>CM051460.1:272202237-282202237 GCA_028095005.1 Rhynchospora pubera
AGCATATTAATCAAATTAAAACTCTTTATTCTGTCTAGAATACAATTCATAAGTTTTTTATACAAAAATATAGGATTATACATGTTAATTACGCATATAAAGTGCAAATAATGTACTGAAAATGCAAATAATGCAATTCTGAGAATTATTTGACCATTTCAATCGTTTCTGGATTTATTCTAAGTTATTTCATCACAATTATCTACATATTTAACTCTTTATTATATCTAGAATGTGATTCATTTGTTATTTATTCAGAATGTTTGAATAATATATGCCAATTATGTATAAAAAGTGCAAATAATAATCAAATAATAATCAGAAAGTGCAAATAATGCAAATCTGATCATTATTAGACAATTTCAATCGTTTCTATATTAATTTTAAGTCATTTCACCACAATAATCTACATTTAAACTCTTAATTCTGTCTAGAATACGATTCATATATTATTAATTCAAAAGATTGGTTTATACATGCTAATTATACATATAAAGTGTAAATAAAGCACAGAATGTGCAAAGAATGCAAATTCTGAGCATCATTTGACCAATTCATTCGTTTTCGGATTCTTTCTGAGTCATTACATCATAGTAATCAAATTAAAACTCTTTATTATGTCTAGAATACAATTCATAAGTTATTTATTAAAAAATATAGGATTATACATGCTAATTACGCATATAAACTGCAAATTATGTACAGAAAATGCAAATAATGCAATTCTGAGAATCATTTGACCATTTCAATCGTTTCTGGATTTATTCTAAGTTATTTCAACACAATTATCTACATATTGAACTCTTTATTATATCTAGAATGCGATTCATATGTTATTTATTCAAAATGATTGGATAATATATTCTAATTACGCATATAAAATGCAAATAATGCTCAGAAAGTGCAAATAATGCAAATAATAAATTCTAAGCATCATTTGATCATTTTATTCGTTTCTGGATTCTTTTTGAGTCATTACATCATAATAATCTACATCTAAACTCTTTATTATGTCTAGAATACTATTCATATGTTATTTATTCAAAATGATTGGATTATACATTTTAATTACACATATAAAGTGCAAATAATGCACAAAAAATGCAAATAATGCAATCCTGAGAATCATTTGACCATTTCAATCGTTTCTGGATTTATTCTAAGTTATTTCATCACAATTATCTACATTTGAACTCTTTATTTTATCTAGAATACGATTCATACGTTATTAATTCAAAATGATTGGATAATATATGCTAATTACGCATATAAAGTGCAAATAATGCACAGAAAATGCAAATGATGCAATTCTGAGAATCATTTGACCATTTCAATCGTTTCTGGATTTATTCTAATGTATTCCATCACAATTATCTACATATTTAAGTCTTTATTATATCTAGAATGCGATTCATTTGTTATTTATTCAGAATGTTTGGATAATATATGCTAAGTACGCATATAAACTGCAAATAATGCTCAGAAAGTGCAAATAATGCAAAGTTGATAATTATTAGACAATTTCAATCGTTTCTAGATTAATTTTAAGTAATTTCATCACAATAATCTGCATTTAAACTCTTTATTCTGTCAAGAATACGATTCATATGTTATTTACTCAAAATGATTGGATAATATATGCTAATTACGCATATAAAGTGCAAATAATGCAATTCTTAGCATCATTTGATCATTTCTGGATTCATGTTAAGTCATTTCATCACCATAATCTACATTTAAGCTCTTAATTGTATCTAGAATACCATTAATATTTTATTTATACCAAAAGATTAGTATATAAATGCAAATTACGCATATAAATTGCAAATAATACAATTCAAAGCATCATTTGACCATTTCAATTGTTTCTGGATTCATTCTAAGTCATTTCATCACAATAATTTACAATGAAACACTTTATTCTCTATGGAATACGATTCATATGTTATTTATTCAAGATGATTGGATAATATATGCTAAATTACGCATATAAAGTGCAAATAATGCACAGAAAATGCAATTCTGATAATCATTTGACCATTTCAATCGTTTCTGGATTTATTCTAAGTTATTTCATCACAATTATCTACATTTAAACACTTTATTCTGTCTACAATACGATTCATATATTATTTACTCGAAAGATTGGATTATTCAAGCTAATTATGCATATAAAGTGTAAATAATGCACATAAAGTGCAAATAATGCAACTTCCGAGCATCATTTGACCAATTCATTCGTTTCTGGATTCTTTCTGAGTCATTATATCATAATAATCTATATTTAAACTCTTGATTCTATCTTGAATGTGATTCATATGTTATTTATTCAAAACTATAGGATTATACATGCTAATTACACATATAAAGTGCAAATAATGCAATTCTGAGAATCATTTGACAATTTCAATCGTTTCTGGATTTATTCTAAGTTATTTCATCACAATTATCTACATTTAAACTATTTATGATGTCTAGAATACGATAGATATATTATTTAGTCAAAATGGTTGGATAATATATTCTAATTACGCATATAAAGTGCAAATAAAGCTCAGAAAGTGCAAATAATGCAAATCTGTGCATTATTAGAAAATTTCAATCATTTCAAGATTAATTTTAATTCATTTCATCGCAATAATCTACATTTAAACTCTTTATTCTGTCTAGATTACGATTCATATATTATTTATTTAAAAGTTTGGATTATACATGCTAATTATACATATAAAGTGTAAATAATGCGCAGAAAGTGCAAATAATGCAAATTCTGAGCATCATTTGACCAATTCATTCATTTCTGGATTCTTTCTGAGTCATTACATCATAATAATCCACACTTAAACTCTTTCTTCTTTCTAGAATATGATTCATATGTTATTTATTCAAATAGATAGGATTATACATGCTAATTACGCATATAAAGTGCAAATAATGTACTGAAAATGCAAATAATGCAATTCTGAGAATCATTTGACAATTTCAATCGTTTCTGGATTTATTCTAAGTTATTTATCACAATTATCTACATTTAAACTCTTACTTTTGTCTAGAATACAATTCATATGTTATTTATTCAAAATGATTAGATAATATATGCTAATTACGCATATAAAGTGCAAATAATGCAATTCTGAGCATCCTTTGATCAGTTGTGGATTTATTTTAAGTCATTTCATCACCATAATCTACATTTAAACTATTTATTTTTTCTAGAATACGATTGATATGATATTTATTCAAGAAGATTGGATTGTACATACTAATTACACGTATAATGTGCAAATAATGCAATTCGGAGCATCATTTGACCATTTCAATCGTTTCTGGATTCATTCTAAGTCATTTCATCACAATAATGTACATTTAAACTCTTTATTCTGTCTAGAATATGATTCATATGTTATTTATTCAAAAATATCGGATTACACATGCTAATTACACATATAAAGTGCAAATAAATGCAATTCTGGTCATCATTTGACCATTTCAATCGTTTCATGATTCATTCTATGTCATTTCATCACAATAATCTACATTTAGACTCTTTATTCTGTCTAGAATATGATTCATATGTTATTTATTTAAAAAGATTAAATTATACATGTTAATTATGCATATAGATTGCAAATAATGCACAGAAAGTGCAAATAACGCAATTATGAGGATCATTTGATCATTCAATCGTTTCCGGATTGATTCTAAGTCATTTCATCACTATAATCTATATTTAAATTTTTTATTCTGTTCAGAATATGATTCATATATTATTTATTAGAAAATACTGGACTATATCAGCTAATTACGCTTATAAAGTGCAAATAATGCACAGAAAGTGCAAATAATGCAATTTTGAGCATCATTTGACAGTTTCAATCGTTTTTGCAGTAATTCTAAGTCATTTCATCACAATAACCTATATTTATACTCTTTATTCTATCTAGAATAGAATTCATATATTATTTATTCAAAAGACTGGATTATACATGCTAGTTATACATATAAATTGTAAATAATGCACAGAAAGTGCAAATAATTAAATTCTGAGAATCATTTGACCAATTCATTCGTTTCTGGATTCTTTCTGAATCATTACATCATAATAATCTACATTTAAACTCTTTATTCTGTCTAGAATACGATTAATATGGTATTTATTCAAAACGATTGGATTATACATGCTAATTAGGCATATAAAGTGCAAATAATGCACAGAAAATGCAAATAATGCAATTCTGAGTTTCATTTCACCATTTCAATTGTTTCTGGATTTATAAGTTATTTCATCACAATTATTTACATTTAAACTCTTTATTATATCTAGAATATGATACATATGTTATTTATTCAAAATAATTGGATAATATATGCTAATTACGCATATAAAGTGCAAATAATGCAAATCTGATCATTATTAGACAATTTCAATGGTTTCTATATTAATTTTAAGCCATTTCATCACAGTAACTACACTTAAACTCTTTATTCTGTCTAGAATACAATCATATATTATTTATTCAAAATATTGGATTATACATGCCAATTAAACATATAAAGTGTAAATAATGCAAATTCTGAGCATCATTTGACCAATTCATTCGTTTTTGGATTCCTTCTGAGTCATTACATCATAATACTCAAATTAAAACTCTTTATTCTGTCTAGAATACAATTCATATGTTATTTATTTAAAAAAAAGGATTATACATGTTAATTACGCATATAAAGTGCAAATAATGCAAAAAAAATGCAAATAATGCAATTTTGAGAATCATTTGACCATTTCAATCATTTCTGGATTTATTGTAAGTTATTTCATCACAATCATCTACATTTAAACTCTTTATTATGTCCAGAATATGATTTATATGTTATTTATTCAAAATGATTGCATTATATATGCTAATTACGCATTTAAAGGGCAAATAATGCTCAGAAAGTGCAAATAATGCAATTCTGAGCATCATTTGATAATTTCGATCACTTCTGGATTAATTTTAAGTCATTCCATCACCATAAACTACATTCTAACAATTTATTCTGTCTAGAATACGATTGATACGATATTTATTCAAAAAGATTGGATTATAGTTATACATACTAATTACACGTATAAAGTGCAAATAATGCAATTCTGAGCATAATTTGACCATTTCAATCGTTTCTGGATTCATTCTAAGTCATTTCATCACAATAATGTACATTTATACTCTTTATTATGTCTAGAATATGATTCATATGTTATTTATTCAAAAATATCTGATTACACATACTAATTAAACATATAAAGTGCAAATAAATGCAATTCTTGGCATCATTTGACCATTTCAATCGTTTCATGATTCATTCTATGTCATTTCACCACAATAATCTGCATTTAAACTCTTTATTCTGTCTAGAATACGATCCATATGTTATTTATTCAAAAAGATTGAATTATACATGCTAATTACGCATATAGATTGCAAATAATGCACAGAAATTGCAAATAATGCAATTATGAGGATCATTCGATCATTCAATCATTTTCGGATTCATTCTAAGTCATTTCATCACAATAATATACATTTAAATTTTTTATTCTGTTCAGAATATGATTCATTTATTATTTATTCAAAAATATTGGATTATACATGCTAGTTTCGCTTATGAAGTGCAAATAATGCATAGAAAGTGCAAATAATGCAATTCTGAGCATCATTTGACCATTTCAATCACTTTTGGAGTAATTCTAAGTCATTTCATCACAATAATCTATATTTATACACTTTATTCTATAGATACGATTCATATGTTATTTATTCAAAAACATTGGATTATACATGCTAATTATGCATGTAAAGTGTAAATAATGCAATTCTGAGCACCATAAGATCATTTCAATCGTTTCTTGAGTCATTCTAAATCATTTCATAACAATAATCCACATTTATGCTCTTTATTCTATCTAGAATACGATTCATATGTTATTTTTTCAAAAATATTGGATTATACATGCTAATTACGCATATAAAATATAAATAATGCAATTTTCAGCATCATTTGACCATTTCAATCGTTTCTTGATTCATTCTAAGTCATTTTATCACAAAAATCTATATTTAAACTCTTTATTCTGTCTAGAATACGATTAATATATTATTTATTAAAAAAAATTTTATACATGCTAATTACGCATATAAATTGCAAATAATGCTATTCTGAGCATCATTTGACCATTTCAATCGTTTTTGGGTTCATTCTAAGTTATTTCATCCCAATAATTTATATTTAAACTCTTTATTCTCTTTAGAATACGATTCATATGTTATTTACTTAAAAACATTAGATTATACTTGCTAATTACGCATATAAAGTGCAAATAATGCGCAGATAATGAAAATAATGCAATTCTGAGCATCATTTGACCATTTCAATCGTTTCTGGATTCTTTCTAAGTCATTTCATCACAATAATCTATATTTAAACTCTTTATTCTGTCTAGAATACGATTAATATATTATTTATTCAAAAAAATAATTTTATACATGCTAATTACGCATATAAATTGCAAATAATGCTATTCTGAGCATCATTTGACCATTTCAATCGTTTCTGGATTCATTCTAAGTTATTTCATCCCAATAATTTATATTTAAACTATTTATTCTCTTTAGAATATGATTCATATGTTATTTATTTAAAAACATTAGATTATACTTGCTAATTACGCATATAAAGTGCAAATAATGCGCAGATAATGAAAATAATGCAATTCTGAGCATCATTTGACCATTTCAATCGTTTCTGGATTCTTTCTAAGTCATTTCATCACAATAATCTATATTTAAACTCTTTATTCTGTCTAGAATACAATTCATATGTTATTTATTAAAAAATATCTGATTATGCATGCTAATTACACATATAAAGTGCAAATAATGCAATTTTGAGCCTCATTTGACCATTTCAATCGTTTCTGAATTCATTCTATGTCATTTCATCACAATAATCTATATTTAAACTCTTTATTCTATCTAGAAAACGATTGATATGTTATTTATTCAAGAAGATTGGATTATACATGCTAATTATGCTTATAAGGTGCAAATAATGCACATATATTGCAAATAATGCAATTCTGAGCATCATTTGACCATTTCAATCGTTTCTGGATTATATTTAAACACTTTATTTTGTCTAGAATACGATATATATGTTATTTATTCAAAAAGATTGGATATACATGTTAATTACGCATATAAAAATGCGAATAACGCACAAAATGTGCAAATAATGCAATTCCGAGCATTATTGACCATTTCAATTGTTTTTGGATTCATTCTAAATCTTTTTATTACAAGAATCTGCATTTAAATTCTTTATTCTATCTATAATACGATTCATATGTTATTTATTCAAAAATATCTGATTATACATGCTAATTACACATGTAACATGCAAATAATGTAATTTTGAGCAATATTTTTCAATTTATATCATTTTTTTATTCATTCTAAGTCATTTCAAGTAATAATCTACATTTAAACTTTTTATTCTTTATAGAATACGATTCATATATTTTTTTTATTAAAAAATATTGGATTATACATGCTAATTATGCATATAAAGTGCAAAGAATGCACAGAAAGTGCTAATAATGCAATTCTGAGCATTACTTGACCATTTCAATCGTTTTTTGATTCATTCTAAGTTATTTAATCACAATAATCTACATTTAAACTCTTTATTCTGTCTAGAATACGATTCATATGTTATTTATTAAAAAAAATTGGATTATACATGCTAATTACGCATATAAAATGCAAATAATGCACAGAAAAGTGCAAATAATGCAATTCTGAGCATCATTTGATCATTTTAATCGTTTTCGGATTCATTCTAAGTCATTTTATCACAATAATCTACATTTAAATTCTTTATTCTATCCATATGATTCATATATTATTTATTCATAAAGATTTGATTATACATGGTAATTATAATGATGATTAAAGCAACAAATAGGCAATCCGTCCTCATATGTCTCAGGCAAATTAAAGCAACAAACACCTCATCTTCTCCAATCATTATCATATTTTCTTCAAATCCATAAGAAGAAATCAAATCTCCGACTAACTTCGGACCTCTCATCTCTCTCTCTCTCCATGTGCCAAAGAATTGAAAGAAAAGAAGAAGAAGAAGAAGGAAACAACAGAGGGCAGATCGATCGGTAGATTTTAGTGCATAGAGAGACGAATCAACCCTCACCGACAAATCCAAATACTGTGTCGTGTGCCACAAGCCGTCTGATCAGATTTGGATGGATGAAGGATCCCCATACATGTAACCAGATTGTATCCGATAGCTCACTGACGGAAATTCAGAGAGCACAGTGAATATAGAAAGTGGGACTTGGGTTAAATGGGTCAGAGTTGCTCAATCACTCTCAAATTTATCAAAATACTTTCTCCTCTCCTATCTTAGGCTCCGTTTGGATGACTTCTTCCCGGAATAAGGAATAAGGAATAACCACTTTTTACCAATAAATTTATTTCTAACCATCCAAACTCTTCACAAAAGTTACACACTTCCCAATAAATTTACCCCTTCTCAATAAATTTCTTCCCTTCTTACTTCTTCCTACCTTATTCTCAACGCATCCAAACGGAGCCTTATTCTTGTCCCAGAGATTTTAGCGCTAGATAGAGGGTAATTTAGGTCATTTAAAAAAAAAAAATTGAAGGAGTGAATGAGTAAACATGATGAAAATAAAGAATGGAATGAAAAGGAACATAATGGAAGAAATACTGAAATAGAGTAAATTTGTTAAGACTTTACTCTAATGCTATCTCTAATTTAGAGGTTACAAAATTTCGGTCACATCTTCCCTCCCGTTCTGTTCCTTTTTTTTTAAGGTTCCGTTTGGATAGGTGTGGAAAGAAGGGAAGAAGTGGGAAGAAGTATTGGAAAGTGTGTAACTTTGTGAAGAGTTTGGATTGTTTATAATTTTTTTTCTTTCCTTCTTCCTTCTTCCTACTTCTTCTCAAAGCATCCAAACGGAGGCTAAATGAGTGTTTCCTCCGGTTAAAGTTTCCGACCATTTTTTTTGTTAAAAATGTTACGATAAATAATGAAAATGCCACTCCGCATTTCTAACGGCAGACTTTTAAAAATGTGCTGTAAATCAGGTGCCGTTAAAAATCTTTTCTATATATCATTAGAAAGTTCATTAATTCAATTAAATTATGTTTAGGAAGTTCCATTTAGTGTCCGAGCAATATCTTCTTCTTTTTCTCTGATTTAAAAACACTTCTCTGACGTAGTTATGCACTCAGGTTACTAATTACAATATATAATCTTCAATTTAAAAAAAAAAAGTAGAATGGAAAATCAGTACTTCGTTGTTGGCCGCAAAAACAGGACATTTTGCTCAAAAAAGTATTGCAATTAAATACAGCGCACCCGGCGTGGCTTCCAAGTTACTATCCCATACTTTGCTCTTGTTTTTGGTTTAATTTCTTGTCCAATTTTAATGATTTGTAGTTCGCATTTGGTTTGACACAATCCTTTTTGAATTGTTTGCAGCTTGCTTCGGAGTAAATTTGGCATGTAATATCTAAAACAAATTATCAGATGACATTTTTTTCTGTTGTTTGGAGGTTCATGGAATAAGAACAAACTATTTTTTATTTGGCACTCTTTAGAACAAGGAGAATAAGAATAAAATGAATCTTGTTCTTGTTTCAACAAAAACATGGAACTGTTCTTGTTCTTGTTCCACACCACTTCCAAACATACAATCTGATAATAAGATATATAAAAGACGAGACATACAGAAGTACAATAATAAATAAAAAATTAAGAAAGGTGTGTTTGGCACCAGTTTGAATAAGATTTTCTCTCTCCTCTCTCCTCTCTCATCTCTCCTCTTATTCACTTAGGGGCTGTTTGGATTCTCCAAATTCTTTGGGGAATTTTATCTTCCTACCATAAATTTATTATAAACAATCCAAACTCTTCACAAAGTTACACACTTCCCAATAAATTTGGCTCCGTTTGGATAGGTGTGAGAAGAAGGGAAGAAGTATTGGAAAGTGTGTAACTTTGTGAAGAGTTTGGATTGTTTATAATAAATTTGGGTCTTCTTCCTTCTTCCTATATCCAAACAGTGCCTTTATTCCTAAAAATTGCAACTTTTCCAAATTTCCCAAATTCCTAAGCAATCCAAACGACCCGCTATGTTTGGTTTTAGGGTGCACAAGCACATATACTAGTTATTAATCCATTTATTCATGTAAAACTTTTCTAATTAAAAATGCATAATTTATATATGAACTTTTCTAATCCATTACATCCGACATATCCTAACCATTAATCTTAGACGGTTCGACCAGACAAACACTGAAATATGACCATCTTAATTACTCATTTTATATAGAGAAATGCTATGGTGCATCGCGATGTATTAAGGCTTTTGTACATCACGACCATATTTGTCGATAGTTTTACAAATTGAAAATCTAACTAAACAAATTCAATCTATATATTGAAATCTCATTACAAACCAAATTTTATATTTTTTAGAATTTTTTTACTATTTTTTCGATTTTTTTAAAACCTGCCATTTTTAGAATTTCTTTATTATTAATTGGTTTCCAAAAAAAGGAAAGGTTTAGAAAATTCGAAAAAAATAGTAAAAAAATTTCAAAAAATATAAAATTTGGTTTGTAATGATATTTCAATGTGTAGATTAGATTAGTTTAATTAGATTTGTCAGTTTATAAAACGGTTGACGGATAATGATCGCAATGTACAAAAGCCTCAATACATCGCGATGCACCAGAACATATCTCTCTCTCTCTATATATATATAGAGTTTAGCTACGGTGAGTCGCGACTCACGGACCCTCCGGTGAGTCGCGGCCAAAACTCCTAGATCTAGATCAAAATGACCGATCCAAACCGTTCAATATGATCTCCCTATTGAAATCTCCGTGCAAACCAAATTTTTTATTTTTTCGAAATTTTTAAGTATTTTTTTCCAATTTTTAAAAACTGATGTTTTTGAATGGTTCAGAACCAATTAGATTAACGATTTTCTAAAATTTCAAAAAAAATACTTAAAAATTTCGAAAAAATGAAAAATTTGGTCTACATGGAGATTTCAATAGGGAGATCATATTGGACGGTTTGGATCGGTCATTTTGATCTAGATCTACGAATTTTGGTCGCGACTCACCGGAGGGTCCGTGAGTCGCGACTCACCGTAACTAAACTCTATATATATATATATATATATATATATATATATATATATATATATATATATATATATATATTAAGAATGCACCAAGGTGATGAACCGTATTTTTCTGATCTCAGTGTGGTGTGGTCTCTCCGGATATGCAACAAACATTGTCACTTTGTCACCATAAAAATACATTATTTATTTATTTATTTTTATTTATTTATTTTGGAGTTGGAGAGGATCCGAACCACTCAGAAAGCGGTAAGGTCTTTTGGTTTTTTTTGTTCAATTAGAAGATCTTTTTGGTTCTGATCAGACAGGCAAGCAGCCAATGGGCTAAAGTATAAAACAGCCAATGGGCTAGAGGCTAGAGCTGTGTGCGCGAAGTGTGATCTGCAACTGGTCAGAGATGCATGCAGCTGTATAGCACAAGCACAACATTTCTTACTTTCTCATTACGTTATCACCACTCTGTATTTTATTTGTAGCGGTATCTACCCTACCAAAAAAAATTGCACAACATTGTCCATCTTTTTTTTTACTTCGGCTCTCGTCTGTATTTATTATTTAACCCCTCACTCAAGACTAGTAAAACTGTAAAAATCCATGTTAAAATAACGTCGGTCGTCGCAGCGGTATAATATCATTTTCAGGTTGGCATGGGGGAAGGCACGATCCAAGTGCATCTGTACATAAACCGTGCCTCTTAGAATCTTGATGCAGTGAACTCATAAATCAATCAATCAAGCACTCAATTAAAAATAGACACAAGATTTAACGAGGTTCAGCACCAACTCGGTGCCTACGTCCTCCACACACACGCACACTATTTTTATTATTATCTGAATAATCTGAGTTGATACAACACAAGAAGAGAAGATGAATAAATAGAAAAACAATAACTTCTTCCCCAAGACACAATCGGGTAAGAAATAGAAGAATATCTAAACACATCTTCAGATAATCTAATCAGATTCTCAATAATCAATCATCGCCTTTCTTGTGCATATTCTTTCCTTTTCTGAAATATCTCCAAGAATTCTTTTCTCTTCTGTGAGATGCTTCCAATTAAGGTCAGAACTGCCCTTTTCTATCGGTGCCATGCATTTGATCCAGGACACGATCTTATGCGGCACAACCCGTGTCTATCCATGCCATGCATCTGATCTCGGGTACGATCTTCTGTGGCATCATATTCCAACACTCCCCCTCAAGTTGACATGCACAGTCTTGTCATGACAACTTGCCAAGTTTGTCGCTGAATCCTACACTCGCCATTTTCACTCCTCCGTCAAGCAAGTCCAAATCATGTCTTCAAGAGAGTAACCATTCACCACTGGATACGCAACTCTCTCAACTCCACAACCAGAACGAGCAGATTTTATACGACTCCCATAGAAAGTGATGAAGTCCAAAACTGATCAATTGACCAGTCCATGGCTGCATATTCGATGCAACCTCTGCCGAATCATCTCAACAGACTTTTGACGATCCACCCCGCCAACTAGGTCAATTGTGCGGTAACTTGCACAAGAAAATAGTCAACTGTGCGGTAACTTGCACATGGATAAAAGATCGACTGTGCGGTAACTTGCACAGAGATAAAGGTTGACTGGATCAACAATCGCAAACACTCACCTACGATCAAAACAACAACACATACTGCTGCCCAAACCGGTAAACACCGATCTCAAACATAAACTTGATTACGCTTCAAATATTCATGAATTAATCATGCTCCAAATATTTGTGCTCCACACAAATATTAGCACGAATAATTACCAATAAAGATCAAACCACCATTTATTTATTTATTTATTTCATATTTTCTAATTTCCAAAACACCTTAAATATCATCATAACAAGTTGTCAAATTTGAAGTTAGAAAAAAATCGGATATCAAATCATGAGAAAAATGGAAACTTTTTTTTTTTCTTTACGTGATTTGTCACGTTTTCTTTCCTTTTTTTTCTTTCCCTTTTTTTCACCGTATTTTTTTTCTTTCGTTTTTTTTTCTTCCCCTTTTTTTTCTTTCCGGTATTTATTTTTTTTAGCATAATTTTTTTTTTCACTGTTTTCAAACTAGCAAGGAAAGAAAAAATTTGTTTACCAAACTTTCGATCAATTACCATTGCACCATGCACTTGGCCACGAGTCGTACAATCCGAATGACACTTTCGTGATAGGTTCATGCAATATGGTAGCACCAACTTGACGTAGTCGATGCCCCTGCTCGTGCTCCAAAGCCGATGTAGAAAGTCACTCAAACGGTTGTCTAAATCCATGCACCTTTTGGTTGAAGAAACACCCGCCTTGCACTTGCCTCGAATTTTTATTTGTCTTCCATCGCCTCCGTTTTGTTCTCCCATCTCGAAACCACGCTCTGATACCATGTTAAAATAATGTCGGTCGTCGCAGCGGTATAATATCATCTTCAGGTTGGCATGGGGGAAGGCACGATCCAAGTGTATCTGCACATGAACCGTGCCTCTTAGAATCTTGATGCAGTGAACTCAGAAATCAATCAATCAAGCACTCAAATAAAAATAGACACAAGATTTAACGAGGTTCAGCACCAACTCGGTGCCTACGTCCTCCACACACACGCACACTATTTTTATTATTATCTGAATAATCTGAGTTGATACAACACAAGAAGAGAAGATGAATAAATAGAAAAACAATAACTTCTTTCCCAAGACACAATCGGGTAAGAAATAGAAGAATATCTAAACACATCTTCTGATAATCTAATCAGATTCTCAATAATCAATCATCGCCTTTCTTGTGCATATTCTTTCCTTTTTTGAAATATCTCCAAGAATTCTTTTCTCTTCTGTGAGATGCTTCCAATTAAGGTCAGAACTGTCCTTTTCTATCGGTGCCATGCATCTGATCCAGGACACGATCTTATGCGGCACAACCCGTGTCTATCCATGCCATGCATCTGATCTCGGGTACGATCTTCTGTGGCATCATATTCCAACAATCCATTTGCTGGGAAGTGGGAACAACAGATTTGCTGTAGTTGTTCCTGTTGGCGACTCCTGTTGCTATGTAGCTCTTATATTATATGATGGTGATGATTAACACCATGCTTTTTCACGACGCAATTGCCGTGGGCTACAAGAATTTTCCACATGTTCTGTTCTACTCTACTTTCTCATTAGACTTTACTACTCTTATGTTCTATTCACATTTAAGGAGCCTTCTGTTCCTATTTTTATTTGGACTCATAATATAACTCCTTTTAAAACATTTAAATTCCATAACCGATCTTTGTAGATACTGTAGGGATTTTTTTTTTATTTGGAAACAAGTGAGCATAAGCTCATCACTTTTTTTTTCATTAAAACGAAAAAAACTGTCTATTACAACCTTTTTTCAACCATCAATCGCTAAAATCTGCCGCACTGATACCTCTTTCAACAATCCTAGAAGGAAATTATTTTTTCATTTCATTTTGAGAATTTTAGTAGGCTTTATGGGGGCGTTTGTTTGTGTAGTAAGGGGTTGCATAAGTTAAGGATGCCTAAGTATTTATGTAGTGTTATGTAATAGATGTTTGGTTGTGTAGTAAGGATGACTAACTTAATGTATGAATATATTCATGTCAAAAGACTAAAATGCCCTTATATTCATGCCTTTAATTAATTATCATTCTTAAATCATTATTATTAATAATTAATATTACTTGTTAAATATTATTAATTATAATAATTAATCTTTATTATTAATTATGATTTTTTTAATAATTATTGTTGCTTATTAAATATTATTATTATTGTTGCTTATTAAATATTGTTATTTATTGATTAATATTAATTATTTGTTAATTATTAATTATAATAAGAAATCATTTTATTATTATGAAATATTATTAATTATTTAATAATAAAAATTATTATTTATTAATTATTTGTAATTAATTAATTATTATTGTTATTATTAAATCATTATTATTAATAATTAATATTGCTTGTAAAAGTATTATTAATTATTATTATTTATTAATTATAATAATTAATATTTATTATTATTTATATATTTTTAAATAGTTATCGTTAATTATTAAATATTATTATTTATTAATTATTATTAATTATTTTTAAATTATTAAATTATTAATTATATCTAGGGGTATAGTTGGGAAAAAAATTAAAGGGGACCATGCATAACTTATGCAACCTATTTAGGTTGCATAAGTTATGTATCCTTAAGGCATCTTATGTAAGAGGTGTTTGGTGACTAAAGAATGCATAACTTAAGTTATGCACCCTTTAAGTCACAAACGAACGGGACCTATATAAATATCCCTTAGCCCAAAAAGAAAGAATAACAAAAGAATTATTCTTTGTAAGAGGAAGAGGAAAAATAATCGAAAGATGTTAATGGTCAAGTCTGAAGCGAAAAAGAAAGAAAATAAAGATAAATATTGTCCAACAGAGTAGATTTCTTTAGCCTTATTATCAAGAAAAATATAATGAGAAAAAAATACAATAATTGAAAATGGAATTACTTCAAACAATCCTCTCTAATATCGTTTGTCTCATCTAGTGTTCTTCACTTCCATTTTATTCACGCACGCGCCAGCATCAAGTAATCTCCCTCCTTTCTTCTTTCTCCCTCCATCAGATTAATGCTCTCCTTTCGCTCCAGTGCCAATTCTCCAACGCACCATCATCTCCTTCCCTGAGTTTTCCCTCTCCTTCTAATCTCCTATCACATCTCCTTCTCCCTCCCCTATCTCCCTCCCTCTTTCATCTCTCCTATCAACCTTATTCCTCTTTTACTCACGTCTTCATCTCCCTCCATGTTTTGTTCTTGCATCACCCTCTTTTTTCTTCTCAATTTAAAGGTCAATATATAGATATGTTGTCAACACCGTCTCTGATTCATCTTTCTAAAGATAAGTGTTAAGTTTATTATAATAAAAGACCATGTAATAAATACAATTATTAGATACAATAAATGATTATCTTATAAGTCTATTAGATATAATAAGAGATCATTTTATAATTATAAATATTCTGTTAAATGTAAAAAAGAATTATCTTATTAGAGCATTTATTAGATTATAATATAATAAGAAATCAACTTATAAGCATAAATGTTCAGTTAGTTATAAAAAATATCATCTTAATATAAATATGAATCTCTACTACTTATAAAGCACCCTTAGCAAGGTCAGTATTTTTCACACAAAGGGGTCCAAATAATTTTGTTAGCATCATTATAAACCATTGATCAATATGATGTACGGTTTAGATCGCTATTTCTATAAAGGAGTCGACTCTACACACAAATAAGTCAGGACGCTGGTGGTAAGTCTGTTGATTCGTTCATTCCAGCGCAAGGGATCGATTCTGTAACAGCGCAATTTGTTTTCCTATTTTTATTTCATGCGCAAAGAAATTTATCCCCATCTCGGCTAGAAAAAAGATTGATTTCATAACAAATCAGGCATAAATGACATAGTTTATCACATTTCGCTCCCTCCTCCCTTCTCCTGAAATGGAAAGATAACCCTAGATTACCGCCTCTCCTTCAAAAATTCACAGAATTTGAAAGATTTAGCACCACTCCGCGATATCTTCGCTAGGGTTTGCTATTAACAAGTTTGAGCCGCCTCTTGACTCAATTGAAATTTTCATTCGACGTTTTCCTCGCTTTACTTCTTTGCTGGCATGGAAATGGAGCACTTTTTCTAATTTTCGTATGGTCAAGAAGAAGAAGAAGCAAGAAGAGGCGATGTAGAAGGCCCGCAAGGACGCATCACCCCTCCCTCCCTTTCGTAATTTCGCATCGTCCCACCGGTACTGTTCCTCTTTCCCAATGAAACCCTAGCTAATCTTCTCTCGGGTCACTCCCCATTTATGTTCGTTCTTATATTGAAATTTGACCAAAATTTTGGCCATACACATCTACATCCTTGAATTCCTTTGGTAATTGATTTTTTTTTCCATTAATTTCAGGTTAGGAATTGACACTAATAACTAAGGGCATTGCTTGCATCCTGTCTAATCAAGGGGTTAGCCTTTCTTTATCCTTTTATTTATCAAATTTTCTATTTTCTATATAATTTGTGTATGATTATGGTGATTTTCTATATAATTTGTGTATGATTTTGGAGAAGGGCAAATCACCTCTCCACAGTCTGTAGCTTAGATTGTCCATTGAGTTATTTGTTATCACAATTTTTCAGGTTATTTGTTGTTTGTGTCTTAGGTTGTTGCTTATGTATGGGATCCAAAGTAGTGCTTGTTGTTATGGATCAGGTACATGTGAGAAAAATGTTATATGAACTTGCTCTGGAAATATTCAGATATTTTTGTTGTAGTATCTGTAATCTTTCTAATTTGAACAAGGTTATACATAGATTTGTGTCTACACCAAATAGAAACGACTACAAGTAGACATGCTCCTCTTGACCGAATGGTAAGGTATGCTCTCTTTTTCCGAATTTCCTTTTTCTTTATTTTTTAGTACTGTACTATTGTTGCTCGGTTGTATTAATAAGAACCAAATAGTAGCATCGTGTGCTGATGACATTGAGAACAAGCACTTTGGTGACATCAAAGAGTTGCCACCGCACCGCTTAGCAGAAATCAAGTGCTTCATATTTTTTCTACATCTGAAAATTCAATTCAATAAGTCAATGACTGAAGAAGTGAGTTTACTCTATTACCTTATTTAATTGAAGTTAAGTTTTTGCATAGTTGTGACAAAATAAAATTGACATAATTACTATTTTTTGCGCTAAACAGGAAAAAAAAAAGCCATATATTGAGAAGGTAGAACAACTGAAAGCAGAATATGAGAAGGCACTGGAGGAAGATAACAATGCAGAAAATGGAGGGGAGGATGCTAACGAGGAGCTAAATGAAGATAATGTAAGTAATGACATGAATATTTAATTTGCTCGCACTAATGTGAAATTATAATATCTTTAGTAACTAAAACATTGAATTTTCATTGAGATGTGAGATATCATAATACTGGACACTTGCTACACTTGTTACATGGTTAGTACTCTTGTCCAGTGTAGTGGAAGTACTGGATATTTTCTATACCCAAATGGGGCTCTCATTAAACATTGGTAATCTATTTCCGAAATCAAGTGGAGGCTACACATAGGAAAGGTATGGTTCAGCATTACAAAACAGTGAAATTACAACAGTTCCTATGTGTAATCTGATGTATTTTCCTTTATTTTCTTTCCTCAATAAATACGTCTTTTATTCTTCTATATATGTACTGAATTTATTTTGTGTTGTTCAGGTTCCAAGTTTATGAGGATGGAACAAGGATCTCTGTGGTGGATTATTTCAGGGAGCACTACAATTGCAGTCTGAGGTATTTAAAACGTAAAGATAGTTTCTAATGGTCTGCATTTGAAGAAAGGTAGTGGCTTAATATTGTTATTGTTAACTAATAAATAGCATTAGGTTTATCTTATTTGATTTAACTTCTAATCGATTTTTATTACTTGTACAACGGAGATCATTGAGGTCAAGACTGTACTGGTACCGTTTCTGTTAGGTACAGACTTTTTGTTTGATAATTTATTTCATACCTCCGTTATACATTGCTTTTCATTTCTGGTTTGTCTTCAAAATTCGTTTAATATATTTTGTTTGTTGTTTTCAGAAAAATTCAGAGAGGGAAGAACTGCTACTGCAGTACAAGTATTCAGGTTAATTTTTTACCCTAAACCCTAATAATTGATATTTTGTGTAAAAGCATGATGAGATGTATGCAATTTGACATGAATATAGAGAGACCACTTCCTGTCCCTTTACATTATGCCATTGGATGAAGACATTAGTTTATTTGAATTTATTTTGTTTGTTTATTTATTATTTCAGCAAATTTCCAAGTGAGCTAACTGCTGCACTACAAGAAAGACATCCAGGTATTTCGTGATGTTTTATTCATTTTTGTTTTAGGCATTTTATGCGATTCTTCCTCTATTTTTAACAATCTTACTTAGTTCTGAATAAATATTGTTGAATCTTGTTGATTGTTGTTTCTGTTGTGAGAGAGAACTATTTAAAGTATAAAAGTTAATGAATTACTATCATGGGAATTTGATTATAAAATATGTTCATCTTTCAGTTCTTTCCTATTTTAATTTTGTTTAGAATTTCAATGATTAGCTGGTACAGACAGAGAGCAGAGAGTAACATGGGACCCTTCTGTTACTGGACTGAGCCTAATAAATGGATTTCGATTCTTTTACTGGTTATGTTCACTGGGTAGTGGGTACATGTACCCACTGTTCATGGTACATGGGTACAACACTGTGTTAGTGAAAGCATATTCACTGTTGGTGCATATGTACTGTGTTATTTTAGATATTTATTTATGTACTATGAAAGACTTTTTTAGAGCTATAATATATATGAGTTTGTTTCAATTAAATAAGATTGTGATAATAAGTAGACCGTGTCTGGCGTGAAACATTTGATCCTTAAATGTATAGCTCATTTACAAATTAGCCAGAAAGTTGTTACAGAATAGTTGTAATTTCTATGACATGATATTTTTAATTTGGTTTAATTTGCTTTTGTATCAAAAGATGATATATATCGGTTGTCAATGAGTGAAATATAGGTATCTATTTTCCTTGTATAAACGCAGAATCTAATAGTGTAAATTAGAGTTCCCATTAGAGTAGGAACCAGAAAAAACTGTTATAGTCTTTCCTTTTAGAATAACAATCAATAAAAATGTAACGATAGTTTCTAATGGCAGATCCATTTTTTATATTATTTTCCTTTGTGGCATATACAAGATAACAATCAATAATAGATTTATATTGAGATTAACGTATCCTATGAGTGTAGATTATTTCTTTATGAAAAAAAATAAATTAAATGGAAGGTTTCATCAGGTGTATATTGATTCCTCCGTCTAATCCCAAATATAGGATATCTTATTAATTTTGTACTTACAATAAAAGATTTGATATGATTCCTTATGTCGTATCCTATTCTGTATTTTCAGGAACTGTACTGCAACTGATCTTTACCAGCATACATTAATGGTTCCAAGTTCCAACATATTCATGTCTGATGCATAGTTGAGCAGTAAGTGTTAGTTTAGCCTCTTATTGGAGCCTCCATCAGCTTCAACATAAGTGTGGCCTGCCATTCCTTTTAATGAAGCATTAACTTTATAAATAATACTTGTACAGTGTATCAATACTGGTAAATACCATTTTAAATGACAGTATATCTATTTCAAATGCTCCAACTAATGTAGTACTGTCAGGTGACCATGAAAGGTTATCTGAGAATCCAAGGCTGATGCCCCACAAGGCCACAACCCCATAGAATCAAATTAATACAGACTTGTATCGACCATCATATTATGTTCAGAATCATGTCAATTAGAAATAATTGTCATTAGTTAAAATCAATTTGATCCAAGTATTTAGTCCTGTCAGACCGTAACCGGACAAAACCAAATTGAAGATCAAATTAATTACTATAAAGGTGATGTGCAACTTCAATTGATACGCGACTAAAACTGATATCACCATGGAGAAGAAGGAGACGAGTGCGATTCTATAACCCTAGCCACACTCGAAACGATGACCGGAGTGATAAAGTCAACGGCGGAGCCATGGTATTGTCCGAGTCAAAGGCAGCAGAAATAAAAACACAAAGAAAGGGTCTATTGCGCAGGAATCTTGGCGTAGATTCAACGGATTGATTTCAATCCACTCTACTTCCACAATTTTAATTTGAATCTAATTAATTATTTTATTTTATTATTATTAGAGAAGAGAGAGCGCATATTATTTTATTTTATTTATTTTATATATGTTTATCATTAAATATAAAATATATTTTATGTTTATTATAAAAATCACTGTGGATTATTATTACAAATTATTGAGCGGGGTTTATGACTTCATATAGTATCAGTATAAAATATAGACCATGGATCAGTACAAATATATGGATGATACTTTTATGTACTTGAAGAGATATATTTATCATGCCATATATATTTGATTAAAAGAATCACAAAAGTTAATGCTTCACTCTCATAAAAGATGCAAACCAAGGATATGCGTCAATGTCAAAAAAAAATTATTGTATGATCGAGCATTATATAAGTTTGATAATTTAATACAAATTTTTCAATAATTTTATTTATTGAAAAATGTCAATTTTCTCGCTTGACAGCTGCAGTTAATATTTGGGGGAAAAAAAAAAATCCATTTTCATCAAACTATATTTTTTTTGTTCGTGATGAACTGTTTGCCGGAACAAATTGCGCAAGATTGACCTAACCTAACGGATCAAGTGTTTCAGTCAAAATTAGAGGATCTCAAGAAATATTTGTTTAAATCGGTGAATATTGATGCTATCTTCAACACCGATCATGATGACGTTGACCTTAAATATTAAAAATGGACAACATATCCATGCATATTAAATAATATGTTCATATATTAAAGTACGCCCACACGTTGAGTGGGCTCTGCTGCTAGTATAATGCAGATGAGAAAAAACAAAAATCAAGGGACAAAAAAGAGGAAAAAGAAGAAAACACGTCACGAATAGAGGAGAGGAGAGAAGAGAGGGAAAGCAAGTGAGGTAGAGGAGACAAGAGAGGAAAATGAAAATGATAGGGGAGAGATGCGTTGATGCCTAAAAATAGAAAGACATTTCCAACACTTTTTATTTCTAAATTGGAATAATACCAATGATATATTGTGCAAAATTCCACTTATCACTTCCGTTTTTTTGGAACAAGTATGCTATGAACCACTGACCACGAATCTTTATCGATTTCCATTACCAGAATTGCTAGCTGCAATTGGTTCAATCGGTTACCCTCCTCGGGCCAACGAGGAAAAAAAAAAAAAAATCAAATATATACATATTTTTTTAGGTTGTTTTGTTTTAGACTGAAATTTTAAATCGAACGTCAATTATAATCCGTCAATTATAGTCGTTCATAATTTAAAATGAACAGTCTAGAATTAAATCCAATTTTATCGCAAAATTGACTTTCTTTATTGTTGGATGGTTAAATATCTTAATTTCAGTTGTACTTGCGTCTTATTATTTGTTTTTTTTTTCTTTGCCAAATAAACCGGTAGGCATTATTTACACAGCTTCTTAGACTGTCTTTGAAACTGATCGATGGGGAAACCAAGTCTCAAAATAAAAACCTCGTGTCTGCCGATCTAATCGTTTGTAGAACAGCTTGAGGGTCGAATCCACAGGGACGGTGTTAGAATATTAGTCTTTTACTTTACTAAACTAGCTAGACGGTTCAACTCTTATGTGAATTAAGGGTTGCAGGTGAGTCTAAATTCTAAGTCTAGTTTCAAGGTCAAAACAAGAATTAATGAGAGAGATTCAACAAATCACGTAATTCTAGGGTTTCTGGTTGCTAACACTTCTTCTTAGTCCCAGTTCCAGCGGCCCGCTGACTCTCGTAGCGGCCCGCTAAAAGAACTTGGGTCGCTGATCTATTAGACTGGTCGCTGGCTACTTGGCGGGCATAGACAACCTCGCTGATTCACTCAGCGGCCCGCTAGGATTAGCGATGTGATTGCAAATTGACTTAATTCAGTTGATAATTGTGTAGGGATAATGGCTTAATTAAGGTTCCTAGATCAAACTCTCGTTTTAGGTCTGGTTATCAATTAATTAACCCAATTTCCCTCGTATAGAATCTAGATTTCAACTATCGTTTCTTGGTCTAGTTTCTACAAGTCTATACCTTTCTAACCTATGAAATCCTTGAGTTTTCACTCTTGGAAAGGACTTAACTCTCGTTAACTAGTCCTGGTTTAACCTTTCAGTTTACAACCTTCATGTTAATCATAATCATGCCTAATAATCTAAGTTTATTTGGACTTAACCACCTAGCAATTAAGCGAGCTCTACTTAACGGGTGTAAACAAATCTACTTAAATAATCATGGCATAATCAATTCAAGCAATTCAAGCAAGGTATAAAACACAAAGATATCAAATAAACTAAATAAACATGCAATCAACAACTAAGAATTCGAGTTTACAACCATAGCCCTAGAACAAACAATCAACAACTAAAAGACATCATACAAACACAAGAGAAAATGAGAATAAGGAAAGATTACAACCAATTGCTCTTGCGTGTGTCGAAATCTCCTATCAAACACGTCTCTTGCTGTCGCAATCAACCTGCTTGGCGCTGCCTCGATCTGGACTTGAGACCTAACTCTCAAATAACTCAATGTCTAACCCTAAATTGACCTTGGATTTGATCTCCTCCTTGTTCTCTCTCAAACAGGTCTTTAATAGGCCTTGGGAAGGTCTAGAAACGCTGGAAATAACTGAAGACGTGCTCTGGATGCACCTGGAGTCGGTAGAAACCGCCATCCAAATATAGAATTGCCAAATCGGGCGATTCTGCTAAATCTGGCAGTTCCAGGCCTGCGGGCCGCTGGGACCATCAGCGGGTCGCAGGAAAATGTCAGCACTGCGTCTTGTCAGTATTTTGGGCATATCTCCTTCATTCGAACTCCATTTGAAGTGATTCAAGATCCGTTGGAAAGCTTAGAACGAGCTCTTCATCTTTATGGACTCATCCAAGTCATTTCTTGTCCAGAATCTGCAATAAAATTAGAAACTATGGTAGTAACTCATTCTTGACACAAAATCCTAATTAAATTAACCTAAACTCATCTAAACTATGTAATCTATGTAAACTCAAGGTAATTGGTTTAGTTTGGAGACAAAATGGTACCTGAATATGCATATAAAATCCACTCATCAAATCCCCCCAAGTTTAACCTTTGCTTGTCCCCAAGCAAATGTCTATCTTAGAAGTATGGTTTGGCTCTAAACTCAAACAATGACTTGAGACTTACAAGTTATGAAAATTCTTAACATGCACAAATATCGTGTTTGATTAAATTATTTAAACAATTTTACAAGCTTTTTCAAATTGAATTGAGTTGTCCCAAACGACCCACGCTTGCCCCACGAGTGAAACACTTAGGATACTTGTAACTATTGCCCATAACTTACCTTGTTCAATTCCTAAACTTGTTGATTTTTCAAAGATTGACAATTGACTTTGCAAAGAGACTCGGGATCACACCCTACCAACACAAATAACATGCCATATCAATTTATTTCACAACCAAGCTCTTGAGTACTTAAACCGCTATAGTGATTTTCGAAAACGCATTGGAAATCGAACTAAAGTGAGGCGAAAAAAAGGGTACAACTCCTCACTCATTCTATTCCAAAGTTTTTGGGTTGGACTTTTTAACTTTTCTCCCGGGGCTAGGAGGTTTTCCCGCGGTGGAGAGGTTAGCCAAATTACGGTGTATTTATTTTCGAGATTTTTCTCGTTTTTTTTTTTCCTTTTTTTTTATGTCATGAGCCTTTCTGTTTTTACTCATGATTTATGGAAGTTCTTCTATCCACCATAACCTATAGCTTCCCGCAATGTCCATGGCATTGCACGCTTTTTAGTTCCCCTTTTATTTACTTTTTCTTTTTTTTCTATATACAAGGGTGTGTATTTACATCTTCGACTTTTAATAAACTTAAAAACAGCGGTTGTTTGACTCTAGACTTAGTGTTTATTTCCTTAGTTGACATGCATTTGGGTCGGTAGAATCGATCTTGACAAAGTTTGGAAATTAATTCAATTGGTGGTTGTCTTGGTTTACCGATTTCTAATTGGTCAAGTCATTCATACTACTTATCAAATCATCAAATTTAAGTTTCAATTAAGATAGATTATGATACAATACCTACTCATTTCCTAAGGTCACAGGGGCTAGTCGATCAATTAGATGACCCACAATTCAAATCGAAAAAATTTCTAAAACTCCCTAAATAATTCATTCAATTCACGATATCAAAACTTGTTAAGTATCTTCCTAACTTATCTAAATGCAATCTATATAAAATTATCATGCAATAGAGACAATTCCTAAATGAAATGCACAATTATACCTATCAGTTCCAGTTTAAGCTACCCACCGAAAATCTCAGCGGGTCGCTGATACTGGAACAGAAACAAAATTAACACCTAATATGCATGATGCAAACCTAGATACAATTCCTATTCTCTCCTCCCAAGTTTAAAACTTTGCACTGTCCTCAATGCAAGAAAAACATAACTTAAAAGAGAGAAAGGAAAGAAAACTCATCAAATTGTTGTAGTGGTTGTGAAGTTCGCATAGGGGTTGGTGCGACTTGCAAAACGTCTTGTATGCTCCTTCATGGTGTATCCCCCAAGTTTGAGCTCTTGCATACAATTCGTGTAATGGTGCTTCCGAAAGCTGATTTGTCACCTTTCTTCAAACCTAAAACCAACAACAAAAATTGATAAGTTATAACTAACTAAAACAACTAATCCTAATTTAATCTAAATGAGAGAAAATGAAATTTTTGAGCCTTGGGTTGCCTCCCAAGAAGCGCTTGTTTTAGGTCACTAGCTTGACCACCTTGCATTTACTCATCTTATCTTCACTTTTCTCCCTCTCCACGCATCATAGTTCTCCCAAAAGTGATTGAGTGGGTCCTTTGAAACATGCTTGGAGTGTTCTTCTTTGGATGTCATCTTCCTTGGCTCGATTGTGATGTGATACTTGATTTGCGGTTTGTTGTCTTCCATCACATCAAGTTTCTCCAAACATCTTCTAAGAGTGCTCAAGTCAATTTGGTTGAACTTCTCATTTGTATTGTCGGATGCCTCGACTTTGAGAGTAGTGTCACCATCTTTCTTCTCTTCAAGTTCATCATTCATGTTCTCAATTGGAGGATGCTTCAATTCCAACTCATTAGATTTGACAATTTCAGCCCTACACAATCTTTGTGGAAATGGAATTGGAGGAATGTAGGGAGGAGGTGGTATGTACTTTGGTTCATCAAATTCCTCTTGTACCTCCCTATTCTCAACTTGTTTGCTTTTAGTTTTGTTGGTATCTAACCAAATTAGGGTCTTCTTGGAACTAGAGTTTTTAATTTCACAATCACTATGCAAAGCCAATTCATTGTTTTGTTCATGGTGTGGCCTATATGAAGAATTCTCAGTCTCTAACATCCTTTGATGATGGGTAATGAGAGTATTGAGAGAAGATGATATAGATTTCATTTCTTTCAAAAGTTTCTCATTAAATTCGATTTGGTTCATTTTAAATTCCTCAAACCTTGATTCAACACTTGACATTTGCGTAGATGGTCGGAAATGATCAAAACTAGAAAAAAAAGTAGACCTATGGTATGGTTGAGACACTAAACCATCATTGTTCAAAGCAAAAGAAGGAAAATCATTCAAACCAGAATTACATCTCTGTCTGTTGAGGTTCCAGCGGGTCGCAGGATCTCCCAGCGGGCCGCAGAAACTGGCAGTCATGTTTTGTGCTTCAGGTGCCCTCCATATGAATCTCGAACGGTTTGTTTGACAGTCAAAAGGTTTGTCGAATACGATGTGGTTGCTGAAGTTCTGGTTGTCTCCACATGCATTATTGATCGTGTTTTGCACGGTGTGAAAAGCACGCTCAAATTCACTCATGTTCGCATTAAGTCCAAATTGTCTATTCATGTGGTTGATTTTCTTCCAATTATCCTCCGCCTCTTGCACACGTACCTGAAAAGAAGGAAACATGGTGATAGAAAATATTTTTGGTTTTTTTTTTAAGATAAGACAAAATAAGTAAGATACAAGGATACAATGGTGTCTATACTAAATTACTAAAGCAAAATACTAATATTCGAGCAAACCGTCCCCGGCAACGGCGCCAATTTTGATCGATGGGGAAACCAAGTCTCAAAATAAAAACCTCGTGTCTGCCGATCTAATCGTTTGTAGAACAGCTTGAGGGTCGAATCCACAGGGACGGTGTTGGAATATTAGTCTTTTACTTTACTAAACTAGCTAGACGGTTCAACTCTTATGTGAATTAAGGGTTGCAGGTGAGTCTAAATCCTAAGTCTAGTTTCAAGGTCAAAACAAGAATTAATGAGAGAGATTCAACAAATCACGTAATTCTAGGGTTTCTGGTTGCTAACACTTCTTCTTAGTCCCAGTTCCAGCGGCCCGCTGACTCTCGTAGCGGCCCGCTAAAAGAACTTGGGTCGCTGATCTATTAGACTGGTCGCTGGCTACTTGGCGGGCATAGACAACCTCGCTGATTCACTCAGCGGCCCGCTAGGATTAGCGATGTGATTGCAAATTGACTTAATTCAGTTGATAATTGTGTAGGGATAATGGCTTAATTAAGGTTCCTAGATCAAACTCTCGTTTTAGGTCTGGTTATCAATTAATTAACCCAATTTCCCTCGTATAGAATCTAGATTTCAACTATCGTTTCTTGGTCTAGTTTCTACAAGTCTATACCTTTCTAACCTATGAAATCCTTGAGTTTTCACTCTTGGAAAGGACTTAACTCTCGTTAACTAGTCCTGGTTTAACCTTTCAGTTTACAACCTTCATGTTAATCATAATCATGCCTAATAATCTAAGTTTATTTGGACTTAACCACCTAGCAATTAAGCGAGCTCTACTTAACGGGTGTAAACAAATCTACTTAAATAATCATGGCATAATCAATTCAAGCAATTCAAGCAAGGTATAAAACACAAAGATATCAAATAAACTAAATAAACATGCAATCAACAACTAAGAATTCGAGTTTACAACCATAGCCCTAGAACAAACAATCAACAACTAAAAGACATCATACAAACACAAGAGAAAATGAGAATAAGGAAAGATTACAACCAATTGCTCTTGCGTGTGTCGAAATCTCCTATCAAACACGTCTCTTGCTGTCGCAATCAACCTGCTTGGCGCTGCCTCGATCTGGACTTGAGACCTAACTCTCAAATAACTCAATGTCTAACCCTAAATTGACCTTGGATTTGATCTCCTCCTTGTTCTCTCTCAAACAGGTCTTTAATAGGTCTTGGGAAGGTCTAGAAATGCTGGAAATAACTGAAGACGTGCTCTGGATGCACCTGGAGTCGGTAGAAACCGCCATCCAAATATAGAATTGCCAAATCGGGCGATTCTGCTAAATCTGGCAGTTCCAGGCCTGCGGGCCGCTGGGACCATCAGCGGGTCGCAGGAAAATGTCAGCACTGCGTCTTGTCAGTATTTTGGGCATATCTCCTTCATCCGAACTCCATTTGAAGTGATTCAAGATCCGTTGGAAAGCTTAGAACGAGCTCTTCATCTTTATGGACTCATCCAAGTCATTTCTTGTCCAGAATCTGCAATAAAATTAGAAACTATGGTAGTAACTCATTCTTGACACAAAATCCTAATTAAATTAACCTAAACTCATCTAAACTATGTAATCTATGTAAACTCAAGGTAATTGGTTTAGTTTGGAGACAAAATGGTACCTGAATATGCATATAAAATCCACTCATCAGAAACCCATTTGCTACTGACTCTCAACTCTCAAGGACGCAGTCTTCATCTTTTTCTTTTCGTCCCCCCCCCCCCCCAACACTGTTTTCCTTTTTGAAACATCTACGGGAGTTTGTCTTCTACATATTGAACTCAAGCAGCTTGTAAATCTCGGAGAAAACATTGGTCCATAGAACGTTCAATAGGAAAAACGAATATAGAACATGGTTTTCTCTAATACATAGTCGCCTTCGGGAAAAAAAAAATAAATAGTTCATTCTCTAACATTGTAAAAACTTTGTAATTAATAGTTCGATGTGATCTATAAATCTATGTTCAAATATTATGTAGATATAATTTGGAAATAATGTATTCCTTTTGTAATTATATATTATATATTAAAATATTAATATTGTCAGTTTCTTACTTTTTATTTTTCACGATTTTTACGAATAGATAATAAATTTAAGAAGATATGGAAAATATATAAGTATCACTTGAAATTTTTTTTACAATGCTTATTTAGAGTAAGGAGAATTAATTTAAGGGGTAAGTTAGTCCATGCGAGCTCCTGGATACGAAGGTATTCACGTTCAAATTGGGCCTTTACGGTTTTTTGTATCTAGCTAGGGCTGTCTGTGGGCCCAGAATTAGGGAGCATATCAGAAAATGAACAATATGTATCTTTATTATTTGAGATAGGCTAAAATCAATCGCGACTGACATATGAGACCGTCAGCTACGATCAAATTTCAATTTTCAAGATTTTAATAGTCAATCCGAACCGTTCAATGTGTTCTCCATATTGAAATCTTGTTGGAGATAAAATTTTATATTTTTCTTAAATTTTTTAGTATTTGTTTGATATTATACAAAAGTTTTAATCTAAACAATTCTGAACCCTTCAATAACTATGATTTTTAAAAATCTCAAAAAAAAAGTAAATAAAATCATAAAAAATGTAAAATTTGGTCTCCAATTATATTTCAATATGGAGAACACATTGAATGGTTCAGATTAGCCATTAGAACCTCAAAAATTGAATAAAACAAATAAACGAATCATTTTACCGCAAATTATATGAATTGACTCCTGAGATATTCTCTCTTATTTTGGAAATATGAACCTTAATTATATTCACAACAAACAGCGCAAAAAGGTGCTATGCATTACCGATTAAAAATAGTGTTAAGAAAATTGATACAGATTCAAAGTTGAACAAGTTACCGCAAACATTAATTGAATTCTGTATCTTTCTTTTCCTTTGTTGAAGAATATTGAATTCCATTTCTAAAAATATATATTGCAATGCATGATGTATCTCCTGAAGCCTAAAAACAGGGTACATATCTTTCTCTATATATCCATCTAAACAATGTGTACTTAAATGAAATTGTTCGCTTCACGTGAATCATGATCAATGTTTTCTCCCGTTTATTTGCAGAACAGGCGAAGAAGCAAAGCTCAAGTGGGGTATCGACTGGAGAGCATGCAAAACTAAGAAAGGAAGTGGGATTTTTGTTAATCTTTTGAGGAGAGTATGAAAGTGAGAATAGATAGATAGCAGGAGAGCACTATAGCCCAATAAAGCAGCGAATCTTTGAATTTGACCTCTAGTTGTAGTAGTACAAGTAGGAGTGGTAAGTGCTCTTCTTTTCTTCTTTTTAACCCATGAATGCACGTCCTTTCTTCTGATTAGCCCTTATTGCTATGCAGCCTGACAATGCATTTTGTTTTGTTTGATTAACTGGCTCATAGCCTCATACTGAAAGAGTGAAAGGCATGCTCCAGACAAATATCTGAAGCATTATCACTTATCAGTGTTGTTACTAAGACATGTCATCATCGATCACATAAAATAATATAGCGGCATTTAATTTCTTCTATACTTGTCTTCTTGTGTTTCCTAATTGTACCCAGTAATTTTCAGCTCATCACAACATATATATATGATGAAATAAAAAGGTGTCATATTATAAGAGGGAGCTATGGTTTAGAACATGCCAAAACATAATAATTAAAAATTTTCAACCGTGGTATCCGATCCAAAAGAATAATGAAGGACCACATAAATTATGATTTTTTTTGTGAAAAAAGTTACTTCAAATGCAAAAAAAATAAAACACTCACACACACACACACAAATTAAATCCTCAAGATATTATGATCTTATACAATCAAAATAATTTGAGATTTGGTGATCAGTCTTTTATGGCCGTTGTGACATGATTGCGCATGGTTAAACACATTTTTTTTTATCAAATGCAAATCTGTTCTCAGACATATTATTTTGAATTTATTTGGACATTGTAAGTTAGGAATCGGTTTTCTTCAAAAAAAAAAAAAAAAATAGAAAAGGAGATATGTTAATGAATTTAGTATGAATTTTTAATTCCTTTGGACACACACACTTGATTTTTTTTTTTTAATTGGAACAACTTCTTATGTACATCTATATATATCATGGAAAATAGTATCCAAACTAAATACTAAAATTTTAATTTTTCTTTAATTGTCAATTTTAGATTTGTATCAAAGCTGTTTTATAATATTAGCTTAAATGATTGGATTGTAATTTGGCTGCACATTAATTCTTTTCTATTATCATTTCAACCAAGGTAGTTTTGTTTATAATCTGTATTAATTATTTTCTATGATCTTGTCCATAATTTTGTCACATCCCAGTCCAAAACTTCACGTGGTTCTTACAAGAAGACAAAATAGGTAGAAAAATATATCCGATGTAGCCCTGCAAATTTTCAAAATATCAAGTTACAAGCCAAAAAACGAAAGAAAAATGAAAATAAACACCAAGCTCCAATTGTATTTTTCCCCCTCCTTAATGTGTCGTATGTAGAACAAAAAGAATAGTCTATGCATGGCTGTTTGTTATTTCTGATAGACGTAATCATTAATTTAGCGTGTTTATAAATAATAACACAAATTTTAAGGATCCGTAAATCATATAAAATAACAAAAATATGAGTATAAAACTTACAAATTGAAGAACAAAAATCGTTACTAGTTAGGAGGAAGCGTTAGTACTGATCTTCTTTGAGTTTTCCTCAGCCATAATGATGGTCAATAATGGCGTTTTCTCTCTTCTTATTCTGAATTTTCTTAAAGACTAAATTATGGGAAAAGGTGCCTATTAATTTTCAGATTAGAGAGTATTTAATGCTGAGGCAACCAAAGGGATCAAGTACAATGAATCTGGTCCATCAGAATTTCCATCAAATTATGATGCACCCTTTAGTTAATTATCTTAAATGAACTTGGCTCACATTAATTGTCATAGGCCACATTAAATATTCCAAACGTAATCATTAATTTAGCGTGTTTATAAATAATAACACAAATTTTAAGGATCCGTAAATCATATAAAATAACAAAAATATGAGTATAAAACTTACAAATTGAAGAACAAAAATCGTTACTAGTTAGGAGGAAGCGTTAGTACTGATCTTCTTTGAGTTTTCCTCAGCCATAATGATGGTCAATAATGGCGTTTTCTCTCTTCTTATTCTGAATTTTCTTAAAGACTAAATTATGGGAAAAGGTGCCTATTAATTTTCAGATTAGAGAGTATTTAATGCTGAGGCAACCAAAGGGATCAAGTATAATGAATCTGGTCCATCAGAATTTCCATCAAATTATGATGCATCCTTTAGTTAATTATCTTAAATGATCTTGGCTCACATTAATTGTCATAGGCCACATTAAATATTCCAACATTCTCCCACTTGGCCTATGCTGAAAACATCGTAATTTAGCACAAGTTCAAAATTGGCCAATAAAATCTTAAACCTTGTTCAGATAGAAATACCAAACTAAACTAATACAATCAAAATAACTAATACTGTTATTTGACCCCATTAATTTTAGAAATGGTATTCTTTCCAACAAATGGTTAATATAATTCATTCGATCCACTTAAGTAAATTTGCTTAATTTAAACATAATGCGCAACATAAGACATAAACAAATTTCATAATTCAAAGTCAAAGTCATAATTTGAAGCTTCACATCATAACTTAATATATAATTCAATACAACAAAATCAAAATTAGCAACCAGACCCGTGCCGGCAAAAATGGGTGGTTATACTTTAGTGAGAGAATTAGTTAACATAATTCTCAAATTAATATGTTGTATTACTATAGTCATATCTTTGGCTTTGCAATTAACAACAAGATATTTAATGTCGATCCATTAGACACTTGCTTGATTTGTTGTTCTTAAAAGACAAAATAGCAGTCACGTTATTATAAAAATAAGATAAGTGACCTTACAATATGCCACAAAAATTATACTTGCAGAGTGGAAGATGTCATTATAGACTGCTTATCACTCTTCCATAAAATTAATCATCATATATACAAGTACAAATAAATAAATAAATAATCTAATGTGAATTTCTTATTGACCAATAAAATATCATCCACATACATAATGAGAATGATAAATTACTCCCACTAACCCTGAGATATATACATTGATTTATAAATATTTTCTTTAAATCCAAACTTGACCTTATCAAATTTGAGATATAATTTAGAAAAATTAGTATTTCATCATCGCTGCCTTTATTGATAATTGCAGCAAAATCTTTTCATAATGTCTGGTTTAATTTCAAAATACCAAGACAAATCTCAATTGGTTCTTTTCAAGTTGGAATAATTAATTTTATTCAATGCTGTAAAATTCAGGAAAAATAAAGTGGTTAATAGTCGAATAATATTCACATAGCATAATAAAATTAAACTGAAATGAATAATAAAAACGCCAAATAATATTTCAGTTTTAACATAAAGTTCTTCACATTTTCAATTTATATCACCGTTGGGCAGAAAATAAATTGAAGATAATGAGATAATTCTATTTAATAAACTATATTGTCAATTAAAGTTGTTCAAATTGACATCCTTAATATTTATTATATATAAACATTATAGTGATATGTAAACTAAAATATCACAAACATATAATAGAATTGAACAACTATAAAAGGAATAACAATTCGTCAATTTGAAATCAACAATAAAACGCCCAAAATTTCAGTTTTGACACGATAGTTGTTCCATAAAAATCAATTTGCATCACCGTTGGGCAGAAACAAATTGAATCGTAAATGAAATTCCACTTAATAAACTAAAATTGTCAATTAAAGTTGTTCAAATTGACAATCATAATTTATTAAATGTAAAACTTTATTGTGATACGTAAACAAAAAATATCACACACTTCCTTTTAATAAAATGATAATTACAACTAAAGTTGTTAAAATTGATAATGACCAAATTATTAAAAGTAACTTAATATGGTTTAAATTATTCATGTGCAAAATTAAAACAAACTTCCGTTGGACTGTTTGTATGCTTTGCATAGAAATCATAAATTTTAAATGAGTGAATCCGGTGCAAAATATGGACACATAATTAGTATCCAAATTAATCTAGAATTAATCAAAAGTGCATAATTATGTAAGTGCACAATTACTCAATCTTATATATCTACATAAGTGGATACTTTTGTCCAAAAAAAAATAAAATAATACACTTGATTACTAATGATTACTAATGAATCAAAATCTAAAGGTGCAGTGCATTTGTGCATATCATCAAACAGATTATCAATTGTTTTATATGAAAGCACCATCAACACTTTAAATTTGTACGCACATTTTCGTTTTTCATTTAAACCGAATAATCAAATGAATGAAATCCGAAGATTTCATTTTGTCTACTCATTTAATCTGATTTGCGTCAGAACTAAATTACTTATGATCACAACAACTTCATGAAGCAAAATAACTAAATACAATGAAACTTAATGATTGCAAGAATTAATTTGTGTATATAAACGGTCCTTTATATTTAAATGCCTGATTCATATATAGAGTATTGCTTTTAATAGTTTGAAATAATCCATCTAAAAGAAAATGAAAACTAAGCAATTCATTTTACTCTTTTATTAACGCGTTTAAATAAAAAAAAAACCCAATCGAATGCAGAAACTAAAGTGCATATATTCGAATCATTGATCAATAAGTAAGAAAATCGATCGCAGACAACCACATAGTTATTCATTATTGGACAAAATTACATCTATTTTGTGATCCCGTAAATATCCATACAATATAATAAAATGGATTAATTATACTTTTTCATTTACATGCGTAATGCATTCTTTAAACATTATAAGTTCAATTTCTAATTTATTTGAACACTTTAGGTAGTATTAAAAGTACGCTCGGATCACAAAATATTAATAGATATTACTTTCCTAAAACGTATACCAGTTGAACTTGAGTTATACACATATTCTTCTAGATATACACAAGTATTACTTGGTTATACTCAAAAGTTCATCTAAACAAAACGCATCATGTTAGATAATTATGAACTTGATAAAATTCAAAGTTAACTTGTGACAAATAATAAAATTTCTAGAAAAGTTTAGAAATCATTAGTATAACAAATACATAATTACGGGTGGTACGATTATTGAAAGTTATAATCATGCCAAATTGAAGAAAGAAAAGAAAAAGAACATGCGCCCAATATTTTAACTATCTATTAAATCTGTTTAAATGATAACTAAACAGAATTGAGAAAACCTTTATTAAAATAGTTCTCAATATAATCATTATGTCGAAATGATAAGGAAAACTTATATACTCAATATAAGTTTATATTTAATATGAATTTACGATTGGCTCGGATACCAAATGATAGACGTAATCATTAATTTAGCGTGTTTATAAATAATAACACAAATTTTAAGGATCCGTAAATCATATAAAATAACAAAAATATGAGTATAAAACTTACAAATTGAAGAACAAAAATCGTTACTAGTTAGGCGGAAGCGTTAGTACTGATCTTCTTTGAGTTTTCCTCAGCCATAATGATGGTCAATAATGGCGTTTTCTCTCTTCTTATTCTGAATTTTCTTAAAGACTAAATTATGGGAAAAGGTGCCTATTAATTTTCAGATTAGAGAGTATTTAATGCTGAGGCAACCAAAGGGATCAAGTATAATGAATCTGGTCCATCAGAATTTCCATCAAATTATGATGCACTCTTTAGTTAATTATCTTAAATGAACTTGGCTCACATTAATTGTCATAGGCCACATTAAATATTCCAACAATTTCCACTTAAAATAAAAAATATCTATAAAAGTTTTATCCCAAAATGATAGCAGTCCTTAGTTGAGCGATGTTGTAATTATCTCCTAAATTTCAATAACAGCATTATCCTCTCAAAGTGAGATAATATTATTAAAGCTAACAAGAGTCATTTCCTTGGTGCGACGAAGAATATTATAAACATAAAATTCCAGACAATAATAACCATATAATGTCTCCTCAGATACTCCAATCACCTACTTTCTCTTCTATCATGTCTTCATGTGGTATGCTTTTGAGTATCGTAGTTTGGAAGGCTGTATTCTTAATTTGTCATCCCTTCTTTTGGGGCAGAAAAAGGAGAAAAAAAGGAGAAGAAAAAGGCGTGAAGATTCCATTTCCAAGTGTCCTGCTCATGGCAATTTATATATTTATATTTCTATAATGTACCTTTTTTTTGAGTCTCAAAACCACCTCATGCACGATTCTTAAAGTTAGTGCAACTTAGGAACTTTGTTTGTGCATGATTAAATACTCATTAGTCTTGACTACTCTTTCTAAGGGCAATTAGTAGGAAATTAAGTCGTAGAGTGATTAGAATGAATATAGATTTTTTTTTTTTTTTTTGCCAATCATTCTGTTGTGGAGGGAAAATGCTTCGTATGCTATTATAATTGCTGACATCATGACTATATCAATATTCTTAATATCACTTTTATGCAGATTGGCTTCGTAAAAGTATTTAGATTTATATTTGATTTATTAGATTTGCCTTTAATCTAATAATTTTAGTTTTAATTCTTTTCTGTCGTTCCGAGCTTTTCCTTTATGTTATTTTTTTTAATGGATTCATTATACCTGGTTTGATTCAAGCCCACAATTGTTCTTTCATACATGTAAATTTATATAGTAGATTTCAATTTTTTGTCTGAGATACAAATTCATTACTTTTTATCATGTCCATTGTTCGTATATTTCCTAATTATAATTAGATTTATTCCTAACTATATCCAAATATATTACTATGTAGATTTATCTTCTCATGTAAAAGATAGAGAAGAAGTTAAAAATACATAAATTTTCATTCAGGAATTTTATTTGGAGCAGACTGCAGAGGAGCAATAGAAGAAAGAAGTACAAGATACTAAGAAAAACAGTAGGAAAGAATCATTTAGGGGCCGTTTGGATTGAAGTGGGAATTTAGAGAATTTCTAATTTTTAGGTATAAATTTATTATAAACAATCCAAACTGTTCACAACTTTCCAATAAATTTATGCCTAGGAATTAGAAATTTCTCAAATTCCCTAAATTCCTAAGCGATCCAAACGGCTCCTTAGAAAAGCAATTGAGTTTAAAAAAATAAAATAAAATAAAGAGAAGAATAAAATAATAATTCCTTGTACTTGAGGCACTTTCGAACTGTTCCATTTTGTGATTATTTCCGATCGTTGCTTGTGGCTCTGTTTGGATTCCATTTGAGAAGAAGGAAGAAGGAAATAAAAGAATAAATTTATTATAAACAATCCAAACTCTTCATAAAATTACACACTTCCCAATACTTCTTACCACTTTTTCCCTTCTTTCTTTCTTTCTTTCCACACCTTATCCAAACGGAGCCTATGAAGATTGGACATTTGGAATCAAAGCAAAAGAAAAGTGCAAGTATAATGCGATGCTCTTTTTCCCCCTATATTATGGTTATGGAAGCGATGGTTATAGATAATAATTGCAAACCGGAGATTGATTTGAAAATATATATAAGCCAGTTAAAGATAATAATTGTTTTCGTAAACAAGAACCATTTCTCGATCTAAGCAGAGAATATCAACATATTTGAAGTGTAGTTTGCGAGTTTGAAACTCAAGTGGAAGTCTTTTGTGAATATCCAAATGAAAAAAAAAGTTGGGAGGTTTTAATGCTATTTTTCTTTAAAACAATTACGTTTTTAGACGAACAAGCACAAATTTATGTCAGAGAATTAAAAAAAACAAAATATCAGATTTTTATCGATTGTGATTTATCCATAGTCATGATAATATTTTTCTATATTTTGAAAAAAAATGATCACGTACTTTAAACTTTTAAATGCAAAACTTTTTATAAACATGACAACAGTGTTAAAATTTATGAAAAAATTTTCTTGACGTTTTAGCATCTACCAGAGTTTGAATCTCCGCTCTTTATTTTCCTAATCTTTTATTTGTATATGTTTAATTCGGTGGAATTTTGCTTTTCAAATAGAAACTTGTTCCTAAGTTGCTAGCAATATTATGTTGAGTTTTATATCCGAACCGAAGCAAGTGATGTATATATGGCGTTTGCAATGATAATGATGGATGTACTCTTTAAAATTAAAACTAGTTAAAAGATAATAAGAAATTAAAGCAGTTTTTTACACTTGACACAATCGTGGAAAAGAGAGCTTTCCATTCCTCTTATGCTGTACTATGAACCTTGATTCTTGTGCAAAGTGCACTTGTTGTTTGACAACTTCTTTGCTTAATTACCAATCCAATTGCACGACCTTCTGCTTATCCTTTCCTGGACAAATTACTGTATAGTCACTATTATGGACTGAGTTGGTATATAATATACATATTTAAACAAAAATAATGGCATATTTATGCTTTATAATATTTAGTTATAGTTATTGCAGAATTTTTCGAAAATAGTAAATTCTCTAATTAAAAAAATTGTATCGCTGAAAAATATATACAATATATTAGATTTCCATAATAAAAATATGATGTTCACATGTGATTTCTTACCTCGAGCAAATTCAAGCATTTGCTTTTGGACCTATTAGCGGCCTGTCAGAGTTTACCACTCCGAAGTCCGAAGAGATGCCAATCCAACTAGAATCCATAGCCATCCAATGAGTAAGAATTTTACGAAGAAAACTACAAATGAACAAATATCTACTAGTTAGAATATTTTCTCTTTTAGAGTCCCATGATTAATGTGCGGTGGGGTTTCTTGACCCAACTGAGATTTCGAGACAAAATTCCGGAATTAGTTTGTACTTCTAAAATCGTGTTAAATTTGTTTTATCAAAATAGAAGAGACAACAAAAATTTATTCACAGTTTATTTACTGCTGGGTCAATTTCAAATTATTGAGGGGGGAAAATATAGTATCTTTTTTTAAAAAAAAAAAATCTAGCTCAACAAAATGTGACATTTTTTCAAAGTTCAAATACACTATGGCTCCATTTGGATGAGGTGTGGGAATAAGGAAATAAGAAAATTTGGAAATAAATTTATTATAAACAATCTAAACTTTTCACAAAGTTACATACTTTTCAATACTTTTTCTCACTTCTTTTTTTATTCCTCTTATTCCCACACCATCCAAACGGAGCCCGTAAGAATATAAAATATTTAATTTTTTTCTCCCGCTACCAGCTTTTTTAACATAGTACACTGTTGTACCAAAGTCTCAGTAATAGCTCATGAGCATTGGCTACTGTATATCCTGCCAAATTCCCTACATCCTATCTGTTGTGGATTCAATGCTCCCTCAATGTCGGTCTAATAATAAATACTCTGTCTAGGGTTATTTACCATAATGCCAACGTAAAAAACAATTCTGGGATAACACAAATTAGCACTGTACATTTTTTGACTGATATTTTAAAATAAAAAAAAACAAACAACAAATCCGAGCTGCTATTTTATTTATTTACATACAATATATGCACATTATTAATTTATTTTATACAAAGTCAGGAAATTAAATAGTAAAAAACATTAAAATATATCAATTACAGACTTACAGTTAACTTCTCTCGCAAGCTGAACTAAAAAAAAAATTGTACAGTTTCAATTATTTCCATTTGTTATTTAAATTTTAAGACTTCAAAATATTAAGATAAATTCGTGCCAATATATTTTTTATGGTATTATAAGTCCCCGTACAAACTCATAGATAGATATTTAATAAGAGTTAACAGTCCCAAACTCCAAAATATGCAGATGCTTTTAGCGGCTGGATTGGATTATAAAAAAACTCTCTCTCAGCTGTCCTCCTTTTCTCTTTTCCTCACTGCAAAAAACACCACCACCAATATTTCTTTCTTTTTGACTCGTGCACTTCCTCACTCACCACTCACCTCTCTCTCTCTCTCTCTCTCTCTCTCTCTCACACACACACACACACACACACATGGAGCCCCAGTTTGTTTGGCCATTGTGCAGGGAGCAATGTATCAAGTATTCAAAGCATGATGTGAAAGAGAAAAGCAAGCAGCCGCATAGATAGATCCCAACATGTAATTTGATTTGGTTTTGTGGGGAATTGAGGCTCCATGGTCCGATCTCTTGGTTTGGTATCTTCCTTTTATTTTTCTCTCTCCATCCCCCTCTCTCTCTCTACAATGAGCTGTAAGGGACGCATTCTTGGACAATCTAGCTAGTTTGTGCAACCTATTCTTCTTTCATTTTAATTAGTTTTTTATGATATTGTATGATTTCTTTTACATTTTGTTTCACGTAATTAAGGCGATTAGAGCTAGCTTATGGTTTTGTAATGTGTGAGGATAAATTAACTTTGTATTGAGTAATTTGATCTGGGAATGCATCAATTACACTTGTTTTGCTTCATTTTTTTTTCTTTTCTTTTAAGTTTTAACCATGCATTAAATGCGGAAATGAATATTTGTTGAGTGATTTTGATTGACTAGAAAAAAGCAACCATGTCTTTATAAATTTAAATGAATGGTCACCTCAAGCGAAGAAGTGATAGGCAGCCCTGCATTTCTTTAGTTTTCTTATTTATTTTATTCAACTGAACTAATCTCTAACACAAAAGTAAGGTTTTAGTTAGTTATAACTAAACTTTGTGGGTGAGTCCTCATTTTTTCTGTTGAAATTGTAGAAAATGAGAAACACAAAGCAATTTCAGAAACTTAGGTTTCTTTTGAACATAAAGCAATCTCCTCTCAGTCCATTTTCTCATTTTTTCTAACAATATCCGTAAATTTTTTTGATAATGGGGGCACATGATTTAATCATTACTTTAGAAAAAGAAAATGCTTAGCTAAAAATAGTTGAAGGGAACCCTGTAAACTGATTCAAAACTTGTTTACTAGATTTAGAGGAGTTAGAAACTTAGAATGCCTAATATATTGAATACCACTGGTAGCAAATATAGGAGTATAGAACATCCGGCCAAATTTTCTTTTGATAATAATAAATTGTATGCGTAGAAACCTCCGTTTGTATCATACAGAATAAGACAAAAATCCGATACATGTTTTGTTGCATTTTGACATGCAATTTTGTAATCCACATTCTCCAAGCCCATTACATTACTAAATTACCTACAAAATCTCCTTTCTCTGCTCAATTGCTTTGCTTATTTATTATTTTTATTTTTTTTACTGCGGCAAAGTAAAACATATTTATTTGAAGAACTTATCGATTAAAAATTTCTCTAGCTTTTTCATTACATCAACTAAATGGTATGATTTTCCAGAAGGTTGCAATTGGGAGAATTGCAGAGTGAGTAAAGTGGGAACAGTTGTCGGATATTAGGAAAAGAATTGAATTCGCAATAAATAGGGATTGAAGGTGGGAACAGTGAAACAGAAGCGAGGGAGGGGACTAGTGAGTGCTCATGTGTATGTTTACAGAGGGAATATTCAAACAGGGGAGGTCAGACAGCTCTGCTGGAGTGCTGGTTAGACATGACCTTGCCATGCAAAGTGCCACCTCTCAGTCTCTCTCCACTGCATAATCAAATGAAATAAATGCTCCTCTCTCTCTGCTTTTAATTGGTGTCCGTACTGGGGACATTGGTTCACGCGTGTGCTGGTGTGGCCGTGCAATATGCCATTTTGCTATATAGATAACATGGGCCTCTTGATCTCTCTCTCTGTTTCTGTCCCCTTGTGCTGTGTTATATTCTATTCTTTATTTCTTTTTTGCCTTTAGGCTCTCTCTATTCTGTGAGCCTCTGCCTTCTGCCATGCATTTTTTTGGCATTTTCTCCTTTGTTCTGGCCTGCTGGCTTTTTATGTTTAGCCTGTAGGACCAGGCATACATCCCTTGCATTTCTTATCTCGTGCTCTGGACTGATTTCATATCAACGGTGAGAGGATTCAGATTCTTTGTTACAACAAGCATACTACATTTTGTATGATGAGTTATGTAATGTAATTATATATGATAATAATCTACTCGTGAGGTTTTTCAGCAATTAAATATAGATATCCAGAGTATGCACCTGCACCCTCCAATCTTAATTCAGATCTATCTGTCAGCATTTTGCCCTCTAAAGCATACTACATACCAACTCCAAGTTCACTTATCAGCATTTTAGTTAACACAGTTTAATACAGCAGAAAAGAAATATTCACAAGCTTTACAACCATGAAGGAGGCAGAAAAGCATGATTCTACTAGATGTGGTACATTTAATATTTATATATACACAAAATGGGGCATGTAACATACAAAAAGAAGGGTTACAACTCTTCGATTGCACAGAACAATTGGAAATCTAATGGTCTACAAGTCTTAACCAAGTTGACCTGTCCCCGGCAACAATTTTTATGCATACCATTGGAAGGAGTAACCCCAAAAATAGACCCTTTGTATATATACCACTACATTCTATAAGCTATTTGATATTTACAAAACAAGTGCCAAACCGCTAATTAGGGTTCTTGGTTCTCCAAAGTTATCCCCATTTTCCTATTCTGGGATTTGAACATGCTTGCAATATCAGCTGCTGTGCTACAATCTTCTGGATTTCTGTCTGACAAAGCACGCACAAACCTCGGAAGCCTCACCGAAATACCACGAGATGGGTGAACCAACCCAACAGCCGCATGGTGCACTGGAGATATCGTCAGGTCTGTAATAACATCATCAGCCAGTTGTACACAGGAGAAATTTAGCTGCAACAATAAGCTTAAATAGAGGAGCTTGTGATAATAATAGCTATTTCAGCCAATATGAGGGCTAGTTTTCATCTTTAATTTGTATAAGCAGGTACTAATAGTTTACTGAATATAAATACTTGTGGCAGTTATATCCCCCCTTTTGTTCTCTTGTAGCCCTATTTGACTATTTCCCCATTCCTTTTCTCATCTAGAATGAAGGTTTGGCAAAATAACAATAAGACGAAGTAAACAGAAAAGACTTGACAAGTGCCAATTTATGACAAACCCAAATTCAGTTCTATTTTAGTTTTAAAGTTCAGTACAGAAATTGCACCAAATTCCAATATGCTCATTCTGGTTTTTAAGACCAAACAGAAACACAACAGGAGAGGATAATCAAGGCTTTCTACTGTGCTAGACTGTCTTGCTGCCATGGATACTAACAGAGGGGAATTTCCACCGAACCAGGCAATAATTTAACAATTGGCATTTTAACATATACCTGCACCCCGGATCTCCCAAACAAGTTCTGGCACAAACCAAAAGTCGGGTGACTCATCTGTTTGATAATAAGGTGGCTTCTTGGACAAAATCTTGTCTTCAGAGAAATACTCTTTCATCTGAAAATAACGCAGAAAAAAATGTTTAGGATAATGAACTGTTCAAGGCAGTACAATAATATTTTCTATTACCTCTTTGTAGAAAGTATCAGAGAAGCCTGACATGACACGGCAGACGCTCTGGAACTCTTCTGCCTCGGGATTATAGCATGCCATAAGAAAAGGGCTATACCTTTAAAGAGGGGAAATGAACACAAGACATCACCAAGACTTAATTTGAATAACAAAAGAAATGCAAATAACAACACTGAGCACAAGACAGATTTAGAGACAAGTACCAGCCAGCCTTCCGTCCATTTCCATACCATGCACCTATAGGAACTAAATCTAGGCTATCTCCCAAGCCATCCACATAGTCACGCTTGACCTAGGACACAAGTACAGAAAGCAATAGAAAACTTCAGCAGTAATCCAAAATCACATGGATCGCTCATTTGAAGAAAGAAAAAGAAATTCTAGATATGCCCATATCACCAATGATTTAATTCTAGTCTCAAATGACAGAATGAAACCACTAGCCATTATATTATTTATTAGAAATTAAAAACAAACATATAGTGCATTTATTCCTTTTTGAATGTGCATACAGCAGGTAACTCGCCATTTTGATTTGTTTCCATACACCTCTATTTGCAAAATCCATAGTATGAGCAACTTACATGCATTGTTTATTTGTTTCTTAATGCCTTTCAATTTATGGAGAAATAAAAAAAAGTTACATCAAATGGTTATTATTTGTCATTAAATTCATTTTATTAGAATTAATCTAATAAAAAATGAAAGGCCTGATGAATGCATTTTGGAGCTTTGAACCCTCCACTATTTGAAAATATACCAAACTTTGGGGTGGATTTTGCGAAAACATAAAGATGAATACCTTCAACCAGGAGTCACTGCGGTTAGAGGCAGAATATGTAGCATCAGCATCCAAACTCTTGATCATGATCCCTTCACAAGAAGAGTTGCATGCTTCCTCAAAAAATGATCTCACCTTGTTTATTGTATGCTCATTATTAGCATATGCTTCTTTTCCTTCTACCTACAAACCATTTCAATCAGAATATTTAAGTTTAATAGCAACACCATACCAATACAGAAAACATCCTGTCAGAGAAGGATCTTTCATAGAAGTACTCACAGTGATTTCAGTGGCTAATTGCAAATAACCTGGCTTCTCTTGGACCAAATTACGCAGGTCTGCAAAGACAAGAAAATAAGATTAATGCATATAACAGCATACTAAGAAAATAAACCTTATTGACATAAACAAAGACACCAGTTAGATATTTTAGTTTCAAAGAAAACAAACATTTTCTCCTCTCACACAGGGGAGAGTCCAGCAGCCTAACAAAAACAAACAAAGAAACAAAAAGCAAGAGAAGTCACACGTCTCATTAGAGAATTTAAAAACGACGACGACTTAGCATTCAACATTATAGAATACACAAATAAATAAGGTTAATTCAGTTTTCTCTTTTCCTTTTGTTGACTTATTCTTATCTTTTTGGCAAATTGTACCACATGTGTTTGCATATAACATCTAATATCCAATATTTTTTAAAATTGCATAGTAACATTGGACAATTTTAAAATATTTATGACCAATAACTAACCACTATCAGTGTCATGAATAATGAAGATTCTATTCAATGCTGCTAACTATGCACCCCCAACCCTACAAGTTAGTTTTTCTGACCCTAAGAAATTAAAACCAACCAGACAAAAACGGTATGCAAGTTAGCATCAACAAGTTGCCGTCATGCAATTGAGTTAACACATGAAGTTGAATATTAATTAATTTAGATAAAGTGTACTTAGCTTCACTTTGGTTATAATAGGCGTTCTATGCAAAATACAGAGAAAGATTATGCTCAGTTATCATTTCGGACACAATGTCGGATGTTAATTCCAAACATGTAAAGTTATGACTACTCTGTACAAAGCACCATTTGTTATTGCTTTATGTTGGTTTCCAAGCATTGTCCATATGGCTCTGTGAGTAATTTCCAATGCAGGGTTTTTTTTTTTGCCAAGACTTTGTTAAGAGCTGATGTCTATCACTTGCAAAGAACCGGAATCAACCGCATCAGATAACATCAGGAACAGAGAACTAAGACAAAGATGCTGAAAGTTGTACCTCTTCCCATCATGAAGCATTATATCAAAAAGAAATATACAAACATCAACCTGCAAGGTAGTTTCAGTAGCGGGAACAGTCAAAAGACTAATTAACTGAAGATGCAAAATTTCAGAAAGCTGCTGGCATTAAGATTAATTAATTCAAATCGTGTGTGTGTGGGGGGGGGGGGGGGGTCGCCAAGAGATACTTTTTATGAATCAGATATATATTAATAACAAGTCTTAATGGTACCATATTGAGCTCACAATGATCGTTGTATCACTGTACAGATCACAAAATATTACAACAGAGCTACAAATTTTTGCAGTTACCTTTATGATATGGAGTAAAAGCGAGGCATCCTTGCTTCCTCGCTCCCTTGAAGATAGCTCTTGAAATGACATGATCTTAGCTTTTTTTCTATCGATAGCAACAACCTACAAAATTATAGAATTTCAAAAGTTCCGCAAAACGGATATTTAAACTAGAGAAAACCAAGAAACCAAAATGTGACTTCGTTGCATGTATGATGTATCAACCAACTGCCAAATTGGTTTAGATAGGACTTAGGAAGGGGGTTGACTTGGTAATTATTGTCCATAATTGGAAATACGAACAATGTTCAGTGTACTTAACAACCACAATATCGTTATCCTGTCTGGAACTGTCACTTTAGGGACAATATTACCTCAGCATCCAAAATAAAAGTCTGGACTGCAGGGTTGCAGAATTCTCTAATTGCATTCACCAAATCAGGGAACCTTGATGTTGATTCCTTCATTTGTCTTGAAAAAATTCGTACTGATCCATCTTCTAGTTTATGAATTTGGGCTCGTTGTCCATCATATCTAAAAAATATCATGACCAATATCCAACAGAATTTAAAAAATTCAGTGCCCATCACAATATGGAGCCAATATCATAGTGAGTAAACAAATTTTTTTTTTCCTGAAAGGGAAGTCATTGTAAATTAAATCTGACTCCAGCTACTGAGGCAAACCAATTGGTGTTGCCCAATAGGTCCCTCCAAAATAAAATATATCAAAAAATGGCAATTGGTTCTGTATATGTATTTGCATCCCCTTCAAATGATCCTTCAAAAATATTAAGACTTTGCAGGCACTTTGAGCCTTTATTATAACATTTATATAAACCAAAATCAAGGGCGATGAATATGATCAACCGTCCTACAATGCATTCAACCTTCTAGGCTGAGCAATTATAAGGCAATGTCTGGGTCAGATCGGGTCAATATTTGCCACCCTTAGTGCACCCAACATCAGCACCTTGTGTTATGTATTCTTTTTTCTAGTATAATCCAAGGGATAATAAGTGCACTCTCTTAATTGGCTTTTAATTCAAAACCAAAAATAAGATAACATAGAATATCAGAAGTTGTTATTTTGGAGAGAGAGTTGACATACTTGTACTCACAAGTGAAGGCTCTTCCCTGGAGTAACTTTAGCGCCTGTGTGAAGCAATTAGTGATTCTGCAATAAACATTACAAATGATATGTCACTGAGAAAACTATCTGATTGTCTAACAGCTGCTTCCAATAGAAAAGCTACCTTGCAAGCATAGGTGGTATAGGAGTACCAGGGATCATTGCTAAATCAGATGCTGAAAATGTATTGCCTTTACTTAGAAGAGATGGAATGAGCAAATCCTGGGCAGCCAATCCAAGTATATTAATTTAACTGACTTACATTCTCTGTAGATTCAAATTGTGCTTCGGCTGAACCCACCAGCGAACTCAAAATATGTTTTAAAGACACAATAATACCAAACACAAGCATAAAACACCATAACATTACTACAGCCAGTCCATATTACCTTACCTCTAACAGTCCTCACAATACAGTTTCAATAAATTCTATGTTATTTTCTTTGTTTCAATGTTTATATACTCTTAATTAAAACTTAAAACCACCAGTTGAGTCATGCTTGCATAGTTGTATGAAGCTAAGGCAAATAACTAACCAGATTAGGAAGTACATTGTAGGCTTTTGTGACTTCTGAAGTGACAACCTAGAAAAAACAAACCACGTTACCTTCCCAGCAAAGCATGAAAGTAAATCATGTCAAACAAAACTAACAAGGATTTCGGCCAGGAATGTTAGAATTCATAACAAAATATGATATAGTCTGCTCAAAGAAGTCAAAGTTCCTCTATATCTAATCACGTCCTGAGGGGAAAGAACAAAATTCAGGTTACAATGGATTTTTTTTTTTTTTTTGAGTTACAAACCATTAAATCAAAATTGCTGGTTACAAGGACAGAGCCAAGATAATAAACGGGACCCCCCCCCCCCCCCCCCCCCCCCCCCCCCCCCCCCGGGGGGCATCCCCAAAAACACACACAACATGAGTACTCGTCCCACCCCCCTCCAAAAGGACCCGATTCAAACCAGATCAATTCTGGTATGATTGGCCCAACTGGTCATGCAGAATTGAGAAATCAGGCACTCAGATGGCATTCTTTTTTTATAAATTTCTTTAATTGAATCTATTCTCTGGCTGCAAGCTTGGGCTTCTAAACTTTCCAAAAAAACTTTTCTTACAAGTAGTTGTGATCTGACCCCTTATCTTGTTGGGTCCAGAATCAGAAGGTGCCAGTCTAACCTGCATCTGTTCTTTCAAAGCTTCAGGGTTGATAGTCTTTTCAGGTGCTGAATAACAATTTAAAACAACAGCATTTGCCAGGGAAGGCAAGATGGTTCTCATCATTGCCCCAATGCGTAGATTGCGAACCTACATAACAAAGTTGAATTTCAACTAAAAATGAAAAAAAAATACATTTATTACTGTGCACAGAAAAGGACTAAGTATCAGCTTTTGGTCTCGTATTATTCACATATCGTACTGTAAGAACAAAAATAAATTAGAGCCAGCGAGCGACCAGGTCATTCAGTGTATATTATTATATTTATAGGTCGGTAAAACAAACAGTATTTAGTAAATTTCACATATTTTGTAATATTTGAAAAAAAATGTACAAAGATCAGGTTGGGTAGAGTATAAGATGCTATCAGTTCAACAAATATTAACCAGAACGCCACACAATAACAAGTTAGCTTTAGTCAAATGTAATTGGCTGATTTTCCATGCTTATTGTTAGATATTAGACTGTTGTTATCATTTAAAGTTTAGCGGGTTTACCATTTCAGAAATTGAAGTCAAACATGTAAAGATTGCAGCGGGTGGCAGATCTCTCAATTAGAAAAAGGTCTAACTGAGTCAATCAAGAAATTCTGACCAGACACAACCAATCAATCCATCGGATAAGTCTTAAGAGATTTTGCTTGGGCCAGATATCGCTACACTAAAGAAATCGAGATCCTATGCAGCCATTGATATACTAGTCCCAAACCATAGAATTGATTGATTTTCATCTTTTATTTACTTTCAAACTACATTACTTTTTCAATTAGGATCAAATTAGCAATGCCTTAAAAAAGAGAAATCTAACCAATGTCCTGACTAGATACTTTATTTCCATTTCTCGACATGAATTCAAGAGGCTTATCACAAGAATCTTCCTTCGCCCGGCACTTCCACTTCCCGATATTGAACTAATTGGTGAAAGAAAAAGAACAATGAAATTTTCTATTAAACTGATATTGGAGAGAAATTAATCAAAAGGAGAAAATTGTGATCTGCTCAAGGCCGCATTTATCTATATAACTCAAATACTCAATGCTAGAGTCAATTTAAGCCTAAATTACTTCATTAAAATTTAGTGAGAGAAATGTAAAAGATCAATAATAAACTGATTTTCATCTTGGTGTACCACAGTGACTTGTATTGACATACTGCTGACATATGGAGTCCACCAACCTTATTTTCCGAAGCATATGAAATACGCCACGAATTGAAAGTGGTCGGGGAGGAGCAAGCAAAGATTGGCTTTGCCGACACTCCTGCGCTGCATCACCTGAAAATGAATACTGCAACCTTTTAAGCCATGTAAATAAATGGCCCTGGAAATATGATTATTTATTCTGACATCGCATAATTGATAAATCTTGATCATATAATAAAATTGGATATACATATAATCAGAAGTATCTAAAATCATAATCAATGCTTCATATATAGAAATTTTTTAATTTCATCCTGTACTAAAATATGTGAAAAGAAACTATCTATCCCCTCTGGCCCATGTTTTTATGATAAGTAACCTTATACACCTCCTGTCTTCCAAAAGCAACACACTGTCAAGTGTAAACAATCACCTAGTTGTAAACCAAATGCTTATCAAAAGAATTCAGGGAAGTTCAGCAATTTATAATTAACTCACTTATAATCACTTCAAATAATTGGAAATAGCACCAAAAATTGTAAAAATGGGTATTTCATATGAAAATTATAAACTGCAGGTGTTAGTGAATAAAGTAACACCAATTATTATATGCAAAACAACCCAGCAACCAAAACCTAAATGACCATTAAAGAGAACATTACCAAGATCACCAGAAGTATTGTACAAATCTTTAATCCGAGCCTTGCTTGTCCCTAGAGCCTCCTCTAAAGCTGATACAACCAAACTTCCACCAATGTTCAGTTCCTGGCTTCATATGATAAATTGAAATAACCATCAAACATCTTAACAAGAACTTCCTTATAATAAGACCATAACAATACTAAACAGATTCAATAACCTACCTATGGATAGATGCATAAGCTGGTGTGACAAAACAGTACACAAAACTCCCACACTGAACCTTAAGTAAACACACTATCTAAGCCCTCGTCAGGTATAACCTCACGGAACTTCTATATACCTGAAACCGAACTGACAAGATATCCACCAAGACTGATCAATTATCAGGTAAATAACCCAAAATGATCTAAATCCCTAACCCCGGTGACTCAAACTATTACCCAATTCAAGCCAGCAGACTAATTCCCAATCAATCGAATCCTGACCTGATATCACCAAGACTGATCTGATTAACATGACCAATTGACCCAGACCCTTAGTTTTGTCAAATTCTTGGCTTGGAATTTTAATTTTGTCCAACCAAAAACAACCAATCTTTTAAGGATTTCAGCAATAAATTTGTACAGATCCAATATTTCCTTATATCAAACAAATCAAAATTGATCTAGCTCTGACTCGAAAGCATCATGAGGTCACACAAGTTCGCCGCGGGGGGTTGGTTACATGTTTGAATTGACTCTGTGCGTCACTGAGTTTCAACCAAGCTTTCACAAAATTAAGTTCCAGTTATAAAATGAAGCCCAACCAACCCCAACTACCCATTTTCCACCCCCTAATATCCATAGGCAGTCATTACTTTTAAATATAATCTATAAGAAAATGATTTGAAGGGAGAAACTTATAAAATACTTTTAAAATCACAGGTGACAGTTTCTATAAGATGAGAATAACTGACCACATTCTCATGATCTGGTGCTATTTTGTTGGTGCAAAGATAGACAGCTGGAAGCACATCATCTGGCGACAGTGCAAGCAAACTGCAAATTATATGAAGGAAATCCAATATAAAATGTAAGATAACCTGCTTGTAAGTTTTATATATATCTTTTTCTCCTTAATCATGGAGACAGCAAGAAAACATCAACTAGCAACTAAAATAATGATAAGAAAAAGTTTTTTCTACACCAAGCAAAACAATCATCTCTGTTTAATAGTATTAATAGCATATGTGGGATGAATAGAAGCCTTATTCAAAAAAGAAGAGCAAGTTCAAGTTGGCTGCTGCACCCAACATTTTATGATATTAAGAAATAATGCCAAATTGTCAATTAAGTTGATACTAAGGGTATTGGACAAAGGAACCATTATTTTTTTTTTTTTAGCTTTAATCCTAGTTTTAAAGTTTGGATGTTACCATATGTAACCTAAAGTATGATAGACACTGAGTGCAAAGATAAAAGAAAGGTTAAGTAAGCGTCACATGATAATGAAGTCAAAAGGTTAGACGCAAAAGAAGTCAAAAGAAACCTTCTGAACATGTTGCAAAACATGGCAGTAGTCTTGATTTTTCCTTTCTCTTGTTCTACCAGATTTAGAGTCCGTGCCAGATGTAGGTATGGGGCTGGTTCTCCAGCTTTCCAGCAAGCTGCAAAAGAACTGTTTTCACTACCAAACGTAATTTAGTACACCTAACGATCTACCTGGTTGGTACATAAAACTAATATCCTACAACCAGCATGATACATAAATAGAATTTAAAACTTCAAGCCTGTTAGTTTTGAACTGAAACCTGACTGCATATAACCCAGCATGACTGTTTTCACCGCAACTTTCTAGATGCAGTGGAAGCAAGAAAGGTGGTTCGAGTATGCTTGAAAAAAACTAGGAAAGAATGGGCAGATGCAATATTTGTCATGCTTTGTAAGAGCATAGTGGACTTGACAAGATCTCAAAATCCAAAAGCCTAATTGTAGGTAAAAATATCCAGTTCAAAAGCCTAAAATAATTCTAGACAACATTGTAAATAAAGTTTTAGCACAAACCATGCATCACAGGTTCATATTCTTCAACTGGTAATGACACATTCTTGAAATCAGAATCTGCTGGTACAAAAACCTTTGCATTCAAGGTAGACACCTCCTTTCCTGAAATTTTGTCAGTCAAGAATTGTTTCTGACTATAGAACATCTCAACTGCCAAATTGATATCTCCCTGTGCCTTCTCTAGCAAAGATTCTGCAGATTCTCTAGTCATACCATCACTTATTATCTGAAGAAATCGATCCACGTCAGTTTCAGAATCATAAATCTTATCCTCTTTATTTTGGTGCAGGACTCCACCAGCTGTACTTGAATTTTGACCAGAAGAGGCAGCTGAGAACCGTCCAAAAAGTGCAGTGATTGTGGACTGCTTGCCTCCAATAGGAGTCTGAAGAGGTGCCACAGACTTCCCTTTCTTTTTCGGCTTGGTCATCTGGGAAGAAGAACCCCTTTTCTTAGGTTTGTTTGGACCTTTTGTTGGTGTTTTGGGTGTACACAACTTTGTAATTTTAGAAAGCAATTTCTGGGGACATGATATCGAGACCTCAACCTTGGACTGTGAACTGGCAAAAGAATTCAGATCAATAGGTTCCGTTTCCTGAGGATTGGTTACTGGATCACTACTACAACTGTTTGCTTCTTCGTAAAAATCTCTCTCTCTCTCAAAGAAGTCTGAAACTGCTTCCACGGTATCACCCCTGGAGGTCTGCAGTAGAGATGAGATTTGGTTATCAGTTACCCAATCTGGCAGCAAATTGCGAAGCTCTTTCATACCTTCCTCAGATACTTTCTCATTAACAAACTCTGACTCTAGCTTCTGATGGAAAGGTAACAGAAAGTCATGCTTGTTCGCCATTTCGTCCACCAACCCTGCAAAATGCTTTCTCAAAGCAATAGTACCTTTGCTACTTGACTTGTCAATATCCTCTCCGACAGTAGGGATCACCCGTTTGGGCCGCAAAAAACGCACATACTCCTTTAGCTCGCTGTAGCTTGAATGTTCACTATAAGGCACTAAATGAATCTCAAGCGGGTCCTTTACTCGAACTGCATAGCCCTCCTTTTTGGTCTCATACATCCATCCAGTTGCAACAAAACCTACAGCTTTTGTATATCCTCTCTCTTTCATGATCTCTTCCATATTGACAAAATTAGGTCGGAAGTATGGCCAAGTCTCTCCCAAGACATTCCAACTAACTACACATACGTCGCTCGCCTCAAGATCTTCTGTAAAGAAACCAGAATCACTGAACCCTAGAATGGACAATATTTGCATTTTTCTAGAATCAACATGTAATAGGCAGTTGCACTTGCATGCAATTTCAACCAGGATTTTCTCCTTCCCTATTACATAAGTAGCAATTAGAAATAACATTTTCTCCTCCGATCCCTTATATTCATCCCTTATCCTTTGTATTGTTCTCACTATATAGTCAATTGACTCCTCTTGAGATGAGAAACAGAATTTAGGGTTACAATAAGTGGTATCCAAGAAGATAGCATCAGCACCAATAAATCGGAGTAAATTATCATTCTCCTTCATTGAAGGGTTGAAACGAACATCACCTGTATGAATGTACCTGAAATACTCTAATCAGTTTATTACTGAGTATAAAATAAATAAGCAATTCCATAATGATGGTTCTCTAAAAATGAAGAGCAAAACTGACTCTCCTTCATAATGTGTTTCAAAGATACAATCCCAGCTCATTTTGTCCTTTCGAATCGTCTTCCCCTAGTCTTGGCCTTAACTGGTCTTAAACAAAACCTGAGATTTTAATAAGTGAACATAACACAAACTGGGTGTAAAACTTTGGCTTTTACAATTTTACCCAATCGAGTTTGCCATTCCTTGTAACGCATCCAAAGCAACTTTAGCACCATAAGCTTATCTTGGGTTTTTTATTTGAAGGAAAGATTTTCAACCTTTATGACCAACATACTTAGGATAATGATTTTTCACAGAAAAATAAGCCACAAGTCACTTTTGAAACACATTCTGACAGAGAATTTTTTCCCCTTATCTTAGATGAGGTATTTCAGGGAACTTTGCCAATAAATGGTTTTATGGAACTATCTAAGAAACTCCATACAGGTAACAGAACACCATCCATATGTATACAAAATGGTTCAACACACAGACATCTCTTGTAAGTCTTGGTGGTAATACTTACTAGAAAGAAGAAACATAAGCATTAGATGGTTGTATAATGCTCAATTATCCATTACTTCGCAACAACTAAACTCCAAATGACCCCAGGGAAAGACCAAAAAGAGAAAAGAAAAGTATAAAAAATCTTAATGAACAGGGACCAAACTAAGGATCTCTGCTATTTACACGTAACTGGATTTAAACAAAGCCAATACACTCTTAAAAGTTTGCAATACCTCTCCTTCTTTAAAGACCCACAATTCCTGAAAAGAAACTGAACAGCTCCAGGACAATGGTTTGCATCAATCAAATTCACTTCCCAACCATCAATCTCAAAAGTTTTGTCAAGATAGAGAGGATACAGCAAAGAAGAAGGGACCTTCAGGATTTCTGTTAGGAGACGAGCTGTGATTTCAGAGCAGTAGATAATGCCCCTGCACTAAGTCATTAGCGAAACTAGTTCAAGTTGATAGGAAAAGTAATATTTAGAACAATTTCCTCGAGAATTTCAAGTATCCTGATAATGAGATAATTCCTGTGAACACCATGTTCTCTCTGGAATTATTATTATTTTTTTTTTCTAGGAGAGGGAAAGGTAAGGAAAAGGAGGCAGTTCCATTTCGACGAGCACCAATACAGGATATAAAGAGGATGACATCTTCTAATGTTTGCATAAATTACTCCTACATTCTAGAAGACACAAGGAATGTCGACTGCTATATGTGAAAAAGGAATAAGTTCTTACAGTTTAACTGGAAAATAAATCGTGATGAATAATAATTGTGAAAGATCATACCTACACCATGAGGGGCCTAGGCCAGTGTAATGGTCAGAGTGGAAGTGCGATAGGAAGTAGGAGACAGAGAAGTCGCCAGCGAACCGAAACCCGTCGATGATGAACCTGGAGTTCGGGATGAGCTTCGGGTCGGGAATGTCTGGCGGGACTGGGGGAAGAGGCGCGTTTTGCGAGAGGAGAGAGTGGGAGAGCGGAAGCGAGGCGTCGGGGTCGGCAGTGGAGGTTAAGGCGGATAGGAAGAGCGAAGAGGTGGATATGGTTAGCTTTTCGGGGCTGGAGAGATCGGCGGTCGCCATGGATGATGAAATTCTGATAATGTTTAATGGTCAAATGAGATAATGTCCGAAGTACTGATAATGTTTAATCAGAAGTATCAGGTTTAATGTTTAATGGAATAATTAATGGGTGGCGAAATTTGCTGTGTACCCTTCTAAAACTTCGAAATTTGCTGCGGTAATGCGGCTGATTATTTGATCTGAATCAAATCGGATGACATAACATAATAAGAATTCTCGAATGAGGACTTGAGGAGTCGCGTCGCGTCCTTTGAATTCATTTCAAGTATTCATTGCCTATCAATTGTGCAAGTAATTTGTAGTGATCCCCGTACAGTGTAGCTCGTTTTCGGCCTTCAACCTTCCTCTCACGAGTCTCACCGTGTCTACTGTCTACGGGGCTCATCATCAGACAAAAAGTACCCATCTTCCTTTCGTGCAGTATGCAGTAACCTGCATATATGGTGGAATTAGTAAATTTACTAGCCTAAGAACACTTTCTAATCAGATGTGCCAACAGAGACAGACTATCGTCATTGCACATTTGAGTGAGCTAAAAGATTACGTGGATCTCTTAAACAATAACCTTATGTAGTTATATTGGAGGTCTGGGTATGTTATAAAAGCAGAGGCAGTTTTTTTTTTTTAATGCCAATTCAATTTAACAGCATTAACCATTTTCCAGCATTTCACAAACAATTGGGTTGTAAGGAGAAAAAAGATTTCAGTGTACGAATCCACAAAATGAACTTTATAGTTTTAACAAGTTTGACGTCATGATTAAACGAGGAGACTCATTCAAAATTTCATCCTTGGCAAAGAAATTAATTAAGCCTGTGGACTGTTGTGATATCCACCTCTGTGCCACATGCAGTGCTTTTCTCTATTGATGATTTCTATTGACATACATTAGCATTTAGCAATATCCAAATTATCTGAATTTCTTAAACATCTTATGTAGATATCACTGCAGTATCTCATAAAAAAAAATTAACTAGAATTGTAGATTAAAAACAAACGACTGTCGACTGGAGTCGACTGTCTATCCCCCACATTATGAAAGGAATACATTAGACCTATCTATCTACTCAGATAAAGTGCCAGTCGCCTCTCCTCGAAAGAAAACTCCACCTCAGGAGATAGCTTTACATTCTCTTCTTCAAACTTAAGAGCAACTGGGGCTGGCGTGCAAGCTACTTGCATGGGTGAAGGTGAAGGTGCTGCAATAGGGGTCTTAGAAGCAATGATTGGTACAGTTTTTGGAGGTCTATTCTCTTCTTCAATATCAGCTGGTATCGAAGCCAGAGGCTTTGAAACAGGTGTAGTTGGTGCAAGCTGGTTTCCTGGTTTAACCTGAGAAAAAGGTTTCCGCAGTACTTCTGATTCCCGTGAAGTATTGTTACTAGTTGCATTAAAAGATAACTTTCTCACTGTCAGTCCAGCAATATCCAGACCTCTGCTAACTGAAAATAAAAGTGACAGTGTTATTTGTTCTGTCCTATTTTAAAGTTTAATTGGAGTGTTCAGTAACGGCCCGAACCATAAAACCAAAAGCCAAAAGTATTTATAAACAATTATAATTGTAGTCGAATAATAAACCAAGAAACATACCAGGAGATAATGTACCCATCTCATCTGCCTTTTTGGCTGCCCGAATGGCCCTGTTTGAGTGTGCAATATCTGTCTTGGAGTGCTGATTCATGGCACCACCAAGTGATAGCCTCCTATTTGGAACACCTGTATTTTTTGGGGTCTTTTTCCCATTCAAAGGTTTTGACGGGCTAGGCTTTGACCCGTATAGTGCCTCCTGCTCGGCCATAAGTTGCCCTTGGAGTTTCTTTTGATCCTGAAAACATTTATAACCAACATTTGCTTTCTTTAATAGGTACAACATGATGAAAGTGGTATAACCTTTTGGATGAAAAGCTGTACTACCCAAAGATATGATTGGTCGAGTAGAGTACATTTGTCAAAAATGCTGCACTAGCAACAGTTTATATTGTTTTTTATTGCAGGAAACATTTCTCATTCGTGTTTAGGTTGTGCCTGAGTTAAAGAAGGAATGTTACCCTTTGTCTCTTGCGCTCCTGCTCTTTCTCTTGTCTTAAAATTGTATACTCTTCCAGCATGGTCAAAAGACGAACCTGCATATATAACAGATATGATCAGTAGCTTTCTCGAAATTTAGAAAAAAATTGACCTGCATCATTGCAAGCTGGTGGCACACCAGTGCTGCCGATCGATTAATCCAAGTCAATTTTCAGCTATTATACATGGATTTCGGTTCTAAATGGAAAATGGAAAAAGCGAGAGTCTTTCGGTCACTTCAGCTAAAAAGTGATGCAGTATGTTCTAATACTGCCAATAAAGTAAGGTTGCTTATATTCAAAAGAACAATTGATTGAAGTAAGAAATCCATACGCCATCATATGCGAAGTCTGTTCCCCTTTCATTCTCCCAAGTGGTTACCTTCGCTGCTAGATTGTCCACCATTGCTGCTCATGGAGGAAAAAGTTATCATAATAATGCATGGTCGTGATAAAAGGGCATAATTGAGAAAACAATTGTAGCACAGCTTTGTTGTTCATATTAGGGGCACTATCCCAGTTGGCACTTAGGAGCCATGCTGTACATAATCATTATTGCAAAATTCCATCAATTTCACCATTTAACCCCCCAGCTAGCCTTATTTCCCCTCATTTGTATAGTTAAGCCTATATTAACCTTAGCGACACAACTAAAACCAATTTTATGCAATTATGGAAAATAATAGTTCACATAGAAGTTGGCATGGCCCAACTATGCAATTTAAGCAACACGCATGTTGCCAAAAGAACAACATATTTTATTGAAGTTCAGCTAAATTTGTTGAAATCTAATCAAAATTAAACTTTACTTGGTGTTAGTAACCTTCGATTGTTTAAATTGTAGTATTACAACTAGCCTCACTATACTAAGAAATTCAAATAAATACACCAATAAAAAAGGGAATAGGGGACAAATATATATGTTGTCAAGAAGTGTAAGTAATAGTTGCTACTTAGGTAATGCTGAAATTTGTTCCACCCAAAACGGCAATACCTTCGTATCAACCATTAATGACCTAGCAAGCTCCTTTTGGTGGAGAACTTAGTGCCCACTTTAACCATCATTATTCGTTCAAACAAGTGCCACTAAACATTTTTCTTTCTTTCCATCAGATATTGAATTTTACCTGGGATTTTGCTAACCAAGTTTCGTGCCTTCTCAGCCCGCTTAAGTGTAAGATGTGCTCCTCTTCCAGCATTGTACCGGTTTTCATCCTATCAGAAGCACATGTAAAAGGAAAAGAAGTTAGTGCTATTTTTTTTTTTTGCTTAGTTGTAGTTTTTAATTAATTTCATGTGCTAAATCCATCTAAATTGTAATAAAAATGTTCAATTTACCAATTTACTTACCATACGTTTCAGACAGCTTACACCAAAATTTATTGTGCCTAGCATATTTGGTATAAACCAGTATCCATGTTTAAGTGCAAATCACTATGGTACGAAATTTACCAAAAACCTAATGTTTTTATCTTACTGTATCAATTATGATACTAAACAGGCTAGAGAAGAGTACGGTAAATTGGTTTGCTCATCAATGAATAAAATACTGCAGGTAATACCTTATTATACTCCTCGAGCCAGGATTCCTCCTCACATGCTGCCAGCCATTTCTCGACTCGCTCAAGAATATCTTTGCGGCTGAATGCTTCTTCTTTCACTATTTTAATCTGAGCCTCAATTTGTTCCAGCACTAGAGATGGATCAATAGCACCTGCATAAGACACATGGGGAATTCACAAAAGAAATAAGTGATGATTAATGATCAATGATTACTGATAATAATAGATATCTAATAAGCAGTAGATTGGACTTTTACTCGTGTGAGAGTAATTGCCAGTTCATCATTTAACATCCAACTATACATGCTAATGTGCTAAGCAACAAAAATTACACTTGTCACAGAAACTTCTAGTTTGTAGCATGTACAGTACCGTACTTTCATTTATACATAAGCAAGTGCAGAAAAAATTAAATATAAGGACGAGGTACAAAATGTTTTACTATACAGTTAACAGACAAGGCAGGCACATGATCTATATGTTAGAATTTCTTACCAGCTTCAATAGCTTCTATAGGGAATTCCGTCTCACAACCAACTTCACCAATTATGTGGGCCCGCCTCCTGTGTTCCTCCAGTTCAGTTTTTTTCTTCAACACAAGATCCTTCATCTTGCTAGCTTTCAGCTGTTCAAGCCTTAAAACCTCTGCCTCTACCTACATATTAATTGTTCTACCACTGTTAACTGACTTGCTATCCAAGTGACAACTCACTTCATTTATTGTTGGCTTGTAACTTTCTCTAGCTTATCTCAAATTTTGATACTGTTGATGATTTCCTAGTCTTATCCAAATGCACTTACGTAGCTAATGTAATCCTCAGAAAGAGTATTGGGCTCAGTTATCTCATGCTCAGAGGCAGCTAATTTACAAGTCACATTTTGAAAAAGCTGTTGCTCTTCGATTGGCGTATCCATCAAATTCCAAAGCTCCAGCATGGTTGTTGCAAGATCTTGAAGCTGCCACCAAAATTACACTTAATCAAATAAAATTGAGGGAAAACAGAAATTAAAGCTCCATGTCAACAAGGATCTGCAACTAAAAAAAATACCCAAATGAAATGCAATCTCAATCTGTGCTGCCAAATTCTGCTTCTTATCATAGAACTAAACTTATTTAGAAAGGATGTAGGCCTAGAAAGATTTTTTTATCAAATTGCTGTAGTCTAATTTTGGAATAATAGACCATGATTTAAAAATATTAAATGGCTATTAAATGTTTTGAAACTGGCAATGGTGATGATTGCGTGAGATTTGCTTCAAGGAAACACAGAAAATCTTACCTTCTGCATTCTTTGAATCTTGACCTTCCGCAAACTGTCAATGGCACACTCAAGTCTTACAATTGTATCATCACTAATGCATTTTGATCCCTCATTTTCATCTAGACTTGGATGCACTCCAGACACGGTTTCCTTGTAGTCTAAACCCAGTACCTCACAGAGCATGCTAAGGCTCTTTAAGTAGTCAAACACTTGCTTCAGACGCTCACTCTAAAAAGATGCATCACAATAACAAATTGCTGGTTAGTCAAAAGCACAATTCAAACAGTGCACCGATATTATGCAGTGACCACGATGAAATATAATGCACCAGTAGTGCATCTCGAAACCATAAATTCCATAAAAGTTTTCTACACTGGCTGGTATACTTCATTAGGAATTTGTTACCAGGAAGATACCATTCATGACCAGTATCAAAATTTATATGGGATCTGACAGGGAAAAGAGAGGCTTCTTCTGGTGGCTCTTTGTTTTAACAATTTGACAAAAATTCCTCAAAAATGGAATCAAACACAAGTAGACCAAGAAAAAGCAAATGCCTAGAAGATGATACAGAAAGGAACAGCATGGTTCTTGCAATAATGGTCCTAACCTTTTCTTTTTGTAGAGCTTGTAGTCGCATGGTCAATTCTTCAAGTTTTCTCATGGATAGGTCAGACTGATCCAGGGCAATGTCAGAGGAATTGCAATCTGAATAACCTATTTCGGCTGAAATCTTCTTTATCTGCTCAATAATTTCAAGAAATTGACCCCACCTCTCGGCCTTCCTTTTCTTCATCTCCTCGAGCTGTGGAGCTATGGCCTTCAGCTCCTCCCTCAGGCCTCCAGCATTTTGATTTGACTGACAAAAACAAACTTTTAAAAAGAATACAGGAGTAAAATTTCTAAAGTGTCATCCTTAGGTTAAGGAAAACACCAAGATCAATAAAATTATTCAACATCTATGCACTGAACTTGATTTGTGTAAAAGGAGCATTTGAGATAATCTTATATTAAATAAAAAAGAAACAAGGGATGCTAATTCACAGGCGCACACTGATGCAAGCCCTTGCCAATAAATCAACTTGCGTAAAGTCATCAACCCACAGCAGTGCTAATCCAAGCTCCATTAATTGTAAAGTTAACAAAAAGTGTCTAAACTACAAAGGGGAAGGGGGTAATGAGGCACTTGAGCATTTAAGCATCAAGATGTAATTATTTTTTCAATCAAGGACCAGTTTGACCCAATTTTGCTTGATTTACCCAAAACGCAGAGCATCTACAACTACAAAATAAGGTAAACTTTTAAGTACACCCCAATAAGATATGGAAATATCAAATATAATCCATGCATAAAACATATGAAATTATTCCCAAAGAAACAATAAACCTGACTAATGTGAACAGGTCGTTCTCCCATTGCAGAGCAGATAGCAGCCAGCTCAGCCTCAGAATCAGCAATGGCTTGGCGTAGCTGGGCCCTTCGTTTGTTTGACTGGTCAACCCTTCTTCTATACACCTCCAGGCACTCTCGTTCCAGCTCCAGTAGCATCTTATCCTTTTCTGGATCAGACTCACCAATCTCATCCCATATCACCTGTTAGTGTTAATGAAATTGAATCATATTTTTTTACAATTAGCAATTTAGTATTCAGAAACACACATATTTGACTCAAGGTTGAACCAAGCCACAAATTACTCCTAGACCCAGGTAAACAAACACAAAGTCACTTCCATACCAAATACAGGCGCTTGACACTAACAGTGCCAATTAAAAGCTTCATATGCTGAAAAAATTGTAGATGAAGAAGAAATAGGCAAAACAAGATGAGCTGTACCTGAAGTTCATGCAGAAGAGTTTCACAGGTAGTCTCCATTTCGCTAAGATGATTTTTGGGAAGACTTGTCATTCAACAAAAGCAACAATTTTCCTGAAAATATATACATATTTCAACTATAGTAAAAGAAATTAGCAGAAAAGGGAGCCGTAATAATTGAGCACCTCCAACATATGACTGTTCTTTAGGAAAGCAACTGGACTGGATGTAACTAATGCCATTTAGGAAAGCAAAACCTACTCGGCTGATTGAAAATAGTGTTATTCGTAGCTCAAGGGGGAAGTGATAGGAAAACATGGAAGCAAAATAGAACTCTCAGCAAAGTGATCTCGAGTAAATCTAACATTGGTAGTAGGAATTTCAGTAAAAGGAATTGGAAACCTAACCGTGTACCATGATTTAGTTATGATAGATTGAACAAGTCAGCACTAAACCCTAACAAAACCTAACTGGAAATTCTGAGCTTAAAAAGGCAAAATTGACAAGGTAACCTCACATAATTGCTTCAATTTCACGAGAATATAAGATAATTAGCTCTCAATTTCATAAAAAAGCGCTAGCAAGAGAAGAAAAATCACACGAAAAGCCATTCAAAGATTCACAAAAGGTGAAAGAAAACAGGAGGAGAAAATAGTGAGATTCTTACTAGGATTTAGATCTGATGTTTTCGAGAAGATACTTTAATCGAATCAGGTTAGATCTTACAACGGCGACTTGAGAAGAAAAAATCGTATGATATGAGAGAGAGAGAGAGAGACTGTTCGATTTTCGAATGTTTGAATTATTAAAAAGATAAAAAAGATGTTATTCGAACGTTAGGGCGATTTTTGTGGGGTTCAGATCTCTCCATTTTTGTAATCGCTGTACTTCTCCGTTCCTTTTATGGTACAGCATGACATGGCTCTATCAGGACAACAACGACCGTTCGATTTAACAAATACACTATACATATCGAATCTCATAAACTGTGTACTGGAGACGATGATATGAGGACTATTTAATGTTCGTCAAAACATTTTAAACGTACTTTAAAAACTCTATGGCAACATCTTAGGAGAATTGTGTTGCTAACAGCATTGAAGGCAGCGAGGCTCACACAGGGAGGCTGTTAGAAAATGTGGGGCCCGCATGCGTAACCAGCAAGACAAGAAGCCATACAACAAATGACTGCAGAAAACTTGAATTAGAAATGGACGGTTTTATAATTTTATTAGTCAACTCTCTGTATGAGAATCCGTGTGGCTTAAAATGTCTTCTTTCTAGGAACGCCGCATAGATGTACACTATAATAATGTTACAAGAAATCTGACGGGAAGGTTGTGATTCCTTAGCGGATTGAGCGGGTGTCATTTCGAAATAAAACTATCACAGTATTCACGAATTTACCCCCAATGGATTCTTTCTCCAACGTCTCTCTCACGAGCGCTTGTCCTGTGAATGCAATCTGGGCCGCTCATCACTTGACAAGATCGTTCTTATTCGATCTCGATCAGATGAAAAAGTTTATGTTTGTCAGTTGTAACTTGTAATTGCCTGAACCGATTCAACAGCAGAGGACAAACGAGCAAAACAAAATGGGGTAGATTTTTGGTTTTGAAAATTATGCATCAAAAGCTTCCTAATAATTATGTCGACGAGCAACACTGTTCTGGACGGTGGATTATGAATTTATGATGATTGAAAAGTACAAAGTACAAACACTAAGAAAAAAAGTTGCGTGTTCCTAAGGAAAAAAAAAAATTAATGGTCAATTCAAACTTAAGGCTACTGTCTGGCTAGTATTAGCATATCAAACGGTAGTCCAGAAACAGATAAGTTCGACATAAGGAAACAAGTATGGATTTTGTAATTTACAATATTTTTTTCGGCATAATAAGATGAGAAAAGGTAAAAAATCGTCATCTAATAGTAGACATGGTTCTCAAATATCAATAGAAAATTCTTGCGAATATATTGCACAAAGATTCTGACTTGTTTTATATTAAGCTCTTTTAATCGTTTTCTGCATGAAAACGCTCCATTACAATCTAGATTCGAATAGAAAATTCTACTTAGTCGGGGAAAAAAAAAACAAAGATAATGATATTGTCATCTCCCATAATCAGAAGGGAGAATTGAATGAAGAGCGTATTCTCTGGATGGTTGTAATACAACCATCCAGTGGACGTCTTTCGATCCGAGCCGTCTGATTTGATCTAAACGGTTAGATTTTTTCGGGCCTATCAATCTTAGTATCATGCACGGGGCATTTATAGCCATTGAAATTAAATCGGACGGCTGAGATCGAAACCATCCACTGAATGGCCATCCAGAGGATGCGATGTCGAATTGAATGGGAAACGTCAGGTTTGACCGAAAAGAAAAAATAAAATGCTTTTCTTCTGTACGGTGAAGGATTTTATTTTTATCATTCATCCATTCAACGCCATGTACGTAGGTAACACTCAAGTGGTCTGACCCATCATACCATTGCCATCTTATAATAAACGATTAAAGACTCGGCAATGAGAATTTCTCACTCTCAGACAGCCATCTTATAAATTTTTTTTTAAAAAAAAATAAGGGACGGCTCTGCTCAACGGTGTAAGCTGCAATCCTGTCATAGATATCTTAACCCAGCCCTCATTCCATCATATACACATTCCAAACAACTGATATCTAATGACTGATGTCACGCCCATATAAGCTTTGTAAAATCAGACCGAAGTCTTCACATTAGCAAGCCGTTAAGCACGTGAGAACTGTTAAATTTTGATAAAGAAAAAGGCAGATACACCAAAAGGAAAAAGAAATGAAAAGTGAAAACTGAAACCAAATTACAGAATTACAAGAAAATCAAGCAAAGTGTTGTCCAACGTACAAGTGCATTGTTTTATTGGAAGATCATCAAGAAGAAAAACCTCCTCAAGAGCAAACTACATGCTCTGTTGCTGGAAATCAAGTCCCGACTGGATCAACAAAACAAAACAGCCACTGTCTGCCTAAAAATTGGAAATTTCCTATGCAGGTACAGGGACCTGCACTGCTTGAGTTGTCAAAAATAAAATAAAAAAAAAGAAAAAAAAAAGTTTCCTTGTTTCATCATTTTCCATATTATGCAGCTGATTCCTTGGCAATCTTTTCAGCCTTAGCAATGACTTCCTCAATGCCACCAACCATGTAGAAAGACTGCTCAGGGAGGTCATCATACTTGCCATCCAAAACACCCTACAAACAAAATAATAAATCAATATTTTTATCACTGAAATATGGAGTTTCTACTCTATTTAGCTAAAAGAAAGTCAAAGAACATAAATATGGACTATGTGCAGCCTAGCTTGGACATAACTGTCTGCTCAAGGTATCTAAGTTAATTCACCAAGGTACCATTATAATCTTATTGAAACATGTATGGTTGAAAAGCAAATGAATGTCACATTTCATAACCATGAGCAATCACTAAGAGAGATCTACGCCCAAGATAGAGAGGTCTGCATACTGTTTAAAAATATAATAATGAAATTGAATGAGCAACTTTCCCAAAAATTAGAAGAGGATCATTAAATCCTTGTAGCACCAGTATGCACTGATGTTCCCATGATTGTAATTGTTAAACTTCCAATAGATGTCAGAAAATCAAAAGATGTAAGAGAGGCGAATATACAGACCTGGAAGCTGTTTACACTTTCCTTGAGCTCGACATACTTGCCGGGAGCACCCGTGAAGACCTCAGCCACGTGGAAAGGCTGGCTGAGGAACCGCTGAATCTTTCTGGCACGTGCCACTGTCAATTTATCATCCTCACTTAGCTCATCCATACCAAGAATAGCAATGATATCCTGGAGATTCTTATAGTTCTGTAGAACCTTCTGGACACCACGAGCGGTGTTGTAGTGCTCCTGTCCGAGCACATGGGGCGAAAGCATTCTTGAGGTAGAGTCAAGTGGGTCCACGGCAGGGTAAATTCCCAGCTCAGAGATCTGCCAAATTAAAAAACACAATTGGCAAAAAATTAAAATAACTCCATGAAAAAGGCTAACATTTGTACTGTTTGCAGATTTGGAGCTGTTGATATATATAATTCACCATCATGGCTATGAGATCCACATATTGTGACCACTAAAAATTGGCTTCAAAATTTAAATATCAATATCAACAAAATACCCCTATCAGCTGGACAATACATATGCACTTGGCAAGATTACAGGACATAACATACCTGACGTGAAAGCACAGTGGTAGCGTCAAGATGGGCAAAAGTAGTAGCGGGAGCAGGATCTGTCAAGTCATCAGCAGGCACATAGATAGCCTGGACAGAGGTGATAGACCCCTTCTTGGTTGTGGTAATACGCTCTTGTAAACCTCCAAGATCAGTGGCAAGGGTTGGCTGATAACCCACAGCAGATGGGATACGACCAAGCAAAGCAGACACCTCAGAGTTCGCCTATAATTCAGTAATAAAATATATATTTCAATCAGAATACCCAAAAGCTACACATAGGAAAGCAAAACATTCTCATAATACCCAAAAGCTACACATAGGAAAGCAAAATCTTGTTGCTAAACCATTATACATCATTCCAGCAGCAATCAAATAAGTAAACTAAAAAACAGGAATAAGGAAAATTTACTAAGTGTCATAAATTCAAGTTATCAATTTCCATATTATTGTGAGATCATACAATACACTCATTATGTTTTCAATTCATGTTTCCGAGTCTTATGGTCCTGTTTAATAATTGATTGCCAGAGCTTCAACTTGCCAGCACATTGCATAGCCCTACACCAGCATATGAACACCAAGGACACATGCAAAAAGAAAATAAAAAATATAGGATGATAAAAAAAGACCTGTGTGAATCGGAAAATATTGTCAATAAAAAGAAGCACATCTTGGCCCTCAGCATCACGGAAGTGCTCTGCAACAGTCAGGCCAGTCAAACCAACACGAGCACGAGCACCAGGAGGCTCATTCATCTGACCATACACAAGTGCGCACTTGCTATCAGCCTGCAATATAATTTCATCTGGTTAGATAAGAATTGATATCTACAATTAACAATGCAAACAAAGGATTGACAAACCACTACTATCAGTGAACATATTCAGTAACAATTAAAGCTTATCTCCCTGTATTCAGTTGTCTTTATAACTTGGTGAAATACTAAAGTAACTGTACCAAATATACCATATAAAAAGTATATAATCACCATTCAATCCAAAACAAGCACCTAACGAATTTTCCAGCCTGTCCCATACAATAAACAGATTTTTAGAAAAAATCAGGATTATTTACAAGATAGTTCAGTAGAAAAGAAATTACCCCATGTTGACAAATTGAAACTATCAAATAGTATAGATTTGTGTACTGGGTCCCAAAGTAATAAAAATAATTAACAACTTGTGATTAGGTGCTCTTGTCAATAAACAAAGCTAGAATAATATATACCTGCTTGTCACCTAGCTTGATGACACCACTTTCAATCATTTCTCTATACAAGTCATTACCCTCACGAGTTCTCTCTCCAACACCAGCAAAGACAGAGAAACCACCTGAGAAACAACAAATCCATTGGAATACTGACATAGAGAAGAGCCAAAGCAAATTACCAGTACAAAATATTCAAAACTAACCATGAGCTTTAGCGACATTGTTAATCAGCTCCATAATAAGCACAGTTTTACCCACACCAGCACCACCAAAGAGACCAATCTTTCCTCCCCTTTGATAAGGTGCAAGAAGATCTACAACCTGCTCATAATAGCAATTCAAACTTAGAATTCACATCCTTTGAGAATATAATAATCAGAATTTTCAAAATGGTACTGTTTATGTTTTATCATTCTATGGCATCCTTCAAAAGGGTTAAGAATTACCTTGATTCCAGTAACAAGAATTTGCTGCTCAGTTGCCTGCTCAACAAATGCCGGGGCTTCTCTGTGAATGGGAAGGAAGTGGCTTGTCTCTGCCAGTGATTAAAAACAATGCTAGTTAGACATTGAACTGTTGCTACAAAGCAAGTCAATAAAAGCGACAATTATGTCTAAATAAATTTACAATGTACTTACTAATGTCACCCTTCTCATCGATAGGTTCTCCAATGACGTTCATAATACGGCCAAGGGTAGCTCTTCCAACAGGTACCTAAGAATAATTAAGATCATAGATAAGTATAGACAAGCATGAAACAAAAGAATACATACATTTTGTACAAGAAATATTAAAGCTAGTTTGGTACAAATGCTTTGTTAACAGGCCAGCCAAGCTCTTAACCTTTTATGATGCAAACTATCCATCATAGATACATTTCAGCATATATATACCACTTCACAAGAAGGAGATATCACAGAAAGAGAAGTACAAGCTCAATTCATTCACCAGAAACAATAATTCCAATGTGTGTAGAAATTAAGTAACACTCAAATTCGGAAAAAAAAACAAAATAGACGCAAATATAGTTGAATGAGGATGAAAAATTGATTGGATCCAATTGAAATGCTTATGTCTTAACTGGAGGAATAAAATGATGTTTTCCTTTAGAAACAAGAATTGCAAAACAATAATTTAGTTAAGGAGAATCAGCAAAATACACAAACGTGATACGCCCTAGCAAAGAGCAATTCTACTTGGAATAAAGTTCCTAGCCTGATCCAGCTCATTTAAAATCATAGCTTATACAATACCCACGATTTCAGCTGAGATAACGAGTCAACAAAATTCAAATCAATCTCTACAGCTGGTGCGGCTTATCTAAGTAAGATAAAATGAAGTCTAACCCCGGTTCTACAGATCTAAAGAGAAGAAATGACTCAAAATATTGAGCAATATCACTTACAGTAATCGGAGATCCAGTGTTCAAAACGCGCTGACCCCTGACGAGACCTTCAGTACCATCCATAGCAATGGTACGCACCATGTTCTCTCCAAGATGTTGCGCGACCTCCAAAACCAATCTAATAGAGTGATCTAGCACCTCAAGCGCGGTCAAGATCGGCGGCAAACCTTCGTCGAACCTCACGTCGACAACGGCTCCGATCACCTGACAGACCTGACCGACGGCGCCGGCGCCAGTGAACTCATCGGTGATTTTCCCACTAGGGCCAGCGGGGGTGGCAGATTTGGGAGCTGGTGCGGCGGCGGCGGCGGAGGCGGAGGTGGCGTACTTGACGGCGCGAGAGAGGAGGAATCCAGTGGGAGAGGGACGATGGATCGGGTTCGAGCTTCTAGGGAAGGGAGAGATGTTAGAGGAGGCAGATCGGCGGCGCGAGGCCGAGCGCAAGAGAGAAGAGAGGACGCGTCGGGTCGCCATGGCGGCGATAGGGTTTTCGAGAGAGAGAGAGAGAGAGAGTGATGACTGATGAATAGTGGGAGGGAGGTAAGAGGAAATAGATCTCAGCTCTTGGAGACTTCTTATTCTGTGCACCTGGTGTATTATGTACGACCCTTCTCTGCCAAGTGGGCCCAGTTTTGGCTGGTCCCATGGACAGTGTCACGTTAACTGTATATACGTTGTGTAGCGATATTTATATTTTGTCTGATGGGAGTTACTGATATGGATACCTCCTGCTCTTGGTGTACGAACACCGTCCTCACTGGTGAAGGAACCTGATTCTCTTTAATAAGTCCCGAGTTTGTTGCAAGTCTGCAGCTCCAATTGCCCTGTATAGACTAAATAAGAAGACATCGACTGCACTAGGGCCCCACACTATTAGGGGTGGGAATGGACCGGGTCTATCCGTGGGCCTAAGGGCCGGATAGGACCGTTAATAATAAGTGGATCGAACTTGTTATGGATATTCGGTTCGGCCCGAGGCCCTCAAGTCATAGTTTCTCGATTTCGATCGCCGGAGGCCCTCAATCCCTCTTCAATCCCTCTTCAATCCCTGGATCGAACGTGAGACTCGAGCCTCTCCGGTCTTCAACGTTCGACGCACCTCCATCTTCCGATCTTCGAGACCTCGATGCACGCTGAGGCTGAACCATAACCACCTCCTTTCGAGCAGTCGAGCCTCGTCGTCGACGCCTCACGAGTTCTGTTCGCCAAGTACTCTCTCTCTCCCTCTCTCTCTCTCTCTCCTCTCTCTCTCTCTCTCTCGACTCTGCTGAGAAATGAAACACACCGGTATAATTTTGCAACCTTCTTCTCCGTTTGCTAATTTGTGTTTTGGGTTTTGGGTTTTGGGTATTTGCTAATTTACTAAGCTGGAGAATTAATATGTAGATAAGTATGGTGTTCTAAATTGGTACCTGAAAGATTAGGCTTTGAGCATTTTATGAGATTGTTTAGATACGCTGAGAAGTTGTAATTGGATTTGAGTTTGTAAGTGGGATATCTGCTAGTTTCTGTTTATAGCGTTGGTTCTTTTGCAAAGTTAATAAAATTAGCACAAGTTGTTCTACAATATGACAAGTACATTGTAAATTTTGTTCTGATTTTATTTCTGTTGTCATAAATAGAAACTGTTGCTTAAAATTGCTTCTTACACGTTGGTTTATTTTTTCCCCCTGAATTGAGGTTGGGATTCCTTAGAATTTCTTTAGAAAGTTGTTTTGCTGTTTCAGTTTGTAATTTCGAATTTGGTGATTCAATCCTGCATGGCTAATAATGTAGTTTTTTTTTGGTATCTTTGAATTGATTTAGTCAGGAAAGAAGGAAACAGTTCTTGATCTTGCAAAATTCATTGACAAAGGTGTACAAGTCAAACTTACTGGTGGTAGGCAAGGTGCCTCTCTCTCTCTCTCTCTCACACACACACACACACACACACACAAAACTTTGATGGTAGGACTCTGCTGGGCAGATGCATGACATTCTTCATTCTGTGGTGGTAAATAATGAGAAATTGAGAAGTATATTGTTAACTTGGCTTTGCAATATGCAGTGACAGGAACACTGAAAGGATACGATCAATTACTGAACCTGGTACTGGACGAAGCTGTAGAGTTTCTTAGAGGTTTTCATTTCTTTCTCATTTATATTCTCAGAATCCCATTATTATTAGTACTATCATTCTTGTGTGTTGTAAGGCCTGGTACTACTATTGTACCAGTGTATGTGTCCCTATACAAACTCAATTGTTCTTTGTTTTTCTGCCTTGCCTTAGAATGTACGTAATGGAAGTTTGATGTGTATCTTTAGAATGAGGTACTGCTTTGTATCATGCACCAATGCTGTTACCACCTACAGGTCAGTATATGCAGTTATGCACCAAGGTGGTACCAGTAGTGGTACAACAAAAATTTATGTTCTTCTAGCCATCATTCTTTTGTTTTTTTTTCCCCGAAGAAGTGAAACAAAGCAAATACCAGTAACCTTAGGTGGGGCACCAACTGCAATATTGATTTTGAGATAGCTTTTTTTTCTCTTGAAAATGTGAAATTTAAATGAGTAAATGTTGTTTTGGTACAGATGCTGATGATCCTCTGAAGACCACCGACCAAACTAGGCGTTTTGGTCTGATTGTAAGTTCTTTGACCTAATGTAGTTCTCATTTTGGGTTTTATTAATATTAGTTTGCAGTTACACCTGCATTGTTTTCATGTTTGCAAAGGGAACCCAACTTTTGTAATCTCCAGTTGATAATTTTTGTCAATCTAGGATAGAAAAGAAAATGGGGCTCTGTGTTGGTAAAATTGATGATATTGGCAACATGTAACATACTAACACTATATATAAGCTTATTCAAATCTATCAAGAATTGAGCTTGAGCTTAGTATTCAGTTCATGTTGTTTGAAGGGCTGAGCTTGATGTGAGGCTCGAAGTATGAGCTGGATCCAGTGTACTCAAGTTATTAGGTTACTTTGTGCTACAGTTCATAATTTCCATGCATGATGTAGGTTTAAATTGTGACTAACTCTGTGCATTTTTCTTTTACTTTCTGAGTTGTGCATGATTTTTCATGCATAGTTGTATTTGTAAGATATCAATAAGTAATATAACTTTAGTAGTTCTTGATGACAATGATATACATTAATTGAAGGTTGTGAAATTGTGCAGACTGAGTGCAAGATAATATATATGTCCAAATATTTAATCTTTATAAAAAAATAAAGACATTTATGTAAGCTCCTTATATCTGATGTTCTGAACTATACTAAAGACATTTATGTTTTTTACTTTGTTGATACTTTGTTTATATTTTTTAGGTGCATCATACGTTTGCAACTTCAAGTTGTTATTCCAGTTGCAGAAGTGGAATCTTAGTTAGATAGTTACTACACATTCATCACTGACAGGTTCGCTTTCTCCTCTCTCTCTCTCTCATATTTCTCTCTCTCATAGTTACTACACATTCATCACTGATAGTTACTATACATTCATCTTAGTTAGGTTTAAAAGCATATGTTTATTTTTTAATAACAGTCCCAGGAACCCATATTTTTGAAGAAATTTCTCAGCTTTTTGCATACTTGCTTCTTAACTAATGAATCTGGTGTTTTTCTAAACTAGTAAGAAATGTTTGTTTCAAAGGAAAAAATCCTATATTTTTTTTAATAACACCAGCTGTTGTTGTAATGATGCATGCATGCAGAACTTTTCTAGCTTAATTGTATTTGCTTTCTGTACGTGCTTTTTTTGTATAAGCTTTCACGATAGGTTTAATATTATTTGTCCAGATTTAATAATTTTACAACAGTGATTGATTACTTTTGTACTTGCTTTTTGTACTTCCTTAACAATAACATAAATTTTTGTCTTGTTGTAGGGACAAAATGTCGTTGTTTGACCAACAAAGTAACGATATTGAAGCTGTTGTGGGAGAAAGTGACAGCCGTAGCGGGACTGTTGAAATCAGATCAAGCCGTTCAAAGAAAAGATCAATAGTCTGGGACCATTTTGATGAGATTGGAGGGCAAAAAGTGGTCTGCAAACACTGTGATAGCACATTGACTAAGGCTAAGAACTCGGGGACTTCACACTTGAAACGTCATCTTACGGCAAGTTGCAAAAATATTGCTGTCGAAGATAGGGAAAAGATAATAGCGACTACTGCGGATGATTTGTTCGATGCTGCTACTTTCAAATTTGATCCCAAGTTGACACGAGGTCTTTTGACACTTCTTTTTGTTGATGGTGAGCTTCCCTTTTCAGCAACTGAAAGTCGGTTTTGGGAACCGGCTATGCGGTCATTGAGACCGGAATACAAGTCTGTTGGGCGTCAGACGATGCGAGAAGATTGTCTCGGTGTCTTTAGGGCTGGATGTGATGCTATATTGGCCGAGTTTGAAGGATTGGATTCTCGTGTCTCATTTACAAGCGACATATGGACCTCAAGTGCCAGTTTGGGGTACATGTGTGTAACGGCACATTGGATCGATAAGGAATTTAGATTTCAAAAAAAGATAATAGCTTTGAAGCAAATTCCTTATCCACATACGGGTCGAGCCATTGCGCATTTGATCGAAAAGATATGGAATGATTGGAAGTTGGATGATAAGATTTTTGCAATTACTCTCGATAATGCTTCGGTGAATGACAATGCTGTGGGACATTTGAAGAAGAAACTAGGGGACAAGATGCTTTTTGGTGGAAGTCATATGCATATCAGGTGTTCGGCTCATATATTGAATCTCATTGTGCATAATGGCATGGGTATCATCGAGACTACATTGGAGAATATTCGAGAGTTATTGCGGCATATTTCCTCGAGTGGTGCAAGGCTTCAAGTTCTCAATACCATTCTGGATGAACTTAAGTTGCCACGTAAAAGAGGTCTAACATTGGATTGCCCTACAAGATGGAATTCTACATTTGCAATGGTTAAAGAAGCATTGGGATTGCAAGAGGCTCTGTTGAGATATGTAGAAACTGCTTCGATGGTTGGTCCAACTATAGAGGAGTGGAGAGATGCCGAAGCTATGGCTAAGTTTTTAGAGCCGTTTCTTGATGCCACAAAGAGTTTCTCAAATGTGAGAAGACCATCTTCTCACACCTATATCAAGGAAATATGGGACATTCGAAGATTGTTGCTAGATGAGGATCACAAAGACAATGCAAAATTGGAGGGATTGGCATTGCAAATGCATGAAAAGTTTTGCAAATATTGGGAAGACCCGAATCTCATTCTGACAATAGCCACTTTCTTTGACCCTCGATACAAATTCATCTTTTTGAAGTTTTGCTATCGGAAAGCATACGGGGATGAGCATGAAGCAAAGATAGAATCTGTACGTGTTTGGTTGAAAAGGTATTTTGAGCAGTATGAGAGTTCTATGAGGAACCTTAATCGGGCTTCAAGTGGTAGTTCTTCACGAGTTGGATTGCAAGTTTTTGGTAAACGAAAGCTTGATGAAGAATTTGCTCAATTCACATCTGAAAATTATGAGTCTCACTCGACAATGTCAGAGTTGGATAAATACATGCAAGAGCCTCTTGTAGACATAAATGTGAAAAACTTTGATATTTTGGAATTTTGGAAACAAAATTCTGGGCTATATCCCACCCTTGCAAAGATGGCAAGGGATTTTTTGGCGGTGCAAACATCAAGCGTGGCTTCCGAGTCAGCTTTCAGTGGATCAGGCCGGTTGACCGACCATCTCCGCACTTCAATGAATAGTGAAACAATCGAGGCTCTCGTTTGTGCAAAGGATTGGTTAGGGCCGAAAGATGAGGAATTTGACTTGAGCAAATACCTACATTTAATTCAAAGATCTTAGGTACATTAATTTTTTTTATTTCATGCAACAATATCAACTCACTTAGTTAACTCAATTGCATACTGTTAATGATATCTTATTGGATTTCAATTTAGGTTGGCTTGCTGGGCTGCTAGGGTACAAGGTAGATGTCATCAACTTAATAGAAGGTTCCTGTGACAGATCTATTATATTGTTCATTAAATTTTCAGCTGCATTCTTTGATTTCTCTAACATTCTTGTACTTTTTTTTATACACTGACAACAAAAAGGAAAGATAAACCAAGATCAAGACATATGTTATTGTACTAATACCAAAGCTAGTAATGTGCCAGCATTAAACTAATACAAAAGCTAGTAAAAATTGCTATCAGTGTCGTGTTCTATTGATACTGAACTAGTATAGGATTGTATTAAAAATGGTACTTTCTCCTGCTTCATTTAGAATCCTTGCTACAGTGAAGGTTCATTATATATTTGACCTTTTCATCATCTCAACATCTTTAAAACGTTCATTTAGAATCCCTCCAATATGCCTAAATTCGTTTTTTTTCTTCATTATATCTAGTTAAAACCTTGTTCTGATTTTGTGCACATTATTAGGTAGGTTTTGACGAGAAAGGAGAAGATAGTGGGCTTAAAGTTGATATCGGCATATTGGTCAGCAAGAAATGGAGAAATCAAGTGCTTTCTTTGCTCAATTTCTTGTTCACTGAGTTTGCAAATTTCTCACTTAGGGTGGTAACATTTAGCATTTAGATAAACTTCTAGTTATGTTAGGCTTAGAAATGTAGTGGTGTTAGCTTCTGTGGCTATGGCTAATTAGCTTCTGTGACATTTAGCATATTGGTCAGTTTTTGTACTTGTTCCTTGTAAGGAACTGAGTTGGGATATTGGAAGTTTATCTCTGTCAAGGCGACATGCAGTGAAATTACTCATATTGGATTTTATCACCTAATTTGTTAGTATGCTTTATTAACTAAATATTTGATTTTATCACCCTATGAAATAACGTAGTAGTGTTTTCGTAGAATTTTAATATGCTTTTCTTGTACAGGTCTTAATTTATGTTGCATATAGTGGAGGGATGCTGCACACGTTTTTTCTTGTACAGGTCTTAATTTATGAAGTGAGGTTTAATTTTTCCAAGTAAGATGTGATGTTCAATTTGGGAAAAGAAAAACGAATTGAACTGATGATAACTGACAGTTACCAAACTTCCCATGCCATTAAGCAAGGATTCACATCGGCTATTGTTCGTCCAATTAAAACAGATGATTTAGTCAACGAAACAAAAGCTTGGAATGCATCGAAGAATTTTAGGATGCTTTTAAGTTGATGTATATCTTATCTTAACGCATATGTTCAGAAAATGGTCACTGACTTTATTTTATTTGGAAGCCAATTAATCTTTATAAATAGTATATCAAAATTCGTAATACAATTTTTTTATCTTCAACGTTTAGTTTACCTTTTCATTTTTAGTATTTGTGTCTCCTAATAAGTAAACGGACAAATTTTTAATAAAAATATCGATAACTCTCTGGTATTTGAACCGAATTTGAATGTATCTTTTAAAACAAAATGTATATATAAACTTGAGCAAATGGTAAGAAATACTCTGGTACTTTTCAAAGTGGGGGTAAAATTATACTATATCAAATCATACTCTACTTCGAGAACAATAATACATTTAATTTATGTTCCAATAGAACTCCGTAGTGCTTCCAAAGTCCAGGCTCCAGGCTCGAACTGGCCCTTCAAAAGCTCGAGGGCCATTTCCGAATAGTTCATTTATTTTAACTGGACATTGGACCGGATCGGATATTAAACGAACCGAATACGGAGAGGGCTGATATCTAATTATTATGGACTGACCCCTGGATATTCGGCCCTAGTCCGTCCATTAGCACCCCTACACACTATGAGGTCTTGATTCAAGTTTAGCTAGATTCGGTGCATATGCACGCTCAGGCACTAATTTCACCGTTGGTTACTGAACCACATCTGATTTCTTCATTTTGGCTCCGTTTGGATGGCTTCTTTCCGGAATAAAGAATAAGGAATAACCACTTTTTACCAATAAATTTATTTCTAACCATCCAAACTCTTCACAAAAGTTACACACTTCCCAATAAATTTAGCCCTTTCCAATAAATTTCTTCCCTTCTTCCTTCTTCCTATCTTATTCTCAACGCATCCAAACGGAGCCTTTATCACCCTTTCAGTTTTGTGAATTCCTACTCCAGACTCCAGCGGAGTGAGCGATTTTGGTTTGTTACGAATTTTAGTCCACCTATTTAAGAAATGGAAATTCTGCCACCAAAATTAATTTTTAAAACAAATTTTAATCGCAACTGTTCTTAAGTGTTAATAAATTATCTTTTTTGAAATTATACTGTTGTGATTAAAATCCGATTCAAAAATTAGTCCTCACGGTAAAATTTTCCTTTTAACTATTTTAATGAGATTTCAAGTTTATGAAATAAACAACATTATACGTGTGATGGGTTGCAAAATAAAGAAAATATAGTTAAATTTAATTTTCGAAATCCAAATATATGATTACATCGGAACTGATTAATTATTTGGTTCCCCCGCCAAAAAAAGTTTAAAAGATGTTTAACTTTTAGCTTTTCATAAGAGTTCAATATGTACACTATATTGAACAACTGATATCGACATTTTCATTTCAAATATTCAGATTTCAGAACACTTTACAAAATAAAGCATACTCTCAACTTTATAATTCAACATAACACTAATCATAAAATAGGTATATTTTTTAAATAGAAATACTGTAAAATAATGCAAACAATTTTACACGACAATAAAGAAAAATTGACTACTTACATAAACTTATAATTTATACCATCGAAATGTTAGTCATATACACTATCACAATTTCAGATCCAGTGTTGTATTTCTTTTTTTTATTTTAAAAAAAAAATACTATCACAATTTCAGATCCAGTGCTGTATTTCAGATCCATCACAATTTACTCATACACACTATCACAATTTCAGATCCAGTGCTGTATTTCTTTTTTTTATTTAAAAAAAAAAGATCCAATGCAGTATCAAACATATACTGCACAGAATTTCATGATGAGCTTCATTTTGAATTCATGGAAATATTTTGAGATTCGAAACAGTCAAAGGTAAGCCCTATGATACATGAATTACAAAAGTTTGATGCGACTGTTCCGTGCATTTTAATTCCAAAGAGTTCTTTGACAAAGATAAAACTACTGAATTACATTACCTCATCACCATTTTTCAGTTTGTACATGGAAATAAAGGCATCAAAGGTACAAAAACTAGACTGCTTGCCGGTATTAAAACTAGGTTGCATGGCGCCAGCTCAACCCCAGGTGTACTTTTGTTATTCATCACGACTTCATGACTTAACTGGATTGTTTTCCATCACCACTTCCTGACTTACTGGATTGATGGCTTCCTGACTTATGGGATTGTTATTCATCACCACTTCCTGACTTACTGGAATTTTACCCATCGCCACTTCCTGAAGTATTGGATTGTTATCCATCACCACTTCCCGACTAATTGGATTGTTATCTATCACCACTTCCTGACTTACTGGATTGATTTCCATCACCACTTCCTGACTTGCTAGATTGTTATTCGTCACCACTTCCTGAATTATTGGATTGGTTTTAATCACCACTTCCTGACTAATTGGATTGTTATTCATCACCGCTTCCTGACTTATTGGATTATTTTTCATCACCGCTTCCTGACTAACTGAATTGTTATTCATAACCACCTGATTTATTGGATCGTTATTGATTGTCACATCTTTGGCCCCCAACCTTTTGAGCATTTTTGCATGCCTTTTTCCATTTAGGTGAGTCCACAAAGAATAATCATTATAAACAGTGACTTGGCAGTAAAGACAACTATACTCTAATTTTTCATGGATCTTTTGTTTTTTTTTTTCACTTTCTTCGAAGCCACCTTGGCGGTGGTGCTGCTGCTAATAGTAGCAGGATTAGGATGCCAAGAAATGGAGTCAACTTTTCTCTTAGATCCGCAGGCTTCAGGCTCCTTAAGTAGCTTCTGAAATTAGAAAATTTCAAACATTTCATGTTGCAAATATAGCATAACTTAAATTACGTGTATCTTAATTTTTAATGGCACTAGCATGGGCAATACCAATTCCAGGTGCATCTTATCCCTATCGCTACAGTTAACAAACTGAATCAATAATATCAATGGTTTACATAATTATTTTAGGATGGTCATACTGCTGAGTTCTGACAGGCAGAATAGGATGTTGGAAGGTACTAATATTGTGTTAGGCTCTATTAAACAATTAGGGGGAAAAAGTTTCAAGACCAAGCATAACCGTTATGACAGAAAAACAAAAGATAAACTTCAATTGTGCAACTAAATGATGTTCATGTATTGGAGACTCATTTAGCTGATATTAAACATGCTAATGCATTCTTTAACTTAGCTTCAGATTACACTTCATTTATGTATTTAGGATTAGCAACAACAGAACAGGCTCATTTAGCCGATTCTAGACACTTACCTTTGCTTCAGATTATAGATATATGCAGGATTAGCAAAAAGTCCTATATACAACCTTACTCTTTGGCTAAATTGACTTTTGGCCATGAATACGAATATATAAAAATGGACAAACTACTAATTTAAGCAGCTATGTAAAGAACCAGCACATGAGTGCCGGTAACCACTGAATACTACAAAAGTCACTACCACAAAAAATAAAAGAATTAAAGCAAAAAATCATAATATAGAAAAAGTAAGAGATTTGGGAACACACTTTTGAAGATTCAACAAAAGCAACTTGTTCAATCTCAGTTCCATTCTCTGGCTTCAGAACCTCATTTCCATTCTCATTTGTCTTCGGCTTGATCTCGTCTTTGGGCAAAGCTAGCTCAAAAGATGCCTTTGGCCTTAGTTCTTCTTGATTCTTAGGAGATAGTGCCTTGCCTTTGTCTTTCAACAGAGCTTGCGGCAGCATTACTTTGTTGTCACTTACCTCCGTAATTTTGTGTGCAATTTCAACCTTATTTCCATTCTCTTCTGTTTGAACAGCAAGTTTGTTCTCTGACTTCAGAACCTCATTACCATTCTCATTATTCTCGGAACTATTTGTACTAGGAGGTGGCTTGATCTTGTCTTTAGGCAAAGCTAGCCCTAGAAGAGATGCTTCTGGCCTTAGTTCTTCTTGATAATTAGGAGATTGTGCCTTGCCTTTGTCTTTCAGCACAGCTTGTGGAAGCATTACTTTGTTGTCAGTAACCTCTACAATTTTGTGTGCAATTTCACTAACATTTCTTCCATCCACATTTCCATTCTCTTTTGTTTGAACAGCCTTTCTGTCCATTTCTTTTTGTATCTCTTCATTAGGTGGTCTGACCTCATCTTTAGTCACAGGTGGTTTTGAAATCAGTGTCCCTTCAGTTATCTCCTCCTCTTTGTGCGGGACTTCTCTCACCCAACACCTTGACTTAAAGCAATTACGCTTAATCCGACCCACAGACCTTGGTTGTTCAAACTGTACAGCCGGCCATGTTCGATGATAACCTAAATCAGGATGTTTAAGTCCATAGTAACGCTCCATCTCTAATTCCCACCTCGCCTCTTCTTTTAGAATCCTTCTTAGCACCTCTTCTCTTGCTATCTCCTCCTGGATTCTCTCATTTGTACTAGGAGACGGCTTGATCATTTCTTTAGGCCAATGTAGCCCTAAAAGAGATGCTTCTGGCCTTAGTTCTTCTTGATAATTAGGAGATTGTGCCTTGCCTTTGTCTTTCAGCACAGCTTGTGGAAGCATTACTTTGTTGTCAGTAACCTCTACAATTTTGTGTGCAATTTCACTAACATTTCTTTCATCCACATTTCCATTCTCTTTTGTTTGAACAGCCTCTCTGTCCATTTCCTTTTGTATCTCTTCATTAGGTGGTTTAACCTCATCTTTAGTCGCAGGTGGTTTTGAAATCAGTGTCCTTCAGTTGTCTCCTCCACCTTGTGCGTGACTTCCCTCACCCAACACCTTGACTTAGGGCAATTACGCTTAATCTGACCCATTGACCTTGGTTGTTCAAACTGTACTGCTGGCCATGTTCTATGATAACCTAAATCAGGATGTTTAAGTCCATAGTAACGCTCCATCTCTAATTCCCACCTCACCTCTTCTTTTAGAATCCTGCTAAGCACCTCTTCTCTCTCTATCTCCTCCCGGGCTCTCTCATTTGTACTAGGAGGCGGTTTGATCATTTCTTTAGGCCAAGGTAGCCCTAGAAGAGATGCTTTTGGCCTTAGTTTTTCTTGCTTCTTAGGAGATTGTGCCTTGTCTCCCAGCAAAGCTTGTGGGAGCACTACATTGTTATCAGTTACCTCCATACTTTTGTGTGCAATATTAGGTACATCTCTTTCAACCTTATTGCCATTTTCTTCTGTTTGAACAGCATGTCTGTCCATTTTTTTTTGAATTTCTTCTTCATTAGGTGGTTTAACCTTGTCTTTACACTCAGGTGATTTTAACAAGAGTACTCCTTCAGTTATTATCTCCACTATTTTGTGCGGGATTTCTCTCACCCGACGCCTCGACTTAAAGCCATTACGCTTACGCTTATGCTTATGCTTAATCTGACCCCTTGAACCTCTCGTATAGCATTCATCTGAAAACCTTTGTTGTTCAAACTGTCCAGCCGGCCATGTTCCATGATGACCTAAACCGGGATGTCTAAGACTATAGTAATGCTCCATCTCTAGTTCGCACCTCACCTCTTCTTTTAGAATCCTTCTACGCACCTCTTCTCTCGCTATCTCCTCTCGGATTCTCTCTCTTTCGTGTTCTGTCTCTAGAAAGAGGTTATTATACGATTGATACCGGGGAGGCAGGTTGTTGCCCATTGGAAGGTCTTCACTCTGAGATCTGTAGAATGGCATCCTTGCTACAGGCCAAAATAGTAAAAAAAAAAAAAAGAATGTGGTTAGTTAGATCACTATAGGTAGCCACAAAGAATCTGAAAATTTAAATGTGTTGGTTAAACATTTTCTCTCGATTTGCCGATTTGCAAAACAACACCGAAACCTTTGAACTAACATCTCTCTTTAGTGTTTTATAGCTAAATTTATTGAAGAATGGATTAAAACAAGTGTGGCACTTAGTTTGGAGCTTCAAGAGATTGCTTTGGTCTAGTTAGAGTCAATAATTAAGGTTTAATTAATCTCTAAACTAATCTCAATCAATTTGCTGGTAAAATGCTCAGTTTTTCTGTCCAGCGTCATACAACGCCAGTGGCCGTTACACAACGCTGAGTTAATTCGATTTTAAATTGCAAAATCTCTGACAAGGTTGGAACAGCGTCACACAACGCTCAGTAGCGTTGTGCAACGCTAGTTCATTTGTTTTTAAACCAGTTAAATCCTTTTTTCCCTTGTCAGAACGTTGTGCAACGCTAAGTAACGTTACACAACCTTTCCACCCCTACGTTGTGTAACGCCACTCAGCGTTGTACAACGCAGTATGCAGCAGGCGTCTCTGCATTGCTCAGACATCGATCTGCATCGATGCTGCATGCATGATGCCATGTTCCATACATTGTTGCGTTGTGTAACGCTCTAAAATTCGCTCAAACTTCGCTTTTACGCCCTGGTCGCGTAGAGCAACGCTGACTAGCGTTGTGCAACGGCGACGTTGTGTGACGCCAGTCAGCGTCGTATGACGTTCTGACAATATTGTTTGAGTTTGTCAGTCCTGCCTTGTTCTCCTCTTGACTTCGTTGTGCAACGCTACCTAGCGTTACACAACGCTCTGACAAGTTCCAACGGAACTGTCGAGGTTCTGCTTTGGATTCTGCTAAAGCGTTGTGCAACGCTATACAGCGTTACACAACGCCCTGACAACTCATAACGTTATTGTCTGTGACCGTTTGATTTTTCAACGGCTATTTCAGCGTTGTACAACGCCATATAGCGTTGTATAACGCCAGAGTCTGTTTTGACTGGTCTTTGGAGCTGTTGGCGCCCTCTATAAATATGGGGCCCCTTGGAACTGTTTAGATACTTTTGAAACCTTTGAAACTCCTCCCTTTTGAGCTCCAACCAGTTAGACATTATACTCTCTTGTGTTTGAGCATTATTTTAGCAAAATCATTGAGATTAGAGTGTGCTAAACCAATCCACTAGTGTTAATTGCTAGATTAGTTGAGTGATTTGGTTAGAGCCTCTATCCTTTGTGCATTTGAGATTGTTTAATCGAGTTAGGCCAATCCACCTTGAGAGTGATTGTAACAAGGTGATTTGGTTCGAAGTTGTAGTCCCGTTCGTGTGGAATTGAACGGAGCGCGCCCATTTCGAGGTTGCGAAACTCCCGGAGACGTACGACTAAGGCTAGCTCTTCCTAGCGGGTCGGAACTCCGTAATACATCGCGTGTTCAATTTCTCTCTCTCTTTCTCTCTTTATTATCTTGCTTGAATTGAATTGCTTGTGCTTTGATTGTTTGTATTAGACCAAGTTTGAATTGAACTGAATATTGACCATACCGGTTTAGAAATTCGTTTTGTGCCTATTCACCCCCCCTCTAGGCCTATTTTTAGGGACAACAAAGTGGTATCAGAGCAGGGGTTATCTTTTGACCATCTTGTTAGGTAGATAACCTCGATTCATGGCCTCTAGGGTGATAGAAAAACCGGACAAGTTTGGTTCCACTTGCAAGAACTTTCGTTATTGGAAGAGATGTATGGTTGTATACCTTAACTTGATTGACCTTTGGGAGGTTGTTGATAAGCCATACACACCAATTTGTGATAGTGAAGGTAGAGAAACCCATGCCTCTAAGACCATTAGGACCAAGAATGATAATGCCGTGAATGTCTTGTTAAATTCGGTACATGAGTCCATAGCGGCAATTTTTGGTAGTTCTACTAGTGCACATGAAATGTGGGTTTCTCTCTTGAACCGTTATGAGGGAAATTCTTTAATCAAAAGCTCTCGACAATTCGAGTTAGAGTCTAGATTGGATAATTTCCGCATAAGGGAAGGTGAATGCATCGAGGAGATGTATACTCGGTTTATACAATTGCTCGATGAATTCACTAACATAGGAGAGACCCTTTCTAATAGTCGTGTTATAGGAAGATTGCTTAGGGCTTTGGTGGGAAGACCTCAATTCGACACTCTCATCTCGACTCTTGAGACACAACAAAGGTCCCACAACAACCTCACACCGGAGATCATCTATACTCATTACCGGTGCGTGGAGGAGAAGCTTAAGCAACTTGGAGAGTTGAAGTATGAGCCCAAGACCGTGGCATTGGCGGCGAATGACAACAAGGCATCTCCCTCCAAGAACCGCCACAATGACAACCACCAAGGGAGACACCGCCACTCAAGTGACAAGGCCAAAGGCATCATCGACCTTGATGAGGACAAGCAAGGAGCCGTTCTCTCAAAGATGTTTCGAGCCATCATGATCTTTGAGGGAAAGTTCAACAAAGAAAGGCTTGAGAATGACGAAAGAGCTCTTTGTTTCGTGTGCCAAAAAGAAGGTCATACCATGTACTCTTGCTTCAAGCTCTTCCCTCACTTGAAGAAGGACAAGGAAGACGGTGGCAAGAGAAGAGGTGATGGCCGGTTCAAGTCCAAGAAGGGACACTACAAGAGCAAGAAGAAGGGTGAGAGAGCCATGCAAGCCACTTGGGACAATGATTCCGATTCGAGCTCATCCTCTCAATCCGATTCGGAATCCGAGTGCGACTTTGACAACCTTGCTCTTGTGGCTCAAGTGAATGATGTGGTGATGCCGGTGGATGACGACCTAGATGACTTGGTGAAGGAGGTCTTCAACGAGTTCAACCGAGGCAAAATCTATGTGCATCCATTGAGCAAAGCTAGCCTTGATGAAGCATCATCCTCTACATCGACTCTCACACAAGCTCCAACGACTATTCAAGAGGAACCATTCACAATTGCCATTGAAGTGCCCAAGGTCACAAATGAGGTACTTCTAAACTCATTCTCTAGTAGTGATAGCGATTGTGATAGTGAGAATGACTTGAGCTTGAATGATGATGCAAACTTGCAATTTGATAGGTTGAATGATTATCTTGATGAGTCTCTTAAGACTATTGCTAGTCAAAAAGAGCAAATTAGTCTTTTGACGACTAAGGTGCATGATCTTGAATCTTTGGTGACAAGGTATAAGGGTATGATTGAAAGTTTTGAAAAACCAAATGTTTGTAAAAAATGTCAAACTCCTTTGAGTGAGACAAATGTTTTGAAAAATGAAAGGGCTTCAAGTTCGTCTAGTGCTTCTCATAGCACCAAGATGAATCTTGATAAAATGTTTGTGGGACAAAAACCCAATGACAAAACGGGTCTTGGCTTCAAAAAGAGGAATCAATCCTTTTCTAGACCAAGAACCATGTCAAGCCCAACACAAAATGAGAGACTTTATCACAAGAGCACCAATGTTAGGAACACACACGGGGAAGGGCAAAAGAATTTTGTTGGCTCTCAAAATGGTGCTCAAAAGAATTTTGGTAGGAATAGAAATGGGTCTCAAAGACCTCAAAAGAACTTCCAAAACAATCGGGGCCCAAACAACTTGTATTTCAAGGGACCCGATGGGTGTTTTCATCCTTTTCAAAACAATGGTGGGAATAGGAATAGAACACACACTAGACCTCAAACCAATGGGGGAAATCGAAAAGTCTCTCAACAAAACAAAAGGAATTTTCAAAAACCAATTTTGAGAAACTCTCAATCATACACTTTTTCTAAGGATCCAAAGATTAGGGCCATGGAGCTTAGGCGTCATTTTCAAACCCATTTTGTTAGAGAAAGTTCACAAGTAAACAAGCCAACTTGTGCTTGTTGCAACTATTGTGGTAAGAATGGTCATGTCACACTAGAATGCAAAGTTAGGAAAGCAAATCATACATCCGGTTCAATTAACATGATTTGGGTTCCTAAAGTCACTTCCACATCCGTTTTGATTGGTGGAAGTGGTTCGAGTGTGGCTTAGTTAGCCATCTTCTTTCCCCAAGGTTATTTTTGTCAAATCTTAAGGGGGAGAGATTACAAGAATATATTAGTTGTTTGTTTCTAACTAATATGCATTCTTGTAGGTTTGTTTGTTATCATCATTCAAGAGAAGTGCTTGGATCATAGATAGTGGTTGTTCACATCACATGACGGGTGATGAATCTTGTTTCAAGACACTTGAACCTTTTGATGGTGGTGAGGTTACTTTTGGTAATAATCTTAGGAAGAGCTCTATTATTGGTATAGGCTCGGTTGGAAACCAAAATTTAACGGTTTTTAATGTTTACCTTGTGGATGGTCTCAACTACAACCTTTTAAGTGTGAGCCAATTATGTGATGCGGGATATTATTTGAAATTTGATCACTCCTCTTGTTTTGTGCATCAAATTTCGGATAATTCTCTTGTTTACACGGGACAAAGGAAAAAGGATGTCTATTACTTAAACTTTGATCACTTCACAAATGGTGAACAATGCTTTAGTGCCATAGCTACCGGTTCATGGTTATGGCATAGAAGACTTGGTCATGTTTCCCTAGACTCCATTAAGAAACTTGTGAAATTGAAACTTGTCCGTGGTCTTCCATCACATAAACTTGACTTAAATGGGTTGTGTGAAGCTTGCATGAAAGGCAAGCAAACCAAGTCTAGTTTCAAAACCAAAGAGATCATCTCAACCACTCAACCTTTGCAATTGCTTCATATGGATTTGTTTGGACCAATCAATGTCTTGAGTATAAGTAAGAAAAGGTATGTCTTTGTGGTGGTAGATGACTATAGTCGCTTTACTTGGGTTTTCTTTCTTGCTCACAAGGAAGAAGCATTTGACCATTTTGTTAAATTTAGCAATCGGGTTGAAAACGAAAAAGGGTTGAAAATCTCTAGAATTCGTAGTGACCATGGAAGGGAATTTGAAAATGCTAAATTTGATGAATTGTGCATAGAAAAAGGATATAAACAAGAGTTTTCCGCTCCACGCACCCCTCAACAAAACGGTGTAGTGGAGAGGAAGAACCGAACCTTACAAGAATTAGCACGCACCATGCTACATGAATTTGCCGTACCCAAATTTCTTTGGGCCGAAGCGGTAAATACGGCATGTCATGTAGTAAATCGTGCATGCATTCGTTCTCAACTCAAGAAAACTCCTTTTGAATTATGGTTCGGTCATACTCCTAATATATCCTATTTCCGTGTATTTGGCTCCAAATGTTTTGTCCTTGATGAGTCTCCTAAAGTAACCAAGTTTGATGCCAAGTCTTTGCCCGGTATTTTTGTTGGTTACTCAACCACAAGCAAAGCGTATAGAGTCTATTTGCCAAACTCAAAGGTAGTTATTGAGTCCATTAATGTCAAATTTGATGAAAAAGTCCTTGAGGAATCCAAGGAAGGTAATTCTATTGTAGGTACACAAATGGAAGAAACTACACAAGAAATTGAGTCACAACCTCAAGCACAACCACCGGTGATTATTGAGGAGCCTTTGAACCGGGTTGATGACATCTTGATAGGGGGAGAGACTCATGAGGAGGGCATCTTAGACACAACTCAAAATGAAATGCCTCATGATGATCCTCAACCTCAACCGTCTCCTCAACCGGTTCATGAGCCTCCCGAAGTGCTTAGAGAAGTTTCCTCTCATCCTCTTACTAATGTCATAGGTGACCCTAGGGAAGGTGTTAGGACTAGGTCTAGTTTGCACCAAACTATTGGTCATTGTGCCTTTGTTTCTCAACTTGAACCAAAATCTTTTAAAGAGGCAAATGTTGACCCAAATTGGATTGTTGCCATGCAAGAAGAGTTGAACCAATTTGAGAGAAATCAAGTTTGGGAACTTGTACCATTACCAAAAGGTAAGCAAGTTATTGGTACCAAATGGGTTTTTAGAAACAAGCTAAGTGAGGATGGTATTGTGGTTAGAAACAAAGCCCGTTTGGTTGCACAAGGTTTCAAGCAACAAGAAGGTATTGATTTTGAGGAGACCTTTGCACCGGTTGCTCGTCTTGAATCCATTAGAATGCTCTTGGCTTTTGCCGCTAACAAAGGCTTTACCCTATTCCAAATGGATGTCAAGAGTGCTTTTCTAAATGGTTGGATAGATGAGGAAGTTTTTGTCCAACAACCACCCGGTTTTGTTGACCACTTCAAACCGGACCATGTGTATAAGCTTCACAAAGCTTTGTATGGTTTAAAGCAAGCTCCTAGAGCTTGGTATGGTAGACTTTGTACCTTTCTTCTAGACAATGGCTTTAGTAGAGGCAAAATGGATACAACTCTTTTCACTAAGAAAAGAGATGACCATTTGCTACTTGTGCAAATTTATGTGGATGATATTATCTTTGGCTCTACTAATGCAACTCTTGCCCAAGAGTTTTCTTCTTTGATGAGTAGTGAATTTGAGATGAGCATGATGGGAGAACTCACTTTCTTCTTGGGGCTTCAAATCAAACAACTCAAGGATGGTATCTTTGTGAACCAAGTCAAATACGCCAAGGAGTTAGTGAAGAAATTCGGTGTTGAAGATAGCAAGAGTTTAGACACACCCATGGGCAAAAGTGCGAATATCGATGCGGATGAGAAAGGCAAGCCTATGGACATAACTCTCTATCGGGGCATGATCGGTAGCCTCCTCTATCTCACGGCTAGTAGGCCGGATATTATGTATGCCGTATGTCTATGTGCTAGGTACCAAGCCAATCCTAAGGAGTCTCACCACAAAGCGGTAAAACGTATCTTGCGATACGTCAAGGGTACTCAAAACCTAGGTCTTTGGTATGGTAGACAAACCGAACTAGACTTGTTAGGTTATACCGATGCCGATTTTGCCGGTGACCGTATGGACCGCAAAAGTACTAGTGGAACTTGCCAATTTCTTGGTGGTTCACTTGTATCTTGGTCTAGTCGCAAGCAAACTTCGGTTGGTCTCTCCACCGCGGAAGCGGAATATGTAGCGGCCGGTAGTTGTTGTACCCAACTTCTTTGGATGATGCAAACCCTTAGGGATTTTGAGTTAGATTTCCAAAAGGTACCAATCTTGTGTGACAATACTAGTGCCATCCTTATATCCAAAAATCCGGTATTGCACTCTAGAACCAAGCACATAGAGATACGACATCATTTTATCCGTGATCATGTTGAGAAAGGTGATGTGGAATTGGTCTACATCGACACAAAGGAGCAAATCGCCGATATCTTCACCAAACCTCTTCCAACACAACAACATCTTGAACTTAGGTTCAAACTTGGTATGCTTGAACTCAAAGATTAAATTTATGCATGTCATGGTGTTGTCTTTGTTGTTTGGAGCTTATTTCAGTTTAAATTGATTTTGAAAACCTTGAAAAATAAGTTTTTAACTATTTTTGTCTCAATTTTCTGAATTTTCTGGTTTTCTGGACTCTGGCGTTACACAACGCCATTCAGCGTCGTGCAACGCAAGAGTAACGTTAGTTTAAAATGAATTTTGAATTCTGTCGAGTTGAACGTTGTACAACGCTCCATACCGTTGCACAACGCTGGTTTGTTTTTGTCTTGTAACGTTGCACAACGCTGACTATCGTTGTACAACGCTGGCTTTGTATTTTCTTTTTCCTTCGCTGAATTTTAAAAATTTGTCGAGTTCAACGTTATACAACGCTGATCACCGTTGTACAACGCCTTTCTGTTTCTTTTTACTTACCGTTGTACAACGCTGTTCACCGTTGTAAGACGTTGTTTTATTTTTTTTTATTTTATTTATTTTATTTTCTATTTTGTTTGGCTTTAGTGTTGTACAACGCCCTTTAACGTTGCACAACGCTGGTGGTAGCGTTACCCATCGCTACTCAGCGTTGTACAACGGAGCAGTCAGTTTCTGCTCATTTTTCGCTGTTTTGACTTCTGCGTTGTACAACGCCCTTTGGCGTTAAGTAACGGTGGACGCGTTTTTTAACTGTTGCGACCCCACCTCTTCTTCTTCTTCTTCCTATTTTCTCTCAAATCCGAGCCCCTTCTATTTTCTCTCTCTTTCTCTCCAACTCACACCCCTTCATCTCTCTCTCTCAATACTCTCTCAACTCTCTCTCTCCACTCCAACCAATACCACCAAAATACTCCTCTCTCTCTCCTCTCCACTCTCATACCCTCAATTTTCTCTATCTCTCTCTCTATCCCTCAATCCACCGAAACCCTAGCCACCGCCATCACCGTCAATTCCGGCGATCCGACCGTCGGATTTTCGATCGGCTTCGGTTCTGTGCTCTCCAAGGCCATCTCACCCTCTCCGGCTCTTCAATTTAAAGGTTTAGCCTCATCCTTTCTCTCTCATTTTTCAATGGCACCGAAAACCGCAACCAACAAACGGTCTAAGCGCAACCCCAAGGGCGCTTCCTCCTCCAACCCACCGGTTCAAACCGATCAAACCGATCAACCGATCAAACCGATCAACCGATCCCAATGGATATACCCCCGGTACCCGTGGATTGGACCCTCTCATCCTCCAACAATTACCTCTTCAAGGACTCGGTCTCATACATGCACTTTTGCCAATACCGCGATGTCAATCGCGAGTGTTCCGAGTGCTTCTACTTCGAGCACCCGTATGGGGTATACTATTTGAATCCAAGAGAATTAACTTGGATCAAGGAAAGGATCGAATATTGAAACATGGCGGGTCTTCTCGCACATTCTCAACCATACAACCCGTCTTTGATCAAGCTCTTCTATGCCAATCTCACAATGACGTGGACCGAGGGCCACCCAACCGCCAACTCTTATGTCCTCGGTCGCCACATCTCCATCACCGAGCAAACATTGGCCAATCTCCTTAGCCTCGACAATGACAACTTGGAGATTTACATCCATGCTACTTGGCCACGTGAGTTGCCTCCTTATGATGAATTTCACCGATTCTTTTATTGTTGGAGGAACTACACCGCTCGTCAATTCACCGCCACCGAGCTCCCGGCTTTGCACCGCCTTCTCTTCCTCTTCATCAACAATATCATCACTCCGAAGGCAACAATCAAAACAAATGTGGAGCAATTTGCCGTGTTTCTCCTTCGGTCTCTCCTTGAGATGAATCAAAAGGTGAATCTCCCTTATATCATGCTTGCTCATATGGCACGGGTCGATACCTCTTCTCGCTTCTCATTTCCATATGCCCACATCATCCAATCTATTCTTATCGAAAACGGCATCCCTCATGACACACCCCTTTGGGGCGAACCCGTGCCCGAGAATGCCATTGCCACTCCCGAAAATCTCATGGCATTTCTCAATGTTACCGGATGGGTGGCCCAAGATGATGACTCCATTGTGCCCGGTCCTTTCCACCGCAACAACTACCTCTTCCGGCCCAATGCCACTATAAACCAATATGAAGAGATAGGCAATGAACCATTGCATGTGCCCGGCGGACGGGTGGAGGGTCAAGGCGCACCGCAAGACTTCCATGCTTACCTTGATGCCAAATTCGCCGCCTTGACCACTCACATTGACACGCGGTTCAACACAATTGAAGAAAACTTGACCGCTTACCAAGCCAAGACCGATGCCTCGATCACTCATCTCAAGGATGAGATGATCAATCTTTGGGGAAGGATGGAGCTCCATCTCAAAAGAGGATCCGGTAGTGGTGCGGGGGATGATGATGAGGAGTGATTCTAGCCCAAACCCTCTCCAAGCCTTAGTCCTCTTTTTATCTTTATTTGGACTTTTGATTTTCGTAGTTTCTTTGCCTTTCGTCTCTCGTTTGTGATTTTTCGTTGTTTTGAGTGTCTTAGTTATGCTAAATGGATTTGGTTTGTTGTATGGATATTGCGTGAATGATGTTTTGTTTTTTAATGAATTATGTTATGTATTAATGTCTTTTGTTTGTGCTAAATGGTGTTATTTTTAGCCTTTCTCCTTTATTATGCATGCATGGTATACAATTGTTAGTTTAAGCCCTCTTTAAACCTTGTTAGATACCCCTAATCAAATGAACTTAGTGGCCAAATTCTTTTCGAAAGGGGGAGGATTCTTATGGTTTGTCATCAAGGGCATTTTGGGTATTCTTTTCCCTAATTGCAAAAAGGGGGAGAATTAGGTAATTTGGGTTATTCCGCCTTGTTGTATCAAGTCCCAAATATACCTTAGGTGTTGTTTTGCAACTCGGCAAAAGGGGGAGATTGTTGGTTAAACATTTTCTCTCGATTTGCCGATTTGCAAAATAACACCGAAACCTTTGAACTAACATCTCTCTTTAGTGTTTTATAGCTAAATTTATTGAAGAATGGATTAAAACAAGTGTGGCACTTAGTTTGGAGCTTCAAGAGATTGCTTTGGTCTAGTTAGAGTCAATAATTAAGGTTTAATTAATCTCTAAACTAATCTCAATCAATTTGCTGGTAAAATGCTCAGTTTTTCTGTCCAGCGTCATACAACGCCAGTGGCCGTTACACAACGCTGAGTTAATTCGATTTTAAATTGCAAAATCTCTGACAAGGTTGGAACAGCGTCACACAACGCTCAGTAGCGTTGTGCAACGCTAGTTCATTTGTTTTTAAACCAGTTAAATCCTTTTTTCCCTTGTCAGAACGTTGTGCAACGCTAAGTAACGTTACACAACCTTTCCACCCCTACGTTGTGTAACGCCACTCAGCGTTGTACAACGCAGTATGCAGCAGGCGTCTCTGCATTGCTCAGACATCGATCTGCATCGATGCTGCATGCATGATGCCATGTTCCATACATTGTTGCGTTGTGTAACGCTCTAAAATTCGCTCAAACTTCGCTTTTACGCCCTGGTCGCGTAGAGCAACGCTGACTAGCGTTGTGCAACGGCGACGTTGTGTGACGCCAGTCAGCGTCGTATGACGTTCTGACAATATTGTTTGAGTTTGTCAGTCCTGCCTTGTTCTCCTCTTGACTTCGTTGTGCAACGCTACCTAGCGTTACACAACGCTCTGACAAGTTCCAACGGAACTGTCGAGGTTCTGCTTTGGATTCTGCTAAAGCGTTGTGCAACGCTATACAGCGTTACACAACGCCCTGACAACTCATAACGTTATTGTCTGTGACCGTTTGATTTTTCAACGGCTATTTCAGCGTTGTACAACGCCATATAGCGTTGTATAACGCCAGAGTCTGTTTTGACTGGTCTTTGGAGCTGTTGGCGCCCTCTATAAATATGGGGCCCCTTGGAACTGTTTAGATACTTTTGAAACCTTTGAAACTCCTCCCTTTTGAGCTCCAACCAGTTAGACATTATACTCTCTTGTGTTTGAGCATTATTTTAGCAAAATCATTGAGATTAGAGTGTGCTAAACCAATCCACTAGTGTTAATTGCTAGATTAGTTGAGTGATTTGGTTAGAGCCTCTATCCTTTGTGCATTTGAGATTGTTTAATCGAGTTAGGCCAATCCACCTTGAGAGTGATTGTAACAAGGTGATTTGGTTCGAAGTTGTAGTCCCGTTCGTGTGGAATTGAACGGAGCGCGCCCATTTCGAGGTTGCGAAACTCCCGGAGACGTACGACTAAGGCTAGCTCTTCCTAGCGGGTCGGAACTCCGTAATACATCGCGTGTTCAATTTCTCTCTCTCTTTCTCTCTTTATTATCTTGCTTGAATTGAATTGCTTGTGCTTTGATTGTTTGTATTAGACCAAGTTTGAATTGAACCGAATATTGACCATACCGGTTTAGAAATTCGTTTTGTGCCTATTCACCCCCCCTCTAGGCCTATTTTTAGGGACAACAAAATGCATCTGATATTGATCAGATCTGTAATGTGGATACACAGTGTTCATCTGTTTGATGAGGTTTTATAAAGGCAACACAATTATATAAGGCAGAGTACCAAGACAGCAATACTGTGTGCTCAAAAGCTGAGACAGTGCTGGTAAAGCTACATTGCTACCCATACCAGCAACACAACAATTTGCAAACCCACATTCACGCTTTTTGTTGTTGTCTTCTTGAGATTCTTAACAGAAATCAACAATGTCAATCACTTCGATTTTAATAAACCGAGCGCAATTTTGTGCACTGCAGACATTTGGGGGTTTAGGGTTTAGAATAAAGAAAAAACGGACTGAAGGGGATTCATAATGGTGAGAATCGAAAGCAGTAAAGAAAAAATAATAATAATGAGATGGAAGGAGATAAACAAAGAAGGAAACCTGGAAATGAATGAGAGGCGGAGCGGCCAGGGTCGGAGGCAGCATGAAAAGGAAACGGAAAAGGAAAAGGAGGTGGGAAATGACGGTCATAGTAGAATGGCGGAGGAGGGAAGGGAGCCATGGAATAGGCTTCTATCAAACACTCGGTGAAGGAATCCCACGCCGATCAGGCGATCACAAAGAGAGGCTACTGGTTTTAACTTTTTAGTTCAGTACTTGATTGTACTTCAGTCTTCAGGTGGCGAAAAAGTAAAAAATCAAAGACTACCTAACCTTCTTTTCTTTATTATTATTATTATTATTATTTTTTGGATTATTAAGGTAAGACTATTGGAGATGATAGTTAGCTGCTGTGGATCTTCTGCAATTAATATTCATGCAATGAGAGTATACTTCTGGTTCTGGACCGTCCGTCCGACCTACATGTCCAAATATCTTCCTTAATAAGTTAATATATAAGCCAATTTGATTTGATTCGTTTATTAATGAATCGAATTATCTGATCTACGTTATCAAATCTGATTACATAAAAAAAAAATTCTAAATATTATCGATTGATTCAATCTGATACCTTCATTTAAGCTCAAGTAATCTAAATATGAAAAATGGAACCCTAATAAAATAATCTATATCTTAAATAAACAGAATTTCTATCTGATTCGACCCATCATTATGATCGTCTTTGACCATCGGCATTGAATGCATCAGATTATAATTTACTCGTGCAAATTTGTAAAAAGAAAAATCTGCTGCACTTGTTACAAATTCAGATACAATGCATATTTCATCAAAATATACATTAAAAAATGCCATATCAAACACATGCTGCACGAAATTTTATGAATCATTTTGAAAATTCTTGCAAATTCATTGTGTTCAACTTATACTAGCTAGTATTGGATTTTTGCAAATTCCTTCAGTTTGGCCTTTAAAGATTCCTTTAAAAGTCAAAATTTTCTTATGGTTGGCCTTAGAAAATAAGATTTTGACAATGGATAACTTGATTAAATGAGGATGGCCAGGTGTAAACGAGTGTTGTTTCTGTGGGCAGCCCGAATCGATTGATCATTTGTTTATTCATTGTCCTGTAGTTTTTAGATTTTGGACAAATTTCAATACTGCTAATACCAAAGGTTTGAATATTTCGGTTTCTAACTCCCTGATTTGTGGGCTTATAGCTGCTCTTTAAATAAAGAAAATAGGATTTATCTTCAAAATATTATTGCAGCTTTTCTCTGGGTCATTTGGGGAAACCGAAACAAAAAAAAAATTTCGATCTGGTTTTGGCAATGGGATAGCTACGTCTTACCTTTCTATTCTAAGGCTGTGTTTAGATGGTGGGAAGTGGGAAGAAAGAATAAGGAATAAGGAATTTTTTTAAATAAATTTATTCCTAACCATCCAAACTCTTCACAAAAGTTGCACACTTCCCAATAAATTTATCCCTTCCCAATAAATTTCTTCCCTTCTTCCTTCTTCCTATCTTATTCTCAACACATCCAAACGGAGCCTAAGTCTCTTCTATCTTTGGACATGAAGTACTACAGGTATGGAAGCACACTTTCAACAGGAAACTACGGCACAGAGAGCAGTGGAAGATGACGAAGACCTTCTGCACTAGTTTTGTTTACTGCTCTAAATGTGCTGTATTTCTGGTTGTTATGACTGTGTTTGTTTTGCTGTTCGTAGTAGTTTTTTTATTCTTGGGATATGGTAGATTCTAATACTGTAAAGTTTTTTTTTTGTTTTTTGCCTTAAGTCACAATCTGAGTGACTTGTTTTGTAAACTATCTGGCATTTCGTAATGGATGCAGGCCCCCTTGAGGGGAGCTATTATCAAAAAAAAAAAAGTATCCGCCTTTTGAAACCGATATCGCGATACCATTTAAAAATTCCTATTAGATTTTTTATTTTTTTCGAAATTCCGGATTATTTTAATATTATTTTTTATTTTTTGGGTCGCGCATTGCCTCTGTTGGATCCCTTTTAACATCCACTAGCGGGGTTTCGCGCGTTGCGCGATCTAATTTTTTTTTTATAAGGATCGAAAAAAATTTAAAATTTTTGTATGATATTGTTGTATGGATAGGTGATATATATAATTATGAGGGCGGAAAATATATCAGAGTGGTGTGGAAATTAAACGAAAAAAATGGTGTTGAATGATAAAATATCGTATGATTATTTATTGGGTTTAATTTAGTAGGCGAATATGGAAATTTATGCGATAAATTAGGAAGAAAGAATAGGCAGACAGAAAAGCGAAACACACTTCGTATGTCTATGGAGCATTTAAATAAAAATTATATTGGGTTCAGTACGTTCATGGTATTAGTTCGAAAATGGATGATCCAACAATAGTAAATCATTAGTACTAATTACATATCTAAATGTGTAAAAGGTGCGGAATATAGTTTTTCTGAAACAATAAAAGACTGGGTGATAAATATAAAAATGTTCTTTTATTGACGAACAGCTTTAAAAAAATGGTCAATTTAACGATATATCCTAAAGGAAGTATTTTATGATGAGCTCAATTTATTAAGTATTTTCATGTTGAAAATTCAATGAATAATGTTATATTGGGGCTCTTTATCATGTGGGAGTATGTATTGCTATGTTCCAAATTTCATCCTTGTTTCTACCACGTTCTTCATTGGCCTGAAAAAAAGTTATTCGCTCACCTAGCGAGAATATTCAGCTAGGTCAGGACTAAATCTTTTTCTTGGCTAGGTTCTTATTGTAAAATGGAGTGTATGTAGGATAATAAATCAAAGAGAGAAACATAGCAAGCATAGCATAATAGATCCATACATTATAATACAGAAAGGACAGTTGTTTATCTGGAAAGAAATGCACTCTACAATAGGGATGCAAGTGCATGGATTTCCAGTTTTTGCATTCTAAAGTGGAGACAGTAGCATGATAGTTTACTGAACAAAATATAAAATGGTTTAAGTGGTTGCTGATAGGCAATAGGAAAGGCACATAGTTGGTGATATTGTAGGAAGTACTGTACGACAACAAAAAGGACTTGACTTCATTTGCATGTTGTTCTTACTACCCAAAATGGATAAGACGGTATTAACAATGTTGGATGAGGTGTGGAGTGGCTTCATTCATCTTGCTGCTGCCCATCTTGTACTGGTTGAGAAGAAGTACTGATTTCATATGAATTGAGTTAGTAAATGTAATTTTCAGATTATACAATGAGAGGTAATGCAGATATAAATAAGAATAATAAAATGAGTTCTGTTGAAATACGTTGTTGACAACAGTAAGGGCAGTATCGTTTGTGCGATATAATGTTGTGCTTAGAGGAAATATTGCATGAGGAAGTATTAGTCTGTGTGAAAATGAATGAGGTTCCGCAGTGACCTGTTTTCCTGGGATGAAGAGCTAAAATCGTCTTGTAGTCTTCTCCTGACTGCTCTGAGTGGTATAGTTGCTGCTGGTGTGTCCTGGGGTTCGATCCTAAATTTTTTTTTTTGTGGGCAACAATAATGGAGAATGTGATTTTGCAGGGTAATAATATAGGACGCATTTTATTTTTGAGATGGTATTGTATCTAAAGCAGTAATGACCTTTTTGTTGGAAGAGCTTGTTCATCAGGAAGATTTTGAGATGAACCTGGGACCGTGGTGTTCTGATTGTCTTGCTGAACAGATGGTGTTTGTGGTGTTATTGGTGTTGCGGCTTGCTGGTGTGGCGAGGGCTCTTGTAGGAGGAGTACTGGTGGCGGCAACAGGTGCAGCATAGTGTCAGGTACTTTTTCATGGCGGGTTACTGTATAGCTGCGATGCTTGCGATATGGGCCTGGTTGTTTCCCAGATACTGTAAAAAGGTATGTTTTGTTTACAATGTCCAAGAGAGCTTGAGGGATTTTCTCATTGTTTTTGTCTTCTTCCATTTTTAATGTGACTGAATCAACCCCAACAATCATCTCTCCAGTTTTTCCAAGTAACATGAACTGGGCTTCATCTGTGGCATCTTTCACCTGAACTCTGATCCTATACCTATTTTAATATGAGGAAAAAAGAGGATGAGATGAGGGCGAGGCAAAATATGAGGTCATTGTAGGGTAAATATGAGCTTATGGTGGTGAATTTACGTTTGGGATGAGTATTAGTATTATTTTGTACCATGGAATGAACTGTCGTTTACGGACATGACAGTCTGGACAATGTAGCTCATGGTTGCTGTACTCGAGTTTTCTGCGACAGTCAGGGCATGCTTGATAGTGCCAATCAAAAGGATCTATGATATGTACTATTCTTGCAGGGCACTGGTATAATCCTTCCTATCAACGGAAAAAATGACTCTTAGGAACATGGGAAGACAGTAATGTAATAAATAATCATGCAATATATTTTGCATGATCTAAAAGAACGAAAAAAATAAGGTAATGAAAGATGTAAAGCATATTGTGCAGTATTATCCAGTTTCTAAATTGACAGAATTAATAGGAGGCATTTAATTTGTTACTCAGAAATTATTAAGCGGTGTGCATAGAAATACTAACAGTGAAGTTGTCAAGATAGAGATTGTTTAGTCCTGCAAGCGTTATCATCACTGGATTAACTTTTGGGAGGGGCGAAAGAACTCTTGGATCACGTCCAAACATGTCATGTGTTGCTTGAAGAACGATAGGATGGCCATCAAATGGTGTCCTAAAGATGGTATATGTTAATGCAGGTGATAGTTGGCATGTTCTGAGTGATCACTATGGAACAGTGTGAATAGAAGAATGTAAAAAAGGTATGGTGACTTACTGTGCGAGATAGTTCGATATTTCTTTGATTGCTGTATCGAAGTGGAATCTTGTCCCAGTGTATGTTTTAAGACTGTAGAGTGTAGACCTCTGCATTTGGTGATATTTTATTAAGGAAGAATGTGCTGTTAGAGAAAGAAAGGACAGAAGGAGGAATTTTAATTTATTATGGTTTGGTAAACACTGATTATACTACCTAGATGGTCTTTTTTGATCTGCAAACCATTACATGCGATGATAATCGGAGCTGATTTTGATTGTTCATACAGCTGAGGTACATTGAACATATCGATGAAATCACCCCACAATGCAACATCCATGGAATAGCCTCTGCAACAATAATCGGAATGGGAGATAGTTTGGGAGAATTGATCAAATGAAGTAATTTGAATGATTGGATGAAAGATAAATGATTTTATTATTACCTTTCATTTGTCAAGTACATTGTTTGAACTCTTGCATGGCCGAGTGCTGGAACTGTCCTGATTTCACTGAATCCTGATAATCTTGCTATAGTGTCTAGCAAGAAGAAAGAGGTTATGAGTAAATCATATGATTTTATAGATAATAGATGAGAGGAGAAAATTAGATAAGATAATTAGTGAATTGAGTTTTGTTGTTGAGTACCTAAGACTGCTTTTTCATAGGTGATATTAACTCCTACATCCTCAAGTTGTTTAAAATCAAAGCAGTATGTTGGGATCTGGTACATATTAGATGGCAGTGTCCTTATCTGTGATAATCTGGTAATGTTGACTGCATATTCACGGTCGACAACTTGATAGTCTTTTGTTGATCCATCGACACGAAATTTGGTAATCTCAACTATGTTGTGCTCAGCAAAGATAGCAGATATTCTTTGATAATCAGGAGTGCTAATGAAGCCTTGTATCTGGTCACCCTACAAATAAGATGGAGATATATAATACTTAAGGTGGATGATTTATAATGTAAGAATGGATTTTATCATAAGAGGGTGTTGTTTACTGGATCATTGGATGAGAAGGGGTAGGCTCTTACTGTGTGATCAAGGAGGAGGAAACTGTATCTCCAAACTCTACCGCGGCGTGGATCTGAAGCTGGCCATATTCTTACAGGTCTTGCATGAATCCTTGCTCTTTGTGTATTAGTCGTTACTGTCAGAGTCGATACTCGAACTGGAGGGTCCATTGTTTGCTGCAAGGGGAAAATACATACCGTAAATTATGCATAATCATGAAAAAATAGAAAATAAGTTAATGGTGCAAAGAAAATGGTGTTGTCTGTGGCGAATGGACGATAAATATGGGAAATAGAAATAAGCAACAAATATAAATAATCACCATGGTTATTTTGAGTTGTTTGTAATAAAGAGAAGATCTCCTTGTACACAATATTCTTTGTATAATTTCTGCACTGACTATCTTCATTAACTATGACTATTTTGAGGCCTGCTGGTGATGTCGTCCTTGAAAGTGCTACATAAAGTTGGCCATGGCTAAAGACTGGTTCTGGGAGATAGACACCTACGACATCAAGAGACTGTCCTTGACTCTTATTGATTGTCATTGCGTAGCATACTCTAACTGGAAATTGTTTTCGTTTCATAAGAAACGGTAGTCTCTGGTCTTCATGTGAAAATAAGATGCGAGGTATCTGGATTTGTTTTCCTTTTGCTGGGCCTGTAATGACTGTGGCATGTAGGACTCTTGTGCCTAGCCCAGTTATTATCATTCTAGTTCCATTACAAAGACCATTAACCTGATCCATATTTCGCAGCAACATAACTGGCACTCCTATTTTGAGGCTAAGTTTGTGGCATGGAAGAGAGCCTGAATTGATTGTGTTAAGCATATCTGTGGTGAACATTGTCTGTAGATCTTCTGGGAGATTATCACGACCCTGTGCACTATCACAACTATAGTAGTCATGTTGTTCACCAGGGATAGATTGAAGAACAACATCATTTAGGGAGTTTGCTGTATTGTTTTTAGGAGTTATAATAGCACACTGTTGTAGGTAGGACTCATCTTGAAACCTCTCAGAAAAACTGGGATACACAGCATCGATGATTGCTTGTTGCGGATTATTACCATGATCTACTAAGAATTGATCTGGTATCTTAATCCATTCAGGTTCAGCACTATTGAATAATCTAATTGTTTGTGATGTACCATTACCAACCGAGAGAAGCCATGATGCGAAAGCTGCAAGATGATGTGTATTGGACAATGAAGCATCTGTTGCCAACAAACGCATGTTTATTGTAAGTTTAAGGAGGTCACATGATCTCCATAAGTAAGAATTTGTGATGGATGCTGCGACAGTGTCGTATCTGCTGCCATGGCTAACTACTGGTAATGTCTGTCCGAAATCTCCTCCTAGAACAACAGTGATTCCTCCAAATGGTTTATTTTGATTTTGTGGATACCAATCAGCAAAGATGTCTTTCATCGAACGATCAAGAGCCTCAAAGCACATTCTATGGTTCATTGGTGCTTCATCCCATACTATAAGGGATGTCTGTAACAAAAGATAAGCAAGGTGTGTGTGTTTTTTGATGTCACATGTTGCACCTTCTCTTAACTTAAGAGGTATTTTGAATCTGTAGTATGCTGTGACTCCACCTTCTAACAGGAGGGAAGAGAGACCAGACGAAGCAACCGTCAGGACTATTTTACCCTTAGTCCTTAGATATGTTGTGAGAGCTCTCCAAAGGTAGGTTTTGCCAGTGCCTCCGTGTCCATAGACAAAGAAAAATTTTCCCTGTCCTGACATGACAGACTAAATAATGGAATCAAATATATTTTTTTGTTCGAAATTGAGGCCAGACATCAAATTAGGAAGCTGTGCGCGCAGATGGATTGTGTTGAAAGAATATTGTTCTTCAAGAAGTCTATTGTGATAACGGGTGCTGCGAGGATGCGATGGTGCAGGCAGCCGAACATACTGAAGATTATATCCTCGTACAAATAGGATATCCTCCAATTCATAGAGAATATTGTCTTTCAGAATCTGATCATCAACAGCCATCTCCATGTTATTATTCTGTAATCTTATTCTCTGGACTATATCATCTCCCATATAGTTCCAGCAAAGACTCCCAGAGCTGACGTGCGTCTGCTACTTGAGAGTATAGAAGCATGTCTATGAAAATCTGGCGCAGCTGCTGACTCGATGCCATTGCAGCAGCCTCCTCCATCGTAGAAAGCCATTCTGTGTTATCATCAAGCAGACCCAAAGCATTACATGCTTCTTTGAATGTTGGATGGATAATGTGATTGACTGTGCGCAAGGCCTCAAAAGAAGGTGCGCCACGAACACAGTTAAGAAGAATCCTGAGGTAATATATTTCGCCTGCTCCTGGTTGTGCAAAATTCATCCGCGCCAATCGATATCCTTGCAATCTAAACTGCCATTTTTTTTCATCATCATGCCATGTGTATAGTTTGGTGACCTCAGGATATGTAAGATTTCGAGCTTGAGGATCTGTTGTATTCAATTCGAACCATGCAGTCAGTTTTGTACGCTGATTGGCAGGATTATTAGCCACTTGCTGCAATGATTGCGAATCATGAAACACAACATTATTTTCAAACGGCAGATGTATTGGCAGTCTTTCAACTGAGGGATAACTGTAGTGTATAGAATATTGGAAAAGGCGCCAGATAGATTCATGAGGTGTTAAGTATCGGCAATCCAGATAGTCAAGCACCTCATCAATGACTCGTTCTGGTTCATTAGCTTGCTGACTGTTCCCAGGACCAGGGTTTGGATTACGATTGACAGAAATCCGTGCACGATCACGACCTTTGCATATGTATTTGAAGAGGTATTTAATCATGATTGATGTATGGCAGCGCTCAACATTGATATGCGCACGGTATTTGAAGAGGAGATTGAGATTGTATGGAACAACACATCTATTGTCCAATAGAATACCGTTCTTACGAACGGTTATGCCTGTATCTCTTCTTTTATACACGACCACACCATCTTCTGTGATTAGTGTTGCATCATGGAAACGTTTTGGGAAATTCTTGGTGCATTTTCCGTCTCGCATACATGGTGAGTTTGGTCGTGCTGCACCGCAAGGTCCATGCATCATGAACTGCGATACAACATCATATGCATCAGGATCATGAGCAGGATCTGGGAGCTCTGCAGAGATGACTTGATCAATACTTGCACCATCTGCAAGGTCGGCTCGATTCGCCAACCACAGAATAATGTGGACGTGCGGGAGGCCTCTCTTTTGGAACTCAACTGAGTGTATCACTAAGAAATAAGAAAGAGAAAAAGGAAGAACAAAGAATAAGAAAAAGAACGAAGAGGTAGAATCTGTAATGATACAATAGACTTTAGGAAAGGAAAGAACGGAATGAGAAAGATAAATAAGAATGCTATAATGAGAATAAGATGATAAAGGAAGAGATGCTCACTGCCACAAATGGGTCCAAAGAATTTTCCTGCATGGAAATCACGTGTTATCTGATTGAGTTTCATCCTGAAAACACGGCAAACCAGATCAGGCCGATCACTTGGATGCTGGCCTGGAAAGAGATTTCGCGTGATTTCAGGCCACGTAGGGTTACATGTAAAAGTAATGAAGAGATGTGGTGGACCCAAGTGCCGACAAACAGCGATAGCATCTTGATAGTTTTGAAACATATACCTTGGACCTCCAACATGAGATGGCGGCAGAATAATTCGCCTTCCAACAGTGTGGCCGTACAAATCGTAATTGAGGACAGCATTCCTAACATTTTGAAATGTATCAGAACGCAAAGAAGATTGGTTCTGATGGATGTACCACAGGCGTGATTGGTCGACACATGCAAACATATCGACAGAGATCTGTTGCAGGAGACGACCAGATCGAAGAATTATGTTTGAACCTATTGTGCGCACATGAAGTCTGTAGCAATAGTATTCATTCATGGTGACATGCTGACGAACGCGGGATGAACTGGACAAATCAGCTGTGCTATAGGGTATGTTAAGACGGAAACTATCTTCACCATGCACGAAGAGAAGAGGATACTGGGACGGCATATAGGATGGATGAAGTGAGCTGATGCGCTGTAATTGTCCAGAACGACGGTGCACAATGATATCACGATCAAAGTGCTGACTATCAAGGTCACCTACTATAAGGCCAACAACCTCAGATGCTGTTGGTGCAGCATACTGCCTTCCATCACCAGACCTATGGGAAATTATTCTGAGCCGAAGAGAATTATCAGAGTCCTCTATAATCCGCTCACGAACAGATCTAAATGCTTGGATGTAAGGATTATGTTGATCAAGCATTTCTTTCAATGCCTGGACAATGTGCGGGCGAGGAACTGAATACTGATCTGATCCAGAGAAGCGACTAAGACGGTTGGCTATTTCATTCTCTGTGTCATACATGTATAACTGAGCAAATTGTGGTGGAGCATCATCATCAGGAATCAATGAACCCATAAGGTGACATAATTGCCCAGATATTCTATACACATATGGACCATGAGCAGCTCTAACAGTATTGTCAACTTGAACACCCATGGAAGTCAATGCAAACATGGAGTTGTACATACGAATATTGTCAAGAAAATGTTTTGAATCCGGACCGCCCAAAGGATTGAGGAGTTGCAGTAAAGCAGGTGGAGTAGGTTGAACAGCAGGCAAATCAACACGTCCTCCTCTACAACAGAGATTGTACACAGGATTGTCAACACGTGAATCCTTTCGACATCGTTCTTCATACCAAAAGAGAGCATAGCAATCAGGACAGACATAAGTTGGATCACCAAAGTCATCATATACTGGCCTGTCAGCTGTAGATTGGAAAGAAACATAGAGATAATGAGAAAAAGATCGAAGACATTGTATGGGAGGAAAAAGGATAGGAGAACAGGTGAGGCAGTGAGAGTTGCTAACAAAATAAGATGAAAGAGGAAGATTATACCTATATTAAGAACATGTATAGCCGGTGGTGTTTCAGGAACTGTTGAATCTGGTGAAGAAATGACAGAGGAAACAGGTACAGCTGGTGGTGTTTCGGGAATGGATGAATCAGGCGAATAAATCATAGATGAAACAGGTACAGCTGGCGGTGTTTCGAGCATGGATGAATCAGACGAATCAACCATAGGAGAAAAAGGTACATCTGGCAGTGTTTGAGGGATGGTCGAATTTGATGAAGGAACTGAACCGCTCTGAAATACTCATAGGATGGATCGTATTGCGATGTAGGAGTGGAGGGAGAAGCACCATCTTTAATAAGAAGAATAATGAGAGGAACAAGAAGGTGGGTCGATCATATCCAATGAGACAAAAAGGAGGAAAAAATTTGTCGTAAGGAGCAAACTCAGGATAAGATAAGACCTCTAAAAATAGGTATGAGAAAGATAAAAATAGAACTGTACTCTGAGCAATATATTGGGCAAGTGTGATTGCCCAGGTAGATGAATCTGTTGAACCGGAGGATGATGGATCATCAGGCATGATAAGCCTACGTCGTCTGGTTGGTCGATTATGCGAAGTTGAACCATAGCATGGAGATGCAACATCTGGAAAAACAACGGAATAAGAGAGCAGAAAGTGAAACTGAATGGAATACACAGGAAGAAGGGAAAATAGATTGGCTGACATCAAAAAGAATGAAAGCAGGGTTCATGCGCAAAACCTTCATCTTGAGTGCAGTCTGATGAAGGTACTGGAATCGATGAATCTGGGCAACCACCATGACACAGTAGCAGACGACGACGCACACTCGCGCAACGATCTTAGGGATGTAGAAGAAAACAGGATAAAGAAAAGATCAATAAAGGCGTAATTTGAACATGGCTGCGGATATGAAAAGAAAATGATAAGACAACGATGAATACATGAGTAAGCAGAAAGAAGAGCAGAAACAGCTAGATGCGAATAATAGGCTGCAGAAAGGAGCTGCATAATCACGCTGGATACAGAAGGCGGATACAGTGATAGGAAAAAGGAATGGAAAAAAAGAGGCGAACGAAAGCTGTCTGAAGATGAATCAAAAGAACGTAAAGTGTCAGTGATGAAGAAAGTACAGAAGACGGTCCGTGCACAAACAAAATCCCTACCTATATTCAAGACTCCATGAAAGGCATCGTGAGTGTCGTTTGTATGATGACGGATGCCGACATCATCCAAATCAAGCGTAGTATCTTCCATGAGGCAAAAGGAAATACTGCGACAGCAGCAATAAGTAAAAAATCGCTAAAAGAAAAGAACAAACAGGCGTACAACCATCACCAGAAAGCAAGGCCCATCAGAAAATAGGACATACACCATAAGAGCAATAAATATCGCAGTGGACACAATGAATACAGGAAAGCAAAAGTAAGGAAAAATGTAAATATAACTACATTGCAGGGAGAAATTACAACAAAGAGAAAGAAGAAAGGAGATAAAAATACCTGAAGTAGACAAAAGCAAAGCACGCCGAGCAACAGATAATCGGAAAGATAAAGAAAAAGGATTGCGCAAGAGCTGATCTCCTGGATAGATGGGGAAAAAAATGAAGGAAAAAATAGCAGAAAAAAAAGAAATAAGAATAATGAAAGAAAAGGACGAAAAAAAAGCATAAGGAATGTATGTAAACAAACCTAATGGCAGCGAAGAGGAAGGTAAGAAGAAACCAAAGATGCAGCAAAGATCTTCCAGCCTACCTGCAGTGAAAAGAACATGAAGAAACGGTAGATACGAAAACGATCCGAAAAATAGGAAGACGAAAAAACTGTGCAATAAACATATGGCGAGGAAAAATGAAAATGAAAGAAGATACCAGGAACGAAGCCGAAATGTGGAGATGAATCTGCAAGGGGAAAAAGAAAAGAAAAAAGTATAAACAGTCAAATAAAAATAAGACAAATTAATATGTAAGTGCAAACCCAAACACAGCATGAAAGGACTATGCATAAGTTTAATATATAAGTTTAAACTTTTCCTTTGTTTTTCCCTTCTCCTTGTGTGCTACGGTGAGGTGATCAATGCACAGAGGAGAAGACAAATCACAGCGAGTGTGGTTTGGCTGACTATTTTGGCCACAAATAAAGTACTAAGAAGAAAAGTATGAGAAGATAAACTGAGCAATATGAGCATCTACTTCAAAATACTGTCTGATTTGGTTTTCTTTCCACTCAGCTATTCTGCTCTAGGGTTTAGTAGAGAGCGAGAGAGAGAGAGAGAGTCGTTGGAGAAGAAGTTTGAGAGGAACTCTTCGTCACCATGGCTGACGATGACTACAATGATATGGACATGGGGTTTGCCTCTCTCTCTTTCTCTCCAACTCACTCCCTCATATCGAAATTTCCTCTCCTGGTTTTTAAATTGCCAGGAAATTTGAAGGATTGCAGTTGTTTCTATACCAAAGTTGTGATGTAGTTTTTCTTTTGGTTTTAGTTTAGTCACTACTAGTAGTTTGTTCTAAATTATATTCCTGACTTAGACTGCCCTACTTAGAAGTATTCAGAAATTCCTTGTTATTTCCCTGTTGGTCTGATTTTATTTGTTGGTGCTGTTTTGGTTTTGTGGGAGTCAAATGAATGGAATTTTTTCAGAAAGGTGAATTGCTTGGGTGTGATAGAGTGGGAATCTTGCGGTCAAACTCTCCCATTCTGCAACTCAGTTTCATTCTATCCTGTCTGGATGGAATATCTTATTCCACAGGGGAAATGATGGGTTTGGGTGGGATATCTTATTCTATAGAAATTGTTGGCCTGTACTAAAATTAGATATTGCTCTGAATTGGAATTTGGTCTCTATCAGTTTGCTGATCGGAGTTGGAATAATCGGAAAATTAAGGCATATATTTTGTTCTCAAGTGCAAGTTTGGTTCTTCCTTTAATGTTAAAAAGACCAAGTTGTTATGTCCTTCTATTTGTTTCGCTTATTATGGAAATTACTGTGCAGGTATGAAGATGAGCCCCCAGAGCCTGAAATTGAGGTACCAACAAATTACAAATTTATATAGTGTTATTATATATGAGGGTTCTATGCAAATGCATAGTTGGTAATCAGGAGGGTTATATCTTCGTCAGTGCATGATCAATCACAGTGTACATGATGAAATGTCTCTTTAAATTACATAGTGGCCAAATAAATTGAATTGATGATCCTAGTACAATTAATTGAACAGGAAGGAGCTGAAGAAGAGGCTGAAAACAATAATGAGGACGCACCTGACGATGTGGTAGCCGAAGAAGACAAGGAGCAGCAAGAGCCTGTTGCACGGGTCCGCAAAACCTCCAAATACATGACTAAGTATGAACGTGCCAGGATCCTTGGAACCCGTGCTCTCCAGATTAGGTCTGGTATATCTAAATTATATTTATCAGGGTATGCACTAGGTGTTTTAATACAACTCATTTTGTGTTTAATTTTGTTATTCTCAGTATGAATGCTCCTGTTATGGTTGAGCTGGAAGGTGAAACTGATCCTTTGGAGGTAATGTTGCCTTTGCTGTAATCATGGTTTTGAAAAAAAATTCATTAAGAGGTAGAAATATGGTTTTAGTTGTGCAAGTTGAATATTTCAGAAAATGTCTAGCTTTGGGATATTACTTCTGTATTTTTGTTTATAATTTTCTTTTCAATTTCTTTCATTTCTTGCAAACCCAGCTCACAAGATTTATATGTTGATTTCACACAATCCAACTGACAATCTACTTGTTCTTGAAATAGGATTCGTTATGTTCACTTAATTTCACAGTTCTGTATTTTGCACTATATTTTATCCCTGGCAATCTGTGAATTTTTTGTTTTAGTCCAAGTTGGATAATCCTATTCATCTCAAATTTAGGACAAGAACTATAATTTGGTTTATTTAATTATGAGTCCTTTTCAGTAATATCTGTGGTAGAGGCTATGTAATTAATTGGAATTGTAGTATTTAGAAGTCTTCACACATCAATTCTCTACTATACTTTACTTGGGTATTTTTTAACTGTTGTTAGGGAACCAGTTAAATGCAAGAGTTAATTTATTATGTGGATTTCAACCTGCAATCAACATAAAAATTCGATTTGTTCCCAATGAGACATTTGTGGTTGGGGAGGAATTCAAAGTTTTGGAACTAAATTAATACACGGTTTAGTTAGGCAACCTTCAGTGAAATCTTTGTTGAGATTGATTTCTTATGTTCATTACCTCCGTTTGAGATTATTGTGTATTTTTTTTAATATGATTTTGATGACTAATATCTTTAATTATTGAGCATTTTGTCCTTATGTTCTGCCAGGGTTGGCTTCTAGTTAAAAAATTATCTACGTGGCCGCAATCTGCTACTGAAACAGTGTTTGCCTTCTGCATATTAAATTAGCCAATGCAATGTCGATTCAAGAAATATGTGTGCATTGTTTTGTTTATGTAGCATGCATATACCTTACTAGTTACGTTTCGTTCCATGTTTACATGTAGATTGCAATGAAGGAGCTGAGGGAGCGAAAGATACCCTTTACCATCCGTCGATACTTGCCTGATGGAAGGTAAGTTAGAAACAACATTTCTTTGCAATAATTAATAATCAATGGTTCATGATAAATGTCTTATGTTTCAGATGGTTAGCTTTTTTTCTATTTGGAATTATAGTCAAGTAACCAGACAAGTAAATAATGAAAGATGCATTCAATATGCCTATTTTCATCTAGAAGTTCATTTATTCACAGTTCGATATTAGATGAAATAATAGAGAGATGCATTAGCTTTGTTTTATTCTTTTGCCATCAGATGTTGTGACTGGCATCATACTGGTAAGATTAAGTGATACTACAAAACTTAGAAATAGTTTTAATGGGTGTGAAAGAACACAACAATAACAACAAAGTCTTTTGTCCCAAACAAGTTGGGGTAGGCTAGAAAAGAAACCCAACAGAAATATCATAAAAAATAAAATAATATGTAAAAGTACTAATAATAATACAACCTACACCCTTAACCGGAATCTAATAATGTGACCTACAAATCTGTGGCATCACTCGTACATGAATTGCTAATTTCCATGTGCTCCTATGGATCGCCAACTCCTTAGAGACATTCCATTCTTTATGGGTGTGAAAGAACAGAAGGTGCAAATTCTTATTTAACGTTGCTACTTGGCAGTTACGAAGATTGGGGAGTTGATGAGCTTATAGTGGAGGATTCGTGGAAGAGACAAGTTGGTGGTGATTAAGAATTAACTTGTGTCATAATTGTTTTGGATCTTGTGGCCCTTTTAGCATCTGTAAAGAAAAAGTTCATTACCATTGTTAGGACTTGTTTTCGCCTAGATGGGATGCTTCAGGATTGCTTGATGTTGGTACCACTATAATTTAACTCTGTTGTATACTCAGTGATTTAGTTATGTTGTGGGTTTCTGTTTGAACTGCCACTACTTCTACCAAGTCGAGAGAGATATTTCCGCCATCTGTTATCCCCATACCATTATTCTGAATACAGTAATGTAGTTACAAAATCAAATAGTGTGAATAAACAATTTATACAGGAAAAAGCGACAACTGCACCCTTCGTCGAACAAAAGTGTTTATACTTTTAAAAAAAAAAAAAATTTGTTTCTCTCTCTCTTGGTTAGGTAAACTAGGTATAATGCTTTTGTAGTATAATACTGTATGTAGTGTATTAGAACTTCGGGGCCGTTTGGATCCTCATGGGATTTTGGGGAATTTCATCTTTCTACCATAAATTTATTATAAACAATCCAAACTCTTTACAAAATTACACATTTTCTAATAAATTTATTCCTAGGAATTGCAACTTTCTCAAATTCCTCAAATTCCTAAGCGATCCAAACGGCCACTTCAATATAATTTCAATTTCAACTAGATACGATAGGTTACAAGTTTTTATATACTATTATAAAACAGATATAAAAGTTGTCCAAATTGTCCTTAGCTATATAGGATGAAACAAGGTGCATGGCTGATTTCACTATAATCTTTTCCCCGAGTAATTATTTGGCAGCCTTATTGATTCTCCACATCTTGTTTAGTCATCTTTCTTGTCAAAAGGATTTAATAAGATAAGATTACTTCCAATTTTTTTTTTAAATTGCAGCAAAAAAAATATTTTCTAATTTTGTCTAACAATGAGACCCTAATCTGTTGACTCGTTGTGGTTCCGGATTTAGTATGTTTTTGTTCTTGTTGTAATTCGTTCTTATCTACTGTATCCAAACACACTCACAGACCACAGCCATATGTATAGCTATATTTGAAATATACATCTGCAGAGATTGCGATTAATTGTTTAGATGATGGCGCTTTCATGGTTGTTCTGGGTAAAAAAAAAAAAAAAAAACATCGCTTGCGACGTACTAAATAACAATTTAGAAAGAGAATCTCTGACAATTTTTTTCCGTGTTGTCATTGCAGATGCATACTATACACGCTTCCTATATGGGTTCCGCGAGATATATATGATTTGAGACCGATTTCCTTCCAAACCTAAACGATATTAAAAAAAAAAGACAAAAACCATTTTTAATCTTAAAGCCATGCATTTTATTTTCTAAATACCTTTCTTTGTTGCTTGCATTAGTCAAGCCTTGTTTCAACATTATTTCAACTACAGTGTTTTTTTATATAAAAATCAAGAAGATTTTTATAAATAAAATCATTGTTTGTACAAATTTTGATATTGTGATCCGTTTATGCCGAGTCCGATCTGAGTAGGCAAGTAACGATTCATAGGCTTCAAAATACTGCAACAAAGAGGCCACTCAATTAAAGAGAGAGAACCTTTATTATCACTCAAGTTAGCCTCTCATCTAATAAATTAAAGAACCACTTCCAATAAAGCAAACATAACTACAAAAGCATAAGCATTATTAGTCTTTTATTCCAATCTGTTTACAACTGAAGCAATTATTCAGCTGAAGATGACTCAGAAAGGTGCTGCGCGAAGTTTTTGATCGTCTTGTCATCGGCTCGGCAGGACTTCTGAGTGAACGCCTCTAGTTGTGACCAGGTGAAGTCAGGATAGAGCCGTTTGCCGCTTGGTCCTATGAGCGAATCATGAGCGCGGATCACCTTGTTACGCTGCGGGCATACAAAGAAGGCTATTGATTCACGACTAGAGTGCTGGTTTACTACTGCTCGGTGCACACAGCTTTTGTAGATATCATTTGTCATTGCCTGAAAGAAGAAGGAATAGCTTTTTATTATGTGCTTAATAGCAAACAATGAAGAAAAGAAATTTTTGAGGGAAAGAACAGGTGAGTATTATGAATTCTACAAATTAGAGCACCTAAAAGTAGCGAAACAATACAAATGATCTAATCATGATCAAGTAGTTAATCACTGGTATTTTGGTAGTTTGCTGTTAGAAATTTATTGCAACTTGGGTTTAAGAATATCTTACACTGATACCAGCATTACAACCTAGCTATAAGAGTGTATCATTGATCTGGGGAGGTAAACTTTTTGGTACACAATGTTGAGGCTAATTTTTCCTATTTTAATTATATAAGTTCACAGCAAAAATATTTCATACAGGATATATAGAATAAAGAAAATAAAAACATAATTTACCATGAGAGTGTCTCCAATATTGACCACCAATGCACCAGGAACAGGAGGGAGAGACTGCCACTTGCCGCCGGTGAAGACCTCGAGCCCTTCCTCCTTATCCTGTTGGTGCAATATGGTCAATGCCACGGGATCACTATGCGGGCCCGTGCCTTGTGTCAGCTCGGGTTGAGGGCATGGGGGGTAGTAGTTGCACCTTGTTATGTGGTCACAATCCTGAAAGAAGTCTCTGTAGTAATCTTTGCCAATACCCAAACTCAATCCCAGAAGCTCCATGATGGATAGTGTGAGGTTCTTCATGGCCTCAGAGTATTTCTCGTACATCAGCCTGATAATAGGTAAATTATATTGTAGATTTTAATTTTTTAGTAGATTTTTTTATTTTAGCTTTAAACTAAGCGAAAATATGATTAGGGCGTACAAAACAACTTGAACCAAGAAAAAAGAATCATAAATTGCAAATAATCTGGGACTTGGCAAATGAGCTGCTATTTGCCAAAAATTTATCAGAGCAGAATTTGAATAAAAAATATCCTGAACAGACCCATCTTGAGACCAAATCATATATGTTTGTTCCCTAAGACGTGCCAAGGAGGCTATTGTTTTAATTAGTAAATATAAAATTAAAAACTCTGAACGATCTATTCATACTTCCAAAAGGAAAAGACAATTTTCACACAAAATAATGTACTGAATCTGTTGGTATCGTGGACTTCTTATGGCAATACCTATGGCAGGGCAACCTCTTAGTTAGGGGTGTCAATTTGGTACCGTGGACGGAACGGAACGGAAACGGAAGGAAAATTGGTTACATTGCAGAAAGCGGAATGGAAACGAAACAGGTGGTACTGCACGTTAATGTTCCGTTTTACCAAAAAATGACTGAAATCAATGAAAAATAGACTGAAATCAGTGAAAAATGAGGAACGGAACGGCTAACGAAACAATTTTCTGTTCCGTTTTATGAAACGGAACGGAAAAGGAATGGATTTCATTTCCGTGTGCTGGAACGGAACGGAAAATGGAACACCCTGTTCTGCTTCCGTTGTTAACGTTTGACACCCATACTCTTAGTATCTTGACTCAAATGGCGATACCTAGGGGAATGTGCATGTTCCTATAAATTAAGTTGCTGATGGATACTATACCATGCTTAAAAAGAAATATATATTTTCCACTTAAATATATTAACAATTGTGATCACAACATTTTTTTTTCTCAATTTAGGATTACAAACTTCAATTGATTCTGTTTTAACCAAGCTTATGATGTTATCAATCTAGGGTATGAATTGTGCCTATTCAAATATATGAGAGTAATATGCTAATATTTAACTTTCATGTGTGCCTAATAAATTATGCAATTAAATTTCCTGTATAGAAAAATTTTCTCCACCCAAATTTTTATTGCTGTACTTACATATCCTTTCAAATCTTTCTGTTTAATTCAAAAATTCATAGCCATCAAACCTCAACCTTCTTTTACTAAAAGGAGCCTCCATTATTTAGCTATTTGGCCTGCCTTAAATAATATCTCTAACAGGAGAAATAAAAAAATTATTCTATCAAAAACTAATTAACCATGTTCCAATCACATGCAACCTTAATTAATTAATCTTTTAAATATATATGATAGACTTACCCCACAGGCTCAAACTCCTTGCCAAGTGAAGACCCCAAGTGTTCCATAACGCTGCCATCAGACTTAAAAGACAAGCACTCCTTCCATGGCAACTTCGCTGAAAACCGCTCTGAATGCGCGCCTGAGTATCCCCACATGCTGCCTTTCTTCTGCATTATTTTCAACTTTGTTTCCAACGGCATAACGAAAATCTCCTCTGCACGCTCGAGTGCCTCGTTTAAAATTTGTGGGTCGATCCCGTGATTCACCACTAGGAAGAATCCATGGGTTTTGCATGCGGCACATAGTGCATCGACCTGCTCCTTGACTGATGAAGCGTCACCTGTTAGGGCAAGTTGTAGATCGATTACAGGTGCATCAAGGATTCCTGTAGCAGGAGCTATGTCAGATTTTGGCCAAAGGAATTGCTCGGGGATGGTCGGTCTGTTGGCTAGCATTGTAGGCATGAAGATGGTATTGCCATGGAGAGCATCTTTGGAGATGCTATTGTTTTCTCCTGTGGTCAGGAATGAGGTGGCCATGGAGCAGAGAACAAATTTTCTACTTTGATATATTATTTTTTCTTTAGAAAGCAAGTAGGCCAATAGAAGGCGTTTATATAGGACTTCATATGATAGTAATCCGTTTAAGGTTTGTTTTTCCCATTTTGTAATATAGCGAATCTTTATTGTAATTTGTTTGGGGAAAAGGATTAATCTTGTCTTATATATTTCTTTTTTAAGTAAATGTGTTTTATTAACCGTATCTTGTTTGGTATGAAAAATTAATATCTTTTAGTTTCTTTTATTTCCTTATTTATCTTATGGGAGTTACTTTTTGAATTTCCGTAAGTCCGTAACTGACTCGGAAATTAGTTGAGACTATTTTACTTGTAAAATAACCCGGGTAAAGCTTATAATATATTCAATTTTGTAATATTGCAAATCTTATAAATTTACTGTTATACCTGAATTGTTTGGTAGAGAATGAAAGGATAAGAACTCTTATCTGATATATGTTTTAAGTGTTTGACATAAGAGTTGGCCTTTTATTTCCGAAAAAAAAATATTTTGAAAGTTATTCCATATTTTATTCAAATAATAATAATTGTAACCTGTAAGCTTAACATATCCAATAATTTAATCTAGCATATCTTGTAAATTTATTGTAAGTTGTTTGGTAGAGGAATGTGACCGAGGCTTAAACCCAGTTCAAATAATCTTGTTTTACCTGATTAATCAATTGTAGTAAAGCTAATTAAGGTCGACCTCAGGGACGGATTAAATAACTAAATCTAATTTCTTAATTAACAAATGCTTTTGTTGAAACAAGTGTGGGGGAAATAATTTTGTTAAGTTTCAATTAAAATAAATGATTCGAGAGTGTTCTTAAAATTAAATCTAAACTAAGTTATCACAAATCTAGGCAAATTTCGCACAAGTAAGATTAATTAGGGGTTCAAGCCCACAAACTTCTCTATGAAGCTAGTTGCAAACGGTCCATTTGAACAGCGGCTAATTAAATTACTTAAACAATTTTATATTTAATCAAGTGCAGAATCGTAATCTAACCTAAGTCATCATATACTAACTATCGTTATAGTTCTTATTTCTATGGATAAACTACTTCATCAATTAGAAAACCTTAAGCTTTGGTCATCACTGTTGGGCGTTGGCTTAAGTCTTCTAAATTCTTTTTTTTTATTTAAAGAACATCTTCTACCTAAAAATATGAAATGTGTGCATGAAAATCGTTGACCAAAATTGTACAAACTTGAACCATGCTTGTCCCCAAGCAAAACTATAACATTATAAGATCAAATTAGAGATTAAATTAAGGTTAAATATTTGATATCTACGAATTTAAGGAGGTTTTCGACAAGAACCAATGTCATAACTTGATCAATTTGGACAACCTTATTAAATTTTGGAAATCATTGTTCGGTTTCAGAGTTGTTTAGTTTTGATTCCCCCCCCCCCCCCTTTCGCATGCAACTTCTAGGATATTTACAAACTTTTTCTATATCTCATCTTGGTCAATTTTCGAATTTGGTAATTTGATTAAAGTTTTGACAATTTGATTTGATAATTAGAAATGGAATCTAATTCTACCAATACAGTTAACTCATAGCATAATTCATTCACGTTCATGATTTCGATGAATATACAAATATTTAATCAAATTTAAATTCTAATTAAAATTGAAATGTGTGCATACTACCGTTGATCAGACTGAAAAGATAATCTTAATATTACATATTTACTTTTGTAACTAAATCTGTCTCATTAAACTGCGAACCTTGTTTGGTACAACAATAGTTTATTATTTGCCGAATTTACTCGGCAGTTATTCTTTAGTTTTTTTTTTTGGCATTATTCTAGATTATCATTATACCTAATAATATTGTAATAGTTGTAATATTAATCCATCAAATTTTTGTAGCCTAGCATATCTAGCTTCTAGATTTATTGTGACTTGTTCGGTAAGAGTAACGAAATGATAATAACTCTTAACTCTTATATGCCATGTATTTTGTAACTGAACATATGTTATTAACCTTGGTCTTGTTTGGTACAAAAAAGTAACTTTCGAAATAAGAATTATTCTTTTTTATAAACGGAAGTCATTCTGGAGTTACCCAATGCTAAAAAGGATATTTATATCAGCATCCAATGTGTGAAGTCTGCTGAAACTTTATCTATAATTTTAAGAAATTGCAAATGTGTGTCTACATTTATCAGTTCCTCATTATATCTTCGATTTTAATTCATCTCACGACGATTTAAAATTATTGAACTCAGAATTAGAATAAACCAATTAGATTGGATCCATACATTTTCTATACTCGCAAGAAATTTTCATATTTTCAATTTATTTTGAAGAGCAACCAGAGCATTCAATGCCAACGCAGATACCATCATATAGGATTATTACGGATCTCTTGCTTGGAAAATAAATCCGTTATTTTTTTATTATAAGTTAATATGTAGTGAATATAATAAAGATTGATCATATTAATTGTTTTATTCTACAATTTGAGTCTTTCTTGGCTTTTACAATAACAACGTTGCGGCTAACCAAATTTAAGTCGTGCCGCATAGACTTTTAGTCTCAGTTCCACCCCCCCTTTTTTTTTCTTTTTTTTTGAAACACGTATTAGTTACACTGTACCCAAATTAGAGCAGGCTCTTTCATCTCGAGGGTGTTATTTGTTCAAAAAATATTTCATTTTCAAAGTTTGACAATAGTAAAAATTATTTTTAGTATTGGTCATTTAGAAATTCAAGATGGGCATTAAAAAAAAAAACTCTTTGATCTTCTGTTATATCACTTTAATTTTCCCTAAAAAATCCTTCCCACCATGAAGCTCACTGTGTATAACTAAAGCTTAATCATAGACTTGTATGGTTTCTGATGTGAAAAGATAGATTGAGAAAATAAATAAATAATCCCATGGCCGAGCCCAAAGCCACCTTGGAATGGAACCCACTTACCCACAAGTCAACAACTATGGGTTTCAAACGTTAAAGACGGAAGCGAAACATGGTGTTTTGTTTTCCGTTCCGTTCCAGCACACGGAAATAAAATTCATTCCGTTTCCGTTCCGTTTCGTAAAACGAAACAGAAACTGTTCCGTTCCTCATTTTTCACTGATTTTAGCCTATTTTCCATTGATTTCAGTCATTTTTCGATAAAACGGAACATTAACGTGCAGTACCACTTGTTCCGTCTCTGAAAACGTAACCAATTTTCCTTCCGTTTCGGACGGAACGGAACGAAAACGTTCGAAATGGTACCAAATTGATACCCCTATCAACAACAAAAAAAATTTGAACATAAAGAAGGCAACAAGCCTAACGACAAAATACCAGAGGGAGCTGTGCTCCCTTTCCGAGAAAGAGTCACACTCGCCAACAAAAAAAACAAATAATCATTAGGTGTTTTTTAACCGTCCAAGTGAAAAATAAAATACGAAATTTCTTACTATTTCTCTTGAATCATGGTATTAAGATCATCATTTGGCCTAAAACAAACATTTTACTCACCCGGCACAATGATAATATTCGAACTCACTAAGGATCCGTTTGGATGGTGTGAGAATAAGATAAATAAGGCTCCGTTTGGATGCGTTGAGAATAAAGTAGGAAGAAGGAAGAATGAAAGAAATTTATTGAGAAGAGGTAAATTTATTGGGTGGTGTGAGAATAAGAAAAATAAGGCTCCGTTTGGATGCGTTGAGAATAAGATAGGAAGAAGGAAAGAAATTTATTGGGAAGGGGTAAATTTATTGGGAAGTGTGTAACTTTTGTGAAGAGTTTGGATGGTTAGAAATAAATTTATTGGTAAAAAGTGGTTATTCCTTATTCCTTATTCCGGGAAGAAGCCATCCAAACGGAACCTAAGAGAAGAAGTATTGAAAAATGTGTAATTTTTTGAAGGGTTTAGATTATTTATAATAAATTTACTCTTTTATTCTTTTATTCTTAGAACTCATCCAAACGAATCTAAAATGAGTACTACCGCCGAAAACTAGAGGTGACTCTTCCCTTGCCCTGAGAGAGGATAAGCGCTCCCGTAATACTAACTGACAGAAAAAAAAAATTTCTTAACTATATATTCCATTTTCTTTAGCCCGGTAAGAGTTTCTTCCCAATAGAACTCTCGAATTTGAAGCGACGTTCACATCGCGAAGGCGAAATTTAGTTCAACGGCTATGGCAAGGGTGGTTGTATGGCATTGTCTTGTTCTCATTGCAGAGTCGTGAGGTGAAGAGGCAAGTGCAGTCAAGACGCGCGGTGACTTTGGTATGCAATGTAAGTCTGCATGGTTTTTTTTTTTTTTTTTTTTTTTTTGTCCTAATTGGTGCTGGTTTGATTCTTGTGATATTTTAGGTAACTGTTATTTTGCCTTTTGTAAACTTTTTTTCTTATTAATAAAAATTTATCAATTTTTTGCCGGCCCTAAAAAAATAATCACTTATTAAATTAATGGTGCAGAAATGTGTCATTTTACCTTGGTTAAAGTAACTATGGCTGTGTTTGGATATAAGAAGAAGGAAGAAGGAAGAAAAAAAATTATAAACAATCCAAACTCTTCATAAAGTTATACACTTCTCAATACTTCTTTCCACTTCTTCCCTTCTTCCCTTCTTCCCACACCTATCCAAACGGAGCCTATGAGTTTATGACAGGAACAGCTGAAGTGTCAAATTGAAGAAATTCTTCCTCATTGACATCGACCTCAGGCTGCTCTTTGCACAATTGCACCGACTATTTTCTCAAAATCTAACTCGTCAACCACTTGATAAATAATGTAAAGAGCGATTTTGTCCTCGTTGCTATTCTCCTTCAATGTCCGAGCTTGAGTGGAGTTGTTGTCTCGGCATTCTCCTGATAGTCATCCTCTATCTTACATACTTTTTGCGCATCAAGCAAAGTTCACATTTGTACACTCTCGTTATTGTAGTTGTTTTTAGTAAAACAGAGCAGCGGCATGTACTCAATCGTCGAAACACCAGTGCCACTACTTCTATCTAGTCGGGAAAGATATTTCCACCGTCTGATGTTCCGCTATATATCAATGTTCTCAATGCAGTAATTACAAAATCTTACTTCATTACAAAATCTTCAGTGTGAAATCAACTGTGAATAAAAAGTTAATTTATAAAGGGCTGCACCTGCACCCTATTGCATGATTGATGATTTCACTATATTGTGTTGTCCAATTAATTCATTATATCGTAGCTTTATTACTTTTCTCTCCACAATGACTGTCAAAAAGATTTAGTAAACGGACCTACCTAGGGGTGTCAGCGTGAAAAATGGCGCGTGGTGCCGTTTCGTTTAAGTAAAACTGAACACATAACAAAATTGATTTTCATTCCGTTTCAATAACGAAACGGTAAACGGAACATGGAATTATATCGTTTCGACTGTTTCAGCCTCATTTCAAATTGTTTCATGTGTTATTTCTGAAATGGAACGGTTAACAAAACGGAATTCTGTACCGTTTCAGAAATGAAACAGTTAACGAAATGGAATTCTATACCGCGTTCCTTAACAGAACGGTAAACGGAACAGTCTGTTCCGTGCTTTTTTGACGCGTTTGACAGCCCTAGACCTACCTGCTATAGTCTGCCTTTTAGCTAATTAGATAAGATTGCTTCCGAAAATTTAAAAAATTGTGGCAAGAATTTTATTTTCTAATTTTGTCTAACATTGAGACCTTAATATGTTGGCTCTTTGTGGTTCCGGATTAGATAGGTGTAGTCGTATTTGAAATATACACGTGTAGAGATTGCAAATTAATTGTTAGATGATGGTGCTTTCATTATAGGTGATATGGTTAAACGCAAAAAACTTTCACATGATACGTACTAACTGCATTAAATAAAAATTGTAGAAAGAAAATCGTTGACAATTTTTCTTGTGTCGTCATTGCAGATGATAGAAAAAGGCGGTTCCGTGAGTATACGACTTGAGACGATTCCCTTTCCAAACCGAAACGATAGAAAGAAGACAAAACTATTTTTGTTCTTAATTTATACGTTATGCATTTTATTTTATGAATTAACTTTTTTTGTTGTTTACATCAGTCAAGCCTCTTGTTTCTACATTATTTTCAACTACTGTGTTTTTTTTTAAATCTTCTTGACTTTTATGCAAAAAATCATGTCTGGACAAATTTTGTAATTTCTGTATGCTAAGTCCGGTCTGAGTAGGAAAATTACAATGCATAGGCTCCAAAATACTGCGACAAAGAGGTTATTCAACTAAAATATTATCACTCAAGTAAGCTCCTGCTCATCTAGTACAGAAAACACAAGCACAAGTATTATTAGTCTTTTATTCCAGTCTTTTTACAAGTGAAGCAATCATTCTTCATTCAGCTGAAGATGACTCAGAAAGGCAGTGCGCGAAGTATTTGATTGTCTTGTCATCGACTCGGCGGGAGTCTTGAGTGAACACCTCTAGTTGTGACCAGGTGAACTCGGGATAGAGCCGTTTGCCGTTTGGTCCAATGAGCGAATCATGAGCGCGAATCACCTTGTCATGCCACGGGCAGACGAAGAAGGCAATTGATTGGCGACTGGAGTGTCGGTTTACTACTGCTCGGTGCACACAGCTCTTGTAGATGTCATTCGTCATTGCCTGAAAGAACTTATATGTAGCTTTTAATTTATTATGTGCTTAATAGCGATTAGCGAACAATGAAGAAAAGAAATTTTGAGGGAAACAACAGGTGTGTATTATCGATTATGGATTCTACAAAATTGAACACCTAAAAGTTATGAAACAAAACACATGATCTAATCATGAATCAAGTAAAGCAATCACTAGTATTTTGGTAGTTTGCTGTTAGAAGTTTGTTGCAACTTGGTTTAAGAATTTCTTACAATTAATGATACCAGCATTATTAGAGCCTATAAGAGAGTATCATTGATCTGGCGTGGTAATAACTTTTTGGGACACAAGGTTCACAGCAAAAATATGTTATATCGGATATATAGCATAAAGAAAATAAAAACATAATTTACCATGAAAGTGTCTCCAATATTGACCACGAATGCACCGAGAACAGGACGGACAGACTGCCACTTGCCTCCAGTGAACACCTCGAGCCCTTCCTCCTTATCCTCTTGGTGCAGTATGGTCAATGCCACAGGATCAGTATGCGGGCCCGTGCCTTGCGTCAGCTCGGGTGGGGTGGCATGGGGGATAGTAGTTGCACCTTGTTATGTAGTCACAATCCTGAAAGAAGTCTCTGTAGTAATCTTTGCCAATACCCAAACTCAATCCCAGAAGCTCCATGATGGATAGTGTGAGGTTCTTCATGGCCTTCGAGTATTTCTCATACATCAGCCTGATAACATGTAAGTTATATTGTAGTTTTGAATTTTTAGTAGATTTTTTGAAATTTTAGGTGGTAAAATAAAGCAAAAATATGATAAGGGCGTACTGAACCAACTGGAACCAAGGAACCAAAAAAATAGATCATGAATTGAAAATAATGTGGGACTTGGCAAATGAACTGCTGTATCCTGTATGTGACTGCATTTGACCAGAGCTGAATTGACTCAGAATCCTGAACACACCCATCTTGAAAGTTGAAACCAAACCATATAGGTCTCTTACATGTTACATCAAACATGCCAAGGAGGCTCTTGTTTTAATTAGTAAATATAAAATTAAAACTCTGAACACTCTATTCATACTTCCAAACGGAAAAAACAATTTTCACAAGAAAAAATGTACTGAACCTGTTGTATCGTGGACTTCATATGGCAATACCTATGGCAGGGGTAACATGTTAGTATCTATCTTCAAATGGCAATACCTAGGGGAGTGTGCATGTTTTCTAAAAATTAATTAAGTTGCTGAGGGATAGTACACTACGGGAAAAAGGACCTTCTGTAACGGCACTTCTGTAACGGTTTTTTAAATAACCGTTACAGAATAGTGAGGCATTAGGCGGGAAAATTGGCGCCACAAATCTGTAACGGTTATTATTAAACAACCGTAATAACATTTCCGTCATGGCCAGGGAAAAAAATGCATCAACCTTCTGTAACGGTTGTTGGATTAGAACCGTTACAGATTTCTTATATTCTGTAACGGTTATTATCCATCAACCGTTACAGAAAAGAAAAAAGAAATATATTAATATCAACCATCTACTGTAACGGTTATTAGCAAATAACCGTTACAGTAGGTTAACGTTTTTTTTTATTTTTTAATGATTCTGTAACGGTTATTTTCTAATAACCGTTACATATTTTAGCACGAATTTTATTAATGTTTTTATGATTCTGTAACGGCTTTTTTTTATATTTTTATGATTATGTAACGGTTATTTTTTAATAACCGTTACAGAATAGTTCTGTATTTAGGTCTTCTCCCCATCCCAACAAACTCACAGCTAGAGCGCCGCATCACTTAACTCTTTTCTGATCTTCTCATTTATTGCGAATTTGTGGTGGTGGCTTCACTCCAAAAAAATAGCCAAAAATTTCTAAAAATTCTGAAAAAATAATAATTAGAAAGAGAATAAGAAGGAGAGCAGATTTAAGGTAAAAAAAATTAAATTTGAACCGTAATTTTTTTTTTACATTTTTTTCTTATTTATTTCGATTTTTTCATTAATTTTATGGTTATTTTTGTTTTTTTATATATTTTAAGATATCATTGAATAGGAGAAGATCTTACATCGGCCGGATAAGTCGCACGATTCAACGGATCGGAAGGCACACAATTGAAAGTATATTTTCATGAACTTCTCTTTTTTTAAATTATTTGCATTTCGTTAATAATTTGCATATATATATATAGGCATGAATTTTGTATTGTCATATAGGAACCAAATACCGGAACTCAACTGAATTTAGGTCATTGCCCGTCCGAGATTAATCCATTAGGGATTAATCTCGGATAGTACTCCCGGTCGGGAGTACTGCTCTTTGGATACGATCTGTCTCATTTAGGACAGCGAGTTGTACGTTAGATGCAATGTGTTGTCTGAGAAAAATTCGGCGGCATTTCCCTTGTGTTCCCACGGATACGTACGCACGAGCAATCGTGTGTTGACGTATTCAGGGAACATAAGGTGAAATGCTGCCGAATTTTTCTCAGATAGCACATTGCATCTAACGTACGCTCGCTAATGAGACAGAGTATCCAAAGAGCGGGCTAGGATGGTGACCGGTCCGAAAACCTAATATGACAAATTGGTCCGAAACCCTAATAATTTGCATAAATTTTATTGTTCAGATGGATCGGACGTGGATGTACTCAAGTAATCGATGCTCGTCTACATTTTTGAGAGGACTTGAAGAATTTATGGTTTGTGCTAAAGAGAATTTGAAAATGAAAGAAGATGATAAAATGTATTGTCCTTGTCGTGTTTGTCAGAATTTGTTGAAGTGGTCTAATTTTGAAGAAGTGAAGGCTCATTTGATTATAAATGGATTTCAACCGGATTATAGTCGGTGGACACTCCATGGAGAGAATGGGGGGGATAGTACTAGCACAAATGTATTGGATTCTGTGTATGAGGAAGAAAATGTATCATTGGATGATGAAATTGATGATGTCAATGTATTTGATGATGAGAATGTAGATGATGATAGAAATGTAGATAACTCAGAATTTAATGCCGATTTAGATGAAATTGTGAACAATGTGGATGAAAATTTTGTTGATAATGTTGAAATTTTTGGTATGTTACGTGAAGAAGATAAAATAGCTTTATATCCTGGTTGTGAATTGTCAAAACTTAATGCTGTTTTCAAACTGTTTAATCTTAAAGCCAAAAATAGATGGAGTGATGCAAGTTTCACATCTTTGCTCAAACTATTACATAAAGAATTTCTTCCAAAAGATAACCAGTTGCCAGATTCAATTTATAAGGCTAAAAAGATGTTATGTCCTTTAAAAATTGGAGTTGAGAGAATTCATGCATGTCCAAATGACTGCATATTATTCCGGAATGAGTACGGAGACTTGCATAAATGTCCAAAGTGTAATGCGTCACGGTATAAACCGAGGGACGATCAAATTGAAGATGAAGGTAGTAAGGGACCAGCTGCAAAAGTGGTGTTTTATCTACCAATAATACCAAGATTCCAGCGGCTTTTCTCTAACGCGAAGGATGCCAAATTGTTAAGATGGCACGCAGACTGCAGGAAAAAAGGCGATGGCATGCTCAGACACCCAGCAGACTCTCCAGATTGGATAAATATAGATATGGAATTTGAAGATTTCGGCAGTGAACCTAGAAATTTGAGATTGGGTTTATGTACAGACGGGATGAATCCTTACGGCAACATGAGTAGCCGACAGACTACGTGGCCGGTCTTGTTGTGTATTTACAATCTTCCTCCCTGGCTATGCATGAAAAGGAGATACATGATGATGCCCTTGTTGATTTCTGGTCCCAAGCAACCAGGTAATGATATAGATGTGTACTTGGCTCCATTAATAGATGACCTTGGTGAATTGTGGCAGAATGGAGTGAAAATATATGATGCACACTCTAGAAGTGAGTTTAACCTCCGTGCCATGATATTTTGCACAATTAATGATTTTCCTGCATACGGAAACCTGTCAGGGTATAGGAATAAAGGAGCGAAAGCGTGTCCTATTTGCATGGAAAACACCCATTCTGTGTACCTGAAAAACTCCAGAAAAAATGTTTACTTGGGACACCGGAGGTTTATTAAGAACCGCAACCACCCTTACCGTCGAGACAAGGAAAGGTTTGACGGTACTGTAGAAAAAGACAAGGCCCCAATACCGTTATCCGGTTCATGGGTGTATCAACAGGTGAAGGACATTAATGTAAAATTTGGTAAGAAATTTGCAAATGAGATACCCAAGGGGATATGGAAGAAGAAGTCTATATTCTGGAATCTTGAATATTGGCAGAGTTTGGAGATTAGGCATTGCTTAGATGCGATGCACATAATAAAGAACATATGTGAAGCTTTGATCGGTTGCATGTTGGAAATTCAAGGGAAAACTAAAGATGGCGTAAATGCGAGGAAGGACATGGTTGAAATGGGGATCCGGCAAGAACTAGCGGCACAAGATAAGGGAAAAAGCCAAACTTGGCTGCCTGCAGCACAATTTAATTTATCAAAGCAAGAGAAAAAAAGCTTATTAGAATGCCTGAAATCTATTAAGGTTCCTACTGGTTATTCCTCGAATATATCAAGAAAGGTTTCTATTAAGGACAACAAATTACTTGGTATGAAGTCACATGATTATCACGTCCTACTGACCCAGTTACTTCCGGTCGCAATTCGAGGAATTCTAAGGGAAGAAGTGAGGAAAACCATCACTAAGTTGTGTTTTTTCTTTAATTCCATTTGCTCTAAAGTGATTGATCCGAATAGTTTGGACAAGTTACAAGAAGGTGTTGTACTAACCCTATGTGAGCTGGAAATGTACTTTCCGCCATCGTTTTTTGACTCCATGGTGCATTTGACCATTCATTTAGTTAGAGAGATAAAAATGTGTGGTCCTGTATTTCTACGATACATGTATCCTTTCGAAAGAGCCATGGGTCAATTGAAGGGGCTTGTTCGTAGCCGATCTAAACCAGAAGGAAGCATAGTGGAAGGATATGTGGCCGAGGAGGTTATTGAGTACTACACCGATTATTTGCAGGATGTACAACCAATCGGTCTTCCAAAGTCTCGACATGAGGGTAGACTTGAAGGAAAAGGTTATACATTAACTTCCAATGTTCACCTTATTTAGCACAAATGTTCACTTAAATCACAATATTTGTTCACCTTATTTAGCACAAATGTTCACCTAATTTAGCACATTTGTTCACCTTATTTAGCACAAATGTTCACTTAAAGCACAATATTTGTTCACCTTATTTAGCACAAATGTTCACTTAAAGCACAATATTTGTTCACCTTTCAGGTACAATTGGAGCTAGTACTCATATACCGGATCTTGCAATGAGAACCAAAGCACATATGAAAGTTCTCCAACATCTTGCTATTGTGGCGCCTTACATCAATGAACATCTAATCGAGTTACGTGAACAATACCCTTCTTACACCGAAAACTTGATTACCATAGAGCATGAAATAAAATTTGTCCAATGGCTAGAAGATAAAGTACAGTCCCAGTTGAAAGAAGGAACAGAGGTCGATGAAACCGTGAAATGGTTATCAAGACGTCCTGATGCCGTGGTCGAGACATACCAAGGGTATGACTTGAATGGATTTACCTGGTGCATAAGGAAACAGGATGGTAAAAGTGCTGTGCAAAATAGTGGAGTCACTGTTGTAGCTTTATCTAGTGATAATGTTAGGTCGGCTAATTATTATGGGTGGATCGAGGAGATTTGGGAACTAGATTACCTGAAATTTAAGATACCCTTATTCAAGTGTGCATGGATCGACAACGGTCACGGTGGAGTTAAAAAAGACAAGATGGGATTTATAACTGTTGACTTCAATAAAAGGGCTTATCGAGACGATAATAATATAAAGGGTTTGAACCTTCTGTAACGGTTATTAGCTAATAACCGTTACAGAAGAGCCTAATCTGTAACGGTTATTAGCTAATAACCGTTACAGAATGTTATTAGTAAAAACGTTTGACCTTCTGTAACGGTTATTAGCTAATAACCGTTACAGATTAGGCTCTTCTGTAACGGTTATTAGCTAATAACCGTTACAGAAGGTTCAAACCCTTTATATTATTATCCCAGCCTGGCGTCTGTCCGTCACTTCTTTCCTTTCTCGATCTCGCCTCTTTCTTAAAACCCTAGCTCTCGACAGAAGCACTCAGCTCTCTCGGCGCCTCTCTGACTCCCTCTCTGATCCTAGCCTCCCTCTCTGACTCCCTCTCGGCGGCCCTCTCTCGTAAAAGGTAATCCCTCTCCCCTCCTTCCCCCTCTCACTCCCTCGCTCTCTCTGAGTCCCTCTCATTCTCTGTCTCTCTTTGTTGTGCAGTTTCGATCCCTCTCTCTCTGCCGCTCTCTCAACTCCTACAGCCAGCAACTCCCCTCTCTCTCTCGAAGGTAAACCCCTCTTCCTTTCCCTCTCTGTCTCCTCTTCCTTTCCCTCTCTGTCTCCTCTTCCTTTCCCTCTCTGTCTCCTCTCTCTCTCTCTCACTGACTCCCTTTCACTGTTTCTCTGTTAGCAATCCCTTTGTCGCTCTCTCAGCTGTGACAGCCAGCCAGCAACTCTCAACCCCCAACTTTCAAGTAATCCCTTTCTTTTTTCTCTCAAAATTTGAACTGTTTAAATTAGGGACTATTTTGCATAATTTGAACTGTTTTATTTTGGACTGAAATGCACAATTTGAACTGTTTTGGGGTTGATATGGGGCTGTGGTGCATAAATCACAATTTTATGGACTAATGTGCATAAATTTGAACTGTTTGGGGGCTGTGTTTGGGGATGATATTGGGCTGTTTGTTGCTATGGTGCATAAAGCACAATTTTAGGGACTAATGTGTATAAATTTGAACTGTTTGGGGGCTGTTTTGGGGATGATATTGGGCTGTTTGTTGCTATGGTGCATAAAGCACAATTTTAGGGACTAATGTGCATAAATTTGAACTGTTTGGGGGCTGTTTTGGGATAATATTGGGCTGTTTTGTGGTGCATAAAGCACAATTTATTTAATATGGACTAAACTGCAAAAAATGCTAGAAATTGATTATGCAAATAATAGGGACTGAAATGCAAAAAAGCTAGGAATTGATTATGGATAAGGAACTATGCTAGGAATAGATGTGCATATGAATTGATTATGGATAAAGAATTGTGAATTGATTATTAGATATATATATGCATTGTGAATTGATTATGGATAAGGAGTTAAGAATTTTATTTAAAATGGAAATTAGATGGAGAAGGATCAAAACGTCAATAAGGTGGGGGAGGAATCCAAGGTGGGGGAGGAAACACCTAAGGTGGTGTCAAAAAGGGTCCCGTTTTACGGACCTCTCAAAAGAAGGGCTGTCTCGGCTGTACGTCGTCTTCCTCCAGGCTGTGAAAGGGGCCCTGATTTTAGTATGGGAGTTAAAATAGATGAGGGATCCAGTGAGAATAAGGAGGTGGAGAAGAATAAGGAGGAGAAGAATAAGGAAGAGAAGAATTAGGGTTGAATTGTCTTAGGAATTAATAAAATTATCTATGTTATTTTGTGTGAACTTTATTTATGTAATTTGAAGTTTATGTTATTTGTGTATGAATTCATGTTTGAATATTATTGTGTTTTAATTAAATGAATTTTAAATTTATGTATTTTTAATTATTTGAATTTTAAACTTGTTCATGTTTGAATAAATTGAACATTGCGCCAAACATTAATATATATTATATATGGTGTTTTAATTAGGTAGTAATGGAGAAAGGTGAAGGAAGCAATTCAAAGGGGAAAAAGCCGATCGAACGAGTCTATGTTAGGCGCAATGTTCGTGCCAATCCATCCTCTCAAAACCAGACGAACCAAAACCAAGCCTGTCAAAACCAAAACCAAGCCTCTCAAAACCAGGGGCAACCGAGCCTCTCAAAATATGAAAAACATGCAATTTTTTTCAAGCTTTTGATTGACAAGTTTGTGGCACCGTACACAGAATGGAGAGAAGAAGTCATTGTTTTGTCGGATGATGATGATGAAGTCATTATTTTGTCGGATGATGAAGACTAGTTTTAGGATTTAGATTTATGTTTGGTTTAGTATTAGGGTTTCTTATCCAACTGAATGTTTATGTTTATGTTAATGTATTTTGTTATTTGAGATTGAACTTGTCGTTTAATGTTTATGTTTATGTTAATATATTATGTTTGTGTTGTTTATGTTTATGTTTATGTTTGTTTATGTTTATGTTTATGTTTGTTTATGTTTATGTTTATGTTAACTTGATTTGATTGCTTTCATTGTTGTTAATTATTTGTTAATAGATATGTCTGGAGACCAAGATAGAGATTTACAGGGTGAACAGGCTGGTACAGAATCCAGCGATGAGGAGGTCACAACGTTCGAAATAAAGAAAAGGAGCAGAACGACAATGGAAGAGTTTAGGAGGAAAAAAGCTGCTGGGGAAAAGTATGAGATTAAATTTGACAAAGAAGGAGTGCCAATTGGTACTGAAGAGGCGGTGAATAAATTTGCATCATATTGCGGGTATCTGGCTAGAGTAAGAGTGCCAATCACAATTAATGATTGGCGGAAGGACGTTTCAAAGGAAACCAGACTTGAGTTGTGGTTGGACATCAAGGTGAATAAATTTTTACTTAAATCATCTAATTTAAATTTCTATGCTACCAATTAACTAACGTTTCGTTATGTTTCAGAAAATGTTCAACATCGAAGATGATAAAGCCATGAACAATACTCTCAAAGCGATGGGCATAAGTCACAGGGCTTATAGAAGTAGAATTGCTGAGGAGTACATCACAAATGCCGATCCAAACAATCCAAAAAATCCATGCGATAAACACCCAATCTCACAAAAGGAATGGGAAGAATTTTTCAAGAAAAGGACGGGTGCAGATTTTGTACAAAAGAGCAACAAAGCGAAGGAGTTGAGAAAGAAATGGAAAGAGCCTCATAGGATGGGTTCCACTGGCTATAGAGGAAAAAAAGGTTCATGGAAACCTACAGACAAGATTGTCATACCCGGAGATTTTGAAGGGGCCGGTTCCACGAGCATTACCATCGGCGATTTGGAACCGAGGAGTCAAAGGTATTTCATGGGAAGGACTGTGGCTACGAAGGATAAAGGTACTTACACATGTAAATACTTATTATATATGCTAACTTCACATTCTGTTTTGTGATTATTAATAAGATTTGTTTGTTGCTTGTTAGATACTTACACGTTCCATAGCTCTGATTCGTCGACTATTGAGGCATTCAGTCGATTGAGTGCCATGTCTGGTGAAATCAATTCCGGGTCAATACCGGAACAAGAAATCTTAAATCGGGCGGTTGACAGGCCAGAACATCCAGGAAGAATCAGGGGATATCCTTTATGGACCAAGAAGGAAGATGTGTATAAAAGAAAGCCTAGAAAGGATGCGCATGAAGGATGGATGGCACCAGACCAGATTGAAGAATTGATGAGCAGGGTTGCAGCTGAAGCCGCTGAGAAAACCAAAAGGGACTTGATTCACTCCGAGGAGATAATGAATGCGGCGAGACAAGAAGCTTTTCAGGTAATCCTTTTTGACAGTCAAAATGTAATCAAAATGAATGAAAATTATTATTCATCATCCAGCTGCTTGATAATTTTCAGGAGGTGAAACAATGGTTGGCCAGTAGCGGATTGCAGTTTCAAGCACCGCAACAATTTGTGACGCCGTACCAGCCATTCGTTGAAGCTGAGGTAGACTCAGGAATGCCAAACGAGCAGTTATTCCGAACGGTTGCCTCAAGCTATATGCCTCCGGATCCGAGAAGCGTTGTTCAGGTTCATATTGATCACTTTTCTCTTTTCTATTTAGATTTATGTTTGGCTTAGCATTAGGGTTTCTGATCGAACTGAATTTCAGGAAGAAACGCCGTGCGATCTCTTTTCCCTTGATCATCTTAACCAGAAGATTAAGGTGGCCGAGGGAAATATTATTCCGAGTGTTGTTGGTCAGATCGTACACGGCGTGCCATTAACTGATCAACAACTCTATATCCATCTTCTCCGAGTAGGCGATGATTTTCGTCAGTGGCAAGTCCCAGGTAGGTCAGATGAGCTATTAGGAAATAATATAGGAGGGCGATTCCCATGGCCGTCATTTTTGGTGGAGATAGGCCACAAGGTATCGTTTTATTTAATTATGATAATTTATTTCATCCATCTCTATTAGAACTCACTAATTAATTATGTGATGACATTGAATGCAGAGTTTGATAAAAAAGAAGCCAGATGCGAGCAAGGCGGTGGCGAAAAAGGTGATCGAGAGTCCAAAGGTTCCAAGTGCAGGTTCATCCAAAACCTAATTAGTTCAATTGATTGTTTCAGGGTAGATTGTTGTTCAACGTCGAATAATCTATTCTTTTGTGTCTGATTATTTCAGGGTCGATTGTTGCTCGCGATCCGCTACTTGAGCATGATGCAATTGAAAAGCTTACCCCATCCGAACGAGAATTGTATGAACTATTGATGCTCCAACCAGAGCTTGAGAAAAATTTTGAGTTGCATAAATGTGATGTTTGGGGTACACACAGCGGCGAGGTTAAGTTCAACGTTGAATTGTGCGACATCCTCCAATGCTTTAGAAGAGAATCTCTAAACGTGTCGATCGTCAAGTTGTACTCTTGGTATGAATTTTCAACCTTTAAAATATTTTTTTAAAGTACCGTATTCAATTGGAGGTGAAAAATGTATGAATTAATATCCGTGAGTGTAGGTTTTGGATGAATGAACTTTCAGAGGGAGAAAACAACATCACCGTATTAGATCCAGAGATGTTGACTGCTCCTAAAATCAAACAAGAACAAAACCAAGCTGCGGACTACTTGATGAAGTCATTCGCGCAATATTCATCCAATTATATGGTTCTGCCTTATTTACAAGAGTAAGGACAATTATAACTAATAAAATATCAATTATCTCGTTTACATGTTTGTTTCATTTTCATGAAAACAATAATCTCTATTCTTGCAGCTTTCATTGGGTCCTTCTTGTTATTAATGTCGAGAAGCGCACCGTTCAAATAGCAGATTCTATCGAGCGCAAGAATCCAAAGATATTGATTAAGGGATTCATAACCCAGTAAGTTTTCGTTTCTAAATGAAATTTTGATATTGAGATAAGGACTAAGTACGGTTCTATTTAAGCTATTAATGATATTGTATGCAGGATATACAAGCGATACCTTATGGAAAATGGAAAATATAACGCAAGGACCCGAACAACATTTGATTGGTACAAAATTCAGGTACGAGACTTAAAAAAATATATTAGCTACCTAGGGTTTCTGAAACTGTGCAAAATCTTAACTATCTTTCTTGTTGGATCTTTAATTAGTGTCCGATACAAAAGGGCAGCACAGAATGTGGATATTTCACAATGCTCGCCATGAAAAACATATTATCTTATTGGATAGCAATTCAGGAAATACCTCATGTAAGTAACTTATTCTTTTAACTAATAACATTTGATCAAACAATTAGATTTTAGAATTTCATGATCTAACTAATAATATTTTTGACTTGTTTATCATAATATGCAGATGATCGAGCCGGTTGGAGTACCATACAACAAAGAAATGATTGATGGTGTCGTGACAGAAGTTATGGACTTCATGCAAGGGGTATTATTTTGATTAAAATGTGTTATTTGATGACTTGCCATGTTTGATTATACTTGTGATATATGTAAATACTTTGTTTATTGTTTGTGTGATATGCATGATTATATATGTTTGATATATGTGTGCTTTGTGATATATATATATATGCTGCATTTGTTAATGTAAATTGGGTACCAATTTGGTACCAATTCGGCTAGCAAATTGGGGCTAGCCAATCAAACAGGCAAAACTCAAAAAAAAAATTAAGACTTTTGTAACGGTTATTAGATAATAACCGTTACAGAATATTATAATTTTATTTTTTTTAATTATAAATATTATCTGTAACGGTTATTAGATAATAACCGTTACAGAATCAAGTCTTCTGTAACGGTTATTACCTAATAACCGTTACAGAAGTTCTCCAAACACCACACCTGTTCCGTCCACAATACCATAACGGTTATTAGATAATAACCGTTACAGAAGACTGGATTCTGTAACGGTTATTATCTAATAACCGTTACACATGTTCTACAAAAAACAGTACCAGATTTTCCCTTGCGTATACCATAACGGTTATTAGATAATAACCGTTACAGAAGAGGGGGCTACTGTAACGGTTGTTGTCTAATAACCGTTATAGATCTGTAACGGTTATTAGACATTCTGTAACGGGGGCTACAGTAACGTTTCGTGTACCGTTACAGAACTCTTTTATTAACCGTTACAGAAACCAAAATTTCGCGTAGTGGTATATAATATAACTAATTAACCACTACAGGAAACTGCAACAGTTGCATGGGCTGGCTGCATCCGCTATACGGATGCAACATGTGTTATGCATCAGTTACACCGATGCAATTAGGCCGATGCAATTGGCTTCCTTGCAAATGCTCGGTTGCATGGGCATTTCTTTTGCATGGGCATATTTATTTGCATCAGTTTAATTGATGCAACGTTGCATAGGTATAACAGATGCAACCAATGTGTTTTGCATGAGGTTTATCGGATGCAATTGATTTTATTTGCATTTGCTCTACTGATGCACTTAATTTGTTTGGCATTGGTTTGATTGATGCACTAGAGTTCTTTTGTATTCGTTTTGCCCAGACGATTGATTTCTTTAGCATGAGAACAGATGATGCAGTTGACATCTATTGCATTTGCTTTGTTGATGCAATTGACTAATTTTGTATGGACTTAGCCGATGACACAGAGATCTTTTGGATCTACTTTTATGATGCAATTGACTTTTTAGCTTCCGCTTTGCGAATGCAATTGATTTATTTTAGTATGGATTTGACCGATGCAACTAAATTTTCACATTCTCATTTTCAATGCAATTGATTTAGTTAGCATCAGTTTGGCCGATGCAACCGAGTGAATTTGCATGAGCTTCAACAAATGCAATTGCATGATTTCATCACAAATAAAATATAGCTTTATTTTGTATAGCTTTATTTTGTATCAAAATCGCATATTTAAAATATAAAAATGTCTACATTTACATTAATATTGACGAATATCATTCAAATTGCATCAAATAAAAATATTTCATATCAATTACGTACCGCATAATATACATCCAAAATAGACCATAAAAGTAAATACAATCCATAACAATGTAACATTCAAATTCTTTCAAAATAATATCATAATCCAAGTAACGAGCTACATTATACAACCCAAACAAAAGTACAAAAAATCACCTAAAACATCATATTCTAAAACTTTTGTCGAGAACTCATTGTCTTTAGATAGAGCTTCAAAAGTCAAAAGCTTGGCCATGGGCTTTTATCAGTAGCATCTCGTCAGATTCTGTTCGCGAGGTTAACTTTAGCATCTAATTTCATGTTATAAGAAATTACTTCATCTAATTTCTACTTTATATTTATTGGGTTGGAACGAGAAATACGTATATTAAAAGATATATGATATCGTCATTATTTGTAGGCATTTGGACCGTACTTGGCACTCAAATAACACTCAAACCATTGAATTATTCAATAGATTGCTATGATTTCCATGGAATTGACTCTACCGTCGTTTCTTCTCTCATTTTACAGGACTTTGATGATTTCTGATGATTTTGGAGCATATAGATGGATTCCCGACGTAGCACGCACGCTAGACGACTCATTCCTAGCATTGGAGGCTCCTTTCTCTCTCCTAGTCGACCCGAACAATCATCTGTTCGATCCGACCAGCACTTATGGCAGCCAGACGTCATTTTCTCTCTCCTGGTCGACCCGACCAGGAGCCTGTTCGATCCGACTGGGCATCACAACAGCAGACTTGTGCAGCTATCCTTTCTCTCTCCTGTTCGGTTCGAACAAGGATCTGTTCGGTTTGACCAGGGTGCCGCCATATCACATAAGGCATTATTTCTTACATAGAAACTGATGGAAATGGTAATTTCTTGCGCCCTGGTGCCCTAGCCTTCCATCCTTGCAACATGGGACATCCATATATACACCTCTAGGCCTGAAGGAAAGGGAGACAACCTTTCATACCACAAAATTCCACTTTCCATAGGCGTTCTCCTCTCTTCCACCATTGGAGATCATCAAAGCTTGGTTCTTTGAAACGACGGCAGCAAGGAGATGAGTTTGATGACCATCTTGCAACACACCACTGCCTAGAGATCATAGTTCGAAAGCATAAAGGAGTATTTGGTTTATTCTTCTATGTTTTCTTCTCTATTTTCAATGGGCTTGTATCTTGTTATTTCTATGTTATTTGCTGTGAGTTTTAATACTATGTTAGGCTAAATTTATGTAGTCTTAGGGATAAGGTAGTAACTTAGGTTTGGATGTTGTGATTTGACTCGTTATGTTATGATATGTTTTGTTGATTTATTTTGTTGAAGAATTATTATAATTGCTTGTTTAAATTGCTTGGTTAAGTCTAATTAACTTCTAGATGAATGGCCACATTTAGTTAAGTTCTAAAGTTAGGTTAATCAAGATAATTTAGATAAAGTATTTGGGATAAATCGTAGATCCGAAAGGGGAGATTAGTTGACACCAAAAGTGTAACTTTTAGACAAGTCCAAAAGACCTCTAGATATCCTTATGAACTCCAACAAACAAGTTTAAGTTGATTGAATTCTATACCAAAAGTTGTGAACCAATCGAGTTAATTAGGTTAGGTTGTGATTAAACCAGTTTCTAGTCCAACAAGCGACAGCTGAGGTTTAGAATATCTAGGTTTGACCAACAAACCCTAGCACAAAGCATAAAATATCATAAAAGTTCAAAATCACACACTTATACCATCTGTTCGGATCGAACAGAGTCTTGTTCGGATTGAACAGACTCATGTTCGGATTGAACAGACTCCTGTTCGGATTGAACAGACTCCTGTTCGGATTGAACAGACTCCTGTTCGGATTGAACAGATTCTTGTTCGGACCGAACAGAGCGGTATATGCTTGAAAAACACCAATCGATGCACGAAAGTGATAAGTTTTGTGTTCTAGAGTCCAAACCAAGGTGAAACCTGAACCCTAAGACGCTTTTTATTATTGTTTAAACCCTAAAAACTTTACTTTATTATTAAGATTATTTTATTTGACAAAAACAACAAAAAATATCTACTTTATTGCACTTAGATTTATTTCAACTATTTCTCCACCAAAATATTCTTGTCTAGCTTTTAAAAAAGGATAAGTCCAGTAATCAATTGTACCGTCCCTTGGGTTCGACCCTAAAGCTGTACTCCAAAAGACTAGTGAGGTTAGCTCTAGGTTTATAAATTTATTTGATTCCTAGGTTTTAAGCCTTCATCAAATTGGCGCCGTTGCCGGGGACGGTGTTGATATTGGATCCTTATCTTAGTATTAAGAGACTAGATTTTTTCTTTTTCTTTTTAAACTCACGTTTTCTTCTCTCTTGATTACAGGACTGACAGGTAACACGCAAAGGAAGAAGTCCCCACCCCCAAAGGTCAAAGACTTTCCCCGGAGAATCCGCGAAGAAGCCAGATCCTCCTCCTTTACTCCTGTTCGAACTGACCAGTGCTCTGTTCAATCTGACCAGTGCTCTGTTCGATCTGACCAGTGCTCTGTTCGATCTGACCAGGGCCTTGTTCGATCCGACCAGACCTCTGTTCAATCCGACCAGAGCTCTAAACAGAGAGAAGAAAACTCCGTAATGGCCGACCAACTCACTCCCGAGGCCATTGCCCAACGCACACAAGAATTGGAGGACCTCCGCCTCCAACTTGAGCAAAGAGAGGCTCGACTGACAGCCGATCGGACCCTCCTAGCGGGTCAAAGGAGGGATTTTGACAATGAGCGTCGCCGATGGACCCAAGAAGATGAAGGGAGCATCAATAACTCCGACAACGAAGATGAGGAAGATCGTGAAAGGACCCTTATGGAGTTTGGAGTTCCCAGCGCAAGAAACGTGGGCGGACCAGTGGTGATTCCAGGCATCGCCGCTAACAACATGCAAATCGCTCCCAACCACGTCGTGCTTGTGCAACAACATCCGTTCTATGGAAACGACGAAGAGGATCCCCATGCTCACTTACAAACTTTTATTGATTGCACTAGATTGATTAAGTTTAATGGTGTTCCTCAACAAGCAATTAGGCTATTGTTATTTCACTTCACCCTTAAGGACCGAGCACAAAAATGGTATAAAACATTGAAAAAAGGGTCAATTAGGTCTTGGGATGAAATGGCACAAACCTTCTTGGATATGTATTTTCCTTCGGATAGAGCGGACAAAATTAGAGCTGAATTGAATAATTTTGTCCAAAACCAAAATAAATCAATGAGGGATGCATGGAAACGGTTTAGGGATTTAGAAAATTCTTGCCCACATCATGGGATTCAAGAATGGATGCTCCTTAAATCATTCTACACTGGACCTTATGATAATATTAAAATCAATCTTGATTCTCTTTCAGGTGGGGCATTCAAAAGACTTGATACGGCACGAGGGCGAGATTTGCTTGATTATTGTGCAAGAAATTACACATGGTACCCTCTACTCATTCCCCGCCACTCAAGTAGTTCGAGGCAACAAGTACACACAATTTCAACTAAAGAGGCGAGGATCGAGGAACTAGAAGCTGAACTTGCCGCTTACCAATCGACTCAAGGGACACATCTCCATTCAAACCAATGCGGAGCGTGCGGCGAGGAAGGACATACATCTATCAATTGTCCTCTTGCCAAAATTGGTAACGGAGGGGCCCAAGTGAACTACCTACACAATGGGCCCCCTTACGGTTCAAAGTACCAAAATAGCCCACCAAATTTGTATAGGAATGCCCAATTCAACAACAATAGAGACCAATCATTTCAAAAGAAACCCTTTTTCGATAGGGAAGAGATTCCAATTGTTGTTCAAGAATTCATGAGTGAGCAAGAAAAGATTAACAAATCTGTGGCTTTAGGGTTAGATGAATTGAAGGCCACCACTGACGAATTGAAGGCTACCATCAACGAATTTAAGGGAAGTGCAAGCACCTTACAACGCTTGAAGCGCATGATGGAAGCACACTTCTCCCGACCGCCTGGCAAGCTTCCAAGCCAACCACAAGTCAACCCAAGCGCAGAAATCAAAGCCATTCATGTTCTACGAAGCGGCAATGAGTACCAAGACCCACCCGTGCCACCAAACGAAGGAAACAACCTCTCTGTTCGGTCCGACCAGAATCCTGTTCGGTCCGAACAGGAGGAACCAGGGGAGATGCAACCAATTCTTGAGAATGTTTTGTCATTCCCTCCACTCCATGAGGCATCCAAGACACAAGGCACCATTCCTGAGCCTGAACAAGCTGAAGAGGTGACATTCGCACCATCTGTTCGGTCCGACCAAGCTCCTGTTCGGTTCGAACAGAGCACAACAGTGGTCCAAAGCAAGGACAGAAAGAAGGCACAACAACCTGAGTCAACCTATAGGCCTCCTGTCCCATTTCCTCAGCGACTTGTGAAGAAGAATGAGGAAGAACGATTTCGAACTTTTTGGGAGATTCTCAAGGAATTGAAGCTCAACATTCCATTCACAGATGTCATAGCTCAAGTCCCGATCTTTGCAAGGTTCTTGAAGGAGTTATGCACGGGCAAGAGATCCATGGAAGAGCTCAAAACAGTGGACCTATCACACAAGAGTAGCGAGGCTTTGAAAAGCAAGATGCCCCCAAAACTTGAGGATCCGGGTAGGTTTGCTCTTCCTTGCAATATTGGAAACGCAACAATCAAGCAAGCCTTGTGTGACATGGGGGCTAGTGTTAGTTTGATGCCCAAGTCCGTTTATGAAAAGATTGGAATTGGAGAATTGACACCCACATGCATGACATTGAAGCTCGCCGATTCCTCAATGCGGTTGCCCTTGGGTGTTATTAAAGATGTGCCCGTTCAAGTGGATAAGTTTATCATACCGGGCGATTTCGTGGTGATGGACATGGAAGAAGACAAGGAGGTGCCTATAATTTTAGGACGCCCCTTCCTTAGAACCGCCGGTGTGAAGATGGATGCTCGAGATGGGACGATTTTGGTTAGAGTTGGAGGAGAGAAACTCCGCTTTTCAATTGATCATGCCTTGAAGTGCTCCAACCCCGCCAACAAGGGTCATGACAAATCGCTCGCCGTCTCGCTCTCCGGATCCGATCCGATCAAGACCTAGTGAAATATGGTCAAGCTAGGGACCTAAAACAAGCGCTTCTTGGGAGGCAACCCAATGATTTCTAAACTCTTATCTCTTTTATTTATTTTGTCATTAAAAATAGAAAATACATAAAAAATAAAAAAATAGAAAATCCATAAAAATTAGAAAAAAAAAAATAGAATTTGATGTTTATATTTGTTTGTTTGTAGAAAAATTTTGAGGAACAAACGAAGGAAGATGCAATTCGTGCTAGAGCACCATGGGTTACGTGAGCCAACTAACCCCGATCGACCTCATACGGATTGCATCAAAAGATCTAGAAAAATTAGAGCCGTCTTGGACAACGAGAGAACAAACTAGAAGCAAATCAACATTTGGAAAGCAAAAATTGGCTAATTCTCTTTTCCCTCCTATTTACTTTTTTTATTCGATTGCATGCATTGAGGACAATGCTTGATCTAAGTTTGGGGGGAGGGAATAGGAGAAAAATCGAACTTTTGGTGGATTTTGGTAAATTTTTACAATTTTTTTCGAACTTTTTGCTTCTCTGGTCAGCTCGAACAGACATCTGGTCGATCCGACCAGAGCATGAAAATTGCATAGATTGGTATGATTTTTGCTTCTCTGGTCAGTTCGAACAGACACCTGGTCGATCCGACCAGAACATGGAAATTGCACGATTTGGTTTGATTTTGGCTTGGAAATTAGTTGGTTTTGCCTATTCTCTCTCGATTTGGATTTTAAACGTTAAATCTCACACTGCTTAAACTTGTTTTTGAGTCAAACAAAAATTTTCTCAAAGAACCCTAGAATGTTTTGATATCGAACTTGTTCTTGCACCAATGGACTGAATTGGAGTATTTTCTTTAAGATTTGAACTTGATTTTGGACGCTTAGAATTGTTATGACAATCTTAGTCGATTCTCACAAGTTTTTGCCGAGTGAACTGATTCGTATTTGACAAACTTTTGAAAAGAAATTTATCGACTTTGGAAATTGTAAAATGAATTTTGTCTTGTTGAAATTGCTTTTTTTTAATCGCTTGAATCACCAACGAGCAAAATTAATGGAAAATTAAATCAAAATAGCTGTGAAAACGAGGACGCACTGAGGCCTTTTTCCACCAACTTAGCCACAAATTGGAGGGTATTGGGTTAGGTATGAATTGTTAGGAATTACAACTCAAAGAAACCGAGAAATAATTGGACAACTCATGCTTAATTCTACCGGACCCGGTGCGAAAGCATTGGTAAAGGAGTTGTTGAGTATTATGGCCCAAGTGTACCGTGGCCATAGTCGAGCAACACCCGTCTAACCTCCCTAGCGCGACATGTGCTAGTAGCAAACTCAAGGCCAATGATACCGCATTATCCTCTAGGGTGTAAAGCCCCACGGCTCGACTTGCACGAAAAAAAAAAGAAAAAAAAAACATTGGTGAAAAATTGAAATTGCTTTTGAGAAAAGTTCATTATAAAATTTCTGAAGTTGATAAAGGCCTTTACAAATTTTTGTGGAATGTGAAAAGGAACGGGTAATTGAAATTGAGATCGCTTTTGAAATATCAAAGGGAAGCTAGAGTTCTATTTTTTGGGAAAAGACTTTACTTAGGGCCAAGAGTTGCATTAATTAAGTTGTGAACACTTAACTTGGTTTTTGATTTTGATTCTTGTTTGACTCATTTGATGAAAGTGTGAGAAATTTTAGGCATAGCAATTGATTTCACGACATTTATTGGTTTGAGATACAACTCAATGTTTAAGGTTTAAGTACAGTCCAAAACTCTAAGCTTAGGGTGTTGCTTGAGGACAAGCAAAGTTTAAGTTTGGGGGGATTTGATATCGTCATTATTTGTAGGCATTTGGACCGTACTTGGCACTCAAATAACACTCAAACCATTGAATTATTCAATAGATTGCTATGATTTCCATGGAATTGGCTCTACCGTCGTTTCTTCTCTCATTTTACAGGACTTTGATGATTTCTGATGATTTTGGAGCATATAGATGGATTCCCGACGTAGCACGCACGCTAGACGACTCATTCCTAGCATTGGAGGCTCCTTTCTCTCTCCTGGTCGACCCGAACAATCATCTGTTCGATCCGACCAGCACCTATGGCAGCCAGACGTCATTTTCTCTCTCCTGGTCGACCCGACCAGGAGCCTGTTCGATCCGACTGGGCATCACAACAGCAGACTTGTGCAGCTATCCTTTCTCTCTCCTGTTCGGTTCGAACAAGGATCTGTTCGGTTTGACCAGGGTGCCGCCATATCACATAAGGCATTATTTCTTACATAGAAACTGATGGAAATGGTAATTTCTTGCGCCCTGGTGCCCTAGCCTTCCATCCTTGCAACATGGGACATCCATATATACACCTCTAGGCCTGAAGGAAAGGGAGACAACCTTTCATACCACAAAATTCCACTTTCCATAGGCGTTCTCCTCTTTTCCACCATTGGAAATCATCAAAGCTTGGTTCTTTGAAGCGACGGCAGCAAGGAGACGAGTTTGATGACCATCTTGCAACACACCACTGCCTAGAGATCATAGTTCGAAAGCATAAAGGAGTATTTGGTTTATTCTTCTATGTTTTCTTCTCTATTTTCAATGGGCTTGTATCTTGTTATTTCTATGTTATTTGCTGTGAGTTTTAATACTATGTTAGGCTAAATTTATGTAGTCTTAGGGATAAGGTAGTAACTTAGGTTTGGATGTTGTGATTTGACTCGTTATGTTATGATATGTTTTGTTGATTTGTTTTGTTGAAGAATTATTATAATTGCTTGTTTAAATTGCTTGGTTAAGTCTAATTAACTTCTAGATGAATGGCCACATTTAGTTAAGTTCTAAAGTTAGGTTAATCAAGATAATTTAGATAAAGTATTTGGAATAAATCGTAGATCCGAAAGGGGAGATTAGTTGACACCAAAAGTGTAACTTTTAGACAAGTCCAAAAGACCTCTAGATATCCTTATGAACTCCAACAAACAAGTTTAAGTTGATTGAATTCTATACCAAAAGTTGTGAACCAATCGAGTTAATTAGGTTAGGTTGTGATTAAACCAGTTTCTAGTCCAACAAGCGACAGCTGAGGTTTAGAATATCTAGGTTTGACCAACAAACCCTAGCACAAAGCATAAAATATCATAAAAGTTCAAAATCACACACTTATACCATCTGTTCGGATCGAACAGAGTCTTGTTCGGATTGAACAGACTCCTGTTCGGATTGAACAGACTCCTGTTCGGATTGAACAGATTCTTGTTCGGACCGAACAGAGCGGTATATGCTTGAAAAACACCAATCGATGCACGAAAGTGATAAGTTTTGTGTTCTAGAGTCCAAACCAAGGTGAAACCTGAACCCTAAGACGATTTTTATTATTGTTTAAACCCTAAAAACTTTACTTTGTTATTAAGATTATTTTATTTGACAAAAACAACAAAAAATATCTACTTTATTGCACTTAGATTTATTTCAACTATTTCTCCACCAAAATATTCTTGTCTAGCTTTTAAAAAAGGATAAGTCCAGTAATCAATTGTACCGTCCCTTGGGTTCGACCCTAAAGCTGTACTCCAAAAGACTAGTGAGGTTAGCTCTAGGTTTATAAATTTATTTGATTCCTAGGTTTTAAGCCTTCATCAAATTGGCGCCGTTGCCGGGGACGGTGTTGATATTGGATCCTTATCTTAGTATTAAGAGACTAGATTTTTTCTTTTTCTTTTTAAACTCACGTTTTCTTCTCTCTTGATTACAGGACTGGCAGGTAACACGCAAAGGAAGAAGTCCCCACCCCCAAAGGTCAAAGACTTTCCCCGGAGAATCCGCGAAGAAGCCAGATCCTCCTCCTTTACTCCTGTTCGAACTGACCAGTGCTCTGTTCAATCTGACCAGTGCTCTGTTCGATCTGACCAGTGCTCTGTTCGATCTGACCAGGGCCTTGTTCGATCCGACCAGACCTCTGTTCAATCCGACCAGAGCTCTAAACAGAGAGAAGAAAACTCCGTAATGGCCGACCAACTCACTCCCGAGGCCATTGCCCAACGCACACAAGAATTGGAGGACCTCCGCCTCCAACTTGAGCAAAGAGAGGCTCGACTGACAGCCGATCGGACCCTCCTAGCGGGTCAAAGGAGGGATTTTGACAATGAGCGTCGCCGATGGACCCAAGAAGATGAAGGGAGCATCAATAACTCCGACAACGAAGATGAGGAAGATCGTGAAAGGACCCTTATGGAGTTTGGAGTTCCCAGCGCAAGAAACGTGGGCGGACCAGTGGTGATTCCAGGCATCGCCGCTAACAACATGCAAATCGCTCCCAACCACGTCGTGCTTGTGCAACAACATCCGTTCTATGGAAACGACGAAGAGGATCCCCATGCTCACTTACAAACTTTTATTGATTGCACTAGATTGATTAAGTTTAATGGTGTTCCTCAACAAGCAATTAGGCTATTGTTATTTCACTTCACCCTTAAGGACCGAGCACAAAAATGGTATAAAACATTGAAAAAAGGGTCAATTAGGTCTTGGGATGAAATGGCACAAACCTTCTTGGATATGTATTTTCCTTCGGATAGAGCGGACAAAATTAGAGCTGAATTGAATAATTTTGTCCAAAACCAAAATAAATCAATGAGGGATGCATGGAAACGGTTTAGGGATTTAGAAAATTCTTGCCCACATCATGGGATTCAAGAATGGATGCTCCTTAAATCATTCTACACTGGACTTTATGATAATATTAAAATCAATCTTGATTCTCTTTCAGGTGGGGCATTCAAAAGACTTGATACGGCACGAGGGCGAGATTTGCTTGATTATTGTGCAAGAAATTACACATGGTACCCTCTACTCATTCCCCGCCACTCAAGTAGTTCGAGGCAACAAGTACACACAATTTCAACTAAAGAGGCGAGGATCGAGGAACTAGAAGCTGAACTTGCCGCTTACCAATCGACTCAAGGGACACATCTCCATTCAAACCAATGCGGAGCGTGCGGCGAGGAAGGACATACATCTATCAATTGTCCTCTTGCCAAAATTGGTAACGGAGGGGCCCAAGTGAACTACCTACACAATGGGCCCCCTTACGGTTCAAAGTACCAAAATAGCCCACCAAATTTGTATAGGAATGCCCAATTCAACAACAATAGAGACCAATCATTTCAAAAGAAACCCTTTTTCGATAGGGAAGAGATTCCAATTGTTGTTCAAGAATTCATGAGTGAGCAACAAAAGATTAACAAATCTGTGGCTTTAGGGTTAGATGAATTGAAGGCCACCACTGACGAATTGAAGGCTACCATCAACGAATTTAAGGGAAATGCAAGCACCTTACAACGCTTGGAGCGCATGATGGAAGCACACTTCTCCCGACCACCTGGCAAGCTTCCAAGCCAACCACAAGTCAACCCAAGTGCAGAAATCAAAGCCATTCATGTTCTACGAAGCGGCAATGAGTACCAAGACCCACCCGTGCCACCAAACGAAGGAAACAAACTCTCTGTTCGGTCCGACCAGAATCCTGTTCGGTCCGAACAGGAGGAACCAGGGGAGATGCAACCAATTCTTGAGAATGTTTTGTCATTCCCTCCACTCCATGAGGCATCCAAGACACAAGGCACCATTCCTGAGCCTGAACAAGCTGAAGAGGTGACATTCGCACCATCTGTTCGGTCCGACCAAGCTCCTGTTCGGTTCGAACAGAGCACAACAGTGGTCCAAAGCAAGGACAGAAAGAAGGCACAACAACCTGAGTCAACCTATAGGCCTCCTGTCCCATTTCCTCAGCGACTTGTGAAGAAGAATGAGGAAGAACGATTTCGAACTTTTTGGGAGATTCTCAAGGAATTGAAGCTCAACATTCCATTCACAGATGTCATAGCTCAAGTCCCGATCTTTGCAAGGTTCTTGAAGGAGTTATGCACGGGCAAGAGATCCATGGAAGAGCTCAAAACAGTGGCCCTATCACACAAGAGTAGCGAGGCTTTGAAAAGCAAGATGCCCCCAAAACTTGAGGATCCGGGTAGGTTTGCTCTTCCTTGCAATATTGGAAACGCAACAATCAAGCAAGCCTTGTGTGACATGGGGGCTAGTGTTAGTTTGATGCCCAAGTCCGTTTATGAAAAGATTGGAATTGGAGAATTGACACCCACATGCATGACATTGAAGCTCGCCGATTCCTCAATGCGGTTGCCCTTGGGTGTTATTAAAGATGTGCCCGTTCAAGTGGATAAGTTTATCATACCGGGCGATTTCGTGGTGATGGACATGGAAGAAGACAAGGAGGTGCCTATAATTTTAGGACGCCCCTTCCTTAGAACCGCCGGTGTGAAGATGGATGCTCGAGATGGGACGATTTTGGTTAGAGTTGGAGGAGAGAAACTCCGCTTTTCAATTGATCATGCCTTGAAGTGCTCCAACCCCGCCAACAAGGGTCATGACAAATCGCTCGCCGTCTCGCTCTCCGGATCCGATCCGATCAAGACCTAGTGAAATATGGTCAAGCTAGGGACCTAAAACAAGCGCTTCTTGGGAGGCAACCCAAGGATTTCTAAACTCTTATCTCTTTTATTTATTTTGTCATTAAAAATAGAAAATACATAAAAAATAAAAAAATAGAAAATCCATAAAAATTAGAAAAAAAAAAATAGAATTTGATGTTTATATTTGTTTGTTTGTAGGAAAATTTTGAGGAACAAACGAAGGAAGATGCAATTCGTGCTAGAGCACCATGGGTTACGTGAGCCAACTAACCCCGATCGACCTCATACGGATTGCATCAAAAGATCTAGAAAAATTAGAGCCGTCTTGGACAACGAGAGAACAAACTAGAAGCAAATCAACATTTGGAAAGCAAAAATTGGCTAAGTTCTCTTTTCCCTCCTATTTACTTTTTTTATTCGATTGCATGCATTGAGGACAATGCTTGATCTAAGTTTGGGGGGAGGGAATAGGAGAAAAATCGAACTTTTGGTGGATTTTGGTAAATTTTTGCAATTTTTTTCGAACTTTTTGCTTCTCTGGTCAGCTCGAACAGACATCTGGTCGATCCGACCAGAGCATGAAAATTGCATAGATTGGTATGATTTTTGCTTCTCTGGTCAGTTCGAACAGACACCTGGTCGATCCGACCAGAACATGGAAATTGCACGATTTGGTTTGATTTTGGCTTGGAAATTAGTTGGTTTTGCCTATTCTCTCTCGATTTGGATTTTAAACGTTAAATCTCACACTGCTTAAACTTGTTTTTGAGTCAAACAAAAATTTTCTCAAAGAACCCTAGAATGTTTTGATATCGAACTTGTTCTTGCACCAATGGACTGAATTGGAGTATTTTCTTTAAGATTTGAACTTGATTTTGGACGCTTAGAATTGTTATGACAATCTTAGTCGATTCTCACAAGTTTTTGCCGAGTGAACTGATTCGTATTTGACAAACTTTTGAAAAGAAATTTATCGACTTTGGAAATTGTAAAATGAATTTTGTCTTGTTGAAATTGCTTTTTTTTAATCGCTTGAATCACCAACGAGCAAAATTAATGGGAAATTAAATCAAAATAGCTGTGAAAACGAGGACGCACTGAGGCCTTTTTCCACCAACTTAGCCACAAATTGGAGGGTATTGGGTTAGGTATGAATTGTTAGGAATTACAACTCAAAGAAACCGAGAAATAATTGGACAACTCATGCTTAATTCTACCGGACCCGGTGCGAAAGCATTGGTAAAGGAGTTGTTGAGTATTATGGCCCAAGTGTACCGTGGCCATAGTCGAGCAACACCCGTCTAACCTCCCTAGCGCGACATGTGCTAGTAGCAAACTCAAGGCCAATGATACCGCATTATCCTCTAGGGTGTAAAGCCCCACGGCTCGACTTGCACGAAAAAAAAAGAAAAAAAAAACATTGGTGAAAAATTGAAATTGCTTTTGAGAAAAGTTCATTATAAAATTTCTGAAGTTGATAAAGGCCTTTACAAATTTTTGTGGAATGTGAAAAGGAACGGGTAATTGAAATTGAGATCGCTTTTGAAATATCAAAGGGAAGCTAGAGTTCTATTTTTTGGGAAAAGACTTTACTTAGGGCCAAGAGTTGCATTAATTAAGTTGTGAACACTTAACTTGGTTTTTGATTTTGATTCTTGTTTGACTCATTTGATGAAAGTGTGAGAAATTTTAGGCATAGCAATTGATTTCACGACATTTATTGGTTTGAGATACAACTCAATGTTTAAGGTTTAAGTACAGTCCAAAACTCTAAGCTTAGGGTGTTGCTTGAGGACAAGCAAAGTTTAAGTTTGGGGGGATTTGATATCGTCATTATTTGTAGGCATTTGGACCGTACTTGGCACTCAAATAACACTCAAACCATTGAATTATTCAATAGATTGCTATGATTTCTATGGAATTGGCTCTACCGTCGTTTCTTCTCTCATTTTACAGGACTTTGATGATTTCTGATGATTTTGGAGCATATAGATGGATTCCCGACGTAGCACGCACGCTAGACGACTCATTCCTAGCATTGGAGGCTCCTTTCTCTCTCCTGGTCGACCCGAACAATCATCTGTTCGATCCGACCAGCACCTATGGCAGCCAGACGTCATTTTCTCTCTCCTGGTCGACCCGACCAGGAGCCTGTTCGATCCGACTGGGCATCACAACAGCAGACTTGTGCAGCTATCCTTTCTCTCTCCTGTTCGGTTCGAACAAGGATCTGTTCAGTTTGACCAGGGTGCCGCCATATCACATAAGGCATTATTTCTTACATAGAAACTGATGGAAATGGTAATTTCTTGCGCCCTGGTGCCCTAGCCTTCCATCCTTGCAACATGGGACATCCATATATACACCTCTAGGCCTGAAGGAAAGGGAGACAACCTTTCATACCACAAAATTCCACTTTCCATAGGCGTTCTCCTCTCTTCCACCATTGGAGATCATCAAAGCTTGGTTCTTTGAAGCGACGGCAGCAAGGAGACGAGTTTGATGACCATCTTGCAACACACCACTGCCTAGAGATCATAGTTCGAAAGCATAAAGGAGTATTTGGTTTATTCTTCTATGTTTTCTTCTCTATTTTCAATGGGCTTGTATATTGTTATTTCTATGTTATTTGCTGTGAGTTTTAATACTATGTTAGGCTAAATTTATGTAGTCTTAGGGATAAGGTAGTAACTTAGGTTTGGATGTTGTGATTTGACTCGTTATGTTATGATATGTTTTGTTGATTTGTTTTGTTGAAGAATTATTATAATTGCTTGTTTAAATTGCTTGGTTAAGTCTAATTAACTTCTAGATGAATGGCCACATTTAGTTAAGTTCTAAAGTTAGGTTAATCAAGATAATTTAGATAAAGTATTTGGGATAAATCGTAGATCCGAAAGGGGAGATTAGTTGACACCAAAAGTGTAACTTTTAGACAAGTCCAAAAGACCTCTAGATATCCTTATGAACTCCAACAAACAAGTTTAAGTTGATTGAATTCTATACCAAAAGTTGTGAACCAATCGAGTTAATTAGGTTAGGTTGTGATTAAACCAGTTTCTAGTCCAACAAGCGACAGCTGAGGTTTAGAATATCTAGGTTTGACCAACAAACCCTAGCACAAAGCATAAAATATCATAAAAGTTCAAAATCACACACTTATACCATCTGTTCGGATCGAACAGAGTCTTGTTCGGATTGAACAGACTCCTGTTCGGATTGAACAGACTCCTGTTCGGATTGAACAGATTCTTGTTCGGACCGAACAGAGCGGTATATGCTTGAAAAACACCAATCGATGCACGAAAGTGATAAGTTTTGTGTTCTAGAGTCCAAACCAAGGTGAAACCTGAACCCTAAGACGCTTTTTATTATTGTTTAAACCCTAAAAACTTTACTTTGTTATTAAGATTATTTTATTTGACAAAAACAACAAAAAATATCTACTTTATTGCACTTAGATTTATTTCAACTATTTCTCCACCAAAATATTCTTGTCTAGCTTTTAAAAAAGGATAAGTCCAGTAATCAATTGTACCGTCCCTTGGGTTCGACCCTAAAGCTGTACTCCAAAAGACTAGTGAGGTTAGCTCTAGGTTTATAAATTTATTTGATTCCTAGGTTTTAAGCCTTCATCAATATACTTCATTATTTTTAATGATATGTTAATGACTAGTATGTTAATTATAAAAATTGATTTATGCATCTTAATATGTTTACAATATGTCATTGTGTTTTTGTTTAATGTTACAAAGATTTTATTTTTCCACAATGAGAACTTTTGCAAACATATTTCGTTGCTTGTCAATTGTGGAAATTAATTAGTAAATGGTAACTAATTTTATGTATCATATAGCTAGATCTAGCAATAATATATGAACATCTTGACGGCAATTGCATTGATTATCTGATTCACACATCATGAGGATTATTTTTTGTGATCAATTGATCTTCTTTCTTGGATGGCATCCTGGAAATTGGGATATGAGGAAATTTTATTTTATTTTTTAAGGTAATACCGCGTTTGGAAATAATAGCCCTAGGTATTAATTAGTTGTCACTTTTTTGGATAGCGTATCTTGAGGGTATAAGAAAATCTATGTAATTAATTTTCAGCGTATCTTCAGCGCTCTATTATGTTAGTCATATGGAAAATATGACATTACCATATGGTCTAAATACAGTTTTTCTTCCTGCAAAAGCCCATATCGATCAATAAGCTTATATAAGTTATATTCATCCTAAAACATTGAAATTTGACTTCAAAAAATATATATAAAATTATAAATAAAATAAGCACTGAATGAAACAATGGAGAGAGTTCCATATTCTGAAGAGAAATAATACACAAGGTAAAGAAGAATAGTGGAGATCAAGAGACTGACAGGTGCGAAATAAAAATTTTGTTTTAAAATTGGAACAAAAACTTATCAACTGACTAATTAACGTATCAAACAAAAATATATAATAATCTGTTAAACTAAATAAATTTAACAAGTAAATTTTATTATATTTCCAAGGACAAAAAATAATTTCTAGAAAGAAAAAATATATATTTTTTAATATTCATGAATTGAAAATTTAGTTTTCTATACAATCACTAGTTCATAATATTGTCAATGAAATCAAGACATCTGACTATATTTGACTCATTTATAAATTCATATTCAATTGCATCCGCTATGTCTATGCACCTCAAAAAGATCAATTGCATGGATGTCGCCTATGCTATCGATATTCAATTGCATCAGTTCCGCTTATGCAACAAAGTATATGAAAGTACGACATGACCCATTCAGTTTCATCGGCCTAAACCAATGCAACAGTTGGTCAGTTGCATCAGTTCTGCTTATGCAATAGAGTATAAATCATTAGCATTGGAAGTTCGGATGCAATCATCGCTTTTGCATTGGTCATATTGATGCAACATATATGCCGATGCAACTGAATTTGTGCTGCTGTTGCAATTGAGAACTGTCCATGCAACTGCTGCACTTTCCTGTAGTGAACTACTATGCTTAAAGCCGAGAAACATAAATTTTCCACTTACATGCATCAAACATTGTGATCACAACATAATATTTTTCTCATTGTAGGAATTAAAACTTTGATTTGAATTTTGTTTTAAACAAGCTTATGACGTTATTGTGCCTTAATCAACTATATGAGGGTAATATGTAACTTTCACGTGTATGCCTAATAAGTGGTGTAATTAAATTTCCTGTGTGGAAAAAAAAAATTCTACTCCCATATTTCTATTCCTGTACTTACATATCCTTTCAACTATTTCTGTTTAATTTAAGCTCATAGCTAGCCATCAAACCCTCAGCCTTCTTTTACTAAAAGGGGCCTTTATTATTTAGCTATTCGGCTTTGATTAATTATTATATCCACAGGAGAATTAAAAATTATGCTATTAACCATGTTCCAATCACATGCAAGCATAATTAATTAATCTATTAAATATATATGATACACTTACCCCACGGGTTCAAACTCCTTGCCAAGAGAAGACCCCAAATGCTCCACAATGCTGCCATCAGACTTAAAAGACAAGCACTCCTTCCATGGCAACTTCCATGAAAACCGCTCCGAATGCGCGCCTGAGTATCCCCACATGCTGCCTTTCTTCTGCACAATTTTCAATTTTGTTTCCAACAGCATAACGAAAATCTCCTCTGCACGCTCGAGTGCATCGTTTAAAATTTGTGGGTCGATCCCATGATTCACCAGTAGGAAGAATCCATGGGTTTTGCATGCAGCACATAGTGCATCGACCTGCTCCTTGACTGATGAAGCGTCGCCTGTCAGGGCAAGTTGTAGATCGATTACAGGTGCATCAAGGATTCCTGTAGCAGGAGCTATCTCGGATTTTGGTCAAAGGAATTGCTCGGGGATGGTCGGTCTGTTGGTTAGCACTGTAGGCATGAAGATGGTATTGTCATGGAGAGCATCTTTGGAGATGCTATTGTTTCCTCCGGTGGTCAGGAATGAGGTGGCCATGGAGGAGCATAGAACAAAATTTTCTACTTTGATATATTATTATTATTTCTTCAGAAAGCAAGTAGAAAAGCATATGGCCTATAGAAGGCGTTTATATATGACTTTATATAATAGTAATCCGTTTAAGTTTATCTTTACTGCAATTTGTTTAGAGAAGAAATAAAAGGATAACTCTTATCTCATATATTTAATTTTTTTAAGTAAATGTATTTTATTAACCTTACTTATCTTGCTTGGAATGAAAAATATCTTTTAGTTACCTTTTATATTTCCTTATCTTATGGGAGTTACTTTTTGAATTTTCAGAACTGACTCGGAAATTACTTGAGACTATTTTAATTGTAAAATAACCAGGGTAAAGCTTATAATATATTCAATTTTGTAAACGGATCGGATACGGTTCATATAGTGGCCATACCATATCTGTATCTATATAATTTTTTTGGGTACAAATACGAATAAGGATATATTCAGATACGAATAGATTTCATATATTAATATATATAAATAAATAATTCTATATTATCATTATATTATGTTATTAGTCAAGCCAAAATATTATTATTAGCCAATCGAACTAATAGAAGCCTAGTTTATCAAATCAAAAGTTTTTGATAGCACTAGAGGAATAATTAGATCAATCATCTTGTGTCATTGATTCAATTAAGAGCGAAAACAGCTCGGATAAGGACCAAATACGAATCGGATAATATTTTTTTTCAGATACGGATACGGATACGAATCGGATAGTAGTCAAACCATATCCGTATCAATATTTTTTTGTCGGATATGAATACGGATATGGTTCAGATATTAAGCATATTTTTCGGATTTAGATGCGGTTCGGTGCAAAGTTAATACGCACCGTTTTCATTCCTAATTGCATATTTTATAAATTTACTGTACCTTAATTGTTTGGTAGAGAATGAAAGGATAACAACTCTTATCTGATTTATGTCTTAAGTTTTTGACATAGGAGTTGACCTTTTCATAAAAATTTATTTTGAAAGTTATTCGATATTTTATTTTATTCAAATAAAAATAATTGTAAGCTTAGCATATCCAATTATTTAACATATCCAACGCAGATATCATATTTTGAAATGGAGTCACAAGACACATAAAGAGGTTGAAATCGAGATCAATATCCCAAGCATATTGATGCATTACACTAAAGCTGATCTCCTATTGTGCAATTAAAAAAATCAATCTAATTTTGTATTTCTATCTTCATATACAATGATATCATATTTACGCGTATATATTCGATAAAATTACCAACTCAATGATAATCATGATCCACAAGATATACTAGCAACCGTTTCATGCTAATTTTATTATAGCAACTAGATAAGATTTTTCGCATGCATGACATATGATGAGCTGTTACATCCAATTAATGAACACCAGTTTTTCTTTTTTTTTTTTAAACCAAATTCATAGCATTTGCTTCTCAATCTAAAGCATTTAATCCAGACTTTGTACAACTAAATAAAACCCTACAATCTTCGTCGAATATAAAACAAAATGTGGATGGAAAGAAATTTCATCTTTCTTGGCTTAAACACAACTTTTCGACTGACCAAATTTTACTAGCCGCACACAGTACCCAAATTAGAGCAGGCTCTTTCATCTTCGGGTGTTATTTATTTTATTTATTTATTTTTTTTTTTTGAAACAAGTAGGACATAATCCCACTTCCATTTACCAGAAGCAAAAATACAACGCAAAACATACAATCCTCCTAACCAACTGCACTAGTACTCCTCTCGATTATTGGTACCAGAAATTCAAGATGGGCATAAAAAAAAAAAACACTTCCATCTGCTGTATTTTCACTTTAATTTCCCCTTAAAATTTCCTTACCACCAAGAAAACAAATTTTCAACGAGGGCTTGGAAGTTAAAATTCATGAAATGCGATTTCAACAAAGATCAGAACTTGAAGCTCACTGTGTATAACTAAAGCTTAATCATAGGCTTATATGGTTTCTGATGTGAAAAGATAGATTGAAAAACATATATATAATCTTAGGCCGAAGAATTCGAACATAAAAAGGGAGCTGCTTCCTTTCCGAGAAGAGTCACACTTGCCCGCCCAAAAAAAAAAAAATAATAAATTAATAATAAAAATAATCATTTGGTATTTTCGAACCGTCCAAGTGAAAATAAAGTAAGAAATTTCTTACTATTTCTCTTCAATCATGGTATTATAAGATCATCATTTGGCCAGTTGGCCTTAAAGAAAAATACCATTTGACACGCCCAAGCACAATGATAATATTCAAACTCTCTAAAATAAGTGCTACTCTACATCTAATACATCCATGAAAATATATCATTTAGTTGCCACAAATTTTAAAAAATGCAGGCTTTCATTCTTAAGTTGCTTTTGCGGCAGCGACCACAGAATCCAAAACTGATATGAACTGTTGGCTTACATATTTGGTAAAAGAAACCATGTCGTATATTAAACTTAGGTCCAGTCCAGCCCCGCCTCTCTTCGTTAAACCACATATCTTGCCGTTCCTGTTTACTGAAACCGAAACGGCTGAGCTCATCTGTGACTCTTCCTCTGATGTGGCATCTACAATCTAATGCTTCCCAACCTAGATATTTATAAGCCACATGAAAAGTCTAAAGTCTAAGCCTTTTATCCCACTCAAGCGCCCAATTTACTCTTATTCTGACGGATTTCAGGATGGAACAATTTTATGCTACCAGTTTGGAACAGACCCCTCCCTCTTATTTCCTTTTTCTTGTTTTGCAATTTGTTATGTTGTTCTCATTTTACTTCTATTTAGCTCCTAGCTAAATTGTAAACATTTCTGTCTTTACTTTCAATGAAAAGATAAGGGCCAAGATCCTTATTTTTGTGTCAAAAAAAAAAGCCTTTTATCCCAAACAAGTTGGGGTAGGCTAGAAATGACACCCTCCCTGGTCATTTCTTGTTTATATGGCTTAGTTTTTTACGCTGGCTCGCCAAGCCTGCTTGCGATAGGTACTATGTTACTTTGGTTAGAGTAACTATGACAGGAACAGCTGAAGTGTCAAATTGAAGGAATTCTTCATCGCCGACATCGACCTCAGGCTGCTCTCAGGCGAGGCACCGAGTACAACATTAACCTTAGGTAATCCTGTGTTACTCAAAGCAGCCTTCAGAAAGGTAAGAGAAATTAAAGTAAAAGTAAATCAACCGAGGTTAGAATTAGAAGAACATAATATATTATATAATAACTGTAAGGTAAAGAAGAAATCATTTACCTTAATAGCTGCAGCAAGTGAATCTAGCAAATTTCCATCTGAACTGACCACAAGGGCATCAATGTACAAATCCCAACATACTTTTCCCTCTACCAAAGAAGATAAATCTATCGCTGCTCCTGAATTAATTAATTAATTATGCGAGTTAAGAAATTGGATGAACATAATACCAAACAAATTATTGCAAATTACCTTGGAGGGCTTAAATTAATTCCATTGAGCAACTGATCACTACCTTGGATTAACAACCTGGCAATCATGCCAGTGCCAATCAAACCTTAATTTTATATGGTCTAACCTCAAATTACATTGGGTCATACATTTAATTTAAATAATAGAGAAAGTAAAGAAAGAAAGTACAGAAAGAGGCTACATTACCTGCCCCACTTTTGCCACCTAACAAGCATCTCTCAGGTGCAACTGAGAAATCCATTGACAATTCTTCACCACCTTTTCCCTAGTAAAACAATCCTTTTAATTTAATCCATGATTCCGATTTAGTGGAAATAGTAAAATAATAAACTTTAGTACAAATTTGTTACCTCATAAATAGATGCGGCTACAGTCTACAAAAATAGAAACCTTTCCCTTGTCAGGGTGAAGAACACTTGGTTTACCCAGATCAACCTTGATAAATGAAAAATGAAAAAGAGATGAGCATGTGACGTCTATTGTAATAGCAGAGGTAATTAAGAAAAGAGAAACAAAAAAGATTTAGGACCTTGATGCTTGCAATGACTTTAGTAGCACCAAGCCTAACACGAGCTGATCTATTAGCCTAGCATATCAGAATATTTTTGCAAATTGCAACATTGGTTACAACTAGAGTCATCTCGGCAAGATTCTCAAATCTGGAGGTATCTAAGTATTTACAGGTAGATACAAACTTGAGGAATGACACCAGTTTCCACAGATATGGGTCGAAACTGGTGTCTGGTACGCCGTCAGCTCGGAGGTTCTGTTGAATTCCAGGCCTTAAGAATTGCTTCTCTCCTTCTGAAAGTCCCACCATAGTCTTTCAACTCCTAGTTGAATATTTGAGCAACTGATAACAAAAACTCTATGAATTATGAGGATTGGAGCAGCATGCCACAAGTTGTGAAGGTGACAAAAATTTGGGTATTGCTCTGTTTGGATTCCATTTGGAAAAAAGGAAAGAAGAGAATAAGAAAATAAATTTATTATAAACAATCCAAACTCTTTACAAAATTACACACTTTCCAATACTTCTTCCACTTCTTCCCTTCTTCCCTTCTTCCCACACCTTATCCAAACAGAGCCTAAATCATGAAGTGTAAAATATATGCATAGGATAGAAATTAGCATGAAATATGTAAGTAAACAAAGCTAAACTTCGAATAGCCACTACGCCATTTTTCAACTTTAGTACTGGTTTTTTATCTATTATTAGTACCGGTTTTGCAGCGGTACTAATAATAGGGGTACTAAAAGCAATAAAAAACCGGTACTAATAAGCCGGTAGTAGGAGGTTTTGTAAAGTGACGAGAAACACGATTAGTACCGGTTTTTTACTAAAAACCGGTACTAATTAAGTTAAAAATCCGAATTTAATTTTAAAAGTTTAGTGCCGGTTTTTAAGTAAAAACCAGTACTAAATTCATTTTTTTTTAAAAAAATAAATTTTAGTACCGGTTTTTAGCTAAAAACCGGTATAAATTGATTAAAAAAAAAGCCAAAATTTTTTAATTAATTTAGTACCGGTTTTTAGCTAAAAACCAGTACTAAATTAATTTTAAAAAATAAAAAAATTAATACGGTACTAAATCTGTCACATTTAATATGCTAATTTTGCAGTAGTTCACATTATTCATTACCCACATATCCCTCTCATAATAAATGTATTCTAACAATATTTTTATCCTACATGCATGCTAAAAGAGAATAAGAAAAAAAAAAATAAAATCAAGAACAATGACCGAATATTACTCAAAAATTATAAATCAGTTAGGTTGCAGTTTTTGAGACAAATCGGATTTTCTTTTGTTGTATAAAACATACATGATTTCAATTATCCAATAACAAGAGGTCATGGTTGCTAACACGAAAAATAGTCATTGTTGGAAATTTCAATGCTCTATACAGACAAAAGGGAGAATAAATTGACAAAGAAACAAGAGCAAAACCAATTAACTTAAAATAAATTGAGGAAAAAAAGGAATAGATACATACCCGTCCATAAATTGAGTAATCAATTCGGAGCATAATCCATGCCATCTCCGCCACGTCCCACTCACGCGACCTAATCGTATCAATGCGGTAGAACAGTGGTATAAGAACTTGAGAGGCAAAGGAATAGTGAAGGAAGACCTTGAGAGGCAAAGGAGGACCTTGAGAGATAGAACAGTGGTATAAAAACTTGAGAGACAAAGGAATTAATAGTGAAGGGAAGACATATAATTCGGTAAAAATATCTGTGTATTTTTAGTACCGGTTTTTTATAAAAAACCGGTACTAAAAATCGCCTGAAAAAAATAGGTTTTAAATTAGTACCGATTTTTTATAAAAAACCGGTACTAAAAATCAATATATTAGTACCGATTTTTTATAAAAAAACCGGTACTAAAAATCGCCTGAAAAAAAACTATTTTTATATTAGTACCAGTTTTTTATAAAAAAACCGGTACTAAAAATCGCCTGAAAAAAAAACAGGTTTTAAATTAGTACCGATTTTTTATAAAAAATCGGTACTAAAAATCAATATATTAGTACCGGTACTAAAATCGCCTGAAAAAACCGGTACTAAAATCGCCTGAAAAAAAATTGTTTTTAAATTAGTACCATTTTTTTTATAAAAAACCGGGTTTAATATATTGATTTTTAGTACTGGTTTTTTTATAAAAATTCGGTACTAATTTAAAAACTATTTTTTTATTTTAGTCGGCACTTTTGGTACTGGTTTTTTATAAAAAACCGGAACTAAAAATAAACTCTTTTTTTTCATTTTCCAGCGATTTTTAGTATCGGTTTTTTTAAAAAAACCGGTACTAAATAATAAGTCTGACAATTACAAAATTGCCATGATTTATTATTAATACCGGTTTTCTTAAAAACAGGTACTAATGGTCCGGTACTAAAAATCATTTTTGGTGTAGTGAGCACCACAAAATAGTCAGTAATCTCAACTTATTTCCTAACTCCCAAGCATAGGGGCTCAACTTCTAAAGGCAAGTTAGAACTGTTGACAGATATTAGGCCAGGACATGTCCATAAACTAATCCAATATTTGATCCATTGACTAGGTTTAAACTGGATTGTTATGAACCCTGTTCTCTTCACACTTTTAATCAAGTTATAACCTAATCGATCAAGTAAAATAATTGTATCCTTCCTTCCAATAAAATAAAAGAAAAACAAATTATTATCCTAACAGAAATAGTACTTGAATAGTCATTTACCTGAAGGAGGTTCGAAACTAGGTTGGAGGATTTTTTATAGACATTTATTAAAAATAAGTTGGGAGACTTGATCCTAATTTATCTTAAAAAAATTTACCAGAAGAAGATGAGAGCGACGACGGTAAGGAGAGGTCCGAGAGGAGCACAAGTGGCCCAAGAGGAGGTATGACTGAGCGCAGGCCAGAGATGGAATGGAGATGGCCAGATGGGAGCAGAAGAGAGGCCCAGACCTAAGAAAAAAGAGATTAATAGGCTTTTAGTTTGGCATTGGAAAGGCCCGTTGGCCTTCCCTTGTTAATAGGTTTTTTTATTTTTATGAGGCGTGAGATTTGGATTGATTTGAGCTCAACAACAGATTGGTTACTGTCTTACTGCCATTCTTCTATACTATACTTTCCTTTTGTTACACTCTGGTTAATTTATCTCTATTTCTCAAATATCAAGTACGTACAGAATGACATGCTTTTTTCATTCTCTTCATTTAATACTTTTTCCACTTTATTTTGATGCTGGTGATCTATTTGTTATATTATAAAACAAAAGTGGAACAACTCGAGCAGGAAAAAAAAAATAGTCAGGCGGAAAGTAGAAAAGTTCGCTTTTGAGAGGAGTTCGCTTTTGTCCTCTCAATCCATTGATACACCATTTTCACTTTTGTAGACCAACAGTCCAACATTCTTTTACTTCTCAATGGATTTTCAACGGTCACAAGGCATATAAATAATTTCGTAACAACAGTATAAATAAATGAACATCGTCCAGCAAGATGAATGTTTCTTTTTAAGTTAACCAGTCCAGTACCTATTCCATTTTATTTCGAAAATAAAACGCCCAAATATTTACTCCTATTATTTTAAGCCGAAATAGCTCGATGTAATATGACAACATCACACCACTGCATTTATACAGGGTCAAGTTGATTTGCATAATTTTAAGATCAGTACCAAAATAGTTGAGCAAATAAAGGGAAATTAAGTACAGACTCTCCTCTAGATTTGAATAGATATTAGTCAATTGGCCAGCCAGTCAATATACAGCCTCATTATATAAACAGTCGGTCAATCAATTACAATCAGCAAGTTTTTTGTGAATGTACATGTACCATTGTAAAAGAATAAAATTATAAATATGTCGGTATAATAACATGACAAAAGTTATAAGATGTTGCTTCAGAGGAAATATTCATGCCTTCACCCCTGAGCAGCTTTACCAATAGCCATGCCAATCTGCTTATAAAATAATAATAATGCTAAATGAATGTTAAATACAAGTACACAAGTGAAGCCCTTGGTATTTTGATGTGTTATAACACCATAAAGCCAATAGCCACGACAAAAGTCTCCTAAATCAAAACGCCAACATATCAGACATGTTCCTCCGGACAACCTCTTAAAAAAAATCCAGTTACTTTATACCTCACATTATCCCTTAGTACATTAAAATGGTTTTGGCTCAGAAGTCAGAACAAATCTTCTAGACATATGTACTTTACGTGATATATTTCTGATTTTCTCACTATTTGTTTTGACTTTTACAGCAAATATGATGCTCATTAGGCTCTAAACAATATTTCCCAACAAACACAACAATTCAACAATAATTAACAATGTAAAGCAAACCACGTACAAGTATATGCCACCTTGGGCGCGGCAATAAACACAGACACAGGATCATTAAGGTGATGAAACCTTTATCAAATTAACCAGTTCAATCTATAATTTCAAAAATCATGGAAAAGCATCAATGAATCATCAAGCTTCAGAAGCGATAGCTGCAATATAAACTTTCTTTTAAGCAGATTCTTCATATCATCTTCTAAAATCTAACAGAAAGAAAAGGAAACAAAATTACCATCAAAATAACAAGTTAGGTTTCAGATTACAATATTTACTAGTCAGGCCTAGTTATTTCTACTGTGTTCCAGTATTAGCTATTATTTCTTATGCTCTTTTCTCCCTCTCATTTTCTAAAGGTTTGCTACTTTCATGGTTATTTTGCAAAATGAAATAACCTCGTGTTGCTTTTCAACTAACTGAGAGATTTTCACAGTCAAATTCAAAGCGGCATGAAAGATGTCATCAAGTAGAGTCTGATAAAACGGCTTTCTATGAAGTCTCCATAAGGAAATAGATGCCGACTCCCCTGACCCTTGGGACGGAACTTTCTGCAATTATCATTGAAAGCTGAGCACAACCATCAGAACTCCAAAAATAAAAGTTAAATCAAAATTTCCTTCCGCAACAATTAGAGTTAAAGTGTGGGACAAATACATATACCAGACCTTTAAAACAATCCATGGTGAAGTTATTCTTAAACAATGCAGATGCATGAAAATTCAGGGCTCTTTTGCCGTTTTAGAATAAAGATTTTTCTGATCTTTTCATCTTTTTCATTGTTTTTTTTTTATGACAAGCCTAATCTAATCAAATGATGAGAAGGAATGTAAAAAGAAAACGCATCCACAAAGGCTGTTGTGCCTCTTGCCTTAATATCAATGAATTCATCCCTCCAAAGCTTGTACAGCATTTGATGAGCTTCTTTCTTCTCCATAAAAGTGATCTCGGCTATCTGTTGAATGAAAACACATTAGTTTATTTATAACTTAATATATAAAAAAAGTAAAGTAACATATAATGACACTGCCCCATCAGGTCCTGTAAATGTAATTCCTCGCAAGAATCATATGGCCCACATGCCTGTTGGATATTAGATGCATAATTTATAATAATTTGTGTTTTCATGTTTAGCTATGAGCAATGTTGAATTGAAGCTCAAACAATGCCGATTTTTGGTCGATCAACCTTATACTTGTTACGGTAGGTGCCAAACAGGCATTCTACAATACTAGCCCAATTCAGTACCAAAATACCCCAGCTCAATCCAAGTTGCATACTTTTATTCCAAATTCACCATATGAGAAATGTGGCATTGATGATGAACTCAACTGATCAGTAAACATTTCAAAGGCAGCTTTGCAAAACTACTATGCAAACAACAAAACAGCACAACACAAATACATAGACTACTTTATGTTCTCAATCAATATCAACAGGAATAAACAACAAAAGATTGAAGAATAAATAGGAGCTTAAAACAGGTAGATTGAAATCCATAATACATGACCAGCATACGATATAGTCAGATTCTGATAAGATGTCTGGTACTAAATTTTAAGTAAACCTTATATGAGATTTATTACATTAGAAGCTCTAATCGAAGATTTGGAGGCAAAATCTATACTGCCTATCCTGAAATGAAATGGAATACAATTACGTACCCGGTCAGTCTCAATTAGCTGATCTTTTGTACTCAACAACCTAAATATCTTATAACCTTGATCCCCGTATCTTGCTTTTACCACAGCCTCTATCTGTTACGAAGGAGAGGGGATGGAGCATTACTTAATACAAAAGGAAAACCTTTTTAATTAAGATTAACAAAGTAACAGCACAATGTCACATCAGGTTACTGTTTAATTTAGCCTCAGGTTCACTTCTGTATAATAGAAACAAATACACAAAGGACAAATGGCAAAAAATGAGATCAGCTAAAAAACCAAACAGGCAATTGTATGGTACAGCACATAAAATAATATGTTACAGATATCTGTTATTGTATTACTCGTAGAAATTGAACATAAACAGAAAAGAAAGGTAAATTACCTCATCATTCTTACAAGCTTCCAAAGTTGCATTCAAATCTGAATTTGTAAAAATTTTTAACAAGAATGTTCAGACACCACGACTACTTCATTATTGTATCAAATACTATAATGAACAAAAAATAAGATGATCTTAAAATGATCCCCATACTCAAAATAACTTTAAGCATTCATGTGTTCAGCTTAATTCAACATACAAGACAATTTGTGTGTTTTGCCAAGTCCAACAGCAGAAATCTTTTATGCTAATAGTTCCATTCACTGAAAGATTAATTCTTTTATAAAAACTTTGGAAAGAAGCTCTAGAATTCATGGTATTGGATTTAAAAAGGAACTTCACACCTACTGTATATCAAACAATACCAAAATGTCTTGGCTGCAAATCATATAAGATACCCTGGAAAAAAAAAATACTGTAACTATTACCAAGAGAATAGATTGCCTCCAATTTGTCTGTAGCTGATTTGCAATCAAGTTCATCGAGAATTGTTCTGACACCATCCAGCGTCATTGAGCCGGACAGATTATTCAAAATCCCATCGAATGTTGCAATCACTACAAAAACATAAAGAAGAATAAATGTCACTTTCTGGATAAACAGTGGTGAGGTCATTAAAACTACGCAAAGCACTTCATTATAATGTTAAGTAGGCGTATCAATGTGTATGGATTCCTAATTATTAAACAAAGACACTTCACGACTAAACGCAGCATCTCATCCCCCAGAGCAAACTTCCTACATAGGCAACTAACACCCAGAATTGTTTTTTGTATATGCAGTCAAAAAATAATAATAATAATAATAAGAAGTTAGTTTAATAAATTTAATGCCCAAAACCCTTTTCATGACAACTCAAAATACCAACTTCTGACTGATATATGCAAGCTCGAAACTCACAAACAAACAGATTCCCTTTGTTGAATTTCAGTTCATGTTGGATTGACAGAAAACATGGTACTAGAGGGGCAACATAAACTGAAAAGATATTTTGCATGACATTTAAGTAAGTCTAGGTTGCCCTCCGAATATTTGAAAATGGCACGTAATCGTCTTTGCATTAAATCGACCAAATCACTTGACAGTTCGTACTTGTTGGTCCAATAAAAAAAAATAAAGCATATTCAACAAGTGCGATCTAGTACCAATGGTCGCCTTAATTTTTTTTTCAGCGTTAGCCTCCATGATGGCTTCGAAGACAACACCAGCATCATCACCAAGCCTCGATCTGACATTTTCAGCGCATATCTAAGGTCAAGAAGAAAGTAATCAATAACAAAACAGAAAAACAAAGATTTCAATCATCTCATAGCATTCCAACGAATTGAAAGTGCAACCACCAGGTCCTGAATCAATAGCCATTTAGGTTTTACTATTCCTTTAGACTAAGGATCTCATTCATTTACATCTGATTTGCTTCATTACTGACAAGTAAAACCAGGAACTACACCTGACAGATGTACTACTAAAATTGTTAGACAATGCCAGTTATTAAAAGAAAAAACAAAAATAAAAAAAAATCAGACCATCTACCTTTGTCCTTAGACAATACAAGAGTTTCTCAAAATTTGCCCTCCAAAGAACTTCATTCTCAGCAATGGCTACAAGAAGATCAAGATCTGTCTCTAAAGTCTCGTGTTTCCTCTGTACAAATCAGACGATCAAACTTAACAATGCACATGTACTTTAGCCAATTTGTCATTTGCATTACAACAAACTCTTTGTGGAGGTCCACTAGATACTTAGTATAAGTACAAAATTTTGAAGTTTCAGGTAGGTAAGTATTTACAAATTCCTTTTGAGAGCAAAATGTAGTGGTGGCGCCATGAAACAGTACCAGTACAGTTGCTTATTACAAGTTTTCTCTATTTTATTTGTTATAATACCTTTTTAACCTTAAGCAATAACTGAGCTCTAAACAACCATCATACAGGCATTTATACTAAAACAATATTTTGGCTAGCACTAATTAAAAATGGTAGGTACAAACAAAGCAGTACCACATTTTCGCATTGCACTTCTATCAAACTGGGAAGAGACAATAACTATACCTTGTCACCAGTAGCTGGAGAATGATTTACGATTCCATCTCCTGTTCTCTCTACTGAACTCTCTGGGATTTCAGAAAATCTCTCAGATTCTGCAAGAGTAGCAGCCTCGATAGCTTGTTGCTCTAGAGAAAGTGGTTGTTCTGCTGTCTGTGCCAAAAAATTGTTTGCTTCAGAACACACGTGTAGAAAAACCAACACAACCATAGAAGTATTAAACATAAAAATAAAATACATATTTATTGGGTTTATCATTTATAAGCAAGGCTCATACCAGTGTGTCATGCATGTGCGAGTACTTGGAGAGAGATGTTAATGTGCACAACAGAAGAAAATGCAAAATGAAAACAGGATTACCTTAGCACCACGCCTTTTAGTAGGCTTAGGCTGGTCTTCTGGGTCAGGGTAAATAAAGGGCTCAGGCCGAGGGCATCGCTCCACATAATGTGAGCGAACAAGTTCGTTGAAGCAGGCACGCAACTCTGACTGGTGCTTTTCTTGCACTGTTGCACAACAACAATAAAAGGAACAAAGACAACATCATGTTAAGGACTATATAAAAGTTTCATGGAATCTGAACAAATTTCACTTTACTTGATGCAGGTATGGTACACAGCAGGTCCTTTACCATTATGGACTCATGGTGCAGGAACATAAACCAAATAACTGCAGCCAGCACACTGATTGGTAGTAAATATTTTTATTCTGTCACCTACAACTACAAGAGGGGTGTGTGTGGATTGTACCCGAGTGACGCAAAACCTATCGGTCATTGATCAGTACCTATAAATCGAGTCAACAACAGAAACGAGAATGATAACAGTACCTCGGTCCGTCTGTTGCTCCTTCGAGATGGATCGCTCCACCAGTTGCTCAAAAGTCAGTCTTCCATTTTGAAGTATACCCTTCAAAAGAGCATATTTGCATTGTCCTTCTTTTGTTTGGGAGTCCTGTCATCAAAGTATCAAAGGTAGAATAACAGTAACCAGCCAGGCAATTTAAACTTGTTTTCCCCTGTTAATAACTGCCAAAGTGGTACAGTAGGAATTATACCAAGTATGTATTGCTTCGTTATTGTTCAATTTAAAGACCATACCTTGGGAGCAAGGTCGCCACCCTTAATGAGAGAGAGAAACTTGGAGAACCGCATCCTGTTAATTATGTTGTCAAAGATGGCCATGTACAGGGTCACTGTTTTGTCAGTCGATCCTAAAAGAAGTTCCAATCACAGAAAAAAGTAACTCGTCAGCCAAAATGTTTAAGCCTCTCGAAAGTAAAATGCATGTAGTAAGTTGTCAAATGTACTTAGCATATGAAAGATTGAGCTGACCTTTTCTGGGAGTGCAGAAGGCCTGGACGCAATTGTGCTGGATAAGTATGAGGAGACAGTTCTTGACATGAGAACCCGGCATGTCAGTATATCGCACGATTTCGTGGAGTGAAAGGGTTCCGCTTTGCAGGAGGCAATTACAAACTTTCTGCCATAAAAAATAACGGTTAACCTCGACTCGATCAGGTTGAAAAAGAGAGACAAAGAGAGAGATACCGCGACGAGATCGCCAAAGTGAGTGGAGATAATCTCCTTGGCGAGCCTTTTGCCGTAGACTCCGACCATAGTAGTTGAAAGTGAGATTGAGAAAGAGCGACGGAGACGGACAGACGGTAGTACTGTAAAACCCTTGGGAGGAATGAGGATACTCGATTTAACCAAAGCTTGGATCTCAAAGGAACTAACCAAAGCTCAATCGATCGAGAGAAAGCGTGTAATCGAAGAGAGATGGGCTAATCGCATTCAGAGAGACCGAGAGAGAGAGATTTGGAATTTGCTAGGGGTTCCTGCCTTCAGAGAAGAGGCGTAGAAGGCTGATCAAGTTGCTCTGAGAGGTGCTGATCGCGTTGCAACGAGAGGAGGTGGAGCGTACACGAAGAAGGAGAAGGGGATTCCTCTGAGTACCGTATACGAAGAGGAAGAGAAGAGAAACGTATAAGCATTTTTCTTTTCTTTTTCTTTTTTTTTGGATGAATTCTGAGATCTCACCGTTCGTTTAGATCGGACGGTTGACGATACGACTCCATGTGTTGAGGGGATGTGTTGCGTCCGGATAAGGTAAGGCATTTACGGAGATTGCATGTGTGTGGCGGGTCTGATGAAGGCGCCGCACAAGGTCAGGATAGGATTTCAGACTTCAGAGTATGAATTTTTTTTTTTTTTTTTGAGAAAACTTGACGGTCACTGTTCCTGCGTTTATTAACACTTTGCTCCAGAAAGAGGAAGCATGGGCTAAGGAAAGGAATGGGAAGGAAAGGGAGGTGAAGGGAGTTTATGAAAATGAGGATGACATGTAGTTTCTTGCTCCATAGTTTAAAAAGCATATATAAAAGTTAACGACTCTAACCTTCTATTTAATATACACAAAGACAATACTGCCCTTTTGTTCAACTGAGAACCAGTGTTACTTATGATGGGGTTGTACATTTTCTTATATTCAAGGGAATTGGCGCCTAATACTGGCTTATGATGGGGCTGTTCAATTGACAATATACATGTCATCTTGCCTCTCCATTTGATTAAAATTAAACAATCTTCTTGCTGCACTAATACTGGTAAATCAATACCAGTAACCTATGTCTCCCCGTTTCCTTTGAAAGAATTACAACATTTGTCAGATAACAAACAGTGTAATAGGACAAATGCATAGTTGCAACTGTACACACAATTAATACTCATCTCAATCTAGGACAATGGCATGTTCAACTCAAATCTCAAACTCAACAATAAATGGCTCTGGACTGTTTTTCAAATATCCCCAAATTTTCTAGTAATAATCACAAAAATAGAATACTTCCCTGCTTACAATTAAAGTGCTGCTTTTTAATATTTCTAACTAAGTTACATTACAAAATATTCACCAGAAGGAGACACTTCAAGCAATTGTGTCAATATTAGATAATTGCAGCATCATGGAGCATTGTTAGAAGGATATTCTTTCTTCTATGACTTGGACATCCAATAAACGCTCCTAACCTAGCTGGTTCCTTTGTGAGATAGAGATATGCAGCATCTTCGACTTTTTCTCAAGATGAAGTTCTTCTAGATATTTTCATATCTCACTCTCTGGAATTTGAAGCCTTTGTTGAGTCTTGACCAATTCAACAGTTGACTCTTTAATTACATCAGCGAATCTATTGAAAGATTCATTTAACTGGACAGCCATATCCACCTTTGATCTTTTGACTTTTAACTTCTTCTTGGAAGTGTTTTCTTCATTACTCTTATTAAGTAGTGGCGATTCAGGGTCAACATCATATCCACTTAGATTTGCTTGACTTTGTGAAACTAGAAAGTCAACTTCTTCAATAGTCTGATCTCCTTGTACTTCGCTTTCTGTATCATTGAAACATGCATTTCTTTCTCTTATTCCAGCTGCTGTTTCAGCATCTTCTTCAGTGGCACGATCATCACCAAATAAAGATTCTAATTTCTTGTAATTGCGTACCGGTTTCTTCATCCATACTTCAGCTTCTGGACGAGACTATGAACATACAACCAAAAATACTCTTTTAGTACAATAGAGAAACAGCACCAAGTTGCTGTGCATTTATTGCATCCAGTTGATGTGCATTTGTTGGATAAAAAAATAAATAAACAAATAAAAATAAAAAGAACTCAGGTTATACTTAGCTGACCATAATTTTGATTAGTTGACCAGTTTTGACCAAGATTTTATCTTTGACATTTGACCTATTTTTGATCGAATGAAAAAAAAAAATGAACTTCACCTTGTACATCTGTTGCTCCAAGCTTTCACCACCGAGATAACAAAAAAATACATCATTTAACTTTTGGTCAAAATTAGTCAAACTTGGTCAAAGTTCAGTAAATTTTTAAATAGAAATTTCGGATGTCACATTTGATTAGGGCATAGTTGCAAAAACACATACGGAAAGGAACTCCTTTATATATTCCTCTCTGTATCTCACCAACATCTTACCAGAACAATACCAGAGGAGAAGTACGCCTACTAGAGGCTGGTACCACATCTCAACAACCCTGTGTCGATCTCCTATACTCAGCCCATACCAAATACCCAATAGGATGTTATTTGATTTATATACTTTGTTAACTAACATATTAAATCCAAAAAAAATTAATCTTTGCAATTGCATACCTGAATTAATCTTTTCCAACAGTCAGGGTCAGCATGCCATGTGTTTGTCAACGGGTGCCAAGCAAAACCACTTAATCCTTTAAAGAGATCGTAGCAACATCCAAAATTTCTTTTCAGATACTTGACACGGTTCTTTATCTTCTCCTTGTCAAAAGACACATCTTTAAACTTGCCACATAATTCCTTCAAAATGTTGTCGTAAGCCTTGGATGTAAAAGTACCGCTGATTCGATTGCCAATAATGCTTTGATGTTCCAGTGCCTCAAGTAAAGCATCATCCATTTTTTGGGTCCAAGTTACTAGTTCAACTTCGGGATTCCTTCTTTTTCCCATGAGCAAACTAAAAAAAAATTACACAATCACATAATTTAAAACTGATAGAAACAATTCATATCAAAAGGATAGGATAGTCATTACAGAAATATTATGTAACTGAAATCATTATAGAAATCTGTACAAAAAGTCAAGGCATTAAGATGCTTATAATCATTAAGATTAGTCTATTGAATAGTGATTACATAAAGCATTGAGATGCTTATAATCATTAGAGAAATCAGTACATAAAGTCATTACATCATAATCTTCAATTATAATAAAAAGGATAGTTTAAATAACTAGTTCAACAAAATAGTCATTACAAAAAGCATTAAGACATTGAATTAAGTCAAGGCATTAAGATTGAATTACGTAATCATTCCACATCTCATTTGCAATCCTATCTCTAATCATTTCTCCTAATATAGAATCATTTTCATCTTCATCTGTATCATTAGGTTCTTCTGGTCTTGAATTTGCCAATTCTCGATCAACTCGAGCAAGAATTTCATTGTCGGGATCCACATCAAGTAAAAAATTGTGCAGGATGCAACATGCTAAAATGATGAGTTTTGTGTATTTTTATCATAATGTGGTTATGTTCCAGTAGCAATTATAGGAAAACGCTTCTTTAACACACCAAATGCTCGTTCAATTGCATTTCGAAAAGAAGAATGACGAAGGTTGAATAATTCACGAGGAGTTCGAGATGGATTCCTACTAGAGTATTCTTTCAAATGATATCGCTCGCCCCTATAAGGTGTAATGAGGCCACTCTTCAGCATAAAACCGGCATCAACAAGATAATACTTTCCTACAAATTAATATATGATGGTTAAATTCTTTGATTTAATTGTAATTTTTTTTTGACACACTAGATAGAGACTATCTAGTTTAATTTAATTGAATTTATGTGTCATAATCAGAATCTGTTTTATTGTATTTACCTTCTGGAATTTTTAAAGGATTTCTTCTTCTAAGTGCATTCCTCATAATTTTTGAGTCTGATGCCGTTCTAGCCCACCCTACTAACACGTATGTAAACTTTAGATCAGGGGTACAAGCAGCCAGCACGTTCATAGTTGGAATATCTTTTCTACCACGATATTTAGGAGCCTCCTTAGAATTGACCTTTACCCTAAAATGTGTGCCATCAATTGCACCCACACAATCCTGACATCACAAATCATGGTTCAGATTTTTCTCTTTTCAAAATATTAAATAAGGATCTGATTTTAAATGAATTTGTATATACATATATAGATGTACCTTGAAATAAGGAAAGAATTTCCTATTATTAGTAATTTCTGAAGGAGTGGTTGTTCCATCAGGTTGCTTCAAATATGTAGCCTCTAATTCTATCAAGGCATTGATTACTCTATGAAAGTCACGACTTATCGTTGATCTCCCTCGATGGAAAAAGAAACTCATTACACGGTGCTTGGTGTTATGTCCTAATATGTAGAGAAACCTAGCAACTTGTTCTTAGACGTTAAGCTGTCGAGTTGGTCTAAGACCACCTTCAACTTCTAGTTTATGACAAAGTATGAAAAAAGCCCTAGGATCCATTCTAATAATATCTCGACATTTCTTACTCTTAACAAGATTTGATAATAGTGTATCTCGTGCAATACGAATAGTTTCAGGATTTTCTTCTTCTTCATCATCTACTTCTTCTTCTTCTCCTCCATCATCATCATCATCTTCTTCTTCTTCTTCATCTCTGGACACTTGACTTTTACTATTCTCTATTTTATTTAATACTATTTGATATAGTATGAATCCAGCAAGGTATGCAAAAGCCAGATTATGTAAGTGCTTCACAAATATAATCAACTTCATTCTTTCATTGTCCTGGTTAGTCATCTACATAATTTTAATAATTTTGTGAGATTTTAAAAAAGAGATTTTGAATAATACAGTATAGCAAGGCATTAATTTGTACAAACATCAAAATCAAAGTTAGTTTATTTTAAAACAAAATGTTTACTAACACAATCATCTATAAATTATGTAGATTTCTGACAAGTTTTTGGAAAAAGGTTTTTCCTTTCTGACTTTTTTTTATTAATGATCAATAAAGAGGAATCAATCATTAGATAGAACTAGAAGGAAAGGAGGAATCCATTTTTTTTTTTCGAAAAAAGTACCCAAAAAGATGATTGCCTGGATTCTTTACTGGTGCTGGTAAAAACTAACAACAAAGTGAATCACCAGATGTGATTAGCGAAATCCAGAGAAAAAACAAAAAGCTAAAAAAAAGAAAATCAAGCATACAGCCGATGCATAAAAAAAAAGCACAGGTTTATGCAATCACAAAGTCTAAGATTTGTTTAGCTTAATTACTAAATAGGAGGAAAGGAATGCTTACAGGAATATCTTCGATAGGGAAGGGAGAAATCGGAAATCAGAAACTATGCTTCTTTCTTCTTTTGGAGAGCAAAGAAATTGTTAATATATGGTCCCAAACGATCTGCCTTTCTGAGATAAAGTGCTATTTTAGCGGGAATTCACCAAAATTTAGGAGGGAACGCACAATTTTCATGGGGCCCGTTGTCAGAGAAAGAAAGCTGGAATGGCATCTTTGGTAGAAAATTTGGGTTAGCTGGCGTCTTCGCGTTACACCCCGATTTTGGGGGTAACGCGTATTTGCTCCAAACCAGCATTTTAGGAACTTTCGTTTGCTTCTGTTCCGTCGGCTCACCCAGCTATCTCTTCTGGAGCAAGGTACCCATATTAGACTTGCTTTCCTTAGCTTCCGATCACCCTTTCTGGAGCAAAGTCTAAGAAAAAAAAAGGCAATCGCCATAAATGACTTCAGATTCAAACAAGTTATTTCTAGAGAGAAGAAAAGACACACAAACTTGATTATGTAGTTTCGACCTGTTAGGAAGTGCTAGTTTTGACTTAGCCGTACGTCTTCAGAATTTTCACAACCACATAAAAGGGTACACTCTGTTTCTATTCCACAATGAATGAGACTACAACTTTGAACTGAATCGCCTCGTCACAATAGACCTCGAGGTGGATCAGTCTAACTAATACAAAGTTTAATCTTCTCACAATAAAAAAAATGAAAATCTAGCTATAAACCGATGTGCTGTTTGATAAAGACTAACTAATCTCAAGGATTTTCCTTAGAAAATGCTCAAACAAAGAGAGTATGAAAACTAACTGTTTGGAGCTCAAAGACAAGTATTTTGCAAGGTTAGCAAGAGAGTAATCGGTCCCACAAAAAAGTTTGATATAATATATAAGACATCAAGAGCTCCAAAACAGTCGAAATTTCTCCATGGCATTGCCTGTGCCATAGGGTGTTGTGCAATGCTAAATACAACCATTGAAAAATAAACCGGCTATTTAATACAACTGTTGAATTGTCAGAGCGTTGTGCAATGCCAAAAGGCATTACTCAACGGTTTTGTATAAAGATAAGGGAACAATTCGAATAAGTTCCACAACTTGTCAAAGCGTTGTGCAACTTTTTACAACATTATACAAGGGATAACCAATGACGAAAGATCAACTATGACAAGATCAATAGCGCGTCACGTGACGCCTTACTCCGTTACACTACGTTGATGTCACCTTAGAGCGTTGTCATAACACTCACGGAGAGAAAACAAAATTGAGGGAAAAAAAATGAGAAATATGGGACGTTGTGTAACTCTAATGTCGTTACGCAACGGTGTTGTAAGGGCATTTGTGCAACTCTGAATGGTGTTGCTTAAGTACTTAGAATTTTCCCAAGTTAAATAGACCTTGTGTTGTACAATATCATTGGGCATTGTACAACGTTGTGACTCGGCATTATAGAAGATTATTTGACATTGTGTGACGCTATTTTCATAATTTGTCTGAATTTTGTGATTTAAGTCATATTTTCTCAGTGTTGTGTGACATTTTAGGGCGTTAGATGACGTCTGACAGAAAAACTGAGCATTTAACTTAGCAATTTGATCGATATGAGTTTAGCAACTAGTTTTATCCATTCTAATGACTCTAGATGGTCTAATTGAGTTTTGTAATGCTGCTAATTTGTGTAAATCTTTCTTTAAATATTACTCAATTTTACAATTTTTGCTTTTTTGGCCTCTGTCGAGAGCCCTCCGAAAGAATCAAGCAGTTGGGGGAATTTCAAAGGCAGCTATTTGGTGGTGTTTGTTAGTTTTTTCAATTTATTTGTTTTTGTTCTCTTCATCAGTACAGAAATTAGAGTACAGGTAATTTTCTTTTTCTATTTCTGAATTAGTTGTACATGATAAAAAAAATTAAATTACACATTTTATATGGTTAACACTTTTTTTTATGTAACATTATTTTAAAATTATTTATTTAAAATTAATTATTATATTATGTTTACATTAGACGTTATATGATACATATAGCCACTGTCATAATTCAACACTTAATTAATTTTGCAATTACAATGGGAAAGAGCGCTAGTTAATCTAATGATTTATAACACTGAAGCTAATGGGAAAGAGCGCTAATTAATTCAACACTTAATTAACTTTGAGATCCAATGATGAGGATCATACCGTCGACGACTGAAGGATTTATAACACTGAAGCTAGGTAATCTAATAGTATATATCTTATGTTTCAGTAAAATTGAAACTATTTAAATCAAGCACTCCTCAAATTCCATATTTTAATAGAAACATTAATATTATGAAAAACATCAATTAAATTTCAATGTTACATGAAACCACCGAACCAGGCACGTAGATACATTATTGATTGGATTTATTTTTGTTTATTATTTACTGCACATGAAACGCAATCAAGCGAAAACGACTGTCACAGTCATTAACTCATTATTGTTGGATCTTCTTCTTTACTTATTATATATCTCACTCGTTATGATGAGATTTTATAAGCTTAAACAAATATTTGGTTGAGGAAATTAGCCAGTCTCACTGCACCTTGAGCAATTCTCGTGTTAACAACTGGGCTCCGGGATAAATAGTAAGTGTCTGCAATGGTAAAAAAAAAAATGTTATGATTATTATTGTTGCTTAAAAAAAAAAAAGATAGAGAGCCACTTTTGCACTCAGAAAATATTTCATGTATTAGTTTCAATGGTTACATAAGTCATACCGCTTAAGTAAGCATTATTGGGGGCATCTTTGTATGCATAATTGCAAGCATTTTGAATGCTCTCCGTTGCAAAGCTGAAAAGTTGCATTATTTCGAAAATTATTTAAAAATTTACTGAAGAGAAAATAGAATTATCTATTGTCAAATTGAAACAAACTTCTTTTAACAAATTCTTATCTTACGTGTCTGCACAGGCAGATGTACTAGAACCACACGAGTTCCACTGACTTATTTGGGTAGACTGCATGCATCACCCCCAAAAATGCATAAGAGAAGCAATAAAATATTAGTAAATTGTAGATTTTTATTTTAATTGGTATAATCTGTGCATAATGGATAAAATAATAATGTAAAATCTAAAGGCCTACCGTAATATTTGCTTTAATTGAATTCGCCATTGTATCCATGCTGTTGCCAAAGTAGTTAGACATCGAAGTTTGAATTATTTTTGTGTCCACTACGCCATATTATTTTTTTAGTACCGGTTTATTATGAATCTTTAGTACCGGTTTTGCAGTGGTACTAATAATAGGGGTGCTAAAGATATTTAAAAACCGGTACTAAATAGGCGGTACTGAAGACAGGGCCCAATTTGCGGGGGAAACCAGCGGGTAACATTAGTACCGGTTTTTAAATAAAAACCGGTACTAAAAATAATACCTTTAGTACCGGTTTTTAAATAAAAACCGGTACTAATGTTAGCAAACTGTTTTATTTTAAAAATAAAAAATTTTTGGTATCATTAGTACCGGTTTTTAGTCTAAAAACCGGTACTAAATTTCTCTTCAGTACCGGTTTATTATTAAAAACCGGTACTAATAATAATCAATATAAAAAAAATATATTTTTGTTTCTGGGGCTAGCGCCATTTTTGCTAGCCATCAATTAAGAATACCGATATGTACCAGCAATTTACATATCACGTGCATCATACACACAATAATAATTATCAAATCACATGCAAATTAACATTTATCATAACATCTAATATATTAATATCACAAATTTTGTAGTCATCAATTATTAGCACCTAAATGTCGAAGTAAAAAGCCGAACCACACATTTACAGTAAAATTAATCTCGTCCTCGCTATAACGCTTCCCCACAGGTTGCAAAAACTGCATTTTATTGACATTTCATATAGTTAGTAACCTATGAACTCTAAACTCCACAATATAATATACATTAAACTCTAAATTATAAACCTTAAAACATTTTCATATATATACATTAAGGTTAATTAAACTTAATCCATACCGATGGTAGGTCCGGATGTAGCGTGCAGTGATCAAGGATCTTGCGTAGCGAAGTCATCGCATAAAAGCCGCAATCTGTATTGTTTGGTTGTCGTGGACTCTACAAGAACATAAAATAATACTATTTAGTTTAAATTAAATAAATTACGAAATTGTTGAAACTACATATATTAGTATTGAACTATGTACGGGAATCATTTGAACTTCAAACTTGGGAACTTGGACCAATCTTGACAGAGCTCTGCAAAATTAAATATAAAATTATGAAAATTCATTTTTAGATATTAGTATAACTAAACAATGCATACACGCATTATATATATATATATGTTAAGTCTAAACTTACTGATCGTAATTTCGTAGAATTGGAGATTGGTAGCCTTCGTTCGATTGAAGTGAATCTACTATCCACATCTTTCGTGTCGAGAGTTTTGCGATAATAATCACAAAATGCGACCTGTAATTACATACATATTATCTCTTTGTTGGTGAAATTAACATTAAACAGTAGATTCATAATAAAAGATAAAGTCAGAATTAGAGATTTTATAACTAACCGATTATGATGCACTAAAACATGGTAGGGATCCCTTTTAGCATACTTCTTCAGAAGATTCGCTATGTATCGTACAGTTCCGAGCTCATCTTGCAGTACATCCCGACCCGAGCATCTTTCCGGATCCCAAAATATCCACTTCTTCATCAAAGTATTAGCACAATATTGCCTGCACCGCCTAAATGTTGTATGTACAATGTTTAGGGTTTAGGGTTTAGGGTTTTAATTTATTAGACATATCATATAACCAATGATCAATTGTTGTAAAGTTAGGAAAGTACTTACAAGATCCAAAGTTTAATCACTTGAACGAAGAGTTCATTCCTACTGAAGACATGGCGGATGTCTTTAAATTCGAGGATGAAGGTCTTGACATCTTGAAATTCGAAATCAGCAGGAATATCGGCGAATTCAGTCACTGATTTGTCGAACATCCTCATATAGTCGTGCATTCTCTTTGCGTGAGGCCCAATCTGTGCCAACTTCTCATCAGGGACGAACGGATCGTGCAATTGAATGTCCTCCTCCGCAAAAAACTGATCCACACTCTCCTCTTCATCTTCATCACCCTCTTGCGCCGTCTCCTTTCCCTTATCTTGCGGAGGAATATGTGGAGTTTGTTTCGTCATTTTCCTCACTTGCTCCTATAAAATCCACATTAGTCATCAAAACGATATATTTCTCATTTTTTAATATAGCAGTATATATAATAATTAGAACTTTGGAAAATTTATAATTGAAATCAAGATTTACCAGTTTTGTCAAGTCATAATCTACAAGATGACCCGGCCATCTTAGAAATGAACCTTGGAGAACACCAAGCTGATCATCTGCGTTAGGAGGTGGAAAAGGTACTATCACGTGTCTGGCACCATCGAAAACTTCTAAGATTTGTACCTTCACCTCCCCTATGCCAACTGGTTGTCCATGGACTATCTCAGAAACCTGTGCAAACACCATAGCTCTAGCTACATACACAGGTGTCCCAGATATCCCTGGTAGGAGCAGCAAGGCTTCGACAGGCCCCTGTATTAACGAATTAGAAACCCTAAATACTATATGAGGGCAAAAGCAATTAATATCTATCATAAGCTAGGTGTAATTAAGAACCTGATAAGTAGATTGAGGAATCGGATGCGGTTGATTGTTGCTACCCTGTGATAGCATAATCATGGCTTGTTGAAAAATTGGATCGTAGGTCTGCGGTGTTTGGACTTGCGAGAACTGTTGCATTCGCCTGTTCCATTCCTCATCCATTCGGGCCTTGAATTCCTCATCCATTCGTCTTTTCACTTCCTCTTGCACCATCCGATCAACCTCCTCTTTGCTAAACCCCTTGTTTGATTTTCTTGTACCACTACCGTACACCTGCTTCACGCCTGAGAACACCGGATTTTCTTGTACCACTACCGTACTAAAGATCGTGATGTTTTAAATTCATAATTTTATCCATTTAAGTGGGACCCAAATTCAGAAGATCTTTAGTACCGGTTTTTAGTGTAAAAACCGGTACTAAAGATCGTGACGTTTTAAATTCAGAAGATCTTTAGTACCGGTTTTTAGTGTAAAAACCGGTACTAAAGATCGTGACGTTTTAAATTCATAATTTTATCCATTTAAGTGGGATCCAAATTCAGAAGATCTTTAGTACCGGTTTTTAGTGTAAAAACCGGTACTAAAGATCGTGACGTTTTAAATTCATAATTTTATCCATTTAAGTGGGACCCAAATTTGATTATAAAAATATGTAAAATTTTAATTACAAATATGAATTGAAAATATCATTCTAATAACAGTTCAGATAATCTTTTCAAATATTTATTACAAACTTGTTCAGATAATCTTAATTACAAATATATTTTTTTCGAATTCATTTATTTTTTTGTGACTTCGGTCGATCTACCCACACGCCTTCTTCCTGATTGGAACGCAAATTACTTGCTAACTCTTCAATTGGTTGCGGTGTCCGATCGATACCTGTGAACATAATAATAATATATATATCAAATTGCTCATATTAATTATGTAAATTATTTTCTATAGATTTAAATTAATTATATATACCTGTGGAGAATGGTGCTATTTCATCAAATTGGTCATATTCTTCTTCGTCCACGACATCTTCAACGCCAACGATGCGTCTTTTTCCGGGAAGTACCACATGTCGTCCCTTGTCAGCCGGGTCAGCAATATAAAAAACTTGCATTGCTTGTTTGTTTGCAAGTATAAAAGGATCATCAGAATATCCCAATTTTTTTAAATCAACGGTTACAAATCCGTTTTTATCAGTCTTCACGCCGCTTTTGAGCACCCATTTACATTCAAACACTGGTATTTTAAATGCATTATAATCAAATTCCCAAATTTCTTCAATCCAGCCATAATACGGCTCCGATGATGTTCCATCACTTGATATGGCTACTATTGTAACTCCGCTGTTTTGTACTGTGCTTTTTCCCTCTTGTTTTTTTGTATACCAGGTGAAACCATTCAGGTCGTAACCTTGATAAGTGTGCACATTGGCGTTGGGACCTTTCGCAAGACATTTCACCGTTTCATTTGAAGGTCGGGACAGTGAGACCTTGTTTCTGGACCATTTTACAAAACTTTTGTTGTGTTCCTTGGTAATCCAATTTTCTGATCTCTGAGGATTCTGCTCTCGCAACTCGGCTATGTGTTCATTAACATAAGGAGACACAACAGCGACTTGTTGCAGAATTTTAAGATGAGCTTTTTCTCTCTTTGCAAGGTCCATTGTAATTACTTTCATACCAATTATGCTTTTCCCTAAGAGCCTACCTTCGTGTCTATTTTTGGGCAGGCCAATAGGTTGAACTCCATCTAGATAATCATTATAAAAATCAATAATCTCTTCTGCAACATATCCTTCAATTATGCTTCCTTCTGGTCGAGATCTGCTTCGGACTAACCCTTTCAACTGACCCATTGCTCTTTCAAAAGGGTACATGTACCGCAAAAATATCGGACCGCACTGTTTTATTTCTCTGACTAAATGAATGGTCAAATGCACCATTACAACGAAGAACGAGGGGGGAAAGTGCATTTCCAACTCACATATGGTCTGAACCGCATCTGTTTCCAACTGAGTAAGTTTTTCAGGATCGATCACTTTAGAGCATATTTTATTGAAGAAGAAACACAACTTAGTGATAGAATTTCGAACTTCTTCTTTAAAACAGGCTCGGATTGCAACCGGAAGCAACTGGGTTAACAACACGTGATAATCGTGTGACTTCATTCCAATCAATTTCATATCCTTTGTAGATACCTTTCGTGAAATATTGGAGGAATAACCAGTTGGAACCCTAATAGACCTCAAACACTCCAACAAACTGAGTTTCTCTTTTTTAGTTAAAGTATAAACAGCATTAGGTAACCAATCCCGTTTCTTACTATTGTCTTCCTTTGCAGCTAGTTCCAGTCGAATTCCCATTTCTATCATGTCTTTTCTCACATTAACATTATCCACTTTTCCTTGAGGATTTAAAATCAAAGTAACCAGATTTTCACAAATGTTCTTGATTATATGCATCGCATCCAAACAATGTCTGACATCCAGATAAGTCCAGTATTCAAGGTCCCAGAATATAGACTTCTTCTTCCAAGAACTCTTTTCTGGAATTCTATTCACAAATGGTTTCCCCAACTGAATTTTAAGATCCTTAACACTTTCATAAGTCTGTCTTCCAGATTTTGGTATAGGTGCCCGGCGGGTTTCGGTGTTGCCATCAAATTTGTTCCTATAAGGTGCCCGACGGTATGGGTGATGATGGCTTAGAAATCTACGGTGTCCCAAATAGACTGTTTTTCTACAATTCGATAGCCATATCGAATGTGTTTCCTCCATGCAAACAGGACATGCCTTTTCTCCTTTGTTCCTATAACCCGACAAGTTCCCGTACGCGGGAAAGTCATTAATTGTGCAAAATATCATCGCACGCAAGGTGAAATGACTTCTGGAATGCGCGTCAAAGACCTTCACTCCGTCCTTCCACAACCTATCAAGGTCCTCTATTAACGGAGCCAAGTAGACATCTATATCGTTTCCGGGTTGTTTTGGACCAGAAACGAGCAACGGCATCATAAGATATTTTCTTTTCATGCATAACCAGGGAGGAAGGTTGTAAATAACCAACAAAACTGGCCAGACACTTCGGTTGGTACTCATGAGACCGTAAGGATTCATTCCGTCCGTGCACAATCCCAATCTCAAATTTCTAGACTCGCTGCCAAACTCAATAAAATGACTGTCTATGTTGTTCCACTGGGGTGAGTCTGCTGGATGTCTAAGCTTTCCATCTTTCTTTCTGCCTTCTGCATGCCACCTCAACAGTTTAGCATCTTTTGAATTACTAAAAAGACGCTCAAACCTTTGTAATATAGGTAGATATCACAATGTTTTCGCAGCTGGTTTCTTCTTCCATGGACTATCTTCTTCGTCATCCAAATCACCGTCCCTTTGTCTATACCGGGATGCATTACACTTTGGACATTTCTGGAGGTTCTCATACTCATTTCGAAACAATATACAATCATTCGGACATGCTGCAATTTTCACTATATCTAATTTCAAAGGACATAATAATTTTTTGGCCTTATAAGTTGTATCTGGCAATGTATTGTCTGTTGGAAGCATTTCTCGCAAAAGACCGAGCAAAGATGTGAAACTCTTATCGCTCCAATTGTTTTTAGCTTTCAAGTTATATAACTTAAAAACAGTTTTTATTTTTGAGAATTTATCTTCATTGCAACCAGGATATAAGGGTATATGAGAGTTTTCATCCAACTTTTGAAACACATCAGGAACATCATCAATAAAATCATTGGGTAATTCATTCATCATTTCATCCAAATCATTTTCTCTAATGTCATCATTATATTGTGGTTCACTTAAATTTTCTATATGATCATCACCCACTATTACATTATCCTCTATATCATGCCCCCAATCATTTTGTACAATATTTTCAAAATCATCAGATACATTAATATTGCTCCTTCCAGCATCTAAATTTTCTTCCAATTTTTCTCCATGTGAAACCCAACGGAGGTATTTTGGTGTTGTCATTCATCCACGCTGAATCAGATGTGATCTAATCACTTTACTATCTTGTCTCTCAAAGTTCAGACAGCGTTTACAAGGACATAAAATTCTGGGCTTTCCAGTCAACTTTCGATGTTCTTCTGCACATTTTATGAACTCATCAACAAGTCCAACAAATTCATCTGATATTCTTGAATAGTCAAACATGTACTTCTCCCTCAGATCCATCTGTATATATCCAAAAGCCAAGGTTTAGGGTTTATAGATTTAATGCAATATATTAGATTTTTGGGCCGGTTACCATCCTAGCCCGCTCTTTGGATACTCTTGTCTCATTAGCGAGCGTACGTTAGATGCAACGTATTGTCTGAGAAAAATTCGGCAGCATTTCCCCTTATGTTCCCTGAATACGCAAACACACGATTACTCGTGCGTACGTACCCGTGGGAACATAAGAGGAAATGCCGTCGAATTTTTCTCACACAACACATTGCATCTAACGTACAGCTCGCTGTCCTAAATGAGACAAGATAGTATCCAAAGAGCAGTACTCCCGACCGGGAGTACTATCCAAGATTAATCCCTAATGGATTAATCTCGGACGGGCAAGACCTAAAATAGTTCAAATTCCGGCATTTTGGTCCTACATGACAATACTTAACTAATAGATGCAAATGCCAATTAACCAATATGTATATGCATAGTAAATCGAAAAAAAATCCAAAAAAAAAATATTGAGGGTTAAAATAAAAATTACCGAAATTGTCTTCTCTCAATCCGCCCTCTTCCTCTTCAATAGAAAAACTTTCTCTTCCTCTTTGATCTCCTTTGCTTTCTCTACTTATTTTGCAATTTTTCGGAATTTTAACAATTTTTAGCTATTTTTTTATGAGGTTTTACAAAGAGAAAAAAACTTTCGGTTTTAGATGGAAAATAATGGCCATGAAGTAGTGAAGATGAGTAATATACAAAGGGAAGGAGGAGGAGATATACCCCTTGAACTGAAAATATCTGCGTATTATTAGTACCGGTTTTTTATAAAAAACCGGTACTAATAGTTGGCAGATAATTAAAAAAATGGGGTTAGCATTAGTACCGGTTTTTCTAAAAAACCGGTACTAAAGATGCAATTTATAGTACCGGTTTTTTGGAAAAACCGGGTACTAATGCTAACCCATTTTTTTAAGGTTTTTTCCAGAAACATTTAGTACCGGTTTTTAAAAAAACCGGTACTAAAGGTATTGACTGACAATTACGGAATTGCCATCTTCTAATATTTATACCGGTTTTCTTAAAAAACGATACTAAAGGCCTGGTACTAATGCTTTTTTTTGGCGTAGTGGTCCCATACCTATCCAAAATAAAATGAGCGCGTGTCAATTTCAATAAGAAAATCAAAACATAAAAAATAATTTTATTAATATATAGACTCTTATAATAATAACGTGAAATAGGAATACGTAACTGAGTGAAGGTTGGTCTTAACATTGTACCAATACACAGTTATGCTGTTTCCACCGGCGTCCGTTGTAAATCCAACATGAAGTGGTTGGTGAACATCTCCCATAAAATGTGATAAGAACATGAGAGCTTGGGTCAAATTGTCTGAAGAGGGAAAAAAATAAAAACAAAAACAAAAACAAAGAATATTGTCATTTAATATAACAGAGCATTTTTTTTCTGTTCTTTTATTTTGTCCTAACAATGATTATATATAAAAGAAAAACTGTAAGTTCTTCCTCAATGTGTAGAAATAGCACTAGAAAAGATGAGAGTACATTGGCTTGTGTTGTGATAATTAAGTGTCAACTATGATGCACACAGCTCATAAAAGTGCTTCAGCATTAAAATGGTTTTGGATGACAAATTTTAACTTACATGTCGTTGAAGGATATGTTCTAAGCTGTGCCGTGTAATTATTGATTGCTCCGACTACACATCTTCCTGATGCTCCACTGCTATCATGGCAATCCCCTAGTAAACAGTTTAAGAACCAAAACAGTACGTATATTTCGTCATGGATAGAAGAAAGGTTTGATGCATAACAAAGAAAAGCATAAACATAATTATTGTCTATCTATGTTGTCATTTATCATCTTATTCTATTTCTCTTAATTTCCTAACTTAATTTTGAATGGGTAATGATTTTCAATTAATTAACAAACTTACTAGTATAATCATAGGTACACAAGTTATCTGGAGTATCAATATAATGAAGTGCTGACGACCAAGGATATGCACCGCGCACGGTATCTGCCCATGAACACTCGGATGCAAGATCTCCATTGGCTCCTGCTGGTAGTAACTTTCACACAGCACTTGATGCAGTGCTGGTGAGATAACTCTGCAGATTTGTAATAATTATTTTGTGTATACCTGGTACGTACGTAATAGAACGATGCCAAAAGGACAATTCGCTAAATAAGTAATGTGAAGGGATGTTATTTTGTTTTAATCATCTTAATTTGTGAGCCAATTTTAATATTTCTTTTGTAAATTGAAAATCAAATAAATACTGTTCGTTATGCACGTATGGCAAAAAAATTTATTCGGAAAGAAAGAGGGTATTTTTACTAAAAGTCTAAACCAATAACTCATTATATATAGATGATAAAGGTCAGGTTGCTGCACCGAAAAACAATAATGATAGCTTGCATATTTAATTTTATATTATTTTAAAATATGCTCTTGTGGGGCTCACAAATGCTTACTTGTATTGTTTAAGGTACCAATTGTTTCTGTATGATTCCTAATATTTGTAACTCAAATAAAATTATATATTTCCATCTTCACATCTTGTTATGAAAAACTTAGTTTAATTAGGATAGTTACATTAATTATGTTGAAAATAACAGAAACAACTGCAAAGAACATAATTATATCTAGTTCTATGGTGAAGAAAAGTTGAAAAAGCATATACCTGAGCAATCTTGCAAACCATGTAGTGGCCCTCAGTACCCCAAGCATTAGATGTTGGTAGCGCAGTTGCTGCAAAAAGTGACACAAAAAGGACTATTACGACATTCATCGATAAACCCATTTCTCTCTCTCTTTCTACCACTTAATTTGTTGCTCTATGTGCTCACTCTCTCTCTCTCTCTCTCTCTCTCTCTCTCTCTTTGTATGGTTCTCTATTTTCATCCCATATATATATAAACAGAGAGCACTATAGGCTTCTACATAAACAAGAAAAAAGAACTGGATATGCCATGGAATTAATATTTATATTATACGTTATTTCTCAACGACACATAACATAATTAAATTAAATAGAATGAAAATCCATTGTTTTCAATTTAAAATTTATTTTCATGTTGTCTTGAGATACTTCCGTGCCTTGTTATAAATACCGTTACGAAAAATTTCATGCCAAAACAATAATAATAAAGATAGTTCATATATGGTGTAGGAGAGTTCTGTTGACTGTTATTCTATTTATATCTTAAGGAAGTTGAATTAAATAAGATCTATATAGAAAACAAAGTTTCAAATATGTCCATATGATGAAAAGTTCTCTTGTCAAAGAAAAACAACTCTGTTATCTCTGGGTGCGTTTGGATCGTTGGAAGAAAGAAGAAGAAGAAGAAAGAAGAAAAAAAATTATAAACAATCCAAACTCTTCACAAAGTTACACATTTTCCAATGTTTCTTCCCACTTCTTCCCTTCTTCCCACACCTATCCAAATGGAGCCTTTAATATATTTGCATTCGGGCTTGATAAGAATCATTTCTGATTTCTATCATCCTCATCATTCTCAAAACGTGTTTTTTATTCTTAAAAAACGCGTAATTAACTTAATTCTATTTTAAAAAATTAATTAAATCATGTCATCCTCATCCATCTGTTAGTTAAGTGCATAATTTTCATTTTTATAGCTAATTCCTTTAATTAACCACAAACAAGCATGCACAAACACGAATCTAGTACTTAAAGCCATTCACACAAAGAGAAAGGTTCAAGGATTATACCTCTCTTGATATAGTAATCAAGATGCTCGAACAAAGGCTATGATGTAGGTGGTGCGCGCTTCAAGCTCCTCCTTCGAACCGAACACGACCTCGAGTCCACCACGAAATTAAGCAAGACCTAGAAGCTATGCTAGTAGCTTAGGAAGGTCTAGGCTAATCTCAAGCTTTCTCGTCTTCTTAATTAACCTTTTAATTAATGGAGAAATGGTGCTCAACACATGAGCTAAGGTGGAGAAGAGAGGTGTGATGGTGGCGGCCAAATAGGGAAGAGAAGGGAGGTGGGTGGCGGCCAAAGAAGGAAGAGAGAGAGAGGAGCCAAGGAGCCTCCACAAGGGTCCTTTTATAATGCTCAAACCCTAGCAAATAGTTCCAACTATTTACAAGTATGCCACCTACCTACCACCACCCTAATGGGCCAGCCACAACAAGACCTTTTTGGGCTTCACACACTCACTTAATTGATTCTTAAATCAATTACTTAGGTCCACCAATAGTTGCTCTACATTTGGGCTATATATATTTAATATAAATATTGGCCCATTAATTTAATATAACTATTTATATTAAATTGTGTTGAGTTGAAAATAATTATTAACTAATTAATAATTATTATGGGATTAGCTCATACATTAAATCATTTCGATATGATCCATTTGACTTAATTAATTATTGTTGACCCTAAAAATTAAACCCTGAAAACCAAGTTCAAAATCCGAAAAAAAACTAAAGCCAAACAGCAAAGACCAAATTTCCAAATTGCCAAAACTCAAAACCAATTACCAAAAATATCAAACAAACTCCAAAAATCACCAAAAAATACCCAAAAATTCCTTGAGAATTATGATGAATTATCATAATTTTTAAATCCCAAAAATAGTAACACAAACTTCAAAATTTGCAAACAAACCCAAAAACTTCACAAAATTACCAAAATAAATCTATGAGGAATTTACCAAAACCACTTAAACCATTAAACTCCTCATATTTTTCTAAGCCTACCCATAAATTTGCATCCAAAAATACCCAAGGGAAGGCCTTGAAATAATTTATTTTGGTTTGACAGCCAAATAAATTAATGATTTTTAAAAGAAAATCAAATGAAATTCTCAGAAAAATCGATGGAAATGGCGCGTGCATACGGTTGGAGGGGATCCAGGCCAGATTGAAGAGGGCGCCGAGTTTAAACTCTTGCGTGAACCTGGCTCATGCACCCACAATTACTAAAACTTGAAGTGATCTATTGGCTCACAGAGAAACAAGAGCGCGCATCTCTCTCTATCTCATTTAACCCGACAGGCGGGACCCAAGTGCAGGGTCGCCTCTTTCATCTGTTAAAAAGAAAGAGAGGTGAAAGTTACGTTTTCACCGTGTGCACGCCGGGTAAAAAGAAGAAGCCGACGACGTGGCCTCCTCCAGCGCCACAGACCCAAAACCGGATGCCCCACCCCTGGTTTTGCGAATCCTAAGCTCTAGCACCGCTTGCGATGAGCCATTGGATTTAAATCAGAAGGTAGCGATGCTCATGGCTCCAAGGCGAAACCCTAGACCCGCTGCCTATAAAAGGCCCCCCAAATCGAAGGAAAAAAAAGAAAGAGGAGAGAGGGGCAAAGGTAGGCTAAATCGTAGTTGCTGTAATTAGGCATAGGAAGAGAGAATTTTGAAAGTCAATTCATCGAGCACTCGGGAAAGAGAGGGAAAGAGGTGAAATTGAGAGCCTCCATCTTGTAATTATTTGGTTTTGAAATAAAGAAAGCTAATTTGAGGGTCAATTCGTTATTTTGTTGCTTATTCTTCTCTAGCTCGGCCACCAATCAATGGTGTGCTTGAGTCGTATGAAAACAATCTCCATGAGCCATGGTCTGAAGCATAGCATCAGTCATGGCCATGAGAGAGGTCCCATTAGAGATGTCCATGAAGGTTTGGAGCCTAGCTCCTCGCTTCATGTGACATTCTCATACCACAAGTGAAATCGGCCATGGCTGCCATGAGAGGTCTTTAGCATAGCTTTAGTCTCTCATGGTGGTCTTAACTTGACATGGTGTTGTGTCAGAGCGTGGCTCTGGCCTTGCCATGTTCAAGGTGTTACCAATCCATAAAATGGCATAAAATGGTAAAAAGTCATGTTAAACCTCAAACCAGCCCTCACATTTTCAATTTGTTAAAAATATAGGATCAAAGTGCATAAGATAATATAAGTTTTGCATCTGCTAAGTTCAATTCCACAGGTTCATGAAATAAATAAATATGTGCAAAAATACATTAATATGAAAAGAAATGAAATAAAATGAAAATACAAGGTTTCATTTGCATAAAATATAAAAATGTATATGGACAACAGGTACAGGACCTTATGGACAGCAAGGAATAGATTTTACTATTTTCAGAATTTTACATGATAAAGGTTGCAGGGTCACTTTATGAAATAAAAAAAATATTATTCCCAAAGTTTTGGGTTCTTCTGTCGAAATATAAGCATGGAAGGGTTATAAATACGTTAAAGGGTGCTTCTCCAAATTCTCAGATTATTTTGAACAAGTATAAGGATGCTTTTCTCATTGAATTTCAAAAAGGAATTAAAATTGCATAAGTATACACATGTTTTACAAAGAAAGTGATAATAGATCAAAATTGTCTTTAATAGTTTCAAGTGCCTCTTTTGTGTTTAGTGTAAATGTCTTTACTGCATTTGTGCAACCCAGGTAAGTTCCCCTCAGAACAACATCAAAATTATTTAAAAATAAAAAATTAAAAGTGGTCATAAATGCTAAATGATTTGCTCATACATTCTGTGCAATTTGAACATATAAAACATATTACAACTGATCTAAATTGAGTATCAAATCAAATTGTTTTGCTGTAAAACGACTTGCATGCAAATTGAAAGTTGAACAAAGTCAAACAAAAGTGCAATTCTGTCCTAGTGCTTCACCCATCAAACTATGGTACCTCAAGCTAAAAAAGACCTGTACAGCAAGTATCTGAACTCCCTATTCTCTCCAATCCATGGCTGGTACAAGGGAACATTCAACTGGGCCCACATCAGAAGTTCAAATCAGGTCAAATTGAAGTCGTAATGCCTCAGTCCAATCTGTCTTCTTCAGGGCTTCCACAAGACAAATTGATATTATAAATCTCTTATAAACATTCCCAAGAGTGCTAGAAACCTCCTCCTGGCAAAGGAAAGTGGCCAGAGAGCTTCAAGCACCATTAATGGCAGCTCGAGTTCTCTCAGGTGCTACACGGAGAAACAAGACTTCACAGCTTCAATTGACGACACCGCTGTGATCTCCACAGCCTCACGACACCAAAGGACCAAGTTTCAACCAAAATGGTGGTCGGAGTCGCCTCAATTCCATCGGAGCAAAACGAGGGGCTTTTCTGCAAAAATACACCCTCCCGCCGGAGAAGCGGGTTCAAACCCGTGTTCGTACGGATCCCCTGTGGTGAAGTCTCTCGAGGCGGGTCACTGACACGACAGTGACTCACCACACCAAAACAAATTGATTTAAAATAAACAAAATAATGGGTGCTGCGTCGGCAGCCTCGTCAGCAACATGTCAGACGCCAATCAGGGCCATGTCAAACCTCTCTGCACACGTGGACCAACCAGAAAATTCCAAATCGTCATGAACTTCAAAAATTCGTTAAAAATAGTAGGAAACTCAGAAAAATTCAAATAAAATATCCATAAAATCCTAAAAATCCAAATAAACCAAATTCACTAATATTTTTATATAAAAATCTGTCAAATTATTGGTCCTTTCTATTTTTGAAGTATTTTCAATATTAAATAAACCTTATAAAATTCTAAAATGATGTTAAATCAATTTGTAAAATTTCAAAATGATATCAAAACTCAATTAAATTATTTTAACAAATTTTCAAAAATATATATTGAGAATTTAAAGAGAATATATTAAATAAAAAATATTTTTTTAAAATAAACATAACTAAAAATATAAAAAGATATTCCAGAAGTCTAAAATTAAAAATAAAAATAAAAGAAAACTGAGAAAATAATAAAACCCAAAGAGAAACTTAAGAAATTAAAAGTCAAAACACGAAGCCTAAAGACAAAACCGAAACCTCTCCATTTCAAGAACGAAAACTCTTCAACAGATCAAAATGTCCTCAATTGGGTCCCGTCAACTGAGTCTGGTACACCAATCGAGTCCGGTTCAAACCAAAAGAAATAAACCCAAAATAAACACAAAACCAACGATTTCCCTAGCCTTTATATATAATTCTTCAGATCCCTTAATCAGATGTTCTCGTGAGCGATCACGGGGTAATTAACAGTAGGGGCTTGCGCCTACTGGAAAGAAAGGACCCACGAAATCAACAAACCTCTTTAAGAAGCGACTCGTGTTTTGGTTCTCTTGTCGCTAAGAGATACTTGAACGGAGATCGAACCTTAAGGGGGGTGAATCCAAGGCTATGTTCCCATTTCTCGAGGAATCCCAAATTCCATTCTTCGAGGGAATGACGAAAAAGCCGCGACAATTATATCAGTGTATAATCAATTAATTAAATTATCATATTTTCGCAAAACACATTAATGCGAATAAATGATTAATGTACTGTTTGGTTATATTTCGATCTGTGTGATCCTTTGAGGATTTATGCTAAGTTGGACATTGAATTAAATCGTTATTTAATTCCAATAATCATAAGCGGTATCTAGCAACACGTTATGATTCCCAATTCGCATAAATAATGTACTGCTACAATATTTAAATCCTGCATAAGAGAATAAAAGTATTTCTCTATTTTGATTCTTATGTCTCACGATATCATCATATAATCCAAGATAGGAATGTGTCATTCTTGCAGATTATACGTTTCTTGATCTAGAGTTGATAGCTTAGTTGCGCGCATACGATCCAACTCCATCAAGGGGCCCAAATAGATATCGTCACTCACTAAGTGAATTAATGAGGGACATATGGTTTTCTTGATGATTAGCATTTTCTCGCACAATTCAAGAGAACGTAAATCAAGTCCGTATAGCAGCCCTTAACGGGAATCAGCGGTAGACAAGATTTATAGAACCTATCCTCATGTGGAAAAGATAATCATTTTTAACTTAGAACCAAAATCATAACGAAATAAACAATGACACATAACACAATCCATATGTTTATTTCGTTGGGTCATGTCCTGTACTATGTTCCATAACATACACATATGCAATTAAGTTGGTAACTCTTTACCTATGATTTGTAGAACTTAATCATCACTTAACTTGCATACTAATCTTATATGATAATTAATGTTCCTTGTTAATTATCAAGATTATGGACCGTTTAGATTTATTATTGTCATTCTAAAGAATGATCCACATAGATCTACAATTCAGATCCTCAACCTGAATAATCTGTCAATAATAAACCTAGGAACAGATGATAATATTGTTAGGAAATTGCTCAATTTTAATTTTGTGACTAATTACGCTTAATTAATCCAATTAAAACACAAGCAACACAAGATCTAGTGCAAAAGCTCATTCGACACAAAGAGATAGGTGGAAATTATACCTCCCGCGAAATCGTATTCGCGGGGCTCGATCCTACGGCATAGAAATTGATGGCGTGCTTCTCCTTCGTCTCCAAATCGCCTCGAGTCCACCTAGAGATTAACCAAGGTCTAAATCGATTCGTGCTAGCGATTCGATTAGAACAAAGCTAATCCTAAGGATCAACCCTCTTCAAGAATCAACCTATTTGATTTTTGGTGGAGAGTTGTAGCTCAACACATGAGCAATCAAAGGAGGAGGGAAGAGATGGCGCATGGCCAAAGGGGAGGTAATGGGTGGCGGCTAGGAGAAGGGAAAGAGAGAAGGTTGGATTTTGCTACTATACACCTCCTTATATAGTGCACAAACCCTACCTACCTCCTACCATCTATTTACAAGAATGCCACCTACCTACCACCCTATATGGCTGGCCCTATAATGGGCTTTTGGGCCTCTCATCTCAATTGTTTAGGCCTCTAATTCATATAATTAGAACCTACTCCAAATGCTCTTCAATTGGGCTATACATTTAATACATAAATATTGGCCCAATAAATTAATATAACTATTTATATTAAATTGTGTCGAGCTAAAATAATTATTAACTAATTAATAATTATGCTAGGATCAGCTAATATATTAATTTATTTCAATATGATCCATTTGACTTAATTAATTATAACGGTATATAATTAATTAATCATCTTATCATATTTCCGCAATACGAACTATTGCGAATAAATAAATAATGCACTGTCTTGGTCAAAACTCTATTTTGTGTGACCCTTTGAGGATTTATGCTAAGTTGGATATGGAATTAAATCGTTATTTAATTTCAATAATCATAAGCGGTATCTAGCAACACGTTATGATTCCCAATTCGCATAAATAGTGTACTGCTACAGTATTTAAATCCTGCATAAGAGAATAAATATGTTTCTCTATTTTGATTCTTATGTCTCACGATATCATCGTATAATCCAAGATAGGAATGTGTCATTCTTGCAGATTATACGTTTCTTGATCTAGAGTTGATCGCTTAGTTGCGCGCATACGATCCAACTCCATCAAGGGGCCCAAACAGATATCGTCACTCACTAAGTGAATTAATGAGGAACATACGATTTTCTTGATGATTAGCTTTTCCCCGCACAATTCAAGAGAACGTAAATCAAGTCCGTATAGCAGCCCTTAACGGGAATCAACGGTAGACGAGATTTATAGAACCTATCCTCATGTGGAAAAGATAATCATCTCAAACTTAGAACCAAAATCATAACAAAATAAACAATGACACATAACACAATCCATATGTTTATTTCGTTGGGTCAAGTCCTGCACTATGTTCCATAACATATACATATGCAATTAAGTTGGTAACTCTTTACCTATGATTTGTAGAACTTAATCATCACTTAACTTGCATACTAATCTTATATGATAATTAATGTTCCTTGTTAATTATCAAGATTATGGACCGTTTAGATTTATTATTGTCATTCTAAAGAATGATCCACAGAGATCTACAATTCAGATCCTCAACCTGAATGATCTGTCAATAATGAACCTAGGAACAGATGATAAAATATCATCCAAAACATAAACTAATAATTAAGTCATTAAATTATTGACTTCTAGGATATAACTCTAACAAATATATCATCCATAACATAAACTAATATTTAAGTCATTAAATTATTGACTTCTAGGACATAACTCCAACACCATCATCCCCTCTCTTCCTTTTTATTTCGCTAACTTTCCCTTCCTCCCTCACTGATTCACTACTATCCAGTGCTCATCCCTGCCTCTCCTCTGTTTTGATATACATAACAGTTCTAGTTAATATATATAAAAGGTTCTAGCTAATATAGTAAAGATTCCTGTTAATATATATAAAGGTTCTAGTTAATACAATAAAGGTTCTGATTAATACAATAAAGATTCTAGTTAATACAATAAAGATTCTAGTTAATACAGTAAAGGTTTTAGTTATATATATAAAGGTTCTAGTTAATATATATAAACGTTCTACTTATATAATATAAAAGTTCTAGTTAATATATATAATAGTTCTATTTAGTATAACAACTATTTTAGTTAATATATTTACCTGTTCTATTTAATATAGTAAGTATTTTGATTAACAACTGTATTTAGTATAGCAACAATTACTCATATATTTAACTGTTCTATATAGCAACAATTACTCATCTCTTTCTAGAAAAATTTAAATGGAAGTTACGTGACGGAAGAAAAAAAACAGAGCGAAGGAGAAAGAAAGATGAGACTAGAGATGGCAAGAAATAACGCTAGATGGGGATGATGCGAATGACGGTAAAGAGGGGATGAGACAGTTATTAATGCGTTTAGACAGTTATTAATGCATTTTTAAAGATGCATTTATCTGTGGGATGATGGAGATGATACAAAAGAGAGAATGATCTTAAACAATTCTGTATTTCCATTAAATTCTCCTGCATTTACTTTATGGTTAGACTATAAAATTTAAATATAAAATGAACAAAAATAATTTCAAAGTTTCTAAAATTTCAATTGTCAAAAATAGGAAACTAAAACCACGGGTGCTTACCTATACTTATTTCGATTTAAACAAAGTTCATAAGTCATATTATTCAGATAGTCTCAATGCAGGGGTGAACTAGATTAGCTTTGGTTGGTCTAGGGACCCAGCTGAAAATAAAGTTTGATACACGAATTACAGAGAAAATTGATGGAAAAGTACGAAGAGAGATTTTGGCTCTAAAATCATACATATTCAGAATTTTGATAAAGTTGTAATTCTAAAAAAATATAGCATCCCGTCATAAACCACGATGGCTGACTTAAATAGACAAATGCAAAAATCCTAGAAAGATAAATTACATAAAAATTACTAAAACAACCTTAAAATTGTCAAAATTATAAAGAAAAGTCCAAAAGTCAAATAAGGAAGGTTCATATCGCAAATACGTTGCATTTTTTTTGGCCTCTGAGTCACGATCCGATGGTCGGATCAAAAGTTATGACCATTTTTGTGAAGTGTGCGCGGGGACCATATTGCATCAAAGTTTACTTGAAATAGGATTGATTTGTAAATGATAATAATATTCGTTTCTGTCGTGTCCTCGTGTTGTGCCGTGTCGTGTCTTCTTTAGACGTGTCGTGTCATGACGTGTTCAGACACGTTTAACTTTTTGACATGAATGTAATTTGTTTATGACATTTAAAAACTATGTTTGTTAAATACGTCAAAAATTAAGAAAGTAGACGTGTTGTACCATTGAATTAAAATATAAATTAATTTTTAACAATCGATTAATATTTTGACAACTTCTTATCGGACTTAAGTAATTATTTTACTAAAAATAAATCAAACTCATGAAAAGGTACAAAACTATTTTCAATGAAAAAAAATATTTGATTCTTTTTAAGACAAATCACATATAGATTTCTATCTTTAATTTGCGCATGGCTCTGGACCCTTTTATTTTATTTTTGATTTAATTATTGAATCATCCTAATTATATTGTAATCTTTTGATTTCCAATTCTAACGATTTACAAGTGTTTTATTCGAAAATAAGTCTATTAATAATCATTGATTTATGATTAAATGTATCTTTGGCAAGATTTATGGAAAAAATATAGGGAGTGGCTAGTGTCAAACATATAGGACACATATACTTGTCAAACATGATGAAATTTTAATTTTTAAGATTAGAATGGCCGATCCAAACCGCTCAAATTGTTTTACGTTATAAAATCTATGTGGAAACCAAATTTTATATTTTTTCAAATTTTTTTACTATTTTTTTGGAATTTTTGAATATGCTCAATCTAAAAAGTTAAGAACCCTCCAATTTTGAAAATTTGAAAAAAAAATAGTTAGAAAATTTGAAAAAATATAAAATTTGATTTTCAATGATATTTTAATATATAGATCATATTGAGCGGTTTGGATCAACTGTTTAAAATTATAATGATCGACGTTTGGATCGTGTTTAACATCCTATATGTTTGATTCTAGCATTACTCAAAAATATAATAGTATGTACATAATTGAGGAATCCATTATATTTCTATAACACTATGTGTGTCTCCTTTTCGTGTTTGGCGTGTCTGTAATACGTGTCGTGTCTCTCGTGTCGTGCCGTGCCGTATCGTGTCGTGTCCAGACAATTCGCGTGCCGTGTCGTGTCGTGTGTATTTCATCAAAGTTGGACACGACACGCTTAAGGACACGCCACGCGAAGTTCTCGTGTCGTGTTCGTGTCCGTGTCTTACCGTGTCGTACCACCTCCGTGCAGTGTCGTGTCGTGTCGGGTTCGGACACGCCGTGTTTTTTTTAGAACACTAGCCACTGAGTAGAGATTTCAAAATTAAAGTACACGTTGCCATTCTTCTTTAGTCAAGTGCTCTGTTTGCTGCCCGTGTTAAATCGTTATTTCGCTGCGTTGCATTTCTTTTTTTTTTTCTTTTTTTTGAAGAACAGCCCATAGGTAGCTGCGTTGCATTTCTGTGAAGTAAATAGGTGAAGTTATCCTATCGGTCAGTTATTACTTATCAATAAATCATGAATGAACGGTTAATATTAACTAAATTAACTAAATTAAATTTGCCCTATCCGTCGCATAATATATTTCAAAACATTTTCCAAAAGTCCTTTCCCGCCTCGAAAGATGTGAAAATTTATAGATGGACTCGGTCTTGCATCTTCTCATCGACGAAACTACATCTTGTGGTATCCTAAATTCCTAATCCTAATCAATGAACTACACTATCGATTTACGTCGCATTTAATTCCGCACATGGTCCAGCCTGAAATTTCTCTCAAGCAAGCTTTGTGGTACTAAACACACTACCAGAATTTACGACGGTCTACACGGACACGACACGTCATAAAAATAAAAATTAAAATAACGAATAAGAGACAGTCCAGCTCAGACTAAATTGGAAGAAAGCAATCAGTCAAACAAACTAGACACGTCACCAAAAAATTGAAATTCGCATCTCGTTTCAATTTCGAATCTCTTCCCCCCATCTTTCACTTTCAACTTGGACCTCTTCTCTACTCTCAGTTCTCACTCTCGCATTTTCTTCGATCCATCTCTCAATTTCTCGAGCAGGAAAATCGATTTAAAGAGATGAATAACTACCACGTGTACGAAGCAATCGGCAATGGAAAGCACTCGGTAAGCTCTCCTTATTATTACTTTTTTGCCCCTCTTTGATTGCTTGGTTCAATGAATCTGTAGATTTCTTTAAGGTAGTTCATGCATTTGAATTTTTGAAAGGAGAAGGAATCAGTGTTCATCCCTTCACACACCACAAACACACACACACACACACACACACATGCATGATTCTAGTAGTTTTCTGGTCAGATGCAAATCTTTGTACTTAAATAGAGGCCCGACTTGTCTTATCTGGATCGGTGGATTTTTTTGTACTGTGAGAGAGCACGATTTGTTGATAAAATTGTTGCCCGTAGCCACGCACTTGAAGTGTCTGAAGAAATGCCTCAATAAATATCATGCCACAACAGTTACCAGCGTTTTTCATTGTTTGACTTCAACTCTCCTGCCAAAGAGCATTACAATACAATTATTTTTATTTTTGGGTAAAAGTGTAGAACAAGTTTTTGAGCATTACAATACAGTTATCGCGATCTCTCGCTCGATCGCGAGAGATCGATTCCGCACAGGGACAATTTTTTTAGTTGTTGTTGTAGTGTAAAACAAGTGTTTACCTTTTGATTCCTCTGGTTACTAAGCATAGAAGGTGTTCTTTTTAGGCTGTATACAAAGGGAGAAAAAAGAAAACAATCGAGTACTATGCTATCAAGAGTGTGGATAAATCACAGAGACCAAAAGTCCTTAGAGAAGTAAGTTTACAGGGCACTCTTATTGTTTTCACCTCTCTCTCTCTCTCTCTCTCTCTCTCTCTCTCTTGGAAAATGATGCATTATTTTGTGGCTTTGAATTTTTTTTTTAGCCTTTGGCATATGCTAATCCTTCTTTTGATAATTTTAGGTCCGAATGTTCCACTCCTTAAATCATCAAAATATACTGAAATTCTATAATTGGTAAGAAATACTCCATCCCACTATATTCTCTAACTCTGTCGGTTAGTGTTGTTCATAATTGAATATAGCTAATACTTTTTCTGTATGTATTTGATTTGGTAGGTACGAGACCTCGGCTCACCTATGGTTGATCTTGGAATACTGTGTCGGCGGAGATCTACGGACCTTGCTTGACAAGGTAAAATATTTGCTTTTTACTTGCTTAAGCTGTCGGAATCAGTTGTTGTAAGTTTAATTCTTGCAACATGCATTTTTTGCGTTGCCTATCCGTGAAATTAATAATAAACTTAATCTGTTTAATTTATCTTACGTTCATGATTTGTTACTTTGGAAAATTTACGATGTTATATGACTTTCTCGCCTTTAATTCCTAAGCTAAATGGTTGAGAAGGTTACTTTGCATGGTTCATTGTTACTCCCAAATTGGCAATTCTGGCCAATTGCCTGATGTAGCAAGGTTAAGCTAATATAGGCAAGGTTGTGAAATAATTATATAATTTTGCATAAATAAACCTCATTGTCCAATAATGCCTCCATTATCCTATATTTGTGCTTGTATGACCTTAATTGTTTATTGAATCATGGAGCAAGTCAATAAACACTAAATGATGATCCTTAGTTTTTCTTTTGGATCTTCATTGTCTCATAAAATAAAATAACTTTGGTGCTCTTTGCTGGTGCATGCTTGTAGGATGAGAGAATGCCTGAGAGCTCTATACACGACCTGGCACTTGATCTAGTCCTTGCTCTCCAGTAAGTACATTGGTCCTGGTAAATTTACTATCAAAACCCTATTCAGTGGGATAATACATGATTATAACGAATTAAAAGAATATTAACACTGGACTGCTTAAGATTCATTTTTGCTTTTGGATTTTAATGTGGGCCATCAGATACTTTTGTTTCAGAAGAATTTTTTAAAGCAAAATCAAGTCATTGCCTGTTGGAAATGGAATATAAAAAGTAAATATGAAAATCTTATAGTTTAATTCCCATTTATTTTTAATCCTTCATATAAGTTAATGCTGAATAGATCCTTATCAAGGTTCATGATTCATGAAGGATGGCAATTGAAATCCACTAAACTGATCACCTTATGCAATTATTCCTTTGTTCTTGCTTCTAATTTCTGGGTGTCTTTTTGGGGTTTCAGATACTTGCATTCGAAAGGAATCGTCTACTGTGATCTCAAACCATCAAACATTCTGATGGATGAATATGGGCATATGAAGGTAATTTGTTGAAGTGTTGTGCTTGATTAATTCATTATTCAATTAATATATTATTAACACTTGCAAAATCAAATGCTTCAGCTATGTGATTTTGGACTTGCACAGCGATTAAGTGACACAGACAAAATATCTCCGGTGGTATGCTTCTTATCACTTTTTTATACGATTATTCAAATCTCTTGGCATGCTTTTGTCAGATATTGTTCAAAGTTAGCATTAGCAGTATGTTTATTTATTCATCATTCTTTTGTGGGCTTTTGTTGTGTGTGCATGAATTTTAAGTCAAGATTTTTAAAGGAAGCTTTTACCATCAAATGTATATTTTGCACTTTTTTCATTCTTCCAAGAATGATCCTGGCAACATGCCATCAGGCTATTTATTTTTTAAAGACGCACACATCATGTATATATGTATGATGAATATGTTTCCTGGTACTATGTGTCCGTGGTTAAAAAGCAGATTAAGTTTGTGAATATTTACCTGTTAGCCAATCCTAATACGCCTAGTACAAAAGAATTATAAAACCAAGTATGGATCTATAAATAGTGTGTGGCCACAATTGTGCATGCTTCGGTGTCCCTACTGCCATATCAATGTCAAGTCGCTATAGTTGATGCAATTATGCAAAGTGGCTGACCTGAACTTCTATCCTTTTTGGCAACACAGTCAATGCGCGGCACACCATATTACATGGCACCAGAGCTGTTTCAGGAAGATGGGGCACACTCTTATGCATCTGATTTTTGGGCCCTTGGATGTGTGCTATATGAATGCTATGCGGGAAAACCTCCATTTGCACATGGGAAACTTACTCAATTAGTTAAATCCATCATTTCCGACCCGACACCCCCTCTCCCTGACCATCCATCCAGAGCATTTCAAAATCTGATCGACTCTTTACTAATGAAAGACCCAACTGAGAGGTTACAGTGGCCTGAGATATGTGAGCATAGTTTTTGGAGAACTAAACTAAACTCAGTTCCTTTACCTCTCAAACCTGTTCTTGCAGAAGTGACTCAACCTTCCTCTAAACCGGGCTCTTTATCAAGAAATGGTGAGAAAGTGTTAACCCACCGGACCACAACCCAACAGAATACAAATGCAAGAGGTGATACCCCCTCAAAAACTTTTAGCACACCTACAAAGGGTTATATGCAAAATGGTAGAAGAGTCAGTAACAGGCCGCCTACAAAGGCGGTTAACATCCTTAGGCTTTCTAGAGCGGCTAAGTTGAACTTGGAGAGAGAGAAAGATAAGCAGAACTATAGGCGTGCGGTGGCTAAGGAGGCACCTGAGAATGAGGCTGAGGTGAAGCTTGAGAATAAGGATATGGAATTGGATTTTAGTGAGAATCCAGAGGAAGATGCAGTTGAAGATCCTGATCCATCGGAAAGTCCTGCATCTGCAACTCCTGCAAGTGCTGGTTCTGAGGAAAAAAGTCAAGCTGGTATGTAATGACTCATGTCAGACAACAATTTTCAGAATATTATAATGTACCAGTATTTGTAGATTTTCAGAAATGGTTTTTAAAAAATCTGGTGCTAAGTTACTCTACCTACAATCATGTTAGACTTCAGAATTACCAAAGCATGTACTGTCAATTATACAGGATCCATTTGCTATTGCAATCATGGTACCCCTGTTGGTCTAGTATATGACATTGCTTTTTCTTGGTTTTTTGTGGTCGGATAATAATTTAGCCTCATCTATCAATTAAGTTACTGTTTCCTTATTAATTACTCAATTGTGCGTTGAACAAAAAGAGTGGTACTATGATTGTCATGAATAGAAATGGGAAATATAAGTGAAGCAAGGTAACTCAAGAAACTTTGATCTGGTCATGCATAGCACTAGCTAGTGTTTTACCTGTACATGGACCTGGTAGGCGTAGTTTAACTATGATATTATTACTTGGACTAATCTAGCCCTTTACAGGTAATGGAGAGCAAAGTGCAGAGTTGGACATGCTCATTGAAGATACCTCACCCAATGGACCCTCCATTGCAGATCATCTTGAGGCAGCTGAAACTCCACCTAGTTCAACTCCTAGGAGGCCTCAGGGGGGCAATAAAGTGACTCCACAGTTTAGCCCCAGTTCAGAATCATCAAGTGACTATGCTCAGGTCTTTTGGCACACGTCCGACCTTTTAGTCAAGCCTGTAATGCCCAGTAAGAAAGCTGAAAAATCTCTGGATTGTGTATCATCCCTCCCTTTTGCAGCCATCTCACCTGAGGACTATGCTAAGCTACCCCTAGAAAGACTTAATGCGCTAAACAGTCAGATAGTGCATGCTTTAAGTGGGACCTCTCAAGTGTCAGAGAAACAAAATTTACTTAGATACCTTGAAATGCTCAGCATAAATAGTGATTCGGCTAATATCTTAACTAGTGGGCCAGTAATGCTGCTGCTAGTGAAAATGCTTAGATTGTCTAAGGCACCGGTACTGAGAGTCCAGATCGCCTCAGTTATTGGCCTGTTAATTCGGCACTCTACTGTTATAGAGGCTGATCTGGCAAATTCCGGGATAATAGGGGCTCTGACAAATGGTCTGAGGGATAAATTGGATAAGCTCAGAAGATTTTGCATGGCTGCTCTGGGAGAGTTGTTGTTTTACATTTCTACACAAGGTGAACAGAATGGTAGAAATGGTAATTTGCTAGAATCTCCCTCGAAAGATTATAAACCTACTGCTGTGTGGCAGGTAAGAATGTCTTTCGCAAGTGTCTTTCTGCATGCATTTCCTTTTCTGTACTTTCCGGGTTCTAAACTGGCACCAAAGCCACAATTTGAACATTATTTCCCCTTTCTGCTTAATACTGCAGTGAAATACCAAGTCGAAACGTATTAGAAAATTTAAGAAAATACAACAGCTGGCTTACACATCTGAGGTGGCTTTAGAGCCTCTTTTACTGACTAAAAAAGTTGTTTTGACCAAGTTACTATATGTGATTTAAAAGGATAAGAAGGCTCTGCCTGCAAACTCACTTGTCACAGTTTTTCAGTAGTGCAAAAGCACTGACTATTATTTGCAAAAATGCGCACCCAATTGGAATATATGAGGAAAGATATTTCATAGCAGTAGTACTCATGGTCTTCTTAGACAGATGCTCCATTTCCAATAGATTTGCAAAATCCCATTAGTTCATTTTCATTTCATTACTAGTGGTAAGGCAAGGAAGAGTTTCTGAAAAGACAATATTTAAGGAAGAACTAAATGAGAAGAATTTGATTTAGAATAGATCATTCTTGTTTACCACACTATAAGGTCTATTGCTTTAACAGTAAAATTAGGATTATTATAGTATAATGGTAAAATGGCCATATTTATTTTTTCTGTATAATGAGTGCTTTCAATTTGGCAACAGTTTTTACTTTAAATCGGTAACCATGAAAATGATTCAATGAAACAGGTCCCAAGTTCATTGATTGCACTTATCTCTTCATTACTTAAGAGAGGGGAGGATGATCTCACACAGCTATATGCCCTTCGTACCATAGATAACATATCAACCCAAGGGGCTGAGTGGACATCCCGTTTTGCAAGCCAGGACTTAATCTCAAACCTCGCCTACATCTATAGATCCACTGGAAAGCAGGAATCCACTAGACTAATTGCTGGGTCTTGCATGGTCCGACTGGCCCGCTTCAGCCCCTCTTGCACTCAATTTGTGTTTGAAAAGTTGTCGCTCAAGGACTTGGCTGGTACACTGCTGAAAGGAAACCCTAGAGAGCAGCAGATAACTCTGAACCTTCTTAATTTGGTGCTGGTCAATGCTCAAACTGTATCTAATATGAGCAAGCACATGCTTTCTCTAGCTGAAGAGAAGCAGCTAGTACCAGGCCTTATTTCTACTATTGAGCAAGGAAGTGAGGTCTTGCGTGGAAAAGCACTACTTTTTTGTGCTCTTCTATGTAAAAACAGCAGGAGGTGGCTACCGCTTTTTTTCTGCAATCCAAAGCTGCTGTCAGCAATTGACCGGCTAGGTAAGGAAAAGAACCAGTTCATTCAAAATTGTACTGAATCGTTTGTCCAAGTGGTCGTTTCTGTGGTGCCGGGTTTGCTTGAGACAGTATTTGGAGAGATACAGCAGCTGATGGGAGCTAGGAGGCCTGGTGTGATACAGCAGCTTACTGGACGGAGTAATAACCCTAAGAGCACCATCAATTTGTTCCCAGTGATTCTTCACCTTATGGGGAGCTCATTATTCAAGCGTCAGGTGGTTACCAGCCATGTGATTGTACAGTTAGCGAATCTTACCAAGCTTTTTGAGACACCATTCCTGGTACTTAAATATCCTCCTCATTTTTGTATGTAAATTTTCTTTTTCCTTTTCCATGTATGGCTGCAATGTGTCGACTTTGAGAGCAGTATGTTAGTCATATCAATTGTCAAGTAATGGTGTTCTGTATGGCAAGATTTGATCCACTGTTTTAAAATTATTTAATTACTTTAACCCAGTGCCTATTTGATAATGAAGTATGATTGATAAGAAATATAGAACCTACCCATATCTACATTAAGTATTGGTAGAAATGCAAGTTATTGAATCTTGTATAAGTAACAATTAAATGGTAACTGTTATTGGCTCTGTAGTTTGGAATGTCTGAGCATTGGCGGCCAGTATGCAGTACCACTGCAACCTCTTAGCACAGTCATAGTTGTTGTTGCTGTTGCATGATATGGTTGAGTTTGGCAGGCGCAATTCAGGATATTAAAATAAGACAAAAGTAATATAGGATCAAGTGCATTCCAATACAAACTGATATAAATCTCCAGAATTTTTTTTTTGTGTGTTTGTGTATTTTATACAAAAAGGTATTGGAATATGAGAAATATAATACTGACAATTTATTTTTTAAAATATTGCAGGGTAGAGATGATATTCAGATAACCCTACTCCGAATTCTCGAGGCAATAACTGAAGAACCTGATTTCATCGTAAGCGATCATCAAGTGTTCACTAGCCGGATCCTACCAAGTCTGTGCATTCTGTACAAAGGAAATAAGGATGATAATGCACGGTTTCTTTGCCTAAAGATACTATTCGACACAATGATTGAGATCTGTAGTGACACGTCATTGGCAGCAGATCCACAGAGTAGTGAGGATCTGAAATCAATCTCCCAAGCCTACTTTCTCCCTCTCTATCCCAATATGGTTGAAGAAGAAGATCCAATCCCAATGTATGCACAGAAGCTTCTAGTAACGTTAATTGAATATGGTTTTGTGAATGTCTCAGATATTCTTCATCTGAAAACTGTCGCACAATGCTTCCTATTTTTAGTCGGCGACCTTTCAAATGCGAATGTGAGTAATGTGAAGCTGTGTTTGGCACTTGCATCAGCCCCTGACATGGATCCCAAAATCCTGTCAGAGTTGCGGGTTGTCAGAAAAATCGGAAACCTTCTGGAATTTGTGACAGCCAAGGGAATGGAAGACTTCCTCGAGCCGACTTTAGATCTGTGCAGGGCATTTATACTGTGTGGAATTGGAAGAAATAAAGGCGAGGCTCTTTCGAAAAAACCGGCTTTGTTGTGTGACAATGGGTTTGATATGAGTATGGCTGTCCACCAACGGCACTCTATCAATGATATAGGTGATTTTGGGTTTAATATGGGAATATTTCTAGAATTGGCGGGGAGTCCTGAACCACAAATTGCCGATCTAGCATCAGATTGTGCTGTTTTGTTGTTAAGGGCTGCCCCTCGAGATGGTACCATGGGCTTCTTGGCCAATCTGCCAAAGGTAGCTCATGTGATGCAATCCTTGAATAATGAGGCATCTCAGTTGCAGTTGCTACGTATAATATATGCTCTGGCCTTCTGTTGTAGACAGTACTTGGCTCATGCGATGATTTTGTCCATACCTGTACCGGCTCTGGTACAGGTAGAGACCTTTGTTTCTGCACTCAAGCAGTCAAATTTGGAAGGAGTTTCTAATGCTGCCTCTTATTTGGGCATGGAGTTGGAAAGAATGCCTCACTGTGTATGAGCATCAAAGGAAGTTAGAATTTCTATTCCTGTATTTCTGTCGAGCAAATTATTAAAATGACATTGTAGAATGTAGCATGCCTTTATTTGTCTGTACTTGCTTAGCAAGTCTGTGCATTGGTTGGGTTTAATTTTTGTTTATTATCTTGTTATTATCATAGTTGGAGCTTTTGTCGTTGTCTAGGAATGCCTAGGACTAGAAGGGTTGGGTCGTGCGTCGTTAGGATACTAAGCATTGCAAAAGATCAGTACTAAAAAGATGTGTAGCCTATAAAAATGAAGATTACAGTGGAGTTGTTGGGATGCTAAAGCATTGTAAAAGATCCGCAGCCTTTAAAAATGAAGATTACAGTGCCGTCTTTATAACTAAATGCTTTAAATATTTTTTTAAGTAAAAAGGTTTTCCTACGTGTAGTTGACCATAACAGTCCAATACGGGTTTGTTTGGTAGTGTTGAGTTTAGCTTGACTTTTAGATCAGCGAGCTAATCTACAAATTTTGTATCGCCAAATAATTTTGGGGTTAACGGAATTAGCACTATTTTTCTAATTTGGCCATTTTATATTTGAGCGTTCCTCAAACACCAAAAAAAATATATATATATCGTATCTGAAGAGAGAAACTTTAAGAAAAAACCTTAAAATTTCATAATTTCAAATTTCAATTTTCAACTTTTCAAATTTTAAATTTTGAAATATCAAGATTTAAAATTTTCAAATTCTATAATGTGTAAATTAAAATGAATGTTATAAGTGAATGCATTCACTTTGATCACTAACTTTAACCTTTCATGTCAAACAACAATTAACTAACTTTTACTAACTTTAACCTCAAACGCTAATCCCAAAATGTTAATCCTTAATCCCACTAAACTTTGATGTTGCCAAACTACGTACATTTACACGAGTAAACATGATCTTTTAAGTTAAATTCTGATTACACAACCAAATAAGTTTTAATTTGGCCTAAACAGCACAAGATTTTCACATGCAATATTTAAAATCAATTTTTTCCCTGAAGTAGAAAGTTTGCAATGTTGCATTAATTGTAACGACATCTTTCCATGGCAGCATTAATCAAGGAGGTCAGTTCCAACTTCCAGTGAAGTTTCATGGATCAAAATTTTTTCAAACTGCACTATGGTTTCGTTTGGATAGTGTGGGAATAAGAGGAATAAGGGAAGAAGTGAGAAGAAGTATTGGAAAGTGTGTAACTTTGTGAAGAGTTTGAATTGCTTATAATAAATTTATTTCTTTAGGGGATGTTTGGAACTCTTGGAATAAGGCCTTATTCGGAATTGCTAATTCTAGAGGTTGCCAAACATCATTTAGAACAAGCAAAATAGCTTATTCGGGTCCTTATTCTTGTTCCAACAAAATGTTAGAACTAGAATGGAATAAGCTAACCACCCAACAACAAATTATTATTTTAATATTTTTTTCTTGTTCTTATTCTTAACTAATCACCCAAACAACATCTCTTAATCTAAGAACAAGCAATTATTTAACATTTCTTATTCACCATTCTTGTTCTAAAATAAACTATTCTATTCTTATTCACCACACTTCCAAACACACCCTTATTCTCTTATTCCCTTATTCCCACATCTCATCCAAACGAAGCCTATGATTGGGTGAGAGAGAGAACACACAAAACAAATTTATCTAATAAACACTGAAATTTTTCATCAGTCCAGCCATAACTAGGACAATAATAATCATGATAGTATCAACGCATGGCTTAAGAACACATACTACACAGCAACTTACGAGTTAGAAGTCTTAACACAAGACCATATAAATCGCACTGCGTTGCATTTTGCTGAAAATTAGCAACAGTTGTTGCAATGTAGAAATAGTACCAAAGACCATGTACCACAAAATAAAAGCACCAGGGCAAGATACACTATCCAGATCATCCATAATCGGTTAATTGCTAAATAACATACAGAAAAAGAATGGAGCATAACCACGAGAAAAGGATTTAGGGAGTGATAAAAGTTGGACACAAGCACTCGTCCAACATGATAAAATTTTAATTTTTGAGATCAAATAGCCGATCTATATCGTTCAAATTATTCTCCATAATAAAATATCCTTGAAAATCAAATTTTATATTTTAAATTTTTTTTTAGAATAATTAGATATATGCCACTATGAATATTGGTGGCGTTTGGATCGCTTAGGAATTGGGAGAATTGGGGGAATTTGCTATTCCTAGGCATAAATTTATTGGAAAGTGTGTAACTTTGTGAAGAGTTTGGATTGTTTATATTAAAATTTATGCCCGGAATTGCTTATTTCCGGAATTTGGGACGCATCCAAACGACCCCATTGTCAATTTGCAAAATTCTAAGTCTAAGCCTTTTATCCCAAACAAGTTGGGGTAGGCTAGAAATGACACTCCGAGAGCATGCGGGTTTGAACCCTGGACCTCTTAGAAGAGAGCCAAGTGCTCTTACCACCTGAACTACTAGACTACATGCAAAATGTCATTCTTAAATTGTTAATTAGTTTTATGACTATAAAATGACTATAATTAGTTTTATACCATTATTTTTTTTCAAAAATGAATAAAATTGGAAATATGCCACCCAAAGCCTGCTATATTTGATAAAATGTCCAAATTGTCTTTTTATTAAAAAAATGGCATCACAAATATGGGAGGAAAAGAGAAAAATATGGAACCGCACAAAATTTTCAGGATTGCATTTCTTTACTTTTCTTTTTTTTCTCTCTCTAACACCATGTCCCTTCCCATGACATTTAAAAATTTCAAAACTTGATTTAAAACAAATTCTTCTCTCATGCGGCCACTAATTTGAGATCGCATCTCCATAAATTTTTAAAAGTCTATTGCTTCTTCCGTACAAGAGGTTCTCACAGGGAAATCTTTTATGACTGAATATATTTTTCAAAATGAAAAAATGAAATAATATTGATATTATGCCATCTAACATTAAAATTATTCATTTCTTGTCGTATTTTATAGCGGCATATTTCTAATTTTAATATATAATCGTGGCATATTTGAAAAGGCAGAAATGTCATATTAATTGATCAATGGCATAAATCTAATTTTGTCATTTAGTGATGGCATAAAAATAATTTGTTAATTAGTGATGACAAATTTTTAATTTTAAATTTTTCTAGTGACATAAACCTAATTTTTTTTACTACTTTTTTGAAATTTAAAAAAATGTTCAATATAAAAAATTATGAACTCTTGAAAATTTGAAAAATAGTTAGAAATCTTAAAAATATATAAAATTTGATTTTTAAGGATGTTTTAATATAGAAATCATATTGAACAGTTCGAATCGACTGTTTAAAATTTTAACAGTTGATTTTTCAAATTGTGTTGAACGTTTTATATGTTTTATTCTAGTATCACTCAAGGATTTATCTTTCAACAGCAAATATCTTTTCACGAGACAAATTAAGCAAATATCTTCAAAACGCACAGCCACAGGAAAAGAACAGCAATTAGTATATGAAACCAACGCACAGTGATCTAAAAAGTTCACAATTACAGTTCATTCCATAGGAGATGAATATACTGTAATCACTTTGTGCAAAGGAGGTTAAAAAAAATGTAAAGCTCTTAAAAAGGCATAATAAATCGAAGAAATATCTAGAAACCTTCTTAAAGCCACAGAAAGTCAGTAGTTTGAAAGAACAGAAATCCACTGAGGCACCAAATATCAAATGACATCTCATATTGAACAATAGAAATCTAATGTATTAAGATTGCCCTCAGAAAGTTGGATTGTAAAAATTCATAGACGATTGATTCTTTATTGGGTGTTCAATTGAAGCATAGAGAAAGCAAGCCCTTTTCTTTCAAGTACCAAGTACCACATTACTGGTGACAGTATTAACTGCAGCAGAATGTGAAGTTCAGTGTTTTTCCCTGCGGCACACAATAGAGGAAGTACACTAGGCCTATTATATCAATAGCAGCAGCAGCAGCAGCAGCAGCAGCAGCAAGCAAAGTTTGATTTTCTCTCATCTCTATATGGTTCACATTTAGGGCTGAAAACGGATAGGATACAGATCGCATAGTGGAAGTCACTATTGATACATTACTTGCATCTTAAAAGATAAGCTTGCTTTGTCCCGGTGCAAAAATGAAACCCTAGCACAAAGTAACCAGTCGTTGAAATTTTCATCACCGGGCATATATATATATATAGATAATAAAGGGCATATAAAAAAATGTTGAACTTGGGAAGTAAATAGCAAACGAAAATGAGTTAAAAACAAATGCACCGACCACCAGCAGTACATTTCAAAGATGAAGTAGAAAATAACCTGTCTGTATAGTTAGTTAAAAAAAAAGCTACAGATCTAAATCTACAACCAACTCCAATCTATTTACAATTTTAAGAATACCAATTAAGATCTAACCTAAGAGGACACAAAATATACAAAAAATACTAAGAAAAATGAGTCAACCTTGACGGATCGAAGCACCTTAATTTGTCCAAGGAAAAGAGACAAGGAAGGGAAAGGGTGAGAAGAACAGAAACAATAGGAACTGGTGGACTCGGAAAACTTTTCCTTGGTCCTTGGAAGAGACTAAGAGAGGAAGCTTTCCAGGCTACCAGTCCCTAATGCTCCTGTTCATCCGATCTGCCTTTCCCTCAGCTCTTTTTCTATTTCTATTTCTATCTCAAACTCATCTCTCTCTCTCTCTCTCAGATGGACGACGGAGCCAACAAAGAGAGGCGGCTGCCTTTGACTATGAGATTGTTTCCCTTTTATAGTCTTACGACGACCAAACCCTAACAAATTCTGTTTAGAATCCCCAATCTTGCCTGAAATGAATTACACAGATGATGAACTGCTAGCGCAATTTGCCGCCTTGAGAGCCGATGACCAAAATTGTCAGGAGATGGCTGGTATCCCGCAGCAACCAACTAAAAACAGAAATTGGGAAGATTGCTTGTTGATGAGAGTCACGTCTCAGAACGTGATCAATGAAAATGCTTTTTCAACAGCACTGAGGAGGTCGTGGAGTGTGCATCCGGATACGGTCGTGGAGGGGCTGGGATCGAACTATTTCCTAGTTCAGTTCATGGTTAAGATGGAAATGTTGAGAGTCTTGGCCAAGGGGGTGTGGAAGCTGAGCAAGGGCGATATGGTCGTTGCTAGGCAGGCTAAAGGTCAAGAGGATTTGGTGGAGCCAACCATTATGGAAATGGAATGTTGGGTGGAGTTACATGGGGTGCCACCAGACTCATGGGATCCGGATTGTATCCATTCACTGATGCGACAGGTCGGGATCCCATTGACAGAGGTATCGACTTTCTTTTATGGTAACAAACGGGTTTATAAGCAAAAGATGACAGTTAATATAGCTGAACCATTAAAACCCAAAGTTCCACTGAAGAAGGTAGATAATAAAGTAATCTGGATCTATGTTGTGTATGAAAATGTGGGTAATGTGTGCCGATTTTGTGCCAGAATTGGCCATGAACATGTGTTGTGTCCAGCGAGGTTTAGATTGGTTCAAATGAAACAACAAGAGCAGTATAGGGAGCAATTAGGTAACAGACCAATACCAGAAACACAAGTAGGAAGGTGGATTACAGACAAAACTCTGGTACCAAGGAATGAAAAAACAGGGCCTCCAAATTATGGCAATGAGTTTGTTTTCGGGGTAAATAGTGGGGAGAGCAGCACAACTGACAGTCAAAGAAGAACAATGGATAGGAAACAAAAGAGGCCAGTTGACTTGGGCAGAGAGAGCATGACTGTGTTGGTCATTGAAGGTGGTTCACACTGTCAAAACAACACAGCAGATGCTGGCCAGGTCCAGCATTTAAACTTCAAAAGGGCCAGGGAGACGATCCCAAACTCGTCTCCGGGTTCCCAATGAATGCAATTTCATGGAATTGCCGCGGCTTAGGAGGCACGCGGAGAAAACAGTTCCTAAAGGATTCTATACATGCTACCAAAGCTAGTTTTATTTTTCTATCTGAAACTAAAGCCTCCTATCGTCGGATGACACGTTTCATGAGGGGAGTAAGAGGGTATAAAAGTCATGTCATTCCTGCCAGAGGGTTGTCTGGGGGTTTATGCCTTGCTTGGAGGGAGTTTTTGGATGTGCAAGTGTTGCATGATTCCCAATTTCATATTTGTGCTCAAGTGTCTCTAAAAGATAAGCCACCTTGGTTGCTGATTGGTGTGTATGGGGACCCAACCCACAACAGGAGTAGGGAGTTATGGAGAAACTTGTCACATGTTATAAACAGCCATGAAAATGTCTGTTTAATGGGGGATTTCAATGAAATTCTGAATGGAGATGAGAAGTTTGGAGGGACAGCAAGAATCAAATCAAATACAATTGATTTTCAAAATTTTGTTTTTGAAAATGGGTTGGTGGACATTGGTTACAAGGGTCCAGCTTACACTTGGACGAATAAAAGAGACACGTCAGAGGCTATCTATCAACGGCTTGATAGAGTACTTGTTACCCCTAATTGGTTACATTTGTACCCTAATGCTTATGTGAATCATCTACCCATGATCCATAGCGACCATTGTCCGATTTTACTCAGAATAAAAAAACCCCCGGATAGATCAAATGTTTTCAGAATCGAAAACTGGTGGCTAACAGAGAAAACTTTTCATGAAAATTGGCGACATGAGTGGGAAAACACAAAAGGAAGACAATGGAGTGATAGATGGGCTGTTGTTAAAGGAGCTATGAAGAATTGGGCAACAAAAAATCCAACCCCAAAAAAGAAATTAGAGGAGATAGGAAAAAAAATCTTGCAAGTGCAATCCATCCACCCAGAACTTAGAGATCATAGTTTGGAGAATGCTTTATTAAATGAGTATGACAAGGTGGAGGGGCAACACGAACAGTATTGGCAGCAGAGGTCAAGGGTGAGTTGGCATGTTTTAGGAGATCGAAATACAAAGTATTTTCATACAATTGCCACCAACACAAGGAGACACAACCTAATAACAATGGTTAAAGATGAGCAGGACTTGCTGACTGGGAATGAAAAAGTGATTAGGGACCAGTTTGTGAAGTATTTTAAAGTGTTGTACATTAAGGAGATGCAACAAACAGTTAATGATGTGAATGGTGCAGAGTTACTTGATTTGGGCAGAAATGATTTCTGGACAGATTTAGGTCAGCGGGAGGGACCCAAAATACAACAGAGAGATCACATGTTTCTTAGCAGAGTGCCAGATCATTATGAAATTAAAAAAACACTTTTTCAAATGGGTCCTGACAAGTGTCCAGGACCTGATGGCATCACAGCTAGATTTTATCAGCAAAATTGGGAGGTATTTGGTGAGGATTTGGTGAGCCTCATCAGGAAAATCTTTGTAGATGAGGAGGTGCCTAGTGACTGGTTGCAGTGTTCAGTAACTCTTATACCAAAAATTGATGAACCAGAGACTCCATCTCAGTATAGGCCAATCAGTTTAGGAAATGTCACATATAGGCTGCTAATGAAATTGGTTGCTAATAGGTTGAGACCCCACATGAGACAGATCATTTCATTGGAGCAAAATGCTTTTATTAAAGGAAGGCATATTGCAGATAATGTAATATTGGTTCGAGAAATATTGCATTCTTTCAAATCAAGGGGCTTTAAACAGCAAGCTTTCATGCTCAAGGCTGATGTTTCAAAGGCATTCGACAAGATTGAATGGAATTTTTTGGCCAAATCTATGGAGTATTTAAATGTTCCAACCAAACTGATCAATATCATGCTATCCTCCTACAAGAGAGCTCAAGTCACAATTAACATAAATGGCACAAGAGATGGCTTTATTGTACCAACTAGGGGCCTTAGACAGGGCTGTCCTATGTCTCCATATGGTTTTATCATGGCCATGGAAATGCTCTCAAGGAGACTGACAAAGGCGTTGAGGGAAGGGGACCTCACTGGTGTCAAATTAGCTCATACCAGTCCAATCATAACACATCTTATGTATGCTGATGACTTGGTATTGCTCGGGGATACAAGACAAGGGGAGATTGAATATTTGCTGCACATTCTCAATCAATTTGATCAAGCCTCTGGTCTTCAAATGAACCCTGAGAAGTCCAAGGTGTGGTTTTCAAGAAGTTGTGATGAAGGGACGATGGATAGAGCTACACAGGCTTTGCAAGCTGCCATGGCAGTAGGAGAAGAAAAATATCTTGGGGCCATCATTGAGGGGGGAAACACTGGAATGAAAACTGGTAGGATGCTTTTGGATCGTATGATGTCAAAACTGGCTGGGTGGAAAGCCCATATGTTGACTCATGCTGGAAGGTTAGTGTTGATTAATTCTGTTCTCATGTCACTTCCTGTCTATTATATGACAACAGAATGTGTACCTAAAACCTTCATTAAGAAGATGAATAGTTTGTTGGCAAGATTTTTCTGGGGCAGAACTGGACAGGATAGGTACTTGGCACCAAAGGCATGGAAAACTATTTGCAAACCAATTGATCAAGGGGGACTAGGGGTAAGGGAGTTACAATCTTTTGGGGATGCACTTTTTTTGAAATTGGTATGGGCTTTGATTAGTGAGGAAAGGAGATTGTGGGTACGGATTTGCAAGGCAAAATACTGTCCCCAAATTGGTTTTTGGTCAGCTAGGCCCCATAATCATTGTAGCAAGATGTGGAAAGATATCATTCACAAAAGAAACTTCTTCTTGAATAATGTTAAATGGAGAATTGGTGATGGCACCTCAGTAAAAGTTGTTGGACAACCTTGGTTTGAAGGTTGGCAGGGGCAGCAGCATTTTTCAGGGGCAGCAAGGACAAGAACAGTTCATGACCTGTATGATTTTGATAGGCATCAGTGGAGAGTTGAGGAGTTAGCTTTGTACTTCAATCAAAATCAAATACGGGCAATCCAAAACATCCATCCCCAGCAAATTGATGAAGGAGTGGCGCCAGATAGGTTGATTTGGGATCAATCAAAAATAGGAAAGTATACAGTCAAGGAGGGTTATCTGCACATAACCAAGCAGGAGGTTGGGGAGGAACAAATGAAGTGGCGATTTTGTGGCAAAGAATGATTTCCTGGAAGGGTATAGTCCCCAAGGTAAAAATTTTTCTATGGAGATTGATTTCTAAGGCTTTGATGTTATCCCAGAATATTAATAAAAGAATTACCAAGATTTCTCCTATGTGCCAGAGATGTAATGGTGAAAATGAATATGAAATGCATTGCTTCTTTTTTGCCCTGGGTCGAGAGGGGTCTGGTTTGGTAGCAATTTGGGTCTAAGAACACAAGATTTACCTCTCAATGTTGTAACAACAATAGATCAGTGCACTCAGACCATGACAGAGGAGGAAATTAAGAGATTCAGCTATACTTTGTGGGAAATTTGGTTGGCAAGGAATGAAGTGGTGTTACAAGCTAAGAAATTTGAACCAACACAAATTTTGAAAAAAGTGCAGTGCTGGTTGGACAGAGATGCGAGGCAGGATCAAATGAACACATATAATTTGCACAAGGAGGTATATTGGTACAGCAATAATAGTTACCAAATCATTGTGGATGGTTCATGGGACTCACAGAATAAGGCAGGATGTGCTTACATAATTTTCTTTGAGGGTCAATTATTGGAAATTGGATATTCAAGCCATGTACTGTATGATCCATATCAAGCTGAGGTGTGTGCTGTCAAGGAAGCCTTACAAAAAATGCAACAGAGAGGTTTCATTCATCACAAAATTGAGATTTTCAGTGATTGCGGCACTCTTGTTACAATCATAAATGAGAGAGATTTGGAAGATGTCCCAACTTGGAGAGCTTGGCAGGATACAATGCAAGTGCTGCACATTTCAAATCAGTTCCATGGCAGCTTACTGGTAAGACAAGTAAGGAGAGAGGCTGTGTACCAACCCCATTTACTGGCAAACATTGCAAGGCGATCAGGGACTAGTTACTGTGGAGTGCCCAGGTTTTGGCATGCTGTGGAAAGAGAAATGAAGGACATGGATGCCAGGTTTTTCAAGAAGCTACATTTTGATCCACCTTGATTAGTTTTGTTTTTGTTTTTCAAAATCCCCTCCTGGACTAGTTTTTTGTTAGTGTTTTATTTTTGTTTTCTTAGGGGCAGCCTGTTATTTTGTTTTTCTTTACTTTTTTAAGAATGCTTTGTTTCTTTCTTTTTTCCATAACTCAGTTTTACTGGTAAATTTGGTTCCAGGCTAGGGGTGTTAGATTTGATGTTGTATTGATGTAAACTCAGCAGCCACGTGATGGCTAGTTCCTTTCTAATGAAACGCCTAAGGGCATTTTAAACTTCAAAAAAAAAACAAATTCTGTTTAGATTTATGCACAAGTGGCGATTTCAATATTCAATTGAAAATTTCTTGTGATGTGTAAATTAGAAATAGTTAGGAGGTTTAATTTCATCTTTTTCTTTATCAGATTTTATTTTCCGGACATCATTTTCTTTAAATAAAAATGTTACTCGCAGATTCTCAATCTAACAATCAAGATTAGTGACGCTTTTTCGAGGATCGGATATATACAAAAATCGTTACAAAGTCCTAATAAAATACATTATTTATTTAAGTAATGCTAGAGTAAAATGTATTTGACATCAAACACAATTCAAAAGTCAATTATTGAATTTCAAATAGACAATTTGAATCGCTAAATATAATCTCCATAGTGAAAACTAAATTTAATATTAAAAAATTTATCTACTTTTTCAGATTTTGTAAAATTAGATAGTCCGAAACTAATTAGAATCTTAGATTGATGATTTTCTAAAATAAAAAAAAGTTAAAATATTCGAAAAAATATCAATTTTAATCTCTAAGAAAATTTTATTACGAAAAATAAATTGAATGATTCGAATTAGCCTTTAAAAATCTCGAAAATAGAGATCCAATCGTGTTTGGTGGAGTGAAGTGCGAAACACATTTGACTCCAGAAATTATTCTTTTACAAACTTTTGAATACCTAAAATATTGAAGAAGCATCCTCTCAGCTTGTACAATTTTATATTTTTATTGTTTTGTCTACGAATATTCAGAAATGTTTTCATTAGTGGATGTTTATTTCAGGTCATTCTGGTCCTTTAGCACCAACTAATTTTCTATTTCTAATCTATGGGCCTTAATATACGGCTCGGCCCAAATTATTTTGTTTTTCCCCCAATTGACCATCTCACATTCTCACATTCTTCCTAAGGAGGCATACTTCCACGCTGCCCCAAATTGACAAAATTCTCTCTTCCCACCATCAAACAATCATATCTAACTTTGAAGAGTTTTTTTCATACCATGGTACTACCAACATTGCCCTGCTGTTTGCTATTGTAGAAGACACTAATTTTAAGGTAAGGTGCTTGGCATTTTTGTTGTTTCTCAATTTCTCAATAAATACTGATTGCATGTCAATGCGTATCCTTGAAACATAAATAAAACGAAAGCAAGCAACCTATAAATTCATCCTTCACTGTAGTCCCTTTCGATGACAGCCTTTACACAGTTACCACTGTCCTTTTTTACCTTTTTAATTTTGTTATTTTGTTTTACAAAAGCAACATTGCAAATTGGGAGCCTCAATTTGATACATTGTGTAATACCCCTTTCTGATATTCTCTTTAGGGAGGGGAAAAAAATGTTCTCCTCAGAAGTTTGTGGTGAAGCAGTGGTGCCTGCTAGTGACAGTGCGCCACAAGTATGTAGTTTCCCTATCCAGGAGGATCACCGATTCCAAGTTTCTGAAGGGTAAGAATGTAATGCTATTCATGCACCTTATTTTCTGAACAATTTCAATATTGCCATAAGCATATTAGTATGGACTATGAACCACTACTGGTAAGGTCCTATATTTACCATACTGCTTTCCTACTGTATATATTCGTTCGATTTGATTTTGTTATTCCTGTGGCTTTTGTGTTAAATGATACGACTTGGTTAACCTAATTTTTGCATAATATTTAGTTTTTCTCCTGATATTTTCTTTACTTTTCCCCTTCTTGGAATTATGTAGTGGTGCAGATAAAAAGAAAAAGGTGCAAAGAATCTTTGGCTGGGGGCTACGGCGGTTCAGCACATTAGGTTAGAGATATAAACTGTCTCCAGCTTGTAGGCCTTAACATATCAGCATCTTTAAGTCGAGAAAATTTAGTTTTGCTTTCTAATATGTGAATTTAGACCTTACTTGTGTAAGTGAGCAAGTCGGATAAAATGGTTATGAACCATTTTAACTGACTCAATATTACTGACCTGCTCAAGCTTGCATATAGTTCCAAAATGTGTTAACGATATGATCTTGAATGCAAATTGCTTAAGATGATAATCGTCAATCTTCTTTGTTTTCTAACAATTCTCCAGTTTGTGAAAAGGTCGAGGCCAAAGGAAGAACGTCATATAATGAGGTATAAAATTTTCCATCCTTTAGCATTTTGTTCCTGTTATATGCACATTGCTTAGGTCAGGTAGTGGACCTGTGCTAGTCAGCACTGACCACGCCTGCAAACCTTATTTTCTTTTGCTGAGGTTAGTGCAGTTGATTTTGATTCCTATAAGCTTTGACCCCAGCCCACCTCCCACCCTCCCAAAGTGGGGAAAAAATGTAATACTACTATTGGTTTTGATACTAGGTACATGGTTGTAATTGATTTCTTCTAGTTACTTCATCAATATCAGTTTATGATAATGGCCTTTCAAAAGCACATTTCTAACTTGTGAGATGCTTTTAGACGTAGCTCCTGTTTCATGCAGTTCCTAATAAAATGACATAAACAGAATCTAGCAGTTCAGATTTTTTAAATGGATTGTGTATAAATTTTATTTGTTTATTAAGTTTGCAATGTAATTTCCCCTGCATCCCTGTATAGCCTTGAATTACCTAGTCTACAATTAGAAAACAAGATACAGAAATATTTCTTCCAAATGCCTTTACTACCTATATTCTTGCATTTTTCTCTCTCTATCTTGAGCAATAGGTTAGAAAGAAGGTTAGTTATGCCCTTTTGACCTTTAAAGTGAATGGTATCTGGTCCTTTTTATTTTTGAAGGGATATAAGACATCCAGGTTTACTGGGTTATTTGAATTGCATCATATTCCTATCCCACTTTTTCCCCCCATTTCTTGTGCCCATTGTCTAACATTCTTCAAATCTGATGCTGTCATACAGGTCGCTGATGAAATTCTTTCAGATATTAAACACCTGGGAAGTGGCAGCCAGCAAATAGAGGTTTGCTCTTCAAATCCCAACTAAAAAAGAATCACAAAATTAGCACGAGAAAGGGAAATTTACTCTAGCTGAGATTGCTCTCCTCGCTTAATAGCCGTGGGTTAAATTAGCTTGATGAGAAATATCTATATGACATGGAACCTATCTTCTTATTGACTAGTTTGATGAGAAAAACTTGCGTCGTAGAATTTATGATGCATTCAATGTTCTGGACTCTATTGGAGTTATTGCTCGTGACAAGAAAGAGGTTTGGTGGCTCGGCTTCCCTCATGCAAAATCTGAATATGTGCAGAGGTTGCAGGTGAGTGAGTTTTTTCATTGTCTTCTATATTCTTTCAAATTCATTCTGGAAAAGCACTGGATGCATTCGTAATGCAAGAGTATTGGTTGCTTATGTTGCTATATGTAGTTATGTACCTATTTGTCCAGATGCCAGTACATCCCTGTTTGTGCATAGTATGCTGCACTTCTATCAGCTCTATTTTAGGACGTGTTTAGCTATGGTTTTAACCCATATTATCATGCATTGTCTTATAAAGAACATCTTCTAACATATTTTATAATGTTACTATATCCTTTGTACTTTTCTAGAAGCACCGAAAGGAGCTCTTAAGCAGGATACAGAAAAAGGTGAATTTCTTACAAGAAATAGAAGATCAAGTAAGATTCCTGACACTTGGTTAACAAGCAATTAGTTGATTCTTTAAAAATGGCATAACCTTTTGACCCAACAAATTTATTTACATTAAAAAAGGGGACGCAGGTCAGGTCGAGATATGATATCACATTCTTATTTAATAGGTTATTTATTGTAATTTTCTCTTGTAGGTTTCTAGTTGGTTTAATTTATTTTCTCTGCTCATTTAGACTTAGGTTCAAATCCTGCCATTTCAGATTATTTACCAACAGAATTAATTTGACATTCTGTTTGAAAAATTTCTGTATTGTGTTCAAGGTTTAGTTGGATTTGGGATTTGAGTTACTGGGGTTTGTGTTGAAGCAATATTTGGGTCAGTGAACTAGATTTCTATTCTAGACTTCTAGTTCAGGTCTAGTTTGGTTGCTGGCATTTTCAAAATGCTTTTGGTGAATTTGGTTTCCAGGTCGTTTCAATTGGTTAGAGTCAGGCAGCTCAATCTAACTTTTACATAGATGAATGAAAATATGAAATATTCAACAAATAATACCTGGTCTTCTACTCTGATAAATGAAATATCCAATAAGTAATCAGAGTCTCTTTTCAGGATCTTCTGGTCCTCTGGGACATTTTAGCTTACAAATATGGATTCATACCCCTGTTTGAGAACCTGAATTCTTTTCATTTTGTTTTAATCTTATGTTTTTATATAGTTTGTGATCTTTTCTTTTTGTTTGGTTATTTAAACTAGTACTTGGATCTTCGTAATCTTGCTTTGCGAAACCAAAAATCAGGACTAACAGGTGTATCTAGTGGTGTTGCTTTGCCTTTTTTGTTGATCAAGGTATGTTTTTTTTTTCAAAATTGAATATTTCAATATTATCAGATTGCCCGGTTGTAGCAGTACTAGTTCATAATAATGTTCTTTTTGCCTCTTGGGTTACTAATTAGTTAATTTTTTGTTTCCTATTTTACTGATAGCCATTCCTTTTTTGGTTCATATGTTTACTAAGACCAAACAGATAGCAAATATTATGTTAGGTTCAAATGCTGTGATGAACCAAGTTATGGAATTTTCTTTTTTTTAAGGGTTATTTGGACATTTTTATTTTTACTTGCCACTACCTTTTCTTTTATCATTTACAGATGCAGGAATTAAATTATTTGTGTAATTTAAAAAAAAAAAACATTGTTTACACTCTTTTGCTGGGAAGGGAAGCTACATGCAATTTCACTTTCTATGCCAACACTATGGAACCTCCTTCTGATAAGTTGTGCTTTTTGTTATGTTGGGTTTCAGACGAGTCCAATGGCAACTGTGGAGGTAGATATCTCAGATGATTCACGCCTAGTTCATTTTGAATTCAATGGGTATAATCTGTTAATCCTGATTTGTTATATTTTTCTCTTGTGTGTAGGTTTTATCAATATAAATTACATTTCTTATGGTACACTGACCTACTTACCCTTTCATTTCATATCAGCAAGAAACCATCTATGACACCTACCATGAACGTTGTATAAGGAATTCTAGTCTTAAATAAGAACAAAGAAAAAATGAGGATAATTTGGTTGCTGAGAGAACTTTGATACAAATATCCTGTGCGTAGAATGCATTTCTTTTTAGAGGGAAGTTTTAGTATAAAGTTCTGGAACAACTTGTTAGTATTACATTTCCTTTTGGGGTTTACGGTTGTCTTTTATTTTAATCTCTTTTGTGCAGAACACCTTTTACCATGCATGATGATGCCTCAGTGCTTAAGGCAATGAGATTCAAAGCAGAAGGAAGAACCGAAAAAGTGAACCAGATCATATTAGATGGTTCACATTCAGGGCCCCCGTTAATGAACGAAGCAACCTAAAACACCAACTAGAATCTAAACATAGGAAGTAAAATGTATCTTCTCAAACAACTAGGAGTCATATGTAGCAGTTCATTTTTGTATAGCTTTCTACATATATAGCAATTTCTAATGCCCCATGAGAGCTGCTACTCTGATTTCTCCCTGAATTAAATCAAGTAGAATTAGGCGCTATTGCACTTGAAATTGAATATATAGATTTAAATTTAAATGTTCTTCCTGCTCTTCTAGCATTTGATTTAGTTAGAGAAGGGTGGGTAGTTAACTTCCAAGTAATTTGTAAAGGATAAGAAAGTCCAAAGCTACGGAGTAAAATTTTTCTCTATAATTTCTCTAATTTGCACCTATTGCTATGATCAGTTGCTATTATTATTATTATTATTATTATTAATTTTTTTTTCAAGTTTAAATGCATGCATAGCTATTCTAATAAAGATATACTATGTGCATAAAAATAACCAATTATGATCCGAACGATATATTAACAGGCTGAAAACTTAATAAATAGTTCTTAGGAGTGTTTCAAAAATTATTGCAAGTATGTGTTCTTCTCGTCCAATTATATAGATCATTTTACAGAAGTTAATAGACTTTACTTTTGTGGTTTATTGTGCTTCCGGAGTTAAATCGTAGCCTGTAGGAAATGATTTAAAAATGAGCGCACTGTTCTTTTTGCTTTCCGTTATGGATTGTGATTTGTGAATGAAGGGTTTGGCTCGTTGTCCAAATTCCAATATTTTCTTAAATTAAGTAGAAACACACTTTTTGCTTTATAGTAAGTATTGAGTCACATTTAATATTTCACCAAAGATCTTCCAGTATTAATTGCTATAATTTTCACTTTGTTTGATGATAAAGGATAAAGTTTGCATCAAGTTCCGTCACTTGGTAATGTGCGTGTAACAGCGATCACATTTTAAGTGTCCATTTTTAAAATAATAATTTCTATGGTTTATAAGATTATCCCGCTGGTCAATTTTTAATAAATGTGAACCCATAAATTGAATTGCTGCATTAAAGGTACAATATATTAATCTTAATAAATGTGGACTCCATGCGATTTAGAATTTCATTATAAAGTTGTAAATAATTAAATATAGGTTAATAGAGTAGTATGTTTTGTTCACATATCATAGCTAGGAGTCCACCACTATTAAATATTAATTAATGGTCTAGTCACATCATATCTAAATCATATAGACCAGCATTATTGCAGCGGATCCGGGTTTACGGATGCCGTGATGGATACTCCGCAACTATAAAATAATATAAATCCAATCTGAGTCAACGTTGACTCCTCCAGTCCAGTCCCAGTCCCACCTTGCGGGCCGCAGAATCATCTCCAGTACAGTCATCAGTAGCTTTCTCACTTACCATTCTCCAGCGAAAACAGAGAGAGAAAGAGATTGACGGTTGGAGCGGTGGAATTGGAATTGGCAGCACGAGAGGAGTTGGACCAATCAAAGACTATGAGTATGACGCCACAAACACAAGTCCAGACGACGCTCCTTTCTCCATCCCTTCTCTCCTCCTTATCTCTCCCTCTTCTTCTACTGCTAGTCGTGGCTGGCGCCAGAGATGACCCACGCGCAAGCCATTGCGGAGAGAGCTGTCGCGGCCGTCGGCTCTGGCTACGACCTCACATCCGACCTCTGGCTGCCACGCGTCAAACCAGGCCGTATTGTCGATTTTGGCTGTGATCCTGCTTCGCTCAGCGACCTGTTCTTGCCTGCTGGAGTTGTTGTCAAGCAAGTACCTGATGTCATCATGTCTGATAAGGGTGAGAGGATGCGGTTTAGCTCCGACGTTCTTTCTTTTCATCAGGTTTGCTTTCATTTCATTTTTTTGTACAATTTACTTTCTTCTTGTTTTCAATCTCATAAGTTTTTATTTATTTTTTATTTTTTTGTTTTTATTTTGAAGATGGCAGAGCAGTTAAACCAATCTTTTTCGCTGAGTGGTAAAATTCCGTCGGGATTGTTCAATTCTATGTTCGATTTAAAGGGCTGCTGGCAGAAAGACTCAGCTTCTACTAAGAGCCTTTGCTTCGATGGGTGGTTCATTGAATTGTACAGCGTGGAGATTACAAGGTCTCGTTTGGTATTGCAAGACCAAATCAAGAGGGATGTTCCTTCCACTTGGGACCCACTGGCATTGGCAAAGTAAGTTCCTCCATTCGCAGCGTCTTCTTCTGTTTTCTTACCTTATATTGGTTTTAGGTTCAGGCCTTGAGGTCAGGAGCAGGTGCTCTTATAATTTCTTATTCCTTCGCTGTGCTCTATTTGCATGGCTGTCTCATCAAACCTTAATTGAGCATTGAACATCACCTCAAAAAAAAAAAAAAAAAAGAGTGCAGTTGCTACTCAGGCATATCGGAAGTGTGTACCTGTGCCAGTGTTTTATAGTTTTCTATAATGCGGGAACTCCAATCTGGTGTTAAATATGCCTATGTTTTCTTGGTGTTGGCAGTTAAATACTGAGAAAAATCAACCAGGTCAAAATTTATAGGACCATTTAAAATATATAAAAAAAGGGCTTTTGATTTTCTTTTCTGGCATGTGATATTGTTTCTATAGACATGTTGGTATGACTTCAGTACCGAATAATTTTACAGATAGTCCTTAGAGTTGACAAGCCTAATTTTTCACTTCTGTCGTCCTGTGTTATTCATATTATTTTCATATTGCCACTTTAGCTTTATTGAGAAATATGGCACACACATAATTGTTGGAGTGAAGATTGGTGGGAAAGATGTTGTTTATTTAAAACAGCTGCAAAACTCCTCTCTGTCGCCATCAGAAATGCAAAATCTTTTGAAGAAATTAGCCGATGAAAAATTTTCAGAATATTTTGGCGGGAACTTCACTGCTAGGTCCAGTGAACTGCCAAGAAAGTACAATGTAAGCATAAGTAGTGTCATGTTCTTGAATGGGTGCAGCTCTGTTGAGCTGAAGTGTTGCTTCTTATACATGTAATACCCATCATTATATCCTACAAAATGGAGCAGATGCATTCTAATATGTTTTTCCTCCCATATTTTGAAGCTTTCACAGCCTACTTTCTCTATCTTTCACGGATAGAGGAAGAAAGAGAGCAATTACATTTTGGTTAGAATTTTGTGATGACATCTTTCTAGGGTAGCATGATATGGCCTCTTAGAAATTGCTATAAGATGTGCAATTATGGCCCTGATCAGAATTTCTCTATTTTAACATGGGATTTCATTTCATTAAAAAAATTTTTGATCAAAATGGATGGATTTGATGTCATTTGATTGGAATTTCAATGTTATTAGACCCAAAGAAATCTCGAGAAATCAATTCTAATGAAATGAAATCCCGCATGAAAATCATTTTGATCAAAGCCTACTTGTTTCAGGACTACCGCAGCATTGTCTTACCAGCTCATAACCGGGGCAGGTCTGTTGCACACTTGAAGAAGGAGGTATGCTTTTCTCTAAGTGAAGAGCTTTTTTATTGCTGTTATTTTGGTGTCAAAGTGTGTATTTGGTCTAAAACTGCAGTTAACTGATGTTTAATGATCAAAGTTCAAACAAGCAGAAGTGGTTAAAAATGTGGTAGTGAACTTGTTCTCAAGCTAGCTTGGAACCACATTTGGTTTCTACTTTCTAGAAATGGTTAAAAATGGTGGAAAACTTGTTGTCAAGTTAGCTTGTAATTACATTTAGTTTCTATCTTATATGTTGTGCAGTCACAGTTTGCAACATAAGTTTTTCCTGTTTGAACATGTAGGATATAGTTTCAATCCATGTCAGGAGGGGAGGTGTTAATACAGCTCAAAGCCACAGTGCATGGCTTTCAACATTGCATGAATCTCCAGATGTTATATCCATGTCTTTTGTTCCCATCATTTCTCTGCTAAATGGGGTCACGGGTGGTGGATTCATCAGTCATGCGATTAATCTTTATCTTCGATGTAATTCTGCATTTCAAAATAAATACATGTTTAATTCAAATGTTGTTTTTTATGTTAATGCATATACATTTATTTTCACATTATATGAGAATATGTTGCCACATTTTGCTCATTTGAACCCAGACAAGCCACCAATTGAGGAGCTTCACCAGTTCTTGGAATTTCAGCTGCCTCGCGTGTGGGCTCCATCATATGGTGATCTTCCTCTGGGTCCACAGAGAAAGAAGGGCAGCTTGCCTTCTCTGCAGTTCTCTCTCATGGGCCCAAAGCTTCATGTGAATACAACTCAGGTAAAAATCAAAATTTTAGTGGGTTCACCTACTTATCCTTGGGAGAGTTTTTATCTTTTATCTATCCCATTTTATAATTTTCTGGCTCATGTTGTGTACTTGTATGGTACTTGTATTGTTCCGACATGGATTTAATATTTGTTAACTTCATTTTTCATGTTTATTTCAATACTTTAATTGTTTCCACCATAGCACATGCCCTGTCATTTCTTTGTTGGAATTGTAAATCAATGAGATGTGGCAGGCTGATTCTCAAAACCGACCTGTTACTGGCATCCGCTTGTATCTAGAAGGTGACCGAAACGATCGATTGGCCGTGCATTTGCACCACCTCGCTTCTCTCCCACGCTCTTTCCAAATTTCTGATGAACCAGCCTCATCAGATGATGTGACCCTTGATGAACGGGCCTATTATGAACCCATCAAGTGGGCTCTCCTTTCACATGTTTGCACAGCACCCGTCCAGTACAATGGCCCAGGAATCGATGAATGTGCTGCCATAGTGACCAAAGCATGGCTGGAGGTTAAGGACATTGGTCTGAGAAAGGTTCTTTTTCTCAGGCTCGGTTTCTCCAGTGTTGCTTCAATGAGGATCCGACGGTCGGAGTGGGATGGCCATAGCAGCATTTCTCGAAAATCTGGTTTTTTTTTCTGCTTTTCTCTTTTGATCATTTCATTTACTTTGTTAAAAATTTTGGACCTCTGGTTGTACAGACGTTTGGTAGAATCAGTGAAATGCACAACTTGAAGCCAATACGGAATTAAACAACTAATTGGTTTTCAGGTTGGCCCTTTCCAACCCCTCAATTGAGGAAAGAATGATAATAACATTATTAAATGATATTTTCTGTTTTTAACAAACCTATATTTAGATGAACAATCAAGTAATTAATTGGATGCATGAAACAAGAAAATGGTTATAAAAAAAAGGGTAAACTTAAGTATTTATTTATTTATTTTCACTACAATTATTGTTAGGTTCTTTCTCTGGACTAATCAGTTCACGGTTCAGCGGCAGTCAGGAGCCAGTGCAGCCGATAAAGCAGAAAATTGAGGTTAATTCTGCTGTTTTTCCAAAAGGCCCACCGGTGCCACTGAGAGTACAAAAATTGTCTAAATTTGTGGACACAACTGAAATTACCCGGGGACCAGACGACTTGCCTGGTTATTGGGTTGTTACCGGTGCAAAGTTATGTGCGGAAGGTGGGAAGATCTCGCTTAAAGTGAAGTACTCTCTGTTAATAGAGATGATTGATGATGATGAAATATAATCATTTGTAGTTGAAATACGGAATTAGAGAATGTACAGTAAACATAGTTTTGTTGTTGTTTGAATTTTATTTTATTTCAAAAGGGCCAATGCATAAATGTGGCAACATTTTCTTATAGTAAACACAGTTTTGTTCTTGTTTTCAGAATTGTTCCTGAAATTTCTGTAAATACTAAATATGTATAGTTTTCTTAATAAGTTCTGTAAATATATTATGAGGAGAACAAATGCCTCTTATCTTTTAAATGAATACAAACCAAATGCTTATGAAAAGGTCAAGGCCTTCTGTGTCTTGCGTCTGATTTGAGGGTGACCATTTGGAGTTAAAAAAATGGGAACGATGACCCAAAGCAGTATGTGTAGAGAAATTGTGGCATTAGTATTAGTCCAAGCAATCAACAAGAATATTCGAGATAAGAAGGCATGGAGAATTGTATTTTATCTTTTTGCTTTTAATGATTGTATGCGAAGTATTGTTAGATTTTTAAGTTCCCAATGGCCCAATCACACATAAGAGATTGCATTACTGAAGCTCTAATTTATCCTTTTGTTTCTAGAATCCACAGTTTATTTCTCCGTCTTTGCATTGGGATGACAAGTAAACCCAACATGCGTGAATATAGTAGGTTAATTAACAGGCACAGTTTGTGTGTAATTTTTAGGTAAGAGGCAAAACTTGGGTTACGGAACGTATATAAATTGCACAGATGGCTAAATTAATCGTTATCTTTTGTTTCTATATGAAATCTCTCTTTTGAAATTCTTAGTTTTGTGTTGACAGTATAGCTCATGCCGTATTCTCTAAGATATCAGAGAAATCAATAGTGCTGATTGTCCTTTATTGGTCTCACGATGTTGAATTAGGCACTATGATACGCAGATTGTGTGATCTGGTAATTAAGGAAAACAAGGCAGCCTCGAGACATGCATGAGGTGGAAAATAGGCAATGTATCTCCCACAAGCTGCTGTTTTTTATTTCCGTGGTTAGTTGATTGTTTAGTATAGAAACTTTTGTAATAGATTTAGAAAGAGATGCAATAGGCAGTGATAAAAGGAGAGGAAAACCCTGTATGCGTGTACCAGAAAAAGAGGAAAAGAAAAACTCTGATTTTTATGTATCAAATATTCTGAAATTAATAAAATTTGGGAGGGAAAGGAGTTCATGGGAGTGATTGTATTCTTGTGATTGTTGTTTTTGTTATGATATCAGAGCACTAGTTGCGATTCTGTGATTGAACTTCCTCCCCGACGATATCAGATCCAAGAACTGACAACCCTCAAACAAGCGAGGCTATCAATACCACAGCCTTGCTGGAAAAACTCACCCAACTTACTCAAACAATAACCCTTCAGCAAACTCAATTAGTGGCCATGCAAAGTGCAGCCGCTCAGCCACCACCACAACTGATTGCCCTTACTGATGGAGTACTTCGACCTAGTCCTATTGATGTGCAGATGAATGGCAGCAACTATACCTTCTGGTGCCAAGAAGTTGAGATGTATGTCAAGGGACGAGAACGAATGAATCATCTCACGGGGTTCCTGCACCACCTGCAAAGAATCATCCTGACTTTCATAAATGGGAGGTCGATGATGTGGTAGTTAAAAGATGGCTCATAAATTCCTTGGAACCACAACTGAGGACGAAGTACATCCATCATCCGACAGCAAGAAATGTATGGAGAGCGCTTGCGACCAATTACTATGATGGTAGCGATGAAGCGCAGGTTTTTGCACTAAACCGCCAAGTCTCACACACTAAACAAGATGGCAAAACAGTGGAGGAGCTTTATGATGAATTGCAAAGTCTTTGGCAGGAAGTTGACTTTCGCAGCCCCAACCCCATGGTATGTGCTTGCGACATAGAGCACTTCAACATCTTTGTTCAAAAAATCAGGGTATATACTTTTTTTGATGCTCTGGACGATCATCTTGATAATATTAGAGCCCAAGTGCTACAGATGTCTCCGTTTCCTACTCTTGAACAAGCCTATGCACATGTCAGACGTGAAGCAAATCGTCAGGGCATCATGGTGAAGCATGGGCAGGAGGTGCACAATTCTGTTGCCATGTCGACCAAGGGTTATCAAACCAGGGAGGTAAACAACTTTGTTACAAATGTGATTGATAAATCAAAACTCAAATGCAGTCACTATGGAGGCACCAAACACCTCGAGGAACAATGCTTCAAGATTATTGGGTATCCAGAATGGTGGAAAGGCGGTAGGAATAAAACCCAAAGTGATGGCTACAGAGGGAAGGCAAACTCGCCATCAACTGAAGGAAACGTTCTAGCACACTCCACAGCATCTAGCGATGCATCAGGAAACAAAAGTGGCAACCAACCTATCTTGGCAACAAGAGGGGTGGCAGTGGCATGCGCTGGAAATTGCTCAAGCAACATCAGAAATAATTCAACTTCTGTAAGTAAGGTGGATGAAACCGGTGAACAAGGTATGAAAAATAAAATCCTTCCTGGAATTTTTTGCGACCTTACATTAAGTAAAGTTTCCTTTGGTAACTCACAACATGATGAAATGGTAGATAAAAATGATATTAAATCTCGAGACTGAGTTATTGATTCAGGGACAACAGATCATATGACATATGAACTAACAAAAGTTACATGTATTAAGAAGGCACAAAAAGATGGTATTATAAATGCAAATGGAAGCATTCATCCTGTAACTGGAGCCGGAGACGTTATGGTTTCACCGGCTCTAACTCTTAAAAATACACTCTTAGTGTCGTCCTTGACTACTAAGTTAATCTCTATTGGTCAATTGACTCATGACTTAAATTGTGTTGCACTTATGTACCCATCTCATTGTGTGTTCTAGGATCTCCTCATGAAAGAGATAATTGGCCATGGTACTAAGCGGGAAGGACTGTATTACCTCAACAACTTGAAGACATGAAGAGCATGTCTGACAGGAAATATTGAAGAAGATAAAAGGAATAAAGTTCTATTGTGGCATAAAAGATTGGGACACCCATCATTTGGTTATTAAAGAAACTTTCACCTCATTTATTTTTAGGAATAAATGATAAAGATTTTTCTTGTAAAATGATCGATGGGAAAAACCAAGTCTCAAAATAAAAACCTCGTGTCTACCGATCTAATCGTTTGTAGAACAGCTTGAGGGTCGAATCCACGGGGACGGTGTTGGAATATTAGTCTTTTACTTTACTAAACTAGCTAGACGGTTCAACTCTTATGTGAATTAAGGGTTGCAGGTGGGTCTAAATCCTAAGTCTAGTTTCAAGGTCAAAACAAGAATTAATGAGAGAGATTCAACAAGTCACGTAATTCTAGGGTTTCTGGTTGCTAACACTTATTCTTAGTCCCAGTTCCAGCGGCCCGCTGACTCTCGTAGCGGCCCGCTAAAAGTACTTAGGTCGCTAACCTATTAGACTGGTCGCTGGCTACTTGGCGGGCATAGACAACCTCGCTGATTCACTCAACGGCCCGCTAGGATTAGCGATGTGAATGCAAATTGACTTAACTTAGTTGACAATTGTGTAGGGATAATGGCTTAATTAAGGTTCCTAGATCAAACTCTCGTTTTAGGTCTGGTTATCAATTAATTAACCCAATTTCACTCGTATAAAATTTAGATTTCAACTATCGTTTCTTGGTCTAGTTTCTACAATTTTATACCTTTCTAACCCTATGAAATCTTTGAGTCTTCACTCTTGGAAAGGACTTAAATCTCATTAATTAGTCCTGGTTTAACCTTTCAGTTTAAAACCTTCATGTTAATCATAATCATGCCTAGTAATCTAAGTTTATTTGGACTTAACCACCTAGCAATTAAGCAAGCTCTACTTAACGGGTGTAAACAAATCTACTTAGACAAACATGGCATAATCAATTCAAGCAATTCAAGCAAGGTATAAAACACAAAGATATCAAATAAACTAAATAAACATGCAATCAACAACTAAGAATTCGAGTTTACAACCATAGACCTAGAACAAACAATCAACAACTAAGAAACATCATACAAACACAAGAGAAAATGAGAATAAGGAAAGATTACAACCAATTGCTCTTGCGTATCGAAATCTCCTATCAAACATGTCTCTTGCTGTAGCAATCAACCTGTTTGGCGCTGCCACGATCTGGACTTGAGACTCAACTCTCAAATAACTCTATTTCTAACCCTAAATTGACCTTAGATTTGGTCTCCTTCTTGTTCTCTCTCAAAACCTTCTCAAACTAGTCTTTAATAGGAATTGGGAAGGTGTAGAAACGCTGGAAATAACTGAAGATGCGTTCTGGATGCACATAGAGTCGGTAGAAACCGTCGTCTAAATATAGAACTGCTAAATCGGGTGATTCTGATAAATCTGGCAGTTCCAGGTCTGGCGGGCCGCTGGGACTTTCAGTGGGTCGCCGTAAAATGTCAGCACTGCGTCCTGTCAGTATTTTGGACATATTTCCTTCATTCGTACTCCGTTTGAGGTGATTCAAGATCCGTTGGAAAGCTTAGAACGATCTCTTCATGTTCATGGGCTCATCCAAGTCATTTTTTTGTCCAAAATCTGCAATAAAACTAGAAAAATATGGTAGTAACTCATTTTTGACACAAAAATCTAATTAAACTAACCTAAACTCATCTAAACTATGTAAACTATGTAAACTCAAGGCAATTGGTTTAGTTTGGAGATAAAATGATACTTGAATATGCATATAAAATCCACTCATCATAAAACTTATGTTGAAGCTAAGAGTCATAGAACCACTTATCCTGATAGTATGAATAAATATCTTGTTCCTTTTGAACTTGTCCATACAGATGTCTGGGGGCCTGCCCCGGTTTTGTCGAAATCTAGTTATAGGTGGTATGTGATCTTTATTGATGATTGTACTAGGATGACATAGATTTATTTATTAAAACACAAAAGTGAGGTGACCCAGATTTTTAAAAACTTTTACATAATGATTGAAACTCAATTTGAGAAAGGAATAAAGATGGTACGAAGTGATAATGGAATTAAGTATGTAAACAAGAATCTTATGAATTTTTTTAGTAATAAGGGTATTCTACATGAGACCACATGTGTTGGAACACCTCAACAAAATGGTGTAGTAGAGCGAAAAAATAGACATTTACTGGAAATCACTAGATCACTACTAATTGAAAGTAAGGTACCATCATATTTCTGGGACAATGCAATTACTTTTGCTACATATCTCATTAATCAGATGCCAACCAAAATTAATGATTTTAGAACTCCCTTGCAAGTGCTTGAGTCCCATATGAACATACCCTCGATTTTGAATTTACCACCTCGAGTATTTGGATGCGTAGTATTTGTTCATATCTTAAAATTCCACCGCACCAAACTTGACCCAAATGCAGAGAAGTGTGTCTTTTTGGGTTTTTGTCAATTCAAAAAAAGAATACAAGTGCTTTAATCCCACTAATCACAAGTTTTATACAACTATGGATGTAACCTTCTTTGAAAATGAATACTATTATGAGGCTAGCCAAATTTCGGGTTAGGGGGAGACAAATGTAAGTGACCAAAATTTGAAAATATTAGACACGTGGTTTACACCAGCCAACATAGTACACAATTCTAATAATTGTATGAATTTAAACTGTATGGAACAACAAGCCCATGTAGACATGGCTCAAGAGGAGTCAAGTTCGGGTCCAGGTCCACTAGCGTATACAAGACCGTACCAGGTTCATTCAGAGGACATATTTTCAGAAATAAATGAGAGGAGAATAGTTCCATTTCAACAAGGAGAGAGCTCGATGATGCCAGACATGATAGAGACTAATGAACAAGAAGAGGTAATACAGTCCCAACCCGAAGAGCCAATATCTCTACAAGAGGATACTCAGGTATGTGTCTCTCAACCAAAGTTTCAATTACCGTTTCGAACAAAAAAAGGGAAACCACCAAAAAGGTACGTACCAGAAGATGGGTCTAGTAAAGAGATTAATACCCGATTGCCAATTATACATGTACCAAAAGTCTGGCACAACCGTTAAGAGCCTTTGTAAATCAAATGGCATTAGCTAGAATCCCTGAGAGTGTAGAAGAAGCTTTGAATGATAAAAGGTGGGTCCAAGCAATGACGTGTGAAATGGATGCACTTGAAAAAAATCACACATGGGAACTAGTTAACCTGCCTAATGTTAGAGATATGTCCTAGAAACCAATCAGTTGGTAGCTATTATATTAGTTTATGTTATTGATGATGCTTGATCATTTGTTCCTAGAGATTATTATTGACAGATCATTCAGGTCGAGGATCTGAATTGTAGATCTCTGTGGATCATTCGTAAGAATGACAATAATGTCTCTAAAGAGTCCATAGTCTTGATAATTAACAAGGAACATTAATTATCAGATAAGACTAGTATGCAAGTTAAGTGATGATTAAGTTCTACAAATCATGGATAAGGAGTTACCGACTTAATTGCATATGTGTATGTTATTGGAACATAGCACAGGACATGACCCAATGAAATAAATATATGGATTGTGTTATGTGTCATTATTTATTTCATACGTATTTGATTCTGAGTTTGAGATGGTTCAGTTTTTCCACATGAGGATAGGTTCTATAAATATCGTCTAACGCTGATTCCTGATAAGGGCTGTTATACGGACTTTATTTATGTTCTCTTGAATTGTGCGGGGAGAAATTGTTTATCAAGATAACCGTATGTCCCTCATTAGTTCACCTAGTGAGTGATGATATCTACTGGGCCCCTTGATGGAGTTGGATCGTATGCGCGCAACTAGGCGATCAACTCTAGATCAAGAAATGTATAATCTGCAAGAATGACACATTCCTATCTTGGATTATACAAGGATATCATGTGACATAAGAATCAAAACAATAAGATATTATTTTCTTATGCAGGATTGAAGTGCTGTATTGGTACAGTATTTGTTTATGCGAATTGGGAATCATAACGTGTTGCTAGATACCGCTTATGATTATTGGAAATAAATGACGATTTATTTTCCATGGCCAACATAGCATAAATCCTCAAAGGGTCACACAAATAGGACTTTGACCATATGGTGTATTATTTATTTGATTGCATTAATGAATGCAATAATATGATATGTTGATTAATTAATTATATACCGTTGCGAACCGTTATAATTAATTAAGTCAAGGGATCATATAGAAATAAATTAATGCACATGCTAATTCCAAAGTAATTATCAATAAGTTGAAAATTAATTTCACTCAACAATATTTAATATAATTATGAGAATTATATTGAATATATAGGCTTCAATTGATTAAGTCTTTTTTGAGCCCAAACAATAAGCTATTGTCTTAGTCCATTAAATATTTGATTTAATGTGTTTAAGAGATAAAATGGAAAAGGATCAAAAATAGCCCATGGAGGTCATAACGTGGCCGGCCATAAAATGATAGTAATCAATCATTTTAATGGGAAAGGTAAGTAGATATATACGGTTTTTGATTGTCAATTAAAATAACCTAATTTTTGCTACCTTTTCACCATCTTTATGGCCGCCACTTATCCAAGAGGAGAGAAATAAGTTTCTCTCTTCCTCAGCTTCTTTCCATGGCTTATTGATAGGTCTCATGTGTTGAGAATAACTATTTCACTAATTGATTGTCGATTGGAAGAGGAATAGCGAGTGGATTAGCTTTGTTCTTGCTCGTGCTAGCACATGAGATTAGAACTTAGTTAATCTCCTTGGTTGACTCGAGGCAACCGAAGGGCAGCCGTAAAGGTGACGAGCACGCCACCGATTCCTAAAGAAAGGATTCGAGCCTTCCGAATACGATTTCGGAAGAGGTAACCTCCTACGCTTCTCCTTTTATGATGTTAATCACTTGAATGACTAGATCCGTTAATCGTGCGTATTAATTCTTTGTTATATGTTAATAAAAATTTTAATTGCACGTGGACTTGAGTTCCTAACACCTAATGGGAAAAAGACCATGGGGTGTAAATGGGTTTACTCCATCAAGTACAATGAAAAAGGAGAAATAGAAAGATACAAGGCCCAGATTGGTAGCAAAAGGATATGCACAAGTATATGAAATTGATTTTCAAGAAACTTTTTCTCCTGTTGCAAAACTAAAAACAGTTCGAGTTCTTTTATCCCTTGCAGAGAATTTTGATTGGCCTCTACATCAATTTGATGTGAAGAATGCATTCCTACATGGTGATCTAGGAGAGGAGATCTATATAGACATGCCACCTAGATACTCGAATAGAAGGAAGGGGCATACAGTGTGCAAGCTTAAGAAAGCAGTATATGGCCTTAAACAATCACCAAGAGCGTGGTTTGGAAGGTTTTGCATCGCGATGAAAAGCTATGGATACCAACAAGGGGATTCAGATCATACATTGTTCTATAAGAAAATTGGAGGTAAAATTACAATTTTAATAATTTATGTTGATGACATGATTATTACTGGAGATGCTAATGCAGAGATTAAGACACTTGAAGAAAGATTAAGCAAGGAGTTCGAGATGAAAAATCTAGGCGGTCTAAAATACTTTTTGGGCATTGAAGTATCTCGTAGCAAGACAGGTATTGTTTTGTCTCAAAGAAAGTACATTTTGGACCTATTAACTGAAGTTGGTATACTTGACTGTAAACCAGTAGAGACTCTAATGGCTCAAAATGTAAAGGTCGGTGATGATCCGGATCAGGTACGTGCGAATAAGGAGCGGTACCAAAGGCTAGTGGGGAGACTAATTTACCTATCTCATACTAGACTGGACATTGCATATGCGGTGGGTGTTGTAATTCAATTCATGCATGACCCAAAAGAAGAGCACATGGATGCAGTAATGAGGATCATTCGATATCTAAAAGGAAGTCCAGGAAAAGGCATTACTTTCAGACAACACGGGCATGCTAAAATTGAAGGATACACTGATGCAGATTGGACAGGAAACATCGTAGACAGAAAATCTACAGCAGGGTATTTTACATTTGTTGGCGGTAACCTTGTGACTTGGAGGAGTAAAAAACAAAATGTGGTGGCACTTTCAAGCGCTGAAGCAAAATTTCGTGGAATGGTGAAAGGAATCTATGAATTATTGTGGTTAAAGAAACTACTTATGGAACTTGGATTTAAAATCCAATGGAATTGTTTTGTGATAACCAGGCTGAAATTGACTGATATTTTATTAAAGAAAAACTTGACAAGAATGTTATTTCTTTGCCATTTGTTAGATCACATGAATAGATTGCTGATATTCTCACCAAAGCGGTTGCAAGCAAAGAATTTCATGAAGTACTAGACAAGCTGAAGATGAGAGATATCTACGCATCACAGTGAGTGAGAGTGTTGAATTAGGCACTATGATACGCATATTCTGTGATCTGGTAATTAAGGAAAACAAGACAGCCTGGAGACACGTATGAGGTGGAAAATAGGCAACGTATCTCACACAAGCTGCTATTTTTTTATTTCCTTGGTTAGTTGATTGTTTAGTATAGAAACTTTTGTAATAGATTTAGAAAGAGATGCAATAGGCAGTAATTAAAGGGAGGAAAACCCCTGTATGCGTGTACCAGAAAAAGAGGAAAAGAAAAACTCTAATTTTTATGTTTCAAATATTCTGAAATTAATAAATTTTGGAAGGGAAGGGAGTTCATGGGAGTGATTGTGTTCTTGTGATTGTTGTTTTTTTTACACGACTCACCATCAAATTTTCAGTATTTGTTAATTCACTAGGGGTGTGTTTGGATGACTAAGGAATAAGGTATAATAATAAGAATTTTCGGTTTGCGTGCTTATCTAAATTCCTTATTTTTATACCATGATTTTGTTAGTATAGGAATACGGGCCCTTAAACAACACAAGAATAAGAATAAGCACGCAAACCGAAAATCCTTATTCTTTAGTCATCCAAACACACCTAGATGTCATGAGATTTTCAGTATTTATTACTTTACTAAATGTTCTACAAAACTGCGCACTTGTCAATCAAAGACAAACAATCATGTTGCACTTTTCTTTCAAGTTAATAGCTACAAGAATTAATCATCATACTCTTTAGATATGGTTTTCTCATATAGGCGCAACTGTTGATCCTAGACAGATTAACTAAGGAGGCTTTTCTTAAAGTTCATAATGAGTAGAGATGATGGCTTACTGTTGATCAGTGTTGACTGTTGAGGAATAAAGAAAGTGCAATGAAATCACTAACCATTAATACTATCTTCTGTAACAACGTTGACTGTACAATCCCTTAACTAATTGGCCATGACCGCTAAATGTCTAACCAAAGAAAACATATTCATTCATGAATTCAATCAGAATTCTGAGATGATATTAGAAGCCATCACTTTACCGATACGAATTTTGAAATTGGAGTCATTTGTCGAAATTTACGCAATCAATACTGACACATCTTATAGGGCTCTTCTCAGGTGGCTATGGTTGCATGAAAATCATTTTGTTTGATCACCTGCCTGAAATACTTCAGAGACGAGACAGAGAACAAAAGATTATACCAGAAAATTAGATACAGTCTACAAATATAAAATTTTTGTAAATGAGTAAGAGAAATCAATATAAACAAATATGTTTCTTTTAAAAATTCATATTACAATATAATTTGCTCGTCTAGAACATTTTTTCTCTAGACAAATGGTGCATTTGTGTAAGTTGGCGCCTTGTATGTTAGCCTTTTCCTCTCCCGTGTTCCAAAATTTTGCTATTTACTGTTTACAACCACTAAATTTGTTAATTTTACACTCAGCGCTCCTTCAAACAGTATTGGTTCAGAATTGTTTCCTAAATTTCTGTAAATAACTAAATATATATATTTTTTAAGAAATTATGTAAATATATAATTATGAGGAGTTCAAATGTCTCTATCTTTTACATGAATGCAAATCAAACATTATTGAAAAGATCAAAACCTTCTATATCTTCAGTCTGATTTGGGGTCGACCATTTGGAGTTATAAGGGAACGATGACCCAATTCAGCAAGGAAGTATAGAAGAAATTGTGTTGCTACTTGCTAGTCTTAGTCCAAGCTACCAACAGGATTATTCCTGATAAGGGCTCCGTTTGGATGGCTTCTTTCCGGAATAAGGAATAAGGAATAACCACTTTTTACCAATAAATTTATTTCTAACCATCCAAACTCTTCACAAAAGTTACACACTTCCCAATAAATTTCTTCCCTTCTTCCTTCTTCCTACCTTATTCTCAACGCATCCAAACGAAGCCAAGAAGACTGGAGACATTGTGTTGCTAGTATTACCTTTTTGCTTTAGTGATGATTATATGCAAAGTATTGTTAGAATTTTGTCGTGTCTCAACTTTATTATTGTAATTTATTTTGTAGTTTTCAGAAAAGAATAGCAAAGAAAAGAAAAATAACAACGAAAGAAGAAATAACAAAGAAAATTGTAAACAAAATTTATGATTGTTGATTGATTTCTTACAAGACCTCTCCAGATTTAGAAACATAATAAAATTACTAAATAAAATATTACCATATAAGAAAATTCCTTTACCACCTTAAACCTAAAACCTGACAATTTTCTGTCTCCAATCACACGTAAGAGAATTGCATTAGCGAAGCTCTAATTTGTTCTCGTGTTTATACAGCCCACAGTTTATTTCTGTCTTTGCATTGGGATGACTTGTTAACCCATCATGCGTGAAAATAGTTGGTTAACAGGCACAATTTGTGTGTAATTTTCGGTAAGAGGCAAAACTTCGGTTGCGGAACATTTTGGGGGAAAGAGTATATAAATTGCATAGTTTGAAAACCGATATCTTTTGATTCTATGAAATATCTCTTTTAAAATTCTTAGTTTTGTGTTAATTTGTGCACATTAAAAAAATGACAGTACAGCTCATGCCGTATTCTCATAAGATATCAGAGAAATCAATAGTGCAGATTATCTCTTATTTTCAGTATTTATTAATTCACAAGAAGTCATCAAATTTTGGGTTTTTATTACTCCACGAAATGTTACACAAAACTGCCAGGAGAACCCTGTTGTGCACATTAACAAAAAACAACCCTGTTGCACTTTCTTTCAAGTTAACAGCCAGGAGAATTAATCATTATCTCCAGTATCAAATTTTGGAGATGAGAGGGAGGGAGATTAGATTAAACTTTTACTCAATCTTGCTCCACAACTTTAAAAGAAGAGGGGTGAATGAAATAAGAGTAAAGAGTTAATTTCCAAATTAAGAGGGGTGAATGAAATAAGAGTAAAGAGTTAATTTCTAAATAATTTAAAGTTGTGGAGCAAGATTGAGTAAAAGTTTAATCTAATCTCCCTCCCTCTCACCTTATTACTCATCAAATTTTGTGCACATTAACAAAAACAACCCTGTTGCACTTTCTTTCAAGTTAACAGCCAGGAGAATTAATCATTATCTCCAGTATCAAATTTTGGAGATGAGAGGGAGGGAGATTAGATTAAACTTTTACTCAATCTTGCTCCACAACTTTAAAAGAAGAGGGGTGAATGAAATAAGAGTAAAGAGTTAATTTCCAAATAATTTATTTTTGTAATCCCAAATTTGAGGTGTAAGAGTTTATTCTCCTCAGATACTTTTTCCTCATATAGGCGCTCCTGTTGACTAACAAGGATTTTCTTCAAGTCCATACCAAGTATAGATGATGGATTAGTGTTGAGTGTTGACGAATAAAAAAAAAGTTGCAATTAAATCACTAACAGTTAATACTATCTTGTCATCACATCATACCAGAAAAGAGTGCAAACAACTCTGAATAGAAAATAAATGAGTAACAACAAATACGTTTCTTTTCAAAATCCATCATCACAACAATATGATGAATTTGAAAAGAAACGTAATTGTTTTCAAAATTCATCATCACAATGTAGTTTTCCCATCTACACATCTATATAAGTTGGTTTTAAGCCTTTTCCTCTCCCTTGTTCCCAAAATTTTACTATTCGATAACTACAAAATTTGAATTTTCTGTTTGTTATTATTTTTATATTGTATTATCGAAAATATGAAAAAAAAATGCAACATTTGGCATTGATTGTTGTTTTTATGCCGAAAAAAAGAGGAAATTAGAGCTTGGTATTAAAATTCATTAAAAGGAGGGTTCTAGTGCCCACAATTTGAATGCCCCCAAATATTTCAAAATTCACTTTTTAGTTTTTTTTTCAAAATACAAAATTTACTTTGAATCTAAACCGTTGATCTTATTTGACATTACGAGCGATGCATATAAATTTTATAAATTTTGAAGTTTATTTGATACTTGATCAAGAGACTAAAATATGAACGGATTAGAATTAATCTATCATATTTAACTAGATTCGTTCAATTCAATCTCTTGATGAAATATCAAATGAACTTCAAAATTTATAAAATTTATATGAAAATGCATCGGTAGTTATATCAAATAAGATCAATAGTTTGAATTCAAAATTTAAATTTTATATTTTATAAAAGTAGTAAAAAAAATGTATTTTAGGACATTTGGAGATATTAAAATAACACTCCTAAGTTCATTAATATGAATTTCGACACAAATTGGACCATACAATCCAAAATGTACCCCTAAACACAACCTGTGCCGATGTGCGACATGCCGACACACAAGCAAACTTAATCTATTTGTTAAAAAATGTGAAATAAATTTCTCCTAAATAATAAGCGGGGGTGATAAGGATCATCCCGTATTTCATCATCCTCATCATCCCCAGCGATACTTCATTAATAACAGACGCATTTTTTAAAAATGGAAAAAAATTCTCATCCCCATCCAACGATATCCCATCCCTCTTTCCTTTTGTTCGTCTCTCTGTACGTGTTTTCTAACAATGAAAAAAAATTTCATCCCCATCCAGCGATATCCCTCCCCTCTTTCCTTTTTATTACATTTGTCTCTCTGTTTTCCTCCCTCCCTCTCACATTAACTACAACAACAACAATTACTAATACTAACTACAACAGTTAGTATCCGAACTACAACATTTACTCATATTAACTTCAACAGTTAATATCTGAGCTACAACAATTACTAATACTTACTACAACAGTTAGTATTCGGACTACAACAATTACTCATATTAACTTCAACATTTAGTATTCGAACTATATCAATTAATCATATTAACTTCAATAGTTAGTATCCAAACTGCAACTGTTGAAGTTAATATATATCATATATAACTGTTACAGTTATATATGCCAACTTCAACAATTTAAATATGTCAATTTTAACTATTACCTTCAACATTTAAATATGACAATTTCAACAATTACGACATTAGTTTCAACATTTATGAATATTAATTTCAACTGAAGTGTGTGAGAGGGGGAGGGGCGTCGGGGAGGGAGAGGGGGGAGCGTACACGGGAGAGGTGGGAGGAGGTGAGAGCATACGCGGGAGGGATGGGGGGAGCAGTCGCTCTGGCGCTCATCCTCTAGACTTCCGAAAATGGAATAAACATTTCAAACGCGGTTTCTAAAAATGAAAAAAAATAAATACATCCGTAAAGAATGATGAGGATGATAGAAACGTTGGGATGATACTAAGCAATTCCGAATAATAAGCGCAACTATCGTCAGTTTTATTACTGCTATAAAAACACAAAATCGTAAACGATTTCATGTAATCTGCATATTTTTCCCAAAAAAAAAAATATCTACATGAAATTTCTCGAATGAGTTCTAGAATTATGAATTCGTATATACACAGATCAAACAACTATGATTTCAACATGTCTAAAAAGCTACAAATATAATCTTCTCCTACCAGGCAACGCATCCAAGAAAGCTGTCAAGAAGAAAATAAATGCTTTCTGTTAGTTAGGTGCATATGGAACGCAACAATGCTAAAACCCAAAAATTTGTTTCCATTGTGCCAATGACCAACTACCAAATATTGTTGTCTTTTGTTGGTACTGTACGACTCCCACTGTGTACCGTATCAAAGTCTAGAACTAATAAGCAATTAAGCACTGACCTTTGTTAAAAAATAAAAACATGTACTCCAGATTTGGATTTTTAAAATCTTAGCTTAAATTTTTTTATTAATGGACCATGCGTTTACAACAAACAGCCTCGAAATGGTTTGTCTGACTCTGACCAAAATCCTCAAAAGGCTACTAATTGGCATATATATAAAACATAAACTGCATCAAATCAAACCTACAAATTTCTTAATTTCCTTGTGCTATTTCTCAATATCTAGTATATCAAGTTAGAATTGTAGAATTTAAGATTTCGGAAGGAAATTTTGTGAAAAAGTGTTCGTACGTACCTGGCAGATGAAGGAACGATCTTCCTAGAGAACACCCAATGGAATAGAAAATTGACTCCGTGTAGAAGCAGAACTGCGCTTGTGCATCCAAAGACAAATAACTCGAACATCTTATCTTATATCAAATATTATTCCTCTATCCCCTTCTCTGTTCTTTGTTTTCTTCTCTTGAAACTGGAGGCAGGTTGAGAGAGAGAACTAAGAATAAGAAGAGAGCTTTGACGCAGTCGCGGCTTGGTTTTACTTGGTGCCTTTTTTATTTTGGGTGTCGAGTAGTTGTCGCGTAGAGGAGAGATTATAAGATGGCTTGGAAGCGTTAATAGCTTTTCTTTTTGCAACTAAACCCAATGTTGTTTCTTTAATTGTTATTTGCTTGTCTTTTTATTATTATTTCTGTTGTGAAAAACTTATACACTGTTTTGATTATGAGTCGTTATAACTTATAAATTGTCCTCACCTGCATGTTCCGACTTTTGTTAGTTTTATTTAACTTATTTTAAAATTATGTGAATGTTGGGTTCATACTCATTTAGAATTATCGCATTGGTCCGAATTTTGTAAATTTAGAAAACGCAACTTTAGTCAGTATCAAAATTGAAATACAAATCGGAACATTTTATTTTTGGCCAATTAATATAATTGGTGCATCGTTTTTCTAATTAATTGTGAACAGCTGCCTAGAGGTTATTAGTACCTAGATTAGAACACGACTGTTTTTCTTATATATTATGTCTAATCATGTGCCAAAATTGTTATACTATTTCCACTTCAAAACTAAATCCAGATAAAAATTCAGGTGCGGTAGTTTTTATTGTTGAAGAATGCCTCTAAAACAAGGAGATGTGACTGATATGATGATATGGAAGTTTTAGGAGGGTTTTTACAAGAAAACTAAAACAAGTTGCTTTTTATTGTTGGTATGCATATCCACTAAAAGGATGTGTTAACCGTTAATTATTTAGGTTATCTAAAATTGGGTGGCAGTGACGAGAGCGGTTGGATTTGGACAATTAATGAGCAAAACGCCAAAGATTATTATACTGGCCACACTCAGACTCAGCAACCAAACTCCAATATTTTGTCCCCTGTTGTTTTCTGGGAATTCGGTTTAAAGCCTTGCTAAACTCTAGCCATGAAAGCTAATATTTTCTCATCATAGTTTCCGATATCGTCTCACTTTATTCATCCAAAATGCATAATACTGTGTATTTTTTTTTCAGTTAATTAAATAGATAATAACTAAAATTCATATAACATATCATTTTAGAAAAAAAAATTATCTGTTTATTCTTAATTTTTAAAGTAGATAAAAAAAAAGGTTGCTCTAACCCACTCATATCATTTTCGTTCTTAACGTTCCTTGAAATGATAGTTTGGATGGGAAATAAAAAAGTTTTCGAGGTTTTGATAGGAAAAGACATGACTGGTCGATGTTTTGATGAATATGCGCCTCATAATTAATTTGATTCCGATGAATGAAGATGCCAATAATGTAATGACGTAATTATTATTCTTTGCAGAAGCTATTTAAAATGGTAGAGATCACGGTGACTACTTCAAATTTGTCATTTCCAATTTAAAATTTGCAAGTAACGTAGCATAGCATAAGCACGTTTCAATGAAAACGAATCAATTTGGTTCCTTTCTATGACAAAACAAAAAAAATATAAATAACAGAAATGATTAGATCCTTTTCAGTTTATTAACTCTCATATGATTATGAGATACGGCCGAATCAGGGGGCAGCGATAAATCAACGGGCCAGATGGTCCCCCACATGTGGGGTCCATTATCTTGAGCTGACAGCAACCGTCCAGCACCGTCTTAATTAAAGAAAAAAAAATCATTAAATCATAATCAGCACCGGCTTAATATATATAAAAAGAATCAATAAATTATAATCAGCACCGTCTTAATATACAAAAAGAACCATTAAATCAGAATCAGGTTGTTTAAATATCAGCATGCAATTTTGGCCACATCCGAATTGGTAGTTAATATTAAAAGATGAAAAGGATTTATTTATTTTTTTTTTCCTTCTCTTCGGTTGACCTAGACTTTGAAGCAATCCCGGTCAAAGGATATTAGCAGTGAGTATCAATAGTCTATACTCCACATGCTGATATGAGATGTAGAAAAAAACTGCCTCTGCTACCACAAAAGTCATGGCTCATTATTGTCATAAATCTTTTTACTATCGGTATCGGATTGAAAAATCAACTGTTCATGTTATTGTCTTGATTTTTAATAAAAATCTTTTTGCACCGTCTAACGGAGGTTACCATGAAATGAAAGTGACAGCATATTCTCATCATATATATATATTTACTATCCAATTAAAATCAATTGTTCATGTTATGTATTCATTTATAAGGAATTTTTTTCGACCGTCCATATATTTAACTAGAAGTCTGACATACATTTTGCAAAGTGCTGTACCTACACATTAATTATACTCATCAATCAAATTCGCATTCTCTGTAGACTTTTTGTGGTCTGCACAGGGCAGAATTTTGATCCAAACTGTTCAATCAATGAAGTTCTATGATGAATGTCCCGTAATTACTGCAAAATTCGTACGGTCCGTAAAAATCTATCTGTTGAGATTAGATCGGATAGTTGGGATCAAAGAGCCCTCTGCAGACCTTGATAATGGTCCTCATCAACCACCACCGTTGAACAGACTAACAGGGCTTCCACGTAATTGCGGCCCAAATGGTTGCACAGCCCAGAATTTACTTCATTTTGGGCTATTGGGGTCATGTTGGGTCACATAAGTTTTTGAAATTTTGAGTGTGAGAATCATTAAGGTTAATAAAATCACATTGATAATGTCTCAAGTATGCAACATTTTTGAATTAATTTGAGTGAGACAGGCTGGTCAGCTTTCCAGATCAAGGAGTTGATCAATCGTTGGCTTATTGCTTGACAACCATGAACATAGCACCAAGGTTTATCATATTTTGAAGAACTAGCTGATAGGACACGATGGAGAAAATAAATAAATGAAAATGCATCTTGAATAAAATATCGTATGTTTGAAATCCGACTGGAACATTTTTTATAAACATTTAATTTAAAAATAATTTTTGTGATTTAAATTTCCTATTTATCTTAAAAAAAAAGGAAAATAAATAAATGAAAAGAGGAAACTAGTGGGAAAGCAATTAAAGGGGTACTACCGTACTGGTCAAATGTTCCAGAAATTATTTTATATAAAAATTTAGATACAAAAAATTTTAATATACAGAATTATTATTATTTTTTTTAATAAGAAGAAAGTTCCAACGCGTTTTAGAAGAGGGTTTAGCAATTCCCCTTCGTACGCGTTTATAAAACGCGCTCCAGGGCTCCGAACGCGTTTTATAAACGCGTACGAAGGAGAGATGCTGTCCACTTTCCTCTCGTTTGTCAGAGCTTCGTACGCGTTTATAAAACGCGTTCAAAGCCCTGGAGCGCATTTTATAAACGCGTTCGAAGGTGTATTATTTAATTTTTAGAAAAAAAAGTACATGCATGCTCTGATAAAGACTGCAAAAGACATGACAAGATTTGATTTTACAATGTCATCTTTGAACTACTGAAATTATTTATAAAAGCAGCCATTGTTGAATTAGAATGCACAAACACCCACTACCTCCTTCTTGTTAAAACCTTCAGTACAATGGACAAAGGAAATAGCTCTAACTCAAATAATGATGTTCCAAACTATCGAAGAGCAACCCGCATTGAGTATTGGCCAACTTTCTACCATTACCCTGCCAATAGAAATCAACCAGAAAACGGAGAATACGAGGCAATTTGCCGCTCTTGTTATCGCACTTTGAAATACAACATCCATGAAGACACGACTGAAGAGGGAGACGTGCTCGAGTTAAAAATACACTACCAATAGCACATTAATGGTGGGCCGGAAAGGGAACAGAAGGAGTACCAGGAGCGGCGATGGCGGAAACACGAACAGAATCTGAACCGAGAAAGGCGATATGACTGGTACAAAAAATATTACACAGAACCTCAACCCATCCCCCAACAACAACCGAAATCCTACCTCTCGTGTGAACCAACTCACTGGACCGTTTACGAGAAAATATACAACTTTAATGGAGACCACACAGTGACCTGTACAAGGTGTGCTCAAGTTTTCAATTACAAAGAAAACATATTGCGTGACCACTACCATGAGCACAAACGTCACGACGAGAATGAACAAAGAGCTCGGGACATAGAGACGCAGAGGATTATTAAAGAAAGAAATGAAGAAATGGATCGTAAATAAAAAATTAGGGAAGAAGAGGCAAGGAAAAAAAGGCTCAAAAAATCAGAGCAAAAATTGAGAGAAATGAATAAGAGGGATGAACTTCGACAAATTGCGGCAAGCCGAATGGCAGAGATAGAAAAAGAAGAAACCGAAGCGGCTTTTTGGAACGAAGCCGCTCAATTCGTTGACAACAGTGTTCCGAGTAATCAACAAGAAGATGATGCTGCTTTTTGGAACGAAGTCGCTCAGTTCGCTGACAACACTGGTGCGAGTAATCAACAACAACCGAATGATGAAGATGAGCAACCATGGTGGGATGAAATTCTACAACATGTAGATAGTCAAAATCTCTAAATATTTATATCATTGTAATATTTATGTGTTTTATTATTATGGTTGTTAATGTACTTTAGTTGGAATTGTTAATGCAATGTTTTATTTTTATGGTTGTTTTTTATTTTCCTTTATTTTTTGTAGTGCTTTGCACTATAAGTTGTGGTTTTAATGTGTTGACGTTCAATGGATAAAAGTTGTTGTTTGGAGTATTTCATTTATTGGCGTTTCAATACATAAACGTTTATGTTTCAAGTAGTGCTTTGCACTCTGAAATTCCAAGTCATAATAATACACAAGTCCATCATCACAAGTCATAATAAGCAATCCAATAAATACACAAGTCAATCACAAGTCATAAACGAAAAATAGCCAATCATCATCAGTAATACACAAGCCAATCACAAGTCCATAAACGAAAAATAAACAATCCGTCCATCAAGAGTCATAAACATGTCACAAGTCCATAAATAAAAAAGAACTGTCAATCATAACTAACGCCGCCGCCTCCTCCTAGGTCCTGAAGGTGAAAATCTGTCAATCACCCTCACCGCACGCCTATCTCGTCTAGCCGGGGCAGTAACGTCTCCTGAGTCAGTGGAGTCCGTATCCCCATCGTCCTCCTCCTGGCGGTCCTCCTGCTGGTCCTGCTGAGCCTCCTGCTGTATGGGCCCAAACTCAACAGGCTGCCCAGCCTCCTGAGGAGTCACTATAGGGACATAATCACCCTCCTCATCTCCGGCCGTCCGTAGCAATGTGCTGAACGAGTCTGTCCCTCCCATACTACCCAACGGAGTGCCAAATGATGGAATAGAAGAAGGCGTAGGCACTGACGGAACAGTAAATGGAGGAACAGTAAATGTAGGAAAAGAGGAAGGCATACCAAATGGTGCAAATGAGTACGGTGGAGGATCATGAGGCTGGAAAATGCCAGTGGGATCCTGAGAAATGCCAGCAAACTGCGAGGTCGATGCTGATGCACTATGCATGGATGGAGTAGGACCTGAGGCTGGAAACTGAGTAGGAAAGAACGTGCGTGGTCCTAAAATATCATCTAATCGCCCGGTATTCAGTCGACCATCCTATAATATTAAAAAAAACAATATCAATATAAATAAATTAGTATCTAAAATTGAAACTTGCATATGAACGAATACTAACCGCATGCATCAGATCCTCCGCCTGAAGGTCTGTGGGTACAGTCGGACGTGCAGAGGAAGACTCGTCCCCAGAATCTGGTATGTCCTCAATATTTGTTGGAAGTCCTCGCTGCTCCAACAAATCCTCCAACCTGTAATTTATAAATTATTGAATTAAAAATGCAAAAACGCAATCAAAAAATTAAATTATTGAAAATTACCTCAAAGGGATGGAAGCATCATGCAACTGCGAACGACAGTTGGCGAGAATTGCCTTTCCCACCCTTCTGCACCCCTTCTTCACAACCAGTCCCAATGCATGAAGTACATTCTTCAGCGCAGAGTTGCCCTGCAATTTACGAGAATAATGACATATTGCACAATTCCATTTACCAATCATACATTCCATATTTAAAAAATTAAGAAGTACCGTATTGCGAAGTCTGGACCCCATGTTTGTGTACTGCCTCTGAGCAAGAGGCAGCTGCTGAGTACGCTGGAGACGTGCCCCTGGAGACGTACGCTGGCGTGGGTCTCTCGGAGGCACCGTATCGCCAAAATCATCGGAAGTACCGCAACGTATCAGTAGCACTCCAGGATCGAGTCTTCAGCTGGCGTGCCTGTAATGCCTCGTCAGTCCACTCAGCATGTGCACCCGCAAAAATGGTAGCAAAATATGGGCGATCTCGATAGGTACCGTGCTGGAAACCCAGCAGGTTCTGTGTCACGTCCCAACTCTGTTAAAATAAACACGTTAGTTGTTTACTCTAATTAAATAGTAGTTAATCGTATGATAAATCGGAAAAATATAGCAAACGTACCACAGGTAGTGGAGGAGGAGTAAACTGGTACAGTCCAAACTGATGCCTACAACGGTCGGGGTAGTAGTAGGCAACAATGTGGTAAAAAATCAGCGGCAACCGAACATGCTCCGCTATGGAACCCTGCTGTGCTACCTGTGGCATGACAGCCCTGTCGAAAACGTACGGAAACCAGTTGACGTCATCAACGTTCAACACGGCTAGGTAAGACCGAGCTTCGCCCCATTTCCTGAAAATTTTGAAGGTTAGGATTGATGTGTTGTAATTTGCATAAAATTATTGAAAAATTATTATAAGTTATTACCTGCCAAATGGCACACATGAATCTAGGTTAGGCTATCCTAATCCACCGATAGGAGCAACCTCTGGGCGACAAACATGGAGGTATGACCATGCCCAAAATAATAGTAGCATCCAAGGTCCCGTCACAACCTTGAAACGCATGGAGGCACGGTCTAGAGCACGATATAGACAAGCAAGCGTGGCACCTCCCCAATTGAAGTCCGGAACTTCATTCAAATTGCCCTGCATTTAAATTAAACAACGCATTGAAAAAAAAATAATTTCAACATTGAAAATAACAAAATTAAATTGCAACATTGAAAATAATTTCAACATTTCAACATTTTTTTTTCTTTTTTGTCATTGGTAATTTCTTTATCTTCGATACTAACTGATGTATTAATATGTTTTAACAAAAGTATCTTTGCTTAAAAATTAGACTGTTAACGAAATTATAAAAATAAACTAAAAGTAAAGTCTCTTCAAGTGGCAGCTTCATTATGTGTCAACAAATAAAAATATTGAATTTGTAACATTGAATTCTACTATTTTCGTAAACAAATAAAAATATTATTTAAGTTAAGAAAATTATACCGATACGAGCTCTAAATAGTATGCTGGGACGGAATTCTGAGAAATATCGGGAAACATCAACGTCCCAAATAGCTCTAGAGTCACTGCACGCGTGTATCGGTCTAACTCCTCACCAGGAGCATCTGCCTGTGGCGCCACCCCGCAATTTTGCCGCAACCATTTCAACTTGATGTTGTTGCCCACAACAACATCGCCCCTGCATTGTACAAATTTAAAATAATCAATACAAGTAAGCAATGCATATATTGAATATGCAAAATCAATATTGCATTCTTATTTTTTTCACTTACTCCCTGCTACTCCTTTCTCGGTGCCACTCTCCCAAATCTTCATGAGGATAAAGATTTGCACGAATCTTTTCCTCCCAGGGCCCTCTCGTATTCGATCTAACTGGAATGCCCGTCGAGCGCAAACCATATAAGAAGGCAACATCCTGGTAACAATTACAAAATACGTTAAATTCGTGTCATGTTAATATTGTAATTTGTGTCATGTTAATATTACGAAAATTAATATTCAAATTTGAATTTTAAATATAAAGTTTAAATAAATGTACAAATTTATTCGTGTCATGTTAAGTCAAAATTTAATGTTAGAATTAATTGTGAAAATTAATACGAAAATTATATTAAAAAAAATTAATATCAAGTTTAAATAAATTACCTGTAGAGTAACGGTCATCTCTCCAACGGGAAAATGAAAAGTATGCGTCTCCGGACGCCAAAACTCGACCATTGCCTTCAGTAATGGCATGTCGACGTTGACATGCTTCACCTTCGTAATGTGACTGAGCCCCAGTTTGATCAGCCTTCCCTCAATCCGATCGTCCACCTTAATCGTTCGCTTGTGCGATCTCATCTCCAAATGTGTTTCACGCTGCAATTTTTAATACAATTTTTAAGCATTTATAAGCATTTAAAATAAATACAATTTATTACATTGAACATAAAAATATTATAAGCATTTACAATAAATACAATTTATAATACAATTTATAATAAGCATTTTCGATTAATTTTTTACTACAAATTATAATAAACATTTAATACAATTTATAAGTCTATTAAGAAATCTAACTTATTAAAGTAAAAAAATATAAATTAACATAAAACACTCTATTACCTCCTCAAAAGACAAACCAACGAGATGCTCGTTATCCGTAACAAACAAAACCTGTTGGTTTTCTACGTTGGCTGGTTGCACAGGTGGATTCACATTTTGCGCGCTCGGACGGGCTGCGCGACGCCTTTGTCTTTTTGGCTTAGGCTGTGTGGAGGGTGCTTCGGTGGGGGGTGCTTCGGTGGTGAAGCACCAGAAGGACCAGCCTCATCTGCTGAACTCATCTGATTCAAATAATATAAGAACAACAATTTAAAACAATAATGAATTTAATATTTTTTCAATAATCAAAACGAACAAAATAAAAATTATTTTTCTATGTAATTGACATTTTCACAATAATTACTGATCAATAAACAAATAATTTTATCATAATATGTTAAAATTTTTCATGCACCATAATTTGCGCCAATAAATTTATACATAATTTTCAATATACAATTCCAGTTATTTGAAACTATGTTAATTTGCACCATAATTTTTCTATATAAATTTCTTTTTATTTCAACAATTTACTAACTAATTCCATTTCAACAATTTACTAACTAATTCCATTTATACATAATTATCATAATTATCATCATGCATCAATTAATAACAATTATCAACAATTTCATCAATTATCATCATGCATCGATTATCAACAATTTAATCAATTTTCAATAATTCCACAATTTCATCAATTATCATCCATTATAAATAAATAATTGATCAATTAACTAATTCCATTTATACATATGATCAATTAACTAATTCAATTATGAACAATTCCACAATTTAATCAATTATCAACAATTCCATCACAATTTCATCAATTAACATCAATTATCAACAATTCCACAATTTCATCCAAAATACAATTATCAACAATTATCACTATTTCACAATTATCAACAATTTCATCTAAACCCTAAACCCCTAAACCCCTAATTATCCACAATTTCAAATACAAAATACAAAATACAATACCTCGCTGTCGCAAGTTCGTCGCTGTCGCTGCCGCTGCCGCTTTCGCTGCCTTCTCCTCTTCTCTTTCTCTCGCTGCTGCCTTCTCCTCTTTTCCTCTTCTCTTTCTCCTCTTCTCTCTTTCTCTTTTCTTCTCCCCTTCTCTCCTTCTCTCCTTCTCTCTTTCTCTCTTTCTCTCTTTTCTTCTCTGCCGATCGATGGCCAACGAAAAATCGAACGAAAAAATTAAATGAAACGGCTATTCGGCCAATTTGAAAGAGATGACCTTCGTACGCGTTTATGAAACGCGCTCCAGGGCTCCGAACGCGTTTCATAAACGCGTACAAAGGACTGACTCGTCTCAAAAGGCGTAACTGCTGGGGAATTTATTCTCCTTCGTACGCGTTTATAAAACGCGTTCGGAGCACTGGAGCGCGTTTTATAAACGCGTACGGAGGGAAATTGCTAAATCCTCTTCTAAAACGCGTTGGAACTTTCTTCTTATTAAAAAAAAAATAATAATTCTGTATATTAAAATTTTTTGTGTTTAAATTTTTATATAAAATAATTTCGGCAAATGTTCTCCTTGGATCCTGATCCTTTCTCTATTTAGAAACAGTCTAACCGATCAGTTTTTTTTTTTTTTTTGAACTTCATTTATTTAATTTTAATTAAATTTAAAAATACTTACCAAAACTCGAACGCGGGTCCATTATTGTCCGAATCGGACCTGCGATTGGTTTTGGGGGATAAAAAAACCAGGCAAGTTGCTGTCCCTAATCCTAATGTAAGAAAAACAAAACTGGAAACTTGCGTCGGCAAGGTTGATAAGAAAAGGACACTTTAGTACGTTCTTCAGTTATATGGTGAATTTTACCATTACCACCTCTAGAATCTATTTGAGGGATTCTTTGTAGAACCGTATTTTACGGGGGTGATAAGGATCATCCCCGATATTCATCATCCCCATCATCCCCACGCGTTTTTCTATTTTAGAATTTACGCGTTTTCTATTTCTGGAAATCACTCTGTTTCCCTCCCTGCGTATGCTCGTCCCTCCTCCCATTCCTCCTGCGTACGCTCCCCCTCCCCCTCCCCTCTCTCACAGACACTATATATTGATTATAATTGTTGAAGTTAATATATATAACTGTTGAAGTTAATATATATAACTGTTGAAGCTAATATATATGCCAACTTCAATAATTTAAATATGCCCACTTCAAATATTACCTTCAACATTTAAATATGCCTAGTTCAACAATTATATATATTAACTTCAACAGTTATATATATTAAATTCAACAGTTACATATATAACATATTATACAACAGTTACATATATAACTTCAACAGCTACATATATAACTTCAACAATTATATATATTAACTTCAACAGTTATATATATTAAATTCAACAGTTACATATATAACATATTATACAACAGTTACATATATAACTTCAACAGCTACATATATAACTTCAACAGTTATATATATTAACTTCAACAGTTATATATAGTAACTTCAACAGTATGCTTTCGGCTAACCAGCCCATGGGTACAGAGCCCGTAAGACCCCCACCTCAAAAAGCCCGATAGAAGCACGAAGAGGGAACGAGCAGAACAAAGAAGAATCGAGGATTAAATCCGCTACACACTTGATTTATATTCATGAGAAGAGCAAAGCCGAGAGCACACCAGGATAGCCATGTATAAAGCATATGCACGTAACTAGATACACTGACTCTACATCTTACTATGAAATGAGAGAGCTATAACTTCAACAGTTATATATATTAACTTCAACAATTATATATATTAACTTCAGCAGTTACATATATAACATATTAACTTCAGCAGTACATAGAGAATGTTCGTGGCGTGTAGTTTGATTTCCGAATTATGAAATTCTTGGCCAGAGAGTTAACTTCAACAGTTAGGATATTACCTTCAACATTTAATTATATTAACTTCAACAGTTATGAAATGTGTAGGAGGGAAAGAGGGAGTGTGGGGGGACAGCGTACGTGAGAGGGATGAGGGGGGAGGGGGGCAGCGTACGTGAGAGGGAGGATGGGGGACAGTGTACGCGAGAGGGGGAAGAGATTAGTTCACGCGGGAGAATGGAGACAGCGTACGCGGAAGGAGAGCTCACGCGTTTTCTCTTTCTGAAATTCGGGGATGATGGGGATGATATAATCTCTGGGATGATCCTAAGCAATTCCGAATATTTTATGGTTTGTCTCAACCGAAATACATACATACAAAAATGCATATTAATTCTTTATGTATGTGCAATAGAGCATAAAGATATTTCGTCTATAAAATATGATTACTAAAACGAAAAAAGACAACCAAGTGCATAAAATAAGGAATAATGTTACATTAAAATAATATAAGATGATTACTATTTAGACAAGATGGAATCGAGAAATGACCATAAGAATAACACATAAAATTACAATTTAAGTTATATTATCATCGGAATGCATTATAGCAAAAAAAATAAAGTTAAAAAACATCAACGCACTATAAAATTATTACACTCTAAAATAAAATAAAATAAAATAAAAATATTAACATAATAGTCACCATGAAAACTATCAAGTTTGATTAAAGCATACTAAATTGCATTGATTTAATAGTGTTAAGCAACAAACACTCTGATAGTTTATTAAGTTGGAAGTAAATTTTAATCACCTTTCACTTCAAACTATAATAATGATAATTTAATAATACAAAAAAAATAATTTTCATATTTAAGAACTGATTTAAAATTTAGAACCAGAAACCAGCAGCTTGCATTCAATTTTAATATAAGAAAAAAATAAACGTTGAGAATTAAACGATGAATTCTATTCGATTTTCAGTACCCACAAATTCCAGAATAAGCGAAATCAAAACGCATATCACATTATATGGATATGGTCGGAAGTCGGAAGTCGGAACGGATACCAGTTCCCAGCGACAACGAGGCAGCGACCAGTCCCTATTAAAATAAATGAAAAACCACGTGGCAATCAACTATTTGTCAACCCAAGTCCACATCAATGGCAGTTTCCGTAAATGAACGGACAACAAAGGGCATTGTGATCGAACCGTTACTTGCCATTTCTTACAAAAATGAAAAATCTCAATTCCACAGGCGCCACCCTTATCCCTCTCTCTCTCTCTATTTCTATTTCTCAGATCAGAAATGGAAACGCCATTAATAACAGAGGAGAGGATACAGCCACATCCACATCCAGTAATTGGAGGCACCGCTGCCGCTGCTTTAGGAGGTGGCGCCAAGGGCAAGCAGTACCATAGGAGGTCCGACGCCATTGCCTATGGCGATCGCTACCAGAAAGCCGCTGCTCTAGTCGATCTGGTAAATGCTCTAGTAAATTGTTCCACCATGAGTCATGATAGTTCAATTCACCAGATGATTTGTGATTTTTCAGGCAGAGGACGGCATTGGCGTGCCAGAGGAGGTCTTGAGTGGGGCCAGCTTTGAGCGGGCTGTCAAGTTCTACTTTTTGTATATTCGAGTCAACTTGCTTTGGTCTATCAACCTCTTTGCTTTAGTCCTACTTAACTTTCTTGAGGTAACTCTATACTTTCTCTGTCTGCAACTGCATCACTGCCCCCATGTGACCATTCATGAAGTTTAAGGCTATATCCAAAACAGCCTGGAATTACTGGCTTGCTGCTGGCATGGCACCATGCTATCTAGCGGGTACCAGGCCGAGATGAAATTTCAATCATCTGAAAGAAAGAATCATACAAAAGTTTTGGTTTGTATATTGGTCCTTGTTAGTGGCACACATTAGAGCATCCTTGTATTATAACCGATAAATTCATTTTATTATGTACAAATACATTTTGTTCAGAAACCTCTGTGGTGTTGGAAGTATGAGTATTCTTGCGAGGATAGAGACTCTTTCTTTCTTGGAGAGCTGCCGTACTTGGAAAAAAAAGAAGCTCTTACTTATGAGGTGAACCTTTTTGAGACCTTTTAGTTTAAGAGGATATCTTTTATTTCTTATGGGGTCTCTCTTAGTTTCAAAACATCATCAGGTGATGGTGTAATTTCTCCTGGAAAGGTCTCAGGGTCAAGCCCCAGAGAGAAGAAAAGGTTGAATGAATAAGTTGAAAAATGTCGTGGCATCAAAATATGTTGGGTATGTATTGCTTAGTGTTACTTCTTTCCCTGCTGGAATATGTAGAAACTGTGGAACTATATCAGGAATCCATAGTTTTGTGGTAGTAATTCCTGGTGAGGTCGATTACAATTTTTTATTTTGGTAGCACAAGGTTGCAGTAATATGTGGTATAAGCTCTCTTTGATAATAAATAGTTACAATTATGGCCCAAATCTCCAAAATTGATGTCAAAAAGGCGAGGTTATTTAGTCTATATTCTAGTTTAATTTAGTTATTATATATTGATCATTTCATTAACTTTCTTGGCATTTTAAACACAAGCTATACTCATATGTTGCAGGGAATTACATTTGGACTTCTTGTGCTGCAAATATTTGCACCACTTTCATACGAAGGGTTGGAATTGTTTTGGAGGAATTCAATGAACAAGCTGAAGGTTTGCCACTCTCTTTTTTGTGTCTTAAACATTACATCCAGAAAGAGTTACTGGACTGTCAGGTATCTTACCTGATTATACTGGCTTGGTATTGACAATATTGTATGGTTCGGTATTTTATTGGTTATAGGCTTGTGTCCTTATTTATGTTTTTAAGCCAACATTTTGAGAAATGGAAATTTATGAAAAGACAAGCAATATATGCATTGCCATCTAGGTGCTTTATTAGAGATGGATACATTGTTCATCCATTTATTGAACCTATTTCAGGTTGGTCTTCTTTTCATATTGGCATGTGATATGGTGGTATATGCAGCCTTCTCATCTCCACTACTACCATTCAGACTGGCACCATATATACGTGTCATTTTTCTAATTCTAACTAGCAGGTACACAGTCCTTTCATGTCTTAAACTATCTTGTTCTCTTTTGCAAGGATAGATCTTGGTTTGCTGCTTCCAGTTGAGCTTGGTGAATGTATTGTGAATTTGCAAGAACATTTCATATCTGAAAGTGTTTCTTTCATCTGTCCTCTCACTTTTCAGTTTGTGATGCAAGTACACTTCTTTTCTATAGGTATCTCCGTACATGTACTGTCACATTGGCCGGTCTTCTTGGGAAATACCTCAATATTTTGGTAAGAAGGTTATGTTTCTGTTGCCATTTATGTTTGTGTGTGTGTGTGTGTGTGTGTGTGTGTGTGTGTGTGTGTAGAGCCTGGCAATGGTGAGATGCATCACAAAGCCTTATATTAGGAGAATTAATTAGATTTTACATTTTCTCGAAATTTTTAAGTATTTTTTTTCGGATTTTTAAAAACTGCTATTTTTGAATGGTTCAGAATTAATTAGATTTACGATTTTCTAAAATTCCAAAAAAATACTTTAAAATTTTGAAAAAAATGTAAAATTTGGTCTTGCATAGAGATTTCAATAGGGAGATCATATTGGACGGTTTGGATTGGTCATTTTACACCATATCCAGGAGTTTTGATCGCGACTCACGAAGGACTTTTTGTGATGCATCTCACTTAGCCGAATTATATACACACACACATGTATATGTATGTACGTATGTATGTCGCTACTGGCAGTCAGTACCCAGTCTGTCTAGCTGAAAAACAGTAGCTGCTAGCTTGCTACCAACCCTTAAATGCCAAACTTTTAGATCCTTAAATACTCGTCAAGCATATAATTAAGCCTTTTCGAAAGTAGAGATGTACAGAAGTCTCAAAAGATTGCACTTGCTTATATTTGATGGAATTCCAGGCTTTGTCATTGCTGTTCCTTCTATTTGCGAGCTGGTTGGCATATGTCACCTTTGAGGACACTCTACAGGGAAAGACCATCTTCACCTCTTATGGCACTACTTTGTACCAGATGTTCATCCTTTTCACTACTTCCAACAATCCAGATGTATGGATACCTGCATACAGGTTATTACTTGGAAATAACATCTTTCATTATTTTTATCGAGTCAACTTGACCTCAAAAAGTGCCTCAAATTAGAGCATGCTTAAGTCAGGCTAACATCTAGTTAGTGCTGAAATCTTTCACCGTAAATTTTGATTGGGTGTGGCAACAACTTAACCCATTTAGGAAACATTAGTGGCCAAGGAAGATGTGACTTTGCTTGTAATCAATTTTTGTTATTTGTGAAACAGGAACTCTCGTTGGTCATCAATATTTTTTGTTCTCTATGTGTTGCTTGGTGTTTATTTTGTTACCAATCTTGTTCTTGCTGTGATTTATGACAGCTTCAAGGAACAGGTAAATCCTTCTTAAGCTCTAAAAAAAAAATTGGAAATTACCAAGTGACAAATAATACATGCTATAGTGCTTCAACTAATGCATCCTGGTGCTAATTTTTATTGCTTAGACAGAGTTATACTCAGCATTTGATGTATATTATATTTTTTTTCTGCACCAGTTGGCAAGGCAAATTGTGGAGATGGACTGTGTAAGAAAAAGAATTTTAGAGAAGGCATTTAGTCTGGTTGATATTCATGTAAGTTCCTTATTGAACCTTTTTAAAAAGGGTTTAACTGATGCCATGTTGGATTGCTTTGGAGCTTGGTGCACCCTCAATTAAGCAGGTCTATACATAGAGCTTAGTGGGGTTTAAGTGAATCGCTGCTTAATTGAGGATTTAACCCTCAATTATGCAGATCTTAATTGAGGGTTAAATCTACATAGAGCTTAATGGGGTTTTAAGTGAATCCCAGTAGTAATGATAACTTAATGCCAGTACTATATAAGGTTTTGGTGGATGATGCTGACTGATAAATATATGTACTAACTGGTTCTGATGGTACTAATGAAGTTGAAAGGATATCTTAGAGTACTTTCTGTCACTGCAGGATCGGGGTTACCTTGACAAACATCAGTGCATCTCATTGTTTGAAGAGTTAAACAAATACAGGCAATTCTTTTTATCCTTTTCAGTACAATACTGTCAATAATTGATTGCTTATTGAATCTACTTCTGCTTAATAACTAAACTTTTAGCCATTTTACTTCCTGGGATGCCGAATATGGGTGCTGCAATTATCTTTTATAAGGCTTTATCCCTTGTAAACCTCAATGAATTGAAAAGAAAATAATTCCAAAATTGGCTAATTTAACAGAGACTAGTTATGTGAAGGACAATGGGGTGTATAAGTTGCTGAATTGCACTTGTAAGGAGAATTTTTCGCCCACTCTTTATGGTTTCTAAATTTGAAAGAAAGCTAATTTCAGGTGTAAAATGTTGTTTTATTAGGACCTTGCCTAAAACTTCAAAAGAAGACTTCGAATTAATCTTTGATGAGCTGGACCGCAGTGGTGATTTCAAGGTTATTGAATTGTATTTTATCTGTTGAATGGACATACTAGTTATCATAATGCCTTACTGTCCTGCAATTATGTTGTCCAGTAATGATTGTAGCTATCCATTTGTACCAGAATGTGCTGGGCTCTGCTGGAACATGATTTCCATATTCTTCTATTACTATTATTATCTTTTTCTTCTGTCAGTAGTGTAAACATGTCTCCTTCTTTCTACTGCTTGTGTGGAGTTTTTATCAACTGAACTGGTAACCATACAAATGTGGTACTAATGCAAGCCCAGATGTTGTATAATCTTTTGTCCTAAATGACCCATGCTGAACTGGTAAACCATACAAAATGTTTTGGTACTAATGCAAGCCCAGATGTTTTGCTACCCACATGTGGCACCAACTATGTTCAGGTTCCAAGTATTTATTTTGACATTTCGATTTCATCCACTACTGCCAGATTAACTTGGAAGAATTTGCCGATTTATGCAATGCTATTGCTCTAAAGTTCCAAAAGGAGCCTTCTGTAAGTCAAATGCCAAACTTCAATTACTGTGGTGAATGCTATGACGAAATTGAACTTGAGATATTGATTAGGCAGCAATCTTAAAAAATAAAATCAGAGAATAATCATGTATTTTTTAAAATCTGCGACTTGGTTAAATACCTGCCAAAAGATTGAATGCCTGAAAAATAATGTAATGGACGTAAATTTGATCTTCAGTTGAAAAATTTTCATGGGCTGTGAGGAAATTGAACAAGTTTGGCCCAAGTATGCTATGACAATAAATTTTGTTATAAAAAAACAAAGGTATGCTATGACAATAAATTTTGTTATAAAAAAACAAAGGTGGCTCAATATTAGGTAAATTAGTTCATTTACCATACAAAATCCTCTTACTTTGTCATGTCACCATGTTTAAGTAAGGTTTTATTTTTATATAAAAGATATTAGTGAGAAAATTTATTACATTTTCGCCTTTATTCTGAAATTGCAGACCCAAAAATTCCTCTTATCTTGTTACACCAATCTTGAAGCCCTGTCTGTAGTAATGTTTTGCCTCCTGTTTGCAGCCTTCCTTCTTAGAGAGATATCCAGCTTTTTACCACTCTGCCTCCTGTGAGAAGCTAAAATCTTTTGTGAAAAGCCATTATTTCGAGTATGGTGTAGCTTCAGTGCTTGTTCTCAATCTAATAGCTGTTGTCATCGAAACTACAGTATGTACTTTCCCCTATCCAGGTGTTGACCTGTCACTTCTATTGTTCTGTTAACATGTCCTCTCTTTCTCAATTTTTTTTAGCTTGATATAGAGAACAGTTCCGCACAGAAGGTTTGGCAAGAGGTCGAGTTTTTCTTTGGTAAATCTCTCTCTCTATCTCTCTATCCTCCCCCCCCCCCCCCCCCCCCAAAAAAAAAAAAAAAATTTAAAAAATCCCCCAGTAGTAAGAATATTTGACGTAGCTAAAAAGGCTACCTTTCTGCACATCTCTGGTTGCAGTAACCAATATGCTAAGAATATTTGACGTAGCTAAAAAGGCTACCTTTCTGCACATCCCCCAGTAGTAAGAATATTTGACGTAGCTTACAGTTCTCTGATTATTGCAGGTTGGGTTTACGTTCTTGAAATGGCTTTGAAGATTTTCTCGTTAGGTTTTGCTGCTTACTGGATGGAAGGACAAAACAAATTTGACTTCATCATAACGTGGACCATTTGTAAGCTCTAATGTTCATTTATATTGTGAAAATTTTCCTGGTTAATTTTTTGAAATTTATGAAGTTGTGATAAAAGCACTTCTTGTGCAGTTATTGGAGAGACCTTGACTTTTGCATTTCCTTCTCAGCTTCCTTTCCTTTCAAATGGAGAATGGTAATGCCTTGTCTTTTGCATTATACAGTACATCAATTGCACTCTCTTGTCTACTAAATTTGTTCCTCTCCTTTTGTATAGGATTCGATATCTTTTAATTGGACGGATGTTGAGACTAATTAGGCTATTGTTGCAAGTTAAGCAATTCAAAACATTTGTAGCGACATTCTTGAACTTAATCCCAAGCTTGATGCCTTATCTTGGGATGGTATTTTGTGTTCTTTGCTTCTATTGTTCTCTAGGTTTACAGGTACACTTCTACTTTGTTTTATTATTATTATTATTGGTAGCTTTAGGTAAGACTACTTCATGAAAATAGCTCTCTGTTTGATACCACATCTAATTACCCCGCGTTGTTTCATCCACCTGACCCCATTCTTCTATCTGCCACTATGAAGTATGGAGTATGGTTTCTTTGGTTTAAACAATTATATTGATTGTCTTTTCAATGATATTGCTTGTCTTTATAGCTATTTGGTGGAATTGTGAACTCGGCAAACCCAAAATTGCAGGACACTGATCTTTACAGCAACGAGTATCCTTTTGTCAACTTAGGTTTCTGCTCATGATATTTTGTAGTACCCTTGGTGATGGAAAAGGCACTTTGCACAAAATTACAAAGAAACATTCAAATTTGATTAGCCGCACATTATTATTATTTTCATGGATAGGAGTGCTGGTTAAATTTAAGTGTAAATGGAAATAGTAAATCTGAGTTTTGATTGCATATCTACACGTTTGCTTATTTATTTAAGTGAAAAGATGTTCTATATTCAACCTACTACATTATGGCTTGAAAGCTGATTCGTACTTGTATATTAAGGACATATGATACCATTACTGCTTCATAGTTTTTTCCTTGACAAAGTTTAGTTATGTTCTTTTTAATTTCAATGACTACCCGAACGGTATGGTGACACTATTCAACTTGCTCGTGATGGGAAATTGGCAAGCATGGATGCAGGTTTTTGTTTTACATATTTTCTTTAGCTGTCCAACAGGTCTGCGTCTGACATCAATCAATCTAACCAGCATTTTTTTGGGCCCTCATGAAACACTCTTGAGATAAATATGATTTACAGGCAAATAAGTAGCAATCATGTAAGAAGAATTAATTATAGAGTCTTAGTGGGTGGTTTTTATGCTATGCAACTACATGTTCTATATCACTTGTTCAGTCTAGGGGATAAAGCATACCAGTAAAATGGAAAAAGACAAATGAGCAGATAAAGTACTTGGAGCACCTATCTAAAATCCCTGAATACACATATGTACAAATTGAGCTCCCTTGTACACATTGCAAGTTAAGTTGTATCAAATATTTATCCAAAAGTCATTAAGTATTCTTTTTGTGAATCATGAAACTTTCACTCTTCCAAATAATTCCCAAATGCAAATTCTATTACAAAGCTTGAAGAAACTTTGACAAGTTGGTAAGGATATTTGGTAATTAGTGCAGACCTTGACCTATATTTTGGTGGTTTAACTGTAGTACTTGGCTTGTAGGTGTGTTGCCAACTTTGCTAGATCCTTTGCACTTACTGATATAATCAGGTTAACTCAACAAGTGTTAATATTTCCTCATATTATTTTTAGAGCTATACAGATTTGACTGGAACCAATTGGACCCTTGTCTATTTTATCAGCTTTTATCTTGTGACGGTCTTGCTTCTACTTAACTTGGTAAATCTTTGTGACATCACATACATTTTTATATACTAATAATGGTTAAGGATATGCTGGTATCATCACTATTACTCTGGAATTTTTTAAGTTAATCTTTTAGCTTGACTTTGTAATTAAGGAGCTGCAAATAGAAACCCAAAAAAGAGAAAATTGCTCAATCAGAGGACCACTGTGCCAACAGGACAATATGAGATGCTTTATGTAAATCCTTGATTTGCCTCCTTCAGATGTAACATGATTAAGTTTGTTTCTATTATTTGCATTCTCATATTTGTAGATCGTTGCATTTGTGTTGGAGGCCTTCTTTGCTGAAATAGACATCGAGGAAACTGAAGATTGTGGCGAGGTTTGACTTGTGTTCAAATTGTTTGGTTGTCTTTTTCTTTGGTTGGAATTAAATCTATGATCTAACTGAAACTCAGGCATATCTCAAAAAAAGAAAACAAAAAGAAAAAAAGAAAGAAAGAACCAATTGGTGCAATATTGAATAGATTTTGTTGCATGTAATTAGGAGTCCCCCCTTTTATGATTAAATTTCTGTGTATTATATAAACGTGTCTTCTTGTTGCAGGACATGCACAGAAGTCGAAAAAGAATTGCTCGGTAATTTTCTAAGTCTTTATTGAATTTCTATGGTAAAGTTAAGTTCAATAATTATATTAGGGTTTCCTTTATGGATATGGCTGAAAGTTCCACAACCCCCCCCCCCCCCCACCACCACCACCACCACAACACACATACACATCCAACCCCAGAATAGCAAAGCATATCCTTCTATCCCAAATTATTTTTTTATCAGAAAATAGCGCTAATACTTGTAGAGAATAGGGAGGGCTATGATTTGGATTATTGGGCATAAAATGAGGAACTTAGAGATATCAAGAAACACTTCCCAACTTTTAATGCTTTGTAATAAGACTATAATCATGTGGAGAGATATTAATAACAGCTTTTGCTGTGATATTTCAGAGCTAGAAGTACAATGGTTGATGCACTTCTTCATCGTATGTTGAGTGATGAGCTAACCAAATGCTCCTAATCCTAGCTTCTCCCTCTTAGTGTTATGGTAAGAAGGTTACAATTCGACCTATTTTTCTTAATTTTTATATTGGTAATATGAAAATTCAGTTGTCTTATCTAACCTGAATAGAGTGTTACACTCTCGAGGACAGCACGTGCTTGATTCATGCATAGAAGATACCATGACATGCTGATTATCTCGCAAATAAATAGATTAATTAAATTTCTATCTTTACCTGTGAGATACAGATAACCAATGTAGTGCCCAGTTTCTAGTCTCCTACTATTACAAGATAATCCAGTAGCACACTTTTTAACTGTGTATAAAAGATTTTGAAAGCGTTAACCAGACATATTGCTTTCTGAATCGTTAGGATGGCAGGCTCACTTTACCACTTGTATACTTGGTCTCAGTGTGGTAAAACTTTTTTTATTCTTTTTGTTGTTGCAGAACAAGCTCAGATTTTTCAGGAACAAAGTTTTCATTAAAGGATTACAAAGGCAAAGTAATTGCTACAGCGGCACAGTTGTGTACATGAGATTGGGATAAACGTGCATATGTATTTGTTTGCTTTTATGTTCTCATAAAATTTTATGTATTTATCTTGGATAATACATGTTTATAACAGTCCTTAGTGTTTTAAATCGTATTTGTTCTTGCGGAGTTGAATTTGTTTTGGCGGCGTAGGTTTTAAGCTATACTCTTCTTATTCTCATTTTCCAACAGCCCAAACCAACGAAGCAATCAGCACAAGTTAAATGCTCTCCTGAATTTTCATCATCAATGAAAAATATAAACAAAAAGCTAATTTCTGTTCGAACATTTTACTTCTCATTACTCATTAGTAAAAGCTACGTTTTTGAAACTTTTAAACGCCTACGTCAGTACGTTGTGTCGTGGCTCTAAACTACCATAATTATCTTATGCATTGCCGTAATTTGTTTGAAGGACATTCTAATTGTACTTGTAAGTGGTGCTTTAAAATCTTTATTTTTTTGAAGCCCCCCCAATGTATCCGTACTCACCATATGATTCTAAGATGACAAATTGACAACGTGAAAATTTTTGGTTAATATTGGTCTGTTAGACTGTTACGTGCATTTATAATAGAAAAATCAGCCATTTATAATGTTTTACAAAAACAAATACAGTTTTGCATAATAACTTTGTTAGTTTAGAGGTTATATAGTACTACTAACAAAAGTCAGCTATTTAATTTTGTCGTATCAGCAGTCAAAATATAACAAAAAAAAAATGTTAAAACTTAATAGAAAAATGGGATTACAGTAGTTGTAGATTATCAACTATTAAATTAGTAAAAAAAATTGTAATATTACACTTTAAAGTCCAAAATCAAGTCATATATCGTTCTTTAAAAGGATTTCCGGAAAAATAAAAAAAATTCGACAGGCATACTTGTGATTAAGTGTGTTTGGTTGCATTAAGAAGAGAGAAGAGAGAATAAAATGCTTATTTCCTCTACCACCTTTTCATGGGAAGAAGAAAGATCATATTCTCATATTCACTCCTTGTTTGGTTGTCCCTTCCCTCTTCCCTATTTTTTGTGCAATCAGACACACCTAGTATATCTGACAAATTTACATATAGATCCGAATTTATTTTAAAGTATCCAGATATGATCGGGTATACGAAGTCAACAAATTAAATTGAAGGCCCTAATTTGCCCGTTATCCTTTGCATTACATCACATCATGATGATGACTTCATTCTGTGTTATTTCTCGAGCTGGTATATACCTCATTACCTCTATATGGAAGAACTTCGAAAATACCAAATCTTAAACAATCAAACGACTAAGAAAATATAGAATACTGTACAATTTTTCTTTTTTTTAGCCTGTACACACGAGATATTTAGTTTAGAATAGTATGATTCATTCTACAAACAATTGATGCTTAATCAAGCTCCGCAAATCAAATCTGGGCTATAAAAAAAAAAAAAAAAACCAGTAAGCTTTAGTGGTGCTGTATAGCACTCCCAGCCGGTAGCAATGCCATGTAGCAGTCCCAGCCGATATAGTAACTCCTAATAGATCCCAAGAATGATGAATTAACAAACAATCATGACCTGATGACACATCGCATAATTCCCACAAAGAAAAAAAAAATTCCATTCAATACATCTGTGAACAATCATGTATACACCCACAAAAACCCCACAACTATTTTGTAATTGCCTTCCCTAAAATGAAGACATTCTAAGAGCTACTGGACACTGGTACCATCTCATATTCACCTGACCTTCTCAGCCTTAAAGGTAGAAAGGAAGAACCACCAAACCGTTGCTGAAGAAATACCACAACAGAAAGAATGAGCACTCCTAAAGGAACAACTATATCCCAGGCAAGAGAGTATATATCCTCATTTGGGCTGGCATATATGTAAGATGACTTTACAAAAGGCACATAATGCCGAGACCTATATGCATCATACACATGCGGCAGGACCCTTACAAGAGTAAATCCTATATAGAAAGGGTGAGCTAGAGCTTTGCCTTTCAAATTAAAAAATACGTTGAAGATAACTTGTGGTAGCAAGAACCCGTCAAGTATTAGACCCGCATAAGAACTCAGATCCTCCCAAAGGGTATGTCGGCCACTTTTGTTTATAGTGTGAACAAGCCATGCAATAAAAGCACCAAATAGGTACAAGGGAAGACAGATCCAAATGGTTTTTTTCTCATGAACCCACAGACCAGTTTTGGAAACATTAGCGGACCTAGCAGCCCATGCCACATGCAAAAGACGCAGCTGTAACAAAAAGTTAACCATGGTCAAGACCCTGATTACGACCTCATTGACTTCCAGCCAACCCCCGCTCCACATAAGTATGTTCTGCTTGCTTCGTCTCATTACAAATAGCGCATCAAAGTTTAACACTAAAGGAATCATGTTGCCTAGAACTAAGATAACAAGCATGAGAATTGAAATAAAGGGGAGAAAATCAGGGTTTTTCTTCAAGTGGTAGAGTTGCAACCCCAGAAATAAACATGTGAAGGTCAAGGAGATGAGGACCATGGTTATCTCCACATCAATTCTCCACATGGATTCAGCTGCTTGTTCAAAATATATACCACGAGAAGTAATTTCCACGCTATCAAAGAAAAGGGGGTCTGATTTTTCTCTTAAACTCCTAATAGTACCTTTGACATGCTCTGCTGGCTTGCCGTGCAAGGAACCAAGCTGCATATTTATAAATATTTCACAATCCATGGAATCATTAACCTTAGCTTGTCTCGCAGTATCTGATGAACCAACGTATTGGCAACCTATCAAGCAAAGTGCACCAGATTTTGGGTTGTATATTCCTTCAGCTGAAATCTTCATCTGTTTCTTTGAACCTTGATCTAGATTATATTCAATTCTGTAGGATATGTTCAAATAACCATTGTCAGAGTCTAACTGTGTTGCATTGTCAGCCAGATCAAGAGCGGCATAAAAATTGTCCCCAAGTGAAATTGGAGATGCAATTCCAGAGAACCCTTTTCCCTCTTTACTCTTAACATCAAATCGAAACCTCATATCCCTGAAAGATCTTCCATCAGGGAAATCCCCTTTACCTTTCTTCCCATGATCTACCTTTGCACAAAATCCCCTAACAACCTCCACTTTGGTGTATTTGTATTTCAACTTTGCAAGATTGCTCATATAATTTGCCGTGGTACCAAATGGAATCATGGTAAAGTTGCCTGTTTTACTCTCCCTTTTACCTTCCCAAATACGGCCCACGGCAACGCTCCTACTTTTTATAGAGAAAACTGAAGGAAACCAAAAACTCAAGCCAAAAGAACACTCACCGATAGAGAGATTCTTTCGAGAATCTTCTTCAGAAGCCACCACATCACAACCAACAAGGCATAACCGGTTTGTCTCTCCATCCCAGAAACCTTCTACAACCAACCCCTTTTCACCAATCATGAAGCTACGAGACATTGACCTGCTTTCATTTGTGAAAACCAAATACATGTGCACCTTACCATCATCACTACAATCAAGTTGATTTGAAAACATGTAATCTTGATCAAACCCGAGTGCACCTCTAACCGGATCACAGTGCCCGTTTAAACAATCTCTACCATACTCCAACTGAAAACTTCCTTCTAACAAGCCACGCAACTGCTCGCACGAAAACTCACCACCTAAACCTCGCGACTCCTCCTGAACACTCAGATCACCACACACGCTCTTGGCATGGGATGTCTCAGTGTACTCATAATTCTTCTCGGCAAAAGAAACAAGCGATACCGGGTCAAAGTAGTTCAGGTTGACGGGTTCATCAGAGCTTTCGAGTGTGCCCGTAACAAATGGAGAAGTGAGAGTGGAGGCTTTAGAAAAATTGAGCTTGAGAAGTGCATTGGAGTGAATAGCATTACCTCGAGACGAGAGAATGATACCGGGTCCATGCATACAGAGAAGCGAATCGGGCTCGGACCAAAACCCATCTAAATCGAAGGAAACCGCGGCATAGCGGTGGTGCAGAGGGAGGCGGGGACGGACGCGGTGGAGGTGGAGGAGGGAACGGTTGGTGGAGGGAGGATGAGTGCCGCGTAGGATAATGGTTCCGGAGAGGCGAAAGAGGCCGGGGGAGTTGGTGTGGAAGGAGGATTTGGCGAGGAAGGAGAAGGAGTTGGGGCGGGAGGAGGGAGGTGAGAGGGAGAAGAGAGGGTGGCCGCCGGAGAAGGATCCGGAGGAGATGGTGAAGAAGTGGGAGGGGAAGGAAGCGGAGGGGAGGGTGGCGGAGGGGAGAGGAAGAGGGAGGTTGCAGAGGGAGGGCAGAGAGGCGGAGCAAGGGAGGAGGGAGAGAGAGCTGAGAAGAAAGAAGTAATAAAGGAGGTAATGTGGGTGGATGGAGAGCAAGGGAAGGGAATTATTGGAGGCCATAAGAGGAGAGGTTACACCGGCGGCGACCTTTTAGTTAGTGGTTTTTAGTGCGAGAGAGAGAGAGAGAGAGAGAGAGAGAGCAAGGTTCTTGACCTTGACCTTGACCTTGCCTCTCGGAAAAAAGGTGAATCTGAATTGAATGTGCTAATAGCCTAATACTTTTTCTTCTTTTTAAATTGACTTTTTCTAGATTTACCCCATGAAAATCTTGTACGTACAAAGTTATTTATGTAATGAAATTACCTTATCTTCAATTTCTTCTAATTAGTTATTTATGACATTCTTCTCTGCAGAGAAGCTTTGTTTAATTTAAGCAACAAATATATTTATTTATTTATTTATGAAATTATATTCCCATTTGTGTTTATTCCTTTTATTTTTTGGGTAAATTTCGATTTATTTCCCATTCTCTTCAATGATAAGATTTCTGCCTTCACTTGACGCGGTTATAACAAGAAAATATATTGACAAAAAAACCTGCCACAAACACAAAGAACACAAAAATTCCTTCCCTCCCAAGGTTTATTGATATGAAAATTTTCTTACAAAGGCTGCTCATCACTTTTTATAAGAGAATTCTTTTTTTGTAAACTCGATCAAAAAATTTCTGCATGGAAAGTATCTTTTGAATAACAAAACAATCACAAAGGCTGAAAGGCTATCTGCTACTAAATTTCTTAAGATGCCACCGCGTTATATCTTTCTTCTTTTTAGTGGATGCATATCTTCGAGCAAATCAACACATATCCTTCAGCTGCCCGAGTGTAATCTTGACACATAATGCGACGAAAATAAAACCATATGACCTTAATTTTTTAAAAAAAAAAATCCTGCCATGAATTTAAATAAAAAAAAAATCAGTATCACATTTAATCAAAATTCTGTTAATATATATATAAATAATGCTTTTGCTCTCCAAAGAATTGTTCACCTTAGTTCATCTCATTTCTTCATTAACTGGATAAGATGGACATAAATCTTTCAAAATGTTTGTGTAACCTCTATGTATATCATACTCTCTGCAAACTATTAATCATACTCTTTTAACTAGTAAAGTAGAATAATGGTAAATAAATCATCATTTTAAGTTTCACTTATAAAAATTGGAGGTTGAGTTTCTTGAGCTTCATTTCCATATAATCAGAAATATATATATATATATATATATATATAGAGAATGGCTAACGCGCCATCGATGGCACGTGCCATCAATTTTCTATCGACTCGTTTTTCGAAATTCAAATGTGAAACGGTCGATCCAAACCGTTCAAGTTGATCAAAATATTGAAATACCTTTGGAGACAAAATTTTACATTTTTTCGAATTTTTTTGCTATTTATTATGATATTTTCAAATTAGAGGGCCTGAAATACTCTAATCATAATGTTTTTAAAAATATCATAATAAATAGCAAAAAATTTTGAAAAAATATAAAATTTGGTCTCCAAAGATATTTCAATATGGAGAACAACTTGAACGGTTTGGATTGACCATTTGAATTTTGGATCTTGAAAAATGACTTGATGGCACGGGACCCTCCGTGCCATCGATGGCACGTTAGCCATTCTCTATATATATATATAGAATTTTGCTATGGTGAGTTGCAACTCATAGCCTCTTTGGTGAGTCGCAATCCAGACCGTCGGATTTGTTTCAAAAATCGTGCAGATGATGAGTCGCTGGATCGACTTTAATTCTCCGTCTCGTCGGTTTTTTTTCCTCTCCGTTCCGTCTCTCTCTCTTTCTCTTCCAAATCGAAACAGGCCTCCCCAAACCCAAACCCTAGAATGTAGATCGGAAAGCATCAGCGCGCGCAGTAGTTACCTCGTCTCTCTCGACTCGACTCAGACAGCCTCCGAATCACTATCTCTTCCTTCTTGTTTCTCCATGTCTACCTCAAATCCCTCTTGAGCAACGATTTCGCCTGAGTTTCTTCTGTCCCCAACCGCCCTCTTGCCTTCTCATTGATTTCTCGAGCACCCTTTGCTGTCGAGGTTTTCCGCACAAATTTGAAGGTACTTCTCCCTCTCCCTTCGAGCAGCCTTTCTTAAAGGCTCAGTAATTATCTTGGAACATTGAGAATTGGTTCTTGTAATTTCGTGACCATTTCTACTTGTGGTATTTGCGTAACAAGAAAGGGGGGTTTTCTTTGAAATTTTCTCAAAAATTCATGGCATTTCCTTCCTGTATGATCACATATTCACTTCGAGCAGTTTATGATGGTGCATTAATTAGGGAAATCGTATCCTGTCTGGAGTGTTGGATTTAATCCAACTCCCGAGTACCCTTTCTCTCAATATAGGTCTTTGTTTTATACATATCTTTCAATCGGTGTGGATAATATATAATCTCTATTTTATACAGTAGTTCACTAGCATCAGTCGGTACAGCGTGCCTTTAAAACAACTATTTCTTGAAGCTTCCTCGAAGGAATGGTACAATTTATACCTCTTCAATGTTGGAGAGAGAAGTAAAACCCAGTTACAAAGCAACGTAGAAATTCTTTTCAACTATCTCTCAGCTGATTGCACAACTAACATACAACATAAAAATTGATAAAAGCTGCACCAGTATCCCTCCATCTAATATACTGGTACCACTACCCTTTCCTTCAGACCGTCATCAAATTATGTTGTATGTTAATTGTATGTTTCAATACTCCTAACTGAAAATATCACAGAATGATTCCTGATTCTTAGATAAATTATGCATATTTCAAAAAAAATGCAAGTTCAAGTTCTATCTGTTGAACACCTCTATTACACTCCTAACTAATTATGTTTTTGTTTCCTTACAATAGAAAATTGAAGATGCAGGAAAAGGAAAAAAAGTAGAAGACATGGACCAAATCGATGGAGATGAGTTAGATAGAGAAGAAGATGATGGACAAGAGGATATTAAGTAGATTAAGAATGATTTTGGTGATAATAGTTGTTTGTATGTGTGTTTACTGCTAGATGAATAATATGTATTTTAGCTTGTTAGCTTTTCAATGTGCAAACATGATTTGTTGAAATCACCAAGCTGTAAATATTTTGGGTTTAATGGTTTCATCTGTGTTTCATCGTTCTATGCTGAAATGAGATTAACATTTTGGTTGTTGACCTTATTGAATTGATGCAACTGTTTGAACAACAACTTAAGAAGTTCAATAATTAAACCCCATAACTTGGTACAGAGTTACTCTTTATTACAAATGCATATTAATATGGTACAGATTAAAACACAGAATTGGTACATATGCTGGCACATTTAGTTTTTCTTTTTCTTTGGCTAATAGTAGATGATTGCTTATAAACGAGAACTGACAACGAGGCATGGTACTTTTTATTACAAACGCAAACATGATATATGGTACATCCATGATACCAAGCTTATAAATTACATAAATTACATGAAATAGAAGTCTGAGCTTCTCAAACATATATAAATTACATGAAACAGAAATTAAATGAAATAGAACTCTAAGCTTCTAACAAACAAAAATAAGAGTGTGAGCTCCTAAAAAATTAACATAGAAATTAACATGAAATAGAAGTCTGAGCTTCTCAAACATATAGAAATTAACATGCTATCTGATTCTGCAGTTATCTCCAAATTTGTCTCCAATGGCCTAATTAAACAATAGAAACAAACAAAAATTAGTATAGTTGCAATGGGCTTGTTCTTGCAGAAATTAAACAAACAATAGAACAAGCTGAAAATACAGAAATTGCTCATCGTCGTCGACAGCGTTTATCGACCCAACGTTTGTTGATGCCTATCAATCAATGCTCTCTGCCCAAATATAAGAAAGTTTATCGACCCAACGTCGACCCAGCGTTTATCGACCCAACGGTTGTTTATAACTTTATCACGTTCTTCTTCCTAACCATGTTCTCATTAAGCTTTTAAGTTTCTAAATTTATCACGTTTCAATTTTTGTATTTGCAGTGAGCACCTGACATTATCAATCCTAGCTCACACTAATTTCCACCGACAATTGTAAGTTAATATTTCTGAGTTTTATGCTCCTGATAACTAATTGTACAAATGCATCATACTTTCTTCAATGCTTCTAGGTCCAAGAAAATAAGAAAAATTAATTATGCAAAAGAAGGGCGAAATCTGCCTTGAAAGAGAGAAAGAAAATCTGTTGAAGATCAAAGAGGAAAAGCAAATCGTGCAATAGTAGAGAGGAGGCAACAGTGACGACATGAGGCATTGAGGCGCTAATGGTCCGATCCACTCTCAGCGTTTTCACGCGGGATGACTAGGAGAGAAGTCTTTCATCTCGTGAACTTCATTGTAAATGCTCGTAGCTGTACGAAGATCCAATTGATTTCAAAAATAAGCACTTTAAGAGTAAGTGGTTTGACCAGATACAAAATGTTTCTACAAAGCTTGATTGTACGCACCTTATCCAAATGAATTGGAGGCAACTCGTGAGGAAAGAGAGGAGGCAACTATCGCGAGGAGGCAAAGGTTGAGAGGAGAGAGGAGGCAACTATCGCGAGGAGCCGAGGAGATGCTCCGATCCAGGCTCCGATCAACTCTTAGGGTTTGAGGAGGTGGCGCAACTCTATTTCGATTTGAGAGAGAGAGAGGAAATAAAGTGAATGAGACGGAAACGGAGAGAAAGAGACGGGACGGAAAAAACTTTTACTTCGATCCAGCGCTCAGCGATCTGCACGATTTTTGAAACAAATCCGACGGTCTGGATTGCGACTCACCAAAGAAGCTGTGAGTTGCAACTCACCATAGCAAAACTCTATATATATATATATATATATATATATATATATATATATATGTAGGAAATTAACTGATCATTATGCAATTATAAACATCACACCATTGTGTTACAACGTTTTAATCAAAGGGCTTTTCTGCAAAAGGACACAATTCGGTCCTCAGTTTTAGCATATCTTACATAGTCTTTGTTCCACTATTTTATTTTACATAATATAAAGTATTTGTCCTTTAATAAAGGTGGCTTTCTTAATTCTTAATTTCTTATAAAGTATTTGCCTCTTCTACATAGTCTTCTTTTTCCAGGCTCCGTTTGGATGGTTTTTTTCCGGAATAAAGAATAAGGAATAACCACTTTTTACCAATAAATTTATTTCTAACCATCCAAACTCTTCACAAAAGTTACACACTTCCCAATAAATTTACCCTTTTTCAATAAATTTCTTCCCTCCTTCCTTCTTCCTACCTTATTCTCAATGCATCCAAACGAACCCTATGTAGAAGATAAGAAGAAATACTTTTGAAATTACAAGTGCATTTCATAGTAAGGAGAACTGAAGAAGCTTCGCCCAAAAGAGGCCATTTCATACGTACCCTTGGAAAATCTAAAATTATATTGGAACGAGTAACTACTAACTAGTAAGCGAAACTGGGGCAACCAAAAATAGTTCAATTCGATTCGATATTTTGTAGCGGGTTGCAAACAGACAATAGTTACCCGCTACATGATTACCACTACACTTGTGCCGTATGAACTTATGGTGGATACTAGATCGGAAATTCGGAAGATAGATTGAATCTCGTTTAACGCGCTATTGCTAATCATTTTATATTTGTTGACATACAAGAAAACCGTTGACCTGACAATTAATTTTCTTATCCTGCAACTTTCTTTTTTACGTAATTTGATGCTATTTTGATGAAGCACTTGCACAATTATTCTCCGCGCTTTATTTTTAAATGATTTTATTACATGTTTACAACATAAAATGTAATGCATTTTTCTATATAAAAAAAAATGAAAAATAGGTGATGTTTATGGGTTTTTATCTGCTGACAGACCTTTCAAAGAGTTGCAATGTTCATGTAAACGATTTACAATTTAACGCTTCTAATAAGCGTAACAATAAATAAATAAAATACCACTACCACCAGGAACTGAACCATCTAATCACGCTACTAAATAGAGTTTAATTTTCATAAAAAAAAAAAAGCAATCACTTCAGGAAAATGGGGGGCAAAAAATAGAAGTTATCAATCGAGTCTTCGAAAGGATTCAAAGGACATTATAAATACACAAACATACTTGAAAAGAGAAGAGGCTTAAAAGTTAAAACTAATGATTTACAACCAGCAAGCTTTCCGCTGTGATCAACCTTGGAGGCGGCATCTAGTACAGGCAGAGAGGAAATAAAGATAGGATAGAAAACTGTATAATAATTTATTTCAAATTTTAACCTCCATCAAAAGAGGCAAGACTCCCATGTTCAAGTTCTTACAAAAGATTTGGCTGACCGAAGATTTCATTTAACAATTATTCATTCTGATATCTTAAGTTTAACAATCATAATAAACAAAATCTAAATATGAAATTTAATATTATAAACATGACCCGGTGTAAATATTTATTCAGGCCAGATCATCTATTCCGTAAAAATATTTTGATTGTTTTCGGATAATTACTCAATAATTAACAACTTTTGTGTGTTCCGGATTCGTGAACAATAAGTCAATAATGGCTGTGTTTGGATGAGCCTAGGAATAAGAGAATAGTTTCTTCATACTTCCAAATTTATTATAAACAATCCAAACTCTTCACAAAGTTACACATTTTTCAATACTTCTTCCCTTATTCCTCTTATTCCCACACCATCCAAAATAATAGTATATTTTTTTTCAAAAGTATAACAAAACAAGAACTCATAGCCTACAGTCCTACACACATACATTCAAAGATGTTGAGTAAGTGTGAGCATTCAGATTTACTTTATTAAGTTCTAGCGTTTGAATATATTTATTCTGTTAACAGACCACCATTTACAAATCCATAATTTTTCCAATATTTTTTATAAACAAAAGTGTTGTTGTTCTTTATAAAAAAAAAAAAAGTTTTTGTCACCGGTTAGAACTTTAGATCTTTCGTGATCTTCCAGGTAGAAAAAACCACAGTTGTTTCTATTAATTTAATCACGATTATAGTTGACGTAAATACCATCGCAGATCTAAATCCTAACACCTGACAGTCAAACTTGAAGTTTTTTTTTTTTTTTTAAAGAAATAGTAACATGTAGAATCTTCATGGATCTGGGTTGCTCAGGAAAAAGCTGTCCTCTTAGACTCTGATTAGAATCATTTTTTTTTAACACGGGATTTAGTTCGATTAGAAAATTTTTTTTATCGCAACAAACGGATTTGATTGGAATTTCTATGTTATTATAACCAATGAGGAATCAGTTTTAGTGTTGGTGCAAAAAATCAAATAATAAATTCGGATAGCACTAAAATAAATAAAAATGAATAATAAAAAATACTTTTACCCGAATCGCGTAAGACGTCCTTAAGCGTATTCTGTCTTAATATACAAGAGGAACTCCAACTAAAATAATTCGGGTTAGTGTCACTTCTTAGACCACGATCCTAGAAGTGACTGATGTGAGCCTCCACCATATCCAACATAATTTATAAGAATATTTAGAATTCGGAAACGGAACAAAATTAAAAGGAGATGAGGGGGAAAAAAATTTTTATTGAGCAGATTGCATTTATCAGATTGCATTTTTCTATCTTACAATGGTCATGATCAAAATCCCATTCTTTAAACATGGTATTTCATTTCATTTCATTGGAAAATTCTTGATCAAAATGAACGGATTTAGTATTATTTGATTGGAATTTCTATGTAATTAGATCTAACTAAATTCTGTAAATTAATTGAAATGAAATCCCGCGTAAAAAAATATCTTCCCAACGGGTTGCTTATATAATCATCAAATGACTATTATTATAGCCGGACTAAAAACTAAATTAATATCATTTAATGTAATAAAGGACCACGTTCTTGTGAGATCAATACAAAATAACAAATTGATATATGCAACTGATGCAATTTAAAATCAAGATATAAATGCATTAGTGGATATAACTATTTTCATAAACCGAAAACAACAGATAAAGAAATCAAAGGTGAGAATATTAATTTCAGAAAAGAATAAGGTTTAAATGTTCATCAATAAAAATTTTGAGTTTTTTAACCTATAAGTTTCAACATTTTGTCCTTCGATTTTCGGAATGAGAGAAGTCGAGGAGGTTTGAGTTTTTGGTCCACGTCTAGCTCTGAGATGAACTCGACATGACACGGTACGGAGATGGTACGATACGGTAAAACACGGACACGACACGGCACGAGAATTTAAACGTGCCGTGTCTTTAGGCGTGTTGTGTCCACCTCTAATGGAATAGACACGGCACGGCACGACACGCGAATTGTCTAGACACGACACAACACGGTACGAAACACGGCACGACACGACACGAGACATCACACGACACAACCCAAGAGACATAACAAGTTTATAATCAGGATCAAAGATAGTAAATATAACGAAATAATAAGAAAAATCCTTATATTGTCTATTTTTTAAGAATAATTTCATAGTTTGAATGTCTAATTCACCCATAAGCATATGTATATATTATATTTTATGAAATACAAATGTGTTCAAACACGACACGGTACGACATGTTTAAAGAAGACACGACACGACACGGTACGAGGACACGAGACATGTTGTGTCCTTAGGCGTGTCGTGTCCATCTCTTAGAATTTAGACACGGCACGTGAAATATTTAGACACGACACGGCACGTGAAATATTTAGACACGATACGGCACGACAAATGATCGGACACGAGTGTGTTTGACACGACACGACACGGCACGGCACGGCACGTATTTAGAACACTACTCAAGAGTCAAGATCAACATCTTTTTTTAATTAAAATATTTTCTTAATATAATGACTATATTTCATTTACAATATTTCAATGGGATAGGTATAATACGTGTAAATGTAATAAACTTGACGCAAATGATACTGCCTCTGCTGTCTATGTTGAAATAAATAAACGAGGATGTGATTCAAACAAAAATCGAATTGTTTGTACTTTCGATTCCATTCCAAAAAAGGTATAAAAAAAAGGTCAAAATAATAAAGAAGCCTTTGCCACGGCATCATTAAGAATAAGGCGTCGCGTCATATTTATACAAAAAATAAATTTTATGTATGCCTAAGGTTTTAGATCCATTAAAATACCTATACATTATTCTTTTTTAATTCTTTAATCTAAATATTTTTTATACAATTAATATATAAATAATTTCAACCCGTGACAGGTTTGATCAGGTACGACTCATTTGTTATATAATACAAAATAATGCCAACCCACTTCGACACGGTTCATTAACACGCCTAGATCAAGCAGCATCAAAACCAAACTAAAGCTAGCTAACTCGACCTCAAACTCAGTTCTTTTCCCAAAATTGTGTCAGCTATCCTAAAACAAATTCCGAATGGAAGACGCTCGGAGAGGGACTTGACAACCTTCAAAACCTTGCATGCCCAATAAACCTGACTTTGGACCAGTAGGATTCTTGCAAAATCAATTCCCTCGAAAAGGCAAAACATATATACAACAACAACAACTAAGCCTTTTGTCCCAAACAAGTTGGGGTAGGCTAGAAGCAAAATATATATATCAAAGAAAAAGAGGAAAGAAAAGATCATGACTGGCTAGTCAATGATTAAATCATATTAAGCATATCAGGTTTTAACAGTCTCCAACACTATATCAAAAGGGCCACTCACAAGCCATATGTACATTTCACTAGTAGCGCATCCAATTTCACCTCTTTAGGCAGTTCCATGCACTTTCTCCATGGCCTAAATTTCAAAAGGGTAAGATGCATACAAAATGCCATATATTATTAGTTGTATATTGCTGCTATATATATTACATGCACTGGATCTCCTCACAGACCATAGTCACTAAATGGTCCACCAAATGGTGATCTGGTCATGGTGGTGGGGTTAAGCCTGGGAGGAGGGACAGCAGCGGGGCCCTGGTTAAGTTTCTTATTAGTAAGAAACTCATCACAGTCAGCACCTTTGACAGTGAACTCCATGAGGAGATCATCAAAGATCCTCTTCAGAGAGGCTTTGAAATTGTGAGAGGAGCTTTTGTCGCCTTCATCCACATCTTGGACCCCATCTCCAACAAGACAACCAACCTGGGCCCCCTCCATGTAGGCACGGCATGCAACAAGGATTTTGTTGCCATGTCTACGGAAATGCCCAGCCACAAAGTGCTCAAAATGCTGCCAAAATGAATATGTGTCATGCCATATGTTGAATAGGAAATTCACATGCAGATATTATTGGACATAAAGTCACTGTACTTTTCCTGATATTAAAAAAACATAGTTTGCTTTAGTCCAATTTGTTGATGCCATATAAATTAATGATCAATGTATCCTAATTCGTCAGTCTGTGCATACATCTTGAAATTAGTTGACTTTTTTGTACTGTAGAATACAAAAGACATATCGTATTTTGGGCTTTTACACCAACCGCTTTCAAGTACTGAACTGAGTAAGGTCAGGTCACAAACCGCTGATTGTACTGAACCAGACTGACAATCAGTATAGGATAATCAGAGTGGACCACACCAGCTGCCTTAACAGGTAAAGTTCTCCCAGGTCGGGTCCAAGTCCAAGTCAGGTTAACCACACATAATAGGACCTACTTCAGTTAAAAGCATCAGCATACTTTTAAGGGGAAAAAAATATAATTTTAAACCTGTACCTTAGGTGCGCGGCGGAGGGCGTAGAGCATGGTTTTGCAAGTGAGGAGGAAAGTGTTCTCATTGTAAGCGAGAGACTTCTGCTCACCGTAAGGGGTGTTCGCTTGGGCACTGTATCCTGGCTCATTGAAGTATGGCTTGGAGTTGAGAACCAGAGCTTGGATGGACACGAGGACTTGAAGCATGGTGGAGTTAGCCAGGTTCCACTTCTCACAACCACTACCCGACCAGGTGTTTAGTAGGCTTAGGCACACCTTCCCACAAGCATAAAGGTTTGGGTTCAACCGCAGACCCCCAGAGTGATAATGTACCATCTGAATATTCATATTATGTTAAATGCTTATGGTTCTGCTGCTTAAGAGGGTATTGATGTAGTTAATTACAGAGCAGCAATTATATACAGGTAGAGACTAAGGACAATCTAAAATTATAGATGCGTTGGAAAGGCCATGTATCAAATTTGGTGCAATTCGAGGATATCTGGTTAGTAATCAAGTGCCAATTAAACTGAACAATAAATTTTTCAAATTATTTGATTTTCTATATTGCGAATTGTTTTGCTGGCTGCCATAATTATCAAATATTTTCTTGTCAATACAACCTATCCCATTTATAAAGAGTGTTTTTTCCCCCCTACTACCCTTAAGAGAGAAGCCTAGTACCATGAACTTTGGAATCAGATAGAAGGTAACAATAAAAGAGGAAATTGTTTACCGGAGGCACGAAGGGATACGTGGGTGGGAAGTACACATCAAAGAAAAAGAGACCATCATGATAAGGTGTACCAGCTGGACCTATTATAACAGCCCTCAGAAGATCCATCCTATCCTCATAAATTCTAACAAATATGCTCTCTGAAAGAAAATGGAAAATGAGCAGGTATGTATATTAAATATTACAAAATGATCATCAAGTATATTTAAACCACATTGAATATACAGCAGAATAGTAAGATAAGTACTTTGATGCATGCCTTCACATAGGATCATACGATGAAACATTATGAAAGTATTATTATGCAAGAAACATTGTTGGACTTCCAAGACCGGTAAATTCATACAAAATGTTAACTAACCCGGTAAATCTTTCTCAAGGAGCTTCCAGTCATTTTGAATCCTCCTCGTCCATTCTTTTGAAGGCTGATACAGGCAATTATGATGCAAGTATTAAAACCCAAAACAAGATGTAAGATAAGGATGAAATTGACAATAGTCAGAAACAGGTAACTCCATAACATTTGAAGTTAAATGAACCAGGAAGTACGATCATTTTAGTGCAGCTACTGGTAATATCCAATGATCAATGAACCATAGAAGGATTACTTAAGTGCAAACTTCATATCCAGAAGCCTAGTAGAGCTCCCAAAAGATTTCTAATTAAGTTTACAAAATGGAAACTCAAAGACTAATAATCCAATCCACACTTGTGCTAGGTAACATATCAACCTAATCCAGTTCAGGAAGAGAACAATACTAACAAATTACCTTCTGAGAGGTCTTGAACTTGGACATGAAATAGTGGTCAGAGTAATCCCTCACAGTATCAAACTGCTTGAATCCCTTGTAGTTTATATCAATCTCATCATTGACCACCTTTGGTTGTTTGCTTCTGCTTCCACTTCCACTACCACTGCCACTGGCGAAACATTTCTGCAACCAAGGGGCTGATGCTCCTACCCCTGTCCAGCCATCAAACTTGGCCTCCAGATTAAAACTAGGCTCTGTATCCATCTCAGCATTTTCATACTCGAAGTCATCATAATCGTCCTCAAAGAAGTCATCATCTTTAAAATACTCATAATCTGCAAAATTGAAGTCTTGCAAACTAGGGACGGGAGTTTGTACAGAGGCTGTGTTGCCAGGTAAAGAGGCATTAGGGGTTGAACTGCTGGGGCCTGCAAAGAGACCAAAAGCATCCTGCAATTTGAGATAAGGTTGAGAATCAGTGAAGAAATTGAAATAACAGAATAATCAGGAATCCAACCAAAGTTGGGGCTCCAAAAAGGTAAATTATAGCTAAGGCTTTAAAAGATTAGTAAAAGGCCTTATGAAGTTTTGGCATAAACTAAAGTTGGCACGGCTCATAGCAAGAACATACAGCAACATTATCGCTTATATTTACAACATAATTTCTGACATAAATTTTTAGTTTCCCATAGACAATATGCAAGTACGAAGACTTGGTCATGATGCATGTGGAGAAGTTCCTGTATCAAATGCATATTCTATATACAAAGAAGACTGATGAGCTTTCTACAATCAGTCTGTTGAATTTCAATACAACCCATCTTTGTTACTCATAAAATGCCTTTCCGCCACCGCCTGTCTAGGACAGTTGGTAGTGGCATGTGCCTCCAATAGGAGGGCATGAGTTCGATCCCAGCTTGAAGCTGGTTGAGTGTGAGTCTATGGCCAACAATCAAAAAAAAAAAAAAAAAAAACAATAAAATGCCTTTCCTGCATAAGCATATTAACTACATTATTCCAATCTATTAGATTATTTTCTTTTACCATCTTATCAAACTTAATAAATAAAGGGCACTGTTTCTTGTGCAGTGTGCTGCCTCATGCTTTACACAACAATATATCTCACTTTAACACCCTATAGTTTAGGCTGACAGCGTTTTGATTCTGTACCAGATTCTCAATTTCACTCCAGCCTCTCTCTCCACTTCTTCCCCAACAAAAGTCTCTCTTCCCCCCCCTCCATGCATCTGACATTACTTTAATATGATTTCATTTCCCACAGTAGAAAAGTAAAGACTCATCTACTATTAAATTGGACGAACAATCCTTATTTTATTAAAAAAAAAACGTAAAGCAAAATTTATGAAAGGCTTAATCTGCCTTTTCTCTTCTGTTGCCTCTTAAAACTGATATTGCTTTATTTCTTTTTTTAAGTGTTACTTTTATTAAAAAAATTCAAATTAGTACAACACTCCAATATTTGCAATATAGCATTTTGCATATTTGAAAGGAAATATACTTTATAATCATCATATGCATAACATTATTTACTTTTGAAAGATAAAAGAACATTTTTTTTCCTTTTATTTTGGGTACAAACTACAAAATACTATTGACTCCATTAATTTTAAAAGGTAGAATAAAAAATACTATTCTTCAGAAACTTCAAACTACAGATTCTTTTCAATTAACCACCCTAGTTTCATCAATCAATAATAACACTGAAAGGCCATATAATCTGGCTACATTTAAAATTACTGAACTAATTCTCGCAAGTCAAATCAGGTTAAGGCATATACTGTACTTACCTTTACAAACCTCAAAAACTGTGCATTTTGTCCAGGACTTGTAATAAACAACTATAGGGAGTTAGGGACACAGAATTCTTGAGACAAAAAAACATACCTTCAAATTCATTTGCCAGTCCATAGGGTGTTGAGATGCCACTGGTATTTTGCCAACTGGTGTTTTGCCAATATAATTAGGCCAGCTTAGTGGTTGCTTGTTTTTGTGATTAGGCAAGGTTTCTCCTAGTATCACAACTCCATCAGGATCATCATCTTCATCAATTTGAATTACATCATGAGGAATTACCTGCTTATGAAATAGCAAAAGTACCTTTAGAAGCTCATCCTTGATCACCTTTTAAGAATACCCAATAACCCCCTTTAAGACATTCTTCACTACATATATCGCATAATAAATTTAGAGAATATCTATTGTGCATACTAATCCAAACCCTTGGATCTGATCCCAACCGTCCAAAACGATCTCCCTATTAAAATTTCTTTGCCAACTGAATTTAACATTTTTTTTTAAATTTTAAGTATTTTTTTCGTATTTTAAAAACTGCTATTTTTGAAGGATCCAGAAAAAATTAGATAAACAATTTCTAAATTTTTTTAAAAAAATAGTTAAAAAAATATAAAATTTGGTTGGTAAGGACATTTCAATAGGGAGGTCATATTGGACGGTTTGGATTGGTCTTCTTGAAGCAGATCTAAGAATTTGGAATAGTATGCACCGGAGCTCCAGGACATTAGTATGCACCAGAGATATTCTCATAAATTTATGAATGTTATAAGAAAATTACCATCCTGGGTACAAACCATGTACCAGTCTGCTCATCATTGGCATCTCCCTCCTCACTAATGCTTAACAATTTATACATATCCATAACTTATATGTGAATGTGAATAATGTTACCTCCATCTGGTATATGTGGTTGTAACTAGACTGCAGATACTGTGAACAGTTCTAAAATTTTCATGTAAGAAAATACAGTACCAGCTAGCAAATTTAGTATTCTATATCTGATCAATCTAAACCTTGTCAATTTTTTTTTTTTTTTTTTGGATTTTATCTCTTTCATTTTTATTGCACAACCGTTATCTTCATGCTACAAACTATGAGAGATGAATAATAATCTTAAGATTCTGTAAGTAGGGTTTCAAGATTACCTGACTTCGCTTACGCTTCTGATTGTTAGAGCTCCATGGAGTGGAAGAAGTAACCTCAATTATGTCAGGATCGGAATATGACAATGTTCCAGGAAAGCGATTCATCCTAGAAGAAGAACCATTAGACGGAAAACAAACATGTTAAAACCGAAGTTTTAAGTTTACTTAGAAAACAGAATGCGAAGAAATCAACTAACTCCAATTGCTATGGTTTCAGTTGAAACTTTCAATGAACAATATTGGAATCCCATTGCCCTAGTCAATTGTAGCATGCATCTAATATTGCATTCAAACAGCAAGCTTAACCGTAACATGTGAGAACTCTCAGGTGGAAATGTAGTCATGGCCCATTCCCAAACTTTTCTCCTTTTAAGGGCAATCCAGAAATTGATTTTTGATATACAAAATTGCAATGGAGGCAGATAATCCTCAATTTTTTATATTTTGCAACTGAATAACTGATTAGAACAAAATTAACTATTTAGTATATTGGCACATAAAATCAGGTAAAGATTCCCCTTTCCTGATAGTCCAAACTGATCAAAATTCCATAAAAAGGAAGGAAAAAAAAACGGAATAACTAGTGAAACAGAACTTGACCAATACACTGAACCAGCCTGATTCTAGTAATTTATCCTTTTTATTTTTCACTTATAACTAGAAAAAGACTCGTGGTTGGCTACTTGTAAAGACAAAATTGAACTAAAGTATTAGAATAAAACACTGTGAGAGAGAGATTGTGGTGAGAAATCGGCTCACTTGGAAGAGTGGGAGAACCAGTTGGAGGTGGCGCCGGGGTCCATGGATGTAATTCAATGTCGACGATCGTACGGAACTAGGGTTAGGGTTTGGAAGTTGATCGGAGGAGAGAGTGAAAGAGAAGAGGAGAGAAATGAGAGAAAATAAATAAATTTAGGAAATAGCAAAGGTCACACTGATTTCAAAAAGCACCTTTCCTTTTCTTCATATTATTATTATTATTAGATGGATGGATGGATAGATATCTGTATCCTCGTTCCTCGACAACGGTGGAATGATTCAGCATAGATCGAACGGATAATATGTGCTTAAAGCTTACGTCACCATCGGATTCGCGCCATCAAAATCCCTTGCAAAATCGAACGGCTGAGGTGCGCTGACGTGTTCTGCTCTGACGATGCGGGCCTTCACGGATGTTACGTCGTATGAAAAAAGAAAAAAAAGAGGATTTGATCGTATCTGTCGGACGGACTGCAGCATATGGTGTGGCTATATGTATTTCTTTGTTTCTACGAAGTAATCCAAAATAGAAATAAGAAATTCTTATAATAACTTGAAATGGCATTGCCCAATGATGGAACTCCACTCCATATGATTCGAAAAGCGCCTTACTTTTTTTTATAATATTTTCGTGATATTTTTTTTTCATAATCTCTCTTTCTATTTTTTAGTTGAAGTTCATTTGGCGCATCACACATTTTTGTGCTGGCATAGTTTTTAGACATTGCAAGTTAAACTCGATAAGTATAAATACGAAATTAAGTATCTAGAATAATAATCAATAATTAAGAAATTTATGAAGCTGAAAATTTAATTTCCGATCCTAACTACTGAAAAAAAAATTATTATTCCACTAAAATGTGGAACTTTTCAAATTTTTCGGCACAAGAGAGGAGTTAAATCTCTGCTTTTGAAGGATTGGACTTTCAAAATCACGAGTCACGACCATTAATTCCTTGTTTTATCATGTTAGTTAAAATCGAGTATGGGTCACAATTTGAAAGTTTGAAACCCCAAACCTCGTGTGAATCTCGAAATGTGTTTATTTCTTTTCCTGGAGATGAATTGGCATTTTAAATTTAGTAAATAAAATCGATTTCCACCAGACCACCACATAACAAACACTTTTATTTTAATTTTCTTTTTCTAGCTTGTAATGCAACTTTTTTGTTGCAAATGCTAGGTGGCAATTGCTAAATCATTATTAAAAAAAGGCTTTTAAACTTTTTTGGTTAATCAAAGACAATGCACAAAAATAAAATTCAATCGATTAAACTCATTTTATTGTCTAATTTTTTAACAACATGAAAAAAATCTTTTCATTCGTATCAATTTTTGTTTATTATAAAAAAAATCAATGAAATAATAACGACAAATTCTATCGGGGACTTAATTTTTTATGTGCAATGTAGAATTATCCAAGAATAATTATTCGATCAACTCAATAATAACCACCCTTTTTTCTTTTTACATTTACATAGTGGAACTGGAGACTCGATCTACAGTTTCGGAAGAGGGAGAGGATATTAATATTGGCAAACGGCAGATTAATTTTACGGAAGGGAGAAGGCGTCAATGCGTCACCTCTGCCACTGGACCCCACGCTTCGGAAATTCCACGAAATTCCACCTCTGCCACTAGACATCATATATAAGAAAAATCAGGGGAAAAGAAAGCGAAAATCAGATAGAAATTCTTCCGTTAAGGAAGAAGTGATAGAAGAAATATTAGGGACAAAAAAAAGATAGAAAATAAGACAAGCTTTCTCTGGTTCGTATTTGTTCTCATTCTACGGTTCTACCATACCAATTTCAACATGGAGCACAGGAAGATGAAAGATCAGGTACTAAAAATCTCCCATTTTGAAAGGTCGCAGGTTTGAAACCCGACTGGAGGATTTTCATAGACATTTAATTTAAAAATAAGTTGGGTGATTTAGACCTCTAATTTATCTTCAAAAAAAAAAAAAAAAATCTCCCATTTTCATTTTACTAGTTTCCTCAATTGCTGAACTAGCTTTGTTGTTTCTTTGAATAGACAGTGAAATAGAGATAGAGTAACAGAAGATTTGTTTTGTATTGAAATTTTCCATACATGATACATCCATTTACATTGTCATTACTGTCTATATATAGGTCCGCTCTATGTACAAGAGAAATCAAGATCTAACTAACTTCTACTAACTGAAATCTGTTACAAGGAATATCTAATTGCTGTCTGAACATGGTTCATCAGAGTCTTTACCAGAATGTTCTGGTACACCAGCGCTGTCAGCAAATGCTATCATCTTTTAGGGCATTCGTGGTATGTGCGCTGACAGTTCTGATGACTTCTCAGGCTATACTTAATTATATATTGGTCAAATCTACCACCAGGCGGTCAAAAAATTCCTACACAGGATGACAAGTATGGGAATTACAACTATAGTGTCACCGCATCAAATTTCTTGGTCACTAAATAGAGAATTAAGTTGTGCGACTCTGGTTACCAGACGTGTATTACCACTACTTCGAGGGCTTGCAATCTATTTATATACTAATGGCTCTCTTCTCTCCCTCTCTCTTTCCAGGTGGAGACATTGAAATGTACCATATCACTTCTAGTTCTTTCCAGAATATGGAATGCTCAAGGAGTCGAGGAGTTTCGGAAGATAACAAGTGAGAGATTCCTTTTTTAGTTAAAGCCTCGCTATTCTTGTCAATATCACAACTGTCACCATTATTAATATTGTTAATATCAAGGAGTCAAGGTACTTTCACATTGCCAAATCTGTTTTGAAGTTTTATTTTCTTGTTTTATTAAAAACGGTATTTATTATGGCAATATGCTGATATATATTTCATATACTTTTTCCAGGGTTGTTTCAATAACTATAAATCTGCACTACATAGGCAAACCACAGCAACCACAGAAATAATTCGTAAACATAGGTTTCCTTTCAGCTCTGCAAGAGAGAGAGAAAGTTGAAGTGTGAAATTTGCAAAATAGCTATTTTTTATCATACACTGCGCTACAATATTCCTGATCTAACAGATTGGAGTGAGAGTGATCTTACTGAGGAATCTGCTGGCAAGTATTTGATGTAGATTTTGGTCAACCATAGAAATGTAATTCATTTAATTTTTGAACGATATACATAGTGTTACCAAAGTTTGAGTTAACATTTTCATTCTATTTGACTCAAAGCGTTTTAACTTGTAGAATGTAATTTTGAAGTACATGTATTGGAACGAGTTAACTAGGACTGTAAAAGGTTGTAGAAGTCCATTTACTTAAAAGATAACAACTTAAGGATACATGTGTAATCTAAAATTAACTTTCAATTACCTTAGTGAACATTGCAAAATTGGCCGAAACACCTCTAGTAATGAAAGAATTAAGATAAGTACTAAGAGAACGCAACAACTAAAGAAACAAAGAAACATATGTACATCCGAACTAAATTAACGAAACAGGTAAACGAGAATGAATAAGACGATCATAAAATGATATAATTCTAATTAATAGGATTATACTGACAAAGTTTTACACGCCTAAATAGGAAAAGAGTAAAATAAAAGAAGTATTTGCAGTTGCTTTTATTACATGACGAAAGAAATTGAAAAGCAAATAAAACAGGAGAAGAGTAGAGGAAACTGCCACCAAGCTTCTAATTAAGAACGAGCAAGTCTGAGAAGGTCGACTACCTTGTCTTTGTTTAGTGGCTTCACAAGGTAATGGTCCATACCAGCAGCAAAGGCCTTCCTGAGGTCCTCATCGCTTTTTTCAGCCGACAGAGCGATAATAGGTATGTGGATCCCACATCGCTTTTCTTCTTTCCGGATTTGTCTAGCTGCTTCATAACCATCCATCACCGGCATCTGACCAAAAACATACAGAAAGAACAACTCTGTCAATTTTGTAATCTTAAATTTAATATTAAAATATTAATAATTTGAATGTGATTACAATGTCAAGTATTGGTGCAGCACTTGTTAGGTCTAGTACTAAAACTACTATGTACCAGATCCATCCCAATATCATCAAGATTCCTTGTTCTAATATCATAGTGATGTAAGAATTTTTTTGGAACAAATTGGAAAATTTGCAGATGGTGGCCGAACATAGAAGATTTCTTTATGAATTGAGGTGCTTCAGGGAAGCCTAAATCCAGTGGTCGTGATGATAAAAATGAAGTCTAAACCATCACAAACCTCGTCCCTACTGACAAATGGCCACTGCTTGAGTAACTTCCTAACAGAAATTATTTTTCATAGACAGTAAAACACATCTCCTGCCAGATTTGTCAAGTTGCTTGCAAACATAAGAGATTTTAATTAATTTGTGCCTTATATAATTTTGGTGCGCTTTGATTTGGTGGTTCGAAAGATCAACTTACTAATGTACTCATAGACAATAAAAGTATATATAATACAACAAAACAACAACAACTAAGCCTTCTGTCCCAAACAAGTTGGGGCAGGCTTATAAAAGTATATAATAATATTACTAATATTTACCTGACAATCCATGAATATAGCATCGTAGGTCATAAAATAGTCGCCACATTTTCCTTGGACATGGCCTGTTTCAATAGCCTTCTTTACCAGATTTAGCGCTTCCAAACCATCTTTGGCAACCTCGACCTCTGCACCAAGATTTGACAGTGTTTTGGATCCCAGATATCTCATTACGTCATTATCATCGACCAATAGGATACTCTTACCCCTCAACTTATTCTTATTTTCGACTCTAATGCTGGTTTCTTCAGTTATTTCACAAGGTTTCTCTGGTTCCTTCTCTGTTTGTAGTTTGGCCAATGGGTTGGTTTCTTCAGTTATTTCACAATGTTTCTTTGGTTGATTCTCTGTTTGTGGTTTGGCCAATGCGCTAGTTTTAACTCTATCTACATACAATTCGTCAGTTTTTTCAAGCTCTTCTATGAGTTTGAACAATTTATGCAGCCGAGAACCATGGATTGGTTTTCTCAAAGTAAGATTGCAAGGAAGGGCTCCGAATTCGCCCAAATCTTTCTCAGTTACTTTTGAATCAGCAATACAAACAAACTTGCAGTAGAGATTGGTGTTTCCTCTAAATAATTCAATCAAGGTTGATATTATCTCCATGGAATTTCCACTGGATAGATCGACAATTACTAGGATTCTTAAAGGAAATTCACTGTACGATCCTGCCCTTGGTAGAGATCCAGGAGTGTTTGTGTGTAAGAATTCTTCATTCTCTACACCTTTTGCTTTCCATGAAAAAGTTCTGCAAAGAAGCACAGAATCTGATTTGGTCGAGGAGTTAATGCTGTTCTTTATTTTTTCAAGAGTAGGAGAAATATGCTCAGCATGATGAGCTGTCCACACTTTTATCCCTAGGTTCTCAATCCATGTCTGTAGAATTCTTTCTGTTTCGCAACCTTTAACACAAAGAAGAGAGTGAACTTTCACGTTATGGGAGTTAGTTAACATGAAAGGTTCACTGATTGTCGATTGGTTCGCTTCTCCGCATCTACTCGTCTCTTGAAAAGCCGCCTCCTCCAACTTGAGGAATATATTGAACTTGAAGCGAGTTCCTTTCTCACCAGGTTCCTTGTCTTGGATACTTATTTCTCCACCCATCAAACGTACCTGTAGGAAAGTAATTTTATTTTAGTGATTTTTACTCTATTTCTTCTTTTGAACCAAAGGGCAAAGCTAGTTGCTGTTGAATTGAAATCGAAAGTGTGCATGTACAATAATATTCTACTGTATGATGGGAACAAATAATATAGAGAAAACTACGTAGAATGAAATGGTTATAGTATGTTATTTTTGCTTGCACCTAAATAAGGAATTAACAAATAGTGTCCATTCCTACCTAAATAGATTAAACGAGTACATTAATCATTGGATCAAAACAAACACAAACAAGAAAAGTTAATGAATAAGAATCTTACAAATGATTGTACAATTCCTAGTCCCAAGCCAGTGCCTTCAGGAGAATCTTCTTTGACCTGAACATAGTTCTCAAACACCGATGCTCTCTTTTCAACTGGTATCCCAATCCCGGTATCATCTACCTCAAAAGTGAGATCAATTGACAAGGGATCGTTTTGCATAGAGTGGAGATCTTGTTGCTTGATTTTACTTCCACAATATCTTGAAACACTTCTCAAAATGCAGGAGAAAATGTGTGAAATAGAGCATCCATAATCAGATGTAACATTCGAAATTTTCATTTTTGGCTTGCTTGCCCAAGCACGGACAACAATTTTCCCTTCTGATGTGAATTTGATAGCATTACTCAATAAATTGTCCAAAATTTGCTTAAATCTCTGTCTGTCTCCTCTCACCTTTCCCAATTTTAAAATAGAGAAATCACATGGGTCCCATATCATCTCCAATCCTTTCTTCTCAGCCAACACGTTAAATATGTCGACTGATTTTTCAATGATGTCAGCAAGGTTGAATTCCACTTGTTCTAAATGTATCTTTCCTGATTCCACCTTACTTGTATCAAGTATTGTGTTCAATATGTCTAGAAAAAAAAAATAATAGTTTGTTGTCAATAAGTTGAAAGATGTGCATATTTCAGAACAGGCAAAAGATAGTAAGTCCAAGAGAAAAAAAAAATCAATCAAATATAGAACATTAGCATAGCATGCATTCATGAGAAAACGTTAGTATAGAAAATTCTTCATATGATAATTGTCATTATATTGTTCTGCTCTAAGAACCAGACCCTTTTGTTCCAAAAAACCTGATTCAAATATAGAAAGCCTGTGAGATGAACCAATACAAAGCATTGGGCAACCCTCAATTAAGTGGGCAGGAAAGCTAAGCCCATTTTTACCCAGTTTAATCTCTTATAGCATTAACATGATGACTAAATTTTTAACCAATTCATAAGTAACCCTCTTCTTAAGAAGTAGCCATTGAAAAAACCAACAAAAAATAGTAAGAAAACCAATACTTGCACAGTTATGATACTGATAATGTATCTGTTGCTTCAACTTTTTTATTTTATTTTATTATCTTTTTTTTTAGGATTCTGGTTTTAGGGTTAATGATGTGTGTAAACTCTCTATCTAATAGTTCTAATTAATAACCTTTTATTTCCATAAATTAATGGATGGCATAGAGGAGTGAGCATCCTTTTTTGGATCAACATATTGCTGCTTCTTTTTTGAGACTGACCTAGGTTTCTGTTTCACCTAGGTAGGGAAGTAATTTATTGTTGTAGCAGTCGATCATTGTCAAACTTGTTACTTCTTGATAGAAACTAGTGACCAATGTTGTCACCTTTTTCAAGAAAGAAATATAGGCTAATACGAGAGACAAAAAAAGGAAAAAATTTTAGAACAATTTGGTCAAGTTGGTAATGATGACAGAGTTGACTAGTACTAGTTCTTGACCTGAACAAAATGTTACCAATTCCAACCATCAAGAAGTGACAAATATTTGACTTACCTAAGAGATCTGTTGCACAATCCATCATCTTCATTAAGTTTGTTCTCAACTCAGAATTCGGAGTAGTCTGATCGCAGGAAATCTTGCTTAGTTCAATAATGCTATGTATAGCATTGCGCACATCATGACTAGCCCGTGCAAATGCCATGCTCTTGTTCATGCTCTTCCTCTCAGCCTGTTGGACTGCCTCCTTCTGTTTTATTAGGTCAGCTTGTAAAATTGCCGCTTGAATTTTTGATTGTTTGAGACGCCATAGCATGAAGAAGGTAAATAAGCCTATGAAGAAGAGCATTACTACAGCTAAGCAGATGATGACGACCTTCAGAACTTGGAAAGTTTTCATTGTTTTGTTATCTGGGAATACTAGGGTAATAACCTGGACAAGTAAAAATATAAAACAGAAATCAGGTCAACAAAAAACCTTGTTAATTCATGCAAAAACCATATATTTCAAGAATCTTATTTTCTTAATTTGCAAAAAATTAAGCAACTTAATTATAACAATTGAGAATTTCAGAAAGGTAAATGTATAATTAATGCAAGCCCATGTTGTCATTTGCAACTACTAATTAAGAAAATATAATTTAGTAGAAGTTTTGTGATTTATCTAGAGAATAATATTTGAGATAATTTTATTATCTGCTTTGCATTTCACGCTCCTCAAAATAACTTTGTGAAATATGTGGTTTATTTAGAAATTGATTTGGTTAAATTGCATATATAGGGAAATAAATGTTATTCATGCTAATGCAAAGTACGTGCTATTTGTCTTTTAGAACACCTATGACCAATTGGCTATGACTAAATATGTGCATATGCTGTGTAACTTGTTGCATATATGTCATTGACGAAATTATAATGTTCAGTTGGTACCATTGGCACTCTTGGTATCCTGATCTGCACGCTAATGTTTTCTGTGCTACTCAAGTTCTCAACAATCTTAGCATTGGATCCAACAAGATAACTTGAATCCGTATCATTCAGTGAATCAACTGCTTGACTTAATGAGACTGGAATCTGACTCCCTGAAGAGCCATTTATGGTAATGAACAAATTACTCTGATCTGGCCCAATTTCCAAAATATGTCTTACAAAATCTTTAAAATCAACGCCAATAGAGACAACTCCGAGATTTCCAACTGGCGCAGTGAAGAAGATGGTTTTATTGTTTATTGTTGCACAGCCAACCTGCCCATTCAATACTTCTAGAAACCATCCTTTTGTAGCAAAACACTGTCGATAATTCAAAGCAACTGGATAGCCGTATCGTTCTCCACTGTATTGATCAATGATTTGGTTGTATGAATGACATGAAGTGAAGTTCATAGGAAGCACTGCATTTGTTTGATTGTCACGATGATAGGAGAATACATGCCCGTTTCTGTCAATATAGGATACTTGCGACATTAACTGGATCGTGGAGAATGCAGTAAATAACCTTGGAGCTATCTGCATTACATTGTGAGAACAATGAAGAAGTATATAATTAATAAAACCAAAGGAAATGTGCTTTATATTCTCAAAGTTTGCTATATTTTTATACCATTGCCACATAAAAAATGTTACACTTTGTTCTGTCTTATTTTGTTCAAATGTTTGAATTTCAATTCTTTTTCATAAAATCTGAAAAATTGCGGAAAAATCTGAAAATATTTGGATTAGATGCTAAAGTATAGATTCTATATACATCACAGTTCAGGAAGGACTGGCCATTACTAAACATCTTTCTTTTGGGATAAACAAGCAACTTCTTATTTCTGACATTCCTCTGGCTAACATAATTTTTGTGTGCACTTTTAGGTTTCTATTTTGAGTTAAGAAGGACCGAAATTATGGTTACATCCGGTGAATTTCAAAGGTCCAAGCAATTTCAAAATTATTTCACAATTCATACTAAAATATCAGCAATTTAGGTGGACCAGGCTAGTTACCTTTTCCCCCACCTCTGAAAATGAGTATGCCTCGCTTAATCTGATAGCATTGGCAAGGGCAAAGGTTGACTCGTTCATGTTCACTAATATGCTAACTCGATCATTGACACGGCCACATAATGAGTCCCTGCTGCTTTCTACAAGAAATTTGCTTTTTTGCTCAGCAAGACATGTTGCGAAGAGCAAGAGGGCGACAGCGAAGCTTACAGCCAGTATCACAGTAACCTTTAATAGTGAAAGACAACAGGTATTTTACTTTTCTTCAGTTGACGTGGTGCATTATTAAATTAGGATATATAGGTAAGACTGTAGAAATAAAAGGAAACCAGTTTATAGAAAAAGTTGTTTTTCAGAGACAAAATATGCTTTTGTACTATTATTTCATGAAGCATATACCGCATCGTTTCTGTAGTCTATACACTGTGTTCTCAAACATTTTGTATAAATTTGTACTTCTGCTTTACTAAGTTGTATTTCAAATTAATTTAAGTATTGTTGACTGAAATATTGTTTAAACAAAACAGTACTGCTCCATCAACGAATAGATGACACATGCACCTTAATTACGTATATGCATTTCCATACACACACACACACACACACACACTAGTAACGTCACGTATATGCATGCGTATTTCATATGCTTCAGATAAACTTGTTGTTTTTATGTAAGCTCGGTTCACAAAAGGTAGGTGTGAGAAAATTACGGTTTAAATTTGCATAAAAGAGCCAATTAAAGTTCCTACAAAATCGGACCGAGATTATTGGTAAGTGGTAACGAATGTTCTGATCATGCAAGGTGCACTGCACATACTGCTTGATGGGTAGGTACCATGGATAAAATTAATCTAAAGGATGATTTAAGCAAAATATGCATGTGCTTACCAAGGACAGAACTATCCATTTTCTTGTCAGTCGATGTGCTCCTGTTTGCTTCTTTCCACCCATAATTATCTGATCCCCCAGTAATTGTAGTGTAAAAGAAGGAAAAAGAAAGTCAATATCTGCGTACATACACAGATCATAAGAAGACAATCTGATATGTATTAAATATGAAAGATTATACATGTACAGAATAATTTACAAGATCTTAATCGTATGTAATTTTCCAAACATGGAAGGACAGCGTATTCCTAGACAAATTATAATTTTTAAATTATGGTTTTCTTCAAAATATAACAACAAAACTCCTCACGATCGGGGGAGTTTATGCTGGGTGAGACTGTCAAATTTGCTTTTAAATAATGGTAGTGCTCGTTCAATATAAATAAATACTGATATTTATTTTTTCAACAGGCTATAATCGTTAAAAAAAAATGAATTATTTGCAAAAAAAAAGATGTTAAAAATTTGCAATTGAGTTTTTTCCTCTTCAATACAAGGTAGGCCATCGTCAACAATTGAAAAATAATACAAAAGAAAAACAATTAAAAAGAAAAAAGAGGAGAGAAATGTACCAATTTCGTGCTCCCAATCTCAATTTTGAATCAGGTTTTAAATTTTCGAGATGATCTGCTTGCTTCCTAACTGTGAAAATATTGGAGAAAAAATAGAAAAGGGTCAAGAGCTTGTTTAATCTTTTCCACGAGACTTTTGGTATAGATGGAGATGACGAGATACTTAACAATTGGTTAAAGTGTCAAAAATTTGCATGCCCAGAAGCAAAGTAGGGTAAGGAGTGGTGCAAAGATACATTGACAACACACGTTTATACATTTAATATATGAACTATCTCACAAAACATTGGGGGGCCAGGACAATTGTCTTAACAAATCATATTGTTTCTTCATAGACCAAGTCTATCTAATAATTCATGACTGTCACAAAACAATGGGCCGATTTAATCAACGCGCGTCTATGGATACGCTATTAGTGGTTTCACTGTATCATTAAGAAAAAGGTGGTACAAGTAAGAATTATAAGTTTGTAATTTTGTCATGATATATATAAGCTTAGAAATTGGTTAATTGCTTTTGGAACAAGTTGTTATAGTTTTTGTTCCACTCTTTTACCACTGAAGCCAACAATATTTAGAATTAGTAAAAAAATGATTGACAAGAAAGGTGCAACAATGGTCAATGGTGCTTCTTTCTGTGATGAGGGATCCAATTCGAACCAACTAAATTCTTATATATGGTGGTATTACCATAGTTTGTGCTGTACTGAGGCATATAGTACAAGACCGCGACGACTATATTGTTGGGTATCAGGAATAACACTTACGGTTTAATTTGTTGTGTTAAACTCGTGGCGTTTGCTTCGCCCGCAGTCAGGTGTAAAACAGAAATCAATGAAGAAGAGGAAGACATAGGAAGAGAGGAAGTGTGAACTGTGAAGGCGCCTCTCTTTAGTATTGTAATCTTTAAGATTCTGTTGCCAAAAGCGCCGTTGCATGTAAGGAAAGAAAGAGAGGAATTAAAAGAAGGAGAGTACTGGCAAGGGGAAAATTTAGGAAACAGCGAATAGGTGGTTTAATTACAAAAATAAATGAATTAAATTTTTTCTAACACTTTGCAAAAAATGAAGTTATGTAAATTAATATAATTGCATAATTTAGAGCACAATACCAAACGAACAATGATATTTTTATTATTTTTAGTGCAAATAAACGTTAAATAAAAAAATTATTTAAGGAGCGTTTAAGTAGATGTAATTATGTTAAGAATAATATCGTCCTTTGCTAATTGTTGACTTGTTGTATTATTGTATACCAAGTCCAAGTGTGGAAGGGGGGGCTGAGAGCCTGAGACTGGGACTGGGTTAGTATGTGGTCTGGGCTGCAGTGGGCCTGAGCATATAAAAAACAGAGATAATATCATATCATTTTTCTTGTTCAAATAAAATAGTAGAATGGATGTAAATCTAGTAATAACTTGTTATGAGGAGAGGATTCACGTTCATGATACTTCTATACCTGCTAACAAGTAACAACTAACAGGTCTGGCGACGGAGCCAGTAATCCATACACAGGGCCCAATTTTAGAAAACTGGACACTTTCACAGTCAATAATTGATTGAAATTAATTAATATTAAGACTTATATAACAATTAAAGTTTAAAAAAAAAATTAATACTTTACCTAAACATTTGATTTGATCTGGATGTTGGAAATGTGATTGGCGAATAATCTATAAACAGAGAAAAGTATAAAATGAAAAAAGAAAGGGAAGATATTATTACTGAGGCAGTAGCATGCTCGGATCCATGTTATCATTCTTAAATCTTATTTTAAATCGTTGCTGTAATTTTTTTTTTTTTGACAAGTATTACATTATTTAGCACTACATAAATTTTGAATTATGCAGGAGTAAGATCTGTTTAAAGGAAACGAATTTAGAGAAAACATAATGATGTAAAGTTTACATGCAGACATTCCAACTTGAATTAGGCACCAAATAATCTTTGAATACTTGTGTTTCTATTTGAATTTGCTGATTTTAGGTTTGACGAAAGCTGCATCCATAGCCCGACTTTTGTTTTCGTAGGATTTGCATCGAGGGAAGGCCGCCATATCAAAGGAGAAGACGTAGTCAGACTCGGCAACCACACCGCTTGGAATGGATCGCCCTAGATCCAAACTGGCCACTTTTCAAAAATAGGGACAATTCGAAGTAGTTATTTTAGGACGTGTTTTCCTCCATTTTTAGCACTTCTAGAAGCACATTCTCCACGTTTAGCAGTTGCACCTAATGAGTATTTTAAGGTTTGTTCATGCCCTTGCCCTGACTCAAAATGTTGTTCAATATTTTAGGTTTAGCCTCTTTTCCAACTCAACTCAGGAGTCAGCCAATAGCGAGTCGACCACTCTGTCCAGCCTAGCCGCCAGGAGTTCAGATGGACTGCCATGGCAGAGAATTAAGGGAAGAAATCATATTTTATTGTTGTAATCTTTTTCTTCCTTTAATGGCCATGTTTAACTGAAGAAACTTGCATGTTTAGTACTAAAAATTTGGTACAGTAGTGATATTATTTATTTATATATGTATTTTGATCGTACTTAACACCTAAATTTGACCCAAACCAATGAAGTTATCTCAAATTATGCTGTGTTTTTAAGAATTTGACACTGTCGTTGCGTCTACATTTATTTTTGCAGGGTTTAGATGAAAATTAGAGAATAAAGAACTCAAGGGTGTGTTTGGAATGTGTCACGAACAGCTAGTTCGTGAACAGTGGCGGATCTAGAAAAAATATTTAGGTGGGTCTGACAACCTCTGTTTAAGTCTTCAGCCCCACTTTTGAGTGCTCCAATGGCAGAAAAACTTAGCTGGGGCTAAAGGGGGCTCCAAGGGCTCGACGGCGTGAGGTGGGGCTCTAGCCCCATCCGCCCCGGTGGTAGATCCGCCCCTGTTCGTGAACTAGCGCTGTTCGCACAAACCAAACAACCCACGAACAACCGTAGTTCGTGAACTTCTCCCTAGTTCTTAGTTCCCCGATTTTCACGAACTAATTTTGTTCGTGGGCCTATTCGTGGACTTTTGTTCTTCCCCTTGTTCATCCCTTGTTCGTGAAGCATCCAAACACACCCCAAATGAATAAACTGGAGCTCAACCAGATATCAGATGACTCATTCCCGGCCCGAGATGCATTCTGAACCCAATAAGCAAATTTTGGGCCGAAATATGCTGAAGACCTTGAGTTTGCCACGATTTCACCGTGTGACTTGAGGAGGCCGTGTGCAGTGGTTTGGGCTCAACAAAAATAACAATGGATGAAGCCCATTGCGTATTTGCGTGATACATTTTCGGCAAAGTTTTTCTCCGATTGGCTCCCCTTGTGACCCCACTTGTTTACATTTTCCGCTGGTGCTGGATTAAAAAAGATGGTGTGGATTCTCAAAAAAAAAAAAAAAAAGATGGGGGACCATGGAAGCCAGTAAAAAAAAAAAAAAACGAAAGTCTACCTCCAAAAATTTATGTAAGTCTGGCCGTTTTGCGCCTTTATCTGTAGTGTATGATCAAGAGTCTACCTCCGTGGGTCTTGTGCAAGCTCTGTTTAAGTTACAGAGGCTATGTGTGCATCGGTTTTGTGTCATAGTTAGGTTTCATGGAGCTTGTCTTTATCCATGGAGTGCATTGGTTTTGTGTCTACCTCCATGGGCTTTGTTCAAGTTCTGTTTAGGTTATCAAGGGACTTCTGTTGCTATCCATGGGCTGCATGATCAAGAGTTTCCGCGTCCATGGATGGTAAATGGACGTCGGTTGCATGCACTACAGGAGACTCGCACAATTGCATTACTCACTCTGATGCCATTGAAGGTCAGTTGCATCCGTTTCTTGATGCTACAGACCTACCGCATTCGCTGCTACCCGATGCAGCTGCCTTCGATGCTAATGATGCACTAGCATCGGTTTTTCAATAGCATTGACATAAGGCTGATGCAACTATAATGACCAATTGCATCCGCATACCGAATGCAACTATAATGACCAATTGCATCCACATACCGAATGCAACTATAATGACAATTGCATCCGCATACCGAATGCAACTAGAATGATCAATTGCATCCGCATACCGAATGCCAAAAAGAACTATCCAATTTGGACATCAAACGTGGCCTCCAATTATATGCATAAATTTTTTACATAAAAAATTTGAATATTAATATAAATATTATTTTTATTTAATTAAAAGTTAATCATGATATTGTATACACAACAACACAAATATTAATAATTCAAATTTAATTAACGATCAACTCAAAATCATTCAATGATTCTACAACGTCAATATAAGATAAATTTACAAATATTTACTAATATACAAAAAGCAGGTAAACTGCACCTTTTACAACCCAAAATCTAACTTGTACTCTCTAGTCAAGCATCAAATTAAGCTACAACATAAGTCAACAAATTTTATAAATATGAAATCAAATGTCTTCTATGTGGTCTAGCACATCTTCACTTTTTCGAGCAAGTTCTTTCTATTAGATCTGATCTCTAAGTTGCGCCGCTTCATTAACCTTTTCTTCAAAAGATATGTTTCAAATATGCAAAAAGAATAATGTTATATAAAACTAAATGATACCTTTAGTGAACTGGTACAGAGAAATAAAGAAGCTGACCTTGTTCCTACAAGGTAAAGTCATGAAGAATAATCAACATGAAAGATAGAATAGGGAAACACATACATTTGAACTCCAATTGTCGTCTAATTTCTTGGTCCCCCATGGCAACCCTTTGAAGCTGATGAGATCAGACATGGAAAGAGTGGCAAAATTTCTCTGGGAAGGTGCCCCCCCATACTATAGATGGCGGCCTCAAGCTCGAACCACCGAACCGCAAGCCACGACCTTATGCTTTTATACCCTATTCTGAGAAAGATGATAGCAGAGAGACAGAGGGTTAGTTTTATAAAAAGGTTCATTGCAGTAACAAGAGAAAAAGGTTCATTGCAGTAACAAAAACGGAACACACCCCTGGCCTCCAAACACCTGGAAAGCATTTAATTTAATTCGATCCAAACACGTAGCGAACTCAGCGAAGCAAAGCAAAGCAACCGCCCGCATGGAAACAGGCAGCAGTGGCAGCCTTAGGCGTGCTCGGATAGAGATTTTTTTCGGCCTTGTATGAGTATGAATTTATGTGAGGCCACCGACACCACGAGTTATTTGGCGTCGTCCTCCTCCGCAGTTGCAACCACAATTTTCTCATCTTTGATTCATCGTTTGGAGATCCTCAGCTTATTAGTCCAAGGGTATAATTAAATCCAGGCCTCTCTAATTTCTTCATCCCCTCGTGTACACCCTCACCAACATAAGTAAACAAATTTTATAAAAAGGTTCATTGCAGTAACAAGAGGGTTAGTTTTTCATTATTTAATAGGAATACTTTCTTTTAAGTTCATATTACATAATAACAGCATACTTTTTTATTACCACGTGTTAATGTTAGAGTATTATTTTTACAAGCAAGATTGGAAATCATGTAAACCAGCATGCAAAGAAAATATATACTAGGTGTCGTATGCAAATACACATTTTGCAAAACACATAACAATGACAACTTTATTAAAGAGATTTTTCTTTGCCTCTGTTATTCGAATTTTTTTTCAATTATACTTAATTGAAATGTTTTACCAACGTAGTGAGAGAGATATACCTCTCTAACGATGTAATTTCAGATTGGAGCTAAGTAACTCTTTCCTTTGCCTTCTCAAGAGGTCTTGTTCAGCCCAATTTATACTCACTGTCCTTCAACCACTTCTTATTTTTTTTTCCTGTAATTATAAATTATCATACAAGTCAATAACACTGAAAGATATATAAAATAAATGCATACAACTGATATATCAAGTAAGTTGGAGTTCAGGATATACTATTATATTGGTAAACAAAAATCAAGTATTGAACATGTTTAGATCCTGTGAGAAGTTCCAACTTCATAGTGATACCACACCTGACATGTATCTAACCAAAATAACCACTGGGTTGTTCTTAATTAGGTGGCATGGGGTCAAAACAATAGTAGACAATTGATAGTTCTACTATCCATCCATGAGTTGATTAAGTCCATTTTAAATAAGGCATACCAATCTTGTTGAGGAATAAAAGAATTTGCTTGCTTGGATCAGTCTTGAGAACCATCTTTTCCATGTCTATACACCGAGTGCTTCTATCACCAAGTGGGTCCCGAGCATCAAGCACTTCTAATATGACATCTCATGCTTCTATCACCTTCATCAATTTCTTATAGAATGATCTGAGAAAACATCATGATTAGAGAAGTACAATGTCGAAACAATCTGAGTAAAATGAAATCAAGTTAAACTTACCTTGACCTTTACCCACTGTAGAAGTCTCCTCAGCACAATTCTCACCCTTGCATCATCTTTTTCCATGTCATCACTACCAAGCAAGCCTACCTTCCTCTTCTGAGCCTGGGCACCGTCAAACAAGTAGAGCAAAATGAACACAGAATAAAAAATTTTGTCACAGTAGAAAAATTTTATAGTTATCTCTTTAAAACAAATTCAACACAGCCTATTTTTTTATTTTTCCCTAAGATGAGTTATACACTGAAAGCATTGGGGATACCTGGCTCCTTCTCAACCGTCTTCCTTCACTGAGCAAAGCTTCTTCACCTCTTTCGCCCTGAAAAAAAGTAAAATGTCACATCTTATTCCATTTTTAATGTTCAGGTAGTGCAGTTGCTCATTTATTCGCATCTTAAATGAACTACAACATGGCATGGCAACGATATCATAATGAATAAGATAAAAATTGAGCAGGTAGTGCAGTTGCTCATCTATTGAGCAGTTTTGAGTTTATAATGAATAAGATAAAAATTGTATTTATCCTTCGTATATCATAATTATTCCAAATACACGTCCAGATTTATCATCAACTTAATTCTCAGAATGAAGATGTGTCATACTGAAGGTAAACAAAAGCAACATATACCAGACCAAAAGGAACCAAAATTAGGTCAAACAATGCCTAATCAAACGAAATACAGAATCATACTATTCGATTCAAGTAAAAGAAGGAAAGTGTAATGCAAAATACAGAATCATACTATTCGATTGCAAGGTCCATTTTCGATTTGGAGCAAGATCGGAGTAGTCCTCCGACTTAGTCTTGTAAACGGGGTCTCCGGCCGCCTTCGTCTCGGCGCGCCGCTCCTCCGGCACCTCCACCATGATCGCCGCAAATCGCACCGCTTCTCTCTTTTACGGTGGGAGATTGAGGTACGACGAGAGAGGAGCATGTGAGAATCGATAACCCTAGAGGGACGAAAGGGAAAAATGAAAATAAATGCGAATGAAATGGATTTAGGGGCAATTGCTACCGTCTAAAATTCTATCGAACAAAAATTCTACTAATTATAATTGATAGGTGACACTCATATTTTATAATTTTACATAGTTAGAATCATAAATGAAGTATGTCTAGAATATTTGGAGGCAATTACTACCGCAGTACCGCCTAAATAATTTGTAAAATTAACATGATTTTTCAAATGCAATTAATTAATTACTAGCTTACATTTTTTTTCGAGAATGAATAATTTAATAAAGAATTGATATACCAAACTAAGTTTACTTTATATTTTTAGTTTGAGAAAACACTAAGTTTATTAGTTTAATAAATTAAAAAAATGCTAAAATTCAATATATATGACGGTTCTAATATGTTCAACATGATTCATCCTTGTAATCTTTATACTAAAAACTTATATGTTTTCAATTTTTTACTATTTATTTCATTTTTTAACTATTGGTACATCATGCATTGGCATGATAGTTTCAAAAAAAAAAAAATTGTATTATAAGACTAATACATAGAATTTTCCATACATAGAATTTTTTTTCTACGAGAATTTATAAAAATTGTAAGAGTACTATTTAGGTTAAGGGAACCCAATATAAACTTAATTGTATTATAAGACTAATACTATTCTCAAATTTATTTGACAGAACTCCCTGTTAAATTCCAGCAAATCTCCATTTTGAAAGTTTAAATGGTCGGTCCAAACCGTTAAATATGTTCTTCATGTTGAAATCTCCTTGGAGAGAAAATTTATATATATATATTTTTTTCAAATTTTTAACTATTTTAAAAACAATTGTTTTTTAGGGTACATGTAAAATGGTATGTTTCTTGTATGTTTTAAAAACTTGTATGTGTTTCTTGTATGTTTTCAATTTTTTTTTCAAATTTTTAACTATTTTAAAAACTTACATGTTTTCTTGTGTCAACGCAATTGACACGACTATGTTGTGTAGTGTCAAAGTCATGTTGCCTTGGAGATTCGGACATTGATATTTTAATGTGACATGAATTGATATGTAACACGACATGTGATACGTGCATTTCGTTTCATGAAATAATATTTTTGAAGACTATATGATAATTATGTCTACAAAGTTTCATTTTGTTTCAAATGATATGTGCATTCCCTTAACTATATATAATGTTGCATTCTCTAAACTATACAATTATGTTTAATAGAATCATGTTAACTAAATGATGGTATAAAAAATATTTCAAGCACCAGATATAAAAATTATTTATTTACATATACAAAATTATTTAGATGTTAATTATTGATATTATTTAAGATCTTCAACTTTTAAAATACTCTTAATTAATTTGATTTTACCATGTTAGCTTGTAAATCTCACAATTCGAAGTGATAAAAATACTCTATCCTATCTCTTTTATTTTTTTTCTTTCAAAAAAAAATTTTTCTACAGAAGGAACGAAAGCAATTGTAGGTAGATGAAATCAATACTAATATGTATAATTAGGCAGCGATTTTTTGGCGAGTGGCGCCATTTTATTTGAGGGGGAAAATATTTTTGGTCTCCCGCCTATTTTTTTTTGGCGAGTGCTTTAAAAATAATTAAATTGAGGGGGGAATTATTTTGATTCTGGCGCCTAATTTTTGTTTTTGGCAAGTGGCACCTAAGTAATATGTCTAATTCAATATAATATTCGCCTATGTATTATATTTAATTCAATATATAATAATGTAATTCAATATGAGCTTAAATAAATTATTTTTTAATTACTAAATGTTAATAGTACTATTTTTAAATAAAAAAGGAAACCTTTTGAATGCATAAGCTTTGACCCAATGGTGTACAGGGATGTTACATGAAACAACTTATCCATTACAATTTACAACCGCTCCCTCTCCTGTCACAAGTATATAAAAGAAATAAATCCATATCCTAGCCTATCATACCCAGTCAGGCTCTACTCACACATTTTTCCATTCAGCCCATATTTTCCTTTATAATTATGATCAAGTTACTCACAAACATCTGATATCCTTCCTGTGCAGTAGGCCAGCAAACTGACAATGACCAGCCATAGTCAGAATTATAACATTTGCACAATGAGTCCTATCTGTACCCAGACTTCAGTAATAGAACAGTGAATACATCTCTTTTACAAAATAAATGCTGGACTTAATAAAATTGCTTGCATATCCCTCAGCTATGGCAATTAAAAGAACAAAGACACAATACAAATATTTCAAATTAATGACTGTCGAGCTCCTCGATATTGCCCGAAACCTTATTTGCGCCAGTGAGGTTGCACCATCGATCCCCGAACCTGGGCCCCACCTTGAACTCCTGGACTTGGGTCCCACTTGAATTCATAGCTGTGTTTATCAGAAGTATAGAAGCAATGTTTAGTACAATAGACAAAACACAAAGTTAGGACCTACTAGAACACAGATCCATTGAAAAACAATAAGCAATCAAATGATATAGAAATGTTCAGAAAGCTTAAGAGCTGTTCTAATGCAACTAAATTTTTTTTTCCCGTCAGTTATCATATAAGAATGAATCAAGCTGAGAGTCATCCAAGAGAATGTACATTTTCTATCCATTCAATTCTACTTAAATTATATAAGTTGTCACGCATGAGTATAATTATTTAATTATAGGTCAGAACTACAAAGCAAACAACTTGCAGAGAGCAGATCAATTGTAAAACACTAACCCAAGTATACAAATAAATTGCTAAAGCTTGCATCCTATGTATCAAAAGACTTGCATACTGAGAATATGTATAATCTTATTCATAACGTGAAAATAAGAGAAAGAGTTGCAACGCACATCAGGTCAATACAAAGCAAGAAAGAATATTGAATCCAACAACTAGTCTACATTCAAGGATGTATAAGGTTTAAGCAGTATAGTTCCGACATATAAAATCACTTGACCAATAAACCAGATTAGTTATTAGCTATAAACCAGAATGATTAAAGATAAACACCAAAAAAAATAAATAACTGAGGTGTGAGGAACACTGAAATGAAAATAACTTGTTGTTGGTCTGGGTGGTGAGTAAAGAAGGATGATCAACTAAAACAATTAATATGCATATAGAACATGCTAACCTTGACCAGCTCATTAAGTACATCGAATGCCAAAGTGGTTGCCTTCTCTGAAAAATCTCTGCACAATTCATGTGAAAATAACAGTAAGCTTCACAAATGCAAAGATCTCTTGATGTCATGTAGTTTAATTAGGTTTTGTTAGAAGAAACTAGACAAACCTGCTTACAAAATAGCTAGCTAATGAGCAATTAGTAATCAAAATAACAGTCCCAAACTTAGATGGACAAATCAACCTTAGAGAACCTACTACCAAGTTTCCAGCATATTGTTTGTACCCAAAAATTTCAGTTGTGATCAACAAAGAATAATCAGCTGAATGAATTTTAACTCTTTAATATAACAATATTCAATTACCAACGTCTTAACAATTTTTACTTAGTAATTCTTTAAACTTTTTAAGCAAGAAGGTCATAGACTTTCAATTAATTTGTATTTACCAAGAAAGTTACCATGTCCTCTCAATTATAGCTATAAATTAGCAGTTACAGATATATGTAGCTATCAATTTCACACTTCAGGTCCCCTTTGCAATTTTTTTGTGCAAGTTTACATTATGGCCCTTCAATTTGTCTCAATTGTTGTTCTGGTCCTTGGAGAATTCTGTTTGATGTTTGATTTAGGAAATAAAAAGGTTGGACAATTAGAGTTCAGCTATTAATAAAAGGAAGGACCAATACTATTGTTTTTTCGTAATTATTTTCTTCAAGCGTTAATAGAGAGAGTACTTTAAATGGTGTTGTTGTACATGTGCCTAAAATAATTAAGTTCTCCATTATTTGTTGAAGATTGCGTCCATAGTTTCATCGATAGGGTTTAAGAGGGTTTACCTGAGCAATGCCTTCTTTCAAGACCTCACGATCTTAATTAGACAGCTTTTTCCTGGTACTCGTGCGTCGAAGCAATTTGTGGGTCGAAGCAATTTGTGCGTCGAAGCTCATTCCTGTACTCTCGTGAGGGACTCGAGCAACTGCCTGAGGGAATCTCGTGTAGAACAAGGAGACTGGAGAGGCAATTTGTGGAATTGTGAAACAAAAAAGGGTTTTGTGTAGAGGCGAGTGGAGAAAGAAGGAATAGTCGATCAATGTCTTTTGGAGGAGAAGGAATGTGCGATGACAGGTGGGTCCAGTGAAGGAGTGCATAAAATAAAGAAAAATAAGAAATTAATTTAATATAATATATGAGCCCATTTAATAGAAATTAATATATATAACCTTCGCCTCAAAAAAAAAGGAGATTAAAAAATTCTCTTGTTATTTAATTAGATGCAAATTATGCATAAAATAAAAAATTATCTATATTTAGTAGCATCATTTGTTTAGATGCAACTAAAACTTAGTTGCATCAACAATACCGATTCAACCGAGTGAAACGTATGGCATCGACTATTTCGATTCTATTGTTCTCATTAGCATTCGTCGAATTGATGCAAGTGGCGTAAAAGAATTCTTTTAGTAGGCATCAAAAATTTATCGATGCTAACAACAAAAGTATAATGCGAATGCTAAAATTTCGATGCTATTGATTCACTTTCCTGTAGTGATGGTAATAAGTCAAAATAGTTGTGTATACATTAATTAATAATACTTAAGTCAGTTCATGGATTTTAGTCCCTATTTACGATCTACATGATCAAGAGTATGTGCTTGTGAGTGGTGGATGAGACATAATCACATAAAAATGATCTAATTAAGGAGTATTGCATGGCTATCAGTTACATGTAAATAGAGTCCATGTAGTGTTAAATGCACGAAAATGAGTTTCTAAATATTGCATAGTCATATATTTTGAGTCACAGCGTCTTTGTGTATTTGAGTTTGCATATCCATGCATGCTAAAGTGGTAATTAGAGTCACATTGTTCATCCAAGCCAGGTTACATTTTACAGTAAGGTTAATTAGGGTCAATAACAAGAAAATTGTGTTTTAAGTTGCTAAGTCATTATCTCTGCATCTGATATTTAAGTCTATATATGTTACATGATCTCAATGAAATCTACAGCATCTCTTAGTAAGAGGAGGTCCTGTGTAAGCCATTCCTTTCTAATACAGCATATGCGTAAGTATCAATACATTAGCCAACAAGGTCTTCATACTGCCTACTTACTGCTCAATCACCAAATGATAATCTATGGCTTCAATTCATACATACCTGTCTTCAGGTGCATGAACCAGGTTCAGCTGAATACTGGTATTTGTAATAACAACAGATCGGTAGCATAAGAGATTTCTAGTTTTGACCTTCTTGATGTATAGCATGATGGATATCTTATAGTAATAAATAGAGGATGTAATACACTTGTAAGAAGTGAATTGAGATAATGAAAGAAAAGAAAAGAAGAATTCATCTCCTTCTCTCTATCTTGCTTCTGAAATCTGAACCTTGAATTGGAAATTGAACTTTAAATGCGCTTCAAAGATAGTAAATGAAACAATCGCAAGGACCAAACTGCAGAATTGTGAAACTCAGTCGTAGAAGCCCACCAAGCGAAAGGAATCTGTACTGGTACCTTATCGGGTTTGTCTGAAGCGAATCCTAACCCGCTAGCCCGGAAGACAGAGAAGAAACTGAACCTGGCCTACGGCTTAGAGCCGCTGATTGTAGGGCCCATCGACGGGATCCAAGTTAGACTCGAACTCCATTCGGTGCAGGGACACGGACATGAACCACACGACTCGGCCCATTCACCCTTGTGACGTACTTGATCTTCTGTGGTTGCATGCTGTAACGAACCACTGACAGCGCCACTATACAGCCATCTGTGTGCATTCTCTTTTGTTAAAGTTGTGAACCAATCAGAAAATTCCAAAAAATACATTGAAATAGTCAGAACATCAGAAAAATTTTCATAAAATACCAAATTGTCCAGAAAATTATGAGAAATATTCCTATCTTATAAACCATAGTAAAAAAATCAATTTAAAAGGCCCTTTTAAGTTAAAAAGTCCATAAATGGTAAAAATAATATAGAAACATTTAATAATATTGAATTGTACAAATAAAAGAATATATATAAAATAAAAGTATGATAAAAATGAAGATATGAACAATTGGACAGTAGGTACAATTAGACAACAGGTACAATTGGACAATAGGTATAATTAAGCAACATAAAAACTAGGAGTGTGTTTGGTAGGGGTTGAATAAGTTTTATTCCGAATAGAACTTAATTATTCGGGATGAAACCAAACGAGTTTTGAATAAGCTTTATTTCGAATAAAGACTTATTCAATTTCTTATTCTAATACCACTATTCTATTGGAATAAAAGTGTATAAGAATGAGGAGAGAAAAACCATGTGCTATATTCAATGTGCATCCAAACACACTGATAACAAATATCACTAAATTGCTCAACTCAAAAGGATCTAAATAGAAAAAAAAAACAAAAAGAAGACTTAAACTCTAAAACTGAAAAGATAGAAAACTAAATTCAGATTTCAATTCGAAGATTTAAAATTAAAAGATACAAAATTAAAATTGGAAATGCAATCACAAAATAAGATCACTTTCTGAAAAGAGACCTGAACCCGAGGAAAAGGTCCATGAAGGCCTGATGCTCAAGGTTAAATATAACTAATCAATTTATATATTACATTAATTATTATTTTATCAAAGATCTTTAAGTTAGAAAAAAAATAAAAACAAATTTTATATTCCATCACAGTTCTATGAGAATAATTATTTTATTAATTTTTTTCCAACTCCATTCTTCCGATTTATTCCCATTATATCTGTCAAACGCAACCTTTTAAATTTCGATTTTTTCGGTATGACGGTCCAGATCCCCATGTTATTTTGGTGTTATTTCGATGTTATAACGACAATATAACGGTGTAGTGTTTTTTTTCAAAGTTTGACACACATCAATTCTAAACTATCAATTTATATGTTTATACATCTCCAATACTCCATACAAATAGCATACAGCCATACCAAATTCAATATACTGCAGTGTACCAATATTAAGTAGCTGTAGCAGCTTGTACCAATTTAACAATAGTTCAATATTGAATACACAATTTAACAATAGTAGCAATAATAGCTTGTTATTTCGTCGAAATAACTGAAATAACACGTTATATCGCCGAAATAACTGAAATAACGCGTTATGTCATTTTCTCAATTAAGACTGTAACGTTCATGCGGTTTGACACAGAATATTTCTATTTCTGTTATTTCGCCAAAATTTAGAAGCTTGGTCAAACGTGAAAACGGAACGCGGAACAGTCATTTCCGCTCCCATTCCGTTCTAAACGACGAAACAGAAATATCTTCCGTTTCCGTTTTCGTTTCGTCAAATGAAACAGTTTTTTCTTTTCCGTTTAACGTTCCGTCCTTCATTTACCATTGATTTTAGCGAAATTCTATTTTTCGTTTCGGTAACGTTTATGAATTTCAGTTTTGTTTTCGAAAACGAAACTGATTTCTCTTTAATTTAACGTTCCGTCCTTCATTTATCATTGATTTTAGCGGAATTATGTTTTCCGTTTCGGTAACGTTTATAAATTTCAGTTTTGTTTATGAAAACGGAATTAATTTCTCTTTAATTTAACGTTCTGTTTGGACAGAACGGAACGAAACAACGTTTACAAACGCTGATATTGACAGGCCTAATTCCCATAAGGATCCACTATTCCTAACTTCTTCTATGCTTTTCTGATGAGTTCTTCTTCCGGAAAAAGTGCTTCTTCTGGGACTGGGAAGAGTGTTTCTTCCTTGCCATTCAAACAGACTAAATACGCAATAACGCCAATTTAGAAGTACTATCTCTACAATTAAATATGACCTCCTTCCCCTACGCCAACGACTTTAGCAACTACTTATTAAAATAAATATTATCTTCTACTTTCATTTAAAGCCTTATATATGCAACACTTTTTAATTTATTTTAACTTTACAACATTAATTCTAGCTAATTGATAATTATAAACAATTGTAAATTAATAATAGTGACATCACAATTACAAATCGAATTACTAATATACACTAAAAATTGTTTTATTAATAGCTATTCTATATATGTTCTCACGATTTTGTTATTATATATATATATATATAGTATAATATAATCTGCGTGATTTTTTTGCGCGACTTTTAAAGCCACCCTTCGCTAATTTATCGTTTTTCTCCGAACGCTTCAATCTCACCGTTCCTCCGTCATTAACGACAAAATCTGATCGTTCAATTACTTCCAGCGATTTTCTTTAAGTTTTTGTGACACGGATCTATAACTCTTTATGTAGCAGGTCATATTTATCTTTTTTGTTGACCCGTTACATTTATTGTGTACCTCTTTCTACTCCTCCCTCTTTCTATACGCTCCTCCTCCTCCACTCTCTCTCTCTCTCTCTCTCTCTCTCTCTCTCTCTCTCATTGACACTTTCTCCGCTCAGGCGAGTAACCACCCTCCCCTCTCACCTCCGCTTCTTTTCGGCTTCTCTCTCTTCTCTGTTGAACTGATGAAAAGAGGACCGACACTCAACTAATATAGAACTAATGAGGTATTTTTAAAATCAATTTGCCTAACCTTCTTTGTAAATTAGGTATCCTCTTTGTAAATTTCTTCTGTTTAGCTTATTTTTACCCATATTCCATCGATGCCTCTTTCTCTTCTGTTTGAATTCATCGATTTTTCCTCTCTTTTTTGCCTTTTTTGCTTTAATTTCTGGTAATGTTGTGTTAGATTTTGGTCTTCTTACATAAAGGTGTTCATTGATAAGGGATTTTGTCAGAAACTTAATTTTATAAATATCAAACGCATAATGCAACTGGTATAGAATTAAGGTACTTGAATTTTCTTTTTTGTTTTTACGTTTTATTTTTCATGTAATTGTTTCAGCTTTTATAATTTTTATGTTCAGCGGCATTTACTCAATTAATAAACTTTACTGTTTGTGCTAATGAGAGGAAGGTATCGGGATTGAGATTAATTGATTTACCATATCCTTGCAATTATTATTTTTTTTGAAAATTGGGTTTATTACCTTTCTTACAAAATTTATGATATTTTTTTTGTGTTTAATGAAATTGACGTCTAAGGTCCATTTATTACTGCATCCGTTATTTTATTTTTGTTAATGGAATTGAAGTCTGAGGTCCAGTACCGATGCCGTTACTTTTAAAAAAAAATGTTTAATGCCCTTATATTGCGCTTGGAAAAATTAATTTTGTATCTAAACAGTCACTGACATCATAGAGAAGACGTCATTTCAGGAAATAAATAGCTTAGTTAATAAATATGGAAAACCAATAGTCATTTCAGGTTTGTTTACATTTGCTTCGTCCAAAAATAGCTTTGTCTGCAAACAGAAATAGAGTTGCTTACTTTTCAGATCACCATAAAAAATATTATTGTAGGTTGCTCTACTATCTTTTATCATTTCTTAATATTGTGTATTTTAATTTACAGAATCAGTTTCATTTGATTTTCAATCTCACTTTTTTATGACTCTTTGTTTTCAGTAAATCATGAACAATATAGTACCGATCTCGCGCTATACCGATAGGGTTAGAGGTGTAGTTCATGCAAGGGTCTTGAAATGATGGGAAGCTTTTGATCCTAGAAATGGTAATATCTGATGCATGAACTTCGTTTTAATAGACAAAGAGGTATTATTTCTTAATTTTTCTATAGTATCTTATCTTCGGATTTATATTTCTAGATTGTGATTTTATTTTATTTGGATCAAACAATTCTTACATTGGAATATGTTAATCCTTATATTGAATCAAAGAAAACTCAGATACCTTCAGGGCAAATTTTTGGACCAACATCTTTATTAAAGTACCCAACTGTCCACATACTGCTTGAAGATTAAGTTTCAATACAGTTCTTTGGTACTGTCATTAGCAACCAAAATGCTACATTAAATAAGCAGAGAGAGAGTTGGTCCTTGGACAAGAATAAAATCTTCCATATATTTTAAAACACTATATTCTTAAATGGTTCAATTTCCTATCTTTTCGAAAAAAACACTAGAATCGCAAGCGAGAAGGCGTGAGGGAAAACCTGCTTGATGAAGAGGTTAAGGAGTTTGGCACAAGTGAAGATGGAGCACAAGGTGTTGAGAGAGTGGTCATGATTTGGGGGAGAACGGATACAGGTGCCACTGGTCCCACATGGGTGGCCAGAATCACGATGGGTTCTGTCAAGTGGAAAGAAACTGTAAAATGATAGTTCCTTGCTTGAAATAAATATCCTATAATTCATGTCAGGTTAGCAATTTGTATTTACATTTTGAATGGTTGTACATTTAGTGTTGTTTGTCTGGTTGTGTTTGAATTGTTTATGATGTTCTATGATCTCTTCTCAAAGACTATAATACCCTCTGCCATATAATGAACCGTATTCAAATGGCACAAATTTGGTGGGGAGTTTGGAAGTGGGGTTAGCCGAGCCTTTAGCCTTGGAAGTGATTAACATGTGTTTGGTGAATAGGTAACTGGTAGGTTTCTTGAAGCTTAATTATACATTGTGAACTTTATGGATAGAATATTGCCTATAGGAAGTAATTATTGCAAATTAATGTCTCTGGATTGTACTGCATAGATCATCCCATTTTAAGTTTCTCCTGTCAATCGGGAGAAAGAACAGTCACAGATTGTTGTCCAAACAGTATTTCCATTTTAATTGTTTTTGGTTCTATGCATTACATTTTGATTATTTATTTTTTCCCCAGACTGTCATGACTACCGTTTTGCCCATTTCACGACTGACTAACAGAATGCACAGGATGTTATCTATGCTAGAGTCTTGAAATTGTGGGAGGCTGTTGATACCAAGAATAGAAATGTTCGGGCGATGAATTCTGTTCCCTTGGATAAAGAGGTAATGAGATTTTCCTGCAGAGGTCATTTCTTTTTTATCTATATATATGTGTACGGCTTCTACAGCAGAGGTCATTTTTTTTTTTTTTACTTCTGGACTATTTTTATGGAAAAACATAATATGATTTACGGAGACTAACATAGAAATCCGGATATTATTTCAAATTGGGTCTGTTATGAGGTCACGGGTTCTTAAGAAGCTTCTAATTATTTCATTTTCTTTTTGTATTTCAGTATTTTATAATATCTCTGACTATGTGTAGTTTTGTAGGACTTGCAAGTTCTGAATAGAAATGGTAACAATAATAGATAACTTTTACATGATTTATGATGATATAATAAATATTTTTCTATCATTTATCGATACTATTTCCTTCTCACATATTTCTATTATATAGGTACCATTGAAGACATTACTATTTATGATGAAGCTGACAAATGTAACTTTCTACATGAACTACTGTATCTTAATATGTCAGTTGCTCGCGGGTCAAATAAAAAAAAAAAAACTAATATAGATATAACGTTATTAACTAACTCATATTTGTATTGTTCTAAAAAAAGCTTCATCATTTTTCTGTTTCTATCAATCAAATATATTTTTTGATAGTTTTCTTTAAATAATATTGATTTAAAGTTTTATATAAAATCTACACACATTTGGTTATGAAATAAAAAAGTGAGGGACTATTCTGTAAATATTGTTTACAATCTTTTAGGTAAGTACTGAGATACTGATGTACCATTTAAAATTTCCTAACTTGCTACCAGTAATTCTTCAATTTTTTGTGCGAGTAATTAGTTGACGGGGTTATTTCTGGTAACTATTCTTTCTTTTTTCAATCAAAATTAATGAGGTGTTGTGATGATATATTTGTATTCAATTTCTTAATAGTATTTCACTTCCCTCAATATAGTATACATTCTTGGCATTTTTATTGTATTCGGAAAATGAAAAATAAAATTTCTGGACTTATTAAAGTATTTACAATGATTTTTCTTTTTACATTTGTTTCAATTTTCATGGATTGTACATAGAAAGCAATTACTTAAAAGAATCGGGCATGGTCTCTTCCTTTTCTCGAATTTGGTCATTGTCAAATCAATTACTTACGAGTTATGTATCGAGCAAAGCTCGATATTCAACCCTAGTATAATATAATCCGCGTGACTTTTTTGCGCGGATATTAAAGCAGACTTTCGCTGAGTCGCGATGTGAGTTGGATACTTCAGCGATACTTCTAATTTTTTGTTGCGTGCTACTATGTGGCGTTATATGTTTCCAACTAACCTTGCTCTACACCGACCCGTTACACGTCACACTTTGCTGCACCCTTTTTTTCTCATCGTCGATTTTCTAGATTTCCTTTCGAATCTTCCTTCCTATGTACGACGCCGCTCCTCCTGTCGATCCTCCTGCCACTATGCATCCGTGTTTGGAGGATAAAATCAGGGACAAATTTTACTTTTTACTTATTGCGTCCCTTTTTCTTCAAAGTGTGGAGTTTGCTTCTGTCCACTTCACTGGTGTATAACATCCGGTTAGAGAGAGTCAAAACTCTAGATCTGTCCTTTATTCGTCCTCCTCCTTCAACCGGCTGCACCTCTCTCCATCGTTGCCACGAGCCTCTCCGCATAGCCACCGACTGACTCACTGACCGACATCCAGCCTCGAGCCACACACTGTAGATTGCGAATTGTCTTCCCCGAATTGTCTTCGCTCTCCTCACCTCCAAATCGTCCCTAATTTGATCCTCCAAACACGGCGTGATTTTGAGGTTTTCTTTAGGATCTTCCCTTCCCTCTGTACAATTACTGAAGTGTAATGAAGTGTTCATACATTCATGTAATGAAGTCAATTATCCCTGATTTTATATTAATATACATTCATACATTCATTACCTTATTTCCAGTGATTACTGAAGTGTTCAAGCAAATTATGTATACCAAATCTTGGTAAATTATGTATTATACACCAGTGAAGTCTTAACCGGATCTATCAGCAAAGTTTATAAAGAAATCTCCAAGCTGAAGACCAGAAAGCATGGACATTCACTAATAAGTGATTAAATGAAATGTATACTATTTGACACGGCCAGGCCTACCGAAGATATTGCCCATCATTACTTCTCTAGGAACTTATTATGGCCTGAATATTATTATGGTTGTTCATATTGTTTTTTATAACATAACAGAAGTGTGATGCCTATATAATAGCTGATGTTTAATGTTTTAATTAATTTTTGTTGGATTTTACAGAACTCTACAGAGCAATCGCTCCATTAATTGTTAAAATCAGGAAGCATCAAATCAAGTACGTTTCTTTTTTCGATGAACTTTTTAAGTAACACGTAGCTTTCCTAATTCACTTTTAGCTGAGTTATAAGTATGAACACTTCCGTTTACAAATTTAGCTGGAGATCCATGCATGCCTGAAGGCTACTCCTATGAGAAAGAAATATTTTAAGTTAAAAGCACTGGTATTTTTCTGAGTGTCGATGGAAAAGGGTATCGGTCGTTGAGTGTTGCTGGAAAAGGTGGAGTAGCCAGACCTATGTTTTTTTTTTTATGTTATTTAGTTTTAGAATTAGGAGAGTTGAAAGAACCACAAAGTGAAGAAATTGCTTCTCTGTCACCTGATTATAAGTTAGATATCTATTATTAGATCCTTTGTTGTATGATTTATTTTATATGGATCAATTTGCAATTATTTTCTTCTTGAAAGACCTTGACTCATAATAACTGTGAAAATTTAGGCTAAGCGTACAGACTTTTTTTTTTATTTGTTTTCTTTTTTCTTATCCTTTACATTAGCAAAATAAAAAGGGCACTGAGATAGATCGATAGGAAGAAGTGTACTCCCTCATCTCGGCACTCTACCTCCTCCACTGAACTGAGAAGTAAGAAGAAAGATATTGTCCATGGCTGTCGGTTCCTTCGATTGATCTAAGGTTACTCTCTTTCTCTGTGTTAACTTTTTCAATTTTACTTTTTTCAACGATACATTCTTAATTGGAATCGATTAAAGACAGAGGTGGCCAATTGTTTACTATTTTTCCCCAAATTTACTGTTTCCGGTGATACATTCTTAATGGGCAACAATTAAAAATAGAGTGCCAAATTTTTTAGTGGAGGAGGGTAGAGCATTGAGGAGGGAGGAAGGAGGGAAGGAGAGGGGGGACGTAGAGCACCATTTTTTGATTTGGAGCTTTTGAATTTATTGTCTTTATTATTGTAACTTTTTTTTCTTTTTTTCATGTTCATAGGTTTACTTACCAGTCATGACACTAGATGTGCTATTTGTTTCCCTTGCTTGCTATATCAATTTTGTTAATCAAGTATCAATTTTGTTTACATTACACACATTACTCTTCTTTAGAGAAAAAAAATTAGAACTTGATGTTCATAGTTTTGTGCTAACCATTCATTTGATCATGATGTTCTATCAGTGTCACATATCACACCCAATCTTGATATCCCCATTGTAATTTGTAAGTACTCCGATACCTAAAATTAATACGATTGCAAAGTTGGCAAAACATGTTTCTATTATCAATTAATATTCAAAATTTATATGATTGCAAAGTTGTCAAGTATAACTCATTCCTTCTTACGTTTCTATTATCAATTAATGACAATTATCCACCAATCTCAAATGGCTGTCTTAACATATCTGTTTCACTGTTCTTTGTTTTCAATTTCTCGAATCTTACCGTCTTCACATATTTCGTATCAGTTTGTCCCAGTAGGTTTATATGTTGCTTCTTCTTTTTTTTTTCTTTCAATTACCCTTTTTTAATTACATATCTTTCACTTTCTATGTTTTTTTAGGTACCAACTTCCTCCATTCATCCATGACGAAAGATATTTGGCTGATGACGAAGGTGACCCTATTCCATACATGATACATGTATGACGATGAATAATCTGTAGAATTTTAATGTTCAATCTTATGCTATCACCTATGTATCTTTCATTTTTTTTTCCATCACTGTAGTTCTAATCAAAATTTTCTTTTTCTGTTAATTTTTTGTCGCTTCATTCTGTTATTTTCAGATTTTTTTTCAATATATTTATTTATTACTTACAGCCTTATTATAATAATATTACAATTAACAAAACTATATTACACATATAATATATGTTCGCTACCACAAATCGACTTTAAAATTAATTATTACATTCAATATTCTAAAAATTTACATGTTTTAATTAGTTTTTTTCCTATAATACCTTATTTAGCAATTTTATTTATGATCAACATTTCAAATTTACAAACAACATGTATTATATAAAAATAATTAAATTCTAAAAATATTTTTTATAATAACATATTATATATATTTTTTTCTCGGTGCACTAATTTTAGGGGAAAAATTGGTCCTCTTTTGGGCTGTTATTTCTACATTCGTGTCATTACATACAAATGTGCTGCAAAAGAATCAACTTCCGCAAGATCTGTATAGGCTTTACATTTTTTCCCCAATTATTTCAAACAATCCATTTAAACAAATGAGCAAATTAACATTCTATATACGTTTATTATATTTCAAATATCAATTTATCATATTCCATAATTCAAATTTTATACTATGAAAAGAATATTGTATCGAGCGAAGCTCGATGTCCAACCCTAGTATATATAGAGTTTTGCTATGGTGAGTTGCAACTCACCAAAGCGTCCGTGAGTCGCGCTCAAAATTCCGAAATTAAGTTCAAAACGACCGATCCAAACTGTCTAATACAATCTTCCTATTGAAATCTCCATGCAGACCAAATTTTATATTTTTTCAAAATTTTTAAGTATTTTTTCGAAATTTTAGAAAATCATTAATCTAATTAGTTCTGAACCGTTCAAAAACAGCAGTTTTTAAAAATCCGAAATAAATACTTCATAATTTCGAAAAAATGTAAAATTTGGTCTGCATGGAAAATTCAATAGGGAGATCGTATGAGACGGTTTGGATCGCTCGTTTTGAACTTAATTTCGAAATTTTGAGCGCGACTCACGGACGCTTTGGTGAGTTGCAACTCACCATAGCAAAACTCTATATATATATATTTACTTAGATCCTAGAATAATTTTCAGCAAGAATTACAGCTCTAGACACTTAATTAATTATCACTTTTCTGCTTGAACTGGAATTGGAATGTCCTAGGATACTAATACTATCTCTCTATTTAGGCCTTTTCACTGTTTCACTTTCACGTGTCGAAATGCCACACAGGCACACATGTCACATGTGCAAGTAGTCCACGCACTAGTCGTTGAGCAGTCGGCCTACGCTACTATCAGTCTATGACCCTACACTCTACAGTAAAGAGTAATATTTATTTCCATTTGCTGAAAGTACAGTACAGTAGATACTTTTTTCTGTAACCAGAAAGGAATATATATATTTAAATATTATAATAGAAAGAAAAAGAACAAACTGCTACGGTGCTAACTGCTACCCGGAGCGGAGCCCACGGTCCTTCACCACACTGTTCACTGTTGAAGATTTCTTTTTTTTTGGATAAACTGGTCAGTGACTGACTGGTAGGAAGTGTAAGGTGAGGTGAACACTGGAGTACTGGAGAGAAGGATAGGATATATCAAAGGACAAACGACAGACGGGGCCCGCCTCCTCCCTAGTCCCACCCCACTCACTCTCCCTAGCCCCTAGGGCCTAGGCTCACCCACCTTCCTCTCCCTTCTCTTCTCCTCTCCACAAATTACACGCAAACCCTAGCTAGACAGATTACAGATAGATCCTTCTCCTCCAATCCCTAGCCATAAGCCATGTCTAAGCGAGGAAGAGTGCAGCTGAGGAGGATCGAGGACAAGACGAGTCGTCAGGTCCGCTTCTCCAAGCGCCGCAGCGGCCTCTTCAAGAAGGCCTTCGAGCTCGCCGTCTTGTGCGACGCTGAGGTCGCGCTCCTCGTCTTCTCCGCCGCCGGCAAGCTCTACGAGTACTCCAGCTCCAGGTTATTTATTTATTTATTTATTAAATCAATTTCCTTTCTTAGTTTAATTACATCAATTAATTTTGATCCTTCTTGTTAATTAGATTTTGTTTAATAATTGGCGTAAATATATATAAGTGCGTATCTAGATTTTTATCGATTTCCTTTGGGAGTTGGGAGAAGTGCTCATGCGTACTTGTGCCTGTACACGTGTTACCGCTGCATGGAATTTGGTCATCTAGCTAGTTATGTGTAGATATACGTGTAGTCCAAGTGTCTCTTCCTCCTTGGTTCTCTTTATCAGGTGCAAGAAACAGAACTGAGAGACTTCTCTATTCTTTTTTTAAGTTTTGAAATTTGAACTTGTTTGATCATGACATGCAACTCCTGGTAACCTTTTCAGCTTATTATCAATGCTGTAAGGTGTGAACACACTGCGCGCAGCCCAGTCATAATTTGTCATGCGAATGCGGTGCTGATATTATTCTATTAGCTCCGATATTTCCAACTTCTTTATTCTCAATCAGCAGTTAATTATGTGCACATTAGAGTAGCAAGACATATATTTATCTTGCTACTCTAATAACACAACTAACATATTTTTTGTTTACTAATTATACAGAAATTAGTAAATTAGTAATCACTTTTTCTATTGAAGGCTCCGTTTGGATAGGTGTGGGAAGAAGGGAAGAAGGGAAGAAGTGGGAAGAAGCATTGGGAAGTGTGTAACTTTATGAAGAGTTTGAATTGTTTATAATTTTTTTTCTTCTTCTTCCTTCTTCTTCTTATTTCTTCCAACGATCCAAACGCACCCGAAGGTCTTTCATATATGGCATCGATCACTAATTGATTATTGGTCTTTCATGGTACACCCTTTAATTAGATCCTTCATTTTATGTGTTAGAATTAGAATGAACCTCCTCTATATGAGAGGGAAACAAAATTTAGGGGCACAACAGTAAAGTTGGATTTGGTGGCTCTGAGTTAGAGCTCACAAAGGTGTTTGCAAACTAAGGTTTTGAGTGATTGCTTAAATTGTGAGAAATGAAAGGAAAAAAATAAAGGATTGTCCAAGAAATAGGAAACTAAACGGTTGTTGTCAAAAAATAATTAAGAAGTTTTTATTGTAGAAGTATAATACAAATAATAGCATATTGTCAAAACCTTGTATAGGCTAGGATTTGCCTTCTTATGAATTTAAAAGCTAGGATGCATAGGCTAGGATTTATGTTATAAAATATGAATAATATATCTTAGAACCAAATTTACAGGGAAAAGTAGTTCACAATACCAAATTTAGAATATAAAGCCAAATTGCTTTCCCAGATGGTCTGCGCCAGAATTTGGTGGGAAAAGAAAAGAAAAGGGATGGAAAGAGAAAGAGAAGGGTTCATCTCCATTCTCCTTGATTTTTCTTCAATTTTCAAAATTTTGGAGCAAAGTAAACTACTTAAAAAGGATTTTGTCAGTTACACTTTTATTCCATTTTCCTTAGTTCACTCTTCTAGAGCAACGCCAAAGTCTCTTTTCAGGAAAGTACTTTGGATGCAATATTTTATGGGAGTATTCTGCTGAAACTTTTTTAACACTAACCTAAAAATTACCAAAATCCAAAAGCATCAAATCTTCGAGAACACTAAATGCCATAATATGGTTACTATTTGCGTTAACCGTTTCATTTTGGACGAAACGATCGAAATTACGAAAGTACACATGTACGAAACCGTTTCAAGCTTTTATTAACCGTTCTGTTTTTAAAACACAACCAAAATTTTTAATTGTTTCATTTCGTTTTGGCGAAAGAACGATTAAAGCAGTCACCATTTTCACCCCTACTCTTACTAATAACGAGCCATTAGAGAAATGGGCTTAGCATCAACTTGTGCATTTTTTTATTTGGTTTTGGACCTAGTAGCTGAATTTGTGTCCAAGTCGAAATTGAAATGAACAAGTGAATTTTTGGTCTTGGTGAAGGAAATTTTCAAATCAGTTTATGTTAGTTTCAACAAGTGAAGAACCGGATTTTGGTCTAGTGACAAAGAGCAATGCACCTTGAGTGAAAGGTCTCAGGTTCGAAATCCGACTGGAGGAGTTTTCATAGACATTTAATTTAACAAATAAGTTGGGTGGCTTAGACCCTCCAATTTATTTTTTAAAAGAGAACCAGCTCTTAGTCTAGCGACAAAGAACAATGCATCTTAAGTGAAAGGTCACAGATTCGAAATCCGACTGAAGGACTTTTTATAAAAATTTAATTTAAAAATAAGTTCGGAGACTTAACTCCAATTTATCTTTAAAAAAAAAAAAAACTTGTTATATACTTAGTTTCTATGAACAACCAAACATACCCTAATCCGAGAAAGTGGGATAAGTGAGGAGCCTAAACATAAATTTGGGATTTCGTGTTCTCCTTTTGCCTTTTCTGCTCTCATCTCAACATCTTACCGATGTGTAACCTCATTCTTCTTTGTTTATTTTCTCTAATCATAATGGCCTCAAGGGCCACCATTTCTACTAGATGAACAGTTTGGCAATAAGACTATATTTTGGAACTGGATCTTTTATGAGTGTAGTTTTCCTTTTAATCTCCGATATTGATGGCCTTTAGGATCTGTTGTTTGCTTCAGTTTTATAAATGAGTGGATCAAAATTTCTGTTTAAATTTTTGTTGGGCTTTCTGAATGAATGCAGTTGGGTCAACTTAAAAATCACAAAAGTATTGCTGCTCTCATTTCTTCTGTTCTTTAGGCTGTGTTTAACAGGTCTGGTACAATATAATACAGCTGTTAAAACCAAAATTAGTACCCATCGCATCCTTATAAGTTCATAAACTGTTTAAGAAACCAAATCTGTTATAGAGAAATAACGACAGTCCCAATTTGAAGATCGAGCTTTTTTCATGCATGAGACGCTCCATAGTCAATACCATGACATCCGAATTGTGAACTATGTGAAATTTGTTCTAATAATTAATACCCTGTCAATGAAAATTTGAGGAGCTGGTGTTCTGGACATGCTAAGACTTGGAGCAAATCCAAACTCTGGAAAAAAAAAAATCAAATGATTAAGGCTAACACTATTATAGTATGATCCGTTACATCTTCCGATCTGCGGTCTCACAATTGTTATGCATGGCCAACCCATTAAAACCGCTCTGATAGTACTTCTAAGAACAAGTATGGTAAAGTCAATACCACTGTGCACAGAGCTGAGCCATTTTTTCCCTTTTTTTTGGCATGGGTTTTCTGTACGGTAAACTGTTGTTTTTGTTATACAAGCATCTTTCTTATTTCTCCACTTAAAGGGAGTTTTATAGGGCCCATACATAGACAAATAGTCCTCCAATTTCCAACTCTACAAACCTTCCAATTTTGTGTTGTTTATAAGTAATGACAGTAAATTGCACTCTCCTATAACATTATTAATTTATTACTTCAACTTGGACTATTAACCTTGATTGTTTCTTTGTTTCATCCAGCATCGAAGAGACATATAGCCATTACAAGAAATTTATGTCAGGTGGAAAAGATGCTTATAAGGACAATGCAAATATTGAAGATACTGATAATATACAGGTAGATGATTATAATTACATTATATTTTGTATGTTAACTCATGTTACAAAATTCTTCTTTCATTTGGTAATTATAATGTCAAATTGATTTGTTAAGTTCGCTACATGCTTAGATCGAATAGCATGCATAATTCTATTCACCTGTCAGGTAATACCGTAATATAATTTTTGTTGGGCTTAGACAAATTTATCATGCTTAGACTAATATCTCGTGCTATTGCAGAATAATTGTGGAGACTCTTCAAACTCTGACATCCTAAGAGATATTGCTCACTGGTACATTTAGTAATGTACACACATTTCGACAAAAATCTAATAATGATTAAATTGTTAGGTTATACATGAGAGAGATGTGTTGCAGGTGTACTAGTGGAAAAATAAACCAGATGGATGATACCGAATTGGACAAGTTGGAAGCAGTTTTAACAGAGGCTTTGAGACGAATAGAGTCCAGAAAGGTAAGCCATCATCAGATGCCTCATGTACCAGTAGGCAATATTGTTCTTATATTTCCCTTTTAATTTTCATTTATAGTTTCTTCTGAGCTAGTCCTTATTCCTGGTTTAGTGGGCTGTTGGGTTTTCCTTGGTGGCTACCGAATTTTTATACAGAAAAATATGTTATATTAATTAAACTTTATGTTACGTCCATATATATGATATTTTTTAAAATAGTGTTCAGACAATGAAACTGAAATCATACATGCATTTTCTTATCTACATGGGACTATCACTAGACATCAACTAATTTATAATAAATTTAGAATTTAATTAGGTATATAATGATCAAATCGTTAAACTTATTTGCTTTTTAAAATTTTAAATTATTTTCAAAATGCTAAACAACTTCCAAATTGATTCGAATTAATATATACCCTATTTAGTGACTTAAAATATATGATATATCTATGGTTTTAGTTTCTTATTTGAATAGTATATTGAAGATATCAACTGAATATAGGATAAAACTAATATGTACACTCGAGCTACCATATTATATTATATGTGTTGGTTTATCAAGAACAATGCATATCTACCATAGTTTTGTGACCATCCTACAAGGGTCAAGGGCTGAATGCTGTAAGATATATGAATCTTGGAAGAACATTATGAATAATATTTAAGAAAATTTCCTAACAATAATAATATCAATAATAGTTCTACACAAAAATTACCGAGCTTGTTTAATTTTTAAACCAGGAAATAAATTTAGTTCGTAAGCAATAAGGTAAAAAGAGAATTCACCTTGTTTTTGTGATTTCTTGGCTCAGCAAAAGGCACACGTTTCACCAACGGAGAGAGCAATAGATTTAAACAGAGACCTGCCGGCTAATTGAGGTGATTAAATTAAGAAAAAAGAAAAGATAATTAATGGTGAGGTGGCGCGTCTGTCAATTAACACGTCACGTTTGTAGGGTTGATGCTCCCGCCGTTGGCTGACACGTGGTGCACAGAGACGAATGCGACCGTCTTCGTTTCTAAAACATAACAGCCTTTGAGACTATTAAAAAAAAAAAAAGAAACAGCCTTCGAGCCCAATAATTTGATTTATCGCTTTTGACGAATATCACTTTTTGCTTGATACTCTGTGTATTATAAAATATTTCTTTATGTGGTTCATTTTTTTTTTTTTTGGTTCGTTGGGTTTTATCGTTTCCAAAACATAACTTGTTTTCTTTGTGTTCAAGCCAGCTGAAAAAAACAAGCTCGTGTGTGGTTCATTGAAATTATGTTATCTATCTTATAATTGAAAACTGAAAAGGACATGCAGTGATGTGCGAAATCTTACAATCCATGATTCGGTCAAACATTTAGGGGAGCAAGGCTATATATATAGACGCTCATAAGTCATATAAACAAAACATAATAAGTAAATTAAATCTCAAACTCAATCAAGTGATACGGTATTATTATTATTTTTTCTAATTATACTATAGAAATACAGTTGAGTTTTCATTTTTTTTATTTATCTTTTCAGAAATGTCACGTGATATTAATTTAGGGCCTTCTATTCTTTTTTTTTCTCTTTTTCTATATTATTATTATTCAATGAATCTTGAGGTCTGGAATAAATGCTAATGACTAGAATATATTTGGGTATCTTACTTTTAAGCATGAGCTCTTCATTCTTTTCGACATTTATGGATGGATATTTTTTTGCGCAATCAATCTATTTAGATTATAAACAAATTGAATGAGATAATAATACATCTAATTTATACGTGAAATGTTTTTATATACACTAGCAAAAGATGCCCTAAATATGTGGGCAAATAAAAAAAAACATAATAATGTTAGAAAATATAAAAAATATATGGTTGAATCTTCTAGATACATGTGGATATCTTTCAAAAAAATAAATTGTTAACATCACCTGATTCTTTTCTGTCAAAGGGTTTGACTTTTTATCTGAAATTAACATCTAGATCACACATCAGATCAGATCAGATCACATAAATCAATGATCAATAATTGATATAATAATTGTTTAGACCCCTTTTTATGAAATTGTTATTACTTTTTTATGGGTGTTTTTATAAGTAGTATATAGATATAGATGTGACCGATTAATTATTTATTGCATAAGAAGCATTCATAAAATATCCAAACGTTACCGAGTGAAATAAAAAGTACTTCCTACATCCAAATTTTATATAGTGGTTCTTTAATCATTAAAGCAAAAATAATAAAAATATACAAACTTGATTAAGTCTAATTTAAAATACATGCTGACACGATTTGCTATATATTCATTTAAAAAAACAAAAAAACAAAACGACCATGGTTACCATCGATCAAAAAATATTGTGGCATGAAAATTGCTGTATATATACATCCTGTACCTTCAGATTCCTTTCAGAAACATTATGTACTCCAGAGCCACTGTAAATTTGTGGGGATAAAAAACCAAAACTAAATTATAAAATAACTTGTTTAACCCATTATAATAATTAGAAAAGATTTCTACTGTATATTATAATTTTAATTTTTTTTCCTTTTTATTTCTTTTATTCCAACAAAAAAAATAAAAAAAATAATACAAACTCTTGCAGCTATGTCCACTTACGTCATGTCAACAAGTGTCATCCTCATAAATCGAGTTACGTGCTAGCAGGGCAGTCGGCAGGACACATCGATCTGACGTACGAACACCTCATGACACATAACACCCCATAAACAATATCTTATGCCTTCGGACCTTTCAAGTTTCAACTTAAAAAAAAGAAAGAAGGCTAGCTAGCTAGCTGGATCGTCTTGGGCGAATACTAAAAAAAATATAAACTTTACATAGATTTTTATAAATATACTTTATTATTTATGTTAGATGTTGTTTTATTTTTAGATTTAATTGATACACTAAATCTAACAATTTTTTAGCGAAACTCAATTTTTTATTAATAGATTTTTAAAAATCTAGCAATTTATTTTTTATAGACTTTTCTGAATCTTGCAATGTCTAATATAGCAAATCTTTACTACATTAAACGTTGCAAGATTCGAAAAAATTATCAAAAATAAATTATTAGATTTTTAAGGAATAGAAAATGAATCTTGCTAAAAAATTGTTAGATTTAGTGTATGAAGTAAATCTAGTAATATAACAAGATCCAGTATAAATAAAAAAATTCATCTAAGAAAAATTTATGTAAAGATCATCTGTGAACGCGGAGCTTCTATGTGTGGTTTGCAGCAATCTTACGTACCCGTCCATCTTTAATTCAATAATAAACACGTACGGCTCTAGTTATGACTCTGAAAAGTCGTGGGGTCACCTGGGCCTATAAAGATGATAGGATCAGCCACATATCTCTTGCAAAGTTGCAAGTTGAATAAATGTCTCACGTTTTAAATTGGCTATAAAATTTTAATTCCATCTACACAAGTCACTCGGCTTTCATTTTTTAAAATTAAATTGCAATATCATATTTTATATATGTGAATATATACAAATAAATAAGTTCAATAAAAATAAGTTGATTATGTATATAAAATCTGATCAAGAGATGACAAAATTTATTTGCTTACATGTGTTTATTTTGATAAACTACATGTTCATCTTATCTGTTTTATGTGTTTATTTTATTCAAGCGATAACAAAACAGCAAATGACAGTTATCATTTTTTTTTGCTCCGTGTCACTAACAACTAATTAGCTATTTGAATTGATAAATCAAATAATTGTCATCGGTACTTAAAAAAAGTACATTAGAGTGTTAGTGCCACTATTCACGTCATCAAAACGAACATATTTGAATCATCGAGAAAGTGTTTCAACGACCACTTAAGAACCGCACGCATTCATGACAGCAGATGGTAACTAACCCAATCCCCTAAAGAACCACTTAAGAACCGCTAGAACTGAAATAGACTAAAGAGTAACTAACCTAATCCCTTAAGCCTTAGAACTTGGTTTAAAACTCTTGTAAACTTGAATTGCTAATTCAGGATTTATTTACTTGCCGCTGAAACCCTTTAGATTTGTTACCGATCAATATATCTTGCCTAATTATATCCAATCTAATTGATCAAATAGAATAAAAATTTGGTGATTGTATCTAATCTAATTGATTAATTTATATTGCGCAATTGTATCCGATCTAATTGATCAAATAGAATAAAAACTTGGTGATTAAATACCATCATAGTGGTTTGATTCTGAAATACTTAGACGATAGTCGTATGCTTGCCACGAAACTTAAGTAAATTAGAATATAAATTTAAGAGCACTAGATACACATCGATATTAACTTGTCCACTACGAATTCACTATCCGCTATTTAAATCTTTATCCAACTATTTTGTGAAAAATTATCTTCACTTACCGCAAAAAAATAAATATGACAGTCGTGGTAAGGGAACACACTTCCGTAATGTATATTAGTATATACAACTTACCTTAGTTTTTTATTATTTTTCTGGTAAGTTTTTTATTATTTTTCACAGTAAAGTAGTGTTTTCAATACCATACTGATACGAAAATTTTGAAGAATACCAAGAACTGAAGACAGTATTCAGCCATTTGACTGGTAGAGATGCTGGTATGGTATTAAAAACACTACAATTAAGATTCTTGTTTAATTAGCTACTTTTAATTATTAATAGTAGTTTGAACTTTGAACAATTTACTCAGCTTTAAACATGAGAGTTGCATATAATAAGAAAAAAATATATAAATTCCGTATCAATGCATCTATGTAGACTAGATGTGCAATTAACGTCAATTTAGATGTGTTTATCCAAAATTAGAAAATATGACCTCTCTCAAATAAATATTAAGTTATCTTCTACTTGCATTTAAAGTCTGATTTAGGATTTTAATTTGTTTTAACTTTGCATCATTCTAATTAATAGATAATTATAAACTAATTGAAAGTACTGATATCACAATTACAATCAAACTACTAATACAAAATTACTAAACTAATTACTATTCTATGTTCTTCTCACAAATGTAAATATTTTCTTGCAATGTGCTGGGACAATATTCAGCCAGGCTTACAGTCCTAGGATAATTTTATCTATCTCTATTTATCTATTTATTTTATGCCTACACGTGTCGAAATACTAGACGTTAGCTTTGTCCAATTACTTAATTAATTAGTAAAGTAAAGTAGTCAATGAGTCGGCGTACAGTACAGTAAACAAGGATCAAAAAGGCTGGAGAAGGTCCAGAAGACCAGAAGGATCACCGGTTCATCACACTAGAAGTCTAGAACTAGAAGAATCCCCTTTCACCGTTCCAAATCGGACAAAGGGGGCCCGCGCTCCCACCCCACTCACTCCGGACTCCCTCACTCTCACTCACCTCTTCTCCCTTCTGATCCTCATTCCTCTCCACAAATTATCAAACCCTAGACAGATAGATAGATAGATAGATAGACCCTTCTCTTCTCCTCCAAATCCAATCCTAGTCCCTAGCTAGACCTAGCCATAACCCAGCCATGTCTAAGCGAGGAAGAGTGCAGCTGAGGAGGATCGAGGACAAGACGAGTCGTCAGGTCCGCTTCTCCAAGCGCCGCAGCGGCCTCTTCAAGAAGGCCTTCGAGCTCGCCGTCTTGTGCGACGCTGAGGTCGCGCTCCTCGTCTTCTCCGCCGCCGGCAAGCTCTACGAGTACTCCAGCTCCTCAAGGTACCCAATTACGTATACCTTTCTTCTTTCACATCAATTTTTGATCAATCGCTTTTCTTTAGCTAGCTAGCTTGTACTGCCGTAAATGCGTATCTACGTCTCCAGCGAAAGAAAATATCTGGAGAGATTTTTATCGATTTCCTTTGGGAGAAGTGCATATGCGTACTTGTGCCTGTACACGTGTTACTGCTGCATGGCATTGTCCCTCTGAGCAAAGCTTTCCACTCTAGTTATGTGTAGATACATCCGTAGTCCAGGTGTCGACTCTGCCTCCTTGGATCTCTTTCTTTACCAGGTGCAAGGATATATATATATATATATTAACTCCAAGGACTTGTTTATTCTTTTAAGTAGACTGCGCCTGATCAGCTTTTTAGCTTATTTCTTGGCTGCAAGGTGTGAACACTGCAGCCCATCAACCGACTATGATTTCCTATGCGGTGCTCATATTATTCTTCTGTTAGCTCCCTCTCCTAGATTTCCCATTTTTTTATTCTCAATCAGCTGTTAATTATGTACACAGATTAGAGTTGCAAAACCTTTATATTATACTAATAACATAACTATATCACCTTTTTTGTGTACTAATCATATTGATTCAGTGAATTAGTAGTCACTTTTTTTCTTATTGATGGTCTTCACTCTTTCATAGCGCCACTGGTTAATTGTATGGTCTTTCATGACACCCTTTAATTACATGCTTGATTTTATGCGTTAGAATTAGAATGAACCTCCTCTATATGAGAGGAAGTTGGATTTGGTAGCTATGAGTGAAAGCTCACTCGAGTGTTTGCAAATTAAGGGTTTCAGCGATTGCTCATACTGTGCAGGAAATGGAAGGAAAGGATTGTACAAGAATAGGAAACTAAAAGGTGGTGGGAAAAAAAAAATATTTAGTTTTTTGTTATAGAAATATACTACAATCAATGTCTGGAATCTGGATATATAATTGCCTTCATGTGAATTTGAAAGATAGGATGCCATTGGATAGGATTTATGTTATTAATTATGAAATATGAAATTATGAATAACTTAGAACCAAATTTATGGGAATAAAATTTGCAATACTAATTCCTAGTATAATTCTATTATTTTCTTCAGATGCTCATATGCTCGGAGAAAGCATATGTGAAATTATGATTTAATATTTTTTCAACACCAACACCAATTCTGGTGTTGTTTTAATCCAAAAAGGTTTGAAACTGGTGTTGTGATTAAACGGCATAGATTGATGTGAATTTTATTAGGGCATAGGACAACTGATCCTAAACTGTATTCATTCAACATGCAATGGTATGATTCAATTATTCATTAATTAACGAGCTTATGACATTCTAATATGTTCTCTAAAATAAATTTTGATTTCATTTAATTTTTGCTTCTAGGTTGAATATCCATGAAGTGAGAATGACATCTCTATTCATAAAATTACAAAAATAGTACATGCAATTGCCATCCAGTAATGTCCCTAATTTTTAAAAAAAGAAATATATGCATCGCTATATATGTAAATTTTGTGACTCCTCCCCTATTGGTATTTCTTGATGCTGAAACCTTTCATGCTTCGGTCTCAGCTTAGCTCCTAAGGATCTGCTCCACAAGTTTGTTATTAATGGAACGAAGAGGAGAGTAGAGGAAAGTTTGTCCGGATTTTCTTACTCCCAAATTTAGGGATAGACTTTGAGAGTAAACTCTTCACAAAATCACTCTATCTCTTACTCCCTCTTCTCTTTTTTTCCATCCTCAAACTTCTCATATGGAGCATGTAACTCTTCAGGCAGAATAAATTCTTCGTTACTCTTCCTTCCTCTCCCTTCGTGTTGGAGTTTTGGGTTTATGGAGTAACATAAATAAATCTGAAAAAGGTTTCTTGACACACTAAATGCATTTTTTTGAAATCTCATTCTAAGCAAATTGAAATCACCTTGGCACATGTAAGTCGTTACTTGTTAGTTAGGTAGTGCTGTAACGAACAAATAGCCGAGGTGAAAGGTGATAGGGGAATGAGAGAATTAAACGATGGTGCCTAAATGGATTACTCTACAATAGAAGGGAGACAAAGTAGAAAGTGGAAGGGGGGGGGGGTGGAGGTTAAGACAATGAAGTTAGATAGAATTAGTTTACCCCAACTCTTACACTCCAATTTGTAGGTGAGCCTCACCTTTTCACTCATTCCTACTTAACCCTCACCTTATATCTATTGTTTAGACCCTCACCTTATATGAATTATTTTCTTTTTCCAAACCGGAGCCTTAATTGCAAAGCTTCGCAGATCCTCCACTTAAGTCCAAGCATAAAGGTTATCAACAATATGAGTATAGTAAAAATTCACTAAATGAGGCTAAGTTATTTGACAAATTAGTTTCAAGTTCCACCTTCATTGAGGTTGCCTACACTTAAATATATTTCCTACGTTAAACTTAGTTTCACCTACATTAGTAGGATTCTCCAATTTATCCTTAATGTGCTATTTAATGTCAAAATTGGATGTGTCAACTATTTGTCTGAAAGTCTGAGCCTTTTATCCTAAATAAGTTGGTGTAGACTAGAAATGATACCGTGACCCAAGGACGGATCCATAAAACTTTTAAGCCTAGGCACAAGAGAAGACTAAGACCCAACAAGATGAGGAATTGTGAGCCAAATCCAAGCACAATTAAGAATTTTAGTCCAGGCATAATATTAAATATACCTAACTGGGCCTTATTTATCAGTGAACAAGCCAACTTGGGCTTGCCCCTACATAGCTTCGTCCATGCCGCTAGGGTGAAAACGGTTACCGTTAAACGATTTTGGTTGCATTTCATTGAAAGCTTGAAATGGTTTCATCCATGTGTATTTTCGTGGTTAACGCAAATGGGTAGTCAGTTTCGTTTTTAAAATGGAACGGTTAACGCAAATGACCATTTTCGTGGTCGTTTTAGACGTTATGCAGCCTTACCTGCCACGACCCTGTCATTTCTTGTATTTATGACTGAATTTTTACATTGGCTTGCCAACCTATCGCAAGCATGTAGACTTGAATCCTAGATCTCTTAGAAGTCATCCCAATACCTTTACCACCTGAGTTACTAGATCATATACTAAAATTATGGAAAATTCAAACTTAACACTAAAATCCTACAAAACTACCAAGGCGTTGAAAGCAACAAATCATCAAGAACACTAAAGTCCAATGTACAACTTAAGTTTCCAAATACATAACTCCGAAATTGACCAAAACAACTGATCCTAAAACATAAGACCATTTCATAATAACAAAAACACCACAACATTCAAATTACTAAGAATTTTAATCACGAGATCGAAAGTTAGAGCATTGCTCCAAATCACAAAAAATATACAGATTGCATAAGAAGCCTTGATTCTGATCTATAGCTACAGTGTATACACAAGGAAAAGAAGTTGCGGCTGACGATTTTGGATTTTAGATACGTGCATGTTTCGGAGAGCATTTGAAGGAGCCATTAAAAGGAGCCTTTGAAGGAGTGCATGATCTAATTAGATTGATGTTTTTGCGGTCTGATCTACTGTTGTCAACGTGCATCCCATATGTGTACCACTTCGAAAGAAGGTGTTGAGTGTGTCCGGTGCAAGATCGTGGTGCACACTGATGTTTAAACAACTTGCTGAAGAATAACTTACTTGCAGCCTACACGTCCTAAGTCTTGCATTAGTGCTTCCACCATCTCCGGTGAGAACGGAGGGAAGAGAAACATTGGTGGTCATGCGGTCCACAGGATTAGACAGCCTAGTATGGAAATTTTACATGTCGGATTGCAAGAACAGGCCTTTGCTCCTTTGTTTTTCTTGTTTTTTCTTCTCACCATGATTGAAAAATCCTTTTGCTCTGACTTAAGTTCTGATATCAATTTGTTAGTGTGATGGTTGAGACATTGTTAAGGAAGATGGGAAAAGAGATAGTGATACAAGTACTTAGTATATTAAAATTAGATTTTTCTTTTCTTTTTTTTTTTCTTTCTTACAAGCATCTATAATTATATACTTCTTAAAGCTACACAATAAAATTAAATAGATCACCTAATGAACTCTAAAGCATTTTTAGGCATGTCATAATACACGCTAAAATCAACCTGCTGGTCAATATTTAACAGTTAGTGTTACGATGCTTGTGTTCAGATTTCAGCTTGTTATATTTAAAGCTACAGAACTCAAATAGGGTCTTAGCTCTCTCAAGCTTAATTCGATCATAGTCCTGCGGTTAGGGTTTTTGAGGAGGTCCTTGCTACATTTCATCAAAGAATGGGACGTAAAAAAAGATAGCATACTGAGAAGGAGATTATATTGCATGGATTTAGCATTGATATAAAAAAAAACAAAAGAATGAATTATAGAATCCCTATGAATTGTGTATGTACGTCAAGGCCTATGTGGAAAGTCATCCAGGAGCCAAATGGGCATTGGGCATTCGACTTGAACCGTGTAAATGTATATAAACTTTAATTAATTTCAAGCCATGAGTGAAATGGGTCTAGCATGAGATCAACTTGTGTGTTTGTGTGTGCATGTTTTTTTCCTTTTGTTTTTTTTTTTTCTTTTTTGAGGGGTTTGGGGGTCAGATTTCTGTCCAAGTTGAAATTGAAATGAACAATTCAATTTTGGCCTTCTTGAAGCAAATTTTCAAATCAATTTTATACCAGTTTAAGTTCAAACTTCTTAAATACTAGCTTCTACGAAAAGCCAAAGACATCCTAATCCAGCGAAGTGGGATGAGTGAGGTGGCTGAACATAAATTTGGAATTTCTCTTTCTTCTTTTGCCTTTTCTGCTCTCATGGCATCATACCTGACAAGTAACTCAAGGGGCCACCTTTTTGGCAACAATAATGGCCTCAAGGGCCATCATTCCTATTAGATGAACAGTTTGGTGACAAATACCCCGTGTATCAAAATTTGAGGAGCTGATATTCTGGACATGCTAGGACTTGGAGCAAATCCAAATTCTGAAAAAAAAAAACAAAAAGACCAAATGATCAAGGATAACGCTGTTATAGTATGATTTGGTAACATCTTAATTTTGATTTCTTACAATTCTAAATGAGAACTAAGTTATGTGTGGCCAACCCATAAAAACCCCTCTGACACTTCTTTGTAGAAGTAAAGTAAAGTAAATACCACTCTGCACAGAGCCGAGCTTTTTACCCTTTTTCGTTTAGTTTTCTGTGTGATATTAATCCAGCGCTTCTGTTATTGCAGTACTATACAGAAAAAGGTAAACTGTTGTTTTGTTATACATGCACCTTTCTTATTCTTCACTTAGAGAGTGTTTTATAGGACCTATACATATGGACAAATAGTCCTTAAAAACTTTCAATTTTGTGTTGTTTGGAAGTAACGACAGTAAATTGCACACTCCCATAGCATGATTACATTTACTTCAACTTGGACTATTTTGACCATGATTGTTTCTTTGTTTCATCCAGCATCGAAGAGACATATAGCCATTACAAGCAATTTATGTCAGATGGAAAAGATGCTTATAAGGAAAATACAAGTGAAGATACTGATGATATACAGGTATATAATTATAATTACATTATCTTCTGTATGTTCGCTCATGTTAAAAAAATTCTTCTTTCATTTGGTAATGATAATGTCAAATTGACTTGTTTTCAGAAGAATGACACTCTTTCAAATCCCCAATAAAAAAATGTCAGAAAAAACAAACTGTAAGTTGTAGTATAGGTCAAGTTGAAAAAAGGTGTTGAGATTGGGTTGCTACATGCTCGATACCATAATCCTATTCACCTGTCAGGTAATATAATTTTTCTTGGGCTTAGACAAATTTATCATGGGTAAATGTAGACTAATATCCCATGCTATTGCAGAATAATTGTGAAGATTCTTCAAACTCTAACATCCTAAGAGATATTGCTCACTGGTACATTACGTACATACATTCCAAAAAAAAATCTAATAATTCAATAATTAGGTTATGTACATGAGAGAAATGTGTTGCAGGTGCACTAGTGGGAAAATAGAACAGATGGACGATACCGAACTGGACAAGTTGGAAGCTGCTTTAACAGAGGCTTTGAGACGAATAGAGTCTAGAAAGGTAAGCCGTAATCAGATGCCTCATATACCAGTAGGGAATATTGTTCCTATAGTGCCCTTTGATTCTGAACTTGCATCTATATTTGCTACTAAGCGACTTCTTGGTTTAGTGGTTCAGTGACATATTTTATGTTTCGTCCATGTACAGAAAAATACAAGTACATAAATTTTATGTTTCGTCCATGTGATATATTTGAAAATATTGTTCAAATAATAAAGTTGAAATACTACATGTATTTTCTTATTTACATAGGACATCAATTTATAATAAATTCAGGGTTTAATTAGCCAGTTACATAAAAAAATCGTTAAACTATATTGTTTTCTAAAATTTTGAATTATTTACAAAATACTATACACTTTTAAATATGATTCGAATTTATATATACCCTATTTAGTAACACAAAATATAATGATTTTTTTTTAATAGTACTTTTGAAGATATCAATTGAATATAGGATTAATGTAATGTGTACACTCGATCTACCATATATATTATATTGTATATGTTGGTCGATCAAGAACAATGCATGCATGGTTTTGAAACCATTATAAAAGGGCTGAATGCTCTAAGATTAATCTTGAAGAACATCATGAATTTCCTTGGTATTTTTCTGTTCCGAAACAATAATAATAATACTGGTACAATAAGATATTCAGGCTGGTTTAATTTTTAAACTGGGAAATAAAACGAAGTTCGTAAGCAATATAGATGTAAAAAAGAACTCACCTTGTTTTTATGATTTCTTGGCTCAGCAGAAGGCGCAGGTTTCTCCAACGGAGAGAGCGATAGATTTAAACGGAGACCCAGCGCTGATTGACGGTGAATAAATTAAGAAAAAAGAAAAGAAAATTAATGGTGAGGTGGCGCATTTGTCACTCAACACGTAACGTTTGTGGGCTAATGCTCTCACCATTGGCTGACACGTGGTGAAAAGAGATGAATGCGACCGTCTTCTTTTCTACAACCTAACAGCATTTGGGATTATTGGGAAAAAAAAAGGCAAAAAAAAACTGCCTTTGGTGCCAATAACTTATTTATTATCGTTTTTTTGACGAATATAAATTGTTGCATGCTATTTTGTGTATTATATATTATTTATTCGTACTATTATTTGTTTTTATTCGTTGGGTCAAGGTGATGTTTTATCGGCTCTAAAGTCGAAGCTTTAATCGAATGGAACGAATTTTTGTGCACTGAGCCCTTCCTCAATAAGGGGAAAAAAAAAATCGATTATGCTAAAGCTTCATATGTATGAATGGAATAATGTAATCTATTGCATGTTATAAATGCAAGCATTCTTGACAAACTTGTTTTAACCAAACAATCAAATTATCCATCCAAATTAAGCATATAATAAAGTGCTCCCGAATAATTAAAAAAAAAAAGCTGATAAATGGTAATTTGATTACCAACGACCCCACCCTTTTCTTTTAAGAAAATGCAAATAAAAGCATGCAGAGTAAACAACGAAAATCCCACAGTTTAGCATACAGTTTACAAATACAAGGATAAAAAACAATTACCCAGCACACCCACGGTACACAACAATCACAAACCGCAAATGTCGAGGCTTATGCTCATAGTAAGACGAACAAAACCTCACTGCAGAAAAATATCCCGTACCCAGATCATTCAACAGCAACCTCAAAACTGATAATAACTTAACAAGTATACACCAGAAGGTGAAAGGTAAAGACATCCAAACAAGAGTCTCTGGCGTACCGGTACCAGCCCTATCACCTACTCATCGCCCTATCACCTACTCATCATAAGTTGCAACCGCCTCCCGGCTCTCTATCATCTCCTTATCAGTTGAATCTCTAGGGATATCAGAATGTATCACACATGCAGAACTCATTCTTCCACCTGTCCAGTAAATGAAATTAAGATGTCCAGTGAGTTCTGGCACATGATGAAATGTTTTGTTTTTTTTCTATTTATGACTGACTTTCCAACATTGGTTTTTGATGGAGTTAAACATTATGGTTGCTTTTGCAGAAACAACATTGGATATACTGGATGCCAACAGCACTAGTGGCTCTAGTACCGTGCACAGTGATTACCTTTTACAAACTTCTTCTAATTGGATTTTGTGAACCAGACACTATTACAAGTCATATCCTAGTCATTTGGTGATTACCAGTACATCTTGTAGTGGCAGTGGCATCATATATTATTATTGTCATGGATTGCAAACAGCAGTATATTAACATCTAACCTTCCTGTTATTTTTAAGGTTTTGAAAAAAAAAAACATTTAACCTTCTTTGACATTTCATTACTGTGCTATCACAAACTTCAAAAAGGCCAAAGCAATGCACCTCCCTCTTTGAAGCATTGAAAGGAATTAGTAGGTCAACACATACTAAGTCTCAATGCTTTAATAACATATTTGCACAAAAAATACCAGCTTGTTATCAGCATTGGACAGGTCAAATTTTCAGGCTATTTGCCAGTAGAAAAAATACATTACTTTGCAGATGATGTCAGATATAGTACATGAAACATCTAAATTTAAATACAACAATAACAACAACAACTAAGCCTTTTGTCCCAAACAAGTTGGGGTAGGCTAAACATCTAAATTCAAATCATGGGAATAAATCAAGTACCTGCCACTAATGTGTCACTAAGATATTTGTCTGGTGTCAATCTAGCTGCCGTTGTTCTCTCCTCAAGTGGTAAGTTTGACTGCAATGATGCATCTCGAGGGAGCAACTTATCTTGCAATACTGTTTTCCCCTCTTGTCCCATCTCAGGTTCAACTGGTTCCAAAATTGGTCCAATCCTCATTTCGTCAACTAAACACCGAGTTGGCAGTGTTGTTTCGATGCCAAGATCTGCCAGCCTCATTACATTCAACTTGTCTGTAAAATACAGTAGTAATTGAAATTTCTACTCAGGGTAAGCAATGTGTTGAGCCTATTAATACGCATGTCCCAACCCTAATCAAATGTGTTAGTTTGGAATAACTGAAGGTCTGGACATATTTAAGTCTCAGCAGAGCCAAGTTAAAGTGTTAACTAGGCAATCTAATTGTCAAACCTAGACAAATAAAATGTAAGCCTAACACGTGACAAGTCTCAATTTAGACATTTGTAAGTACCAAGGACTCGATCTTAATTAATAGAACTGGAAACTTAACTTGTTTATTGAATGCCAAAACAGTTCCCATAATAAATATAAAATATATAAAGAAAACGGTTCTCATACCTTTTGAACTGGTTTGACTAAGACAAGTAACATTGCTGATATGTTCTGGTGCAAAATCATGCTTGACTCTCTCGGCTGCAAAAGAAAAAAAAAAAAAAACATAATATGATAATGATATTGATATAATTATGTAAATCCCAAAACTATTTTATGGAAGTTTGCTACAATTTTAGTGTGTCATGTACTTCCATTATCATCAGAAAAAATTCTGTACTTCCTGTTTAGCTTATCTGGGTACAATTGCAGAATTGTGAATTATTAGGATTTCAGGTTCAACCCACATGGCTGTATAGTTTCCACAAGAGGGTAATTTAGGCAAAATTTGACAAGTAAAATGCTCCCGTTATTAAACCAAATCATGCTAGACAATTTAGTAGAGGAAATCTAGAATTTAGAATAAGATTTTATTTCAAAATATTTCAGCCATGTGGGCAGAGGAAAGAATGGAAAAAAGAGAGAATTCCATCTCTTGAAAAAAAAAAAAGCCAATTTCGCTATTCCCCATTGAATGGAGAAGTTGGAAACAGGTGGATGGAGGACTAAACTGCAAAAAAGTCCGGTGAATTCCTTTTTTTAACAACAATTTCATTAAATCCCATTCTTGTTTGGCTGCTATCCTCTGCCACAATTTCACACAATTCTTATTCCTTGGTTCCTGTTTGTACGCATTCCCCACCTTCTCCCTCTAGCACTTCTCCGTTTTTTTCACATAGCGTTAATACTATGATGAGAGGGAAAGAAAAATACTCACCTAATGTTTTATTCCAATTCTTTCTCATAGACTTGATCACCCTATGGGCACTAACCAGGTCCCAATTAGTATTCTCCAAGGCAACTATATAATTGTTAATCGTCCTATTTATAACTCCACAATCCCTTCTGATTTTTTTCAACACCAGATCCTCTCTTTTACGATTCAAAAAATTCCTCCTTGTAGAAAAGGATGGCACAATAGACATGATTGGCTTGTGAAAAGGATAAAGGAAATAAAAACCTATCAAGTAATGGCATCCGATCGTGCTTGTATCGGTAAGGGAGGAAAGGGAGCGGAATTGATAATGTGAAAGAAGGAAAGAGAGGAAAAGTTGAAATTTAAGGAAAGGGTCAGTGTTGGAAATTAGTGTACTCATCCACGCTGCTCATGCCCAAATCCGTGAATTTATTCCTTAGAATCGGTCTAAAGTACAGTCAGATAACCATGTACAACAATGCAGAAAAGAAATTTGAAAAGAAGTTAACTTTAAATTTTGGTTCATTATTATTTTTTAGACCATACTCAGTGTTACATTTGCAAATTGCAACGTACTTCTTGAAGCTTACTTCCTGTAACAACTCCTGTAGTGAATGATTAATCATCTTTTACACAGATACGCCACCAATCACCACAGTTAGAAAAATTATTACACTTTCTAGTGTAATCGAACACACGATAAGCTACAAAATCTACAATACAACCGCTAGAAGAAACACAAAAGAGAAACTTCACTCACGAAAATTAAAGTGACGTTAATGTTCTGCCACCGAAGCAAAGTGGCCTTTACCAGCATAACTATCTAACTTTCTACTGTGGTACAGCAATACTCTTGTGTTTGCTTGTGTTAGCTGTAATAACTTTAAATAAAATTGGGGAGCCGGTGCATTAGATAAGGGGTACCGGCACGTGTAGCTGTTAAATAATCTGGGGATGGCTTTCTCAATGTAAAGAATCGTTTTTCAGTTTTTATTTGCCAAAATATATGAAATTGGAGAAGATCCAACAGAAAGATATCTCATTGGTGTAGCATTTTGTTGATATTTTACAAGTACATAATGTTATAAAAAAAAATAAAACACTTCTACGAATAGGTATAGACACAAAAAGAAATTGTTCCATACTTGTCTCTAAGCTCACAAATTGTAGGGAAAAATACAGTTGTGACATTTTTATAATCTTTACTTAACGTTCTAAGAAGCCCAATATAGATAATATTTCAGCAGAGAAACAGAAAACTTTAGGAATATATTTACTTGCTATGATCAACAATTAGAAATAACATAGATGTATACTGATTACAGTTGCTAAAGAAAACCTATCGGAAGGAAGCACAATCTAGTTAAGTCTAAAGTTGAGGATCAGTTGATTCTTAAAGTATTACTTATCCTCAATTATACAGTTGTGAACCAACAAACTACAAATAGTTTTGATCCTTGAACTAGGAGCCAAAAAAATTAATTCTTATAATTCATAATAACAGCATTTTTTTTCCAAAACTAGCAGGAAAAGTGACTAAGAAGGTCTTAGATGAGATTACTGGAGTTAAGAATGAAGAAAATGGGAAAGTAAAAATAAATAGCGACTGACATTTCCATAACTATGACAGAAACCAACAAACCTTGGTCAGGCGCTAAATTACGCCTGTGTGTTACTAGTGCATTTGCAAGAAAGGATCAACAAATACGAGCATTTGCTGGAGAAAATTATAGGGTGTGTACCAGTAGTAAAGCCAATTTGCATAGATCTTACATAAATTGAAAGCACAGAGAATATATATAATATAGTACCTGTAGGGTGTAAGCAATGCTGAGCATCAGTAATATAATAATTATATTATATCCGGTTGATTGGAGGCAATATGAATGTCCAGTGTAGTCTCCTTGAGAGCAACCAGTTTTGAGTTTTGAAGGGTCATCCTCATCCCCAATCCCCACTACAATGATTGCAATAAATAAAGTAGTAAATCAATCAAATTTTCTACTTATTATTATTAAGCAAAAACAATGAAAGGGCAGTTACCTTGTCTTGTATAATGTATTTATATTCCGAGAAAGCATCCTCCAAGGATCGTGATTCGTGGCTACTTGCTTCTTTCTTCCGATTGTTTCAGTCGCATCTCTCGCTCTTACTTCCTCCCTCCTGGCCCCCTGGGCTCCTGCTCCTGTCACACAATTAGTCGTTCACTGGAAGTAATTTGCACCAGATTTTTGTTGAGGTTGATTCAGATCTGAGACTGAGAGAAGTACGAAATGAAAGAGCAAGTGCGGGACAGATCACCGATGTATGTAAATGTAATTAAGACGGAGAGACGAAACGAAAGAGTGGAGAGAGAGGGAGAGGTCATCACTCATCAGAGATCATAAAAGCAGATGCTCTGACTCCATTTTTTTCATAATAGAAAATGGCAAGTTCCATTCTCTCTCTCTCTCAAAGTGGGCCCCTGGAATGGAAAAATGACAAAACAAGAGAAAAAGCTTAAGCTACCTATTTGGAAATATCGTCTCGCGAAAACTTGATTGGGATTTATGACTCGGCAGATGCATATAATTAATAGGTAATTGGTGTTTACCATCCCAGTTTTTTCCATCCAACCATCCAAACAAGCGTTGGATATAAAACTCAGGCACATGATGGTCACGTGATATCCAGAGGCGTCCTTTCATTTCTCTCTCTTCTCTTTCATTTCCCGTTAAAAAATATAGATCTGGATTCCGATCCTCTCTCCTCCTCTCTCTTCTCTTTTCTCTCGCGTCGGTCCAGACCGCCTTCGAGGCTCTTCTCCTCTCCATGGCTTCTTCCGATTCAGATCGTCTTCGTCGCCACCAACCATATTGGATCTTTCATCTCCTCTTTTGTCCTCTCCTCTCCCCTCCGATCAGATCAAACGATGGAGGTTGGAAAGAAGGCTCCTTGCCATTGAAGTACGATTTCTGCATGTGATTTTCTCTATATTATTATTATTATTATTATTATTTTCATTCGGCCTTGTGTATTGTTTGGAGTGAAATTATGAAATTCGTAACTGTGCTTCAATTTTTTGTTTATTTACTTATTTTTGTCGCTTTAAAAGGTATGTGTTTACAATCTCATCAGACCTAATTTTTGCTTAATTTCTTGTAGATTAGGACAACAGCCACACAACACTGTCGCCTTGCTCCGACTCCAACGATAATTCCTCAAGGGACACCAGAGAGGATAAGGATGGCAGCGAGTACGACAACGAGAAATCAAATTTCGGCTGCAGCTAACTGAACACATAGACACTTTAAGTTCATCTCTTAACGTATTTAACTGAACAAAAAAAACAAAAATTCCAAATTATTAGTGCATCTAACTGAACACATACATACTTTTAAATAATCCCTTAAGGTATTTAACTGAACCTAAAAACTAAAAATTCAAATTATTAGTGCATCTAACTGAACACTTACACACTTTAATTCATCCCTTAAAGCATTTAACCGAACCCTTAAATCAGTACATTTGATGACGTCAGCACTAAAAAATTTTCGAAAATTGGTCAAAAAATTTGTGCTGACGTCAGCACGTGTCTTGCTGACGTCATCATGCGGAAATTCGAATTTTTAAGCGCATTTCTGGCTTCTGACATATTGGATGGTTAGATGATTTTTTGTTGGATGGTATATATCATTTCCGATAATTAATATTCCTTTCATATCATAATACCGGGCGCAATTGCAATTTGCAAATGTGTTTTTCGTTATCTCACTCAAAAATCTCCGGAGATATTGAAATGTTGGAACTGGAGTATAAGGGAAAACATTGGAAAGAGCCAATCAATCAAATGTCACATTTAACATTTACAACATATATGATATGATAAGGATACGGGATACCTCGTACCTAGCGCCCCAACAAAAAAACTGGCTATACAATGGATGGAGGGACATTTTAAACTTAAACGTGTAGGCTCCTCACTTATCCAAGGGTGCGTTTGGATCGTTGGAAGAAAGAAGAAGAAGAAGAAAAAAAATTATAAATAATTCAAACTCTTCACAAAATTATACATTTTCCAATACTTCTTCTCACTTCTTCCTTTCTTTTCTTCTTCCCACACCTATCCAAATGCACCCCAAGAGTCGCATATGCATAACACTTTTAAGTCCTACTCAAGACTGATTTGTGGGGATCATTCTTTGATGAGTGAAAGGCTAAGGCTTGCAGCCTTGCAGCAGGTTGATATTTTCGAACAAGAGCAACCAAACTGCACTAGTTTGCCACACTCCCATGGCCATAAGATAATCCCCATTCTCCATTGCAGCTGGCGTTCCAGCTTCTTTTAATTACTATTTAATATCTCCACCTATTATTGTTACATTGCTTGCAGAAAAAGTCGGGATTCGGGAAGAAAAAGAATGGATTAGCGTCCATTGTGTGATTGATTTTTTTTCAATAATGAGTTGCTACTTGCTACAACTCCTCTTAGGGGTGGATAACGGAAATGGAATGGGTCATTTCGTTTTCCGTTTCGTTTCAATAACGATATGTACCGGACTGATTTGTTATTCGTTATGTTTTGACGGAATGGTTATATTTACACTGTATTTCACATATATGAATCACGAAACGCATTCCGTTAATCGTTCCGTTTGTGAAATGAAATAAAATTTCATTCCGTTACATGTTCCATATGGACGGAACGGAACGAATTTACGTATTGACGATATACCGTGCCCAGGCCTAACTCCTCTCTTGTTCCCTAAACACCAGTATGAGAAGTTTCTAAACACCGCAATGTAACTCTAGCGACAAACTTGGATTTAGAAAATAATTCTTTGAGGTGATATATATAATATAATATTAGGTTATTCTAAAATGCATATAAAATACTGATTTTTGGGCATTTTAAGAAAACCAAAATTAAAAAAACTTTTAATAACTTGCAATAGTTTATAAAGTTATAATAATTCGTTAATCTCGTTGATAATTGATAACCCATTAATGAGATAATTAGTTTTATGCCACCATGAATTTTGTTAATTAGGAAAATGTCATTCTTAAATTACTAATTAAATTTATGCCATTATAGATTTGCTTAAATTAGTTTTATGCCACTATTTTTTCAAAAACATATTAAATTCTGAAAATACCATTACCAAATTTGTCATTATTTTTTTAAATGACCAAATAACCCCTCATTAAATATAAACCCTAAAAAAAAGGAAAGATGACGCTCAGGAAAAAATAATTAATGCACAAAACCTTCACTGTGCGAGGAGGCCTTGCCCGCTTTTTTTTCATTAAAACATTACTCATATAATATAAGTATATGACATGTCTGGAATTAGTAGGATATTAAATTTTTTTTTTCTCCTCCGCAATACACTTTCTTCGGTGAGTTGCTCAATTCATAGAAGAGAGTGCTCATCCGTGAGCAAAAAATAATTTTTTATGTTTTCCATGATAATTTACAGAAGAGTATTATAGATTCGTTAATGATTAATAATGGCATAAAATCAATTATATCTTTTGTGATGGCATATTACTAATTTTTATGTTTTATAATGACATATTTAAAAGGGTAAAATCGTCATATAATTGTCCAATGGCAAAAAACTAATTTTTATTATTTTATAATGGCAAAAAAATAATTTGTTATTTAGTGATGGCATATCTCTAATTTTAAATATCTACAGTGGCATAAATCTAAATCACCCCATATTAATTTATCGACGTTAGCCATAATTTTAAATCAAGAAAAAACTAAAACTTAAGGTATTTCTAGATATACTATCCATGTAAAGTTTTTTCTATATCATTTTCATGCAATTAAAATGCAATTTGATATTTCTATAAAAGCCCATTAAATTTCAACCATTGCAAATTCCAGTTGCATAATTATACGTATAGGATAAACAACCTTTTAAATGTCAATTTTCAAATTAAAAAGTTTGTTTGGATTAATTATAAAAGTGATCAATTTAATCAATTGTGGGATCAATCGGCCAATGAATCGTATATACCAGTACTTACATGCCATAAATTATCGCCATCTAATTGATGCCTAATTCAGAGATCACTATCACAGATTTTTCCCTATGTTTTGAGTATATTGTACAATATCCCTACATCGTCAAAAACCCCAAGGGAAAAAAAAAAGGTTCGATATCCCTTAATGTAAAATAGGTTCCCCTTCATCTGGAATATCAATTCACTGTAACAGCGTAATTACAAAAATGAATGTTGCTGATGCCTGTTCCACAAAATCATAGGCACGAATTTTTTAAACAAAACCCACAGACCCGCTCAATGTCTATCATCTTTTTAAGTCAGCTTATCAATTTTAAATTTTGTCAGTAGCCATCATTAATTTAAACCTGGAAAAAGTTACCGATATGCATCACCTGATTCACCTCCTATGGAGGATTTAGTATAACATGCCAATGGTCTTCACTAGAAAACGTGTCAAGGCCTAAGTTTTACCTGTCAATGATGAGCTCAGAAATTCTTTCGCAGCAGAAGCCCTATATAATAAATATCAGCAAAAGGAAAGTACGAAAATCAGATGCAGAGTTACATCGATAATTATAAAAGAAACCTGCGTAACTTTTGACTGGGTACATCAGCATTGTTGGCACCTACATGCCTGTCCTTAAATTTTTTTCCATTTCATATTTATTTCAAGTTTAGTGAATGCTATTTAAGGGTTTTTCCATGTTTGATTTTGTAACATCACTATATCTAATCAGTTGTATGTTTATCTGATCACTTGTTCCTCAGTCCATAGTTACTGCCGTGAGCTTTATACTAACATTACCTCAGAGCAGTGCTGATAGATTCGAGGTCAATGTAACCAACCAAAGACAGTTCCTTGTGCGATGATACAACAGGAATGTAATCAACACGATGTGAATTCATTATGTTTTGTGCCTCCACAAGCCTCATGTCAGGAGTCACATATGGCCATGCCCTACACCTGCCACCATCACCACTTATGCAGATGTCTCGCACCACCAGTTTACTTGTCTCTCTACTTTGTCTAGCAGCAGCAATAAATTCCAGAACATCATCGAGTGTTAACAAACCAAGTAGGAAATTGTCATTGTTGGTAATCATCACAAATGGCTGCTTCTCTTTCATCATCACATTCAACAGTTGAACAATTGGAGTCTCCATTGACACAACTGATTCATAGCTCCTTTTCATAGCTTCTGACACATTTAAATTTTGAGCCAAATCACTAAACTCACCTTCTTCATCGTACACACACAGAGAGCTCTCAAGCGTGCACAGCTCTTCCTCATCCTCGTCTGATTTTATCACTCTTGCTTGAGCTGTATTATTGGAACCAGTATTGGATTGTTTTGCACTACCATCACCAGGCAAGGGTGCATATTTGGCTTTAGTGGTGTAATTTGTAGACCTCTTTTGCCAGGAGGAGGTGATCCATGAGGAGATACCGACAGCTCCAAGAAGAGGTAAGACAATGCGATAGTCCTGTGTTAACTCGAAGAGGAGTAGAACTGATGTCAGAGGTACTTGGCACACACCAGCAAGCGTTGCAGCCATCCCGACCTGCTCTGACATAAACAGCAAGCATTTCAAAAGAGATTTTCCTAAACTTTCATTCAAATTGCACCAAATAGGGCTGTGATTTTTTTGAACTTCGAAAAAGAAAAGAATAACTAAGTTGGCCATAGAGCTTCCCTGAAGAAAGACATGTTTGTCTTTCCCCCAAAAGAACTAAGTTAGTTGACTAACTTTCTCAATACCTGAAATATGCCACCTTCAAAACTGTATAAATATAATTGTTAAGACTTTAGATGGGAACTATGAAATGTAGACAAACAAAATGTTCGACTTTCTAAAGACTAATAAAGAATTAGCTCATGTATGTTCATTAAAGAAAGAATGGCACTGACCAGACCATACGCTTGAGGCGATGCCACTTCCAACAAAGGGAGATGAATCATTGCACCAGGACCACCAAACAAGATGCCGAGAAACCTACCATATGCCATCCCAGTGGCTCCCCCAATAAAAATGGAAGGAGCGTAATATCCTCCCACCAGCCCTGATGCACGACAGAGGGATGTGGCTACTATCTTGACACCTACTAATTGGAACAGCACAGGTGCCGAGAGGGGTGCTGTGAATGGTCTCGACTCCAGCAAGATGTCGACATTCTCAAAGCCCCAGTAGAGCACTTCAGGATACTTCAGCGCCATTATCCCGACACACAGTCCCCCCAATGCAGGAAACACAGCCTTTGACAGCCCTGTCTTTTGATGCAGTCTCTCGACTGCTTCCACAGAGATTGAAGTACAGGATGTTAATGCCACCGATACCAGTCCACACAGGAGACCCAGCAAAAGATACAGAGGAAGCTCTGCAATGGATTGAAGAGTAGTGGGTTTACATGCCAAGTTTGTAACTTTGCACAAATTCAAGTGGCCAAATAAGGAAGGTTTGGAAGGCTATTTTTAAACACAACTTATCTAAAATATAAAGAACATAACTAAAATTGTCAATAAAAATTGCTGAAAATATCCCTTTCCATTATATATTTTTGTTAAGAATTACTGTTACCAAGAAAAAATTAATGTTAGGCACTAATGTACCAGATTACCAGTAGGAGAGCGGAAATCATATTGGGGAACGACAAAAGCAGGATCAGAACCAAGGCCAATCTCAGAGATGACAGATGCTATAACTGAGCTCAGGATTACAATTGGGGTCGCATTGGGAAGGGAATACGAAGGATCAGCTGCTGAAGACGGCCACAACACTGATTCAACTGCGAAGAAGCACCCCGCGACAGCCGCGTTGAAACCTAAAATATCACAAACCAATTTTCACCTCACCTGGCATTTTTATATGCTCCATCAGAATATTAAGTATACCACGCGAAATTTTAAGTTCAAATTGTTTTGATTAATATGCAATTGCAGGTAAAATAAGACTCAATTAATCCTCATTTGCATGTACAACTTTTTTATTTTTGAATTTCAAGATCTTTGGAGTAAGATTGTGGTTTGATTCTCCTTAAATCGTCCACTAGATACCAACTGGTGGAATCACTATGCAACTACCCATCAGGTTTCTGTTTTCTTAGGTTTTGTGTGTAGTTTTCTTATGTTCAATAACATGTGGAGTTGAAATGAGGCTCTAAACAAAAGGACAATCCTTAAATTTAGTGTTATATTAGAGATGCCAAATTCTTTCTATGGAGAATTGTCTTGGAGCAAAAAAAAAATGATTTGGAGGGTAGTTTCTGGCAGCTAATAACATATGAAACAGAGTACATAACATTTCTCAAAATACATTTGTAAAAATTGTCTTTCACCTGAACTGCACCTTAAATTATATTGTAACAGGCAAGGTTAGCAAAATACCTGAAGAAATACCAGCTGCGGAACCAGCAGCGATGAGAGAAAGTCTCTTGCCGCCGCTCCATTGAAAGAGATTCCCAAATCCTTTGGCAATCTGGGAGCCAATTTCAACACTGGGTCCTTCTGGTCCGAGCGAGTTGGCGGTTCCCAATGTGACTGAAGCTGCTACCACCTTCAAAACACCGCCCGGTAATGAATCTTCCTTAGAACCCTTGTTAAGATAGGTCCTGAGGGTGTTTAGGATGGCGACAATGACACCTCCGAATGCGGGGACAAAAACAACGCGCTGCCAGATATGTTGGATTGGTTCCTCCCGTAACCAGGAGGCGCCGCGCAGTGGTATCCCATCCCAAGTTAGATCTCGTATTTCGTGAACCTAACCTAGGTATAAGTACTAATTTAGTCAGAAGAAGTAGCAAAAGGATTACTTTACTTAATGTATTAAGTAAAGAAAGATGGAGATAGGAAAGGAAGAGGGGAAGAGAATACTGACAGCTAGGTTGAAGAGGACAACCGCGAGGCCAGTGAAGAGACCGACAGCACAGGCAGTGAGAGTTACGTAATCGCCACCACCTCTTCCTCTTTGCCTTGTTTCTCCTTCTTCTGCTTCTGCATCTCCATCTCCCAACTGAGAGCCTGTTGCTGGCAAGCGCAACTGCCGACGTGGGCGGGCGAGCGGCTGAGGAGGCCTCCAAATGCGCTTCTTGGAACTGTTGGTAGCGTGGGTTCGAGGGAACTGGAGGCTCCGATTTGGACTGGGGAGAGAAAAGGAGCAAGGCACAAGTAACAGTAATAGTGCCATCAATCATCTGTTGATTAACCTAGTTCCTACCCTTCCCTAGTTCCCTTCCCGCCTCGCCATGCACAAAGACGAACCGTAATAGTGCCAGTGGGCACTGGGTGGGTCGCTCACTCGCTCTATCTCTATATGAGTCTATCCATTGATTCAATCCACTCCAGTCTCCAGTATATCGTTTTCTTTCTTTTTTTAATTTCCCAATTAATAAATATCGCCTTTTTTTAAGGCCACGCGGCATAACTCGCAATACACGAGCCCTACGATACGATAATTCCACTCGGTGATACTGATACCTAATACCTTCTGCGCAGGCGCCAGGCGGTCATATCCGGATCGCTGACTGTGTTGACCAGTCAACATTTGTTTTCTCGGACGTTTTCTAGGATCAAAAGGAACCGCTCTAATAACCACAGCACACGTACCGTCATACTCATACGCATTTGGAAATCATATTTTTATTTACTTTTAAAAACCTAATAAAATAAAATTGCATAAAAAGTTTTTTAAAAAAAGTATTAGCCTAATGCCAATTATTATTATTATTGTTATTATGATTATATTTTCTCGGTCTTCACTCTTAGTCTTAGACAATTATATTAGACAAATGATCCAGCAGATTGTTACAAACATCTCTAGAGAAAGCATGTTTTTATCAGCCTAACTTTTCTATGGTTTCCATTGTAAAATTATTCAAGGCGACCATCCGGTTCACCTCAACTGCATGTCAACCTGATGTGCAATGTTACTCATAACCAACAACCCCCAAATTAAACTACGAAGAAGAAACAACTCAATACTGACAAAAACAGCAATTATCACACCATATCATTCTTTCAAGCTTCATAAATCAGTACAAATACAACAGAAGCCTTACAGTACACGCTTCTGGCATTACCAGAATATATACAGTGATTTATTCAAACTACAGACAAACAATACAAGGCATTACCAGTCTTATCATTCAACTGCTGAATAGCACATTATTACACTATGTAATTGCGCTAGGCTCATCTCTGGTTCAATTCAAACTGGACGGGTGCCTACCTCATCTAATCCACCCAATTTAAATCAGATGACGCAGATCATACCGTGTCCCATAAAATCTCTCTAATTAGGTAGCTAAGCAGTGAGATCAAGGCCCTGGGACAAGTACTGGACGGCAATAAATGCGATGGGAACCTTCCAATTTCCACAAAACAGAGAGGAGGCAGCGGATATTACTAAATCATTGGATGTACATACACTATAATTACACACAACCAAGAGTAGGCTTGGACAGATCACTTTAACCCGACACATGAGCTAACGGGTTGGATGGGTTGCAATCTATTCCCATCTCAGTGAAGGTTGAAACAAGCTTGGGTAAAAGTTTTGCAAGCATCAGCTTGAAGCCTGTTGAGCAACTCTTGTGACAAGCCCCAAAAAGTTCTTCATTTTTACACAGAGAACCCACTTGCGCCCCATCTAAATAAGCCTTGCATGCGGTAATGAGACGTGGGGCATGGCAAGTAAAATGTTCTCTAATAAAATCTTCAAAATGCTGCATTTGACCAAACAAAAAAAGGTTAATATCATCAGCTTTCTATCGGAAAAGAGTAGAGAAGAATGGTTTCCAAACATAACACCAACAAAATTCTGCAACTCTGAGGTACAATATGCTCTGCAAATTAAAAAAAAAAAAATCCAGCAGAAATACAACTACACGTGCTTGGCAATTAACACCAAACGCTTTTAATTATTGTATAAATGACAAAAAAACCTTCAGTTGTAATTCACAAGCTATAAAATACTTATGTGAATGCTTGTTGCCAAGGACTCCAACACTTCTGGATTATTGACTTATTACAGTTAACTTCCAATTGCAAACTACAACAAATCTCAGGCGTGTAAATGATCGTGTATCATTTGATAAAGGCCTGAAAAGACAGAAGAAAATTTACCTTAGGTGGCTTCTGTATTAGGTACATCATGGACTTGCATGATAGTAGAAATGCATTCTCATTGTAAGTTACTGAATTCTTCTCTCCATCAGCTCTGCCTACCTGCTTGTCATACCCTGCCTCATTGAAATATGGCTTCTCATTCAAAACGAGGGCTTGAAGGGATAACAGCACCTGAAGCACAGTCGAGCTCTTTGGGTCCCAGACTTCAGTGCCAGACCCTGTCCATGTGTTGAGGAGGCTGAGACAGACCTTTCCCGATTCATACAGGTTGGGGTTCAGCCGTAGCCCACCTGAGTGGTAATGTACCAACTGCAGAACAAAATTGTTCGGTATGACAAATATTACACTAAATGTCATGTACCATACATAAAGCTATTTTTTTTTTTTCTTCAACTACCCTATTCATGCTGGTTCCTGATGTTGGCACTAACAAGCAGTGCCAGGATCAAACCTCTACACTGCCACCTGGCTCTGTTGCAACTTCCATATTTTGGTTTATACTTTGGTGACTTTAATTATCATGTAACCAGTTGAGTAGAAACCTATTCTTAAGTAATCCTAATCTTCATTTCTTATCTATCTTTATCTTAATTTAAATAAAAGGAGTAAAAAATAAAATTACCGGTGGCTCATGGGGATAATCAGCAGGAAAGAAAATATCGAAGAAAAATAAGCCGTCATGGTATGGTGTTCCTGCCGCACCAATTATGCATGCCCTCAGTAGATCCATCCTTTCTTCACATGCTCTCACATAAATACTCTCTGTATTTTTTACAACAATTCACAGTTGCTAAGCTATTTGCTGCACCAATAAGCAACAGAAAGGCCATAATTACTAATAACATCAATACAAGAAGTGCAACATACCAGGTAGGTTATTTTCTAAGATACTCCACTCCTGCTGAATCTTCTTCAGCCAACCTTTTTTCACCTAAAGTTAAAAGATGAAACAAAGAACATAACTCAATTTCACCAACCAAAAGTATAGATGAGATCATGTTTGCAGACAAACACACACACACACACACACACACACAAGAACCAACAAAATTACCAGAGATGATCCAGTTTGATTGGTAAAATAATGGTCAGTGCACTCATCGATGACATCAAACCGCTTGAACTCTCTTGGCTTAGCATAAATCACAGGCAAATCAGAAGTTTCATTAGGTTTAGCAGCTTCCTTCTGTAACTTTTTGGGTTCAGGCTTAGTCGTCTCATTGGCATCCAGCTGCCTCTCAGTGGACCCCACGACCTGGTTATTAGTTTCTTCCTTCATCTGAATAGAACACATAATTAGTCATAAATCAAATCACAGAAATATGTGATTTGAGGAGAATGGAAAAAGGATGTTACCATGCCAGAATGGTTCAAGACATGTGGACGACCAAATAGGTCAGAAAGAAAATCAAAGGCTGCCTTTGGAAACAGACGTGCTGTGGCCTTCCTCAAGGACTCAACACAGTCATAACTGGACTCATCCAGTATCTTTGGGTCATCAGGTGATCCTTGATCCTCTTGTTCATCAGTGAACCGAGTGGAGTCTGTGGCATTTGTGATTACCTCACTCACTGGTTGAGGTGAGACAATGTCAAGCAGCCTTTCTAGACCACATATTTCAAAAGGATCAACCTAAAAATTTTGAGGATTTAAAAATAATCAATTACTACATATATATCTCATCCATTGGACCATATCATCATTGTATCATGCCAGTATTTCACCAGACTTTGGTGCTTATGTTTACTTTAAGTCATCAATCATGCAACAAAGCACAACTCAACCATGAAAAGGCAATTATAAAGGAAAGAAGTTCTAATCTAATCCTTTCTTTTCCTCTTTTAGATGGCAAACTATGCTAAATCTAACTGTAGATTGAGATGGTAAACATACCTTTGATAAAACTCCATTGGCCCATTTCACTTTGACGCCACCTTCCTTGTGACCAACAAAATTACCAAAGCACAGCAAGGAATCAAAACCACTCTTTGCTTCTTCTACCTTGTCCAAACTTGGAACCAACCTCACCACCACCTCACCAACACAAAACGAGAAGTCAGGGTGCTCTACCAACTCATATGCACTCATAGTCTCCTCCTTCACATCCCCAACAAATCCACCCTGATTTCTACCCCATTTGACCTTCACCGTCCTTTCAAGTGCATCAACCTTTTTCACAACTCCAACACGCTGAAATTTGGGTGTGCATGCCTCCTCTGATGCGATGGCCTTTTCAAGTACAAATTGCTCAGGCCAAAAGTCGTGGTCACCCAAATTACTAATAGGAGCAACAGTCCTCGGATCCATCCCAACTGAAACCAACCCATTCTGCCACAGAACATCAATGGTGGTTCTAGTTTTTGAAATTGTGAAGATGCCACTGCTCCCCTGGCCGTAATTTTTCACCATCTTAACACTGCTCTTTGGAGCACCGGCAGAAGCCATGTCGAGAAGAGTGCACCAATCACCGAGTTGCCAATTTGCATCCTGGAAGCAGGACAACAAGGTGAGGTTCTTCGGCTCTTGTAAGGAAGACGGAGTAGGGTCTGTCTTGCAACTTCCCCAAACACGGGACAGCGAAGAGATCCAATAGACCTGTACCAGACCAGCCTCAGCAGAACAAACAGTGCCCTCATTAGAGTTCTTTGTGCCCCAATCACCACACAGCCATTTTGCAGTCTTTGAGCCGGTACTGGCATTCTTCATCCTGACACACTGCCCTGGATAGTAAAATTGTATCATCTCTTCGTACCAGCCAGGCATGACAGGTACCAGCATGTCGGGATCCTTCACCAGTATTTCGCACTTTGTTCCATCATTGAATACAACTTTGACCAAGTCAATGACCTGGTTGACCCGGCCAATCCAGGAGCCCATGATGACATAGTCACCGGCCATGAAAGACCTAACTCTTACAAGCCTCTTCGAGTTGACATCTCTGAGGACCTTCCCAGATTGGCTTTCCAAGTCAACAACCATGTCTATGTCAACCACACGGCCGAGTTGACCTGACGGGTCAGAGATGTGAGAAACTATGTCGCCATGTGAAAATCCTCTCTCAAAGGAGAGAAAATCATCAATCTTGAGTATTCTTTCATCAAGGCTTGTTAGGATGTCCTGTGCGTGACCACTGAAAATAGTTTCTCTTTCTTCAAGCTCTTCACTGTCACTCGACTCGGTGTACTCATCGGTGTCAGAATCAATCATGAAAAGATCCATTGTTTCCTTAATTTTTCTTGTCTTTCTTTTTTTATTACTTTTTTTTATTTTAGAGCCTTCCAATAAGATTATAAGATACAAATATTTCCTGGAAAATAAATAAAAAAATGATGAGAATCAGGAGAGAAAATAATATTTCGGAGTGCTATGAGGTAGTGTTTGGTTGAAATCGAGTTCTGGAAATAAAGCAAGCGCATAGCAAATCACTATTACTCAATCAAACACTACCTGAGAATATTAACTATGAGGAAAATACTAACCTTGTTCTTTTGCTCACTTTGCTCGACAGTTTCCACTTGAGGTACAACTCAAAACAAACTTGATGAGGAGGATACTTAACAAGAATAATTTCAGATAGAACAATGGATAGATAAAAATGCGTAAATTCAGAACACTGTAAATACGCACTATTGCCAAAGGAGATTTGCCCAAAAGAGCTAGCACACAATAATTAGGTAGTTATCTACTGCCAAAAGGAGATTTGCCAAGAGAACAAGATTAACTGAAAACACTTATGCCAAAGGAGATTTCCCCAGAGTAAAAGATGTCTTCCAAAACCTTCTCTTTTGAACCGACAGATGAGATATTCTTAACTCTTGCTTGTCTATAATGGTTACCTTATAATATAATTAGTGGTAAAAGAGATAGTATATGCCAAAGGAGATTTGCCCCAAATTGGGAGAGGTTTTGCCAAAGGAGATTTGCCCAGAAAAGGGAAAGAGGGAGACAATTTGCTGGTGTTTGATAGTCACTTCAGGCGCTGAGCTGGGATAGTGCATGAATCGACTGAGCAGAGTTTTAACTTTCAGATAATTAAGTCATATAACCAAAAAGTTCCCTCTTTCTCTCTCTCTTTCTTCAAAGATACACGCTTTACAAGTAAGGAACTTGAGATAACTTTGCCTTTTCCGACCACAAATCCTGCAAAATAAAATAAGGATACAGAATTAGATGCACCAAAAATGAGAGATGCGCTGAGTATTATGTTGAATTACAATCATACTGAGATGAAATTCTTTTCCTTCATGCTCAGGTAAGTTAAAAACTCTTTTCCAAAAACATTGGAAACTGAAAATAATGCACAACACATCTTTACCTATAAGCTCAAGTTTAATTTTGGCAGCAAATCTGAGTGGAAACATACAATCTAATAAACAAATTTCTTTAAAATTAAATCAAAATATAAAATCTGTCAATTTCTTTTACATATTAGAACACATGACCAAAATCAATCCGACAAAAAAAATCAACAGTGAAACAGTTGAGCTTCTACCAGAAACATAGCTGAAGTGAAAAATAACGGTCACCCAGTTAACACAAATGGCAAAATTCAGCAAAGTTTCAAAATTCCCTGAACTTTTTTCTTCATTTCTTACTTTTTGAAAAAGGTGTAGGTTGACAAATAGGATTCAACAAATTACCAAATAATAGAAGTGAACATAGCGGCTATATATTAACAGCCACCCAAATTCATAAAACATATCAGATACAAACTTGAGTCAGTATAATAGAATGATAATTCTGGATGTTCCTCCTTCAAAAAAAGTTGGACATTTTAAAAAAGAAAAGAAGAAAAGAAAGAAAGAGGAGTAGAGATGGCACCTATCCCGCGCTATCATCTCAAGTAGCTAAGCTAAACGTACTGGATCGGATCCATTGCAGCTGGAGCCGAGTTGTTCATGCCATAAAGAAGTAAAGGTTCAACCATTGATAATAGACTTCACTTCTTCTTCTACCTCCTCTTCGATTGTTCCAATCCGAAACAGCCTCTCTCTCTCTCTCTCTCTCTCTCTTTACTGTCTACTGTCTGAGGTGGGGCGACGATATTTCAAGTGGAGGCAAAAGAGAAAAAGGCGAAAGAACGACTTAAATTTCTGTGGCGGATACCTATACTTACACCATGTGGCTTCTCACTGGCAGTGGATCCGAAAACAAAAAAGAAGAACCACAACGCTCAAGTGTCTGTGGGGTCCAGATGTCAATGACTCAAATGAATTGTATACACCCTTTCTTCGACACACAGGACTGGGACTGAGCAGAAATTTGGCGAGGCCTGTTTGGCCGACTTTGGGATAGTTCATAAATCATAGGTGAGTTGAGTGCTTTTTTATTATTTTGGACTTATTTTACAATTTCACGGTTAGTGCTCTTAGTGCTGGTTATTATTACTGCCTTTACTGGTTCTCAATATGCGATTTATTTGGACTAGAAAGACGATTGGATTCTGCTTTCGACTCAGCAAAGCCGGGCGTTCGCATAATATTTTATCAGTGAATACTCAAAAAAGAAACAAAAAGAGACCCACGGACCTGAGTTGAGTTTCCTTTTTCTGTTTTTCTAAAGATGCGGTGGCCTTAAGGTCTCAATTATTACTTGTTAATTTCGTTTCCTGGAAGCAGCATTCTCACGTATTGTATACTAGCAAAACTGCCCTCACTACGTGGGCAAATAAGAATATAAAATATTATTATTATTATTATTTCATATAGAATTTTATATATTAGACAATAAAGATATAATAAAATTAATAATTTAGTTTTTTTTTAAATAGCTAATTTGGTATTAACTTAGGGTGTGTTTGGATGCAACGGAATAAGCCGTGAATAAGGAATTTCGGTTTGCGTGCTTATTCATATTCCTTATTCTTATACCATGGTTTTGTTAGTATAGGAATAAGGGCCCAAATTCCTTATTCTTGTGTTATTTTGGTTGCACAATAATAAGAATAAGCACGCAAACCGAAATTTCTTATTCCTATTCCCTATTCTCGGCCTATCCAAACACACCCTTAATCTTTTCTAATAAAAAGTTTGATCTTGATCTAGACCATAGTTCATATCAAATTATACAAATCAATGGTCCATAATTGATATAAGAATTGTTTACACCCCTTTTATCTGACATGTTTACTCTTTTTATCTGAAATGTTTAAACCTTTCTCTATTGCTTTTATAAGTAAGTAAGGATATTTTTTTGGCAAATTCTACAAAACTAAAATTTTTAAACCCGATTTAAATTTTTAATTGTTCAATAATATTATGAAAGAATTAATTAAGTAAGTAATGAGAATTCAAACTCGATTTAAAATTTCAGTCCTCTGCATAATTACCATCAATAACGATGAAAACTTGCTTCTACTAAAACTAAATTTTTTTGAATGTATTATTGGTAGCATTCGTCCATCCGAAGAAATTGTTGTTCGGTCCAAGAGAAATAAGTCACTTAAACAATTGTCCTTTATTTTAAAAAATTTATAATTGATTATGAAAAATTATGTGTTGAGATGGGTATACAAATGACAAATTTATAACTATATTAGATTTGGGGTGGCATTTTATAATTTTTAAGTTTTGGAGTGGTATAAATCTACATTTCCATTAAAAGAAATATCCAACTCACGATTGCGACGCCATTTTATGGTGCTTTTGTACGATATGATATTGAGCTATACTTATTTTCTCTTTATTTGAGATTATAGTCGAGGTGTATTGTTTTGTACGTTGATCATAAATTTGCGATTATACGTACGTACCTATTTTACTTAATGCGGAAATATCTTAAGTGTAATTCAAAATCAAATTTTATACGAAGTACATATTGAAATGTATAATTCGAACTGTTAATTAAACATGTGCATCCCACATATGCATCATCATTAATTTATATTTGTTAATACTTAACAGAAATAAAAACGAATTAATGGTCACAGAAAAGAATATTGTGAGACGAGTTTCTTTTTCCGTACAGTTTGAAAAGGATACGAAAGCTTATGGAAAAATATCAACCAATGAAATTTGAAGCTGTCGCAGAAACAACAAGTGGAAGATGCAAAGTCTCAAAGGCGTCAAAATATCATTTAACATCATATATTAAAATGAAACAGGATATATATATCATATATCAATCATCATAATCATTATCAATAAATACTCCAATTCTAGAAGCCTTTTCTACAGTACCATTGCTGACGTCAGCTGCGCAGGTTAAATGATCTGAATCGTTAGATCATTTGATTTTGTACATGATAGATTTTATCATGGTCCGCTAGCCGGCTCCACTCGGCACTTGCGCTTAGGCCTGCCAACGGAAACAAAAAAAAAAACGTTATGCCGTTCCGTTTGCTGAAATGGAACCGTAAACGGTAGTGATATTTGTTTCGTTTCCTTAACGAAACGGTAAACGAAATATGAGATGGAACGGTTTAACGTGTTTTTGTACATGTCGTTTAGCGAAATCATTTCGTTTAGTAAGTGGAACAGTAAACGATAGCGAAATCAATTTCGTTTCGTTAACGGCACGATAAACGAAACATCCCATTCCGTCCTCGTGTACCACGTTAATCAGGTCTTGCGCTGAGTCCTTTTTTGAGGTCATAAATGTGGGAAACTTTTGTTTAGGATCTCCTGTGGTTATAAATGTACAACGCTTCCTATTAGATTATAGCTTTTGGCAAAGAAACCTGATCGATTGTGGCAAAATGTACACAACAAATCAATGTCATCTTCATTCTTATTTCGCATTTTTTTGAGTATTTCATAGCACCCACCTGAGAGGGTGGACTCCATTGGCATAGGAATGTGCATCACACCAAGTTTTATTTATTAACAAATTTCATATATCTTAAATGATATATGGATATTTAATGAGAAAATAATTAGTAAATTTTGTCAAGTTAATTTGAAATTTATATTTTGTACGAAAATAATATCATATTAACAAGATAAAAATCATGTCATTAGATCTTACAAGAGAAATCATTCAAATAGAAATAGTTGTGGACATTTATAAATATGTTCATGAGTTATAAACAATAAATTATAACATGATTAATATTTTTACATAAAAAAATAAAAAATCATGAAAAAATAATGTTACAATGTATTCGTCCAATTACAACACAAAAATTGCAAACTTTAAGAAAATTTTACTTTTTAGAATGATAAATCTAATTTAACAAACTAATTCAAAATATATTAAATACTCATAAGAAATAAAATTTGACATTTTTAATCAACTCATTCAGGATTTTTGTCTTTTTTTTTTTAATTGTTTACGAGCTTTCAAATCATTTTTTGCATGAAATTTTATGAACGTTCTTAAAAAAAATTAAAAAAAATCCAGTGATATATTTTTATATTCTATATTTTTTTGAAAAAATATGAAAATAAAATTTAATAGCGCGATGGCTTCGGTAGTGACCTTCAATTCGGTGTAGTTTTAGGCTTCTACGGAAGAATATACTTTCCCATGCGCATTCGGCCAAGTCCTCGGAAGAATATACGTACTTTGTTATAAGAGCAAGGTTCCGCTTCCAACATTTTGGTTGCCCCCAAATGTCAACATTTTACTATTAAGTTATTTTTTCAAATTTTAAAATTCAAACGTTAAATCCAAACCGCTGATCTTATTTAGTTTAACAACCGATGCGTTTTTATATAAGTTTTATAAAATTTTAAATTTATTTGATACTCGATCAAAAACTAAAACACGAACGTATTAGAACGAATCTATCATAGTTAACAAGGTTCGTTTGTTTTTCTATATATTGATCGAGTATCAAATAAATTCTGAATTTTACAAAATTTATATGAAAACGCATCGGTCGTTAAACTAAATAAGATCAATGGTTTGGATTTAACGTTTGAATTTTAAAATTTGAAAAAATAACCTAATAGTAAAATGTTGGCATTTGAGGACAACCAAAATGTTGGTAGGGAACCTTACTCTTGTTATAATATTGCATACTTTTTTTTATGTGGTGTATTATTTGCACTTTTCATGCCAAGTGTTATGAATGCAATACCATAATCTAATTATATTGTTAGTGACGGGAGTTATAGAATTCATATTTCGGAATAATTGCGGCATCTTTGTACAAAAAAATGAGGACAATGCCTTTGATTTTTTATTTTCTGTTAAATAATATATGTATATATTTTTAGTGTTACAAAGTATATTTTACGAAAATTTAAATTTGCCCGCCCCCCCCCCCCTAAAATTAAAAATATTTTATTATTGACTCTCATAAAGTACGATCTAATTATTTAATTTGATATAATAATTAATTATATCAAGATCGATATTTGATAAGTATGACATTTCCATCACAAAAAAGTTATTTGATGAAGGACTAAAAGATATCAAATAAATTTATAAATTTAGAGCTAACCTCACTAGTATTTTGGAGTACAGCTTTAGGGTCGAACTCAAAGAACGATACAATTGATTACTAGACTTTACTTCCTCACGAAAGCTAGACAAATAATTTTTATGTGATTTTGATTGAAATATTTAAAGTGCAATAAAGTAGATATTTTTGTATTTTAATTATCTAAAATAAATCCAAATGCTTAAAGAGATGTTTTTGGTGTTTTAATAGTATAAAAGACGTCTTAAGCAATGTTTTCAAAACCGTACCGGATACCGGAAATTTTCGGTAATACCGGGAACCGGAATGGTGACCGAAACGGCGGTATCTGGTATTGTGAGAGGAAAATCGAAAAATTTCGAAAAATACCAGGAAATATCGGATTTCCATCATCTGACCGGTAAGGGTGCCGGTACGGTTTTGAAAACATTGGTCTTAAGTATCATGATTCACCTTGGTATGGACTCTAGAACACATAATTTATTATTTTCGTGCATCAAACGATATTTTTCAAGCATACACCGCTCTGTTCGGTCCGAACAGAAGGTATAAGTATGTGGTTTAAACTCTTTATGATATTTTATGCTTTGTGCTAGGATTTGTTGGTCATTCATCTAGAAGTTAATTAGACTTAACCAAGCAATTCAAACAAGCAATTATAATAATTCTCAACAAAAACAAATTAACAAAATATATTATATCATATTAAGTCAAATCACAACACATCGAAATCTAAGTTACTTTCCTACTCCTAAGACAATATAAATCTAGCCTAACATTAAAGCAAAATAAGACACAAGTTCCATCAAATCAAATATCAAGAGAATGGAAGAAATAAACCAAGTATCGCTTCTAACTCAAGATACCGAACGTCCAGAGCCGTGGTTGGATTGATCATACCGCCGTCGCGTTTAGAATTGCTCCAAAGATGATGTCGTGGTCATGCTATGATGAAGAGGTGAAATCCCACGCCTTTCGGTGCGAGAATGGTGGTGAAAAGGTGCCAAAACGTAGTGAAAAGTGGAATTTCGTGGTTGGTAACTTCCATTCCCTTCTTTTAGGCCCATGGGATCATAAATAGTAGTCTTCTGGACTTGAAAAGGAGGCTAGGGTGCCATGGCAAGAAAACATACCAAAATATTGAGTTTTCATGCTTGAAAACTTGCCTGATGCACTATGTCGGCTGCCAACTCAGTTCGAGATGGCTCCAACTCGGACCGAGTTGAGATTCAGAAAATTGGCAAAGTGCAAACTCGGTCCGAGTTACTGTTCATTCGGTCAGATTTTGGCCACCACTAGTATTTTGACCATAATTTATTCGTTCGGACTCCGATTTAGACGAGTTAAAAACCGTTGGAAATCTTAAGATGAGATCTTCAATACTATTGATTCTATTTGGCTAATTATTTCTCTTAAATTCTCCATTTTATGCAATAATTGAGCGTTTGGTTCGAGCAAAGCCTGATTCGGTCCGAGCGATGGCTTGGACAATATCTCCAAGTGCTAGGAATGAGTCGTCTAGCGTATGCCAAGTGCCAAATCCATCTAAAATTCGAGAATCCACCAGAAATCATCAAGAAACCTGAAAATAAGAGAAAATACGACAGTAGAGCCAATTCTTAGAAAATCATAGCAATTCATTGAATAATTTAATGGTTGGAGTGTTATTTGAGTGCCAAGTACGGTCTAAATATCCATAGATAATAGTGATATCATTCTTGCTCCTCCCATGATCGAAACCAGTATTATAGTATAGTATATTTTTATAGTCACTAAAATTTCATAGAAAATTGAATTTCAATACGATGACTAATTGATTATGACCAATACGGAGTTTAAATAAATTTGATTGACTACAACACATAATTAGCAGCAAAATAAAAACCAAATAGCGCGTTTTTATTACAATCTCTATTGTTTAGATGTTTATCCATTGATGAAACCTTCAATCATTAATTTTATTACAATCATTTTTGTTCTTTAGTTTTTTCCTTTAGTAGTTTTTATATTTTTGTTAGTACTGTGTTTTCTTTTTTTCTCATGTAAATAACAATTTTTTTAATAAATTCTTGTCGGTGTGGTGATTAATTGCCACCTGACCCCCAAAAAAAGAAAAAAAAAGCCTGACTTCTCTTTTTATCTAGATGATATATTGTAGCTTTGATGGACAGGACAGTGTTTAAAGTTCAAATTCGGAAATCTGTATGTAACCAGCGTGAAATTAACAACCGGCGCTTAAGCAGGAAGCTAGCTGGACACCTGATTAATTAAAAAGAACATGCACATTACTTTAGTTTGTTTGTACTTCTGCCATATTTTATTGACTTTTGAAAGTGCCACCTTGGTCTCTTTTTCTTTATAAATTTTTTATTTCGTGTTGGAGATGTTTGGTGAAGGCACTAAAGGGGGGTCTAAGAATGTTTGGAAATTGGAAGTACATGCGAATCTAGTAATCTACAAGCCGGCCTGACTTTTATCCAAACCAAAACAAAACAAATACAAAGAAAGAAAACACAGCCTTGACTCTTGTTGACAGCAATATCACAAAAGAAAGCACTTTTTTTGTGCGCACTTCTGTCTGTTGTTTATTGCTACAAAATAATGCCAACGACAGTGCAGAAAGATGAAGTAATTGCAGCTAATTATAAGTACACACTATTTCAATTTGGGGGTACCAAATAAATTTGTTTATGAATGTCCTTACAAAATGAGAAAATAAAAAATTTAAACGATTTATATTAAAATATGCATCTCACTAATCGTACGTCCTTTAAAGTGACGTATTTAAATTTTAAAATAATAAAATATACAGCTACAAATTGTATCATATAAGTCAAATTACGGATATGTATTTGATAATTTGGATACAATTAATTGTCCAGAGGCTTTAGCTCTCAAACGCATGTAGGCCGAGTATGATACATTAGCTAATGAGAATCAATTTTTGGTGTAGTGGCAAAGAGCAATATATCTTTAGTGAAATTTCTAGGTAGCCGCTACCTAGCTTGTAAAAAAAAAATAGTGAAAAAACGCAGGTTATAAATTCTGTTGGAGAGTTTTTCATAAACACTTGATTTAAAAATATGTTGAAAAACTTATACCCATTTATCTTTAAAAAAAAATAGATAAAAAATATATTGGGTAACAGTCCACGTAAAGAAAAAGAAAAAAAAAACACTCTAATTCTGCTTCCGACAAGTGGCACTGTAGCAGGTTATGGATTTGGATTTTGTTTTTCTTCTGTAGAACCCGTGTAGTATATTGTATCGCGAGTTGTCTGCCAATGCATTAGTTTCCTTTCCGTGGCTACGTACAACAGTACAACTGTACAAGGCAGCACGTTACAGTTATAAAATTGTAGTGAAAATCGAGATGAGTGGAGAATTGATTATTGCATGGTAAATCTCTTTTATCAGCATGTAATCTATTTGTGCGGTTGGTCTTTATCAGCGACTCAACAGTCTCAATTTTGCTTTTCATCTACTTATATACGGTCCATCTTATGGTAAATGCTGTATAATCTGTGACACGTTAATTGGTCCAGTAAATAAAATGATTAACGAATTAATTAATTTGTTCAATGTATAAGTGGGCCCGCTCTTGTAGTGGAGATCTATCTTCTCGCCCCAATGGAGAAAAATTCGATATAATGTACATAAAGGGCTGGAATTTTGTTATGGGCCGTTTTGATTGAAGTCGGAATTTGGAAAATTTTTTATTTTTAGACATAAATTTATTATAAACAATTTAAATTTTTCACAAAGTTACACACTTCTCAATAAATTTATACCTAGGAATAGAAAATTTTCCAAGTTTTCCAAATTTCTAAGCGATACAAACGACCATAATTTATGCAAATTATTGTTCATGTGTTTCGAAAAATCTTGCAAATAATGCGTGTTTCCAACACATCGATCGACATGATCATGCTTGAAATTCTAATTGTAAGCAATCATAAGGACATAATTAAAAAAAAAAAAACCATACATATAATTTAGTGGTTAATAACAATATGTCCTAAGTAGAGGCAATGGCTTTGAAATCCAGTTAAGGAATCTCTATTAGATCTATTAGATATTTAGGGTTCGCTCCAAAAGGGGTGAATGAGAGAGGGCGAGGGAGAAGGTGAACTGTTCTTTTTCTGCCCAAGATCTTTATCATGCTCCAGAAATTTAATTTTGAAGGAAATTCAAGAAAAATGAGGGAGAATGGAGTTTAACTCTTATGTAAAAATAAAAAGAGAGGTGGACTTGTGATTACACTCAAATTTGGAGTGTACTCATCTTCTCTTTCCACCCCTTCCCTTTCCTTTTTCCACCAAATTGTGGAGCAAACCCTTAAAATTAAAGGACTTATAATCTCATATTTATCTCAGGGGCCGTTTGGATCAAGTGAGAATTTGGAGAATTTTCTATTCCTAGACATAAATTTATTATAAACAATCTAAACTTTTCATAAAATTACACACTTTCCAATACTTTATGCCTAAGAATAGAAAATTCCTCCTATTCCTAAGCGATCCAAACGGCCCCTCAAGTAATAATTTGATAATATTGAATTAATTTGAAAATTAGCACGAAGTCATCAAAATTTACATCAATGATCACTCTATCTCAAGCACCCTCTATTTTAACAGTCTGTTGTTTTTAATGGCTCCGTTTGGATAGGTGTGGGAAGAAGTATTAGAAAGTGTGTAACTTTGTGAAGAGTTTGGATTATTTATAATTTTTTTTCTTCATTCTTCCTTCTTCCTTCTTCTTCTTTCGTCTTTTTATATCCAAACGCACCCAATGTATAGTAAGTTATCAACCCGACCCTAAAAAAAAAAAAAGTTAGCAACCCACGAAACTTTGATGAAGGACATTTTCGTCATTTTATTAGATCTCCTTGTCCGCATAACATAGAGCCTTGCTCTGTCTCTTTCAAGTTTCACCTCAAAGAACAGTTCTGAACTTCTGATCAACCTCTATTTAATTAGCTATAGTCTCAAAAGATGTAAAATTTTTTTGGAAGGTAGAAACGTGTCCCTACACCTTTGAAATTTAATTCTTATTTTTATTAATGTATTAATTAACTTTGGTGCCATGGATTTTGTAAAAGCAATATACTCAAACAATAAGAGTAACTAAAGTATAATTAATGAACTTCAGATTCTTAAAGGGTGCGTTTGGATCGTTGGAAGAAAGAAGAAGAAAAAAAATTATAAACAATTCAAACTCTTCACAAAGTTACACACTTCCCAATATTTCTTCCCACTTCTTTCCTTCTTCCCTTCTTTCCACACCTATCCAAACGGAGCCAAAAGAAAGTGTTATTATTCGTCGAGAAAGGATGTCGAATATGTTTTGCTTCTACAGAGCATGAAGTGTCGTTGCGTAAACGCAATTAGTTGCTATGTATGCATGGTTCTTGGAGACATAATCATAAGTAAAAAGACGAAAAGTTGAATCCCGACATATATATATCACTACTAGAATTTCGTTTATCTGTGTCGGAACACTGATATATTAGAGTCGCTAAATCAGGTAGGGACACAGAAAGAAAAATGCGGGCTGGAGAATTTTTAATACGTGTCAGTAGGCCGACACCGATTAGTTAGGACGCATAAATATTATAAATAGAGACGCTCTCAAGTTCTGTATAGGGACACGAATATGATGAATATAAATGGCGTCGGTATACTGACACGTATAATCAAAGACGCATGTTACTTTAATTATTTGAACAGTGGAAATTTTAGTTATCTTCCTTGAATACTTTTATTGGTTAGTTAGCGTATCATTGAACTATTTTTACTGAATATCTGAATAGAATTGGCTTACGTACAATTTGTTACCTTGAAAGTTGTTATTTCGTTAAATAAAATAACAATTTTGTTTTATTGTTTGGTCATTAGAAATTTCGACCTTCTTAATCCCAATATTTTACTAACTACTTCCAATTTTATTGTATAATTATTATCATATAATGACTATTGTTTGGTCTTTAGAATCTATATTCCGCAATCAAAGGAAAAATAATGAATCTATATTCCGCAATCAAAGGAAAAAGGAATGAATTTGATATATGATTACTATTTCTTTTTTATTTTTACTACTTGTCAATCCAAATGATTCGGGTATGACAAAGGGCCAATGAAACAAAAGGGCAATTTTCGACTAATAATTTAATTTTCTTGATTTTTCCTTCTGTTTTCCCCGCCAAACTCCCACCATTATCCCGCCAAAAGTTTTAGACAATTAAGGAATGAAAAAATATATTTGATCCCAATCAAGAAGGCGCTAACAAATTAAACCCTTTCATAATGTCGTTCTTCAACGCACTCATGAAGCACATTTGATCGGACTCCAAATTAAATTCCGTCAAATTTTATTTTTGAAATTTAAATAAACGATCCAAATCGTTGATTTGACTTCTTCAATATTTAAGTAAAAAATATTATATTTTTCTTGCCAAAATTTTGGCTCGTATCTTTCCCTCCAAAAATTTCACTAAAACTGTTACCTATAGGGCTGTCAATGAAACCCGTTTATCGAACCCGTACCGTACCGTAGACGGGTATGGGTAAAGTTTTATTTTCGTTAAGTTAACGGGTACGGGTAAGGAAATTTTTTCGTTAATTTAACGAGTATGGGTACGGGTAAAATTTATTTCGTACCGTTTTCATAACGGATAATTGCCACAATTAAAAAGATACAATTACATGATACATATGACATCTTATATTGCATGATTGGTAAAAAAATATTGCTAGATTTTATTTAAGATTTATAATTCTTTCCATTCAGTGTACGAAAAAATAAAAAAGCATAAACCTAAAATATTCGCCACCATTGTTGCACTTTATTAATATACTTATTGATATAATTTATTTATACAGAGTGTACAAATTTTATTATATTTATATTCATTTTTTACCGTTACCGTATCCGTACCGTTAATTCTTAACGGGTACGGGTAAAGTACGGGTAAAGCTATTTTTAACGGGTACGGGTAGGGTACGGGTAAAGAAAATTTTAACGGGTACGGTAATGAAAATACCTTCTATCGTACCGTACCGTACCCATTGACAGCCCTAGTTACCTTTCAACTTTCTTACCCCTTTGTGCGGTAAAAAATGTCAACAGAACTTTCATCGGGAAATATTCCATTTTTCTTGCCAAAAATTTGGTTCCTTCCTTCCCTCCAAAATTTCGCTAAAATTTTAAAATCGTATTTCACAAGCTCATGTAGTCATGTGATAGTTTATTTTTTGTTAATTCGTCCCACTCATTACTTACTTTGACCCCACATACCAGTAATTTGATTTGTATCGTTGCTTGTAGTTTCAAGATACATGAGCTTATTAAAATATTTGAAAAGTATAGCTTAAAAAAACTACGAGTTCGAACAATAAACAATAACTATCTATTAAGGTGAAAATTCATATTGGGTTCATGCAATTTAAATAGTACCATCGAAAATTTTAGATGATTCTCAGAAAATTAAAACATATAGAAGCATTTTCTTAGAAGTACTAATATTTTTTTTGTCAAACATTCTCGTGCCTGTAGAGAGTTTTTTTTTAAAAAGAAAATTGCTTTCAAATAATATTATTCTAAAATAATATCACTCGAAAAATTTATGACATTATAAATTGAAAATGAATCTGTAATTCTGTATAAATAAAATTAATAATAATTGATATGTGTATGGATAAATAAATTAAGGCTATTATTAATATATTAAAACAACACATTTAATTTATTAAAATTAATTTGTATTATTAGCATTTGTAAATTACAAATTGTGGTATATCATCCTTGTCAACACGAAACATATCGTGTTACCACGAGATGGGTGTATTTGTGTCGTGTCAAAACCGTATTGTGTTGGTTTTTTACAAAATATGATAATATTTAACACGACATGATTTGACACAACACGGTTCAACATGGTTACAACATGACACGAAATGATTCGCTATGAATTTTTTAATTTCGAAATGCACAATTTAAAAAAAAAATAGTACAAAAACTATAAATAAATAAAAAAATTAAGAATGATTTGAAGTTCAAGAAAAAAATCATAAAAAGTATAACTAAAAAAATTTCAAAACACACTTTTGACTACTTTTACAAAATATAAAATTTATATTTCGAATCCAAACCGTTGATCTTATTCGATATTACTAGCGATGCATTTTTATATAAGTTTTATAAATTTTGAAGATTATCTGATACTCGATCAAGAGATGAATATTGAACGAATCTAACTAAATATGATAGATTAATTCCAATTTGTTCACGTTTTAGCCTCTTGATTAAGTATCAAACAAACTTCAAAATTTATAAAACTTATATGAAAATGCATCGCTCGTGATATCAAATAATATCAATGGTTTAAATTCGAACTTAAATTTTATATTTTGAAAAAAAATAACTAAAAAGTGAATTTTGATGCATTTGGGGCATTCAAATTGTGGGCACCAGAACCCTCCTCTACTATATAATTCATTTTTTATTATCTAATTATTATATTTATCATGAAATATCAACAAATTATGTTTTATCAACTATATTGTCAATTTATAAACTTTAATACAATATTTCATAAATTTTTGTTTTCTAACTGTAAATAATTTCAAAATATATTTTACTATTTTTTAAGAAAAAAAGAAAAAATAAACTCTTGAGTCTTGACACATCTACAAGATTGGCATGACGTGTCAATACGACGTGTCAATCATGTCATGTTAGCTTTCGTGTTGTGTCGATATTCTCAACTACTTAGCACAACATGATATGACATGATTTCAAATTCGACCCATGTTAACACTATTGTGTTTGACACGACACATCGATGGCGACTCATCGATGTGTCGTGTCAAACATGATCATGTCATATTATTTTTTTTTGCATTTTCAATCTTAGTAAGCGAATAGATCCTTTTGATTAGAGTAATGCTAGAGTCAAACGCGTTTGATACTTGGCCATCAAATACGATCGGATCTCATTTCGAGACTAGCACGAGCGATCCAAATAGCTCAATTTGTTCTCCATAATAATATATCCTTGAGATCCAATTTTATATTTTTGTCGAATTTTTTTACTATTTATTTTGGGATTTTAGAAAATCTTTGATCTTATTAATTTTAGACACTTCAATTTTAAAAAAAATCTGAAAAAATAGTTAAAAATTTAGAAAAATTATAAAATTCGGTCTATACGTATATTTCAATATGAAGATCATATTGAGCGGTTTGAATCGGTGATTTGAAGTTTCAATAGTTGAGAGTCTAGAATCGTGTTTGACGTCAAACAAGTTTGATTTCTAGCCTTACTCTAAAATAATGGCACATGATGTTTTGCCTTATTAAAACACATTTTTCTTTTTTGACGTATTTTCCCTACCATATTTCAATTACACTTAAATGCTGACATGTGATATGTCCCGAATTGTTATATATTTTTATCTATGCGCCATGGATCATGCTCATGAATATCTTATTTTAATCTGCCAATTAAAATATGTTAAATATAAGTATCCTGCTATTAACGTAAGACTGCATACGCAAAATTTATTTTTAATTAAAAAAAATCATGTAATTTTATTAATATATTAACTAATATTTTAATAAAGTGTACGGTTTTAAGATGTTTTAAGTTTAATAATGTTATATTTTAATAATATTTAAGATTGTATACAAAATAAAAAAAATCGATGTAATAATTTTAATATAACAAATTTATTACGTGGGTTTATCCAATTAAACAAAAGTTTCACCTCATTCTCAACCGGCTTTATTTGATCATAAAAAGTTGTCACATTTTTATTTCCCTATGTCATTTCCCTCCCAAAATTTCCGTACGTCCAAATTTCCCCCCTTTTACATTCTATTGATCCTTAATTTTTTTTCAGATTTAACCTAGCCGCCTCTTCGTTTGTACCTCATACATCATAACCTAATCTATTCCCTTTCCCTTCTCTCCTCCTCTCTAAACTTAAAAACTTTTCCAGCGGCGCAGAAAATACGAAACAATGAAAATTTCTTCGAACTTAATAGAAACTCACGGCGAAGACGCCGCACACCGTGTACAACGACAAGATCAAGCACATCCTTGAACCGCCGAGCGTCGACGGTCGGATCCAATTCCACCGTCTCAACATAAAAAATGATTCCCACCTTGAGGGAATCATCAATTGTGTGATCTCTGGTAGGTTTTTATGCTTTTGTTTCGTTCTTCAATTTCTTCATGTTTTTCATTGAATTGGTAGATTTTTCTTGAATTTTTTTATAATGTGCCCACAGGAACAGAGGCGCACGTCTTAAGTTATTGCTCGATTTGAGCAGGAAGGGCTCGATCGGCTCCAGACCATGCTTGGTTAGTCTAATTTTGATGTTTCTTAATTGATTTGTTGGTTTCTGATTCTATTCATTGAAAAGATAGATCAATAGTGTGGCACAGTGTAAATTGGTTTACATGGATTCTACATAGATGGCTACACGGCATCTGTTAGGAAGACCCATGACGAACTTATACAATAAAACTTGAATTATTTCCACATTTTTTAAATTTTGTTTTTGTATTTTGCATGTATCGTGCTTGATTTTATTTATTGGAAAATTGGGAAGCAAGCAATTTGTTTAGACTTCGTAGGTTAATTAATTGAGTTGCTTTGTTTCATAGATCAATTATGTTGCTTTGTACATTTGTAACTAGCTAGGGGCTCGAGGGAGGCTATGAGTTTTTCTTAGTGTGCTGAACTTTCTTTTACTTTAAAATAAAATATAGTGTGCTGAAGTTGATTACTCGAAATGTCAAGGCAACAATTGATGTATTTCATAAAAGATTTGAGGTATGGCCTTTCTCTCAGTCTTTAATCTATTCATACGGCTAAAGAAAGATAGTACAAACTTTTGTTTGTGTTCTAAGAGCATCTGGTTTGAAAATGTGTGTAGACGATCAATTTGGCAGCTATCTGTATTCCTGCTGATTACAACACCCATCATTTGGTACAATCTATAGCATCTTCATTCATGCGCTCCCTGTGGTACATTTGAAGAGCTTCAATTATCTAAATTGTGCTTGGATTAATTGTACGCGATGTCTATAATAGATATTTTATGATTTAATTTAGGTAAAATTCTGCTCTAAGGACGACAAGCGTCTTATTCACTTTTCTACTTGTGAAATCTATGGCAAAACTACAAGCAGCTTCCTTCCTAAGGATCATCTTTTGCGTTAGGTTTGTTTTCTTCTTCTTCAATCTTTTAAATTAAAGTATGATTTTACTTCTGCCTATAAATTGAGTTATGCAGTTCATTGAACAAGGGAAATTACTAACAGTGGGATTCATAGAAAAGTTCACATTATCTAGATTTATATGAAATATGTAATGTACTCATGTTTGTTATACTTGAATGATTGTGTTGTATTTTTTCTGTTAGTGTGCCCCTGTAACGATTTGTAAGAAGTTAATGCAGGAGAATTTGATCTTGGAATGTCTCTGTCTCGATGGTTGTACAAAATAATAATAAAATATATGTTCATTCTGAATTGCTAAATTAGTCTTTACTAAATATAGTAGTTAATATTCATTCTAAAATGTTGCATAAAATTTCATTGGCTATGCTATGCTGCAGAGGATATGGTTCCAATGCATCGATGGAAAAACTACCGTGTCAACGATCAAGGTGACAAGTTCTTCTCCTACAAGGATTTGAAAATGCAATTGAAACTGATCAAAACATGTATAAATTAGCTTCTGTGCCGCTAAAGTTCATTTTAGATTAATTCTGAACTGATATATTTTTTTTCCTTGGTTGAGTCCTTGTTTGAACAGTGCTATATATGGTTACAATAAACCAAGGACATGATGTCTTGTCGACTTGTCGTATGAACATAATTGTATTTATAGTTCAATATGGTATCATGTACATCTCAATCACATCTATCTGGTTTGATCAATTTTTTATTAGTTTTATTTAACTTTATTAATCAACTTGGATCCATGTTTTGGTTAATTTTTCAGCAACATAGAAGTTTTGCACTACCAACTATCAGCAACGACACTTCATAAGGGCCCACAAATGAAGAGGGTTTAAGTGCAGCATTAACAAGCAATTCAAATGCTATGGGAGAATTCATGACGTTACTTATCGATTCTTCGCGCAAGCAAGTTGAGCATGATTATAAGAATTTTAATTAGATAGACTATTCGTCGCGGCATTTTAGCTCTTTGATTTTAGGTGCTAAAATTTTTTGTTTAGACTAATTTAAATTTTTATTCTCTTTTATTTGGAATTCTGGTTTATATCAAAATTCAAAACATATGCAAGTTTGTTATTTTTACAAGATGTACTAGATGCTGATTTGCAGATGAATGCATAATAGATTTTTGTGTGATATTTCTTTGATTCAATGTGAATATATGTATGTTTGTGAATTCCAAAGAGCTGTAAATAATTAAAATCGTATGAATAAAATAGTGGTGGTACCAAATTGGTACGGAAAAGAATTGAATGACTATATAGCAACGTACAAATACATGAATATATTGTGGGTCCTGTTATATTCTGACAATATATTATTTGGATCGGTGAACAGGCGTCACTATATCGACTATAATAAAATGTGGGCCCCACTATATTCTGACAATATATTATATGGGTCGCTAACCAAATGCATCGATATACCGACTATAATAGATTGTGGGTCCCGATAAATTCTGACAATATATTATTTGAGTCGCGGACTAAAGACGTCAGCATACCGACACAGTAATCTCTAAATAGAGACGTGCTTACCGTATGAATAAGCCATCATACAAGAAATCATGCGTCATTATACCGACACTGATAGAAACATAATTAGGGACGCGTTAAATAATCCGCGTCCATCCGACACAGATATTTATTATTAGCGGCTAGGTTATCTGTGTCGCTTAGGTAGTGTCTCTAGGTGAACACAGAAGGCTTTTCGTGTCGGAATACGGACGCCTATTCGCGAAGCAGATAATTGATATTCTAGTAGTGTATGATTAATAAGGCTACTGAATGCATACCGTTAATTTAAAACGATCAATGTACGTACAGGGGCGGATCCAGAAAATTTTTGAGCCTGGGCACTATCTAAACATCATACCCAGTGAAATAGAATATAAACCAAATTTAGAGACTCAACCGAACACAAAATCAATTAAGCCTAGGCACCTTGAAAATTTAAGCCTAGGCACTGTCCAATCATCACTAATTAGATGTTAATTTTCTGAAAAATAACCCTAGGCACTTGCCTAGGATTGGCACTAAAATGGATCCGCCCCTGTGTACGTAATTAACTTCTTCTATTACGTCAAAATACGAAACGCCGACATATTAGCTCTAGATAATATGCGCTGTTTATTGTTTAAAAGGTTTTGATATGGACCTTATAAAGATGTGTGCTTAATTAGTTAAGTGTCAGACGTCGTTTATATATGTTATTCGGTTAATACGTAGATTCGCTCCATCCGTCACATCTGTCTCTCCTAGCCCGCTAGCCGTGCTTGTGCATGTCTACGTATACGACGAACTTAAAAGAAGAATCTTAAAAATTAATTATACCTTTTCTTAATCTTTTCTTCGTTCTAGTTTCTTCAAAAGTGGAGTCTCTGCACACGAAGCTAATTAATCAGACTAAAGTCTACAGACCAGACCACTTTCATGATGAACAAAAGCATGCATGCTTAATAAAACAACACAGATCATCTGATCATGCATGCATGATATATAGAATAATGAAACACAGAAATGAATAGATGGTAACATATATATTTAATATTTGATTATTTGTTAATGTATTTTCTTTAATTAAATTAAAATATTACATTTACTTTTATATATTTGAATTGGAATATTATGTGCTATTTTCGACACCCCACGACTGACGGTGTCACAGTTAAGACGCAAGAACACATGAAGCCAGAACGAGGAACAAAATTTATTAAACTTAAGCTAACTTTGCTGCAAATTTTGTAATAAATTTTGCATTGTTTTGAAATTTTGGAGAAAAAAGGACGTCTCTCTTGAACCAGGACAAAGACAGCCAACTCAGCTTGGCGCATGATCAAGTAAATTATCCCGGAATATCCTAGGAATAACAGTTTTATTCCCACTACACGAGATACATTTGTTTTTTAGTTTCTAAAGAAGGGAATATCCCATTAGATTCCTTAAAAAGTGAACTGCAGGAAGTACTCCCTAGAAATCAACCAGAATATTCTATGAATTTCATAGTATTGCTTTCTGTGTGTAGCGAGATATCACATAGATGGCCTACGGGGCAAATTTTTTTTTTTTTTTAAAAAAAAAAGCGATATCACATAGCTAGAGACGCACCAAATTTTTAGCACCGTCTGGTTTGCACCTACAGAAAAAAAAAAAGCATTTTGCAACCACTTTAGTGTTATTATTGCAAGCACTATGAGAAAAATGCCAATATAAATTGGTAGCACACACACAAAATTAATTTGATGATGACTTTGATGAAAAGTTTTCTTAAATTGTTGCGCTCTAGTTGATTTATTTTTGAACATATAATAAAAGTGAGACTCTAATTGTGTTTGGATAATGAGAGAATATTTTTATAAAAAAGTAATATATGGAAGTGAAAAGCACACAAAAGAAGTGCTAAGTAGTAAAATGTTCCAGTAACAATGTTAAAATTTTAGAATAAGACCAAGTATATATGGTCGGCGGACTTAGTTAAAATATATGGTACACACCTATAAGCCTCTAAAAATGTTGCAGTTAATGAATTAATTTGAACATTGCTTTACATCAATTCATATGAATTTCAAGAGAGAAAAATTGAAAACAAACTATGCTAGGATATGCTTACGTTACTTTCCCCGATAATTACACAATAGAAAACAAGTCTTAATTAAACAAATTTATTAGGTATTCATTACATGAACACACACAAAAATGCTCAAAGCGACATAATCCAGATGAGGAGACAGTATTACTCGTCCCAGTAATATTGTCACATCACAAAAGTGAGTTGAACTATAGATGTTCATTGGCACAGGACAGGTGGATTTGAGCTCCAATCCAACCAATATCCATCAATGCATTAACATTAGTGCTTTCCTTTTGTTTGATTAATTTAAAGGAGAGAGTGATATATCTGTTGTCCGTGTAAATCCTACTTTTTAGTTGTATTTTCATACATCAGTTAACACCCTAAAATAGGGGCATGTTTGTATTTATGTCTAGTAAACTTTTTTAATCATGAAATCAAAATGAGTTAAAGTCAGACAAATTAATTAACTTTTGACGATATCTATTTGATGACTTGATGTAAATTCGCGTAAAAGTAACATACAAGTATACAACAATCAAGAGTGTTGTTAGCCAGTAAAGTAATGCTGGGTGTAATTTGCAAAAAGGACACATTTCTATTTTTGGTAATTTTTTGTCTACAAATACAAATTCTACGTTGGGTCCATTAAACTAAGCTAAAAGTAAGAATCATTAAGGGGCCGTTTGGATCGCTTAGGAAGTTGGGGAATTTGGAGAAATTGTAATTCCTAGGAATAAATTTATTGGGAAGTGTGTAAATTTGTGAAGAATTTGGATTGTTTATAATAAATTTATGGTAGGAAGATGAAATTCTCCAAAATCCCATGGGGATCCAAACGGCCCCTAAGTTGTTCTCCACTTTGGTGGGCTCTGCAGCCTCTGCTTCGAGCTAGAGATTATTTGAGGGGGAATATCCCGTTTGAATTGTAGAATATTCTCAAGATTTTGAAGTTGTGGTTCCGACCGTGTTGTCCTCCACGTGCAACCGACGAGTGCATTTGTTTTTCTTGTAATTCATCTTATCATTTGTGTTTTTTTTTTCTTAAATAAAAAACACAAGAAGCTTGTTACTTGCTATTGAGACTATATCTTTGATGAGAGAATGCCATACAACCCAACATAGGCTGGATGAGTTCAAAATTATTAAAATCAATATTAATGACGAATTCGACCAGTGTGCCCGTGCGCATTCAAAGAATTTAATATTTGGAATTTGATCTAAGCGTACATATATACTTTCGGTCCATCATTAACTTACCAACAAATCACAAATATTCTTTTTTCTTTTTTTAGATAAATTAGAAGTTTAAGCCAACCAACTTATTTTTAAATTAAATGTCTATGAAAGACCCTCAGCCGGATTTCGAATCCGCGACCTTTCACTCAAGGAGTTAAGGAACATTGTTCTTTATCACTAGACCAAGAGCTGGTTCTCAAATCACAAACATTCTTATATTTTCTTAAACAAATAAAATTTAAATAATTGTATCCAAGCCACTGATTAGCATATATGCTTAAAATTAGAGCATGACCGGACCGGGCGCTAGTGTCACCATGTCAACTTGGCATGGTTGCTTTGTAGGTACTAAATAAAGTCCAAGTGTCTTACAAAGACGTTATTACTCCCAAATTGCGCTGACCATGTATGGACTTTTTAAGCTAGATGACCTAAGTGTACCACTTACCAAAGAAACTAGGTCAAGCTAACATGGGCAAAGAAGGCTTTTAAAATCATGAAATAATATTATATAACAAGTTAATAATACAATTATTTCACTCGCATGTCCAGAGAGCTTTGGGCCAATTGGCGCATTATATGGTCATAAACCATAACAGATCAATTCCTTTGAAATTGGAATAATCTATGCACTCACACCATGACACCAATCACTAAGGCCTAATGCCGATTTAAATAAAGCAAAATGTTGTTAAAAAAATTGCAATTTTGCTATACGTAAGTATGCATTGCCGCTGAACAAAATATATGAGGTTGGCTCTTTTCTTCTCATGAGCAAATTATGCATATACGAACATATTTATGGTCTGTATTGAACTAAATCGTTTGATTTGAAATCGATGATTTAAGTTTGTTTTGGACCCTTCAATTAAATATGTACAATCAGGAAAAAAAATAATGTTTTTTTTAATAACGAGTAAAAATTAAACACTGATAAACCCACTAGTCTAGCTACAAGGTGCCCATTTTTCCCCCTTCTGTTAGTCTTAAGCGCCCATTGATGTTTCGCGCCTAATGTACTCATTTATTAGGCACCGTTTGGATATAGGAAGAAGGAAGAAGGTCTAAATTTATTATAAACAATTCAAACTCTTCACAAAGTTACACACTTTTCAATACTTCTTTCCACTTCTTTCCTTCTTCCCACATCTATCCAAACGGAGCCTTAGTAATTTTTTGTGCATGTTTGCAACATAGATGCAGATATGAAATATTATAACGTGGGACAATTTGCTTTCCCAGCTATCAGTGGATTCATTCGTGGTGCAAAAGATTCAAAACTACAAATTTACAGGTAAATATAAGGAAATTTTCATTGTAATAATTGTTTAACCTAAAGTGATCCACTAAACCCGGTAAGTGCAACAATTGTAGTCTTTTTTTTTTTTGAAACATTGGCAGAGGCTGCCATGCAACAATTGTAGTCAGTGGGTGAAAATGCAATAAAGCAAGAATCAAAGCGGGAATTTCTATCAGTAAAGAAAATAATCCAACAATTGCATTCCATTGGATGAAAATATCCCCATTAATTGCACTTACATTGGTCTCGCATGACAGTTCACATGAAGTGTTATTTGACCCGCAGACAAAACACATAATAGCTATATATATATATATATATATATATATATATATAAATTGGTAGAATACTCGAATGCCTGATATATCAAATTGAGAGTAACTTTAATTGATCAGATCATGGTGAACTCCTCTGATTAAATCTCCTTTCTGAATTTGATTGGAAATTGTTCTTTTTATAGTAGTACTATGTCATGTGTTAAACTTTTTTTTTTATTGTTTTTGGTTTACGAATTAACTTTATATTTATATTAATTTAGCATTCTCCTCTCCAAATATTCTCAATATACTTTGGGCACAATTTTATTTAAAATGATAATAATAGACAAGTTTCATTTTGATTCTAACGAAACGTCGGAAACGAGAGCACATGTGCCTCAAATTCAAGTAATAATTTCAGAAAGTTTCAAACTAGTAGTTAAACTGAATTGTAATTTGATCAAAATATTTGATGTTCAACTACTTTCCATAGTTAGTTGGAACTGAAATAAGCAAGTGTTTGTATTTATTTCAGTTTAACTAATTATGCATTAATTCTAATATATCAAAACATTTAATACAGTAATTGAGATTATCGTACATTAGATGAGCAGAACATAGCATCCAATATTGAGGGATTATATTTAACTTTGTTGTATCCAAAGTGTAGAGTCTAGCTAAAGAGAGGATTAAATTGCCAAAAATTCAGCGAATTTATAATAACAAACAGTGCAAAAGCAGACCTAAAAATAGGAAAAAGTAGCAAGGCACTTAGACAAGGTTAAAGAGCAAAAGTGTGCTATCTCTAGCCTTTTACACAACACTAAACTCACTGATGAACCTGACTCAGCTTGGTGGGGATTCAGCAGTAAAGGCACTTTACTGTCAGTTTTTACTTTTCCTTCCTTAACAATACTGGAATCACAATTAATTTAAATAATTATGTTTGGCCCATTAAGGTGCCTCTTAAGGCCAAACTTTTTCTTTGGTTAGTTTTGAACAACAGAATTCTAACTCTAGACAACTTACAAAGGAAGGGATGGCAAGGGCCTAATAAATATGCCTTTTGCTGCAGTGAAGAAACAACAGATCACCTCTTTCTTCACTGCCCCCTCACCAAGGACTTTTGGATTGGTGTTAATATTTTCAACTCTAGAGGTTTTAGCCTAGACTGTACCAATATCAGGTCCATTTGGGGTAGCATAAATAGTATGAATTCAAACGATAGATGCTTTGTTAAATCTCTGTTAGCCACTTGGTGCTGGAGTGTTTGGAACGAGAGAAACAGCAGTATCACGGATACACACAAAGTTTCATCTAGCTCTTTATACTTTAATGCACTTAGTCTCTTTACCAACTTGGACAGGACAAAGTAGCGGCATGGAGAACAACTTTAATGCACTAGCAGGGCTACAAGCAAAGGCCAGGAAGAGCAAGGAAGAAGATGAACAGATTGATGGTCACATTACTGACAACACTTCATCTGAGAACTGAAGCACTTTAGATTTTCTTCCTTTTAGTTTCCTTTCTTGTGTTTTGTAGTAGCTCTGAATAAGAGTTGGGTTAACCTTTATCTGAGAATGGTGTCTTTTCTGGCATTTTCAGTTTTTTCTTTCTTCTGTTTGGATATTAAACTCTTTTCCTTGGCTAATGAAAGCTTGGTTCCCCTGCTTGGGACGCTTTTGGTTAAAAAAAAAAAAAAAAAAAAAAGCAAGGCACTTAGACACAGGAAGCGGTGCACTTCTAATGGATATGCGCCAATGAGAATGCAAAAATGCGCACATGCCTCCAACCAATAGCAGAGAGTGGGATAAAATAAAAGTAATAAAAGTTGGAAAAAATACAAAATGAACGAAATTAAAACAGTACCTCCATTAACAAAAGGTTTTCTTCATACAACCTAAATCTCCTGTATATGGTTCTTGCATTGTGCTGATTTTGTGTTATGCATGAACCAGTGTTAAACATTTGGACCAAAATCTTTTGGAAGACACTATATATATAAAATTCATACAGTCGATCCGAACCGTTTAAATTATTCTCCATATTAAAATCTCCTAGGAAACCAAAATTTATATTTTTTAAAAAATTTTTTTGCTATATATTATGCTATTTTTCAAAAACGCAATAAAAGAGTATTTCTGACCCTTCAATTTGAAAATAACATAATATATAACAAAATAATTCGAAAAAAATGTAAAATTTGGTCTTGAAGAATATTTTTATATAGAGAACAATTTGAACGGTTTGGATTGACTGTTTGAATTTTAGATTTTGAGAATCGACTCCAGCATACGGGTTTGATCTCTATGCTGGAGTATACTTTAGCCTATATATATAAAGTTTGTTTTATCATAACATTTGAACCAAAATCTTTTGGAAAGACACAATATATTAATTAAATTTTGTTTCTACTTGGCCATTAAACTAAATTCATCCTAAAATAAAAAAAAACTTAAATTCATCGATCCCTCCTGCATTATTAATTTGATATAATCGAGCAATTTTATTATCATTTCATCCAAAATTAACGGAGTGATGCCATCATAAGTAAAAAAAAATATATTTCCATGTCAACAAACATATATCCAAGTCAGAAAATTAAGATCTATATTAGCAGAGAAATTGTTCATGCTATAAGTTACTACACATATCTATGTCATCACTTTATTAGTTCTATTTTGATGCAAATATTATAATCAGTAAAATTAGAAGTCCCAAAATTGTTGCGGAAAAAAAAAAATTTCAATGACATAGTTGTAACAAATGACAAAAATTGATGGCCTATTGGCCTCTGAAGAAAAAGCTCTGGTTTTTTATTAAATTTGTAGTTTAGATGTCGAACTAGTTTTATATTTTCAAAAAAAATGTTTATTTATTATTTATTTTGCAAGTATGATCTGCCAATTTTTTTACTTAACACATACCCCAATTGAAACCGGCTGTATTACTTTCCACGCGTAACATTGTCAATTCTCAATTGCAACAACACAGATAGTTACACAAACAAGAGACGCGAGAGAACAGAGCTTTTACGTTCTGACCCAAAGGCATCCACCGATCTATAAGCTACAACTTATAACCATCTTTAGTGCTTTCATGACTTCCAAATAACCTCAAATTTCTTCCTATTCATTTATTTATGTTTTTTTTCCCCTTTTTGTCAACTTGTTTAAAAAAAATATATAATAACTTTGGCATATGATAAAAGGAACTTTTGTTGATGATTGACGCCATGCTAATCTCTCAATCCTTGCTTTAACTAAATATATCTATATCTAAGGCTCCGTTTGGATGGCTTCTTCCCGAAATAAAGAATAAGGAATAACCACTTTTTACCAATAAATTTATTTCTAACCATCCAAACTCTTCACAAAAATTACACACTTCCCAATAAATTTACTCCTTCCCAATAAATTTCTCCCCTTCTTCCTACCTTATTCTCAACGCATCCAAACGGAGCCTAATATTGTGTGCCCCAACCAACGTGTCAAGCGTTGTACATGTCATATTGTGTTGGCATAGCTTTAGGGGGCGTTTGTTTGTGTAGTAAGGGATTGCATAAGTTAAGGATGTCTAACTATTTATGTAGTGTTATGTAATAGATGTTTGGTTGTGTAGTAAGGATGACTAACTTAATGCATACATATATTCATGTCAAAAGATTAAAATGCCCATATATTCATGCCTTTAATTAAGTATTATTCTTAAATCACTATTATTAATATTTAATATTACTTGTTAAATATTATTAATTATAATAATTAATCTTTATTATTAATTATGATTTTTTAATAATTATTGTCGCTTATTAAATATTATTATTTATTAATTAATATTAATTATTTGTTAATTATTAATTATTAATGATAATAAGAAATCATTTTATTATTATAAAATATTAGTAATTATTTTTAATTAATTAATTATTATTATTATTAAAACATTATTAATAATAATTAATATTGCTTGTAAAAGTATTATTAATTATTATTATTTATTAATTATAATAATTAATATTTATTATTATTTATTATTTTTAATAGTTATCGTTACTTATTAAATATTATTATTTATTAATTATTATTAATTATTTGTTCATTATTAAATATTATTATGAATTATTTTTAAGAGAGTTTGTTGGAAAAAATAATTAAGGGGACCATGCATAACTTATGCAACCTATTTAGGTTGCATAAGTTATTTACCCTTAAGGCATCTTATTTAAGAGGTGTTTGGTGACTAAAAGATGCATAATTTAAGTTATACACCTTTTAAGTCACAAATAAACGGGACCTTAATCACTATTCCCGGATATCACGTCGCTAAACTAGAGTATACGACTTATTAAAATCTAAAAGATTTGATGTGTACCAGACATCGATGCATCTCGATGCCAAAACAGTACCACATTTTGGTCAATTTCATCTGGGGTTAGGGTTTACCAAACGGGGCGGGACGGTCCAACCCGCGGCGGTCCACGGGTTAGGACGGGGTGGGTTTAGGACGGTCTACGGCCTACGGGTTAAGACGGGACGGATTAGGACGGTCCATCCTAGAAATCTTGATCCTAATCCTTCTTAAATCCGCCGCATGTAAACCCGTACGGGTTATGACAGTCCGGTCCGTCGGTTTTTCATTTATTTTATTGTTATTTTTTTGGTATTTTTCGTTAATTATTTTTTCATTATGGTATATAAATAAATAAATACACACACGACATATATGTTATTTTTTCAATACGTTTTTTTTTTCAATATTATTTTCTGTTTTTCGTTAATTTTGTTTTTACTTTTTCGTTTTTCTTTATTTTTTACTTATCTTCTCTGTTTTAAATTATTTTTGTTTTCTTATATTTGATTTGTAATTTTTTTATTAAATGAAAAGATTTGAATATAATTATATTTTCTTTTGGGTTTGGATGGGTTTAGCACGAGTTTAAGACGGGTTGACGGGGCGGGGCGGTCCGGTCCACGAGTTAAGACGGGACGGGTTAACGCGTGTTATTTTAGAAAGGGCGGTCCAAACCCGCCGTAGACCCGCCCCGGTCTAACCCTTCGGTCAATTGCGGTTCATGGACGATCCGGGGCGGTCCGGTCCGGTCCATGGGGCGGGTTTGGAACGGAGCGGGTCCGACCCGGCGGGTTTTTGATAAACACTATCTGGGCCTCTGGGGTACCCTTGATGTAGAAATGAGATCTGCTGCGGTGTCGCGCGGTATGCTGGCCGTCTGATTAAGATCCAATGGACAAGGGAGGTCCGTGCATGTAACCTAGATTGATAGGCCCGTAAAAAGTGAACCATCCGATCAAGATCAGACGGCTCGTAGTGCGCTACACGCTGTGTCGCGCAACAGCACAGTCGGATTGCTTGATGTAGGCCAATATATTTTAATAATTTGGAATAATATATAAATCACGTGACCCGATATCCATCAAATTGTGTGCCAATTTGGAATAATATACCATCCCTTGTGCTGGGGTGGAAAAAAAACTCGTGGCTCGTGCCTCGCTGGAGAAAAATTGACTTGAAATATAATTTTGTTAACTAATTTATATATATTAGTACATAATTTGATATATAATATATTTATTTATTGAGAAAGTTTAATATGTACCATAGTGCATAGGACGTTCTATGCACCACGAACTTTTTCGAGTGTATTTTTGTAAATTGACAAATCTAATTTAACCAATAAAATCTACATATTGAAATCTCATAGCGAATCAAATTTTACAATTTTTTAGATTTTATTACTATTTTTTTCAAATTTTTTAAAACATTCTATTTTTGGAATGTTATACTATTTACAATATTCCAAAAATGGCATGTTTTAAAAAATTCGAAAAAAATAGTAATAAAATCTCAAAATTGTAAAATTTGGTTTGCTATGAGATTTTAATATGTATATTAGATTGGTTAAATTAAATTTGTCATTTTACAAAAATACCCTCGAAAAAATTTGCGGTGCGTAGAACGTCCTATGCACTATAGTGCATATTAAACTTTCTCTATATTACATATAAATGCTATTTTTATTTAAAATATTATTATAAAATGAATAAAATATTAGTTTATAATTAAAAATAATATTAATTAATTTGTATATTACTTGCTTGAATATATATATATATATATATATATATATATATATATATATATATATATATATATATATATATATAAAGTACTATAATTTAACTCGACGAGCTTGTTAAAAAATTCGATACAAACTCGATTTGATTCGACAAAACTCGAATTAATTTTAAATCAAGTTTGGACTAAGATTAGCTCACTCGAGCTCGACTTGTTGCCAGTCCTACTTGTGTAGTTGTGCTTACCTGTTCCAACCAAAAATAGGCACTGATTGGCACCTCTTTCCTTTTTTTTTTTTTTTTCCGTTGGAACTTTACATGCACCTCGAAAGTTTTCTGCGCATATCTAAAATTAATACGGCGCACCAATGAAACACAAAAATTAAGTTAAAATCATGTTAGCATTTGATGTTTTATCTTTTATTTTTGCACCGGAGTATAACACCTAAATAAAAATAGCTTACAAACAATAAATCAAATGCTCACAACTTAAAACAGGAAGTGTTGAAAGATTTTTCTTGTGCGTTCTAAAAAAATTGTTGGGGTTGGAGTCTTCGAGAGCATTGTGGGGCAAAATGGCACAAAAGTAACAAATGGCAAACGATAGTGCGCCCCTTCTCAATGGTTAAGAGCTAAAGGGAGTTAAATTAAAAACATTATTGTCATAAAATTAAAGAATACCTCACGAAGAAAATAAGAGATTGGACTATGGATTAGTTTGAGCAATAGACAACCACAACCACACACATAGGATGAATAGAAGCTTATTAATATAATATGCAAACCACTAGATTTAGTTAAAGATAACCATTCCATTAGATTCCATCAAAATATACCTTTTCAAGCCAAATTGGAGCGGCTTTTTTCATCATCTTTTTCTTTTTAAATGTGGGAAGGGGGTGTGGAGGTGTTAAATTAAGTGCCAAAGTGATTTGGTGGAGACCTCATTATTCCAAAGTAGATGAATGATGTAATAGCATTTTATAATAATATCACGTTCAGAACCTCAGTTCCTTCAAGAGTCATATAGCAAGACTACTTTGCTTTAAATTCTGTATAATATTCAATATCTAGTGTTTACATTACAGTCAATTCTTCTCTATATAAGATTCTACAGAAGGAACCTATATAAACCTACAACCACGAGGATACTGAATAAGTATCGCAGGCTCAGGGAAATTGATTAGTGTCATCGTACTCTGTGTCATCGCTACTCATCCAGCGCTCTATTCCCTCTACTCATCCCACAAGCATTTTTTTTTTCATTTCGTTATTATAAGTGTTCACTTTATTAGATACAAATGTTCACTTTGTAGTAGAATTGTTCGTTGTTTTATAAGTGATCGCTATGTTCACTATGTTCATTTTGATTTTTTTTTTTCAAAAAGTTCAGTTGGGTCAATACAAATGTTCAGTTAATTGAGTATAACTGTTCAGTTAGTTGCAACAGAAAATATAAATGTTATGAGCAAACATGTTTATTTTATTAAGTATAAATATTTAGTTTAATAAGTATGAATGTTTAGTTTAATAAGTATAAATGTTCTCTTATTTACATATAAACGTTTAGTTAGTTGCAACAGAAATGTAACTGTTATAAGAAAAAAAACCAAGCGAAGTGGTCACAAACCAGACATAAACACATGAAAAAATTAAAAGTGGAAATGAACCGATCCGGTTCAAATTAAATTTTTTTCGATTCTATCCCTGCCTCCTAGCGTACATCTTGACCCACTCGCAATTCTGATTCTAGTGTGATTTTGATGCATTTAACTGAACACTTCTTATTATTAAACTGAATATTTATAACATACAGCAGCGATGACAGAGATGGTTTATTTAACGATGACAGTTAATAGCTGCAGGCCCAGTATTAGTTTCAATGCCATGCTTGGGCTAACATAACCGAATTCTATGTGAGCCAACACTTACGGATCTTGCGCTGTTGGATTTGATTTCCTGTTATATAAGACCTTGATCTGAATGTTATCTTGGCCCAATTGAAGGACTACCGTACTGTACTTGCGTTTGGTAAAGCGAAGTAGATAACTTAAGAGAATGGTGAATGGACGTTTGATAATACTCCAATAAATAGAGAAAACACTGTTGTATAAGAAGATCAAATTATGTTCTGTGATATATATAGCTATTGAGGCAGTAAAGATAATTAAAGTAGAGGTTTTTTTTTTTCTTTCCTTTTTTGAAAGAAAGAATTGAATGTCTTGCGTTAAGATAAAATCGGATGAGTGATATTATGAGAAGAGGAAGAGCGATAATGATGGTACTTATGGTGATTTCCTCTTATTTTAAAACTTTAAATGTTTAAAAAGGCCCTCATCGAATTTCGAACATGCAAACTTTACTCATGGTGATTTCCTCTTTATCGCTAGCTCAAAGCCGGATCCAAATCCTGTGTCGCGCGGTATACCGTGTAGCGCACAAGACGATAAAACTGCTAAGCCGTGGGTCCCACCTTAGTCAAGCTGGAAACTGAATTCTGGAGAAAGTTTGGTCTGAACTTTGCATAATCACCTTTTTGGGAATTCGGAGAGTGGGACTACATCGGGACAATTGTTTCTTTCACATATGCCCTTTATTAGAACAAAATAAGTGGTTTATTAAGATTTTAGTTTTCTAATTATCAAAACTGATAAGAACGCCATTAGTTTGAATGTTTACTAAAAAAAATGATGTACAAAAATTCGACTTGCTGAGAAAGTTTGGCATGCTGATTTCGTTTCTGATGTTATTGTTTAAGAAAATAATATTTTCATTTATTCTACATGAATCAGTAATCATTTTAAATAATTTCATATTAAAATTGTCTGAGTATGAAAATCTATCATCGTTCAATTTTCTAAAGTTTCAACATTATTTTATTTGCAGTCAATTGTTAATTTGAAATTGTATGCTTGCTAATTAAAAATTTTAGTCATATAAAACTAATTGAGTTTAATATAGGTTGTAGCAGATGATTTGCATAGCTGTATAATGTAAGAACATTAATTAGATTAAATATAGGTTTACAGAATAAGAGAAACATTTTAAAATTTTATTTTATAATGCATGAATGTAATTTTAGTTGCATGTATGAATGCATTTATTAAGTATTAGGATTGCAAAAACATTTTTTGTTACAAACACTAGCCGGTAGCTACCTAGTAAGTATTTGGATGAATAATGTGCCAAACCAAACTTTCTCAGAAGGAATTCAATTTCCAAAAGGTCTCAAGTCCCATGTGATAATTCGAAGTTCAAACGCAATATAAATAAGGTGTCAAACGAAACTTTCTCAGGATTTCAGTTTCCACTTTCCAACTTGGCTAAGGTGGGACCCATGACTTAACAGTTTTGTCATTTTGCGAGCTACACGGTATATTGCGCGACACACAGGATTTGAATCCGCTCAAAGCCAAGGACTAATAGGAGAGTTCAGATCTGGTGCCGCGCGGCACACCGTGTAGCGCGGCATCGTAGCCGTCTGATCAAGATCCAATGGACAAGGGAGCCCCGTGCATGTAACCTAGATTGATAGGCCCGTAAAAAATGAACCGTCCGATCAAGATCAGACGGCTCGTACGCGCGCTACACGGTGTCCCGCGCTACACGGGATTCGGGTCCCTAATAGGAAGAGCAAGGTTCCGTTACAATATTTTGGTTGCCTTCAGGTATAAATATTTTGCTATTAAGTTAATTTTTCAAAATTTAAAATTTAAATATTAAATTTAAACATCTTTTTTAGTTTAACGAGAGATGCATTTTCATATAAGTTTTGTAAATTTTAGAATTTATTTGATACTCGATCAATAGATAGAAAGACAAACGAACCTTGTTAACTATGTTAGATTCATTCTAATATGTTCATGTTTTAGTCTTTGATCAAGTATCAAATAAGAGAGAGGCTAAACTCAGTCGCGACTGACGGATGAGACCGTCAGCTACGATCAAATCTCAATTTTCGAGATTCTAACAGTTGATCCGAACCGCTCAATGTGTTCTCCATGTTGAAATCTCGTTGGAGACAAAATTTTATATTTTTCTGAAATTTTTTAGTACTTGTTTGGTATTTTACAAAATTCTTAATCTAAACAATCATGGACCCTTCAATAACTATGATTTTTTTAAATCTCAAAAAAATAGTGAATAAAATCAGAAAAATATAAATTTGGTCTCCAATGAGATTTCAATATGGAGAACACATTGAATAGTCCAGATTAGCCATTAGAACCTCAAAAGTTGAGATATAATCGCAGCTGACGAGTCCAATCGTCAGTTGTGGCTGATTTTAGCCCATCTCATCAAATAAACAAAAAATTTTATAAAACTTATATAAAAACACATCGCTCATTAGATTAAATAAGATCAAAGGTTTAGATGTAACGTTTGAATTTTAAAATTTTTCCAGTAGTAAAATGTTGGCATTTAGGGACAACCAAAATATTAGTAGAGAAACCTTTTTCAATTCGGAAAACATATCATTAATTCTCAAGTTTCGGCCTAATAAACATCCTAGTTGCATAAGGCAAATATAGTGCAAACACCTTGCATTGTTCATATTATTTGAGGTGAATAAAGCAAATATATAATATTCCGGAAAATTCGTGTACTTCTCTAAAAATAATATGAACAATGCAAGATCTAGTGTGGGAATAAGAGAAATAAGGGAAGAAGTGAGAAGAAGTATTGGAAAGTAACTTTGTAAAAAGTTTGAATTGTTTATAATAAATTTATTCTCTTATTTCTTTACTCTCATACTTCATCCAAACGGAGCCTAAAGAAATTATTAAATTTGAGAATCAATTTTTGGTCCATTGGTAAATGACAATGCAATTTTAAGTAGAAGATCGCGGATTTGAAATATGACTATGAGTCTTTTATGGATATTTAATTAAAAAAAAAACAAGTTGAGACACTTTGATTCCAATTTTATTATTAAAAAAATTAAAATTTTTTGGGTTTAGAGGGAGTGTGGGGCTAAAATATCCTCAGTGGTTAAGAGCTGAAGAGAGTTTGATTAAAACCGCTGTTGTTTTAACCATAAAAGGATAATTCGAGGAAAAAAAATGGATTAGTTTGAGCAATCAACGCCCACTATCCCACATATGGGCTGAGACCACTAGAAACTTATTATATTATAATATTTAAACCACTAAAAACATAAGATAACCACCCCATTAGATCCCACTAAAAAAAATAGTAAATTACCGTTTGAAGCCTAATTGGGGCAGCCGGTTGCGGTGAGGTGTTAAAATAAATGAAGGCCGAGGTAGATTAATTTGGTGGAGACCTAAGTAGATGATGATTCAATAAAGGTTTATAATAATATCAACTTTAAAGTTGGGACCTCAGTTCCTTGGAGAATCATATAACTAGACCAATTTGCTTTTCTTTTGTATAATTTTCTGCTGAAAGGATATCCAGGCACACAGCAACATTTTCCTTTATTGTATAATAAGTAGGGTTGAAAACGAAACCGTTTTAATCATTTTTCATTTCATTTCATGTAGACGAAACGATTAACAAAATAACAAAACGGTTTCGTTTGATTGGATGAAACGGTTAACGAAATAATGAAATGATTTCGTCCATATGTAAATCATGAAAATTTTGTCCATTTCGATTGTTTCGTACGAAACTAAAATTCTGTTTTGTTGACGAAACAAAATATTCTAGTTTCGTCATCGTTTCGACTGTTTTGCAGCCCTATGTATAAGATTCATTCAAACCTAAAAAGTACAAACATAAGATGACGCCGAATACATAATTCCAACCCAATACTATTGTAGGCCTAATACCATACATATGCTAATATTAAGGCCTAAATTGCACGGCTAATAACATAGCAACCTGAGACAATAACATTAACCAGTACTGTTTGTAAAGCCCGTTTTATCCGGAATTGCTTACGGCAGCTTCAAATTGTTATTTGAACACAGTACTCTAATCTTTTAAAAGATGAGTGTTGACTTTTTCTCTTTTCACAAAATAATTAAAAGAGCAAGATTCTTGGTGTCACATTTATATATGGTGGCACAAATGCTACATTTTATTTTTTTTTTAAATTTTTAAATTTAAAATTTTAAATATATTGTTTGATCTGAACCGTTGATCTTGTTCATTTTAATGACATATGCATTATCAAAATATTTTATAATTTTTAAAATATATTTAATGCTAGATAAGAGGTCAAAAAATAAACATATTAGAATTAATCAAGCTTCTAAATTTCTGCGAAATAACGGCGAAATAACAGAAATAGCGGTATTCTGTGTCAAACCGTATGAACGTTACAATCTTAATTGAGAAAATGACGTAACACGTTATTTCGGCGATATAACGCGTTATTTCTGTTATTTCGGCAAAATAACAACCTGTTAATGCTACTATTGTTAAATTGGTACAAGCTGCTACTGCTACTCAATATTGGTACACTACAGTATATTGAATTTGGTATGGCCGTATGCTATTTGTATGGAGTATTGGAGATGTATAAATATATAAATTGATAGTTATAGAATTGATGTGTCAAACTTTGGAAAAAATACTACACAGTTATATCGCCGTTATAACATCGAAATAACACCGAAATAACATGGGGATCTGGACCGTCATACCGAAAAAACCGAAATTTAAAAGCTTGGAATTAATATATTATTTATTTAGATTCGTTCATTTCTTACCTCTTGATCAAGCATCAAATGAACTTCAAAAATTATAAAATTTTTGTGAAAAAGCATCTGTATTTAAAATAAACAAGATCAATGGCTCGGATCTGACAATGAAAATTTTAAATTAAAAATAATAATAATAAATTTGGCATTTATGACACCATAAAAGTAGTTTTTTTAATATTGTACCGGATACTGAAAACTGCCGATAATAACGGGAACCGAAACAATGACCATAACGGAAAATATCCGGTAAAAGAAGACAAAATACCGTATTACGATCTCTGGACGGTAAGGGTTGGTATGATATCAATATTATAAATAAAAACCGAGGGTGTCATTAATTATTTGGTTAAAAATTGTCCGACACATTATGCTCCAACCGAACTAATGTTACCAGAGAATTTTTCGATATCTGCAACATGGTAACCTATGGATGTATGTGTAACGGGTATTATTCATTTTACAACTAACCCGTTTCGACTATTATTGTTTGTTTGGAATCTCATTGAATCGTTAGAAATTTCATGCGTCCCATTTCTAATTTCTGATCCATCTTCCTCTTCCCCTTTTTCTTTGGGCGTCGCTCTCTCCTATATCGTTGAGGGAGAAAAAACACAGCCTAATCCCAACCCCTTTTATACCAATCTTTTACTATTACAAATATGTCCGATCCAATCCATAAAGATCATTGTTTTAGATCTTATTTGATCGATTATTCGATTGAATTGTTAAAAATCTTGGATATAAGTTTGTATTGAGACTATACTAAAATCATACCGACTCCGTTTGGATAAGGTGTGGGAAAAAGAGAAGAAGTGGAAAGAAGTATTGAAAAATGTGTAATTTTGTGAAGAGTTTAGATTGTTTATAATAAATTTATTCCCTTATTCCTTCTTCCCTTCTTCCCAAATGGAATCCAAATGGAGCCACCGAGAAGTATAGTTATTCTTTTCAATAATAACCTGCTTATATATTAATGAAGATATGCTGCTTCTGATGCATGTACTCGGTATATTTATTAAGTTCATTTTGTAGAAATTCGTTTAGTCATTGTCAATTGGAGTTTTTTTTTTTTTTAATCTAATAGCGGCTATCTGGAGTGATCAATTGGAGTTTGTTGTTTCTCTTTTTATGTTTCTGATCCATCTTATATACTTAATTTCCATATCAAATGTTTTTTTTTTTACAAAATTTTATCAACTTTGATTACCTAAAATAGTACGAATCGAATGACTTTTATTTTATTAGTTAGTACGCGTCTACTGAACATTTTTTAACACAATTATTATAGATTGGATCGAAATTTTATATTAACGTGAACGCCTGACACGTGCACATATATCAAAATTGTATGAAATCAACTAAGAGACAACACCTTTGCAGTTTTGAATTCCGAAGAGCACTTCTTAATTTTCTTATTATTTGCTAATTTTTTTTTGACGCAAAGTATCTGTTGTTTTAGGTTTAGGAATGGTTTGTTTGGTTGGGTTTTATAGGCAAACCATTACGTTCCACAAGAAAAGATATAAAAATGTGCTATTTGATTCGAAAACAAGAAAAGAAAATAAAAATGTGCTATTTTATAGGCAAACCATTATGATATCAATACTCTTTTTGATTCGAAAACAAGAAAAGAAAACTCTTAACAGTCAATGTGCTATTTGAATTGGTTTACCTAATGCTCTACAATTACACCAAAATATAAAAATGTTGTTACACTCAACCGATACTACAGTCAACGTGTTGTTGAGCGTGTTTATGTGGGACAAGTGAAATGTCAACTTCTCAAACGCTTTCCTATTCATGATGATGTGATTTTTTAAAAAAGGAAATGTGTTATAATAAGAATAAAACTGAACTCGACACAGTCTAGATTTTTTGTGGCATATTCAACTGCCATATTATAACGCGTCTCGTTCACAGGACCACAGTGGTAAGCAATAACTGCCTAAAGTATCCATGTATCATCGGCCAAATTTTGAAGTTTTTTGTGGACTCGCCACACCGAATGGATGTCCATTCCCGCCACAGAATCCAATTGGGATATTTCATAAACCTTATAATAACTCGAGGAAGTTTAATATGCACGTAGGGCATTCCGTGCACCACGGACTTTTTCGGAATTATTTTTGTAAATTGACAAATCTAATTTAACCAATCTAATCTACATATTGAAATCTCATACCAAATCAAAATTTACAATTTTTGAGATTTTATTACTATTTTTTTCGAATTTTTTAAAACATGTCATTTTTGGAATGTTGTACTATTTACAATTTTCCAAAAATAGCATGTTTTAAAAAATTTGAAAAAAATAGCAATAAAATCTTAAAAATTGTAAATTTTGGTTTTCTAGCTATGAGATTTCAATATGTAGATTAGATTGGTTAAATTAGATTTGTCAATTTATAAAAATACTCCCGAAAAAGTCCGCGGTGCACGGAATGCCCTATGCACTATAGTGCGTATTAAACTTTCTCTAATAACTCAGGGGTAAAGCCACGTAGTAGTTGGTGAGTCATTAGAACCTGTCGTGTTTTAAAAAAAATTTGAAGGATCCACCTCAAAAAAAATTTAATTGATATTGCATTTGTTTGTAATTTAAAAAAAATCATAAGAAGTTAGGGACCCATCTCAAAAATTTGAAGGATCCAGCTGAACGTGTCGTGTTTGATTTGAATTGCATAACGACGCCTAAAAAATCACATATGGACCCAGGTACTATTTGTTCCTGACTAATCGTCTTATTTCTTCCTCCCCAAGTGAATCTTATTAAGATAAATTTTAGAATAGAATGGAATATTTGGATGATAATTATTCGTAGCATATATATACTAACGCGAATCTCGCACATTGCGTGATTTGTTAAGACAATATAAACAAAAATACCATAGAAGATAAAAAATACAACTCGGATATTATATAAAAACTGCCACTAAAATTACTAAATATTGTTACTGTAAAAAAAATTCCAAACACCACAAAAGATCAGAAATATTTGTGGTTTGAATAGTGACCGAACTTCTTCGTATGCCTCCCATCTTTATATATTTATAATATAGAAAAAATAAGAGTTCAATAAAATTTCTAATGAATCTATTATGCAAAATTAAGAGAAAAATAAAAATTCAGAGGAAATTGTTGTATTTTTTATTGTCTTAATTTTTTAATTATTATTTTTGTATATTAAGTTTATTATTTTAGATTTTTATTGTTATTATAATATATATTTCATTTCACTTGAATTTTTTTATGTAACATTATTTTAGAGTTATTTATTTAAAAATTATTATTACATTATGTCTATATTAGACGTTACATCATACATATATTTTGTAGTAAAAAAAATTTTACAGATCCTGCTGACACGAAATTCTAGCTTCGCCACTATAATAACTAATAAGCAGAAAAAAAATGATGAAGAAATTGTTCTGTGCTAGCTAGTGCTGACATTGAATCAGAGAAGATCAATGTGGACCTTATAGTAATGTGGAAAATTTGGCATTAGAAATTTTTTTTTTCTAAGAAGCATTCATTTTAATTAACTTGATTATTTTTCAAATGCTATTCTATGAAATAAATTTTTTTGAGGGCCTATTCTATGAAATAATTAAGGAGAAGCTAGTTTTCACACAGAAAGTGGGTAGCATTAGGAAGTGCTATTTGTATAATTGCTCCCTTCAAATTTTCAGTTTGCTGGAAACAAACTACATACTTATTACATGCATAATCCATGGGCATGATTGGAGTGTGTGATTCCTGGATTGCTTGAACTGAACCACACACAAAACCTGACGCATGCATAATCTCCCTAACAAATCCCCATTCCATATGCATGTTTTGCTTTTCCCATTATCCATTTTCAAAAAAAAAATTGAAAACAATCAATGGTCAAGGACTAAAATGCCCCTGGAAAATGTCCCGAAAAATAAAATATGGAGAACTCAGTTTAGAGGTAGTCATGTCAATATGTCATTTAACAATTAATTAAGCTTCCATTTTTAGTACTATTATAATTAACATATAACATGTGTATAGCACACCGGGAACATGTGTATACAACCATAGCTCCTTTTTGCATGATGATTATTTATTTATTATTCATTCAGACACCTATGTATTCATTTCTTGTGTTATACTATTATTTTGGTTGCATGATCCACCTTGTTATTACCTACAATTGCAAATTCAGGCCAACGTCAAAACTTGTCCAAATAATAAAAATAAAGTTAACTAAGAAATTTTCTAGATAAAAATAGAATCAAGTTTCTGAATTATAAGTATTTATTGAAAAAGAAAATGAGTTTAACTTTGTAACTTATATATTCACTCGAAAAGTCTTGATTCAAATTAATTAAGAAATTTAGGCCTGTGGCCTGCTGTTCATTAAAACTCACACAAATGTGGTTCGCTATATTCATGCGAACTTCAATTGGAAACCAATAATATTATAAATTAGAGCTCAGTAGTGTTTTAGTGTAATTTGGATTTGATCTCTCTTTGCTAAGAGTAAGACCAAACCAAACCTAACAACTCCTACTCTGCTACTCCATTCTATGCAGCATTTCTGGTGAGGAAAAAGCACCACTCTTTCAACTCTCAAGTGGTTCGCATCCTCTCAGTTTTTGCGCACTGGAGCATCCTTTCATAGGGAAAAAAAGTCGTAATATTAAATTAATGGAGGTGTGAAGCCACTAATAAATTGGAGAAGATAAAAATACACAGTCGAACGTGGGAAAGTGGAGAAGTCCCGCCTATTTATCCTCTTTCCTCGGACTTGATCAATTCCTTCGCTTGCATCAAAACCAACTAAATTGAGAAAAAATTAATGGATCTGAACTCCACTTCAACTTCATCTCCAGCGAATCAGATTGATTTAGAAGATTCGTACCGGCCACTGCCTTCGGTCTACTTGGCATTTCTTGCAATATGGGCTCTTTCTGGCTTTTCATGGGGACTTAATTCATGGAGAAATCGCCATTACCAGGTTCTCTTTTTCTTTATAGCTCTATGGCTATTTCAAGCTGTTTGATCGAGAGAAATATTTAGATAAAATGAGGAACTAAAAATAGAGGGTACTTTTCTTTATGTTGTACTAGGGGAAATTAATCGTGACGTACTGGAGAGAGAGATGCTTGTTGCTACTAACAATTTACGATCATATCCGTCCTTTTTCTAAATAAAGTTGTGTCGTTATCGACTAATCGTTAATAATTGATTTATTTATTGTTTGTTATTTCAGGCTAACAATCTGCAATGGATGCTATCACTAGTACCTTTGATCAAAACTCTGCAACTGGCACTTGCATTTTCCTTTTGGTGAGTTACATATGTTCCCCTTGAAAATGTCACAAGTATTCTTCCAATGGTCAGTTGTCCTACCAAAAAGTTCTTGCATCTCTAATTACTTGAATTAAACCCTCAACTACACTGGGTTCAGTTTTTATAGTTGGTTCTCCTATTGACTCTAAATGGGTCAAAAGTCAAACGCAAACAACATATTATATAAATTTTTAAATTCTACATTGCTTACACTATTACTTGCTGATGAATTACCAGTACCATACTGACATTACACACCTAAATTGGTACACTTTACTGGAACAGCCCTGGCAGTTCAGCCAATTTCTTCCTTATTTCCATGCCATTTTTTCTTCAAAAATTGAGACTGGATATGGAAAAGAAGAGAGATAAAGAGGCGAAGAGAAAGAGCCAAATACAGGAAAAGAAAAGGAAACTTAAAATAGTTTACAAGTATCACTTTCAACCTTAGACATAATAATTTAAACTTTGCAGGTACTCATGTATAAACCTGGAGGTATGTTCGCTCTGGATGTCATTCGGTGTGTATGTGACGGGAATTCTTTTCCAGACAACAGCCTTTGTGGCATTCATGCTCATATCCCACGGGTACTGCATTGTGTGTGAGCGCATATCCCTGCGTGAGCGTCGTACCACTGCCGGTATTGGCTGTCTCCTCTACTTAACTCAGATTGGCTACAAGGCTGGTATTCCTTATTTCACGGTAGGAGCTGGCTAGGCGTCCTTCATTTTTGTTTCACTTCTTTAATCATATAAAAGACAACTTTCTCTGTTATTTATTTAATTTCTTTAAGCAGGTGTTTCTTCTAGCAAGCTACACGGTCACATTCTATGTCATATTCAGGCGAATTTCAGAGAACTTACTAATGCTTAGTGAGCAACTGAATTTTATAGAGGATGAAGATGTTCAGTCGATGCACGGTGCACTAAACACAAAATACATCATGTTCAAGTAAATTTTCTCACCCCCTCCCCCCAAATTTAGGAATTGGGACAATAGCCTTTCTACCCTGTAAAACTCCTATATTCTTTTTTAAATGAGCCCTGCAAAAATTAATATTCATGGACTATATATGGGCCTGGCAACACATAAGAGAATATCCTTTAATTGTCTTCCTTGATACCCTGTCTATATTTGGGCAAATTAGCATCGTGAGCTCATTTCTGGTGCAAGCATTTTTCACTTCCTAGAGGTATACACATTATCGAATTTTGCAGGGTATATGGATAATTGTCCTAAAAGAGAAATCTAGTTAAGATGAATTGCTAAAGAAAAAGTGCTTTTTTTTTTTTTTGCTTTGCTTTTTACTTCGCTAGGAGATTTCAAGGGACAATGCAGATAGTGGCAGTGGCATACATTTTAGTACGTCCTTCTAAATTAAACTATATATATATATATATATATATATATATATATATATATATATATATAATTTTGTCAAGTTTTTTATACTGCATTACCAGTATTACCATACCAGCCATTATTAGTACAGTTGCAAATTTTGGTGTACTCATAGTTGGAGAATTCTTTCTTTCTGCTTTTTAGCCTGGTTTTTCAACTAAAATACATAATACAACTAGGCTTCCACAAAAAAAATAAAGAATTGTGTGGAAAAGTTGGAAAAATCTGAGATCTGACTGACTGTTGGGACTACAAGAACTAGATGGTATGGTTTCTTGGACAAATGATTACCTAGAGAACCAGTCAACTAGTACTGGTGAATATCCAACACATATTTTAGTACTAATTACTTAGATGTAAAAGAAAAAAAATAATAGATTAATCGGGTCATCACTCGCTTCATTTATAGGTATATACCATTCTGATATTGAGCTGAGTGGTTTCTAAATTTAGCACTCTAATAGAAAAGATATTATGCACATATGCTTCGTGAAAAATAATTGTGGATATGACATAAAAGTAATTGACTTTACGCAGATGAATATAAACACTGAGGACACTCCGGACAATTATTGGTTTCGCATTTTAGTACGTGAATGGGTCCAATATTGCATCTTCTTGTATATTGGGTAAGTTCTTCAAATAGTTACCACCTGATACTGAAACAGATTATGCACAAGGACGTCTCACATTTCTTTTGTCCAGATATTATTATTTTAGATTCTGTAATAAGTTCAGATTTATCGTTACTTGAAGTATCTACAATGAAGGCATGGTGGATGAAAATACTCTAAACCTCTGTTCATGCAAATAACAAATTTGCGACATTGTCTATTTACAGATGGAATTTTAGAATACCTGAAGCATTGATGCATTTCTCCTTGATGCCTGCTTTCAAGTCAGGTTGGGAGATGACCGTGCCTCCAGTTTATAGTGTTGTACGTTTATATTCTTTTTTAAAAAATATCTTCCTTTTCTTCAAAATATAGAATAGTTTTCATTTTTTTTTCTATGTCATAATTTCTTTGTGTTTGAGTGCCCACAGACTGACAATCACAAGTACCCGTTGGTTTATCATTTAGTGGTCCTGGTACTTTCACTAGAAATTCAAATTGCTAGAAACATAAATATGTCAGGAAAAAACAACCACCTCGCTTGTGTTGGTTCCAAACTAAAAACAGAGGTCTCAGTCAGTTCTGGTGGTAGGTAATTATTTGCTGAATTGTTCACTTTACTGATGCTACTAGTTTTTTGAATTTTTCAGGAAGTCGATGAAGCTGAGTTCAAGGACCTGATTTCACAAGAATGGCATGTTGGTGTGGTAAGCAAAATTACTTCATCTATTTTTCAATTGCATTTGCTCTTAGTTAACCTTTTAACTAACTTCACAAGACTAATTTTTAGTAACACGGCTCATGTACTCCCACTAGAAAAATTTCTAATATTGCCAGTATACTGATTCTCTTAAATTATACAAGTTGGTTTCTTATCTTTTATTCATTTACATATGAAACATTTTTTATACATGCAGAGAACCTCATTGTGCTCCAGTTCTGGCAAATCAACTGATCCAGTACTGGTAATAGTTCAAAATCCTCGCGCCACACATAAGGCCGCACCAACCCATAGTCACAATAGTCAAGTTCTAGGAATCATAAGTTCCAGAAGTGGAGGATATCATAATGCGGAGGATCAAGTTTAGGCGCTTCTTCTTCCTTCTTTTTTCACAAACAGCTCCGCAGTTATTTTGCTGTAAATAGAAGGCGTAAACATGCTTTCTTTTTTCTTTCTTTAATTTTGTTTTGTACAATTGTACTTGATAAAGAGATAAAGTACATGATTTAGTCCTTTTTTTTTTTCCTTTTTCCAACCATGCACCATAGCCTAGATTTGTTCATAAATGGTAAATAATTTTTAGCTCTTAACTCGATCGCTTCTTTTGTATAGTAATAATATTGTTTTCAGACTTCCGTACCATGATTGATTTCTGCAAATTTCAGTATTTTCTTGTTTTGCTTTAGTACTTGATTGTTCCGAGGAGATGCATGATATGTGAAATCTTGTTCAAGTTCTTAAAGCAAACCACCTGTGTCTTATTTGGTCTACAATGAAGTGACCATAATTCACGGCTACCAATTAGTATTCATATTGGTTCTTAAATAACCTATAATGTGGATAATTCTAGATAATCTTTCTGATGATTTCTAAACGCAATAAAATAAGCAGCTTAGCAGTGGATTTTATTAATTGTTTTATCTATGATTATTAAATAAACAGTTTTACTTTAACGTTCAACAATAATTAAATTTAGTTTTTGAACAAAAAAAAGGCCAACCATTATTTTTTGGATTAAATAATTAAATCTTTTGGCGTACTTTAACGTGTAATAATAAATAAATTTTTTTTGGAAAGACTTTTGTTCGTGACGACAAACTGCTTTTATAACATGTTATTCTAACATATTTAGATATTGATAATTAATTTCCAAATTAAAATTTTTAAATATTATTTCTGAAACTCAAGCCTCTGTTCGAGTACTCCAAAAAAATGTTATTCTAACATCGTTACCGTATCCTTATACAAGTAAAGATTTTTTTTTAATTTTTTTGGATAAACTAGACAGAGGCTGATTTTTTTTAAAATTTAAGGTCCAATTTCTTCGTCCAATTAATTTCATCCCCCGCCCAGATACACGTATCGACAAAGAAAAGTGAATCAAAGCATACGGATTTCAAGAAAAGGAGGGAAAAAAACTTGATACATTCATTCTCCTATTGACACCGATCCGATCCGATCTAATTAGGGATCTCCGTCTAATCACTTTTATTATTAGTCGCAATCAATTTTATCAAACATATCTACAGAAGAGCTACCACTTCTTAGTCATATCCAATCCTAGCTATCGAACATAAGTATATATAGAAGTGCTGCTTCAAGCGGCTTTGCAATGCATCTTAAGTGAGAGGTCGCAGGTTCGAAATCTGACTAGAATTTTTTATAGACATTTAATTTAGAAATAAGTTGAAAAACTTGACCCTCAATTTATCTTAAAAAAAAAAAGAATCTGCAACGGCTCTGTACCGGCCTAGACACAAGTTCCACTCATTTCAAGCTATTTCGTTTGTCTCAAAGGAAATTGACCGGCATTGAGTCGATGACTGAATTTAAAAATCTGGTTTTTGTTTTTCCATTGTGCAGGAAGTAACAAGAACAAACCAACATTTTGCCCATAATGCAACAGATTTGACTGACCGGCCTGGCAAGATACTTTGTAAAAGTTGGAAATTACTATTGGACAATTCTATGGCGCATAGAAGTTTCAAATCGAACTTGCATTCATTATATATGTTCATCATTTTTAAATAAATAATCTGGATTTAAGTCCGAATATTACAAAATTTAATTCACGATAAAATTTGCTATTAGTGTTTACAAAAAAAAATTCACATTAGAGGCTCGTTCGAAAATAGATAGCCAGAATTATCCTTTTTGCAAGCCATGCTCAGAATTTGTAATGCAAAAAACGTGTGAAGTCTAGTTATGCTGCCAGCGAATTGGCAGCTCTTCACACGAAGTTTTCATGATCGAAATGTTTTGTTGTGAGAGGTAGCTAGTTATATTCATATTATTTTTACCAAAAGTGTAGCAAAATTTAAATGCTATATACCGCTGTCGTGAACCTTTACACTAATATAGAACCACAAAAAAAATGAAAAAAAATTTATCTTATAATAATACGTATTCTGATAACTACAATCACACTACAGTAATAACATATATATGAATAAAGGAGCATCCTCTTATTTGCAGTGAATTTTGCAACAATCGCATCTAGTGGTGATTTTTAAGTGTCTTACGAGAAGGAATTCTATCTATCAATACAATCTAGCCAGGGATTATACTACGAAGGTTTCACATTCCTGAGAGCTTGCCAGACTGCACTATTGCACTTGAATCCACTGCCGAAGGCAATTTGCCAAATGCGGTGGCCCCGGTGAATTCGGCCTTTTGCTTCAGTGTACGCCAATTCATACCATGTCAAGCTCGATGACGTGTTACCTATTTCTCAGACAAACAATACTTTAAGGAGAAAATCATAGATTAGCATAAATTATATTATGGTCGCTACATTATTTCAATTATATAATGGTTCTGATTACATAAATTTGTAAGAATATCAATTGAGGGCTTTAGAAATTACATAAAACAGATATTTTACTAATTAAAAATTCGTATATCACATCAATCCAAACAAACTTAAATAAAGTTCGAGACAAGCCTGGTTAATTTAGTTTGATGAGGGATCAATTCATGCCTGCGCTAAGAATAGAATGATGTCCTTACATGCGAGTTGATCGATTAAACTATCCCAAAGACGATCCCCAAAGCAAATGTATTGTACCAGTAGCATGGTAATGGATCAGAGGACTTCCATTACAATGGAAACGAAGTCATCCGCCAATTTCCCCATTATGCACGATTAATTTTTTTAAGAAGTTATTTTTGTATGAGAAAATTAGGATAGAAGATCAAAGTAGGGAGAAAAACGGAAATTGATTGATTTTTCATGCATAATACTTTACCCCTTGCAGACTCCTGTATTTATTTACAGATAAGGAGACATTTGACTCATTTAATTACCCTTTGACAGTCGATATGATATCCAATCAATAAATTGTTCGTTGTATTGGTTTTAAATTGTTTATTTGCTAACTTATGCTATCAATGGTGAGATTATATCATAATAATCTTTAATTAGCTCACACGACTGAAGTATTAAACGAATCCTTGAAAAGCAACAGTAAATACCTAATGAAATGGCTTTGAACTAGTCAAAAGTTCTGGAGATTTAATAGTATAATAATAACATTATTGTAATATACAACAGAATCGAGATAGTACTTACAACTGGATGGTATACAAATTTGATAGAGTTGTTACCAAATCGGTAAAGGGTCATACGAGATGCCTCAACATGCTCGGGCTTCAGCTGCAGGTTCTTCTCCAGTTCATCAATCACACCCCTCCCTCCAGCATGTATGCAAAAATGATCAAAAGCCAGCTTGAAATCCGGTATATACGGCTTGGTCTTGGCTTTGAAAACCTTCTTAGCTACAAGTGTCGCAAGAAAAAGGAGTTGCTCGCTGAACGGCAGCACAAGAGGGCCAAGAGTGGTGACGTTGGCCTTGAGCGCATGACCCGCACTGACCTTCCAATCTTTTGACAAGGAGACACCAGTTTTGCCTTCCTCATCCTGCTCCTGATACACACATCGAAAGGCCTTGACGTAAGCCCCTTGATGGGTGTGTACAACATGGAGTAGGCGGTACTTGGATGGCAGCAGTCTGACTGACGCAATACGAAAAATGATCTCACCGAGGGTATCTCGGGGTCTTTCTCCCGAAATACCTCGTGGTAGTCCACAAGTGCATGACGCGGGTAATTCACCCAAGGTCCCTCGGATTGTTCAATCCGAACATGACGCGAGTCGTTCTCCCGAAGTACGTTGGGGCGCTCCATACTTCCCGAGATACCTTGGGATTCCGAGTATAATGCGAACCCAACCCGAGAGGGTACCTTACCCGAGAGTACCTCACCTAAGGGTCTCTCACCCGAAGGTATTTCACTCGAGACCTCACCCTCACCCGAGGGTATCTCACCGAGACCTCTCCCCAGAGTACCCAGGAATGTTGCATCCGTGCACGACATGAACTGAATCTCATCCGAACCTATCTCAGAATCTGACGAGGACTAGCTTTAGTTTAGGACATTACTATATTTGTAATTTTATATTTTCTTTTTCTTTCTACAAATTTTCTTTTTTTTAGGGTATTATTTCTGAAAATTTACTGACTTGTTGTCTAAGGCGCCGCCTCCTATATAAAGGGGTGCTTGTCATTGTAAACGATAGTTGATTAATTAATGAAATCTCCATTTGGGCTCTTTGAGTTCCTCTTTGCTATTTAGCATTTCTTTGTGATTTCTAATTCCACTAAACCATTTATCGCTGGCCTCCTCTGGCGGACCGGTGGTTTGGGACGAGCGTCGTCGTCAAGTGGTATCAGAGCACAGGTTCCGACAATCCACCTTCGCGCTTGCGTGAAGCTGTATCCCCAACATCCGCCGCCGTCGCTGATCACTGCGATCTAATCACTCCAACCATCCTCATTTTCCATCTTTTCGCCGGAATCCATGGCCGATCCTAACATCATCGCTCTTCTCGAACGAATGCAGAAGAGTCAAGAAACCCTACTTCAGCGTATGGATGATAACGCCGCCGCGCGCCATACAGAACTGATTACAACACTCATGGGACGATTAAACCCTAATGACGAAAGAGGTGGGGGCCGCAACCCCAATCCCAACCCCAACAATCCTAAAAATCGAGACCGAAACAACACCCGAGATCGTAACTGGGAACGAGGTCTCCGAATTGAGATTCCTGACTTCACTGGGAGTCTCAAACCCGAGGAGTTCCTAGACTGGACACATACTGTAGAAGAGGTCTTTGATTTGAAAGAAGTTCCTCCTGAGAAGCGTGTGCCCTTGGTTACCATCCGATTTCGAGACCGAGCAGCCGCTTGGTGGCAGAATTTTAAGTATCGTCGCTATCTCGACAACATTCCACCTCTCAATGACTGGGTAGAACTAAAACGTGAGATGATCCTTGAATTCATACCATTCAGCTATCGACAGGCACAGTTTCGACAGTCTCAGTCGCTCAGACAGGGACCGAGGAGTGTAGACGAGTATACCCACGAATTCTATCAGTTGGAGTCTTGCAATCTACTGAACGAGACCGAGGATCAACGAATTGCTCGATTCCTCCATGGACTTCGTGACTCGATCCGAGACACACTTGTTGTGCAAACCTTCTATGACCTTTCCGAGGCCCAAGTCAAGGCGAAGAGAGTAGAGCAACAACAAGCTCGAGCCGAATCCAATCCGTGGCTACAAGGTTTTTCACTCCGCTATCCAATCCGAGCACATTCCATCATGAATCTCGCTGCTCGACATACACCTCGACTGCGATGTCAGTGCACACATTCCATAAAGCTTCCGAGGTTCATCCCGAGATTCAACCCGAAGTTCACCCCGAAGTCCAACCCAAGGTGAAAGCCATAGAGGAACAAGGAACCCGAGGTCACAACTTGCTTCCTAGCGATGTGCCAACACCGAACCGAGCTCAAACTGTGGTCACAATACCTATATCTAAACCAATCCGAGCCTACACCGAGACCTCAAAACACCTCAACGTACCAAGAGATTCTTCAAGCATCAACTCGTCTGCCTCTTGTAGCATACCGACCTCAACTAACTTGAGCAACACCGTAGATATTCACGAGGTCGTCTGCAAGGTTAACTTAGGCAAAGAGAAGATCCATGAGGTTAACCTTGGCAATGAAGAGCAAGACCACGAAGTTGACCTCAACACTGGCGAGGAAAGTCTGGTCACTCACGAGACTATCTGCGAAGTTTCCTCAGATGAAGAGAAGGTCCACGAGGTTGATCTCAACTTGGGTCTAGTCATAATAAGCAAGAAGGATGCTTCTCGAAGTGATCTCACCTTCGAGCCCTTACCCTCTCCTTGTGTTACCTCAACCTCAACCTCGAAGACATGCAACATGGCCTTGAGGTCAGGCTATAATGATCCATTCTTGCAGCTGAGCCCAAAAGCAGTGAAGCGTGATATCTCGAAAATGCTACGAACTCAGGTGACAACGCTGCCAGCTCAAGTGACTTCGTTGCGAGGTCCTCTCGACCCTCCTCCAACATATTGTGAGCTCATCGCCCGAGAACTTTTCAAGACTGAAACTTTGCACGATACTCACAACACCACTTTAAAATCAGAGTACAGTGATCTATTTTTACAACCGAACCCAAAAGTACTTAAGCGAGATTTCTTGAACAAACTGCGAGATCAGGTGACTACGCTCGAGGCACGTGACACTCCGAGAGATAAATTTGAATGCCACCACGCGATCTATCGCTCATCGTTACCTTCTTCTCTCTTTGTGAACTGCAAGCACATCACCCGAGGTCCTCTCAACCCACCACCAATAAGAGACCCGAGTTCGAGTTCAAGAAAGGCTACAACACATGCTCGCGACCTGCAGGGAATATATACTCCCATGTGCTCGAATTTGAAGATTCTCGAGCTCATGTGGGTCTTCGCGAGTAAAGATCATGACCCGAGGTGTGATTACAATAAGTTTACTCGTTGCAAGTCTCGACGAAGTCCGAGCCTAAAGAAGTTCAATAAGGATGCCTACAGATTCAAGCTTTCCGAAGTCATGTACATTTCTAGCGTGTTCGATGTTCGTCATCTTCATAAGCACTCCGATGAAAATGCAAGCTTGAGGTCCGATGAAAATGCAAGCTTGAGGTCAAGCTTTGCTCAACCCCGGGAGCTTGACGCAATACGAAAAATGATCTCACCGAGGGTATCTCGGGGTCTTTCTCCTGAAATACCTCGTGGTAGTCCACAAGTGCATGACGCGGGTAATTCACCCAAGGTCTCTCGGATTGTTCAATCCGAACATGACGCGAGTCGTTCTCCCGAAGTACGTTGGGGCGCTCCATACTTCCCGAGATACCTTGGGATTCCGAGTATAATGCGAATCCAACCCGAGAGGGTACCTTACCCGATGGTACCTCACCTAAGGGTCTCTCACCCGAGGGTATCTCACCGAGACCTCTCCCCAGAGTACCCAGGAATGTTGCATCCGTGCACGACATGAACTGAATCTCATCCGAACCTATCTCAGAATCTGACGAGGACTAGCTTTAGTTTAGGACATTACTATATTTGTAATTTTATATTTTCTTTTTCTTTCTGCAAATTTCCTTTTTTTTAGGGTATTATTTCTGAAAATTTACTGACTTGTTGTCCAAGGCGCCGCCTCCTATATAAAGGGGTGCTTATCATTGTAAACGATAGTTGATTAATTAATGAAATCTCCATTTGGGCTCTTTGAGTTCCTCTTTGTTATTTAGCATTTCTTTGTGATTTCTAATTCCACTAAACCATTTATCGCCGGCCTCCTCTGGCGGACCGGTGGTTTGGGACGAGCGTCGTCGTCACTGACCTCCAGTTTGAGAGCAGTATGGCTGCACCGCCCACACGAAACAGACAATTTGGAATCAGCATTGACCCCCGGTTGCCGAAGTACCTATATGCCATGCTACATGTCATGTCATTTCTTTTTTATTAATAATTTATATAGGTATGAAAAAAAAAAATTGAGGGCATGACTGATTGTATAACTAAAACTGAGACATCCTGTGGGCCCTTACTACCCTTGTGTAATTTCTTTGTCTAAGTGAATAAATGTTATTTTCATATTACTTAATTAACCATTTGGCGGGAAGCACATATAAGCAAACAAATACAGAGAGATAGAAAGTGACCAGTTCTGGGTGATGTTCTCTGTGCTGACAACAATCGCATAGGAGTTGCGATGCACCTGAAGGAGGTCGTTGGCAAGGTTGATCGAGATCACGCTGGCACTGCATCCCATGCCGCTAAGATTGTAGGATTTTATGTTGCTGCGAAGTTTGTACTTGTTGATGATCATGGCAGAGAGGGACGGTGTCAGGGTGAACAGGCTGCAGTTGACTATCAAGATGTCTATGTCTTTTGGTTTAACACCAGTTGCTGCAAACAGGTTGTCAAGACTCAACAGCACCAAACATTACCTGTTCGAGGAAGCAATTTTTACTTGAACCTTTAATATTTGTTATTCTAAAGTAAAAAATGTCGCCACTGGTTGATAATAAATTATGAATGAATTCGGGGTTGGCAACAGTATCAGAAAATAATGATAAATTAACAGGATTTTTTTTAAAAAAGCTTTTATGTGCATATTGTTGATGCCCTGCGCTGGCATTGAAATACAATTTCCATGTACATCTTTGACTTATTTGAACTTCAACTTGTGTAACTTGCTCAGCCTCGGTGCGGGCATTGAGCATGGTGGGCCGTGGTGGCACACACTTAACAGCCTCAGACACATGCGTGTGTTCGCTTAAACCTGACCTCTCCAGTATCTTTCTCTGAAACTCCAATGAACTGTTGTTGAACCCGATAAGTTTAGAATGACTCAGGAATTCTTCAAACCCAGTTTCAAGAAATACTGGCGGTTTGTAGCACGTGTAGTCGACCAGATACACTGGCCTGGGACGTGTGAAGAAGTGAAATATGCAACCCACAACAAGCAGTCCAGAAAGCGTGAATACAGCCAGAAGGTTGTATTTTAGGAGTAACCAAACTTGGAGGAGGTCGTTGGGGTCGGTCCGAGTTGCTTCCACAAACAGCATTGCAGTAAGAGGGATCAAAGCTAGCTTTAGAAGATGAGTAACTAGATAGCAGTAGCCAAGTTTCACGTACTCAAGACTGATACTAATGCGAAAATTGGGTCGCCGACGGACAGACATGGCCAGTTTGGCTTTAACTCTGGTTTCACCACTCATGTGCATTTTTCACTTTTTGGAAAGAACCAGGAATTTGGTCGGAGTCAGATGCCTCAAAGGCTGATGCTGCACTCTTAGATTCTGGCTATGAACCCAGGTATAGAAAGTACTGGATATGCTTAGGTATGAAAAAGAAGTGGAGAGAGATTAAAATTAAATAACAAAAAAAAAAGAGTTATTTTATTGCTCTCTATATATTGTTGTTTGCAAGCGAGCAGATCTAACAACTGTTCAATTATTGAGAAGGGGTGAAAGTGAATTTTGAAGCTGTCAGAGTTGCGGCTCTTCCCTGGAGATAGGTTTAAAATACCAATTGTGCAAGGTCACACGAAACACATTGTGCATCTTTTGTTCCTACAAGGTGATTCGGTAATCAAAAAATATATAATAACTTCCTTCTAAGCCTTCACAAATTTCTCTCTCTCTCTCTCTTTTTTTTTTTTTTTGGTTGGTCATTCAGCAGCTCTCTCGTTTTATCTTCTAAAAACTAGATGGCCTGAAGGCCTCACAGTTTCATTTTTTTTACTCTCCGCTAAGAATTTATATAAACTAACCATCTACTACATCACCTTAACCTTTAAAGAGCTAATGCCTTATTCACAAAATATTTTTTTCTTATCTTCTAACTTTTTTTCTATTTCTACGAACAAACCCAATACTTATCGACGCTTAGTAGTTGATTCACAAATTTGGCATGACGCGATCTTTCAGGAATTGCATTTTATCCTCCTGTAATCCCTAATCCGTGATGAAAATGTGAAATTGTGAAGCTAGGGGTGCATAACGTCTAAAACGAGCACGCAAATGGACTGTTACGTTGATCATTGAGTTTTGGACACGAAATTGATTATCATTTGCGTTAACCGTTTTGTTTTGGACGAAACGATCGAAATCATAAAAATACCACGAAAATACACATGGACGGAACCGTTTCAAATTTGCATTAACCGTTTCATTTTTAAAACGCAACCAAAATCTTTAATTGTTTCGTTTCATTTTAGACGAAACGAAACGAAAAGACGATTGAAACGGTCACCGCTTTCGGGCTTATGTGAAACAAAGACCACTAGGTTGATAGAACAAAGAGCCGAATCACTGGGCCCGAACAACTCAGCATGAGTCGGAACAGTTTTATGTTTTAAGAATAGGCCCTTTTGATATTTACAACTTCAGTAGAAAGGCCCAAACAGTATGTGCAATTTTATTTGATCCAGTTGGAAGCCGTTCCGTCACTTTAGATAACTGGAGATGACATAATCAATTTCCGATAACCTAGATCTATCTTTGCTTCTCTTTTTTTTCCCTTCATGTGCAAACACAATTCCGTTTCAATCGTTGATCATGTTCTTTCGTCTCTTCGGAACGGTTAATAAAATTGAACTCTTTCGTTTTGTTTATTTTTGTTTAACCATTTTATATCATTTTTTATATATTTTTGTTGTATTTTTTAAGTATGTATGAACAAATTTTGATGAATCGAAAATATTACAGAATCATACCAATCAGTTATACATGCAAAATGTGACAGAAGATGATGATGTTCTCTACATCAGTCTATTGTTTTATTTTTCTAGATGTTATTTTGGTACAGGTTTACCGATGCTTCGAGTGATCTGAGGCTCTGAGCCGTCTATCAGTAGTATATGTCTTGGTGATGAAGTTTTTAACTAAATAATGACTTAAGAACTCTATGGTGCATATTTGAAACTAACCTAATTTTTCACATTATATTTTATACACTGGAAAGGATGATTACAATAATAAAATCGGCTCATGCGCCTTTCATTAATTGCATATATTTGAACATTCTTGGTACCATATACTTTTTTTATGAAGTAAATTAAGTTTTAAAATTGTTGTTCTACAAAAATCTATAAATCTATTCCAAAAATTTGTAATGGTGCTTGTTAAAATATTTTGAAGAAAAAATAAACAATTAAGAGAGAAAATAATATAATAGATAAATGGTACTTTTGTATAAAAAAATGGAAAAAATTACCAAAAAGAAAGAAAAGAATTTACACCAAAGGGGAGGAACCAATTTTCTTACATGTCATTAACAGTTTCGAAAAGTATTTGCTCGAGCATGTATTTTTTGGGCCTCGATCGCTTGTATATACATGTCATTTTTGAAGGTTTCTTCCCTTACTACTTACCAGTCACAACTGGGGACAAATTGGAGGAGGATGGAATGAATTGGGAGGTGATGGTGTCGGGTAAAAAGTGGCAAAATAAGATTGCTTCTTTTCACGGAGCAACATCCCCCGAGGTTCTTAGTCAATCTCGATCCAAGTCCCTAGCTACGTTTGTACCTTCCCCTCTCCGTTTTAAAAGGCGTTGCGAGCCGTTGTTTTTTCCTTTCTTTTCCTTGGGTTTATGTGGGCCCCAACCAGGCTCCACCTCAGATCCATCACATCATTGGGCCCAGTTTCCAGTTGTTTTAGTTAAGATGTTATTAATTGTGCGTACAGTCTGGAACTGGGAACAAAGAAGCGAAATGAAAGAGACGTTTTGGTCTTAAAGGGTAAAAAAAAAGATGGTAAACAGAAGTATTCATCTGAACTTTTTTGTTTATTCCATGTATTTAAAATGATAATATTTTGGTTTCTCAAAAATTTGAAAATAGTATGTTTAAATTCAAAAAGAATATATTTTATTAGAAAATCAACCACGACTGACGGATGGACCGGTCAGCTACGATTATATCTCAACTTTTAAAGTTCTAATGGCTAATATGAACCGTTCAATATATTCTCCATATTGAAATCTCATTGGAGACCAAATTTTATATTTTTCTAATTTTATTTACTATTTTTTTTAGATTTTTAAAAATCATAGTTATTGAAGGGTCCAGAATTGTTTAGATTAATAATTTTGTAAAATACCAAATAAATACTAAAAAATTTCAGAAAAATATAAAATTTTGTCTCAAACGAGATTTCAATATGAAAAACACATTGAACGGTTTGGATCGACTGTTAGAATCTCGAAAATTGAGTTTTGATTGTAGCTGAAGGTCTCATCCGTCAGTCGGGACTAATTTTAGCCTGTCTCTTACTGAAATTATAAATAAAGAGAGTTCTTATGTTATTTTGATCTGAAAATAGTAACATCTAATGATTATATCAGAAGTACAAAAGAAGATCATACAGTATAGCTCTTTTGCCATTAATTAAACAATGGCATTTGTGACATGAAAGATAGCCTGGTCCATATCTCAAGTTAAAATATGAATTATTTTGTATATAACCATGTGTTATGTTAATAAAGATGCCTAACTCTCTGTTCATAAAGCCCTAGAATCAATGCTTGGAGTATTGGGAACAAAACAACATCAATCTCTAGGTCTTTTCTCAATCCTTGTCGGAACAACTTTTTGAACGACGATCTCCTCCCTTGATCACCTGCTTTTGCTGGAACAGGAAACACCAGCTCCTGCTTTTGAGGATTCATAACGCCTAACTATGATCATCATTGGCAATTTAATGAGAAAAGGTTGAAAGAGAGATTAGAAAACAAAAACATCATTAAGTTGCACTGTATCATCGCCAATGCAATTTATTTTTCACTAATCACCCAACAAAGGAAAACTCAATTGCTTTGCAAATTTTGAATGAAATAAAGTTTCTGTTAATATCATATTTATCAAAACAAACAAGGAAGAAATACCAAGCTGATTTTGAATTAGTATCATTTCACCTTTCTGAGAGCAAGTTTTGGAATTTTTTTTTTTTGTTTGAATTAGCTATTTAGCTTTTGAGATTAATTACCTAGCGATCAGGCAAATCTTGCGACCACACCCCAGCCGGATTAGGAAATAGCGTTCGTTATTTAGCTAGGGTGTGTTTGGATGAGCATGGAATAAGGAATAAGAATAAGAAATTTTGGTATGCGTGCTTATTCTTATTCTTGTGGAACCCAAACAACACAAGAATAAGGAATTTGGGCCCTTATTCCTATACTAACAAAACTATGGTATAAGAATAAGGAATTTGGATAAGCACGTATACCGAAATTTTTTATTCTTATTCCTTATTCCATACTCATCCAAACACACCCCTAAATTATACGTTGAAGTTTGAAGATTGTGACAATCCTAACAAGTCGTTCTGTCCCTATTTAGATTGTTAAGGTCGGGTTTGATAGAACTCTCGGTCCATATATATCACTTTAATTAATCATAGCTAGCATTTTTGAAGTAATAATAACAAGGCTATCATTCAAGTTGAGAATATTGTTTTTGCAAGTATTTCGGTACTTTAAATAAGCTATTTTCTTATAGTGTGCAATATTAATTGTCACATTTTCCTCTTGGATCGAAATTGTAGACACCAATTAATATAACTGAAAGAAATGTTAATTGGCAAAACTACTCAGGCTTCTTTCTAAAAAAACTGTTATATTCCTTTAGCTTGACAAGACTAGATTTAAAATTAAAATGTATGTATCATTAATCTGCATAATAAATTTCAATTAATATGTTGCCATCTTAAAATATTCAACAATAAGAAAAACAACTTTTTCTTAAAAAAAAATGAAAATAAATATTTATTTATTTATTATTTTTATCTTTTGTCTTTATATAAAATGGTACTTAACATGTTGGTTTGCAAAAAGATAGCAGTCATTTAGTAAGGCTAGCTAGTGTCTAGTCCTTGCAAGGAAAAAAAAAAAAAAAAAACTAAAGGGAAATGCACATTCTTATAATTATATGCATTAATATCTCTTCCCTTTTTCTCTTGGATGCATGCATGGATATGATAAGTTAGTCCTGTTAGTTAATAAAATAAATAAAGGGCCAGAGAAATTAAGAGGAGCCAGGTGTCAGCGCCTCATTGAATAGCACTTGAGTTGTGCATCAATGCAAAGGGAACAGGCTCACAGCGGATGGCTGTCGGCTGGAGAGAGGGGTAGTAGTGTCATTTGACATAAACAAACAAACGGAATGATGGGTTCCACCTTTCCCTTTCTCTTTGATCCGGCCCCACCTCTCCTTTGACTTGGAAAAACCTGAGAGACTGAGACTGGCCTCTACACTACACATAACATAACAGTAACAGAGCTCAAGAAAGAGAAAGGGGAAAGGAAAGGAGATGAGATGATGAGGTGGTGCACAGTAAGATCCCTCTGATCATCTTTCTCTTTCTACTGTAGTGTTGCCATTTGCCAATGCGATGGATGATGGATCCATCCATCCACATAATCGATCAGGTTGCTCCCTATTCTCTCCATTCCTTTTGACTGGATATATCCGTTTAATATGAATGCTGTAATAAAAATGAATTGATGCGAATGGGTGGTTTAATTTTATCATTGACCAGGTCAACGTCTGTTTTTCCCCCTGTGTGTCTTTGTCTAATTGTATATACATGCAATGAGATGGAGTGTCAACATCTATATTTTTTGGATTCTATTTGCATTTCTCTTCTTCTTTTCTGCATTTCAATACATTCTAGTAGAGAGCAAAACTCAAAACAATATTTTTAAATTAAGGACTAAATCAAGTTCAATCAGCATGTGTTTGATATATTTTTTGTCAACATACTATTCAGTATTCTAATAATGAAATACGGGAATTACTTGAGACAATCCTAAGTCATCCCGTACCCTCCAACGTAAATCTCTCCCTTCCTTCTTTCGTAAATTTCAAGAACTGAACCTTCATAAGTCCGTCTCTCTTCCTTCGATGTCCGACCTCCGCGTCTACTTTTCTGACCTGTGACCTCCGTTTTTCTGTAGACCTCTGTCTCTCCGCCGACCTCCGTCTATCCTCCTCTGATCCCTCCTTCTCTCATCTTACCAGCACAAATGTTATAATAAATGTTATAATAAGAAATCAGATTGTTATATTATAACGAGGGATCATATTGTTATAACATAATAAGAGATCATATTGTTATGATAAGATATCAGATTGTTATAATAAGAGATCAGATTATTTAATAAGGGATCATATTGTTATAATAAGGGATCAATTAGCGGAGAGAGAGGGAGCGAAGCGGAGGGGAAGCGTAGCGGAGAGTATCGTCCAAAATGAAAAAGACGCTTCCAACACCATTTTCCATTTTTAGTTGAAATGGTACATGATAGTAAATCTTAGAATTGCACCTATAACACCTGATAAAATACAACCTTAAGTGTGAATCCTACATAATTTTATTAGTATCACCTTTATACAAATTTAAATTTTGCATATATAATTAAATATTTCAAATGAAATATGTGGACTGTAGTGTATATATTTAGTTTGTCCGATTCTCAGACGATGTTTTATAAGCCTCATCTGTTGTATATCGCAGGGGTTTTATCATTCTCATTTAATTTAATTGTTGTATGCTATACATTAACACTTTAACGCAAACCTCATGAGAATGTATTGTTTAGTAATTAGCATAAGCAAAAGAAAAAAATTAAAGAAAATAAAGGAAAGAGAAAAGGCGGGATCTTCTAAGACTCTGACCGACCGTTCCTTGGACCGATGATTTGGACTCCCTCCTTTTCTTTTGATTCTCTCCTTATCATTGATTGAGCTTCTCCATGCATTTCTTTTTTTTTTCCCCCTTTTTTTTTAACCCTTTGTTTGAACCACAATTCTCTTCTTTTTAGTTTTCTTTAATCTTTATCTTTAATTAATTATTTATATATATCTATCTCTTCTTAATTAACTTAACTACGCATGGAGTGTCATGTGAGCACACCTATTTGGCACGTGAGGGAAGCATAGTTTTACCTTGAGATTCATAAGCCTATTATCACAATCATCCTATGAACCTTAAACATGGAGATTAAACACTAATTAAACTCGATCATTATATTGGTCAAATTAAAACAGTAATTATTTTTAGTTTGTTTTGTCTAAAATTGCAAAGTAAATTCGTTGTACGTACAATGAGCGCAGAAAGTAGTCCAATTCAACGGAATTTTCGTGCCTTATACACTCAAATCGAGTAACACCAAAAGCATATATTTGGCCCACTTTTGAAAAAAAACAATAATAAAGATCATTTATTAACGACTGAAAACTAGAATAGTTTAAGTTATTAACGCACTCATTACTACTGGAGTAGATCATATATAATTAATTTATTCAAGATTATCTTTTGAAATTATTTTAAGCGTTTTATAGTTAAACCCACAAAATATTATATGAAATTAACTGCAATTTAGATTCGTTCTGAATATAATAATTTCGTTGGTTATATGACCAAAATGTTTGCTGATCTAACTTGTCAAATTTTGATCATGCAGTCCGTGTAAAGTATACGCCTATACGGCAGTAAATTGGGAGCGATCTAGTTTATGTCATTGGATATACGTGCGTCGTTACTAATCATTTTGAGTGGCAAAGAAGTTATAGAACTTAGTAATTAATTAGTACAAAGACCTTTAAAATAAGATCAATTGGTGCTGCACATATACAGACACAACACAGGATACGAGTAGAGATGAACCCCATAAAAATTGTAAACATACTCAAATTCTTTGCTTGGGGATACGGTGCATGTCATGTCTGCTTGATCTGACCTCGTGTGTCTGCACTCTGTTTTACTATCTGATAATCTGATCTCTCTGAGCGAGTGTAAGTTTGTGATTAATTAAATTATATAATATAGTAAAGAATATAAGTGTGTGTTTATTAATGACCAGGGGAGTAGCTAGGATTTCATGTTAGAAGAGTTCATAAATTTTTTTTTTTTTTGAAAATATATGTACAACATAACGTCTAATATAAAAGAATTCGGTTGTAGGAAGAAACAAATTAATTTCTGATTTTCTAAGATGGGTCCTTTGAACTTTTTTAGGATGGGTTCATGTAATTTTTTTTTATTTACATATAGGTATTACTTCAAATAAAAAAAAATTTCAAGGTGGGTTATTGGACCCACCAATCAGGTTGTAGCTTCGCCCCAGTTAATAAAGGCTTAATTTCATAAAAATAACAATATATTTTTTCAAACATTATATAAAAAATACAATTGTATATATTTTTATTTTAAGATTATATGTTTTGAATTTTTATTCATTTTAAGTACACTTCAATGCCATAAGTTCAATTAAAGACTTCAGAATATATATGTACCGCTATAAATTTTGATTATTTTATTTATACCATATGTAAGTAAATATATATATATTCTAACCTTCAGATTTAAGATTTTTTAAAAATATATATTTTATATTATTAGGTAAAAAACCATTTTTTAAAAAGAATTATTAACTAAATCCCTTACCAATGAGCGTATATTAAAAATGGATAGAGAAGTGCAGAAAAATGAGTTCAGCTTCAGCCTCGTGATCGGAGGAAGGTGTAACTGTAAACTGTGTAAGAGAGATTTTTTTTTTTTTTTTTTTTGAAGAAAGGTGTAAGAAAGATTTGATTTGCATTGAAGACTGTTCCTCATTTCACGTGCTCTCTTTTGACCGCCTCCTCTCTCTCTCTATTCTGAGTATTCTCCAATCTCTATCTCCCTGTGTCTTTCATTATTGCTTCGGTTTATCTGTTCGACTTTTCATATATCCTTCCATGGTGTATATCACTGACAAGTCTTGAACCAACTGTGTTCTTTGTATATGTAACCCACTTGTCAGTGGGTGTGGGTCAAGCGAATAACTTGATCGAAGCCGCAGAGAGGATTTCGTCTGTTTATATTTATATATAGCACCTTAAATAGGATCCAATTGGCAAATTTAGACTTGGTCAAGTTTGCAGCTATGAACTTGTTGTGTAAAGTTAGGTGGTCCAGTTTACAATTGATCAAGGTTGTTGATTCCTTTCCTATGTATCATGCAAAGTTTCATATACCGGAATATCTAAGCATACAATTTTTCTTATTCATTATGACAGTATATTCGACGAAAAGAAAAAGGCTAGAAAATAGTACACAATATGCATGGGGACTATATATATATGGTCTCAAAACTCTCATCTAAATTATAATTTTCAGTTTTTTTTAATACTTTTTATAGATAAAATCGTCTTATCTCGTATATGTGACGATTCATTATCGTTCAATTTATTAGTTCAATATTTTTAAGGTACAAGATTTCTATAGTGTATGCGTCGATATTTATGCAGTTACAAAATGAATTTTAAAAAAAAAAGAAACATGCTAACATTCTCACTAAGAATTTCGTCCACAAGTTTATGATTACATAATTAACTAACAATCTCACAAAAGCTAGTCCCCCGACACATGCCCGACATCCAGCATTGCTCTTGCTCATGGGGGGAAGCTACACTATCTGGAAAAAAAAATGAGATAATAATAAGTTGTAAATTAAAAATATATATATAAGGAGGCAGGTTCAAAACTCGGTTGAAGGGTCTTTATAGATATTTAATTTAAAATTAAGTTGGGAGGCTTAATCCTGAATTTATCTTCAAAACAAAGGAGGCAGGGATCCATCTTAGAAATTTGAATGACCCACGAGGGGACGTCACATTTGATTTGAATCGCATAGCGATTCTTAAAAAATTGCAGATGGACCCCAATCACATTTGTTCCTTACGAATCACATTCTTTCTTTTCCGCAATGAAAACTTACTAAGACAAAATTTAGAACAGAATGAGAGATATTTGAATGAAACTACTATGCAAAATTATCAAAAAAACGAAAACTCATAGTGAATTGTTGTATTTATTTTTATTGTTTTGATCTAATTATTATTTTAGATATTTGATATATTATTTTGGATCTTGTGTTGTAATTATAGATATATTTGATTTCTCATAAATTTTTTTATGAGACATTATTTTAGAATTATTTATTTAAAAATTGTTGTTATACTATTCCTATATTAGATGTATGTCATACATATATTTTCAATATAAATATTTTATGGACCTTACTGATATAAATTCCTAGCTGCGTCCCTCTCTTGCTAGTTATTTAATTATTTCTTTGTTTTAAATAGATCGCACTTTATACAAAGTATATATCATCATTTACATATTTAAAAATAACTAATCGCTAGCAGTTGGTGTTAGTGAAGTTTAAACAAATTCTTCTGACTAATTAACAAATTATTTTTGTTTGAAGAAATTATATCAACACATAAATATGGACTGACAAAAACACAAAAAACAAATGCATCAGGTGTTCATAATTAATTTGCTTAATACGAAACTGCCACGAGATCAAATTATGAACAATCGAACAATGCGTACAAAAATATATAAAACTAATTGAAAGGATCGATTTACAGTATATATTTCATAATTTTTTTTAGCAAAACTGAGGCATATATTTCATAATTTATGCATGGTATAAAATTCGTAATAGTTAATTTTGGTAATGTTGGGAAAGAAGTTCTCAACATGATTCACACTTTACATAGGTAAAATGAGGCATATATTTCATAATTTATACATGGTAAAAAATTTGTAATAGTATGCATCGATATTTTTGAATTTGAAAAAGAGATGTACTAATAATCACTCTGGATATTTTCATCCTATACTAATTCGTCATTAGCAAACATCTAACATTGCTGAATGCTAGCTTTGACATGATTCACACTTTGCATAGAGTATATATGGTTTAAGTTTCGTCAATAAATTAATATCTAAATTAAGTTTGGTTATGACGAGTCCCAAACAAACCAACAAAAATATTTTTCCTTGAAAAAAAGCTTTTCGACACTTGAATATAGGAAAACATAAACATGAACACTTGTTGGGTTTAATTTAAAGCTAAGCGCGAGAAGCAAAGCCGACGTGAAATTATGAACAAAGCAATATACGCATTAAACTAATCTAAAATAGATAAATTCTACGTTATATATTATTCATTTACATAGCTGTACATAATATTTCAAAATTCACAATAAATGTCACTTTAGTTACGATCTTTTTCCTAATTAGTACGAACAATAACTTTAAACAATCACAACTCAAAATTCATAACGTGCAATATTATAATTTTTAGATGAAATTAGATGTTTAGTGAATTACTGTTAATTGTGTATATTTCACCATAAACAATAAATTTCGGTATTTATCCGTACAAATTCCAAGCTGTTGGATATTTACTCAATTTCTAGATTCGAACCAGAGAATCCAAATCCAACGGTCCAAAAACTCCTCAACTATCCATGCAACTAAAGACGAGAAAACAAAGGAAACACCAACCCCGCACACCCTAGTTAAACCCTACAAATTAGAAACCCAAAATCAAAATCTAAAAAGAAGAATGAATGAAACAAACAAACAAGCAAACCCAGGATCGATCTCCCACTTTTCCAGTCCCCACGGGACCCGAATCCCGTGTAGCGTGGGACACCGTGTAGCGCGCATACGGGCCGTCTGATCTTGATCGGACGGTTCATTTTTTACGGGCCTATCAATCTAGGTTACATGCACGGGGCTCCCTTATCCATTGGATCTTGATCAGACGGATACGATGCCGCGCTACACGGTGTGCCGCGCGGCACCAGATCTGAACTCGTCCCCACGCACCTCGCTTTTCTTTACTGTCCCTCACTTTTCCCCCTTATATATACCCCAATTATATTTCCTCCTTCCACCGTTGTAAGTTGTAAGTTACTAATTAAGCCAAAGCAGTTGGTTGCTAAACTAAACTTCTCTCTTTTCGCATTTCATTTTTCTTTCTACTTAAAATGCTGCACCATTGTGGAAACAACCATGGCACCTTCTTCTCCCTTCTCTTCCCCTTATCAGGATCAAAGCACTCCACAAACAACACACCGTCTTATGATAATGATACCGATAATATCTTTTCTTCGACCGTCGACTGTACTCTTTCTCTTGGAACCCCCTCCACCCGTCATGCCGAGACTGCACAGACGAGGCCGCATGGCTCCTGGCAAAGCGGGTCATGTGCATCAAGCTTATCCTGGGATGTTGTCTCAACCGAATCAAACGGCCATACTAAGCAGTTATATAATAAAAATGGATCGACCAAGGAGACCGAGGGTTCGACACGCTTGAGCCGTCGTTGTGCCAACTGTGACACTACATCAACACCTCTCTGGAGGAATGGACCAAGAGGCCCTAAGGTGTGTATGTTTTCCTTTTCATTTTTTCATGTTTTTGTAATAGTTAATAGATTTTTCAGTTTTTCATTTGTGGTTTTATTTCATGGTGTTAATAGTACCATATTGGGTACGTAAACCATATTGTTTAATATATTTGGCTGGTACTATTATAACAAAGAGCGGTACGGAATGCATTAGAATATAGTAGAGGCATATAGAAGACATCTCAAAAATAGTACTCATGTTCTTTTTTTTTATATCTGCGTACAATTACAATCTATGGGAGATTGCCGAACTTTTATTATTCAAGGACATCTTACATGTACAATGTACATATATGCATCTTGGATCTTAGCGTCTGTAAATTAATATATCTACAAAGTGCACTAATTAATGCCAAATAACTTATTCTTATTATATGAGTCTATAATAAATTGCAAAGATATCATATAATTTCTAAATCAGGAACAAGTTAAAGCGGCATATATCATATAATTACCCAAAGTGGAAACAATACATATCCTATATACATACATATACGTGGTGAAATCATATAATAATCAGTGGTATATTTCGTTTTGCATATATATATTTATGGCTTTACTTAAAGTTACTAATTGTAAGTTTTCTTCCGTGCAGTCATTGTGTAATGCATGTGGCATCCGATACAAGAAGGAAGAGAGGCGTGCAGCCGCAGCTGCAACGGTATCTCCTGTACTAGATTGCGCTTCTGGGTACGTGTCAGGGTACTCCTACCAAAATTCACACCAACAGCAGAACTGGGGCTGCTACGCATCGACCGTTGGAAAAGGCAGCGGCTTCTCCTCCTACGGTGATGATGCGTGGCGGTTGAACATTGTACAACCTCAGCCATTTCCCGTTATGGACCGCGGTGGTTTTTTTCAGTACAACTAGTCAAGCAACGAACTAAATTGCCTTCGTTTAAGTTTGAATTTCTGATTTAGCTTAGCTGACCTCGGTTTTGTAACAAAATTAAATGTAGCCTATAAAAGAAAGTTCATGAAACTGTTTAATGCTGCTTTATTTAAAGTAAAAAGCTTCAGAAATCAGAGATCTTTGACTAGCTCTGAGTACGCTTTAGTTTGATCGGTGATAGCTATATGGAATATTCAATTATTGATTGGAACAAGAAAAGGAAAATGTGTAAGCAAATTCTTTCCTTTGTTTTTCTTTTTTAAATAAAACAGGTATACCTAAATTCATGTCGAAAAAAGCTGCATCAGTGCATCTTGCTTTCTTTAGCAAAGACTCAGAAGTATGTGACGTGTCAGCGTTTGAGATGTGAAATAAAAATATAATCCAAAGTTGTGACTTGTGAATGCAACTCAAAATCTCAAATTAAGTAAAATGAAAAAAGAAAAGTCATGATACGGTCTCTATAATTTCTATTTTCACAACCGGGCAAACCTCCACCACATTGCCACGACAATTCCACAAATCATCACCTAGCAAACACGAATTGAACCTTGCATATATAATATTATTTACAGATTGAACTTGAGACTGGCATTATTAGCTTATATAGTAGTTGGTGAAATTTGCTCATTACTGGACCAATACGGCAATACCGGGCGGTTCAATATCTGTGAACACCATGAATCAGCCTAAAGGGTTCCAAACCCAGGTTATGATACCAATTGGATCCAGCATGTACTGACAAGGAATGAAAAATCACTTATTATTAATTGTTCCTATTAGGCTATTAGCCTATAAGTGCTTTGAATCACTTGCTCTGGTAGGATCGGTACAGACTGATTTGGCAGATTGTGGAGAACCAACTGAGAACGACTGTACGTAGAGGTCTCAAGTTGCTGTTGTTCCAGCCTTTTTCAAGTATTCACTGCCGTTTTTTTGTCACAAGGACATATCAATGAATTAATCATGTTGTACTTTGCACCCTTTTTCTCCCCTTTTATTTTTACATATGCATGAAGAATATATTGTTATCGTCAAGACGTACAACGGGGAAGCAAATCTTGACTATTGGTTTTCAAACAATGAAACAATAAAACATGAGGAACAGAGGACCCATTGACACAATAAATCATCTCCAGTACTTCACTCAACTATCTTTTTTTTTTCCCCCTTTTGGAAAAATATAGTTGTTAATTATTACCACCTGGTTTTCCTTTTTTTTTATTCAGACAACACCTGAGTCTTTATAAATGTGGTACCATACGGTAACCGGTAATAGAGAGGAAGGCGACCAATCTCGATGTATTCCTTTCAAGTTTCATTAGTAATTTTACAAAATAGACCCTCTACAAAGAAAAAATCAAAACATAACATAACACTAGAAGGCTGATACATTTTATGATAGACACTGAGACACATTATTAAAAAAACATGCAACCGAGACTCAAAGCGGAGTTCACTCGATCATAATCCGATCCAATCCGTAGAAGTGGTTCGAGTTTCAAAATTCTTTAGTTATATCACATTATATCTGTTACAATTTACAAACCGTTCTTTCTGATTCTCTTTCCTCAATTATCATAATCGGATATTTCTTAGGCTCTGACCAAAATCTTTTTTTTTTTTAAATGTGAGATTTCATTAGAAATTTTTTTATAAAAATAAATGGATTTGGTTTCATTTGGTTGAAATTTCATTAAAATAAAATATTTGTTTGATGTACGAAAGGTACAATGAAATTCCACAAATGATACTACTCGCTTTAACTTCTCTGCAGAAATGCCTGCATATCTATCAATCTATCTGGTGTGTTTTAGAATGTATTTATTTTTACTTTTTTAGAGAAAATTAGATTCATGTCACTCCAAAATATTTTAATTCTAAATATGCCATCATAAAATTACTAATTAGATATATTCCATTACAAAACAGCACAAATTTGATTTATGTCATTATTTTATAAGAAAAACATAGTAAATTTCACATATGCCATTCCTATTAAATCAAAAATAAAAAAATGTCTAAACTACCATTTCCCAAATCATCGCTAATCTAATCTACAGACCCCCATCTCTCTTGCAAATCCCATCTTTTTTTTTTTTTTTTGAAAATCCTCTACCGTACCATGCATCTGACGCCACCTGCTCTGCCTCACCACGCACCGCCATTGCTGCACCTGTCCATCACCTCCGCTATCACCGAGCCCTGCCATCTCTACACCCGCTCGCCATCCCTGCTTCACCAACACGACACTCATCTCCTCTTATTCCATTTCTTGGATGGCAATCCCTCCCACGCTAATAAGTTTCTTGTTAAAATGCCTAGCCTAAGTTATGCTCTCTTACTTTGCCAAGCTTGGTGTCTAAAGAAATCAACAAACAATTACTCATTTTTTATTTTGTTGCAAGAAAATATTTGGTAAAAATTCTCTCATTTAAATTTTCTTTTTTTTTCAAATAGATGTACATTTTTTTAAGATCAAAACCGGAAAACAATACAAGCAGAAGATATGACGGCAAATTTCATATAATCATTTATTTCAATTAATGATCGAGAGATGGCAAAATTATTTGATTGGGATTTACTTCAATTGTCAAAAGCTAGCAGGACCATTTTATTCAAATAATGTAAATTATTTCGAAATAATTTACAGTGTATTTTGTGTATCCGATGAGATATATAACCTTGAAAAGTTTATCAAAAAGGGACCTAAGTATATTATTCGTACTTAAAAGGGGGACATATACATAGGTTTGGTACAGTAATTGTATTCAGGTGGAAAAACCCAACGCCGGCAGCTGACATGGCACTATCAATGACAAGAAAATATTTAGATAACTAATAAACCTCGCAACATATTATTTGCATGTCGTATTTATTTACCCGGGGAAATTTAACCCATAAATAAAATTACAAATAAAATTTAACTCTCGGGCTTTACAAAAACAAAGAGAAACAATTAATGAAATACAAAAAACTCTTGAGCCCATCAGGCTTATCCAAAGTTTACTGCTCTTAAACATAACAATATATTTTTTTTTTTACTGTGATTCTAAAATGGTGTGTTTTCTTCCTAGTTTTTTTGTTTCTTATATAAATATCTATCGGAAGGACCATTGAATTTCCTCAAGAGTTCTCCCCTTGGTCTCTGGCACCCAAAGAACCACAAATACTAGCGAGAATATACTCACCAACATGTAAAATGTGAAGGTTCCTATCAAACAAAATAAACACCAAAGTGAATTTAATTGAATTTATACCTTTACATAGCAAGCTTCCCGTTAGCATATTAGTAGAAGGGGCAAACCACAGGCAGTGTCATTTGGAGAAGGTTCAAGAACAGGTCTCTGGTAGTACAGGTCAGGTCATATCAAGCTTCAGGTTGATAAGAATTAACAAGGAACAAATCCGAAGGATTGGTTGATCTAGCCAGGAGTATGCCAATTCTGCCAGATTTACTAATAGATATTGTGAAGGGAGAAAGGTAGAGAGAGAGAGAGAACCTCCACTGCTCCAAGTGAGGAGTAAGTTTGCCGTCATTGTAATAGCAAATGATGTCAGCCAGTTGGCAAGTGTAGCAACACTTCCAGCAAGACTCTTTATGTTGACCGGTAGAATCTACAACACAATTACACCACAGTAGAAATATCATCCAATATAAGTTTCTATGTAACTTCATTATTTTCATGTCTACAAGAATTGAATCCTGATAAACGGCTAACTCTATTCAAAATTTCACAATCCAAGATTAACTATGCATTTCTGTAATATATCCAGCACCTCAAACCAATTTTTTCTTTGTACTTTGGTTGAATTTACTGACCCGCTTATCTATTGTTAATTTAGCTTCCAGCAACTAAGAAAAAAAAAAAACTGGTTAAGGAGTCATTTTGAGGTCTGTTGCCACCATCCTAGACAGATTGAAGAAAATTAGAATGAAAAATCCAAAACCCTAGATCGAGTAAAGTAGAATGAAAAATGCACATTATGATGAGAAAATTACAAATTCATATAGTAGCAAAGAAGAAAAGTCTGCAACCTTTTACTAATAATTTATGAGAACAAACAAACACACCTCAGACATGATGATCCATGGAATGGCCCCCAATCCAAGAGAAAATGAAATGACAAAGGCCTAAAAGAAGCAATTGCAAAGGGTAAAAGAAATATAGAAAGAAGAAGCATAGAAAAATAGTCCTCATTTGGGTAGAAACACATACCACAAGGCCAACCAACGAAAGAATACTCATAATATGGTAAAGGTTAGAGCTCTCTGAATAAGCACCCTGTATTTATAAAGAAAAGTTAACATTCCCACATCTTAAGTTGGAAAGAAAGTTCTTTCAACAGTTCATAAGATATTTACCTCCATGAAAAATGCTACAGCAACAAGTAGGAGACTTAGTGACATGCCAGCGGTTGAGATCTTATATTCAAAAGATAAAAAGCTTGTACATCAAGTCCAATTGAAGATAGAGATATATTTTTATCTTCGAGGATTTAAATTAGTATCGAAGCAAATCAAAATGGAACTTACAATGAGGAGAATTCGTCGGCCAGCTTTGTCAAGCAACCAGGTTGTAATTCCAGTGGCAACAACCTACAGTAATCCAGATTTTAATTTAAAAAAAAATAAAAGGCAGAACCAGTACCTCTTTCATTTCAAGTTAACAATGAACCCTGCCAATGTCCCTTTTCTTTACACTTGAGCACTCAACTGAAAATGAATTATAATTAAACATATGCGACTAATTCCATCTGCCTTTTTTTAATCCAATTAAACCCCAAATGGTAGTTAATAAAATTAGTAGCAATAAATTTTGGGGTTGAGGTACTTCATTTAGAAAAGACAGATTCCTTAGCCGTCAGTAATATAAATTCGAGGTTCAATAAGTTGAATGTAACAGTGAAAAACTTCAAAGATCTCAGTGTCGCTGACTCAAGTAAAGTCAAACCTGAATAGCACCAAGACCACAGGTAGCTAGGTCACTATCTGTCAGCCCTGTTAAAGATTACAGAAAAAGTAAATTACAACAAATTATTCTTAAATCCATAAAATCAAAGCATGGATTATCAATAATGAATACCCACCATATTGGATTCTTTTAATATATTTAAGTGGCACCATACCACTCTGATTCAGTACTACATGGTACTTATCAGGTATTCTTAGTTATATACAAAAATATTTAATCTTATATCGTTAAACTCAGGTAATATGCACCGGTAAATTCCTTCTGGTACCAGAAGCAAAGTAAAGTTTTCAATAAGGTTAAACTCAGATCTATGCATATACACACCAGCCGTTTTAAATATGCTGCTTGCATAAAAGAGGACTGCATTGATTCCACTAAGCTGTTGAAGAACGAGAAGCCCAATGCCCAACTAAAGATTACACAAACAAACTAAGAATTAATATACTAATAGAAACTTAAAAATGATAAATGGAAATAATCAATTATTCAAATTGAATGCAACTATACCGTGAGAGGAACACGGTATCTCTTAAGCTTGAGCTCGGCAAAGCGAATTGTGGTCCTTTTGCTTGATGATTGCACTGCTCTCTGCACATATAAATCAAATGAAATCAAACAAGATTGTATTTTGATCACAAGTTATTAGTATGTTGGCAAAATCACAACATACGATCAACTTAATTTTAGCATTAGTTTCAGTGAATTGATAATACCAAATTATCGCTAGCATTTAAGGGGGTGTCCAGTACAATGTAGTTTATAGTCAGTGTTTCCTTTCTTGTTTTTTTATTTTTATTTATGTTCATCCAAATAAGACTGGAGACGCTCAGGGAAAGATTAAAAAAAAAAGGAATTCAGCTGAAGTTTGCATTTCTTGGTACTTATTTGGATAGGATTGTAGTGGAGTCGTGTCAGTAAGGTGCCATTTTGGTCTCAACACGCACCTCTTACTTTTTAGCAGGCTCTTGTGCTTAAAGAAGGGGTCATGTAGGTCAAGGATCAATGTAGAACTAAATTCCTATTAACTAACTGATATCGCTATATTAACATACCAATCCGGTTTGATTCGATAACAGAACAGTGGAAAACTGAAAATTACCATAGATAGATAGCAGTATAGCACCCGTATAAATTCCAATCAGTTAGTTAACTAAAGTTGAGAACTCATGCATACTTACCTTGATTTCGTTTATTTCAGCAGTTATATCTGTTTCAAATCCCCTTAGGACTTGCAGCGACAATTCTGCATCCTCTAACAGACCCATTTTTGCCTACATAAAGAAGACAAAACCATACGATAAAATATGTACCATGATAACACTGGCCAAATATGTCAGCATCAACCACAGATGCTTTTACCAATTTGTTTTACATAACGGGGCATCATTTTGAGGTCTACTTTAAATTCTCTAAGTCCGCAAGTACCATCCAGTATTCCTATTACAGTAATCATGGCAACTCCTGCATCTGCTTTTAGACCAGCATGGACTAACTCTTACCAGCCATCTCGGAGACTCCGGAATGAAGAACAAGCCAGGAATAAGGATGGTGCATGGTAGTATTCCTAAATTAAAAGAGATGATTGAATCTATTAATAAAAGTTTAAGAATTACAGAGAATTCGGCCAGGAGGGGGAGGGGGTGCGCTTTAATAGTACAATTGCAATGTAAAAAGTTCTGGTTGGCTGACTTACCTATTACAGCAAGCACTCTCCAGGGAACAAACATGCCCAGTATATATGCAAGCAAGATGCCAATTGTAACAGACAACTATGTACACAAGAAAACAAAAAAAATAATTTAGTGAGCAAGTAAAAAGTTTCATTATAACATGTTGTGTATGTTCCTACAAAATAATAAGTCTTACATACCCCAACAAAACATGGAGATAAAGTCACCTACAGTACACTTTCCTTTTGCAACTTCTTTATATATACCAAAACTAGTAACCTTTTTTTTCATTTAATGTGAACAACAGTCACATTATGAAGGTTATTTTCGGCATTTTTCAAAGAAAATCAGGCTGTTGCAGGCATAAATGAAACCTTTATTAGGGCACATGCCATGTTTCCAATTTGTTCTAAGAATTAACTCATCCTTTCACAAGGTGTAGAACAAAAATCCCCAAAAAAGAAATATCATCTCTAAAAGATAAAATAGGAAATTAGAGTGCAAAAGTACCTGATTGACAGAACCAAGAGCCCCTCTCATGTTCTGTGGAGCAATTTCGGCTATGTAAACAGGAACCTAACATCATTTAGGAAAGAAATACATAAATCAAACTTGGATGGAGTACCCAAAAGTGTAAATAATTCACAAAATTAAAAAACTAACCACGTAGGAGATTACACCTACACCAAATCCTTCCAAAAGCCTTCCCATATACAAAAAGGAGGAGTCCTGTCCAAAATCAAAAGCATTACTAAGTGACCTTACAATACCATACAGCTTTATGGTTCCAAAATAAAAAATAAAATCTAAAAAACAGCAACAATATAGGAACAACTTTACATATCTGCAATGAAAGTTTAGATCATTTTTGGTGTCACGAAATTAAGAGATAAATTATGATTAAGATAAAATCGTGATTTTTATGCTACAACTGAAAAGTATCTTCCACTAAGTATAGATATTCTTTGGTACGTGATGAGGCTGTAATATAATATATTGACTAACCTTCGCAAAGGATATTGCGAGCCAGCCAATAATGTTAGGAATGGACGCGATCATCAAAGACTAAGCAACCACAAAAAAATTGAATTAAACTCAGCGAGCAACAATTGAATCAAACTCAAATAGTGTACTATGGGAAAAAAAAAATTATAAAACACAATACAGTTTGATGCGTACCCCTTTACGGCCGATATACTCGGAGATTTGCCCACTCGCTATTGCTCCAACCATTGCACCGACATTAGATAAAGATCCAAAAATGGAGAACTACCCAATTGTAAGTACCAACAATAATTAATTATACTAGGATTATGAACATACTATTATCTGAAAACAAGACTATGATGTACCCATAAGAGAGATTGCAAGATACAGCAACTTGACACTACCTCTGAGATAGAAAGGCCGAGATCAGAGATGATATCTGACTGGGTGGGGGAGGAGTACCCTCCAGTGAAGCCGAACTGGATAGGTCCCAATGCAACAATCATGGTGCAGAGAAAAGCCGAAATGGCGGTTTCTTTAATAACTGCAGCGGAGGACATCATCATCTTGTCCATGAGGCTCGACTGTCGTGATCCCATTGGGCCGGACCCACCTGCACCGCCCACACCCATTCTGTACCAGCTTCCTGTGTGCAGGAACGGCCGCTTGAGATCGGCCGCAGAAGATGAGCGGCCATCCTCGCTGCCGCTCTCCTCTCTAAAGCTCATTGATGCTCAGTATTCCTTCTGCTCTCCTATTGGTTATTGATCTGCTTTTGATTTCAAATAATAGACTGTCACAATTAGAGTGGCGGGTCAGAGCAAACTGAAACTGCTGAGTTCGCTTCAGTGTGGGAAACTTACCTACTCGTAATACGGATCACTGTACCGTGTGCGCCACAGAAACGACATTCTATTTTGACGAAATCGAGGAAAATGGATTTAGAACAGTAAAGTAATTTAGGGGACAAGTCACAAGTACCTGAATCGAGCATGAAATCGTGAGAGTGTCGGATGTGTGATGACAGATTGTGAGAGCGCTTGGGAGTTGGGAGAGGAGAGGAGAGAACCCAAAAAAAGAGAGAGAGAGGATCAGAGGATCAGAGGAGATGGAGACGAAGAAGAGGTGTCAATCAAATCGGGCTGGAGTAGGGGCCCCACAGATTTTGACGAGCTGGACACGAGATGAACGATTTATCCCTTCTTCCTTCTTCTGTGGCGCCATCCTTGTCCTTTCTCTGTGCTTCCGTTCTGACAAGTGCGCACCATACGCAGATAGAGTCGCGCAAAAATCTTTCCAGCAGTTCGCAACAGGTATTCGTTTCTGGAGATGTCTACAAAAGATCAAGACCAGTCTTCTGTCAAGTATTATTTGGTAGGTATGCGATAAAATTGAGATCCGCTGTCGCGCGACACATGGTGTAGCGCGGCATGCTGACCGTCTGATCAAGATTCAATGGACAAGAGAGCTCCGTGCATGTAACCTAGATTGATAGGCCCGTAAAATGTGAATCGTCCGATCAAGATCAGAAGGCTCGTAGTGCGCTACACCACGTGTCGCGCAACAGCGAATCCGGATTGGTATGCGATAATACGCGCGCTGAGGGAGTTCACAAATTAGTGAGGTATGTTTTATTGTTTTGAAGGTGCTGTGATCCGTTCCATTTCCGTAATCGTTTATATACATAATTTATTTCCCCTTTTAGGCCTTACAAAGAGAATTATATGCACATGATAATGTTGCCTCCAAATCCTCTCCGGTGCATTCACAATTCACAAACCTTGAACTTATATATATTTGGTTTTTTTTTTTCTGCACGAATCTTGATAAATAATAAGTATGATCCGTCCCTCTGAGTGAGCTGTGCTTTAAATTTGTTCGTGCAAAATATTGTACTGCGAACTCATTTATTCTGACCTAGTCAAAAGCATAACTTTCCATATAAATTATACCATTATGACCGCAATTAATAGTTTAATACCCTTATCCTCTGTATAAAAAAAATTCTTGATGCGTAGATACTTTTGTTATTATAAGTATTTCAATTTTCAAGCTGGGAAAAGAACTGTAGCAAAACTCAAATCGCAACGGCTTGAATTGCTGTTCAACTTGAGATGGATTAAATCTGGGCTGTTCATTTGCATTCTGCCCTTTATCATTGTTCTTTTGTTGTGTTTGCATGTTGTCTTCTATGTTGCTTCCTCCAACTTAGGCTACTTTCCTATGGGTCGCATTAACAGCCGTACTGAGGAATTCAGAGAAGAAAATTTGACTAAATGAGCCAAACTTTTCACGTGCTGGGGCCCTCCATGCTGATGCTTTCGGTAGAGATGGGTCATGTGAACAAAAATGAGATGGCTGGAAAAATAAAATGCGGTGTATCTGATCCAGTTCCATCAATTATTTTCCTGTCGCATGCCCCTCTCTTTCAGCTTTTCTCGATACATCAACTGTTTCTTTGTTGTTTTATTTTTCCATTTCCGTTCTCATCCCCTGCACGTTTACCAATGCGAAAGAAAACACTGACGTTCTCCTTCTCTACAACTGATTTTTCTCCCTATTCCGAGTCTCCGATGATCTCTCTTGATACGATCGCCATAGTGTCGTTGGGAATGATCAGATCTACGTATAGAGATCTGTCTTGATGGGATTCTTTGTGTTCGCTGATGGAGACGGTTCTCATCTTTCACGACTTTCAGGTCGGTTTTCTTACCCTTCTTTTTTCGACCTTTCATCGATTTGTTCTAAATTTTTTTTTTATGTCGTAGGTGTGATGTCTGCACATGTCACCCGTTAATACATGTAGGTGGATCATGCATAAGCTAGCGGTCGGTTTCACACAATTAGCCCTTTACGCTTGCTCTTCGCAAGGTCTTTACTTTGCTCTTCAGATTTCCGGTACGTTCTGCTTTTTTTCTCCTTTTTACCCAATTTTCACCTATACTTTTGTCATCACAGTGTTAAATTTTATTGATTTTGCTAAGTCCTAAATAATTTGCTTTATTTCATTGAGAAATCAATACCAGTTAAAAAAACCATAAATTTCTTCTGAAAAATGCTCACGAAATTCTTATTTGGGCTAATTTGTGCGAATTATGTTATGATTAGAAATTATACAAGTCATATGGGGCTAAAGCTATTTCAATTTCTATATTGGATTACGATCCTATTTTGTTAAGAAATTTTCAATTTATCAGTATTTTTTCCTGATATGAGCTTTCATGCATGTACCAAAAGGAGAAGAATAAATTGGATTACCTTATAAAAAAATATTTTAATCCAAAAATCAGGTAAGTCTTTTAACATCTCTCAATTTCTTTGTGTTTGATTATGTCTCTTTTTTAAAGAACTTGAAAAGAGATGGTTGAGGTTGAAGCTATGTAAAATTTACCAGTATTTTATGATAGGCTGATTCATCATCGTAGGTTGCATGTTTTATCAATTCTTTACCAGTTTTTTTTTTAATAAATGATTAATGAATGTTAATTTACTGTTATGTTATGTATCAATAGTTAGGTTTTATAGAGATTGGCAAACGACAAGGCATAGAAGGCTGCATGTTTTATCGAGTTTGCTTTGTAAGTTTTACGTACAGATCAACTCGAAATATTAAATAATGTGTGTCAGATTGAAAAGTGTAAATTAGATACACATAAGATTCTATACTTCTATAGTTTAATTCAATACACATTATACAACAACATGCCAAAGCAAAATGCGTGGATGTAAAAGATGATCAAAAGCTATGCATTGTCAGCTGATTTTAATTAAAAATCACAACATAGATTCCTCTATTTTTTTTTGGTGTACCATTGTTCGGGCACCAGCAACGGTGGCACTATTAATTATCTATTACCAATAATCAGTTATCTCATGTGTAGTGTGACGGTACTGGCACACATATATAGATATTTGAGATTGAAAGAAACAGGCCAAAGTTCTTTATATCTGAGTTTGAAATTAACATGTTGAAGATCATGAGGTTATAATGGTCATTTCTTATTAATTATTCATATTTTTACTCCTTTTTAATTAGATGTACCAAACAGAAGAAAAAAAGGAAAATATAATTTTTTTTCCTTTCCTTTCAACAAAGATCTAAACAAGAAAATGTAAATATTTTTTCGTTCCGTTATATACTATTCCCTTCCCTCTTATATTTTCCTTTCATATCCATTTCCCTCTTGAAAACCAAATACAGTATAACTTAGCAATGATCACAACTTTATTTTTCTCATTCATAAAAAATATTCTGATTTTTTCTTCGAACCTTTTTTCCTTATGAGTTATTGTTGGTGCCTTTTGCAGGTTAAAGGATTAGTGGTTGATTAGTTAAATACTATTGTGATCAGATTGCTCTCTTATCTACAGTCCTCTCTCTAATGGTAAAATATTATAACTTTCTGTATTAGAGTTTGGGTACATGGATGTTGCATTCCTTTGGAAGTAATCAATATAATTCTATTAAATTGTTATCATCTTAATTCATGATTTTAGACAATGGTAACAAACAAACTGTGAGTTGAAATTAAGAGAGATGTCTGCAATAAAAACATTTATTTTAAACTGTTATGGTCTTAATTCAGTATTTAGTCGTCACATTTTAGTTTCAGCCCTCTATAACATACTTGGTAATAACGTCAACTTATATTATAGAGATAAATAATCTAATATGGTGTACTTCAGTTCCTTACTGAAAATTATGCTAGCTCGGCTATCACTTGCTTTTGTTGTTTACTATATTTCGATTCCTTTAGATAATATTACAGAACATTCTTTCATATTGCATGGTTCATCAAAATATATATATATATATATATATATGCACTATTATTTGCCTCTAATAATTTTTATATCTTTGGATATTTTTAATAGGTGATACATTAGACGGCATTAATAGCTTAATGAACTTGAAGAATTAACAGGTGTTACTGTTGTTGCAGAGGTCTGTCAATTTTCTTTTGTTGTTTGTTAGATAATGAAAAATTAAGTTCCAAAGTACCTATTCCTCTTCTCTAACTTAAATTCTAGAGCTATAAGGGGATGTGATGGTAGTTGTGGTTGCTTCCCACTCCCTTCTCTATTAAAGTGGCAATAGCAGCTTATTTACAAACCCTTCATTTAATTGGTCGCAATCTGTTCGAGGAATTAGTTATTAGTTTTGCTAAATCTAAATTTGCAACTGTTTTGATTGGTTCTATTGGTTGAGCTGAGAAAAAGATGTTTGCGCCGGGTTTAATCAGTTAAGTCACTTGATTAAGTAGAAAGGGATGATCATGATTATCTATTAAGTTGCAATGGCTTCGACATTTATCAACTCATTCCTTTTTTTGGTCCATGTGCAGACATCTGCATCTTAGCGAATTTGCGTAATGATTTAACTGCAGCAGAAAATATTCGAGTTCTTCCTAAATAGTGTTGTTCTCCTGCTTTATTCTTTTCTTGCTCTTGCTTATGCTTCTTCCTTGCTCTTTGGTGCGTTCTCTCTGATTTTTAATGCTTTTTCCTTTTTTCTGACTACACTGCTTTCTATGTTGTGCTTTCTTTTCTGTTGGGTTATCCAGCAAAGAAATTGATCATCATTGTTTTGTGTATTGCTGTTAGCAATTTCTATTGGTGCCAAAGGCCATTTTCAGGACTTTACCTTTGGTTTTTAATGGATAATCCTGTCATCAAATGTGTCAATTTAAGATAGTTGTGTTGTCATCAACATGACAGTGCTGTATTGATTTTTGTTGTGCTTATTTAGGCGGTTTTGTGGCTGCATTTAGTTGAACTGTTGTTTTTCTTCTTTCCTTTGCCAGGTTTGTCGAGAATACTTTTGGTCTTGGTCGTCAGATTGTTGTGCACAGGAAAGGTCTGTTTATGTGTTGTTATTACGTGTGATATCCAGGAACCAAATATGAAAGCTATGCCAGCAACATTACAGCAATGAAAAGACGAGAATTCTCAAAAAGCATGATCAAATCTTGGATGGACGAATTTGGCAGCTTTACAGTACTGAATTCATTTTTTGTTTGTGTCCAAGATGTTTTCCAGGGTTGGTAAATATTTTAGTTTGTGATATTGAAAGCAAGAATATTTATTGATGGTTGATGGTTCAGTGTGGTATAGTATAGTTTTCAAATTTTTACGGTTGGATAATAAGCCATTTTAAGGTATACTGGTAACCACTGCTCCAATAATGCAACTGTTATAATCCTTAAATAGACACTCTAAAAAACTATGTTAGTTATGACTAACATAATACTGATACATATTGTAATATTTGATAAGTCTTTTTATTTCTATGATGAAACGTCTCTCTTTTTAAAATAAATGTCACATTTAAACAGTATAACATCTTTTCCTTAAAATTAAAAAAAAAGTGTATTAGACCAGACAACATAATCACTGCAGGTTAATCTTACATCGCGCGAAGCGCGATGCCATAGCTAGTTATATTCAAAATGATAAGATCTTAATTATGCTTGACTGAACATTCAGCATCCACCTATGGCTCCCAAAAATTGGCAAAAAAATGTCATCTTGGGATGTAGTTTTTGTCAATTTTATTCTAGGGGGCACTCAGATCCTACACCTTTTGCTGTGTTTGGATGAGCCTAGAAATAAGGGAATAGTTTCTTCCTACTCTCAAATTTATTATAAATAATTCAAACTCTTCACAAAGTTACACACTTAGGAAAGTGTTTTATTCATTTGTTTTGAAGTTGATTTCAATAATAAGAAACGTGAGAACCAAAGATATAATTTATTAAGTCCGTTTAACTTAATAATGGGAATCGCGTGCTTAAGTATTGGTAGGTAGGTCGACAACTAATTAAAGATATTAGTTCATTCCACATCTTAAATCTTAAATTATTAATAATGTGTATCGCATGTTTATATCTTAGATTTGTATATTATGAACTTTTTGTACAGATGGGTCGGAAGCCGGGATAGACACAAAAATAGAAAAAGTGGAAATATTCGAAACCTGTCAATTTATAGTTTACTGCCCCTCTAGTGATTTCGCCCCCTCTTTTTTTTTAAAAAAAAAATAATAACACCTACATTTTACATTGAAAATATATTAAACGGTGTCAAAAGCAAACACATAAATGATGAATAGCGATAAAATATTTTATAGGCTCCGTTTGGATTCCATTTGGGAAGAAGTGCAGAAGAGAGGGCACGTTTGGATTCACGGTGAATAGACATGAATAGGCATATTTATGAATAAGTTCTGTGAATATACTATATTGAGAATAGGCATATTCATGAATATGGGAAGGATGTTTGGATGCAAAAAGAAGAATAAGGTTGTTTGGTAGCTAACTTTTTAATATTAAATAAAGGTTATGTGTTTATATTCCAACATTTTGCTAGAATATCTATTCACATGTGAATAGGCGTATTCATTCTATTCATGAGTTGTTTGGATGACCACTATTCAAACTATTCGTGAATAAGCCTATTCACATGCCATCCAAACGCACCTTAAGGAAATAAATTTGTTATAAACAATCCAAACACTTCCTAATACTTCTTCTCACTTCTTCCCTTCTTCTCTTCTTCCCACACCTTATCCAAACGGAGCCATAAGTAAGTGTCAATTATTAACTGCGAAAATATATTGTAGTAAATTTAACAACAACAACTAAGTCTTTTGTCCCAAATAAGTTGGGGTAGGCTAGAAAGAAACCCAATAAGAGAACACACCCAAGAACAAAACAAAACATAAAAACATACTAAAAATAAGAGTAGCCATACTAATAATAATACCTATAATAATAATAGTAATAGTAGAAACCTAGACCTCGACCATGATTTAATAGAGGGCCCTACAAACCTATGGCATCGCTCCTACCCCTAAGTTCCTACGTCATGGCTCCGGTACATGAATTGCAGTAAATTTAAGTGCAATAATATTGATATTTCTTTGAAGTCTTCCGTACTTTTCTAATTAGTACGCAAAAAAAAATATGGCATTTTTGGAATAGATAGAATAATTTAATGATAGCATTATATTTGGTCCGCCCATGTCAATATGGCTCGATTTACAATAATTAAATTAAGTAGAGATAGAATAGCTCGTTCGAACTCGATTCATTGATAGCATTGATCTCAAGTTCTCAACTTATTTATGATAAGAAAAGTTAGTCAACCTTACTTACATGTAGATTTTTTAGATGAACTTTATGCTATCTACAGAACATGGGAGTTTAGTAAAGACGTTGTTATTCTAGATATAGCGGATTCAATTTTCGCTGGATGCAGAAGAAGGATAAAACTCTATTTTGTAGAGCAGGCTATGTTTCTATAAATAAATAATCTTAATTAAAAAAAACATTATGCTATCTACGGTAATTTAAGATATGCAAATAGATGTTGTAAAATTAATAAGATGAAGAAAGAAATAAAGAATAATTTATCAAGAGTAAATAAGACGGTGCTCTCAATCACAATTTCAGAATTTCTACTATCTGTTTCATCCATTCATTCATCCATGTTTACAATGTCTCTATTTATAGATTATAAAATGATATCTCACAAAATGATCAATAAATAAGTAGTGGAGATTATAGAAAATAAATGTGTAGTGGACAATATTTTTTAAACTCAAATTTAGAATATTTGTTCTCGTCCGGATTTTATAATAAATTTACAAAATTTCTGAGTCATGCTAAATTTTAAATATTTTTAAACTCAAAATTTCTATATACTAGCCTGGACACTTCCTATGTTAAGGCGATAAATTTTTTTTTCGAAACCTTGACAGGAGCTGTCAAGCAATGTTAAGGCGATAAATTAAAGGAGAAAAACTTGCAATTAGCAAATGCACTTAGGGGGGGAAAAGTAAAAATCTTTTACCGAGTTTGGTTTACAAATTACAACTTCACATATCCAACACAAAGGAAAGCTTCACTAGTTCACTGTTTTTTTTCCCCCCTAGAAACAAGATTCACTGATATATCCGGTCATTTCCTCATGCGGTCTAGGATCCAGGTCACATTTTTCTTTTGTCTTTTTGTTTTGTTTTGTTTTTTTTTTTTTTTTGACAGACCGTCATGTACGATGCAGATTACTATAACAGATAGCAGTCCGAATTGCTATATAGAATAATAAATATTTTATTTTCTGAAATTAACCGAGTTGTTGCTATGATTTGGTACACCGACACCGTAGTCTGTAAGAATGTAATTTATATATCAAAAATACTTACAAAAAATTCTAAAAGATACAAATTAATTAAGTTAATTTATTTTCAGTATAAAGGTTAAATTGGATGGTTCGAAAGGTTGTTTGAAATTTTTAGTATTGAAATATGGTTAGATTTACGGAATATTCTATACATTACATATCGCTTTGACCATAGAATCTCTGTGTGTATGTAGTATGTACACACACACCATCGCCACAATATAATGAAAATTTGAAGCCTGAAAACCGGAAAAATATACAGAAATTTTTGCTTTTTTTTTTTTTTTGGACAAAAAACAGGGATCTAGTCCCTATCTTTTCATTAAAAAAAAGTTAAGTACAGAAATCAGCCAGTGGCTGACTAAAAATACCAGTAAAAATAAAATAAAAGAGTAAGCAGCTAAGCTATCAATTGTTGAGCGTTTCCCATTTCACGAGAACCTGATCTACCAGTGAAGGTAGAGGGAGCCTAATGTCTTTAAAGATTCTACAGCACCTCTCTCGCCGAATAACAAAGAAAAAGAATAGCCATAAGTTCTCTATGTGCTTTGGGCTCTGCTTTGTCCAGAAAGAATTCAGGATTTTTCTTCAGAGGAAGAGCTGAGTGTGCAGTAGAACGTTGAACAGCTTGCAAGTAGAATGGGCATTCATTGAAGAGATGGCTGACAGTTTCCTCATTCCGGAAGCAAAGAGTACAATTGTTTGCTAACTGCCATTCTCTTTCTTTTTTTTAATTGTCGAGTGTAGGCTACACTGTGTAGCGATCTTATTTTGAGCCATTTGCCATGCGAAAATTTTCATTCTTGGAGGGATATCATATTAAGCTTCCATAATGGGAACAGAGGTTGACATCTGTAAATTTTTAGTACCTATTTGCAATACTTTAAATTCTAAGATTCTATTTGTAAAATGTCCATGTTTATCCACTTGAAAATATCTATTTAATCTTATTCATATTTTTAGTAGCTAAATAATTAATATTTATATAAATAATTTTCGATAATTAATATTTTTATAAATAAGCTCAGTTATCTTTATAAATAATATTAGTATTTTTAAAAACAGTAGCTAAGTAATTCCTTTTGCTTACCTAGCTATTAAGTAATCTAGAATATTTACCATTTTAGCCGGACCTCCATTATAAATAGACCCAGCCTCGTTTCATTTCATTTCATTTCGTATATCATTTTTGTTTCTCTCTCTCCCTAGCAAACTTTGAATGCCGCATTGGTTTTGAATAGTCGGCCATTTGGAATTCAAGTTATATGTCGCAGTTATAGTTAACCCGATTTGCTTGTGCTATGGGTCACTTAGTCAGGTAACCGGACTTCTCAATATTTAGTTTCGTATTGCTTGATTTGATTATCGCTTGGTTTTGATTGCATGTGTATGCCCGTATGTGGTAAGTTTTGCGGGATGTCGGGTTTAGAATCCTGGATATCTGAATTTGTTCATGCATGTGCCCTGATCCCCCTGCCAGGGGAGGGGTTTGGTTCTGATCCCGATACAGGGGAGGAACTTTATGTCCTGATTTGGTTCTGATCCCCGATACAGGGGAGGAACTTTTTGTCCTGATTATGATATGATTTGACTGATCTAGACCCGATTATCTCCGTGAAATGTATGTTTTGTGTTGTGAATTAATCCAATCATGTTTAATTTGTTTTATCAATTAATATAGAGAAGCTGCGTCGTTAAATAACCGGTTACTGAGCTTTGTAGTTGACATCCATTTTGTTCATTTTCTGCTTGCGACGTAGGTTGATGGACCGTCGGATGGATGCCCCACCGTCGCGCCCCATGTGTCGGTGTGTCGGCACGGGATGTGACAAGATGCTAAGTTTATAATTAATTATGCTTATGTAGTTAACCTTCTTGAGGATTGTAAGTTTATAATGAAATAAAAGGCGAATGAATGAAAACGGAGGTGAACTCTCGGTAAAAATGTTGCCATTTTGATTCACCCTAATCCTAAATATTGTGACTTGTGAGGGTTAATATTTAGTTCTTTCACTCTCTTCCATCCCATTCCTTTCCATTCCATTTGAGAACAGACCCTAAACCCTGAACCCTTTCGCCTATTTTGGGCAGCGGAGTTCTATAACGGCGCCCATCTCCTCTCTCATCACTCCAGCTCCAGGGATCACATTTTCTGCCTCTTCGTCTCCTCTCCCATCTCCTTTCCGCAGTATGCATCCCTCTCTCTCTCTCTCTCATTCGCTCCCTTTTGATTACATCCAATCCAAGCTTTTTTGTTTCCTTCGCCTTCAGATTTTGCCTGCTTGTTCTTAATTGCCGTGTTTATTCAGATACGATACGATAATTTAAAAATTGAATCTTCTGGTACCAAATTAACACACAAAATCTCCTCAATCTATTGTTATTTTTACTTATAGATCCTTTTTGAAATATTTGTAAGTAATTATTCTAATAACTCCGCCGACTTTTCACATTGATTATCATGGTATTTCATGATTTGGAACCAGCATAATAAGTACAAAAAATTGAACAGGGAAAAAGTTCAAAGCTTTAATTTAATGATTGAGCTGTGAATCGAATATTTCACAGACATTCTCTCTGTGTAGTGTTGGTTTCTTACTATCTGAATTCACAATAAAGATCCAGAAGCCTAGCTACTTTATTGTCTTATTACTAACAAAGCTAAGCTTAAAATGGCAAACAATAATTCTAGAAAATTGAGCGAATCATTATTTCCAGAAGTTCCCTTCTATAATCATCATTATCAGCTGTCTACCAGTACTAATTATGTTAATTGTCACAACATTCCTCTTTATGAAGCCCTCCATTTACATCAAAAGGCAGTCTGCTGTCTGAAGAAACCTCATATCCTTGAGGTACCAGTTGAACACATAATCTCTTTTTATTCAAACTTTGACTTTGATTTGATTTTTACAACAGTTAACTATAACTATTGGTGGTTTTCTGATTTATTGTATGAAATCAGCTTGAAACAAGTTCAAGCATGTCTTCTGGAAGAATAAGCACAACCCCAACCTCGCGTCACACTGGTATAGTTTTTAACTTTTTATCAAGTCTAATGATTAATCATTCTGTTCCTTTTCATTTGATGAATTATACAATTTTGGAGTAATAATCACGATGATCGTTTAATTTTGTCAAAAGCTTTAAATATATGAGCTTGGATTAAAATTTAGAAGATTTTGATTCCAGTTACATCAATATTTTCTCCACACCACCTTTAATATGAAAATAAAACAACGAAAATTTCTGGCTCAAATTGATATATCATAGTATGAGCATCTGCTGAGAATCTTTGTGGTTGCATTCTGTTATGTTTACTATTATTCTTATATGCAGTTGTACCTAAAGCACTTGGTGGTGACAAGGACAAATTGAATAAGGTTGTGTTAGCATACAGTGGCGGCCTAGACACTTCAGTAATAGTCAGATGGCTTAGGTATACAACTATTTTTAAAATACAATAACACCAAGAATCGAGGAAGTCCTGTTACATAGAATAAATTTGCTGACTTCTTGTATTCTTTACTGTTTGTGAGTAAATTCCTTGTGCATGCTATCCTTTGTCAGAAAATATCATATTACTACATATTATTTTTCTTTATCTTGCCTTTTAGGGAAAATTATGGATGTGAGGTTGTATGCTTTACTGCTGATGTGGGACAAGTAAGTGCTCAATTCTTTATAAGATTTTACAGATTAACTTTTTTATTTTACTTTCATATGGGGACTTGTTGTGTGATTATATTTCCTTCGCAGAAATTTAACTTAAACATATAAAGTGGTTTGGGTGAGATTTCAATTCTGCCTTCCTTTTTTGTGCTCTCTGTAGGTTTGTCTCTTTTGCAGTGCCCTAAGGTCATGTTTTACCCAAAAGATACAAAAATTTGTTGGTTTCATTATATTAAGTATGCAAATCTGTTGTATTTGTCATCACCATGCTCTTTTTTTGTGGAACATGGATATTGTTTTTTTTTAATTAATGTCTACTTCTGTTCCCAGTTTGTTTATGTTCATTGTGGACAGTATCGGAAAATGGATTTACTTGGGAACTAATCCTTCTACTTCCTCTATTGTAACTTACTTTTATGTAGGGAGAAATGGAACTGGAAGGACTGGAAAAGAAGGCAAAAGAAAGCGGGGGCAGCCAACTAATAGTGAAGGATTTGAAGGAAGAATTTGTGAAGGATTTCATTTATCCATGCCTTCGTGCCGGTGCCATTTATGAAAGAAAGTACTTGCTTGGTACTTCGATGGCTCGTCCTTGCATTGCAAAGGTTCTCTCTTCCTGTTATGAGCTTTCATAATTTCTAACTTGTATTAATAAGGGGTGGTAATGGTTGACCCGATCTGAGCTGATTGGTTAGTGAGTGTGGGTTGTGTTTGGGTCACTCCTTCTCCCTTCTGGAGTTACATACCACAACAGAAGAAATGCCAAGGCAGAGTTGAAACAATAGTGAAGGTACTGTCTGAGGAAGAGACAAAAAGACTGGAAGTGCCACAAGATCTAGAAGAGAATGGTTGTGACTTGTGAAGCTGTGATCAAGCAAACTATTCGAAGAGAGGCTGTGATCTAGAAGAGAATGCCATTGAATTTTTTTATAAACTCGTTCTTTAGAAAAACGTGACGTGGCTGCATAGATTGCAGCTTTCTATTCTACTTTTGTATAAAATAATAGGTTATAAAATGTAAATGAGGGTTAATCAGGTTAAACTGGGGTTTATTTAATGCTTCCTATGTTGTTATTCTTTGCAATATGTTATTTCTATTTTGCTTATCCATGTGTTCCTTGAATGCATTTTTTTTTGTGCAGTGCTTTCTAGTGTTGGATTTTTCTGCTGTTGTGCATCCTTATGTTTTATCCTAGAAACTTGTACATTATTACTTTGTACCACCTATTTTTGTGATACTTGTCTGACTGGTCTTATCTATAAAAAATTTGGCTATTTTTTTTCAATAGTGATCAGTTTATAAGTTTTTTATTCCTTTTTGTTTCTTATAATAGGCGATGGTTGATGTAGCAAGGCAAGTGGGTGCTGATGCGGTTGCTCATGGGTGTACTGGCAAAGGCAATGATCAGGTTTTGTTAGGTTCTTATAGATTGTCTTAATTATACCTTGGCTAATGTGTTTTACTGACATTTTCTTCTGCTTTTAAAATTTATTGTTGTTCTTACTCTTTATTTGTAGTCACTCTAATTGCTATCTTTTCTGTAGGTACGGTTTGAGCTGACATTCTTTGCATTGGACCCGGAACTGAAGGTGGTGGCACCATGGCGGGAGTGGGATATCACAGGCCGGGAGGATGCTATTGAGTTCGCAAAGAAGCACAATATTCCTGTACCAGTCACAAAGAAATCCATTTATAGCCGTGACCGCAACCTCTTTCATCTTAGCCATGAGGTACCACATATCTTTTTTATTTTCCCATTCTATTTTGTTTGATGATATTTGTTCCCATGTATAAAATATCAGCATACTGTATGCATGCCTAAATAATGAGGAATATTACATATATCCCTCCAAAACATGACAAACACCACTCCTAAGATTTTAAAATTGACCCAATCGACAACTTTTTTGGAAATTAGAACCAATTATTTGAAATTTAGAGTGTGGTTTTTCCTTAATCATTATTTAATAGGGTTATGTGTGAATTTTCTGATTTATCTGTTTATTTTCAAGATGTTGGTTCTGGTTTAATTCTTTCTTGCATTCATTTTATTATAGGGGGATAGATTAGAGGACCCAGCAAATGAACCAGAGGAGGGAATGTACATGATGACTGTCAACCCAGTTGATGCACCTAATCAACCTGAGTATATCTTTCATTTCCTTTCTTCTTTAAGTAAAGCTAGATACAATATGAAAACATGCACATAAAATGTGTTTTAAGCGTTCTTGAACTGTCTATTACTTCAATGCAATAGAACAGCGTTAATTTTTTTTTTTTCTATTCAGATCTCTTTTCTTTTTTTTCTTACCTTCCTGAAGTCTTTAAAATGAAAAATCGAAACTATTGGTAGTAATCTTTCATACATTCTAACATTTGTTGTGCTAAGTCGTATAAATTGCATTTATAGGTACTTGGATATTGGTATTGCCAAAGGCATCCCAGTTTCTATAAATGGCAAGGAGCTCTCCCCTGCATCCCTCCTTAGTGAACTAAATGCAATTGGTGGGAAGCACGGTATTGGCCGCATCGACATGGTAGAAAACCGGCTTGTTGGTATGAAATCCCGGGGGGTCTATGAGACACCTGGTGGTACCATTATGAATTTTGCTGTCCGTGAACTCGAATCGCTAACACTTGACCGTGAAACCATGCAAGTTAAAGACACGTTTGCATTGAAGTATGCTGATTTGGTTTATTCGGGTCGGTGGTACGACCCACTTCGTGAGTCAATTGATGCTTTTATGGAGAAAATCACTGAGAAAACCACTGGTTCGGTACGTGTGAAATTGTACAAGGGCTCGGTGACAGTCGCCTCACGTACCAGTCCCTATAGCTTGTACAGGGAGGATATTTCGTCATTTGAGAATGGCCAGATTTACAATCAAGGAGATGCTGAGGGATTTATTAGGCTGTATGGCTTGCCGACTCGTGTCCGTGCCATGCTTGAGAAGGGTATATGATTTTCAGGAGCATAATTGAACTTCTAGGGCAGATTTGAAATTACAGGATGCCTATGAATAATTAGGATAAATTTTCTAAGTGTATGTTGGGTTGTCGAGCTTAACATTAAAATGACATAAAATGGCTTTGATTAGTTTGAACTTGATTCGTGTCATGCATACTGCATTGGGCACAATAAAGTTTCTTGATGAAGGTGAAGTCAAACAACAATAATTACTGTGCTTGCTTGTGCTCCATTTTAAATTGAAATTACCACACATCAATGAATACTTTCTGCTGAAAGAAGAACTTGGCTAAATCGGAAGCGGGAGCCAAGCTAAATGCATATTGTCACGACAGTATGAACGCAAGTTACACAACCATTTAAGAAGACTTGCTCAGACGAACCTTCTTTTTTATCGGCTAACCATGCACGTAAAACATTTGTTCACTCGAGTTAAACAAATACACTATTCTCAAATTTGAAAATTTGGAAAGAAAATGCTATTCTTCTAAATGTCAATCTGTAATTTATATATGTTGTCCAAAAACTTTTCTAATTAATTATCACTGGGTATAGCACTTTATCTGAAACAAATAATGAGCAACTTGTTTATCCAGGTATCAGTCAATCTGTAATAAGCACTTTTCTTTTTTCTTTTAAAAACTTTTATCGTGGAAAAAAGGAAAAGAAAGGAAACAAGGCCATTGACACATGGACCTCAACTAATAGCACTCATCTCTTTCCGAGATAGAAAATATTTAGATAAAACCACTTCAATCTCTCAAAGAAAGCAAGGGATATTACTCTATCAAGAAGATTATATTTTCTCTCAAAGGAAGCAGGATATCAACAATGTTCCTGAAAAAAAAAAAAATCAAATTTTAGGAATGCCGGAAGTTAGAAGGCGTTTATAAATGAGCTTTTTAGTTGTATTAAAAAGGAAACAAAGAAGTTTCCAGTGCGACATTATACATACATAATATGATAATCACGCTAGCACAACTATCAATACATTTATATATCAAATCTAAGTTATTTTACAAATTTGATGGAACCACACTAAATACCTTTTTGAACTATAACTGATCCACATATAGCAATCACACACATATAAACATTAAGACAAATCAAACTTCACAATTTAACATTTAGCAACTACCACATGAAACTACTAATTTTGGTAAATTGGTCTAAAGCTCTTGTGTCGCTTGTTCTTCAGAAGAGCTCCATTGCTAATTAAACCTACAAAAATGATTTGGTAAAAATTAGATTTTACAAAGCTAGAACTATTTATGTCATATGTAAAGCAATATTCAAAAAACAACTGCCTACCTAAGTATCTAACCATGCCCATTCGGTAATAATATATTCGGTATTGTAGTCTGTAGACCTAGGAGTAAACAAGATTTTAGCCATGACATGAAACAATGCTAGATTGATTTCTTTGACAGGCTTGGCCCATGTGGATCCAAACAACCATAAAGACTTATTGGTGTTAAGCCCAAATTGAATGGTTGGCTCCAACTGAAAAACAAAATTTGCCTCCATATATGTGTTTGTATGTCCGGTCAGTAGTCACTTGACCGTATCATATCTTCCTATCATAAAAGCATATACTAGGAATGTTTTGATATGCATATGCGGTTTGTACTTTGTAGGCGGTTTTTACTTTATAGTGCTTGAATATGTGCATATTATTTGTGAAGGTATATTCTTAAAAAAATAAAAATCTTCAACCTTCCAAGGTAGATTTTTAAGGAAATAAAAGAACTGTCAGCATTAGTCCAGTGTAGATAAAAGAGCTAGCTAGGCGGAGCAACATTAAGAAAAACAAAAAGAGAAATACAATATGTCATTGGATCATGGTGTTTTGTTTCATTTGGTGCAGCTCTTCCACCACGTATGTAGCTACATATACCGCATTATAAAGTAATGTTTTAATGATTTTTTTGGTAGCAAAATTGCTAACAGTAGAAGAATTACAATATTTATAATGTGCAGATATCTTTACTTTCCCAATCTAAAGAAAAAGTAGAAACTGAATAGTAATAATATCAGGCATTTACCTATATAATCAGCTAGTTATAATTTGGGAAAGCAACACGCCCGGACTCGATCTTCCTTATGTCTTCTACGAGGATTTCATAGTGGCGCTTGACCTCCTCAGCCGTCTTTCCACCACCTACAGCACGTGCCACCTTGTGCCAGCGGTCTGGCGTGTCCTTGTCATACACCGCCAAGGCCCTCTCGAATAGCTTGTTCTCCTTAGCCGACCACTGAGAACCTTTTGATCCCGAAGCCATTAGTTATTGTATATATCTAAGTTTTATGAAAGGAGATGAGCTAAGAATGAGGTTGATGAGCGGCTTTGTTGGTATGAATTGGCATAGGGATGGTGCATGCTTATATAGAGGGGTGAGGGTGATTTGGTGCGCCAGGGTTAGGAAAGAGAATAATATTAAATAATTGGTTAGAGACTTAGAGGGGGGAATAAGTGTGACTAATAGCTTTTTGGGCCACAAATAAGGGATTCCTTGAGGGGAGCCAGGGAGCAACACACGTCTTTAATAAAAAAAAAAATAAAAAATGCATGTCGCTGTTATATATTGCATCTTTAGGATCTTAAATTTATTTTCCTCTTGACTGATTCCTCTCTAATTTAAGTAGCAGTAGATCTGCCTTGTACACCGGAAAGAAATTTTGGTTATAATCTGATCGATAGTAAAGAAAAATAAGGATGTTTGTTACTTGAACTATAATTAAATTCTTATTTATTAGGACTTGGGAAGCATTAAAGTTAAAACTCATTTTTTATACAGAAATAGTGTATTCATATGTTATATATACAGAGTTCTACTACGGTCGAAACGATTTGACAGATCACTCTATCAAGTTCAATTAAATCTCAAATTTAAAAGTTGAAATAAACGATCCAAACCATTCAATTTGTACTTCATATATAAAATTTGGATTGGTCGTCATTTGAACTTTTGAATTTGAAATAATGTCAGGTTTGATGAAACTCTCTATCCATATCGTTTTAATTTTAACATTTCTCTCTGTAATGTTGGGCCGATCGAACACCCGCCTGACCATTTATACGCCTCAGGCCTGGCATGCTCCAAGTCCAATGCACCAGTTTGGGGATAAAAGGTGATCATATCTCAAAATGGTTCATATATAAAAGCATGAGGTATCGGTTACGGACTAACAGTAAAGTACAATCGCACTTAACTGACGAATAAAGATGTGTCCATTTTGTGACAAGATGGAGAGAAAATTGCCCATGCGGCCATGCACGATCCTAACTATTTGTAAGGGGATGTTTGGATCAAGCGAGAATTTGGAAAATTTTCTATTTTTAGACATAAATTTATTATAAACAATCTAAATTCTTTATAAAATTACACACTTTCCAATACTTTATACCTAGAAATAGGAAATTTCTCCTATTCCTAAGCGATCCAAACTAAGAGACTAATTAATAAACTTATTGGTAAAAAGAACAACTTTTCAAGTCAAGCAGAAATATGTTTTTTTTGAAAAAAAATGGAAAGCTATATTATATGATAAACGTTTTTTAAAAGTTCATAGACTGACAAAGAGCAATGCATCTTGAATGAAGTCGCAGATTCAAAACTCGACGGGAGGAGGAGTCTTTCATATGCATTTAATTTAAAAATAAGTTGGGTGGTTTAGATCCCAATTTATCTTAAAAAAAAAGTACATAGACATTGTAGTGCCCAGTCCAATTAAGATTGGATTTGGCTCGGATTAAATTTCTAAGAAAGACTATGCTCCAATCAAGGAATATTGGTACCTCATCCGGCTAATTTACCTATTAAATTATTGCGTGCCAGATAGCCAATGATGAAATATTAAAGAAAATGTTGTTTTTTTCTTGCAAATTTATCAGAAATACGTTTACTTGCAATGAAGAAATATTTAATATTATTTTTTTGAAGAAAAGAAATATTAAATTTTGGACCATGCTAATCTCGCCGTCTTTTCGTTGGAATGGAAACAATTTATGAATTAAATCTGAATCATATAAAAGTTGCTCGAATAAATGTAAAATTTGTATGCATTTTATTTCTTCAGAAACTAAATGGGGTTTTGGTGGGCGAGGCAATTTTGAATGGTGTAGTCCCTCGGATAGTCAGCCGTTTTATTTTTGTTTTATTCGGCTTTTGGAAACTTTAGCTGCTCGCTAAACTGTCATTACTAATTTGTTTCCTTGAGGTTGTAACTAAACTTTAACTTTAATTTTTAATCAAAATAGATTAGGGTTTTCGTTTAACCATTGTATATTTCAAAAAAAAAATATCTGTAACTAAAATTAAGATTAATTAATTATAATTACTTGATAATAATGTTACGTGCTAATGTTAGATTACATTAATGAAAATTTGATGCTGATGTTATTCTAAACAGTGGGGCCCTTTTATATCCGTCTACATGTATAGTTGATGAAATTCGGATAAAAAATGGAACACTTCGTGGAAAAAATATCTATTTCTCCCCAATTATTTCAACTTATCTCTTAATTTTCCCTTCAAAGAAGGTTAGCATTGTTTATATATACCGAGTGTAACTCGGCAAATGGAATATTACCGTCTCTTTACCCATCTTTTGGTATTTTGTGATGGACTGATGGAGTTGTAAAGTAAAAAATCTCAAGGATGAAATACCGCCTAAAAAGCCTTTTTCACTGCAGAAAAGCTTTCCAAAAAGATGCCAAGGTCAAGGGAGAACCGGTTCTTTCCTCTACTTGTCGTTTTGTCTTGATTGGTTTCTTATGGTCTATGTAAAACATCAAGTCGCTGCACACTGCACTGGATTTCTTTTTTTTTTTTTAGAAAGATTTGACAGCGGCTGCAAGTAACTGCACTGAATTTCTCTTGGTTTTTTTTTTTTTTTGACATATGCCCGTAGGCCCACACATCCATCCTACTCCTCCACTCATCAGTGGTGATCGAACTGTGGTATCTCCCGTGGGAGATCTAGTGCCATACCAGCTGCACTATAGCAGCTTCGGCTGATTTCTGATGGTGAAATACGGAAGAATTGTGCTTTTAATTAAAACATGTGACATCTTTGTCTGATTTCTGATGAAATATTATACTGTTTTGCTTTTGCATCAATTTGTTTTCCCGGAAAACCTTTGCATCATTCTTTTGTCATCTTGTAAATCTTCTTCTTCATATTTTTTTTTTATCAGAGTAGTAATAGTTTGTGAAATATTTTATTTTACACGATATATAAACTTATATGTAAATTAAATTCGAATTATTATAAACGAAGCAAAGTTGATTGGAATGGAATACTATATCAGTTTTATAGTTATATACATTTTTGTATACAGAATTTTTTTTTTTTTTGGGAACTACATATCAATAGCTTTTTTTTGTTACAAATTCATTCATCTAATCCGATTTATAATAGAAATAAGTAATTTGAAAAATCATACATAAATGTTATTTTTACTTAACCAAATGTTCTTACCAATTGGTGAGATAACATAAAACAAAATTGAGATTTATGAATTTGTATACATATTATATTTCTTCTACTTAAAAAAAGTTCAATAATTTTTAGATAAATTTTAAAATGAGAACAAAGTAATAAAATATTAAAAAAACGACCATCACAAATGTTTGCTCAGGAAGTCAGTTATTATATTTTATCAGCAATTCAGTACCACTTAATTAAATTAAAAGGTACTAATTACTATTCTAAAACTAGAAGATTGCTATTGTATCTTTTGGTGGAATAGTAGAATAAACAGACGCATTTCTAGTAAAATTAGCGGCTTTGCTTTGTCATGCTATAACAGACACCAAAAGGGAGTCGATAAGAAAAGTTATGAGAATATATCGGATTAGAATGTATCACGCACTAGGAGGTTTCAAAGATTAAAATGACATTTTCTATCAATTTTTTTTCATTATTATTATTATTATCTTTTTTTTTTGTAACAAGAAGTATATATCTTGTTTTCATTGGACCCAAGAATATGCAATAATCAATATAATTGCAGAGAATAGGAAAAAGAAGAGGATATGAGTCCCAATTCAGAGCTGAACACATCCCATCCGTAAGATTTGATCTCAGATTTATGATAAGGAGTCGATGCGGGAATATTTAACCCCATGGAAGCACACATTCTCCTACAAAAGAATATATGGCTGATTAGAATATTGTTAGTTACTTTTTTGGGGAAAGTTGAAACATTGATCCGTGGACCTTTATGGCTTTTACTGATAATTGAAAGCTACATTTTGCATCTCTTGACAACTAAAATTTATTTTGTTATGCACCATTTTTAAATAAAACTTTCACTTGTACAGACAAATAAAAATTAAGGAAATTTTTTTTCTTTGCCACTCAAAACTGAGAAAATTGAGAATTTACCAAAAAAAAAAAGGAAAAGCTTGTATATTTTGCCACAAAAAAAATTCAAAGTTTTTCTCTAAATATCACTTCGTCCTTTAAAATAAAAAAATAATAGAAATATAACCTTTTGACTATTATGCCCTCGCACCTAATATTAGAAGTCGATCAAAACTTGATCAAATCCAATCTCCTCATCTGTTCTTTCCAAAGCTGGGTTTACTTTGCTCGCCTGTTCGTGCGAGAAAGAAGAACAAGTGAGGACATTGGGTTCGATCAAGTTTTGATTGACTGGTTCTAATGTTAGTTCTAATGTCAGAAAATTATATTTCTATTATTTAACTAATTTTTTTATTTAAAATGACAAAATAGTATTTAGAGAAGAAATTTAAATTTTTTGGTGGCAAAAATAGAAGATTTTATTTTTGGGTGGAAAAGGAAATTTCCTACCATTAATGTATGTTATATGTGTTTTAGTAAAGCATTTGTTCGAGAGTCACACGTTCTCTATCGAAAATAATTAGTTTAGCGGAAAAATTGGAATAACTCGATATGCATTACAAGTTAGAGATAAACTCTCAAACAATTTTATTTACGTCAAAAATTTATTTTCCTAACTTCTATGCATTAAATTTCTAACAAAATACAAAAATAAATTAACAACAATGAAAGAAACAAAGAAAGAGAGAGAGAAGATAGAAAAATATCCTTGAGAGTGGTACCTTCCACTTAAACATGGCTTTTCTAAAAGAAGTTATAGAACAAGGCCTAGCTAGGTAGGCAAGGGACCATTGATCCCTGACCTTACGAACTCAAGTTGAGATTCTCCTTCCCCACTCTGTCCTTTGCCCCATTTTTCATTTTCAGGAGGCCTAGAGAAGTTGGTTCCCTTGCTGTTGGAGGAGGTCCAGTGCAAGAATCCATCTATAAGTTGGAATTTTGGATCCCTCAAGTAGACATAGAAGATATATTAATTATTAGTTAGATGCAAAGATACCATTCTCTCAGTCTTGATCCACCCCAAAGAAATGTAGTAATACCTTTATGCATAGTTAGTTTAGTTGTAAAGGTGCGATAATTTTTTTCAGAAACTTTTAGGCGCGTCAAAATAATGTCTAAATACTTTAACTTAATTTCTAGATATATTTTATAATATTTAGATTTTTTTTTTTTTACTCCTTGAACATTTCTAAACGACAGATTCTAGTTTATCCGAAACATGTAACTAGTGTTTTAAATTTCTCACTTAAAAAAAAACTATTTAGTATAAGGCCGTCGCAGACATAGAGACCGCTAAATTAAAATACTTTTTTATTCTAAAGATTTCACTTTGAAAAATGACTTATATAGTTATATGCAAGAAGCACAAAAAATTAAGCTACTTCGAAGTTCTAAGCATTGGGGGGGGGGGTTAATTAGGGATGAAAGCGGATCAGATACGAAGCGGATGTTGGTCTTTTCATACCCGCATCTATATTTTTTTCGTATACGGATAAGGTTCGGATATTAAACAGACACGGTTCGGATATTTTCGAATACGGAGTCCAATACAGATATATTTTATCGGATGCGGATAACATTTTAATCTTTTTTATTTATTTACAATAGCAGTTTCTGTAAATATAATACTATTCAATATACTCAGTGTCTATATTAGTATTTCGTCAAAATCAGTAGTAGTACATGCGAATAAATATCTATTATTTTTCATAGTTTGAGCCAAATAAATATTTCTTTAAAATATGAAAGTTACTTTGTAATAACATTGCTTTCGATTGTTAGATATTTTAGAAAACTCAAAATTTCGTATGAAATTATTGATCTAAAACTTCTTTAGACAATTATATTATTAAATTTATTTTCAGTTGAAAAATGAAGAGGCCTAGTTACACCAATGATATCCACTATTTTACCGTTGCAATTGGATACAATATTGAGATTCCTATAGCCCATTAAATGAGATTTTATAATGGGTTAATGAGCCGTTAATAAAATCCTTATATATATATAGAGGTGCATTCGGCTATTAGACGGGGTAAGAAAAATCAATACAAATATTCAAAGGCTTGATAACCCATCCATTAATCCATTTGATACATCTATTACTCAATCGAAACAAATCTTGAATTCATTTTGAATATTATTCTAATTGATTCTGCTCGATATTGTGGAGATCTCTCATCGGTCACTTTTTCGATAGTGACCTAAGGAGTGACATCTACCCGAATTATCTTGGTTGCGGTTCCTCTTGCACGTTGAGACGGAATACGCTTAAGGACAGCGCCTAGCGTGATTCGGGTAAAACTATTTTAATTACTTATTGTATTTGTTTTTATACTATCCAAATCTGTTTATTTGATATTTGCATCAACATCGATTACAATGTACAACTTTAGAAGTGAACTTCTTTAAAATCAAAGTAAGCAAATTTATTTGTTGGGTTCCAACTTTCAACACATAAATAAAAGGCTAAAAGTGAAAGCAAATAAGAAACCTTTTAAAATTACAAGCACCACATAATTACAAATCTAGTAAGATTGATCAATAAATTCAGTCTTTCCACATTTTTGAATTCCAACAGTATATTTAACTATTCAATGTCAAATCATATCATGTTACCTTAAATGTCATCATACATTAAAAATAGTATATTAATTATATGTAATCATCATTATTAATTTTAGTGTTGTTATCATATATAATTGTCTCAATAATAGAAAATAAAAATAATTTTATGTTACTAGTCCAAATAAAAATATTATTGTAAGAGAATTTATCTAATAAAAATTAAGTATTATCTAATTAAAAGTATTCTCTAATGTAGATAAGTAATTATATTAATCATCTTATGCCGTTAAAGATACAAATAAACGGATTAATATCTATCGGATACGAATAATATCCATGTCGAATACGAATAAGGATCGGATAGTGTCAAAAAACTCAAACCACATCCGCATCCATTTTTTTTTACGAATATAATACAAATACGGATTTGGATGTTACGCATATTTTTCGAATTCGGATACGGATCGAGACCGTATAACAATGGTGTGTATGGGGTTTTGAGATAACCATAATTTGCCTTTGGTTATATTATTTTCCAATGCTTCTCGAATGTTCTTTGTCACGTGCGCGGACAAAAAGCATCTCCTTTTCCACCTTGTCCTTATGACTATTTGTTTACGCCATTAAGCGAATAATGGATTTATTTATTAATTAGATTGGTCACCAGTTTTTGAAAATAAAAATAGAAAAAGCAGGTTTTTGACTCGCAACAAAATTCAAAATTCTCATTTTATACTTCGGTTTGATTAACGCCAAGAATCGCCTTTCCTGTACATATAAGTGTTAATTTTAAAAACTGAAAACGTTTAACTAATTTTTTTTAAATATTTCATTCAAATTACTGATCGAGACTACAAAAAAGAATGTAAGGATTAAGAATACCAAAATTTACTATTTTTACAGTTTCGGCATTAATCATTTTAATAAATTAAAAAATGGTCTTATAAGTGATACCGGGAGAGAGAGGGTGACGAGCTAAGATAACTCTGCTGAATAGGCAAGGACTAGGATTAAAAATCACAAAAAAGAAGAAAAACAGGTAGATCAGGAATCAAGCAAAGATTCCAGAGACAACATCACAAAGATGCTTCACTTCTCTTGTCTTCTATTCTGAGATGTGGGATTACTGAATCCACCCAAAAAGGCTGGACCAAGGTATCTATTATTCTACCATCCACTTATCATGATCGTATCCAACTGTCCCCACTTGCAACTGCCTTTACTGCAAAAGTTCCCTGTTTTGAATTGCAAGCACCTCCACATGCAGCAATCGGGGTTACGATCAGATTCAGATACTGTTTCATATCTCCCTCTTATCACTTAGACAGATCAGTTGGAATCCGTGTGGAAAAATCTGTTAAATTTTCCAACTTCCAATGACCTCGGACAGGAATCTTCTCTTTTTACTGATCTGCAAAATTTTCAGATAGCATCCTTTCTTTTGATATATTTCAGAAAATGTAACAGATGCATAGCATTTGAAATTTAAGATGCAAACTTTATATAGTTATATTTCTTCCCTCTTTATTTGTTTGGAGTCATAATCAATCCTCGAATTAGCATAAATACCTTGTGTCGGTGTCTTCTCTTTTCCAATTTTTCAGAGGTGCCAACTAGAACCAGATTGATTATTTGAAGAATGTCAAGTTTCTTCTCAAATGTTTTTCTTTTCGTTTTTAAATTCCAAAAGTTGTCGGGCAAGCACGATCAAATTCCTTTTGATTGAAAAGAGAAACTGAATTCTGCTGTTAGATGCTGATGTAAAGGTCTTCTAGTCAAACTAAATTAAAATTTACCTTTTAGGAGCAATACTTTTAACTTTTTAACATATGAACAAAAGTGAATCACGATATAAAATTTCATTTGTCATTCAAATAACTATTATAAAAATGCAGCTATACAGTCCCAGCTTTTATCTGTCCTAAAACTGCCTTCTAATATTAACTTAAATCATCATCTAGAAGATATATTATATATTTCCCTCTTTAGATGCCCAGCAGAAAGGAAATACAAGTGCCTGCAACTTCAATGTTTTATCCTAGGATGTAACCCGTATTTAAGAAAACAAAGAATTGACAGATAATAACTAAAAACATAGCAGCATAAGCTGTTTTCTTACAAAAAGATGGATTTTTTTACTGAGGAAACTTGTGAGCAGTTGTGAAGTTATATATTACAAGATATTATTACTGCACCTGTAAAAGATGATAGATATCGATGTAAAAATTACCATGCCTGGACGGACGCATGCATAGTCGTACCGATCTAGCAACTTCTCTATCTCCTCCAATGCTAAATGAACAGATTGACGGACTGATACAAAACTGCCTTTCCAAAGGTGCTCTTGTTTTGTGATCCAACTGTTCAATTATATCAAAGATATTACTTGTTTGTATCAATAAAATAAATTACTCTCAAAGAGATGAACAATTAAACAAATTGGAAGTGAAGAGGTGTTCTATAGTTGTTGGACTAAGGCTATGGCAACAATAACAACAACATATAACATTGATGACAACAGTAAATTAAATTTACAAAAAAAGAAACCTTCTCAAGGCACTGAGAAGCATCCAGTACAAAACAAAAGTAGCAGAGCTGCCTGTAGGGATCAGCTTCAGTGTACTGTATTAAAAGTAATAAAAAAATTAGACTTTGTTTATCGTACCAACTAAAAAAAAGTGAAACAAAATTGGAAAAAAAAAAAAAGAATGCAAGGAACTTACCTGTCTAACAAGATGTCCATCACAAGAAGGGTATCTTGGGCACACTGTGCCTTTTACAGCATTGCTAACAAGTCTGAGGTTCACCCTCCGAGTTGTGTATTTGAATTGATCCTCATCACACTAATTAAGAAAAATAAAACGAAAGGAAAAAGAAGGTGCTTTGTTAGTCCGCAAATATAGAGATGAAGATTGGAGGGAAACACTTAAAATGAAATTTCTTTAGTGTTACGTACATTGAGATTATGCAGGATTTTGAGCACTGTTTGGGTATTAGTTCATTAAGGTGGCCATATAAATAACCCATTGAATCACCTCTCAGTTTTGCTTTGGTACCATAGACATACAATTATTATCTTTAAGTTCTAAAAAAAAGGTTGTGACAATTACATACCACCATTAGCCCTTGGTAGTGCAAAGAGATAAAGTTTCAGCCTGCCTCTTGACCTAAAAGAAACAAAAAATTATTCACATCTTAGAAAGAGGGGAAAATTTTTTCTGTGCCGTCCTGAAGTTGCGAAATTCAGTACACCTACCAAAACATGCTGATGGATGTTCTAGCCAGAAGAGGGGTCATGTTCTAGCCAGAAATAGTACATCTACCAAAACATGCTGGTGGATGATTTCAACAAATATGAATTTGATCAAGATAAATAACAAAAAAAAAAAAAAGTTTGACACCAGAAGTTCCGAAAGGAAAATTTGACTTCTTTTTTCGACATCAATCTCTAACAGTCCTCATAGTCATAGGTATTAATTTCTAGAGAATATCTAAACACCCTAAGACCCAAAAAATAAAATAAAAAAAAAAAAATCAAAATTCAAAATAACTCATGTATACATGCACTAAAGATGAGTCTCATATATACCAGCACAAAAGTTAAACATATTGCCAACTACTGGCTCCATTTATTTAGAAGGTCCTCAGACTAATTAACCCCCACCCCACAACCACCACAAAAAATAAGCACAACAGAAAAATGATAAAATCAAGGGAGGTATAGGTTGTTTCCTTACAGAGAATGCAACACAGTTATGCAAGGGAGGAATGAATATTTTCTTATGAAATAAATACGAACCTGATTAGCAAGCATCGAAGAAGAAATAAAACATCCTTCTGCATCAGCTGGACATCTGGAGCCTCTCATTTTGTACCAAAAGTTGTAATTGGTATCATTCTCTGTATCAACAGCATCAGTACTAGTACTGGTAGTAAGTATACATGATACAGGTGGACAGTCAAATGTAGCAGAACAGCTCGGGCACAACAGACTGCAAGCTCTGTACCTGCAAATTTATTTTAACTATTCTGGTTACAAGTTTTTTTGGGAAATTAGTAAAGATTCTCTCTACCTCTTTTCTATTGAGAGAAGAAATCATACAAGATAAGTGTTTGTTCAAAAAAAGAAAGTAAAGGCCTGTTACTAAATGTGTAAATCCTATACCCCTGGCAAATGCACCAGTACCAAGTATCTAAGATACTAGAGCAACTTTTGTCATCTATGTTCATTTCAACCTTTATATCTATTAACCTTGCATAAACCCAGTTCTCTTATAATGTTCAAAAGCAGGTACTATTTTGGTCACATTCAGTATCAAGGTTAATTGATTTACTTAAAAGGTCTAATCAGTGGCAAAGAACATCAACCTTTTGTGCAAAAGGTTATCAGATCAGGTTTTACAACCTCATCAGGTTATAGCTATATTTTTCCTTCTTAGTGTATGTAAAATCTGAAGGGCCCAACTGGCTGTTCTTGGGTCCAATTGACTAGGCCTAAACAGGCCATGTCAGGTCAAGCCATCACAAGTTCTTAGCCTAACTTATTACGAATTGAAATTCCATTAACTGCCCTCACAAATCACAATACCAGTAATGTCTAATTGCAACTCTATAGGACTTATTATTAATGAAGATGAGAACCAATGGCACTTTTTACAATTAGCAATGTATTTTGTACTTTTTACTTTATGATTGTACTTTTTACCAATGTCCCTTGTTCATGCATAGCATGCATGTAAGGATCGGTCGTTAGGCTGGCAATACCTGTGAAGCATTTAAAATCCCTGCATGGAAATGGAATAAACAAGCAGCACACCATTAGTAACCCATGTAGTGATATCATTATACTAGTTATTATATATGAAGTTGAGAATATTGCAGCCATTCCTCAAATTAGTAAAAAGCAGGAAAAAGAAAAAGATGTAACTAATAAGTGTTTTGTTAGAATGGAATGACAAGTATGAAGCTGGTGCTGGTGCTGGTGCTGGTCCTGGTCCTGGTGAGAGCGAGACAAATAATAGTCAGTGAAGACTGAAGAGTGAAGCTCTTTGGGCTTTGGGCTTTGGGCTTTGGGCTGTGCCAGTAGAAGGACCTGAGCTTGCATCTGAAGAAATTAAATTCAGTAAATCTTACCTTACATTATTACTTAAGAAGAACTGGAAAAAGAAATTAAGGAGACTAACCTTCTCGTTAGTCGTCTCGTGTCCTCTCTCGGATCGGATCCCATTCTCCAGCGCCTCCGCACCATTTCGGGATTAAAAGCGTAAAACTACGCCAAAATGACAAACTTTTCTGCGCCAATTAATTATGAGACCCATCATTTTCAATTTGAGAAAATTATTCGAAGATCGTTAATGATCCAAACCCTCACTCCATTCATAATCCCTAACATATTACATTACATATAATATCAAAAGAACAGTACGTAATTTTAAAATCATCTGCTACAGGCTATGATTAAACTCTAGCTAGTAGGACAAAACCAACATCAACATGACAGCACAATAAACCACTATTTCAGGTCTACTATGTCCTGTAAAATTATCTATTTAATTGCAACGAGAAGGACACAAAATTACAATAATTTTCGAAACAGTCAATAAGAGATATTTTTAAGTTTTCGGCCTCTTAATACATCGCTCGCCGCTCGGTTCATAATTGATTCCTTTTTTTTAAAAAAAAAATTGCACATGGTACTATTTTTATTAGGATAGCTTCGCATGCATTTTCAATTTAAAAAAAAATAATAGTAGCAACCTAGGGGGAAATTACAGAAATTATCTAAAGGAAAAAAATTTTAATGGGGATAAGCACAGAGATCATGCATCATGCATGGTAAAAGGTGTTCTGCAAAAAAGAGATTAAAATAAAAGGCCACCGTAAACCCCGAAAAGGAATGCAATACTAACAAATTTTTTTAGACATGTAGGTTCCGTTTGGATAAGCTTAGGAATAAAGAAATAGTTTTTTTTTACTCCCAAATTTATTATAAACAATCCAAACTCTTCACAAAATTACATAATTTTCAATACTTCTTCCCTTATTCCACTTATTCCCACACCATCCAAACAGAGCCGAAAAAAATTGCAGATTTCATGGAATCGTTTTAGAATTCTGTGTTTCTAAAGCAGCAATAAATCTAAGATAGTTATGGTTCTAAGTAGAGCAATTTATTTCACATTATTTAAGGATACTTTAAGTTTGCTTGTGTGTCGGCGTGTCCAACAAGTTGTGTCCAAGGACACAACATCCTATGATCCTAACATTTTGTTTAATTTTTTTTTTTTTTTTTGCAATCTAAGTGTTCCGTGCATTTCTTCTGAGTTTTTGGATTGTTTGCAGTCAATTTATGTCGGAAATCACATGAATAGATGCAAATATCAAGCAAGGTGCTTTTTTTTTTTCAAAATCTCAATGATACCTACAATATGAAATACAAATAACAAACAGAAATTCTAATTAGTGGTTGTAGATAGCAAAATTTTGGAACAACCTAGGGAGAACAAAAGGCTAGCATACAAGGTGCCAACTTACACAAAATTGCACCCTTGTACGATCAATTTTCTTACAAAAGTAGCATTGATTGCTAATTTTATTACAAAAAGGTAGTAATTTTTTTTTAATAAAGGGTGCGTTTGGATAGGTGTGGGAAGAAGGGAAGAAGTGAGAAGAAGTATTGGAAAGTGTGTAATTTTGTGAAGAGTTTGGATTGTTTATAATTTTTTTTCTTCTTCTTCTTTCTTCCAACGATCCAAACGCACCCAAAGGTAGTAATTGATTGTACTTTTGTTCTCGCATGATTCCTCAACACTCAACAGTAAGCCATCATCTCTACTCGATCGTCAGGTAATGTGCTTGACTATATGGAACTGAGAAGTGCCCAGATTAGTGTAACATTTGGTGAATTAATAAATATTGCACATTTGACGACATCTTTTGAATTAATAAATACGGAAAAATTGATGGTGAGTGGCTAGGCCAATAAGAGATAATCTAAACTATTGATTTCTCTGATATCTTATGAGAATACGCCATTAGTTGACAGAGTTGTTCTATCATTTATAAATGTACAAAAAATAAAAAACTACAAATTTCAAAAGAGAGATTTTATAATAGAAACAAAATATAATGCGTTTGCAATTTATATACATCTCTCTCCAAAAATGTTCCATGAACGAAGTTTTTCCTCTTATCTAAGGGCCGTTTTGATCGCTTAGGAATATGAAGCATAGAGTATTGGAAAGTATGTAATTTTGTGAAGAGTTTAGATTGTTTATAATAAATTTATGTCTAGAAATAAGAAATTCCTTCTATTTCCATATAATCCAAACAGCCCCTAAATTATACACAAATTGTGCATGTTAACCTATTTTCACGCATGTTGGCTTAACAAGTCATCCCAATGCAAAGACACAGAAAAATACTCTGGGCTCTAGAGCATAAGAAATAATTAGAGATTAAGTAATGCAATCTCTTTTGTGTGATTGGGACTAAAATCTAAAAATAGTAAATTACTATGCATATAATCATCTTTTTTTTATTACAGCCGTAGGCACTCACACTCCCACACACTCATCCAAATTAACTCGTCCCAGCCAGATTGGGACCCCTATCTTTCCGTAGGAAGAATTATGTCTCTATCAACTCGATTAGCGAGCGAAGACACGCATATAATCATCAAAAGTAAAAAATAAGTGTAATTCTCCATGCCTTCTTATCTGGAATATTTTGTTGGTTTGCTTGGACTAATACTAGCAACACAATTTCTATATGGAAATTGATTATTGCCATCGGCAAATATACCATCCTAGTCATCGCTAAATATAAAGTGAACACATCAAACAAAGTGAACATATAGACGATCTAAATGAACACATACAAACAAATAAGTTTAATAAAAATAAGTTGAATATACATGTAAACTTCTAAACAAGTGATGACAACGCTTATTTGTTTGTAAGTGTTCACTTAGATTGTCTATAAGTTCACTTTGTTTGTGTATATGTTCACTTTGTATTTAGCGATGGCTAGAATGATATATTTGCTAATGGCACTTGTAATTCCTGATTTCTATATACCTCTATTGCTTTGGGTCATCGTTCCCTTTTTTAACTCCAAATGGTTATCCCCAAATCAAACACAAGACACAGAAGGCTTCGACTTTTTCATTAGTATTTGGTTTGCATTCATTAAAAAAATAAGAGGCATTTGAAATCCTCATAATATATTTACACGATTTCTTCAGAAAATTCGGGAACAATTCTGAAACAAGAAGAAAACAATGCTTACTATATAACAAAATGTTTCCACATCTATGCATTGGCCCTTTTGATGCAATTTAGTCAGAAAGGGTATTAAATGGCCCTTTTGATGCAATAGTAAAAGTTTGTTATTTTCAATTTTGTGAGTGAGTACCAATTTCTTTCCCAAACAATCCATCTCCTCCCTTCCTCTTCCCACCAAACACGCACACAATTACCAAGAAAGCGGTGTACCGTGTCGAGGAGGTCGTCACTGAGCGCCATCGCGAGCTCGATCGCCTTTGCTTCTTCTCCAGATCTCTCTCGCGCTCTCTCTCCTTGAACCTTCAGCCCAGAGCCATCTCTCTCGCAAACCATAACCCCTCCTTGCACCTCCACCTCCACTTGCAACTAACTGCCTTCACTGCAAAAGTTTCCCGTTTTGAATGGCGAGCACCTCCACATTCAACAAAGATTGTTACGATCAGATTCAGATACTGTTTAACGCTTTCTCATTTTTTTTTTTTAGGGTCGGGTGGCAAATCACCGCACCGACAAATTTTATTAAAATTAAAATTAAAAATATTTACAAAAGAGTTAGAAGAAGAAAAAACTAAAGCCTATACAATTCTAAAAAATACAACAAAATAAAAAGCTAGACATATTTCATCCAAGACTGTACACATGCGATGATCTCTTTAAATAGAAACTCCGGAGGAGTGGTACAATTCGAAAAAATACGTCTGTTGCGTGCCATTTAGATATTCCAAGAAGTAGAATCCAGATAGTGTTCCAAAGTTTGTAATCAAAATTTCGGTTTGAGAGCCAGAAATCACTAATTCCAAGCATGAAGTTGAGAAGAGGCAACCTAAAAAGTTGTTTAAATTTGAAGATAAAAATTAGAGGCCTAAACCACCCAACTTATTTTTTAAATTAAATGTCTATGAAAAATCCTCCAGTCGGATTTCGAACCTGCGTTTAACGCTTTCTCATCACTTGACAGATCAGTTGGAACTTGGAACCATGTAGAAAATCTGTTATATTTTCCAACTTCCAATGACCTCCGACTCGGAGAGGATTCTTCGCTTTAACTTATTTGTAATTCAGAAATTATATATAATTTTTTTTTTGAGTAACCAGAAATATATATAATAGATGTGTTGCTGTTGAAATTTAGGATGCAAACTTTAATAATCATAGTTCATTCACTTTAATGACCATAGTCAATCCTCAATTTATTTTTTTGAAGGACGTCAATCCTCAATTTAGCATCAAACTTTTTGGTAAACACTAAACAGACAAATTTCCATATGGACCTGTATTGGTATGGTATCTTCTCTTTCCAATTTATAGTGGTGGCAATCAAATCAATAGACCCAGATTGAAAATTTGAAGAATGTTAAAAACACTCAAAAGCGTTCGAATCCCCTTTTGTTTGAAAGATGGACTGGATTCTACTGTTAGATGCAGATGTAAAGGTATTGCAGACAATAAATCAAATCGTACCTTTTAGCTTTCTAACATATGAACGAAAGAGAAACAACTTGCAACAAAAATTTCATTTGCCATTCAAATGACTATTAAGAAAATGCAGCAATCCGGTCCTAAAATTAGAGTCCAACTTCCATCTGTCCAAAAACTGCCTTGTAATATTTACTTAAATCGTAGCACTCAAAAAGAAATAATAATAATAATAACTCAAAATCACCACTGAAAGGTATTATAATATATTTCCCCATTAAAACACAAATCAACAATGAATTGATAGATAAAAAGGATAGCAGCATTGGCTGTTGTCTTTATAAAAACTAAATATTTACAACGAAGGAAAATTGCGATCAGTTAAGTTGTATATTACAAGATTTTACTTTGCACTTGGAAAAGATAATAAATATCAATGTCTGATCAGATTGAGACAGCAATGTCAGAAAGACAGACCCATGCATAGCCGCACCGATCTAGCATCTTCTCTATCTCCTCCAATGCTAAATGAACAGCTTGACGGACTGACACAAACTGCCTTTCGAAAGGCCCTCTTGTTTTGTGATCCAACTGTTCAATTATATCAAAAATATTCCTTGTTAGTACAAATAAGATAAGTTGATAAGCAAATAACTAAATTGGGAGTGAAGAGGTTTAGTAGTTGTACGAGTAGGGATAAGGCAACAATAACAACAATCATGTAACATTGATGACAACAGTAGTTCGAATTTAAGGGGGGGGGGGGGGGGGGGGGGAACCTTGTCAAGGAACCGAGAAGCATCCAGTATAAAACAAAAGTAGGAGAGCTGCTTATAGAGATCAGCTTCAGTATACTGTATTAAAAGTAATGAAAAATTAGATTTTGGTTATTGTACCAACTGGAAAAATAAAACAAAAGTTAGCTAAACAAAAAGTAAAAAAAAAAAATGCAAGGATCTTACCTGTCTAATCAGATGTCCATCACAAGAAGGATACCGTGGGCACACTGTACCTTTTTCAGCATCACCAACTAGTCTGAGGTTCACACTACGAGTTGTGTATTTGCACGTCTCCACATCACACTAATTAAGAAAATAAAACCAAAGGAAAGAAAGATGAGCTTGGAGACTGGAGGAAGCAGCTTAGGCACTGAAAGATGAAATATCTTTAGTGTTACATTGAGATGGTGCAGCATTTCGAGCACTGTTTGGGTATCAATTCTTCAGTTGGCCATATAAATAACCCATTTGAATCACATCTCAGTTTCATTTGGTGCCATAGAGATACAATTATTATCTATATGTTTACAAAAAATAATAAAGACGGTTGCGACAATTACATACCATCATTAGCCCTTTGTAGTACAAAGAGATAAAGTTGTCAGCCTGCCTCTTGACCTAAAACAAATGAAACATGATTCACAACTATGCATGAGGAGATGTTTTAGCCAAGAATAGCATACCTACCAGAACATGTTGGTGAAACCTGTTAGAAAACTTAGATTTAAAAAATTCAAATTTGATCAAGATAAATAAAAAAAGCTTAACATCAGCAGTTGGGAAGATGCTAGTTCGATGTGGCTATGCATGGATTGTTCGTCAAGCTTAATTTCTAAGGGAATATCTAAATTTGATTTCATAAAACTGAATTTGATCAAGAAAAATAACAACAAAAAGCTTTGACATCAGAAGTTGAGAAATGCAAATTCGATTTTCTTACAGCAATTTCTATCAGAATCCTCACAGATATCGTTCAGCAAAACTTAATTTCTAACCGTTTGGATCGCTTAGGAATTTGGGGAATTTGAGAAAGTTGCAATTCCTAAGAATAAATTTATTGGGAAGTGTGTAACTTTGTGAAGAGTTTGGATTGTTTATAATAAATTTATGGTAGGAAGATGAAATTTCCCAAATTCCTTGGGGAATCCAAACAGCTAAGAGAATATCTGAACAGTATACACCCTTAGACTTAACAAAATAAAAACAATGTCAAAATACAAAGAAAGACCTCAATATCTCATGTATACATGCACAAAAGATGGGTCTCCTCGTATATGAGTACAAACCATAAACATATTACCGACTGCTGACTCCATTTATTTAGAAGAGGCTCAGATTAATTAACCCCCACCACAAAAATAATAATAAGAACAATAAAAGAAATAACAAAATTGAGGGAGATATAGGCCGCTTCCTTACAGAGAATGGACAACACATTTATGCAGGGGCATGCATAGCCTGATGCTTTAGACAAGAGAAGCATGGATATTCCTTATGATATAAATACGAACCTGATTAGCAAGCATCGAAGGAGAAATTAAACATCCTTCTGCATCAGCTGGACATCTGGAGCATCTCATTCTGTGCCAAAAGTTGTAATTGGTATCATTCTCTGTACTAACAGCTTCAGTACCAGTACTGGTAGTAAGTATACTGGATACAGGTGGACAGTCAAATGTAGCAGAACAGCTCGGGCACGACAGACGAAGAGGTTTGCAAGCTCTGTACCTGCAAATTTATTTTAACTACTTTGGTTATATTACGTATATTGATTAATTGATTTACTTAAGGTCTTATCAAGGGCAAAGGACATCAATCTTGACTCGCAAGGTTATCAGTTCTGGTCTTACAACCGATCAGTTTAGCGCTATATTTTTCCTTTTTACTGCATGTAAAATCCAAAGGGCCCAATTGGCTTTCTTGAGTCCAATTGACGAGGCATAAACAGGAAATGTCAGGTCAAGTCATCGGAAATTCACAAGTCCATTTTTTTCTTTTTTTGTTTATCAGATTGTTTATCAAGTAAGATTGTAAGAATTGTTGGTTAGGTATAGTTAGGTGATAGGTCTCATTTTTTCCCCCTAATATTCGCATTCTAATTCCAGGCTCCTAATAACATGTATAATGAGTAGCAAGGTATTAGTATTGAAGTGAACCTCTCTTCTTCGTTGGTTATTGATAATAACACGCTGGAAGGGTCTTGACTTGCTGTTTCACATATTCTTGATTGGTACTACATATGAATAAAAAATAGAAAGATTAGTAAAGAATCACAATTTTTTGTTATATACAAATAAAATCTAAAACCAGCAGTACCTTAGATGAATCAAGACCCAAGCACTCTGCGAGACGCGCCGGACTGGTCCCTTGAACTGAGGCACACAGCCGTGATACCACTGTATGGATCTATTGAATATTAATAAAAATTAGTACAAAGCAGCAAAAACAAAAAGATCTATTAAGTTTTCTTATAATTCCATGACAAGTATGAACCTGGTGAGACAAATAATAGTCAATATCAATCAAGCAGTTCCCCCTGTTGCCTTTCAACTCGTCCCTATGCCTGGCTCTTTGGGCTATGCCAGTAGAAGGACCTGAGCTTGCATCCTGTTATAGAATACATAAAAATGAAGAAATTAAATTCAGGAAATCATACATAAGAAGAAACAGAAAAAGAAAAGAGACTAAGTACCTGCTCGATACAAATAATATAGGGAACTGTTTGACCAACAGAGAATCGGGTGTCCCCATTTTTCTCGAGTCTCAGTGCCACCTAAAGATAAAGAGAGATAAACATATCAATTTCATGGGCATTGGTCATGTGATCTTTTTTGGTTTCTGCAATATTCTTTTTCTAATTTTCCATTTTTAACTACCAACAGAGGCTCTCTTTTTATCTTCTTTGCACCCAATATTTTTATTTTTAATAGGTACTGGTTTATGAAGATTTGCTAAAGGTGGGACCAGACCTGAACATGAGGTTGGCTTTTGGCATCTGGATACTCATTGGGAGGTTTTGTGAGGGTTTTTGTTATTTCATACTTCTTGAGGTCTATTTCTCCATTTTTCATCTTCTCTTGGTCCTGATAAAAGCCAAAGGATGAAAAACAACATTAATTACAATAAGTTAAAGTATTCATAATACAAAAAAGGGAAATTTATGAACAATGACAGTAAATTGTGCATACTGTATACTGTTCAAATGAGAAATTCAATGCATACCCTCTACAAGCAAATGAAATTTAATTACATCCTTACAAAGCACATCAAATGCTCTCTGTATAAAATAATGGGTCATTAGACTAACTTAGAAAATTGGGAGGTACCGCCATACTATATATTTACCAAATCCCATACTTAGGACCTGTGAGTAGGGGTGAAAACGGAGCGGATAATTCCCTCTTCGAACCGTATCCATATCCGCAAAATAGCATATTCGGATAATACTATCCGTATCCGTTCATGCGGATTCGAATATTTTTAAACGGACATGAATACGGATGTGGGAAGCAATATTAGTGCGGATATGGATACGGATTGATGCACTTTTTTTAAATAAAGTCATAATTGACATATAGGTATAACTATTTCAATTATATATATAGCATCATAATTGACGATTATTTTTTTTACTATAAAATGATGCCAATTTTTATATAAACTTGATTAAAGTTTGCTTTTTGTGATGTCTCAATATGTGTAAATAAGATTTTTTTTTGTCGTTGTCTTTCTATAATTTTTTGAGTTAATTATATAGTAGTCATAAAAAAATAAATATTACACTCTTTCGTTTGAATATTGTCTTTTGTTTAATAAAATAAATTGAGCAAAATATTATCCGTATCCAACAAAATATATCCGTATTTGTATCCATATCCGACAATATCTGAACCGTATTCGTATCCATTTAACATCCGCGCCGTATCTGTATCCGAACATATCCGTATCCGTATCCAAATCCGAAAAAAAATATGGATACGGATTTGGTATGACCACTATCTGCTCCGTATCCGTCCCGTTTTCACCCCTACCTGTGAGTGAACATTGTAATTTGACCTCTAACCTCCATAAGCTGAACCCGAACTCCTCTTAAATGAGCATGGATCTTCTCTATTACCTCCTCAGACGAACTCCTAATGCATATTAAGCAACAGATAAAAAAAAACACAGAAAATAAGCCCACCAGGGTAAACAGGTAACAAATCAAGATTGAATTTAGAAAAAGTTGCAGCTGGCACCATGTACTCAGTTTCTAAGATTGAATTTAGAAAAAGTAAATTTGGAATCAGTACCCAGTTTCTAAGATGCAATCAAGGCAAAAGTCACCAACATTAGCTGATATTAAGCTCCAGTCACGCCGTACCATGTCGACTCCCTTGCTTTCCCTTTTCTGCTTAATGTGAAAAACTTGATTGATTTGTCAACAGACTTCACAGACCAGAAATTTAGCTGAAAACTCTACAAAATAAAGTAACATGTCGACTATCATAGTGAGATAGTTTTTTCCTTTTTTGTCACGTGATCATTAAACTGGTTTTATCATGTTATTATGTACTGAATTAATCAGGCTCAGTAAAGTTAAGAAACCAGCTGGCACAGTAATCCCAAGGAAAAAGTTTTAGATACTCAAGATACCTCCCCTGTTATTCGAACTCTGCGACTGTGATCAATTTGATAAAGCAACTTAATGCCAGCATACTTCTTCTTTTTGAGAAGCAACAGTCTCTTGTAAAAACCATCAAGATCTATCTCAAGGCATCTATACCTTTTGTTAACCTACATCAATGAACAATTAGTCAAACAAAAAAAGTAACTTGATGGTAGTTAATAAAGCTTGATCTTAAGTTTACAGACCATAAAATTGTTCCAAGAAAAGTCAAATTAATTTAATAGCAAACCAGTATGGGCCAGCACTAACTTCCCCTCTAGAAAGATCAAGAGCAAAATGGACTTACTTCTTGAATGACCATTCTGGCCTTGTCATAAGCCTTGTTTACATCATCGAGCCCGGTGTTTATCATGATAGAATCAGTATCACCATATATAACCTGAAAAACATTACATGCAATAATTTAACAAAAATGCACTGGAAAACTAGACTGAACTGTTAAAGAACAGGCCGGGACCAACTGGTGCTTGAATCTGGATAAATATGTTGCCAAAATCTAAGAAAGCAAATTAGAGTTAAACTGAAAGTACCTCCAAACTCAAGTTATCCTGAACCAGATTGACCGTGCTCTGAAGTATTGTCCTTCCCTGAGATAGCATCAAATAAAGTTTAGAGGACCAATTTTGGTAAGTATATTAAGTTGTATATACAAAAAAAGTTAAATACTGTTCCCACTTGTAGTGTTATCAGCTCGGCAAGTGGCATCGCAAAGAATCTGGACTTTTCATATCCCAAGCAACCATATATGCTGCAAGAAAAATATTAGATAACATTGTAATATATTCTTTTCGAATTTAAATAGAGCAACAAACAAAAAGCAACCAAGAACATCAGCCTTTCCAGAATGTGATGTGAAATTTACCCTACAACTGCAGAAAGCCCCACTTTATCTAATATTTGCAAGAAAGATTGTACTTCTTTAAAAGATGTATGCAACTGTTAGTTGGGTCCATACTAATATTACATTTAGAAAAGCTCTTTCGGACAATTTTATTTAATCCTTTCATAAGTTTCGTGCTAACAGTGTAAAGGATCACTATTGTTGAGACTTCATTCAGAGTTTTCTCAGAAAGCTCAGCCCTAGAAAGTACCTGTTAGCAGTGAGCTTGAGTGCAAGCTGTTGGATATTGAGTTGGTCCCATCTGACACCTTTGGCTTTCTTTTGATCCTCCTTAACTTCCCTTCTACTCTTTACAAGGTCTTTTAGTAACTGGTTGAGACAGAAAATAGGAAGTAATGAGTAGCGCATCAATCCAGGTTCTTTTAAGCATGGGCACAAAATTCTATTGAGCTATGTTAGTTTTTGTGTGATGATCTTATAGCAAGAAGTACCCAAATTACAGAATCAGAAGAACATATAGCTCTCAGCAGATCAGCAACAAAAGAGAAGAAAAGGAAACCCCGGGCACAAGGGCACTGCACATCCATTTAAGCCTAGCACTTGGGCCAAAACAAATCACTGGGAAAACTAGTAACTAAGCTTTAATTTACCAAAATCAAGCCTGAGTTCCCAGGCTTGCCTCAATATGAATCTGCCCTTGGAATAATTATTTCAAAAAAAAAAAGATAAATGAGCAAAGCGTTAAATCATAAAAATTGAAAAGAATGTACCTCAGGTAGAACACCTGCATCCCTTGTGGAAGGTAAACTAGGGGCAGTACCATCAGAAGATCTCTCAACAGTAGTGAAACATATGTTAAATTCCTGGCACCATTAAAAAAATTTTAACAAAGAAAATCTGAACTCACCAGTCACATTGATATTTAAAAATATAAACAACTCACAGGGTCTTAAGGTTTTTTAAAAAAATTCTATCTTTATATCATCACTCTAATGCTTTCTTCTTTTCTCTTTGTTAATTCATCCATTTTTTCATTTCCTACACGGGAGCTAAACAAAATCAAACGACCAATGTGGATCCTGTCATTGCAAGTCTTACTAAATATATAAGGCATTTTCGAAATCAAAATACTAAGTTGATATACTTGGATAATGGAAGGATAGAGGCTGTTGAAGTCAAGAAGAAGCACGCATTTGTCATATAAACCAGTTTTGGGTTCCAAAACAAGACCACCAGTGTAAGAGGGTCCTTTCTTCCCTTTGGCTTGATCATTGTGCTCTACATCAACTTCATTATTATGTTCCAGTTCATCTGCATCTTCTCCATCCTTCCCTACTGCTTCATTTGCTTTTCTCTTATTAATCAGCCTTGACTCCTTGCTTTGTGGTCCTGACTTGTCAGGCACCATGAACTTCTTCCCATGGAATGCATGCAGTAACAAGTATTCCACCCGTTGTGCTCTGGCACCCTGGTAGAATGAAAATTTGACTTTAGCACTTTTTTTCACATTTCTCATCTCACATGCACCTTTTAGCAGGTAAAAGTAATAATGTTTGCAGACTTGTCTAATTATATACTAGTCTACTAGTGCAACATAGTAGTACTTTCAATTAGAAATTGGGTTATCTTATAAAAGAAGATTAAATAAACTGAAAGAATATAGTACCTGAAGAGTTTTGCCCCAGAGGTTTCCACTAATATTTGTTAGTTGACGAGTAAGAGGGAGAGCACTAAGCTTAAACATCAATTTCAGGGAAAGCATAGCATCATTTTCTCCATACTCAACCTGATAATTAAAACAATTCAACGTTAGCATATTTGGGAAAATTTAGAATTTTTAGCCAGAGAAAGACCAGTCAGTGTATGAATACCAATTTAAGGAGCTCTCCCAAATTTTGCAACATAGAGGGGATATCTTTTGGAAGTATCTCCTTCCTCTCCTCCTTCAGTTCTGTCTTCGAGAGTTCTGTCAGAGAGTAGCTCACCTGACAAGCCAGATACAAAACTTGGCTTAAATGCATTTTTATTCAAGTTTGATGATTTAGAGAATTAGGATCATAATAGTTAATAGGATCCAGGATTGTCCTCTCATCTTGAAATTATATCGGTACAGTGCTCTCTATGAGCACAATTGCACAGATGAACAGCCTTATATGGAAAATACAAAGTGTGTATTTAAATTACAATTTATAGTAAAATTTTCAGAATGGTCAGTTTGCCCTTAGCTTCAAAATTTCCAAAAGTTCTCAAATTAGTAAAACTTCAGGTGAAATTACAATTATGCCTTAAGATAAATGTGAATGATCATACCGCTTTCAGGAGGTCACGAGCACACAAGTAGGTGTCGCACACGAGGCGGCCAGCAACACAAGACATAATACCAGGACTGGCACCCGAACCGTAAATAGATTTCCTTCCTTTCAGTTTTGGCATGACAGACCGCTTCAGTCGGCCAATCTTTGACCAGCAGCTGCTTGGCACTTTGCAAGCCTACAGAGAAGTACAAAGCATTTGTAAAAGAACAAGAAAGATGACAGTAAAGCCATTGACCATGAAACCACAGTACTGCTTCAACCAATTAAGTAATGAAAAATAAAGAATACAACCAATGAATTAAGAATGACAACTGACCAGTAAAAATCTTATAAAACCTCTGCATCTTGCAGAACCAAAATAAACCCCAGTTCAGATATCTAACTCATAAAATATAATGGGTTGACATAAAACTAATTAGATATCTAAGCTACAAGAGTATATAATCTTCACAACACTTTGCCCCTTAAAATCTCAAATAAACTTCAAACACAAACCAACGCAATCGTAAAGTAAATTGTATTAAATTAGAAAGAAAATAATCACAACATTTCACCCACAACTACAAAGAACAGTTTGTAATGATGGAAAAGTCATCAGCGAGACTGGTATGGTAAAGGAATCCAAGAACAAAACTGAATTCATTGTATGGATTCTCAAAAGAATGGAGATCAAGACCTGAGCTCGATGGAGAAGTACGTCAAGGTCAAAACCAGAAATATTATGTCCAACAAGCACATCAGGATCCATCTTGTGTATCTCAGTCATTAATCTATTTAATAGAGCACGCTCACCACTAAAATACAAATAGTAACTTGAGGTCAGCAACCAATCAGTTGCTCTAAAGCAAAAGTTAACAAAAGGAAGTCCTATTAAAAAAATTAAGAAAGGTGGAATAGTGTACCTGCTTTCTAAGACAAGTGTATAGCCTGTCCTAGAATTCCAATCAGACAAGGCCTTTTTGTAACCTATGGGAAAGATACCACCTTCAATCTTTCGTACAACAGTAAAACTGTTAACAGCCCCCTTCCATTCTTTTTCATTTTCCATGGATGTATCAATCTGGGAAACAGAAGGCATTACAAACATTTAAGAAAAGGTTCTACCAAAAGCCATCGAGCAATTGAAAAGCATGTATCAGTTTGATACCTGCTTAGAATTAATAGTTAGTGGTTTTAGACAAATATCAGGAAAATTTCAAGTATTCATTTGAGTAAAAGACCACAAGAAAAAAGAAACAGTTTAGATCCTCTGAAGATAAGAAAAGAAAAGCTGAGTAAATCTTGTTATGTCATTCTGAGTTCTTTCAGCAAGCATAACAGAGGCTTTCTGGTAATCAAAGATTGTGATAGCAAGTATAAAAGAAGCCTATAGAAAGGGGAAAAGGGGTCTTACTTTGGTCTTGTGACAGCAGACTAAAGAAGCTGAGACAATCTCATGTGTATTGTACTTTCCAATTACTGTCTTCAAGTTAATTGCCATTGCAATGATAGGGGGCACATTTTTCAAAGAACAGATCGATATGTCCTTGGGACAATCCACCATCACCTCAAATTTGCACCAGCTCACCTATTTAGGACCAAAACCTTTAGTCGTTTTAACTATTTGGTATTTACTATTTACTGATGACTTGAGTAAGATACCAACAGAATCTAATGATAATGTTTGACTGACATTCTCTTTTAGTTGCTATTGTGATATCAGATCATCGCTTTGAACTTTCTAAATTTAGTTTTCCTTTTTATTCTGAAGATAATTTTACTTTTACTGATATATAGACTGTCTAGCATGGCCCTTAATAATACTTGCGAATCTCGCAGTGATATGAGATGTGAATTTTACCCGTTCTGAAGCTGAACAGCTCACGAACTTAGAAACCGACAGCCAAGATGGTCCCTTAATGCGTCTTTTGATCAGAAATAGCTCAAGAGCACTGAAATGACAAACAGAAAAAGGTTCAAGTCTTCCTTTATTAATTTTGTCAGTAAAGTGGAACTTAGAAAAAAAAAATGCTGTGCCTACAAACTTTCAACAGAAATTAAATTGACAGAATTGCAAGGTAATACATGGCATTTATCAGGGAACTTCTGCAATCTCAGAAATAAAGGGACTCATTTGTAGATTTCAGTTCAAGTGCTAGAGAAAAAAGTAAGGTGACCGGTGTGTTGGGTACCATTGGTCCCTCTTGGCTACTTCCACATACAAGACTCCCACCAAACTCAAATGTTCAACTTTAGTTAAAATAACAATACTAAAAAAAAAAACCTATAATCAATTTGGGTTGCAGCAATAATAGTGATCACATTACCTGGTACGGGTCCCCATCAATGCAAGGTAATTTTCTCCTTTGAGATCAGCATCAAGTGGTGGATCCTGCAAAGAAATCAAAAGTTCAAAGTTTCATAAATTTTCAAAATATAAAGAGAGAGGCAAAGAAAAATAAATTTTGCACCTTGAAAGGGTAGCTGATTTTGAGAACATACTGCTCTCCAGAGGGGATATCACATCTCTCAAATGCATAGTTCCTCTGTGACATGAATAAACTGATGAGAGACTGCTTTTTAAAATAATTGGATAGTGGAAAATGACAGCATATTAAATTAGAATTATGCAGTGGAGAGGCAAGGGAACAGCACACCTTTACTAGAGCCATCATAAAAGTGGAAACATTAAGTTCACACAATTGTTCAGCAATTTCTGCCTTCAACCCTGATGCCATATCCTAAAATATCATATACAAAAAATTATAGCAAACCACAAAACCTAGGACAGCCTCATGATAAAACTTGGAGTGTTTGAGTTAATGTCATTCCATACACAACTTTAAACTTTATTTCCAGACAGCATTTGACTATGTCATGAAAAGATTTTTAAGTAAATAAGATATTTACTTGCAAAGCAGCTCGAAAAGATGGAGATGAATCACCGCCAGATTCAGCATGTTTCCTTTTCAAATCTTCTATGGCTTCACGTGGGAAAACTGTACTTGATGGAACAGCATAGACACATCTTTGCATGTTCTTTACCACTACACAGCAACTCTGGAAAGTGTTTCCAGTTTTCACCTGACAAAGACAAGTTCACAAATTAAAGTTAGAGGGTACAATGGAAAGAAGATGCCAAGACATCCATTAAGGGAGCAGTTTAGTAAAAAATAATCATCCATTGTATTCTCCTCGACATAATGATGGAAAAAAAAAATAAAAAAGAAGACATAATTCATAAGGGGCAGCACAAAAAGAAAAGAATAACAGATATTGCTCAGCAAATTGTTCAATTGTCCTGAAATGGGTCATTTCTTTTGCAATTCAAGCAAAACTTTCCGGACAGAATTAATTATCCTGTAATGTGGCCGCTAGCCACAAAGCCCCAAAAGGAACTCACATTAAGTTGATCTGAGAAAAAATTGCTTACTGTAATGGTTCAGCTTCTCACTGTACCACTCACTACACAACAGTAGTTTACCTGACCGGGGTTTATGTATATCAATTTTAGATTTTCTATGAATAGAATGGGATACATGAATTATTTGTCAACTGCATTTAAGAAAAGATTTAAATAGATAAACAACTTTTTGAGAATAAGTAGAATAGGAGACAGCAAAATTAACCTTCCCAAACAGATAAAGTGTCCCTGAATTGGTACTGAAAGCTTCCTCATATGCATCAATTATATAGAAAGGAAGCGATCCATCCAATTTGAGCTCAAATTCTAACTTATCATCAGTTTCAGGCCTTGAATCAATTGCCATTCTAACTTCAGAAGCATTCACCTCATCTTCTTTTTGTTCCGCCCCTGTAGTTGTCTCCACATAACCAGATTTCTCTACATCTATCTTAGCAATGGAATTCAACCGACCCTTTTGATCAGTTTCTGCCTCTTCTCTGACCTCGCTGTTATGATCTGATTTCTCCACAATTCGTCCTGGATCAGGTTTTATCCCCTCTAAAGAAATGCCCAAATTCAGGTCCCCATCCTCTGTGCTCGTATTTGCCTCAATTTCACTACCAATGCCATGATTTTCATGCAAATCCACCTCATTGTTTAACGCTATCGAACCAGCGACCGGTGACTCAGCCTTGATTTGTACAGCAGGAGGGAAAGCTGAAACCCGAGACCTTCGCCGCCTCCTCTCCTCCCAATCATTCTCATCAGGCGCCACCTCAGCCAAGACGGAATCCAAAACGCTGCTATCCAAAGGCCCAGATCCTTTCCCCTTCTTAGCAACAGCAGACGTGAAGATAGTAGAGAGCCTCTCTCTCACGAGAGGTGTGGGCGCTGGGGGTTTCTTAACGGCACCGGAATTGGAAGGCTTGTTCTTCTTCCTCGGCCGTTTCTCGTGTGCGCCGTCAGCGTCAGAGAAATCGTCCTCGGACGAGTGAATGACAGCATTCGTCCAGTCCTCCTCGCGGCCGTCGTCAGCGTACCCTAGATCGCCGCCATCGTCGTCTACAATGAACGACTCGCCGTCGGCGCGGCGCTTCTGGACCAGCTCTTTGTAGGCTTCTTCGGAGACGGTCTCGTAGATGGGCTCTTCGATCTTGATTGCGACGGGGGCCACGCGAGCTCCGCCACTTCGAATCGCATTGAGGCGATCAAGAGCAGCGCGCCGCGCAGCAGACTCGGCGCCAGGGCCTCTGGTGCGAGTGCGGCGACCTGAATCCGACATTATTCGCTGTGAGATGTGTTCTCCCGCTTCGTTCTCCGAGAGACTACTTAAAAGTTGTGAGGAGAGGTGAATAAGATTTGGGTTTTGGCGCTAATTTTCCCGCCAAGAGGAACCAGGCTTTATCTAGTCTGTCACAATATATTATTTTTTTTTGCTATATTGGTTCAAACTTCCCAAAGAAGCCTCGTGTTTTTTTGAAATTATGCTCGTTGTAATAAATGGAGAATTAAAATTAAATGTGTATGTGTTGATGGATTTTTATCTTGTTTAATTCAGTGTCCTTACAAAATTATCAAGGCTGCTGTTCAATGCCCATAAAACTATTTTGAGTTTTTGACAGATTACTTAATATTCTACGTTGGAAATTAAAGCAATATTTTTATAATTTCCTTGGCAACTCCCGGGTTAGGACTTAGGAGTTCCCAGTTGACGAATAAGGTCCAGTTCTGTTTTACAATTTTGTTTTATTCGGGGTCCTTTCTGAAATCTGGTGATTTATAATCTATGTAGATTTTGCCTGAGGTCTTGAAACTAAAAAATATATATGTGTGTGTGTGGTGGTTGACAAAAAAAAACCATAAAAATAAAGCAAAACTTACTATAAGTCTATAAGTATTTAATTTAGCAAAATTTCCCTTGTTGTTTATTACTTATTTAATATGACAAATTACAAAAGTGAACTCGATTTTAATCTCCGAACAGAAGGTATGGGTAAGTGGGGAACGCAATCGTGCTCCACGGAACAAATAAGAAAATGATCTGTTTACTCAGTAATTGTTATTTATTTATTTTAGTACTGCAACTAATGCGGATTGTTTGCACAGCACAACCCATATAAATTTGGAAAATTAAAATATATATATATATATATATATATATATATATATATATATAGAGGGGTGATAAAATACACTCTGGTGTACGGATCGTCCTCGTACACCAGAGTTGTTTTTGAAATCCAAAAATCAAACGGTCGATCTGAACCGTTCAACTTGTTCTCCATATTGAAAAACTCTCGGAGACCAAATTTTGTATTTTTTCGAATTTTTTTGCTATATATTATGATATTTTCAAATTGGATGGCCTGAAATACTCCAATTGTAGTGTTTTTTGAAAATATCATAATATATAGCAAAACAATTCGAAAAATGGTAAAATTTGGTCTCCGAGAGTTTTTCAATATGGAGAATAACTTGAACGGTTCGGATCGACTGTTTGATTTTTGAATTTCATAAACAACTCTGGTGTACGGGAGACGATCCATACACCAGAGTGTATTTTATCAATCCACTATATATATATATATATATATATATATATATATATATATTTGTATTATGACATAATATAGATACCAATAGAATATTCTACTCTCGTAAATTAATTCAAATATATATTATTTACATACATCTTATTGCATATGACATATGTGATTACAATGTGCGAACGCCAATATGGATCTTGGTATTGGTTTTGATTAATGATAAATGGTAGGGCTAACTTGTCAGAAGTAAGGAATGTTAAGGACCACGCGTTTGTATAATCTAATTTAATTTTAATAAAATGATATATTGACAATTATGATAACCGGTGTCATTTATAAAAATTTCAAAACTACCACCATAGTTGTAATTGTAATTTAATTTGGTCGCCAATTAGATACCAATATAGTATACATTTTTTTAGCATTTTCTTACCGATTATGCGTAATTTTTTTTCTCACACAAAGTCTTTTGAATTTAAAACAAAATAGTAGAAAGCCATTAAGTAGAAACAAGATATATAAGACTTTTATTTTAAATCGGTGAGTGTACTGATTTTTTTTTATATTATAAATATTCATGTTATTCTTTCGCATTCCCGGAAAAGAGTTGGAATAACTTTTAAAACTCATGCAATTACTAAGTATCGCATACTTACAATAAAGACATAATTTAATTTCCGTAATTAAACATAAACTAACACTAATTAGTTGGCTGCAGTTATTTCATCACCTTATGAATTAAAAACAAGTTGAAATTGCCCCATTACACTTTGTTTTGACAGCAGCATATAATTAACTAGGAAAAGAGTCTGGCACTCCAATCAAACTAACAAATAAATTGACACATAAATAAACGTGTGGCTTGCTCAACCAAAGAAACTAGCGGGATCTGCTTCTATACTCCTCTCTATCTCAGAAATTTGCTCTTGATATTCTCTTTCAGAGGACTCGTACATATTTGGCATTAATACCTCTTCTTGGTCAACCCTGCTTGGCAACATATATAATAGGAACAATAATTACAATCCATTCATATCATCTCCATATAGTTATATATAGACATGCAAGCATTCTTATATTCCTAATCGAATTGTTACCTATTCTTTTTTACTTGAGGAATTGAACAGGCAACCTTTGTATAATTTGTGTATTTATTGTTTGTTCCTTATTATTTCTCCTTTTGACTTAAGACATTATGCAACTTAGAATTTAGGCTGATGTTTGCGTTCGTATTAAAGGAATGCATAATAATAAGCTAGTTAAAGCATTTTATCTAACCTCTGGTGCAAACTACTGGACCACGAACCAGCGTTGCTAGTTGAGCACGTTGCCTCGCCACTGCACGAAACCATAACCACAAAAAATTGAAATCCATTAATTGTCCCACCATACCAGTTATGACTAATTGCAACTCTATACTACTTATTAAGAATGTAGCTATGAAGTATGAACCAATGGCACTTCTTACAGTTAGCAATATTTTTTGTACATTTTTACTTTATACTATGAATCTTTGATACACAGGTGTACTGCACAAGTTGGATTTTTAGAAGAAGTTATGCATGTATCAGTCTTAAAATAAACAAAAACCATAAGTGAGTTTTTTGTTATCTAACCCCTGGTATAGGGCGGTGGAATTTGACATCCATATCCCATCACTCGGAGCTGGTAAGTGAGGATAGGTCGGGGCTGGTATGTAAGGATTGGTAGGGGCTGGTAGGTAAGGATCGGTCGGGGCTGGTACATAAGGACCGGTCGGGGCTGGTAAGTAGGGACCTGTCGGGACGGGTACATAGGGACCGGTCGAAGCTGGTATGTAAGGATTGGTTGAGGCAGGTAAGTAAGGACCGGTCGGCGCTGGTAAGTAAGGATTGGTCGGGGCTGGTACGTAAGGACCGGTCGGGGCTGGTATGTAAGTATCGATCGGCGCTGGTAAGTAAGGATTGGTCGGGGCTGGTAAGTAAGGATCCGTCGGGGCTGGTACGTAAGGATCGGTCCGCACTGGTACGTTAGGATCGGTCAGCGCTGGTACGTGAGGGTCAGTTGGGGCAGGTATTTCAGTGCTTGTGAAGCATTTCAAATCTCTGCATGGGATAAATAAGCAGCACACTATTTGAAACTCATTTAATCATACTATTACACTACTTATATCTATGAAGTTCGAGAATATTTCAGCCATTCCTAAGTTAGTTAGCGGTCAGAAATAAATTGATTATGAACATATATAGTAATATTAAATTTAATATCCAGACGTGATTGTCAAAATAACAACAGATAATGCGACTGTTGATGGAGTGTGGCTGCACAATATCCAAATTAATCCAAATATAAAAATAATTAAAGGTTTCTATATTTTACCTTGTATTTGGAATCGTGAAGTTGTGAAACCCAGACCTCCGTTGCTTTATGAATATTTCCTTAAAAAAAAAAGAAAACATATATATCAGAAATGCAATTTCACTTGTAAACACGGTAATTGCATGTTCCATCGCATAACTAATTCTTGAACGTATTTATTATCTATATAATATCGAGGTTTGTAAACCTTACTCTTACATTTTACTTGTATAATTTCATTTTCTTTATATGATATTGTAACTTCTATCGATATGTAACGAGAAAAGAAAAAAATATAAAATTCTGAACAGCGTATTACTAACCTTTTCTCGTTCATTTTTAACCAATAGTTCCAAAATCAAAATTTTTGCCGCCGTCAGCTCATTAACGCTGTCTATTTTATCAATTTCGTTTCTGAAATTGTACAATGCAAGCTTAGAAAAATTAAAGGTGATAGAAAATAAGGGGAAAAAATTATCACAAGTACTAAAATTTCAATAATTGCAATTAGAAGGGCCTTGGCATGTTGCATATTAATATATATATTATATATATATATAGCTACAGATGTGTATTGTAAATTTTTAAAGGAAGGCATTCAATCAAAGTCGAAATGGCACATTGCACCTTGGTTTACTAGGGATATATATTTGTCTGATTTGGTCCATTTTGGACCATCCGATTTGATCTTACTTACAGTCAATATTAACAATGACACATTATATCGGCCACAAAAAACCTCAATCGAGAAGGAAGTTTTTTCTTTTAAGAAACAACAAAGTTTTATGATTTAGTTAGATCTATATTACCGTAACGGGCCCAGTTGACTTTCTAACTTTGAGATATCTTCTTTGATGGACGCAAGCTCCCTCTCCTGTGAAAGAAACAATGAATCAACATATTCTGTGCTCATAGAAAAATCAAAGAAATTTGAAAAAGAATATCTAAGTGAAATTTAACAGGAATTTACCTGAGATGCTTTCTTCTCTGTATGACTCATGCTGTACCCAAAAAAAATAAACAATAACATAGCATAAATTAATTTTAGTTTTTTCAGTGGTAACTGTAATAATATACTTTGTGATTTATTCCTTTTTCATTTTATTGTCGCATGTAAATTAGATTTTAATGTGAACTAATTCAGTAGAAGGTACGTTTGAATTCCAGAATTTGAAAGAAGGTTCGAGATAAACATACCGATGATCCATCAATACTTCAGCACTCTGCACATCTTCTCTGAATGCTTTCTCCAGCACCTGTTAAAAATTAGCCAATAACATTATTATTTGAGAGTTACCATCAAAGATTTTAAGCAAAAAATATATATATGTATTCTCATAATGTTTTTCCCTTTTATTTTTATTTTCCTTCGTCTTTTATATGGCTTGTCATTTGAAGATTAAGGTAACTTTAATTAATTATGTTTACCAGTAATCACAAACTACTGCGCTCAAATCACTTAGTAGAAATGTGACTACATTGGAGTTTCTCATTTAGAATACACATGCGCCATTCTAGGCTAAAATAGAAAGATGCTATTTATGCTAAGTATAATAATAAAAAATATAGTTGAGGTCATATTTCCAAAAAGTAATAAAAAGCGCTGCGTGCAGCACATGAATAAGTAATTAAGGTGAATTTAAGTATTTAACATATAAAATAACATAAACCGTGATCTTACTTCCATGCTGCTCTCCCATCTGTAAATAGAGAAAAAGTGTACAGCTTAACGTTAGAAATTTAATTTAGGTGAAAGCAATGCACAATTTAAATGAAAAATTGCCAAAACATACAGGTGCATGAAAGGCAACCAGATCAGATTGGTACTTTATTTTATAGAGTTTAAACACACAAGTGCACAAAAGGATGAGAAACAATGAAAACCATGGGTCTTCAAAAGTAATAAAACCGGATCAGTCCTGGAATCTCAGGGCTAAATACTAAAGGCTGTATATTTCTATACATGTACTGATGTACTCAAGGCCTGAACAGTACAGACTTTAGCATTGTAATACTCGAGAAGAGAATAAATATAAGTGAATATTTGACAATAGACATACGATTTGTTGCGTTTTTCTTGTCCCTCACTTAAAAATTGCTGCACGATGTCGTCAAAAGTGCTGACAAAACCAAGGAACAATAATTAATTAAGTGAAAATTAAGTGCATATGACAACTCTAATGAAGTATAAGACATTGCGTATCTTTAATTAAACACAAAAATTGACAGCTATTACAGTGTTATGTATCTGCAGCTAGTCATCACAAAAAAAGAAAAAAATATTACTGAAATTTTGGTTACTTGTAAGAACATCTAAAAACAGGCAGTATTATCTAAACCTAACAAAGTCGAGATGGTAGCAACGTCCTGATATGAAAGGTCAAAAGGAATCAATACAAAAAATTAAGAGTAGTTAAAAACTTAAAATTACCTATTTTCTCCCATAAAAAGGTCATATTCCCCCTCGGGAGATTGCAGGAGCAGCATCACTTTGGCGTCGCTTAACACAGAAAGCTCCATGGCTTTCTTCTTGACGCTGAATGATCGCTTATTAAATGATATTTTCCTTTGAGCGCGCAGCTCCTGCTTTTTTATCACAATCTTTTGCCTTCCCATATCTGCTTAATTTCTGTTCTTGTTATTTTACCAAATATCATAAGAAGGATTAGATCAGAAAAGGGATAATATTATCTTATATATATATGCAAGAATAAGTTCAAAGAGAGGAATAACGTTCTTTATGATTTTTTTGAAGTTGCATTCCAACATCTAATTTCTAGGCAAACTATTAGAAATTCATGTCAGATGCACATGACATGCTCTGATAGTTTAAAGTCAGACAGCAAGCGACCCATTAATTGACCCCTAATTCGTGTTATAAAGTTAAAACTCGCACTTTTTTAATCAAATCTTAGACAAACTTAGAATAAATTAATTTTTTATTATTACAACAGCACAGTTTAAAAATCATTTTTGCAAACAATATTCGTTTAATTACCAACCTTTCATCAAGGTTAAATTAGTTTGGATCGATAAATCCTAGAAATCAAATAATTCCTTCCGGCGTGTGGTTCAATTAATCCCAACCAAAATTAGATGTAGGTTGTATATATGCTTGCAAAGATTTTGCAAGTACTTAGAGAAACATAATTAACATTAAAGTAATAACTTTTGAAACATATATAATTAGAAGGGAAAACAGATGCAGAAATGCAGGCTAGTATCTTGGAGCCTTATACCAGAAGAGGAAAAAAAAAAAAAAAAAGAGAGAGAAGTAGATTCAACGCACCTTTTCAACTAAGTGGATTGTATGAATCGTGAATATTGCACCAACCTCCTTCAAGATGGGAAGAGATGAATGCAACTAATTGAGAGAGAGAATCTATAGAGGGAGAGTAGAGAAGAGGTAAGAAGCGACAGAACTCGAAGCACGCTCTTCCTCATTATATAGGCGAGGTGGCGAAGGGCTAGCCTAATTCTCCACAAATTTGGAAAGTTTCTTTTTTTATTCGTGGAAACATTGTATTATATTATTTGTGGAAACATTCTCAAAATAACTGAAGCAAAAACAGTCTCTACTCACGACGCTCTGATTTACTCGCATTCCGTAAAAAGTGTTCCAATAATAAAAAAACATTCCATATATATATTATTATCTGTGAAATTACCAAATGTTACTTGCCGCCTGAACATTTTACAATTATCCGAATAATTCGGACCGAATATCGCACATTTTTTTTTCTTTTCTGGATATTCTTTATTGGGACTGCATGCGGTTCAAACACGATCACAATACAATTTAACTATGAATTTTCTTTGACTACCTTCTAATAACGATTTGGAGCTCATAAGAATCATCTCCACATTCTATCATTTTCATCATCCTCTGAGAAAACGCGTTTTATTTTTAAAATGTGATTAATTAATCCAACACTCATCCCATCATCCTCATTAATACAATTAATTCAGCACTAGCTCATTCCCTAGATGATAAATCTACAGGGCACTCCTCCCTCCCTTTCCTATTTACTCTATTCTCTCCACCTTATTTTTTACTATAACAATTAATATTTTTCAAATAACAGTTAGTAATATTAACTAGAACAGCTATTTATTTTCCGAGAACAGTTTGTAACATTAACTAGAATAGTTAGTTAGTTTTCGAGAACAGTTAGTAACATTAACTAGAACAGTTAGTTTTTTTTAAACAGTTGGTAATGTTAACTAGAACAAATACTTATTTAATTAGAACATTAGAACAATTAGTATTCAGAATTAAAACAATTAAGAGAAAATGTGGGACATGAGTTAATGATAGAAAAAGAATGTTGGGGGCCATCGAAACAGAGAGGGAATTACGTTGATGGGGGACCAGAGACATAAATGAGGACCAATATTTAGGAGAGGATGATGAGGGACCAGAGACATAAATAGATTAACGCGTTTTTTAAAAATAAAAATAAATTAAATGCGTTATTAAGGAATGATAGGGATGATGAATTTGTGGAGATGATAGAAAGCAATTCTAAATAACAATTTGAACTCCTGCTTGTCAACCACTGAAATATTACTCTATAAAACAATAAGTTGAACTCAAATTGGACCTGAATCACTTAAAAATATGTTGAAATTTAATTTAATTTTATATCCTTATTCCACAATAACAAGTCTCAGCTATTTTGACGTCCCTCGAAATCTGCTATTGCTACTCAATTTTATAAATAAAAACAAAGGAGACAAATGATGACATTTTTTCAATTAAATCGAAACAAAATATTATAAGAAGGATAATTCTGATATGGATACAAGGACTTAAATCTAAACCCTTCGTTCAAATTCTAATAAAATAACAACCACTCATCATTATGAATGAATGGTTTAGATTTAGCCACTCAAATAACAAAATTATCCTTTTATAAAGAATTTTATTTGTAATTTTGTCCCATTTATCTCTAATCACCACTTCAAATGAAAAGTCGATCGAATATAAAATAAACATATATGCTCTTTTCCAATATACTCCGTTTTGCTCTCTTTTTTTTATTTTAATATTTATTTACGCTTCTGGGTAGTACAAAACTATTGGGTTACACAACAAATAGATAACAGTGAACTTGTTTCTCTAAATTTTATTGTTAAAAGAACTGTTTTTATTTTAAGTAATTTCCTTTTTTTTTGGTGAACCATTTGTTTAAAAAAATGCCCTTGAGCTTGTTCTTCACCGAAGGAGAGGTGCTGTACATTTGCAAAAAATGCAAACTCCCATGTAATATGAAGGTATCTAGATCAATAAATAATCGGATCGAGAGTATTATGCGTGTTGTTGCGTTAAGGTAGTTATTTTCGTGCATGGTGTGATTAAGTCCAATCTCAACAATCTTATGACCGACAGCAACCGAGGAGACATCAAGAAGCAATTGAACATAAGGGACATAGGCGGGATGATAATTTTTATGAGTTCACTAAATGAGATTTTGTATAATATAGATTTTAGCATCATCACAGTATCCTTTTGCATACTATCAGTGCATACTAAATTTCTCTTTTGGTCTGGAGCAAGGTACTGAGTTCCTCTGAAATTGACGACTACTTGGCTGAAGTTGAGTAGAAACAATGGAACTTATATAAGATGTTAAGCAAATTTTGCAAAATTTAATAGAAAGCCAATTAAGCAAACTTTGCAAAATTTGCACATTCAGGTACCACTGAACGCAGAAAAGTGAACACATTTTTAATTTTCATAAATTGTTTAAGTAAATATAATAATATGCGACTAAGTCCTGAATTTTTACAAATATAGCACCATTCACTTCTTCGAACACTATACTACTATCATTTCTACAAAATATTGCCAAAAAAGAAGACTACACTTGTCTAATTTTTTCTACAAGATAATCCACAACATCTTGTTTATGGTTCTAAAATTCTCAAACCGCTGCAAAGAAAAAATAAATTATTAGTACTCGACCGAAACCTCTGATTGATTATATTTTGTGTAATTTTAATGCCCTTACTATATGTCTTCAAGGTCAGTAAAGCACCCAAAATTTTCTTCCTGATATATCTTGAGCTAGATTAGTACTCGGTCGATAATTAAAACATACAAATTAGATAAAAGATATATATAAAAAAAACAAATTTTAGTAAAATTATTTACCTTAACGAATCTTGCCTATTTGAGATAGTCTTATTTTTTACTCTCTTATAGCTCTTTTCTTTTTCTCAATGCAAGAAGGAATTTGTTTCGAATACCTATCATAAGTGTTCTTCTTTTTTAAGTGTAGTGAATGCTCGGTAGTTGGATTGTCATCACCACCCTTCCTTTTCCACAATGGTATCATCTTTTCCTGCTTTAGTCCAACGGTTGAAGAATCACCTTAATATCCTCACGATCCAACATCTTCAATGCATGCCAACACAAAATACCAACTCTTTCGAACTTCTTACAAGAACATGAAATCATTTGGTCATCTCGAATCCAAACAACTTGTCTACTCTTACATGGAGTTAATTTCATTATCAATACCACACTTACCCAGTGTACGTATTACGCTCTAGGCATTCTATGCAAGTTTCAATGGATAACTCAACATCCGCTCGAAACAACTCGAACACATTGGGTTTGTATAAATTATAGGCTCCATGAAGAATAGGCATATATGACTTAGAGTCTTGGTAATTTCCTTCTCAATTCATATTTGGACTTTCTCTCTTTATTATGGCTCAAGAAGCCTATCAAATTATTCAATAAATCTACACACATCCAACTTGCAATTCAAATAGTCTTTCTACATTAAAATATTTTATACTGTCTAGAATATAATTCATATCTTATTTATTTAAAAATATTAGAATATATATGGTTACACATATAATTTGCAAATAATACAATTTTGAGTATCATTTGAGCATTTCAAACGTTTCTCGATTCATTCTAACTCATTTCATCGCAATAATATACATTTAAACTATTTATACTGTCTAAAATATGATTCATATTCTTTTTTATTAAAAAAAGATTGAATTATACGTGGTGATTACGCAATATAAAGTGCAAATAATGCAATTCTTCGGTATCATTTGAGCATTTGAATCGTTTCTGGGTTCATTCTAAGTCATTTCATCAGAATAATCTACAATTAAATTCTTCATATACTTTCTAAAATATGTTTAATATATTATTTATTCAAACAAACTAGATTATACGTCGTAATTACGCATATAAAGTGCAAATAATGCAATTTAGAGCATCATTTGAGCATTTGATTTGTTTCTGAATTCATTATAAGTCATTTCATCACAATAATCTACATTTAAACTTTTTATACCATCCAGAATATGATTCATACCTTATTTATTCAAAAAGATTAGAGTAAACATCATAATTATGAATATAGAGTGCAAATTATGCAATTCTGAGTATCATTTGAGCATTTGAATCATTTCTAGATTCATTCTAAGTCATCTTATCACAAAAATCTATATTTAAACTCTTTATACTGTTTAGAAAATAATTCATATATTATTAATTAAAAAATATTGGATTCTACGTGGAAATTATACATATAAAATGCAAATAATGTAATACTGAGCATCATTTGAGCATTTCAATCGTTTCTGAATTCATTGTAGCTCATTTCAATATAATAATCTATATTTAAACATTTTATACTGTCTAATATATGATTCATATTCTTTTTTATTTAAAAATATAGATTATACGTGGTAATTACGCATATAAAGTGCAAAAAATGCAATTTTGAGTATTTCAAATGTTTCTTTATTTATTCTAACTCATTTCATCACAATAATCTATATTTGAACTCTTTATACTGTCTAAAATATGATTCATATTCTTTTTTTATTCAAAAAGATTGGATTATACGTGGTAATTACGCATACAAAGTGCAAGTAATGCAATTCTGAGCATCATTTAAGCATTTCATTTGTTTCTCGATTCATTCTATGTCATTTCATCAAAATAATCTACATTTAAACTTTTTATACTGTTTTGAACTTGATTTATATTGTATTTATTCAAAATGATTGGATTATACAAGGTAATTACGCATATAAAGTGCAAATAATGCAATTCCGAGCATCATTTGAGAATTTTAACTGTTTATGGATTCATTCTAAGTCATTTCATCACAATAATATACATTTAAACTCTTTATAGTGTCTTTAATTTAATTAATATCTTATTTATTCAAAAAGATTGGATTTTACATGATAATTACGCATATAAGGTGCAAATAATGCAATTCTGTGTATCATTTGAGCATTTCAATCATTTATACATTCATTCTAAGTCATTTCATCAAAATAATCTACATTTAAACTCTTTATACAGTTTAGAACTTGATTCATGTCTTATTTATTCAAAAACATTGGATTAGAAATAGCAATTACGCAAATAAAGTGCAAATAATACAATTTTGAACATCGCTTGAGAATTTGAATCGTTTCTTGATTCATTCTAAGTCATTTCATCATAATAATCTACATTTAAACTCTTTAATAGTGTCTATAATTTGATTAATATGTAATTTATTCAAAAAGATTGGATTATACATGATAATTACGAATATAATATGCAAACAATTCAATTCTGAGTATCATTTTGAGCATTTCAATCGTTTCTGGATTCATTTTATGTCATTTTATTACAATAATCTATATTTAAACTCGTTATAGTGTCTATAATATGATCCATATGCTATTTATTCAAAAAGATTTGATTATATAAGGTAATTACGCATATAGGCCTCGTTTAGATTGCTTAGGAATAAGGAAGAATAACTCTTCCTAGGCGGAAAATCAGGAAGAGTTATTCCTAAGAATCCAAATGTGTCAGGAATAAGGTGGAAATAGTTATTCCCGGAATAGCACTCTTCCTAACACATCCCTTATTTTCATTCCTTATTCCCAACATAACAACCAAACAACATTTCTTCTTCCCGAAAAAGCACTCTTCCACTCTTCCCAATGTTTCCGCTCGGAATAGTTCTTCCTTTCTTATTCCTAGCCCATCCAAATGAGCCCATAAAATGCTAATTATGCAATTCTGCGCATCATTTGAGCATTTCAATTGTTTATGGATTCATTATAAGTCATTTCATTGCATTAATGTACATTTAAACACTTTATACTGTCAAGAATATATTTTTATCTTATTCAATCGAAAAGATTGGATTATACAAGGTAATTACGCATATAAAGAGCGAATAATGCAATTCTGAACATCATTTGAGAATTTGAATCGTTTCTGGATTCATTCTAAGTCATTTCATCGAAATAGTCTACATTTAAACTTTTTGTAGTGCCTATAATCTGATTAATATCTTAATTATTCAAAAGGATTTGATTGTACATGATAATTACGCATATTGATGAAGGAATTTTAACCTAGGTATCAAATAAATTTATAACCTAGAGCTAACCTCACTAGTCGTTTTAGTTAAGCTTTAGGGTCGAACCCAAGGGACAGTACAATTGATTACTAGACTTTACTTCCTCACGAAAGCTAGACAATTAATTTTTGGAGTTTTATGATTTAAAAAGACAATTATCTAAAGTACAATTAAATAAATTATTTTTGGTATTTTCTGGACTCTAAATAAATGCAAGGATGTCCTAGGATTTCGTGTTCAATTAGTTTAGCTCTAAAGCACCTCGGCCTACGACTTTCATCGAGACAGAGGCATATTTCGGACCGAAATATATGGATTTTGGACCGAAATCCATGTTGTTTCGTTCCTAAACTTGCTTTAGACCTCTTGTTTTGACTTGATATTTTTACACAATGTTATGTGAAGGCTACTAAACAACCAGACCTAAGTTCAGCTATCGCAATTTTGGTTCTAACTTGGTATGGAACTTGGTTTTTACCACGTAAATAACTAAACCTATACTTTCGTTCTGATTTAGCTATTTAAGTATATTTAGTTGGGTTTCTAGAGGTATTTAAAGTCCTGTCGGATCATTAAAAGCTACACCTTTCGGTCGTAAACTAACCTCCTCTTTCGAGCGATTGGCTTACCTCATATACTTAACTAATCAATTATTTGTTCTAGTTTAATGTCCTAATGGTGCTGCAGTTCATCAATAGGTAAACAGTCAAACAAACAATTAAATTAACCAAGCAAGATATAATTCTCAACAAAACATATCACATATCATAATATAAAGCAGTCAAGTCATCACAAAATACTAAACTAATCTACTAACTACTACTAACACATCATTAATTATCCTAACATGCAAGAAAAATAAGATACAAACTCCATCAGATCAAAATATCAAGAGAAAAGGAACGAATAAACCAAATATCGCTTCTAACTCAAGATATCGATCGTCCGAAGTCGTGGTTGGATCGATTCTACCGCTGTCGCGTCCAGAATCGCTCCAAAGTTGCTGCCATGGATGTGCTCCGCTGCAAGAGGTGGAATCCCACGCCTTTCGGCGTGAGAACGGTGGTGGAAATTATTGTATGGAAGATGGGATGCGTCCCTGGTCGAAATTTGTGCTTAAAAACACCTAGAGAAAGACCAGGAGGCGGCTAGGGCAAGAGAGGATCCTTCCTTCTTTGAAAATTACCAAAAATCACTTTCCATAAAAGAAATTTCGGACCGAAATCTGGAAATTTCGGTCCGAAATGTATAAATTTCGGACCAATTTCGGACCAAAATTCCAGAATCGAGCATTGATAGTATTTTGACCATAATTTCTTCATCCGGACTCCGATTGAGGTGATTCAAAGATCGTTGGAAAGCTTAGGATGAGCTCTACAATGCTATGGACTCCTTTCAGTCATTTTCTTCTTCAAAATCCACCATTTTATGCAATTATTGTGTCCAATCCACCAAGTTCCTACAAAACAAGTCAAATTCCACGGCAGTGTCCAATCTTGCAAAATATAATGCAAAAGTGCAGTGAATATCATTGGTTTGGGTAGTATTTTGGTGCCAAGTATGGTTAAAATATATATATAAATAAGAGATATCACATATAAATTGAAACTAATGCAATTCTGAATATAGTTTGAGCATTTTAATCCTTTATGGATTCATTCCAAGTTGTTTCGTCATAATAATCCACATTTAAACACTTCATACTGTCTAGAATATGATTCATATCATATTTATTCGAAAACATTGGATTACACGCGGTAATTATGCATATAAAATGCAAATAATGCAATTCTAAGCATCATTTGAGCATTTCAATAGTTTCTGGATTCATTTTAAGTCATTTCATCACAATAATCTACATTTAAGCACTTCATACTGTCTAGAATATGATTCATATATTATTTATTCGAAAAGATTGGATTATATACAGTATTATGCATATAAAATGCAAATAAAGAAATTCTAATTATCATTTGAGCATTTCAATCGTTTCTGGATTCATTCAAAGTCTTTTCATCACAATAATTTACATTTCAACTCTTTATACAGTCTATAGAATATGATTCACACGTTATTTATAATAAAAATTGATTACACGGTAATTACGCATATAAAGTGCAAATAATGAAGTTCTTAGCATCATTTGAGCTTTTCAATTGTTTCTAGATTCATTCTAGGTCATTTCATCACAATAATCTATATTTAAACTCTTTAAGCTCTCTAGAATATGATTCACATGTTATTTATTCGAAAAATAGGATTATATTTTGTAATTACGCATATAGCGTCCAAATAATGCAATTCTGAGTAACATTTGAGTATTTCATTCGTTTCTGGATTTATTATAAGTCATTTCATCATTTAAACTCTTTGTAACGTCTACAATATGATTAATATATTATTTATTCAAAAAGATTGGTTTATACATGGTAATTATGAATATAAAGTGCAAATAATGCAATTCTGAGCATAATTTGAGCATTTTAATCGTTGCTAAATTCATTCAAAGTCATTTGATCACAATAATCTACATTTAAACACTTCATACTGTCTAGAATAGGATTCAAATCTTATTTATTTGAAAAGATTGGATTATACGCTATAATTATGCATATAAAATGCAAATAATTCAATTCTGAGCATCATTTTGTTTCTGAATTCATTCTAAGTCATTTACATCACAATAATCTATATTTAAAAACTTTATACTGCCTAGGATATGATTTATATCTTATTTATTTGAAAAGATTGGATTATATGCGGTAATTGTGCATATAAATTGCAAATGATGCAATTCTGAGCATCATTTGAGCATTTCAATCATTTCTCGATTCAATCTAAGTCATTTACTCACAATAATCTATATATGAACTATTTATTTTGTCTATTCAAAAATATTGGATTCTACATGATAATTACGCATATAAAGTGCAAGTAATGCAATTCTGAGTATCATTTGAGCATTTGAATCATTTCTGGATTCATTCTAAGTCATTTCATCAAAATAATCTACATTTAAGCACTTCATACTGTCCAGAATATGATACATATCTTATTTATTCGAAAAGATTGGATTATACACGGTAATTATGTATACAAATGCAAATAATGCAATTCTGAGCATCATTTGAGCATTTGAAAATCGTTTATGGATTCATTCTAAGTCCTTTCATCAAAATAATGTAAATTTAAACACTTCATACTGTCTATAATATGATTCATATCTTGTTTATTTGAAAATATTGAATTATACGCAGTAATTATGCATATAAAATGCAAATAATGCAATTATGAGTATCATTTGAGCATTTGAATCGTTTCTGGATTCATTCTAAGTCATTTCATCAAAATAATCTACATTTAAGCACTTCATACTGTCTAGAATATGATACATATCTTATTTATTCGAAAAGATTGGATTATACACGGTAATTATGTATACAAATGCAAATAACGCAATTCTGAGCATCATTTAAGCATTTGAATCGTTTATGGATTCATTCTAAGTCCTTTCATCAAAATAATGTAAATTTAAACACTTCATACTGTCTATAATATGATTCATATCTTGTTTATTTGAAAATATTGAATTATACGCAGTAATTATGCATATAAAATGCAAATATTGCAATTCTGAGTATCATTTGAGCATTTGAATCATTGATGAATTCATTCTAAGTCATTTCAACAAAATAATCTACATTTAAACACTTCATACCCTCTAGAATATGATTCATATCTTATTTATTCGTAAAGATTGGTTTATACGCGGTAATTATGCATATAAAATGCAAATATTGCAATTCTGAGAATCATTTCAGCATTTCAGTCATTTATGGATTCATTCTAAGTCATTTTAATCACAATAATCTACATTTAAACTCTTAATAGTGTCTATAATTTGATTAATATCTTATTTATTAAAAAAGATTGGATTGTACATTATAATTAAGCATATAAAGTGTGCAAATAATGCAATTTTGTATACCATTTGAGCATTTCAATCGTTTCTGCATTCATTCTTAATCATTTCAACAAAACAATATACATTTAAACTCCTTATACCGTCTACAATCTGATTCGTATGATATTTATTCAAAAAAATTGGATTATACATAATTACGCATATAAATTCCAAAAAGTGCATTTCTGAGAATCATTTGAGCATTTGAATCGTTTCTGGATTCATTCTAAGTCTTTCCATCACATAATCTACATTTTAACTCATTATTCAGTATATAATATAATTAATATGTTATTTCTTCAAAAAGATTATAAATGTTAATTACGCATATAAAGTGCAAATAATGCAATTCTGAACATCATTTAACCATATCAATCGTTTTTTGATACATTCTAAGTCATTTCATCACAAAAATCTATATTTAAACACCTTATACTGTCTAGAATATGATTCAAATCTTATTTATTCAAAAAGATTGGATTATGCGCGGTAATTATGCATATAATATGCAAATAATGCAATTTCGAGAATCATTTGAGAATTTCAATCGTTTCTGGATTCATTTCTAAGTCATTTCATTGCAATAATCTACATTTAAACTCTCAATAGTGTCTATAATTTGATTAATATCTTATTTATTCAAAAAGATTGGACTGTACATGATAATTAAACATATAAAGTTCAAATAATGCAATTTTATGTACCATTTGAGCATTTCAATCGTTTCTGGATTCATTTTACGTCATTTCAACACAACAATGTACATTTGAACTCTTTGTACTATCTATAATATGATTCGTATGTAATTTATTCAAAATGATTGGATTTTGCATGCTAATTGCGCATATAAATTGCAAATAATACAATTCTGAGCATCACTTGAACATTTCAATCGATTTTGGATTCATTCTAAGTCATTTATTCACAATAATCTAAATTTAAACACTTTATGCTGTCAAGAGTATGATTCGTATGTTATTTTTTCAAAAATTGGATTCTACATAATAATTAAGCGTACAAAGTGCAAATAATGCAATTTTTTTGTACCATTTGAGCATTTCAATCGTTTCAGCATTCATTGTATGTCATTTCAACACAACAATCTACATTTAAATCTTTATATTGTCTATAATTTGATTAGTATGTTATTTGTTCAAAAATATCGGATTATACATGGTAATTACGCATATAAATTCCAAATAGTGCAATTCTGAGCATAATACGAGCATTTGAATCATTTATAGATTCATTCTAAATAATTTCATCACAATAATCTACATTTAAACTCATTATGCTGTATAGAATATGATTCATATGTTATTTCTTCAAAAATATTGGATTAGGCAGGGTAATTATGCATATAAAATGCAAATAATTCAATTCTGGGCATAATTTGAGCATTTCAATCATTTCTTAATTCATTCTAAGTCATTTCTTTGCAATAATGTACATTTAAACACTTTATACGGTCAAGAATATTTTCTTATCTTATTTATTCGAAAACATTGGATTATACAAGGTAATTACGCATATAAAAAACAAATAATACAATACTATCATTTGAGAATTTGAATCATTTCTGGATTCATTCTAAGTTATTTGAACACAATAATCTACATTTTAACTCTTTATATTGTCGATGATTTCATTATTATATTAATTATTCAAAAGGATTGGATTGTACCTGATAGATACGCATATAAATTGCAAATGATTCCATTCTGAATATAATTTGAGCATTTGAATCCTTTCTGTATTCATCCTAAGTCATTTCAGCACAGCAATCTATATTTAAGCTCTTTATACTGTCTTAAATATGATTCATATGTTATTTATTCAAAATTATTGGATTATACAAGGTAATTTCGTATATAAAGTGCAAAACATATAATACTAAGTATCATTTGAGCATTTCAATCGATTTTGGATTCATTCTAAATCATTCATTCATTCGTAATTACCATGTATTATTTATTCAAAAAGATTGGATTATATAGGTAATTAAAAATATAAAATGCAAATAATGCAATTCGGAGGATCATTTGAGAATTTGAATCGTTTATGGATTAATTCTTAGTTAATTCATAACAATAATCTACATTTAAACTCTTTGCTTTGTCTAGAAAATGATTAATATGTTATTTTTCAAAAGGAAAGGATTATACACGGTAATTACGCATATAAAATGCAAATAATGAAATTCAGAGCATCATTTGAGCATTTCAATTGTTTCTGAATTCATTCTACGTCATTTCAACACAATAATGTACATTTAAACACTTCATATTGCCTATAATATGATTCATATCTTATTTATTCGTAAAGATTGGTTTATAACCGGTAATTATGCATATAAAATGCAAATAATGCAATTCTGAGTATCATTTGAGCATTTGAATCGTTGATGGATTCAATATAAGTCATTTCATCAAAATAATCTACTTTTAAACACTTCATACCCTCTAGAATGTGATTCATATCTTATTTATTCGTAAAGATTTGTTTATACACGGTAATTATGCATATAAAATGCAAATAATGCAATTCTGAGAAACAATGGAGCATTTCAGTCATTTATGGATTCATTCTAAGTCATTTTAATCACAATAATCTACATTTAAACTCTTATTAGTGTCTATAATTTGATTAATATCTTATTTATTCAAAAAGATTGGATTGTACATTATAATTAAGCATATAAATTGCAAATAATGCAATTTTGTGTACCATTGGAGCATTTCAATCGTTTCTGCGTTCATTCTTAATCTTTTCAACACAACAATATACATTTAAACTCCTTATATTGTCTAGAATCTGATTCGTATGTTATTTATTCAAAAAGATTAGATTATACATGACAATTACGCATATAAATACTAAATAGTGCAATTATGAGTATCATTTGAGCATTTGAATCATTTCTGGATTCATTCTAAGCAAGCTTTTAAATTTCGTTTTTTTCGGTATGACGGTCCGGAGTTGATATAGCGGTGCGGCGTTATTTCGGTGAAAAAACGGCGAAAAAACGGTGTGCATATACGAACATATGTGTCAAACTCATATTATACAAATAGTCAAATACTATATTACAAGTCGAACTTCTATATTTTTTTGAATGTGCTAATAATCTAATTATAATCTATATACGATTGGTACTGGATCTTCTCTTTGTAACTTGCACATTCTATTTCCTACCAGAAATATAGGTAGTAAAACAAATAATTCCTCTAAAGCTCAACAATACGACAATAGTACAATACTAATTAATTAATCCTTAACATCCAAATATCCAACTTAACAACAATTCATACGACAATACAATAGTAATCTCTAAAGTGATAAAGTCTAATCCATACGACAATAGTACAATACCAAATACCAAAATGATTAAATTATCTCCGTTTTTTCGCCGCAAAACGAAATATTTTCGCCGAAATAACGGCGTTTTTTCGAAAATAACGCGTTACGAATTTTTTGGGTTTGAAACCGTAACGGTGGTGCGTTTTTGTCTGAAATACCGAAATTTCCGAAAAAACGGCGTTATTTCGCCGAAATTTAAAAGCTTGATTCTAAGTCATTTCATCACAATAATCTATATTTAAACTCATTATGCTGTATAGAATATGATTAATATGTTATTTCTTCCAAAAAAATGGATTATAAATGTTAATTATGCACATAAAGTGCAAATAATGCAATTCTGAGCATCACTTAACCATTTCAATTGTTTTTGTATCCATTCTAGGTCATTTCATCACAAAATTCTACATTTAAACACCTTATACTGTCTAGAATATGATTCAAATCTGATTCATTCAAAAAGATTGAATTATATGCGGTAATTATGCATATACAATGCAAATAATGCAATTCTGAGAATCATTTGAGAATTTCAATCGTTTATGGATCCATTTCTAAGTCATTTCATTGGAATAATCTACATTTAAATACATTATACTGTAAAGAATATATTCATATCTTTTTTATTCGGAAAGATTGGATTATAGAAGATAACTACGCATATAAAGAGCAAATAATGCAATTTGGAGCATCAGTTGTGAATTTGAATCATTTCTAGATTCATTCTATGTCATTTTATCAAAATAATCTACATTTAAAGTCTTTATAGTGTCTGTATTTTGATTAATATCTTATTTATTCCAAAAAATTGGATTGTGCATGATAATTACGCATATAAAATGCAAATTATTCAATTATGAGCATCATTTGATTATTTCAATCATTTCTGGATTCATTCTAAGTCAGTTCATCGTAATAATCTATATTGAAACTCCTTATTATGTCTACAATATGATTCACATGTTATTTATTTAAAAAAAATTGGATTATACAGGGTGATTATACATATAAAGTGCAAATAATGCAATTCTGAGTATCATGTAAGCATTTCAATCGATTTTGGATTCATTCTAAGTCATTTATTCACAATAATCTAAATTTAAACACTTTATACTGTCAAGAATATGATTCATATATTATTTCTTCATAAAGATTTGATTGTACATGATAATTAAACATATAGAGTGCAAATAATGCAATTTTTATGTACCATTTGAGCATTTCAATCGTTTCTGCATTCATTCTTAAGTCATTTCAACAAAACAATCTAAATTTTAAACACTTTATACAGTCTATAATATGACTCGTATGTCATTTATTCAAAAAGATTGGATTATGAATGCTAATTACGCATATAAATTCCAAATAGTGCAGTTCTGAGCATCATTTGAATCGTTTCTGGATTTCTTCTATGTCATTTCATCCCAATAATTTACATTCAAACTCTTTATACCGTCTAGAATATGTTTCATATCTTATTTAATTGAAAAGATTGGATTATACAATGTAATTAAGTATATAAATTGCAAATAATGCAATTCTGAGCATTATTTGAACATTTCAATCGATTTTGAATTCATTCTAAATCATTTATTCACAATAATCTAAATTTAAACACTTTATAATGTCAAGAATATGATTTGTATATTATTTCTTCATAAAGATTGGATTGTACATGATAATTAAACATATAAAGTGCAAATAATGCAATTTTATGTACCATTTGAGCATTTTAATCGTTTCTGCATTCATTCTAAGTCATTTCAACACAAAAATCTACATTTAAACACTTTATACAGTCTATAATATGATTACTATGTTATTTATTAAAAATATTGGATTATAAATGGTAATTACGCATATAAATTTCAAATAGTGCAATTCTAAGCAAAATTCGAGCTTTTGAATCATTTCTGGATTCATTCTAAGAAATTTCATCACAATAATCTACATTTAAACTCTTTATACAGTATAAAACATAATTCATATCTTATTTATTCCAAAAGATTGGATTATACATGGTAATTACTCTTATAAAGTGCAAATAATTCAATTCTGATCATTATTTGACCATTTCAATCGTTTTTTGATTCATTAAACGTCAGTTCATCACAAATATCTACGTTTAAACATGTTATAATGTCTAGAATATGATTCATATCTTATTTATACAAAAATATTGGTTTATACGGGGTAATTATACATATAAAATGCAAATAATGCAATTCTGAGCCTTATGTGAGCATTTTAATCATTTCTTGATTCATTCTAAGTCATTTCCTTACAATAATGTACATTTAAACTCTTTATAATGTCAAGAATGCATTATTATCTTATTTATTCGAAAAAAGAATGGATTATACAAGGCAATTACGTATATAAAGAGCAAATAATGCAATTCTGAGCATCATTTGAGAATTTGAATCGTTTCTGAATTTATTCTAAGTCATTTCATCACAAAAATCAACATTTAAACACCTTATACTGTCTAGAATATGATTCATATCTTATTTATTAAAAAATATTGGATTATACGGAGTAATTATGCATAAAAAATACAAATAATGTAATTCTGAATATAATTTGAGCATTTTAATCCTTTCTGTATTCATTTTAAGTCATTTCATCACAATAATCTATATTTAAACTCTTCATACTGTCTAGAATATGATTCATAAATTATTTATTCAAAATTATTGGATTATACATGGTAATTTCATATATAAAGTGCAAAAAATGTAATTCTGAGCATCATTTAAACATTTCAATCGATTTTGGATTCAATCTATGTCATTTATTCACAATAATCTAAATTTAAACACTTTATACAGTCAAGAATACGAATCACATATTATTATTTGAAAACATTGGATTATACAAGGTAATTCCGCATATAAAGAACAAATAATGCAATTTTGAGTATCATTTGAGAATTTGAATTGTTTCTGTATTCATTCTAAAATACAATCAATCTTTATTTTAACTCTTTATAGTGTCGATAATTTGTTTAATATCTTAATTATTCAAAAGGATTGAATTGTACATGATAGATACACATATAAAGTGCAAATAATCCAATTTTGAATATAATTTGAGCCTTTGAATTCTTTCTGTATTCATTCTAAGTAATTTCATCACAATAATCTACATTTAAACTCTTTATATACTTTCTTGGATATGATTCATATGTTATTTTTTTTCAAAATTATTGGATTATACATGGTAATTTCGTTTATAAAGTGCAAAAAATGTCATTCTGAGTATCATTTGAGCACTTGAATCGTTTTTGGATTCATTCTAAGTTATTTCATCAAAATAATCTACATTTAAACACTTCATAATTTCTAAAATATTATTCATATCTTATTTATTCGAAAAGATTGGATTATACATGGTAATTATGCATATAAAATGCAAATAATGCAATTTTGAGAATTCGTTTGAGCATTTCACTCATTTCTGGATTCATTCTAAGTTATTTCATCACAATAATCTACATTTAAACTCTTAATAGTGTCTATAATTTGATTAATATCTTATTTATTCAAAAATATTGGATTGTACATGATAATTAAGCATATAAATTTCAAATAATGCAATTTTATATACCATTTGAGCATTTCAATCGTTTCTGGATTCATTTTACGTCATTTAAACACAATAATCTACATTTGAACTCTTTGTACTGTCAAGAATATGATTCGTATGTTATTTATTCAAAAAGATTGGATTATGCATGTTAATTACGCATATAAATTGCAAATATTGCAATTCTGAGCATCATTTGAACATTTCGAATGATTTTGGATTCATTCTAAGTCATTTATTCACAATAATCTAAATTTAAACACTTTATACTGTCAATAAGATGATTCATATATTTTTTTTCAACAATATTGGATTCTACATGATAATTAAGCGTTTAAAGTGCAAATAATACAATTTTTTGTTCCATTTGTGCATTTCAATCGCTTCTGCATTCATTCTAAGTCATTTCAACACAACAATCCACATTCAAACACTTTATACAGTCTATAACATGATTAGTATGTTATTTATTTAAAAATATTGGATTAAAAATTGTAATTATGCATATAAATTCCAAATAGTGCAATTCTGAGCAAAATTCAAGTTTTTGAATCATTTCTGGATTCATTCCAAGTAATTTGATCACATTAATCTACGTTTAAACTCTTTATATGGTCTAGAATATTATTTTTATGTTATTTATTCAAAATTATTGAATTATACATGGTAATGTTTCATATAAATTGCAAATAATAGAATTCTGAGCATCCTTTGAGCATTTGAATCGTTTTTGGATTTATTTTATGTCATTTCATCACAACAATCTACATTTAAACTCTTTATACTTTCTTTAATATGATTCATATCTTATTTATTGAAAAAGATTAGATTATACGCGGTAATTATGCATATAAAATGCAAACAATGCAATTATGATGATAATTTGAGCATTTCAATCGTTTCTGGATTCATTCTAAGTTATTTCATCACAAAATAATCTATGTTTGAACTCTTTATAGTATCTATAATTTGATTAATATATTCTTTACTCAAAAATATTGGATTGTACATGATTATTAAGCATATAAACTTCAAATAATGCAATTTTGTGTAGCATTTGAGCATTTCAATCGTTTTTGCATTCATTCTAAGTCATTTCAACATAAGAATCTACATTTGAACTCTTTGTACTGTCTAGAATATGATTTATATGTTATTTATTCAAAAATATTGGATAATAAATGGTAATTACGTTTATAAAGTGCAAATAATGTAATTCTAGCATAATTTGAGCATTTCAATCGTTTCTGGATTCATTCTAAGTCATTTAATCACAATAATCTAAATTTGAACCCTTTATACTATCAATAATATGATTCATATGTTATTTCTTCAAAAAGATTGGATTCTACCTGATAATTAAGCATATAAAGTGCAAATAATGCAATTTTGTGTACCATTTATGCATTTCAATCACTGTTATTTATACGAAATAATTGGATTATGAATGATAATTACGCATATAAATTTCAAATAGTGCAATTTTGAGCATCATTTGAGCATTTCAAACCTTTTTGGATTCATTTTTTGTCATTTGATCACAATAATCTAAATTTAAACATTTTATCCTGTCAATAATATTATTCATATGTTATTTCTTCAAAAAGATTGGTTTCTACATGATAATTAAGCATATAAAGTGAAAATAATGCAACTTTATGTACCATTTGAGCTTTTCAATCGTTTCCGCATTCATTCTAACTCATTTCAACACAACGATCTACATTTAAACTCCTTATACTGTCTATAATTATTAGTATATTATTTATTCAAAAAGCGGATTATACATGGTAATTACGAATATAAATTCCAAATAGTGCAATTATTAGCATAATTCGAGCATTTGAATCATTTATGGATTCATTCTAAGTAATTTCATCACAACAATCTATATTTAAACTCTTTATGCTGTAAAGAATATGATTCATATGTTATTTCTTCAAAAGTATTGGATGATACGGGGTAATTATGCATATAAAATGCAAATAATGCAATTCTGAGCATTTCAATCATTTCTTGATTTATTCTAAGTCATTTCTTTGCAATAATGTACATTTAAACACTTTATACAGCCAAGAATATATTCTTATCTTATTTATTCGAAAATATTGGATTATAAAAGGTAATTACGCATATAAATTGCAAATAATTTAATTCTGAAAATCATTTGAGCATTTCAAATTTTTCTGGATTCATTCTAGGTCATTTCATCACAATAATCTACATTTAACCTCTTTAAACTGTCTAAAATATCATTCATATGTTATTTATTCAAAATTATTAGATTATACATGGTAATTTCGCAAGTAAATTGCAACTAATATAATTATGAGCATCATTTGAGCATTTGAATCGTTTCTGGATTCATTCTAAGTCATTTCATCATAATAATCTACATTTAAACTCTTTATATTGTCTAGAATATTATTTTTATGTTATTTATTCAAAATTATTGGATTATACATGGTAATTTTTCATATAAATTGTAAATAATGGAATTCTGAGCAGCATTTGAGCATTTCAATCGTTTTTGGATTCATTGTAAGTCATTTGTAAACAATAATCTAAATTTAAACACTTTATACTGTCAAGAATATGATTCATATTTTATTTATTTAAAAAGAATGGATTATACAAGGTCATCACGCATAAAAATTGCAAATAATGAAATTCTGAGCATCATTTGAGCATTTCAATCGTTTCTGTATTCATTCTAGGTAATTTCATCACAATAATCTATATTTTCACTCTTTATATTGTCTAGAATATGATTCATATGTTATTTATTCAAAATGAATGGATTATAGACGGTAATTACGCATATAAAGTGCAAACAATATAATTCTGAATATCATTTGAGTATTTCATTCGTTTCTGAGGTCATTCTAAGTAATTTCATCACAATAATCTACATTTTATCTCTTTGTACTGTCTAGAATATTATTCATATGTTATTTCTTCAAAAATATTTGATTGTACATGGTAATTACGCATATAAAGCGCAAATAAATCAATTCTGAGCATAAATGGATTCATTCTACGTCATTTCAACACAGTAATCCACATTTGAACTGTTTATACTGTCAAGAATATGATTCAAATGTTATTTATTCAAAAAGATTGGATTATACACGGTAATTACGCATATAAAGTACAAATAATGCAATTCTAAGCATTATTTGAGCATTTCAATCATTTCTGGATTCATTCTAAGTCATTTCATCACAATAATCTATATTTAAACTCTTTATACTGTCTACAATATGATTCGTATGCTATTTATTCAAAAAGATTGGATTATACACGGTAATTACGCATATAAAGTGCAAATAATGCAATTCTGAGCATCATTTGAGTATTTGAATCGTTTTTTGTTTCATTGTAAGTTATTTCATCACAATAATCTATATTTAAACTCTTTATATTATTTAGAAAATGGTTCATATGGTATTTATTCAAAAAGATTGGATTATACGCGGTAGTTAAGCATATAAAATGCAAATAATTCAATTCAGAGCATCATTGGAGTATTACAATTGTTGCTGGATTTATTCTAAGTCATTTTATCACAATAATCTATATTTAAAAACTTCATACTGTCTAGAATATGATTCATATCTTATTTATTTGAAAAGATTTGATTATACGCGGTAATTATGCATAAAAAATGCAAATAATGCAATTCTGAGCAACATTTGAGCATTTCAATTGTTTCTGTATTCAATCTAAGTCATTTCATCACAATAATCTATATTTGAACTCTTTATAGCATCTATAATATGATTAGATTAATATCTTATTTATTCAAAAATATTGAATTGTACGTGCTAATTACGCATATAAAGTGCTAATAATGCAATTCTAAGTATCGTTTGAGCATTTGATTCGTATTTGGATTCATTCTAAGCCATTTCATCAAAACAATAGATATCATATTTATATTGTCTAGAATATGATATCATATTCTACAATAGATATCATATTTATATTGTCTAAAATATCGTATTTGGATTCATTCTAAGTCATTTCATCCAAAAACAATTTACATTTAGACAATTCATACTGTCTAGAATATGATTCATATCATATTTATTCGATAAAATTGGATTATATGCAGTAATTATGCATATAAAATGCAAATAATGCAATTCTGAGCATCATTTGAGCATTTCAATCATTTCTGAATTCATTCTAAGTCATTTCATCACAATAATAGATTGGACTGTACTTGATAATTACGCATATAAAGTGCAAATAATACAATTCTGAATATAATTTGAGAATTTGAATCATTTTTGGATTCATTCTAAGTTATTTCATCAGAGTATTCTACATTAAACATTTTATACCATCTAGAATATGATTCATATTTTATTTATTTGAAAAGATTGGATTATACAAGGTAATTACGCATATAAAGTGCAAATAATGCAATTTCGAGCATCATTTGATAATTTTGAATCCATTCTAGATTAATTCCTAAGTCATTTCATCACAATAATATACATTTAAATTATTTATACTGTTTAGAATTTGATTCATATTTTAGTTATTAAAAAAATAGATTATACACGGTAATTATGCATATAAAATCTAAATAATGCAATTCTGATCATCATTTGAGCATTTCAATCTTTCTTGGATTCATTCTAAGTCATTTCATCATAATAATCAACATTTAAACTCTTTCTACTGTCTAAAATATGTTTCATATATTATTTATTCAAAAATAAATGATTATACATGGTAATTACACATATAAATTGCAAATAATTCAATTCTAAACATGATTTGGGAATTTGAATCGTTTCCGCATTCATTCTAAGTCATTTCAACACAATAATATACAGTTAAACTCTTTATGCTATCTAGAATCGTTATTTATTTAAAATGATTGGATTATACATGGTAATTACGCATATAAATTGCAAATAATTCAATTCAAAGTATCTTTTTTTTAGCATTTCAATCGCCTTTATTCTAGTTCATTTTAGCACAATAATCTTAATTTAAACTCTTTATATTGTCTAGAATATGATTGAAACTCTTTTTTATTCAAAAAGATTGAATTATACATGGTAATTATGCATATATAAAGTGAAAATAATGCAATTCTGATAATCATTTGAGAATTTTAATTATTTCTGGATTAATTCTAAGTAATTTGAAAACAATAATCTACATTTAAACTCTTTATACTGTTTAGAAAATGATTCATATGTTATTTATTATTAATATTGGATTATACACACTAATTATGCATACAATTTGCAAATAATGAAATTCCGAGCATCATTGGATCATTTCAATCGTTTCGGGATTCATTTTAGGTCATTTCGTCACAATAATCTACATTTAAACTCTTTATATTGTCTAGAATGTGATTGATATGTTATTTATTCAAAATTATTGGATTCTACATGGTAATTTCGCATATAAAGTACAAATAATGAAATTCCTCATCATTTGAGCATTTCAAGCGTCTGTGGATTCATTCTAAGTCGTTTAAACACAATAATCTACATTTAAACTTTTTATACTTTCAAGAATATAATTCATATGTTATTTATTCAAAAAGATTGGATTATACACGGTAATTACGCGTATAAAGTGCAAATAATTCAATTCCGAGCATCATTTGAGCATTTGAATCATTTTTGGATTCATTCTAAGTTATTTATTAACAATAATCTACAATTAAACTCATTATACTATCAAGAATATGATTAATATATTATTTATTTAAAAATATTAAATTATACACGGTAATTACGCATATAAAGTGCAAATAATGCAATTCTGAGCATCATTCGAGCATTTCAAACGTTTCTGGATTCATTATAAGTCCTTTCATGACAATAATCTACATTTGAACTCTTTCTACTATCTAAAATATGGTTCATATGTTATTTATTCAAAAAGAAATGATTATACACGGTAATTACGCATATAAAGTGCAAATAATGAAATTCTGAGTATCATTTGAGCATTTCAATCGTTTATGGATTCATTCTAGGTCATTTTATCACAATAATCTACATTTAAACTCTTTATACTGTCTAGAATATGATTCATATGTTATTTATTTAAAAATATTGGATAATACATGGTAATTACGTTTATAAAGTGCAAATAATTTAATTCTTAGCATAATTTGAGCATTTTCATTGTTTCTGGATCCATTCTAAGTCATTTCATCACAATAATCTATATTTAAACTCTTTATATGTTTAGAATATGATTCATATGTTATTTATTCTAATATATTGGATTATACATGGTAATTACGCATATAAACTACAAGCTATGTTGCACAAGTACGGGTACGGTGGTACGAAAATTTTCAAAAATCTTCGTTACGGGTACGGCGATATATACATATATAATTATATATATTTTTATATATAATGAAAATAGCATGATATAAACTTGCATGATATATCTGTATTATCTGCATTCATGAGCTAGAATCACATGATTACATCTGAAACTCTCCTATTTCCTTCAATATCGACTACATTTGTACCGCTTTTCATTAAAGAAATTCAAAATCAAGAACATCAAATACAACACAAAATTTTTCAGGGCAGAAATAATACAACTGCATTAAGCATGACAATTTGCATTTTGCAACAATAAAAGTAGCCATAAGTTCACTAATGAAAAGTGAAAACAATAATACATCAAAATTCAAAATAGGAAGGAGAAGATTCAAAAGGCCTGTAACAATCCACATAAAAAAAGATAAATGAGCCAACTTGATATTTTTTGGTATTTTAGTCACAAAGATCAAATTAAGGATTTTATTACTTCATATGTTCGTTCAAATCCACCATAAACAAAATCTTGGTGATCTTCTCGATAGAAATAGTCGATGAGAAGTCTGTTTGGAATCATCCACCCCATACCCACCACCCCCCGAGTATATGATTCAACAGGACTTTCGAAACCTAAAGAGACCCATCTCTTGCCTGCTAGACAAGAGAATAGCAAGTTACAAATTCTCTCTCATCAGGACATGAATTTCTATTACTACAAAATTCATAAATGGGAATAAAGTTGTCAATGCAACTAACATTAATGTTCTTACTTCTTGTCAGTGATTGGATTATAAAACGACAAATAATTCAAAACAAGAATCCTTCATTACAACTACAGTAAAGGTACTAGGTGCAAAGCCCACCAGATGCTGGTACGTGGTACCTAAGCAAAATAGCAAACATAATTATGCATTCAAATTCAACATACCTAATTGAAACAACATCCTCTAAAATTCAGGCTCATTAAGTGTAAGCTCGGCAACGGCAAGTTGCTCAACACCGTCAAATGGTTCATGTGCATCACCAGCCACATCCCAAAACCTTGTCTCTCCTGTTAAGTACTCAGGAGATTTTCTTGATAGAAGACGTAAATTAGAGCATACAAAAACTAAATCCTCTACACGTTTTGGTGTCAACGAATTTCTCTTTGCATCATGAATAAAGGAATAAGTCTTCCAATTTCTTTCACAGCATGAGGAAGAGGATGGTTGACATAGCAACTTCAAGCCAATGCTTGAAGAATAGGTGCTTTAACACCATAAATAACCCACCAATTGATGGGATCTAAGTCTTCTCTATTAGCAATTGAATCTTGGTCATTAAACCCCACACCACGAATAGAAAATCTAACAAATTCATCAAGCACAATTCTTCTTTCTTCTGGGTTTGGAAATAACTTTCTCATATACTAAATTCTCATTGTTGAAACTTCATCATCCAAGTGTGGTGGGATACGATGTGGATGCTCTTGACGCCACTTGTTAGTATAATACCTATATAATTTAAAAAATATAGCCTATGTACATTAGTCCATCCATCATAGACAATTGATACACCCTTTTCAGTCCAATCACCTTTTAATGCCTCAAGTAAACGGTCAACATGAACTCTTTCCCTATCCAAAAGTGTTGTTCTGATCTTATCACGAGAAGGAGACTTATATCCTTTGACACCACTATCTGACAACAATTGGTAAGACCTAATAAAATGAGGATTTTTAGCAAAATTAAAAGATGGACAACCTGTATAAAATGCTCTAGCAATCTCCTCATCAATTTCATTTCTCCTAGCCACATCATATGACTTCTTTATAGGTGTCATAGCTCTTTTCTTTGCACCAATAGGATTAGGAATTAGAGAACTAGAGGCACTTGGTAACAAAACTTGTTTAGGCACTGCAGCTTTTGCCCTTGCTTCGCATCGTCTTGCAACTTCTTAAATGTTGTCACTTCCTCATCTGTCACCTTGATACATCCTTTTATACCATGTCCAGATAATCGAAGTAAATGAGACTTGACCCTAAAAAAGGATCCAAAATATATTTGTTACAGAAATTACATTCAAACTAGGCATTCTCTGCATTTTGTGATCTCTCTACTACTTTCGTAACGTACCGCCATAAAGGACAGACATCAGTTTGCGAGCTCGTTGCACTACTACTTGTACTCATTTGGCTTGATGACAGTGTCTACCCTTAAGTCTTTAACAAATAACGTTGCATAAGTGAAATATACATGTTAGTTATTGCTACCAGAGGATCTAGAAATCTAGACTCATGTCACATGCAAATTGCAATTTCAATTAATAAGCTTGTTTGAGTGTCAATTTCAGTAAAAAGAGTAGTGCATGTCACATTCAAGTTGTTTTGAATCCATAATTTCAATCAATACGATTATCATTTATCAATTATCAATTTGCTCAATATACCAACTGAGATCATGTACTTCTCAAACAGCAAAAGAGAATAAAGAAGAAATAGAAAGAGATTGTAGTATAGTACTAGTCTACTAGATGAACCAGTCGAGTCGAGTGTCAAGTCTTGCCTCGTCGTCGAGAGAAAGAGAGAAAGAGGTAGAGTCGTCGAGAGAAAGAGAGAAACGAGGGGCTAAGTCGGTGGGAGGTTGGCGCCCGGCGGGACTAGGTCGGCGTCGTCGTCGTCGATAGAGATGGGACTGAGAAGTGAGAACTAAGAGAAGCAAGCCATGATTGAGATGGCTAGGTTTTCCTAAGGTTCAATGATTAATCTCTCTAAAAAATACCACAGCGTATATTGATCGAACCGAAAACGTATCGACGACCGTACCGGACATCAAAATATAATAACTTAATCAGGTATGCCACGTGGTGTACCTGGCACGTACCCGTACCAAACTCGTACCTAGTACTGGTACTCCAGCATATATGGAGTAACGGGGTAACATAGACTGCAAGTAATACAATTTTGAGCATAATTTGAGCATTTCAATCATTTCTGGATTCACTAAGTCATTTCATCGCAATTATCTTCATTTGAACTATTTATACTATCTAGAACTATTTAAAAAACATGAATTATACGTGGTAATTACGCATATAAACACAAATATTGTAATTCTAAATATCATTTGAGAATTTTCATAAAGCAATACTCATTTGAGAATTTTTATAAAGCAATATGTGCCCACTTTTCTTTGCTTTTATATTTGAATTTTAACCAATTCTTGCCCTCACAATTCACCTTTCCCATGAAAACAAAAAGGTATCTGCGAATTTCTTTTCCTTCTTATACCTTAAGATGACAATATGGAAGGCAACAAATCAATGATATTTATAAGTTGAATTGAAAATATAAAATGAGTATTAAAATTTGTCAAAAGAACAAAGCACTGACCTAATTTCTATTTGGCCATTCTTATTTATCATAAATGTACTTTGTGCTACCTAATTTAGTACAAACATACAAACGGATTTTAGCGCCAGAGGCATTTTAGTAGCATTTAATTATTTCATTCAAAATTTTAAATAAAGCAAAGCAACTTTATTGCTACGGAAATGTGTTGGTTATTGAAGGTCCACAGATCAAAAGCAAGCAAACTAACATAATTGCATTGTGAAACCATACCTAATTTCTATTTGATCTTTGGGATGAAAAAATAAAATTGAAAATAGAAACAAGTACATGTACAGATATTTATTAAACTTGAAAGTTATATTTTTTTCTCATTATTGAACTTCGACAAATGTTGTACACAATTCCGATTCATATGCCACGTACATAAATCATATTTTGTATCCGACATTATTTTCTCTAACACTGTGTTTGGATGAGCCTAGGAATAAGGAAATAGCTTTTTCCTACTCTCAAATTTATTATAAACAATCCAAACTCTTCACAAGATTACACACTTTCCAATACCTTTTTTCTTATTCCTCTTATTCCCACACCATTCAAACAGAGCCTAGATGGGTAAATATGGTGATGGGCTTCTCGTGGTTATGTGCTTCAAAAAATTTTGTAAACATCCGTTCAAATGACTCTTTATCTTTTTCGTCACACGCGAGAGCCGCACCAAAATGACGATGGTTTGATTGATTTGATGGTACCAATCTTTAATCTCAGCCTTTGGTCTGATGAGATGAAATCCGGAGCGTAGACTAGAAGACAGAGCTGAATTCCATCTGAATCAATTGGACAATTGGACTATTATTTCCTTGAATCCTCCTCTCCCAGTCTCCTCTCCTCCGTCCCGAGTCCCGATCTATGTATGTATGTATCCCGATCTATTGATCTTATCTCCATTTCTGATCGCAACCGCTACCTCTCCGACTAAGCGTAAGCGACTCTGCCCCGCCAGTCTGCCACCGTCAACCACTGCTCCTTAGATCTCGGTCCGTCGATAGTTCCTCGCAACTCGCAAGAGCGCAAGCAAGACCACAGATCTAGATGACCTCTCTCTCTCATCTCTGCCTAGAATAGATACCGACCTATTCCATTCCCAGACACAATGAGCTCGGGAAGGAGCCGAGGGATCTTCGACGGGCTTCCCATTCCTGCTGATAAATCGGTCCGTACCTCTCTCTCTCTCTCTACATTATTTTTGTTTTCCCTTAATTTCATGTTCTACGCTCGCAATATGTGGTTTTACTGCTACCAAATCCATAATTGTAGTTTCTTCTTTCTTTAACACAAAAATACTACTACTTATTAATTGTATTATAAGTAGACATCAACTGAATTTACCTTTTCTCTGGACCATCTATTACACCTGTGCCAATTTTATACAAGTAACACCTGCTAGCTACCTGCAATCATCAACTGCATACTGTGCTGTAATGTAAAGCAAAGTAACATCTCATTTGGAATTTTCTAAAGTGTCCTTTTGTTTTCCTACTCTACAGTACCTGAAGGAAGGCCTTTCCAGAATAGATGAGAGCTGGGCAGAAGCACGATTTGATTCCTTGCCCCATGTCGTACACATTTTGACGTCCAGGGACCGCGAAGGAGAAGTCCAGTTCTTGAAGGAACAAAGTGATTTAATAGAGGATGTTGTTGACGAAGTTGTGCATGCCTACCATCATGGCTTCAACAAAGCTATTCAAAATTATTCACAGGTTAGTTTTCCCTCATCCCTTTTCACATGTAGGAAGCTTTTTTCTTTTTTCCTTTTTGGCTGCATTACTGACTAATCGTAATTTTACATTTGTCCCAATCCTTTTGTTATGCAGATTCTACGGTTGTTCAGTGAATCAGCTGAAAGCATTTCAACGCTGAAGGTTGACATGGCAGAAGCAAGAAAATTGCTCGGCTCCAGGAATAAGCAATTGCATCAACTGTGGTACAGGTCTCTTACCCTTAGACATATTCTTTCTCTGCTTGATCAGATAGAAGGTGTTGCCAAGGTATGTGCTGTGTATCAAACAAAGTTTCTGTTTATAATTTATAACATTAAAGTTAAAGTTGTCTGGAGATATCTTAACTCTTTTTCTTATTTTTCTAGGTTCCTTCTCGTATTGAGAAACTAATTGCAGAGAAACAACTATACGCTGCTGTCCAATTGCATGTCCAGTCAATGCTAATGCTTGAGCGAGAAGGCCTTCAAGTGGTTGGTATTGAGTATCAGATTTTGTCCCTCACTACTTAAACATGCCTAAAAAATAACAGTCTCTCCTTTATGTTTTTAATTTTATGAAGGTAGGCGCTCTTCAAGATGTACGATCAGAACTGACAAAGCTGCGCGGAGTACTTTTTTACAAAATCTTGGAGGAGCTACACAGTCATCTCTATAACAAGGGGGAATACAGGTAATTTGTTTGTGGTTTCTTTCTCTTCTTAAAGTCAATTTAATATTGAAGTACAAATTTCTGGTATCAATTTTTTAAATTATCATCGTGAACAGTTCGTCAACCTTGAACATGCTAGATGGAGATGAGATACCGACAACCGCTATTGGTGTTGTAAGTAACAGTGGCCAACCCTTTTCAAGGAGAACTCGATCAATAAAAGGTGAAGGTAACTTTGGAGCTGGGTCTTCTCTACTTAGTTCTGTAGATGGAGGGTATGGTCTTATCTTCTAGCATTGCCTGATTATTTTCATTTGCTTTCATTTTTGGGTTTTGCTATGGCCCTGTGATGTTTGGTTCAGATTTAGGTAGGGAATAGCTGAGCCAAAGCCACCAAAGTAGTTGTACAAATCAAGTGTTGTAGCATACGGGTTATTTTGTCTTGTATTTTACTCTTTGATCATTGTAATGATATATTTGCCCACTGCATTATATGAACATATGGTAAACCTCAGTGCAGTGCATAGGTTTGTTACAAAAGTTGTATGATTTTCAGAAGCCTCTATGACTGTCTGGGAAGTACTAGATGGTATATAATGTTACAATGCTTCGTTTGAGTGATGAATATTAAATATAATTACATCATTCTAAGACAGTTTATCTATCACTTTTTCTTGCAGTTCTTCTTTTGAAGGTCATGATGACGAAAGCGGTGCTGCTGATGGACTTATGAAGGATTCTAAAAGTAGTTTACGGGATGTTCCTGCATGGCTTTCATCTGCCACACCAGATGAATTTCTTGTTAGTTGATGTTTACTCTTTTTCTCTTCATTTTCTATTTTTAAGGAGCTAATTTGCATTTAATTGAAAATAAATTTCACCAAATTGCCTCAGGAAACAATTAAAAAGAGTGAGGCTTCCCTTGCTGTGAAATATCTGCGAACTCTGGTTGAGTGCTTGTGCATGCTTGGTAAAGTTGCAGCTGCGGGAGCGATATTATGGTATGCTATTTTTCCTTACTATATCTCCTGCTAAACTTATTAATATTAATATCATTAATGGCAACTTTTCCATCTGCCAACTTGTTCTATATATTAAACCTTATCTACAAGTTGTCGATCCATCTTTAAAAACTATAGAACTTTAATGCAGGCCTACTTTCAATAAGTTTGAAGTTGGAAATTTAAGCTGACCACTTAAATTAGTTTTTTTTTTCTTTTTCTTTTTTTAAAGAAATAAACCAGTATCTTATCCTCTTTTGTCAAACAGCCAGAGATTGCGATCTACTATACATGATGCAATCACTGCAGAGATTAAAGTTTATTCAGAGCATGCAACTAAAGCTCGCATAACCCAAGGGACCAAACCTGACTTTTGTTCTTCTAAAGGGCTTTTAGATGGCTTTAAGATGTTGAAGCACAAAAATAAGAATGGGTCTTCCTTGAATGGAACACAACAGATTGTTAGCCCCATATCTCCATTGATGACACCAACAGGGCAGGCTCAGCGTGCTGCCAGCGAGCTTCTGGCATCAGTGCTCAGCTCTATAATTCACATTCTTGGTGTGTTGTCATATATAGTTTATGGCAATTTTTATAATTCGTATTTGTTGGTTTTACATATGAAAAGAGTTGTGTTGATACAAAATTTATCTGACAAAATTTACCATCAGAGAACCACTTAATTGTTGGGGAGCTATTGGAAACAAAATCTTTAGCACACGGGGACAGCGCGGCTGCTGAAGTAAACTGGAATCCAGATTCCGAGTCATCTCAAGCTACAGGAGGTTACAGTGTCACATTCTCTCTCTCTGTAGTACAGGTACTAACGAGTCAAACTTTGAACTTTTGGTAGACTGGACACTGTTATATTTGTATGATGTTAATTTTGTACTTAATTACCAAATGCTTACCATAAATGAAGTTGAAGCCAAACATTTCTCTTATTTGTTGCAATGGCCTTTTTCAGGGGTTTAGCTTTAAACACACAATAACCTTAGGATCAACTTAAATCACATTGGCCCTGACTTTATAACTTAAAAACTCAAATAATTTGCAATATATTTTGCCTACATGGAAATCGACATTAGATTTAGTCAGCTTGATTTCATTAGAATTTGTTCTATTTTTAAAAATATGTTATAAGTGGTAGCTGTTGAAAACTTCAAGGGGAGTTGTTTTTGGTTCTATAATTGTTAAATATGGTCTGGTTGAATTTCATTTCTGGCCTACCCCAACTCGTTTGGATTAAAGGCTTTGTTGTTGTTGTCTTTCTTCTTGTGTGGTATAAATTTATTATCTTCTTTGTGGCAGAGTGAATGCCAGCAGCTAATATGTGAAATTCTACGTGCAACTCCAGAAGCTGCAACTGCTGATGCGGCTGTTCAGACAGCTAGACTTGCAAATAAAGCCCCTGTGAAGGAGAAGAGGCAAGATCTGTTTCTCATATTTTAAGGGATTAGATACAATTGAGCTAATGAGCACGTTAGTTGGAGAAAGCTCCTAAAAATAATGTTGTGAACAAGAAAAATGCCACTGGAATATGACTTTAGAAAATGCTATATGTTCTTAGTTCATGATCATTTCATGACAATATTTTGAACACTTTAAATTTTCTTAAAGCAGAGATGGATCTGAAGGCCTTTCTTTTGCTTTCCGCATTACTGAGGCATCTGTTTCTGTTCAAAACGAAGGTGAGAGTGAAATTACTGTGCAATTAAAATTATGTAATATTTCCTCTGAGTATGGGTTGGTCAATGCTGGTTGAAATTCATTTCCTTTTCTTTTGTAATTTAACAGCACAAGGATGGAAAAGAGGTGCAAATGTGCAGCAGGAAGGCTATGGAACTGCTTCTGTACTTCCTGATCTAGGGATTTATCTCGCTGCATCAGTTTATCGTCCTGTTCTGGAGGTATACTTATTTTGTTTTTAGGGCTATTCATTTTAATGTAAGGGTCGTCCTTGCATCTTGCAAGGAGAGCATACCAACTGGACTCATTTTGTGTGATTGTCCTCTTTTGTTTTAGTTTACAGATAAGATCAGGTCATTCCTACCTGAGAAGTATTCACAAATCGGGTAACACTACTTTTCTTCAATTGACTTTTATTACAGAGTATTGGTGCATTTTTTAATCTGAAATATTAAACATGTGTAGAAACGATGCATTATTGGCTTTCTCAGAGAACTTTCTCAAGGATCACTTCTTGCCAGCAATTTTTGTCGACTACAGGAAATGTGTCCAACAAGCCATATCTAGTAAGTTCTAAACTCGTATCTGGACTGCACATATATGACTTAAAAGGAGTGACTCTAGTCACCAAGGGACAAATGCAGAATCATGACAAATATTGGTATCTACACTCTTATAATGAGTTATACAATACTGGTACATGACATCCTTTTTTGACAGTTTGACAAGTTTTTGTAACTAAAATTGTTTCTTAGCAATTTATTTTCTTTTGCAGCCCCAGCAGCTTTTAGACCACGTGTGCAAGCAACTTCTGTGTATAGCCCATTCATTGAGAAGGGGCGTCCAGTTCTTCAAGGACTTTTAGCAGTTGATTTTCTGGCAAAAGAGGTTCCATGCTCTCTTTTGTTAGCTTTCAGTGATTAACTTAAATGTTTTTAGTGGTTGTTGTTGTTGATATTGACAATGGTATATGTTTATTTGTAATTCTATTAGGTGCTTGGTTGGGCTCAGCTTATGCCGAAATATGCGAGTGAACTTGTGGAGTTCGTGCGCACTATCTTAGAACGTACCTATGATAGGTGCCGTACTTCGTACACTGAGGTGTGCATTTTGTTTTAGTTAATAGTTTGTTTAATATAAATAACTAGTTATTTCTCCTTTGGTGAATCTCTTGGAACTGAACTTGAGAATCTGATTCAACTGTTGTACTAAACACGCAGGTTGTACTGGAGAGACAGAGTTACAAGCTCCTAGGGAGGAGTGACATGGAGAACTTGATGCGGCTTGATCCCGCAAGTGCCTTGTTAGAAAATGCTTCTGACGAACAAAATTTTGGACACAATGTGCTTAATGCCGAGACATTAGAGATCGAGATGCAGATAAGTGATCTTTTGTGGAGTCTCCGACCCATCAAGCAGGTGAATTGTTTAGTGATCTTCTAGCTTCTTTAATGGATATTTCCTTATATTTTATAAGCTCTGTTTGAAAATTAGTTACTAATATCATAGGTAAAATAAAAGTAAGCAATATATTATTTGACTAGTAATTGATCTTCTTTCTGGGATCAATATTCTCTACAGGAGAATTTAATTCATGACGATCAGAAGTTGATACTTCTAGCCTCTCTGAGTGATTCCCTGGAGTATTTGGCTGATTCCATTGAAAGGTAATGCTTGGACAGGACCTTTTCTTAATTTGTCTGTGTATTTATTTCATTCAAATAGTTTTGGTTCCGTTCTCTTAATACTTACGATGTAACTAAAAATAATAATTGCTGAGCATGAGGAGCTTTTACACTGTTGCTAAATTCTCAATATATTCAGGCTTGGCGAGTCCTTTGTTAGTCCAACCAGTTTGGATGACCACAACCATCATCACCATACAAGGTCGTCAAGCGCAATTCCAAAAAGCCTTCTTACTCTTGCCAATGAGTATAGAAAACTAGCAATTGATTGCCTTAAGGTCCTTCGTCTTGAGATGAAGTTGGTTACAATATTCCATTTGCAGGTTTTGTAACCGCCCACATTTTTTCTTCTTCTTCATTTTTATTTTGTTTATCATGTTTACAAGGATTCTTCATATGTATGGAATGTTATTGATGCTAAAATGGGACTATGATTTTCTCGATCTGGGTCTTATCAGGAAATGACGAATAGGGAGTATCTAGAAGATCAAGATGCTGATGAGCCTGATGATTTTATCATTTCACTCACTTCTCTGGTAAACATCTGTTTTCACTTTATTAAATTGAACTTTTTTAATCTTGCTGTATATAATATGCCTCCAAGTCAAGTTGCCGTTAGCCTGTGACCTGTGAAATATAAAACTGAATATACATATTTTCTGTGTATAGATTACATGTCGAGATGAGGAAATGGTGCCGTTTATCTCTGAGTTAAAGAGGAACTACATATTTGGTGGCATTTCTAGTGTAGCTGCTAATGCATTAATCAAGGTTTGAATCATTCTATTCTATTTTATTATGCTTTTAAACAGATTCTTCCTGGATCATATGAGTACCAGCAAAGTGGTACAGTATCCATCTGTTAAATAATGTGCTAGTGGGCAAAACTAGGGCCTTGATCAATGCCCCGATTTATTGTTTTCCCAAACCAGACCAAGATTTGAAATAAGAATATACTTGTGTATAATTTTTATCTGTTATTGAAATATGATAAGCTTGCTTGAACAGGCACTTGCTGAAATTAGGTCGATCAACCTTCTAGGGGTGCAACAAATATGCAGGAATTCAATTGCACTAGAACAGGTATATTACACATGATAATTTACCAAATGAAAATTTGTTTTTTGTTCTGGGAGTTTAGGAAGGGTGGCCATATGGGTGGTGGGGTGGGGGTCGTTCATTTATCAAAATTGATGATGTTTAATCTTCATTATCGAGCTGACATCTAAGTAGCTGTACACATGTGCATCAAGTAACCTATTATATGTATTTGACCAGCAATAATTTCTTATTTGGTCTGTAATACAGGCGCTTGCTGCCATACCATCAATGGACAGTGAAGCAATTCAACAAAGACTAGATCGTGTTCGCACATACTACGAGCTTCTCAATCTTCCATTTGAGGCAACTTTTTAACTAAACTCAGAGACTTTTGTTGCATTTAGTTCTCAACTTTCTTATCCTATCGACTTACCCTACAACTTTTTTTTTCCAAATTTCAGGCTTTGCATGCATACATGTCTGAGCACGAGTATCTTTTTAGTTCAAAGGAGTAAGTTTTTAGTTGCTGCTCATATATAGTCAGTGGAAACTGTTTGGTTACACTATGCATCTTGGTCCCTCTTAAACTTCAAAGTCTTCAATACTTATGCAGTTGTTTGTATTTATAGGTATACAACCTTATTGAAGGTTAACGTGCCTGGTAGAGAGATTCCAAGGGATGCTTTTTAGAAAACTTGGCAGAGATTGCCAAGGTTGAATTTAAGGGCATGGGTGCTTAAGAGGCCATTCCTGTTATAATCTTCTGTTATTATGTTTTCCTTTTCTTTTTTGTTGTATTTATTTTCTATTCGTTTCTTTTAATTGGTTGAGCGTTATGATTTTTTGGCAGTATTTTGTATGTAAAAGGCATGTAAATGTGTTGTCTAGTGTGTAAAATTTTTGACAGATCTCACTTCTACTTATGATTAGACTTGTGATATTTCGAATTTATATTTGTTTCATTGAAGTTTATAGTTGCTCTAACCACGGGATTTTATTTTTGTGTAGCATCTCGCTCAAATAATTGGAACATCTGTCTGTCGTACAAATAGAAGATCTTTGTTTTGTTATGTTTTCATTTGGTTGAACAGTCATTCAATGCAATTTGGAAAAGGATCTGGATTTAAGCACAAACATGTCTACTCGAGCAGAACGATAACAATATATGTACTCTTTTATTTACTTTTACTATGATCTAATTACATGGAAACAAATCCGTTCATTTTGATCAAAAAAACACAAAGAGAACACAAATCCTATAAAATCAATTGAAATGAAATGAATTCCTCCGTAAAAAAACATTTTGATCGGAGCTTAAAAGAAACGAAAAAGGCCCAAAAGAGGCCTTCTCTCCAGTTGGGCCGTCGATGAAAGACCTCTTAAGCCATCTGATGGCTATCGATGATCCTGACCGTTCATTTGAGGAGATGGACCTATTAAAACCTCGTAATTCCTCCTGGCAGCCATCCTTGAGACGGCCGCATTCTCAAAGCATATACCTAATATATGTGTATGTTTGTACCTCGCTCTCTCTATGTTCTAGATCTATCTAGGGTTTCTATCTCGCTCTCTTTGTGTTTGTTTTGTGTTTTTATTTTTATGTTTTTACTTTTAGTTGGAGGCTGCAGTGATGGCTTTCTCGTTAATCTGACCTCTAATGAGGACAATCATCATTCCATTCATACTTTGTATAACCTCTGAGCGCCTCTCTTCATCTCTTCTTATCTTTTCACTTTTTTTTTTCTTTATTCTCTGATTTTCTTTCGACAATTGTTCTCTTTTCTTATAACATACTGATACACAGGTGTACCTATATGCTGCCTTTTCAAAGTCCTGTTTATGATTTTTTTTTTATTTTGTGGAATTTATTCTGATGTTAAACCATCGGAGACGCTATTTCTATTTCTACTTTGTCGGAAGTACATTGATTGTTTGTTTTATTACGATATTACGATGGATAGATCAACAAAACGAGATGACTGGGTTCTAAATAACCAACAATAAAATCACAGTAAAATGTAAAACCATTGCACATTTGTGGGTTTGGGATTTTTTTTATTTTTTCTGATAGCAGTAGCTTATTGATACGGTTATTTTCCTGAGAACCTAAGAATTTTTAAATCTTATTTGAGGATGGATGATTCAAGCGTAATTGGTAGTTACTGGACTCTTCGCTTAAAAAAACTCAATTCTGCCTCACTAAAATAAATTCCCAGAAGCTATTTTATTTTGGAACTTTGCTGAATATAATAAATAATAGAGGTGATCAAACTTTAGTATGAATCTAAACCTTGCGTCCATTTTGTTTTTTGAAGTGATAATATCTATAAACTGAATGGAGGTTCAATGTTAGATAGCATCCAACTGCCAAAAAAAAAAATTTTCTTGGTTAACTTGGAAGAAATAATAGAAAAGAAATTTTGGTAGACTAGCATAAGATGCCCTCATATCATATGTGGATAAATAAAGAAACAAAACAATATTAGACAATAAAAATGTGTTTTTATTTTCTAGCGATACAAATAGGTGTGTTATTCAATTTATTTCTATATTAGATGGAAAATCAATTAATAGTGTTGCTTCGGCTAGCGATTGATATACAAACAGTAGAAATTCCTGTTTACATGCTAGCGTGTTACACCTCTTCGCATGCGTGCGTTTGTAAGTAGTATAGAAGTATAGATATAGATGGTGAAAACGTTAAATGTAATATCAGTATCAATTATTAACAACAGAACGAAACTGCATTTTCCGTGGACGTCTGGTGATAATAGTTACCACAATAAAATTGCATTCTTTGTTGATCTATCTGCGTGATAATAATTGCCAACAGAAAAATGAGAAAGGACGACACGGTATGAACTAATTGTCAGTGGGAAGAGGTAAGGGTTGGTCGCAGAGTATTTATGGAATGTAGAAAGGTTGCTGCAATCCGGTAGAAATACTGGTACATAAATGTAGCTTCAAGAGCTAGGTTGAACTTGAACACGCCCTTTTGTTGTTTATCATCACAATTTACTGATTTTTCTAGATGGTTTCTGGTACAATGGAAAAGGGAACTGGGTGCTTATCATGTCTTGGGATTAAGACTTAAGAATTAGTTGCTCCAATATGCATGTCATGGAGTTTAGCTGAGGTGCTTCTTACTGCCTCGGTACGTGCGAAGTACGTCCTGCGTTTGAGGCTAATCTCTGGTAACACCGAATATTTGGTGAGGCCATAAAAATCCACCTCCAAAAATATATCATTGGATTGTTCAGCATCAATACCTGGGAATAGTAGTAGATTGTTAGTAAAACCTGACATACATTATTTTATTATAGAAGCAAAGCAACCTAAAACAACAGGACACCAGCATATGATTAGCAATTTTAGCACCTATTCCAGTGACCTCTTAAAAAATTAAGTAAAGCTTTCTGAATAATCTTCAAGTAGGAACGCAAACCGACTGACTTCAGAAGTTCGGATTTTATATATTTAGTGTGATCAAGGGTTAAAGTTAGCATTTTGATATTAGTGTTTGAGGTTAAAGTTAGTAACCTATCATGCATTCATGCCAAACAACAATTATTATCTTTTACTAACTTTAACCTCAAACGTTAATCCCAAAATACTAATTTTAACTTTGATCCTATTAAATTTTGATGTTGCCAAACGATCCCATGGTTGCCAATTAGGCCCTTAGTATCTACAAACAAACGAGTACGAGGTTAGCAAGCCATGGTGCTTTTCACTTAATCACAACTTGATTGGCGCTTAAATATGAAACTCTGGTAAGGACATCCAAATTCCAAACAGTAGCTTATGTTTCAATCGACAACAACGCAATAATTTGAGAAGTAGGAAGGAGTTAGTGTATCGAATGCAGAACGAAACTGCATTCTCGCCAAGCCTATCGAATTCATATCAAGTAATATCATTTGAAAATAACTTTAAAGGCTCGATTCTATCTTATCATATAAAAAAAAAAACAAAAAAACAAAGTTAGTGTTTAAGATAGCAAAATACATTTCATTTCCTTCCAAATTTTTTTTTCCCAACTTCCGGGTTAGCCGGCCCCAACAGACGCATCATCTGAAAATAGCAAATTTTCAAAATTTTGGAAATGGCAAAAATCAAGCTTAAATATTAGCAATTGATCGACTTATCAACGAGGAACAACGAAACATTATTAGAGAGACTAATTAATTTTCAGATTTAAAAAGGATTGAATTAGCTAATAAGCAGGCTTTGTTGTTCAAATCTAGGTTTAATTGGTTGAAGCACTTTATCAATCAGACTACTTGATTTGATTTATATTTAACTATTGGGCTGCACATTGGACCAAGCATCCATGCACATATCGTGCCTTCCAGTTCCAGGCCACCCACAAGTAGGGGTGCATAACGTTTTAGGACTGTTGTGTTGATCGTTGCGTTTTGGACACAAAACTGATTATCATTTGCGTTAATCGTTTCGTTTTGAACGAAACGATCGAAATCACAAAAATACCACGAAAATACACAAGGACGAAGCCATTTCATACTTGCGTTAACCGTTTCGTTTTTAAAACGCAACCAAAATCTTTAATCTTTTTGTTTTGTTTTAGACGAAACGAAACGGTCACCGTTTTCAAGCCTACCCACGAGATCAACATTTCTGTTTTCTTAGGAGTTCTCCATAATTCATGTAGCACCATGAGGATTTACATTAATTTCTGTATTCTGCAGTGCTCATCAGATGTCTTTTAATAATGAAGCCAAAGGTTACAGAACTAATAGAAAAAAGAATAATTATAAGATCATTCTACACTAGTATCTCCTGCTTCCCTGACAAAACTTTCATGGACCATATATAAACCTGATCCCCCACAAAACCCATAACTTATACCAAACTTCAAAATTGAAACATTACACTAAAATAAAACATGATACAAAATCTACTGTTACATGCTGCCGTTAGCCGCACCTCACTTCCTCCCCTTTCCCTTCACATTCCCTTTAGCTGCACCACCTTTCCCTCCCTTCCCCTTAGCCGCACTGCCTTTCCCTCCCTTTACCTTCCCTTTTTTGCCTTTCCCCTTCTTCCCCTTGGCCCCAGCACCGGCAGCTCTCTTATCCTTCTTCATCCTGGGGTCCACCAACACCTTACCCTTGCCTACCTTCATCCGCACCCCCTTCTTCGCCACCACATACTCCTTTTGTGGCTTCTTGGGTGCCGCCTTCTTGTACAGACGGTCAATCATCTTCCTCTTGCTGTGCTCCGATATGTCCGTTTGGTCAGCAATGGCATCAGCCTTCTTTCGCGCCTTCTCCAGCTGCTTATGGGCAACCCGCTTCTTGCGTGCCTTTGCTTCTGCGACCTTCTTCGATGGCCGCGCGTCAATTTCCCTGAACTGAGCCTTCATGGCCTCTACTTCTTCCTTTGTCACCGGCTTGTTCAGTTGCCGATGCCGCTTCTCCTCCTCCAAGAACCAGGTCGGTAATCCCTGATCGTCGAACATGTACTTGTTGTAGGCATCATCTAGAATTTGTTCCCTCCTTTTCTTTCTCAGCATATTTTTCGCATAGGCAAGTACTTCAGCTTTTGTGTCATCATCTAAGTCATCATCGTCAATAGAGGAATCAGAGTCTGAATCAGAGTCAGATTCCTGAGCAGATTTTGGAGGTTCTTGTGGTACGATTTCAAAATCATCCTTTTCCTTGGAACTTTTCTTCTTTGTAGAGGTGTTGTCTGTTTCGGTGTTTGCAATGGAACCGTTCACTGATTTAGTTTTCAGTTTTGGTTTTGCTAAGGACTTAAGCCTCTCTTCTCTCTCCTCGTCACTGTCGCTCTTCTCAGTGGGGCCCACTGCACCTGACTCGGTGAAGATATCTTGGCTGAACCACATCTCTGCTAGCTGTTCCTTGGTTGGTTTTTTGCCAGTGTCCAGAGGGACCATGAGGGGGTTTGCATCCTCTTCGTCTTGGTCCTTGTCAGACTCCTGATCCATGTCAATGAGTTTTTCCTCTTCTTCACTTTCCTGCAACAAATAAATAGATACATTTCACATGTAAAAGTAATATTACAACCCAAACTTCATGGTCAGTATAGTCACTATGCCCGCAAATTGAAATTTCTTTCAACCTCAAACAAGACAAAAAATAAACTAACTTCCAATGCAGTGGACTCAGTACATACAACGTAACATTGGTGTAAAGCTTTCAGCTGAGAAAACCAAGGGAAATTTGATTTCTTGTGCTCATCTTAACATTGATTTTAACTGTCAGTTTAATGTACAGCGATAGAACAGACCAATGGGTTCATTAATTCATTATAAACCTTTGGGACTTTTGATCTCATTGGGTTTCATTTCTTGCCTACCCCAACTTGTTTGGACTAAAAGGCTTTGTTAATGTCGTTGTTGTTGTGAATAACTCAACAGATGATACAATAATGCCCATTCCAGTTATCTCAATAGCATAATTAAAAAAGAACCAGATGTTGGATATTTTTTGCATCCAAAATGGCTACACTGTGCTTGTAAATCAGTGAAAGACTATCCTGCTTCCTGCAGACAGAGAGAGAGAGAGAGAGACCTCTAATAATTCTATATCTGCATCAGGATCAGCTCTTCTAAGGCGCTTTCTTCCTTCTTTCAAGCTTCCACCCTTTCTAGTAACATATCTCTCATATGCCACGTCTAGCATTTCCTCTAGTTGCTGATCATACCTGCATTATAAATCCCAATGCTATTACAACAAGAAAAGGCATATAATAAAAATAAGCAAGGAACTAGATGTTATAAAATGCTTATATGACTTGCATTATAGCATAAACCGTATTGCTAAGAATAAGGGAGATATAATAAAGAACAACAAATTATGTCTATATTTTACAATATGTAAAAATAACCAAAGAATAATAGAAAAAATTCAGCAGCACAAATCTCCAAACACAAGGAAATATAAATAAAAATAAATACCGGCTCTGTTCCTCATCAGAATCCACTTCTTCTGAGGGTGCATCCTGTTGTTCAAAAAACTCTTCACTTTCACTAAGATCACTGCCATCATTCAGCTCTGTTGTTTCAACTGCTTGTAAATCTTTCCTTCCCTAGAAGATGTAAAGAATCAAGAATATGAAAATCCAACTACATGTGATGTACTTTAAAAAATTCAAAGGTGCTTTCTAAACTGAGATCCCACTTAAACCTTTTAATATTAAGTCACACAAGTAGACTACTAATAGCAGCAGCAACAACACTCCCAAAATAATTAAAACATAAACAGAAAAAATATTGCAACAAAGTAGCATACAGTCAGCATGAACCAAAAGTTCAGCTGGCAACACGTACTGCAAAAGAAAAACAAGGTAACAAAAATTTAATTCCCATCCAAGTACATACACAAGCCCGAGAGAGAGAGAGAGAGAGAGAGAGAGAGAGAGAGAGAGAGACCTTAATGGAGGAAAGGCTAAACAAAGAAGTGTCGACATATCCATCATCAGTGGCATCCTTCTGCATCCCCGTTGCTGTGCGTACCTTATCCTGCACAATGTTGAAACCAATTAAAAAGGAAGAAACTACAGAAACACATCCCAAAGTAAAAGATGTCTTACTAATTATAATTTATATCTAACAAATAGGTAACCATTAGAATTCTTTGAGATCAACATGAAAAACTATGTCGCTTCTATTTCCCAATAGAAAATCACTTAAAAAAAAGAGAAAAAAGAAAAGACTCCAACATCCTTTGCAGCTTCTCAAATGAAACCCAAATTGCCCCTTTATTCTCCCTCATTTTTAGACCAACAGTCAATTTGCAACAGAACAAAAGGATGTTTCCACATGGCTTTTGGGCTTAATCACATTATTCCATATTTTCAAGTAAACAAGTTGAACCTTTTGGCGGCGCTTTGCAATCTTCTTTTTGGCTTTCTTCTTATTGTGATCGATAATATTTGTTAACTCCTCCATTTCATTAAGTAATTGCTCATCCTCATCAGGTTTTGGCTTCTCAGTTTTTTCATCAGATGCCTCTTTGGCAACTGCTTCTTTTGAAGTCAACACCTTTTTCACACGAATCCTCCACCTAAGAGATTATTAGAAGAAAAAAACTATATAATTTGCATTGATCTGGGTTTTGATCTCATAGGTTAATACATACCAAATTGTTGATCATGCATTCACTTAGCTTTCTAAATGAGATAAATTGGTCATTATGATGCTTGAACCGGATCCTACAGCAAAAGGTACAATATAGATCCCTATAACACCTGAAAACAGTATAGTAATTCTGTATTTGAACACAGTATCTGCTGGCCACTCCAGTTTTATTATTAGCTATGAATGTCAAGATGAGAACACTATTTAGGCTCCCGCTGGACATTAAAAATTCAAATAAAAAAGAATCCACATGGATCTAAAAGATCAGACTTCAGCTGTTCCCAAGACTAAGATTAGTGGGAATAAAAGCAAACAGACATCTGGAATAGCTCTTCAATCTACACAAACTAAAAAGATATAAATTAATCAAGTTCATAGTTGCTAGTAGAAAATTTCATACTTCAAGAGATACTTGAAGCTATTCTTGTCCAGGACATACAAATCTTCACACAGTGATTTGATCTGATAGAAAACAACAAAATCATGTTAAAGGAGAAAAAAGAAGTTTAATAGAAAGAACCAAAATTTAGGCAATAAAATACTAAAAAGAAGCTAAAGTTACCTCATCTGTAGTTAATTCATGATTTTTTATCTGCAAACTAGCTGGATTGTCAAATGATATTGTATTGACAGAACCGAGGTAATCAAGTGGTGCTTCTGACCAAATAAAATCAGAAGCAGTCCCCACCTTCCAAAGAGTAGGGTTACCTTCCTCATATCTGCTCAGAAAAAAAGTTTTAATGATAGATCCTCAAAAATAAGGAACCAAAGAACAAAAAATGGTACTTATGCCACCTTTACTATTAGATGGGCCAGGTAGTAAATTATTTCTACATATGAGACTATAACTAAAAGTAACAGATTCAGGTTCAATTATACAAAACACGTTCACTATGAATATCAGCGAAGTTTATTCTCACCCCTAGTTCAGAAAAAATAGCTTAAAAGAACAATACATTTTATGCCGTTATGCGCCATATCTCTAAATCTATAACCCTAGATAAAGTTTAAGCATCACATGTAGAATTGTAAAATCGGGCCAGTAGCATTTCAATCCCTTACATACTAGTCCAACCCTAGATAAGGAACGATAATTTTTATCTTTTTTCACTTCAATCCCTTACCTGATTTCATTTTATGATTTCCTTTGTTTTTTCTTGCATAATCTGAACTAAATTGTTGCAGAGTACAAGGATAAAGAAAACTTACCCATCACGGTGCCTCTTCTGTTTTTCAGGGTGAAGAACATCTTTGACCTAAGCCAAATCCATAAAATTTGAAACATTACGATTCCATAATTCCAGGATATCCAAAAGCGCAATTGATGCAACATAAATCATACAAAAATTGAAACCAACCAATGTTGGCAAACCGTGCTACTCATCGGCATGGTTTGGTCCCAACTATAAAAGGCTCCATAATTGAATGGTAGACCATTAGTAATTAACATGATCATTAACCAATTGACAGGTAGTTTACCAAACATCATCAAGGCAATAAGCCTAATAAAAAACATTGCCAAATAAAGCTACAAAGTACCTTGGGCCTCTCCACGGCGCCTTGGAAAAGATACTTGATGTCCAAAAGATGTGGGTCAATTCTTGCAGGGGCCTTGTACCTTTGAGCAATAACATAAATCTCAGCTGATGTGGAACGACTTGCTGCTGGTTTAGTTGCTTCTACTTTTTCAAAGAGCTAAAATTCCAACGAAGACAAAAGAAGTAAATTAGAGGCAGGTTCCAATTACAATCATGATAGAATTAAGAGGGGTTGGCATGTACCTGTTTAAGACAGAAGAGAATTGCCGTATAGTCTTGCGACCTGAAAACCTTGGTGACAAAAGTGCCTTTGGGAGCGAGAAACTCTGTGGCCATCCTGACGGATTCAATGACAAGAACGGACTGAGTGGTAGCCTCCTGCGACCAGGCGCCACCGACATTGGGGGACCCATCGTGCAGGATGACATCGAACGCGGCAGCGCCGTGCTGTTCGAGGAGCTTCCTGACGGCGGCGCGGCACTTGGTGGTGGTGATGTCGGCGATGAGAGAGGTGGCGCCTTGCATGGGGCGGATGGGGGCGAGGTCGACGCCGAGCACGAGGGAGGCGACGGGGCCCTTCTGGACGGCGACCTGCATCCATCCGCCGGGCGCGGCGCAGAGGTCGAGGACGGCGCGCGCGCTGGAGAGGAACTTGTAGCGGGCGTCGAGCTGGAGAGGAACTTGTAGCGGGCGTCGAGCTGGAGGAGCTTGAAGGAGGCGCGAGATCGGTAGCCTGTTTCCTTGGCGAATCGGTAGTACTTGTCCAGACGCTGGCTTCCCTTCGCCTTCCCCATGCTGCTATGTGGTTTGAGGCGGAGTGGATCTCCAAACTAGGGTTTTTGATAGGGTTTTTATTTTTATTTATTTGGAACCGGTGGCCCGCATCCTCGGATCCGCATCCTCGACAGCCAACATATTATATTACGGAATTACTTGTGACAATCAACACTCGTGCAATCAAGCAATCAACAGGGAGTCGCTCCCCTCGACTCACCCTTCCCTTCTTTTACCCTCTTTCGCTCCCCTCCTTCAAATCTCCACCACCTCACGTGAAAATCAACACAAAATCCGATTCAGATCTCCACCACCTCCTTCGCTCCCCTCGCCTCCGCCTCCGCCTCTCCTCTCCTCCGTCTCGCCTCCGCCTCCGCCTCTCCTCTCCTCCGTCTCGCCTCCGCCTCCGCCTCATCTCAGCCTCTCCTTCGCTTCTCCTCTCCTCCACTTCAGCCTCTCCTTTCCTCCGCCTCACCTCTCCTCCGCCTCGCATCCGCCTCCGCCTCACCTCAGTCTTTCTTCTCCTCCGCCTCTTGTCTCCTCCGCCTCACCTCCACCTCTGCCTCCCCTCACTGTTACAACTTGGGAGTAACTAAATTGCTATAAGGGATGATATTAATCAGTACATGGGAGTATCTAATATGTATAAGGAAGTAAATAATATTCATGCCTGATTCTGCTGTTTTTTAGGGAGTAACTAAATTACTATAAGAGAGGAAATTGATTAGTATAAGGGAGTAAATAATATAAACAATGGAGAAAATAATATTCATATATGATTCTGTTGTTGTTTGGGAGTAACTAAATAGCTATAAGGGAGTAAATAACTAGTATAAAAGGAGTAACTAAATAGCTATAAGGGCTGGCCTGGACTGGGCTGCACGACGGCAGGGCTGGGCCGCTCGACGGCGAAGGCAGGGCCGCTCGACGTCGAAGGCAGGGCCGCTCGACGGCGAAGGCAGGGCCGCTCGACGGCGAAGGCAGGACCGCTCGACGACGAAAGGAGGCTTTGTGTGGGACAGGAGGCGATGTGCGAAGGAAGGAAACGGAAGGTGAGGGTGAGAGGGTGAAGCGAAAATGGAAACTATCGGATAGAACTGGATAGCGTACTTACCTAAAATGGATATTGATTGCGTGATTGCCTGAAACTCTGATTGTAGTTATCAGCTCCGATTATATTAGGCTTGTACCATCCAGTCCGAAAAAACAGACCCTCCGATCGGGAGCGTATCCTCTGGATGGTTGTTATTCAACCATCCAGTGGACGTCTTTCGATACGAGCCGTCTGATTTAATTTAAACGATTAGATTTTTTCGGGCCTATCAATCTTAGTATCATGCACGGGGCATTTATAGTCATTGAGATTAAATCAGACGGCTGAGATCGAACCATCCACTGGATGGCCATCCAGAGGATGCGAATTCCCCTCCGATCTGCATCCAACGAAGGAAGCGAAAAAATGCAGCGAAATCGCCTCTCTCTCCAATACCCGCCCTACCCGAGTGGAGTTAGGTTGAAAATCGAGAATCCCAATTTCGCCAATCCGTCGAATCCCCGCCAAAAACGCAAAAATCACCTTTTTCTGATCAACTCCGTCTCTCATCCCTCTCAATTCTCTTGAACGAAGGATAAGGCACTCTCTCAGTCTGAGATAAGGCACTCTCTCCTGTCATCTCTCCATCGTAGGTGCAGTCCGATTGGGCTCTGAGTTTTTTCAAAGGTAAATCCTACCACCTATCAAACTCTATGTTGCCTCTAAATTGGTCAAATTCAGTTGTAATGCACAAATTCTGGTTTGTTCAAATTCAGTAGTAATTTAGTAGGAATTTGTTGTTCAAATTCAAATTCTGGTTGCTAGGAATTTGATGCGGAATTTATCTTTGTTCAAATTCAACAACAATAATACTTCCTCTATACCTTGCCAGAATCGCTGGAGTCAGAGGTGAAGATCCTGAGCTTGTCAATTGTGTCTCCTGGCCGGGCTGACATTGTCCTGCCGTTGTCCTGCCATTGCCAGTGGAGCTCAACTCAAAGGGGGTCTGCTTCACTCTCAAAGAAGGGAGCCATTACAAGCTGAGGTTCTCCTTCTCTGTCAGCAACAATATTGTCTCTGGGCTCCGCTACACCAACACCGTCTGGAAAGCAGGCCTCAAGGGTTTGTCTCCTTACCCTTCTTTTGCAAGTGGAAGAGAGAGATGGAAATCATGATGAAGACAACTCAAATAGCCAACTAGAAAATTCACTCCGCCTAAAGAAGAAAGACGATGACAACCGTTCAAAACAAAGGAAGGCTTGGAATGAGAACTTGTCTAGAAGAAAGAAGGGCAATGGTCAAAATATATCAAATAGTCATTCTTTGATAAGGTAAATTGTCCTCTCTGGTACATGCTTTAAAACAGCCCTCTCTGGTCAAAATATATCAAATATATCAAAAGGTCCTCTCTGGTCAAAATATATCAAATAGTCCTCTCTGGTACATGCTTTAAAAATAGTCAAATGATGTTTCTTAAGTCAACCCAGTGTATACAAGTTGGTGGGGCTGATAAAAATAATTACATGCTTTAAAACAGTCAAATGATGTTTATTAAGTCCTCTCTGGTATAGTGCTTCAGTGGACTGGTACAATGATTTCGAAGTGGTCTGGTATAGTGCTTCAGTGGACCAGCCCTTTCATTACTGAATATAGTGCCTTACAACAGTAAATGATATTTATTTGTATTTAATTTTTTTCTTAATTATAGGCCAAGTAATAATTTGTCACAAGATATAACGGAGGAGCATTTTGGGTGCTATGGTGACCTAGAAGATAAACAGTGTAGTTTAATCAATTCAAATATTCCAAAACAAATTGAAGATATACACTATAGTTTAATTATTTTGTCTAACTAATTTTTTTCCTTTTTTCTTTTTGCAGCAATTTGAAAATTTGTCAAGATTTGACTAACTTAACATCAATTCCTTTTGGTGGCAGCATTTTGTAATTGATAGTGTCCAAGTATAGTTTTTGGCAACATTTTGTAAATCAAAATAGTTATAACTTTTGTGTGTTGAAATATAGCAATTTCTATGATTAGAGGGGCTGAAGTGAAAATGACATTGTAATGGGTTTCGGGTTTTATAACTTTTGTCAGTTAATACTCTTTGTTTCTTTGATCAGTGCCAATTCAGTTGATCTGTGATATTCCTGCCACTGTGGCATGTTCCTTTGTTAGAAATTCTTTTTTTTAAATTTATTTTTGAGTGGTGATATTCCTGCCACTGCGGCATGTTCTACACTTACTATTCTAGGATGGCACTGGAATTATATGATTCAATGATGATTGGTTGCCTTGGTTGTAATTATACAAGATAATGAAGGCTAAGTGGTAAAAATTAAGTATGGCCTGCTGTATGGGCTTTTTCGTCATCCCTCGAAGAATGGATTTGGTTTCCTCGAGAAACGGGAACATAGCCTTGGATTCACCCCCCTTAAGGTTCGATCTCCGTTCGAGTGTCTCTTTACGACAAGAGCACCAAAACATGAGTCGCTTCTTAAAGAGGTTTGTTGATTTCGTGGGTCCTTTCTTTCCAGTAGGCGCAAGCCCCTACTGTTAATTACCCCGTGATCGCTCACGAGAACCTCTGATTAAGGGATCAAAAGAATTATGTGTAAAGGCTACGAACATTACTAATTTTACGTTTATCTTGAGTTTATTTCTTTGGCTTAAATCGGACTCGATTGGTGTACCAAACTTAGTTAACGGGACCCAATTGAGGACGCTTGAATGATTTTGTTATTTGAGACAGACTTGGTTTTGGTTTCTTGGTGTTGGGGCGTTGTTTTTGGTCCTTAGGCTATTTTGGGCCTTTGGATTTGAGTTTGTGTTTATCGAGACTATTTTGGGTCTCGGGATTTGATTTGGGTTTTAAGGCTATTTTGGGCCTTGGAATTTAGTTTGGATTTCAAGACTATTTCGGGTCTTGGATTTGGATTTGGGTTTCAAGACTATTTTGGGTATTGGATTTGGATTTGGGTTTCAAGACTATTTTGGGTCTTGGATTTGGATTTGAGGTTTTCTCGGGGCTATTTTGGACCACTTGTGAGACTTTCTGATTTTTGAACCATTCGGAGTCGACTTCGATTTGCTGAAGTGATTTCATCCTTTTAAGTGAAGAGGTTTCTGTCTTGATTTCGGATTTCGTGTTTGGGCTTTTAATTTCTTGAGTTTCTCTTTGGGTTTTACCATTTTCTCAATTTTATTCTTATTTTTATTTTTACTTTTAGACTTTTAAAATTTCTTTTTATATTTTTAGTTATGTTTATGTTTGAAAATACTTTATATTTAATGTATTTCTTTTAAATTCTCAATGTTTATTTTTGAAAGTTTGTTAGAAGAGTTTGATTGAATTCTGAAATCATTTTAGAATTTTACAAAATTTATTTAACTTCATTTTAGAATTTTATAAGATTTATTTAATATTAAAAATACTTCAAAAATAGAAAAGGCTAATAAATTGACAGATTTTTATATCAAAATATTAGTGAATTTGGTTTATTTGGATTTTTAGGATTTTATGGATATTTTATTTGTATTTTTCTGAGTTTCCTACTATTTTTAATGAATTTTTAAAATTTCTGCTGACGTGGAATTTTCTGATTGTTCCACGTAAGCACAGAGGGCTGATTTGGCAGCTGACTGGGTTTGATCTGGCGCTGACTGGACTTGATTTGGCGCTGGCGTGGCAGCTGACATGGCAGGGCGCGATTTCAGGTTTGAACAGGCGCTGACCATCTTTCATTGATTTGTGTAATGAGTTGTAGTCGTGTCAGTGACCCGGCACATGAAATTTTGGTCGCAGAAAATCAAGCACGACTCAGAGTTGAATCCATTTTCTCCAGTAGAAGATGGCCTTTTTGCAGTTTAGCCCCCAGTTCTTCTCCGGCAAAATTGCGGCGACTCAGGCCATGGTTTCGATTGAGGTTAGGTTATTTGGAGTCGTGGAGGAGAGGAGAAGAGAACGGTGGGCCCCATTCTTGTCACGAAGCCTTCTGCTGCCGTTGACACTTGAGAGGTTTCAAATCACCATTAACGGCGAGTGGAGCTTTCTTATCACTTTTCCTTGCCATAAGAAGGTTTCTTATACTCATGAGTATGCGTTAGAAACTATTATGAATTCAATTTGACTTGGAGAGGCTTTGAAGTACGTGATTTCGACTGAGGCAACTCATCTTAGTTTTTGGCTTGATCTGAGTCTCTTTGTGGGGCCCACCAAGAAGTCCTTTGATGCCAGCAATCGTTTGGACAGCTTCAGGGGGTTCATCTTAACTTGTTTGAGCAATCAATTTGATGCAAGACCTTGTGATCTGTGGTGAGAAGCACCATGGGCAGAAGTGGAGCCATTTGTATATTGTTTCATTTGCTTGTAACTCATTTTGCAGCAATAAAGCTTGATTTTATGCACTATTTAACTCAATTCAAAATTGTTTTTGATGTTTGATGCATTACACAATCAGAGACATTTATACATGTTTTATAGTTTGAACTTGAATCAATTATGCACTTTTGTCACTGTTTTTTTTTTTTTTTTTGAGGATTTTTGTTTTGAGTTGCTCAAATGCTGGAAATTGAATTGCAAAGGTCTGTAAGTAGAACATTTGAAGCCACTGAAGACAACTTTGACATAAACACTTGTGTATTTTGTATGTATATGTTGTTAACCATTTATTTAGCTTCTGCCCTTTTTTAATTTGTATAAAATCCCAAAAAAATGGAAAAGCTTATTCCCTGCAGTCCATAGGATCATATACCTGCTGTCCATGATTGCTTTTATGTTTTATGCAAAGATAACCTCACCTTTTCACTTATTTCAATTTGTGCAGATTTATACATATTTGGATGTGTTATTGTTTTTATTTTGTAATAATGCAAGGCTTAATCCTCTTGATAATTTCTGAAGCAAATTGAGCAGCACCTCCCCTGTATCTCTTCCGTTTTTGAAGATTTAAACAAACTTAATTGAGTCACTTTGCTCAATTAAGCATGTTCAAATCCGATTCACCATGGTGGCCGAGCCTCCTAGCAAATCATGGAAGAGATCCAGCGTAGGAGCCGAGCTCCATGCCAAATTTAAGTCCACCATGGTAGTCGTGCTCCCTAGCAGACAAGGAATTGGTTTAATTTCTTTCATTTTATCTTAATTTAGAGAATTTCAATTAAAACAAAGGCACACATTCGTTTAGCACTTGATTTCCCTTGTTTCAAGTTCAGGGATCCACCATGGGAGCCGTGCTCCCTAGCAGATCCCCTCCCTTGTCACAAGGCACTTGTTGTGGTTTTAATTTCAAAAAAGAGAAGAAAAATGGAGAATTGAAGAAAGAGCGAAAAAGAACAGCAATTAACGCTTCAAACTTGTTTATTTCACTTGAACAGAGATGGATATCTACAGAGAAACGCTTAATTCTTACTCTTCTCTCTCGTTTTCAACTGCTCGATGGAATGCCTCTTATAATTTCCTCTCGATTCACTCAATTTAGAACAATAACGCTATTCTAATCCTAGCCTAACCTTACCCCTCTCTTCCTCTTTTTCTTTCTGCTTCAATTGGGTCTTTATATAGGCTTGGGTTTAGGGTTTCTTTTCTTTGGCCGTGCCATTCCTTCACCTCTCGATCTTGATCCGACGGCTTGCATTCGGCTGCGCTAGGGCATGGGTTTTGCAAAACCGTGGGCAAGAAGAATGGTTTCGCATATATGGCGCTGGAGGAGGCCACGTCGACGGCTCTGGCGTTTTCATCCGGCGTCTGGCGGTAAATGTCGGGGCTTTCACCTTCAAATCTTTTTACTGGGGGGGAAGAAACATCTGAGAAGGGGGGCCCGTTTGTAAGAGTTAATGAGGGAGTAGGAGGATAGCTGTGCTTGTTTCACTGTAGACCAGTCGATGCGATTTAACATTCAAAGCACACGGTCCGTAAACCATGTTCATTCAACCTTTCAGCAGGGATGGTAATTCTCCTTGGGGAGGGCAGCGACATTCCCTGCCCCTGCTGGATCCCCTCCAATTGTATGCACGCGCCAGACATCTCTGATTTTTGTGGAATTTCTATTTGATTTTCATAATTTCCCTTTATTTCTTTAAGGCCAAACCAAAATAAATTGTTTAGAGGCCTTCCCTTGGGTATTTTCAGATGAAATTTTATGGGTAGGCTTAGAAAAATATAAGGAATTTAATGGTTTAACTGGTTTTGCTAAATTCCTCATAGAATTATTTTGATAATTTTGTGAAGTTTTTGGGTTTGTTTGCAAATTTTGGAGTTTGTGTTGCTATTTTTGGGATTTAAAAATTATGATAATTCATCATAATTCTCAAGGAATTTTTGGGTATTTTTTTGGTAATTTTTTGGAGTTTGTTTGGTATTTTTCGTAATTTGGTTTTGGTTTTTGGCAATTTGAAAAATTGGTTTTCGCTGGTTGATTTTTGGTTTTTCGCAATTTGGTTTTGGTTTAAATTTATATTTTGGTTTTCAGGGAATCATCATTTTTTAAGGGTCAACACCTGCCTAGTCAGAACGTCATGACCAAAAGAAAAGGAATTCATGCTTGTAGCTTGTCAGGTGTACATGAAGGTTGTGACATGTCAAAGTTTTATGAATAAAGTGATGGTGTCTGGTATCCCTGATCTGTTAACATAAGGTCAATGAACAAAAAATTGTCTTTTCTTGACCTTGTAATTAAGTAACTTTGTTACTCTTCATTTGATCACTTTGGTCCCTAAGATATGATAGGATGTGTAAATAATGAGTATGTAGCCTAATGCCCACTTTAGTTCTTAGAGTTCAATTGATACAAATTGCAAAAACAGTACGTTTGGTGTACATAATAAAGTGATTGAGGATTAGCCATAGGAATTAGTTATAATGTGTTGGTAAATTACTCAATTTTATATCATCTTGTCCCTTTAACTTCGGTACCAATTCATATCTCATTCACTGATCATCTCATAACACTTATACTTATTACTGGGTTCGGCAATCCTTTAATTTTCATTGACATAAATAGATCATATAAATGTTGTCTGTCGTTCCTAAGTCCTAGGGAACCAATGTCTGGTACAGATAAGTTTTCCCCAAATGCCTCAGTACCAAGTCCCTTCTCTGCCGCATCAACACTTGGTCTCTCCGATAAGTCAGAGAAAAGCAACGTAAATTGAATGCAAATTCATATTCTCTGTCCCGTTGTGGTTCTAACGGAGTCTGTCCTGACGGCTGCGACGGCGACGATCGCCTGAAACATGAAAACAAAACTTTTAGGGCCTAAACTGAGTAAAAGTCTGCTACTAATTTCTGGGGACGACGCACAACCAACGGAGGCCACCGTCTGATATTCCTGACTTACTTCAACGATTCAAATTTTGATCTCTCGCTCGATCGATCTAGGGTTCCAAGCTTCTCTGGCTTTTTCGCTTGCTCAGGCGGAGGAAGCGAAACGAAGGAGACGGACAGGAAATAATTTGTTTAATTTTTTCGTTGGTTGCATTTTATTTAGAAGAGACGGGCAGATCGGGTACAGGAGAGACTTTTTCGCTTTCGTCGTTGGATGCTGATTGGAGGGTCGGTTTTTGCGGACAGGATGGTACAGCCAAATATGTTGGCTGTTGAGGATGCGGATCCAAGCAGTTTTTTTCATTTTTCTTAATTTTTTTAAATTTTAAAATTCAAATGGAGAATCCAAACCGTTAATCTTGTTATGTTTTATCGGCGATGCATTTTCATATAAGTTTTATAAAATTTGAAGTTGATTTGATACTTGATTAAGTGGTCAACAAATGAATGAACCTAGTTTGATTAATTCTAATACGTTCATAATTTGATCACTTAATCAAGTATCAAATTAACTTCAAATTTTATAAAACTTATATGAAAATGCATCGCCGATAAAACTTAACAAGATCAACGGTTTGAATTCTCTATTTGAATTTTAAAATTTAAAAAAATTAAAGAAAATAAAAAGGACTGCTGAGAATGCTGGTGCGTGGCGGCTCCCAGTTCCCTCACCTCACTTCACCCGCCAGTGATTGATTAAGAAAAATGACACGTGGCATCAGTTGGAATATTTGAAAAATATTATTAACCTTTTCATTTTATTTGAGAAAATTAAGTTCGTATATAAATTTATGAGGACTTCATTTTTATATATTCGACCTCTTCAATTTCAATAAAAATATATTTGAGTGAGGCTAGAATCCAAACATGATCCGAAACATTAACCGTTAAAATTTCAAACAACCGCTCGATATCATCTCTATTTTAGAATTCCCACCAAAACCAAATTTTATATTTTTTTTTCAAATTTTTAACTATAACTATTTTTTTAATTTTTAAAATTAGAGGTCCATATAGCATAGTCTAAACCTCCAAAAAAATATATAATAAAATAATTTGGAAAAAAACATATAATTAAAAATTGGTCCTATCTAATTATGAAAAACAATTTGAGCGATTCATACCAAACATTTTAATCTCTGTTAGTATTATATAGTGGAGGCATTGTTCGAAACCTGATGGACCGCTGACGGAACCGACAGACTGACACTTTTTTAGAAAGAGTGTCTAATCTATCATATCTGATCGTCTCTTATAAAAGAGAGAGACATGAGAAAAAGGAAAAGTTCCACAATCTTATTCTTGTGTATTATATATAAGTTGAAGCATTCGAGTAGAGTGATTACACTACAACGACGTGGTTCTCGTAGTTGTGTAGTGAATCCAAGTATATGTACTGTAGAATAGTGGCAGAACTCGTTGCCATAATGTGGTTGTCGTCTGTTGGTGTTGAGAAAATGAAGGTTTGTTGTCCAAAATGTGAAAGACCTCATCCTCGATTTGAGACGCTTCCGCAATTGATATATCTAAAATATATTTGTCGAAACTCTTACAATCTCAAAATTGAAATTTCATCAAGTTGGATTCAAAATTTCATCACATTGGACTCTAGCAAACACAAGAGGACCAACCGCTCATGTGTTTGTTACAAACACAGGAGCAGTTGGTCCCATGTGTTTTCATGAAAATTTTATATAAGATTTAATTGATCAAATGAAGAGTTTACAACAAAGTGAAATGAAAATATCAAAAAGATTGGTATATGAACATGATACCGGTAGTCTATAATTAGTGCTCCTCGTTGGAAAGACTAGTGCTTGAAACCGGTTGTTTACGGATCAATAACAGAACATGAGGTTCTACGGTAAAGAAAGATACGAGGATATTTTTTTGTCCATTTAATTTTCTATAAAATTGTAATGCCAATTAATTGAGGTTGAACAACTTAATGGGATATCTCTAAACATTGAAATTTCGATGAGTTAATATTCCAGTTCGATGGGAAATATCCAAAATGTGAAGTTTTGAAGGATATATAACCCAAATTTCTTTATTTTATCATAAGTACGCAGCTATTATCCCATTTTTTTTTTCTTCTTTTTAAGGCATGGTGGCTACTATGTTTAATTTTTCAATTTATAAAAATTTAAATTGAAACCTCTACGATTGAAAAAACATATTGCTACTGGATCTAAGCTTGATTTAACAACAATAATAGTGATGAAGAAGCATTGACGCATTTTTCTTTTTCATAACTTTGCAATCTGCCATCGCCGAAGAAAATGGTCTCATTCATGCTTATATAATCGAACACGTGTCAAGTTATAATTGATGAACAAGTCTAGAATTCTAGATCGAACTATTTGTGCTTGTGCATGACCGTTTAGGCCTGTCAAACGTCCAAACGAAACACGGAACAACCCGTTTTCAATTTTTTTTTATTGTTTGAACTACCATATATGCGAACATAGCAATAAATTTTTTTGAGATTCTACTTCAGAATCTAACTTCAAATACAATTACATAGTGTTTTTTCCATTATATGCACCTATATATAGGTGCGCACCTTGAAGAAAAAATGATGAATTAGAATTTTATTCTTTTAGTAAGAAGATGAAAAGTCTGGGAAGACAAGGGTATATTGGTCAGAAACTTTTAAATTGCTATTTCTTACTTAAAATACATTTAAAGTAATCAAAAGGTGGTGTATCTATAAGAAACCGGATTAGAGGGAGTTGTATCCAAAATTAAAGATTTGAGGGGTTATATCCAATTAGAGAATTAGAGAAGTTTTGAGGGGGTTATATCCAATTTTTTCTTTTTTGAATTAATGCTATTTGTGTTTGAATGGATAGTAAACACAACTCTCTATGGCTGTGTTTGGATGAGTCTAGGAATAAGAAAATAGCTTCTTCTTACTCCTAAATTTATTATAAACAATCCAAATTCTTCATAAAGTTACACACTTTCCAATACTTCTTCCCTTATTCCTCTTGTTCCCACACCATCCAAACGGAGCCTGTATGAAATATGGTGGAATAAAACATGTGTTACAAACTTGTTATTTATATAAATGACATGCCTCCCAAAAAATTACTTTGTCATATTTATAAAGAAATTATTGGAGCGAGCAATTCAGCCTATGGTTACGCTATTTTGATTAAGCAAAGATTCAACCTATAATGCTATAATCAAAATCATCTCTATCAACATTGACATAAAATTAACTTTTTCCTCCTACAGTGACATCGATATGAACATGATGACTTATTAATACTTATGAATTTAACAACAATTATTATGGAGAAAAGTTCAAGACATTAAACCCGGGCCCTATATTGTACGTTCATTATGAAAAAAAGAAGATGCGTTAATTGCAGAAAAAGACAGAAGAAAGACGATTAAAGAAGCAGAGAAATTTTCTTTGCGGTCGAGTGTTTCGGAAATGAAGAAAGGAAACTTGCTCTATTCCGAGCATGATGTTCATTACCGAACGAGGATATAAACAATGCGATTGTTTTCTAAAAAAATGAAATTTAAACGGTTTAAATGGATTTTAGATTTCCTGATATAAAGTTTTGAAAAGAAAAAAAATGGATTTAACAGATTTGAACGATGTAACGTATTTAGCATAAAACAAAAGTTGAAAGGTTGTCATGGAATATTATTATAAAGAGGGTTTACTTGAATCTTTTTTATTCATTTTTTATCGGTTCTAAAATTGTAAAACATTTTCTTTTGTTTTATTTGCTTTTGTCATTGAAAATGAAATTAGCAGAGTAGTCAAAAGCTCTGCTTTTATTAAAATAAACTTACAAACATGCTAAATAAATAATAGTGATCAACTAAAAATGTAATTTGATATAAGAAAACATTATATAGTTAAGTGCATGTAAAAACTGTGAAAACTGTGAAAAAGTATATTAATTAGTCCCATCATAATAAATAGTAAGAGTGAACTAGAATCAAAAGTATGAGCGTATTTATGCGGCACGAATAAGAAGCCGTCAACCTTTAATTATTTTATTTTATAAAATATAAATTCAACTTTTGTAAAAACAGACCCGCACTCTGATCTCCTATCAATTTAAAATTTAATTCTAAAAATGAACTATGAAAGACAAGCAGACTCGATGGCATTTAGTTTCGTTATTTATATTTATTACCACGATTATTAGTCAAAGAATGGCAACTTCAAGCGGTCGTATAATTTACGCCAACATTTAAGTATTACTCAAGATTCAATGAGCCAAGTCGCACATTGGTTTTCAAATGTTTACCAAGTCTCACATATGACATAGCCATAGACAAAAGAGTTAACATTTTGTTTACAAAAAGAAAAAGTGAAAAACAAGTCGACAAACCAAATGTACATAAATATCAATCACCTTATAATATATAACTCGCTATTCCAACTCTGTACACATCCTCTCCTCTCTCCTTTTGGAAACCTTCGTCTCTGTCTCTCTCTCTCTCTTTCAGAATCCCTTGTCTGCTCTAGCTAAAAACTATGTCAAGCTTATCAAGCAATCAAAAGAGCCGGCGTGGATACCGTCGCCTCCTATCTCACCAATTCTCCTTCAGTTTCTCCCAGAAACACGATGAAACAAAGAAATCATGCAAAAAGAACAAGGCAAAGGCAGTTGATTCTCATCCTGTAATAAAGATTCTCGACGCACCGACGAAAAAAGCAGCCTCTCGTCCTGAGTTTTTGAGGTACTTGGAGTATGTCAAAGAGGCCGGTTCTTGGGGAGTTGATTCGGAGAGACCAAGCATGTATTACAAGTAGTAATCTTAATTTGTTGTACTTTTAAAATTTTCCATATTATCATGCTGTGTTGAACGATCTACCCTTGTGTCTCTCTGATGGAGCAAAAAAAAAAATATTGAATGATTCATAGCAAGTGATTTGATATCTGGATGCACATCTTATTTAATGATTTTATAGTGTATGTTTTATTTGTTTAATTTAGCAATAATTAAATGTGCTGTAGTTAGCACACCATTATCAGTGGAAGGAAGGTGATTTTCTCCGTTCAAACCTACACCAACTCCCTGTAATTGTTATTATGAGTAAGATTCTTTTGCAACCTAAAAGCAAACATTAAATTTCAAAATTAATCTTGATTATGAAATTTCAGATTCTAGAAAATTATGTATACCCCAGCGGTTTTTTGTCATTTTATTTGAGGAAATCCAATCCAACATAAATTTTGGAACCTGTATATGCGACAAGTACCTCAAACAAAGGTAACAAATCGAAGCCAACACAGTCAAGTACCTCAAACAAAGGTACCAAATCAAATCCAACACAGCTGAAATGAAGTGTCAAGACTAATATATAAAAAGATGGCACCAGCAATACACTTCGGGAGCCTTGTAATCAATCACTAATACCGACAGAGTAAACTTAATATCTGGTTTTGATAGATCATTAATTTTCGACATTATTTCTTTACAAAATCCCGTATCTAAAGACAACAACCAAAATATTAAATAATAATCAACAATTTAATGAAGTACTCGTGCTTTGGTTTAATTATATCAGGACCGAAAGAAAAGGATTAAATTTCATCTATACCCTACCCTCACAAAACATCAGCAAAATCAATTTTTTCAAACAACAAATTAATCTTTCTTTTTTCAAACGGACCGTTTCATTTAAGAAACACAGCTTGTTAATTACAACCTACTTCCTATCCTACTCCTAAATAACCAGCTAAGTACCCATGGTAAGGGGAACTGCTTCATACACTCCCCAAATTTGGAGATTCACTCCTATTTGGACGAAAATGCCCTTCCCACTCCTTCAAGTTACGTCCCTCAATGCACTGCAGTTTGGAAACTCGATGGGTATTTTTGTCCAACAGGAGTGGATCTCCAAGTTTGGAGATGCGTTTGCCTACAACTAAAAACATCAGAAATCCATCAGAAAACAGAAAACAGAAAACTACTAGCAGCATTAACCAATAACTCTCTTCTTTCACCGCTTGTAGTTTCTGCAGGTAGTCCTTTTTCAAAACGCCATTATCCATTATAAATGACAAATCTTATCCTTGCTATTCCATTCTTTGTTTTGTTCATGGAGATGTCCAAAGACTCCAAACCACTTCTCCATCACCGTTTACCTCTTCAAAAACAGACGAAAGGAAAGTAATTTTGGTGCTTTTATCCTTGCAACTTATATTTACTGCGAGTCTGCGATCCTGGAAAAAGTTTATTATTTACTGCACCAGCTCTTAATGTTATAAGCCAACCAGAAGGTATCAATGAAGGATATTTTAGTCCAAAATAAAAAAAAATAGATTTTTAAAGTTAAATTGATAAATAAAAGTAAAAATTTTAAATAATAACAAGTATCTCCAATTAATAAAAATAAAGGGACATAATTAAATTCAAAAATTAGGATGATGCACTTATGAATTATAATTATTAAATTTCGAAAGGTATGTACTGTACCTGATTTTCCCATATTATTATTACTGAGGGGACGGCCAAGTTTATATTTTTATTCCAAGTATTTAGTTATATATATTGCATAATTATTCTGCCTGTACAAATGTACACAATGATGTTTATTAGAGAGATTTAAATAATTTAATGGGCCGGGGACATTTATTATTGATGGTAATGTTCGGCCTATATAAAAAAAAAACTACCAACTTGTTGCTTGAGATACTGTAAGGTTGATTAATAAAATGCAGGAATCCATGTCATAAACTATTAATTTGTCAAAGATGCCGTATTACAATTTTGGAATTGATGAACCCATGATCAATCAAAATTAAACGGTAATTTGTTAGGATAAATAAAGTTCTCACACATAACATAAGATACCACAGCAAACAAACAGAAAATATATCTTCGACTTGCTTTTTCAAACTTTTCAGTACAGTTAGCCACACTATATATTACATTTATTATGATACCTGCACACACTACAAATTGTTATCTAAAAGACTAAAACAAATCCTACACTATTAGCTATTTAGCTAATAGCCTAATTAATAAAAAATCTCCACATCACATAGCTTTGAGGATGAGCCGGACCATGGCACTTGAACAGAAATCACATTCGATTCATAAACAAAGTTCACCTCTTCGCCATTCACCTGGCATGATGAAGGTCTAGATGACGAGTAGGCCCACATCTCACCGACTCCCTTAATCCCCACCTTCACAACCAAAATCTCACCATTTTCTTTGGACTCAAAAGATTGAACTGCACCACCCGAGTTGAGCATGTTCACAAGCCCAATCGGTGCGAAATTGACTAGCTTACCAGAACCCAAGTGGCGAACGGGTGACATCACTATGAGCTCATAGGTGAGTGGGTCCAATGTGATCTCTACCTCTTCCTCAGGCTTCAAGAGGGTTACTTTCTTTGACTTGCTGAAATAAGCAGCAAACTGATCAACTCCTTCAAATGGCATGGGATTCTTTGCTTTGTTCCATTCTATGTCTGACGGACGGACCCTGCTAGTGACTGGCTGTGCAAGTTCCCTGGCGGGCTTGTTGCACCTGGCCTCACGGGACCAACCTCCCCCTTGGCAATTAAATGCACCAATAACTCCAACATACTGCCAATGAAAAATATTGTATTAATTAATAACATATAGTCATTAATATGAGTCACGATAAATTATCAAATTCTAATAAGTCATGTAATATCTTCCTATAATTATGTCAAAATCCGTATAAAATCAGCACTGAAGTTTGTGCATGTGTATTTAATATATTTACCTTATTGAGATTCCAAATCTTAAGCATGGTCTTGCCATCAAGCAATGGATCTTCAAACAACAAATCTCTGGTAGGAAGGGCAAAGTTCTCGCATCGCAGAATTGTGCCATCAGGCAGCACCAGGGTTCTGAGCAACTCAAAGTTGTGCTGTCCAACTGAGTCACTGACATATATGGGCCCACCTGAAATTGCTCGGGAGGCCGCATGGAATGCTGCACATGGGTGGTTCGACTGGAACATGTCCCAGTCAGGATGGATAAATTGCCCCATCCACATGCTGTTGTAGGCACAGTACACCATGTGGCAACCTTGGAGCCAAAACGGGTCGCCTTCCCGGTCCATCACCCAAAAGTCATCAGCTGTAGAATTACAAGCATTAATCCAGCACTTAATTAAGCTAAGATACTAATTCAGGGAGAAATATCTGGGTCAATTCTGAAACTCATCATCTCAAAAAAATTTTAGGTAAAAATTTGCTTCTTACATTATATTTTTGAAATAAAAAAGAATCTATATCCTTTTCTATGGTTTCTTCTTTTTGATAGCACAGTTGAAACAAAATATCAAAAGAATACTTAAAGGACACAAGAATATAATATGAACTTACCAACACGACCAAGGCAAATGGACTCGGTGCCCAGAAGAAAGAAATCATTGCACTGCTGCATGCTTGCAATAACTCCATTTCCATTGAAGTACTTCTTCACTGACTCAGTTAGTCCTTTGAAATATACTTTTGCTAGTTCTACTCTACCGCCATAGTCCTCACATAGCATTTCCATTAACTGTACGTATTGAAGTTAATTTGTCATGTTCAAATTAATGACAAAGATAATTTTAAAAAATAAATGAAAAGAAAAAAAAATATATAAAAAAAATAAGGTAATGTGCCGAATCCATATATATAACAATTTTCCTTTTCTTGCTTAGTTGTATATATTACGCCGGGGAAGGCCTTGGTTATGAATTTTTTACCTTGCAAAGCAAAGTAAGTATTACTTTGGTTTTGGGCCTGTAATCATACGTAAAGATTATTTAAAATCTGAATTTTGTTGGTAAAATATGGATACTTTGGGCCTCCTACGGGTTCTTCTTTTTGTCCCCTTTTTCTTTAGCCAAAGGCCTCCAACGAGTTATAATAGTCCATCTTTTAGAATTTTAGATATGCTTGGAATAAATAATATATTATTTATTCATAGATGTCAACGTCAGAAGAGCCGAGATAATAACTGAGATTACTGTGAAAAAGGGCAGTCCTATCCAATAACTTTTGAAACATCAAATAAGTAAACTTGGAAATGCTTCTTGGTTTATTAGAAAATTAAATATTACGTGGCAGGTTCGATGCCGTACGTACTTAGTGCAGTCCAGAGTCCGGACTACTAAAAAATTCAATCCAAACAGTAACAGAGACATAGTAGCCCACTAGTAACTATCAAGTGATATGACTTATCAACCGCCAATTAAATGAAAATATAGATGTAACGGTCCATATTAACAATCAAAACCAAAAAAATGAGGGAGGAAAACAACATAGGATAGGGTTCATGTCACCATAATCTTCTACAATCAAACTTCTCTCAGTATTGCTAATTAACACTCATACTGTTCTACACGCATTAAATTTAGATAATTACCACCAGTCATTAAAAGATGATAAATTGAGAATATATACAAATTCAAACAGAATGGATAGTTGAAACGGATAGGAGTTGCAGTTAAGTGGACTTACATGAATTACATCCACCTTGACGCCATCAATTCCAGATGCCTTCAAGTGAGAATGGATCCCTTCATACAGCTCGTGGACCCGGCTGGGCTCGACCAATCCAATGCCGGAATTAATAACCTGGTCCACTGCCTGATCTTCCATTGTCTTCTCCAGCCCGGGTGAAAGCCGAGGCTGAACCAACTTGGCCGGCGGTAAACCTGGTACGTTTGGTCTTACACCACCCCAGTAACCGCACAGAGCATGCCACACGTACACGTAATTCACGGCCGGGAAGGTTTCTTTCAAGTCACGGACAAACGCACCCATGCCGGTCTTGGTTCCGTCTTTCTTGCTCTTGTAATCCCGGAACTTGTAGTTCTCTTGGTATCGAATCAACCTGCACGGCATTTGTTCACCAACAACAGCTCGATCAATGCCATCTTGATCGGTGATGGGATCTTTGTCGTTACAGATAGAATTCCATCCATCATCTATCAAGACGAGACCCGGAGGGCACCCACCGTCAGAGAGGGTTTTGACACCCTCCCGGACACCGTCCGGTTTTACTTTAAGATAAAATGCATCCCAAGTACACCAGCCAAACTTGTCAACAATACCAGGTGGTGTTTTTTCATCAAGGGTCTTGAAGGTCCCAAGATAGGACTGCACGACCCGTACCGCATCACTGCAGAGAAGGTACGGGTCGTCCCCGGCATGTAGGTACACAATCGTGTTAAACGAGGAGCTTGTGACTTGCGTAGACCCACTCTCTACACACACGTCAACAAAGTCGAGCTGCTCCCCTGTCTGTAGAGAGGCTCTGAAGGACCCCTCTACTATGGGGAGCAGCACGACATATGGCCGGCCTGAATCAGATGGTTCAAAGAGCATCATTTGGGTCTCGTTCTCGATATCTCTTCCCTTGTTACCGACACAGAGTGTGGTCCACCAGACTTTGAACCTGAAAATGCTCATGAAACGGATACCTTCTAGCTTACCGAGCAGTGCGACATGACGGCTCTTTGCATCCGGCATGCTAAAACCCAGAAACGCCCCCCTCTCGCATTTGTCAGACTTGACAAGTGCCGAGGCGGGGGTTATCGTGACGTTGTCAGGGACATCATGGAAGAGTGAGTGACCGGACACCATCAGGTCTCGACCCTTGATTGCGAAATCGGACTGTGCAGAGTGGTGGACGGGTGTGTCAGTCCCATTGGCACAGCAACAGAGTCTAGTCATGGTTTGGTTTGGGAGGATTACCTGAGAAGTGGGGAATAGAGGTGGTGTTTGTTGTTTGTTATTATAAAACTAATTTGTTTTGAGCGCGTGAAATTGCCACAATTTAGGATGCGTTATGCCTAGTAGAAAAGGGAGGGGCTCTATTTATAAACTTGGTCGGGTCCCAGTTTGGGATTATGGAAAATAATTAATTGAATTTGTTTATAATTAAGGGAAATCTTTCTGTTAAGATAAACTGCATGGAACGTCGGTGTGTTTAGAACGACCCATCTACGGTGTTGTACACTTGTACTGAACATAAATATTTTTTTTAAGTTTGAGACAACGTTATTGGTTGTTACTAATTACACCATCAATATTTTAATCTAATTTTTTTAATCCTGTTTGTGTTTACCCTAATTAAATGTTATCCATATCCGAACAAATTTTGTTTCAAACTTACAACGATGATACGTTCTCGTTAACCCTGCTAAGCACCATCCGTTTCATTATCTCAATAATAATTATGAAAGTGCTTCTGATTTCGTTTATTGATTTATTTTTCTTAACTAATCCCCCTATATTTTCTTAAATTAAATAGAATTTTACCCACCTAGATTATTTGTTTTAAATCTTAGAAAACACTAGATTTTATCACTGATAATATCGTTGTATTTGGAGAAAAAACACACGATAACATCACATCATTTTAGAATAAATGTGGTTCGCTATAAAACGTTTCATCATCGATATTTCTCAAATAATTTGCCGATATAAGTATTTCTTGTTATAATTAATATTATTAATTATAATTTAATGCGGTTTATATTATTAAATATGAACAAAGTTCATTTATGAATATTACTTAAAGGGTGCATTGAATTTCGATGGAAAATCCAATGGACCAGATTCATTGAAATTTCTGATCCCTTTAATTGCCTTAGCCTATTTAAATTTTTTTTCTGCCATTTTTTTATGTACCTTTTGGCTTAATTTCTTAATTAAGAAAATACACAGAAAAGAATGAAAAAAACGCCATTAATTACCATCATTTTGGCTAAGGAGAAATTGAAGAAGATCTAAGTTTCGCATCACGTCTTGTCGTCATGTCTTCCCTCTAGAATTGTAAGTTTTAATTACGATTGATTAATTTTTTATGAATTATGTGATTCTAGGCTATTTAATTAGGAAATATTATTATGAATTAATATTTAATAACTATCATTTCTGACCGTAAAAAAAATGGGATTATCGATAATTTCAGAAGTAAATAATTTTAAGATAAAAACAATTGTTGATTGAAAAACTGATCCAGAAGCCTGGGATTTACTTTTGTGCATAAGATATTTTATTAATCATGGAATCTCAATTTAATACAAATTGATGATTTAGTAATGTTAAATGTATTTGAATTTATGATATCTTTTATAATTAAATGGCATATATATTTTTTTCTAACCGTTTCATCACCGATAAAGCTTTAAAAATGTCAAATCAATCGCAGAGCCGCTAGACCACGCAAAACCGCATTAAAATAGATGACTATCTTTACTATTGAATAAACTTCTATGAATTTTCGAAGCAATAGATTGATTCAAATTAAGACTACTTGATCGGCCTTTACAATTTGTCCACATTTTGTATTTTTGAGCTAGATTTAAACAAAACACGCTTAGCTAATTAATAAAATAATAGTACCGTGGTCTGATTTTTCATGGTAGTTATGATAATAAAACTATAATAGTGATTCGCAATCTCAATCGTCATATTCAAAATTAAACGCAATTTATGTAATTTCTTGATAATCGTAACTTGAATTAATCACATGTAATATATATTTATCATACCAATTAAATTATGACAGCAGATATGAAAAAAAAATAAAAATTAAGATTCATCATATAGTTTCACGATCATTTTCAAATAAAAAATTATTTCACATTCACCCATAAAAAGTAATAAACAAATAGGAAGTTACTTTCATTTCCGTCGTGATGTGGCAGTCGTCAATAGTAGCGACCACGCGGCACTCGCTAAGAGGGACAGCTAATCGCCGACGCTGAGTGTTCGGTCCCACACCCATACAATTAAATACATATTTTTGTCAACTCAGTCCTAGGCTCCTAGCCTGACCTCCGGTTTTAGAAGAATCGGAGATGTCCATCACGCATGGTGAAATGCAAGCAACAATGCCCGAGTGTTTGAGACTGTTTATTTTATTGTTTTTTTAGGAGTTCATACTTTGTTTAAACATCCATATCATAAAAATATTTTTTTGTAAATTTGTAATATCAAAATTCAAAATTGAAGGGTGAATGGGTGATGCTTTTTATCTTTACAATGTAATCACATGGATTATTTACCATGAGAAAAGTTAACATTCAAAAATTTTGGTAAAACATCCGGATAAATTCAACAATGTAGTGGGTTTTTTTTTAAGATAAATTGGAGATCTAAACCACTCAGTTTATTTTTAAATTAAATTAAATGTTTATGAAAGACCTCCAGTCGGATTTCGAACCTGCGACCTTTCACTCAATGAGTCAAGATACATTGTTCTTTATCACTAGATAAACAAATAGTGACAAAGTCGGTAAAAATGGACATGGCAGTGGCACTACGTGTCTATGTCGGTACAATACAAAATGGGAATAAATATGTGGGGTCATAATATACTCGCATAGTAGGCTCTAGTACATTTGAGGACCTGATTTTTTTTTCATTTTGAAAGAAGGACGTAGAGGTGAGGGAAACCAAAAAACTGAAAAACTGAAAAAGAGAAAGTGTTTAGGAAGGATCTAGTACACTTGAGTTGAGGACCAAAAAAATTTTCTTTTTGAAGGACCGGAGGTTGAGGAAAAGTGGAGTAGTTGAGGCAAGTTCACCGCCTAATCCGGCAGTTTCTAGACTATTCTCTCAAGTTGCTTTCGATAATGCCAGATGTCAATGTTTTACATGAGGTAGGTGTAGTAATGAAGGCTTAGTTTTTGTCCTTATACGTCTCTTTTTTTTTCTTTTTTTTTTTTGAAAAACCACGATATCATTTTCAATTTTTTCGTTAGTAACGGACAAGACAATGGATTTTTCCTGCTGGGTAGGGGTCTAGAAAGGATGTAATGTGTGTGTGTCGGGAGGGGGGGGGGGGAGGGGATTTTCTTGTTCTTCCTCTGTTTAATCTCATAAAAAAAGTATAAAAAAATGTAATGTAAAACTTTTCTTTTAATAAAATTCCGTCGACGGCAATCGGCGATGACCTTAAAAAAAAAAATTTCATTTGTAACGGTAACAGTATAAATATTAATAAATAGTAAAATCTTCAACAAAAGTGATGTCGCAATAACATAAGAATAAGATTTCTTGTGTACATAAATAAACTAGAGGATAGTCTACGATGTAATTATTCTTTTTTAGAATGTTTTATATTAGCGTATTGAATTTGTATGTGTACGTACTATCCCATGCCATACTTCCTAACAATGTTAAATACATGGTATTTCTAATAAATTTATATAATATAGTATATTACATGAATTCCTGATTCTAAATATAAAATATCTGACTCTTTTGCGAGTCATCTCGTTTGTCGGGTAATTCTGAAGGACTGCCATAAACATCGTCCAAGTATCAATTTCAAGATTTTGTCGGTGCTCAGCACGTGTCCTCCTCTGGAGTCTGGAGTGCACAAGAAACTCAATTTGCTAATTAAATTTGATGAATGTTCGTTTTAGTACAGAACCACGTCAAAAGAAAGTCGTTAGTTTCATTGCATAAAAAATAAACGGTGAGTTGGTCGCATAAATGTTACTTTCATTGCGTCAACTGCCACAGTAACAATTCGACAGTTCATATATGGTTGATAAAATCAGGTTTCTGTTTGCTCTGGTACGGTTCCTTCATCTCCAGTTCTCCACTTAATTTGCCGAGTCCTGTCCAACAATATCCAAGAAAGTTTAATGTTAAAAGAAAGTTAAATGGTTGATAAAATCAGGTTTCTGATTGATAAAATCAGGTTTCTGTTTGCTCTGATACTTTTATTAATAAAAAAATTATTGTTATTTTTATTTTTTCTATTGGTTGGAAGCAAAATATGCTTTCAAACTCGATCATATGTATTTACAATTTTCTGAAATAAAAATGCATAATTAAAAAATTCTTATAATTCTTTTATGAGTTTAATATACTTAAATAATATTGATAATAGTACTTGAAATAAGAATTTATTAGGCCGTGAGTTGACTAATGAGTCGGCGAGATGATCGAGTTGAGATTGATTCGAAGTCATCTCATTTTGCCAACCGAATTGGCTCAACTCTAGTTAGGTAATATTCAGGTTCCAATCGAGTTCTAGGCTTCTAGCAACTCATGGATGTGTTTGGATGAGTCTAGGAATAAAAAAATATCTTCTTTCTAGACATAAATTTATTATAAATAATCTAAACTCTTTATAAAGTTACATACTTCTCAATACTTTTTTTTATTCTTTTTATTCCTACACAATCCAAACGGAGCCCATGAGTCTTACTTTAATTTACTTTAGTTAATACAGTCCTAATTGAAAAATAAGTGGGTGGGAGGGAGGGAGGGAGGGATTGTGTTTTGTGTAGAAATATATATACTGATGAAAAGATAAGTGCGTGACCCTTATTTTTGTGTCAATAAAAATATATATATATATATACTGCATATTTTAAAGTCCGAACATCATGTGATTTTCTCGTATGATCATATATACAATATTATTACAAACTCTCAGCTACTTATTTTAATCTTCAAAAAGTAATAAATTTTTTTTGGGTCGTATCTGTTATTATTTTATGACTGAAGGAAAAGGATTGCTTTTTCAGTCAAAATCGTCCGACATAATAAAAAAAAATTCAGGCAGTGAATAAAAAAAACAAGCATAAATTGTGCTTTCGGTTTTAGTCGGTCGGCCCCAATAAATGAGGCCGTGAATAAGAATAATAGCGGAGAGTTTGAAGTCAGGAGACGGTTCCAATTGTCTTGAACAGGATTTGAGCTTTGCAACTTCGCGGCTGTTCCTATCCAATCGAAACGTGTCCCGTGCACCGTCTTTCTAGTTCATCGTAATTCGTAAACCGTACGTCCCAGAAAATGTGCATCTTGAATTCTTGACGCGCTTTCACCGCTTTCTTTGCGTCAGGGTCGGTTTGATTTTTCATACTTTCTATCTTTTCGCGAGCTTAGTTATTATTGGTCGTTGGCCATGAATAAGTTAATAATAACTACTAGATCCTGTTAGGACAGAGGAATGGAGACAGTAGTGAAAGAGAGAAAAGACAGTGCGGCTAGGGTTGAATAATTTCTGTTATTTCTAAAATGTAAATTTTACACAGTATAAAAGAAATGGTAAAGTTACCTACATAATCCTAGAAAGTTTTAAATTGCCTAATGTGAGATAAGAGACATTTCTAACAATCTCCACCTTGGATCGAAATCTCACCTAAAAACAAAAACAACCTAAACTACAAAAGTCTAATCAACTACAAATAGAAATTAACTCCATGCAATAGTTGAACTTCGTGGTCGGTATCGGCTTGGTAAGCATGTCAGCTGGATTGTCGACAGTTGACACCTTCTTAATCTCGATTATGCCCCTCAAGATAACTTGTCGAACAAAATGAAATCTGACATCAATGTGCTTGCTCCGCTCATGGTACATGTGGTCCTTCGCCAAGTGAATAGCACTCTGACTATCACAAAAGATAGTAGTCGCACCTCCATGTGTTGAGATCTCACTAAGCAAACCTTTGAGCCAAATGGCCTCCTTAACACCTTCCGTTACCGCCATGTACTCGGCTTCGGTTGTAGACAAGGCAATAGTGGATTGCAAAATTGCTTTCCAACTAATCGCACATCCACCTAAAGTAAAGACATAGCCGGTCAAAGACCGTCTCTTATCAAGATCACCCATGAAATCTGAGTCCACATAACCTGTTAGCTTCGCACCACTCCTCCCAAACTCCAATCGTGCATTCGCGGTACCTTTCAAGTAGCGAAGGATCCACTTGACCGCCTCCCAATGCACCTTACCAGGGCACGACAAATAGCGACTTACCACGCTAACAGCATGAGCAATGTCTGGTCGAGTGCAAACCATCAAATACATGATGCTCCCAACAGCACTCGAGTATGGAATTCGTGACATAGCACTCTTTTCCTTCTCAGTCTTAGGACTCAATTGTTTTGATAATCTGAATTTTGTTGCAAGAGGAGTCGAAACGGGCCTCGCATCCTTCATCTCAAAACGGTGTAAGACCTTCTCAACAAAACCCTTTTGTGAAAGATACAACTTTCCTTTAGGTCTGTCCCTTAGGATCTCCATTCCAAGGATCCTCTTAGCAGGCCCTAAGTCCTTCATCTCAAATTTTGAGTTTAATTGTTCTTTCACTTTCTTAATCTTCTCCTTGTTTGTTGCTGCTAACAACATGTCATCTACATAAAGGAGTAGATACATGAAACTTCCATCCAGCAACTTCTTAAAGTAGACACAAGAGTCATACTCTGATCTCTGAAATCCAATGCTTGCCATGAATGCATCAAACTTCTTATACCACTGCCTCGGTGATTGCTTAAGGCCATACAAAGACTTGTTTAACAAGCACACGTGGTTTTCCTTACCAGCAACTTCATACCCCTCGGGTTGTTGCATGTAAATCTTCTCTTCAAGATCACCATGTAAAAATGCAGTTTTCACATCTAACTGCTCGAGCTCTAAGTCTCCCATGGCAACTAAAGAAAGCAAAACACGAATAGAAGTGTGTTTTACCACTGGTGAGAAGACATCATTGAAATCCACACCTTCAACTTGACTATAACCTTTAGCTACTAATCTCGCTTTGTAGCGAAAACCAGCAGTGTCATCCTTTCTCTTAAACACCCACTTGCAGCCCACAATTTTCTTTCCTTTGGGCGGCTCCACAAGTGTCCATGTTTGATTCTTATGAAGAGAATTAATTTCCTCTTCCATGGCAGCGGTCCATTTGCCCGCATCACGAGACAAAATCGCTTGTTTATAACACGAGGGTTCACAAAACTCCACCTCTTCTGCCACCGCCAAACAATAGGCGAAATCTGAGTAGCCATACCTAGATGGTGGTTGTATCTCCCTCCTTGTGCGATCTCTCGCCAAAGCATAATTTTGCTCTTCATCAGAGTCATCTGACTCAACAAATGAGTCAACAACAAGTCGAGGTTCACCACCGTGTGATGAATCTTGTTCAGTCACACTTGGTTGTGGGTTCGAGGTCTCTAACTCCACCTCCCTCGATACATTCTTGACATTCTCGATCAATTCGAGCTCGTTGCTCGACTGAACAACCTCAAGCTCCTTACTCGGCTCGGGCTCTTTAACCCGCAACATAGCCGATTCATTAAATGTCACATCTCTCGAGATAAGGAATTTCTTTCCCTTAGAATCAGGACACCACAATCGGTAACCCTTAACACCGGATTCATATCCGAGTAGGATACACTTTTTCGCTCTTGACTCGAGCTTTCCCTCGCTCACATGAGCATATGCGGGACATCCAAACACCCTTAAGTTGGAGTAATCAGCTGGCTTGCCAGACCAAACTTCTTCAGGTGTCTTGCACTCAATAGCAGTATTAGGTGAGCGATTGACCAAATAACAAGCCGTGTTAATGGCTTCTGCCCAAAACTCTTTACCTAGACCTGCATTCGAGAGCATACAACGAGCCTTTTCAAGTAGCGTCCTATTCATTCGCTCAGCCACTCCATTTTGTTGTGGAGTGCCGGCAACCGTTCGATGCCGAGCGATTCCTGCATCATTGCAGAACTGATTGAAATCCTTGTTGCAGAACTCAAGACCATTGTCAGTTCGCAACCTCTTAATCCTCTTACCGGTTTGGTTCTCGAGAAGAGTTTTCCACCTTTTGAAAATGGCAAACACTTCACTCTTCTCCTTAATGAAATAAACCCAAACCTTTCTAGAAAAATCATCAATAAACGAGAGCATATATCTGGAGCTATTACCCTTTGAGGGTACTTGCGAGGGACCCCACAAATCCGAATGGATATAATCTAATGTGCCTTTAGTGCGATGGATGGCTGTCGAAAAGCTCAATCGCTTCGACTTGCCAAAGACACAATCCTCGCAAAAATCAAGCTTGGAAGTACTTTGCCCACACAACAGGCCTCGCTTACTTAAAATTGCCAAACCGCGCTCACTCATGTGACCCAACCTCATATGCCACAACTTTGTATTGTCTGAATCTGTGTTTGAGGTGGAACTTGAGGTAGCAATGGCAATATTGCCTGTCACCGTGGTTCCCTCCAAGAAATAGAGAGTGCCAATCTTTTTTGCTTTCAACATGACAAGAGCCCCTTTTGACACACTAAGGACTCCGCCTTCACTTCTAAACTTACAACCGACATCCTCAAGAGAGCCCAAAGAGATCAAGTTCTTTGTCAAATCCGGGATGTGTCTCACACCCGTCAAAGTACGGATCACTCCGTCATGCATCTTGATCCTCACTGTACCGACACCTGCGACCTTACACAGGTGATCGTTACCTAAAAGTACTCCACCTTCATTAGTCGATTCATAAGTGGCAAACCACTCTCGATTTGGGGTCATATGTTGAGAAGCACCGGTATCCATCACCCAACTCTTCTCAAACTTTTCTTTTCCGTTCGTAACGAACATCACATTATCTGCAACTGAATCGGATTCGGCAACATTAGCCTCACCCGAGGTGGCACCTTTAGATTTTGCCTTCTGTTTATTCTTAAGTTTGTAACAGTCGGCCTTAATGTGCCCCTTGTTCTTACAATACCCACAAAATAGGTTCTTGTGCTTAGACTTAGAACGGCTATTCCCTGAGCCTTGAGTTCTCTCCTTTTGTCTCCCTCTCTCAACAAATAAACCAACATTCTGTTGGCTGCCCTCAACTATTGTCAAGTCATTGTCAAAGTCAGACTTGACAAGTAGGTTACTCTTCACGTCCTCAAGGGTAAGTGAATCACGACTATGAAGCATAGTCTCCTTAAACCCCTTATACGACCCCGGTAAGGAACACAACAAGACCATGGCCTTATCCTCATCGTCCGTCTTAATACCAATCCTCTCCATCTCATGAAGGAGAGCGGTATATTCTGAAATATGGACCTTAACGGATGTACCTTCGGTCATTCTCAAAGAGTGAAATCTTTGTTTTAACCTCAATCGGTTTGTAACCGACTTCTGCATAAAGATTTCCTCTAATTTCTTCCAAGCACCGGATGCCGATGTCTCTGAGAGAATCTCTTGAAGAGTTGAGTCACTAAGACATAACTGAATTGTTGAGAGAGCCCTATCATCCATAGTCTCCCATTCAGTATCCTTCTCTTTCCCCTTTAATGAGTCGGGTCGACCAGTAATGGCCGCCTTAACTCCTAAATTAGACAATATTGCCTTCATCCTTACTTGCCATAGCGCAAAGCTACTTGTGCCATAAAATTTCTCAATGTCAAATTTAGTAGACATGGTCGAATTGGAATTCATGGTGATACACCCTTAATTCCCTTAACACCAGATTCTGATTTAGTAAAACCACACTACTCAAATTAAAAGTAGCAATTAATTTAATTGCTCAAATTCTAATTTAATTAGAATGGAGCCTGACAGCCAAATGCACCGAAAATGTAGGCACCTAAATTGCTAAAGCAATATGTACTAGCAACAAATGACTAGTACAGTGTACCTTTACCCAAAAACAAACTTGATTAAATAATCAAGGTACTAGCTCGGTGATAGTTGACTTCAATTGAAAGTATGCGCAGCAAATTGAGAAAAAAGACAAAATCGATTTAGATAGTAAATCGCTATTAAATCAAAAAAGGAAGAGACGTGGCTTACGTGACTAGCTCGTGCACTACACCAACAGCAACAGGGAGTGAATTTCGCAGCTCTACCACTTGGATTCGGACTCTCGGAGAGAGTATATGGCGGCTCACGAATTTTTTTTTTTTTTTTTTTTTGCGCTGCACCAGAAAAAGGCTGTGGTGGCTCAAGCGAACTCCGTACAGTACACCACGCTGGAAAGGAGCGGAAGCGGAACGGCGAGTGGGAGAAATCGACCTTGCTCTTGATACCAGTTTGTTAGGACAGAGGAACGGAGACAGTAGTGAAAGAGAAAAAAGACAGTGCGGCTAGGGTTGAATAATTTCTGTTATTTCTAAAATGTAAAGTTTACACAGTATAAAGGAAATGGTAAAGTTACCTACATAATCCTAGAAAGTCTTAAATTGTCTAATGTGAGATAAGAGACATTTCTAACAGATCCATTGATTGATTTGTTGAGATGTTAAGCTATTACGGAGCGATGTCAGATGAGATGGTGTCTGGGACCAACTGCAGTCTGGATATTTCTTGAACGCTCCTGTGGAATTTTAGAAAAACGCAAAAGATGTTGGGTTAGTTTTCATGAGGTGCAAATTTCACTATCCTGGTCTCCTGGATCAGAAAAGGAGCATCAAAATTAGCCCGCACACTCGCTCATTCGTGGGCTTGTTTGTAGTCACTTGTTAAGTACTTAGTGGCCGCACCTATCAATTATCAATGTACCAGATGCGTCAAAGATCACTTGCCAACTTCCTTTGGAATTTGGATAATGCATATATATAACTTTCGGACCAATAAACTCAACTAAATTGATGGAATTAATATAAACTGAGAAGAGAGAACCAAACCTATTTATTATTATTATTTTTTAATTTTGAAACGGTTGACAGCAGCTGTCAACTAAAGAACCAAACTTAGTTGACAATAGATTTGTCAAATTTAGCAACTAGTCGACAAGTCTTCCAACGATTTATCAAATTTGTTTTTTTTTTTTGAAGTAAGATTTATCAAATTTGTATAAAGCTGAATCATTTATCAACAAAAGTCAATTAAACTAAACTATTTATTTTTAAACTCACTTCATTAAAAATCAATATGATGTCAAATTGCACTAAATTTGTTTTTTTTTTCTGAACTACAAAAAAACTTATCTAATATCATTTTCCGTACGTGTTGAAATAGCGGTTATAGAAGTCTGAAAATTTCTTAATAACTTGCTCATTTTTCTCTAATTGGGACAAAACGGAATTAAATTGAGCAAAAACTCTGCACAATCTGGCCCCTTCCTATTACTAAAATATATTGGAAATGGCTCGTCAAGTTCAATATCTATATTTCTTCACTCTAATTGTCTCTGTTCAATTAAAATCAAAACATATATAAATAGGCGTTCCACTCACCTACTGTAGTTAGCACTATTGAAGAACAGTTATTCCATCTGGGCCGTTGGTTTCCTGTGGTTCGTTCTATCCGTTCGATGTTCTTCCTTTCGACTGTCTGATTGGAGATTTTTTTTCTTTCTTTGCCTCGGTTTCCTGCCTACGCTGCTTCTCTCTACCCTTTTTGCTTTGTTCCTCTCGAAGGATTGGAGAGATGTACCGCATGTGGGTTTTGGTACGGTTTCTGCTGTCATCGTGGTAGTGGTCTGTGCGCCGTCTCTCTTTCTCGCTCCCATTTTCTGTTTGCCTTCGGTTTTGGTCCATGGCTCCTCCTTGCCTATTTCTTTCTCATGCACTCGATTTTTGTGCGCTGCCCAATCGTGTTTTCTCCGTTCCCAGTTTTGATCAGGTTAAAAATATGCCCTTTGAATTGTGCTCCAGAAGGCTCTAGATATTCTATTATTGTTCTCTCTTCATTTTGCTCAGGTTGGCATCGCTCCCAAGGTGATTGGGAGAAAAAATGTCTTCAATCTTCGCCGCTTGATTCCGGTGATTGCAGAACTCCATTGGCGACCTAATTTGCAGATAGGGGACGATCGGCTACTCCTCTTTCATATGAGTACCGTCTCTATCCCCTTCTCTCTCTCTCAACTCTAAATTTTGTGTGTTTAGAAACCAATTTCAGAGTTACAGTCTCGATATCCTCTTGATCTGCTGATTTGTTTCCATTTTTGTGTGTCTGTGTTAGGTTTTTGTGCGCTGCTACTTCCAATTTGGGGAGGTTGGTGCTGGTCTTCGACGGTCTTCTCTCATTCCCTGCCTCTTTCAGCAGGTGTCGTGTATTTCAGAGGTTTTCTTTTCTATTTTTTTTTTCTTTTCTGTTGCGCTTCCTTTTCACTTCTCTTTCTTCAGCTGGGTATGGTCCTCCAATTTTTCCTTTTTTTTTAGTGTGGGATTTGCACTTTGTTTGTTTTTCCTTAGCCTCCTTCTAACAGGTATTACAAAGATGATAATAGTTCTCAGTGATACTGACAATTACTTTGTTGTGTTAATTTCTAATTTGTTTTTTTTTCTCTGAATTTTAGTTTTTATCAGCTAATCTGATATTGGTCATACAACGAACAGTGCTAATGGAAATCTCTTTTGCACATCGAAACAGCGCTAATGGAATTCGATCCTCTTTACCGAGCTTTATCTACAACACCTGATGGGAGGAGGTAGGCAAGGTGGCCACATGGGTTGTGCTCAAATTCCTTGATGTAAGTTTGAATTTTGATCAACGTAGAGAGAGAGGAAAATGTAAATTTTACTTTGGTTAGTTGTCTTTGATGGTTGATTCGTTAATCAAATTTGTGCAACAGAACTTCAAATAGAAATAACTGTGCCCTCAATTGTACAAACAGACAACAGCGACAATTGGTCCATTATAAAATCAAAAGACAAAAGATAATTTGAAGTTCTCTTACACAATTGTAAGAATATGGTTCAAGTGTAATATTCTTTTTACGATTAATAAGAATTTGCAGTTGGAGGTTTCTGAACTTTCATTTCTTCTGTCGGATCATACAGCATGAAAAAGGTGATGGATGTTGATATGAAAAGGGAGAACTCTTCTTGATTTCTGTTTTTGGGTACTTTTAATTTCATTTTCTTCTTTTTTTCTAAAAAGGCTCGGGATTTTTGAGTAATATTGATTTCTTCTTTTGTATGGTTGTGCTTCAAAGAAGTCCCATGGCTAAATCATAGCACGGATGGTGACTTCACCAGAATCAAAACCAGTCACATAGCCAGTACAACATTCATTTTGTTTTCATCTCTCTTTTGGTTTTTTGTGATCTTATTTTCTCCTATGTTTATGCTTTGCAGGTTGGCTGATTTTCTGCTTAGAGATTTTAGTTTGCAAACTATGTTTTTCTTTGTTATCTATTTTTGTTGACATTTCCAGCTAAAGTTTACTAAAAAAACCTAAATGTGGATTTCTGTTGCAGGAAGAAATGTCATCGCTACAACTAACTGTGCTATAAAATATGTAGAGGAAAGTACACTTTCTTACATAAATATAAAGAAAAATAAAATGAGGGCCTAAATTGAATGATTCTACATTTCATCTCCATTCAAGGTACTGTACGGTTAAGAACGGATTAAAATGATAGTTCCTTTTGATGTTTTCAGTTTATTAAAGTACAATTTATTTGTGGTTCCTCTTCTCTCTTCTTTGTCTGATTTTGTGTTTGTGTTTACAGATTTGTTATATTTTCTGATGTTCGCTCCCGTTCTCAGGTGAGTTCACTTCGCTTCCATTCTTTCCTTCTTTCTTATTCATTCTAGGTCATGACCTTTCTTCAATTTTTTAATAATGTTCTCAAATTTTTTAGCTTCGGATGGTTCCTGAGCAAACAGGTCAAGAGATACCGAAAGGTAAAATATTTTTTAAGAAATTCAGGTTTTTGATAAGTTAGAAATTTTGTTTCAGTATAGAATTTTGCCACCAAAACTAATCAAAATAGGTTTTGCTTCGACATCCAGGTTTTTGACAAGTGAAAGTAATTCAATTGTTAAATTCTTACTCTTGCCTTGGGTTGTATCAGGTCGGTTTCTCATTCTTTATGAGTGTTGTAATTCTCTCAGATCTTATGTATCTTTCTATGCCTTCTTTCATTTCAATTTCCTCCTTCATTTTCATGGGTTACCAATTCTGCTTATTGTGTAACTATTTTTGGATCTTTTTAGGCTCATTTGCAAATCATTTGTTCTAATTTTTGCAATTATTTCAGATATCTGGTATCTGATTTTGCGACCTTCTTCTCCTCGGGTTTAGACTTCTATTTGTAAGGTTAAGTGTCATAGATTTATATCTTCTTTATTATACTGTGCCTCTTGCAAATTAAGTGTCAGTTCGTGTTACTGGTCTTTTCATGTGGGTGACGCATGGTTCTTGCACCAGCAGCTTTAAATTTGGTCCAAGTTTGCAGAGTTTGTCCCTTGGTTTTTGGTAAAGGATGGTTAATCAGCTACGAATATCGCTTTGCTCAAATAATATCAAATTTTTTATTTATTTATTGACATGTAGATATGTCCAACGACCAACATGTTAAAAGGACATTTTTGGAATTTAATAAAATAGTTGTTTTGTATCCGATTCAAACAAAGTTGAGAATAGTCACTAAAATTATCAAAATGTGAGTTATCATGATATTTTTTGTCTTCTCATACAAATTTCATTTCCTTTTTATTTAATGAAAATAATGTGATTTTTTGCTGACACTTCAATCCGTCTTATTTTTCTTTGTTCTGACAGCTTTCTCCCTTTTGTGCTGCTATCCTTCTTCAAATCAGTTGTAAGTTTTTGTGCTGCTATCCTTCTTTGTTCTTTTGTGCTGCTATCTTTTGCCTCCCTTTTTTTGCTTCAGATCTGTTGTAAGTTTTTTGCTTAAAAAACGCAAGAACATTTTGTGCTTCGTCAGATGTTGTCCATAACATTTGGTGCTTCGTGTTTAGGAATTAGCAAGAAAATAGAACTTATTTTTTGCTTTTTTTAATACTGAATTACTGATACAGTTTATATCTCACCAGGACTAATTTTTTTGAATAACGAACTCATGAGTTATAGCTGAAGTTGTCTATAGCAAGGGCATCCTATTTACAAAGAAACCTACCAATTTGCTGGTATGATATATAACCAGAAGTCTTTGAAGTTCTATGGCTACAAGAGTAATTAGGGCCCTTGCTTATTACTGCCATTGATGTTTGTAACATTTAATTATAGTAGATTGGTTCCACTGATATTTGTAACGTTACCTAAATCAAATTTACTATACACTGATTATGAACGATTACTATGCGATTTTAGGAGATTTGAAGATTGAGGCTAAAAATTTAGTTGGCCAATTTGATAACCTTCGTTATTTATTTATTAGTTGATCATTAAAGTAGTTTTCATGCTACAATAGCAGCTGGCCTTATAATAATCAATTATCTTGCATTGACCACGTGAGGGAAATAATAAAATGATCATATGATACTAAAATTTATCAAAAGAATATGAAAAATAAGAATGAATCGGCAGCGCATTTAAAAAAAAAAGATGATTGAAATGGGAAAAAAAAATAGATCGCGCAACGCGCGAATACCCACTAGTTTTTAAACAATGGGTGCGTTTGGATATAGGAAGAAGGAAGAAGGAAGAAAAAAATTATAAACAATCCAAAGTCTTCACAAAGTTACACACTTCTCAATACTTCTTCCCACTTCTTCCCTTCTTTCCTTCTTCCCACACCTATCCAAACGGAGCCAATGGGAAGAAAAAATCAGGTGCAATCAAAATATTCATGGATATATTGTAGCGCTGGAACCATGTTGAACTTATCCAGCAAATTGTACACGAATAAATTCTAATTCAATTTCGTCGATTTTGCTTCAATTTCACTTTATGCGGTTCTGGAGATACAGCGACCGCTCTTCCGAGAACCAGTTGCGATTAGTGTTTACCAAAAACTCGTCGGGTCGAACCCGTCCCGCCCCATGGACCGGACCGTCCCGGACAGTCCATAGACCGCGATGGACTGAAGGGTTAGAACGGGACGGGTCTTCGACGGGTTTGGGCCGCCATTTTTAAAAATACCCGTGTTAACCCGCCCCGTCTTAATCCGTGGACCGAACCGTCCCGCCCCGTCAACGCGTCTAAAACTCGTGCTAATCCCAAAAAAAGGAGGAGGGTAACTTTATATAATTATATTCAAATTTTTCATCTAATAAAAAATTTACAAATCAAATATAAGAAAAAAAAAAAACAGAAATGATAAGTAAAAAAAAATAAAGGAAAAACATAAAAGTAAAAAATAAAAGTAATTAACGAAAAATAAAAAACAGAAAAAATATTGAAAAAAAAAATTATTGAAAAAATAACACACAAAAAAACAGCAAAAAAACGTTATAGATTATATATGTAGTTTAATACTAACGAAAAATAAAAAAATAATAATAAATAAATAAAAATCCGCGGACCGGACCGTCATAACCCGTGCGGGTTACATGGGGCGGGTTTAAAAAAAGTTAGGGCCAAAATTTCTAAGATGGACCGTCCTAATCTGTCCCGTTTTAACCCGTGAACCGTCCTAACCCGTGGACCGCCGCGGGTTGGACCGCCCCCACCCGGTTTGATAAACACTAGTTGCGATGTCAGACTCTCACTCTCAGTTAGCTGGTATTTCAAGAGTATTTTAGCTAGTTTCATCAAAAAAAAAAAAAGTATTTTAGCTAGACCAGGCGCATTAAACTGATAGTCCGCTACCAAAGACCAAGGCTACCAAAGTACAGTTTACATTCACATAAGGCCAAATTTTTTTTTTTTTTCTTTTTGAAATAAACATAAGACCGATTGAGAATTTGAGATGAGGAATATGTGGTCTCCACAAGTCAGTGAAAGAGTGTGTGCCTACTAGACTATGGGCTACGGGTCGGTCCAGAAAGATTATGTTAGGACAAAGCAAGCGGCAAAGTCACTCATTAAATTAAAAAATCTTAGATCTTCTATGTTGCATCTCTGTGTTGTAATACGTGCAGCGGACGTAGTTTTACGGAAATGGGCCAATAGCTTCTCGTACAAAACATCACACAGCTTTCGACATAGGATGTCTGATACAATGAACGAGGTAGGTCAGGTCAAGGAAAAAGTGAGAGTGGGGACCACTCTTCAGCTTCCTGGCTAAGATATTTTTGCTCTGCCAACAGGCAACAGCCATTTTATTAATATTTTAAGAGCACTTTTGTCCCAAAAATCAGGAGTCGGTGTTGTATCAGAAAGATTATGTTAGGACAAAGCAAGCGGCAAAGTCACTCATTAAATTAAAAAATCTTAGATCTTCTATGTTGCATCTCTGTGTTGTAATACGTGCAGCGGACGTAGTTTTACGGAAATGGGCCAATAGCTTCTCGTACAAAACATCACACAGCTTTCGACATAGGATGTCTGATACAATGAACGAGGTAGGTCAGGTCAAGGAAAAAGTGAGAGTGGGGACCACTCTTCAGCTTCCTGGCTAAGATATTTTTGCTCTGCCAACAGGCAACAGCCATTTTATTAATATTTTAAGAGCACTTTTGTCCCAAAAATCAGGAGTCGGTCTCCTCTCCTCCGCTTGTACACTTGTACCGACTCCAATAGAAGATCTAAGAATGATCCACACCGTCCATTTCCGATTCGAAGGTTTATATTAGCCATTTACAGCGCTGTCTTGAACTGAATGGATTCATCTCAGATCGTTCGATTCTATTTCAACGGTTAAGATCTTCCAAAGGCCTCTCCAATCATATTCGTACAATTGGAGAGGAGCCGCCAAAAGCACCGCTTAGATATTTAATAAAATAATAACAATAAATGAACGCTTGGAGGTCCAGCTGATTACGTGGCTGAGAGAAGACAACGAAGGATGTCACTTTTTCTCCTCCTCCTCCGTTCCTTTCTAATCTCATACTTGTCGAAACTTAAAAGGAAAGAATTTATTCTAATTTTCTAGACAAGTATTTTAATTGTAATTGTAATTGTAATCGTAATGCACTCCATATATTTTTGTGGCTGAGAACAATGGGCATGCTGTCTCCTTCAAAGCAAATATACAAAGGAGAGGGAGAAGAGAGGAGAAATTGAGCTGGATCTTGAGCTGAAGAAAACAAAGGTTTAATTTTTGTCCATTTTTTTCTTATAAATTGCTTCTTTTTTCATGGTTGGTTGATATGCTTGTGAGCTGCCTATGCCTTTGTTCCTAGTGATTTGACTTTGCTTTTGTAATTTCTGGTACTCGAAGTAATTTTTAGTATATTGTCTCAGTATCCAAGATTATAGATCCAAATTTAGAGATTCAATTTTCTTGTACTGTGTCATCAATAGTAGTTTCTTTATGATTGCTGGTAGTTTATTAGTTGTTGTCTGCCACAGTGCCACAGATGGGTAAATACAAAAGGAAAGTGATAAATATGTAACAGATATCCTTTAATTGTGGAACAAATAAAATTGAGCCCTAATTTTCCTTTTCTTTTTTTTTTTATTTGCATTGAGTTCAGTTAAGTATAACTCGGGGAGAATTTATTTGTCTTGGGTAAAAATCCTTCAAGCTCCAGATTTAAAATTGTATTTTGTGCAACGTTTAACCTAATTTATTTAGTTAATTGCTTCATTTTTCTGTGCTGGTTTGATATATGGCTATAGTAGGAATTGATCAGTGGAAGGTTAATAATGCAGTAATATCCAAAGATAGTTTTTTCATGCAAATTACACACTTGATTGGATACAAAATGTGTAATACCTGAGAGAAATGTTTTCTTTCACAAATTACATTTGTCCTTTAATGCATATGCAGCTTGCCTTTTTTGTTCTCAAATGGTATCTATAATATATGAACTATTATTATAAGATTTCTTTTTTCCAATCCTTGGTGTGTTTATGATTTAAATACTTGAAAGGTGTGCATTTTTTTACCTATTACTTTTGTATGATGAGAGATAATGGACAACTTTGTAATATTTTATTATATGGAACAGGATTGGCTCTGACTTGTCAGTTCATACTATGTCTGAACGTGCTGAGATCAGATTCAACGAGCGAGAAGACCTAAACATCATGTTAGGGATGAGAGAGGTCGGTGAACCCAGCTCTCGTCACAACTCTTTGTGGATGGCTCACTGGACCAACAGCACACAAAATAAGCAAAGTTCAATCTCGCACGCTGAAAATACCAAAACCAGGGTAGCTGAACAGTTGGTCATAGGCATGAACCGCCGTGCCAACACAAGCTCTAACCTGCTGAGAACCAGCACAAATGAGAATCTGGACTTCTACTTTAATTCGGTCACCCAAAAAGCCATGGTCTCGTCAAATATGGAAGCCTGTGGAGTTCTAGAAGGATCTGACCACTTCCCCATGTACAATATCAAAAGGAAAATTGAGAGCATATTGAACCCAAAGGGGAAGGCTCAATTTATGGACAGGATTTCTGAGCTAAATTTGACCTTTCATTCATCAGAGGAATTTCATTTTGAGAAGGCCACAGTTCAAAATCCGAAAAACCACCAGCTGACAGCTCTAGAGTCGTGCTCATGTACCGAAGAGGGTAGCGTTTCAACTAGCTCTCAAATTGAATGCCCCAGCAATTTTACCAGGACACAGAGCATGAATTCGACTGATAACTGGAGTGATTCTAGTAAGCGGAAAGCTGTGTCTTTGTTTGAAATGCTGAGTATGCCAACTGAATCATTTGGCATGACTCAAAGTAAGAGAAAATCTAAGAGCTGTGAGGAGGATTTCGAGGGGCATGATATGATTAGTAAATTTAGAAAATTTGAAGGGCGATTTGAACAAAGTGATGAATTGCTGTTTGGCAGTGCAAAGGCTCTTGGATCTGTTAAAGGTAAAGTTTAGATATAAGAATGATATCAGTCTTGAACTTTATTTGTTAGATAGTATTCATATCTGACTTTTCTTAAGACAAAAGATGAAATCCTAGATAAAATTAACATTGTGGATCTCATCTAATTGAAAGAAAATATTTTCTGATCGCCTCTGCTGCATTTAATTTTCAGGCCTAGCTTCTTCAAGGGCACAAAAGGTACGAATCAACAATAACACATTATACATCTTAAGAAAATATACAAAGAAACACAATGAACTCATGTAGTTTGGAATATTATGAATGTGATGTCTTTTGGAAAATACTGAGAATATAAAGTACCAAAATGCTGGCTAATTTATAAGCCAAAGCATTTCAAGCAAATGTTGGATCACATTGAATTAGATAGTTTATCCACTAGACATCTGTCTTAAAATGAGTTAGTTCCATTAATAATTTTCACGTGATGTTTCTGTGTGCAAACCAAGAAAATATCGAGCTCTCTCTCTCTCTCTCCTCCCACACAGTTCATTTCATTGAAACAATATACTTGTATATGCTTCTTGTTTGTACTCTGGACTTTGCTGCTAGCAAGATGTTCTTTTCTCTAACAGTAAAGTGTCAGACTCAGATCTTTTGATACTTGAACCTTATATAAAATAATTGGATGATTTCTCCTACAATGGAATACCTATAAAGATAGTAAAAAAAAATGAGCAGAGTTTGAAAATATTGACAGACCAGTGTGCCTGTGTACTCGGGGGGGGGGGGGGGGGTATGATTGCAAGGGGGAATCGCTTTACTGGTTGAACTTAGATAGAGAGGAGAATGGACAAGGCTTTCTTTTATATTTTTAGTAGTTAAGCTGCATTCATTAGTCTGGATTTAATGGAGGCCAATCATTAGTGAAATGTTTCCCCAGATCAATGGTACAATAAGAAAAGAAAATTGTTGTACTTGAGAATGTTATCCTAGATCTCTGCTGAAGTTAGAGACTACCACCTTTGGCATGACTGTTCCTGTACTGTACCACAATGATAGCAATCTGTAATTTTTGAAAGCAATATAGTGAATAAATAACATAGCGCTTAAAGTTGCAAAAGGCAAAGAAATGGTTGAGATAGTGCATGACTGAACTGTTCGCAAAAAATTCTAAGCTGGTAAATCCTGTTTAATAAAATAAGATTATCTGGATTTCTCTATTTTATAGGTAATGGCTCACCATAATTCGACAAGACCCAACTCTACTGCAACTGCATATCCAGAAAAATCACATATGCAGGACGAGCATATCAGGTCTCTAAACACCATTCAAGGCCCAGGTCCCTTGCAGACAATGACAATAAATGCCACCGAAAGTCTTTCTAAAACGAATAAAAAACCAAATGCTGATTCAAATTCAATGGAAATGCAGCAGAAACCATCAGACCAACAAGCACATGGCAACCGGTGGCTGAAGCGCCTCCGACACGACATTTCAAGTAAAGATGTCGCCCTACATACTAAAAGGTTGAAAGTTCAAAATAATATCTCAAGTCAGGTTTCACCAAAGCAAGTGAAGTCTTGGATACAGAGATGGTGCGTAAAAAAGGTACCGTCAGAGGGGGGTGAAAATTTTGAAATTGGACCTAAAGAAGATATTAAAGGGAGGCAATTTCCTAGTATAGGAGCTATGGCAATGATGGGGAAAGCCATGAATAAGTTCAGGCCTGGTGAATTTCAGAGGCGGGGCCCATCAGTTGTTTGGAATAACAATGAAGTTTGAGTTTCAGTTTGGACGGGCAATTGCTTTTTTTTTCTCCAGAAGGTGCACTAAAAAGTCGCTTTGTTGGGCTGTTTGGTCACTGGATGAAGAGTTATTTCCGCTACTTGTTGTAGGTATATTCTTTTGTCCTCTATTGCTTTTTCAGTTATTTTAAAGCACCAAAGTTCTAGTATTACTTCTAATGCTTGATTATCTGTATGTATGGTCCTGCATCCAACAGTCTTACTGCCCACTTGTTGGTAATTTTGTGGTCTTGTTTGATATAAAGGTAAATACTTCTTTTCATGCTTTTGTTTTACTGGCTAGATTTTTTTTAATTGCTTATGTGAAAAATTAGTGGTGCATTGATCGACATGCAAGTCAAAAGTATAATTCTGAGGCAAAGTTGGACAGAAGTAGGGTCTGATTGTAAATGAAAGATTATCTATAGGGCTCACAGGGGGCATCATCACATCTTACACTATATTATTATATCATATGATCATCTCAGCAAAGGCATACCATATTGTACAGCTTTACTGGTTGCACATTATACGCTGATATACTGTAAAATGTGGTTAACCGGGCCGAAATTGCTACACTGTGAATAGCTTGGTTTACTGTATAAAAAATTCTTCAAGTTGAATAATGTTTTCTCTTTAACATATCAGAAAATTGCTGTCGTTGCTGCTGCCTTGATACGCACAATACCTTGCACTGTTGTGGAACCAGTTATCTTACATTCTTTTCCATTTCAATCTTGCAATATATAGTACAAGATATTTCTTTTTTTTTTTTTCTGTTCAAGCTTACATCTATTTACCTTTTTTATTTGAACGATTCTGGCCTTTCATGTAGTAGTATTGTTGGCAAGTACTTTTTTTTGGTAATATAATTGTTTTTCAGTTTTCACCGATGCTTTCAAGTAGTTTTATAGTTTGTTTCTTTTTTTTTATATATTTTTTGAATGAAAATAGGGGTCAAGCCCTACTAGTTTGTTTATTTTACTGGTGGTAGCTACATTTTCTGATCGTTATATTTGGAAATGGTAGAAATGAAGCGGAAATCCAGAACATTTAGATGGTACTATATTAATATATGGTTTTTCATTCTTACGTTTTACTGGCTAGTTAGCAACCTCAGTTGAGAGCTCAGAGCGCACAATTTAGTATACAAATAGACAGAAATCGTTCCTATATTGAAATCCTACCGGAGATCTTGTGGGAGAAAAAAACACGATCCGTGGATTTTGTTCTGATTGGTTAACAGTTCTGAGCCACGGATCAATGAATTGGCGAGAGGTGGTCTGAATGATGCGAAGGGACGATTTTGTCGCTGAATATAAAAGGCGGCTCCTGTCTAGGCCTGTCTAACGTTGATAAAAACTACGGAACAGCCAATACCGTTTATCGTTTTGTTTAGAAAAACGGTACGAGATGACATTCCGTTTACCGTTTCATTAGGAAAACGGCACGAAATATCATTCCGTTAACCGTTCCACTTCATATTTTGTACTGATTTTGGTTGAAAACGAAGTGAAACAGTTCGAAATGGTATAATTTCTGATTTCATTAGCCGTTTCGTTATCGAAATAAAATAAAAAACTGTGCCGTTAACCGTTCCGTTTCGTATATACGGAACGGCATAACGTGGCGTGGGCTGCCGTTGATAGGCCTACTCCTGTCGTTGGATGGTTGGATGAAAATAAATAAAAATGATGGTACACATCAATTACCTTTAACATATTCATATGCAATTAAAAACAAAATTTTTCGTTCAAGATGTTAGTAATTTGTCGGGACTAGATGAAAGATTTTCAGATTAGATGCGATGAGTACTGCCTTATGATGACGCTTTGGGTTGAAGAGCCATTTGGCACTTGTCAGAGAAGCACTACACGGAGAAACAATTTCCAAGTCGCAGAAAATCGGAACTTGCTCATTATCCCTTCCCTTCCCTTCTTCGTTCACTCTCAAGTCAAAAGTCTCTCAGCTCAAACAGTAAAACCAAAACCCTTACAAACCCAAAAATGGAGCTGGCAGGTTTCTCTCTCCACCCTTCTCCGACGCCACCTCCATGGCGGCGTTCTCTCGCCTCTCGCTCCTTCCTTTTCCCTCTCTCTTACTCTCTTCCTTCCTTCACGCACCACACCTCGACTCAACCTCTCTCGCTCTGCCGCTTGAATCTCCTTTCAAGGAGTAAAACCGACATTGACGAAGAATTCTACAAGGAAGAAAGCGAGAACGATGAAGAAGAATCGACTTCTTCGTCTAAGCCTGTGTCGTTCTTGTCCTTGAGTAACAAGCCTGATAGGAACCTCTCTCTTCTCGATGAATACGAGATGGAGGAGCTTGCTTCCACACATAAAAGCGGTTTGTCTCCTTTTCATTTTTTTTTAATTTTGCTAACTATCTTCATAACATATTTAGATATAAATATCATTAGTTTGTTTGGACATGTTCTAAAGTAAACAGCTAGGAAGTAGGATAGACAAAATCTGTTCTACCCCATAATCTGCAAGATAGTAAATGTTTTCTATTTACTTTAGTTTATAGGCATATATGTTGCCTATTTATCTTTGTTATATACTGACAACAACAACAACAACAACTAAGCCTTTGTTATATACTGACATTCCTAGATTTCTGAGGCATCTTAAGCTTTAATCATAGAAGTTTCTCTAAATTAATCAGATGCATGTTATTTGTAGGATTTGTAGCTGTTCTAGGGAAACCCAATGTCGGTAAAAGTACACTTTCAAATCAAATGGTTGGCCAAAAGGTTTCTATTGTCACTGACAAGCCTCAAACAACACGACACAGGATCCTCGGCCTTTGTTCTGGGGATGATTACCAGGTATTATTTTTATTCAATAAAATGATATGTTCAATTGGGCTCTTGAGGGATCAGTTCAGCCTTAAACATTACTGTTTTTGTGTGTATTCGTACCAACCTGATTGTTTTTTGGGGTTTTGTTGTGTGGTCAAATTAAAATTGCATAATGATAATGATTAATGATACTATTTCGCACCAGCCTATTACGAGGTTGGTATTTCATCAACCAAATCGGTCCTTTCTGTTGTTTTATGACATGGTTTGAGAAAGAGGAAATGAGATGAAGAATTGTATTCTTTTTACATTAAATTAAACTATTAATCTGCTTTTATAACTTCAATATCTTATTGTTGTCTTAATATTTCTAATTTGAGCTACGGTTGTAGTGTGCAGATAATACTATATGACACACCTGGTGTAATAGAAAAAGAGATGCACAAATTAGACAGCATGATGATGAACAATGTGAAGAAGGCAGCTGTTGATGCTGATTGTGTACTTGTAGTTGTTGATGCTTGTAAAATGCCCCAGAAGGTATAGTTCGATATATTCCTGTCTTCCTTGTTCATTTTTGTCAGGAAAGGGGGAGGGAAGGAATTGGGAATGGGGTTATCTGCTTTTGAAATAAATTTCTATGTTATAATGAGGTTACAAAACCCCTAGATTCTGTATTCATATTAACATGAAACCTGACAAACTAAAATAGCTGGTGAATTCTTAATTTCAGCAGTTTGCCTAAATATTCTTTTAACTTACGCAATTTAAGAAGTTTACTAAAAATCCTTCATTATTTTCTGATGCTGGTTTTGTTATTTTCAAGTTTAAAGCAATATTTGAAATTTCAATTATATATGGGCCCCTTCTAACTGCTAGATATTAATTTCAGATTGATGATTTGCTTGAAGGTGTCTGTTCTTTGAAAAATAGACCACCAACCCTACTTGTGCTAAATAAGAAAGACTTAATAAAGCCTGGAGAGATTGCCAAAAGGATAGAGGTCTGTTGTCTTAATTAATTTAACCCAAAATATTATTGATTTATTTTCAATGGTCCATGGACAATTCTTTCCTTATAAACTTGAAATTACTCTAAAATTAAGAGCAAAAATTAGACACATATAAGAAAGAATCATTTTGGTTTGTGCCAACCAGCATGTGCCGGTATTAGTAGGTAATTTTAATTTAACCAATTAATTGTAGTCTTGTAGAATCTATACTACACTTCTAATACTTCTGTTGTAAATAATTCTCAGTGGTATGAGAAGTCTACGGATGTCGATGATGTGATACCTGTCAGTGCGAAGTATGGGCATGGAATTGATGATGTCCGAGACTGGATATTATCTAAACTACCCTTTGGTCCTGCATATTATCCCAAGGTATGTGCCCTCCAGCGACTAAGGTGTTTATATGAGTAGTTCGGTAATTACATGATCTCAGTGCACTAGCAGTCAGGTACAACAGTATGGTACAAGCTGGTGTGTACTTCCTGATATTGTAACAATGATGATATGGCCAATCTCCCCTTTATATCTTCTGTGATTATCCTTCTATTTTCTTGTATTTGTAAAATAACCTTAAGCTGTAATAATTTTTATTTTATTTTTTCCCCATGTTTTCCATACTGTATTATTCAGGATATTATCAGCGAGCATCCAGAGAGATTCTTTGTAGGAGAAATTGTTCGTGAAAAAATATTTATGCAATACAGGAATGAAGTTCCTTATGCTTGTCAGGTTAGCTATTCTGAGTACTTGTCCTTAATTACCTAGCTTGAATTTTTTTTGTTCTTTCACTATCCTTGATTTTTGAAAATTTTATACCCACCTTTTATTAACTGCTTGTCATTCATAACTTTGATTGCATTTAGGTCAATGTTGCGAGTTACAAAACAAGGCCTAAAGCGAAGGACTTCATTCAGGTCGAAATTTTAGTTGAAAAGGACTCCCAAAAGATGATTCTCATTGGCCGGGTATGAATTTTTTTAAGTTTGGATTTAGTTAATGGTGAATCACTATTCCTATATGTGGATGATTATTTGTTGTCTATCCTTTCTATCTTATGATCAAATGAACGTAATTTGAAAATTGAGCTTCACTGCCCAATATTTGTTCTAATTTTTGTTTGTACTTTCTATAGCATTCATTGTAATTTATGCTTGTGAACTTTGGTATTTTGCATTTTGCTTTGGGATCAGACCTGTTTTTATAATATATTATTAAAAAAAATTATTTCAGGACGGGAAAGCACTGAAGGCATTGGCAACAGCTGCAAGGCTTGATATTGAGGATTTCCTACAGAAAAAAGTTTTTCTCGAGGTACTTTATTCCTCTTTACTCCATGAAGAAATCCTCCAACATCCCAACAGCCTTCTTATTCCAATTTTTTAAAATGATCCTGAAAAATTACAGATTTAACTCATTCTTGACCAAAATGAGTAATTGAGTAATCTATAATCTTGATCTCTTGAAAAATTGAAAAGGAGAATCATAGTTTTTATTTCTGCTGTTGGGACGTTTGTGGTATATTTCTGATTTCTGGATGGATATGCTATGATATTTTTTATTTGAAAAGTGTCTCAAATATTTTGGATCCTACAAATTTTCAACTGGATATTAGCAGTGGTGAATCATATTACATAAAATTATCTGAGATTATGTTGTATTTTTCCCTTGTTTCGGACAGGTTGAAGTCAAGGTCAAAGAGAAGTGGCGGCAAGATGAGAAGCTTTTAAAAACTTATGGGTATGCTGGAATTAAGGTTTATTGATGTATAATTTTTTTGTTAGTTTTTTTTTTTATGCTTTGATATTAGAATGTCAAGTTGCAAAAGAGGAAATAAGAACAAAAAAGAAAGGTTGGTGGAATTTCAATGAGTTTTTCCAAGATCTTTTCAGCCTCTATGTTGGGCCAATTTGTTAAAAATTAACATGGCTGAAATGCGTTGGATTGGAGGAAGCAAAGTTGAGACCAAATGCTTTGATCGTATGTAACACATGGCCTACATTAAAAATTTAAGAATTCTTAACGACTGTTGATTTACCAAATCAGGAAGATAACATGTTGAAGAGGTCTCTAGCAGTTTTGAAGCAATACTTAGGAAACATTGTGGGTAATATCATGTTATATTATTATGTGTGCGTTTTTATGAACTATTAATCCTTACGTAGTAATTTTGGACACTGTCACTAGGGCTGAAAACGGAAGTCGTTTTAATCGTTTTTCGTTTCGTTTCGTCCAAACGAAACGGTTAACGAAACAACAAAACGATTTCGTTTGGTTGGACGAAATGGTTAACGAAACAGTTTCACCATTTTGACCGTTTTGCAGCCCTAACTGTCACAATACATGTCATTTGCATAATTGTATCTTCTGTTCCTAAAGGAGACAGACAGTCTAATATGACGTACTCGCTTTTTGCTTGCTAATTTCTCGTCTGATACTTTGTCAAATTGTCGGCGTGAGATGTTCAGCTAATGCGAGGGAAACAGAAACAACTATAAACCGAGGTAAATTTTACGCATTTAGGTGTAAATAAATAGAAACTCCGTGGCACAGTAAACTGATTGGAAAAAAGAATCTATAGTGGCTGAGTTGACCTTAAACGTAATTGTTTTGTTTTATCGTATACATTTTACACAAGGTCCTTAAAAAGTACTTACTTTTTACCAGTTAACATTACATTTTTAGAATTTTAATAGTTTTACTTTGTTTTACATCGATCATATCTTAGGAAAGTAATATTTCATCCATTTCGACGCCATTGTTTCAAATGATACTGACGTGATTTCGTTGCACGAGCTGATGACATAAATACAATTTTTATTTTTCATAATAAAACATATCATATTTAAATTGAATGATAATAGCATTGACATATGTATTATAATACCGTCACGAAACTAATAAAAATATTACATCGTCACTTTAGATATTGATATTTGCGTAGATGCTAATGTTAATTTTCATGTAATTTTTGTACTAGCAATAGCAATGAGATCGAGTTGATACAAAATAAAAACTTCCAAGGCTAATACAATAATTTCAAACTTTAAAGACTGTGAATAAGAGAAATAAATAACTCGTAAAAAAGTACCATTGTATTTGTATCTTTTATATTTTGTATCGAGAAACATTAGAGTTTTTAGAGTAAATAGAAAGATTTAGATTAGAAAATAGGTAGTAATAACCTGATGGAGAATTTTTTTTTTATTAAAAAATTGTAATATTTTATTTATGTAATTGAAACAACGGCCCAATGACCTTTTCTCAAAAAAAAAAAAAAGATTTCATGTCGAATTCCAATGTCCAACATGTCTCTTGCAAGGCTGAAACGCGGGCGGTTACACGAAATAGTGTCACAGGTGATCTGACACCTCCTCCTCGACGGCTGGACCTAAGGCTAAATGTAAATGGGATCCTGTCCGTCTCCTCTCAGCCGGACACTTCTCCTACGCAGCGCATCCTCACCTTTTTTCCGCTTCCAAAGAATTCCGTGTCCTCTCAGCCGCCAGTCCGCCACACCTCCTCCTCCTCCTCGACGGGTGGTGCATATTAAGAATTACTAGTTCAGCTCTCTCTCCTTTGCCCCTTTGCAGTTCCATTTCGCATTTCTCTGCCAGTCCCTGTCTTTGTTGCTTCACCAATCTACCAAGTTCAAACCCTACTTTCTTTCTTTCTTTCAATTTCACCAAACATCTCATCTCTTCTCTTCTCATTATTACTGGATGTCTTGTGTGCTTGTGTCCTTATCCTCTTCCTGAGTTCAGTTGTTCTTTTTCATAAATAATTCCTTAATTCATTCATTCATCTCCGTCTCTTTCTCTTTCTACTAGTCTCCAAACATGAGCAGACGTGACGGCAGAATTATTTTTGTCGGCAATCTTCCCGGCGACATTCGCGAAAAGGAGGTTGAGGATCTTTTTTACAAGGTTCACCATCTCTTTTTCTTATTCTTATTTCATTTCATCTCCAATTCCAATTTCCACTTTTCAGACCTCACCCAGACTAGACTGCTTATTATTGTGTACGCTCAATTTTATTTTGGTTCATTGTTTTCTTATTTATTTCTTTACGGGTTTGCAGTATGGATCTATTGTCGACATTGACTTGAAGATTCCTCCAAGGCCTCCCGCCTATGCTTATGTTGAGGTATACTATAACAAATCTGTCTTTAACCTTTTACCTGACTACACTACTGTATTGTTGCACTACTAATGCTCTATCAATGTCCTTGCGGAAGCAAGATTAACAAAAATCTGCCTCAGCGGTCAATTAAGCACAAAGCATGCCACATGAGAAAATATCTCAGGAACTTTTCTGTAGCTGAGTTTGAAAAGCAAATTAGTATGCTGGACATAAAATATTTTTCTTGATCTTGCTTGCTGTATATTGTAGTTTGAAGACCCCAGAGATGCTGAAGATGCAATTCGCGGCCTCGACGGCTACAAGTTTGACGGCGAAAGATTGCGGGTATGTGCATAAAATGGCTGCCGTAACAGTCATTCTTTGCACCAATATGTGATGCAGTCCAGGGTCAACTCTATCAAGTTTCAATCATTACTTAGGAGAAAACGTTTTGAGCACAAGTTTCATCAGAAGTGTGGAACACCTTTTTGTCGCATGAAAGTCGATATTTGAATTAAAATTTGAATCATAATTGGGACGGAGTGTCCAAACTATATCTGGATTTGAATTGCCTTGTTTATTATAGACATGTAGAGCACTGATGGTAAAGAAATTTGGCACGGACAAAGTAAGTATACTGTAATTAAACTTAGAAAATACAACCTGCCATAATAAAAATCATCCTTGAGAAACATTGGTCTGAAGATGTGCAATATATCTGTTTGTGTAAGCACCATTGGGCTATAAAAGTTGACCAGCATTAGTTACTGTTTGGGATTCTAGATGCTTTGTTCAACTTTGGCATGAACATTATTAGGTAGCTTCTACCAAGGTATCGAAAAAACTTTGGCATGGACAAAGTAAGTCTCTTATTAATAACCTTACAAAATATACTTTATGCCATAATAAAAATCATGCCTTGAGAAACGTAGGTCTGAATATGTTCAAACTATATTTTTCTGTGAGACTGCTGCATAAAATGACCAGAGTTGCTTCTGTTCCTCAGTTCTAGATGCTTTTATTAATGTATTTATATTTATATTTATGCCTTCCTTTTCAATTATGGAAGGTGGAGTTGGCTCATTTTGGGCGTGGCGCACCTTCTTCTCATGATCGTCCAAGCAGCCGTAGTGGTGGATCCCGACGTGGGGCTGTCCCTAGACGCTCAGAGTATCGAGGTATGCCTTATGTTCAACTTTCCTTTTGATTCTTTTGCAAAAGCAATTAATTTTGGAGATTTATTACCCCATCGAGTATTTACAATCCTTTTGTCATATATGTTTTTTGTTGGAAATTTGTCTGGCAGTGGAAGCAATCGTTTGGTTCGACTTAATTTGTCCTTGTGCTGCTACTTTCAGTTTTGGTGTTTAGTTACTACTTACTACCACAGTCCAGATGAGTTCTTTATTAGCTCTCTGGTTGCAATACGAGCCAAAGATCCTTAACTTTTAAGGCTAGACAGAGTATAGGTACTGAATTGCGAAAAACTGCTATTGCTATCGCTTAAGGTCTGGCGGACATTTTGTCTCCTGGAATTTCACATGTCCTTTATATCAGAAATTTTTGGATAATTCCATGTTTGAGACTATTGCAGTGATGTACACAGCATAAATTTGTTTTACATTGTTCTGTCTTTTCTGTAATCTGCAAAAGTTGAATGATATGAAAGTAAGTTTATCACCCACTAATTTGTGTCTGTTTGCATCTAGTTCTGGTCACTGGGTTGCCTTCATCTGCATCTTGGCAAGATTTGAAGGTATGTCTCATTATTTTTATGTATCAATGCATTTAGCTTGTTACACTGTTTTATATAACTCCCCTAAACCTTAGTGTTATGGATGTACATGTGATATTAGACCTGGTGGATTTAAGAAATTGTGAAAAATAATGGTTTTTCCTCTTATGCAAGTCTATCTCTGCTTCTGTTTGTTAGTACAATATGAACAATTCTCTATTTTTGTAGGACCATATGCGTAGAGCTGGTGATGTCTGCTTCTCTGATGTTTATCGTGAAGGGGGAGGTGAGTATAAAAGTCAAGAAAAGCTATAGTTACTTAGGACAACTAGGCTATCTGTTCATTTGTTCTGGGGAGCAGTGGTTTGTAGCTTTCTTCAGGACATGGGGTTGTTGGTAATGCTTGAATTTTTCACATGGTTAGCAGTCTTTTTTGGTCTAAAAACCGCTCTGGATCAGTGCCAAGTTTTACATTTGGTGCTGATTTTCAAAATTTCTTGGCTGATGTGAAGTTAATTTAGCATACCTTTTGTTTATCTAATACAGTAGCAAGGTGCAATACCATACCAGTTGTTGGTCACACCGGCAGGGGCTAGCCAGGAATTGTGCACGGGCACGATATGGCGGGGCCAGTTGCTGGCTGGGCCTTTGCGTATGGGCCGGTATGCTTCAGGCCTTCAGATTACCATGGTACAGGAACATTGATCCAACATACTTGTGTTGAGGCTAATGATTCTTCTTTCCTTTTTTGTAGGAACTGTTGGGATTGTGGATTACACAAACTATGATGACATGAAATATGCGGTACCTATCTGTTTTTTACTTTGGTGTCTTTGCTTGTTCTGTCGATTGGTCCCACCTAATAGCATTATGATAGTTATGATGCACAAATGGCTTACTAGTCTCCATATTACATATCCGGTATTTAGTGTTGCTCGGTTGTTGGATTGCATATATCTTAGCTTGATTGTGAGATGTGGTGGATGATATATTATTCATCATTCAATAATCTATGTTTACCTGTATTACATTAATGTAGAGATCATCATTATAGTATTTTATAGTATAGTTTTACAAAAGCTTAGGTAATGTTTGAGATTGACAGAGTTTGGTTCCAGAATGGGGCAGTTTATTTTCTATGGATGTTTTATAGTTTAATCTTTGATATTTCTATTGCAGATAAAAAAGCTTGATGACTCAGAGTTTCGCAATGCATTTTCTCGTTCCTATATACGGGTTAGTCTCTTCTGCGCTTTCGCTCTTTGTTTTATTCATTGTTGGTATGGGAACAAGCAGATTAATTATGCGGGTGTGTGTGTTGGGGTGGGGGTTGGGTTCTTTGAAATAGAAATTTCAATTACCTAAAGTCGCAGCATGAGTAATGCAAATGCTGACCCTAGATACGCAACCTTTAACTAAAACATTTGCATTTGGATTTATCCTCCTGACCCTGAGAATTTTATGATGAGGGCAGGCTACTTTGTTTTACAGGCCTTAATAACTTGTGTCTTTTGTTAATTCGTCAGTATTTGAAGAATTGGGACTCAAGTTTTATTCAACAAACAAGTAATTGGGGTTTGGGTTGGAGGGGTTGGGGGAGATGTCTGAAGGAAAGTATTTTTGGTAACTTTCTCCTTTATTTGTATGCAAAAGTAGGGCATGTTTGTACACACCAAAGCAGCCTCTGGTTTCTATTCTTTTTTTTTCCCTTTTTTCTATTTTGAGGCACCTTCTTGCGTTTTATGGATCCTTTTTTTTATTTTGTGGATTTTCATAACCAGGTCAGAGAGTATGATTCGAAGAGACACAGCTTGTCCAGAAGCCGAAGCCGAAGCCGCTCCTACACCAGGAGCCCTAGTCCTAGCCGCAGTCGTAGCTATAGCCGTAGCAGGAGCCAGAGCCGCAGTCCAAGGTATGATTAGTTTCATGTGTTGTAGTTTATTTCTTTTTGCAGTGTTGCATTACTAGGCTCGCTTGACCATGTATTTCATTTTACATAGTAACTCTGAATTTGAGAATTCTTATGTTCTATAAGGGTTTATTTGGCAAGTAGAGAGTAGTTATTAGAGAGGGGAGTTGTGGGATAGTTGCCAAATGGGATTGGGGCTGAATGAAGTTGTGGAAAAATGAAATGTTTGAATTGCACCAAAAATTTCCAGTCTAAACCCTGGGTTGAGCTGTTTAGTCCATATTCCATTGGATAGAATAGTCTAATCAATTAGGTGTGGGACACAGTTAGGAAAGCGAAGTGACCTTTTTCGGTGCACTGGGCTCAGTGTCTCTATTCTCTTTTCCATGATTCTCTTCTTTTGGTGAACAAGCCCTGAGTTGTGGTCTACAACTTTACCTGAGTTCTTATTATACCTCTCTAGTAACAGGAAAAAGTGAAAATAAGAAAAGAAATCTAGAGGAAGAAATGGAGACATAATAGCGATAAAGTTACTCAACTATGATATATACTTAATCCCCAACAAATAAAAATGATAATAGTTCGTTCTGGGCCCATTTTTCTGTTTTACTTGAACAGTGGAGAGTTGACAAATTGGTGTTCTGTATATGTATTTTGGGTCTGTTGTTAAAGGCTTTGTTGTTGTTGTATGTATGTATGTATATTTTGAGTAATTCATTGGTAATACTGCTGATAAATGGTATATATAGATGTAAGCCATTTTTACTATGTAAAATCTCCGGAAAAGAGGAATCTTCTATACGGGGTATGGCATAGATGAAGGATGAGGTGTCATTTAGAAATTAGCAAGAATTTAAATTTGCTAATAGTGCAGTAGTATCTTTATCTAATTTACGAAGGAAGATTTAATTTATTGTGCAGTAGGTCGCCTGGAAAGGAATCATCTCGCCGGTCCTTGTCAAGATCTAGATCCAGATCCAGGTACCTGTCTCTCTTTCACTCTCCCCTCTGATGTTGAAATACTTGCAACTTGTAAGGGCTTCTTCTTTTGACCTGGTGGAGATTCCCTAATATCAGTGGATAGCGACCAGCTCTTTTAGCACATTTATTTGTTTCTTTCAAATGGGAATCTGTTGATTGGCCCCACAAGCCACAATGTTCATTGAAAGGATTTCTGGAGGAAGAGCAAATTTATGTCTATTAAACCCTCGTTCATTTATAACTCTTGAGAATTGGCATGTTAGTTTGTCATGACTTCCTAGTTGGTAGCTTGGGAGTCTGGGCTGTTGGGTCTGATTCTATATAATAAAAGCATTGCTAAGACTGTCCCCCACCTAGATCCACCTCCACCTGTACTAAACCTATCACTTCCTATATCGACTGCCACCTGTACTTCGATATAAAATTAAGGTAATGCAAAATCCAAGGCTAACAAGGATTTGCCTTGATGGAACCAAGGTTGGGAATTTTTCAGTTTAGATACAGTTGCTTTGGTGGGGTTTACTTGTGAAACAATGGCAAAGAAACAGAAAAGAGGCATGAGAATTAATTAGGTTCCAATTAGGTATGGTGTAGCCTTGTTAAAGCAGAAAATCAAGTTAAGAGTGTTGTGATTTTTATGAGTCTTTTTCCATGTCCTTGTTTTGTTTGTGGTTTTCTCCATATACAATTGCTTTCTATCACATAGCTCTCTATATAACTTTATATTAGACTTGGCTTAGTACGCCTCACCTTGATTGAAATATTTATTTTACAAACTGTTGTAGATCGCGTTCAAGATCCAGGTCTCCTGATGCTTCTGTAAGTATACTTTTTGTTTATTTCTTGTATTGTGAACAATCTGTAGATTAAGAAATATTTTTATAGACACCATACAGGGCATGGTGTGCTCATTTCATGTAACAGTAGAGTAAGCAAGTATTGCATGAATAATAGATTAAAATAATATGGGGATTTGCACTAGAAGTGTGAATTAATGTACCAATTCGTTGCGTAAGTAGAAATTACCATCTTTTTGTTATTAAATTCAGGTGGACAAGAAGGAAGGTGGTGTGAGCCCCAGACGTGACAGAAGTGATTCTCATTCTTCGTCCCCGGTAAATATTTTATAAGTGTAATATTTCTATTCAATATATTAATAGTTGGAGTGGAAGGTTCGCAGTTCATAGATTCTTGGTTTTATAGTTTTATTATTTGGATGGATTTGCTGCTGTGTTGTAATTGTTGAGCATTATCAGTGAGGAATCAAATAAAGGTATATCCAACAGTATGACAATGTACTCGGTATATCAGACTGTTGGATTTGCTGCTCTGCTCTGTGTTGTACACAGAACTTCTATGGGTGGTTGGAACCTCTGATTATATCAGACAGTATGACAATGTGCCCGGTATAGTTACTTTATAGTATTGTCATGTAACTTTCTTGCTTGATGCGTTCAATGCCACTTCAAACTTCAAAACTTAGCTGCTTCTCCAGTGCTCTGTTAAAAGATTCCAGTATACTATATTATTATTATTTCTTTGTATGATTTGTTCTCTACTATTTTATCTAACTTGAAAATTTCACTCTGTTTGTCAGGTTAAATCAGAGTGAAGCGTGTGTGATTCTGGATTGAATGTTCTGTCCACATTTGAGTAGAGTGTATGAGTTTGTACTATTAAAGCGATATATTATGTGGTCTTTGGAGCTTATAGTTAAAATAAGCCTGACTTGGTTTACTTGTTGATCTGCCAGTATTAGCTTAAAAGTGGCTCCTTGGGTGCGCTTGTGAACGAGGTGAATTTATGTAGTTTGCTTTTTAAGAAATAATGGTACGATTGGTAGTCTTGACTCTGACATAAGTATCTGCTCTAATGCTTGGAGTTTGGATTGGTAATTAAATTGTTTGTTGGCTGCTTTAAATTGAGATGAGTGAGGTGACTAGGTGAGGTCTTGCCCATGTTGATTGCTTTGTTGGTGTATTGCGTAAAACGACATGTCGACGTCTTTAGCACTGTGGATGGAATTTGACATTTCGATACTTGTATTGATTGACTAGTACTTGTTGGTGTTTTGATTTTGTGATGTGTGTTTTACCTGCTAATTAGTTTTCCTGCTGTTTACAAAGGATAAGATTATTACACAGCATAAAAAAATTGTAAGGTGGTGGAATTTGATAGATGGATGGATTGTAAAATTATAAGATAAGATTTGGTCATTTGGATTGAGGAAAAAGATGTGGGGATGCATATCAGCATATGGCAAGTGGCAAGGTAGGCACCGCATGCAATTTCCAATTTGTTTGGGGAGTCCGGACTAATTAAATAGATATTGAGTATTGTTTATAAAGTTTAAAGAACAATTAAGGAAGGAAAATAAAAAAAAATTAAAGAGATTTGCGCGCGCCTGAGTGGAGTCGATCATCGCACACCCATTCATTCGCTCCCCCTGACTCGCATTTGTGATTCCGCCAAAAAAGCTCAAGCTCGCCTGGGTGGCGCCTCCCCCTGTTTTCGATGCGGGTACATGATCCAACACTCCTCCTTCGGAGTTCGGATGGCCATCTCGGCTGCAATGAGAGCATTTTGAGCCCTTCTTTCCTTTGACGGAGGAGGCTGCAATGAGGATAGGATCTGAGCCTTGAGCAAGTCATAGCTGGGATCCAAAGCATCGAGGAAGGTATATATGTGGTCTAGTTCGTCCCGCTCGCTCTCGAAGCACCGCCAGGTCAGTAGTTATTGGTCGATACAGTCGGAGTTCTTTGTATTTTGCTTTGACCTCGCCCATGAGTTGGCTTACTGTTTTTGCACCTTGAGTAATCTGTTGAAGGTCTTTTTTTTTTTTGAATATCCAGAATATGTCCTCTCAAGAGATTACCAGGTTCGCTTATACTTTGTGGGAGATTTGGTTGGCTAGGAATGAAGTGGTTATGCAGAATGGGAGGTAAGGGATATTGCTGGACAGAAGGAGCATTATTGGTACCAGCCAAATGGGTACAAAATCATTGTGGATGGGTCTTGGGATACACTGAATAGAGCTGGATGTGCTTTTGTTATTTATTCTGGAGGCCAACTGATGGAGATAGGGTACACTAACCATAACCTTAATGATCCTTTTCACTCTGAACTGATTGCTATGAGAAAATCCATGAAAAGGGGTTAAGCATGCATTTAGTCCAGCTTTTCACTGATTGCGAGGTACTGGCAACAATTGTCAATGAAGAAAACTTGGAACTTATTCCCTACTGGCAAGCCTGGGATGACACTTTGCAGATTTTACAGTTGGTACAACAGTGCTATGGTAATATTCTGATACAACGTGTGAAAAGAGAAGCAGTGCGGGCAGCACACTTATTAGCTAACGTAGCAAGGAGAACAAGAGAACACTATCAAGGGGTTCCAAGATATTGGCATAATGATGAAAGGAAGCTGACTGACAGGATAGAAACTGTTTTGTTCAAAAGGATGCAATTTGATCCTCCGTAATTTGTCTTTTATTTTCTTTCCCTGGCTTAGTTGGGTTTGTTTCATTACTTTTTTATTTTTTAGTTTGTACTGTTGGCTTAGTGTTTGTTTTTTTTCTTTGTTTAGTTATTTCGATGTTTAGGGGTTGTTTAGGTAGGGGACTTTGTTCCTACTTTGACTGAGCCAGGCTTATTGTTTTTAGCTCTGATGTACTCTCTGCAGCCTGTTGGCTTGCTTTTTATGTTAATCGAAGCCTACGGGCGTTGAAAACTTTCAAAAAAAAATATATATGGCTATATGGCTATCTGATTTTTTGAAATCAGAAACCAAACTGTAGGACCCGCTCGCTTAATGGAGCCATGGAGGTAATGTACTAATGTTGGGACCCTCTTCTCCGGTTCAACCAACAACCGGAAGTCTCGAATTATTCCCAGTCAAGTTCATTTTCTCTTTCTTTTTTCTGCCATTGTGCTAAGTTAGTAAGTTAATATTTTTCTTCATTTAAATAATTAAATACATTGATATAGTGTCCTAATTATTGTATATACAATTCTTTTCTTAGAAAGTGCATACTCAAATGATCGCTATTCTAATATCAATCATTGTAACCTACAAATAATTAATATTTATCATATCATTATTATAATGGAATCGGCATTTAAAAAATGAGTAAGGTTACGCTACCAATATTTTGGTTGCCAATATTTTACTATTAAGTTATTTTTTCAAATTTTAAAATTCAAACATTAAATCCAAACCGTTGATCTTATCTATACTACTTATAAAGCATCCATATAAATAGAGTAAACTTGTCATATAAAAGGAGTAAACTTGTCAGATAAAAGGGTGTAAACAATTCTTATATCAATTATGGACCATTGATTTGTGTAATTTGATTTGATCAGTGGTCTAGATCGAGGTTAGACTTTTCTTAAAAAATTAAGTTGCTATCAAATTAACTATTTATTTAAAAGGAAAGACTAAATTATTGATTTTACCAAATCTTTATTCCCTAACATTAACATTTTATATATAACAAAAAATAATATCAACATTTTATTATTTTTATTTGCCCACATATTGAGGGCATCTTTTGCTAGTTTAGTTTAACGAGCGATGTGTTTTCATATAAGTTTTGTAAAATTTGGAATTTATTTGATACTCGATTAGTAGATAGAAAAAACAAACGAATCTTGTTAACTATGATAGATTCGTTCTAATACGTTAATGTTTTAGCCTTTGATCGAGTATCAAATAAATTCCACATTTTACAAAACTTATTTGAAAACGCATCGCTCGTTAAACTAAATAAGATCTACGATTTGGATTTAACGTTTGAATTTAAAAATTTGAAAAAATAACTTAATAGTAAAATGTTGGCATCTGGGAGCAACAAAAATATTGGTAGCGAAACTTTGCTCTTGAAAAATATATATTTAAATATAGATATCATATTGAAAGTATATTTTAAAGATTGAATTTTCTCATTTAATATATCATTTAAATTAATGAAAAGGATAAATGACTATAAAGTTGGAGATTAGAGGGGTAAATGAATAATATTCAACAATATAAGGGTATGGCTGATTGAAGAAAATTTGAGGAGTATATAGCTGATTTTTCCTTTAAAATATTTAAATTAAATAAAAATTCAGAACTGACGGACCAAAATAAAACACATTAAATTTCTTTTTCTTTGATTTGAAAATTATTGACGAGAAATTGTCTCATTCAATATATTTCTTTTTCTTTGGTAGTCTGTTGGATGGGGTTCTTAAATTATCAAACCGGATTCAAATTCTAAAAACCCACCTTAGTCTGTACCCGACTTGACTTGTTTGAAAAATACTGTAGTGATAAACACTGTTTTAGGTATCAATTGGCGTGCTTTCTCTAAGTTCTTTCTCCTCGGAGTTGGGCACACCACCTGTTTACGAAAATGCTGCTGAGAAAGGCATGTCTTATGTCCATAACATTCCATGTGAGAATAAGATAAAATGAGAGTCGAGGGCTATTTCAGTTGTTAATGCAACCTTATGCATTTATGGCTACTGACGACTAGTTTCATCTTACATGGATGAATGACTAGACTGGAGCTTAGATTTACCTACCTTACCGCTTTTCCATCCTATCCCCGGAATCACATCCTCTGCCAATCTTAAAAGGTTGGTAGAGTGCCAACTTCTGATTTGAATCGTTAGATCTAATCTCAACGGTTAAGGGAGCCCTGTGCATATAACCAGATTGATAGACCCGAAAATTTTTTTAACCGTCGAAATTAGATCGAACGGCTCGGACTAAAAATTAGCACTCTACCAACCTCAAAAGCTTGGCAGAGGATTCTCCTATCCCCTGCTTTCCTCTACTATCCCTCTCTCTCCAACTATGCTCTAACTCAAAAGATATAAAAAATCTGCATTTTTCCAAACTCTCTTAACATGGCGGATTTCCAACAAGTAGATATTGGACAAGCCGAATACCCTTCAGACTCCATAGGAGGCTTTATCTCCATGTGAACATGGCCACAAACAATACTTTTGACAGAATTGCTACCTATTATTTGTACAACCCGATAGCTTCTCTATTTATACAATTGCAATAGCAATCAATCAACGAGAGAGTACTTTTGTCCAGGTTTCATTTCTCTGGCACTTACTTTACTGGCAAAGAAGGAAGTGTGAATGAGCCAATTACTGGTCTAACTTTTTCTTTAAGTCATCATTTTTTCCCATCAATATGTCAACAAGATCCATATTTTTCCCATCGACAATATATTTTTCCCATCCATATATTATGTGCAAATTCCAAGCTGCTTAATTCAAACATGAACATGTTCATGTTCAGGGAACAGTAAAAGAAATATTCCAACTTTATATACCAGTTAACAAGAATCAATGTGCCGATTTCAAAAATAAAAACAAGAATCAATGTGATGCCATTATAATTATAATTAAAGTGTTAAACTAATATAATGTGAGGCACCTAAGTTTGACATGGTCTAATTAAACAAGAATCAATGTGATGCCATCAATGTGATGATTCCATGGTGGGTTAATTGAAGGAGATAAGAAGAAGGGTTGAGAGAAATGTGGAGGTAGAGTTACAAGAGAGATTAAGGAGAGGGAGGGAGGATTCACATCCTCTACAGCCAAGGATATGGCTGGACCATCCAGCCAAGATATATTTTTTTTAATATTTAAAAATTTTAAAATTCAAATGTTAAATTCAAACCGTTGATCTTGTTCAACTTTACGAGCGATGTATTTTCATATAAATTTATAAAATTTGAAGTCGATTTGATACTTGATTAAATGCTCAAATTATGAATGTATTAGAATTAATCAATGATAGTAAATCATGTTCGTTCATTTGCTAATCACTTGATCTAGTATCAAATCAACTCCAAATTTTATAAAACTTATATGAAAATACATCGCTCGTAAAATTGAACAAGATCAACGGTTTATATTTAACATTTGAATTTCAAAATTTTTAAAAATAGCTTGGCTGAACGATACAGCCTAATGTCATGGCTGTAGAGGATGTGAATCGCCAGATCGAGAGTTGTTTTCCTCGGTTCAGTAAAGTTGGTGGTGAATTTCGTACGGAGAGGAAGGAGCTGGGTTTACAATAGAGAGAGGAGGAAGAGAGACGCTGTGTTGGAGAGAGAGAAGAAAATAAAATGTGATACGATTCAGCTCCCAAATTTGCACCCAATTTGCGTCAAAGTAAACGGAATTAAACAGAATACTTATTCTGACGGATGGACTAAAACCGGACCATATCAAAGTTAGGTGGCTTGGGAAGGACAAATAGAAGTTAAGTGATCAAAATTGGACAATGCACAAACTTTAGGGACCTCCAATAAATTTACTCAAAAAAAAAAACTTTAGTAAGCCTGCTCGGCCTTATGCTCTGTATAGGGGCTGGACATTACTGTCATCTGTCGGACTTAATTATTTTTTTTGGGGCTGTTTACGATACGAATGACTTATTAAAAATGGATTTTGTAAAATTGAAATTTGAACCCTCTGGACTGGAAATTAAAATGAAGTCAAACACCTTTTTTCTTTTTCTTTTTGGTCTCTACCCCGATCTATTCTGGATGCCAGAAGACAAAAATCAGTGTTAAACTAGTTCAACCACAGCACAGCATAGAAGAGTTGTATGTAGGGCTGTATACGAGCCGAGTTCGAGCGAGTTGAGCATAACTCGAACTCGAACTCGTTACAACTCGAGTCAACTCGTGACTTGTTCGGGAGGCAGTTCTGAGCTATCCAAGCTAACTCGAACTCGTCATTTTGTAACTCGAGTCAACTCGTGACTCGGTATTCAACTCGTGAATATAATGAATAGATGAAATAATTATTTATGAGTATTACAATAATATAAAAAAAATAAAATTTATTATCAATTTTATTCTTTTCCATTGATTTAAAGCAAATATGTCTTGAAACTCGACTCGTTTATTAACCGAGTTGGTTCAACTCGAGTTATGCCAACTCGAGTTCTTTTAGCTCGAGTTATAATCAAGTTTTTCACGAGTTGAGTTCGAGTAACTCACGAGTTACGAGCTTTTTGCTCTCCCCTAGTTGTATGTACAATAATTAATCTTCAAAACAAACATTTTATCTCGTAATTAGCTACTCATCCATAGAAATTATAATACGAAACTTCAAATATTTGCATTAATCCAAAACATTGACATATCTAAATTATTATATATTCGGCTGGAAGGAGATCAGACAGAGAAAGATGAAGTGTTCTTTAGGCAGGGGAGGGGGCAGTTGGATCATAAAAATATGTAGTTGATATTATAAATTCACAAACACATCAAGTATCTGTATTCACAAACACTCTTCCTCGGCCTCTGCTGCCTTGGGAGGAGGAGCCTCTTACTTTACCTCCTTTGGCTTCATCTCCTTGGGATTGGCCTGCTCCTTGGCTGGTGCCTTCATCTGAGACTGCACTGCAGACGCAAACTCGACCTGTTTCACCTCGCCAATCACCTTCTTGACATTCGGCAGGTTCACCATTGTCCAGAAGTACCTGCAACGCCAGGGCAACATTTGTCACACATAAAGCTTTTTTGTAATCTTACTCCCCAAACTAAGAAAAGAAACTTGCACAAAATAAACACATGGAAATGAGGGTATTACCTCTCAACGTGAGGGAACTCAGAGGTGAAGGCCTTGGTCATGATGCAGGAATATCCCCAACAGAGATCGCATGTCATGACAATATCAGCCAAGGTGACACTGCGGCCCACAAGATATGTATTGTTAGCCAGGTGGGCGTTGAGGGCATCTAGTGATATCTGCAAGACCTTAGTAGCAAACGCATGCATCTACATACAGATGATTTGAAAGGAATTAGTTTGTGCTCAGTAAAATACTAAGGTGAATTTTACAGCAAAAGACCATCAATTTTTATTTCCAATGCAGTTACAAACATGTAACTTCTTCATTTAAAATCACCAAATCTTGCATGTACATCAATGCAGTTGATTACCATTGCATGTACACTGAACTATACACCTAACAGAAACAGAAAAGACTGCGCAGAACAATAAAATATTTATCCTGAACTATATTCTACAAACACGAAGAGATAAAAAAAAAATGTAATTAAGGGTTCTATTAGTTATAAGAATTAAATGGATAATCACGCAAAACATAAAAGTTAAGGAATTGAAAAAACCTATATATCCATTATGAGCAATGAACAGTGCCGGGCAGTGTTTTTCCTGGCTATTTTCTGCGCGGATTACGTGTAAAGGATCATGATGACCCATATAATGGTGTAATATGAACCGTTTTATGGTGGATCACACATAGGAAGACTCACGTGATTCCTTGGAGGAGAAGATGTCTCCTTTGTTATTTTTGTATACACCATGTGCAAAAAGTCTCCACTGGACCAACTACGCCGAAGTGGGACCACTTCACTCATGGTGTGTGGCATTATATGGTGGTCAATATTCATGTGCATGTAGGTTGGATTGACTGCGATATTCTGTGGCCAATTCATTTGTAGGAAGTTGAATGACTGTAAGTCGAAATTTATTGTTATTGTGATCTACCACAGATTGGCCTATATGGGAATGGACTTGCGGGAATTTAGACTTATTTTTTGGTATCTACTCATGTTCTACAACTAGACGATGAACCTCTGGATCCTTTTCCTATTGTATTCTGACTTTGTGTTGTGGAGCCACTCCTCATATCATATGGTTCGTTGTTTCTTAAAATTATTATTGTTGTTGATGATGAAGATGATGATGGTTTAAATATAAATCCCACTAATGAATTATGTAGCAAATACCTATTAGCAACTAGCAAATTCCTTGACAACCCGCTGTCAAACTTTCTAAAAAAACTAGCAATCTTTTATTCCTTTGTCCTGAAACATAAACCATGCATACACATGATTATAAACCTTGATTACCATAAAACAAATCAATCAAAGTACATACAATCAAGCAAAGATGACTGGTCGCGGCAGAGCCGCGACTGAATAAGCTAGTTCATATATAAGGGGAAAAAACTCACACGAGCATTGAAATAAGTACTATTAAACCCAAATCTTGCTGTATAGATCCATCTACCTAGGCCTGCCTCAATTTCAGTAGCAGAAAAGTCCATCCATTGCTCAATATGGGCCTAGAATAAAAAATAAATATACATAATTTCAGAAACAAGTTAAAGCAGAAAGCCTGAAATACAGCGTGAGTTGCAGCAATCAGAAAGCTTACATATTCAATAAGAGAAGAACCATAGAGAGGATTGTCGGCCTTCAATTTAGCAACTGCAAGCACATAAGCAAACAACATAGGCAATTATAATCACGATTCAGCAAGTAAAATGCTACATATCATTAAGAACCAGGAACATAAGTACACTGAGAACGGCGACTAATTGATGCTAAAAAATGTAAAGCATAACATAAAGTAAGATTATTTTGTTTGTAGTACCATAACGAGCAATTGTATTGCTGTCAAAGATAGCACCATCAGGTGTCTCCAGCACAGGCACCTAACAAAATAATATTAAACCAGTCAATTAATTTTAACAAACCGAACTAGACTAAATTCATATGGTTCAGAATTTTGTGAATGTACCATCCCAATAGGACTCATCTTGAGAAATTCAGGGGTGTAGTTGGAAACCTCCAGTTGGAAGTCCTTAGCGAGCTCAATCTTCACGCCACTGTACTCGGCAGTTATTAGAGCTTTAGAAGCATTCGTATTGCCAGCATTTGTGTACAAAACCTACAAATAGAGAAATTGGAGTTATAGTCTCAAAGATAATGTCTGAATTCCAAGAAAGTTTGTGTTCAAAATGAAAGAACAATTAGATCCTTGGCATATAAGGAATGTAGCTCATGACGGATTTGCTAATATAATAAAAGTCTAAAGTCTAAGTCTTTTTATCTCAAACAAGTTGGGGTAGGCTAGAAATGACACCTATCGCAAGTCTATATCGCAAGTATGCGAGCTTGAACCATGGACCTCTTACCACCTGAGCTACTAGACCGATTTGCATTCCTTACTAAACCTATAGGATTTCAACAAAGGGGTTTTGCATTCCTATGCTAACTTGGGATCCCAAAGAAAGGACCATCGAATATGAAAAGAAAACAGAAAATTCTAACTAAGGAGCTGAAGAGAACTGACCAGAGCCATTGGTATCGACGGATTGTCGTCTCCCGCTCGTTCTCAGATCTGAGGAAATAGATTGAATAGAAGGGAAAATATCACCAATCACCAAAATAACAAAATTAGCAAGCTATAATAAATAAAGAAACAAACTTTGATTTATGGGGATCGGCAGACTGGAATTATTAGCAGTAGTGATGGGCATGAATGGCAGCCGTACATAACTTTACCTGTAGAACCTTACCCATATTATATTATGCCCGCCATTTTTAAAAGATGTAGGGTACCCATATATATTATGCCTGTGAATTGTGATTAATGACAGCGACAGGGTCTAAATCTCAATACCTGGACCCGCCTGTGGAGCGAGTTATGGAGAATCAGTCGGTACTCGCTCAGTCGCTCCTGGCTCCTCGCTAGAGAGAGAGAAATAGAGCTCGAGTCGGACGGAAGAGGGGGACGAAGTTGTCGAAGAAGAAAGAGCAGGTTCAAATAGGAGTCGGACCCTCCTCTGGTCGTTTCGTGAAATAAGCCGTCCGATACTCCGATTATGTCAAGAGGATTAATTTATCCGTCCAAAAAAAGAAAAACGCACTTCGATCGGCGCGATTTCCTTATTTATGCACGTTTTGCTCCTATTTAATCGATTCTTCCTGCTGCCTCATCTCCTCTCCTCTCCATCAGCCATCGCTCGCGATTTGCTCTTATTTTATCGATTCTTCCTGCTGCCTCATCTCCTCTCCATCAGCCATCGTTCAGTAACCCTAGCTCCGTTCTTTTCTTTTCTGCAAACACCAGATTTCTAGTTTTTGTTTAATCGATAAATTTTATAATTTGAGGTTTAATAACTTCTTGTTTCTCCAGATTGCAGGCTCACAATAATTTCAATCTGGTTTAGTTTTCAGCACTTTCGTCTGATCCATATACAAAGGTAAGCTTGTTTATATTTGTAATAGAGTTCAAGCTTGCTTATATTTATGTCCAATTTCATAAGCTTACTTGAGGTTTCTCAATGAACTAGGAAAGTTACGGCTTTTTCTGAGTTTCAGTTCGCTCAAACAATAAACCACATAAATTGCTATAATTAGTATTACATATTAGCTAGAAAATATGGACATTAGTCTTTAATATGTCAACATCATATGTCCTTCACACATGCTGAATCCACAAACTAATACATCATATTGGTACTGATTGCGTGCATCCATAGCACATTGCACATCTAGGCGCGCATGGTCATAACCTCTGCAATAGATCATGTCTTAAATTGAAAATCAATCCTTAAAGCTGGACTTATCAAAACCTCATCTCTTGTTGTCATTTCTCAATCAACAAATAAACCTAAATGCAAAAAGTATCAACAAATTGAGTTGTAACCAGGCATAAGTGGTTAGCAAAATTGCTCACTGCCATGGTTACATGTGAATATATAAACCCAATAAATTACATGTTTATATTGTCCTAATACTCTATTATGTGAAACATTTAAACCTAATCGGTGACAGTTATCATATTCCTTTCAATATATACTAGAAGTGCTCTTTAATAAGGCAAAATCTCCATCCAAACTAACAGAAAAAGTAAAAAATTAAGTAAAAATGCTTTGTCGATATCACCAGTAGATGATAAGCACAAAAAAAAAAAAAAAAAAGATGGAAGCAGACTGATAAATGTGACCAGTGAAGCATTAACAAGCTTCTGACCATCAAAGGACTAATACATGCTTTGCTGGCAAATTGTTTTTTAACACTCAAAGGCAGTATACTTGGTTGACAAAGCAAAATAAGACCGCCTACCATCAAATTCAAAATAAGACCTCCTGCATCAATTTACTCCTTTCGCTCTCTCGTGATTCTGAGGATGCGTATACGAAGAGAAGCGTATTATACGTGTTTTTCTTTTTTTTTTGGAAGGAAGAAGGGATCCGTTGAGATCTGACCGGCCGTTTAGATCGGACGGCTTATTTTACGAAACGACCAGGTGGTCGTTTTTAAGTTGCCGACCAGAGGATCCGACTCCGGTTCAAACAGGCAGCCTGCAGGTGCCTTGAGGTATGAAATTCATGGCCCTTACCTGACCTGGCCTGATAAGAGTTCGACCTTTAATGAGTCTGTTATCATTTCGGGCTCGACAGATTGAACTGCAGACAAGTCAGGTTAAGGCAGACAGACAGGTATTCGGGCTTGATGCCCATCCCTAATTGTGTGGTGAGCAAAGATGCGCTATGCCCAGCACCTAAATACACCCTTTAATATCAGAAATCACATCCTCTGCCAACCTTTTAAGGTTGGCAGGGTAAGGTTGGCAGGGTGCCCATCTTTCATCTGAACCGTTGGATCTAATCTCAATGGTTAATGGAATCCCTGTGCATAATACCAGATTGATAGGTCTGAAAAATTTTAACCGTCCAGATTAAATCGAACGGCTCGGATCAAAGTTGGAACCCTGCCCACCTTAAAAGGTTGGCAGAGAGTATCCTCATACTTTGTTTTTTCATTGCTGAAACAAGCACTTTTGTTACACGAATAAGCCTCCCTTTTTTTTTCTTCACTTCTTCACTTTGTCTAATTTTGCTATGCAATTATTCATTTGGCGCACGGTGTACCATATTTCCCTTGGGAAAATTACTCATGTTGTTTGTTTTTTTTCCTGCTACAGACAAAGTTCCTTCTTTCTACGGTAATGTATAGAGAAAAAATAACGGATTACACCCACGAAATACTTACAAAATATATATACCAGAGATGGTCGCGGCTACAAAGTCCCCCTAGTTTGATTTTATTATACAATATAAGCTTCTTAAAGTAAGAATTTGGCCATTAAAAAGTTTGTTTCTTTTTTTTTCAAAAAAAACAGACATACGTCGCGGCGCTGCCGCCGTCCCGCCACCCGGACCTTTCCAGTGGTAATAATTCCTGTTGCACCTACGTGCAGACCACACAAAGGACCACATAGTGCAACGAATAATGTTACCTTAAGTGACTACATTGATATCTAAGCTAACAAAGACAATTAGAATACTAGAATTATATTACTTTTAATTAGTGGCTCTGCCGCCGTCCCTCCACCCGGACCTTTCCAGTGGTAATAATTCCAGTCTGCAGATCCCCATAAATCAAAGTTTGTTTCTTTATTTATTATAGCCTGCTAATTTTGTTATTTTGGTGATTGGTGATATTTTCCCTTCTATTCAATCTATTTCCTCAGATCTGAGAACGAGCGGGAGACCACAATCCGTCGATAGCAATGGCTCTGGTCAGTTCTCTTCAGCTCGTTAGTTAGAATTTTCTGTTTTCTTTTCAAATTCGATGGTCCTTTCTTTGGGATCCCAAGTTAGCATAGGAATGCAAAACCTCTTAGTTGAAATCCTATAGGTTTAGTAAGGATTTTTTTTTTTAATTTGTTACTACAAATTGATCGAATTTATTTATTGATCTTTTCAAATGAAATTTGGTCCACTAATTTGATCATCTGAGCCAAGCATCATCTGAGTTGGTATAAAAATTTTCCTACCCTATATTATTGTTTTGTAATGTTGATTTTGTAATTGGGGATATTTTGCTTCGGATTTTCTTATGGTAATTCGAGTTTACAAAGTTAGTTTCAGATCGATGTGCATTCATTTTTTCTGTGGTTAGCTTATTTGTTATAGATCTGGTCATTCTCATTTGAAGCAATTTATGTTTGCAAGTTTGAGGGTTAACAATTGATTTATGTCGGCTAATATGTAATTATTTCTATCCCATTGGATTTCCTTGACATGTGTACATTGCCATTTTGCCTGTTACTGCTTTTATTATTATTATTATTATATTATAATTATATTATATTAGCAAATGGGTCATGAGCTACGTTCCTTATATGCCAAGTATCTAATTTTTCTTTCATTTTGAAAACAAACTTTCTTGGAATTCAGTCATTATCTTTGAGACTATAACTCTAATTTCTCTATTTGTAGGTTTTGCACACAAGTGCTAGCAATACAAATGCTTTTAAAGCTCTAATAACTGCTGAGTACAGTGGCGTGAAGCTTGAGCTCGCTAAGGACTTCCAGCCAAGGGTTTCCAACAACACCCCTGAATTTCTCAAGATGAGTCCTCTTGGGATGGTAGATTCACAAAATTCTGAACCATATGAATTTAGTCTAGTTTTGTTTGTAAACATTAATTAACTGGTTTAATATTATTTTGTTAGGTGCCTGTGCTGGAGACACCTGATGGTGCTATCTTTGAGAGCAATGCGATTGCTCGTTATGGTACTACAAACAAAATAATCTTACTTATGCTTTACACTTTAGCATCAATTAGTCGCCTATTTCAGTGCACTTGATGTTTCTGGTTCTTAATGATATGTAGCATTCTTAAGAAGATTTACTAGCTGAATCATGATTATAATTCCCTGTGTTATTTACTTATGTGCTTGTAGTTGCTAATTTGAAGGCCGACAATCCTCTCTATGGTTCTTCTCTTATTGAATATGTAAGCTTTCTGATTGCAGCAACTCATTGTATTTCAGCTTTAACTTGTTTCTGAAATTATGTATATATATTGTTTTATTCTAGGCCCGTATTGAGCAATGGATGGGCTTTGCTCGTGCTGAAATTTATGCTGGCCTAGTCAGATGGCTCTCTGCATTACGAATGTTTCGTGGTATTGATTACGATCCTACTGTGAGTTTCCCCCCTATATATTAGCTCCTTTATCTTTCACGTTTTGCATCATTATCCAATTAATTCTTAATAACTAATAGAACCCATAATAACATATTTTTTGTAATCTCTTATGTTTCTAGAATTTAGCTTAGGACAAATATTTTGTTGTTTTGTCTGTGTCATCTTTTCTGTTTCTATTACGTGCATATTTCAGTGTACGTTTGTGCAATGCTAATCAACTGTCTTGATGTACTTGCAAAATGTGGTGATTTTAAATGAAGAAGTAATATGTTTGTGACTGCATTGGAAATACAAATTGATGGTCTTTTGCTGTAAAATTCACCTTAGTATTTTACTGAGCACAAACTAATTCTTTTCAAATCATCTGTATGTAGAAGGAGTTAGCTATAGTCCTCTTAAAGAGATCACTGGATGCCCTTAACACCCACCTGGCTAACAATACGTATCTCGTGGGCCACAGTGTCACCTTGGCTGATATTGTCATGACTTGCAGTCTCTGTCGGGGATATTCCCGCATCATGACCAAGGCCTTCACCTCTGAGTTCCCTCATGTTGAGAGGTAATACCCTCATTTCCATGTTTTATTTTAGCAAGGTACAAGATTTTTCTCTTTAGTTTGGGAAGTAAGATTACAAAAAAACTTTGTGTGACAAGTGTTGCACTGGTGCTGCAGGTACTTTTGGACAATGGTGAACCAGCCGAATGTCAAGAAGGTGATTGGCAAGGTGAAACAGGTCAAGGCTGTGCCTGCAGTGCAGTCTCAGAGGAAGGCACCGGCCAAGGAGCAGGCCAAACCCAAGGAGGTGAAGCCAAAGGAGGTAAAGAAAGAGGCTCCTCCTCCCAAGGCAGCGGAAGCTGTGGAGGAAGAGGCACCAAAGCCAAAGCCCAAGAACCCCCTTGACCTTCTTCCCCCAAGCAAGATGATTTTGGATGAGTGGAAGAGGCTGTACTCCAACACTAAGACCAACTTCCGTGAGGTTGCCATCAAAGGTACAATGTCTCTGCTTTGTGCCTTTTATATTGTGATTTGTTGCAAAAAGGTTGTTTTTCAGTTGTTGGCTAACATTAGAGTTGGCTGCTGCTGGTAATGGGTTGTGCCCTATGTTGGTCATATTTTTGGCAGAAAGTGTAATGTAGGCAGCAAGTTTTGAAACCTACCACAAAGATGCAATTCATATTCAAATATGTTGTTACAGTAGCTGGATTATAGGGTATTGTTATGTTGTCTTTGAACCAAGACAAAAATGGAGGTCATTTAAACAAATGCAAAGATTTTATTTTATTTATTTATTTTTTTTTTTTGTGCGAAAGATGTCTGATCATACACAGCACATTTAAAAATTTGAATGTAGGTTTCTGGGACATGTATGACCCTGAAGGGTACTCGTTGTGGTTCTGTGAGTACAAGTACAATGAGGAGAACACTGTGTCTTTCGTGACCATGAACAAGGTTGGTGGGTTCCTTCAGCGCATGGACCTAGCACGCAAGTATGCCTTCGGCAAGATGCTTGTCATTGGTCAAAACCCTCCTTTCAAGGTTAAGGGTCTCTGGCTTTTCCGTGGCCAGGAGATCCCCCGGTTGGTCATTGATGAGTGCTATGACATGGAGCTCTACGAATGGACCAAGGTTGACATCTCTGATGAGGTCCAGAAAGAGCGCGTCAATGCTATGATCGAGGACCAGGAGCCCTTTGAGGGTGAGCCCTTGTTGGATGCCAACTGCTTCAAGTGAGAAAATTCAGTTTTTCTCTGATTCCAATATTTACTTTTGGGAGAATAGGTAGAAAGTAGATAGTGTTGGTGGTGGGGGTGGTTTTCAAGTGCTGGTGATTTTTGGTCGCAGTTTTGTCAGGTTGAAACAATTGTGTTGTATGTTTGGGTCCTGAGTTGTGTTATGTAATGCATACCGAAGTGCATAACAAATAACAATTGTGTTTTTTGTCGTATTTCACCCTTGGAAGTTCGAATAATTCAGACGCATTAAAATATTCTGCTGAGTTTTAGACTTTTTAAGTTTGCTTCGTAATATAATATAAATAAATTATACATAGCCCTAATCAAACTGCAAATTAGACTGCTTTTTATGTGATGACCCAAATAGGGAAAATAATAGCATGGTCATATTTTCCATCTTTGATCAACCTTCTATAATTTTGTTCAATGCACTAATCAATTCATCCTATATTCTAATCTAAAACAGCTGTTTACATGAGATTACACAATAAATTATCAATGACTCATTCTACCTAAAAAGTAATTCTTTAGGGAAATGTCTTTTAATATTGAGCTTGAATTGGTAAACAAAAAAATAATAATAATATTCATACCAAAAATCGAGCAATTAGTGGTATTCAAATAGGTATCCAAAAAGTTCATTATTATTTTGTTGGTCCTTTTCATAGACTCTACGCATACTAAATTGGGAATTGTTTTCCATCATCTCATAGATTTTATCATCCCATCATTTTCAAATTTTCATTAATTATCTAACAAGTCGAGATGATAGAATCATCCCCTTCATCCTCATTCCCTTATATATATATTTTTAAATACAATTAAAATAGTAGGTACTCTCAAGTCTCAACATCAAATAACACATACAGAGTGTTCAGTCCCTTGTCTACGAGAATCACTTGTATTCTTCTGGATTCAAACTACTCACATTAATTTGTGCTTTATTATATCTTCGATCGGTTTGCTGGAGACAGTATTTGCTTAGATTGCACAGAAGACGCCCATCTCCTGGAAGCAGAAGAGATGAGGATGATGTTAGGATTCGGATTACTGAGGATGACGAGAGGTAATTAATCCATTAATAATCAATACCAGCTGTTATCTGATAATTGTTTGCCTTTTTCGATATTTATAAAATAAAAATAAATAAAATTGTTACCATTTGTTTTCATGAACAGTTAGTTATTTTTCCAGAACAGTTAGTAAGATTAACAAGAACTGTTAGTTATTTTTCTAAAATAGTTAATTATTTTTCAGAACAGTTAGTAAAATTAACCATAACTGTTAGTTATTTTTCAAGAACAGTTACAAGATTAACCATAACTATTAGTTATTTTTCCAGAACAGTTATAACAGATTAACCATAACTATTAATTATTTTTCCAGAACTATTCTGAAAAAATAACTAATTGTTCTAGAAAAATAACTAACAGTTCTGGTTAATCTTGCTAACTGTTTTGGAAAAATAACTAACAGTTCTTGTTAATCTTACTAACTGTTCTAGAAACAGAGAGGGAGAAGAAGTGGGAGGGGGAGTAAGTGAAACAGAGAGGAAGAGAGGGGATGATGATGGGGGAAAGCATTTTGAAAATAAAAAGTAGTTATTAATGCTCATCCCCATCATCTTCTTTTCTTTTTTGGAATGTAATTAATACAAATATTACGGGATAGAGATAATTAGTTTTATGCCACCGTGAATTTTATTAATTATGAAAATGTCATTTTTAAATTACTAATTAAATTTATGCCATTAGAAATTTGCTAAAATTAGTTTTATACCACTATTTCTTCAAAAACATACTAAATTCTAAATATACCATTACCAAATTTATCATTATTTTTTTTAAATGACCAAATAACCCCACATTAAAAAAAAAACAGACGACGACGGCGACATGCGTGAGCGAAGTCTCAGCCATGGTCTGAATTAATGAAGTTAGAATTGATCCAGTAATATTTCGCCAAATAACAAAAAAAAGCCTTACCATGCTACTATTAAATATGTTGATGAAATTTTATTTGACCATTGAAAATGCTGTCAAGCCTTATTCTTAACCATTTCAATAACGCTAACATTACTTTTCGTCTATCCCCTTCCGGTCTCAGCCCATGGTCTGAGCAATGAACTAGTCTCTTCTCCTGTGTCTGGTTGGTTTACTTAAGAAAAGTACAATAGAGTAAGAACCTTTTATGAATAATTTCACCTTCCTTTCAGGCGTATTACTCAGAAACCATGCCAGAATATACTTAAAGATTATTTTGGAGTGGCGTAAAACTAATTATTAATGATTAATAGTGACATAAAACCAATTATATTTTTTGATGGCATATTACTAATTTTTTATTTTTATAGTGGCATATTTAAAAGGGTAAAAAAGTCATATAATTGTCCGATGGCAAAAAACTAATTTCTATTATTTTATAATGGCAAAAAAATAATTCATCGTTTAGTGATGACATATCTCTAATTTCAAATATTTGCAGTGGCATAAATCTAAATCACCCTAGGGGATAATGAGGATGATGAATCTTAGAGATGATGGTTATCAGCCCCGTTATTTAAGTGAATCTAAGGGGATGACGGGGATGATTATACAAGTAATTAGAGGGGATGATGGGATGATGAATATAGGAGATGATACTTATCAGCCTCGATACTAAATTAGATTAAGACGGCCAGTGCTAATTTCAAACTTCCATTATTCTCTCTAAGCACATTGTCCATCGAACTCCTCGTATTCTCAAAAATCACATTGCAATTTTACACATTGTTTGGTTCGGCGATAAAGAGGAGGAGGGAACGGTATACGAGGAGAAATTAGATCGTTCTCCGTGTTTGGATGGAAGGGAACGACGAAGGAGAAAAATTTTGGGAGGGAAAGGATTTCCTCCGAAATTTCCCTTTCTGCACAAAATATTTCTCCTCCGAATCGGAGGAGAACGGAGGGAAAGAAAAATCCACGAAATACAGAGATGCTACTGACAACAGCAGTACTTTGGCGCGCGATCTTCCCTTTCACGATCTTTCTTCCTTCAAGCCCTCTTTTTCACATCTCCTCTTCCTCTTCGCACTTGTACAGGTGACTACTATTTTTCTTTTTACTTCTATCAATTATTCTTTATTAGCCCTTTTTTTTTCCTTCTGGCCGCTTCTGCTTTCACGATTAAGGGTTTTTTCTACCCCAAATTCTTTTATCTAATGATGCTTATACGTAGGGTCAGGTATATTTGGAAGTTTAATCTTAGTACATGTATTACTATACTCATGTGATCTTGCACTCTATGGCAAAAGGTTTAATTTGGATCGTCAGAGCATGAAGGATTTTATGTATGAGTGAAAGTTGGTTTATTTTTATTTGATTAATTGAACATGGTTATGTGTTAAGTGTGGTTGTGATATCAGATTAGCTTATATCATATCTTGGTCTTGTTGTGAAATAATTTTAATTGGTGGTTATGCGTTAAGAGAGCTCATGACCAATACTTTTTTATATGCTAATTTTCTATCAATTGACAGGTTCTAAAAAGGTAGTGAACAACAAGGTTGGAATTTGTCGGTGCTTAAGGCAATATTTCTTCTATATCTGGAGGTTTGGGAATATTAACCTAAATAAATGGGTAATTTGACACTATGACAGAAAACTTACTACGAATCAGTATTTTAGTTTGATGTTATGATTGAAGATGACTATGTGGTTTATTTTATTGGTACTATGTAGTAGATTATCCTATTTATTTATTGGCTGAATTGTTTGTCCCAAATGTTGCTTTCAATTGGTGTGTTCGTTGAGCAACTTTTTGAAAGGCAGCAATGGAATTTAGCCCGTTTTATAAAATCAGTATGTCATCTCAACTTGTTCTAAATTCCATATAAATGCAACTAGTGTTTCATTTTTCTCATGCATTTTTCTCAATCAAGTAGGTACTTGTTATAATTCTAGTTTTCAGTGAGTATACTGAGGGTTTGATTTTATGGAGTATGCAAGAGTGTCGAACTCTACTGATAGAGATAAAAAGATTTCAGGAATAAAATAGTCAATTATATTATTTTACCTTTGTTATAATAATTCAACCAAACAGGAGAAAAAGAAAAAAAGAAAAAATAATTTTCTTTCCCCTTCAATATTTATCCAAACACAAAAGGCATAATGATTTTCTTTCTCATCCCATTCCTTTCCTTCCCTCTTAGCATTTTACTTTAATTTTCACTGCGTCCCTCTCAACCAAATACAGTGTTAATGTTTGTTCAACGGCCCGCCTTCAATTTTGCCAACACCGTCTAATCTAAAGTATTAATTAAATTCCGTCCGATTCCCTTTTTTTCCATTCATTTTGACCTCACGCAAACCGTCCCACCCAAACACGGTTAGGGGCGATCATGTCTTAAGTACATACGACTGCACTATTGGTGCGGTTGATGAAAATTATCTTGTTTCGTACTTTTGTTTATCTAGTTTGTTTCAAACTTTGTATTTATTGTTAGTAACTTATTTTTCTTTCGTTGTAGATTCAAAATAAGCAAATTGGGGTTGTGAGTCTTGAACATAATCATGATCCAATTTATGATGAAAAGAGATAATTTGACTTTTTTTTTTTATATATAACCATTGTTCCTCTAATTAATAAAATTTATCATGTATTGCATAGCCATTTTCGAAAATTATTTTTGAACTTTTTTGCGTACTCTTAAACGAATGGACCAGTTAAATAATTTTCAAATTATATTATTTTACTACCTATAAAAGCACATATTCAAGGGATAAAACAATTAGACAAACATTGTAAATAATAGTTTATTATATGCATTCTTAACCGTTGACCATTTTAATCAATGGTCGAATATTATCGACATATATAAGTTTATTGACTCTTTATTGTCACTGGATGGAAAGAGAACACAGCATATAAAAGAAAAGTTCCTTAAAAATATACATATGTAAAATTTTCTCAACTGTATTCAAATAATTTGATTTATTTATTCATTTATCGCGTGAGTAAGTTGCAAATACATATGTAACAACCATATTATAAATTTTATCCTTTCCGAAGTGCTTTTGGATTTTTGAATTCGTTATTATAGTTAACATTGCTATCAATTAGAGCTTCAATTAGAAATCGGTTCCGAAAAATTGGGACCCTTCCTCGCCAATTTAATTTTGGATTTTTCAATTGCTTTGTATGGAATGGACCCCAACTCTACATTGATGTACTATCCCGTGGTCTCGTGACAGACTGAGGCCGCACCTACTAATTCAATTGGCTCCTCCGTAACTTTTTATAACGAGCCAAGCCGTATGTTTTTTTTTTTGACAGTAAACTGCCCGTAGGCTTCACATTACTTAAACAAAAGTACAAATTACAACAGAAAATTTTGCACAGATAAAATAGGAAACAGCCCCTTTAAACTAACCTAACCCCTCTGAGTAAACCTACAAAGCGAGAGAACTAGAAATAAAAAACCAGAAAACAGTTTAAACAAAATCCATAAAAAAGAAAGGCAAGCTACCACAACACCTACTGATAAAACATTACTCAAGCCGTATGTGTCGTCTGTTGCTTTTGTTACCTATTATTATATGGGCTATGCCGCTATGGCTACATGGCTATCTGATTTTTTGAAATAAAAAACCAAACTCTGGGACCCGCTCACTTAACGAGGTAATGTTGGGACCCTCTTTTCTCCGGTTCAACCACCAACCGGAAGTCTGGAATTATTCCCAGTCAAGTTCATTTTCCCTTTCTTTTTCTGCTATTGTGCTAAGTTAATATTTTTCTTCATTTAAATAATTAAATACATTGATATAGTGTCCTAATTATTGTATATATAATTCTTTTTTTAGAAAGTGCATACTCAAACTGAAATATGATCGCTGTTCTAATATCAATCATTGCATGCTACAAATAATTAATATTTATCATATCATTATTATAATGACATCGGCATTTAAAATATATATATATTACCAATCCCTATTAAAGAAATTCCGATTTTGTCAATTTTAAAGTATTTTAAATTTCTAATAATACAATGTTTTATACTCACATAAAGGTATTTATTCACGTAACATCAAAATTAAAATTTTTTACTCACAACAACATATATTTTTTTGTTCACAGTCGATCCTTTTACGTAAAACAAGATAAAATAAAGATAGAATTTATTCCTCAATTTACGAATGAGAGAGATAAATATCACTACCACAAATGATACATGCTAGAGGAGCCTTATAGAAAAACTCTAGTGAATTAAACGTAAGGTGTGGTATATCGAATTTCTAAGGAAGACAATTTTGTCAATTATTGATGTGCAGCATTTATCGGCACAAGTCCCTCTTTTAACTCTTTTGAAGTTGTAAGGGTTTGGTCCAGTTTATGATACACTGGAGATTATTCCAATGGTGATAAAACGAGGACAGCTGTGGGCCTGTGCCTAATGGTCGGTTGATCACATGCAGCGCAATAGCTCGCTATTGTAAAAGGAACCCACCGTCTAATGCCACGTGGCAGACGTCAACGGGTTGGTTTCCTTGCTCCATATTGGGTAGTAATACCGAAATTTTGGGAAGAGGTCGAACCGTCGGATTTTAATTGTTCTTTATATATATATATTTATATTTATATATAGTCTCTACTGCTCTGTTATTGAACCCCTACGAATTTTCATTCCTTGAACAAATTCCGTTTATGTAGTATACAATTGAAATTTGATCGTTTCATTATATTCCGTCCAAACGCAACGTCTAACGAAATCATTAATATATATCGTTGTTGAAACGGAATGAAAAACGAAATGTTGGATTTCGGATCTGTTGTATCGCCGAAATTATTTTATATAGGAATTCAGACGCAAAAAATTTTAATAGAAAGAATTATTATTATTTTTTTAATAAGAAGAAAGTTCGAACGCGTTTTATAAAAGCGTACAGTCTCTCTCCTACCTACGCGTTTATAAAACGCGCTCGAAGGCTTCGAACGCGTTTTATAAACGAGTAAGAAGGAGAGAGACTGTACCGCTTCAGTTTGAGTGGTCAGACTTTCATACGCGTTTATAAAACGCGTTCGGAGCCTTCGAGCGCGTTTTATAAACGGGTAGGAAGGCGTAAATTTTTCGAAATGGAGTTATTACCATTTTTTTTCAAAATTAATAGGAAGATTAATGTGAAAATTTAAGTTAAATTTATTTTTAAGGTTAAATTTACAATTTTTAAAATATCACATTTAATTTCATATTAATCTTATTTAAAAATGACATTAGAATATTAATTTTGACATTAATATCATTTTGTTTGTATAACTATTAAGAAAGTCTCTTGACTTACTGCATTTCTCTTTTTAATGATTAATTTATTATTTTAAAAACTTTTTTAGTAGTTTAGAGTGGTTTTTAGGTTTGCAAACTTTCAAAGTGGATTTTGGAGGTCTAGAGAGCGTTTTTTGGCTCCGAAAATGGTCGTTACGGGATTTTATCCCGATAACATGTGTAGATCTCGTCGCCAGCTTTCCGGATTGTGCTCGATCGCCCCAAACGGACCTTCCTATCAAAAGTTAAGCCTGTTTAAAGTTTTAATGTTCAAAATTTTTTAAAAATTTTATATTTTAATTATTTCCATATTATATATTATTTGATTATATATGGCTAACATAAAATAAAAAAAAAGGAGAGACTACAATGCAAAAGATAAGTTTGTAAAATTAAATAGTAAAAATACAGGGTCGTCGGCGAATAATTATTCAAACAAAATGATATTATACACATGTTCAAAAAAAAATATGTGCAATTAAATGCATATAAAATATGTGTGATATATTTGTTATATCTATTTAATACATCTTTAATTGGAAATAAAATTTTCGGAATTTTGTAAATATGAAACATGCAGGGACCTTGTTGCAAAATATTATTTTTAATAAGTTAAATGTTGCGGCTTGAATGAAAAATATGAAAAACTAATAACATGTTTATAAAACGCGCTCGAAGGCTCCGAACACGTTTTATAAACGGGTACGAAGGTCTGACCAGCCTTTTGAGGCGTAACTGAAGCTCTCTCCTCTTACCCGTTTACAAAACGCGTTCGAAGCCTTCGAGCGCGTTTTATAAACGCGTAGGAAGGAGAGAGACTGTACGCTTTTATAAAACGCGTTCGAACTTTCTTCTTATTAAAAAAAAATAATAATAATTTTTTCTATTAAAATTTTTTGCGTCTGAATTCCTATATAAAATAATTTCGGGTTGTATCGTTTGACATGTCTCTGTGGAATACGCCAGCGCCCGTCGTAAGTAACATAATTTGGGCCAACAAAGATATAATCCTAAATTGTATCGAATATTTTATTTAAGCATACCTATCTATTAATTAGTCGTAAACTAAACAAATCGAAAACTTATCATTTCAATTAGGTGTCTTGCGATAAGAAACCTTCCTTGTGTTACGCTATTCCAAATAAGAGTAATAATTCACTTGGTACAACGTCTTATTTCACATGCGCAATAATACTTTTCATAGAAGTTTTATTGTGCAGTGAACATAATTAATGTCATTCAAAAGATCAGTCATGCTATGTTTGAATTTTTTCCCCCTAAATTTATGGCATCATATGTTAACATAACTTCGCTAAGAAAAATAATTGAATTATCTTCATAGAGAAAGTATAACTAATAAAATGTAAGATATATTTCTTCAGATGGCAGTAAATAATAATGGGGAGTGAGCATGATTATTTTTTCTTCGACATATTGTATAGTGCCGGTAGCCACTTGCCACTAATAATTCTTTTCCTTTTCTCGTTATATCAATAGAGATGTTAATTAGCTGCGTTTAAGTTCTACCTTTTGTACGTATTGTGTTCCAAATATTTTATATATGAAAGACTAGCATAATTTAAGTATGAAAATAACGTATGAGTGATGCCGACAAGTAGCTAGCTCATTAATTATACATGCATATATAATCCATATAGATATAGAATGTTTTCATCCTGTCTAACCTAAAAAACTCAGGAATTGATCTAACAGACTCACATGTACAAGAAACCATTTTTTTTTTTTTTTAATGCAAGTCTTTATTTTCACTATCAATATTGTTCGTTTAATTTCTTCCTCTATCACGCCCCAATCTTTTAAAATAGAAAAAATCAGCCATATACCCTTCAAATCTTCTTCAGTTAGTCATATATCCTTTTATTCTTTAATTTTTCATTTACCTCTCTAATATTCATTTATATATTCATTTACCATTTTTATTTATTTCAATAACATATAATTCAAAAAAGTAAATTTTTGAAATTTAAGACTAAAATATCCCTGCATTTTCTCTCTTAATTAGGTTTCCAATGCATCCTTCAACGTTTCATTTTCCACCTTAAACTTGGATTGTTATATTATGTAATATGTAATATGAAAATACTAAAGCCGAAAAAGTTTAAATCGCTGGATTTCTTTCTCTCTAGAATTGCATCTTTGAGGGTCCAATGTCAACATTTTGGTTACACCAATTGCCAACATTCTACTATTTATTTACTTTTTAAAAATTTAAAATAGAAAAGTCAAATCCAAATCATTCATCTTATTTAATTTAACAACCGATGTGTTTTCGTATAAGTTTTGTAATTTTTAAAATTTATTTGATACTCCATCAAAGACTAAAACACGAACGTATTAGAATGAATCTATCATAATTAATAAGGTTCGTTTATTTTTCTACCTCATGATGGAATATCAAATAAACTCTAAAAATTACAAAATTTATATGAAAACGCATCGGTCGTTAAATTAAATATGATGAACAGTTTGGATTTGACGTTGCAATTTTAAATTTTGAAAAAGTAACTAATTAGTGAAATATTGGCATTTGGAGCAACTAAAATGTTGGCATTGGAGTCCTCATCGCATCTCCAAACCTGAAGTGGTGAATATGTAAACGATTAGGAGAGTTCATTGGAAATTGATAGGATCTTATGCTTTTTGGTGGCGTTTGGTAAAATAATAACTTAAGAGGAAGAAGTAAAGGAGGAAAGCTTATGTCAAGTTATATCATGATTGTTTAGTTATGTAAAGTAAAGGAATAAGAATATAAGAATATAAAATTAGATATGTTGTAATTATTACAATATCAATTAATAGTTACTATTATTAGTTTACAAATATGAATATTATAATTATTATCATATGAATTATTTTAATTCACAATATATCAATAATAATAATAATTATTATTATTATAATTATTATTATTATTATTATAAATGTTATTCTTTATGTTGAGTTCTTCTCACTAATGATAATAATTAATATTTAATAATAATAATAATTTTAATAATAATTATATTATTAATACCAATAATTTAATTAATGATAATGATAATTATATGATAAATTACAACAACAATAATAATAATAATGATGATAACAATAATAATAAATAATATCATAATCATATGAATTAAGATATTATTAATTATTTGTTATAGTATTTATAATATGAATGATAATTATAATTACAATAATAAATTAATAAAATTTTTTATATTCAATTAATATATTTTATTTGTATATTATAGCAACTAGAAATATTATAATATTATAATAATATATTAATTATCATGAATAATAAAATTAATTATGATTATTCAAAAATCGAGACTAATCTGTGACGGGACCCATCATGGTAGAAGTTATTCCACCTATTTTTTGGTATAAGTTCTTCCTCCTTATAGAAACCTATTCCTCTCTTGTTTGTTGATCTATTCATCCTTAAAGAAGCTTAAAGAAGCTTATTCCAACTTACCAAACATGCCATGTTTTGAAAGGGTTATCTCATGCCATGTTTCAGTACTCAACAATTGCAAGCAATACAAGAGGGAGTGGAAAAACCAGTGTTGCATGACATTATAAAGGATCGACTCATATGGCAAAGGTCAAAGAAATGAATTTACAATGTTAAAGAGGGGTATAAATGCATTCAAAATAGGTTGGAGAACCCGATATCTGATGCTCGTAATCAGTTGTGGGTACAAATCTCAAGATGGAAAAAGGTGGTGCCTAAAATAAATTTTTTTTCTGGAGGCTGTTATATGGAGCTTTGACACTGGCTTCGAATATGCATAGAAGGATCTCAAACTGGTCACCATTGTGCCAAAGGTGTCAAATTGAGAATGAATTTGAAAGCCATTATTTTTTCTTCTGTCCTGGCTCAAGGGTGGTTTGGTTTGCTAGCAATCTTGGTCTTAGAACTCATGAACTGTCTTTGGATATAGTTCGAGCTGTTACGCAATGCATATAGAGCTTAAATGAGGAACAAATCAATGTTTTTGGGTATACAATGTGGGAGATATGGAAAGCAAGGAATGAAGCAGTTATACAATTGAAAAGGTTTGATCCAGTGCAGGTGAATGTCAAGGTCACACACTGGCTGCAAGTTGATGCACAGTGTACTGATACACAATGCCAGGGAGGAGCAGTTGTTACAAGTATGTTGTGTTACTACAAACCAGATGGGTGGCAGGTAATAGTGGATGGCTCTTGGGATTTGTCAAATAGGGTGGGTTGTGCTCATGTAATTTATTGCAAAGGGAGGATATGCTCAATTGGGTACAGTCACCACTCCCTAAGCGACCCTTTCCATGCTGAAGCAATTGCAATTAAAGAGGCGCTCGAGCATATCAGTACACAGAGGGAAATGCATAGGGAAGGTGACATTGAAATTTTCTCTAACTGTCAGCAGTTGGTTGATGCCTTGGTGGAAGGGGATGTTGATAACATACCTTCATGGGCAGCGATGGAAGATGTGTGTCAGATACTGACATTGCAAAACATGACCCCTACAAGTATCTGGTTTAAACATGTTACTAGGCAAGCGGTTCATCAAGTGCATGAATTGGCAAATCAAGCTAGGAGATTGAATATGGTGTACCAGGGGATACCAAGGCCGTACGTTCAGATTGAGAAGGACATAAGAGAGTGTATGGATGAAAGATATTTCCAAAGAGTGCAAGAGGCACCACCATGATTTATGTTTTCTTTTTTTATTTCTTTGGACCCTAGCTGGCTTTATTTTTCGTTTGCTAAGTTTAATTAACGTTAAGAATCTTCTGTTTTTTATTTATTTCTGTTTTAGGTAGCGCAATTGCCAGTGTATAGTAGGGTTCCTGAGTTGTTCTACTGTAAACTGCAGCTTTTAGCTGTACTGGTATTTAATGAAAGCCTACGGGCGTTTGAACTTTCAAAAAAAAAACCATATACATCACGGTATAGCTTCATTTAATCTTTTAAAATTATTGATCACATATGATGTACTTTCTGATATGTAGGCAGTAGGCTACACACGCAAAGCTTTTTCTCTTTTTTTTTACTAACCAGTAAAGCTGAGACGAAGGGGTGGGGGCATTTCAGTCCCAAATTTCAAAGATTGAATTTTCTCATTTAATATATCATTTAAATTAATGAAAAGGATAAATGACTATAAAGTTGGAGATTAGAGGGGTAAATGAATAATATTCAACAATATAAAGGTATATTGCTGATTGAAGAAGATTTGAGAGGTATATGGCTGATTTTTTCTTTAAAATATTTTAATTTAATAAAAATTTAGAACTGACGGAGCAAAATACAACACATTAAAAAAAATTCTTTGATTTGAAAATTATTGACGAGAAATTGTCTCATTCGACATATTTTACAACCTCCTGACCAATTGTGTTTGGATGCTTAGGAATAAGGACGTGAATAAGAATAAGTTTTAAATTTTTTATTCGCGTGAAATCCAAATATCACGATAATAAGAAATTTGAACTTATTCGGGTGCTTATTCATTTGGATATGTTTGGAAGTGGTATGGAATAAGAACAAGAACAAGAACAAGCTTATTTTTGTTTTTGTTCTAGTTCCATGTTTTTGTTGGAACAAGAACAAGATTCATTTTGTTCTGTTCTAAATGATGCCAAACAAGAAATAGCTTGTTCTTATTCCCTTGTTCTTATTCTATGGACTTCCAAACATACCCATTCTAACAAAATCTTGGAATATAAATAGACACGAATTTTTAAATTTTTATTCTTCTTTTTTATCCATGCAACATCCCAACACACAAAATTATATACTTAGGGGGCGTTTGTTTGTGTAGTAAGGAGTTGCATAACTTAAGGATGCCTAAGTGTTTATGTAGTGTTATGTAATAGATGTTTGGTTGTGTAGTAAGGATAACTTAATGCATGCATATATTCATGTCAAAAGACTAAAATGCCCTTAAATTTGAATTAGTATTATGTATTATATGTTGTGACCCAATTATTGTTAATTATTAATTATTATAAAAATTAATTATTAATGATGATAATAAATCATTTTTACTATTATGAAATATTAATAATTACTTTTAATTAAATATTATAAATATTATTATTTATTTTATAATAAAAATTATTATTGATTAATTATCTTCAATTAATTATTATTCTTAAATCATTATTATTAATAATTAATATTACTTGTTAAATACTATTAATTATACTATTAATTATAATAATTAATCTTTGTTATTAATTATTAATGATAATAAGAAATCATTTTATTATTATGAAATATTATTAATTATTTAATAATAAATCAATATTGTTTATTAATTATTATTATTACTTGTTATATATTATTATTTATTAATTATAATAATTAATATTTATTACTAATTATGATTTTTTAATAGTTATTGTTACTTAGTAAATATTATTATTTATTAATTATTATAGATTATTAAATATTATTATTAATTATTTCTAAAGGGTATTGTTGGAAAAAAAAATTAAAGGGGACCGGTGCATAACTTATGCAACCTATTTAGGTTGCATAACTTATGTACCCTTAAGGCATCTTATGTAAGAGGTGTTTGGTGACTTAAGGATACATAACTTAAGTTATGCACCCTTTAAGTCACAAACAAACGTCCCCTTAATGCTTGTATAAGCCCTTCCTGAGGTGCAAGGAAATGGAGCGACGAAGGATTAAAATGGAGCACCGTCTTGGAATTGCATTGTTACTTTAAACGGACAGAAACTGCCTAACGGTCAGGCGGCCCTATCAAATTTTGGAACCATGTCCCATGTGCATGCAGTTTTGGGAAATTGGACATCGTCCGACCCAACCCCATTGTTTTCGTTTAATTAAAAGTGATCATGAATTCATGATATTATACTCTTGGGGAACCAACGAGTAACATGGGTGGAGCCAAATTTATTTTGGAGATAACATAATTCGTGCAAGTTTTTTATATCCGAATTCCTCTTCTCCACCAATTTCATGCGTCGGCGCATCATATAGCATATTCACATGCCATCAGTAGTCGCGATTCGCTGGCCCACTTCTTTTTTTACTTGAAAATTTTCTTATCTAATTCAAGAAAATTTATTTGTATTAACCGAGATATAAGTGGCAGGATAAATCAAAATGGGTGTATATAGGGACAGCATTCCATCATGTCAATATGTCATCGGCGGGACATGCCATATTGCGACAGCCGGCAAAACTTTTTCCTTGGAAATTTTCTACTAATTTTTGTTATCAAATTTCCTCGTATATTTCTGCCCAAATACATTAAAGTGTGCTTTTCATATGAAAAAAATTTAAACAATGGCTTCTGAGTTTTTGAAATTTTCCTTTATTAGAGGAAGCATTACAAGCCAACTGATGTACGGTTTCTGTATTTGATTTTCAACCAGAATAAGCCCCAAATTGCATTCAAATATTTGTGTTTTTACTCATTTTCTTTTAAATTGTGCTAATGTTAGATGTAGGGAAGTTCAGCCGTAGCCCGGCAAGTTTTTTATACAGGTTCATTACATTTTGGCACGAAGAACAGAGGAAATCGACCAAGTAGTGCAACTCAGACAGATTGGAACGGGCTGTCCCAACCTAGAGCAGACGCAGTGCAGAGGCAGTCCAGACGACCCAGTGCAAGCCATGCTGGGACGGATCGTCCCAACCCCAGACCAGGTCGTCCCAGCTATTTCCAGACTTCTAAAAATAGAGCGTCTGATTTGGTGAGGCGGTTTCTACAGTTTCCACCGCCTTTCAGAGCCACTATGCCACGTTTGGAACTGCCTATTTCTGTACACAGAATCAGGAGATTTTCGAGCGTAATCTGTTGTAACTTGGTTTTTCTCTTTTCTATGTGTTTGTTTGTGATGAAACCTGCTTTTTCTTGCATGGATTTAGCAGAGTAGATTAGTTTAGGGGCTATGGTTTGATAAATTTTTTTTTAGTTGCTTGTTTTGTTTGAATTCTTGATTATTGGCTAAGTTAAGTTACGTTTATGATTTTTGTGATTTGATTACTACCTACTTGTTGAAGTTTGTTATTGTTGATCTGATTATTGCGTTAAACAAAGGCCTAGTTTAATTGTCAAGTCAAAATCGAATTGCATTAACAAATTAACACTTAGATCAATTAGATAGGCGATATCCGAAAGGATTTAACCAAACTTTAAGTAATTAGAGTTTTACTCAATAAACCGAAAGGTTGAGAGTTTACCAAGACCCAGAAATCAATCTAAAGCACTTGAACCAAGAAAACGGAAGTTGAAATTTAGGAGTTTTAGGAATTACCAGGCAGAACCCTTCAATTTGACCTGAACGAAAGTTAGAGCGCAAGTCTGTAGGTTAGGTTTGGTTTAATTTACGTAAAAACACTTAGCGAATAACTAACTATGATGACAAAACAAGTATCAGATGATTGGAACGGTCGTTCCAGAGTCAGGACGGACCGTCCGGAAGGGGGCGCCTAGCTCAGAACTGCCTGTTCCAGCCATCTGACAGGGTCTAGGACGGTCCGTTCCAGAAATGGAACGGTCCGCCCCAATCCTGACAAACAAGAAAAGTTAGATAACCTGAACCCCTAATCGTTCGTCAACTGACTTATCTCTCTGTTAGTCAAGATCTCTGGTTAATTAGGTTTTCAATTCTGCATTTTATTTTCTGTTTAGACCTGATTGAGAATTGAATTATTTAATTTACTTTAGAATTTAATTTAATCTGAATTGTCTAACTTGGAAAAGGAATAGTCCGTCCCCGTGATTCGACCCTTAAACTATACTGCAAACGAATTAGTATCGGATTTTAAGGAATAAATTTGACCAGTACCCTCAGCGTCGATAACCAACCATATATAGTCAACTCGTGTCACTCCATGTAAAAAAAAAACAAAGAAAAAAAATATTTGAACAAACTCACTATAATTATTAGAATATACGTCAAAGATACTTGACATAGGTTGAGAATGGTGATGATGAGAGCGAGATTAGCAATTTCAATGCCATTAAAGTTGAGGAGAGTTCTAATCCCACTACTTTTGGATGTCACCAAATGCCACAACTTCATAGTTCATCAATATTTTTTTTAATTTTAAAATTTTAACATCAAATCTGATCTTATTCAATTTAACAATCAATGCATTTTCATATAAGTTTTTATGGGTTTTGGAGTCAATCTGATACTCGACATGCCGACCATAGATTTCAGATCATGAACATTAGAATTAATTTATTATAGTTAATCATATTCGTTCGTAGTATGACTTCTTAATTGATTATCAAATCGACTCTAAATTTTATAAATTTATATGGAAATGCATCATTCGTTAAACTGAACAAGATCAACAATTTATATTTGAAGTTTGAATTTTTTTAAATTTTTAAATATTGATGAAATATGAAGTTATGACATTTGATGGCACCAGAAAGTGATGACATTGTAACTTTTTTTGAGGGTCGTTCACATTGGAACCTTACTCGTCAAAGTTTTCTTAATGACCGATCTCTTTTGATGCAAACTTCGAGTGTTCTTGGCATAAAAATTAAAAAGTCAGATATGTAATAATTTGTTAAGTTGTTTCGTTGTTTTTCAATTATTTAAATGCCTCAATACTATTTTGGCTTGTGTAAATCGGGTTAACTGTTAAAATAATAATTTATTAAACTTTTCATGTTTTGTGGTATGGAAAAATTTGCTATTCCTAGAAGGGATCGTGTGCTTTCATTAGCTGATATTGTTTCCTTCTATTCATTTTCCTTGCTATTTTATTTTACTTCCTTATTATTCTTTCTCTCTCTGTTAAAACCAAAAAGGCTGCACATGTATTGAGACATGAAAAATGTGTGTGTGTGTTGTAAACTCCTCCCTTTGATGACTAAATAAATCGGGTGTGTTGAGTAATCGTGGAGTGCGCTTTAGGCGATACCACGTTAAAATATGTGTCATCTCTTCTTTATTATTTTGTGTTATGGTATTAGAGAGCCAGGTTTAGGCGACTGCAGAAGGAAGATGAAACAAAACCCTAGACCGAGTGTAGATCGGGATCCATGGCAAGCGGCGGCGCTGACAGCAAAGTGCGGGCGCATCCCGTGCGGGTGCATCCAGGTGCATCTAGTTGTGTCGACAGCAAAGTGCGGGCGCATCCAGTACAGGTGCATCCTAGTGCATCCAGTGGCATGGACAACAGCAAGAAAGAGTCTCAAAACTCTATACCAGGTTTTTCGTGTGCACAAGTCCAACAAACTAAGCCTATTCTAACCAACTCTAGTGTCTCGGATGCAGGTGCATACAGTAAGAAGTTGCATGATAGGATGTAAAATTTGAGATGGATAATTGATAGTGGAGCATCTCACCATATGACCGGAAATTATTGTTGTATTGATGATATTTGTGATATAAAACCCACAATTGTTAGTCTTCCAAACGGAGAGCAAATAATGGCTAAACATGAAGGTAGTGTGGTGTTGAATGAAGGACTGGTTCTTCAAAGAGTCTTATACGTGCCCAGTTTGGATTGTAATCTCATTTCGGTAAACTAATTGATTAAAACCAGCATATGCTTTGTTACATTTACTGATGAAATTTGTGTCATACAGGATCACAATACTAGGATGTTGATTGGTGTGGGTGAGCAAAGAGATGGGATATATTACTTTCATCAAGTGGCATCGACAAAAGTTTTTCACATGCATGGAAAAGAACCCTATGAGTTGTGGCATCAAAGAATGGGACACCCTTCAAAACAAGTAACTTCCCTCTTAACTGGTAACACTAATATTTCTGAAGATGTTTGTGAAATTTGTGTACGAGGCAAGCAAACGAGAGAAGCATTCCCTATCAGTTTGAATAAAACAAGTGAACTTTTTGAATTGATACATTGCGACATTTGGGGTGCATACCGTGTGGCTTCATATTGTGGTGCTCATTACTTCTTGACCATTGTTGATGATTTTTCTCGTGCTGTATGGGTCTATTTAATGGCTGAGAAAAGCGAAACTGGTGGTTTACTTAGATCTTTTTGCAAAATGGTCCAGACACAATTTAATAAATCCGTTAAATGAATTAGAAGTGACAATAGTTTGGAATTCAAATATGGACCAATGAAGAACTTTTATTTAGAATATGGAATCCTACATCAAACCTCATGTGTAGCCACACCTCAACAAAATGGGAGAGTGGAAAGAAAACACCGTCATATTCTTAATGTGGCGAGCATTGAAGTTTCAATCTCATTTGCCTATTGAATTTTGGGGAGAGTGTGTGCTAATTGCTGCATTTATCATTAATAGAACTCCAACTCCATTGTTGAAAAATAAAACACCTTATGAAGTATTGTTTGATAAACTACCTTTATATGGAGCAATTCGTGTGTTTGATTGCTTGCGCTATATCAAATCTAGATACTCAGATAGATTTGAAAGTAGAAGTAGAAAGTGTGTTTTTGTAGGATATCCTTTTGGACAAAAGGGATGGCGTGTGTATGATTTGGAGACCAACGAGTTTGTTGTCTCTCGCGATGTGATTTTTTATGAAAATGTCTTTCCATTTGCTTAAATGGGAGTAGATAAAGCCATCTATGATTCAAGCCAGCTCACAATGCATTCATATGATGATGAGGCATTTGCTATAGAGATACATAATTATGATGCATCAGGTCAGAGTGCACCCGAACAGAGTGCAAGTGCATTGGGTCATAGTGGATCCAGACAGAGTGCAGGTACATCGGGTCAAAATGCGTCCGGACAAAGTGCAAGTGCATCGGGAAAAAGTGCATAATCTGCAGGTGCATCGGGTCAGAGTGCAGGTGCATCAGATCAGACTGCACCCGGACAGAGTGCAGGTGCATCGGGTCAAAGGGCATCCGAACAGAGTGCAGTTACATCTGAACAGAACGCACCCGAACAGAGTGCAGTTGCATCTAGACAGAGTGCACCCGAACAAAATGCAGGTGCATCAGATCAGAATGATCGTAGTCAACGATCTCGCAAGCCACCAGCTCATCTTCAAGATTACATTTGTTACACATCTTGTCACCCATCTAAATCTCACTCCACTACAGTTGACTCCTCAGGTAGTCTCTATCCAATAGCTCATTATGTGAAATGTAATAATTTTTCTGCTGCACATAGAAAGTTTTTGGCTGCAGTCACAGCAGGAAAAGAACCTCGATATTTTGGAGAAGCGATGAATTACAAGCACTAGAGAGATGCGATGCATGTAGAAATTGATGCACTTGAGCGAAATGAGACATGGACAATTGAGTATTTGCCACCAAAGAAGAAGGCAATCAGATGCAAGTGGGTGTATCGCATCAAGTACAATTCAAATGGAAGTATTGAAAGATACAATGCACGGCTCATTGTGATGGAAAATCGACAAGTTGAAGGAATTGATTTCAATGAAACATTTGCTCCAGTTGCTAAGATGACCACCGTTAGAACTCTTCTAGTTGTGGCAGTAGCGAAAGGATGGGAGTTGCATCAAATGGATGTACATAATGCATTTCTGCATGGTGATCTGAATGAAGATGTTTACATGCATCTACCGCCTAGTTTTGCTTCTTCTCACCCAGGCAAGGTGTGTAGACTTAAAAAATCGCTCTATGGTCTGCGCCAAGCACCTCGAATGTGGTTCTCAAAATTGACAGGATCTCTTCGAACATATGGTCTCATTCAATCATATGCTGATTATTTATTATTCACATTTAATAAGGGAGATGTATTCCTCGCCATTCTCGTGTATGTTGATGATTTGGTCATCGTAGGGAATAATTCTGCCGCTATTAGCAAATTCAAGGAGTATTTGCATGGTACTTTTCATATAAAAGATCTTGGAGCATTGAAATATTTCCTTGGCATTGAAATAGCACGGGGACCCAAGGGCCTTTTGTTGTGTCAGCGCAAATACACCTTGGATATTTTGTCTGAATGTGGTCTCCTTGGTTCGAAACCGGTAGCATTTTCCATGAAACAAAATCACAAGCCTTCCACTGCAATCGGAGAGCCTATGGTCAATCTAGAGCGTTATCGGCGACTTGTTGGAAGACTAATTTACCTGACCATCACATGTCCAGAGTTGTGTTATTCTGTGCATATTCTGGCTCAGTTCATGCATGCTCTTCTTCAACCTTATTATGATGCAGCTCTTCGCGTAGTGCGGTATTTAAAAGGCAATCCGGGTCAAGAAATTGTACTTAGTAGTAAAAGTGATCTTTTATTGTCTGGTTATTGTGATTCAGATTGGGCGAGTTGTCCATTGACAAGACGATCTTTGACTGGTTATTTTGTGACGTTGGGTAATTCTCCTATCTATTGGAAAACCAAAAAGCAACATACAATCTCTCGCTCCTCAGCAGAAGCAGAGTATCGGTCCATGGCTGCCGTTTCTTGTGAGTTAATTTGGTTGAAATCTTTACTCAAATCTCTTGGAGTTTCACATTCACAACCAATGCAATTATTTTGTGACAGTCAAGCTGCACTTCACATAGTGAGTAATTCTATTTTTCATGAGCGTACAAAACATATCGAGGTGGATTGTCATTTTGTGCGAAATTTGATTCAAGATGGAGAAGTTGCTACAACGCATGTCCGAACAAATGAGCAATTGGCAGACATTTTTACCAAAGCTTTGGGTAAACATCAGTTTCATTATTTACTTTGCAAGTTGGGGATTCACAATCCTCCAACTTGAGGGGGAGTATGGAAAGATTTGCTATTCCTAGAAGGAATCGTGTGTTTTCATTAGCTGAGATTGTTTCCTTCTATTCATTTTCCTTGCTATTTTATTTTACTTCCTTATTATTCTTTCTCTCTCTGTTAAAACCAAAAATATTGCACATGTATCGAGACATGAAAAACGTGTGTGTGTGTTGTAAACTCCTCTCTTTGATGAATAAATAAATCAGGTGTGTTGAGTAATCGTGGAGTGCGCTTTAGGCGATACCATGTTAAAATATGTGTCATCTCTTCTTTATTATTTTGTATTATGTGGTACTATTTTATTTATTACTTGCAAATTGTAACTGGAGTCTGCGGTAAATTTCTTGTGGTGAATAATATATAGATAAACAAGTGTTTGTTTCATGCATAATGGATTGCATATGAGGCTATACAATAAGGGTGCGTAACTTATTACGTACATCGAAGGTTGCATAACTTAACACATCAAATTCTTCTCCTCTCATTTGGCATTTGTATCTTTCAATTAATTCTAATTGGCTCTCAATATCCATCACTAATTCAGTTCATAATATGTTAATGGTGCCAGTGATATGTAATACTTGCATGGTACTTGGGTCGGATTTTGTATATAATGTATGCGTTAGTTAAATTGTTACAGTTCATAATATAAATTCACATAATTGATGAGTTTGGCCTCTTTTAATCATTGTAAAAAAATTTTTTTTTAATCTAATTCCTGCATTAATATAATTGAAGAAAAGATCTAAATAGCTATCTTGATATAAATTAAAGTGAAATCTTTTTTTACATCAATTATGAAAAATTAAATAGATACAGAATAGTATTCGAATCGATGAAAAAAAAAAACAAATATGATTGTCAGCTCATAACATACATTTATTAGGTCATATTTCAATCGTCTGATCTTGAATAGATGGTCCAAGTATATATTTGTATACTAAACATGCATTGTTTTTTACTAAATCAAATTAAAAAATATTTTAATCTTTTGACATAAATATATCCATGCATTAAGTTATTCTTCCTTACTACGCAATCAAATATTAATTACATAATACCACGTAAATATTTATAAACATTTATATATACATCTTTTTTTACTTATATAACTCGCCAAACGCCTTCAAATAAAATAAAATAAACGGAGAGAGAGCTCCCATGTAGTCCGAGCGGCAAGCGCGGCAAGCAAGGGTTGGTTAAGTTGGTTGGCTCGACAGTTGAGGTGATCATTTAACAGTTAAATAATAATTATCCCAATTAACAATTTGCAGTTGGAGGAGAGCAAAGAAAGGAGTGGCGGTAACAATCGATCGTTTGGTCAGGGATGGAGCAACCTAACATTGCTCCCATTCATGGTGGGACCCACCATGTGAAATGTGCTGAGCCTACCACGTGTATTGGTATTAGCGGTCCAAAGTCTGAACAAAAAGAAAGTGCTATGCACCTCCTAATATGTCCCCTATTGTATCGCTTGAAGTGATTATATATTGTTTTTAGAAGGATAAATTTATTAGGGGATCGTTTGGATTGCAAAAGAATAGGAAGAATAGCTTTTTTCTAGAAATATTTTCTTCCTAGATATTCAAACAAGTTAGAAATAAGGAGAAAAATAATTTATTTCTAGGAATAACATCTTTCAAAATTAGCTAAATACTAAAAATTTAATGAATTTTTATGTGCTCTTTAATTAGTACTTTATTTAATATTAAAGGATTCGTTTGGATGGTATGGGAATAAGGAAGGAATAAGGATTTTAGGAAGAAAATATTTGGGAGTGTGTAACTTTGGGAAGAGTGGGAAGATGCTATTCAGGGAATAAGAAATATTATTTGGATGGTGAGTTTGGAATAAGCAAATTGATATTAATTTAAATATATTATTAAAAATTTAAAATCATATAACCCTTCGAATCTTCTATGGGTGCGTTTGGATAGGCTAGGAAGAAGGTAGGAAGAAGGAAGAAGGGAAGAAGGAAGAAGAAAAGTGAGAAGAAATTATTCTGGGAAGAAATTATTCCGAGAAGAAGAAATGTTGTTTGGATGGTGGTTTTAGGAAGAAGGAATAAAGTTGTTGTATTAAAATAATAATTTCCTTTTATTAATTGAGACAAAGGGCTTTCAGTCCAACACAGACTCGTAACCCCCTTTACGAACCGAGTGGTTTGGACCCATAAGACTCGACTGAGCCAAGTAGGGTTTCACGCTCCCTTCTCTTCCGCTCTCTCTCTCTCTCGCTTCACACCTCTGTCCGTGAGGACGGAGCCAACTAGGGTTTGACGCACCCTTTGCCTCCTCAAAATTTCTCTCGCTTCTCACCTCTCTCCGTAAGTTGTCAGTACTGAGCCAACTAGGGTTTCACGCTGCCTTCTCCTTCTCTCTCTCACTCTCGCTTCTCACCTCTGTCCGTCAGTTGTGAGTTGAGATTGCGGCTGCCTCAAAGACCTCAAGGAAGCTTGATGAATCGCCATTGTAGAGACACCGAAAGTGGCGCACAATCGGCCATGTTGAGCAACGGTTCAGAGAGTACTACAAGTGACGGATTGCCTTGTATTCCATGCCCGGATTGCGGTTTAGCCGTGAAGAGGCTCGTCAGCGGAACCAAGAGGAATCCAGAGAGAGTGTTCTACAGATGCATAAACCCGGTAATTTTTCAATTGTGTTTGAGTTGTCCTTTGAGATGCCAGAATGGAGTTGATTGAAATTCCAATGCTTTGCCGACGGTTTGATTTAATATTTCCCAATTGGTATTTGGTAATTTGCTAACGATTGTTACTAATAAATCAAGTACATGCGTCATTTGTTCAGAACTGACTAACATATCTAATCGCGGTTTAGGGTTTAGGGTGTGGCAGATTATGATCTGTTGCACTTAAGTGCTCATGTGGGTTACGAGTAAATGTGGGTGTATCATGGATGAGCAACATCTCTGAACAACATCTGTTAACATATCAAAGATTGTGGATACACCCACATGTGGATACAACAACAAATAGTAATCAGAATCCAAAAAAATTAAGTGCAACATATCAAAATCTGCCACACCCACATGAGCAACAGTGGCCTCACAAATCTGCCAAAGTTTTGTTAGCATATTGTTGTCAATCATGTTGCAATGCAAATCTTGAGGGAAGAAAAAAGTGACAAAAACTAGATGTAAGGCCTATCAGCAACATTTACCAAAAAACCATTGCACACTACAAGTTGGCAAACTATAATTAAGATGTCCCCCAAGTTTACTTTTTTCATTTACACTAACTGAGTATATACAGAACCACAATTCAAATCTGCTACTTTTGACAATCCTCATTTGTACTAATGTAAAAATTGGCTTAGGAAGCTGTAGTTGTTGAGCAATTTTATTTAGATGCTGGATAGGGGAATTTAACAATTTTTTCTTATAAATTGGTTAACAGCAAACTAGATGCAAGTTCTGGAAATGGGAAAATGACTACTTGACATTTCTAAGAAAGGCAAATATTGTGACTCAGTATGAGGATGCTCACATACTACGGAGACTCGAAAGAGTACAAGCTCAATTGGATTGGGTGACAGTTCAAATCGAAACGAACTATCAACAACATCAAGACCAAATGAAAGGTGTCGCTGCATCATTACAAACTGTAAGAAAAATCAGTTGTATAATTCTCATTGTGGTTGTCACTCTTGTCATAGTGCTGATTGGTACAAGTAGAGTTCGTATGTAATGTTTGTATAAGTTTGTATTAAGCACATTTCCACCTACTTAAGTTATTGTTAAGTACTGGCAAGACATATGTTACATTTCCATGTACTAAGTTTGTATTAATCACATTTCTATTACTGCCATGAATTTTTATATGTTTTTGCTGGCCAATTTATTAGATTATTTTTTTACATCTATTCAGTTTTTTTGTGCTGTATAATTTATTTATTACTGTCGAGGGTTCAGGGTTGTGGGTTGTGGGTTGAGGGTCGAGGGTCTAGGGTCTTGGGTCTAGGGTCCAGGGTCCAGGGTCGAGGGTGGAGGGTCGAGGGTTTAGGGTTTAGGGTTTAGGGTCTGGGGTCGAGGGTATAGGGTCTACTGCTTAGGGTTTACGGGTTCAGGGTTTAGGGTTTAGGGCCGAGGGTCTAGGGTTTAGGGTTAAGGGTTCAGGGTCGAGGGTCGAGGTTTTAGGGTCTAGGGTTTAGGGTCGAGGGTCTAGGGTTTAGGGTTCAGGGTCGAGGGTCGAGGGTTTAGGGTCTAGGGTCTGGGGTTCAGGTGGAGACCTACTGATGTATTAACATGGCAAGAAGGAACATACTTCAACATATATAAACAGAGCCTAATCTCACGCAAATTAAAGAGCCTAATCCATTACAAATTAATAGTAGTCCATTACAAATTAAAAGTTCAACATAAACATATCCTAATCCAAACACACAAATTAAAGAGCTTCCTAATCTTTACGGATTTAACCTAAGTTGCCAAAGAGCTTCCTTAATATTCTCACGCAAATTAATTCCGCTTGGTAAATCATTAATAGCCGCATCTCCTTCCTCTTCGTCAGAGTTGTGATCGTCGCCAACACCTTCCACTTGTTCTTGTGAACCTTGCGGGCCTTGTGCCACTGGCCTCATATCATGTGATGCTCCATGATGCTTAATAAAATTATGAAGAGTGCAACATGCTCCAACAATTTTTATTTGGGTGTCGAATCGAAAATGTGGCATATCTTTCAAAATATGGAACCTATTTTTTACAACGCCAAAAGTTCTTTCTACCACATTCCTTAGTTGGGCATGCCGATGATTAAATAACTCTTCAGGGGTGTCATATCGATACTCACCTTGACTTCTTGCACGATCACGGAATGTCCCCAAATGATAGCAAACTCTACGATATGGTGCCAGAAATTGTGATGTGTTTGCATAACCTGCATCCACTAAGTAATATTTCCCATCTGGTACGCGTAATAAGCCCTTTTGCACTACAGAACGCAAAACCGTGTTGTCATGGGCGGATCCCTCCCACCCAGCCACTACGAGCAAGAAATTCCCATTAAAGTCAACGGCAGCTAAAACATTTTGTGTCCCCTTTTCTATTTATAAATCTTTCCTTGTACCTGTCCTTATCGTTTGGAAATGCAGGTATGTGGGTTCCATCAATCGCTCCGATTGCATCCTACAAAAACAAATCGGCCACTTAATTGGTTTTAGGGTTTAGGGTTCTTTAATTTTAAAAAAGTACACATATCTTTCATACCTTAAATAAAGCATATGGCGAACCAGTCTCGAGGGAGTGTTGGAAAAGCTCTCCAATTTTACGCATCCTTGTTGCCGAACCTAGTAACTCGAGCAACATCCCCACTTGCTCTTCAATTTTAACCTCACCATTACATTGCAAACCCTTGTTTCGCAGCTCATTGCATAGGGTATTGAACATGTCCGTGCTCATCCGATAGTTCTCATAGCAACGTAGGTGATGACCCTGCAGTTGATTTCTGATCATATCAGCTCCACTTAACGGTCTATCATTCTTCACCTCTTTCCAGAAATCCAAACATAGTCTCATTCCGTCACGCCTCCTAATTGTTTGTTGCATAAGTATTAGGCCAGCAAATTGCATGTGTTGGCGTAGCCTTTCATCATCAGAATCGGTATCGTCGTTTGAATCGGACCCCCGCTGATTATTTTCATCGTTTGAGTTGGAATCCATCTTAAAAAAACAATGGTAATATCCATTAGATTCATATCATATCTGATCGTTTCAATAAAACATAGTAACAATGAACCTTGGTATCATATCATATCATATGAAATTACCATTTGTATGAATAAATTAAACAGTATCTCATCTCACAATAAATTAAACAGATTCACATGCAAATAAATTTAACAGATTAAACAGATTAAAAAACACATTCAATAGATTAAACAGATTCACATGTAAATTAAACAGTATCTCATCTCACAATAAATTAAACAGTATCTCACTTCTAAATGGATACAGAATGAAACAGATTATTGCACAATGTTAGTTCAACGCAATGTACTACAAATTGTCACATAGACTTAACAGATAAATGCAATGTACTAGAACAAACTAAATGCTCTCGCAAAGTAGTACAAATTAAACCCTAAACTAAACATATTGACTGATACAGAATTAAATCTACAAACACCTTAACAAGCTACATGCATCACTAAATAAATGTACTAGTTATATAAATTCATTGATATATAAAAATAGGCGCTTAGTAATTAAATAATTTCTAATGTCCAAATTCATTGATGCATGGGTGTGGGGGGGGGCTTATTGGTTTCCCAAATTGTGGTAGTAGTATGGGTAGGGTGGATAATTAGCGTTGTTGGGTGTGGCAAATGGTTGCTGTTGGTTTTGAGTCTGACCAAAACTGTTGGGGTTGGGATAGGGTGGATGACCAGAGTTTGTGTTCTCTGTTGCCATGGTAGGTTGTTGCTCTGCAGGCACATCATAATGAAACTGGTTTGGGTATTCCTGTTTAATCCAACCATACACATCGGTATCATCTGAGTAGAGCCAATATATCCTTGCATTTTCATCATTGAACCTTCCTATTAGCTTAACGCGTAGTGCAGGACTAACCCCTGGAATTGTCTTTAACCGCGCTATGCACTGCTTAATTTCGTCTCCTTTCTGATGGAGTTTTTGTTCCGACACATTCACCCCTCTTCTAAATACCTCCAGCATCTCATTATTCATAGTGAACACTTGCTCATCATTGTCAGCCACACTTTGAATAATTCCTGCCCTGTTTTTATAAGTCTGCTGGATTCTCTTGCCCCTGGTCACGGAAGGTGAATTCGAATCAGTGCTCTTTCGTTTGGAACCTGAGCTGGTACCCCCCTGCCTGTAGGTCCTTGTTTGAGAGGCTTGTTGACTTGACCCACCGCTGAACTGATGAGTGCGGTTGAGTCCAGCCCCCTCGCCGAACTCATAACCTGGTGGTGCATCGTCGTAGGGCCCATAATCTACATCCGCATGTATACGGCCATGAACCCCTCCAGCCTGTTCTTGTTGAGTATCGGAAGAACCCGTGTGTTCAGCATGCTCAGTCTCGCCAAACGCAGTCTCTTCGTCACCATCAGCTCTCATGCCTCCACACAAATTATCCAATCTTTCAAACCAGGGGAAGGGTCTTCTTAGGAATTTATGATTCTTTTCATTTTCCTGCAATGCAATGTAATTGTTTAATAAGTTATAAATGAAACAAATAAGCATATAATGACATACTATGGCATTAGTTTTTGCATCTGTTCTTTAGTAATGCTCTTTGAAAATAAATGTGAAACAATTGTTTTTTGGCATAGCATATTTTCTGGATCAACTTGTTGACTGTTCATGGCATTAAAGGTTGCTATGGCATTAGCATAAAGGAACTTTTTAATTTTTGGGGGACCATTCAATTACTGTCCTGTTGTACCAGGATAATTTCTGGATCAACTTGTTGACTGTTCAGCCACACTTTGAAGTCAGATTATAACCCTAAACCTATTTATATAAAGTAAGAATGTATAATAAGATTTCCATTTAATAAACAAGCATATGTACCAGGATAATTTCTTTAAGACGTTGCGGCGAAACCTTCAACTTGTGGGTCGTGTAGTCCCAACCGTCACCACCTGTGTATTTGGTGTATTTCTTTGCAATTGTGTACTGACCCTTCAAATGTTTGACCCGATTCTTGCAATTTTCTGCTGTTCTAGTAGAATCTTTTAGCTCGGACATGAAAATTCGATGCACCCCTCTGAAATCTTTGATGTTGATGTTGTTCATCCCACTACTGAGTTTGTACTCTGCGAGAGCATCTAGGAGAACGCTGGTCTCCTCATCCAACCAGTTCATACGACCCAAATTGTTAGAAGGGCTGTCATCCTCTAAGGGTTCTACACTACACTCTTCAATGCCTTTTTGTTTGGTGGGCTTTTGGGAACTTCGTTTCATGTTTCTAGGGATATTAAATACATGCAAGTTCAATAATAAATTAGCATAGTAACTAAATAAGCCAGATAATTTTGCTTTACGGTGGGTTTTTTTTTTAGTTAAGGTCAAACCATTTGAGTTAAGGTATAGTCCAGGCAAGTTTGACATAATGCCATTGATAGCTACATTGTATTTAACTTTAATAACAAACTCATTTGAATTTGAAAACTGGTTTAATTTTAAATTCAATTTGAAAGAACAAGATAAAAACATTTCAAAGCCACTTGAAAAGAAAAAGGACTAAATGAAACAAATAAAATAGAAGTTATGTCACATCCAGTAGCATCTTATCCTTTTCTGGATCAGACTCACCAATCTCATCCCATATCACCTGTTAGTGTTAATGAAATTGAATCATATTTTTTTTTATAATTAGCAATTTAGTATTCAGAAACACACATATTTTACTCAAGGTTCAATCAAGCCAGAAATTACTCCTAGACCCAGGTAAACAAACACACAGAGTCACTTCCATAGCAAATACAGACTTGACACTAGCAGTGCCAATTAAAAGCTTGATATGCTGAAAAGATTATAGATGCAGAAGAAATAGGCAAAACAAGGTGAGCTGTACCTCAAGCTCATGCAGAAGAGTTTCACAGGTATTGCATAAAGTCATGCATCATTACAGAGTTATAGCAAAGTCATGCATCATTACAGTATTGCATACAATAGCATTTGCAAATAAGTAAGTTAATTATAATTAATTCTCCTTACCAAAAAAAAACCATTTAGTCTAATGGCAAATTTGGACAGGAAATTAAAAAAGATGACCATTTATTTTAAGAAAAAGGTGTAGGTTTCGACAAGCATTTACTGATACCAAAATATAACCAGCATATACCATATTAAAGAAGTTATATAACTTGAAATTATAAAGTCAATGTTTGAACACGAATCTTCCTTCAGCCCTCAATCATCAATTAATTTGCCAAATTCAACAATTTCCATTTTGTGTACAGAGGATGTTATAATAGTGAAACATAATAAGTTTTAAAAGAGGATTTACAGTCTAAAAGAAGGTCGGTACTGAGTACTCCTCCGCCTGCCGACAGCAACGATGGATCGACGACAACAGATCTGGTATGCAAAATGTGGAAAAGAGATGGAAAGAATTGACAAAATTAGTAACAATTTGACTCAAATAAACTTTGACGGCCCTTCTTGTTGGCCAAATTAATCCCAAATTAGTAGCAATTGAACTGAAATAAACTTTGACGGTCCTTCTTGTTGGCCAAATTAATCCCAAATTGTCCCGAGTGGTAACATCTACGACCAAAAAATTTTAGTTAAAAGCAAACAGACACAACAGGTAGGGTTTAGGGACGAACCAGTGTTGGATTAGCAGCAAGAAGTCGAGACAACTGAAGGGAGGCAGGAATGGATCGCCGCCGTTTGTGCCTGCGTCCACAGTGGGTCTCTGGCGGCATATAACAGGGAGAGGGGAAGAACAAAGAGGAAGGAAGAAGGATTGAGGCCTGTTGGAGTGAAGTATTAGGTCAAATTATTGAGGAGAGAGACGGATTGAGGCTCCGATCGATCACTTCGCGACTGCTGGGGACACAGAGATTCGCACGGAAGAGAACTTTTCAGCGCTGGATGGGGCTTTCGGAGGAATCGACCCGTTGGACTCGACTTTTGATGGAGTTACTGAGGAGAGAGACGCTCCCCAAAAATTGATTCCGAAACATGTGGTGGGAGTCAGGATATTGTTACTTTATTCAACGCAATTTGGTTTCGGAAGAAGTTCTTCCCAGCGAAAATTAAAAGGAGCCTTCTTCCTGGACCGTTTGGATCGTGTGCAACAGTATTCTTCGCGGAAGAATATCTTCCTGCCTTCTTCTAGGCTATCCAAACGCTGCCTATGTTTGAAAATAATCCCTACGATCTTTAATATTAAATACAACCCCTTTAATCATATTAGTCATGGATATAACTCTTTTCAACTAATTTTAACATTATTTTAAATATTTTTTTTTTTTAGAATTAAGACAAATATATCCTTAGTGCACTTCAGTCCAAGACCTTTCGTCATGCCGCTCTAAAAACACTTCCATCTCCTTACACCTATGAGTTGATTTCAAAGCAAAAGTAAAAAAATAAAAAATATCACCATAACATTTGAAGCTTAATCAAATCATCTAGAATGCTTGTCGATCTCTCACCTTCTCTTGACGAACAATTCCTCTGTCCGTTTGGATGAGGCGTGGGAAGAAGGAAAGAAGTGAAAAGAATGGAAGAAGCGGGAAGAAATATTAGGAAGTACGTAATTTTGTGAAAAATTTGAATTGTTTAATAATAAATTTGGGTCCTTCTTCCCTTATTCTCTTCTTCCCACTCCAATCCAAACACAGCTATCTAGAGTTTAATTCGTCTAATTCAAATACATGCTATGGAAGTATTTGTAAATAAAAACCATAATTTGAAATTAATTACAAATAATTTTCTGTTTTATTTATTGAACTAATCTGGAGAGGTGTGTGTTCTTGGCTCCGTTTGGATAGGTGTGGGAAAAAGGGAAGAAGGAAAAAAGTGGGAAGAAGTATTGAGAAGTGTGTAACTTTGTGAAGAGTTTGGATTGTTTATAATTTTTTTTTTCCATCTTCCTTCTTCCTCTTCTTCTTCTCTCATCCAAACGCAAGCCTTATGAGATAATAGGCCATGATAGCTTTGCGAATTTGTTTAAGCATGAGAGCAACAACTATTAATCTTATTTGTTCGATTATGTATTCATCCGATGAAAGTGACCTGTATATTATTATTTTATTTTGAGGAAAAATAATATCTATCATTGTACATGATTTCATGTCCATTATAATGTTTGTTTTCTAAGAAAACTACATTATGGAAAGTCGGAAACCCAATTTATTGGGTCATTATGAAAAAAACTTGGACGGATTTGGAATTATTTAACCACGTGCATAACTATGAAAGTGTTGGAGTTATGTCATAGAAGTCAATATTTTATCATCTGTTCCCAGGTTTATTATTGACAGATTATTCAGGTTAAGGATCTGAATTGTAGATCTCTGTGGATCATTCTTTAGAATGACAATAATAAATCTAAACGGTCCATAATCTTGATAATTAATAAGTAACATTAATTATCATATAAGATTAGTATGTAAGTTAAGTGATGATTAAGTTCTACAAATCATAGGTAAAGAGTTACCAACTTAATTGCATATGTGTATGTTATGGAACATAGTACAGGACTTGACCCAACGAAATAAACATATGGATTGTGTTATGTGTCATTGTTTATTTCATTATGATTTTGGTTCTAAGTTTGAGATGTTTATCTTTTCCACATGAGGATATGTTCAATAAATATTGTCTACCGCTGATTCCCGATAAGGGCTGCTATACGGATTTTATTTATGTTCTCTTGAATTGTGCGGGGAAAAGCTAATCATCAAGAAAACCGTATGTCCCTCATTAATTCACTTAGTGAGTGACGATATCTGTTTGGGCTCCTTGATGGAGTTGGATCGTGTGCGCGCAACTAAGCGATCAACTCTAGATCAAGAAACGTATAATCTGCAAGAATGACACATTCCTATCTTGGATTATACGATGATATCGTGAGACATAAGAATCAAAATAGAGAAACATATTTATTCTCTTATGCAGGATTGAAATATTGTAGCAGTACACTATTTATGCGAATTGGGAATCATAACGTGTTGCTAGATACCGTTTATGATTATTGGAATTAAATAACGGTTTAATTCCATGGCCAACATAGCATAAATCCTCAAAGGGTCACACATATAGGACATTAATCACACGGTGCATTATTTATTTATTCACAGCAGTAAGTTCTGTGGAAATACGATAAGATTGATTAATTAATTATATACCGTTGCGAACCGTTATAATTAATTAAGTCAGTGGATCATATAGAAATAAATTAATGCATTAACTAATACTAAAATAATTATTAATGAGTTGATAATTAATTTAGTTCAACACTAATTAATATAAATTGTTATATTGATTAATTGGGCCATTCTTCAAAAGCAAATATATAGACCAATTAAAAAGCAAACTTGAGAGACCTTAATTATATGAATTAATGGTCCAAATGAAGAGGTTAAATGGCCCATAAAGGCCCATTTCGTGGCAGCCACTTATGGTGGTAGGTGGGATGGCATAGTTATAATTATGCAAGAGATCAATTAGGGTTTGTGCTCTATATAAGGACCACTTATGAGAGCCTCCACCGAGTTTTTTTCTCTCCTCTCATTCCTCCCATGGAGGCCGCCACTTTCATCCTCTCCTTCTCTCTTTTGCTCATGTGTTGAGCTATTTTCTCTCCACTAAATCAAGGTTTTGATTGATGCAAGAGAGAAAACCATAGGGATTAGGCTTGTTCTTTGGGTATGCTAGCACGTACCTTGTAGAACGTGATTAATCCTCCTTGGTGGACTCGAGGGCGGCTACTAGACGTGGTGGAGACGGTGGAGAAGGCACGCCATCGATTTCCATGCCTTGGTCGAGCCCCGCGACTACGATTTCGCGGGAGGTACAAATTTCCCACCTATCTCTTTGTGTTGAATTGGACTTGAGTACTAGATCTACTTTGTTCTTAGTTTAATTGAATTAATTAAGCATAATTAATCACAAAAATTAAAATTGAGCGATTTCCTAACAGAAAGAACATGCGTTGTATTTTCTCAATGCAAAAGCATGCTGCGAGATAGAAAATTATCACAAACATTTTGTTCGTTTTCATAAAGGATTTGATGACGAAGCAAGGAGGAGAATAGTTCTTCTTCGCTTATCATATCTTAGCCGTTTGGATCGTTTAAGAATATGAAGAATTTTCTATTCCTAGGCATAAAGTATTTTAAAGTGTGTAATTTTGTGAAGAGTTTGAATTGTTTATAATAAATTTATATCTTGGAATAGAAAATTCTCCAAATTCTCGTTTGATCCAAACGGTCCTGAGAATCGACTCTGATAAAAATGAGAATCGTCAGATTGAAAGGAAGTAAATCATACTCTTGGCTCCGTTTGGATAGGTGTGGGAAGAAGGGAAGAAATGGGAAGAAGTATTGGGAAGTGTGTAACTTTGTGAAGAGTTTGGATTGTTTATAATTTTTTTTTATTCCCTTCTTCTTTCTTCTTCTTCTTCTTCTTGCATCCAAACGGAGCCCTTAATATTTTTGATTGACTAGAGCGGGAAAATGAAAAGAGAGAGGGACATTGTCTTAATTTCTACATTGACTTTTATTATTTAAAGTAATATTAAAATTAATCAAAAGGATTTATATCATGATTGTTATGATTATAGGGGATCATATCCCAATGAAGAAGATTCGAGGGGGTATATTCGATTTTTTCTTTTAGGGGTGGTTTGGCAACATCAAAGTTTAGTGAGATCAAGGGTTAAAGTTAGCATTTTGGGATTAGTGTTTGAGGTTAAAGTTAATAGAAGTTAATACTAACTTAAAGTTAATAATTGTTGTTTGGCATCATAGGTTAAAGTTAGTGATCAAAATGAATTCATTCAATTATAAGTTTATAACATTCATTTTAATCTAGACATTTTAGAATTCGAAAATTTAATATTGATATTTGCAAAATTCGAAATTTTAAAAAATTTTAAAAGTTGAAAATTAAAATTTAAAATTTAAAAAATTGAAATTTGAAAATTGAAATTTGAAAATTTGAAATTTGAAATTTGAAAATTTGAAATTTGAAAATTGAAATTTTGAAATTTGAAAATTGAAATTTTGAAATTTGAAATTTGGAATTTGAAATTTTTAAGTTTCTTCTTATCAAGGTTTTTCTCTCTTCAGATACGATATATATATATATATATATATATATTGTGTTTGAGAAAAGCTTAAATATGAAATGGCCAAGTTAGGGAGGTAATGCTAATTTCGTTGATCCTAAAGTTGTTTGACGATGCAAAACATGTAGGTTAGCTCGTTGACCGAAAAATCAAGCTAAACTTGACACTACCAAACGAGAAGGAAAGAGGATCAAAAAAAGGAAGGATATATAGAACATTATCATATCTTTCGTTCTATTTTCTATTTTCCATTTAGATTATTTCATCTTGTTTTCTTTCATTACATTGTAATTTTATAAGTAATAGATTAATTTGTGAAAATTTCTTCTAGGATAAAAAAAAAGTACATGATATCCATTACAAAAGTTATCTTAGAAAGAATCATTACAAAAGTTATTTGTCAAATTTGACAATATTTTTTTTTTTGGACAAAAAAATCATATAAAGTTATCTAGGCATTTTTAAAGCCCCAAATGTAGACACGAAAAGTTTCCTGCTAGGGATGCCGACACATTGGCCTGATTTTTTTTTTTTTTTTTGGTGTTGAGTGTTGAGGTGTTAGCTTGATTGATTGCGGTATTTAGGATCGGGCAAGTATTGGATTACAGATATAGATCTTTTGTGTCACTTATGAAGCATCATAAGATGTGACGACTCACAAATCGCAATAGCCAACAGCGCACTTACACACGCAGGCACATGGATGAAAATGACGGGAGAAAGGAGAATCATCACGCTCTACAATTTTGATCAATTTTATCACCTCATATTTAGGGGTTAAGATTTAGTTTTCCTCTTTGTCCCATTCTATTATGCTGTGATTTCTAGAACAAAACCTTAGTCACATGACTATATATTTTTTTTACCAATCTGTACCAAAATTGGTTCTAATGCTTCAAAGCGATATATGTGTAAATAACAATGGTGTATATCTCTGTTGTACGTAAAAACCAATTCAGTTAAGTATTTTTTAAAAAAGCTTGAATTAAGAGGTTGATCAAATGGATCAGGGGTTTCATCCGAAGCTCTTTAAATTTATGGTGACTACTTCGTGAATAAAAAAGAAAAAAAAAACATTCGGAAAATATTTTGTAAACAAATTAATTTGATATTGACCCGTTACATCTGACATTCATCGCAACGATTCTCTATATAAAAGGCTCCGTTTGGATGGTGTAGGAATAAGAGGAATAAGGGAAGAAGTGAGAAAAAATATTGGGAAGTGTGTAACTTTGTGAAGAGTTTGGGTTGTTTATAATAAATTTATTCCCTTATTCTCACACCTCATCCAAACACAGCCAAAAGTGGATTGCGAATTAAGCATCAGCTTCTTACTTTGGATAGGTGTGGGAAGAAGAGAAGAAGGGAAGAAGTATTGGAAAGTGTGTAATTTTGTGAAGAGTTTGGATTGTTTATAATTTTTTTTTTCTTTTCTTCTTCCTTCTTCCTACTTCTTCTCAACGCATCCAAACGGAGACTTAAATCTTGAAATGATTCAAAGATTGTGTCAACTATTGACTGGGGTTCGGTTAGATTTCCGAGGATTCCTTTTTTTTTTTTTTAAACTCGAGTAAGCCTTCTAATTTTATGTCAGAAAAGAAGTTATAAAATAAGCCTTTGATTAGTGACAATGTAAAGTTTAAAAAATGAAAAAAAAATGAACTTTTGCCTTTAGTTAGGACTCGATATTTAAGTAACGTAGAAGATTGGAGTTAATTTGATTGTCATACCATATTTTAAAAGTCTTAATCTTGTTTTTAAATTGTGACAATTTTATCCTTTCAAAATATTTTGTAACTTGTTTGACATAATTTTTTTATTGGTTCAATTCATCGCTCAGTTGATGAAAATAGTATCGAAATGGCGCAACAGACGAGACGACATAACAAGATTTATTAGAGACTCTTGAGGCCTCTTGAGTCTTGAGATAATAAACTTGGCAACGACTCGAGTATTGATTACACTGGTGCATAGGTTTACTATGAGCGTAAAGGTGCTCTCACAATTATTGAAAAAAGGAAAGGCATTATATGAGTAAGCAAGAGCTCTAAATTCTAATCCAGTAATCCTCCGATTTAATTAATGCACAAGGTTGCTTGAATGAAAATCCATCCATCCATCCTTTGCTCTGAGTTATGAGTTTATGACACATGTGACTTCTCTAATCTTCCACGGGCACGTGCAAGCACATGATGATGCATGCCTAAACTAGAAAGCCGGTCTTCCTTCTTATTCTGGGTACATAACATTACAGTTAGTACTTTCAATAACCGTACGTTTAATCACGGATGGCTCCAGTTAAATAGTTATTTAGTACATGTACTAGGATATTGTCAGGATTATTTAAAATCCAACATAGTATTAGGCACGCAATTACTTTGAGAGTTATAATTTATTTAGTGTTCGACAGCAGTAATTAGTAAAGTAAAAAAAATAATAAGAATAAGTATCTTCATATATGGGTTCGATTGGTAGATGTTCCATATGGTTGGAGATCTTGAAATGGAGTGCGAAAATTGTTCAGATTTGGACAGGTCCTTAGTGCAGATCTAACCTCTCAACTAGGGTTGGATGGTAGATTCTACAGAATCTATACTGAAGTGGGAGAAAGAAGCCTAATTCCACCTCATAAGAGATTCGAATTTGTTAGAAAGAGTGGTGAGGTGTTCTTAGCTAAAGTGCACTTTGTTGTTGAGGAGGAGGCGGTGGCATCTGGTTTCCATGAGCACATAAAAAGTCTCCCTAGGTTTGACTGGACCCCTCAAGATGAAGCCAGGTTGAATGCAGTGACTCCAGCCCCTGCACTCACACCGACTGTGCCACTGAAAACCAAACCTCTGAAAAGGAGAAGTAGGAAGAAGAAGACATGTTCTAACAACAACAACAACACCCCAACTCCCTCACCTGTGTTGGCCTTAACAGCTACTAATGTTCAGGTACCTAATTCTCCCAACCCCACACCAGTGGTAACCACTGCTGCTCAAGTTAGCCCTGGGGTGCTAACCAGATCACAAACCAAGAAGCTGGTTGGCAGAGTAGGAATAGTGATTGATGAACCTGTAGCAGAGGTTAATCAGCAATCCCCAGTTGGTAAAGGGAAGGGGAAGAAAGATTATTCTAAGGAAGAAGAGCAGGCTCAGCTTAAACAAGCTGCAAAGGAAAGTAGAAGGTTGAGGAGGTTGGAGGCTGATCTGGAGTTACTTAAAAATGGTCAGCACAGTCGACAAGTAGCTCCCTCTCAACCATTGTTCAGCCCTGAATCTAGTTTTCCAGAGTTTATTCCCTCTAAAGGCAGCAAACTTGAAGAGATAGTCATAATGGATGAAGATGACTTGAATAGCTCTGAGCTGGTTTTTGAGCGAGGAAAAATCTACTCCTGTGATGTGGTCAACATGCCTGGAATCATCAACAAGCTAGTTGAAAAAGGATTACTTAAGAATGTCTTGTTTGAAGACTCAAAGAAGAGCCCTCCTAAGAAGAGCCCTAAGAATAAGAAGAGCCCTCCTAAGAAGGGCCCTAAGAATAAGACCCAAGCAATCCCTAACAGGGCAGAAATGGTACATGACAGGATAATCCCAGATCCAAACAGAGAGCTTTCTCATCAAGAGCTACTCTCAAAGATGGAGCTCTTAGAAGCTAGGAATAGGGCCCTGCAAGCTCAAATTAAGAAAAGAAAGGAGATTATTAAGATGAAGAGCAAGAGAGTAGATAACCAGGATGATCTCAGTATTTCCACCCTTGCTAAAAAGGCAAGACACACTGTGACAGTAGAAAATCTGGAGCCTGAAAAGGAGGACAGCAATAACAAGGATGAAATGATGATGGATAATCAGCAGGAGGATGAAGGTATTCCCAATGCTCTGGAGGAGGCCTTTACTCCCAGCCCACCTGATATTTCACCAGGTAATCCTATTTCCCATTTCATTCCTTACTGTAAATTAGATAATAGTCAATTAATTGCTTTATTTGAGGATGTGGGGATCTCTTTGGGTCCTGATGTAGATAGGAGATTGAGTTTTGTAAATAAAATTAGACATTATAACTCTGATAGCATAGTGAGCTTTCTTCAAGGAGCTATTAATTCATTTAATAGCACCCAGAAAAAAAGCTTTTTCTGTGATACTTTAGTTTCTAAATGAGGTACATAAGTTGGAATGCAAGGGGATTAGGAAGTAGTAGTAAAAAAAGATACTTAGCTGAGATGATACAGCAAGAAAGAGCTGACTTAGTAGGTGTACAAGAAACAAAAAAGGAGCACTTTCATTTGCGTTCTCTCAATGCTTTAGGTACTAATTTTATTGGAAATTTATCCCTTCTATTGGAGCCTCAGGTGGGGTTCTAGTCGGGGTAAATTCCTCTACTTTAAAAGTTGATGAATGGATAATACATAGATTTTCCATTTCTGTCAAGGTTACTCTTTTAGCTAATAACTTAAGCTTCTTCTTTACTAACCTTTATGGGCCAGTATTGTCTAACAATAAGATGGCCTTCTGGAATGAAATTACTAATCTAGGTAATACTTTCACTGACCCCTGGATAGTCAGTGGTGATTTCAATGCTGTCAGAAAGATGTCTGAAAGGAGAGGCATATCTTTTGATGTTAGATGCACTAACAATTTTAATAATTGGATAGAGACCTTTAACTTATTGGATTTTAGGGTACTGGACAAAAAATTTACTTGGTCTAGGGGTGGAAACAGTAGACAATTTGCTTGTCTTGATAGATTTTTTGTGAATCAGGATTGGATTGATGAGTTTCCACACTCTTATACTTATAGTTTGGCCAAGACTTTCTCTGACCATAATCCCTTAGTTTTTTATACTGGTAGTTATAATGCTGTTCTTAAAAGTATTTTTAGGTTTGAAAAATCATGGTTAAAACATGATGATTTGCTTAGTAATATGCTTAGGTGGTGGCCTAAGAATAACTTAGGCTTTAATAAGTCTTACAATTGGATCTCCAAAATAGCTTATATTACTAACAAGCTCAAAGGCTGGAGTAAGAATATAGGTAAAGTTGACAGAGATAGGAAAAAGTCCCTAATCTCCAATATTAAAGAGTGGGAAGATATTCTTGAGGATAGAATTTTAGATCAAGTAGATTTTAACAATTTTATTGAGGCTAAGAAAGAACTTTTTGAAATTTACCAAAATGAAGAAAGTCATTGGAGGCATAGATCAAAAGTCACTTGGCTCTTTGAAGGTGATGCTAATACAAAGTTTTTTCATAAGGCTGCTTCCATTAGAAGAAGCAAAAACCATATACATCATTTAGTTATTAATGGTTTTGAAGTTAGGGATTCCGGGATCATTAAGGAACATGCGCTTACTTTTTATAAAAATCTTTTTGGGTTTGTTAGCAACTCATCTGGGAATATGGCTGAAAACTTCTGGGACCTCAGTGAAAGAGTGACAGATGAAGAAAATTTTACTCTCTGTCAACCTTTTCTCTCAGGAAGAGATTAAAGAAGCCCTATTTCAGATGCATCCTGACAAAGTTCCTGGACCTGATGGTCTTTCTAACATTTTCTATCAGACCTTCTGGGATATTCTTAAGGATGATTTAATCAGTATGTTTAATGATTTCCTTATTAATAGATTAGATATTTCTCTTATAAATAAAGCTAATATTTGTCTTATTCCTAAAGTTAGTGATGCTTCTAGAATCTCTGACTACAGGCCTATAGGTTTACTTAACTGTTGTTACAAACTTTTCAGTAAGGTACTAGCAAATAGACTGATACCTGTGCTTTGTAGAATCATTAAACCCAATCAAAGTGCTTTTCTTAAAGGCCGCTTCATTTTAGAAGGTGTAGTGGCAGCTCATGAGCTCCTTCACTCTGTTCATACAAATAGAGAAAAAGGGTTACTTCTCAAATTAGATTTTGAGAAGGCTTTTGATAATGTTAGTTGGGATTTTCTCTTCAATACCTTAATCCAGAGAGGCTTCTCCCCTATATGGGTCAATTGGATAAAAATGATGCTAACTGGTGGTCAGGTGGCAGTCCAAGTTAATGGAGAAACAGGTCGCTATTTTGAATGCAAAAAAGGTTTGAGGCAAGGAGACCCCCTATCCTCATACCTTTTTATTCTAATAGCAGAAGGACTAACTAAGCTTCTAGAGAAAGGAATGTCAGCTGATCATTTTTCAGGGTTGGGTCCCAACCTCCCTGATGGAAGTAAAGTAATGCATCTGCAATACGCAGATGACACTTTGCTTTTCCTTAAATACGACAACTGTATGCTACAGAAGGTAGCTTGTGTACTGAGAGCATTTGAGAAGGTCTCAGGCCTTAAGATTAACTTTGCAAAATCAGAGCTCATTCCCCTAAACCTAACACAAGAGGAGGAGGACTTGGCAATTAGTATTTTTCAATGTAAATCAGGTAACCTCCCCATTAAGTACCTAGAGTTACCTTTGCATTGGAAAAAGTCAAGTAGGCTGGATTGGCAAATCTTAATTGATAAGTTCAAGTCTAAACTAACAAAGTGGAAAGGTAATGCTCTCTCCTTAGGGGGCAGGGTGGTCATCATCAACTCTGTGCTCACCTCTCTTCCTCTTTACTATCTCTCTTTCTTTAAATGCCCCAAGTGGGTGCTAAACAAAATTGATAGCATCAGAAGGAATTTCCTTTGGGGTGTTTATCAAGGAAATGAGACTAGAAAATATAACTTAGTGAATTGGGACCTTATTTGCAAAAAAAAGGAATTCGGTGGCTGGGGAATTCTAAACCTACACCACATGAACTCTGCTTTGCTAGCTAAGTGGGTTTGGAATTACATGTTTAAGGAACATAAAGGCATCTGGAAGGATCTTATAAGAGTTAAGTACTTTGGTAAGCATAATGTTTCTGGATACTCACACTTTTGGAAGAGCCTTCAATCCATTACCCCCCTTATGAGGATAGGATGTAGAAAAATTATAGGTAATGGAGCTTCAATTGATTTTTGGGATGATATCTGGTTTGATAATCTCCCAATGTCAAAACAGTTTCCATTACTTTACAATAAGACAAAGAGGAAAAAACATCTCTCTTTAGCTCAGGTCTGGAACAATGGAAATATTAACTTTTTCCTCACCAGAGGTGTATCCAGAGAGCTAAGAACTGAGAAAAATAATCTTATTAATATTATTAGCAGCAGTGGCATTAATAACGAACTTGACAGTGTTTGGTGGAACTTAGAGAACTCTGGCATCTTTACTGTCAAATCATTTTATGCTTTCCTAAATAACAGTGGTGTGCTTACTAACATTAAACACACTGTTTGGCAGTTGAAAATTCCTTTGAAATTCAAATGCTTGCTTTGGTTAGTTCTTAATAACAAGGTGCTTACTTATGATAATCTAATTAAAAGGGGCCATTATGGTCCAAATAAGTGTCAGTTCTGTAATAGTGAAGAGACTGTAGAGCACTTGTTCATCAAATGCCCTTATGTCTCTCCCTTCTGGACTGGTATTAATATTTTTAACAATAGGGGCATTAGCTTAGATCACTCTAGCATAAACTCTTTATGGATGTGTTTAAATAAGTTGGACAAAGCCAATAGAAACTTTGCTAAGAATATTTTTGCTGCCTGTTGCTGGAATATTTGGACTGAAAGGAACAAAAGACTGTTCTCTGACAGAAAGGGCTCTCCTCCGTACATAGTTTACTTTAACATTTTGAGTCTGTTTCATTTCTGGACAGGTATTCGCACACAAATGGAGGCAAATTTTAGAGATCTGGCAACCATACAGAGGAGCAATGAAACAAGTGATGGTCACGTTTCTGACGCTGAGGAAAGCCTCTGAGACAGGCGTCAACACAAGCTTTGCTCCTCATTTGTTTTTAGATGTTGCCTATACTCTACTTGTGTGCTGACTTTCTGACTTGCTGCCTTCTGTGTTGTGTTTAAAACACTGTGTTTTGACTTTCTGGGTAATAGTTGTTGTAATTGGAGGGCAGATGTCGTTTTTTGTGTCAGTTCTTGTTTAGTAGAAGCTGTTAGCTAAAGTCAGCTTTAGTTCTTCCTATTGTAGCTTAACAACTTTGTAATACTCTTTACTCTTCAGTGGAGGCCTACCTCAGGCCACTTTATCTCAAAAAAAAAAAAGTATCTTCATATATATATATATATATTAAATCAGTTTAGTAAATGAAACATACTATAACTCGGTAGGGGTGTCAAACGTGAAAACGGAACACGAAAATAGCCTGTTCCGTTCCAGTTGACGAAATAGAAATTTATTCCGTTTCCGTTCCGTTTCATCAAACGGAACAGATTTTCGTTCCGTTTAACGTTCCATCCTCAATTTCCTATTGATTTCAGCCCATTTTCGTGTCCTGTTTACGTTTCGTTCGTTTTCTTCATTTCCGTTTCCATTCCATTTTCAAAAACGAAATTGATTTTCTGTTTCATTTAACGTTCCGTTCGAACGGAACGGAACGAAACACGTGAGCGGAACGGAATATTGACAGCCCTACTCGTCAGTGTCTTCAATTCCATTTTCAATATCTTTATATTTAAAAAAAAAATAGATGGGTAAGAGGATGCGCATTTGCAACTACATGAGTTTGACTGCAAAATTTTCATTTCATATTTTTTCTCATGCTAGTAGCTGTTGATTTTTTTTTGGTAAGATGAAATTAAGTGCATGACAAACGCATGTTATAAAAAACTAAAAATATTAAGGACATTTTGTTTGCAAATAAATTCTAGAAGTATGATATCATTTTCGAATAAAAGAAACTTCATTCTTTTTTTAAAAAAAATAATAATTGTCTGTTTGGATTTCAGATTCCAAAATTGCTTATTTGTTGTTAATATATGTAAAAAAAAAAGAAATTACCAAACTACCTATCCGCACCTTTCTTTCTGAGTTTGAGGGAAAATAAATATATAAAAAACTACAAACCGTCCAATAATTGCCATGCATTGTAGAGAGACAAGCTATGAGCCATTACTAGTGCTCGGTTATAGTTAACAGTTGCACCCAATCTATAATTGCGATCCCTAATGCAAGAGTAGGTAGAGTACTGCTTGTCGTTGCGCCTGTGATTCAATGTCCTTAATTTTTCAGAAAGAGCTTTTACTGTAACTATTTTATATTAATATAACGAGCATCCCCCCCCCCCTCCCCCCCTAACTCGACGATGAATCATTAAAGGTCTAAAATTATGAATACCTAGACTTTTTTTTTTTAGCTTTTCAAAACTATGATTTAATTCTTAATTGGGATATCCAAACAGTTTTTTTTTTAAAATTAACAAATTTTCTATAGTGTTGATACCTTTTACAACTGTGGACTCTGAAAAATTTACCAAGTACGTAGTATCCACTCACCATCCAATTTCGCAAACAGATATATATAACAAATATCCTCGGTTTTTTTTTTTAAAAAAAAACTTTGTCAACTTTCGACAACAACGACTCGCAATTTGATTATTTTATCTCAAAAAAATTCCCTGAGAGCATTTGCATATTATAATCGCGTCTTAATTTAAGTTTATTCTTCCAGTTTAAACTATAATCGAGCGATACGATCACGTCCGATTAATTGTGTCGTGTCAAGTTGACTCGCTGACAATTTTTATTTATTAGAAACAACAACAGAAAATCTGGTTCATATTTTTATAATCGAACCAATGGCAGTTATTGGTAGTGTTCTAAAAAAACACGGCGTGTCCGAACACGACACGACACGGAGGTGGTACGACACAAACACGAACACGACACGAGAACTTCGCGTGGCGTGTCCTTAAGTGTGTCGTGTCCAACTTTGGTGAAATAGACACGACACGACACGACACGCAATGTAACACCGTAGAATTTTCAGATCTAGTACAGTTAAGTTAATTAGATTAATTTTAAATATATATATGCTGAAATAAATAAAATTTTATGATTAGTAATCTTAAGTAGCAACAATGAAATTCACTCAAAATGGAAATCTTTTAATTTGTGTAGTATCTAGTAGTAATCTAAATGATTCTAGCAAAATCAAAGCTCAAATTGCTAGGTTAATTGAGCTTAAATCAGATTAAATCTAATAAGAAAAGAATTAAATTAGTTTTATGAGTTGCAGCATTCTTCGTTGCATAAATCGTGCCACAGAAAATCCTAAAGAACAATTTTTAATAAAATCGAAATCCCTTTCTCTCTCCCGTGTCATTTCTTTCTTCTTCCTCGTGGGCTCGATCTCATCCACGTTCTCTTCTCTTCTTCTTCTCCGTAAAAATATCGAAGCTCAAAAATCGAGGCAGACGGATTAGCTGTGGCGAGCCAATGGAAACCATCCACCTAAGTCGGTTTTCCCTTCTTCGTCCTTATCTTCTTGCCTAAACCGATTGAGGCGGTGGGAGAGTTGAATCTCTGACTTCTATCATAGACGTTGGATGTGTGAATTCCTTGATCTCCACCGTTCCCTCTCTGTTCTCCTCTCTTCTTTTCCCTCTGGTGCTTTGCCTATAAATAGGGGCAGTAAGTTGAGATTTTGTTCTTGTTGTCGGTTTGAGAAAACCTTAGAGAGAGAGACCTCTGATGAGAAGAGATAGAAGAAGGGGAGAAGGAGAAGGTATAAATTTTCCATCTTCCTTCTTGAGTCGATACTTAAGTTCTGTAGATAGTGATTATGGTTAAATTAAGCCAATAGTTAATTATGTGTAATGGGATGTTGAACTGGAAAACAAATGGGTGTTATGGATGGTTATTAGAAGGAATTTACTAAGTCTTTGTTGATGGGTTGAGTATATAAACTCTTAACTGACATGGGGATTTACTGGAAATTGCTTGAATAAAGGAAATCTCTGTATTTGAGGGTTCGTTTAGTGTTGTTGTACCTTGCTTAGGTGTTGTGATGCAGGTACAGACCTTGTACCAGCCTTATTTGAGGGTGAACCACGTCTAGTACAGCTCTGTTGCGATATTGGTACATGACAGGGAGCCTATGTTAATATGTAAAGCCGATACTCACTATACATTAAATTCGCTAAGTTATACACAGTATATAGATTCTATAATGAGAAAGAGCGAGAGAGCCATATCAGGAAAGACCTGAAATTAATTACATGATTAAGGAAAGACAAGATAAGAGATAACTAACAGCTGTGACAAATTAATGGAGACAACTCTACTTTATGCTAATTTGGCGCATTAAGAAACACATAGGACAAAATCTGCTAGGTGTCTATTGTATATTCTTAAACATCATGCACATAACTTCAACCATAAGACCAAGAAAAAGAAACGTAAATAAGTATGGGTTTTACATCATATTGTGGTACAAAGATATATTGACAAATAATGAAGAATTTGAGAGTAGCTTGATAATTATAAAGACTGAACTCATAAATAATTGAATGATTGAAACAAATTAGACTTAATCTTAGTAAAATTAATAATAAAGCCTAACTCATGTGATGAACGTCATTTTAATATAAAGCTTAGTATAGTAATTAATTAAAGAATAAAGTACATAATTATGTCTATTTAAATGGTGCTTATAAAATGTTACGTTGATTGAGATTCATGCATGTATTAAATGATAAGATTTCTACGGTCAATGTAACATACCATGGAAATAAACTTGGGAATCTATTAATCAAGGGATCTTAAAATGAGACATGATTTTACATTGTCTAAGATTTAGCCGATACTATATATATTCAATCGGACACAATATAATTCCAAGATATTTGGAGTCCAACTAAATTTTCCAAACGCAATTAACTAAATGATCAGATAGTTAAATTTTCAACATAATTCTAGAAACTCCGTTGGAAATAATAGTAAATATAACCACCAATTATACATTAGCTGTTTATCATGAAATAGATAATAACTTAATGATAAACCAATAGACAAACAAAATACTAGCTGATTAAGTAAATGTTAACTACTTAAGTCAATATGTTATAATCAAATAAATACTAAAGAAATATCAAATATTAAACAAATGGATACATTAATTCTAGAAATGTAAATTAATAATTTGTATAATAAAACGAATATAAATTCTTAATAACTAGAAAGTCAAAACCAATTACTAAATAACAAAATAAAATACTTAATAAAATATTTTAAAACAGAATCTCCTTTATAAAGAATCTGAATTTAACCATCCAAATCTCAGCCAGTTTGGTTAATCTAGTTCGTCAGTATGGTAGCCAAGAACCGCATAGTAATAGGTTATTTAGGTTAACCTTAAGTATTCTACGTTACTGTTAAACAGTCAGTAAAGTGGTCACCTGTTCTTGTCAGGAAACCGATCTAGGATTGTTTAAATGCGTGATTTCCACTTAAGGACCATCAAGCAGGAGAACCCGAGTAGGATGCTTGTCAAGCGCGCGAACCATCATAGGGTATCGAGGAGCTACGCTTAAGCTTGCGATTCAGGTGCGAAATTACGTTGGATTTTTGTTAAAGTTTAAGTAATTAATAAAATATGTTTTTGTTCATATGCATATTGTAAATTTGTTTGCCTGCATGACCGTATTCAAGCATTTTTAAATGATAGTGCCCAAATATTGATAAAACTGCATTTTGAGATGCATGTTCTCCGCTTTGAGATATTTGAAAGAAATACAGTCAGATATTTGGATATGCCATTGTGATTGATAAATCCGACTCATGAATGATCTGACTGAAATGATTTACTGTGATATGCCATGACATGCCTGGCATGATATGTATGCCCCTGGTCAAGAGTTACATCTCTCATGCCGGCCAGGTAAGGGAAAGATCCCTCATGCCACCTGGTCAAGAGATGTAATCTCTCATGCCGGCCAGGTAAAGGAAAGATCCTGTATGATTTTGTATCACTCTCCGGAGTCGGTTGGCCCCCGCCTTCGGCCAGTTCGATAGCGCTATGCGGATATGGAATTCCCTCATGCCACCTGGTCAAGGGATAAGTCCCTCATGCCGGCCAGGTAAGGGAAAGGTCTCCTTATGTGCCCATCCGGATGGGAAAGGGACCTGAGTGATTATGATTATGAAAATTATGTGAATGAAATGTGACATGTCCCGACTGATGATATGCACGGACCCCTGACACGCTCAGTTTCCTATCATATACAGACATGTGTTGTCTGCGATGGGATTCGTGCCACGTGTTCAGTTCCGATATGTGCAAGATTTATGCCTTGTCAGATTTTGTCATCCTGTCCAATTTTGATTAAAAATCATATGCAAGAAATCATGTTTATTTGTGATAACTTTTCAAATGAAAAGTTATAAGTTTTTTATAAAATTGAGACATGCATGCTTTATTTTATTTACGGGTATTATTTCTAGAACTTGGATTTTAGCTTAAATCCACGTACTGGAACTAAAACCCGCACTGAGAATTTATTTCTCATTCCGTGTTTTTTTTGCATGTTTCCACAATGGTTGTGGGTTCCAGGTTGCAGAGACGGGCTCGATCAAGTCAAGCGAAGATTAAGCCAAAAATATCTTGCCATGATGACTCAATGAGTCTTAGAAACCTAGCATGGTAAATCATGGTAAGTTGAAATTTAAACCTTGTAACTGACAGGAAAACGCCTTGCGGGTATACATAAATTGTGTATTCGCGGCGGGATTGTCATATCCTATGTGCGGGGATGTGACAGTCTGAAGGTGGTATCAGAGCATGGTTTTAAGTCATAACCAGACTAGTAATACGTGAGCGTGGGTAGTATATAGGGATAATTAATAGTATAAATGCTTATTTTAATTTTAAGTAATTTAAAAATTATACGAGATGCGATAGTGTAAACGATTAAACAAACAGTTACGTATCAACAATTAGGTGACACAATATAATTTTAATAGGCTTATCGTCTACATTTATGGAATAAATGAGTAACTATAAATTATATAAAAATTACATAACTTTGAGATCATGTTTGTTAAAATTTGTCTTACAATTTAAGTTTTGGCGAATAATGTTATATGAGAAAGAAAATTTGATATAATAAGAACAATCTAATTTCGTATAATTAAAAGTCTTGGATTAATATTAGGCATAATATTATTAAAGCTTCTTCCATCTAGATATTATAATTTCTAGTAATATTAAAGGATGTTATATTTACTAGTAACTTTAATAGCTTGTTGATAAGTAAACTCCATATATTGTAGTGGTGTATAATTATTTCATTAATACTTAAAAATGTAGCACCACTTATATTCTATACTGAATAAACAGTGGTAGTAGTATAATTTTCTTAAATAAATACCTATAGCTTGGTTATTTTCTAACAAATTCATTTGAATATATCTATGGTTTAACTAAAGAAATAAATAAAGTTTAGTTAACGAAATTTCGATAAACGATTCGATTATATAAGACACAGAAGAAAAATTTTCTCGTTTAGAAAAAAATCATTATACTCAAGTTGGATATGGTCAACACTAGATCACCTTGTCTACCTTCCTATTCGTAATGTGTACGTTAGATAGATAGGTAAATAAGCCTACTTAGAAGTCCAATTACCTCCAAATATCAAAATCTTGCTCATGAGAATCAATAATCTAAATAAAAAAAAAACTAGTCTTTATAAGAAACAAATCCAAATATTAATAATGAATTTGAGATTAAGAAGCTGACTATAAAAAAAATAATAACAATAATAAAATAATGATAATGACAATATGTCTGGGTACGAGGATTGAAATCAGTATTGGGTGGTCACCAATATTGATATTGATCTATAATATATAGAGTATTACTTTGCTTTCTTGACTGACCATCAAAAAAGTTAAAGTCATACTTTGATATATTTGTATCGGCAACAAAGATGAAAAAAAATAAATTATAGTCAGGAATTTACACAATAAAGAAAGTGTGACACAATAATATAAATTAAGATAAGACGCAGTGACACTAATTTTGAGTATATTAATTTTAACTCCTCCTTTGAAATTTCGAGGACGAAATTTCCTTTTTTAAGGGGGGTGGAATGTAACACCGTAGAATTTTCAGATCTAGTACAGTTAAGTTAATTAGATTAATTTTAAATATATATATGCTGAAATAAATAAAATTTTATGATTAGTAATCTTAAGTAGCAACAATGAAATTCACTCAAAATGGAAATCTTTTAATTTGTGTAGTATCTAGTAGTAATCTAAATGATTCTAGCAAAATCAAAGCTCAAATTGCTAGGTTAATTGAGCTTAAATCAGATTAAATCTAATAAGAAAAGAATTAAATTAGTTTTATGAGTTGCAGCATTCTTCGTTGCATAAATCGTGCCACAGAAAATCCTAAAGAACAATTTTTAATAAAATCGAAATCCCTTTCTCTCTCCCGTGTCATTTCTTTCTTCTTCCTCGTGGGCTCGATCTCATCCACGTTCTCTTCTCTTCTTCTTCTCCGTAAAAATATCGAAGCTCAAAAATCGAGGCAGACGGATTAGCTGTGGCGAGCCAATGGAAACCATCCACCTAAGTCGGTTTTCCCTTCTTCGTCCTTATCTTCTTGCCTAAACCGATTGAGGCGGTGGGAGAGTTGAATCTCTGACTTCTATCATAGACGTTGGATGTGTGAATTCCTTGATCTCCACCGTTCCCTCTCTGTTCTCCTCTCTTCTTTTCCCTCTGGTGCTTTGCCTATAAATAGGGGCAGTAAGTTGAGATTTTGTTCTTGTTGTCGGTTTGAGAAAACCTTAGAGAGAGAGACCTCTGATGAGAAGAGATAGAAGAAGGGGAGAAGGAGAAGGTATAAATTTTCCATCTTCCTTCTTGAGTCGATACTTAAGTTCTGTAGATAGTGATTATGGTTAAATTAAGCCAATAGTTAATTATGTGTAATGGGATGTTGAACTGGAAAACAAATGGGTGTTATGGATGGTTATTAGAAGGAATTTACTAAGTCTTTGTTGATGGGTTGAGTATATAAACTCTTAACTGACATGGGGATTTACTGGAAATTGCTTGAATAAAGGAAATCTCTGTATTTGAGGGTTCGTTTAGTGTTGTTGTACCTTGCTTAGGTGTTGTGATGCAGGTACAGACCTTGTACCAGCCTTATTTGAGGGTGAACCACGTCTAGTACAGCTCTGTTGCGATATTGGTACATGACAGGGAGCCTATGTTAATATGTAAAGCCGATACTCACTATACATTAAATTCGCTAAGTTATACACAGTATATAGATTCTATAATGAGAAAGAGCGAGAGAGCCATATCAGGAAAGACCTGAAATTAATTACATGATTAAGGAAAGACAAGATAAGAGATAACTAACAGCTGTGACAAATTAATGGAGACAACTCTACTTTATGCTAATTTGGCGCATTAAGAAACACATAGGACAAAATCTGCTAGGTGTCTATTGTATATTCTTAAACATCATGCACATAACTTCAACCATAAGACCAAGAAAAAGAAACGTAAATAAGTATGGGTTTTACATCATATTGTGGTACAAAGATATATTGACAAATAATGAAGAATTTGAGAGTAGCTTGATAATTATAAAGACTGAACTCATAAATAATTGAATGATTGAAACAAATTAGACTTAATCTTAGTAAAATTAATAATAAAGCCTAACTCATGTGATGAACGTCATTTTAATATAAAGCTTAGTATAGTAATTAATTAAAGAATAAAGTACATAATTATGTCTATTTAAATGGTGCTTATAAAATGTTACGTTGATTGAGATTCATGCATGTATTAAATGATAAGATTTCTACGGTCAATGTAACATACCATGGAAATAAACTTGGGAATCTATTAATCAAGGGATCTTAAAATGAGACATGATTTTACATTGTCTAAGATTTAGCCGATACTATATATATTCAATCGGACACAATATAATTCCAAGATATTTGGAGTCCAACTAAATTTTCCAAACGCAATTAACTAAATGATCAGATAGTTAAATTTTCAACATAATTCTAGAAACTCCGTTGGAAATAATAGTAAATATAACCACCAATTATACATTAGCTGTTTATCATGAAATAGATAATAACTTAATGATAAACCAATAGACAAACAAAATACTAGCTGATTAAGTAAATGTTAACTACTTAAGTCAATATGTTATAATCAAATAAATACTAAAGAAATATCAAATATTAAACAAATGGATACATTAATTCTAGAAATGTAAATTAATAATTTGTATAATAAAACGAATATAAATTCTTAATAACTAGAAAGTCAAAACCAATTACTAAATAACAAAATAAAATACTTAATAAAATATTTTAAAACAGAATCTCCTTTATAAAGAATCTGAATTTAACCATCCAAATCTCAGCCAGTTTGGTTAATCTAGTTCGTCAGTATGGTAGCCAAGAACCGCATAGTAATAGGTTATTTAGGTTAACCTTAAGTATTCTACGTTACTGTTAAACAGTCAGTAAAGTGGTCACCTGTTCTTGTCAGGGAACCGATCTAGGATTGTTTAAATGCGTGATTTCCACTTAAGGACCATCAAGCAGGAGAACCCGAGTAGGATGCTTGTCAAGCGCGCGAACCATCATAGGGTATCGAGGAGCTACGCTTAAGCTTGCGATTCAGGTGCGAAATTACGTTGGATTTTTGTTAAAGTTTAAGTAATTAATAAAATATGTTTTTGTTCATATGCATATTGTAAATTTGTTTGCCTGCATGACCGTATTCAAGCATTTTTAAATGATAGTGCCCAAATATTGATAAAACTGCATTTTGAGATGCATGTTCTCCGCTTTGAGATATTTGAAAGAAATACAGTCAGATATTTGGATATGCCATTGTGATTGATAAATCCGACTCATGAATGATCTGACTGAAATGATTTACTGTGATATGCCATGACATGCCTGGCATGATATGTATGCCCCTGGTCAAGAGTTACATCTCTCATGCCGGCCAGGTAAGGGAAAGATCCCTCATGCCACCTGGTCAAGAGATGTAATCTCTCATGCCGGCCAGGTAAAGGAAAGATCCTGTATGATTTTGTATCACTCTCCGGAGTCGGTTGGCCCCCGCCTTCGGCCAGTTCGATAGCGCTATGCGGATATGGAATTCCCTCATGCCACCTGGTCAAGGGATAAGTCCCTCATGCCGGCCAGGTAAGGGAAAGGTCTCCTTATGTGCCCATCCGGATGGGAAAGGGACCTGAGTGATTATGATTATGAAAATTATGTGAATGAAATGTGACATGTCCCGACTGATGATATGCACGGACCCCTGACACGCTCAGTTTCCTATCATATACAGACATGTGTTGTCTGCGATGGGATTCGTGCCACGTGTTCAGTTCCGATATGTGCAAGATTTATGCCTTGTCAGATTTTGTCATCCTGTCCAATTTTGATTAAAAATCATATGCAAGAAATCATGTTTATTTGTGATAACTTTTCAAATGAAAAGTTATAAGTTTTTTATAAAATTGAGACATGCATGCTTTATTTTATTTACGGGTATTATTTCTAGAACTTGGATTTTAGCTTAAATCCACGTACTGGAACTAAAACCCGCACTGAGAATTTATTTCTCATTCCGTGTTTTTTTTGCATGTTTCCACAATGGTTGTGGGTTCCAGGTTGCAGAGACGGGCTCGATCAAGTCAAGCGAAGATTAAGCCAAAAATATCTTGCCATGATGACTCAATGAGTCTTAGAAACCTAGCATGGTAAATCATGGTAAGTTGAAATTTAAACCTTGTAACTGACAGGAAAACGCCTTGCGGGTATACATAAATTGTGTATTCGCGGCGGGATTGTCATATCCTATGTGCGGGGATGTGACAGTCTGAAGGTGGTATCAGAGCATGGTTTTAAGTCATAACCAGACTAGTAATACGTGAGCGTGGGTAGTATATAGGGATAATTAATAGTATAAATGCTTATTTTAATTTTAAGTAATTTAAAAATTATACGAGATGCGATAGTGTAAACGATTAAACAAACAGTTACGTATCAACAATTAGGTGACACAATATAATTTTAATAGGCTTATCGTCTACATTTATGGAATAAATGAGTAACTATAAATTATATAAAAATTACATAACTTTGAGATCATGTTTGTTAAAATTTGTCTTACAATTTAAGTTTTGGCGAATAATGTTATATGAGAAAGAAAATTTGATATAATAAGAACAATCTAATTTCGTATAATTAAAAGTCTTGGATTAATATTAGGCATAATATTATTAAAGCTTCTTCCATCTAGATATTATAATTTCTAGTAATATTAAAGGATGTTATATTTACTAGTAACTTTAATAGCTTGTTGATAAGTAAACTCCATATATTGTAGTGGTGTATAATTATTTCATTAATACTTAAAAATGTAGCACCACTTATATTCTATACTGAATAAACAGTGGTAGTAGTATAATTTTCTTAAATAAATACCTATAGCTTGGTTATTTTCTAACAAATTCATTTGAATATATCTATGGTTTAACTAAAGAAATAAATAAAGTTTAGTTAACGAAATTTCGATAAACGATTCGATTATATAAGACACAGAAGAAAAATTTTCTCGTTTAGAAAAAAATCATTATACTCAAGTTGGATATGGTCAACACTAGATCACCTTGTCTACCTTCCTATTCGTAATGTGTACGTTAGATAGATAGGTAAATAAGCCTACTTAGAAGTCCAATTACCTCCAAATATCAAAATCTTGCTCATGAGAATCAATAATCTAAATAAAAAAAAAACTAGTCTTTATAAGAAACAAATCCAAATATTAATAATGAATTTGAGATTAAGAAGCTGACTATAAAAAAAATAATAACAATAATAAAATAATGATAATGACAATATGTCTGGGTACGAGGATTGAAATCAGTATTGGGTGGTCACCAATATTGATATTGATCTATAATATATAGAGTATTACTTTGCTTTCTTGACTGACCATCAAAAAAGTTAAAGTCATACTTTGATATATTTGTATCGGCAACAAAGATGAAAAAAAATAAATTATAGTCAGGAATTTACACAATAAAGAAAGTGTGACACAATAATATAAATTAAGATAAGACGCAGTGACACTAATTTTGAGTATATTAATTTTAACTCCTCCTTTGAAATTTCGAGGACGAAATTTCCTTTTTTAAGGGGGGTGGAATGTAACACCGTAGAATTTTCAGATCTAGTACAGTTAAGTTAATTAGATTAATTTTAAATATATATATGCTGAAATAAATAAAATTTTATGATTAGTAATCTTAAGTAGCAACAATGAAATTCACTCAAAATGGAAATCTTTTAATTTGTGTAGTATCTAGTAGTAATCTAAATGATTCTAGCAAAATCAAAGCTCAAATTGCTAGGTTAATTGAGCTTAAATCAGATTAAATCTAATAAGAAAAGAATTAAATTAGTTTTATGAGTTGCAGCATTCTTCGTTGCATAAATCGTGCCACAGAAAATCCTAAAGAACAATTTTTAATAAAATCGAAATCCCTTTCTCTCTCCCGTGTCATTTCTTTCTTCTTCCTCGTGGGCTCGATCTCATCCACGTTCTCTTCTCTTCTTCTTCTCCGTAAAAATATCGAAGCTCAAAAATCGAGGCAGACGGATTAGCTGTGGCGAGCCAATGGAAACCATCCACCTAAGTCGGTTTTCCCTTCTTCGTCCTTATCTTCTTGCCTAAACCGATTGAGGCGGTGGGAGAGTTGAATCTCTGACTTCTATCATAGACGTTGGATGTGTGAATTCCTTGATCTCCACCGTTCCCTCTCTGTTCTCCTCTCTTCTTTTCCCTCTGGTGCTTTGCCTATAAATAGGGGCAGTAAGTTGAGATTTTGTTCTTGTTGTCGGTTTGAGAAAACCTTAGAGAGAGAGACCTCTGATGAGAAGAGATAGAAGAAGGGGAGAAGGAGAAGGTATAAATTTTCCATCTTCCTTCTTGAGTCGATACTTAAGTTCTGTAGATAGTGATTATGGTTAAATTAAGCCAATAGTTAATTATGTGTAATGGGATGTTGAACTGGAAAACAAATGGGTGTTATGGATGGTTATTAGAAGGAATTTACTAAGTCTTTGTTGATGGGTTGAGTATATAAACTCTTAACTGACATGGGGATTTACTGGAAATTGCTTGAATAAAGGAAATCTCTGTATTTGAGGGTTCGTTTAGTGTTGTTGTACCTTGCTTAGGTGTTGTGATGCAGGTACAGACCTTGTACCAGCCTTATTTGAGGGTGAACCACGTCTAGTACAGCTCTGTTGCGATATTGGTACATGACAGGGAGCCTATGTTAATATGTAAAGCCGATACTCACTATACATTAAATTCGCTAAGTTATACACAGTATATAGATTCTATAATGAGAAAGAGCGAGAGAGCCATATCAGGAAAGACCTGAAATTAATTACATGATTAAGGAAAGACAAGATAAGAGATAACTAACAGCTGTGACAAATTAATGGAGACAACTCTACTTTATGCTAATTTGGCGCATTAAGAAACACATAGGACAAAATCTGCTAGGTGTCTATTGTATATTCTTAAACATCATGCACATAACTTCAACCATAAGACCAAGAAAAAGAAACGTAAATAAGTATGGGTTTTACATCATATTGTGGTACAAAGATATATTGACAAATAATGAAGAATTTGAGAGTAGCTTGATAATTATAAAGACTGAACTCATAAATAATTGAATGATTGAAACAAATTAGACTTAATCTTAGTAAAATTAATAATAAAGCCTAACTCATGTGATGAACGTCATTTTAATATAAAGCTTAGTATAGTAATTAATTAAAGAATAAAGTACATAATTATGTCTATTTAAATGGTGCTTATAAAATGTTACGTTGATTGAGATTCATGCATGTATTAAATGATAAGATTTCTACGGTCAATGTAACATACCATGGAAATAAACTTGGGAATCTATTAATCAAGGGATCTTAAAATGAGACATGATTTTACATTGTCTAAGATTTAGCCGATACTATATATATTCAATCGGACACAATATAATTCCAAGATATTTGGAGTCCAACTAAATTTTCCAAACGCAATTAACTAAATGATCAGATAGTTAAATTTTCAACATAATTCTAGAAACTCCGTTGGAAATAATAGTAAATATAACCACCAATTATACATTAGCTGTTTATCATGAAATAGATAATAACTTAATGATAAACCAATAGACAAACAAAATACTAGCTGATTAAGTAAATGTTAACTACTTAAGTCAATATGTTATAATCAAATAAATACTAAAGAAATATCAAATATTAAACAAATGGATACATTAATTCTAGAAATGTAAATTAATAATTTGTATAATAAAACGAATATAAATTCTTAATAACTAGAAAGTCAAAACCAATTACTAAATAACAAAATAAAATACTTAATAAAATATTTTAAAACAGAATCTCCTTTATAAAGAATCTGAATTTAACCATCCAAATCTCAGCCAGTTTGGTTAATCTAGTTCGTCAGTATGGTAGCCAAGAACCGCATAGTAATAGGTTATTTAGGTTAACCTTAAGTATTCTACGTTACTGTTAAACAGTCAGTAAAGTGGTCACCTGTTCTTGTCAGGAAACCGATCTAGGATTGTTTAAATGCGTGATTTCCACTTAAGGACCATCAAGCAGGAGAACCCGAGTAGGATGCTTGTCAAGCGCGCGAACCATCATAGGGTATCGAGGAGCTACGCTTAAGCTTGCGATTCAGGTGCGAAATTACGTTGGATTTTTGTTAAAGTTTAAGTAATTAATAAAATATGTTTTTGTTCATATGCATATTGTAAATTTGTTTGCCTGCATGACCGTATTCAAGCATTTTTAAATGATAGTGCCCAAATATTGATAAAACTGCATTTTGAGATGCATGTTCTCCGCTTTGAGATATTTGAAAGAAATACAGTCAGATATTTGGATATGCCATTGTGATTGATAAATCCGACTCATGAATGATCTGACTGAAATGATTTACTGTGATATGCCATGACATGCCTGGCATGATATGTATGCCCCTGGTCAAGAGTTACATCTCTCATGCCGGCCAGGTAAGGGAAAGATCCCTCATGCCACCTGGTCAAGAGATGTAATCTCTCATGCCGGCCAGGTAAAGGAAAGATCCTGTATGATTTTGTATCACTCTCCGGAGTCGGTTGGCCCCCGCCTTCGGCCAGTTCGATAGCGCTATGCGGATATGGAATTCCCTCATGCCACCTGGTCAAGGGATAAGTCCCTCATGCCGGCCAGGTAAGGGAAAGGTCTCCTTATGTGCCCATCCGGATGGGAAAGGGACCTGAGTGATTATGATTATGAAAATTATGTGAATGAAATGTGACATGTCCCGACTGATGATATGCACGGACCCCTGACACGCTCAGTTTCCTATCATATACAGACATGTGTTGTCTGCGATGGGATTCGTGCCACGTGTTCAGTTCCGATATGTGCAAGATTTATGCCTTGTCAGATTTTGTCATCCTGTCCAATTTTGATTAAAAATCATATGCAAGAAATCATGTTTATTTGTGATAACTTTTCAAATGAAAAGTTATAAGTTTTTTATAAAATTGAGACATGCATGCTTTATTTTATTTACGGGTATTATTTCTAGAACTTGGATTTTAGCTTAAATCCACGTACTGGAACTAAAACCCGCACTGAGAATTTATTTCTCATTCCGTGTTTTTTTTGCATGTTTCCACAATGGTTGTGGGTTCCAGGTTGCAGAGACGGGCTCGATCAAGTCAAGCGAAGATTAAGCCAAAAATATCTTGCCATGATGACTCAATGAGTCTTAGAAACCTAGCATGGTAAATCATGGTAAGTTGAAATTTAAACCTTGTAACTGACAGGAAAACGCCTTGCGGGTATACATAAATTGTGTATTCGCGGCGGGATTGTCATATCCTATGTGCGGGGATGTGACAGTCTGAAGGTGGTATCAGAGCATGGTTTTAAGTCATAACCAGACTAGTAATACGTGAGCGTGGGTAGTATATAGGGATAATTAATAGTATAAATGCTTATTTTAATTTTAAGTAATTTAAAAATTATACGAGATGCGATAGTGTAAACGATTAAACAAACAGTTACGTATCAACAATTAGGTGACACAATATAATTTTAATAGGCTTATCGTCTACATTTATGGAATAAATGAGTAACTATAAATTATATAAAAATTACATAACTTTGAGATCATGTTTGTTAAAATTTGTCTTACAATTTAAGTTTTGGCGAATAATGTTATATGAGAAAGAAAATTTGATATAATAAGAACAATCTAATTTCGTATAATTAAAAGTCTTGGATTAATATTAGGCATAATATTATTAAAGCTTCTTCCATCTAGATATTATAATTTCTAGTAATATTAAAGGATGTTATATTTACTAGTAACTTTAATAGCTTGTTGATAAGTAAACTCCATATATTGTAGTGGTGTATAATTATTTCATTAATACTTAAAAATGTAGCACCACTTATATTCTATACTGAATAAACAGTGGTAGTAGTATAATTTTCTTAAATAAATACCTATAGCTTGGTTATTTTCTAACAAATTCATTTGAATATATCTATGGTTTAACTAAAGAAATAAATAAAGTTTAGTTAACGAAATTTCGATAAACGATTCGATTATATAAGACACAGAAGAAAAATTTTCTCGTTTAGAAAAAAATCATTATACTCAAGTTGGATATGGTCAACACTAGATCACCTTGTCTACCTTCCTATTCGTAATGTGTACGTTAGATAGATAGGTAAATAAGCCTACTTAGAAGTCCAATTACCTCCAAATATCAAAATCTTGCTCATGAGAATCAATAATCTAAATAAAAAAAAACTAGTCTTTATAAGAAACAAATCCAAATATTAATAATGAATTTGAGATTAAGAAGCTGACTATAAAAAAAATAATAACAATAATAAAATAATGATAATGACAATATGTCTGGGTACGAGGATTGAAATCAGTATTGGGTGGTCACCAATATTGATATTGATCTATAATATATAGAGTATTACTTTGCTTTCTTGACTGACCATCAAAAAAGTTAAAGTCATACTTTGATATATTTGTATCGGCAACAAAGATGAAAAAAATAAATTATAGTCAGGAATTTACACAATAAAGAAAGTGTGACACAATAATATAAATTAAGATAAGACGCAGTGACACTAATTTTGAGTATATTAATTTTAACTCCTCCTTTGAAATTTCGAGGACGAAATTTCCTTTTTTAAGGGGGGTGGAATGTAACACCGTAGAATTTTCAGATCTAGTACAGTTAAGTTAATTAGATTAATTTTAAATATATATATGCTGAAATAAATAAAATTTTATGATTAGTAATCTTAAGTAGCAACAATGAAATTCACTCAAAATGGAAATCTTTTAATTTGTGTAGTATCTAGTAGTAATCTAAATGATTCTAGCAAAATCAAAGCTCAAATTGCTAGGTTAATTGAGCTTAAATCAGATTAAATCTAATAAGAAAAGAATTAAATTAGTTTTATGAGTTGCAGCATTCTTCGTTGCATAAATCGTGCCACAGAAAATCCTAAAGAACAATTTTTAATAAAATCGAAATCCCTTTCTCTCTCCCGTGTCATTTCTTTCTTCTTCCTCGTGGGCTCGATCTCATCCACGTTCTCTTCTCTTCTTCTTCTCCGTAAAAATATCGAAGCTCAAAAATCGAGGCAGACGGATTAGCTGTGGCGAGCCAATGGAAACCATCCACCTAAGTCGGTTTTCCCTTCTTCGTCCTTATCTTCTTGCCTAAACCGATTGAGGCGGTGGGAGAGTTGAATCTCTGACTTCTATCATAGACGTTGGATGTGTGAATTCCTTGATCTCCACCGTTCCCTCTCTGTTCTCCTCTCTTCTTTTCCCTCTGGTGCTTTGCCTATAAATAGGGGCAGTAAGTTGAGATTTTGTTCTTGTTGTCGGTTTGAGAAAACCTTAGAGAGAGAGACCTCTGATGAGAAGAGATAGAAGAAGGGGAGAAGGAGAAGGTATAAATTTTCCATCTTCCTTCTTGAGTCGATACTTAAGTTCTGTAGATAGTGATTATGGTTAAATTAAGCCAATAGTTAATTATGTGTAATGGGATGTTGAACTGGAAAACAAATGGGTGTTATGGATGGTTATTAGAAGGAATTTACTAAGTCTTTGTTGATGGGTTGAGTATATAAACTCTTAACTGACATGGGGATTTACTGGAAATTGCTTGAATAAAGGAAATCTCTGTATTTGAGGGTTCGTTTAGTGTTGTTGTACCTTGCTTAGGTGTTGTGATGCAGGTACAGACCTTGTACCAGCCTTATTTGAGGGTGAACCACGTCTAGTACAGCTCTGTTGCGATATTGGTACATGACAGGGAGCCTATGTTAATATGTAAAGCCGATACTCACTATACATTAAATTCGCTAAGTTATACACAGTATATAGATTCTATAATGAGAAAGAGCGAGAGAGCCATATCAGGAAAGACCTGAAATTAATTACATGATTAAGGAAAGACAAGATAAGAGATAACTAACAGCTGTGACAAATTAATGGAGACAACTCTACTTTATGCTAATTTGGCGCATTAAGAAACACATAGGACAAAATCTGCTAGGTGTCTATTGTATATTCTTAAACATCATGCACATAACTTCAACCATAAGACCAAGAAAAAGAAACGTAAATAAGTATGGGTTTTACATCATATTGTGGTACAAAGATATATTGACAAATAATGAAGAATTTGAGAGTAGCTTGATAATTATAAAGACTGAACTCATAAATAATTGAATGATTGAAACAAATTAGACTTAATCTTAGTAAAATTAATAATAAAGCCTAACTCATGTGATGAACGTCATTTTAATATAAAGCTTAGTATAGTAATTAATTAAAGAATAAAGTACATAATTATGTCTATTTAAATGGTGCTTATAAAATGTTACGTTGATTGAGATTCATGCATGTATTAAATGATAAGATTTCTACGGTCAATGTAACATACCATGGAAATAAACTTGGGAATCTATTAATCAAGGGATCTTAAAATGAGACATGATTTTACATTGTCTAAGATTTAGCCGATACTATATATATTCAATCGGACACAATATAATTCCAAGATATTTGGAGTCCAACTAAATTTTCCAAACGCAATTAACTAAATGATCAGATAGTTAAATTTTCAACATAATTCTAGAAACTCCGTTGGAAATAATAGTAAATATAACCACCAATTATACATTAGCTGTTTATCATGAAATAGATAATAACTTAATGATAAACCAATAGACAAACAAAATACTAGCTGATTAAGTAAATGTTAACTACTTAAGTCAATATGTTATAATCAAATAAATACTAAAGAAATATCAAATATTAAACAAATGGATACATTAATTCTAGAAATGTAAATTAATAATTTGTATAATAAAACGAATATAAATTCTTAATAACTAGAAAGTCAAAACCAATTACTAAATAACAAAATAAAATACTTAATAAAATATTTTAAAACAGAATCTCCTTTATAAAGAATCTGAATTTAACCATCCAAATCTCAGCCAGTTTGGTTAATCTAGTTCGTCAGTATGGTAGCCAAGAACCGCATAGTAATAGGTTATTTAGGTTAACCTTAAGTATTCTACGTTACTGTTAAACAGTCAGTAAAGTGGTCACCTGTTCTTGTCAGGAAACCGATCTAGGATTGTTTAAATGCGTGATTTCCACTTAAGGACCATCAAGCAGGAGAACCCGAGTAGGATGCTTGTCAAGCGCGCGAACCATCATAGGGTATCGAGGAGCTACGCTTAAGCTTGCGATTCAGGTGCGAAATTACGTTGGATTTTTGTTAAAGTTTAAGTAATTAATAAAATATGTTTTTGTTCATATGCATATTGTAAATTTGTTTGCCTGCATGACCGTATTCAAGCATTTTTAAATGATAGTGCCCAAATATTGATAAAACTGCATTTTGAGATGCATGTTCTCCGCTTTGAGATATTTGAAAGAAATACAGTCAGATATTTGGATATGCCATTGTGATTGATAAATCCGACTCATGAATGATCTGACTGAAATGATTTACTGTGATATGCCATGACATGCCTGGCATGATATGTATGCCCCTGGTCAAGAGTTACATCTCTCATGCCGGCCAGGTAAGGGAAAGATCCCTCATGCCACCTGGTCAAGAGATGTAATCTCTCATGCCGGCCAGGTAAAGGAAAGATCCTGTATGATTTTGTATCACTCTCCGGAGTCGGTTGGCCCCCGCCTTCGGCCAGTTCGATAGCGCTATGCGGATATGGAATTCCCTCATGCCACCTGGTCAAGGGATAAGTCCCTCATGCCGGCCAGGTAAGGGAAAGGTCTCCTTATGTGCCCATCCGGATGGGAAAGGGACCTGAGTGATTATGATTATGAAAATTATGTGAATGAAATGTGACATGTCCCGACTGATGATATGCACGGACCCCTGACACGCTCAGTTTCCTATCATATACAGACATGTGTTGTCTGCGATGAGATTCGTGCCACGTGTTCAGTTCCGATATGTGCAAGATTTATGCCTTGTCAGATTTTGTCATCCTGTCCAATTTTGATTAAAAATCATATGCAAGAAATCATGTTTATTTGTGATAACTTTTCAAATGAAAAGTTATAAGTTTTTTATAAAATTGAGACATGCATGCTTTATTTTATTTACGGGTATTATTTCTAGAACTTGGATTTTAGCTTAAATCCACGTACTGGAACTAAAACCCGCACTGAGAATTTATTTCTCATTCCGTGTTTTTTTTGCATGTTTCCACAATGGTTGTGGGTTCCAGGTTGCAGAGACGGGCTCGATCAAGTCAAGCGAAGATTAAGCCAAAAATATCTTGCCATGATGACTCAATGAGTCTTAGAAACCTAGCATGGTAAATCATGGTAAGTTGAAATTTAAACCTTGTAACTGACAGGAAAACGCCTTGCGGATATACATAAATTGTGTATTCGCGGCGGGATTGTCATATCCTATGTGCGGGGATGTGACACGCAAATTGTCTGGACACGACACGATACGGCACGGCATGACACGAGAGACACGACACGTATTACATACACGCCAAACGCGAAAAGGAGACACACATAGTGTTATAGAAATACAATGGATTCCTCAATTATGTACATACTATTATGTTTTTTTCATAAATCTTGCCAAAGATACATTTAATCATAAATCAATGATTATTAATAGACTTATTTTCGAATAAAACACTTGTAAATCGTTAGAGTTGGAAATCAAAAGATTACAATATAATTAGGATGATTCAATAATTAAATCAAAAATAAAATAAAAGGGTCCAGAGCCATGCGCAAATTAAAGATAGAAATCTATATGTGATTTGTCTTAAAAAGAATCAAATATTTTTTGTCATTGAAAATAATTTTGTACCTTTTCATGAGTTTGATTTATTTTTAGTAAAATAATTACTTAAGTCCGATAAGAAGTTGTCAAAATATTAATCGATTGTTAAAAATTAATCTATATTTTAATTCAATGGTACAACACGTCTACTTTCTTAATTTTTGACGTATTTAACAAACATAATTTTTAAATTTCATAAACAAATTACATTCATGTCAAAAAATTAAACTTGTCTGAACACGTCACGACACGACACGTCTAAAGAAGACACGACACGGCACGACACGAGGACACGAGGCGTGGCGTGTCCTTAGGCGTGTCGTGTCCATCTCTTAGGATTTAGACACGGCACGACACAATACGTGAAATATTTAGACACAACACGACACGACACGAGAGATGATCAAGACACGACGTGTTTGACACGACACAACACGGCACGACACGTATTTAGAACACTAGACTTATTGGTCCATTGTCTCACGTGATGCTCAATATTCGATGGACTGAAATATAAAAAAGAAAGTTGCAAAATTGTAAATAATCTTACTATTAGGATATAAGTCTTCAAAATCGAGTATAAACTTCTCTGATAATATTTTGTTTGAATAAAAACTCTTTTTTATATTTTTAATCTTAAATAAAATATAATTAATTCAAATTTTAATATTGTGACGACAAAATGATTCATCTCCCCTCTTTGCTCTTCTCTAGAGATTTTTTCAAACATAATGATTTTTTTTTCCAAATTAGTAGGCAAAATATCTCTAGCGATTTTCTTTTACCAAAATTTGCTAGGTTTCTCCCTCCTTTCTTTGTTCCTCTCTCTCCTTTTTTTTATTATCTTTATTCTATCAAATAACATTAAAGACAAAAAATGATTCATCTCCCATTCTCCCCTCTTTGCTCTCCTCTAGAGAATTTTTCAAACAAAATGATTTTGTTTCCAAATTTGTAGGCAAAATATCTCTAGCGATTTTTTTTTTTACCAATTTTTGCTAGATTTCTCCCCTCTTTCTTTGTCGGTCTCTCTCTTTTTTTTAATCTCTTTCTTCTATTAAATAACATTAGAGACAAAAATTGATTCATCTCCCCTCTTTGCTCTCCTCTAGATAATTTTTCAAATAAAATGGTTTTTTTTTCTTCCAAATTCGTAAGCAGAATATCTCTAGCGATTTTTTTTTACCAAATTTTGCTAGGTTTCTCCCCCTTTTTCTGTCAGTCTCTCTCCTTTTTTTTTTTTAAAAAAAAAAAATCTCTTTCTTCTATCAAATAATATTAAAGAAAAAAAAATGATTCTTCTCCCCTCTTTGCTCTCCTCTAGAGATTTTTTCAAACAAAATGAATTTTTCTTTTCAAATTGATAGGCAAAATATCTGTAGCGATTTTTTTTTTTACCAAATTTTGCTAGGTTTCTCCCTCTTTCTTTGTCGGTCTCTCTCTCCTGTTTTTAATCTCTTTATTCTATCAAATAACATTAAGGACAACAAAAACCAAATGATAATTACATTCATCTTTGATTGCTTTGCAAGTTATTTTTGAAAGTGAAATTTCTTCGATCGGGAAAAATCCCATCAGAATTGAAGACTGAAAGAAAGCAAAAGGAAATTCAAAATGGTTTAAGTTAATAATTTATGTACATACTTTGAAAACGCACTTTCAATTTATGTACAATTTATGCAAGTTACCCTCGCCTCCCTCTTTCATAACATTAAAATTTAGATTTTTTTTTAATAATTTTATGATTAAAAGTGCTGAAAAGGATTTATATCCAAACAATAATTAGAAGGGTTTAGAAATGTACATGTCTCACATATGAAAAAACGAAAGCATGATTTTTTTTTTAAAAACGCTTTGATTTCCTAGGTTTATAATGCGTGCCACAGACATGTAACTTCATGAAGGAGTATTAACATGCATAGAATTTGATAATTGTAGTAGGTACACGGTAACATATATAAAAAAAAGAGGTGGATTAAAATCAGCCGCGACTGACGAATGAGTCAGACATCTGCGATTATATCTCAATTTTCGATATTCTAACAACAGATTCGAACCATTCAATGCGTTCTTCATATTGAAATCTCATTGGATACCAATTTTTATATTTTTTTTGAAATTTTTTAGTATTTTCTTGGTATTTTATAAAATTCTTAATCTAAATAATTCTGGACCCTTTAATAACAACGATTTTTTAAAATATCAAAAAAGTAGTAAAAAAAATTCAGAAAAATATAAAAAATTTGGTCTCTAATGAGATTTCAATATGAAAAACACATTGAACGGTTCATATTAGCTATTAGAACTTCGAAAAAGCATAATATGCGATTTAAATCGCTAATTCGAAAAAGCTGACGGGTCCATCTTTCAGTCGTAGATAATTTTAGTCTACCTAAAAAAAAAGCATAATATGTGACGTAGACAATATTCGCGTTTGACGTCACACGTGGTCCGAGGTTTAAATATTGAAAATTCAAATGACTAATTCATACTGCTTAATGTCATTTTCAAACGGAAATTTTTAGTGAAGATAAAATTTTACTTTTTTAAAATTTATAACTATTTTCGGATTTTTAACAATTAGAGGGTTCAAAATGAATAAGATTGATGACTCTCTAAAATTTAAAAAATAGTAATAATAATAAAAATATATAAAATTTGATCTCAAGGAGATTTTCATAATAGAGAATAAATAGAACGGTTCAAATTTATTATGTTGAAATACTAACGTCAGTACATCAGTAAGAGTCAAATACATAATTAGATTCTTTAATAAAAATACTCAATTTTTACACATTAAAAAAAAACCAAAACTTCTCAAATAATATTGTGTAAGCGATGTTAATGAATAATAAAAAAAAATGCTATTGTCACGACTCACGAGCCTATTTTAAATTTCTTCGAAAAATCTTCAAACCTTCAAACTTTTAGCTATATTTAAGGGTGTGTTTAGTTGGAGTGGGAATAAAGAATAAACCCCTTATTTCTTATTCCGATGAAAATCAAACAACTAAGGAATATGAAATTTAAGTTTATTCCGGTCCTTATTCATATTCTAACAAAATAAAAAAATTTAAATAAAAAATAAAAAATAATCTTTTCTCTATTTCTATTCCCGGAACAAAACATAGTGTCACGAAATCCTCAATATCCAATATATAATTTACTAAAGTGAAAAGTAAAGCACAGTGCCCTATGCGGCTATGCCTCCGTGCCAAAGCTCTAATAAATCGCACAAAAATGTACAATTTACTTTTGTTGTTATTATATTCACCGTACTAAATAAATTGCTGCTCTTTTCATGGACATAACCTGCGGGTCTACATGCACCGTCAAGGAAACTTTACTTTATACCCTTCGAAATATTCTTAATTAAACTGACACCTTATACATTCTTTTTTCTGTATTTATTTTACCGGGCTTGTTGTCTGCCACGGATTCACATTCAAGAATTTTGTTTATTTTAAAGTCAACCTGCTAGATTCACTGCAATATTTTTTATTAAGTAGGTTTGAAATGAACATTGTTTACTGATATATTATATTATTATTATGAGGATTGCTAAAATGCTATGCATAGCACGGATGCCTTCGTGCTACGAATTCGTTCTTGCATTTCATACTTCAAACAACCGATCCAAACCGTTCATTATTTTCTAAATATTGAAATCTTATTAGAAACCAAATTTTATATTTTTTTGAATTTATTTACTATTTTTCTCAGATTTTTGAAAATCACTGTATTGAAGGGTCCAGAATTTATTAGATTAAGTATTTTAAAAAATCTGAGAAAAATAGTAAAAAAATTTAGAAAAATGTAAAATTTGGTTTCTAATGAGATTTCAATATGAAGAAGATAATGAACGGTTTGGATCGGTTGTTTGAAGCATGAAATTCAAGAACGAATCCGTAGCACGAAGGACATCCGTGCTATGCATAGCATTTTAGCAATCCTCTTATTATTATTATATAATAAATGTACCAAAAAAGAACCAAATAGGCAAAGAATGTGAGCTGAACAAAACACATTAGCGCATCAGTATAATTTCATCATTAATACAAAAAAAACGTTGTACGGTAACCCAACAATATGCTACCAGATTTTGAGAGGCGCCTTTTGTATTCAAAGAGAGAGAAAGAGAGAGAGAGAGAGAAAGAATAAAGAAAAAAGTAAAAAGGTACATTTGCAGAAATACCCCGAACAAAAACAAATTCCGCGCACCCCTCTCAGTAATCCTACATCTAATCATCTTTCTCATTGGCCTCTGTCCCTAAACAGAGCTGTAAATACTTTGCTAATCACTTGTGCTCTCTCTATATCTATACCCAATCTACATTCTCTCATTTCTCCATCCCTCTCCTACATTACCATTTTGAAAGAGAAAAAAGTTCTTACAAAAGAAATAGAAACAAGAAAAATGGGGAAAAATCTTCCTCTTCTCTCACCACTCCTCTTGGTGCTTCTTTTAAGCCTAAGGCACCAATTTGCTGAAGGAGGAGGTTTTGTTCAAACAAGAGGGGTGCAATTTGTGCTAAATGGGAACCCGTTTTATGCGAACGGGTTCAATGCATACTGGCTTATGACCTTGGCCTCTGATCCAACTCAAAGAGACAAGGTGTCGACTGTTCTCAGCGAGGCGCCGAGCCACTCTCTCTCTGTGGCTAGAACTTGGGCCTTTAGTGATGGCGGTAGCGATGCGTTGCAATACTCTCCTGGATCTTACAATGAGCAAACATTTAAGGTATAAGATTGGAGAACTATGTATGAATTTTAAATTTTACATGTTGTTTTTGTGTTCAAGGATTTTCTTTGAGAATGTAGCTGCATTTTGGGCTGTTTTTTCAGAAAATCTTATGAAAAGGACATTTTCATTTGTTGATTGAAACCTCTAACTTGAATCATTCCTCGTTTGTACAGTGACATGACAATAAGGCCTAATTGAACTTGGTATACATTTCTAAATATACCAATGGTCGTTAAATTTTATTAAAATTGACAGACAAAACGATAATGTGGTTTTGCGATTACCGCAGAAAAAAGGGTATGTGTGTAATACACTTGTGATTTCGGAATTAACTTGTTGTTTACTAGCAAAAAGTTGAATAATATATTATTTGCTGGGTAATTGAATTATTAATTAACTAAAAAAGGTGGGCATGGTTGCAATTTTTCACTGAAAAGTTGAGTTAACCTATTTCTTTTGTTGGGTTTTGAAGGGATTAGATTTTGTGGTGGCAGAGGCAGGGAAGTATGGAGTGAAATTGATACTGAGCTTGGTGAATAATTATGAAAGCTTTGGAGGGAAGAAACAATATGTTGATTGGGCCAGGAGCCAAGGCCAATCCATTTCTTCTGATGATGATTTCTTCTCCAACTCTCTTGTCAAACAATACTACAAGAACCATGTCAAAGTAATTTATTCATCCCTCAAAATTTTATCTTTGTTTACTTGATGTATGTATAGTAGGATTAGTTTGAAGCTGTTAATAACCCTTTATTTTGTTTTAAATTTTTTTATTATGCATCCTCAACTTAAATTAAAGCTATGAAAAAAATTGCAAAACAACCATAACTTAATTTAAATTGTCATCTAATTTGGTGAGTAACACTAAGCACAAGATGTTAAATAGACATTAATTTGCGGAGCAATTAGTTGCGAGACATGATGTGGACCCATGTTTGGCACTAAACACAACTATAAACGTATCAGCTATCAGCCTATCACTGCATGCTCACTTATTCATAGCTAGATCTGTTGTGGAATGTGGAATGGTCCATATTTATTAATATATACTTTTTTATTTAGAAGAGAAAGTTCCGGAAGTAGAGTTACTACTATTATGAGGCGTGCTGCTCAGTAAAGTATATATTGAAAGATGTGGGACCAATATACTACCCTAAAAAATGGGAAGTAGTTGCCATTAACTTACAATATGGGGCTAGTAAAATCAAATAATAGCTTACCCGGGGACTCAATAATTATCGCCAACTAAAAATTACTCCCAAAGAATGGAGTCTTTGCAATAGTGGAACTATTAGACCTAACAGAAACACTTCTAATATGACCTGTAATCTATTTCTTTTTTCTTAATAATAAAATGAAGGCTGTGCTGACAAGAGTGAACACAATAACTGGAGTACCGTACAAAGATGACCCAACCATCTTTGCTTGGGAGCTTATGAATGAACCCAGATGCCCATCTGACCCTTCAGGATCTACTATTCAGGTTATTTTGGCACTTATGCCCTAAATATTTAAATAATTTAAAAATTCCTAACTTGGTATTGTTGATCTCTGAATTTTTATTAACCTCATTTTCATTTCTATATTATGCCTTTTTGTTTAAAACAACCAAATTTCTTCTATGAAGAGTTGTGAATGTTCATATTCATTCCATGATTAAACATCGACAAATGACTGATATTACTATTATTTAATTATTTTCTAGAAATGGATCGCTGAGATGGCAGCGCACGTAAAGTCGATTGATACAAACCATATGCTAGAGGCTGGTTTGGAAGGGTTTTATGCACCTACAGCCACCCGCAACCAGGTCAATCCCAGTATGCAAGTTGGCACCGATTTCATTTCAAACAATCTAATTTCTGGAATTGATTTTGCAACTCTTCACTCGTATCCTGACCAATGGTATGAGCTATATCTTTTTCCTTTCAAATCAACAACTTCAAATTCTCAAAGCAATCTATAAATACGAGATAAGCATAGTATTGAACTATTATTCAGGCTCATTAAGCTACGGAGTAAATTATTGTCACATTTAGGTATGGAATATGGACAATTGTAGATCCCTTTGGTTACCTATCCATTCCACTGGGCTATTGTATAACATTTGGTATTAGACTAATTATGTTATAATTTTTTCCTATTATGAAAAACATAGGATGGCCAACACAAATGACGATGCACAACTCTCGTTTCTAAATAATTGGCTAGATGCACACATTGAAGATGCACAAAACGTTCTTCACAAGCCACTTTTGATTACCGAGTTTGGTAAATCATTGAAGGATCCAAACTACAACAACAACCAAAGAGATGAACTTTTTAGCACCATTTATTCAAAGATATATCTATCAGCACGTAATGGTGGAGCGGCAGCCGGTGGCCTATTCTGGCAGCAACTTGCACCAGGAATGGACAACTACAGGGATGGATATGAGGTGATTCTTGGTGAAATACCATCAACCACTGATGTAATAACATCGCAATGTAGGAAGCTGCAGTATCTCAGGAGGGCGTTTGCAAGGGCTCATAATTTGGATAAGGCAAAGAGGGCTAAGGAGATGAGGATGAGGCAGGGGAGGGGAAATTAGGGGTTTAATTATATATTAGTAAAATATAAGATTGGAATGTTTGGGCTTGGTTTGCTTAAAGTTAGTTTTAGGGTTTGAGCGACTCCTAGAGATGATTTGCATTCATCCAGGAGAAAAGAGAGCTAAATGGTTGATTGGCTCTGAGAAAGAGAATCTGCGATCATCTTTTTCTTGATCACTATAATCCTTTATAATATTCGTTTTTTATTTAAATTTAGCAACCACTGAGTACATTAAGAGTAGTTCGTGACTCAATTTTGATTTGTTTTCCTTAAAAAAGGCTTTAAATGCCAGTCTCATTACCGAAAGAGAATTTACAAACTTACAGTTACAAACACTAACGCTCAACTACTGCTAACAACTATCTATTGCTTGTACGCTCAGCAGGAAGCATCAGTATCGTCTATCTCGATACTTCTATATAATATTATTCAATAAACTACAAGGGACCAAACTTAACAAAAAACCTTGCAAAGCACTACAACTCTATTACTACTCACTAGTTGCTTGTCCAAATTACCAGTTACATCACAGGGCCTTAGCAGATATTAATCCCACTAAAATTGGTCATAAGACACTAGACTTCTAATTGGATTTAACCCATGACAGTACAGACCCAGATAGAACACAGTTGCCTTCTTCAGACCACAATCATGCCACATACATTCAACAACACAACAGGAAGTTCTGGAGCATTATACCAAGAGTGCTCGAGCATTATACCAAGAATGGCAACAGCTAAAGGTTGCGAGACCTGATAAAGTCTAAACCCTGGTGAGAAATTAACTCCAGAGGATAGTGGTTTATATGAAATTGTTGAGAGTATAGTACAAGTTATATGTATAGGGACTTTTATGTAATAGTTAACAAACTGCTGGACTATTTTGTAATGTGACAAAAGATGAGATTTTAATTGAACGAAAGGAGAGAGAGAAAGTGAATTCTCTCGAACCCTCCTTACTGTATCACTTCTTCTTTCCCTTTTATCTTGTCTCCTCAATACTCTTTTATCGTTAGTTTAATCTCAGTCAAACATGGTATCAGAGCAGTCTATCGGACCTAGTTGAATTCGTTCTACAGCACTTAGACAAGAAAGGAACAGTCTCTGGCTTCAAGGAGTAAATATCTCACTCTTTTGTAAAACCCTAGATCTGGCACCCCTTTCTACAAAACCGCCACGGCAACAAGAAGAATGTTTTTGAGCGAAGACTAGAAAGGTACGAGTAGTAGTTAGTAAAGAAGTTCTTTGTAATTGTAAGAGATGAGCTCTACCACTGGAGGAAAGGATGACGAACCCTCTATTGGTGGTAAAAAGAGTGACACTGTTGTTGATAAAGTAAGTGTTACAAATACCCAAGTTATTTACCAAGGAGAGCTCACAGCTATCAAATTCAATGGTAAAAATTATTTAGATTGGTCAAGAGCAATCGCCATAGCATTGGGAGGACGAAGATTACTTGGATATATCAATGGAGAGACCAAAATACCACTTGAAGATGATGCTAATTACTCAGATTGGAGAGCCACAGATTATGGTGTTATGGCCTCAATCAATAATACAATGTTACCCGAATTGGGAAGAAACTTCTTGGGGGCAGCAAATGCTAGGGAAATGTGGTTGGCAATTGAGGCAACATATTCCCATAAAGGGGATGATGCAAGATTGTTTGAAATCAAAGAAAGCATCAGAAAATGTTCTCAAGGCAGTCGATCTGTGCAAGAATACTACTCAGAACTTCAAGGATTATGGAATGAACTTAAGGCATGTGAGAAACCATGTCCTAATTGCATTCAGGTAGGAGAGAAAAATAAGGTATTTGATTTTCTGATGGGATTGAACCCTGAATATGAGAGTATTAGAAGCACAGTATTTGCCCAATTGTCATTTCCACAAATAGGGGCTGTTTATTATACTGTCCAACGTGAAGAGACAAGAAGAAGGATGATGGATACAACTGTTGGAGAAGTTGAGAAGGTTGGAATGATTGCTGACGATGTGCTTGTGAAGGGACGTGGTCGTGGTATCAATCAAGGAGGTAGAGGTCGTGGTCGAGTCTCAAGCGACCGTGATAAACTTAAGTGCTCACATTGTGGCAAATGGAGGCATACAAAGGAAGAGTGTTGGGATATTGTTGGAAGACCACCTCATATGGGAAGAGGTAGAAGAGCTTTCAATGTTGCTGGTGAAGGTGCATCACAAACTGTAGGAATCCAAGAGTACCAAGATTTGAAAAGGCAGTTAGAGGAGCTGAAAGCAAGCATCCCAAGTTCTCAATCCAGTTCTTCTCAAGCTCTTAGTGTTCAACAAGGTTCTCAAGCATTTGCAAATCTAGCTACTTCTAGTGGAAAATGGGTAATAGATACTGGTGCCACTGATCACTACTCTGGTATGAAACACTTTTTCTCAAATCTCAAACCATACACCCAACCAACCTCATTAACCATTGCTGATGGTTCAACTGTTCCAATCATTGGAAAAGGAGCTGTAACCACTCCAATTGCCACCCTTGAACAAGTCTCATTTGTTCCCAACCTACCTATTAACCTATTTTCAGTTAGTGCATTTACTAAAACTCACCCATGTAGTGTAACTTTCTTTTCAAATTATTGTCTCTTTCAGGACTTGATGACGGGCAATATCCTTGGGAGTGGCTATGAAGAAAATGGACTATACTTTCTTAAAGATTCCAACATAAAGGCTTTATCTTGTAGGTTAGATGTTTTGAATGTAAAAGATTTGGAACTTCTTCATTGTAGATTAGGTCATTTGCATCCTACTAAGTTATGCATTTTGTACCCAGAATTGCAAAAACTCAAGGAAGAGTTTAATTGTGTAACCTGTCTTAAAGCTAAGCAAGTTAAAAAGAGTTATCCAGTTATAGACAAACATTGTACTAATCCTTTTGAAATTGTTCATAGTGATATTTGGGGTCCATCTCCTGTTGCATCTATTTTTGGTTTTAAATATTATGTTTGCTTTGTTGATGATTGCTCACGGTACACAACCATTTTCTTGATTAAATCAAAGAATGAAGTTGCCTCAATTTTTCCAATTTATCACAAAATGGTTCAAACCCAATACAATGCAACTATCAAGATTCTAAGATCAGATAATGGAAAGGAATATCTCTCTGCTGAACTTCAAAGATACTTGGAGTTGCATGGTATTAGGTCTCAAACAAGTTGTCCCTACACTCCACAACAAAATGGAGTAGCTGAGAGGAAAAACAGACACATTCTTGAGGTAACTCGTTCTCTTATGATTGGCATGAATGTACCAAAATACTTGTGGTCTGAGGCTATGCTTACTGCTGTTTATTTAATAAATAGGATGCCATCAAGAGTTCTTAATGGAAAAACTCCATTTCAGGTTGTTGATCCAAATTCTCCATTGTTTCATATTCCACCAAAAATCTTTGGTTGTATTTGTTTTGTCCATACAAAAGGAAACACTCATGATAAATTAGATCCAAGAGCTATAAAATGTGTGTTCACAGGATACTCAATTTCTCAAAAAGGGTACAAATGCTTTGATCCTACAACTAAACGAAGGTATGTCTCAATGGATGTGACTTTTGTTGAAAAACAACCATACTTTAGTTCTATTGAGAATACCTTATGCAATGATCTGCCTAGAAATGAAGAACAATTTTTCTTTCCAAATCACTCAGAATATATTTTGAAACAAAATATCACAGAAGAGCAATTTTCTAATGAAAATAGTGAACTAGAACCCAAAGAAATAAAAGTTTATAAAAGGGGTCAAAGAGGAGTTGTTTTTCCAAACATTTCAGATGCCACTCAACAAGGAGATGACCGAAATCAAGACCTGCAAAATGTAGTAATTGGAGAGAAAGATGACACTAATATGGTGCCACAAGATCTTGATTTGCCCATTGCCCTTCGAAAAGGTAAACGAGACATCAAATACCCTATCCAAAAATATGCTTCATATTCTCACTTATCTGAACCACTTCAAGCCTTTGTAGTTTCATGTGACACCGTATCTGTTCCTAAAACTATTAGAGAAGCTTTTCAGTCTGATGCTTGGAGAAATGCAATGAGAGAAGAAATGAAAGCACTTGAAAAGAATTGCACATGGGAAATATGTGAGCTCCCAAAAGGCAAAAGAACTGTTGGGTGTCGATGGATATACACTGTTAAGTTCAAACCAGATGGACAAATTGATAGGTACAAAGCAAGACTAGTGGCTAAAGGGTACACACAGACTCAAGGAGTAGATTATGAGGACACATTTGCTCCAGTAGCCAAGCTAAATTCAATACGTATCTTACTTTCTGTTGCTGCCTGTAAAGGATGGAAATTGCATCAATTAGATGTTAAAAATGCTTTTCTTCATGGAGACCTAGATGAAGAAATATATATGGATCAACCACCCGGTTTTGTACTTGAGGGGGAGACACATAAGGTATGCCGTTTAAGAAAATCATTGTATGGTCTTAAGCAATCACCTCGAGCTTGGTTTCAACGGTTAAGTGATACAATGCACAATTTGGGGTACACACAAACCCATTCTGATCATACAATGTTTGTAAAGAAAGGAGAAAAGATGTGTATTCTAATTGTTTATGTGGATGATATAATTGTGACGGGTGATGATTTAGAGGAGATATGTCATTTGAAGAGGAATTTAAAGAGTGCATTTGAGATTAAAGATCTTGGCAGTTTGAGATATTTTCTTGGCATAGAGGTTTCTCATTCAAAGAAAGGTATTTTCATATCTCAAAGAAAGTACACCCTTGATTTATTAGAAGAAACAAGAATGATTGGTTGCAAAACAGTAGTAACACCTATTGAACCTAATCATAATCTTTGGAATAAAACATCAAAGCTATTGCAGGATCCCACTGTTTATAAGAGGCTAATAGGTAAGCTCTTGTATCTGACAATTACGAGACCTGATATTACATATGCAGTTAGTGTTCTAAGCCAATTTATGCAAAGCCCCTCACAAGAGCACTTACAAGCTGCTTATCGAGTTTTGAGGTACTTGAAACGTGAACCTGGAAAAGGGTTGTTATATGCTTCAGGAGGTAATCTAGATATTGAGATTTATACAGATGCCGATTGGGCAGGTTGCACTTATGATCGAAGATCCACTTCTGGTTATTGTACATTTGTTGGTAAAAATCTGGTTACTTGGAAAAGTAAGAAACAAAAAGTTGTTTCTCGGTCCAGTGCAGAGGCTGAATATAGGGCTATGGCAAATGGAGCATGTGAAGTTGTTTGGATCAAAACATTGCTTGAGGAATTAGGTCTCAGGCCAACCCTACCAATTCCTCTCTATTGTGATAATCAAGCTGCACTTCATATCACTAGTAACCCTGTTTTTCATGAACGGACCAAGCACATAGAGGTAGATTGCCATTTCGTGCGAGAGAAAGCAGTAAAAGAGAAAATGATATGTCCAAAACATGTGAGGTCTCATGAACAGCTTGCTGATGCACTCACGAAAGGAGTATCAGGAAGAAGACTAGAAGATATATGTTCCAAGTTAGGCATGATAAATATCTATGCTCCAACTTGAGGGGGAGTGTTGAGAGTATAGTACAAGTTATATGTATAGGGACTTTTATGTAATAGTTAACAAACTGCTGGACTATTTTGTAATGTGACAAAAGATGAGATTTTAATTGAACGAAAGGAGAGAGAGAAAGTGAATTCTCTCGAACCCTCCTTACTGTATCACTTCTTCTTTCCCTTTTATCTTGTCTCCTCAATACTCTTTTATCGTTAGTTTAATCTCAGTCAAACAGAAATTAATAACAGAAGTAAGTCACTCAGAATTTAATGAATAAAAACTACACTATCAGTTGCATACAAGACGGCCCAACCCAAACAAAAGTTATTGGGCTAGAAATACAATCACACACCACACCCAACTGCCAATCTGTACTGGTACTTCTTTTTCCATTTTTCCCCTTTTTTACAACTACAAGAAGCTTGTAGGCGCCGATATATATTTTATATTTTTTTTTGTCAAAGATAATTTTTAGTTGTACAGAAGTATCTTGAAATCGGCATTTCTATTTGAGTAATATTTTGGTCTTTTATAGAGACAACACGTGTGACCACGCGTCCACGCCACAAGTTTCTGGACCTCAAAGGGAAAAAAAAAATCATTCACAAGGCTCCGATCCATGAATTCATTGTGATATGACAAATGCATAATTGAACTATGAACAATCCCTATATTAATCTATCACTCATCAAGATTACATAAATCTTCCTTTCTTTTTTACAAATTGTGAATTTGCATTTTGTGTATTATGCTAGACAAAGTGCATGAAAGAGTTACTAGTAGCTCTGATCTTCTTAGCTAGCTTCTAAAAACCAAGCCAGCCGACTCCATTCTAAGCTTCAATGTCGCTTGATGGAGAACAAAGCTTAAGTCAACATAGAGCCAGACCCTAATAAAGTCCTGACTCATGGATCTGTTTAGTCCACTGTCACACACGTGGTAATCTCTGACTGGTATCTGAAACTTGGTAGCTCTCTTTGTGTTGTTTTTCTAAGATCATCCTTTTGAGTGTGTGGCTTGGAATTGCAGGGTTCCCTTGTTGTCCCTTGTGCAACAGAGCTATCCGATAGTAGTAATTATCTCTGAAATCAGCCAATAAATTGTTTAGTCTACCAATCTCCGCCGTCATTGTGCTTTTCTCTTCTCCCATTCGTTGCAATTCGGCTTTCGTGACTGCCAACTTTTTGATAAAAGAAATTGTTCAGCAAATATATTTTATTGAGATGATAAAATTCATCTTATATTTCTATAATTTCAATACTAGAATCAATATACTTCTCATATATGGGCCTATATAATTTTATAGAATTATGAAATCAAATGTTAGCTGTGACCAGAGCTAAGGATTTAGCCAAACAAATTTTCTCCTTAACTAAATTAATGCATAAAGATAATATTTCTTACCTCATGTAAGACACGCTTGTATGCTTGCTGCAATGATTCCTCTTCTTCGTTGTTCTCAGCATATTGCAGACCAATCTGCATTCATTAAAAAATTTGGAAGAATGAAAATACCATTCAAAATTGGCACAAGAAATGCTATAAGTTTGTCAAAAAAAAAAAAAAAAGAGTACTAATTCTACTAACTTGAAGAGTGATGTCTTCTTCTTTGATATGAGGAACCATTGATGGCACTAGGCCAGGTTCTACTTTAGGGATTTTTCGCTTCTCACTCGAGAAGAAATCTATCTCGTTAACAATCTTGCGCTTGCCCTTTCTATCACTGCTGGTTTCATCACTGAAGCTCTTTCTCGACGCAATATCAGATGGCACAAAATTGCCAAAGACATTATTTCGGAGCATAAGAGGGCGTTTTGTTGTATCCACAAGGCTGAACATGAGACCAGTCAAGTTGCTTGCATTATTTTGTATAGGAAATACACCTGTATCCATACTGTAAGAGTGATTAAAGGATTGAGAGAGCATGCCGGGTGGAGAATGATTAGAGGGGTCAATAAAGATGAGCTATTTATTGCCTTCATTATCTATTCATACGATCTAATTTTGGCAGGGGCAAGAGCGATAAATTTGGTTTTTTGTAACTGGAATTTCTTCTCTAAAAATAACAATGAAAGAAAAAGAAATGCAGGTCAAGGCATTCAAGGAAGCTGGCTTTGCCTATAATAGAACACTGCCGTGACATCCGTGCATTTTTGTTGGAACAGATGTACTATTGATAGAAACCAGCATTCTAAGAGAAGGTACTTCTATACTTCCGAAAACACAAGCATCATTTCAAATTTGCTAATTCGCCTACATGATTCTAACTGAAGAAATGAGAACATCAAAAGATGCTAACTGTATGGATCAAAGTCTGGTCGCTTGTTTTGAGGTTGATGTTTTTATACATGAAAAACCTCCTTTGGATAAGAAAGATTCTTTAAATCTATATTTAGCTATCCCAAGTTAAAAATTAGAGCTCAAGCGCAAGTTTTGCAAGTATTATAATTCAAAAATCGTTCTTTTCAGTTGCTTTTTTAGATCCACGTGTTGTACCGTGTTAGTTCATCGGAGAATGTTCCATAGTGGGTCCTCAAACTTGATGCTAGTAGATGTATTTAGTTGGACAAAATGAACATATTTAGAAAAATGATTGTCGATAAGAATATACCATTTCAGATTGCAACGAAGTTGATAAGGCTAACTTAAGCAATATGTTCTAGAAGAATTAGATTTGCTAAACTTATTGCAGGGAAGGGATCGACTTAGCCATTCATCAACTTTTGTTTAAAATTAGTGTGTAATCGACCTCAAATATTTAAGAAAAATTTACATCAACTAACTGTCGACTGCGCAATATTGATTTTCTCCGCTGGTGAGCAAGCAATTAAGTGATATTAAGATTTCTATAGCCGCGTTTTTCTTAGTATAGAAGAAAACAAAAAAAATTATCAAGTTTTCTAGATGTGATCTTCACATCGGCTGCCCTCATTTTAAGTAAATAAAACTGATGACAAGGCACTAGAGAAGTCGAAAATCCACAAATCAGCCACTATATATAGTGGCAATACTTTGTATATAGCGCAAGAGCAGAAAATAGAGATGTCCATATTATACTTAATAATCATGATTCATTTTATTATGTGATGAGAAGTGTGTGGTGGGATGGTTTCTTCTTGCTTTGATCGGTACTAGCCTCACATAATTATAATGTCCATAGGTGAAGCACAGAAGAACAAACATTTGTTGATAACTGTTTTAATGTATGCTTACCTATTTTAAAAAGGGCATAAGACCTGTGTTTTGAAGCTCGTTCTTGTGTTTTATAAATTATTACCAAAATGCCGAAAAAAAATTACAGTTTATACAGCTGAAGACCAGCCTACACTGGTCATACATTTTAAAGGAAAATAAAGAGAGGAGAAGATAAGTTGTGGAATTGGCGACCAAAGTTGAGTATCTTGAACATTTCACCCGAGTTGTCACAGCAAAAGTTAATGTATGCAAACTCTTCACAAAGTTACACACTTTCCAATACTTCTTCCCACTTCTTCCCTTCTTTCCTTCTTCCCACACCTATCCAAACGCACCCAATAAGAGTTACCTACAACTACAAACGTCCTGTGACGAATAGTAAAATTAAAAATGTTTAATTCCAGCGTCATGTACAACAGTACAAGTAATACAATGATTTTAAGAGATGAAATATGGTAGTGGTGTCTAGAAAATCACAAGCGTCAAATCACACATGACATTAAGTGTAAGATGAAAAACAAAAGAAAGTTGCCTGAATCTAGCAATCTCTGTTGCTTAATCTGGTAACAGTGAAACATGGCATACCATGGATTTATCAGGTTCCAACATTCAATTAATCATGCCAAACATAAGAAAAAAAAATAATCGAACTTTCACGGAAAACAAAGAATGAACGGCTTTTGTAAAATTACTGGGCCGATCTGATATCTTTCTCTATTTATGCTGCCTTTGCAAATCCGACTGCTGAATTGCCGTAGTCAAATACGGTGTGGTACACTCCCATGAAAATGTCACCCAAGATCCTGCATGATTCTTTTCTGTCAAACTACGAAATAATTTGCACCTTGAAATTTAAAATTAGACAAACGGCGAGAGCCTAATTATTACCAAAGAGGACCCCGAGGGGCTGGCACGTCTAAAGCAGTAAACCCGCTGATGCATTCTTGTACAGAACCAGCTCCAACTTTCAGAATGTACTGTTTAAATTTTAGAATGGCACAACAATAATATAAGCTCCTCAAAGTAATGTAAAAGGCACATAGAAGGAAGCTTGAATTTTCAATACATGCTAATCATTAAACCAACATTAGACAATGATCATGTCTAACAGTCTAATTGAGGATTTTTCTTCCTCTTTTTTTTTTAGTTTTTTTTTATTGCTTAATTTGTCTTGGAGTCCTCCTTTATATATAGCAAAAGCTATAGGGATAATTCTGATATAAACAACCTTGGATAAGTAGTATATGTTTTATTCATAAACAAAGGGTAAATCTACCTGATTTGGTGTCAATGTAAACTTCTTGCCACCTATTGTAAAGGTAATGTTTGGCATTGATGGAATGGTGTTGCAATCGACAGTTGATTCGCCCATTGGGCTAGGGAGCTTATTACATAACTGCCATATAGAAATCTTGTAAGTTGATATTTCATTACATGTCTAGAGAACTAATTAATCATACAAAATTTCACAACCATTTTGGTCATAGTTGGGCACGTACTAGAGTTCATTTTCATTTTGTTCTATTTATTTATTGGTTCATGTTGCTATCATTTTTTCTGTTTGATAAAAAAATGGCTTCCTTTATGCAATCAGGCTTAAATGGAACTTAGCGTAAAAATTTAGTATTAGCTGAAACAAAACTGCTTGAAGCTGTTCTAGCTTATTAACTACTTAGCGCAAGGATAGTGTCAAAATAAGTTTTTATAAGAGTAAAGTAACCTTATTTAGGTATTCCATAATTTTTTGTTGGGTTGCATTGCTTCTCAGCTGGTTTTGAACCCAAACGACGGCCATCTCGCAAATTGCACAAGTTGTGCCATCAGACCCTTTGTCAGTGACAGTCTTGATGCTGTCAACAAATTTAAAAGATAATGTGTAAGAAACAATTTAAAAAAAGTTAAAGATGAAAGGTTTTGAAAAGAGAGAGCTCGTCAATTAATTACATGGCATTTTCAGTTGCATAGCCACTACACAGACCAATTTGTGAACAAACTTCTGATGGGCTTGTCTGGAAAAATAAAAGCATTAGAGATATCATAGATAAATCAAATTTAAACTAAAATAGGGGATTTCAAAATTCGACACTCAAATGTTAACAACAAAAATGACCATACCTCTGCTATCAATAACTCTATAATCTCAGGTCCATATTGGGAGACGACCATCTTGCATTCTTGACTGACAACTCCAGTACCTCCAATTTGTTCATTGATTTCAGCAACTATTGCCTACATAGGAAGTAGTGATGTCAACACTTTCAAATTGCATGTCAAACTGCAGCTCAACACTCCAACAGACCTTAACCAGAACAAAGTGAACAACCTACTTGACCATTAAAGAGCGAATTATCTTGAGTTTATGTTAAATTGGTGCTGTTGGTATAATCAACCTTCGACTTCCATAACAGATTCCAGAAACTGTCATGGAAAACCTTAAAATTTACCTGTTTCTTTTTTCTTTTATAAATTATCAATAACACTATCCATGTGCCCCGAAAGCAGTACCAGTGCAAACTCCCTTTGGACTCTGTACATTTTTTGGGTCAAGGATACCTTTTTAGTCAATGTGTACGTTTTTGTAATGTTAATACAGATTTGCAAATTTGTGCCTTCCTTTTCTTCAGTTGTCAGTTTTTTTTTAATACTTATTTTGCATTCACAAAATGTATAGTGGTAATATGTATCATACTGTCGGCCCTGTAAGCAGAGAAGTGCCAGAGTCTGCTATTGCCTTGCAACCTTTTGAGCAATATCCTGCACACATTAAGAATGCATAACAAATTTTAAACTTTCGAAGATGAGTGAAATATGTATATTTTACTTGCAAGAGGATTCATTGTACCAGTGGAATTCTTGCCAATAAGAACATCTCCCATGTCAAACTGCAACAAAGTAGTTAACGAGAACAGACTCAAATAACATAAAATGGAGTTACAATTTGCAAACAAAATGTTACTAACATAATGGTCGGTTGACTCAGAAACAAAAATTTTACCAATGAATGGTTAAAAGATCCATGATTTTTCCTTCTTCTATTTTTGAAGTTTAATTCGTGGTATTCTCCTTGCTCAATACAATTCAAAAGGAAAAAAAAAAAGCATAAAAGCATAAACTAACCTCCCAATAACCTTTCTGAGTCACATTGACATAAGTATGGTTCCCTACAAAGTGATTTGGATCCACCCCTCCAAAAACTAATTCGCCTCCTTCTCCTTCATCAGCATCCCGGTTAAGCCAGAAAGAGAAAACCTTTTGCTTGACTAGCCCTTGGTTAACCATGTTATACCTTCACAACACATTTTTGTTAATTTGCAATAATACTGAGTCAGCATAATATGAGGGGAGATGATGTTCATCGAATAATAAAAAAAGCTATAATTTCCAATTTGGCAAACTGTTACCACACATATCAGATGTACATTTGCCTTGGTTTTGTATTTATTTTGAAAATATGTCTATCCTGTTTAATTTACAACTGGGAAACTTCAAACTTATCATTAGTCTACTATTGTTTTAGAATGAAACAATTCCTACTGCATTGGTAGATTCTGCTGTTATATTCATTAGGCTAAGCAAAATTTATGTGGTTGATTTAGAAATGTCATTTACCACACAGGGTCAACACCTCCAACAGAAATTTCTTTAAATGCAAGTCCAAGAATGCCATCAAATTTTGCCGCCAAAAAAACAAGGCTGGTCTCTTTTGTGGCTTCTATAAACAACTGAGAAAAAAAAATGTATAAGTTTCATTAAATACTCATAGAAATATAAAATACCTACTGACAACTCACTGTGGAAGTTGAATTTACAAACCTGTTTTTTTACAACAAGGTCACCAACAGTAACTGAATCTTGGCTGAAAAAGCCAGAAATTGCACCTGTTCCATAGGTTATTGATGCACTTGTACCTGGAAAATAAGATATAAAAAAGAAATAAGGAAAAAGGTGTGTTATTACACATCACTGAAGAGATGTGCTCCCTATTTTGTATTTACTTAATTTTATGGAATCTCTATTAGTCACTTTCAAATGAATAGTGAGAAAAAAGGACAAACCGTTCTCCACATATGTACTTGATTTGCTTGATGAATATTTGCTGTGAAAATAGCATGAAATCTGAAACAGAAGAAGAGATAGAAAAAAAAATATTGCATTAATTACAACCAAAATACAGAATTAAAATGATTGTATTTATGAAAAAAAAACAACACATTTCTTGAACAAAGTAGTGCCAAATTCTCAAACTAAAAGTGTCAAAGCAGTAAATTGATATATAATACATTAAAAAAGGTAAAGCAAATAAATATTGAAAAAATAAAACAAAAACTTACTGAGAAATAGCACTTGGAAGAGGGCACCCAGAGGTTAGAACTCCCTGTGTCAAAAATCACAGTGAATTTCTGAGCTGGTGTGCCGATTCCAATCTCACCGAAATATTGTGCATTCATATAATTTTTTAACGAAACTATATCAGTATTCCCATTTAGTCTCCCGGTAAGGAAACCGTACTTCTTTGCAAGAAAATTCAAGCTCTCTTTTGTGGTTTGATGGCTTTTTTGGTCAATTGGTTTCTTCTTGAGCTTAATTCTGAGCAGATCAGTGGCTGATGCAAGGAGACATGATTGCAGGAGAAGGATTGAGAAGAGGAAGAGAGTGAGAGAAACAATCTTTGTGTTGGTTTCCATGGTGAAATTGGTATCTATTTGAAAAAAAGGGAAAAAAACAGAGAAAGATTAATTATACAAAATTTGAAATAAGAAATTAGCTCACATGTCGTCTATTGAATGGGACTCTAAATCTTCTACCATTTCATAAAAACGATAGTAATACAGTTAATAAGAAAGCTGAAGTCTATGTCAACATTTTTTTTTTTTTGAAACAAGTAGGCCGAATAGCCTACTACTTCCATTTATCAGAAGCAAAAACATACAAAGTTAAAAGTCCCTACTACTCTGCACTGGTACCCAAATTACTGGTACAACAACATTAAAAACAACTGGTCAACCAGATTCTTAGTTTTGTTGATTTCTGCAAAATATTTGTTTCGATTTTGCATTCAATTGTTGATCATATATGTCAGGGGAAAATCCTGCTTTTTTTTTCAAATGCATCATTCATGGAGCACTTAAACACTAATTCATGATATAAATATTAAAAAGTACAAAAAAAGAAACAAAAATTGAACTAACATTAAAGAAAGAAACCAATAATAAAAAGAACCCCAGTAAATGAACTTAACATATCCAGCTTGGATAATGAGAGAGAGAGAGAGACCTGAGAAATCAGAGAGACTGAGCCAGAACAAAAATGGCGCAAGGAGACCTGAGTATTTATCATACAAAGATGCGAGAACACGAATGAGTTGAGAGTATGTTTAATAGTGCACCGTGAGATTGTTCAACGAACCGATCTTGGCCGTTGGAGCGCAATTTGTCTTTAAAAAAAGTTGCTCGTGTTTTTGGATTAGTAAACGAAAATTAGCATTGTCGGTTGCTTGTATTTAAAAAAGAATTGAAGTGTTGGGTCATTCACCTTTGGATATGTCAACTAATAATACGAACCGTCGGATGAGAATCTTGTCTTTAGCTTAACTATATATTTTTGAGATGTGGGGTTTCGTGCTCAAAATACTAATGATAAATATTACAGTTGACGGACCTTGTTACATCGCAACCAGATGCGAGATAATGTTTTGATACCATTATTTTATTTTGATTTTTAGGGGAAGAAATATCTGCTTCGGATTGCATGTGTACTATTCATGCTTGCTTGCGAGAACACGCATCGATTGTTTAGCAAAGAATAATGTATTATGAAAACTAATAATATATCATAATTAAATAAGGTTTACCGTAACTATCAGTCGGGAAATAAAAACTTACAAAAGAAGGTAACTTTTATTTAGGCAAAATACTTCGTCTGTTTAGTGCATACCGCTGCAAAACTTTTTCACAAACAGCATTTATACCTTAGCTTGTTTATTCCGAACTTCTTTCCCTCTGAAATACAACCTTATCCGAAAAGATTTAGGCATGCCATGAACGGATGAACCGCATTGGCGGTGTTCAATTAAATTAGCAAAATTGAAATGATTAGATGTCATTTTCGGAGGATATGGGAATAAGGGATTATATCATACAAGGAACTTGATTGTATGATGTTGATTAAATGTATAGACATTGATCAATTATACGGGTGCTGTTGATTGCTTAAAAGGATATAGTTGGCCTAATGCTAGCTTGTAAAATAGTTTTTCTTAATTGCATTGAAATAGTTTGTATACGCTTGTAATATAAAATACATCAAAGATGTAGAAAATATCAATGGATGTGAACTTGCAAATATGTAATTAAATACTTTATCAGAGGTCATAAAATAGATTTTCTAGATAAACATGTGATTTAATACTATATAGTTCTAGCTAGGTTTTAAAATATTAAATTTATCATATTTAGAATTTGATGATGTACACCAGGATAAGAGGCATAGTTGCGTATCAACATAGAACTGGGGACTCAGTCAAAAGTTCATGGAGCCTTCCTCTGGAAATTATTAGGTGATCTAAACTGAAAGTCTGGAGCAACATATATATATATATATATATATAAACCCATAATTAGAAAAGCATTAACAAACAAGAAACCTTTCGCAATCAACAGTAAGTGAGACAAATTGGCCTGTTGAACATTGTTGGTAAGTACATTTTAGTTTCAAATAGAAAACTATAGGAGAAGAGAAGGCACAAATTCAACCCAGCATACATCAAACTGATAAAATAACCAAAACAGAAATTTAGTTCTTTTGTTTGGATCCACGTTCAGGATTAAGGAACTTGTTAACTAGTTTTTTTTATTAAATATTGACCTCCCATCAAGAATTCTCGTTTGACTGAACATATGACTCGACCTTTTTTTATAAAAACAGAGCTTATTAGAGGAGAAACATTTTTCTGACAGTTGATAAATGAACCTTTTCAATCGCATAATCGTAAGACATACACTAAGGTTACGTCCGCAGGTAACGCAAAAACACACAGCCTAGCTCTTTCCCAGTTTACAATCATCTCGATTGCAGAACACTATGTAGGCACAAATTAATTAAGCTCCTTGATAACATCAAATTTCAAAACTACTAAAAATGTCAATCATAGAACACTGAAAATATTATTATATAAATGAGATTATCAATAGCCTCCAATTATTTACATTTCCAAGCTCAATCCCGGTTCAAATTCACAGAAATGGACGTGATTTAGCAAAACGCTTTCAAATTCAGTTTTGACCTTTAAACCCATTGAAGTAAGAAATAAATAGTAAAGGTAAAATTTAAGTGTAAAAATACGAACTTCCTGCTGTGCTTCAATTGTAGCTCCAAAATGTGGTGCCATTTTTTTTTTTTTTAAAGTTTGACAGCAGCTGTCAAAGCAATAGAGAGGAATTGAATACCCATGTTCACCCAGCCCTTTGAAATTGGCATTGTGAAAGGTAATTATTTACTTCATTCAAACCTGCAATGCAATATTAGTCAATTCGTAGAAAATTTCTGGTTCAAAGAACAAATACAGATATTAGTGCCCTGTTTCCCAACTATATCGATAAGCTTAAAAGGGAATACTTGTATGACTCCAACATGATCTGTTTCACAACATGACCAGACAAGCCGGTGAGCTGTGACACAACTGAACCTTATATTTATAAGTATACTAGTGATTGTGCATTGCAATATGAAAAGTTGCTCAATATAACTTATGAAAATGGTCTTATTTGCAGGCTTGGTAGGATGATGGGACCTGACACAAAGAGGGAGGGAGGGAGGGAGACAAGGAGAGAGAGAGAGAGAGAGAGAGAGAGAGAGAGAGAGAGAGAGAGAGAGTTGAATACCTGGAAGTTTATTAAAATCAGGTTGAATCCCATTTCCATTTATGTCTAATTGTTTAGGCGTTATGTATTTTCCAATTGTAACCACCACACCAGATCCATCATGAAGCTCAAAAACAGATTGTATCAAGCCCTGAAGAAGTGGGAACAGTTCAAATTAAAACATAGGCATACAATATGAATAGAAATATACATGTATTATTACTTATTAATCTTTTCTAGGGTCACAATTTTAGACTATACATAACATAAATTTGGATCAGTAAGGCCCCGTGCTATGAAAATCATTTATTTAATCCCAACCTTGCCAAATGTCTTATCTCCAACAAGAACAGCTTTGCAGTTGTCATGGAGCGCAGAAGCTACCTAGCAAAACCCAAAAACAAAAAAAATTGCAAAATCATGTTTATGATTGTGGGGTTTATCAATGTAATACCATGCAAAAGGACGCTGGTGTTAGCTTACTATTTCACTAGCACTAGCAGTTCTGCGATTCACCATAAGCTGCATTGTACGAAGGACATCATATAAGTATAATATGGACAACAATTGTATCTCTGTACTTAAAAAATATGAATAAAGGAACTGTGTGTGTTCACACATCTCTATGTTTGTAAGAATGCAGACGTGTACGTGAGTGTTGTAAGTGAGAGAGAAAGAGAGAGAGAGATGTACTATTAAAGGAGCTTTTACTAATGGTGCTGTCTCAGCTACAAAACTATTTTGCACCTGGTGATCACGGCCAGCTGTAGAAATTATCTGTAAAGTTCTGACATACTTGTAAATATATAAGATTACTCGAATCAATGCTTACCGTAAATATTTTAGGGTAAAATTTTCAGAAGTCACTAAAATTTATCTATAATTCATTTTTGTCACTGAACTTTAAATTGTTTGATTTTGATCACTAAACTTTCAAAATGTTCAATTTGAGTCGCTGTGTGAAAATTTTGTCTAATTAATCATGCAATTTGAACATCAAATCTGATTTTTAGATGCTCCAAACTTGTAAATTCTTCAATTGGTATGATAAACGTATTCCAAGTAGAGCAAATGTATTGATTAATGGGTTAATTACATGGTTACTTAAACAAACTTGGGACAAATCAAGAGTTCAGTGACCAAAAACAGACAATTTAAAGTTCATGACTAAAAATGAATTATAGTCAAAGTTTAATGCCTTCCGAAAAAATTTACCCATACTTTAAAATTGTTTCATGGACTCTGCATGGTCAGGGCCAACTACCATTTCCATTTCCGTTAGAATTTCTCTTCACTTGTTGTCTTGATGCAGGTTGATAAGAATTAAGTTAAAAGGTTGTAAAAAGTAAAAACTGATGCAAACTGTGCCGGTATCCTTTGCTTGTGTTTATAACAGTATCAGTATGTACTATCCAAAATTTTTTATTACTGTCGCGATTTTTTTATGTACAATGTAAACCATAGGAGAAAAACACAAAATGGCTGACGGAGAGAGTAAAATGTGATCAGAATCAGGATACATACCGTCTCTCCTTTCTCTAAGAAAAGCTTTGCAATCTCTATGCCTGCCTACAGAATGCCACTAAGTTAAATTTCCACATCAATTAAGGAAGCATCTTAATTCTTTCATCTAAACAACAACTAATGTCTAGTTGTTCATCATTGAGGCTACAGGCTGTTTTAGAAGTTCAATGAAACAGATATAAAAGAAGGAAACTTGCGGGTCATTAACCTACTTGCACAAGGCCACCAAGATTATCCCTCAAATCCAGAACAAAGTACGAAGCGCCAGAGTTCTGAAGTCTTTTCAAAGCTGTAGTCAAAATTTATAGTTTACAGAGATGAAAGTACATAAAAGGCACAACTTTATCTCCCCCACTAAAAACCTCAAAATATCATGTGCACCTTGCAAAACTAGATGTGGCATGGATTCCCTTGAAAACCCCATCAAATAACACAGATATTATGCTAGCTGCTAGCACTGTGTAATTTTTATTTACTTAATTATATGGAGAAGTACAAGAAAACCCTTTCATTTTGCAATGTTCTTTGTTTGTGAACCAATGTGAAAAATAAATTAACAAGGTTTGACATTAAAGGATCAATAGTAGATTTTTGTGATCAATTCTTAAGCTTCATATAGAAATCTTTGTCACAATTTCAGGGGAAAATATCGATGTTTTTTTTTTTTACAGAAGTACACTAAAAATTTTACTGATATTGCAATGCTTCTCTGAGTGTTTAATTAAGACCAAATCAATTTAATGGAGGAATTGACTATCCATCAAAAACCTACAAATCAAATTCTAGATGACAGGACCACGCAAGTTTGGACTGAGCACTTGTGACATTTTAAAACAAACCATTGGTTGGAGGTATGATTGAATAGACAAGTTGTATTAAATACTGCTGATTTCACCCCACTAAGCTCCTATGAACTACATAGAGCCATGCAGACTCACATGTCAGGATCCAAGTTTATATAGGCAATAAATTCTTTGGTATGAGATATGCTAGGGAATTCACAAGTTCAATAAATCTGCATTAATGTGTGGCAAATGTCCCCAAAAATAGAAAAGAGAAATCACCTGTCACCAAATCCTTCTTGGCTAATGCATTGAACTCCTTGATCCTAATATATCCTACTGATGAATCACCATTCTCCAACTTTTCTAAACGATAGAACACTGGACTGCGTGCAGAAAGTTGTCTCTCAACCTTTATAGACTCAATAGGGCTACAATTGTCATGCTTAACCTATCCCCAAGGTGAAACATAGCACATCAGCCAATTCATGAAGCAGCAAAAAGCTTTAAAATTCTAATTCCTATGGATCATCTAGAGATCCAAAGTTTCAAGTCCTTATATTTGCCAAACAGACTCTCCACAGACGTACTTCTTTAGACTAGTTTTTTTAAGTTTTCAGTTCAACAATGTGAATCAGCATCAGCTAAAAAACTGTTATCAAGCCTAAGTTCTGCAGCGATGTGCCAATCCAATGATTCAATGACAGACAAAATTGTGTTAGTTTAGCTTTCTAATGCTCTGAAAAATGTGTATATTACACATATCAATACTAAGGGTATTTTGGAAATTATCATTGTGGTATATTTGAAAGTTCACCAAACACCAATAGAGTATGCATACTTTAGCAAATAGTCAAATAGGAGGGGCTTTTTGCAGGTTCATAACAATGGAACTTGAAATTGCTTTTTGTGAGTTTTTTGCTGCCCTGAATGAAGAATAAAGTTAAATGTGGCATTACCTCAATAGTGACAAATGTTTCTTTAGGGCCCTGTAGAAGCGATGATGCATCAAATGCCGATTTCCCTCTCACATCTATTCCATTAACAGACAAAAGTTCATCTCCCTGTGTAACACACAAGAAAGAAGATGACCTTGCAACCATGGTAAGATTTTTATCTTCAGTCAAGCCTGAGGCTTATTTTTACCAGCCAGAAAAGAAATATACCTTGGTCATAAAACAAGGAAACCCACTATTTTATGAAGTGGGAATAATTCTAGCATAAATGGTATAAGCATCGCTTGTACTTCTCCAGCTTAATTAAGCAATTGACGACAAAAGAGAAGGAAATAAAAATTAAATCATATATTGGTATCTAAACACCTAGAGGTGCTATGTATGTGTAATGTGTTCTTATGGTTAATCAAGATTCATGGTTGTTGCGTACCCCTGACCTTAAATTAAGGCTAGAGTGACACAAGCTAGAGATATGTAACAAAACTATCATCAAAATATTCATCTAATTGTCGTTAAAGAATTAAAAATCACAAACAAACTGGATCCTGATGCTACAAATAGCTTAGAATTGATTTAATCAATGGCAGCCAGCCCAACCTAATGAAATTCTAGAAAAGCACCCAATTTAATAATGACAACTATCCACAAAAAACATAAAAATAGAAACAGAATTTTAATATGAGATGCACAGCTAATTTTGGTATTACCTGACGGACACCAGCAGAATGAGCGGGACCATCTAGAATTATGCCTAACACTTTCAATTTCACCGAGCCATCAGCATCAGGAATCTCCTTCAAATTTACCCCTATCCCAGTCATATCATACTTGGCCATCTTCGCGAACTTCATTTATGTGTGATTTGGTGATGTTTATTATTATATCGTCAAAACAAACATGGAAACTGCACAAATTATTAGCAAATACAATTGCAGCAGCAAAGAATATTCACAAAAAGCCAAAGAGAAAACAATCTCTAAAATTAATGCTATTGGTAGACTTTCAAAAAAAATTTTAGAAGTTCAATCGATCCAGGTTCAGTAAATAGTTTTCTGTTGTGTGTGTGTGTGTGTGTTGGAATGGAGGGAGGGAGGGTTCTTACTTCATCGGGAGAAAGGAATCTTGTATATGGGTCACCAAGGCTTGCAAGCATTTTGCGAATGATGTCATGAGCTCTCGATCTTGTCTGGATCCGGCTTTGGCGGATGTCTTCTTTCTTTTGCTACAATTATCAAACGACACATTAAACCCCCAAGAGGAGAACATTGGCAATGAAACCTATAGTGCGTGCATACATACCAAATTACAGAAAGCTAATACAACCATAGCAACTTGCTTGGCCTAAATAAATTCATTCAAAACCTATACTACAGTGCCTTAGAACACTTGAAAAAGCTGCTAGCAGTAATGTCCGGTACATGCTCGATGAAATGCCAAAGCGAACCAAAGGTAAAAAAAAACACACCAGCCATAGCTCAGGCGACCAAGGGCGAGTTCCGGCATCAGGAAGGAAACTCTGGTTAACGACCTCCCAGGCCTCAGCGACGAGAGCCTCAGCCTCGTTCGTCAATTCGGGCTGGGTGGTTTCGCCCTCCTGCCTCCCCACCTCAGAGCAAAGCTCTGTAGATGAAGGAGAGGCAAGTGTAGTCTCTAACGCAGAAGCCGGGGCAGAGGGAAAGAAGGGAGAGGAGGAGAGGAGGGAGAAAGAGACGGCCACCGCCGTGGACTTCAGGAGGACCGTTCGAAGAGTACCGGGGAAGATGAGACTAGAAGGAGGGGGTGGAGATGGTGAGGGTGGTGGTGGTGGTGGTGGTGGTGAGGAGGAGGAAAGGGAGAAAGCTCTCATGGCTTCCTCGACCTCGTCCTCGTTGGAGATGATGAGATGAGACTATGAGAGAGATATCAGAAATGAAACGAAAGGAGACGGACTGGGATAGAATAATTACGGATCTTTTGTGGCAGTAAATATCTGCTCCATTCATGCGGGCTGAGTTTTACATATGGGGGAATATTCATCTCTCAGCCTCTCAAATTAACAGATGCTGGTTTTCAGTTTCACACATGGCTTTATAGATGCAAACTTATATATTACAAGTATAATTTATAAATTTATTACAATAATGTCAGATTCTATTATTTCCTGTATAATTGTTAGTCAGGGTAAAGTTATGTATCGGTGTTTGATAAAGTAAAAGGCACCAATATGATGCTGATAATATTATTACTCAGGGTACAGTTATGTATTAATCTGTCTTTCAGCAATTGATATGTTTGATGTTTCTGAGTTCTGACTATTTGTAGCCCCCTCATTATCAACATCTGAAGCACTCGTATTTTCATTTATGCATTGTTCGGTATTAAGATTATAATAATGAAGTTCATTATTAACATTTTAATATAAAAAAAATTTTATCTTTGTTTGATATAAATTTCATATGAAATAAATTGCAGACGGCTGCTCTGACTTAAGGATTTAATTACTTTTATTTATTTATGAGCGGCTTATAATGTTGTTCTTATTCTAATTATAATACACGAATTTCAAAAACTTATACGAAGTAATGTATTTTGACGTGCACGTGCCGATTAGGCCCGGCAAAACGGATCAAAATCTGGTGCCGCGCGGCACCATCCAGCGCACTAAATCTAGGCCATTCAATCCATCCGACGGTCCTCTCTTATTATATTGCGGCACTCAAGTACTCTTTTTCCAATGCAATTCATCCACGCTGGCGTTTATTTTTTTTTTACCAACTACAATACATCCAGCGCGCTGCGCAACACCATCTTTCACGCACCCAGAGCAGACTTTTTCCTTTATATGAATAAAAAAAACGTGTATGTTTCCCAATTAATTGTTTTTTATCATCAAATTTATCTTTGTCAGAATAAAAATAAAGTCAGGATTTAAATTAAAGAACTGATTTAAATTACGTTCTTTATAGTTTGAACATGCGTCGTATCAAACTCGATACAATTATAATATATAAATATAATATATATATATATTGTAGATGGTATAATCATTAATTAAATACCGAGGAAAATGAAATATTAATTTTGAAAATCACTTACAAAAATTGATTTTTAATTTAATAAAATTTCATAAGTAGTAAACTATATAGGTATAATTATATTTAATATTTTTAATTGTGGTAATTAATTTATCGATCATTATAATAGGCAAATAATTTTTTTCGCACATTGAATTTTATAATCTTATAAGTAGTAATTTTATTTCCACACATGACAAAGATAAATTTGATGATAAAGAATAATTAATTAGGAAACGTACATGCTTGGTTTATCCATAATTTTGGTGATAAAGGAAAAAAAACCCTGCTTTGGGATGTGTGAAAGATGGTATTGTGCTGCATGTATTGTAGGCAGTAGCTGATTAAAAAAAAAAGCCGCGTGGATGAATTGAATTGGAAAAAGAGTACTTGAGTGCCGCAATAATATGAGAGGACCGCCTGATGGATTGAATGGCCTGGATTTAGTGCGCTGGATGGTGCCGCGCGGCACCAGATTTTGATCCCGGCAAAACGGAGTGTGGCACTAATTTTTTCTATCATATTTAGAAACAGAACAAAAACGAAATAGATTATTATACTTTTTTTTATCGAAACGGAACACAAAAATAATGAATTATAATGCAAATTGAAAAACAGAACGGAAACGAAATAGTAATTTTGTTTCGTTACTGAAATAGAATGAAAAAAACAGAGTTATTACGTGCCCGTTTCACACGTTTGTCAGGCCTAATGCCGATCATTTGAGCATTTCATCATCATCATTTGAGATTATGGGTTTTAAAAAGCAGTGACGCTGATGGCCCATTAGTGTGAGATTCATGGTTTTTTTTTTTAATTATTTCTGAAGAAAGGCTTTAAAGCCCAGTTTCGTTGCGGAAACAAAAGTCATCATCCTAATGGGTTGAAAAGGAAAGTCGTTTTAATCGTTTTTCGTTTCGTTTCGTCCGGACGAAACGGTTAACGAAACAACGAAATGATTTCGTTTGGTTGGACGAAACGGTTAACGAAACAATAAAAACGATTTCGTCCATGTATAAATCATGAAAATTTCATTCATTTCGATCGTTTCGTCAAGACGAAACGATCAACGAAATAAAAAACTGTTTCGTCGCATAGGACGAAACGATCAACGCAACAGTTCATTTGCGCCATCGTCTCGATCATTTTGCAGCCCTACATCCCATATTCCCAGTTTCATCTGTAGTTTTGCGTCCCTTATCATTGTCAAACACAAAGTGAACGCATAAAATAGACAAAATAAATATATAGACGATTAAAGTGAACACTTAACAAACAAATAAGTATTGTCATCTCTTGTTCAGATTTTTATATGCACATTCAATTTATTTTTATTGAACTTATTTATTTGTATGTGTTCAGTTTGATCACTATATATGTTCATCTTGTCTATTTTATGTGGTCACTTTCTATTTAACAATGATAGGGATGACAAAACTGCAGACGACAGTAATCAATTTTTCATATTCCCATTTGTAAAATATGGCTCTGATAAGAATTTTTTTTCGCAGAATTTCATTACATTTCATTTCAATTTAATTGATTTAACAGAATTTCTTTAAATCCGATTATATGGGAATTCCAATCAAATGACATCAAATCCGTCTTTTTTTATCACAAATTTTTCAATGAAATGAAATCATATGTTTAAAAAAAATGAGATTTTGATCACGGCCTATATAATATATCCGAGTAGGAGCCTCCGCCACATCCACCTTCCAATTCCTCTTTAACATATCAGTAATACATATATAGTGAAACAGGATTGTCATTTTATAAGATAGTTAGATAGAAGAAGTAATTATTGCTGCCGAGTGAGATTTCTAACCTACCCATGCTGTTGTCACTCAGTTTGTCAGTTTATTGGCAAGATGCAATTTGCATAATTTGTCAGTGCCATGAGCCCATAGAACTACTAACCTAATAACATTAATTGTAAGCTAACTTTAAAAGTAATTACTGTTCCAAAAGGCTACAAATGCAAAACATTCGGAATTTCAGCCTGATTTTTGACGCTTATATTACTTGAATGCTCTACACTACACTAGTAAACTTTTATTTGAGTAAATTTAAGAAGGTATACACGGACCACAGGGATAAGTTGACAAAATATCTGGCCTAGAAAGATTAAATATTGTTAAATTTGTTTATTCATGGGTCAAAGTGCTATCACATATGAGCGTACCTGGATGTGACCTGCTGTCTCAAGAGCGCAACTAAACATAGTAGTTAGTATATTACCAAGATTATTGGGTATGAAATTAAATTAATCAACGAACGCTCTAACGTTTCTGGTATTTGTTTAGCTGAAATATGTATATATATATATGCTGCGTATGGTTTTGTAGAAACTTGTCTGATTGGTTGTGTCAAATCATATCTTAGGTGCTAACATGATTTCAGTACTAATGATATATGGCTCCGTTTGGATAGATGTGGGAAGAAGGAAAGAAGGGAAGAAGTATTGGGAAGTGTGTAACTTTGTGAAGAGTTTTGACGCAATACGAAAAATGATCTCACCGAGGGTATCTCGGGGTCTTTCTCCCGAAATACCTCGTGTTAGTCCACAAGTGCATGACGCGGGTAATTCACCCACTGTCCCTCGGATTGTTCAATCCGAACATGACGCGAGTCGTTCTCCCGAAGTACGTTGGGGCGCTCCATACTTCCCGAGATACCTTGGGATTCCGAGTATAATGCGAACCCAACCCGAGAGGGTACCTTACCCGAGGGTACCTCACCTAAGGGTCTCTCACCCGAGGGTATTTCACTCGAGACCTCACCCTCACCCGAGGGTATCTCACAGAGACCTCTCCCCAGAGTATCCAGGAATATTGCATCCGTGCACGACACGAACTGAATCTCATCCGAACCTATCTCAGAATCTGACGAGGACCATCTTTAGTTTAGGACATTACTATATTTGTAATTTTATACTTTCTTTTTCTTTCTGCAAATTTTCTTTTTTAGGGTACTATTTTTGAAAATATACTGACTTGTTGTCCAAGGCGCCGCCTCCTATATAAAGGGGTGCTTGTCATTGTAAACGATAGTTGATTAATTAATGAAATTTCCCTTTGGGCTCTTTGAGTTCTCCATTCCGAACCCCTATAGTCTTGACACCCGAGATCAAGCTCTTAACTCCATTCCGAACCCCTATATTCTTGACACCCGAGATCAAGCCCGTAACTCTATTCCGAACTCCTATATTCTTGACACCCGAGATCAAGCTCGTAACTCCATTTCGAACCCCTATATTCTTGACACCCGAGATCAAGCCCGTAACTCCATTCCGAACCCCTATAATCCTGACATCCGAGGTCGAGACGACACCAGAGATTGTAACTGGAAAGAAGATCTCCGAGTTGAGATTCCTGACTTCACTGGGAGGCTCAAGCCCGAAGAGTTCCTCGATTGGACGCACACAGTAGAAGAGATTTTCGAGTTACAAGAAATTCCCCCTGAGAAGCGTTTGTCCTCAGTTATCATTCGGTTTCGAGAGCAAGCGAGTACTTGGTGGCAGAATTTTAAGTATCGTCGTTATCTCGACAACCTTCCACCTCTCAATGACTGGGACGAACTCAAACGCGAGATGAACCAGGAATTCTTACCGCTAAACTATCGAGAGACACTGTTTCGACAGTTTCAGTCACTCAGACGAGAATCAAGGAGTGTGGACGAGTATACCCGCGAATTCTATCAGCTGGAGGCTTGCAATCAATTGAACGAGACCGAGGATCAACGAGTTGCTCGATTCCTCCATGGACTTCGTGACTCGATCCGAGACACACTTGTTGTGCAAACCTTCTATGACCTTTCCGAGGCCCAAGTCAAGGCGAGGACAGTAGAGCAACAACAAGCTCGAAGTCCTAACTTGCCTCCGAGAACTGTACCAACCTCGAGCCGAATCCAATCCGTGGCTACAAGGTTTGTCACTCCGCTATCCAATCCGAGCACATTCCATCATGAATATCGCTGCTCGACATACACCTCGACTGCGATGTCAGTGCACACATTCCATAAAGCTTCCGAGGTTCATCCCGAGATTCAACCCGAGGTTCACCCCGAAGTCCAACCCAAGGTGAAAGCCATAGAGGAACAAGGAACCCGAGGTCACAACTTGCTTCCTAGCGATGTGCCAACACCGAACCGAGCTCAAACTGAGGTCACAATACCTATATCTAAACCAATCCGAGCCTACACCGAGACCTCAAAACACCTCAACGTACCAAGAGATTCTCCAAGCATCAACTCGTCTGCCTCTTGTAGCATACCGACCTCAACTAACTTGAGCAACACCGTAGATATTCACGAGGTCGTCTGCAAGGTTAACTTAGGCAAAGAGAAGATCCATGAGGTTAACCTTGGCAATGAAGAGCAAGACCACGAAGTTGACCTCAACACTGGCGAGGAAAGTCTGGTCACTCACGAGACTATCTGCGAAGTTTCCTCAAATGAAGAGAAGGTCCACGAGGTTGATCTCAACTTGGGTCTAGTCATAATAAGCAAGAAGGATGCTTCTCGAAGTAATCTCACCTTCGAGCCCTTACCCTCTTCTTGTGTTACCTCAACCTCAACCTCGAAGACATGCAACATGGCCTTGAGGTCAGGCTATAATGATCCATTCTTGCAGTTGAGCCCAAAAGCAGTGAAGCGTGATATCTCGAAAATGCTACGAACTCAGGTGACAACGCTGCCAGCTCAAGTGACTTCGTTGCGAGGTCCTCTCGACCCTCCTCCAACATATTGTGAGCTCATCGCCCGAGAACTTTTCAAGACTGAAACTTTGCACACTGCACACAACACCATCTTAAAATCAAAATACAATGACCCATTTCTACAGCCAAGCCCAAAAGTACTTAAGCGACATATCTTGAACAAACTGCTAGACCAGATGACTATACTCGAGGCACGTAACACTCCGAGAGATAAATTTGAGTGCCACCACGCGATCGATCGCTTATCGCTACCTTCTTCTCTTTATGTGAACTGCGAGCACATCACCCGAGGTCCTCTGGACCCACCACCAGTAGGAGACCCGAGTTCGGGTTCAAGAAAGGCTACAACACATGCTCGCGACCTGCAGGGAATATATACTCCCATGTGCTCGAATCTGAAGATTCTCGAGCTCATGTGGGTCTTCGCGAGTAAAGATCATGACCCGAGGTGTGATTACAATAAGTTAACTCGTTGCAAGTCTTGACGAAGTCCGAGCCTAAAGAAGTTCAATAAGGATGCCTACAGATTCAAGCTTTCCGAAGTCATGTACATTTCTAGCGTGTTCGATGTTCGTCATCTTCATAAGCACTCCGATGAAAATGCAAGCTTGAGGTCCGATGAAAATGCAAGCTTGAGGTCAAGCTTTGCTCAACCCCGGGAGCTTGACGCAATACGAAAAATGATCTCACCGAGGGTATCTCGGGGTCTTTCTCCCGAAATACCTCGTGTTAGTCCACAAGTGCATGACGCGGGTAATTCACCCACTGTCCCTCGGATTGTTCAATCCGAACATGACGCGAGTCGTTCTCCCGAAGTACGTTGGGGCGCTCCATACTTTCCGAGATACCTTGGGATTCCGAGTATAATGCGAACCCAACCCGAGAGGGTACATTACCCGAGGGTACCTCACCTAAGGGTCTCTCACCCGAGGGTATTTCACTCGAGACCTCACCCTCACCCGAGGGTATCTCACAGAGATCTCTCCCCAGAATATCCAGGAATGTTGCATCCGTGCACGACACGAACTGAATCTCATCCGAACCTATCTCAGAATCTGACGAGGACTATCTTTAGTTTAGGACATTACTATATTTGTAATTTTATACTTTCTTTTTCTTTCTGCAAATTTTCTTTTTTAGGGTACTATTTTTGAAAATATACTGACTTGTTGTCCAAGGCGCCGCCTCCTATATAAAGGGGTGCTTGTCATTGTAAACGATAGTTGATTAATTAATGAAATTTCCCTTTGGGCTCTTTGAGTTCTCTTTGCTATTTAGCATTTCTTTGTGATTTCTAATGCCACTAAACCATTTATCGCCGGCCTCATCTGGCGGACCGGTGGTTTGGGACGAGCGACGTCGTCAAGTTTGGATTGTTTATAATTTTTTTTGGGCCTTCTTCCTTCTTCCTTCTTCCAACCCCATCCAAACAAGACCTATATAAAGCCATTGAAAGTATAAAACAAACAATAACTTTATTAAAGATAGCGTTTTCTTTTCCTTAATATTTGTTGTGGTGAATTTGTGATTTTTTTTGTCCTCTTATGTTACCAGAATTTCAGTAAACCATGCATTAGATAAACTATTTTTTTTTTTAAACAAGACGGGGGATCGGAACATAAGTTACATAACTTGTATTTTTTATTAAGAATAGACTGAAAGGTACATAAACAGCTTTAAAAGCAAAAAAAGCGATTGACAATCAGTGTTAAGCTTAAGAAAAGATTACAATTACAAAGACTTCCAAAATTTAGACCCCGTTTGTTTGTGACTTAAAGGGTGCATAACTTAAGTTATGCACTTTTTAGTCACCAAACACCTCTTACATAAGATGCCTTAAGGGTACATAACTTATGCAACCAAAATAGGTTGCATAAGTTATGCACTGTCCCCTTTAATTTTTTCCCCAACAATACCCCTTAGAAATAATTAATAATGGTTAAACATTTTCTCTTGATTTGCTGATTTGCAAAACAACACCGAAACCCTTAAACTAACATCTCTTTTTAGTGCTTTATAGCTAGATTTCTTGAAGAATGGATTAAAGCAAGTGTGGCGCATAGTTTGGAGCTTCAAGAGATTGCTTTGGATTAGTTAGAATCCTTAGTTAAGGTTTAATTAAACTCTAAACTAATCTCAATCAATTTGCTGGTAAAATGCTCAATTGTTCTGTCCGCGTCATACAACGCTGGAGAGCGTTGTGCAACGAACACGTTGTGTGACGCCCTACAGCGTTACACAACGTTAGTCTGAGTCATGCACCTAAACTTCGCTCAGACATCGCTCAGTCGTTCTGTCCGCGTTGGACAACGCTGGAAAGCGTTGTGCAACGACCATGTTGTGTAACGACAGTCAGCGTCGTATGACGTTCTGACAATAGTGTTTGAGTTTGTCAGTTCTGCCTTGATTCTTTTCTTGACTTCGTTGTGCAACGCTACCAAGCGTTACACAACGCTCTGACAAGTTCCAACGGAACTGTCGAGCTTCTGCTTTGGATTTTTTGCTGAAGCGTTGTGCAACGCTATACAACGTTACACAACGCTCTGACAACTCATAACGTTATTGTCTGTGACCGTTTGATTTTTCAACGGCTAATTCTGCGTTGTACAACGCCATCTAGCGTTGTATAACGGTAGAGTCTGTTTTGACTGGTTTTTGGAGCTGTTGGCGCCCTCTATATATATGGGGCCTCTTGGAACTGTTTAGTACTTTTGAAACCTTTGAAATTCCTCCCTTTTGAGCTCCAACCAGTTAGACATTACTCTCTCTTGTGTTTGAGCTTTAATTTAGCAAAATCATTGAGATTAGAGTGTGCAAACCAATCCACTAGTGTTAATTGCTAGATTTGTTGAGTGATTTGGTTAGAGACTCAATCCCTTGAGTGTTTGAGCTTGTTTAATTGAGTTAGGCCAATCCACCTTGAGAGTGATTGTAACAAGTTGATTTGGTTCGAATTTGTAGTCCCGTTCGTTGTGGAATTGAACGGAGCGCGCCCATTTCGAGGTTGCGGAACTCCCGGAGACGTACGACTAAGGCTAGCACTTCCTAGCGGGTCGGAACTCCGTAATATATCGCGTGTCACTTCTTTTCTTCTCTCTTTACTTTCCTTGCATTGTGAATTGCTTTTGTCTTGTTGTTTTTGTTAGACCAAGTTTGAATTGAACCAAATATTGAACATACCGGTTTAGAACTTTGCTTTTGTGCCTATTCACCCCCCTCTAGGCCTTTAAATTAGGGACAACAAAGTGGTATCAGAGCCAGGTTATCTTTTGACCATCTTGTTAGGTAGATAACCTCTATTCATGGCTTCTAGGGTGATAGAAAAATCAGACAAGTTTGGTTCCACTTGCAAGAACTTCCGTTATTGGAAGAGATGTATGATTGTATACCTCAACTTGATTGATCTTTGGGAGGTTGTTGATAAGCCATATACAACAATAGTTGATAGTGAAGGTAGAGAAACCCATGCCTCTAAGACCATTAGGACCAAGAATGATAATGCCGTTAATGTCTTGTTAAATTCGGTACATGAGTCCATAGCGGCTATTTTTGGTAGCTCTACTAGTGCATGGGTTTCTCTCTTGAACCGTTATGAGGGAAATTCTCTAATCAAAAGCTCTCGACAATTTGAGTTAGAGTCTAGATTGGATAATTTCCGCATACGGGAAGGTGAATGCATCGAGGAGATGTATATTCGGTTTATACAATTGCTCGATGAATTCACCAACATAGGAGAGACCCTATCTAATAGTCGTGTTATAGGAAGATTGCTTAGGGCTTTGGTGGGAAGACCTCAATTCGACACTCTCATCTCGACTCTTGAGACACAACAAAGGTCCCACAACAACCTCACACCGGAGATCATCTATACTCATTACCGGTGCGTGGAAGAGAAGCTCAAGCAACTTGGAGAGTTGAAGTATGAGCCCAAAACCGTGGCATTGGCGGCAAGTGACAACAAGGCATCCCCCTCCAAGAACCGCCACAATGACAACCACCAAGGGAGACACCGCCACTCAAGTGACAAGGCCAAAAGCATCATCGACCTTGATGAGGACAAGCAAGGAGCCGTTCTCTCAAAGATGTTTCGAGCTATCATGATCTTTGAGGGAAAGTTCAACAAAGAAAGACTTGAGAACGACGAAAGAGCTCTTTGCTTCGTGTGCCAAAAAGAAGGTCATACCATGTACTCTTGCTTCAAGCTCTTCCCTCACTTGAAGAAGGACAAGGAAGATGTTGGCAAGAGAAGGGGTGATGGCCGGTTCAAGTCCAAGAAAGGACACTACAAGAGCAAGAAGAAGGGTGAGAAAGCCATGCAAGCAACTTGGGACAATGATTCCGATTCGAGATCATTCTCTCAATTCGATTCGGAATCCGAGTGCGATTTTGACAACCTTGCTCTTGTGGCTCAAGTGAATGATGTGGTGATGCCGGTGGATGACGACCTAGATGACTTGGTGAAGGAAGTCTTCAACGAGTTCAACCGAGGAAACATCTATGTGCATCCATTGAGCAAAGCTAGTCTTGATGAAGCATCATCCTCTACATCGACTTTCACACAAGCTTCAACGACTATCCAAGAGGAACCATCCACAATTGCCATTGAAATGCCTAAGGTCACAAATGAGGTATTTCTAAACTCATTCTCTAGTAGTGATAGCGATTGTGATAGTGAGAATGACTTGAGCTTGAATGATGATGCAAACTTGCAATTTGATAGGTTGAATGATTATCTTGATGAGTCTCTTAAGACTATTGCTAGTCAAAAAGAGCAAATTAGTCTTTTGACGACTAAGGTGCATGATCTTGAATCTTTGGTGACAAGGTATAAGGGTATGATTGAAAGTTTTGAAAAACCAAGTGTTTGTGAAAAATGTCAAACTCTTTTGAGTGAGACAAATGTTTTGAAAAATGAAAGGGCTTCAAGTTTGTCTAGTGCTTCTCATAGCACCAAGATAAATCTTGATAAAATGTTTGTGGGACAAAAACCCAATGACAAAACGGGTCTTGGCTTCAAAAAGAGGAATCAATCCTTTTCTAGACCAAGAACCATGTCAAGCCCAGCACAAAATGAGAGACTTTATCACAAGAGCACCAATGGTAGGAACACTCACGGGCAAGGGCAAAAGAATTTTGTTGGTTCTCAAAATGGTGCTCAAAAGAGTTTTGGTAGGAATAGAAATGGGTCTCAAAGACCTCAAAAGAACTTCCAAAACAATCGGGGCCCAAACAACTTGTATTTCAAGGGACCCGATGGGTGTTTTCATCCTTTTCAAAACAATGGTGGAAATAGGAATAGAACACACACTAGACCTCAAACCAATGGGGGAAATAAAAAAGTCTCTCAACAAAACAAAAAGAATTTTCGAAAACCAAATTTGAGAAACTTTCAATCATACACTTTCTCTAAGGATCCAAAGATTAGGGCCATGGAGCTTAGGCGTCATTTTGAAACTCATTTTGTTAGAGAAAGTTCACAAGTGAACAAGCCAACTTGTGCTTGTTGCAACTATTGTGGTAAGAATGACCATGTCACACTAGAATGCAAAGTTAGGAAAGCAAATCATACATCTGGTTCAATTAACATGATTTGGGTTCCTAAAGTCACTTCCACATCCGTTTTAATTGGTGGAAGTGGTTCGAGTGTGGCTTAGTTAGCCATCTTCTTTCCCCAAGGGTATTCTTGTCAAATCTTAAGGGGGAGAGATTACAAGAATAATATATTAGTTGTTTGTTTCTAACTAATATGTATTCTTGTAGGTTTGTTTGTTATCATCATTCAAGAGAAGTGCTTGGATCATAGATAGTGGTTGTTCACATCACATGACGGGTGATGAATCTTGTTTCAAGACACTTGAACCTTTTGATGGTGGTGAGGTTACTTTTGGTAATAATCTTACGAAGAGCTCTATTATTGGTATAGGCTCGGTTGGAAACCAAAATCTAACGGTTTTTAATGTTTACCTTGTGGATGGTCTCAACTACAACCTTTTAAGTGTGAGCCAACTATGTGATGCGGGGTATTATTTGAAGTTTGATCACTCATCTTGTTGTGTGCATCAAATTTCAGATAATTCTCTTGTTTACACGGGACAAAGAAAAAAAGATGTTTATTATTTGAACTTTGATCACTTCACAAATGGTGAACAATGCTTTAGTGCCATAGCTACCGGTTCATGGTTATGGCATAGAAGACTTGGTCACGTTTCTCTAGACTCCATTAAAAAACTTGTGAAATTGAAACTTGTCTGTGGTCTTCCATCACATAAACTTGACTTGAATGGGTTGTGTGAAGCTTGCATGAAGGGCAAGCAAACCAAGTCTAGTTTCAAAACCAAAGAGATCATCTCAACTTCTCAACCTTTACAATTGCTTCATATGGACTTGTTTGGACCAATCAATGTCTTGAGTATTAGTAAGAAAAAGTATGTCTTTGTTGTGGTAGATGACTATAGTCGCTTTACTTGGGTTTTCTTTCTTGCTCACAAGGAAGAAGCATTTGACCATTTTGTTAAATTTAGCAATCGGGTTGAAAACGAAAAAGGGTTGAAAATCTCTAGAATTCGTAGTGACCATGGAAGGGAATTTGAAAATGCTAAATTTGATGAATTGTGCATAGAAAAAGGATATAAACAAGAGTTTTCCGCTCCACGCACCCCTCAACAAAACGGTGTAGTGGAGAGAAAGAACCGTATCTTACAAGAATTAGCACGCACCATGCTACATGAATTTGCCGTACCCAAATTTTTTTGGGCCGAAGCGGTAAATACGGCATGTCATGTAGTAAATCGTGCATGTATTCGTTCTCAACTCAAGAAAACTCCTTTTGAATTATGGTTCGGTCATACTCCTAATATATCCTATTTCCGTGTATTTGGCTCCAAATGTTTTGTCCTTGATGAGTCTCCTAAAGTAACCAAGTTTGATGTCAAGTCTTTACCCGGTATTTTTGTTGGTTACTCAAACACAAGCAAAGCGTATAGAGTCTATTTGCCAAACTCAAAGGTAGTTATTGAGTCTATTAATGTCAAATTTGATGAAAAAGTCCTTGAGGAATCCAAGGAAGATAATTCTATTGTAGGTACAACCTCAAGCACAACCACCGGTGAGTCTATTGTAGGTACAACCTCAAGCACAACCTCAAGCACAACCACCGGTGAGTCTATTGAGTCTATTGTAGGTACAACCTCAAGCACAACCTCAAGCACAAGTGGAAGAAACTACACAAGAAATCGAGTTACAACCTAAAGCACAACCACCGGTGATCATTGAGGAGCCTTTGAACCGGGTTGATGACATTTTGATAGGGGGAGAGACTCATGAGAAGGGTATCTTAGACACAACTCAAAATGAAACGCCTCATGATGATCCTCAACCTCAACCGTCTCCCCAACCGGTTCATGAGCCTCCCGAAGTGCTCAGAGAAGTTTCCTCTCATCCTCTTACTAATGTCATAGGTGACCCTAGGGAAGGTGTTAGGACTAGGTCTAGTTTGCACCAAACTATTGGTCATTGTGCCTTTGTTTCTCAACTTGAACCAAAATCCTTCAAAGAGGTCAATGTTGTCCCAAATTGGATTGTTGCCATGCAAGAAGAGTTGAACCAATTTGAAAGAAATCAAGTTTGGGAACTTGTATCCTTACCAAAGGGTAAGCAAGTTATTGGTACCAAATGGGTCTATAGAAACAAGCTTAGTGAGGATGGTATTGTGGTTAGAAACAAAGCTCGTTTGGTTGCACAAAGTTTCAAGCAACAAGAAGGTATTGATTTTGAGGAGACCTTTGCACCGGTTGCTCGTCTTGAATCCATTAGAATGCTCTTGGCTTATGCCGCTAACAAAGGCTTTACCCTATTCCAAATGGATGTCAAGAGTGCTTTTCTAAATGGTTGGATAGATGAGGAAGTTTATGTCCAACAACCATCCGGTTTTGTTGACCATTTCAATCCGGACCATGTGTATAAGCTTCACAAAGCTTTGTATGGTTTGAAGCAAGCTCCTAGAGCTTGGTATGATAGACTTTGTACCTTTCTTCTAGACAATGGTTTTAGTAGGGGCAAAATGGATACAACTCTTTTCACTAAGAAAAGAGATGATCATTTGCTACTTGTGCAAATTTATGTGGATGATATTATCTTTGGCTCCACTAATGCAACTCTTGCCCAAGAGTTTTCTTCTTTGATGAGTAGTGAATTTGAGATGAGCATGATGGGAGAACTCACCTTCTTCTTGGGGCTTCAAATCAAACAACTCAAAGATGGTATCTTTGTGAACCAAGTCAAATATGCCAAGGAATTAGTGAAGAAATTTGGTATTGAAGACAGCAAGAGTTTAGACACACCCATGGGCAAAAGTGCGAATATCGATGCGGATGAGAAAGGCAAGCCTATGGACATAACTCTCTATCGGGGCATGATCGGTAGCCTACTCTATCTCACGGCTAGTAGGCCGGATATTATGTATGCCGTATGTCTATGTGCTAGGTACCAAGCCAATCCTAAGGAATCTCACCACAAAGCGGTAAAACGTATCTTGCGATACGTCAAGGGTACTCAAAACCTAGGTCTTTGGTATGGTAGACAAACTGAACTAGACTTGTTAGGTTATACCGATGCCGATTTTGTCGGTGACCGTATGGACCGCAAAAGTACTAGTGGAACTTGCCAATTTCTTGGTGGTTCACTTGTATCTTGGTCTAGTCGCAAGAAAACTTTGGTTGCTCTCTCCACCGCGGAAGCGGAATATGTAGCAGCCGGTAGTTGTTGTACTCAACTTCTTTGGATGATGCAAACCCTTAGGGATTTTGAGTTAGATTTCCAAAAGGTACCAATCTTGTGTGACAATACTAGTGCCATCCTTATATCCAAAAATCCGGTATTGCACTCTAGAACCAAGCACATAGAGATACGACATCATTTTATCCGTGATCATGTTGAGAAAGGTGATGTGGAATTGGTCTACATCGACACGAAGGAGCAAATTGCCGATATTTTCACCAAACCTCTTCCAACACAACAACATCTTGAATAATTAATAAATAATAATATTTAACAAGTAAAAATAACTATTAAAAATCATAATTAATAATATTTTTACAAGTAATAATAATAATAATAATAATGATTTAATAATAATAACTAATTAATTAAAAATTATTAATAAATAAATTTTTTTATTAAGTAATTAATAATACTTCATAATAATAAAATGATTTCTTATTATCATTAATAATTAATTTTTATAATAATTAATAATTAACAAATAATTAATATAAATAAATAAATAAATAAATAAATAATATTTAATAAGCAACAATAATTGTTAAAAAATCATAATTAATAATAAAGGTTAATTATTATAATTAATAATATTTAACAAGTAATATTAATTATTAATAATAATGATTTAAGAATAATAATTAATTAAAGGCATGAATATAAGGGCATTTTAGTCTTTTGACATGAATATATGCATGTATTAACTTAGTCATCCTTACTACACAACCAAACATCTATTACATAACACTACATAAATATTTAATCATCCTTAACTTATGCAACCCCTTACTACACAAACAAACGCCCCCTTAGTACGTTAAAATTACAATTGAAAAATTCTCATGTATAAAAATCCTATCCCATCTTTCTTTTCTCAATATAAATATAGAAACCAATCTCTTGAATTGAATAAATGTTCGGTAAGACCTATTCTCGTTTGATCTTACTTATCTGTGATTAAAATTTTATTTTGCACCATGCATGCATCACGTACTAATTACAATATTGTTGCCCAATAAACTATGTTTTTATGTTATACAAATCGCATTTTCATTATTAGTGCACAGGTGCTATCTGTAGCAAATATAATATACGATACACACCCAAATTCGACATAATCATATATCTCCTACTCAGGGGCGGATCTACCACCGGGGCGGATGGGGCTAGAGCCCCACCTCACGCCGTCGAGCCCTTGGAGCCCCCCTTTAGTCCCAGCTAATTTTTTCTGCCATTGGAGCACTCAAAAGTGGGGCTGAAGACTTAAACAGAGGTTGTCAGACCCACCTAGATATTTTTTCTAGATCCGCCACTGCTCCTACTTGCACCTTCTACTACGGGTGGGTCAACGCACAATACCCTTATATCTAACTACATGCTATCTCTTCAATCCAAAATTAATCACCATATTGTTCTTTCTTCTCTCCTCCTCTCTAACATTTCATTCACAAATTTCACCTCCGCATATATCAAATCCTTTAATTTCTTAAATTTTTCATTGAACCATCGCCAGAAGATGTCAAGTGTGATCGCACCGAGTCCAAGTGAACTACACTCAAACGGGGCTTTCCACCCCATTGTACTAATTTACACATTGATAGTGATTGTACTTGTAGTTGTTATCATCTGTCTTTTATTCGTCTCTTGGAAGTGTGGCAATGGATCAGTTTGGGATGATGGCGCCTTTGACTACTCGGCAACAGCCAACCGCTCTCATTGTTCTTCTTCTAGAGAGAAAAGTGTCCAGACAAAAGATTTATCATTCTTACCTGAGTTCGTGCATGTAGCAACCGATGGAGAGGAGAAGAATGAGTGTGCTGTTTGTATAACAGAGTTTGTTGACGGGCAAATTGGTCGGCTTTTGCCAGTGTGTGGCCACAAGTGTCATAATGAGTGTGTTGCAGAGTGGTTTAGAAAACACTCAACCTGCCCAATCTGCCGAGCAATTGTGGAATAAGAGAAGAAGAAGAAGGGGAGAAGATACTTTTGGCCACCAGCATCTCTCCTCAAAGATCTGATCTGCCGTAGTCCGACATCAAACCAAGCTGAACTCTCACCGGTGCCTATGTATGCTGCCAGATCTACTTTGCAGCAGTCTGGGTTGAACTGCAACTAAGATGGTCATGAATGGATCTCATACTTGAGCATGTCATAAAGAAGAGTTCCATTAATGTATTCATTTACTATTTAGTTAGTGTGTTTTTATAAGCATTTGGAACGTCCAATATTAATTCAGGTCTACGTATCAAAGACATTAGATTATGATTCCTTCGATTTCTCTGTAGTTTTCAGAAATCCTTAATGAATAAGAATTAAATTAGAAATACGTGCCTATCCAAATGTCTTATTCATATTTCATGATTTTGTTAGAATAGAAATTTGGATCCGTCTTGTGTTGTTTGGATTTCACAAGATATGACTTAATAATTTAATTTAGTATTTGTGATTACATGATGTGACTTAGTATTTTCTATGTAATTTTGATGTGTTGAGACTTGAGAATTATTGTTTGTGGTTATTTTAACTAATTGTTTGCTTTATATTGTTTACCTATTGATGAATTGCAGCGTTTTTAGGACATTAAACTAGCTAGAACGAACCTTTAACTAATTAAGTAATCAGTATTATAAATAAAAACCCGTGGGAGTCCGCAATCAAATTTTTTTACAGAACTCGACACGCCAGCGAATTTGTTTAGGGTGTTAATAATTTTGTATTTCTGGTTATTGCAGCAACTCTGTAACCAAATGTGTTGCTGACAATCAAGATGTTTAAAGTTATCCGTCTCAACAAGCGGCGGATTAAAAAAAATACATAAAATCAGTACACATTCGGTCTTCTTTTTCCAGTTTCCACCCCACCATGCTCTCTCTTTCTCTCTTAGTCCTTTCTCCTTCTCAGATCGCCTCCGCCACTTCCTCTCAGCCAAAGCCCCTCTCTCCGCCACTTCTTCTCAACCAAAGCCCCTCTCTCTGTTTGGCCGTCGTCGCCTCCGCTCTTGCCCTCTCACGCTGCCTCCTCCTCCTATTTGGCTATCTCGCCCCATCCCCTCTCAGTTCTCGACTTCTCCCGCCCTCACTCTTTCTACCATTATTGCCTCTTCCTTTTTTCTCCCTTTACCATACACGACATTTATTGTTTCTGCTTTATTACCTTCGGTTGCCTTCTTTTTCTTCTCCTTTCCTGTATGTAAGAATTAAGATCTGAGAAGTCTTTATTTTCCCTCCCTTTTCATACGCAAGAGGAGTCAGAAGGTTGAGGACGTGGTTGAATGTAGACCATCTGATTCGACGCCTCCGTTGGTCGATTGGAGGTTCTCCTAGGTCTTTGGCGAGCGTATGGCCGGAGAACAAGTATAGGAAGGTGCATATTTCTTTCAATTTTTAGTATTATTTGAGATCTGCAATATTTTTTTCTGGTGAAATTGAAACTTGCTAGAGTGTTTCCTAGGATGTTTTCTTTTTTTATTTGGTTGAACATGATTGCTGATATGATGAGTCTGATACAATTTGTCTTTTGATGGAGAAGTTGGTTTAAGAATTTTGTATTGTTCTTAAAATCTCTTTGATTAAATCTCTTTTTGATTATTGTAATAAATGAATTTTGGATACAATAATTCAAATAAAGAATTTATAATATTGGTTAGAATTGGGCCTCTTTGATCAGGTCCTTGGAATTTCAGTTTTTACAGTTTTTTTCCTACACCTTTGTGTGTAAGAGATAAACTTGACTCTCTAATTAGGTTCTGCTATCATTGTGAATTTCTAAGTTTATATATGTAGTGATAATAAAACATAATGTTCTAACTTTATATATGAAGTGATATAAACAAATAATGCTCCTCAGTTCTGATGATTTAAGGGTTTATATGATATACTAACTATTTAGGGCTGCATAATATGTTAGATTGCATTTTTAAATTGGAAAGGACTCTAACCATTGATTGCTTTAATTGAATTTATTGGAAATATTTCTTCCTACCTCTTTACTGTTTTCTTTTGCATTTTATAATAAATGAGTAATTACATTTTGTGAAAATCTTTAAAATAAATGTGATAGAAATGGAAAGGAATATGTACTGGTAATAAATTTATCATCCACCACTATATATTACAACATTGTAAAATATATTATCAATTCAGAATTAAAGTTTTGAATTTGTTTAGCCGATATTAATATATGTAAGTACTTTATCTACCAAATTATGTGAGATAAAACAATAAACAAAAAATGATAATTTATCTCCTGAATCAATTGTATCTCCTAAATCTGTTGTTGTAAATGTATTTCAGCATGTACTAATTAATGTTTGAAGAAATTTATAAAAGAAAAAATGAAATTAATGTATTTCAGCATTATTTGGTTATAACCGGTGAGCTTTGTTAGTACAAATCGTATTTATTTATATCGATGTTAATGAATTGATATACATTAATGACAAATATATGCTCTACATTAATGAGAAATATCTTAGGGCAGCAGAATTGGTGAATTGTGGTTGACAGTTAGTGCAAGGTCTAAGGACATTAAATATAATAATTTACTGCATAATTAAAGCATTTAATTTTTTATCTGTTATTGTTTCTTCTATATATATGATGGTATGTGAGAAATTTTTACTATACCTTTCAAATTGAGCCTTTCTTATCTATATTATTTATTATCACAGGTATAGGCGGTACTGTTTTTGTAATGCAAAAATTTGTGATCATAATTAATTAGGATGGTTGGTCTAATTTCATTGTTAATTTATTTCTTTATGTATAGGTGACGATGTCTACCGTCATCCCGATATCGAAAAATATTAACTGGATCCAAGGAGTTCTGCATTACGGTGTGTTTAAATTAGGTTGACTGCTGAATTTTTAGTAAACCCCTAGAGAGAGGGGACTAGCAGCCCCTAATTTCTATTAAATTACAACTGATGAGGCTCCCTCTGACAACTGTGCCCGCTCCAAGCAAGATCTGGTCCGTACCATCTCATCTACCTCTCAATCTTCGATTCCTGTCTATTAATCGTGATTTACTTCTGTCTTCCTTGCTTCTCGCCTCCTTTTACAACACAAGTAGGCCTCATCCCCACCCCTCTCTCTCTCTCTCAAAAACTAGGGTTACTGAAAAAAATATTAAATTTTAATTTTGAATAATACAGGGAGAATAATATTTGTAATTTTCTCTTTTTAGGATACATAAGCGTGATATACCTTGATCATGTATTCTACTATGGTTGAGTTGCATTTTGCCAGCATAGTTTGAAATATGGCACCTACATATTTCAATTTGATTACCCTCCTTGAAATATGGCACCTAAATATGGTTGAGTTGATTATCTTTCAATTTCTTTCAATTAATTGTAACTTTGTTGAGTGCTTATACATTTTTTTTTTTTCGGAATGCATTTCTTTCCTCAGATTTGGCAAGAAAGGCAAGTGCTAGGAGTGTTTAGATGATAGTTAAAAGAACAAAAGTTTTGACTTGTGATAAAGAAGAGGTAAAGTTTTTTGTCTTCATTGCAATTGGGCTGAGATTAAATACATGAAACTCTAATGAAGGCTACCACAATAGCAAAGAGGTCTTTTGAACAAACTAAGATGTTTCATGTAATTCACTATCTGTCATCCTCTTCTCCTTTTTGACTGAATATTTTTCTCTTTCATATCTTATAAGTTCATGATTTCATTAAACTTCTATTGCACCTGAAATTGAAGGGTTCGGAAAACAACTTGAAAGAGGGATAGTTGTAACGGAGCAGAGAATGATGAACGCGCCTCGGAAGAAATTTAAGGTTCTGCCATTTAACAGAACTATAAAATATGTCACTCGATATCGTTTTCATTAATCAAACGTGAATTAAAAACCCATGTGTGTCAAACTAAAGAAAATTGTTTCTGAATTTTTATTTGAAAAAAATAACAGAATACAACCTTCAATGCACTTGGCCAGAAAGGTAACCAGTTTTTGGTCATTAAGGTGTGCTGTTGTCAAACAATAAATAAATGATTTGGTGCTGATTTCACTCCTTATTTTTACCTATTTATTTCCTCTACTACATATTCTCTCCACTGTTATTTACTAATTTTTATGTAGATGATTAGATGGATACATATGATCATTCTATATTAAAAAAAATATTCACTATACTATCAAATTTGTAAGCTCTCCTTGGTAAGCAGGCAAAAGTTTCTTATTTTGCTCATTTTTATGATTTGTGTTTCTTTTTATTGTCAATGTATCTTATCGTATTTTTATACTGATGATGCTTAGCTTACTACTCTTAATTAACAAGTAATAAACCTCTATTTCTTGCTGATTTCATACATTTTAACTTTTTTAAGCACATAAACAAGTAATAATCTAATTGTAATTCTGGTATCTATCAGCATTAATTTAATAATTTCCTTTATTCATGATTTTCGTGAAGAATGAAAGTAAGTATATATAGAAAGGAATGAAAGTATTATGATCTCATTTCTGTATTAATTCTTTTATTAATCCAGTCTTTTTACACTTTTTTCAATGAAATATGGGTACTGCCGTAGGTATGACAACCCTGACTAGAGGTGTGTATCTTGCGCAATTGACAAAAGTTTGGCCTCCAATACATTGGGTATGAACTTTATGCTCTTGGATAGCAAGGAGGAAGAAACATGAACACATTTGATCTTTACATTTAATTTTGAAAGTCATTAGAATGATAGGCGCATTGTTAGATTGTTATAGCTGATGTACTCATTTTTCTATTCTATTTAACTAATTTGTGTACTCATTTGTGCATCAAGATTATTCATGCTCATTTATAATAGTTCCTTTGCTTATTCATCGTTATTATTAATATATGATTTAATCCTCATCTTTATCAACAATCATTAATCTCATCTTTTTTTCTATTCTTTTTTTGTCCTTTTATTTTGTATTGAAAGTAATAGAGGTAGTCAAGATCGAGCGAAGCTCGATGTATCCCTCTAGTTGAGATAAACCAAACAAAATGAATAACAAAACCCATTTTGGTTTCGATCCAATAATGAAACGATAAACGAAACGTGGAATCATACCGTTTCGCCTCTTTTCAAACCATTTCATATGTAAATTCTGAAATGGAACGAATAATGAATAATATTCTATGTCGTTTTAAAAACTGAACTATTAACGAAATAAAATTTTATACCGTGTTACTTAACGAAACTCGTTCCAATAATGAAACGATAAACGAAACGTGGAATCATACCGTTTCGCCTCTTTTCAAACCATTTCATATGTAAATTCTGAAATGGAACGAATAACGAAATGATATTCTATGTCGTTTTAAAAACATAACTATTAACGAAATAAAATTTTATACCGTGTTACTTAACGAAACTATAAAAGAAACATCATGTTCCGTTTCGTCCATGTTTGGCAGACCAGAGATCCTCTGGTCATTTTTAAATCTGAGCCGTCTGATTTAATCTTAACGGCAATGGATGCTCCGTTTTAGTACCACGATTGATAGGTCCGAAAAAATGTTAACTGTTGAGATTAAATTAGACGGTCCAGATCGAAAAACGACCAGAGGATCCGACTCCTAAACTGTACAATCTTGGACTTTTCCTTTAGACGATGGACCCCACCAAAATTGGTTTCCCAGTTTTAGGCATGTTTAACGTGATAAACGGCAACGGAATGGGCCATTCCGTTTGCCGTTCTGTTTTAACAATGGTATGCACCGAAATGATTCGTTATCCGTTCCGTTTATAACGAAATGGACGGAACGTAGCGGAACGAGTCATTTTACATTGCATTTCACACAACAGTATGCCAAAATCCATTCCGTTTACCGTTCCGTTTCGAAAACGTACGTTGAAAAGTGAATCGTCGGTATACACGGTAAACGGTATACCGTGGGCAGGCCTGCCCAGTTTCCCTACTTTCCCTCCATATTTTTCTGGCTCCCGCCATAAATTTGTTTCCCGTCTTTTTCTCCAGGAGTTGGTTTCGAAAAGTGCAGTCTCAAACTCTCAGGGCGTGCGTTTCCTTTGGAGTCATGGGGAACCCCCCTATGCAGCGCCGTCGGTATACAGATGCTAACGAAGCGGACTGTCTGTCGGCCCTCCCCGACGCTCTACTCATCACCATCCTGTCATTACTCCCGACCAGGGTCGCCGCTCGCACCTCTGTGCTCTCTCGCCGCTTTCGCGACCTCTGGAAGGCGTCCCCTTCCATCGACCTCTCCCTCGAGGCAGAGGCCTCCACCTTCGAGGCCACGGCCAACGGCGCCCTCCTCAGCCGTCCACCCTCTAACCCTCTCCACTCCCTCCACCTCGAGTTGGGCCGCGACGAATATTACCACCATCTACCTGACTCTTTCGTCTCTTCTTTGCTACTCAAGGCCCAATCCCTCGGCCTCCGCCACCTCACTGTCAGAGGATTTGCTCAACTTAATTCTATCATCCCCACCATATTCTCTATTGACTCTCTCCACTCCCTCGACATTGTTCTCATTATTCTCAAGGCTTTTCCTTCTCTTGTCACTTTGACCCGCTTGAAAAGCCTTTCCTCAACCTTTGATTCCAACTACGACGACCCAGCTCAACTCAACCATCTCCTTTCTCACTTACCTTCTCTTCAACATTTACTTCTTTTCTTGTATGTCAAAGATGGCTTTACTCTCTCCTCCCAGACTGTCCGAAACCTGAAGCTGTATTTGATTGACGATCGTCCAGGAGATAAATCTATGGGCTTATCTATGCCTTCATTGGAGATGCTCCAATTGGATCACAGAAACTCTCAAGGTCTCCTTCGCATTCATGTCGATGCGTCTTCTCTCAAGAAAGCCACCATTAATCTTCGCAACCTTTGCAAGCCTGACGTCACTGCTATTGCTCACCTATTGAATTGTGTCTCCAATGTTGAAGAGTTGAGACTTCATATAGAGGAGTGTCCCGTAATTAAGCTCCATCTGTTTCTCTTTCTTTTTTCTAGCTAATGTCTTAGCTTAGCTGTTAATATTATCCTATGATACTTATTATAAAAAAGGATTCCATTGTCCCATCATGTTAATATTTTGGACCTAATGTTATTTTCTCATTGACCAGTTGTTAATATGACAAGGTTAAAATATGAAATTAATCAGGGCTCATCCACTAAGAGATTGTCGAAGTTATGCAATATCTTCATGTGCCGTGTAGTACACCTACAGCGTCACCTCACAGATTTATTGAGAACCCATGCAGTATTATTTCAGTGGTTATCCTAAAATTTAGAAATGTGTTTCTCCTATATGTGGAATTTGCAAATTAAGCCAATAAAAAGAGAATAACTTTCTTTTTTCTTTGTTTTGTAAAGTATTTGGAGTGTGAGGAAGCATTTTCAAGATAAAAGTTGATATTTATAAAGTTAGTCCCACGTTCTATTTTGTATTCTTGGTGATAACCTCACGCTTTATATACTGCTCTCTGAGACTATGTGCCTAGCCTGGCGCAATTAAGTGGCTAATTGAGGGGTAATATAGGGAATAATTTGAATATTCCCTTCTTGTTTGTTAGATTTGCAGGTGATACAGCTGTATATATTTTTATTTGTTAATATAGGTTAGAAGTCGGAACTGTAGCTTTATGCTTTAGCTGGATTTTCTCAACTGTTGTGTGTTTTCTGCAGGAGGAGAAGTCCCCATTTCCTGTTTTGTTTGAACCAGACAAAGACGTGCCCGATTTTCCTAATTTGAAGCACCTGAATGTAAACATGTGCTTTCATGAGCACAACTTTAAATCCATTATCACATTGCTTCATCATTCTCCTGCTCTGGAATCACTGAAACTGGTTCATGAGGTGCAACAACATTTCAATTTTTCTCTTCAGTAGAATTTCATAAGATATTTTACCAGCTGAATGAATAGTTGAAAAATGTTTGATGAAAAGTTCCCTTCTGTTGTCTAATTTTTTGGGTGAATCTTAATCACACTCAGCAAGATCAATTAGGTTTATTGACTGTTGTGGGTCCTGGTCACACAATGCTGCAATTAGCCCCTTCATTAGGAGTCAGTAACTGACAAAGGGGCTTGATTAGCAAATTAAAACATGTGCGGAAGAAATACTTATGGTGTTAATTTTTGCCAAAAACAAAAATTCAGGGCCATTTTCAAACTTCTCTTTTTCTGCTAGGGGCCTGCTTGGATTTTATTGTTTCCTTTTCTCTGTGTCTAATACATCTTATATCATAATATTGCTCTTTTCTGTATGCTGCAGATTTGTGTCTCATTAGGCTTGAGCAATGAACATTTTAAGTAGCCATATAAAATGAACTAAAGATTAAAAACATATGTGGGATTTTATTCTGGTATATACCTATTTCTTTTTCTTTTTTGCTGAGCAAATATGGTCAGTATCAGCTGAAGTTTCAACTTCTGTTTTTGTTTTTTTCTACTCAATTTTGTTTATTGCTTTGTGGACATAATGCTCAAGTATCAAAGTGTAGCACTGCGAAATGAACAAAAGATTAATATTTTTCTGCTGTTCTATGCTGTGTAGACCAATTCAACTATATACTGTATATAGTCCATATAGGTGTGATTTGTTGTCCACTTTGTGCTAGTCTATTCCCCTCAAACTTTAATAATGATAATACAGAGTGCTGTTTGGGACAGAGTGCTGCTACACTGGGCTTTGAACTTTTAGATAGGTCCATTGAGTTGTTTTACTGGTGTTAACATTTGTATGGTATGCAGTAAATTATAGTAGCGTTGGACTGGAGATAGGTTCTCTGCTGTTTGCGTCATTCTTTTATAAAGTTCTTAAATTTATAGATTTCATCACCACTAACCACGCATTTAGCCCCCTCTTTGCTTTAGGTTCCAGGCACCCCATTCTTTCATTATTATTATTTTTTAAATTTGTGGATTTCATTACCACTAACCACACATTTATTCCAAATTTTTGCTTTAGGTTCCAGACGCCTACACCTTTGGGAGGAAACACAGGAAAAGGAATGATTGGAGATCAAAGCTGCCCCGCAATGCTGCTGGTAATCATAATTACACTCACTTAACAAATCTTCATTTAGGGCAGAAAAGCAAGGAATTTATGAAGTTGGTGAGCAATCAATGCACTTGTAAGGCACATAGTTATGACTTGGAGAATATAGAAAAATAACTTCAAAAGCATTAGTGTACCAGCTAGTTTTCATGGCTTGATTTTAATGTAATTGCTTAATTATAATCAAGTATTGCCATGCAGCAAATTCGGTATATGATATGAAATGGGTTTCTTATTAATTTGATCTTTGTTAATTGGTCTATGTTATTATCTGTTAAATCTTTGGAGAGTAAGAGTTGAAGTGAATTTCATCTCATTTAGTTCATTGGAGTTTCACTTCGAAACTGTTTAAAGAAGCCGCATGAGGGAGATGAGACCAGCAGAAACTGTGTTGAAGTGATATTTTGATCCCAACATTACAACAGAAATGAAAAATATGCGTTTACATTGTTTATAGAACAAAATGGCAAAAGCAGAATTACTTCGTCTAAAATAATAACGGAAAGGAGATCATAAGATGTCGTGTTGTGGTGTTTTTTAGTTGATTCGGTTGTAGTATTTCATTGCGTATGTTTGGACGGGTGATGACTGATGAATAGTTGCAAACTCAGGTAAACAACTATTTCGAAGCTTGCAATTTTCAAGCAAAATGTGGCATATAGCAGTCAAAATAATATTGTTCTACTAATTTGTCTAGAAGTGAAAATAAGAAAATTGATTACTGCCATCTGCAGTTTTTCCATCCTTGCCATCGTTAAATATAAAGTGAATATATACAGCAAACAAAGTGAACATATAGACGATCTAAGTAAACACATACAAACAAATAAGTTCAATGAAAATAAGTCGAATATGCATGTAAACTTCTGAACAAGTGATGACAATACTTATTTGTTTGTAAGTATTCACTTAGATCGTCTATATGTTCACCTTATTTACTATATATGTTCACTTTGTATTTAGCGATGACTGGGATGTTATATTTGCCGATGACACTTATAATTCCTGTGAAAATAACATTATTTTCGATAGCAAGAGTAATCGCGAATTCGAGTCAGTGACTAGCATTATTTTGTTAATTTATCCAAAAATGAGAATTACATTGTGTTAGCTAACTGATAGGACTAATTTTAACAGGGAAATGAGTAAGATAAAATAAAGAAACAATCAGCAAACCGTCCTTTTGGATGAGTCACGTTTTTTAATGTGTAAAAAGTGGATATTATCGTGTATAATGTGCAAGCACCAACTTCAGAATTGTGATCTATTTAAATTAACAAATTAGATTGCGTTAACACTAGATAACGATGATCGAAACCCTCATTTTGATGATAGAGACTCCGTATTTCCTAAAAATTTATTCCTGTTTCCCGATTTCCAATTTCTATGACTGATGACGATGGCCCATTAATGAAAATAGGAATATCATATTGTTTGGTTTCAAGCTAATTCCGTAATTAATACCATTCAAAAGGAATTATTGTTGGGTAAGAGCTCTAGGCCTCTAGCCTATTTATACTGTTGTCACTCAATTATTGCAGTTTTGTCATTTCATTTGCAAAACACAATTCGCAGAATTTGTCAGTGCTAATGAATTCGAGACTACAGAACTACTAACCTAATGATATTATAAGCTAAGGAATCGTTTCTTCAGAAGTGTACAAAATGCAAATAAAATTGGATTTCAAGCCAGATCTGTTATACATATGAATCACTAATACAACATTCAAAAGTTGGTTAGTACACTATTGTTGATTAAATAAGCTAGATATGCTACAACGCATGGATTATTGTAAGGTTTATTTATTTCTGAGTCAAAAGTGTTATTGCATACATACAACGATACAAGCTACCTGGACATGACCTGTTGTCTAGAGCGCAACATATACATATACTAATATATTCTACCAAGATTATTGTGGGATAAAGTTAATTTAATAAATAATTAATAGTAAAATGATTAATCAACGAATGTTTGACATTTCTGGTCTTTCTCTGTACCTCAAATATGTTGGTGCAAAATCAAATAAACAAATTCGGATAGCATAAAATAAATAATCAAAACATTTTTACCCGAATCACGCTAGGCGTAGTCCTTAAGCGTATTCCGTCTCAACGTGCAAGAGGAACCGCAACCAAGATAAGACGGGTAAGTGTCACTTCTTAGGGCACGACCGGAGAAGTGACTGATGAGAGATCTCCACAATATCCAGCAGAATTTATCGGTATAATATTTCAAATAAAGTTGGAGTATTACTATGAGTAATATCAAAACAAATGAAAATTGAATTGGAATTGGAATCAAAGTTTTCTCTTAATATTTCTCGGGGTTGATCATTTATCACCTATCTATTAGGTATATATAGAACCGAGATAACAACATATTGCCAAAAGTAAATTTCAGATTTAATTGTCAATTGGTTCCAATTAGTAACGGACAACTAGTGGAAATAATAGATTTAAATAGGCCTTCATTTCTCAATGGCAAATTCAATAATAATATAAAGGCATTGATGAAATGTAACATTTCATCACTCATAAACAACGGAAAAATTAAAGTTTAGAATAATGAACATTTAATTTCGTGTAAGGAAGTGGTAAATAAATTTGTAAAATAATTTATCAAGTAAAAATTTTGAGTTTTTCTACTCTATGTTTCAACAATCTCCCACAAAACTCAAAATATGAGATATGTAAATCAGATTAGAGATTTTATTGAATCAAAATGATCATTGTCAAATATATATAAGCAAATTGGATATAGTTAGGAATTTGGAACAAACAACATGGTGAATAACAAATTGCTGGATATTTATATTCGCATCATGAAGTAGTTTTCAAACCTTGAACTTCACTTAGTATAGGTGCATCAAATTTAGAGGAGACAGAGAGAACTTATGTTTTGAACTCGTTCCTTGGACCCAAATTCTACGACACCATACACGTAATACGGAGAACAATCATCGCGGGGTGCGCATTAATGGCCATACGCATGTACCTTGGATTTTTCATGAGAGTCTTAAGGGCTTACCCATGCCCCGCACCGCGGCCGTATACAGACACTCTCATATAGGTGAGTTCCTGCCAAGGATGTGTGTAGATGCACATCCCACGGAAATTACCGCTTTGGTCCTCATTAAGAGCTAATATGCTCAACCTTACATCTACATAGAGCACACTCACCATAGGGATGGGGTTGGAGTCTATGCTCCTAAAAAGTGTGTACTCTTCGACCACTTGTCGGATTGTTATTACCCATTGAATCTCTTTCCAGGGGTCTGCCTTTCGGAGATTGGGTTGCCCCCGCAAGTGGCCCTTTAGGGCTAATACCCATCCCCCTCGATGAAATAAGAACTTCTCATTAAGTTCATATATATAGAACTTCTCATTAAGTTCATCTTATTTTTATTTTTTATTTCATTTTCTCATACCGACTAGTCGCTTTGATACTTGAGCTCAATTTATTTTTTTTTTCTTGCAAAGAAACTTTGCAAAAACAAAATTCTCCAAGATTTTGGTTAGTAATAAGCCGTTTGAAAAGCTTTTTATTTTATAAAATAATGATCCACAATCATTATGCGAAAATAATCACACATGATTATTAGAGTATATTCTCACAAACAATATTTCCGATGATCAACTGAGCTCCTACATAAGCCCCCACATTTTTTTTTATAACCGTTAAATGACAGAAATAACATTTTTTTTAATAAAAATAATCTGAATTAATCATATAAACTATTTCAATAATATTGATCATTACTATTCGATCTTTTATTATTTTTTTTATTAATTTATAGCCCCCACATTTTCCATTATTATTAATATATTTTTTTTTAAAAGATCTAGAATATTTTCATTAAACCCTCATGAATGATCAATTAGAATATTCGGAATTTAATTCATTCACATGTAATATACTCTCTAATTAAGATACAACAAAATAATAAATTTAGGAGATCAATCAGACAATTAATGAGAAGTATATATTTGTCCTTCTAAAGAATACTAGATCAAATTCACCGATTAGGGACGACTAACGAATTCCTAGAAATAATGGTTATATAGACCAAATTAAATGGAGTATAACAATGGGATATATAACAATAAAATTCATGGCGATTAATAAGAATTAAAAGGTGGCCAGCCTTTTAATTTCTCAATTACAACACCAGTAATTTTATTTATTAAGGAAGCACATTGCTGATCAATGAAATATTATAAATCAATGCAATTAATTGGTGTAGTAAATCAAATATTAACCAAAGGGAGTAATGAATACGTTACGAATAATGTTCAGACCTTTTATATCTCAAATTAAACTGAGTCACTTAACACATATTCACCAAGAGGTAAGAAGAAAATAATTTTGAATCTCAACGAAAACTATTAGGAATTTTATCAGATTTCATGAAGGGTAGATTCATTGAAAGTTGTAAGACAATCAATATTTCAGATATACGATTGTAATTCTGAAACGTCACAAAAATTCTCAACTTGACATCATAATCTTAGATCAGTAGACACATCGCTCAAATTATCTTAAGATTAGTCTTAAAATAAATTAACACTGGTTGTGAGATTAATTTAAGACACAGAATATCATCGGCAAAAAATAAGATCTTTATACTCGGATAACAATTTCTCAAATTAGTTTGATATCCAGTCACTGTAGTCAAATCATTAACGATGGTAATAAGTCAAACCAACAAATTATTATCTCTCTATGGCAAACTTGAACAATACGCATAGGAAGAAAAAAATGGATGCCGGGACATGATGTTCACGGAAATATTCGACACATATAGAAGCAAATTCATTCCAAAAATGGCTACTCACATATTAATAGATTATATTTTAATTATAAATAACGTAAAGGGCTAGAATCAAATATTGAAGAAACAGATCAATAGGGTAATGAATCATGGATAAATATATTGGAAACTACAGTATGATGCCCAAACGATTTATATGCTTCGAATATAAGTCACTCGGAAATCAGGATTTTAATCTAAGTTGATTTTGTACTCTTTTACTTCAATATATTCGAGGATCAAATTCTCAATTCAGGCGGTGAATAATAAAGTACTAGTTAAAAGATAGCATCAGATGAAGAAGTATATATATAGGATTAAGTTTAATATATTCTCCAACAATTTAAAATCTCTATTAGAGCAAATGAGACTACAACATTTTAACCAAAGGAAATATAATTAACCTTTTTTTTTTATTAACCAATCAAATATTGTCCGAATGAATGCAATAATTTTATGACTATAAAATGCATACGAAACAATTATTAATCAAAATCAGCAAAGACAACACCTTAGCTTATTTTGCTAAATTTAAATTATATTACTGCTATCCAAATCACGGAATTTACGCTTAAGATTGTTGGTGCAAAATCAAATAAACAAATTCGGATAGCATAAAATAAATAAAATAAGTAATCAAAACATTTTTACCCGAATCGCGCTAGGCGCAGTCCTTAAGCGTATTCCGTCTCAACGTGCAAGAGGAACCGCAACCAAGATAAGACGGGTAAGTGTCACTTCTTAGGGCACGACCGGAGAAGTGACTGATGAGAGATCTCCACAATATCCAGCAGAATTTATCGGTATAATATTTCAAATAAAGTTGGAGTATTACTATGAGTAATATCAAAACAAATGAAAATTGAATTGGAATTGGAATCAAAGTTTTCTCTTAATATTTCTCGGGGTTGATCATTTATCACCTATCTATTAGGTATATATAGAACCGAGATAACAACATATTGCCAAAAGTAAATTTCAGATTTAATTGTCAATTGGTTCCAATGAGTAACGGACAACTAGTGGAAATAATAGATTTAAATAGGCCTTCATTTCTCAATGGCAAATTCAATAATAATATAAAGGCATTGATGAAATGTAACATTTCATCACTCATAAACAACGGAAAAATTAAAGTTGAGAATAATGAACATTTAATTTCGTGTAAGGAAGTGGTAAATAAATTTGTAAAATAATTTATCAAGTAAAAATTTTGAGTTTTTCTACTCTATGTTTCAACAAAATATATACCAACATATGTCTGCAATTACCTATGCTTTTCTAAAATTGTATTATGCAAGAACCAACTCTTAATCTAGTGATAAAAAACAATGCATCTCGAGTGAAAGGTGACAGGTTCGAAGACCGATTGAGAAATCTTTCATAAACATTTAATTTAAAAATAAGTTGGGTGGCTTAAACTCCCAATTTATTCAAAAAAAAAAAAAGAAATTTGTACTATGCAACTGCAAGAAGCCAATAAATGAATGGTACCGAGTATACCGCAGTGACACACTTCTCTTTTATAGCTTACAATGCAAAGCATCAATTTTATTGCCATCTAGAGATAGATCACAGAATATTGTATTACAGTTCAAGTGTCACGATCTTTAGTTTGTGCAGAAATCGCATTCTCTCACTCCGATTGTGCAGAAATCGCATGCATTATACGGGTGTGTTTGGATGAGCCGGAAATAGAGAATAGGAATAAGAAATTTCGGTTTGCGTACTTATTCTTATTTTTGCGCAACCTAAACAACACAAGAATAAAGAATAAGGATCCTTATTCCTATACTAACAAAATAATGGCATAAGAATAAAGAATAAAGAATAAGAATAAGCACACAAATTGAAATTCTTTATACCTATTCCCTATTCACGGCTCATCTAAACACACCTGCAAGTGTCACGATCTTGAGTTTGTGCCGAAATCGAATGTATTACAATTAAGGCATTAATGGTGTTTCTCTCACTTTTTTTTTTCTCCCTCACAGAAAATCTCTGGATAGTTCTTACACACTTGGAGTGAGAAATACCATAGATCTTGTCAAATACTCAACCCCAAGGAGTCAAGGACAAAAATGTAGCTCTGCCTGACCATGTTGCTGTCAACCCGCAATAAATCATACTACAATGCACTCTGTCAAAGTTTCAGCTAAAATGAACCTGTATAAATTGCATTATCATATTCACATCTTATATCCTGTCATGAATTTCAGAATTAATTATATAGCAATATTCTTGTGCTCAATATCTTTTTATCATGTATAAATTTCTGTTTTTTCAAATTTTTAAATATTGCTTTTTTTTTAACGGTTTAGAAAAAAAAAATAGATTAATCATTTTCTAAATTTTCAAAAAAAATAGTAAAAATTAAAAAAAAAGATGTAAATTTTGGTCGGCAAAGAGATTATAATAAGGAAATTATATTTGGACGACTTGGATTGATCATTTTGAAAAAGATCCAAGAATTTAGATCAATATAGGCCGAAGATTCTTTGAAGTAGCGTTCTAGATTATAGTAGCTTTAATATTATATATATTTCTTGTGTGTTGGGCTTTTTAAGGCTTGGCGAGTTCAGGCCGAATCCAAGTTCAAGGTTAAACTTACTTGGATAAGTACAGTTTCACTTTCTTTTTTAAGAGCAACACCCCTCATCCCAACAAAAAAATGCAAAGACAGGAAATATATAATCCATCTTCGTTTGACTAAACACACGTAACTCTGCTCCCTAAATATTACATAATTAATAGTTCATTTCTACTAAAACGTAGCAACGTAATTCACAGGGTTTTTGGTTCTAGAGCAACGAGGTTTCTAAAAGTGGTCATGGTAATCTCATCAATGAAAAGATAAGGAATTCGTGAAATGTTGTCACAGAAGTTTACGAGAGTGGAGATTACCTACAACATCTAACAAATGGTAAGTATCCATGTCCTGATTCCAAGATAGGTTCCGGATTGTGAAGAAGCTTCTCCTCAAAAACATTAGTTATAATAGTGAAGAGTACATAATTTTACTGCCTCAAACTAAGCGAATCTATAGCAAAGAACCACAATTTCTACGAGAATCATGATAATTTCAACGGACACACGACAAGCATGATAGGGACAGTGAAAGGCTTACTGCATGTTCTAATAATTAGGGGCATATGACCCTCCGTTAGATAATTTAAGTTTTTTTTAACACTACAAGAAATATTCGTAATTAATTCGTAGGTAGGACAATAATACAGTGCTCTATGAAAACAACACCAAAGGGGAGACAAAAAGTTGAAATTAGTCCCAACCACACACAGCACACGTTAAAAAAACACACTCAAACACCTGAGAATGCCTCTGCCATTGCCAGACTGTGCCCCCCCCGAGCAGCAACCAATGTCTACTCTCAGTCGCTGTCAAACTGAACCTAAAACTACAATAAAAAGAGAAGGGGCGAGGCGACTGGCTTGATGGTACCGGTACCACTCATGCCGTGCACTCAATAGGAGTTCTGCCAGAGTTGGTGAGATGGCTGCTGAGTTGCAGCCTGTGCCCCCCCACTCAGGCTAGCATCACCAGGGTTCTGTTGGTGGTGGTGGTGGTGATCCTGGGCACCAGTGGGAATCTGGGAGTGGTAATAGTTGGCATACCCGAGAGAATTTATCTGAGATGGCTGCTGACCCTGACGAAAGCCTCCGTGCTGGGTTTGGCCCTGGTAGCCGTAAAAATTGCTAGCTGGCATTGTTGAGAGAGTTCTCGAGCCGGCAGCACCAGGAAGATACATTGCTGGGTTCTCACTCTGTCAAGAGTAACAAGTAAAAGATATTAGAGGTTTTCTGAGATTTTCACCAATTGGTCACAACTCACAAGAAATTTTGCACCAAAACCCAAGGTGATCAAGAAGTATAGATATAGAAATATTAATAACCTGCTGAAGAGACATGTAATGGCTCATATCCTTATATTGTGAACTCAGCGCCTCATCAAACCCAAGGCTCGTGCTTGCACCCGATCCACTTACTGGGATAGCAGCAAAATTCCCAGGTACACTACTCGATCCACCAAATGCCCCATAACCAGAGACTACAGAAGAGGCCTGGGGCATGCTCGTAGAAGAAGAGACACTGCTCTTGTACTGAGGTAGAGTCGTGTATTTTAGCCCAGCATTTGGTACAGCAGCAGCAGATTGGTGGAAGGCACCATTGCCCGTGTAGGGTTGCTGGAAGGCAGAAGGTAGGTAGTAGTTCTGGGGGAGAGGGAATGGGTACCCTATTAGGTTGGCAAACGGACCCAGAGGGAGGGTTGGTTGTGAATATGGGTGTACAGCTAGGGGCTGAGGTAGAGGGGGCCCAGTTGGTACATTTGTGCTTGCTAGGGTTTGTGTTTGGCTTTGACTCTGGTTTTGGGATTGAGCTGTTGGCTGCTGGTTTGAGAAGATGCCTTGTTTTGCTGCCTGACACAGTTTACAAGATGAGGTAAGATAATGATGCAATCCAACTTCCTTTTATCTTTTCTTGTCGTGCAATTGTGCTCAGCCACTTAATGTCTTTAAGTGTATTTATTAATTTATATTTTGGATAATGCCAACTACTGCCAACAATGGGAGCGATAACAACTCTTTTCTGTAAATGGGTTTATCGAACTTCAAAAAAAAATAATAGAAGAAAATATCTCAAGACATAGGGGGGCAGCAAAACTTTACCTCTTGCACAGAGATAGTTGAACCACTAGTAGATGGAACAGATGCCACGTATTTTGTAGGCATGGACTGGCTAGTGACTAATTGTGAGAAGGAGAGATCAAAGTCCCGAGAAGGTTGAGCTGTCGGTGCCAGTAGGCTTCCATGCAATGAGTTCGCTTGCTGACAACAGCAGAGAAAAGATGATGATTAATAAGAGACCAAACACCCACAAGGACATATGTGCAACAAAAATTACTTGCTGTGAAAAAGAACATTTTTCTTTTACTATATCCACAAAAAACAACATTTGGCTGTTTTCAAGTAAAAAAAATGTTGGAGATTGTTCTTAAACAAATGATTCAAAATAAACAGGTACTAAAAATTTTCTGTAGTATGTAGTGTACCAGGAGGCTAGAGAAAGCTGAAAGGTTTTGCAATTGTGTGTTTCCTTGAGGATAGCCAAACTCAACGCCACTAGGCTGTGCCACACTGGGAAACCCATGACTTGAAACTGATGGCATGTTGTACTGTAGCCCATGGACAGCATCTGGTGCTTCATTTCTAAGAACATCAGCTTCTGATGCAGAAACTGATGGCATGTCAAGGGTCTCAACTCTGGTCCCCATCCTTGCACCAGTATCCTCAGTCGGTGATGGCTTTAGTGTACCGTTATTGTAGTATTCTTCATCCCTGCACATAGAAATCAAAAGAATGAAAAACAAAAAAAAAAAAAATTCCACAAGTTGGCGACAGTTAACCAAAGATAACACCAGAGGAATTCTAAGTTTCCATATTTTGTCATTTCAAGCATATCAAGGAAATTTCATCTTTAATAGTACAAATCAGAGGTTCCCAACTTTAATATAGTACAAAACCAGTAGTTCCCAAGATTACCTAGCTCAATACCTGGAATCAAGCTTCCTAAAGGACACACAGCAACAACATAAAATGCATATTCAGAAAGACTCTATACCTGTTATCTGGCTGATCTACTGTAGAAGTTTCTTCAACTGTAGGTGCAACCTCAGGATGAGCTTCAAGAGCTTTCTGTTGGAAAATACCTGAAAAGGCTCCAGAGCTGAAGCTGCCAAAACTGAGATGTGCACAGTCAGCATTAGATACCTGCAGATGATTGGGAATAATTACTGCAGGGTTCTCTCCTTGAGCATTATTATGTGGCTCCTCTTCATGTAAGTTCAGTTGCTGGAAGTTGACAGCAGCTGATGCTACTGCATCTTCTTGGGCTTCCTCACCTAAATTTGGGGGTAAAAAAAAGGAAAGGAAGTAAATATATTTTCCAAAAAATGTATTACACAATCCTAATAAGGAATCCAAAATTACTCATTCATTCCTGTTTGATGCCAGGTAAATATCTTCCCAATGGCTTAACCAGAATAGTACAGATTGTCTTAAATGATTGAACAGATAACAACATTAAAGCCTTAACCAACATCAATTTTATCTCTACTGACTTGGCACCAGTCAATATGGGATAGAGGAGACTCTCACATCTCCTGTTAATTAAAATCAATAAAAAAATAGAATGCAAGTTTTAGCTACTATCCAGCCATTAATTTACCTTCATGATGCTCAAAAGAATGTTCTTGAGACTGGTATGCAGATGCATTATTCAAAGCATCATCTAATTCAGCATCGATTCCAGAGTCTTCCACCTGGACCTGCACGTCTGAGGCTACCACCTGGATATATTGCTTATCAACGTCTCCTTCCAATGAACTCGCACCAGCTGAATAATCAGCAGAAACTGCTGGTGGTTCGTCCACAATATTCCAATCATCAGCCATTGAACTATCATGGGCACCATTGTCATTGGTTTCAGTAGAAGTAGAAATAGGCGAGGGATCGGTAACAGTAACTTGAGTTACAGGAGGTTGAGGTTGAGGTTGCAACTGAGGATGAGATTGTGCAGTATCAGGAGCCACGGAAGGACCTATTTTTGAAGCATGGCTGCTCGGCATGGCCGGGTATTGAGCAGCATAGGAACGATCAGTACTGACGATGGGTGCTACATGTGCACTGGATTTGGCTTGGGGTCGTCCCATTTTGACCACATCAGCCATGGACAAATGCCCATGTAACCCTCCTGACCATGCACTTTGAAAACCAGATGGAGCCGGATGTGTTGACAAAGGCGGCCCATCATTCAGGCCACTTGGTGTCTGTACCGTTGTATTTAACACTGAGCTGAAAAGGACAAAAAGGTAAAGCAAGCAAATAAGAAAGTTGTACTAGGTCATGCTTTTAAGAATATTAAGTAGATCAAATACACAGTAGAAATATAGGGATCAAATCATAACAGGGACTAGGTTGAAGCATTAATTTAGTGGGGTGTCTATGCTCACAGGCTTGTACTCCAAAAGAAAAGAAAAAACAGCAAATATACAGAGATCTCATTGTGCATTCAAATGTACTATTCATGATGAAACCTACTACAACATTTGAAGCAAGCATTTACCATGAGAACTTACCTTGGAACTGCTGGTTTCTGATGAGCATTACTGGCACCAGTGGCAGGTCCCAAGATTGACGATGTATGATGAGAATTGTTATCATTCTCTTTTACAGGTGCAGCTTTTGCTCGAGATGCCTGGTTGTCTGAAGGAATCAACAATGCCAAAAAAAATAAAATAGTCAACGACCTTTTCTATACAGAATACATAGCATGAATTGCATAAATAAGAAAAACATTAAAGAGCAGAAGATATGTTATACATCCATACCATTTTTACCGTTTGAGCTGGACTGGTAATACCCGCTGCGAGGTCCACGGTCAGAGCTAACCCTAGATCCTCTAGTTGAGGTATTATTAACTGCACGAGGCCTGGATTCTCCTGTTTCTTTGGTCTGCAAAAGCCATCATAGCTAGGTATTAAATTCCATAAGATCACACACAAAAATAGAAGCAATTAAACAAAAGCATCAACATGGAGAGAAGAAGTAATTAAACAAAATAAAGTTCAGCAACATAGGAAGACAAGTTAAGTAATATTACACACCTCCTTTTTCTTGTCTCGTTTGCTCTTCACTTCACGAAAAGTATCTGGAGAAAGTAGAAAGCCATGTCAAACAATAAGCAGGACACATAGGCAATGAAAAAGTATATCCACCAAAGAATCTCTCTTTTCTTCTTATTGATTTTAACTTGTAATGTAAAAGTTATTTGTTAAACCATAATATACTCAATTGTACCCATAATATACACACAGAAAACCATGCACTTCCATTATACCCCACACACACAAAAAAAAAAGGAAAGATAATTAATAATCTATGCTAAAATATAATGATGTTGCAGATATAACCCTTTCTTCTCAAATTTAAGCCCACAATTAAAAATGATCTCAATCTACCTTGCATTAATTTCACCAGATTACACATTACAAACAACAACAACAACAAAACCCACAAAAGACATTACGGTCCTCCTTTTGAAATAACCAAGTTCAAAGCAAGTATGCTACTTTCCTTCAACGACTATAATGAAAATAAGAAATCTCCCGTTAATTAACTAACCCTCCTAAAGGAACCCAAATAAATATCTACTGCAAATCAAACCCAAGCAATAGATCCAGAAACCCTAGCACAACTAAACCCTTCGCTTAAAAAAAAAAAAGAAACTACTCCAGAAATAAATAAATAAATAAAATTATAAACAAAGCTATTTACAAAATTCCCATAAATCAAGAACCCAACAATAAGTGGAACGCGACCCTCAGATTTTGACAAGAAAGCAAGTACTTTCCTCCCACTATCCAAAACTAGTCAACTAAAATAAATCAATCAGAGAAAATAAGAGAAACCTTGTGTAAGGAGTCGATTGACAGCGGCATCAGGGTCCATGTCGCACTCTTTGAGAGTCGCATAGATCTCCGCCTCGGGGCAGTTTACAATCTCCTTCAAACTCTGCACCATCTTTCGCGCCGACGCCGGAATCCCCGACGCCGCCGCCGCCGCCACTTTGCCACTCATCCTCCTTCTCCTTCAAAAGAGGAAAAGACGAGACGAAAACGAAACCCTCGCTTCTCTCTCCTCTCTCCGTCTCTCTCTCTCTCTCTCTCTCTCTCAACGAAGAATCAGTTCTTTTCTTTTGTTTGTCTCTTAATATATGGTACGATGGTTGTGTTGTGTTGTGTTGTGTTGTGTTGTGGTTTCGGTTCCTATCCCTCGGCGGCCAAAACCCTTCTCCTATCACGCGACACTCTGTTATATAAAGGGCTGGGGCTGCTGGGGAAAGAGGAAAGAGAGAAACCAGAGAAACCAAAACCAAAATAAATAAACGCTGATTTTATTTCTTTTTATTTTTATTAAATAGAAATAGAAATAGATGCGCTTCTGCTGTTAGTTTTGTGTGTACCTTGGGTTCTGGAGCGGTCGGCACGAGAGAGAGAGAAACCACCGAGCTGATTTATGACGGGTGGGCCCCGATTTCAGTCACCGAACCGTTCCTGTTATTTTCGGAATGACTGGAGACAATCGCGTAACTTTTGTCGGTCTTTGAACGTAAACGCTGTGCGCGCATGCGGCGATTGTGCGGGACCGACTTTATGCGCAGTGGATGTATTGAAAGGGTCCCAGATGCAGTGACCCGGTACATGATTTGTTACACGAAGGAGATTTAGAGTTTCGAGGTCTTTGCTTGGATCGCAATCCATGGATCAGGATTGAGCCCAGCCGATTTGGGAAAATTTGTTAGGTTTTCCCTCCTCTTTCGTTCCGAGTTCCTTTTCGGTTCTGATAATTATAGTACTTTTTGACCCAATAGTACTTTCTCATGGCTTTCCTAATTATACCATGATTTCTATACACGTAAGTCGGTCCTTTCGTAAATTTGTCAGGGGTCAGGTTTTCGTGTGTTTATACATGGTATGGTAGGAGTGAATTTGGTACCTTGCTAAAATAGTACGGGTAAAATTACTACACGTTTGGTCATGCACGTACGCTGTATATATCTAGCATGACATGTGATTATGATTTATGACTAATTAAAACAAGTGTTTATAACACTTTTTTTAATGTTTATTATTCCTTGCATAATTAATTAATTTGTGATTCTATTTAAATTTTTTTAAACAAAAGTTATACTTGTACGTTATACTTATATAAGCAATGTTTTCAATTCCTTATAAATCATTTGCATACTTCCTTTTTAATTTTACAGGGAAGTTTTAATCCATGAACTGTTGGCACCGTTTGAAATGCAAATATAACCTAAAACTCAAAGTCAGCTTTCTTGAATCTTGGCACCGTTTGGTCCAATCTATTAAATTTTTATTAAGTTCTAAGGAAACGATCTCTAAGTTCTAAACCAGCCGTTTGGATACATTTGAAAAGCGTTAGAGAAAAAAAATAAAAACTTCAATTTCACACCATTATTTATATCCATACTATCTATCTATACTACTTATAAAAACATCCAAACACAAATTCACAATAATTTCACAAAAGAGTTCAAACATTTGTTAACATCGTTATAGATCATTGATCATATAACTTGATCTGATGTATTATTTAGATTTTTATTTCAAACAAATAGTCAAATCCTTTTACAGAAAGGGATCAAGGCGCTGGATAGTTGTTTTCTTTCTTATTTTTTTTTAATTTGTGTGTATGGTAAAGGAAAAAAAAAAATCAATTCTCTCCCACCATACTAAAATCGCTGTCAAAATCGCCTCAAATTTACTTTTCCATTCCCATCGGATGGGATCTTTTTGCTAGTAGACAAACATCAGTTCCATAAGGATTCGCTGTTCAAACTATAGAGCAACGATACTCCAATCTATTATGCAAAATGGTCGAAAACCGAAATTGAACTTCAATAAATTATACTTGGTTCAGCTTCTTGACGCCGTAAATTTCAGAGCTGATAAAGTCCAGACAAGATGCCAAGTACAAATTTTTTTATAAATAAGAAAGTGAATTTTATGAATCATTTACTTTCAAAACAAGATTATAAGAAATTATTTGGAGAAGAAAGTGTCCCTGTACAGATCACCTAAACTTGGGGGGGGGGGGGGGGGGTAAAAATACGTGTTGTAACGACTGCCTATGTTACTAAACGATCCTAGTTTTCATTCCTTCCTTTTTTTTTAAAAAAAAAAAAGTGAAACAAGTTTTATACTCCTGTTTTAAGCATAGTTAAGCTGTTAAGGTGCACATACACGCCCAAAACAACTAAAAACGGAAGTGTAGCACTTGAGCATAGGATACTACCACTCAATAGCTCTCTGTAGCTAAGTGCACAAGTACATGATCTAGGAACTATGTTTTAGTGTTCAAACCACAGGCCTATGAAAAATTCTGAACTACAAACTAACTAGAATCTAACATTTTCCTATTTGTAGGCTATGAAGCTATTTTTTTCTTCCTAATAAGATGCTCGGCGTTGAGTGAATCGATCTTTGAAGCGAGTATGAAGTCATTTTCTGTCAATCCACCTGAAAAAAGAAAATTGTTTGAAATCACTCTAAACATAAGGTGTTTCATTTCCACATTTGCAAAATAATAATATATCATGTTATAAGACATATGAATGTAAGAAAAGAGGGTAAAAGGAGACGAGGAGCACAGTACGAGATACAAAAGTGATTTACCGTTCTTATAAAGAGCACCTAAACATACAATTATGATATTTTATAGGAGCAAGTGTTATGAGATTACTCCCATAGAATTACTAACGGTAACGATGTAAAAGAAAACATACAAAGAAACCTTACCAACTGAATGGGTCCAGATTTCAATTCTCACGTTATTCCAGCCGACCAAGTGCAGATCAGGATGATGGCCTGAGAAAACAGTTTAATCTGGAACCACTTATATTGGTACATGGACATCTGACAGACAATTTATATTATAAGTCTAGGTAAACTAGACAGATTTTTCATAGGATGAGTGTTATGTTAGCACCAATTTATATAAGTTTGGGAAAACCAGACGGATTTGAATAACAGTTTAATCTAGAACCAGTTTTATAGATGACTGCTATATTAGTACTGATTAGCCAACACATTGACTCCAAAATACAGATTTTTCAGTTCCAATTAGCCAATTTGAATTACATAATTGATGCAAACCAGATCTTATGTTTCTTTTCTTGATTCTACTATCATTTTGTATGGAGAAAGCAGTGCTATTGAATGGTCCAGAGTCCGGACTTTATAAGACCAACTGCTTTTCCTATTTAAACAAATAAAGTGAAAATACAAAAAATGATTTTCAAGCAAGATTTTAATAAATACATTGCATTAAAGATGTTCGGATTGGTCAATCAAAAATACAAAATAAAGACTTGGAATTAGGACCAGCTGATTGGAGCTATGAATAGCCCTGTAGCCAAACTCAATTAAATTATGCACATATGTACCAAAATGTTTCACATATATTGTATATTCATCAAACGAAATGTAAATTCCTTTATGCAAGAGCAAAGGCAAGACCAATGGCCCCTTATATTGAAGAAAAACCCATTCTTTATACACATCCAAAGCTAAAATGAATTCAAAACAGGTTCCCAGACCTGAAACCCAGCATCCAACTTTTGCCAATGCCTATGTTTGTAGTTCAATTGGAGTTTATCTCAATAGCAAAGAAAGAGTAGGAACTAATAACATGTAATGAAAGGGAGTATGGACAGATAAATGTACAAACTAGGATAGGGCACACCACTTTATAAGCAGCACTGAAGCAAATTGTGCTTATTTGCAATGACGCCAAAATGTGCATGTTGCTGGGTTTATTTTCACTTTTGCAGATACAATAAAACATTGTGTATTTTGAAAACATTCTATATCTGATGAAATTAGAAAAAAATTGCAAACATGAACAATTTTTAGGATCATATTTAAACCTAAATGTTAAAAATATCAGATTTGCACAGAGAACCAATACCTTCAGCCTCTGCAACATTAGCTATTAGCTGAAAGAACTCGAGCCCTTTAGTAAAGCTTTTGACTTTCCATGAGCGTTGCAGTTTCATGACATCATTGTCAGTTATCAACTCCCAATATTTTACCTACATTAAACTTAGATAAATACATGCATTGACAATCCAACAAAAGTTACAATATAAGAACAATTTCATTCAGTACCTTCAAAAATTAAAATTCCATACAGAACACTGCAGAATAGTATCTGAAACCCCTATTTTAAAAATAATCTTTGTGTACTTTCTCACCCCTTTTCTTTAAAGCTAACCAGCAAATGCTTTGATATCTCCTTATTTGACAGTGATAGAAACAGCAAAACAGACGTAATTTGAAACTAACATCAAACAAAAGGGTACAACAGGTATACAAATTGTTTGTAGGGATGCATGATATTCCAATGTTCCGTAATCATATAGACTCCTATGAAAAATGCACATGAAAATACCCTCCAAAAGAAAAATAGCATGACTAGACAGATGAAATTTCAATCAGTTCAGGTTTCATAAAATTAATTTAATATATTTATTAAACCATTTTTATTAGTAAGATTTCTTAGAAAAGAAGGGTATATATATAAGAGCTCAATTTAAGTAGACACATCAATACTATAACACTGAATTCCTACTACCAATTCAATACTATGTACAAGAAAAAGCATAATTCTAACAATGAAGGATCTATTTTGCACCTGTGGAAGCAACTCCATTGCTGATTCCTTTGACATAACTTGAATATCTTTCGAACTACACGGGATGCATTTTTTTGTGGATAAATCAGAACCCTCCATAAGCCCTTTCAAATGCAAAACAAAAATCGGTTAACTCCTTATCGTGTAGTGGGAAAATAATAATAAGATAGACATCAGCTGTACAAAATGGAAATGCAAATAAGCAAATATGCATGTCCCTTTCCATATCTATACACTAGGAATCTGCAAGTTCTTTACATGTTGTAAAAACATCTACAAATTTTAAAAACATCTTTGGAATAAGGAATGACTTGTACTTGCAAATGAAAGTCATTACTCATGCTTGCAAAGAACTATGGCACACCATTTATTTGAGATGATTGCAATTCTTTTTTAACCTAACCATTTATTTGGTTTTTGGTTTCAAATTTACATGAATTAACAATTACGAGATATTTCTCAACCAATTTAAGGAAACTAACAGCAATAACTACTCTCCAATTGAAGTTACCTATATAACGATCAAGTGTAAGATAAAAATACAAAGAGTTTTGGGCATTCATTGCAAGTATCATAGCACGTGGGAGTAATTTGCAAGATGCCTGCTTAGGTAGTACCCCGTATCAGTAAATGTGACCATACAAAAAAAAAAGAAAAAAAAAAAGAAAAACAGATAAGCAGTTCTAGTAGCATGCCAACTACATTGTTTCTAACGAATATTGGAATAAATCATGTGATATGACAGTTATGTTACTGTCAGGATGATCACACCAGACCCCGCTACCGTTTTGGTTTTCAGTACGTGTGGAACCGTGGAATAGTTTATTTCTTAAAACAAGCTAATAAGGTATGTCAAAGGTTAGGAAAACAAGCAAGGAGTATCATGCACAAATTTACCTTTTTCTGATTCTGACAAAGAACAAAAACTAGGGTGAGATCTCCCAAATGTTAACAGCCGGCCATGCAGATGCTCTCGCCACAATATGGTGTGGTCCAAACTGCACAGACACTTAAAATCTTATAAATAAACAAAACGGCAAGGTCTCGAATATAGTGGCACTTTTAAGCCCATTGGAACTGCTATATAAAATCAACAAATAAGCAAGCCAGTATGCAGCTTGAATCACATAATCCCAATAGAACAAACAAGAAAGAGAAATTTCACATGATGACGGACCGTCCTAAGAGATGTTTCTATATCAAAATAACCAAGCACCTAATGCATTAGTTGAATTAATTACAATAGTGAACTTAAATTCTGACAGCGTATCTGAAAAATCAGAATTGGAGGACAAGTTCGTAAATCAGAGAGAGAGAGAGAGAGAGAGTACCAGTGATTGGTAAGAGCAGCGGAAAGGGAGAGATTAGCAGTATGAGGGAGCAGGGAGCGGTGGAGAGGCACCTGCGTTGTGTTGTTGTTGTGTAAAAGGAAAAAAAAAAAAAAAAAAAGAGGAAAAAAAAAAAGAGTAAAATAGAAAAGTGAAAAAGAGGGGAAGGAATAAGGATTGAGGAAAGAGACAGACGATGGAGAAGCAGCGTACGAGGAGCGTGCGACAATTCATCGCCGCTGAATCAAAATGATGGAGTTGCAGCTACCAAATGAACCAACGGTGGCGCGACTAATCCAACTAATTAGACGTTGCCAGGAGATGTTTGGAACAAGAACATGGTTGCAAAGTGCAAAGTTCTTTGACTTCATATATATCATATTACCCCAATAAAATTATTTTTTTTCTACCAGAAATATTTTCAACTACTAGTAAAATTTAGGTACAATTATGCTTATTACCCAATAATTTAATACTTAATAGAGGTACTTTGGTCTTATTTATATTCAGAAATGATAATTATTATCTGCACATCGCTAAACACAAAGTGAACATATAAGACATATAAGATAAATATATAGATGATCAAAGTGAACACTTATAAACAAATAAATGTTGTCATCTCTTGTTCAGATTTTTATATGCATATTCAACTTATTTGTCTGTATGTGTTCACTTTGATTGCTATATATGTTCACATTATCTATTTTATGTGTTCACTTTTTGTTTAACGATGGCAAGGAATGACAAAACTGCATATGATAGTAATCAATTTCTATTCATATTGTTCAATTTCACACAACTTATACTCCATATTACGATTTCAAAATAGCAATCTTCTTACAAGCTTTCTATGGCTTTAGCTAGACATAGACTAAAAAACGAAGTGATTAACGTCTTTCTAATTTTTTATGCAAGGTTTGAGAAAATTATTTTTACAATAACAAGGCCGAAATGTTATGAAGGAAATGTCAATAAAATTGATACAAAAATTCTAGCTATTATACTCTTATAAGAAATATGAGAATTTCTATTTATTAATAGGAAGCAACTTAATTTCAAAACATAAAAAACCACATTAACATACAACAGAAATAATATAATACATGTAGAAACAGTGCATTGTTTCTCTTGTGGCATGATGATCTCAATATGTTAAATTTGGTATCATTTTGCATGATTTAACTAATTTATTTTGTTTTTAATCTATGTGGTCCATATCTGTGTATACATGCACAAGTCTAAGCCTAACATTAGTACTTTTTTTATTTAATGTACTAGTTAATATCATTTTACTTTTATCTCAATTGTACAAAATATATTTTTTAAATTATTATTATGTGTATGCATTTCAAATTAATCAGGCAAAAAAACACTTGAGTTGACTGAGCTAAATTAGTAATATGTGAAAACTATGCAGATATGTCAAGATGGCCGAGTTGGTCTAAGGCGCCAGTTTCAGGTACTGGTCCGAAAGGGCATGGGTTCGAATCCCATTCTTGACAACTTGATTTTTCGTTCTTACGTGAGAGGTACTCAGAGATTAATAATTTTACGTCACAAAGTCGTATAAATTTTATCATAGAAGTGCAAAGATGCAAGTATTGTACACTTTTTATTATAAAATCAGTACGCAATCATCTGAATGCAGTTTCCTTGACACACTATTGTCACAAAAGTCATGATTTTTTTTTTGTTAAAGTTTGAATTTCTTTTAATCTTTATATTTCATTTTATTTGCTTTAGTAGTTATATTTATGAAAGAATCTTACATTGTTAGAAATAAAATTGGTGTATTTAGTTGTTATGTTTCTTAGTAAAAGTGCAGAGTAGCCTGTAATAAGAATTTATTTATTTGCAATCAATAATGAAAAGTGTATATATACTATTAAAAGTTCATAAAAAGATTTCAAGTAAGAATTAAAATGTTATGAGCCCTATAGTTATTTGCTACTGTAAGGTTAAATAATTAAAGGTAGACGTAATGGTCACTATTAAAGAATTTAGGAGGATAGCTATGACAGTTAAGAGTTCGAGGGTACTTTGTCAGAAAATAATTTAGATTGGTCTCGAAGCGTTACTCCGAAATAGAACAACCTGCTCAACGGCAGCAGACAAAAAGAAAGTTAAAATCTCTCTCGCCTGAAAAAGAAAAAAAAATATTAAAATAAATTTCCATTGCCGGGATTTGAACCCGGGTCGCCTGGGTGAAAGCCAGGTATCCTAACCGGACTAGACGACAATGGATTATTAAACTTTTAATTTAAACTCCTTACTAAAATTACAGAAGGAGTGTACCATTTTGCTGATAAAACGGGTGAATTTTAAGTGAGAAGTCTTTAATTCCATTTTGCTGATTAAATTTGATATGTATTGCTTATATCGCTGGACTTCAATTTTTTTAATTAATTATAATTCATGTTTTACATGAAATTCTTTATGAACTCATGAACTAATTTATCAATCAACTAAAATTATTCAAAGTTAAATTCTAATTTGGAAAAAAGATACTAATTGCAAGTGCACTGCGACAAATTGAAATAATGAAACATCTATGAATGCAAATCAATTGATAATTTAGCAAGTCTAAACTTACTCGCGAATCTCTATTACCTCACTTCTAATTACTAAATATGATTAATTTGCAATATCTTTTTGTAGCCATGTAATCTAATAATGAAAAAATGAGATGATTTGCAGGAATAACGATAGTTTTATATACTACTGTAAGGGATAATGCTAAAGTTAAAGGTTTTTTTTTTTTTTGAATAATCCTCCCGCAGGAACTAATGCTAGAATATTAAATGATTTTTGGCAAATTGAATTGTGTAATGACTCGTAGAGATAAAGATGATTAAATCTTGCGTGTACTGTGGAGCGAATGAATCTGTGGACCACCTCTTCTTTAGATGCACTCAACATAGAAATTTTTGGAACTGGTTCTTGAACCAATTCCCAATTAGAAGACCTAGAGATTTAGAGGAGCTATTAGGAGCTATACATAATATAGACAATAGGATTAGAGATAGCTTTAAAATATGCCTTAGTGCTATTTTTTGGATTATATGGCTTAATAGGAACGATGTTTGTTTTAGAGGCAGTGCACCTCACTCTGACAGATCTTATGCTTTGTTGATTAAAAATTTATTGCCTTACTGGTCAGATATGTGGCATGCTGAGAAGAAAAAAGAGGTGCTAGAGATGATCCCAGACGTGACAACATTGCTTCTACAGATAAAAGGGTAAGCCATGGGCGATGGGGCTTCTGCAGCTTGACATACTGTTTAGCTAAATTGTGGCTTTGGCTTTGTATGATTAAATCTTGCAACATTTATTTTTGCATTGGGATTTAGGGCTCCGTTTGGATAGGTGTGGGAAGAAGGAAAGAAGGGAAGAAGTATTGAAAAGTGTGTAACTTTATGAAAAATTTGGATTGTTTATAATTTATTTCTTCCCTTCTTCCTTCTTCCTACCTTCTTCTCAACGCATCTAGGGTGCGTTTGGATAGGTGTGGGAAGAAGGGAAGAAGGGAAGAAGTGGGAAGAAGTATTGGGAAGTGTGTAACTTTGTGAAGAGTTTGGATTGTTTATAATTTTTTTTCTTCCCATCTTCCTTCTTCCTCTTCTTCTTCTCTCATCCAAACGCACCCCTAAACGGTGCCTAGAGGAATAAGTATCTTCGCTGATCTAGGTTCACTGGTACCAAAATAGGTACATGTGCTTCAGCTTGGGAGGTTTTTGCTTTTACTTTATTAAAATTGTAATAAGAATGTTACTTTCTGGTAATAGAAAGTGGCAGGTTGACCCCTGCTCGTTTCCAAAAAAAATAAAAATAAAGATGATTAATATTTTTCAAAGAGTACTTGCTAAATTGTCGTGTAAATTGGATAGAAGTTATAATTCCTGGATAAGAGTAATTTTATATGGTTAAGTGGCTCGACCAGGGCTATTAAAAATTTATTGTTGCCAAATCTGAAATTTGTAAATTTCACGCAGTTTCGTCAATTACCAAAAATCCAAAATCGTTAAATTAGAGTACGATTAAGCATGCGTAATTATGAACATTGATTTATGTTGAATTGGTTGAAACTCAAATTTGAGCTAATGGCAAACCATAAAAGATAATTTATGAACTTCAATTGGGGCATATCCAAGTTTAGCCAATAATGTATAGAGGTTAAATTCTGAATTACTTCATCACATGGTTACGCATTAAAAAGTTTCAATACAAGTTCGTGAGGTGACGAAGTGTAACCCTCTCTAGTATCTTTATATGGTCAAGATGACGTGAGGTGACGTGTGTGTGTCCAAATTAGTGACAGTAGAAAAAAATTCAAAAAATGTAAAATTTCGTTTGCTACGAAATTTTAATATATAGATTGGATTGATTAATTTAAAATCACCGATCAAACAGTCATGGTGTACGGAACTCTCTATACATATATTCTATTGTGAACCATGATGAATAGAGGGTTCTATGCACCATGACCGTTGATATTCTATTGTAAACCATGATGCATATAGTGTTATGTGCACCATGACCGTTGATCCGTGGTTCCATAAATTGTCAATCTAATTTTACCAACCCAATCTATGAATTGAAATCTCATAAAAAACAAAATTTTCTAATTTTTGAAAATTTTTTACTATTTTTTCAACTTTTTTAAAACTTGTCATTTTTTGCTACAAATTAGTGTATTTTGTTGCAAAAATGGCAAGCTTATTTAAAAAAAATAGTAAAAAAAAAATTTGTAAAATTTTGTTTGGTATGATATTTCAATATATAGATTAGATTGGTTGATTTAGATTTGTCAATTTGTGGAACCACCGACCAAAACGGTCATAGTGCATGAAACCCTCTATGGTGAGATGCATCACAAAAATCTTTCGTGAGATACGATCAAAACTCATGAATCTGGTTCAAAATGATTAATTCAAACCATCTAATATGATATCTCTATTGAAATCTCCATGCAAGCTAAATTTTACATTTTTTTTTATTTTTCAAGTATTTTTTTGAAAATTTAGAAAATTGTTAATCTAATTAGTTCTGAATCGTTCAAAAAATGTCATTTTTAAAAATCCTAAAAAATACTTACAAATTCTGAAAAAATATAAAATTTGGTCTGCAAAAAAAATTTCAATAGCGAGATCGTATTGAACGTTTGGATCAATCATTTTGAACCAGATTCATGAGTTTTGATCACATCTCACAAAAGGTTTTTTGTAATGCATCTCACCATAGCAAAACTCTCTCTGTCTCTCTCTCTCTAGAGAGAGAGAGTTTTGCTATGGTGAGTTGTAACTCACTAAAAGGTCGGTGAATTGCGATCAAAACTCCCAGATCTAGTTAAAAATAACCGATCCAAACCGTCCGATATGATCTTCCTATTGAAATATCCATGCAGAACAAATTTATTTTACTACAAAAATATCATGAATATGCAACATTATGACGCAATTATGTAAAAATTATATTGCTGAATTTTTTTTCTCTGTAATTTCATATTATTGTGAAACTCATATAAATACTAGAATTTACTGAAATATCAAGTGCTCTTACTAATATACCATACAAATTGATCAAAATTCTAAAAATAAAAAATAAAATTCAAATAGAAATTATTAGTTTCAGGCAAAAAAAAAATTATGCATAAAATCGATTGAAATTATTTTTTCAACCCAAAAGAAAATCTCTTCTATGAGAGTCACAACTAATTTTTTTTAATAAAAATTAACATGCAACTAAAAAAATAAAAAAAATCTAAAAATTAGTAATGTGTCGTACATATAAAATTTAAGCACTCAAAATTTAATTTTACTCCTATAAATACTATTCAAATTCATTAATAAATAAAAAACTAAAGAAATATTCAAATTAATTAATAAATCAAAAGTTGAAGTAAAATGTGTCCGACATCTATCTATATATTAGTCCGGACTATTTACTTCCGGATCCAAACACTATTCATAAGCACTGTTTATGTACAGTGTGGCTGACGGGTGGGACCCACTTAGCAGAAAATTATTTTAAATTCAACATGGATAGTTTGTTCGTATTTTCTATGATGGCCTGAACAAAACTCGAACACAAGTAAGGAGTAATTGCCGTAGAAAATTGGATCTGCAAATCCAACCATGTGGGTGGGGTCTACATGCTTTGGGTGGTGGTGGGTTACTAGGATTTTCTATGGCGGTCAATGTAAAACTCAATTGCAACTAAAAATAATTTCCACAGAAAATCTTATATCTGAATCACATGTTTTTTTTTAATGACGGTACATTCCGAATTACATGTATATCCACACTTTTGTTCTCCATTTTTTTTTAAATGGTAGTATCCATTTCTAATATCTGAGAAGAATATATGTTGTTTTTTTTTTAATTATTTGAAGCCCTTGAAAATTTATTTTCTCCATGAAAATCTGTATGCATGCTCAAATAATATATATAATTAATAGATGTAATGATTTTTTATTATATAATTTTAAAATAATTAAAATAAATTTTCAAATCTCATCATATTTTATTTCTATGTTTTATCTTTACTTTTTTTATTATTTTGGACATTTCAAAATATATTTCTCTATGAAATTTCCAACATAATCACAAAATTAGAACAAATATATGATACAAATTTTTTTTTCGACTTTCAGAATATTTTATATATTTTATAAAGCGGTAAATCTCCTATTAGCTTCCATTAGATGATAAATGAAAACTTTGATACAAGAACAGATTTTATCGGACAATAATTAATAAAAACCCGTATCCTCAAAATTTACATAATTTCTTAACAAATTTCATTAGTATGTAATATGGTCCGCCTCCAAGAAAATACTAGTCAAACTCTGCCACAACTTTGACATAAGGAAATTAAACAATACATTATTCAACTTTTTTTTTACCATATCTTATTTGTAAATTTTAATAAAAAAATGAGAAATGCTTCTATGAAACTTAATATTTAAATTCGAAAAAAAACGAGAAGTTTGAATAAAGGTATTTTATGCAGCACTTTTCTCCCGTGCTTTGGCTTAAGTTTTAAAATGCATACAATAGTCGTTTGATACAATTTGTACTTCTATATTATATATGAAATATACCATATACATTTTAAATTATTTTTTTAATGAAAAAATTATCTGTATAATTTATAACAATAGATTTTTATATCATAAAAAAATTTAAAAATTTTGAAAAAAAAAATCGTTGCTTCAATGCTTCACACAAACCACTGTGAAGAGTTTGGTTAATTCAGTGAAATTTCCAAATTAGTTGGGTTGGAATGGTCTGGAAAGAGTGCGAAAAAAAAGTCATATAGAGAAGGAGCTTGTAGACCGTACAAATCTTCCCATCCCTCTCTTTTTGGGTTCACATGATCCGAGCTCATAGAAGAAGTAAGAGGGCATGCAAAACGACGTGATTGGGTTCACAGCCATCGTTGCACGCTCCTTACCATAGGTCTCCAGCCAAAAATAAAGTATTTTATTATTATTTCCATCGATGCTTCAGTGTTAAGTAAACTTTCTTGATAAAAATGAAGTATTTATTTTTCCGGATGGCCCACCATGCAGTCTCACGGACAGCCGAGTCGGCGCTTCAGTGTTAAGTAACTTTTTCGTTAATTAATCCGATTGCGCTAGTTTTACTTTATCGTAAACGAGGCTGAAACACAAAAGTAATAAACAACAAATCACACGCTTCTTCGGATCGCCGATTCGGCGTTGGCGCAAGAGAGAGAGAGAGAGAGAGAGAGAGAGAAAGAGAGAGAGAGAGAGATACTCGTGAGGCGAGACTGAGGCACTTCTTTGACTATTTCTCGTCAAATTGAAGGCAAGGTTTACAGACAACGGTTAAGAGTGCAGTATCCAGTTGCTCCGCTCCAATGGATCTGTTCGAGACGCCACTGAATCCCAATAAGCGGCTCAAAGAAGAGTAACTCCATTCTCCTTTCTTTTCTTACTTACAACTGTTTGATTTTTACAAATTTCATATCTCGTTCATGACAGATTTGTGAGCAATTTAACGGGCTCTTCTATGCTAGAGATCGCAACTCTCTCCACCATCATTCTTGTATTCTCCTCTTTTCATACTTACAAGTTCTTACAAGTTATAACTAAGATTAAGCAAAAATGACTAAGTGCAAACAAAAGTTTTCAGATGGCTACATTGGCAAAATGTCTTTTTAGAATTAATTAGGCATTGACTAAAATTGTTACTCTTATTTTTCAGGATTTAGTTGTGCTGAGGAAATAGAACACCTCATGCTTGCTAAATTATATAATATGTCATGCATATAATATTTCAACACTCAAAATAAAATTTTACAAAAGCATTAATAATAAATTAAAAACTGAACTCCTTATCGTAAACAAGGCTGAAACACAAAAGTAAATAAAGAACAAATTACATAGCGCCGTAGATGATCTCAGTGGAGTAACAATTAAAAATTGGGGCTTTTTTCTAAAAGGGCCTAAATTTCTCTTCAAATATCAAAAAGGGCTTTCAACATTTTAAATTTTCCAAAAAGGCTAACGGTTTACCGTATCGCTATGCACCTGTCTTTCCAAATTAAATGTCCTTGGAATGCACGGTTTGCACCGCTTAGCAACTCAACCAGTTCGGATTGCAGTAATTGCAAACTAGTTTATTGTACTTTGTTTGTTTTTTTTTTATGAAATATGAATTAAATCCTAGGGGCGTTTATAAAAAAAAAGTTCGATGCATGAGCGTTATTTTACTTTTTTGGGGTTAATGCTGTGGTCTTCTGTGTTGTATTTGTTTGCAATGTCTTACGTGTCTCCTGTATTTTGCTTTTGCATGTATCCTTGTGACTGATTTTTAGTGGACTTAGACTACTACGTTGTTCTACTCGAACTATTTAATTTATAAAACATTATTTGTTTTACTCAACATTGAGTTTGCATGGTTCATGATTTATCATTTATTTAGGTAAATACTTATTTTTATAGAATGTAAACGGTGCTTTAATTAGTGCATAGCGACGAACTTGGGCATCAACTTGCTAGTACAAGCTTGATTGGAGACCTGTTATAGAGGTAACCAAATCCTCAGCAGTCGTATTAAACGACTATACTGAGCAGCCGTCTCTATTTTTTTAGTATTTAAAAATTTTAAAATTCAAATGTTGAATCCAAACTGTTGATTTTGTCTAATTTTATGGGTGATGCGCTTTCATATAAATTTTATAAAATTTGGAATCAATTTGATACTTGATTAAGTGATCAAATAATGAATGTACTAGAATTAATCAGTGATAGTTAACTAGATTCGTTTATTTGTTGACCACTTGATCTACTATCAAATCGATTCCAAATTTTATAAAACTTATACAAAACACATTGCACGTAACGATTTGAATTCAGTATTTAAATTTTAAAATTTTTAAATATTAAAAAAAATAGGGATGGCTACTCGGTACGTTCAATACAACTGCTGAGGATTTGATTCCTGTTAAATATTAAATATAAAAATAGGGAATGTACAAGTCTGAAGTCCCACAATTTGGTTTCGCGCAAATGCAAGAGCGTTTGATTTACAAAAAACAAAAGATAGGTGCACAGCGAAATGGTGTACCGTTGGCCCTCTAGGAAAATTTTACATGTTGAGAGTCCTTTTTGATATTTCAAGGGAAATTTAGGCCCTTTCAGAAAAAAGTCCTAAAAATTGCGAGTCCGTACCCACGTTTCTTCGGATCGCCGTTGGAGAGAGAGAGAGACTAAGGCACCTGGCATACGCCGACCGAGCGCCGAGCGCACGCGTCGCTTCCTCCGGCACTCCGCCTTCTCTCTCACACAAAAGTGGATAGTAAGACAGAACAACTGACGATATCAGATTTCAGGAATAGCTCCAATGGATCTGTTCGAGATGCCGCTGAATCCCAATAAACGCCTCAAAGAAGAGTAACTCCATTCTCCTTTCTTTTCTTACTTACAACTGTTTGATTTTTACAAATTTCATATCTCGTTCATGACAGATTTGTGAGCAATTTAACGGGCTCTTCTATGCTAGAGATCGCAGCTCTCTCCACCATCGTTCCTGTATTCTCCTCTTTTCTCTCTTTTCATACTTACAAGTTCTTACAAGTTATAACTAAGTTTAAACGAAAATGACTAAGTGCAAACAAAAGTTTTTAGATGGCTACATTGGCAAAAGGTCTTTTTAGAATTAATTAGGCAGCTTTGACTAAAATTGTTACTCTTATTTTTCAGGGTTTGGTTGTGCTGAGGAAATGGAACAGCTCATGCTCGCTAAATGGTATACACTAGCTTGTACTTTTTTTTTTTTTATCACAAATAGATGATTAAGATGCTACAATTTACACTATGTTGGTTTTTAGTTATAATAATGCACTGTTCAGGAGTGTGCCTTTTTACTTATTTGGAAATTGAAATTCATCTCTGGTTCGCAAGTCCTAAATCTTGTGTCAGTTTGTTGCTTTTTACCATATACTGGACTGCAGTGTGCCTATATCAGAAGGTCCAATTTTTACAAGAAATGCTTTTTTAACCGCATTGCATATTTTTCAGATTATGTGCAGGGCTTTGTCAAGAAGGGAAAAAATGTAAAACCATCTCCTAAAGGTTTGGGTTCTCATTTAGCTGGCCTGGCTTTGGACTATATCTTTGTAATCTTGCCCATTCTCCTGTTTTTCACGGTAATTTGTCTTCTCCATGCACTGTTGAATGCGTGCCTATTTTTAATTTCTGAACTGTTAATTTACTATTAAGTTTTAAGCCTTAATTAAGCATGCTTTTGTAAACTAAAAGGCAATGTACTACAACAACAGACACCAAGAGCAAGCACTGTTAAATCAGCTGGTACCAGTATCACTGTCAGTAGGGACTGAATTTTATGGATGTTTGAATAAATTTACGTGAAGAACTGATTTTGGTCCTTGAGCTGTTACATTTGTACAATAGCCCCTGATAACTTTTTCTTTTCATGATTTAATCATCCAATTTGCATCAATGGGTCCTTAAACAATCCTTTGGTTAAATCAGCCATGTGGAGTTTGGCTTTAATTTGGTCCTTCCATCATTTAATCCATATTTTAATTCTTTTACATAAAGTGATAGATTTTGCCAAAAAAAAAAAAAGGTGAGGTTGATCGAGCCATTGATTCACCTGCATTTGTGTTTGGAGCATCACTTAGCAAAACATCAAATTATTGAAAACCATGTTTTTATACGGTTAAGCATCAATTTATTTAAAACACATGATTTTATATGGTTAAGCATCAATATATTGAACCATTTGTACTTGAAGGAGCTGATACAACCAAAGAAAGTCTTACAGTTTGATAAATCATGTTTAACAATGCTGGTGGTATATTGAACCATTTAAAAGCATATGGTCTAGTTGGTTCAGGTGTTTAGGCATAAAATCAATTCTATCTTGTCAAGAAATTTGGTATTTGAGCATCATCATTTTCTTTATTTGTTGTAGTATGTATAGACTGATTCATGAATATCCTATACTTAATTCTGGCAATTTTATCTCTAGGTACTAGCCGAATGGTGTTACCAATTTGCAATTCTCATCATACTTCTGGTTTTGTTCAGAACGACATCAAAAAGGTTACCTTTTTATGGAGATACATTTTTCTTTTACAGGTTCTAAACTTTATTTTCATCATCTTATTAAGCATTTATATAATTCAATTAGTACATTTTTAATTTTCTAGGTCTATATTTTGTTCAAAAGCGGAAAACAACCAATTGTCTTCCTTCAGAAGTATTATTTCATCATATCGAGTGTCTGTGGTAAGCAGTAAGAATTTTCAAGTCAGTACTGTAGTACTAGATGCCACACATCACACATGGATTGAAGCATGCCGCCAGTGTTCCAGTTTCTAACAGTTAGGCTTAACACTTAGTTTACAATTAAACAATACATTCCTAACCCCACAGTGTTTTTTTTGTCTATAATAACTCAATTAAGGAATTAAGCACCAAGAATAATAACGATCAGTCCAGTAGCATTCTGCAATCCGGCCTTCTAATCCTTTGTTCCCAGTAATTAGCTGTAATTTGAAATTTCTTTTATTTCACAGGATTAAGTAATGATTTTTTTCTTAGCTTATTTTTATTCTTTTTATTTTTTGCAATATAGGTAGTTGTTACATGCTTGTGCATATTGGCTGTAGATTTTAAGATCTTCCCCCGGCGTTATGCCAAGACAGAAACCTATGGCACCGGTTTGGTAAGTTTCCCTATTCTTCATGAATACTGTACTCTCCAAAAATTTTCTCTTAATTATTTCTTCTGTCATGTTTCTATTTGCTTAACTTTTAAAATTGATCGCAATAATTCAATATCTCTGACATTATGCTGATTACACCTGTGCTATTCCTGAAATCTGATATTGTCAGTTAAAAGTGGACAGTTTACCCTAGTAAGACAGAACAACTCTGATCTAGTATTTTATCTTATAGGACTACTTAGATTGAAAAATGGCACAACTGTGCTGCCATAATGGTAGCAGATGCTGGCTTGTATTTATATGTAACAGCCATCATTCGTGTTGTCCCAAGAACACCCAGACATCTGTGATATTGTGAGAAATTTGCTGCCAGCTCTATTAAACTTTCTTTAACAAATACAAATTGAACTAAAATGAGGGTAACATGTAACATGTATAGATGTTAAATATGTATAGCTGTAACTTGTACTAATAGATTGATAGGGTCAATCCGAAATCTTGGGTTAATTTAGTTACTTGTTGGCTTCCTTGGTTTGGTTAAAGAGATTGGATGCCATTTTCAAATGACTAAAGTTAGTGTTTCTTAAGAGCAAACTTGAGAATTTTTGGGTGTTATCTGTTAAAACATTACTTACTTGTAAATCTGTAATTTGAAACAGAAAAACTTTTATTTGATCGCAGATGGATCTTGGAGTCGGCTCTTTTGTGGTGGCAAATGCATTGGTATCTAAACAAGCTCGAGATTTTAAATCCTTGTGAGTTTTCATTCTCCTTCTATTTCTTTTTCAATGTTATTTTAATCTAACCTTTGTGCATTTGGAGAGGTAATGCAATGATTTTTATCGAGTTAAGTTTATTTAAGGGAAATCATAACTGGGGATGAATTGGTTATACCATCAGTCATCAGTACTTCAGTGCATAACCCTTTTTACTCGCTTTTATTATTTACCTGTTGGATACCTAAACATGTGGTACTATTATTGGTTATGTTATTGATTGTTACAATTACATTATTTCCCTCTTAAACAGACTAATCTTAAGTTTTCTTTTTTTTTTATTAATTAATATATTTATTTACTGTCTTCTATTTTTGATGTAGAAATCTAAAGGCTGCATTACAATCTATAAGTCCCTTGATACTACTAGGCTTTGGTCGTCTTATTTCAACAACAGGAGTAGATTATCAGGTATCTCCCTATTTTTTCTTTTAATTCTTTGGCTCTACAGCCTTCTACTTTGCGCATACATGTGAGGGTATTTTGCAAATTATACCTAAAATTTACTATATGTGCAAACGACAGTCAAGTCAACACTTCTAGAATTTCAATCATCATCCGTACTGCTTGGGCTATGTAGAAATAGCATCTGACCAATCAACGATACTAAGTAAAGAAAAAGCTAACTACACTGCCCTAGATTTCTCATTTTACCAACCGTTTTTCTTCATACTTGGCTAATTTAAACATGGACCAATGTTTCTTTTATTTCCTTATGCTTTAACTGTGTACATTGGGAGTTGAGAGAAAGAAAACTTATCATAATAGGGGAGAAATCATCATTTTTCAATGCTAGGTACCTAAAATAGAGGGTAGAATCTGGTATGAGTTGGTTTTACATGACCTTGGGCCTTTTAAATAAGTTATGTTAGTTCTTATTTGCAGAAGCTGCGGTGCTGTACCATTTTACAAGAACACAAAACGCTGCTTACTTTTTAATACCAGTGGCAATCTGTATAAATTATTTGACAATTATTTCAAACTCAACAGAAAAAAAATTAATGTTTAGTAAAAGTATGATGTTCAATAATCTGATTCAGATGGCCCATGGTTTCAATTCATAAAATAATCAGAATAGTGAGACATATACTGATGTAAGACCTGCCTGGTACAGTATTAAAATTTTAAAATAACAGTTTCTATTGAGGGCTGTAGGTACATGTGGGGGAGTATGGGGTCCACTGGAACTTCTTTTTCACGCTTGCAGCTGTTTCTATTCTATCCTCCTTTGTTCGAATTCACCCCAAATACTGTGGGCTTTTGGGCTTTCTAATCCTTTCAGGTATTGCATTTTATACTTTTGTTCATCAACTTAACTAAAAAATATCATATCTACCCCTACAAACCCTCAAAAATGCTTCGTATAATTCTAGCAATAGAGAAAAAAAGATCTTTACTCAAAAAAGTCATATAAAAGGGAAAAAAATTTTAGTTTTTCAGCCTTTTGTAGGGGTACACAGCAAATTAGTGTGTTTTCTTTTTGTTTTTTGAGGAGCACAAATCGAATGAATTTATTGAAGTGGCAATTTTTTTTTTTTTTTTTTGTAATTCTTTCTTTTTGTCAGGATATCAGATGATTTTGGTGTTTGGGTTAAGTGAGTATTTGACCTCCAGTCAAAGAGAGGCGAATCTAATTAGTCAGAACAAGGAGGGCATTTTCAGCATATTTGGTACAGTTTTATATATAAAGCTTTGTGCACCATTCTTAGATATGTTTCTCTGAATCACAGGATAGTTCCATTCCAGATGTGTAATCTGCTGCTAATTATATCGTGTTTTTATGACCATATATTTCGAACCTAATTTAAGAATATTCTGCCAAAAAGGTTAAGTTACAGTGAAGTACTTTTGTGCAGGTACACTGACAAAATTGTTTTAACAGTTTTGTTTATTTTACTCAGCCAAATACTCTAGTCTTACGTGGCTACTTTACTTCTAATTTGGCAAAATTTTTTATGTCTCTCTCATTTTTCAGGATACTGGGGCATGTACTTGATTAGTGTATATTTCGGCCATAAGTTGCTGTTTAGAGCTAATTCTTCAGGAAAAGATGTCAGTCCCCAATATTTAAGAATAAAGATTTGGGCTATTGCTGCAGTTTTCTGGTTAGAAATCCATTTTTTCCCCTCTAAATCTGTTCTTCTTTAGTTTTTAGTGCTCTTTCTCTTTTCACTTGCTCTGCTAAGGTAACATAGGACCACACTATCTGCTATATGAAGGCCATTATTAACACCTAAATTACATGATAGAAATGTTTGGTTGGGGCAGAATAGAAGAAAAAGTCATGAATTCATGATGTTAATACTTAACCATTTAACAATTCAATTATTCAATTCAACTTTCAAGGTCACTTCGATATCACTTTTAGTTTTTAATTCCAACATAATCTAATATTATCATTGAGTTATTTTCCACTCACACAAACAAACAAAGAATAAGAATTACTAACATAGCAAAAGAACTGGGGTTGCTTCACCCACCAAACAAACATAGCTTAGGCTTTTGTATTGATTGAGGCAAGAAAGGGAAAATTCAGGCTGTGCTCATTAACTTTCCAAATAACTAACTTAAGTCCCTGTACTGTCTTTGAACTAAAAATGTGTCTAATTGGCTTCAACTATGGAAAGAGGACGAAATTTAAAAAGTAAACTATTATTTGCATCATATTGGTCCATGGAACTTTAGAGAAAGTACCAAGACATTGAGCTCCTCTTTAAATTATTAAATCTGAGAAACACATTAGGACTTGGTTATTTTCTGAGAAGTTCCAGGAGTAACGTTTTTTTTTTGCCCCCAAAAGTCATGAACCGATTTGGTAGGGACTGACTTGGTTTTGTTGGGAAAATTCAAGAACCAATTTCGTGCAAATGGAAATTCAAACCTAAATATTTATTTCAAGTTCAGGCCAGTTGGCTAGCTGTCAACAGCATAGTGAAAATTAATTAAAGGGGGGTTACAAAGTTTTGAAGACTTTCTTTTTATTTTTCAATTCTTATGTTTATTTAATGCTGTTTCCTTTTTTGCATCACTCTGTAGGACTTTAACTATCATTCTTGACAACTACGTGCAAAAAGTATCTCGAAGGATGGTACATTTATATCTGCTTTAATTTTTTCTTAATTGGTAGGACTTTGTCCTTTTGTGATCTCATATTTTGCTTTCTACTTTGTAGTGCAATATGGCATATGTCGCAATTGTACTTGCTCAGAATTTTCAGGTATTTGTTATTTTATAATAATCACAATTTACAATACCCATACTTACCAAATACCAACTACTATTAGATAGATCCTCAAGAACCTTGCCGGGCCACCAAATTTGAGCATCAATACTGTCATTACATTCCATTTAAATAATACAGATATCAGCTGCTTGCTTTTATTGGACTGAATTTTCCAAGGAAAAATAAGGAAAATTAAAGCCACAAATAAAGATCAATTAAATTGGGTCATAATCAGAGAATTGAGGTCAGATTCTGGCGCCAAAATTTAGCATGCTGGCTGAAATCACAATCAGCATTTACCAATTAACCTTTAGTAAATGCCATTTTATCTGTGTATTATTTTTTTCTGATTTTGCAACAAAAATTTTCTTCTTAGGTGCTTTCTGTACTAACCTTAGCTGATTCAGGAGGGAATTTAGTCCTTGAAAATGCATTCAACCAAAACCTACTTGGTTCTTTTCTTCTGGTAAGCCAATCTACATGGAAACTTCATTGCAAACATCACTACTAAATTTATCATTATGGCTCCGTTTGGATGGCTTCTTCCCGGAGTAAGGAATAAGGAATAACCACTTTTTACCAATAAATTTATTTCTAACCATCCAAACTCTTCACAAAAGTTACACACTTCCCAATAAATTTACCCCTTCCCAATAAATTTCTTCCCTTCTTCCTACCTTATTCTCAACGCATCCAAACGGAGCCTATGTAAGTATTGTGCATGCCTTACTTATCATTATGTAACAATTGCCTACCTTCATCTTTTAATTCAGGCCAATATTCTTACTGGTATGGTAAATTTAGCGATGGATACTCTCTCTCCCTCTCCTGTGACCGCCTTAATTATTTTGTTAGCATATTCTTTTGTTTTATGTTTCTCAATCAGTATGGTTTCATTCTTTGGAATTCGATTAAAATTTTGGTAATGTTCTAAGAATTGAAAAAGTTCTTATGAAAATCAAATTTGCAATGAATTTAGATAAATTCTCCAGTGCATTTATTTTATTTTATTTTGAGTTTGGTTTATATGCTGCTACATTAGGAAGTCCAGAGGATTGTTGTAAATAAGTACCAAAAACTGAATCGTTATACTGATTTAACTACTTGCTAATGTGTCAACGCCAATTTATTTGATGGTGCGAAAGGTTTGGCATTTTGTGCTGGAAATTAGACAACTTGCTGTACTTTATCGTAGCAACCATTGGAAATCTATTTCATGTTTTAGTCGGAGTAGATAATAGAGCCTATTTCATGTGTGAAAATGTGGGCTGTTCGCAGACAGCACAGCACCTGTTCTCGTGCATCCAAACTATACAGTCGTAAAACAAAATAACCACTAGTCTAGCGTCTTCCACAACCTCAAATCTCCTTTTAAGTAATATATAATGCATATACAACAAAATAAGATTCCTAGTATCACTTAATATCAAGATATTTTTATAATTGATCGGTTTCTTCAATGCACGTGAGCACCGAGCACGTCTAGCAGTGAAAAGATTGATAAAATATCAACAGAAGGATAAGAAATATCTATCTTTAGTTTATCACTATATTAGCAAATTCGTTGTAGTATAGTGGTATCCCCGCCTCTCGCGCAGGAGACCCGGGTTCGAGCCCCCGGCAATGGCGCATGTTGCTTAATTTTTCTTTGCCTTTTCTTGCCCCCAACCCCTCATGTTTTAAAGCCAAAGTGATGGGTGAGATAATAAATAAGATAAGAAGTTTGCCTGCTTCACTGGACGCAGGTCTTTTCGAAACTATACGATACCATCAGACGCACCTCTTGTCACATCTAATATCAAATGTGAATCATTGATTTTGTCAATATACTATGATCTACGGTTCAGATTCAAATATCAGACAAAAAGATCGACCTTTTATTACGAACTGTCTTGTTTAGGCGTTGTGCTGTAAAGTGCGTTGGTTCGAAGATCTCGATACTATGCTATGCCAATAATTTTTTCTTTTTTTGTTTCGTGCGCAAGGAGTCGCTGCAGATGGCCTCCCTTTCCATTCCTAGCAAAGGTTAAGAATAAGATCAGATCAATCTCTCTCTCCATCAACTTCCAACCCCTTTCTCCTTTCCTGAATCAGAATTAGGGTTTCGTTTCTCCGATGACGCACTACGGGACAATCCCCACCTCCGACGATCTCCTCACCTCCAGTGCCCCCACCACTACTTTCTTTTCCTGCGCAAGGGCACAAACCATCATCTTCGCTTCTAATCTCACAATCTCTCTCTCTCTCCGAGACTTAGCACCGACGCGAGCCGTCTCTCTCTCTTTCTCTGCGAGACTGCGACTGTGCGACAATGGTGGCGATGAATCTGAAATCGGAGACGAAATCCTTGATGGATCAAAGAGCTGCCTTGGAGGCGGAGACGAACGTTTTGCCATCTTAAATTGGACGGATGGACTCCGTCCAATATGATCGTTTTTACATTTTTAAATTTTAAATAACTGATCCGAACCGTTCAATATATTCTCCTTATTGAAAACTTAGAAGAAACCAATTTTTACATTTTTTCGAATTTTTTTACTATTTTTTTGGTATTTTAGAAAATCGTTGTTATTGGACGATCCATAATGTTTATATCATGAATTTTCAAAAATACTAAAAAAATAGTAAAAAAATTCGAAAAAAATGTAAAAATTGGTTTATTGTAAGTTTTCAATATGGAGAATATATTGAACGGTTCGGATCGGTCATTTGAAATTTAAAATCGTGAAAACGATCGTATTGGACGGACCCATCCGTCCTATATATAGGACACTAACAATTCTCTTATAAATATGGTGGAAATCAATTTCGGAAACTTTTGGATGTATACATTTCACTCGAAATAAAAATACTAATGGAAAGATTGAATATTTAAGTAAGAAACATGATTAGTCTGAATATTAATGATTCCTGAAGTTTTAAAATCAAAATGACATATATTGAATATATATTGACTCATGAAGTTATAATAAAATTGTAGAACTTTTTACAACCATTCTGACGAACCAAAATTTACTAAAATCGAAATTAAAATGAGAGAATTGTGACACTTCAAAGTTGGAATGGAAACCAAAATGAAATTTCAGAATTTTTCAAAAAAATAACTTTCATGGCTGGAATTCAAACTTGGAATTCCAAGCAAAAGAACTTTTAACTACTCAAAGTATGACGAACTAGACTACAACATTTATTTATTATAGTTGGATAATATATATATATATATGTAACTTATATTTTCGAATCTTTCTTCTCCAAACAGAAACGCGCGTATTAACAGTTCAAAACATGTTTTGCATGTTCAACTCTTAACATCTTCGACTACGCCGGATTTCCATCCAAATTTATATAAACTATATTTCTAATACTTATTTAGTATCAATTCAACGAAATGGGTTTGAAATTTAAAAGGAAGAAGATGGAAAAGCAAAGGTGTCACGATCCTCAAATATTCATCTGTTGACTATTGGCATCAAAAGAATTGATCAAGTCAAGATGGTTAAATCCAACTGAGGAGACATGAGTGAAATTAGAAGCCAGTCTATTGCAGCCTGCAGGTGGGGTCACTCTGTTAAGTGTTAACGGTGTTAGTGAAGAGTTTCAGTGGCTGAGGAGGAGACATGTGGCAATTGGATTAATGGGAAACAAGAGATACGACAAAAGAAGAAAATTACAGAAGTAAATTGTGAATTCAGCTTGTAACTTCCATCTTTTACCATTAGATCTTTCTGTATTGGATATAAAAGGGGTTGTCCCAGGAATTCTAGGTTTTGAATGCGAATTCTGATCTGAACTTATCAAAACTCTTATTCTCATCTTATTCTCATTTTATCCTTTATTTCCAGTTTATTTCAATCCATTGTATCTTGATTTTCAGCAAAGGATTAATATCCGTTTTTATGCTCAATAGCATCGTTTCTTATCCAATTTCATTATTCTCATATCAATTTAGTTCAATTACTTATATTTCCCTTCAATTTGAGCATTCTCTATCTGCTGGTCTGACAAGCATCAGAGTGGGTTTTGCTGTTTTGCTGGTTTTTTTTTTCTGAAATCAGTTCATTTCTGAGCTCAATCCAAGTTCAGGGACGTTACAAAAGGTCGGGACGGCCCCTACCTTAACGATGAACTCTTCGGGGAGACACCGTGCACCCTTCCCACTCTAGCGCGCTCCTGCCCAAGCTCCTTCTCTCTCTCTCAAACTCTCTGAACTTGTTTAAAAGTGATTTTGATTTGGATTGAGGACTTGGTGAACCAAGCACCTCTATTTATAGCTAAAGTCTTCACCTAACATCTTTCCATGATTTACACATGCTATTTACAACTGATTTCGGCTTGTACAAGTTCACATTATGCAGTTGCAAAGTTTTACCGGCCTCTTCTCACATTAATGGCTATGTCTAATCATGTTTCACCATGAGCAACACATGTTTGTTGAAATGCCTGAGAGAAGTCCGAGTTTTTTGACCATTTTTAGTCCATTATTTTGTGTGAGTTTAGTAGCCCGCATTTTTACTACAGCTAGGCACTAGGTTTGTAGCCATTTCATGTTTTTAGCACGCGTGTAAGATAGGTTCAAGTTCAAGTGTGTTGCACGTGTAACTGATTATCAAGTATTTGACACAACGCTCAAGTGACAAATACAATTTTTATTCATTGGCATTTTGTTAGTCTATAGTGATAACACCTCTCGTGTCATTGCTCTTCGCCCTGCTTCTATTTGTCTAGCTGTGATCCGACGCAGGTTCCTGTTTTTGGGGAAGGGATCCCCTACCTAATATTTTGTATCCGTTGTTCAACCAGGTAAAAAGGAAAGAGTCAGCTGTGGACAAACTTTGCTAGAACGTCGACCGGTATGGGATGTCCATGCCCCGGGTCCCAGGGTTAGGGTATTCCCTATGTTGACAGGGGCGGATCTACCACCGGGGCGGGTGGGGCTAGAGCCCCACCTCACGCCGTCGAGCCCTTGGAGCCCCCTTTTAGCCCCAGCTAATTTTTTTTGCCATTGGAGCACTCAAAAGTGGGGCTAAAGACTTAAACAGAGATTGTCAGACCCACCTTAATATTTTTTCTAGATCAGCCACTAGTTGAGCCTACTCAGATAAGAACTGAACTTTTGCTTGAAAGTAAGAATCGAGATTTTTTATTTGGTCTTGCATCAGGATTTCAACGGAAGGAACATTTTGTTTTTCTATAATATATATATTATTATTGGTCATCTTAAGACATATTTTGCTTGAAATTTTAAAACATAAAGCAATCCTGAATGGAAAACATGCCCACGGAACACACAAGAGAAAATTACACGACACAGCTGAAGATCCTGCAAACATAAACCCGAATGCTGTAAGTTCTTATTTTCCAATTTTGTATTGTTAGAATTACATATATACATAATCTTACTTTCGGATTTTCTCGAACATGTGTATTATTATTATAAATAAAAATTAAAAATACTCCATTGTAAAATTTTTTTTATGCCATTGCAAAAATGTAAAATTTGTGATATGCCATCACTACATGACTAATTATTTTTATACCACTATAAAATACGGGGCTGATAACCATCATCCCCAAGATTCATCATCCCCTAATATTTGGATTAATTACATTCCAAAAAAGAAAAGAGGATGATGGGATGATGGAGATGAGCAATTAATAACTATTTTTTTATTTTCAAAATACTTTTTCCATCATCCCCTCTGTTATTTTTTTTTTCAGAATAGTTAGTTATTTTTTCAAAAATAACCGTGTTAGACATGCGTCATTTATATTGTTTAATTTAATCTTATTAAATATATTAACAGATAATATATCTTTTTTTTAAAAAAAAAGAAAAACATCGAATGGAATCTTGAATAGATACATTTTGATTTCCATATTATAGTCCAACATTGGTAATTATCTCTAATAACAAAAGAGATTTTTTGTTTATTTCAGAATACAATAATTAAAGAATTGGGGTTAATAATTAGTAATAACCATTTGGTTATCTCTACTACTTATAAAGCACCCTTAGCAAAGTCAGCATTTTTCACACAAAGGGGTCCAAACAATTTTGTTAGCATCATTATAAACCATTGATCAATATGATGTACGGTTCAGATTGCTATTTCTACAAAGGAGTCGACCCTTCACACAAATAAGTCAGGGCGGTGGATTGGTAGTTAACAAATTTCCGTAGTTTCGCATCTCGAGTTCGAATCCCAGCTTCACCGTATATTATTTTGGCCTTTTTTTTTGTTTTGTGCAGCGCTTAACCTAGCCCCTTTAATTTTCGCTCCCCTAAAAATAGAAATCGCAGAAAAGGAAAAAGAGCATTCACGCTCCCTTCCCCCCTCTTCTATTCTCTCGAGCAAACCCTAATTCCAGATTTCGCTACTTCTACTGCGACTACTGCCGCCGCTCCTGTCGTTGCTTCTATTGTTGCTACTGTTGTTCTTCTCCTTGATTTCATGTAAGATTTCCCTTTTCTTTCCAATTCATTCCGAAATTGAAAAATTTCACATAATCACATGTTGAAACCCTTCTTATTGTTGTTTCGTACAAATTCTAAAGTGCCGATTTTGCTAAATTTCAGTTAATTCTGTTTAGATCGTATCCTTGTTGCACGTGAATCCCTAAAAAATACTGAATTTAATGGATTTCTCATCAGATGAAGAGGAAACGGAGGTGGATTTAGTATATTGGGCCACTCGATCTCTCCTAAGAAAGGGGCTTTTTGAATTTTTGTATCGTCAGGAAGAAGCACAAGCAAGAAGAGGCATTGCACAAGGCCCTCAAGGATGCATCACCTCTACTTCTCTTCCATCATTCCTCTTCGCTGGTAGGTTCTGTTACAATCTAGGATTTTAACAGATAGGCTACGCCTTTCCTCTTTAAGGTAAGCAGCAATTCGTCTTAGATATCGCTCTATGTCTCTCTCTTTCTTCTCCTTCTTGCTTTATGAATATTTTTTTATAGTTTTCTTTCTTGTGATGTTCAAGGTGCGTCGATTTTGGTTCGTAATGAGTTTCAATCGACAATTTTCATAGCAATTATGAACTTCAAGGTCTGTGATTTTTCAGTTTTGTGAGGTATTATTTCTCAATTTTTTAATCTGACTTTGTACAGTCCTTCCGTACCAGTATATTCTCTGCTTTTTAACTAATAGTCATCAACTACTTGATTGTTTTCTAGGAGTACTAGCTATTTTCTTGCATTATCTTGGTTTAGTAACTTTTGATTCATTTCTATGTTGGTTTTAGCATGGCGATTTATTCTCACATGGCGCAAAGAGGTTGCCGCTGTCTCCATCACCGCTGCCGAGGCCATCAAAAACCCTGGATAAGGTGAAAACACTATAGAAGATGGAGCAGCTACGACGAGTTTTTGTAATGTCGTTATTGCCACAACAAATGAATTCTAGGTAAATTTTCAATCATTTCTCCTTTCCTTTTCACATAATTTGAGGATGTTAGAGCACGCTTTAAGATTTTCTTTAGATCTTTAGATAACTTTTATCAGTATAATCTGTTATTCTTAATGTAACTATTTTCTTCTGTCACTTTCTTCGATTGATCTAAATTTTTTAATTCATTTAGGATTTGTTTTTTCAATCTGTTTGTAAGTAAAATTGGTAGTAATAATGGATTTACAGTTGAGGAATTTATGTGGTTGATGATTTTGGTTTTTTTATTTCATTGTTGTTTGCAGGAAGTATTTGTTATAAATGAGCAATTACCGCCTACGATTTATGGTTGATTTATGTTGTTTATTATTTTTGCTTACTTTCAGCTGGCTTTTTGTTGCACAAATGGCAGTAGATGTAGGTTACTCTTGGAGGGTAAAAGGATCAAATTTCACATACATGCTTAGCAATTCAGAATGCAAGGTCCTCTCTACCACATGATTGTAGGTGGTCCTCTCTGTCACGTGATTCTCAGAATTCAAGGTCCTCCAGACGAAGAAAGAGGAAGAGGAATTCATCACTGGTCCTCTCTCGGTTCTCATGACGAGTGTCAAAAATAATACTCAGGTTTCTTTTAAATTACTTCTGCATTAATTTTTAGTAGCTCTTGCAATATTATTTCTGTAATATTTGTCAGAAACAGTAACCATGCTGTGATGTGACCTGAACAAATCTGATAGCACTCTAAATTCTTGGCTATTGCAATTTTGATTTACTAATTTCACTTCAATTTTGTTTTTCTTCATTTATTTTAGGTGCTGATTAATTGTAGAAACAACAAGAAGTTGCTTGGACGTGTGAGAGCCTTTGATCGCCACTGCAACATGGTTCTTGAAAATACTAGAGAAATGTGGGCTGAGGTTTTTTTTTTCCTGAAACAATACATAACCAAATTACATTGATTGCATAAGATGAAACTCAATCCATACCATTCAGGGAAAAGAAAGAGGTTATGATATGGAAAAAAATAATAATGATGTCTTCTCTCTACTGTTTTCTTGAAACAAAAATTACCCAAACTACAAATTCTTTTGGTCAATTTTTTCTTATACACTTTATTCTTATACAAAAATTACCCAAACGGCAAGGTGGTGCATGAGATAGAAACTATGAAGCTTCTGGAATAAGAGCAAATGCAATAGACTGCCATAGAATTGCTGAACAGTATTCAAAATTCAAACAAGTCGATATAGAAGATAAATTTTTCTTTGCTTTCTTTTTAAATTGCCAAACATATTCTTTATGTTGGTGGAAATGCATTTCAGGAAGTTGATGACTTGGGGAAGAAACAATCAAGTTACTTTTGCCATAAAAAAAAATTTATATTTCAGTTTGGGTTTGATTTTACCCATTTTTATTTTGCAATTTTACTTAGACAGTATATTTTATTTATATAGGAAAGAGAAGGATTATCTAAAGCCAAAGCACCCTATGTCAGAGACATGCAACCGTACTGGCCATAGATCTTAATTAACCAAATTGCATAGGAGCCGGTACTTTTACCCACTCTAACTACATACAGAGCAATCTGAAATGTCTATCAACACGTGTCAGGTCAGTGGTATGGCTCCACACATGTCAGGTCAGTGATTAACAGGCTATATGTGCAATAAAGTTTTTATTAATGTCAGCATATATCTGGATGCGATGCTTATTGATGTCTTATTTTTCAGCAAATGCTGAGCTTGCGACAGTCTCTACACGGGCTTGTCCAGTCAGGCCAGTGAGTACTGTTTCCTCTACAATTTTTGTATTAGATGAAATATATCTTTTTGATGAGCAGTCTTATCATTCTTGTTATAATTTATCTTTCAGGGAACAAAATCAGACTGGTAGTGACACATGTACATATTTTAACTTGCCTATTTGTAGCTTATTCTATAGCTTTCCTAGAATTTGTAAAAGAACTAAATAAGAATCATGTGAGTGAAGAGACCAGTTAAAGTTATGAAGCCCCTTTTCTTTTCAATTTTATGTGGGGTAGATTTGTATTGATACATATATAAGTTTCAACTGTGTATAGTCACTATAGTAGGGCTAATGGGGGGGGATTACAAATGGGCAGCATGGCCTGCTACTTCCATAGTCTGGGGGAATGTTGTCACAGGGATCAGGTTAGGGAACATTTAACAAACTGTAAGCGCATGGCAACAATAAAAGTAAAGGCATATATTTACCAACCTCTACACAGACGTACATAACTTGATATCCTTGTTCATTTGTATTGACATTAGTCTCTACATTGAACCGATTGGGTCTGGCATTATCAAGCTCTTGACATGATTTGGATTTCAATTCAAAATTAAGGCAAAATCCAGGATTTTGACCCATTTACCTTCTTAAGGATTTTGACTCATATAATTTAGCAAATTGCTATTTTTTTAGTTCCCTAATTTCTATTTTTCTATTTTGTTACATGACTTGCGTTATCAATTTTTTGCATTATCTTTTAGATAAAAAAGGAAAGCACTTAATTTCGAGCACGTAGTGCGATAATTCTTTTTGCCAATTAAAGATGCAATAAAGGAGCTGAAGGTATCCAAGGCAACGTTGAAGCTTTGTATTCGTGAGCTGAGAATATCCAAATGACTGTATAGAAAAATTGAAAAGCTTGGATAATTTGGTGCAAATTGTATTGGATACTGCGCTTCAAGGTAATATTAACAGAATTGCATTTTCATTAAATAATTGCTTATTTTGTCTCAATTGATTAACATGTCGGCTTTTTCTTTAATATTCAGATTCAAATAATAAAATAAATGTGTATATTATCAATACTTACAAGTGTGGCATGCCATTTCTTTCTATGAATGGTTAACTTTCATTTTGTATAAATACTGGTAAATATCGAAATTAACTTAGATAAAAGAAAAAAGAAAAATATCCAATATCGTTGTTTTTATTTTTAATTTTGCATTAACTTTCATTTTGTATAAATACTTATTTTCATGCTAAGTAAGGTACGGGTACTATTTTTGTATGCTAAGAAAAAAGGGATATTACAAAATCAGTTTTAGATAAAAGAAAAATATCCAATATCGTTGTTTTTATTTTTAATTTTGCAGGTTATAGAGAGAGAGAACAAAGGAGATCAACAATCACTGCTTGGCATCCCGACCTGACCACTGGTTAGCTTGAAGAAACATCTCCTATGTTTCAGTAGGAAACGACTGAACCAATCACTGACACTGCTTCAGTTGCCACACTAAATTACGTGAATAGAGATGCTGTCAGAGTCTATCGAGCAACTCGAGAGGATTCTGATGAAAAATATGAAAGGAGGATGCTAAAAAAAATGGGATCTGAAGAGGGATGAGCAAAAAAGTGTTATTTGTTGATGTGCTTAAGGGGGCATGACTGGGGGTGTGAAATAATCTCTACCATAATACATAATACTACTACTGTTCACTCAATTGTATATTCTGTATCCTTTCTCAAATTGGAGCAATATGTCATTTGTGTTTCAATTTTGGATAAATGTAAATATAGATAGATAGCTTTAATTTTTCTATGCTATCTTACATTTTTTTTTTTTTGGCTTATGAATGAAGATAAAATCAGTAATATCATTCTAAGTTGAACCTTCATTGTGGCTGCATATGAATATGTATCTTAAAACGTTGATACGTTGTTAGTCGAATAAATTGAAATTGCTAGAAAAATTAGTGTATAGAGAAGAAAGTAGTTTCTTTTTCTCATTTGAATATTGAATATATCCCAATGCATTTTATTTTTTATGCCAGATGGTTCATTTTTCTACAATTGTATTTATTTTCAATTTGATAATTGTCTTGATTTATTTAAAAAAGATATTGAATAGATATAGTGTGATCTAGCACCAAAGATTCTTGATTGCTCACTTCTCTCTAATTGACTCCCTTATATGATCTAATTGTGATTTGATGATATCACGAGGAAATGGAAATAGTGATCCTGCGCCATATGCAATACCTTTTTAAGCACAAATAATAGAAATAGAGATCATGCGCCCAATCATTTTGGTGACCATATGTAATTCCTTTTTAAGCACAAAAACAAAAATAGTGATCCTGCACCCAATAATTTTTGTGACCTGGCAAAATAATTCCTTAAATTCACTAAGGTCACCTGCATATATAAAAACTCCAATTAAACTCCAATCAAGGATGGACATAATGTCTCTATATATGTGAGCTTTTTCTCTTTATTTATAAAATTAAATAAACATAATGTTTTGTATCAGTCTTGCGTACCTAACCTGGAAATCCCGGTATAGTTTAATTATAAGAAGTAACAACCATGAACAAAAAAAATAGATCGAATCTAATTTAACTAATATTACAATTATCAAACTATATTCATGTAAAATAATATTTTATATTTTTGCATTTGAAGTCTGCCCGCACATTGAGCGGGCACTACTGCTAGTATTGCATAAAATAACTACTAACCATCATTTTGACAAATAGTTGTTTTTCAATCTCTCAACTTCTATATTTTTTTTAGTTACAATTTCGTCACCTGATACATGGGGATATAAATAAAGCGTAATGAGCATTGGCTCACAAATTAAGGCGCAAAAGCTTATAGTCTAGGCCCTTTTGGAAATTTTTCTTAACGCGCAGCCCTTTATGATATTTGAAAATAAAATTAAGCTCTTTTGGAAAAAAGTCCGAAACAATATCTTTACTTTTTTAGTTTTTAATATTATTTTGCAACTGTGGGGTTTGATATACTAATCAATACTGTGTGTAATGACAATACAATGTGTTCTTTTTGTGCTTTTATTCTCAAAATGTCGAGGGAATATGTAAGAATGGAATTGATACTTTGCACTCAATTAGGGTGCGAGTCCTGGTACCTAGCTAGATGTGGTTCCAATGTTACACTTGATACCAGTAGAGGTATGCTTATGCGAATATACAAGGTTTTTATTTTGTTTGTACCTCTTTGTTACTTTGTTATTGTGAACTGCAAAACTTGCTACGAATTGACTTTGAATGGTACAAAACTGAATTCGCTGGTTCTCTGGTTGAAGGTAGCATTGACCTCTCACCTCTTTAGTGTGCTCTGTATTGACTGCTAAAAGTGGTCAAGAAAAGAAACCCTGGTATATATAGTTGAGATGACTGTTAAATTAACCTTTTGAACAATTGTATATTTTACTAACCATTTTATATAATGTTCTTTAATTCCTGCTGCTTAAAATTATACTTACAGTAGTTTTATTATATTAGTGACCATTCTCAAATAACTGATTAAATAATTAAAGTTTGTAAGAATATAGACGCCTTTGATTATTTTTATTATTACCTCTTGGACAGATTAATTTCTTCAAAATGAAGCAACAATAAAGAATATATGTAGTGCAATTTTATTTATTTTTTTATAACAGAGATTAATATTATTTAATTTATCAGAAAAAAAAATAAGAACCTCTAAACTTGTTTTCTGAGTGCAAACCACTTTGTTTTTCCCATTGATAATTTATAATTTCAAATCATATGGCTCATATGAATCATTTTAATTTTGAATTTTTTTTTATATTACTGAAAAATACAAGAACAAAGAAAATTTTGTGACAACATCAATATATCAAAATTAAAAACTGAACTTCTATTTTCTTATCATAACCATATAAAAATATAATGGGCCCAGATGTGTGATTCAGCATGTGAGGAATAGTAATATATGGACCCAACTGTTGTCACACAAATGTGACGTGGGCCACTGGGCCCTGCCGATAGCACTCATTCACTCAACAACGGATCCGCCTCGAAATCAGTTTTCTTTGGAAATTGATTGCTGCCATCGACAAATATACCATTCCAGCCATCGCTAAATGTAAAATGAACATATACAGCAAACAAAATGAACATATAGACGATCTAAGTGAACACATACAAACAAATAAGTTCAATGAAAATAAGTTGAATATACATGTAAACTTCTGAACAAGTGATGACAACACTTATCTGTTTGTAAGTGTTCACTTATATTGTCTATATGTTCACTTTGTTTGGTGTATATGTCCATTTTGTATTTAACGATGGCTGAAATGGTATATTTACCGACGACACTTATAATTCCTGGTTTTCTTTCTTTTTTTTTTTTTTCCTTGGAAAAAACGCCTCAAAATATTAAAGGCCAGGAGAGAGGTTTGGCGCAATTAAAGCGTCGGCATTGTTCGCAAATCGCAAAACCCTAACATCACATAAAACTTTCAATTCGAGGTCCCGATCTGCTTCCGAGCGAAATCGCCTCCATCTCCATCTCAGCACAAGGTTACTTACTCTGCTCTTTTTACTTCTTTACTGCAGTTGACAAATTGGGGCTATTTCTTTTTCCCTGTTTATTCGAATTGCATGTACACTGAGTGACATTGGCTTGATTAATTTTTCAAGCAGTGGATATGTCAACTTCCTCCAAGCGTGGTCGTGGTCGTGGTCGCGGTCGCGGTCGGCGCTTAATTCAGCACGAGAGGAACAGTAAGGATATGAAGGCAAGCAACGAAGAGAATTGGTGTGGTGCATTCCCTGATGATGTGGTGGTAGACATCCTCTCTCGCCTGCCGCCCAAGCTCTTCTATCGCTCCAAGTGCGTCTCCAAGACATGGCTCGCTCTCTCTTCTGCCGCCTTTCCCCTCAACAAAAACCTCCAACCTACTCTGCTTGGCTTTTTCCATGGGGCTATTTCAGTTTTTCGGCGCAACCTTGGTTTCACAAACATATCTGATCGAGTTCACGAAATTGATGCGACACTCCGTGCCTTCTCGTATCATGATGAAGTTGAAATAATTGATTGCTGTAATGGACTTGTCCTTGTTAAATGTTGTAGTATTGAACCATCATTTGAATCACGAGACATGTACGTCTATAATCCGGCAACACGAAAGCGTACTGCCATAGAGTTGATGCCTAAGGTGTATTTTGAGGACGAGACTTACTCTGAAATATTTTCATTGGCATTTGATCCTCAAGATCAGTCCCACTTTTATGTCATTTCATTGCAACAATGGCACAGTCCGTGTTTGTCTTATGATAACAGCTTTTATATCTTCTCATCTGCTACTGGAAAATGGCAGCGGGGAGGAAATATGGAGTGTGTTTCCAAAGTTACACAGAATACAAAGGGCACTTTTCTTGATGGAAAAGTGCATCGTGTGACAGAAGGACATCAGATCGTAAGCATTGATCCAAAAAACAACACTTTTCTAGTGACCAAATTTGATTTTCCTGGTTTACAGTTTAGGAAGGATCTCTCTGAAATTGGGCAATCTCAAGGGCTTTTGCATTTTATGTATGTGAACGAGGAATCTCATAGGTTGTTGATTTGGGTTCCTGAAAATGGTAATCAACAAAATTGGATCTTGAAGCACCAACTAAATCTTGAAGGGATGCATTTGGGTAATGTATCAGTTAAGAATGTTAAATTGCATCCTGGGAAAGATGTTATTTTTGTGCTTGGGGAAAATGGACGGATCCTATCAATTGACTTGAACGATGGCGAACCGAATAAGATTTATTACCTTCGCAATCCATCCTGCTCTTCGTTTTGGCTTTACACGCCATGTTTTCCGGTTTGACTTTAATCATAAAATGGTGGAGGCTGGACACTGGAGAGGAAATATGTGCTTAACTTTTTGTTATTATATTCCAGTTTGCTGTATTTTGTTTCTGATTTAATATTATGTATGTAGTGTGTACCGACTGTGCTCTTTTGTGCTTTATTCTATGTTTTGGGTGGTTATGCGAGGAGAATGGAGGCGTTGCACTGTCTTAGGGTGTGTCTTGATAGTGTAAGAATGTTTGTCATGTAACTTTTCTAGTCTATTATGTTATATATTTAGGTTCTACTTTCTTTAAGAAAGAACATTCTCGACTACTAATTTGCAGGTTTTCTAATTGCAGATAGCACTTATTAGGCTTTGAATTTATTTGCTAAGAAAACCTGAAAATGAATGCAACATTTATATGCCATCTGAACTTGTCATATTCTCGACTACTAATATTGTCTTACTTATTTTTGATATATTGTTCATTATTTCTTTCTTCCACCTTATTTTACAACAATCCTGAATTTGTCATATTTTTAGTTAGCACTCAAATCACAGCGGAGCATTAACACCCCACATGTATGTAGTGGATCCAAAACTAAAACCCTAATTAACAATAAACTCCATCAGCCGACATCGTTACTGATTTCATTCCCTTCATTTTAATTAAGGTTTGAATTTGTTCACGAGCTGACGAGCGAAATCGCGTCGAACTCTGCACCTCCACGGCCAGAGCCACTGCAAGGATCGTTAGTGTTGATTGACTCGCTAGATTCTTGGGCGATGTCAACCTCCTCCGGATCCGATCAAGGTCGGTGCTTAATCCAGAATGAAGAAAGCATGGAAGAGATAGGGTGCGGTGCTGGTGCAGTACTCCCTGACGATGTGGTGGTGGAGATCCTCTCCCGACTGCCTCCCAAGCCCTTCTTTCGCTTCAAGTGCGTCTCCAAGACATGGCTCGCGCTCTCTTCTCACGCCTTTCGCCACAACAAACTCCTCCAACCTACTCTCTGGGGTTTTTTCTACGAGACATATCCTAATTCAGATTTCAAGCAGTGCCACATTGGCTTTACAAACACATCAGGTGGAATAGATGAGGTTGATGGAACGCTGAGTGCTTTGCCACATCACTCCCAATATGATTTATTGGATTGCTGTAATGGGCTGCTTCTTGTTAAAGGATATGCCTCTGGGCAGTCACCGCAAATATATGCCTATAATCCGGCAACACGGAAATATATCAGTGTAGAGTTGTTACCTCCAGTGAATTCTCAGTGGAATGTTATTGAAACATTTTCATTGGCATTTGACCCTCGAGATCTGTCGCAGTTTCACGTGGTTTGCTTCAGGAATTGGAATACTGTGAGTCTATCTAATAACAGCTTTCTAACCTTCTCATTTGATTCTCGCAAATGGCAGCAGGGAGGAGATCTGGGGCTGCTTTTGAAATTTCATATTATGCACAAGGCACTATTCTTAATGGAAAAGTGCATCGCGCCACAGAAGCTCACAACATGGTGAGCATTGATCCAAAGAACAACACTTTTCTACTGAGCAAATTTGATTTTCCTGGTTTGTCTGAACATGGTATGTCTGAAGTTGGGCAGTCTCAAGGGCTTCTGCATTTTATGTGTGTGGACAACTTTCATATGTCAATTTGGGTTCTTGAAAATGGAGATCAACAAAACTGGGTCTTAAAACGCCAACTAACCCTTGACGGAATGCTTTTAGTTGATGCATGCTGTTGGAGTATCCTATTGCATCCGGAGAAAGATGTCCTTTTTGTGCATTCAGAAAATGGACATATTCTATCAATCGAGTTGCATACTGGAAAATCAAACGAGATTTGTGTCCTTCCTCATCCGTACTGTCTTACATTTTTGCTTTACAAGCCATGTTACTTGGTTTGACTTTAATTACACTCTTTGGTCAGATGATGCATCTACAGATTATATCAGCATATTGTTCTGGCTTTCAAGTATATAGTAGTATTAAGGGCAATGCTTATGATATGTTTTGACTTTTCACAACACCAGTGATGGCGAGGACTTCGAGATGGTAGAGGCTGGAGGACTGGAGAGGAAACAAGTGTTTAATTTTTAGTCATAATTTTCCATTTTGTTGTATTTTGTTTCTCATTTGCATATACTACTGTGTGTAAGTGATCATACAATGTGCTCTTTTGGAGCTATTATTCTCAATTTTGAGGGCATATATGCAAGAAGCTGGAGGCGTTACACTGCCTTTAACTTGGGTGTGATTCCTGGTACCATGAGGTGATTGTACTGATACACTTAGAACTAGTCGCCGGATGCTTAGGCGAGCATAATACTGGATTGGTATAGATTTGAATGGACATGCCATTATCGCCTATCTAGTTCTTATTATTACCCTTTTGACAACTTTATTTAAACATAATTCTGCTGAATTGATAACATTTGTAGTGGAATCGACTGTCACTTCTGCAATTGTATTATTTTTATTAACAGAACGGTGTGGCAAAAATTAAAAAAAAATCATAAGAACCTATATTCATTTGTATTTTATTTTATCCCCCCCCCCCCAAAAAAAAAATGTCACCTTGTTAAGTTTGATTGTTGATCTCAAGTTGATCGTACAAACCCTTCATTCTTGCTGCTATGAATTCTCACATTTGCAAGGTCATGTTTCATAATTGTCACCAAATTTTGATCAGGGTTGATAAAAATTCTTAACCGCAGAGCTTTAACAAAATACTTAAGAAACCAAACAAGAGTTTTAACATTTGTATAATTGTATTGTACATGAAACGGGACATCTTAATACTCAATGGATACTTGGGATAGTTGATTTCTTTGATAAATTGTTTTAAATAGCTTATTTACTACGTTTTACTGTTGTGCTTGGGAATTGGGACTATCATCTTCGTCCATATCCTGATATGCTGAGTTCACATCAATTTCATCATGAGACCTATAATTAATTAATTAACCTTAAACAACAACATGTAATTAATATCGAACCTCCAATCTAAAAAGAGAGAGAATCCTTTGGCGTTCTTCTATTGTTGATGTTACCTGATACAAGTTACATTTAACTGGTGCAACTTCATGAGGAAAAGATTCAAAAACGTAATTCACCTTGTTGGAGTTTTTTTTTTTAGATAAAATATAAAACCACCTTGTTGGAGTTATATTCTAGAAGTCAATTATTTTGATCTATAGCATTGCATCGGCAATGCTGAAGAGTGGAGATCGTTGAGGCCGCCAGATTAGACAGTAAACAAGAGTTTATTTCTTGCTACTATTTCCCAGTTTTTTTATTATTATTTTAGTTTCTGATTTGAAGTTCTCAATTTTTAGGGAATATGCAAAGAGGTAATACCCAAGGGGGGAGGTCCAGCCCAATGTTCGTCCGGGAGCATATTATAAAAACTTCATTTTTCCTCTCTTATAAAAAGTACAAGGATGAAATATCTTCTAGTAAATAACACAAAATTAATAAAATTTAATTTATTTTTCTTTGAATTTGCTAGCACAAATTGATTAGAAATTAGTTAACCTTTAAGTGGAACTAAGTGCATGGAGAAGAAGAGCAAGAGCACAATACCGCCTCCTACGCCTTGGTTTGAGCCCTTTTGTTGTGATAAGAAAGGAGGTACGAATCAATTCCACTAGTTTCTCATTATGTGTGCTTGCATTGTGTTGTAAATTTGATTTAATTACACAAACCACACAATTGAAATTTTTTTTACTTGTATCTCTCTTTTCTCTTGTTTCGTTTTTTTTCTTTTGTTTACAAAGAACAACAAAAATAAACTTAAAAATAATAAAAATAAAATGAGCAAAGAAAATTTAAAATTAGATAGAAAGTGTAAAAAAAAAAAAACTTTCTCTCGGTCTCTCTTTCTCCTTTATGCCTCTAATTGAGCTAGAGTTTTTTTAAAAAAAAGGTAAAGAAATGATGAGAATTTCATCTATCCCTTGACGTGCATATGAGAGAAAGAGAGAATATGTAGGAGGAAGATGTCATCTGAGGTCAGAAATGCGAGATTGAGATATTTTTCGAATCTATGATGTAAAATAGAGAAAGACACAAAAAGAGAGGGGGACTTATATAAATTCGAGATGAAAACTAAATCGACATGGCACCACATCGAGAGAGGAAAGAGGAGACAGATACTTAAACATAACACTCCAGAACTAGGGTTTTCTCGGCCTCATCTTTTATATAAAAATATATATAATAATATTAATTATATTAATTACATTATTATTTAAACGTTTAAACAAAATAAACAACACCGAAATAGACTAATTTCGTCAACAGTTTCGTTTTTCTAACAAAACTGTGTCTTGACGGACCAGATCCTCTGGTCTGCCGATCAGAGAAATCCTTTGGTCGTTTTTAGATCTGAACCGTCTGATTTAATCTTAATGGCTATGGATGCCCCGTGCTAGTATCACTATTGATAGGTCCGAAAAAATATTAACCGTTGAGATTAAATCGGACGGTTCAGATCGAAAAACGATCAGTGGTCGTTTGTAAAAAACAACTAGAGGATCCGACTCTGTGTCTTGACCTTTGATCGTTTCGTTTACTAAACGAAAGGGAAATATATTTCATTGATCGTTTCGGTACCACGAAATGAAACGGTTAAACGGAAAAAATGATTTCGTTTGCAGGCTTATGTGAACCCAAAAAAGTGATGTTACCGATGATCTTAATTTGTGGAGTCGGCATTTGTCGCAATTTGTTAAGGATCGGTTCGGCGCCGCCTAAAACCCTAGTATTAATCTCCAACATCCACGGCCAGAGAGATAGTACCACTACAAAGGTCAGTAACTAGCTCAGTCGCTCTCTCTGCTCCTTTATAAATTGTATCATTAATTCCTTTTCCCTGTCTAATAATGTTTGCCAGATTTGGTGCGATGGCACAGAGCAATGAAGAGATTTGGTGCGATGCACTCCCTGATGATGTGGTGGTCATGATCCTCTCTTTGTTGCCGCCGAAGCCCTTCTTTCGCTTCAAGTGCGTCTCCAAATCCTGGCTCGCTCTCTCTTCTCGTGCTTTGCGCCTCAACAAACTCCTCCCACCAACTCTCCTCGGTTTTTTCTATGAGACTCCTTCACGTTCCCCACACAACATTGGCTTTACAATCATATCAAATGGAGTTCGTAAACTCGACGCAACACTTGGTTTATCCAAATATGATGAATTTCAAATTCATGATTGCTGTAATGGACTTGTCCTTGTTACATCTCGGATCTCTCAACCCTCATTTAGGTCTCAGAACATGTATGTCTATAATCTGGCAACACGAAAGCGTACTTCCATAGAGCTGTTACCCCAGGAGCATTTTGAGGACGAGGCATATGATGAAGTATTCTCATTGGCGTTTGACCCTCAATATGAGTTGCAGTTTCATGTGGTTTGTTTCAGGCAATGGCACAAAGAGCGCTGGTCTTCTGATAACATCTTTCTTACCTTCTCGTCTGATTCTGGCACTTGGCAGCGGGGAGGAAATTTAGAGTGTGTTTCCAAAATTGCACACAAGTCAAAGGGCACTTATCTTGATGGAAGACTGCATCGTGTGACAGAAGAACACGAGATTGCAAGTGTTGATCCAAACAACAACACTTGTTTAGTGACCAAATTTGATTTTCCTGGTTTGTCTCAAAATGGCATCTCTGAAATTGGGCAGTCTCGAGGGGTTTTGCATTTTATGTTTCTAAACGAATCTCATATGATGTCGATTTGGGTTCTTGAAAATGATGATCAACAAAATTGGATCTTGAAGCACCAACTGAGCCTCGAAGAGATGTTAGTTAATGCATCATTTCAGAATATTAAATTGCATCCGGGGAAAGACGTTATTTTTGCGCGTGGCAAATTTGGACGTATCCTATCAATTGATTTGATCAATGGCAAAGAGAGTGAGTTTTATTACCTTTATTATCCATCCTGCTCTCAATTTTGGCTTTACATGCATTGTTTTTTGGTTTAACTTTAATCGCATACCTTACTTTGATCAGATGATGCATCTAGTTATGCTTCTTGACAAAAAGAAATTGTATACCATCTTATGGTATGATTTCCTAGTATGTACTATGTAGTAGTGTTTTTTTTTTTTCGGGGGGGGGGGGGGGGGGAGGGGAGGGGAGGGCAATAAAGATGCTTATTCTAAATTGCCCTAACATGTACTTTCAAATTTTTTCTAATATTCAGGTTTGCCGTATTTTGTTTCTGATTTGATATAACGTGTCAGTAATAACAATGTTCTCTTTTGTGCTTTATTGTCTGCTTTGGGGGTTATGCAAGGAGAGAGGCATGGCACTGCCTTAGGATGTTTTTGCATACAGAACATGCTAGAAATTGATTTGGATACCAGAAAACTGCATTTATGGCTCTCTAATTGGCAGATAGCAATGATTTCTCTCACCTTTTAAATTGGCTTTTATAGTAATTTAAGATAGAATATGGTATAATCGACTATGACTGTTCGATTAACTTTTGAAAATTGAATAATTTGTGTATTATACAACTCACTGTATGTGTTGGTGCTTTCCTGGATATTAAAAGCCCTGTCACTGGTATATATGCAAAATATTGGTCACCATACTTCCATTATATTAGTAACCCTAAATAACTAATTCCATAGTTTCTTTGATATAATTGGGTTAATGAAAGCACCTTTCACTGACCTATTTCATCTTCCTTAGAAATAATTTTACCTCTGTAATCTATTATTAGCATTATGACCGATTCATTACAAAAAAGAATTAGTTGAACTTTTCAAATATAAAATGGTGACTGACTGTGCCGTTTGTTTATTGTGGTGTGTTTATACAGTATACAGAAAAAAAAATTGATCAAGGTCTAATGTAGATACCTACCTTTATTTTGAATCACTATATAAATTCGTCAAGCTTTTAAGAAACTCTGTTTTTTCTATTTTATCGCCGTTTTATCTTTGTTTTGGTTCATACCGCACTATCATTTTATCCGTTTTATCACCGCATAAACCGTTTTTTTACCGTTTTATCACCGATAAATGCTAAATCACCACCCAACCGTGAAACCGCATTTTAAAACCTTAAAATTTGTTCATGTCAAAATGATTGAAGAATTTAAACCGGTGGAATATCACTTTTAGCTGATATTCGTTCTGGGTTAAATTCATTTATAACATTTACATTTATGAGTATAGTAAAATTGTATCGCCAGTGCGAAATGCTCTGTTCACCTGTCAAAAAACGTCGATTCCTTGTAAAGTTGTTAGTTTATTTTATTTTATTTTAATGGTTGTTACATAAATCACTCTGCATCAATTGGATTATATGAACCTTTTATTTATTTAATATTTTAAAAAAAAGCAACAGAAACGTTGCCTGATTGTATTGAAAATGTCAAATTCTCGATTGACATCCACTGTTTATCGTTTCTAAAAAAGAAATATGTGAAATTAATATGAACCTTTTATTGTTGCTGCTTCTCGGCCGTATTTATCTGAGCAGTCCCAACAAACATGACAAATATATTATCAATTAACTGTCTGAAGTTCTACATGGGCAGTAAATTAGTTTCTTCTACCAGTAGAGTGTCACATCCAAACAACAAACATTTTGCGTTATACAGAAACACAAAGCGTTATAAGGTTCTGTTTAGTTTAATTTTCGTAGTAGTATTATTGGTTCAGGTTTGAATGGCACCACTGGTACTGATAGGAATTCATGTAGGTTGTAATACTCTTGTTTCTCTAATGAAAAAGGTAGCCATTAGATAGGCCGGTAGTCAGATGAAAGTTTTAAGTTTCTTTATTGTTCCACGCTTCCACTTATTTCTCTCCTCTCCTATTGTAACTTTTCAGAGAATGTTAAGTCCGTACGTAGGCAGGTTACGGTCATATAAAAAACAAACAAACATTTGATTTAAAAATGAAATATCCAAATATATAGAAATATATATCGTTATAACATTTGTATCATCATCAATATCCAAATAGAAAGTAATTATTAAGTATTATTCATAATTGTTCCTTTATAAATTCAAACTAATGCAATAAATTTGTAAATCAATATCCTAACAAAAATTATACTAACAAAAATAAATATAACAGACTTACCACGTAGAAAAATAAAATCGAACAAAAAAAATTGTTGGGGTGAAAAGTATGGTTCAATATTAACAAGAATAACATTCTTCAATGAACTATTTTTTGCGACATATTAACTTTTATCAATTTCTTAATTATGGTTCAATACCGTAGAAACTTTCTGGCACAAGTACTGGAGTCGTTTTTCAAAATCTAAAATTCATACAATCGATCCGAACCATTCAAATTATTCTCATATTGAAATCTCCTAGAAAACCAAAATTTATATTTTTTCAAAAATTTTTTGCTATATATTATGCTATTTTTCAAAAAACACTATAAAGGAGTATTTCTGACCCTTCAATTTGAATATAGCGTAATATATAGCAAAAAAATTCGGAAAAAATGTACAATTTGGTCTTGAAGGATATTTTTATGTGGAGAACAACTTGAACTGTTCGGATTGACTATTTTAATTTTAGATTTTGAAAAACGACTCAAACATATAGATTTAATCCGTATGCTGGAGTACACTTTAGCCAATCTCTCTCTAGACAATCTTTATGCTGGAGCATACTATATGTGATCTTTGTATGTGAAAAGTATGTTAATATCGTACTTGTTAATGCATAAAAAAAAATTGAATGTATTAAATATTGGTACCTTTAATAGATATATGTTATGAGTCATAACTTATGACGACAGTGCACTATCTATCTAAATGATATTTTGGCCGGACTATTATTTTCAGAATAACAGGGACTATAATAAAAACATACCAAAGTAAAAAAAAAAAAAAAGAAGAAGAAGGCAGTTCTAGGATATTGTAAACGCGTTGTGTCGTGTCAAACATGTACGTTTTAGAACTCGTGTCGTGAAGTGTTGATACGAGTTAATATTTTCAACGTGTAGTGTTGTATCGTGTTAAGTGAAAAAATTGATTAACACGACACACATTATGACACGACACGTCGGACACTTATCAATATATTATAATTTATTTTAATTTGTTCGCTAAAAATTCATTAAATATTTAAATAATTTTCAAATAGATAAAATATTATAAATTGTTAAATTTCATATATTAAAATAAAATTTAACAATTGAATAAAAATATTATAAATGGAAGTTATTAAATTTATAATATAAATTCAATATAATTTAATAAATTTGAAATAATATTAATATTTGTCGTGCTAACTTTTGTCCCATACCGTGTCAATACACATCGTATTAAGACGTGTCATGTCAACACAAAGGGGTGTCATGTCAATATGTTGGTTGGTGTGATATTATCTAGAAAAACACTAGACAGCGCACGTGCAAAGGTTGCGCTAGCTATGGCCGTCGGAACCGCCCAATAACTCAACAAGGCAGCACACATGGGTTGATTACTGGTTTTCTTATGTATGTCGCGAGTCATGTAAAGTAATAACTTAGTTAATTAACACGTTACACAATAAGAATTGGTTTTAGGCAGATAATTTTGATGTCCAATAATTAATAACAAACCCTAAAATTAGAAAGTTGTAACGAAGCAAATTTCAATCTACAATGAGGGTGTCGGTTAATAACCTAAAAATCATCTCCATTTCTAAGCAAATGAAGGACTGCGATGAGATTAAATAACTAATTGTTTGTGTCCAGTCAATGTGAAGTAAGTAACCACGACCACGAAGAAACTAATTCGTCCGCTACCGCTAGTGTATAGTGTTCACACTAGGCAAAATATAATAATATTTATTTTGCAAATGATTGTACGAATATTAAAAGTTTAATTTAATTAAAACACTCCCTCAGTCTCCTTCTGATCGGATCGGTGTTAATCCAGGATTGGATCTGCTCTGGAACGCAAGTTAAGTAAGTAAGGAAGGTGGTTTAGAGTTTAGATTTTAGAGTTGATATTCCCTTTTTGTGTTTCAATTTGTATCGCATTCTGAGTGAGACTAGCACGCAGACGCTTGAATTTTTAATTAAGCAGGGGAGATGGAGATGGAGATGGCAACCTCCTCCGAGAAGAAGGAGATGATTGAGAGTCAGAGCAAGGAAAGCAATGAAGAGAGCTCACTCCCTCTCCCTGACGATGTGGTGCTGGAGGTCCTCTCTCGGCTTCCCCCCAAGCCCTTCTTTCGCTTCAAGTGCGTCTCCAAGACATGGCTCGCTCTCTCTTCTCACGCCTTTCGCCACAACAAATTCCTCCAACCAACTTTTTTGGGCTTTTTCTGGGTAACGGAAACCCCGTACGAACTTGGTTTTACAGACATATCAGGTGGAGCTGGAGGTCGAGGAGTTGGAGGTGCTGTAGTCGACGGAACACTCAGAGCTTTACCGCCTCATGATGGATGTTGCATAGTGGATTGCTGTAATGGGCTTCTTCTTGTTCGCTGTATCTACTGTGGACCCCAGATTTTTTTGTGCAATTATGCCTATAATCCGGCAACACGAAAGCATACCGCGATACAGTGGTCACCTCTGTTAAAGACTAAATGGTATGAGGAGGTGCTCCATAGTGTATTTTCACTGGCTTTTGACCCTCGAAACGGGTTGCAGTTTCATGTGGTTTGTTTCAGGCACTCTCATGAAACGGAGGGTGGGTGTACTAACGTCTTTTCTACCTTCTCGTCTCATTCTGGCAGATGGCAGCTGGGAGGAACTTTGGAATGTGCTTTGAAAATCGCAGAATATTCAAATGGCACTTTTTTTCACGGAAGAGTGCATCGAGTGACACAAGGACATGAAATCGTTAGCGTCGATCCAATCAACAATTCTTGCTTAGTGACCAAATTTGATTTCCCTGGCTTGTCTGACAATATTGGTTTCTCTGAAATTGGGCAGTCTCATGGCCTCCTGCATTTTATGTTTGGGAACAAATCTCGCAAGGTATCTATTTGGGTTTCTGAAAAAGGTGATCTGCAAAAGTGGATCTTCAAGCACCAACTTAGCCTTGACGAGATGCATTTTGGTGATGTGTATGGTTCATTCCGGCATATCAAATTGCATCCAGAGAAAGATGCCCTTTTAGTGCATTTGGGAAATGGCCATATCCTATCAATCGAGTTGTCCACAGGCAAATCAAATGAGTTTTGTGTTCATCCTAGTACAAAGTGTCATACTGTTTGGCTTTTCATGCCGTTTTTCTTGGTTTGACTTCAATTATCCACTTCACTTTGGTCAGATGATAGATCTATAGTTATGTATCCAGATTGTGATGCATCTGTAGTTATGTATCCAGATTATGATGCGTCTCTGAGACTCTGACGACACCAGTGACAGGAAGCTGGAGCTTATTTTTTTTATTATTATTTTCCAGTTTTCATTTGTATTTTTCTTTCTGCGTCGATATATTGGGTGTACCATGAGGCATGAATACTTGTCCACGTTTTGGTTTTTTCTTCTCAATTTTGGGGGGATATGCATGGAGACAATAGAGGTGATGCTGAAATTATTTTATATAGGAATTCAGACGCAAAAAATTTTAATAGAAAGAATTATTATTATTATTTTTTTTAATAAGAAGAAAGTTCGAACGCATTTTATAAAAGCGTACAGTCTCTCTCCTTCCTAACCGTTTATAAAACGCGCTCGAAGGCTTCAAACGCGTTTTATAAACGGGTAAGAATGAGAGAGACTGTACCGCTTCAGTTACGCCTCAAAAGGCTGGTCAGACCTTCGTACGCGTTTATAAAACGCGTTCGGAGCCTTCGAGCGCGTTTTATAAACGTGTTATTAGTTTTTCATATTTTTCATTCAAGCCACAACATTTAACTTATTAAAAATAATATTTTGCAACAAGATCCCTGCATGTTTCATATTTACAAAATTCTCAAAATTTTATTTCCAATTAAAGATGTATTAAATAGATATAAAAAATATATCACACATATTTTATATGCATTTAATTGCACATATTTTTTTAACATGCGTATAATATCATTTTGTTTGAATAATTATTCGCCGATGATCCTGTATTTTTACTATTTAATTCTACAAACTTATCTTTTGCATTGTAGTCTCTCCTTTTTTTTTATGTTAGCCATATATAATCAAATAATATATAATATGGAAATAATTAAAATATAAATTTTTTAAAAAATTTTGAACATTAAAACTTTAAACATGCATAACTTTTGATAGGAAGGTCCGTTTGGGGCGATCGAGCACAATCCGAAAAGCTGGTGACGAGATCTACACCATTTTCGGAGCCAAAAAACATTCTCTAGACCTCCAAAAAACGTTTTGAAAGTTTGCAAGCCTAAAAACCACTCTAAACTACTAAAAAAGTTTTTAAAATCATAAAATAATCATTAAAAATAGAAATGCAGTAAATCAAGTGACTTTCTTAATAGTTATTAAAAAAAAATAATATTAATGTCAAAATTAATATTCTAATGTCATTTTTAAATAAAATTAATATGAAATTAAATGTGATATTTCAAAAATTGTAAATTTTAACCTAAATTTTCTATTAATTTTGAAAAAAATGGTAATAACTCCATTTCGAAAAATTTACGCCTTCCTACCCGTTTATAAAACGCGCTCGAAAGCTCCGAACGCATTTTATAAATGCGTACGAAGGTCTGACCACCTTTTGAGGCGTAACTGAAGCGGTACAATCTCTCTCCTTCTTACCCGTTTATAAAACGCGTTCGAAACGTTCGAGCGCGTTTTATAAACGGGTAGGAAGGAGAGAGACTGTACGCTTTTATAAAACGCGTTCGAACTTTCTTCTTATTAAAAAAATAATAATAATTCTTTCTATTAAAATTTTTTTGTTCTAAATTCCTATATAAAATAATTTCGGATTATCTAAAGTGCAATTAGATAAATTATTTTTTGGTATTTTTTTGAACTCTAAATAAATGCAAGGGATGTCCTAGGGTTTCGTGTTCAATTAGTTTAGCTCTAAAGCACCTCGGTCTACGACTTTCATCAAGATAGAGGCACATTTCGGATCGAAATGTACAGATTTTGGACCGAAATGCATACTGTTTCGGTCCAAAACTTGCTTAAGACCTCTTGTTTCAACTTGATATCTTTATACAATGTTATGTGAAGGATACTAAACAACCAAACCTAAGTTTCTAACCTCAGCTGTCGCAATTTTGGTTCTAACTTGGTTTGGAACTTGGTTTTTACCACGTAAATAACTAAACCTATACTTTTGTTCTGATTTAGTTATTTAAGTATGTTTGGTTGGATTTCTAGAGGTATTTAAAGTCCTGTCGGATCAATAAAAGTTACACCTTTCGGTCGTGAACTAACCTCCTCTTTCGAGCGATTGGCTTACCTCAAGTACTAAACTAATCAATTGTTTGTTCTAGTTTATTGTCCTAGTGGTGCTGCAGTTCATCAATAGGTAAACAATCAAACAAGCAATCAAATTAATCAAGCTAGATATAATACTCGACAAAACATATCACATAATCATAGCATAAGTAATCAAGAAATAACAAAATACTAAACTAATCTACTAACTACCCCTAAGACATCATTAACTAGCCTAGCATGCAAGCAAAACAAGATACAAACTCTATCAAATCAAATATCAAGAGAAAAAGAAGGAATAAACCAAATATCGCCTCTAACTCGAGATATCGATCGTCTAGAGCCGTTGTTGGATCGGTTCTACCGCCGTCGCGTCCAGAATCGCTCCAAAGTTGCTGCCATGGTCGTGCTCCGCTCTCGTTGGTTCTCCTCTCTGGTCGAAATTCGTGCTTAAATGCACCCAGGGAAAGTCTAGGAGGCGGCTAGGGCAAGAGATCTCCTTTCCTTCTTCGAAACTTGTCAAATTTCACTTTCCATACATGGATTTCGGACCGAAATTTCAGAATCGAGCACTCATAGTATTTTGTCCATAATTTCTTCATCCAGACTCCGATTGAGGTGATTCAAAGATCGTTGGAAAGCTTAGGATAAGCTCTACAGTGCTATGGATTTTATTCAGTCATTTGTTTTTCCAAAATCCACATTTTTATGTGATAATTATGCCTAATCCACCAAGTTCCTGCAAAACAAATCAAATTGCTACGGCAGTACCCAATCTTGCAAAATAAATCACAAAAGTACATTGAATATCATGGATTTGGATAGTATTTGGGCGACAAATACGATCAAAATACATATATAAATAAGAGAGATATCACCTAGTGATACTAGTACAGGAGCTTCCCCTTGTATATTTTCTAAATTTTTGGATTTTTTTGTTTTTTGTTTTATTTTTAATAGTTTTGTTGTAATATTTCTGGTGTTATTTTAGCCTACGAATTTTGTTGTGAATTTGTTACTTTAGCCTTTTCTGGATCGAATTGATGTGCATGGTGTATTTTAGTTTTTTATTTCAAATTTCTGTAAATACTTTTTCTTATCTTCTTTTCCTTGATAAAATTCATAGGTGTGGTTTCCACTTACCCTCAAAATAACACATTTCTGGTATTAGAATGGAATGATTATGCTGATTTTTTATTATCATTGTTGTCAGTACTTAATTTGTCCCAATTAAGTGCCTTTATATGGAGAGGGAGAGGGGTCTGCCATCAGAGAGGACAGGAGATGGAGAGGGGTTTGCAATCGAAGATGAGAGGAGAGGGAGAGGAATTTGCCATCGGAGAGTGGAGAGTAGAGGAGAGGAGATGCCATCGAGTGAGAGAGAGATGAGAGCGAGAGCGGCTCTTAGGGCTTGCTCGAGAATGGGTTAACCTAAGCTAAGGAAAAATAGAGAAATCAAGTTAACATGCTCCCATAGTTGTTATTGGATTAATCAAGGGAAACTCAAGGAAGCCACAGTCCTCCAGGAGCTCATTTGAGGAGACAATGAGCTACCCCCAAAATCGAAGAGTACTAGAGTTAAATTGGAATCTAGTTTTTTAGGATAATAATGCCCTCAACTACTCTCTAATGTTAAATCCATCAAAAATGTCCAACGATTTTTCTTCTTAAAGGTTAATATAGTCTTTTCATACATTACAAATGGTGTTACTAACATAAACTTTATACATTTCATTTTGAAATTGGAGCAAGTAAACTTTAATTTCATATCTTTGCTTACTTTTTCTTTTCTCTCCTTACTCTTTCTTTTCTCCGATTATTCTTTTCTGGAGCACAGCCTTAAGATTTGCACCTCTATATGTTCGTCTCAGATTCTGTTTTCGCTTACAGAGACGAGGCATACGAGAGCGAGAGCGGCGCTTAGAGAGAGAGAGAGACGGAAAACCGTTAAACAACGAAACGTAAATCGGCCGTTCCATTTTCGTTTCGTCCAGCTAAACGAAATTACATACCACATTCTGTTTCTGGCATGCTGAAACATAATAAAAAATCCTTCCATTTCCGCTTCGTTCCGGACGGAATCCGGGATTAACTCTTCGTCCCTCGTCCCGACTCATCCCCTTCTATCCCCCTTTATTTCGGTATTGGAGCGAGTAAACGATCACGGGCAGCTGAGATTTTAATCCTTCTTCGTCACCTCATCTCGTCTCCCCTCCTACGCCAAGTACTGGAGCACAGCAGGATGCCAAACTTTCGACGGAGACCAATCTGCTCTGCTGCTCAGGAGAGAAACCGGTAGAGCTGCTACAAGGTTAGTTACTAGACCTGCTACGAAAACTTTAAACTTTAGGTGCTATTTTCTTTTCCGTTTTCCCCAATTTGAATGGAATCCTGAGTCTGAGTGAGTGAGACCAATTGCTTGATTTTGTAATTCATATTCAGCACTGTGAGAGAAAGGAGGAGATGCAGAGCAACGGCGAGATTTGGGGTGGTGCACTTCCCGATGATGTGGTGGTCGAGATCCTCTCTCGGCTGCCCCCCAAACCCTTCTTTCGCTCCAAGTGTGTCTCCAAGACCTGGCTCGCCCTCTCTTCTCCCGCCTCTCGCCTCAACAAGCACCTCCAACCTACTCTGCGGGGTTTCTTCTGGGAAACTAGGTTCCAATCTGGGTTTACAAACATATCTGGTGGAATTGATGAGGTTGACGCAACACTGAGTGCTTTACCGTACCATGCGGTCCATGACCGATGTCAGATAATGGATTGTTGTAATGGCCTTCTTCTTGTTAAATGTTGGTTTGGATGCCCAACTATAGAGCACATGTATGTCTATAACCCTGCAACACGAAAACATATCTTCATAGAGTTGTTACCTCCATTGTCACCTAAGGAAACTTTTTATGGTGAAAACTTTTCATTAGCATTTCAACCTCAAGATCAGTCACAGTTTCATGTGGTTTGCTTCAGGCACTCTCACAATCAGAATGTCTGTTCTAACATCTTTTTTACCTTCTCGTCTAATTCTGGCAAATGGCGACAGGGAGAAAATTTAGAGTGTGACTTACACGTTGCATATACTCCAAAGCCCATTTTTCTTGATGGAAAATTGCATCTCAGGACAGAAGCTCACAAAGTGGTGAGTGTTGATCCAAAAAACAACACTTCTGTGGTGACCAACTTTGATTTTCTTGGGTTGGCTACAGATGATATCTCTGAAATTGGGCAGTCCCAAGGGCTTCTACATTTTATGTCTTTGAATGAATTTCATATGATGTCAATTTGGGTTCCCGAAACCATTCATCCACAAAACTGGATCTTAAAACACCAACTAAGCCTTGACGGAATGCTTTTTGTTAGTCCATGGTACTGGAATCTCACATTGCATCCAGAGAAAGATGCCCTTTTTGTTCATTTGGGAAATGGACGTATTCTATCAATTGAGTTACAAACTGCCAAATCAAATGATATTTGTGTCTTTTCTGATCGATTATGCAGTACTTTTTGGCTTTACATGCCGTGTTTCTTGGTTTAACTTTAATTACCACACTTGTTACTTGTTAGTTGATGCATCTTAGTCATGTATCTTTTGAGAACTAGATTAGACCAGCATATTGTGCTGGCGGAGTGGTATTAATGGCAATGCTTATGGTACCTGTTGACGATACCAGTAATGGGGACTTGGATGATGGAAATTAGTGAACTGGAGATGAAACTAGAGTATAATTTTTTTGTCATGATTTCCCAGTTTGCTGTTTTTTGTTTCTAATTTGAATATTTGATGTATTGTGTGTACTGACAAGTGATGATGCAATGTACTCTTTTGGTATGCCAGAAGAGAGGTGCTACACTGCCTTTAACTTGGGTGCCTTCCTGGTGCCCTGAGGCTATGGTACTGATACATTGAGAAATAGTGGGGTGCTTATGCGAGTATAATGATGGCTTGGTATAAATACTGAATGGACGTGCTATTATCGCCTATTTATTTCTTAATTATTACCCTTCTGAGAGCTTCACGTAAACGTAATTTTGCTGAACTGATTATATTTATTGTGGAATCAACTGCGTCGTTTGTTTGTGCAATATTATTTTTGTGCACTTAACATATGTGTATTGGGAGGACTAAGTACACAATGTGCTCTTTTTGTTCGTGTGTTCTCGATTTTGGGCAAATATGCGAGGGGAGAATTGAGGCATTGCACTGCCATAGGGTAGAAGTCCCAGTACTAAATGGTAATGGATATTCCTGGTACCAGTTGGGAAATGTTTGTATTGCACCTGCAGAACTATTTGTACCTTGCTTTTACGTAGGATTTATGATTTAAGTTTCACTTTCGTTAAAAAATGTTTTAGACTATAAAACATGCAATGAGTAACCTGATTCCTGGCCTGGCCTTGACTTGCCTGAGTATAGTTGTCACCTTGTTAGTTTGTACTTTACTAATTTAGTGGTATGGTGGTATATAAAACATATAAAACATCCCAGTTTTGTAAGTCTGTTACTCGCGCTTTGTACCCATTGCTAAAATACTATATATATGGTATAAAAAAATAATGACTGTTGATTTGCTTTTTTTCAAAATTGAGTAGTTGTGTATTCTGCATACAATTATCTATATTTGTTTATGCTTTCCTGGAATGCAAAACATTGATCACAATAATTTCATTATATTAATCACATGTCTTGTTGTTGAACTGAAACTGATTACGGAATTTAATGGTGAATGATTGTGTCGCTTGTTCAATTGCTTATTTATAAATATACACAGAAAAAGAATGGCATTAATATACGTGCCAGAAATTCCGGGTTCATAATTCATAGCTAAGTTTTGTTTATATATACATCAGTGTCGGTACTCGGTACCTTGTTTTATGTTGTGTCAAAATGATTGAAGGCTCCGGTTGGATGAGCCCTAGAAATTAGAAAATAAAGGAATAAGGGAGTAAATTTATTATAAACAATTCAAATTCTTCACAAAATTATACACTTCTCAATACTTCTTTTCTTATTCCTTTTATTCCCACACCATCCAAACGGAGCCGAAGAGATGAAATTTTAAAGTTTTCAGCTAAGGATATTTAAGTGCAAATTTCAGAATAGCATAACTTAGCGACAACACATTAGTGTTATTTGTAGGAACAAATAAAATCTTAATTTGTCTTCGTTTTTAGTAATTTGTTTCGAATAAGTACATGCTTTTTGTTTCATATACTGAGGGAGGGCCGAAAGAGGAAGCCAGCAATATCGGTAGTGGCAAACGATCTTGGAATAAAGGAAACATTCAAGCATCATATGTGAACTGATACACAATCGGACTAATGTGATATGTACTAAGATAAAAATTCAGTACAATTAATAAATAAATTGAAATCTAACAACAGCAATATCAGTTAATTGGCGCACAGAAAGATGCAACAATTTATACATACTAGCATAAGATGCCCTCATATGAGAGCAAATAAAAAAAACAAAATAGTGTTAGATAATAAAAATATATTGCTCAATCTACCAAAGATACAAATAGATATCAAAATATATTTGTTTATTAGATGCCCTCATTCAATTTGCTTCTTTATTAGATGGAAAATCAAAATATATTGTTGTTTCGTCTGGCAATTTATATCCGACTACATATCAAATCGATCGAACGACAAAAATATGTGTTTACATGTTAAATCTAGCGTGTAACATCTCTTGCATCCATGCATTTATAAGTACTAGCTTAAGATGCCCTCATATGTAGACAAATAAAGAAACAAAATAATATTAGATAATAAAAATATATTACTTAATATAGCATCGATACAAATAAATATGTTATTTAATTTGTTTTTTTATTGGGCGGAAAATCAAAATAATATTAGATAATAAAAATAGATTTGAGATTCGCATGTTTTGGGGGAAAAAAAATAGATTATAGAATATTAACTTCCTATTTAGTTAGAGCAGGAAGGCGACAGGCCATGGGCATGAAGGGAGGGCAAGGTCGTCAAAATTTACTCTAACAATATTATTATAATAAATATAAAATAAAAAGGATGAAAAGGGTTCAATTCCATGATTGGCAGGCATGATTAGAGGGGTAGAATTAAAGATTATAGGGGTAGCATACAATTGAGTAAGATTTTGAGAGGTTATATCTAATTTTCCCAAAACAAAAAAACCCTAATATTATATAACATAAAACCCCTCGGCCTCGGCCCTCACCTCTTTCCCCGGCGCTACCAAAAACTTGAAACTTTTCTGGTTTGTTTGTAGAATCCTCAGGTTTGCTTGATATTTTTGAAGAAGAAGGGATGGATATGATGTCGACCTCCTCCAACTCCAAGCGTGGTCGAGACTTCATTCAGCACGAGAACGAGATCAGAAGCAGTAAGGAGGTCGAAGAAAGCAATGAAGAAGAGATTTGGAGCGGCACATTACCTGAAGATGTGGTGTTGGAGATCCTCTCCCGGCTGCCACCCAAACCCTTCTTTCGCTTTAGGTGTGTCTCCAAATCCTGGCTCGCTCTCTCTGCTCCCGCCTCTCGCCTCAACAAACTCCTCCAAACTACTACTCTGATGGGTTTTTTCTGGAAAGCCGCTTTCCAAATTGGTTTTACAAACGTATTAGGTGGAGATGGAGGTGTGGCGGTCGATGGAAAGCTGAGTGCTTTACCTCATCATGATGTATATGATATACTAAGTTGCTGTAATGGGCTTCTTCTTGTTAATTGTACCGACTTTGAACCTACAACGAGCATCATGTATGTCTATAATCCAGCGACAGGAATGCATACTGCCATAGAGGAGTTCACTCTGGCAAACTCGAAATTGTCTCAGAGTTGTTACTCTTATTCACTGGCATTTGACCCTGGAGAAGGAGATCGGTTGCTGTTTCATGTGGTTTGCTTCTATCATGCTTATGATTCAGAGGATGGGTGTACTCACATGTTTTCTACCTTCTCGTCTGATTCTGGTACATGGCAGCAGGGACGGGGTTTTGAGTGTGCTCTTGAAATTCCATTTTACCCAACTGGCACTTTTCTTGATGGAAGATTGTATCTCGTGACAAGAGGACGAGAAATCTTGAGCATTGATCCAATCAACAACTCTTGCTTAGTGACCAAATTTGGCTTTCCCGGGTATGACGATATTGATGCCTGTCAAGATATTGGTGCCTGTGAAATTGGGCAGTCTCACGGGCTTCTGCATTTTATGCTTCCAAGCCAAGCTGATACTATATCAATTTGGGTTTCTGAAAATGGTGATCTACACAATTGGAAATTCAAGTACCAACTTAGCCTAGATCCCTATTATACGGATGAATATAGTTTCTTTTTTCATACCAAATTGTATCTGGAGAAAGATGCCCTTTTAGTTCATTTGGAAAATGAACATATCTTCTCAATCGATTTACGCACAGGCAAGTTGAAAGAGATCTGTGTCCTTCCTCGTTCAACCTGTCATATTGTTTGGCCTTACGTGCCATGCTTCTTGGTTTGACTCTAATTACCATACTTGGGTCATCTCTGACGCAACCTGTGATGGTGAAGAGTGAGAGATGGTGATGCCGGCCATCATATTGGATAGGAAACAAGAGCTTAATTTTTGCTATTAATTTCTTTTGCTTTTTTTTTTTTTGTATTTTGGTTGCTGGTTTCATATATTGGGTTGCACCAAGGATACAGTGTCGTTTTTTTGTTATTTTGTTTTCAGTCAGTGGGGATATGGTGTTGCATGGAGACATTAGAGGCGGTGCACGACAATGGTGGTTGTCATAATTTGATGTTTGCAATATACCTGCATAAGTGTTTGTACGTTTTGAGTGCTATTATGTTGGACTGACGATCTGTTTACCACTTGCTATGAATTGATTTGAGTAGCATCAACTGAATTTGCAGGTTCTCTGATTGTAGATAGCAATGGTCCCTCTCACCTTTTTAGTCGGCTTTGGACTCATTACGGAACTATTAATATTATGAATGGTATACTAAGAAATGCCTATTTGATTTGCCTTTTCAAAATTTGAGTAGTTGTGTGTTGTGCTGACGATACACTATATTTGTTGGTGCTTTTCGGGGGGATGCAAAACATTGGTGACAAACTCACAATAATTTCATTGTATTAATCGCTTGTTTGCTGAACAGATAACAAATATAATGGTGAATGACTGTGTCGTTTGTTCAATTGTTTATTAATATAGTATATACAAAAAAAATGACATTAATGTGTCAAAAGTTCCGAAATCATAAGTCATAACCAATAAGTTTTGAATAGTTTTATACCTCACTGTCAGAGTACTCACTATTTAAACTTGTTTTATGTCGTGTCAAAATGATTGAAGAGATTATTAACCAAAGTAATAAGATATTAGCTGAAATACGCTTGAGTTATGTTATCCAATGTAATATTTTCATATGCAGGCATAATAAATTGTACTTTCATTTGAAAATTTAAATCTTGGAACCACATACTGTAAAACTAAGGTCCTTTATTTGCCCACCAAACAACTTTTCGCTGGTTTTAATAGCCACATAAAATAAATTTTTTTCCAAAGCACCTACAAGTAATAAATGGTCTATTGCCAAAAAAAAAAAGAAAAGAAAAAGGAAAAAAAGGCATCTTTTATCTAAACCAAAACTCTCTACAGTTGACTGATAGTTTATGTATTCATTTACTGCCGGGCCTTGAGCTCTGTTATATACGTTTGTAATGTTACTCAAGTGCACAAACAAGCTTGATTATACATCTATTAATTAATCTTAAATTATGGGAAAAAAAAAATTGTCCTTCATTCAAGCAACAGAGAGATTTCACTATTTTTCCATTCCCTTCTCTTTTATTGTTCATGAAGAAAGTACCAAAATATAAAGTTGTCAAGAGCCTGCTTTTATATAAAAGAGAATTAACGTCTTGCGTAAATTAATTCTAGATATTAGCCAGCTATGTATCAACTGTCCCATCACTAGCCTCGTCATAGATAATCACAGATATCACGAAAAATATTAAAAGTTTCTCCACAGTTAAGCCCTCTTTTCTCTAGTAACATCTATGCATTAAATCATGGTAACATGGTTACACCTCGACGAGAGCTGAAAGATGAAGGATACCTCTGGGCCAGGCCGAACATGCCAAGTGTCCCACCAGTGTGAACCATCAATACCTCTGTATCCATTGATTTATCTAGAGAGAGAGACGCTGCAAGATCCCATGCAGCTAAGGTGTACATTGGATCCAAGGGAACTGCTGTTTGCTGTGCAATTTTACAGCACCTCTCTATTTCTCCGTTCAGTACCTTCCCAAATCTAACATTTTGATACAGAAAATCATTACAAGCATATGAAACAAGAAGTATACTGACCTAAATTAATGGCAATAACCTATCCACATATTTAGAATCCGCATTTGAATGCCAGGCTATTTCAGAGGATTCGTGCAAAAAAGAAAAATCATAACAGACAGAGGTAAGCACATACTTTCTTGGCTGAGAACGCTCGACCCAATTCAAAATCCTGTCGACGGCATAAGAGGAGTCCTGTATTGGAAGATCCAACTTTTGAACCCTTTCAAACTCAGAAATTAGGGTTTTCTCTCTCTCCCTGTACACTTCTATTGTATCAGCTAGCATCACAGCAGTTACCTTCCATGGAAGTCTACAAAATTTAAAAAATGAAAGAGTACCATATAGCAACGATGGGAAAAGCTGTCCAAATCAGTACCAAATCAGTACCAAATCAGTACACGTATGGTTCTATAATACTAAGATACCAAAATGGTCCAAACATGCAAAAAGAAAAAAAAAAAAAATGATTGAGGATATGGTGCATATAAGGAGAAGGAGAGCTAGGTTACCATTATTCGAAACGCACCCCAAAAGAAGAGCTCCAAGTGCTATGCCAACAGCCGTTGTGCCCGTACCTGCATCCACTACAACATGAACTTGATGGCCATTTCCAAAACTTGATGATTCAGAAAGAAATTTAACGAGACGAATAACACCTACAGAAACAAAATATATGATGTTGTAGATGTAATTTAAATGATGCTAAAAGAATAATTTCACATAAGAATTACCACATATGCTCCTACCTAAAAAAACAAGAATTACCCATATGCCCACTGAAACCATGATAAGTATGAAGCAAAACATCCTCCTCTAATATGACCCTCATTTTTGTCCCAAATCTTTCTAAAGATAGGTGGAGAAGGACAGGTAGGTCTACTGCCTTTGGACTTAAATATGGACGCATACAAGTGATACTTCTTTTATATGGTAGTTGTACATGTAAATTTACTATGATCTTAGTGGTGTACATATTGTCGCTTCCCAATGGTAAATAACATGTGTTTCGACAGTTTTTACATAATAGAATTATACATGCATTGTCCCCATCAGTATATTTTCCAAGAAAAACCAAATGGTAAGATAAGAAAAGCAACTTCCGGAAACTACACCTACATGTATCTACAAGGGACCCAATGGTCCAACTTGGAACAAAACAAAACCAGTTTCCTCCTTGAAGGATATATCGCACAAACCTAGCAATGCTACTGCACTGGCGGCTCCTTCATTGACAATCACAACCCTTCTAGAAGCATCAGAAGATTCCGGTTCTTGCCATCCAGAATCAGTAAGATCATCTGCCCATACCACGAAGCCATCAGGTCCCGCGACTTCCTTTGCATGGTCATAAAGCATCTGACTTCTATGTGCGTAGACAGATCTTGATGCATATGTTACATTACCGAACATTAGAGAAATCAAGTTGTATCCCGTTGGCACTTGTGGTTGCTCACCTCTTAGCAATAGATTTGGCCTGATAAGCATCTCCGCACAATATACAGCTGCTCATAATAAGAAATGTATTCCTTTAAAAATAAATATAAATAGTAGGTACAAACATACCAGTTGGTTCCAATCTCAGGACACCTGAATTATTTTTACCAGGTGGGAGGTTTCTTTAATTTTATTTTTTGATGGGGCGTGTGTGCACTATTATTTTTTTATAGTGTTCTTATGTTCTTAATGCCGTAGAACAAGAATCAGAAAGGGGGGCAAATAAAATATCATACCAAGAGCAGCAGCATGAGCACTCTGGCAACCGCCACATGTCACCTGAGAAAAAGCATCAAAATGTCCTTTCACTAAGAATCATATCCCTGGGATGAAATTAGACGACCATGTTCGTTCCCTTGGACATTAATTGGTGCATATTTCAAATTGGTCATCATTTTAACTAAAGCATACATCAAGCATTACAAAAAGGAATGCCTTTCACAGAATGAGAGAAATGGTTACTTAAATTAATTTCTGCATCAAGACTACAATAATGAAACTTTGTGATAATATCATAATAATAATAAAAATAATAATAATTAAACAACATACAACATCAGTGGCAGAGTAAGCGCGGAGAAGGGGGAGGAGGGCGTCAAGCTTGCGCGCCTTATTCCCATTCGCCAGGGGGTGCAACAAATCATCCCTCGCCACGTGGAAGCGCGCGGTCGGTGAGGTATTTCCCTCTCCGTCGAGCAGGTTCGAGTAGGAAAAGTGACCTCGGCCGTGGGCGACAGAGATGGTGTGGATTGGGGTGGAAGGAGAAGGGAGGTGCCAGCTCGTCTTAGAGAGTAGGTCGGAGACGGAGCTGAAATGGCGGTGGAGGAGGAAATCGCCCGCGGAGGCGGAGATGGGAAGCGCCGCCGGTCTGGCGAGGCGGAGAGACATGTTTATGTTTTGAGAGATTCTTGTAATAGAGTCCATAAATTGACCGGCATGGTTTCCCTACTAAGGCCCAATTTCGGCCCAATAAAGGTCCAGCTAGGATTATCACAAATCCTATTCTTGATCCACAAAATTCGAACTTGTTCTGCCCAAGGCCCAAGATCCATCCAATTTATCATTGATAACAGAATCGACAAAACGATTCATCTAATTGTAAAAGTATTCTTTCAGGTGTTTTATTTTTATTTTTATTCTTTATTTACAGCAAACTTGCTTAGAGATCACGAGCTTCAAAAACCGCGAAATGTAGTTGAGAGGCTCCCAACACATGTATGATGTATCCGCTCCGGCTCTCCGTGTATAAAAAGGCTCCTTGAGCGATTGTAGTACTAGTATAGCACTATGGCTTGATGTAATATTTCTTTCGTGATTGTTCTTGTTTTGTTCCTCTCAGGTGCTCACCCATTTACCAAACTCATGAGTTGATTTGAATTTTGCAAAGTATATTTTGTCTCTGCATAGTCATAGTTTTTCTCTTTTTGTTTTCATGGAGTTGGGAGTTCCATCCACTTTGTTTCTTTTCTATTTCCGATCACATGTAGCTTTCTTAACACAAAAAGTAGAAATTGTATTTCGTGCTGTTTTACTTCTACACGCTTCTCAAACAGTCTCCCTACTCGACTCAATATCTGCGAATGGGACCATTAAGTCAAATTTCTTAATAGAATCCTTTTACTTTCTGCAAATTTTTTTAACTTTTCTTATGCAAATTTCTCCTTCTAACAGTGATAAATGTTCAGACATCACTTTAATTTCACATGTCATTAAAAATTCTGTGTCCTAATTGCAGGGGGCATGACGAGGCTAATCAATGGCGAGGTAGTATAAATTAAGTTTACATCAAAATCAAACCAATTAATCAAGGATTAGCCAACCAGGTAAGCCTAACTAAATGAATTTGTGATAAGTGCAGTCTGTGCAGAAGACATGGTGTGTAGCGAAACCCAATGCAGACGAAACAAAGTTGAAGGACAACATTGAGTTTGGTTGTTCGAAGGTGAACTGCTCGCCGATCGATCGAGGTGGGTCGTGTTACGAACCCGACAATTATGTTGCTCAGGCTTCGGTCGTCATGAATCTATACTATCAAGCTGCCGGCGGAGGGTCTTGGGATTGTGATTTCGGGGGTACCGGCCTCATTACCACAACTGATCCCAGTAAGTCAATTTTCATTATATAGATAGACATTGCTCTATTTCTCTCTCTTTTTTATGTCCAAATTTTTTTTTAGGAAAAAAAACGAAAGATAATATCTCTAAACTTTGTTTTATTGGATCATTTATGCACATTAAAATTTTTAGTGCTATATGTTTTAATATTTTATTTTTATAAATATATTGACCTCAAAATAATATCAAAATTATTTCATTATGAACTTCAATATTTTCATTCTAACATTAGTATTATACGTTCTCTCATTTAAAAAAAAGATTTCTCACACCACCTGTAGTTGCAAATGATATACACCAGAAGAAAAGAAGATTAGTAGTGCCCAAAACAACCTCAACATGATCTATAGGCTCCTTTTTATTTTCCAATTAATATTCTACATCGTGTTTTTTGATGTTATATAATGTGCTTTTCAGGTTACGGAACCTGCCATTATGTTTAGGAGAAGCCTGTCTTCATCATCTGAATTAGACAAAGATTAGGAACAAATTAAAATAAGTGACGAACTTCAATAATTAGCTGCTCTATAGAGGCTAGATATGTTTGTCAATTTGTGACTAATTATATATTTGGTACTGAAAGTGCTTAGCATTTTGATTAGTCCAAGCAATTTCATCTCTTCCTTCCACATATATCTCGTGCAAAAAATGGTCTTGCCATTAATCGGGGAATTATTCTGTAGAACTTCTATTTGATACTTTTAAAAATGTTACCCAAAAGGAAAAAAAAAACATTAATATAATCAAACTTATATCGCTGGAGACATGAAGATCCGTAACGTATATTTTTATATACTTCAAGTCACACTAGCACAGATGCATGGTTTGTGGGATTCTTAGACACTTAAAAACATTAATCTAATTAAACGTTAACGCTAATTGACGATTTGATAACTTATAATAATTAAGGCGTTGTTAGGAGACAATTAAAGAGAAATTTTATTTGAAGGGATCATAAATATTATTTGGAAATAATTATAATTATAACATAAAGAGTTTAATCAAATGCAAGAATGATTCAACTCATAAAGTTTTAAAACTACACACATATTTAAATTGGTGAGGAAATAATAACCAACATTTTACAACAATGACTAATTTTTGGCTCCGTTTGGATGACTTCTTTCCGGAATAAGGAATAAGGAATAACCACTTTTTACCAATAAATTTATTTCTAACCATCCAAACTCTTCACAAAAGTTACACACTTCCCAATAAATTTATCCTTTTTCAATAAATTTCTTCCCTTCTTCCTTCTTCCTACCTTATTCTCAACGCATCCAAACGGAGCCTTTATAAGTTAAAAATTTGGCAGCCATACAAGAAATATCAATCGAAATATATTTGATTAAGACATAAAAAAAGAAGCAGATTTGGTCCGATAAGCATCTCAATTTGGTCCGATAAGACATGAAAAAAAAAAAAAAAAGTAGCGGATTCCCTGTCGCACACAAAACAGCTATGATTCTTCCATCTGAAGCCTCGCCACGTGCCCTCCTAGGAGGCAAAGCAACGGCGGAAGGTGCGAGAGCTCTTCACCGTCGCTCTCTGGACTCTTTCATCTCTCATTTTATTTGGGAGTAAGAGATTTTGTCTTCACTCTTCTCTCTCTCGCTTCTCCTCGCCTCTTCTCTGTCCGCGTAAGTGATTTCGGGGAATTATAATCCCTTTTCTGCTCTCAATTTTGCATTTCTTCTGCTAATCTCTTCTCGCTTCTACTTCTCTTTTGTGACCGACCACTTCCACTTGCACTTGGTGATTCCTTTTTCTTCTCCTTTAATTAGTTTGCCAAGTTCTTACATTCATTTGCAGATTATGAATTCTGTATTTGTGTTTAGTAATAACTAATAACAATTGGATTTAATTATTTTTGGGACAAACAATCCGACTTAGTTGTAGGAATCTTATTCTGACATTAACTGTAATGATACTAAGATGAATAAGTGTTTAATATATTGCACATCTTTTCTATCATTTCAGGTACATTTAAGTCCTTGTTAATTTTCTCTGAAATTTCTGCAGACATGAACTCTACTACAAACTAAACTGAAAGTAAAGTACAATATGAGTGACACTGACAATCAGAATTCAGGCAGTTCAAAATTCACAAAGCATGAACACAGTAAACTTAGCCTGAGTAGAGATGGCCCACCTGTCAGTGACCTATGGAATGACGGCTTAATCTGTGCTTTCGAGTACGTCAGAGGCAACCACAGGAAGCCTAATGCACACCAACTGTACCCAACAAGGATGTCCAAACCTGTCAATCATACCCTATCACGTTCTAATGGGAATAATGCACCTGATACAGATGAACCTATCAAATCCAAACCAGTGTTTGATAGAAAGTGGGTCCCTATTGGGTGGTCCCGTATCTCAGAGCTGGTGCAAAAGGTCCAGGCTGACAACAGCTGGACAGAACAGCAGATGGATTTGTCAGAGGAGGAGGATGACTACACAGTCGCTGACGTGGCAGCTCCATATTGGGAGCGGCCAGTAGGCCCCACATGGTGGTGTCATGTGGTGGCCGGTCACCCTTCGGTTGAGACATGGCTGGGTAATGCTCAGTGGTTGCACCCAGCGATTAGAACTGCTCTTAGAGATGAGAGCCGACTCATTAGCGATCGGATGAAATACCTCCTTTATGAGGTGAGTTTTTTTTCTCATTTTTTATTTACTTGTGCAGTTTTCAACTTCTCCACACTTGTATGTCATTTTCGCATTGCAAATCATTATGCAAGCAAGCACTACCTGTAGTTCCATAACAGTCTTCCCTGGCAGTACAATAATCTACCCCAATTCCCTAATTGTTGGTACATCCTTATTTAGTTTCATTTCTGCCTCATGTATCTCTTGAGTAGTTTTGTCTAAATTAAGTGTTGCAAAAATGCACAAACAGAAGGGCTAGAAATTGGTCAAAGTGCAAATTTGCTCCTTAACTTCTTGTTGGATTTCTTTTCTAGCCTACCCCCAACTTGTTTGGGACCATAGAATTTAGTATCTTAAGATACACGATACGTAACTCACGATACGATACGATTCATAGCCCGATCGATACGTATCTTGACCATTGTATCTCAATTGCAGTGTATCTTAATGTATCTTAAGATACACGATATGTAACTTACGATACTAGGGTGTATCTTAAGATACAAACGATTCGGTAATACTCAATAGTGAAATAATTTGTTTTAGTAGAATAATAATAACAATAATAATCATTTTCAACTATAATTAATAAAGATTATAATAGAATATTAGTAGAATAATAAGAACAACAACAATAATAATAATCATCATCATCATTTATGCAAATTATATAGCATAATACTATACTATAATGATTAATAGCTTAATAGTTTCTACATATATTTTTTAATATAATTTATATAGATTATAGTTTTATACAATATAATATTTATAATTTATACGAATAAAAAATATATTAATATTATACAATATGTTGTTATAAAATACATTACACTATTGTAAATAATATAATGATTAATAATTTATACATACAAAAATAATTAATACTGAGTATAATTTGTACAGATTTTATAGTGTAATATCATAGATTAAAATTGTAAATGATTTATGCATATTATATATTATAAAATTTAAGTAAAATCCAATATTTATACACTATATTTAAAGAAGGCTGAATTATCGAATGATTATAAGGATATAATGTGATATTAGAACTTTCTTTTAATGAAAATAGTTCAATATAAATTCTAATTACTTATTTTACATAATTTTAAGGATAGCTTAGCGTATCTTAAACGAATCGATACGATACACGATACACGATACGATACTTAATGCTACGATACACGATACATTTTACGATTCAACTTCTATGTTTGGGACAAAAGTCTTAGTTGTTGTTTTTGTTGTTGTTGTTGTTGCTGTTGCAAATTTTCTCCTTAACCAGTTCAGGTACTATACGCCTTGGTATATAGCAGTAATACCAATTATAATTACCAGACAATAGCGAGTGGCCTTTGACCAAATATGCCCTGTGATAATTATATAAAAACAAAGGAAGTACTTATATATTTAACCAAGGACGAAGGTGGCGTCTTCTACAGTTGGATTGCTTATCATTTGATGATGCTTCTATTTGCAATTTATTAATTGGATGTACCTGACTTAGTTGTTTAGGTTCCGGTAAGAGTTGCTGGAGGGCTGTTATTTGAGTTATTGGGTCAATCTGTTGGTGATCCACTTCATGAAGAAGAAGACATACCGATTGTGATCCGTTGTTGGCAAGCACAAAACTTTCTGGTATCTGCAATGCATGTGAAGGGCACTACTAACAATTTGAATGTTCTTGGCGTAACTGAAGTTCTGGTAAGGGTCAGAACTATTTGACTTTCTTTCCATAGTTCTATAGCTAATTTCCTGGGACTAGTTTTGAAATTGAACAATTATGGTATGTAACGGTTACTGACCACATATATTGTTAGTGGGAAAAAATAGCAATATACTAACAATGAATGAATCTTATTAAGTAATCACATATTGATTAAATGTAAAAGTCGTATTATCTTCTTTTGATGAAAGGAGAGCAGATTACTTTATGATTTGTTACATGCATCTAGATTAATTATGAATTGCAATTGTAATCTTTAGGAACTCTTGCTTGCTGGGGGAAGTCAAGCTCCAAGATCAGTTCATGAAGTGATAGCACATTTGACGTGTCGTCTTTCCCGATGGGATGATAGGTAAATAGCTCTTTCAAGTTAATCTAATTCCTTTGAGGGGACCCTTGGAATCCTTGGAATGAGGCCTTATTCGGAATTGCTAATTCTAGGGGTTGCCAAACACATTTAGAACAAGCGGAATAGCTTATTTGGGCTCTTGTTCTTGTTCCAATAAAATGTTGGAACTAGAATAGAATAAGCTAACCATCCAACAACAAATCATTATTTTAATATTTTTTTCTTGTTCTTATTCTTAACTAACCACCCAAACAACATCTCTTAATTTAAGAATAAACAATTATTTAACATTCCTTATTCACCACTCTTGTTCTAAAATAAGCTATTCTATTCTTATTCACCACTCTTGCTCTAATTTAAGAATAAGCAATTATTGAACTTGCTGGAGAAATGTTATTCTTTCAGATTTAAGCTCAGTGGGATCAGTTGGGTCCTGATTTCAGTATCTTATGTTATGTATTCCTTTTTGTAGGTTGTTCAGGAAGTATGTATTTGGAGAGGCAGATGAAATTGAGCTCAAGTTTGTCAATAGGTACTGGTTCCTGATTAATATTTACACGAGGGGTAAAAATGCTCTATTTTTTGGTGCCTCAATACGCATCCATTACTTTGATATCTCAAAATTTGGAACTCGAGTCTTAAAATAAAATTAATAAATAGGGTCTGTGGAGCTTTCACTATGCACACATAAAATATTATGACATTTTCATATCATTTGTTTGGCATCAAGAGCTTGTTAAAGTCCAATGATATGAACTCTTTCTGGGTGTTGATTATTAAGGATCTCGATTCTCATCAAAATAAAATTAAAATACTATAATTATTTATCTGCTCCTAGAGATGATTATAGAGATTTTATCTAAGGGACGTATCTTGTTATTGAAGATTTAAATTTTATGTTATTACTTATTAAGCATCTGGAAATATGAGGCATATGTAGGCACCAATAAAATAAGGCATTCAATTCTTTATTTATATAATTCCTTTTTATTTCTGCAAGACACCTAACAATTGTCATTATCATGGGAAAACCCAATATTTGAGATATTTGAAAATTAAATCCAAGCAACTAGTCCTTGGGATAGAAAAGAGCAGTAATACTAAACATGACCAATTCTATCCTAACTTCAATGTGACTTTCTGTTGTAATACTGAATTGAACTAATAAATAGGAAAGAGCTGTTGGCTTATCAATAGCCAACCAACACCTTAAAAAAAAAAATAATAATAATAATAAATAGAACTAAAAATAGTAACTTAGCTCGTCTCGTATGTAATTTATTCCTTCTGCTCAAAATTTGTTTGCCAATGACAAAAACTCATTGTGTATTACTTGCAAGTACAAAAACTGTTGGTTCAAACTCAAAAGTTAACAGTCCAATACTGTTGCTGTTAACAAGAGGGACCTATGTGTATTTAGATTTTAGAATATAAAGATTATTGTTATTTCAACCATAACTTTCTCTACCAGGAGGAACTATGAAGACCTAAACCTTCTGAGCATAATATTAAACCAAGAAATCAAGAGACTGGCAACTCAGGTAAATGTTGTGAACTTATGAAACAATTTTGAACTTCACACATTCTTATCTCATTTTAACTTTCTCTACACATTGATCATGAAGATATTGGAGCAAAGCATCCATATTAGGCTGAAAAACCATTTAAATGTTGAATTTCTTATCTTTTCTTTTATTTGTCCCGTTGTTAGGTTATCAGGGTTAAGTGGTCATTGCATGCAAGAGAGGAGATCATATTTGAGCTGATCCAGCACTTAAGAGGAAACGTTACTAGATATATCTTAGAAGACATAAAGAAAAGCACAAGGGTCATGTTAGAAGAGCAAGAGGCGGTGCGGGGTCGGCTCTTTACAATCCAAGATGTCATGCAGAGCACTGTCCGTGCTTGGTTACAGGCAAGGATAAGTATACCTAATTCTGGTTTTGTTTTTGTCTGAGTACCAGATTGAAACCACACATACCAGCTGGTGTTGATACCTACCAGTTTGCTCTTCTTCTTCTTCTGTGCTTTTTTGTTTTGTTTCATTATTGTACTTGTTTTCTTCTTGGTTCCTTCTCAATTAAGGTAGAATGAGAGTATTGGGGGGGGGGGGGGGGGGGGCGTAAATAACATTTTATTTACCCTTTGTCAAGTGATATTGTTGCCTCCACTCAATTGTTCTCTTACCAATTGATTCCAATCCAGGATAGAAGCCTCCGAGTAACACACAACTTAGGGATCTTCGGTGGCTGTGGCTTAGTTCTCTCCATATTTACTGGTCTCTTTGGAATAAATGTGGATGGAATACCTGGAGCAGAGAACACACCATATGCATTCGGCCTCTTCACTGGCCTACTTTTTGTGCTTGGAGCTATGCTGATTGGTATTGGCATGCTCTATCTTGGGCTTCAGAATCCAATTTCAGAAGAGAAGGTGAAAGTGAGGAAACTGGAGTTACAGCAACTGGTTTCCATGTTTCAACATGATGCTGAACATCATGCCAAGGTCAGAGAAGGAGTGACCAGACACGGAGGAGCGCCAAATTCATCTGGTAATTTATCTGATGCTGACTATATTCTTATTCACTGATGGTAAAATTTGTTTTTCGTAAAGCCATTATGGGGGTGGAAGGCATTTATTGAGATGATATAGGATTGATGGAATATATACAGTTTCATCTTTTGTATTGACCAAATTTTGGATTGGACAGCAAAAATGTTTAATGTAGCATAGGCTCATAGCATAGTCATTAGTATATGAGAACGTTCCATCTCTTTAGTTATTTTACTTTTCCAATAATCAGCAGTACCCTCAAAGCATCTTTTCTGAACCGCAACCGCTTGATAAAAAAAATGCCAAAAAAATTAGACAATTGTACCACTTGTAAAAAATTTTCAGTCTTTAATTACACGGAAGGAAACATATCCTTGGGCAAAAAATAATAAAACGAATAAGACTTATGAACAATTCCTAATGAAATACACAATGTGTGGCTGGCTTGCATTGGTCAGACCCGAAAGCCGAAGCGCACGAAAAAGAAACAAAATTCTGCTACGAGAACCACAGCCTCTACACAATAGCGCACAGCAAAGATCAATCTAAAAAATATCTCATCTATGAAGTCTAGAAGGCGTGGAACCGGATGCTGACGGGTCAGCCGCTTCCACCACACCGGCACTAACTTGCTTGGCTGAAGCTCGGCCTGGCTTTTCTTACTCTTCAGCAGCCCCAGTTTTCGAAGAAGAGAACTGCTGCGCTTGCTCATTGCTAGGATTGTTAGATTGAATTGGCTTTCTTGGTTTTTGAAATGACAGTCAGAGCAGCTGTTTTGCATATTTATATTGGTTTATTCTCACTGACACGGCTTTGAGAAGCAGGGGGAATAGAAGTTTCTCATGCCCAAGAATCTGATATTCTCTCAGTTCTCAAAGAACTGGAGTTGTCCAGTGTTATGTAGTTTGGCGAGACCTCATCCAGCTAATCTGTACAAAGGGCAGCTTTCATCTTGTTCTGAAGTTGAATAACTTGATTGGTGTAAATTATAAGTCAAAATGCGTTTATATTCTTTCCAACCTAGCAAGTTAATTTGGCAAATGATGGATCTGCCTCTGTTTGGAATGGAGATGATAAAATCTCACGAACCTAATTCCACGCGGACTTAGGGTATCATTAGGTCAATATTTTGTATTTGGTATACCATTTTTATTTGAAAGCGTAATAGTTTGACTCGGTTAGAAGACCGGGCTAGCTACAAATTTTAGAAGCACCGTAATTCCAATAATAATAATAATAGCAACTGCTTAATTCGTATTTCTTATTAACATAAGCTTTCATAAAAAAATAAAAATGAATTCTTAATTTGTTATTTTTACGCAGTGGACCAAAATCAGTTTAAGTATGTCTTTTCAATAAGTCGATTGGGCTCTTTACTCTGATTCAGTTAACAGTGCAGCAGTTCAGTAAAAATAATAAATAAAAAAAAAAAAAAAGAAGAGAGACAAATACGCATCTAGATTCCAGGGGTTGCTTGTTTGTCAATCCTAATTATTCTAGTAGGCAGCTCGTCACATGTTATTTATTATCAACTTATCCTGCGCCAGATTTCATGGAACGGAGAAAATATGCAAGAGTCTAGAAATGCACGTCATAGAGTTGAAATTACTTGAGAAAAATTTGACCATCCGACGAAGCTTATTAAATAATAGGGATCTGACGGTTCACATAACTGCTTCTCATAGCCACATCTGTTTAATTCACTCTTCAAGAGCGTACAATTTTGACCAGAGTAAAAGACAGCCTGTGTGAAAGTTATGCAACATGGAGTCCGATAAAAATGATAAAAACCAACTCATAAAAATTCTCTCATCCTCAGATATGCCCGTCGTTATCGAAGAAAAATTTTCAAGAGGCACGGGCTGATCCAAGTAGAACTAATCTGGTTCAATTTTTCTTTATATGTACTGATGTACACGTGGAATAGATTATGTTATACATGTTTTTTTTAAATAAAAAACTATAATTAAAATGCTTTATTTGAATTTGTACTCAGAAGTGCCTCGACGGCTTCACCTTCCTATGGCTCCGTTTAGATGGTGTTAGAAATAAGTGAATAGTCTCTTCCTAGGCATAAATTTATTTCTAACCATCTAAATTCTTCACAAAGTTACACAATTCCCAATGGCTCTGTTTGGATGAGTGCTTGAATAAGAGAATAGCTTCTTCCTACTCCCAAATTTATTATAAACAATTCAAATTCTTCACAAAGTTACACATTTTTCAATACTTCTTCCCTTATTCCTCTTATTTCCACACCATCCAAACAGAGTCAAATATTATTCCTCTTATTCCTAAGCGATCCAAACGGAGCCTATAAGAAGAAAGAAAATGTTTTTGACAATTACAATTTATTAAATTAAAAAAAAGAGGAAAATGAGCATCTTGAATTTTAAATACTCATTTTCATTTTTACGCTGAATTTCAATGTTAATGTCTCGTCTGTTAATATAAGATGCTTTTACATATGAGTAATTTAATCTATATTATTCGATGGTGGTAAAATAGGGCCTAATTTGTCGAATGTGGATCTTTATCCTCCCCGATAGTTATGATAATATATTTTCAATTATTTTGCTTGATTTTTAGCCACTCGATCTAAATCTAACACATATGAACAATGTGAGTTTCTAGAAGGAACCTTTTGAGGTCATGTTTTTGGTTAGATGGGAATATCCTGGTTTGGAGGTCTTTTTTTACTTTCTTTTTCCGTTTCTGTTTGTAACTGTATCGACTATTGTTTCATATAATAGAAAGGTAACCCAATCTAGGTTACTTTTTAAAAAAATAAAAAAAAGAAGGATATTTTGAAATTCATATAAGATTCTTAATAAATGACGGAAATATGATGTCATAACAATAATGACAGCGGATGCGAATTAATTCGGCTTAATATAGACCCAAAATAAGTCAAATCTATTGTTGATTTTTTCCGTGGTAAATTTGAAAATGCACATTGAAAAAAAAAAGAAATGTTTCTAATGTATCAACAATAATTTTATCAGTTTTCAAAATTTCAAATAATGATATCCTTTTCTTTTTGCAGGTTTTTAAAGCTTCATGTATCAAAATATAGGAACTGCTAACAAGACGGAAGATAGTTTAAAGGTTAACTTAATGTAGTAATTAAAATTTTCAGCTACAGAACGAAGAACTTGATGTGGTAGTTAATTAATTATTAATTAAAATGTTAGAGTATGTTATTGGAAAATGTGATGCTACAGTGTTGTTCTTAATTTTTAAAATATTATAAAATTAGTTGTGTCAATCTCTATCTATCATTCGTATTGACTCCTGTTATTGCTTTAGCAAGTAAATTTTATCATATGCCGTACAAGCAAGTCTCTGCGTCGGTTTTGCTTGTAGTTGTTGTGAAATGTGACTATGCGAGGTTACCACACTTGATTTCATGTTCTAAATAAAAAGGCATTTTTTTTTTACAAAGCAACTTTCTCGTTACGGAATTGAAATGATAAAATCACAGTGACCAAAATTCCACACGGACTATTATTATGTCAACGCGCAGTTCTAGTTCTGTACCTTTCGCATTAGGTAAACCATACCATATATATATATATATATATATATATATATATATATATATATGGTATGGTTTAGCCAAAAAAAAAAAAAATTGTTTGGCCTGGTTGGTAGACCGTTTCATCTAAATTTTATATTTACGAAGCACGGTATTATAAAAATGTGTTCACAACTATTAATTTTTCCAGATACATGGTATGGTTTAGCCAAAAAAAAAAAAAAAAAAAAATGTTTGGCCTGGTTGGTAGACCGTTTCATCTAAATTTTATATTTAAGAAGCACGGTATTATAAAAATGTGTTCACAACTATTAATTTTTCCAGCATTAAGTTTCTGAAAAAAAATAAAAAAGTTTTAATTTCTTATTTTTACTGACCGTCTCCTGGACCTAATAAATCGTTTATAAAATAAGATCTTCAATTAGCAGGAGTCGTATATAGCGCTGTCAACGATACGCCATTTACCGTTATGCCGTTTCGTTTAATCAAAATGGAACAGTTTGTGGCATAGAAAATTATACCTTTTTTAAGTGGCATGGTTGATGGCACAGTTGGTTATACCGTTTCGACCATTTCAACCTCATTTCAAACCGTTTTATATATAATATACGGTTGATGGCACAAAAATTTATTTCGTTTAATAAATGAAACGGTAAGTGGCATGCCGGTATTGTACCGTTTAATAAGTGGCACAATAACAATTTGATGTCATTCCGTGTCACTTACCACGTTTAGACAGCCCTAGTCGTATATTCAATTAATAGTACACCGATTGAGTTAATCAATATTAATACTTATCATCTAGATTCGTTTCTAATAAAGCTTTAGGCTGTGCTCCTGAACTAGCATAATAAAGGAAGGGGAGGGGACGGAGAGGTCAGGAGAGGAAGAGTAGAGTGTGGAAAGAACTAGAGTAAACCGTCTTACTTGCTCCAGAAGTGTTTACAAGGGGAGAGAAAGGAAGAAGTAATAATAACTTAAGATGACTATTTTGCCCTTGAGATCATGTCTATATCAAAAGTTTTGGAGGTCATTTATGTAATTGATAATGTTACTCTGTCTACACTCCGATTTGGGAGTAACAAAAATCGAAATTTTAGAGTAACTGGCGCACCTTCCTTCTCCTTCCGTTCCCCTATTTGTTTTGATGCTGGAGCGAGTAACCAGCTGCTCTAGCCCTTACCTTCCGTTCCTCTACTTCCGAAATAGCATCCTGGAGCACAGTCTTAGGCTTCCCTGCCTGGGATTTGTTCTTAAAAAAAAAATAATAATAATAATAATACTTATCATCTAGAGGTTATCCATTCGCATTAATTGTACTGTGAGAAAAACGAGGGAAAAAAAGAATAATTAAGAGGAGAAACTAAAACTATTCAAATAGGCAACTAGATTCTAGTAAGCGGCTCATGATATGAACTTATGAATTATTTGGGTGAAAAAGGTGCAAAAGTCTAAAAATGGACGTCGTTAGATCGACATCAGTCAGAAAAACTGGACCGTCCGATGAATGAGAAGTCTTTGTTATATATCAGAGAATCAGGGGCATACAATTTTGACCAGACAAGTCTCTGTGTTGTGTGTATGAAAATAAAGTTCTTTCATCGTTGTTACGAAAATATGGTCGCAATTAATTATCGATAATTCTTGACGGGAAGCCTACAGGCCATTTTCAAAAAAAATAAAATAAAATAAAATAATTCTTGACGGGTCAAAGTGTCAAAAAATAAATACAATATAAAGATTGAAATCACACAAGACAACATGGTTCAAACAAGGCAGGGACTCTTAAAAACATATAAACATATATCTGCTAAAAACGAATACATATAATTTGAACTTGGTTTAATGCGGCGTATAAAATAAAGGTAAGTCGAAAGAAGCGTATTCACGTCAAAACGTAAATAAAAAAAAATATGTCAATTATAAAATTAGTTAGGCGAGACATATTTTAGATGCATAAGCAGAGCTTAAGCAAGAATTTTTTTTCAATCACTACATAGTACAGAAACAAAAAGGCTTTATTCCAACAGCAGCCATACCGCTGTACGTGATAGCGTTCTTTTTTTTTTCTCTTATATAAATATATTTTACTTTCAACATTAGAATTGTTAGAACAAAGTATCGTGCCATTTTTTCTTGTAGAAATAAAAATTATTTTTTGTTGAACTATTCTTATAACCTTATTAGTAAGTAATGTATTTATTAAGCAATGTGCTAGCTATGCAATCAACTCATAAAAAATTGTTATCATTTATTTTAAAAAATAATTTAGGCCTTCAGATCTTCATTCCCATCTCTATCTCTACTCTTTATAAACGCACGAATTTAAGAGAAATTATACGCTAGATCTAGTATGTATTCACTTGTTTGTGTCATTTGATCGATTTGATTTAGACAAGCAACAATATATTTTGATTTTTTGTTTTATAAGTAAATAAATTGATCAACATATATAACTGTATTATTGGTGGATTGAGTAATATATTTTTATTAGACATTGTCTAATATTATTTTATTTCTTTATTTTTATTTTGCTCACATCTTTCGCTAGGTATACTAATTTTGATTCCGCTCCTGCACTTTTCTATAGTTTCTCGTGCAAAATACTAGGTGATTTATTGTTTTCCTTTTTTGAACTCACAGGAGTATCCATTTCTTTTCCAGCCATTTTACCAAGGATTAGATGTTTTTTTCATTTCTTTATATTGGGGCAGTTTTAAAAAGGAATCACAGTTCTGCATTGCAGATTTTTGTCTTCTGTAATCATATTTTTGTTTGGATTCAACGCCTGTACATTAAATATTTTGGGGCCGTTTGTGTTGTGACTTAGTAGGTGCATAATTTAAGTTATGTATACTTAAGTCACCGAACATCTATTATATAAGATTCCTTAATGGTACATAATTTATTATATCTAAAGAGGTTGCACAAGTTACCGTGATTTTTTTTAAACAAACAAAAAACCCAATTTTTTATTTAATAAAAAACATGCGACTTCTGAAATTTGAGAAACAAACATGTCAGTGCGCAGGTGAGCTGCGCGGGCAGTACTTTATCCTGAAAACTGTGTTTAAAAAATTGTATTCGCCTCTCTAACATGCGCTAATGGCAGCGGCGCCTCCATGCCCATGCCAGTGCCAGTGGCGCGGTCAGAACCCGCGCAGTCCACCTGCGCATTGACATGTTTGTTCCTCTAAATACCTCTATCGTAGGTTTTTTATTAAAATAAAAATTTAGATTTTTTTTGTTTAAAAAAATCACGGCATAAGTTATGCATTGGTCCCCTTTAATTTTTCTCCCAACAATACCCCTCAGAAATAGTTAATAATAATATTTAATAATTAACTAATAATTAATAATACTTAATTAATAATAATAATTATTAATTACAAATAATTAATCAATAATACTTTTTATTATTAAATAATTAATAATATTTAATTAAAAGCAATTATTAATATTTCATAATAATAAAGTAATTTTTTATCAGCATTAATAATTAATTTATAGTAATAATTAATAATTAATAATAATTAGTATTTAATAATATTTAATTATTATTAATACATAATAATAATTAGGTCACAACATATTATTAATACATAATACTAATTCAAATTAAATAATTCAAATTGAAAGACATTTTAATCTTTTGACATGAATATATGCATGCATTAAATTACTCATCTTTACTACACAACCAAACATACATTACATAACACTACATAAACACTTATGCAACTTTTTACTACACAAACAAATGCCCCTTTATCTTTTTTATTATTTTTATTTTAGTGTAATTTGTATTTTGTTCCCACTGTCATTCGCGGTGATTTTCCAGAATAATCTGTGGTTATACGAGAGACCATAATACTAGATTGAGAAAGCTTATCCATTGGAACTCTCTATCTCTGTCAGAAAGCTTACCAAGACTGCTCAGCAAACTCAGCTCAAAAAAAAAAAAGAAAAAAAAAGAAAGCTTAACCATTAACGCATTTGCCAAATAATGTAACTCAAGCAACAAACAAAGTGGTTTCTAACTTTCTATTCTTAAAAAGCCAACACAATGGTTTTTACACGTCCCAAAATAATAATAATAATAATAGAAAAAAAAGAAAATTAGTGGAGCTTGGCGAATCATAGTAAAGGTCGTTAAAAAGAAAGACCACTTTTCCAATATCGCTTGCTTTTAGAAATGGTCCCATTTGTCTTCAAGTGAAAATTCGGAAAGACCTCTCTGTCTTTGAGCGTTTCACATGCAAATATGCAATAAATAGCACTAATCAGTAATTTACTGTCTATTCATTGCAAAGTATGCGACAGTCTCCACTATCAACTTCTCCACTTTTGGGTAAATTAAAGCTGTGAAAAATCTGTCTGGATTCTCTGTTACAATTTAAATGCAACAACTTGTATCTGTCTTTTTCCCACGGGAAAAAATTCAACTTACAAAAAAAAAAGTACAGATCATATTGAAAATCAGCTTAAAGAAAAACATTTTTGTCATGAAAACCTTTAATATGAAGGTGGGACTAATGAGTTAATGAATTATAACATAGTCCGGATTATAAAATTTGCAACAGAACATCCGGTTTCCCTAAATAGCCGTTAGTGCCTTATCTTCTGCCTCTCTTCAAGACCTTCCCTCTTTAAATAGCGCACTTGTGCACTAGTTTTAACGCAAATTAATTTTTACCGAGCTTGTACTTTCCATCTCCCTAATTAAATCCATTTCTCAAGAGTGCTTCCATGGAAAGACTGTCCATGAATCTCAGTTCATATATCCTACTGCTCTACCTCATTTCTGGTAATTGATCTAGTTAATTAGCTTCGATACAAATGTATTTTGCTCTATTCTATTCTGTACTTGCATTTTGCTATTTTTATTTAATATCATTTTCCATATAATTTTCTTAATTCACTTTATTTTTGTGTGTTCAGGAGGTGGCATGGTGGTGCGCTCACAGTCAGAGGTATGTATCAACATTTAAATATCTCAATTATATACACACACTAGCAATTAATTCCTTAATTATTGCATTTAGCATAAGTACATAACATATATATTTTATCAAATATCGTACTAATATGAGGAACACCCGATTACAAAACTCTGGTGTAATTATTATGTCAACAATGTTGCAATTTACACGCTCATAACTCATAATTAATGAGAAAAGCAATAATAATCCGAATTTATCAAAAAATGTAGAAAACATGGTGTGTGGCAAAACCTTCGACTGACGAGGTAGCCCTAGTTGACAACATAAGCTACGCATGCTCCATAGTAGACTGCACTATATTGCAAGAGGGGCATTCATGCTTCTACCCAAACAACAACATCTCTCATGCCTCCATTGCCATGAATCTCTACTTCCAATCTCGCGGCCGCAACAACTGGAACTGCGATTTCAAGAACTCCGGACTAATTGTCTCTACCGACCCGAGTAAGTAAATACAATTAGTTACTTATCTTGTGTTTCTATTTAATTAGTTGTTTGTACAGAGGATAGTGTTGATTTTGTGCAAAATTGGCATGCATTTACCTTTGTATTTGACAAAAAAGAAAGTGCTTTTGGGAATTAATTAAATAAAAAGGGAAAAGTGAGAATTGATCATGATTTTTTGTTTAGTATCAAGAATTTGCCATATTTTTTTCTTTAGTGTCAACAATTAATTTCCTCAATTTTTAAAATTTCCATTAATGATTATTTTTTTTTTTCTTTTTCAGGTTTTGGAGGCTGCATTTATCCATTTGGTAACTATTAACAATAAAAAGGATCGTTTATAGTTAACTTAGTGTAGTGATTCTGTAGTTAAGAATGAAGCATATGTCGTGGTAGCTAATTATTGAAAGGTTGAGTATGTTATGTGCTTAATTAATTTAAGAAGATGTTATAAAATTAGTTTACAGTTATATTGTTATCTAGCATGTGTCAAATCTTTCCGTTGATTTCTGCGTATCAGTAGCACAGTTGCGATACATTTTGTAATTATTCTAAATCCCTGGACACACGTCGGCCTAATGAAAAATGTATTCAGAGAATCAGAACCCGTCATATAAGTAATCCCGCAAATAAAAATAATTGAAATGAATGTATTAAGAATTTAAGAGAATCAGCACCCGTTATAGCCCCACTCTTATTGCTGCTTCAATTTAGAGAGATTTTATAAGTACCCTAGAATTACCTTCGTAATATATCCATCTGATCATGTATGTTGATAATTTTATGTCGATTCTCTCTTTCATGCATAATGGTGCAAATATAAGGGTGCGTTTGGATAGATGTGGGAAGAAGGGAAAAAGTGGGAAAAAGTATTGGGAAGTGTGTAATTTTGTGAAGAGTTTGGATTGTTTATAATTTTTTTTTTCTTCTTCTTCCTTCTTCTTCTTCTTTCTTCCAACGATCCAAACGCACCTAAGTGTTGTACGTATTCACCTTCTTAATGTTAAGCCAATCAATTATCGTTTCCACATTTTCTTCCTCCCGCCAATAATTCATTTAGTAGCTCAGTCTTCTCCAAAAGACTCCTCTAAATGAAAATGATTACATAACAGAGTTGTGAATTTGGTCTAAGTTCCTATCTGTTGGCTTTAATTGCCTTCCGTGCATGTCAAAAATAAATAAATAAATAAATAAATATATCAAGTTCCAATTATTTAAAATGAGTTCACTTGTTAAAGTTTTTTCTTTGATGAATTTTTATTCGACAATACCATTTACAATAATAGTCTTTCATCTCTATCTCTACTTATTATAAAAACACGGATCTCAAGAGTGGTTACACGCTAGATCTAATGTGTAAATACATATTTGTGCTGTTCGATCAATTTGATCTATAATTGGATATCAATCGACAAACGAAATAATAATATGTTTTGAATTTTCATCTAATAAAAAAATAAATTGAGCAAACATATCTATCGGTAGAGTGAGCAACATATCTTTATGGTATAATATTATTTTATTTCTTTATACGAGAGCATCTTTTGCAAATACTTTTTAATCACCGCTTCAACTTAAATTGCAGCCCACATAGCTTCCAAAACCAAAGGGCCTGCAAGTCTATGTGTAACCTCATTGATCCGAAAATTTTAAAAATAATATTAAAATAATATAAAATAATAATAATAATATCTATATAATCAAAATTATTTAAATATATAGTACCACAATTACGGAATCTCAGATTTTGATCCTAATTACGGAATCACAGATTCCTTAATAAGCAAATTACGGAATGCTGGATTCCGTAACGGGCTTGTTACAAAATCTGGGATTCCTAATTAGGCCAGAGAAGGTTTTTTGCCATTTTCAAATTATTTTAATGATTGAGAATTGTATATTAATTTATTTGATTGTATTTTTTTAATTATTATTATGGTTTTTATTTTAATTAATTTTCAATTATCTAAACTTTTTGTAGTTGTTACCTTAATACCTAATTTATAGTTTCTAATATATTTATTGTAAATTTTTTTTAGTTGTTAACAAGCCAATAAGTTGCAGTGCAGCTTACCCGGCAGCTTGTACGTCATTAACAAAGCACACGAATTTCGGTGTAAAATTCTCTGTTCGATTTGCTGCAAATTAAACCCAAATTAAATAAAGCTTCTTTTAGTGAAATTGAGATCACATAATTCAATAGTCAAGTATCGTTAAGTCTACAAATTTCCAAATATTTCAATTATCTTCTTTCACTGAAAAATGTACTACCCTTATTATTCAAGGGGGGTTTCCATTAATCATGTCTAGGTGTGCTGATTGTGATCGGTTCTCTACCCGCAGTGCTCAATTCGTCTATAATAAATTCTCAATTTTAACATTTTCCACAGAACAATTTATGCCGTTCAGATCCACTTGTGATTTTTTAATTCCAAATATTTTGCAATTGAGATGGCGTTCTTTATTTATTTTATAAAATTATATGAACAACTACCCTGTATTTAATTTTAGGTCCAGTATATAAACCCGTTCCATTCCTTTGCACAATTATAGAATTTGAAATTTTGAACCTCAAAGCTATTTCTTATTATTATTTTTTTAAGATTTTTTAACATAAACAAAATCATTGGGAAAAAATGAGCGAGAAAACAAAGCAACCTACAATAAAGTTTCTATTCTCAAAAAGCCAGCAACGGTTTTTTACGCGTAAACCCATAAAAATGAAAAGAAAATTAGCGGAGCTTGACTTCACAATGAAGTTCGTTATATAAGAAGATAACCCTTTCCATTATTGCTTTTCTAGAAACGGTCTAAAATTGTCTTTTTCAAGTGAAATTCGGAAAGACTTCTCTGTTTTGGACCGTTCCACCTGTGATAATCAGCACTAATTAGCGATTTAATGTATATTCATTGCAAAATTTGGTATAGTTACCATCAAATGAAAAAAAAAGGAAGGAAAATAGGAAATAGACAATGCGATTAACCAATAACTTCTTCACTGCCGGGAAAAGCTGTTAAAAGTATCAGTCTGGATTTTCTGTTACAATTTATATACAAGTAGAGCTCCCTCTATTTCATAAGAAATGAAGAACAGTTTTTCAACAAAAAAAAAAGAAAATTAACGAAGAACAAATCACATTGAAAGTTTCTGAAAGTAGGATCAGATATCTTTCTTATTACAACTGGCTTTATAATTAAAATACAGGTGGAACAGATGTGTAAGTGAACTACACCACAGTTAGTATGAGAAATTTTGCATCAGAAATCCACCTTACATCATCCTCTTTAAATAGTGCACGAGCCCACAAACCACAGTCCAGAGCACAAGTTAATTTCTATTAAAATTAAAATTATAATTATAATTTTCATCTCATCTGCTGCTCTAATCCATTTCTCAAGAGTGCCTCCATGGGAAGACTGTTGGTGAACCTCAGTTCATCCCTCCTCCTGCTCTGCCTCATCTGTGGTGCTTGATCTAATTAATTTGGATTACTTTATTTTGAGCGCAAACATTTTTCATGTCTATCAAATGTCTATAATTTAATTTTATTTTGTAGTTGCCTTTTGCTCTGTTTCATTTTATATTTTTTTGTGTTCAGGAGGTAGCATGGTGGTGCGCTCTCAGTCAGATCAGGTATGTAACAACATTTCTCAAAAATCACAATTAAATCCACTTAATGCCTAAAATTTAGTTAACTTATTTTCACAAAAATCCCACTGATATGAGGAATAAGCATCTAATTGGAACTCAGGTGTAATTCTTATTATTTCATCAAAGTTGCAACTTGCACACTTCTTACTAGGAATAAATGAAGAACACAATAACAATTCCAATGTTTTAAAAATGTAGGAAACATGGTGCGTGGCAAAACCTTCAAGTGATGAGGTTGCTCTACTCAACAACTTAAACTACGCATGCTCGATAGTAAACTGCACCATCTTTCAAGAAGGGTATTCCTGTTTCTACCCCAACAACAACATCTCTCATGCTTCCATTGCCATGAATCTCTACTTCCAATCTCATGGCCGCAACTACTGGAACTGCGATTTCAACAGCTCTGGCCTAATTGTCTCTACCGACCCAAGTAAGTAGTACAATTAATTTGATACTTAAGTTGTGCTTATTCTAGTTGTAATTTATCGTTTGTATAGAAAATACTGTAAGGTCAGTGAGAGTAGGATTCGTTTAGGTAGTTGGAATGTAGGGTCTCTAACAGGAAAGTTAAGAGAGTTAGTGGATACGGCGATTAGGAGGTGTGTGAACATCTTGTGCGTACAAGAGACAAAGTGGACGGGCCAAAAAGCAAAGGAAGTGGAGAACACCGGTTTCAAGCTGTGGTACACTGGAAAAGAACGGGGCAGGAATGGAGTAGGTATCTTAATCGACAAGAGCCTTAAGAGTGGAGTTGTCGACGTGCGGAGACAAGGGAATAGGATCATTCTAGTGAAGCTAGTTTTGGGGGACTTAGTTTTGAACGTCATTAGTGCTTATGCACCACAAGTAGGACTAAGTGAATCCATCAAAATCCAATTCTGGAAAGATTTAGATGGTATGATTAGAAGTGTGCCAACCACTGAAAAGCTCTTCATCGGAGGAGACTTCAATGGACATGTAAGTGAAACTAGTGGAGGGTTTGAGAGGATGCATGGGGGTTTTGGGTATGGCGATAGGAACCAAGAAGGTGAGGACTTCTTGAACTTGGCCATAGCTTACGACCTCATGATAGCTAACACCTTCTTTAGAAAAAGACAATCCCACTTAGTTACCTTTAGTAGTGCCCAACATTTTTCCCAGATTGATTTTGTTCTTGCTAGGAGAGAGGACAGACGAGCCTGCATGGATTGCAAGGTTATACCTGGAGAATGTGTCGTCTCACAACACAAACTTGTGGTGGCTGATTTTCGCTTTCCGCGGCGTTCTAGAGTAGGTAGAGGCGCTCGAGTTGTGAAGACGAAGTGGTGGAAGCTCAAAGGAGACGTGTCTCATACTTTTAGGGGCAGAATGATTGAAGAAGGTCCGTGGAAAGCAGGTGAAGAAGCAAACAAGATGTGGGAAGATATGTCAGCTAGCATTCAAAAGGTAGCTACGGAAGTGCTTGGAGTTACTAGAGGAAGCAACCGCGAACCCAAAGATACGTGGTGGTGGAACGACGAAGTGCAGAAAGCTATTAAAGAAAAGAAAGAATGCTACAAACGCTTGCACCATGACAAGACCGACGACAATGCGCAGAAGTACAAATTGGCCAAGAAGAATGCAAAGAAAGCTGTGAGCGAAGCAAGAGGTCGGGCTTATGAGGATCTATACCAGAAGCTGAGTACGAATGAGGGTGAGAAGGACGTGTATAAGATAGCCAAGCTTCGAGATAGGAAGACGAGAGACTTAAACCAAGTGAAGTGCATCAAGGACGAGACTGATAGGCTTTTAGTGAGGGACGACGAGATCAAGAATAGGTGGAGGGATTACTTCAACAAGTTATTCAATGGAGAGGATGACGACTTAGGAATTGTGTTGAACGACTCCTTTGATGACTCCAATAGACGTTTTGTTAGGAGAATTCAAGAGTCCGAGGTGAAAGAAGCCTTAAAACGAATGAAAGTAGGTAAGGCTCTAGGACCTGATAACATACCAATCGAAGTATGGAGGTGCCTCGAAGATGTGGCTGTAGTTTGGTTAACCAAACTATTTAATAGCATTTTCCGATCAAATAGGATGCCAGATGCGTGGAGGAGAAGCACTCTAGTACCAATCTTCAAGAATAAAGGGGATGCTCAAAGCTGTACAAACTATAGAGAGATTAAGCTTATGAGTCATACAATGAAGCTTTGAGAGAGAGTGATAGAACATCGCTTGAGACGGATGACAAACGTTTCGAAAAACCAATTTGGTTTTATGCCTGGGAGGTCAACCATGGAGGCCATCTTCCTAATAAGGCAATTGATGGAGAGATATCGGGAGCGAAAGAAGGATCTACATATGGTTTTCATTGATTTGGAGAAAGCATACGACAAAGTGCCAAGGAAAGTTATGTGGTGGGCACTAGAAAAGAAGAAAGTCCCCACAAAGTATGTTACCCTCATCCAAGACATGTATGATGGTGCCGTTACTTGCATCAGGACATGTGATAGTGTAACTAGTGACTTTCCTATTAAAATAGGACTACATCAGGGATCAGCTTTGAGCCCGTATATTTTTGCCTTAGTGATGGATGAGATCACGAAGGATATACAGGGAGAGATTCCTTGGTGTATGCTCTTTGCGGACGATGTGGTGTTAGTCGATGAGAGTAGGACGGAGGTCGATAGGAAATTGGAATTGTGGAGACGAACTCTAGAGTCCAAAGGGTTTAGGCTTAGTAGAACTAAGACGGAGTATATGGGGTGTGAGTTTAGTGGGATACGACCAGTGGACGGAGATGTCTGTCTAGACGGGCAGGTAGTACCTACGAAAGATACTTTTCGATATTTAGGGTCGATGCTGCAGAGCGATGGCGAGATAGATGAAGATGTTAGTCACAGGATAAGAGCGGGGTGGGTGAAATGGCGACAAGCATCAGGCGTCCTATGCGATAAGAAAGTCCCGCAGAAGCTAAAAGGCAAGTTCTACAGGACAGCGATTAGACCTGCGATGTTGTATGGCGTAGAATGTTGGGCTACTAAAAGACGACATGTCCAGAAGATGAGTGTAGCTGAGATGCGTATGTTGAGGTGGATCTGCGGTCACACGAGGAAAGATCGGATTAGAAATGATGACATACGAGATATGGTTGGGGTCGCACCAATAGAGGAGAAGCTGATCCAACATCGTTTGAGATGGTTTGGACATATCCAACGCAGACCTCCAGAGGCACCGGTACGTATCGGAATTCTTAATCATTTCGAGAACACCCGGAGGGGGAGAGGGAGACCAAGATTGACATGGGAAGAAGCGGTGAAAAGTGACCTTAAAGAATGGAACGTCTCCAAGGAGTTGGCGATCGATAGGAGCGCTTGGAAGTTAGCAATTCATGTACCGGAGCCATGACGTAGGAACTTAGGGATATGAGCGATGCCATAGGTTTGTAAGTCCCTCTATTAGGTCACAGTCGAGGTCTAGGTTTCTACTATTACTATTATTATTAGAGGTATTATTATTAGTATGGCTAGTCTTACTATTAGTATTTTTATGTTTTGTATATATATATATATTTTGTTCTTGGATGTGTTCTCTTGTTGGGTTTCTTTCTAGCCTACCCCAACTTGTTTGGGACAAAAGGCTTAGTTGTTGTTGTTGTATAGAAAATACTGTTAACTTTGGGTGCGTTTGGATATAGGAAGAAAGAAGAAGAAGAAGAAAGAAAGAAGAAAAAAAATTATAAACAATTCAAACTCTTCACAAAGTTACACACTTCCCAATACTTCTTTCCACTTCTTTCCTTCTTCCTTTCTTCCCACACCTATCCAAACGGAACCTTTGTGAAGATTGGCATGCATTATGCATATGCCTTGTAATTGACAGAGAAGGCATATTGCTTCTTAACATTTTCACTTCTCAAACCACCTCCACCTTCCTTTTTGGCAATTTATTACATAAAAAGAGAACAAAGTTAAAATCGATCATATATTTTTGGAAGAAACAAAATATATTATCCTGCAAGACGATATGGAAGTTCATTATATACTTGCCTTCTAAACTACATTTTGCTTAGCCATTTTTATGCTGGATATTTATGGATGTAAATTTCTTGTACGAGGTGCTATTACATATGAGCAACTTCCATCTATACCAGTGTTTTAAATACCGTACCGGGCGTCAAACCGGTGGAGTTGCCGGTATAGGGTTTATTGATTTTATCGGGTTTTACCGGTTTTTAAACCGGTATAATAATAAAGAAAGCTCCATGGATCAAAATGTGTCAAGTGGCCCAATGGCTAACTATTTTGGCGTTTATAGCGATGAGCATGGGTTCGAGTCCCCATTTCCACAAATTTCTTACTTTTCTATGTTTACTTGTTTAGTTTCTCTGGTTCGAAAGAATAAACCGACCGGTTCAACCAACGGTTTTTCCGGTTTAAACGGTTTTCATCCGGTTATTTCCGGTTTGCCATCTATCCGGTTTTATAGGCTAAATGTACCGGACTGGGGTCCGGTTCACGGTAAACCCGGTTGAACCGGCCGGTCCGGTACGGTTTTTTAAACATTGATCTATACCGAGTATTCCGCTTAATATAGGCCCCAAAAAAGTAGGATATTTTGTGGTTTTTGAAAAAGAAAAGAAAGAAGAAAAATAAGTCGTAAATTCTTTACTACCAACGATGAAATATTTGAAATTTTCAATTAACAATTAATTTTATTTTTTCAGGTTTTGGAGACTGCGTTTATCTATTTGGTAACTAGTGATGACAAGAAAAAGGATGGTTTATACTCTTTAGTTTAATTAATAACTAATAAAAAGATGCACATGTTGTGGCAGTTAAATAACTCGAAAGGTTAAGAGTATGCTATTAGTTGACTGCTTGTTGTGCTTATTTTAAGAAAATATTATAAAATTAATTTACTGCTACGGTTATTATCTAGAATGGGTCAAACTTTCTCGTTGATTTCTGTGAATCAGTGACACTGCTGTGTAACATTTTATATTGTTATTTTAGAGAATCAATTTTAATAAAAAATGTTATCAGAGAATCAGCACCGGTAGGAGTGTAGATGAGCTGATCCTGAACGAGCCGAGGCTAACTCGAACTCAAGCTCATCTCAAGTCGAGCTGGCTCAGCTCAGCACACCAAGGCAATTCCGAGTTTTTTTAGCAGCTCAAACTCAACTCATTAGAACTCGAGTTGGCTCATGGCTTGAAAACTAGCTCGTTATTAAATATCAAACTTTGAGACTTCGTAATGGCTAAACAAAAAAGCAAACAACATAAATATTAAATAATGTTTAAAATGCACATAGAAGACACACGAAGAGATCAGGAGAAGATACAGCTATTTCTCCATAAAAATGAAAAGAACTTAGGGTTATAGAATAGTGTTTAAAAACTGGACTGGGTTACAGACTAAAAAACGAATTGGGCTAAGTCTCACGAGTTGGATTAAGCGAGCTGAAGGCAACTCGAACTCAGCTCATGGGCCTTCCGAGCTGGTGTAGCTCGAGTTATTCCAGCTCGAGCTTAAACAACTCGAGTTGCTATCGAGTATTATCCGATTCGAGTTCGAGCTAGCTCACGAGGGCCGAGTTTTTTGCTCAGTCCTAAGCACCGGTTATATAACTACTCCCGCTAAATTGAAATAATTAAAATAAATAAATGCCAAATTTAAAATGTATTCAGAGAATCAAGACCCATAAGTACTCCCGCTAAATTAAAACAATAAAGGTAAATAAACACTGATGCTTGTTATTTTTATCTGGCCTTGGCTTTAGTAAGTGAAAAACTTATTTGATAAGATTGTGGGACCTATATATCCAAAGCATGGTGGTTTGATGACTCTTAGCTAATTATATCCAAAACAAACCGTAAAGTTATGACTTATGAGAAACAAGAAGAAAGAAACCAAAAGAAAACCAGAAAAGACAAATAGAATGCCACATGCTTAAGCCTAGAATCAATTGTCATTGCATCCGGATCTTTGCACAGTACAAATTACCCAATCAATGCAAAAAAGAGCAGAAGAAAAAAGAAACTCAATTTCTTTTAGAATTACCTTAGAATTAATTACTTCCACAATTTGTCCATCTCATCATGTATGCTGGTAATTTTGTATCGATCCTTTCTCTTTGATGCAACATGGTGCAAATAAATCAAGTGTTGTTGTTGTATTCACCTTCTTCTAAGCCAATAGGTGTTCCCACATTTGCTTTCTTCCTTGCCAATAATTCATTTTTCAGTCTTCTTTGACGAACACTCCTCTATTATATGAAGACAATTACCTAAGAGAGTTCTGAATTTGGTCAAGTTCCTTTCTGTTGTCTTTAATCGCCTTCTGTTCTTGACCAAGAAAAAAAATTCTTGTTTCAATTATTGAATTTAAATTATTTTTTTGTTATTTTTATTTTATGATGATTTCCCATTCAACAAGACCATCCACAGTAGTCTTCATATTACTCTTTAAATAACTGCTTCACACCTCACTTCAAAGTTCAAACCCACATAGCTTCAATCCAAAAGACTTGCAACCTCTTTGACTATGTTTCTGGAGCTGCAACCTGAAATTCAAACAAAAATTGGTATTGTACAGGATAATAGAGCTGAATGAAACTATCACTAGATACAACACACACCCACGCATCGATCGCGTTAGCCTCTCTTGAAGAAATCATCAAGTACCTTTTTCTGTCAAATCTCTCTTGTTTGCCTTATTTTCCTTTGGCATTACTTTCTTTTAACGATTGACATCATTGCATGGAACTTCACTTTAAGCAACACAAGTGAGAGTGTGAGACAATTATTTGTGCTACAGCTTGTCCAAAGAGACTAGTTAATCTCTAATTGATACTTTCAAAGTAACAATAGACCCAAGCATCAGTATGAGACACATTGGAAGATCTAATACTAACTTATATTTCATTTCTTCAAAACAAAATTAGTGTTTCACTTCCATTACGAATAATTTCATTTCCAAAACCTAATCTTCCTATGTTACAATCTAATTCCTTTTTAAATAATTTCATTTCAGACATGAATGCAATATCAGGGTTCCCCAAATCCCTGGCAGTTCCAAATTATAGGAATGTCCAATTTGGAACAATTCTTCTATAGATCTCTAGCACAATTCATGTTATATACTTCAGCCCGTACTTCATCTCAATTTAAGTTAATAGTAATTCTTAGTCCACACTGGCACGGAGTAGATGCAGGTTCCCAGTAAAAATGAGCCCATGACTGTGGACGCCGCATATATGAACGCTCTGCCACTATGCCCACTTTGCCTCATTGTGTAAACCTCAGCTACAAATGTCGACACTGTGCTCATGCATCCAAGAAATCCTAATTGAATTCCACTCAAAATTACTCCACTCCTCTCTGTGTTTACCTACATACAAGTCCAGACCAAATATTAAAAGCTACAAAAAGTAGACTTGGAAAATTAAAACCAAACAAAATGATTTTCTACTCCAACTATAGCAGGCTTGAAATCATCACATCAATTTCCCAGGGTGGTTACTGTCTATATTGGCTTGGAATGTGATCATATGATAAAATAAATGTGGTACAAACTTAAAATGCACATGCTCATTATTGATTGGAACTGTACAAGTATGCTTGTCTTAACACTGACTGGACATGGTGGCAGAGCTAGAATGCACCTATTGGGGTCAATTGAAAATTTGTCCGCGTCAAATAATACCAATGTTTAACTTATGCGGAACAAAGAAATTCCTCTTTATAAATTCCACCAATAGAAAATTTGTCCCTGTTACTGATACTGACTGATATGGTACTAACGCGACACATCTCCTTCTGGATATAGGATTATCTGAACGTAAACCATAGCTCACAGATATTACTTTACCTAACAGAATTTGGTATCTAAGATATCCCCAAAAAAGAAATAAAGATAAAATAATACCCAAGCAAGAAAAGTAATTACAAAAAGAAAAGGCGTACTGCTTTGCTGATAACTGAAAGTGCTGCCATGATACATGCAGCAATAACATTGGCCAAAAATGTGCCAATAGGAAACCACGTGAGATGGCTCTTCTTGCCAATACCAACACCATTGAGCCTGGCCAGGTACCAGCGGGTCCACACACCAGGTGGTGCCACGACACACCCCAGCCAGAGGACAGCACCATTAGTGAGATGATGCACCTTCACCACCGCTAAAACACAACTTACAACCCAAATTGTGACCATAGAGAAAAGCATGGTGGCTGTAACGGCTACATGACAGCCTTTTGTATCTACTTTCCAATTAATCAATTTGCAATTGAACCTTTTCCGTAAACCCTCAGCAGATTCAACCCCTATTGTGATCGACTCATTCACGATAAGCATTCCTACAGATAAAAATTAGATCCACTTAATGTAATCAGTGTTTGAGTTTTGGACTTGGCCATTGTAATTTGTGCTAATCTTATATTAAATGGACATCCAACATATATCACTATAAGTGGGAAACAGAAGGCATAATACATAAAGACAGACAAATAAGAAAAGAAATCAAACAAAAACATAAATCATTATTCGATATTAAACCAACAAATGAACAAAAAATGGAGAAGAACGTAGTAAGTTGCTGAAAGAATCAATTTATAAAAATTCCCTTACATGGTCCCTGTTTTGGTAACTTCTTTTTTTCTTAATAGGTTAAGAATATTTTCAAATATATGTACGTCATTTGCAGTGTAAGTGTCTATAACATACCTCTATTTGGATCGTAGGCATTTAATCTTCATAGACAAACTTATTTGATATGTTAATGCATCTTTTTATTGGGATTCTTCCATTGTTTTTGCAGAAGACCAGAAGATTACTTCATTTACGAGATCATTGAAAGATATTCAGAGATAACAATAATTCTATTTAACAAACATTTTTGGATGTACCTAATAGCATTCCGGCCACAGCAAACATCCAGTGCCCTTTCGAGGAAAGGAGAAGCATTTTCTGGTTCCATCCACTGAAGGTTGTCAGACTCCCCATATAACCTGTTGTGATCCCAACTGCCAAATGCTCTGACACATGGCGTAAATCTGGTTTGAACACTATGCCGAACCATCCCATCAGAAATGAACCTAGCTGACCAAAGAGCAATCAATGTAATTTTTTGGGAAAAAAGTAAAAGAAAAAAAAAAGAATTGTTTAAATCAGAAATTGATAGTATCAAAGAAGCCCATACTATGTTAGAGGGGAGATCGAGGTATAATGGAGTTTGGTCAGACGTGAGCGCGAGATGGCCAGGTCCAAATAGCTTCTGGAGCAAATACCTAGTAAATACCTGGTTAAAATAAATTTCAGTGAAAAGGAATGTTTACAACTGCACAATTTGGAAAATTTCGGTTTAGCAACAATCGAAGAATTTCCACAATTATGAATAAAGAGATGCATTCTCATTTCTCAGCAAGAGTAGGCCAAAATAGTACTCTACAAAGCACCAATGATAAGAGGTCAATAACGGATCACGGCAGCAGTAAGCTTGAACTGATATGTCTCTCAAAAACAAAAAAAAATTACAATATCTCAATCGTGGTCTGATCAATAAAAAAACATCAATTTAGTACTGCTCTAGCATTTTACAAAGTTGAGAGAGGAAAAAAAAAAAAAGAACTTACACCAAGAAATCCAAAAACAGACAAGTGAATCAAGTATGCACAGTAGTCAAGTGTATGCGGTAGCTTGTATTGTTTATCCTGAAATATCGAATTTCACTGAAATATCAGCATGTAGCAACATACAAAGTAGATAACTAAGAATGCAAGGAGTCATAACATGCCCAAGGCCCTCATCTTAAAGATGCATCAATATAACACATCCTGGCACATTTGTTGTTTACATTCATTGGAAATCAAAATAAGTAAACCACTGCTATTTTGAAAATAGTTAATTGTACAAATTTACATATGAACATTTTTTAAAGTAACCAACAAATGTACCTTTGTTGAAGCAGTCTTGACCAACTGTGCATGATCCTCTTTACTTGTGGAAAAAATTGGTTCCTCAGCCAGTGGAGACACAGCATCTGTGGGTCGCAATCCTTCTAGCATAACAAAAGCCTCATCGGTAACAGTACTGATCATGACATTACTGTCTATCTCCTCCTCTTCTTCTACAACTCTGTCCCCACTGTCTCCGATTTGTGCCAGTGCTGAGCTGTCAACATCAGCAAGTATATGGTCGGCCAGTTCATGGGAGAGACGTATCGAACCAAGTACGAGATCACTAGCCACACGTGAGAGGCTTCCAGACCTTCTGCTACTGGAGCTCCTCCGCCGAAGCGAATCAGACTGGTTGAAAATGGAACCTGGTTCTGCCTGATCGGTTAGGTTGCTGTTTCTTGAGTTGTTTGAAGATCCTTGCATGGCTCTGGTGAGCAATGTTGAAAAGTTAGAACCAATCGAAATGGGTGATTAGAATGGTATCCTGTTCTAGATAGAATGAGAAACCGTGTGGTTGCATATATACCGAACACAATTTGCTCTGTGCAAATTATACCCAATACTCAATTCCTGCTCGAACAAAGAAATTGGTCCATACAGAAATGGAATAATTTATCTTTTTCTATGGATGACAGCCTGATGGCAGGGATACGAAAAGTTCATGGCTTTGGCAGCAAGCCCAATAAAAAAGGATAATTATTGAATATAGGAAAAGCGAGGACTGTTTTGTAATAAGCCACAAAAAAATGAAACATCTTTGGGAAATAGACAGGAGAGTTGAAAGTTGAAAGTTGAAACAGGAAAATTGACAACCAAAGAGAGCAACAGAATTGGTTGTGGACGTGTTTAAAAGAACAACGAAAAGAACAAAAGAAAGCCAACCAAATTGGATTTGTTTGTGGCCTCTGGTGTACGGAGTCCAGACTCGGGGGAGGCTTGATCTATATTGACAATTTGATATGCAAGACAAACATTCACTCCAACGAATAATGTTGTTATTATAAGAAAAGGACAAAAATAATAAACATTCACCTCAAGTCGGGGATTAGGACCCACCTTATGTGCACTTGACACTCCTCAGAAGAAATTGCATGGACCCGGACCCAGTTAAAAAGTTGGGTACTTTATCGTTTCCCTTTTCTCTCCAACCGAAAAGGATGGAATCTTTGGAAAGAAAAGAGAAAAGAGAGATTAATTTATACTTGTAACAGAGTAGGTACCAGGTGGAGGTGGTATATGTGAAGCCTCGGCGCCGTTCGAGGGGGATGGAGAGAAGATCGAATAAAAGGAGAAGGAACAAGGGGAGGAGAAGGGAACGAGGTATGAAGAAATAATTAATAAAATGATGTCGGAGTCCATCTGGTCAAACGATTTGGCAGTTGGCAACCTGGATTAATTAATCTGCGTGGTCTTTGTCGTTCGATCAATATCGGACGATTGGAAATGTTACGAATTTTGTGCAATAGTTTACAACGTAGTCAATGAATCAATTCATTTTTTTTTTAATAGCATGAATCAATTCATTCATACCTTGAAAAGGTATGCACCATCTAAAGAATTGCGCGAATGAACACAGTAGAAACAAGTTGGAATTATGGATATCGCCAATAATAAAAAATAAGAATAAGAATTTAAAAATGTGTGTCTATTCATATTTTTTTTATTCTTGTGTTGTTTAGATTTCACGAGAATAAAGAATTTGGAGCTTATTTTTATTCGATTCCTTATTTTTATTGATATCTCATATTTATATACATATTTTGACCATACTTAGCACCAAAATAACACTCAAACAAATACAATTATCTCATATTAAACTGTGTTTTTCAAGATTTTGTTACTGCCACCGCATCTATGTTTATTTTGTTGAATTCTTGTGGAAATTGAAGACAAGACACAATAAGAAAGAAGAATGGAGCTCAATCCTTAACTGGACGACTCATTAGACTCTATGTCTTTTTTGACTTTGTGTCTTTTCTAACTTTGTATCATTTTGGGTTTGAGTTTCTAAATTTGCACTTTTGAGTATGATTTTTTTGAACTCCAGAGTTCAACTTTTAAGTTTTGAATTTTTAAGTTTGAACTCTTGAATTTTGACTTTGATAATTTCAACTTTTAAAAATTGCACTTTTAAGTTGCATGTCAGAGTTTTGACTTTTGAATTTTGGACTTTTAAATTTCGACTTTTGAGTCTGCACTTTTGAGTTTACACTTCTAAATTTGGACTTTTGAGTCTGAGTTTGGAACTTTTTGACTTTTGCTCTTCAATTTTGTTTTAGGTTTCATTTGATGCTTGCATTTTATCAATTGGTGTTTGGTTGTAGCTGCTGTCCAGAACATTTGATGTTCAAGTGTACCTGCGATCCAGAACATTTGGTGTTCATATTTCTGAATGTTAGAATTTTTATTTTTAGATTTTTGGTTTTATTATTCGCCATTATAGGCATTTACATATCTATTGAATTTAAGGTGTTTCATGAATTGTGTTCTGACCATGAAATGATACACAAAAATATTTCTCATATTTTTCTGAACATTTTAATATTTTATGAGAAATTTTCGGATAATTATGCTATTTTTAATGCATTTTTGAAGTTCTTTGCTTTGCAGAATTTTCTGATTGGTTGAGACTTTGCTATTTTGCTGTTTGGTCTCTAGAGGCTCGTTACACGCTGATCGTCACAGAGGATCAACGAAGGTCGCTGAAGTGAAAAGGCTGAGTCGCTTGGTCTACGCTCGCGAGTCGCGATGGTGGACAGCTTGAACTTGAGTTCCGTCATGTGTCACGTTCCTGATTAATGCAAACCAGAAAACGCAACTCTGAACTCAGCTGAAACGAGATCTTGTCAGACCAGATCTAGGTGTTGCTCAAATTGATACAAAACACAAGAAAGTGAACGAAAACAGATTTTGATAATGGAAATGGAATAAGAAACGATGCTATTGAGCATAAAAACGGATATTAATCCTTACAAGAATTAAAGGTACATATAATTGGAAGAAACTGGAATAAAATGAGATAATAAGATATAAACTGATAATAGGGTTTGTTTAGATCAGAATTCGCATACCCTCCCTTCTCTCTCTTCATGCTATATATAATAAAAGAAATTACAACAAGTAAAAGCTACAATTAACCTATTTACTGTGTAACACCACATCCCAAAACCAGTAAGTAACAGCAACATCTCCTCCGTCAGTCTCTGGCCAGCTCATCCTCTTCACACGATATTTTTCTCTTCTGCTGTTAACTTCTTGACTGATCCCTTCGTTAAGTCTTGTGGACCCTCCTTACTCCTCCAATCACAACAGGTCCTCCTAACAGCCATTATCTTTCTGTTAAGTACTCTGGCACCACTATTCAGTGATAAAGCAATGGGAGTCGGTGACTTCTTATCGTCTCCACTACTGACTTTTGTCTCTCTCTCGAGTTTCCTTGCCTCCAACTTCCATCTTCCTACTGTTACTCTCAATTTGAAGATTTTGGGACATGACATCATGTGGGTCCCAATCGTCAGTGAAGGAATATCTGTACGTCACGTCTATCCTTTCGCTTTCCTGTTTGATCTTCATCTCCCTCGTCTGATGCTTTTCTTCGGAGTTCCGACTGGAGGGGCTCCATTGAGGTGTCAGTAGGGGTCTCGACAACTGAAAAGTAAAGAGAATAGAAAGTAGAGAAGAAAGAAGATAAGCTTTTCTATTGTATTTCATTCATTAATCTTGGTTGTATTACATCAGAGAAGAGCTACGCTATATAACAGTAATACAATTGAATAAGACAAAAGAAGGAATGTAAAATAGGTACAAACAGTATGTTATGATAAGAACGAGTAAAAGCATCTCTATGAAATAAAAGCATCTTCCTTCCAGCTAATCAAACTTCAGTAATTGTAACTCCATTGGATGTTGAACTGGAAGGATCCAGTGTATTGTTAACACTCCCCCCGCAAGCCAATGGAACAGTAGTGACATTGAGCTTGGAACGAAGAAGAAGAACACGGGCTGTGGATAAAGGTTTAGTCATGATGTCCGCCAATTGATCAGCAGTGCAGAGATAACGAACAACCAAGAGATTTGAAGCAATGCGCTCTCGAACAAAGTGAAAGTCAATTTCAACATGCTTTGTTCGAGCATGGAACATGGGGTTTGCTGCAAGAAACGTAGCACCGATATTGTCGCACCATAAAGTAGGAGGAGAAGGGAGTTGAATATGCATCTCTTGGAGAAGATATTGTACCCACATAATTTCAGCACATCTGCCAGCTAAGCTTCGGTATTCAGCCTCTGTGCTGGACCGAGAAACTGTAGTTTGTTTTTTTGCACTCCAAGACACGAGATTGTTTCCTAGAAAGATACAAAAGCCTGATGTGGAACGACGATCGTCAGCACAACCCGCCCAGTCAGCATCAGAGTATGCGTGAATGTCCAGAGGAGAGCCAAATTGGAATGATAAGCCATGATGTAAGGTGCCAGAGAGGTAGCGGAGGACCCTTTTGACAGCAGTCCAATGAGAGACGGTAGGAGAATGCATATATTGAGAAAGTTTATTCACAGCAAAAGTGATATCAGGGCGAGTTAATGTGGCGTATTGTAATGCACCGACCACGCTGCGATAGAGGTGTGAATCTTCAAAGGGGTCACTGTCTTCCTTGGATAAAGTAATACCAGTGGCAATAGGGGTAGGGGCAGACTTAGCATTGAGCATATTAGTGCGTGAAAGTAACTCAGATATATACTTGGCTTGTGAGAGATGAAGGCCGGTTGGTGTGTATGTCACGGCTATACCAAGAAAATAACTCAATTGACCAAGGTCCTTAATTGCAAAGCATTTTTGTAAATGAGACATGCAAGAAGAAACCATGGCTGCATCACTCCCAGTAATTAAAATGTCGTCGACATAGACGAGAACAAGTGTGATATGTCCATTGAGAAAAGCAATAAACAGGGAGGGGTCATAGTGAGAAGCCAAGAAACCGAACTCAAGCAAAGAAGTGCTCAACTTGTGAAACCATGCACGAGGAGATTGTTTTAATCCATAAAGAGCTTTAGAAAGAAGACATACATGATTAGGCTTTGATGGATCAACGAAACCCTGCGGTTGTTGCATGTAGACCTGTTCGGTTAAGTCGCCGTGTAGAAAGGCATTTGTAACATCAAGTTGTCGTATTGGCCAGGAAAAAGAAACAGCAAGTGACAACACAAGTCGGATAGTAGTTGGGCAAATGACGGGACTGTAAGTATCGAAGTAATCAATCCCTTCTTGTTGATGATAGCCCTTGGCGACGAGACGAGCTTTGTGTCGCTCGACAGTCCCATCAGCACGGCGTTTAATCTTGAAAACCCAACGACAACCAATGACTTGTTGATTTTCTGGTGGTGGTACCAAGATCCAGGTTTTATTCAATGCTAGAGCATCAATCTCGTGTGCCATAGCTGCACGCCATTCGAGATGAGCATTTGCCTGGTTGAATGTTTTTGGTTCGGTGTTGAGGGTTGTAAGGAATGCCACATGGTCGGGGAAGAGGCGAGGTCGCCTGGTGTTGTCTCTTGTTCTAGTCACCATGGGATGAGAAGGGACAGTAGCTTGAGGCATTGGTGGAGAAGATGAAGAGATCGCACGGTCAGGGGGCGAATGCAAAACGTGGTCAGGGAGGGGTTCAGGAGGTGGAGTAATGGGACTTGTGGGCTGAGTGTTGAAAACAGGTGGCCCAGGTGGAGAAGATGTGTGATGTTGCACAGGCCCAGATGTATCAGTGGGAAGAAGCCCAACACGAGGAATAAAGGATTATAGATATAAATCCAAAGTATTTTCAGCAGAATGCATGGAAGCCGAGAGATGCTCATCTGAATCCTTTTTTGCAAAAGGAAAAACCTGTTCATCAAATTGAACATTTCTTGAAATATAGATGCGGTTAGTTGGTAAATGAAGACAACGATACCCTTTTTGGAAAGGACTATAACCAAGAAATACACATGGCAATGAGCGAAGTTGAAGCTTGTGAGAATTATATGGTCGGAGATGAGGAAAACAAAGACATCCTATGACTTTAAGAAACAAATAATCTGGTTGTTGACCAAATAGAGAAGTGTAAGGAATGAGAGAATTAAGAGAGGATGGAAGTCGGTTGATAAGATAGACTACACTTGAAAATATTTCATCCCAAAGCTCATGAGGTATGGATGCATGGGACATAATAGCAAGGGATAGCTTGATGATATGACGATTTTTTCGTTCGGCCAAGCCGTTTTGTTGTGGTGTATATGGGCAAGAGGTTTGGTGTATAAGTTGAGGAAATTGTTTGAGAATTGGTTTATATTCTGAACCATTATCCGTGCGTATAGTTTTTATTGTGGAGTTAAGTTGGTTGCAATGGGAAGATTGAGAGTAATAATATGGTCAGATTGAGTAGAGATGTTGAGAGTAGTGGTGGAGCTGGAGTTAGTACCAGTGGCGTTAGCCATGTGGCTCAGATACCATGAAAAGTAAAGAGAATAGAAAGTAGAGAAGAAAGAAGATAAGCTTTTCTATTGTATTTCATTCATTAATCTTGGTTGTATTACATCAGAGAAGAGCTACGCTATATAACAGTAATACAATTGAATAAGACAAAAGAAGGAATGTAAAATAGGTACAAACAGTATGTTATGATAAGAACGAGTAAAAGCATCTCTATGAAATAAAAGCATCTTCCTTCCAGCTAATCAAACTTCAGTAATTGTAACTCCATTGGATGTTGAACTGGAAGGATCCAGTGTATTGTTAACAACAACGACAACCGTGGTGACTGCTGCTAGGATTTGAAGCATCGTGGGAGTCTCCTGACTGCTGTTTTATGATGGCTGAACCTCATCCCTCTGCTTGGTCTGAGTCTGACAAATGCCTGAGACTGTGGCGCTGGCGGAGATTCTTCTCCAATTAACGACTGTATGAGTATCAAGTCGGTGCCGGGAAGGTGATAGATTCATTCATTCAAGAGTGTACTCGGATTTGGTCTGACAAAGCCACAGTAATTTGTCTTATTTTGCAAGTTTGCAGTGTTCAGTTGTGTTGTTTGTTGCTTAACCATGCTCAAACTACATCATTGAACAGTTAATCAGTTGAAGCATGTTATCATTTTTCTTCTCTATTCTCAATCTCAAAGTACCAATTTCAATGTTTTGATGTTTATATGGCTTGTGTTTTCTTGAATGACCGAGCCACGGCAATTAATCAATTGAGGGGCCTAATTGAGCTGATAACGCATCTTTGACCGAGTTTGAACAATTGTCCAGTACATTAAACAACCAATTTAGTTTCTCTTGGCCTATGTTTGGAGTACTCGATCACAATACTGAACATCACCCTATGTGCTTTCACTTTGGACATGAAATTCATCTATACTTTAACCTCATTTGACTGTCTAAATCACTACAACATGGTTCTGTGCTTCAAGGCATGAATCTTGTAAGCTTTGTTCTTTTCTGTGTTTGTTGTGTTCATTTTGACTTTCAAACCTGTTAATTTCATGAATTGATGTTATCCGAGCTTCACATATCAATTGTTCTTCTTTCTGTGCTTAACACCTATCCAGCTCTTGGTCTAGTGGCAAAGAACAATGCATTTCAAGTGAGAGGTCGCAGGTTCAAAACTCGGCTGGGGGGTCTTTTATGGACATTTAATTTAAAAATAAGTTGGTAGGGTTGACCCCAATTTATCTTAAAAAAAAAAACAACTTTCTTTTACTTCTTTTTTTTTTTGTGTTGTCTTTTTTGAAAACAGTTTCTATTTGAAATGTTTCTGAGTGTATTTGCTACTCCTTTATTTTGTTATTATGCATTTTCCATTTTTATCCTTGAGGGAAAACTGATTTTGCTGGGTTTGTATAAAAAGAAAATTATAACTCTTGAGACTACTTTTGTCATTTTTTTTTAAAAACAAATTTTATAACCTCGCATTTTTTTTGGAAATACCACTGTGTGTTTTATTTGCCTCCTTTTTTTCTTTTTTGAAATACCTGAGAGGGTTCAATATAGTCCCCGAAAATTACTTCAATATGAAAACCTCATTTCTGTCACACATTTTGAAATTCATTTTAGTCCCCAACATAAGCATGTTATACTTTTTGAAGAAGAAAACCACCTGAACACATACACAGGTCCTTGCTCTTGGCATAGAAAGCTGTGCATGGTCCATTGGGTTTTTTTTTTTGCAAATTCCTTAAACACAGTGAGATTATTATTTTTCTTTGACTGTTAATTAATTGTTTTTTTGAGGTGACACCCGGTAATAGCTCTTGGCATAGAACCCATGTGTCATTTGATTCACACCTTGAAGCACAAACCATGAGTAACATCATTAGCAATGTCAAATACGGAGCATTCTTTTTATGGAAAATTCTTAATACAGACAAAATTAACATTAACAACTTTAAATATAACAAAGATAATTAATTTTTTTTAATAAGAGTACAACTATAGCGACAGTCATGCATTATGACTGTCGCTATAACACAGTCCTATAGCGGCACTCTCATTGTCGCGCTATAGAGGCTATAACCTCTTTCCAAAAGCCGGTGGGGTAGTTCCAATTACTCACAAAGGCCTTGAAAATAGACACATTTGGATGGTAATCAAAGGGTGCAAGAGCTATGGCTTCGAATATACCGGCCTTTCTTAACAGAGCCCTATAGTTTCTTAAACAAAAGAGGGTCCATTCAGTTTGCCCCGGATTATGGAGAAGACCTCCCCTCACATTGAAAGTGATTGAATGCCAAGGTTTAGTAGTGCCCGCTACCATAGCAACACCAAGAAGGTGTATAGCTGGGTATGTCATGGCATTAGTAGCAGGGTGAAGGATTCTAGCGGGACCATCAGGATGGCCAGGCTCCTCAACTGTGCGAAGGGCCGTAGTTGAACCACCATGAGGACCCGATTGCATGATGCGACGACGACGAGGGAAGTTATCATAAAGAATGGTGGTGATTTGTTGGGTTAAAGGGTTTTTAGGAGGAAACAAAGTGAAAGGATCTTTGGGAGAAAGAAAAGGAGTTGCTTCATGACGAGGTATTCGATCAGATGAGAAGTCGTGACCTTCCAACATTTCAGCACGAATGTCATGGTGATGTTCAGAAAAGCGATTCTTGGGGTCATAAGAATGAATGAAGGATTTGATTTCATCTTCTGAAGGATGATTGATTGGGAGATCAGCGGGTCGCTTCTAATACGCTATCAAAGAAAACTTCCAAGCAGAAGAAAACCAATAAAAATGGTGTTCCAAACAACTGTGAACTACCTACATACCTAATCATTTAAAGCTAGGAACTACTCGAGTACTCAAAACAATTCATACGCTCAAAACAGTTCAAATAGCTAAGCGACTCATGTTCACAAAACAAATCATGTCCCCAATATAACCCTAAGCAATTTATACATCTAAAACAATTCATATGCCCATTCCCAAAACGATCCAAGTTCCCAAGACAATTCATCATGCAAAGAACAATTTGTGCCTTTAAAACATGCTATGCCACCAAATAGTTTCCAAATCATTCACATCTCAAAACAAGTCATGCCTCGACAAAATAATTCATATTCATATTCAACAAGTGACATATCATGCATACTTCATCAAGTCAAACTCAAATAGTCCCGTCATAAACACAAACCATCTCACATTCAACAAATGGAGGCCGAGGCATAATTCCATGATCCGCAATCATTCACAACCTATATGTTCAAAGAAGAAAAGAAGTGTGTACCTTGAAGAAACTGTAGAAAAAATATGGAGTATTTGTATTTTATGAGTATTCTCTTCTATCTTTCTAATATCTGATATCATTACAATGGAGGCAGTGGAGTATTTATAGAGGCACACAATTGTACCGTTACTCCTCTCTATTTTACCGTTACAACTTCTAACGGCCTATTATACTGTTACCTACTTTTCCTATAATTTACATTTTTACCCTTAATTTATTTATTATTTTCTACACTCCCCCTCAAACTAGGATTATAGATGTCTATTAATCCTAGCTTGTCAACTATATTTTCAAAAGTCTTCGGTATGAGTCCCTTCGTGAAGATGTCGGCCAATTGGTTTTCACTCTTCACATATGGAGTCTCGATTTCCTTTGCTTGAACCTTTTCTCTTATATAATGACAATCGACTTCAATGTATTTAGTTCTCTCATGAAACACCGGATTTGAAGCGATGTGTCGTGCCGAGTTGTTATCACAAAACATCTTCATCGGCTCACGTATTGGAATATGCAAGTGTTTGAGTACTTGTTTGATCCAAGTGAGCTCGCTTGCGGTAGATGCCATGGCTCGATACTCCGCTTCCGCACTTGATCGCGCCACAACATTTTGTTTCTTGCTTTTCCATGTGACTAAATTTTTGCCTACAAACGTGCAATAACCGGTCGTTGACTTTCTATCAAAACTCCCGGCCCAATCTGCATCGGAATAGCCACACACATCATTAGAATTATTATTTTTCATCCATATACCCTTTCCGGGTGATTTCTTAAGGTATCTCAAAATTCTATCAATGGCATCTAAGTGTGGTTTTCTTGGTGCATGCATAAATTTACTAATTTGACTCACCGCATAGGATATGTCCGGCCTAGTTACCGTTAAGTATATTAATTTTCCTACAAGTCGTTGGAATTGATTAATGTTTTCCAATGGGTCACCATCTTCGGGATTTAATTTGATATTGCTATCAATTGGGGTAGAGGCCGGTTTAGATCCTAATTTGCCGGTTTCTTTTAGGAGATCTAAGGTATATTTTCTTTGGCAAATAAATAAACCTTTGGTAGAATAAGCTATCTCAATGCCTAAAAAATATTTAAGTACACCTAGATCTTTTATTTCAAAATTTTCTCTCAATTGTTTTTTCACATAATTATTTTTTTCTAAATTATTTCCGGTAACAATTATGTCATCAACATACACAAGAATAACGGTAGTATCATTATTTTCATGTTTTGAAAAAAGTGACATATCAGAATGGCTTACTTTAAAACCGCAAGAAATTAAGTAATGAGACAATTTTCCATACCATGCCCTTGGAGATTGTTTAAGTCCATAAATGGATTTCTTTAACCTACAAACAAGATTAGTATTTTTTTCTTTTACATGACCCGGTGGTAGAGTCATGTAGACTTCTTCTTCAAGGGTTCCTTAGAGAAAAGCATTTTTTTACATCCATTTGATATAATTTCCAACCATTATTAATCGCTATTGAAAGCAAGATTCTAACGGTATTCATTTTTGCAACGGGTGCAAAAGTCTCTTGGTAATCAATGCCATAAGTTTGAGTATAGCCTTTGGCAACCAATCTAGCCTTATACCGTTCTATGGTACCATCACTATTATATTTGATTTTATAAACCCATTTGCATCCAACGGGTTTTTTATTTTTTGGTAAAGGTACTATGGTCCAAGTATTATTTTTTTTCTAAGGCTTGAAGTTCTTCTTTCATTGCCTTGCACCAAACCGATTGGTTTATGGCTTCTTCAAAATTTTTCGGTTCTTCAATTTGGGATATTGCACTTAAAAAAGTGCGGTGATTATTACCTATTTTATCGTAGGAAATATAATTTTGAATAGGATATTGAACCTCATAGGTTACAAAATCTTGTAACCTTGCCGGTGGTTGAGTGGAACGTGTGGATCTTCGCAATGGAACCTCTTGTTCCACACTTGTATCTTCTCCTTCTTCGATACTTGCATTTTCTTCTTCTTCTTCTTCTTCTTCTTCGGCTTCACTTTGAGAGTTGTTGCCGATATCATCATGTCTCTCTTCTTGTTCATTTCCTAGAAAAACTTTCTCACCTCCTTGATTAGTAATTATGGGAAGAACAAAATCATTTGTGGAAATATGGTTATCAAGCTCTTTATTATTTTGAAAATATGGCTCATTTTCAAAAAAAGTAACATCTCTTGAAATATAGAATTTATGATTTTTAGGATCATAACATTTGTAACCTTTTTTTTGGGAAGAATATCCTAAAAAAATAGTTTTAATAGAAGCATAATCAAATTTATCTACTTTATTTTTATGAACATAGCAAACACAACCAAAAATACGTAAATGATTAAGATTAAATTTTCTTTTGTACAAAACTTCTAATGGACTTTTATATTCCAAAACAATACTAGGAAGTCTATTAATTAAATAGGTGGCGGTAAGAACGGCATCCGACCAAAAAATTTTGGGAACATTATTTTGAAAAAGAAGTGCTCTTGTTACTTCAAGAAGATGACGATTTTTTCTTTCGGAAATTCTATTTTGCTGAGGTGTATAAACACAAGTTGTTTGATGTAAAATTCCTTGTTTTTTCAAAAAATCCGTAAAAGCATGATTTATATATTCGGTTCCGTTATCGGTTCTAAGAATTTTAATTCTTGTGTTAAATTGATTTTCAATCATATTAGAAAATTCTTGAAATTTTGAGAAAACTTCACTTTTATTTTTCAAAAGATATAGCCAAGTAACTCTTGAAAAATCATCTATAAAAGTAACAAAATATCTAAAGCCATTAAAAGAGTCAATTGGAGCGGGTCCCCAAACATCGGAGTGAATTAAATCAAAATGTTTATCACTTTTGCTATTTGAAGAATAAAAAGGAAGTTTAGTATGCTTAGCTAATTTGCAAACATCACAATTGCTACAATCTAATTTTCGAAAATCGAAAAGATATTTTAAAACTTTATCGGAAGGATGCCCAATTCTTTTATGCCAAAGGTTGTCTAAATTATCTTTTTTCATATGAAAATTAGTTTTTTTATAATTTAAAACATAAAGACCATTTTCTAAAAAACCCTCTCCAAATATTTTTTTGGTTTCTAAATCTCGAAAAAAAACCTTTTTAGATGAAAATTTTATTTCACAATTTATTTCCTGTGAAAGTTTTCCAATAGATAGTAAATTCAAAGTACAATTTTTTACGTGTAAAATATTTTTAATTTCTTTAGAAAAGAGCTCAATTGAACCATAACCACAAATTTCCATTTTTTTCACCATTGGCAACAAATACAAAACTTTGATTTTTGCATTTTTCATAGTTATGTAAAATATCTTTATTTCCGGTCATATGATCGGTAGCACCCGAATCTAAAATCCAAACAAAATTATTTTTGGTATTTTCATTCTCAAGCAAACCCAAATGCGTGCATTTCAAAGTACCGGCAGTACCTATTTTATTTTTTGTTTTATTTGGGCTGATATTGGGACTAATTTCATTTTTCTTAAACCTCCAATTTGTATCGGCCTTAGAATTATGAAATTGAGTTTTAGATAAACCTCTGTTGTTTTGTTTGAGCAGCCCATTAATTTGGCGGATGAGAAAGCCCAACTCGTCTTCCATTACTGAAGGGAGATTTAATACACCATCTTGGCCCGACTTATTTTCTTTCTCTCGTTCCGCAGCACTTGCCGTCGTAGAACTCTCCTCCCCCTTAATCTGATCACCACGGTTGCGATCCTTATCTTTCCACCAGTCAGGTCTTAGATGCGGAAACAAGAACCAGCAATTATCTCGACTATGTCCTTCAATTTTGCAATTTCGGCACCGGTCTTTGCTAGGGTTAGCTCCCACCACTTCTGTCTCGTTGCAGCCAGCGCCGAGATGTAGATTTTTATTTGTTGCGGTGTGATTTGGACAGTCGATGCCGAGAATGGTTTGATCAAGACAAGAACCAAGGTAATTAGCTTTGTCTTTTTGGTCACTTTGGGTAATTTTGTGTTGTTGGAAAGGTGTTTGAGTAAAACAGTTTCTTGGTTTTGAATGAGTTAGTTTTTCTTTTTTATTGGAATTATTATCAGTAAGGAACATTGTCATGACTGGCGCCCAGGAGAGCCTATTTCTCTGTTCCTTTTTTTGATGAGGTTTTTGTATGCTGTTTGAGATTAGTGAGGGAAAATGGTGGTTGGAGTTTATATCAAGGCTTGTATTCTCTATTGGTTTTGATGTTAGTACTATCGTGGCTGGTTTTTCAGTTTTCTTGTTGGATCGGAAAAAATCTGAGGGCATGGTATTTCTACTGCTCTGATACCATGTAGAAAAAATATGGAGTATTTGTATTTTATGAGTATTCTCTTCTATCTTTCTAATATCTGATATCATTACAATGGAGGCAGTGGAGTATTTATAGAGGCACACAATTGTACCGTTACTCCTCTCTATTTTACCGTTACAACTTCTAACGGTCTATTATACCGTTACCTACTTTTCCTATAATTTACATTTTTACCCTTAATTTATTTATTATTTTCTACAGAAACAAAAGAGCACGAGTGTGATGGACTTGTTGGAGATGCAAAGGATGATTTAAAAAATATGAAATGAAGAGGTGTTAAAGTAAATTGAATCGGTGAAAATGAAAAATGCACATATCTCATTCTTAGGGCTGAAAACGGAAGTCGTTTTAATCATTTTTCGTTTCGTTTCATCCGGACGAAACGGTTAATGAAACAACGAAACGATTTCGTTTGGTTGGACGAAACGGTTAACGAAACAATGAAACAGTTTCGTCCATGTGTAAATCACGAAAATTTCGACAATTTACGATACGATCAACGAAATAAAAAATCTGTTCCGTACGAAACGATCGACGCAACAGCTCATTTGCTCATCGTCTCGATCATTTTGTTGTTCTACTCATTCTTGGGTCAAATGAAAGTGACACAGAAAAAAGTGGGCCGAATAAATAAAGAAAAAAGGAATCCCATTCATTTTTTTTACATGGCCCAGTAATTACACCCTTTGTAATTACCAATGTATTAAGTGCATAAGGTTTCTCTTTGTTCCACTTGAGACTACTCGTAAGTGAGTTAAATATCATAATTAAGTTGATACTTATGCCACTGGTACCGATCCCATTATAGCTGTATTTGAATTAAGCTCGTAGCTTCACATTCCCTTCTCTATCGTGAAACTAATACGGCTAATCTCGTCAACTAAGATGGCGGCGATCATCGGAAAAGTGAAATTGAAACTTATAGGGGCTTAGCTGAATTTTAATTTTTCTGATGTACGAAACTCTTCGTCCCCTGACCAAATGACAACGACGCGACAAAAACGAAAGCCGCCATTGTCTTTCTCTTTCCCTCACGATTCCGACGAGCCCTCCCATGTGAGATACGATGGTCGGAGGACGTAGCGGATCCATACCCGTTTTCTGTCGAACCCACTGACAACGAAACGATCAAACGAACCTGTCTTCTTAAACGAATTCGGAATTCCCAGCGCTCAAACCCTGTTGATCTTCTATGGTTGGATCGCGTGTGGTGGATCGCTGACTCCACGCTGACTCATTTCACAAGTCAAACAGGAGACCTCTGCGCCCTAATGCGTCAGCCTGGCGTCAGCTACTTCAATCAATAGCCACATCAGCATAGTCTAGTGACGTGGACTATCAGAAAATTCCCAAATTCGTTTGGATCGCTTAGGAATTTGGAGAATTTGGAAAATTTCTTATTCCTAGGCATAAATTTATTGGGAAGTGTGTAAATTTGTGAAGAGTTTAGATTGTTTATAAATTTATGCTAGGAAGATGAAATTTTCTAAATTTCCCAATGAATCCAAACAGCCCCTAAAAGTAGTAGGAAACTCAGAAAAATACAAACAAGATACTCCTAAAACCCTAAAAATCAAAATAAATCAAATTTATGATACTTTGATACGAAATTATGTCAAAATAGCGACCTTTTACATTTTTGAAGCATTTTCACTATTAAAACTAAGTTTTATAAACTTTAGAAAATTAGTAAGCTCATACCAAGTATTTTTGAAATAAAAGTTTCAAATATGATATTTTCAAAAGCTAAGCATACTTGATTATGAATATTCTAAGTGATCTCGAGCATGATATATTCTAAAGTCGAGTATTTTTGAAATAAAAAAAATAATTTCTAAAAGTCAAAGATGCTAGAGGTCAAAGTGAATGAAAAATCACCAATATCTTAAGTGAAACATTAAGAAATTAAAAGTACAAACACAAAATCCAAAGTCAAAATCGAAACCTCTTAGTTTGAGAAAAAGTCCCTCCCTAGGGTTGAGATCAACCTTAGATGACTTAGAAATAGAATTCTTACGGGCCCCCTCGTCCAAAGAATTCTATTTTGTTCTCACAAAAAAGCAGACTAAAATGGTCCCGAAAACCGACACTTATTAAGAAGATCGACTAAGGTGGTCCCAAGGGTCGTTAAAGAACCAACTCTCGCTCAAAGGTGCCAAATGCCTCGAGGGTTGGAAAAGAATCAATTTTCGCTCAAAGGCGCCAAATGCTCAGAAGGTTGTAAAACCCCATTTTGTTCTCACAAGAAGACCAACTAAGATGGTCCCGTAAACCGACTCTTATTAAGAAGACCGACTAAGAAGGTCCCTAGGGTCATTAAAGAACCAATTCTCACTCAAAGGCGCCAAATGCCTCGAGGGTTGTAAAAGAACCATCTTTCGCTCAAAGGCGCCAAATGCCCCGAAAGTTGTAAAACCCCATTTTGTTCTCACAAGAAGACCAACTAAGATGGTCCCGAGAAATGACACTTATTAAGAATACCGACTAAGATGGTCCCAAGGGTTGTCAAAGAACCAACTCTCGCTCAAAGGCGCCAAATGCCCCGAGGGTTGTAAAAGAACTAACTTTCGCTCAAAGGCGCCCAATACCCCGAAAGTTGTAAAACCCCATTTTATTCTTACAAAAAGGCTGACTAAGATGGTCCCGACAACCGACTCTTATTAAGAAGATCGACTAAGATGGTCTCTAGGGTCGTTAAAAAACCAACTCTCGCTCAAAGACGCCAAATGCCCTGAGGGTTGTAAAAGAACCAACTTTCGCTCAAAGACGTCAAATGCCCTGAAAGTTGTAAAACCACGCTTTGTTCTCACAAAAAGACTGACTAAAATGGTCCCGAAAATCGACTCTTATTAAGAAGACCGACTACGATTGTCCCTTGGGTCGTTAAAAAACCAACTCTCGCTCAAATGCGCCAAATGCCCCGAGGGTTGTAAAAGAACCAACTTTCGCTCAAAAATACCAAATGCCCCGAAAGTTGTAAAATTCCACTTTGTTCTCACAGGAAGACCGACTAAGATGGTCCAAAGAACTGACTCTTATTAAGAAAACTGACTAAGATGGTCCTTAGGGTCATTAAAGAACTAACTTTCGCTCAAACGCGCCAAATGCCTCGAGGGTTGCAAAAGAACCAACCTTCGCTCAAAGGCACAAAATGCCCCGAAGGTTGTAAAACTCATTTGTTCTCAAAAGAAGCCGTCAAATGGCTCGAGAACCAATTCTCGCTCAAAGGCGCCAAATGTCCCGAGAGTTGAAAAAGAACCAACTTTTGCTCAAGGACGCCAAATGCCTCGAAAGTTGTAAAACTCATTTTGTCCTCACAAGAAGCCGCCAAATGGCCCGAGAACCAACTCTCGCTCAAAGTCGGCAAAATGCCTCGAGGGTTGTAAAGGAACCAACTTTCACAAATTACGCCAAATGCCTCGAAGGTTTTAAAACTTCTTTCACTCTGACAAGGAGGTCAATCATAGGCCTCAGAGCTTAGCAAACGACTCCAAAACCACTTTAGAACAATTTAGAAATGACTCTAAGACGACTCCAAGTGAAGATTCATTCTTTTCAAACAAAAACCTTTTCTAAACCAAAAATCAAATTCCTTGTCACTTCTTTTTTTTCAGTATAAGTCTAAGTTCAAAGTCTCTTAGAAATTTCGTGATCCTTAATTGGGTCCTGTCAATCAGATTTGGTACCATCAATTAAGTCCTCCTTAAGCCAAATAAAAGCACTCCATAAACCTCTTTTCTTAGCTCATTACGTCAATACCCTTTACGTCCCTTAATCAGAGGTTTCTGCAGGCAACTGCGGGGTAATTAACAATAGGGACTTGCGCCTATTGGAAAGAAAGAACCCACTAAATCAAGAAACTTTTTTAAGAAGCGACTCTTGTTAGGATTCTTTTGTCTTAAAGAGATACCCGCTATAGAGATTGAACCTTAAGGGATGTGAATCTAAGGCTATGTTTCCATTTTTCCCCGAGGAATCTTTCAAGGTGGAGAATGATGAAAAAACCCGCGACAATAAGTGAAGTTCATATGGAAGCAGTGATAAGAATCATCAAATACTTGAAAGGTACTCTTGGAAAGGGAATACACTTTAGAAGGAATAGGCATCTTAACATTATGGGCTATACCGATGCAAATTGGGATGGTAGTGTCACTGATAGAAAGTCAACCTCAGGGTACTTTGTTTTTGTAGAAGGGAATCTTGTTACATGGTGAAGTAAGAAGCTAGAGGTAGTGGCTCTTTCAAGTGCAGAAGCTGAGCTCATTGGTGTTGTGAAGGGTGTGTGTGAGTTGTTGTGGATAAGAAAACTCATGAAAGAACTTAGCTTCAAGTTAGGGGGATCTATGACATTGCGTGTTGATAATAAGGCGGCCATTGACATGTCTCACAATCCAGTGCAACATGACCGGACTAAACATGTCAGACAGACACTTCCTCAAGCAAAAGCATAGACCTCAAGATCATTCAGATAAAGTTTGTTAAGTTAGAAAGTCAACTAGCAGACATTATAACCAAGGGGGTGGCAGGCCATGCATTCAAGAACATCATTGGCAAGTTGGGTATGACAGATTTGTGCATACCAACTTGAGGGGAAGTGTCAGAACAAGTGCATTTGGCCAGGTCCAACCGAATGGCAAGCCGAACAGGCTCCAGTCTAGACGCGTTTGATGAATATAAGGAAGATTCTAGGCAGCTCAAACTTGGAAAGAGGTGGCTAGCACTTCCCTGGATGGTTTGGTGTGTTTTCTTGTATGAGGGCACAAAAATATAAAAAAATTAATGAGAAATAATTGAAATGAGATCTGTGTCTCTATAGGATAGTTTTCCTATTAAATAATCATCTTCTCCATGTAACATTTGACAGAAAATTAAAATAAAAAAGAAAGAGGCCTATGTACGTGAGAACGTAGACATCAAGTTGATGTTGAACCTCGATAAAATCGTGTGTTTCTATTGTTCTATTATTTTTCTACATAGGTGTGTATCTTTTTTCCATGCCTTGCATTTTAGACCTTAATTTGAGGCTCAGGGCTCTAATATGAAGCTATAGCCGAACTTCCTACTATCGTCTGTTTGTGCTGGTTTGGTAGTATGTTTATATTTGATCTAATGTATAAATGTATAAGTGATATCTCCAATCCACATATATCTAAAGAGTCCATAATTTTAATAATTAATAAAGAATATTAATTATCATATAATATTAGTATGCAAGTTAAGTGATGATTAAGTTCTACAAATCAAAGGTAATGGGTTACCGACTTAATTGCATATGTGCATGTTACTGGAACATAGCACAAGACATGATCTAATGAAATAAATATATAGATTGTGTTATGTGTCATTATTTACTTCATACGTATTTGATTCTGAGTTTGAGATGATTCAGTTTCTCCACATGAGGATATGTTCTATAAATATCGTCTAACGCTGATTCCTGATAAGGGCTGCTATACGGACTTTATTTATGTTCTCTTAAATTGTGCGGGGAGAAACTGGTCATCAAGATAACCGTATGCCCCTCATTAGTTCACCTAGTGAGTGATGATATCTACTGGGCCTCTTGATGGAGTTGGATCGTATGAGCACAACTAGGCGATCAACTCTAGATAAAGAAACGTATAATCTGCAAGAATGACACATTTCTATCTTGGATTATACACGGATATCATGTGGCATAAGAATCAAAACAATATGATATTTTTCTTAAGCATGATTAAAGTAATGTATTGGTACAATATTTAATTTATGTGAATTGGGAATCATAGCGTGTTGCTAGATACCGTTTATGATTAATAAAAATAAATATTGATTTATTTCCATGGCCAACATAGCATAAATCCTCAAAGGGTCACACAAAATAGGTCTTTAACCATACGTGCATTATTTGATAAGTTGATTAATATACCATTGCGAACCATTATAATTAATTAACTCAAGAGGATCTTATAGAAATAATATAATGCATATGCTAATTCTAAATTAATTATTAATATGTTAATAATTAAATTTATTCAGCATATATTAATTATATTGAGCTGATCGGACTTTTATTTAAATAGTTAATTAAAATTTCGATTTGAGATTAATTAATGGAGTGGATTAATGGGCCATTATATCATGTGGATTTGCCCACATAAATCTTGAAATTTTCGGATTTTGAGGGGTAGTTTTGTCCAGCCAAAAATTGAAAGATAGGTAGTCTTTATAAAGGCAACGTTGTTTATGGAAATAATGTGGAAAAACCCTAATTCTCTCTCTTCCTCCTCCCTTGGCCGACGACTCAAGCAAGTGAAGAAATCTGGTTCTTCTCTTGCGTGCGCTTCTCCTCCCTTCTTTAGCTTATGTGTTGAGCGTTCCTTCTTCTACTTAATCCGTTAAACATGGGTAGAAGGAAGACAGAAAATTAGCTTTAGTCTCGGACAAGTTAACACTTGTCTTGAGACTTTAGTTAATCTTCTAGGTGGAATCGAGACAACCGGAGGTAGTTACGAGGATGACGAGCACGCCACCAACTCCAAAAGATTTGATTCGAGCCTTCCAGATATGATTTCGGAAGATGTAACCTCCTACACTTCTCTTTTTGCGATGTTAATTATTTAAATAACTAGATTCGATTTTCGTGCGTGTTAATTACTTATTAAATGTTGATAAAAATTAAAATTACACAAGAACTTCAGTTCCTAACATATAAACCATTGATGTTGCTAGACGCGGGCAAGCAAGCCGGGCATGGTTATGAAAATTTTTGTTAGAAAGATTATTTGTCACGAACATTGTGACCATTTGATTTTAGGCGCAACTTTTATTTATTTTTGTTAGGTTGATTTAAATCGTCATGTTATTTTACTTAGAAATCTTGTTTGTATCAAACGTGCATATGTTTGTTGTATCTATTTTATTTACTGTGAATATTATTTTTTGAATGGTGTTGACTTCAATGAAATTTAGAATTTTTCAATTAATTTAATAGATATTTTGTGTGATGTTTGTAAATTGTAAATACTAGTGAAGAATTAGAATCATATAAATTAAATAGTTGTGGTACCAAATTAGTACCTAGAATAATTGAATGGTTAAATAAATAAAATTGATGTGGATATTAACAATTGTGGTTATATAACGACACCATGGATTTTAATAAGTAGGAACACACAAATATACAAATATACTTTGGACCTCGTTATATTCTAACGATATATTATCTAGGTGGCTAATTATCAGCGTCCCTATACCGACTACAATTGAATATAGGTCTTGCTAAATTCTGACAATATATTATCTAGGTTTGTGAACAAAAGCGTTAGTATATCCACACAATAACCGCTATCTAGAGACGCTCTTAACAGCTGAATAAGCCATCGGACGAGAAGACATGTGTCATTATATAACTAACTCTGATGAAAACATAATTAAGGATGTATTAAAGTAATCAACGTCCGCCCAATCCAGATATTTAGTATTAAAGGCTAGACTATCGGGTCCCTTAGTTAGCATCACAAAGTGGATGCAAAGGAATTTTTGTGGTAGAATACAGACGCCTATTTGCGAAGCAGATTAGTCACATTCTAGTAGTGTTTTCGTCGTTGCTTTCCAATAAGCAAGGTCGGAGGCAAAAGAGGACATGCCCCCCTCTCCCTTAATATAATATATAATATCTAGTTCGATCGTAAATAGTTAAAATACAATTAATTAAGTTTACCGTTTGTTTAAACTAATTTAATTATGAATTTTTTTTAATAGAGCAAATTCAGAAGAAGAAAAATTGCAATAAAATTTTTTTTGATATGAAAATCTTTACTTATTATATTTATAAGAAAAAATATTTTTTCATTGTATCACTATAAAAAAGATGATCTTTACATAGATTTTTATTACTAGACTTTTTTTATTTATGTTGGACCATGTTTAATTGTTAGATTTATTCGATGCTCCAAATTTAACAATTTTTTTAGCAAGACTCAATTTTCTATTAATAATGCCTTAAAAATCTTGCAATTTATTTTTAATAGACTTTTTTGAATCTTGTAATATCTAATGTAGTAAAATAAATTGCTACACTTTTCTAAATTGCTACACTAGATATTTCAAGATTTAGAAAAGTTTATCAAAAATAAATTGCTAGACTTTAAAGGGGATATTAATAAAAAATTGAGTCTTGCTAAAAAATTCTAGATTTAGTACATCAAGTAAATCTAGTAATAAAAAAGTAAATATAGCAATAGAACAATGTCCCACATAAATAAAAAAAATCTAGTTATAAAAATCTATGTAAAGCCATCTTTATGAAATTTTCAAAATTACTACTATTTCTATAATGTGATAATAATTTTTGTTCCCAAATATTTTAGAATTTTTTTTAACGTTCAAACTTCAACTTTTCCTAAGTCAAAATTCTCACCGCCCCCAAAAAATGAGCTCCGTCATCAATTGCAATCACGGCATTAGTTTTTAAACTAATGAGCTGGCTCCCCTCCTCACTTTCGTTGACTACTGGTTATAAAAATAAAAAAATAAAAAAAACGAGTTCCGTGATGAATTGCAATCACGGCATTAGTTTTCAAACTTCAATGGGAAGCTTGTTTTTAGTTCACTTGCAATTGAAATCCTTTTAATTTAAATTTACTATTTTTTTGTAAAGAAAAAAAATTGTCATCCTCTTACTAATATGAAATATCCGTAGGTCTCAAGTTACTTCGTTTGCAGCCCTCTTCTCCCTCGTGTAATCTTCAATTTGCGAATGAAATTTCTGGCAAATTAAATTGGTAAACCGTAAACATGTCATGATATCCAACAAACTGCAAGTAACACTAATATTACTTTGTTTCTGTTCCATCTTTTTTTTATAAATTATTTTAAAGTTAAATCTTTATTATTTAATATTTATCTATTAAATCATTATAAATTGTCCAACATTTATTAATACACAATGTTACATACATATATTTATATATATACTCTACATATAATAATTTGTGGAATGGGTTGTTCCAGTTATGGACTGGACTGTTTCAAAATACCACAAAATAGAAAATTTGAGCGGAAACATATCTAAATCCATCGCTATGACTTTGATCTTGATGCTGAACTCCTTAGTGTCGCGAGAACATCACCAAGATCGGGAGCTCAAAGCCTTCCAAAGAATCAAGACACGTCCTTTGATGCCTTACACCTAAAGCAAAGTTCTATATCTTTCTAATTGATGGAAATATTAGAAAGAGGTGCAGAGATACTGCTATCAACGCATGTATGCAGCAGGACTCGTGGTTGGTCTTGTCCTTTGGGGACCAACTCTTTTATATAGAAAGCCAAAGCTTTCTTAATTAGCCTCAAACAATTGTTCTTTTTTTTTTAGGATTAGATGGCAAAGTACCACACCGACAAATTTTATTAGAAAAAAATTATTTACAAAATGAAAAGAAAAAAGAGAAAATAAAAAAAAATAAAAACCTATACAAATGAAACTAAAACTAAAGAAGAATAATAAAAAAATTAAAATGAAAATGGCTAAGCATGTTTTTACCAGGCACTTGAACATGCAACAGGGACGAAGCCAGAAATATAATTTGAGGTGAGCCAAAATGAAAATTTGAATTTTTAAGGGGGGCATTTTACATCTGTTGAGATTTTCATTAAATTTATCTTATAATTATTAATAAAATAAAAAAGAGGGGAGGCCAAACCCACTTTGGCCCTCAAGCTGGCTCCGCCCCTGACATGCAATGATCTCCTTCAATAAGAACTCCGGAGAGGTGTACTGATCCGAGAAGATTCGTCTATTTTGCGTCTTCCAAATATTCCAAGCAGTGGCAGTCCAAATAGTGTCCCACAATTTTGAATCTTGACACCTGTGGGAAAGTCAGAAATCACCAACTTTAAGACTAAGGTTCGAAAAAGGAAGACTGAATCGATATTGTACCAATGACTAGATAGAAAATGTATAATAGCATTGTAGAAAGAGGTGCTTAGTCGTTTCTGCAAAATTAGAACCGCAACAATGACAAGAGGTTGGAGAAGGCCAGCTTTTTTTCACAAGATTTTGTTGTGTTAATTAAAAGTCGGTCTTGTAGAAGTAACTAGAGGAAGATTGAACTCTTGGTGGTGATTTTAGTCTCCATAGGTATGAGTCATACTTTGAAATGATGCTAGTGTTAGAGATCAAGGCGTAGGCACTAAAAGAGGAGAAAATTTCATTGATCGTCCATTTCCAAATAGGGATGGGAGAATCGTCTGAAAAGGTGCAGGAGAGGTTGAAGAAAAAGTTATTGAAGACTCTACATGACATCAAATCATTCACATCCGCAGTACCATAAAGGAGTTGTATTGAAGATGACCGGATTGAATTTGGTTCATGATTGAGCTTCCGTAGCCATTTAAGCAATTACGCTTGGTTTTGTCATTGAAGATCTAAAATTTCTAGACAGCCGTTGAATTTTAGTAGACAACATTTAGAGCAATTTATCATATAATGACCTCCAAAATTTTTTTCCAAAAAAACCTTCTTCTGAGAAAATATAAGCATGCCCGGACTTCAAACAATTGTCATAATAAACTATTATAATTAGACAATATTTTAAATATAACTGTCTATAAAGGACAACACGTCTACTTCACAAAAATCAATCTTTTTTTTAAAAGATAAACACAACAACATGTATCGAGGGAGTTCGCCGAGTGCTGAGACGGACCAATCAATTCTATATATCTGTGGCTGGGACTATCCATTTCAATCCTAAAACGAGTCGTTCCGATACAGGCCCGTCAACCCATTGACCGGAAATAATCTAACACATGGTAGGTAAGGCTTTTGAAAGAAGGAATTCCCACCCGTAAAGTGAGAATATTATATTTATGAGTTCTTGATATATGCTATCCAGACAATCCATTTTGATTTTACTAAAGTCAGTCAGGGACTGTTCGTTTCAATCCTGGAACGAGTTGTTCCGATACAGACTCGTCACATATTGACCGGAAATAATCTAACATATGGTTGACCCGATAGTAATGGCAAAAAAAATACATGAGAAGAATTGACAAAACATTATTAAATTGTAAAAAATAACAAAGGTACATACAACAAATCTGTTACAATAATTCATATAAAAGCTTCAAAACATGGTAATTAATATGATGATGTTAATATGAAAAAAATAATTAAAATGCAAATTATGCTGCATTGACTCCACTACAAAACATCAAAGTTTGCAAATAAAATTTGGAAAAAAGAATCACTTGAATGCAAAACAATACTAACTGATTCTATGCTCGACTTTTCTAGTTATATTTGTCAGCATTTAATTGTTACTAAACATGCCAATTCTTACTTTTCCTTATCTAGTTACATTCATGCTCCATTCAACCTCGCCCCCTTTTGTCAAAATAGCAAAGCAATATTTTTAAAATCCTACCGGCCATCGTACAGGCGAGGGTGGCGGTATCTGATTTTACCGGTATTACTAGTTTATGATATACAATACCGGTTCAATGTGGTTTTAAATTAGTATATATAAACTTCATGCCATAGTAGATCGATAAGGCTTCTCAGTATTACAGCTAAATGATTGTCAGAAGCACAATGATTCCAAACATAACTAAGGAAACATACCATCAGTATTACAGCTAAAAATATGTCTTGCAAATAGACCCAACATTAGATCCCTAATTGCAGTAACCTTATGGCTTTAAGTTGCCACTTTCATCAAAAGCTGAGTTCAATATGCCACTATCGTCAAAATAGAGGATGTGAAAAAGCAATAGAATAATATATAAAAAAAAGGACCATCAAAAGTCAAATCAATTGAAGCCTAAGGGCCGAGCACTTCCAAGTTCATGGAGCTTAGCAATCAATTGAAACCTAAATGCACAATTTTTCAGCATTTTTTTATTAAAAAAAGAAAAGAAAATTGAAAAAAAGAGGGGACATACTAGCAAAGCTTGACCCAGAAGGTCAGAATAGAGAAAGAGGAGGGATGGAGGCGGAGGGGAAAAGATTTAGGGTAAAAAAGCGAAATTGGTAAAAAAGCAAATGGTTTTTTCCTTGAGAAAGCAGAAAGAAAGAAACCTAGCATAATTAGAAACGAAGGAGACAAACCGGACCAGCCGATATTTTCGAATTTTTCGGTTTTTGACCAGTTTTGCCCGGTTTTTACTAATAGGTTTTGAGCGCGTTTTCCTACTGGATGCTCACCCGATATCCGGTTTTATCGAAAATTTCTGGTACCCGGTAGGATTTTAAAAACATAGTAGCAAAGTGTGCAAATAAAGCAACCAAGCACCGCACGTCCACGCATGAATAAAAAATTTAAACAAATTATCTAATACTCAATAATTATATATACAAAAGGAGGTGAGTTGGCAAAGTGTCTCTATCGTACATAAAATAAAAGTCAACAAAAAAAAAACCCTTAAAAGTTAAAACTCTAATAATCTTCTTTTGATGAAATTGAAAAACCAATGTGCTAATAATTCAACTTAACATCACGTGGTAAACAATCCAACTTATGACGATTTTCAGGCATACTTAAATCCAGTAGTTCCTTACTAAAGAATAGACAACTAATTATATTACTTTCCTGTTGTTGGGAAAAAAGTCATTCCTTATAAAATAAGTAGAAATATTATATGCTGATGAGGAAGGAAAAAGACATATCATTTCCAAACAAAATTTGTAAAAAAATAGTCCCCTGATTGGACGGGAATTGAATAAAAAAAAATGTTTCTGAAAAATTGACCCCACTTTTTTCCTCATGTCACTTGAAAGTTGAAATCTGAGTGCAAGCAATTCTAGGAGTTAAATAAATGGATCTCACCTTAAAATATTCCTAATATCCTTTTCGTACATGACTTACGATCAAGGTTTTAAAATGTGTTTTATGCAGTTTGACAGTTGGGTGGTGATTTAGCGTTTATCGGTGATAAAAAAGATAAAAAAAAATGGTTTATGCGGTGATAAAATGAATAAAACGGTAGTACGGTATGAACAAAAAATAAGATAAAACGACGATAAGACGGAAAAAATAGAGTTTTTTAAAAGCATGCGTACGATTCAAATCGAAGCTCATGTTTCATGATGGATCTATAACGTCTTATCTCCCAGTAAATCTATCTTTTTCTTGAACTATCAAAGTAGATCTAAATATGCTTACCAATAGGGAATCAATAAATATTACATTTTTAATAATTAAACTAGACAACCAAAACAATCTTCCATTCACGATACATTAATTAATTAATTAATATATATATTAATGGATCCGGATCCATGATCTATCACGTCTCGCACTTCATCCTTATGTTTCAATCGTATATATACATGCATAGATGCCAGTCATGTAAAACACCATTAATCCCCTTCCTCCAGCAGTACAAGTATAACACTAAAATCAACAAAAGCTCAAAAAATTTCCAATAAACAGAATGGCATCCTATGAGTTAGATATGGACGTTGTAGTGCCTGAGTTCAGCCAGGATGAGGAGCTCTACGTCCAGATGTCAATTATGGGGACAGCGATTCTTCCATTGACACTGAAGGCTGTAATGGAGCTCAACGTGTTTGAGATTATCAAAATGGGCTCAGCTAATAGTGCAAGTACACAACCAGTGATGATGACTGCAAAGGATATTGCGGCACAGTTGCCAACGAAAAACCCTCAAGTACATAGAAAATTTACCCATCGAGCAATTTCAAAAATAAATTTAATTTCTGACATGCATCAAGAATGTTTACTGAAATCTCATAAAAAATTGCGCCTCTAGGCGGCAGCCATGTTGGATAGAATGCTGGCGCTCCTTGCGTCCTTCAATATAGTAAGTTGTGTCATTGAGAAAAAGGAAAAGGTGGTTAGGAGGTATGGTCCCACACCATTTTTTAAGTTGCTTACGAAGGATGATGATGGTGTAGCTCTTGGTACCGTCATCATCTTCGGAATGGAGCAAGCTCTCGTTTCTGCCGGGTATAGTTAAAAACTTAAAAATATATATGGTCTTTACTTCATTTATTTTTATTTATGTTCTCTGTCGTCGACATAATTAAGGAAAGGAATACAATCACAACTTTAAGAATATAAATGAAAATTTGTCCATCAAGCTGCGACTTGTTGGAAATAGAGAACATAAAAAATTAAAAAGAACAAATAACTTCCCATCAAAATACAAACTTGTTTAACGAGACTTGGGAGTACTAATAAAGTAATAATTTGTTTTCTCAATAGACAACACCTTAAAGAAGCTGTGCTGGGAGGAGGAATAGCATTCGAGAAAGCGCATGGGATGAAATTCTTCGAGTACATAGGAACATATCCGAGCTTTGGGAGGCTTTTCGACAAGGCCATGATGCATAACTCAACTTTTTTTTTGAAGAAGTTGCTTGAGACCTACCAAGGGTTTAAAGATGTTCAAGTCCTTGTTGACGTAGGAGGTGGTGTTGGGGCAGTATTGGGAACGATTATTTCAAAATATACACACATCAAGGGCATTAATTTTGATCTTCCCCATGCCATAGCTTCTGCGCCACCTTTGCCAGGTTCGTCAAGTTTTTTCTATTTGAAGTATGGATATATATATATTGCATTATTACATTATATTTGATATCTTTATGATAATATACGAGCATGACTTTCATTATGAAGGAGTGGAGCATGTTGGTGGAAACATGTTTGATTGCATTCCTCATGGGGATACCATTCTTCTAAAGGTTCGCCACAGTTCATTAATAATTTAAATATATATGGCCTTTTTATTTATTGTTGTCAATTCCAGCTTAAAATATAATTGGCTTTTCTTTCGCACTATATTATATTAGTTATGCTTGCTTGTTTTCCTATAATAATTAAAAAAAAAATTATTTCTTACTCTTGCAGTCTTGCTCTAATCATCTATGGGTCTGTTTGGCACCACGTGCGAACACAGAGCGAATTCCAATTCGCGAATCCCATCCCAATTAAATAACATTTTCCCCATTCGCCAGCGCTGTTCGCATATTTACGAAAAATGTGGAATCCACGAATACCTCTTGTTCGCCTCGATCGGGCAGTTCGAGCGATGTTTGGTTCGCATGAATATTGGCTATTCGTGAACACTGGGTTCGCCGACCCTGCCAAACACACCCTATATATGACTATTACCTAACCAATAAATTTTTCTTAATGTAAAAAAATAAAGACGAAATTTAAAATTCAAAGAATTTGAAATTTTGATATTTTTTCTGTAAATCTCAATTACAAATTTACAGTACGTTCTTCATAATTGGAGCAATGAGCACTGTGTGAAGATTTTGAAGAACTGTTACGATGCTCTCCCTAATGATGGAAAAGTCATTATAATTGAAATTATTCTTCCTGCAAACCCTGAGCCAACTACAAGATCGAAGAGCACATTTATTATGGATGTGGTGATGATGGCTTATTTTGGAGGTAAAGAGAGAACCAAGATTGAGTTTGAGAACTTAGCAAATGAAGCTGGCTTTACTCGGGTGGAGACTCAGTACTTTAATGGAGAAACTTGGATCATTGAATTAAGAAAATAGAGGCAAATTGATCTTTGCTGCAATACAAATGAAGCAGTTGTCATGTGGTCCACTTGTTGTAGTTTTGTCATTCAATATTTTTCTTTTCTCTTCCTTATATTTCACTCTTCTGTATCGGTACTTTGTGTTATGGATGTCAATGATGAAATAAATATGTTTTTATGTTATGATCTCTGAGGAAAGTGCTACAAATTAAGATGATATGTGATTCCGATCCCGATAGGACGTGAATAGCAATATAAAAATTAAAAAATATTCTCAACTATTGTGTATAAGTTGTAAATTAGAATTGTTTAGCATCATCCACCATTCCAGTGCCCTTCTCCTCTCTAGCGCATCTTAATTACCCTTCTGTTGGGTCTCACCTTCCTCTCTTCCCTCTGGCTTATTTCAACATTCTGCTGCGTCTCATTCCCTTTCCCTCTCTAACGGTCCCTTCTAGCATATTCTTCCTTGCTTCAGCCTCTCCTTCTCCCTTTCCCTCCCGGCGCTCTTTCTTTTCCTTACAGCACCCTCTCCATCTCTTTTGTGATCTCTTCCTCACCTTCTACTCCATCGTTTGTTTACCCGGTTTTAATGATCAAACCTTCAGTTCATTTGTCTTTCCTAACATAATTCAAGTGATTAAAACTTGTACGGATAAAGAAAACTAACTCTTGGTCTAGTGGAAAGAAATGATGCATCTTAAGTGAAAGATGGTAGGTTTGAAATTCAGATGGAGAGTCATGAAAGATATTTAATTTAAAATAAGTTGGGAAGTTCGATCTCCAATTTATCTTCAACACACACGGATAAAAAAATAGCAAATGCGTACCAAACATATGATTAGTTATAATTTTAGGAAGTGTAATGTCTTTTTGAAGGAGTATTTATTTGAACTAATGAAGAGTTTAAGGGAGTATCAATTATATATTCCATTATCTTTTAGTGTGGTATCTCTTAGGGTAGTATTTACTTTATGTTAAGGCGTATTTTTGTTCAACAAATAAATTACTTACGTATATTCAGTTGAATTCAATATATCTTTAGTTATTTCTTAAATAGAGTGTAATTAATGCTCTTTTGTTATATTTTTAATAGAGTGTAATGTCTCTTTAAGGGAGTCTTTTTTTTATTCTAGAAAAAGTCCCCATCCAACAAGTGGAAAATTTCTAACCATGATCGTGAATTTTAACATGGACGTGTATAGAAATCTATTAAAAATTAACTCAATAAATATCAATGAGGATTACTAGAAGTAGAATGTCAAGCACATTGTGATACAGATGGGTGCGGTGCTACACGATCGCTCTTAATTTTAATATTAAAATGTCCCATCCAAACTACTCAACATCATTTTTTATAATTAAATTGCTGGAACTTTCTAAATTGCTACATTAGATATTACAAGATATAGAAAAGTCTATCAAAAATAAATTGCTAGATTTTTAAGGAGATATTAATAGAAAATTGAGTCTTACTAAGAAAATTCTAAATTTAGTGCATCAAGTAAATCTAACAATAAAAAAAATAAATCTAGCAATATAATAATGACCAACATAAATAAAAAATGTCTAGCTATAAAAATATATGTAAAAATCATCTTTTTTGTAGTGATATGACAATGACATTTCTTTATCTAAAGAAGTTAAACATAAGTAATAACAATCAAATTAGCTTAGCAAAAAAAAAAAAAATTAAAAACAACGGCTAGATTCAATTGAAATACTAATTAACAAATATATCGTTGTTATTCTATTTGTTGTGTGAACGAAAATCTGAGACAAAAACTTCTAATTTATACTCTCTGATCTCCTCCCATTATCCATTATAACACTTGGTGATTTTATTTATAAATCAACTAAAATTTAAAATGTCGATCGAAACTTACCGGGAGGTTTCATCCTTATTCACTATAGACGAATCTGGCAAAGTGGAATCCGATCAGTTGACAGATCATGGATTGGAACGACAGAGGTGCGACGTGAAGTCGTGGCCGTGGAGATTAGCACCACGAAGACGAATAAGGCGAAGAACCTCTTGGTCGAGGTTCTCCAGACGTAGATTCATGGCTCTGCTTCTGCCGCCGTCGTCGAAGACGTAGCGGGAGAGGAGAGATCTGAATCGACATTGGTACGTCGAGAGTTCGAAACCGACGGAGGAAGACGCGCTCTCTAAAAAGAAAGAGTAACCTAGACACAAATGAAATGTAGGCCGCAATGAAAGCTTGACAGCCAAAAATAATTTTTAATTTTAATTTTATGAGTTGCAATAGTGGAGGACTAGTGTTTCTGTGAAATTTTATAAAATTGCAATTACATGATAACATTTTCTACAATATATTTGGGGCTAACATGTTCGCCAAAATATTTTAAAGTTTGCTAACCTTAGACTTCCTACCTAACAAACGTCAACTATATTATGCATATTATTTATTAAATAATTAATATAAGCAATAATACTTTGAGTGCATTAACACATTTGATATATAAATAAATAAATTTCTCAAATCGACCAAATATGTCTTATAGATGTGCAATGTAAGTAATTTAATCTATCGAACTGCATTAGTAAAATCCTTTATACTATCTTAATTTTAATTAATAAAATCTGGACTTCATTTTTATGAAATATATCATATTTTCCAAATTTAGACTCCTTTATACACTAGATGGAGGGAGGCAGCTTCACAGTCATTTGATTGCTTTGAAAATCTATTATCAGGACAGAAATAAAAAGAATAAAAGCTAAAATTGGTCAATTAAATGGCACCTTGCTTTTTATTTTATTTATTTATTTATTTTTGCAGACGCTCTATGAAATAAAACCTATTATCAGTTCATTCCATTTTGCCGCATGTTCAATTTTTTTTTTTTTTAATGACCGTTTAATAGGGTAACAAAGAGGTAAAGAAAGATTAAATGTCTTATTTATATGATCTAATTCTACATTCATTTACAATAAACCCAACAGACACAGTATTGTTAACGCAATAATTAGCATGGCCATTTAATGAAAAAAAAAGCTTACAACTTTCATGGTATTAATTGTAATGAAATTAATATTTACAATGTATCGAGAAAATCAAATGTGATCTCCTCCCTCAATGTCAAACACTTGGTCCAACTTGAGACTCCTATTATTTATATATATATAAAAAAGATTAACCAATCAATAATTATCATTTATAATTTTCTCGAACACAAAATTCATCAAAAGTATATTGAAAGAACTTTACTAACATAATCTCTGCGTTTCTTTAGCATTAGATATGTCACGACAAATATTTATCTGCACCCGCTGCACACTCTCATCTTAATTATTATGCTATAAAACTTACCAAGACAATCACTTAACTTTGTCACTCTTTCTTTTGTCTTTTATGATTTCTATTTATTATATATGCAGGTGACTAAAAATCAAATTAGCTCAAAATATACAAACTTTGCAGGATATTAGCACATCTGGCAAAACGATTATAAGATCAGCTTTGCCTTCTATGGTATGCACTATGTGCCTTAGATATTCAATTCAGTCTACTGTTTTACTTTTTGTTTTGTTCTCTTTGTTTAACTTTCAATGATTTTCAAATTGTAGTTCTTTTTGCTTGATATAGATTTCCCTTCTTGGAGATCACTCCTTCTAGAAAATTGAATATTTTTAGTTGATCTCTAAATCATTTCGAGTAGAAATTTAGTGACTGTAACTTGGGACTAATTAATTAGCCGTTAGAAACCTGATTTTGAATTTATATCAACAATAGTGCATGCGTAAAATTGTTCTCAAATAGAGTTCATCATCATCCGTTCATGTATTGTTCAGATTTATTTTTTTTTGCCGCCATTTGATAAACTTTGATGGCTAAATATATATTTTCAATATATCTACTTTATATATAAATATAAAGAACCATCTTAGATGATTGGTAGAACTATTTTTAATATATTTAACCAAAAAATTTTCTTAATTAAAAATCAATGCAGTCACGGTTTTCAATTAAATATATTCAAATTGATCGATCAACGGAAATTGGAGGGCTCAAATTGCATGTCATATGAGAGGATAATTTTTTTTTCTATAAATTAGGCATGAACCTTAAGTTTTCAAATATATATATATCTACCTTTGATTTTCAAATATATTTAATTTTAAATTAAATAATGATTGGTAGAACTATTTTTAATATATTTAACCAAAAAATAATTTTAAATAAAAGCCAATGCAGTCACGGCTTTTAATTAAGAATGGTAAACTACAAGAGAGATGGTCTTTACATAGATTTTTCTAGATAGACTTTTTTTATTACTGTTGGACTTTGTTCTATTGCTAGATTTAATTGATGCACTAAATCTAGCAATCTTTTAGCAAGACTCAATTTTCTATTAATAGGTATTAAAAATCTAGCAATTTTTTAATAGATTTTTTGAATCTTGCGATGTTTAATATAGCAAAGAATTGCTACATTAAACATCGCAAGATTCAAAAAGTCTATCAAAAATAAATTGCTAGATTTTTAATGATCTATTAATAGAAATTGAGTCTTGTTAAAAAATTGCGAGATTTAGTGCGTCAATTAAATCTAACAATAGAACAAGATCCAACACTAATAAAAAAAAAATTTATCTAGAAAAATCTATGTAAAGACCATATTTTTTAATTTATATCAACTGGTGTAAGAACTTGGCCATAGGTGTGCACGTGGGTGCGAGTTTGGAATATGCACATGTGCTCACCACCTTTTCCGAATCTTGACCGAACTGAATTTTCTGGTCAAATGCAATAAAATATTCCGAATCTTTGACCGGACACGGGATAGAGCAATTGTATTATTTTTTACCGCTGGACTAAAAATTGATTCTCAATATCACGAAATTCTTAAATTTAAATATTTACAAATAAAATCCTTCAATTGAAATTTAAATCCGCAATCTCCGAATTGATTACGTTAACATATTATCTTATTCGGTCGAAAATGCAATTCGATCTCAAAAGCATGCCATATGCAGTTCATTATTCACCTGATGATGTATCAAATATTAATGGATATTGAAAGGCAAAAGGGACGGGCCGGATTTTAAAGGATCGGACTTGACAAATTTGATAGAAGGACCGGATTGATAAAAGAGTTGAGGTGGACCGGATTAGACGGATTTGTATTTTTGAAATATGAGACCGGCCCTTTGAAAACTCAGTCCTTCTAGGTCCTTGGCCCTTCTAGTCATTCTAATATAATACTAACATTTAATTTTTTTAATAGTATTTTAATCTCTAATGTGTTATCATGATAAAATGGTCGCTATGATTGAAGGGCTAGGTCGGATTCAATCTTTCAAAATTCAGCCCTTCAATATCCGTCTTTGAAAAAAAAATAGACCCTGCTCTTTCAAAATCCGGCCCTTCTAGACCCTTGTCCGTCATAAGCCTTTCAAAGGGTCGGTCGAGTCTGAATTTTAGGATGGTCTTTCAAAAAACGAGCCAAGAGCCTAGAATTTTTGGACTATTGCTATCCAAGATTTACAAAAGAGGACACTTGATAATGATAGTAGACTTGTCATAAAAGAAAAAATTAGATGAAACGACAATGACCCATTTCGTTTCTCTCAAAGAGAACAATAAACATGTAATTTTCTACCTGCAATTCCACTGATAATATATAAATTTTTACATAAGAAAGAAAATAGTATCGATATTGAAGATAAAAACTTAGCATGTATAAAAATATTCTCTCGAAAGTCAAATAGACTATAATTAAAAAAAACTTTTAAGACAACAACTAAATGTTTGGCCAGCGTCCGACGGAAGGCCAAAATATTCATAAATAATTTATCTTATAATCTAAAAAAAGGTTAAGTAAATGCATACTAACTTTAGTTCAGATTAGAGAACTCAAATTGGTACAAAAGCAAACCTAATAACCAGTTCCATGGATTGCTCGAAACAAATTCATTTAATACTAATCGATAACCAATAACGTTTACTTTTGCTTGTAATAATAATAACAACATTTTTTTTTGGTCAAAAACAATTAGAACGAGGGGTGATGATCCGGACAACATTAAAAATGATCCGAACAACTTAACTTTTTATAAATGACAATAGTGCCCTCATGGCAAACAACCGTTTAACTTAACCTTTTATTTTTTTTTCCTAATAACTTTTATTCTGTGGCTTTAGTTTTTTAATATATATATATATATATATATATATATATATATATATATATATATATATATATATAGAGGATTGCTAAAATGCTATGCATAGTATGGATGGCCTTCGTACTACGGATTCGTGCTTGAATTTTATGTTTTAGACAACCGATCCAAACCGTTTATTATCTTCTTCATATTGAAATCTCATTGGAAACCAAATTTTACATTTTTTTTATTTTTTTTACTATTTTTTTCAGATTTTTTAAAATACTTAATCTAATAAATTCTGGACCCTTCAATAACAGTGATTTTCAAAAATCTGAGAAAAATATTAAATAAATTAAAAAAATATATAAAATTTGGTTTCTAATAAAATTTCATTATGAGAAGATAATGAACGGTTTGGATCGATTGTTTGAAGCATGAAATGCAAGAATGAATCCGTAGCACGAAGACCATCCGTGCTATGCATAGCATTTTAGCCATCCTCTATATATATAGAGAGAGATTGGCTAAAGTACACTCAAGCATACGGATCAAATCCGTATTCTAGAGTCGTTTCATAAAATCTAAAATTCAAACAGTCGATCCAAACCGTTCAAGTTGTTCTTCATGTAAAAATATCTTTCAAGACCAAATTTTACATTTTTTTCGAATTTTTTTACTATATATTATGCTATTTTCAAATTGAATGGTCAGAAATACTTCTTTACAATTCCTTTATAGTTTTTATTTAAAATTGCATTATATATATTAAAAAAATTCGAAAAAATATAAATTTTGGTTTTCTAGGAGATTTCAATATGGAGAACAATTTGAAAGATTCGGATCAACTGTATGCATTTTAGATTTTGAGAAACGACTCCAGCATACGGACTATCTATATGCTGGAGTATACTTTAGCCAATCTCTCTCTATATATATATATATATAGAGTAAATCTATTGTGAACCATGGTTCATATAAGCTTCCGTGCACCATGACCATTTTGGTCGGTAGTTTCACAAATTGTAAAATCTAATTTAACCAACCCAATCTATATATTGAAATCTCATAACAAACAAAATTTTACAATTTTTTAAATTTTTTTACCATTTTTTTCGAATTTTTTAACACTTGCCATTTTTGGATATAAATATACTAATTTATAAGCCAAAAATGGCAAGTTTTAAAAAATTCGAAAAAAATAGTAAGAAATTTAAAAAAATTATAAAATTTTGTTTGTTATGAGATTTCAATATATAGATTGGATTGTTTAATTTAGATTTGTCAATTTGTAAAATCATCGATCAAACGGTCGTGGTGCACGGAGCGCTCTATGCATCATGGTTCACAATAGATTTACTCTATATATATATATATATATATATATATATATATATATATATATATATATATATATATATATATATATAATGGATTCAATCAAAGCGCTTTGACCGGAGTCTCAGTTAAACCCCGTCGGTTCTCAATTTTGAAAGTTCAAACGACCGATCCGAACCGTCAAATATGATCTCCATATTGAAATCTCCTTGCTGACCAAAATTTTCATTTTTTTGAATTTTTTAAGTATTTTTTTCGGATTTTCAAAAATCGTTAATCTAATTTGTTCTGAACCCTACAAAAATTGTTGTTTTTAAAAATCCGAAAAAAATACTTAAAAAATTCAAAAAAATGAAAATTTTGGTCGGCAAGGAGATTTCAATATGGAGATCATATTTGACGGTTCGGATCGGTCGTTTGAACTTTCAAAATTGAGAACCGATGGGGTTTAACTGAGACTCCGGTCAAAGCGCTTTGATTGAAGGCTTTCTATATATATATATATATATATATATATATATATATATATATATATATATAGTTTTGCTATGGTGAGTTGCAACTCACCAAGGGGTCCGTGAGTCGCGCTCAAAATTCTAAAATTTAGTTCAAAATGACCGATCCAAACCGTCTAATACGATCTCTCTATTGAAATCTCCATGGCGACCAAATTTTATATTTTTAAAGTATTTTTTTGAAATTTTAGAAAATCATTAATCTAATTAGTTCTGAATCGTTCAAAAATAGCTGTTTTTAAAAATCCAAAATAAATACTTAAAAATTTCAAAAAAATATAAAATTTGGTCTGTATGGAGATTTCAATAAGGAGATCGTATCAGACGGTTTGGATCGATCATTTTGAACTAAATTTCAAAATTTTGAGCGCGACTCACGGACCCCTTGGTGAGTTGCAACTCATCATAGCAAAACTATATATATAGAGGGGTGATAAAATACACTCTGGTGTACGGATCGTCCTCGTACACCAGAGTCGTTTTTGAAATCCAAAAATCAAACGGTCGATCCGAACCGTTCAACTTGTTCTCCATATTGAAAAACTCTCGGAGACCAAATTTTATATTTTTTCGAATTTTTTTGCTATATATTATGATATTTTCAAATTGGAGGGCCTGAAATACTCCAATTGTAGTGTTTTTTGAAAACATCATAATATATAGCAAAAAAATTCGAAAAATGGTAAAATTTGGTCTCCGAGAGTTTTTCAATATGGAGAATAACTTGAACTGTTCGGATCGACTGTTTGATTTTTGGATTTCATAAACGACTCTGGTGTACGGGAGACAATCCATACACCAGAGTGTATTTTATCAATCCACTATATATACATATATATATATATATAATATTTGAGATGCTTCCTACCTCAAGCACGCGTCATCACCTTCATGTGTTAAAAAGAACACATAAGTGATTGAAAATTCATATTTATCGTTTAAAAATCAAATCAACAATACAACATATAATACTCAATTAAGTATTAACTAAGTGATTATTAATTATGACATAAGAATTTCTTAATCTACGAAAGGTTGTCCTGATGAGTAAAACAGAAATCAAAACAAAAGCAATTAAAATTTTAAAACAACAACAATAAGCTGTGCTCTCTCTTAGGCTTAACATTGGCGTGAATCATAGAGAGATATATGATTAAGGAAAGCACAATTAAAGAAAAGTTATTAGGGTAAATTTAGGAAATACATATAATATATTTCTTAATTGATGTGAGGGTATTTTTGACATAAAACTGTATAAATTTTGTCAGGACTAAATTAGTTGTTGTGGGATCGCTTCCCTAGAAGGAGATACCTTGTAATATAAAGAGGTGTTTATTTAAATGAAACTCGGTTGGAGTGGACCAGGAATTTATTAATAAATTAATATCTCGACCACCTATTAAAATTGATAGAACAAAACATAAATAGAAGGAATTAGTTCATAAATTAATACAATAGGAGGCTCACTGGACCAGGCAGACGAGATAATTAACCAACCGGTCATTGGTCAAGGCAGATACGTGCAAAGAAGAAATTTGGATCCAAGCATGCAAATGCAAGTGGCTCTTTATTAGCAGCAGAGTTTGAATCCAGGCATGCTGAACTGGAATGATATCCTATGCAGTTACCGCAAAAGAGTAGTTCCCTGCTATTAATATCAGATCCATACGGCTCGTACATTTTAACCGTTGAGATTAGATTCGACGGTCCGATGAAATGCAGAATGAACTCTAGAGAATACGAAATCCATGCTGCTAGCCATTCGCATTTTTTTTTTAAAGAAGCCATTCGCATTAATTGTGAGACATGTCATCGGATGACGGATGTTGCTTCAACTCACCCTCTACCTCTTAAAATTATTGCAATTGTTACAAAATTAAACTATTCTTGGAATTGACAGGCGCCACTGTCATTCTTTAAATAAAAAGAATTATACTAATGTTTAATTGAAGTTTGAACTACACTATATAACAATATTAAAAAGTACAATTAGTTATAATATAAATTAAATGACAGCAATGGAATTTAATTTGGACTAAGATCTTAATATATGCACGTTATTTTAATGCGTATCTCACTTTTAAAATAATATTTATAGGAAAATTTTAACTAGCCTCACGTCCTCACCGCGTCAAGTTACAGGCATTTATGCCGTAATATCTCAATTTTACAAGTGTTGGACGAAATACAAATATAACAGCATCTTTATATCTATAACTACAGAGCATGATTATGTAACTTTTCCAATGTACATATCAGTAAATTATTTTTACATATTAATGCCATATAATTCCATTTATTTTATTTTTTTTCTTATTTTAGTTGCGTGTCAACAAATTTTACAATTAAAACTATTACAACCCTACCCTATGTGACAATCTAAGACGCTTTGTCAATAAAGCACTTAAATATATTTTACTTGGTAACCTCTGCCAAGCATTTCTAAAAACAGTTTACAACATTCTGTCTTAAGTTGTCGTAGGTCCAAATATTTTCAATTAATTGAAGAATGAAGAGTACGAAAAGTAGAGCAGTGTGGCAAACCCATCGGCACAGCTAATAATACTGTTTCTTAATTTTCGCAGATTTTTGCATTTTCGAAACATAATTTGTTTAGGTTAGTCGAGGAATACCAACTAATAATTTTATTAAAAAATAAATGAGATTTTTAATGTTACATGAGTTGGATGTAGGAATATGAAAATAAACAATCTCAACAAAACTAGGCAATTACTGAAAATCAACTAAACCAAAGAAACAATAGAGAAATTTTCCAAGCCCTAGTCTTGACTTTTCAAATTCTGATTCTCTTAAAAAGTCGTGGCAGTGCTGAACCTTCCTGACCTTCCTGACAATATTCGTATTTTTTTATTTTTAAATTTTTTACAACGTCAAACATCCTGATATTCAAAGTGAATCCAATTTTTGTATTATGTGATATTTGCAACTTTATCTGTTACTCTATCGCACCTTTAAAATCAAATTGTCTCATTTAAATCTGTAAATCGTGCTGATACACAAAAATTGTCAAACAATTGAGTGAAGGGGCAGTTCCCAGAAAGCAAAAAGTGCTGTCTACTTTTTCACATCCAATGTTTCAGGCTTTGAATTTGGTGTATTTTCTTATTTTTATTAGTTAATTGGTGTGGTCTTATTTTTTCTAATTTAATGCAAAAAATCCAGCCTCATTTTATTATGCATCAACATTGCAAGTTTGACTTTGGTCACGTGCAAATATGCTTAATTTTCTACAATGGTGTAAAAATTAAAAGGCCCTCACTCTCATCAATTCAATCAGTGTAGAGAAATATATAAAAACATCATTAGTTAGACTCAGCTGCTCAAAGAAATCAGTAATGTCTTCATCTAATCTCTTACTCACTACAAACCTTTTCCTCATAATATCATTTTCATTCTCATTCTTCTTCTGGTTGCCTCTTCCTGCCAACATTTTCGCAGCTGCTGCCAATGAAACAGAAACAGACATGCTTGCACTTCTCTCCTTCAAGTCTCTTATATGGGGTGACCCCAACGGCACATTGTCCTCCTGGAATGCCTCGCTTCCCCACTGTCAATGGAGAGGGGTCAGCTGCGGCCGCCGCCATCCCGAGCGAGTCACTGCTCTAGTTCTCGGCTCTTTTCAACTTGCTGGTAAGATATCTCCCTCTTTAGCCAACCTGACCTTCCTCCGGAACCTGAACCTCTCTTACAACCGGCTTTCCGGGATCATCCCAGATGAACTTGGCGGATTAAGCAGATTGCAGAAGCTCCATCTTGGGTTTAATTCTCTCCATGGAAGCATTTCCTCTGCCCTTGGTAACTGTACCAATCTAGAATTTGTTAATTTGATGACTAATAATTTTGGAGGAACCATTCCTTCAACACTTGCGCAATGTAAAAATCTTTGGTATCTTGGGTTACAAAATAATCTTCTTGGAGGAGAAATACCGCCTCAATTTGGAAACCTCTTCCGACTCAGCTATCTATCATTGGCTAACAATAATCTCATAGGAAATCTACCACCCTCCTTAGGGAATCTTACTGAGCTATGGTATTTCAGTCTTTATCAAAATCACTTGACTGGTCCAATCCCCGCTTCTCTCGGCCAACTTCAGGCCCTTGAGTATTTTCAAATTGATGATAATAAGATTTCTGGCACAGTACCTCATTCGCTTTACAACCTCTCAAACATGATCATGTTTGATCTCAGCATCAATTACCTTGAAGGATTTCTTCCTGTTGACATATGTGATGTTTTTCAGACCTTGAAAGCTCTAATCATATATCAAAACCAATTTAAATGGCAAATTCCATCTTCTTTGGCCAACTGCACGAAGCTGCTTTCAATTGATATGAGTTTGAATTACTTCACGGGCATAATACCTTCCAGCATAGGAAGCTTGAAATACCTTAATAGTCTTCAACTTGGTAGCAATCAACTAGAGGCTAAGACCTCTGGTGACTGGAGCTTCGTTCATACATTAATCAATTGTACCAATCTGCAACTTTTAGATGTTAGTAACAACCAACTCCAAGGCGTGATACCCAGTTCGCTGGTAAATATTTCTAGTCTTCATACTCTAGTGTTATCTACAAATCCAATTTTAGGATCTATCCCTTTGGAATTCGGACTGCTGACTAACCTTATTGATCTTGAACTTGACCAAACATTTCTTACTGGCAAAATCCCAGCAGAAATTGGGAAGCTTCATAATCTGCAACGGTTAGTTTTGTCGAACAACAAGTTATCTGATGAAATTCCATCAAATTTTGGAAATCTTACACTGATGAATCAGCTCTTTCTTAACAATAATGAATTTGAAGGGCTTATTCCACCATCGTTAGGTAACATGCAAGTTTTGACAGCATTGGATATTTCACACAACAAATTAATAGGTGAAATTCCAAAAGAAATCATGAACATCCTTTCTCTTTCTATTGGCCTAGACTTGTCACATAATCATTTAAAAGGATCAATTCCATCAGAAATCGGAAAGTTGAATAACATAGTCCAAATTTCCTTATCATATAATAATTTGTCTGGTCAGCTTCCTAGCACTATTGGTGATTGCCAGTTGGTACAAACCCTTTATCTAGAAAGAAACTTGCTCTATGGGCCCATTCCCTCATCTCTGAGAAATTTAAAAGGGTTGCAAGAGCTTGATCTCTCCCACAATTCCTTTTCTGGTCAATTACCCTCCTTTCTTGATGAAATGGAACTTGCACATTTGAATCTTTCTTTCAATAATTTTCAAGGAGAAGTGCCAAAACAAGGAGTTTTTAAGAATGTGACTGCAATTGATGTAAGAGGAAATCCCAATCTTTGTGGTGGAGTATCCGATATCCATCTGCCTGAGTGTATTTCGAGTTCTTCCACACAGGAGCACCATTATCGAAATATCAAAATAATACTCATTTGCATTGCTGGTGTATTTTTGTGTATCAGCATGACCATATCCATTTATTACTGGAGAAGGAGATCTAGAAAAGAGCCACATTCTGTTACGGACATGACATTTGAGCATAAGAAAGTGTCCTATAATGATCTTCTTAGAGCTACTAATAGTTTCTCTTTGGAGAATCGAATTGGAAGTGGTACTTTCGGAGTGGTGTATAAAGCTGATATAAGATTTGGACGTACCATGACTGTTGCTGTTAAAGTGCTAAACCTTGACCAATCAGGTGCTTTTAGAAGTTTCGTATCAGAATGTGAGGCCTTACGCAATGTCAGACACCGAAACCTTGTCAAGATACTCAGTGTGTGTTCTAGCATAGACCATCAAGGTAATGCTTTCAAGGCATTAATTTTTGAGTTCATGCCAAATGGTAGCATGGAAACATGGTTACATCCGAATGCATGTACCAATCTGCCATTCAGAGACCTCACTCTAATGGAACGGATGAATGCTGCAATTGATATTGCCATGGCATTAGAATACCTCCATGATGTTCCAATTGTACATTGTGATCTAAAACCGAGTAACGTGCTTTTGGATGACAATATGACCGCACATGTAGGTGATTTTGGGTTACACTACACGAAAATATCTGACCTGTAACGGTTAATAAGATCAAATACTAACGGGCATGCAACCGTCACAGTAGCCCCCGTTACTAATCTTTATAATAACCGTCACAATTTTGCCGTCAGGAAGGAGCAATTTGGTAACGGTTAATACAAAGTAACCGTTACAGATAGCGGTAGCTTCATAACGGTTATTGTAAAGAAACCGTTACAGAAGAGTCCTAGGAAGTAACCGTTATAAAACTGCTTACTTTTATATTTTTTTTGTTTGTTTTTGTAACGGTTATTATCGAATAACCGTTATCGTTTATGAAGCTCTGTAACGGTTATTAGGTAATAACCGTTACAAAAGGTCATTAATTAAAAAAAAAATTATTGTTTTCTGTGGCTAGCCCCTGTTGCTAGCCGAAATAAGTGCATGCATGCATGTGTACCAATTGGTACCAATTGGTACAGATCTCAATCAAAATATATCAATCAACAATAATATAAATCAACCTAAAAATTGTTGTTTTCTGTGGCTAGCCCCTGTTGCTAGCCAAAATATAATCGAAAGTATAAAACAATAATGCTCTACAATAATGCAAATCAAACAATAATCCTCTATCCACCAAACAATACCCTGTACATGAATTGCATTACATCATCCACTACCTCTCCAATATGTTGTTCTTCATAAGGTTCTCCGACTGGTTCGATTCTCTGCAATTGATTATAAACAAACCAAAACATATTACGAGTGTCCTAAATTTTATAGTATTGGTAACTCTGAACCCTAAATCGTAAAACCTAAACTCTAATTCTATATTTGAAATAAATAAATACCTGAGGTATTTCTCCGACTTCCACCACATGGTTCAATACGTATCTCATGGCGACCAATGTGAAGTATCCACACTCGACATTCCCTTTCTGTTTCGGACACTAAGATCAAAATTCAAAATAATAGTTATGATTTTTAATAATTGCACCCATTCTAATTTTAAGAACTTAATATATATAATTTCGTACCGGTATTTCGAACCATGTAAACAACCGGCCACCACGATGACTTTTTTGAAACTTTTCCATCAGGTAATTTTTATATGCCCTGCATGCAATTCAAATTATTCTATAAATTCCAAAATGACATCATTATTTTACGAATTTAGAAACAAAAACTTACATAATTATGAACGGCTTAATCGATAACAACGAGGGTACATCTTCGCGTACCAAAGAATCTAAGAAATGAATCTCTAGTTTGTTGATATTAATAAGAAGAATTGTCCAATGAAACCTGTATTTGAGATTAATTATTATTAACATCAAGTATCAAATATCAAGAAATAGATTAAAGGTTTCAACTATCTAGTTTCTGTATAAGAAATATCAAGAAAGCAAGAGGAGACACAATACATGATTTGCCAAAAGACACAATTTGCTCACTTGCTCATCTACATTATAACTTTGAACTTTTGAATATACAGTTATTATTAACATGGATGGAAAATTAGAAAGTATTTGATTAGTCTTTATTAGTTAAACAATATTGTCTTACCCCTGGTTATACGGCAAAAGAAAGTACTCGCATGGCCAATTTACGAACGTGTTCTTCAAGTAATCCACTGCGGCCCCCTTTTCTTCCATTACTTTAGCTTCAGCCAAGAGATCAGGATCCAATATGGTGATTTTGTTAGAGTACCCTAATCCTTTTGAAAGTTGGACCATCCAATACCTGCATTCATAGATGTCACTTGAATTTGTTCTTCCATTATTTTGGTTTGGTTTTACTGGTGCCTTAGTCTTAAGGAGAAGCACAATACCTTGCTCCCATTGTAATTTATGGGTGAACCAAAGAAAACTGAAGGAAACAAAGTTTTTTTAGAACCTCATTTGAAGAGAATGATATATGGTTACCCCCAAAATTGGGGTGTAACAAAGAAAAGCAGCCATCATTTTTTTATATACTAAAATTGACCTTGTCTTTTAACTCACAAAATTCAATCCCAATTAAAATAGAAGGGTAATATTGTCCTTCTCTGAATTAAAGAGAAGGTTACTATCATTAATCTTATACATGCATTAATTTCAAATTCTGGAGCAAGTTATCTTCATTTTCATACACTAGCACATGAAAATATAAGATCGGTAGCTAAACACTCAAGTTCACCTTAACATTCTTTTTTTGTTTTAAGTTTAGTTTTGCTTTTCTGTTTAGAAATTTTTTAAATTGAAAATGAAAATTTATGATTATTTAATCCCTTAATAAATGAAATTTTATGATATTTAAAAATATTTTTGTTCCACCGTTCTTCTTATTTTAATGTGTTTTCTTTTGAAGTGCGTTAGACGTGCCCAACAGTTATGAGTGTGCAGTGGAGGTGACAAAGATAGGAGGCATTGCAGTGGAGGTGAGGGATATAGGAGAGTGGACAGTGGTCGTAGCCTTATGACGGACTCGGCAAGAAAGACGAGAGGGGGCAGATTGAAAGAGAAGGGATGCATTTTTCTATTTTTTTCCCACCGAGGCTAACAATGGGCCCACGATAGAAGACATGATTTTGATCCTTATTTTGCACTCGAGTCGACTGAACCAGACATATCCTTATTTTGCACTCGAGTCGACTGAACCAGACATGATTTTAATCTGAAAGCCAAAAACTAACTCTTCCCTTTGTTATATACTATGATTGTCGTGTCTGTTATCTTATTTATCCTTTTCAAATTCTTTCAGCTAACAAACATGGAAGCACATCTTGATGAAAATAAATAAAAATATTAAGTTTGAAGATTTTACCAGGAGTACATCTTGATGATTGATATGCACAATTCTTCTCTTTTGAAACATTCGATGATGTCATCTAGGTTAAGGTTGAACTTGACCTCATCGTCGTGTGTACCCCACGGATTGCACTCGAACAGTTCAAAATTTTCCTCTCCTTATGGTGTGAGAATCAAAAGGTCATATACTGCGCGTTCTGATTTAGAAAGTCCAGCAATAACCTTTTTTGAGAGGAGCGGTTTGCGACCAATACCCGAACCTGCACTTGTCACCTTCTTGTTCTCTTTTTTTGGTTTCTCCTTTTTTGTTTTCTCCTTCCCCTTCTCTTTCTCTTTGCCCTTCTCTTTCTCTCTCTCTTTGCCCTTCTCTTTCTCTTTGCTCTTATTCTACATTCAAGTTCATCACTTTTTGTAATCAAAACGAGTATTAATAATATTAGAGATGTATTTGTAAAATAAAATTTTGATAAATCAAGAGATACCTGTCCCCGTATCTCCACATCCTTTCTTGGCCATGGGAATCGACCCCCCTTACTAATGCCTAATTCCTCTTGCAGTGACAAACAAGGGAGAAGCCAATTACGGTACTCGTCGAATACGTTGTCAAGCTGGATTAGAGCACACAAAGGAGATAGAGGCTCACAGTGTACGATCTGACCTGGAAAAGACGGCAAGAGAAGTCCCTCGGCCACGTGCACCCGCTCATTCTGACTATCGTAGTGGTAGAGATCGCAAGGTATGGGTTCCTGAAAATTGCACATAGATATAAATCGCACATATTTTTTTAAATATAAACAAATTCACTACTTTATAATAAATTCTAAAATGAATTGAACCTGATCAATGCCAATAGGATCTGGAGGCATATAACATGAAGCAACTGTTCGAAATAATTGATCATTGGGCATTGCTGAGTCAACCTCGATCGAATGAAATGGCGGCGATGGCGTCACGAAGTGCGGCTGAGAAGGAATCTGTACTCCAGTGGAGGCCAACCATCCCTGGATCTCCCTATAACACTCCTGCATAATGGTATCCCTCACCTCCGACGACGCCATCAATTCTTGTTTACATTTCTCTGTGACCTGTTTGACCAACTCATCCATAGAAACCTGTGGCATGCATCCTTCATGCAAAGGTCGTCTCGGCTTTCTATCGTACAAATTTTCTTTCTTGGTCCATGCGGATGTTCCTCTCATTCTACCCGAATGCTCTGGCTTCTCAACCGCCCGACTTAGGACTTCACTAGGGTGGATGGACCCGGAATTGAGTTCTTGAGTCAAACCAGGTAACCGGCAGAATGCTTCACAAGTTGTCTTATCTGATTGGGGGATGGTGTAAGTACCCTTTGTCTCAGTAGACACAGCCCTTCCCCTGAAATACCTTTGAGACCTCGGCTCTAAGTCACTGATGGTGATGCTAGTGGAACCTACCCCCTCTGAAGTAGATTGCACCACAATTTTGTCAGTTGGTTTCCACTTCTTCTTAGCTGTTTTATAGCCACCAGAACCTATCCTGTGAGGCATGTCCCACCTCTTTCTCAATTCCTGACCTTTCTTACGCTTTGCTTCAAATTCTGGAGTACCCCTCTTAAGGCAAAACTCCTCCCACTGCTGTGGTGTGATTGGAAATAGATCGCACGGGTTTTTGGGATTTTGAGGATCAAAGTTATGAATAAATTCAAAAGCAAGCCTACTCCTATAGGCTCTATGACTATTGCCCATAACTGCGAGAACTTTCTTCTTTGCATCATCTGTTGCAATTTTGAACACTCTCTGCGACAAATTTAATAGTAAACACAAGTTAGAAGTTATAAATATTGCTGTTGTATGTATAACATTATTGTCCCTCCCCCCCCCCCCCAACAATGTAAATCCACCTCTGTTTCTATGCATTGCTGTTTCTGAAATTTGCTGTTGAGTTTATTAACATTGCACTATTGTCAAGAGCCCAACTGATCACATAAAACCACAGAAACTTAACTGAGGCGAAAATGCTAACCTAACTGATCACATAAAACCACAAAAACCAAAAAAATAAATAAATAAACTTATTAGTTTCAACATCAATCCAACATAATCATTGCCCATCTCAAAAATAAGTCAACTCTTGAGCAAAGCTCACCTCAAAAGTAGCAGGAATGCTAGGTTACCCGCCATACTTTGCTTGTGTCTCAGCTTTGGTAAGGAAACCCTTGGAACAAAAGGAAAAGAAATGAACTAGTAAATTCAGTGTTATTATTAACACATGTGTTATTTTGCAACGGTTTATACTTTTTTTTTTTTTGGGAAATCGGTGGGGAGCGCCCACCACTCTTCTAAAGGAAGAGCATCCAGAATTAAAACTAACAAAACAAATCAACTACAAGCAAAGAATTAATACTAGCACCCCTCAATGACGTTGACGCATTATTACAACACAGCCCAAAGCATCAAATAACAATCCACCAGCTAGGATGGTACCATACAACCTAACCAAATCGTCAGATAACCAAAAAAAGGAAGCTTCAGTTTCCTCCTATTTTTTGGTAGATTTTTATTTTTCAATAAATGCAGCTGCATCATCCAACACAAGTTATCCATAACTAAAAGTTATCAAAACAGCAATCAATTTTCAAACAAATTACCTAATTGCTCAATTGTAAACAAATAATGTTGCTATTCTAGTTTCCCAAAAATATAGATCCAGAAGAGAGAGAGAGAGATTACCAGAGTGCCAAGGAGTCGCACGAAGAGGCAGTAAGCAGAGAGCAGAGGGCAGAGAGCAGAGAGCAGGGAGAGATAGAGACGAAGAGAGTGCCGAGAGGTGCCGAGTAGAGAGAGGTTGTCGGCGAGGTGCTTGTTTGGTGGCGGATCGACAGCCGGATCGAGAGATGCTTGAGAGGCAGTGAGAGGTGAGTGAGTGAGTACGAGAGAGGGCGGAACGAGTGAGAGTGAGAGAAAGAGAGGCGGAGACTCAAAGGTATAGGGTTTGGGGACTTAGAGAAAATTTTGAGGGAGAGGGTATAGGATTTTCGCTGGAGGATATTAAGAGAAATTGTAACATTGGTTCTGTAACGGTTATTTTCTAATAACCGTTACAGAATGGATTGATATATTTTTTTAAATCTGTAAATTAGGGAATTGAAATACAACAGCAAAATTAAACAAATTTTTAACAAATCTGTAAATAAGTACTATTAATGTAAGTATTAAAGATAAAATTAAACAAATTTTTAACAAATCTGTAAATAAGTACTATTAATGTAAGTATTAAAGATAAAATTAAACAAATTTTTAACAAATCTGTAAATAAGTACTATTAATGTAAGTATTAAAGATAAAATTAAACAAATTTTTAACAAAATGATCAAAGTGACAGATCGACCACCTGCAAATATTAAAAATTAATTAATGTAAGTATTAATATTAAATATAAACATATATTGAAAATAATAGATTTAATTGGATTTTAACTCACATTAATTATGTAGTTTCTTTTTTTTCCGATGCGTATTGACCAACACTCCTTCAATATTATCTGGACGTCGATGACTGATTGATACCGGTTGTGATGTATCATCGATACCGGTGGAAAATGGAGGTATTTCCTCGAAGTGGTCATATGCTTCTTCGTCCACAACATCTCCAACACCAACAATACGCCTCTTTCCTGAAAGTGAACATACATAATTATTAAAATGATCATTTGTACTTATTAAAGTGAACATACATAATTATTAAAATGTTCATTTGTACTTATTAAAGTGAAGTAGTGAACATTTACCTGGAAGAACAATATGCCTTTTTTTATCCGTCGGATCTTGAATGTAGAAAACTTGCATTGCTTGCTTATTTGCAAGTATAAAAGGATCGTCTCGATAAGCTTTTTTATTGAAGTCAACATGTATGAACCCCATTTTGTCTTTTTTTACTCCACCATGATCGTTATCGATCCATGCACACTTGAATAAAGGAATCTTGAATTTGATGTAATCTAATTCCCAAATCTCCTCAATCCACCCGTAATAAGTATCAGCCCTTCCATTAGTACCAGATAAAGCAACAACTGAGACTCCACTATTTTGCACAGTGCTTTTACCATCTTGTTTCCTTGTGTACCAAGTGAATCCATTTAAATCATATCCTTGGTATGTTTGAACCACCGCATCAGGATGTTTGGATAACCATTTCACAGTTTCGTCGACTTCAATTTTCTCAGATAGTTGGGACTTTATATTTCCTTCAAACCATTGCACAAAATTTAGTTCGTGTTGTTTGTTAATCAAGTTTTCATCGTAAGTCGGGTACTGTTGACGCAACTCGGATAGATGCTCATTGATATAAGGTGCAACAACGGCAAGGTGTTGGAGGACTTTCATATGTGCTTTTATTCTCACATTAAGATCGGGTACACAAGTATGGCTTCCAATTGTTCCTTTTCCTTGAAGTCTACCCTCATGACGAGACTTTGGAAGCCCGATAGGTTCAACATCATTCAAATAATCAGTATAGTACTCAATAACTTCCTCGGCAATATATCCTTCCACTATGCTCCCTTCGGGCTTAGATCGACTACGAACGAGACCTTTCAATTGACCCATTGATCTTTCAAAAGGATACATATACCGTAGAAATACTGGACCACACATTTTTATCTCTCGAACCAAATGAATGGTCAAATGTACCATGGAGTCAAAAAATGATGGCGGAAAGTACATCTCAAGCTCACAAAGGGTCAATACGACCCCATCCTGTAACTTGTCTAAACTACTCGGATCGATCACCTTGGAGCAAATAGAATTGAAAAAAAAGCACAGCCTAGTTATGGTCATCCTCACTTCTTCACTGAGAATTCCACGAATTGCGACCGGAAGTAGTTGGGTCAGCAAGACATGATAATCATGTGATTTCATCCCAATTAATTTGTTCTCCTTAATTGACACCTTTTTTGATATGTTCGAAGAATAACCAGAAGGAACCTTAATCGACTTCAGGCATTCTAACAAACTTTTCTTCTCTTTCTTTGATAGATTAAATTGTGCTGCAGGAAGCCAAACTCGGTTTTTGCCCTTATCTTGTGCTGCTAGATCCTTTCGAATCCCTATTTCAACCATATCTTTCCTCGCATTCACGCCATCTTTAGTTTTTCCTTGAATTTCCAACATACAACCAATCAAAGCTTCACATATGTTCTTGATTATGTGCATTGCATCTAAGCAATGTCTAACCTCCAAATACTGCCAATATTCAAGATCCCAGAATATAGACTTTTTCTTCCATAATCCTTTCGGAATCTCATTTACAAATTTTTTACCAAATTTGACATTGATGTCCTTAACCTGTCGATATACTCCAAACCCGGACAATGGCAACGGGGCTTTCCCATTCTCGACTTTGCCATCAAATTTTTCACCATTTCGTCGGTAAGGGTGATTACGGTTCTTAAGAAATCTGCGGTGTCCCAAATACACATTTTTTCTGCAGTTCTTGAGATAAATAGAATGAGTGTTTTCTCCACAAATAGGACACGCTTTTTCTCCCTTGTTTCTATACCCCGACAAGTTACCATAAGCAGGAAAATCATTGATCGTGCAAAATATCATGGCATGCAGTCTGAACTCAGTTCTAGAGTGTGCATCGAAAATTTTCACTCCCTCACGCCACAATTTACCAAGGTCATCTACCAACGGAGCCAAGTACACATCTATGTCATTACCTGGTTGTTTAGGACCTGAAATCAACAAAGGCATCATCATGTATCTTCTTTTCATACATAACCAGGGGGGAAGGTTATAAATACACAGTAAAACTGGCCACGTAGTCTGACGGCTACTCATGTTGCCGTAAGGATTCATTCCATCCGTGCATAATCCCAATCTCAGATTTCTAGATTCACTATCGAATTCTTCAAACTCTCTGTCTATATTCCTCCAATCTGGAGAATCTGCGGGGTGTCGGAGCATACCATCATTTTTTTTCCTGCAGTCGGCGTGCCATCTTAAAAGTTTAGCATCTCTCGCATTAGAAAAGAGCCGTTGAAATCTTGGTATTATTGGGAGATAAAATACCACCTTCGCAGCTGGTCCCTTAATACCTTCCTCAATCTGATCGTCTCTCGGTCTATACCGTGATGCATGACACTGTGGACATTTATCCAGATCTTTATACTGATTCCGGAATAATATGCAGTCATTCGGACATGCATGTATTCTCTCAACTCCTATTTTCAAAGGAAACAACATTTTCTTAGCCTTATAAATTGAATCTGGCAACTGGTTATCTTTTGGAAGAAAATCTTTACGCAAAAGGTTAAGCAAAGCCGTGAAACTGGCATCGCTCCATCCATTTTTGGCTTTCAGATTAAACAGTTTGAAAGCCGCATTAAGTTTTGACATTTCACAACCGGAATATAACTTAATCTTATCTGCTTCACGTAACATTCCAAAAATTTCAACATTATCAACAAAATCTTCATCTGTATTGTTCACAATTTCATCCAAATCATCATTAAGTTGTGTATCATCAACATTATCATCATCATCATCATCATCACATACATTTACATCATCAAATACATTTTCATCTTCCAATATATTTTCATCATCCAATAATACATTTTCTTCTACATATTGTGAATCCAACATATTTGTGCTAGGCCCAACACTTAAATATTCCTCCCCAGTTTCTCCATGAAGTGTCCACCGTGTATAATCCGGTTGAAATCCAGATCTAATCAAATGAACTCTTACTTCTTCTAAATTTGACCATTTCAACATATTCTGGCAAACACAACAAGGACAATATATTTTATTATCATCCGTCCTTTTCATATTCTTTATTGCAGAAACCATAAATTCTTCAAGCCCCTCTGAAAATGTAGCCGAATATCGATTGCTTGTGTACATCCACGTCCGATTCATCTGAACAATAAAATGTATGCAAAATGTCAGGGTTTAGAGTTATGGTCAATTTGTCATTAGGTTTCTGGCCGGTTACCATCCTAGCCCACTCTTTGGATACTCTGTCTCATTAACGAGCGTACGTTAGATGCAATGTGTTGTCTGAGAAAAATTCGACAGCATTTCCCCTTATGTTCCCTGAATACGCCAACACACGATTGCTCGTGCGTACGTATTCGTGGGAACATAAGGAAAAATGCCGTCGAATTTTTTTCAGACAACACATTGCATCTAACGTACAACTCGCTGTCCTAAATGAGACAGATCGTATCCAAAGAGCAGTACTCCCGACCGGGAGTACTATCCGAGATTAATCCCTAATGGATTAATCTCGGACGGGCAATGACCTAAATTCGATTGTGTTCCGGTATTTTGGTCCTATATGACAATACGATTAATTAATTAAATGCATATGCGAATTATTAATGCATGCATAATTCGTTGGAGAGGGTCGAATTAATATACCTTTAATCCGATTTATTCTTCTCCTCTTGAATGAGTTAGATCTCAAATTGTCCAAGCTTCTCCTCTTGAATGGATCTGAAATTGTCCATAAAAACCAACAAAAAATCATTAATTTTACCATAAATCAAAGTTAAACCGAAATAAATAGGAAAAATAGAAAATTAACAAAAATTTCAAAAATTTTATTTTTTTTTACCTCAAATCTGCTCTTCTTCACCTTCTCTTTATAATTCTTATTATTTTAGAATTTTTGGAAATTTTTTGGCTACTGTTTAAGAGTGAAAATAAATATGAAAAAAGAGAGAAATTTTCGGCTCAATATTGGAACAGTGCGGCTGTGAGGGTGGAGAGTGGACAGTGGAGAGTGGGAGAGTGGCAGAGAGAGAGGAGAAAACCCTAGCATAAGTGAAAAAGTTCGGCAATTTTGTAACGGTTTTTATTTAAAAACCGTTTGAAAATTAAAGTTAAAGATTTGTAACGGTTATTATCAAATAACCGTTACAAACAGCATGGCCTTTTGTAACGGTTATTGGATAATAACCGTTACAAATGAGTTGACAGGAAATATGTTTTTTTGGGACAGAAGCTCTATAACGGGCTATTTATAAAAACCGTTACTAAATGAACTTGGTATTATTTACACCGCTACCACACCGACTTGTATGACGGTCTTTTCGAAAACCGTTATAAAAGATGAGTTACAGATTAACGTTTTTCGCGTAGTGTTAGCTAGGTTTCTATTTGGGTCTGATACCGTGCCAGCTCAATTAACAAGAAGCACAGGTGGAATCAAGGGAACTATTGGCTACATTCCTCCAGGTACAAAATTATCCCCATTTGCTTAAATATTATGCTTTTCCTTTCATTGCTTCTTCTGAGAAATATTATGAATCTCTAATGAAAAAGTATTGATTAGTCACATTATGGTCCTCTTGGTCTAATTCTATTTACTACAGAAGTTTGTTCCTTGAAGAAATTATGGAAACAATTTATGAAATGAATAAGTTATCAAGTACAAACAAGATCATTATTATTTTTGATATAGTACGGAAAAAGGAAAAAAGACAGATCACAGCAGAATTAATTTGCAACAACTTAGTATTGATCGGTAGGGTGCTTAGGAGCTAGGACAAACAAAAATAGCATGTCATAACATTACACCAGCATATTGACTCTTATTTGTATTTTTTCACTTCTCAGAGTATGGGATGGGCAGTCAGGCATCGACACAAGGAGACGTGTATAGCTATGGCATTCTTTTACTTGAGATGTTCACCGGAATACGTCCCACTGACGAAAGATTCAAAAATGGATTAAGCCTTCACAGGCATGTTGAGATGGCTTTTCCAGAGCAAGTCATGGACATCATTGACGCCAAAATGTTCCCATTAGATCTCGGATGTGAGAATACATTTGCACCCGAGAACTGTCTGAATTGCTTGGTTTCAGTGATTCGATGTGGACTTCAATGCTCCAAGGAGTTATCAAAAGAACGCATTGCAATGGTTGATGTTGTGAAAGAGTTGATTTCAGCACGTTCTAAGCTGCTGAGAGGTGAGGGAAATTGAACATGAGGAGATTTATCAAAGATGCATGGTCGTATAATATTGTGTAACAATGTATTTCTCATATTAGATTATATTTTTTTCCCTCTTTTAAAATTTTGCTAGATTCAAACTCTGGCAAGTATCACCACTTTCGGAATGTGTGTGTGTGTGACAACAACTGTGCCTTATCCCTAATAAATAAGTAGAAGCCCACTTTCCTCTGAATTAGTATTGCAAAATTAATAAAACTAGATTGCTTGAATGTCGCGGCTTCGCCGCGACCAATTTTTGGACAAAGATTCGTGCAGAAATTTATTGGCATTTCTTAGTGCTGTATTATTTAAAGATTTTTGTTCTATATTTTTTTAGTTATTTGTCGACATCCGGTAAACCATGTCTAGGAGAAAAGTTTTAGTGGACAATTCAATTTGTACATAAATATGTGCATCCAAGTGCTCTGGATGTGTGTTATGTTAATTTTCTGACAGGCAATTGATCATCATCATTAAAAAATTTATAATAATCAACTCTAATACCAGTTAAAAAATGTTTAGTAATTCACTTTCTTCTTATGCTTCCCTACTATTTCATTTCAGGTCTCCTTATTTGGTGGTGTTAAAATCATTACCTTCTCTTCTTCTTTTCCCCCTTGACTTTGCAAAATCCTCCGCATAGCTGGTCCTAAACTACTATATAAATAATTTTTCCTAGTATGCACTTGTCCAGTGGGGATTATATGAAATAACAGATGGGGGGCAATAAATTAAAACCATAATTCAAATACCTCCTCAACACTACCATCCTCAATTTCAGTATTGAAGGAATGAAGCATGTCATCATATATTATTCCCTCCAAGTCATCAATGTAAAGAGGAGCTGAGAGAGAAAGAGATACCAGCTCAAAAAACAATATTTTGCATTTTGTAATTTAATAGATTATAGAAACTTTCAGGTTTCAGCAATTTAATTTCCATTTTCTTCAATACTTAGCAACCCAACTGAGGTGGATTTTGTATCCAATCGTTACAATAGTTGCTTCTAATTTAAGCGGACAAAATTAAATAGTTTGTTAATTTGTTAATAAAATTTTTTTACTATTTGTAAGGCTTCGTATGTCCTTCATCACATCACAGACAATATAAAAGCAAGAATAAGAGACTGCAATGTAACCCAGGATTTCAAAATGCAGGAGAAATAGAATTGTAAGTAGGATCGATTTTATTTTCTTTGTTGAAATTATACCCTACATTCATGCTGCACGTAAAATATACAAGATTTCTTGTATGAAAATAACGCCAAACCTTCAAAGAAAAGGCTGACTATATTATGTACCCATAGTGTTTACCAAACGGTCCGGTCCGGTCCAAACCCCCACGGTCCACGGGTTATCACGGGCCACAGGTTCACGGTTTCACGGATTAAAACGGGACGGGTTAGCACGGTCCACCTCTCAAACCTTGACCCAAATCCTTGATAGACCTGACCCTAGCTGAACCGGACGGGTAAAGACGGGCCGGTCCGGTCCAGGCCGGTCCAACAACGGCTAAAAGAGCCATTATTATTTTTTTGCGACATGTGTCCAACTCTGGTTGGATGGGGAAAAAGAAAAAAAGGGAAAAGAATCCCAACAGGCCAACATGGCTAAAAGAGCCGTTATTTAATTCCCAACCCTGTCTCAGTGCGAAAAAAAAGGGAAAGAAAGACACGTGTCGAGAGATGAGTGGGCGCAAAAAAAGAGAAAGAGAGGGAGCCAATAACAGATCGACACGTTGGGTTGGAGCGTGTTGGCGCGTGCTGGAGCGTGGCTGGTGCGTGTTGGCGTAACGCCAGTGGCTTTTCGTGTGGCTGGTTTTTTTCCGGTTTAATGCGGGTCTAGACGGGTTAACGCGGGTTTAAGGTCCGGTCCAGGTCGGTCCACGGGTTAAGACAGGACGGATTTAGGACGGGTCTATGCTAAAATAGTGACCCAAACCCGTGATAAACCCGACCCGGACCACCCTCTCAGTCCATCACGGTTTTTGGCACGGTCCGGGTCGGGTCGGGTCGGGAAACGGAACGGGTTTATTCCGGGTCGGGTCTGACCCGCTGGGTTTGTGGTAAACACTATGTACCCATAACGAAACAAATATATAAAGTGTAAAGTTCAAACAAACAAATCATGTCCAATCTCAGCCTGAATGCTTGTTACAAATATATAACAATGTAGTATTATTCTTCAATATCACAATAATCTAATGATTATACCAATTTAGCAAACAAATTAAATCAGCTTACAGCCAGTTGCGACCATAAGAATTACAGACATTATATTCAAGAACAACACGTCTGAATACCTTCTTTTTAATTTTGTCAGGGAGAGTCAACTTGAGTTCATATGAGTTATTAAAAGAGCCTACGTTGCCAGAAAAAGTGAAAGTGCCATCGGGTTACATGTCAACATCGACATCCTTAGCATCCAGTACTTCGAAGAAATATACCAGTAATCAATGTGCAGCCCCTTAATTTTATTATACCAGTATAGTCCCTTAATTTTTTATTACTATTATTATTATTATTATTATTATTATTATTATTATTATTATTATTATTATTATTATTATTATTATTATTATTATTATTATTATTATTATTATTATTATTATTGTTTTGAAGGAATGTGTAGCTCATCAATCAATGTGTGTGTATAAATTGTTAAGCTCTACCATAATCCTCGATGACTTAAAGGTTATAGGTTCATAAAATAAATCAATATCTATAATAATGACAAAAGAAATGCCAACGGACACGGCGCATTACATTATACCTACATGCCTGCACATATTTCAACAGAAGCCCAAGGTGTTCACCGGGACAGGTACTTCGATTGCGCGAGTACAGAATGGTGAAATCGTCGACCTTTGAAACTTATTTTCCTAGGACATTGGATTAATAAACCATAAGCAAATTTCAAGTCATATCATTGGCCTTTCGAACTTTAATTCCCTGACAACTTGATATAAAAAAGTCAAAAACCAATCATAAGGAAATTTCAACTAAGTCTAGCAAACTGAGTAAGGAAATTTAAATAGCCAACTGAAATTCTATGAGATCCACTAACTAATCAACTGAAATAACAATAATGACTGGCACAAATGCAAAAAGCGACTTGTACTTGTACATTATGAAAAAAAAAAAATCTACCTCAAGTATAGCTGTGATAACATCAACTAATCCCCTCGAGCTTGCAATAACAGCGGCATGTGCTAGGGCCATAGGTCAGAGTTCAGATCTGGTGCCGCTCGTAGCCGTCTGATCAAGATCCAATGGACAAGGGAGCCCCGTGCATGTAACCTAGATTGATAGGCCCGTAAAAAATGAACCGTCCGATCAAGATCAGACGGCTCGTATGCGCGCTACACGGTGTCCCGCGCTACACAGGATTCGGGTCCCATAGGTCACACCATCTCTGAGTAGATTAAAAGCCGTACAACCTGAGTTTCATCTAATAATGTTGCCTCGATCAAGGCATCCTCACAGGCACCGTGTGAGGCTCTATATGACTATATTCCAAGAGTAATTTAGGATATCAACTTGACTTTCATGTGCAACTACAATGGTTGCATATCCTTTAAATACTTTTATGATCACATCAGCCCCAACATCCTGATTATATAATAAAAAATAAGTTCACCGATTAGTGATATTATGTTATAATGGGACATGTCATGCTACTTACAAATACACCGTTGTAAATTCTAATATTTGTTATTTTCATTTTAATTTTCTTCAAATTTTGAAAAGAAACTTCACAGTTTTATATGAACGACCTTCAAATATATGATTATCAAAAGAGGTACAATAAAGAAGTTCAATATTGAATATATGTAATTATTCTACTGAACTGTAGTGCCCTTGAGTATTGTCTCAACTATTAATTTGTGTATTCAGGGGATGGCATTGGATCAGATTAAGAGGTTTTGCTATACGCTTTGGGAGATTTGGATTGCAAGGAATGAAATGGTGTTGCAGAATAAGAGGTTTGTACCAGCTCAGATCCTTGCAAAGGTCGATTTCTGGATGGAGAGAGAGAATGCTCGAACTGGTTTTCAATTGGTACCGGTCAGGGGTACCATGGGACTGAGGGATGTTTACTGGTACAAGCAAAATGCATATCAGCTCATAATAGATGGATCTTGGGATGTACAACTTAGGGCTGGTTGTGGTTACTTGATGTTTTTTGAAGGGCAGCTGATTGAAATAGGGTACAGCACACATACCTTGCATGATCCTTTTCATGCAGAGGTGCTAGCAATGAAGGAGGCTTGGCAGAAAGTGCAGGACAAAATTCTGCAGGACCAGGAAGTGCAGATTTTTTCAGATTGTAATATACTAGTTAATATCTTGAATGAAGAAGATGGAGAGGAGATACCTTCGTGGAGGGCATGGCGAGATACTCTCTATTTGATGCAAAGGATCAAGCAATATGTGGGGAGAGTTCAAATCCAGCATGTCAGAAGGGAGGTAGTAGGCCAAGCTCACTTGCTGGCAAACATGGCCAGAACAATAGGAAGAACTTTCTCTGGGATGCCGAGAGAATGGCAAACTGAGGAGAGGACAATTGGACAAAGAATGGACCCGAGCGTTTTTAAGAGAATGATATTTGAACCACCTTAATGTTCTTTTATGTCTTTTTTTCTGAAACCCCAACTGGCTTTGGTTTTCTTTTTATTTTACGTTTTCTATGGGTGTAAGCGGGAACTGGTAATTGTTAGGTAAGCAATTTTTTTTCTTTTCTGTTTAAGTTCTAGCCAGTTTGTTGAGGGGGTCTCGTTTTATTGTACTCTATAGCAGCTGTTATGGCTGTTTGGATCTTTATTTGAAGCCTAAGGGCATTTAAAACTTCAAAAAAAAAAAAAAAACCTTGACCCAACAACTCTGGCTCTCCTCACCTTTACTAACCTTGACCCAGACTTCTATGCTACTTGAGTTTTGAATTAAACATGAAGATTGTCAAATATGTTGGATAAACTCAAAATTTTACATAAAATTATTTTTTCCGTAGATAATTAAATTTGATATCCGTTTGAGAAATAAAGTTGTCTAATTAAACCTATGATCCCCACTACTATATTACCGTTTCTATATTAATTAGTGAGTTCAATCGTATCATTATGAAAATGCCTACGGCTCACATCAGTTGTGATATCATATACTATTTGTCCGTTACTCATTGGACCAATTATGTGGTCAATTAAATCTGAAATTTACTTTGGCAATTACGTTGCTATGTAGTTCTATATATACCTATCTATTTGGTGATAAAAGATCAACCCGAAATAAAATATACAGAAGTTGAGATGAAAAGAAATCTGATGAAATTCCATTCCATTTTGATATTCCTCATGATAATTTTCAATTTGATTTTAAATAATATTCTGATTGATTCTGCTGGATATTGTGGAGATCTCTCATCAGTCACTTCTCCAGTCGTGCCCTAAGGAGTGACACTTACCCGTCTTATTTTGGTTGCGGTTCCTCTTGCACGTTGAGACGGAATACGCATAAGGACAGCGCCTAGCGCGATTCGGGTAAAAATGTTTTGATTACTTATTTTATTTATTTTATGCTATCCGAATTTATTTATTTGATTTTGCACCAACAAAATATACATAAGTCATATACAAAAACTCATTTGAAAGTAGAAAATGAAGTCCTACCTGTAGCACTTTGATTTAGTTGCAGATGAGGTAATTTGGGTAGACTGGTGCTATAGACCTTTTCTTTCTTTTAGAATAGCCGCATCTTGTTTCGCTGAGATGCCTAAATCAAAACCCAAAGAAGCAATAGCAAGAATAAACACATAAATCAAAGCAAACCATATATAAAAATGCCAGGCACATTAAAAGAAAAAAGTGAAATACCTTCAAATTATTTATCCAATTCATCATATTAGTTATAGCTGCCCCTGCAAGTTGGGTGCCTCTTTTCTCTGGAAAAACATCAGAATTTTCCTTGTCTCTATTTCCATGAACTATAAAGCTGAAAAATTGTAATTAAATAAAATCACAAAAAGGCTCTAGCAACTAAAAAAAATTTAAAACTCTGTCATCAATATTGAGAAATTTACAAGAGGAGGAAACCGAAGGAGCTAACAACAAAAGAGAGGAAAAAGGAAATAAAGCACATATTTGATACAGAGTGCATATCTACTGGTAACAGCTTCCCAATTGATGCTGCTATTATAACTGTCACGCGTCATTGTTTTATTTTAATTGCAAGAGCAATCCGAAAGGGGGAAATTTTCTGATAAAGAACAGAGCAATTCAGATTATAAAAAGTTATTTTCAACTGCGGCTATTGTAGTCACTACTAATAGAAATTTTGGCATTAAGCAAACAAAAGTAGAAAAATAATATTATAATTATAATACCTTGGTGCAAAATTTTTTTTATCTTGCTTATAGTCTATCAACGTGAGCTCACATTCAGCATTGTTGAGGTAGCAAAATACTTTGAGCAACTTTGATTGTTTAACCTCCTCATTACTGGATGAACTATCATACTCAATGAATTGTTGCCTAAAAGAAACAAATAAGAGTATTAAATAGATAACTAATGTTAGACTTCACAAAAAGAAATTTTGTTCTTAGCATAATTTTTTCTAGGCTGGTTTAATAATTTTACACAGTTTTTGAGATTAGGACATTGTACTGGTATTTGGGTTCCAGGACAGTTAGATATCGTTTTGAATGTTGGTTTAGTCATTGCTTGGAATTAGGATTTGAAATTCTTAGATCTAAATCTAAACATAGATATACGGTGGTGTTTGGTATGCTTTTTGCAGGAACTGGCCATGTCAAATGACAGTCCTAACCTGCCTGCTATACTGAAATGAAGCCACACATGACTACCTTGACCTGCCAACCAGACTGAATTGACCCTCACAACACCCGACTGCATTAACCTGCCAGCTAGACCGAACAAACTTGCCGCCTTTCCATCAGATTATTGATGTGTGCTTTTTAGGGTACACAAGACTAATTAAAAACCCTAATCCTATTTGGTCGGAATGCAAGCGCACTATGCTACCGCGTAGTACTTAGGGGTCGATCCCACAGGGAGGCGATTTAGAATTACCGGACTAACAACTTTGGGTAATCTAGACCTGACAAATAGTTGGATTGGTATTTAAACTACAGGGGTAAAACAGTAAAGTAAATAACTAAATTAAAGACAATGCAGGGGAGTGATGCAGTCGCATTGGACTGAGTGCAACCAGAGATGCAGGTGAAGTGTTGAAGTAGGATGCAGGTTGAGATGCAACTGGTTCAGACTGGATGCAGGGTTGACAGAAAAGACTCGAATAAAAACTGAATGTATTTATATGTTTTTGGACTAGGGTTATGACTTCACAACTTTGTAATGCTTGGATTAATGAAGCTTGTTTATTGTATTCACATGGCTTAATAGGTGAGTGTTAATAAGTGGTTTATAAGTACTTTTGTGCATATCTACTTGTGTAAAATCTGAAATGCATTAATTTTGAGCGGACCGTTTGGTAATAATTTATTCTAACTTCCTCTTGAATCTGTCTACTCAAACTATAATCAAATAATTTAAGCGAATTGCTAGAAAGACAGAAAATCAATTATACCTTTGTGTCTAGCTACTCAATGATAAATCCAAACAGATATTAAGACAAGCGTGCAAGTGATCAAATAAATCGCACCACACAACTTAGCAAAAGATAGGAAGAATTAAGAACAAACCATGATATAAAATAAACTAAGCATTCAATAATCAAAGCATTTCAATTGTTACATCATAACCCTAATTGAATTTTAACTACTCATAATAAAATAAAAACAAAACAAGTTTGAACACAAGCATCACAAGAGAGAAAAAGATAAGAATGCAACCAATCTCCTTGGCTTTCATCTCTAGGATCGGGTGTTGCAACCCTTCTTCCTCCTTGCTGTCACCAAGAGGGAGGTAGTTGCTGCCCCAAGAGAGACCAGGGCCGAAGCCCTAGGTCAAAATTCGACCAGAAAAGAGAGAAGAAGAAAGAATAGATCTGGAATTGAGAAGGGTGAGAGAGTTAAAGTCCTCTGGACAGCAGCTCCTTAGCTTCCTTTTATGCTGGTTTTCTAATTTTTCTCCCCTCAATAATTAATTTCTCTGCCATAAATCATAGGAGGGAGAGAGCTGGACTTTCCTTCTTTCAGCCAGGCAAGAATAAAGGACGAAATTTGAGAGATTTTGGCTAGCTGTCACGTGAAGAGCTGGATTTGTTTCTAAATCTGCGTCAGGATGCACCCTGGAATGCGAGCGCACTCTTAGACTGTAGCACATCATTGTTTCCTAGACTGCGCCAGGATGCACCCTGGGATGCGGGTGCACCCTCAAACCTGAAATGCAATAAAAACAACAAAACGGCAATATCTCTTTCTTTCTTACAAAATGGACAAAATGATATAAAATGAACGTGAAAAGGACAGAAATTAGGAAGATAATTAAGCTTAACCGGACACAAATACTATGTCATTTTCATGTTCATCAATTATCAAATGTCCATCAAATTTATCAAACCAATGGAACTTGACCATCCAAAAAACACATGGCATGTTGAATGGTTTCACACTTTTAGTTCTGTTCTTTACAATATATATATATATATATATATATATATATATATATATATATGAGAAAGGATTCAATCAAAGCGCTTTGACCGGAGTCCCGGTTAAACCCCGTCAGTTCTCAATTTTGAAAGTTCAAATGACCGATCCGAACCGTCAAATATGATCTCCATATTGAAATCTCCTTGTCGACCAAAATTTTCATTTTTTTGAAATTTTTAAGTATTTTTTTCGGATTTTCAAAAACAGCAATTTTTGTAGGGTTCAGAACTAATTAGATTAACGATTTTTGAAAATTCGAAAAAAATGCTTAAAAAATTCAAAAAAATGAAAATTTTGGTATGTAAGGAGATTTCAATATGGAGATCATATTTGACGGTTTGGATCGGTCATTTGAATTTTCAAAATTGAGATCTGACGGGGTTTAACTGAGACTCCGGTCAAAGCGCTTTGATTGAAGGCTTTCTCTCTCTATATATATATAAGTATTTAAATGCACACAAAAACTGACCATATTTGATCTGTATAAAGGAGAACTAACCAAGGACTTGCGTTACTGTTGATCGTTTCCTTGGGTCACGATTTAGCATACTGTATTAAGGTCCTTTGCATCATCAGAAATTTTTGACAAGTGCTCACTCTTGTAATCAAATACTCCACTTATGATGGCAGCTTCAGCTTCAATATGACTATATGAGTATATATTATCAAGGCAACATAGTAATATTAGTGCCGTTACCAAAGAGAAAATAAAATTGCAACAAAAAAGAAATAGAAAAACAATGAGAAGAATGATACTATCTAATACCATATGAGAAAGGTTGGTTTCCACATAAAAGAATAACCAGCCTTGATCTTGCCACAACCCTTTATACATCCATACTCCAACTGCCTTTGTCTTCACAACAAACTATAAAATATATTTAAAATTAAAAAAATAAACAGACGACTTGGCAGACCGTTATGACTTCACTAATAATGTAAGAATTCAGCAAAATGTTTGATGCTAGCATACAGAAGGTGCATCCTCATACATATTTATTGCTATATATTTACCAATCTGCGATAATGTTTATTAATATTTAAAAAAAAAGTATTACATACCTACAACAGCTGTCCCAGGGCCCAATATTGGCATTAAAACCCTGATGAAAATTGGGATGTTCGCTTGGTACCCAGAAACAATTGGATCTTCCTTTCTTGCAAGAAAACATACACGTGTATCTTTAACTTTCACTTATACACCAAAAAATAAAGCTTTTTCAAAACACAATCTGGCTATTTATGTTTCTTTGTACCGCTATATACCTAAATCAGTACCAATTTTATCCTAAGAGTACTGGTATCCCCTAACCTGTTATACATTTTCACTTATAAGTGCCAATCAGAAACATTATTTATACACAGCATCTGAATCCCAGAGTTCGAAGACATTATTCTCACCTTGTAATAAGTATTTAAAAAATGCAAAATAGCCCTCTAAAACTGCAAAATGAAGAGAAAAATAGCTGAACCAAAGCTAAGTGACACATTACAAAACAAAGCAAGAAATAAAATAGACCAAAGATAAAAGCTTACTCAGCATCCAGCAAACAGCTCTCATCCTGCAAAGCATATATCTCTACTTCTGACCACTCTCCAGCCTGAACATGTTTCCTTAGGCTCTACCTCCCATTCCTAGTCATGATTCTCCTGTCAATTGCTACTACCCCCAGATCTTGCTCAATTGCTACTACCCCAGATCTAGTCATGATTTGAAAAGGCAAAGTTGTTTCCTTCCATCTGAGCCTTCATAATCAACATTATTGGACTCTGGCAACCCTTCCTTAGTCTTAATCCGTCACCTAGTAGTCCCTGAAATCACAATGTAAAGTTATGATAAATGAAAATATAAAGGGGGCTGATTTAGATTGTTAGATCTAAACATTACCCAAGATTGTCTAGTGATCATCTGCATGGTTAGCAGCTCTTAATTTTGTAGCTAGTGCATAATATTCTGATGAAAAGAATGTAAGACTGCACATAGAAAACTTATAGAATGTTCACTGAAAATATTCTTTATTAATAGTCTTTTTTTAGCTTTTCTCCATAACCAGTTTGAACACATTTAATTATTATATGAGAATACTCATTTACTGGCCATGAAAGTAAGCGGAAAATTATCGAGCACCTTGTTATTACTTACAAAATTCCTTGTTTTTTTCAGGAAGAAAAGCCCAACTATAAAATCTATCTTTGATAATTAAGACTTCTTGGCATAAAATACGCCCCACAGAATTAAAAATATTAGAAAATACCCAAAGCACCCTCTATTTTTCTAATTGATTGTATATGTAAAAAGGAAGGAAGGCCCTCTAAATTCTACTATTTTTCAAGATCAAATTCAAAGACTTTCGATTGTGTATACTGGCTTGAGAAGAGAAATATAAGATATTTCTGTTTCACATGCCTAAGTTATACATTCAAATTTAGGTGTGTGGATTAATTGTAAAAATTTGTATGTATTGACAAACATGAAGCCATGATTCAAAGTAGTGTAAATCCTTCTGAGTTTTTCTATATTTAGTATAAGTCTCATTGCAACTAAACTGAAATTCAATGGAAACTCTTAAAAACAACCAACTCTGCATTGATTCAAGCTCCTTTCAGAGGTTCCCTTACGAAATTCCTCTTTGCTATGTAAATTTCATTTATATTTAGATCCTCCCTACTAATATCTAAATATTAGAAAGGACGACAGTAAGCTCTCCAATAAAGAAAGGTTTAACGACTTACATAAAAAGGTTTCTGGTCTTTCAGTGTACACGACAAATCCATATCTTTGAAAGCACAATTGGAAGCCTAAAGCAGTGTTTTCATGACTTTCAAGTTATTTATTGCATATGCATAAAAAGAGAGGGACGGTTTCCTTGCATCAGTTCATATAGTAATACGAGTTGACAATAATCAATTAATTTTCTTTAGTTTTAAGATCATAATTTTATACCAGTAAAAATAAGGATATGAAACATTCTGTAAGCACGCTCATGCATGGCATGGTTCTTGTTAAAATAGCACCTAATGCAGTTTTCATCATTGTTTCTTTTATTTCCAATTTAACATCTGCCATCTGAATATTTTTTTTGCTATACTAATGTAGCTTTCTTTCGACTTAACTAATAAAAATTAAATCATGAGAGGAGTCCCTCACCAGAGTTTAGCAATAAAGAGCACCAAGCTGCCACCGTCTACTTCCCTGACCAATTAGTTTGCAGCTTCACCCCATCTTCCTCCTCAACACCTATTAAAGAACATAAACAATAATAGTAAGATGACCAGATTCAATCTCTACAACTTTACACCTATCGATTATATAAAAATAAAATGAATATAAACAATAATACAGTCAGCTGAAAAAAAAACAATTAGAATGCATTTTGCCCCAATACCCGTGGCTGAACTACCTCTATTTCCTCTATGATAGAAAAAACCGCAAAAGTATTAAAAAAAATATGATAGAATGATATATCGAGATTCTAGACACACTAAACATAATAATTAAAATTGGACTAAATTTCAATGAAATAGAAGGATAAACCCTTGCTACTTTTTGCTGATACCCTTGACAGCTTCCTTCACACAGCACAAATGAAGCTTTACCAACACTTAAACCGCAAAATTAAGTAAACAGAAAAGGTGGAAGCGATTATATGGATTTTGATACCTTTTTTTGCTCTAATCGTTTGCAAGAATGCCTCAGACTATACAGTTGTTATGATAATCTGAAATTGCAAACTATGAAAAATCAATAACTAAATTATCAAAATAAATAAATAAATAAAAGAGATAAAATGAAGGCAAAAATCAACGCATAGAAGAATTATCAATAAAATAACAACAACTATGTATTAGCTTTTAGAGATTTAACAAATTACCTCGTCGATCAGTGGCGAAGCTAGGATTTTGTGTCAGCAGGGTCCGTAAAATTTTTTTTTTTGCTAAAAACATATGTATGATGTAATGTTTAATATAGATATAGTATAGTAATAATAATTTTTAAATAAAGAACTCTAAAATAATGTAACATTAAAAAATCATGAGAAATGAAATATATATTATAGTAATAATAGAAATTATAAATTAATATATTTAATATACAGAATAATAATTCAAAAGTCAAGACAATAAAAAATACAATAATTTGCTATGAATTTTTAATTTTTTCATAATTTTGCATTATAGGTTCATTAGAAATCTCATTGACACTTATTTTTTTTATATATATATTATAGATATATAAAGATGGGAGGCATATAGAGGAGCTCGGCACTATCCAACCCACAATATTTATGATCTTTGATAGAGCTCAAATTTTTTTGGCAGAAACATTATTTAAAATTTTTAGTGGCAATTTTTATATAGTATCTAAAATGTATTTTTGATCTTTTATGATAGTTTTTGTTTATAATATCCTAAAGTTCACAAAATATTATATAGACAAATCACGCAATGCGTAAATTCGCGCTAATATATATATGCTACAAATAATTATTCATTCAAATATTTCATGTCTCAATAAAATACATTGGGGAGGAAGGAAGAAGGCTATTAGTCAGGAACAAATACGACCTGGGTCCCTATATTATTTTTTTAGGCATCGTTATGCAATTCACATCAAACATGATTTGTCCAGCTGGGTCCGTCAAATTTTTTAGATGGTCCATAACTTGTTGTGATTTTTTTTAATTATAAACATGTGCAATATTAAGTCTAATTTTTTTTTTCAGGTGGGTCCATGGACCCACCAAAATGTACATACCTTCGCCCCTGTCGTCGATTGATGCTTGGAAAGTTCTGTTGAGGTGAGGAGAAATCAACGGAAGATGAGGTTGGAGGGGGTTAGCCGATGAGGGGCTGGAGCTTTGGTTTTCTATTGGGGTGGGTAAGGGGCATTCCACAGACGGACATAGGAGGACGTCTGGGGGATGTGTGCTTGGGGTGAGGCCGGGAGTTGGCGGAGAAGGAGATGAGATTCACAGATGAAAGGGAGGAGGCGATAGTGGTGTTGTTGACGGGGTGGTTTCTGTTGGGGTTGGTGGAACTCAACGGCTATTTACAACATTCCAAAAATAGGACATGTTTCAAAAAATTCGAAAAAATAATAATAAAATCTCAAAAATTATAAAATTTAATTTTCTATCAGATTTCAATACGTAGATTAGATTGGTTAAATTAGATTTGTCAATTACAAAAATATTTCCGAAAAAATCCACGGTACATAGAAAACCCTATGCACTATGATGCATATTAAACTTTCTCATAACTAGTTATATAGATGATACTATTTCCAACAAATGAAATATGATTTTAAGTATAATATCTAATTTTCAGCTATATAATTTATTGTCTATTTTTACTGCAATTTAGATCTTGTGGGGGCATTTTAATCCTAAATCAAGTATTTAAACTCCTTTTACAGGGGAACAATTAAATGTGATGTGAAATTTTTTTTTTACTTTCCCTCTAAACTTTCACGTATGGTGTTGCATAATATCAATTTCATACTACTACAGACTCTCATTCTCTTCTTCTGCAATGGCTCTATGGCTTTCCTATACACTAAAGTCAGAAAAAAAAATTTATTAGTAATTACTTTTGTGACTGAAGAGGCACAAATAAATATTACACAAGTTATAATGCCTCTTAGGATTTGATGTACATAGAATTTTTTAAAAATTGAACGAACCACTATGCGAAATATGGGATTTTGTAACGTTCTAAAAAAATGATCTGTAACGTTCATGGGCACGTTACAGTAGGCCCTGTTACAAAAAGAATTTAACGTCACAGATCTGCAACGTTCTGTTTGAAACAAACGTTACAGAACCTTAAATTAATTTTTTTACACACGACATATCTATAACGTTTTATTTGAAAAAAAACGTTACAGAACTGTTTAATATTTTTTTTTTTTGTATAGCTGGTATTCTGTGGCTAGCCCACGTTTTTATATTTATATTTTTGGTTTTCGCTTCTCTTTGTTACCCCAGGCCATCATGGTGCCTTTCTTGTAATTCATTGCATGAATATATTATTATTTAAATTAAAAATCATACACATCACAATAACACACACATCAGCAATTCAAAATTAATTAATTCGACAAATATTCAATTAATTTCACAACATAAAGAATTCTTCTTACTCACAATTAAAAATCATCACATAATAGTATCGCTCATCTAATAACACAAAAAAAATATATATATATCATAAACCTTCAAGAACTTCCACGCCACGGCTATCGTTCACTCGGCCATGACTATCGTTCGCTCGACCACGGCTTTTGATTGCTCGGCCATGACTTTCGTTCGCTCATCCACGGCTTTCCATCGAACACGACTTTTGCCACGACTTTCATCGATCGAACACGGTTTTCATTCCGTCGACAATCTTTGTCAACCTATAATAGCTCCTAAAAAAGAAAATAGAATCATATTAGTTGTAAGAAATATTTGTTAGACACAAAAATGTAATTTTTGAGGTCTTGTGGTGGCTGTCGAGAGGATTTTCGAGTGCTGTCGAGGTAGCGAGAGGAGAGGAGATCGAGTGCCGTCGGCTAGGATTTTGAGGCGTTACGAGCCGAATGTTGATAAATATTGCATTCACACAAATTAAAGAATATTTGGTTTTAATTAGAATATGCATATGTAAATATAAATGACTGCATGAATGGTAACTTTTTTTTTGTATCACTCCACATGCATCAATGGTTCCAGAACACACAAAAATACAAGGTCAATTGGACTCTTTAGATCTAAGCAACATTACCTTTTGTACTCTTCGGGACAAAGCAACAAGCATGCTATTTAATTAAGCGCCTTGCCCGCTCCAAATTAGAGGTGCTAATCTTCGATGTCAGCTCATCTAACAAAGGGTATGCCTCGATTTCTAGCTCAGCTGCCTATTTTTGAATTCTTTTAGAAAAGAAAATTACGACTTCAAACTAATAACAAGTAAAAGAAGGGATCAAATGAAGAATATAACAGCAGGCACCTTACCAGTACCGAATAGATAACTGGTACCAGCTGAGAATACCCATTGTACATATTGGTTTAGTATAAGTCAGTAAGTATTGTGTACATCCTATGATTGTCTCAATTTGCTTAAGCCCTCCTCCCTTTTTATACCTGTGCATTGAGATATGCACAAGTGGCCTCTAGCACAACCTCCATTGCAACAAATTCAAAAGGGAGATTGTCAGACCTGGAAGCGACGCGCCATTGCACCTCCTCGACATACTCCCACTCCTCGTCACCATGTGTATTGTCGCTCAATCCCTTGACGGAGACCAGCAGCTCGTCGGCGATGATTATGCACGACAATGGCCTTCTCCCGATCGAGGATGGCAGAAGGGTAGATGAAGAGGGGGTCAAGGAGGCGGAGGTCGCAAGCGGGGAGGTTGCAGCGCCACATGACGATGACCTTGTCAAGGGAGACGCAAGTCGAGGCTCTAGAGGAGGCCTCAACCCGGATCCAGGAGCGGAGAGGTGTTTTCTTGGGGAGGTTCACCATTTGCATCTTGGAAGGGGTGAGAGAGGAAGGCGGAGTGGCGATTGGCCGAGAACATGGGAGGAGGAGAGGGTTTTGGGGGTCATCCATGGCGATTGGCAAATGGTGACAGTGAGAAAGAGAGGAGAGGAAACCGGCGAGTGGAGCTTTGAGTGCGATCGAGAGGAGAGGAGGACGGCTAGTCCAGTCGAGATTCGAGTTGGTCGGCTGTCGAGAGAGAGAGGAGGCAGTGGTGGCTGTCGAGGGTAGCTGGCTAGGGTTTTAAACGAGAGTGAGAGTCGAGAGAGAGGGGTACTTAGAATTTTTTCGAAAAATTAAATGAGAGGGAGAGGAGTCGAAGCGTTATATAAAAAAAATATATCAAGAAAATCGATAACGTTTTTTATATAAAAAACGTTATAGGAGGGAATGAAAATCTGTAACGTTTTTTATATAAAACACGTTATAGAAGTTTTCACTTTTTTTTTGACGGAAAATTTTTTAACGCTTAATTTATAAAAAACGTTACAGATTAGTTACACTTTTTTCGTGCGCCTGTTTTTTGCTGATCTGTAACGAATTTTAAAGAAAATGTTACAGATGACCCATTACAAAAGCCCGTTTTTGTGGTAGTGGACCAATTATTATTGATAATATGATACGCTTTGAAAAAGGAAAAGTATATATAAGGTGAAGATTAACTTTGAAAATATTGTTGATAATACGATTAATTTATCATATCTTCCAAATTACAAAAGGATCATAGAATTGAAAAAAACAAACCTCAAACTATACATATTTTTACAAAAAGATGCAACATATACAATTAACTTATGTTGTCAATTGTGTCGCGTAACAGCAAAATGCAGAAATATCAATTTATTAATATTAATTTTTTGTCTGTGCTAATTTTCACCATCCTTCCACAAATGGAGTAATATAGTGGTCAGCTAAAATTAGTAACTCTCTAAACTGCTATAATTGTTCTAATTGACTAAACCATCCACTTAAACTAAGCAGAGTACAAATCTAACAACTTAGTTCAGCATACAAAATTAACAACTCACCTGATTGTATCCATGTTTCACGATTACATCGACAATTCTTGAAATCAAGCCTGCCTTGTCAGGCCTAGAGCATAGTTTCTAAAATTATGCAGTTGTACAACAAAATTACAATAGTTCTCCTAGAACTTAAATTTTTATGCAACCACCCCTCCCCTACCCAACTATGTAGTTAAACCTTAAAGGTCCCAATTGCGTTTATTTGGCAAATTATTGCTGTGAAGCCATAATTTTACCCTCCATTCCACAATAAAGGAGAAGCCAAAAATGGAAAATCGTTGAATGCTAACAAAAAGATAAAACTATAACGAAAGTAAAAGCCTGATCAACGTCTGCAGGATAAAGTGCAAATGGGGTACTTGTCCTTGATAGCAATGCAAAGCTCCTTGTTGTCGGGGTTCTTGCGAATGGCCACGATCATGTCTAGCGAATAGCCATTAGTAAAGACAGAGTATCCCTCGAAATCTATGTGCTCATCTATCAAGTTCACCCTCCCTGTTGAAATGAAATAATATTTAAAAACAATTTTAACAAAAGTCAAGTAGCATTGAACCCCTTCGGAAATAAAAAAACACAAATTAAATCTCCTCATATTTTTTTTCTTAAGTTTTGACTATAAAGGAATTGAGTAACCAACCTTTTCTATTTGAGTGAATTAAACTACCAAAGGAGTAAATCTGGACGGCATCAGGATTCTGCATGTTCTCTGGTAAAAAATGAAAAAACATTATTTAGGAACATTACAAAATTTAAACAAAAGGAGAAATAAATAAAGAAAGTCCAAGGTCATAATCTGAAAATGTGACATGAACTTAAAAAAAAAAACTAAGGAAAAAAATAATGTGTGAGGCAGTGATGGGAAATTGTGCCATTAATTTGAAAAAGTTCTGTCAATCAAAGTTTAAAAAAATGTCTTTGGAAAATAAAAAAATTGAACTGGAATAGGACCAGACAATTAGCATTAACAGAGGGATGTAAACCTTAAAATTGAAATCCAAAAAAAATAATAAAGAGAGGGAGGTAGTGATGAGGTTTGTACTAATTGACGAGTTGTAGCATCAGGGCGGAAGGGGTTTACATCTTGAAATCAGCTCAGGAAATCGAGGTAGGTACTAAACTGTTACGAGCTCTAAACAGTGCAAAATAAATTCACTACTCCAGACGAACGAAAAGAAAGGAGTCTTTACAGTTAATTTTCCCCAAAATCCAAACACATGCCCAAAAAAACACCTTCAACAACAGTTGGAAGCTAGCCATATCAAAGTGATCTCGGCATAAATTTCTAACCACAATTTATAAGTAAATAAATAGAATATTCAAACTCGCACCAGTAGACAATTAGGGGTGCACTGAACTGGTACAAGTATCATATTACCATCCTAACTGGTTCAGGAAACAGTCTAGAAGGGCGAGATGGATATTTGTTTGGTACACAGTTATACCATAGCAATTACCAAACCAATTTGGCCCTTAACACTCCTTCACACCATCGCAAATCAATCATGAATCAAAATAATTTCTCCATAATTAGATACAAATGCCTTCCTACAAGCATCAGGTCCGTATAGCGGTTTACCAAAGACAAAACAAAAATCAAATTATTACCAATAACTCAGACTAAAGAAACTTCAATAATTAAGAAGAAGAAGAAGAAGAAGAAGAAAGAGTAACCTGATATTTGGAGTGGAATTTCTATACAAAACTGACACAACTCATCCATCACACAGCTGAAATTCAAAAGAATAATCTGATTATAATCTACTTAGTAAACCAATGAATGATATTAATGGCTATTCCTTTTCTTATAGTTTAAAATTTTATTTGGGTAGCTCGAATGTAAAAGTGCAGTGGAATCGAGAAACAAAGAAGAGAAATGAAGAAACGAAGAAGAATCGAGAAGGATTGTGCGGTGGAAACCCCCTCGCGAAGAAACCACGACGGAGCAGAGAAATTCAGTCAATGCCTGGCGAGGGAGAAATAGTATGTGGAAGAGGACAAATTGTGACGAACGGAGCATAGTTGTTCGATGGACTACCACAAATGGTTTCTCCATGGTCGGAGAACTGAAGAAAAAGGTTTTCATTTGCTCTCCTCTACTCACGGCCGCCAGAATAAAAAAGAGGAAAGAACAAGCGGTGTGGGAATAACAACGCTGTACATAATACATTTATGATATTGCAAACTATTATTCTCACAATCGCACCGAACAACCGAACATATCCTGGATGCAGATCCATCCGTCCAACCGAAATCAGCGGTCCAGATAATTCTCCGAAAAATGAGAAAGAGCACTGTTCATAAACGTGAATTTTGACGAAAACTGCCTACTCCACATTTATATAGGTATAATTTGAATGCAGGGGTCTTTCTCGTATAATTTAAATCTTCCTAGGAGAGGTTTCATTTAATGCTTGCTTGGTATCAGTAGGTGTCTCCTAATTTATTTTATTTATTGAAATATCTATCATTTATTTGCTTCATTTAGACCCATTTTCTTCTACCAGAATCCATGCAAATCAATACGTATGGAGAAACAACTCTGGCCTAATTAAAATCATCAGTCTGACATAAAAAAAAAAAAGAATTGGCAAAACGAAACTAAATGATTTAAGTTGATTGCACAGAGCTCATCAGATGCACACTGTTCCCATGCTCCTTCAGCGCCTCTCAAACAAGGACTTGGATCCATAAATAGAGTCAATTATGTTAACTGTATTTACAATCTCCTCTCTCTTCCCTCTGAACCTTTCACTCTATTGCATCCACTTAGCATGCAACTCCACTCGCGTCAGCTTGGTCTTTAAACAGAACCTTGGACTGATTACATGCAATTACATCCTTATAGGTGTTGTAATCACCTGCCTTTGTGTTGCCACCTTCAAAAATGACCGAGAGGGGGTGCAAAATTGAAATCGGATCATCCTTTCGTCTCTCTAGACTCTCTTTCAAGGCCAAAAAATCTTTAACAAATTCCTCTTTCCTAAACTGTATTAAAGCGGCAGTGGCATCGATGAAGAAGACTAAAATGACTGAATCAGGGCCAAAAACTTTTGCGATGCATCCATTCAAATTTTTGTATTTCAGAACTGAAGAAAAACCCCATATAAGCACAATATTTTTTAATTCAACCTTAGGGTACTTCTGTTTGTATGTCCCTTCAGGCTTCTCAGTACCAGTGGTAAAGTCTAGTACTGTACCGCTGTTCCATGTTGGGTAGAGGTGGTTAAGGTATGGTTTCAACTTTACATTGGATTGAAGAGGATCTGAAATGGATGGGTCGGAGAGGCATTGATCAAATGTAATTCCCAAATGGACACATAATTGGGTAAACACACAACCAGTCATGAAGGCATCATACCCAGCCTCATGTTTTGCACCAGAGTTGAACAAAGATGACCTACATGCAATGCAAAGCAAAGCAAATAAAAAGAAGTGGGCTGTTATGCATAGACGTGTAAGGTAATTATTGTATGGCCTTCTGGGTTTTTTCTTTTCTTAAGTGTAGGTTCATTAACTACTTTAACGAGGTATGCACATAAAGAAAGGAACTTCGAGTCCAAGGATAATATATAACCCCATTAGAGGGGGGGGGCACATATTTCATTTTTAAAGGGATGTACAGCTGCAAGTAATACACATTGAAAATTTTGATTTGTGAAAATTGTGGATCAACAAATTAACAAGTTCCCAGGTATAGATGCAAAAATGCTTTAGAGAAGGAATCATACATACCCTTCGTCATCATGTGCCTGCACTTTAACATTGACGTCGCTTGCACGAACTGATCTGTGGTATCCAGCAGAGGAAATGGTGGGGCAGAGAGAAGAGAAAGCAGAAGAGAGGGATTTACTCTTGTTTCTCATCAGAAGCTGTACTGTTTGGTTTGCATTAATGATGTGCTTTGTGTCGATTATATTTGGGAAAATTTGATGGACCTATTTCATAAATTGCTCCATGGTTGAAGGAATTGGAGCAATGAATTTATCGAACATGTGTGCAATATCTGTTTCATTGAATTGCAGCAAGAGAAGTAAAGAATAGTAACTGAAAGAACATGAAAATGGCCTAGCCACTCAAACTGCAACAAAAGAAATAGATTTGGATGTTGTAAAATGAAATTGGAGCAATAAAAGAAAAAAAGAAAGTTACCCAAAATGCAATTGTGGCCGACAATGAGCTTATTGTGAGAAGAAAGAAGGTCGATGAGATGGCGAAAACCGACGGCACAGGATTCAGTGCGGAGGGCGGGTGGTGCAGCAACTGCTTTCTCTCGAGCTCTGGATAAATAAGGTAATCCTGAGGGGGAAGGAGGAGGAGAGAATTATTAAGAGAAAGAAAGAAAGAAACTTAGAAGTCTGGAAGGAGGGTAAGAAGGTACCATGGCGAAGAGAGGTGTTGAAGTCGTGGCGGTGGGTGGCAAGGAAGTGAAGAGAAGAGGTCTGGCAGAGAAACTCGTCATCATCATCATAATCGCCCTCTGAAGAAGAAGAAGAAGAGGGGGAGAGGTGGAAGGTATGGGGATGTGCAACAAAGGAGACAACACCGGAGGAGGCGTCTCGTTGGGGGATGAAGGGGCAGAGACCGAACTGGAGGAGGGCGAAGCGGGAGGCGGAGTGGCGGAGCTTGAGGAAGCGCACGTCGGCGCTGTCCCACTCGAAGGAGTCCCGCCACGGAGTGCTGGCGACCCCCGTCATCTCCGCGTCCAGCGCCACGAAGGAAGCGCTCTGTATTAGGGAAGTAAGGGAGTCGTGGTAAGAGTCCCCCCGCCGCACCTGCTTCACCTCCACTTTTCCTTTTCTTGAGGTTGACGTGGCCATTGAGCATAACGGCCGTCGGAGGAGGAGACTGCGCCTGGCCGCCATACCTTCACCTACTCGACTCCAAAAGTGAGTCAGTCAGTCGGATTGGATCCAGTTGAGTTCGGTCGCACCGCTCTGGAAGAAATTCACACTTTTTACGTTGTTTGATATTATTGATCAGACGGTCAGCGACAGTCCCAAACTGACACAAAATAATAAAGAAGAGATGACACAAATTTTAAGATGGTATCGTCTAAAACGCACTCCACGATTACTCAACACATCTGATTTATTTATTCATCAAGGAGAGGAGTTTACAACAGACCTATACGTTTTTCATGTCTCAATACATGTGCGGCCTTTTTTATTTTAACAAAGAGAGAAGGAATAATAAAGAAGTAAAATAAAATAGCAAGAAAAAATGAATAGAAGTAAACAATCTCAGCTAGTGAAAGCACACGATCCCTTCTAGGAATAGCAAATCTTTCTATACTCCCCCTCAAGTTGGAGGATTGTGAATCCCTAACTTGCAAAGTAAATAATGAAATTGATGTTTACCCAAAACTTTGGTAAAAATGTCTGTCAATTGCTCATTTGTTCGGACATGTGATGTAGCAACTTCTCCATCTTAAATTAAATTTCGCACAAAATGACAATTCACCTCGATATGTTTTGTACGCTCATGAAAACATGATTACTCGCTATGTGAAGTGCAGCTTAACTGTCGCAAAACAATTGCATTGGTTGTGAATGTGAAACTCCAAGAGATTTGAGTAAAGATTTCAACCAAATTAACTCACAAGAAGCGGCAGCCATGGACCGATACTCTGCTTCTGCTGAGGAGCAAGAGATTGTATGCTGCTTTTTGGCTTTCCAAGAGATAGGAGAATTACCCAACATCACAAAATAACTAGTCAAAAATCTTCTTGTTAATGGACAACTCGCCCAATCTGAATCACAATAACCAGACAATAAAAGTTCACTTTTACTACTAAGTACAATTCCTTGACCCGGATTGTCTTTTAAATATCGCACCACGCGAAGAGCTGCATCATAATGAGGTTGAAGAGGAGCTTGCATGAACTGAGCCAGAATATGCACAGAATAACACAACTCTGGACGTATGATGGTTAGGTAAATCAGTCTTCCAACAAGTCGCCGATAACGCTTCGGATTAACCATAGGCTCTCCGATTGCTGTGGAAAGCTTGTGATTTTGTTCCATAGGAAATGCTACCGATTTAGAACCAAGGAGACCACATTCAAACAAAATATCCAAGGTGTATTTGCGCTGACACAACAAAAGGTCCTTGGGTCCCCATGCTATTTCAATGCCAAGGAAATATTTCAATGCTCCAAGATCTTTCATATGAAAAGTACCATGCAAATACTCCTTGAAATTGCTAATAGCGGCAAAATCATTCCCTGTGATGACCAAATCATCAACATACACAAGAATGGCGAGGAATACATCTCCCTTATTAAATGTGAATAATTAATAGAGCGATTTTTTAAGTCGACACGCCTTACCTGGGTGAGAAGAAGCAAAATCAGGCGGTGGATGCATGTAAACCTCTTCATTCAGATCGCAATGCAGAAATGCATTATGTACATCTATTTGATGCAACTCCCATCCTTTCGTTACTGCCACAGCTAGAAAAGTTCTAACGGTGGTCATCTTAGCAACTGGAGCAAATGTTTCATTGAAATCAATTCTTTCGACTTGTCGATTTTCCATAACAACGAGCCGTGATTTGTATCTTTTAATACTTCCATTTGAATTGCACTTGATGCGATAAAACCCACTTGCATCTAATTGCCTTCTTCTTTGGTGGCAAATCCTCAATTGTCAATGTCTCATTTCGCTCAAGTGCATCAATTTCTTTATGCATCGCATCTCTCCAGTGCTTGTAATTCATCGCTTCTCCAAAATACCGAGGTTCTTTTCTTGCTGTGACTGCAGCCAAAAACTTTCTATGTGCAGCAGAAAAATTATTACAATTCACATAATGAGCTATTGGATAGAGACTACTGAACTATGTTGATATACTCCATTCTTATAAGTAAATGCATGTGAAATTAATCAGATTACTATATGTATTCCAACACTGCCCCTTTGTTATTACAAACTATGCAGTGTTATGCCTACATCTCAACTTAGATGCCATATATTCTTTCACATATTCCCTAAACAAATATACATGACTTCAGGACAGCAGTTGCATGAAATACTAATCAAATAACCACCAACTAAACACTGTTGCTTGCTTATTTTAAAACATGTAAATAGAATCACACTGTTATTTCCAACCTTAGTTCTCTACAAAACAAATCATGTATAATTTTCCTTCTCTACACTTAAACTATCAATTTAGGTATACTTATAACAGAAATGGCTTTATAAGTGTAAAATATCATTTCCACAGTTCCAAACAATCCTCATAAAAAACAAACAGTAACAAGCATATCAATACATATGAATGTTTCTAAATGTCATATCATGCACATACAAGTGTTTAATGCATTCTTGTTATCTACAAAATACAACTTATTTCTATTAAGCATGATACTAACTAACTGCATATCCCCACAGTATCCAATAACAACTTAATTTTATTAAAGTTAGCACTAAATCGCATCTCACAATCAGCAAACAGTCAAACATCACAACACAACAGATAATTACTCCTATTTTCCCCCACATCATCAAACTAAACAAAAGTAAACAAGATATACCTTGATCTGAGCTTCCCACAAATCTCCTCACGAACTCAAGAATAAACCCAAGATCAAAGTCAGGCTTATCAGAAATAAACTCAAGTCCATACACCTTGCACAACACAGAATGATCAATCGACATTAATTTCTCAACAATCAAAATTATTACCGACTTAATTGCATATGTGTATGTTACTAGAACATAGCACAGGACATGACCCAATGAAATAAATATATGGATTGTGTTGTGTGTCATTATTTATTTCATACGTGTTTGATTCTGAGTTTGAGATGATTCAGTTTCTCCACATGAGGATGGGTTCTATAAATATCGTCTAACTCTGATTCCTGATAAGGGCTGCTATACGAACTTTATTTATGTTCTCTTGAATTGTGCGGGGAGAAAATGTTCATCAAGACAACCGTATGTCCCTCAATAGTTCACCTAGTGAGTGATGATATCTACCGGACCCCTTGATGGAGTTGGATCGTATGCGCGCAACTAGGCGATCAACTCTAGATCAAGAAACGTATAATCTGCAAGAATGACACATTCCTATATTGAATTATACAAGGATATCATGTGACATAAGAATAAAAAACAATAAGATACCATTTCTTATGCATGATTGAAGTATTATATTGGTATAGTATTTAATTTGTGCGAATTGGGAATCATAACGTGTTGCTAGATACCGCTTATGATTAATGAAAATAAATGGTGATTTATTTTCCATGTCCAACATAGCATAAATCCTCAAAGGGTCACACAAATAGGACTTTAACCATGCGTGCATTATTTGTTTATTTGCAGTAGCGAGTACTGCGAATATATGATAAGTTGATTAATTAATTATATACCGTTACGAACCGTTATAATTAATTAACTCAAGTGGATCATATAGAAATAATAAAATGTATATGCTAAGTCCAAATTAATTATTAATATGTTAATAATTAAGTTAGTTCAACGTATATTTATTATACTGAGCTGATCGATCTTTTGTTTAATTAGTTAATTAAAAATCCGATTTGAGATTGGTTAATGGAGTGGATTAATGGGCCATTATATCACGTGGATTAGCTCATAATTATCCATTAATTTTCGTGCATAGAGAGATATTTTTGTCCAGACAAAAATGGAAGAGAGCTGATCTTTATATAAGGCAGCGTTGTTTATGGAAATAACGTGGAAAATCTAATTTTCTCTCTCTCTTCTTCTTTCCTGGCTGTCGGCTCCATGAGAGGGCAGAAATTTCGTGCCTCCCTCCCTCTCTATACAGCTCATGTGTTGAGCGTTTTCTTCTTCCAATTAATCGTTAATCGCGCGAAGGAGAAAACAGAAAATTAGCTATCGTCTCGGACAAGCTAGCACTTGTCTTGATACTTTGGTTAATCTTTTAGGTGGACTCAAGGCAACCGGATGCAGTCACGAGCACGCCACCGACTCCAAGAGATTGGATTCGAGCCTTCCGAATACGATTTCGAAAGAGATAATCTCCTACGCTTCTCCTTTTATGATGTTAATCACTTGAATAACTAAATTCGTTAATCGTGCGTATTAATTCTTTGTTAAATATTAATAAGAATTAAAATTGCACGTGGATTTAAGTTCTTAACAATGTGCAAGCTTAAGGGAGAAGCGTTGATTACCTCTTCCACTGTCTAAGTCAAATCTTCTACTCTCCTCTTCTAATTTTCCCAATTTACAAACCCTAATCTCGGCCCCTTTTTAAAAGAAATTACCTGAATAGCGAATGGGAGAAGAGGGAGAAGAGAATACTCAAACAGCGGAGGATAATCAACCACGTCGTCCCTTCATTCAATGCCTGACAGAGGTCCTCGAGCAGAGAGGGAGAAGCAAGCCCAACTCGTGCGCACACGAGGGAATAGCATGAGGTGTCAGCCTCCCAGAAGCAAACTCAGCAAAGCCGATCTCACTAACCACTCAACGATCGACACTATGGTTCAGAGGAGTAATCGAGGGGGAGGTTCCCTCGAGGTGAAAGAGAGGAGGAGCGACGGACACTTCGGCAAGACGGAAGAAAGAGACGAAAGTCTCAATCCCATTTCCGTTCGTTTTTTTTAATAAATTACACCTGGATCTTCTGTGATAGAACCATATAACTATACATGTTTCAACGTACTGACAACCCATTTTGTAAATTAGCTATTTCATATAAAATTAAGTTAGAGCTTTCTAAGAACCATATTAATGCGGCAATTATACAGAAAAATTCCAAACAAATTATAGAACATTTCCATGTTCTTGAAACAGAGATTCCCGCAAAATTTACTGATAAACTTATTTTATTATTTAATTTCTTGATCATATAATCATGCAATTTTCTGAAATTTCTATTTTCAACAAATTGAGACTTGGTTTACCATACGACAGTCAATATCGTTACAAAAAGCAACAACCATACTACAAAATAAATAGAGCCCTCTTGTGACTAGAAAAAAAAAATCAGCATTTTGTACTAATTGGTACCGAGATATAAGGAGATTAGCAAACGATAGCATTCATGCTTCTATTAAAAATGAAGATAAAAATGAAAATAAAATAGAAGGCTTATGGTGGCAAAAAAAAAACTAATTTCTATAATTTTATAGTGGCAAAAAAGTAAGAGGAGGGTTCCGGTGCCACAAGTTTAGGATGTCACCAAATGCCACAACTTTAATTTTTTGTCATTTTTTAAAATTTTAAATTGTAAATGTCCAATCTATTCCGTTAATCTTCTTCGTTTTAATAAGGAATGCATTTTCATATAAGTTTTATAAAATTTTGAGTTGATTTGATACTTGATCTATGGGTTAGAAAATGAACGAATTTGGTTAACTATAACAGATTAATTATAATACGTTAATGGTTTGACCTCTGGATCAAGTATCAAATCAACTCCAAATTTTATAAAACTTATATGAAAATGCATCGCTCGTTAAAACGAAGAAGACCAACGGTTTAAATTCAAAATTTACATTTTAAAACTTATAATTTTAGCGAAAAAAGTAAAGCTGTGGAATTTAATGGCACTCTAAACTTGTGGTACCGGAACTTTATTCAAAAAATAATTGTCATTTAGTGATGACGTATTTCAAATTTTAAACATTTGCAGTGACAAAAATTTAAATCACCTTTTTATAATGTGCATATATATTATTTTTTGTTCTCAAATATTTTACATTTTTTTAAACGTTCGAAATGCAACTTTTCCTTTGTCAATATTCTAACCTCCCTAAGTTGACCGGCATTTGTTTTGAAACTTCCTTGGGAAACGTGTTTTTTCCACCTAATATTCTGTTTTCGTTGTCCTTTCCATTAAGTCACTTTAATTGATTACTACCGGATATAGAGAAATATTAGTTGATGAACCATGATGATTTGGCGGGACCAAAGAGACCAATAGAAGCGTTGTTTTCATGCTTTTGCTTGCTTTGTACAGTATTTGTTTCTGTCACTCAATTGGTCAAAGCAATGCTTTAAATAGCAGCCGCGATGACCGTAATAATTTCGCTATAACAGTATGAGTTAGTAGACTGCTATGTTACTAAAATAAAAGTGTCGCTATAGTATTTATTAGCATACCAGAATACTATTTAAAATATCTATTTTTAACGTTTTTTTTTCTTGTTGTGTCTAATTGAGTAAAAATTAATAACATATAAATGCATTTAGTGGTATTTTAGTAAAATATAACTACACAATTTCCTATTTGTTGATATATAATTAGTATTACGAACATAATTTTAGAATATAATCTTTGCATATATGAACTACAGATATGAACTGCATATATTAAATTAAACTATTAAATTATGTATATAATGTAATAAGATATTTAATTTTTAACTAAAAAATATATATAATATATATGATCCCATAGCGATCGTTAAATGGCTGCTATTTGCTATCCGTAATTTCTTGAAGTTGTCCGCTATAAACTCCATCGCTATCTGCTATTTAAATAATTGGGTCAAAGTCTTTGTATCTATATCTAGTAAAAGTTACTTCGCTTACAGTTGTAGACTTGTAGTCTTTCCATTTAAATTTACTATTTTTTGTAAAGAAAAAAAAAATTGCCATCCTCTTAATTACAAATACGAAATATCCGTAGGTCTAAGTCACTTAATTGGTCAAAGTCTTTGTATCTATTAAAAGTTACTTCGTTTGCAGCCCTCTTTCCCCTTGTGCGATCTTCAATTTGCGAATCAAATTTCTGGCAAAATTGGTAAATGGTAAACATCTCACGTTATCCAACAAAGTGCAAGCAACTTTAATATTAAACTTTGTTCGTGCTCCATCTTTTCTTATTAAATTATTTTAAAGTTAAATCTTTATTATTTAATATTTATCTTTTAAATCATAATAAATTGTTGAACATTCACTATGCCATTTATTATTATATTTTTAGCAACGGTTAATTAGAGATCTTTAGAACCGGTTGGGCACCGGTACTAATGGAGATGGTGTTAAAAATATATAAACAACTTGTGTTAAAAATCCGGTGTTAAAAACCAGTGAATTTTTGTTGAGGTATCTTTAGCACTAATGTTAAAAATGAGATCTTTAACACTGGTTATTAGTTAAAAACCGGTGCTAAAGGTCGCTGCTTATTATTTTATTCGATTTTTAGATTTTTTTAACTAATAATCGTAGCTGATTTTTTTAGTTAAAAATTAGTGCTAAAAAATATTTTTTAAAAAAAATTACTAATTTTTTTTTTTGGACAAACTAGGCAGTGACTATCTGATAAAAAGGGTGACTATCTGATAAAAAAAATTACTAATTTTTTTGCTAGCCATAATTTATCATATATATATATATATATATATATAGTTTAGCTACGGTGAGTCGCGACTCACGGACCCTCCGGTGAGTCGCGACCAAAACTCCTAGATCTAGATCAAAATGACCGATCCAAATCGTCCAACATGATCTCCCTATTGAAATCTCCGTGCGAATCAAATTTTTAATTTTTTCGAAATTTTTAAGTATTTTTTTCGGATTTTTAAAAACTGATGTTTTTGAATGGTTCAAAACCAATTAGATTAACGATTTTCTAAAATTTGAAAAAAATACTTAAAAATTTCGAAAAAATGAAAAATTTGGTCTACAAGAAGATTTCAATAGGAAGATCATATTGGACGGTTTGGATCGGTCATTTTGATCTAGATCTAGGAGTTTTTGTCGCGACTCACCGTAGCTAAACTCTATATATATATATATATATATATATATATATATATATATATATATATATATATATATATATATATATATATATATCGATATATATCACATAATGGTTGATTATAGAAACAATAGCTTTAATTCTTCCATAGAACCTTAATGCCATCCATGTTTACCTTCTGCAATTTTGAAATGAGAAATGCAAGTGCAGATTAGAATTAGACCAAGAGCATGAGACATGTCTAATTCAGATCACAAAATTTTCCACAATTTTGTTTTGTTTTGTTTTGTTTGTTTGTGCTTGTGTTTTTTTTTTTTTTTTTTGAAGATTTGAAGATACGATGGGGTCAAGTTTCCACTTTATTTCGAAATTAAATGTTAGATTTTGGACCCGCGATCTTTAGTAAAAATGTGTTTTTTCTTTATCACTAGATCAAAAGTTGGTTTTTCACTGCTTTGTTAAATAATGAGAACATAAGGCTTCTATTAAAAAAGAGATTACGGTTCGTATTTTGTACAAGTTTGTCAATTGTCAATATATCAGAGCCGGTGACATTGAAAATAGATCAGAAAAAGTAGAGTCACCTTTAATGGACTACAAAGTGTAATTGCAGGTCTGAAAAAAGACATGATCAGATCTAAAAAGTAAAGTAATTAGTAGAAATTAGTAAGATAGAGTTAAAAAATTAGCCTTCAAATGTGAACAGAGAATGAAAATGTGCTTTGATTTCAAGTGGAAATTTGAGTGAATTAATGAAAGCAAGCATAATCCTTGGATATTAATCTAGCGATAGGTAGTTTTTTCAAAAGGAAATGGAATCAGTTGAGAGAGAGAATAATGGAATCGCCTGGCCAGTATACGATCTATAGCACCGGTTTTTTTTAGAAAAACCGCAAACCGACCTGATTCTAAGTTCCACTTTTTGAGTTATATTTGTCAGCATTTAATTGGTAGTTTGGTACTAAGCAATTCCTATTTTTAGGGGCTGTTTAGATTCACAAAGAAATTTAGAGAATTTCATCTTCCTTCATAAATTTATTATAAACAATCTAAATTTTTTACAAATTTACATAATTTTCAATAAATTTATGTTTAGAAATAAAAAAATTTTTAAATTTTTCAAATTCCTAAACGATGCCACCTCGCCCCCTTTTGTCAACATTTAATTGGAAAGTGTGCAAACAAAGCCAATCAAGCACCGCCACAGCACGCATGAATAAAAAATTAAACAAATCTAATACTCAATAATTATCCAAAAGGACATTAGGTGAGTTTGCAAAGTGTAGCCCGTAGTACCTTTCTAAAGAATAGTCAATTAAAGCCAGCAGTCCCTTTCTAAAGAATAGTCAATTAAATGACTTCTGTTGTCGGGAAAAAGGACATTCCTTATAAAAAATAAGAAGAAATATTATATATTGAGGAAGGAAAAAAGGGAGTGCTTTGGACACGTACAAATGCTCTGGCAGCATTCTAGTATTTTTTAAGTGACGTATTTGCCATTACGTTGTCCCAAATTCCATTCGGAAACTTCCATAATTCACGATAATGCATATATAATATTATGTGATTTGTAAGTATTGTGATGCATCTATAATATTATGTGATTTGAAAAAAAAAACATAGTTGACTCTTAAAAAATGAAATTTCTTAACACCATCTTCAAGATTCTATCATTTCTATCATCCTCACAGATAATGCATCTCCAAATATTTAATTTCTTTCTGTTTAATTTTAATTTTTTAAAAAACGTATTAATAACTGTCTCATCCCTCATTCCTAATCGCGCCCCATTAATTGCCTCATTAATGCAATTAATCCATTGCATATTTCCTTTCCCTCTGTTGTTGACCTGTGTTTCCCTTCGTTTTCATCCAGAGCTTTTTTTTTAAAAAAAAATGAAACAATTTATCCCGACATAATTAGGATCTGGACTAGGACAATTAGCTTTCTCTTTCTTATTTTTCAGAACAACTAAGTTCTAAAACTAGAACAATTAGGTTTTGAAATTAGAATAATTAGTATTCTTTTCGAGAACAATTAGATATATTAACTAGAACAGTTACTTATATTAACTAGAACAATTATTTATACCTACTAGAACAGTTCGTATTCAAAACTAGAACAGTACGTATTCAAAACTAGAACAATTACTTATATTAAATAGAACAATTGATATTCAAAACTAATTGTTCTAGTTAATATAAGCAATATAACTAATTGTTCTAGTTTATATAGGTAAATGTCCTAACTGTAAATCCTAATTTTGAAAAAATCATTTCACATGGAAAAAAAATCCTAATTGTTCTAGCTGCATATTCTAATTGTTATAGTTTTAATACATAATGTGCTGGAAAAAAAATCTGGAAAAATAATTCAAAGAGAAAGGAAAACACGAGGAGGAGGTGGGAAGTACGCTCTGGATGAGCGACAAAAATAAAAATTAATTAATGAGGACGTTTGGATGAGGAACGCGTCATTAAGGAAGAGGATGAGTAATTAATGATTACGAATGGTAGAATCTTAGGGATGAGTAATTAACTAATTAATGATTCCCAGGGGATGATGAGGATGATAAAATATTAGAGATGATTCTTATCCGTCCCGCTTAAAAAAGGTTTAATCTAAAACTATAAATAAATGATATTAGATTATTTATTTATACATTAGAAAAAGTCTGATAATATTTATACATTTTAATAGAAATATACCAATTCAGGCACTTAAACTATCCAAATTGATAACTTAATTCAAAAATAAAATAAAAGATAATGCTAAAATTGTAGTACTAAGGCTCTTCAAGGAATCAAAAGTGATGACAATTAAAATTGCATCATAATATTTTGAAAGTGCAAATAATTTTTTTTTTGAAAAAAATCGATGTTAAGAATTAGATATTCAAAATACTAGCTAAGAAATTGATCTAAGAAATTCTTTCTATTATTTTTAAAGAGATAATACAATTAAAGAAACTTTATGTGATTTAATTACATGGAGGAGGAAACGTTAAAATTCAGAACTTCTTGCTTTATTTTGCAAGGGGTATATTTGTCCGAAAATATGGAGCGGAATGCTCCTAGAGTATTTGTACGTGTCCAAAGGAGCCCCTGCAGGAAAAAAGACATCATTTTTTTTAAAAGAGAACTCAGCAGCCGATAGCAGCGGCTGCTAAGGAACAGAAAAGAAAATAAAAAAAACAAAGAAAAAAACCAGTACAAACCACCACAGTGGAAACGTACCAGAACTAAACAAAGGAAAAAAAAATAAAAATAAATAGAGTGCCTTGATCGGAATGGAATAGAATCAAAAATAGAATTTGTTTCTGAAAAATTGACCTCGCTTTCCTCATGTCACTTGAAAAAAATAAAGAATGGTTCTCACCTTAAAATTCGCTATCCGTACATGAGCATTAAAATCGAAGCTGATGTTTCTTGACGATTCTATAGCGTTTACCGTTTATCGCCTAATATAGATCTATCTTTTTCTCGTGCTATGTATCAAATCAAAGTAGGAAAAAGATGCTATCAATAGGAAACAGTAAATATAATATTTTAATAAAGAAAAGTATACGAGAGAGTAGAGACAGCCAAAACAATCTTCCACGATGCATTAATTAATATATATTTTAATGGATCCGGATCCATATGATCTATTACGTGTCACACACACTAGCTAGCTTCGTGCTCATGCTCATGCGTATATATATACATACATAGATGGCAGTCATGTAAGCCACCAATAATTCCCTTCCTCTAGCATTAATTACAACACTAAAATCAACGAACGCTCAAAAAATTTCCAATAAACAGAATGGGATCCAATGAGTTGGATATGGATGTTGCAATGCCTCTGCTCAGCCAGGATGAGGAGCTCTACGTTCAGATGTCAATTGTGGGGACGGCCATTTTTCCATTGACACTGAAGGCTGTAATGGAGCTCGGCGTTCTTGAGATTATCAAAATGGGCTCAGCTAGTGCAAGTGCACAGCCAGCGATGATGACTGCAGAGGATATTGCGGCACAGTTGCCTACAAAAAACCCTCAGGTACATAGAAAATTTACCCATCGAAATTTCAAAAATAAATTTAATTTCTGACCTGCATCTAGATTGTTTACTGAAATCTCATAAAAATTTGCTTGTGCCTCCTAGGCTGCAGCCATGTTGGATAGAATGCTGGCGCTTCTTGCGTCCTACAATATAGTGAGTTGTGTCATTGAGAAAAAGGAAAAGGTGGTCAGGAGGTATGGCCCCGCACCATTTTTTAAGTTGCTTACGAAGGATGACGATGGTGTAACTGTTGGTACCCTCTCCCTCTTGGGAATGGAGCAAGCTTTCATTTCTGCCGGGTATAGTTAAAAATTAATATATATGGTCTTTACTTCATTTATTTTTATTTATGTTCTCTGTCATCGGCGTAAGAAAAGGAAATTAATGCAACCACAAGTTCACAACTTTAAGAGAGAGAAATGAAAATTTGTCCATCAAGCTGCAACTAATAATTTGTGTTAACAAGACTTGAGAATACTAATAATTTGTTTTTTCAATAGGCAACACCTTAAAGAATCCGTGCTGGAAGGAGGAATAGCATTCGAGAAAGCGCATGGGATGGAATTCTTCGAGTACATAGGAGCAAATCCAAGCTTTAGGAACCTCTTTAACAAGGGCATGATGGATAACACAACTTTTTTTTTGAAGAAGTTGCTTGAGACCTACCAAGGATTTAAAGATGTTCATGTCCTTGTTGACGTAGGAGGTGGTGTAGGGGCAGCATTGGGAACAATTGTTTCAAAATATACACACATCAAGGGCATTAATCTTGATCTTCCCCATGCCATAGCTGCTGCGCCACCTTTGCCAGGTTTGCCAAGTTCTTTCTATTTGAAGTATGCATATATATACTGTATTATTACATTATATATGAAATCTTGATGCTAATATACGAGAATTGTTTTCATTATAAAAGGAGTGGAGCATGTTGGTGGAGACATGTTTGATTGCATACCTCATGGGGATACCATCATGCTAAAGGTTCGCCACAGTTCATTAATAGCTTAAATATATATGGCCTTTTCATTTAAGTGCAGCTTAAAATTAATTTAATTGGGATGTTCATGGCATTTTATTATATTAGTTTATTATGTTATTTTTGGTATAATAATTAAAAAAATAAATAAATTTTATTTCTCTTATTAATTCTTGCTCTAATCATCTATTTGACTACTACGTACAGATCAACCAATAATTTTTTTTTAATTTAAAAAATAATGACGGAACTTAAATTCAAAGAATTTGAAAATTTTCTGTTAATCTTTATTTACAAATTTACAGTACGTTCTTCATAATTGGAGCAATGAACACTGTGTGAAGATATTGAAGAACTGTTACGATGCTATCCCTAATGAAGGAAAAGTCATCATACTTGAAATTATTCTTCCTGTAAACCCTGAGCCAACTACAAGATCCAAGGGCACATTTATTATGGATCTCATGATGTTGACTTATTTTGGTGGTAAAGAGAGAACCAAGATTGAGTTTGAGAACTTAGCAAAGGAAGCTGGTTTTACTCGGATGGAGATTCAGTACTTTAATGGAGAAACTTGGATCATTGAATTAAGAAAATAGAGGCAAATTGATCTTGATGCAATATTAATGAAGCAGTTGGCATGTGGTTTTGTCATTGTAGTTTCTCGCCATTCAATAATTTTCTTTTCTCGTTATTATATTTCACTCTGTATTAATTGGTACTTGTGTAATGGATGTCAATGAAATAAAAATATTTTTTTATATATGTTATGATCTCCGTATTTGAAGAAAGTGCTACAGCCTACAAATTAAGATGATATGTGTTTCCGATCCAGATACAACGTGAATAATAATAAAAAAAATAAAACAAATTCTCAACTATTATGTAGCGTCATCCCACCATTCCCATGTGTCCTTCTCTTATCCAGGGCATCTCACCCTCCTATTGCGTGTACGTAAGTTGTAACATATTGGAAAATGCTAAATTAAATTCCAGATCAATCAATTAGATTTATCCCGTTAATAATATGAGAACAAATAAATCAACAAAAATATTAACTGAAAGTAACTAACAATAAACAGTAATTGTCAAATTCTAGCTACCTAAACATCAAATCAATTATTGAACATGATCAAGAAATTAAGTTTAATCAGAATCAAACTATTATCGATAAGTAAAATTAGGAATCTATTAACAAATATTTAATTGTTATAAAAATATGACATAAGGCCATTTGAAATTTTAGGACCAAATCTCAATAAATCTAAAATTCATAAACATCAAAACCTATTGAAATCAACCTCTAGTGAACCTGAACCGTTTGATTATCTAATTCAATCCCTAAATTCCCTCAACTGTCCGATTTGAATTGGACTTCAAAATTTTATCAAATCCCATCTATTTCTCTCTCTCTTTCAGGGATCTGACATGGTGACACCTCACCCTGACACCCTCTCCCCACTCGTTCTCATCTTATTCTTCATTCTCTCTTCCGATTGGCTCCAGCGAGAAGAAGACCTCCCTTGTTTGATCAACATCCAACGGATGCGACGCCGGCCTACAACCTTTTTCTTTTTCTCGAAAACCAACCCGACAAGTGGGTCCTACTCGGGGTGAGCTTACAAACTCAATATGTTGGGTCATCTCTAAGTTAAACATGATCCGTTACAGGCATCTTAAAGAATGGAAATTCTCAAGAGGAACCAAGAACCCCACTGCCTTGTTAGTTACTTCAGCACATGGTCGATCCCAAAAAACACGTTAGCGCATTGGGGTGCATGTTCATGGTCTACGTGGCTGCATTTACATTTTTTTAGGGTATGTTTCCTCAGGTGTTCGTAGTCCAAGTGCATCTACATTTTTTATCCTCACACATGAAATTTTGTGAAGGAACACTTTATTATCCTTCAACTTTTACCCTTTTCAATATACATTAGTCTCTCGCACAAAATAAGGAGAGAAATGCCTCTGGGAATTGAACCAGTAATCTGATAACGAACATTGAACAATGATTTTTACCGTTTGAGATAAAGTTTTTGGGTAGGATGATAATGTAATAAGCAATATATTTCAATGATTTTTATTTTTTTTTATTTCATTAATTTCATCATTTTTGCAAATTATACAAAAATTATAAAACATTAGCAATAAAAAACAATGTGATTGCGCAACGTGCGATATCAACACTAGTTAAATTTAAGGTACACAACCTTAGAGGTACGTCAACAAAGTAATTTATACACAATATATAGCTAATGAATAAAACATCTAGAGCAACTAATGTGTCATGATATTGCATTAAATTCTAAATAACAATACATATATACAATATATATATATATATATATATATATATATATATATATATATATATATATATATATTTCTAATAACAGCCAATTCACAAAGAACATAAAGTAAATTATAGTTAACTTACTATATATTACCCATAAAATCTGAATTTCCTATATTCTCGAGTATATACTCTAAATCTTGCCTCTGTCATCATGGTTGACCTGACAGCAATGACAAAAAATGCAAGAGATTAATTGACGAAACATAACTAAATTATCAAAAAAATAATAATTAATGTACATACAACAAATCTGTTACAATAATTCATATAAAAGCTTCAAATATGATTATTAATATGATGATGTTAATCTGAATAAAATAAAATGCAAATTCATTACAAAACTTTGCAAATAAAATTAGGAAAACGAATTACTTAATGCAAAACAATACTAACTGATTCTAAGCTCTACTTTTCTAGTCATATTTGTCAGCATTTAGTTGTTATACTAACCAATTCTTACATTTACTTATTTAGTTACATTCTTGCTCCATTCAACCTCGCCCCTAGACCTGTAAATATTCCACCGTTTGTCAACATTTGGTTGTTATACTAACCAATTCTTACTTTTACCTATAGCTGTCAAAGGAGTGCCGTTTCAATCGTTTTCGTTCCATTCCGTCTATACAGAATAGTGAACGAAACAAAAAATGTGTTTCATTTCTGAGAACGAAACGAAAACGAAACGCTAAATTATAAACGTTATTTGAAACAGAACGCGAAATGAGCTGAAATCAATGAAAAATAAAAGACGGAACAGTAATTGAAACGGAAAGCTATTTCGTTTATCAAAACAGAACAGAAACGAAGCATTCTGTCTGTTTCGTTACCTGAAACGGAACATAAATTAAATCACGTGTTCCGTCCTTTCTTTTTAACTTTTGACAGCCCTGCTTTAACCTATTACCTATATACATTCTTGCTTCATTCAACCTGCTCCATTCAACCTCGTCCCCATTTGTCAACATTTAATTGGAAAGTGTGCACATAAAGCCAACCAAGCACCGCACCGCGCTCCGCGCATGAATAAAAAATTAAACAAATCTAATACTAAAAAATTATACAGGAGGTGAGTTCGCAAAGTGTCCCAACATAAAATCAACAATGACAAAAAAAAAAAAAACCCTTAAAACTCTAATCTTAACGTACTTTTGAGGAAATTGAAAAACTAATGTGCTAATAATTCAACTTAACACGCTAAAGAATAGTTACTATTATGGCAAACAACCCAACTTATGGTAAACAACCCAACTTATGGCGATTTCAGACATACTTACTATTAGTCACTTTCTAAAGAATAGTCAGTTAAATGACTTCCTGTCGTTGGGAAAAAAAAGGAATTCCTTATAAAATATATATTAAAAAGAAATCTTACATGAAGGAAAAGAGTTAATTGCTTTTTACACGGCTTCAATTAACTATGCACGCTAATATTCTTTTATTTGACCAAAATTTGGTGCAAATTGAATAACAAATCAGATAATATTAAAAATGTCAAAGAAATAGAAGGAACAAAGTTAACCAAATCGCGCTAGGCGCTGTACTTAAGTGTATTCTGTTTCAACGTGCTATAGGAACCGCAACCAAGATAAGATGAGATTGTCACCTTTTAGGACACGACCATAAAGATGACTGATGAAAGCCTTCAAAAATATTCAGCAGAAATAATTCGAGTATTCACAATAGAATTTGTGGAATAGAATTATAAGAAATATTGGAATAGATTCAAATGAAAATTGTTTATAGCTTAGTATCTTTTCTGGATGATCTATCTTGTGTAATGAGTTTGAGTATATATAGCCAATTCACAAACGGCTAATAAGTCTGTCAAGTGATTTTGTAAAACAAGGTTTAACAATTCTCAAATAAGTGAACATATGAATAGATGAATAATTGAATTAAAATAACAATTCTCACTTTAATCTTACAAAGCTTGCTAACAAGAAGTTTCTATTTAAAAGAGTTGTTTACAAATCTTATCAAGAAGTTTCTATTAAAAAGAGTTGTTAATCTTACAAAGCTTGTTAACATATCTTTGACAACTGTCTGGTTACGCTTGCTGGTTGAAAATTCTTCTTATACATATAATTAGCTCAATTAGTGAAGAGGAGAATCATGTTGGCATGTGCAGACTGCATTCAATTATTGCATCTGATCTCATATATGATTTCTTGATAAGCTGATTGTTGTCTGTCATTTATTATTTCTTGACCAGCGTGCATGATTCCTATGGCTCCGTTTGGATGCGTTGAGAATAAGGTAGGAAGAAGGAAGAATGGAAGAAATTTATTGGGAAGGAGTAAATTTATTGGAAAGTGTGTAACTTTTGTGAAGAGTTTGGATGGTTAGAAATAAATTTATTGGTAAAAAGTGGTTATTCCTTATTCCTTATTCTGAAAAGAAACTATCCAAACGGAGCCTATATTAAAATAGTAAGAAGGCTTCTTTAAGGTTTTCAGTTGGTTGTCAAGAGGTAAGGTGAAGTCTAAAGTTAGGACCTCACGTTAAGTGGTGTCCTTGTACCGTGCAACGCAACATTGGGTAGAGTCAAGTACATTCTCCAGCCTCGCACCAACGTTTTGTATAACGACCAAACGATCATATTTAAAGACATACATGCATTTTTCCCTATTTTTATCTTATTTTAATCTTGAGAAATAGTTTTGGTTACTGTTATTAAGCGTTTGAGACATACTTTTATGTATAATTTTTTATTGAGAAACATATTTAGTGTCCGTCGAATTATTTATTTGGATTGTTCGAATGTCTACTTTTATTAATTCTATTTGTTTAAACATGTGAAAATTATTGTTACCTTCAATGCTGATCAAGACAATGTTGATCTTAAATATTGAATATGGAAAATTAAAACATACTTATGTCAAATAATATTTTTTATGTTACATATCGCACATATTAAAATCCGCCCACACATTGAGTGGATACTGCTACTGGTTAAGACAAACATATGAGACTACCACTGCTATGCATATGGTGCTTATAATTAGCTATAATACCGGAAGATGGATCTTCGCCACAGAGAAAGTCAAAGGCCGGAATGAACTTCTTTTAATTTTTTTAATCGATTACTCGAATTTAGTAGAAATGTAATGAAATGTGGGATCTTAATAGATGAAAAATGGTGGGGCCGAGTCACACAGCATAATGCACAAAAAAAAGAATCATAATTATATAACAAGAAACATATTTGACATTCTTACATGCATAATCCGAGCAGCTTGATTTTTATAGCAACTAAAAACATAACCCTCATTTATAACTTATAAAGTGGTAAAAAAAAAATGAAAAACATAACTTCTTTGGAAAAATTTTTTGGTAAAATTTTTAAATAAGACTTTCTACTTAGAATAGATTACTTAATTAAACTTTGAAACGAAAAATAATCATATTTACCGCTATACATTGCTAACATTAGAAAATAGAACAATTGGGAATTTCGAGTAACTGGCCAAGCTGCTAAACTGGCTAGTTTCATGAGGTAGCTAGTGAATGGCTATCTACAATTGTTGCATCTTTCGTCTCTGTTATGCTTGGAATTTTGAACTACTCAGATTTTTATGCACGCTAGCTTTCTATATTCTCTAGAGAATTTGACCATTTAGCACATATGTGTACAATTAACTTGGAATTTTGAACTACTAAGATGTTTTCTGGAATAATTCTGTACATTATAAGTATAGACTAATTATGTTCAGGGATGCCCCTATCTGACTACAATGAACCACCAAATTGCTATATATACCTAACACAATTAGACTGCTCACCAGCGTATGATGCGTATCCCTCAAATTTAAGAATGAGTAGTGAGTATCACTAAATCCACACAAATGGAGCTGACCAGTTTAGTGCACCAAAGCGTTTCCTACATATGTCTAGTTGGCCTCTCAGGTGTGCAGCAGAATTAGAAATCTCTGACTACATAAAAGCATATGGCAGTCCCCTGCTATTACATGGACTCGCTCGTTCGATAACCATTCCAACCAAGGACTTTGATGCTTGATAGCCTCATGGAACTTCTTGTTCATCAGAGAGTCTTTGCAAAATGTGAAGCTGGTTACCTGCTCACGCCAACCTCTAAAGTCATGCTGAATGAAGGCGCCAACATGGGCACTTTTGTACGCTTCATTACAGAATCATTTCCCGAACAATGGTTCTTTACAGGCAAATGGCTCAAGGATACTGGTAAGGGCACATTTACCAATTTGAAAAAGGTTCATTATATAAAAGCTAGTATTTGCATAATAAACACAAAATATGGTGCACATTTACCAATTTGCAAGATATTATAATCTAACTGACTAATCCACAACACAATGATTTAAGTGTAGTACAACATATCCCATATCCCTTTTAAGTTTTAACTACCTAACACCAGACTTGATGACAACTAGATGAAAGTAGGCGGCTTCGCCGCCAAGAGATTGCTAAACTTATTAATATATTAAGAAATATATATATTTGTACTTTTTAATGATCTCAAACTTTTTAAGTATATGCTTTTATATGTGATCTACCAAATATCTATTGAAACTTTTTTACAGAAATATTTTAACATATCTTTTCCAAGTCTCTTCTTGACATCAGTCTATTTTAGCTTTTCCAATTAAAAAAAACCTTAAAAAGAAATATTAAATGTGTCGCTATTTAGCTCGTCCTCTGAATTTCTCCATTTCAACCTGGTGTGACACCTCATAAGTCTATTGGTTTTGAAATTCCAACCTTCAATTTGTTCCCTGAAATAGTTGAAAAAAACATGAATTACTTTATCTGCAAATCTCCTCAGTAAAAGTAAACATAATTACAACATAGTATACTTTGAAAATTATATGCAATACTTGCTGTGATTTGGAACTAAAACACCCCTTCCTATACTTGCATTTAGAGATAAATATATGCAAATTTGCATTGCTTTTTAGGCCTTAACTGGATATATATATCTGACAATAATTTACATCTAGGCAGCAAATAGAAACTTTTAAATTTTATTTCATTTCTTAACTTTATTTGATTACAAGTAGGCTTTATTTCTAGTAGTTAGATGCTACACATCAATTCAAAAGAACAACAGCAATAACCAAGGACAAGGAATCCTCAACATGCATTCACCTCTTTTTTCATTTCATTTTAGAGATAATAGATTACCATTTTCAAAGTTTACAGCATGTGGCACACTATTGTAAGTAAAATAGGTCCAATTAATCACTATTACTCTGCTTCAAACAACACAGGCCAACTTGGATTGAGATAATTCCACACTGAGTCTCAACCACATAATTCATGTAAGCCTCAATAAGGGCACAGAGGTGATATGATGAGTTAGGCAAGAAATGAGTCAAATTCAAGGAGGCTGGATGCCCAAAAGACAATTATTTATTAGATTGATGCACTTTTCTTTTTAAAAAAATCATCATTATGGATAAAATGCTCCCAATTTAGAGTCTGAATAAAGGCGATCGAAAACATCAGGACCGCAAATGGATCAGACCAAAGTTATGTCAAATACACAGCAATAAGAAATCAAACCACAGAGTTGACTAAGAAAATAGAAAATCAAATCAAATAGACTTAACTTCACCATGGGCGCACCATGACCCACAGTTGAGCTCACCGGTAGATCCGAGTTCTGTATGACTGATGCGCCCTCGGTCCAGAGGTGTAATATTACTGTGTTGCCGGAAAAAGAAAAAAACCCCTCCTAGGCATGAACGGGGATTATATTAGATTTTAGATTTAGTTTGTAATTGAATACCCGATTGACCTATCGAACTGATTGTTTACCAAAAGAAAAATGAAACAAAAAAGTAGAAAATAAGTAATTTTTTCTTACCCAATGAAGAAAATTGTCATTGTCCTTGCTCAAATGATCAAAGTACAGTGCATCAGCGTTCTGGTAAGCAAAGCTACCTCACCAAGCTACAAAGAAGTAACTGAATAACTCACCTCATGTAAAGTCAGAATCCACATAATTGACCTTGTTCAAGCGACATTTGGAACAATTGGTTGATAACCCCTAGTCTTCCAACTGAGATTGAGAATGCTTTAAAAAAGGCACCCTTAATCAAGTCAATATCAATTTGGTAATTAAGTCTACGAATTAATTATCTAATTAAAGTTATTAATTACAGCTATGTTCAATTGTTTTACCAATTGAACATATTTAAGTATTTAACCAATTGTTTAACATATTTGGTAACATAAAACTTCTTACGAAATTATATATTCTCAAACCTAAAAAGCCAATTTTTTATAGAATTCAATTATATAATGGAAATTTTAACAATCCAGTAATGTCAACTCATACTGTACAATCATGGTTGAGCAAATTCAGCCACAAAAGATATGCCTAGAACACTACGTATCAGTATTAGCCACAAAGTTAGGCAAATTTATACATATCTTTGATGCAAAATTAGATTGGAGCAAGAGACCAAGAGTTGTAGGTAGAAAGGGTAATGTGCATCAGGGATTGAAGCAAATAATCTTCTAAATACTACTGTACATTGAAGTTATTGCCAATCAAAGATCCAGATCTAATTCCTAATTGAACTACACCATTCATAATATTATAATCTAGTATTTGTCTTAAACATTCTTATAATGTTTGCAATTTGCAAATATAAAAAAAATTTAAAATACAAAATCCCTAAGCCATCAAGGTATAGATGTGACAATGGTATTATTTTTATTTTAATTTAGGAGTTGTTACCAGGTAGCATATTCTTGTGTAAATGATGTCTGTCATTTTCAATGGAACACAAATAATTAAAGAAGAATGTTATTTGCAAAAAGTAGAGCATTTTAGCTCAATAATAAAGGTTGAATATTTTTTAAATAAAATATGTATCACTGAAAATTTATACCATAATAAAATATGTATAAGCAGGATTTTTACCTGAGTATGCAGTCATTTGCACATGTAGGAAGTCTTTCCTTGTTCATTCTGTTAAAAGCGGCCCTATATTATTGTTATTAATTTTTGAAAAAAATGAAGTATCGTCATGGTTAAGGACCTTTTTATCTCTGTCCATCGGGCCTAGAATTAAAAAGCATCTTTGGAAAAACAGTGAAAATTAATCAAGAACAACTTCATACTGAAGAGTGGCTGCTAAAGCTTTGTTTTGTACTCAGAACTGAAATACTAAAAGCATCAACAAATTTACTTGCAACATCAGTATTATAAATAAAGATCCGTGGGTGTCGACCCGATTTTTGGTTAATTTTAACGCGACACGGCATCTTTCTGTTCTCTCATCATTCATTCTTTTCTATTCTAAAATTTCTTTGTTTCTGTCCGTAGCCTCCGCCACCTCTTCTCATTTCTATCTCTAAGAAAATTCTGCGTACCAACCTCCTTATCTCCAACTCCGCCACCTCCTTCCTCTCCCTCCTCCGATGCTTCAACGGCTCAATGCCTCCTTCTCCTCCTCTTTTCTTCATCCCCCTCCTCTGACGCTTCTCCGCCGACTCCTCCGCCTATCCCTTCCAGCCCCCAATAATTTATTTTCCCAATCTAATTCGTATAAAATAAAATGGACAATAGAGTAGCAGACAGAAGGGCTTGAGGAGCAGAGTCTTGGTGCATGTGGGGAGATCCTCCAATGGACGTAAATAGAGGGCCAGAAGAAAGAGATAGAGAGCGAGTATCGGGGGCTCATCGAAAGAGAATGGGTCCAACTCTGGACCACGGTATATGTGAGAGGTGAGTTCAAGTCTCTTTGATTTGATTTTCTATATATTTTTATTTTTTATAAATCTCTATTCTCTCTTGATTTTTCTTGGGTGCATATGAAATAAAAACGCCTAGAGCCATAACTTGATTTTTCATGATCCTCTCCTCCCTCTCTTTTGTAATGATTGTGTATGAATAAGCATGTAGCACAAAATTAATATAGAGCTGCCCTCATGCCCTCCTTTCTAGACGAAACTCCTTTCGCCAACCATAGCGAAATACGCAAATTCTTTTGACGAACCCACTGATTGGAAACAAAAATCATGATCTCTAAGGCAAAAAGGGCATCGATTGAATAGGATGCATTTCGTGCATCCTAAAGCAGGTATTTTGTACTTCTGTACAAAATAGGTTGGTGAAATAGGTAATTATTCTCTGACTTCTGTGCTTCTGTACAAAATACCAGTCCATTTATGTAATTACCCACCTAGGGGAAGGAATTAATGAGGCGTATTATTAATTTCTATTTCAGTAAGATCATGGGTCTGAGAATAAACACCTCTTTAATCCATTATATTATGACCCAAAAGTCAGAGAATCTTACAATTTGTATTTATTTATTTTAGTGATTTGATATTTTCACTAATGCAGGTTTCCATGTTATATTTTTCCGAATCAAGCATGACCATTTCACTAATGTTGACCTTACTTTCTCGGTAGCCAGCACGTTTGAAATTAGTCTTGATTAATAATACACCTCTTTAATTCATTCAGTGCAACACTGAAATGCATAGAAATTGCTCCAGTTATTTATCTCCAATAAAATAGATAAATATTTTGTACATTTTTCATTGTTCAACGATCGAACACAATATGAAAGTTTGATTAAGATAAAAGAGATTATGCACAGAGGAAGGAATTGTGCTCTAATCTCTTTTATAGTTTTGTTGCATGTAGTATTAAGTTTTGTACTTCTTAATATTTTGATGAGAATATTGTTGTGCCCACATTTGATGCTATTGAAGTGATATATATATAGCTCCATTTAATTTTGACATCAAATGGAACTTTAGTGTTCAAAAATTGACTGAGAAAAAGAAAAAAAAATGCCATTGTCCCTTAAACTAGGAAATTGTACTTATTTGGAAACATATTAAGTTGAAATTTTCATTTCATTTCTTACGTGAAGTAGTATTTGAAGATGATCAAAATTCTAATATTATTTTAAAATTTGAGGGATGTCCTTGGATGATTAGTGCCGTCGTCTTTCTACAGAGAAGCGCATTTCATGTCCACCATTTTTCCATATTATCAAAAAACAAATACAAGATATAATACTATTTAGGAACCTTCTTGGATTATTATTTTTTGTGCTCCAACCAGAACTCTTGGGAAACTACAGCCACAATAACACCAAATCAAGCATGTTAACAATTATTATTCTTCATCACTTTCTTAGAGATTTGTTCAGTATGGTTAATTTATCCCTCTATTTTCAGGCTATGGAAACATAAAACCATGTTATGCATTAGTTTTTGTTACTTATTGGTAATCTTTCTTTCATGCGAGGTGGTGTCAATAGGGTTTGTGAAGCAGAAGAAGCCTACAATGTATTCCAGAGAGTGCTACTTTTGTTGGTACCTTCAGGAGCCTCACAACTGGAGGTTTCTCCTACATTAAGCATAGGCTCAAGGTCTAATTGCACTATTATCCAAATTTTTCATGAAATGAAAAAAATATTAATTTATCCTATTGCATTGTAAGAACTTAAGCAAACAAGATGAAGAAGTAAATAATTGATAGAAACAAATATAATTAGTTTGGTGTCTCTATGCTTGGAAGGGAAATGGAAATATGATTAGAGCAATGCAATTAAGGATTTTTGTTACAACTATCGTGATTTTGTATAGTAAATGATTAATCGATGACGAAAATGCCCTTCAGAGATAAGAAGTACCATCAACTTATTTGCAAATGTTAAATGTTAATGAGAGAGACTTCATTTTTTTTTTTCATGACAGATATCAATTGAGCACAGGTTGCTGATAAAACAAAATGAGAGCGAGGATGAATGGTTCGTGTATTTGATTCTCTTTTCCTGCTATATTTGTCTTCCTTTTTTTTTCATGGTTTCTATATTTTTTTTCCTAATCAGATTTGAGGAGGTGTTTTTAGTTTTTACTTATCTTTTTTGTTTTTTTCTTGGCAATTTGAGCAATTGGTTGTACAGAATAGGATGTTCTTTGTAACTATTTTCTATCTTCCTGTGCTTGATTTGAAGAGCTGTCAGAGAGATTGGGATAGTGCTTCAATTACAGTTTCTTGCATATTTCGTAGAAGAAGACAAGGAGGTAGATATGTAACAACTGAAACTGGTATGTAATGAATTAATTAAGCAACAGATATTGTTTAGGTTTAGCTACCTATTTTAATTGTTATATCAAACCTATGTCATGGTTTCTTCACTGAATAAATCCTCAATTGGGCCAATGCATGCATAGTCTAAATGATGAGTTAGCACAAAGTCTAAACAGTGCATGGTTGTTAATGGCACCAGTACATGATATTTCAATGGAGGTTGTTGTACATGATACTTTCAGCTACCTGGATCAGTACCACAGCTATATTTTTGCAAGAGAATTTGCAAAAATATTGGCAGAGACATTATCCATTCGAACTCTTCAAGTCCAGATTAGAATTTCCTAATGACACTCTTTCATGAGTGGGTTCCATCTTGATTTGATCTTTATCATCCAACTTTAATCTGACGGTTCATATCTACTATTAACCTTGCTGTCAATCCAAATCAGCGGCTTTTAGATGTCACCTAGCCAAGACCTACTTATTCTACTTTTGTCTACAAAAGGATACGCATTGAGATATCAAACACTTGGTTCATACTCCGCCGCCAAACAGGCGAAAATCTAATTACTCTTCTTCATAAATTATTAACATGTTAAACTTTAAATTTATTGCGAACTCAACATCAAATAATTACCTACTAAATTTAAATATATATAACATATATAATGATGAATAGCATAAATACAAAAATTTTGAACTTTAACCTATACAAATTTTAAATATATAACATATTTTCAAATTATTAGATTTTCAAATATCGAGCGAAGCTCGATTAGCCCCTCTAGTTAATAAATAAAGCCACAACTCAATTTAATCTCGCTGCCATGAACCCAATGCCACTTCTCCATCTCTCAGGCATTAATAAAATAGTTGTGCAATAGAACATAATGTAAATTAAAGAGAACCAATCCAATCAAATTCTGATGCATATTCTTGTTTAAAAATTAAACAAATAAAGAAAACAATAATGAGCTAACCTCCATTGTTATGCACCTTCAATCTATCTGAAAGGACAACAACAAACAACATCCATCATATCGCATCACCAGCATCTACCTAGTTTGTCAACCTTTGAAGCATTATGATGACCTCAACTGAAGAAATAAAGCATAATTACGAACAATAGAGTTTTAAAACAATAGAAGAGGTGTGGACGGGGGTGAGGCGAGAGTTGGCGGAGGAGATAGAGACGCACAGAGAAAAGGATAAGGGTTTCTGTTGAAGTTGGGGGAACTCGACGGAGGAAGGAGGGGCTGGCGGACAGGTGGAGGAGGGGTCGGGGTGGGTGACACGGGTAGTTGGTGGAGGAGGCAGCGGCAGCGAATTTTGTGTCGATGTGAGAGAAAAGAGGAAAGAGAGGCGATCAGGCAAAGGAAGGATGGAAGAGAAGCGAATGAATTGATTAATGGATCAGATCGATCGAGCGATCAACGTAAAAAAATGGAGGGCTGAGATGCATGTTAAGAGGAGACTATGCGAGCCGTGTCGAAATTGAAAAAAATAGCGGATTCAGACGCTCACGTGTATTTAATTAATAATAATAATAATATATATACTACAGATTACGATGCTTATTTTATATCCCACATTAAAGCTACAAATTAAACTTATTTGTAAATCCAAAAGACTCATAAATTTTCTACATACATCTTTGAATCACTGAACTATATCTCCTTTTGGTCATGCAAAAAATTAAGTTTATTTTTCCACAATTTGTTGTCATTTTAAGTATTCAAGGATAGAGCTCAAAAATAATGTGTACAGAGGCATTCAAGCAGGATTTATTTTGTAGTCAGAAAACCCTGCATGTAGAAAACAATAACCTTGCTATTGTTTTTTGTAGATTCAATACCTTCTAAAAGACTGATAAACAAAAGACTTACTGCATTAAATCATATTTCATGTAAGCAGCTTATTGGCCAGTTTATGTGGACGAGTTATTGAAGTTACTAAAAGTTGAAATATAAGAAGTTTTAGTTTTACCGGTACACTCGAATCGTTTTCGAAATCCAAAATTGATGAAGGCTTAAAATCTAGAAATCAAATAAATTTATAAATCTAGAGCTAACCTCACTAGTCTTTTGGAGTACAGCTTTAGGGTCGAACCCAAGGAACGGTTTAATTAATTACCGGACTTATCCTTTTTCAAAAGCTAGACAATAATATTTTTGTTGAGTTTTGATAAATTAAATGTAAAGATACAAGTAAAGTATATATTTTTGGTTATTTTGTCTATTAAAATAATGTAAATAACTAAAGTAAAGTTTTTGGATTTTCAAACAGTATAAAAAGCGTCTTAGGGTTCAGGTTTCACCTTGGTTTGGACTCTAGAACACAGAACTTATCACTTTCGTGCATCAAACTATGTTTTTCAAGCGTTCACTTCTCTGTTTGGTCCGAACAAGGATCTGTTTGGTCCAAACAGAGGGTGAAAGTGTGTGGTTTTGACCTTTTATGATATTTTATGCTTTGTGCTTGGGTTTGTTGGTCAAATCTAGATATTCTAAACCTCAGCTGTCGCTTGTTGGACTAGAAACTGGTTTAATCACAACCTAACCTAATTAACTCGATTGGTTCACAACTTTTGGTATAGAATTCAATCAACTTAAACTTGTTTGTTGGAGTTCATAAGGATATATAAAGGTCTTTTGGACTTGTCTAAAAGTTACACTTTTGGTGTCAACTAATCTCCCCTTTCGGATCTACGATTTATCCCAAATACTTATCTAAATTATCTTGATTAACCTAACTTTAGAACTTAACTAAATGCGGCCGTACATCTAGAAGTTAATTAGACTTTAACCAAGTAATTAAAACAAGCAATTAGCATAATTCTCAACAAAACAAATCAACAAAACATATCATATCATATTGAGTCAAATCACAACACATCGAAACCTAAGTTACTTCCCTACTCCTAAGACAACTTAAATCTAGCCTAACATGAAAGCAAAATAAGATACAAACTCCATCAAATCAAATATCAAGAGAATGGAAGAAATAAACCAAATATCGCTTCTAACTCAAGATACCGAACGTCCAGAGCCGTGGTTGGGTTGATTCTGCCGACATCGTGCCTAGAATTGCTCCAAAGATGATGTCATGGTCGTGCTATGATGCAAGAGGTGGAATCCCATGCCTTTCGGTGCGAGAAAGGTGCCAAAACGTGGTAGATCGTGAAATTTCGTGTATGGTGGATTCCCCCCTTTTCTTCTGGCCTAGGGGAGCATAAATAGTGATCTTCTGGACTTGGAAAGGAGGCTAGGGCGTCATGGCAAGAATTCATACCAAAATATTGAGTTTCCATGCTTGAAAACTTGCCAAATGCACTATGTCGGCTCTCAACTCAGACCGAGTTGGCTCCAACTCGGACCGAGATGGCAATTTAGCAGTTTTCTGACTTTCAACTCGGACCGAGATGGATCCAACTCGGACCGAGTTGACTCCAGACCGAGGAGAGGTAGTATTTCGGCCATAATTCCTTCACCCGAACTCCGATTGAGGCGATTCAATAGATGTTGGAAAGCTTAGGATGAGCTCTTCAATGCTATTGATTCCATTTGACCAATTGTTTCTCTTAAATCTACCATTTTATGCGTTAATTGAGTTTGATCCACCGAGTTCCTGCAATTCAATACAAAAACCACAACAGTACCCAATTCTAGACAAATATAGCACGAAGCACAATGAATATACGGGTTTGAGTTACCATTTAAGTGTAAAGTCCGGCCAAAATGCACATATAAATATGAGATATCAAATCCCCCCAAACTTAAACTTTGCTTATCCTCAAGCAACGTCCTAAGTTCATAATTTTGGACTGTACTTAAACCTTAAACATCGAGTTGCATCTCAAACCAAGAAATGTCGTGAAACCAATTGCTACGCCTTAAGTTTTCACACTTCAATCAAATAAGTCAAACAAAAATTTAATTTCAAGAACCAAGTTTAGTGTTCTACAAATGAATTCATGCATCTCTTGGTCCTCATGAAATCTTTTCTCAAATTCAAGAACTCTAGCTTCACTTTGTCAATTCAAATGCGATCTCAAATTTAATTACCCGTTCTTTTTCATATTTCACAAAAATTTATAAAGTCCTTTATCAACTTCAGAAATTTTATAATAAACTTCTCTTAAAAGCAATTTCAATTTTTCACCAATATGTTTCTTTTTGTGCAAGTCGAGCCGTGGAGCTTTACTCCCTAGAGGATAATGCGGAATCATCGGCCTTGAGTTTTCTACTAGCACATGACGCGCTAGGGAGGTTAGACGGGTGTTGCTCGACTATGACCACGGTACACTTGGGCCATAATACTCAACAACTCCTTTACCAATTCTTTCGCACTGGGTCCGGTAAAATTAAGCATGAATTGTCCAATTATTTCTCGCATTCTTTGAGTTGTAATTCCTAACAATTCATACTTAACCCCAATACCCTCCAATTTGTGGCTAAGTTGGTGGAAAAAGGCCTCAGTGCGTCCTCGTTTTCACAGCTATTTTGATTTATTATCCCATTAAGTTTGCTCGTTGGTGATTCAAGCGATTAAAAAGCAATTTCAACAAGACAAAGTTCATCTTATAATTTTCAAAGTTCATAAAATTCTTTTTGAACAAAAGTTTGTCAAATACAAATCTGTTCAGTCGGCAAAAACTTGTGAGAATCGACTTAGAATGTTTTAACAATTTCAAGCAACCAAAATCGAGTTCTATTTTTTTTCAAAATATTTCAATTCGGCCTATTGGTGCAAAAATCAACAAGAGACATCAAAACATTCTAGGGTCCATTGAGAAAATTTTTTTATTGACTTCAAAACAGTTTTATCAGTGCAAATTTATCATTTAAAATTCAAATCGAGAGAAACTAGACACATATAATCAATTTTCAAACAAAACTAGACAACAATAGTGCAAAAATTTTGAGCAATTTCAATCAAAAGTTCGATTTTTCTCCTATTCCCTCCCTCAAACTTAAATCAAGCATTGTCCTCAATGCATGCAATCGAATAGAAAAGTAAATAGGAGGAAAAAGAGAACTTAGCCAATTTTTGCTTTCCAACATGTCGATTTGCTCCTAGTTTGTTCTCTCTATTTCCAAGATGGCTCTATCAATTCTTTGAGTTGTTATGCAATCCGTATGAGGTCGATCGGGGTTAGTTGGCTCACGTAACCCATGGTGCTCTAGCACAGATTGCATCTTCCTTCGTTTGCTCCTCAAAATTTTCCTACAAACAATCAAACAAAATCTACAGTCAAAATTTTTTTATTTTTTTTTCCAAATTTTTATGGATTTTCTATTTTTTATTTTTTTGTATTTTTTATTTTTAATGACAAAATAAATAAAAGAGATAAGAGTTGAGAAATCTTTGGGTTGTCTCCCAAGAAGCGCTTGTTTTAGGTCCCTAGCTTGACCATATTTCACTAAGTCTTGATCGGATCGGACGTGCAAATTGAGCGAGCTCCGGATCTTCAGTCAAGCCCCGAAAGAAATAGCTTCTAACATTGGATGGTGGGGACTTTTTCCTCCTCGGTTTACCTGTCAGTCCTGCAATTCAAGAGAAGAAAGCATGGGTTAAAAGGAAAAATAAAAAAAAATCAAGTCTCTTGATGCTAAAATAAGGATCCAATATCAACACCGTACCCGGCAACGACGCCAATTTGATGAAGGCTTAAAACCTAGGAATCAAATAAATTCATAAACCTAGAGCTAACCTCACTAGTCTTTGGGAGTACAGCTTTAGGGTCGAACCCAAGGGACGGCTTAATTGATTACCGGACTTATCATTTTTCAAAAGCTAGACAATAATATTTTTGTGGAGTTTTGATGAATTAAATGTAAAGGTGCAAGTAAAGTATATATTTTTGGTTATTTTGTCTATTAAAATAATGTAAATAACTAAAGTAAAGTTTTTGGATTTTCAAACAGTATACAAAGCGTCTTAGGGTTCAGGTTTCACCTTGGTTTGGACTCTAGAACACAGAAATTATCACTTTCGTGCATCAAACTATGTTTTTCAAGCGTTCACTTCTCTGTTCGGTCCGAACAAGGATCTGTTTGGTCCAAACAGAGGGTGAAAGTGTGTGGTTTTGACCTTTTATGATATTTTATGCTTTGTACTAGGGTTTGTTGGTCAAACCTAGATATTCTAAACCTCAGCTGTCGCTTGTTGGACTAGAAACTGGTTTAATCACAACCTAACCTAATTAACTCGATTGGTTCACAACTTTTGGTATAGAATTCAATCAACTTAAACTTGTTTGTTGGAGTTCATAAGGATATCTAGAGGTCTTTTGGACTTGTCTAAAAGTTACACTTTTGGTGTCAACTAATCTCCCCTTTCGGATCTACGATTTATCCCAAATACTTATCTAAATTATCTTGATTAACCTAACTTTAGAACTTAACTAAATGCGGCCGTACATCTAGAAGTTAATTAGACTTTAACCAAGTAATTAAAACAAGCAATTAGCATAATTCTCAACAAAACAAATCAACAAAACATATCATATCATATTGAGTCAAATCACAACACATCGAAACCTAAGTTACTTCCCTACTCCTAAGACAACTTAAATCTAGCCTAACATGAAAGCAAAATAAGATACAAACTCCATCAAATCAAATATCAAGAGAATGGAAGAAATAAACCAAATATCGCTTCTAACTCAAGATACCGAACGTCCAGAGCCGTGGTTGGGTTGATTCTGCCGACATCGCGCCTAGAATTGCTCCAAAGATGATGTCATGGTCATGCTATGATGCAAGAGGTGGAATCCCACGCCTTTCGGCGCGAGAAAGGTGCCAAAACGTGGTAGATCGTGAAATTTCGTGTATGGTGGGTTCCCCCCTTTTCTTCTGGCATAGGGGAGCATAAATAGTGATCTTCTGGACTTGGAAAGGAGGCTAGGGCGTCATGGCAAGAATTCATACCAAAATATTGAGTTTCCATGCTTGAAAACTTGCCAAATGCACTATGTCGGCTCTCAACTCAGACCGAGTTGGCTCCAACTCGGACCGAGATGGCAATTTAGCAGTTTTCTGACTTTCAACTCGGACCGAGATGGATCCAACTCGGACCGAGTTGACTCCAAACCGAGGAGAGGTAGTATTTCGGCCATAATTCCTTCACCCGAACTCCGATTGAGGTGATTCAATAGGCGTTGGAAAGCTTAGGATGAGCTCTTCAATGTTATTGATTCCATTTGACCAATTACAACAACAACAACAACAACTAAGCCTTTTGTCCCAAACAAGTTGGGGTAGGCTAGAAAGAAACCCAACAAGAGAACACATCCAAGAACAAAAAAAATACAAAACATAAAAATACTAATAGTAAGACTAGCCATACTAATAATAATACCTCTAATAATAATAGTAATAGTAGAAACCTAGACCTCGACCGTGACCTAATAGAGGGACCTACAAACCTATGGCATCGCTCCTACCCCTAAGTTCCTACGTCATGGCTCCGGTACATGAATTGCTAACTTCCAAGCGCTCCTATCGATCGCCAACTCGTTGGAGACGTTCCATTCTTTAAGGTCTCTTTTCATCGCTTCTTCCCATGTCAATCTTGGTCTCCCTCTCCCCCTCCGGGTGTTCTCGAAATGATTAAGAATTCCGATACGTACCGGTGCCTCTGGAGGTCTGCGTTGGATATGTCCAAACCATCTCAAACGATGTTGGATCAACTTCTCCTCTATTGGTGCGACCCCAACCATATCTCGTATGTCATCATTTCTAATCCGATCTTTCCTCGTGTGACCGCAGATCCACCTCAACATACGCATCTCAGCTACACTCATCTTCTGGACATGTCGTCTTTTAGTAGCCCAACATTCTGCGCCATACAACATCGCAGGTCTAATCGCTGTCCTGTTGATGAAGGCTTAAAACCTAGGAATCAAATAAATTTGTAACCTATAGCTAACCTCACTAATCGTTCAGAGTATAGCTTTAGGGTCGAACCCAAGGGATGGATCTATGAATACCGGACTTATCTTTTCTTAAAATCTAGACGAAAATATTTTATGGGATTTTGAGTAATTAAATAATGCTCAAATTGTAAATGTTTTTGGTTATTTTTGGACTTGGAATAAGATGTTCAAACAAACTAAAGTAAAGTATTAAAGTAAAGTCTTTTTGAGGTCTTAACAGAATTTAAGGCGCCTTAGGAATTGGATTTCATCTATGTTTGGCTGTTAAATTAGAAACTCAAAATACTTTCGCATTTTAATTTCTCAATTTAACTACAGTTAACCCTCTGGTCAATTCGAACACAAATCTGTTCGATTCGAACAGTAGTCTATTCAGCTCGACCAGATCTCTGTTCGGTTCGACCAGAGGGCAAAGGTGCGTTGGGTTTGTCTACTATGTTTACTAATGTTTTGAGTTAGGTTTAATTGGACGAACCTAGCTAATCCTAAACCTCAGCCTTCGCTTGTTGGAACAGATTCTGGTTTGTTCACAATCTAACCTATTTAACTCGATTGGTTCACAACTTTTGGTATAGAATTCAACTCGTTAAACCAGTTTATCAGAGTTCTTAGGAGTATTTAGAAGTCTTTTGTACTAATCTAAAAGTCGCACTTTTGATGCAAACTAATCTCCCTTTTCGATTCTAAGATTTACTCCAAATACTTAAATCAATCTAGACTTGCTGTTCCTAACTTAGACTTACTAGATGCAGCTGTTCAACTAGAAGGTAATTAGAGAACTCAACAAGTAATTAACTCAAGCAACTAATTAATTCATAATAAACTAGGTCTCAAAACATAGCAATTCATAGCATATCAAACTAACTTCATCCAAACATAGAGTTACTCTCCTATATGCCCTAAGGCTATAAAAAGGACTAGCCTAACATAGTATCAAAGCAAACAACAAGAGATAAACAACAATAAAGATACAAGCCCATCGAATCACAAGATAAAAACATAAAGAAATAAAACCAAATACTCCTTATGCTTTTGATCACGATCTTCAAGGCGATGGAGTGATGCTAGATGGAGATATCACGTGAAACACTGCTGCCGTCGTCACAAGGATGATGATTCCCAAGGAGAAGAGAAAACTTGACCCTTAGAAAAGTGGAAGATGGTATTGAGAAGCGAATCCCCTTTTCTTCAGGCCTCAAGGGTATATATAGATATCCCAGGTCGCAAGGATGGAAGGCTAGGGCACCAGGGCACAAGAAATTGCCATAACAATCAATTTCCATACAAGAATTACTACCATAAGTGATATGGCGGCAACCTGGTCGGATCGAACGTGTGGGCAGTCGAACCGAACAGGAGAGAGAGAAAGCAGCCACGCAAGCATGCTACCGTGAGGTCCAGTCGGATCGAACAGCAAGGCAGTCGGATCGACTGAAGGAAGGAGATGTCGCCTGGTAGCCATGAGTCTAGGTCGGTTCGAACAGGAACTTGTTTGGGTCGACCAGAAGAGAGAATAAAGCCTCCAATGCTAGGAATGAGTCATCTAGCGTGCGTAGTACGTCGGGAATCCATCTATACGCTCCAAAGTCATCAGAAATCATCAAAAACCTGTACATAGAAGAGAAGAAACGACGGCAGAGCCAAATCCTGGAAAAACATAGCAATTTATTAAATAATTTATTGGTTTGAGTCTATTTTGAGTGCTAAGTACGGTCCAAATAACAATAAATATTGACTACGTCAAATCCCCCCAAACTTAAACTTTGCTTGTCCTCAAGCATCGCCCTAAGCTTAGATTTTTAGACTATACCTAGATCGAAATCAAGTCATATCTCAAACCAAGAAATCAACATAGAAATCAATTGCTTGTGCCTAAAATTTTCTCACACTTTTATCAAATGAGTCAAACAATAATTTAAATAAAAACCAAGTCAAGTGTTCACAACTTAATCAATACAACTCTTGGCCCTAAGTGAAATCTTTTCCCAAAATTAAGAACTCTAGCCCCTCCTTGACATTTCAAAAGCAATCTCAATTTCAATCACCCGTTCCTTTTCATATTTCTCAAAAATTTGTAAAGGCCTTTATCAACTTCAGAAATTCTATAATGAACTTTTCTTAAAACAATTTCAATTTTTCACCAATTTTTTTTTTTTTTTTTTTTTTTTTAGTGCAAGTCGAGCAGTGGGGCTTTACACCCTAGAGGATAATGCGGTATCATTGGCCTAAATATTTGCTACTAGCACATGTCGCGCTAGGGAGGTTGGACGGGTGTTGCTCGACTATGGCCACGGTACACTTGGGCCATAATACTCAACAACTCCTTTACCAATGCTTTCGCACCGGGTCCGGTAGAAATTAATTACAAGCTCCCCAATTATACCTCGAAACTTTGAGTTATAATTCCTGACAGCTTGTAATTAACCCAATACCCTCCAATTTGTGGTTAAGTTAGTGGAGAAGGCCTCAGTGCGTCCTCGTTTTCACCGCTATTTGATTTAACTTCCCATTTATTGTTGCTCGTTGGTGATTCGAGCGATTAAAAAAAAACAATTTCAACAAGACAAAGTTCATCTTTTAATTTTCAAAGTCGATAAATTTCTTTCAAAAGTTTGTCAAATACAAATCAGTTCACTCGGCAAAAACTTGTGAGAATTGACTAAGTTTGAAATAACAATTCTAAGCATCCATCATCAAATTCAAATCTCAAAGAAAATACTTCAGTCTGGGTCCATTGGTGCAAGATCAAGTATGATATCAAAACATTCTAGGGTCATTTGAGAAAATTTTTGTTCGACTCAAAAACAAGTTCAAGCAGTGTGAGTGTTATCATTTAAAATCCAAATCGAGAGAATAGGCAAAACCAACTTATTTCAAAGCCAAAATCATACTAAATTGTGCAAATTTTAAGTTCTGGTCGAGTCGACCAATGCTATGTTCGAACCGAACGAAGAGAGTAGAACAGAACAAGTTTTTTATGGACTGGTCGGATCGAACAGGTACTCGTTCGAACCGACCAGAGAAGACAATTATGCATAAATTCCAAAAGAGAGATGTTCGATTCGACCAGTGCTTGTTCGACCTGACCAGAGAAGGTAAAAATTCGAGAAAAATTGCCCATTTTCACAGAAAAACATCCTTTTCATCCCACAAATCGATTTATCTCCTATATGCCCTCCCCCAAACTTATCAAATGCTTGTCCCAAGCATACTTTCACACAGAAATAGCAAATAGGAGAGAAATTGATGGTTACCTTTTAGTAGGGAGGAGGGAGGCTCCTAGAGGAAGAGCCTTGGTTGAAACCACCATCATAACTTGGGAAAACGCCAAAGAAATCGCCTTGCTGCTCCTGCTGCTGCTGCTCCTCTCCTTGGTTGCCCAGAGATGGATAGTAGCTAGGGTCGGAGCTTGCGGGGCGCCATTGTGCCTCAAAAGGTGGTGGAATGGGTTGCTGTGGCGGCTCTAGGACTTGTCCTCCAAGATATGGGTAAAACCCATAGTCAGAGTGAGCGGAGAAGGTTTGTCGTGGAGAAGAAGGAAGCGGTGATGCTTGGCTGTGAACCGATTGGGCTCCCGGGCTCATGGTCGGATCTTCATCATCACGTGGCCAATACCCTCGTTGCAAATAGAAGCGACTCTCAAATGCCATGTCATAGGCCATGCTAACTTTCCTATTCAAACGATCAAGCTTCTTGGTGCAATCAGCCATGCCCTTGCGCATCTCATCCCGTGTGTCCAAGTGAAGTTGAGTGAGGTTGTCCACCATTTGGATGAGATTGTTGGCCCATTGTGGTTGTGGCTCACTCCCTTGAGGAAAGGGTACACGTGGTGGCGAGTTAGGCCTTGTTGATGGCCCCGCTTCATCAGTTTCCATGGGGATGATCCTAGGGATTGGATGTTGCAATTCCTCCGCTGTCCTAGGAGTCACATAATCATGAGGAATTAGCCAAGAGAGAGAGTTAGAGAGATCTACCCGGTGAGGATATGGAAGAAAGAAGTTGCTCCCCTTGTCACGCACCCACAAATATCGCTCGGATATGTCCCGGCTCTCGCGGAAAATTTGCAAGAAGCGAGCGGCTCGGAACCTATCATCATCATAGAACATGTAGCCGGTGCAAAAGGTTTGCTCGGGTAAAGGTAGGCCCATGCGCTTAGCTAGGATTGTAACAAAGGAGCCCATAGTGATTTTGCCCCTAGCGTTTTCCATATCCCTTTGATAAATTCAGTGCTTCACCATTAACTTGATCCAATCTAATTTAGGGGGTTCGGGTTGAAGTACGTGCCATAGGATGCCAATCTCCTTGTCATTGGTGATATTCACCGTCTCCCCTCGTGCAAAAATTGTAGAGGCAATGGCACGAAGAACGATTCGAAGGGTAGGGTGCTGCACATGCCTAGATTGAAGCCTACCCCCAGTTGTGCCTGTGAGCCTTTCCCACACTTGCCTCCCGAAAACTTCATCATTAGGGTCCCTTGTCCAAGTAGTCTCCTCCACCTCCCCTCTTTCTAACTTGAAAACCACGGACAAGTCATCAAGCCATGCCTTATGAGCGTTGTTCCCAAGCCGGAACCAAATGTAATCCCGGCCATCTTGTTCCATGAGTCGAAGAGAAGAGAGAAACTCTTGGGTGTAGACTTGGTATGCCTTCTCTCGGAATTCCCAAAAGGCAGGGGTAATACCGGCATTGCTCGTGATCTCCAAAAATTGCTCCGCTACCCCAAAGGTTTCTAATGTCTCCATATCCATGAACCTCGTGTGCTCAAAGATTCTATCCCTCATCCTTAGATAGTTCTCAAACATATAGTTCCAAGGCATTTCAAAGTTGGCATCCCTTTCAAACGGTGCTGCCGCGGGGTTACGGACCAAGTCCGGATCCATCTCAGGCCCAATAGGGTGCTGCTGGGGTTGAGAAGAAGAAGCAGCGGCTGCTAGGCGTGCACTGGCACGGGTTCTTGGTTTGGGCGCCATGGGTAAGGGACAAGAGGTGAGGTGTATGCAAGGTTTGGGGTGCTCTGGTCGAACCGAACAGATGGCTGTTCGAACCGAACAGAGTGGTTTAACAGAGGGTTTGCGCTATAAGTTGTGCTCTGGTCGATCCGACCAAGTTCCTGTTCGACCTGACCAGAGAGGGGGAAAATGCAGGTTCTGACAGATACTGGTACGGGTCGACCCGTTTCACTGTTCTACCCCCAAAATTGCTGGTACCACCTTGTTAATTCCTCAACCAAACAAATTTAAGTTTCAAATGAACAAAATAGAGGGAAAAAGGAGCAATTGGACCTTTGTAAACCCCGATGTTGCGAAAAAGCAGTTGTTTGGGACGGGGCAGCGGCAATTAGTGGTCGTAGGCACTCCTTGGGACTTTGTGGCGCAAGAGAAGTGTGCAAAGGTGCTTGGGAAGAAGAAAGAATGCAAGAGAAGCCGGAGTCGCCCCCAACGACGACGGAATGGTCCCGTAGTGGTGTCCCTTCGGCAAAACCTAACTTGAGTCCTTCAAGTGTGTAATTAGGGCGAGGAGAGGGCCCTGGAGTACTTCCCCACGAGAGAAATTGAGAGAATAGCAAAATCGCTTGAAACCTCGTGGAGTGTGCCTTGAAAAACCCGTCGCGAGGGAACTTTAATAGCAAAAACTAAGGACAGTAGTGAGAAGAGAGTAGAGAGGAGAGCAATTTGGGCTTTAGATCTCTTAAAATGGTGGAGAATTGAGGAAGTTGAGATTTGGGAGGGTTGGTTCGGTTTGGAGAAGAAGAAAACGAGAGAGAGAGATGAAAAATGGGTCGAGTGGGGGAAGGAGAGAGGTAAGGGACGGTTTTGATTAGGCTTAATGGGTTTCGGGTCGGGTTTGGTGGTAACGGGCCCCTTGTAACGGCTAGTCGCGACCCCTGGGGCGTCTCCTACGCACATGAATGGAGGCGTCCCTTCAGGCTATGAAAAAGGCGCCCCTTCAGAAAATGGAGGCGTCTTTTTATGCATAATGGGCCCTACATAGATAAAAACCAACTGTCAGCCCAAAATCAAAATGAACAGGCCCAATTATTGCTCTGGTCGAACCGACCAGGACACTGGTCGATCCGAACAGCAACCAAGTGTGGCTCTCCTTGCACCGCTCCTTTCAGTCGATTCGACCATCCTTATGTTCGCTTCGAACAGCCTTGGTTCCTGCTTAGGTCCCTCCCCAGCTTCCGTTCGACTCGACCAGAGGTTTGTTCGACTCGACCATGAAGTGATTTTCACTGATTTTCATCACTTCATCATGCTGTTGTACTTCCTTGTTCTCTCGCTTCATCCAGGACGGCAGTGCTCCATCGCTTGAGGTGTTGTGCAGTCCATATGAGGTCGATAGGGGTTAGTTGACTCACGTAACCCAAGGTGCTCTTGCATGGAACGCATCTTTCTTCGTTTAGACTTCGAAATTGACCTTAAACAAACAAATACAAATCATTAAATTCTATTTGCAATATATTTTTTTTTTTTTCGAATTTTCAAGGATTTTATATATTTTTTTATATTTTCTATTCTTTTAATGACAAAATAAATAAATAAATAAAAGAGAAGAGTTGAGAAATCCTTGGGTTGCCTCCCAAGAAGCGCTTGTTTACGGTCCCTAGCTTGACCACGCTACTCTAGCTTTTGCAAAGAGTTGGCTCGCCTAGCTTGATGGCTTGAATCTCTTCTTGCACCTCACTGGCGATGTAGTGCTTCAAGCGTTGTCCGTTAACCTTGAATGGCTCCGAGTCTTTGTCGCAAATGTCAATGGCACCAAAGGGGTAAACCTTTACGACTCGGAAAGGGCCGGACCATCTTGACTTTAACTTGCCCGGAAAAAGCTTGAGCCTTGAGTTGAATAGTAGCACCGAATCCCCTTCCTTGAATTCTCTCCTTGAGATCCTCCTATCATGCACAAATTTCGTCTTTTCCTTGTACAATTTGGCACTTTCATATGAGTTTAGGCGTATCTCGTCCAACTCATGTAAGTCAAGTATGCGCTTTTCACCCGCCTTGAGGAGATCCATGTTGATTGCTCGGGTTGCCCAATATGCCTTGTGTTCTATTTCAACCGGGAGATGACATGGCTTCCCATAGATAAGCTTGAAAGGACTCATGCCAATGGGGGTCTTAAAGGCGGTGCGATAGGCCCACAATGCATCATCAAGCTTGTTTGCCCAATCTTTACGGGTTCGAGCGACCGTCTTCTCCAAAATACTCTTGATCTCTCTATTAGACACCTCCACTTGACCACTTGTTTGAGGATGATAAGGGGTTGCTACCTTATGAATCACTCCATGCTTTTTCAAGAGGTTATCAAAGTTCCGGTTGATGAAATGTTTTCCACCATCGCTAATTACCGATCTAGGCACCCCAAATCGGGGGAAAATCACCTTAGAAAAGAGTCTAATCACTGAGTTGGAATCCGCGGACTTGCATGGAATTGCCTCTACCCATTTAGAGACATAGTCGACGGCAACCAAGATATATTCATAACCATGGGAACTAGGGAACGGTCCCATAAAATCAACTCCCCATACATCAAAAATTTCAACCTCAAGAATCGGGTTAAGGGCCATCTCATTCCTCTTTGAAATATTGCCCGTTCTTTGACATTGATCACATGTCATAACAAAAGATCGTGCATCCTTAAAGAGAGAGGGCCAATAGAAGCCGGATTGGAGTACCTTGGCGGCTGTTTTGGAGAATGAGGCATGCCCACCATAGGCCGATGAGTGACAACTCGCTAGGATCGCCTTAACTTCATCGTATGGGACACATCTCCTATAAATGTCATCGATCCCAAGCTTAAAGAGGTACGGCTCATCCCAAAAGTAGTACTTGGCATCCGTCTTGAGCTTCTTCTTCTCTTGCCAACTCATTTCAGGAGGTAGGGCACCACTTGCAAGGTAATTGGCTAGGTCAGCGTACCATGGGTGCTGATTCTGTGTCATCTTTCTGATCATTCGAGGCTCTGGTCGACTCGAACCAGCATCTGGTCGGTTCGACCAATGCTCTATGGACAACATTTCGTGGGCCAGGTCAAGCCAGAACTGGTCCTGCTCAGCTGGTCGGATCGACCAAGGTGGTGTTCGGTCCGAACAGGCATCGATTTTCATCAATTTCTCATGTGGGAAGGAGTCATCAATGGGGAGTTTAGCATCTTGACCTTCCTCCCAGTGCAACCTTGACAAATGGTCTGCAACGGGGTTCTCTGTGCCTTTTTTATCTCTAATCTCAAGGTTAAATTCTTGAAGGAGAAGCACCCATCGTATGAGACGCGGCTTGGCATCTTTCTTACTCAAAAGGTATCTAATGGCCGCATGATCGGTGTAGACAATCACCTTAGACCCCACCAAGTAAGGTCGGAATTTGTCTAGAGCAAAAACAATTGCAAGGAGTTCCTTCTCGGTGGTTGTGTAATTTGCTTGAGCCGGGTCTAACACCTTGCTTGCATAGTAGATGGCGACCGGCTTCTTGTCTTTCTTTTGCCCAAGCACCGCTCCAATCGCGAAGTCGCTCGCATCACACATGAGCTCAAACGGTTGGGACCAATCGGGCGGTTGCAAGATCGGGGCAGAGACAAGGGCTTGCTTCAACCTGTGAAACGCATTCAAACAATCCTCATCAAAAATAAAATCATTGTCTTTAACAAGAAGATTACTTAATGGTTTGGCAATTTTAGAAAAATCTTTAATGAATCGGCGGTAGAATCCGGCATGGCCTAAGAAGCTTCGCACGTCCTTGACATTCTTTGGCACTCCAAGCTTCTCGATCACCTCGATTTTCGCTTTGTCAACTTCGATCCCTTGGGATGTCACCACATGCCCTAGTACCACACCCTTTTGCACCATAAAATGACATTTCTCCCAATTCAAAACCAGGTTAACCTCCTCGCATCTCTGCAAGACTTTAGATAGGTTAGCAAGACAAGAATCAAAACTAGTACCATACACAGAGAAATCGTCCATAAACACTTCCATTTCTTTTTCAATAAAATCAGAGAAAATTGCCATCATAGCACGTTGGAAGGTTGCGGGTGCATTACAAAGACCAAAAGGCATTCTTTTGTAGGCATAGGTACCATATGGGCAAGTGAAAGTGGTCTTTTCTTGGTCATGTGGATGGATTGGTATTTGAAAGAAACCCAAATAACCGTCCAAATAACAAAAATACGAGTGATTAGCTAATCGTTCAAGCATTTGGTCAACAAAAGGAAGAGGAAAATGGTCCTTGCGAGTCGCCGCATTGAGCTTGCGGTAATCGATGCACATCCTCCATCCGGTTGCTACTCGGGTTTGAATCATCTCGCCTTTGTCATTCTTGACCACCGTCGTGCCTCCTTTCTTTGGGACCACATGGACCGGGCTCACCCACTTGCTATCGGAGATTGCATAGATGATGCCCGCATCGAGGAGCTTGAGAATCTCCTTCTTGACCACCTCCATGAGGTTGGGATTGAGTCGCCTTTGTGCCTCTCGAGTCGGCTTATGATCATCTTCCATGAGAATTCGATGTGTGCAAAACGAGGGGTCAATGCCCTTCAAGTCCTCAATCGAATAGCCAATTGCACCTCTATAGGCTCTTAGCTTCATTAAAAGCTTCTCCGTTTGGCCTGCATCTAGCTCTGAATTAACAATAACTGGGTATGTTTGACTTGGGCCAAGAAATTCGTACCTTAACGATGCGGGAAGAGGTTTTAACTCGACTATTGGAGGCTCTGGTCGACTCGGACAGGTGCAGGTCGGATCGAACAGGTCGCCAGATTGGGATTCCATGGCTGGTCGAGCATCTGGTCGACTCGAACAGGCATCTGCTCGGATCGAACAGGTGGTCGAACAGGCCCTGTTGAGAGTGGCGTTGCCTTCTTCCTCGACTTCCATGGTCTCTTCTACCCCTATTGCCTCTTGCATGTCACATAGGAAGGCTTGGTAAGTTTCTAGAGCTATTTGGTACTGGTCCTCAAGAGACTCTTCAATTTCGGGCATCTCTTGGATCATGAAACAAGTTTTCGCGGGGTCGGGGCATTTCATGGCATGATCTATTGAAAATAGGAGGCGCTCCCCCCCCACTCTGACCAAAATTGTCCCTTCCCGGGCATCCATCATTACACCGACTGTTCTAAGAAAGGGCCGACCCAAGATTATTGGCACTTCTTTATCAACTTTCATTTCCATGACCACAAAATCGCCGGGTACTAGGAATTTTCCAACTTGTATAGGGACATCCTTTAAAACACCCAAGGGTAGTCGGGTTGTGGAATCGGCGAGCTTAAGGGTCATGCTCGTGGGTGTAAGCTCTCCAATTCCAATCGTCTCAAACATCGACTTAGTCATTAGGCTTATGCTTGCTCCCATATCACACAAGGCCTGCTTAATAGTGGCTTTGCCAATAGTGCAAGGAAGGACGAACCTACCTGGATCCTCAAGCTTAGGTGGCATGCGGTTCTTCAAAGCCTCACTGCTCTTGTATGTTAACGCCACCGTTTTCAGCTCCTCCATGGACCTTTTGCCCGTGCAAAGCTCTTTCAAAAATTTGGCATAAATGGGCACGTGGGCAATTGCGTCGGTGAAGGGAATTGTAATTTGCATTTGCTTGAGTATCTCCCAAAAGATTCTAAACTGAGCGTCTTCTTTGGATTTTACCAAGCGCTGAGGGAAAGGTACCGGAGGTTGGTAAGCAGGCGCCGGTGGTTCAGCACTGCTTTTATCCTTAGGTTGGGCCTTTTTATCCTCCTGGTCGGACCGAACGGTGGTCTGGTCGACCCGAACAGACTCCTGGACTTCCACATGGCCTTGTGCAGCTTGGTCAGGCTCTACTATGGGCTGGTCGGATCGAACAGAGGGTTGGTCGATCTGACCAGAGAGCTGGTGTTGCTCGTCAGCCGGCATAGGAGGGTCTTGATACTCTCGTCCGCTCCTTAAGACGTGCATGGCTTTGATTTCAGCATTTGGGTTTACTAGAGGCTGCCCTGGAAGCTTCCCTTGAGGTCTAGAAAATTGTTGCTCCATCATTCGCTCCAGGCGCTGCAAGGAAGCGGCACTGCCTTTTAACTCATTTGTGGTTGCCTTGAGCTCATCCAACCCCTCTGCCATCATCAGGTTGAATTTGCCTTGCTGATGCATGAACTCTTGGACGACCGGAGGAACCCCGTCTTTATTATAGACCGATTTCCTAGAAAATGGTCCAGTGGAGTTGTTAAGTTGCTGATCTCGCCTAGGGGGCTGCTGATTCTGTCCCTTGTAATTGTACTTGGGTTGGTAGGGCCGGTCAAGAGTGGATTTTTGCATTGTATTCTTCAGATTTGGGTCATTCATGTGCTCCCAATCTCTTTGCTCAACCTCGTCCAATGAATAGCTCCGGTTGAAAATATGCCTAGGGTAATAGGATGGTTCGCTATTCAGAGAGTTCACTTGAGCCATGTCTTCATTGATTTTAGCAAGGGGGCAATCTGGAGATTTATGCCCTTCTTCGCCACAAGCACCACATTCATTTGAGTAGAGATGAGACCCTTGAGCGGATTGATAAGATGCTAGCTTGGCTTCCAATTCAGCAATCTTCTCATCTCTAGCAGTGATCTCATGCACTTGGTGCTTCGCATGGCCAGAGCGGCGGGGGCTGGGGATCGGATACCACGTATAGTTCCGTGCACAATGATCGAGTAGGTCTCGCCCTTGAGTTGCATCAAGCCGTTTGAATGCCCCACCTGAAAGTGAATCAATATTAATTTTGATATTGTCATATAGACCGCTATAAAAGTTTTTAATCAAAAGCCAGTCTTGAATGCCATGGTGTGGGCATGAGTTTTCAAGATCCCTAAATCGCTCCCAAGCATCCCTCATTGTTTCATCATCTTTTTGGGCAAAGTTATTCAATTCTCTCCTAATTGTATCGGACCTATCAGTTGAGAAATATCTCTCTAGAAAGACTTGTGCCATTTGATCCCAAGACCGAATTGAACCCTTTTTCAAAGTCTTATACCATTTGCGGGCACTGTCTTTAAGGGTGAAATGAAACAGTAATAGCCTAATTGCTTGTTGAGAAACCCCATTAATTTTAATTAAACGTGTGCAATCAATGAAATTTTGTAAATGAGCATGAGGGTCCTCTTTGTCATCTCCGTAGAACGGAGTCTGCTGGACTAGTGAGACATGATTTGGAGAGATTAGCATGTTGTTGGCCGCGATGCCCGGAATCAACACGGGCCCGCCCACATCTTTGGCATTCGGGGCTCCGTATTCTCCAAGTGTCCTTTCACGGCCCCTGCCATCCTCATCATCAGAGTTGTGGACGCTAGTCTCGTCCTCTTGGGTCCAGCGGCGACGCTCGTCTTCTAATTCCCTTCGTTGTCCTGTGAGAGCGTCCCGCTCTGCTGCGAGTTGAGCCTCTCTTTGCTCGAGTTGGAGACGGAGGTTCTCCAGTTCTTGTGTGCGCTGGGCAATGCCCTCGGGAGTGAGTTGGTCGGCCATCGCAGTGTTTTCTTCTCTCTGCTCGGGGTGCTGGTCAGATCGAACAGAGCCCTGGTCGGTTCGAACAGGACTAAAAGAGGAGAATCTGGCTTCTTCGTTTATTCTTCGGAGAAAATCTTTGATCCTCGGAGGAGGGGACTTCTTCCTTTGTGTATTGCCTGCCAGTCCTGAAATTTAAGAGAGAAGAAAACGTACGTATCAAAAGAAAAAGAAAAGATCTAGTCTCTTAATACTAAGACAAGGATCCAATATCAACACCGTCCCCGGCAACGGCGCCAATTTGATGAAGGCTTAAAACCTAGGAATCAAATAAATTTGTAACCTATAGCTAACCTCACTAATCGTTCAGAGTATAGCTTTAGGGTCGAACCCAAGGGACGGATCTATGAATACCGGACTTATCTTTTCTTAAAATCTAGACGAAAATATTTTATGGGATTTTGAGTAATTAAATAATGCTCAAATTGTAAATGTTTTTGGTTATTTTTGGACTTGGAATAAGATGTTCAAACAAACTAAAGTAAAGTATTAAAGTAAAGTCTTTTTGAGGTCTTAACAGAATTTAAGGCGCCTTAGGAATTGGATTTCATCTATGTTTGGCTGTTAAATTAGAAACTCAAAATACTTTCGCATTTTAATTTCTCAATTTAACTACAGTTAACCCTCTGGTCAATTCGAACACAAATCTGTTCGATTCGAACAGTAGTCTGTTCAGCTCGACCAGATCTCTGTTCGGTTCGACCAGAGGGCAAAGGTGCATTGGGTTTGTCTACTATGTTTACTAATGTTTTGAGTTAGGTTTAATTGGACGAACCTAGCTAATCCTAAACCTCAGCCTTCGCTTGTTGGAACAGATTCTGGTTTGTTCACAATCTAACCTATTTAACTCGATTGGTTCACAACTTTTGGTATAGAATTCAAGTCGTTAAACCAGTTTATCAGAGTTCTTAGGAGTATTTAGAAGTCTTTTGTACTAATCTAAAAGTCGCACTTTTGATGCAAACTAATCTCCCCTTTCGGTTCTAAGATTTACTCCAAATACTTAAATCAATCTAGACTTGCTGTTCCTAACTTAGACTTACTAGATGCAGCTGTTCAAGTAGAAGGTAATTAGAGAACTCAATAAGTAATTAACTCAAGCAACTAATTAATTCATAATAAACTAGGTCTCAAAACATAGCAATTCATAGCATATCAAACTAACTTCATCCAAACATAGAGTTACTCTCCTATATGCCCTAAGGCTATAAAAAGGACTAGCCTAATATAGTATCAAAGCAAACAACAAGAGATAAACAACAATAAAGATACAAGCCCATCGAATCACAAGATAAAAACATAAAGAAATAAAACCAAATACTCCTTATGCTTTTGATCACGATCTTCAAGGCGATGGAGTGATGCTAGATGGAGATATCACGTGAAACACTGCTGCCGTCGTCACAAGGATGATGATTCCCAAGGAGAAGAGAAAACTTGACCCTTAGAAAAGTGGAAGATGGTATTGAGAAGCGAATCCCCTTTTCTTCAGGCCTCAAGGGTATATATAGATATCCCAGGTCGCAAGGATGGAAGGCTAGGGCACCAGGGCACAAGAAATTGCCATAACAATCAATTTCCATACAAGAATTACTACCATAAGTGATATGGCGGCAACCTGGTCGGATCGAACGTGTGGGCAGTCGAACCGAACAGGAGAGAGAGAAAGCAGCCACGCAAGCATGCTACCGTGAGGTCCAGTCGGATCGAACAACAAGGCAGTCGGATCGACTGAAGGAAGGAGATGTCGCCTGGTAGCCATTAGTCTAGGTCGGTTCGAACAGGAACTTGTTTGGGTCGACCAGAAGAGAGAATAAAGCCCCCAATGCTAGGAATGAGTCATCTAGCGTGCGTAGTACGTCGGGAATCCATCTATACGCTCCAAAGTCATCAGAAATCATCAAAAACCTGTACATAGAAGAGAAGAAACGACGGCAGAGCCAAATCCTGGAAAAACATAGCAATTTATCAAATAATTTATTGGTTTGAGTCTATTTTGAGTGCTAAGTACGGTCCAAATAACAATAAATATTGACTACGTCACCTGTAGAACTTGCCTTTTAGCTTCTGCGGGACTTTCTTATCGCATAGGACGCCTGATGCTTGTCGCCATTTCACCCACCCCGCTCTTATCCTGTGACTAACATCTTCATCTATCTCGCCATCGCTCTGCAGCATCGACCCTAAATATCGAAAAGTATTTTTCGTAGGTACTACCTGTCCGTCTAAACAGACATCTCCGTCCACTGGTCGTATCCCACTAAACTCACACTCCATATACTCCGTCTTAGTTCTACTAAGCCTAAACCCTTTGGACTCTAGAGTTCGTCTCCACAATTCCAATTTCCTATCGACCTCCGTCCTACTCTCATCGACTAACACCACATCGTCCGCAAAGAGCATACACCAAGGAATCTCTCCCTGTATATCCTTCGTGATCTCATCCATCACTAAGGCAAAAATATACGGGCTCAAAGCTGATCCCTGATGTAGTCCTATTTTAATAGGAAAGTCACTAGTTACACTATCACATGTCCTGATGCAAGTAACGGCACCATCATATATGTCTTGGATGAGGGTAACATACTTTGTGGGGACTTTCTTCTTTTCTAGTACCCACCACATAACTTTCCTTGGCACTTTGTCGTATGCTTTCTCCAAATCAATGAAAACCATATGTAGATCCTTCTTTCGCTCCCGATATCTCTCCATCAATTGCCTTATTAGGAAGATGGCCTCCATGGTTGACCTCCCAGGCATAAAACCAAATTGGTTTTTCGAAACGTTTGTCATCCGTCTCAAGCGATGTTCTATCACTCTCTCCCAAAGCTTCATTGTATGACTCATAAGCTTAATCCCTCTATAGTTTGTACAGATTTGAGCATCCCCTTTATTCTTGAAGATTGGTACTAGAGTGCTTCTCCTCCACGCATCTGGCATCCTATTTGATCGGAAAATGCTATTGAATAGTTTGGTTAACCAAACTACAGCCACATCTCCGAGGCACCTCCATACTTCGATTGGTATGTTATCAGGTCCTAGAGCCTTACCTACTTTCATTCGTTTTAAGGCTTCTTTCACCTCGGACTCTTGAATTCTCCTAACAAAACGTCTATTGGAGTCATCAAAGGAGTCGTTCAACACAATTCCTAAGTCGTCATCCTCTCCATTGAATAACTTGTTGAAGTAATCCCTCCACCTATTCTTGATCTCGTCGTCCCTCACTAAAAGCCTATCAGTCTCGTCCTTGATGCACTTCACTTGGTTTAAGTCTCTCGTCTTCCTATCTCGAAGCTTGACTATCTTATACACGTCCTTCTCACCCTCCTTCGTACTCAGCTTCTGGTATAGATCCTCATAAGCCCGACCTCTTGCTTCGCTCACAGCTTCCTTCGTCGGTCTTGTCATGGTGCAAGCGTTTGTAGCATTCTTTCTTTTCTTTAATAGCTTTCTGCACTTCGTCGTTCCACCACCACGTATCTTTGGGTTCGCGGTTGCTTCCTCTAGTAACTCCAAGCACTTCCGTAGCTACCTTTTGAATGCTAGCTTACATATTTTCCCACATCTTGTTTGCTTCTTCACCTGCTTTCCACGGACCTTCTTCAATCATTCTGCCCCTAAAAGTATGAGACACGTCTCCTTTGAGCTTCCACCACTTCGTCTTCACAACTCGAGCGCCTCTACCTACTCTAGAACGCAGCGGAAAGCGAAAATCAGCCACCACAAGTTTGTGTTGTGAGACGACACATTCCCCAGGTATAACCTTGCAATCCATGCAGGCTCGTCTGTCCTCTCTCCTAGCAAGAACAAAATCAATCTGGGAAAAGTGTTGGGCACTACTAAAGGTAACTAAGTGGGATTGTCTTTTTCTAAAGAAGGTGTTAGCTATCATGAGGTCGTAAGCTATGGCCAAGTTCAAGAAGTCCTCACCTTCTTGGTTCCTATCGCCATACCCAAAACCCCCATGGGTCTCAAACCCTCCACTAGTTTCACCTACATGTCCATTGAAGTCTCCTCCGATGAAGAGCTTTTCAGTGGTTGGCACACTTCTAATCATACCATCTAAATCTTCCCAGAATTAGTGATATGCCAAAAGTCCTTGGCCCTTGGCCCGTCCTTCGAAAGACCGTTTTTAAACCCGGACCGGACCGGCCCTTCGAAAGATTTACAACGGATAAGGACCTAGAAGGACCGGATTTTGAAAAGGCCGGATTTAATTTTCAATGAAGACGGATTTTGATGGGATGGGTATCGAAGGACTAGGTCCGGTCCGGACCGACCCGGTTTATTTAAAAGGGCCGGTTCAATAAAATTAATAGAATAATAAGAATTTTATAGAAGAAATACAAATTGATTATCTAAAATACTTATGTTCTTAAATCATAATTTCTTCATTTCTAGGTTCAATAACCGATGTGCTAGATTCAAGTTTTTTTATTAAAGCGAGGTACATTTTATTTTTATGCTAGAAAATTCAAATATCTTTTATTTTCAATTATTTTATTTTTTTATTAATATACTAACAAAAAAATTAATATTTTAACTCCGTCTATGTTATTGTAACAAAGCCGGTTCCAAGTCCGAAGTTTAAGGAGGAAGGAAAAATTGAAAATATTTATATAATTATAATAAATTTTAGAAATAATGATTAAATATAAAAAATATTATATAGAATCCTTTGAGTCCTTTGGATCCTTAAACCCGGCCATTTGAAAGACCAAGGACTTAGAAGGGCCGGATTTTCAAAGGTCCGGGCTACCTATTTAGAAATGAAATCCTTCAAACCCGGTCCTTCTTTGACCCGTCCTCGAACCCGGTCCGGTCCGGTCCTTATATCAAACCCGTTAAGTCCGGTCCTTTGAAATCCGGCCCGGTCCTTTTGACTTTCACTACCCAGAATTGGATTTTGATGGATTCACTTAGTCCTACTTGTGGTGCATAAGCACTAATGACGTTCAAAACTAAGTCCCCCAAAACTAGCTTCACTAGAATGATCCTATCCCCTTGTCTCCGCACGTCGACAACTCCACTCTTAAGGCTCTTGTCGATTAAGATACCTACTCCATTCCTGCCCCGTTCTTTTCCAGTGTACCACAGTTTGAAACCGGTGTTCTCCACTTCCTTTGCTTTTTGGCCCGTCCACTTTGTCTCTTGTACGCACAAGATGTTCACACGCCTCCTAATCGCCGTATCCACTAACTCTCTTAACTTTCTTGTTAGAGACCCTACATTCCAACTACCTAAACGAATCCTACTCTCACTGACTATCTTCCTTGCCCCCCGCACCCGTCGTGAAAAGTGCGAAGACCCTTGCTTACTTGCCACTACATCCGGGCGCTGATGTAGCGCGCCACTAAGGGAGTGACGATCCGGCCCTTGCTCACTTATCACCTTATCCGGGTTCCGATAAGGCGCGCCACTAAAGGGGTGGCGACCCGGCCCTTGCTCATTTATCATCTCATCCGGGTTCCGATAAGACGCGTCGCTAAGAGGGTTACGCCCCAACGAAAAGTAATTGGGTTTCATTTCCATAGAGATGACTGGAATTTTTACGTTGGCTCGCCTAGCCTATCACAACCCTCCTCCTTTTACCCGGGCTTGGGACCGGGCTATACTAAACAATGCAACCAAAGCTTAGGGGTTTGATCCACCGAGTTCCTACAATACAACCAACCCTCCTCCATTTGACCAATTGTTCTCTTAAATCCACCATTTTATGCGTTAATTGAGTTTGATCCACCGAGTTCCTACAATTCAATACAAAAACCACAACAGTACCCAAATTCTAGACAAATATAGCACGAAGCACAATGAATATAGGGGTTTGAGTTACCATTTAAGTGTAAAGTCCGGCCAAAATGCACATATAAATATGAGATATAAAAAATTATAACAGTCAATTTGAATCGTTAAAGTTGTTCTCCATATCGAAAAATTTTGGAGACCAAATTATATATATATATATATATATAGAGAAAACCTATTGTGCATACTAATGTATTGGGGTTTCAGTGCATACTAATTCAGATCGTTAGATCTGCTTCAAGATCCGTGCAGATCAAGTCGCTAGATTAAAAAATTAAGTTGTTCCTTCTTCTTAGTTTGCTCCGCTCTCCTCTCCGACTAAATCGTTCTGAACCTCTCTCTCACGACAAATGAAAACCTAGACCTTCTCCCTCTCGCCTCTCTCTCTCTCTTCAACTCCGCTTCTCATTCTCTTCTACTCGCACCTCTCTTCATCTCCGGGTCTGTCTTGCTCTACTCGTCGCGACTCTCTTCGTCTCTATCATATTCCCTGCCGATGAAGCAAGCAAGCACCTCTCTTCGTCTCCGTCACATTCCCCACTGAAACAAGCAAATTGAATCGTCTCTTAGGTCTGATTTGGATTCCCAGTTCCTCTCCGCCAACTAACCTAGCAAGTTCAAGTTTCCAAGTTTCCAAGTGATGCTTGTATTTTAATTTTACTGATGACAGTATTATGTTTGATTATTGGATCATAATTTTAGTGTTCTTCTTATCGTTTGTTAAATATATGCAATTTGCTATGTACCAATTTTGGGGATATATTGAGTACTGTTAATTGGGTAGCTACTTTGAAATAGCATGAGATATGGGGACTTGTAATTTTCTATGAGATATATTTTGGGGATACAATTTGCTATGTAATAGCATGAGATATGTGGACTTGTAAGTGAAAATGAGTAGCTACTTTGAAAATTGCATTTCTTAATCTTACTGTCCTATGTAAAATGCTGCACAAGGCACATGTAAAAGGAATTCTTTATAAAAATTGTGTGAATGTCTTCATAAGCCGTTAGTGTCACTCGTTTAATTGAAAGCCTCCCTGATTTCATGTACAGGCCACATCTACTAACTTCACCCTCATGTATGCCTTGCAATTGGTTCTTGTAAATGACCTCTTCTTCTCTGGTGTTTTAGGCTTACTTGAACTACCCACTGGCTTCCCTTCACTCTTTTGTCTGTCAGATAATCCCTGTTTAGAGCAAACAAATTGTGCTCCAGAAACTCCCTTCCTTGATGAACCTTTATGATTCTTACGGATGCTAAATCCTCTTATCAAGGCAAATAGATTGTAGAAATTATATGCCTCCTCAGGTGATTTGAACTCCTTGCCAACATATATCTCAATACTTTCTCCTTCATTGTTCTCTTCCTCAAACACCATATCCACATCGATATAAGGGTCATTGATCTGTCACAACACAAAAGAAAAGAAGAGTAAAGATCAATTAAGTAATGATTTGTCACAACACAAAAAAAAAATATATCTACATAAATAGATTAAACAATTACCTTGGCACGTGTACAGCCAATATCATCATTTTCATCAGGTGGTACCTGCTCCTCATTCATGCTGAAAATTACAAATTAACAAGGAAAATATTTATTAGTAAACATCTTAAACAACATATATCAACAATTATTTTTCTATTATACAACACATCTATGCAATTAGGCCTCAATGTAATCAATTAATCTTATGCTGTACAAATATCAGTTGAGCTCAATTAACCTTGCGCTGTACAAATATCAGTTGAGCTTCGAATAATCTCAACTTAAAACAAAAATTATGCTCTACAAGTATCAGTTGAGCTGTGAATACCCTAACTTGAAACTGAAGTTATGCTCTACAAGTACCAGTTGAGCATCGAATTTCCTCAGCTTAAACCAAAATTATGCTCTACAAGTACCAGTTGAGCTTTGAATACCAAAAAAAGTAAAGGGACTAGATTGGTTCTCTCTTAATTTTTCTTTCAGAAAGAAAAAAACTTAGGCTTGCCAAAGTAACTAATTTGAGGCACACAAAATGTTCCACTGGAACTAATTTTCCTTCTTCTGTTTGGATATGACTTGAATAATTTGAATACTGTACTTGATAGCACCTACATGTAACATTTATCCGCGAGCTAAATTAGTTCAAATAATTTGAATACTGTACTTGATAGCACCACTGTACATGACACACAATCAACAAGCTTCATCTTTTGATAGCTAAATTTCGTTCAAATTTTATACCTCATGAACAGAAAATGAAAATACAATTAGGCCAATTAGCAACGTACTATTATGTACAAAGGTTCTGTGCATATCAGGTCAAATCCAATCCCCATAGAATATTGCTCAATCCGAATAGAGAGGGAAGGGGGGGGGAGTGAGAGAAGGAGAGGGTTACCTGGAAACTTGAACTTGCTAGGTTAGTTGGCGGAGAGGAACCGAGAATCCAAATCAGACCTAAGAGACGATTCAATTTGCTTGTTTCAGTGGGGAATGTGACGGAGACGAAGAGAGGTGCTTGCTTGCTTCATCGGCAGGGAATATGATAGAGACGAAGAGAGTCGCGACGAGGAGAGCAAGACAGACCCGGAGATGAAGAGAGGTGCGAGTAGAAGAGAATGAGAAGCGGAGTTGAAGAGAGAGAGAGAGGCGAGAGGGAGAAGGTCTAGGTTTTCATTTGTCGTGAGAGAGAGGTTCAGAACGATTTAGTCGGAGAGGAGAGCGGAGCAAACTAAGAAGAAGGAACAACTTAATTTTTTAATCTAGCGACTTGATCTGCACGGATCTTGAAGCAGATCTAACGATCTGAATTAGTATGCACTGAAACCCCAATACATTAGTATGCACAATAGGTTTTCTCTCTATATATATATATATATATAGAGAGAGAGAGAGAGAGAGAGAGAGAGAATGGATTCAATCAAAGCGCTTTGACCGGAGTCTCAGTTAAACCCCGCCGATTCTCAATTTTGAAAGTTCAAACGACCGATCCGAACCGTCAAATATGATCTCCATATTGAAATCTCCTTGCCGACCAAAATTTTCATTTTTTTAATTTTTTAAGTATTTTTTTCGGATTTCAAAAACATCAATTTTTTTAGGGTTCAGAACAAATTAGATTAATAATTTTTTAAAATTCGAAAAAAATACTTAAAAAATTAAAAAAAATGAAAATTTTGGTTGGCAAGGAGATTTCAATATGGAGATCATATTTGACGGTTCGGATCGGTCGTTTGAACTTTCAAAATTGAGATCTGACGGGGTTTAACTGGGACTCCGGTCAAAGCGCTTTGATTGAAAGCTTTCTCTCTCTCTCTCTCTCTCTATATATATATATATATATATATATATATATATATATATATATATATATATATATATATATATATATATTGCTATATATTATGATATTTTTGAATTGGAGGGCCTGAAATATACTCCAAGTTGTCTTGGAATTAATTGGCAAAGATGTATTGGGTTGTGTTGAAAAAACGTAATACTTTTTAAAAATATCATAATATAGAAAAAAATTCTAAAAAAATATAAAATTTGATCTCCAAGGATTTTTCAATATGGAGAACAACTTATATGGTTCAGATCGACCGTTTGATTTTCGAATTTCGAAAATGACTCTGGTACACCAGTTTGTGTGTGTATAACTAGATAATTGCTTAATTATGTTGTTAAGTATTGTACAAAAAATGTACTACTACGTGTGCATTGAAGCTAATAAAATTACAAAATCAATTAAAAGTAAATACAAAATTAGAATTTTATTTTATAACGGTCAGTAAACTGCAGTTCCAAAAATAACATTATAGAAAATTAATCTTTCATTCAAGCCTCTATTGTCTCCAAATATTTATACTCTTGTATTTAGCTCTCTGTTATAAAAACATCAGTGTAGCAGCATAATATATAGTGTGTGTCCGGTGAGAGAGGCAGAGAGCAAAGGAGTTATATTACTCGTATAAATAGAGTATTAACAAACTCTGGCTTTTCCTTCAGGACATCCCAAATCGGCTTCCTATCATGTGCCAGCTGAGCTGAAAGGCAGTGCCCTTACCAGTATCTCGAACCATTTGCCTAGAAAAAACAATTGTTCTGGGAATGATTCTGTAATGAAGTACACAAAAGAACCCATGTTGGCGCCTTTCACTACAAAAAAGATGGCATTTACATAGACTTCATAACTAAACTTTTTTTTTATTTATGTTGGTTATTGTTCTATTGTTAGATTTATTTGTTGCATTAAATCTAGCATTTTTTCTAATAAGACTCAATTTTCTATTAATAACTTCTTAAAAATCTAACAATTTATTTTTGATAGACTTTTCGAATTTTGTAATATCTAATGTAGCAATGATAAATTGCTAGACCTTTTAAAATTGCTACACTAGATATTACAAGATTAGAAAAGTCTAGTAAAAATAAATTGCTAGATTTTTAAAGAGATATTAATAGAAAATTATGTCTTGCTAAAAAATTTCTAGATTTAGTACATCAATTAAATCTAGCAATAAAAAAAATAAATCTAGCAATAGATCAATATTCAACCTAAATAAAAAAGTCTAGTAATAAAAATTTATATAAAGACCATGTTTCTTATAGTGTTTACTCGGCATAAGTCGAGAGGTTGGCGTGAGCAGGTAACCCGCTTCACGTTTTGCAAAGACTCTCTGATGAACAAGATGTTCCATAAGGCTATCAAGCATCAAGTCCTCAGGTGGGACAGGTATTGAACGAGCGAGTTCATGTAATGGCATGGGACAGCCATATGATTTTATGTGGTTACAGATTTCTAGTTCTGCTGCACACCTCATAGCCTAACTAGACATGAAAAAAACGCTTTGGTGTATGAATCTGGTAAGCTCCATTTGTGTGGATTTAGTAGTACTCTGACTTAAATTTGCAGTATGCACTGGTGAGAAGTCTATAATAGTGTTAGGTATATATAGCACTTCGATAGTTAATTATAATCAAACGGTGTAAGGCTGTGACGTGAAACAGTAACAACATAGTTTTTTGAAGATAAATTGGAGGTCTAAGTCACCAAACTTATTTTTAAATTAAATATTTATGAAAGACCCCCCAGCCGAATTTCGAACATGCGACCTTTCACTTAAGGAGTCAAGGAGTATTGCTTTTTGCCACTAGACCAAGAGCTGGTTCTCAGTAACAACATAGTTAGTGGCAACACGGAATGGACCATGTCTTTACTATTATTGCAGGTGGCTGCTATTGTTTATTGCAGGGGTGACAACGAGCCGAGTTCGAGCGAGCTAGCCCTAGCTTGAGGAAGTGCATGATGGTGTTGTCCCACTCGAAGGACTCTCGCCACGGAGTGCTGGCCACCTCCGTCATCTTCACATCCAACGCCACGAACGAAGCGTTCTGTATTAAGAGAGTCGTGGTAAGAGTCCCCCCGCCGCAACTTGCTTCACCTCCACTTTTCCTTTCCTTGAGGTTGAGGTGATCATTGAGCATAACGGCCGTCAGAGAGGAGACTGTGCCTGGCTGTCATACCATACAGTCGAAGCCTTCAGCGGGCTAAAGGAGGCGGAGCTACTCAACTTGAGTCGACTCATCTCACAGTTAAAAGTGAGTCAATCAATCGGGCTGATCTTCGGTCACGCCGCTCTGTAACTCGTTTCGCATTTTTGTGACATTTTATGATTTTTTTTATTAAATATGTTTTAATTAAAAATAAGAAAACTGTCATCTTTGTTATGAATTTAAATTAAATAATTATGTAATTCATCTCCACATTCTCTACTACTCTTTTATCTCCATATTCTTCACTACACATTTATTTCTATGATCTCCACTAATTTAATAATATTGTCTTATCTGTAGACTATAAATAAAAGCATTATAAACTTATTGTGTATATGAACGAATGGACGAAAGAGATACTAAAAATTCTGAAACCGAGATTGAAAATATTGTAATCAGAGCACATGACAAACCCATTTGGGCTTGATGACCATCAAAGCTAGGCCTGCTACCCAACTTGGAAAGCTAAATTTATGCAAAACAATTGACAGTACATTCTGTACAGGAGAAACAAGAAAGCCTCCGCTAACTAGCAACAGTGCATCCAAAACCACAGATGATGAACTAAACTCTCTCTCTGTTTATTAAATTGATTTTCTACAAAACCTTCCTATCCCCTATAATTGCCTTCAGATTGACCTCTTAGATTAAAAAAAAACTATCCTGAAATTCTGGAGAGCCTAGAAAATCTCACGGAGATGTAGGAGCTCTGATAATTTTTTTTTTTCAAATATCTATCAATTAGCACTGCTTTGTTCTTCTGCTTGGGCTGAAGGCGGTAATTCTACTAACGCTTCGATGTCAATGCTCCCAGTGCGGCTCTTACGGTTTCTCTGCTTGCATTCAAATAAAATAACTTTCAGAAAAATTTCTTCTGCACTTATATAACAACATTCGACATGAGCTTAACTAAAATTCAATGTTAAATAGAATTAAGTTTTCTTAGAGCACCAAACACAATTTTCAGAAACGCTAAGAGCTCTGCATCCCCCCCCCCCCCCCCCCAAAAAAAAAAAAAAAAAAAGAATTAAGCTTTGACTTCCATGTGAAGTCAGTCATATTTTAGTATAAATTTTATCCATGAAGGTTTAACTAGGTATAAACCTATATGCATATATAACCTATAAGAATAACTTAGAGAATTAGATATACCGCAGCGAAAATGATCGAACGCCTAGACCCGCTTGTCGGAGTTCGGTTCTGCAGCCTTGTCTCTCTCCGTATGCGTCCGGTACACCACAACCTCACGTTAGGGTTTGGCGTCACCTTCCACGCTTCCACTTGCCGGTCTCGACTCGTGTGTGTGATCCGATTGCTCCTAGCAATCGGATGGCTTCCTCCCTCTCAGAAACTCTCCTCTCTTTCTGTGTGGAATATACAGAACAGCAGTTCCAAGAACCAGAGAGACGTTTCTGTTTAGAGGGGTATATATAGGAGTTGATCTGAACAGATCACGTCTGTTCAGATCCCAGTACCAGCGGCCCGCAGGCCTTGTCTGCGACCCACTGGGTCGTTCAGTATCTGCGACCCGCAGAGAACGGCTCCACACACTTTTTCCAACATCTCCCTCTTGGAGACGTTTATACCAAACACTGAGCCAGACCTCATACGACAAATGGAACGTGCGACCAGCGCATACACCTGTCATGCGGGAGCTCAAAAGCCTCACTTTGAATAGATTCAAAGCCAGCGAGAGAGCATCTACCCTTTTATAAAAAGAACAGTTCAATGTGTATACTAGCACCTTAGAATCACTCAAATCCGCACTAGATCAGACATTATCGACCATTCAATGATACATGTCTTTTCCTTCTCAATCTTAGTTTGTTGTATGTTCCCAACCTCAGTCCATATGACGAGTTTGGTGGATCCTGAACACCAACAAATCTATCGTTTGTGCATGATGAGTCGAATCTTCCTTTTAACTCATGAGATTCAAAACGAAATCAGTCGCTTGCCCAGCAATGCCCCGACAGGCAGAATATACATCACCATAGGGTACACACCAAAGTAGCAGCCCTGACCCCATTTCTCATGACATAGTCAAAAGTCAAAGGGTACCTTTCTATGGAACTCACACATGGGGAGTCATACGGTCTTGGTCCTGGAACCACTCAACCCACTTCCAAGAGTCGCCTTGCACATGTGGTATGAACACATGTTACAATGAAATATCTGCTAAACAGACGTGTGTTCTCATTCATTGTACGAGTCTAAATCCAGTTTGCAAACCAAGTGTCTATGGTCTAGACCACTCCTTATTGCAACTGATCCTGAGATTCTTTGCTTAGACACTCCCTGAGTTCTAAGGAGATTCTCACCTCGGCTTAATTGAACTACGTGATTGTTTGGGGTACAATCACATCGGATCGCCTAAAAAAAAGGACAAGCCTCATTTCAGTCCCAGACTGAAGCGACAATGAGCTTCGACCATCCCAGATGGCTCCTTAGTCCCTGACTAAGCGCACATAGCTCAATCTAGTCTCATCTCTACATGCCCCAGGCATTAGAGGCGATTGCTCGTGTGAGCGAGACAATCTAAAGTTCAATGACACACTACCACATGCCAACATTTAATTGAACAATAACAAGCAATTCATAAACAGTAATGAATAAACATGTCTCAACAATATTTTATAATAAAATATAATTGTTCAAATACATACATACATAACAGATAAATGTTATAGAATACTCAGTGCTAGCGACCCGCTGGCCCTGCCAGCGACCCACTTAAGCGATTCTGAAATCCAGTCTGCGACCCGCTGATCAAGTCAGCGACCCGCTGGCAGACGTCAGACCCATAACCCTAATTAGTTTTAGGAACTGCATCCTTGCAATGGGTTTCGTGAATGGATCTGCCACCATCTCATCAGTGGAAATGTGCTTTAACACTATCTTTTGATGTGTTTGTTTGTCTCTAACAAAATGATATCTCGTATCAATATGTTTTGCTTTTCCATGGTACTTGGGGTCTCGTGAGAATGCTATAGCAGCTGTGCTATCGCAATAAATTGTCACAGGTCCGTTGGGCACCTTGACAACCCCTAGTCCCTTTAGGAAACGCCTCAGCCATATTGCTTCTTGGGTCGCCGCAGAACTTGCAATGTACTCGGCCTCCATGGTAGATAAAGCAACACACGTTTGCTTTTTACTAGCCCAAGAGATCACACTGTTACCAAGCATAAAGATGAAACCTGAGGTGGACTTGCGCTCATCCAAGTCACCAGCCCAATCGGCATCCGAATAGCCAACTAGGTCCAGGCTTCTGCCTTGATAACATAACACATAATCCGATGTGTTCTTGAGATATCTCAGAATCCTTTTGACTGCTTGCCAATGAGCAAATCCAGGATTCGACTGAAATCGGCTAACAAGACTCACCGCATAGCAAATATCGGGTCTTGTACACAACATGGCGTACATCAAGCTTCCAACTGCGCTAGAGTACTGCACATTTTCCATTTTATTTCTCTCTGCATCTGTCTTGGGACCCATGTCACTACTCAAACTTGTGTTCTTATCTATAGGAGTGTCAACCGATCGACATCCATCCATGTCATATCGTTCAAGAACCTTTTTCACATAAGTTTCTTGAGATAAACTGAGAAACCTCTTGGTTCGATCTCGAGTTATCTTGACACCTAGCACATAGCTAGCTTCACCCATATCTTTCATGTCAAACATAGAAGACAACCAAGCCTGCGTTGAACTGATCAGCGACTTGTTGTTACCCGCAAGCAATATGTCATCAACATACAATGTCATGATCAAGAAACAATCATTGGACCCTTTCACATACACATAATGATCCTCTTCCATCACCCTAAAGCCGTTTGACAAGACAGCTTGGTGGAATCGGAGGTTCCATTGCCGTGATGCTTGTTTGAGACCATATATGGAACGGCGAAGTCTGCACACCATGTGCTCCTTCCCTTCAACCACGAATGCATCGAGTTGGACCATATATATCTCCTCTTGCAATTCTCCATTGAGAAATGCAGTTTTCACGTCCATTTGATATAATTCTAGATCCATTGCAGCGACAATTGCTAGGATCAAGCGGATAGAGGCAAACCTAACCACAGGTGAGAAGGTTTCCTCATAGTCCACTCCTTCTACTTGGGTGAATCCTTTCGCAACCAAGCGAGCTTTGTAACGCTCAATTGACCCGTCACTTTTACGCTTGGCTTTGAGAACCCATTTGCTCCCAACAGCCTTGCGACCTCGTGGTAAGTCAACTAAGTCCCAAACATGATTCTTCTCCATTGAATCAATCTCCTCTTGCATGGCCAGCAACCATTCCTTAGACTTAGAACTAGAAAGTGCCTCACGCACATTCTTTGGTTCATCCGAATCGATAGCCTTAATAGCCTTCTTGCGTTTGGGCTTATCATTTTCATTCGGCATGACCAATCCATCAAGAGCAGTCATGAACACTTCCCCCCCTTCGATCTCAAATCGTCGGCGGGGTATTTTCTCACGTTCAGACCTTCGAGGTTCAAATACTTCTTCAGTCTGCATATCAGTCACAGGTTCAGCGACCAGCGTATCAGTCACAGGTTCAGCGGCCCGTTGGTCATCCCAGCGACCCGCTGTATCTAGATGCAGATTGACAGGACCTCTGTCCTGGAAGTCTCGCCAGTCTTGGTGACCCGCCGGCCCAGCCTGCGGCCCGCTGAAAATGGGCGCCAGAGAGGTTCTGACCTGCTGAGCTACCTCTTCCGCAATAGTTCTGACCTCAGGAGGTTGAGGAGGACTTTTATTCCCCCCTCCCGCCTTGACATCCTGATCAGTACCATCATTTTCGGAAGGAATTGACTCATATAGCCATTCCTCTTGAGAAACCTCGCTCTTTGGAAATTCACTTTCAAGGAACGTCGCATCTCTCGATTCGATTTCCGTGACTGTCCCACTTAGATCCTCTCCAACAAACACGTGGCCCTTGGAAGTGTCAGAGTACCTAATGAAGATACACTTTCTCCCTCTTGGACCAAGCTTCCCATGTTTGTGAGACGGATCATGGACATAAGCCAGACAACCCCATGGATGGAGATTACCCAAATTCGATTTTCGTCCAGTCCATAACTCGTAAGGGGTGGCTGCCACAGACTTCGAGGGAACTCGGTTTAGAACATATGTGGCGGTCAACAGCGCATCTCCCCAATACGAAATTGGTAGACTTGCTTGTGCCATCATAGATCTAACCATCTCCAACAATGTCCTATTTCGCCTTTCAGCAACACCATTTTGTTGAGGCGTGTAGGGAGTTGTCAATTGATGAACGATTTTCTTTTCATCACACAAGCTCTTGAATTGATCCGAGAGGTACTCTCGACCTCGATCTGTCCTAAGAGCTTTGACAAGTCCATTTCCTTGATTCTCAACCATCGCCAAGTACTTTTGGAAGCAACCCAGTGCATCCGACTTGTGGGAGATCAAATAAACATGACCAAAACGTGTATAGTCATCAATGAATGTGATGAAATAATAGGCACCATGTCGAGCCCTAACACTCAAAGGACCACAAATATCCGAGTGTATCAACTGCAAAGGAGTTGTGGCACGAATAGCCTTACCAAACGGCTTTCGGGTAGCTTTACCCGCTAGACAACCCTCACAACGAGGTAAGGAGACCTTGGTTAAGGGACCCAAAAGTCCAACCTTAGCCAATCTAGTCATCCTATCTTGCCCCACATGGCAAAGTCTAGCAGGCCAAATTAACATGTTATCATTCACATAAGAATTAACATTAGAAGAAGAAACATCATAAGAGAAAGAAGAACAGCCATCAATTGTGTCTAAAATCATGAAATTGTTGTCAAGAAATCCATTACCAAGTAAAACAGAATTCTTATACAATTCAACACAATTATTAAGAAAAACAACACGCAATCCAGTTTTGACAAGAACTAAAACAGATACAAGACTTCGCCTCACATCAGGCGCATACAACACATCATGGAGAACTAATTTATGTCCATTGCGAAACATTAGCTCACAAGTGCCAATGCCATGCACGAGAACACTACTATTATTTTCCATGTAAATGCGTTTGCTTCCTGCCGGTATGCGACGATAGTCCACAAATGCTGCTCGATCCCTAGCTATGTGGTCAGTTGCTGCAGAATCAACAGTCCAAACATGATTGTTATTAGTAAGCATTAAGCAACTGGACACATATAAAGCTGAATCACAAGCAGAGGGGAGACCAGCGGCCCGCTGATACTGAGACAGAAACACTGCTCAGTCCAGAAAGTACCTTTTTCGGCTTCGTGCAATCACGAGCGAAATGTCCAATCTGATCACAGTTGAAGCAAGCCCCCTTGGGCTTCTCCTTCCCCTTTCCGCGCTTCTTGTTGCGCTTCTTGTCAATCTTTGCATTGGTCACGCCAGTGCCACCCGCAACTTTCTTGGAACCGGAATTTTTCTTCGGTTTCCTTTGCGAGTTTTTTGAGGCGGCAATCATTGCCTCTCCAGCAGCCTTTTCAGCCTTCTCGGCCGATAAGCGGTCTTCCTCCAACTCCACATGACGCGCCACTTGGTCAAAAGTGCGTATGTTGTCATTGTGAGTGAGGTTAACTCTCAAATGCTCCCATGAGCGAGGTAGAGAGCGGATCACAGCTTGAACTTGCTGTTCATCCGATAAGACATGGCCCGCTTGAGTCAGCTCACTTATCATATTAGACATGGCTAAGATATGCTCCCGCATGGAATGCTCGGGACGCTTCTTATAGCCATCAAGTCTAAGAGTGAGTTGGCGCAGCCTAGTGGTTGAAGTACCACCATACTGGAGTTTCACCGCATCCCACAACTCTTTCGTGGTGCGATACCTCTCGAACCTTAATAGTACATCATTGGACATGCTACTCAGCAACGTTATGCGAGCGGCACGATCCTTTTTCTTGAACTCTTCAATGGCTCGATTTCTATTTGGATTTGCCCTCTCGGCTTCCGTGAGTTCCCTTGTCAATGGCTTCAACAAATCCTGCATCTCAAGCAGAAATTGAGCTTTACGATGCCACACATCGTAATTGTTACTCGTCAATTTCTCTCCAGCATTGAGATCAGCGATTATATTCTTACTTGCCAACATCTTTCTACAAAATAGAGACAAAGCACAAGTATGCATGTTAGCATCATCAATTATGATATAACTAGAAAGTTATAACATATGGTTACACTTCACCGCACAATTCTTGAATCGATCCAAGAGATGACACATCTTAGCAATGATAATCGAAAGATGACAACCAGGGACACCAATCCTGTCTCATATACTAAGAGTATCCCCTCCCAATCAACTCGATTGTCTAAGCATGTGAGTCAATGACCCCGGGTCATTACTCAAACACGCCCACAATTGTGAGAGGTATAAATACCTACCATCACTCTCTATGCAAGTATGCATCTAAAGAAAGGTATTAAACCATATTACTATCTTCAGGATAGTTAATACACCATGTTGGACAAAGAGGAAGGTCATAAGTTGGTCAAAACAGATTCTGGTTGCTATATTTTCAACTGTCAGTCTCAGGTCTGGCGGCCCGCTAAACTGAACAGCGGCCTACTGAAACTACCTGCGGCCCGCTGAAAATACCAGCGGCCCACCGGAAAATGACAGATTTGGCTGGTCACTATTTTCTGATCAGACGACCCGCAGACCCAGTAAGCGATCTGTCTGACAATTATACAGAACAAACTTACGTTGTCTGTCTTCACTACAGAATCCTGCGATCCGCTGGCCCAGCCTGCGGCCCGCTGATTCTAACGGACTGAAACCCTAAATCTGGTATTCCTGCAACCAGGATTCATCAGATGGTTTCTTAGCACCAGCAATGTTACTCAACCCTGGTTAGACCATTTACAGTGTTTTGCTACGAATTCCTACTGAGATCTAGCGTTAAAACACGTAAAATTTGGATGTAGGGTGTGTTTTGAGTAAAACCGTCATAACCAAATCTAGTTCTACCAAAAACATGGTGTCCTAGGGCTTAAACAGATCCATAACTTCGACAAGAAGCCTTATGGCTCTGATACCAATGAAGGTTTAACTAGGTATAAACCTATATGCATACCTAACCTATAAGAATAACTTAGAGAATTAGATATACCGCAGCGGAAATGATCGAACGCCTAGACCCGCTTGTCGGAGTTCGGTTTTGCAGCCTTGTCTCTCTCCGTATGCGTCCGGTACACCACAACCTCACGTTAGGGTTTGGCGTCACCTTCCACGCTTCCACTTGTCGGTCTCGACTCGTGTGTGTGATCCGATTGCTCCTAGCAATCGGATGGCTTCCTCCCTCTCAGAAACTCTCCTCTCTTTCTGTGTGGAATATACAGAACAGTAGTTCCAAGAACCAGAGAGACGTTTCTGTTTAGAGGGGTATATATAGGAGTTGATCTGAACAGATCACGTCTGTTCAGATCCCAGTACCAGCGGCCCGCAGGCCTTGTCTGCGACCCACTGGGTCGTTCAGTATCTGCGGCCCGCAGGCCCAGCCTGCTACCCGCAGAGAACGGCTCCACACACTTTTTCCAACAATCCAGATACAACATTTGTAGAACAGTTTAATTAACCTTTTTTTTCTTTTTTGGTAACATAAGATTGCTGATGTAAATTAGGTCAATCAACTGAAGCTCAATTCAACAATTGCATATGACATGAGACTAAGCAGAGCATTAAATCAAGGATTAACTCAGAATTGAACTTCCATTAGGTATTTGATTAAAGCTTAAAGAAATTTTATGATTATCTAGTATGCTAGCGAGTCCTATGATTTGAAATTGGGATCTTCTTTCAAACTGTCAGGTCTTAACTATTAAAGTTCATAATGATGATGTTAATTCAAAAATATACCTCTCGCGGCAAAGCATCAACAGCTTCTAGCATCTGTACAATCTGACTCATTTTGGGTCTCTTATCAGCATCTGGATCAACACTGCGAAGTGCAACTAAAAGGACCCGTTTGAGTGCTCGTATGGTCGGCTTTACCTCAAGATTTAGGTCGACCACCTCTTCAGTTTTTTTATTTCCAACCATCATCTTCACCCATTCCACAAGGTTTACCTGAATAAAGAAAAATATGGCATCCATAAGTAAAGAAGGATCATTGCACCAGCTCATTCATACTTGTATTAGTTCCAGCTAGTTATTAGAGCAGGTTCAATATAGTTGTGTGCAAATGTAGCTACAGAATAACAAGAAAACAATAATAGAATTAGGGACAAAGAGAGGAAAATTCATGATGCCAGGTATGGTTTGCTAAAATAGGTTTGTAAATTTTCTGATTCATTGGCCATATTTGTAAATCAATGTATGTCCACTTTTAATGCAATATTGAAAAATAAAATAGTAAATAGTAAAAGATAACTAAATGAAGGCCTAAATGCGGAAAATACAAAAGAAAAGAAACAGGAGTTATTGGGTTATTTTGAACAATGAAAAAGTCCACAGTTCACCTTGAAAAATTCACTCAACTTCAGAACCAAATATTGAATTCCTGACAAACTTTATAGAAGCAATTATATGCATAAAAAATATATAAAAGAATGGAGTGGACCTCATTGTTAGGACGGCTATAATCAATAGGATCCCTACCAGTCACAGCTTCCAATACAAGAACCCCAAAACTGTAAATATCACTTTTCTCATTCAGCATTCCTGTATTAGCATACTCTGGTGCTACGTACCTTGAATTAAACGAATATTTATAAAGAAAGTTAGAAAGCAACCCCATCATATTTCAAGAGTTATTAAAATAGAAAAGGAGTGAAGGTAAAGCATATATATAGTACCCGTATGTACCCATCACTCGTGTGGAAACGTAACTTTTGTCTGAGCCCAATAGCTTGGCTAAACCAAAATCGGACAATTTGCCGCTGAACTCCTCATCGATTAATATGTTACTTGATTTTATATCCCGGTGCACTACTTTTGGGTCAATTCCCTCATGTAGATACGCAAGCCTGTTTCAAGTTAGCACAGTAGTCCTAATTCAGATTTCATAGTCATAATCAACAAATGATATCATCACTAGATAAGGTACAGTACCAATTTCTGTAAATTAACTCTATTTGACCAATTCAATCCCAATATCACCTAATGTGAGCCTCTGAAAGAAGCTCTAGTTCATTAATTCAGGCTGAAAGTACATCCGATTTGCACCAGCAAACCCTCCACTAATTAATACTTAATTTACCATCAATTTCACTCAAATTAATTTTGACTTTACAAATACAGATGGTATTTTAGCCAAAATTGTGAAAACTGTCTTAATTAAGAATCAGCTAATGGAACCTGAGGATAATCTAACTTCCTCAGGTCATTTAACTTATGATTTTGAAATTAAATAGAATGCAATTCCTGAATTAGGGATTATATATCAAAATTGGGTCTCAGACTTACGCTTTGGCAGTACCAAGTAGTATCTTTATGCGATGGTCCCAACTAAGCACACCATGGTGAGACATAGCTCCATGGAGCCACTGTTCAAGGTTGCCATTATTCACATACTCGTACACAAGCATCCTAATAAAGTATCAAGAAAAAGGAGGAACATATAAAAGATAAATATAACATAATTAGCTCAACTGAAATGAAAAACTAAAACTATGGTCTAATTAGACAAGCATCCTATTAAATACGTTGTTCTAGCTGGTAACCGACAATATCATTACTGAACTTTGTGATTAAATAATATCACTGGCAATTGAACTTCTTCTGCTCCATTGCACAACACCTTATCGTCCCTTTTTATAAAAGGGTGCCCTTTAAGGTCGCCATAGTTACCCATTTAAGTTGCCATGACTAGTGTCAATTGACCAATTGGACATATGTGGAACCACTAAGACTAATTCAACCATTAAACCTGAAATTAAACCCACAATTGTTCAAATGGGCTGAAATACATACCACGCAAACAAACTAAAAAGCTGAGAACAAAATTAGTTTTATCAGTATCCCTGAAATAACAGTGCAACAACAAGCTGGGTGGACTCAGTGAGTTAGTTATTTTAAACGGAGAACAATTTGAATAATATTATTCTAATCAAGCAAAAAACAAAACACCAAAAATGATGATAAATAAAAATATCTAAGCTTTATTGTTTGACAAAACTGCTCCCAACCTATGGGTTCCTTCAATGCAATAGCCAAGAAGCCGCACTAAGTTCTTATGCCGGACATGGCCAATGGCTTCCACTTCCACTCTAAACTCTTTCTCAGCTTGTCCCCTAAAATGCAAGCACAAGCAGAGACTCAGTGTTCCACTAAAGCATCTAGACATTGTTCATTAAAAAATTGGCAGTAAATAACACCACACCTAGAACATAAAAGAGAAACAGTAGAACCCCCCCCCCCCCCAAACTTCACTATTTTGTTCGATTTGGGCCTGAATTTTTCTTTGTATTTAATCTACCCACATACTTTTCTTAAAAAATCAACTAAATCTTCCTTTGGTTATCTTATGTTGTGTCAAGTCACATTACAAAGGTCAACTGGCGAGCTGCCACAGAATGGAACAAAAAGAACTTAATTAAATAGAACCACTCTTGAATTTTTTTTTATTTTGTACTTTTTTTAAATCTCCACTAGGAAACTACCACAGACAGACCATTGAATCTTACCACATCAGAATCATTAAAGATGACCCTAGGGCATACCTAATTAATAATGGATAGATACCGAAAGTTCAGAGGGAACATTCAACCAAACTCAAAAAAGATGAGGGACCATTTTTAGACATTCTTCATAAAAAAAGTTAAAATCAACCAAACAAAACTTACAGATTGTTAAGAATCCTCTTAACCGCAACTTCAGTCCCATTAATTAACTTGCCCCGATAAACAACTCCATAACCACCCTCGCCAAGCACATTCTCTTTCGCAAACCGGTTCGTGGCCAATTCAAGGTCGCGCAAAGTAAACCAATGGCCCCATCCAATGTGGGATAACTCAGGGAGACCATTTAAAGGAGACGCTGCATAGGGCCTTTTACCTTGTCCTGACCCACCATCAGAATAAGAGCTCCCGGCCCGATCCAGGTTAACACCCGAGCTGCATTGGCTTGCATCATCTGCCTCTTTTGATGCTCTGCTATCAATGTACTTATTTTTGGGTGAAAATGTAGGGTTTTCAGGCTTGTTGAACTTTTCAGCAAGACTGTGACCTTGAATTTGTGAATTGTTAATGGAATCAACAGTTATTTCTTTTGAGACAGTGGGAATCTGGGGCTGAGTGTATATTGTGTAGAGGTCATTTGTGGCTGAATCCTTGCTTTTTCGTCGAAGAGAGGCCCATATTATTAGCATCAGCAGAATCATGGCGGTTAGAATGCCGATGCAGATTGCAATCAGAACCCACAATTTGAGATGGAAAATTGGGGTTGATTGTGATAATGCATCATTTAAAGAAGACATCTTCCCTTGTTTTCTTCTTGACTTGATTAGATGATGGAGTTAAATTTTATACATACCGAGAACTGAAAATACACAATAATGCTTCTCCTGCAGGAAAAGGAGCAAATATGCATTGAATTTTGTAATTATCGAATTGAGTGCTACAATAAGAATTGTCATTTTTTTTACCTTCAAAAAAAAAAAAGAATTGTCATTTTTTATGTGGAAAAATAATGGTCAACCGAAAAGAAAGGCATAAATGTTTGTTGGGCATCCAGTTTTTTTTTATTAAATAATTGTATAGTCGGCATCTTATTTTCATTTTGGTAAATGTCATCATACGGAACAGAGAGATGGACCTGGTTATCAGTGTAGAATACTGTCAGGTACAAAAATAAAAGCAACACAAGTTAAATACTAACTATAATTCAAAAAAAAAAAAAAAAAACCACCACAAGTTATCAAGCAAAAGAAAACCGAGAGCAATTCTTATGACAACCATAAATAAAAAAAAAATTATGCCCTAAACCTTAATTCCATCAAACAATAGAAAATCAAGAACCAAATTTGAAATGTAATTACCTCTTTTGCTTTTACTAAATAATTGAGTCCAGTCGATCTGTGCTTCACCAGTAAAAAAACTTGGGGGACATCAATGGGAGTGGGTAATTAGAGAAGAGAAGCTTCGAATTTGAAGAGAAATTAGAGAGGTTGGGAGTTGGAGCTAAATCTGAAATTCTTTTGGTTCCTCCAGCATTTGACAGCTTGAAAAGAAGAAGAGATATACAAAAGTGGCCAAGTTGCCTAAATTGTTTGCAATGGCAGAAATCCACACATGTAAAGAGAGTAAAGGGAAAGCAAGGGTGGGGTAACTGGGTTAGGAAGGATTGCAATTAAAGCTAGGATTAGAAAATAGTGGGGAATTGATTAGGAGTTGAATGAATGGGAACATGGGATTGGGAGGGAAGAGAGAAGTTGGAAAGGAGATGAGGTCAACATAGAAAAAAAACAGAGAGAGAGAGAGAGAGCGCCTTTGCTTTGCTGGCACCTGCTCACGCAGTCTAAGAGCACTGTTGTCTGTTTGTTGCTTTGCTTCCTTCTAAGAGCACTCGGTTTGACTCATTTTAATTGTTTTCTGCACTTTTGACGTTTCGCCCCTCGTTAAAAATTATAATAGAATTCCAGTGCTCGGATCCCGATGGGATAATATTTGTTTTATTATGGTTTTATCCTTCGTCTGTCGACTGTCAGAGTTAAATTATTTTATTTTATACCATCCTAGGGCCTCTCTGATCAATTTATGGTTTCAATATTCTATCTGATTCATGTGGTAATCATACTATTTGGAAGCCCTGCAAAGGATGAGTTATAAAGTTTCATGGTTATATTGGTATTATTTATGTTCTGAACCCCTCCACCACACAGAATGTACTGTGATGTTTCTCATGTTTGTTCATAAGCTAAAAAATGTACTTACTCAATATAAAGGTGAATAAAACTTTAAAATATATATATTATTATACTTTAATAAAATATCACATAAATTTAAATTTGAAGGAATATGAATTTATATTCAAACTTTTAGAGTCTCTGTTTTTGAATTAAAATTTATTGTCTCCTTTAAGATGGACAATATAGCTTTCTTAAGAAAGTTAATTGACGCTTATCCTGAGCTTGCCGATAGGTAGCTTACGGTAAACTACAAAAATTGTTTCTTGTTTCTTAGGAATATATGTATTTGTATTGTTTAGGTGTAAAATATCGACATAGTGGATATATTAATTGCGAAAGAGATACTTAGCGAGTTTGGGATAAAGAAGGCAAATGAACAAAAGAAAAAAAGAGAGAGAGAGTGACAACTGACATGTTAACTTTATTTCCGATATTAATTTTAAAGATGAATAGATCTGAATAGAAGAAATCTAAAAAAAATCCTCTAGTTAATTCTTAAAATTAAAATTTTCTCCTAATTGAAAGTATATTAAATTTAAGTATTTAACATTTTTCTCATTTTTTTCATTTTCCTTCATTATTGTTCTTTTCATACGTAAAATTGCCAAGCCTCCACCGTTTCAACCTTTCATTTGACTGTCAGTTAAACAGACGCTAAATTTTGGTGAAAGTTTATGTTCAATAGGATACTGAAGGTAAAATGCTAATTGCATTCAGTGACTGTTAATTAAAAAAATATAGAACCAAAAAGAAACAAAAGCGCGCAGATTATCCGGGTTTGCCAGGTACTGAAGGTAAAATGCTAATTGCATTCAGTGACTGTTAATTAAAAAAATATAGAACCAAAAAGAAACAAAAGCGCGCAGATTATCCGGGTTTGCCAGGTATTTCGGAATAATAATTTGTTGTTTATTTTTCGGTTACCATTTATTTTTGCAAATGGGGATGCATTATTTATTATGTTGGTGATTTCTTTAAATACATAATTAGACGTTTCGCACATGGTTTCTTAAAACAACTACAGTGCATGATTGCATGACTTCAAAGAAACCAATTTCAAAAAGCAAATCGCTGAAAATAATGATCACATAAAACCCACTTTTGAAGAGCAAGAAGCCCATGCAAGGCATTCATCAACCAAACAGCATAAATCACATGAAGTGTTTTTTTTTTTTTTTTAAGAATATTTTTTAAAAGGAAGGAAAGATGATCAGTTATCATATTATTAGGAATAAAAATTGAAAAGATTGTGCGACTCAAAGCATTTTATTATCTGGACCAGATCCAACCACTTGTCAAGAAAGTAATTAAATCTTAGAATATGCTACAGTTAGGCTCTCTCGGTGTTGTACAAAAATAATTGAGACTCATGAAGATTACTTGTATCCATCTGTTTTGGACATTTGGCAGTTTGGACATCATTTTATCAGAAAAGATTTGATCCGTTAGATTCAAATCGAAGGTACCAAATTTTTATTAGACCTTACCTTCAATTTTTTAAAAATTGTAGAGAATCCACGCCAAAGAGGACCCTCCACAAAAAAGGTATTTAATCATGCATCTAGAGACTTGATTAGGCAAAGAAAAGGGAAAGGTTAGTTGGCATGCTTAGCACTAAGACAATGTTTATTGGCAGTTGACCTTGGAATCCAGCTTTCCAGTTTTTGCATTCGAACCCCTGAAAATGTAACATTTTGACAATTACATCCTTGGTTTTGTTGGTGCGGACTTGGCTTTGTTCAAAGGGAAGCATAGGTTGGTTAGTATGAAATGTCAAGCAAGCGTGTTTATATGCTACTGCCCACGGTTACGATGTGAATGACAGAAATTATAAATAATTAAAAATATGATATACGTGACAATCATGGGTTTGAAGCTGTATGATCAAATGTGGACAATATATATCAATATTCTAAAATAATACAAACGGGGAAGAAATTAATTTTACAATTTACATACATATATTATATATATATATAATCAAACGTGGATCATACAAATCAATATTTTAAAATACTATACTAAAAGGACTTTTGCATTAGCACCAGTTGGCACACCTTCGCACCAAGCATGCAAATGAAGATTTTCGTTTTAATATTTTTCTTACGATTGACAAAGTACTTGTATTTTAATTTTTATATATTTTTTTTCTCCATCTTGTACTTAACGTTTTTTAATATATTTTTTGGGCTGTTTGGATCCCATCGGAATTTGGAGAATTTCATATTCTTAGACATAAATTTATTATAAACAATCTAAACTCTTCACAAAGTTACACATTTTCCAATAAATTTATGTCTAGGAATAAGAAATTCCCCAAATTTCCAAATTTCTAAGCGATCCAAACGGCCCCTTTAGTATTCAGAATAAGTACTTACATATTTGAAAAGAAATTAATACTGAATGAGATTTTATGGAGAACATCCCTCTTTTTTTGTTTGTTTTATTATTTTTAAATGAGATTCGTTGGTAAATTAATAAAATGTTGAATAACAATATTTGAATAATAAATAGTTTGTTCGATATCTTTAAAATTTGAAAGAGTGATAGAAAATTTGCTGTTTGAATACTAGATAAAAAAAAAAGATAGCATTTATTATTCTCAAATAAGAAAGTGTAAAGATAGCATTCACGAAAAAAATCTTTATCTCTACTTCTTTATAAATGCACAAATTCAAGAGAGGTTACATGTTAGATCTAGTATGTATCCACCGGTTTTTGTTGTTCGATCGATTAGATCTATGGTTGGATATCAATAGTTAGATAAAGCAACAATATATTTTGATTTTTTTTTATCTAATATAAAAATAAATTGAGTAACATATCTACATGTATTATTGGTAGATTGAACAATATATTTTTATTGTCTAAATTTATTTTATTTCTTTATTTTCCCAGCATACACGGTATCTTTTGCTAGTAGAATAAATGTCGCTATTTTATTCCGTTATGGAATAGCGGGTTGTCAAACAGACTCTTGATTGTAGGACATTAATTTCTGCAAACAAAAATAAATTATTTTCTAATTCATAAGATAAAATTCTGGAAACAAGATTGAAACAAACTTTCTATCGATCAAATGATATTGAAGGGAGGCAGAAATTATTTTATATAGAATTTTTGACACCAAAAATTTTAATACACAGAATTATTTTATTTTTTTTAATAAGAAGAAAGTTCCAACGCGTTTTAGAAAAGCGTATTTGAATTCCCCTTCTTACGCGTTTATGAAACGCGTTCAAGAGTTTCGAACGCTTTTTACAAACGCGTACGAAGGGGAATAAATTCACCGCTTCAGTTACGCCTTTTGAGACGAGTCAGGCCTTCGTACGCGTTTATGAAGCGCGTTCGGAGCCCTGGAGCGCCTTTCATAAACGCGTACGAAGGTCGTCTCTTTCAAAATCGAGTTATAGCCGTTTCATTTTTTTTTCGTTCGCCAGAGACGCCATAGACGCCAGAGAAAGAGAGAAAGAGAGAAAGAGAGAAAGAGAGAATGAGAGAAGGAGAGAAGGAGAGAAGGGAATCCAGGCCAGGGCGAGAAGAAGAGGAACAAAAGCAGCGGCAACCGCGAGAGAAAGAGAAGAGGAGAAGACAGCGGCAGCCGCGAGAGAAAGAGAAGAGGATAAGGCAGCGACAGCGGCAGCGGCAAACTTGCGACAGCAAGGTTTTGTATTTTGTATTTTGTATTTGAAATAGTGATAATTGTTGATAATTAGGGGTTTAGGGGTTTAGGGTTTAGATGAGATTGTTGATAATTGTGAAATAGTGAAACGGAATTGTGAAATAGTGATAATTGTTGATAATTGTATTTTGGATGAAATTGTGGAATTGTTGATAATTGATGTTAATTGATGAAATTGTGATGGAATTGTTGATAATTGATTAAATTGTGGAATTGTTCATAATTGAATTAGTTAATTGATCATATGTATAACTGGAATTAGTTAATTGATCAATTATTTATTTATAATTGATGATAATTGATGAAATTGTGGAATTATTGAAAATTGATTAAATTGTTGATAATCGATGCATGATGATAATTGATGAAATTGTTGATAATCGATGCATGATGATAATTGATGAAATTGTTGATAATTGTTATTAATTGATGCATGATGATAATTATGATAATTATGTATAAATGGAATTAGTTAGTAAATTGTTGAAATGGAATTAGTTAGTAAATTGTTGAAATAAAAAGAAATTTATATAGAAAAATTATGGTGCAAATTAACATAGTTTCAAATAACTGGAATTGTATATTGAAAATTATGTATAAATTTATTGGTGCAAATTATGGTGCATGAAAAATTTTAACATATTATGATAAAATTATTTGATTATTGATCAGTAATTATTGTGAAAATGTCAATTACATAGAAAAATATATATTTTTTTGTTCGTTTTGATTATTGAAAAAATATTAAATTCATTGTTGTTTTAAATCACACATTTCCTTTGTGATGGACCGCCAGGAGGAGGACGATGGGGATACTGACTCCACTGACTCAGGAGACGTTACTGCCCCGGCCAGACAAGATAGGCGTGCGGTGAGGGTGATTGACAGATTTTCACCTTCAGGACCTAGGAGGAGGCGGCGGCGTTAGTTATGATTGACTTGTGTATTACTGATGATGACAGTTCTTTTTTGTTTATGGACTTGTGACATGTTTATGACTCCTGATGGACGGATTGTTTATTTTTCGTTTATGGACTTGTGATTGACTTGTGTATTACTGATGATGATTGACTATTTTTCGTTTATGACTTGTGATTGACTTGTGTATTTATTGGAATGCTTATTATGACTTGTGATGATAGACTTGTGTATTATTTATTGTGATTTTCTTTATGTGTAATCAATATGGAATTTCGGAGTGCAAAGCACTACTTGAAACATAAACGTTTATGTATTGAAACGCCAATAAATGAAATACTCCAAACAACAACTTTTATCCATTGAACGACGTCAACACATTAAAACCACAAACTTATAGTGCAAAGCACTACAAAAAATAAAGGAAAATAAAAAACAACCATAAAAATAAAATATTGCATTAACAATTCCAACTAAATTACATTAACAACCATAATAATAAAATACATAAATATTACAATGATATAAATATTTAGAGATTTTGACTATCTACATGTTGTAGAATTTCATCCCACCATGGTTGCTCATCTTCATCATTCGGTTGTTGTTGATTACTCGCACCAGTGTTGTCAGCGAACTGAGCGACTTCGTTCCAAAAAGCAGCATCATCTTCTTGTTGATTACTCGGAACAGTGTTGTCAACGAATTGAGCGGCTTCGTTCCAAAAAGCCGCTTCGGTTTCTTCTTTTTCTATCTCTACCATTCGGCTTGCTGCAATTTGTCGAAGTTCATCCCTCTTATTCATTTCTCTCAATTTTTGCTCTGATTTCTTCAGCCTTTTTTTCCTTGCCTCTTCTTCCCTTATTTTTTTTTTACGATCCATTTCTTCATTTCTTTCTTTAATAATCCTCTGCGTCTCTATGTCCCGAGCTCTTTGTTCATTCTCGTCGTGACGTTTGTGCTCATGGTAGTGGTCACGCAATATGTTTTCTTTGTAATTGAAAACTTGAGCACACCTTGTACAGCTCATTGTGTGGTCTCCATTAAAGTTGTATATTTTCTCGTAAACGGTCCAGTGAGTTGGTTCACACGAGAGGTAGGGTTTCGGTTGTTGTTGGGGGATGGGTTGAGGTTCTGTGTAATATTTTTTGTACCAGTCATATCGCCTTTCTCGGTTGAGATTCTTTTCGTGTTCCCGCTATCGCCGCTCCTGGTACTCCTTCTGTTCCCTTTCCGGCCCACCATTAATGTGCCATTGGTAGTGTATTTTTAACTCGAGCACGTCCCCCTCTTCAGTCGTGTCTTCATGGATGTTGTATTTCAAAGTGCGATAACAAGAGCGGCAAATTGCCTCGTATTCTCCGTTTTCTGGTTGATTTCTATTAGCAGGGTAATGGTAGAAAGTTGTCCAATACTCAATGCGGGTTGCTCTTCGATAGTTTGGAACATCATTATTTGAGTTAGAGTTATTTCCTTTGTCCATTGTACTGAAGGTTTTCACAAGAGGGAGGTAGTAGGTGTTTGTGCATTCTAATTCAACAATGGCTGGTTTTATAAATAATTTCACCAGTTCGAAGATGACATTGTAAAATCAAATCTTGTCATGTCTTTTGCAGTCTTTATCAGAGCATGCTTGTACTTTTTTTTCCTAAAAATTAAGTAATACACCTTCGTACGCGTTTATAAAATGCGCTCCAGGGCTTCGAACGTGTTTTATAAACGCGTACGAAGATCTGACAAACAAGGGAAAAGTGGACAGCATCTCTCCTTTGTACGCGTTTATAAAACGCGTTCGAAGCTCTTGAGCGCGTTTCATAAACGCGTAAGAAGGGGAATTCAAATACGCTTTTCTAAAACGCGTTGGAACTTTCTTCTTATTAAAAATAAAATAAAATAATTCTGTGTATTAAAATTTTTGGTGTAAAAAATTCTATATAAAATAATTCATGGAAGGGAGGTTAGGAATCATGGTACGCACATGCAACCCACCTCATTCGAATTTTTGGGGCCAGCTTAAGGCAACAATCACAACCAACCCACTAATTAACTATGACAAAATGCACAAAACAGAGCTGAATAATAATAACAAGCATGATACATGTTTTTTTTTTCCTTTTCTTTGAAAAAGTAAAACAAGTTATTGATAATTGAATTTAATAAATGACAGCAATAGCATCGAAATATTAATTGTAATTATATATTTTTTTTGTTATTTAGATTGATAATATAATAATTCGTTTGCATTTTTAGATTCACTTCATCATTAATATTAAAGGATCCTTAAAATTAAACATTAAAATTTTAAATATTCAATATATAATTTATTGATTTTTTTAAATAATCTATCATCACGCTTTCTCAATTGTACAGATTATAGCTATATATTAAATATTAAATTTGTTCATTTTGATAAATATTGTTGGAGTTGTCATAACATCGATTTAGACGGTCAGGTAGCTAGTACCTATAAAGACTTCTTTCAATATATAGGGTCGATGCTAAAGAGCGATGGCGAGATAGATGAAGATGTTAGTCACAGGATAAGAGCAAGATGGGTGAAATGGCGGCAAGCATCAGGCGTCTTATGCGATAAGAAAGTCCCGCAGAAGCTAAAAGACAAATTTTACAGGATAGCGATTAGACCTGCAATGTTGTATGGCGCAGAGTGTTGGGCTACTAAAAGACGACATATCCAGGAGATGAGTGTAGCCGAGATGCGTATGTTGCGGTAGATCTGTGGTCATACGAGAAGGGATCGGACATACGGGATATGGTTGGGGTTGCACCAATAGAGGAAAAGTTGACCCAACATCGTTTGAGATGGTTTGGACATATCCAATGTAGATCTCCAGAGGCACCCGTGCGTAGCGGAATTCTTAATCATCTCGTAAACACACGGAGAGGGAGACCAAAATTGACATGGGAAGAAGCGGTGAAAAGAGACCTTAAAGAATAGAACATCTCCAAGGAATTGGCAACCGATATGAGCGCATCGAAGTTAGCAATCCATGTACCGGAGTCATGACGTAGGAACCTAGGGGTAGGAGCGATGTCATAAGTTAATAAGTCACTCTATTTAAGTCACAATTGAGATCTAGGTTTCTACTACTACTACTACTTTTATTATTATTATTATTATTATTATTATTATGGCTTTTATTGCTATTATTATTATTATTATTATTATTATTATTATTATTATTATTATCTTTTTATGTTTTATTTTTTTTGGCTGTGCTTTTTTATTGGGTTTTTTTTCTGATCTATTCAATTTGTTTGGGATAAAAGATTTAGTTGTTGTTGTTGTTGAAGAAAACGTCCGAAAACTATTTTTCTTTTGCTTTGTGTTTTCTTTTAAAACGATTACAAAATTAGCATTTTATCGTGCTAAAATTTGTAGATCGAACTTTATATACCAACAGCTGTCATTCCCTGTGGCGGAGTTTTGAGGGAAGTTTTAGCCACATTATATATTATATATTATATTAGGCTGTAAAGTATGAACGGATGAAATTGCACTGGTATTAATTGCATCTGTGCTAAACTGCGTGACACCAACAAAGTTGCTTATTGTTATATAGTTGTGTCACAGTGTCAGGTAATATGAATTATGTTTCCGGAAAGGCGGAAACGTGTTTGATGTGAGACGAACTTATTTTTCACACTATCGTCTATCGTTTTGTCTGAACGACAGTCGACAGGCCTTCTTATTGCAAACTTAATTTTGTAATCGTGCTTCATAATGGGCCTAGCGATTTTATCAAACCTTAATAAAACAATACTATTTTAATAGGCCCAACAATAGATTCCGTCTTTCTTCTAGCCTTTTTAGAGGGCGGGGCATCTCCATTTTTGTCATCCACGCCATTATATTGCAGAAATGATAACCGCTATCGCTTGATTTGTCATGGCTCGTCATCGTTGCAAAAAAAAATCGCACGTTCCCCTCTATTTTCGTCTCTCCCCCTTTTCTCATCTCACACAATAGAATGAACAGACAAAACAAACAAACTGAACATATAAACAACAATGTGAAACATATATAAAATAAACAGATTGAAAAAATAAACTGAACATGTAGAATAATAAAATGAACACAAAAAAAAAACACAAAGTGAACATATACAACAACAACAAGACGCTTACCTAGCCAACACTTTGATCCAGCTCTACCCAAATTTTTTCGGTTCACCCCAACATTACCCACTTGTCTGATTGTTGCTAAGCAGTTTTGGGATATCAAACAAACCTCTCCAGATGGTAATCTTAATGTGGCTAGTTTATCCTCTTTTGTAATAAGTTTCACTACAACACCTGCTGCTCTAGCTAATTGTCCACCCTTTCCATGTTTAAATTCTATATTATGTATGGCTGTGCCTAAAGGCATACTGGTTGAAGTAGATTCTTTCTTTTTATCAAAAAAAAATTCCTTCTCAAACTGTACAAGTTTCTTCCAAAGCATACGGCTCTCTAGATGTATATGAGTAAAACACACATAAAATAAATAGATTGAACAAATAAAGTGAACACTTATAATAACAAAGTGAACTAACGTGATAGACAAAACGAACATCTATAATAATAAATTTAATCGATATATAAGATAAAGTTGAATAATAAATACATAAATAAAATGAACATTTTAAACAAAATAAAATAAATACTTATAATAAAAAAATTAAACATATACAATAAACAAAGTGAACATATATAACATCATAAACTAATATAACAAAATAAAGTGAACACTTATAACAATAAAATTAACATATACATAAATAAAGTGAACACTTATAACAACACAGAAGGAGAAAAATGCAAAAGAGAATGAAGGGAGGGAGAAAAGGTACTCACCGCACTACCAAGAGGGAGGGGAGGAACAAAAATAGTGCTTGGGTGAAGGGGCCCATTACCAAGAGCACTGACGTGCTGAACTGATCACGTGAGGAGAACACGGAAGGTATAGAAAGAAAAGAGGAGGTAAAGCGTTGTTTGATGGGGTCCACCACTAAAGAGTCGCTGGGTGAGGGCGATGGTGAGAGATAATAGAAATCAATTTCCATCCTATTGGATTTTGCGGCACTAGACCAGAATTTTGGATTGCACCCTCTTTTTGTTCTCCCGCTCTCTCCTTCAGCTCTCAACTCTCCTTGTCGGTCTCCCCTTCGTTCTCCTTCCTTCCGCCCTTACCATCTACCTTCACTAGTTTTCTCTTCCTCTCTTTCACTCTCCCTCACCGCCCCCGTTCTTCATTCTGTTCTTCTCCTTCTTCATTTTTTTTCCTATACAATCGCACATAAGAATTTAATATATCTCTTGATTTATAATAAATACTCCCTTTAGTCAAAAATATATTCTCTTATGTTCTAATATACTAAGGTACTTCCTTATATAAAATATAATTACTCTTATGAGACAAGTTAAATACTCCTTTAAAATAAATTGATAACTGAAAACATATTTGACACTCACTTGATGAATCTTACACTCCTTTAAAAATAGTTAGTTACTCCTTGAACACAAATACGTACTTCCATAATAAAAGATAAATAAAAAGATATTTGACACTCTCTTGATGAATCTTACATACTCCCTTAAAAATAATTGATTACTCATTTATCACAAATTACGTACTTTCATAATAAAAGATAAATTAAAATATATATTTGACACTATTTTAATGAATCTTACATACTCTCTTATCACAAATTACGTACTTCCATAATAAAATATAAATAAAAACATATTTGACACTCCTTTAATGAATCTTACATACTCCCTTAATACTATTTAGATACTCCTTTATCACAAATTACGTACTTCTATAACAATAGATAAATGAAAATATATTTGACACTCCCTTAATAATATTTAGATACTCCCTTATCTTAGGCTCCGTTTGGATAGGTGTGGGAAGAAGGGAAGAAGGGAAGAAGAAAGAAGAAGTATTGTGAAGTGTGTAACTTTATGAAGAGTTTGGATTGTTTATAATTTTTTTTCTTCCTTCTTCCTTCTTCTTCTTCTTTCTTCCTGTATCCAAACGCACCCTTATGTATTTCCATAACAAATGATAAATGAAAATCGTATTTGACAATCCTTGATGAATCTTAAATATTCATTTTGTGTATAATATATACTCCCTAATTTCTATTAGGAGAGACAGTGTTTATAAGAAGAGATAAGAGAAAATAAAGAAGAAAGAGGATGAGATGCGCTAGGGTGAGAGGGGAGGAGAAGAGGAGAGAAGATTGGCGAGAGGAAAGTAAAGGGGATAAGAGGAGAGAAGAGAGTGCGGAAGAGGAGGGAGGTATGAGATTGAGGGAGAAAAAGCAAAGGGAGAGAAGGGACGTTGCACGCCTGTTGAGCGTGAAGGGGAGAGTAAGGATGGCATAGTGGTGTTGTAGATAGGATGTCAGTTGGGATATCTGTTTGTTTTCTTTGTATTGGAAATACGCAATAATAGAATCACATCATCCTTGTTCTCGCATTAAATTTTAATTTTTGCAATCCGAACTTGTTTCATCAAAATTAGATGTGTTCATTGTTTAAACTTTGAAAGCAATATACATGAATAAAAATTACATACTAATGGGGCTGTTTGGATTGCCCAAAGAATTTGGGGAATTTCATCTTCCTACCATAAATTTATTATAAACAATCCAAACTCTTCACAAAGTTACACACTCCCAATAAATTTATTCCTAAGAATTGCAACTTTCCCAAATTCCCCAAATTTCTAAGTGATCCAAACAGCCCCAATATGTAGAGAATGGATAGATATTCATTGTGTCATTTCATTTCACCAGTCTCGAACTTCTATCACTTATTGTTTCTTTTATTTTTTTAATCTCCCTTCCTTCTTTTTCTTTATTTTTTAGTATAGTATGAATGCTAAAGGTGCAATACACCCTGTGCCGAAATTATTTTATATAAAAATTTATACTAAAAAAATTTTAATATACAGAATTATTTTTTTTTTTTTAATAAGAAGAAAGTTCCAACGCGTTTCAGAAGCGAGTATTTGAATTCCCCTCCGTACGCGTTTATAAAACGCGCTCCAGGGCTCCGAACGCGTTTTATAAACGCGTACGAAGGGGAATAAATTCAGGCCTTCCATTACGCCTTTTGAGACGAGTCAGGCCTTCGTACGCGTTTATGAAACGCGTTGGGATCCCTGGAGCGCGTTTCATAAACGCGTACGAAGGTCGTCTCTTTCAAAATCGAATTAGCCGTTTCATTTTTTTTCTGTTCGCCATCCTTTCATTCGCCAGAGAAAGAGAGAAAGAGAGAAGGAGAGAAGGAGAGAAGGGAATCCAGGCCAGGGCGAGAAGAAGAGGAAGCAGCGGCAGCCGCGAGTGAAAGAGAAGAGGAGAAGACAGCGACAGCCGCGAGAGAAAGAGAAGAGGAGAAGGCAGCGGCTGCGAGAGAAAGAGAAGAGGAGAAGGCAGCGGAAGCGGCAGCGGTAGCGACAGCGACAGCGACGAACTTGCGACAGCGAGGTATTGCATTTTGTATTTTGTATTTGAAATTGTGGATAATTAGAGGTTTAGGGGTTTAGGGTTTAGATGAAATTGTTGATAATTGTGAAATAGTGATAATTGTTGATAATTGTATTTTGGATGAAATTGTGGAATTGTTGATAATTGATGTTAATTGATGAAATTGTGATGGAATTGTTGATAATTGATGTTAATTGATGAAATTGTGATGGAATTGTTGATATTTGATTAAATTGTGGAATTGTTCATAATTGAATTAGTTAATTGATCAATTATTTATTTATAATGGATGATAATTGATGAAATTGTGGAATTATTGAAAATTGATTAAATTGTTGATAATCGATGCATGATGATAATTGATGAAATTGTTGATAATTGTTATTAATTGATGCATGATGATAATTATGATAATTATGTATAAATGAAATTAGTTAGTAAATTGTTGAAATGGAATTAGTTAGTAAATTGTTGAAATAAAAAGAAATTTATATAGAAAAATTATGGTGCAAATTAACTGGAATTGTATATTGAAAATTATGTATAAATTTATTGGCGTAAATTATGGTGCATGAAAAATTTTAACATATAATGATAAAAATGTCAATTACATAGAAAATTTTTTTTTGTTTTGTTCGTTTTGATTATTGAACAAATATTAAATTCATTGTTGTTTTAAATTGTTGTTCTTATATTATTTGAATCAGATGAGTTCAGCAGAAGATGAGGCTGGTCCTTCTGGTGCTTCACCACCTCCCACCGAAGCACCCCCCACCGAAGCAGCCTCCACCCAGCCTCGGCCAAAAAGACGTAGGCGTCGCGCAGCCCGTCCGAGCGCGCAAAATGTCAATCCACCTATGCAACCGGCCAACGCAGAAAACCAACAGGTTTTGTTTGTTACGGATAACGAGCATCTCGTTGGTTTGTCTTTTGAGGAGGTAATAGATTGTTTTATGTTAATTTATATTTTTTTGATTTAATAATTTAGATTTCTTAATAGACTTATAAATTGTATTAAATGCTTATTATAAATTGTATTAAAAAATTAATTCAAAATGAGGTTTATTATAAATTTTTATGTTCAATCTAATAAATTGTATTAAATGCTTATTATAAATTGTATTATAAATTGTATTATAAATTGTATTTATTGTAAATGCTTGTAAATGCTTATAAATTGTATTTTTAATACAACGGTTTATGTTTCGTGTTAATGCAGCGTGAAACACATTTGGAGTTGAGATCGCACAAGCGAACGATTAAGGTGGACGATCGGATTGAGGGAAGACTGATCAAACTGGGGCTCAGTCACATTACGAAGGTGAAGCATGTCAACGTCGACATGCCATTACTGAAGGCAATGGTCGAGTTTTGACGTCCGGAGACGCATACTTTCCATTTTCCCGTTGGAGAGATGACCGTTACTCTACAGGTAATTTATTTAAACTTGATATTAAATTTTTTTAATATAATTTTCATATTAATTTTCACAATTAATTCTAACATAAAATTTTGACTTAACATGACACGAATAAATTTGTACATTTATTTAAACTTTATATTTAAAATTCAAATTTGAATATTAATTTTCGTAATATTAACATGACACGAATTTAACGTATTTTGTAATTGTTACCAGGATGTTGCCTTCTTATATGGTTTGCGCTCGACGGGCATTCCAGTTAGATCGAATACGAGAGGGCCCTGGGAGGAAAAGATTCGTGCAAATCTTTATCCTCATGAAGATTTGGGAGAGTGACACCGAGAAAGGAGTAGCAGGGAGTAAGTGAAAAAAATAAGAATGCAATATTGATTTTGCATATTCAATATATGCATTGCTTACTTGTATTGATTATTTTAAATTTGTACAATGCAGGGGCGATGTTGTTGTGGGCAACAACATCAAGTTGAAATGGTTGCGGCAAAATTGCGGGGTGGCGCCACAGGCAGATGCTCCTGGTGAGGAGTTAGACCGATACACGCGTGCAGTGGCTCTAGAGCTATTTAGGACGTTGATGTTTCCCGATATTTCTCAGAATTCCGTCCCAGCATACTATTTAGAGCTCGTATCGGTATAATTTTCTTAACTTAAATAATATTTTTATTTGTTTACGAAAATAGTAGAATTCAATGTTACAAATTCAATATTTTTATTTGTTGACACATAATGAAGCTGCCACTTGAAGAGACTTTACATTTAGTTTATTTTTATAATTTCTTGATAATTTGGATAGTTCAATAATTTGGATAGTTCAATAATTTAATACATCAGTTAGTATCGAAGATAAAGAAATTACCAATTTTTGGTGTTCATGGATCAATTTTTGGATGAACAATCAATGTGCTTCCCTTAAATTTATTTTTTACTTCTTGAATAAATCTGGGCCGTCTGATTTGATTTAAAATGACAAAAAAGAAAAAATAAATGTTGAAATTATTTTCAATGTTGCAATTTAATTTTGTTATTTTAAATGTTGAAATTATTTTTTTTTCAATGCGTTGTTTAATTTAAATGCAGGGCAATTTGAATGAAGTTCCGGACTTCAATTGGGAAGGTGCCACGCTTGCTTGTCTATATCGTGCTCTGGACCGTGCCTCCATGCGTTTCAAGGTTGTGACGGGACCTTGGATGCTACTATTGTTTTGGGCATGGTCATACCTCCCTGTTTGTCGCCCAGAGGTTGCTCCTATCGGTGGATTAGGACAGCCTAACCTAGATTCATGTGTGCCGTTTGGCAGGTAATAACTTATAATAATTTTTCAATAATTTTATGCAAATTACAACACATCAATCCTAACCTTCAAAATTTTCAGGAAATGGGGCGAAGCTCGGTCTTTCTCACGGAGCCAGCACCGCGGGGCAGTGGAGAACGCACGGGACTACCTAGCCGTGTTGAACGTTGAAGACGTCAACTGGTTTCCGTACGTACTCGACAGAGCTCTTATGCCACGGGTAGCACAGGAGGGTTCCATAGCGGAGCATGTTCGGTTGCCGCTCATTTTCTACCACATTGTTGCCTACTACTACCCCGACCGTTGTAGGCATCAGTTTGGACTGTAGCAGTTTACTCCTCCTCCACTACCTGTGGTACGTTTGCTATATTTTTTCGATTTATCATACGATCAACTTCAATTTAATTAGAGTAAAGAACTAACGTGTTTATTTTAACAGAGTTGGGACGTGACACAGAACCTGCTGGGTTTCCAGCACGGTACCTATCGAGATCGCCCAGATTTTGCTACCATTTTTGCGAGTGCACATGCTGAGTGGACTGACGAGGCATTACAGACACGGCAGCTGGAGACTCGATCCTGGAGTGCTACTGATACGCTGCGGTACTTCCGATGGTTTTGGCGATACGGTGCCTCCGAGAGACCCACGCCACGAGAGGATGCCGAGGCACGTCTCCAGCGCACTCAGCAGCTGCCTCTTGCTCAGAGGCAGTACACAAACATGGGGTCCAGACTTCGCAATACGGTACATCTTAATTTTTTAAATATGGAATGTATGATTGGTAAATGGAATTGTGCAATATGTCATTATTCTCGTAAATTGCAGGGCAACTCTGCGCTGAAGAATGCACTTCATGCATTGGGACTGGTTGTGAAGAAGGGGTGCAGAAGGGTGGGAAAGGCAATTCTCGCCAACTGTCGTTCACAGTTGCATGATGCTTCCATCCCTTTGAGGTAATTTTAAATAATTTAATTTTTTGATTGCGTTTTTGCATTTTAAATTCAATAATTTATAAATTACAGGTTGGAGGATTTGTTGGAGCAGCGAGGACTTCCAACAAATATTGAGGACATACCAGATTCTGGGGACGAGTCTTCTTCTGCACGTCCGACTGTACCCACAGACCTTCAGGCGGAGGATCTGATGCATGCGGTTAGTATTCGTTCATATGCAAGTTTCAATTTTAGATACTAATTTATTTATATTGACATTATTTTTTTTTTAATATTATAGGATGGTCGACTGAATACCGGGCGATTAGATGATATTTTAGGACCACGCACGTTCTTTCCTACTCAGTTTCCAGCCTCAGGTCCTACTCCATCCATGCATAGTGCATCAGCATCGACCTCGCAGTTTGCTGGCATTTCTCAGGATCCCACTGGCATTTTCCAGCCTCAGGATCCTCCACCGTACTCCTTTGCACCATTTGGTATGCCTTCCTCTTTTTCTGCATTTACTGTTCCTCCATTTACTGTTCCGTCGGTGCCTACGCCTTCTTCTATTCCATCATTTGGCACTTCGTTGGGTAGTATGGGAGGGACAGACTCGTTCAGCACATTACTGCGGACGGCCGGAGATGAGGAGGTTGATTATGTTGTTAGAAAGTGTGTAATTTTCATTTATTTAGCTAATTACAAGTTAATTAAGCCAAGAACATCACACACAAAAGATCTAGTACACAAGCTATTCAAACACACGAGAAAAAGGATTGGAAGTATACCTCTCTTGGTATCGCAACCAAGAGGCTCGTTCCAACGGATTGGTGTCGGTGGCGTGCTCTCCAAGAACCTCCACGCCGTGCTCCTCGAGTCCACTAAGGAATTAACCACCTTCTCCAATCAATTATGCTAGTAATTGAGAGAAGTGTGTCTAATTCCAAAGCTTTCCCTCTTCAAGTTTAATTCTCCAATTAATTTAGTGGAAAAGCTTGCTCAACACATGAGCTAGGTGGTGTGTGGAAGAGAGAAAGAGGAATAGAAAATTCTGAAATTTTCTTTCCTTGTTGTGAGGTGCGGCCAAAGAGAGAAGGAGAGAGAGAGGTGTGTGGAGGCTAGGGTTTGCTCCCAAAGAACACCCCTTTATATAGACCTCATACCCTAGCTCTCATCCAACTTTTGATGGACCAAAATGCCCCTATGGTAGCCGCACCTACCTACCCCCTTTGTGGGTTGGGCCTCAAGTCAAGTTGAGCCCAATAGTCTTCCATTTTATTACACCTTCCATTTGGCATTAAATTAACTAATTAATTTAAGGCCCAATTTGCTCATTTTATTAAATGTGTTGATTATTATTAATTATTAACTATTTAATAATTAATATGGAATTAGTCAATGCATTTAATTATTTCGATATGATCTATTTGACTTAATTAATCATAACGGTCCATAACGGTATACGATTAATTAATCAACTTATCATATTTTGCAAAACCAATTGTTGCAAATAAACAATTAATGCACGTGTGGTTAAACACCTTATTATGTGTGACCCTTTGAGGATTTATGCTATGTTGGACATGGAATTAAATCGCTATTTAATTCCAATAATCATAAGCGGTATCTAGCAACACGTTATGATTCCCAATTCACATAAATAGTGTACTGCTACAATATTTCAATCCTGCATGAGAGAATAATTAGTTTCTCTATTTTGATTCTTATGTCACACGATATCATCGTATAATCCAAGATAGGAACGTGTCATTCTTGCAGATTATACGTTTCTTGATCTAGAGATAATTGTATCAGTTGCTAGCAAACAATCTATCTCCATCAAGGGGCCCAAACAGATATCGTCACTCACTAAGTGAATTAATGAGGGACATACGGTTTTCTTGATAATTAGCTTTTCCCCGCACAATTCAAGAATACTTAAATCAAGTCCGTATAGCACCCTTTATCAGGAATCAGCGGTAGACATGATTTATAGCATCTATCCTCATGTGGAAAAGATAATCATCTCAAACTTAGAACCAAAATCATAACGAAATAAATAATGACACGTAACACAATCCATATATTTATTTCGTGGGGTCCAGTCCTGTACTATGTTCTATAACATATACATATGCAATTAAGTTGGTTACTCTTAACCTATGATTTATAGAACTTAATCATCACTTAATCTGCATACTAATCTTATTGATAACTAATGTTCTCTGTTAATTATCAAGATTATGGACTTTTAGATTTATCGTTGTCATTTACTACTAAATGAATAACAGTGATCTATAATTCAGATCCTCAACCTGAATGAACTGTCAACGATTAAATCAAAGAACAAATGATCTGAAATCATCAATAACATAAACTATAGAAGTGGCCTAAATAAGATTGGCTCCTAGGACATATCTCTAACATATGTCCCTATAGCGACTCCTCAGGAGGCTGGGCAGCCTGTTGAGTTTGGGCCCATACAGCAGGAGGCTCAGCAGGACCAGCAGGAGGACCGCCAGGAGGAGGACGATGGGGATACGGACTCCACTGACTCGGGAGATGTTACTGCCCCGGCCATACGAGATAGGCGTGTGGTGAGGGTGATTGACAGATTTTCACCTTCAGGACCTAGGAGGAGGCGGCGGCGTTAGTTATGATGATGGACTGATTTTATTGCTGATGATGACAGTTCTTTTTTTTTATGGACTTGTGTATTACTGATGATGGACAGATCGTTTATTTTTCGTTTATGGACTTGTGATTGACTTGTGTATTACTGATGATGATTGACTATTTTTCGTTTATGACTTGTGATTGACTTGTGTATTTATTGGATTGCTTATTATGACTTGTGATGATTGACTTGTGTATTATTATGACTTGGAATTTCGGAGTGCAAAGCACTACTTGAAACATAAACGTTTATGTATTGAAACGCCAATAAATGAAATACTCCAAACAACAACTTTTCTCCCTCTTCAGTCGTGTCTTCATGGATGTTGTATTTCAAAATGCGATAACAAGAGCGGCAAATTGCCTCGTATTCTCCGTTTTCTGGTTGATTTCTATTGGCAGGGTAATCGTAGAAAGTTGGCCAATACTCAATGCGGGTTGCTCTTCGATAGTTTGGAACATCATTATTTGAGTTAGAGCTATTTCCTTTGTCCATTGTACTGAAGGTTTTAACAAGAAGGAGGTAGTGGGTGTTTGTGCATTCTAATTCAACAATGGCTGCTTTTATAAATAATTTCAGTAGTTCAAAGATGACATTGTAAAATCAAATCTTGTCATGTCTTTTGCAGTCTTTATCAGAGCATGCTTGTACTTTTTTTCTAAAAATTAAATAATACACCTTCGAACGCGTTTATAAAGTGCGCTCCAGGGCTTTCAACGCGTTTTATAAACACGTACGAAGCTCTGACAAACGAGAGAAAAGTGGACAGCATCTCTCCTTTGTACGCGTTTATAAAACGCGTTCGGAGGGTTGGAGCGCGTTTTATAAACGCGTACGAAGGGGAATTGCTAAACCCTCTTCTAAAACGCGTTGGAACTTTCTTCTTATTAAAAAAAAAAATTAATTCTGTATATTAAAATTTTTTGTGTATAAATTTTTATATTAATTAATTTCGGCACCCTGTGATATTTCCTTTGATTTAATATGAGGTTTTCCAACAATTCCTTCTGTGCTATAACTTGTGTCGCCTGATTTTGGTGCTAATTTGGTCTTCTTTTTTTTTTTCTGATTAATTTGTTTTTATAACTTTACTTAATAGTTTTGCACCTTTACTTAATAAGTCGGAAAGTCACCTTTCTTATGGTCAGTTATATGGTGTTTACCTATATTCTGTCCCATTCTCATATCTTTAGAATTTTTTAAAATTCTCAATCAATCTACTTAGTTAAATTGAGTGACTAAAAGTCTAAAACTATTAACTTAGTTTTCTCTTTTAGTCCTTGTTCTCATTTCTTCTCAATCGAATATTTGGCAAGATTTTTTTTATAGTGGTATGAATTACTATATTTTTTCCGGAGTAAGAAATGATGGATTGGTGATAAATATCTTCATACTTTAGAGATAAATTTTAAACTGTAAAATATTTTAAATTTTGAATTTTATTTTGCTTAAAATATGAGGGACATCACCGGATATTGTACTAATTAATATCAGTGAAAATTGTTAGAAACGAAGGATAATTTTATTCGTTTTATCATTTTATTATCTATAATTTTTAAAGAACAGTTGGAATTAAATAAACTAACATCGTAGTTGGTAAAACGAACTTTAAAGACAAAAATAATTACGCTGATGGGAACATCTTCATCTCAGAGTCTCACAGTCAGATCTCATAAATAATTATCTTCGTTTCTTAAGACACTGAGTTTTGCTGTGTGGTGTTTGGTGGGTCCGAGTAATGCAGCACCAATTCTTCCACTGGAGACTTTTCACAATTTTTGACCCAGCCAGTCAACATCAAACCAAAAACAAAAGGACTAGACGTAGACACGTACGTAGTAACTTCAAAACAAATTAAAATTTAAACAAATCCACTTCACAAACAGTAACCTGAGGTAGCAGAGACGAGAAAAAGAAAAGAAAAAAATACTGAAATTAATCCGAGTTGATGTGAAGAAAAATTAAAACTACAGGATTACAGGTGCAGCGAGAAATTGGGCTACCAGGTACCAGCAAGAAATTCTCCTTCTTTGCACGCGCGGTGAACCCATATCCAAATCATTATCATCAACCAGAAATCAAAACAAAAACAATGATATAATTGACTCATCATCAGACAGCTCATCTCTTGCAAAATCCGGAGAGCTACCACAAGCCACTGTCACACTTGACAATTTCAACCACAATAAATAGGGATGGAGATATCAGATATATATCCCTCAACCTTCTCCCACTTGAATAATCATATTCCATCTGTAATCACTATACTATCTAGAAAACATTACAAGCTCCAAAAATGGAGTCTGACAAAGAGGGATCTGGCAAGGGTGGAGAGACAGCCATACAAGTGTCAATACCGGTTACAAGAACCCCCAAATTCGCAAAGGGCGGTGGGTCGGCAACTTTCTTCCAGCCTCAAGACCCGCGTGAATCGACACCAGGGAGTAGTAACGACATTACACAGCCCGTGAGAGGTGTAATGGCGCCAGAAAAGAAACTGACACTATTCGCGCTTCGTCTGGCAGTATTGGAGAAGGCCGCAAGTGGTCTCGGCACGCTGGCATTCATCTGGGCGACGGTTAGTTGCTATATTTAAAAGTTAAAACTCAGAATGGCATTGAAACAGAGGAAGTTTGAGTAAATTAAATAGGCAGTCCAAAATTTGGATAAACTAGAATTTGATATTTTGAACATACATTTGCTTAATGTTTTTTACTTTTTTTTTTTTTTTGTTGTTGGTGAATCACATGAATTGTCCATCTAGTTTATCTTTTTCCCAATATGGTCCTTAAAAATTCAAATTTTGTATTGTGCGTCTTAAGTGTCATTTTGTGCCAAATACATCTAAGTTTAGAAAAAATGTATGGAATTCTGATTCAGCATCCATGTAAGCATCACGCTAACTTGTCATTTCAAACCTATTTATTGTTAAACAGGTAGTACTGCTAGGTGGATTTGTAAGCACTGTTCGCAGGATGGATTTTTGGGTTGTTACAGCGATACTAATGAGCGAGGGTACTAGGATTTTTAGCCGGAGTCATGAGCTCGAGTGGCAGCACCAGTCAACATGGACCCTTACCAGGTCAGGTTTGAACAACTTCCCTATGGTCATATCCAGCTCAAGGTTCCTCTGGCGTGCCACTAAAGCGCTGTTTAACCCTCTTTCGGCTGTTGAACCTGAGCATGACAAGGACCGACTGATCAAAGAAGATGCTGCCAAGGCTCGAGAGTTTCAAAAGAAGCTTGTGAGGTGCTGTCTACTTCTCCAATTAACTGCTTAATTTTCAACAATAAACTTATAGTTTACAAACTCTTAAATCAATTAATGTACGAGCCATAATATTGATCAATTAACAAAATATAAGTTGAAAAAGAGGATTATTTTCCAATATCAAATATAAGATAACTTGACTGTGATGTTGTGAATGTTCACAGGTACCAAACAATGAGAGCATGGCACGCGCCAGAGGTGCCGCTGCTTCCCTACTCTGGCTGGGTGTTCTTGTCAAAGAACATCAGCAGAATCTTTTCATGGCTACAAATCGTGTCAGCATTTAATTGCATCGGCTTCTCTCTGTACCGTTTGGTTGTGCAAGACTATGGTAAAGTGGATGAAGAGAAACGCAACCGTGCACCAGCTTTGAACCTGTTTTATAGTGTTGCTTTAACTGAGGCTACCTTGTTCTTGCTGGAAAAAATTTATTGGATATATAAAATCTCACATCGCAAATTGCTCGACCAAGTCAGCACCCAATGCGATCTTGGTGCTGATGGCCTAATCACAATTAGGCGGTTCTTTTATGACGCATACTCAAGATGCCTAGAGGGAAGTATTTTTGATGGCATCAGGATGGATCTCGTCTCATTTGCAGAGGAGCTACTTGATTCTGCATTCTTAGACGAGCAATATATTGCCGTGAGGATTTTGCAAAAATTGGTGAGACAAAACAATACCCTTTCAGTCGAGACTGTAAGGAAGATTGAGACGAACACACAGGTCATAGAGAGGCTAGTTGAGATGTTGAACTGGAAAGCCTCAGAGGAACAGGAGATTAGGAAGGCTGCGGCCAAGATATTGACAGAACTAGCTTGTAAGAATCACAGTGCACTTCGGGTTGCGGGAATACCAGGAGCGATGGAATCCATCTCTTCTCTATTGCACAAGAGCCGCCCAAATTTGAGCTATGATTATTCCGAGTTCAACCTGTTAGGGTTGTTGATGCTCAAGAGGTTAGCTAGAGACCATGACAATTGCTTCAAGATTGGCAATACTCGTGGGCTCTTACCCAGAGTGATCGAGTTCACCAGTGATGCTCAAAGAATCTTTCAAAATGAGGTTGTGTCAGATTCGCAGATTAAAACAATCAAACGATCACTTAAGGTAAAAATGCCACACAACCTCTCAGTTAATCTTGTCAAATGGCACCGAAATAGATACAAGAATGCCTAAATCTAGTCACTATAGTAATTTCCAGGACCTGAAACTGCATTGACATCCTACAATGCTGTTACTATTGAACTTTTTAGGTTGTCAAGAAGCTAGTTGAAACCAGTGGCAGCACAGGAAAGATTCTTCGAGAGGAAATCTCAAATATCGTAATCACAGTTAGCAACATGCGAAACATCCTTGAATATGGACGTAGGGAAATCATGTTGCAGAGACTAGGAATTGAAGTACTGACAGGACTAGCAATGGATGAGAATGCAAAAGAGAGGATTGCATCAACAGGAGGTGTTATCAGGTTACTTTTCTCTATTTTCTTGACTCCAAGTGTGGAGGGAGAGAGCTCTGTCAGGACAGAGGCTGGAGAGTGCCTTGCCATGCTGGCGCTAGAGAGTCAGAGGAATTGTTCTCTGATACTGAAGAAAGCCGATGTGAGCAAGCTTGTTGAAGTGCTAGGTGATCAATACCTGCGCTTGAATGCCTTAAGGATACTAAGAAACTTGTGCGCTTATTCTGGAGATGAGTATAGAAGTCAGCTTGAAGGTGCTGTTGCCGCAATGCCCTTTGTATGTTGCTTATCAAATTAAACTTTTCTTTATACATAATAGTTTGATATTTAAATTAAATTCAGCAAAAAAGTCATCTTGAAAATCCAATGATTGCAAAATCAAGCCCCAAGAGAGCATCCTTAATGTTGAAAAACTTTTGTGAAGTTTTCCTTTTGTTTATTACTATACATACCGATAATTCAAATTGATATGGTTAATTTTTATTGATAAATAATCAAAGCCTATTCCAGGATTTCGTTATCTTATTTGGATAATTTCGGCTTCAATAATCAATACTTATTGAAAGAGAAGATATATAGACTGTAGCATGTATATTTATTTCCAAGTGCCAGGGTAGCGAGCTAATTATTCTAAACTACATCAATTGAATTGTTCATTGTTTTATATCTGTTAGGTGCTTAAAATAACCATGAATTTGGAGGAGAGAGACAAGCTACTGGAAGTAGCAATTGGCCTCACATATCAGATCTGCAAGTTCACCAGTACTAGTAACCCAGAATATTTCATCATCCACCTTGGCGAATTTCAAATTTCAGAAGAAAATTATGCCGAAATGCTTGTCAAAATTCTCAGAAGGTATGAGCACCCATCACTAGAAGTACCAAGAATTCGACGATTCGTGGTTTTACAAGCCACATGGATGATGAAGCACCACAAACATTTTGTCAAGCTGTTTAACCAATTCGATATTGGAAATCTGCTGGAACGTGTTGGTGATACCACATCAGACCTTGAGTGCTTCCATGTTTTCTCCGGCAGCGTTGGCATCAGTCGGCACCGAGAGAATTTGTCGACATTAGTGGAGGAGGCATTAGAGCATTTGTTTGGAGGTTCTTGCTCCAAGTAGACATTATGGTGTTAAGTTCATTTGTTATTTTTCTCTATGCTGATTTTGAGATTGATTTAGATAGAAAAGGAAAAAAAAAAAAAAAAAAAAAGAGATTGGTTACAGAATTTATGTGCTTTGTATAGATATTTTTTTTCTTCGTCTCCTCAAGTTGCGTGTAAATTTTTGAACTTTTGCTTCAGCAAATATTGGGGTCCTGCCAACAAAATGTTTAATCCTTGGGTTGCTAAAGAAAGATCTGCTTTACGGATATTTTCATTTTCGTCGTTTTTTTAAAAAAAAATAATGTGAAATAATATATGAAATACGAACGATACGACCCCCATCTTATTTTCTTGAAGAAATACGAACGATAAATTTTGAACTGGGTATACATGTATTCAGATGATAAACTTCAAGAAATATGTAATATTAAATGGTTGTCGACCTAGTTTTGATAGTTTTGAATGCATGAGTTAAAATAATTTCTGAGGCCGTGCTTAAACTTTTTGACAGAGTTTAGCGATTGTTATAAGAAACAGAACGATAATAAGGTTGCTATTACAAATCTGGACAAAAGTTCAAACTAAAAACGTTCCATTTTCAGTGAGATGGAGCAAAGACAAATTGACAATACAAAAACTTTGTGGACTTAAATTTACCTTATCTTTTTTTTTTTTAAAGCACCAACTAGCAAGCAGTCGGTCCAAATACGCTTTTAATGTCACATGGTTTTGTTAAACAACGCTAGGGTAGGGGGTGGCAAAAAGGATCGTGGCTCGCTCGAGAAAAATTCTACTCGATTCGACATTGGCTCGATACATTTGGGCTCGAAGCAAAATTCGACTCGTTCGAAATTGGCTCGAAATATAATTTTGTTAACTAATTTATATATATTAGTACATAATTTGTTATATAATATATTTATTTATTACATATAAATGCTATTTTTTTTTAAATATTATTATAAATTGAATAAAATACTAGTTTATAAATAAAATAATATTAAGATTGATAAATATTAAATAATTTGTATATTAGTTGCTTGAAAATATATATAAAAAGTACTATAATTTAGCTCGACGAGCTCGTTAAGAAACTCGATACAAATTCGATTCGATTTGACAAAACTCGAATTAATTTCAAATCAAACTTGGGCTAAGATTAGCTCGCTCGAACTCGACTCGTTGCCAGCCCTACGCTAGGGTAAAACCTGCATCAAATGATTGTAACGTTTAGTCGTTTAGTATCAGCAATAGGGTGAGCATAAACTTGAATTTGAATTTATAATTTTGTTGAGTTGTTAGAGATTTTGCAAGGATGATGGAATTGCAACTAATAAGTTAGAAAATAGTCAGTAAGAATTAACCCACTATTGCGACACTTAATATGCCACTGCATAGGTTATCATGCAAGAAGCTATCCATAAGCACAGTTCTAGTTTTAATCACACAAATGCTTTTTAATCATATTATTTCCCCACAAAACAACCTATAATACTTAAAGCATAACTCCACACTTATATGCAAGCTATCCACTGAGCAGACACAACAACAACAAATCAAAATATCAACTATGCCTGTATTCTAATATATATAAGCTATTCCATAACCTATTCATAGGGCTGTCAATACCGCTCCGTTTCGAACATTTCCGTTTCGTTCCGTCCGAAACGGAGCGGAAATGGAAGGGTTTTTGCTTCCGTTTCGTCCAACGGAACAGAAACGAAATGGTTTATGGTTTCGTTCAGCTGGACGGAACAGAAACGGAACGGCCCAATTTCGTTACGTAATATAACGTTATTCCGTTCAGCCCATTACATTCACAGCCCATATTCGATTCCTCTTTCTATCACGTAGCCCAAGGGAGCGCCGCACTTCTCTCTCTCTCTCTTTTCTCTCTCAGTTGCCTGATAATCTATGCGCCGCACCTCTCTCTCTCAGCGCCGCACCTCTCTCTCTTCTCTCCTGTTCTGAGCCGATGATCTACACCTCCCAACCTCTTCTCCCGCTCTTGTCTCAATCGCCTGAGACTATCCTATCCAATACAACTGAGACTCTGAAAGAGAGTGCCTAAATAACGAATTTGATTAGAGTCTGAAATCTGGTAAAGCAAAACTACTATGCTGGAAGGCGAGGCAAGTGAAATTTGCCTATTTTCTTCGTTCCCCTTCACCTCCGGGCTCTCATGTGTTCCCTATATACTTACAATTGGTACTTCGAAGAATCAAAGAAAAATCGTAACAAATTGAAGGAAGATGCAACAGGTACGCACCCGACTAAACCCTAGACTGTACAAACCCCATGAAATTCTTCGATTTCTTATTAGACTGTACCTCCCTCTCTCTTTTTGCTCCTCTTTTCTCACTGCAATTTTGATTTTTGGCTTCTATTTTTTTTACTAATTTTTTGCTTCTATTTTTTCTGAATTTTTTGCTTCTATTTTTTCATTTTTGCCTTTAGTTACTTAAATTTGTTTGTGTGCATTTCCAAAAAAAATGATGCCAGACAGAACATTGAACTCAATACGAGAGCTTCTTGTAACTTGTAATTGTTACAGCTATGTTTGTCAATTGAGCTTCTAGTTTGGGATCTGTGAGTTTCTTGTAACTTCTAATTGCAAGCTATATATATTTGTCAATTGTCAGATGTTTGCATTTTAATGCAGCTATGCTAGTTCAATCTGTTGTAAACTGCAGTCAATTTTCTTTACCAGGAGCATGCACAATTAGTTTATGAAGAATAGTTTGAGGTTCTTAAGAGTAGGAGGCTGGGCGGAGTCATAATTTGTCTTTTGTTTTTTTTAAAAAAATTTTTTTGTTTTGTTTGGTTATCAGTTTACTGGTATCAGTTTACTAGTTGGTTACCAGTTTACTGGTATGTTTAAGGCCAGTCAGCTCTGCTCCTATGTTCAAACTTTGTAATTTTTGGATGGTTAATGAATTACCTACTGGTTTTAATAAAAAAAAAATTATTGTATAATCTATCATCTATGATTTTAATGTAGTGTAACTATGCAAGTTCAATTTATCTTAATTGCTGTGCAAGTTCAATCTGTTGAAACTTTAAGTTCAATTTGTGGGTTTTTTTTTTGTTATTTTTGGTTTTTTATTTGGGGAGTAAGCACCAGGTTGTTTCATTTTACTCTAATGATTCTGATATTTGTAATGGACGATTTACTTTGAATGAATTTTGCTGACAGGCGTCCATTAAAGAAATAGTTCAATTTGTTGTAATGACGAAATTTAACGTTTGTTCCGTTCTTCCGTTATATAAAGACGGAACATTAAACGGTAAATATTTCATTTACGTTTTCATTACGGAACATAAACGGAAATAATATTTCTACCGTGCATTGCAACGGAACGTAAACGAAAATGTCTATTTCCGTGTCCGTTGTACACGTTTGACAGCCCTACCTATTCATGCATGATTTGACTCAAATGCCTACAACTATAAATATCCCTTTCCACAGCTCAAGTAATATGCTTGTAAAGCATTTAATTGCATATGAAATTTTCAAATTCCCCTCAAGCAGCTATAAGTCTATAACCACATCAAACAAAATCAACACATTAAAGAAAACCTTGCAACAGATAAAATTAGCTAAGCTTCTAACTCAACCATCAACACAGAGCATCAATTAAGCATCCTACAATAGTTAATTCCCGAAACAACATCCCACAATCAGACTACAATTTTGTATAGCGTCTAATAGCTGAAATAAAATTAGCCATGCCTCTACTTAAATCATCATCACAGAGCATCAACCAAATAACTACTGTTAGCTCAATTGAAGAATAAAATTGATAAGAGATATGTACCTTTAAAAATCTTCTCAAAGATTCAAGGAAGACCAGAGCAAAGATGAATGCTAGACTGATAAAAAAAGAGGGCCAATTCCAATATTCCATCCACTGTCAAGTGTCAACCCCTAACAGATAAACCCTAGAAAATCAATGTCAATTAAGGACAGAAATCGAAAGATAAAGGATGGTGACTGGTGAGTACCTCCTCTGGCCTCTGACTCCCTCTCCTTCGTCTCCCACAGCCCCAGATCAAAACCCTGACTCAGACCCTTACATAAAAATTTAATAGTATTCTCAACAGGGCTGAAGAGAATGAGAGGCGGTTTCAACTTTCAAGCGCAGAAGGAGATCACTCCACGTGTCCTGATTTCACATCCAACGGCTCAGATGAGGCGTCGCAAGCAAGGGAGAAATGTGGGTGCTCCCTCCTCGTGACATTAATGTGAAGAGGCGCCAGGCAGAGCAGGAGGTGTAGGCCTCACAGTGGCCATCTCAAAAAGGCTCGAAACACAGAAAACGACACAAGTTTGAGAGGAGCTCGAGGACGAGCAGGAGGAGAAAAAATGTGATAGCTCTCAGATGGAAGAGGAGAGTATTAAGTATTAACTCTCTGTTTTTATTAGAACACACTCGGGTTTTCTGTGGTCAGACATATATGGCTATTGGTGCAACCTTCTTTTTTGTAAAAATTAGCTAAGTCACTAATTTATTTAATTCGGACAATCCAGACGTCAGATACATATGGCAAATGTACAAAAATAAACTATAAATTATGAAAATTCTGCTTTCTTTGAATGGAAAGTGGTGGGTTTTTAAGGCCCACTTATTTCAAAAAAAAAAAAAAAAAATTCTTCCATATCCTCATATCAGACATCCCGTCGGATTTTATCCTTACTTTAATTTATTTAATTTCTCAATCGTATAATTTATAATTTTCACAGAACATTAATTCAAATAATCATGGGACTCAGTTTACCAACTAATCAGTCAGTCTAAGCCGTCAATATCGTTATAGATAGATATTAAAAAATGTATATATATTGATTGTGTGAAATTTCTATCACTTTAACGTTTCTTTTATGTTTTTAATCTCCCTTCCTCTTTTTCTTTATTATATAGTATACATACCGAAGGTGCAATACACCCATCGATATTTTCTTTGATTTAATATGAGGTTTTCCAATAATTTCTTTTGTGATACTTGTGTGTCGCCTGATTTAGTACTAATTAATTTGGTCTTCTCTTTGTGTCGGATTAATTTGTATGGTAAACTTTACTTAATAGTTTTGCACCTTTTCGATGTTTTTTTGACCAATTCTCTGCTTAAAATTTGTTTTTAGAGAGATTCTAGAAAATACAGAATTGAGTCGGAAACCATATTTTTTATGCCCGGTTGCATGGTGTTAACCTATATTCTTTTGAGTAAGACTAAAGTCTAATGCATTGGATGGACCCCTCCATCCAATGCGCTTGTTTTTAGTTTTTATATTTCAAATGATCGATCTAAATCGTCAATGTGATCTCTAATAAAATTTAGTACGAAACCAAATTTTATATTTTTTTAATTATTTTACTTTTTTAAAATTTTTAGAAAATCATCATTTTAAATGATTCGTATTTTTTAGATCGATTTTTTTTAATCTGAAAAAAAAATAGTAAATTTTTCTAAAAAAAAATTTTTAGTCTTATACTAAATTTCAATATGAAGATCATATTAAATGGTTAGAATCAATCATTTGAGACTCTTTTTTTTTATGCTGAGCGCCCCAAGCAGGGAACGATCATTTGAGACTCTAAATTCAAGAACGAATGCATTAGACAGAGAGGATATGTCCAATGGATTGGACTTTAGCCTTGTTCTATTCTTTTTTATTTTCATCTTTTAAAAAATCTTCAATCTAACTAGTTCTCAGAGTAAATAAAACTTTTATTAACTTAGTTTTCTTTTGAAATCTTCCGTCCTCCTTTCTTTTCAATCAAATATTCTCAGGACTTTTTATAGTTGTATGAATTACTATATATTTTTTTTTTCGGGAGTAAAAAATGATGGATTGGTCATAAATGTCTTTATACTTTTTGAGATAAATTTTAAACTGTTAAATCTTTAAAATTCTTAATTGTATTTTGCTTAAAATATGCGGGCTCGTATCACATCATCGGACATTGTACTAATCGATTTAAGTGGAAATTGTACAAAAGGACAATTTTTATTCGTTTGATCATTTTCTTATATTTAATTTTTATAAATTAAAGAACAACCGGAATTAATTAAACTGACACCGTTGGTTGGGGAAACGATTTTAAGACAAAATAAATTACGCTGATGCTAAGAGTCACATCACATCTCTTAAATCGTTATTTTCGTTCCTGATATGCCGCACAAAGGATTGCAAATTTGCAATTGATAAGACACTGAGCTTTGCTGTTTGGTGTTTGGTGGGTCCAAGTGATGCAACACAGTACACACCATTACAACACCAATTCTTTCGCTGGAGACTTTTCACAAACTTTGACCGAGTCAGTCGACATCAAACCAAAAACAAAAGGGTAGTTAGTTCAAAAGTTCCGAATATAAATAAATAAAGTCAGTTTACAAATAGTAACCTGAGCAACTGTTCCTATTTAAAAAATAAAAGCGAGAAAGTAGCGGAGACGAGAAAAAGAAAATAATGCAATTAATTCAAGTTGATGTTAAGAAAATTAAAACCACGTGCTAGGTTCCACGTAATACAGGTACTACCAGCCGCGCAGCAAGGAAGTGGCCTACCAAAATTCTCCTTCCTTGCACGACAAACCCATATCCATATCATATCATTACTTCTCAATTAATCATCAACCAGAAAATGAAGCAAAAAATGACGATATAGACTCATCATCATTCATCAAACAGCTCATCCCTTGCAACATCCGGACTAGTACCACAAGCTACGTTAGACTTGACAATTTCAACCACAATAAATATATATATATATATATATATATATATATATATATATATATATATATATATATATATATATATATATATATCCCCACACCTTCTCCCACTTGATTAATGATATTTCATTTACTGCTCACTAAATCTACTAGGAAGACATTTCGAGCTCCGAAAATGAAGTCTGACAAAGAGGGTGGAGAGACAGCTATACAAATGTCAACACCGGTTAAAAGAACCCCGAAACTGGCAAGAGGTGGCGGGTCGACGACTTTCTTCCAGCCTCAAGATCCGCGTGAATCGACGCCAGGGAGTAGTAACGACAGTACGCGGCCCGTAAGAAGTGTACCTGCGCCAGAAAAGAAATTGACACTGTTCGCACTTCGCCTGGCAGTTCTAGAGAAGGCCGCAAGTGGTCTCGGAACACTGGCATTCATTTGGGCCACGGTGAGTTGTATCAATGGAATTGAATGTAACTAGCTATTACATCGCGCTTCGCTCGATGCAGGGTTAACCCGATGTCATTATATTGTTCGTTTTTAAATCTAATCTGTATTTTACTGTGCCGAGATAAAATTGGAAGAACAACATTTCAAAATAAAATAATAATATAGTCCAAGCCATACGAAAGGAAAATAAGTGTATAATCACTTAGTTTGCTATAACATGAAATAACCAAATAAAAATGAAAAGAAACAAAATGGAGTATAATTATATTTTTCAGCGCAGAATTGCATTATTACAACACTCTTGATAGATGTAATCTAAGCTAAGAACTAATTGCCACCGCAAAAGGAACTAAGAATCTAGTAAGATAATGTCAGCATACATGCAAGACCAATTGCCACTATGATTCTAATCTCTAATATATCTCTAGATACAATATGCTCAAGTAAGGTGGCAGTGACAACTCTATAAAAATCCTAGAGCTAAAGAGGCAAAACAAAGAATTCATCCATAACAATCCCTCCACAACCTATTTCATAAATTCAATAGGAAACAAACAAAATGGAGTACAATGAGATAAAATAATGCAAAACACAATAGAACTTACAATGGCTGTTGGGTCTCCATTGGCCAAAGCATCCTTTTTTCCTCACTGATCTTTGAACCCTTGCGCCACCTGTCATTAAATATTCCAAAACAACAAAATTATAGGTGCAGCTTATTCAAAGTATATAGATAAATATAAAGCAAAGAATTATTTAAAATCGAGACACAAAAAATTAAAAATATCTCTTGATTTGTATAGATATACCCAAGTTAAGCTTCAACAGTTAAGTTTCTTGATAGATGAAGTGAAAAAAAGAAAAAAAAACAGACCAATCAAATCCGTCACAATCGTTCCAAAGCAACTATAGTAATCAAATAGGTTTTAGAGATCAAAATAAAAAAATCAGTTAACCTTTGAGAAATCTAATTAAAAGAAGATAAACATATCTAAATGCCCTCTCTATTGTATTAGAACTGACCCAAATTTTTGCCCAGCCGCTCTAAAGACCTCACAATTAACAAACAAACATACATATTATTAAGATTACTGAACAAACAAACATACTGATTTTTTTATGGAAAGAAAAGAAAAATATATGGAGGTAAAGTGATGGAATTGGATGAGAAGGAAAATTATTTTAACTTTTGCTTTGTTTGGATATTAAATGAAAGGTATAGGAAAAAAATTCTCTCCTTTGTTATGTTTGGATGAATCAATTTAACAAAGATAAAATAATTATTATGACTATTATACCCTTACCATCTCATTCATCTGATCTGTCATATTGATCGAAAATAAAATTGAGTTCCGAGTGACATATACTGACTACTTAACAAAATTTACTGTAAACTTCAATCCCGAAAGAAATTAATGTAGCAATTTTTTTTCTAAAACGGACCAGACTTCGAATCAATCTCTGGAAGGCACAACAACAGTTGCATCTAGGCTGACCTAAGATATCTAAATTTCAAATACATAACTATAAGGACTCCAATCAAATAAAAATACCTACACAATAACATGGGCCCACTTGCAACTACTCCAATGAAAGCAGATCCTGCATTAAAAATGGTACAGTTAATTAGAGTAGCACAACTCTATCCAAGTTACTCTTTATATAAAAAAAACTACAAAAGGTCTAGACCAAAGCAGTATGCAAGATATATGTAAAATGTACCAGCACACAGGCCTTGTCAGATATAATTTGCTTAATCTCTTTTACTTAACCGAAAAATAAAATTCATATCTAAATAAATAGTATAAAGATTACAACACAAAATGCAAGATATTTCAGGTTCGAAAACTACTGATATTGTGACTCATATTTGTAAAATAAATGAAATTGAAAAATGAATAGATCCTTTGCTACCTGGAAACCTCATCATAAAGATTCCATATAGAGAAATTTCAAGAAAAGTCAAAATGCAAGGAAATTTAGAGAAAAGCTAGTTGAGTTTGATAAATACCTGATTTGAATTCAAGATTGCCTATACAGCTCGCAAGGCTGTAAGCTTATGGTCCGCAAAACTACAAAAAGAAAGTTAAATTAATCATTCTGATTGCTGAAATCGTAAAAATAATTGAGATATCACTTCACTCTAACATACGAAACATAAATATTCTATCTATATTAGGATTTAAAACTTATAAAGTTCTAATACAATAGGACCTGTACATGTTGTTGAAATCTTTGATTAAGATGATATATCTATCCAACCATTATTTTATAGTCCAATGTAGAATGCTGCAACAAAATTGTATTTTAGGCTCCAACCCAAACGGGTATTGTTGGCCACACATTCAAACAAACTGAAGATAACTAATAAAGAAAAGAAACCAAATAAGTAATAGATAACTATAATTATTCTATAAATAGGAAGTCCGACTAAAGCCTTCTGTAGAAGACAAAATAATCACGAAACCTATTTCCTCTTATGCTTTCTATGACAACAAATTTTTTCGTTGCACTAAATATAGAGAAAATCAATGTATTCAACTGTAAAAACTGCCTTATAACAATGTGCACTAAATTTGCCCCCCAACTGAACATGCTCGCAATAAACAAAACGAAGACAATTTTATTTAGTCTAAGGTGATTGTGTTATCGATTTAGGTGTGTTTCCTTTATTGATGTCTGAACAAATCGGCCCTCGTTAATGTCTGGATAACAATTGGTTCTGTGTTTTCGTATTATAGATGATGTGCAGTAATCAGTTATCAGTAAGAGCTGATAACTGGTGTAATCAATAGAGACTGACCATCCCTGATCAAAGAACAATAGAGATACTGATGTTAATTACAGAGCTTGATCTCATTATGACCTAAAAAAATAATATATCTGTATTCTGCCTGTAAACATTCTGAACTATTGATTGTTGGGATGCAAGCAATTACCTTTGAAAAATTACATTAACTTTCCAAAGTACTACGTAGACTTACATTTTTTACAGTCCTCTGCAAGCATATATCAGAACATTTGGAACCCAAACTCTGATAAAAAAAAAATCAAAGATAATTAGGCAAATGAATAACAAATAGAAACAGTTAATAAGCAACGATCATTATAAGCCAGAACTTTTCTAATTAAAAGTGTTAAGATAATAACCAAGCACAATTTGAAACCCAAAAATATTACCTTTTTCTTCATACCTCTATGGCAACAATCGCTCACCGCCACTGCCAACGCATGTATGAAAGCCCGGAAGTCTGGCCGCACCTGATCCAATAACACATAAACTCATTATTGCATAGGGAGATGTTATTTATTAATGAAAATTAATGAGCCCTTCACTGAGAAGCGGAAAAAGATTAGTAAAATGGGAAGCACTTACCTTGAGAGAAAATATATGCTTTGCTAATCACCAACCTTTCATAAGGAGCAACCTAAATATTCAATTTCATAATAAATTATTTATAGATAGCTTGTACAGTGAAAGAAGCTATTTTCTATTGTTTCTCTCTTTTTTTTTGCATAATTATACCACTTCTTTAGAGAAAATAGCAAGTTCTGTTGGGTTGATCACTTGCAATTACACACGAAAATATGCCTAAAGGGATATGCCTTGGCTATAATGTTTTAGGCTGCAAGAAGCATAATTTAAACACAAAAATTTTAGTAGGATCCAATGTAAGATAAGATAACATATGATACCCATTTATATTGTTCTATTTGGTAATTATTCTTCTATATTCCTATTCTATGCGTTCTTCAACAATTTCTATCTTTTGTTTAATTATTTCAATCCTATTCTCTGAGGCATTGAAACAAACAGCATTACAATAAACATATTACAGGTATAAAACAAAAATATATAGGAACATTCTTTTCTACCTCCAAGTACCAAACATGCTCACGACTTCTTCAAAATTCTAAAAATGACTGACAAAAACTCAGAAAATGATAGCAATAAACTATTTAAAAGGTAGCCAAATGAATTATGAACACCACAATTTTAAAGGGGAACGAATAATCAATCTAAAAAAAGAGAGAGCATGGAGGGACAGAAAGATAACCTGGCATCGTCGCATGCTCGACACCTTTCTCACCACCTTACCCGTCATCCTTCCTTTCAGCTTAGCTTTCTTCCTTGTCTAATCCTTAAAAGTGGAGAGAAATTGCATTAGAATAGCACCTCTTTGTAACTCAGAAATAGAAAATATTTAATATTTGTCGCAACTAATGGACTATAGCAGGAAAAGGCTTGACAAACCTCAGATCTGTGCATTTCTCCATGCATTGCATCTAGGGATCCGCCTCGACTTCGTTGTTAATTAAGAGGCCATGTAGAGAGGATTATGAAGAGACAGAACCGACTGAGAAAGAGGAACGATCACTGAATCCATGTGCCTGCTGCATTTAGAAAAAAATTCAACAAAGGAAATTAGTACCCTTCTCCTTCAGCCAAAACCTGTATTTCACTTGAGCGTGATGGTCATATTTTTTGGTTAAGTTAGCACAACTTATTTGAGGAGAAATTAAAGGGAGCAAACAATCAAGCAAGATAGAATCAGCATTCTTCTCAGTGTAGACCCGTAGCAGCCCTCAAATACCAGATTCCTAACTGCGCAAGCTACAAGGTGGGAGAAGAAGAAAAAAACCAAGCCTAAATCGAAGGGAAACACAAAAATTGACAGAAAATTGGAAGGGAAAAAAAGGAAAGAGGCAAACGCTAAAGTGGAGAAGAAAAGTGAAAAAAGAAAAGCATGATAGGAGAGGGTACTCACCTGAGAGAGAGATTGACAACCTAGAAAGAGCATAGGAAGCGTCTCTCTTCCTCTTTCACTCCGCAGATCGATCCAGCCTCTCTGATGGTGCGCCGCGTGGAGAAACCCTAGATCCATCGAAGAGAGAGGGAAGACCAGAAGCATCCGTGGATGAAGCTTCGCGAAAGAAAGAGAATAGATAGCGATAGCGTTAGCGGAGACGAACGGAGCAGATTCAATCCATCGCAAGCTAAACAGTAAGGCAGACCGTTGCGATTTGAGCTTTACCTACAGTGTTTTCAGGGTTTGAAATTGAGTTACTTATAATATAATAATGTTTGACAAAATTAAAATTAAAAAGGCAGTCCGGAATTTGATCATTTTCTTTTTTGAATGAATCATGTGAATTGTCCGTACAACTACAATCTTATCATTTTTTCCATTAAGTCCTTAAAAGTTCTAAAATTTTGCATCATGTTTTCTTAAGATTCATTTTGTACTGAATACATCCTACAGTATAGAGAATGTATAGAATTCCATGCATGTCAGCATTCATGTAAGCAGGAATGATGAAAATAAGATTATTGAACAGGTAGTACTGCTTGGTGGGTTTGCAATCTTTGTTAGCAGGATGGATTTTTGGGTCGTGACGGTCATACTAGTGAGTGAGGGGGCTCGGATATTTAGCCGGAGCCACGAGCTCGAGTGGCAGCACCAGTCAACATGGACCCTTGCCAGGTCAGGTTCAAACAGCTTCCGTATGATCAGCTCCAGTTCGAGATTCCTTTGGCGTGCCCTCAAAGCACTGTTTAACCCTCTTTCCGCTGTTGAACCTGAGCATGACCAAGACCGACAGATCAGAGAAAATGCTGCTAAAGCAAAAGAGTTTCAAAAGAAGCTTGTGAGGTGCTGTTTACTTCTCCAATTGATTACTTAATTTTCAACAATCAACTTTTGGGTTTTTAAAAAAGATGACTTGTAAATATTGTGATTTGCACTCTTCAATCAATCAACAAAATATTATTTTGATATTGAAGGTGTTTTTTAATATGAAGCTTAAGATAATTTACTGTGATTCTGTTAATTTCAGGTACCAAACAATGAGAGCATGGCATGCACCAGAGGTGCCGCTACTTCCATACTCTGGCTGGGTGTTCTTGTCGAAGAACATTAGCAGATGGTTGTTGTGGTTGCAAATTGTGTCGGCATTTAATTGCATTGGCCTCTCCCTGTACCGTTTGATTGCGCAAGACTATGGTGAAGTGGATAAAGAAGAGAAACACAACCGTGGGCCGGCTTTAAATCTGTTCTACAGTGTCGCTTTAACTGAGGCTACCCTGTTCTTGGTGGAGAAAATTTATTGGACATATAAAATGTCACACCACAAATTGCTTGAACGTGTTAGCATTGAATGCAATCTTGGTGCTGACGGGCTCATCACTATTAGGCGGTTTTTCTACGATGCATACTCAAGATGCGTTGAGGGAAGTATTTTTGATGGCATCAGGATGGATCTTGTCTCATTTGCAGAGGAGCTACTTGATTCTGCATTCTTAGACGAGCAATATATTGCAGTGAGGATTTTGCAAAAGTTGGTGAGACGAAACAATACCCTTTCAGTCGAGACAGTAAGGAAGATTGAGACAAACACACGGGTCATAGAGAGGTTAGTTGAGATGTTGAACTGGAAAGCCTCAGAGGAACAGGAGATTAGGAAGGCTGCAGCCGAGATATTGACGGAACTAGCTCATAAGCATCACAGTGCTCTTAGGGTTGCGGGAATACCAGGCGCAATGGAATCTATCTCTTCTCTATTGAACAAGAGTCACCAGAATTTTAGCTATGATTATTCCGAGTTCAACCTGTTAGGGTTGTTGATGCTCAAGAGGTTAGCTAGAGACCATGACAATTGCTTCAAGATAGGCAACACTCGCAGGCTCTTACCAAGAGTGATCGAGTTCACCAGTGATGCTCAAAGAATCTTTCAAAATGAGCTTGTGTTAGATTCGCGAATCAAAACAATCAATCGATCACTTAAGGTAACTATGCCACACAACCTCTTAGTTAATCTAGTCAAATGGGACTAAAATAGATACAAGAATGCCCTATATCTAATTCCATTCTGTTTTGCTTGATTTTTTTTTTTTTTTTGAGTAATTTCCACGACCTCGAACTGCATTAATATCCCAAAATGTTGTTACTGTTCAAATTTTTAGGTTGTCAAGATGCTAGTTGAAACGAGTGGCAGTGCAGGAAAGATTCTTCGAGAGGAAATCTCAAATATCGTAATCACAGTTAGCAACATGCGAAACATCCTTGAATATGGACACAGAGAAATCAAGTTGCAGAGACTAGCAATAGAAGTACTGACAGGACTAGCAATGGATGAGAACGCAAAAGAGAGGATTGCATCAACAGGAGGCGTTATCAGGTTGCTTTTCTCTATTTTCTCGAGTCCAGGTGTCGAGGGGGAAAGCTCTGTCAGGACAGAGGCTGGAGAGTGCATTGCCATGCTGGCACTAGAGAGTCAGATGAATTGTTCTCTGATACTAAAGAAGGTCGATGTGAGCAAGCTTGTTGAAGTGCTAGGCGATCAACACCTACGCTTGAATGCATTAAGGATCCTAAGGAACTTGTGCGCTTATTCCGGAGATGAGTGTAGTAGCCAGCTTGAAGGTGTTGTTGCAGCATTGCCCTCTGTATGTTGCTCATCATTTTTAGTGTTTTCTTTAAATTTAATAGTTTGGAACTTAACTAAATTTAATAAAATCCTGTTGAAAATCCAAAGATTGCAAAATAAAGCCCCAGGAGAGCATCCTCAATGTTGAAAATCGTTTGGATGAGCCCTAAAAATAAGAGAATAAGAGAATAAAGAAGTAAATTTATTATAAACAATCCAAACTCTTCACAAAGTTACACACTTTTCCATACTTCTTCCCTTATTCCTCTTATTCCCACACCATCCAAACGGAGCCATAGATAATTCCAATTTATTTGATTACCATACATCTAACATTCAAATTGATTTGTTTAGTTTTTATTGATAAATGATTAAAGCCTATTCCAAAATTTGTTATCTTCTTGGATAAATTTAGCTACATTACTCATTGATGTTGGCCTATTTGACCTTGGTTGCACAATCTAGGGTTTGTATGTTAGTAGAAGAAAGAAAGAGGAGAGGAAGAAGAAGGTGGCTGCTGCCCCTCTATTGATTTTCTTAATTTTCTTATACAATTACATGGTTTTTGGTCATACATATTGGAATCCCGTACTAGGCCTTACATGGGCCATTTACAACATCAATACTAGTCCAAACATATATCTAAATATCTCCAAACAAGGCCCAATAGCTATACTAACCATTAGCCTACTATTTTGACATACTAATACACAAATACTAACCAAAACATTAATTTCAACACTCCCCCTTAATGTTTTAGTTTTCCATCCCCAACAATTCTCTAAGATACACAAATTTATCATAAGGAAGTGCTTTAGTGAAAATATCCGCCAATTGGTCACCGGTCTTCACATGCTTAATCATAACCTCTTCATCTTTCACCATCTCTCTAATGTAATGATGCTTGAGGTCTATGTGCTTTGTTCTCTTATGAAACACCGAGTTCTTTGACATTGCTATTGCCGACTTGTTGTCACAAAAGAGAACCGTGGCCATATCTTGCTTCTCCCCCATATCTCCTAAAACTTTTCTCAACCAAATCACTTGTTTAGTTGCTTCACTTGCCGACACATATTCGGCTTCCGCGGAGGAATGTGCCATCCTCTCTTGTTTCATTGATCCCCATGAAAAGATACCCGACCCGAGTGTAAAGCAATACCCGGATGTACTTTTCATGTCATCCAAACTACCGGCCCAATCGCTATCACAATATCCAAACAACTCAATATCCTCTCTTTCATTTCTCTCAAACATGAGACCATAATCTTTGGTACCTTGAATGTACCTCAACACTCTTTTTGCAACTCCATAATGCATTTTGCTAGGTTGATGCATAAACCTTGACAACAATCCCGAAGCATACATAATATCGGGTCTAGTAGTGGTAAGATATAACAAACTCCCAACCAAACTTCTATATTGTGCCGCATCGGCATTCCCACTACCATCATCTTTCATCAATTTTTCATTCACCAACAACGGTGTTTTTACCGGATTGCAATTTTCCATATTGAATTTAGAGAGAATACTTTGGGCATACTTCTTTTGAGAAATAAAAACACCATCATTCTTTTGATCAATTTCAATACCCAAGAAATAATGTAGCATACCCAAATCATTCATCTCATATTTTTTCATCATATCATTCTTGAATTCATGCATCATTTTTTCATCATTTCCGGTAAATATCAAATCATCAACATAGAGAGAGACAATAAGCATACCGGTTTCACCATGCTTGACATAGAGTGTTGGCTCGCTAGGACTTCTCTTGAATCCCTTTTCGGTGAAGTATCCATCAATGTTGCCATACCATGCACGGGGTGCTTGCTTTAACCCGTACAAGGCCTTCTTCAACTTGTAAACTTTCTCTTCTTCACCTTCAACTTCAAATCCTTGTGGTTGCACCACATACACTTCTTCTTTCAACACTCCATTCAAGAAAGCCGATTTCACATCAAGTTGGTAAAGCTTCCAACCTTTATGTGCGGCCAATGCAATCAACATCCTTATTGTTTCATGCCTTGCTACCGGAGCAAATGTCTCTTGATAATCAATGCCGGGTTGTTGTGAATACCCTTTGGCAACTAATCTTGCCTTGCACTTTTGGACCGAACCATCGGGGTTCGTCTTTGTCTTGTAAATCCACTTCAACCCAACAACATCTTTCTCTTTTGGTTTTTCAACCAACTCCCATGTTTTATTTTTCACAATCATTTTTATCTCATCCTCCATGGCATTTCTCCAAACCTCCTCTTGAACCGCTTCTTCAAAGCTTTCCGGCTCAACAACACAAAAGTTGCATCTTTCATACACATCACTTAACCTTCTCAATCTTATCGGAGTTGAGCTTGGAGTAGATGAGCTCGATCCGATATGTGTTGTAGGAGATTGTGGTTGCTCTTCTTCTTCTTCTTCTTCATGGCTACCTTCACTTGCACCACTTGATCCTTCTCTTGGATCATCTTCATGTACCATCATTGGCACACTTTCAACTCCTTTTTCTTTCCAATCCCACTTGTCTTTCTCATTGAAAATCACATCTCGACTTTCAATCACTTTGTTTCTCTTTAAACTAAAGAGCCTATAGCCCTTTGATTTTGTGCTATAACCAACAAACACACATTTCTCACCTTTATCCTCAAGCTTGTTTCTCATCTCTTTTGGAACATGAGCATAGCAAACCGATCCAAATACCTTCAAATGATTCACCGATGGCTTTCTACCACCGGACCATGCTTCAAATGGTGTCTTGTTTTCAACCGCTTTAGTGGGACAACGGTTCAACAAGTAAACCGCCGTGTATGTTGCCTCTGCCCAAAATGACAATGACAACCCCTTCTCATTCATCATGGTTCTTGCCATCTCCACAATAGTTCTATTCTTCCTTTCGGCAACTCCATTTTGTTCCGGTGTAAAACCGATCGTCACTTGCCTTTCAAGACCAATATCCTCACAAAATTTATCAAACTCCTTGGAGTTGTACTCACCACCTCTATCACTTCTCAATTTTTTAATTAACTTGCCACTTTGCCTCTCAACCATTCTTTGAAATTTCTTAAAAATCGAAAATGCTTCCGATTTTTGTCTCAAGAAATAAATCCAACACATCCTTGAGAAATCATCAATGAAAGTGATAAAGTATCGATTACCTCCATGAGAGTTAGTGCTCATCGGCCCACAAATGTCGGTGTGAACAAGCTCCAATGGTGCCTTTGCTCTCCATGCCTTCTCTTTTGGGAATGTCTCACGGTGTATCTTACCAAGAGCACATGCTTCACACACATCTTTCTTCTCTTCAATGTTTGGCAAACCATACACCATATTCTTTCTACTCAACAACTTCAAGCTTTCAAAGTTCACATGTCCAAGCCTCTTGTGCCATAACCATGACAAGTCTTCTACATCAACTTTTAAAGCAACTCCATTTGCGGACTTGAGAGTAAGAGGGAAATTTCTATGCCGCTCCATATTCACCATGGCCATCAACTCTCTCTTATTTTCAACCTTATCAAAAATCTTACATGTCTCCCCCTCAAAGTGAACCGCATGACCATGCTCAATCAATTGTCCAACACTTAGTAAATTTTGAGCCAAATCCGGCACAAGCAACACATCATGAATCAACATCCTACCTTTCTTAGAATTAACGGCAATTGTGCCTTTTCCCTTTGACTTCACAACCGCACCATTACCCATTGTGATTTGAGTAGTGGCGGTCGTGTCAAGCTTGCAAAAGATTGACTCATCACCGGTCATGTGATTACTACACCCGCTATCAACATACCATACATCATCTTTCTTTTCAACCGCCGCTTGGCATGCATAAAAAGTACTACCATTACTTCCACCATTCTTTTTCTCTTCGGTGTAATTGGCTTGCTCTTTATTCTTGTCTCTACACTCCTTTTGCTTATGGCCATACTTCTTACAATTGTAACATTGAGGCTTACCCTTATTGTAGCAAGTTTCTTCTAAGTGACCCGGCTTCTTGCAAAAATTGCAAAATTTACCGTCACCATTGCCTCTACCTCCACCTCGACCTCTACCTCTACCTCGACCTCTTCCATAACCACCACCCCCACGGGATGTTTCTCCTTTATTCACATTTTGATTTGAGCCCTCTTTTACATTCACCTTTGATTGGAAAGCACTTTCAAGAGAATTTTCACCACGCCTACCCAATCTTTGATCATGCATTTCAAGAGAACCCATCAAATCATGAACACTTAGTTTAGAGAGGTCTTTGGTTTCTTCAATAATAGACACAATATTGTCATATTTGGAGGTAAGACTAATTAAGATTTTCTCACAAACCGCCTTATCGGTTAGGTTATCACCCAAGCTCTTAATTTGGTTCACTAATTCAATCACTTTTGAGAAATACTCATTTAAAGTCTCTTTCTCCATTCTCAAATTTTTGAAATCCCTTTTGAGAGTCAAGAGTTTTACCGCTCTCACTTTATCGGTTCCTTGAAACTCCCTTTGCAAAATATCCCACGCCTCTTTGGACGTTTTTGCCCCAATTATTCTAGGAAAGAGCTTGCGGGAAATACCTTGTTGGATGCAAAATAGAGCCTTCGCATCTTTCTTCTTGTTCTCCTTCTCCTTCTCATCAACCACAACGGTGGTAGTTATCACCTTTCCATCATTATCTTTCTCCTCAACGACTTTTGGAAGTTTCTCCACAAACCCTTCTTCTACAATATCCCACAAATCTTGTGAGATCAAGAGAGTCTTCATCATAATGCTCCAATAGTCATAATCTTCTCCGTCGAAGACGAGTTGCGCACCTCGCGCCGGCCATGCTTCTCCTTGCAACACCATAGAACTCTCTCCAACTTCTATTTTGCTTTTCTCACTTCAATAGATGAATCTCACTTGCAATCTCACCTCAACCTACGCTCTGATACCACTTATGTTGGCCTATTTGACCTTGGTTGCACAATCTAGGGTTTGTATGTTAGTAGAAGAAAGAAAGAGGAGAGGAAGAAGAAGGTGGCTGCTGCCCCTCTATTGATTTTCTTAATTTTCTTATACAATTACATGGTTTTTTGTCATACATATTGGAATCCCGTACTAGGCCTTATATGGGCCATTTACAACATCAATACTAGTCCAAACATATATCTAAATATCTCCAAACAAGGCCCAATAGCTATACTGTTGAGTTGATGGAGGAGAGAGAGCGGTACCGATCGGTGGTACAGAGAGATTAAAGAGAGAGAGGGGATGAGTTGTGTTTCGCACACAGAAGGTGCGATGCGAGAGCCAGAGAGGAAAACCAAAAAAATATCAAAGGGACTAAAGTTTTTTTGTCGGGAATGGATGAATCCCAATTTTCATTTTCTCAATTTATTAGTCTCTTACAAAGTTACAAATAAGACCCTACAAATGTTACATATTACAAATACAATAAGAAAATGAAAACTACAATACAAGAGGAATGAGTAAGGAACCCAACAAACTCCTCCTTCCGACTCATGGAGCGTGTCTACCCAATAAACCCGCCTTCTCACAACAAGCTTCAAGCTTCAATGGCGGTATCGACTTGGTCAACATATCCGATCCATTATCACTCGTGTGGACTTTCTCCAACACCAATTCTTTTCTCTCAAGCACATCACGAATCCAATGATATCTCAAATCAATGTGCTTGGACCTAGAGTGAAACATCGGGTTTTTACTCAAATGAATTGCACTTTGACTATCACATAACAAAGTATACCTCTTTTGCCGAATACCCAACTCATGCAAGAACTTCTTCATCCAAATTAGCTCCTTGCATGCCTCCGTAATGGCTATGTACTCGGCTTCGGTAGTTGAAAGTGCAACACATTTTTGTAGCTTGGATTGCCATGACACGGCCCCGTTTCCAAAACAAACCAAATAACCGGATGTAGACTTTCTAGAGTCTATGTCACCGGCCCAATCGGCATCCGTATATGCCTCCAACACCGGATTTCTTGTGCCACCAAAACAAATGCAATGAGTGGATGTACCCCTCAAATATCTAAGTATCCACTTAACGGCATTCCAATGCACTTTACCCGGATTAGAAAGAAAACGACTCACTACACCAACGGCATGAGCAATGTCCGGTCTAGTGCATACCATTGCATACATCAAAGAGCCTACAACCGAGGCATATGGCACCTTTCTCATCTCATCCTTTTCTTTGTCATTCTTAGGGCAACCATCCAAAGATAATTTAAAATGACTAGCAAGAGGAGATGTTACCGGTTTGCAATTTTTCATGTTGAACCTTTGAAGTACCTTCTCAATGTACTTCTCTTGTGACAACCAAAGTTTCCGATTCTTCCGGTCTCTAGTGATACTCATACCAAGAATTTGCTTGGCCGCCCCTAAATCTTTCATAGCAAATTCGCTTGCAAGTCTCTCCTTTAATGCTTTGATTTTTCTCAAATCACTTCCAATGACCAACATATCATCAACATAAAGCAAGAGAATGAGAAAATCACCACTAGAATACCTCTTAACAAAGACACAATTATCGGAAATGGTTTTAGTAAATTTATTGTCACACATGAAAGATTCAAATCTTTTGTACCAATTTCGTGGTGCTTGCTTCAAGCCATAGAGGCTCCTCCTCAACTTGCACACCATGTGCTCTTGTCCTTGCACCACAAAGCCTTCGGGTTGCTCCATATAGAGCTCCTCCTCCAAATCACCATGGAGGAATGCGGTCTTGACATCTAGTTGCTCAATCTCCAAATCCAAACTAGCGGCCAAGCCAAGCACAACCCGAATTGATGACATCTTCACAACGGGTGAGAAAATTTCTTCAAAATCAACACCCTTCTTTTGACCAAATCCCTTCACTACCAACCGAGCTTTGTATCTCGGTTTTGCTTCTTGACCCTCCAATTTGACACGGTAAACCCACTTGTTCTTGAGCACATTTTTGCCTTTTGGCAAATTCACCAACTCAAAAGTGTTGTTCTCATGCAAGGATTTTATTTCATCTTGCATGGCATCCAACCACTTATTCTTGTGCTCCGACTCAATAGCCTCCATAAAGCATTCGGGCTCACCACTATCACCAAGCAAAGCAAATTCATTTGTGGGATACCTTGTGCTAACTCGCCTTTCACGAGTTGACCTCCTCAATTCTTGCACTTGTGAGCTATCACTTGAAGAGGTTTCGGATTGAGGATCGCTCTCTTGAATTTGTGGGACACTAGTTTCGGTTGTATGGCTAGGGTTTTCATCATTTATTTCGGTTCTTGGGTTGTTGGAAGAGAGAGGAGTTAGGTCAACATAGCTACTTGTAGAGGTTTTCGCCTTGTCGAGGTTGCCAACATTTTCAATGGTTTCTTTCTCAAAGAACACCACATCTCGACTTCTCACCAACTTCTTCTCAATTGGATCCCACAACCTATAACCGAATTCACCATTTCCATACCCCAAGAAAACACACTCTTTAGTCTTGCTATCAAGCTTTGACCTTTCATCCTTGGGTATGTGCACAAAGGCCCTACAACCAAACACTCTTAGATGGTCATAAGAGACATCTTTTCCTTTCCAAACCCTTTCCGGTATATCGCCATCCAACGCATGAGAAGGAGAACGATTGATCAAGTGAACCACCGTGTTCAATGCTTCTCCCCAAAATCCCTTTGAGAGCTTAGAATGAGAGAGCAAGCACCGAACTCTTTCACATATGGTGCGGTTCATGCGCTCGGCCACACCATTTTGTTGTGGAGTCTTGGGTACGGTCTTTTCTAATTTAATACCATTGGCCTTGCAATATTCCTCAAAAGGACCACGGTACTCACCACCATTATCGGACCGGACACACTTGAGTTTCTTGCCGGTCTCTCTTTCAACCTCCATAGCCCAAGACTTAAACACATTCAACACTTGATCTTTTGTTTTCAAGGAGTATGCCCACAATTTCCTTGTATGGTCATCTACAAAGGTCACAAAATAAAGAGCACCACCAATACTCCTATCACCCATAGAACAAAGATCGGTATGTACCAAATCCAAAGCACTCGATTTCTTGGTAGTGGGATTTCTTTTAAAGGCTACACGGTGTTGCTTTCCGGCCAAACAATGTGTACAAGAGGAGAGAGATGTACCTTCACAAGAGACATATTTCTTCTTGGAGAGAATTTCTATGCCCTTCTCACTCATATGACCCAACCGCAAATGCCACAAATCGGTTGAGTTGTCTTCCGATACATTCACCTCTCCGCACATCTTCACTTGAGTCACGTAGAGTGACCCGGATTTATACCCACGAGCAACAACCAAATGCCCTTTCACTAACTTCCATCTACCACCAATAAAGTCACTATGGTACCCGTCATCATCAAGGGCACCAACCGAGATGAGATGATGTCTCATATCCGGCACATGCCGCACATTCTTGAGGATAAGCTTGCATCCTAAGCTTGTCACAACTTCTATGTCACCAATTCCAACAATTTTACATGCTCCATTATTGCCCATTCTCACAACACCACGATCACCCTCCTTGTAGGAAGTGAACAAGTCACGTCTAGGCGCGACATGGAATGAGGCCCCGGAGTCTACAACCCATGAGGAATCATGACAAGTAAGGTTTACAAAACCTTCATCACAAGCAATGAACACTTCGCCATCGGAAGCAATAGCGGTGGTACTTTCATTCCCACCATCATCATTCTTACCCTTAGACTTATCTCTCTTGAGCTCATCATTCTTTGCCTTTAACTTCCGGCACTCATTTTTCATATGACCGGGCTTCTTGCAATAATGACAAATTATTCCCTTTCTAGATTTAGACCTTCCCTTTGACTTGCCACGCTTGTCATCATTATAGGAGTTTCTTTGAGTGCTTCTACCACGATTTTCGGTGACAAGGGCCGAGGACTCACTAGTGATCCCCGACTCCTTACGCCTTAACTCTTCATTGAGCATACTATCCTTCACCATGGCTAAGGTCACAACACCGTTAGGTGCCGAGTTGCTCAAGGTCACCACCAAAGTTTCCCAACTATCGGGTAAAGAACTCAACAAAATTAGGGCTTGCAACTCCTCATCCAATACCATTTTCATAGTTGACAAGCGGTTTATGCAATCTTGGAATTGACTCAAATGATCCGAAACGGATGTTCCCTCTTGATATTTCATATTCACCAATTTTCTAATAAGGAATGCCTTGTTTTGAGCGGTCTTGCGCTCATACAAACTCTCAAGCTTTTCCCACAACACCTTGGCATCGGTTTCCGATGATATATGATGATAGACGGAATCATCAACCCATTGTCTAATTAAGGCTATTGTCTTTCTATTAGACACTTTCCAAACATCATCGGTGGTGGTAGCGGGTTTGGTACCCGAGAGGGGTTCATATGCATCCTTACAATACAACAAATCTTCCATACGAGACTTCCAAATGGAGTAATTAGAAGATGTAAGCTTAACCATGGTACCACTATTTCCCTCTTCCATTTTTAGACACAAACCCTAGGTCCCAAATGTAATGCACCGGTCAAGAGAACCTCACCTCAATACGGCGGAGCAACGGCCACTCGCGACTCGACGGCAACAACCCGATCGAGGTCGGAAACGGAGGTGATCAACGGCTGCGGCTCGGCAGCGGCTAGGGTTTGACGGCGGTGACTCGACGGCTAGGGTTTCCGCAACAGCGACTTAGCGGCGACGAACCTGGCTCTGATACCAGTTGTTGAGTTGATGGAGGAGAGAGAGCGGTACCGATCGGTGGTACAGAGAGATTAAAGAGAGAGAGGGGATGAGTTGTGTTTCGCACACAGAAGGTGCGATGCGAGAGCCAGAGAGGAAAACCAAAAAAATATCAAAGGGACTAAAGTTTTTTTGTCGGGAATGGATGAATCCCAATTTTCATTTTCTCAATTTATTAGTCTCTTACAAAGTTACAAATAAGACCCTACAAATGTTACATATTACAAATACAATAAGAAAATGAAAACTACAATACAAGAGGAATGAGTAAGGAACCCAACATATACTAACCATTAGCCTACTATTTTGACATACTAATACACAAATACTAACCAAAACATTAATTTCAACAATTGAAAGAGAGACATATATACTGCATTTATACTCGATCATTTCTAAGTGCCTGGGTAGTGAAGTAATTATTCTGATTTCTGAACTACATCAATTGAATTGTTCATTGTTTTATATCTGTTAGGTGCTTAAAATAACCATGAATTTGGAGGAGAGAGACAAGCTACTGGAAGTAGCAATTGGCCTCACATATCAGATCTGCAAGTTCACAAGTAACCCGGAACATTTCATCATCCAGCTCGGCGAATCTCATATTTCAGAAGAAAACTATGTTGAAACGCTTATCAAAATTCTCAGAAAGTATGAGCACCCATCACTAGAAGTACCGAGAATTCGACGATTCGTGGTTTTACAAGCCACATGGATGATGAAGAACCACAAACATTTTGTTAAGCTGTTTAACCAATTCGATATCGGAAATCTGCTGGAACGTGTTGGTGATACCACATCAGACCTTGAGTGCTTCCATGTTTTCTCCGGCAGCGTTGGCATCAGTCGGCACCGAGAGAATTTGTCGACATTAGTGGAGAAGGCATTAGAGCATTTGTTTGGAGGTTCTTGCTCCAAGTAGACATTGTGGTGTTAAGTTCATTTGTTATTTTTCTTCTCTATGCTGATTTTGAGATTGATTTAGATAGGAAAGGAAAATAAAGAAAAAAGAGATTGGTTGCAGAATTTATGTGCTTTGTAGATATTTTTTTCTTCATCTCCTCAAGTTGCGTAAAAGATTTTGAACTTATGCTTCAGCAAATATAAGGGTCCTGCCAACAAAATGTTTAATCCTGGGGTTGCGAAAGAAAGATTTGCTTTACTCATAATTTCGTTTTTGTCGTTTCTTTTTTAAAATTGTAAAATTATATATATGTAAAACACGAATGCTACATTTAAAACTGGGTCAAAATACATGCATTTAGATGACTAAATGGTTGTCTTAAGTTTTGAATGCCTGAGTTGAAATAACTTCTTTATTTTTAAACCCGTGCTAAAACTTTAGACATAGTTTACTGATTGTTTTAAGAAACAGAATTAAAATGAGGTTGCAATTACAAATCTGGAAAAAGTAATACTAAAAAGTTCCATTTTCTGTTGAGACAGAGCAATGGAAGTACAAAAACTTTAAGGACTTTTTTTTTTTTAGGGTTGGGTGGCAAAGTACCACACCGGCAAATTTTATTAAATAATAAAAAAATATTTACAAAAAGAAAAAAAATTAAATAAAAAAGTCTATACAAGGAACAGTAAAACTAATAAAAAACTTTAAGGACTTAACATTACCTTATCTTATAAAAAGAAAATGCACCAACTTGCAAGCAGGCGGTCCAAATACGCTTTTAATGTCACGTGGTTTTATTTTATTTCAATTAAACAACGTTAGGGTAAATCCTGCATCAATTGATTGTAACGTTTTATTATTCTGCAATAGGGTGAGCGTAAGCTCGAATTTTAAATTTATGATTTTGTTGAGTTGTTAGAAGATTTTGTGAGATTATGGAATTTCAATGAAGGTGCGGCCATTTGAAAATAAAATTAGAATTAGTTATTCTAATATTTTTTTAAAAAAAAATCAACCTTTCATGATTATAAGCTCGTTGGAAGCAAAGGTGTTATTTTCAACTGGTCTTGAAATTAAAATAACTTTCTAACCCGAATGTGTTTTGTTCATTTTTAAATCCAAACTTAAAAGTGATCGAATAACATTTTTAATAAAAAATTAAAAATATCTATAGTGGACTCGAATTATAACTTTATTCAATTTAAGACTACTTTAGTAAAATTTGATCCTAACGTGATTCTTAATCATTAGAATGACTTGTTTAATTCAGAATAACTAATCATTAATTTTATTCTCAAACAATCCTAGCGAACCCTCAAATACCAATGTGCAATTTCTTTTAACTAGACATGGCAGAGTTCGAAATTAAAATCGGGCAAACACAATAAGCAGTATAGTATGATTTAAATTTTATGAAATAGACCAAATTGTACTTTCAAAAACGTCAGTAACTAAAAGGGAAAAAGGAAAACTTCGAGATCTAGGGGTGCGTTTGGATTGTTGGAAGAAAGAAGAAAAAAAAGAAGAAAGAAGAAAAAAAAATTATAAACAATCTAAACTCTTCATAAAATTACACAATTTTCAATACTTCTTCCCACTTCTTCCCTTCTTCCCTTCTTTCCACACCTATCCAAACGGAGCCTAGGAGACCAAGTCCCCCTATTTTCTCTGCGATATGTGACGCCACAATAATGCAATTTGAGATTTAATTTGAAAATTTGACTGTTAATTATTGCTCAAAATTATATATCAGATGTCATCAACAAGTAGTATAGTATGATTTTATTTTATAAAGCAAACCAAATATTACTTGAAGAACTACAGTAACTAGCTAAAAGGGAAAAATAAACAAATACAATTCCTAATTTTTAGGGAGCTGGTCCCCTCTTCCTGTGCTATTAGTGGACGTCACAATAATGCAATTTTTGAGATTTAATTTGAAATTTTAACTGCAAATTATTGCTCAAAATTGTATATATCAGATGTCATGTATTGTTGGTATACGCCACAATTACGTAATTTGCTTACCGAGTTCAAATTTTGACTATTGATCAATAATATAGAACTCATATGAAATATTAATTGGTATTGCTACTCCGTTCATGGCTAATCGTTAGCTTTTAGTTGCTAGTATTGAAAAATTTTATTTGGTCTTTAAATTTAATCGTTAGCTTTAAAAAAAAAATAAGGTAGTTAACTTAAACAAAAAAGAACTAACTTTGGTCTTTAAATTTCCATTTACTGTAAACGACGCAACATCAAAACATATAAATTAGTCCTTGAACTTCTCTAGAAAAAATCTTTCAAGGAATTAGTTCCTTTTTATAAAACTTAAAGGCTAATTCAGGTTTTTCATAATTAAAGAATCAATTTGATGCATACAAAAATTCAGGAGGCTACCTTTTGTTGTAAGTTCTGAAGGTAATTTATTACTAATTTAAGGACCAATCAGAATATTTTTCACAAGTTGAAGGACAAAAATTTGAATATTTTCATCAACAGTTAAACAAGAAGATAAGGCAAATATGTCTTCAAACAAAACAAATTATTTATTTTTACATGCTTGGTAGTGGCAACCAAGTTAAGTGAAACTAATTATTAAGAGGCTCTATCTGTGAGCAATTCGCCTACATATCCTTAGTATGGTACGATATCATATTATGTGCTATGACCAGGATATTTTTTTTTTCTTTCTTTCTTTTTATTGATGAATGAACTAGCTTGTTAGTGCCGATCAACAACTTAGCAGAAGGAATATTAATTGGGGATAATTGGCGTTTGGTGCCATCTCGGAAGCAATTAAATGGAAATGTCAAGGGCAATCAACCACATACCTTCGAACAATGATAATAATAAAATTAAAAAAAAACCTAACTCAACACTCAACAATTAATTAACCTATTATATTATTAAAAACACTGGGATCAGTCATTGACTCATTGTGCATGTGCATTTTCTCAACCATAAGTAATCTAAGCTTCAAATGCTCATTATATAATGGTTATAATTCTATTGACTATCCCTTTCCTAGAAGAATTTAGTATTGCTGATAATAATGCTTTATTGCCAACCTGTCTACAATCATGTAGACAATTGTTATCAACTGTTACTTTTTCTCATTAAATGAGTACATAATGTACATTTAGTCCTTGAGGTAGGGGTGAAAACGGTCATCGTTTCGTCCAAAACGAAACGAAAACGGTTAAAGATTTTTGTTGCGTTTTAAAAACAAAACGGTTAACGAAAGCTTGAAACAGTTTCGTCCATGTGTATTTTCGTGATTTCGACCGTTTCGTTCAAATGGTAGTCAATTTCGTTCTCAAAACGCAACGGTCAACGAAATCGACTGTTTTCGTGGTCGTTTTGAACGTTATGCAGCCCTCAAGGTAGTAGAAGTGAGAAGTCCAATAATTATTCAAATCAAGCCCATGACATTTTCTTGTTTAATGATGGTGAATTGGTGAGAATATAATAGGCCTAAACACACACCAGTTATGACGTCAAATCCGTTATTATCAGTTCATTTGTAGCCCAATACACTGTTGGGTTTTGAGTCCTGAAAACCCACCATTCATATGTTAGAAAATTTTATTTCTAGTTATTTTCTTTCCAAACAAAATAATATTATTCGATTGAGAAATAAAATTAAGATATTAATAAAAAATTCTTCCGAAAACTAATTTTTGATCTAGTGACAAAAAGCAATACACCTTAAGTGATAGGTCGTAAGTTTAAAATTCGATTGGAAAGTTTTTCATAGACATTTAATTTAAAAATAAGTTGGAAGACTTGATTCAATATTGTTGTCAAAATTATAACCCTCTACTTTGTGAGTTTAACCAAGAATGATTTTGAACTTTTTATAACGAAAATAAAACAACAAATAAAGTGTTAATTGATAACCTACCAAACATCATGGTACTAAAAAAAAATTATATATAATTATGAAAGTTATCACCCCCGTTCCTGTTTTTTTCCTTCCACTGCTTGAGCCTATTTATCTCCCAGCTAGGAAGGTTAAATCATTAGATTTAGAGAGTATAAAACTTGTTGGCTCCACGGTACACGTGGCATCTCATGAGTAAGACTTGGATTACTTGTTGGTTCGAGTCGTCTGTCGTCTACTCGTGTCACGCGAGCCAGACCGTTTCTCTTCCCGCGAGAGTCCACCACGTGGCACCTCTATTTCAGATCTCGCGCCCATCTCGAGTTTTCGTGCAAGCCAGATCCCAAGCGACGCACGCAACATAAGCCCATGACTGACACATGGACCCACCAGAATATATAACATCCTAGTTTCGGAATGTAATAACCCACTACATTCTGTGATACATAATATCCGCCACGGAAAGTTTGAACAGTTCCCTCGGCTCTACTTAAATTATACCAAGCCTCCTAATTTCCTAATCCCAGTTCCTGCACTAAAATCAATCACTAAATTAAGAGAAGAGAAGAGAAGAAAGAAGCACTGCCATGGCTTCCCTCCGATTCTCTCTTCCCTCCAAATCGCTCGCATCTCCTTCAATCTCCCACCTCAAAGTCGGAAGGAATCAACCTACTCGCGTCTCTCACTTCCATGGCATCCCGACTCGTTCTCCCTTCGCCAATCCGCTCAGGTACCACATCCAATCTCTCAATTTCGATCAGGAAACGAACAATTTTGAGCCACATTGTCGGCCTCTTGGATCATTCAGTTGATAACATCACTCTATTGTATTGTATTGTATTGTCCTTGCAATAGATTTTAATTGCCACTGAATTGTTCTTCGTTTGATCGTTTTGTTGGCGTCTCATTGTCCAACAACTTTTCAGGATTGCTCTTCCGATGAAGATGAAGGAGAGAAAGCGTGAGACGGTTGTGCGTGCATCTGCATCAGTGAGCGCGCAAACTCTCCAATGGGTTTCGGCCGTTTCTACTGGGTGAGATCTTCTCGTTGTGCCTTCTTTCCTAATTAGATAAATTTCTGGACAACAGTTTAGTTTGGTTCTGTGTAATCAGAAATTTGCACTTGATAGTTTGGTTTTCCACTAATTATTTTTTATTTTTCAGTTTGAAAACAGAAAATTGTTATCTTAACTATATTATTCAAAGTGTTCTTGTTAATTAATTCAATTATCATAGAGTTATATAAATGCAATTTATTGTAGAATACTGATGGTGAGTAGAGGAACTGCAATCCAAAAATCATTCCTTGTGCCCCTATTTGCTCTCCAAGCTCCAGCTAGTATAATAGCATGGATCAAGTTAGCCTCTTCAATTAACTCTATCAATTTTATTCCACATTTCTAGTTGCAACAACAAAAAAGTTATATCTCTGTTTGATTTGTGTTTTATATGCAGGGGTGAGTATGGTATGTGGACTGCTTTTATCACTCTGCTGATTCGTCTATTTTACTTCATTCCAGGTACGTGATTTAAAATGGTTATTTACTATGTATACTGGTAAGTATCAGTTCAGTCCTGAAACAGCAAATATAGTGCAGATATTGTTCTCCTCACGAAAGAGACGAACATGCTGTTTATTCTTTTGTGTTTTTGAAGGTTGGTTAACATTACCAACCAACAATTTCATTAAACAAAATAGCAGGTACCGAATTTTCCAATAGTTACAAAGCAAGTTTACTGAGTTATTAACCCTGTATTCTGTTGATTATGTCTTTCTTTGTTGTTCTCAATGCTGTTAGTTACTCAGGTTCAGGATTTTAGGATTATACATTACTGAGATATCAATCATGAAACACCTTTTTTTTTTATAATTGATTGTTTAGGTGAATTGGATCTTCCTTTCCTGGCAATGCTGTTTGTGATAACAGCTCCTTACCAGGCAATAAGTCTCAGGTTGGTGGTTTTACCACAATTTTTATCTTATCTGGTATTATATCCTATGGGCGTGTTTGGATAACAGCTCCTAATCTGGTCTTACCAGGCAATATCCTATGTGCCTTTGTTTATCTGGGGAAAGGGCTCTTAACCCTAGGCCACTCTGGACTGATTTACAGATAGATCCGGATCAAAATTGACAAAAAGAATAACAGGATTGAAATATCTTATTTGCATTTGCCTAACACGCTCACTGGGGATCCTTTCAAAATGTATGAGAAGCGACTCTATAAACGAAAATGATTTACAGGACTAGCCTTTTTGGAAGTAATCTTGTTTTTTCCTTGAGATCCCTAATCTCAGAAGGATGAAAATTTCAGTGCTAGCACTCGAATTGGTAGAGCCACAATCAGACCCGTATGGTACATGTACTAAAATTGCACAGTTAACCTTCATTTTAACACAATTAAGCCCTTGTTATAGTCTTATAGAAACCAAATCTCAATATAGCCCAATGCAACTCAAGTAATCTTCAATTGTACAGCTTCATCAAGTAAACCTTGTACGTACAAGCACTTGCTCAAAAAGGTTGATGTGATAAAAACATTTGATTAAGACATTATCCTTTCTTTCAACTCCCATTCAACAGGGGAACTCAAGGCGGCGCCATACTCTCCTTAGTTGTTGCTGCATATCTGGCGTTTCAACACTTCTCTCGGCTCGGGAATCTGAAAAAGGCTTTCGAGCAGGGCTCCATCATTGCCACCTTGGCCATCATCAGCATCACTGCCGTCCCCTTTTTCTTTCTCTTTTGATCGCATAGTGGTATCAGTCCAATCCAACTGACAGATCAGTTTAACATATCTCAAATAAAATTGACTCTTAGTTTGTAAAATTGAGTCAATGGTAGTGTTATCAACTTTGTGGTAGTCTTTAAGCTTTCTTTGTTTGTTTGACTTTGAATGCTGATACAATCTGAATTATAAGATGTTTTTATATATCTCTATCAATCAGTGGTACAGCTATATATATACAGCTTATAAATAAAAGATTCTGCCTATACAATTCTTATACAAGGAAACTAATAACTGTGATTGAAAGGTTAATATGGAAATGAGATAACAGCAATAAAGCACAACAGCTAGTTGATTTCCCATCTGTATGCGCACCAGAAGGTATGTAATCTTGGATTGATAGCTTGATAACATACTATACTTGGCGTTGGCCATAATCATCAGGAGAATCTTGTGTCTGATTGGCGCTGGTTAATGTACTGGCATTATTCTTTACACTCCCCCTCAAATTGGGTTCGTAGATGTCGAAGGAGCCCAATTTGGACAGAATGGTTTGGAATTGCAATTTAGTTAAGGCTTTGGTGAACACATCCGCGAGTTGGTTTTTACTCGAGACATAGGGTGTTTCAATTTCTCTTGACTTAATCTTTTCTCGAATAAAATGGCAATCAATTTCGATGTGCTTAGTCCTTTCATGAAAAACAGGATTATTAGCGATATGTCGCGCTGCTTGATTATCGCAAAACATTGGCATTGGCTCTTTACTTTCTACACCGAGGTCACCCATTAATTGTTTTAACCAAATCATTTCACTGGTAGTAGAGGCCATTGCACGATATTCAGCCTCTGCACTAGATCGTGCCACAACCGATTGTTTCTTACTTCTCCATGTAACTAAATTTCCTCCAACAAATGTGCAGTATCCAGTGGTGGACTTGCGATCATAGCTCCCAGCCCAGTCAGCGTCAGAGAATGCCATGATTTTCATGTGGTTATGTTTTTGCATTAGAAGTCCTCTTCCTGGTGTTCCTTTGAGATAGCGCAAAATTCGCACAACTGCATCCATGTGTGTTGTTCTTGGAGCATGCATAAATTGGCTCACTGTATTTACAGCAAATGTTATGTCAGGACGAGTTACAGTTAAATAAATCAACTTTCCCACTATCTTTTGAAATTGATTAACATTTTCTAACGGTTTACCATCATTAGGGTCAAGTTTCACATGTAGTTCGAATGGTGTTTCTATAGGTTTACATGCAAGTTTGCCTGTTTCATGTAATAAATCTAATGTATATTTTCGTTGAGATAAGTATAACCCTTTGTTAGAATATGCAATTTCTATTCCTAAAAAATACTTTAGCTTCCCAAGGTCCTTAATATCAAAATTTTCTTTTAGATAATTTTTCACACTACTAATTTCATTTATATTATTACCAGTTATTATTATATCGTCAACATACACAAGTACAATTGTAATCAGACTAGCATTACGTTTGATAAAAAGAGAGTGGTCAACATTACTCATTTGAAATCCACATGAGGTTAAGGCTATGCTCAATTTGGTGTACCAAGCTCTTGGAGATTGTTTCAAACCATAAATTGATTTGTTCAACTTACAAACCAAATTTCTGTCACGTTCATTTGGATGACCGGGGGTAAATCCATATATACTTCTTCTTCAAGGTTCCCTTGAAGGAAGACATTTTTTACATCCATTTGGTACAGATTCCAGTCATTATTAACAGCAATTGAAAGTAAGACTCTAACTGTATTCATTTTAGCAACAGGGGCAAAAGTTTCTTTGTAGTCAATACCGTAAGTTTGAGTATAGCCCTTTGCAACCAATCTAGCTTTATATCTTTCTATAGTGCCATCACTATTATATTTAATTTTATAAATCCACTTACAACCAACTGGTTTTTTGTCACGGGGCAATTGAACAATGTCCCATGTTTTATTTTTTGCAAGAGCATTAAGTTCTTCTTGCATGGCTTGTTGCCATGTTGGGTCTGATTTGGCTTCAACAAAATTCTTTGGTTCTTTCTCTCTAGAAATAGTACTAAGGAAGCTATGATACTTTGGATTGACATTGTCATAAGATAAGTGATTTTCTATCGGATGCTTTACAGTATGGTAGGAAATAAAATCATGTAATCTTATAGAAGGTTTAAGGATTCTGCCAGACCTGCGTTGCCCTTGTAATTGGCTGTTGTTACCTGGATTATTTTCTACCTCCTGATTCTCTGCATTGATCTCACTATCCTCATATTCAGACGTTGGCTCATCTGAACTTGTTTCAGCTTGACTGAAATCTTCTATATTTGATTCGGTGGGCTGAGTATTTAACAATGTTTCTGATTCTTGTGGGCGAGTGAACATGTGGGGCTCGAAAAATTGATCAATAAATTCAGTATCATCAGTATGAGCCGAGCCACTCCTTTGCTCCCCCTGAATAATATTCTCAAAAAAAACGTTTACTTTCTAAAAATTTCACATTTCTTGATACATGTATTTTATGTGTGGTCAGGTCCATACATTTGTACCCCTTTTTACTAACAGAATATCCTAAGAAAATGCATTTGATGGATCTAGGATCCAATTTATCACGTTGGTGATCTTGATTATAAACATAACAAGTGCATCCAAAAACCCTTAAGTGGTCAAGATTAATTTTTCGATTCTTTAAAATTTCTAGAGGAGATTTATATTTTAAAACAACACTAGGTGTTCTATTAATTAAATATGTGGCGGTTAGAATGGCATCTGACCAAAACTGTTTAGGAACATTGCTTTGAAAAATTAATGATCTAGCGACTTCTAAGATGTGTCTATTTTTACGTTCGGCAATGCCATTTTGTTCAGGGGTACCAACACATGTAGTTTGATGCACAATTCCTAAAGATTTTAAAAAATTTCAAAAATTATTGTTTATAAATTTCGTACCATTATCGGATCTGAAAATTTGAATTTTAGAATCATATTGGTTCGAAATAAGATTTACAAATTCCTTGAAAGTTGAGAACACTTCCGATTTAGATTTTAAAAGATAAAGCCAAGTGCCTCTAGAAAAATCATCAATAAATGTCAAAAAATATTTAAAACCATCATAAGATTTGATGGGTGCAGGACCCCAAACATCAGAATGAATAAGTTGAAAAGATTTATTAGATTTAGTACTAGATAAATGAAAAGGTAATTTTGTTTGTTTAGCAAAATTGCACACCTCACAACAACTTGAATTTAAATTAGGTAAACAAATAATTTTATTCAAAACTTTATCAGAAGGATGACCCATTCTCCAGTGCCACAGTTTATTCGAGTTATCTATTGATGTGGTTGCTAGAGCATGATTAGCTGGCTTAATAACATACAATCCTTGTTCTAAAGTTCCTTCACCAATCTTCCTCCCTGTCATTCTGTCCTGAAAAGTCACGGTCTTTGGTGAAAATATAACATTGCAATTTAATTCATTTGTAATTTTTCTAACAGAGAGCAAATTAGAAGGGAAACTAGGCATGTACAGAACATTAGACACTGGTTTATCAAACAAATTCATTTTGCCTATCCCTTTTACTGGAATTGTAGACCCATCCGCTAAACCAACAGGTTGCATTGTGTTAGTATAGTCCAAATTGGTGAGTTTGGTTGAATTATTTACCATGTGGTCTGTGGCACCAGAGTCCACTATCCACGTATGGACCTGGTTATTATTTTCTCCCATCGGAGTACTGCTAGAGGTGACGGCTAGTATACATGGTTTCTTTTCCTTACTATTGTGCCTTCTCTTTTCCGATTCAAAGCAACAAACCATACCTGAGTTCCCTACCGTTTGATTGGTGGAATTGAGGTGTTGTAGGATCTGATTGAGTTGTGCCAGAGTGAATAGCGATGGTGATTGTGCTGGTGCTGCTTCAGGATTGTTGCTATTGCTTCCGCCAGGGGCTGCAGCATTGGCGATAGTGGCATGTGCTCTGGGTCCGTCCCCTCCTTCGCTCTTACCTCGCGTAGGTTTGAGATGCGGAAATAGCTCCCAGCAACGGTCACGGCTGTGACCACCTTTGTCACAGTGGTCGCAGTAAGAGGCGGGTCGAGTTCCTCTTCCTTTCCCCCTTCCACGGCTGCTTGGGAAGCCCCGACCACCTTGACGGTGATGATTGTGCTCACCTTGTGTGGTACTTTGCTCTCCTTTGTTCCAATTGCTGACAAATGCCTGATTTTCGGGTTGTGGTTGGCTGTCAGGAGGCATGAACCTCCGCCTAGTTTCTTCGCGCTGGATTGTCGCAGCAACAGTCGCGAGAGAAGGTAACTCTGAAGAATTAAGAATGTGGCTACGAATTTGCTCATAGCTTGAGTCAAAACCAGAGAGGTACTGATATATGCAATCTTGCTCATTGCGAGCCTGGATGATCTTGAGATCAGTAGTGGGGGGAAGATAAAAGGCTAGTTCATGCCATTTTGTTTTCAACAGACCCAAATACTCTGTGTTGGATTTATTTTCCTTTTTGATTTGAACAATTTCTAGTTTGAGTTCATAAATACGTGCATGATTATTTTCTTGACCATACATATTTTGTACTGATTGCCACAAGTCAAGAGCAGTATCAGCTGATAGCAAGAAAACATTCTCAATTTCTGGTTCCATGGAATTTAGAAGCCATTTCACTACTAACAGATCATCACTTTGCCATTGGTCGAAATCGGGATTGTTGTCAAGGGGTTTTGGTATTTTGCCATTAATATGACCTAGTTTACCTTTACCTCCAAGAGAAATTGTTACTGCTTTTGCCCATGATAGGTAGTTGTGGTCATTTAGAGGTACTGAGGTAAGCTTCAAGGCAGTGTTCGCATCGCTAACGTACGTGCGACCTCCGTCTGATATCGGCTTAGGTGGCACCTTCTTTGTGGTGTTGTCACCCGTTTCACCGTCTTGACCAGCCATGGCTTAGCTTGACAATTGATAGTCTCGCTTCCTGGCAGGAACAAAGGTAATTTGATGTGGTTTACAAATGGTGCTCTGATACCATGATACAATCTGAATTATAAGATGTTTTTATATATCTCTATCAATCAGTGGTACAGCTATATATATACAGCTTATAAATAAAAGATTCTGCCTATACAATTCTTATACAAGGAAACTAATAACTGTGATTGAAAGGTTAATATGGAAATGAGATAACAGCAATAAAGCACAACAGCTAGTTGATTTTCCATCTGTATGCGCACCAGAAGGTATGTAATCTTGGATTGATAGCTTGATAACATACTATACTTGGCGTTGGCCATAATCATCAGGAGAATCTTGTGTCTGATTGGCGCTGGTTAATGTACTGGCATTATTCTTTACAAATGCTTGTAATGAAGTTGGGACTTAGTAAATTGGTATCAATAGTAAGAGTTCACTTAGCATTATATAATATCTTTGGTAGCATGCTACAAATAAAATATCTTTGAGTGATTTGGGTCGTTTAAGCTGTTTAGGCGAAAAAGAAAAAACCAATAGAATGTACTGTCTTAAGACCTTCAAAAGTTTGTATTACTAGCACTTTAGCAACCTAATGTTTTATTTTGGGAGGGATATGCAGGAAAGAGTCCTGGATATTTGCAAAATTATATTTTCCATAGGTCACCTAGGATTTCCTTTTGCAAGTTATCTAAAGTAGTTTTCAAACTTTGTTTGGCATTTGGCTGCTTGAAGGTGTTTTAAACTAGACGCTTGGTGTTTATTTCTTAAGATTTATGAGTTTCATCATCAGGTTTCTAACCAAAGTTATTTATGTTGATGATTGATAGATATTAAGAAAACACCAATTATGATATTGATGATTGATGATTGATAGATATTGATAGGTTTTGCACAATATATATTAAGAAAAGCCTCTTGCACAAATATGGTTGATTGATAAGGCCCAAGAGTCCCGTTGATTTCTCACAATATGTAAGAATGTAAATGCCAGACAACCAGTCAATTAGGTTAGGCGAAGTTAAATGCAATTTTCCTATTTCTAGACCCTATAGGGCCCAATGATAAATTGCCTGGCCCGTGTATCAAACCAAAGGTCATTACTCATTACTCATCAGTAACCCCGTGTTTCGTAGGAGAATAAAGCTCAGCTGCTTTTCTTAAGCTACTATTTTTCTAAGGGTCCGTATCCTCTGCCAACCTTTTGAGGTTGGTAGAGGGCCAACTTTTGATCCGAGCCGTTCGATCTAATTTCAACGGTTAAGATTTTTCGGGCCTATCAATCTAAGTTACATGCACGGAGCTCCCTTAACCGTTGAGATTAGATCTAACGGATTAGATCAGAAGTTGGTAGAGGATGTGATTCCTTTTTCTAATGCCAGTTACAACTAGAGCTGTCAACAGCTGCTATTTCACTGTTTTTCCGTGACGTGAAAAGCAAACGAAACAGTTAGTGGCAGCTTGATTTCGAATCGCTCCAATAAAGAAACAGCAAATGAAACAGAAGATTTTATCGTTTCGACCGTTTCAACCTCATTTCAAACCGTTTTATGTGTAATTTCTGAAGTAGAACAATTAACGAAACGGAATGTTGTGCCGTTTCGAAAACGAAACGGTAAACGGAATGGCTGTTTGTACCGTTCTCTTTGACGAAACAAAAACAGCAGAGAGGTGTTTCGTGGGTTTTCGAGACGTTTGACAGCTCTAGTTACAACTATGCCCTTATAGTTACAGAACCTTAATTTTTATAGTTTCCTTGGGCAATGTTAAAACTGGCACCAATATTATGGTCGCACAAAAATCTCGTTTTAACTTAAAATGTCTAAATCGGCTATGAAAAATATCAATACTTAAAGTTATAACATGAATATAAAAGATAGTACGAACCACGTGATTTGTAATGCAAGCTTGTTATCAACCATCTAAAATTTCATACCGAGTAAATTTTACCCTTTATAAAACAGGTATCGAAATACTTGCATGTTGTGAAAAACATAAATAATTAAATATACTTACCAGTACATAGGTGATTGTAACGCAATTTTTTCTTTGCTTGAAGTTGACTTTTTAAATGATGCTGTTATTTACAATAAATAATATCTTTAACATTATACAGTATGGTAGTCGGAGGACTTATATGTCAAATCTGAGCACAGTAGTTTTTAATTTTTTTATGAAAAAATGTATTTTTTTTTTTTACTATGTAAGTAAAATGTTATACTCTTCTTCTTTGATCAAATGTTGCATAACATGTGCATCCCTACAGTATCTAAGATGTTATATTCAAACTTTTCACTCAAATAAAATCGAGGCATCTTCATCCTTGCAATTCATCCAATTCTACCTAATTTCACTCTGCAGTAAAGATGGCAAAGATCAATTTCAAATATGCTGCTGTTGTAATCTTAATAACTGGTAAGTAAACAAGTTTGTTAAATTGATAATTTTATATTTTCATCATTGTCGCATTAAAATTTGTAATTAGTTTACAATTTAACATCCACACGCTAAAAAATTTATTATAATTAAGAACTTTTTTCAATTACGAAGAAAAATTTCAATACATCTACGCACATAATTTCTGCCTTTCTGTACTGTAACACTATCATTAACATAGCACTCAAAAGTATGATATTAGGCCCCCCTTTTTTTTGCCTCGTTATGTAATTAATTGAGTATCAATAAAATCAACAATAGTCTTATAATACGCAGTAGATATCCTCATGAAAAAAAAAATGAAGGTAAAGTCATCAGATAATAAAGACACGTTATTATCTAGCTTTTGTTGCTTTCATGAGATGCATACATGCTATAATGATTTATAACGTCTATTAAAATTTAACTCAAACTGGACCATTTTATTGTTAAAGAAAAAAAAAATTAAAACTTTAAAACAATGCCCTCCAAAGTCCACAGTGGAGATCTATAAACTCCAGATCAGTCAATAACTCAATATCACCTTACACCTGAAGTTTCATAAATTCGTACTTTTTGCAGGGTATATGCGCACTTTACCCATAGCAATTTAGCAAAAGCAGCTTCGCCTTAAAGTTATAAGAAAAATCAAAGTCCGACAACTTTTGCAACTTCGTGCGAATTTGGAATCTCTCGTCTCCAGCGCCACCACACGATCTCTTTTCTCTTCATCTCAGGTTCTCTCCCTCCCTCTCTATCTCATTTTTTCCTTCTGATTTTGAAAGAACTAAATCATTGGAAGGTATTGTGTAGCGCCTTGTAGATCTAGTGCTCAGTGCATATATATTGAATTTGATTTGCTTGTTGATTTTTGTGAGAAGATGTAATTGCAATAACTCAAGTGATCCGATTCGTATTTCTTTCAAAAAGGTTGATGATGTCAATTTCATTGATCGGGTTTGATGTACTCCCTAAGTAAACCTAGCTAAGTGGATCCTTTTCTCACTTCCGATTGTAAAGTTAATAACCAGTATATATTCAAGTGTAAAATACTCCAAATGATTTTAAATTTTCTTTTCCTTGTATTTCTTTATGCACCACAAGTATACTTAGATTTGATTTAGGATGTAGCTTATTGGTTGTTCATTTGAAATTAATTTAATCCTAAAGAATTGCTGATGCTCAAAGTTAGTTGTCGTTGCATGATAACTATGGCACTATGCCCCCATGTAAATACATTATTTTTCATCAAAACACCAGAATGTACTTCTTGTAAATTGTATGGAGTCTGTGGTGCACTGCTATCAACCGGTCTTATTCATATTCATTCATTATCAGAAAACTAATTATTTTAATAAAATAAAATTGTTAGGCTAACTTTTGATTTTTTTTTTTTTATTGAATGATTTCTCTTAGCAAAGTATGTTGATGTCTGCAATACCGCAATACACTATAGCCAGTGATGACTGAATAAATTAAATTACTACTAACTCTGTAGCATCCCTCTTCCCCTCTAATACCTTGTTTTGATTGAATTTGTAATTATGATGCTGAAATTGTTCAAATTGCAGATTCTGAAGTACCTTGTTGAGTGCACAATGTCAGAGACAAAGCCTGATGCTGTTGCTGCTGATGTCAACCCTGACAGCACTGAGAATCCAGAGATAAATGCGGTACACTTAACATAGAGATAATCAGTTTTCTGTCGGTTTATGTGGGTTTCCCTTTATGTTTCAAGTACCACTTCAATCAGGTCTCTATATGCTGACATTGGCCTGTAACTAACTTTTCTTGTCAGTGATGTTGTTGGCTTATTAAATGAAAGGATTGAGGGTGAATTGATGTCAGCCAGGTTGATGATTAATTGATTGAAAATTACATAATTTTAGAGTGAATAGAGGTTGTATTGGAACAGTTACAGATTAAATTGGCCTTATTTGTGAAAGCTGTCATCACTGTTTTGTTATAAAAAAACAATAATAAATTTGATTTATAAATTTGTTCTGTGACATTTTTCTTGCTAGGAGGAGACGCTAAAAAAGAAATATGGAGGAATTGTGCCAAAAAAACCACCTCTCATTTCCAAGGTATTGATACTCTTTCTTTCTGTTGCTGTGAACAGTGAACACTAAAATCTAACAGTTAGGATTAAGAACTCTTGTTGTTATTTTTGCAGGACCATGAAAGGGCATACTTTGATTCGGCAGACTGGGCATTGGGAAAGGTCAATATATAAAACTTAAATATCTTAGTTTAAAATTAGTTAACGTTATGTATTTTTGGAATTGTACAATTTTGAAAAATTCGACATATTGCTTTTCTTTTCTTGTTGTGGGTATTTGAAAACTTGGCTAAGTTCAGTTTTTCTGACTGGTGACAGCAAGGAGCACATCCACACAAGCCAAAGGGACCTCTTGAGGCTCTTAGACCCAAGTTGCAGGTGAAAGGCTCAACTCTTGATTGCATTAATTTTCATTCTTATTCTTTATATCCCTTAAAATGTGTAGTTTGAAAGAAACATGTAGTTCAACATATAGATTTGATTTCTAGCTGGATAATAGTTCAAACTAAATCCTGTGTCATCATTCAACTATCAAGGAAAATAGAAAAAATAAAGAACATGAAATATTTTATTCATCTTTCTTGAAATTGACTGAGATATTTTCTTTTTTCATTGTGCAGCCTACACAAAACCAGCAAGCACGCTCCCGTCGCACTGCTTATGCATCCAATGAAAATTTAGGTAATGTCAGCTCTTCCTTGAAGCTAATTCGTGAGGAATTGACAATTCAAATCCTTCAATTAGAAGTTTGATTATTAGGACTTGTCGCAGAGAATTATAGAAATTAGCAATTAATGTGCATTGCATGTCCTAATTTTCCACTGCAGAATTGGCAAATGCAGAGGATTTAGGCTCAAATGAAGCCTCAAATGATGATACTGGCTCGGAGGAGAAGAACAAGGATGGTGTCACTGAATAGTCGGCCTTTTCCTCGTATCTTTAAATGAGTGGTCGCCTTTAGTTGGTACTATATCTACTATCCGTAATATAATAAAGTTCATCTACATTTTAGTATACATTCTGACTGGTTGCGGTTGTATCTGCATGCATGTGACATTTTAAGCTGTTTGGCCATTTTTATCAATGCATGAAACAGCTTGAGTTAAGTATTTTTCTTGTGCTCTTGATTGATTTTGGAATTTTGGTTGATAAGTATGGTCTAGTTCGAAGCCAAAAATTAGCATATGAGAATTTGAACTGCTTTCTGTTGATCCTTTTAAATGCCGGGATCCAACTCAGCACTTAAATAACAAAAAATTGACCCTTTGAATTAACGGTCGTTCCATCTGTATATGCTGGCACTAGAATCTGAAAAAAAAAAAGAATCTCAACTTTGTTTTTGTGTTGCACAAACTGAATTTTGAACCAAGGCACAGCTGAGGGATATTTCTGGACTCTTGATACTGACATACTGTGGATCGAGAATTAATTTTGCAAACCAGTAGACTTCCAATGTCCAAAATTCAAATAATTGTCTACAAAAGTGTGATGTTTGTAAACTCCCTGTAAGTGTATTAATATCTCTCTACCGAAATTAGCCACAGTATAACAAAACTGAAGTAACATAAAAATTGAAATCTTGAATTGACTCTAGAATCTCTGGTGGCGCTCTTCCATGTTTTAGTAATCTACGCAGATGTTACTTGACAAATGTTTTAAAAAATGTGCCGTAGTTCTAAATGAGGGAAGTACATCTCATTAGAAGGTATTTGATTTGATGTATAGTTTTCAGATTTATGGTCAGTTTCCGATTGGGCAATTGAACAAATTCTGCCACTATATTCTCGTCTTGGGTCTTATTAGGGAGCCTCTAATAGAACAGAACGAAACTGAGAATAATATGAACACACGTTTATCATCAAATTATACAGTTCAAATTAGTCATTTAAAATTCGACTTAATTAAAATAATAACATCGTCCATTTCATGGTGTGGTTAACTATTTGATATGTAGCTACATTCTATCAAGCTTTGTCACGAATTCACCATGAAATTCATGTCGCCATTGATTTGAGGGCAATTTATCTAGCATATGCATGCAGAGCACATTCCTGAAATGTGTTATATCAGTACACAGAAGCGGTAGTAATTAATGCATGCAGTTTATAACGGAAGATAAGAAATGAACCAGTCTATGGTCCTCAAATTCGTTCCCTTGTCATGATATTAGTAGGTAAACAACACAAGTAGAATGATCAAGCACACAATACGTACCACTTTTTCAAACAAAAGTTTATATATAATGATCTCGAATGTAGTAATAAGTATTAAGCTTTATATGTACGACTTTGAAGGTTAAGGTACAATAGCATTGAAATCAAGCTTGCTGTGTAATAAACAAACCCATGCACAAATTATAGTATATATGCAAAATTAAGATAATGGAGAGAACCATCGATGCATCGTCCACTTTTCCCAAGTTTCTCTCCTCTGTTGTTATCCTACTTCACGACTAGCTTGTGTGCAGTTTACTGAAATTCTATAGCTAGTCTTACAATTGGATCAAACCACAGATGGTGAGACAATCAGTGCAGTTTAAGGCATGCAGTATACTGCGAAACCATGTGAAACCATACAATAGGTCATCCTGTTACTGTCTTTTCGGTGCAAACTAGGCAAAATGGCCATGAAACAAACAAAATTGGCACCAATTTGTAATCGTTTTTTTTTTTTTTTTTTTTTTGGCAACCTGTGGGTTTTCCACCACTTCCTATTACTTGCGTAACACAGAAATACAAACGTATAAGAAGACAATATTCAGAACAAAACTAAATCGGCACTGGTACCACCTCAAAGAACTAAAAACCACAAATTATTGGATCTAACAAAAACCACAAATTATTGGATCTAGCCCTTGTACCCAAAAGGCCGCCACATTATTGGATCTAACAAAACCACAAATACTAATAAAAGACCATTGTGTCCAATGTCCTAAAACCCAAACAGAAACATTATTACATAACATGAATCAACTGAAAATTGCCCCCAACATGCGCCACTTCTCCTCCCCATGTCAGCATCTTCGTCTCTGGCAGCATGTTCAATATTTCAGTCTGGACTGCTCCCTTCCATAAGCCTGACCAATAAAGAATTAACCTTTTTATCTCTACAATACTTTGTCTAAGTGAAGGGATTTTAGCATCATTAAAACATCTAGCATTCCTTTGTTTCCATATCACCCAAAAAATTGCACAACACCAATAGCTAAAAGCCATCTTTTTCTCATAATTTGCAATAATACCCATCAATTCTTCTAAATTTTGTGGCCTAGTTGTGATATGCAATTCCTGCAACATCCATGCCCAGATCTTAGCATTTTGATCACAATTGAACAACAAATGATCTATTGTTTCTAGCCTGGTGCAATAGCAACATGTGGGGTCCCCTTCCCAGCCCCTACTCACTAAATTGTCCCTAGTTAGCAATCTTCTCTTACTTAGTATCCATAGGAACATCTTTATTTTAGTAGGCAATTTTAGCCCCCATAACCACCCATTGTCAGAGTTATCTATACCCCCATATTCCAACCAATCATACAGGGATTTAGTTGTAAATTTTCCATCAGTCTTCAAGCCCCAAATCACTTTATCTGAAGACTGAGGAAGAGGTGCATATTTCATTATAGCCTTATGTAAACTCACAAACTCTTGCATCTGCACAGAATTCAATTGTCTTCTAAAAATTAGATTTCTCAAAGGGTCTTCTAACACCTTAGTCACTGTGGTATCTTGTTCTACACTTATCTGGACCAGGGAAGGGTATGTGATTTTAAGAGGTTGATAATTGCACCATGTATCCATCCAAAACTTAACTCCCATCCCATTTCCTATCTTAAATTTACAATTCATATTTACTAAGTGTGCATTTTCAATCACTTTACTCCAAAAATATGATTTTTTTTTTCTATCTATTCCAAATGGTCCATATTTATATTGGATCATATCCTTCCATAATCCAGAAATTGAAGAATCTCTCAACTTCCATAACCATTTACATAACAAAACGGTATTCATGATCCTCAAATCTACCAACCCAATGCCCCCATTCTTATATGATCTACACACCATACTCCACTTTACCAGATGATATCTTTTACTACTTCCAGCATTCCATAAAAACTTTGATCTTATCTGATCAATTTTTTTCTGTACAGTAATAGGCATCTTATGAAATGATAACATATATAAAGGCAGGGATGACAGGACACTTTTTAACAGAGTAATCTTACCACCATAAGATAAAAAATTCCCTTGCCATCCCTGTAGTTTGACCTGAAATTTATCTAAAAACACTTGCCATTCCCTAATATTCAATTTTTTCCAATGAATTGGAATCCCTAAGTATGTAATGGGAAAATCAGCTACTTGACATCCAAAGGAATTTGCTAATTCAAGCATCTTATCTTTAGACACATTAATAGCATACATCTCACTCTTATAAAAGTTAATTTTTCAAACCTGATAAGGCCTCAATCCCTATGAAGATCCATTTGAGAGTGTTCATCATAGTCCCATCTGCTGGACAAAACAGTATCGTATCATCAGCATAATGCAAATTTACTAGAGGATTGCCATTATCTATTGGCACCCCTAACCCTCTAATCAATTGATTATCCCTAGCTTTTTTTGGCATTTGGTTGATGCACTCAGCTACCATATTGAACATGAGAGGAGAGAGAGGGTCTCCTTGTTTCAGCCCCTCTTAACCTCAAAATATTGAGTGAGTTTGCCATTAATATTCATACAAACATGACCTCCTATCAGAATCTTTTTAATCCAACCTATCCATTTATCATGAAACCCTGTAGTGTGCATCATCTCAAATAAGAACTGCCAATTAACCCTATCATATGCCTTCTCCATATCTAATTTCAGAATCACCCCCTCTTCCTTGTTTTGTTTGAGAGAATGTAATATCTCATGTACACAAACGACATTATCCAAAATAAATTTTTCTTTTATAAATGCTGCTTGAGTTTGATCTATAAGTCTATCTATTACACTAGCCAGTCTATCAGTTAATACCTTAGTTATCCACTTGTAAATGCAATTTAAAAGACTAATGGGTCTGAAATGTTTAATTTCCAAAGCATCTTTCTTTTTGGGAATCAAACTGATTATGGCCCTATTCATTCTACCTATGTCAAGTCTATCGTTGTAAAAGGCATCAAACAATCTAACAACATCATCTTTTATTATCTCCCAGTATTTCTTATAAAAATAAAATGTCATACATCAGGCCCTGGTGTTTTTTCAGCCTCAGATTCAAACAGAGCCGTCTTAATCTCATCAACAGTGAAAGGGGATATCAGTTTATAATTCTCCAAATCTGTCACTTTTTTATCATCTATCCAAAAATCATCTGAAATGGCAGCCAGCTTATCTCCTGGAACACCAAACAAGTCTTTGTAAAACCCAATCACATGATTTTCAATATCAATCAAATTAGTTGTATAAGTATCATCTATGTTTAATTCTAATATTAAATTCTTTTTCCTTCTCATGTTAACAATTTGATGAAAAATTTTGAGTTATTATCTCCCTGAATTAACCATTTGAGCTTACTTCTTTGATGCCAATATAACTGTTCATTTTCATAAATTGTATCTAGTTTTTGGTGGTTATCTAAGAACAAGTCCTCTTCTTCATAAGTCCAATCTCTAGTCTCTTGAATCTTTTGTAAATCATTTATGACCTCCAAATGGCTTTGCTTTTTCCTTTTGATCTCCCTTAAAAAAAAAAAAGAGCTAATTGAGAAGAGATACTGTTATATATATTAAAAAAAAAAAAGCGCTAATTGAGAAGAGATACCGTTATATATTCCAAATACTAGGCCCATCTCTTTTGCAGAGAGCCAAATGCGAATGAGGTTGAAATTGCCGTAGTTTTGATAGGCAAAAAGAAGCCTTTTAGTAACCAAAGTAGAAATTTCGGCCAAGCAGCCCGAGCTTGTAAGTGTGGAATTGCCCTTGTTTACTATGTGTTGTATGAAAGCAAGCGTAGATGGACTTCAAGTTTATTAATTAATACTATAAATTTTATTCTTCTTATTAATATTTGAGTTATTGCGACAATTTATCAACTTGTAGTTCTTGGATTCATATAATCTTTTTGCTATCATTTTCTAAAATAGGGAAATGAATGAAGGTAAATAATTAATATGAGTTACGTTATGGTGTTTCATAATGTAAAAACTCATCTTTACTTCACTTCCAAGATTTACATTTTGAATTTTTGAATGGTCAATCTGACCCCACTAAATATGATATACATTAAATTTTTTTTAGAGACAAAATTTACATTTATTTATAAGTTCTTTTATTATTTTTTTCAGATGGAGAGAAAATCATAGATATTGGCTGTATCATTTATAATTGTTTTTCTCCCTAGCTAAAAATGTAAAAAAAAAAATTCTTTAAAGAAAAGGTAAAAGTTGTCGTTAAATAAAATTTCGATATGCATCTCAAATTGATGGTTCGTATTCAAAGTTTGACTCGTGATAATATTGTTTGTTACGTTGTGCGAATAACTAATTTTAGATATTTTAGGATGTATGTGGCAACACAGAGCTAGTTCATGAACTATTCTCACGCTAGTTTTTAGTTTCAGAAAAAATGAGGAGTTCTTGCTAGGTCGTGAACAGTCAGTTCGCGCTAGTTCTTGCGCGCTTTGTTTATATTCGCAAAATACCTAGTTCGCCCACGAACCAAACACACCAAACCTATCAAGTTTTTTTTACAATCGATTTAATTAGTATATGCAATACTTATCCATGAAATATGTCAATGTCAGAATATAGGAAGTCTAGTCATTAAAGCATGAATTATTTTACCAAGGGGTGCGTTTGGATCGTTGGAAGAAAGAAGAAGAAGAAGGAAGAAGAAGAAAAAAAATTATAAACAATTCAAACTCTTCACAAAGTTACACACTTCCCAATACTTCTTCCCTTCTTCCCTTCTTCCCACACCTATCCAAACGGAGCCAAGGAGAGGAAAAAAAAAATCAACCAGTTTCTCGAATGATCAAGCACATAATCACCACACATGTAGTCATGATAAGTATATATATATATATATATATATATAGAGTTTAGCTACGGTGAGTCGCGACTAACGGACCCTCCGGTGAGTCGCGACCAAAACTCCTAGATCTAGATCAAAATGACCGATCCAAACCGTTCAATATGATCTCCCTATTGAAATCTCCGTGCAAACCAAATTTTTTATTTTTTCGAAATTTTTAAGTATTTTTTTCGGATTTTTAAAAACTGATGTTTTTGAATGGTTCAGAACCAATTAGATTAACGATTTTCTAAAATTTCAAAAAAATACTTAAAAATTTCGAAAAAATGAAAAATTTGATCTATATGGAGATTTCAATAGGGAGATCATATTGGACGGTTTGGATCGGTCATTTTGATCTAGATCTAGGAGTTTTGGTCGCGACTCACCGTAGCTAAACTATATATATATATATATATATATATATATATATATATATATATATATATATATAGAGTTTTGCTATGGTGAGTTGCAACTCACCAAAGCGTCCGTGAGTCGCGCTTAAAATTTCGAAATTAAGTTCAAAACGACCGATCCAAACCGTTTAATACGATCTCCCTATTGAATTCTCCATGCAGACCAAATTTTACATTTTTTCGAAATTTTTAAGCATTTATTTCGGATTTTTAAAAATTGCTGTTTTTGAACGGTTCAGAACTAATTAGATTAATGATTTTCTAAAATTTAAAAAAAATACTTAAAAATTTCGAAAAAATATAAAATTTGGTCTGCATGGATATTTCAATAGGAAGATTGTATTAGACGGTTTGGATCGGTCGTTTTGAACTTAATTTCGGAATTTTGAGCGTGACTCACGGACGCTTTGGTGAGTTGCAACTCACCGTAGCAAAACTATATATATATATATATATATATATATATATATATATATATATATATATATATATATATATCTCGAGATCTATTGAGGTTAAGCTACAACAGCACTGAAATCAATCTTGCTTTGTTGTAAACAGAGTACAGAAATTTAATTATATACACAACATTAAGATAATGGAGAAAACCAGCAATGTCCACTCTCTCATGGTTTTTCTTCTCCATCGGCACATACTAGCTTGCTCGCGGTATATCAAATGATAAAATTTAATTGTTCGTCTTATAATTTGATCAAGATACAGGTTTGGAGACCACTCCTCAAAGTAGTTAAGTCTACGAGTTCCTTATGTCGTTCTGAAAATAGTGTTTGGAAGATTTGAAATTGTGCCAACTTTCTCCCAAGTATTTGAAACAAGATTGAGAAGAAACGACCTCGGTTTTCACATCATGTATTTGTTGAGGATGGTTCCGCTGCCTATATTTTTTGGATGCCTCATTTACCACATATTATGAGCCGTTGGATTGAAGTTTGTAAAATTTTAAATTTGTAAAATTTAAAAATCTTATAATAAAAACAACAATTTTTGTGTGCTTGCGCCTTGCGGATAAGGGATAACACAACATAGGATTTGCATACTACTAGACATGACAGTCGCAATTTCGTTGCGCAATATTTTTTTTATATGACAATAATTCAGCATGAACTATCTTAAATTTCTAAATATATTTAATTCTTAAATTAAATATCGATTGATGAAACTATTTTTAATATATTTAACCAAAAAAAGAGAAAACTATTTTAATTTTTATTTGTAGAAAATAAAAAATAGATTATTTTTAACCAAAAATAAAAATAGAAAAATGAAAAAGCGGTATAAAATATATGGGAAAAAGTCAAGGATCTTAATTAATAGTATAGATTATAGATTTCTAAGACATTGCTCAGCCTAATTAAATTAAATTGAAAAAAAAATTGAAATAAAGAGAGAAGAAGAACTAAGAGGCCCAATAAAAAACCGGAAATATACCGGCCGGCCCAGAAATTCTTTCCTCTTCTGATATTTCGCCGTCTGATTTAAGAAATAAGAAACAAAAAGGTTGACGCTGCCCCAGCCCCAGGCCCCAAAGGATTTAGGATTATATCTCTTCCGAATTCCGATCGTCGATCAATCGATCACATTCCCACTTCCCTTTCAAGAATCGCATCGAATCAGAGAAATCGGCGTTGGTAACTGGTAACTGGTAAGGTGCTTCTTCTTCACCTCCTTTTTCTCAATTGAAGCGTTTTTTACGAAAATCGCTCCATAATCGGATCTGATCGTCGCCTTCCGATCAGTGGATCTTCGAACGAATGACTAGTAGGCAATTAGCTTGTGTATTTTCCTTTAGTAATGTATAGTTGTATCCTATGGTTGGGGATCATAATTCTTACCTTATCCATTGGAAATCTCAGTTGTTGCTTGTTGGGTCAGGCTACTCCTTCCCCAACTAGATCCGACATGACCCAACTTCCTATCCTGTACATGTAAATCAATCTACATTGCTAATGTAACTAATTATTTGTTCAAAGCACTTTTGCTTCTCTCTTCTCAGTATTTTCCAAGCGAGTTAAAAATCATTATTTAAAACTGAAGGGCAATTGATTCTTTTGGTTTGTTAATTGTTGTGCAATTTTTTGAATGGAAGGTGCAAAAGATGGCAGAATCAAAACCAGGACAGAGGAAAGCTGTGTTCACCAAGGTTGACCAGTTGCGCCCTAATTCCAGTGGCCTTAATCTCACACTGAAGGTGGTCGACTCAAAGATTGTCGTACAGAGAGGTGGAATTGGAGGTGGCAGAGACGGACCCCAGTCTCGTCAGACTCGCATTGCTGAGTGTCTTGTTGGTGACGAGACTGGAATGATTGTTTTCACTGCCAGGAATGAGCAAGGTAATAATATCCCTAACAATTTTGTCATCTATGCTTCTGCTAACATTAAAGTTATTTATAAATCAAATTTTCTATAGTTGGAGTTAAACCCTACTGGAATCTCAATGCAAATCTTAAGCTTGGTTTATGTAGTGTTAATTCCACTTTTATACCTCAGACACAAATGATAGTCTGGTCCTCTAGAAGTTACGAATTTGAAGGGGAGATGCTCTAGAGTGAATAATAAAACAGTCATGAATTTTAGGAATAATTTAATTATTGAAAATCATAGTTCATGCAATTGTTAAATTGGAAACAGAATTTATGGAATTCCAAGGAATCAAAATCCTATCACTAGAAAAGATGACCCTGGAACCTGGATCCATCCACTGAAATTTGTAAATGAAGACTCGACTCTTGTTCCCAGGCCCAATTTCTGACAAATAAGGATCGTTTAGTCTGTAGACCAGTATGTGTTCTGACGTGATATTTTGTTTTGAAATTTTGTGAATTTGGTTTCGTATTCGATGCGTGTGTTATTTCTGATTTCCAAACATAAATTTCCAGAGGATTTAATTTCAAACAGGATGCAGCATGTGCATTCAAATTTCTCCTGGGAAGGACAAAAATCCTTATCAACTCCAATTAGTTCTATGGCAAAACATGGTAAGATGCTTGTTTAGTCGGCAATATTATAAATCTAAATTATAGTTTCTCTCTGTTTTCAATTGGCAGTGGATTTAATGAAAGCGGGGGCCACAGTTATAGTGAGGAATGCAAAGATTGACATGTTCAAGGGGTCGATGCGTCTGGCTGTTGACAAGTGGGGCCGCATTGAAGTTGTCGAGCCTGCTGACTTTACTGTGAAAGAGGATAACAACCTCTCTCTTGTTGAATTTGAGCTTGTTACTGTGGTTGAAGAGTAAGGTAGTGTGTCAGGTTTTGCTTTATCCAAAGAGGGACCCACTGGGCCTCCTCTTGTGTGAGACTAGCTTAGTGATTTAGTGCCTTTGTTTTTAGGCTATGGGTTTATATTACTCCCAAACTTGAAACTTTTGTTGCAGTGTTTGTTTGTTTTTTGTGTGGATTTGATATGTGGTTAACTCCCTGCATTGTGTTTCCTTTTACTTTGTGATGATGATACTGTGTGAGGTGCGCGGGTCTTACTATGAGGTTCATTAATCTGTAGGCTTGTTGTTGATGACTTTGTAACTTTGTACCTGTTTGTTCCCTACTGGTACAGGGTCAAGTCCTTTGAATCGATGAATAGAGTAATAATTATTGGCTTATTGCATATCGTACCATCTCTCTAAGGCATATCTTTTTCCAATGACCATTGGAGACGGAAAAAGATAGATGAATCAACAGATTATAAGTGCTTTAAATTATTGCATATCGTACCATCTCTATATGTACTGTTGCAATTCATTTTTCCTGTCGAAACAAAGTTGCACTAAGCTTTTGTAGTTAGCATTTTAATTTCTATCTTCCAACGGTGATTATAGTTACTCAAATCCAAATGAGAGTTATTCGTATATCACAATAATTTTTGAAAAAACAGCTATCCATTTGGATAGCCTGCATTCTTTACTGATGCAAGGTAAAGCAGTCTACAAGAAATCACCAGCGGTGATTTATATCCAGACTAAAGTGAAAAGGAAAAGAAAAAAAAGAAAACAAAGAAAAACAAAAGCCACTAGTTTACAAGCATGCAATCCATCCTAATACAAAGTCTAAGAGACAAAACATCCAGCTTCTGAGTAGTTCAGTTGCCTAGCAAATCTTCATCTGCCATTGACTCATCTCCATCCGTACCAGTCCCAGTGGTACCAGCTTGTCCCATCACTCTTGTACCGGTACTTCTAGCCTCGAAACTTCCTTGCCTGAAGTGCTGCTCAAGGCCTCTAGTGTTTCCTGTCCATAAAAGTAATAAGTGTAAAGCTGCATATGTGACTGTGATGAAAGAACAACTATCTAAGTTGTTAAAAGTAATCCTGTTTCTTTCATTCCATAATGTCCACATCCAAGCAGCACAAAGGGACTTGAAGAAATTCCCTTGGTTACTACTTAATTTGGAACAAGATAACCAAAATAATTCTATAGAAGTTAAATCTAAAAGGTGACCATACTGACTTACTTTAATGACAGTGTCCCAAAAATGAGAAGAAAAATCACAATGTAAGAACAAATGGTCAATTGTTTCACTATTTTGGCAAAAGCTACATCTCGGATTTCCTAACCATCCTCTAAGACAGAGATTATCCCTAGTGAGAATTCTATTTCTTATAGCTAGCCAATAAAATAATTTAACTTTTAAGGGGATATTTAGGTTCCAAACCGTATCACTGATATTTAATGTAACACCTCCATTATTGAGAAAGGTGTACATAGACTTTACAGTGTACATACCTGACTTATCCCAATTCCAAATGACACTATCTGAATCTGTGTTGATATCTAAGCTAGCTAGTATACTAATAGCATTATGCTTCTCCTCTCTAAGAGTTAGTGGAGCTCCTCTTCTTAATCTGAAATTTGGATTTCCTTTATTCCAAATTTGAGCAATAGAGTAATGGTCTTTTTTGGCCTTCTCAAAAAGAGTTGGCAACATATCTTTTATTAAGGTACTATCCATCCATCTATCATGCCAAAAAGAAGTATTTTCTCCATTACCAATTATTTTGGTACAACCTATCTTAACTAGGTTCATGATCTTTTGTATATTGGACCAGAAAGGGGAAGATTTTGAAGAGTTAAAAAATCTATACTTACTTTTCATTATGTCTAGCCAAGTACCTGAACTATCCTTATGTAAATACTTCCAAGCCCACTTTCCTAAAAGTGCAGAATTCATTTGATTTATATCAAGAATCCCTCAGCCTCCATGCACTTTACTTCTACATATGTTATCCCAACTAACTAAATTAATACATTTGTCATTGTCTATGCCTTTGTCTCCTCCCCATAAAAAGACTCTTCTAATTTTATTTATAGTCTTGATCACCCAAGTTGGTGCTTTGAAAAAAGCTAAGTGATATAATGGTATAGCTGAAAGAACTGTGTTAATAAGAACCAATCTACCTCCCATTGAAAGCATCTTACCTTTCCAGGTTGGGAGTTTAGCTCTTATTTTATCAATCATGTTATTCCAATCACCTTTAGTTGGAGCTTTCCAATGTAAGGGTAAACCTAAATATTTCATAGGTAAGGAGGAAATTTTGCAATTTAAGAGATTTGCTAAATTCAAAACTTCATTATCTGAAATGATTAGAGGCACTATTTCAGATTTTGAGAAGTTGATTTTGAGGCCAGAAGCCCCTTCGAAAGCCTTAAGGGCCCAATGAATATTTTCGACCATAGTTGGATCAGAATTTAAAAAGAGAAGGGTGTCATCTGCATATTGCAAATGAACAAGTTTGTTCCCATCAGAGAGAACTGGGCCTAAACCCTTAAAATGGCCAGCAGTAACACCTTTTTGAATCATTTTCGACAGGCCTTCAGCTGCCAAAATGAAAAGATAAGGGGATAGTGGATCCCCTTGTCTTAACCCTCTTTGACACGAAAAATATTTTCCTAACTTTCCATTTATATTCACAGTAGTCCTACCACCTACTAAAGTACCTTTAATCCAGTTAGTCCATTTGGGATTAAATCCTCTTGAATTTAAAGTAGAGAGAAGGTAATCCCAATTGACGTAATCAAACGCCTTTTCAAAATCTAGTTTTAAGAGGATTCCTTTTTCCTTACTAAGATGTACAGAATGCAGCACTTCATGAGCTGCAACAACCCCATCTAAGATGAACCTATCCTTCAGGAAGGCACTCTGTGAAGGATGAATTATTCTACATAAAATGGGCGCTAATCTATTGGCTAGTACTTTTGTAAAGATTTCAAAACTACAATTTAACAAACTAATTGGTCTAAAATCCTTGATTTTATTAGCTCCAGAAACCTTTGGAATGAGACTTATAATTGCTCTGTTTAATTGAGAGAGATCAAAATTATCATTATAGAAGTTAGAAAACATAGTTAATAAATCACCTTTAAGTAAATCCCAGAAATGCTGATAAAACAGCATGGAAAAACCGTCTGGACCAGGGGCTTTATCCGACCCCATGCTAAAAACAGCATTCTTTACTTCTGATTCAGTAAAAGGTGAGGTAAGTTGCAAGTTTTCCTCTTCGTTTACAATCTATGAGCTATTCCAGTCTAATTGATCTAAATTACACCAGGTTGTACCTTTTTGGCTAAAAATGTTAGCATAAAAGGCCATAACATGGTTATGGATAAGTTGAGGGTCTCTAACTTCCCTATCTTCTATAAGTAAAAGAGAAATTTTACTATTTTTGCTCCTAGAGTTTGCAATAGTGTGGAAATATTTGGTGTTAGCATCACCTAATTTAATCCAATTAAGTCTGGATTTTTGCCTCCAAATCATTTCCTCCTCAGAATAAATATCTGCCAAATCTTTTTTAAGAGAGAAAAGATTTTTTAGTTCATCTTCCTCTAAATCTCTATTATCTAAAGTGTTATCTAAGGTTTTAATGTTTTCTAAAATAGCTGATTTCTTTTCTCTTATGTCTCTATTCAGATTAGCATTCCAACCTCTTAACTTCCTTCTAATGTTAATAATTTTGGAGGACCAGGATCTGTTTCCATTAAAATTATTGTGACTATTTAGCCACCAGTTTTCCATCCTAGCATTTAAATCCTCATGCTCTAACCAAAACTTTTCAAACTTGAAAGTCTTATAAGACTTGGCTCTAGTGCCAGAAGAAGTACCTAAAATTAGAGGTGAATGGTCAGAAAAGACCCTGCTAATGCTATAAGTAAATGTATTTGGAAAGAGGTTCATCCAGCTTGGATTGACCAGAATTCTATCTAGGCAAGCTTTTTGCTTGCTGGTCCCTCCTCTTGCCCAAGTGTAAAGCCTATCATTACATTTAAAATCCTTAAGACTAAAGGTGTCAATCCATCTATTAAAGATAGACATGTTTCTAGTATCAAAGTTAACATCTTTTTTTTCATTTCTCCATCTTATGGTGTTGAAATCTCCCCCAATAACCCAAGGGATGGACATAGTACTTCCTAAATTTGTCAATTCTTGCCAAAAGGCAGCTTTGTGTTGAGACAACACTGGGCCATACACAGAAGTAAAAGCCCAATTGACATTGTTATCCCTATTTTGAAGATTAACAGTAACAGTATAAGACCTAATGTCCCAATGGACCAAATTAAAAAGAGAACTTTTGTAACCTACTAAAATACCTCCTGAACTACCTCTGGCAGGTAGAAAGTTCCAGGAGAAATCTTTTACTAGACTACTAAGAAATCTGTTAGTAAAAGAGCTTTTTTTAGTTTCTTGAATACTAATTATACTAATCTGTTCTCTAATGACCAAATCAGCTAAATATTTTCTTTTTTCAGGTAAACCCATGCCTCTAATGTTCCAGTTTAGCAATTTCTTTTTTTCTTTTATGGTATCAATGATACCATTAAGCATAACTATCATCTTATTGGCCTCCATATTTCTAACTATCCTAATATTATTTAAGCTATCATCCTCATCATATCCTACAGAGATGCCCAAGTCATTTAATAAGTCTACTATTTGGGCATCTTTAAGAGAATGAAAAGGAGCAAAATGTGCCAAAATATGAGAAGGGATACCTGCAATTGAAGGAGCAGCTACAGAGGGAGTTGCAGCAGCATCAGCAGAGGAAGTGGCAGCACCCGCTTGCTTCTCTCTCTCCCTTCTTAGCTGGGATTTCAAGGCTAGATTAGCGGCCCTGAGTTCCTCCAATTCTCCTATTTCTAACTCTTCCCCAGAAGTATCAACTACTACAGCATCTTTTTCTTTCCCAAAAGGTTCAGTTCTCAGCTTCTTTATGTTGCTGAATCCCTGACTTTTCTCTCTAATCGACACACCAGGGTTTTTCTTAGTTTGGGATATGGTCCAATACTTTTTGTTGATTTTCTTCTTGTTATTTGTCTTTCTCACTTCCTGCACAGTTTTTTCAGTCCCCTCATTCTGTCCTCCTTGACCCCCTTGGCCTGACATCCCAAATCCAGGAAAGTGGTGAGGAAAACATCCAGACATACCTGTGAAGTATGAGGGAGGCACTGGAAATGGTGGGAACATGCTGTTCACAGGGCCTGGAAAGTTCATGGAGGCTCCACCGGGAAATTGTGGAAAACCTGGAGGGGCCGGTTGAGCCAAGTTTTGTGAGTTAAGAGCTCTATCTAGCTGACTACAACCGTCTGCAAAGTCTTGGTTCGAGAATTCCAGAAGTGGTTCTCTCCTTAACAACTCTTCGGTTTCTATCTGGTAATGGATATTTACTAACTCTTTCTTCCCTGAGTCTCTGTTGAGTTCCAAGGCGTGCTCTCTCGGCACCACTGCATCTCTCTTCAGTTCTACTTGCACTCGAGCCCACCTTAGATCCTTCCTCATGGCGGTGTTCTTGTCGATGTCGACAATATCACCAAATTTTACCAGATCCTTTAAAGCTGGCCAAGCAAACCAATCATAGGGAACACCAGTCATACGGATCCAGAGCTTGCGCCTTGGAGCTCTCGGATCTAGGCTTTGTCTTGCTTCCTCCTTCTTTATGACTTTCATCCAGTGAAGGCCGACCTTGATCGACTCTTCGTTCTCAACTTTCTCTTTCCAATCGATTGGGCCTTCGATCTGATACTTGTTGAAAGGGAGAACTCTAACTGACCATGGCACTCCAAAGATGAAGAAGTTTTTACCCCCGCCATGATCTCTGCCACGGTGATCTGAGTCTCCGCTTGCACCACGATACTGCCTCTGAGTTCTGTTTCGATCGCCTTTGTCTGTTCTGTCTCTCTGAGGTGAGAGAGAACACTTTGAGGCACATCAACGGAGGTTTCCATTGGTTGTCTAGCAGAGGACGGAGTATTAGAGGGTTGGGTTGCCATTAGAGTACAGCTTTGAGTAGGAGAAAGAGAAGAGGAAAGGTAGCGAGAGGAGTGGGAATCGTCAGATCTAGGGTTTCCTGATGAAAGAGACGGAGAAAAGGGGAAAGGTTTCGATTTCCTTTTTATAGGAAAAAGAACTTTGCAATTATGAATCTGATGTCCAGTAGTTCTGCAATGGAGACAAAATTTACAGCTTTTGCAACCAGCTGCCGTGTGTCCTTTATCCCCACACCTGAAGCACAGTTTCTTCTCCCATTGTCTTGCGCGGAGCTCTCTGTACCGTTGGATGCCCGTTTTGTGAATCTCAATCTTCTTCTTTTTCTTCTCCCGCGAGACAACACACCAACCATCTGACAAGTGGGGTGTTGCAACCACTTCAGCGAAACTTGACACTAGTGGACTCGTCTTTATCGGAGAGGAGTTGATAGAGGTAACGGATGAGATTGGCGCAGAAATTGTCGGAGAAGAGACTGGAGAACAAGCTCTTGGGCTTTCTTGGACCTGTTGGGCCGCTGGCTTTAGCTACAGAATTTCCAGTAACTCCTCCATCGGAATATCAAAATCATTCCGAGAGGGATCTTCCACCTCGTTTGAGAGGAGGGAGAAGATCGAGAAGCCGGGAGCTAAGGTTAGTTTCCGGCGGTGGCTAAGATAACAATTCTTGGAGCTTTCTTGAACGCTCATATTCTCTTGGTTGCTAATATTATTCTTCTTGCTTTTTAACTACTATATTTTCCCCGTATATCACAATAATAAGAACGATAATAGTATACTTTCTAAGCATCATACGATGGAGCTTGCAAAGGTTGAATACATTTTTTTTTTTTGTAAAATTTTTCATTCTATGTTTTCAAGTTTCTCATTATATATATATTTTTTATTTCCGTCCAGCGTTCTGCATTCTTGTGCTTCTTGTTAGTAATCAATGTTAGTAATCAATTCTATATTTTTTTGTCAGAATGTAAAAACGGAAAATATATAGAATGTTTCAAATATGATATATATAATCCAACTGCGAAGCATTATTATCATCAAATAGATGCTTTCACTTGTGTATGGTTTTATGATGTTATATTATTCGTCGTCATTTTCGCTTTGTCAAATAATGGATGGTGGTAAGTGGTAACCTTATTTTCACGACCTTTTGACAACTGATAGCATTGTTGTATTACAGATTTACAGTCATCATTTATTAATGAAACAATCGTGATATATAATTTGCCTAGACAAAAGTAGCAGGTTAAGAATCCGCACGCAAAGAGTAAGGCCCTGATCAAAATCTCACTTTTTTAACATGGGAATTCATTTCATTTCATTTCGTTGGAAAATTCTTGATCAAAATGAACGGATTTGAATTCATTTAGTTGGAATTCCTATGTAATTAGATCTAACGAAATCCTACAAAATCTTATGAAATCAATTGAATTGAATTGAATTGAATTGAAATCCCATGAAAAAACCATTTTGATCAGGGCCTAAGACTCTTGCTTAAACTGCTCCTGCGGCCCATCTGAAACAACAAAACCCTAGCCCCTTTCGTTTCGTTTCGTTCCGTTCCTTACCCAGCTTCAGTTTCAGGTGCACCTTGACCTCTCCAACCCTAGTCCTAGTTCTAGTTCTCCGCCGCCGCAATCCTAGTTCTCTACAGATCACAATCCGATCAGATCAGATCATATCTCCGCCTTCCACATAAACCAAAGCAAACCAACAATGGGATTCGACGTAGGCGTGGTGCCCTTCAACCCTGACGGCTGGGGCCCGCCAGACACTCCCGCCGCCCCTCTCCTGCCCCCGCGCCTCTCCGGCGGGTCCCATCCCGCGAACATCCCCTTCGCGCCCTTCTCCCGCTCCGAGAAGCTGGGCCGCATCGCCGACTGGACGCGCAACGCCTCCGCCAACGCCCCGCACCCCTCCAACTCCCGCGACGCCGTCTTCGACTTCGCTCTCGACGACGCCTCCGCCCTCGCCGCCGACGACGACTCCTCCTTCCGCCTCGTCGACGCGCGCCCCCCTCCCCGCCCCAAGTTCGGCCCCCGCTGGCGCTTCAACCAGCGCCCTCAGCTCCCCCAGCGCCGCGACGAGGAGGTCGAGGCCCGTCGCCGCGAGGCCGAGAAGGAGCGCGCTCGCAGGGACCGCATGTACCACCTCCACCGCTCCAACAATGCCGGCGGTCAGGCCGGCTCTTCTCGCGGCTCTGGCCCCGCTTTTAAGTCCTCTGTTGATATCCAGCCTGAGTGGACCATGCTTGATCAGATCCCCTTCTCCACCTTCACTAAGCTCTCCTTCTCCGTCCCCGACCCCCCCGAGGACTTGCTTGTCTGTGGCTCACTCGAATTTTACGATCGGCTCTACGATCGTGTCAACCCTAAGAATGAGAAGCGCCTTGAACGGTTCAAGGCGCGCAGCGCTGTGCGCGTCACTACTACCGATGATCCTGTCATACGCCGCCTTGCTGCAGCCGACAAGGCGACGGTGTTCGCCACTGATGCGATATTGTCCGCTCTGATGTGCGCGCCCAGGTCGGTTCATTCGTGGGATATTGTCATCCAGCGTGTTGGGAATAAGTTGTTTTTGGATAAGAGGGATAGGTCGCAGATTGATATGCTGCCCGTCAATGAGACAGCACAAGAGCCATTGCCAGATTCCAAAGATGATATCAATTCACCTCAGTCTCTGTCAGAAGAGGCTACTGAGATCAACCAGAAGTTCGCTCAGCAGGTACAGATGCTTTTTATCTGTTCTCCTTTGTACTTTAATATGATTTTGGTTGATTCAGTAGCTTTATTTTAGTGTCAGGTGTACTAAACCAAGTTATGTGGTGGTTTGAAAAATGGGATGGTGATGTACCTATAAAGCATGTACATGGACATAGGTCTTGGACCTTACACAGCATATTTTACAAAAATATGAATACATCAAGGCACTTCAAACACCCTTGTTTAAATACAAAATATATTTAGTTCAATTGAAAATAAACTATAAATAAATACTATATAAAAGCATTTATAAGTGATGCTTGATTGTTGATAGATTTTCATGAAGTTGTATTGGATTTGGAGCAACAAGTAGTTAGTGTATGACTATAGCTTAATTACCTACTTCGAAATATATAGTATTTACTTATTAAAGCCCCTGGCTTGTTCTAGTGTTGGGACTTGTGTGTATTTACTGGAGGAGTCTCAAGTTCGATCGTAGCCTCTGCACTTAGTTTCTCCCATTGATTCGGTTTGATCACTGGCAGAAACTTGATTTTCTGTGGCCAAGCCTACACAACTGTGCAGAGTGCAATTCTGATTATAGAGCAAAGCCTGCTAAACCATGTACTTTGTGTGTCAATAGCGTGTCCCATATGTTTTGCAGGCAAATTTGTGCCAGAGATGTTTGAATTATGTGCATTTATCCTCATGTCATACGTGTGGACATCATGATTTCAACATGTCCATGCTAAATAGTCATGTATTATAAGATGTAGAAGCTGCTAATTCTCAGTGAAGTAAGCTAATTCTTCAATAGATATTATCCATATCAGGTCATGTCTCTAAAACATAAGTTGGCAATAAATTTGAAATAATAAGTGAAACTAAGTCCTTCTGAGATCTCTCCTGTTTTTTTTGGCTTGTTTGATGAATTTTTGGTTCGATGGTAGGTATCTGGTATCTATTATCTGTGATTCGTGTTTCTAACTCTTGAGTTGTGTTCATTACCGGCTCATCCATTATATAAAATTTATGTATATGTGAAATTTATCCATTGCGTCATTGTATAGTAATTATGAAAAAGAGTGTAGCAGTTGTACATTTTTCATAGCTTAACATGGAGTGTGAATTTTTATTAGAAAATCAGAGGATGTTGTCAAATATTAATTTTCTAACGAACACACATGTGCACACTAACAGGTGCTTGTTAGAGACGGGAACAAGGTGACTTTTGATGAGCCAAACCCGTTTGTGAACAGCACAGAAGGTTCTGCTGCTGGGGTTGATGAGCAAGGTTCGATAGCATACAGGTATCGGAGATGGAGGTTAGATGGTGACACATACCTTGTTGCTAGGTGCGAGGTGCATGCTGTTTCTGATGTGAAGGGGCAACAGTCATTCATGACCCTTAATGCTCTTAATGAATTTGACCCCAAGTACACTGGCGTTGACTGGCGTCAGAAGCTTGAGACTCAGCGTGGTGCCGTTCTTGCCACTGAGCTCAAGAACAATGCCAACAAGCTTGCCAGGTAATTCCATTGTTTTTTTTTTGTTCAGAATTTGTTCGCTTATGAATTTTGGTCGATATGGGGGAGGATTTTGGATGCAAATATAACTAAAGGGACCTGTTACAAAAAATTGAGATTGTATGCAGGATATTAGCTCTCTCTTACCTTTGATAGTGATCCTTCATCCCAAATTTTGTATGGTGGAAAGTGTTTTGTAGTCTCCTTGGGCACGACTTTTTGTCTGTTGGGGCTTAAATAACCAGGTCAGGGTTCAGTTGAAATTATAGGTGTACCTTTGTCGTTTGCTGCATAACCTAGGAGAAACTGGGAAGTGTCAGTGTTAACCTATGAAGTTAGAATAACACTTCTTCAAAGTTCTTCTATCAAATCTTTCTCTGCTTATCAGGTGGACAGCCCAAGCGCTCCTATCGGGCGCTGATATAATGAAGCTGGGATACGTGTCACGTGTGCATCCTCGTGACAGGCACAATCATGTGATCCTGAGTGTGATTGGATACAAGCCCCGCGATTTTGCAGCACAGATCAACCTCAACACAGCCAACATGTGGGGCATCGTCAAATCAATTGTGGACCTCTGCATGAAGCTTGGCGAGGGCAAGTATGTGCTCGTCAAGGACCCCGCCAAGCCCCAGGTCAGAATCTATGAGGTTGCTCCTGATGCATTTGAGAATGACTACGTGGAGGAGCCACTTCCTGAGGAGGAGCAGGTCCAGGTCAGATTGGTTGACAAGGATGGAGAGTCTGGCTTGGTGGCAGATGCTGAGGCAGCCGATGGTGTCGCTAATGGTGTGGCTGGTGGGGATGAGGCTGGGAACAATGCTGTAACAATTTAAGGGTGAGGGGTTGGACGGTACCTTTTGATATATAGAGAATTTATTTATGGGGTGTTTGGTTAGTAGTTTCTGTCATGTTGCCTTTGATGTTCTTTAGTATGGCGGGATTATTTTGGAATTCTAGATAAGTTTTGCAGCTGCTTAATTTTGGTTTGTGTCTTGTGCAACTATTTAGATAATTGAGAATACTTGGAAAACTTTGTTTTCTGTCGGAGTTGGTAATAATATAGAGATTTTGATGGCCGAAGCAAAAATGTGTTTTAGACGTGGAATTTCAATTCATTGGAATTGATTTCTTGTGATTTTGTTGGGTGTAATAACATAGAAATTTCGATCAAATGACATCAAATCTATCCATTTTGTTTAAAAATTTTCTATTGAAATGAAATCCCAGTTCAAAAAAATGTTATTGTGATCAGGGACTTCTATTTGTTTTTTAGAGAGAGGCTTGCTATGTTTGCTCAATTGTTTTTTAGAGCCCAAAATCCACACAAAGTACCCATATTATTATTATCATATGTGATACTGGATTTATTTATTTTTTTTTCGTTGTTCAACGCTAATATTTTGATACAATTGTTTAACAGTGGTCCCTTGCCATTGTTGCATTTTTTTAATCGGTGAGGACCGAGTTCCTTTGCATTTCTTTTAATCGGTGAAGACCAAATACAAATAATAATAGCTATCGCTTTAGGGTTTCGGAAATTGATTTTTCCTCCAAAGCCTACAATAAATCGAAGTCGAAAGAGATCTCTGTTAGTGAATGAAATGATTGAGTGCTGAGAAGAACCCATCTAATTTTATAAGAAACCGAAAGAGACTTCGCCACAAGCGTGGGATTACGTCCATCTCATTGCAAATCATGTAGCAAGTCTCCATCGGAGTGCATTATTATGCAAATTTCGAAAATTATTAAGGCATCCTTAGGAATATTTTTATTTGTCTTTCCCCGTTTTTTTAAAACACTAGCATATTCTAAAAATTTGACAGTAGTATGCTTACAATTTAATTTATTGTAACTGTGAGGCGACTACAAGTGGTAGACGAACTTGAAATAAAAATACGTTGTATAATTATTAGCAGGTGTCTAAAAGTATTTATTTTCAGCTTGCATGGGACCAACCTTATGCTACTTTATATTTTTAGCTTGGTGAAACAATCGGTACTTACCACGTGCTTTAAATTTGTATAAATGTGTTTTCCCTGTTTTAACTTGGAAGGTCAACTCAAGTGTGAACAAAGGATAATTAATGAGTGTTAAGTGCTGAGGGAAACCCGCTAAGCATGTGGGAATCAAGTGATTGTTGACAAAAGGCTCCTTCAATGTTCAGCATAATAATAATATAGAAAAATAACTAGCATTGATAATAAGAAAAATAGAAAATTATTTTTATTTTTACTTGTGAAAGTACGGGTCGAATCCTACAACGCAACTTGTGATAGTAAAACACACGTTGAGTATATAGGATGCATCCTAAATTGTTTTCACCATTTTTGCTTGTCCTGTAGTTATTTTCACCATTCATAGAGTATTATTTAAAATATTACATAAACATGTAGCTTTAATTTTTTTTACTCTAAATTGCATATAATTAAATTTAAATTTTCGTTAGACATTTAATTAAGGATGAAGAGAAGAGCCTGACCTCTCTTACCCTCATTATCCTAATGGCTGTGTTTGGATTGAATGGGAAGAAGAGAATAAGGGAAGTGGGGAAGAAATTTATTATTAAACAATTCAAACTCTTCATAAAATTACACACTTCCCAATACTTCTTCTCACTTCTTCCCTTCTTCCCTTCTTCCCACACCTCATCCAAACGGAGCCAATGGTATGCGAGTTGAACCATAAAATTGTTCGGATAATTAACTGAAGTAAATAAATAAAAAATAAATTAACACGAATAAAAATAAAATAAATAAATAAGCTCGGTGTAGCAAAAATGTATCGGTCACGTGTTTCAAATTCGGAAATGCGTTTCCCATGTTTCAATCGTGGAGGGTCAAGATGTGAACAAACAAAAGGGTCAAGTGCTACCTCTAACCTGCTGAGAGTTAACACGCTTAGCATGTGGGAACATATATCTCTTGATTAGTTTTTGTTTATTTTTATTGCTTCAGCTTATATATATTCCTTTTTTTCTTTTGTAAATGCAAGTTATATTCAAAGACCTCGAAGCAAACAACTTTTTAATTAGTTCTCTATTTAGACAAGGATCATTCGTTTGTTGAACTCCTTTTTTTTATGCTAATTAATGATGTTACAAGAAAACCAAATGAACAAGTTCAATGGCGATACACATTGTTGATTTCTTTTTAGAAATTACAAAAATCAGCCGTAAATTCGTTTCCTTATTTATTTCTATCACTTAATCTACTCAATATTTGTGTCGTTATATCCATAGTATAGGTATTTTCCTTGTCATTTATACTTGTTATCCGTTGTTGCTTCTTTTACAGGGTATTTTTGACTTGCCAACTTGTCAACTTGTCATTCCATTTCGTTGGTTAATTTTATTTTGAAAATAATCCGAGATTCTAAACTGTAATTAATACGAAAAGAACGCGACTTGTGGGAGTCTCTTTTATAGGTGAATTATTTTCTGCGTCCAATTGATGAATGGACATGTAATCAATAAAAGGCGTGAATTTAATAACTTATAAGTTATAACGCTAGTAACTTTTAACAATCATTGCCCATAATTAAAATCCCAAGTTTTCTTTTTATTTCTCAATCATGCAAGTTGGACCTCATTATTCCATTATCATAAAATAAGCATTTTATATATCAGTATGTATTCATCGTACTAAGTTCCAAAATGTTCTATGTAGAAACTTCTTTCATATGGATATTCCATCTGATTTTAATTTATTTTTCGAAGTAGCATTTAGGGGTTCAAAAAATTTGCATCATGTTTGGCATGAAATAATTGAAAATAACAAATGAAAAAAAAAATTAGGGTAATATGTGAATTGAGAGGACTAAATGGAGTTAACTAGTAATTGCTAAAATCGATATGTTACACTTGAAAGTCTCTCTTGTATATTTTCCCCTGCTCTTTTTAACCTTCTTTTTTGAAATTAATAATCATATGTATTACCGGCCAGGCTTAATTAATCCCAAAAAAAACTATTCATGGGGGTTTTAAAAAAAAATTTCCATGTGATGCACGCGTAGATTGAATATATTAATCAAGTCAATGTCACTATCAACAAATTAAAAAAATGCATTTCGTACGCTTGAAAGTTCAACCAGAGAGGGGAAAAAAAAAACAAGCAAAATATAAACACAAAAGAAAGAAAGCTACACCAATTAAAATATTGCCAACCTTTCTCTATCAAATATCAAAACAACACATAAATTATTGGATATAGTATCGCTTAATTATTGCTTCAAGCGTCAACAAACTCTCTTTAGTCATTGAACGAGAGGCTGTGAGCTTCAAGTTAGAATCCATCGATAAACCAACATCTTAATTTAATGACACTGAGTTCACCTTAGAAAAGAGGCAAATGTTTCAATCCAATAATTTTGGGGAATTTAATGCGACTGATTCAATTATTTTTGCCATTTCCGTTACGCATTTGTTGAAGTAGGTGGTCCAGAAGATATTTGAGTGATTCTAATGAAGTCGCAAAACAGGGAAAGAAAAGTGAAAAAACGAAAAAGAAAAAGAAAAAAGAATGAAATTCACACAATAACATGGAAGCTATAGAGAATCAGCTCTTGGTCTAGTGGCAAAGAGCAATGCACCTTGACTCTTTGAGTGAAATGTCGCAGGTTCGAAACCCAGCTGGGGGGTCTTTCATAGACATTTATAATTTAAAAATAAGTTGGGTGGCTTAGACCTCCAATTTATCTTCAAAAAAAAAATAATAATAACATGGAAGCTATACCAAATAGAAACGGCAACAAAATTATTGCAAAGCAATATAAAATATACCAATAATTAAACTTGTATTGTTATGGTTTGTTGTGTGAAAACATGCTTCTGGAGTTCTAGAAAATGTTATTTATTTATATTACTCTAGTTCTAAAATTAATACTGGGCGTGTTTTCTTCGAAAACAAGAAGAAGCTAGAATATATAGGGAAGGTTTGAGCATTTTTTTTTTGCCTAAAAAATATAGGGTGTTTCTTTATTATTAGATTTATAGAACAGGAAGTTTGACAAAAGTAGTTGGATATTATATCACTACTATATTATCCTGTAGGCTTCTAAAGTAAGTAATGCCTACGTTAAGCTTGATGATGGAATTAGAATAGAGTATAACCTCAAGGGAAAAAAACAAAGGGTTGGTATCAATTTGGTAGCGACCAGCATATACTAATATTGGTACCAAATGATGAGCCCAATTTGAGTTTAAAAATGATTAATGCAAGAAGAAATATTCTTTAATTTTTGTTGGGTATTGGAAGGAAAAAGTTCTTTAATTGAAGGCACCAGGAAGTTTAAGGACTAGCCATTTTTATCCCCAAAATACCAAAAAGACAAATTTTGCAAGTGATGTTCTTGTCGCACCTTGCGCCAAAAGTGGTAATTCATTGCACCTCTTGTTTTTCTCTGTAAAATCAACGGCGCAGAGCTTATTTTTCAGCAGTAAATGTCTTTTCTTTATTTATTCTTTTGGTAGAAAGAATTGGTTGAAATATTTGTTTGCTTTAATTTAGACTTTAGAGAAAAGATGACTCAATCCAAATGAAACATGAGTATAATAATTTATTATTATTTTTTTTGTAAGAATGCTAAATGCTAGAAGGATAATCCCTTGTTGACATTTGAAGATTTTTTTTATCAGGTCTTTAGTCTGATGACCAAAGTAAGAGCAAGAATTCTATCTCAACATTAAATAAATAAGCAATCTAAAATAAAATAAAGAAAAATATTCTATCTCAAGAATTTAATAACCGTACTAGCATTTTGTCCTTTAATAAATTCAATTTTGTGGTTCTGACTTAAAGCTTAAATCAACGACAAGAAATAGATGAAACGTCAAATTGTCTTCTTGTGAATATGAAAATATAATTTTTGTGAAGTTCCGGGTTAAAAAACAATCTACAATTTATCTGTTTCTGGAACGATTTATTGAATGAATACACTCTTCATACGTCTCTCCCTATACATCTCTACTATATTAAAAGCACCAATGGAAGAATGTAACATCTCAGGATACAACCTTGGTCTGAACAATCTGCACCATTGATAATCAATTTTGAACGATCTACACCGTTGGCGATAGAAATGTTAATTGATAAAGGGATAAGATGATTTCTCCGAACGAAGAGTTGATTAATCTTTCGTTTGGAGCGCTACTGGGTTCGAACAAACACGTAACTTATTAATCTTTTGTTTGGTGCGTGACTCCGTGACTCCATTCCTCTCTATTCCTCATTTTTTTTAATATTCCTTTTCAATCGCACCTCTTGGGCTCTTGCGAGTTGCCCCAGAAAGGCGCCGCTCTCCTTTCCCCTCTCAATCGGGGTCGCTACTCCGGATCCTGTCGGCGCCTCTACTCCTCCGATGATGACAAGATGGTGCTCGATTCGAGAGTGTCGAACAACAAAACCCACCCATAGAGAACGGAACCCCCACCCTGTCACGGTAGCCGCCTCACTGTCTACTTTCCGGGTTCCCGTAACCCTCTGATGCTAAAATGGCTCGCGAGAAGAGCTTGGAGAAGAGCAAGGTCCCCAAAGGTACTGTCCTTCATTGATTTGTAGTTAAATTGATGGATCCGCTTGGAGCCTTTGTCGCGTACACCAGCCAAAAGACCTAGGCCGTGCTTGCTGTCTTTCTCATTGAGTGATCGTGATGATATTGTGGGCGGGGAGGTTGACCAATATCAAGCAACGAGTTATTCATTCGTTTTGCTTTCGACGATTTGACTATTGCGCGGCAATCTCAAGAAATGGATGTAGAAAGACGGCGTGTGAGCATTCCTAGAAAAAAGAAGAAAACTTGACTTGCTTCCGATCCTAAGCTTGCACCTTTCTCTATGTTTGCGTAGAAGGCTTGACGGCGCATGGAAGCCAGACCAGAAGCTGAAGCAAGTGAAGTTGCTGCGGTGCGGTCAGAGAAAATTGATTGATCTGTCTTCAATGACCCCCATTTGCCCATCCCCTACTTGGAAATTCGAAATTAGATGAAAAACTTCTTCGGTGACACCCCAAATTGAAGATCGTTGAAGATAATATCGAGATAAGGTTAAATTAAGGTTAAATTAAGGTTAAATTAAGGTTAACCGAAGGTTAAATTAAGGTTAAATTAAGGTTAATCAACCAGATAAGGTTAAATTAATATCGTTATTTTCCTATGATTGTTTCAGGATCAAGATAATATCGAGATGATAGCATATTGGCTGTCAAACTTATCAACACTAGAGAGGACTGAGATAGGTTCGCCTGAGAGGCTTCCGGCGAATAGCGGCCCCACACCACCTTGATGGAAGGGAGCAAGACGGTGTCGTTGTACGCCACTGGGAGGGTGTACCACTTAGGCGTGAACTCGATCAAATACCAGCACTGCCATCTCCACCAGGCAATAAATTTGGTGAAGGTCAGTAACTACTGTCCTATTATCCTTAATTCCCCCCCCCCCTCTTTTTTTGCATTCTTTGAGTTGGATTCTTTGGTGTGTAATTGTATCATTAATTTATTAGTCTGAAGGACAAGTCCTGCTGAAAAGTCATGAATTTGCTTGAATAAATAAGAGCATACGAGAAATTATTTTCTGAAATAAACACCAGCTGGTACTATGCAAGGATTCAGACTAGCTCAATTTTTTCTGTCAGTAATTGGGGGTAGCATGAAACCAATTTACGAGAGGTTATGAAAGAAAGAAGGTTTTCTTCCAACGTGAGGATGCACTTATATTCCAAGAGAGGACAACCAAATAGCTGATCAGATTTCTAAATTTGCTAGGATAAATAGAATTAGTTGCATGGATTATAAAATGCCCATGTTTCCTATGATGTAATAGTTTTAGGGATAGACAGTCAACAAATGTAATGTCTAAAGCTCTTTTTAATGAAATTTGTGCTCCAAGAGCTTTCACTGGGAAAGAAAAAAAGAAAAGAAAAGACGGTTTGCTTCCTATCCACCCACTGCCTCTTAAAAAATGTGCACACACTAAAATCACACCTACTATTTTTATGTCAATATACTTTTGGCGCATTAGAGAGTAATTTGACCAGCACTTTGCCTACTGACTAATTAATAAAAAGCCAGTAAGGGAAAAGTTTAAGCATTATTAGCCAAAGTTGTAACTATCAGTAAAGAAAAATGACGAATAAATTAAGCCAATCGTGGGGGTGATTAGTTAAATATATATATATATTTTTTCTGAGATTGCAAATCTATTTTTTTTGGTAATTTTCACTTAGTGGGGGAAAAGTGAGACAAAAAGGTGAGTTGTCTAGACAGAGACGTGTTGTCTTAACGGGTTGGATTTAAAGGATACATCAATACCCATTTAGCTCTAACAAATCTTTACCAATTACAATGTTAACCATGCATTTATATCAAATAATGTTGCCATACTATTAGGAACCTTAAATAAAATAATAAAAATGGTCTTTCCCGCAAAGAAAAGCTTTTAGCACCTTCTTATAACGATCTTATTTAGAGGTGAAGTTAGTGTGTTTTTTTTTACCATAAGAGGTGAAGTGTTTAACAAACAACCAAATTTATTGTTTAAAAGAAACCCAATATTCAAATCATGCACTTCATAACATATATTACTGAACTTCATTATGGGCATGCTCTGAAATGAATTCAGTAATCTCCGTATGCTTAATTTCGCTGGACATTGGTTCCCTAAACGGGTTAATGGGTTGCTCTCCTGTTTTCTAAGCATGAAAGTACATATAAGGAGCAAAAATGCTGAAGAGTAGGGAACATATCTTTGCATTGCTAGCAAGTAGCAAGTGGCATCTGTATAAGTACCATCCTGAATTAATTGATTAAAGAGTTTACTAATGAAAAATTGGATTGATTTCTAAAAGCTGATGGCTATTACTGTATCTTGGTCCACACAATCATTAGGCTATAAAGCATAGAGTTGCGGTTTATATTTGAATTTGGAACGCCAAATTGACTCGACAATTACATGCAAAAATATTATATACGATACAATATTTTGGAAAATTATTTTTATTTATTGTAATACAAAACATAGATTACGAATGAAATATTTCTTAGAGTCTGATAATAATGATACAACCATTTATTAAATGTTCTTCAAAAGATGTTGACTGATCAGTGGATCTTACGATTTAATTAGACAATAAAACAATGGATAGTAGATCGCTAGAAATCACTTGTTAAAGGAGAAAAATTCAATAATATAGAAACTGTAGTTTATTCAATGTATTGTTCAATACATTGTTCACATATGACTTTGCTTCTTCCTTCTCTTTCAGGTACCTACCAATGAGAGTAAAACCAAACAAATCCAAGGACTTGTTGGTAAAATGACTTATGGTTAAGTATGACAGCTACCTGGTAATCTGATCTCATTTATTTAATACAATATCTTAAAAATTAGGGACAAAAATTGAGAAATGGAAATAGGTATAATTTGGTAGGGATTTGAAAAGGACCCAACTTAGTCAAGACCTGTCCTCTGCAAAGAATAGACATGATACTAAATACCATGAAATATTATTGGTTATTAATTTGCTACTTGCTTTCTCTTTCTTAATGACTCAAATTCTCTCTTTACTCCAGGTACCGAAAGAGAATTCAAAGGGTAATTTGTAAGCACACTTGAAGGAGTCCTCTGCAGAGAATAGACATGATACTAAATACCATGAAATATTATTGGTTATTAATTTTCGACTTGCTTTCTCTTTCTTAATGACTCAATTTCTCTCTTTATTCCAGGTACCGAAAGAGAATTCAAAGGGTAATTTGTAAGCACACTTGAAGGAGTCCTCTGCAGAGAATAGACATGATACTAAATACCATGAAATATTATTGGTTATTAATTTGCTACTTGCTTTTTCTTTCTTAATGACTCAATTTCTCTCTTTACTCCAGGTACCGAAAGAGAATTCAAAGGATAATTTGTAAGCACACTTGAAGGAGTCAGGGCTTTGCCTTTTATAATTGTATATGCTTCAATAAAATTTCATTTATATGTCATGGTCTGTGATAGCTGATATAAACTCATATGATAATGACTTGCAATAAAGCTGTACGTTTAATAAAAGCTCATCCATAATGTGTAGCAGCTACATAGCTGTGTATATCAAGCACATGTTCGCGTGTATACTCAAATGTGTTTGTGATTTCTTTTTGGAGCAGAAATGATAGATGGTAACTGTATAAACGATGACACATGACAAATGTGTTTCCTTGTTTCCTAGCGCATAATAGTGCGCCTTGCCTATGAGAAAAATATTTTCCTTAATGCAAGATATGTAGGCGTGCATATGCTGAATATAGTAGTGTATTTTTTTTATTAATATTTTTCATTCCGTATTCGTCATTTGCGATTGGTAGTGCCATCATTCTCCCAATTCATTCCTTGATATTTGGACAAATGAATCATATAGATGAATACGAAAAATAAATATCAATGTTGAAAAAACATTTGCTCGCACATTGAATTTGATAATTTAAAATTTAAGTGAAAGCAACGACATATATATAACAAATTTTATTTTCTCATCCCTGGTTTCAATTAACATTGAAAGATATATATGTTTGAAATATAGTAAGAATTTTGAATCATATATTTATTTTCATCGAATTATTTTTTGAGTTGTTCACATGTCAACTTTTATTGATTCTATTATTGTGTTAAATCGATGATTACTGCTACTACTTTTACGTCGATCAAGATAGTGTTGATCCTAAATATTGAAAATGGATAATATATTCATGTCAAATAATATTTTCACGTATAGTCCGCCCACACATTGGGTGGGCACTGCTGCTAGTTAATAACTAAAAGACGGTCGGAAAAAAATTAAGCCGTCAGATTAGGTGATTTATTTTTTATATTTGGCGCCTCCCTTTAGCAACATGACATTCAACTAGGGATGAAAAACGGAGCAGATATTGGTCTTCTCATATCCGCATATGTATTTTTTTTCCGATATGGATACGAATACGAATGCGTTCGGATACGAATACGGTTCGGATATTAAACGGATACGAATACGGTTCGGATATTATCAGATACGGAGTCAAATACGAATATATTTTGTCGGATACGAATTGCATTTTAATCTTTATTATTTATTTATAATAGCAGTTTCTATAAATATAATGATATTCAATATACTCGTGTCTATGTTAGTACTTTGTCAATATTAGAGAAAAAATAATTTTAGTGTTGTTATCATTTATAATCGTCTCAATTAATAGAAAGTAAAAATAATTTTATGTTACTAGTCCAAATAAAAATATTTATTATAAGAAAATTTATTTAATAAAAATTAAGTATTATCTAATTAAAAGTATTCTCTAATATAGAGAAGTAATTATATTATATTAATCATCTTATGTCGTTAAAGATACGGATAAACGGATTAATATTTATTGGATACGGATAATATCCATGTCGGATACGGATAAAGAGTGGATATTGGTCTTCTATATCCGCATCCATATTTTTTGACGGATACGGATACGGTTCGGATATTACGCGTATTTTTTGGATTCGGATACGGATCGGAGCGGATTTTATCCGCTCCGTTTTCATCCATTCAACTCTGATATCATGTTAAATGATTAGTTACTCTAAAAATCGAAACTCTCCAAGTAAACGGTCATTAAATTTTATATTCTTGAGAAAAAATTATTCAATTTTCATAAGCTTAAGTAATGACACAAGTATATTGAACATTTTCAGTAATTATTTGTGTATTTCCAAATGAAATTTACATCAAATAGCAACCTTTGGAATTTGAAATGTTTATTTAGAGAGATATATTTCCAAAAACAAACTCTCTTTAGTCATTGGCCAATTTTGTTGCTTATGGAGTTCCGTCACAACTCCTAACGGCTGAAGGAGTGCAAAATTTAATGCGGGATGTGGGCACACCAAGATCAGGTATGCATACCAAATTTATTGGGGGCAGCAAGGTGTACCGCCAGAAACTCTCAGTAGATATGGATGAACCTTTAAAGGATAGACTTTCGTTTGATAAGCCAGGAGGAGGAGATGTAGAAATGCGTGTAGTCTATGAAGGAGTGACACTAGTTTGCCTATTTTGTGCTAACATAGGCCATGAATGTGAGAGGTGTCCGGATAGGAACAGACTCATAAGATTGCAGCAAGAGGGTAAGTACCCGGAGGAAAATGAAATTCCAGATCGACGGGTGGGTCTATGGGTGAATAGTAAAGCCCATATACATGATGACCAGTTTGGAGGTACAAACAATGGGGCTGCTGGTGATAGTGAAAGGGATGGAGCATCCAGGGCTAAAATGAAAGAAGTACAGGAGGTTTGCCAACCGAAACCAAAAAACAAGTCAAAAAGAGGGATGGACCTGAACAGTAAACTAAGCATTGTGACCCTCGAGCATGACATGGCACAAGAAGACGATCTCACACAACGTTTAAACTGCAAGCGGGCCAGGGAGACGATCCCCAACTCGTCTCCAAGTCACATATGAATACCATCTCTTGGAATTGCCGCGGGTTCGGAGGGCCGCGGAAAAAACAATTCCTCATAGATACCCTTCGAGCCACGAGATCGGAGATAGCGTTTCTTTCTGAAACAAAATCTTCGGCTAGAAGAATGGCTCGCTTTATGAGAGATTTACCGGCATTTAATTACCATGTAGTTCCTTGCAGAGGCCAATCTGGGGGGTTATGCCTAGCATGGGACAGTTCTATAAATGTGCAAGTTCTAAATGCTTCCCTGAGTTATATTTGTGCTAGGATTACACCAAAAGATAAACCTCCCTGGGTTATGATTTGTGTTTATGGAGATCCAGATCACTCGAGTAATCCATGGCTGTGGGAAACAATTATTCAACTCATTGAAATGCACACAACAGTCTGTATTATAGGGGACTTTAATGAGATTGTGGATATGGCGGAGAAGTTTGGTGGTAGGCAGAATGTTACAACTCATGGCAGGAGTTTCAGAAAGTTCATCTTTGATGCAGGGTTGATTGACCTTGGCTATAAAGGGCCCGCTTTCACTTGGACTAACAAGAGGCATGCATCTGCAGCAATTTTTCAGCGGCTAGATAGGGTTCTTGCAACATCACAGTGGATTCAATTGTACCCGAATGCCTATGTCAACCACCTCCCAATGATCCATAGCGATCATTGTCCTATCCTTTTGAGAATGAAGCCGTGGATGCAAACAAGGAGAGATTTTCGTATGGAGCACTGGTGGTTCCAAGAAGAGGGGTTCAAAGAGGCATGGCAGGAAGAGTGGCAGCAAAATAGAGATGGAGCATGGAAAGATAAATGGAAAAACCTCACAAAAAACATTAAACAATGGTCATACTCTAAACAAACACCGAAGAAAAAGCTTGAAGAGTTGAAAAAAAAAATTTACTTGGTGCAAATGCAACACCCAAGTGTGAGGGATCACTCAAAAGAAGAACAACTATTGAGTGAATACAACCAGGTCCAAGATCAACTGGACATGTACTGGAATCAACGATCCCGAGTACAGTGGATAAACTTGGGCGATAAAAATACAAACTTCTTCCATACTGTTGCCACAAATAGGAGGAGAAGAAATTTGATTAAGGTGATAAAAGATGAAGATGGCAATCTAACTGGAGATGAGAGGAAAATAAGGTCTGAATTTCTAAGTTTTTTCACAAACCTGTACTGTCATGAGAGGCCAAGCCCAACAAATACTGCAAGTGATTTTGTGAACCCAGAAAACCACATTGTCGATTTTTTCCAGAGACTTGGTGATAATTCAGGAACCACTATCCCGAACGAAGCCCACCACGACTTACAAGCACTACCTGATTTTCACGAAATCAAGAGGGCTTTGTTTCAAATGGGGCCGGATAAGAGTCCGGGCCCAGATGGAGTCACACCTAGATTTCTTCAACAATACTGGTCCATAATTGGACCTGATTTGGTGCAGCAAATTCGAAAAATTTTCCATACGGGGATAATTCCGGAAGAATGGTTGAAATGCAAGGTAGTTTTAATACCTAAAGGTGATGAACCAGACTCTCCAGCGCAGTTCAGACCTATAAGTATAGGAAACGTGACATATAGACTGGTCATGAAAATCCTAACTAATAGGTTACGACCACAAATGAAAAAGATCATTTCCAAAGAGCAAACGGCCTTCTTACAGAACCGCTGCATTTCTGATAATGTCCTGCTTGTCAAGGAAATCCTCAATTCTTTCAACACAAAGCGGTTCAAACATGAGGCATGCTTGCTGAAGGCGGACATCACAAAGGCCTTTGATAAACTGAGTTGGAGTTTTTTAGAGCAGACGTGCCATCATGTTAACATGCCAAGGAAGATCACAAGAATGATGTTGTCGGCATATCAGAGAGCCAAAGTCACGATTTTGATCAATGGCACGGGAGATGGCTATATCACACCTACACGTGGACTTAGGCAAGGGTGCCCGATGTCACCGTATGCGTTTATATTGGTAATGGAAATGTTATCAAGGTGTTTCAAGAAGGCAATGTTGATGGGGCAAATAAAGGGTGTAAAATTGGCAGCAACAGCACCTACCTTGACACATATTATATATGCGGATGATTTGGTGGTTCTAGGTGACACGAATGTAGGAGAGTTACAGGCGATCAAGCAGATTCTTGAGGAATTTGGTCAAGTGTCAGGCTTGTTTGTGAATCCAACCAAGTCCAAGCTGTGGTTCTCAAAAGCCACGACAAACGCTACAAGTGCGCATGTCCAGCAGCTCTTACAAGCAAGTATGGCTGAACCAGGAGAGAAGTATCTAGGGGTTAGCCTCTCAGGAAGGGCTAGTGCGAGAAAAACGGGACAACTGCTTCTAGAGCGTATGTGGTCTAAACTGGCAGGTTGGAAGTGCTCAATGTTGTCTCATGCGGGCCGTTTAGTACTAATTAAATCAGTCCTAACTTCTCTTCCAGTCTACTATATGCACACAGTGAGAATACCAAAAGGGCTGATAGATCAAATGATGAGCTTAATTGCTAAGTTCTTTTGGGGAAAGATAGACAAATCCAGGTACATGTCATTCATATCCTGGAAAAAAGTGTGCACCAAAATTGAAGAGGGAGGGTTAGGAGTTAAAGATTTGCACAAATTTGGAGAAGCGTTATACCTGAAGAATGTATGGGCTCTCATGGGTCAGGAAAGTAAGATTTGGGTTGATATTTGCAGAGCTAAATATTACCCACAGATTGGTTTTTGGGGGGCAAAAAATACAAGAGGGGCTACTCAGTTATGGAAGGAAGCAACTAAAGTGAGAGAAAACCTCAAAGAGGATGTATGTTGGGATATTTTTAATGGAAAGAAAGCACCTGCAGTTTCTCAACCGTGGTTTCCAGGATGGCAAATTCAAGGCAGTGTTGCAAAAGTAGACAGTAAACTCACTGTTGGAGACCTCCTTGACTCTCAGTCCAATCAATGGAAAGGAGGACAATTAGTGAGACTTTTCGGGTTGCAAGCAGCATCACAAATCATGAATCAGGCCAAAGCACCGGATCCGACACTACACTTGGATGATAGACTAATTTGGAAGAAAGTGAAGACAGGCAGGTACACTGTGAAGGAGGGTTATGCATGGCTCAAGGGAATGGAAGGGGATGGGGGCATTGCATATAGAAATGAACCACATTGGCAGAGAATTGCAAAACTAAAAAATGTAGTGCCGAAAGTTAAGATCTTTCTTTGGAGATTGCTATCAAAAACCCTTCCCATTGCACAGAACATGAATCGGAGGATTCAGTCCTTTTCTCCGATGTGTCAGCGATGCCAAATGGAGAATGAATTTGAAACACACTGCTTCTTTTTCTGTCCTGGATCAAGAGCAGTATGGTTTGGAGGGCAATTGATGCTAAGAGTACATGATCTACCGCTGGATATGGTGCAGGCGTTCACTCAAATAACTAGCACTTTGGATGGGCAAGGTATGGCCATCTTCTCATATACTCTGTGGGAATTGTGGAAAGGAAGAAATGAAGTAGTGATGCAGCACAAAGATTTCAATCCGGAGCAAATCAGGAAGAATGTGGTGGCATGGCTAAATTCTGAAGGTAATGGCACACAACTCTCTATAATGCCCAACCTTACAGAAGAACAAACAAGTTACAAGATGCAGCCGGATGAATGGCAGATACTGACGGATGGCTCTTGGGATGTCGCTGGTAAAACTGGTACGGCATATGTTATGTACCAGAATGGTCAAGCACACTCCTTTGCTTATAATTTCCATGAGGCACATGATCCCTTCCAAGCTGAGGCTACTGCTGTACTAGAAGTGCTCAAGATGATAAAGAGCACTCAGGGACAAAGCCCAACACAAAGAGTAAGGATACACTCTGACTGTCGCAACCTAGTAACAGCTGTTTGTGAAGAAAATGCTGACAATTTACCTTCCTGGAAGGCTGTGCTTGTTGTATATGAGTTAATCCGATTGTACAAGGAGCTGGGAACGAGAGTGAGGATCAACCATGTGCATAGGCATGCAGTACAGCCAGCACACCTACTCTCCAACTATGCAAGAAAATCTCAGACAACAAGAGGGGTGTCACCAGTTGATGTTTCCTTGTTCGCAACTTTAGGAGTTAATGCTGTACTTGATAGAGAGGTTTTTCATGTTGACTACACCTAGCCTGTGTGATTTATTTTTTGTTTGTTTAAGTCTGTTTTTTAGTACTCTTGGCTTTATTGTTATTTTCTCAGTAGATTAGATGTTTTTATTTAAATGAATGAGGGTAGTTCTGGTAGTTTCAGGTTTTAATCCTGAAGGGCTGGGGTCACATGATGTTTTTTCTCTGGAATTTGATGTGTGCTACATTTCTTTGTAAGTTACTGTTTTGAGGTAATGAAGTTTAGGCCGACCGGCAGTGTTTCAAAAAAAAAACAAAATTGGCCAACCAACGCCTAGCTACAGCTACTACTATTTGCTACTACTCGATGCTTGTTACTGGTGCACGCTCAAAGGGGACACAGCAACTACGAGCCGTTGGCTTCCTCTTTTGCTAGGCAGCCCCAATTTGTGCGCTCTTGGTGTTTTTGGTTTATTGATAGTAGTTATTTGGCTTCAATAATTGATACAATATTACTGTAACTGTTTTAGGTGATCTTAATCAAAACAAGTTGACAAGTGCTTGGTCTTAATAATATTACAAATTATTTAGTCCCTTCATCTTCTTTTCTTTTTGGAATTTGAAATGTTTATTTAGAGAGATATATTTCAGTCAATAAAGACTTTATCTCCCTTCATATTATTTTTTATGTTGTGGAATTTTAAAGTCTATTATATCATTATTCGTAGGTTTGCGATATATATACTATAAAAAAGAAAAGCCTGACATGATTTTATAATTCTGCTTCCATGCATGACAATTTAGATCACCTAATTATTGCCATATTTTTGCTTAATATTCTTCTAAAGCTTGCTTAATATTCTTCTAAAGCTTGGTATTTGTCACATAAATTTGTCTGACAAACAAAAAAATTGCCACATAGGACATACTAGATTTGCTGGCCGTCTGATCAAGATCCAATGGACAAGGGAGCTCCGTGCATGTAACCTAGATTGATAGGCACGTAAAAAATTAACCGTCTGATCAAGATCAGACGGCTCGTACGTGCGCTACACCATTTGTCGCGCAACAACAAATCGGGATTATAGTAGAAGGTATACTGTACCGTTAATTTGGTGATGATTTTTGGCCTCTGCTATCGTACCAAGGGACAAAAGGTACACCAGTGGCTGTTTGAGGGGTCTACCACTAGTTTCTAAAAATTTGGATGTTGATACGAAACAAATATGGATTGATGAATTAACCATAGTCATTGCTTTTATTGAAAGAGCTTTTGGCATGTCATCTTTTTTATTTCGTACCCCCATCATCTTCAAGCATCTTTTCGCACAAAAAAAAATAATAAATAAAAATAAAATAGTGGAAGAAGCACCTTCATGTTGAGAAGGTACCTTAACAATTAAGTTTAGGATGAAGTGCATCATACCCAGTTACCCACCACCACCCTACTATTTCTACATGATGTATTTTATTTTCTTATATAAAAAGTGATTGCTACTTTCTCTTAGTTGTAATTCTTTCGAATTATTTTTTGGGATATTTGCTTCGTCAAAATTGACAGTTGAAAAATCATCCCATTCCATGTGGATAAAAATTTCATACACGTATATGATTCTATTGTTTTTTTAATATAAAATAAAAGACCATTGACTCCCATGTTTTATTTCTCACTTCAATTTATAAATAAGCGTGGATAGTATCAAGATTAGAGAGAGAGAGAAAAAAAAAATGGGAAACGCTAAAAGTCTTATTTGCTCCCAGATTAATCCAGAAGTCATTTTCTTGATGGTAAAAGAGAATTACGGAATATCATTTTTCCAAACTTTCTTTTTGAGTTGAATTTGGAACCGAGATGAGACCGGGAATCATACCAAACTTACACCTAATAACATAAAACTAAAGTTGATTAAAGAAGACTGAGGTGGGGCCCACCTGATCCAATTCTACATCTAGGTATAGCTATGCACCGACCATGCGAAAATATATTGCCTTTTACGAAGAAAACTGCTTAGGCAATCCCAAATACTTATCCAAAAAAGATAATAATCTAAATCAAAGTCAAGCAAAACTCTTTGGGGGTGTTTGTTTGTGACTTAAAGGGTGCATAACTTAAGTTATGTATCCTTAAGTCACCAAACACCTCTTACATAAGATGCCTTAAGGGTACATAAGTTATGCAACCTAAATAGGTTGCATAAGTTATGCACCGGTCCCCTTTAAATATTTTTCCAACAATACCCTTTAGAAATAATTAATAATAATATTTAATAATCTATAATAATTAATAATAATTAATAAATAATAATATTTAATAAGTAACAATAACTATTAAAAAATCATAATTAGTAATAAATATTAATTGTTATAATTAATAAATAATAATATATAACAAGTAATAATAATAATTAATAAACAATATTGATTTATTATTAAATAATTAATAATATTTATATTATTTAATTAAACATAATTAATAATATTTATATTATTTAATTAAACATAATTAATAATATTTCATAATAATAAAATGATTTCTTATTATCATTAATAATTAATTTTTATAATAATTAAAAATAAAAAATAATTAATATTAATTAATGAATATTAATACTTAATAAGTAACAATAATTATTAAAAAATCATAATTAATAACAAAGATTAATTATTATAATTAATAATATTTAACAAGTAATATTAATTATTAATAATAATGATTTAAGAATAATAATTAATTGAAGATAATTAATCAATAATAATTTTTATTATAAAATAAATAATAATATTTATAATATTTAATTAAAAGTAATTATTAATATTTCATAATAGTAAAATGATTTATTATCATCATTAATAATTAATAATTAACAATAATTAGGTCACAACATATAATACATAATATTAATTCAAATTTAAGGGCATTTTAGTCTTTTGACATGAATATATGCATGCATTAAGTTAGTCATCCTAACTACAAAACCAAACATCTATTACATAACACTACATAAACACTTAGGCATCCTTAAGTTATGCAACTCCTTACTACACAAACAAACGCCCCCTTTATACCACAAGAACCAAAGTCATATTAAATCATCTTTCTTACCTAGGGTTCACCGTATTTTTTGCAATAAATTTACACAAGTCAAATCAAATGAACAAAGCTGGTCTTTTTGTCAACTAATTTAATTGAAATACGGAAATTATTATTGAATGATTTGTTTTGGTATTTGACTTTATTCAGCTTAATCGAAAAGGTTCAACCACGACAGGAATAATTTTATTTTTTGAAATTCTTGGCAGCGACTATATATATTAATTAAGCATATGCCTGTTGTGTTTGTTTTATGTATAATTATAAAACACTAATATTCCATTGATCAGTCATTAATTATAGCATATAATTAACTACTTTTCTAATTCTACAAGATGTTATTTGGAGCCACAATTTATTATTATTGCCTATGTTCGATTCGGATCTAATGCAGACAACATGATGAGATATTTAACAAGATTTTTCCCCCTAATTAATTCTAGATCGAATCACACGATTTAGATCATTTGTCATAAAATATATACTGGTAGATTTGAGTTCGAAGTATGGAATTTATTGCCCAACATAAAATTGTATGTGTGTAATTGATTTCTGTAAGTTTACACAAGTCTAAAAAACATAAAATTATCCTTCTTCCAAGCAACAGGACCATGCAAATCCTTTGATTAGTAAGAGGCTCTAATGATGACACGTTTAATAAAAATGAGATTTTTTTAAGCCCTTTATGGCAACTGTCATTCTCGTTAGAAAATATGAAAAGGACCTACATTGTAGTGACAATCAATTCGAAAAATTATGCTAAAATAGATATCATGTATATTATACAAGATCAGTAGGCCATAAAAAAAGAAAAACAAGCATGTTACTACGTTTGAGCGATATTTTTGCATAGCTCCGTTTGGTAAAGGACATCATTTCTCATTATTTTAAAAGCAACCCAACAAAACTTTAAAAAAGAAAAAAATAATTATGATTATTCATGAATGAAAAAAATATAATAAATATTTTCAAGTCAACAACTATGAACTATCACCGCTTGCTTTATGCGAAGTTAGGAAGCATATCCATTTTCAGTAAAAAACCAACGGTGACTGTCTCACCTACCTCACCTCAAATTATGAAAACATTAAAATTCAGCATTGAAACAATGAAACACACACTTTCAAATTTTGCAACGGTAAAAGAAGATTCCTTTCGGGTTCCTCTTCCAAAGTCCCCACAATTTCAATTCAACCAAATCCGAATTTCAAAAACACAATAAAATACCTTCAACCAAATCCGCGAGCTCACGCAAAGCACGCTGCCAGATCCCACATTTAATTCTTGGGCCCTCAAACGTCCCATTAATCACGACGCTGCCACTGCAATAATTTAAACACACGTGATTGAAATTGAGGGTATTTCCGTCCGATTCATGAGATCTGACCAAACCCAGCCGCAAAAGGAACAACCCTACCAGATCAGACATCGGCTTCTGTATAATAGGTCCTGCTTTTTGTGTGAAATTACAGAAAATGCCATTGATACGCGCGGCAGAGTTCAGGGGTGGGATCGTCCACATGACACACAAAAATATCTTTGCCTGCAAGAGGAGGCAAGACGCTACACTTTTCACCAAGCACCTTCGTATTTTGGCTTTTATCAACTTGTCCATCTGTCATGACAGAAATATTAATGCTCAATACCTAAAAGAAATTAACACTTTCAACTTAGTATAATACCATCTTGTTATTACAATTATTCTAATATCAATTGATAAAATTAAATAATGAATTCTACGGTGAAAATAAAATAGTTGTAAAATTTTAATAGATAATATTAAAAATGAACTAAAAAAACAATATATCGACTAAAATTATTTATAATAGATACATATAATTAATATTCTACATTTGGCATTTGAGTCATTTAAGTCTATTAGAAAATAATGAATGTAAAGGTAGTAATTGGAAAACAATGAAAGTTAATACTTAATATTGCAAATATCATACTAATGAATCCAAAATTTTAGAGTTTAAATTATAAATTTATCTACGATATCAAAAGTATCGACGGAATATGATCACAAGTGAATAAAGTTTTCATGGTTTAATATTTTCTTGTTAACGTGTGTCTTTGAGCTTGAATTGCATTTAATATTTTACTAAACCAACATTGGAAAAAAAATTATGTTTTGGTTAATTAATTGGCTGTAGATATTTCTTAATCAACGAAACAAAAGATAATTTACTTTCTTAATCTTGCACAACAATTCAATTTTCACACATTGTTAAAGATAATTTGTTGAATTTTGATAACAAAATGAGGACCAACGAATTTTGGTTGGAAGATGGTGATTTCTTGCCGAGCAATATACAAAAGTTAAATACAGTAATTACTAATTAAGTATTTTTAGAATGACAAAAGGATAGCTTTCCTTAGCTTTGCTTTAATCCAAATCTTTTTCTTCGTGAAAGGATAAACCATAATAAATCAATAAATCTTTATCAAGAATTATATGGCGTTTTTACCGTAAATCAGTTACACAACCCCATAATTACATGTAATGTCTATCTATCCGAAATGAAAAACTTGTTATAAAAGTACCTGGGTATGCGTTGAAAATGTAAGAGTTACGCGGAGGTACATACAAAAATCCAACAAAGGAGACATTAAAAAAAAAAAGAATAATAAAATAAAAAAGAATCAAAAGGGAAAAGGAAAAACCAAACACCACTTGTACTCTCTTTTGCTTATAAAAGAGCCCAACCTTCTTCATAAAAAACCCTCATTTCTCTTCCTTTATTTCTAATTTTTATTTTCATTCAGTGAGAAGCAAGGTCTCTCTTTCCTCCTTCCTTCTTCTTTCCTTGTCTCTCGAACAGATCTCTTCTCTGAGCGGATGGCTATGGTGCTTGAGGCGAGTCAAACTCGGCGATTGCTCTCTCTATGATCGATTTCTCGCGAAAAGTTGCGAGCTTTGAGTGCATGCGGGATTGGGTTTCTGTTCTATGTTTTTCTGTGGGCTGGAGAGACTCTGGGCTCGTCATCAAAAGTAGAGGTCGATGGGGAAAGTGTGGATAATCTAACTTTGCCTGCCTAATTTCACTCGAGTTTTTTTTGGGTTTTTAATTTAAAGACGATTTGAGTTAAGCGGACCGAATTTTTCTTCGAAATTAGAGAGAAAACATGCAGCAGGATCAGCGAAAGAAGGTACAAATTAAAGATGTTTTTCTAGAGTTTGATTTGATTGTGTCTGTGAATGTTTTCGCCGAATCGGGCTGGGATTTGTTTGCCTCTTTTCTCTATTAACAACCAGGGAATCTGTAACTTGGTTCCCAAATGTTTCTGAACCACTGGAATTCTGACTTTGTCTTCCCCCTTACACTTTCTTAATAAAAGTTACTATCCTATGGTTCATAGTCACACAATTTTAACATGAGGCTTCTTACTGTTTTATTATTTTTTCTTTCCAGAGTTCTCCTGAGAGGGAGTTCTTCTCAGGCTATACTGACACGAACCGGTACCGGATTCAAGAGGTTGTCGGTAAAGGCAGTTACGGCGTTGTCTGCTCAGCAACAGACACCCAGACTGGTGAAAAGGTCGCCATAAAGAAAATTCGTGACATATTTGAGCACACCTCTGACGCGGCACGAATTTTGCGGGAAATCAAGCTGCTGAGGATGCTGAAGCATCCTGACATAGTTGAGATTAAGCACATCATGTTGCCTCCCAGCAAGAAGGATTTCAAGGATATTTATGTAGTTTTTGAGCTTATGGATACCGATTTGCACCAGGTTATCAAGGCGAATGATGATCTGACGAGGGAGCATTACCAGTTCTTTCTGTACCAGATGCTCCGTGCCTTGAAATATATCCATACCGGTAAATATCTCTTTTTAACTTTCTTTCAATGGTTGGTTTTGAACTGTAATTACTGGTTGCTGCCTCACACCTTCTATGGTGCTGGTGTTGTTTATTGCATATCAGGTCTTTTGTTAATTATAAACTGATTTCCTGTGCAGCAAATGTTTATCACCGTGATTTGAAGCCGAAGAATATATTAGCAAATGCAAATTGCAAGCTTAAGATATGTGATTTTGGTTTAGCAAGGGTTGCATTTAATGATACCCCTACAACTGTATTTTGGACGGTATGTCATTAAAAATTCTTGATGTTTTTATTTCTTATATCCTTCTCAATTTTTAAATTATATGAACCATTTGAAAATGGTTTTAGAAGGTGCCCTTTTGCTATTTTTTCAGGACTATGTTGCAACAAGATGGTACAGAGCTCCAGAGTTATGTGGATCATTCTTCTCGAAGGTACATTACTTTGTTCCTTGTAAATCGTTGTTAAAATATATTTGTTAATATAAGTTGCCCTCCTCTACCTATCCTTATCAAATATTTAGATAACATTGGTTAACCTACCTCTAGTAAAATATAACTTGGCTACTAATTTCTAAAATAAATTGATTGTCCAGGAGTTTTTTTTTAGTTCTCTGTTTATTTTCTACTAGGAAATTCTAAACATAGTTGCTGTTGTTTTAACTGCAGTACTCACCCGCAATTGATATTTGGAGCATTGGTTGCATCTTTGCTGAGATTTTGACCGGAAAGCCATTATTTCCAGGCAAAAATGTTGTTCACCAATTGGATTTGATCACTGATCTTTTGGGATCCCCTTCCAATGAGACTGTTTCAAAGGTACAATACTCTGGCTGGATTTAACTGTGCAAATATTAAAAACACGAATTGTTTGCTTTATTTTGACTATCATTGATTGTGGTTTCCTTTGTTTTTCCTGGCTACAGGTCAGAAATGAGAAGGCAAGAAGGTATCTCAGTTCAATGAGAAAGAAAACACCTGTACCATTTTCTCAGAAATTTCCTAAGGCAGATCCATTAGCTCTCAAGCTCTTGGAAAGGCTTTTAGCTTTTGATCCCAAGGACAGGCCAACTGCTGAGGAGGTGACCTAATATTTTTCTTTTTTAATTATATCATTTTTACTCATTTTTTCATCGATGTTTACTCAGTATGATGTCAACACCAGTCTTTTTGTTGATCATCTCTGAAGCAAAGCTTTGTATACCTCTGACGATTAAAACTTGTTTCTATTTTTTGTGCTTACTGATTCACCTCTGATGTAAACCAAATTGAATTTCTCATGAGCTATCACAAATATAAGGTCAATAAAATAAAATCATATATTTAACTTGTTTAACATGAAGGATTCTGTTCTGATTTTTTTTTTTTCACTGAAAGATCATGATGTTAAGGGCACAATAAGAATACAATATTTGTCATCATTTTCAATTGTGGGATATATACTATTTCCAACCCTTAATAAATTAAAACTTGTTGATGAATACTCAGGCATTAGCGGACCCCTATTTCAAAGGCCTGGCAAAGGTGGAGAGAGAGCCATCCTGCCGACCAATTTCGAAAATGGAATTTGAGTTTGAACGAAGGAAAGTAACAAAAGATGACCTTAGGGAGCTCATATTTCGTGAGGTACTAGAATACCATCCTCAGTTGCTGAAGGACTACACTAATGGCACCGAGAGAACTAGCTTTCTTTATCCCAGGTTTACTATTATTTTACAAATTTATGATCTCAATTTTGCAACCTTTGGGACATTAATCAATTATACAAAGAACTTGAATTTTATTGACTTGGAATTACAACTTGTAGGAGGGAATTGGACTTGTTAAACTAGTTGAATAAAAATATTAATTTGCTGTTTTCTTTTATGCAGTGCTGTTGATCAATTCAGAAGACAATTTGCAAACCTGGAAGAGAATGATGGAAAAAGCACGCCTGTTGCTTCTTCAGAAAGAAAACATGCTTCTCTTCCAAGGTAACAATTATGCAGTTGTTGTAATTTTACTGATTATTATTTCTTTTTAGTTTTCCTTGAATTTAGTCTGAGCATAAATTAAACATCTTTTTCAGAGCAAGTACTGTGCAGTCTGCTCCGATTGCTCCGAAGCCAGAGCCTTATGTAGAGAGGATGCCTAGAAATATTGCTCGGGTTTCTGAGGTGCCTCACCGGGTTCCACCAGGTATATATATATATCTCTCTCTCTCTCTGTTGTACCCTGGAACATTATTGCACTGCATCTGATTGACCAGTGTACCGAGTCTGAGCCTACAATTATTAGTTTGGTCTCATTTGGTCTGCATTCAACAAATAGAAAATCCAAAATTCAAACACAAGGTTTTTCCAGCACAAAACGAGCATCTAGCACAGTATTATAACACCACAGTTTTTTTTTTTTTCCAGCTCTTCCAGGGAGAGCAGCAGTAGGACCCCCAGTTGCCTATGATTCAAGACGATTTGTAAGAAATTCTTCTGCAGCTCCGCATCTTGCTAGTGGCTCTTCTGAAAATGGTAGTCAACATAAGATGTCGACTCAGCATTATGTGGACCTAAGACAAGCCCCTCCTGTCTATCTGTCAAATGGGCCCCCAAAGGTGGGTCCGAGCTATATCCAGGCAGTCTCACCATTTGATCATATTGCTGTAAGTTCTGGCGCTCAGACTGTTGGGGTTATTCATTATGGTGTTTCTAACATGTACTAGAAGAAAAGGGGGGGTTTGATTTCTTTTAGGTGAGGTGGGATTCAGAAAGGGGGGAGGGGGTGGAGGAATGCCGTTTGTAATTGAGTTCGGAAGTCAGCCGATTGCAAAAGCACCACGCCATCATATCATTGGAATTGAAACTGATATCGGCAAGAAAGGTGAATTCGAGGAGACTTGATACCATTGTGTTAGAAGGTGGAAAGAATGTGATTTATTAGTTAATTTATTGATGCATACTTAGAGAAACAAGAAAAAGTTGCAAGGCATCACATGTATTCCTTTTTTTCAATACATGTTTGCTACATTGTTTCTTCTTTATTAAAATGAAAGAATTTGATAATCAGTTGTCTGTCTTTTTCTTACTATGAATTTTCTTACAAAAAAGTTCTTGTTTGAGACAATTGCACATATAGTATGTTTACTTTTTAAATTGCGAACATGTCATGACATGACATCTGAGAATTAGGATAAATTTGCTTGTTTGTACGCCAAGATGTGTTTTTCTTTTTTAAGGTTAAGGTCGGCAAGGTGAACGATGACCTGAAGTATGATATTTATTTGCAGATGTAAACACTGCAATGCTACATCAAACAGATTTTACCAAACCCCACAATATTGACAACTCCATGTTAATTGTTAGGAGCACCAGTGACAAGCAATATTACATTGATCTTGTCCTGACGATTTCAATCTCGCTGCTACAGCTGCACACAAAACTATGTATTATTTAATTATAAACTGTGAATATATTTTTACGGTGATTATTTTGGTTCTAAATAGATATATTTACATCTCGTCCTTTCTATATTTTTCCCGAGGATAAACTCTTAATTTAGAGGAATACACCTCTAAGCATTCCATAGAACCTAACCGAGACATAAATTAAAGTTGATTGACATTTTTTTTAGTTATAAAAACAATATACCACTCTCAACACCTAGCCTAATTTGATCTAGAACTACAGCTACGCTACAAGGAATAATTTTATTAACCAAATCGTTCCTCTCATTGCGTAGAACACACAGAAGAAAGCAGTTGCTGAAATTATTAAAGCAACTAAAGATCCGAAGTTGGATTTCATTGAAACTTTGTGCTATTTCTTTCTCATTAGCTTTATAGAACAAAAATCAGAACATTTATGACCCAATATCATTTTACTTCAATACATTCATGAAACATATATCATCAAGAGAACAGGTGTTCAACAAGCCGTATACAGGAAAATGCAACCTACGCAAATTTGATGCCTCTGGGCTCACATCAACCCATCCCTCTGAAGTCTTCTCAACATATCTGTGCTTCTCAGCGACAGCATAAAAGCCAAGTTTCTTGGCATCTCTGCTTATCTTGTTCATATGTTTCATTGAAATAATCATGTCAAAGCAAGTCCCATCCCCTACGTTGCCATTGTAAACTTTTATACCAACGCCAGCATCTAGGGAAGAAACATAACCGAAGAAGAGAGGATTCCCAATAGATGACTTGTCATCTAAGCTACATACCTGTGAGAAAAGCAAGAATTCTTGAAGTATTTGAAGCCGAATCTGGCTGTTGTGAACATTGACTACATCCTAACCAAATCTGGATGAGGTAGTTCCATGTCTTTCATTATGAGTTACTGGCATGTACTAGAAATGAAAAACCTTTTTTCTTTTTTTACAATTAATAAACTTTAATCAGTTCAGTGTCAAGTTCTACCAGCATGCATTTGTTTGACTATCTAAGTTCTTTAACTGAATTTCAATAGGGACCTCATGCACTATAACCAATTACTAGGTACCAAGTACCAGTAAATACAACTCTAGACAAGGTCATTTGTAAAGCATGCACACAACATGGTAAGTTTGTAAGGTAGCTTAGGATAAACTAACAACTTTGGGACTTGATAACCCTAGGGGCTCTAATACCACCTCTCAAAAAAAAATCCCTACAAAAAAATTTGTTAAAGCTTCAAGTTGTATAGCAGGTAGAAGAAAATAATGCATATCAGCGTATGACATGATCAACATATACCATCTCAGCGTATGACATGGTCAACATATACCATATCAGCATATAACATGGTCAACATATACCATATCAGTGTATGACAAGGTCAACATATACCACTATATAACATGGATACGCAAAAGTTTGGGGCCAATGTACAAAAAGGTCTTAAGCCTATATAAAGAAAACTGAAGAGTTCAGGGCCAACCTGCAAATACTCTATGCCCATTTGATAGAATGCATCAAGTATTTTCTGGAAGGAGAGTAGACTCAAATCTCCACCAGGTCCTATAGGAGCTTCCAGCAACTCGAAAGGGGATTTGAACAAGACTTTGCTGCCACTTTGGTCTGAGGTCATGCTAAATACTGGCAACCTCCCCTCCTCCAAAACCCATACCTAGGGGGGGAGAGAGAGAGAGAGAGAGAGAGAGATCCTTGAATCTTGAGAAATGAACGCAAGTACCTTAGCAGTACATTTTTACTATATTTCAGCTGGTAACAGGATCTTTATCAGTTCAGTAACTTTGGTTACCCAAGCATGCTGAATGAACTCCTTGTTATATTCTTTTCTCAACTTATTGCTGTTCATTGTATGTAACAGGAGTAAATGAATTTCCGGCTTAGATTTGATTTGAACCAATAATTTCCTTGTTAATATATTTGGCCTTTAACTGACCAACCCACTACTAGCTAAGCATATTAACTTGAAACCAATGGCGTGTAACCAATTAATTATAGTTGTCTACAACAAAGAAAAGTACAAAAGGATCATAAATGATGCTTTCTCCCACAGAATATACTAACTTACCTTTTGATGGTCCATACCAAAATAGCTGTTGTCCCTTAAGTACTTCTGCAATGTTTCAACTTGATGAGTTGCTGTAATCATAACAAATGGTCTGCCTTGTGAGCCCTAAATTTTGTAAATAAAATAAAAAAGAATAAGTAAAGAGTACTATTGTTTGGAACAGTGCAAGTGAGCTCCAGATACCAAAAATTAGAAGTAAAATAATCTGCATACCATCAAATGTTCACCAATATCACTAAGAGAGTTCCTTAGATCATCATCAATCTCACTACTATTCCCAATTTTATTCTTCTCATTTATCATTAGTACAATAGCTGCTTTAGAATTTGAAAGAAGATCCAATCCTTTTTCTCGCATCTCATGGTGGAATTTATTTCTTTCGCTTTCTTTTCCAAGAAGGTTCTCATGTGATATTTTCATTGCATTTTTCAATAGCAACGAAAAGTTTTTTTCCATATCCTCTGACAAGCTGCAATTTAATCAGTATAAGTTTGCAAGCAAAAGCTAAAGCGACAGGTTAATTGAGAACCAACTTACAAGAAATTATAGATATTTTCTTTACACTTTAGATAGAGTGTGTACCAAATTTAGTACAATAAGAAAATCATTGGTTACCTAATATTATAAAGCTCGAAAAGCTAAAGTTCAGTTTCTACACCAATGAAAGATTCTCAAATTGCATCAAAGTTTTGTACACAATCTATCCAAACTGTAGATAAGTTTACTATTTTAATTTTGCTTAACTTTTTTGTCAATTGTTACAGTTGTGAAACAAAAATTTGTTATCAATATATCCCTTACCAAAGCTAAATTCTGTGGTTTCATGCAATTATAGGGCTAATTTCTATGGTCTCATTCCAATACACAAAAGGTAGACGGCAGACCATTTCAAATTATACTAGCATCTCTACCAGCATTAGCATAATAACACCTGCTAGTAAATTATTGTTGTGTACCTGCTTGGTTATGTATTTGACTATTGTTAGATACTTAGATATGTGCAACTTTTTATGAACTCTTTCCTTAAACCTGCATCCTTGCTCAATTTAGCTACTAAACAATGGGTCAATTTGCAGCTCCGTTACTACAGAGGTACTGTTAAGGACAAATTGCATGAAGATGCTTAATTTGATAAGCAAGCTAAATATAACTAGTTCGACAGATTTATAATCTAGAAGTCGATGCCGTTTAATGTTTTGAGCAATGAGATCTTACCCATTGATATGTTTGTCCAAGTTATTCAGTGCATGCTGAAATAACCTAAAGTCGATGCTTGCAATCTGCTTTGCAAGTGTAGTCTTCTGTGCTTTAGGTGCCAGTCTTAATGCATCCAGAACATGAGTCTGTTCCATATCATTAAGAATTTTCTTAGCTGTAGCTAGGCGTTGCTGTGACTTCTTCTTTTGCTTCCATTCCTGAAAAATGAATCCATATAATTTTCATTGTTATAAGCTATAAAGATTCTTAATAAGAAAAGATACTTAGGTCAATGAAAAGATGCTAACTGTGGCATGCTAAGATTCTAATACAAGCAAATCAGGAACAAACAAACATGCAAGGACCTACAATTAGTACAGTACTACTAAAGTACCAGTAACTTCTTTTAGATGCTGCTTTGCATTCAGGTTCTTAGATGATCATTATTTATTATAAATATCATTTTTTTACTCTTTCACACCTCATTATTGCTACATGTTCTTAATTAATCCCAACAAAATAAAAGATAAAAAAAAAACAAACAAGTCAAGCAAGCAGACCAAACCATAAGGCGTCTCTCTTTGCTGGATCCCACAGTGGAGCGGGAGTTCAGCTCTAGAAGCCCTTTTGGGGGTGTGATTTGCATCTCCTGCCTTTCCATATCAACCTCAGTCACAATCTCCTCAACAAAAGGGATTAATATTTGTGAATTGCTTGAATCTTCTTCCTCTCTACCTATCAGGTTGGGCTTGACTTGCAATATGTCATTTCCTTTTGTGTTCATAACACTGACAACTGTACCAACTAACATGCCAGTCTCCTAAAAACAGGAAAGTTACAGGTCAATTATCTATCTTAAAAGAAGAATTATCAGAACCAAATTCCACACACTAGCTTTATTTTGCTATAGCAAATAATGAGAAACAAAACCTTTAAAATGACTCTCATTCCTACGAGATCAGGCGTGTAAAATTCTCCTTCATGCAACTCGGGTCTATCATCGGATCCAATAAGCAGAGCTGAGCCAACAATGTTATTAGCCTAAAAAAAAATATTTCATTTCAGAAAAGTACAAGGTACAATAAGTGTGGTGCATTGAAGACACTGTACTTGAGTCCATTTATATCTCTATTATATAATACGAAATTTTAAAATTGCATAAAGCAACTAATAAACCAGGTCAGCAGTTTTATACATTTGTTCTATATAAATCCAATTAACAAAGTAAATTGTGTTTTCGTAGTGAACTATGCTGACTACCCCAGGATTATCCAGCAAAATTGAAACTTTTGTATTTTTCTATGAAACTACTATTAGTGTCATGTCAAGTAATTTGAATCATACTACTGATGCCACAAAATTATATATATAAGAGGAGAAAAGGAAGATGTTTGTAAGGCATAAGAAAAACCTCTTCGATAGAGTTGATCCCTCTCAAGCTGATAATCCAACTATTTTGACCGGGATTACATCTTCCTTTTATGAGATCAATTTCTTTAATGGATTCCTTCCCACCATCTCGTGTTCTCAGCCATCTCTTTCCTGGCTAAATAACCAAAACAGAATAATCTTTGTTACATCTACTGGCTAACTTAACCAAATATTATTAAAAAAATGGAGAAGCATATGCATCATAATTCAAACTAAAAGATCCACATTTTTCTAAGAATTATATAGAAAAAATTACTCTGCCACTGCCGCCCTCCCATAGCAATAAGCAACTTATTGGTTTTTGATTAATCAATAAAAAGTGAAGCAGATGGATCACATTCAGCACATAAAACATAGTCAGAACAAGCTAATTTCATACTTTCTTACAATTTCAGACATACAACTTTGTGTTTAAAAAAAAAAAATCAACAGTTTAGGAATTAGAGAACCTTTCCAAATCTAACTTCAGGGAAATCAGTGGAGGAGACCACCTTAACCTCCCCCTTGACACCATGAACAGTGCTTATTGTACCAACCTCCCTGTACTTGTCCATTCCCCCTGTCTCATTTTCCCCAGTTTCAGCTACTGAATTAGCTTCTACTGGCTCGCCTGAAACCGAAAGAAATGCAAAAGCTGTAACTGTAAGGTCAAAAAGTACACCAGAAAACAATCAGATAAAAGGCCAAACAGAGAAGAGAAATCTCACGAGAAATAGCGGGTGGTGGGGCAAGAGCGCCAGCGCCACTGGCGCAAACCGAAGCAGAAGAAGATGGATTGAAATTGAAGGAGCGAAAGAGAGGGTGAGAGGGAAGAGAGGCTGGACGAAGAGAGAGAGTAGAGGGACAAGGACTGGACGGAGAAAGGAGAGAGAAATGGAGAGGATGCATGGCCTCTTCACTCACTCTTGTGTTTGTGTATACTGAGATGAGAAGTGAGAAGGAAGCAGCTGCTACAATGGCTCAGGAGAAGATAGAAAAAGGGTGCTCGAGATGTTTTGGATCTACTGTGTATTTTTCTATGCAGCATATTGTATCGTCTAGTGCAATTTTTTAGATTTAAGAATGTCGACCCAGCGTCAAGGGTTCACCACATGGATGTTTATACTGTATCCGTCTCATAGCAATAGCAATGCCAGACTAGGTTGGTTCGGAGTTGTCAGATCTCTCCGCAATTAGGCCAAAAACCCGGACTCGAATCCCGTGTAGCGCGGGACACCGCGTAGCGCGCGTACGAGCCGTCTGATCTTGATCGGACGGTTCATTTTTTACGGACCTATCAATCTAGGTTAAATGTACGAAGCTCCCTTGTCCATTGGATCTTAATCAGACGGCTACGATGTCGCGCTACACGGTGTGCCGCGCGGCACCAGATCTGAACTCCCAAAACCCCCCAATAAACCCCAGCGCTAAACTGACCAGCGACCACAAAAGGACCAATACTACATTATTTCATTTCCCAGTAGTAATTAGAAATATTATTTTAAATAATCAGACAAATATATGTTATGAAACATTATTTTTTTTAGAGTAATTGGTAGCGGCCTCCACTGCTACATTTCTCAATCATTCGAAAATTTATGATACAAGGAAGATGTTAAAAAATAAATGAATTTTTTTTTCATTTTAAGGGGCCGTTTGGATCGCTTAGAAATTTGGAGAATTTGGAGAATTTTCAATTCCTAAACATAAATTTATTGAAAAGTGTGTAACTTTGTGAAGAGTTTGAATTGTTTATAATAAATTTATGCTAGGAAGATGAAATTCCTCAAATTCCTCCGTAAATCCAAACAGCTCCAACGGTGGTATATCAATTGTCGAGCAATATGCAGAGCGGCTTTCATTTTCCTAGCTGTCTGAGTTCATATTAACGATTATTTTAAATATATAAGTATTTCAAGAAAATTACAAAATTTTACTATATTACGATTGCAATTAAATTCATTTTTAATTGCAATTAAAAAATTATCAAGTAAAAAAATAATGATATTGAGAACCAGCTTTTGATCTAGTGGCAAAGAGCAATGTACCTTGATTCCTTGAGTGAAAGATCGCAGGTTCGAAATCCAGCTGGGGAGTCTTTCATAGACATTTAATTTAAATTAAATTATAAGTTGGATGGCTTAGAGGTCCAATTTATCTTAAAAAAATAATAATGATATTATTATTATTTAAAAAAAATCTAAATTAAGACGGTGATTAAGCTAATCTCCAAAGTACAAATCATCATCCCAATCCCAATCTGCTCGTGGTTTTTGAATTTTGATAATAATTGATAAACCTCACTGACACTGACACTATGTTCTCCTCTCCATCCCCATTCCCCATTCCTTGGGGCTTGGGCATTCGGCATTCCCCGATCACTCATCAGTCATCTCAGCTCACTCACTCCTCACTCCCTGCCCCAGAAGAAAAAGAAAAAGAAAAAGAAAAAGAAAAAGAGACCCAACCGGTTCCTAACCTAATTAGCCTTAAACCTGCGACTGAGAGCGGCAGTTTCGATGGCGGGAGTGGACGACGGGATCAGCGTTCTTCCGGAAGAAATCAAAGTGTCCATCCTGTCTCGCGTGTCCATCGCCGACGCCGTGCGCACTTCGGTTCTCTCCAGCGCCTGGCGCCATCTCTGGACCCTCCTCCCTGGTCTCCACGCCGACCTACACTTTGTTCTTGGCGACTTGAATCCGTTACAAGAAGGCCTTGATTACTTGAATCTGTTAGACGGAGACCCAGAAACTGAGGTTGCAAAATTCAAATCCCGCTGGATAAGGACCGTCCAGCGCCTTCTCTCCTCCCTCCGCCGTCCTATGCACTACATCGAGCTCGTCTCCCCCTTCTACGACCAGCCGGCTCTCCCCAGATTCCTTGATATCATCTACCAAAACCAAGCAGCTCCTTCTTTGCAGAAACTCCATCTCCAAAGCTTTATTGGTACAACCTGCCTTCAATTCCCTTACTTCCGCTCGCTCCAAAGCTGATGAGATTGAGCATTCTCTTTCAGTCACTTTCAATTTGTCCGCTACTTAAATCTCTAGACTTTTCATTTCATGAGTTTTGTAGAGAAGCAAGGATATCTTCTGCTCCTTGCCTAGAGAGCACATCTATTCATGCATTTCTGCCTCTGGATGGTCCTGGTTCCTTGCAACAAGAGTTGGCCTCCCAGGCTGCCCCCACTATGAAATTTCTAGCAGACGTTGCTCATGTTTCTCGCCTTTCATTATTCTTCCGAGTGCTTAAGGTCAAATGATTTTCTTTCTTTCCCAAATTAACTGACATTAAATTCATCAAATTTAATTGGACTCATTTTGTTACTATTATAGTACAAAAAATATGATAGCTGACATTACCCTTTTCATGCTTATTCACAGTGTTTGTCTCAAGTTGATGTGCCACATGCTTTACATTTTCATCAGTTAAGATGTCTAGAGTTGGATAACGGAATGTGCCACATTGATATAAGGATGTTTCGAATGTTTTGCTGCCTCCTTAAACGTATGCCTTGCCTTGAACTCCTAAAAATACAGGTCAAATTCCGTCCTACTCTGATTAATTTTCTTTTGTTTATGGACATCTAATTTAATTGGCAAACAGATGCCAAATTTGTGGTTCCTTGACTCACTTTTGTCCTAATTTTCAAACTAGACCAGTAGTACAAATAAATTCTGACTGGCAAATGACCCAAGCTACCTGACCAATGCCAGTTTAATGTCAATCTAACACCTCATCTGTAATTCAAGGTTTCTCACATTTGTTTTATAACAAGCGAAACTATTGCAGGGTGATTTTCTCGACAAATATGACGAATTACTGTATCCCATCCCCGTGAATGAGTACATGAAGAAGCAGGATGGCTTCTGTTGTCTTGACCGAACTCTGAAAACAGTTGCAGTCTCCATGCCCGATTTGACCTATATTAACACCATCATGTGTATGGTGCATTTTATTTTGTTGAATGCAAACGTGCTTGAATGCTTTGAGATTACATTTTTCAGGAGTGATCCTAAGGTGATATCAAGCATAAACAAAGAACTATGCGAAGTTGAGAAAGCTTCATTGGATGCAAAGGTGGTGTTACGGCTTTGGAATAAAAGAGGTAATAAAAATATTGTAACAGCCTTGTTTGTTTTCTCATCTCTTACTACAGGGCCTCATTCTGTGAGTTCAATTATGTTTGAATGTCAGTATTCTCGCGTTTGGTGGAAATATATAAATTAGTTTAAATTTCTCATCTTAATATTCTTTTTACATCGACTTTTTTGTAATCAATAGAATAACTATTACAGAATGTTCAACTAGGTTGGTTCCATCTTTTGCTTTTAAGCATTTACTATTAAAAAACCAAGTTTAATCGGTTTCGACTTTTGAAAATTTGATAGTCTTTTTCAAGTTACTACCAAGGCTCCAAATACCCACCTTTTACTTCATTCTCAAGAAGTATCATGAAATTTTGATTTGATTGGAAAAGCACGTGAATTTTTTTTCGAAACAATCGTTACTTCATTCTTGGCGCTCAATGTTGTTCTATGAGATGCCTATAATGTTGTTCTATGAGGTGCCTATGAGAAGTATTCTATGTCTAAGCTTATCTACCAATTAGTTGTAAGGAATGTAAAACTGCAGGTCTTGTGCTCAAATGTCTGGTTTCAGATAATTAGAAACTGGTGCTGCTCAATTTCACTTCTTACTATATGATCCTTAGAACTTTTCTAGTGACGATTTAACTCAGTTTTTGAAAAACATCATTGAATTTTATTTTTTAGTTGTCTGAAATTTTATTTTGGAAAACCACAAAGGTCTGTTGTAGCTTAAAATCTCATCGATATCTAAGTATCATTAGGGCCCAAGTTTGGAAAAGTCTGCACTTTGCTGAAGTTTGTTGTTTTGGGATAATGGCATATCTGCTTGCTTCTAGTGGTTGATTTACCAGCAGAGTTGGTTACTACTTGATTTAGTGTAAATAAGATGCTCATTGTTCTCTTCCCTTTTTGCAGGCATTGGGAGTAATAGAATAGAGAAGGCTGTTCAGGAGGTTTGAAGGCCTATTGATTTTTGTTTCCAGTGATGTATCATTTTCTATCATCTTTTTAGGCATCAGAGTGACTTATTAGTTTTTGGATAGAGAAAGCATATTTAACCTAAGCTAGATACAATTTCTGACAAATGGAAAGGTTGGGAAATTGGGATGTAATTGTCTCAATTGTCTGAATTATATAAATAGCTAGATATATGTGCGTTGTGTGAAAAGCTTTACGATGGGCATTTGATAGATTCTTGCAACTCTTTTCAAATATGGATATGTTATTTTGAATGTCGGTGTTAAGTTTATTTTAATTTCTAACCGTTCCAAGTTGAGTTGGTATTTTTAATGCAGAATCACAATATGCGTCCCGTTAATACTACTGTTATCTATTCTGTATAAATGAATATTATGGACGATCTAATCATCACAAATTAATACTGTTTATATCTAGCATATTTGGTTAAGGACATTATTAATGATTTTCCCAAGTTAAATATGGGACCTAATATTATATGATTAACCAACTTTAATTTTCTTTTTAGAGTAATTGGCAGTGGCCTCCACTGCTACATCGAATATTCCGAAATTTTTATGATATGTGGAAGAGGTTAAAAGAGAAAATGTTTTTTTTTTAATGGGAGGTATATCCATTGTCGAGCAATATGCAGAGCGACTTTTATTTCCGTCGCTGTCCGAATTCGTATTAACGATAATTTTAAATAGAAATGATGCCCGTCACTTGCAATTTTGTCATTCTTTATGTCAGGGATCATACCTGACAATGGTACAAACTAAACCATAAATAGAGGAAGGATTCTGACCGTGGAGCTGACCGGGTCAGGCAATTCAATTTCAATAAACCGCTGGCTGTTGGGTCCCAAGGGGCATTAAACATAAGCAGCAGATTACAATTAATCTGACAGAGGGGACCACAGCGTGGATAATAAATGGATTTGTTTTGTTAGTTAGGCTGTTAGCCACTTTTGCAGTTTAGTCCATTTTTCTTTATACATTTACTGTTTCTTTTGTGTGTAATTGTGAAATGTATCGAGGCTTATAAAAGGGAAAGCGAATTGTATCTTTGTAAGCAGAATGAATAAAATCAACTTTTCACAAATCTAGTTCTCTACTGTTCTCATCTTCTTCTACCTCTTTCCTTCTCTCGAATCTCTTCTTTCACCTCAATTTCTTCTCTCTCTCTCTCATTCCTCTAAATTCTTTCTTCATTCTCCTCTACCACAATCTGAAACCACTTATTCTAAATTTCGCTAAGTACATTACAAATCTGGTATCAGAGACATCGATCTCTTCTGCAAAGCAGCTCAACTTGGTAATTGTACTGGCGAGAGGGAAATCAACAAATCGCTTCAACTTTATGGCATCAACCAGATATGGATCGGCAGTTATGGAAGAAATGCGATCGCAACTAGCTCAATTGCAGTCGGAGATTGCTAAAGTAGCTAAAGAGGGTGAGGATCGATCTAATCAGCTCCGGGATCAGCTAGTATCCGCAATCAAAGATCAGTCTGATTCAGCCAACAAGGTGATGGATGAAAGATTAATGCGCATGGAGATGATGTTTGAAAGGCTCTTCAGCGAGAAATCCAAAGGTGTATCTGGATCGAATGGGGGCCCCAGTGTGCTAGGTCGACCACCTCACATTGAAATTGAAAGTCCATTTCAAGATGCTCATGCCAATGGAGAATCTTCTAGAAAAGGAGTTAGTTCTCATGTTTCACTCCCTAAACTTGATTTTCCTCCTTTTGATGGTACTGAAATGACTGAATGGTTGATGAAAGCTGAATATTACTTTAAAATATATCAAGTTCTGTTGTACTAAACGTCTCTAAGTTTGTCGATTGCAAAACAATATCATTTGGCATTTAACAATCTTCTTTGAGTTTTATAGGAAGAAGATGCAAATTATGAAGAATGGATTAAAGCAAGTGTGGCGCAGAGTTTGGAGCTTCAAGAGATTGCTTTGGACTAGTTAGAATCCTTAGTTAAGGTTTAATTAAACTCTAAACTAATCTCAATCAATTTGCTGGTAAAATGCTCAGTGTTCTGGCCGCGTCATACAACGCTGGACAGCGTTGTGCAACGACAACGTTGTGTGACGCCCTACAACGTTACACAACGTTAGTCTGAGTCTTGCACCTAAACTTCGCTCAGACATCGCTCAGTTGCTCTGTCCGCGTCATACAACGCTGAAAAGCGTTGTGCAACGGCCACGTTGTGTGACGCCAGTCAGCGTCGTATGACGTTCTGACAATATTGTTTGAGTTTGTCAGTTCTACCTTGATTCTTTTCTTGACTTCGTTGTGCAACGCTACCAAGCGTTACACAACGCTCTGACAAGTTCCAACGGAACTGTCGAGCTTCTGCTTTGGATTTTTTGCTGAAGCGTTGTGCAACGCTATACAACGTTACACAACGCTCTGACAACTCACAACGTTATTGTCTGTGACCGTTTGATTTTTCAACGGCTATTTCTGCGTTGTACAACGCCATATAGCGTTGTATAACGGTAGAGTCTGTTTTGACTGGTTTTTGGAGCTGTTGGCGCCCTATATATATATGGGGCCTCTTGGAACTGTTTAGTAACTTTTGAAACCTTTGAAATTCCTCCCTTTTGAGCTCCAACCAGTTAGACACTACTCTCTCTTGTGTTTGAGCATTAATTTAGCAAAATCATTGAGATTAGAGTGTGCAAACCAATCCACTAGTGTTAATTGCTAGATTTGTTGAGTGATTTGGTTAGAGCCTCAATCCCTTGAGTGTTTGAGCTTGTTTAATTGAGTTAGGCCGATCCGCCTCGAGTGTCCTTGTGACGAGGTGATTCTGTTCGAATTTGTAGTCCCGTTCTTATTGGAATTGAACGGAGCGCACCCTTTTGGTGGTAGCGAAACTTCCGGAGACGTACGACTAAGGCTAGCTTCTTCTAGCGGGTCGGAACTCCGTAATCATACCGAGTGTTCAATTTCTCTCTCTCTTTTTCTCTTTATTATCTTGCTATACTTGAATTGCTTGTGTGCTTGCTTGTATTGGGTACCAATTGAATTGTGTTAGGGTAGTTCATACCAAACCGGTCTAAAACCTTAATTGCTTCCGCTAAACCTTGATTAAGCCGCCCCCCTTAGGGACAACAAGTTCCTCATTCACAGAAAACAAGAATTGCAGTGTTATACTTTGTGGGTGAGGCATCTTCTTGGTATAGAAGTTTCAGACTGAGGTTGGAAAATCCACCATGGGAAATTTTAGTTGATGAATTGTTTGCCAGATTCTCTAGATCTGCAGCTCAAGAGTTGGTTGGGGAATTTAAAAGAGTGCAGCAATGGGGAAAAGTGAGTGAATACATCAAACAGTTTGAACATTGTAAATCAAGAATGCAACATGAAAGACCCTACATTCCCAATGACTTTTATTTGGCAGCTTTCATAGAAGGATTGAAAGATGAACTCAAAGCCATGATAACTCTTTTCAAACCTCAGTCAATGAATGAGGCTTATCAGTGTGCAATTCAGTATGAAGCTGTACAGGATAGTCAACTAAAGAGGCTCAGGCCTCATCCCAAACCTTCCTACCAAGTGACTTTTCCTAAAAATAAACCTGAAAGTGATAATCAACTGGTGATATCTGATAAAGGGCCTCAGCATAGCCAATTTGAGCACAAGAGAGCTTTAAATCTGTGCCACAAGTGTAATGATAAGTGGTTCCCTGGTCATAAATGTGCTAATAAAGCTGTACACTTGCTACTGGGTCCTGAAAATGTGCAAGAAGTGGAGATAGATACTGGAGTTGAAGGCTGCAGTGGGGACATAGTCTGACAAAACATAGAAGAAGCTGTTATTTCATTGTTCACAACCACAGAACCCAAGAAGATTAATACAATGAGAATTAAAGGCAAGGTGGGCCACAAATGCATTTGTGCTCTCATTGATAGTGGCCGCACCCACTCCTTCATCAATCCTGATGTTTTGTCCTCTCAACCTTTTGTGGTTTCAAAAAATACCCCTATGGCTGTTATGGTAGCTAATGGCAATAAGATGGTGACAGATCTGGAATGCAAATCCTTAAACTTTTCTCTCCAGGGACATGAGTTTCAGAAGGATATGAGAGTATTAGATGTAAAAGGGTATGACCTCATTCTTGGGTTAGATTGGTTAACTGACTTGGTCCCCATGTTAATAGATTGGGGAAAAGGATGCATTCAATTTCAAAAAGACAATAGAGAGGTGCAACTTCAAGTCAATGAAGAGACAGCTGAAATTCACCTGTGTCAAGAGCTCAATGTACAACAGGAAGAGGCAGCAGGCAGTGAAGTTCTTGTGGCTCATCTATTCTTGATTCCTTCCTCCAGACAAAACCAAGAAACCACTTCTCCAGCTTTAGAGGCTATATTGAAACAATACTCTGAAGTATTTCAGGAACCTTCTTCACTTCCTCCTCCTAGGGTGGTAGATCATACCATTCCCTTGCTTCCAGGTACACAACCAATCAGTCAACGCCCTTACAGATACTCTTATTTTCAGAAGCTTGAAATTGAAAAGATCATTGAAGACCTCCTCAGAAACCAACTGATCCAACCTTCTTCCTCTCCATTTGCATCCCCAATTTTGCTAGTCAAAAAGAAAGATGGTAGCTGGAGATTGTGTGTTGATTACAAGAAATTAAATTCAGCTACAATCAAAGATAAATTTCCTATACCAATCATTGAGGACCTTCTGGATGAATTACATGGTGCCACCATATTCTCTAAAATTGATCTCAGATCTGGCTACCATCAAATCAGAATGAGACTTGAGGATATTTGCAAAACTGCATTTAGGACTCATGAAGGCCATTATGAGTTCACAGTAATGCCATTTGGTATCTCCAATGCACCTGCAACTTTTCAAAAATTGATGAACCAAGTGTTTAAACCATACTTGAGGAAGTTTGTGTTGGTGTTTTTTGATGACATTTTAATATTCAGTCCAGATGAAGCCTCTCATCAAGAACATCTGTCAAAAGCACTTGCATTGTTAAAGCAACATAACTTGTTTGCCAAGAGGACTAAGTGTGAATTTGGCATGTCACAATTGGAATATCTAGGCCATATTATATCCTCCCAGGGCATTGCTACTGATCCAGCAAAAATTGAAGTAATGGCAAACTGGCCAAGACCAAGGAATGTGAAAGAGTTAAGGGGTTTTTTGGGCCTTACTGGATATTATAGACGATTTGTCAAAGATTATGGATCTATTAGCAAACCATTGACCAACCAACTTAAAAAGAATGCTTTTCAGTGGAATGATCAAGCTGAAAAAGTATTTGTGTCTCTCAAGACAGCAATGTCAGGTGCTTCTGTATTGGCAATGCCTGATTTTAAGAAACCATTTCAAATTGAAACTGATGCCTCTGACAAGGGCATTGGAGCTGTGTTGATGCAGGAGAAGAGACCTCTAGCTTACATCAGCAAGAGCTTAGGCCCCAAAACTCAAGGTCTTTCTACTTATGAAAAAGAGTTTTTGGCATTGTTAACAGCTGTTCAAAAATGGAGACATTACCTTATGGGGGCAAATTTGTCATAAAAACTGACCAAATTAGCTTGAAGCATTTGTTGGAGCAAAGACTTAATCACTCTATGCAACATAAAGGATTGTGTAAGTTGCTTGGCCTTGACTACACTATAGAGTACAAGAAAGGGTCTGACAATAAGGTAGCTGATGCTTTGTCAAGAAGACAATGCAATGGCACTGCAGCACAGGCAGAAGGATTAGTTGTGAGTGCATTGGTACCCAGTTGGATGGAGGTTATTAAACAAAGTTATGATGGTGATCAGTGGGTTGCTGACACAATTGCAAGGCTACAGGAAGGAACAATGCCTACAAGTCACTATTCTTTACACCAAGGAGTATTGAAATACAAGAATAGAGTTTGCATTGGCAACAACAATAACTGGAGAACACAATTGCTGCAAGAAATGCATGATTCTAACTTGGGGGGTCATTCAGGCATCCTTGGCACATATCAGAGGTTAAAGAGCACTTTCTACTGGCCTAAAATGAAAGAATCAGTGCATGATTATGTCAGCAAATGCAATGTATGCCAAATGATTAAGGGGGAAGATGTACCTATGCCAGGGCTGTTGCAACCATTGCCAATACCAGATGAAGCATGGACAAGCATTTCTATGGACTTCATAACTGGCTTACCAAAGTCTGAAGGGAAGGAGATCATCTTGGTGGTAGTTGATCGCTTGACAAAGTATGCACATTTCATTTCTCTATCTCATCCTTATAAAGCAGCTGATGTGGCTCAGGTATTCCTAGATAATGTGTATAAATTACATGGATTACCATCTACAATTGTGTCAGATAGAGATGCTGTATTCACTAGCAGATTTTGGAAACAACTAATGGGTAAAATTGGCATTAAGTTGAATATGAGCACTGCTTATCATCCTCAGTCTGATGGACAGACTGAGAGAGTCAATCAATGCCTAGAAAACTATCTGAGAGCTATGGTGTTCCATCAACAAAAGAAATGGCATAAATGGTTGGCACTATCAGAGTGGTGGTACAATACCAATTTCCATACTTCTATCAAAACAACTCCCTTCCAGGCATTATATGGTTATGCACCACCACAATTACCAATGGGTACACCTCCAAAAAGCAATGTAGAGGCTGTGGATATGGTGTTGAAAGAAAGGCATCAGGTCCTCACTGAATTGAAGCAGCAATTATTGAAAGCTCAGGAAAGAATGAAGTTCTTTGCTGACACAAAGAGGACTGAAAGAGAATTTACAGTTGGCAGTTGGGTATACCTTAAAATTCAACCATACAGGCAGCTTTCTGTACAAGGGGTCCACAATAAGAAGTTGGGATTGAAATATTATGGTCCCTTTGAAGTTCTGGAGAAAATAGGCAATGTGGCTTACAAACTTTCTCTGCCACCTGGCTCACAGGTGTTTCCTGTATTTCATGTTAGCCAATTGAAGGAAAGAATAGGTTCAGGTCATTCAGCTATTCCAACCTTGCCTATTGTCAATCCTGATGGCAAATCTCAACATGTTCCACTCAAAATTTTGGCCAGGAGAATGTAAAAAAAAGGGAATGCAGCAGGTACACAAGTGCTGGTACACTGGTCAAATACCAGTGAAGACGATGCCACGTGGGAAGATTATGCAGTGTTGGAGCGTCGTTTTCCCCAATTTATCCTTGAGGACAAGGAAACTTTCAAGAGGGGGGGTGTGTCAGGGATCATACCTGACAATGGTACAAACTAAACCATAAATAGAGGAAGGGTTCTGACCGTGGAGCTGACCGGGTCAGGCAATTCAATTTCAATAAACCGCTGGCTGTTGGGTCCCAGGGGGCATTAAACATAAGCAGCAGATTACAATTAATCTGACAGAGGGGACCACAGCGTGGATAATAAATGGATTTGTTTTGTTAGTTAGGCTGTTAGCCACTTTTGCAGTTTAGTCCATTTTTCTTTATACATTTACTGTTTCTTTTGTGTGTAATTGTGAAATGTATCGAGGCTTATAAAAGGGAAAGCGAATTGTATCTTTGTAAGCAGAATGAATAAAATCAACTTTTCACAAATCTAGTTCTCTACTGTTCTCATCTTCTTCTACCTCTTTCCTTCTCTCAAATCTCTTCTTTCACCTCAATTTCTTCTCTCTCTCTCTCTCATTCCTCTAAATTCTTTCTTCATTCTCCTCTACCACAATCTGAAACCACTTATTCTAATTCAATTTCGCTAAGTACATTACACTTTACCATCGTTAAACGCAATGTGAGCATATAAAATAGACAAAGTAAACACTTACAAACAAATAAGTATTATTATCTCTTATTTTGAATTGTATATGCATATTCAATAAGACTTATTTGTTTGTATGTGTTTATTTTGATTATTATATATGTTCAGCCTATCTATTTTATGTGTTCACTTTCTTTTTAGTAATAATAAGTGATGGCAAAACTAGAGATGACATTAATCAATTTCCAATTTTAAATATAAGTATTTCTAAAAGAATTATAAAATTTTACTATATGACGATTGCAATTAAAAAAAGAATTTAATTGAAATGACAATCTAGATTCATATTCGAAATTAATTAAAAATCCATCAATTAAAATAAAATAATGAAATTATTGTTATTTAGAAAAAAAAAATCTAAATTAAGAGGATGCTGGCTGATTAAGCTAAACTCCAAATCATCATCCTAATTTGCTCTGCCCGTGGTTTTTGATAAACCTCACTCATGGAGTCACTGACACTAAAGTATGACACAATCTTCTTCTCTCTCGTCTTCATCCCCATTCGTGAATCGTGATTCGCCATATCCAGTTACTCATCAACCGGTCCAAGAAACTTACATCCTTCCACAGTCATTATACATTATATCCACTCGATCAGCCTTCTCTGCCTGTCACTTCCAATTGGCCGCTACTTAAATCCGTACACTTTATATTTCACGAGTTTTGTAAGCAAACAAGGATTTCTTCTGCTCCTTGCCTAGTGAGCGCATCGATTGATGTATCACTGGATGGTCCTGGTTCCTTGGCAGAACAGTTGGCCTCACTGCTGCTCCCGCTATGAAATTTCTAGCAGATGTTGCTCATGTTTCTCACCTTTCATTAACCTTCCAAATGCTTAAGGCAAACAAATTTTCTTTCATTTCCAAATTATCTGACATTAAATTCATCTAATTTGATTACGAATAATTTTTCTTGCTTCTTTCACAGTGTTTGTCTCTAGTTGACGTGCCACACGATTTACACATACATTTTCATCAGTTGAGGTGTCTACAGTTGGGTGACGAAAAGTCTTACATAGATATATAAAAGGATGTTTCAAATGTTTTCTTGTCTCCTTAAACGTATGCCTTGCCTTGAACTCTTAAAAATAGAGGTCAATTTCTCTTCTACTCTGATTAATTTACTTCGGTTTCAGGTCTTCCCAAGTAAAAGATGTCAAATTTGTGGTTTGTTGACTCACCTTTGTTCTAATTTTCAGACTAGACATGTATGACAAAAACCATTCTATAGCAAATAGCACAAGCTACCTGACCAATGTCAGATTAACTTTACTCCAACAACATCACATGTATAATTCAAGGTTTCTCAGATTTGTCTTTATAACAAACCAAACTATTGCAGTGCTATGGCCAGTGCTATGACTCTGAGGAAGATGATGAATTAGTGGATCCATCCCCATGAATAAGTACATGAAGAAGCAAGATGGCTTCCATTGTTTTGACCAAACTCTGAGAAGAGTAGCAGTCTTCACTGTCGAATTGACCTCCATTAAAATCATCATGTGGATAATATATTTTGTTCTGTCGAACGCAAAAATGCTTGACCACATTGAGATTACATTTAAAGTGGGTGATCCTCAGTTGACATCAAGCATAATTGAAGAACTTTGTGAGGTCGAAAAAGATTCATCGAATGCAAAGATTTTCTTGCAGCCTCAGATGGAGGATTAGGAAGGTAATAAATATATATTTTTTAGTGTAATTTGTTTCTCATCTCTTGCTTGAGGGTCTTATTCTGTGAGATCAGTTAGGATTGCATGTCAGTGTTCTCAACGTTTGGTTGAAAGATATAATGTGGGCTGAATCGCTCATCCTAATATACTCTTTTGCCTGATCCTCTTTTTGTGTTTAATGGGATGCCTCTTGCAGAATGTTCATCTAGTCGTTCCCCATTTTTAAAACTTTCTAAGCAGTTAGGACCAAAGCTCCAAGCCCAATTAATAGGTCGTCAGTATTACTATGTTAATTTTGGTTTTGAATTTTTTTAAATTTTTAGTCCTCACAAGTTAGTACCAAAACTACAAGTCCCTATATTTGTTTCATTTCCAATGAAATCATTTAATTTTGACCTTATTTGGAATACTTACTTTTTCGAATCATTTGTATTCCATTCGGGTTTTTTTATCAATACTTCATTTTGTAGCACTCACTTCTTACTATAGTGATCCTTAAAATATTTTCTAGGGACGATTAACACATTTTTTTAAAAACATTATTGAATTTTTTTTTAAGTTATGTCTGAAGATTTTATTTTGGAAAATCCCTAAAGTAGGGCCTAAGTATGGAAAAGTATGCACTTTGCTAAAATTTGTGTTGTTTTAGTTAGTAGTATACCATCTTGCTTCTATTGCATGATTTATCTTGTACTCCCTATAGAAATCACCAGAGGTTGTTACTACTTGATTTAGTGTTAATAAGATACTCATTAGTCTCTTCCTTTTTTTCAGGCACGGGAAGTACTATAATAGAGAAGGCGATTCAGAAGGCCTGGATGGCTGTTGTTACTGATGTATCAGCTTTTGAATTATTTGATAATGTGGGTGTCACTACTTATGTTGTTGAAATGTATGGAATTTCTGTTTTGTGTAAAAGCTGAGCTCTAAGATGGGCATTGATAGATTTGCTCCTCTGAAGATAGGTCTATTGTTTCTATTGTTTGAAGGTTCAACCTGTCAATACCCATACCTGCTAGTAATCTGGTGATTGATAGGTCTAAAAGTCTAAAGTCTAAAGTCTAAGTCTCCGTTTGGATGCATTGAGAAGAAGTAAGAAGAAGGAAGAATGGAAAAAAAAAATTATAAACAATCTAAACTCTTCACAAAGTTACACACTTCCCAATACTTCTTTTCACTTCTTCCCTTCTTCCCTTCTTCCCACACCTATCCAAACGGAGCCTAAGACTTTTATCCCAAACAAGTTGGGGTAGGTTAGAAATGACACTCCGACCCTAGTCATTTCTTGTATATATGGCTGAGTTTTTACGCTGGCTCGCCAAGTCTATCCCAAGCATGCGGACTTGAACCTTGGACCTCTTAGAAGAGAGCCAAGTGCTCTTGCTGGTGATAACAGATTAAATTTGTTTTTATGAATAAATAGAACCTGACATCCTCAGAATGTATTTGTTGTTGATTGTGTTGGAAGATCTGGGAGGCTTGCACTAACTTGGAAAGAGGACACCAATGCTAAAGTCTTATTCTAGGACCGAAGGCATCACATTGGTGCAACAAATAGTTGAGTTGAATTCTTTGGAGTGGAGATTGACTGGATCAAGCATTTGACATGATAATATGGATTTGTTGAAGGTCCTAGTACTTCTGCATTACTGTCACAGTGAGGTTGAGATTTAATAAATATGGAGAAAAGATGAGCTCATGGAGGTGATGGCAAATGTAGATTCAGGGAGGCTCTCTTAATGTTTGTGGATCAAAAAACTTGGGTTGTAAAGGCATGTGACAATGTCGGGTGTAGGGTTGAGGGTCACATTTGTACTGGAGATTAGACTGGTTTGTGGTAAAATGGGCTAATTAGGCTGATTTGTAGGAGCTGTATTGAATGGGGTAGTAGAAGAGAGCACAGTAAGATCAAGAAAGGCTTAAGATTTGAGCTACTGTATGGAATGTGGATTAGCGAAGCTTACTAAGGGTGTGCGTAGAGATGCATAGAGAGCAAATGGTAGCATCTACAAATCATATGATTCATACCATCTAGTACTTTTGTCAATACTTAACCACCACGAAAATATATGAGGTGTGCGTAGAGATGCATAGAGAGCAAATGGTTGCATCTACAAATCATATGATTCATACCATCTAGTTCTTTTGTCAATACTTAACCACCGCGAAAATATATGAAAGGCCACAGACCCAGTGCTTATTGCGATGTTCTGTACAATTACATATATTACAAAGCATATATTGCACAATATTTTTTGGAACAAAGTACTGTTACAAATTTGTATTGGACTAATGTGTTGTTCATGCACAACTCTGATTCAAAATGTACAGCACAAATTCTAAATGAGACGGTACATTGTTCAAGTATAATGAAATGAATAAACTGTAGGCTCTTCCATTTTTGTAAATTGTCTTATTTAGGGCTCCGTTTGGATAGGTGTGGGAAGAAGGGAAGAAGGAAAGAAGTGGGAAGAAGTATTGGGAAATATGTAACTTTGTGAAGAGTTTAGATTACTTATGATTTTTTTTCTTCCCTTCTTCCTTCTTCCTACTTCTTCTCAACGCATCCAAACGGAGGCTAGAACAAGATCAAACGCTAATATTGGCTGATGTATTTTTTAGCTTTTTTTCTTTTTTTTTTAACTAAAACACGCTAATTTCTGTTTTGAAAATCGTTAAGAAAATTACATTTCTAGAAAGATAAATGATCGATTACATTTCTTTATTCGGAATTGTTTAGGACCATAATAAGATACTATCATCCTCATCATTCTCACGCGTACGTAACTAACTCCTCCCTCCTCACGCGTACACGCTCTCCCTTCCCCCTCCTCCGTACGCTATCTTCCTCCCCTGCCCCCTCCTCCCTCCCACGTACGCAGTCCCCCCTCCCCCCTCCTCCCTCCCACATACGCGGTCCCCCTCCCCCTCCTCCCTCCCATGTACACCGTCCCCCCCACCCTTCTCCTCTTCCTCCTACACACTTCATAACTGTTGAAGTTAATATATTTAAATGTTGAAGGTAATATCGTAATTGTTGAAGTCGGCATATTTAAATGATGAAGGTAATAGTTGAAGTTGGCATATTTAAATTGTTGAAGTTGACATATATAACTGTAACAGTTATATATATTAACTTCAACAGTTGCAGTTCGGATACTAACTATTGAAATTAATATGATTAATTGATATAGTTCGAATACTAAATGTTGTAGTCCGAATACTAACTGTTGTAGTTAGTATTAGTAATTGTTGTAGCTCAGATATCAACTGTTGAAGTTAATATGAGTAAATGTTGTAGTTCGGATACTAACTGTTGTAGTTGGTATTAGTAATTGTTGTTATTGTAGTTCATGTGAGAGGGATGTAGAAAAACAGAGGGATATCGCTGGTACAGAGGGACAGAGAGAACAAAAAGGAAAGAGGGATGGGATATCGCTGAATGGGGATGAGAATTTTTTTTCATTTTTAAAAAACGCATCTGTTATTAATGAAGTATCGCTGGGAATGATGGAGATGATGAAATACGGGATGATCCTTATCACCCCGTTTCTTTATTTGCTGTCGAAATTAAGAATTAATTAATTACTAGAAATGACTATCTAGTTTTATTTGCAAAAAATACACTCATGTCTTCCTTGAGTAATCATCGATAAAGAGTACAAAATATGAACTCTTACCCAAAGATTGTGGTTGAATAGGGCCACATACATCGGCATGAACCAACTCTAAAGGTTTGGTTGCTCGTGAAGTCGACACCTTAGGAAAGCTCTTTCTTGCATGTTTGCCGAGTAGACATGCCTCACATAATTGGTCTGGATGGTTGATTGCTGGAATACCATTCACCATGTATTTTTCTCCTAGCATTTTGAGTCCTTCAAAGTTGAGGTGGCCAAATCTCATATGCCAAATCCATGAAGGATTCTTGACACATGCTTGCAAACAATTCACCTCGGCTGTCTTCACATTTAGCATGAACATTCGATTTTTTGTCATGGAAACTTTTGCAACAAGTTTATCATCTTGATCTCGCAACCATAAAAAATAATCCTCCATTTTCACTTTATGACCGTTCTCCAAAAGTTGCCCAATACTCAAGATGTTGCTCTTCATCTTGGGTATGTAATAAACATCGTGAAGAATCTTGTGGTCACCATTTTTTGTTGCTAATACCACCGACCCTTTTCCTTTAATCTCAACTTTTGTATCATCTCCAAAACGGACATTACCCGTCACATGTGTGTCTAACTCCACAAATTTGCTTCTATCTCCCGTCATGTGATTGCTTGCACCATTATCAAGGTACCATGTTATATCCTCTTCTATGGAACCTTCTTTTTGAGAAAGCAAGAGAGTTTCGCCTTCAACCTCCTTGTGCTCAGTGAGATTTGTCTCCTCATTCACATTCTTGATTTGGCACTCCCAAGAATAATGCCCGTACTTGCCACAAGCATAACACTCAACTTGGCTTTTGTCAAATTTTCTGCCATAGTTATTTCTACCACGTCCACGACCTCTTTGAAAACTTCTATTTTCATATTCTTGAGCTGAATTTTGTTCACCTCTTCCTTGACCACGACCTTCACCTCTACCTTGGCCGCGTCCACGACCTCGACCACGGCCTCGGCCTCTTCCACGCCCTTGACCTCTTCCTCCTTTGTCGTTTCCTTTAGGATTAAAGGAAAGTTTTGCTTGCAAAGCTTGCTCCACCGGCTCTTGTTGTCTTCTTTTCATTCTCTCTTCATGCGCTAACAATGACCCATTTAACTCATCAATAGTCATTGTCTCAGTGTCTTTAGACTCTTCAATTGCTACCACCACATAATTAAATTTTGCATTAAGAGAACACAAAATTTTCTCAACTACTCTCTCATCTTGCATCTTTTCACCGAGCCTCTTCATTTGATTCACCACCGCCAATACTCAAGCAAAGTAGTCTCCTATGGACTCACTTTCCTTCATCACAATTGACTCAAACTCAGCCCTTAGAGTTTGGAGTCGCACCTTTTTCGCCTTATCAACTCCTATCATTGAGTTTTTAAGAACCTCCCAAGCATCTTTAGCTCTCGTCTCATTGGCGATTTTCTCAAACATATCATCATCCAACCCATGATGGATGATGCTTAGGGCACTTTGATCTCCATTTCTCTTCTTACGCAACACATTTAAGTCTGCTACAGTACGATCAAGTTCATTTTCAGGTTCTTCAATCCCTTTCTCGACAATATCCCACAAACCATGAGCACCGATAATGGCTTTCATTCGTAGCGACCATTGATCATAGTTAGTTTTGATTAGAATAGGATATTGAAAAGAAATATTTGGAGTTCTAGTGGCCATTTGAACCTGGCTCTCTGGTACCAATTTGTTGGAAGCTTTTGGTGGACAACAATGGTGGTTAACACAAATTGAGAAAGAAGAAAGAGGAAGACAACTCAAAAATTTAATTTCTTATTATTTCTTGATCATTCTCTTACATAATATTAAGCAACAACAGAATATATAAGCCTAAACATCAGTTAACAACTCTTAAAATTCGTACATTAAATGATAAACTGAAAAACAGCATTCAATTGGACTCTGCACATGCTCCACTAAAATATCAATAACTTGCTGCAGGAGACTCCAATTGACTTAATTCTTTCACCATATTAAACTAGACTTAAAGAGCTTTAAATCCATAATTTATTCTCCCATAAATGACCACGTTTACCCACTCAAATTCGCTCATTAGTCAGCTTCAGTTTCTGTCCAGTGCAGAATTTGTTGAGTCAAGTTTAATGTTTTCATAATTCTCAACAAAGATGTCTAGATTTGATTGGCAAAATGTTCTACATAGATAGAAGGATGTATGGAATGCTTTGTCACCAGCTGAGGAGTATGCCTTGTCTTGAAGCCTTAGAAATAGAGTTCGTACATTCTCTTCTACTCGAATTAATTTATTTTGATTTCAGGTATTGCAAAAATTTATTCTGGCAAACGAGTGCAACAATTGTTATTTGTTGAGTCACCTTTGTCCTCATTTTCAAACTTTAGCACAGTTACCAATGTAAAGAACAAATGGCACAAGCCACCTGGCACAAGAGCAAATGGCACAGGTTTTTCAGAAACTTGTTATGTTAACAAACTAAAATATAGCAGCGTTATTATTGGTGTTTATGTTTACAAACTAAACTATTGCAGTGTTGTCATCATGAGAATGGCGATAAACGCCTCAACGAATTAGATCCCATCCCCTCAAATGATTACATGAAGAAGCAAGATGGCTTTCATTGTCTTGACCGAACTTTGAAAAGATTTGAAGTGTCCATTGTCCAATTGATTGACATTGATGACATAATGTGGATGATGTACTTCATTTTGTTAAACGCAAAAATGCTCAAACTTGTCGAGATTACATTTGAAAAGGATAATGCTCAGGTGACGGAAAGCATAATTGAAGAACTGTGTGAAGTTGAGAGAGCTTCAATGGATGCTGAGGTGGTATTGTGGCATCAGATAAATGATTAGGAACGTAGGAAGGTAATATATATTTTACTAAAAGTGTGAGTGCCTATATTTGGCAGAAAGATCTAATTCAAGTTGAATCGCTCATCCTAACATACTCTTTTGCCTACTGTGGTTTCTGTTCAGTGTATGTAGTGCCACTTGCAGAATATACATATGAGTTGTCCTTTGTTGCTAAGTAGTTCTGAGGCTCCAACTCCAAGTCCAAATAATCGGTCATTAGTGCTAAGTTGAATTGGTTTTAACTTTATATATTCTGATGATCTTTTCGAGTTTTACACCTTTAATTAATCCACTAAAAAAAAAAAAAAAAGGTAAGTTAGGAAATAAGAAACTGAGCTTCAAAATTTTGCAAAATAAGAAACTCACATTTAGTTCGCACTCAAATTCTGAGAAACCAGAAGAATTCAGATCGCATACAAAATTTGCGAACTACCTTTGAATAGATAATTTGCTTGATCTCTTAGGCCCTGCTCCTGAAGGGAGTGGACGGAAAGGAAAGGGAGTAAACGACGGACCAAGCTGCAGATTATAGGCACACGAGAGTATCGTTCCTTGATCCTTATTTTACCGTCAGCACCAAATGTTGGTAACTTGCAATAAATGATAGAAAAAAAAATGTATTTCCTTGTGTTTCCTCAATTACATCTATCCGCTGTTTGTATATTTATTATTTTTATCTGTTTTATCAACACCCTCTTCCTTTCCTTGTGCAAGGACTGAAAATAGAAAAATAATTTTTATAAACAATATAAAAAACAATTTATGGCTGATACTTACTTCATTGTTTCACTTTTCTCTGGATCCATGTTCTTTTACATTGTGAAAGACAGAGAACAGTAGATTAGAGGAGGTTGTTACATCTGCAGTTCTCTCTTTCCCACCCCTCTTCTCAGACTCTTCCTTTGCCCCTCAGTTCCTTGTCCTTCTTGCCTTTGTTTTGAGATTATTTTTGGAAAATCCTTGTTCCAGAGTTTACTCTATTTGGTCCACTTTTGAAAGTTTTGTGCTTTTATTTAGCAGCTCGACCATGTTTTCATCATCTTATGTGACTGAGAAATTTGCATGGCTTAACAAGTGTTTTGTTTAGGATGAATTAGAAAATGTTGCCGGATCTATTTCACCTCTTCTTATATGATCCTTGCTGGTACATGGTCAACTAATTATTACATTAGTTTAGGGGAAAAAAATTATCAAATTGGAATTTTCTTTATTAACTTTTTGCTGAAATATTTTATTTTGGAAACATCTCTTAAGATCTTTACAAGTTAAATCCCACTGATTTTCAAGTATCAGTAAGGCCTAAGTATGGAAATGTGTGCAGTTAGCAAAATATCTGTTGTTTTGGACTGTGATATGCCTGCTTGACCCGAGTGCTTGATTTAGTACTTGATATATGGTACTTGCATGTTTGGACCGCCTCTAGGAAACCACTAGAGGAGTAGAGGTATTAATAAGTAACTTAGTATCAATATAGTATTCTCATTGGTGTGGTCTCTTTCCAAGAAATTTCTTATCTCTGTTTACTTTTCTTAGAAAGACAGCCCAAATATGTGATATTATTATCTTGAAACGTGGACATGCATCTCAGATACAAACCATCACATTGCATCGGATTAATCTAATAATCGTGCATTGCTGTTCTTTTATTTTGTTTCTTTCAGGCATCCAGAGTACTAGAATAGAGAAAGCTCTTCATAAGGTATATGGTGGGCTTATTCGTCAATGACCGTAAATCTGTAACTGGTGCATCATTATTTTCGAGTGTTTCATATTGTGCGCACTTTATTGATGTTGAAATGTAGTCGAGAGAATTGAATAATAGGATTAGTCGTTGGATCAACCAAGCATATTTAAAGAAAGCTAGATAAAATTTGTAATAAATGGAGGACAGGGATGTGAATTTATTTAAGTCTGAATTGTAATAGACTAATAGCTGAATGTTGTGTTCTGGTACAATTGTATTTCGTTCGTATAATTGTTTTTTCGAGAGAATTGAATAGTTGGATTAGTCGTTGGATCAACAAGCATTTTTAAAGAAAGCTAGATAAAATTTGTAATAAATGGAGGACAGGGATGTGAATTTATTTAAGTCTGAATTGTAATAGACTAATAGCTGAATGTTATGTTCTGGTACAATTGTATTTTCGTTTGTATAATTGTTTTTTTTAATAGAAGTTTATGAGTTTTGACTTTTATGGTGGCAATGATGGATTACTTTTACTCCGAAGAAGATGCGTCTGTTATTTTCGAAGTTGTGCTGACGATTTTTTATATTTGTAACACAATAATTTTATGTTAAATGCCCAAGTCATGGCTCTCTAATGATACCCACTTTCAGAAAAAGGAAAAAAAAAAAGACTCAACTAATCAATGCATTTTGTACTCTACTCAATAATCCTTTGCTTAGTGCTCGTATATGTTTTAGGTTTTTGAGAATTAGAGAAGGATTGTTTCATCATAGTTTCTAAAAATAATTGAAGAAAGAATGAAAATTTGGAAGTTAATTTTATAGATTTTTATTGGACCTATAAAAAGCTTAACAATCACTTATGTATATATGTATACAATTTGAGTTTTCAATGAAACATGTATAGCAACCATTAAATTTTAAGTCGTTGAAATTTTAATTTACTTGACTAACGGCAAAGTAAACACGAAATCTAATCAAAGTGTTATATGAATGATTAATATTTTCACCACGCAAGCATTCTTGCATTGCTCGGCTTGAAATTAAATCTTTATATCTGTATATTGCCAAGATTTTTGAGTTAATCTGCTGACAAGTAATCTCGCCTCTTGAAAATTAGGAGTGTAGGAAACAGTTGCTTTAAATATATATACTTGAGAAGGATTTGAAATTGTATACGTGAAATAAGTAAATATATAGTTTTCATATATACATGCATGCAAGACCGCACAATCATATATCCCATTAATTTATACTAATGTTTTCATTTCATTTCAAATCCAATCCATACATCTTTCAATCTCTTGTTTCATTTTCTGATCAATAAATCAGATGTTTCCTCATCAACTAAACGTAACAATGGGTTCCTGTAAATCTAGACTACAAACAATTTGACCAGACAATTGTTATATCAATCTGCCTTGAATGAGATTCCACTAGTCTTCTCTTTCAAAACTAGTGCAAGTCCTCCAGATCTTCATTCTGGGGATGCCAGATTCAATTTATTCATTGGAACAAACTTATAATGTTAATCCAAAACATCATTACACATTAAAAAAATGCATTAAGCAACAGCAAACAGATCAGAACTCTGCTTCCTGCACGGATGAGATCACATCAAACTAAGCCACAACAGTGAATATATAATATCAAGCACCATCACCTATCAACTGACTCAAAAGTCGAAACTAGCAGGTATGGGCACCAGTCTTAGCAGGTCATAGCTTCAAGAAAATAAGCCCATTTTAGGGGCAGTAAAAGTAATATATCAATGCCCCCACAAAACCTACCTTTTAAACTTAGCACATACAGCTGTATCAGTACAGTGTATTCAGCTATTACAATTCAGACCTAAAAGAAAAACAGCTACATCAAAATCCCTCCATCTATCAGAAATTGTACCTAGCTTTTGTTAAATATCCTTCCATTGACTAATCTTGTTACCATTCTTAATTACATTCAGAAACACTAGCAATTAGTTCCAGTCTCCTGCAGACATAAATAAGCAACCCTCCATGCTTTGTGACCAGCATTCTCGATTCCAGTACCCCAGGCTTGAAAAAACAGAAAAGAATAACAATGCATAATTATGAAATTAAATCCCATACAAAGTAAATAGTATCTGTACCTCGGATGCAACTTTAGATTTACACAATATCACATCTTAGGTTTTTTTTTTTTTTTTTTTTTTTGAAGCAACAGGAGAGATGAGAGTCCTAAAAATATTCTTCAGTAATGCGATCAGAAGAAAAGAGACCTCTTGAAGAAAGAGACTAATGAGTAACTTATTGACATAAATTAAGTAGTTAGTACCTCTGGTGGTTTTAAAGAGGTGGTACAACATTTGGGTACCATACAAAAAAAATTAAGCACTAGGAACCAGGGTTTTCAAAAAATAATAAGAAACAAAAGCAAAGGGCAAGAAATTATAAAAGGAGCAAGGGAGAAGTGGGATAATGAAAGAGAGGAAAAAAAATGAGCACGTTTGATGAAAAGAAGGATAAATTGATTTTGTTGAATTCTGAGTCCTTGCACAAGGGATGAGGAAGTGGAAGGTTTTTTACGAAGCTTCAATTTTGAGTAAGGAAGTGGCAAATTTGACATAAGAATGAGAGGAACTAAGGTAAGAAAGTATTCTGAGATCAGGTGGGATGTTCTCAGCAGAATGGAGATCAGCAATTTATCCCTGCCTAGTTACAAGCCTTCCAAAGATGCTAACCTTTTTCCTGCTGATGTCCCAGGGAATTGCTAAAGACAACATGATTTTGCTATTGCAATATATTTTTGACTAAATTACCCTTTCATCAACTGGTAAAATTTATTAAAAAAATAATAAGCATTATTCCGAATAAGGCTTATTCGGGATGAAACCAAACGCGTTTTGAATAAGCCTTATTCCGAATAAGAGCTTATTCAACTCCTTATTCTAATACCATCTATATGGTGGAATTAGAATAAGGGGTTGAATAAGTCCTTATTCGGAATAAGGTTTATTCAAAACGCGTTTGGTTTCATCCCGAATAAGCCTTATTCGGAATAAGACTTATTCAAATCCCATACCAAACACACCATTAATGTATTGATTGAAGGGTAATTCAGTCACTGACTGAAAAGATATGTTGCACATAGCAAAAATCATTCTGTCCATAACAATAAATAGTGTTATTGCCACCACATCAACATATCTGGGGGCAAGATATAACTTTTCTTAATGTTAAAACGAAATTTGTGTTTTTTTAGGAATTGTCTAGCTTGGTACAACACAGATTAAAGGTCAAAAGCTAGAAAGATGAGCAACATAATAGCTAATCAGTTCACAATTTGTATGTAATCCAAACTCTTTTTGTTTTGCAGGTTTTGAGTGCGAACTAAGTTCTCTACTGGTTCTCAGACTTTAGATGCAAACTTTTTAACTTTACAAAATTATTAAACTCAAGACTCTCGTACCCTCACCTTTCTAGTTTTGAACTAGTGGAAAATAGGTAAAATGGAGGTAATACTCAAAATAAAATTGTTTTATTTTCTTTTTTTTTTCTTTTAGAAAAAGTCAAAACCAATTGAAAATGGGAACAATAACTTATCAGTTGAGAGCAATTGCTTAGCAGCAAGGGGACTAACTATTTGAACATTGCAAAAGGCACTCAATTGAACACAAAAAGATAGCAGGAAAAGACTATACTGGCTTGGATGGTTCAACCTAAATCATATCCTTCCATCAAACATGAAGACACAAACATCCAAAACTAACTTATAAATCGATAAGATAAGACGGTGGAGCAAGAGATGAGAAACAAACATATCTAACAATATATTATTACCTTCTTCCTAACCTTGTCGAAACTCTACCTTTGCGTCCAACGAAGCTTTCTCAACAGCACAGAGTTCTTCAGTTATGTTTGATATCACCTGAGCATCACCCTCTAAAAATGCAAGGTCCAGGAGTTCAAGGACATTTGCATTCAACAAAATAAAATGCATCATCCACATGATGCCATTAATGGAGGTCAATTTTTCCATACAGACGGAAACTGTTTTCAAAGATCGGTCGAGACAATCAAAGCCATCTTGCTTCTTCATGTATTCATCTGAAGGGATGGGATCTACTAATTCGTCATCTCCCACATGAGTTAACCACTGCAATAGTTTGGTTTGTTATGAAGAAAAATGTGAAAATTTAGGAATGATACACATAAATTTAGAGTTGGTAAGGTGGCTTGGGGCCATTTGCTATTTAGATTGGAATGTGTGCTGGATGTCCACTTTGAAAATCAGGACAAAGGCAAGTTAACAAACCATAAATTAGGAATCTGTTAGCCCATTTAAATTGCAAGAACTAAAATAAAAATATATATTAGAGGAAGAATGAATGTGACCATTATTTTTAGGAGTTCAAGGCAAGGCATACTCCTGAGAAGGCGACAAAATATTTCATACATCCTTCCATCTACATGAAAAATTAAGCCATTTAACTGTAGGCATTTCAACTGATGGAATGCGTGAGGCACATCAACTTCCAGTCGAGACAAGCACTGTGAACAAGCAAAAAATGATAGTAAGTGTGAATCAAACTAAAATAACATTATTAATTAATCCATCATGATAAGATGGCAAACGGGATTTTTTCCGATAATCTTGGCAAATTAGTCCAATTAAATTTGATGAATTTAATGTCAGGTAATTTGGTAAAAATATATACAAAATATATATATATATATATATATATATATATATATATATATATATATATATATATATATATATGTATATTCACCTCAACAATAGTAAAGTCTAACATGAGATGAGAAACATGAGCAACATCTGTTATAAAATTCATAGTAGCAGCAGCCAGCCAGGCCGAGGGCGAGTAACCAGAAAATGTATACGTGTGCGATGCGATAAGATAAACGCTCTCCAAGCAAGGAGCATAAGCAACCCTGGCTTGTGCCAAGGGCATTTCAAATTGAAACACTATATATTGAAGTAGTGGAGAATTGAAAGTGAGTAAGAGAGATTCTTCATCATTTGTCCCACACAAATATCGACCGTCGAAGGATGTAAGCTTCCCGGACATGTTGATGAGTGCATTGATATCATGTTGGGAGACGAAAACCCTTTCGAGCTTGAGAGTTGTGAGGTGATGAAACCCTCGGAAATGAGGGATCCGCATCCTCGACAGCCAAGTTATTCGGCTGTACCGTCCTGTCCGCGAATACCGATCCTCCGATCCGCATCCAACGACGAAAGCGGAAAAATGCAGCGAAATCGCCTCTCTCTCCAATACCCGCCCTGCCCGACTGGATTTCGCCAATCAACGATCCCAATTTCGCCAGTCCGTCGACTTCCCGCCAAAAGCACAAAAATCTTGTTTGTCCCAATTTCGCCCATCGGTCATCTCTCGTCTCTCATCCCTCTTAGTTCTCTTGAACGAAGGATGAGGCACTCTCTCAGTCTGACATAAGGCACTCTCTCCTGTCGTCTCTCCATCGTAGGTGCAGTCCGCGACTGAGTTTCTCCAAAGGTAAATCCTACCACCTACTCTATTTGAATGGAAACATGCTCTCTTCAATAAAAGCATCTAATTGGACAAGCAAGGAGCATGATTATGTATTTGGCTTGAACTTTATGTTGCCTATTATTTTGATTCTTTTCTTTTCCGAGGGGTTTGGGCGGGGGCTTGCGGCTTCTGTTTGCAGAATAAACCATATATCTATATAAATAATAATAATAATAATAATAATAATAATAATAATAATAATAATAATAATAATAATAATAATAATAATGTGGTAACGATCAAGGACATTGTTTAAACTAATACATTTGTCTCGTGGTTTTGGGCATTTGTAGAATGGAACTTGAAATAATAAGTTCGTCAAACTAACCAGTAAGTAACCAACTCAGATATAGTTTAATGAGTTGTTGAAAATTGCTGGTGGGATATACGTACAGTGAGTAAGCTATTGAATTACTACTAATAATAATAAGCCGCATTGTTTATCAGTACAAAAAAATTACAATGTACTTTCTGACAGTGGCGGAGCCAAGAAATTTGACAATGGGGTTCAATAATTTTTAGCATTAATATTATAATTAAATAAATTCATACAATATATATATTAATATATATATTAGAAAAATTATATCTTGGACGAGTTTTTTTATTTGGGCTAAATCTAAATCATACAATATGACTGATTACGGATCCAATGGCCCTTGAAAAACTCATCCATGGTTATTTGGATTATTAGTGTCCTTTTGATCGTGCAATCGACAATTTAGACATTAACAATTGTGGGAGATATTTTACAATTTATTTTGATTTTTTTTCAATAAAGTACTTAGAAACTTTATTGAAAAACATATTAGGACTCAAAATATAAACCAATTTTATAAAACTTACAAATTATAATAGATTTTTTATCATCTAAATTAATTTTTTGAAGTCTCATCCTTTGAAATCATCAGAAGATGAAATGTTATAAACAAAAAATAAAACAAATTAAATTGATTCATAAAAATTATTATGGTTATTGATTATATCTTTGTAATGTTCAATTAAATAAACAATATATATATATATTAACAAAATAGATTGTAGAGTTACATATTCAAGTTCAATTATTAAGTTCAATATGCATGTGCTAATCATTACTAAAAGTGATAGTTCATGAAATATTTGAGAAGACAAAAATTAACGTTTGTGGCAGTCTAATATATATATCTGTTATATAAATAATTTTTTTTCCAACAAGAATAAATTTTTCAAATCCAATATGGGGTTCACTTGTGGAATATCTTTTAAATATCTATGGGGTTCAAATATTGCATATCTACAAAATGTTTCATTTTGCAAGTGTGAACTTTTAAATATAGTATAATTTGTTATAAATCAATGGGGGTCAATTGACCCCCATTTCTTATACTTAGCTCCGCCACTGCTTTCCGAGCCTAAATTGCTGGTGCTCTTTGTACTTTCTGAGTCTAAATTGCTGGTGGGATATACAGTGAGTAAACTGTTGCTGGTGCTCTCTTTACTTTCTGAGTAAACTTAAATGCTCTCTGTACTTAAATGTTCATATTTAATTTTTTTGTTCTCTTTGAAGGATATGGAGAATTCCAACAGCATGCCTCATGCTGGTATGGAATTTGCAACCTTTGAACAAGCATGGACATATTGGAAAAATTTTGGTGGAACAAATGGTTTTGGAGTTAGAAAATTATATGGAAAAAAGGGCAAGATAATAAATATTCTTCATACACTTTTGCATGCGCATGCGAAGGGGAAAGAAAAAAAGACAAGCGAGATCATCTCACGAAGAACCCTCGAGCCGAGACCCGAACGGGATGCAAAGCTCATTTGGCAATTAAATTTGATAAAGATTGCCAAAAATACAAAGTTTCAAGATACCATCCCGATCACAACCACACTCTCCAAAAACCCGAAGCTTGCTATTTAATACCTACCCAACGTGAAGTTCCTGAAATAGCTCGCTTTGACATCAACCTAGCCGATAGTTCGGGGATCCCACCAAAACAATCACATGAGTTATTAAGTAGACAAGCCGGTGGAGTTAGAAGCGTTGGATATACCAAAGATGACCTTAATAATTGCTTAAGGGATATGAGAAAGAAATCAATGGAATATGGGGCAGCAGTTGCTATCACGAAGTATTTTGAAAAGCGAGCGGCGGAGGATCCTTTTTTTCAACACTTTGAGGATATCACTGAAAATGAAGAGATTGCTAATATTCTTTGGATGGATGGTAGAATGATTGCGGCTTATGCTCGATTTGAAGAGGTAGTTATATTTGATACAACCTTTGGAACCAATGAGGAAAAATGGGCCCTTGGAACTTTTGTTGGCTTTAATAACTTTAGAGAGATTGTGATTTTTGGTGCGGCTCTCATGTGTGACCAATCAACCGAGTCTTTTGCATGGGTGTTTGATAAGTTTGTAGAGGCAAATTGTGGCAAGAGACCTATAACCGTGTTTACGGATCAAGATTCCGCAATAGGAAAGGCTTTAGAGCAAGTATTGCCGGATACAAAGCATGCGTTATGTGTTTGGCATATAATGAAAAATGCTCAAAAAAAGTTATGTGCCGGATACAAGAAGAAAGATAAAAATGATACCGGTTTATTGGGAGAGTTTTGTAAATGCATGTTCAAGTATGAGGTGGAAGAAGAGTTTGAAAAAGCCTTTAAAGAACTAGCGGGAAAGGTGGACAAGAAGGATGAGAGATGGATAAAGTTCATCTTTGATTGTAAAGAAAAGTGGGCATATTGTTTTATGAAGGATGCTTACACTCTAGGGATCCGTAGCACACAAGCTAGTGAGAGTATTAACTCGGATCTGAAGAACTATTTAAGTTGTAAGTTGAATGTGAATTGGTTTATGGAGCACTTTGAGAGGATCGTTGATGCAAAGCGGGAGAAAGAGATCAAATCCGATTATTATATGACACTAAGAAAACCTAAAGTTAGGTACAATATTCCAATTCTTTGTGAAGCCGGAGATGTGTATACAACCAACATCTTTGAGTTATTCCAAAAGGAGTGTGAGTTATCCGGTTCGGCGTACATAGAGTCCATAGATGGTAACATATACACGGTTGGTATGTGTAACATTAATGTTGAAGAACCCTCCCGCAAAAGTAGACAAGTTGTTTGGAATCGGGATGAACAAACCATTGTGTGTTCTTGTAAGAAGTTTGAGAGAGTAGGAATTTTGTGTTGTCATGCAATAAAGGTGTTGGATAGAGAAGACATTAAGAATATACCACCAAGGTACATTCTTAAACGTTGGACACAAGATGCAAATGATGATACCGTTGTGGATAGAGAAGGAAGAGTTATTGAGGATGCTATGTTGGAAGTTAGAAATCGGAAAGCACAATTGATGCGTGAGGCATCATTAATATGCGATAAAGTGGTCCATGATGAAAGTTTATCCCAATTTGTGCTCGATGGATTGCGTTTCCTTCTTTTGCAAGTGGAAGAGAGAGATGAAAATCATGATGAAGACAACTCAAATAGCCAACTAGAAAATTCACTCCGCCTAAAGAAGAAAGACGGTGACAACCGTTCAAAACGAAGGAAGGCTTGGAATGAGAATTTGTCTAGAAAAAAGAAGGACAATGGTCAAAATATATTAAATAGTCAATCTTTGATAAGGTAAATTATTTGATACGTAATTTCAGTTTTTAATAATTACTCCAAATAGACAATCTGGATATGAAGTTGCAATAAGATATATGTCATAGGCGAGTATTTGATATATTTTATATGTCAAGTATATACCACCAACTATTTACCAATATATGTCATAGGCGAGTATATCAAGTATATACCACCAACTATTTCAATTCTGTCATAGGCGAGTATTTACCAGTATATTTCAATTCTGTCATAGGATTAGTATTTGCCAGTAACACTATACCAGCGGATTAGAATTCTGTCTCCCTCTTTTATGTTGACAAATTTAACATTAACATTAACATTAACAATTTCTTAAACAATTAATATTGTTGTGTGCAGTCTGTATCCGTTGACAAATGTGCTGCTTACAAACATCTTAATAGTACTCTTTCAGGTTGGTGTGGTTGAGTAACCTTGTTGTCTATCTTGTTTGGACATAATTATAATGAGGATGTTCAATTAAAGTAGAATAGATAGAAGCTAAAGTTGTTATGTGTGGTTGATTTCAATCTTTCGTTGTAGGCATTATCAAATCAGCAAACTGTTGATTATCCGAGCTTCAAGCTTGTAATTGTTGGTGATGGAGGAACTGGTGAGTTCCTTTTTAGATAGATATCATCTTTCAATTTAATAGATAAAATTTCTTTGTTTGTTTTTTAATCGTAATTGTTACTGGTAATACTATCAGGTAAAACAATTTTTGTGAAGAGGCATCTCACTGGAGAGTTTGAGAAGAAAAGCTAAACAACAATTAGAAGCTAAATAAAGCTAAATTTCAACATTCAACAGTTGCTAAACAACAATTCAACTGAAAAGCAAACGGATTGGAGTGTTTAATTTCACTGAACCTGTCTAGGATTTCGAGAGGAGGCGGAGGTACTTGGAGAGGTGCAGATTGGAGTGGTAAGTGCTTCTCTGGCTTTTGGCAGAGGTAGCTACTGACTCGCTTCAACGATTCTACTTCGATCTCTCACTCGATCGATCTAGGGTTTTGAAGCTTGTGGCTTCAGGCGGAGGTAGCGAAACGAAACATACGAAGACGAAGGAAATGATTTTTTTTTTTGGGTTTGTTTCATTTTATTTAGAAGTGATGCGGGTAGGTCGGGTAGCTCGAATAGCTGTTTTTTCCACTTTCGTCGTTGGATGCGGATCGGAGGATCGGTATTCGCGGACAAGACGGTACAGCCGAATAACTTGGCTGTCGAGGATGCGGATCCCGGAAATGAGTGGGTAAGCAGAGGTGAACCCAGTAAAGATGAAGCTCTTTGAGGGAGGCGAAATAAGGGAGTTGGAGAGATGGAGCAGGAATTGAGGTACGATAGGAGCGACAGATGGAGAGCTTTTGGAGACCGCCCTGGTGGAAGATGAAGTGGAGAAATCTGTTGAGATGCGGCGCGTGGTAGGATTTGGTAGCAGGGAAGAAGCTGAAGTAGAGAATGGGGCCGCGGAGGGAGGAGAGAAGGCGCTCGATGATCCCGATCCACCGGGACATTTCGTGGGGCACGTGAGGCGGTTGATCAGTTTCATCGTCATCGAGGTCTGGAAAATGGAGATTGAGGTCGTAAAAGAAGTCTTCGTCTGCTTGCAAACCGGGAAGGAGGGTCCAGAGATGGCGCCAGGCGCTGGAGAGAACCGAAGTGCGCACGGCCTCGGCGATGGACACGCGACACAGGATGGACACTTTCACTTCCTCGGGAAGGGCGCTGATTCGATCGTCTCCGTCCATCTGCATCTGCGGTCGCTCAGGTTTGTGACTTTGTGGTGTGGTGGTGGTGGTGGTGGTGGGGGGCAAATAGTTGGGGGTAGTGGGGTTTATCAAAACCCACAGAGCAGAGCATGTAGGTTTGGCCCAATATTTTGAAAACCGGACCGAACCGGCCGTTTGAACCTGTTTAACTACGAACCGGACTATGGTCCGGTCCATTTAGGCTAAAAAACCGCCGGGTTTTTAATTTGAAAATGCCAACAAAAGTATATCAAAATAGTTCAATCATGGTGAATCGAACCTGAGATATAATGCTAATAACCCAATAGCCTTCCACTGGACCAAAGTGCTGTTTGTAATTAGTTTTTCGTTCAAAATTATAAGAAATAAATATAAAACTCCAGTTTTCTTACCGGTTCAAACCGGATGAACCGGTTAAACAGTTGACCGATTGCTCATCCGGTTCGGTTTAAAAACATTACTTTGGGGTAAGAAAGTTGGCTAACAAGCGTGACAGCGTGTTAATTTAAATTTCGAATTCGAATACCAACTTTTATTTCATAACTTTTTGGGTTTTTAAATTTTCGGAAAGCTGCGACTGAGACCTAGAAAGAAACGGGGTTGATAAGTATAGTTCCGAGAAACGGGGGGTGATAAGGACAGTTATATATTTATAAACTATTAAGAGATATAGTGGGATCAAAAATAAAAAAAATTGGAGAGAAAAAAATAGTGGGGGACTGAAAGGATGAGAAAAAAAAAAATAGTAGAGACAAAAAATAGAAAGGAGAGAGCGATTCCGAATAAATTTAAAAAAATAGTGGGGACCAAAAACGTGTGTTCACACTAGAGATGATGGAGAATGATAGAATCTAGAGTACTATCTTAAGCAACCGAGAAAGAAAGTATTCATGTATTGTCCTTTTCTTTTCCAATGAACAGGCTGCGAGCCTACGACAATGTTATGTGGTTCTCGATATACGATACAGATATAGATGCAGATCTGACCATATCTTTAGTCAAAAAGTGCCATCACGATGTTGAACACCCACGAGAAATTTTGAATTCAGGGCTGACGACGAATCATCCGATTTTTATCATCCTCGTCATCGCAAGACGTATTTTTTATTTTTAGATAACGATTAATTTTTATTTTCAAAAATGTCTCTTCCAGCGCTCATTCTTTTTCCAACGTTCATCCGTTCTCTCCTCTCTGTTTTGCTCACTTCTCCTTCCCTTCTGCATCCCTCCCTCTCTGATTCACTATCTTTTTCTGTTCTAGTTAAAACGTATATATGCTTTAGTTAAAAAGTATAACAGTTCTGGTTAAAATATATAAATGTTCTACTTAAATACATAAATGTTCTAGTTAAATATATAACTGTTCTGGTTACGATATTAAGGAAATTTTTTATCAATGACAAAAATATCCCTAACAATTTTAAAAGGACAAAGGACCCTCTAAAATTTTAAAAAAAGCACAACTATAGTGGCATTGACATTGCCGCTATAGCTATGGATGAAAACGGGGCGGATACGGAGCGGATAGCGGTCATACCAAATCCGTATTCATATTTTTTTTCGGCTTCGGATACGGATACGGATATGTTCGGATACGAATACGGCGCGGATGTTAAACGGATACGAATACGGTTCGGATATTGTCGGATATGGATACGAATACGGATATATTTTGTCGGATACAGATAATATTTTGCTCAATTTATTTTATTAAACAAAAGACAATATTCAAACTGAAGAGTGTAATGTTTATTTTTTTATGACTAATATAGAATTAACTCAAAAAAATATAGAAAGACAACCACAAAAAACATCTTATTTGCACATATTGAGACATCACAAAAAGCAAACTTTAATCAAGTTTATAGAAAAATTGGCATCATCTTATAGTAAAAAAAAATAATCGTCAATTATGATGCTATATATATAATTGAAATAGTTATACCTGTATGTCAATTATGATGTTATTTTAAAAAAGTGTTCATTACCATATACAAAACGGATATCCGTTTTGTACAGAAATACGGATACGGATAAATATCCGTATCCGCATCCATATCCGCACTAATATTGCTTCCCATATCCGTATCCATATCCGTTTAAAAAAATCCGAATCCGCATCCGTATCCGTTCGGATACGGATAGTATTATCCGAATCCGCTATTTTACGGATATGGATACGGTTCGGAACAGAGATTACCCGCCCCGTTTTCACCCCTAGCTATAGCAGTGCCTTAAAAACAAAAAAAATTACCTATAGCGGTAATAGTAGGACTTTTTTTTTTTTGTCTCGTGGGCTGAATTTTTTTTCCTTTTTTCGTTTTTTTCTATTACTTTTTTTGTGTTTTTTTTAATATTTTATACTTTAATAAATTATATAATATATAGTGTTCTAAATACGTGCCATGTCATGTCGTGTCGTGTCAACACGTCATGTCCGGATCATTTGCCGTGTCATTAATGTTCTTCTATCGTGCGTGTCGTGCTGTGTCAAACACGATCGTGTTGACACGAATATTTTTTTTAATCGTGTCGTGTCATGCTTAGTGGTGAGAAGAGGCAACACAACACGCATTCTGACACGACACGACTGACACGATCGTATCGTGTCGTGTTAGTCGTGTCAAATCGTATCAGATTATTTTATTATTTTTTAGATTAAAAATTATAAAAAATTTAAAAGTAAGCGAAAAATTACTAAATGTCATAATTTATTATTTGATTAAGTTTAAATTTTTATTAATATTTTTCATATAAAATAGTAATTTGATTAGAACAATATTGTGATTTAAATGATGGTAAATAATATGTAGCATTACAAATTGAAATTAAATTATTAATTTTACTTAAATAATCCACATTAATAACTAAATTTGTGTTGAGGTGTCAATTTTATATTCGTATCGTGTCGTGTCGTGTCATTTTGGAGAACACAAATTTAATTATTAATGTTGATTATTTAAGCAAAATTAATAATTTAATTTCAATTTATAATGCTACATCATATTATTTACCATTGTTTAAATCATAATATTGTTCTAATCTAATTATTATTTTTTATGAAAAATATTAATAAAAAGTTTAAACTTAATCAAATAATTTATTATGGCGTTCAGTAATTTTTCGCTTACTTTTAATTTTTTTAATAATTTTTTAATCTAAAAATAATAAAATAATCTGATACGATTTAACACGACTAACATGACACGACACGATCGTGTCAGTTGTGGCATGTAAGAATGCTTGTCGTGTTGTCTCTTCTCACCACTAAGCATGACACGATTAAAAAAGTAGTTCGTGTCAACACGATCGTGTTTGACACAACACGACACGCACGATAGAAGAACATTAATGACACGACAAATGATCCGGACACGTATTTAGAATAATATATATTATATAATTTATTAAAATATTAAAATATTAAAAAACACCAAAAAAAAGTAAAAGAAAAAACGAAAAAAGGGAAAAAATTCAGCCGACACCAAATAAAAAAGAGAAGTCCTATAGCGGCACTTCTATTGCCGCTATAGGTAATTTTTTTTTTGTTTTTAAGGCACTGCTATAGCGGCAATGTCAGTGCCGCTATAGCTGTGCTCTTTTTAAAATTTTAGAGGGTCCTTTGTCCTTTTTAAAATTATTAGGGGTATTTTTGTCATTGATAAAATTTTTTCCGATATTAACCAGAATATATATATATATATATATATATATATATATATATATATATATATACTATAACAGTTAATATATATAATTGTTTCGTTCCCTCCCACCTCTCCCCTCCTCCTCATCCCCAGCGTTCATCCTCTTCTCCTCTATTTGTCTCTGCGTCATCCTCCCTCTTCTATATCATCCCCTAAACTTCCGCATTTTCTAAAAATGAAAAGAATTAACGCGTGGGGATGATGGGATGATAAATGAGGGAGGATTACGGAAAGCAATTCCGTTTTTGAATTAGCTCATTTTGAATTTTTGAATTCCAACTAATTAAATTTTATTGAAATGGCAATTATTTTGAAATTTGAATACACACACATTTAAATGTGACAAATACATATATTATTACTCGTTTCGATAACCTTCTGGCTTCACCGCAATTTAATTTATCAAAATTAAAAGTATCATATCAACTCCCAAGCAAATTATGCAAACAGGACAAACTGTCATAGCATTCCTCGTACACTGATATAAATAAGTATACCTAACAACTACAAGTGTGTAACAAAAAGAAACCTGACAGTGTTTTATAACGCAAATTAGTCTCATTAATTAGAATGATTTTTCTAATTTCTAATTGGAAATTATTAGCTTAACATTTTATGATAATCTAATTTCAGGAAGATATTACAACTATATCAGTTGAATAATTAGGACCATAGACATATGAAGTGAAATTAAGCATTTTATAGAGTAAAGATAGAAAATAGATTTAATTTAATCGTATTTTTTTCCGTTAAGTTAACAAAATTATCCTTCATCAGCATCTAACAAATATGGAAAACATAATCTAAATTGTACAGACGCAACCAAGTGTGATATTATCGAATAAAAAGAGATATCTTCAAATTTTTATCAAATCAAACTAATCTACAAAATCAACAATTGAAAAATTTGACACTCAAATTACAAATAGTTATTGAGAATTTATATTGTGAACCATGATACATAGAGGATTCTGAAGTTCTGTGCACCATGACCGTTTTGGTCGGTGGTTCCACAAATTGTCAACCTAATTTAATCAACCCAATCTAAATAGCGAAATATCATAGAAAACAAAATTTAAAATTTTTTAAATTTTTTTTACTTTTTTTTAAAATTTTTTAAAACTTGCCATTTTATAAAATGTATATATAATAGTGTGTTTTTGAGCGTTGAGCGAACTATTTTTTTATTTTATACCAATCGTTGAAAGATGGTTGTCGAAGAAGGAGAGAGAGGTCTATCTCAAACGGAAGAGAAAGTAAAATTAACATAGAGTTAACTCTTCCACGCTATAAATTTGAGAGGCCCAGATTAGATCCAGCCCACATCATAACACAATCTGAAGGTCCAAAACACTAAAGCACATAGGCTCTATGCTTTGCAAAACATTTTAGCCAATCTCTCTCTACATAGGAAATTGATTACTACCATCTATCTTTCTACCATCTCTGCCATCGCGTCAGCGCTCGCACGCTTCTGTCCGATGGATCTCTCATTGCGTCCCTCCCTCTCAAGCGATCTCCTCATCCAGCGAAGCGTTCCCCTCTCCTCACCCAGCGAAGCGCTCTCCTCTCCTCACTCGGGTACGCTCCCTCTCCCTTCTACGCACTCTTTCGTCTCTCTTTCTTTCCTCTCCCTTCCTTCTGTGCATCTCTCTCTCTTCCCCCTCCCTTCCTTCTGTGACTTTGTTCAATTTGTTTATTGCATTTGTTCAATTTGTTATTTTAAGTGTTCATTTTATTTTGCTGTGCGTCAATGTTTATTTTTTATGTCTTACTTTGTTGGTATATATGTTCACTTTGTTCATTCATATGTTCACTTTGTTACTTTTATGTGTTCAATTTATTTTACTGTGTGCCAGTGTTTATTTTTTATGTCTCACTTTGTTGGTGCATATGTTCACTTTGTTCTTTGGTATGTTCAATTTGTTATTCTATATGTTCAATTTGTTTTCTTGCTTGTCAGATTTATGTGTATATGTTCACTTTGTTTATTCATATGTTCAATTTGTTATTCTATATGTTCAATTTGTTATTCTATATGTTCAATTTGTTACTTCTATGTGTTCAATTTGTTTTGCTGTGCGTCAGAGTTCTGTGTTTATTTTGTCTCACTTTGTTGGTGTATATGTTCACTTTGTTCTTTCATATGTTCAATTTGTTATTCTATATGTTCAATTTGTTTTCTTGCTTGTCAGATTTATGTGTATATGTTCACTTTGTTCATTCATATGTTCAATTTGTTATTCTATATGTTCAATTTGTTATTCTATATGTTCAATTTGTTACTTCTATGTGTTCAATTTGTTTTGTTGTGCGCCAGAGTTCTGTGTTTATTTTGTCTCACTTTATTGGTGTATATGTTCACTTTGTTCATTCATACGTTCAATTTGTTATTCTATATGTTCAATTTGTTTTCTTGCTTGTCAAATTTATGTGTATATGTTCACTTTGTTCATTCATATGTTCAATTTGTTATTCTATATGTTCAATTTGTTTTACATTCTCACTATTTGATGGAAAAGGAATCATTGATGAAGGAGACAGAGGAAAGACAGAGAAAAGAAGAAAAGGTACGGGGGTAGAAGAATTTGTTTTAAGTGTTCAATTTGTTCAACAGAGAGGAAAGGAGAGGTGAGGTCCAAGGAGGCGGAAAAGAGAGATAGTATTCAGAGGGGATCGGAGGGGAGGAGAGCATATCTGAAGATGAAGAGATGCGGAAGGGAACGCGCACCAGAGAGAGGGGAGGGAAAATAAGGGTAGCGATGGCGCGCGATTGCATAAATTGCGATGGCAGTTATCAGTTCTGCTCTACATATATTTTTTCAAATATGAAGAACCCTATAAAAAATAACTTACTTCACTTGTTTGACAAATCACACACATCTCATCAATTCGTCATGCAATAAATATTTTTATATTATATATTTTTATCTTAATAATATAGTAACACACATATTTTATCTTATACATTATGATGAATGAGATGTATAATTTATTGCATGATGACGAAAATATAGTAAAACACACATTTTATCTTATATATCGCTGAAAATCCTACATAATCACAACAAACTCATTCATCACGCAATAAATATTTTTCGCCATTGTATTTGTATGATTAAAATCATATAAGAAATATAATAATGTAAAAGAGAAGCAATTTATTATATTAATGGTTTTGTTGCGTACTCAAATTTCAAAATATATAAGATACGGGAGAAAATCAAAGCAAAAGGTTTTAAACAGAGCCAAATGAGAAAAAATGCATTGTACTCAAGGACCTGATTCAAATCTTGTAATCAAGATCTTAGTACGCAGAAACAAATCAAATCTCTTTTATTACTTTAAAGCTGATTCAAGAACTCAAATTATAACTAGAAAACCTAAATCTTTCGAGATTAGATCAATGCAAAGAGAATCTTACTTGAGATTAGTGTGTTGTTTTGTCTGATGCGAGGATCCAATAGGATCCTCCGGTTACCATCGTCATTTAAATGCTGCCACTGATCGAAGATTAATGATTAAATAGAAAAGATTATGAATACGACATTAATTTTACAATACAAGTAATTTGGACTGACATTATAAATATATAATTACAATTACATTACATTACAATACAATTACAATTACATTATAATTACAACAGATGTGTTATTGTATGAAAGAGAACTTTAATCGTATATGTGCAAGCGCTCAGACAAAAATTTGGCAGTTGTATGAAATGCATGCATTAAAAGGGCATCAGAAATGCGAAACCTCGTCCAATCTAGAAGAGGAAAAGAAATTAAGGGGGAGAAAAAAATTGTCAGCAGTTGCTAGATGATCAACCTTGGGCTTTAGGTTCAGGCATGAAAAGGTAAGTGGGTGGGGTCGTGGGGGAGACAAGAGTAACTAAATAAATATTTAACCTTGCAGATGATCTAATTAATCCTATTGAAGTCAAGTTTAGAGGGACTAAAAGTCTAATAATTAATCATGTTGGCTGTTTGCAAGGACAAGTACCTATATATTCTAGTTAAGACATTCTTTTTATTACTTTAAGCATCTTGCTAAACATTGTACTCAGACTTTTATTATTTTAAATGAAAAGGCATATATTGTTCGATCAAAAAATTGTATTCCTACAAGTAAAACAACCAGTTGAAAATCTCACATCTCGTTAACAGTGAATTGGCGAACTTCTACCGGGATGAATCTCTTAGGGGGGGGGGGGGGGTTTGTGGCTAGATAGGCTCCAGCTCTAAAACCTCGAGCAACGCCTCCTTTCTTTGCCATATGAGAAAGAAATAAAGAAAGAAAGGAGAAGAAATGAAAGTAAGAGAGACCGGACAGTCGGACAGGAGCAATCAAGAACACTGGTACATGTTGGGCTAAAGAGGTCGATGGTGATATTATAAATATTGGGTCAGCCCTCGAATTTAGCTTTTACATAATTAAAGTACGCACCTTATTTATCAAGTCGCCATCCTCTTATATAGCTTCGGGTAAAGGTACATGACAGATGATGCTATATGTGGTTTAGTTGATTGATATAAATACATGGACACTATTAGACAAATAACTGGAGAACTCAGAAGGAGACAGTGTATAGATATTACTATTAGGAACCGTATGTACTGGGTATTAATACCCCTCTGATGTATTCTGATAAACACATATAATAGAAACAATTTTACAAAGAAAGCCTAAGAGCTATATCTCTGTTAGACACTCAACATATATGCTTCCATTTTAAATGAGGTAAAACCAAACTAATATATCGTTTTGCCATACTCTAATTTAGTTTTGGGGAGAAGTACATGACCTCTATATTTGTGAAGTAGACTTAATATTCCTCCTATATATTATAAAAACAGAGAAATTTTTTACAATAACTAATTTAAGTGTTTTGATAATGTTTTTCAAATCAATTCAAATAATGAAAACAACAAACACAAATGAGGCCACATGAACTTTTATCTACACTACATTTTGGCTTTTTTTTTTAAATTTCCGGCACTTCGCTATTATTGACTATTGATTTTTTTTTTTTGCGCAGTTTATTTTTGATAATGTTATTTGATACCTCATATTTATATACATATTTTTGGCCAAACTTAGCACCAAAATAGCACTCAAACCATTATAAATGTCTCATTATTAATTGTGTTTTCCAGGATTTTGTACTGCCGTCGCTTCTATCTCTATTTTGTAGAATTCCCGCAGAAATTGAAGACAAGACGCCTAAGACATGAAGAGTGGAGCCCAACCCTCAGCCAGATGACTCATTCCTGGCTCACACATGCGTGCCTAGACCTAGACTACACCACCATGGGCCGAGATAGATCACAGGCCCTGGTTTCAGCCCATTTTACCCCATTTGCTTTCGATTTCGGTCCGAAATGGTCTGATTTCGGTCCGAAATCCGGTTATGGAAAGTAGATTTTGGCAAGTTTCAAGGAGGGAAAGCGCGTTTCTTGCCCTAGCCGCCTCTGGACCGACGAGGGGGAGTATATAGGCACATGTTCTCGACCAGAGGCGGGTCTCTTCTTCCACTTTTGATTTTCTCCACAATTCACGATTGTTTTTAGGCGTTTTTGGCTCTTTTTACGGGTTTTCTTGAGGAGCAGCAGTGTTTGTGTGCGACGGCAGCGATCTTGCATCTCCACATCGATTCCTTGGCCTTAGGACAGCGAGTATTTGCATTGGATACCTCGGTTTACTCCTTTATGCTTATGTTTCGTTGTTTTATGGCTTGTATCTTACTTATTTGCATGATGTTTTTTATTTCTGTTATGAGCATGTTAGGCTAGACTCCTTTATGATGTTCTAGGGATAGCTAGTAGATTATTTTGATATTATGTGATGGCTTGATCATTTATGCTATGTTTATGTGATGAGTTTTGTTGAGATTTATCGTTTGCTTAGTTAGTTTAATTACTTGCTTTATTGTCTACTTAATGATGTCTGCAGCACCGTTAGGGCATTAGACAAAAACAATTAATTGAATAGTTAAGTATATGAAATAAACCAATCACTTGAAAGAGGAGGTTAGTTGTGACCGACAGGTGCAATTTTTATTGATCCGATAGGACTTTGAATATTTCTAGAACCCCGATTTAACTCACCTAAACAATCAAATTAGGACGAAAGTACATGTTTGATTGTTTATGAGGCGAAAAGCAAGTTCCAAACCAAGTTAGAGTCGAAATCGCGAAAGCTGAGGTCTTAACTTAGGTCTGGTTGTTTAGTACCCTTCGCATAGCATTGTGTAGAGAAAACAAGTCGAAACATTAACTCTAAAGCAATTTCGGATCAAAACAGTAAGGATTTCGGACCGAAACCCTTACATTTCGGACCGAAATAAGCCTCTGTCCGGATGAAAATCGAAGGCTGAGGTGCTTTAGAGCCAAACTAATCGAACGCTAAGCTCCTAGGACATCGCTTGCATTTATTGGACATTTTAAAGCAGAAAAATCAACCCAAAAATATTTCATAATTATTTTATTAGATTTCAATTGTTATTTAGTTGTTTCCTTTAAATTAAATCCTCACAATTTTTATTTGTCTAGCTTTTAAGAAAAACTAAGTCCGGTACTCATTTTTACCGTCCCTTGGGTTCGACCCTTAGCTTTACCAGAACGATTAGTAAGGTAGAACAAGGTTATAAATTTATTTGACCTAGGTTTTAATTCCCTTATCAAATTGGCGCCGTTGCCGGGGACGGTTTTGATATCGAGTACTTATTTTAGTATTAAGAGACTAGATTTTTCTGTTTTATTTAATCTTTTCGTTGTTTCCTTCTTACCTGCAGGTTGAGAACTGGCCGGGAAACCAAAGAAAGGCAAGTCAAAGCCCGAGATCGTGCGCAAGTACTTCACCAGGGGGCTTGACTCTGATCCAGAACTCATTGACCAAGCGACCTCTAGCCAGACTCCCTCTGTAACTCAACCAGCACCCCTTAACACACCAATTTCGGACCGAAACCCTCTGATTTCGGTTCGAAATCCACAGCCAGAGGAGGAAACAGCAGAGGAAATGGCGGCAAACTAAGGGCCCATCAACGCCGAAGCAGAGGCCCAGAGGCTTGAGAACCTGAGGCTCCAGCTCGAGCAAAGGGAGGCCAGATTAGCAACAGCAGAGGATTTCGGTCCGAAACCAATCAATTTCGGTCCGAAACCTCCACCTCAGGTCGAATTAAAGCCCCTTCCAGCGACTTTAAGGTATGAATTTCTTGGCTCAGATCAAACATTCCCTGTTATTGTTAATGCTGGGCTGAATGCAGATCAAACAGAGAAACTTTTGGTAGAATTAAGAGCTCACAAGGGTGCAATTGGTTATTCCATCGACGACTTAAAGGGTATCGATCCCTCCATTTGCACGCATAGAATTCTCTTGGAAGAAGGGCACAAACCGTCCATTGAAGGGCAAAGGCGACTCAACCCTAATCTCAAGGACGTGGTCAAAAAGGAGATTCTCAAACTTCTCGACGCAGGCATCATCTATCCGATTTCTGACAGCAAGTGGGTGAGCCCAGTGCATGTGGTGCCCAAGAAGGGAGGTACAACAGTGGTCAAGAACGAAAAAGATGAGATGATTCAAACAAGAATGGTGACTGGATGGCGGATGTGTATCGACTATCGCAAGCTCAACACCGCGACACGAAAAGATCACTTCCCACTTCCATTTGTTGACCAATTGCTTGAAAGACTTGCTAATCACTCATATTTTTGTTATTTAGATGGTTACTCCGGTTTCTTCCAAATACCTATCCATCCAAATGACCAAGAAAAAACCACTTTCACTTGTCCTTATGGTACCTATGCGTATAGGCGTATGCCTTTTGGTCTTTGTAATGCACCTGCAACCTTCCAAAGAGCTATGATGGCCATATTCTCAGATTTTATTGAAAAGGAAATGGAAGTGTTTATGGATGATTTTTCTGTTTATGGCACTTGCTTTGATTCATGCCTTGCTAATCTTTCTAAAATCTTGCAGAGATGCGAAGAAGTTAACTTGGTCTTGAATTGGGAAAAGTGCCATTTCATGGTGCAACAAGGAGTCGTACTGGGGCACGTGGTGACATCGAAGGGCATAGAGGTTGATAAGGCAAAGATCGAGGTGATAGAGAAGCTTGATATGCCAAAAAGTGTCAAGGATGTTAGAAGTTTCTTGGGGCACGCTGGATTTTATCGCCGATTCATCAAAGATTTTTCAAAAATTGCCAAACCTCTAACTAACCTTCTGATTAAAGATAATGAATTCGTTGTCAATGATGAATGTCTTGATGCCTTTCGTAGGTTAAAGGAGGCTCTCATTTCAGCACCCATCCTACAACCACCAGATTGGAGCCAACCGTTCGAGCTTATGTGCGATGCAAGTGACTATGCAGTAGGGGCAGTTCTTGGGCAGCGAAGGGACAAGAAACCAGTGGCCATATACTATGCTAGCAAGGTGCTAGACCCTGCCCAAGTCAACTACACAACCACAGAAAAGGAACTCCTCGCCATAGTCTTCGCGCTTGACAAGTTTAGGTCATACCTTGTGGGCTCCAAGGTGATCGTGTACACTGACCATGCCGCCATCCGTTATCTCTTAAGCAAGAAGGATGCCAAGCCTAGATTGATTCGATGGGTGTTGCTTCTCCAAGAATTTGACCTTGAGATCAAGGACAAGAAAGGCTCATAAAATCTAGTGGCAGACCATCTATCTCGCCTTCATTGGGAAGAGGAACAAGGTAACCCAATCCCTATCAACGACTTCTTTCCAGATGAAAAGTTGTTCTCTGTACAGGCACATTTCGGGGCGAAACCAGACCATTTCGGACCGAAATATGACGATCTGGTGGCAGAAATCATGGCGACAGCAATGATTTCGGACCGAAATGAAAGGGAAAAGCGCAGAACAGAGGAGCCCTGGTATGCGGATCTGGCTAATTTTTTGGCAAGTGGGTATGTGCCTTCGGACATGACCCCACAACAGAGGAAGAAGCTCAAATCCGACTCGAAGTATTACTTTTGGGAGGAGCCATATCTTTTCAAGCTTGGAATCGACAATGTCTTTAGAAGGTGTGTGCCCTATGATGAGGTTCGAGCCATTCTTGCAAGTTGCCATTCCTCTGCCTATGGTGGCCATGCTTCTTTTTCTAAAACCGCAGCCAAAGTACTCCAATCAGGTTTTTACTGGCCCTCTCTTTTCAAAGATGCCCATTCTTTTGTTTCTTCTTGTGATCAATGTCAAAGAACAGGCAACATATCCAAAAGGAATGAAATGCCTCTTAACCCTATTCTTGAAGTTGAAATTTTTGATGTATGGGGCGTGGATTTCATGGGGCCGTTTCCAAGTTCACATGGATTCGAGTACATCTTGGTAGCTGTTGATTATGTCTCAAAGTGGGTGGAAGCAATTGCATGCAAGACAGCAGATTCAAGCTCAGTCATTCGCCTTTTCTCCAAAATCATCTTCCCTCGATTTGGTGTGCCAAGGGCGGTGATAAGCGACGGTGGCAAGCATTTCATCAATCGACACTTTGATGGCCTCTTGAAGAAACATGGTGTCATTCACAAAGTGGCCACTGCCTACCACCCTCAAACAAGTGGGCAAGTTGAGGTGTCCAACAGAGAAATCAAAAGCATCTTGGAAAAGACGGTGGCTCGCTCACGCAAGGATTGGGCAAGCAAACTTGATGATGCACTTTGGGCTTATCGAACCGCTTTCAAGACACCCATTGGCATGAGCCCTTTTAAGCTAGTCTATGGCAAGCCGTGTCATTTGCCAGTCGAACTTGAGCACAAGGCGTATTGGGCAACTCGCGCCATCAACATGGATTTGCTAAAATCTGGTGAAAAGCGAATATTGGACCTACATGAATTGGATGAGGTACGCCTAAACTCCTATGAAAATGCTAAATTTTATAAAGAAAAAACGAAACTTGTGCATGATAGGAGAATCTCAAGGAGAGAATTCAAGGAAGGCGACTTGGTGCTATTATTCAATTCGAGATTGAGGCTTTTTCCTGGCAAGTTGAGATCGCGTTGGTCTGGCCCATTTCGAGTGGTGAAGGTCTATCCTTTCGGTGCTATTGATATTTGTGACAAGGATTCGGAGCCTTTCAAAGTCAATGGCCAAAGACTTAAGCACTACATCGCCAACGAGGATATGGAAAAAGTGGCTAGTGTTTACTTCTCCGAACCTCCAATAGAAACCTAGTCAATGACGGTCAAGCTATTGACCCAAAACGAGCGCTTCTTGGGAGGCAACCCAAGATTCTCCTTCAATTTCTTTTTTTTTCTTATCTCTAATTTTCATTTTCATTTCGTCCACATTTATTGTTGAAAAAAAAAAAAACCAGAAAAAGAACTTCAAAATATCATAAAAACCAGAAAAAAAAATTAAAAAAATTGTAAACGTGTTTATTTATTATTTTCTAGAATTAATTTGTTTGTTTTTTTTTTAGTAGGCAAAAAGGGCATCGATTTGAGAATCGCTAAGGCAGCAACTCGTGCTAGAGCACCACTGGTCAGGGAAGATGACCTACACACGACCTCATGCGAGTTGCAACATGGAACGACTTAGGAAACACGAGAAGAGCAGCACCCTCGCATCAACATTTTAAATTTCGGCGACAAATTCAGGACTTTCGTTGCACCAACATCTCCCTTATCTCTCTGTGCATTTACTGAAAAATTTTCATTGCGAAATAACCAACAGAACTTCAAATTTTTACATCTGCACTTAGATTTCGGTCCGAACTCTCATCCTTTCGGTCCGAAATGAAGCCTGTCTCAACTGTTTTGGGTAGATTTAATTGGAATTTTGGGCCTTTATTATTTTCATTATTTACTGGGCTTCATTATCTTGTTTGTATTACATTTTCTGCAGGCCCAATTTCTCAAGTGAAAATCCACCTCTTAATGGATGTGTTTTTCCAAAACCACAACCCACTACCCATCAACCACACCCGATCCAAAACCTAAACCCCACCCCCTCCGTCTCCTTTTTTTTTTTTTTTTTTCCCCATTCGAAAACCCACCACACCCCTTCATCTCTCCTCTCTTCAAACCGAAACCACACCACCACCACCACGCAACCCCCATTTCTCCACCTCTCCACGAGATCGACCCACCATCGGCACCACCTCCCCATCCTCCCTCCATAGGCAACCTTGGTTTCGCGTGAAGAGGCCTCTCGACGGCAGATTTCTCCGAGGAAAGTGGCGGCCTAGAGGTTGTTTTGGTCCGAAATTGACTCCTATAGGGCCTCCAGCAGCATCTCGGCCTCTAGTCTGACTCACCAGGGACTAGGAAGGCTTTATCTTTTCACGCATCTTGTTTTCACCGACTTCCATGGACATTAAGGTCGGATTCCTCCTTTTTCCTCTTGGTTTCACTTCTTTGGACTTCATAAGGGGCTAAGAAAATTGCTGTCGCTTCGTGCTTGTGTTCCTTGGGTGTACCCGAGAGTTTGGTGTGATTTGCTCACTTCCAGGGACTTTTCTGCACATTTTCGTCCCATTTCGGTCCGAAACTAGACCATTTCGGTCCGAAACCCTTCTCTGGATTGACCGTTTTGAGTGACCATGAACCCCTCTAGGAGAGTCACTAGGTCCCAGGGGCGCCAGGGGGCAGCACCACCACCCCCACCACCTCAAAATGACCCTATGGAAGAGTATGACCCGGCGGCCGCCCCATTTGAGCGAGAATATGGTTTTCACATGCCTACCAAGAGGCAATTTGAGAATTTCAGGAAGATTTACCGCCGTGAGTTTCAGCATACCAGATTAGTGGACTTGGATGTCTTGGCTACTTTTGGGGTTAGGGACGAGTTCTTGGAGTTGACTGCGCGAGTTGGTTTTACACCAGATTTTTGGAATATCAATGTTAAGTCCTACAGGAGGCTCACCATGGAGTTTCTCTCTTCTTTGGATGTGTTTGCTTTGGATGGCATTGAGTACATTCAGTACAGGTTGATGGATAGGGAGTGGAGATCAGAGATAGATGCGTTGAGTGTGCTTTTTGGGACAGAGGAGGGACACCCTGTTAGGAGGATTGCTGAGGTAGGAGGCCTTCTGGATAGGGAGGATGTATGGAGTGGGATTACACGGTCCCCAGGGTCAGATACTCTTGCCACATGGATTGAGCATCCTACCTTGCGATTGATGCATAGGTGTTTAGCTTCCACTGTCTTCGCTCGTGGGGAGACAGTCAGACGGTGCACTGTTAGTGACCTTGTACTCATGGATGCTATTATGAGGTTGACTACAGAGAGGATTTGTATCCCTAGGTTGATGGTAGAGCATTGGCTCGAGCAGCGTGATGAGATTAGTTCTGGGGCCATTTCTATCGGAGCTTATGTTACACTTATTGCACAGGCTGCTGGATTACGCCTCCCTGCTAGGACTGACTGCACTGCATGGTCCAGAGCCACCATTGATAGATATAGGGAGATGCGTTTTCTCGATATTGTGAGGTCTGCTTCTGATTGCCGGTATAGATGGCTCATGAAGAACCGCCCTGGGTTCTTCTTACCTTATCCTCACAGGATTGATCTCAGGGACCGTCGCACATGGTTGGTCCCACTTGATTATGTTGAGGGAGCACCTCAGATGGGTGCAGTTCCACCAGCTCCGGAGCCCCCACATGCAGACATACCAGAGAGCTCCCAGCGACGTGATGTTCCTATTGAGTACCCTCCATGGTATGGGGAGTGGAGTGGGATGATGAGGACCCTCGTTGACACCACCACGGCGACTCAGGCAGCGGTTACACGACAGGGGCAGCAGCTAGAGGAATTGAGTCGCCTTGCCAATGCGAATCATCACTACTTGCGGCATGGACACTGGCCACCAGAGTGGATCTCCTCACCTTCTTCCTCGAGCTTGCCATCTGCCCATTCACCAGCACAGCAGCCACATGACGGGCCGGTTGATGGCCCAGCTTCTCCGCCCTCTTGATTTGGTAATTTCTCCTCCTTTTTCTCTTTATTTTTTATGTGATGAATGTATAGCACTAGGGACAGTGCTTGATTCAAGTTTGGGGGGGGGGATCAGCAATAAAATGGAATTCTGGATGTGTTGCAAAATTGGGTTATTTTTTGTCTCTGTTTCGGTCAAATTTTGATTTTTTTCTGTCTCATTTCGGTCCGAAATGGCACCATTTCGGACCGAAATCACCTTCTGGATAATGCAATCTTGCATAGAATTGTCTGAAAATTGTTGAACTTAATTTTAATGCGTGATCTGTCTCTGGTCTAATCAATTTAATGAAGTTTTTCTCTGTTTTACACTATTTGGAATTTTAAAAGCATTTCTAAGATTTCTTTTTCAAGGACTTTCGATGTTTAGAATGCTTTAACGTGACTTGTGCACCAATAGACCAAATTGGTATTTAGTTCAAAAGTCTAGAATCTGAAATTGGATGCTTGAAAAAAAAATAAAAATGTCAAAACAATCTAAGTCAAGTCTCACAAGTTTTTGTCGAGTGAACGATTTTATATCTTGCAAATTTTTGTCTAAAATGGATTTTATAAACTTTGAAAATTATAAGATGAATCCGGATGTGTGTAAACGCTTGAATCACCAACGAGCAAAATTCTAAATTGACAAAAAATTTAAATAGTTGTGAAAACGAGGATGCACCGAGGCCTTCTTCCACTAACTTAGCCACAAATTGGAGGGTATTGGGATTAATTATAAGTTGTCAGGAATTATAACTCAAAGATCTCGAGTTATAATTGGGTAGTTTATAATTAGTTCCTATCGGACCCGGTGCGAAAGCATTGGTAAAGGAGTTGTTGAGTATTATGGCCCAAGTGTACCGTGGCCATAGTCGAGCAACACCCGTCCAACCTCCCTAGCGCGACATGTGCTAGTAGCAAACTTAAGGCCAATGACACCGCATTATATCCTCTAGGGTGTAAAGCCCCACGACTCGACTTGCACAAATTGAATTGGTGAAAACAAAAATTGCTTTGAGAAGGATTCGTTATAAAATTTTCGACTTGGATAAAATTCCTTTTACAAACTTTTGTGAGTTATGAAAAAGAACGGACGAATAAAATTGAGTTTGCAATTGAATTGACATAGAGAAGCTAGGATTCTTGACATGACAAATGAAATCCATTAGGGCTAAGAGAGGCACAAGATCAATCCAAAAGAGACCTAAACTCTTGTTCTTGATTAGAAATTTCGGACTTGCTTTAAGATTGTACAACCATGTGAAATTTTGAGTAAAACATAGACGATTGATTTGGTTTGAGATGATTTGATTTTAAGTCTAAGTATAGTTGATTCTTTTAAGCTTAGGATTTTGTTTGAGGACAAACAAAGATTTAAGTTTGGGGGGATTTGATACCTCATATTTATATACATATTTTTGGCCAAACTTAGCACCAAAATAGCACTCAAACCATTATAAATGTCTCATTATTAATTGTGTTTTCCAGGATTTTGTACTGCCGTCGCTTCTATCTCTATTTTGTAGAATTCCCGCAGAAATTGAAGACAAGACGCCTAAGACATGAAGAGTGGAGCCCAACCCTCAGCCAGATGACTCATTCCTGGCTCACACATGCGTGCCTAGACCTAGACTACACCACCATGGGCCGAGATAGATCACAGGCCCTGGTTTCAGCCCATTTTACCCCATTTGCTTTCGATTTCGGTCCGAAATGGTCTGATTTCGGTCCGAAATCCGGTTATGGAAAGTAGATTTTGGCAAGTTTCAAGGAGGAAAAGCGCGTTTCTTGCCCTAGCCGCCTCTGGACCGACGAGGGGGAGTATATAGGCACATGTTCTCGACCAGAGGCGGGTCTCTTCTTCCACTTTTGATTTTCTCCACAATTCACGATTGTTTTTAGGCGTTTTTGGCTCTTTTTACGGGTTTTCTTGAGGAGCAGCAGTGTTTGTGTGCGACGGCAGCGATCTTGCATCTCCACATCGATTCCTTGGCCTTAGGACAGCGAGTATTTGCATTGGATACCTCGGTTTACTCCTTTATGCTTATGTTTCGTTGTTTTATGGCTTGTATCTTACTTATTTGCATGATGTTTTTTATTTCTGTTATGAGCATGTTAGGCTAGACTCCTTTATGATGTTCTAGGGATAGCTAGTAGATTATTTTGATATTATGTGATGGCTTGATCATTTATGCTATGTTTATGTGATGAGTTTTGTTGAGATTTATCGTTTGCTTAGTTAGTTTAATTACTTGCTTTATTGTCTACTTAATGATGTCTGCAACACCGTTAGGGCATTAGACAAAAACAATTAATTGAATAGTTAAGTATATGAAATAAACCAATCACTTGAAAGAGGAGGTTAGTTGTGACCGACAGGTGCAATTTTTATTGATCCGATAGGACTTTGAATATTTCTAGAACCCCGATTTAACTCACCTAAACAATCAAATTAGGACGAAAGTACATGTTTGATTGTTTATGAGGCGAAAAGCAAGTTCCAAACCAAGTTAGAGTCGAAATCGCAAAAGCTGAGGTCTTAACTTAGGTCTGGTTGTTTAGTACCCTTCGCATAGCATTGTGTAGAGAAAACAAGTCGAAACATTAACTCTAAAGCAATTTCGGATCAAAACAGTAAGGATTTCGGACCGAAACCCTTACATTTCGGACCGAAATAAGCCTCTGTCCGGATGAAAATCGAAGGCTGAGGTGCTTTAGAGCCAAACTAATCGAACGCTAAGCTCCTAGGACATCGCTTGCATTTATTGGACATTTTAAAGCAGAAAAATCAACCCAAAAATATTTCATAATTATTTTATTAGATTTCAATTGTTATTTAGTTGTTTCCTTTAAATTAAATCCTCACAATTTTTATTTGTCTAGCTTTTAAGAAAAACTAAGTCCGGTACTCATTTTTACCGTCCCTTGGGTTCGACCCTTAGCTTTACCAGAACGATTAGTAAGGTAGAACAAGGTTATAAATTTATTTGACCTAGGTTTTAATTCCCTTATCATTATTCAGAATTCATTGCTAAAAAAAAACTAACAATAGTACCTTGTTTTCATGTTAAATGTAAGTTCAATGTTGTGATAAACTTATTTACTACAACTGCTTTACTTGCATAAGCCAAAATATAAATAAAAACATTGGAATAGATATTATTACAGTGAGGCAACCTGTGCCGAATGAGATTATCACTTTTCAATATGTTAGCATTGTGGGGACTGGGGACCTTCCATAGGAACTGCCAATGTATCACACCTAATTAAGCTTACAACACCTGTCATCTTTGTTCCAGAAAACTTGCTTCAATTATCAGAAAATTTCCAAAAAATAAATACAAAGTTTTTGTACATGTTTTATCGATTGGAAAAACTTTACGCAAAGCAATAAAGAAAAAGAACTAAATTCTTATTTAAAACTTCCCAATCTATACTCTATTTGATGCTTTTATTGTTTTATAGCTATCTCATCCCGCAACAACGGTTCACAAGACATGATGGTGGGATGGTATCTTATCCATCTGACGGTTTGTTAACCTACGTCGCAACAAAATAAATAAACAAAATCAGCTACAAAATTTAGTAACATGTTATTTAACAACACAATTTCTATATATAATTAACTAATATAGCAAATTAAATGAAACTAGTTCTAATCTCGCGCGTTGCGCGATTCATTCTTATCCGAATATGTTATTAAATGGTTACTTAATGTGCACTAACTATTCTATTTTTTTCCCCCCAAAGCTTACAGTGTTTAAATTTATGAGATTACAAATATTTACTCTTTCACATATTATTATTTCCTTGAGTCAATGAGAAAGTAGAACATAAAAACAACAAATAATCAATAAAACATATTACAATACCTTAATTTTTCTTTCGAAACAAATTTTTTACAATAATCAGCACAATATATTACGTACCATATTACAACCTGCGCACATAGTACCACAGTAAATTGGTCGTACCAAACTTATGCTCAAACCTAACCATAACGTAGAAAAAACATTGTAAATTATTTAAAAAATATAAGCAAACCTTCATTTGTTGTATGAAGCTCTTGACACAAAAATCAGACACCTTTGAGTTCCATGACCATCTAGCAATATTTAAAAATGATTAGAAGGCAAAAAGTTACATACAGAAGTAGCAGTGTACGTAGCACTAAAACAGTCACAAATATTATTTAAAAAAAATCAGATAATCTGTGAAAAGTAACAAAACAATGATTTAATAAATCACAATAGGAAGCTAATAATATGTGCAAACCATGACAATATTAATTATTTTATTCCCATTTTACCCTTGTCATATAAAGTATACACTGCCAGTCGTTTATTTAAACTTCATAAATGGAAACTTGCAAAGCAGATTGTTATTACCTGTAAGTAACTTTATTAAATATCAATACTAATATTGTTGTTACCTGTATAGCAGATTGTAATATGATAATGTGCTAATCATTGAACCCACAAACATGCGTGATTATTTGCAATTATTCCACAAAAAGTTCTTCACTGGCTTTCTGCATCCACAACAATTCAAAAGTTATTAATACATAAATATTTGAAATACCATTAAATTTCCTGGAAGTTAAATAAGGGAGGAGATCAAAGCACTCACACCTTTCTAATATAAACTTCCATCCATCTCCTTCTGCTTTGCTAACCTAAATTTACCAAATGCAACAAATCGTTCAGTTCTATTCAGCAAAAATAATCCATGCAATTATTTGAAATTTAATGTCAGGATAACAAATAGATTTGAGCAGGAAAAATCATTTACAACAGTTCTACTCTTGTTCTTAGGATTCTCTCGTTGAATGGCTTCCTGAACTCATTCTACTTAACCAAAATAAGGAGAAGTAAGAAAAAGGGACACAAACCCCATGTTACACTAAACGAACAGTAGAACAATAAAATGCCGAAACTTACATGAAAATGAACAGTAGAGGATGAATAACAACTAAATATAATAATAAAACAGATCGGTCAGAAATCAGACCACTTACGTAAATAAAATTGAGATATAGTCAGTTTTTAAGAAAAATGAAAGAGAAATGTAATAAGAGAAGCATCAAGGGCAACAACCATCGATTTTTATTCTATCTGAGTCTTGTACTTAAAAAAAAAATGGTGTCAGCTTTTTTGTGTTCTTCTCTTAGACTTTGGTGATTCTTTAATATATATGCACAGATCCTTTTCTTCTTCATTTTATACTTTAGTTTGAATAGTACTTCTTAATTCACAGTATAGCATAACTAAGAATATATACGAACTCACTAAAAAATTATCATTTTGGATGCAATATTCATGAAGACACTACTAATTTACCATATAATATACTCAATTTTGTGTTACCTTGATTTTCAAATAGCAGAACAATCAGAGAGCTTGGCTATAACCTTCGATTTCATCTCCTCTGTTGCCCTCTCACCTTGGTCCGACCCTCAGTGACCTTGCGGAACATGAGAACGATAAACAAAAAAAAAAGTACCTGAAACGGAGGCAATAAATTAATTATTAGTAGTAAGACTCCACCATCCTACAAAATCTCTGCTAGTTTTGAAACCATGAAACAACTTTTACTGAATCTAAAGCCAAGCCAAGCCTGTAGGCAGCAAACAAATATTACCTTGGCACCAACAGTTGCTCATTCTCTTCTGTAATATGGTCTACCTGTTGAGAGATTTTTATCATTTCTATTAAGCTTATTAAGCTTGATCACAGTATTTGTCATGTTTCCTTGCATTTTGTTTTTCCACAAATGTCATATACACGGTTTCCACAAATGTGCAACTAAAGATTAAATCCAACACCTTTTTGGCAAGCGATTTTTTGTTTGCACTGATTCAGCTCATCCAACACCTAAATCCAAAAGCTACAATTGTGCAACCAAAAGCTATTGTTTCCCCCTCCATGAACTACAAATGTGGAACTAAAAGCTAAATCCAACACCTTTTGATCAGAGAACCTTTCTGAGCTGGGATTAATGAGCTTACTCAGTGCTTTTGGCAAGCAATAAAAAAACTTCTACAAACAAAAAATCTCTTGCCAAAAGCACTGACTCAGCTCATTAACCCTAGCTCAAAAAGGTTCTCTCATCAAAAGATAACGGCGATGATGTCCAGAACTATCAGAGCACATAAATTTGACCCAAATGCAAACATTTAAGAAACCCAATAACTAAAAACATAGAGAGAGAGAATACCGATTTGAGGTTGGTATTCTCAATCAGATTTGAGAAAAAAATTATCGCAGTAAATAGAGCATGCCAAAAAAATACGAAACGAAAGTAAAAAACATTGACAAAAAAGGACAAAAAAATCGTAGCTTTGCAGTAATTAAAAAATAATGTGTTGTAGCCGTTGTACCTTCCCAAAATCACATCCGCCTGATCAAAGAAGATGAAATCAAGGATCAAAACCAGATTGCGGTGAGAGATGGGGGATTGAATTGATACGTCTTCAAATTCAAAGTGCTCGAAATACCTACAGTCTACTGTGCCAGAGTAGCTCGAAATACCTACTAATTTGGGAAATTAAAGCGAATTAGAGAACCTTAAAATTTGGCAATTTTTTTACCACGAAAAATCTAAATCGATCACTCCTTCAGAGAAGAGGGAGGGGAATCAGGGATAGAGGTTAAGATGAGAAAACCTCTTGTCGCAGTTCCATACACAACCGGCAAGAAGCTGCCCAGTCGCGTGGTACACTATCGTCCCTTCGAAGGTGCCTCTTTTTTTCCCGCCATGACTCGCCATACTCCCACTGTCTCCGTCTATCAATTTCTCGATGGATCGACAAAGAGGGTGTACGGTAGGGTTTTGAATGGACGATCAAACTCGAAAAGGGTGGGGTGCGCCGCGCTGATTTGGGGGATGGGGGCGAGAGAGGGGGGGGGTAGAGAAGGAGAAGGCTGGAAGAATCAAGAAGAAGCTTCTGAGATAGTTAATCGAACGGACGTGATCAACACATGCAGAACGAACGGATACAATTGAGCGAAAAGAAACGAATGGCCAGGATGAGTTACTGTACTAACTACAGTTCCCACGTGCAAGTCACGCCGCGCAAGATTAATATGTTTTAATTTATTAATCTACAGAAAAATAATATATTTTATGAAAACAAGATGTTCTAGATTTTTCAAAATACCATTGATCAGTCAGTCAGATAATCCCTCCTCAAACTCAGGTGGATGAGAAATGCCCACCCTACCCCAAAAACTAAGAAGGATCAGATACAAATTCAATTTAAATTTTCATTTCAAAAACAACATCAAAGCAAAGATTTGGTATTCTGTAAAATATACCAGGCACAATACCAATAAAAAATTCAATCAGATAAACCAAACGATAATCAGATCAATGAATACGAAATTTCATGTAGAAAAATTCGGTTACTAAGTGGTTGAGAAAGCACAAACGAATCAGAACAGATCGCCAATACGACTGCAACATAGAATTTAAATTCCAATAGACTGAATAATTAGATTTTCTGATAACTTTTCCAAGCTCTCTAATTATAATCAATTATAAAATTTTGAATTTTTTATTTTGTACAAAACAGTAATAAATAAATTCTGTTTTATTTTGCAAAGAGAGATGGTATATGGATAAGGGAATAATAATATATGAAACGAATTTTGCCAAACACAGAGAAGTTGAGATTTACTTTTCAAATAAAAGAACGGTAAAAGAATAGAGAAAAAGCAGGAGCTAGGAGGTGTCAAATTTTTGTATTCCATTTCGGTCAACCCATGGTCAAAGGCGGGGATATTAAGTGCAAGGGAGAAACATGATAATGACATATTGGCATCTGATAAATTAGAGTGCGCCATTTTTTTAGGCCAAAATTGGTCATGGCTTGTTCAAGGTTAAAACTAAAAACAGTGATTTAAATTTTTAAAATAAAATTTTCGGGATGTTACAATAGCAAGTAGCAAACTGTTCCACGGAAAACAAAAAATATTACCACATCCAACTTAGTGCATTATTGTGGAGAAAAGGGGTGTTTGGCTCGGTCCGAGATGGCTTGAACTCGGACCGAGTTGAACCACACCTCTTTGGTTCGGTCCGAGTTGGCCTGAACTCGGTCCGAGTTGGACCTTTTGAATTTTCTTTTTATGATTTATGCATATATGGAAATGTAATTAAAAGAAATATTAGCCTACCTATTATAAAGGATGCGCCTCTATCTTCCTTCCTGACCTATCTTCTTCCCCAATTCTCTCTTGTACTTCATTATTATTGAAAAGAAATAAAAAGTGTGGTGTGTGTGAGTCGTGGACGTAGGTACATATTGTACCGAACCACGTAAAATCTTCGTGTTCTTTTCTGTGATTGCTTTTGTTTACATGGTATCAGAGCGGTAGGTTCTGAGATCTGTGCGTTATTATCGTTTTTGCATCCCTGTGCGAGTTACTGCACAGCCGATTCCTCGTTGTGCGAATTACTGCACAATCAGACCCGTTCTTCTCGACCAGATCTCACCGAGTTACTGTGTCAGTTTATTCCTTGCGCGAGTTACTGCGCAGTTGATCCTTCTTCCTTGAATTCTAACACCGAAACCGACCCCAAATCTCTAACAACCAAAGTACCAGAAACCATGACTCATATCCAAAACCTAAACGATTGTTGGATTATAGATTCAGGGGCAACCGATCATATGACTTATGATAAGGACGACTTGATAAGAGAATCTCATCCAATGAGGACTGAGATCGTCAATGCAAATGGGGAAGTTTATCCAGTCACAGGGGCTGGAGATGTTCAATTTTCCTCTTCTCTAACTCTTTCAAATACTTTATTGGTTCCTTCTCTTTCATCAAGACTATTGTCTGTAGGTCAATTGTGTGAAGAACTGAACTGTGTTGTACTCATGTATCCCAGATTTTGTCTCTTTCAGGACCTTATGACAAAGGAGATTATCGGTCGTGGTATTAAGAAGGGAGGACTGTATCATTTGGAAGACATAGCTACTGGAAGAGCTCACTTATCTGCTGGCTCGAGTTCAAGTAGGAAGTCTTCAATTTGGATGTGGCATAGACGTTTGGGACATCCTTCATTCGGGTACCTCAAGAAACTTTATCCAAGTTTATTTTCTGGATTTGAGAACGAATCTTTTGAGTGTGAGGTATGTATTAAATGTAAGAGTCATCGAGCCCATTTTGCTAAGAACTTGGATAATGACAAAACCACTCCTTTTGACCTGGTTCACTCTGATGTATGGGGGCCTTCCCCAGTTGAATCCCTAGGTGGTAACAGATGGTTTGTGTTATTTGTTGACAATTGTACCAGAATGACATGGATTAATTTGGTAAAGCGTAAAAGTGAGGTACCACTTGCCATCAAATCTTTCATTACCATGGTAAAGAACCAGTTTGATAGAAATGTTAAAATTTTCAGAAGTGATAATGGAAGTGAATTTGTCAACAAAACAGTAGGAGAATTTTTTAACACCAATGGGATTATACATGAAACAAGTTGTGTGGGTACTCCCCAACAAAATGGTATAGCAGAGCGAAAGAATAGGCAAATCCTAGAAATGACTAGGGCAATGATGCTAGAAAATAATGTACCTCATTCTTATTGGGATAATGCAGTTACATCAGCAGTTTACTTGATGAATAGGGTGCCTTCTGTGGTACTTGACTTCCAAACACCCTTGCAAGTACTTTCAAAATACTGCTTAATTCCCTCTGTCCTTACAATTCCACCAAAGGTATTTGGGTGTATTGCCTATGTTCATATACAGAAACATCAAAGGTCAAAGTTGGATCCTTGTGCTGAAAAATGTGTGTTCATAGGCTATGGTCAACATCAAAAGGGCTATAGGTGCATGAATCCATCCTCTAGAAAAGTCTATACCACCATGGATGTGACATTTATTGAAAATGAAGGGTATTTCTGTAAAAACCAGACTCATTCTCAGGGGGAGAGTGTGATAGACAATGAACTCTGGTTCGATGCAGTAAGAAATGATGTTTTTGATTCGAAATATGAGATTTGCCCAAATGAACCTGTTCAACTCGGTCCGAGTTCGACTCATCTCGGTCCGAGTTCAACCCATCTCGGTCCGAGTTTAGATCATCTCGGTCCGAGTTCGACCCATCTCGGTCCGAGATCAACTGAATGTGAGCATTTGAATCTAGAAATGGACCCACTGGTTAACTCGGGTCCATCTGAAGAAAGTTTGGAAAGTGAAGATGAAGAAATGATACAGTCTCCTATTTCGCCACATGACCAGACTCCGGAGTCAGAAGTAAGTAATGTTGAATCCGTTACTACTAATCCTGGTTATCAGTTACCTTTCAGGTTTAACAGAGGCAGACCTCCTAAGAGGTATAGACCAGATGAGGTTGGCGAGGGCAGGTATGCAATGGCGAACTTTATGACTATGTCTCACATGCCAGATTCTGTGAAAGAATTTGATAGAACCTTGGCGTTAGTTCACATTCCAAGAAATCTGAATGAAGCACTCAGTGATCCCAAATGGATGGATGCAATAAAGACAGAAATGGATGCACTTGAAAAGAATGAGACCTGGGAACTGGTGAGTAGGCCAAGAGATAGAAAGACAGTAGGTTGCAAATGGATATTTACAGTTAAATATGGGTCCACTGGAGCAATTGACAGGTATAAAGCTAGGCTAGTTGCAAAGGGATACTCTCAGACATATGGGATAGATTATCAGGAGACATTCTCACCTGTAGCCAAGCTGAATACTGTTAGAATACTGTTGTCCATCGCAGCAAATAAAAATTGGCCACTACATCAGTTTGATGTGAAGAATGCATTCCTACATGGGGACATAGATGAGGAAATCTACATGGACATCCCGCTAGGATATGGTCATTCAAGTGAACAAGCTCTTATGTGCAAGTTGAAGAAAGCACTATATGGTCTAAAACAGTCGCCAAGGGCCTGGTTTGGAAGATTTTGCAATGCAATGAAAGGATATGGATACACCCAGAGTGATACAGATCATACATTGTTCTTTTACAAGAATAAAGGAAAAATTATAATCTTGATATTCTATGTTGATGACATGATAATTACAGGTGATGACTCTGAAGGAATCCAAGATCTAGAGAGAAAATTGTCCAAGGAATTTGAAATGAAGAACCTGGGCGGATTGAAATACTTTCTAGGGATTGAGGTCACACGGAGCAAAGAAGGTATATCTCTATCTCAGAGAAAATATGTACTAGATTTGCTTGCTGAAACAGGAATGTTGGATTGCAAACCTGTAGACACACCTACCAAACAGAACAACAAACTAGGAATATTTTCTAATCAGGTACCAACAAACAAGGAACAATACCAGAGATTGGTAGGGAGATTGATTTACTTATCACATACTAGGCCTGATATTGCCTATGCAGTTTCTGTGGTAAGTCAGTTCATGCACGCTCCTAGTGAGCAACATATGGAGGCTGTTATGTGGATACTTAGGTATCTCAAAGGATCTCCAGGACGAGGTATCTTTTTCAAAAGAAATGGACATCTTCAGATTGAAGGATATACAGACTCTGACTGGGCAGGAGATGTGACTGATAGGAAATCTACATCTGGGTACTTCACTTTTGTTGGTGGCAATTTGGTCACATGGAGAAGTAAGAAGCAGAAGGTAGTGGCTCTATCAAGTGCTGAAGCTGAGTTCAGAGGAATTGCTAAAGGACTGCAAGAATTATTGTGGATAAAAAGAGTACTCAAGGATCTTGGCTTCTATGATAACAGGGAGATGAAGCTGTTTTGTGACAACAAGGCAGCTATTGCAATATCTCACAATCCGGTGCAGCATGATAGGACCAAGCACATTGAAGTAGATCGACATTTTATCCGACAGAACATTGAAGAAGGAGTAATTAGTATTCCTCATGTAAGAACGGAAGAGCAACTTGCAGACATACTAACCAAGGGTGTGTCTAGTACTAATTTTCATGAAGCAATTGACAAGTTGGGCATGCAAAATATCTACCTGCCAACTTGAGGGAGAGTGTGGAGAAAAGGGGTGTTTGGCTCGGTCCGAGATGGCTTGAACTCGGACCGAGTTGAACCACACCTCTTTGGCTCGGTCCGAGTTGGTCTGAACTCGGTCCGAGTTGGACCTTCTGAATTTTCTTTTTATGATTTATGCATATATGGAAATGTAATTAAAAGAAATATTAGCCTACCTATTATAAAGGAGGCGCCTCTATCTTCCTTCCTGACCTATCTTCTTTCCCAATTCTCTCTTGTACTTCATTATTATTGAAAAGAAATAAAAAGTGTGGTGTGTGTGAGTCGTGGACGTAGGTACATATTGTACCGAACCACGTAAAATCTTCGTGTTCTTTTCTGTGATTGTTTTTGTTTACAATTATATCATTGTTGCCCCAACTCAGTCAAAAACTAACTAAAGAGGCACGCAATGTTTGTTAGTGAAAAACTGTGTCTTTAGAAAATCTGACATTCTAAAATAACTTAAAAAATTGATAGACCGGATGAGGAACGCTGAACATTTGTTGGATCCATTTCAGGTTTTCACTTTCATCAAGCAAAATTCAAGATCCAAAATTCAAAAGGTCGATCTAAATTGTTGAAGTTGTTCACCATATTGAAATATCCTTAGAAATCAAATTTTACATTTTTTTTATTTTTTTTGCTATTTATTATGATATTTATAATTGGAGTATTTCAAGCCCTCTAATTTGAAAATATCATAATAAATAGGTAAAAAATTTGAAAAAATATAAAATTTTGTTTCTGAGGTATTTCAATATAGTGATCAACTTGAATGTTTTGATAGACGTTCTTTTTTTTTTTTTGGACTATACATCCATGCGAGCTCTTGTGAAAAATTTAAACATATAGGGTGCGTTTGGATCGTTGGAAGAAAAAAGAAGAAGAAGGAAGAAGAAGAAAAAAAATTATAAACAATCCAAACTCTTCACAAAATTACACACTTCCCAATACTTCTTCCCACTTCTTCCCTTCTTCCCTTCTTCCCACACCTATCCAAACGGAGCCATAAAGAACAAGTGTTTGGTGCAGCATAAATAACTTTTTATTATGCCATGTTTGATTCATCTTTTTAATCGATTATGAACCTTTGGCTTGTACCGGTCTTACTTTATGCTACAAATTCGCACCCATAACTGGACTATGTGATGAAGTGATACGTAGCAATGTTTGAAGGTCACTACATTTGTTGAATAACACAATCTCATATATAAGTATTAAGGATGCATTTGGATTGTTGGAAGAAAGAAGAAGAAAAAAAAAAATTATAAACAATCTAAACTTTTCACAAAGTTACACACTTCTCAATATTTCTTCCCACTTCTTCCCTTCTTCCCTTCTTTCCACACCTATCCAAACGCACCCTAAAAGCGTACAATGCATATGGCTTCGTTTGGAACGTATGGAAATAAGAGGAATAGCTTCTTTCTAGGCGTAAATTTTTTATAAACAATCAAAACTCTTCACAAAGTTACACACTTTCCAATACTTTCCGCCTAAGAATAGACTATTTCTCTTAAACGCAATTTCATTTAAACAAAAAGGACTCAAACATAGGAGATACAATAAGAGTATAATAAATAGCACCAAGACTGTACCATCATTATGTTAACCACTCAACAATTTCACCAAATTGAATACACAACATGACAAATTAACTTATGAAACATCTTCTCCCCATCACCTCAATGTGGCAAAATACCTCTCTGGTACGATGCAACCCACTAAATCCCACTCGGTACCAAACTCATACCGATGTACCTGTTATATGTTATCCTCACCAATGAGCTCCTTTCCTTTCTAGGATATTATTGACCATGTCCCATAAACTGCGGTGGCCGGAAACATCGAGACCTCACCGAATAACCGGTAATGGTACAAGTTAACTATACTATATTCCATTGCTCCATATCGATCAAGCCAGGCACGTACTCAAAATTCTCAAAACAAGCTAGGCACATCAGAAGTGAAAATTGGGGCAAAAAATTAAGAAGTGAAAATTGCGTGAGAAAACAAATGAAGAGTACTGATATGAATCGAGTACTAAATTAGAAGTGCAGAATTCTTTTTTTTTTTTCTGAAATCTCAGAAGTGCAAAATTCTTAAATATTCATTGGTGAAAAAAGTAGAAGCGAAATTGAGGAAAATATATATAGAGGAATAAATAAAGTACCGAGCAGTAAACTTGAAGAACAACAAAAACTCTAGATGAGGCAAAGAGCAGGAAGATCTAAATAAGATTTTGATGAAATTATCTAGCACAGAGAGGAATTGCGTCAAAAATGGATTCGTTGAGGAACTTTGCTAGAAATCGGGTCAAAACGAGAAGTCACAAGGGCATCGTGGTCCAACGGTCAAAGCTCCGATTCTCTCTGATTTTTCTTCCATCAGTTACACTTACATCACGAATCGGGGGTAAGGTTTCAGTATAGAAAGGAAAAATAACGAAGGAAATTTTTTTCCGTCGGTTAATTTATATCCTTCGGACAAAAAGCAATCCAAACGGAGTAATTTCATATTTTTCCTTCCCTTCGGTGATTTTCCTTCCTTTTCCTAAAAATCAAACGGACTGTAAAGAAATACTGAAATTATATAATTTTTTTTTATAAAATATTTTGGGCGCGTTAGCCATTATATATATAGAGAGAACATATGGTGCGTATTAATGTAAGAAAGTTTCGGTGCATACTAATCCAAACTCTTAGATCTACTTCAAAATAACTGATCCAAGCCGTCCAATATAATCTCCCTATTATAATCTCCTTACCGACCAAATTTTATATTTTTTTTTAAATTTAAGTATTTTTTTTCAAATTTTAAAAAATCACTAATCTAATTTTTTTCTAAACCGTTCAAAAATAGCAGTTTTTAAAAATCCGAAAAAAATACATAAAAATTTTGAAAAAATGTAAAATTTGGTCCGCAATGAGATTTCAATAGAGAGATCATAATGGACGGTTTGGATTGGTCAACTTGAAATAGATCCAAGAGTTTGGCTATGGTGAGTCACGACTCACGTGAGTCACGCTCAAAAACTCCCATATCTGGTTAAAAATGACCGATCAAAACTGTCCAATACGATCTCTCTATTAAAATATCCATGCAGACCAAATTATTAATATTTTTTTTTGAAATTTTTATGTATTTTTTTTTGGATTTTTAAAAACTATTTTTTTACGGTTCAGAACTAATTAGATTAACGATTTTCTAAAATTTCAAAAAATACTTAAAAATTTCAAAAAAATATATATATAATTTGGTCTGTATAGAGATTTCAATAGGGAGATCGTATTAGACGGCTTGGATCGGTCATTTTGAACTAGATCTAGGAGTTTTGAGCGCGACTTACGGACCCTCTATGAGTCGGGACTCACCATAGCAAAACTCTCTCTATATATATATTTATATTCCAAATATGAAGAATCATGTAAAAGATAACTCAATTCACTTGTTTAATTAACAAATCACACACATCTCATTCATCATGAAATAAATATTTTGCGAAAATATAGTAACACACACATTTTATCTTGTACATAATGATGAACGAGATGTATAATTTGCATGATGGCGAAATGTAGTAACACGCACATTTTATCTCATACATCGCGAAAATCCTAAAAATGAATCACAACAACTCATTCATCAATTTGGTACGATTAAAATTATTATATAAGATGCATAATACTGTAAAAGAGAAGCACTTTAATTTTATCTTCATACTCAAATTTCAAAATATAATAATTAAGATACGGGAGAAAATCAAAGCAAAGACTTTGTTGCATACAAAAAGTTCAGCTACTTCATTTACTTACGTAGACGTATTGTATTGCTTACAAAAAAGTACATTTTTCTTCCCCTACATATAGCCATCTATCATCAAGACTACATGATGGAAAATAATTTCTTCCAAATTTCTTTGCTGAGGTATACATATAATTTACTATATTTGATTTGGTTCAAATTTTAAAAATTAACGAAAAATAGATTTGTTTCTATAGTGTGTTAAAATTAGTAGAGAATAATGTTGTATTTTGGGAATAACAAAATACTCTTTTTCATGTCATGAAATAGAGAACAGAAACTCTATTCGGTATTCATCTTTGTTCCCATCCAATTTAAACACGCCTCTGGGTATGGTATTGGATGCATGATAAAAAATTTAGCCATTTCTAGCTGCACATCCAGTTAGGTTTAGAATATGTTTAGTAATTTTTTCTAATCATTCAACTTCTCTTTTCTTTTCTTTTTTTCATTTTCGAGTAGGCCTTAGAATTAAAAACCGAAATGTTCTGAAATAATTAAACTGGCTTTTCAAAAAATTATTTAGGTAGTGTAAAACATGATTGTAGAAGCATTTATTGGCTTCATACATCAACAAGGAGAGTTGATATCTCACCCAGACACGGTATCACTAGGTTAGGTTATTGTCCTCTAATTGTCTTATTGTCAATCTCTTGATACTATGTAATCTTCACATTTCAGATGACGATACTTATATTCATGCTAACTCTTTCAGATTTTGGATCGACCGTACTTCATCGATTTCATTTTTATGCCGTGGTAGATGCATGGGCCACTGCCACATGGACATATATTTGTAATCTTCAGATTACAAATATGTAAACTGAAGATACTTATATTAACGCTAACTCTTTTAGATTTTGGATCGACCATACTTCATCAATTCTATTTTTATGCGGTAGTAGATGCATGGGCCACCGCCACATGAACATGTCATACATCGACCGCCGAGACCGTCGAGGTCTTGGGGCCATCAGATGCAGATTTAGATACATGTTTGCTATGTTTCTTTCTATATATGTAATTGACTTATTAGATCTGTAGTTGCACATCAACATTCCTTTATACCCTTATACTTTGCAAAATACGTTTTTGAAACAAACTTTAAAAGAAGGCATGTGTTACTTTTAAACCTCATATTCGTATTATTCTACTGTAAGAGATGATGATAAATATGACTAGTAAAAATTTATCATTTAGACAAAAGGAGAAAGAAATGAAAAGATAGTAGAAAAAAGAGAAGATATTAAAATCTAGCGGAGTCATACATAAAAACATTGAACTCAAAGGCCAAACCTCACGCATGAAACATGAAATGAAATATGACTTCAACTAAAACACTTTATTTGAATCAAGGCAACATGGTACATGGTTCTCTACCTTCATCTCTCCTTTCTTTTGCCTATTTACCGTGTATTACAAGTGTTCGACAAAATAACAGAGTTTTGTCTCCAAGCGTCTAACTCTAACCTATGAGAGGGTGCGATTGAGGCACAGGTCTTCAGTTTGGAGGCCTTTATATAGGGAGACACCTAAGGCAACCAGTGGTGAAAAATACGAAAACTTTCCACAATCTTCACTGTCGAATTTAAAAAGATGCCAATTCGAGTCCTCTAATCCCAGCGAGTAGAAGTGATGAGGCATGCCTGAGTTGCATCTGATACTGTACCAATGATCCAGGAAAATATTGAGGATATATATATGCCTATATACCCGTATGCCCATACAAATGTTCTTAACAAACAAGATTCAGGGAGATTGGTATAATATTTTGAAATAAGATAAAGTGTACTTTCAGAAAATTAAAATTGATAATTTGATCTCAATCTTCAGAATCTAAACTTGAACATCTTAAATAAGCATGGACAATCTCTCTTACCTCCAGAGAGAACTCTAATGCGCATTAAGAAACAAGTAAAAAACCTATTTATTCTCTAAGGGTGCGTTTGGATGGCATGTGAATAGTCTTATTCATGAATAGTATGAATAGTGGTCATCCAAACAACTCGTGAATAGAATGAATAGGCCTATTCACATGTGAATAGATATTCTAGCAAAATGTTGGAATAGAAACCCATAACCTTCATTTAATATTAAAAAATTAGCTACCAAACAACCTTATTCTCCTTTTTGCATCCAAACATCCTCTCATATTCATGAATATGCCTATTCTCAATGTAATATATTCACAAAACTTATTCATGAATATGCCTATTCATGTCTATTCACCATGAATCCAAACGTGCCCTAAGGCTCCGTTTGGATGGGAGCAAGAATAAAGGAATAGCTTCTTCCTACTCCCAAATTTATTAAAAACAATCCAAACTCTTCACAAAATTACACACTTCCCAATACTTCTTCCCTTATTTCTCTTATTCACACACCATCCAAACGGAGCCTAAGTTAACAAGAAAATGTCAAGATAACTATTTTTAATCCAACTTATTTGGCTCAAACTATAAGCAGCTGGTATCAGTTACTCCAAACCAACCATAACAAGTACTGGTACAAGAAAAAGTGAACTTAGAATCTTCACTCACTTTCTCAAATATGATTAATGGAGTAGTCACCAATGTCAACTTGTATTAAGCTCCAGTCACGCCATACCATGCCAACTCCTTCCATTACCTTCTCGACTCAATACATGCTCAAAATAGGTTAGGTAATTAGAACTGAACTGATCAGCTCAATACAACTAGTACAATATTTCCAGAATAAGAATACACCTCAGGTAGAACACATGCATCCCTTTTGGAAGGTGAACAATCAAACGATCTCTCTCAACGGTGCAAAATAATTTTTTCGCATGTATAATATGAAATTACTACTAGTAGTAAACTAGATGTGGACTTTCTAGTAACATAGTTGTGTATTCGAATCACAAATTGAGCAGTCTTGAATAATTAAATCCACACAAAGCAATGAACCTTTGAATTGGTCTAAGTGGAAGCAAAACCCAAAAGATAGATCAAATCCAATTGGTGAACCATATTTTTGACTCAAAACAAAAGCTTTTTGGTCAATGCCTCAAAGTCTGACCTAGTGACTGTTAAGTGCAACAACTCTGATGCTCTGGCTCATATTTTACATGCAGAGTGACTTCCTTTTCCATCGTATACCTAGGTTTACCCCTTTCTGGTGAAAGACTTAAAAAATCAGATTATGATGCACTGCTAGACAAGTTTCATTCCAAGCTGCAATGATGGAGTGCTTCACTTTTATCTATTGCATAAAGATTGGTTTTAATCAATGTCGGCTTATCCTCCTTTCTTACTTATTTCATGCATGTCTTCAAGCTGCCAACTTGGGTAGTTAAAAGAATAGACACCTTAAGAAGATCTTTTCCATGGCATGGGACACAACAAGGTAGCAGAAAGCTAATATTTACATCATGGAAGAATGTTATAAAGCCTAAGAAGATTAGTGGTTTAGGCATTCTGGATCTTTCAGCTTTCAATACGGCCCTTCTTTCAAAATGATTGTGGAAATGGAACAGTCAAGAACCAGGTCTTTGGAAATCACTGTGTCTATGCCTTCAAGATCAACCGTTGTCCTTGTACCATCTGAATAGTACCCTCACTTCTGTACTCAGATTTTTTCAACATGACTTTACTATTGGATTCTCCAAAACCATAATTACTGATGGAAACACAATTTTCTGGCATCACAATTGGACCAGTCAGATTCTAAAAGACACTTTTCCTGATCTATTCTCTTTTGCTTTGTAGCTAGATACTCAGCTTCAAAATTTCTGCTCGGTCTCAACAATGCTCACCACCTTTGCCACAACTTTAGATAAGTTGACTTCAATTTTAAGACTCATTGGCCCAATGCTAAACCAGTTGCTGATTCTGGTATGAATTGTGCTACATGGAAATTGTCAGACTCATAAGGAAATTTCTCTATAAGCTCCATGTACAATCTCCTCAATTCCTACCCTTCACCAATTTCTAATCTAAATTCAATCTGTCCCTCAAAATCCCTCCAAAATTTAAGGTTTTCCTTTGGCAGATGTTTCAGAATAGAATTTCAACCATTGACAATCTATAGAAAAGAGGATGGTGAGTGAATATGTTCATCATATGTTCAACAGCTGTGTAGTTTTTCTTTCTCTAAAAATAACACTTCTGAGCAATACATATGTACTGGCTGTGACTTAAAATGCCCCTTTACCAGTTCAGCATTGTTCCATCATTAAAAGCTCAGCTATTTCCAAGAAGGTTAAGAACCTCTTTGTAATTGCATTCTTCGTAATTTGGAGTGAGGTGTTCGAGAGTCTTCAGAGGCTTGGAAATTAAAGGGCATAAATGAGCTATTACATGAAGTTCCTTTGGAATGGATTGCTTTTAGTTATTTTCTATTCTATTCTAGAATTATCATTAAGTTCATGATTGATCAAATCATCATAGAAATTACTTCGAATTTAGCAACCAAGATCAATAAATTGATTCTGAATTATCTGGACCCTTTGATCAGTTAATTCTGGAATTTCCTCAACCATCTGATTTAAAGTTGGAGATTAGAAATTGCAACATGGGTAGCCACAAATAAACGGACACAGAATATCTCTTAGGCGAAGGATACTTATCTCTTTTCTCCGCTCTCTCTATCTATTTCCGCTAAGTTAATGGCGACTTACCCCTTGTCCTCCATAGCCTCCTTGGGGATTGAAATCCAGTAGAGAGTTGTCCATTGGAAGTTTAATTAATATTTAAAAATTTAAATGTTTAATTCAAACTGTTGATTTTGTTCAATTTTACAGATGATGCGTTTTTATATATTTTATAAAATTGGCAAAATTATATATAACCCCCTCGAATCATCTCCAATTAGATATAAACCCCCTCCAAACGTCAAAATTAGATTATAACCCCTTTTAATCATCTCATTAATAGATATAAACCTTTTTAACCATATTTATATATTTTAATAATATCTTTCTAAATAATAATGAGCCATACAAATGTTGGACAAAAAATGCCCTCTTCCTAGGACCTTTCACCTTCCCTCTTCAACAAAACGTGAAATCTCGATATCTTGGTATTTCTGGGAAATCTCTGTATCCAATTCATATAATATGACAAAGACAACAAATCGACCCTCAAAAAAATTTTAGACCCTCAAAAAGACAAAGACAACAAATCTCACGTTTATAGAAGACAACTCTTCAAAAGATTTGTCTGTATTTATAGAACATTTGATGTTGTTTATTATCATTTTAGATCATGGCTTTCTTTGGATGCAGGAAAATGTTCCATATATCGTTTCTTGAAGAATAAGCACGAATGGAAAAAATGAGCTAATCTTGCTTTTAGATTAGCAATGACTTCATTTCTAAGGGGACGTTGTGGCTTTATTTACAAAAAATAAATTAAAAAATATAATAAAAGACAAATACTGACATGCAAAAATGCACATAAACAGATTATTGCATTCTCTCTGGTAAAATTCAAGGTGAAAAGGCCTGTATAGGAAGAGGACATTTTCGTCCAAAATTTATACAGCTTGCTCATTTTTAAAAAGATATCGTTAAAATATACAAAAATTGTTGAAAAGGGTTTATATCTATGAATGAGAAGATTAAAAGGGGTTATATCTAATATTGAGGTTTATAGGGGTTATATCTAATTAGAGATGATTTGAGGGGATTATATCTAATTTTGACTCTGGACGATTGAAATCTCTTGTTTTTTTTTCCGTTGTGTTTCAATGCCTTAGAGACCCAGTACCATCTCCAATTGATAGAGAAAGGAGATTTGTATTGAATTGTTATAAAATGATTACATTTACATTGTATTTATAGACTACTCTAAGCTTATTACTAACCATCTCCAATTGTGCATCTCCTACCAACCCTCTACAATCTCTATTGTTATCAATCTCCAACAATCATACAATGTTTATATCTCCTACCTAATACAACCATACTCTAACAGAGACCCAGTACCATCTCGGTGTTTCTCTCGTTACTGGTATGTTGTGAAAATTCTATCGAATATTAGATGCTAAACAAATGAACCATGAAAATGCCATAATGGAAGCACCAAATACGAACAAAAAACAAATCCGAGCGTTAATTTAGTCTAAAATCTATTTCAGCACTTTCAAGGTTTATGAATTCATAGAGATTGAAATAAATTTGCTCATTGAAAAGTGAGTGGACAATCATTTCGTGGAATTCTTCCATCGGCATTTGAAATTTTGAAGAAAACATGAAGGACGGGAAGACTCCTGCTATTGTCGAAGGAAAATAAAATTTTGCTTATAATTTATTTGATATTTGATATTGTATTTTTAATGTTTATGTTATACTATTTCTTTTAATTTTGTTGTATACTCAAAACTCGGGAGGAAGACGAATGGACGGGATGGCCAAGGGCACTTAAGTCAAAAAATTGTGAAACTGATTTTTTTTAATAGAAATATTATGAAATTTATGGAAAAGGGTATATATCCATAGCAATTAAGATTTGAGGGGTATATATCCAAAATTAATGATTGGAGAGGAATATTTTCAATTAGTCAAGATTTTTTTTTAGAGACACTAGGTAGTGGCTATCCAGTTTTACACAGAACTAAAACATAAAAACAAAACATAAAACAGTAAAAACATAAAACAGTAAAAAGAGGACCCTAAAAAAAATTAACAATATCTCAGAAAAAAGGTAGCCTCTTGCACTATCCAGCTATGAATAGATGTGGTACTTCTTCTTGAATCTCTGAAAATCCTATTATTCCTCTCCAACCATAGTCCTCACGTCGCAGTTGCAATCCTGACCGCTAGGTTCTGATGTGGGATCACATTAAAGCAAATGACAGTAAGGATGTCCTCAACGTAATGTAAGTTGAGATGAGTCAGGTTCAACATGGACCATACATCTTTTGCAAAGGGGCACTCGCAAAGTAAATGCTGTGCATTCTCTAATAAAGGAGTCTGACACAAATGACAGTATGGTTGAATAGCAATATTCCTTCTTAACAGCTGGTCTTGTGTCAAAATTCACCCATGGGCTAGGAAAAAAATAAATAGCTTAAGCGAGGGTGGAACTTTTAATTTCCAAATCTTAAAAAATCTAAACTTTACTTTTCCAGCAGTAGAGAGTCGCCTGTATAATGATGCTGACGAGTATATACCCTGTGCTTCCCACTTCCAACTCATTAAGTCGACACCCTGGGAGAGTAAAGTATTGGAAGCTGAAGAGAGCAGCTCCGCCTGAGCCTTAGTAAGAGGTGAAGGGAAGAAACGGTACCAGTCATGTACCGCTTTCTTTAAGGTTAATTTCTTTTGTGTAAAGGAGATGTGACTGGTTTCAAAACCAAAATACATCGGGATGTGATCTCCCCAATTATCATACCAGATCAAAGTGTTGGAGCCATCTCTTACTGTAATTTCAGTGGAGAGCTGGAACAAAAATCTGAGGGAGAAAAGCTGTTTCCAAAAAAAAGAGCCCTGGCTGCTCCAAGCCAGTGGAGACAAACTTCTGTCCCCATTTGCATATAACCTTGAAGTTGTTGAGGTCCATTGTGAATGAGGAGTTTTGAACAACCTCCAGATCCACCTCATTAACAGAGCATGATTATGTTGCCTCAAATCTATCAAACCGAGTCCTCCATAATCTTTTGGTAAGCACAACTTGTCCCAAGACAAACAGATGAATATTATTCGTATCACTGTTACTATTTTTCCAGATGAAATTGCGCCTAATCTTATCAATCTCCTTAATCACCCATGATGGTAAGTTGAAAACGGACATGAAGAAGACATGAATGGTTGATAAAACGGCAGAGGTCAAGACTACCCTTCCAGCTTTGGACAAAAAAGATTTCTGCCAAGACTATAACTTCTTTCTGACTTTATCAACTAGCAACCGAAAGCAAGCTCGATCAGGTTTTTTATGAGTTAGCGGCAGTCCTAGATAAGCTACTGGTAAAGATACTCGATCACACAGCAGTAGTTGTTGCAAACACAAAACGATGTCCTCTGAAATATTGAAAGGGACAAAAGCCGTTTTTCTCCAATTGATGCTAATCCCTGACACCTGAGAGAAAGATTTGAGAGTAAACATTAGGCACTGGATTGCCTTTCCTCTTACAGTGGAGAACACCAATGTGTCGTCTGCGTACTGGAGTAGAAAGAAAGGGTCAGTCAACTTGCTAGAAATACTGAAGGGGATTGTTGTTGCCACTGCATGAATCATTTTGGTCAGTACATCGGCTGCAAGAATAAACAAAGCAGGCGATATCGGGTCTCCCTGACGTAACCCTCTTTTGTGAGTAAACGAAGGGCCCTCCACTCCATTAAGGAAAATGGATGAGGAAGCAGTTGACAGGAGAAACTTTATCCAAGAGATGAATCTGGGAGGAAAGTTCCTGTGGTGTAGAATGTGGAAAAGGAAAGGCCAAGAGAGAGAGTCGAAAGCTTTGTGGAAATCCAGTTTTAACATTACAGAAGGATTGAAGTCACCAACAATGTTTGAAATTACTTCCCTTGCAGTATTGAAATTCTCAGAGATCAAACGACCCTTTATGAACCCCGTCTGAGAAGTAGAAACAAGAGCAGGGAGGAAAGGGGAAAGTCTTCGTGATAACACTTTGGAGATGAGCTTTGGAATAAAGGTAATGATGCTTATCGGCCTGAAAGAGGTAAGTAACTGTGCATTCTCCTCTTTAGGCAAAAGGATGATGTGTGCATGATTTTGTCCAGAAAGCTGTAGGTTGCCACTAAAAAGAGAGTTAAAGATATTAAGCACATTCTCCTTTACTATATCCCAATTTTGTTTGAAAAACTCATTGGGGGTACCCATCAGGGCCTGACGCTTTGTTGTCAGATAACTGTAGAACAGCGCTCATAATCTCCTCCTCCATGAAAAGATAGTCAAGCACATTCAAAGGTAAAAAGTGATCAGGGTACAGAGTGGCCAAATTAATTGAAGAAGTCTGTGTTTCCTGTCCCAAGATCGAATGGAAGAAAGAAGTGAACTGTGCAAGTATGTTGTCTTGACCTATGATTTCATCTCCATCTACAACTATCCTCGAGATTGACTTGGCTCTCATCTTTGAGGTTGCCACTGAGTGAAAGTAACGTGTGTTATGATCACCAGAGCTGATCAAGATTGCAGGGGTATATGAGTATAGGACTGATTTTTCCCTTTTATAAATAGAAAAGAAACATAAATTGAGTATGATAACGAAAGCATAGGATGGATCTGAGGGTCACTTGCCCAATAAATTGTTTTTTATTCGAGGAAGCACCAAAAACTAATTGCAATCTCAAATAATAAAAGTGTCTATTTCTTAAAAATTTTTTGTACGCTTAGAAGTAAGAACTCATGAGGAAGATGGACGGACAGAGGAGCTGAGGGTATTTTAGTTAAAAAATGATGTAATTATTTTTTTTAAATAAAAAGATCATTGAATCAACAGAGAAGGGTAAATATCCATAACAATTAAGATTGGTTGGGTATATATCCAAAATTAATGATTGGAGGGGAATATTTTCAATTAGACAAGATTGGAGGGGTATAGGACTGATTTTTCCTAGAATTAATAAGAGATAGTTAATCAAATTCGTTCCACTCTATTTTATATTAAATCAACTCCAAAATTTATAAAACTTGCATAAAAATACATGCCTCCTTAAATTGAATAAGAACAATCAATGAGTATTTGAATTAAGTCGTTTTAACGACAGTTGAGGATTCCAATTCGCTTCCTTCATGGCACTACTCTACGAGAGGAAGAGAGATGGATGGCTTCTCTCTTCTCTCGGATCAGGTGTGTCCCTCTACGCCATGACGATGGCCGCTACTTGCTTAGGTCGTTGCCGCTCCTCTCACCCCTTAAATTGTGCGACCTCCGCACCATGGACCCCACCTCTCTCCATCTACTCTACCTAATTAAGCCACACTCCTCTCTATCTTCTCATTTGTCTGAGTAATAGATAGAATCAGATAAGAACTGAACTAATATAGAGAGGCAGAAGAAAAATGATGACTGATAACCAATATGGAACTGATGGTGGCCATGGCTGGAGGAGGAGATGGCAGCGGCATTGTGATAAGTCAAGGTGGACCGTGGCTAAGCCTGCCTTCCTCTTCATACGTTATGGTATGGTAATTGTGAGGTTAAATTATCCATTGATAATTAATTTGTTGGAGCTAATAAAGTAATCTGTTAGAGAAATTAACTATTTGGTTCTCTAAATTTGGGGCTGCATCTGGCTTGATCAGTTTCATGGCATGGTTAAGCAAAAAGAAAGAAATATGATGGAGAAGGTTAGTTATTGGTTTACAATTGCATTTAGATTACATGAAAATTATCTGATACCGAATCAATATCTGTTTGTGAAGGTACCACAAGAATTATGGCTGTTTGATTGAGGGGTTGGATGTGTTGTAAGAATGAAATTTCAGTTTAGGATGTGGCCTTGATTATTTAATTTGAGCTTTTGAGAATTATAGATACTTGATGTAAATCAATTTAAAAAGGAATAGAAGCTTAGGCATATAGCAAAGAAATGGTTGACGGAAGTTGGGTTATGCTATCTGCTAAATGTCTAAGTTTAGAATTCATGGGTAAATAGAATTTGAAATTGCCACTGTAGTCAAGTTATTTTGTTGCTTAAACAAACTGTTATGGGTTGGTTTTGTTGCTTGAGAAAAAGGGGATAGTAAGGATCATGTTTACTGATATTGCTTGATCGTATTTAGTCACCCAATTGGCTCAATTAGAATCTGTTTTTAGATTTCTTATCTGTATGAATGTTTGATTTGGTTCTGGTAGGCTTTATGCGATTAAAATGTGTAATTAGGCATAACAATAAAATTTTGAACTTATAAAGAACCTAATTATGAGATGTAAATAGTGATCGGGTGCGTTTGGATAGGTGTGGGAAAAAGGAAAAAAGGGAAGAAGTGGAAAGAAGTATTGGAAAGTGTGTAACTTTGTGAAGAGTTTGGATTGTTTATAATTTTTTTTCTTCTTCTTCCTTCTTCTTATTCTTTTTTCCAACGATCCAAATGCACCCGATATGAATATGATGCTTGTCTCTGTTGCTTAAGCATTTGCAAAGCTAAAATTGGGTATATTGATGTAGTTATGTAATTCTTGTAAAATATGACTTCGTATCCTATAGGTTGGGTTGCATCAGCTATAAATTTGCTTATTGCCTTGCTTTGAACGCGGTACAACCTCTGTAGCAATAGTTGGTATGCAAAAACACATTACGGTATTGTTCTGGAGCAGTTTTGCGTGTTCTGGGACCTAGTTGATAGGATAGTAAAATTTTTTGAGTGTTCATTTGAAAGTTCTGAGGGTTTTTTATACAGGAATTATAAGTGTCATCGACAAATATACCATCCCAGCCATTGCTAAATACAAAGTGAACATATACAGCAAAAAAGGTGAACATATAGACGATCTAAGTGAACACTTACAAACAAATAAGTGTTGTCATCACTTGTTCAGAAGTTTACATGCATATTCAACTAATTTTCATTGAACTTATTTGTTTGTATGTGTTCACTTAGATCGTCTATATGTTCACTTTGTTTGTTGTATATGTTTGCTTTATATTTAGCGATGGCAGGAATGCCAAAACTGCAGATGGCAGTAATCAATTTTTTTTTTTATAAGTTGCAGGAGCTAAAAGAGAAATTAGTACCTTTTGTGGGCTGCTCTATTTTGTTCAGTTTTGTTGGGCTTTTTATCTAGGCTGTTGGACCTAAATGAAAATGAAAAAAAATATGAGCTGGACTCGAAATCTAAACGCAGACTTTTTGTAGGCTTTTGAATAAAGGATTAAGGCTGGACTTTCTGTTGGGCTTGAATAATTGTACACTCAAATAAAATATGATGATTTGAAAATAGAATTAAGATGTGGGCTAAACAAATTTACTAAAGAATTAATCGAATTTCGGATTTCGGGATATGACGATAAAGTCTGACAGAAATATAAGAACTTATGCTTGGCATACTTTCAGACTTATTCTGATTCCAACCAAATAAATTTATTTCTATTTCTGCTATCTGATTAGATTTTTTATTTTTGAATCGTTTTCTGTCGAAATTTCTATGTTTAAGTCAATTTTTTTTATATTTTAAGTTGATCTCAATATAAATAAAATAAAATAATAATTATCATAACTTTGATAATAATAAGATGCAGATAATGATAAGAGCTGAAAGTTATGCATTTGAAGATCTAACCTTAGACTAGGGACACCCTTCTGTTTCGTAAACCAATAACTATTTGAAACAGATTACGTAAAGCTCCACTCTGAAGATCCTTCATAGTCGTTAAATTAATTTTTAACAATTTATACATGTTAAAAATGAACAACTACTGACGCGAATAAAGGAGCATGCACAGGTGCAGAATTATGCATAACATGTTAAAACTTCATTGATAATGCATTATATTTATGCATATAGACAATAGAAGCTCCTAAATAAATCAACTGCATGTTAAATATATTATCCGATTGGTGTAGTTGAATTTGTTAAGTATGACATAGTTATTCATTTGACTATTAAATTGGATAGTCAAACTTAAAAAGGACCGGAATGGTTTTTATAAAAAGGATTCTATCACGTGATCTTATTTTGTGATATCAGTCTTGGAGTAAGAGACCATTCATATTCAGTCTGTACAACATAACTTATCATTTATTGTGTAACAATCACTCATCGATGATTGGTTTGGCCGCTAACCCGGTCAAAATATTAGCATTATTATTACCGGATATTTCCCCTGTCTGATCTATAATATACTGTAAGAACTTGTGGTTTTGGAAAAAGTTCTCTCTAAATTTATCGGGCCAAGAGAACTTGAGTGTATGTTGTTCTGATCTAACTGGGATATTAGTTATGCTTAATTTATATTTGGCTGTGTTTTTGCATTTATGCAGCATGTCGGTAATCAGTCTCTTTTGGTTGATGCTGTTCATACTGATCTGGATCTTGGTATAAATTTTGATGCTCGGATTCATACAATGATCCACGTACTGGAACTAAAATTCATACTGAGAATATATTTTCTCAATATGTGTATTTATTTTGCATGTTTTTTCGGCGCTTAGGGATTTTAGGTTCAGACACGTGCTCGCTAAAGTCAAATGTTGACTAAGCCAGATTCGTGTCATAGGAATTAATTAGCTTAGAATTCATTTTGATTGTTAGAAGATTCTAATTAATTTTGAATTTATACATTTGTGAAATAAAGAATATATATTTTTATGGTATCCATGGTTTTGTTAAACTGAATACCTTGTGTTGATAGGGAAAAATGTCTTGTGAATATACATGTAAATGTGTGTTCGCGGCGGAGATGATTGTCATTTCTGGTCGGTGGGGTGTGACAATAATCCTTAAGTTATAGCAAATATCGTTTTGAAGGTGCTGATTAAATAGATAATATCAAGAGTCAAGACATAATAATTGTTAGTATTATTATTGTTATCATGGTCATAATAGCGTTGTGTTTTTATTATCCATCTGTATAACGAAACGAATATAAATTATATGTTTCCTCCACATGCCATAAAAAAAGTTATACATCATGAGTTACATTTCTTCTTATTATTAATACCAAATGTCTCATATAGACACATGACTAAGATTATTTTTATTTTATTTATTTATAATCAATTAATCATTTTTGCAAGAGAAGCCAGCACGCAAGACTAACGATTATTTTATGGAATACAAAATGCATGAACTATTTAGCTCTTGTTAAAATCGGGGTCTCGAGAAAAATGTGATGCATTAGATTGACATGATATATGGCCAGTGCGTCAAGTGATGAATTACGTGACTGAATGAACTACAAGTTGATTTTTATATTGTGGAGCAATGTGTTTTTATTTTTAAAGCTCCAATATAAGTGACATAATAAGTAAAGTGCCTATAGTTCGCATGAAATTTTAGCTCCATCAATTAGTTTTTCATATGTTACTTGATGATTAAACTATGACAGTTTGTGCATTGATAGTGAGGTATTGGAGTAAACTAAAAAGAAATGATAATAAATTATAATTCAACATATTATTTCTACTTATAATGAACATATCTTAGAATTACATCAACGGGATCTTCCAAATAGATTTTATTAATCAGCCCACTATATGTAAAAAATAAAATACATATTAGCAAATTAATTTTTTTATTGTTAACTAAATTGGATTCATACTATTATCAATTTCCTATCGTCGTTCCTATATGCTGGAATCACTCCAAGTGTAAAGTATTGTTCTAATTTTAGTTAGATAGATAAAAAACTTTAGATTTTGGATCAATTTTGGTCGATTTGAAACAAACGCCTGTGATATTCTTGGAGGGACCAACAAAGTCCATGCAAATAGAAAACTAACCTAGTTCTCAACAGTAGTGCTTCCTAAATTCAAATTTTCTCTTATTTTCCTTCTCACCTACCTCCTAATCATACACCACGTAACAATCAACATACCAATACCTTAGAAGAAGAAAAAAGAAGAAAAAAACTGAACCCCGCATTGTCCCTTTCCACTTTCAATTTTTCTTCCACCCGCCACACCATATGCCACATGCAATTCTTTTCCACAAAATAGTGGTCCTGACGGTGATGATTATCCTTCAAGTAGTGGCATTGGCGGTGGTGTTGGTCCTTGTGGTGGTCCGTCCAGCAAATAGTGTAATAGATGGTGTCAATACATGAATGTTTGGTCGAGTCGCCACAAAGTACGGTCTACGTATTGATATTCTTGAGATCGAGTGAAAATGTTGCAATAAAGTAAGTACAAAATCTGCAATTTGATGCAAAGAGTTGGGAAATTTTTTGTATTTTGTAAATACTGATATTTACAATAATTCTTTCATATGATATTACTTCATGTACTTGCAGCCGCTTAATCTCCAAACTAAGCAGACAATGGGCCTCCCTAGTCCTTTTTAAGAAACTCTTCTACCATGCGTAAGTATGACACCTGAAATTTTATTTGCAAATGAATTATATTCTTTGTAAAATACTCCAAAAAGCAATGCAAGAACAAACCAAAAGACCAAAGCAAACTGCAATATTTGCTGATTTTGAAATTAAGGTCTAATAAAGTGATTACTATACCTATAAATATGAACTATTGAAGATATAGTTTTCAATTTTTGTGGCAAGTTGATGAAATACACGTGAGGGATAAACACAGGGACAACCACATGAGTTGCTCAACTCTATAAATAAAAGAATTTCAATAATCTGAAATTATCATTAATTATTTCTCATTAATCTAGATAATGAGACAGATCATCAAGATCCAACATACTGATGTCAGTTAGCTTCAATGAATGAGAGCGGTTCAGAACCTAGCCACCTAAATAAGACTAAAATCCCTGTTTCTCTCGTATCTCTAAACTACAATTATCAAGATTTATCAAGAATCTGTATCACGAACCTCAATCAATTCAACTTTCAAGGAAACTCAATCAATTCAATTTTTCACTAAACTCAATAAAAATCTAAACTACTATTGATTATGTCATCAGTATTTTCACAAAAACTCAATCAAATCAACTGTCATACATAAGAAATTTCAGATCTTGATAACATTATCATTATCTTTTAAGAACATATTCAAGTTCAACACATAACTTAATTTCGAAGTTTAACTATATTTGTCGCATGTAGAAATGTTGCATGGGTGGATCCAAGTAGAGGATCGGAATTCCCCATATGTAGGATTTTGAGCGAGACAATGAATTTAAATTCTGAGAATCAACTATTCAAGAAGGAAACTTTACAGCTCTTCCAATCCAGAAATTTAATTCTCAAATCTTCCAAATCTCATATATACCCCTCAATTATTTCAAATCTCATATAACTCCATTTAAACCTCTTAATTAGGAGAATGTGTCCTTTTATTAATTATGGTGGAAATTTAATTCCAAAAATCAATTTTAAATACTTAAGACAAAATTTCCTTAGCAGATTCATATTCCTTTAATTCTTGGCATCTCAAGTTAGGGTTTGCTCTAGAAGGGATTAATTAGACGATGGAATGGAAAGGGATGGAACAACTAACCAAGTTGCCCAACAACTTTAACCTGCTCTAGAATCTATAAAATTGAATGGGATGGAAGGGAATGGAAACAGATGGAAAAAGAGAGTAGTTGCTCTATATAAATTCAATCAATTTGTTACCCAAATTTGGAGTATGCATGATGGAAATTAGGAACTAATTCATTTATTTCCATTCCATTCCATTCCTCTCTAACCTATTTTCTGGAGCATATCCTTAATGGAAAATTCTCTTCATTTGATGCATAGGATTCATAAATATTAGTCGAAAATAAATTTATGCAAGGACCAATTCAACATATTTTTGCTAAAAAAAATATTCAAATGTATATGTCCGAATCCGTAAAAATAAAACTTTTTCTCTTGATTTTGTGCAATAGTTAGATTATAATTTCTTGTGACGTTAAATATTGTTTGAAATAAATTAGAAAACAGCAATATATGTATTCATTGAGTTTATACAAATTCTAGATGATATATTAAACATTTTGGAAAATACTACGACCAAATCGATTTGATGTAGGGATCTGTGGAACCTAGTTGAATTTTAAAACTTTAAATGACTAGTTTAAATCATTTAATGAGATCTTCTTTTTGAAAAAGGAAATCAAAATTTATACTTTTTCTGACAATTTACCAGTTTTCTCAATTTTTTAGAAAGTTAATGATCTAATTACTTAGAGTAATGCTAGAAATTAGGATAAAACATACAGGACGTCAAATACGATTCAAACGTCGATAATTAAAATTTCAAACCGCCGATTCAAACCGCTCAATATGATCTCTATTAAACATCTTTGAAAATAAAATTTTAGATTGAGCATATTAAAAAATTCCAAAAATAATAGTAAATAAATTCTAAAAAATTTTGGTCTCCACAGAGATTTTATAATGTAGAACAATCTGAGTTGATTTGGATCAGCCATTCTAATCTTAAAAATTAAATTTTTATCATGTTGGACAAATGTGTGTCCTATAAGTTTGACACTAGCCACTCCCAATTAATTATGCACCCTCCAATGATTGCAGCTTTTAAAAATCCTAAAAAGATAATTAAAAATTGGGCAAACAAAATAATTTTTTATTTACAAGAAGATTTCAATTAAATATCAATTAGTAGGTAATAATAGTTGGTCATATTAAAGAATCTTAAATAGTGATTATAAAAAAATAATAATCACCAACTCTTGAGTAAAATTAATTTGGATCTATCAAAATTCCATCGTTCTTTCCATTACCTTTTGTTTTTTATCTTTCCTTCTCTTCTTTCACTTCCTGGATGATTAAATTACATATATGTTTGACCCTAAAAATTGTCATAAGTTGAGATGCCGTTATATGGGCTCTGGAAACCCCATGGGCAAATAAATTAGTCAGAAAATGCACGGACGAATTAGTCAGAAAATGCATGCATGGATATGATGACCGAAACTTCAAGACAATTGGCTCCAATTTTCAACATTTGTATTAATGTCAATATTAACGAAAGAATGTTAATTTAGTATTAATGCAATATGTTTTTTCCGTTGGATCCATGTAAACCATAATTCATGCCTCAACACAAGGAAAAAATAATTGTATGATTTTTATGTATATTTATACATGAAGTTATACAATTATACATCAAGAAGCAACAAGGAATGAAAATTCAGCAATTTTGAATGGCTCTGGATGCATCAAGATTCATGCACAACCCAACACTCAGATCAGATCATAGAACGACTTTTTCTTTGTGTCGCTGGAAATCTCACGGCCCATTCTGGCCCAATCAACAACAAAAAAAAGAGAAGTTCGGGGCCCATCAGGATTAAAAAAAGGGAATAACAGGCCCACACGCTGCTCTCGGCCCGTTAGCTGAACTCCTTCTCCGTTCCGTCTCTCTCACTGACTCCGTGACACCACCTGTCAGCCTCTTTCTTCCCGCCACTGCAGCAGTTCCTGTTCGTTGAACACCTCCTCTCTCACTGAGACACGGCCCCACTGTCAGTCTCTCCTCCTTCTTGCTACTGCAGCATCTTGTGACAAGCACCATGACTCCAGCAAACCGCCTCTTCTCCGTCATTCAATGCTCCTCTTCTTTCTCTGCATTCTCGACCCCACATGACAGAAACAGAATTGAAGACGACAGTTGACAAACCTCCTCCTCTCTCCGTTCCTGTGCCAACCGCCATCCCCCTCTCACGCATACCATGATGACAGCCAACCTCTCCATAAAATCTGCAGGAATTCCGATAGTGCATTCAATGAAGACTAGAGAACTTGGCACCAACGGAAACCCTTCTTCATTCCCCTCCAGTGAACTGAAATTGGAAGCGATTTAGGCTCAGACTCAGACCAAAAAACTGCAAATTCCATAAAATTGAGCGAAATTAGTTATAACAATGATCCAAATTGATTACCTGACAACAACAAGAGAATAGGTATGGTGATGCCAAGATTGTCAATTTGGGAAACAAACATCCAACACCATGAAATAACCATGATGGAGCTCAGAACCAAATTTTGAACTTTGAAGAAAATTGTGAATGGATTTGTTTTAATCGGTTCAGTGTTCAAATAATACTGTCTCGCACCTTCTGCGGCCCTCCCGGTTTGATGGATGACGGTGTCCGTTTATGGCGGACTGAGCGCGGAAAAGCATGCAGATCATATACCTCTCGCGGGCCTTAAGGTCACGATACGGCCGTCACCTTTACGGGCGAGACAACTGTACGGCCTTAATGATTCCCACGAGAGTTTATTACTTGGGCGGGTTCGTCAGCTATTCCAATAGGCGCAGGCCCCTACTGTTAATTACCTCTGACATGGTCGAGAGAACCTCTAGATCTGGAAACTCAAAGGGATATCGATGGATTCTATGTCTTAGACAGCTAGGGAATTGTCTAACACGATTAGTGTTTGCGGGGGGCTAAAAGACTTATTTTATTTTTTGGTGTTTTGAGGTTTTTTAGTTTTTTTTGTTGTTTTGGGGTTATTCTTCTTTTTTTTTTTGGGTTTTAGAGTTATTTCTCTTTTTGTGGTTTTTCATATATATCAATGGATTTAATCGCAGGACAGTCAGTTTCATTCCCTTCGTCTTGGAGTTGCCTTGGTAGATGCCTGGTTGTTGCCTTTGTAGAGGTTTCGGCTTGACGTCCTTCGGTTGATGTCGGTTTGGTGTCTTTGGCTTGGTTTGGGTTCTTGATTGCTGGAAGTTATCCTGATTTTTGGGTTCTGATATGAGGGATCTGAGTTCTTGCCACTTTAGTTCGTAATATGAGGAAATTGTGAGGAATCTAGAGTTTGAGAATATGAGGAATCTGAGTTGGGCTCCTATTTGGATTCTGATGACTTGGGGAGGTTTCACAGGGACCCTGGTTGGGTCTGAGTTTTAAGGAAAAGAAGTTCAATATGGTTGGTTTTAAGGCTTTTTTGGGAATTTTTGGGTTGGTCGTTTTCCTGAGAACTGGTGAATGACTCGATACCAGTCGGTGACGGTAATATCGTCCATTTTATCTGTTATCATCATGTCCCAGAGTATTGTTCCTGATAACAGTCTAACGCCTAACTGTAGAAGGTGTTATTGAGGTGCGCGGGTGACGCTTAAGACAGAACCACTCTAGCAGTCTCGCACATCGAGGTTGTACTCATCCGTTGGCATAGAGTATATGACAGACATCTCGATCACCTGATCAAGATATCATGGTCCGGCTCCCACTAAGAGATGATATGTCTTGACATCGTCGATAAGCACATCGGTAGCCAACTGAAAGTTTGGGGTAGATGCCGGTATAATGCAGAGTTAGCCGCCCATCAGAGATACGAGCGTGATGTTTGGAGTTGAGGTGGATAAGATGCAATATGCACCTGGTTGCCGGCCAGGTGGGTCTGGTTAATGGGTAAATGATTCGGTGATCAATCGAATCATTGGAAGGTCCATCTGATTGCCAGTCAGATGTTGATAACTTGTTTCCTGGCTTCTGACTAGGATTTCAAGTTGGATGAAAACATCGGGCCTTGGCGTGTTGATGTTTTGAAGATTCAGCGCATGTCTTGGCTTGTTCGAAATTGAATCCTGGTTATGCGCGAGGTGGCTCCCCAGATCAAATTCTTCGTTGATCTGACCAGCCTTAAGAGCATTATGATTTGGGTGTTGACTGTTCAAATCGTCTCCTACCGACAACTTGGTGGTCGCAGATTTTTCAAGTTGCTTTCATGAGGACGGTATGAAATTCATATTTAGAAGGGGGATTCAAGTAGTCATCCGGAACTGATTTATATGTTTGGCCGGTGCCAAAATCGGGAGAGGCTAGTGACTTGTTCAAATTGTCTCCTGAGATTGGTTCAAGGGTTGTGACACATCCAGATTATCTCATGAGGTCAGTTTGAGGCTTATCTCTGAAGAGGGGACTCATGTAGCTACCCAGGGTTGATGGATACGTTTGGTTGGGCGCCAGAGTCTTGGAAGGAGGTCCATCAGGTTAGGATTCTGAAAGACAAAGGCAGGTGTATCAGAGCTTTAAGAAGGGCTCCTATGTTATTCCCTTGGGATATCCCTGTTATGTGTCTATTCAATTGGAAGTCTTGAATGTCAGGGGTTGTTGAGTGGATCTTTACCCTATCGCAAAACTATTCGAGTCTGCTGCTTAAATAGCCAGGAATGATGGTATCTGAAATGGTTATTCAAGTCATCCCAGACGGCCGGTTTAATTCTCTTTTTAGTCGGGTGGTTATCCAAGTCGAATCCACTGTCAATTTGGGTAATCGGGATCGAAAGGTTTTAGCTTAGATGCTCAGAACTTAACTTCACATCGTTCTTAATTTCATCTTCCCAAATGAAATATTGGCCTTAGATTTCTTGTTGGTTGCTCTCAGATTGAGGTCACTTGACCGCATTAGCGAGATACGATCAGTATGTGCGTGTAGTCTCAATTCGACCTATTTCGTTTACGACCAATGGTTGTTTATTCTTTTGTTCTTGTTGGGTTGGATAGGAATGTTCCTCGGTTGCTTGGTTCCAATCTTATCAGGATTTGGTTTCTCCGGGGTTCAGTGCTATCTCGGTGTTGGTTTTGGGTTTGTCCTTTTATTTTGATGAGTCTTGGTTGGTCTGTTCCTCGGGTAATAGGGTGCCAGTCTTCGTCAGGATCTGGGTTACTCGTGGTACAGGACTATTTATTTTTGTTCTGGGTGTTCCAGTGTTGGGGTTTCTTTTGTTGATTGGTGCACCTTGTTGAGTTGGTTTGTTCCTCGGTTGACAGTTTCCGGCCTCATCAGGCTCTGAGTTTACCGGGGTACAAGGTGGTCTTTGGTGGAACTGGGTTATTCATATCTTTTGAAAAGGGATTTTGAGTCCCTAATCGGGTTCTCAACATTGAACTTAATCCATTTGAGTTTTGGGGGTCATCAGAGTTTTGTCGTGTGGTTTCAGAGTTTTACCCGATTCAGTCCTGATCAGACAATTTCGGGTTCCGTTTCGTTAGGCCTTTTTAGGGATTGGTTTATGACTTTAACTGGATTTGGAGTTTTGGTTCGGCATTAGAGTATTGTCCATCCTTTTATCGGTTTACTCTGAAAGGTTTAGGGTACGTGGTTTTTTGGTTTTAGTAACGGTTCCAGGATGAGTGTGACACCAAATATGTCTTTTGTCGGGTTTTGGCAACGATCCTTGGTATCATTGGGTTCCCCATATTTTTCTGGGTTCACAGAAATTTTTCAAGTAATTTTCTGAGTTCCCTATGATTTTTAATGGATTTTCCAAGGTTTCCGCTGAGGTGGCAAGTCGTGGTTGACCATTTAAATGGTTAAAAAATGGTTTGGTTCTGATTTTGGTCATGATTTCTGCAGAATTAAATTCCTTATAATTTTCTGAGTTTATAGGGATTTTCCTCAAATTTTCTGGGTTTTCTAGGATTTTTGGTGGATTTTGGAAGTTTTCAGTTTTCTTGAATAATCCTAGGGGTGATGTGGCAGTCTCTGATTGGTCGAGTTTCGGATTTTTTAGTTTAGAAATGTTTCAGGTTGGTTTCGGCATGCTTTAGATCAAGGTTATGGTATTATTAGATTCCTCATAATTTTCTGAATCCACAGGAATTGGATTTGTATTTTTCTGAGTGGTAATTGATTTTCTATGGATTTCTGAAGGTTTCCAACAATTCAATTGGTCCAAGTCATCAGCATAGACACGTGGCGAGGTATCATTGGTCCAGGTCAGCAGGAGAGAGAGATCAGCATTTCTCTGGTGTCCCTCTGCAGAGGGGACAGGTGTCTCTGCGTGATTGGTTCTTACTACTCGTCAGCGACTCGCCACATAAAGATGTCACAGAGTATCAAGGAGAATGGGACGGGTTTTAAAGGAGCCGGGTTTCCTCATCCATGGGCTGGTTTTTTTCGTGAACCAATATTTCTTTCATTCGGTGGGCCCCGTTATCAGTATTTGTCTACTCTTGCGCTGGGTCCATGCAGATTTCGGACATGACAAGGGATCTCTTTCTTCTTTCTTCCTTTTTTTTTCTCAATCCGTTGGATATCACTCGCAATGGAGACTTCAATTGGGAGAGTTTAGGAGTCCTGTATTATCAGGGATGATTTACCAAGCACCGCGACATCTTCCTTACCCCATGAGAACAATCTTTCGATGGCTAGGCTCCTTCTATTGTCACAATTGGCCTCTCCCGCCATGGTTAGGGTTTCAGGTTGCTCTCGTGAAGGTGGAGCTTTCTGGGGGCGGATTCAGGCGGAAAATGGATCTCAGGACATCGTGAGAGGCTCCTGTGGTGTGGTATCTTTCCGATTGGATCGATTGAGGTTGGTGGCAGTGAGTTTAACCTCGAGCAAAGCTTATCATAGCGGTTGATTGATTGACACAGCCTTTCGATGGTTCAAGAATTAAATTGACAGGCTCTCGAGTTTGTTGGAGTATGGTACTGTATGCATGGAGCCAGGTAAGGTGTCAATTTCATAGTCAGGGTATGACGACATCGGATTTCACCAGAACATGGTTTTAAAGATAGTCTCTCTCTGAATTGCAATTTTCACATAGGCCCCAAAATCATCTAGTCATTGTCCATGGCTATTGAGATAAGCAAATTAGCACCATGTCTTAGGATCAAAGTGTAAGTTCTATTTATCCATGGTCAATGGCATTCGAGTATGGCAAGAGTATGATTTAGCACAGGTTTTTTTTATGACAAATGGATGTAATGGGAGGGAATCATGCACTGGGTTTTGACAAGACAAATGGGAAGCTTTGTTTTATTTTACTTGTTCTGTAGAAGTGGAGCATTGAGGTTATTGGGTTTGGTTTCACCTCATAGATTAGAGGCTGACAAGATTTTGGCAGCATGACCTCTAGATAGACATGGTTTTAGCAAAGCAAAAGATGGTTGTGACTAAGGTTCAATGGTTATTATGGAGGCTAGGTTTAGGTAAGTATGAAGATGGCATGTGGGCTTAATCGAGGCAGTAAGGTTGGTAGTTTCAGGTTAAGTTAAGAGCTGACAAAATTTTGGCAGCATAACTTCTTGAATGGTTTGGACTTGGCTTCAAAAGGAGTGCCATTTGAGTACTTATTCTCACTCAAAAGACCCCTATCTCCAGGGAGTATATTCCTTCCCTGGATGGTCTTCACAAGATGTACCTCAGAGAGCTTATTCTCTCTCTGAGATGTCTTCAGAAGGGTATGCCTCAGAGAGCTTATTCTCTCTCTGAGGTGGCTTCAAATGATCTTCAATCCAGAGAGCTTATTCTCTCTCTGGATGGGGGGGGGGGGGGGGAATACCTACTGTCCTTTAATTTCATCCATTGATATGTGTTTTTCTTCTGTTTCTCTTTTTTCACTTTTATCTTATTAAGCTTTTATTTGTTTATAATGTAAGAGAAGAGGGAGGAGAGAAATAGCAAACAAGGCTAATAAAATACTGGAAGGAAACAAGAAAGGAAAGAAAGTAAAGAGAGAACAAATTATATACATTGCACTAACAGTCGAGGTCTAGGTTTCTACTATTACTATTATTATTAGAGGTATTATTATTAGTATGGCTAGTCTTACTATTAGTATTTTTTTATTTTATTTTATTTATTTTTTTTTCTTGGATGTGTTCTCTTGTTGGGTTTCTTTCTAGCCTACCCCAACTTGTTTGGGACAAAAGGTTTAGTTGTTGTTGTTGTTGTTGCACTAACAATCATGTGCCTTGATCTCTATGAACAAAGAGACCAAGACACTTGTTAAGCTTACATTTTTGTAGTTACAGCAAACACCAAGCTTTACCAATCTTCTCTTATGCTAGTTACAAGATTATAATTGCTTTCTCTCTATTTCTAGGCGCTCAACACATGAGCTGTGCAGTGCAAGTGTGAAAGACCCTAAGGCACTATGTGAGGGGTCAAACCGGAGTCTCTCTCTCTCTTTTGTTATGGAGGTCTGGGCGTTTATTTATAGGAAGCATGGGACATGAGCTGTAGCAACTTTTCTTTGGACAGAATTGTCCCTGGGGGTAACATGGACATTTTTCATTAAGTTGCCACTGTGGCATTTACTGCCCCACCAACATGTAACCACTCTCTTTTTTATGTGGCTATTTCCCTCTTTTGGTTATTATTATTTTGGCGTCAGTGAATGAGAATTTGTGACACACTTTCACTCTTGATTTAATTACTGTTCATCTTCAAGTCCTCTTTTGCTGATTTGGAGTCATTAACCAAGGAGGGTGAGGTAATGGTCTTAATTCTCATTGTGTCATGATCACAAGTCACCAACATTTCTCATTTACATTTTTTTTTGCTAATGCTCCTGTTGAAGTCATGATGCATACATGTCCCCATCTTGATGTTTTACTGACCTCTTGGCAAACATTACAACATTTTCCTTTTATAGTCTCCCACTACTTCCTTTCTCCTTTCTCTCCTTCTTCTTCTTCTTTCACACACATTCTAGAGAGAACAAGTTTTTATAGGTTTTCACCATTACTATATTAGTTATGTTTCTCATGTGTCATTTGAGCATTTCATGATGATTGGAGCTCAGCATTGCTTTTCTCAACATTGACCCATGGTTAGTACACACATTACCAGGTTGCTCTTTACTGTCACCCATTCTTCCCATTTGCATTTACAATGAACACCGTTGCTCCATGACAAGTGGGGCCTCACATCTTTGTCATTTATTGTTAAAAAGAATCTGATGGATAAGGTTTGATCAAAGGGGTATCACTTGCAATCCTGGTTTACTGATTAGCAATGATGCTCCATGATGTGGTGATGAAGTAATTACTTGAGGTTCACTTAAAATCATCAATCGAGGGTGATCAATCAAGGAATGCCACATAGGTAACGATTGTGGGATTGACAGGTGGGGCCCACATTTCAGTATTAACTATATGTGGCTCACTGGTCAGGAGGAAAATGGGGGTGTTCTCTTTTTTTTTTTTTTTTTTTTTTTTTGCGTTTGCGTGTGGACAAAACAATTCAGGGACAAAAGAGTGGAAGAGTTTATTAAAGGCAACCAATAGGCGATTGGTATTTGTCGTGGTAGTTCATAATCTGACAGGTGGGGTCCAATTGTCGGGGAGAGAAATAAATTGAAGCATAACCATATTGATCACCATTCACCAAATGGGTCCAACTGTTAGGATCCAATTCCCCAAGTTGACAATCAGTTTGAGGTGGGAGTTTAGCAAAATTGACAAGGTGTTATCGCGCTAAATGGTTCCTCTGACATGTGGGGTCGTAATAATGGTCTGACGAGTAGGTCCAGGCATGGGGTTTGATACTTAGTGGCCTGGTTTCGGGTCTGAGGGATTGGCGAGCCAAATCAGGAGAGGTGAATAAGCGTTTCCTGTTGGATTCATTGCTACCTGGTGGGGATCGTGGATGGAGACTGACAGGTGGGTCCCGCATGTCATTCGCGCGGAATTTGAATTCCACAAAAGAGGGAAAAGCGGCGAATGTTTTGTGGCTTGATGTGGATTCTGTCCGTGTACACGAGAGAAGGAGGGGGTTCTTGTCACACCCCGCAGCGGCGGCGTGACTGATTTCCGCCGCAGGCACGTGCTTCGCACGTTCTGCAAGGCTAACTGATTGGCCACAAGTCAATATGCTATGTTTTAGTATACTAGGCAACATGCGCTTAACTATCAACAGTTCCAAAACAAGATTGAGGTTATGCTTGTACATGTGCAAAACAAAATTTTGTCAGAGTTTCTTTTGTGACTATTGGTATCCAGCCATAAGGCAAGCATCCATACAATTCATAAGCATTTTCCCAACCCAAATCCCACAAGTAACAAGCAAGTAAGCATCTAGTTTAAGGAGTTACACACATACAAGCATACATTTACACAGTCAAACAAGCAACAGTACATAAGCACATAGCACATAGCATAACATAATGTACACGGCTTACTTCTCCACTCTTCAGCCCACGGCTTCGAAACCTGGAACCCATGAAAACATGGTACGGTGAGAAAGGAAACCATTTCTCAGTGCGGTATTTAGTTCCAGCCACGAATGAACCCAAAGTCTCATGTTACGGAACTAAATACACACTGCTTAATATATATAAGAACATAGTTTGCACAGTTTATTCATAAAAACAGTTAGTAATTCATGCATGCAATACAAAGCCAGCTGGTAACGATCATCCGGAATCTGCCAATTCAACTCATACAAAAGCCGGCACTTGTTGGACACCTATCAATGCATACTACTAAGCTGGTTACCAGTCAGCCAAGTCAATGTCTTTCCATCAATACAATCAAATAGTACTCAATTGCTGAGAACATTTATCCCCTCACAGTCCCTTCAAGAACTAACATGAGTCCCGGAACATAAGCGCTTATCTCACGGCCTTTGGAAAGACGGTCGCGACTCCGCTTTCCAAAGATGTAAATGCCATTCATCACACAATTTAGCACATCCATACCACATATCACAATTCAGCCACAACAATATAAACCATTCAATATGCATGTCATTAGATAACAATCCATCCTATGCACAATCATGTAGCATATATCTAAAATATAGCAATTCATACATGCAGGCTACATGCTAAGTCATGCAAAAACATCAAGCAACATGCATAATATAGCTTTAAGTTTAGCACAGCAACAAGAGTTAGGGTCCAGGTGAAATCCGCACCTCAAACCTTACACCGTATACGTTCACTACTGCGGTGCGTCCTCTTGCCCGCTCAAGTCCACCGTTTCGATCTGTTCAGAGTCTGGTTCAAGCAATCAAAACCTATGTCACAATCATACTCAACACCAGCCTATAACTCATGCAATTACGTGGTAAAGGCACCTAACCAAGCACCGTTGCGGGACTGGTTTGCGGGTGTTCACCACACCGCTTCATGGTTTGTTTACTGACCAACGCCAGACCTATGGTGCTCATTAGCACAAGGTCAGTTATGATGCACAACAAGACTAGGTAATGCACCAATTCATCATCCCTAAGGTCTGTTTGAGTCATGAAAACCAGCCGCTATACACAACTCATGCACCGTCATCAACTTCCCAGCCTGTTTTGGGTAAACCAGGGCCAAAATCATGCACACAACACTATTCTTTACCTTCCCAACTATCCAGCTATGATCCAAACACTGTTTTTCACTGCCTAACACCACAAAAATGCACCTTACTGGTTTGTTTTGGCAAGGAACAGAGCAAATACGAAATTAGACAAGAAGAGGGGCATAATAGTCCACAAAATTGGGCCAGAGAGAGAGGTAATGGGGTGGGGACTAGGTGTCAGCAAACCACTCTCCCTCTGCCTAATGACTAAGCAGCTAGGTGTCTCAATTCTATTGGGACTGGTCAACACTATGTTGGACTGCCTATTGGTCAGCTCCAAAGGTCACTACTGGACAACTCCAGTCTTACATGCATGGGACACTCCAGTACTCTCTGCCAACATGCCTAAGTACATGAACCATGACTGGGCAGCTACGTTAACCACCGCACACGCAGACCGGCCGTAACCGTCATGCGTTACAGCATAATTTGGCCATTATTTTGGGCACAGTTTGGATCATCAAGCAATTCAATTTTTCCACGCAATAATTTATTTCAATTTGGCATACATGATGCAACATACACACATAGTCTGATTGTAAGGTAACCGTTACCATAGCGGGACTTATACCGTTTCCAACCACACTTTACATGACTGCACTAGTGTCTGGACAGGGACGGGGGCATCATTACACAGGTCTATGGTCAATCAAGGTCTCAAACATCACCACCCCCTAATAGACAGGATGCAAATTGGAGCAACATATAGTACCGTGTTTACCAACCCCTGAATTTCCCTTCACGCTCTAAGGCCTGGTTGCATGGTGTTTACATGACAGGGACACCGTCAGACAGCCGTATTTCACAGTTCTGACAGTGGGGCCCTGATCAGAAAATGAAAGAGGAATGGGCTGTCATGGGCCTTTTTCTATTTTCTGTATTTTTAATGGAATATTTATTTTGATTGGGCTGACATTTCCGATGGGCCTTGTATTAACAAATTTCGTATTATTAACAAAAATAAAGTTTTATTGATAAGAATAAAATTTTGTTAATACATGACTCTGAAATCTGTTACAAATCCATGGTATTGCATTTCGATCATATAACCATATTTCTTATGTCAGCTTGCACAAATTTCCATATATCTCATTCCGCGTATCCCTGAACGGGTCCCTTACAATTCCTTATGCCAATCTGTTTATCTCCTGAATTGTGGATTTGATCCTTATAGCAGTATATCATGATGATTTTTAGGGTCAAACAAATACAAATGCAAAAGCTATCAGGGAATAAAGAAGCAGGTCACACATGGTATAAAGAAGATTGGAAAAATCAATGGAAAATTGTGCTTAAAATAAAAATGAAGAACAAGGCAAATTGAGAACCATAATCAAGTTGCAAAGCAGTTACATTGCACCTGTTGTGACCTAATTAAGAACAAGGAAAGATAGATTAATTGAGAGCAGAAGCTAAGATGAAAAACCAACATTGCATATGGCAATGACAAATTTCATTTGACTTATGAGAATCAATTACCATCAAGTACTGTCAGGATCAAAAGTTCATGGAAAAATAAAATTGATAATTATCAAATAGAGAAAGGGAATACTTATCTCTACTGGAGATCATCTAGGCCATGTATAAAGCCACTGTGCAAAGGAATAAAATACCAGAATTGACCTCAGGGGCAAAAATGGGAATTTACATCAATCTATAGGGATTCCCCCACTTCTTCTATAAAAGAAGCTGAAGATTAAGAAGCAAGGGGTCTCTTTTACACTCCAGAATTCAAGTCTCTTTCATACCTCTTCCATCCATCAAGGCCTCCACATACTGCCTCCATCTTAAAGAGAGACACACACCCATTCTTGTACACATCTCATGTGTTGAGCAAACACTGTGAGAGAGAGAAAAGAAAAGTAAAGTGTTGTTAGGCTAGTGAAAAGGAGCATTGTAATTGTGTTGTTGACAAAAAGAAGGAAAAAATGTAAGTTCTAGGGGCCTTGGCTCTTTGTACATAGAGCTCAAGGCCGTGAGAATGTATATATCTATATAAAATATATATGTAGGTTCTCCCTTTCTCTTCTTTTACTTTCTGTTTTGTTCCTAGTATTTTATTTGCTCTTTTGCTGCCTTTCTTTTTCCCTTCTCTTACACAATAAATAAACAAAAAACTTAATAAAATAAAAGTGCTTAAACAAAAGAAAATAACATATCATTGGATGTAATCAAAGGACAGCAGGTACCTCATCCAGAGAGAGAATAAGCTCTCTGGATTGAAGCTCATTTGAGGCCACCTCAGAGAGAGAATAAGCTCTCTGAGATATACCTTATGAAAACCATCCAGGGAGGGAATATACTCCCTGGATTTGAAGGCCATTTGAAGCAAAATCATGCTCAAATGGTATGTCTCTTGCATGCTAAAACCTAACCGTCATGCTGCCCAATTTTTATCAATCCCTAATCCCTCATTAAACAGGCTCCATCACATTGATTTGTTGCCTAAACCTAGCCTCTATAAACAGCCATTTAACCTCAGCCATGCTTCTCTCTTGCCCTGACAAAACCAGGCCTTGCAAGCCGTTATGCTGCCCTAAACCACCAACAAACATGCCACCATTCATGTCCTAATAACCACTGATCTCACTGCCTCAATTGAGTCCACATACTGCTTCAATATCTGTCTAAAACAATGCCTTCTCACAGCCGTTATGCTGCCCATTTCTTTCCAATTCTTAATTACCCATCAATGAACAAATCCTCACCATGCCCAAATGCTGTCATACCCTAGTCACAGCCATAAAATTGCATGATAAACCCCCATGTCAGTTTTACAAATACTTCTCTTACAACCAGCCCATGATCAACTAAACCTACATTTCCCCATATGCCTCATCATCACCTATTACACCCCCAATCAATCCATGAGTTCCCAACAGAAGTGGCAATTCCTAATAACCCTCTCAAAGAAAAAACCATCAAGCAGGTACAATAGATAGTGAGCTCGACATTAATACAAGAACCATACTAAACAATATGTTGGTCAGTTTTATGGCTATTCTCGCCAAAAGCATCAAACTCAGACCTAAAATGAAATGCCATGCCATAAAATTAATGGGTTACCTTGCTTCATGCGCATACCACCATGTTCTCAAGCGCTTCATCATGCTCCTATCATTGCTAGAAAGCTCTAACCATCAGTGAACCATGGCCGAAACCTTACCTTGATGGAACTATATGCCGAGACACCTTAATCATGCAATTGACGACACATAAGTTCCTCTGTATCTACCAACATGCTCACAGATGCTTCATTGAGTTCCCACTTCTGCTAGAAGCCTAGCTCAGACAACACGCCATGGTTGAGCTCGTGCTAAGGCATCACCCCCCTGTCGGAGGCTCCCATTTTTCAAATTAACCACACATGGAGCTCCTTCGAGATACCACGACACCACAAGGCCGCCTAATTTGGAGCCGGCGCTACCAGAGGAACGCAATTGTTGCAAAAATCCCATGGAAACCCTAGCCGAAAAAGAAAGGAAACAGGTGCGACGAGGAAGGGACCCTTGCATCCGATTAACGGGTCCCACACCATCAGGAGAGCCTCACGACACCTGGAGACCCTGCCGTGATGTCTGACGGCCGCATAGTCAGCTCAATCAAGTAGCCATGGCGGGACGGATCCTGGCAGATCGAAGAAGAAGAAGGGAGGAAAGAGGATAGGAAATCGTTTATGTCTGCATTTTCTTTGAGTACGGGTCATGAAGAGACAGAAACTGACAATGGACCCCATTCGATTAAGAAACTAACGGCTCATAGAGTGCCAAGCTCATGGAAAGGAGGGGACTGTTTTAATGAGACAATCCCATTTTCGTCGATCTTCTGTGACATTCACACGCAGCGAGTCGCTGACAGGCAACTAGAACCAATTATTTGATGACACTTGTCCCCTCTATGGAATGAAGCCAAAGTAGCACCCACTTTTTTATTTTTACCAGGACCAATGGAACTCTGCCACGTGTCTCTACTTGGCGACTTGGACCAATCACATTGCTGGAAAACTTTAGAAATTCATAGAAAATCAACCACAACTCAGAAAATACAAATCCAACTTCTATGAATTCATAAAATTATGAGAAATTTAACCATATCAAAACCCTGACCAAACTCATGCGGAAACCAACCTAAAACATTTGAAAAACCCAAAATCCAAAATCTGGTCAATCAGGGACTGCCACATCACTGCCAGGATTATTCAAGAGAATTGAAAACTTCCGAAATCCACCAAAAATCACAAGAGACTCAGAAAAATATGAGGAAAGCTCCTATAAACTCAGAAAATTACAAGGAATTTAATTCTGCTGAAATCATGGCCAAAATAAGAACCAAACTATTTTTAACTATTTAAATAGCCAATTACAACCTACCACCTCAACAGAAATCTTGGAAAACCCATTAAAAATCACAGGAGAATCAAAAAATGACAAGACAAATTCCTGTGAACACAGAAAAATATGAGGAAGCCAATGGTACCAAGGATCATTTCCAAAACCCGATAGAAAATATATTTGGTGCCACAATCATATTGGAACCGCTGCCAAGACCAAGAAACCATATACCCTGAACCTTTCAAATCAAGCCAATAAAGGGATGGACAATACTCTAATGCCGAACCAAATTCAAAATCCAATTAAGGCCAATAAACCAATCCCTAAAAAGGCCTAGCGAAACGAAACCCGAAATTGTCCAATCGGGACTGAATCGGGTAAAACCCGAAAACTCTACAACAAATCCTGATGACTAGCAAAACCCAAAAAGGATTAAGTTCAATGTTGAGAACACGATTAGGGACTCAAAATCCCTTTTCAAAATATAGGAACAACCCAGTTCTACCAAAACCATACTGTACCCCGGTAAACCCAGAGCCTGACAAGGCCGCAACCCATCAATCGAGGAACATACAAACCCAATAAGGTGCACCTAATCGACCGAAACCCCAACACTAGAATATCCATAACAAAACAAATGATCCTGTACCACGAGTAACCCAGATCCTGATAAGACTGGTACCCAATTACCCGAGGAACAGACCAACCAAGGCTCACCAAACCCAAAAAAACACCAAGATAGCACTGAACCCCGGAGAAACCAAATCCTGATAAGATTGGAACCAAGCAACCGAGGAACAGTCCTACCCAACTCAACAAAAACGAGACAAAACAAACAATCATCGGTCGTAAACGAAACAGGTCGAGTTGAGACTACACGCATATATTGATTGTATCTCGCCAATGCGGTCAAGTGACCTCAATCTGAGAGCAACCAACAAGAAAGCTAAGGCAGAAATTTCATTTGAGAAGATGAAATTAAAACGATGTGAAGTTAAGTTCTGAGCATCTAAGCCAAATCCTTTCGAACCCGGTTACCCAAATTGACAGTGGTTTCGACTTGGATAACCACCCGACTAAAAAGAGCATTAAACCGGCCGTCTGGGATGACTTGAGGAACCATTTCAGATACCATCAGTCCCGGCTATTTAAGCAGCAGACTTGAATAGTTTTGCGATAGGGTAAAGATCCACTCAACAACCCCAATATTCAAGACTTTCACGGGGTATCCCAAGGGAATAATTCAGGAGTCCTTCTTAAAGCTTCAACACACCTACCTTTGTCTTTCAGAACCCTAACCTGATGGACCACCTTCCAAGCCTCTTGCGCTCAACCAAACATATCAATCAACCTTGGGTAGCTACATGAGTCCCCTCTTCAGAGACAAGCCTCAAACTGACCTCATGGGATAGTTCGGATGTGTCATGACCCTTGAACCAATCTCGGGAGACAATTTGAACAAGTCACTGGCCCCTCCCGATTCTGGCACCCGGCCAAACATATAAATCAGTTTCGGATGACTACTTGAATCCTCCTTATAAATATGAACTTCATACCGTCCTCATGAAAGCAGCTTGGAAAATCTACGACCACCAAGTTATCGGTAGGAGACGATTTGAACAGTCAACACCCAAATCATGATGTTCTGGTTAAATCAACGATGAATTTGATCTGGGGAGCCGCCCCCGCGCATAACCAGGATTCAGTTTCGAACAAGCCAAAGCACGCGCTGAATCTTCAAAACATCAACACGCCAAGGCCCGATGTTTCCATCCAACTTGATGTCCTAGTCAGAAACCAGGAACCAAGTTATCAACATCTGACTGGCAATCAGATGTACCCTTTTTTTTATATGATTCGGGCGGCCACCGAATCATCTACTCATTAACCCGATCCGTCTGGCCGACAACCAGGCGCACACTGCATTTCTCTCCACCTCAATTCCAAGCATCACGCTCGTATCTATGACGGGCGGCTAACTCTACAATATACCGACATCCACCCTAAATTTTCGGTTGGCTACCGAAGTGCTTACCGACGATGTCGAGGCACATCAACTCTCAGTGGGAGCCGGACCATGATATCTTGATCAAATGATTGAGGTGTCTGCCATACACTCTATGCCAACGGATGAGTGCAACTTCGATATGCGAGACTGCCAGAGTGGTTCTGTCTCAAGTGTCACCCGTGCACCTCAATAACACCTTCCAGAGTCAGGCGTTAGACTGCTATCAGGAACAATATCTTAGAGACATGATGATAACAGACAGAATGACCGATATTATCGTCACCAACTGGTATCGAGTCATTCACCCGTTCTCAGGAAAACGACCAAACCAAATATTCCCAAACTGAGCACTGAAACCAACTACATTGAACTTCCTTTCCTTGAAACTCACACCCAACCAGGGTCTCTGTGAAACCTCTCTAAGTCATCAGAATTCAAACAAGAGCCAATTCAGATTCCTCATATCCTCAAACCTCAGATTCCTTACAATTTCCTCATGTTATAAACACAAGTGGCAAGAAACCAAATTCCTCATACTAAAATCCGAAATCCGAGACAACTTCCAGTAACCAAGAACCCAAACCAAGCCAAGGACACCAGGCCAACATTAACCGAAGGTCATCAAGCCGAAACCTCTACAAAGGCAACAACCAGGCATCTACCAAGGCAACCCCAAGACCGAGGGCATGGAACCAACTGTCCTGCAATGAAATCCATTGATATGTTAGAAAACAATAAAAAAGAGGAATAATCCTAAAACCAAAAAAAGAAGAAGAACCCCAAAACAACAAAAAAATCCTAAAAAATCTCAAAGTCCCAAAAGATAAAATAAGTGTTTTAGCCCCCCGCAAACACTAATTGTGTTTAACAATTCCCTAGCTGTTTAAGACATAGAATCCATCGATATCCCTTTGAGTTTCCAGATCTAGAGGTTCTCTCGACCATGTCAGAGGTAATTAACAGTAGGGGCTTGCGCCTACTAGAATAGCTGACGAACCCGCCCAAATAATAACTCTCGTGGGAAGCATTAAGGTCGTACAGTTGTCTCGCCCACAAAGGAGACGGCCGTATCGTGACCTTAAGGCCCGCGAGAGGTATCTGATCCGCATGCTTTTCTGCCCTCAGCCCGTCATGAATGGACACCGTCACCCATCAATCCGGGAGGGCCGCATGAGGTGCGAGGCAATATAGATAATATAGTTAGGTTAATTTACGCACAAAAAATTGACCAATTTAATTTGCACTATCTTTGATTTGATTGTAATTGATGAAAATTTTGTTTTAACGATTTTAGTGCAAATGCTTTCAAATTTTTTTTGCAGTGTAGCTAGGCAACCTCATTTTTTTTTTCCAAAAATGTTGAATATGATCACCAAAAGTGAGGCTTAGGAAAAAAATATAAAATCTGAAGGGTGCCAATCTGAAAGATTAAATTTTAAGAATTTTCATCTATTTTTTGTTAAACAGCGATGTTGAAGTGCACTATGTGCACCTTTAAACACGTTTAGTTGAGTGAAGACTCGTCCAAGAGCATAAAAATTATTTAAGCTGACATTAAATAAATCCTTAAATATTCCGTAATATTTATAACAACTCCTTCTGAATAATTATCCATTTTTATTTTATATAAACAACGTTGCTATAATACATACATTTACAATGCGTTGAATTGGCTGTCTTAGTAGATATAACCTGAAAAGTGTTTTGATTTGTAAATATCGAATTGTATGAAACTAGCAAAAAAACATCGCGCTTCACTCGATGAATGATCAAAATTACTTTGTTTCGGCTGATAATTAATAACAGTTCAAACACAATATAAATTTAAATTTGTTAAATTTAATTTTTTATTTTTCAAACAAAAAATAGAAAAAAAGAATATATCTATCGGCAACTTTTTTTTTCTATTGACATTAAGGGCAAATTAGAAGGCACCATTAATATTGTCTCATGAACAACATTCTACAGTCAGAAGCAACGATCACCATTTTGACATGGCATTAATTAAGGACAGGCACACTATTGCCATAATTGTATTTCTAGAATGGAGCAATATCCATTTAAATGGTTAGAAATAAATTTGACTGTTAATCTGATAAAGCTATACCGTCAAATGTTATTAATTGCCATCATTAAATCACATATTTAAAAAGAGCTGAAATCTGATTATCAGTAAATATTATTTTATAATCACATTGAAAATATGCAAAAATAAAAGAACTATATCAAATATTAACGAAAGTATACAATTATAAAAGTTTTCATCATTAGAATTTTTTTACAGTTTTGTTATTATTCATATAAAATTTTGTACATCAACAAATTTTTGGAAAGGCTTGCAAACAATTAAAACAGGATTATATTTCTAAAATAATAGAATTAAATCATTAGATTTAGAAATTTGGAAAAAATATTTTAAAATATTATAATTATAAAATTTGATATTAATGGGTATTTCATATTTTTGTGATGAAGGATATAATTTGCATGGCCAATTGTATTAATAAATGCCCTCGAATAATTTAAAAAGTACCACATATTCCATATTTCACAATATTGCATGATTAGATTAAAAATAAAAATAGTTATATAGCATGATTGGATATTTTATAATTTTGGAATCATTTTATTTAAAATTTCATGCACTAATAAATTTTAATTTTCTTTGAATAATTAAAGACCTAATGACATTTATGAAATTATGGAGATTTGATTTTATGAGATTCAGAAAATTATTTAAAATATTTTATAAGTCTATAATTATAAAAAAAAATTTCATTATATTTTTTGCATATATGTGATTAAGTAAATGAATTTTCATAGCCAAAATATTTTTTCAAAGCCACCAAACAATTAAAAATCTAAACTCTTATTCAGATTAAATTTTATGAGATTTAAAAAATTATTTAAAATATTTTATAAGTCTATAATTTAAAACTTTTATATCCCTGAATCCTTCATTTTTTTTAAGCATGCATATAAATTTTCATAGCCAAGTGGATTGTTAAAGGCACCTAAACAGTTTTAAAACTAAAAGCATATTTAATCTGAAATCCAAAATGGAGGCTTCCGTTGATGTTTGAAATGGAGATGAGTGGGTCGCTTATGAAAATATTATATTGTATCAAATAACATATTGTTTTCTGATAAAATTATGCTATGATTGATAGCATAATATTTATATCTGCATAATTTCTCTCTTAAATTAAATATTAAGAACTATGATTCTTGACAAATATAAACGTTTCAACTTTCAATTTAAAAAAAAAATGATACTATTTGGGGCGTTGACAATTTGTTTCTTTATAAAGTACACATCGGCAAAAAAAAAAATATATCAAGTCGTTGATTGATTAGAGGCATAAATGAATCTGATAGTTATGAAATATTGTAAAATATTTAGGGGTTTAAAGCAATTTAGATGGCCTAAATAAGTTGGTTATTACGTGATTCTTTCTTTCTTGAAACTGTATTGTGCTCGTTAGTGGAAATAATATAAAAAATATATTTTATTTTATTATGTTTCTGTTTCCGATCCTATGCGGTGCAAAAGCAAATGATAAAGAACTAAAGTACGTAGAGAACATAAAAATGCCACAAAAGATCATAGAACTTTAGAATAAGATAATAGATCTGTCAGAATTTACTGCAGATTCTTCGTGCAGCATTTTATATTGCTGTTCTCTAAAAAAAGTTACCTTTAAGTTCATTATACAATAAGTCACCTAAGGTGCTACAGAAAATCAAAAGTAACACTTTAGAAAACACCCCTAGAAATAGAGTATATATATATATATATATAGAGAGAGAGAGAGAGAGATTGGCTAATGTATACTCCAGCATATAGATAGCCCGTATGCTGGAGTCGTTTCTCACAATCTAAAGTGCATACAGTCGATCCGAAGCTTTCAAATTGTTCTCCATATTGAAATCTCCTAGGAAACTAAAATTTATATTTTTTCGAATTTTTTTACTATATATTATGCTATTTTAAAAAAAACATTGTAAAGGAGTTATAAAGGAGTATTTCTGGCCCTTCAATTTGAAAATAGCATAATATATAGCAAAAAAATTCGAAAAAATGTAAAATTTGGTCTTGAAGGATATTTTTATATGGAGAACAACTTGAACGGTTTGGATCGACTGTTTGAATTTTAGATTTTCAGAAACGACTCTAGCATACGGGTTTGATCCGTATGCTGGAGTATGCTTTAGCCAATCTATATATATATATATATATATATATATATATATATATATATATAGAGATTGGCTAAAGTATACTCCAGCATACGGATTAAACCCGTATGCTGGAGTCGTTTCTCAAAATCTAAAATTCAAGCAGTCGATCCAAACCGTTCAAGTTGTTCTCCATATAAAAATATTTTTCAAGACCAAATTTTGCATTTTTTCGAATTTTTTTGCTATATATTATGCTATTTTAAAATTGAATGGTCAGAAATACTCCTTTACAACTCCTTTACAATGTTTTTTTAAAATAGCATAATATATAGTAAAAAAATTCGAAAAAATATAAATTTTAGTTTCCTAGGAGATTTCAATATGGAGAACAATTTGAAAGCTTCGGATTGACTATATGCATTTTAGATTGTGAGAAATGACTCCAGCATACGGGCTATCTATATGCTGGAGTATACTTTAGCCAATCTCTATATATATATATATAGAGTTTAGCTACGGTGAGTCGCGACTCACGGACCCTCCGGTGAGTCGCGACCAAAACTCCTAGATCTAGATCAAAATGACCGATCCAAACCGTTTAATATGATCTCTCTATTGAAATCTCCGTGCAAACCAAATTTTTTATTTTTTCGAAATTTTTAAGTATTTTTTTCGGATTTTTAAAAACTGATGTTTTTGAATGGTTCAGAACCAATTAGATTAACGATTTTCTAAAATTTCAAAAAAATACTTAAAAATTTCGAAAAAAATGAAAAATTTGGTCTACATGGAGATTTCAATAGAGAGATCATATTGGACGGTTTGGATCGGTCATTTTGATCTAGATCTAGGAGTTTTGGTCGCAACTCACCGGAGGGTCCGTGAGTCGCGACTCACCGTAGCTAAACTCTATATATATAATTCGTTTATTTGCTGGCAAATATTTATTGCTAGCTGAAATATAATTAGTGCACATTATATGCATTTGAGAAATGTCTTTATGCAATTGAATCCAACGCAACTATAAAAGTGAAATCAACTTCATATATAACCGAGAAATAAAAGCCGTAAAAAAAAGTGTGTTTCTCTGCACGCATACATATTTAAATAAGTGTTTTTATAAGGATTGCAGTTCTTAACTTCAGTGAGTAAATTATTTGAAAATTTGAAGGGCTTTGGGGGAATATTATATCGGATGAATGTTTATAATTTTTTTTTATTTTTCATAACTAACATGTGTAATATTATTATATATAATCAATTTTCTGCTTTCGAAAAAACAAGCGACCATTCCGAAGATTCCATTAGAAAGAACGAAAGATGTAGCCGGGCTAACTTGGCAGGAAGATTAGCGCCATTGAATAATAATTAGCAAATGGCGAAACATCCTTTCTTTTTTTTTTTTTTTTTATTGTAGATAAGAGACTGTCCAGTCGTCTGAGTTGCGTAGTTTGTTGTGTCAATTGTACAAAGGTATACTTGACTGAGTTCGAATCTCAGCCAAGAGAGTACAATTTTTTTTTGGCAAAATTAGCCATATATCCCTCAAATCTTCTCCAATCAGCTGTATACGCTCGTATTCTTTAATATTAATCATGTACCCTTCAAATCTTTTCTATTATAGATATTTACCCTTTCTTATTATTTAAATGGCATATTAATTCTTGAAATTCATTTTTTTTTATTTAAGACCAAAATGCCCACGTCTTCTTATTTCTCATCTTTCCTTTCGAATCATGATAGAGATTTGTTTGTTTTCCATGAATATATGCAATTTAAGGCTAATAAATAAGTATTTCTTAAATTAGTGCCAAGTAGCATCAAATCAAATATTTCCAGAAAACAGATGGCTAATAATCATACATGCATACATTTTGAAGTTGGTGACAAAGAAATTGAAATAAGCCATCCATGCTTATCTTTGTTCTTAAATTGTATTCGATTTGTCTTTAGGTGTTAGTTTTGGTGTTTTTCCTCTTTTTTTTGTTTTTCCATTGACATCCGCTGTCAATGTACTCTAAAAAAAATTATTCGATTATTAGCACCTTGAATTAAATAGTATTCCTAAGTAGTAAATTAGAATACGTTTTTGGTCTTAAACAAACACTGATTAGAGGGGGATATTTCTAATTTTAAAAATTAGAGGGAGATATTTCCAATTAGATAAGATTGCAAGGGTATATAACTGATTTTTTCATGAGGACATACATGGGGGTGAGTCGATTGAGATAAATACTGGGACATTTACATATACCATATTCATTTTTAAAGGAAAAATTAAAAATAACCCCTTTAATTTTTTCTATCCGGATATAACCCCTGCAATTTCTAAAATCAGATATACCCCCCTCCAATCATGCTTAATAAGGATATAACCCCTTCATGTCAGTTTTAGTTATTTTTTAATTAAAAATAATTCAGTTGTGACGAAACTACCCTCCTTCAAAAACAAATATCTTTCACCTTCCTAATTTTACACGACACCAAATAGCTATTGTATCAACTCCGATCTCCTCCCTCCCTCTCTCTTTCTTTTTCTTGCCGATAATAATTTGTTGGTAGATCAAATTCAAGTAAAGAATGGAGACCAATCTCAACATCCGAATTAAAAAAAAGAATCATCATTATGGAGATGCCATCTTGCCTGTTGCACGGCAAGTTTTGCACTAGCAACCTTTTTTTTTTTGTCTTATAATTGCTATTATAACTTTTTATGTTGACAAAAAAAAAAGTTAATGTTGTGCTTGGAACTAAATTAAAGCTATGACTCACCAGCAGATGATCCTATATTTTTTTTCATGTAATAAATGATATTTACCAGTATACTGTGCAATTCAAAATCAGCACTGACATTTCAGAATCTAAACATAATTAATGTTGTAATCATACCTATTGCCATTGAAGCTGAAAGCAATGAAGCTAAGAAGGGAAGAAACAAAACAAATGTCTTCACTTCCATGTAATATTTACATTGGAAATGGATGAAGCACTAATTAGACACAGCTCGCTTTATAGTACTGGTTAGTACATTGAAGACATCAGATAAGACTGTCATGTTTTATAAGGCTAAAGAGAAAGAGGTACTTAGTGCGCTTTGGAAATTATATTATCATGAAAGAGAAAAGTCAATGGTGTGCACTTTCTCAAAGGCCTATGATTGTGTAATCAATACTATTGTTAGTGGAGATTGTTAGATGCTACCAATTGTTTGTGATAATCCTAAAACAATCAGAAGTTAATGTTTAAATCGTCCTAAAGTACCAATCCTAAAACAACCAGCACTGACATTGAATTTTTACTCAATACGCTGGAATTAAACGAGCACTGAAATTTTTACTCAATTTTAAATAAAAATTTCCAAAACCAGCACAGACATTGAGAATCGAGTGAAAAGGGAAGTGCCAACTTTCGATCATAGTAGCAATTTTTAACTAGTACTGACATTGAATTTTTCCATATCAAAAAAAAAAAAAACAAAAATGCAGAAAGAAGTTATAAAATTCAAATACTAGTTCATACAATAATTAACCTAGCATTATCAATTACTCAATACAATCTATGAAATTCTAATTTTCTTCTTCTCAGAGGATCCTGAAGATACTTGAAGTACATGCTCTCTTCTTTGGTCGACTGTTACAAAAAAAAAAAATTATATTAGTGAAAATGATTAATTAACATCCTAATCAATAGCAATTTGATGATTCTCCAAGAAAAGAAAACTTTGCTAATTCACTTCACTTGTAAAGATATTTGGGTGTTTGCTTATTGTTTCTACTACCTGGCGCTGTTGTTTTCTTTTACTAGTAAACAGGGAAGAGAGATAACTGTTGTGTGAACAATTTTCATGTCTGTCGTGTATCCCATATGCCTACTTGACTGACCTTTGAATAGTATCTATCAAATTGGAAGGTGAAACGATCTATTAAAGAAGAAGGATAGTTTGGTCATAATTTTTATGCTGCTGAATTTTTTAAATTAAAAAATAACTAAAACTGACAAGAAGGGGTTATATCCCTATTAAGCATGATTGGAGGGGGTTATATCCAGTTTTAGAGATTGCAACGGGTTATATCCGGATAGAGAAGATTACAGGGGTTATATCCAATTTTTCCTTTTTTAAATGAGGTAAAGCAATACTTATTAATTACTCAAATTTAGTTATGGGGAGAAGTAGATGAACTCAGTATATTTGTCAACTAGACTTATAATAACCACCTATACTATAAACTTGAGCATTGAAAAATGATTAATTTGACAGTTTTGACAATGCCATTTCAAATCAAATCAAAGGAAAGAAACAATTTCATCCACACGGTCAGTTCCATACTACTAATGATAAATTATATGCCAACACACTCCTCCATCACTCTCTATCTCAAGTACTCGGCTACTTTGGCAAATCAGCAAACACAACACATGCAAGTAGACCTTTGCATTTCTGGCCTCAGTAACACTGTTCCATTGGATTCATCATTTCTAACTTACTAACTAGGCCAACACAGTAACACACTGAGACATTACAGTACATAACCATACAATTATGCGACTCTACTCAACCCCATTGATCCTCTCATGAACAGTTATCAAGCCCTGCATCCCCATCTTCCCGTCCCCATTCGCCACCATCCCTGTAAACATCTGCCTAAACTGTGCCGCACCCGGCAAAACCACCGCAGAATCAGAATCCCCGTCCCTAGTCTCCAATGCCATCCCGAGATCCTTCACCATATACTCCACAAACCCTCCCGGTGCAAAGTCCCTCTTCAATATCCTCTCCCCGAATATCTCCATCACTTTCGACCCGGCTGCCCCCGACCCGATCGCCTCTAAAAATGCACCCGCATCCAGTCCCATCTTTCTCGCGAACAATACCCCCTCTGTGGTCCCCACCACGCTTCCCGCCACCGCAATCTGATTTGCAATTTTGCTGCTCTGGCCACTGCCCGGCGGGCCCATCCACGTGGCCTTCCCCAAGAGGTCAAAGAGAGGTGCCAGCCACTGAATAACCTCCTCCTCCCCACCAGCCATGATTGCGAGCGTACCGTCTCTGGCACCGACATCACCACCAGAGACCGGCGCATCAACCGAGAAACAATTCCTCTCTTTAGCTGCCTCAGCGACTTCTCGAGCAAGCGCCGGGTGGCTGCTGGTGCAGTCGATCAACACGGAGCCAGGAGAGAGGGAAGAAATGGCGCCGGAGACGGGGTCAAGAAGCACAGAGCGGACATCATGAGGGTGACCCACCATGGAGAAGATGACGTCAGAGAGAGAGGCGACGAAGGCGGGAGAGGAGGCGAGGGAGGCGCCGGAGGAAAGGAGAGAAGAGGCCTTGGAGGGAGTTCGGGCGTAGATGGTGAGGGAGTAGCCCGCCGAAAGGATCCGACCCGCCATGGCGGCGCCCATTACGCCCGTTCCGATCCATCCGACCCGGGTTCGGGATGGGTGGATCGGGTTCGGATAGCTGCCCTGGTTATACTTATGCGCCATGGTGTTGGATTTGGAATGTGGTCCTGTGGCTGTGGAAAAGAGTGGGCGTTGTGATACTTTGGAGGATATGATGAGATCTGGTAATGTTTTTTTTTTTTTGATAATTAGATCTGGTAATGTTGGAAATTAGTGTCTTGATTGTTAAAGTATTAGATTGAAAAAATTGGATATAACCCCTATGATCTTCTTCAATTGGAATAATCCCCTTGAACTCTTTGAAATGGGAAATAACTCCTAAAATTTTATTTGTCATGGATATAACTCCTTATATTAATTATAATCATATTTTTACTGTAAAAATGTAATTTCATAATTTTGTGTCGGAAGTATCCTTCTTTGCCAAATGCTTTCTTCTTCCTCTTGCGACTCCAAATTTTTTTTTGGTTTGAAAATTGATTAGTGTAATCGTAATAATTACCACTTACGGCATCGCAATATACAGCATCTCAGCGAAAGTCCATCACCCAGCGTACTTTCGTCGTATTTAAATGTTCAGTTTAATAAGTACAAATATTATGTTATTTAAGTATAAATGTTTAGTTAGTTGCAACAAAAAATTATAAATATTATAAGCAAAAATGTTTATTTTATTAAGTATAAAAGAAAATATAAATGTTATAAGAAAAAATGTTATTATTAAACTAAGCGAAGGGGTCACGAACCGGACAAAAAACACATGAAAAAATTAGAATGGGTCATGAATCGATCCGTTCAAATTAAATTTTTTCTGACTCTACCCCTGCCTCCTAACGCACCTCTTGACCCATGCGCGACTCTGGCTCTGGTGCGACTCTGATGCTTTTAACTGAACACTTCTAATTATTAAATTGAACATTTATAACATACGGCAGCGATGACGCGGATGGCTTTTTAAGCGATGGCACTTATCATTCCTGATTTTTTTTTTTGTTCAAAGGTGTCTGGTATTGGCTTCACATAAATGAAGTCACCGACCTTGTCAAAAAATTTAAGTTTGTTTGCCCTACACTTTTCTCGATTCGTTAAAATAACTTAGCTGGTCAAGCATAAATGGGTTCAATTATCGCCTAATTGGTTGTTGCCGAGGCATGCTAGATTGATTTAATCGACAATTAATATTTGAAAGTTTTTTGTCTTGCATTAGTTGTTTTAAATTAATAATGTCATTTCTTGCGATAAGGTGCTTAAAAATTCAACATTTCTTAGAGAGAGATTACTTAAAAGTCAGTATTCAAATTACTTCCGCCTATATGGAATAACGGATTGGCCAATTTGATTCCATAATTATGGATTTTATTTCCTCGCTAGTTGATCAAATGCTTGGTCATGCGTATTGTGAGGAAGCACCAACACCATGGGTGGGAACTTAAACACGATAAATAACAATTACATTAAAGTTTATAAACAAAGCAGATTGGGAAGACATATCGGCTCAAAGAAGTATCTTTTGAATAAAAACATCGGTACGCAGCAAAAGGCCAAAATTTATGCAATTGATTTGTTTAATTTCTTTGTAATGGAACATTTGCAATCGTTGGAGGGAAGGCTTTTGTATTTAGCAGTGGAGGGTGCATTGGTCACAAAGAACATGAATTCAGGGAGTTATTTCCGATTATAAAGATTTCAAGGAGTTATTTTAGCTTTAGAATATTAGTTGTTCCCAAATTAAATCAAAATCTTTCTAATCCAAAAGTTTCATAGATTGGCTTGCTTATAAGTGGATTGGCTTGCTTATAAATGGCTGATAATGTATTCAAATAATACTTAGAATATTAAAGTGCAAATAATGTAATTCTGAGTATCATTTGAGCATTTCAATTGTTTCTAGATTCATTCTAGTTCATTTAATCATAATAATCAGCATTCAAACACATTATACTGTGTAGAATTTGATTAATATCTTATTTACTAAAAAAGATTGGATTATACGTGGTAATTACACATATAAAATGGAAATAATGCAATTCTGAGTATCATTTGTGCATTTCAATTGTTTCTGGATTCATTCTGAGTCATTACATCATAATAATCTACATTCAAACTCTATATACTGTCAAGAATATGATTAATATCTTATTTACTAATAAAAATATATTATACTTGGTAATTACGAATATAAATTGCAAATAGTACAATTCTGAGTATCAATTGAGATTTTCAGTCGTTTCTGAACTTATTCTGTGTCATTTCATCACAATAATCTACATTCAAACTCTGTATACTGTCAAGAATATGATTCATACATTATTTATTCAAATAGATTGGATTATGCGTGGTCATTGCAAATATAAAGTGCGAATAATGCAATTCAGAATAATTTGAACATTTCAATTATTTCTGGATTCATTCTAAGTCTTTGCATCACAATAAACTAAATTTAAACTCTTTATGCTGTATAGAATATTATTCATATGTTATTTAGTCGAAAAGATTGCATTATGCATTGTAATTACGCATATAAATTACAAATAATGCAATACTGAGTATCATTTGTGCATTTAAATCATTTCTGTATTCATTCTGAGTAATTTCATCACAATAATCTACATTAAAACTCTTTATAATTTTTAAAATATTATTGATATGTTATTTACTCAAAATGATCGGATTATACAAGGAGATTACGCATATAAAATGCAAATAATGCAATTACGAGTATTATTTGAGCATTTCAATTATTTCTGGATTCATTCTGAATTATTTCATCACAATAATCTACATTTAAACTCAATATACTGTCAAAAACATGATTAATATCTTATTTAGTAAAAAAAAATTGGATTATACTTGGTTATTAAGTTTATAAATTGCAAATAGTACAATTCTGATTATCAGTTGAGCTTTTCAATCGTTTCTGGACTCATTCTGTGTCATTTCATCACAATAATCTACATTGAAACTCTATGTACTGTCAAGAATGTGATTCATATATTATTAATTCAAAAGATTGTATTATACATGGTAATTACACATATAAATTACAAATAATACAATTTTGAGTATCGGTTGAGCATTTAAATCGTTTCTAGATTCATTCTAAGCAATTTAATCACAATAATCAACATTCAAGCACTTTATACTGTTAAGAATATGATTAATTTCTTATTTATTCAAAAAGGTTTGATTATACTGGGTAATTGCGCATATAAATTACAAATAATTCAACTCTGAGTATCATTTGAGCATTTCAATCATTTCAAGATTCATTCTAAGTAATTTAATCACAATAATCAACATTCAAACACTTTATAATATTTAGAATATGATTAATTTCTTATCTACTCAAAAAGATTGAAACTCTTTATAATTTTTATAATATTATTGATTTGTTATTTACTCAAAATGATTGGATTATACAAGGTGATTACGCATATAAAGTGCAAATAATGTAATTATGGGTAACATTAGAGAATTTCAATCGATTCTGAATTCATTTTGAGTTATTTCATCACAATAATCTACATTTAAACTCTTTATACTTTCTAGAATATGATTCATATGTTATTCATTAAAAAAAATAATGGATTATACATGGTAATTACGCACATAAATTATAAATAATGAAATTCTGAATTTCATTTGAACATTTTAATAGTTTATAGATTCATTCTGAGTTATTTCATCACAATAATATACATTTAAAATATTTATGCTGTCTAAAATATGATTTATATGTTATTTATACAGAAAGATTGAATTATACATGGTAATTACGAATATAAAGTGCAAATAATCCAATTCGGACTACATTGGAGAATTTAAATCGTTTCTGGATTCATTATAATTAATTTCAACACAATAATCAACATTTAACGTCTTTATACTGTCAAGAATGTGATTCATATGTTATTTAGTCAAAAAGATTAGATTATACATACTAATTACGCATATAAAGTGCAAATAATGCAATTCTGAGTATCATTTGAGCATTTCATTTGTTTTTTGATTCATTCTAAGTCATTTCATCAAAATAATCTACATAGAAACTCTATATACTGTCAGGAATGTGATTTATATGTTTTTTGTTCAAGAAGATTGCATTATACAAGGTAATTCCGTATATAAATTGAGAATAATGCAATTCTCAGTATCAGTTAAGCATTTCAATCGTTTATGGATCAATTCTAAGTAATTTAATCACAATAATCAACTTTCAAACACTTTATACTGTTTAGAATATGATTAATTTCTTATTTACTCTACAAGATTGGATTATACATGGTAATTTATTATTTCAGCATTTCAATCGTTTATGGATTCATTCTGAGTCATTTCATCACAAGAATCTATTTTCAAACTCTATATACTGTCTAGAATATGAGTAATATGTTCTTTATACAAAATTATTGGATTATACATGGTAATTTATTATTTCAGCATTTCAATCGTTTATGGATTCATTCTGAGTCATTTCATCACAAGAATCTATTTTCAAACTCTATATACTGTCTAGAATATGAGTAATATGTTCTTTATACAAAATTATTGGATTATACATGGTAATTACGCACATAAACTACAAATAATGAAATTCTGAGTATCATTTGAGCATTTCAATCGTTTATGGATTTATTCTAAGTCATTTCATCACAATAATCTATATATAAACTCTTTATATTGTCTAGAATATGATTCATATGTTATTTATTCCAAAAGATTGGATTATACATGGTAATTACGCATATAAAGTGCAAATAACGCAATTCTGAGTATCAGTTGAGTATTTCAATCGTTTCTGGATTCAGTTTAAGTCATTTAATCTCAATAATCTAAATTTAAACACTTTTATACTGTGTCTAAAATATGATATAAACGTTATATATTCAAAGAGATTGGATTATACATGCTAATTTCGCATATAAAGTGCAAAATAATGCAATTATGAGTATCATTTAAGTATTTCAATCGTTTTTGGATTCATTTTAAGTCATCTTATGACAATAATAAACTTTTAAATCTTCATACTCTTCAGAATATGATTAATTTCTTATTTATTTAAAAAGATTAGATTATACATGGTAATTGCGCATATAAATTGCAAATAATGCAATTCTGAATATTATTTGAGCATTCCAATCGTTCCTAGATTCATTCTAAGTAATTTAATCACCATAATCAACATTCAAACACTTTATAATATTTAGAATATGATTAATTTCTTATTTACTCAAAAAGATTGGATTATATTTGGTAATAACGCATATAAAGTGCAAATAATGCAATTCTGTGTATCTGTTGAGCATTTCAATCGTTTCTAGATTCATTCAAAGTAATTTAATCACAATAATCAACATTCAAACACTTTATACATTTTAGAATATGATTAATTTCTTATTTTCTCAAAAATATTGGAATATATATGGTAATTAGGCATATAAAGTGCAAATAATGCAATTCTGAGTATTATTTGAGCATTTCAATCGTTTCTGTATTCGTTCTGAGTCATTTTATCACAAGAATCTATTATCAAACTCTATATACTGTCTAGAATATGATTCATATGTTATTTATTCCAAAAGATTGGATTATACAAGGTAATTACGCATATAAAGTGCAAATAATATACTGTCTAGAATATGATTCAAAAGTTATTTAATCATAAAAGTTTTATTATACATGGTAATTACGCGTGTAAAATGCAAATAATGCAATTCTGAGTATCATTTGAGCATTTCAATAAATTTCTGGATTCATTCACAGTCATTTAATCACAATAATCAACATTCAAAGAGTTTATATTGTTTAGAATTTGATTAATATCAAATTTACTCAAAATTTTTTTATTATGCAAGGTAATTACGCATATAAATTGCAAATAATGCAATTCTAAGTATTATTTGTGCATTTCAGTCCTTCCTGGATTCATTCTGAGTCATTTCATCATAATAATCTACATTTCAACTCTTTATACGGATTAGAATACAATTCATATGTTATTTATTCCAAAAGATTGGATCATAGCACATAAAGTGCAAATAGTACAATTCTGAGTATCAGTTGAGCTTTTCAATCATTTTTGGACTCATTCTTTGTTATTTCATCACAATAATCTACATTCAAACTCTGTATACTGTCATTGCAAATATAAAGTGTGAATAATGCAATTCTCAGTAATTTGAATATTTTAATTGTTTTTGGATTCATTCTAAGTCTTTGCATCACAATAAACTAAATTTAAACTCTTTATGCTGCATATAATATTATTCATATGTTATTTATTCGAAATGATTGCATTATGCATTTAATTACGCATATAATTGCAAATAATGCAATACTGAGTATCATTTGAGCATTTAAATCATTTCTGTATTCATTCTGAGTCATTTCATCACAATAATCTAAATTGAAACTCTTCATACTGTTTAAAATATTATTCATACATTATTTACTCAAAATGATTGGATTATACATGGTGAATACGCATATAAAATGCAAATAATGAAACTATGAGTATTATTTGAGAATTTCAATCATTTCTGGATTCATTCTGAGTTATTCACAATAATCTACATTCAAACTCTGTACACTGTCAAGAATAAGATTCATATATTATTTATTCAAAAATATTGAATTATACATGGTAATTCTGTATATAAATTGCAAATAGTACATTTTTGAGTATCAGTTGAGCTTTTCAATCGTTTCTGGACTCATTCTGTGTCATTTCATCACAATAATCTACATTCAAACTCTATAGACTGTCAAGAATATGATTAATATCTTATTCACTCAAAAAAGGATTATACTTTGTATTATGTATATAAATTGCAAATAGTACAATTCTGAGTATCAGTTGAGTTTTTCAATCGTTTCTAGATTCATTCTGTGTCATTTCATCACAATAATCTACATTCAAACTCAATATACTGTCAAGAATATGATTAATATCTTATTTACTCAAAAAAATTGGATTATATGTGGTAATTACGTATATAAATTGCAAATAACGTATTCTGAGTATCAGTTGAGATTTTCAGTCGTTTCTGGACTCATTCTATGTCATTTCATCACAATAATCTTCATTGAAACTCTGTATACAGTCAAAAATATGATTCATACGTTATTTATTCTAATAGATTGGATTATGCGTGGTCATTACAAATATAAAGTGCGAATAATGTAATTATTGGTAATTTGAACATTTCAATTGTTTCTGGATTCATTCTAAGTCTTTGCATCAAAATAAACTAAATTTAAACTCTTTATGCTCCATAGAATATTATTCATATGTTATTTATTCAAAAAGATTGCATTATGCATTATAATTACTCATATAAATTGCAAATAATGCAATATTGAATATCATTTGAGTATTTAAATCATTTCTCTATTCATTCCGAGTCATTTAATCACAATAATCTATATTGAAACTCTTTATACAGTTTAAAATATTATTCATATGTTATTTACTCAAAATGATTGGATTATACAAGGTGATTACACATAAAAAGTGCAAATAATGCAATTCTGAGTATTATTTGAGCATTTCAATTGATTCTGGATTCATTCTGAGTTATTTCATCATAATTATCTATATTCAAACTCTGTAAACTGTCAAGAATATGATTTCTATGTTACTTATTTGAAAAGATTGCATTATGCATGGGAATTACGCATATAAAGTGCAAACAACTCAATTCTGAATATCATTTGAGCATTTCAATCATTTTTGGATTCATTCTGAGTTATTTCATCACAATAATCTACATTGAAACTCTTTATAGCTTCTAGAATATGATTTATATGTTATTTATTAAAAAAGAATGGATTATACATGGTAATTACACACATAAATTGCAAATAATGAAATTCTGAGTATCATTTGAACATTTTAATCGTTTATGGATTCATTCTGAGTCATTTCATCACAAAAATATTCATTTAAAATCTTTATACTGTATAAAATATGATTTAATTATTATTTATACAAAAAGATTGAAATATACAGGGTAATTATGCATATAAAATGCAAATAATGCAATTCTGACTACATTGGAGAATTTCAATCGTTTCTGAATTCATTATAATTAATTTCATCACAATAAGACACATTTAACCTCTTTATAATGTCAAGAATGTGATTCATAAGTTATTTAGTCAAAAATATTGGATTATACATTCTAATTACATATATAAAGTGCAGAGAATGCAATTATGAGTAACATTTGAGCATTTCAATCATTTCTGGACTCATTCTGTGTCATTTCATCGCAATAATCTACATTCAAACTCTACATACTGTCAAGAATGTGATTAATATCATATTTACCCAAAAAAATTGGATTGTACTTGGTACTTGCGTATATAAATTGTAAATAATGCAATTCTAAGTATTAATTGAGCGTTTCAATAGTTTCTGGATTAATTCTAAGTAATTTAATCACAATAATCAACATTCAAACACTTTATACTATTTAGAATATGATTAAGTTCTTATTTACTCAAAAATATTGGATTATACATGGTAATTACGCATAAAAATTGCAGTAAATGCAATTTTGAGTATTATTTGAGCATTTCAATCGTTTCTGGGTTAATTCTGAGTCATTTCATCACATGAATCTAGTTTCAAACTCTACATACTTTCTAGAATATTATTCATATGTATATTAAAAAAAATTGGATTATCCATGGAAATTAAGCGCATAAAGAGCAAAAACTGAAATTCTGAGTATCATTAGAGCATTTCAATCATTTATGGATTCATTCTAGGTCTTTGCATCACAATAAACTAAATTTAAACTTTTTATGCTGCATAGAAAATTATTCATATGTTATTTATACCAAAATATTGGATTGTACATGATAATTACACATATAAAATGCAAATAATAAAATTCTTAGTATTAGTTGAACATTACAATCATTTTTGGATTCAGTCTAAGTCATGTAATGACAATAATCAACATTCAATCACTTTATACTCTCTAAAATACGATTAATATCTTTTTTACTCAAAAAATTGGATTATACATGGTAATTACGAATATGAAGTGCAAATAATGCAATTATGAGTATCATTTGTGAATTTCAATAATTTCTGAACTCATTCTGTGTCATCTCATCGCAATAATCTACATCAAACTCTATATACTGTCAAGAATGTAATTAATATCATATTTACTCAAAACAAATTGGATTATTCTTGGTAATTACGTATATAAATTTTAAATAGTACAATTTTGAGTATCAGTTGAGCTTTTCATTCGTTTTTGGAACTCATTCTTTGTCATTTCATACCAATAATCTACATTCAAACTATGTATACTGTCAAGAATATGATTCATACGCTATTTATTCAAATAGATTGGATTATGCGTGGTCATTGCAAATATAAAGTGCGAATAATGCAATTCTGAGTAATTTGAACATTTAAAATTGTTTCTGGATTCATTCTAAGTCCTTGCATCACAATAAACTAAATTTAAACTCTTTTTGCTGCATAGAAAATTGTTCATATGTTATTTATTTGAAAAGATTGCATTATGCATTGTAATTACGCATATAAATTGCAAATAATGCAATACTGAGTATCATTTGGGGTTTTTTTTTCTTAAACGGCTATGGATAGACTGATATTTACATAAACTGCCAAGGCGTAGTGTTCTCATGTGCACAAAATTTTCGTGAAAAAGGACGCAAGGGCATCCTGCGCCTTACCTTTAAAAAAAAAATTGTTGCGCACTTGTTCTACTTAAGCCCTCTCCTTAATAACTACGCAATAAAACAAAAAAAAAAAGACACAAGGCCAATTTATGCCTTGCTCAATTTCTTGAACCATATATCGGCTCTTCTAAACCTTATAAGCCCTACCACCAAAAGTAAATAATGTTGAAACTTAAAACGTAGACAAGAATTTTGATAACTTTTGAAGTAACAGTATTCTAAATTAGTGTTTTCTAAAATGACATGACATGAGCATGTTGGTATGACATGCACACGTGTTGGCAGGATATGTTTACTGAATTAACATGACACATGCGTGTTGACGTGTTGTGTCAAAGTCGTATCTTGTTGAAGACTTTTGAGTATTTTTAACACGACACGAGTTGACACGTGACACGATACGACATGATATGTGACACAAGTAGAATTAACATTTGTTTATATTTTTAGTATATTTAGTAATTTATTAAATAAAATGAGTTCATGTTATAAATCTAATAATACTTATTCATAATGTATCTTAATAAATCATTAATTTTCAAATAATATATAAAAGTATAAAACACTTTGCTATAATAATTAACATTTTTTCGTATTTTAAATGGTTTTTAATGATTTTTAACTAAAATAATTTCAAACACATTTAACACATCATGTCATTTTAGATGTGTCGTGTAACTTTATTCTTAAGCTAAGGCCGAGGTCGAGATATCGAACTAGAGTATGAGGGCACACTATTGAATGTGAATGTGAGAAAACAGGAAATCATGTATATACACAAATGTAAGTTCGAAATATAATTTATAGAATTTTGTTGTGATATTAATGTTATTTCTAGGTTAATTAAGAACAAGGCTGTGTTTGGGCCAGTGTGTATCACAAATAATACCTACGCTCTGAAATAAATATTTAACTAGTCCATCATTTGGATTTAAATATTTCAATGCTGAATAATAATTTTTAGAATTTTGAATAACTTTTAAAGTAATCGGAGGTAACATCGATCTCACAAAGTTTTCATTAAATATTATTCTACGTTAACAGATTGGGAGTAAAATGAAAAACAATTTGTCCAGCATTTTTAAATGTAAAAATCAAATTTTTTAATAATAATAATAATATTTTAAAACGTAATATTTAAAAAATGATGAAAAATTAAATCAGTGTCAGATCTTGCCCATCATATATTTCGTCAAAACAACACATGGATGAAAATTGATAGGAGTACTTTTTTATATATGTCAAAAAAATACATGGCTTAACCAACATAAGTATTTTAATATTAAAAAGATTAAAAACTAGTTGATTAGATTTATGGTTAGACCATTAATGAACATAGCTTAATCAACTTTAAAAGATTATTCTTAATATTTACTTAACAATATTTTAATAAATTGAAACTCAAATATGAAAAATCTTGCAACTTTTTTTTTCCTTTTGCTCAAAATAAAGTACGAAGCATGATATCTGTGTGCCAAATTATGTTAAATTAAGGTGCTAGAGGCCCTTGTGCCTTTTTTCACAGAAATTCTGTGCGCAATAGGCCATTGCGCCTTTGGCTCTTTATGTAAATATCATAGTGTCCATAGCCGCCTGTTTGTTAAGATATTAAGTCTATGGTCGTTTAAGAAAAAAACTCATCATTTGAGCATTTAAATCATTTATGTATTCATTGTAAGTTATTTCATCACAACAATCAACATTGAAACTCTTTGTACTAATTAAAATATTATTCATAAGTTATTTACTCAAAATGATTGGATTATACAAGGTGGTTACGCATATAAAGAGCAAATAATGCAATTCTGAGTATCATTTGAGCATTTCAATCGTTCATGGATTCATTCTGAGTTATTTCACCACAATAATTTACATTCAAACTCTGTACACTGTCAAGAATATGATTCATATGTTATTTATTCGAAAAGATTGTATTATGCATGGAAATTACACATATAAAGTGCAAATAACTCAATTCTGAGTATCATTTGAGCATTTCATCGTTTCTGGATTCATTCTGAGTTATTTCATCACTATAATCTAATTTAAACTCTTTATACTTTCAAGAATATGATTCATATGATATTTATTCAAAAAGAATTGTTTATGCAAGGTAATTAAGCACATAAATTGCAAATAATGAAATTATGAGCATCATTTGAGCATTTTAAATGTTTATCGATTCATTCTGAGTCATTTCATCACAATAGTATGATTTATATGTTATTTATACAAAAGGATTGAATTATACATGTCAATGACGCATATAAAGTGCAAATAATGCAATTCTGACTACATTGGAAAATTTCAATCGTTTCTGGATTCATTCTATTTAATTTCATCACAATAATCAATATTTAACCTCTTTATACTGTCAATAAAGTGATTCATATATTATTTAGTCAAAAAGTTTGGATTATACATGCTAATTACGCATATAAAGTACAAATAATGCAATTCTGAGTATCATTTGAGCATTTCAATCGTTTCTGGATTCATTTATTGGAACTCTATATACTGTCATGAATGTGATTTATATGTCATTTATTGGAAAAGATTATTATACAAGGTAATTCCATATATAAATTGCAAATAATGCAATTCTAAGTATTATTTGAGCATTTCAATTGTTTCTGGATTCATTCTGAGCCATTTCATCACAAGAATTTACATTCAAACTCTATATACTGTCTAGAATATGATTCATAAGTTATTTATTCAAACAGATTGGATTGTACATGGTAATTATGCTCATAAATTGAAAATATTGAAATTCTGAGTATCATTAGAGCATTTCAATTGTTTATGGATTCATTATAAGTCATTTCTTCACAATTATCTATATTTAAATACTTTATACTGTCTAGAATATAATTCATATGTTATTTATACCAAAATATTGGATTATCCATGGTAATTACGCACATAAAGTGCAAATAATGCAATTCTGAGTATCAGTTGAATATTTCAATCATTTTTGGATTCTGTCTAAGTCATTTAATCACAATAATCAACATTCAAACACTTTATACTGTTTGCAACATGATTAATTTCTTATTTACTAAAAAGATCGGATTATATATGGTAATTACACATAAAAATTGCAAATAATGCGATTCTGAGTATTATTTGAGCATTTCGATCATTTATGGATTCATTATGAGTCTTTTCATCACAAGAATCTACTTTCAATCTCTATATACTGTGTAGAATATGGTTCATATGTTATTTATTCAAAAAGATTGGATTATACATGGTAATTACGCACATAATGAGCAAAATTGATATTTTTAGTATCATTAGAGCATTTCAATCGTTTATGGATTCATTCTAAGTCTTTGCATCACAATAAACTAAATTTAAACTCTTTATGCTGCTTAAAAAATTATTCATTTGTTATTTATTCGAATAGATTGCATTATGCATTGTAATTACGCATATAAATTGTAAATAATGCAATACTGAGCATCATTTGAGCATTTAAATAATTTCTGTATTCATTGTAAGTCATTTCATCACAATAATCTACATTGAAACTCTTTATACTATTTAAAATTTTAGTCATATGTTATTTACTCAGAATGATTGGCTGATATAAGTTAATTACGCACATAAAGTGCACATATTGAAATTCTGAGTATCATTATAGCATTTCAATTGTTTATGGATTCGTTCTAAGTCATTTCTTCATAATAATCTATATTTAAAACCTTAATACTGTCTGAAATATGATTCATATGTTATTTATACCAAAAGATAGTATTATACATGGTAAGTACGTATATAAAGTGTAAATAATGCAATTCTGAGTATAAGTTGAACATTTCAATCGATTTTGGATTCAGTCTAAGTCATTTAATCACAATAATCAACATTCAAACACATTGTACTGAGTATCAGTTGATTAATTTCTTATTTACTCAAAAAGATCGGATTATACATGGTAATTACGCATGAAAATTGCAAATAATGCAATTCAGACTATTATTTGAGCATTTCAATCGTTTTGGGATTCATTCTGAGTCTTTTTCATCATTAGAATCTACATTCAAACTCTATTTACTGTGTAAAATATGATTCATATGTTATTTATTCAAAAAGATTAGATTATACATGGTAATTACGCACAAAAAGAGCAAAAATTGAAATTTTGTGTATCATTAGAGCATTTCAATCGTTTATTGATTCATTCTAAGTCTTTGCATCACAATAAACTAAATTTAAACTCTTTATGCTGCATAGAAAATTATTCATATGTTATTTGTTCGAAAAGATTGCATTATGCATTGCAATTATGCATATAAATTGCAAGTAATGCAATTCTAAGTATTATTTGAGCATTTCAATTGTTTCTGGATTCATTCTGAGTCATTTCATCACAAGAATCTAATTTCACACTCTATATACTGACTTGAATGTGATTCATAAGTTATTTATTAAAAAAATATTGGATTATACATGGTAATTACGCACATAAAGTGCAAATATTGAAATTCTGAGTATCATTAGGGCATTTTAATTGTTTATGGATTCATTCTCAGTCATTTTTTTCACAATAATCTATATTTAAACCATTTATATTTTCAAGAAAATGATTCATATGTTATTTATACCAAAAGATTGGATTATACATGGTAATTACGCCTATAAAGAGCAAAAATTAAAATTCTGAGAATCATTAGAGCATTTCAATCGTTTATGGATTCATTCTAAGTCATTGCAACACAATAAACTAAATTTAAACTCTTTATGCTGCATAAAAAAATATTTCATATGTTATTTATTCGAAAAGATTGCAGCATGCATTGTAATTACGCATATAAATTGCAAATAATACAATTCTGAGTATCATTCGAGCATTTCAATCGTTTATGGATTCATTCTGAGTTATTTCATCACAATAATCTACATTCACACTCTGTACACTGTCAATAATATGATTCATATGTTATTTATTTGAAAAGGTTGCATTATGCATGGAAATTACACATATAAAGTGCAAATAAATCAATTCTGAGTATCATTTGAGCATTTTAATCGTTTTTGGAATTCATTCTTTGTTATTTCTTCACAATAATCTAAATTTAAACTCTTTATACACTCTAGAAAATGATTCATATGTTATTGTTGTCCCTAAGGAGGCGGCTTAATTAAGGTTTAGCGGAAGCAATTAAGGTTTTAGACCGGTTTGGTATCAACTACCCTAATACAATTCAATTGGTACCCAATACAAGCAAGCAAACAAGCAATTCAAGTATAGCAAGATAAAAAGAGAGAGAGAGAGAGAGAAATTGAACACGCGATGTGATTACGGAGTTCCGACCCGCTAGAAGAAGCTAGCCTTAGTCGTACGTCTCCGGGAGTTTCGCTACCATGAAAGGGCGCGCTCCGTTCAATTCCAACAAGAACGGGTCTACAACTTCGAACCGAATCACCTCGTCACAATGACACTCGAGGTGGATCGGCCTAACTCAAATGGCACAACGGCCTCAAAGGAGAAGAGCTCTCAACCTATTCCAACCTACACCTAGCGACAATGTCGGGGCGGTGGTGTTTGAGGCTACTAAATCTCTCAAAATGGTCTAGCTATGAAAAGCTCAAGTGGGAGAGTATCCCTGTGCTCAAAGGCTCTATTCTGGACAAATTTTGCAAGGCAAAGCTCTCTCTTTCGTTAGTTGGAGAGAGACACAAAGGGTGGATATAAATAGAGCTGTTTAAGGGCTGCAAAACAACTCAATTTGCTGTTGTGCGTTACACAATGCAATATTGCGTTACACGACCCACAGATAGCCGTTATAATAAAACAAAAACAAACTATCCATTGGCAGTGCGTTACACGACCCAATATTGCATTGTACGACGCACTGGACGACCGTTATAATAAGACAAAACGGATAAACTAGTCGTTTGAGCTGTCAGGCGCGTTATACGACGCGGACCACCCGTTGTGCAACGCAACATTAACTGTCATTAAATGATCAGAATTTTGCTTCAAAAACGAGTGAAAAAGGCCAGAGAAAAAACAAAGAAAGGTTGTACAACGATTCAGTGCGTTATACAACGTTCTGGCTTGATTTGAGGAAATTGCGTTGCACGACGCGTAAATTGCGTTGTATGATGCAGCTGGTGCGTTACACGACCTTCTGTTGCGTTGTGTAACACACTGGGTCTGTGAAAGGAAAAGAACTGCACAAACTGATGCGTTGTGTGACGCAATATTGCGTTACACAACTCACTGGTGCGTTGTACAACCCAATATTGCGTTACACGACGCATTGGGTCTGAAACTGAGAGAAATACTGAGTTCTTGAGCTTTTCTGCTAACTAGACCATTTCAAGGATAAACAAGGACTAAAGTATACCTTCTATCCTAGTCTAAACTAGCCTATAAGCTCTCTAAAGATTTGATCTTGATCTTGCACATAGCTTTTATCCAAATCTTCAAACTTTACACCTTCTCCCTATAAAACTCAAAGAAGATTGTTAAATGCCAAATGATATTGTTTTGTAATCGACAAACCTAGAGACGTTTAGAACAACAGTTATTTATTAAAAAAGAATTGATTATACAAGGTCATTAAGCACATAAATTGCAAATAATGAAATTTTGAGTATCATTTGAACATTTTAAACGTTTATGGATTCATTCTGAGTCATTTCATCACAATAATACACATTTAAAATCTTTATTCTGTCTGAAATATTATTTATATGTTATTTATACAAGAAGATTGAATTATACATGTTAATTATGCATATAAAGTGCAAATAATGCAATTCTGACTATGTTGGAGAATTTCAATTGTTTCTGGATTCATTCTAATTAGTTTCATCACAATAATCAACATTAATGTTATTCATATGTTATTTAGTCAAAAAGATTGGATTATACTTGCCAATTACGCATATAAAGTACAAATAATGTAATTCTGAGTATCATTTGAGAATTTCAATTGTTTCTGGATTCATTCTAAGTCATTTCATCAAAATAATCTATATTGAAACTCTATATACTGTCATGAATGCGATTTATATGTTATTTATTTAAAAAGATTAGATTATACATGGTAATTCCATATATAAATTGCAAATAATGCAATTCTAATTATTATTTGAGCATTTCAATTGTTTCTGGATTCATTCCGAGTCATTTCAACACAAGAATCTACTTTCATACTCTATATACTGTCTAGAATATGATTCATAAGTTATTTATTCAAAAAGATTGGATTATACATGGTAATGACGCACATAAAGTGCAAATGTTGAAATTCTGAGTATCATTAGAGCATTTCAATTGTTTATGGATTCATTCTAAGTCATTTTTTTTCACAATAATCTATATTTAAATCCTTGATACTGTCTAGAATATAATTCATATGTTATTTATACCAAAAAATTGGATTATACATGGTAATTACGCATATAAAGTGCAAATAATGCAATTGTGAGTATCAGTTGAACATTTCAATTGTTTTTGGATTCAGTCTAAGTCATTTAATCACAATAATCAACATTCAAACACTTTATATCGTAAGTTACTCAAAAAGATCGGATTAATTTCTTATTTACTCAAAAGATCGGATTATACATGATAATTACGCATAAAAATTGCAAATAATGCAATTCTGAGTATTATTTGAGCATTTCAATCATTTTTGGATTCATTCTGAGTCATTTAATCACAATAATCTACACTCAAACTCTATATCCTTTTTCGTGAATATGATTCATATTTTATTTATTCAAAAAATTTGGATTATACATGATAATTACGCATATAAAGTGCGAATAATGCAATTATGAGTATAATTAGAGCTTTTCAATCATTTCTTGATTCATTCTAAGTCATTTTATCACAATTATAAACATTTAAGATCTTCATACTGTCTGGAATATGATTTATATATTATTTAATCACAAATATTGATTATACATGGCAATTACGCATATTAAGTGCAAATAATGCAATTCTGAATTTCATTTGAGCAATTTAATTGTTTTTGGATTCATTCTAAGTCATTTAATCTCAATAATCTCCATTTAAAACACTTTATAATGTTTAAAACATGATTCGAATGTTATTTAATCTAAAAAATTGGATTATGCATGGTAATTATGCATATAGGGTGTGTTTGGCAACAGAATGAATAAGCTTATTCCGAATAAGGCTTATTCGGGATGCCACCTCTATGGTGGTATTAGCTCTTATTCGGAATAAGAGGAGAGAGGAGAGAGGAGAGAGAAAAGCTTATTCCAAAAGTTGAATAAGCTTATTCCGACGGTTGCCAAACACACCCATAAAGTGCAAACAATGCAATTCTGAGTATCAGTTGCGCATTTCAATCGTTTCTGGATTCATTCTAAGACATTTCATCAAAAATAATCTATATATAAAATCCGTATTTTGTCTAGAATATGATTAATATGTTATTTAATAAAAATAAATATTGGATTATACATCGTAAGTATGCATATAAAGATCAAATCAATTCTGAGTATCATTTGTGCATCTCAATCATTTCTGGATTCATTCTAAGTCATTTAATCACAATAATCAGCAATCAAACACCTTATACTGTTTAGAATATGATTAATAACTTATTTATTCAAAAAGATTGGATTATACATGGTAATTACTCGCACGAAGTGCAAAATAATTCAATTCTGTGTAATATTTCAGTATTTTAATCGTTTCTGGATTCATTCTAAGTTATTGCATCACAATAATCTACATTCAAAATCTATGTACTGTCAAGAATATGATTCATAGGTTATTTATTCAAAAATATATGATTATACTAGGTAATTATCCAATTAAATTGCAAATAATGCAATTCTGAATATCATTTGAGCATTTCAATCGTTTCTGGATTAATTCTAAGTCATTTCATCAAAACAATCTACATTTAGACACTTTATACTGTTGAGAATATGATTCAAATTGTTATTTAATAAAAATATTTGATTATACATGGTAATTACGCATATAAATTGTAAATAATACAATTTTGAATATCATTTGAGTATTTCAGTCGTTTCTGGATTAATTCTAATGCATTCATCACAATAATCTTCATTTAAACACTTTATACTGTCTAAAATTTGATTCATATATTATTTAATAAAACATATTGTATTATAAATGGTAATTACACATATAAAATGCAAATAATGCAATTTTGAGTATCATTTCAATTGTTTCTGGATTCATTCTAACTTATTTAATCACAATAATCAACATTCAAACACTTTATACTGTTTAGAATTTGATAAATATTTTATTTACTCAAAAAGGTTGGATTATGCATTGTAATTACGCATATAAATTGCAAATAATGCAATTCTGAGTATCATTTGAGCATTTCAATCGTTTCTGGATTTATTCTGAGTCATTTCATCACAGTAATCTACACTTAACCTTTTTATAATGTGAAGAATATGATTCACATATTTTTTATTAGAAAAGATTGGATTATGCATGGTAATATACGCATGTAAAGTGCAAATAATTCAATTCTGAGTATCATTTGAGCATTTCAATCGTTTCTGGATTTATTCTGAGTCATTTGATCTCAATAACCTACACTCAAACTCTATATAATGTCAAAAATATGATTTATATGTCATTTATTTAAAAAGATTAGATTATACATTATAATTATGCATATAAAATGCAAATAATACAATTTTGAGTATCAGTTGAGAATTTCAATCGTTTCTGAATTTATTCTGAGTCATTTTATCACAATAATCTATATTTCAATTCTTTACACTGTCTATAATATGTTTCATATGTTTTTTATTCATAAAGAGTGTATTATACAAGGTAATTACCCATATAAAGTGCAAATAATGCAATTCTGAGTATCAGTTGAGCATTTTGATCATTTCTAGTTTCTTTCTGAGTCATTTAATCACAGAAATCTATATTTCAACTCTTTATACAGCCTATAATATGATTCATATGTTATTTATTCAAACAGATTGGACTATACATGGTAATTACGCATATAAAGTGCAAATAATGCAATTCTAAGTATCATTTGAGCATTTTAATCGTTCCTGGATTTATTCTAAGTCATTTTATCACAATAATCTATATTTAACCTCTTCATACTGTCTATAATGTGATTCTCATATTATTTATTCAAAAAGATTGGATTATACATGGTTATTACGCATATAAAGTGAAAATAATGCAATTCTGAGTATCAGTTGAGCATTTCAATCATTTCTGGATTCATTCTATGTATTTTTCATTACTATAATCTAAATTTAAACTTTTTATGTTGCAGAGAATATTATTCATATGTTATTTATTGAAAAAGATTGGATTATGCACGGTAATTAGGCATTTAAAGTGCAAATAATGTAATTCTGAGTATCATTTGAGCATTTCAATCTTTTCTGGATTCATTCTAAGTCAATTCTTCATAATAATCTACATTTAAACTCTTTATGCTGTTTAAAATATGATTCATATATTATTTATTCGAAAAGATTGGATTATATATGTGATACCCAGTTTTTAAAATTTTAATTTTTGCATGCTTAATTATTTTAGTTGCTAAGTAAAATTATTTTAAGCATTGTTTTCATGTTGAGTACAAAAATTTCTGTGGTTAATTGAGTCTCAAACTTATTGAAATAGTGCTTAAATATGAAATTTAAGTGAACCAGCGATTTTAGAGAAAACGAGGGGCCACTTTGTAAAAACCCACCCATTTATTCTCTCTTCCTTCTTCCCCACAGCCACTTGTTCTTTTTCTCTCCCGAAAACATCCCACTGCCTATTTTCTTCTCTTCTCTTGTTCTCAAGATAAATACACTACTTCCACCTCAAAGAAATATAAATAAATTCTGAAAAATTCTACAAAATTCAGAATTAAAGAGAGGATGAAGAGGAGTGTACATGCAAGCCAAGAAATTTCAGATTTGAGCACCATTTTGGTAAGAACTCGTTTTTCTTCAAATCATGTCGATTCTTGAATAATTTCTGGGATTTAGCTTAAATAAAGGGTTGAAAATGATATTTTCTATTAGTATTAGTTACATGCAATGTTTTGTTAGCTACATTTAGTGTTTTATTTGATTTGTGTGAGGTTTTGGTCATGCTTGAACTAAGCTTCGAGTTTAAAATGAATTTCTGAAATTGCTTGATTGATTTGTGCATTAAACTGGATTTCCATGGGAGGTATAGTTGCATGCATGGTACATTTGTAAAATTTGGATTTTATACTAAAGTTTTGGTATGCATGTAAGTTTTGATCGAGTATTTTCTATTTTGGTAAAGTTTTGTAAATGCATGAGGATTTGGTTAAGCTATAAGGTTGCATGTAATGATTTTTCTCACAAGTTGCATTTCATTCTTTGTTTGAGAGTTGGATTAAAACCTTTTAATTGTAGATTAAAACTTGTTTCTAGTAATTTTGGTATTTTCACTTATTTATTAAGTTAGATAGTAATCTCTGAGAATTTTAATAGTTTATGTGGTTAATTTGTGTTTGAATGTGCTTGGTTTAAGCCATTAAATTAGTAATTGGTACCAAATTCTGTCCTTGTTCAGTATTTCAACCCGGAGACTGGAATTCGGTCCGAATCAGTTATAATCCGGTCCGGATTGGTTCCTCTGGAAATTACAGCTTCTGAAATTCGGTCCGGATTAGTTGCAATTCGGTCCGGATTGTTCTCTCTGAGAACAGATTTTGTTTTGACCATAACTTTGTCATCCGAAGTCCATTTTAGGTGATTCAAAGACCGTTGGAAAGCTCGTGAAGAGCTCTAGAACTTATTAGGTATTACTTGGTGGTTTGAATATTATAAATGTATGGTTTAGACCTTAAATTTACTTGTGTCTTGTTTGTTTGTGTTAAGTTGTGGTAAACCTTAACCGACCACATATTGTGTCTAATTTGGGATTGTATTTAAGTGTTTGTTGCTTGTATCTTCTTGTTGCTTGTTTGATTTATTAAAGTAAGTACTTAGATATGAACTTTGTTTGTTAGACTTGGATAAACGTATCGGAGCAAGAAGGAACCGATACAAATGAAGTACTACAATTTCTTGTCTATGCTTGATGTTGTTTGCTACTTGCTTGCTTGCTTTCTTATAAATGCTTTTGCTGTCAGGTGCGGATTCCACACCTAACTTGAGTTATTGTTAGAACTTATTTCTTGCATAGCATATTTGAATTGATTGAATGGCAAGCATATTTGCATTTTACCATTTTGTTATTATGATATAAATAATATGTATGCATATTGAATGGTTATCCGATTGATGTGAATGGAAATGGTATGGATGGTTAAGTACTCTTGTACGGTTGAATGATACTGGTTTCGTTTGTACGCGGGCTCGCTACCCGGCGTGTCAATCGGTGTGGTTAAGCTTAATCCAAGGTCTATAGTGTTACGTCTTGAGGTACTTGTTGAAAGTTCGATTTGTCTGAATTGAATCTGAATTGTACTCTGATCCCTGTTTCTGGGGAGGAGTAGGTTCTGATCCCTATGTCTGGGGAGGAACCAATTGACTCTGAATTTTACTCTGATCCCTACATCTGGGGAGGAGTAGGTTCTGATCCCTGCTTCTGGGGAGGAACCAAATGACTCGTGATATCTGTAAACCAGACTTGCATTTGAATAATACCAAACCGAGTCGGCATTTGCATTGTTACTTGATGGTTGTGATTGTTTTGATAATCAAATGAATTGCCGAGCTCATTGCATTGCATGAATTGTATTTATATATGGATTTACATAAATGTATTTGTTAATGCAATTGTTATTTTGTTATTATCGTATCTTAAAATGTGTATTGCTTAATTGTTGCTTTTAAACTCGGTCTGTAATTAGTTCCAAAACATGTACTCAAGGTTCGTGTGGCTGGAACTGAATACCGCACTGAGATAATTGTATAATTATCTCATTCTCTGCTTGTTGCATTGTTTCCACTTTGGTTGTGGGTTCCAGGTTTTGGATCAGAGTGGCGCAGCGGAATCTTGGCGAGTAGTAGGCCATCGTGTTTTTGGTTGGTATCCAATACCTTATGACCAGACAGTTGCTTATGTATAGTATCTTTAGTTAATAATTCATGGACATTTGTAAGATTAGACTTTGATATTGTACTTTAATTGGAAATACTAAACGTTGTTTGTATATTAGGATTAGTTAAGCCTTGCGGGTGCACGGGTGGTAGTGTGCGCTCGCGGCGGCTGCGGCATCCCCGTGGTTCCGGGATGTCACAATATATGGTAATTATGCCTATAAATTGCAAATATTTCAATTCTGAGTATCATTTGTGCATTTCAATCGTTTCTGGATTCTTTTAATTCATTTCATCACAATAATCTACATTTAAACTTTTTATACCGTCTATAATATGATTTATATATTTTTATTAAAAAAAATTAGATTATACATGGTATTTACGCATATAAAGTGTAAATAATACAATTCAAAGTATCGTTTGAGTATTTCAATCGTTTTTGGATTATTCTAAATCATTTCATCATAATAATCTAAATTTAAACTCTTTATACTACTAATAGATAGCGGTACCGGTGCAGGTTCAGCTTCTTGAAACTATTCTAGTATATAATATCGTATTTGATGAGCTTGTGGGGTATTGTTGTAAGAACTTTTTTTCGTGTTAATGAAAAAAATGGTGGGTCTGCCTACTTGTTTCCAAAAAAAAAAAAAAATCTTAATAGTTTTACTGAAAAAAGATACGGGCTTTGGAAAATATACACAAATTGTGTTTCACTTATTAGGCAAACTCTCGTCCATATTTATCTCCAGCACTTGCTTAATTATGTTGTATGACACCGGCAAGTACGACATTCGAAGGTTTATATGCCGGTTTAATTTGTGCTTGAATATATTGGATTTAATTGCTTTTAAGTGTCTAGTTTTTCGTTTTCGGGACGGGACTTCATTTTGCTGGTTTTGCTCTATTGCATTCAAAGGTTGTAAGTGATTTAATTAATTGAAAAAAAATGAGTAATGCTAGAATCAAACATATAGGATGTCAAACACGATCCAAACGTCGACCATTAAAATTTCAAATGACCGATTCAAACCGCTCAATATGATCTATATATTAAAATATTCTTGAAAATCAAATTTTATATTTTTCCAAATTTTCTAACTATTTTTTTTCGAATTTTCAAAATTTGAGGGTTCATAATTTTTTAGATTGAGCATATTAAAAATTTCCAAAAAAATAGTAAAAAAATTTGAAAAAATATAAAATTTGATTTCCACGGAGATTTTATAACGTAGAATAATTTGAGCGGTTTGAATCGGCCATTCTAATCTTAAAAATTAAAATTTCATCGTGTTAGACAAGTGTATGTGTCCTATATGTTTGACACTAGCCACTCCAAAAAAAATTGTCGTCTATTTAACCTTTTTCGCTTTTTTTTTTTTTTTTTTGTGTGTCCGGTGACGTGCTAGGCTGTTGAAAAGTAAGGTTGGATACAGGAAACAGGGGGAACAGGAGAGATTTCCAATCTGTTTGATTAATAGGCAAGATAAATACTCAGATGGTGTCATGATTGAGCACCTATTGGATCAATTTTAACATTTTGTCCGACGGGCATTGCAACCTCCCCGGAGTCGATTAATATATCAAAAGTAATGAAAAAACAGCTTTTAGTAAGAGGAAAGAGGAACAGATTGATCAATATGAACTACATGCGGGGCACAAATTAAGTTATTAATTTAAACGGCCACAGTTTTAAAAAATGGGTTCACAAAATAGAAGGATTGGATTAATTCATGGAGGATCATCAGATCACATTGTACAAGGACAATATTTTGGAGCTCAAATGCTGGAGTGTGACGATTTCTTGTAGCATTCGCAGTTGCAAATGCTGTGCATGCATGTCTTGTTTTTTCATGTTTTCAATACATAACGGACCTGCATGCTGCAAAGTTGCTCTGAACCAATTTCTGCAATTATGAAATTTTTTTTTTTATTATTGCTTTTATGTTTAGTAGTTCAGTAAAACCATGACTATATCTCCTGAATAATTTTGTTGTTGTTGCCGTAGATATGCTTTTATGGTCATCTGCATTTTAAATTGAATCATTAATGAGTGGGTGTTCCTTCTATATCTATAATATGAGAAATAATTGTTTTACTTCAGAACCAATGAGTTGGAACAGAGTTTTTTTTTTTTTTTTGTAAGGATGAAAAATTTAGGAACACAATTAGTGCATATCTTTTATTTATCAAAAAACCAGTGTATCTTGTAACTTATATTGTAAGGCATACATACAAATAATAACTCTCCTTAAACGAACGCCTGTAACAATGAACAATGTCTAACATTAATTGCTAAGTTATTTTTATTCGGTGCTCCAGTGTATCCTACTATCACAAACAAAGATTGTTCACCATCCGATCATAACTAAATGATTCAGATAGAGTTACTTATCCTGACCAGAGGATGGTAATTGTCTCATCATCCATGTATAATGTTCGTTATCAAGAATTAAGACCGGATTTTGATACTTATATTGTCCCACATTGGCAAAATGCAACGAGATATGGTTTTTGGAGCCTATAAATGTGGCAACTGTGTTGATAGAAACGTATCTCACTGAAAGGCAAGTGAAGTTTGGACTGCATGCTTTCTCCATCATCATTTCGATTTTCCTGAGGCAACGCAGAAAAAAAGAGATTCTACTAATTAGGTTAGCATGTAAACTCCATGTTATATTTTCTACGAGTATTAACTAGTTATTCACGGAATTTGATCGATAATCTCGCACATATCTTTTGCGGGATGAAATTTATATATAAAATCAAATATATATTTGAATTTTATTTCTTTTTACAACAGATTACACTTTTTTTTTATTAATCATCTTATCAAATTGTTTCAAAAAATGAACAGAAACATTTTAAATACCAAATGAATCGAGTTCATGACCAGAGGGTAATTCTTCTTCAACAAATAATTAGTAACGGTCCAACTTGCTCATTACAGAACAAATATGTTTGTCCCCTTCTAAAACAAATAGTTTGCCATATATGTCAAACCAAAGACGTTGTAATTTCTATTTAGGAAAATTCATTGCATATAGCTTGTCGTATATGTCAAAAGAGGTTTTACTTTGTGTTTAGGAAAATTCATTGCATACTGTTAGTAACAATTTTTGCAGTAAATGATACAATCAGATTAAACTAATCATATGAATAAGCTTAACGTTTCAATCTGTACCTTAAAACAGAAAAATGGGGGATCTTCATTTTCGTGAAAGAATTTCAAAAAAATTTTAATTTAAAGACCTTCATGCAGGAATCCTATGGATATTCCAGTATATTATGTGATTCATTTACTATATAAGTATATATGTATTTTTGTGTTGTATTAGGATTGGTGGTGTCTCCCTGGACGACCATTCCACAAAACAACTGGTCTGCGGGTTCTTGTTGATACATCGACAGCAAACATGGTATGATTTGCTTCAATAATCTTTATCTTGTTTTTTCATGTTTACAAGATGCATTAATGGCTTTAATTATTAAAATCAGACCCATTTTGTTTAACATTAGTAACATATATATAATAACCTTAATTGGGCACGTGAATTGATATCGTGTAAAACTTGATTTTAATTCTGTACTTGTGAATACAATTTTCCCCCCTTATAGCCTCAATATAGATTAAATTTGTTCAGCACAATTGTTTTTGCTGATATTTAGATGTATATTGTGTGCTTTTGCTACAGTGTTTCTTCTCTATGTCAGTATAATGCCTAATTAGGACTATCAGTTATTTAACTATTCTGCTATGTATACTTGCATGTAGAGTACAAAGAAGCAAAGGTGGATAGAGGAAGAAGATGACATCTTCATAGAGGGGCACAAGACTCTTGGCAACAAGTGGGCTGAAATTGCCAAATTGCTCCCAAACAGGACAATGGTTTCAGTGAAGAAACACTGGCAATGGAACAAGTACCAAAAGATCCGAGGTTCCAGACCGAAGTCTAAGTTTCAAGAATATATCTGGAGCTTAGATGGCCAAACTGCGACTCTCTCTGTCTGCGAAAATGGAAGCACTGTGGGGGCATCTTCATCGGCACCTGCACTTGTGCCAGTTGAACCTATCAGTACTGAAGCAACTGCTGGTTGTGTCTCAAGCTTTCCAAGTTATGTTGACTTTGAAAAATGTCTTACCGATAATGATGCATTCTTGGAGTTTATGTGGGGCAGTCCTGACATTGCTGACAACAAAGGAATAGAGAAATAGATGCATCTCATGCTTTTTTGGTTTTCACCTCTGTTTGTTGCAGTCCTATTTCTCTTTATGTTCAGCATGTTTTGTACTCCTCTCTGTAACTGAAAATTGTTTAACTCTTTTTCTGGTACCTCTTTGCCTTCTTAAAAATTCTTTTAGTCATTTAGTATAATCCTGCAGAGTTTTGTGCAAGACTACTGAATTTTTGTAGTTGAACCAAAAGGAACTCTGTCCTTTTTTCTTGATACCACACTTTCCTCCCTCATAATCATGCCATCCATCAGATGCTCTACACACTGGTGCCATTTAGTTTTTTGTGATTTTAGAAGCGTAATTTGAATTGGAGACAAATCTTGACAAGATATTTTCAGTGCAGAACTGCACTCAACTCATTTAAGGTTACAGTTACTATTGTAAAATTTGTAACCTTCTCGTGCCCTAAAGAAGGTAGATAGACACAAAGACAACTATATATGCACCTACCATTATATAAACATCCAAACTACTGCATATTTCATTTAATAGTAACTTCCTTCACTACTTGCTTCTTTCCATGAATTTGCACAGCTGTCTTTTAGGTGTTGTACACTCTTTTTTTCTCCTTGACCAATTTTAGTCCAATCAGGTGTAGAAAAATAAATATTTTCTAAAAGAAATGAATTTTGGTGGTTATAATATAAAAATATTACACTGCAAACTATAAAAATATTGGACAACATGAATAATTTATCAGATCCGGAAAAAAATGGATGTCTCTGATTTAAATGGACAGATCTACAATGCATCTTTACCAGATCTGCTAAAGATCCGCTAAAGATCTGCATATATCAGATAGCTGTCTGCTTCTTTCATCATATTCTGGCGAATATTTATTCAAATAAGTAAACAATGTATGCAAAATTTAGTGTATCGAAAAATTGTGAAACATGAGATCTTTAGCGGTAAGCCGTAATCCCATCCAATAGCAAGGAAAAACTGTGTGCGCAGCAAAGAGTGTTAGGCAAAGTCTTCTATAAATAAGAGGCACCAACATTTCATATTTCGTCCCGAGCTCCGAAAGATGAGGCTTTAAATGGCGTGTCCTGTTTGTTCAAATGGTACCAATGCCTGAAATTTTAGAAAAGAGAAGATCTTAGCATGAGCGGTTTAGAAAAGGAGGGAGATTTGACACAGCCACCACAGGTACGAAATCATATTTCAAATTTCTACCCTAATTTTTGTTTAATATTATTTTATCTTTACAGAATGTTTAATTTTATTTTATTTTTTGGTAAAATAATATAAACCTTTTTTTAAATAAAATTTCACTAGTCCTTCAAATTAAGGATGTGAATATGTACCTTTTGAAATTATTTTCCTTCCACACAAATTATGTGGCAACCTTCTAGACCAGTATAGAGATTTGAAAGGCTAGCAACCGAAAATATTGTATTACATATCAAAAATAGGGAAATAATTCTGGCCATATGCGTAGTAAGTAATTAACACATATCTATTGTAAAATGTGACAAGATATTTAATTTATATTGGTTTTCATAAGCTAACATATACTGACAACTTCAGTTTTGGAGCAAGCTAACAAATCAGAATTCCTCCAATTACTATAAAATATACCAGCATGTCCGCTATAAATGAACTCCAAATAGTAATTGAACCCCTATATTCTCTTGTAGACCATGCCCACTTACTAATGGTTGAAAAAATTGCTCCTCCCTGATGTTCAGTTCACTTTGTGCGAGTACATTTGCTATGGTGTTATAACTTTTCTGTCACTAACATGTCTAATTTAGAAAATATGTATTTAACAATTGTTTTATGCTTGTGTGTAGTTGTGTACAGTACAAAGAAGCAAAAGTGGACCAAAGAAGAAGATGACATCTTCATCGAGGGGCACAAAACTCTTGGAAACAAGGGGGCCGAAATTGCCAAATTGCTCCCAAACAGGACTAAGGTTTCAGTGAAGAAACATTGGCAATGGAACAAGTACCAAATAGATCAAGTACCCAAAGATGCAAAGCTCCAGGCCAAAGCCAAAGCAACAAGAATATAGGCGGAGCTTAGAGGAAAACACCCTAATACATCTGGCTCTGTCAGTGTAAATGTAGGCATTATCAGTGCATCTTCATCAGCACCAGTTGAGCCCATTTATCAGTATGAAGACAACTGGTTGCAGCACCAGCTTTCCAAATTATGGTCATTTTGAAAAAAAATATCTTACTGATTGTTTATGCAGGAATTCTGACTAACATGATGACGAAAGAATGTAGAAGTAGATAACTAGATATATCTCATGCTTGTTTAGATTCTTTTCTTCTGTTACATGTTGTTTTTTATTCTCTTAATTTTATGTTTGTAGTTCTGTATAATATTTTAATTCTTTTCCTCTTCCGTGGAATTTATAGTATGTTTAACAATCATGACTTCAAAGGTACTTCTAGAATGTTGTTGTTGTCATCGGTGGTGGCGGTGATAGCTTATGTTATTATATGTATAGCACATACTCTCTTTGCCTCTTTCAATTTTTTGCTCAATTATTTAGCCTGCTTATACTGTCTACATGTAGTGGGAACCTATTAGAACAGAATTGCAAAATGGCAAAAGTTTTAGACTGCAGGAAAATTCATAAATTTGAGGTGAAGCAAATTAAAGGAGAAAAGAGGAGAGAGACACAAAAATTGTCCGTCGCTGTGAAATAAGAGACAAGAATAAGAGGATTAGGTTCCCTAACAATCTAAGCCGTCATCTAATCCGTCTCTCCTCTTTTCTCCACTCTATCTACCTAGCTAATATAAGTTTCAAATTCCTAACAAGTCCTAATCTTTAAATGGTGTATCATGTTTTTTTCTATGCATTTCCAATGGATGAACTTCCAGGAAAGAGAATATCTCGGCATTGGTGATCTAGGAAAGGAAGGAGACTGGCAGCCACCACAGGTACATACAACATCGTTTTCAAATTCATTCATTTATTTTCTTTATTTTTTGTTTTATCTAGCAAAGGTGGTTGCAATCTCATCATCCATAACATTGATCTATTTTATTCATGAAAAACATGAGAGGACGTTCTGGGAACAATGATGGAAATTAAAGTTAATTTGAATTAGTTAATGTTGATGAGGATACCTTGTTTGATCTCATGCAGGCTGTAAATTAACTATCTCAACATAAAGGGATTACTGGATTTGGGTTGCCGCACCGTGGCAGATATGATGAAACAGAAGTCGGTTGAAGAAATACAGGAGCATTTACTGTTAATTTGATTATTGTAAACTATCTCACTCGGCTGAACGAGCAAGGAGGCTTGGGCTTTTGAGAATATCTAATCTTACTGTTAATTTGATTATTGTATAGGGCAAAAATTAGGGATCAAACTTTTGTGTATTCAGTCGATTTGTTTGCGTTATTGGGCCATCGTCCTAATGTGGTATATTTAAGTTGATAGATATTTTTGGAAATTGATTACCGCCATATGCAGTTTTGTCGTCCCTGTCATCGTTAAATATAAAATGAACATATACAGTAAACAAAGTGATAATATAGATGATCTAAGTGAACACATACGAAACAAATAAGTTCAATGAAAATAAATTGAATATGCATGTAAAATTCTAAACAAATGATGACAATGTATATGCAAGGACATTCAGAAAATCACAATCAAAAGTTATTACCAATTCGTTCTTGTTTTTCTTTTATTCTGTTTATTTTCTTCCTTCTACAATTCATCTCTTCAAGTTACATTCATTTTACGTTCTGTTACAATTAGCACAAATTAATTACTCAAATACAAAAGAACTCTGTTGATTGTGTGAAGGACATCACAAGATGCATGCTAATTTGAATATATCACCAATTTCCCAAATTGGATGGCATCATTTAAAAAAAAACACAGCAATTAACCATACCAAGAATTAATACACAACTCAAATTTATAATGAAATCAGATCCCAACAAACCCTAATTAGTTTTGAAATCAAGAAGTGAAATTGAAAGAAAAATGAGGAATTGAGGAAATACTAGGATGTTGGGAAGCAACCAAGAGACAACTAAGCCACTGAGTTTGGGCTTTTCTCCTCCTCAGCGGTACCTCCAGCAGAGTAAAACCCTAGAGAGGGTCTGGTGCTTGAGTCGTGTAGCCATGGTCAGGATAGACTTGCGATAAATGGAATGTCCTTTGACTACCTCAGTCGGCCAATCTTTGACCAGCAGCTGCTTGGTGCTTTGCAAGCCTACATACAGGTATGAATCATTTGCAAGTGGCACTACAAGAGAGATGGTCTATTGCTAGATTTGCTAAAATTTTTAAATAGACTTTTTTTGTTAGTGTTGGACTTTGTTCTATTACTAAATTTAATTGATGCACTAAAGTCTAACAATTTTTTAACAAGACTTAATTTTCTATTAATAAGTACTAAAAAATCTAGCAATTTATTTTTGATAGACTTTTGAATCTTGCAATGTTTAATGTAGCAATTTTTTGCTACACCATAAATTAATATAGCAAAAAATTGCTACATTAAACATTGCAAGATTCAAAAGTCTATCAAAAATAAATTGCTAGATTTTTTAGTATCTATTAATAGAAAATTAAGTCTTGCTAAAAAATTGCTAGACTTTAGTGCATCAATTAAATCTAGCAATAGAATAAAGTCCAACACTAATAAAAAAAAGTCTATTTAAAAATTTTAGCAAATCTAGTAAGAATTTTGCTATGGTGAGTTGCAACTCACAGGGGCTCTGGTGAGTCGCAATCCGGGCCGTTCATTCCGCTCCAAGATTCGTGCAGATGATGACTCGCGCGATGTCGCTGAGCGATTAAAAGTTTCCGTTCCGTCAGCGAAAATTCTCCGTTTCCTCTCTCTCTCTCTCTCGCTCTCTATTTCCCCTATCTGCTCCTTCTCTCTTCAAAAATTTCGCCTCCTCTTTAAAATTTCCTCCTCGAGAAAACCCTAGATCAGATATTCGAAACTCCTGCTGAAATGTCTCGATCTCTCTCTCGCACTCTCTTCGAGAGCAACTGAAAACCCTAGATCGGAGCTCTCCTCTTCGTGTCGCTCACACTCTCTTCAAGAGCAACTGAAAACCCTAGATCGGAGCTCGCCTCTTCGTGTCGCTCACACTCTCTTCGACAGTAATAGAAACCTAGATCAGAGCTCCTCCTCTTCGTCTCGCTCTGTCTCTCATCGGGGCTCCTCCTCTTCGTCTCATTCTCTCTCTCACACTCTCTTCGAAACAGCAGCAGAAATCCTAAATCGGAGCTCCTCACGCCTGGATTAGCAACAGAGCAGCATCGACTGGATCAGAACAGCACAGGTTCTATCTCTTTCACCACATCATGCAACTATCTCAGCAAATACTTTCTATTTTTTTTTGTGTGTGTGTGTCGAATAGAGGACACAAACACGCATCGGCTATATGAGATCTTGTAAATTAATACACAAACATGTGCAGTGATGGCAATTTCTTGCATTTTGTAAATTAATACATAAAATTACCGTTAATAAGGAGACTCATAAAATAACAGTGAGGCTTTTTGAGACAGTGTGCAATAAGCAAATAGCAAATAGCAGATATTTGCAAACACAATTTAAGTAGCTCAAATTTGCTGAAAAATTAAGTAGTAATTTAACCTCCTGAGCCCTTAATTTTATCTCATTAGTGCAATTTAACTCGAGTACTTCCTCACCAATATCTTCTCTTTCATTATTTGTGCAGATTTTATTCAATTAATTCCATGTCAACTTCAAATGTGAGCACTGGTTCTGACATTGGTATTCCAAATTGCTATTGCAATGAGTTAGCTGTTTTGAAAACATCATGGACAGATTCTAATCCAGGCCGCAGGTTCCTTGGTTGCAGAAATTATGAGGTACTTTTTGTAATGACTATTTTAAGAATGATAAGAATGAGTTAGTTGTTTTGGAAACATCGTGGACAGATTCAATGATAAGAGTTAGCTTTTTGTAATGAGTTATATAGCTGTTTTGAAAATGAATGATTTAATAGTTGTTATGAAATGTAGATGTCAAGAAGTTGTGGATATTTTTTTTGGTATGATGCACCTGTCCAAGATCGTGCAAAGGTAATAATCAATGGACTTCTCCGTCGCTTGAATAATTTGAAACGTGAGAAGAAGGTTCAGGAGGAGGTTCAAGAGTCGAAGGAAAGAAGGCTCAAGGTTCAGGACTCGAAGGAAAGAAGGCTCATTGTTGTAATAGTTATTTTAGTTGTTTTCATTTTGTACTTGTTGAAGTAGCATTTTGTATCAAATTTAAGTACTATTTTAGTCTGTAATGTATGTTTAGGTGCAGATTGAACCTCCTAGCTCTCTATGTTATGTGAGCTTAATGTATGTTAGCATGAGCTTAATGCATGTTATGTTAGCATGAGCTTAATGTATGTTATGTGAGCTTAATGTTTGAACCTCCTAACTCTCTAAATGCTCATGTAATGGATGCTCTTATTTTCTCTTTTGAGATATTTGAACTGTTTGATGTGTGCCACGTTAAAATTCAAGATTGAGAGAGTATTTTTGTCTGATCATGGAGCAACTCAAAAATGATATTAATAGAAAATAGAAAACTAAACATGATATTAATAGGTTATCTGAAAGCACGTTAATTTTGTTGTTTCAATAGGAAACAAGAAACAATAAATTTATCTCAAAGTAAACGAGACATCAAGTAAACAAATATGTGAATGAAAACACACATCAAGTAAACAAATTTAAACTTGTACATAGTATAAACAATGTGTACAAAGCCAAACCGTACCAGAACATGGTACATCCAGTAAATGAACTAGGTTCAAATAACTAGTAAATGAAAACACATCCAGTAAATGAACTAGTGAAACAAAGCATTCAAATAACAAACATGCTAGTCTACAGAACTAGGTTCTCATACAACAGAACATGAAATTTAAATAACAACTAAACAATAAAATCTACAGAACAAATTTGTCTCTCATACAATAATAGTACTAGGTTCTCATACAACAGAGCATGGAATTTAAATAACAACTAAACAGATATGTGTACATTTCTTCGCTGCCGCTATGCGATTTTTCACTTATCTCCATTTCCAAGGGCCTAGTTACACATTAAAAGCAGAAAAAAAACTGATTAGAACAAGGTACAGTGAATTCTATATAAAGTCTACATACATAAATTAGTGTAAAAATTACCATTGGGCATGTTCTTGCATTGTGACCCGCTATCTTCGAACAAACTTTACATCTGCGTCTTTTCTTCACTCCTACATCAGCTGCTGGTTTAAATCTAGTAAGCTTCTTTCTCTTTGATAAATGGACTCTATCATATTTTCAGTCCTTTTCACAAATTGAAAAATAGAAGTGTGAGATCTGACCCAATTTTTGAAAATGGCATTCATACTCTCACTCCTTTGTGTAGTAGACATATCAGCAAAAAAAGTGCCTCGAAAGTAGGTGGGGAACCATTCATGCCTAGTGGAAAACATAGTCTTTAGGTGGTTCACATAACCTAATTTATGCCTATCAATCATTGCTGCCCATTGGTCTTCAAAATCATCAATTGTCAAGGTACGATTAATTACAGCAGCCAACTCATCCTTGAAATCAGATTTTTCACCATATAATACCCCTAAATGCTCTCTGGCTTTTCTCATGACATGCCATTGACGACATCTATGCAGAGTAGAAGGAAACACCTCTTGAATGGCCTTTTTCATGGCTGGATCCTGATCTGTGATGATAGAAATTGGGTGTTTTCCATACATAGCAGCCAACCATGTTCTAAACAGCCAAACAAAATTTTTAGCTTCTTCACATCTAAGTAGAGCCATACGAAATAAAATAGACTGTCTATGATGGTTTACCCCAATAAATGATGCAAATGGCATAGTATACTTGTTAGTGTTATATGTTGTATCAAATGTTACAACATCCCCAAATTCTTGGTAGGATCTTCTTCCCCTTCCATCGACCCAAAACAGATTCCTTACAACACCATCATCATCAACATCTAATTCATAAAAGAAATCTTTATCTACCTCATGTTTCTTCCTAAAATAAATAAGAGTAGTCTCAACATCACGTCCAACAAGTTTACGATTCTCTTGTGCTATCTTATTACTAACATCCTTCTTCTTAAACCTTAAATTCTGTTTCCCACCACTTTGAGATCCTATGTATTCTACTATTTTTGAAGGTTCCACATTTTGAGCATTTAAATCACAAATCATCTTTACTACCTCTTCACTTAAGCTCTTTTGGGAACGAAGATCCGCACATCTTGCTAGGTGAAGTAATCAACACATGATTGTGCTCCTCCACAAATACACTAACTTGCCAAATCCCATCTTTCAACCGTCTAACTCTTAGAGAAGTCTTGCATCCAACTCTAGTAATTGACTTTACCTTCTGTGGACTCTTGTCAAGACTTACACTTCCAATTGGCATTTCAAAATTCTTTTGGTTCTTGCAAAATCCTTCTTTACTACAAAGAAACCTTTGCGATGATGGTCCTGCCCTTGACCTTGTCTTACTTGATTTTCGGACACTAAAACCAACTCGTCCTACATATTCATTATAAAAAATAAATGCCTCTTCTGCTGAACTAAATTGCATACCGACATATGGTTTATTGGGCTCATCATGGCAATCATCTTCTTCATCATAGCCAAGCTCTTCTTCATCATAGCCAAGGTCTTCTAATTGGCTAAGCTTTTCTAACCGACAAAGCTCTTCAACTCCGATGTAGGGATCGTTAACACCCAATTGTTCAATAATTTTGAACACAATTAAATAAAAATTCAGAATATAAGACTTTCTTTTCAAAATATGTTATCAAAGTTAATACTCAGACATTCTGTTTTGATATTAAAAGATGAAAAATCTCATTTTTCCTTTTGCAGGGGTGTGCATCTTTCGCAGCGAGATGATAACTAATTTCCAGTCGTTACTGAGATCTCCCAAAGCAAAGTATGCACATAAACTATAAGTTAATCTAACTACAAAATATAAATTACACCATTAATGAAACTAGACCACCACAAGCATATTAACCGATGACCCCTTAACACAATAGTGATGTAGTCTTGTTCCTAGAACTACGCCACCAGAAAAACTGATTTTGACCCCCTAATCTATTTCACTTGATAAAATAGTAATCTACTTAGATCAACATCTTGAGTCAATATACTTGGTTTTGACCCCCTAATCTATTCTAAAAGCCAGAATTAGAGAATATACCCGCAATTGATCTTGCTCGTCGTCCTCGACAATATTTCTTGAACCAGAAGTTGACCCACAAGTTGACATTTCCAATCCAGCCGTGAGGAGGTGTCGATTTCTGTTGCTCTCCAATCTGTTGCCGCTTCGATCTAGGGTTTCGGTTGCGAGTGAGATAGAGAGAGAGCTCGCGCGAGAGAATGCTCCGATCTAGGTGTGAGAGAGCTCCGATCTAGGGTTTTAAACAGGAGGTGAAACTTTTGAAGAGGAGGCAGATTGTGTGTGTTTCGATTCAGAGGAGTAGATAGGGGAAATAGAGAGCGAGAGACAGAGAGAGAGGAAACGGAGAATTTTCGCTGACGGAACGGAAACTTTTAATCGCTCAGCTACATCGCGCGAGTCATCATCTGCACGAATCTTGGAGCGGAATGAACGGCCCGAATTGCGACTCACCAGAGTCCCTGTGAGTTGCAACTCACCATAGCAAAATTCAATCTAGCAATATACCATCCCTCTTGTAGTGTGGTAGTTTCTGTAAAGTAGAAACAGGCAGCATAATGCTTCGGGAAAATATGCCATGCATTATCGGATCACCTATAAGGATAGCAGCAGCAGTAGGTACTGTAAGGATACCAACATACCAACAAAGAGAATAGTTCTTGGTACCTGGAGGTTTTGTTGGCTAGAATGTCTGTTTAAAACCTCAGTTATGCAAACATAAAGCAAGCCAGAGGAAAACACAAAATAAATAATAATAATAATAATAATAATAATAATAATAATAATAATAATAATAATAAATAAACTACTGGTTCGTTAATGTGGGGAAATTGGTGAAAAAAGATGACGACATTCATAGTAAAATTAATGTAACTCATCCTCATAAATTGGGCTTTTGTTTTCCCAAATATTATACATGAAGGCAATAATAATATAGAGACTGATTCGTTTGAAACCACTGTTTTTTTTTTTAATTCCAATTCCATATATGCTACCAAACATTGTTCAAATTAAAGGGGACTGAAGAATTTGTGTAGAAAACAACGTGATATTAGAATCAATGAGTGTCAAAATATGAAAATGCAGAATTGGAATCATTGATCTGTACCAGATTTTCACCTTTGACACACATACACACGAGCATAGAAGGAGGACGAGGTGAGGTTTGAATCGCAACATAATGAAAGTACGAAACGAGCCAACCAGTCACTACCGAGTACCGAGTATCGAGTACCTACGAACGGAGCATAGAGAAGCGTTTGGTGGACGAGGAGGATCGCGTGTGGTGGGTAGAAGAGCGATTGGGATTGGAAATGGAAAGAGGTCGCGTGTCGCGCCTTCCTTCAATTATTAATTAAATTAATTATTAATTTGCACAGTCCAAGAAAAGAGATCCGAATTTTTACAAACTTATTATTGATAACCCATTACCCATAACCCATTACCCATTTTACATTGATTAAATTAAGCCTTGTCATTCAAAATTCTTTCTTGCTTAGTTGCTTTCATTCAAGAAAAAGAAAAGAGTCAAACTTACACTGACCAGCTCTCTTCTCTTTTCTTCTCTCTCTATCACGCACACGGCCTCTCTCCACATCACGTACTCCATTGCTCTCTTCTCTCCTCTTCTCTCTTCATTGAAATCTTCTTTGAGACTGTAAGTTTAAACTCTCTACTGTAGAGGTGAAAAGATCTTTCATACATGGTTTTTTATTTTTTGTATTATGTAGGGTTCATATTAAATCGTTGTAACTTTTTGAGTTTCTTGCGGAGGGGTCATTCCTAATTCTATTGAGATCGGAGATGGTCCATTCTAACTGACTGTATTGGTATTATAGAGCAGCTTATCGCCGTAAAATATATTATTTGTTATGTGGATTAATCTGGTCTTATTGAATTATTATATATTAATTAAGTATAGAGAAGCGCATTGTTAAATAGCCAATTATGGAATTTTTTAGCCGACTCTGTTTGTTTCTTTTGTTGCAATATAGATGGACAAGCTGTCAAATGATTGCAGAAGATACCGTTTTTCTTTACGCCCTGCAATCCGTCGGTGTGGGATGTGATATGAGCTCCAACTTACACTATCCTCTCTTTTTTCTCACATGCGAGAGGTATTCATTGCTTCGATAGATGGCTAGGAGAGGAGCTTTCAATGATAATGCTAATTAGAGGATGTTATTGGATCCTTACATAAGAGAACAAAAAAAGGCAAACCTCATATGAGTTTTTCATCTAAAGAAATGCATTGATCAATGTTATCTTAAAAATTCACAATCGAAAAGTTTTTTCAAAGATTTATGTTTTCTAGTATCTTGAGTTTTTGTATGATTATGTCGGGTTTAGAGTAGAAGAGAAGAGCTTAAGAAGAAAGACGATAAAAGTAATTTGATTAGTTTCTATCTAATTTCTTAGTTAAAAATTTAGAAACTACAATGCCAATATAGCTCTATTTTAATGAGGGGTCTTAATCACTAATTATATGATACTCTTAATTGGAACCTTAATGAATTGAACTAATACAAAATATAAGTATAATCTTTCTTTACATGTATCCATGAGTTTATGAGTGTAATCAAAATAATTGTTTTCAGTATTGTGTTTCTTACAATGATGTATTACGTGGGAAACATGAAATAATTCATTTTACTTTCTTTTTAATTTACTCCAATAACTCAAATTTACTCAATTGCAAAACAAATAATGGAACAAAAATTTCATGGCATATCTATTATAAATTTTCACATATATAGAAACTTTTGAAATATTAATCTCCATAATATAAAAAAATTATAGTTCATTTAGTCATGTAATTCCTCACTTGTAGTACCGGGTCATGTATCATGTCAATTTAATGCCTCACATTTTTTTTTTCGGGAACTCACATTTTAATAAATGAGGTGAATGATTTATGCATTTTGTATTAACCCTTTATATTGTGTCTATGGTCTTGTTTGGATGAGTTAGGAATAAAAAAAGAAGAAGGATTAATTTATGATGTATAACTTATTATGTCAAGTTATGTATGGAAATAAGAAGAGGCATAACTTAAGGAACAATTATTTTCATTTGGTTATGCATAAAGAATAAAAGCACAATAATTATTTTCACTGTAGTACAACAACAATAATAACTATAATAGTTGCAATCATGGTAATAACAATTTTAGTTATTAATAATAAAAAATATATGATTGTGACACTAATAATTATGGTTATGATAATACTAGTCAAACAATAACAACAACACTTATTTACAATATGACTATTAAACTAATAACAATAAGAAGCAAACAATTTAACTGAACATAATTCATTCTACCTCAATCTATGGTGCAAACTTATGCTTCGATAAAAATTAAGTTATACTGAATTATTCATTGAACTTATTTTCATACAGTACGTGGTATAAGTACATAATAAAGAGTTTATTCTTTCCTTATGCTTCTACTAAACACATATTGTATGAAGAACTATGATATATAGGACGTGTTACCATGACTACCTTTGGATGATATTTCGATTTGATAAATTTGGATGGAGACTAGGGCTTAGAAAAGAGCAATATTTTTTTCTAAAAGAAAATTATTTGCGATAAAGATCTTAAAATATTGAGAATCAACTCTTAGTCTAGTAGCAAAGAGCAATGCATCTTAAGCGAGAGGTCACAAGTTTGAAATCCGATTTGGGGGGGTCTTTTATAGACATTTAATTTTAAAATAAGTTAGGAGACTTGACACCCAATTTATCTTAAAAAAAGAGCTTAAAATGTTAATTTTTAGAACGACCAATTTTCAAATGTGGCTAAAATTGCTTATAACGCTTACTAAGTTTAGCAGTCGGTTTCTCGTCTTTCAGCGATCCGTTGTTGAAGTTAATGGCTCGCTGAAATCTTCTGTGTCGTCAGTCTTCAACTGCTACACATTGGTGCTCTTTGTGGGTCGCCAATCAAGTTTGTGGGTCGCCAATCATGTCAAAAACAGTGAAAATACCGTGTCGAGTAGCCTTATCACGTAGATCCTGTACAAAATGAAGAAACCATAGCAGTATCTAGTTTTTAACCTAAATTAACAATTAAATGTTAGAAATAACTTATAAAATTATGAAATTAAAATCTATAAATGATTGAAATACTAGATATGAAAACCATTTATCACTATTCCATGCATTTCCATGCATTTCCGAAATTAATGCTATGATACGAACTGTTGGTATGACTTACTTTTCATGATGCTTCTCAAATTGATAAACTGGCTAAAGGAAATAACTATTTGAGATTTGAGTGTCAAATTTTTCAAATTGATTTTCCACTTCGGTTTAATTTGATAAAAATTTCAAGCTAGCTAGTTCCATTCGCTAATATCACACTTGGTTGCGTGAATACATTTTAGAGTATGTTTTCCATAGTTTATTAGATGCTGATGAAGGATATTTTTGTTAACTTAACCTATAAAAAAATATGATTAAAATCTATGTTCTACCTTAATTTACAATGTAAATGCTTAATTTCAGTTCATATGTCTAGTGTCCTAATTATTCAAGTAACATAGTTGTAATATTTTCCTGAAAATTAAATTATTATAAAAAATGCACTAATGTGATCTTGTGGTTAGTTGTGCTTGTTAAAAATTAAGTGTGAACCTCAAAATGGTACGGGTTTGGTACCATTTCTTTGTAACAGTAGTCATCAGTATCAGTATTCAGTATTTATAAATAAAAAAGAGCCGTGGGAGTCGAAATTGGTTTGTTATACTCTGCTCCGACACGGCAAGTCAATTTTTCCATATATTTTCGATTTTTGCAACAGGAACTCTGTAGTTATTTTTGTGCTGACTCTTATCCTCATAAAATTGACCCGTTTCACCGGTTCATGTTTAATTGGCAGCAAAAAAAAATTTTCATTGTTGTGTTGCCTGTATAATTCGTAGGTTCCTCCTGCTGTTTCGAGCCCCTATTACACTTTTCCTTTTCTCCTCTCCTCAGTGCTCCTCTGGTAGATCTACCTCATTCTCTCGCCATCCTTTCCCGTCAATCTGGTCCCACCTCCTCCCTCTGTTCCTCCTCTTCTCCGACGGAACAGTGGAACCACAAGACCTAGAAATCGGTAAGCTTCGTTTATATCAAAATTTATCTCTCTCCCATTCATAGAATAAAAAAATGGTTTTGTTCTTCAAGAAGCAGTTTTGTTATATTTGTCTTTGATTTTGTTTTATTTCTTTCTTATATGTAGTGAATTAGAAAATATCGGTGTTCATACCACTATCAGAATTCCAATTAGTGGTGCCTTGAAGGTGTTTGAAGAAATGCTCAGGTAGAAATAGTGAGGGAAATTTACCTTTCTAGAGAAATTTGGCTCATCTTCAAGTTCCTTTCCTAAACTTTAATTATGTTTATTTTTCTCTTTTGGATAGTATATAACTGAAGAGATTGACCGAATGAAAGTGCATCAGCTTAATTCTAGAAAACAAATGAGGTACTATGGGCATTATTTGGAAGACATAAAGAACCACAAGGTGCAGCTAAAAATAAATACTGCTATTTCTGAAAGGGACCAGACAGGCAAAATGCTTAATAAATCAAAAGAATTAGCCTCTAAATTGGTAAAATCTTTTATTCAAAATAATCTGAATTTTATTTATTTATACCATGTCTAATTTCGAATTTTTTACTTTGGGGTTACTCAAATTCAGGTATGATTGAATCCATTTAAGTAATGTGGTAAGGTCAGGTTTTTTAAGTTTGTAGATTTCCATTGTATGTGCCGACGTGCCGTCAAATTGTTAAATCAATTGTTCTATCTTTTGCTAATTAATTTCCGTTTCTATTTGTATCTATCAGCTTGATATATTTCTCTTAAAACAAACTTAAATGTTTACAAACTAAACATTCTGATAGTACTTCAGAATGTGATATATTTCTCTTTTTAGTATACAGGAAATAATATCATGAGGCCTCTAAAGGGCTCTTTACCGTGAGGCTATTGCACGGCGTGCTAGACGGTTTATATGAGCAGCTTGCCCTCAATTTTTTTTTTTTTTTTTTATACCAAGCAAACAACTATTTTTCCACAAGGTTGACTAGATTTCACTTTTGTTTGAGCTGACATGTAATGCGAAAGATAAGGATTAGTTAATCATGAACTGTGCTAATCAAGTCACTTGGCACAATAACTCATAATTGTGAAAAATAAAAATCTCTTCTAGGATAACTCAAGTATGTCCTAATTTTATGAACAAGCTGAAATATATATTCTAATTTGGGGTAAACAAATGATATCAAATTGCAAAGTTAGAATTATACGATGCATAATGAACATTTACTTCTATGCTGGATAAGCTCAAAATTAATTTTGCGCAGGCTCATAATTCTATGTCAGTAAAAAAGATGAATTCTCATTGGAGTAGATTATTAAGGTGTTGACTGTTGATCAAGGTTTTAAAATGCGATTTATGTGGTTTGACGGTTGGGTGGTAATTTAACGGTTATCGGTGATAAAATGGTAAAAAAACGATTTATGCGGTGATAAAACGGATAAAACGGTAGTACGGTATGAACGAGAACTAAGATAAAATGGCGATAAAATGGAAAAAAACGGAATTTTTTAAAAGCTTGCTGTTGATATATGTCGTAATGGTCCTCTTGGCACAATACAAGTGATATATAGCAATGCATACGGGGTATTTTTGGAAATAAAGGAAATATATCACATTCTTACTCATATGATTATTATTTTTTACTAACTATTATTATTGTTGTTGTTGTTGTTGTTCTTTTTTTTACATTCAGCTGACATTATGGATGAACATGCAAACCAGCACTTGAGTCAAACTATGCTACCAAAACTCCAAAAGTAATTCATGATTGCATAAGAGACAGTGAGACAAATCATATATTTCTTCCAGTTTAACAAGTTAAAAAGTTAAATTATGCTATTACAACTTTAGTACAGTTTGCAAAGAGTATATATATCCTAAACGTTACGCGCATTTTATATTTTTTATTTGACTCGAGCTAAACATAGGCGATATTAATAAAAGGTTTTGATGCTTCAGTTAAAATTTAGTACAAGTACCATATTCCGGTATATTCATGATTAAGCTTTAAAGGACGTTCACTTTAATTTGCTATATCAGACTATCAGTACTTTTAAGAAGACACGTACTAATAAGCCAATTTTTTTTGGGGTTAAATGGTATAATTAAGAACTGTTGGCTGTTACTAATATGAACCGATTTGCAATCATTTGTTGTCCTTAGTTTTTAATTATATTTTAATAGGAACACTCATGTTGGTTCACGTTTTTTTTGTTTTTACCTCACTTTATTCCATGATGTTTTCAATGGTCACCTTGAATATATAAATATCACGCTTGATGATATGTCTTTTTGTTGTGTAGTTTGTTTCTCTACGATTTTCTACCGAGTTATGCAACAATATCTATTTGCTTCTGTTTTTTTGACAGGCTAAATGGATTATTTAATATTTTTATTGCTTTTATATCTCAATCGTATTGATTTGTAGTGTTATTGATGAAGGTTTATTACCTAGGAATCAAATAAATTTTTAACCTATAGCTAACCTCACTAATCGTTCAGAATATAGCTTTAGGGTCGAACCCAAGGGACGGATCTATGAATATCGGACTTATCTTTTCTTAAAATCTAGACAAGAATATTTTTTTGTGAAGTTTTAAATAATATTAAATTAAACGATGATTCTATTAAAGATGTTTTTGGTTATTTTTGGACTTGGAATAAGATGTTCAAACTAACTGAAGTAAAATATTAAAGTAAAGTCTTTTTAAGGTCTTAACAGAAATTTAGGCGCCTTAGAAATCGGATTTCATCTATGTTTGGCTATTAAATTAGAAACTCAAAATACTTTCGCGTTTTAGTTTTTCAATTTAACTACAGTCAACTCTCTGGTCGATTCGAACAGAGATCTGTTCGATTCGAACAATGGTCTGTTCAGTTCGACCAGACGTTTGTTCGGTTCGACCAGAGAGCAAAAGTGCGTTGGGTTGGTTTGCTATGTTCACTAGTGTTTTGAGTTAGGTTATATTGGACGAACCTAGCTAACCTAAACCTCAGCCTTCGCTTGTTGGAACAGGTTCTGGTTTGTTCACAATCTAACCTATTTAACTTGATTGGTTCACAACTTTTGGTATAGAATTCAACTCGTTAAACCAGTTTATTGGAGTTCTTAGGAATATTTAGAAGTCTTTTGTACTAGTCTAAAAGTCGCATTTTTGATGCAAACTAATCTCCCCTTTCAGTTCTAAGATTTACTCCAAATACTTAAATCAATCTGAACTTGCTATTCCTAACTTAGACTTACGAGATGCAGCTGTTCAACTAGAAGGTAATTAGAGAACTCAACAAGTAATTAACTCAAGCAACTAATTAATTCACAATAAACTAGGTCTCAAAACATAGCAATTCATAGCATATCAAACTAACTTCATCCAAACATAGAGTTACTCTCCTAATCCTAAGGCTATAAAAAGGACTAGCCTAACATAGTATCAAAGCAAACAACAAGAGATAAACAACAATAAAGATACAATCCCATCGAATCACAAGATAAAAACATAAAGAAATAAAATCGAATACTCCTTATGCTTTTGATCACGATCTTCAAGGCGATGGAGTGATGCTAGATGGAGATCTCACTTGAAATACTGCTGCCGTCGTCGCAAGGATGATGATTCCCAAAGAGAAGAGAGAAATTGGCCTTTGGAAAAGTGGAAAATGATATTCGGAAGGAATCCCCTTTTCTTCAGGCCTAGAGGGTATATATAGATGTCCCAGGTCGCCAGGATGGAAGGCTAGGGCACCAGGGCGCGAGAAATTGCCATAACAATCAATTTCCATACAAGAAATACTACCATATGTGATATGGCGGCAACCTGGTCGGATCGAACATGTGGGCAGTCGAACCGAACAGGAGAGAGAGAAAACAGCTACACAAGTATGCTACTGTGAGGTCCAGTCGGATCGAACAGCCAGGCAGTCGGATCGACTGAATAAAGGAGATGACGCCTGGTAGCCATGAGTCTAGGTCGGTTCGAACAGGGATCTGTTTGGGTCGACCAGAAGAGAGAATAGAGCCTCCAATGCTAGGAATGAGTCACCTAGCGTGCGTAATACGTCGGGAATCCATCTATACGCTCCAAAGTCATCAGAAATCATCAAAAACCTGTACATAGAAGAGAAGAAACGACGGCAGAGCCAAATCCTGAAAAAACATAGCAATTTATCAAATAATTTATTGGTTTGAGTCTATTTTGAGTGCTAAGTACGGTCCAAATAACAATAAATATTGACTACGTCAAATCCCCCCAAACTTAAACTTTGCTTGTCCTCAAGCATCGCCCTAAGCTTAGATTTTTAGACTATACTTAAATCTAAATCAAGTCATATCTCAAACCAAGAAATTAACATAAAAATCAATTGCTTGTGCCTAAAATTTTCTCACACTTTCATCAAATGAGTCAAACAATAATTTAAATAAAAACCAAGTCAAGTGTTCACAACTTAATCAATACAACTCTTGGTCCTAAGTGAAGTCTTTTCCAAAATTAAGAACTCTAGCCCTCTTTGATATTTCAAAAGCAATCTCAATTTCAATCACCCGTTCCTTTTCACATTTCTCAAAAATTTGTAAGTCCTTTATCAACTTCAGAAATTCTATAATGAACTTTTCTTAAGACAATTTCAATTTTTCACCAATGTTTCTCTTTCCTTTTTTTTTAGTGCAAGTCGAGCCGTGGGGCTTAACACCCTAGAGGATAATGAGGTATCATTGGCCTTAAGTTTGCTACTAGCACATGTCGCGCTAGGGAGGTTGGACGGGTGTTGCTCGACTATGGCCACGGTACACTTGGGCCATAATACTCAATAACTCCTTTACCAATGCTTTCGCACCGGGTCCGGTAGAAATTAATTACAAGCTCCCCAATTATACCTCGAAACTTTGAGTTATAATTCCTGACAGCTTGTAATTAATCCAATACCCTCCAATTTGTGGTTAAGTTAGTGGAGAAGGCCTCAGTGCGTCCTCGTTTTTACCGCTATTTGATTTAATTTCCCATTTATTGTTGCTCGTTGGTGATTCAAGCTATTTAAAAACAATTTCCAACTAGACAAAATTCATTTTATAATTTCTAAAGTCGATAGAATTCTTTTCAAAGTTTGTCAAATACGAATCAGTTCACTCGGTAAAAACTTGTGAGAATTGACTAAGTTTGAAATAACAATTCTAAGTATCCATAATCAAATTCAAATCTTAAAGAAAATACTTCAATTTGGGTCCATTGGTGCAAGATCAAGTATGATATCAAAACATTCTAGGGTCATTTGAGAAAATTTTTGTTTGACTCAAAAACAAGTTCAAGCAGTGTGAGAGTTAACATTTAAAATTCAAATCAAGAGAGAATAGGCAAAACCAACTTATTTCAAAGTCAAAATCATACTAGATTGTGCAATTTTCAAGTTCTGGTCGAATCGACCAAATGTCTGTTCGAACCGAACGAAAAGAATTAAATAGAGATTTTTTTAATGAACTGGTCGGATCGACCAGGTATCTGTTCGACTTGACCAGAGAAGACAATTATGCATAAAATCCAAAACAGATATGTTCGATTCGACCAGTACTTGTTCGACTTGACCAGAGAAGGTAAAAATTCGAGAAAAATTGCCCATTTTCACAGAAAACATCCTTTTCATCCCACAAATCGATTTATCTCCTATATGCCCTCCCCAAACTTATCAAATGCTTGTCCCAAGCATACATTCACACAGAAATTTAAAATAGGGGAGAAATTGATGGTTACCTTTTAGTAGGGAGGAGGATGGCTCCTAGAAGAAGAGCCTTGGTAGAAACCACCATCATAACTTGGAAAAATGCCAAAGAGATCACTCAGCTGGTCCTGCTGTTGCTGCTGCTCCTCTCCTTGGTTGCCCAGAGACGGATAGTAGCTAGGATCGGAGCTTGCGGGGCGTCCTTGTGCCTCAAAAGGTGGTGGAATGGGCTGCTGTGGCGGCTCTAGGACCTGTCCTCCAAGGTATGGGTAAAACCCATTGTCAGAGTGAGCGGAGAAGGTTTGCCGTGGAGAAGAAGGAGACGGTGAAGCTTGGCTATGAACCGATTGGGCTCCCGGGCTCATGGTCGGATCTTCATCATCACGCGGCCAATACCCTCGTTGCAAATAGAAGCGACTCTCAAATGCCATGTCATAGGCAATGCTAACTTTCCTATTCAAACGATCAAGCTTCTTGTTGCAAGCAGCCATGCATTTGCGCATCTCATCCCGTGTGTCCAAGTGGAGTTGAGTGAGGTTGTCCACCATTTGTATGAGATTGTTGGCCCATTGTGGCTGTGACTCACTCCCTTGAGGAAAGGGTACACGTGGGGGCGAGTTAGGCCTTGTTGATGGCCCCGCTTCATCGGTTTCCATGGGGATGATCCTAGGGACCGGGTGTTGCAACGCTGTCGCTGTCCTAGGAGTCACATAATCATGAGGAATTAGCCAAGAGAGGGAGTTAGAGAGATCTACCCAGTGAGGATATGGAAGAAAGAAGTTGCTCCCCTTGTCACGCACCCACAAGTATCGCTCGGATATGTCCCGGCTCTCACGGAAAATTTGCAAGAAACGAGCGGCTCGGAACCTATCATCATCATAGAACATGTAGCCGGTGCAAAAGGTTTGCTCGGGCAAAGGTAGGCCCATGCGCTTGGCTAAGATTGTAACAAAGGAGCCCATAGTGATTTTGCCCCTAGCGTTGTCCATATCCCTTTGATAAATCCAGTGCTTCACCATTAATTTGATCCAATCCAATTTAGGGGGTTCGGGTTGAAGCACGTGCCATAGGATGCCAATCTCCTTGTCATTGGTGATATTCACCGTCTCCCCTCGAGCAAAAATTGTAGAGGCAATGGCACGAAGGACGATTCGAAGGGTAGGGTGCTGCACATGTCTAGATTGAAGCCTACCCACAGTTGTGCCCGTGAGCCTCTCCCATACTTGCCTTCCGAAAACAACATCATTGGGATCCCTTGTCCAAGTAGTCTCCTCTACCTCCCCTCTTTCTAACTTGAAAACCACGGACAAGTCATCAAGCCATGCTTTATGAGTGTTGTTCCCAAGCCGGAACCAAATGTAATCCCGGCCATCTTGTTCCATGAGTCGAAGAGAAGAGAGAAACTCTTGGGTGTAGACTTGGTATGCCTTCTCTCGGAATTCCCAAAAGGCGGGGGTAATACCGGCATTGCTTGTGATCTCCAAAAATTGCTCCGCTACCCCAAAGGTTTCTAATTTCTCCGTATCCATGAACCTCGTGTGCTCGAAGGTTCTATCCCTCATCCTTAAATAATTCTCAAACATATAGGTCCAAGGCATTTCAAAGTTGGCATCCCTTTCAAATGGTGCTGCCGCGGGGTTACAGACCAAGTCCGGGTCCATCTCAGGCCCAATAAGGTGCTGCTGGGGTTGAGAAGAAGAAGCAGCGGCTGCTAGGCGTGCGCTGGCACGGGTTCTTGGCTTGGGTGCCATGGATAAAGGACAAGAGGCGAGGTTTTTGCAAAATGTAACAAGCTGTGGTTGCTCTGGTCGAACCGAACAGGGGGCTGTTCGAACCGAACAAAGTGGTCTGACAGAGGTTTGCGCTATATTTTGTGCCCTGGTCGATCCGACCAAGGTCCTGTTCGACCTGACCAGAGAGGGGAAAAGTCTGGTTCTGACAGATACTGGTACGGGTCGACCCGTTTCACAGTTCTACCCCCAAAATTGCTGGTACCACCTTGTTAATTTCTCAACCAAACAAATTTAAGTCTCAAATGAACAAAAGAGAGGGAAAAAGGAGCAATTGGACCTTTGGAAACCTCGATGTCGCGAAAAAGCGGTGGTTTGGAACGGGGCAGCGGCAATTAGTGGTCGTAGGTGTTACAGATATGTCCTAGAAGCCAATCTTTTTGGCTACTTCTATGGTTTTATGTCATTGATGATTTTATATCATTTGTTCCTTGATTTATGTGTTGACAGTTCATTCAGGTTGAGGATCTGAATTATAGATCACTGTGTTTCATTTAGTAGTAAATGACAACAATAAATCTAAAGCGTCCATAATCTTGATAATTAACAAGAAACATTAATTATCAATAAGATTAGTATGCAAGTTAAGTGATGATTAAGTTCTATAAATCATGGGTTAAGAGTAACCAACTTAATTGCATATGTTTATGTTAATTGAACATAGTACAGGACATGACCCAACGAAAGAAGTGTGTTGAAAACCAACTTGGTCGAAAGATCAAGGTCTTACGATCCGATCGAGGTGGTGAGTACTTGAACCATGAGTTTGGCGACTATCTAAAGGAGTGTGGAATCGTTCCACAACTCACTCCACCCGGAACACCACAATGGAATGGTGTATCCGAAAGGAGGAATCGAACTTTGCTTGACATGGTTCGATCAATGATGAGTCAAGCCGATTTGCCTATGTCCTTTTGGGGATACGCCCTTGAAACCGCAACTTTTACATTAAACCGTGTTCCATCAAAGTCCGTTGAGAAGACGCCCTATGAGCTTTGGTTTAAAAAGAAACCTAGCATGTCGTTTCTCAAGATTTGGGGTTGTGAAGCTTATGTGAAAAGGCTAGTGAGCGATAAGCTTGGACCCAAATCGGACAAATGTCATTTTGTAGGATACCCTAAGGAAACGAAGGGTTACTACTTCTATAACCGCAACGAGAACAAGATAGTTGTTGCTCGTTATGGTGTGTTCTTAGAGAAAGAATTTCTCTCAAGAAGATGTAGTGGGAGCAACGTGGTGATTGAAGAAATTCAAGAACCACAACAACAAAGCATGCCTCAAGAAGGCAATGTAGTTGTTCCCAATGTGGTGCCAAATGAGGTTGCACCGAATGAGATTGTAGCCGAACCCATTCCACAAGTTGTTGTGGAAGAAGAGGTTCATGAACAAGCTCCCTCAAATGAAAACTCAAACATATCGCGAGTCGATGATGTTGAGGAAGCACCTTCACTTGAAGTTCAAGAACAAAGTCCACAAACCGTTGTGGAACAAGTTCAAGAATCTCAAGCATGTACCCTACGAAGATCGGCAAGGCCAAGTCGTCCACCTATAAGATATTTAGGTTTGCACGACGTTCTCGTCATGGAGAACGATGAGCCTTTGACCATTGATGACATGAGAAAGAAACCTGACTCCAAGGAATGGCTAAAAGCCATGGAATCCGAAATGCAATCCATGTATGACAACAAGATATGGACCTTGGTTGACCTTCCCAACGGAGTAAAACCCGTTGAGAACAAATGGATCTTTAAGAGAAAGGTCGACATGGATGGCAACTTGACCATTTACAAAGCACGACTTGTAGCGAAAGGTTACAAGCAAATTCATGGTATTGACTATGAAGAAACCTTCTCGCCCGTTGTCATGTTCAAGTCAATTCGGATCATGTTAGCAATTGCCGCATTCTATGATTATGAGATTTGGCAAATGGATGTCAAAACCGCCTTCCTAAATGGAAATTTGGAAGAGGATGTGTATATGACACAACCGGAGTGTTTTGTGGATCCAAAGAATGCTAACAAAGTATGCAAGCTTCAACGATCCATTTATGGATTGAAGCAAGCATCAAGGAGTTGGAACAAGCGCTTTGATGAAGAAGTCAAGAAATTGAACTTCTCTCAAAGTGAAAAGGAACCTTGTGTTTACAAGAGGTTTAGTGGGAGCGTGGTTGTGTTTCTTGTTCTATATGTTGACGATATACTCTTGATCGGGAATGATATTCCCAAATTGAATGCAGTCAAGGATTCATTGAAGAAAGTGTTCTCAATGAAAGACTTGGGCGAAGCCGCCTACATCCTAGGAATCAAGATCTATAGAGATAGATCAAAGAGGATGTTAGGTTTGAGCCAAGATGCATATATTGACAAGGTGTTGTAAAAACACAACATGGCGAATTCCAAGAAGGGATTCTTGCCTATGTCACATGGCATTTACTTGAGCAAGACTCAAGGTCCGACAATGGAGACAGATCGGGAATACATGAAGCGATTCAAGTATCCATCTGTAGTCGGATCGATTATGTATGCCATGCTATGCACTCGCCCCGATGTGGCACATCCGATTAGCGTGACTAGTCGATACCAAGCCAACCCAGGCATGCCACACTGGACCGCAGTCAAGAATATCCTCAAGTATCTCAAGAGAACAAAGGAGAGCATTCTCGTATACGGTGGAGACCAAGAGCTCGTTGTAACTGGTTACACCGATGCTAGTTTCCAAACCGATCGAGATGACTCCAAATCACAGTCCGGCTTTGTATTTCTGCTTAATGGTGGTGCCGTAAGTTGGAAGAGTTCCAAGCAAGATACTACGGCCGATTCCGTCACCGAAGCGGAATACTTAGCGGCTGGCGAAGCAGCAAAAGAAGCCGTATGGATCAAGGAGTTCTTGACCGAGCTAGAGGTGGTCCCAAGCATCTCAGGTCCAGTGGATATCTACTGCGACAACACGGGAGCCATAGCTCAGTCCAAGGAGCCTAGGTCTCATCAGAAGACTAGGCACATTCTACGACGATTCCATCTCATCCGTCAGTTGGTCAATGACGGTTGGGTCAAGGTCAAGAAGGTGGATGGTGCCGCGAACACAGCGGACCCTCTGACAAAGCCTTTGTCTCGAGCCGCGCATGAGTTGCATGTTGCATCCATGGGAATTAGGCGTATGCCTGATTGGCTTTTAGTTGTATCTTTTATTTAGGTGTTAGTATGAGACATGTATATTTGGATATTACATTGAGTACTATGCACTGGCTAGAAGTCACTATCGATTGACTCTAGGCCAAGTGGAAGATTGTTAGAGATATGTCCTAGAAGCCAATCTTTTTGGCTACTTCTATGGTTTTATGTCATTGATGATTTTATATCATTTGTTCCTTGATTTATGTGTTGACAGTTTATTCAGGTTGAGGATCTGAATTATAGATCACTGTGTTTCATTTAGTAGTAAATGACAACAATAAATCTAAAGCGTCCATAATCTTGATAATTAACAAGGAACATTAATTATCAATAAGATTAGTATGCAAGTTAAGTGATGATTAAGTTCTATAAATCATGGGTTAAGAGTAACCAACTTAATTGCATATGTTTATGTTAATTGAACATAGTACATGACATGACCCAACGAAATAAATATATAGATTGTGTTATGTGTCATTATTTATTTCGTTATGATTTTGATTCTAAGTTTGAGATATTTATCTTTTCCACATGAGGATAGGTTCAATAAATATCGTCTACCGCTGATTCCCTATAAGGGCTGCTATACGGACGTTATTTATGTTCTCTTGAATTGTGCGGGGAAAAGCTAAATAATCAAGAAAACCGTATGTCCCTCATTAATTCACTTAGTGAGTGACGATATCTATTTGGGCCCCTTGATGGAGATAGATTGTTTGCTAGCAACTAATACAATTATCTCTAGATCAAGAAACATATAATCTGCAAGAATGACACATTCCTATCTTGGATTATACGATGATATCGTGAGACATAGGAATCAAAATAGAGAAATACTTTTATTCTCTTATGCATGATTTAAATACTGTAGCAGTACATTATTTATGCGAATTGGGAATCATAACGTGTTGCTAGATACCGCTTATGATTATTGGAATTAAATAGCGATTTAATCCCATGTCCAACTTAGCATAAATCCTCAAAGGGTCACACAGATCGAAATATAACCAAACAGTGCATTAATCATTTATTTGCATCAGTGTGCTTTTGCGAAAATATGATAAGTTGATTAATTGATTATATGTCGATATAATTAATTAATTCAAACGGATCATATCGAAATGATTTAATGCATAAGCTAATCCCATGGTAATTATTAATTAGTTAATAATTATTCAACACAATACAATTTAATATAAATAGTTATATTAAATTAATGGGCCGATATTTATTATAGAATAAATAGTCCAAATGAAGAGCACTAAATAGTGGATTGAATGGATTGATTTAATAATCAATTTGGAGAGCTTGCAAAGCCCAAAAGGCCCATTACATGGCCGGCCACAAGAGGTGTGGTAGGTAGGTGGCATGATGGTAATTAAAGGAAACTTATTGCTAGGGTTTGAGCATTATAAAAGGACCCTTGTGGAGGCTCCTTGCTCCTCTCTCTCTCTTCCCTTCTTTGAGCCGCCGTCCTCCTCCCCTCTTCCCTCTTTGGCCGCCACTTCTCTCCCCTCTCATCCACCTTAGCTCATGTGTTGAGCACCATAATCTCTCCACTTAATTAAAGTGAATTAAGAAGGCGAGAACGCTTGGGATTAGCCTAGACCTTGTAGCTTCTAGCAAAGCTTGTAGGTCTTGGTTAATTTCGTGGTGAACTCGAGGACGAGCTTGGCACGAAGGAGGAGCTAGACGCGAGCACCACCTACAACCTAGCCGGTTCGAGCCTCTTGATTACTATATCAAGTGAGGTATACCTTTGAACCTTTCTCTTTGTGTGGATGGCTAAGTACTACATCTTGTTTGCATGTTTGTTTGTGGATAATTAGGAGTAATTAACCATAAAAATTGAAAATTATGCACTTAACTAACAGTAGGCACTCCTTGGGACTTTGTGGCGCAAGAGAAATGTGCAAGGGTGCTTGGGAAGAAGAAAGAATGCAAGAGAAGCCGGAGTCGCGCCGAACGACGACGGGATGGTCTCGTAGTGGTGTCTCTTCGGCAAAACCTAACTGGAGTCCTTCAAGCGCGCGTTTAGGGCAAGGAGAGGGCCCTAGAGTACTTCCCCACGAGAGGAATTGAGAAAATAGCAAAATCGCTTGAAACCTCGTGGAGCGTGCCTTGAAAAACCCGTCGCAAGGGAACTTCAATAGTAAAAACTAAGGACAGTAGTGAGAAGAGAGTAGAGAGGAGAGCAATTTGGGTTTTAGATCTCTTGAAATGATGGAGAATTTAGAAAGTTGAGATGTGGGAGGGTTGGTTCGGTTTGGAGAAGAAAAGAACGAGAGAGAGGAAAAATGGGTCGAGTGGGAGAAGGAGAGAGGTAGGGGACGGTTTTGATTAGGTTTAATGGGTTTCGGGTCGGATTTTGATGGTAACGGGCCCCTTGTAACGGCTATTCGCGACCCCTGGGGCGTCTCCTACGCTCATGAATGGAGGCGTCCCTTCAGGCAATGAAAAAGGCGCCCCTTCAGAAAATGGAGGCATCCATTTATGCATAATGGGCCCTACATAGATAAAAACCAACTGTCAGCCCAAAATCAAAATGAACAGGGCCAATTCTATGCTCTGGTCGAACCGACCAGGCTACTGGTCGATCCGAACAGCGACCCAGTATGGCTCGCCTTTCACCACTCCTGTCAGTCGATTCGACCACCATTATGTTCGCTGCGAACAACTTTGGTTCCAGCCTAGGTTTCTCCCCAGCTTCCGTTTGACTCGACCAGCAAGTTGTTCGCCTCGACCAGGAAGTGATTTGCACTGATTTTCATCCCTTCATCATGTTGTTGTGCCCCCTTGTTCTCTTGCTCCATCCAGGACGGCATTGCTCCATCGTTTGAGATGTTGTGCAGTCCATATGAGGTCGATCGAGGTTAGTTGACTCACGTAACCTAAGGTGCTCTAGCATGGAACGCATCTTTCTTCGTTTTTGTTTTTACATAAAACAAACAAATACAAATCATTAAATTCTATTTTTTTTTGACAAAACAAATAAAAGAGAGAAGAGTTGAGAAATCCTTGGGTTGCCTCCCAAGAAGCGCTTGTTTTCGGTCCCTAGCTTGACCATACTACTCTAGGCTTTGTGTAGAATTGGCTCGCCTAGCTTGATGGCTTGAATCTCTTCTTGCACCTCACTGGCAATATAGTGCTTCAAGCGTTGTCCGTTAACCTTGAATGGCTCCGAGTCTTTGTCGCAAACGTCAATGGCACCAAAGGGGTAAACCTTTACGACTCGGAAAGGGCCGAACCATCTTGACTTTAATTTGCCCGGAAACATCTTGAGCCTTGAGTTGAATAGTAGCACCAAATCCCCTTCCTTGAATTCTCTCCTTGAGATCCTCCTATCATGCACAAATTTCGTCTTTTCCTTGTACAATTTGGCACTTTCATATGAGTTTAGGCGTATCTCATCCAACTCATGTAAGTCAAGTATGCGCTTTTCACCCGCCTTGAGGAGATCCATGTTGATTGCTCGGGTTGCCCAATATGCCTTGTGCTCTATTTCAACTGGGAGATGACACGGCTTCCCATAGACAAGCTTGAAAGGATTCATGCCAATGGGGGTCTTAAAGGCGGTGCGATAGGCCCATAATGCATCATCAAGCTTGTGTGCCCAATCTTTACGGGTTCGAGCGACCGTCTTCTCCAAAATACTCTTGATCTCCCTATTAGACACCTCTACTTGACCACTTGTTTGAGGATGATAAGGGGTCGCTACCTTATGAATCACGCCATGCTTTTTCAAGAGGTTATCAAAGTTCCGGTTGATGAAGTGCTTTCGACCATCGCTAATTACCGATCTAGGCACCCTAAATCGTGGGAAAATCACCTTAGAAAAGAGTCTAATCACTGAATTGGAATCCGCGGACTTGCATGGAATTGCTTCAACCCATTTAGAGACATAGTCGACGGCAACCAAGATATATTCGTAACCATGGGAACTAGGGAACGGTCCCATAAAATCAACTCCCCATACATCAAAAATTTCAACCTCAAGAATCAGGTTAAGGGCCATCTCGTTCCTTTTTGAAATGTTGCCCGTTCTTTGACATTGATCACATGTCATAACAAAAGATCGTGCATCCTTAAAGAGAGAGGGCCAATAGAAGCCGGATTGAAGTACCTTGGCGGCTGTTTTAGAGAATGAGGCATGCCCACCATAGGTCGATGTGTGACAACTTGCTAGAATCGCCTTAACTTCATCATATGGGACACATCTCCTATAAATGTCATCGATCCCAAGTTTAAAGAGGTACGGCTCATCCCAAAAGTAGTACTTGACATCCGTCTTGAGCTTCTTCTTCTCCTGCCAACTCATTTCAGGAGGTAGGGCCCCACTTGCAAGGTAATTGGCTAGGTCGGCGTACCATGGTTGCTGATTTTGTGCCAATTTTCTGATCATTCGAGGCTCTGGTCGACTCGAACTAGCATCTGGTCGGGTCGACCAATGCTCCATGGACAACATTTCATGCGCCAGGTCAAGCCAGAACTGATCCTGCTCAGCTGGTCGAATCGACCAAGGTGGTGTTCGGTCCGAACAGGTGTCGACTTTCATCAATTTCTCATGTGGGAAGGAGTCATCAATGGGAACTTTAGAATCTTGACCTTCCTCCCAGTGCAACCTTGACAAATGGTCTGCAACGGAGTTCTCTGTGCCCTTTTTATCTCTAATCTCAAGGTCAAATTCTTGAAGGAGAAGCACCCATCGTATGAGACGCGGCTTGGCATCTTTCTTACTCAAAAGGTATCTAATAGCCGCATGATCGGTGTAGACTATCACCTTGGACCCCACTAAATAAGGTCGGAATTTGTCTAGAGCAAAAACAATGGCAAGGAGTTCCTTCTCGGCGGTTGTGTAATTTTCTTGAGCCGGGTCTAACACCTTGCTTGCATAGTAGATGGCGACCGGCTTCTTGTCTTTCTTTTGCCCAAGCACCGCTCCAATCGCGAAGTCGCTCGCATCACACATGAGCTCAAACGGTTGGGACCAATCGGGCGGTTGCAAAATTGGGGCAGAGACGAGGGCTTGCTTTAACCTGTTAAATGCATTCAAACAATCCTCATCAATAATAAAATCATTGTCCTTAACAAGAAGATTACTTAAAGGTTTGGCAATTTTAGAAAAATCTTTAATGAATCGGCGGTAGAATCCGGCATGGCCTAAGAAGCTTCGCACGTCCTTGACATTCTTTGGCACTCCAAGCTTCTCGATTTTCGCTTTGTCAACTTCGATCCCTTGAGATGTCACCACATGTCCTAGTACCACACCTTTTTGCACCATAAAATGACATTTCTCCCAATTCAAAACCAAGTTAACATCCTCGCATCTCTGCAAGACTTTAGAAAGGTTAGCAAGACAGGAATCAAAACTGGTGCCATACACAGAGAAATCGTCCATAAACACTTCCATTTCTTTTTCAATAAAATCAGAGAAAATTGCCATCATAGCACGTTGGAAGGTTGCGGGCGCATTACAAAGACCAAAAGGCATTCTTTTGTAGGCATAGGTACCATATGGGCAAGTGAAAGTGGTCTTTTCTTGGTCGTTTGGATGGATTGGTATTTGAAAGAAACCCGAATAACCATCTAAATAACAAAAATACGAGTGATTAGCTAATCTTTCAAGCATTTGGTCAACAAAAGGGAGAGGAAAATGGTCCTTGCGAGTCGCCGCATTGAGCTTACGGTAATCGATGCACATCCTCCATCCGGTCGCTACTCGGGTTTGAATCATCTCGCCTTTGTCATTCTTGACCACCGTTGTGCCTCATTTCTTTGAAACCACATCAAGGAGCTTGAGAATCTCCTTCTTGACCACCTCCTTGAGGTTGGGATTGAGTCGCCTTTGTGCCTCTCAAGTCGGTTTATGATCATCTTCCATGAGAATCCGATGTGTGCAAAACGAGGGGTCAATGCCCTTCAAGTCCTCAATCGAGTAGCCAATTGCACCTTTATAGGCCCTTAGCTCCATTAAAAGCTTCTCCGTTTGGCCTGCATCTAGCTCTGAATTAACAATAACTGGGTATGTTTGACTAGGGCCAAGAAATTCGTACCTTAAGGATGCGGGAAGAGGTTTTAGCTCGACTTTCGGAGGCTCTGGTCGACTCGGACAGGTGCTGGTCGGATCGCCAGTTGGGGATTCCATGGCTGGTCGAGCCTCTGGTCGACTCGAACTGGCATATGGTCGGTTCGAACAGGCCCTGTTGAGAGTGGCGTTGCCTTCTTCCTCGACTTCCATGGTCTCTTCTACCCCTATTGCCTCTTGCATGTCACATAGGAAGGTTTGGTAAGTTTCTAGAGCTATTTGGTACTGGTCCTCAAGAGACTCTTCAATGTCGGGCATCTCTTGGATCATGAAACAAGTTTTCGCGGGGTCGGGGGATTTAATGGCATGATCTATTGAAAATAAGAGTCGCTCCCCCCCCCTACTCTGACCAAAATTGTCCCTTCCCGAGCATCCATCATTACACCGGCTGTTCTAAGAAAGGGCCGACCCAAGATTATTGGCACTTCTTTATCAACCTCCATTTCCATGACCACAAAATCGCCGGGTACTAGGAATTTTCCAACTTGCACAGGGACATCCTTTAAAACACCCAAGGGTAGTCGTGTTGTGGAATCGGCGAGCTTAAGAGTCATACTTGTGGGTGTAAGCTCTCCAATTCCAATTGTCTCAAACACCGACTTAGGCATGAGGCTTATGCTTGTTTCACCCATATCACACAAGGCTTGCTTAATAGTGGCTTTGCCAATAGTGCAAGGAAGGACGAACCTACCTGGATCCTCAAGCTTAGGTGGCATGGGGTTCTTCAAAGCCTCAGTGCTCTTGTATGTTAATGCCACCGTTTTCAGCTCCTCCATGGACCTTTTGCCTGTGCAAAGCTCTTTCAAGAATTTGGCGTAAATGGGCATGTGGGCAATTGCGTCAGTGAAGGGAATTGTAATTTGCATTTGCTTGAGTATCTCCCAAAAGATTCTAAACTGAGCATCTTCTTTGAATTTGACCAGGCGCTGAGGGAAAGGTACTGGGAGTTGGTATGCGGGCATCGGTGGTTCAGCATTACTTTTGTCCTTTGGTTGGGCCTTTTTAGCCTCCTGGTCGGACCGAATGGTGGTCTGGTCGACCCGAACAGGCTCTTGGGCTTCCACATGGCCTTGTGCAGCTTGGTCAGGCTCCACCATGGGCTGGTCGGACCGAACAGAAGGCTGGTCGGACCGAACAGAAGGCTGGTCGATCTGACCAGAGAGCTGGTGTTGCTCGTCAGTCGACATAGGAGGGTCATGATACTCTCGTCCGCTCCTTAAGACATGCATGGCTTTGGTTTCAGCGTTTGGGTTGACTTGAGGCTGCCCTGGGAGCTTCCCTTGTGGTCTAGAAAATTGTTGCTCCATCATTCGCTCCAGGCGCTGCAAGGAGGCGGCACTACCCTTTAACTCATTCGTGGTTGCCTTGAGCTCATCCAACCCCTCTGCCATCATTAAGTTGAACTTGCCTTGCTGATGCATGAACTCTTGGACGACCGGGGGAACCTCGTCTTTGTTATAGACTGATTTCCTAGTAAATGGTCCATTAGAGTTGTTAAATTGCTGGTCTCGTCTAGGGGGTTGCTGGTTCTGTCCCTTGTAATTGTACTTGGGTTGGTAGGGTCGGTCAAGAGTGGACTTTTGCATTGTGTTCTTAAGATTTGGGTCATTCATGTGCTCCCAATCTCTTTGCTCACCCTCGTCCAATGAATAGCTCCGGTTGAAAATATGCCTAGGGTAATAGGATGGCTCGCTATTCAGAGAATTCACTTGAGCCATGTCATCATTGATTTTAGCAAGGGGGCAATCTGGAGATTTATGCCCTTCTTCGCCGCAAGCACCACATTCATTCGAGTAGAGATGAGTCCCTTGGGCGGATTGATAAGATGCTAGCTTGGCTTCCAATTCTGCAATCTTCTCATCTCTAGCGGTGATCTCATGCACTTGGTGCTTCACATGGCTAGAGCGACGGGGGTTGGGGATCGGATACCACGTATAGTTCCGTGCGCAATGATCAAGTAGGTCTCGTCCTTGAGTTGCATCAAGCCGTTTGAATGCCCCACCTGAAAGTGAATCAATATTAATTTTGATATTATCATAAAGACCGCTATAAAAGTTTTTTATCAAAAGCCAATCTTGGATGCCATGGTGTGGGCATGAGTTTTCAAGATCCCTAAATCGCTCCCAAGCGTCCCTCATTGTTTCATCATCTTTTTGGGCAAAGTTGTTCAATTCTCTCCTAATTGTATCAGACCTATCAGTTGAGAAATATCTCTCTAGAAAGACTTGTGCCATTTGATCCCAAGACCGAATTGAACCTTTTTTCAAAGTCTTATACCATTTGCGGGCACTATCTTTAAGGGTAAATTGAAACAGTAATAGCCTAATTGCTTGTTGAGAAACCCCATTAATTTTGATTAAACGTGTGCAATCAATGAAATTTTGTAAATGAGTATGAGGGTCCTCTTTGTCATCTCCATAGAACGGAGTTTGCTGGACTAGTGAGACATGGTTTGGAGAGATTAGCATATTGTTGGCCGTGATGCCCGGAATCAACACCGGCCCGCCCACATCTTTCGCATTCGGGGCTCCGTACTCTCCAAGTGTCCTTTCACGGTCTCGGACATCCTCATCATCAGAGTTGTGGACGCTAGCCTCGTCCTCTTGGGTCCAGCGGCGACGCTCGTCTTCTAATTCCCTTCGTTGTCCTGTGAGAGCGTCCCGCTCCGCTGCGAGTTGAGCATCTCTTTGCTCAAGTTGGAGACGGAGGTTCTCCAATTCTTGTGTGCGCTGGGCAATGGCCTCAGGAGTGAGTTGGTCGGCCATTGCAGTGTTTTCTTCTCTCTGCTCGAGGTGCTGGTCAGATCGAGCAGAGCCCTGGTCGGTTCGAACAGGAGTAAAAGAGGAGGATCTGGCTTCTTCGTTTATTCTTCGGAGAAAATCTTTTATCCTCGGAGGTGGAGACTTCTTCCTTTGTGTATTGCCTGCCAGTCCTGAAATTTAAGAGAGAAGAAAACATACGGGTCAAAAGAAAAAGAAAAGATCTAGTCTCTTAATACTAAGATAAGGATCCAATATCAACACCGTCCCCGGCAACGGTGCCAATTTGATGAAGGTTTATTACCTAGGAATCAAATAAATATGTTACCTATAGCTAACCTCACTAATCGTTCAGAATATAGCTTTAGGGTCGAACCCAAGGGACAGATCTATGAATACCGGACTTATCTTTTCTTAAAATCTAGACAAGAATATTTTTTTTGTGAAGTTTTAAATAATATTAAATTAAACGATGATTCTATTAAAGATGTTTTTGGTTATTTTTGGACTTGGAATAAGATGTTCAAACTAACTGAAGTAAAATATTAAAGTAAAGTCTTTTTAAGGTCTTAACAGAAATTTAGGCGCCTTAGAAATCGGATTTCATCTATGTTTGGTTATTAAATTAGAAACTCAAAATACTTTCGCGTTTTAGTTTCTCAATTTAACTACAGTCAACTCTCTGGTCGATTCGAACAGAGATCTGTTCGATTCGAACAATGGTCTGTTCAGTTCGACCAGAGAGCAAAAGTGCGTTGGGTTGGTTTGCTATGTTCACTAGTGTTTTGAGTTAGGTTATATTGGACGAACATAGCTAACCTAAACCTCAGCCTTCGCTTGTTGGAACAGGTTCTGGTTTGTTCACAATCTAACCTATTTAACTTGATTGGTTCACAACTTTTGGTATAGAATTCAACTCGTTAAACCAGTTTATTGGAGTTCTTAGGAATATTTAGAAGTCTTTTGTACTAGTCTAAAAGTCGCACTTTTGATGCAAACTAATCTCCCCTTTCGGTTCTAAGATTTACTCCAAATACTTAAATCAATTTGAACTTGCTATTCCTAACTTAGACTTACTAGATGCAGTTGTTCAACTAGAAGGTAATTAGAGAACTCAACAAGTAATTAACTCAAGCAACTAATTAATTCACAATAAACTAGGTCTCAAAACATAGCAATTCATAGCATATCAAACTAGATGGAGATCTCACTTGAAATACTGCTGCCGTCGTCGCAAGGATGATGATTCCCAAAGAGAAGAGAGAAATTGGCCTTTGGAAAAGTGGAAAATGATATTCAGAAGGAATCCCCTTTTCTTCAGGCCTAGAGGGTATATATAGATGTCCCAGGTCGCCAGGATGGAAGGCTAGGGCACCAGGGCGCAAGAAATTGCCATAACAATCAATTTCCATACAAGAAATACTACCATATGTGATATGGCGGCAACCTGGTCGGATCGAACATGTGGGCAGTCGAACCGAACAGGAGAGAGAGAAAACAGCTACACAAGTATGCTAATGTGAGGTCCAGTCGGATCGAACAGCCAGGCAGTCGGATCGACTGAATAAAGGAGATGACGCCTGGTAGCCATGAGTCTAGGTCGGTTCGAACAGGGATCTGTTTGGGTCGACCAGAAGAGAGAATAGAGCCTCCAATGCTAGGAATGAGTCATCTAGCGTGCGTAATACGTCGGGAATCCATCTATACGCTCCAAAGTCATCAGAAATCATCAAAAACCTGTACATAGAAAAGAAGAAACGACGGCAGAGCCAAATCCTGGAAAAACATAGCAATTTATCAAATAATTTATTGATTTGAGTCTATTTTGAGTGCTAAGTACGGTCCAAATAACAATAAATATTGACTACGTCAGTTATTATGGAGCTATTTGTAATGGGAATTACAGGATATATTATGAATGACATTTAGTGCACTAAATGGCATTTCTTCATGTTAATATTATTATTTTTTATTATTATTAATTTAATCAGCAAATATTTAGGCTTATATTTTTTTTTCTTTTTCAAAGCTCTACTAATGGGCCATATTTTTGGCATCTTAATTACAGGAGTGGAACCATAGCACAGGCAATGGACTCATGTGTTTGATCATCGGTTATTGTTTTACAACCATCTGCAAATTTTCTAAAATATTGTAGTATGTTTCAACTAAATAAAATTAAATTATTCAACTAAAAATATATACATTATTGAATTATATATAACTTAATTATAAAAATATAATTAAAGTTAATTGAATAAAAATTCATATATCGAGCGAAGCTCGATGTACCCATCTAGTTGTATAATACTAACCCGAGTAAAATCTGATTCAATTCAACTAAATATTAGATAACAAAGTTACCATATGAACAATCTAGGTATAACTCTTAAATCTCTTATTGAAATCCAAAAAAAAAGGATACATTGAATTAAGCTAGAATTTAAACTGCTAGTAGAAATGGATCATCTTTATTTTCTACATTAATACCCTATGTTGGATTTACATCAATTCTTTATCGTATTTAATTTTGAAAGAAAAAAAGAAAAAAATACAAAGATTTTTCGAAAACATAGGGAAAATCTAAGACTTCGAAAGGAAAACAAGTAGAAAACGTATACAGAGGCTATCTAGTACTGCTGTCCTATCCAATAAAAATTTAAAAATAAAGAAATCTGTCGGAAAGGCTGAAAGCGGGTTATACGCTGGAAAAAAAAAGTGATGCTTCGATTTGCTTCTAGTAAGATGATGAAGAGGGTTTGCTTCTGAAAGCACCTAATTGTACATGCACTTGTCACGAAGGAGAGGCAGAGAGTTGAAGAGCAGTGGCGGAACCAAGGGGTGGCGGGCGTGTGTCATGCATACGCCAAAGTATCAAAATTTATTGGAGAGTTTATAGTTGGGCCTACGCCAAAGGTCCAAAGCTGAAGTAAATGAGCTCATTTGGTCTAGTTAGTTGTCTAAGTAGATAGTGGCAGAGCTAAAAAAATTTGTAATGTGGTTCAACAATTTCATACTATTAGTATTTTTTGTTTATTTAAAATAAATTCATATAATATTATATATTTTTATCTAATTTTTAAACATCAAAAGTCTAAAATTTTAAATAAAATATAATTTTAATCAAATACTATAGGAAAGAATTTAGAATTTAAAATATAATGCATTTCACTTAACTTGTATTTTTTTTTCCCTTAGCAAAGAATTCCGCATAATTCTAAATTATCGTAAATTCTGATATCCTGTCAACAAAAAACTTAACTTCGTGGTTGAAATATTTAAAGTAATATGAAAATAAATTTATGACATTTTAGAATTTTTTCAAATCTGTTTTCAATTAATCTTAGTTGTCGCATTGAAACATGTAAGAATTATATAATATTGATGAACAACATTAGTACAATTCTTTACAGAAAAAGTACTGCATTCTTATTCATTTGTTGTTATTTATATTAGATAAAGATAGAAATATTCTCTGTTCTCAAAGTTAAGCAACAAAGAACAAAGTTACAGTATATTTTTTCTAAAAGTAAAATGGTAAATTAATAATTTAATTGGAAACTTTTTGTCTAATTTAATGTGTTTTTAATGAAAATGGAAAGAATTACTAAATTAACATAATAACTTCAAGAGAAAGCAAGTTACGCAACCATGAACCATATGGATAGGGTCAATAGTAGAATCATTGTGTATTTATGGAGTTCAAATTAAGAATAAACTATAAGAAAATTCAATTTATAAGTATAAATCCTTATATTTGGCATCATTTTTTGAAATAAAGGGGGTCAATTGACCCCCATTTCATCAACATAACTCTGCCACTGTAAGTAGAGGCTCCATCTCTCTCAATTTAAACACTTAGAGACCAATTCTCATTCTCTTACACAAATTCATCTCCCAATTCATGTCAGAGAGAGAAAGAAATATCTAATTTTTTTATTTTTCCTCCTAATTTCTAAATCCATCTCTCAATTCGACAATTCTCATTCTCTGTTATGCAAATCCATCTCTCTTACTCTCTCTCTCTCTCTCGGCTCGGGAGTAAGGAGTCAGGAGGCTGCAGGCGACACCGTGACATACTTCACGGCTACGACAGACAGTACTATTTTTAACTCCACGGTCGGCTGATCGGCCCACCCTATGTCGGAATCCTGGTTCCGCCCCTGTTGGAGAGAGAGACGACGAAAAACTAAGGTTTTCTTTGACTTCATGCGATTTGCTTCGATCGTAGGCACCGTTTGGATGCGTTGAGAAGAAGGTAGGAAGAAGGAAGAAGGGAAGAAATAAATTATAAACAATCCAAATTCTTCACAAAATTACACACTTCCCAATACTTCTTCGCTTTTTTCCTTCTTCCCACACCTATCCAAACGGAGACGTAGAGAAGAGGTGGAGGATCGAGAAGGAGATAGTTACGGAGGATTGATTTTATGTGATTTGCTTCGACCAAGAGCTAGATTTACTTGTTTCTCTCTCGATCGCTTTCTCTTTGGAGAAGGGGTGATTCTATGCATATACGAAGAGAATCGTATTATACGCATTTTTTTTTTGGACGGAATAAGTGATATGTTTTTGAAGATAAATTGGAGGTCTAAGCCACCCGACTTATTTTAAAATTAAATATCTATGAAAAATCTTCCAGCCGAATTTCGAACCTGCGACCTTTCACTTAAGGAGTCAACAAGCATTGCTCTTTGCCACTAGATCAAGAGCTGGTTCTCGGAATAAGTGATCTGTTAATCGGACGGTTCATCTTGCAAAATGACCAACTGATCGTTTTTAAGACGCCGACCAGAGAATTCGACTCCGGATCATCTGCATGGGGTTTTGGATTTGGAGGTGGAGCCCATCCGAGCGCGAACCCTGATTGGACAATCCAACTGGAAGTTCGCCAAAGAACGATCAATAACATGTGAGATTTCAAAATAATACATAACTACCAAGTACCAACTAATAAATTTTAGTGTCAAAATATGGTCTAATTAGTTCGTTACAATACATGATGCTTTAGAATGACGACATTAAGGATGTATGCTCCTGTCCCAATTCCAGCCGAAATTAATTAATATAAAAATTTAGACAGAAAAAATTTTAATATACAGAATTATTAATTTTTTTTTAATAAGAAGAAAGTTCCAACGCGTTTTAGAAGAGCGTTTAGCAATTTCCCTCCGTACGCGTTTATAAAACGCGCTCCAGGGCTCCGAACGCGTTTTATAAACGCGTACGAAGGAGAGATAAGTTCGCCTCTTCAATTACGCCTTTTGAGGAGCTGACACCTTCGTACTCGTTTATAAAACGCGTTCGGAGCCCTGGAGCGCGTTTTATAAACGCGTACGAAGGTGGTAATTTTTCGAAAACGAGTTCTGACCGTTTTTTTTTTCTTTCTTCGTCGCTTCAGTCAGTCCAGAGAAGAGAAAAAGAAAAAAAAAGAGAAGAGAAGAGAAGGGAGAAGAGAAGGGAGAAGAGAGAAGAGAAGGAAGAAGAGAAAGAAAGTTGCGGCCGGAGAAAGAGAAAAGAGAAGAGAAGAGAAGGGAGAAAAGAGATTGCGGCCGTCGAAAGAGAAGAGGAGGCCGGAGGTGGTTGCCGTGCGAAGAGAAGACGAGTTCGAAAGACAACGTACGCCGATATCGAGGTTTTTGATTTTGCATTTACTGAAAATTATGGATATATTAGTAAAATTTGTGAATTATTATTGAAATTGTGGTAATTATTAGTAAAATTTGTGGATATAATATTGTGGAAATTAGTGGTAATTATTAGTAAAATTTGTGGATTATTATTGAAATTGTGGTAATTATTAGTAAAATTTGTGGATATAATATTGTGGAAATTAGTGGTAATTATTAGTAAAATTTGTGGATTATTATTGAAATTGTGGTAATTATTAGTAAAATTTGTGGATATAATATTGTGAAAATTAGTGGTAATTATTAGTAAAATTTGTGGATTATTATTGAAATTGTGGTAATTATTAGTAAAATTTGTGGATATAATATTGTGAAAATTAGTGGTAATTATTAGTAAAATTTGTGGATTATTATTGAAATTGTGGTAATTATTAGTTAAATTTGTGGATATAATTGGACATTTTAGTAAAATGTTCATGGAATTTGTATGGAAATTGTGTAGGAATTTATTGTCAAAATTAGTATGCAAATTGAATGGAAAGTAGTCGAAATTTTAGTAAATTGTATGGAATTATTGGAAATATTATTGGACATTTTAGTAAAATGTTCATGGAATTCTTGTATCATTGTTGTTCTTATATTATTTGAATCAGATTAGTTCAGCAGAAGATGAGGCTGGTCCTTCTGGTACTTCACCACCTCCCACCGAAACACCCCCCACCGAAGCACCCTCCACCCAGCCTCACCCAAAAAGACGTAGGCGTCGCGCAGCCCGTCCCAGCACCCAAAATGTCAATCCACCTGTGCAACCGGCCAACGTAGAAAACCAACAGGTTTTGTTTGTTACGGATAACGAGCATCTCGTTGGTTTGTCTTTTGAGGAGGTAATAGATTGTTTTATGTTAATTTAGATTCTTTTGCTTTATTGTAAATGGTTATTATAAATTGTATTAACAAATTAGTTGAAAATGAGGTTTATTGTAAATTTTTAGATTAACAAATTAATTGTCAATCTAATAAATTGTATTTATTTTAAATGCTTGTAAATGCTTATAAATTGTATTATAAATTGTATTTTTAATACAACGGGTTATGTTTTGTGTTAATGCAGCGTGAAACACATTTGGAGACGAGATCGCACAAGCGAACGATTAAGGTGGACTATCGGATTGAGGGTAGGCTGATCAAACTGGGACTCAGTACATTACGAAGGTGAAGCATGTCAACGTCGACATGCCATTACTGAAGGCAATGGTCGAGTTTTGGCGTCCGGAGACGCATACTTTTCATTTTTTCGTTGGAGAGATGACCGTTACTCTACAGATAATTTATTTAAACTTGATATTAATTTTTTTTAATATAATTTTCGTATTAATTTTCACAATTAATTCTAACATTAAATTTTGACTTAACATGACACGAATAAATTTGTACATTTATTTAAACTTTATATTTAAAATTCAAATTTGAATATTAATTTTCGTAATATTAACATGACACAAATTGCAATATTAACATGACACGAATTTAACGTATTTTGTAATTGTTACCAGGATGTTGCCTTCTTATATGGTTTGCGCTCGACGGGCATTCCAGTTAGATCGAATACGAGAGGGCCCTGGGAGGAAAAGATTCGTGCAAATCTTTATCCTCATGAAGATTTGGGAGAGTGGCACCGAGAAAGGAGTAGCAGGGAGTAAGTGAAAAAAATAAGAATGCAATATTGATTTTGCATATTCAATATATGCATTGCTTACTTGTATTGATTATTTTAAATTTGTACAATGCAGGGGCGATGTTGTTATGGGCAACAACATCAAGTTGAAATGGTTGCGACAAAATTGCGGGGTGGCGCCACAGGCAGGTGCTACTGATGAGGAGTTAGACCGATACACGCGTGCAGTTGCTCTAGAGCTATTTGGGACGTTGATGTTTTCAGATATTTCTCAGAATTCCGTCCCAGCATACTATTTGGAGCTCGTATCGGTATAATTTTCTTAACTTAAATAATTTTTTTATTTGTTTACCAGCAATTTAATTTTGTTATTTAAAAAAAAATATAGCACAATTAACCAGCAATTTAATTTTGTTATTTAAAAAAAATATAGCACAATTAACCAGCAATTTAATTTTGTTATTTAAAAAAAATATAGCACAATTAACCAGCAATTTAATTTTGTTATTTAAAAAAAATATAGCACAATTAACCAGCAATTTAATTTTGTTATTTAAAAAAAATATAAATTAATATAGCACAATTATTATAGCAAAATTGTTTGCATGGTTATTATTGTTTTCAATGTTCTCGAATTGAGTTTGAATGCGTTGTTTAATTTAAATGCAGGGCAATTTGAATGAAGTTCCGGACTTCAATTGGGGAGGTGCCACGCTTGCTTGTCTATATCGTGCTCTGGACCGTGCCTCCATGCGTTTCAAGGTTGTGACGGGACCTTGGATGCTACTATTGTTTTGGGCATGGTCATACCTCCCTGTTTGTCGCCCAGAGGTTGCTCCTATCGGTGGATTAGGACAGCCTAACCTAGATTCATGTGTGCCGTTTGGCAGGTAATAACTTATAATAATTTTTCAATAATTTTATGCAAATTACAACACATCAATCCTAACGTTCAAAATTTTCAGGAAATGGGGCGAAACTCGGTCTTTCTCACGGAGCCAGCACCGCGGGGCAGTGGAGAACGCACGGGACTACCTAGCCGTGTTTAACGTTGAAGACGTCAACTGGTTTCCGTACGTACTCGACAGGGCTGTTATGCCACGGGTAGCACAGGAGGGTTCCATAGCGGAGCATGTTCGGTTGCCGCTCATTTTCTACCACATTGTTGCCTACTACTACCCCGACCGTTGTAGGCATCAGTTTGGATTGTACCAGATTACTCCTCCTCCATTACATGTGGTACATTTGCTATATTTTTCCAATTTATCATATGATCAACTTCAATTCAATTAGAGTAAATAACTAACGAGTTTATTTTAACAGAGTTGGGACGTGACACAGAACCTGCTGGGTTTCCAGCACGGTACCTATCGAGATCGTCCAGATTTTGCTACCATTTTTGCGGGTGCACATGCAGAGTGGACTGACGAGGCATTACAGGCACGCCAGCTCGAGACTCGATCCTGGAGTGCTACTGATACGTTGCGGTACTTCCGATGTTTTTTGGCGATACGGTGCCTCCGAGAGACCCACGCCACGAGAGGATGCCGAGGCACGTCTCCAGCGGACTCAGCAGCTGCCTCTTGCTCAGAGGCAGTACACAAACATGGGGTCCAGACTTCGCAATACGGTACTTCTTAATTTTTTTAAATATGAAATGTATGATTGGTAAATGGAATTGTGCAATATGTCATTATTCTCGTAAATTGCAGGGCAACTCTGCGCTGAAGAATGCACTTCATGCATTGGGACTGGTTGTGAAGAAGGGGTGCAGAAGGGTGGGAAAGCCAATTCTCGCCAACTGTCGCTCGCAGTTGCATGATGCTTCCATCCCTTTGAGGTAATTTTAAATAATTTAATTTTTTGATTGCGTTTTTGTATTTAAATTCAATAATTTATAAATTACAGGTTGGAGGATTTGTTGGAGCAGCGAGGACTTCCAACAAATATTGAGGACATACCAGATTCTGGGGACGAGTCTTCCTCTGCACGTCCGACTGTACCCACAGACCTTCAGGCGGAGGATCTGATGCATGCGGTTAGTATTCGTTCATATGCAAGTTTCAATTTTAGATACTAATTTATTTATATTGACATTGTTTTTTTTAATATTATAGGATGGTCGACTGAATACCGGGCGATTAGATGATATTTTAGGACCACGCACGTTCTTTCCTACTCAGTTTCCATCCTCAGGTCCTACTCCATCCATGCATAGTGCATCAGCATCGACCTCGCAGTTTGCTGGCATTTCTCAGGATCCCACTGGCATTTTCCAGCCTCATGATCCTCCACCGTACTCCTTTGCACCATTTGGTATGCCTTCCTCTTTTCCTGCATATATTGTTCCTCCATTTACTGTTCCGTCAGTGCCTACGCCTTCTTCTATTCCATCATTTGGCACTCCGTTGGGTAGTATAGGAGGGACAGACTCGTTCAGCACATTGCTACGGACGGCCGGAGATGAGGAGGGTGATTATGTCCCTATAGCGACTCCTCAGGAGGCTGGGCAGCCTGTTGAGTTTGGGCCCATACAGCAGGAGGCTCAGCAGGACCAGCAGGAGGACCGCCAGGAGGAGGACGATGGGGATACGGAGTCCACTGACTCAGGAGACGTTACTGCCCCGGCTAGACGAGATAGGCGTGCGGTGAGGGTGATTGACAGATTTTCACCTTCAGGACCTAGGAGGAGGCGGCGGCGTTAGTTATGATTGACAGTTCTTTTTTGTTTATGGACTTCTGACATGTTTATGACTCCTGATGGACAGATTGTTTATTTTTCGTTTATGGACTTGTGATTGACTTGTGTATTACTAATGATGATTGACTATTTTTCGTTTATGACTTGTGATTGACTTGTGTATTTATTGGATTGCTTATTATGACTTGTGATGATGGACTTGTGTATTATTATGACTTGGAATTTCAGAGTGCAAAGCACTATTTGAAACATAAACGTTTATGTATTGAGATGCCAATAAATGAAATACTCCAAACAACAACTTTTATCCATTGAACGTCAACACATTAACACCACAACTTATAGTGCAAAGCACTACAAAAAATAAAGGAAAATAAAAAACAACCATAAAAATAAAACATTGCATTAACAATTCCAACTAAAGTACATTAACAACCATAATAATAAAACACATTAATATTACAATGATATAAATATTTAGAGATTTTGACTATCTACATGTTGTAGAATTTCATCCCACCATGGTTGCTCATCTTCATCATTCGGTTGTTGTTGATTACTCACACCAGTGTTGTCAGCGAACTGAGCGACTTCGTTCCAAAAAGCAGCATCATCTTCTTGTTGATTACTCGGAACACTGTTGTCAACGAATTGAGCGGCTTCGTTCCAAAAAACCGCTTCAGTTTCTTCTTTTTCTATCTCTGCCATTCGGCTTGCCGCAATTTGTCGAAGTTCATCCCTCTTATTCATTTCTCTCAATTTTTGCTCTGATTTTTTGAGCCTTTTTTTCCTTGCCTATTCTTCCCTAATTTTTTGTTTACGATCTATTTCTTCATTTCTTTCTTTAATAATCCTCTGCGTCTCTATGTCCCGAGCTCTTTGTTCATTCTCGTCGTGACGTTTGTGCTCATGGTAGTGGTCACGTAATATGTTTTTTTTGTAATTGAAAACTTGAGCACACCTTGTACAGGTCACTGTGTGGTCTCCATTAAAGTTGTATATTTTCTCGTAAACGGTCCAGTGAGTTGGTTCACACGAGAGGTAGGGTTTCGGTTGTTGTTGGGGGATGGGTTGAGGTTCTGTGTAATATTTTTTGTACCAGTCATATCGCCTTTCTCGGTTCAGATTCTTTTCATGTTCCCGCCATCACCGCTCCTGGTACTCCTTCTGTTCCCTTTCCGGCCCACCATTAATGTGCCATTGGTAGTGTATTTTTAACTCGAGCACGTCTCCCTCTTCAGTCGTGTCTTCATGGATGTTGTATTTCAAAGTGCGATAACAAGAGCGACAAATTGCCTCGTATTCTCCGTTTTCTGGTTGATTTCTATTGGCAGGGTAATGGTAGAAAGTTGGGCAATACTCAATGCGGGTTGCTCTTCGATAGTTTGGAACATCATTATTTGAGTTAGAGCTATTTCCTTTGTCCATTGTACTGAAGGTTTTAACAAGAAAGAGGTAGTGGGTGTTTGTGCATTCCAATTCAACAATGGCTGCTTTTATAAATAATTTCAGTAGTTCAAAGATGACATTGTAAAATCAAATCTTGTCATGTCTTTTGCAGTCTTTATCAGAGCATGCTTGTACTTTTTTTTCTAAAAATTAAATAATACACCTTCGAACGCGTTTATAAAATGCGCTCCAGGGCTTTCAACGCGTTTTATAAACGCGTACGAAACTCTGACAAACGAGAGGAAAGAGGACAGCATCTCTCCTTCGTACGCGTTTATAAAACGCGTTGGAACTTTCTTCTTATTAAAAAATAATAATAATAATTCTGTATATTAAAATTTTTTTTGTCTAAAATTCTATATAAAATAATTTCTGCAATTCCAGAGAAATCCCTTCAAACTTTTGCTCTTCAGTTGGAGGAGGAGATTTTTAACGCTTCCACTAGTCGGGTACATAATATATATACATATTAAGAGTTTAGCTACGGTAAGTCGCGACTCACGGACCCTCCGGTGAGTCGCGACCAATACTCCTAGATCTAGATCAAAATGACCGATTCAAACCGTCCAATATGATCTCCCTATTGAAATCTCCGTGCAAATCAAATTTTTTTATTTTTTCAAAATTTTTATGTATTTTTTCGGATTTTTAAAAACTGATGTTTTTGAATGGTTCAGAACCAATTAGATTAACGATTTTCTAAAATTTCAAAAAAAATACTTAAAAATTTCGAAAAAATGAAAAATTTGGTCTACATGGAGATTTCAATAGAGATATCATATTGGACGGTTTGGATCGATCATTTTGATCTAGATCTAGGAGTATTGGTCGCGACTCACCGGAGGGTTCGTGAGTCGCGACTCACCGTAGCTAAACTCTATTGCTTTTCCTTTCTACTAATTTTTATAGTATATTGCCAGAGATCGTTTAAATTTGTTTTACTTTTTTTTTAAAAAAAAATTGTTTTCCCTTTGTTTATATCGTTTGGTGTTGGAATTTAACAGCTGTTGTGGTAAATAACAATTATTTATTTCATATACTAGCTGAAATATTGAAGAGCCTTATTAATTATGTTGCGACTGAAACCTGTTAAAACTAATACTAGGCTACATCAAATAAGACCCGGCGTTCTAATTTGTCTTTTATTTTATTTACTTCATGCTAGCTATTAATTATTTTATTCTTTTTTTCTAACAACTTTGTGTTTCTTTCCCAGTTTGATTACCTCTTCAAGTAGACCTATCTAACGTGTTAAATGCCATGGTATTGCGCTGTACCGTTATCGTGTCATTTAATAACGGTATAAAACTGGTATTGCCGCATACCGTTTCGTTTATTAAACGAAATAGATTTATGTGCCATCAACCGTTTCACTTCAGAAATTACACATAAAACGGTTTGAAATGAGTTTGAAACAATCGAAACGGTATAAATAGTTGTGCCACATACCGTTCCACTTAAAAACGGTATAATTTTCTATGCCACAAACCGTTCCGTTTCAGCTGAAACGTGATGACAAAACGACAAACGGCTGCCGTTGACACCCCTATCTTCAAGTACTTTCAAAAGATGATGGACATCTTGTCCGCAAACAAATTCAATTCCCAACCAACAAGGTAAACCACAAAGAACAAACAATTATTTTCACTTTTGTACTTTCTATCGATTATTTTTTCTAATTGAAAACTTTCTTTGATTTGACAAAATTGTACCTTTCGTTGTCTATATAGCAGGGAAACACTAAGAAATTATACCTATATAAATGTGGAGTAGTATGTTTTCGTCAAAATTCACGCCTATGAACAGTGCCATTTCTGATTTTCGGAAAGAATTATCGGGAGCGTCCGCTGCTATCGTGCGGTCCGATTTAGACGGTCCACCACCGCTTCTTCAGTTCTTATCCTCATTTGTTTCTCTCTTTTTCGCTGGGTACATAGAACCGAGAGAGCAGAAAACGAAGAACTCTTCCCTCTCGCCGCTTGCCTCTCGCTTCAACCCAATCGTCAATCGCCACCGCCTCACTCCAATCACTTCTCACCTCAGCCCATTCACCTCTCAAGCTCTCGCTTTAACTACATCGCTTTTCACCTCAGCTCAATCGGCATTGCGCCGGTGGTCCTGTGGAGGCCGTTGCTTTCAGTTGTTCAAGCTTTTGGGTTGGTGGGTAGTATCAACCAATTTGATACTACACCTCCTCCTACGACGATGAAGAAGGAGACGAGAAACCAAGCTCGAAGTTTGGTAACAAAACTACCTCTTCTCTCCTGTTTCCAAACAAACGTTCTCTCTACCTCTGCCTAAACTTCTCTTCTCCGACCCACCTCCATGACCGAGGTAACATATGTTCTGAAGTTTGTCCCAAATCTCTATCCATCTCCTCTTGCCTGTTGTTTGTACCATTTACGAGACCAGCAAAGTAGAAGAAAATGGAACATCATGGAAAGATTGCAACAGCTTTCTGCTTGAGGATATATAAAGAACATCAGGTCGATAGCTCCATTGCTCCGAGGTACGGATGGATCTTCGATTAATTTTGTGTGGGAGGGTATTAATTGATTTTGTTCTCTTGGGGATTTAAAAAATTTGAGATAATTTGCGTTTAATTTTTTCTGCCATTGAACTTATAATCGAATAAGTTTGATTTGGATATTCAATTGATTTGTGAACCTTCCGATATCTAGATCTGTGATTTAGGATAAATGCTAAGTTCTTAAAAGCTTTGAAATTTTTTTGATATTTGGTACTAGCTGCAGGAAATTTATAATGTTTTTGTCAAATATATTTCATATTATCTTTATTGATTTTCTATTTTTACTACTTGGTAAATTTAACCCATATATGCATCTATCGTAAAATATATCAAGATTAAATAAAGAAATTTTTCTTTTTATAAATTTTAATTCCTATTATCATTATTCTATTGATATTTTAGTACCACTTAGTAATTTTGTATTATACATATGATTTTTTGGCTAATGATTTAGTTAAGTTAAAAGATTTTAAGCAAAAGGTCATAGTGCCAAATTTCAGAAGAGATTTTCCAGAGAGCTCAATTATCTTACAATCAAGGGAAGCATCACTTTAATGCCAACCTTTTATTTATGTATTATAAAAGGTGATAAATGCTATATATTATACCTATTATAAATGTACGACACCATGTTTTCGTCAATATTCGCGCCTATGAACAGTGCCATTTGTGATTTTCGGAAAGAATTATCGGGACGCTTCATTCCTGATCGAGCGGTGTGTTTTGTTCGGTGGGTTGTCTGCTAGAGTAAGTGGGCATGTGAGCCTGGTGTTTCGAAAACATGTGGACCGATATGTTCTGTTTGGTTGTTTATAATACAGTCCTTCGCAATAAATGTTGTGGTCTGTGCATTAACAATGATTCCAGCACCGCTTCTCTTTATCTTCTTCTTTCCTTTCTCAGTACCAGGGAAGAAAGATAAGATACGTATTCCTTTCTTTCGTTCTACGATGTCCGACAAATTAGAAGCACCAGATCTAATTGTTGTGCTCTCCGGGTGTTGAGGGTTTTTGTATGGATTCGTCTCCATCTTCGCTCCACCTCTACAGTTCCACCTCTCGCCTCCGCTCGAGGCGCTCGTCTTCATCACGAGGAGTCCATAGAGATCTGACTTCCTCAATGTTTATCCATCCTGTGCGCGACCATCGACAAGGTCGCGAGGGAATGAATCAAAAGCCATGCTTCTTGTCTTATCATTTCTCTTTTATTTGCAATTGTTTGATTTATTTCGATTTTAAGAGAAAATAATTTCATTCGTTGACAGAAAGGAGAGAAGGTTTCGATTTCTTTCTTTGTTTCTAAGATTTCGATTTCAATCTTTGTTCATCCGTTCTATTCTGGATTAGTAACCTCTGTCTTTTTTTTTTTTTTACTTGCATGATTGCATCCACATTTTCAAGTCTCTCACTGGCCTAAAACCCTAGGTGTATGGATTTTCAAGAGAGATTAGATAATTACCACGTTCTCTTCTTGCAATGACAGCTCCAGATGAACAATTGGTTGATTGGGACATCATGCACGTCCCTGGAAATGCTCTTCTTTCTCTTTGAAGATTTCCACTGGTAACTTCTTTTTTCCTCCTTCACCCTTGATTCATTGTATAAAAGTCTTTAATTAATTTGATTTGAATTTTTTTGAACTTGGTTTCTGCCTTTCAGTAAGTGAGGTGGCTACCAAGATTGAGCCGAAACTGGCAAGTGCAATAATTAGGTGAGAATTTTGAGATGCTCTTAATTTTTGCTTCCATCTAACAAAAAGATTAATAGGCTGTTACGTAGCTTTTCAATTCATTCTAAAAGATAATTCTAATTTCATATACAACTTTTTGTTTAAATTGTTTAATTATTCATTTTTTTGTTGATTGGAGATGAGCTCAATATCCTTGAATAAAAAAAGATTATTACATCTGAATTTATGTCGGAGTTTTTGTTTCTAATTTGACAGCTTTTTTTTCTGCCTCAGTTTATGGCTTCCCCAATTTCAACCCATCTTGACGGCAAGTCAAGGTAGGTAAGATGGGAGTTGGAGAAAGCCAGAGAGGAAAAGAGGCGACAGAGAGTGTTTCTTCTCAGCGAATGAGGAAGACGATCCCATGTCAGGAGCATGGGGCTGAGGGCTCGATGTGAGGGCTGCTATTTTCTCTTAAGGTATGCCCCCATTTATTTCTCCATCTCTCTATCTTCTCTTTCTAAATTGTGGTACTTGAAGAGATTAGTGGAGGAGGAAGAAACAGATTAGGGAATAAGATGAATATGGAGGTGAGTATTTCAATTTGTGGTAATTAATTTCCTCAATTCTTGAAGTTTCTTTTTTATCTAAGTTAATGGATGACAAATTGATTTGTGTTCGTCTTTGGTGCCACTTTTACACGGACCTGATCCTTGTAGGAAGGCATTTGATCTGAAATATGGAGAGATTATTTTGATTCTTGATTGATTCAAGATGGTGGAAAGTGTTAGGGCTCAATTGGTTGGTAATTGATATGGTGGAAATTTATACTAGAAAAAATCTTACTGGCATAATTAGGTGGAAATTAGATTATTATAGTTAGTATTCAATTCAGTGATTGTAGCAACTGAATCATATTATTATTAATTTTCTTAAATAATATCTACAAACAAAGACCTTCCTGGCATGTCTGAAGCACATAAACTTCAGCGATGTAGGTGGTTTTCTAAATTTTACATGTGATAAATAGATATACTAAAAGTGACCTCTGCATTCAAGTTGGGTAAGAATATTCTAATTGCTTATGTCGATTTTGATGAACACACGGACCTAAGTGAAAAGCTAACTCTCTCTCTATTTCTCTAACATTTTTTAGAATTTGCCAATTTGGCACATTGATGCTCATATTACAATGAGATATTTAGATGTTAGTTTTCATTATTTGTATTCGCTACTAGAATGTTTACATGTTTTGTATCATTTTTTTGTTTGCATGCGTAATATAAATGTACTTGCAAATTCTATATATGTAGGGGGGCAAGAACAAGCAGTGTGGAGAAGGATGGACAGGAGGGTTTTGACACTGAGTGGAGGGCAACCGCAAAGTCGAAGGCAAGTCAGTGACCAATACGAGTATGGAATTAAATGGAAATGGCAACTTAAACCAATAACAACTGTATATAGTTTTCCTAGATATTTATTCTTTTACTAGACTTTTCTGGATCATGATTATTAAATGGTTCTAATGAGTTTGCCAAATGATCGTACTAAAAAGGTAAAACAATAGTGTACGACAAAACTTTTTTTTTTTGCTTATGGAGTGCTAAAGAGAATACAATGTGTATGATAGGATTAAAATATTCACAAATTATATAGTTTTTTTCTTATATTTTTTGTCTACAGAGGTTGCCAGCCGAAGAAAACATCTATTCTGAAAAATTATCAAATAATCAGTGTTGTATTCAGAGTTTCGTGTTTAAATTATATAGTTTTTTTTTTCATAAGAATGTATATGTATAATTTACTCTAACCTTGACTACTCGCTTCCGACAATTACTAGAAAATAAATAACACCACCTATTGTTGTAAATACGTTAGTACGACACGTTGACATCCCAAAATACGTGTCAACCAACCACATCTACTACAAAACCAAATAAACTGATAGTAGAAGTACAAAAAAAAACAAGTAATATAGAACAGTCCTCGAAAAACTAACCGCAATACGGTCGTTACAAAATAAACGTAAACCCAAACTATTATATGAACATAACATAAATATTTCAAAATTCACTACTTGCTCTAAATGAATTCGTAACAATTTATTAACATTTAGACTAAATTAAATTACGACACATTTAACGATTTTTTTTTCACTATTCCGCAATTCGGTTGAATTTATATTAATTTTTACGTACAAATTTTTTACGTGCTCAAAAGGATTTCAAAAAAAAATTAGCAATATAATTATGATAACTTAAAGAATTACAAATTTTAATTCTAAATTATTAGAAGGCACTTTAAAATAACATTTCAGTATATTTAAAATATAAATTCAATTAACCTGTGGAAACATTTCTTTTTATTTGGCTTTAAAACACAAGACTTTCGTCCTGCCATATTATTATAGACGATGAAGAAAACGAAACAATAGAATTATTTATTAAGAAGATTGAGTAAATGTATGAAAAAAAAAAGACAACCGACACATCCATCCATCAAAAAGTCAACACAGACCGCTGTTCAGGCACAAAAACCTATAATATTATATTATATTACTATTTAAAACACAACAATACAAACAATTAACACCAATAAAATATTAACATTTTCTTATAATACATAATCAATAAAGCTGATCTAATACTACTATTGTTAAATATTAGTACATATAACTTACAAATCTTATAAAAGATAAAAATGACGATAAAAACGACAAAAAGAAATAAATAAACTTCGACAATATACACAGTAATACCAAATAGATTGACAACACAAACCTTAATATCGACGATATATATACGCACAAATTTATTAAACTATCTATTATTTTCAAACAAATCAAACATTCTCTACTGTTTTATCAATCACATTTTCTGAAACAAACAGTTATTTTTCAACCGAACTTTCAGAACACCTAAAACGAATGTTAATCGACATTTGATTGATAATATTTATTTAAATATTTACAACGTTTCTATCAAATTCCTTCGATCAATTTAATAAATGTTATTTTCTAAAAATACGTTTTCCGAAAACAAGTAATAAAAAGAAACGTAAATAATAGAGAGAATCGTAAATTAGCACTCTGACTATATATATATTACTTCTATATGCCCACATATGTTACGCAACTTAAAAAAAAAATTACAACGGTTTTATCTGTTAAATAAAAAAAATACACACACGAAACAATTTGATAATTACGACTGACAAAGTCTCGTAGGTACTATTTTTTTTAGTCATATATCAGTAAACTAATTATTTTTTGATAAATTAAATCGACAGCGGCTATTGTAACAACTAAATCCAAACTCCACCTCTTTATACACTATGTGACAAATCTGCACAAATCACAATGGTTTAATGTCGTATTGACTTTAACATAGCTTTTTGAATGTTGACTACTAAGTTGCAAGTTGCAACAAGTAGTAAAATTCGAATAATACCGCTTCCTCAACAACTGCTATAAAGTACGAGCTAATTATCTATAAGAAAAAATAATAACTGAACTTATCAACTATCACCGCATAACAAATTTCAATTCCATTTCTGTTTTTATTTACGAAAATAAATATCGTTTCACCTTCAATTAACGTTCTGTTCCAACGAAACATGAAACGAAACGTTAGTACTAACAAATATGTACACAGTGCATACAATAACCCATTGATTAGAATAAAAAAATATTCTATTTATATAATTCTTACTTCGCATATAGAAACTTATATTTAAAACAGAACAGCACGAAAACCTACCATATATTCATCTATTTCGCACACTATTACTAATATGCACCACATAAACAAAAACATCATAACATAACATAACAATATAACATAACATAACATAACTTCCTTACTTAAAAAAATAAAAATTTAAAAAGAAGGAAAAAACACTTAAAACATTGAGTACTAAAAAAACTGACGTAAACAACTATATTACAACCGTAATACATTTTAACAACTGTTCTGACGCCATTTTCACGAACGCGTCAAACGAACACTTCTTCGTAATCCATTTACAAATACAGAACCTCTCTTTTTCAACGATGACATCACTAATCGAACACTTCTTCGACAATTGCTGACTTTCCTATTCAAAGCATTTTCTGAACTACCTCGTACGACGATACACAGAACGCCATCTATCTCCAAGAAACCCGCTTGAACAACTTCTTCTATCCAGAACCATGGACCTACCACTTCATATTTATTTCTTCCCACGAAAAAAATGTCAAAAAAACCAGGAAGAATTTCGCGAGACAATGCGATATTTATGTATAAGATATTCCAAGTTCGTAACTGTGTGTGGCTTCAAAACACAAGACATTCGTCCTGCCATATTATTACAAACGAAGAAGATAACGAAACGATACAGCTATTTATTAAGAAAATTGAATGAATGCATGCAAAAAAAAAAGAAACGATACATCCCTCCGTCAAAATGTCAACACAAACCGCCGTTCAGGCACGAAAACCTATAATGTTATATTATATTACTATTTAGAACATAACAATACAAACAATTAACACCAATAAAATATTAACATTTTTTTATAAAACACGATCAATAGAACTTTTATAATACTACTATTGTTAAATATTAATACATATAACTTACAGATCTTACAGAAGATAAAAATTAAAATAAAAACATAAAATAAAACTTCGGTAATGTACACGATAATACCAGATGGGGATCGACAACACAACCTTTAATATCAACAATATATATACGCACACATTTATTGACCTATTTATTATTTGAATTAATTGGTTTTATCTTTTATGTCACTGTCAAAATTAGCTAATTAGAGATATGCTATTGTTAGATTATAAATTAGATTTATGGCATCATCAACTTATGTAAATTAGAAATGTGACATTATCTCATTCTAAGAAAGATTTAATTCCAAAAATACCATCATAAATGTTCGCAATATTTTGCATAAATCCCAAATTACCCTTGTCAAATGTATTTATTTCTATTTCTTATATTGCCGAATGCATAATGATGCTCAGTAAAGTTAGTTGTTTGGACTTTGTGATTTTTTTTTAACATTTAAGCTATAGACTATTGTAATTAGACGTACCATCATTTTTTTTTTGACAAGTCTTATTTCATTTCACGTATAAGAAAGTTTAAAAATTAAAAGCACTTACATCAATTTTGCACGCAAATATATTCAATCTATACCAAAAAGGTTATAATTTCAAAATTTAAAAGGAAATGCAAATTAACAAAAGACGAATGTCATAAAGTATAGTGCAATTTGAGAATATTTCCAATTTCAAAATATAGTAGTGGCAGAAAATTAATTTGATACTTTATGCAATTTGAGAATATTTCCAATTTTAAAGTATAGTAGTGGCATAAAACTAATTTGTCATTTAATGATAGCATTTTTCTAATTCAAAAGTTTTTTAATGGAATATTTAAAAAGTTAAAATCAGCAAATCAATTTTTCAGTGGCAAAAAATTAATTTGTACTTCTTCACAGTGGTATAAAACTAATTTGTCGTTTAGTGATGGCATTTTACTAATTTCAACTTTTCGCAGTAGCATAAACCTAATTAACCATTATTATTTTGAAACAAATCATACATTCTCCACCGGCTTATCCATCACATTTTCTCAAACAAACAGTTGTTTTTAAACCGAAATTTTAAAACACCTAAAATAAATGTTTATCAACATGTAGATGATAAATATTTATTTGAATATTTACAACCTTCCTGTCGAATTTCTTCAATCAATTTAGTAAACGCTATTTTCTGAATATACAGTTTCAGAAAACAGATAATAAAAAAACAACGTGAATAATTGAGACGATCGTAAATTACCACTACTACTATATATTATTTCTATATGCCCACATATATTACGCAATTTTAAAAAAAAATTATAACAGTTCTATGTGTTAAATAGAAAAGAAAAAATGCACAAAGAAAACAATTTAATATTTACGGCTGACAAAGCCTCATAAGTATTAAATTTTTTTTAGTGTATCAATAAACTAACTGATTTTTGCTCAATTAAATTGAAAGCAGGGGCGAAGCTACATATATTTTGGTGGGTCCATGGACCCACCTCAAAATTTTTTTTTACTTCATATTACATTTATTTGTAATTAAAAAAATACAAAAAGTTAGGGACCCATCTCAAAAATTTGAAGGATCCAGCTGGACATGTTGTGTTTGTTTTGAATTGCATAACGACACCTAAAAAATCACATAGGGACCCATGTAGCATTTGTTCCTGACTAATCGTCTTGTTTCCTCCTACCCAATGAATTATTAAGACAAAACTTAGAATATAATGAAATATTTGGATAAAAATGATATTTGTAGCATATATATACTAGCGCGAATCTCGCGCATTACGTGATTCGTCTATATAATATTATGTGAACTTTAGGACATTATAAATAAAAGTTGCCATAAAAGATAAAAATACAACTCAGATATTATTATAAAACTATCACTAAAATAAAGAGATTTCTAAAAAAACTTATTTTGCAAAATTATGAAAAAAAATAAAAATTCATACAAATTATTGTATTTTTTTTGTTGTCTTGACTTTTGAATTATTATCTTGTATATTAAATATATTATTTTAGATTTTCTATTGTTATTATAATATATATTTGATTTCTCATGACTTTTTTTATCTAACATTATTTTAGAGTTGTTATTTAAGAATTATTATTATACTATGTCTATATTAGACGTTACATTATACATATTTTTCAGCAAAAAAAAAAATTTACGGACCCTGCTGACACAAAATCCTAGCTTCGCCACTGATTGAAAGCGACTATTATAACAAATGTATCCAAATTCCACCTCTTCATACGCTATGTGACAGATTTGCACAAGTCACAATAATTTGATGTTGTATTGACTTTAACATAACTTCTTCGATATTAACTACTCGGTTGCGACAAGTAATAAAATTCAAAAAATACCGCTTCCTCCACAACCTCTATAGACGGCGGAATAATTATCTAAAAAAAAAATCTGCCCTTGTCAACTATCACTGCATAGTCATAAAATTCCAAATTTGAAAAAAAATTACAAACAACCTACTACGTGTCATTAATTCACCGTTTAACATATAACCGCTTGAAGAACTTAAAAAAAAATTAATGCTCGAACGTTCTTTCAAAACAGCTAAAAATATAATGCTTAAACCTGTAGAATTTTAGTATCTCTCCCTAAAATGCCTTTACCTATTATTCCAGTCATTGTACCTATATATAAAATTAGACGATCTGTAAAAATCGTGCAATGAACAGTGCGTTTTTTCAATTTCGGATGAATTTTCTGGGAGGAATTATCTGGACCCTTGATTTGGATTGACGGTTGGATCATCTCTTTCAAACCCAAGCGTGGTATCAGTGGGGCTGCTTGGATTCATTGGAGAATTTAGGGAATTTCATCTTCCTAGCATAAATTTATTATAAACAATCCAAACTCTTCAGAGAGTTCGGTTGGCACAATTGGAAATTCCAGTGTATTGATGCTCACAAGGTCTAAGGAAAGCAAAGCAAAAGTCGTCAGTATAATAGATAGGTACATGGTCATTTATGCTACTGGTACAAACATGTAAGGGGGTGTAGCAGTAGCAATGGATAGGTACATCGTACGTGGCAATTTATGCTACTGATACAAAAATGTAAGGGGTAGCAAAAAGTTGTCGGTACAATGGATAGGTACATGGCCATTTATTTTTTTGACAATTTGTTAATTTATACAAAAAAAATTTGATTTGTTTTCGACCAAAAATATTTACCTCTGTTTGGATTCCAAAATTTTCATTGACATGGTTGCTTTTCATTATTTTCTATTTCCTAAAAAAGATTTCATTAACACCTATGGCTATGGGATTACATCAAGCTTCCAGAGAAAAACTATGCGATCAAACGAACAAGTGGTGACTGGTCGCCATTGCACTTTGGCTCCGATTGGATGGGAGCGAGAATAAGAAAATAGTTTCTTTCTACTCCCAAATTTATTATAAACAATCCAAATTCTTCACAAAATTACACATTTCTCAATATTTCTTTCTTTATTCCTCTTATTCCCACACCATCCAAACGGAGCCTTTGATTTTGTTAATTGAATTCACGGTACTAAATACATGGCCCCTCCAAACGCAAAAACATGAAGGGCTGTTATTCAATCCAAACCAGAAGCGCTCGGAACCAATTCACCTAGATTTGGTTCTAATCCAATGAAAAATATCACGCCCAGTGACACCCTTCAATTTAGTTTTGATAAAAAAAATTTCAATATTCTTATAGTAGTAAATCCATTAAATTGAACAATATTTACCTTTTTTCTATTTCAATGTACTCCGGTTATGGCTAATAAAATATAATATATGGGGGTGGTCGCGGCGGAGCCGCGACAACCAAGCCATCTAGTTAAAAAAAAAAAGCTGAGTTGTCTTTTAATTTTCTTTTTAATTACCTTGATTTTACCTGCTACCCGTATGATATAGAGGCCAGAAAAACCGTAGTTGGTACAATCTACTCCTGCATCATGATCAAAAATTCGAAACGAAGGAGAGAATGCGAGTATGAGATAAGAAAATAAATTTCGTGCTAAAAATATTACCCGAAGATATGCCTGTTTAACGCAGAATGGACCATTCCATTTGACGTTTCGTTCCAACAACAGTATGCAATGGAACGATTCATTATACGTTTCGTTAGGACGGAACGTGACGGAACGACTCAATTTACACTTTATTTCACACAAACGTATGTCGAAATCCGTTTTATTTACCGTTCCGTTTCGAAAACGTATGCTGAAATCTGATCCGTCACTCGTTCACAAAAATGGTAACGAGGAATACTGAGTAGTAAGACAGATTGACGGTCGAAGACTTTTTCAACGGGTGATAAGGATCATCTCCGATATTTGTCATTCCCATCATTCCCACGTGTTTTTTATTTTAGCCAATAATTATTCATGCGTTTTTTAAAAACGAAAATCCAATACTCATCCTTTGTTTCGCTCTCCTCTCCTACCCTAACATATTAACTTCAACAGTTATAGATTAACTTCAACACTAACATATTAAGTTCAACAGTTAATATATATAACTAGAATAGTTACGATATTTACTTCAACAATTATAAATATTAACTTCAACAATTACGTTATTAACTGATCAACAGTTATATATATTAAAAGTTAATATTTCTAGTTATATATATTAGCTTCAACAGTTATGATATTAACTTCAACAATTATATATATTAACTTCAACAGTAACGATATTAACATCAACAGTTATATATATTAACATTTAACATATATAAATAGACCAATTATACACATTAACTATAACAGTTAGTATTCGAACTACAACAATTACTCATATTAACTTCAACCTTTAGTATTCAGACTATATCAATTAACCATATTAACTTCAATAGTTAGTATCCGAACTGCAACTGTTGAACTTAATATATATATAATTGTTACAGTTATATATGCCAACTTCAAATATTACCTTCAACATTTAAATATGCCAACTTCAACAATTACGACATTAGTTTCAACATTTATAAATATTAATTTCAACGGTTATGAAGTGTGTGAGAGTGGGAGGGGGGAGGGGGGCGTCGGGGAGGGAGAGGGGGGAGCGTACGCGGGAGAGGGGGGGGAGCAGTCGCTCTCGCGCTGGACTTTCGAAAATGAAAGAGACTTTTGAAATGCGGTTTCTAAAAATGGAAAAAACTAAACACAGCTGTAAAGGATGATGGGGATGATAGAAACGCTGGATGATCCTAAGCAATTCCGTTTTTTTCAAGACTATTTTTTATCGGAATTGCTTAAGAGCATCCTTTAGATTCCATCATCCTCATCATCTCAAGCGAGATCTTTGGGATTCTCTCACGTGCTTCCTTCAAGTGTTTCCTTCCACGACCGTTATTTTTGTTTTTGTAATTCTTTTTCTTCTTCGATCTCTCCTCTCTTGCTATCGCTCCTCCTCTGCTTGATCGCTCCTTTCTTCTTGGATCGCTCGTCTCCTGTGATCGGCTCTGATCGCTCTTCTCTTCTTGGATCGCTCGTCTATTGTAATCGGCTCTGATCTCTCCTCTCTTCTTGGATCGCGCCTCCTGTGATCGGCTCTCCTCTTCGATCGCTCGTCTCAGGCGACAATTTGCATAATAGATAGATTAGGTATGTAATGAAGAATTTATTTCGAATTTCAGTTTGTTTAAGATTTAAGTAACTGATTCCAATTTCGAATTTCGGAGGTGCTGATTTCTATAGATTTACTGTCAATTACTATACATAATCTTGAAATTTGAATCAGAATCAGTTATTCGAATTAAAGAATTATGCAACAACGAGTCAGAATTATTCTCCACTTAAAGATGATTTGTAGTTTTGAATTTGATCGTACATAGTGTTTGTACTTTAATCAGAATCAATTTTTTCGATCAAACAATTCTTCATGTATTATCTTCAACATTTAGTGATTATTGGTTCAACAATTAGTGTCGAAACTATAACAATTACTATATAAGTAAACTCAGTATAGATCAGATCATATTGTTATGGCTAGGTAGATCATGTATGAAACAAATCTATATTCCAATTGATATATTATGTATGATTTGTCATTCTTTTCAATTTTTTTGTTTAATTTTTGCATTATCTTTTTGAATGAATCCATCAATCTGATATACTGTTATTCAACATTTACCTATACAATATTCAACAGTTATTGTCTAAACTGAAACTTATTATAGATGAGATCAAACTGTTATGTGATGTTTTGCTGATACATTTTTTGCTTAATAGCTACAACACTTATACATTGTACCTTCAATAATTAAACTTATTAACTACAACAATTAGAAATATTAAAAGTAATAAATTTTGTGTATCTGTAACATTCTTAATTTGGAATAAAATTAGTTATTCAATAATTTGGAATAATAAAATTATTACTTTTTGTGTATATATATGATGATAACAATAAAAAAAATAATTTTTTTTGACAGAAACAATTGAACAGTCGACTGGTGTACTTCAGTTGAAGAAACAAAAGCGGGGTCGACCTCCAGGAAAACATAAGATAAACCAAGTAGAATTTTTGGTGTCGCTGAGAATGTTAATGGAGGTGAACATACTTTCTCGTTTAATTTTAGTTCTACAAATTATACATCCATTCAGTAGAAAATATACCATCAAATGGATGTAAACATTTGAATTATTAATTTTGTATTCGTGTTAGAAGATAGAAAATAGCATAACTATTATTTTTGTGTGTTTTCAGTTGCTCCACATCCGCCTTCTGCAACACCACCACTATCACAAAATTTTTGCATTCAGCCATATACTAGTATGAATTATACTGCAAACTATACTTCATTCAACCCGATTTTTTATGCTCTTTGGTTGTGTTTGGTAAAGGAATAGTTTGAGGAAAAATTTATGCCAATTTTTTTTATGTTAAAGATGAAAATTTTATTCTTGTTTGGTTATGTGAAATTGAAGAATAAAAAAATATATAGGAAATAATATTGAAAAATAAATGGTGAAAAGAAATATAATTCCCTTCTTGGTCAATGTACAAGACTAAGTAAGTATCCTATTATTTATCAGCAAACAAATATGTTTCACATTCCCTTTATTTAAGGCGCTCTATATGTGCAATCTAAACGTAAAATATTAATGAGAGTTAATAAATCAAGAATAGGCATAAATGTTCAGGCCATTGGATGAGATCGATATCAAATGGTAAATACAAATTACTACCCAGGATTCATTAATATCAAAATCAAACAAGTAAATTTTTTATTCAAAACATAGAAATCTAATAAAGTAAGCCGGAAATTGATCCGTACACCCCCAAATTTAATCCGATCACTTCAAAATTTTAAATTTGACCAAAATATCCTCATGCTCCATTATTCTCTGGCTCGCTCTACAAACTTCCTTCTCTTTTTTGCTCTCTCGACCTCTTATGCTCTCTCTCCTCTCTTATCTGTCGGTTGTGCCACCTAGGGCTGTTCACGAGACGAGTCACGGACGAGTTGCCACTACGCGAAAAACGTTAATCTGTAACTCATCTTTTATAACGGTTTTCGAAAAGACCGTCATACAAGTCGGTGTGGTAGCGGTGTAAATAATACCAAGTTCATTTAGTAACGGTTTTTATAAATAACCCGTTATAGAGCTTCTGTCCCAAAAAAACATATTTCCTGTCAACTCATTTGTAACGGTTATTATCCAATAACCGTTACAAAAGGCCATGCTGTTTGTAACGGTTATTTGATAATAACCGTTACAAATCTTTAACTTTAATTTTCAAACGGTTTTTAAATAAAAACCGTTACAAAATTGCCGAACTTTTTCACTTATGCTAGGGTTTTCTCCTCTCTCTCTGCCACTCTCCCACTCTCCACTGTCCACTCTCCACCCTCACAGCCGCACTGTTCCAATATTGAGCCGAAAATTTCTCTCTTTTTTCATATTTATTTTCACTCTTAAACAGTAGCCAAAAAATTTCCAAAAATTCTAAAATAATAAGAATTATAAAGAGAAGGTGAAGAAGAGCAGATTTGAGGTAAAAAAAAATAAAATTTTTGAAATTTTTGTTAATTTTCTATTTTTCCTATTTATTTCGGTTTAACTTTGATTTATGGTAAAATTAATGATTTTTTGTTGGTTTTTATGGACAATTTCAGATCCATTCAAGAGGAGAAGCTTGGACAATTTGAGATCTAACTCATTCAAGAGGAGAAGAATAAATCGGATTAAAGGTATATTAATTCGACCCTCTCCAACGAATTATGCATGCATTAATAATTCGCATATGCATTTAATTAATTAATCGTATTGTCATATAGGACCAAAATATCGGAACACAATCGAATTTAGGTCATTGCCCGTCCGAGATTAATCCATTAGGGATTAATCTCGGATAGTACTCCCGGTCGGGAGTACTGCTCTTTGGATACGATCTGTCTCATTTAGGACAGCGAGTTGTACGTTAGATGCAATGTGTTGTCTGAGAAAAATTCGACGGCATTTTTCCTTATGTTCCCACGAATACGTACGCACGAGCAATCGTGTGTTGGCGTATTCAGGGAACATAAGGGGAAATGCTGTCGAATTTTCCTCAGACAACACATTGCATCTAACGTACGCTCGCTAATGAGACAGAGTATCCAAAGAGTGGGCTAGGATGGTAACCGGCCCGAAACCTAATGACAAATTGACCATAACTCTAAACCCTGACATTTTGCATACATTTTATTGTTCAGATGAATCAGACGTGGATGTACACAAGCAATCGATATTCGGCTACATTTTCAGAGGGGCTTGAAGAATTTATGGTTTCTGCAATAAAGAATATGAAAAGGACGGATGATAATAAAATATATTGTCCTTGTTGTGTTTGTCAGAATATGTTGAAATGGTCAAATTTAGAAGAAGTAAGAGTTCATTTGATTAGATCTGGATTTCAACCGGATTATACACGGTGGACACTTCATGGAGAAACTGGGGAGGAATATTTAAGTGTTGGGCCTAACACAAATATGTTGGATTCACAATATGTAGAAGAAAATGTATTATTGGATGATGAAAATATATTGGAAGATGAAAATGTATTTGATGATGTAAATGTATGTGATGATGATGATGATGATGATAATGTTGATGATACACAACTTAATGATGATTTGGATGAAATTGTGAACAATACAGATGAAGATTTTGTTGATAATGTTGAAATTTTTGGAATGTTACGTGAAGCAGATAAGATTAAGTTATATTCCGGTTGTGAAATGTCAAAACTTAATGCGGTTTTCAAACTGTTTAATCTGAAAGCCAAAAATGGATGGAGCGATGCCAGTTTCACGGCTTTGCTTAACCTTTTGCGTAAAGATTTTCTTCCAAAAGATAACCAGTTGCCAGATTCAATTTATAAGGCTAAGAAAATGTTGTGTCCTTTGAAAATAGGAGTTGAGAGAATACATGCATGTCCGAATGACTGCATATTATTTCGGAATCAGTATAAAGATCTGGATAAATGTCCACAGTGTCATGCATCACGGTATAGATCGAGAGACGATCAGATTGAGGAAGGTATTAAAGGACCAGCTGCGAAGGTGGTATTTTATCTCCCAATAATACCAAGATTTCAACGGCTCTTTTCTAATGCGAGAGATGCTAAACTTTTAAGATGGCACGCCGACTGCAGGAAAAAAAATGATGGTATGCTCCGACACCCCGCAGATTCTCCAGATTGGAGGAATATAGACAGAGAGTTTGAAGAATTCGGTAGTGAATCTAGAAATCTGAGATTGGGATTATGCACGGATGGAATGAATCCTTACGGCAACATGAGTAGTCGTCAGACTACGTGGCCAGTTTTATTGTGTATTTATAACCTTCCCCCCTGGTTATGTATGAAAAGAAGATACATGATGATGCCTTTGTTGATTTCAGGTCCTAAACAACCAGGTAATGACATAGATGTGTACTTGGCTCCGTTGGTAGATGACCTTGGTAAATTGTGGCATGAGGGAGTTAAAATTTTCGATGCACACTCTAGAACTGAGTTCAGACTGCATGCCATGATATTTTGCACGATCAATGATTTTCCTGCTTATGGTAACTTGTCGGGGTATAGAAACAAGGGAGAAAAAGCGTGTCCTATTTGTGGAGAAAACACTCATTCTATTTATTTGAAGAACTGCAGAAAAAATGTGTATTTGGGACACCGCAGATTTCTTAAGAACCGTAATCACCCTTACCGACGAAATGGTGAAAAATTTGATGGCAAAGTCGAGAATGGAAAAGCTCCATTGCCATTGTCCGGGTTTGGAGTGTATCGACAGGTTAAGGACATCAAGGTCAAATTTGGTAAAAAATTTGTAAATGAGATTCCGAAAGGATTATGGAAGAAAAAGTCAATATTCTGGGATCTTGAATATTGGCAGTATTTGGAGGTTAGGCATTGCTTAGATGCCATGCACATAATCAAGAACATATGTGAAGCTTTGATTGGTTGTATGTTGGAAATTCAAGGAAAAACTAAAGATGGCGTGAATGCGAGGAAAGATATGGTTGAAATAGGGATTCGAAAGGATCTAGCAGCACAAGATAAGGGCAAAAACCGAGTTTGGCTTCCTGCAGCACAATTTAATCTATCAAAGAAAGAGAAGAAAAGTTTGTTAGAATGCCTGAAGTCGATTAAGGTTCCTTCTGGTTATTCTTCGAACATATCAAAAAAGGTGTCAATTAAGGAGAACAAATTAATTGGGATGAAATCACATGATTATCACGTCTTGCTGACCCAACTACTTCCGGTCGCAATTCGTGGAATTCTCAGTGAAGAAGTGAGGATGACCATAACTAGGCTGTGCTTTTTTTTCAACTCTATTTGCTCCAAGGTGATCGATCCGAGTAGTTTGGACAAGTTACAGGATGGGGTCGTATTGACCCTTTGTGAGCTTGAGATGTACTTTCCGCCATCATTTTTTGACTCCATGGTACATTTGACCATTCATTTGGTTAGAGAGATAAAAATGTGTGGTCCAGTATTTCTACGGTATATGTATCCTTTTGAAAGAGCAATGGGTCAATTGAAAGGTCTCGTTCGTAGTCGATCTAAGCCCGAAGGGAGCATAGTGGAAGGATATATTGCCGAGGAAGTTATTGAGTACTATACTGATTATTTGAATGATGTTGAACCTATCGGGCTTCCAAAGTCTCGTCATGAGGGGAGACTTCAAGGAAAAGGAACAATTGGATCCCATACTTGTGTACCCGATCTTAATGTGAGAATAAAAGCACATATGAAAGTCCTCCAACACCTTGCCGTTGTTGCACCTTATATCAATGAGCATATATCCGAGTTGCGTCAACAGTACCCGACTTACGCCGAAAACTTGATTAACAAACAACACGAATTAAATTTTGTGCAATGGTTTGAAGGAAAGATAAAGTCCCAACTATCTGAAAAAATTGAAGTCGACGAAACTGTGAAATGGTTATCCAAACATCCTGATGCGGTGGTTCAAACATACCAAGGATATGATTTAAATGGATTCACTTGGTACACAAGAAAACAAGATGGTAAAAGCACTGTGCAAAATAGTGGAGTCTCAGTTGTTGCTTTATCTGGTACTAATGGAAGGGCTGATACTTATTACGGGTGGATTGAGGAGATTTGGGAATTAGATTACATTAAATTCAAGATTCCTTTATTCAAGTGTGCATGGATCGACAACGGTCATGGTGGAGTAAAAAAAGACAAAATGGGGTTCATACATGTTGACTTCAATAAAAGAGCTTATCGAGACGATCCTTTTATACTTGCAAATAAGCAAGCAATGCAAGTTTCTACATTCAAGATCCGACGGATAAAAAAAGACATATTGTTCTTCCAGGTAAATGTTCACTACTTCACTTTAATAAGCTAAATATGTTCACTTTAATAAGTACAAATGAACATTTTAATAATTATGTATGTTCACTTTAATAAGTACAAATGATCATTTTAATAATTATGTATGTTCACTTTAATAAGTACAAATGATCATTTTAATAATTATGTATGTTCACTTTTAGGAAAGAGGAAAATTTTGAACTGTTCGAGTGCAATCCGTGGGGTACACATGACGATGAGGTTAAGTTCAACCTTAACCTAGAGGACATCATCGAATGTTTCAAAAGAGAAGAATTGTGCATATCAATCATCAAGATGTACTCCTGGTAAAATCTTCAAACTTACGTTTTTGTCCTCACCAAAAAAAAAAAGGTTAAATAGAAAGAAAGAAGCAGAGAAAACTTCTGTTAATTTCATTTTCTTTTCTTTTGCTACTTTGACTAATGTGAAATTTTATCAATGCAAATTAGATAGCAAATGGACACTATCGAAACCAGCAAAAAAATGTAATTGGTTCCCAATAGATTGAGAGAATTCAGAAAGTGCGTGAATCAAATAAAGTAGAAATCGAAGCAAGCTGCATTTTTGTCATAATAAAAGATCGGCATTGTAGAAACACCTAAAATAAAGACACATTTTTAACAGAAAAGAAAAGAGGCAAATGAAATTCGTCAAATGATATATATTTATAAAAAGTACTGTTTCTTGTTATTGATCTCTTGTTTACAAAAAAAAAATCATTAGAGATAGTAAATTGCAAAGCTACTGGTACGGTTCATGTACCAGTACAGATATGGTTCATCTTCTTTTTGCTTTTATGAATATGGAAGTTTACTTTGTGCTAGTTTACAAAGGACCTTCTTGATGCATTTGAAACAATGGACCAGCATCAAGTTTAATACAAGCAAACCAATTCAAAATAGAAAATAGAAAATCAGTGTATTGGATCTATGAATGCAGGTTTTAGGGTTTAGGGTTTAGGTTTTAGGGTTTAGGATTTATAAAATAGCAAACCTTCTTGATGGAAGAACAAATTCAAGTGACATCTATGAATGCAGGTATTGGATGGTCCAACTTTCAAAAGGATTAGGGTACTCTAACAAAATCACCATATTGGATCCTGATCTCTTGGCTGAAGCTAAAGTAATGGAAGAAAAGGGGGCCGCAGTGGATTACTTGAAGAACACGTTCGTAAATTGGCCATGCGAGTACTTTCTTTTGCCATATAACCAGGGGTAAGACAATATTGTTTAACTAATAAAGACTAATCAAATACTTTCTAATTTTCCATCCATGTTAATAATAACTATATATTCAAAAGTTCAAAGTTATAATGTAGATGAGCAAGTAAGCAAATTGTGTCTTTTGGCAAATCATGTATTGTGTCTCCTCTTGCTTTCTTGATATTTCTTATACAGAAACTAGATAGTTGAAACCTTTAATCTCTTTCTTTATATTTGATACTTGATGTTAATAATAATTAATCTCAATTACAGGTTTCATTGGACAATCCTTCTTATTAATATCAACAAACTAGAGATTCATTTCTTAGATTCTTTGGTACGCGAAGATGTCCCCTCGTTGTTATCGATTAAGCCGTTCATAATTATGTAAGTTTTTGTTTCTAAATTCGTAAAATAATGATGTCATTTTGGAATTGATAGAATAATTTGAATTGCATGCAGGGCATATAAAAATTACCTGATGGAAAAGTTTCAAAAAAGTCATCGTGGTGGCCGGTTGTTTACATGGTTCGAAATACTGGTACGAAATTATATCTATTAAGTTCTTGAAATTAGAATGGGTGCAATTATTAAAAATCATAACTATTATTTTGAATTTTGATCTTAGTGTCCGAAACAGAAAGGGAATGTCGAGTGTGGATACTTCACATTGGTCGCCATGAGATACGTATTGAATCATGTGGTGGAAGTCGGAGAAATACCTCATGTATTTATTTATTTCAAATATAGAATTAGAGTTTAGGTTTTACAATTTAGGGTTCAGAGTTACCAATACTGTAAAATTTAGGACACTCGTAATATGTTTTGGTTTGTTTATAATCAATTGCAGAGAATCGAACCGGTCGGAGAACCTTATGAAGAACAACATATTGGAGAGGTAGTGGATGAGGTAATGCAATTCATGTACAGGGTATTGTTCGGCGGATAGAGGATTATTGTTTGATTTGCATTATTGTAGAGCATTATTGTTTTATACTTTCGATTATATTTTGGCTAGCAACAGGGGCTAGCCACAGAAAACAACAATTTTTAGGTTGATTTATATTATTGTTGATTGATATATTTTGATTGAGATCTGTACCAATTGGTACCAATTGGTACACATGCACTTATTTCGGCTAGCAACAGGGGCTAGCCACAAAAAGCAATAATTTTTTTTTTTAATTAATGACCTTTTGTAACGGTTATTACCTAATAACCGTTACAGAAGGTCCTAAACTATAACGGTTATTCGATAATAACCGTTACAAAAACAAACAAAAAAAATATAAAAGTAAGCAGTTTTATAACGGTAATTTCCCTAGGACTCTTCTGTAACGGTTTTTTTACAATAACCGTTATGAAACTCCCGCTATCTGTAACGGTTAGTTTGTATTAACCGTTACCAAATTGCTCCTTCCTGACGGCAAAATTGTGACGGTTATTATAAAGATTAGTAACGGGGGCTACTGTGACGGTTGCATGCCCGTTAGTATTCGATCTTATTAACCGTTACAGGTCAGATATTTTCGTGTAGTGTGCCCCTACTTCGGACTCGTCTCGTCAAGTTAGCAAGCCGAGCTGACTCGTCTCGATTAGAGTCGCGAGTTAAATGTGATAGCTTGACCTCGTCTCGTTAATGAACGAGCTGGCTCGTACCAAGCCAAGCTAGCTCGTACATAGGAGAGAAGAGAGGAGATTGACGGAGAGGAGAGGAGGTCACCTTCAATGAGGAGGAAGAGGCAGTGAAGAGAACTGTCGTGAGTTGTCAGTCGTGACAGTGAAGAAGCGTGGAGACAGAGATTGACGGAGAGGAGAGCGGACTGAGGAGGTCTCCTCCTCGCCTTCGATGAGGAGGAAGAGACAGTAAAGAGGACTGTCGTGAGGCAGTGAAGAGGCGGTGAGGAGGAGAGAGAGAGATTGACGGAGAGGATAGGGAAAAAAGAGACTGTCGGAGACTGAGGAGATCACAGATTGAGAGAGTGGGGAGAGGACTGTCGGAGAATGAGGAGGGAGTGGCTACTGGCGGACTGAGCAGGGCTGAGGAAGGACGATGACTACAAGGATTGGATTTGGGGTTGGGGCGGTAAGGTTTGGTTGAGGGTTTACTTTAGGAGTAAGGGACGGATATGATTAATTTTTATTTTAATCGGACGGATCACATAACTCGTTAATGTAACGAGTTAGTAACGAACGAGTTATGTATTATTCGAACTCGTCACTTTAACTCGCGAGCTAAATAGCTCGTCTCGTTAACAGCTCGAGCTATTAACGAACGGGCTGTTAGCGAGTTTTTTTCGAATCGAACACGAGCGAGCTACGAGCTACGGGCTTTTCTTGCACCCCTAGTGCCACCCAAAAAAAAATAATCAGAGGTCCAAATCAAGTTTCGTTCTCTCTAATACAACCTATTAATTCTAAGGTGATGTTGTTTTTTTACTTTTATTCATTTTATTATTTTCATTACCAAGATGAAAAAAAATTGAGAGCACGAAAACGTGACTCCCGATAATAATTTAAATTATATATGGAACCTAAATTAAATCCATTTGTAAGTATAATAAAGATGAAGAATCGCCTGAACAACTTACCTCTTTGATGCCCCTATGTTCTGTTAGCTGTCACGAAATCAGACTAAGCTAAGGGTGGTAAATTTTAATCCAGTTAGTTATATAGCAACCAGTCAACCGCAATAATTTTTTTTTAAGAACACTCATCAATCTAGCATTTTTTTATTTTTCATGGAAATAAAGATATAATTCGCATTAAATCACGCAAGGGAGCTTAAGGGAATTGCTCAGGACACGTCTATCTTACTCATTCACTTCCCTATTTTTTACAAAATGACCACAATACCCTCCCTCCTGTGCTGAAAGTTGAGAAAACAATATGGAAAAGAGATGGCATGTTCGTCATTTTGTAAAAAATAAGGGAGTGAATGAGTAAGATGGACGTGCACTGAGCAATTCCCAGAACTCAAGGTACCTAGCATTAGTGGGTTGTAAAAAAAAAAAAAAGTTGATTTTGACCCTTGATTTCTTTCTCAGGCAGCGGAAATAAAAGAGAGAGAGAAAGATAGTAAGAGAAGAGGTGGATAGAGTTAAAGGTTGACAGGTACAGAGAGAAAGGGAGTCGATCCAACAGAGTTGGGAGGGAGAGGCGAGAGGGATCTGCACGAATTTCGGCATAAGGATACTTTGGTCAAAATAAAAAATTTGAAGTGACCGGATCAAATTTAAGGGTGTGCGGATCAATTCCCAAAGTAAGCTGTACTCTCAAAACAGCACCTTCGTACACCTACCACTGCAACTAGAGCTGCTAATGGACATAATAGTCCAATGGACAATATGGACTCATCAATATTGGAATTTCGTGGAATGGACTAGTTTTGGACTGGACTAAAATCCAGTCCAAGTCCAATTGCTAAAATCTTTTTGGACAAATTGTGGAAATTGCGGACGAATCGTGGACGAATTATGGATGAATTTTAGTAAACCAGATGTCTCATGTCTCTCCGCTTCTTCTAGATCTCTCTGGCTCTCTATCTCGAACACTCAGGCCAGATACATCAGTGGCGAGTCCAGACATTTTTTAAGCCTGGGCACAATAAATAATTTACTAAATTATATTAAAAAATTAAAATAATATTAAATTATTTTTTTAAATATAATCTTTAAACCTTAAAAATATAACAAAATTATATCTAGTCACTTGGATTATTATACTTACTACTTCAATTTATAATATGATATAGAAAATTAGTTAAACAATTTTATTTAACACGAGGTCATTATTTACTGTCACCATGAAAAAATATTTTAATATGATCGCACGTCTAATTCAGTATATTAATTCATAAGTGAATATTAAAGTACTTCTATTATTTAAGTTCATCTTTAACCTATTTATTTCTAACTTTACATCTCCTTAATAGATTTTGCAAAAACTACTGCAATTGATAACGTGCTAATTATAAATAACATTATAAAATAAATAATTTTAATAAAGCAAACAAAAAATAGCACTACATTCCTAAATTAATTTTATTATCATCAAATCAATCATTTTAATTATTTTAATTAACTTGTAATCCATTAAGTTTTTCTATGCGACCATATTAAAAAGAACTAATCTTTTATGGGCCAACAAATTATACTCTCCCCCAAAATATAACCACTGTCCACACATACACGAAAAGTGTTGGACTATAAAAAAAAAATAGGCTAATGAGGCGCATCATCACATGCCTGACATGGATATGGAAAAGAGTACATACCTGATACCTACAGGGCAAAAAAAAAAAAAGACAGCCCCCTAAGCACGAAAATTTAAGAACGAATAATAAAAAATAATAAATGACATAAGTAAGCAACAGGCAACAGCGAGCATGGGCACTTATCCAATTCAAGCCTGGGCACCTAACTTTCTTTTCATCAAACTGTAATGAGAACTAATAGTTGTAGTTTAACTTTTGTAAAACAAGCCTGGGCACGTGCCCAGGCTTGCCCCTACATGGCCTCGCCCCTGAGATACATCTCATCTTCCCCACTCGACCTCGACCTTTGGCCATGGCGGCTCACCTCAAAATCCAAGCGGTGCTCGAGTGACTGTGCCGCACAGCACCGCGTTTTCGATTCTTCTCTTAGACGATGACGACGACGATCTCAGTTCCACCGAGTCCGGCCCCACCGAAACCACCACCTCCTCTCCTCTCCCTCTCGTTGGATCGAGTCCCGATGTCGGCGTCGTACCTTCTTCTCTCCCTCGCCTCTCCAATCCTGCTCGCTCCCTATCAACTTCACTGGTCAGTGACACTAGTACCTGTTCCTTCTCTCTTGGTTACTAATTTACCATGACTATAAATTCCATGAATTAAATGAAATTTGTCTTTTTTAATCAGAGAGGGTAATCGAGAAAAAGTCTCAAATTTGCTTGTATTTTTTTCTAAATAATACTCAATTTAATCTCAAGTTACAATAATTGCGTGGTTAAGCCTCAAATGTGCTTATATTTTATCTAAATACACATGCCCTTTTGCTATTGAGCTTTAATTGTCCTCAACAAATTAAAAAAAAGACAAAAAAGATAAGCGCCTGTTAAAATTATTAACTAATTGGGTAATTAATTGACACAACTTTTATTCTCGTCACACTTCAACTTGGTATAATCCTTTTCTTTACATCATAAAATTTTTACTTGTAGCAAAATTTGGCATTTTGGGTATTTTTATTATACTAATCATTCTAGGATTGATATTGAAGTGTCTTTCTTTTGTAATTGTAAAGGCTATATTGTTGTTATTGAAGGCAACCAATAAGCACCACAGCTCAGTTCCCTGTTGCGGCATTGGAATTAGTTGGATTTTGTAAGAATTCTTTCTCATAAATTTGACTTATTTAGACTACAAATTAACTTATATTATCATTTAAACTTGCAACCTCTGCCATATGGCTGTAAGAACTAGGTCATTATACTTTTTTCCCCTTTTTAAAAAGCTAATGAATTCGCCCCTGTTCTCACCTTTTTTCCTATCCACAAGTCAGCAAGAAATGAAGGGTAATGAGTGTTTTGTAAAGGAATATGTTCCGGTGTTGTTATGTCATAACCAGTTATGCTGTTATTTGTGTTGAGAATTTCATATGAAACAAATAGCTTTCTCAGTCATGGTGATAGCTGGTTTTGACCTGAAAAGTAAAGCACAATGCTTACAAGTTCACATATAAGTGAAAATGTACACACACAAAGACATTTCCTCTAAATTTCAGTTTATCTTCTGATTCCTTCATATTGTCACAAATTCAAGCCTAACAATAGAGACGCAGCCTGCACAGTCCAAACTAGTAAGAAGGTTTACTTAACCTCATTTGGATCATTCTTACTTAAAAAGGATAAAGATGGGTGTAGCTCGGTAATTGCTTTTGTAGAAAAGAAGGATATTTGTTCTACAGTTTTACTTAGCTTGGTTATGTTTTTGTGATGCTTGTTGCTAGTTTGGATTTTTTTTTTAATTATACTTTTTGTAGTTTAATAGAGTTTTTTGTTGTGCAAGGCAAGCTCGCTTTGGTATGTAAGACATGAAAGAATGGAACAATTTTGGTTGTATGAAATTAGCCATTTTTACTATTATTTTTAGTATTGTTTTAAGATTTTTTTAGGTACGCTGTGTTGCCAATGTTCTTTGCTTGCTATTTTTTAAGCATTTTTTTGTTTTATTTTAGGTTTGTTAATTGTTATTTTTGCATGTTTCCAGTGTAACACATGAATAACATAGGCTACTTCACATTTTCTGTTTTACAAGCATATTAATGGAATCTATACTTGGTTTATGATTTTTGTTGGTTTGGTATTTTGGTTCCACATATTTCATGCGCATATATGGTATATTTGTTTTTATCATCTCTGCAAGTTAAATAAAATATGTGTATTGTACTCAATCCCTAGAGGCCTAAACTAAGAGTCTTTCCATAAAAAGGCTTCGGATGCCTCTCTAACCAAGGACGTCTCTCAAGCGGGCTTAACTGGACAAAGAAGAGGGCCGAGCATGGGCATGACTGGACAATCTCGAAATTTTTGAAGAGAGACAGACGTTTCAACAGAAAGCAGGGTTGGACTCAATTCGATCATTAAATTCTTAATTAGAACTCCGTCCACATGGATAATTTATGGACAACTAGTGGACTGCAATTGGTTAGTAGATGATCTGGACATGGACGAGATATTAGTACTTATTGTGGACGTGGTTTGGACATGGACATTAACTCTTTATTATTGGACTGGACTGGACGTGGACTGGAACCCGTCCACTAGCAGCTCTAACTGCAACAGATGAGCAGAATGAATGGAGCCCACATTCAGCATATTTATAAAGTTCCATACCACGTTATGAAAAATCTAAGACTCCCCCGCTATAACAAATTACATTTTTAGCAGCGGTTAAATGAATTTAGCGGCAGCTGGCGGAAGCCGCAGTTAATGGGTTGTTAAAAATAAATAAACAACTGTCGTTAAAGACGTGTTGCTTAAAATCAGTTTGCTTTCCTTTAATTATTTTAATCGATCATTAGCAGGGTTGTTGAGCAAAGACCACCGGTAAAATATACATCTTTAATAGCGGTCTTTAGTCAACAACCACCATTAAAGATAGCCTCCAATATTTTTTATTATTTTATTTTATTATTTAGCGGCGATCATTTATCGCTGCTAAAGATCATTTTTAACATTGGTTATTAATAATAATAATCTGTTGCTGAGATGAACGTAAAAAAATTATATTTTGTGGCTAGCCGTATTTTGCTAGCCAAAAATATTTAATACCGAAGAATACCGGTATATATCACACATGAAAAACAGATATATATATCACACACATGCATATATATACAAAACAGAAATTCTAATAATATACAAATCAAAATACATATAGCCACAAATACAATACTATCATACAAGAAGAGGAAACCACATAGGATCTTTTTCACAACTGCTCGTTCGTGATGAATGTCTGGCAGATTGTTTATAGGTCTGTCAAACGTGTCAAACGGAAACGGAATGGACTGTCTCATTTGGACGTTCCGTTTTGATAACGAAACGTACCGGGCAGTCCGTTAGCTGTTCCGTTTGGACAAAACAGAACAAAATGATCAAATTTCAACTGTATACTACATAAATATATAACGAAATCTGTTCGGTCATCGTTCCGTTTTTTGAAACGAAATGAAAATTCGTATTGTTAGCCGTTCCGTTTTGAAGGGAATAGACACGAAAAACGTGGACGAATACTCCGTTGACAATCCTGATTGTTTATGTCCAATTTAACCTTTGACCAAGTCTACTCCCATCTACTCCTCTTACTTTTTGGCAGTCCAATAAGAAGAGAAACACCCACACCCCGAAACACACTCACACACAAAAGAAACACATTTGGAACACGATTTGGAGTGCTACGACTTGAATTTGGAAACAACGATGTAGAGTGCTTTTCGACGTAAACTGTTAGTATGTCATTGGATCGAGGCCTATATATGGCTCTCAAAGTTTTTTTTTTTTTTGAAAGAAAGCACCCCAAGCAGGGTACCAGATCAAATAAACTAAAGAAGAGTTAAAAGTCACGGAAGTGACTCATACAAGCATATATGGCTCTCAACGTGTTCTTTTATATATATAGGAGCTATTGTTTTAGCTTGTTCCCTTCTTTGTTTCTTTGCGGTAATTAGTACGATTTAGTTTTCTTTCCTTTTTCCTTTTTCTTTTCTTTAATCTTGTAATCTAACTTTCCTTTATTAATTTTATCTTGCTATTGGCAACTTGCCAACAAGCCTCCGAAAAAGAAAAAGAACATGTAATTTTGAATGGAACCATTTTTAAATACAAGATAATTTAGCTCAGTTCAAAACTGAAGAACCGAAAGTACTGAACAAGTTAGTACAAAGAGCAGGACATCTAATCTAAACACTCTAATAAAAGAGAAAACAAAATAAATTGTCTGCCTGAAAATAGACGCTCCGAAACGCAAATTTACTCGGAAGACAGTACAATATCTGAATATGTCGAGTTGTTGACATATTGTCGACCTTTTTCTGAATGGTACTCTGGGCCTTCTATGGGCCTTTACTGGTTTCTGGCACCAATAGGCCCTAGCTACTGGGTGTTGTTTTCACTAGCAATCTATATCGACTATCGGTGACGTCTTTAATTGCGTCTAGTTTATTTCTTCTAGTAAGGTTAAGAGCCCTCTATGCCAGTTAGGGGTACTGGTTATACTTTGTTTTGGTTATTTTGTGGGTTAGTAGTAACTGATGTCTGTAACCTTTGTTATCGACAAGAACTGGTAATTTTTAGGTACTTATTTTCAGAAAAAAAAAAAAAAGAAATTAGGTCACGAACCGGACAAGAAGACAAACAAACGATAAACAAAATTAATTGTACCAGAGCAATTCTCTTTAAATTCTACAAGTCAAAAGCTTGTGTAGGATCAAACCTTACATTACTTATTATTTTTTTTTAGTATCTTAACGGATAGAGAAAAAGCCGATGATTGAGATTTGAGAAAACCAGTTGGTTCTTTGTTAAGCAATACAAAAACGACCTATTGAGAGCTTTTAAGTGTATGCATATTGAAATAAGGGTCCATTAATTCTAGCATCCTTTTCTTCATGTATAGATAAGTGAATCTGTATAATCTCTTTCTAGAGACAAGACACATGTACCAGGCCAGGCATTTGAGATTCGAAACAAAATTATATAAGTTGACATTGAACGTGCGCACCAGAGCTGCTGAGCAAGAAGCCAAGAACACAAAAAATGATAAAGAAGAATAAGAATAAGAAGGTATAAGCAGAGAGGGGACCTGTGTGAGAAGTCAGAATAGAGCAGCCGAATGTGATGAAGGGAGTAGGGGAGTACAGATCGAGTACTGTTCTGGGGTTGAAATGTGAGCAGCAGAAATAGACAGCTCTGAACCGTTGCTCTCAAAAGCGAAACATGGGCCTTTTCTCCCATGGGCCATTCTTCCTCCTTTCATCTTTCTTTTACTCATTCATCCCAGAAAGAAACTCTAAAGCAAAGACCGTCCCTTTCGGCCCTCCTTTACTTCACACTTCCTACTTCCTAGTTCCTAGATAAATTAAGCGGGCACTGGATCCGCTTCTTCCCACATGGATAATATCAATATGCATCTACCGAGTCCGACAGGTATCCTTCACTAGATTCTTGCAAAATAAACACCCCACATATGCAGCATAATCTAAGGCAAAATATACCTATATATAGCTGTTAATATATAAAACTTCTCTTTGTTCGCTGCACAGTTCACAACTAAATACATGTCATCAATATAATTTTGGACCATTAACTAAACAATATTGATTATGTAACAGAGTCTTATAATTATTTTCTGCGGATAATTATCGTTTGTATTAAGTGAACTGTTGTCACTCGTACGTAGTCATTCGTACTAAATCTGTAAATCTTTAATGATTTTAATTGAGAATTGGTATTTAGTACGTACTTTTGCTAGCACATAGCCATAAAAGAAAGAACAAGCTGATTTTCGATATATAAAGTAAAAGCATGAATTTCGTAAATAAACATTTCGCAAGCTATGAATTCTATGGATGTTCTATGAAATTTGTACTTTTGTTGATAATAAAAACGTAAAGCTTCACAATTGACATACATAGTACCAAATAAAATCACTGAGGGGTCGTTTGGATGGTATGGGAATAAAGAAAGAATAAAGATTTTAGGAAGAAAATATTGAGAAATGTGTAATTTTGGGAAGAGTGGGAAGATGCTATTTCGGGAATAAGAAATGTTGTTTGGATGGTGAGTTAGGAATAAGCAAATTGATATTAATTTAAATAAATTATTAAAAATTATTATTTTAATATTAAATAAAGTACTAATTAAAGAGCACATAAAATTTCATTTAGTTATTAGTATTTAGCTAATTTTGTTGAAATTATGTATATATGGCTCCGTTTGGATGGTGTGGGAATAAAAGGAATAAGGAAAGAAGTATTGGGAATTGTGTAACTTTGTGGAAAGTTTAGATTGTTTATAATAAATTTGAGAGTAGAAAGAAGTTATTTTCTTATTCCTAGACTAATCCAAACACAGCCTTGAGATAGCTGGGTTGCAATGCAATTCATAATATTCCAATTAAAAGACAAAAATGCATCCTACTCTAGCGTCTATGCACACTAACAAATCAAATGGTATGATGCATTGATGCTGCCAATTCGCTGTTTTCCCAACACTGATTCAGCTCAATATTTTGACTGGATACTGACCACTCCGTTGGTACGAAATTTATCAATAATCTTGACATGTAAGATTAAGTCAAGAAACCGCCTTACGCTAATATTAAAAAAAGTCTAGCCACAAAATCTTTCTCCGGCATCTATATTCTCGCAAGTCAAAAAGTGCGGCATTGTCAATTCATTACACATCAACATTTGTTTTGTTTTGATATTTTGACTTGATTTTAATTGGCAACTATATACACAAAATTTTGTAAGAATTCTTGAAATATGTAAGATGAAGTCAAAGTTGACTTTTCTATTAAACATAATATTGTCGATCTGATCAGCATGTCACTGAAATTGAAAGTTACTATAAATTTAGTTTAATAAGACCAACTTATATGAGAATTTACAGCATGTTAATGCATCGCTCCCTATACAGCTGGTGCATTTCAAAAATCTAACTCTATGGAAAGATATTTTTGAAATATGAAAACTTTCTTCGCATAAAAAGAAACAACAACAAAAAAAAAAGATAAGTGATAAAATTCAATCTATAAAATAGACTAATTGAAGAGGTAGTAGTAGGAGTGCCGGAACACAGCTCTTTTATATTGAAAAAAAAAACATAAAATTAAAATTAAAGTAAAAAAAAAAAACATAACCCACCAGCAGTAGTGGTATTGAAGCAAACGGAAAGTGAGACCGGCGGCTGACACGGGCGCCAACTCAAAGAACGATACAGACAAACATTTCTCTCTTTAATTTTGATTTTCTGAGTCATGTGTTCAAACATGCAACACTGATGCGAGTCACTGACGCATAGTAAAAGACCAAATAGTTCTAACGAGAGAATTCAGATTGAACTTTTTTCTGGTGCAGTGTTTCTCGTGTTCTTTTCCCTCCATTAAAGCACTCATATATACATATAATTTCAAGGTATGTGATGATTTTATTAAAAGGTTACATACATGATCCCATATTCTTGTTAGTTTAGTGCATAATTTTCATTTTTATAGTTAATTTCTTTAATTAACCACAAACAAGCATGCACAAACACGATCTAGTGCTTAAAGCCATTTACACAAAAAGAAGGTTCAAAAATTATATATCTCTTGATATAGTAATCAAGAGGCTCGAACCAAGGCTAGGTTGTCGGTGACTTGCTCTTCAAGCTCCTCCTTCGATCCAAAACTAAAAGGTCTAGACTAATCCCAAACTTTCTCGTCTTTTTAATTAACTCTTTAATAAGTGGAGAAATTAGAGCTCAACACATGAGCAATGGTGGAGGAGAGGGGTGTGATTGGTGGCGGCCAAGTAGAGAAGAGAGGGAGGTGGGTGGCGGCCAAAGAAGGAAGAGAGAGAGAGGAGCCAAGGAGCCTCCACAAGGGTCCTTTTATAAGACTCAAATCTTAGCAAATAGTTCTATCTATTTACAATTATGCCACCTACCTACCACCTACCTTCATGGCCGGCCTCAATATGGGTCTTTTGGGCTTCACACACTTATTTAATTGATCCATTTATCAATTAATAAGGCCCTCCATATTGCTCTACAATTGGACTATATATATCTATATATTATTGGCCCATTACTTTAATATAACTATTTATACAAAATTGTGTTGAGTTGAAAATAATTATTAACTAATTAATAATTATTACGGGATTAGCTCATACATTAAATCATTTCGATATGATCCATTTGACTTAATTAATTATATCGGTATATAATCAATTAATCAATTTATCATATTTTCGCAAAAATCTATTAATGCGGATAAATGATTAATGCACTGTTTGGTTAAATTTCGATCTGTGTGACCCTTTGAGGATTTATGCTAAGTTGGACATGGAATTAAATCGTTATTTAATTCCAATAATCATCAGCGGTATCTAGCAACACGTTATGACTCCCAATTCGCATAAATAGTATACTGTTACAGTATTTAAATCATGCATAAGAGAATAAAAGTATTTCTCTATTTTGATTCTTATGTCACACGATATCATCGTATAATCCAAGATAGGAATGTGTCATTCTTGCAGATTATACGTTTCTTGATCTAGAGATAATTGTATCAATTGTTAGCAAACAATCTATCTCCATCAGGGGCCCAAACAGATATCGTCACTCACTAAATGAATTAATGAGGTACATACGGTTTTCTTGATGATTTAGCTTTTCCCCACACAAATCAAGAGAACATAAATAACGTCCGTATAGCAGACCTTATCGGGAATCAGCGGTAGACGATATTTATTGAACTCATACTCATGTGAAAAAGATAAACATCTCAAACTTAGAATCAAAATCATAACGAAATAAATAATGACACATAATACAATCCATATATTTATTCCGTTGGGTCATGTCATGTACTATGTTCAATTAACATAAACATATGCAATTAAGTTGGTTACTCTTAACCTATGATTTATAGAACTCAATCATCATTTAACTTGCATACTAATCTTATTGATAATTAATGTTCCTTGTTAATTATCAAGATTATGGACGTTTTAGATTTATTGTTGTCATTTACTACTAAATGAAAAACAGAGATCTATAATTCAGATCCTCAACCTGAATGATTTGTCAACAAATAAATCAAGGAACAAATGATATGAAATCATCAATGACATAAAACCATAGAAGTAGCCAAATATGATTGGCTTTTAGGACATATCTCTAACAATTCTAGAATATATAGTTTCCATTAATGACATTTATAGTTAAGAAATTCATAAGTTTGTATATTGTAATGCTGTTAAATTGGTGCACAATCTATTATTTAATTTTTAGTTTCTTTCTTAGACTCTTTTTGCAGAATTTTCTAACTCTATCAATAATTATACTTGTATATGACTAAGGCTTATGTCAGCCACAAGTTGCCTATCCTGGATTAATTCAACAAGGAGTAAAATGTATAATTCGCATATATTATGATGTAATTCAGAAAATTATGCATTTGTAGTACAATTTATAGTAAAAAGAAAAATAACGAGTTGTTTGTATAAATCGCCAAATTTAAAAATAATTGGAGAAGATGTTGAAAAGAATTATAAAGACGTTACAATACATTGGCGCAGGACAAAGATAGAGAGGGGCTGGCTTTCACCGCGAAAATGTTAAATGTTGAAAATATATAGTGCTAATTTCATTATCATCTATATAATGTGTATATTATATTCTAATGTTGAAATTCTAAGTTGTTTAAGTTTAATTGAAGTCCACCTCAATAACTCGGCCTACTCTATTCTTCAATTCTGGTTCCGATCTTGTATTAGTGTCATGTCAGTCATTTGATTGGCCATAATGAAGTTGATGCATACCACAGAAGATCCGACCACATATCCGGTCTGGTTATGGAATATTATGGATACAGCGATTATTCATTTATCAGGGACTAACAAAGGCCAAAAGCCAGAGTCCAAATCTTAATTCAGTTAACTTATAACGCAAATAATTATTACCATTTACCCAGACAAAAGCGTGTATGGTTGACCTTTTTCTTTACCCAAGAAAAACCAAGGCACAACATTGTCTCATCCCATGTGCCACTGTGACGTGCACATGCACCTCTTTGTTTTTGCTTGCTTGTTATCATTTCTCATTTTTTTTTTTAATCACTGTAATTAAACTATGCCATGTAAATCGACTTCTCCTCGAAGATACTAAGTACTCTAAATTAAAGTAGATGTTGGTCGGTCAAATTCTCTGTTATAAAAGCATAATTGGCCGTAAAAACCGTATGACGAAAGCGACATGTCATATATATTGTATGCTGAAAAGGTATATATATATATATGTATGAGGGTGAACACCAAAAAAACAGATAATTGCAGTGATGTTATTTTTATGTGCAGAGTTTACAACAACGCCAAGACAATTTGTTTCATTGCAACTTGAGTTAAAATTTAATTAGAAATTTACTTCAAATTTAAAACTAAATAAATTCCGGAGACAAAAAAAAATAAGAGTGCTCGTATATATAGTTTATATATATAGAGATGGATCTTAAGAGAGACACAAAGAACCATAATACTATCGCCCCATTTGGATCGTATGGGAATAGGAGGAATAGTTTTTTTTTAGGCGTAAATTTATTATAAACAATCCAAATTCTTCACAAAGTTATACACTTTCCAATACTTTCCGCCTAGGAATAAGCTATTCATATTCCTAAGCAATCCAAACGAAACCATCAATACTAAATGCATAGATCTAAGTACCAATATAATCAATATATGTTGGAGGTAGTTTATTATGCACTATGGGCCGTTTGGATGGTATCAGGTATGAAAATAAGGAAGGAATAAGAATTTTAGGAAGAAAACATTGGAAAGCGTGTAACTTTGGCTTCGTTTGGATGAGTCCTAGGAATAAGGAAATAAGAGAATAAGAAAATAAATTTATTATAAACAATTCAAACTCTTCACAAATTTACACACTTCCCAATACTTCTTCCCTTATTCCTCTTATTTCCACACCATCCAAACGGAGCCTTTCGGAAGAGTGAGAAGAGTGTTATTCCGGGAATAAGAAATGTTATTTAGATGATGAGTTAGGAATAACAAAATTAATATTGATTTAAATAAATTATTAAAAATTATTATTTTAATATTAAATTAAGTACTAATTAAAGAGCACACAAAATTTCATTTAGTTATTAGTATTTAGCTAATTTTTTTGAAATTAAGTATATATAATTATTGGAGGAAGCTATTCCTAGGAAGAAGCTATTCTTCTTCTTATTCCTAACTTGTTAGGATTATTAGGAAGAAACTATTTCTAAGAAAAAACTATTCTTCCTTATTCTCACACCATCCAAACGGTGATGCATAGGCTTTTTTATGCATCGTGGTTTTTTCCGTCGGTATTTTTGCAAGTTGATAAATCTAATTTAACAACTCTAATCTATATATTGAAATTTCTTAGCAAATCAAATTTTATAGCTTTCAAAATTTTATTAATTTTTTCAAATTTTTTTAAGACCGGTCATTTTTTGAAACAAACTAAAGAAAGTTTAATATGCACCATAGTGCATAGGACATTCCGTGCACCTTGGACTTTTTCAGGAGTATTTTTGTAAATTGACAAATTTAATTTAACCAATCTAATATACATATTAAAATTTCATAGCAAACCAAAATTTATAATTTTTTTATTTTATTACTATTTTTAACATTCCAAAAAGTACATATTTTAAAAACTTTGAAAAAAAATAGTAATAAAATCTAAAAAATTGTAAAATTTGGTTTCCTATGAGATTTGAATATGTAGGTTAGATTGGTTAAATTAGATTTGTCAATTTACAAAAGTACATCCGAAAAAATTCGCGGTGCACGGAATGTCATATGCACTATAGTACATATTAAACTTTCTTAACAAACTACTATTTAGAACATTCTAAAAATAGCAGGACTTAAAAATTTCGAAAATAATAGCAATAACTTTTATAAATTATACAATTTAGTTTACTAGGAGATTTCAATATGTAAATTAGATTGGTTACATTAAATTTGTCAATTTTCAAAAATACTAACAAAAAACACTACGAAGCATAGAAAAACCTATGCATCATATAGTACACATTAAACCTCCTCATACGTCGAATATATACCATAATAGCACCAACCCAAACTCTTTGGATTTGTAATAGCCTCAAATTAAGGCACAGTGCTATATTGGCTGTACTTTTGTTGTCGATGAAGTTTTTCACCTAAAAATAGCAGTTCGTTCTGTGTTTGGTTACAAGTAAATTTTGGTACTTTTAATGGCACAAGAACAGGAGGTGCTTTGGGCAACTGATTTTTTGCTTGAAGTAACGTATATTTATTTAAAATGGCCAAAGTGCCCTTTGTAAATTTGCTGATATTTTATTTTACAAAAAAAAAAAAGAACCTCTGTTATTTCTCCTTCAATCTCGCCACTAGCTTGCTAGTTGATTTTGATACTAAAAAAAAAGAACAAGATTTTGAATAAAAAAATTCCGTGCTTGAATATATGATTTTTGATAATAAAAAGATTGATTTGTTTTTCATATTGTATTCACTCTATTGGTTTTATAATTAAAAACTCTAATGGTCAAAAGAAAACTCATTTTCAGTAAAATAAAATTCAAAACAACATTAATCACAAGTAACTAATAGAAGCAATGGAAAAATTGGCATAAAAATATTATTTCTTATTACCACACACGACTTGGGATTGTAAGAATTTCTAATAGAAAGAATACAAGTGGTTTTTAGCAAGAAACTTGGAAGAGGAGGAATGTTCAATTAAGGAAATAAATTATGGTAATAAATCTTAATTGATACTAAAGACAAATTAGACATTTAGCAAAAAAAAAATATGTTGCTCCAACAAAAAAACCGGCGGCCCAAATCAATTCCCCACAAGAACTAGTATTAGCTAGTCAAAGAAGTTTGATGAAGGGCTCATCTTATTTGGTGTGGAATTTATATTGTCTAAACATTAAGAAAATAGGAGACAACTTTTCCAAGTTGGTAAGATTTTTACGAAGATCATTTTGTGATTAATTTTATTTTTTATGGTTCGTGCTAATTAATTTATTTAATTCCATTTTGGGTTGGGCAGACCTCGGATATTCTTCAATGCTTCTAAATATTACAAGTAAATGATTTATTATAATTCTAACATTTTAATGCTTTTTATTTAATTTGGTGTTCTCACCATTGAATCTTCTACCAAAAAAATTTATTTTATAACTTTATAGATGAATTCATCGGTTTTTTTTAAAAAAAAAAATCACTAGTCTCGATATTGAATTTTAACATATGAACACGAAAGTATGATTATAAACTTTCTGAAGGTTATTAGCGTATTTCACGACTTAGCTAGGCTGTTGGTTAGTTCATAGTAAATACACTGATAATACACACCTAAACAGACACAACTAATTAACTCAAATAAATAGATACATAAAATTGCTCTTAAATTAGATATACTTCTAGCTACAGCAACAATTATTTATTTAATAAAAATGGTAATGACAAATTTTAGGTGAGGATGTTTTCTATTAATTGGAGAATAACAGAGTGCACTCTATAAAAGTCTCCAGCAACGCTCTGAGTGAAAGACACAGTTAATCCGACAATATAGGCTAATCATTTGATTAGTGTGAAAGCTATTAAGCTAGACTTGTTTGGGAAGATTCTTTGACCTGGAGACAACATATTTTTTAAATTCACAAAAAGATCCTCGAAATGCCAATTGTTCTAGCAAAGGTCAAAAGGTCAGAATTTTATTAAAATTGAAAGCAATTGGAATTGTCTCACCTGCTCCATTAGAAAATTGACCTCTTTGTAATGGCCTGATTAGACACTATTAAAAGCAACTTAGTCAAACCAATTGTAAATCGGCGGTGCAAATTGGCAAATTGCCACTGTGGTGCTTAGTATCTAGTATACGCAATGAACTTTATTAGAGCAAAGATATCCCTTTTATATTTTGCTATTTTCGCAAAGCTACCTTATTAGTATGGTGCTACTAACCTTACATCATCAATGTACGGTACATGATTGAAAATTTGAAATTGCTGAAGATAAATACTACACGCATGTTATTATAAAATGATAGTAGTAAATACCAAATAAATTCTTATTCTGTCTGGAAATGTCTAATTAAAGAAGGATTTGATTTCCCTTGTTTGTGTCATGATTTATGCTAGTACGTATCTTTTTTTTTTTTTTTTTGAAAAAAAATAGGGGTCAAGCACCTAACTATTACGTATCTAAAAACGCCTTAAAAAATTAGCAGTCATATTCAAATCTAACACAGTCTAACACGAAAGAAAATAAGAATTCTAATGAAATTAAAAAAAATTTCAATCAAAAGGTATAATTTATGAATTATAGTCCTCGAAAAATTTATTATCTTCAATATTAAGAAAATGATGGTAAAAATTATAACATCCTCTACTCATTCCAAATTTCCAATAATAATGCTATAGTATGCTTCAGCAGGAAGGACTCAATCAGACTCGAATACAAAATAAAAGTTTACCGAAATTGTCACAACCATATATCCATGCAAGTTTAACTTAAATAAATGGTGGTTAGATTATCTTAATATAGACGCCATGAAGCACTTGAAAGATCCAAACTTGGTGCCATTCCAACTATTCAACTGATGATTTGAATAAACAAAAAGAAAAAACAATGGAGATCTAGACGGAGCTGTATTGTGTAAAGGGTCAAAGCTTGACTCAATCAGCTGACCTTTGATCAGGTCTTAAAGGCTGCGGGACCCACGTGGGACCCGGACTATGTAAAGGGAAATCAACCTGGTTCTACACCTCTGCAATTAATCCATGAAATCTTGTGCAATTCAAATTTGAATGCTAGTAGTTCCTGTCGCATACTTCATAGTTCATACTGCGCAGATTTTTTATTGGGACTACATTACAGTAAATTTCGTAAAGAAATAGAATATTAAACAGGATTCGTATGCTTTTTTTTTTTTACTGTCTTATATGAATAATTTCAGTTTTTACCATGATCCTGGAGTCATCCGATAGTCCTAAATCTGGCCAATAAAGAAAAAAGAGAAATAAAAGAAAACCAAAAATTATGTTTCCTAACCTTTGAAAAAATAACCTCAAAATCCAAAACTTCTGGAAAATCACTTTTTAATATTGAAGGAATAAAATGTTTGACCCTTTATAACAAGTCATTAATTGGAGCAGCAAGTACACTTTGAACGTTGTAATTGAAATGTTAGTTGTGTCTGTTCTATTTCTTCTTGGGAAAGCGAGGGGCATAGTGAAACTCAAAAAGACATCCATTCCTTTTTGAAAAATTCTTCCCCAGGCCCAGATCAACGCAAATATTATCTACCCAGAAAGTTTGTGTCAGGGTGCGCCTTTTGGTGTCCCATCTTTGAAATGAAGACTGAAAGAGCTTGAAGCGATCAAAAGAATGACAAAACTTGTGTAGGGTTTTCTCTGTTTTTGTGCCCCGAATGGCCGAATCCACACCTTGCAACATGCTTACATGCATAGCGAAAAAGCTAACAACATCGTGCAATGGTAGCTAGCAATTCACACCGGCGCGTTACCATTTGGAAAACCATTTAAAATATTGTTGCTATAGTTACAACTTACAATCACAATCATATTTATTCAACGACCAATTGAAAAACCATTTATCAGAATTAAAAGAGAAAACTTTCAAACTAAATTGATAAATACCATTAAGGCTAAATTGTTGAAATTTCAAACTGTTTAATTGATGATAACATAATGTTCAGTAAATTATAAAATGAACTCGGCCTCTTAATTTATCAAATAGATCCAATAATTATAAATTTATATGGTAACACAGCTTTTTAAAAATTGAACAGCATCAATAGTTTGAATTTGATGCTTGAGTTTTAAATTTTGAAATATAAATTAAAAAAAAAGATTTGTGTAATTTGAATTTTGGAGGTACTGACTCATAAAGCACATACGACAACCTCCTTATATATATATAGAGAGAGAGAGAGAGAAAGAGAGAGAGAGAGAGAGAGAGAATGGCTAACGTGTCATCGATGGCACGGAGGATCCCGTGCCATCAAGTCGTTTTTCGAGATCCAAAATTCAAACGGTCAATCCAAACCGCTCAAGTTGTTCTCCATATTGAAATATCTTTGGAGACCAAATTTTATATTTTTTTTGAATTTTTTTGCTATTTATTATGATATTTTTAAAAACATTATGATTAGAGTATTTCAGGCCCTCCAATTTGAAAAATATCATAATAAATAACAAAAAAATACGAAAAAATGTAAAATTTGGTCTCCAAAGGTATTTCAATATTTTGATCAACTTGAACAATTTGGATCGACCGTTTGACTTTTGAATTTCGAAAAACGAACCGATAGAAAATTGATAGCACGTGCCATCGATGGCGCGTTAGCCATTCTCTATGGGTGTGTTTGGAACTTGCACGAACAAGGGACGAACAAGGCAGCCACGAACAGCGCCTAGTTCGTAAAAATCGGGGATTTAGGAACAAGGGAGAAGTTCACGAACTACGACTGTTCGTGGGTTGTTTGGTTCGTGCGAACAGTGCTAGTTCGCGAACTAGCTATTCGTCCCTTGTTCGCGTCTCTTCCAAACACACCATATATATATAAAACGAGCTACATTTCAAACGTTTCATTGCCTTAGCATCTGCATTTTTTAGAGTGCAAAGGAACATTCAATTCGTCGATCTCAAGAAGGCCACTTACAAGTTTTAGAGTGCAAAGGATGAAAGGAACATTAAAAAAAAAAATTTCATTGCAGGTGAAAATTATTTAGTTAATTACTATAATTAAACATGCACCGCGTGACAAAAAAAATAAATAAATAAACCAAAAAATAATTTCGTCACTTATATTTCAAGTCACAGCCGTCTTGGATCCAATCATATATGTTTGGGTTTATTTTATAAATGTGGGTACGATTTGGGTTGTATTTTTGGTTTTCTAAGTTAGAGCCATCTCGAATATCAAATCATTCGGAGTTCATATTAAGTTAAGATTTTGTTCATCCGACTTTTATTCTTCTCAGATAACGGATCTTTTACGTTCTAACCGGATTTAGTTTCAGGTTAGCCAACTTCGGATCATCTCAGATTGAGTTCAGATTAATTTGTAGAATTTTAATATATATATATATAGAGAGAGAGAGAGAGAGAGATTGGCTAAAGTATACTCTAGCATACGGATTAAATCCGTATGCTGGAGTCGTTTCTCAAAATCTAAAATTCAAACAGTCGATCCAAACCGTTCAAGTTGTTCTCCATATAAAAATATCTTTCAAGACCAAATTTTATATTTTTTCGAATTTTTTTGCTATATATTATGCTATTTTAAAATTGAATGGTTAAAAATACTCCTTTACATCTCCTTTACAATGTTTTTTTTAAAATAGCATAATATATAGTAAAAAAATTCGAAAAAATATAAATTTTAGTTTCTTAGGAGATTTCAATATGGAGAACAATTTGAAAGCTTCGGATCGACTGTATGCATTTTAGATTGTGAGAAACGACTCCAACATACGGGCTATCTGTATGCTGGAGTATACTTTAGCCAATCTCTTTCTCTCTCTCTCTCTCTCTCTCTCTCTCGCTCTCTCTCTCTCTCTATATATATATATATATATTTATACAGTAAATATGTTTGCCTTTCTGAAAAAATAACAAAAAAATAGGTCCGGTTCAAAGTTCAATCGTATCTAGCTGATTGTTTGATTCGGGTCAAGTTGTTTCATCTAATTAATCTTCAGCATTGATATCAAAAAAAATGACAAAATGTACATTAGTCCATAAATATGTAAACAAAGAAAATTTGTAGTAGTGGCATTACTTCATGTAAGCACTAAGGAATTGGTCTACTATGATTCAAGAAAAGTGTATATATAATTTGGGTCATTTCGAATTCTTTCTAGCTCCGTCGTACTTTTAAAGAATTTCATCCATGATCAAATCAAAAGCACTAGAAATGGAGTTTGTAACATTGACCAAGTCTTTAGAGAACAGCCTAGCAGCGCTGGCAAGTGGCAAGTGGCAAGTGGTGGCGGTCTCAAATCTCAAGTGTGTACTTTGACTGCTGTACTGGTCCTTTAGACCAGATCCAGTCAAGCCCACAATCAACAACACGTAGAGCACCTTCCTTGATCATTAATTATTTGGCGCCTTTTGCGTTCATCAAGTTTTTATAACTGAATAAGTGGTCAATTTCATAACGCTGCTATTACATTTTTTTTTTAAGATTGATTTGAAATCAACAATTTTGTTATAAAAAAATTAAAAATAAATACTCTCTTCATAATTCGAACCAACGATCAGTTAATCGATGGAATTAGTGTTCTAAAAAACACACGACGTGTCCGAACACGACACGACACGGCACGGAGGTCGTACGACACGGTAAGATACGGACACGAACACGACACGAAAACTTCGCGTGGCGTGTCCTTAAGCGTGTCGTGTCCAACTTTGATGAAATAGACAAGACACGACATGGCACGTGAATTGTTTGGACACGGCACGAGATACGGCACGTCACGACACGAGAGACACGACATGTATTACAGACACGCCAAACACGAAAAGGTGACACACATAGTGTTATAGAAATACAATGGATTCCTCAATTATGTACATACTATTATATTTTTTCCATAAATCTTGCCGAAGATACATTTAATCATAAATCGATGATTATTAATAGACTTATTTTCGAATAAAACACTTGTAAATCGTTAGAATTGGAAATAAAAAAATTACAATATAATTAGGATGATTCAATAATTAAATCACAAATAAAATAAAAGGGTCCAGAGCCATGCGCAAATTAAAGATAGAAATCTATATGTGATTTGTCTTAAAAAAATGAAATATTTTTTGTCATTGATAATAGTTTTGTACCTTTTCATGAGTTTGATTTATTTTTAGTAAAATAATTGCTTAAGTCCGATAAGAAGTTGTCAAAATATTAATCGATTGTTAAAAATTAATCTATATTTTAATTCAATAGTACAACACGTCTACTTTCTTAATTTTTGGCGTATTTAACAAACATAATTTTTAAATTTCATAAACAAATTACATTCATGTCAAAAAGTTAAACGTGTCTAAACACGTCACGACACGACACGACATGACACGAGGACACGAGGCGTGGCGTGTCCTTAGGCGTGTCGTGTCCATCTCTTAGGATTTAGACACGGCACGACGCGACACGTGAAATATTTAGACACGACACGACACGAAAGATGATCTAGATACGACGTGTTTGACACGACACGATATGACACGTATTTAGAACACTAGATGAAATAGAGCCAAATAACTAGACCGAACAACCCAGCTTCTGCTATTACATTTCTTATCACAAAGACTATATCTAATTAAGGACTAGTTAATTCTTGTTTTTGTTTTTCATTTTTCCCTCCTCTATTGGATTCTTTCTTTCTTTTTCTTCTTTTTTGCTTTTCTGTTTTTCTCCTTTAAGCCTTGTAGATGTGTCCTTTTACCTGTCTCCTAACTTTTCTATTTCAATTACTATAACAAGCTTACTGATACAAGAAATGTTTTCTTGTCATTTCCCCAATCATATATATTTTCCAAAATAAAGAGCATAAGGAACCATGTACCAATATTTTGCCAAATGACTAGTGACAATGCATTTTGATATATCTAACTATTATAGTTAATATATATTAACTCTCTGTTCACTCACTCCCCCTTCCTCCCCTCTAATTCACTTTCTCCCTTTGATTCGCTTTGTCCTCATCCCATCATCCTCTCATCCTCTCTGGACTTACAAAAATAGAATTAGCGTGTTTTCTAAAAATAGAAAATATTAAACGTGTCTTAAGAAGAATGACGAAGATGGTAGAATTTTAGAGATGATCTTAAACAATTCCAAATTAAAAATAAATGCCGTCAATTTGCTCATAATATGAGAATGATTATAGCGTGGATCCAAATTTTAAGATATGTTTTACCTTAACATACAACCTCAATTATACCATTGATATTTAATAAAATGGAGTTACATTAAATAAGAACACATTATCTTCAATAATAGAAAACTTTATTCGCTCCAAAAATTTTCTTATATAGATATGTATTTTAATGCAGGATAATTTTTTTATTTTGCAATCAGTGGAATATCGATACATCCTTTTCTCCGAGACAAAGAAAAAACAATTTTATATCACTCAAGATTAATATAAAAATCACTGAATATTTGCTGAAATAATACGTTTCTTCAAATTCGAATTTATGATATTATACATAAAATAGTTACAGACGCAAAGAATAAGATCCCAGAACTCCTCCTATCATTTGGGTGGTTTTTTCCATTTTCGTTGAAAAGATTTGCCTCTTTGGTATTTGCAAGAAACAGAGCATTTTCAAAGGAAATGGAGTTTCGCAATAACGGACCGTAACTAACAGCAACAAATCATTCATTGATTCCAACATCTAGAAACAGCATCATCCTTTGTTTTTCACTGTTCAATATGATGACCATCAGTAAATCGTGCATTTCAGACACCTTTAGCTAGGAACGGAGATGGTCCAAAAGCTTTATGATCTATTTAATCCGCTGCTTCAACTATTTTTTTCTCTTTTTTCTATTTGGATTTGTAACTATTTTGTTGGACAGGAGGACAGATGCATTCTTTCACAGCTTCAAAATATAATTAACTAGTATAAAAATCTTGCGTAACTTCGAACTAATTTTCTTATTTCGATTGCGCAATGTGATTTGTAATATTATGCTAGTTTTCTATATTTATTATTTTTAAAGTACACCTTAAGAAAAAATAGTCTTGAGTACAAATAATTTTTGTAATATTAATTACTTATAATCTACTTTTCTTTCCAAATATTACAAAGGAAAATTTTTAATCTAGTATCATAAAAAAAATCTAAAGTATGATCACTTTTTAATAAATTCATAAGAGGTTTGAAGATTTACAAATGTCTTAAAAATCATTGAAATTATCATTTTAAAAAAAATAAAATAAAACATTATATATGTGAACACTTATCCTTGCACTCAGCGAAGCCTGGATTGTTCGGCTGTGAGTATTTGTCGATTTTAAGCCATACAATTATAAAAAAATTATATTTGGGATCAAAGAATAATTTAAAGGACAGTGAACCATATTTTAAAATTTTAAAAAAAAAATGACAAATGACCCTTATCGGTTAAAATTGGTGTTAAACTATTGAGTGAGAGCATGTGAAAACGCTCTGCACACTGGAACTCAGTTGGTAGATAAGTGGATAAGAATTGATCCAACGGTTCAGACCAAAAGTGAATCTATCAAACTGCAACTATCAATCTGGCACTGTCATGTAACCAATTTTGGACTTGACCAGTAAAAAAGCTATCATTAACGACTTGACAAGTAAAAAGCTGGACTCGACCAGTAAAAGTTCAAGCATCCTCTTCACCATACATGAAACATTTTGCATTTTGTTGGAAAATTTTCATACATTATGGAGGCTTAGTACTGTAGTAGTGGTGTATCCTGACCGGTATACATGTTTAATTGCCTTGCAAATCAGGCAATATGACCTCATCTCTTGACTGCCATAAATTGTTTTGGAGATAAATATTGGTTTCCGGATTGGTACCACTCTTAGGCTCTGTTTGGATGGCTTCTTCCCGGAATAAGGAATAAGTAATAACCATTTTTTACCAATAAATTTATTTCTAACCATCCAAACTCTTCACAAAAACTACACACTTCCCAATAAATTTACCCCTTCCCAATAAATTTCTTCCCTTCTTCCTTCTTCCTACCTTATTCTCACACCATCCAAACGGAGCCTTAGATCCGACCTGCTGGATTCTAAAATCTAGTTAGACAAAAAAAATGTATTGTAATTTATCAAAGGACAAAAATATGTATCTTCAAAAGAAAAACTACCTTAGATAAATTTGTTTGGAGGTACATATCAACTTCATACAAAAATTAAAATTAAAACTCAATTTAAGTTTCAAATGGAGGAAAGATTAACATAATGACATAGGAAAATGTCAAACGTTGGCAGATCTAAATCGTCAACCAACCAACAGAATCATTGCCTACAGAATAATATATTAGGACATAATGCTAGTTGACACATAATTTATCTGCTTGATATTTAGATTCAATAATTAAAAAACTCAAACCACATACGGAGTATGGCAGATTAAATAATTTAGAACATACTGTCAGATATACCACTTTGACTTTGAGGTTTGTCCCTATGTTATAGTTTAATCTTGAAATGTCAAAGCATCTACCGAATATAGTGACATGCATCCTACCATCATAAATGCTCCAGCCCCTTCTCTCTATCTCTGTATGTTGGATCCTCTGTGGCATCAGAAATGCAGACTTTCGTGCAATTAATCACTGTCCAAGATGAGGCTCAACGTTCGTATCATTTAGCTAGATAGATTATATTAACTAACTGCAAAAACCAATTAAATAATTCTGAATAGAAAATAAATTATAGATACCTTCTTTAGAATTTAGACAAATTATACACGACATTTGATACAATTTGAAATTTGATCATTCATCCATAAATTGATTGTAAAATTGATAATTTTGTCTGTGCAGTTGATTCATAAATTATAGATACCTTCTTTAGAATTTAGACAAATTATATACCACATTTGGTACAATTTGCAATTTGATTATTCATCCATAAATTGCTTGTAAAATTGATAATTTTGTTTGTGCACTTGATTCATAGCTGGTTTACAAAGTATGCAATTTTATTAACCTAATGTTGCAGCTGACATGCCTTAAATAATCAACTATCCAAACTCGGAATTTGTAATGATTAAGGGGCCCTTCCAAAATTAAAATTACAGGGTTGATGCGATTTTCAATTAACTCAGCTTTTAAATATCAATCTAGGACTTTCTCAAAAAAAAAAAAATTAGGAAAAAATTAATTCATTAACAATCTAAATTCTAAGGTCAAGTTTTTTTTTTTCAGTTTTTATTGCACTCGCCATTCAAGTTTGGTGACCATAGAACTGCACATTATAGAATCTTATAGAACTAGTTTTCAGGATTACTTTATAGGAATATGCATGTGAAGATTTATTCATGATTGTACTCTCTAGTGTATTGGACTGCTGCAGAGAATAATCATTTCTCTATCAAAAAGCTGGTTATTGCTGCAAATTCTTTTAAAACTAGTCAAGCAATGGTGATTGATAGTTTTAAATGGTACATTATTAATTTATATACCATTTGTTCTACAAAGAATTAGGACATTTCATCAACGAAGTGTAAAAAATGATGTAAGGTCCCTTAAATAAAGAGGATAGAAAAAAAATATGTAAGCTAGTAAACATTCATTCTTTCCAATTGAAGATAAAGGAAATATATTTTGGTTAAAAATTGAGTAAGAGATACACATGTAACAAATTGTTTTTTTTTACTCGGAGAAATTAAGCCAAATGTAGGTGTGAGCATGCAAAACAGAGTCGAAAATTCAAAACCAGAAATTAATTATGTTTTATGCAGTTTTGCCGAGTTAGTAATGGAATATATGGAAACTATTTGATAAATAAAATTTGGAGGACACTTAATAAAATCTTGTTAAAATATTACCAAAGTATTAGGTGGATCCTATGAGCTATAGAGACATATAGGACCATTTGTCCTAAAACAAAGAGCATGAAACCTACGAAATTTAATTATTGTTAAAACTACAACTCTATTGGACCGACCATTGAAAAAAAAAATTCCATCTTAGAGTTCCTTTTTATGTACATATAATGTGATTATGAAATTCGCTGTTAGAGTTGGCTATGATAGCCTGTTGTCATTGAATATATGATGAATGAGTTTTATTAAAATATAAGTAAATCAAAACACTCTCTTTATAGGTGAATCTGAACTAATTATAAATTTAATAAAGTGGCCTGCATTAACTATAATAACAGTAAAGGTGAATCTTTATTGTGGACCCATATCCCAATGCCACGCGGTTTTACAAATTTTGATTAATTATTTAAGGAGTTTTCTAACTTCAACAAACTTATACAAAAAAAAATATATCCATCTTTTGAATTGATTTCATTGCTATATCTCAATCCGATTTAGGTAATATACTCAACATTAAATCAGAACATTTTCCCGGATGGAATTAGAAAATGTTTAGAGCACTTGATTTTTTTTTTTCTTTTATTGAAAAAGAACAAAAAGATAAGAGCGGAAAAGGACCTAAGCAGAAAAAAGAAACGACAGGAAAGCGCGTTTGAGTTGTGAAAGGAGAGCAGCATAAAAATCCGGAGCCTGAGAGGTGGGACCCAGCACACGCCTAATGTGAAATCAGACAGATTGCATTGCACCTCACACCAAACTAATCTCTCTCTCATCTAGTTATCTTCATTTACTGCCTCAAAAAAGTTGTACCAAGCTAGCTGCTTTGATGTGTGCTACAGTGCTAGTGTTTGTTCTATTTGGTCTTGCATATAGTTCCATTTCCACACCCTGGATAGTGGATACCCATTCTCTAGTACACCTGCCATATTATGAAACTAGCTAATGTGATGCGGACTTGGACCAATTAATTATGCATCCATTCTTTCTTGATTGTAACATTCAATTTTTTAAAAAAAAAATGCATAAAAAATGGATTCCCTCATTCCTATTCAATTTTTTTAACTATATATAGAAAAGCATTTAACCGTGGTTCACATTAAAACCGTGAATTTGAAGTATGAAAAATAGTGAGGCTCAATGCATGTTTTTACCTTTTTTCTTAACAACTCTACATATATATATGATCAAATGATACTTAAGACAAACGAAATTTAAAAAGAAAATGTCATCTATAGACTTGCATTCATTTTATATCTTTCTAATACATTTAAGAGGTAGACTAAAATCAGCCACGACTGACAGATGAATCCGTCAATTGCGATTTTATCTAAACTTTGAGGATCTAATTGCTAATCCGAACTGTTCAATGTGTTTTTTATATTGAAATTTCATCGGAGACCAAATTTTACGTTTTTTCTTTACTATTTTTTTGAGATTTTTAAAAATCATTGTTATTGAAGGGTCCGGAATTGTTTAGATTAAGAATTTTGTAAAATACTAAAAAAATTTCAGAAAATTGTAAAATTTGGTCTCCAACAAGATTTCAATATGGAGAACACATTGAACGGTTCGGACCGACGGTTAGAATCTTGAAAATTGAAATTTGATCGTAGCTGACGGTCTCATCTGTCAGTCGCGACTAATTTTAGTCTCCGACTTTAAAAAATATCACCCAAAATTGTCAGTAGAGTCAGAAATAACAGAATAAATTCTACAACTTTTTTAAGCAAAGAACAAATCCTACAACTATTAGCATGCCAACTGTAATTTGAACTCTAGGTGCTTGGTTCTTATGGCTCAAATAAAATGGAAAAATTTCTAAGATATTTAGCACCCTACACAGTTAAAATTGATAGTAAATATATAAGACAAATTACAAGCTTAACGGGTTAAAAGAGACCATGCCCATGTATTTGTTACAACTATCCATTTAAAGTACGGAAATATATCTTAAGACCATGAGATATGAATACATAATAGTAATATGCTACACTAGCCGCATTTATTATTATTTTATGAAACATGCAATTCTTAAGTTACATTAATTTCATTCGATCGACATCACATAATAGCGAGTTGCATGTGGCCAGTCGAAATAAGTTGACTAACATCCTATTGAGTTGAAATTAATCAAATTGAGTCCACTAATAATGGGATTAGCATCTTGGGTCCACCATAGACCAGGAGCAGCTGTAGAAGCAGCAGCTCGTTGAACTCGTGGTATTCGTTTCACACGCAAATACGCAATACATACAATACAAGTATACAGGGTTCACAACGCCAACTTGAACTTGCGCCGTTTCTACACGTAGCACCACTTGCACGGTCGTATTAATCTGCGCCGTTAGATTGACACCATCATACGACAGATAGTACGTACACTGCCAAGGAGGATATATATCATTCACATTCTACTGATTCTAGAGCCTTGGACTGTGACCGTGTGACGTACTAACGCGCGTCACCGAAATGCGGGTCCCACGAGGCGAGCTGTCACCCTGGCGTGAGAAACTTTGACCGCAGCTCCCACGTGACCGGCTACTTCCGGTTTACCTTTCCCATCTAATCGCTGACTCGTCTCCCACAACTATTCAATATAGACCAGGTTTTCAATGAACCTCACCATTACTAGTTGGTTTTCCTAATGCGGCTTTTGTGAAACGGGTCTAGGCAAGTTGAGTCGTAGAACCTTGAACTGTGCAACCGATGACCATGCTTAATCTATTTCATTTACATACCTGTTGAGTTGAACACTAGTTATATAGATAGATCAAACTTATTCAACAAAGTATTATATAAGAATACGAGGCCCTAAAATATGAATTGTGAATTGTTTAAAGCTGCCAAATCTTAATCAATTTGATTAATTAAATAAATAAACCAGAAAAAGCCGTTCCAAAAAGTCCTCATCCCCACCTATCTATACAAACCTCTCCATCAACAGATATTTGCCAAGCTATGACCAAAACCTCATCTCTCTTTCTCTCTTTCTCTCTCTCTAGTCTCTAGCCAGTACCTTTCCTCTTCACTCCAACTCAAGTAGACATGTCAGGGGAGAAAGGGGAGATCTACCACCATGACCACCCCCAACACCACCTCTTCCGAGATTACAACGAATTCTATGACCTCGCCTCTCTCTTCTCCCAGAGACCCACAGCCGCCGCAAACTCTTTCTTGCATGATCTCCCTTCCATCGATGCCTCCTTTCCCACCTTTGCTGAATATTTCAATACCACATCGGAACATGACACCGTCTATAGATCTGTCGACGCACCGTTTGCATCCAATGTAAAGAAGGAAGCCCTCCATGCCATGGATCGTGTTACTAGGGCTGTTATTAGTAATAACTCCAGTGTTTCTAGAGCTGACAGTGGGACCGGGCCCACCACGCCAAATTCTTCCATGTCCTCATCTTCGAGCGAGGCGGCAGCTATGGATGATTGTAAGATTGATGGTATGGTGAAGCAAGAAGGAGATGACGAAGTGAAAAAGGAAGCAACAAAGGTTGAAGAAGGAGATAAGGCAAAAAAGTTGTAAGTATTTTTTTTAATAATTTATTAAAATCCTATTTTGTTTTCTTGATTAATGTGTGCTATTGTTAGGTCTAGAACTAGATCTAGTGCTTTGATCTTGTTAGAGTGAAAAGAGAAGAGGCTTTTTAATTTGTCCGATGAACTTTTTAAATCCACCTTCCCTATGATCTCTCATAAACTCAGATTCTTCTCTGACAATTTCTTGTTAAACAAGTGTGATCTTGTAGGTTTTTCATGCTAGGGTTTACAAAGGCAAATATATCCTTTAGATATTTTCCATTTCCTCACCTAATCCTTTCATGACTATCTGAGGCACTGATCTAACATCTAAGCCCAGACGCCATATTTCTATTTGTGGAAGCTTCACATAACTAAGTCTTGCATGTATATATATTCCATTTTAGTTCTTACAATATTCATACTTCTTCATCTAATCCTTCGTTTATTGTTCACTTAACTTGCCCTGTGACAAGCAAATTAACGTTAACCAAATTAGTCTGAATGCAATAAATAGAGATTATATACCAAGTTTGCTGTTGCTTTTTGAAATTCATTGCAAGCCATACATGAAATGATTCTGTAACACTTTTGGGTTGGTCGAAGCAACCGTGCTAATTTTTTTAGCTCCGTTATTTATTCATGGTTCTATCTAGCATGTACAATAGCTCATTTCATGTGTATCTAAACCAAAAAGGAATAAGCCAAGATCCAAGGGAGAGAAAAGGCAAAGGCAAGCCCGGTTTGCATTCATGACAAAAAGTGAGGTTGATCATCTTGAGGATGGCTATAGATGGCGCAAGTACGGGCAGAAGGCAGTGAAAAATAGCCCTTATCCAAGGTCAGTGCCAAGTTTATAGTTAGACACCTAGCAAGAAGTAGCTAGTATTTTTTTTTCATAAATTTTAAGTAATTTAGCTTTAAATTATGTCTTGTAGAGTTTTTACTGATCACAGTTAATCTTTTGGTTTGTAGTTTGCACTCACATGCATCTTTTTGTGCACATATAATATAGCTTTTCTTATATATCACTATATATATATATATATATATGCATAGTTAGTAAATATATATCAAAGATATTAATGTGATGGGCTTGGATATTTCACTATTTAGTCTAATTAATCCACCTGGTTCTAGTGTTTCACATTTATAGTATCATTTTGTGTTGTTAATTAGATGTGTTTTTGCCTCTAAGATTTAGGTCAAACTTATTATTGGGTAAAATTCATCTTCATGTCAACAAGAAGAGTAAAACCCATATATAATATTGATGCAACTTGTGGTCAATCTAGATAAATTCAAATTGCGTCTTTGTCTTATCTCTTTGGATGAAAATGATCAATTACTACATGTGCAATTTTACACGCCTAGACAATACAATCAACAGCAAGAAAATAACATCACATCTGAATTTGTTCTTATAGAGGTGCCACGACTTTATAGCTTTTCTACTAAATTTTCCCCATTTTTCCAACCTGAAAATTTGTGTGGCCAACTCTGATTTATAGTACCCTGTTGCAATGTTAAGTTACTCCGACTCTAAACCATTCTTTAATTTTGGAATTTTACTCGTACATATTTCTTATTGACAGGAGCTACTACAGGTGCACAACACAGAAATGCCCAGTCAAGAAGAGAGTTGAGAGATCATACCAAGATCCAACAGTTGTTATCACAACATATGAGGGGAAGCACACACACCAAACACCGGCAACATTACGTGGTAGCACACATCTCTTGGCACCGCCACCGCCACCAAACCTACCACTACATATGGGTTTCCATAGGGACCTCTTGATGTCACATTTGGTCTCTTCTTCCATGGCTACTGCACCTATGGATACAAACCCTAGCAATGGCATGACCATGCCAATGAGCTTGCCGTTACCACCACCGGCACAACGAATGGTGTCTCGTTCTGATCAGAATCAACTCACTGACTATGGTCTTTTGCAAGATATTGTACCTTCATTGATTAACCAACCATGAGACGGAGTATTATGTATTTCTTTATTTATTTCTTGCTATATATAGTTTCTTGTACATTTACTTCATTTAGGTAGAAGGCAGTCTTATTCTAATCACATGCATGCACTTAACTAGCATTGAGTTGTAGTACAATGACAATTTATCTATATTAACTCATTTTGAGGGAAGAATATTCTCCATGTTTTCTGGAAATTAACACAGTTTTTCGGTGTTGTTTCTTAATTTTAATTGATGCACTTCTCCAATGTTGTGGTAAATGGAGACATCTGTATTTCGTACTTTGTCAAGGAAGCCAGCAGTTAAGCCATACAATTCTATTGATAAGTTGAGCTCTTTGGCTCATAGTCTGGAAGTAATTATAATAAAATAAAAATGAGTAATTAATCCCCTAATTAATGTATGGTCATTAAAAGGACTAAGAAGTTGTAGGTTTGGGTAGGTAGAACCTCTACTACAAATCTATCATGAATAATGTAAATCTAATAAGGATTAGATATACCGTTTGCGGAAGAATCGAATGCACAAGACTTCGATCTCGTAGATGATACCGCAAGTCATCGCCACCACGCATCCACTGCGCACAGTCTCTATCTCTCTCCGTATGAAACCGATGCACTACGACCTCAAGTTAGGACCTAGCACCACCATTCACGATTCCAAATGCCCGACATGCCGTGTTTCTCATTCATGCTTGGAAATCCATCAAGTAAGGGAGGAGAACGCTCCCTCTCTCTCTCAAATCTCTCTTTAGTGTTCTGGACCTTTGGGGACGGAATAGACAAGCCAACAAAGTAACAGAACACTAGATCTGAGTATATAAAGCCTCCGTCGATTATAGAACCGAACAAACGCATCTCTGGTTCTGCAACCCAGCGAGTCGCTAGACCCTTCATCGCTGAAATAGAAACTTTTCTATAAATTCCAACATAAGGTTTCTATAGTTTCTCATGCAAAATGGATCTGAAGGCTCGTTAACAAATTCTACAGCATGCTAATATGGAAAAATTATGAGTTATGAGGAGAACATGGTGATGCTTTTAATTTAATTTATTGTATGTGCATGTGCATTAAATGGCTGATCTGTTGGAATGGAAGGCTACGGTTGGACTTGGGCTATGATTTGTTTGTTCTAGTTTGGTAGAGCTATATTAGTAGATATAGAAACTATATATAAAAAAGGTGCAAACATTTAGGTAGGGAATTTGAAGATCGGGTTTGCAATTCGGATTTGTGTGTGTGTTGAGCATGCTTACCAAAAGTACAGCCATTACTCAATGTTCCATCACTCTCTTCTGATTATCCTTTTCTTTTTCAGGAAAAGTATGAAAACAAAGCAAAGAATATACTTAATTTAAGCGGCCACATCTTTGTTCATAAAAAAAAAAAAGACATAAAAGTTAAAAAGAACAAAAATGCAGTTACTTTTGTTAAACATCAATCTTGCTGGTAATAATTAACTTGAAGCTTGGATCTACAAAAACTACAGGAGAACTCTACCTTGTGATCTTCTCAATTATATATTTTTGTTAGATATCTGTACGTACGTACGTAGCATCAAAGCAAATTGAGTACTTGAGATAATTACAGAACGATGAACTTTTACTTTTACTGATGAATACTATTAAAGCTGTAAATTAATTGTTCTTTTATATTATATTTTAAGTTAAAGGGGTTTGGTTTCGACCAAGCAACCATATATAACTATGGGTGTGTTTGGATACATTGAGAATAAGGAATAAGCCTCTTATTCCTTATTCCAGTGAAAACCAAACAACGAAGGAATAAAGAATTTGGACTTATTCCGGTCCTTATTCATATTCTAACAAAATCTTGGTATTTGAATAAGGAATAAGGGTTCTTTTATATTATATTTTGAGCCTTTTGACATTCAAGCTTTGCAGGCGTTCATCAGTTTGTAGCTTGACCTTGTCTATCAAAAATCTATTTTTGTCATGCTACATTATTGATTGTACTTTCTTTAATTTAATAAGGAAAGTTGGAAACTTGGAATTTCACTTTTGTCAATTTGCTTGAGAATCAAAATAGAACTCCAATATAACAATTAGAAGCAGTAGCCTTGGTTAATTAACATACACATTTCATAACTGCACTACTAAAAAAGTTTTCAACACACGGTTTCGTAATCAGTTGCAAAGACGTTATTTTTTTTTATATCTAATAGCCAAGATGGTTTGGTGGATTTAGAAACATCACTTTCTTTATGGATTTATTAATTAAATATAGACCATATTCTGGTGATGTAATATGATCCTATGATAAATGGAGCAATAATTTGTATGATTATATATATGTAGTACCTAGCTACATATATATATCTGACCAAAGCCTATGATTAATGAAATAAGAAAATTAATTAAAGACAGCGTGTGATAGTCCGAGAGTTTATCAAGCTTGGGACCACAAGTACCTAATCCCTAACTGTTGTGAACTTTGACTAAATGATGTGTGACCTCTTTACAGATTTTTCTTCTTGTTCTTCTTCAACCTCGGCCCCTCTCATTATTTTTCAAGTGGTATGCTTGGGAATTTTCATTTCGGATTTGTCCACCAATAACGTACTACCACGTCATATATCCTCCAGAAAATCAGTTAGCATATATTATCATGATTGGTTTGCTCTTAAATCTGTAGCATTGCGAAGAATTAGTTTGATTTTTTTTTCTTTTACATAGTTTGCACTTACTTAAAAATATTCACATTTGTGAAAATTGATCAACCACTTGTATCAGTATTATCAGATGTTGGTATATTGGCGAACCATAGATAAATTAAATCTGTCTGGTACTAGCCAAACCTTGTCCTTTTCAAATGTAATTCTTCAGTTATCCTTGTAAATTACACGGATTAAATAAATTGGAAGTGCGTTTGGTACATTTGGAACTTACTATTTGGATGCTAGGTTCACATTTGGTCATTCTCAAGTGCCATTTCCAAAGTAATTTTGCTTTTAATTATGTCCTTATCTGGTACAATACGTGGGCTACAGTTGATCACAGTTAGCCAGAAACAATAGATTACAAATTTACAATCCAAATGAACGCATAAAAAACCATAAATTATTTTACACTGCAATATCCTAGAAGACAAACATTTTCAATTTTTTTGTTTTTAAAATCTGTTTGCTCTTTCGAACCATACGAGGACATAGATTTTCCGTATGATTATGCAGTAACTATAAAAATTTCGTATGACTAAGCAATGTAATAGTACTAAAGTATAAGGTGAGTATACCAAAATACAATTCTCTTGAATTGACCAATAAAATAATACTGAATTATATATATATATATATATATATATATAGAGAGAGAGAGAGATTGGCTAAAGTATACTCCAGCATACAGATAGTCCGTATGCTGGAGTCGTTTCTCAAAATCTAAAATTCATACAGTGGATCCGAACCTTTCAAATTGTTCTCCATATTGAAATCTCCTAGGAAACCAAAATTTATATTTTTTCGAATTTTTTTACTATATATTATGCTATTTTGAAGAAACACTATAAATGAGTTGTAAAGGAGTATTTCTGACCATTCAATTTGAAAATAGCATAATATATAGCAAAAAAATTCGAAAAAATATAAAATTTGGTCTTCAATGATATTTTTACATGGAGAACAACTTGAACGGTTTGGATCGACTGTTTGAATTTTAGATTTTGATAAACGACTCTAGCATACGGAAATCCTTATGCTGGAGTATACTTTAGCCAATATATATATATATATATATGCAGTAGTTTGGTTAGGATGAATTTGAAACCGTACATGGTTTATTAAATAAAAAGTTGCTTCTTATCAAAGGATGCTTGATATCCATGCAGATTTTTGTAAAAATATACGACGTGGATATTAGGTCCTGGTCAACGTTTTCTATGAACAATACATTCTAGTTTGGTGGCCATGCATTATTACTTCTGGATGCATCCTAGCCTTGTCTTTCTGTTGTTATTTATTTTTTTATTTATTTTTTTTTTTAAAAAGAGGTTCTTTCTGTTGTTATTAATTTCGTATAACTTCAATTTTGTAATTTTGTAATAGTTTACATTTTGTCCAGTGATACTGTGATAATGAGTTGAGAACTATAGAGAGGATTATAGCTAATAATGTACAATTTTAGATTCTTTTTCAAGACTATCAAACCGCTGATGGGTTTTAATTAATTATTAAAGTTGCTCAAGTTTTTAAAATAAGTATAAGTTTTGTTCACCTATTACGAATATTTTAGTACCATGAAAGAAAGATAAGTAAAGCAACACGGGGCCCGCTTTATATATTAGAAAGAAGAATAACAATGTAAGTAAACCGAATGAAAGATAATAAACAGAATATCCTGACAACATTTTAAGATTTGTTCACAGCAAAGAACAAATTTCAATTTGTTTTTTCTTTGTACGGAATTCATCGCATATCATATAAGCATTATTAGTATTTTGCTGGCTGTGAAGAATGTTCTCATCACCAGCTCAATCCACTAACAGTTTGCATAATAATAAATGAGATGATAGCCCCACCTGCTAATACGTTCACAACTGTTCAAACCTAACAAGACCAGGTCTCAAATCCATCAACAATTCAAGTTTAGACAAACACACAACCCAATTTATGGCACAGCTACTGAACTATCAGAAAAAGTCAGAGCACTAGAGCAAACAAATTGGTTGAAAAGGACCTGGTTCCACTTAAATCCTTTGAACCAGGAGAACTAGAGCCCCAGATTATTTTATATCAAGGTTGTTTAAATAAAATTTATCGTATTAAATTTATACCCATCAATATGAGATAGAGACAAGTCTCACAAATACCACAATAATCAAGATATCATGAAAAACAATTTGTTCCCAAAACGGTCAATTGCCTTTTGTTACCCGATCACATGAAAAATGTACTTTCATGCTTTGAACTTTTCACATAGCAAAGGAGTAACGACTCATCTCAAATATAATTGCTTTCGTTTGCATAATTAAATGAACAACACTAAGAAACTTTAAGGAAACACTGCCCAAATTACTCAAGAGTCAGATCTGAAAGTGAAAGCTATTAGTAAATGTTAAGCCGACAATTCCACCTACAATTTGACTTCATATACATCATACATCAGGCATTAAAAGGGCCAGCACCAGAGAGAGGTCAGACTGTATACGGTCAATGTCCTTCATTAAGATTTGGACTCCTATGATTTTATTTAACTCAGTTTTTTAATATCAACAAAGAAAACTAACAATTAATTAATTTAAGCAGACATTCTTAGATTTGCAGTTACATAAAGAATTGTCCTATGCACAACATGTATACCATGCAGTTTGTGTGTGCATGGTGGAATCCTAAGGTTTCTTTGATTGCAAATGATATTTCTATTAAATGATGATATCACATATAGTGTTTTTACTAAACCACCCCCACAATAACAAGCATGGTAAGAAACAGAAGTAAAAGCTACTATAAGGATCTAGCAAGTTCTTTATCTGCTCCACGAATATACATACCTTAAGAGGTAAGATACTCAAATTCAGAATCAGAAAGGAGAAGTCTCTTATCAGCAAGGCCACCAATGTATGCAACAAAACAAAAAATAAAATGCATCATCCCTAACTAGAATTATCAAAATCTGGATTTGGGGATCAACCATAGCAAACCTTAAGTTCAATAACGATCACATCACATAATTCCAACCTATAAAACCTAAACCATACCCAGAATCAAAAGCTGTGTTTCTCTCCCAAAATAAAATGTGACAACATTTTTAATTTGTAAACTTCACTTAGAGAACATGGTGGTTCTATATCAAAATTCTACAAAAACAATCTCCAACCACATCCTAAGGGGGTCATCCAGAGATTAAGCTACATCGGTTGACAACAACTGATCTCAAATTCCCCAGAATGGAAAATGAACCAAAGCCCAAACCACAGCCAGACCAAAATCCAAATAATACTAGATCACAACTTGAAACCAATTTTGGCGTGACAATGACCGAAATGGTAAAAATTTTACAAAGCCCAAGTCAACCTGAAGCCTCTTATCATGACTGGAGAATGAGATGCATATATATGAGCCTCTTAGTTTCCATTTCTCATGAGATGGACACTTATCATTTCAACAAACAACCATAATTTAAAGGATTCCACTACTAGAATTCATTTTTTTTTTCAAACCATGGAGTGATTTTATGCGAGTCAAACAGATGAAATATGGTATGTGATTTTCAGTTTCATTTAGCGAAACCAAAGATATTGCAATTGTAAGTGCTCACAACAAAAGGGAGAAAACTTCCATTTACATTTCAAAAATCAGAAAATAATAAAATAATACATATTACCCATCACAAAGAGAAGATACTTGGTAGAAGCTGGTAATTGTACAATGGTCTCTACAAACCACCCTTTTGGTTCTTATTTCAAGGATATTGTTCTGTGTAGTTCCATGTTGAGGTGCAACCATAACTAGAACAGTTCAAATAAAACAAGGTAACTAGAAGAATCGTTATTTGGAAGGAGTGAAGATGATAACCCGTTAATTACTGAAGGGACTCTTATTGGATGGACTGGAGAAGCTTTATTACAGAATTCCTGTGTGGCATGCTCGGCATAGCCCCTTTAACTTGTACACACAAGGAAGCAGCTGCAGCTGAAATGTTAAATACATGTCAAGTTTTAAACTAGCACAGCAAGTATCATTTTAGTAGATATTTGTTGCATGCAACTAAAGTGCACCATTTCTATTTTTGTTATTATTATTATTATTATTGGAAACTAAGACAAATCCTGTCAAGTGCCAAAACAAATCGGCTTTTAGTTTGTATAAAATACAAATTAAACAAGCAACAACAACAACAACAACAAAGGCCTTTAGTCCCAAACAAGTTGGGATAAGCTAGAAATGAAACCCAAGAAATCAACTAGAACTCCAAAAAAAAGCATGATGTTAGCAGCCAATCAGTATAGTGCCATCATATTTTGATCAGTAAAAGACGTATAATATTATGCAATTAAACAATTTTCTTCAATTGACTTAATATTTTCAAGGATTAAAACCACCCAAAAAATTAAGCATCTATAAAACAATAAAGGGTGCAATGTGCAAAACAAAACACCATTTGAATACTAAATTCATATAAGCAGTACCAGCAAATCTCAAGCATTCTGCCTTGGGCTTCCCCTCAACCAGTGCCACTGCAAAGGCTGCAGTAAAGGTGTCACCAGCTCCAGTTGTATCGATAACTTCTGATGCAGGAATGATGGGCTGCCTTATCGTATCCTCCCCTTCAATAAATAGAGCTGAACCTTGAGAACCAAGTTTTACCAGCACTTGCTTAACACCCTATGTAAATTCCAGAAAGTATACATTATTATCTTTTTAATATATAATATAAATCAGTCAAAGAACTTTGAGGCACTCAATATAGACTGACTGTTGAGGCTAACAACTTTACAGATGACATGCAAATTTGATATCTTCATTCTATGGAAGTACACAGAATGTAATTTATATATTTGAATTGTTAATACTACAATCAAGTGCAGGAGTGTCATAATAGCTTAAAATCAACAGTTGAGAAGGAAAAGAAAAGCGCTAGATGCTTGAACTGCCTAAGTCACCAAGTCACAAATTTTCTTCAGATACTCACCCCCTACCCTGACCCCTGAAACAGTATACCTTTATTTCAAATTTTCTTCAGCAAATCCTTGATTTCACGTATCCCCATAGCTGTGAATGACTTCCATTTCAGAAAAGTAACAGTAAACCATACTTAATTTTACTTCACGACTATGCGGGTTCTGCAAGGATATATAGTGGGAAATAGAGAGAGAGAGAGCAATTTGGCAGGAGCTGCCAGGGATTTCAGAGAGAGATAGTCTCGTTTTGGCCCCTCAACATGAAACTTGGTCCAGAACGCCAATACAAGTTCAATCAATAATTTCAATAGTTGCCAAAATTCAAAACTTGAAAGTATTGTGAGGCTTTTAAGGCTCTCAAGTGCTAGATTTCACGAGTATTTTAGTTAACAGTTATGATTTGGGAACTGATTGAACCAAGAATAAAATTTTTTTAAGTCCTCGACTGAGCCACGTGTTATAGTTCAGGGCCTTCTTCATTGAAGTAGAATCTGTCAAGGATTTTGACCAGAACCAAGTGCAATGGTTGAAAGGCCAAAATCAGACTTTCCTCTACAGAAGATAACCATCCAGCTACCAAGGTGCTCAAAGTTTCAAACACTTCACCAAAAGAAAACAAAACATTATCTAATCATACCAATTTGTGACATTTCGTAGCAGCCTGGCTGATCTGCTCAAACGTGTCAGTTGGCATTCCAGTTAGACGAGCAAGCTCAGTTTCATTAGGGCTGAATATATCAATGAGACTAATGAGTTCACTGGGAATAGGTGCATCCATCCCACCTGCATCCATTATAACTGGCACACCTGCAGCTTTTGCAGCCTGATAAAATAGCACCAGAAACATCATATACTTTATGGATAGGTTATATTAATGACAAACTTACAAGGTAATAAGAGGAAGAATATGGAGTCAGAAAAATAGAAACATTCATATGACATGCTTTACTTTTCCTTGTGGTATTGTTGGGAGGATGTGCAGTTGTTCTTACACTCCTGAGTCCTGACCCGTGCAGGGAAGAAGCTTTCTAATACTTGACTACAACTGTCAGTGCTATATGTTGGGTGGAAAGAACAAAATGTAGTATGTTTTTACCAGCAGAAATTGTGAGCTAGATTAGTTAGGACCTTAATTACCCAAATTAGTAATTTGCTAAAGTTTTGGATAGGTAACCGGAAGGAAGATGTGAAGAATACAATGCAAATCTGAGCGCATTGCAACCAGGAGATGATTCCATTGTGTACAATTGCCCGAACTCAACTCTGCATGCAGAGGAGATACGGGAAAACAACAAATGCTATTCAGGAGTAGAATCAATCTAATTCCATCCATATATTTCTTTCATTATATGTTAGCATAGAGTCAGTTTGGTTTCTCTTCAATCCAATAAAGTGCCTCTTGGTAGCAGGGAACAGCAATAAGCAATTGTGATTCAAAAGCACAGTACATGGTATGTACATACTATACACCTACTTAGTCTTTTCAATTTTCATATCAACTGCAATATGATACTAAAAAGTCTTACTCAACCCCACAACATTCATAAAAACACAAAACTGAAACACAAACTATGTATACTCAGTCTGAACAGGTATAAAAACAACAAAGCATGCAAAATTTTAATGCAGAAGCCGGTCAATTTGGTCTAACAATCAAATACAATTCCTTGATTTGAACTATCAGAATTATTTGAACTATTGCAAATTCGACAAAAAAATAAATAAATAAAAATTACAACTATATCGTCCTATTGGACAAGGAAATGCCAATGTCACCTGAGCAACTTGAAGATTCACCCAATCAGGAATCTCACGCTGAAGAAGAAGCATTCCAGCCCCTCGCACCACAACTAAATCTTCCTCAGTCAATTTATCATCCCAGCCGTTCATATTGGCACCACCCACAATAATGATTGAATTCTGGCCATTTGGCTGCAACATGACGACTGCATGACCTGGAATATTATAGATGGAAAGATCTATTTTGTGAAGGAACTCGATATCTTTTTTAACCGGGGTCTCAAATTCAGTAAGTAGATGGAAATTGTACGCGAAAGTAAGTCAAGCAACAATGCCAGTCAATAAAACTAACCTAAAAAAATGCTAAAGTAGGTTGTTGTTTTGTATGTTGTGAACAAAATTCCAATGCTCTAGTTGCAAATGCAAACAATATGAAAGAACAATTAAATGTAACAAAACAATATAAAACACAATCATCACCTGTTGGGACAGAATCGGCACGGGTCAGGCGATCAAGGCGCACCGCATTGCCTTCACCCAAGGAATCCTCCAAGAGCCTCCCGTGCGCATCGCTACCGACGCGGCCGACCAAGTAGGTGGCGTGGTCGGAGAGGGACAAGCGGCCGGAGCAGAAGGCCTGGTTGGCACCCTTGCCGCCGGGAAGCGTCCGACCTGAGCGCGCCGAGATGGTCTCGCCTTCCAACGGGAGGCGGTCGATCTCGACGTAGATGTCGGCGTTGGCGGATCCGACGATGACGATCGGTTTGGGAGCGGGAGAAGATGAAGATGAAATGGAGGCGGATGAGGCGGCGGAGGTGGAGAAGGAGATGTGGGAAGGGGATCGGGTGGGGCGAATGGTGTGGCGGGTGGAGGAGGAGGGATTGGAAAGGGACGATGGAGGGTTGAGTAGAGCTGCTTTCATTTTCTTGTCAGCTGTGATGTGATTGGTGTACTCTACAGACAGTGTCGGAGGGAGGAGAAAGGAGAGAGAGACGTGGATTGAGGCTGTTTTGTTTAGTTTGAGCCTTTGAGGACTGGTAATTGGAATTCAGGTGTCGTCTCCAACTACGGTATAGAGTCGCTGGACAGTCACATCATATCCAGACCGTACAGTTCAGATCGCACGGTTCATATAGAATCTAGAAGGATACCCAGACTTTCTGCCGTACACCTCAGGATCCGAAATACCGCTCCCGCTCGATTCAAAATCGATGTATCGATATTCCCGACGAAGTTTGGAGAAATTCTTAATTGATGTGGAGGATCCGGAATTAAAGAATTGAGTCGCCGGAGTTTGGATTCTCGAAGAAGACACCGTAAGATGAGTCACACGCAAATACAGCAAATTCATCCTAATTCGTGGGGCCCTAGCGTCACTGACATAGTGACATGCCATCATATGAAAAATACAGAAATTATGTCATGTCATCGTACGAAAAATAAAAAATAATAACTCTTTTGTCGTAAGTTGCTATTGTTTAGATTCAAATAACTGTTGTAATCAATTGTTTAGATTTTTATATGCATATTTTATTTATTTATTTATATGTATTCATTTTAATCATTATATATATCCATTTTATGTTTAATATTTAAAGATGACAAGAGATGATAAAACTGTAGATAGTAAATAAATTTTTGAAAGAAAAATATAAATATGAATGTGAGTTTAGTTTAAATGCCTTTGTGGGCTTGTTGCTGTAATGTGAGTTTCGTCGACCTTGGACCTCAATTGCATAATGAGGCTCAGTCTCTAGAAGATATTACTTGGGCTAGTTTTGGCAAGCAACGGAGCAGATTCAATATTGTTTTAAATAAACAGTGGACTGGTGGAGCCGTCAAGAAAACCAATTCTGTGACAATACGGGAATACTCTATTCTTTAAATTTAGAGATCCACTCCTTTTAGACGAAAATACTCTTCTTATTTTCAAATTTTTTTAAACTGAGGTGAATTGAAGGATGTAAATTGAAGGAGTGAGGAGGATATTTCCGTCTAGGCTCCGTTTGGATGGTGTGGGAATAAGAGTAATAAGAGAAGAAGTAGGGAAGAAGTATTGAGAAGTGTGTAACTTTGTGAAGAGTTTGAATTATTTATAATAAATTTATTTTTTTATTCCCTAATTTCTAGGGCTCATCCAAACGGAGCCCTAAGTAGGAGTGAATCTCAAATTTTGAGAAGTGTATGAAGTAATTCCTTGACAATACATACTCATTTATATGGTCATTCAAAGGATGGAGATACCTTACCAATTAATTTATTTGATACATTGATAACTTTAATTAAGAGTACATGGTGCATTCTTATTTTAATTAAGAGTACTTCTAATTTGCGAATACAAATTAGGTGCATAAAATATGTTTGAATCTTGTATGGAGTTCATCCTTATATGGCTCCGTTTGGATCATATGGAAATAAGAGGAATAGTTTTTTTCTAGACGTAAATTTATTATAAACAATTTAAATTTTTTACAAAGTTACACACTTTTTAATATTTTCCGCCTAAGAATAAACTATTTTTCTTATTCCTAAACAATCTAAATGGAGCCTATACAAACTATTAGTTTGTATGGATTCGCATGTAATATGAGATGTGAGGTAGTATAGGCTCGCATTTAAAATTTGTTTGAGATATACATTTCTTGCACATAAAATTTGGACACGTGGATTAAAATCGTACATAGTTCGCACTTCTATGTATTCTAAATTAATGTAATATGTAGGGTGTTAATATTCTTACAGCAACATGTGTTCACAATCATTATGATAAAGTAATTATATTTAATCATTTGAGGTCTCAAAATTCTACGGGAAGTTTCACAATACAACCCTCACTGCAAATGATAGTAAACTCTTATCAATCAAGTAGCTGCCTACCGCGCAGTTTTTTAGGACTCCGTTTGGATGGTGTGAGATTTAAGAGAAATAAGGAAAGAAGTATTGAAAAGTGTGTAACTTTGTGAAGAGTTTGAATTGTTTATAATAAATTTGAAAGTAGGAAGAAATTATTTCCATATTCTTAGGCTCATCTAAACACAGCCTAGATGAAGGTAAAGATTATGTTTTATAATTTAAATATTCACAAAAATGTGGAAAATTTTTATTAAAGACAAAAATACGACACAACACGACAAGAGTACGAAATTGGCACAACATAATCGTGTTATCGTGTCGTGTTTGTTAAAAAATTAACACGATTTGATACGACATGACTAACACGAATTTAAATTTTAATATTACAAAAAATAACTGAAACATTATGCACATGATAACTTGATATATCATATCACTGGGAACGTGTCGTGTAAATTGTCATAATAGTCGGTCATATTAATGAAATAAGTTCATTAAATAGATATTGTAGCGACTCATACAATCAGTGGTGGATCATAATACAAGCAGCCCCAAACAAATGCCTGAGGTCGTTTTTGAAAAATGAAGGACCTAGATAATAGAATTTGATAGGTGTCCGGGTTTGAAAAATCATAATGCTTAGGCTAAAATTCAGAAAATATTGGACATGCCTAAAAATAATGGATTGTTTTATGATATCTCATATTTATATACATATTTTTGGCCAAACTTAGCACCAAAATAGCACTCAAACCATTATAAATGTCTCATTATTAATTGTGTTTTCCAGGATTTTGTACTGCCGTCGCTTCTATCTCTATTTTGTAGAATTCCCGTAGGAATTGAAGACAAGACGCCTAAGACATGAAGAGTGGAGCCCAACCCTCAGCCAGATGACTCATTCCTGGCTCACACATGCGTGCCTAGACCTAGACTACACCACCATGGGCCGAGATAGATCACAGGCCCTGGTTTCAGCCCATTTCACCCCATTTGCTTTCAATTTCGGTCCGAAATGGTCTGATTTCGGTCCGAAATCTGGTTATGGAAAGTAGATTTTGGCAAGTTTCAAGGAGGGAAAGCGCGTTTCTTGCCCTAGCCGCCTCTGGACCGACGAGGGGGAGTATATAGGCACATGTTCTCGACCAGAGGCGGCTGGCTTCTTCCACTTTTGATTTTCTCCACGATACACAATTGTTTTTAGGCGTTTTTGGCTCTTTTTACGGGTTTTCTTGAGGAGCAGCAGTGTTTGTGTGCGACGGCAGCGATCTTGCATCTCCACATCGATTCCTAGGCCTCAGGACAGCGAGTATTTGCATTGGATATCTCGGTTTACTCCTTTATGCTTATGTTTCGTTGTTTTATGGCTTGTATCTTACTTATTTGCATGATACTTATTATTTCTGTTATGAGCATGTTAGGCTAGACTCCTTTATGATGTTCTAGGGATAGCTAGTAGTTTAGTTTGGTATTATGTGATGACTTGATCATTTATGCTATGTTTATGTGATGAGTTTTGTTGAGATTTATCGTTTGCTTAGTTAGTTTAATTACTTGCTTTATTGTCTACTTAATGATGTCTGCAGCACCGTTAGGGCATTAGACAAAGACAATTAATTGAATAGTTGAGTATATGAAATAAACCAATCACTCGAAAGAGGAGGTTAGTTGTGACCGACAGGTGCAATTTTTATTGATCCGATAGGACTTTAAATATTTCTAGAACCCCGATTTAACTCACCTAAACAATCAAATTAGGACGAAAGTACATGTTTGATTGTTTATGAGGCGAAAAGCAAGTTCCAAACCAAGTTAGAGTCGAAATCGCGAAAGCTGAGGTCTTAACTTAGGTCTGGTTGTTTAGTACCCTTCGCATAGCATTGTGTAGAGATAACAAGTCGAAACATTAACTCTAAAGCAATTTCGGATCAAAACAGTAAGGATTTCGGACCGAAACCCTTACATTTCGGACCGAAATAAGCCTCTGTCTGGATGAAAATCGAAGGCTGAGGTGCTTTAGGGCCAAACTAATTGAACGCTGAGCTCCTAGGACATCGCTTGCATTTATTAGACATTTTAAACAGAAAAACCAACCCAAAAATATTTTATAATTATTTTATTAGTTTTCAATTGTTATTTAGTTGTTTTCTTTAAATTAAATCCTCACAATTTTTATTTGTCTAGCTTTTAAGAAAAACTAAGTCCGGTATTCATTTTTACCGTCCCTTGGGTTCGACCCTTAGCTTTACCAGAACGATTAGTAAGGTAGAACAAGGTTATAAATTTATTTGACCTAGGTTTCAAATCCCTTATCAAATTGGCGCCGTTGCCGGGGACGGTTTTGATATCGAGTACTTATTTTAGTATTAAGAGACTAGATTTTTCTGTTTTATTTAATCTTTTCGTTGTTTCCTTCTTACCTGCAGGTTGAGAACTGGCCGGGAAACCAAAGAAAGGCAAGTCAAAGCCCGAGATCGTGCGCAAGTACTTCACCAGGGGGCTTGACTCTGATCCAGAACTCATTGACCAAGCAACCTCTAGCCAGACTCCCTCTGTAACTCAACCAGCACCCCTGAACACACCAGTTTCGGTCCGAAACCCTCTTATTTCGGTTCGAAATCCACAGCCAGAGGAGGAAACAGCAGGGGAAATGGCGGAAAACCAAGGGCCCATCAACGCCGAAGCAGAGGCCCAGAGGCTTGAGAACCTGAGGCTCCAACTCGAGCAAAGGGAGGCCAGATTAGCCAACGATCGTACTAACCTTGAGAATCAAAGGCGAGCACTTGAAGACGATCGGCGGCGATGGGAGAATGACGACGAGAGCGTTCATGATAACTCAGATGGAGAGGAGCAAGGGGGGCAAAACAGATCTCTCATGGACTTTGCAGCTCCAAAAGCTAGCCACATAGGCGGGCCAGTGGTGATCCCAGGAATTGAAGCCAATAACATGATAATCACGGCCAACCATGTGGCGCTTGTGCAACAGAATCCGTTTTACGGAGATGATAAAGAAGATCCCCATGCTCATTTACAAAGTTTTATTGAATGCACTCGTTTAATTAAGTGTAACGGTGTCCCTCAACAAGCCATTAGACTTTTGTTATTTAGGTTTACTCTTAAGGACCGAGCCATCAAATGGTACAAAACTTTAAAAAAAGGGTCTATTAGGAGTTGGGATCAAATGGCACAAACCTTCCTTGATAGGTATTTCTCTTCTGACAGAGCAGACACAATTAGGAAGGAAATTAACAATTTTCAACAAAAAGACAATGAAACAATGAGGGATGCATGGAAAAGATTTAGAGATTTAGAAAACTCTTGTCCACATCATGGTATCCAAGACTGGATGGTAATTAAGGCATTCCACAGTGGTCTTTATGACAATATTAAAATTAACCTTGATTCCCTTTCAGGTGGAGCATTTAAGCGACTAGATGCAGCGCAGGCACGTGACAAGATTGATGAATGCGCCAGGAACTACGAGTGGTATCCGATTCCCAACAATCGTCACTCATCTAGCAAGGAACAAGTACATGAAATCACAGCAAGAGACACAAGGATTGCCGAGCTCGAAGCGGAATTAGCGTCATATCACTCACTTCAGGGCACTCACCTCAATTCCAACTTTTGTGGTGCATGCGGCGAAGAAGGGCATAGGTCAATTGATTGTCCGCTTGCGCGAGGAGGCAGCGAGGGGCATCAAGTCAACTCGCTTAACAGCGAGCCTTCTTACTTTCCTGGACATATTTTTAGTCGCAGTTATTCTTTGAGTGATAGAGAGCAGGCCAATTGGGCAGACATGAACCACCCTAATTATCACAACAATGAGGATAGACCATTTGTGCCAAAGAACCAGTACAAAAATACCAACCCACCAACCTTGTACAAAAATAACCATTTTAACAACAATGGTCGTGACCAACCCTTTCTAAGAAAATCTGTTTACAATAGGGAGGGTATACCGTCGGTTGTCCAAAACTTTATGCATGAACAAGGCAAATTTAATCAAATGTTGACTGAGGAACTCAAAAATAACGCAGGGACTTTGACTAGGTTGGAGCAAATGATGGAGTCGCATTTTTCAAGGCAACAAGGGAAGCTGCCCAGCCAATCGGAGGTGAATCCCAATGCCCACCAATGCAAAGCTTTGCACACCTTGCGAAGTGGCATGCAATACAAGGACCCTCCTATGCCAAATGAAGCCGAGGCGAATAACACACACCAAAACGAGCATGGAGGACCGGTTCTTGTACAAGTGCTACCTTTCCCCCCTCTCCAGGACGCAGCAGGAGCAAATGGGACTCAAACTGATGCATCAACTGCACGAAAGGGGCTGACAGAGCCTCCACTTCGGTCCGAAACCAACACATTTCGGTCCGAAATGTCAGCTCCAGAGGCCCAGAAAGAGCATCCAGGGAAGGAAAAGACCGCGAGTTCAAACCCAGAGGTTGCATACCAACCCCCTATTCCTTTCCCCAGAAGGTTGGCCAAAGAGAAAGATGACGTTTTGTTCATGCGATTTTGGGAGATGTTAAAGGAGGTCCATATCACCATTCCTTTCTCTGACGTGTTCACTAAGGTGCCCATTTATGCCAAGTTTCTCAAGGAATTATGCACTGGAAAGAGATCCTTGGAAGAATTGAAAGCGATAGTTCTGACAAGGATAAGCAGTGAGGCCTTAAAAAGTAAAATGCCACCTAAGTTAAGCGATCCAGGCAGGTTTGTCTTGCCTTGTGTGATTGGAAAGGAGTTCATCAAACAAGCATTATGTGATATGGGGGCAAGTGTAAGCTTGATGCCCAAGTCAGTTTTTGAAAGAATAGGATTTGGTGAATTGTTGCCCACAAATATTACAATCCAGCTTGCTGACTCATCCAAGCGTTTGCCTATGGGTGAAATCAAAGATATCCCAGTGCAAGTTGGCAAATTCCTTGTTCCAGGCGACTTTGTGGTGATGGACATGGAAGAAGACAGTGAGGTTCCAATTATTTTGGGGCGTCCTTTCCTGAGTACCGCGGGAGTCATGATGGATGCCAGAGAAGGCACGATTTTGGTTAGAGTGGGAGGGGAAACACTTCGCTTCTCCATCAAGCACGCCATGAAGTGTCCTAATACCACCAACGGATCATGCTTCATGATTGAAGAGATTGAACACACAATTGAAGAATCCCTTGAAATACAATATGAAACTGCTATTAACTTGTACCAATCTTTTCTCTCTGATATGCAGGAAGCCATAGGAGTCGAGGAGACCATGGAGGAGCTCGAACCTGACCATGAACATGGAAAAATTCCCCTGCCAGAGGTGATTTCGGACCGAAATTGCCCAGTTTCGGACCGAAACCTGACCATGGAGGAGGCCAGAGCAGCAATAGCAGAGGATTTCGGTCCGAAACCACTCAATTTCGGTCCGAAACCTCCACCTCAGGTCGAATTAAAGCCCCTTCCAGCGACTTTGAGGTATGAATTTCTTGGCTCAGATCAAACATTCCCTGTTATTGTTAATGCTGGGCTGAATGCAGATCAAACAGAGAAACTTTTGGTAGAACTAAGAGCTCACAAGGGTGCAATTGGTTATTCCATCGACGACTTAAAGGGTATCGATCCCTCCATTTGCACGCATAGAATTCTCTTGGAAGAAGGGCACAAACCGTCCATTGAAGGGCAAAGGCGACTCAACCCTAATCTCAAGGAAGTGGTCAAAAAGGAGATTCTCAAACTTCTCGACGCAGGCATCATCTATCCGATTTCTGACAGCAAGTGGGTGAGCCCAGTGCATGTGGTGCCCAAGAAGGGAGGTACAACAGTGGTCAAGAACGAAAAAGATGAGATGATTCAAACAAGAATGGTGACTGGATGGCGGATGTGTATCGACTATCGCAAGCTCAACACTGCGACACGAAAAGATCACTTCCCACTTCCATTTGTTGACCAATTGCTTGAAAGACTTGCTAATCACTCATATTTTTGTTATTTAGATGGTTACTCTGGTTTCTTCCAAATACCTATCCATCCAAATGACCAAGAAAAAACCACTTTCACTTGTCCTTATGGTACCTATGCGTATAGGCGTATGCCTTTTGGTCTTTGTAATGCACCTGCAACCTTCCAAAGAGCTATGATGGCCATATTCTCAGATTTTATTGAAAAAGAAATGGAAGTATTTATGGATGATTTTTCTGTTTATGGCACTTGCTTTGATTCATGCCTTGCTAATCTTTCTAAAATCTTACAGAGATGCGAAGAAGTTAACTTGGTCTTGAATTGGGAGAAGTGCCATTTCATGGTGCAACAAGGAGTCGTACTGGGGCATGTGGTGACATCGAAAGGCATAGAGGTTGACAAGGCAAAGATCGAGGTGATAGAGAAGCTTGATATGCCAAAAAGTGTCAAGGATGTCAGAAGTTTCTTGGGGCACGCTGGATTTTATCGCCGATTCATCAAAGATTTTTCAAAAATTGCCAAACCTCTAACTAACCTTCTGATTAAAGATAATGAATTCGTTGTCAATGATGAATGTCTTGATGCTTTTCGTAGGTTAAAGGAGGCTCTCATTTCAGCACCCATCCTACAACCACCAGATTGGAGCCAACCGTTCGAGCTTATGTGCGATGCAAGTGACTATGCAGTAGGGGCAGTTCTTGGGCAGCGAAGGGACAAGAAACCAGTGGCCATATACTATGCTAGCAAGGTGCTAGACCCTGCCCAAGTCAACTACACAACCACAGAGAAGGAACTCCTCGCCATAGTCTTCGCGCTTGACAAGTTTAGGTCATACCTTGTGGGCTCTAAGGTGATCGTGTACACCGACCATGCCGCCATCCGATATCTCTTAAGCAAGAAGGATGCCAAGCCAAGATTGATTCGATGGGTGTTGCTTCTCCAAGAATTTGACCTTGAGATCAAGGACAAGAAAGGCTCAGAAAATCTAGTGGCAGACCATCTATCTCGCCTTCATTGGGAAGAGGAACAAGGTAACCCAATCCCTATCAACGATTTCTTTCCAGATGAAAAGTTGTTCTCTGTACAGGCACATTTCGGGGCGAAACCAAACCATTTCAGACCGAAATATGACGATCTGGTGTCAGAAATCATGGCGACAGCAATGATTTCGGACCGAAATGTCCCTATTTCGGACCGAAATGAAAGGGGAAAGCGCAGAACAGAATAGCCCTGGTATGCGGATCTGGCTAATTTTTTGGCAAGTGGGTATGTGCCTTCCGACATGACCCCACAACAGAGGAAGAAGCTCAAATCCGACTCGAAGTATTACTTTTGGGAGGAGCCATATCTTTTCAAGCTTGGAATCGACAATGTCTTTAGAAGGTGTGTGCCCTATGATGAGGTTCGAGCCATTCTTGCAAGTTGCCATTCCTCTGCCTATGGTGGCCATGCTTCTTTTTCTAAAACCGCAGCCAAAGTACTCCAATCAGGTTTTTACTGGCCCTCTCTTTTCAAAGATGCCCATTCTTTTGTTTCTTCTTGTGATCAATGTCAAAGAACAGGCAACATATCCAAAAGGAATGAAATGCCTCTTAACCCTATTCTTGAAGTTGAAATTTTTGATGTATGGGGCGTGGATTTCATGGGGCCGTTTCCAAGTTCACATGGATTCGAGTACATCTTGGTAGCTGTTGACTATGTCTCAAAGTGGGTGGAAGCAATTGCATGCAAGGCAGCAGATTCAACCTCAGTCATTCGCCTTTTCTCCAAAATCATCTTCCCTCGATTTGGTGTGCCAAGGGCGGTGATAAGCGACGGTGGCAAGCATTTCATCAATCGACACTTTGATGGCCTCTTGAAGAAACATGGTGTCATTCACAAAGTGGCCACTGCCTATCACCCTCAAACAAGTGGGCAAGTTGAGGTGTCCAACAGAGAAATCAAAAGCATCTTGGAAAAGACGGTGGCTCGCTCACGCAAGGATTGGGCAAGCAAACTTGATGATGCACTTTGGGCTTATCGAACCGCTTTCAAGACACCCATTGGCATGAGCCCTTTCAAGCTAGTCTATGGCAAGCCGTGTCATTTGCCAGTCGAACTTGAGCACAAGGCGTATTGGGCAACTCGCGCCATCAACATGGATTTGCTAAAATCTGGTGAAAAGCGAATATTGGACCTACATGAATTGGATGAGGTACGCCTAAACTCCTATGAAAATGCTAAATTTTATAAAGAAAAAACGAAACTTGTGCATGATAGGAGAATCTCAAGGAGAGAATTCAAGGAAGGCGACTTGGTGCTATTATTCAATTCGAGATTGAGGCTTTTTCCTGGCAAGTTGAGATCGCGTTGGTCTGGCCCATTTCGAGTGGTGAAGGTCTATCCTTTCGGTGCTATTGATATTTGTGACAAGGATTCGGAGCCTTTCAAAGTCAATGGCCAAAGACTTAAGCACTACATCGCCAACGAGGATATGGAAAAAGTGGCTAGTGTTTACTTCTCCGAACCTCCAATAGAAGCCTAGCCAACAACAGTCAAGCTAATGACCCAAAACAAGCGCTTCTTGGGAGGCAACCCAAGATTCTCCTTCAATTTCTTTTTCTTTATTTTTAATTTTAATTGTCATTGTCATTCCTCCTCATTTATTTAAAAAAAAAAAAAATCAGAAAATATAAAAAAAACATAATAAATAAACATGGTTATTTCTTATTTCTACTTTTAATTTGTTTGATTTTTGTTACTGTAGGCAAATCACTGGTTGATTGGAGAATGACTGAGGACGCAACTCGTGCTAGAGCACCCCTGGTCATGAATGATGGCCTACGCACGACCTCATGCGAGTTGCAACATGGAATGAATTGGGAAACACACGAAGAGAAGAACCTTCAAATCAATTTTTGGAATTTCAGGGACAAAACCAGGATTTTCTTTGCACCAAATCTCCCTTATCTCTCTATGCACTTACTGAAAAATTTTCTTTGCGAAATGACCAACAGAAATTCCAAATTGTGCATCTGATCATGCATTTCGGTCCGAAATGTCCTCATTTCGGCCCGAAATTAAGGCTGTCTCGACTATTTTGGGTTGAATTACTTGGAATTTTGGGCCTTTGATTATTTTCATTATTTTCTGGGCCTGATTAACTTTGTTTGATTGCCTATTTTGCAGGCCCAATCCGAAATGAAGACCCATCTCTTGATGGCGGTGATTTTCTCCAAACCCGAAACCCACTACCCATTAAACCAAACCCGACCCACTAACATTAAATCCTTCCTCTCCGTCTCCCTGTTTTCCCCCCCATCCAGACACCCCTCACGCCTCTCCGTTGCTTCCTCTTCAAACCGAAACCACACCTCCACTAACCACGCAACCCCATCTCTCCATCTCCCCACGAGATCGACCAACCATCCGAACCACCTCGCCACTCTCTCTCCATTGGCAACCTCGGTTTCGCGTGCCGAGGCCTTTCGACGGCTGATTTCTCCAAGGAAAGTGGAGACCTAGAAATTGTTTTGGTCCGAAATCGCCCAGTTTGGGTATTCACGCCGCATCTAGGCTACTCACCTGCCTCGCTCGGGGCTCGGCAAGCCTTCTCCTTTTCTCCCTCTCGGTTTTCACCATTTTTCAAGGATTTCAAGGTCGGATCTCTCTTTCTCCCTCTTACTTTGGACTTTCTGGACCAACTCAAGGGCTAAGAAAATTTGTACTGCATTGTGATTGTGTTTATTGGGTGTACCCGAGAGTTTGGTGTGATTTGCTACTTTCCAGGGACCTTTTTGCCCATTTTCGTCCCATTTCGGTCCGAAACCAGACCATTTCGGTCCGAAACCATTCTCTGGATTGAACGTTCTGAGTGACCATGAACCCCTCTAGGAGAGTCACAAGGTCCCAGGGGCGCCAGGGGGCAGCAGCTAGAGGAATTGAGTCGCCTTGCCAATGCGAATCATCACTACTTGCGGCATGGACACTGGCCACCAGAGTGGATCTCCTCACCTTCTTCCTCGAGCTTGCCATCTGCCCATTCACCAGCACAGCAGCCACATGACGGGCCGGTTGATGGCCCAGCTTCTCCGCCCTCTTGATTTGGTAATTTCTCCTCCTTTTCTCTTTATTTTTTTTTATGTGATGAATGTATAGCACTAGGGACAGTGCTTAATTCAAGTTTGGGGGGGGGGATCAGCAATAAAATGGAATTCTGGATGTGTTGCAAAATTTTGGTAATTTTTTGTCTCTGTTTCGGTCAAACTTTGATTTTTTCTGTCTCATTTCGGTCCGAAATGGCACCATTTCGGACCGAAATCACCTTCTGGATAATGCAATCTTGCATAGAATTGTCTGAAAATTGTTGAACTTAATTTTAATGCGTGATTTGTCTCTGGTCTAATCAATTTAATGAAGTTTCTCTCTGTTTTACACTATTTGGAATTTTAAAAGCATTTCTAAGATTTCTTTTTCAAGGACTTTCGATGTTTAGAATGCTTTGACGTGATTTGTGCACCAATAGACCAAATTGGTAATTAGTTCAAAAGTCTAGAATCTGAAATTGGATGCTTGAAAAAAATAAAAATGTCAAAACAATCTAAGTCAAGTCTCACAAGTTTTTTTTGTCGAGTGAACGATTTTATATCTTGCAAATTTTTGTCTAAAATGGATTTTATAAACTTTGAAAATTATAAAATGAATCCGGATGTGTGTAAACGCTTGAATCACCAACGAGCAAAATTCTAAATTGACAAAAATTTAAATAGTTGTGAAAACGAGGATGTACCGAGGCCTTCTTCCACTAACTTAGCCACAAATCGGAGGGTATTGGGATTAATTATAAGTTGTCAGGAATTATAACTCAAAGATCTCGAGTTATAATTGGGTAGTTTATAATTAGTTCCTATCGGACCCGGTGCGAAAGCATTGGTAAAGGAGTTGTTGAGTATTATGGCCCAAGTGTACCGTGGCCATAGTCGAGCAACACCCGTCCAACCTCCCTAGCGCGACATGTGCTAGTAGCAAACTTAAGGCCAATGACACCGCATTATATCATCTAGGGTGTCAAGCCCCACGACTCGACTTGCACAAATTAAATTGGTGAAAAAAAAAAAAATTGCTTTGAGAAGGATTCGTTATAAAATTTTTGACTTGGATAAAATTCCTTTTACAAACTTTTGTGAGTTATGAAAAAGAACGGACGAATAAAATTGAGTTTGCAATTGAATTGACATAGAGAAGCTAGGATTCTTGACATGACGAATGAAATCCATTAGGGCTAAGAGAGGCACAAGTTCAATCCAAAAGAGACCTAAACTCTTGTTCTTGATTAGAAATTTCGGACTTGCTTTAAGATTGTATATCTATGTGAAATTTTGAGTAAAACATAGACGATTGATTTGGTTTGAGATGATTTGATTTTAAGTCTAAGTATAGTTGATTCTTTTAAGCTTAGGATTTTGTTTGAGGACAAACAAAGATTTAAGTTTGGGGGGATTTGATATCTCATATTTATATACATATTTTTGGCCAAACTTAGCACCAAAATAGCACTCAAACCATTATAAATGTCTCATTATTAATTGTGTTTTCCAGGATTTTGTACTGCCGTCGCTTCTATCTCTATTTTGTAGAATTCCCGTAGGAATTGAAGACAAGACGCCTAAGACATGAAGAGTGGAGCCCAACCCTCAGCCAGATGACTCATTCCTGGCTCACACATGCGTGCCTAGACCTAGACTACACCACCATGGGCCGAGATAGATCACAGGCCCTGGTTTCAGCCCATTTCACCCCATTTGCTTTCAATTTCGGTCCGAAATGGTCTGATTTCGGTCCGAAATCTGGTTATGGAAAGTAGATTTTGGCAAGTTTCAAGGAGGGAAAGCGCGTTTCTTGCCCTAGCCGCCTCTGGACCGACGAGGGGGAGTATATAGGCACATGTTCTCGACCAGAGGCGGCTGGCTTCTTCCACTTTTGATTTTCTCCACGATACACAATTGTTTTTAGGCGTTTTTGGCTCTTTTTACGGGTTTTCTTGAGGAGCAGCAGTGTTTGTGTGCGACGGCAGCGATCTTGCATCTCCACATCGATTCCTAGGCCTCAGGACAGCGAGTATTTGCATTGGATATCTCGGTTTACTCCTTTATGCTTATGTTTCGTTGTTTTATGGCTTGTATCTTACTTATTTGCATGATACTTATTATTTCTGTTATGAGCATGTTAGGCTAGACTCCTTTATGATGTTCTAGGGATAGCTAGTAGTTTAGTTTGGTATTATGTGATGACTTGATCATTTATGCTATGTTTATGTGATGAGTTTTGTTGAGATTTATCGTTTGCTTAGTTAGTTTAATTACTTGCTTTATTGTCTACTTAATGATGTCTGCAGCACCGTTAGGGCATTAGACAAAGACAATTAATTGAATAGTTGAGTATATGAAATAAACCAATCACTCGAAAGAGGAGGTTAGTTGTGACCGACAGGTGCAATTTTTATTGATCCGATAGGACTTTAAATATTTCTAGAACCCCGATTTAACTCACCTAAACAATCAAATTAGGACGAAAGTACATGTTTGATTGTTTATGAGGCGAAAAGCAAGTTCCAAACCAAGTTAGAGTCGAAATCGCGAAAGCCGAGGTCTTAACTTAGGTCTGGTTGTTTAGTACCCTTCGCATAGCATTGTGTAGAGATAACAAGTCGAAACATTAACTCTAAAGCAATTTCGGATCAAAACAGTAACGATTTCGGACCGAAACCCTTACATTTCGGACCGAAATAAGCCTCTGTCTGGATGAAAATCGAAGGCTGAGGTGCTTTAGGGCCAAACTAATTGAACGCTGAGCTCCTAGGACATCGCTTGCATTTATTAGACATTTTAAACAGAAAAACCAACCCAAAAATATTTTATAATTATTTTATTAGTTTTCAATTGTTATTTAGTTGTTTTCTTTAAATTAAATCCTCACAATTTTTATTTGTCTAGCTTTTAAGAAAAACTAAGTCCGGTATTCATTTTTACCGTCCCTTGGGTTCGACCCTTAGCTTTACCAGAACGATTAGTAAGGTAGAACAAGGTTATAAATTCATTTGACCTAGGTTTCAAATCCCTTATCATTTTAACTTTTTTTTTGTGATCGATAGAGAAGTAAAGATCATGAAAAATTGATTAGATTTATTAAAAAGATGATGTATTTTGTAATATTTCAATTATATATGTTTAGAATGAATTTATTTATTAAATTTATTATTTATTTTAATTTTTAAAATTTTATTATATAATAATTATGCCTGGGTTAAATTTTTTTCTAGATCCATTTCTGGACTTGACAGCGGCGGATCTAAATACAAGCGACCACAGTCACTTGCCTGGGGTCGTTTTGGAAAAATTAAGGACCTGGATAGTAAGATTTGATAGGTGCCCGGGTTTGAAAAATCATAGTGCCTAGACTGAAATTCAGAAAATATTGAACATGCCTAAAAATAATGGGTTGTTTTAATTTTTTTTTTTTTGTGTTTTTTGGTGATTAATAAATAAGTAAAGATTACGAAAAAATGATTAGGTTTTTTTAAAATATGTATTTTATATTTTAAATATTTACTTTTGATAGGACAATATTCATTAATTTTGAACATTGATTTTTAAACTGTCCAACAATATAGTAGCTTCATTGACTTTTTATCTATCCGGAAAATAAAAAAAACCTCATGGAGATCATATTAAATATTAAACTCGTTGGGATGCATTTAATGTTCTGTCAGCCGAAAAAAAAAAATTGATAGATTTGTAAAGTGTGCCTAAGCCTAACCAATTTTTCTGTCGAAAAAAAGACTATAGCGGCGATAGTATTACCGCTATAAGATTGGACTATAGAGGCAATGCTATTTCCGCTATAACTGTGTTTTTTTTTTAATTTCAAAGAGTCTTTGTTCTTTTTAAAATTGTTAGGGGTATTTTTGTCTTTGATAAAAATTTTCCCAAAAATATTTCAATTAAACGTCGAACTTACAATTTTTTACTTTAGAATTACTAAATTTAATTGATTTTCATTTACCACGTATTCATAAAATAATAAAGTGACCCTTAATTGTGTTGTAAATTGTCAGTGCATTTCATATATATATTTTTTATGGTCTATGAGCATATAAACATCACATTCTATTTTTTTCTGGAGATTACTCGACGACAATATTGACGGTATACTGCCATAATGACAGGCAATGCAAAACGAAAAATTTCAAAATTTGACCGAGAATTACCCAATGTGATTTTCTTTGTTTCTCGACTTAAATTGTTGACACGTTTAGTCAACAAAGTTTACCCGGTTCTTATTACATACGTTCAGTCAACAGAGTTTACTCAGTTTTGTACTCATGCATAATCGAAATCGAAACATATATTAATTCGGAGTATTTAGATCCGGATCAGACACTGTAGCTAAGCACTGTTGGCAAACAGTAACAGAATCTGGACCGTCCAATCTCCGTGCAAAAATCCACATCGTCAGATTAAATTGTTCTTCTCCGTTGGATCTCTTCCTTCTCGAGAGTTCTGAGATAGTCGTCTTCGCTTATCCCCTCTCTCTCATCGTTTCTCGCAGATGAGCTTGACGGACTGGGCAAATGGGGTCTCCCATGTGGTCGCGTACGGAGGCCATTCGCCAGGTGCTCTTGGTGCTGTGAGCCCTCGCCTTCATCCCTTTTCTTCTTCTCCGTTGTTTTCTCTACTACTGGTCTAGAAAAAAATTCATTGATTTTACCACCATCGAGTTTATCAAAAGGATCAGCTCAATCTTTCTCTCTGACCTAAGTCTACAGTCTGATCCAATCCGTTCAGCAAACAATCTCTCTCTCTCTCTCTCTCTTTTTCAAAGCTATCATGGGAGGAGGAGGTACTGAGCCATGGTCAAGGCTTCATGGATCGGGTCGCATGTGGAGTCACTGGATTCATCCAATCGCAGACCATCGTTGTTGCTCCAGTTCCCTTCCAGTGGCCTCCCTCTCCTGCCAAGGCGCCATTTGTACTGGACGAGATTGGAGGTCGACTTGGTCAAGCTGGAACTGAGATCGAGAATTACTTAATTGCGTTGGGCAATAGTTCTTCAGGCAATTTGGGACAGAAAAGGTGCTGATTATTTGAGCAGATTTTGATTATTTGACATGTAGTTTAAATGTATGATTGTTGCAAGTACAAGAAACCTAATTATTTCTGATATTCCCTTGCATGAAGTTATTTTTTTCCTTTATTATACTGCATATAATCGTTCTAATGTAGAACAACGTCTATTAAAAGGCTGGTATGGGAGCAATTTGGCATGGTATTTGGAGGCAATGCAAGTATGCATTCAAAAGAGAGAAGATTAGAATATGAAACACTTTTCTTTTTCTTTCTGCAAATAGCTTTGTACCACTTTTTCTCAACTTTAATCTGCGTCCCTATTTCCTTTTTTTCTTTTTTGTTTGCCTTTCCTCTCTCTGCAATTCCAACTGATTGACTTTAATTAGTTTCTATTATGTAGGAGAATGACCGTGGAGCAAATATTTTGCAGGATCCGTGCTTTTGCATTTGGGCTTGCCGTTCTATGATCCTTTGCGATGTCCACAGTTGCAGGTACCATCTATTAACTTCTCCCTTTATTTTACCATTTTTCATGGTTGTGGTTTTTTTTATCGTGATTTTTCCCTTTGCTCACTTTCTTTCAATCTTTGCTTTTCTAATTAGTTAAATTGTTCTAAATAGAGCAATCTAATAACTGTTATCTCTTGAAGAGTGAAATGGACAATATTTGTTACAAAAATTTATCATACTTATTGTTTTTCCTATAAGAACACTCTCATGTTTGTTATATATATTTATTGGTCGAATCAACAATAATATATTTGTAATAATAACCAGTTAGGAAGAATTTCAAAATTGTATGCATAGTTGTTGCTTGCAATTGAATATTCTATTAGTATGTTAACATTGAAACTAGAAAAAATTTAGCTACACAGATGAATTCTTATTAGCTTCTCCTACAACAATAAGTACATACATAGAAAAATAATGAAGATTGTACTGGTTCTTTAAACTGATCCAGAATCCAAAAATGAAATTGATAACAGAATTAGTTCTGCATGCAAGTTATTTTTTAATATCTTTCCTTTCAAGTATTATGCATATGGTTGGGTTAGAAGGATTGTAGTGCTACAAGTGAAATCTGGTAAGTAACAAAAATGCTATTGCTCTCTGTCATATATATAGCTTGATTTCAGCAATCTGACCAACCTCTATTTCAATTTCAAATTTTCTAATTCGTAATTTCAATTTCTATTCAATTGAGATTCTGCCAGATATGGAACATTTGTTTGGTAGAGTTGCTATGGAAAGACAAAGTATGCAAAGTCAAGGTAAGCTGTTCACGTACTCGATGAAATGCATATATAGATATTCAGATACACTAGCCTATCTTATGACCCAATTGTAACCATTTAGTTTTTCAATTAATGTGATTTCTTTATCTGGTTATTCTCAGTTGGTCCAGTGTGCAGTGATTGCTCAGCCAGTAATGTGTTCTCCTTGGTTCCTACCTCAAGGTAATATGTTCATTTTTACTATTTCATTTAGCCAGCATTTTTTTATATCGAATCAGTAGCTAAGGAATAAAAATATAATCTAATTAGCTATCATATTGTCTTTCTATTTTATTAATTCGATCTTATCCATAATCAGAATGACGTTCTGGTACAAATATGTGGCTGTTTCTTTGTTCGAAAGCCATCGCAAAGTTTTAAAGACTATTTATCATTTTTTTTAGCTGATGCTTCTTTCTGATTTTAATTTGATTTTTTTTTCTGGTTTTACAGTTCGTGCAAAGAGAAGTCGGGCAAAAAAATTTTTCCCTAAAGCCAATGGACATGATCAGATGAACAGAACATAATGGTTGCTTCATATTCTTCAATAGCCTATCAGATGCAGGAAGAATCTCCTAGAAAAAATGAGGTACTTTTGATTGCAACTTTGCTACTTCAATAAAATCTTCCCTATTTTACTTTTAAAAATATTAAATTTTCTGTTACAATGAAGCTAATTTAATAAGATCGAGGCTTTTGGGTAGGTGAATGATGGAGGATGTAGTTCATGAGCAATTTTATTTAGATGTTGGATACTAAGATAAATTTAATCATAAACTCTACTAGAATAAAAAAAAAGGTTTGTTCTTTTCTGTCACATGGTATTGATTGCTCAAGCTTATTTTCTTTTCGAGAGTTGTTTTAGCCAGGCCTATATGTGAATGGTTTGAAGAGTTTATGTTGTTTTTATGTTAAGTAGTTGATTTTTATTATAAACGTCTATGCACTTTGAATTATCCGAGGAATAAATAAGAACTAAGGGCATTTTTGGAAGATCGTATACATTTTCGTTAATGATACAATGCAAATCAACATATTAATCTCTTTTTTTATTACTATAAAATGATACTTACTGCAGACAATGAGCATGAATATTTGATATGTTGATTGATTTATTTTCATACTCATTTCCAGTAATTATAATTTGATAATAATCTATATGCTGATTTTATTGCCCATGGTCTGTTGTTTATGTCTCAAATCTCACAAGCTATATTTTGTCGAGTTTTGCTACTTCTATTCATCCATTTCTTTGCTAATGCATGTGACTTTTGTTCAAATTCACCAGAAGTGACGCTCTATGACCCGTTGTAGACTGAGTTTTCCTTCGATAATCAGCATGCAAATCTACTATAGTTAATGAGGTAATACTACACTCAATTCTTTATTTTTGTTAAAAAAAAATCCTGGTGTATTTTATTTTAGGGACCAGTAATTTATTTATAAAATTAAATATTAACATAGATGATATCTCATATTACGTTGCTATGTGTACCAGTCTATTGTTCGATGAGTTCTTACTGTGAGGTACTTTTTTGTTGACTTATTGTTTTATGCCAAAAAAATGAAAAATACTCAAATTCAACCAGGAGAGAAAATGACAGCTTAGATACTAATAAATAACCAACAACATAGTAAACCCTTTGTGACGACTATATTTATCTATGAATTTGAAATGGATTAAGTACATGACCTGATTATTAGTATATTTTCTCATTTTTTTTGCATATGTAGCATGGATATTATATTAATCATTTTTGAAAAATACTAAATAATCAGATTTCATATTGAAATAGATGAAATCAAGGACGGCATGGCCATGTGACAATTGAGCTTGAGGTAATTAATGAGTCTATTTTCATTAAATTTTTGTTTGATCGACTCTTTACTTTTATCATGTTCAATTTCAAAAGACGATACTTTTATGAATAAACAATTTGATCTCTTTGAGTTTTTCTATAAATTTTTCCTCCATGTAAATTAATTTCATTTTTATTACTAAAGAAACAAATTTTGCCTCTTCTTTGATAACACAGAAAAAGATGCAAGATGAGTGTTATTCGAAAAAAAAAGAAGAGTTAATTTATGGTTGCAAAATTTTTTTCTGTTCAGGTAATTTATCTGTGCAGACAATACAGATCTTAGTGACTGTTCGTAATGAAGCTAGAAAGATATCTCATATTTCTTCTCTTGATTGTATCATTTCCAATTATCTATCTATAATTAGCTGCATCTCTCAATTGTATGAATATTTTTTCTCAATTATTTATCTGCCTTTCTTTTTTACTCAAAATAAACGATATATATAAACAACAAAGAAAAAGTGTAAAATCTAATATATTTATATAAAGCGTAAGATAATAATTTATTTTAGTTGATATTGTATCACTGATCTGTTAATAAATGATATGAATGAAAAGTAGATCGCGCAACGCGCGAGACCCCGCTAGTTTCCATGATAGGACACGGGTGGTGGTGTACTGGTGTTTTAATTATTTTTTCCAAAATAATAGGAAATATCAGGGAATTTGCGAAAAAAAAAAAGATAAAGCAGATAAAAAGAAAGAACTGGAGATTTTCTTGTTGAAACCAATGATGTTGGCTGGCAAACCTAACGATGTGAATTTTTTTAAAAGAAAATTTTATAGTTAGCTTTTCGGAAAAACCCAAGTGGATAATAAATTTTTCATTGCCTTTAGTTAGCACCCAACAAATATTCTCTGCAGTGATACTGTACTGCAATGGTTCTCAAAAATTGTCCAATTGAATTTCGATGGTTAAAATTTAGGAACAATACGAATCCGATATTAATTACTGAGACATCCATCATTGATCGAATTATTCACAATGAACTACTGTACTCCACTCGACAGGTATAGTTCCTACCCACTCAAACACAGACACGCACTTCAAAATCTCTCGTGTATAAAATTGAACAATTACTCGTTCAAAAAAATTAAACAGGGCTGATCTCTGATCTTGAAGGTTGAAATCTTTTTTAGAAATTTTTTAAATGATTTGAGAAAAAAAAAGTTAAAAAAATGTCGTATCATCTCGTCGTGAACGAGGAGGATTCGAGAAAATAAAACCGAGACTCAATCAAATATTACTTGTCGAAAGATTAAAATAACAGAGCTTATATTTTTCTTTCACGTGATGAATCTTTATTTTCCTAATTCACACATCATCCTGATTCCTGACTGTAAAACTTGGGTACCTGAAACGAAGAAAACTTTATTATATATACTTTGTCCCGACACGGTAAACAAGGAAGAAGTAATGACAACATTCGTAGACCAAGGCCACGAAGACTGACGGTCAACGGCTACTGAAAGTTAATAATACTATTTTTGCAAAAAAAGGAAAAAAATTTGAAATAATGCTTTCGAGAATTGAGTTTCGAACATAGCTACTTCCTGCGTTCGGTTTCGATTCTCAAGAAATTTGAGTAATTTCATCTTCTTACCATAAATTTATTATAAACAATTTAAATTTTTCATAAAATTATATACTTCACAATAAATTTATTTCTAGGAATTGCAATTTTTTCAAATTTCCCAAATTCCTAAACGATCCAAACGACTCCAATAAAGACGACGATATGAGAATAAGTCTCAAATTTTTTATTTTTTGCAATCCAAACAATCATAGAATAAAAAATGTAAAAGCTATTTTCATATGCTAATAAAGCCATAGAATAAAAAATTTGGTTTCTTATTCATATTCTAATATTTTTTGGCTAAATGAATAGGATTGTGATATAAATTTCGAATGCACTTTTGGAATTGAACTCGCGTGAGAATTATAAAAAATGTTATTTGAATAAATAGAACGAAAAAAAAATTAAAGAGAATTTTTTTTCTCAATTTTCGGACATATCCACTTCCTAACTTTCCTAACTTCATAAAATTTTAAATAGTAGTACTTCAGAAGAAGAATTTTTTTTAATTTATATATAAGTTTGCCAGTCAAATAGTACAAATAAACCTTGACAAAAAAAAATTCCCCGTATTATGCAAAATTAATCTGAATATTTTCTTTTTCATAATAAAATCATCCATAACAACAATGATGATCGGATGGAAGTTTGGAACAGTTAATAAAAAGGACAATCAGTCATTGAGAGCATGAGATTAACATTATAGTTCTTTTTTTGTTTGGGACATTTTTCATTTTTTGCCCCATCCACCACTAATATGGCATATGTGAAATTTATTTTGTCAAATACGAAATTAGACATGAATGATGTATATTTTTTCAACAAATATGTAAAATTTAAATTTGTACACTATACACGTTATATAATTAAAGGCACAGCCAGCTAAAAATAGTCGACAAATTTAAAAAAATGCCAAACAACTCTCACTTCAAAAAAAATAATAATAAATAAATAAAAGGCCAAACAAATGAACTTAAAAAATCACTCATAAAATAGAAAAGAGCAATTAAACAAAGTTTGCAATCCCAAGCGCTTAAATAAATAACCTATTAAGCTGTAAATGAAATCCAGTCCTGCGCGGGACCGTGCAGCGCAGGAATCACAGCCGTCTAATTTAATCTCAATGACAAAGGGAGCCCCGTGCATGTAACAAGATTGATAGGCCCGAACCGTCCAGATCAGATCGGACGGTTCGTAGGCTGCGCTGGACGGTCCCGCGCGGGAGCGGATGAGGATTCATTAAGCTGCACAAATATAAACTCGTGTACCATCGTTGTAGACTTGTAATGCCATAATTGGCTAGATTATAAGATATAAAATAATGAAAGCATTAGCTCAAAAGTGAGAACTTGTGGTGAAAGAAGCATGATTCCGTAATTGCGGAGGTCATTTTCCCAATGAGGTCACCGGGCACAGGCTCAGAGATTCCGAGCAATGAATGAATGAACGAAATATCAAATCAAAATAGAAATCTTTTCACAGAAGAAACTGCTTTTCCAGCTGTAGAACATTTATTCCCATCTTTTGCTTCCTACTCCTCAGTCCTCACTTTTCTTTTCGTTTCATTGCTTTTTGAGACATAAGATGAGAAAAACGGCCTAATTTTGCTGTTGGCATCTTATATTTCCTTCTCAAATAATGAATCAGCAATATCTCCATTGTGTACCCGATAATACAGATATCAACCGTTGTACCAGAAAATAATGAGATGGGCTAAAATCAGCCACGACTGACGGATGCAACCGTCAGCTACGATCAAATTTCAATTTTTGAAATTTCAACAGTCGATCCGAACCGTTCAATGTGTTGAAATCTAGTTGGAGACAAAATTTTATATTTTTCTGAAATTTTTTAGCATTTGTTTGATATTTTTAAAAAATCTTAATCTAAACAATTCCGGACCCTTCAATAACTATGATTTTTAAAAATCTCAAAAAAATAGTAAATAAAATCAGAAAAATGTAAAATTTGATCTCAAATGAGATTTCAATAGAAAAAACACATTAACCGGTTTGAATCATCTGTTAGAATCTCGAAAATTAAAATTTAATCGTAGCTGACGGTTGCATCCGTGAGTCGTGGCCATCTCAAAAATAATTGCCAACATCATAAACTTCCCCAAATAGTTCATTTCAATATAGACCGTTGAATTTTAATTGACAAATTAACCTAGACATAACTTTGGCACACCTAACCTAACGGCCGAGCAGTAACGGTGCTCTAAATTGCCCGGTTCACGAAGCCAGGTTTAGGAAAATTATGTTCTTGGCCAACCACGATCCGCGTAACCGCGTAATTTAAAAGCCGTTTTTCTTTTAATCAAGAATATAAAAGTTTCACAACTCACAAAGCTCGCCTTTTTTATATTCTTCAAGACTCTAGAGATGTTTGTATTACCTACCAGTTCGGAAATTAATGTGTGAACCTTCACTAAATTCAGTTGCACTTTTTTTTTTGCTTCTCATTTCACAAAAAGTATATAAAACATAAACTTTCATTCAATCGTTAGGGAGAAGGGTGGAAATAGTTACATATCCAAAATTTTATGGCATTTCAAATGTACCGCATTTGCTCTTGGTTTTCGGATAAATTGTGCTAGAATGAAAATTAAAACTTTTATAATAATACTAGTAATAATAAAATTTAAAACCAATTGCTTTTCCGGTTACGATCCTGATTTCTACTTTGTAAATAAAATAGTTGCGATCAAAGTCCGATTCAGAAATTGATTTTCACGACAGAATTTCCCATAAATAAAATGTAGAGCGATATGTAAAAGTCGGTCTATGAATTCAACGATGCTCCTAGTCCACCGAGACACCTTAAGTATTCCTAAGCAATACTCTACCAAGTGTGTGTTTTTTCTCTCCCATTTCGTCTCACTCGTCTCCGTCTCTTTCTCACCTATCCTCTATTCCTCTCTTCACTTACCAAAGCAAAACCCTTCCAAACTTCCTTCCAACCCCCGCAACATTTCTCCAATTACACACAATGCCTTCCTTCTGGTTCAAGAAGCTCAACTCCAAGAAAGAGAACAACGACCAGAAACCAAGGTTGCGATCCTCTTCATGGCGCCTCCACCGAATGCGCCTCAACTTCAACTTCAACTTCAAATCTTCCATTTTGGAGAACCTCTCCTTTCGCGTGTTGTCGGTGGTTGAGGCCGTCGTGCTTGTGTTCACGCTCTCTTGCTTCTTCCTCTGTTGCGGATGCCACTTCTAATTAATTTGCACAATACCTTGTAATTTTGGCATTTATCAACTTGTTCTCTCTCTCCTTTTTTTTTTTTTTTTTGGCTTTTAGCACTTGTAAATTGTTTTATTACCAAAGAGGAGGACATGTAACTGATTAATTACCTTTCCGTTTTGCAAAAGATATGCTTTTTCATTTGTTGCGGTTATTATTATTGTTGTCTAAGTTCTAATACCGATTTCAGTTATAATTTTACAGTTTTAACCATTATGACTTAGATTAACTTTACTGGATTATATTATGTTGTCAAAATAACCTCCAATTTTTTATCATGAAATTTAGAACTGCAAATGCACCAATTAGTCTGGTATATGCGCCACTAAAACCTTAACGTTGTCAAAATAGTAGAGAAAAAAAAACCCCAACAAGAACCTTTGCGTTGTTTGAAGAAATCTAAATTTGTGTTTTAGTTTTTAAGTATTTATTTATATTGGCCCGCTTCCTTCATTCAAGCCAGACAGGCCTACATTACCTTCCTGCCTTTCTTTTTTTTTTATAAAAAAATAATAATTACAGGACCATACCTAAAATTTTGGTTATTTGCAAGAATAACGGCATATGATCAGACCAAATTTGATCCCCATAGAATCTCATCAGAGGGTTATTCATTGCTTCCCCTGCTAAAATGACCTTGGGGCTTGGGGGCGTTTGGATGACACAAGAATAATTTTTCTAAGCATCCAAACATGTTAGGAATAAAGTGAGAATAATTCTTTTCTGAATAACACTCTTTCTAAAACATTTTTTATTTTCATTCCTTATTCCTAACACATCATCCAAACAATATTTTTTCTTTTAGAAATAATATCTTTCCCACACTTTCCAAAATAACACTCTTTTTAATTTTTCCGCTCGGAATAATTCTTTCCTTATTCCTAACCCATCCAAACGTGTCTTATGAATAACAATCAGAACCAGGATTAAATTTTTATCCGGGTGTAATCGACTTGAATAATAAAAAAGCAGCATGCAGAACTAGAAATCTACAATTAGCTAAGATTTATTTTCCCTATTTTAAAAAAATAAATGAACGCACTGTGAATTGGCATTGGATTCTCACCACCCACTTCCACACTTCGCATTTATTTGTGACATACAAATATACAGTGGTTAGATTCCTTAGTCCTTACCATCATAGGTTATGTTAGGTACTTGAAGATGGACCGAGAAATTTTCTTAGAAGCAACAAAATAATAAATATGCACTGAATCCTTCATACTAAATTTGTTATATTTTAATAATATGATATAACTAGAATGGACATAATTTTCAAATACAAGTTTGTCTTCCTTTCTATTGCATTTGCATATGATTAGTCTTAGACTCCGTTTGGATTCCATTTGGGAAGAAGAGAAGGAGTGAATAAGGGAATAAATTTATTATAAACAATCTAAACTCTTCACAAAGTTACACACTTTCCAATACTTCTTCCCACTTCTTCCCTTCTCCTCTTCTTCCCACACTTTATCCAAACGGAGCCTAATTAGTGAAGATAAAACGCTTATGCTACGTACATGAGTTGAGTCACATAGGTTAAGCGTCATATTATGATGCCATAATATAACTTGGTCCTTGTCAAATAACAATTTTCTTATAACTCATGTAACTCTTGACACATATAACTCGATCCTTATACAAACAAAGATTATTTTCGAATTATACTTTTATATTTCCACATTATGAATTTAGGAAGCTCGACAAAATATTTTAAGTTCTGAAATTTTCATGGTGTCTATACCCATGCATTACACGTTGATGCCAAAAAAAAAGGGAAAAAAAGACATATACCTATAATATGTTATTCTTTGGCCGATTGGAATTTGGGAGAATAGAAAAATTATTAAAAACATTCTAGATATCTCCATTTGTGTCAAATCTTAATCTAACAATCCAACGGTCAATTAAAAGGTTCATGGAACAAGTGGAGGTGGATGTGCACTCCACTAGTTATTAATACTGATTGCTATAACCAGATTACATAGAACATGTGTTTCTATCTTAACTACTAATTCCGGATTGGTTTATCCATATATTTTAATTCCATACCTTCTAGCAAAGGTACCTCTCTGTGGCCAAATTTGAGATTTCATCACGTGACAACTATCTTTTCTTCTTTTTCCCAGATTTTACACATCATTTGCCAAAATCTGTTGAAAGAACCTGTCACGTTATTATGATTTATCTACTTCCAAGAAAAGAAAAAGAAAAAGAAAAAGAAAAAAAAAAGGTTCACGATGTTCTCGCCTTTTATCTTTTTAACTAACAATGCTGAAGATCTCTAACTTTTGCACATCTCAATTTTAATTAATCCAGAATTTCAAGGACCTTTTTGTACTGTTTCGAGAAACTATACAATGTTCGCGTTATTCAACAATTGGAAAAAAAAAACTTGAATAAGAATTCACTTTTTAATTGAAAAAGCACATTATATCTTAAAAAAAAAAGCACATTATGTGGTTGCGCTCTACTCAAGCTACCTTGTAAAAAGTTTATTTAAAAAAAACACCTCGTAAGAAATTAAAAACATAAAATCATTTTTGTTGGATAAGATGACGTAAGCAAACAAAATTAAAAACATAATACAATTTATGCGTGGATAATTAAGAGGGAAGGAAGCATAGCCAGTTATAAAACTTTACGGTTAGTGAGAGAATAGCCACGCATCTGACCTCACCTCCCAAAACACCACGCATGACTGCTGGTGCGGACGTGCGGTACATGTGGAACAAAAACGAATATCTTTTATTTTATTTTATTTGAAGGAAAACAAGGGTCTAATACATGTCTTTTAATTAATATAATTGAAATGAGTTACGACGAATAATATTTTATCATCTATCTCCACTTTTTAAAATAACAAAAACTATACATTGAAATTCTAAAAATTTTAACAACATTACTGATGTTTTATTTTCAAACACATAATCAAGAGTAATAAAAATAATGTGTTTGGATGTTGCATGGATAATGAATAAGAATAAGGATTTAGAAATTTGTGCATATTCATATTTCTTATTCATATTCAAAAGTTTTGTTAGAATACTAATAAGCACCCAAATAAAATCTAAATTTTTTGTTCTTGTGTTGTTTGAGTTTCAAGATAATTATAAAGTTGGAGTTTATTCTTATTCACACTCTTATTCCTATGAAGTGAGCTTGAATTCAATCCAATTCTGGTGTCGCGCGACACCTGGTGTAGCGCACCCATGAGCCGTACGATCTTAATCGGACGGTTCATTTTTTACGGGTCTATCAATCTGGTTACATTCACGGGACTGCCCTTATCCATTGGATCTTAATCAGACGGCCAGGGACTGCGTTACACCAAGTGTCGCGAGACACCTGATTTCAATTTGCTTGAATTCGTGCATCAGGGGCTGTCTGTGTAAAAATTGCGTTTTAACTTTTAAAAGTGCAGGTACAAAATATATTGTGTTTGGATGTTGCATGGATAATGAATAAGAATAAGGATTTAGAAATTTGTGCATATTCATATTCAAAAGTTTTGTTAGAATACTAATAAGTACCTGAATAAGTTCAAATTTCTTATTTTTGTGTTATTTGAGTTTCTGAGTAACAAGGAATTTGGATTTTATTTTTATTCACACCCTTATTCGTACGAAGTTAGCTTGAATTCGTGCATCAGAGGTTGTCTGTGTAAAAATTGAGTTTTACCTTTTAAAAGTGCAGGTACAAAATATATTTAAACAATAAATCTTTTTTTTTTTTATATTTTCAATTAAATACATTTATATTTAAACAAAATATATTTTCAATTAAATACATTTATATAATCCTTCAAGTACTATAAATGCATTTTTTTATACATAAACAATAAATCTTAAACTATTATACATCATGATGCATAGAAGCTTTTGCGAATTATGACCATATTGCTTGATGGTTTTACAAATTTACAAATCTAATTTAGCCAACCAACATATATATTGATATCACAAAGAAAACGGAGTGACTTTTTTTTTTATAGATTTTGTAACTATATTTGACGAATTTTTTTTTATAGTTTGTCATTTTTTATATAAATTAGTAGTAAGAACATTGAAAAAGAAAGAAAGTATAAAAAATTCAGAAAAAACAATAATTTTTTTAAATATAAAATTTTGTTTACTATGAAATTTTAATGTATGTTAGATTGATTAACTTAGATTTGTCAATTTGCAAAATCACCGACCGATATAATTATGATGCACAAAACCCTCTGTATATCCTGATGCAGAATAAATTCACTCATGCATATAAATTCCCTAAAAATCTGATAATACTTTTGTCGTGGATCTTGCATGTATTATTTTTTACAAAAAAAATTATAATATTGGCATTTAGATTCGAATATTCTTCTGGTATTTAGAAAAACTTATTTTTTATCAAAATATTAATGCCGAATTGTATGCGTTAAGTTTTTACTATGCTATTGTAAGATGTTTTAGAATTAATCGTATTTTAATTTATTTTTTACAAGAGGATGAAGTGCCAAATTTTTTTTTATTTTTTTATTTTCTCTCCATGAAATGATATGACAAATATCCAGAAAGAAAATATCTTATCTACTTAGCAGGTATCACTCTACTCTACGGAGTACTGAGGGAAGTGAGAAAAAACACACAGCAAGAGCAAGATGGCAACCATGGTCGGAGTCGGAGTGCTTCCAGTGACCTCAACCTCTCCTTTTGCATCCAATTCGAGAAGAAGAGCAAGGTCTCTTTTCTCCATTAGAGCCTCCGCCTCCGCCTCCAGTTCAAAGGAGCTAGTACTCCAGGATTTCACTCATAGGCGAGCTCTGAAGGTCTCTTTTCCTTCTACTGAATACCCACTTTCCTTTTCTTTATAGAAATGTAAACCCTTTTTTTGTTTCAACATTTGCATAAATTTCATATATGGTATTTCAAAGTTTTTCAGGACCACATATTTATTTTCCGTTTTCATACCTTTCTTTGCGATTTGACTGCTTATTTCTGAACTGCAGATAATTTCAGGGTTAACAAACTTTGACAAAGATAAAGTTGCTTCTGTTGTTATTGCTGCTGATAAGGTACAACCATTTTCTTTTCCCATGGTTATTGATTATTACCATGAAATATTATCTATCTATTTATTTATTGTTTTGGAGTTGGAATTGGGATAAAGGGTCATTATGGCATTTTGTTATTAGTATTTGTTTAAGAACTTAATTGGTTATATGATAGGGACAACAAGCTACCAATACCACTGAAATTTTAAATGCACAAGTCGAAGATATAAGGAAGCTTTTAATGTGCATATTCTAAAAGTAATGTAGCTTAAAAAAAACCACTTCACCATAAACTGGTTATCATTTTAATATAAAATTGAGATTTAGATTCTAATTCTATAATTTACTGTGAAACAGGGTGGAGCGACTCATGTTGATATAGCATGTGATAAGGATCTAGTAGAACTTGCCCTCAGCCTAACGTCTATACCGGTAAATTCTTATATTATTATAATTCTTCGACACAGTATTGGTAATAATTTGGTCAAATACTAGGCATTTAGGCAAGTTCAATGCAGATATTTATAATCTTTGTTTCAGAGTTTCCCATTTCGATTGAAGGTTTAAACATAAACCAAAATGTGTTCGACTGTTGTAACAAATTTTGTGTATATAAACTTTCTATTTAAACACAGTTCCTCAAGCACAATTTCCATAGGTTTGATGAAATACGAGTAAATAACTAAATACTAGATTGATTTTGATCTCTCTCAGTATGTAACAGTAACACATTCCTGTATGATAACGCTGATAAGATATTATCAAGGTTTATAAAGCACAATTATATTTCTTTGCAGATATGTGTCTCATCTGTGGATCCTTCCTCATTCCTTCCTGCAGTTGAAGCTGGTGCTCAAATGGTCACCTCTCTCTCCCCCCATCTTTTTTTGCCCATACACACACACACACACACACACATAGTTATATTTTTAGTGCATCCGGAATTTAAGTTCTTGTATGGCCTTTGCAGGTTGAGATTGGTAATTATGACTCATTTTATGATTTGGGAATTCAATTTTCCTCGGACCAGGTATGAGCATTATGGAATTTTAGTGCATCTGTTTCTGTAGGCAATTCACATATATTCCTCTTGATTTCTAAGTGTATGAATTGATTTAAGCTAGTAAAATTGTTATTTTCAGATACTAAAGTTGACCAGAGAGACAAGGGACATACTTCCCTATATTGCACTTTCTGTCACAGTGCCTCACACACTCAGTCTCCCTGATCAGGTTCATATTAATTTTCAGTTAATAAGGGCATTTCAGATTTCAATTCATATTTTTAACTATGCTTTACATTTGTCACAGTAACTGAAAATCATTAAATTCTATGTTTTATTCTGATACTGATAAATCTTAAATGCTGTTAAGGAAAAAGGGTTTCTTTCCACAGAAATAAGTGGGTACATTAAAATGTAATACAGGAAAAAGGGTTTCTTTCCAAAGTTAAATATAAGCACACTTTCAAAATATATAAGGTTGATTGGGATATAAAAATTTGGTTGGTTTACCACCAGGTGAGATTAGCTGAGCAGCTTGAACAGGAAGGCGTTGACATAATACAAACTGAAGGGGGGAAATGCTCCAACCCCACAAAATCAGGCGTTCTTGGATTGATTGAGAAGGTAGGGATTTTATTTGTAGTTCACTCTTATCATATAAGGAATGGTCAATAGGGGTATTCTTCACATAATGACAATGTAAGGGTTTTAGATGTAACTGTATTCATTTTTGTTTAATGAATTGAATGGTTCATAGGCCTCTCCAACATTGGCAGCTGCATACTCTATTTCACGAGCAGTTAAAATTCCAGTGATGTGTGCATCTGGGCTGAGCTCTGTCACTGCACCTATGGCCATCACAGCTGGAGCTGCTGGTGTAGTACGTGTTCTTCTTTCTTTTTGTTTTTTTTTCCTTTTGTTATTTTAAATTATTTTGTTTTTAACTAATAATAAATTTAGCCTCTTCTTCATCTTTTGTTTTAATGAAGAATGACCAACATCCTCATATATTTGTCATATATTTGCAAATTCCATGTTTTCTATGAATTCCCTTGAAATTGATATTCGACTGTTAATTCAAGATTTCAGTAAATGAGATGACTAAGTTGCTGCCATTTTTCTTATTATAGTAACTTAACAAATGTGCATGATCTAATAATGCAGGGTATTGGGTCGGTGGTAAACAAGCTGAATGATGTGGTGGCTATGATTGCTGAGGTAACAAGCATATCTGAGGCATTAGGGCTCCAAGCTCGGCATCCATCTCAAGTCAAAAGAACTGTTAAAAATTAATAACTGTATACTTTTGTCATTTTAGTACAGGCAGTACATAAATGAATTGCTGTAAAATGGAATAAGTAGCCGAGTCAAGATTGGTAGCCAGTGTTAGTTGTTTCATCGTTAGAAAGTCCAGGGGTATTTTTGGTTTTTTGTTGGTACATGGGCCACAAATTTTTAGTCTAGCTTTGCCTAAATTCAGTCTGATGCATTATTAAAGTATGTGGCACCTGAATGAAGCTAAAATTGGCTCAAATCATGTATGTTGAATTGTCGATCCGATATATTATTTATCATTTTTTATAATGGCTTTTTTATTCAAATACTGCTGGCCTGCTGCTGTATAAACTATTTAGTTGGAATGTTGGATACACTGTTACTCTCATTCTGATATTGTCATGACAATTACCGTACGATTTAAACTGCTGGACGATTATGAACTGATTTATATCAAATTAATGGATCTATGTTACTGTTCTAACTTCTAAGCAACGATTAACAAACAAGACACTTAATAAATATGTTACATTTGAAATTTGAAGTTTGTACTTACGGATATAATCACTCTGATAGCTTGCTTACACTTGTTGTACAACACTAATTCGAGGGATCCAAAATAAGTTTGAAGTAATTATTTTATATATTTTATTACCATAATTTAAGATATATAAATATGCATAAAAAGTTTACGAGTTAACAAATTAGAATATATCTGTTATAGCTCTCTCATACTTTTCATATCCATCAAAAATTGATTATAGATTTCAGAAATCGGCAGCTGGAAATAAAGGATAAAAAGAAAGAAAGACTGTCAATCTGTCAATTGTCATCACGTAACCAGAAGTAAGCCCATTAGAAAATCAAAGTAAGCCCGTTAGGCCCAGATTAATTTCCTTATCAATTAAAATGGACCCCGCATGTCAGAATCGCCTTTTACTCCATTCATTCGCTATCTCCTCTTCTCCCGATCAACCACAGACCACAGTCCCTAAGTTTGTTAACTGGAGAAACGAAACTGCAAGCACCAAATAGAAGGGTGCGTTTCAATAAAAGGTATTGGCGTTGTACTTCTCCTCCCCCGCATGATATGTAGGTTCATATCTCATGGCACAAATAAACTTGAATTGTTTGGGCATTTTGAATTTATACGATTATAACACTTTCTATTGGTATAATTTTCCTCAATTTGATGTATTAGTTGCTTCCAGAAAGGTACCCAATGTTGGAAATTTCAGCTTGCACATAAACTGTTTGTTGGAATGTCCCAAAGTAGGTTTTCTCCAGATTATTAAATAAATACCTATGGAGGATTATCTTTTGTTAGCCTATAGTTATTTTACAATCCCAATATGTACCGAGGAGTGGCACAAGCTACTGGTCCAGTAAATAATTATATTCATTTTAGTGTAGAAATATAAAGAAGCAAAATGACGGGAGGCAAGAGGGTTCCAGGACCTCTTCGAGTTTTGGGTCGCACTGCTGCTTTTCTGTTTGGTGGGTTATTCACTCTCTCTGTAGCCTCATCCGTCACCATCCGTTCGTTACAGGCTTTTTCTGAATCAAAACGGGTGAGTAAAACACAGCATCTTTTGCTGAACTTCTCCTTTTAACATCCCCCCCCCCCCCCCCAAATATGGACTTAAATATGCCAGAGTAATCTTGGCATTTCAAATTTATGATATTGATAACAGTACAATTTACCAGTATCTCTATTTATTTGTATCAGACTTCTCTTAAAGGGTGCCAAGTCTTGGTGTTAGTCAGTGTATAATCTATGTATACGCTTTTAGGAGTTCAACTAGATGGAAAAATTGACAAATACCAAAATGAACACAAAGTACAACCAAAATTTTTAAAGAGAAAATTCCTTAAACTGTATTTGGAATAAAAGCCATGCTATCTTGTATGAGCTTATAATAGGGTAGCTGCAATTCCATATAAATTGTTCAGAATTCATAATCTTAAATTTTATTAATTACTTATGCATGTAATGTAGTTGTTACTGTATCTTATTTTGAGATGTAGAAAAAATTGGCTCTGCCTTGCAAAATGTGCAAAGGAACAGGCTTCTACGAGTGTAAATTGTGCAAAGGGAATTCCACCATAGAGTGGTCCCCACTTTATGATCCTATTTTCATTAATCCATGTGTATGCCCGACTTGCGAAGGAAACAGGTTTGCAATTATTTTCATGTATGCATTCATAAGTATAGACACTAGATATTTTGGTTTTAATTAGCCTCCAATGTCTTGTATCATGACATCTATAATCTATTGCTCAAAAGCTTTCCCTGATTTAGAACAGTTTCTTTTCATCATGGCTCATTAGGCTTTGTAAATAGGTGAGAAATAGCAATCAATTCTTGCATGTTTTTGTAAACCTTCTTTAATTTATTTTGAGAACGTGAGTACCTGCACTTTGATTCTCTGAACAAGGGAAGTTTGTCCGCGATAGATTGAAGTGTCCGATAGCTCTCAACTAATTGACTGGAACTTTTCTTGTTTAATGAATTTCTTTACAGAGTGCAACGCTGTCTCAATTGCCTCGGTAAAGGCTATTCCTGAGCTAGAATTTGGTTGCAAGGTACTCCCAGGCAGACCTCTATTGGTTCAATTAATTGTCACAATGTCATAAATTTTGGTGTAGTTCATCTTACTGCAAAAGATGTGAGCAGATTTTTTTTCTTTTTGACTCGAATGATGTTAACTTCTGATCGTTGTAATATATCAGAGTTGTAAATTTTTTATTTTATTATCTCTATTTTTTCTTTTTGGTGTTTTCTATGAATCCTTGTGGTTGCAACTTGCAACATTTGTGTTAAAAAAAAAGAGAGAGACTAGGATCACACTTGTTGATTGGCCGACATGAACATATTAATTTTGTACAGATGCTGACCTATCAAGATCACAAGATCTTGAATTTTAGTTAACATTAGCAAGACTTGTCAACGAAATAAAAAAGGATATGGTATACCAACTACCAACGCAACTAGGACTATTAGAGAGCAGAACCAAAATATCCATGGTTGTTATGTATGGGCTGTTACAAATAAAGATACAAATATACTTGAGTTCTCTCTAGTCTGGTGTTTGTTTTGGATAATCTTGTTCTTTCTTTCTTTTAAAAGGAGACGTCATTGAATGTCTTTCATCAAAATACCCGAATCTGTATCCGGGTATACATAAATCATGTTTACCTGACCGATCGTTTGTTTTGCTTCCATTTTGGAAATAAAAGATTGTTAGATAGTAGGGTCCGATCGTCTCTGGCTCTCTGCCACGAGGGCTTTCCTACTTTTTATCCAGAGTTTTAAGAAATGAACATATTTCGTAATTTTATTATCTTGATCTTATTTAGGAATAAATGGATACTATAATCTAGGAACTGTAACTGAAGGACTGTAAGCTTCCACAAAAATAAACGATAAGAACACCATTTGCCCCCACATTATACATAAATACTTGAAAAAAGCACAACACATGATCATTTCCATTAACCCTTCATTGAAAGCATACTAGTTTCCTCTGAAATTTCTGATAGCTCTATGCTGCATGACTCAATTTGAGATGGCATCACAGAGACATCCCCTGGTGAGCATGTCATAGGTCTTGGTGGCATCTCTATGCTATCAGCATCACTCTGCAGCATCTCTATCACTCTGCTCATGGAGGGCCGGCTAGATGCCCTCATTTGAATGCACCACAAGGCAACCTTATACAGAACACCTTCAATTTCGCCAAATTGCCTAGAAGCAATGTTTAAATAGCGCGTCTGTTCTGCGAGGTTGAGTTGATCGTAGATCAATGATGGATAGTAGACTTGGCTCGAGTTCTCTGCGTGGTTGTCGACATTCCTTCTTCCACTCGTCATCTCCATCAGTAGCATCCCAAAACTATAAACATCTGCCTTGTGTGATATCACACCAAAGGTCCTTGATATTAGCTCAGGGGCTATGTATCCTATCGTACCCCGGGCTGCAGTTAGGGCCACTAAAGTATAATCCTTAGGGTACAACCTAGCAAGCCCGAAATCTGAAATTTTTGGGGTCAAGTTGTGATCCAAGAGGATGTTGTGTGGCTTTATGTCAAAGTGCAGTATCTGCATCTCACACCCACGATGGAGGTAGTCTATCCCTCGGGCAATGCCGAGTGCTATCTCTTTCCGTTTGTCCATTGATAGGGCGTTGTTACTCGAAGAAAAGATATACTTGTCAAGTGAACCATTTGGCATGTAAGCATACACAAGAGCCCGCTTTGATCCCTCTGAGCAAAACCCAATTAGACGAACTATGTTTGCATGGTGAATTTTACCAATTGTTGCTACTTCGCTGATAAAATCGTCCCCATCACCGACTGAGTTGCTTAATGTTTTGATGGCTACCTCATGACCATGAAAGAGTTTTCCTTTGTAAACAGATCCAAAGCCACCTTGTCCAAGTTTTTCTCTAAAATAGTTCGTCATTATGGATATCTCAATGAAATCATACCGTCTAACAGAAAGCAACTCATTCTTCCTCAACCACTTCTCAATGGAATTGACCGACTGGGATACTCTATGGAGTTTGAGCAAAAGGAAGGAAAACATCACACACGGAGCAAATACGAGTCTTACACCTGCAAGAAAAAGTAAAATTGATTGCATTATATGGGACTAACTTTCACTATTAAAACACAACTGAGAAATCATCGACTCAACATACTTAGGATGAGTAGAAACTAATGCTGGTTTTATTAGGACTTGGTCTTGTCAGAAAATTGCATTTCAAATTTTGATGCTCATCATTTGTGCAATAACCAAATTTGTACAATTTCCCATTTCATCATTAACGCCTTACATTACCAAATATTTAAACCAGAAACACTTTACTGAATTACTCATCAAATTAATATATCACCTGACTATCTATATGCCTACATTCAAACAAGAATTGTACGTATACATTTCATACCTAATAGAAGGAGGAGAATGTCGAGAAGAGCAACAAAGATAAGCATAAAACCAAAAGAAACATATGAGCTGGTATGGATCCCGTCACTTGGTTCATATAAACATTGCAAGAAATTGACTTCGAAAGAAAGCAGTGATAGAATTTTGCCACGGAAAGCATGTTTGGATGTAATCGTGTAATTGAGGTCCCTACATTCACAAAAACGGAACAACAGTAGTTAATAATAATTACTGATTAAAATCTTGATCTAAGAGGGTGGGCTGCAGTGTTTCCTTTTTTGAAGGCCAGCAAAATGTGCTGTGGTGTTTCATACTCACCATTTGGAAATAGTCCAACAGTACTGTAGCACAGAGCACGTCTGACCTCTTGGAACATCATAATCAATGTCTGTCCAGTGACGCCACTCAGCTCCTCGTGAATATGGAATGTCACCCGACCAGTAAAGTGATTGATTGCCATAAGAGTTCCAGTTAACAACAAATCCCTTTCTCAGGATGTGCATTATATCAACACCCACATCAATCCTCTCATCAGTATAAGCACTACCCAAGTAACTACATGAATCTGGCAGGTCGAAAAGAGTGGGATAATAAGAGGCCTGTGATGATATTATAGCGTAAACTCTTGATCTAGGTCCACTCATACAAGGTATTTCGATATGCGAGTTCATTTCAAGTGTTGAGTCATTGATTAATTTTCGTGTACAATTCACAAAAGTAAGAAACGCTCCATTCCCATATGCATATGAGTCGGCCAGGTTCTTCCCATATGAGTCGGCCAGGTTCAAGTTAAAGAAATATGGGGATATCTCTTTCGTGTAAAGAGTCAGGTTTGGAAGGCGACAGTCACCTGCGGCCAACAAAGGATCAACTAGCCGAAATGTTTGGTCTTGGAATGAAATATCTGTTACAAGAAATTTGGTGGATTGGAGATACAAAAAGGGCCTGTTTCCCTCACAATAGAGTTGAAAGAACTTCCCACCACAACTGCCTGGTATGTGACGAGGATATGTGATGTTCTCCATCTCCCTGCACGAAGAGGAGATTGATTCCGCAGCATTGCTAAAGAGAAGAAAAAAGATTAGTAGGCTGCAGAATAATCTCATGCCTCTTTTTCGCACGGACTAATAAGTAGTAACTCAGGGAGTTCTAATAAGTAATAAGGAATGAATTATGTAAAACGGTGAAGGGGATCGTCCACAGTTCTTGTATATCTCTTGTATAGGAAGACACTGGAGAAAGAACACTATACTGCATGATCTGATGAAATTTCTAACTACATCTTATACAAATAATTAATGATTATGTTAATTAACAAACTCTACACGTCTGCAATCCCTTGACACTTTATCGCTAATATATATATATATATATATATATATGAGGGGTGATAAAATACACTCTGGTGTACGGATCGTCCTCGTACACCAGAGTCGTTTTTGAAATCCAAAAATCAAACGGTCGATCCGAACCGTTCAACTTGTTCTCCATATTGAAAAACTCTCGGAGACCAAATTTTGTATTTTTTCGAATTTTTTTGCTATATGTTATGATATTTTCAAATTGGAGGGCCCGAAATACTCCAATTGTAGTGTTTTTTGAAAATATCATAATATATAGCAAAAAAATTCGAAAAATGGTAAAATTTGGTCTCCGAGAGTTTTTCAATATGGAGAATAACTTGAACGGTTCGGATCGACTGTTTGATTTTTGGATTTCATAAACGATTCTGGTGTACGGGAGACGATCCATACACCAGAGTGTATTTTATCAATCCACTATATATATTGCTATCCTTTTTATAATTTTTTATGATTTTTTATAAATATTGTCATTCGTGGGTCTATTATCAGTCATTTAAGAAGATGTTTGGTTTTGGAATAGGTGGACGACGATGATATATATAAGTATTTATAGCAAGTTATTGATGGAATATGTTATTGTATTATTATTATTTATACTAGTAATTAGAGTAACAGTATAATAATAATAATAATAATAATAATAATAATAATAATAATTAACAGTTAGTCAAAATTTTAAAATTTGAGATATATTCATAACTAAATGGCAAATTAATTAATGTATTATTTTACCTTTGTTAATATGCCACAATAAAATATTAACATTAGAAATATATCATCACAAAAAATAATTATTTTCATGTAGCGAAAATTTTCAAATTTTGGAATGTTCAAAATTTTTAATGTTGAATTTTTGAGATGTTAAAAATCTAAAATATTTAAATATTAACGTTGAAATTTTAAATTTTGTTTAAAAATAAAAAATAAAAAAAATTAAAGTTTTAGGTGTCCTGGATCTAATTTTTTTTTTCTTAACGATTTTTCACAGTAGGTTGATTTGGGTATTTTAAGAAAATATGCTGATCTGTTTTGGGAGGAATTAGAAATATCGATCCCTGTAGTTCGACCCTGCATTCGGAATTTCGGGTTAGTAATAAGCAAATCCAACACTGTGAAACGGGTTGAGGTGGATTAAAAAGGCTCGCCACTCCGGTAGTCAGGTTGACAGGATGCCATAAATGAAAAAAATCTCTGGATCTGTGCGCGAATGTTTAGTTATGGGTGTCAAACGTTAACAACGGAAGCGAAACAGGGTGTTCCATTTTCTGTTCCATTCCAGCACACGAAAATGAAATTCATTCTGTTTCCGTTCCGTTTCGTAAAACGAAACAGTTTTCCGTTCCTCATTTTCCACTGATTTCAGTCTATTTTTCATTGATTTCAGTCATTTTTCGATAGAACAGAACATTGACGTGCTATACCATCTGTTTCGTTTCCGTTCCGTCTCTGAAAACGTAACATATTTACCATTCCGTTTCGGACGGAACGGAACAGAAACGGCAGACTATTGACACCGCTATGTTTAGTTTCATCCGTATGGTGCTCCGTGCCGTGCTTGTATGTAAAATTTACTCAAGAAATGACTTATTAACTAATAGAAAGTGGTCTTCTCAGAATCTTCACACTAGTAGAAATGACTTGACAAGTACAAAGTGACTGCGCTAATATTAGTCCAGCTCACAAAAAACATAATTATTTTCATGTAGCGCAGACGGCAGACACCGAGTTTATTTATTTATTTTTTTTGTTCTTTTTCTTTTTAGCTTGACCAGATCGACTGGATTCAATGTTATAACTGGATCAATCTTTCTCCTTTTTCCCACTTGTACAAACTTTTCTTTGATTAATGAATGATTTGTAGGTCTGGCAATCGCCATCCTACCTTGGAAAAAAAAAAAAAGGCAAGTGGAGAGTGACTTTGACTAGTAGAGATAAATGACTTGACTAGTAGATTAGAAAGTGAACTTCTAAGAAATAGGAATCCTCAGTAAATAAACGACTTGACTAGTAGAGACAAACTAATAGTCGATCCGTCCGGCGCTAGCCTCAAACAACGCAGACTTGACTTGTGCAAAGTAGACTCCCGGAACTGCTCAAAGAAAAATAAGTAACTAAATCCAGCAGTAATGAACTGCTCATGGGTTAATTAGCAAAATTAATACAGTTTTTTTTGGGTTTTAGTCCTAAAAATTAATTAGGCTCCGTTTGGATGGTGTGGGAATAAGAGAAATAAGGAAAGAAGTATTGGGAAGTGTGTAATTTTGTAAAGAATTTGGATTGTTTATAATAAATTTACTCCCTTATTTTCTTATTCCCTAATTTTTAGGGTTCATCCAAACGGAGGCTTAAATATGTATTAGCAGATACAATAAATTGAGTGATTCAATTAAGCCTGCACAACACGGCTAGTAGACTATTAAAATGGACTCGACTAGTAGAAATTGAGTTGATTGGTAGACTAGTAAAAATGACTTTGACAAGTGCAGAAACCAATAACATATAAACTATTACAAGTAGCTAAATTAATAACTGTTATCATAACTAATAGTGGGAAACTTTGACCTGCACGGAATAAAGTTAAGGTAGAAACAGTGCAAAACATGCAGCAAGCAAAATCCTTGCAAAAATTCTCTCCGAAGAACATGCAAGCAACATAGAAACATCAATGTGTAGAAAAATAATTAAATAGTCATATTCATCATAACTTCAACTGTTGTTTGCTGATAAATTGGGAATAAGTCACACAACTTAATTTTTTAATTAAAAATCCACAAAAGACCTCCGGCTGATTTCGAATCTGCGATCTTTTTATTTCAAGTACATTCCACTTTGCGATTTTAACTTCGAATTGTTTAAATATCTAGCGCAGCAATTGATAAGTCATATGCGAGATCCGATAAATAAGTCACAATTTCGACATACAAACGCATATGGAAAAGCACTATCCCATCGTTCTGAAATATTAATTCAGGAATAAATTCTTATGATAAAATTACTTAGAAAAACTACGTACATTCAGAATAAATCCTTACGACAAAATTACTTAGAAAAACTACGTACATTCATTTGGCCATTAGTAAACAAGGTAACAAGGCAAAAAAATAAAAAAGAGGCTTTTGCATTAAGAAGACATAAAAGGTTTGGGGGGCATTTGCAAATTTTTCAGATCTTCCCCTAACATTTGAATAACTCTGGTCATTGAGGGTCGATTTTCTGGACTCCATTGAATACACCATAATGATACAATAGCAAGTTTCTGCATAATCTCCTCATCATTTTCCATACCAGTACTTGAACACAATTTCATTCCTGGTGCTAATTGGTCATAGATCCACTCAGGAAAATACGCCTCATTCTGACCCCCACCTCGTAACGGGTCAATGTTCTTTCTTCCACTTATCATCTCCAAAATTAACATTCCAAAACTATATACGTCGGATTTATAGGAAACCATGCCAAAGTTTCTAGAATACATTTCAGGAGCCAGATAGCCCATTGTACCCCTAGCAGCACTTATGGTCACATAACTCTGATCGCTAGGACATAGCTTAGATAGACCAAAATCAGAGATTTTAGGACTAAAACTATGGTCTAGTAAAATATTATGGGGCTTAATGTCAAAGTGAAGAATGCGTTGCTCGCAACCCTGATGTAAATATTCCATGCCCTCGGCTATACCCATAACAACATTTAGCATCTCTGCAAAGCTGAATTTGGGATTTCTATTTCCTCTTGAGATGTAATTATCTAGTGATCCATTTTCCATGAACTCGTAAACGAGTGCACGCGTTCGTCCTTCAGAGCAAAAGCCCAATATACAAACCACATTAACGTGGTGAATTCTTCCTATTGTGGCTACTTCATTCACAAATGATTCTCCATCTCCACTGGTACTATCTAAAATCTTAACAGCTACAGGAATTCCACTCATTAGCTCCCCTTTATAAACTGTACCAAATCTACCATACCCTAGCTTTTTCTTGAACTTGTTTGTTATTTTCTTAAGGTCATCGTATGTATACCTTGTTGGATTCATCACTCTGTACCTTCTTAAGAAGTGTTCAACCTTCCGATGAATGTTTCTCTTCTTATTAGATTGGTGAATTATGTGAAATGTAAAGCCTAGCAAAAGAAGAATGGACAGAACACCGGATGATATACCTAAAGACATGAGAAGAAACTATATATTATCCATAAGCTAAAGTGCCCTTAACTTTTATTAATCTTGAAAGAAATTAATTATTTATGGTTGGATTGATGTTTGAAATTACCAGCTATCAGCCCCCAATGTGAATCTGTCAAAAAAAAAAAAATAAATAAAAAGAGGTTTGTTAGTAGTGAAATTACAGAAACTTATTTTTACTTAATATTTAAGGAATTTTATAAAGTTATATGATCTAATTCATCATGAAGTTCAATAAAGTTGTGTACCAATCTTGTCTAAAATGGGAGTTAAATTATTACAACAGAAATAAGGAATTATCTAATTCAGCATTTCTGGCATCGACACCAGAATGTGTGTGGGCCATAATTATATGATTAAAAGGAATGGTTTATAATGAACATTCTAATCTATATTTCACACGGATAACTTTAAACAAGTTGGTTGAATGCGTTGAAATCCTCCTTCGTATTATATAGCAGTTCAATCTTAAATGATGCGGAATTGGGGATAATATATTGGTACTCTATAGAAGTGTTACTCCCAAATTATGAGCAGGCATACATTAATTAAACTAATATTAAAGATAATTAATCACCTTTAACTTTAACAGAACAGAATGATTTTCGCGTTTCAAGGTTGAACTCGCAATGATGCCCATTGTCCTCACATGCAGAGCAGTTGATGACGTCATAATCTCGCCAATACAGCCATGCCTGAGGCCTTGCGTCAAACCCTTGGAAGTCCGAAGCATAGTATGCACAGCTTGTATTGGTTTTTGTGCAGTTTGCGGGGACGTTCCAAATTGGCGTGTCAGTGATGGCCACATAGGTGAAGCGCCCATGAGAAGAAAGGCAAGAGATGGGACCTGCGACATCATTTGAGATGGAAGTGACCACGGTGGGGCAATCTAACCAGGTGACAGACATATATGACGAGTAGAGGAAGGGAGAGCCAGTCAAGTTGGCAACGTCAACGTTTCGCCAGGGGCACGGGGTCCAGGAGTATCTTGTGATGGTCAGTGACTGGAATTTGTAGTCTATGGAGGTCACGTTGTACTCGCCGGAAAAGGGGAGTCGTAAAATTGTGTTGTTGCTGGAGCAAGCCAGAACAAACTTGTCATATCCACAATGCGGTGGACGGGAGTCGAGACGGAAAGGGTACCTGACCACTGGGCCTTCCTCGCTGCATCTGGAGGGCGGGCATTCTTTGGTAAAATTATCCTTGCCATGCGCCAGAATTACAAGTGTGAGATGGGGGATGCATAGTACTGTTAGTGTAATTGCCAAGACGTGGGAGAATGGAGCCATTGGACTTGGACACAGTCAGTCAGTCACAGAGAGGACAATGAAGTAGTGCTTTGCTTATAGGAAACACCTTCAAACCAAACAAAATGCAAAAGAATAAAATTAAGAATTCACAACCCTAAGATTATTTACTACTTATTACAAGTTTAAAGGGTTTGTTGTCAAAATTGACGATTGGACAGTAATTAATTACGTACCGATACTCAATAGATGAAGGAAGCAGCCCACAATCGGGGTAATTTTTTTCTCGGAGATTATGCGAAGAAACACTATTATCATTAGTTAACCACACTTCGAAATAAAATTCGTAATTTCAATGCATATTCTTAAGTAAATGTAGCTTAAAAAATTCGTAATTTCAATGCATATTGTATAATAAGTACAATATAAAAGAGATGCATGCCGAAGAGATGCAAAATCACTCCAAAAACAAAATTACTAAAAATTCTCTAAAATTCACCAACGTATGCAGAATGGTACAAGACCAGGACCAGGAATTTAAAGTTTAGAATAACAATGATCAAACTAATACTATTAGTTGGTCAATTAAAGGAATGGCTTAGTTAAAGGTACCCATCATCAGGAATTGAGGGGAATGACATGGGAAAAGAAATCACGACAATTATTTTTAAAGAGTAATTATCCTACATAACAGAAAAATATTAATTTGTCGCTAACTAATTTTTTTTTTAGGGTCAGGTGGCAATTATCATGCCGACAATTTTTTATTAATAAAAAAAGATATTTACAAAAAATATATACACGAAAAGAAAGGAAAAAACAGAAGAAAAAAGAAAAAATAATCGCTAACTGACCTTAAAAAAAACAAAAAAAGACCAATCCAAATTGACTACAGAGTGGCATAAGACCTGAACGCATTAGAACAGTGCAAATAATGCACGGCTCAATAACTTATGATAGTGACCCCCGTGGTGGAAATGTGCGAGTCTCTTTCAACTGTCAATTTGGTGGGACTGCAATACGTGATACCTACGTCCATAAAGGCTCCGTTTGGATAGGTGTGGGAAGAAGGGAAGAAGGAAAGAAGTGGAAAGAAGTATTGGAAAGTGTGTAACTTTGTGAAGAGTTTGAATTGTTTATAATTTTTTTTTCTTCTTCTTCTTTCTTCCAACGATCCAAACGCACCCAAAGCAATGAAATTAATTAGGCCGTTGGTTCCCATCTTTTTTCCGTTGATTCTTTTGCTACTTTGAAATTGGATTATTTATTTATAGCTCGGCCCCTCGCCTCCAACTCCAAGTCGATGCGGTTGACCAGGTCAGAACGGATTTATTAAAACCTATGGCCTTTGAATGAGCTCCCATTCAAAGTTGAAAGGATTTATTAAAAATTATTGAAGGAGCATACGATTTTTATTGAGTAATTCGAGGTCCATCTACGGAAACAGAATATTCAATTAATCAAATCTTAACCCTAATCGTTTATTCAAGTATTGGATATAAATGGCAAGAATAATTTAAGATATCATTAAATTCTAAAATTCAGTTGCAGTCTTGCAGATAAAATAAACAATCCTAAATTAACGGTTCTAAAATTAGAGGTTTAAACTTAAACGGATTGGACTTAGAAGTTTAAATTGTTAATTATACTTACTCAGTCCTGTTACAAGCGACTCCAAATTGGTTCAAAATCCAATATATTTAAACAACCTATCAGTTATAAGAGAATAATGTACTGATAATATACATCTTTGACACAATCGAACGACGTTTCATTTGAAAATGAATTTCGATTGAAATGATGATGAACACACAGTGTTCAAAGAGGATGTCTTATTTAGCAGCAGTCGACAGATTACAAAATAAAAGCCTCTAGTTAGATATTTTCTAAGTAAATGGAATAAACTATAATTAAGTACATGTAAAAGACACCGAGATACGTAAAATAAACTGGGCTTTGCATTCTCGGCCCAGCTAAAGGTAAACAGACTATGCCTAAGTTGGGAAACAAACAAAATTAAATTATTTTTTGAGGTACTATATATACGGCTAGACTATATAACCTCCTATATATATTTTTTTTTCATCAAAATTATCATTTTTGATAGGTCAGTATGAAGTTAATTAAAAATCCGTCGATTTTGTATCCAATGGCATTTTTTTTTCTTGTATTCAAACTCTAACGAACATAAAATAATTAACTTGGCTAAAAGATCACAATAGTTTATGAGACTTCTTGATTATATTAATACACAAACAAATACTACATTACTAAATTAATGTTCTCTATCTATTTTAAGTTTCTAATTTACACCTCATTCACATAAATTCTTTTACTCGATAAATGCATGACACCATCTTAAACATTTTTGCATTCTCTACCAGATAGATGTATTTGTCCAAAGCATTAATGATACAAAAAATTTTATTAAAAAATTCATCATCATATGTCTTTGAAGAATAAGCCATTTCAATGCAGCAGTACACACATCAAATATTTTGTTTATCTCATTGTTCGATCTGATACAGATAATATGAGGAGAAAGTTTAATATGCACCATAGTGCATAGAGCATTCCGTGCACCACGGACTTTTCCGGGAATATTTTTGTAAATTGACAAATCTAATTTAACCAATCTAATCTACATATTGAAATCTCATACCAAACCAAAATTTACAATTTTTGAGATTTTATTACTATTTTTTTCGAATTTTTTAAAACATGCCATTTTTGGAATATTGTACTATTTACAATTTTCCAAAAATGGCATGTTTTAAAAAATTCGAAAAATATAGTAATAAAATCTCAAAAATTGTAAAATTTGATTTTCTATGAGATTTCAATATGTAGATTAGATTGGTTAAATTAGATTTGTCAATTTACAAAAATATCCACGAAAAAGTCCGTGGTGCACGGAGTGCCCTATGCACTATAGTGCATATTAAACTTTCTCATAATATGAGAGTATGTTTCTATTATCAATATTTTCCATTATTATGCTCTTCAATTTCCAATTCGATATAGTGACTACTCACAATAATTGATAAGTTTATTCTTTTCCTTTTTTTCCTTGGGGAGAGAGGGGTGTTATTCTGAGAGGTTGACGGTGAGTTGGTCTATGGCTCTAGTCTATGCAACGATAACCATGACAGGACCTTTCATATGAAGAGAGAATAGAATGATGGATAATGCGTTTTGTATAAATGTTGAAGCAAGTATCATTCAAATATGATGTTAATATTCATAACAAATGAACAGATACATGGTAAATGAATACATTACCTGCTCAAAACGTATATATAATGTATGACATGGTAGGTAGATTCAAATGCTAGATCTCTCCTAAAAAACTAAAACAAATAACCTGCAAAATCACAGCTATTTATTTTGAACATAAATATTTTAAAATATCTCTTTATGTATGCAATGATTGGAAAAAATAATTTTAACTTAGTCTATTTATCATAAGCAGTGAAAAGAAAGTAAACCAATGGTGCAAAAAATATATAATAATTAATTTTTGCCATCATAAGAACGTGGAGTCCAGCACACATGGTAATTGAATCCACCGTTATCTTAAATGTAACGGGTTCAATTTTCGTTGGCCGAAAAAAAGAGATAAACTCTAATTTACAGAGTGGACTAAAGCGCCTCTATAAATAACTAGCTTCTTATTTCAAAATAATAATAATAATAATAATAATAATTGCCAGCATAAGCAGCCTCCAGCATTCTTTTTTCTTCCGACGAATCCATGTTTTTTACCCGCTTTAGTCTCAGCAGGGATATTTGTAAAACTTCCAACAATATCAACGAAATGCTTATTAATTTTCTAAATATTATTAATTAAAGCAGCGGGCTCCTTTATTTAGTTAATTCCTGCCATGCTTTTGGAAAGATATTCGGAGGTGCTCTACAGTCTACACAACGGGTTTTCCACGTAGAGATATATCTATCGTGCTGTGTGGAGCATTTTACATGTTCCATTTATTGACAATTATTTTGCAGCGAGGAGCAGTTGAGAAGATTTTGTGGAAAATGCTTTTTTTTTTGGGTCAAATAAATTATACCGACACCACTCAGCTAGGGTGCATAACGTGAAAACGACCACGAAAATGGTCATTTTCGTTAACCGTTGCATTGATGTACGAAATTTTTGTACTTATTGCGTTGATTGTTGCATCCGTTTAACACATGTTGCGTTGATCATTTTGTTGATGGGAACGATCAAAATGGTTATAACCGTCTTTGACTACCTAACTGTCTTGCATTTTTATTAAGATACAAGAAAATAAATTATTCTGCATTTTGTATGAAACAGAGATAGAGAAATGACATGTTAGATCACGCGAGAAAGGGAGAGGAGGCACTATCATCACCTCTCGCTCTCGACGGCGACGGTGGTGCAGAGGCGAGAGAGATAGATGTGACTGTGTTCGACGAAAAAATGACGGAGCGACGCTGCAAAAATCTAATTTTACTCGTTTCTCCCTCGATCTCTCCGCTGAGGTCCTCTGCAATCTAATAATAAAACTATGAAAAAATTTTAGACGAAATGCGCAAAATAAACGACCACGAAACGTACCAATTTCACTAATCGTTCCGTTCTGAGACGAAACAATATTTCTATTTGTGTTAGTTGTTTCGTTCCTTAAACGAAACTGAAATCCTTATCCGTTACCATTCTGTTCTGGACGAAACGAAACGAAATAACGATTGAAACGGCTATCGTTTTCAGCCCTACACTCAGCACAGCAGATGCTACACACGGGTTTTTAACAACGAAAGGCCTGAATTTGGGAAAAGTGCAATATATGGCCCAACTCACCACCACATCTCCCATGTCCGTTTCTTACAAGAGTCCGTGTTAAAGTGAACCTCTTGTTTTGTTCTGTGCCGAAAAAAAATGTGATTGATCATGAAAACATTTTTATTTTTTATATATGATTATATGTATGAATCTGCACAGAAAAGTTAAGACGGGGGTTTATTGGTTCCATTTGAAGGGTCTCAGTTACAGACGTGCGGTGCTTGCATCAAGTAATTCATAGCATAACAATTTGCACAAATTTTCATTCAGGAAATTCCCGCATCAACCATTTCAAAGCTGTCTTTTTAGGTGCAACACGCGTTCTAAACTTCTAATTTAAACAGAGAAAACATGAACTGGGTTTTGCATTCACGGCCGAGGACAAGAAAAATGGGCTAGGCCCAAAACAAAACTGGATTCTTCTGTTTAGAATTTAGACATATCATGTTCTATCTGCTGATTTCTGCACAGAATTACAGAATTGAAATCCTCTGCAGCACACGGTATTAGCATGGATATAACTTAGTCCGCTACCACTAGAGAGGATATTGGTCCCCTAATTACAAGCCGCCAACTTGTACCCTCTTGAATATTTTTAAGGAAACAAACATAAACAACATTTTAATTAATCAAACTTTTTTATTAACGTACACCATCTTGGCTAGGACAATTTGATCGCTCTATATTTATTCAATCGCCCAATGTTTAGCGATTGCATTTCTAAAATTAATAAACTTTATTTTTGCTTCCTTATTTACCTCGCTCTCATTTTAGAATTCATCCCCTGATGCATAATATATCACACACCAATCTTTTACTGCCACATTCTCTACTTTCTTCAAAAGAGCTCTATATTTGCCACCAGCACAATCACACACAAAAAAATAAAGACTTTCTGATCGGTCTTATCTTTGAAGAACATGCAAGCAGTTTCGAAGCACCATTGTACAGATCAATCATGTTAGATATCTCCACCATCTTGTTTCTCACTGCGGTCTGTTTTATTCCGATACTAATTTATCTGGTCGATTGCTGTTGCCCCAAACATGATCAGCGACAAAGGCTCCCGAGGAACAGCATACCTCCTGCAAACCACCAACCACACCTTGTCAGCCCCATGCATCGTTGGCCCCGCCAGAGCAACACTAGGACTGGCGTACCAATTTCAGCTCCTCGATTGACATCCATGAGCAGCCCTATTCCCAGAAACTACGGCATGGTCCATGTACCTTTTGCAGTTGAAGAACCTAATAACATTGAACAACTGATAAATGAGATCCACCGAAGCATCCAAGGTGGAAACACAATGGTTTCGACCTATCCGTCACGAACAATGGACTCGATGCCCCGTGAACCCCCCAAAATTCCAGTTGACGGTGCCTTCAAAATAGCTTCGAACCTCAAGATCGACAAGAGCACAGAGTGCGCTGTATGTCTCAGCAGCTTGGAAGGAGAAGAGAAGGTTGTGGAGATGCCCCAGTGTGCCCACTTGTTTCACGAGAACTGCATCCTCCAATGGCTGCCGCACCAAGAGAGCTGCCCCTTATGTCGGACTCCGGCCATTGCTAACAAATAATGGAACCATGAATTTTGTATTGTGGTTCAGTAAACATGCCCCTTTCTTAGTAATTGTATTAATTCTTAGATACTGCAAGTACCATCTCAATGTATATTTAGTACAATTTCATTGAATGTAACGTCCACTGAAGGATTATTATTTTTAGATAATACCTGGCTGCCGGCAAAGTAGAAGGAAAATTACAAAACAATATTTTTTTTGTTTTTATTTTTAAAATAAGATCATTTATTTACAGAGGTACATCACAGAATCTGTGAAATAGAGTTCATCAAAACAATACTTAAGAAGTAGACAACAACAAAGTAATTAGCTGTGGTCTCTGAAAATCAAACTTTAATTGTGTATAGACCCATCCTTCTAAGTAACTATCAATATTATTGAATCTTTTGGAAATATAAATCAGTATCTTTTGGAAATATAAATCAGTGGGAACGTCTGAAGAACTATTAATTTCGGATCTTTGGGAAATATAAATCATTCTTTATAGAAACTAGTGTGTAAAAAATAAATCGAATTCGAGCTCGCTAATTGGTACTTGACTTGATTTAATTTCTATGCACTATGATGTATAAAAAGGACTATGTTCCTCTTTATATAAATGTAGAAAAACTTCACATTTATACATAGAAATGTAAGTATAGTACTTGGTTATGGCTTTGCATACTTAAAATTTAATATGAATATACATTACTTAACTACATTTCGGATCACGTTCCACGAGTCAACTAGCTAATCTATAATAGACAAAATAAAAAACTAATAAAATATAGATATTTATTAATTTTGCTCTTCATTTAGCAATGGGGTTATGTTATAATTCTACCGTAGGCCCTGATTAGAATCCTTTTTTTGAACACGGGATTTCATTAGAAAACATTTTTATCAAAATGAATTGATTTGATGTCAATTGATTGGGATTTTCATATTATTAGATCCAACAAAATCATACGAAATGATGAAATAAAATTCCACATAAAATACATTTTTATCGATGCCGTAGAGATAAAGCGTGGCATGTCTGGAACAAAGGACGGTGTTGAAATAATTTGTCGAAGTACGGTGAAGAAATATACTTATCTTAACACAAATAGCTAGCTACTCTATAATTTTTGCAGAGAACTATTAGAAGTTCGGAACTTCGGTATGAACAGTATAATGTCGAATAATTTGCTGACATTCGGATCGATCTAGAGGTGTTGCAGGTTCAAACGATGGACTCGACGTACAATATTTGGGTAAGAAATACTGATAAATTCACAGAAAGAGAAGCATATGACCCCAAAAGTCGGATAATGTTAATCTGGAATTACAAATATGTTATTTACTAAATTTCGGGTACACTATTTCGACTATTTCAAAGAAGACTTTCTCTACATTTTATTTTTAGTTTTAGAGCAAGGAGTTAAGGACACTCTAATTTTCATATAATCACCGTTTTGGAGGTCTTAAGTGCTAACAAAATAGAAATTCGACTGAAGCAAATTACATAAACTTGTAGATGAAGCTAATCGAACTAAAAACGATTCAGGAACCTACAGATTTGGTGTACATTCCATTTTTTACTATATTGTTATACTAGATTTTAAATATTATTTAATTTTATGGCTATAATGAAACGAATACAAAAATGTATGCCGGAGATGCATTGTCTACTGTCCTAGCCATGATATTTTTTTTCTTTTGTTTTTGCATGTATATGCTCTCTGCATTAGTCCTCTGCTTGATTAAATCTCAAGAAAGTATAATTTTAATTGACGAGTTAAAGAATTGACGCTAACTGTGATCGGTCTATTTATATCTAATTGACTCAAACTTCTTACAAAATCCGAACCTTATTGCAATGTTAAATAAAATTAACATAGATTTTCAATTATATCTGCCCATGTTTAGATCAACCTACTAAATATTAAGCACTAGTTCTAATTGCAGACATAATATTCTACTTTCTCATCTAAAAGGAAGCTTTATTAATTGTAAGATAAGGTTTAGCATCGTAGCATCTTTGCCAACCATGGATTACTTTTTTGTGTATCTCTTTTGCATAATTTGCTTCTTCTTAGTCTCATTTCTTCTAGTCCTCCTTGTTACAAGGCTTGGAAGCTACTGTATGGGGTGCATCAAGAGGTCAGCAGATTATGTCAGACATAAGTGGCCCCTGCTCCCTCGAAGCATCTCAACACCAAACATACATCTTCCAATTCGTCGGTCCCTCAGGCCCCCGAAAAACAACGCTAGAGTCAACATACCCCTTGCATCCTTCCATCCACAGATCATAGCCCCTGAGGACCACAGGCTACATGAGCCCCTACAAAACAACAGTCTAGCCAACGCATCTCCGGCAATACACCGATCAGAGATAACAGCCCCTCCACCTAGCGGTTCGCACCAAATCAACGTCGGGGTTCACATACCATCTCTTACAGTCCAGCAATCGCCAGTATTAATCCCTATGCCCTGGGGTTGTGGGGCCCACCAAAACAATATATTGGCTCACCGGGTTCCTCAGGACCCCCGACCTCAGACAATGACTCCAATGCGCTACGGATCCCAGTTAAGCATTTCTGGGACTGATGTACCTGTTACAATTCTCCACTCACAGATCACAGCACACATTATCCATGGGCCCCACCAAACACGGACAATGACGCCTATGCGCTATGGGTCCCAAACCTATGCTAGAGCTCATACATCCCACAGGCCGCATCAAAGCAACTCAGGGACCAATGTGCCTCTTGCAGCTCAACAACCGCAGGTGATGACTCCTGAACCCCGGGAGGGACCAAGTACTAGAAATTCAGATACCAATGTACATCTATCAGCTTTTATCTACCAAAATAATAAAAATGACCAAAACACCGAGTGCGCAGTATGTCTTGGAGAGTTACAGAAAGGAGAAGAGGTGATGAAGTTGCCACACTGTAATCATTTGTATCATGAGAAGTGCATCTGCCGATGGCTGCTGCAGGAACCAAGCTGCCCGTTGTGTAGATCACCGGTTGAAGCCCAATTGTCAGTGAACGTCGGACACACATGAATATGATTCTTTAATCTTTTATCTAACATAATTGTCTTCCATGAATATTCAAGTGTTATATATACCTAAAATTCAAATTAAAAGCTTGAACAATAGAGAATTTGCAAGTGTCTTGGCTCTTGAATAAAAAGACCTCGCATACTCTTGCAATTGATAGGTGTGCTTTTTAAATATAAGCTACTGCGAATTTTCAGTCGATTCTTACAAACTCAGAATTTACTTTCATTTTTTTTCTTTTATAATGTTGACGTTAGTCATCCAAAGAAGAGCAAAAGGTGATAGGCATATACTGATACGTTTGAAATGAAAACCATCTCAATAATGTTAAACTGATACCACTAGCAGGGGTTATGAATCATTAGAGTGAAACAAATCCTTGAATGTTATATGCTATGAAATTCCTGATGAAGTGTTGGCAGCCGCTGCCAAGCAATATCTAAAAAAGAAATTCCTGATGAGGTGTACACCTTTCTAATCCATATAATAAAGAAGTACTATGATTCTAACTTTTTTTTATCTTCGAGATCTTACTATGACTCTAATATTAAGTACTCAACAAACAAATGGGGAAACTTGGTTGAGAGGAATCGGACTGTGCTTGCAAAAGCTGTTATGCTAAAACTTGTTAGCTGACTTGTAAGATAATGACTACAGGTTCAAATTTCAGCCAGGAAATCAAGGGTACAGGTTATTTGCAAAAACGATACGGTGATTTAACATCATTTATTTGATTCTCAAATAGACCCTAAATAAGCTGCCAGAAAACAAAAAAAAACAAACCAAATTTGGGCACAAATTGATTACATTTCTTATTTTCAGTCTGATACAAGCTTCTGAATGATACAATAGAAACAATACTCGAGCAGAGAATGCTCAGTAGGAGGCAAAAAAGAAAAAATAAAACGTAATACCACTTAGAAAAAACTAGGGTTTCACTGATTGAGTAGAAGGCTGCGTGGAAGAAGTATAAAGGGACCTCAGCTGTCGGTTAATCAATTTGCTGTGGTTTAAAGCAACCTGCTAACACAAGTACACAAGTGTTAAATATTGCAATCATGATACTGTCCAATACATGAAAAATTAATCCAGAAATCCCAAGTAAAATGGAAATCTCTGAATTTATATATTCCAATCTACCCTTTAGCATTAATCCTACAATAAAATGTAGACAAGAGATAAGGGAATTCCAAAAGCATTCTTAGAGGTTTATTCTACATTTTGCAAATGTATGTTTAACCAACTAGCATGTGCAAAAAGGGAAGGTTTAATAGTCATAAATTTTAGTATGGAATAATCTAGCAAAATTTTCTTGATAGCTTCTGTCAAGATTTCAAAAAAAAAAAAAAAAAAAAAAAATCTAGCAAAATGACATGCAACAACCAGTATGTATGATAGGATCAAAACCTTCCAAGTTTCTAAACACTTTTCCCAGCTTTCAGTATTAGCAGGTTACTGGTAGTCTGGTAGCACAATTACTTTACCAGCATCTATTGGCATGTTGCAACCAATCATAAATACCTCAATTTCAAAGCTCAGTTATTCTAATAATTATAACAAATGAGACTCAAACACCAACGCTGGCTTTATGAATACTATATGGAGAGTAAGACAACAAGATATGTTAGCAGTCAGCTGCTGTACCAGTCAGGTACAGCATCAGTTGGTACAATAATTACCTGCAACTCGGCATCGTCAGACCACCACTGCTCAAGCCCATGTGCTTCCAAAAACTTCTGAGGCCCTTTTGACATTACCAAAAGCTTGGCCACAACATCTCCTGTATTACCACCAGCTATTACACCTCCCTTCCCTGTACCGACGTCAGTTGCCACTGCGGTCCCTGCAGGGTCATTATAATAGCAACAAATGTAATCACTGTTATTGACATATAAAAACGGCGTCCATTTCTTCACCTCGGGCATGCTTAAACTCCTTTCAACTCCACCTAAGACAGGAGAAACTGTGCCCGTCCCTCTAGTAGGTAACCGGGCCCGCACCTTTTCCCAAAGTGACCCAGCCTTTTCTCCAAAACTAATCAGGCTCCTAGCCAAGGAAACTGAGGGAGGGTTAAACAAGTGGCACTCAACAAAAATTCCTTTTTTAGCAAGTGCCTTCCCGACTTGAAGTGCAAAACCGGCTCCCAATGAGTGACCCCCCAGGCAGACATTGGCACTCCCAAAGGTACTGACCATATCATTTATTGCATTCAATGTGCCAGTAAACCTGACCGATCCTTTGAGGCTCTCCCAAGCAAGAAACCGAAGGTCATCCTCTAGGTCTCGCCAAATAGTGGGACGATTCAATAGGGTCCCACGAAGGGCGAGGACTGCGCGTGGAGCCCCACTTGGTCGGACAAGTATAAAGTCTGACATGGCAGCTGACCGATCCCACTCGAAAACTGCACCATAGATTGAGTTGTCTCGCTCATCAGTCAGGGTTCGGATCAGCTTGTACTTGAAAGGCTTCCACCATTTTGGGGCTAAACCAGTGGTCTCATCTCGTTTCTCTTGCCGGTCCAGCTCGAGCAGGTACACGGCTTGGATGAAGCATGCTACCACCATCCTTTTGTAATTTGGATCTTTCCTGTAATTTTGGAGAATAAATGTTATTTCTTTTCAAGAAATTTCAGTAAAATGATCATAGAAGAAAATTTATGCAACGAAGCCTCTAATTATGGTAAATTGGGAATTTTGTGAAATCAATTAACCTGAACGTTTTCATCTTGGCCCAACCCAATTTGACTCACTTATCTGTCAATTAAACCTCACTAGTTCAATTCTGGTTAATTTGAACAGAAATGACCTCAGTTGACTCTATAGTGGGTAAAGAAGTATAAGCTCTAGTGCTCTACCAATTAATTATCAACTATCTCCAATTTTGCTCACAGCTACTGTTTTATTCATGCAATAAAGCTATTGAATACAAAATGAGTGAAAATTAGCAGCAGATCCTTATCAGACAATGTAATGTGCAAATTGTATCACTAAGCTTTGGTACTTCTTTCCACCTTTTTCCAAAAAAAAAAAAAAAAGGGAAGAATGGAATAACAAATATATAAGCGCCATATCTTTATTTTCAATTGTTATCAATTATTACAAATTTGTAAACAAGGACCAGATTCTTAGTTCAAATTTGGAAACAAACAGACGTGAGACCCAAGTTTTTCAGGGTTACGTGTGCAAAAGTTCAAAGTAATAAGTTATCAAAAGCGAGAAAATTGGAATTTTGGTCAGTTCCACGGCCGAACAGATTCGGAAAGTTGTATTCGAACAACCATTTTTCAAAAGATGAACCTGGATTAACTTTATCCTCCTATGTGAGTGCATATTGTATAGAGGATGGAATGACTTATTACACGACCCATTACACGAATCGCTAGTCCTGAGTGCCAGAAAATATTGTTCCCACAAGTAAAGTACCCAAACCCAAGTTGCAAATTTGCAATTGCAAGAGACAAATCACAAATGGGACCTCGTTCCCCAATTCGCCGATTCAAAAACGGAAAAAGCATGAATCCAAAAGAAGATGAAGTTCATAGTTTACTTTAATTATCCAAAAGGAAACATCTCTCTCCAGTGTCTATTTCTAAAAATAGAAACCCCGGATTCTTAAATGGAGAGAAAGCAAAAGGGAAGAAGGAAAACAAACCAGCTAGAGCGAATGAGATCTCGCCAGTTGGGAGCGGAGAGATTACGAGGCCCTGACACGTGGAAGTCGTACGGGTGAGGCGCCGGATCGGATCCCTCGCCGAGTTTCGGCTGCTCTGGCGTGGAGACAACGCCACTTACACTTGCTTCGAGTGGAGGAGATTTGGCCATGAGAGTGAGGTTGAAAGAATTGATGGAGAGAGAGAGAGATGGTTTTGGTTCTCTCTTTTCTCTTTGTTCGGTTTCAACTTTCAAGAAGAGAAGAGAGAGAAGAGAAGGAATAAAGGGGGAAGGGGAAGAATGGCAACGCAACGGTCGAATGGAGAATTACTCTTAACTCTAGTGCAAGTGGGAAGGAATAATGGAATATTAAAAAAGTGGGAAGTGGGGACAATGGAGAAAATTGAGATTCGCTGCCGCGCGACACAGCGTGTCGCGCGGTATGCTGGCCGTTTGATTAAGATCCAATGGACAAGGGAGCCCCGTGCATGTAACCTAGATTGGTAGGCCCGTAAAAAGTGAACCGTTCGATCAAGATCAGACGGCTCGCAGTGCGCTACACCGCGTGTCGCGCAACAGCGAATCCGGATTGGGAGGGAGAGGGAGATAAGAGAATGGTGGAGTGGAGAAACCTATTTTTAATATTTTAATTTACAAGAGTATTTGGTCATACAGATGCTATATTAATATTAATTGGATGAAATGTTCGCAAAATAATTAATAAGAAATTCTATTTTAAGGCGCATACATTGCCCAACTTGAATTTAGAAAAGAAGAATAAAATGAAATGGAAGGAAAGATATGATCGTGCTTTATAAACTTATTTTTGTGGAGACATGATTAAATAAAATAAAGCATTCCCTTTATCATCTGTCTAGTATTTTCTCTTTGTTTGTAATCTCCAGAAAAAATGCAGAATATGTGGGAGCCTCCTTTTTTTTTTTTAAAATGAAACTCACTTCCGTATCGCTTTCTCACGAATTTTAATTTAATTTTTTTTAGTTTATATTTTTATTGTTTATAGAGGGCAGTAGAGAAGCAGCGGTGAAGTCAAAGAAACGGTAGTGTAATCAAATAACTGCTCCGAAAAATTGGGGACCCGTTAAAAATAAGTCTATTTAGTAATTTACATTACTCTTTTGTGAAAGCATCCTTCAAAATAATTAAATGACGCGACAACCCTATACTTTAGTTATTATGATATCTCCACCAGTGCTTGCCTGCTTGGAGGTCCGGATTCGTAATGATAAGATAAATGGCAGAAAGTTATATTAGATATGAGATTTACAGCTGTCACGACAATTGTCTCACTGAGCAGTCTTGTATGCATTATTTGAAGATCCATTTTATTTTGGAAAAAAATGTTTATACCTCTTAGAATTGTAAAAATACAGAATTTGCCCCCGAAATTAAAATCTCCTGATTTTACTTCTCAAAATTTCAGACCCTTCTTCTCTTCATTTACCTTCTGTCATATTTTATATTATAAATAAAATAAATAAAAAAGTATGACCATTATACCTGTTTAATCCATTAAGTCTAACACATTCGTAGATCTCTCTCCCTTTCTTCTCTGTTGAACCCTTTCTCTCTCACGCACAAACATAAATGGTGCCTCTCAGACCCTTTCTCTCTCGAACCATTCTCAAGAAGATAAAACCAGCTCTTTAAGGCAACGCCACCATTGCCAACGCAGCTCTCCACATGGAACCTCTCAACTCCTCTGTGTCAATGGCACAGCCTCCAGTGGGCCACTGTAACTGGTGCCCCACTCTCTTGTGACTCGGCATCAACCCACTCCAACCTCTCTCTCAACTTTGACACCTCTCTCCAGCTCACCTCCATTCAGCTCCCTGCCTCTAGGCTTCAAGCAATAGAATATGAAATCACATGTTTTTAGTAATGGAGAACAATTATTATCAGATAATGAAACGAATAACAATTATGCATGTATAAAATTCTGCCATAATATCAATTCAAGCGAGACATTCAAATCATTCACGGAAACACAAGCACTCAAACTGTAATAAGCAACATGAATACAAGACATTTTTTTTTTAATTTCTATTTTGTCGAAGAGGGAGGATTTATCAACGTTGATGGAGATTTGAAAGAGAGGATGGATCCATGTTGATGGATTCTACTTTTTTATTTGGAGGTGAGAGAGACGAGAAAGAGATGGGGAGAAGGGATTCAGACGAAGGGACGAAGAGACTAGGGACGGAGGAAGACAGAAGGTTTCGTGTTTTTTTTTTTGAGCGGTTTTCAGTCTGGACCATTCAGATGGAATCCAATGACGAAAAAAACAGGAGTATAATGGTCATATTTTTTATTTATTTTATTTTATAATATAAAATATGGCAGAAGAGTAAATTAGTGTTTACCATTTACCCGGCGGGTCAGACCCGACCCGGGATAAACCCGGCCCTTTTCCCGGACCGGCCCGGACCGTGCATGGACCGGGGTGGACCGAGGGGGTGGTACGAGTCGGGTTTATCAAGGGTTTGGGTCGCACTTTCTAGTATAGATCCGTGTTAATCCGTCCCGTCTTAACCCGTGGACCGGACCGGACCGATCCTTAAACCCGCCCTAAACCCGTGATAAATCCTTAAACCGTCTAAAGTCTAAACCCAACCTCTAATTCTATAAAAAAAAATAGACTACAAAATTATTTTATTATTAACTATATTTGAATTTGTTCAATTAATTATTTATTCTATATATATTATTAGACATAATATATTTTAGCTAATTTTTATAACTTATATTTTACAATTTTTTGTTATCAAACCATCAACAATAAAAAAAGAAAACATTAAAAATTACAAATCAAATTTAAAATAAAATAAATTCAAAATAGACTACAAAATTATACTTAATTATTTGATCTATAAATATAATATATTTTAATGAATTTTTATATATTTATTTAACAAATTTTTGAGATGAAAACAATGAAAAAAGAAACAAATTTAAAATCTGGAAAAAACCGCTCTTGGACCGTCCATGGACCGGACCGGCCCGTCTTTACCCGTCCGATTCACCTAGGGACGGGTCTATCAAGGGTTTGGGTCTAGGTTTGAGAGGTGGACCGTGCTAACCCGTCCCGTTTTAACCCGTGAACCCGTGGTCCGTGATAACCCGTGGACCGTGGGGTTTGGACCGGACCGTTTGGTAAACCCTAGGGTAAATGAAAAAGGCGTCTGAAATTTTGAGGGGCAAAATCAAGAGATTTTGATTTCGGAGGACAAATCCTGCATTTTCGTAGTTTTGAGGGATACAGAAAAAATTTTCCCTCTTATTTTTATTTTGTAGACATTACCATGATGTATAATACTAGACATTTCCAAAAAAAAACGACCATATTTCATGACAATAGAATTAATTTGCATATTGTCTTCGGTTGTTAAAGTGAAATTGCATACTGTCTTTAGAAATAGGGAGTATTTGATAATAAAAGGGGCACTGGTACATGTGGTATGGTACCAGTGCCGAGTCTTCGGTTGTTAAAGTTGATGTTTGTTATTTTTCTTTTCAGTTAATGGAAAGTGGTAGATTTTCACACACTTATTTCAAAAAAAAAAAAAAAATTGCATATTGTCAATGTCTTAGTATCAGAAATAGTGGTTATGTGCTGTAAACAGATATTTTATAGAGTTATCAAAAACTCTTTTATATTAAAAAAACTATTTATAAACTACATTTATTAGGATGGCCATGAAAGACTAGAACCAGTGGTTCTATTTAAGAATTTTGGCACTTTTTTCTTGTTTATATCTGTAGTTTTCCTCAATGAGTTATGTGACCGTTGCTTTTTAATTGGTCAAATTCGTAGATTAATAATTCTCTTCAACGGTAAAACGCCTGGCTGTATGTGATTTGCTAGTTTATCTGCAAGTAACCCACTGTGGAGGTGATCATTATAAGAAAAATAAAATTGAGATTATCTTTTTCCGTTTTAGATTTAATTTTTTGTCATAAAAATTATCCATAATTTATGATTATATATTCTTATATTTGACAACAAAAATTTGAGAGGCATAGTGCCATCTTTTTTTTTTCTTTGGGGAACAAGTTGCAATCTAATATGTAATCATGTTTTCAAAGAGGAAATGAGATTTTCTTAAAATGAAAATTGTACTGATGCAGAAGCAATTACTCTGCACATTAAAACATAATTTAATGCGAATTTATCTCGGACTTATTGATTTTATTCAAGTATATCATACAGTTTGTTTGATTGATTAGTTTTGAAGCTAGATTGTTCGACCTAATGATTTGACTCTATTCCGTCAACCAAGTGGTCCTTGTTCGAATCACGAAGAAAACATTTATTTTCAAAATTTCTTATAACAAAATTGTTAGTTTCAAACCAACATTCAAAAACAAAATTTGACCAGTTTTGAAATTTTAATTTTATGTAATTTTACCTTAATTAATCAGCCCTTATTCAATTTATTTGGATAAATTGCAGATTCAAATTGATCAAGATATTATATTAGAAAGAGAAGCGTGTAATCATGGTGTAAACCACAGGCGTGTCAAAGAAGGGAGTAAATTGTACTGGTGCTATGTGGAAGCATAAAAAAGGTTCCTGCCTAAAAATTCTAATTGTAAACATGGCGACATGGCGTATAGTTAAATAGACAGAAGTAGATGGAGTTAATACTGACTGCTGAGGCATGCGTGCATGCTAGTTGGAAAACATATTTTGTATTTGTTATGATGACAAGATTAATTTAATGAAGTAAACTTGAGAGTTGAGTGACAGGTTGTACACGAACAACTAAACAAAATGTTTATTGGGACTATTTGGAAAAGTTATTCGAAATCAATTCTCACTTCCCAGAGAGGTCTTTTTATATCGAGTAAATATAATAAGGACATTAGATTTTGAAAAAAAAAAAGAATGCTTTTAAATTAGAAAATATAAAAAGCTGTAGAACTTTCGATTAATAATTAAAATCGGTCATATACTCGTATTATGCAAAAAGCAAAAATATGCAAAATATTTATAAAAAATAAGCTAGATTTTAGAAGTCCAGTTTATTCATTTTTTTTTTTTGTGTGTCCGGCAGATAAATGTATAATATAAAGGAAAATTTTAGCGCAATCGATCTGAATGTGAAAATCCGGTGGATTTTAAAGAATGTTAATTTCATGCTTAGTATATTGAACAATTTAAGCCGTTATTAAGCCCTCACTTTTAAAATACAACATTTGACCTTTTTTCACAAAATTTTGATAAAAAACTTAATTTGTTACTTTTATGAGTTTTATCCTGGTATAGAAATCAACGTCATCACTGATATTGCTACCAAACATTTTGAAAAAAAAAAAACAACAATGTATTTCTTTGTATTGCAATTTGCAAAGGATAAATAACGTCCAAGAAAAAGTTAATAAAAGAAAAATTAAGAGATTCAAAGAGAACGACTCCACGGGGATCGAACCCAGAATCTCTGGTTCCGTAGACCAGCGCCTTATCCATTGGGCCATGGAGTCCAGCTGTTAGTTTTAATGAATTTCTCTATTTAACGATATAAAATCTTGAATGCCTCATGACGTAAGTAACTTATTATTTTATTTTCCGAGAATTAATTCCACCCCTTGGATCCTTCATCCACGGTGGGTTCATGTGTAAAGTAAGATCGGATGTCAGAGATGTTATTTCATGTTAATTTAATCAAGTAACCTTGAGAGTTTACTCGAACTCGACTCGTGAAAAATTTGGTTATAACTCAAGTTGAACCAACTCGGTTAATCGATGAGTCCCAACTCGCTCGAATTCAGCTCGTATACAGTCCTAGTTGCGACCCGTGTTATACGACCTGATGCGCAACTGTAAAGTGAATTTGTAAAGTGAATTTGTAGATAAAAAGGTGAAGTAGAATTGAAGAAAACTGGTTTAATGAGAAAAAAACTTGATTAATGAGAAGTGGATTCTGCTGGTTTTCTTATTCTACTTTGATCTGATTAGATAGCATTCTAAACTGGTTTCTGATTTTATCGGTAAGAAAAAAAGTTTGGTTTTTTTTTTTATTGGATTTCTTTGTTATTATTTTTCTCAAAGGATAGAAAAGACTTGAAATTTCTTGGCTTGCCTATAGATACTAATACTATTTTAGAGAGGAAAATGTTTCAGGTTAGATATTGATTTAGAGAGACTGAAGCATAAAAGACTTGCAAACTCTGGCTCTGTAGGGTTCGGCACTATGTATAACAGTTTTTGAAGTTTCTAAGGGTCAATTGATTTAATAGTTGGAGCATGATCCCCTCTCTTTTGTTTTGGATGATCCAATGGCCTCTCTTTATGCAGGATAGTAATTCAAGCGGACTAAGAGGAAGCCGGAGCATTATCCACTCTATTTCTCTGCTCTTAATTAGGGAAGTGGTATGGCGAAAATAGTTCTGCAATGTGTTGAAATGTTGATCATTTACAACTGTCATTTGGATAACCAGTATGTCTTATGTTCTTTACTGATTGAAGTTTTCAATTGTTTGGATGACACTTTTCTCTCAATAGGCACTAGCAAGATATCACACATTTTCTTCAATATCAGGCATTTAAATTTTATTTCCTTATCTTTTCATATTTATTCAATTGTTTGGTCTGATATTTACATGAAACAAAATAATTGGGGGTTGCTTGCCTACAAGAAATAATAGGATTTGTATCCCTACTGTTTTATATGTATGATGCAAGCTGATCTTATTGACCAGAAAACTGTGAACTACACCAAAAGTATGCATAGTTTGATAAAAAGTACATAGATACTGTCCGAGAATTAAAATCAGTTGTCTGAGAACGAAAACTTTCACTGCCTGCAATAACCAAAGATGCTGAGGATAAAATGTCTAAGAATGAAAATCAGCTATCTTCAATTGAATTTGATAACAAGAACGATGACGTGTCTAGCAGGTATGAATTAAAAATTTTATTTCTTAACAACAAGATGACAAGTCTTTCAATTTTTTCATCACTGTTTTTTGTCTGAGATTTGTATACATGGTGACTACAGCAATCATCATTGCAGCAAAATCAAGCAAGAAATAAAAATTCTTGAAATAAAAACCGACTCTTTAAAACAAAAAATCAAACTTGAAACACCAATGACGCTTAATGTTAAGAAAAATTATCCAGAACAGAAGAGGTAATATTATGTTCCCTGTTTTACTTATTATCTATTATGTATGTGTACAAACATATATTATGATGCATCCCTTTCATAATATCATTTTATATAGGGCCAAATGTGATTCTGTTGGCCACTGATGAGCCACTCATCCAAATACAAGAAATTATCCTTGGTGGTCAGAATATTGAAGATGAAACTATGTAAGCTTTACTCCAATAAATATACTTCAATTTTCATTTTCGTTCATGAACTATTAAGAATAGAATATATAAATAACTAACATGGCCCTTTTGTTTTGGAAAAGATGTAGCGATACAGAAGATGCTTTCCATGATTTACTGAGGTTGAAGACATGATTTATCTTAGGAAATATTTTGACTTTCTATTCAAACCTGAGATAATATATAATTATTTAGAATTTTAAGTGATAGACAATTTTGTCTTTGTTACGATGATAACAATTGGTATATAAATTTTTATATTTAGCGGTGAATATCTATATGATATTTTTCCAAAAAAAAATGTTCAATTGTCATGATGTTGTAATCAACTTCAGAAAATGTTTATCGCGCGAAGCGCGTAACCGCAGCTAGTATTTTTTAATTCTCTTATACCTTATACCGAGTATGTTACTCTGTTAGCTCTATAACTGTCGAATCTGTAGGCAGAATAAATTGTCACCAAGTCCTGAAAGGCTGAAACATTAGAGAGCTAGCGCCAGTTTTAGAATCTACATATTTTTGCGCAACTTGCGAATGTCTCTACTTGTGGTGCTTAACATTGACTAGTGAATGGTAAATAATGTTGTCATCTTTGATCTTTATTAAAACTAGCAGCAGTGCCCGCTCAATGTGCGGGCGAATTATAGTATGTGAAAACATTACTTGGCACAGATATTTTATGACGCTCAAACCTATGTTAGCTATTTAATTAGTCTGCGATTTCTTGCATTTTATATTCTTAATATTTATCAAGATGTATTTTCATATCTCTAGGCTTTATTTACACTTTCCCAAAACTAATTTATTCTAACCATTTCAATTGAACCGCTGTACAGTACTTGATCAAGTTAATGGTAACACATGTATTTTATTACACCATCTTAAGCATATTGTTCCATCTAGATTCTTTCATTTCACTATTCATTTCTTCACAAACCTGACATTGTAGAGTATGTCCTTTATTAACAAATACATTGGAAAATTAACTTTTATTTTTAATGTTTTCAATTGAATTTTATTTATATGATAATTATGTACATTTAAAATTAAAATCGAAATTTTTCATGGGATGGCAGGATTAAGATATTGCATCATGCATGATTCATGAAAGCTTAGTCAAAATAATCGATACTGAACTTGTAATTAATGGCAATAAGAACTGTGAACTTGAGCAAGGATATGCTGTTCCCTTTCACCGACACTGATATTTTAATATAAAAATAATTTGAAAATAATATATTCCATTGTATTGTACCATATCGTACAATACAGGAATTTAGGTTGGAGCTAAGAACTGTCTTTTCAAGATTAACCTACCACTTTTTAAAACGAAACTTTTCGCTTAATATTAGTACCCATTTACATGTAACATGCTCCTAAATATTTCTCCAAATAATTTTAAGTTTTATTATTCGAAAGAAGTGAACGACAAAGTAAGAAAGTAAAAGTTGTTATAATAAAATATTAATTTTCTTAACACCTAAAATGATTTTTTTTTGGATTATTTTTTTACAAATTGTTTGCACGAGTAAAATTTGGATATGTTCCACATTTGTATTATAAAATGAAAGGTAATCTTTATAATTTGTACTATTTTTCTCTACTCAACAGAAGAGTGAACAAATTTATATATTTTAATTTTGTAATTTCTTAGATGAAAGGCAAAAGTAAGTAAAAACCTTTACATCAAATATAATTGGATCATTGCATTTCTGAAGTGAAAAATCAAAAACACGATCAGAAAGTGTTTATGTAAGAACAAGGGACTTCTTCTTTTCAAGGATTTTCAAGGATCATGTCATCTGTTCTGAAGTCGGCTTCCTTGCGGTACGTCCCGCGGCCAAAATCAAGGTTGTATGAATCAGCCAAACCTTCTACCAAATCATACTCCGGCGACCATCCAAGCTCCAGTTTGGCTTTCTCAATCAATGCAAAGAAATGCTACATTACAAGCAGAGAATATTAATCAGAACATCTATATTTATATATATTGTTATTGTTATTCTTATTACTAAAATTGGAAATTGTGGTTCAAAAAAAGGGGGGGGGGTTCAAAAGGGGAAAAAACAATTGCTTTGAGCTACTTCAATCAAGTTAATATTAATATGATTAGGGAATATTGCAAAGTGTACTTTCACAGTTGAAAAACCAGTAAGTGTACTTTCACAGTTGAATTAAATCGTAACCAATTTCATTTTATCTGATCTCGGAATGGGAAGGCCTTCAACTTCCCAAAATCAAACTCTTTTGAATTATAGTGAATTATCTTTGGTTCTGGGAATCCGACAGCCTACAATTGAAAGATAACCATCAGTATTTAGGTAAAAAAAAAGGCGCCTTCTTTCTATTTTCCTATAGATAATATTAAAGTAAATTAATTGTTTGTCTGATAGGTACCTTTGCACAAGCTTTTGCTAGGCCATCAAATGTGACATACTTTGAGCCGGAGATGTTGAAGACTTCTTTGCTTGCCTTTGGATTGTCAAGAACCTTGATAAATGCGTCTACCAGGTCCTGTTCAATTCGGCATACAATAAATTTGAATTTAGAATTATTTATTTGTCTAATTCAATTTTTTTCTGTATTTTCCTAATTATGTTTCTTCTTTCAAAAGATGAGATCACAGGTTCTAAATACTACCAAAGTGGTAAAAGAGACACCACTTTGAACTCCAAAAATAGTTGGAAAATTACCTCAGAAACTTAAAGAAATTTATAGATGCACCTAAATGTTGCAACTTTTTGAGCATTTCTAGAAAAATTAAAAGAAAGGAGTAAGTGTGAACTAACTTTGACGTGTCCGAGCTGGGTTGTCTGAATACCAGAACCAGGAATGGGTATTGGCCTGCCGGCCTTTAGTCGGTGAAAGAACCACTCCTCTACTGGGTTGTAGTTGAGGGGGCCATAGATGTACACCGGCCTTATCGAGGTCCAGTTTACGCCTCTAGAATCTAGCAAACTCTCTGTTTCAAGCTTTCCCTTGTGATGACTTTTTGGGTCAACCACATCAACCTAGTAATAATAACCCAAAATAATTACTCAAAAAAGATCAACAAGAGGACAGAAAGAAAATTGAAATTGGAAACTGTCTAGCAGATACGTTCGAGAATAAATGTATAAATATTTATTCTGGAATAAAAAACCTAACAGTGATATGGCTGGTACTACATGTACAGATTAACCTGATAGATACAGTGTCCATATTTAGTACTGCAATGCTTAATATTTCCTTTTGACTGTTGGCCAAAACGTCATTCTTAACCAGCCAAAAATCGGTACTAATTAGCAGCACCCAAATTGGAAAAATGGGGAAAAGGAAAATATGCCTGCCTTAACTCCGAGATAAAAAAAAAGTGATTGAATTGTACCTCAAAATGAGGTGGTGTTTCAGTCTTGAGATATACTCCAGCTGAATAACAGTAGATGTACCTGAGATTATCAATTAGATATTTAGATTATATAATTGCGGGTACTGTGAATAAGCATAAGGCTTAAAATGCCTTATTTAGATTATTTAGATTATATGAATTGGAAAGCTAAAACACTCACAAAACCCCAACAAAATAACACCCAGAAACATTTAGTACTTGTACTACTGTTTTTTACTGACATGCTGATAAAAATAGAGCTTACTGTTGGAGATTGGGCATAGCATCAATTATGGGTTCTACCTCGACAGCCTCTCGCCCTAAATTTCACATGAAAATATGCGTAAACTGAAAGGAAACATTGACATAGATCATTTTTTGTTGAATTGAAGTGTATAAATTCATGTGGTTTACCATTGATGTCATAGACAACATCGAATCCCTTGGCAGCTAGGCTAGTTTTAACAATCTCAAAATCCTGTCTATCACCTTTCTAATTGGTAGAAGACTTGCCAGTAAATTGTTCGAGGGAAGGAAGAAAGATTCGAGCTTCCTTCCGACTTTGTCAATCGAAAGAAATGATTCTCCTTTTTTTGTTTTCATTTCCTCCTGCTTCTCTACTTTTTCGTACTTTGGATTCTGCTTTGAAGCTCGTGGCTTGAATCTCTCTCTCTCTCTCTCTCCTCTCTCTGTGTTCAGATTTGAGCGGTGCATCTTCAAAACCTAGAGCAAAAAAGAGAAGAGAGCGACGCAAATAAAAAAATCCTAGAGAAGCAGTACAAACCCCGGATTATTAAGGAATAGTGAAAAAAGAAAAGAGATCCAACGTTTTTGCTAGTGAGGATTTTCGGATTTTGGAAGGGGAAGGGAGGCGATACCAAAAATAAATTGCAGATGCTTTGCAAGTACTCGGTACATATAATTGTCAACAAAAGAGAGCTCGAATGGAATAATACTCTTCAAAGACCAACCCAAATCAATAAAATTTACAAAACTTACTGGGATCAATCTAGGTGCCAATCAACACTTCTCCACACGATCTTGTCAGAATAAGCATCAATTTTCGCCATGAACTTGACGCCTTCTCCTTCTCCACGATCGCCTCCATCGCCATTCCCTTGATCGTGGCGACCTTCCAATTTGTACAAAATTTTAAAGGAGAGGCGGCGAGCCTAGGGTTTTTATCTTTCCAGAATTGTATCGATTAGGAGGAGGGTCACAAAATAGGAGAAAAAAAATGGAAGGCGAGGGAAAGGGGAGCGCACTGTTTCCATTCCAGCGTACTGTTTTCCATTTCTGCGATTTTTCATTTTTGCATTAGGTTTTGTCTCATTTTGGTGGGGATGGGTGGGGGGTGCGTGAAATAAAAGTGGGGGAGCGAGCAGCGAAAAAGCGAAAAAGAAAAAAAAAGTCTAAAGCGGAGATTCGAACCCTCACGCTTCAGCGAACGAACCAACAACCTTTACCAACGCACCGTCCAGACAGTTCATGATAAAAAATCGATCTTTTAGTCTGATATTTGAATCTGAACCGTAGATCATAGTAGATTAACAAAATCAATGATCCATATTTGATATTAGAGGGGTGTAACTTTCTTTTAGCTCGAAGTTTATGCCTGTTCTACTGATGCTTTATAAGTAGTGGAGATAAAAGTACGTGCGGTTTCTCTCTCTCCATTGGATGTTACAATTATTTCTTTGTTGTAGTATCCTGTCATGCTATCTCCATTTAATTAAAATTATAACTTGAATGGCCTGGGTAAAAATTTAAAATTTCAAAATTAAATTCAATTTTGCCAGAAAGAGTTATTAAAATTTAAAAAATACAGAGCGCTAAGTCTTCACAGTTCACACTTCCAAGAAAAATATAAAAGAGCAATACTAGAATCAAATATATAAGACGTCAAATACGATCCAAATGTCGATTATTAAAATTTCAAACGGCTGATCCAAAACGTTCAATATGATCTCTATATTAAATTATTATTGAAAATCAAATTTTATATATATTTTAAATTTTCTAACTATATTTTTCGAATTTTCAAAATTGGAGGGTTAATAATTTTTTAGATTGCGCATATTCAAAAATTCTAAAAAAATAGTAAAAAATTTTGAAAAAATAAAAAATTTGGACTTCATAAAGATTTTATAATGTAAAACAATTTGGATTGGCCATTTTAATTTTAAAAATATATGTGTCCTATGTGTTTGACACTAGCCACTTCCTAAACTAGAAAGGGCAATACCTTGGAAAGCCCACAAAAGCAGTGGGCTGCACGATTCACATCCTCTACAGCCATGACATTAGGCTGTACCGTCTAGCCAAGCTATTTTAAAAAATTTTGAAATTCAAATGTTAAATATAAACCGTTGATCTTGTTCAATTTTACGAGCGATGCATTTTCATATAAGTTTTATAAAATTTGGAGTTGATTTGATACTAGATCAAGTGATTAGCAAATGAACAAACATGATTTACTATCATTGATTAATTCTAATATGTTCATAATTTGAACATTTAATCAAGTATCAAATCGACTTCAAATTTTATAAATTTATATGAAAATACATCGCTCGTAAAATTGAACAAGATCAACGATTTGAATTTAATATTTATATTTTTTAATTTTTAAATATTAAAAAAAATATATCTTGGCTGGATGGTCCAGCCATTTCCTTGGCTGTAGAGAATGTGAATCCGTGGGCTGCATTTATCTGAGCCCAGCTTAATGGATCTACAGTTAGCTCCTCCTCGTCGTGTCAGTCTAAGTCAATTGCACTTTCACTCTTTCCTCTTCGTTTCCCACTTTATTACTTTGATACTTTGATCTGACGAGTGCGAAGGCAGCGAAGCCATTTTGTGGGCATCTTCAGAAACTGGTGCGGAAAGGACGCCAGGCGGAGGACCTTCAGCTGGAAGAAGACATCTCTCGCTTTCACCGCCTCCTCTGTCCCTCTCCCTCTCCCGACAACGTTAATCACCCACCGTCCATCATTGCCATCAACGGCCTTCTCAAATCCATTGCTAAGACCAAGCATCCCAACCGCTACCCAACCGTGCTCGCTCTCTTTAATCGCTTGAAAAGCACCCGACACAGAAGAAGCGTCGCTCCAACCATCCATTTTGCAACCCTAGTTTGGATCATCTATGAATAAAATTAGAATTAGTTGTTGGAGTAAAAAATATTATTTCTATACGATGAAGAATAAGTTTTTTAGGATTTAGAGTGCTATATTTAAGTGTCTAACGTTCATATTAAATTTTTATTCCTAAAGTGTTTGGATCATGTTCTTAATGTGGATCAAAAAGTTATTGGGATCATTTTTTAATCTGAATTTAAAAAAATGATTTAAACATCTTAAGGGGTGCGTTTGGATAGGTGTGGGAAGAAGGGAAGAAGGGAAGAAGTGGGAAGAAGTATTGGAAAGTGTGTAATTTTGTGAAGAGTTAGGATTGTTTATAATTTTTTTTCTTCTTCTTCCTTCTTCTTCTTCTTTCTTCCAACAATCCAAACACACCCAAGAATAAAAATTTAATTCAAATGTTGGACTACTTAAAAATAACATTTTGAATCCAAAAAAATTATTCTTAATAGTTTGAAAATAATATTGTTTACTCCGAATAACTAATCCTAATTTATACTTAGATGATCCAAACGCTCCAGTGACTAGACTCGATAAAGTCTGTTGGGATTTCATGACTAGACTCAACATAGCACAGTAACATTAGAAGGGTAACTAAATGAGGTATCTCCTTTTATGTTACTTTTTTATACTTGAAAATGCAATACTCTACATTTTAAATTTCATTACAACATTGGAAACTATCAACACTGAAAAGTACAGTAAATGAACTATTAGGCGCTGAATTCCTCAAGTGTGGACCGGTTAACTAATGACTAATCAAACAGCTGGATCTTGAGTTAATGCAATAATCTGGATATATTTTTAATTCTCTTATACCTTATACCGAGTATGTTAGCTCTATTAGACTATTGCTGTCGAATCTGTAGGCAGAATAAATTGTCACCAAGTCCTGAAAGGCTGAAACATTAGAGAGCAAGCGCCAGTTTTAGAATCTATGGTGCCGTTTGGATTGCTTATATGAATAAGAGAAATAGTCTATTTCTATGCAAAAATTTATTTCTAACCATTCAAACTCTTTACAAAATTATACACTTTTCAATATTTTTCGCTTAGAAATAAATTCCTCTTATTTCTAAGTAATTCAAACGGCCCCCATATTTTTGCGCAACTTGCGAATGTTTCTACTTGTGGTGCTTAACATTTACTAGTAAATGGTAAATAATGTTGTCATCTTTGATCTTTATTAAAACTAGAAGGGCAGATCGAGCTTCGCTCGATATAGTAGGTTTTTTTTTTACTTAATTAACATTTAATTATAAAATAATCAATAGTTAGGAACTTGTCATGAATTATGGGCTTTTAGATGTATTTGATAATATATAGTTAAAAATTTAGGCTTTAATCCGAAAAAAATTGTAAATGTAAATTATCCATTGTAGAACAATATCAAATGCTACTTGTAAATATTTAAAACATGAAATATCGAGCACACTGTCATTTACTCTTAAAATAGGCTTCTAAACAATTTAGTTCAAAGCATTGAACTATATGAAAGATGATAAATCAAATGCGTGCATGAACAATGCCGTTGACTTTGCTCGACACCTTAGAAGAGACAGAATATTCAATTAAGATTGACCCCTCTGATCGTGTAGCAAACTTTGAAATGCCAAATGACCAACAAATTTGGAGTCCTAAAACTAATGATAGTAGTTGTCAGCATTTCTCGAAATAAATATACACTTATTAGGAAAAAAAGGGAAAAAAAACACTAAATTAAAGATTAACGCCGCATAGAGCCCAATAAATGATTTTATTGGGATTTTTTTTCTTATTTCTCCTTCTACTCTTATCTCAGGAACACCAAGTTGTTTTCTTTCTTTTTTTTTGGCCTTTTTTCATTTAATTAATAAAAAAGTTAGGGGTTTGCCCCAGTCTTTTTTCTAAAAGGAAAAAAAATCTATGTATACTTACATGCAAAAGAGAAGCTGGAGACCTCATTTCTAAGAGGGGTCAAGGTAACACCTAGGCCATCTTGCATTTCTCAATAGATATTTACCTTGCAAGCCTTCAAACTCACTGGTCTTGTCTGGATCGCTACTGATAGTCCCAATGTTGGTGAATACCCACGCTGGTGAAGTCAGGAAAAAAAAATTCAAAATAATTCTATTCTATTATGAAAAATAGTAAAAAAAAAAAAGAAATAGCATATCTAGGTTAAGAAACAGATCGATGTGAATCCTGATACTGGTGAAAAGGCATTATAATCAGGGCAATGTTGTGAATGTTGAGAAATTTTATTATTGTACAAAAACGAAATGTGCGATCAATTGATCTGGACATTACCATTGAAAGTTGTGAATAAAAATTGATCAATGGAAGACACGTCCCTTTAATATAAGCCAATAATTGACATGGATTACCCAACCAATTTTTAACCGTGTCCTTGTACTATATTAGTTTTGTTTCATCTAGAACCAAAAAAACCATAAATGAATATTAAAGGCAAAATAGAGAAGTTAAAGAATATGAGAATTTTAAATTGTATAATATCTGACCTTGACATCACTGATACATGAAGGAGAAAAAATCACAACAATTAATCTCATATGCAGTTCTCCTAATATTAGTTGATGTTTCCTTAACCAACCTAAGATGTGCCTCTATTCATTAATTTGAGGCAGTAAATGCCATGGGCTCCATAGCCAATTCGTCAGAAACCTAATATAAGATGTAAAGGAAGATCAAATGAATTTATTTCAATCTAAGAATTGTAGCGAAAAATGAAATTAGAAAAATAGTTATATGCATCAATCTTAGAATTTTGGATTAGAGTAAAATTGTAATAAAAGCAAGGATACTATTTTGAAATACAAACAAGCCTTTCATAATAGTCACTGATTTTTTTAATGGAAATATCTGTATAGAATCGTGTGCCAGCATATTTCCCTGTAAAAGATTTTCACAATTGTAGTCGGCCCACAGTGTTAATTCAACTGTATAACCTCTACATAGACGAATTGATAAGATGTAAAATTTAAGGATATGAATAGTTAAAATAAACAACCTCTCATTGGTTATGTACAGGGACGGAGCCAGAAAATTTTTCAAGCGGGTTCACGGTTGACTGGGCTATAAAACTATTTATTTTGGACTATTTTTTTAACTGATTAATCAATTGAAGCGCCCACAAATCAAAATTGAAAAGAGCAATTCTGTTCTTGACTATTGAAATAAATTGTTTATGGTAATAATACTTTACAGACATAAATTGTTAATCCTTCCCAAAAAAGATATCACAAAGAAAAATTGTATGGGGTTCACTAATGAAAACTCACCTAAAATTTTATGGAGTTCAAATGTATGGTTCATATAACAAATTTATATTTTATAATTATAAATGCTCATTTGTAACAATATTTTTTTAAAAAATAGGGGTGACATTGACACCCCTATGTTATACTTAAATCCGTCAGTGGTTATGTACAGCATGTTAATAAGATGTAAAATCTAAGAAAATGAATAATAAAAAAAATCTCTCATTGGTAATGTAAAGCACTTGCATCTTTGTTGGCCTACCCTTTGCCATCCTTTCCTCTATTCTGGAGAAATTAGAAACAACGCCGATAATATCTGTTTTTTTCGCGTGTATCAAAATATATATTAAAATATAACAATAATCCTCAATATTATATATCCAAACCTATTGGTTCTTTGCCATCTGTTATTTCTGTGCCGATGTCTTCCAACGGCTTGAACGAAAAGAAACAAAAAGGTATGTCGATTGATTTGGAGGATAGCTACTTTATGCATGTTTGTCTCGACAATGACAGTGTAAAATCATGAGGTACACTCAAGAAATCATAATCTCTTACGTGTTCGGCCATTAACCTTCCGATCTCACAGACAAATCCTTCCTTAAAATCGCCTTCGATACGTTGATAGATATTAACGGGGACAATCCCTTGGATTGCACCTCCCTAATTTGGAAAATTCCAATAGTCAAATTGGTACAATACAATTATATAACACTACTCATAGAAAGGAACGGTTGGATGAATGAACTATATATCAATTTAATATACCTCTCTTTCGCCCAATATAAAATTCTTCCCCGATATAGAATAAATAATAACAGAAGCCAAAATAAATGCATTCATTATGCAGTAAATAAATAAATTTAATGCCCTTAGGCCTTGCACAAACAGTAAATCATAGCTCACCAAATTTAATGCCAAATTTACTGCCCTAAGCTATATCACATAAATTTCTATTAAATCATTAATATCCGTATTATTGAGCCAAATATACACAAATAACCTTTAGATATACTATTGTCAAAATTGATGCAATTATATAAAAAAAACAGTAATCTGTTTCAAATGAGTATATGGTATAAATTTGACATTTACCAAATACGACTCTGCATTTGTTTTACCACTTGGAATAGAAAATGTCAAAAGAAACTATTATTTCAATGGAGTACAGATCGACAGGGTACAAATTAAGGCTGCGTAATCTTGAGAGAGCAATGAATTAATAAAAAGATAAATCTTATTAAAAAATTTTATTCTCAAATAGGAATTTGTTCACGTAAATTGACCATAAGTGGAAACTATAAAATTTATAAAATTTACCTTCTCGCTACAGTCTGATGGAGCACAAACCATTCTCCGGTTGAATGTTGATGTAGAAAATACTACCGCCTTCTTCCACCGACCTTCAGAGAGAAGCTAAAAATGGTTACTTAAAAGGAAATATATAGAAGCAATTAGAATTGAGACCAGTTTGTACCGCTATAAACACTATTTCTCTCACCCAAATGCTACAGAATCGTCGACATGATGGCAGAGGATGATGCTTCCTTCGAGGCTCATGTCAACCTAGAACTAATTAACCTCTATCGGGTGGGGATGCCATCTTTCCCACGACTTGCAAGTAGGAGAGGATTCCGCAAATAACGGATCTAGGATTTTGTCACCAATCAGTCCAAGAAGAGGAACGGAGAGAGGTGGGTGCTAGTTTGACGATATAACCAAGACATGGAGGATAAGAGAAGGAAAAGGCAGAAGAGGGTCTCGTTATTGGTGAAAGATAAAACGATGCGCTATCAAATAAACGAATCGGGTCAAGTTTATAAGTTATAACACTCGGCACATAAATAGTTATAGAGTTTATATTGCAGAAATCAGAAAAAAAAATTTTACACCCTAATTCAATCCTGGCCGCGTCGAGCTATATTTTAACAAAAATAACTTTTGACACCCACGGGTCTTTATTTATAATTTATAATACTGATAAAAGTACGTGCGATTTCTCTCTCTCCATTGGATGTTACAATTATTTCCTTTTTGTAGTATCCTGTCATGCTATCTCCATTTAATTAAAATTATAACTTGAATGGTCCTGGGTAAAAATTTAAAATTTCAAAATTAAATTCAATTTCCCCAGAAAGAGTTATTAAAATTTTAAAAATGCAGAGAGCTAAGTCTTCACAGTTCACACTTCCAAGGAAAATATAAAAGAGCAATACTAGAATCAAATATATAAGACGTCAAATACGATTTAAATGTCGATTATTAAAATTTCAAACGGCTGATCCAAATCATTCAATATGATATCTATATTAAATTATTCTTGAAAATCAATTTTTATATATATTTTAAATTTTCTAACTATTTTTTTTCAAATTTTCAAAATTGGAGGGTTAATAACTTTTAGATTGAGCATATTAAAAAATTTCAAAAAATAGTAAAAAATTTTGAAAAAATAAAAAATTTGGTCTCCATAAAAATTTTATAATGTAAAATAATTTAAATTGGCCATGTTAATTTTAAAAATATTTATGTCCTATGTGTTTGACACTAGTCACTTCCTAAACTAGAAAGGGCAATACCTTGGAATATGGCTGCATAACGTCTAAAACGACCACGAAAACGGTCGATTTCGTTAACCGTTTCGTTTTAAAACGAAATTGATCATCCATTTGCATTAACCGTTTCGTTTTGGATGAAACGGTCGAAATCACGAAAATACCACTAAAATACACATGGACGAAACTGTTCTAAGCTTTCGTCAACCGTTTCGTTTATAAAACGCAACAAAAAATCTTAACCGTTTCGTTTCGGACGAAACGAAACGAAAGGACGGTCGAAACGGTGACCGTTTTCACCCCTACCTTGGAAAGCCCAGAAAAGCAGTGGGCTGCATTTATCTGAGCCCAGCTTAATGGATCTACAGTTAGCTCCTCCTCGTCGTGTCAGTCAAGTCAATTGCACTTTCACTCTTTCCTCTTCGTTTCCCACTTTATTACTTTGATACTTTGATCTGATGAGTGCGAAGGCAGCGAAGCCATTTTGTGGGCATCTTCAGAAACTGGTGCAGAAACGACGCCAGGCGGAGAACCTTCAGCTGGAAGAGGACATCTCTCGCTTTCACCGCCTCCTCTGTCCCTCTCCCTCTCCCGACAATGTTAATCACCCACCGTCCATCATTGCCATCAACGGCCTTCTCAAATCCATTGCTAAGACCAAGCATCCCAACCGCTACCCAACCGTGCTCGCTCTCTTTAATCGCTTGAAAAGCACCCGACACAGAAGAAGCGTCGCTCCAACCATCCACACCTTGGGCCTTGTCATTGATTGCTGCCGTCGCATGCGTCGAGTGGATCTTGCATTCTGTGTGCTTGGCCAGTCATTGAGAGAAGGATATGGTGCTAATATTATCATCTTTAATTGCCTTATCAAGGGGCTCTGTACAGCAAACAAGATTCGGGATGCAGCTATGCTGCTCGCTAAAATGCCTCTAATGAGATGTGCTCCCGATTTGATCACTTACACCACTCTTATAGATTTTTTATGTAGCAACGGCAACAGCAGGCTCGGCCTTGAACTGTGTCGTCAGATGGTAAAGGAAGGGATTTGCTCTAGGCCTGATGTTGTAACTTACAATACTCTCATCCATGGATTTTGTAGAGAAGGCGATATTAAAGTGGCTAGGAAGATATTTGAAGAGATGATTGCTGAAGGTATAATGCCTAACGTGATCACATTTAACACTTTAATAGATGGTCTTTGCAAGAATGGGGATGTTATTGCAGCACAAAAGTTGTTTGAAGAAATGCCTGCCCATGGAGTTGTTGCTGATTTGGTAAGCTACAGCACTCTTATTGATGGTCTCTGCAGTCACGGTCAAACCGATAGGGCTTTGAGAATGTTTGAAGAAATGGCTGCAAATGGAATTGTTCCTAATGTGATTACCTACACTACTCTCATTCACAGTCTGTGTTGCCAGGGTAACGTGCATAGTGCCTTGAAGATGTTCAAAGAAATGATTGCCAAAGGAGTGCTTCCAAATGCCCTTACCTGTAATGCTCTTATTCTCGTGTTTTGTCGAGACGGTGACATTGACAAGGCATTTGAAGTATACAAAGAGTATATTGGCTGTGGACTTGAAGAAAGTGCCCATATGTATACTACCTTAATTGATGGTTGTTGCAAAAGGGGGGCCTTTTTGCATGTTTCAGAGCTTTTTCAGAAAATGATAGCACGAGGGGTGATGCCAGATGTTACCACATACAATTGTCTGATTCATGGCTTTTCTGCTAGAGGTGAGTGGAAACATGCAATTGGGGCATTTCGTGAGATGGTAAATCGAAAAATTTCACCAAATATAGTGACTTTCAGTGCATTCATAGACTCCTTGTGCAAGCACAGACTAACCAGTGAAGCAGAGAAGCTGGTAGGTTTAATGGAGGATTGTGGGAATAAACCTAATGTGATAACTTTCACATCCTTGTTGCATGGTTATGTTTTGGAAGATCGTCTTGATGAAGCAGCGGTTCTTTTAGATACGATGGCTCAAAAAGGCATCAAGCCGAATCAGCGTTGTTACAGTAAGTTGATCAATGGTTATTGTAAAAGTGGCAAAATCAATGACGCTCTGCAATTGGTTGAGAAGATGAGGAATCAAGGCTTGAAGCCGGATGATGTCATCTTTGATATATTTCTAAATGCATTAAGCAATTGTGATAATCCTGATGAAATAAAGCAGATTATCTCTGATTTGAGAGATTAAAGATAACTAGTAGAAACTGATTCACTATAAATAGTTTTAAGTGTCATCTTTGACAGTTTTCATGAAGCCAGATCCTATGACACCTCACTGAGCTGGGAAGACCAACTCTCACATTTTGTTTATTGTGTTGATTTTGGTGTGTCAAGTACCAACTTGTATCCTATTTGTACCACAACATGGAAGAAACCAATGGCAGTAAGTAATTTAGACTGCCATATCATTGATTGTGTTGATATTTGGTTTGCAAGTACTTAGTTTGCATGCTGATAATAATTTGGATGATATTAATGGCAAATAACTTTGTGTTGCTTTGGACGATATTAATAACAATAGTTTTATTAATTTTCTTGTACTCTACTATTAATTAAGTGACTAGACTTAATAAAGTCTGTTGGGAGTTCACGAGAGACTATATCGATATTTTGATAGGATTTCCACATGGCACAGTAACATTAGAAGGGTAATTGAAATTAAAATTCTATAGCCACATAGTGAATTAGGGTTCTTTTAGGGTCTAATATGTAAATGAGGCATCTCTTTTTAAGTTTTTATGTTACATTTTATACTTGAAAATGCAATACTCTACATTCTAAATTTCGTAACAACATTGGAAACTTGGAACACTGAAAACTACAGTACATGAACTTTTAGAAAAAGCGCCGAATTCCTCAAGTTTGGACCGGTTAACTAATCAAACAGCTGGATCTTGAGATTTAATGCAATAAGTTGGATATCACCTGAATTCCTCAAGTTTTGATTGTCACCTGAAGTTCTGAACATTAGGGAGCTAGCGCCAGTTTTACAATCCATATTTTTGCCCTACTTGCGAATGTTTTCTACTTGTGGTGCTTAACAAATAGGCCTGTTTACCGTTCGAAACGGCATCGGAGTGGGCCATTCCGTTTGTCGTTCCGTTGCAGCAACGATATGCCCATTTCATTTCGTTTTCTGTTCCGCTTCAATAAACGATATGCCATTTCATTCCGTCCAAACATAACGGAACAGAACAACGCGTCTTACACTAAAAACTGCACTATTTGTCAAAACGGAAGCGAAATAGACCATTTTGTTTACCGTTCCATTTTAGCAACGGTGTGGACTCTCATTCCTTTTATCGTTCCGTTTCTGGACACAAAATGGTATTGTATATAGGGATGAAAACGGATCAGATATTATCCGCTCCGATCCGCATCCGAATCCGAAAAATAGCGGATTCGGATATTAATATCCGTATCCGTTCGGATACGGATGCGGATTCGGATTCAGATATTTTCAAACAGATACGGATGCGGATGTGGAAGAGATTTTGGTGCGGATACAGATGCGAATACGGATAAAAATCCGCATCCGAATTATTTATTGAAACGGATATCCGAATACCCTCCGCCTCCCACTCTCTAATAGTCTAATTAAAAATATTATTCGGGTTCTGGGCCTCCGCCTCCCACTGGATTCGCATCCTCAACAGCCGGATCCTTGACTGTATGGTACAGCCAAGTCATTTGTATTTTAATATTTCAACATTTTAAAATTCAAATGTTGAATTTAAATCGTTGATCTTATTTAATTTTACGGACGATGTGTTTTTATATAAGTTTTATAAAATTTGGAGTTGATTTGATACTAGATCAAGTGGTCAACAAATGAACGAATATGGTTAACTATCACTGATTAATTCTAATACGTTCATTATTTTGTCACTTAATCAAGTATCAAATCGACTCCAAATTTTATAAAATTTATATAAAAACGCATCGCCTGTAAAATTAAACAAGATCAACGGTTTGAATTCAGTATTGAAATTTTAAAATGTTGAAATATTAAAAAACAAATGACTTGGCTGTACCATACAGCCAATGATCTGGCTGTTGAGGATGCGAATCCGCCTCCCACTCTCTAATAGTGTAATGAATAAATTATTCGGATTCGGATTTATATTAAGCAGCACTAGGAATCGATCCCAATTGGTGACATTTGTAAGCACCTCATGCCGATGGACCAAGAAACAATTTGTTTACAGAACTGTTTTGTATATTTATTTATACGTTGCCAAAATTCTAGGTTAACTTTTTTTTTTTTTTATTATGCATTCTAGGTTAACTTACCGAAGCTATGTAGGGGTCGTTTGGCAATATCAAAGTTTAGTGGGATCAAGGGTTAAAGTTAGCATTTTGGGATTAGTGTTTGAGGTTAAAGTTAATAAAAGTTAGTACTAACTTAAAGTTAGTAATTGTTGTTTGGTATGATAGGTTAAAGTTAGTGATCAAAGTGAATACATTTAATTATAACATTCATTTTAATCTAAACATTTTAGAATTCGAAAATTTTAAATCTTGATATTTTCAAAATTTGAAATTTAAAAAAATTTTAAAAGGTGAAAATTAAAATTTAAAATTTAAAATTTTCAAATTTGAAAAATTGAAAATTAGAAAATTTGAAATTTAAAATTTTAAATTTGGAATTTGAAATTTAAAATTTTAAAATTGGAATTTAAAATTTGAATTTTGAAATTTTGAAATTTTTAAATTTGAAATTTGAAATTTGAAATTAGAAATTTAGAAATTTGAAATTTGAAATTAGAAATTAGAAATTAGAAATTTAGAAATTTCAAATTTCAAATTTTGAAATTTGAAATTTGAAATTTTGAAATTTCGAAATTTTGAATTTTGAAATTTAAAATTTGAAATTTTGAAATTTCAAATTTTAAAGTTTCTTCTCAAGATTTTTCTCTTCATATACGATATAAAATTTTTTTTTGGTGTTTGAGAAAAGCTCAAATATATGGCCAAGTTAGGAAGGTAGTGCTAAACCCGTTGAGTCCAAAGTCGTTTGGCGATGCAAGACATGTAGGTTAGCTCGTGGACCCAAAAGTCAAGCTAAACTTGACACTACCAAATGATGTGTGATAAGCTAATACCCAAAAGTAACCTAAATTAACCGCAAGCGCACGGCAAATCGTTGGTACAGTTGGGGTCGAATCCACAGGGACGGTAAGATGAATATTAGACCTTAATCATTCACAAAATCTAAGCAATAGAATGATGGGTTTTGGACTTAATCAAAAGGTAACACAAAAACAATCAATTAAGACAAACAAAACAATAGCAGTTTTTGGTGTTTTTGGTGATGAAATATGGTATAAAAATGTCCTAGGGGTTCAGTTTCAACCTTGGTTAGGCCATGAGCTGTCAATGCTTCTCACTCTCGTGACCAAACATTGACAAGTGCAGGCCAGAGAGCCATGTGCGACCGCACAGGACCTCTGTGCGACCGCACAGCCCATGGTTAGTGTTGGATTGATGCAATACATTGGTTTCTAGCTTGTATGGGACAGGTCTAGCCATACCTAAACTCTTGAACCTCAACTCTCGTAATGTTGGTCACAATATTTGGTGCGGAACCTAGCCTAAAGTCCCCATTAGGTACATTAAACCTCAACTCTCGTTATGTTGGCTTAACCATCCTAAGTCTATTTGTTGGTTCACAAAGGCATCTACTAGACTCTCGCCTAAGTAGAAACTTGTCCCTTTTGAGGCTTAAGTTGGTCACCTCTCGGCTCCTAACCTACCTTGATTACCTACTTGGTTCAATTAAACAATCTGCACCTTTTGCCTAAGTTAGGTGTGGCCATTCACCTAAAAGGAGGTTCAATTGGACAATCAAACACAAACAAGCAACTTCATTCAATAACCAAGTAAATAGTATACAAGAGAAACCAAGTACTACATCAATTCAACAAACCTAACCTTGGTCTCCACAAATTCCCTAGAACATATCTAAATCTAGCCTAACATAATGGTAAAACAAGCAAAGAAAGTAAAGGAATGCAAAGATACAATCTCCATGCTAAAACCAAATCAAAAGGGAAGGCAAGATGCCCCTTCTCAAGCCCGATCGACTTCTGGACCAGCAAGGGAGGTGCTTGGGTGGAATGATGAGGCGTAGGAGGTGAGATCCAAGGCGGCAGAGGAGCTGTGCGGTCGCACGGGATGGTTGTGCGGTCGCACGGGAGCTCCGGAGCTGATACGAGGCATCCTGACAATTTGCCATCCTGCCATCCCACACCCACGCGCTAAAAACGGGCTGGCCCAAAAGCAATGCGCTGCAATCTGGGCGTCATGACAATACTGCACGCTGACATCAGCTAGACACTGAAAGTATTTAACTTCAAGTAAGGGAGTATATAAATGTATTTTTTTAATAAAATTAAACAAATTTAATAATATTTATAATGAATTAAATTCCACCATTTGGACCTATCAGTTGAAAATATAGAGTATATATTTGTGTATAAGGAATTTCATTATACATAACAATGCAGTATTTATTTTTTTTTTCAACATTTAGTGTTCAAAAAATGCTTAAATGTTTATTAGGTGGCAAATATATTAACTAAAGGAGTATATACTTCTCCGTAAGGGAGCATATACTTCTTTATAAGAGATTAAAATATTCAAGATACAAATTTCAGCCAAAATTGTTCAAATGAGCATTCAAATTACAAAAAAATTATATACTTCTTCACAAGGACGGACTTCAAATAAGCATTAAAAAAACAGTCAAGATTCTTCAAATAAGCATTCAATATACTTAAAAGGAGTATATACTTTTTAATAGGAGACTATAAAATTCTTCATAAGAGATTCAAATAAGCATTCAAGATACAAATTGCACCAAGATTGTTCAAATAAGCCACCAACATTACCAATTTAATTATATATCAATCCAAACAATAAAATCAAGTTCAACTTAATATTTAGTCTAACCAACCATAAAATCATTACAACCAAATTCAAACATGCTAACAAACTTAATAGAAACTGCAACAACGACCATCAATCATCTCAATCGAAGTCCAGGAGAAAATATTCGCTCACATTCTGAAATTTAGACTTCACTTGATTTATAGGATTTAATAACAAACAATAAGCAACCACGCACTCATCATCACATACATCAATCTGCAAAAGAAAAAAAATATACAATTTTAGAATATACATTTCCTTAATCATATGTTTTGTACTCCGTTGTTAGATATTATTTACTCCCTTATCATATGTTTTGTACTCCTTTAAGCCTATGCTAAAATACCAAACACACATGCCAGGTTCTTGATATGTACTCCCTTGTTAGATATTATTTACTCTCTTATGCTATATTTTGTACTCCTTTAAGATTATGCTAAAATACCAAACACACCTGTCAGGTTCTTGATATGTACTCTCTTGTTAAATATTATTTACTCCATTATCCTATATTTTATACTCCTTTAACATTATGCTAAAATACCAAACAAACCTGCCAGGTTCATGATATGTACTCCCTCGTTAGATATTATTTACTCCCTTATCTTATATTTTGTACTCCTTTAAGATTATGCTAAAATACCAAACACACCTGCCAGGTTCTTGATATGTACTCCCTTTTAAGATATTATTTACTCCCTTACCCTATATTTTGTACTCCTTTAAGATTATGCTAAAATACCAAGCACACCTGCCAGGTTCTTGATATGTACTCCCTTGTTAAATATTATTTATTCCCTTATCCTTTATTTTGTACTCCTTTAAGCCTATATTAGAACAACAAACAAATAACAAAGCTTCTTGATATGCACTCCCTTGTTAGATATTATTTACTCCCATATCTTATATTCTGTATTCTTTTAAGTCTATGCTAAAATACCAAACACACCTGTCAGGTTCTTGATATGTACTCCCTTGTTAGATATTATTTACTCCCTTATCCTATATTTTGTACTCCTTTAAGATTATGCTAAAATACCAAACACACCTACCAGGTTCTTGATATGTACTCCCTAGTTAGATATTATTTACTCCTTTATCCTATATTTTGTACTCCTTTAAGATTATGCTAAAATACCAAACACACATACCAGGTTCTTGATATGTACTCCCTCGTTAGATATTATTTACTCCCTTATGCTAAAATACCAAATACACTGACCACGACCACAGCCACTTTTAATGCCTTCACCGTGACCGCCACTTTCAACGGGTCATTTTCTAATACCACCTCGATAATCAGCACAAGATTACCTCGACTGCCACCTCGAAGACCTCACGCACGACCATTAAAAGGTGACTCTGAACTAGGAAACTCTGTAAATTAAAAAGTAATAATGAAAATTAAATAAGTACTCCTTTCATGTCAAATAAGTACTCATTTCTGTCAAATAAGTACTTTTTATTGTCAAATAAGTACTCCTTTGTTGTGAAATAAATAATCCTTTATTGTCAAATAAGTAAGAAAAAAAATCACAAGCTTAGTATATACTTCCTTTGAAGTTTGTATTTACTCCCTTAATTCAGGTTAACTACACTCATGCAAGACAAATCTATAACTGACAAATCTATAACTTATAACAAACAGATACAAACTAACAAAACCAACAAATAATTCACCATCTTAATATATACTTCCTTATACTATATACTTCCTTATAATATATATATTTACTCCTTTATTTTATGTTAACTACACTTACAATACAAATAGTAAATGCATAAAAAGAATTTTTATGATATTCAGGTGACCTGAACAATTGGTCTGACAATACTCGGAACTGTCACTAACAGAGACAAGCAGTAAATACATAAACAATCAGAAATAAGAAAAAATGCCGATGTAAAATAAAAGAAAAAAAATAATCACTTGACAATTCCCATCTCCAAAGACCTTTACTTCTTGAAGGCCATACATATTTAACCTGACTAGTGTTCTAAATCGTGTAAAATAGGCAAGCTCGTAAAACTGAGTGTCAATTAAGTAAGCTTTGGCCTCTCCTAAATTGGTAATTTTACTAAGGGATGCTGAATTGACCTTAAATTGCTCGACATATGTCGCATTACCTAAAAGTTTTAGGTGTCTTACAATTTGATAGGGATTGTATTGCAAATGTTAGAAACCATGAATAGTCTAGGCTTTCATGCTATTTATCTCTGTACCTCATGGATCTAGAAGTACACTCGTATAAAGAGCTCCACAATATTCAAATAAAAATCTTAATGCTATCAAGAGGAATTTAAATATAACATTGAGGAGAATTTCTGACAAGATTTACGAGAATAATAGCTAATTATTGGGCAAAATTCTCAATTCTCCATTTTCAATTCCATCGTTAGTACCTTACTCATTTCAGCAAAAAAAAATATGTGACACAAATGATTGAATTGATTAATTGAATAGAAATATGACTAAACCTCATAAGCTGAGTTGCCTTATTCCTCCGATTCAACTTTTCATGCGAATATAAAATCTAGGACGAATAACAGAAGAGAACTAGCACAATTAATCAGAAAAATGAGAACCTATTTAAGATTTTTAATAAAAAATTTAAAATTAATTAGATTAGAGATCAATACCTTGAAGAAGTGAGATCAGGGATGTAAAGAGAAGAATAGTTGCAATGGCTGCCGATAACTATGGAGATGGCAACAAAGACAGCGAGAGATCAAACATCTCAATCGGCCACGGCGAAGTAGAAAATCGATACATATGAACTGATTGTAAACGAGAGAGACAAGAAGAGATCGAGAAAGAGAGATCGAAAATAGATTTACGGATTCAAAACTCCGACGAAGATCTATTTTCGACGCGAGGGAGGTCCAGACCTGCCATGGCGATGCAAGAGGAGAGAGATCAGATCTGAAAAGAGAAAATTGAGAAAGGTTTGGTAGATCTGTCGAAAGATTGAGTGAGAGAGATATTTGAGCAAGAGATATGGGCTGGGTAGGGCCTGTTAGGATGACAGGATGGCACCTACGTAGGATATCCGTATCAGCTCCGCTCATAATTCCTGTATAATAATATATAAAAAGAAAAAAGAAAACCGAAAAATTGGATTGGAATGGAAAGGAAAGGACAATGCATTGGAAAGCCCACAAAGCCCACAAAATCAGTGGGCTGCATTTATCTGAGCCCAGCTTAATGGATCTACAGTTAATTGCACTTTCATTCTTTCGTGTTTCCTCGTGGAGTCGTGGTTTGCACTTTGCAGTTTCCAGTTTTCCACTTTACTAGTAAAGGAAGCAGGAAAGGAATAAAGGAAAGGTAGGTGCTTTCTGTGATCCTTGGTTTGATCTTTGATCTGATGAGTGCGAAGGCAGCGAAGCCATTTTGTGGGCATCTTCAGAAACTGGTGCGGAAAGGACGCCAGGCGGAGGACCTTCAGCTGGAAGAAGACATCTCTCGCTTTCACCGCCTCCTCTGTCCCTCTCCCTCTCCCGACAATGTTAATCACCCACCGTCCATCATTGCCATCAACGGCCTTCTCACATCCATTTCTAAGACCAAGCATCCCAACCGCTACCCAACCGTGCTCGCTCTCTTTAATCGCTTGAAAAGCACCCGACACAGAAGAAGCCTCGCTCCAACCATCCGTACCTTCGGCCTTGTCCTCGATTGCTGCTGTAGCATGCGTCGAGTGGATCTTGCATTCTGTGTGCTTGGCCAATCATTGAGAGAAGGATGTGGTGCTAATACCATCATCTTTAATTCCCTTATCAAGGGGCTCTGTACAGCAAACAAGATTCGGGATGCAGCTAAGCTGCTCGCTAAGATGCTTCTAATGAGATGTGCTCCCGATTTGATCACTTACACCACTCTTATAGGTTGTTTATGTAGCAACGGCAACAGCAGGCTCGGCCTTGAACTGTGTCGTCAGATGGTAAAAGAAGGGATTTGCTCTAGGCCTAATGTTGTAACTTACAATACTCTCATCCATGGATTTTGTAGAGACGGTGATATTCCAATTGCTAGGAAGGTGTTTGTAGAAATGGTTTCTGAAGGTATAATGCCTGACGTCATCACATTTAACACTTTAATAGACGGTTTTTGCAAGAATGGGGATGTTATTACAGCACAAAATCTGTTTGAAGAAATGCCTGCCCATGGAGTTGTTGCTGATTTGTGTACCTACAACACTCTTATTGATGGTCTCTGCAGTCACGGTGACACTGATAGGGCTTTGAGAATGTTTGAAGAAATGGCTGCAAATGGACTTGTTCCTGATGTGATTACCTACAATATTCTCATTCATAGTCTGTGTTGCCAGGGTAACGTGCATAGTGCCTTGAAGATGTTCAAAGAAATGATTGCCAAAGGAGTGCTTCCAAATGACCGTACCTGCAATGCTCTTATTCTCGGGTTCTGTCGAGACGGTGACATTGACAAGGCATTTGAAGTATACAAAGAGTATATTGGCTGTGGACTTGAAGCAAATGCCCATATATATACTACCTTAATTGATGGTTGTTGTAAAAGGGGGGCCTTTTTGCATGTTTCAGAGCTTTTTCAGAAAATGATAGCACGAGGGGTAATGCCGAATGTTACCACATACAATTGTTTGATTCATGGGTTTTCTGCTAGAGGTGAGTGGAAACATGCAATTGGGGCATTTCGTGAGATGGTAAGTCGAAAAATTTCACCAGATATAGTGACTTTCAGTGCATTCATAAACTCCTTGTGCAAGCACAGACTAACCAGTGAAGCAGAGAAGCTGGTAGGTTTAATGGAGGATTGTGGGAATAAACCTAATGTGATAACTTTCACATCCTTGTTGCATGGTTATGTTTTGGAAGATCGTCTTGATGAAGCAGCGGTTCTTTTAGATACGATGGCTCAAAAAGGCATCAAGCCGAATCAGCGTTGTTACAGTAAGTTGATCAATGGTTATTGTAAAAGTGGCAAAATCAATGACGCTCTGCAATTGGTTGAGAAGATGAGGAATCAAGGCTTGAAGCCGGATGATGCCATCTTTGATATATTTCTAAATGCATTAAGCAATTGTGATAATCCTGATGAAATAAAGCAGATTATCTCTGATTTGAGAGATTAAAGATAACTAGTAGAAACTGATTCACTAAAAAATAGTTTTAGTGTCATCTTTGACATTTTTCATGAAGCCAGAGCCTATGGCACCTCACTGAGCTGGGAAGACCAGCTCTCACATTTTGTTTATTGTGTTGATTTTGGTGTGTCAAATACCAACTTGTATCCTATTTGTACCACAACATGGAAGAAACCAATGGAAGTAAGTAATTTAAACTGCCATATCATTGATTGTGTTAATATTTGGTTTGCAAGTACTTAGTGTGCATGCTGATGTTTATTGGAAAAATAATGCAGGTTCAATTTTCCTAAGTGTCATTCTTTTTTCCCTTTTTTCAGGTCAATAGAGTTCTGAACTTGTTGGATCTCATGTGTGATATTTAATTTCACATAGGATATGGCTTAATTTTTTTTTTAGTTTTTTGTATGATAATGTTGAGGTAATTAATGATAAATACAGTTGCAGGGATTATTCATTGTCCAAAAAAGTAAGAACTAAACTCTAGATAGTACTTTCATATAGAGTTTGTCTATGATGAGATGCATCACAAAAAGCTTTCCGTGAGTTGCGATAAAAAATCCTAGATCTAGAAAATGATCGATCAAAACCGTCAAATATAATCTACGTACTGAAATCTCCACAAAGTTTTATATTTTTTCGGAATTGTAATTTTTTATTTTATTTTTTGAATTTTTAAAAACTGTTGTGAGTCAATTGTACACCTTTGTTGCACGAGCACGTGTGATAACTCTCCAAAAGTAAAGGATTTAGCTAGATGTGAAAAACAATTACTTTATGAAAGAGACACAAATAGGACCTCTGGCATATCGTACAATGAGTAAATCAACTGATGATATTGATACACCAACATATATAATAGATTTTTTTCTGGTACAAGTGTTTATGTTATGTCAGTCAGAAGCTATTGCATGAGGTTTAATGTACAGTTTTTATTATGGTTATTGGTTGATAAGCAAAGTTCTGTACAGTGACAGTGGACTCACTATAGGGTTTACCACTGGACCGCCCGGTCTGACCCGAACCGTACCCGAACCGGACTTTTTCTCGACCCGACCCGGACCGTGGAAGAACCGTGCTGGACCAAGGGGGGTGGTCCGGGTCGGGTTTATCACGGGTTTGGGTCGCCAATTTTGCATAAACCCGTCCCGTCTTAACCCGTGGACCGGCCTGGACCGGACCATAAACCCGTGTAAACCCGCGCAAACCCGTGTGAACCGTTGCATTTTCAAAAAAAAAAACCAAACCGGACGGTGCATTTCCCTCCCATTTCTCTCTCCCCATCAGCGACCAATAGAAACTTGACACGCGTCCAAGCCAGCCACGCGCCAACGCACGTGTCAAGCCCTGATTTGCCGCTGCTTCTTTTTGTTTTCGCGTCCAATCATACGAGGACACGTGGGAGAGAGAGAGAGGCGGTTTGGTAAACACTAACCTAACATGTTAGATAGTATTAATAACCCTTGTCCGTTTGGACTTTGGCGTGAGAGCCGAGAGGGAAGTGTCCAAAAAATAGCCAGCTTTTTTTTTCCCCATGTCAGTCCACCAATCCGGTGGTGACACGTGTCCAAAAAAGCAAGCCAAACGGCTCTTTTAGCCGTTGTATTAAAAGCAGGCAGCAGACAGTCACTAACGGCTCTTTTAGCCGTTATAAATCCCAACGGCTATATCAAAAAATAATTTTAAAAATAATATTACAATATTTTAAACTCTATAAATAGCCCTGCATACTATCCCATTTCCACACCAACTCAACAGTCATTTCTCACTCTCTACTATCTCTCTCATATTTCCACTCCACAGCCAACTTTCTATCAATCCTATTTCCATAATTCCATTTCTATTTTCATAATTCCATAATCCTATTTATATTTATATCCATAGTAGTTTTTCAATATTATTTTTGTAATTTCGTATTTATTTTTATTCCAATCTTATTATCCATACTTCCAAAAAAATGGCATCTCCTAATCCTAATCCTAATGATCAATTTGCCCAACGATTAAGTGAAGATATGTTTGGTCCATCTCTTACTTATCCACAAAATCCTAATTATTCTAGTGGAACGCATGGTGCAAGTTCGAGTGTTCCTGAAATTATTTCGAGTCCCGAAATTATTCCAACTCCGAATTCTTCTATTCCACCGCCATCGGAAGCGAACACTCAAGCAACGGAGAAGAGGAAAAGGTCCGAACCGAATTACACCGCGGAATGGTAGCGATATTACGAAAAAACATTAGACGAGAATGGAGGTTTAAAGTCCGCAAGGTGTAAGGTAAAAAATTGTAAAGGTAACTTTTTATACGTTAAAAAAAATGGTATGAGCTCCTTCCAAAAACATGCCAAAAAACATGAAAATGCCCATGAAGAACCGCAAAATGAACCAGACACTCGGTTGGTCCAAACAACTTTGAACTCAGACGGTACTAGAACTCACCGAAAGTATGTCCCGGAAAAAATGCTTAGCGAATTTACTCGTTACATTACCCACAAAGAACAACCTATAGCTATGGGTAATTGCTTTGCTTTTGCACGGTTGGTAATTTGCGGTGTAGGCGAACCACTTTATAGGAGATTCCACCATAGGAAAATCACCAAAGAGCTCAAGAAACAATTTCTTGAACGAAAAAATGAATTAGTGGCCCAATTTGCTTTAGCTACTTACAAGGTCTCAATAACATCTGATATTTGGACTGCCGGTAAACATGGCCTTGGTTATAGTTGTATTACTGCACATTATATTGATGACAATTGGATTTTACAGAAAAGAGTCTTAAGTTTTCATGTTTTAGATTCTCTGCACACCGCTAAGGTAATTTACGATCATATTATGGATGTTTTGAAAGAGTACAACTTGGTTAGGGATTTAGAAAAAAAGATTTTCTCGATATCTTTTGACAATGCTAGTAATAACACCAAGTCAATAGATTATTTTCTCCGGTCCCTAAACCCAATTATGGATGGTGCCATGTTACACCAAAAATGTGCTTGTCATATTTTGAACCTAACCGTAAAGGCCGGCCTTGAAACCGATGGTGTTGACAAATTGATTACCAAATTTAAGAATGCCTTGACCCATATTTACTTGAACCAAGTTAGGAAACAAAATTTTCATCAATTATGCCAACGATTAGGGTTAAGTAAGTTAGCCGTTCCATGGGACGTAGACACCCGTTGGAACTCAACTTATAGAATGTTCCACCGAGTCCATCCTTACAAGGAAGCAATAAACACCATGTTGAGTAGCAATAGCGATAGCATTCAACTATCGCTCTCTCCGGGCGAGTGGCAACATGTAAAACACTTCCTCTAAGCCTTCTTCGAAGCAACTGTGAGATTATCAAGCTCATACACTCCATCGTCCCACGAGCTCCTTCAACAACTTTATGAAATTTCCAAGGTGTATGCAAGCATTAGAGGTAAATTACAATTTTTAGAATTATTTAAAGATCATTATTTAAACTACTCATAAATTGTAATAATATTTTATTTTGCAATTTTTAGAATTAGAATATCAAGACCAAACTCTTGCACCAATTTTACAAGCCATGACGACCAAATTTCTAAAATATTGGGAGGAGGTACCTCTAGTGACTATCATAGTCAATTGCCTCAATCCAAACTTGAATAAGATGTACACCGTGAAGATGTCGCAAAGGTACAAAAGTCATCTTGGTTTATCGTCCCACAATGAGAAGGCACGCGTCAACTTCGCATTGGAGACCATGTTCAACATATACAACGCAAGGAGAAATTCCGCTCAACCGCCTCCAAGTTCAACAACAAGGCCTAACACAGGGTTAGACTTTTAACTTATATGCATTTTTTTTTGAAATTTTACTATTTAACATAGATATATATATTTTTTAAAATTTTACTGATTAACTTATATATTTTTTTTAATTGAAACAGTAGTCGCCGCGGTTTGTTAGATGAGTTACGAGACGAGGATGACTTAATCACTGGATATGGAATATCCAACGAATTATCGAGTTACGCATTATTACCGCCAAACATGGAAGATGAACCAATTGATATTCTCGACTATTGGAAGAGGCATTCAAGTGCTTATCCAACACTAGCGATGATGGCGAGAGATATATTTGCAGTCCCCGTGTCTACCGTCCCATCTGAATCTTGTTTTAGTTCAACGAATAGAATTCTCACTGATAGACGGAGCAAGCTCGGCCCAAATGTTTTCGAAAGACTTGTATGCATGAAGGATTGGATCGAAGCTGAAATCGAACGCAACATTATGTTCCGGGAGAAACTAGCGGTACTGAAACTCAACCAAGTGCTAGTGGGAGTGAGGTGGAGTCGGAAGATGAATATGATCCGAAAGATACCGACCTATGGTATTTGCGCAAGAAATACTAGTTTGGTAATGATGGTATAATTTTCTAAACTCTTTAAATTTAATTTCTTCTAAAATTACTTCAACTTATTTATTAAAAAATATTACTAACAAAAAAAAATTAGAACTCCGCCTATGTTACTATTTTTTAGCATAGCCGGCCCCAAGCCCGGAAAAAGAAGGAGGGTAACTTGATATAATTATATTTGAATTTGTTCAATTATTAAAAAAATTACAAATCAAGTTTTTAGAATAAAATAAATTTTAAATAAACTACAAATTATTTTATTATTAATTTTATTAGACTTAATATATTTTAACTAATTTTTATAACTTATATTTTATAATCTTTTGTCATGTAATTTTGAAAACCATCGACAATGAAAAAAACATTAAAAATTATAAATTAAATTTTAAATAAAAAAATTAAAATGGACTACAAAATTATACTTAATTATTTGAACTATAAATATAATATATTTTAGCGAATTTATATTAATTTATTTTAATAATTTTTGATATTGAAACAATGAAAAAAAGAAAAATAAAAATCTGGAAAAAACCCACTTGGACCGGACCGGACCCGACCCGCCTTTACCCGTCCGGTTCACATAGGTCCGGGTCTACCAAGGATTTGGGTCGACATTTGAAAGGTGGCCCGTGCTAATCCGTCCTGTTTGGACCCATGAATCCGTGAACCCGTGGCCCGTGGGAGTTTGGACCGGACCGGACCGGACCGTCTGGTAAACAAGTCTCACTGTATAAAGCTTGCGCAGCGTGACTTTCACGTGAGAACTGTAGTTAGAACAGTTCCGTCATCCTAGCCGTTTATTTCAGCTGAATGAATGATCTCTTTCGTCCATTCATTAGCATGGCTCACTTCTCTTTCTGTCATCGCAAGAATCCCCTTTCTGTCTCCATCTTAGCTTTTTCCACGCACACCACACATCTTCCTCCTCCGATCACGGCTGAAAGTAAATCGATTGATTGAGGCCATACTTCTCCCTCTCCTCTCCGCTCTCAGTTTCATCCCCACCGTCTCCCTCCTCGCTCTAGGTTGCACCTCCTCCTATTTCTCCATTTCTGCCAGCACAGCTCCCAACACAAACACAAAGAGAAAGAAAAATAGTTGTTACTTCTCTTCCTCAGATATACGAACATGGTACACAACAAAGAAGCAAGGCGCTCCATATCCCTAAAAGTTTGTAGTGATATGATATAAGAAGCAAAATAATTTTGACATGAAATAGCAAAAATGAGGAGTCAATGCGCTTGATAAAAGAAAGGATAAAGAATCTGGTCTTGAGATGAAATTTATTTATTATTTTTTTTCCATGTACCATCCTTTCTGAATAAGCAAGTACATAATTATGTTTCATGAGCAATTAAATTTGGCAAATCAGTTCTTATCTCATTGTTCCCTTGGTATATTATGACTTTCTCAGGATGTGGCTAATGTTGGAATTTGGTACCTTTGCCAAGTTGTTGGTGGTATTAAGGATGGAATCCATGCCAAATTCTTCCAGGTAAAGGGCTTCTGTAAAAGTTTTGGTACCACACTATCTCATGCCTGTATTAGTTGCTTTGGCTTGATTTCATTCATGTGAATCTTTCATGTGGTTATCTAAAAAATAAATTCTTGGTTTCATTTTTTTACCTTCACTTACTTCGGTAAATCTTTGATGTTGATCAAAACATATCAACTTCTCCTTTTACTGTTAAAAAATAAATCATCTAATCTGATTCTCTTTTTGCGATTAAAAAACTTAAATGTCATGTGAAGTGTGATTAATTAAACTGAATATATCTTTCTTTTTGCTTCAGAGTTTATTCAGAGTTATATGTTTTATTCAAACTTAATAATGTCATGTTTCTTTTACTATAACAGCATATCAAGTTATATGCTGGTTGATTGGCGTTTATTACCCTCCTTCACAGGTTGGTTGCTTCAAGTTTTGTGGTTTGTTGTTACCTGGTCGTGTGTAAGCTATGTTGCCGCATAAGGAGAAACTAATACTCGATAAAATAGAATTCAGCGTCCAGCCGATCTAAACATTCCTAAGATGTTTTGTGTCCAGCCGATTTAAATGTTCCATAGAGGTTGGTTGTATTCTTTTTTTTAGTTCAACATCTTTACTTTAGCAATTTTGGTTCCTTATTTCTTTTCTCAGTTCATATTTTTAGTATTTTGTTTTGTTGACTATCATTACCATTTTTTGTTGTTTTATTGGTCGTTTGTTTAGATTAGATGTTGTTTGCAGTCCATGAGGCAGAAAAATTGTATAGAAAAGTTGGAAAAAAAATCTGCTTCGACAATAAATTGAATTTTTGTAATTGTTTCCTCACTGAATCATAGTTGTGTGCTATGGTTTGTGCTTCTCCGATTTAGGCGCGCCTTCTCCTTCTGTGCTGCTTATTCCTTCACATTCCGCTACCTGCTGTCCCTCATCTTTGTCTTTGATCCTCTTTTTACTGTTCGCTCGGTATGTTGTTCTTGGTTTTTTTAGCTATTTTGTCTTTGTTGTTCTGGATTTTATTTGTACTGAGCAGGTGTTAATTTCTGTGCTTTCGTATCTGTTCAGGTCAGGAGGTGCTGTGTAGGCTGGAGTGTACATCTCTGGATCCGAGATTGCCACTGGTATTTCCCTCTGTCACCTGCTCCTATTATGTTTGTTGTGAGGTTTTCGTTTTCTCTTTTTGTTTGAGTTTCAATCAGTTGGCGCAAGTGATGCTACTAAGCTAACTGGGGAGAGTTAGGTTCTATTCAGGCCACAATTCTGTGAGTGTTTGTCAGTATGGGGCTTAATTAATTACAGCACTGTGTGTTCGATCGAGGTATGTAAGGGTGTTTTGTTTTTTTTGTTGGTGCAATAGCCTTTTTTTATGAAAGTTTTATTACTTCCTTTAGTTGGTTGTTGCTCCAGCAGAATTTTGTTTTTCAGTATATTATCATGGAAATTTCCTCACTTTTCTGTGTATTTTTTTTATCATTTTTTGGCATGTCAGGGTTCATTGTGATTTCTGTTCAGCTGTTGTTTCCAAGGAAAAGGGAGAAGTAATGTGGTCTGTCAATCACTCATTCGATAGGTGAGCAACTGTTTGTTGTTGTGGATGTTTATAATTATACGTATTTTATGAGTGAGTAGCTTTGGATATGGTTTGGTAATTCTGCCTGCATGGTCATGGTCAGTGGTTGGTCATTGGGTATAGATAGTCGGTGTTTCTTCGGATGATATACATCGCATCCTATTTTATTTTGCTCCTTTAGTAGTGGTTTTGACGGGTATTGAGTGGTCATGTTTGATTGTCAGGGTTATTCATTTATTTATCTTCTCTGGTAGTGTTTCTTCATGATGTTATGCATTATTTTTCTGATTTTATTTTACAGGTATATTTGGGATTTTGAGATGCCAATTTTTGGAGATTTTATCTAAACTTTGAGGTATATTTTATCGCTTCCAAGTTTCAATAGTATACAGACATTCATATATTCCCTCTCTTTATAAATTACTCAACTATGTTTTGAATGTAATTTGTTTATGTATACTGTTGTTGCTTCAAATTTCTTTAGTGAAAGAGGAAGCAATCTTATGTGGTACTGGTATGGCTTTTGTTTCATTAATTTTATAATATGAGAGTTAAATGACCTTTCAATGATGTCTCATAATGTTCTTCTCCTCCAAATTTCAAATCAAAGTACAAACTTTTTGGTTGTGTTATGTAAAAGGTTTTTTTTGGTTATTGAAAAATTATAACACAACCAAAACAGTGGGCGGCTATGCATCAGTTTGGCCTTAATTCCTCTCTCATAAGTCCAAATGTATGCTTCAATCGATCATTATGTGATTTAAAAATATAAATTGCTCTCATTTTAAATTTTCTTTTCTTAATTTTCAGCTCATGGCTCATCAAGTAAACTGATTTTTATTGAAATTGTTCTTTTTATCCCTCTTTCATTTATTCAGGTTTTTCCTTACGTTTTGCAAGGGCATATCTGGTACATAAATGTACACCTAAAAGAAGAAAAATTTCACAATTGTTTAGGTCTTTAACGATTACTACTTTTTATAATGGCACCTACAAATTGTTTAGGTCTTTTATAATTTCGTAATTAAGCTTTTCCTTCCAAATTTCTAATTTTTTTTTTACAATTATGTAGAGATCTTTGATTGCACCGGCTGCTCATGCTTCTAATTCAGCTGAAGCTGAATGCTTGAAGTTCCTAGCATCCCCTGTTGGCAAGGGTTGGCATCTTTCAAAGATCATATTTGTTTTTTATTTATTTCTGAAATTTTCTTCATAAAAAAAATTTAGTTTTTTTATTATTTTTTCCTTGGAATGCAGGATGAATATTCACAGTGGGTGGTGGCTAGCCAGAGAAGCTAGAAGTGATGTCAGAATTTCTAAGATACTACTCTATCTCCCCTTCACCTAAGTAAGTATTTAAAGTTTACTATTTGTGGCTTTCCATCAAAATTGAAGTGCTTACAGGGACTCTTCTCCAAAGATTTTTCTTGAGAACAAGGATCGTTCTGACTTCTGAACAGTAGGTCCATTTATTTCAGGTCAGGGATACTTTTGTCCTAATTTTTAAGATTAAGATTTTTTAAAATTAAAAATTTGATTGAAAATGAGAAAGGGGTGTCAGAAAAGCTTAATTAGAGAGGTTTATATCCGATTTTATAGATCAGAGGTGTTTATTTCTGGTTTTAAAAGATTGGAGGGGTGTATATCCAATTTTGCCTTCTTTATATATATTGCATATATTTTCTGTCACACTGACAGACAATTTATATTCATTATACTTCATGTCATGAATTGATGCTAGATTGTGATGTAGGATCAGTTTAAAGATGTAACGGTTTTCAACCATATATATTTCATTTTTGATTCGCTCATGTGGATAAGAGTGGATTGTTTATTCGTTGATGTCATGCTATCTACCTCTTGCTTTTCATTTATATTCATTAATTATGCTTTTCATTTTTCTACATGAGAGTTCAATGCCAAATGTATGGTAATTTCATTGTCTTTCTTATTTTTTTTTTCTTTCAAATGGCTATACTTTATTATTGTTTGTGTGTTTCTTTTTTCAAATTAAATACTGACAATGATGCTTTCTGTGATTGTTTTTCTAGATTGCAAACATTTTTCAAATACGTTATTTGATAGTTTTGTCTGCACAAAATATCATAAGAATTTTATAAAAATAATAAGAACTCAATCACCAAGAATAATAAAAAATTAAAAATAGATAAAACTCTTTGCCGAATGGTTGTTAATTTAAAAATCTCGTTTGCAAAAGAATCAGTATTGTGAACTTTGGAGGTAAGCACTCTAATCCGTATTTCGTTCTTTACCGCAATACCTAAATAGAGAATTGATTATACGAGTACCAATGAGGTTTAAATACTAATTGATGAATTATAATTTAAACCGGTTGAGAAATGTTCCACACATCCACCTAATAATGTTTAGTTTGGTTAGTATTGATCAAACAATTCATCACAAACAGTCTTATACTTTACCGATCTTTCATGCTTGAAATAGACATAGATGAATCGCGCAACGCGCGAGATTAGCACTAGTGAATATTGATTGGCTGAGCACTTGAGCAGAGTATTAAAGAGATTGAGCATGATGTACAGATGCGCCACAAAAACATAATTTGTATGGAATTAAACGTGAAATTAAAGTCCATTTTTGTGTGATTGTCAGATAGCAAAGGAGTCCTTCGAAACATCGAAGTCTCTATCTCTACTTTTAGAACCAATAAAAAGATCATTTATCCAACATTTTATATAGGATCTGGATCTTTAATTTTTATAATTTGATTTGATCTATAGATGTGATCTCAAATGAAATATTAAACCTTTTCGTGTAGGATGGAAAAAATAACAGTTGATTTTGTTGATAAAGATTTTCATTTGAACTTTCTAATTAAAACGTAAGAAAAAGAATTAAATAGTTTAATATGTTATAAAATATTGAGCACACTCTGGTAGTCTGGTTTGAATATCAATTATTTAATTTTTATTTTATTTGCCTACATATTAGTACACGTTTTTGCTAGTGTAAAATAAAATAAACTCCCTTGCTTTTAGGATCCATTATAACCATAATTTTTTTTTTCATTTGAAAATAAACTCGTTAAATTTATTTCATTGAAATAAATTAATTTCTCCATAGAAACTGCCGAGTCAAACATGAAACAATTATATATATTGAACACATAAAATCCATCGGACGGTCTGGATTGGTCCTCGTGGGGTGGGGTTGGGTTTACGGTTTACGGTGCTCATAATTGGAGTAGAAAGGAGTTGAGAGGGAAGGCATCCACCACTCGAGTTCAGATCTGGTGCCGCGCGGCACACCGTGTAGCGCGGCATCGTAGCCGTCTGATCAAGATCCAATGGACAAGGGAGCCCCGTGCATGTAACCTAGATTGATAGGCCCGTAAAAAATGAACCGTCCGATCAAGATCAGACGGCCCGTACGCGCGCTACACGGTGTCCCGCGCTACACGGGATTCGGGTCCTCCACCACTCACCATCCAGGCAGGCGAAGGCGGAGTCGGGAGATGAAAACACGGTCGAGATCAACGCAGGAAAGCAGCGCGCACAAGTCCCTGTCGCAGGTCTCTCATTCCAATTCCAAGCCCAAGAAGAAGAATAAGAATAAGAAACAGGCACAGCACAAGTCTTCTCTTAAGGTTAAGGTCAAGGATGATCCCCACAAGCCCAAGAAGCCTCCCACCGCTTTCTTCTTCTATCTGTACTGCTACTACTACAACTATTCTTTTCTTCTCTCACCCATGCAAATTTTGTCTGATTTCGCTCTATTTGACTACTCGAATGGTTAGTAGTCAGTACCATACCAGTGTTCTCAGCACCGCTTCAAATTGTCAACTTACTTTCTAAAGGATTACAATAACCATTCTTCTATCTCTTGGGAGTCTTATGTACATGCTATGCTATTTGAGAACATGTTCAGTCTTATGTACAATAACCATTCAGTGCTTGTGTTCTTTTTTATTTTTTTATTTTTTCCCTTTTTCTTTGATGGGAAGTCTGATAATAAATTGGGAACATTCACAGCAATCCAAATCCTGTGTTGCGCGATATACAGTGTAGCGCAAAAAACGACAAAAATTTTAATGGCGCAGCGCGCTAGCGCACAACAATCAGAATCAAATATCTTAATAAGAAAGATTAAGGTGTAGCTCACTGCGCACAACAATATTCAATTATTCATTACATTTTTACTCCAAGCACTCCTTTGACACTTTGACCGGCTGCCTTCCTTGTTTAAATGGCCAGTGAAATATTTGTTTAAATGGCCAGTGAAATAAGGTATAATATATAACATGTTACATTGTTTCGTGTTATATATGAGTGGTTTGATATTTTGAATATTTATCAAATTAGGTTCATTATTAAATTTTCTTTTGAACTGAATATTTAAATATAATGAAACTATTAGATTTTGAACTAACTATGCTAAAAGATTTTGAAAAAAAAATATTTTGCATATTTTTACAATTTTTAAAAGAATAATATATGTCAGGATAAGATATTTTCTTGAAAATAAAATAAGTTAAAATAACAAAATATTAAAACATAAAATCAACTAAAATTTAAAAATAACACAAGTATGGAATGTTATATAATTAGGATTTGAACATAGATCTAACTTTTCTTAATAAAATCAAATATATATTTTTCTTTTCCATTTATTAAAATTTATGATTCAATAATTAATAAAACCAAGTGATTTGAAAAGCAATATTACAATTTCTTTCTTTTATTTTAATTTTCTTTATAAATTTTTATTGTTATCACTTTAATCCGTATTTAATTTTTCCAAAATATAGGGCTTAATAAAAATCAAACGAAATGAAAATCTGTAGCAAATGCAAATGCTGCAAATTGGAGGCCTTATATAATTATTGTAACAATTTGGTTCGGGGTCAAACGTGTTGTAGACCAAAATGTGTGGAGCAAAATTGGTGAAACAAGGAAGGCAGCCGGTCAAAGTGTCAAAGGAGTGCTTGGAGTAAAAATATAATGAATAATTGAATATTGTTGTGCGCTACACCTTAATCTCTCTCATTAAGATATCCGATTCTGGTTGTTGTGCGCTAGCGCGTTGCACCATAAAAATTTTTTGTCGTTTTCTGCGCTACACAGTATATCGCGCAACACAGGATTCCGATTCCATTCACAGATGCCATAACAAAATGTTGAAGATACCTTTTAAACTCTTTGTTTCCCCCATTTGTTAAAACACACCCAAAATTGTTTCCCTGACAAAGGAACAGGGGTCTGGGCTCCTATTCTTTTGTATAGAATCAAAGTATTTATCTGGTTACAGGGTTATATTTTATTTTGCCAACTGAAACTAATCTTAACTTTTCTATTTTGCGCTGAAGGGAAGATTTTCGGAAGACATTTCAGCAAGAAAACCCCACTGTCAAATCTATGAGACAAGTATGTTTTTTTTCAATATTCAGATTCAAATTTGTGTTATAGTTTTATAATTATTTTCTGACTGTGTCCACCTGAACAAGTTGGTCGGTTCCTCAACAAAACCCTAGTTCAGATTTGACAGCTTCAGATATTATGGTCCAAGCCTGGGGAACTGAAATCCAAATTTTAATAACATCTAATCTTTGGGTCTTTTTACTCAGAAAATTATATTTTTGTTTCAGATTGGGAAGGCATGCGGTGATAAATGGAAAACACTATCCTTTGAGGTTTGTCTGTTTTTAGATTTTTCTTGTTCTCTCTTTTAAATCGATAGCTACAGTTATTGTTTGCAAAATTCAATGTATGCTGATATAGCACCTAATTTCTATTGGTTCTGTACGAACGCAAAACAGATGAAGTTGTTGCTATTGAAATTTAGAAGTAGATGTTTTGCTCCCTGTGGTTCTTTTTAATACAAAAGTATTGCATTCTTATTCATTTGCTGTAAATTCATATCAAATGAAAAGCATACTCAGTTCTCAAATCGTACATTTCTACTGCACCAATTAGCTAGGTAACAAAGTTACGGCATGCTTTTTGCTAAAAGAATGGAGAATTGCTAACTTAATTAATTGAAAATTAATTATTTCGTCTCACTGCAAGAATTGCTAACTATACATAATCAAATACTTCATGACAATACAACTATGAATCAATTGGTGTTCAATAGTAGAATGATATTTGTGTATATATGGGGTTCAAATTTAGAATAATAACTACAAAAACTTATTTTATAAGTATGAATTTTCAATTTTTCATATATAACAACGTTTTTTTAAAAAATAAAATAGGGGTCAATTGACCCCCATTTAATCTATGTAAATCCACCACTGAGTGCGTGCTGTTTTTACTTTTTAAGCTTTAAGAGACGACAATCAAGTGAGGATTAGAGGCAAACAACCGAGGAACGACATAGCTACGACAATATGGAGGGACTACAACGACTGAGAAACGACTTACTTTTAACTAGGTTGGTAGTAGCGGCTTCGCCGCTTTTTATATAATTTTTCTGAACAAATGGAAGAAATTATAAGTTTTGGTCACAATAAAAGCACCGGGCCATATCCCCATTCATCAAGCCATAAATCTAAATATGTTTGAATTATAATAAGAAAGTCATTTTACACCACACTATGAGATCCACCACCACTCTAAATAAAAGAACTTTTTTGCGGTACCGCCTAAACATAAACAACATATACAGATTGCTTGTCTATGCATGAATTAAATTAAAAGTATTCAGGAGTTTAGTATCAGCAAAATTTACGTGCACTGTCATTTTCTTCAAGCAGAATCCAACAAATTGCTTGGTCATTCATGGTCCCAAACCTCAAGAGTCAATGCCAGAAAAAAAAAAAATTTACTTTGAAGATTGCAATTGCTAAAAAAAAGCTCCTCAATCTCTATTTTATTTAGTATGCTGTAATTCTTTGCTTGAGGCTAAGTTGTATGAGACTTATTGAAATTAAAAAGAATAGAAAATAGCAAATTAGCAATGAATTATTAATTACAAACAAAATTTATTTACTGGTTACAACATAGAGCCTTCAATGTCAGTTATAATAATAATTGAAAGGAAAAGAGATCTACTTGTTGTGTTTTTCACGCCATCAATTCTCTTAGAACAACAATGCAAGAGATCACTCGTTCATATGAGTTGGCACCTCATTCAAATATTGTGTCAGCCAGCATGCCATGAAGCTCCTAGTTATGTCATCGACCTGCCCAATATTACACTGGCACAGTGCTAGATTGACCGACACAGTGCACCTAAAGCACATCAAAAAGTTTTCTTTTGCCCTGCATGTATGAGAAATTTTTATAATATCATGTAAAGAAGTTACAGGAATCAAAAGTAGCATGACATGATATCCCATCCAGAACCACGTGTCCAGCAAAGATGCCAGAGAGGACTTATCTTTCTGCCCTTCTTATAATCAATTGATAGTGCACATCTAATCAGATCAATCAAGTAAAGATCAGCTTGGAACAACAACTGAGATTTGTGTGCACATCAAGTACATGATACACAAATCAATTTGAGCTGCAAATTCAAAACACATCCAAGCACATGTATTAAAATAACCCGTAAATGAAGTTCGCATTACTCACCAAGCAAAATCTAATTTTACCTTTTGGCATAGAGATCAGAATAAACCAACAATTGGTATTTGGAGACAAATTATGATCAATTGATCACCAAACCTTATCAGAACCCAGTAAATGTCTATCAACGAAAGTTGCAAGTATTAGAAAAAGTAAACGTCACAATTTTGTTTAGGCAATGGTTATGCTGGTGTGATTTGTATTTCCTATATAGTTAAGAGTTGATAAATACTTTCATTCAATTAAACTACTATAAGAAACATAAACAAAATTCTTAAATTGAAGAACTAAATATGGGACCAATATTAATTTTGCTGGATAAATTTTATTTAGCCAATTATACACTTCGTTTTTTTATTTATTTATAGGAAAAACTAAACAGATGCATCTAGAACTGCACACCAGAAAGTGTATAAACTTCAAACCGGCAAAATATTCTTTTTAGTTTTACCAAATATGAATGACACAATCCAAAAATTATAATTGTAAGTACATAAAAAAAGTGAGATTGTCAATCATGCCTTCAGATTCAAGAATGACAAATCAAAGCCAGAATTATTATTAATCCTAATTTTAATTCTGAGAGTTTATAAGAAGAGGCAAAAATCAGAACTAAAAAAGTAAAAAAATAGAACTAATAATGGAAAGAAAACTTGCACCAGATCCCACATAAGAGAGTTGCAATACTTGTTCAGTTGTATTGTACTGAGAAAATTAGCTCGGATACAAATTGACCATGGATGGTGTACTCATAATATGTGGTCCTTACCTTCTGCCCCCCTTCTATGTTACTATGCTGGCTAGTCTGTCAACCATTTCGAAGCCTCCAAGAATAGTTTTAAAAATAAGCACAAATGCACAATATTATTTTCTTTCGGATTCTTAAATACAATGTATTTAAAGAATGTATTAGGTGAGTTATAAAAAAAAGAAGTCAAATCATATCCCACACAACCTGAGATGAAATGAATTTGGTTAAACTAAAATATCTACACATGATTGTTTGATTTGTGTTAAGTTTTAAGAACATACCAGCATTTTCAGTTTGATTAACTTTTGAAAAGTAACCAGGTGGACATTAACCACATCCACGACATGTATATAGTCAGTATCTTGCTATAAGATTATAATAATTAAATTCAGAAATTGCAGTATTGCACATTGAGTAGATTAATCAATATTTTATATGGAATTCGATTGCAATAGTAACATGATATCAAATTAGTCCTACCCTGACATCAATACAAATGCAACCTATCCAATTTTTTTTAAAAAAATTTAATAGATTGCTACAAAATTAAAATAACGTTCAATCAAAGGACTTCGATGAAAGAATAGGAAAAAAAAAATCCAATGACTCAATGAAAGAGGCAAAAATTTAACCAAAAAAAATTAAACTATATAGTTGAAGACAATAGAAAAAAATTTATAAACCCAAATTAACTGCACGTACCTGGAATTTGTTCATCTCGCCATTGATTGCGAGAAAAGCTCCGTCACCCCTTCATTTTTTAGTAAGGGATTTGAAGTATAGATTGTCGAGTTCATCCTATAAGTTTGTTTTTATTTTATAAATGAAATAGTAGCTCTTATCGAAGATATAATTTTTTTTATAAAAAATAAAGTAAAATAATTTATCTTGATTCAGTCATACACAAAGGAGTAGATTAAGAAGGAGGAGGATTAAACTCAATTATTCGGTTCAAGTAATAAATTAATTACCTCAAGCGAGTGTTTGTAACAGCGTCGAGGGAGCCCTTGTGCTTTCCTAGTCTTGTTGTCACCCCAACTACCTCCTCACCATTGCCACCTCAATTGCTCCCAAATATGTCACACGAAAGGCTGCTGAGCTGACCAAAACCCATCTCTGAAAAACAAACAACTATAAGAAATTTAAAAAGCCAAAATAAAATCTCAGAAGCTTTTGAGATTTAACAAATTACCCCATCAATTCTACTCGGGAAGCTTCTGTTTGATGGGGGAAGTCGACGGATGAGGTAGGAGGGGTTGGCCGTGGAGGAGCCTAGGCGGTGGTTTTTTCGTTGTGCAAGACATCTCTGATCGGGGTTGCTTCAAGAGGAGATGAGGCGGAGGTGGGGTCGATTTGGCGGAGGAAGAGGCGATGAAGAGGGAGCTATGGCCGCGTGAAGGATGGGAAGCAGCCGTGTGGAGATGGAGATGGGGAGAGAGAAGAGGCGAGGAAGGTGAGAGAAAGGAAGAGCGTGAGGACTCGTAGGAGTCTGGGCTAGGGTTAGTGTTTCGGTCGGGAGGTTTGCGGAGGAGGAAATGAGGAGGCAATTCTAGCGAATGAGAGAGAACGAAAGCTTGGAGAGTCGGAGATCATTTGCGAATGTGAGAGAATGGAGCTAGAGAGATCAAAACGAACGGTCAGATCGACACCCGGTGATAGAAAAAAAAAACGGTCCTCGACACCCACGGGATTTAATTAATATATATATATATATATATATATATATATATACTTTAGATTTCATTTATTTTTAATGCATATATTAGTAATTATCTGATAATACTTTGGATGATATTAATGGAAAAAACTTTGTGTTGCTTTGGATGATATTAATAACAATAGTTCACAAATTTTCTTGTACTCTATGCGTTTGGATCATCTATGAATAAAATTAGAATTAGTTGTTGGAGTAAAAAATATTATTTCTATACAATCAAGAATAAGTTTTTTAGGATTTAGAGTGCTATATTTAAGGGTCCAACATTCGGATTAATTTTTTATTCCTAGAGCGTTTAGATCATGTTCTTAATATGGATCAAAAAGTTATTGAGATCATTTTTTTTTAATCCGGATTAAAAAAAAACGATTCAAACATCTTAAGAATAAAAATTTAATCTAAATATTGGACTACTTAAAATTAACATTTTGAATCCAAAAAAATTATTTTTAATCGTTTAAAAATAATATTGTTTACTCCGAATAACTAATCCTAATTTATACTTAGATGATCCAAACGCGCCAGTGACTAGACTTGATAAAGTCTGTTGGGATTTTGATGACTAGACTCAACATGGCACAGTAACATAAGAAGGGTAACTAAATGAGGTATCTCCTTTTATGTTACTTTTTTATACTTGAAAATGCAATACTCTACATTTTTAATTTCATTACAACATTGGAAACTATCAACGCTGAAAAGTACAGTAGATGAACTATTAGGCGCTGAATTCCTCAAGTGTGGACCGGTTAACTAATGACTAATCAAACAGCTGGATCTTGAGTTAATGCAATAATCTGGATATATTTTTTAATTCTCTTATACCTTTATACCGAGTATGTTAGCTCAGGCAGAATAAATTGTCACCAAGTCCTGAAAGGCTGAAACATTAGAGAGCTAGCGCCAGTTTTAGAATCTACATATTTTTGCGCAACTTGCGAATGTTTCTACTTGTGGTGCTTAACATTTACTAGTAAATGGTAAATAATGTTGTCATCTTTGATCTTTATTAAAATAAAAGTACGTGCAGTTTCTCTCTCTCCATTGGATGTTACAATTATTTCCTTGTTGTAGTATCCTGTCATGCTATCTCCATTTAATTAAAATTATAACTTGAATGGCCTGGGTAAAAATTTAAAATTTCAAAATTAAATTCAATTTCCCCAGAAAGAGTTATTAAAATTTTAAAAATGCAGAGCGCTAAGTCTTCACAGTTCACACTTCCAAGGAAAATATAAAAGAGTAATGCTAGAATCAAACATATAAGACGTCAAATACGATCCAAATGTCGATTATTAAAATTTCAAACAGCTGATCTGTCACACCCCGACATATAGGGCTTGACAATCCCCGCCGCGAATACACAATCTCTGTGCACTCGCAAGGCGTTTCCTTATTAATTACAAGGGTTAAGTTCCAGCTTACCATGATCTACCACGTTGTCTCCTATGACTCATTGAGTCATCATGGCAAGACAAATTTTGGCTTAACTTCGCTTGACTTGATCGAGCCCGTCTCTGCAACCTGGAACCCACATCCATTGTGGAAAACATGCAAAAGCACGGAATGAGAAATAAATTCTCAGTGCGGGTTTTAGTTCCAGTACGTGGATTTAAGCTAAAATCCAAGTTCTAGAAATAATACCCATAGATAAATAATTTATTAATTAAACATGACCGTAAAAACATTATCTGCATTTAATATAAACAAGGTATGCATGTGTCAACTTAAATGATATCAATTGCAATTCTTCATTTAAATCATGATATCCAGCATATGACCGTAATTGGAATCGGACGAAATCACAAAATCTGACTATGACAAAAGTCATATACATGTCGGAACTGAACACGTGGCACGAATCCCATCGCAGACAACACATGTCTGGATATGATAGGAAGCTGAGCGTGTCAGGGGTCCGAGCATGGCAGAATTGAGCATATCATAAATCTGAACAAATCACAAATCTTCCCCTAACCCGAGGGCAGGAAAAAGGGGATTCCAAATTCACATGTCATTAACATAATTTCATAATCATAATCATATTCACTCAAGACTCCTAACCCAACCGGTTGGGCAGGCAAAAGGAGACCTATCCCTAACCCGAGGGCAGGCAAAAGAGACTCATCTCTAACCCTGGGCAGGCAAAAGGGAGTTCCAAATCCGCATAGCGCTACCGAACTGGCCGAAGCCGGGGGCCAACCGACTTCGGAGAGTGATGCAAACATATCCAATCACATATATCAAGCACATCATATCATATCTCAGCTATTCATTCACATCATTTCATATCTTTCAGTCAGATCATTCATAAGACAGATTTATCAATAGCAACGGCATTTCCAAATATCTGACTGTTACTTATCAAATTTCTCAAAACGGAGAACATGCCTTTCAAAATGCAGTTTTATCAATAATTGGGCACTATCATTTAAAAATGCTTGAATACGGTCATGCAGGCAAACGAATTTTCAATATGCATATGAATAAAACATATTTTATTAATTACTTAAACTTTAACAAAAATCCAACGTAATTCCGCACCTGGATAGTAGAAAGCATAAACGTAGTTTCTCGATATCTCGTGATGATTCAGATGCTTGACGACCATTATACTTGGGTTCTTTCCCTTAACAGTTTGCTAGGCTTGCTAGTCACGTCTCAAGTGATTCTAGTTCGCTTTCCTAATAAAGAAAGTGACTTTCTTACTAACCGTTAAATACTTAAAGTAACCTAAATAACCTAATTATTGGCGGTTCTTGGGTTACCATACTGACGGCCTAAGTTAACCAGACTGGTTGATATTTGGATAGTTAGGTTCAGATTATTAATTTAGAGGATTTTGTTTTAAAATATATTATTAAGTATTTTATCTTATTATTAATAATTGGTTTTGACTTTCCAGTTATTAAGAGTTTATATTTATTTTTATTATATAGTGTTTTTCCCAATATTCATTTAGTTGTGCTATATTTAATTTATTTCATTAATACTTAATTAATTAGTTTGCATTGCTTAATATTTATTAAATTATTTAACTATTTGTTATATCGAGAATTTAAATCAGAAAATTATAATCTTAGATCAAGAAAACAATTGGAAATAGAAAATTAAAATCTAAATTATTTGATTGGTTTGTTTAGGATCAGAAAGTCGATGATTTGATTGTCATTGTATCTGTTCTTGACTCACTCGAACTATTCTCATCATCTCCCGAAAAATAAAATCGAATCCCACTTAATTAAAGGAATACCCAGTTATTGCTAACGGCCTTTCCTGTAATTAATTAATTAGTTATTAAGCCCACAAAATTATTAACTTAATCAAAGATTAAGTTTTTATAAAATAAATTTCATCTAAACTTTCGGCCCAACCAGCAACAATGGGCCCAAGCCCATTTATATTTTCCTTCTTCTTCTGGCCCAGAAAATCTAGGCCCACAAAACCAGCCCATAATTTCAGCCCGTAACAGATCAGGCCCAAACTCTCATACGGCTGAGCCAGGTCAACCTGACCCAGTTGACCTGAGCCAGTCGATACGGGTCCGCATGGATCCGTTAAGGAGGGATCAGGATCCGACCCATTATCACCGCAACTTTTCTCAGGGGCCCCTAAATCAATTTATTTCACACCCCAATCCTTTTTCTTTACAAACAGGCCCCTAGAAATTACAGACATGCCCTCCGAAAATTACAAATAGGCCCTTCCCATACTTTTTCTTTATGAAACAGCCCCTGTATCACCTTGCCATTTACCAGAACGGTACCAGAGGTGGTTTGGCCTCACTCGAGGCTGGTACATGGCCCGTACTAAACATAGAAAACGCACAAAAAGGGTATTCCAATTAAAGAACACCAGCATCTCATCATTTGTCCCTTATTCATTTGGCTTAACCAAATTAATTCACATCAACTATCGGCTTACAATTCTTTAACCAAACTATTAGCAAAAATTAACTCATTTCCTTGACAAGTATCATCTAAAACCCGTTTCCATTTCATGCTAGACCACTATTTAGCCTTAATTAAGAATTAGGTTGTTCCTTAAATTTTATAGAAATTCACCGTGGAGACTCAAAATCGAAAGAGAGGAAAACAGTATACCTCAAGCTGTTCTTTTTTTCCTTTCTTTGTCTCCTCTCAGTCTCGTCCCTCTCAGTCCATAACTCTATCTCTCTCTCTTCATAGGTGAGGCAAACCGATAGCAAACCAAAAACTCAACCTCTGCCCCCTTTTATAAGCAGCACACAACATAGAGAAGGGATAAGAACAACCTACTACGAACGATGAAGATCAATCCACCTCGAAACTCAAGATTCACAACGGATTGATCCACTGCCTTAACGAAATATCGGAGACAAGGATAAGATCAATCGAGAGGGCATCTCTTCGCCGTGGCACGTTGCTAATGGCCAGCCATATCACATCCCTTTTTGACCTTTGAACTCCGATAAATATCAGAGGAGAAGATAAGAACGAAGGCGATCGAACGATCGAGACGAAGGAAACGAGAAAGAAGAGAGGAAGAGGATGGTGCCAGCAGAGAAAGGGAGGAATAAGAGATTTTCCGGATTTTTTTATTAAAAATTGATCTTTGGGATTTTCTGTGGCAGAAACTTTGTGGCTAAAGATGCTGCAACTCATATAAACAAGTTAATTGATTTTTCTTATTAAATTAAATTCTGATTTGAGCTCAATTAATCTAGTAAATTGAGCTTTGATTTTGCTAGAATCATTTAAGTCATTTTTAGATACTACACAATTTAAAAGATTTCGATTTCGAGTGAATTTTACTGTTACGATTTAATTAATCGTTTAAGATTATTAGTTCTAAAATTTTGTTTATCTTAATATTATTTTTGAAATCAACCTAATTGTTATAACTAAACTGAATCTGGTATTTCTACTATGTTACATGATCCAAAACGTTTAATATGATCTCTATATTAAATTATTCTTGAAAATCAAATTATATATATATTTTTAAATTTTCTAACTAATTTTTTCGAATTTTCAAAATTGAAGGGTTAATAACTTTTTAGATTGAGCATATTCAAAAATTCCAAAAAATAGTAAAAAATTTTGAAAAAATAAAAAATTTGGTCTCCATGAAGATTTTATAATGTAGAACAATTTGAGCGATTTGGATTGACCATTTTAATTTTAAAAATATATGTCTTATATGTTCAGAAATTATAACCACCATCGCTAAATTTACCATCGCTACCATCGCTACCCTCCGTTCCCTTCCGCGCGCTCTGTTCTGCATCTCTCTCTCTCTCTCCTGTCGCAATTCTTCCCTCTCCTAACGATCCTCTCTCGTTTCTCCTCTCTTCTCTCTCAAGATTTTTCCTCCCTAGATCCTCTCCTTTCTCTTCATTTCTCTCATCTCTCTCAGAACTATTTCAATTTTTCAAGAAGACATATATGATAAGAAACTGAACATTTAAATCAACAAATTGAAAACTTGAGAGAGGATAATACTTATAACAGCAAAGTAGCGAAGTGAATACTTATAACAACAAATTGAACACATAAAAGTAACAAATTGAACATATGAATGAACAAAGTGAACATATACACCAACAAAGTGAGACATAAAATAAATACAGAAGTTTGACGCACAACAAAACAAATTGAACACATAAAAGTAACAAATTGAACATATGTGTTTGACCCTAAAATATGGTGCCAAATTCATGAATTAAATTGGATAATTTCATTAAGGAGATTGAGAAATTCATGAAAAATATCAAATGGATCCCAAAAATCATGAAAAAAATACCTAAAAATTCAGGAGAGGATGAAGAAAATTATGGTGCTTTTAGAATGATCAAAGGAGATGCAGAATGGCCATTTTATGCAAAAAGGTCCCTCACTTTGGAGAAAATAAATAAAAATAATAGGAGGGTCAATTGGAGAAAACTTTTAAACATTAGCTCCTAAATAATTTCTTGAGCCTACCCATAAAATTTTGTACGAAAACTCCCAAGGAAAGGGCTCCAAATAATTTCTTTAGTTTCGGCAATCCTGAAAATACAACATTTTTGCAATAAATGGATGGATCCATTAAACGAAAATGGAGAAGAGGCTAACTGGGTTTGATACCATTTCAAAATTCCCTCTGAAGTCAAAGCTGTTTTGGGTATGCCTATTCCTCTACGCCGAAAGCCTGACAAGAGAAGAAAACGACGCGCGGTTCATAAAAGCCAAGTGCATGCAAATGGGACAGAAGGAATGTCGCGGCAGAAATGAAAACTTGACCCCTTCGTGAGACACACCTCAATGCACGCGGTTCATGAGATGGAAAGGCAAACAGGAGTTGTGAGCCCCACAGAAAGAAAGGCGGCTCAGCATACACCGTGCATAACCAAAATGAAGAAGGAAGAATGAGGGGTGTGATCCCAACAGAAGTTGTTGGAGAAGAGGAGCGTGTAACCGCCGGGCTCCTTACGTGATTCAATGCATCTGGACGGAAAAGAGCACCCCAACCTCGCCTATAAAAGGAGCAGAGGTCAAGAGAAAAAGAGAGAGCCGGGAGGAGGGAGAGAATTTCCAAATTCACACAGAAGATAATACACTGCCACCAGATTTCAAGAGAGAGAAAGAGAAAAAGAGTATAGGCATTTCGTAGAACACGTGATAGGTTAGAGAGGGGAGAGAGAGATTTCTTGTAAAGCTTGGAATAAAGATCAGAGAAAGGTATAATAGAGCAAGGTAAACTCGATTGTAAAGGTATTCGTTTGTAATTCTTGCTGAAATGGTCCAATTTTGAAGGAATGTTGTTTGATTTCGATTCTTACACAGCTTTGACTTCTCGATTACAATTCTCGATCTGAGAATGAGTAACACCTTGATTAGATCGTCTTGGTTTTCTTTCTTGCCTGTTTTAACGCTAGAATCCGAGAGTTTAAGCTATAGTTTCTATAGCCTTAGACAATCAGTCATTAGGATTGACGATTTGGTTGCATTTCGTATCAATGGTGATGTCAAACTGTGTGCTAGTGTTTGCCTCATGTTCTTGAAGCTTAAGCCATGGTCTCCATGGTGTTAGGCAACCGAATTGGGATGGGTTTGGGTAACATGTGAAACTGAAAGTCTTTCTCTATCTTGAATACCTCTTTCCCTCCTTTCTCTTTGACTTCTTTTCTTTTGTCCCTTGCTTCTTTCTTGCCTCTTCTCTTACGGTTTACACTGAGGTTTCCTCAGAGGTAGACTGAGGAGAGGTAGCTTAACTCGAGTTCATGCTCTTGTTAGGCGTTTCAAGGCTTAAGTTGAGGTCTCCTCTTCTTTAGGCCTAGGTTCTGAAATTTGAGTTGTAAAAGGCTCAAATGGAAGACCCTATTGTATAATTGTAGATGTCTAAGCGTTATGCTGCCAAAATTTCATTAGGAGATCCCTGTGTTTAAATTAGGAATCAAATATAAATTTTGGTGTCCCTTGTCAATAATTAAAAGTAGAAGGGTTTAGATGCTTGATTTTATTTCCAAGATGTGTCTTTTTTGCCTCTTTCCCTCCTTTCTCTTTGACTTCTTTTCTTTTGTTCCCTGTTTCTCTCTTGCCTCTTCTCTTATGGTTTATGCTGGGGTTTCCTCAGAGATAGACTGAGAAGAGGTAGCTTAACCTGAGTTTATGCTCTTGTTAGGCGTTTCAAGGCTTAAGTTGAGGTCTCCTCTTCTTTAGGCCTAGGTTCTGAAATTTGAGTTGTAAAAGGCTCAAATGGAAGACCCTATTGTATGATTGTCAATGTTTAAACGTTATGCTGCCGAAATTTAGTCTTATTACATTTTCTTCAAGTTCTGGACTGAAATGCATATAAAAGGTTCTTGATAAAGGTGTTTACATTCACAGATTGAGGTAATAGATAGTTATTTTCTTATAAAGTGATGACATTTGGTAATATGTTGAATCTGCTGGACTTTCGTGAAAATGTTCCCTGTATTTGAGTGTTGAAGCCTTCTGTAGCCATGATCAGTATGGGATAATTGGAATAATGATTGACTGTGTCATCTATACCTCTCTCTAATCTAGTTAGTACCATGATTTTGTAAAAAAACTAAAAGCAATGGATAACACCTCCCTACCATTTGCTCTTTTGCTTGATCCTATTTATTCTGGTAAAGCATGATGACATGGTACTGAACTACGCCTTCTTGATAATTGCATTGCATAAGTTCAGAATTATATTGATGCGAGTGAAATTCTGAAAGACTGTTATTAGTCATAGTTTGCTTGTCTACTTATTATTCTGTTTGATTCCTATTTACAGTCATGTGATGGCATAATGTTCAGTTGCTTCTTTTTCTTCTTTTCTTTCATTAACAATATTACAGGCCTCTTTGTAACAAGGGATGTATTTCTTGATTTTAATATGTGGCTTGATATTCTATGTATGTAGATCTTAGACCACGTCAAGCAATTGACATTATAGACTTGCCAATATGATGCCCAGCATAAGTTTTGTACTAATATGACTCTCGTATAGTATGGTACTCTCTGAAACGGACCATGTGTATAACATAAAAATCAAAATTGAAATGAAAGGAACTTAAGAACTTGGTGGAATTGTCAATAATTAGTGAGTATTGATAATAATTAACACGTGTAGAGCAATTAAAATGGGTTTGATTCTCTCTCTACGCTCTTTTATACTACCCCTTTGTACCACCGTACCAGCAGTCGGTTCACTCATCGAATAAGACAATAGTAATGGAAATTGAGTGTTCCTTTGTGTCCCTCTCTCTTGCACGAGACCAGAGACTCCTTTCCTGTCAGTTATGATGGCCGGAATGATTAGCGGATCTGTACCCGTTTAGTATAGCCCTTTAATGAGGAAGCGAACCCGATTCCATTTCTTTTTGAAGCTCAGTGCGCGAGGGTCCTCATGATCCTCTGTGGCGAGTACGATTGTGGAACCCCTGGGTCTGACTTCTGTCAGAAAGAGAAGAAGAAGTCCTCTCGATGACTCAGCAAACCCCATCAGCTGCTACATCAGTTTACTTGATGACATGGCCCAATAGGGAGATGACACATAGGCAGAAACTTCAGAAAACTATTAAAAATAGTAGTGAATATAGAAAAATACAAACGACACATCCATCAAATTCTAAAAACCAAAATAAACTTATTTCACTGATACTTTGATATGAAAATATGTCAAAGTAGCGGCCTTTTGCATTTTTGAAGTATTTTCGCTTTAAAAACGAATTTTAGAAAATGAAATAAACCCTTTTATAAAATGCTAAGTATTTTCAAAATTAAGATTTCAAATGTACTACCTTCAAAAGCTAAATATACTCAAGTATAAAAAATATTTTCAAGAGTCTAAAAATACTCGATTATGGATATTTTCAAAAAGCCTAAATCATTTCAAAAATGATATCTTTTAAAATCAAGTATTTTCCAAGATTAAGTATTTTAAAATAGAAAAGCGCTTTGTAAAAGTCAAGAGTGCAAAGGCCAAAGTGAATAAAAATCATCAAAATCCCAAGTGAAACATCAAGAAATTAAAAGTCCAAACACGAAACCCAAAGTCAAAACCGAAACCTCTTCGTTTGAGGAAAAGTCCCTCGCTAGGGTTGAGATCGACCTTAGATGACTTAGAAATTGAATTCTTACGGGCCCCCTTCGTCCAAAGAATTCCATTCTTGTTCTCACAAGAAGATCGACTAAGATGATCCCGAGAACCGACTCTTATTAAGAAGACCGATTAAGATGGTCCCTAGGGTCGTTAAAAAACCAACTCTTGTTAAGAAGACCGATGAAGATGGTCCCTAGGGTTGTAAAAGAACCAACTTTCGTCGAGTAGCCATGAAAGAGGACCCGAAGGTTGCAAAACTTATTTGTTTTCACAAGAAGATCGACTAAGATGATCCCGAGAACCGACTCTTATTAAGAAGACCGATTAAGATGGTCCCTAGGGTCGTTAAAAAACCAACTCTTGTCAAGAAGACCGATGAAGATGGTCCCTAGGGTTGTAAAAGAACCAACTTTCGTCGAGTAGCCATCAAAGAGGCCCCGAAGGTTGCGAAACTCTTTTCACTCTCAAAAGAAGGCCAGTCATAGCCCCGAGAGTTCACCATGGATAACCTCAAGTGAAGATTTCCCTTTCACCAATTAAAAAACCTCTTCTAAACCAAAAATCCATTCCCTTCTTTTAGTCAAGTTAGGAGTCTTTTGTCGATCCTTAATTGGGTCCCGTCCATTGAGTTTGGTACCATCAATTAAGTCCTCCACCATAACACTCCATAAGTCTTTTTCCTTAGCCCATTACGTCAATACCCTTTATATCCCTTAATCAGAGGTTCTCGTAGGCAACTACGGGGTAATTAACAGTAGGGGCTTGCGTCTACTGGAAAGAAAGGACCCGCTAAATCAAGAAACTTCTTTAAGTAGCGACTCTTATAGGATTCTCTTGCGTTGAGAGATATTCGCTAAAGAGATCGAAACCTTAAGGGAGGTGAATTTAAGGCTATGTTCCCATTGTTCTTCGAGAAATTCCTTTGAGGAGAATAATGACGAAAAAGCCGCAACAATATGAAGGAACAAAGTGAACATCTACACAAACAAAGTGAGACGTATAAAATAAACACAAAAGTCTGACGCACATCAAAATAAATTGAACACATAAAAATAACAAATTGAACATATGAAGGAACAAAGTGAACATCTACACAAACAAAGTGAGACGTATAAAATAAGCACAGAAGTCTGATGCACAACGAAACAAATTGTTCACATAAAAGTAACAAACTGAACATATGAATGAACAAAACGAACATCTACACCAATAAAGTGAGGCGCATAAAATAAACACAAAAATCTAATGCACAACAAAACAAAATGAACACTTAAAATAACAAATTGAACAGATGCAATAAACAAAATGAACAAAGTCTGACGCACAGAAGGAAGGGAGAGGGAAGGGAGAGAGACGCGCAGAAGGAAGGGAGAAGGAAGGGAGAGAGACGGAAGGATGCGTAGAAGGGAGAGGGAGCGTACCCACGCTGGGTGAGGAGAAGAGAGTGCTTCGCTGGGTGAGGAGAGGGGAGCGTTTCTCTAGGTGAGGAGAGGAGAGTGCTTCGCTAGAGTGAGCGATGACAGCGATGGTAGAATGGGAGATGACACTAATCAATTTCCTTATATGTTTGACACTAGCTACTTTTTCTAAACTAGATAGGGCAATACCTTGGAAAGCCCAGAAAAGCAGTGGGCTGCATTTATCTGAGCCCAGCTTAATGGATCTACAGTTAGCTCCTCCTCGTCGTGTCAGTCAAGTTAATTGCACTTTCACTCTTTCCTCTTCGTTTCCCACTTTATTACTAGACTGAAAGGGAAGGTAGGGGTCCTCCTTACTTTGATACTTTGATCTGATGAGTGCGAAGGCAGCGAAGCCATTTTGTGGGCATCTTCAGAAACTGGTGCAGAAACGACGCCAGGCGGAGAACCTTCAGCTGGAAGAGGACATCTCTCGCTTTCACCGCCTCCTCTGTCCCTCTCCCTCTCCCGACAATGTTAATCACCCACCGTCCATCATTGCCATCAACGGCCTTCTCACATCCATTTCTAAGACCAAGCATCCCGACCGCTACCCGACCGTGCTCGCTCTCTTTAATCGCTTGAAAAGCACCCGACACAGAAGAAGCCTCGCTCCAACCATCAAAACCTTCGGCCTTGTCCTCGATTGCTGCTGTCGCATGCGTCGAGTTGATCTTGCATTCTGTGTGCTTGGCCAATCATTGAGAGAAGGATGCGGTGCTGATACCATCATCTTTAATTCCCTTGTCAAGGGGCTCTGTACAGCAAACAAGATTCGGGATGCAGCTAAGCTGCTCGCTAAAATGCTTCTAATGAGATGTGCTCCCGATTTGATCACTTACAACACTCTTATAGGTTGTTTATGTAGCAACGGCAACAGCAGGCTCGGCCTTGAACTGTGTCGTCAGATGGTAAAAGAAGGGATTTGCTCTAGGCCTGATGTTGTAACTTACAATACTCTCATCCATGGATTTTGTAGAGAAGGTGATATTAAAGTGGCTAGGAAGATATTTGAAGAGATGATTGTTGAAGGTATAATGCCTAACGTGATCACATTTAACACTTTAATAGATGGTCTTTGCAAGAATGGGGATGTTATTGCAGCACAAAAGTTGTTTGAAGAAATGCCTGCCCATGGAGTTGTTGCTGATTTGGTAAGCTACAGCACTCTTATTGATGGTCTCTGCAGTCACGGTCAAACCGATAGGGCTTTGAGAATGTTTGAAGAAATGGCTGCAAATGGAATTGTTCCTAATGTGATTACCTACACTACTCTCATTCACAGTCTGTGTTGCCAGGGTAACGTGCATAGTGCCTTGAAGATGTTCAAAGAAATGATTGCCAAAGGAGTGCTTCCAAATGACCGTACCTGCAATGCTCTTATTCTCGGGTTCTGTCGAGACGGTGACATTGACAAGGCATTTGAAGTATACAAAGAGTATATTGGCTGTGGACTTGAAGCAAATGCCCATATATATAATACCTTAATTCATGGTTGTTGTAAAAAAGGGGCCTTTTTGCATGTTTCAGAGCTTTTTCAGAAAATGATAGCACGAGGGGTAATGCCAGATGTTACCACATACACTTGTTTGATTCATGGGTTTTCTGCTAGAGGTGAGTGGAAACATGCAATTGGGGCATTTCGTGAGATGGTAAATCGAAAAATTGCACCAAATATAGTGACTTTCAGTGCATTCATAGACTCCTTGTGCAAGCACAGACTAACCTGTGAAGCAGAGAAGTTGGTAGGTTTAATGGAGGATAGTGGGAATAAACCTAATGTGATAACTTTCATATCCTTGTTGCATGGTTATGTTTTGGAAGATCGTCTTGATGAAGCAGCTGTTCTTTTAGATACGATGGCTCAAAAAGGCATCGAGCCGAATCTGCATTGTTACATTAAGTTGATCAATGGTTATTGTAAAAGTGGCAAAATCAATGACGCACTGCAATTGGTTGAGAAAATGAGGAATCAAGGCTTGAAGCTGGATGATGTCATCTTTGATATATTTCTAAATGCATTAAGCAATTGTGATAATCCTGATGAAATAAAGCAGATTATCTCTGATTTGAGAGATTAAAGTTAACTAGTAGAAACTGATTCACTATAAATAGTTTTTAGTGTCATCTTTGACAGTTTCCATGAAGCCAGATCCTATGACACCTCACTGAGCTGGGAAGACCAACTCTCACATTTTGTATATTGTGTTGATTTTGGTGTGTCAAGTACCAACTTGTATCCTATTTGTACCACAACATGGAAGAAACCAATGGCAGTAAGTAATTTAAACTGCCATATCATTGATTGTGTTGATATTTGGTTTGCAAGTACTTAGTTTGCTTGCTGATAATAATTTGGATGATATTAATGGCAAATAACAATAGTTTTATTAATTTTCTTGTACTCTACTATTAATTAAGTGACTAGACTTAATAAAGTCTGTTGGGAGTTCACGAGAGACTATATCGATATTTTGATAGGATTTCCACATGGCACAGTAACATTATAAGGGTAATTGAAATTAAAATTCTATAGCCACATAGTGAATTAGGGTTCTTTTAGGGTCTAATATGTAAATGAGGCATCTCTTTTTAAGTTTTTATGTTACATTTTATACTTGAAAATGCAATACTCTACATTCTAAATTTCGTAACAACATTGGAAACTTGGAACACTGAAAACTACAGTACATGAACTTTTAGAAAAAGCGCCGAATTCCTCAAGTTTGGACCGGTTAACTAATCAAACAGCTGGATCTTGAGATTTAATGCAATAAGTTGGATATCACCTGAATTCCTCAAGTTTTGATTGTCACCTGAAGTTCTGAACATTAGGGAGCTAGCGCCAGTTTTACAATCCATATTTTTGCCCTACTTGCGAATGTTTTCTACTTGTGGTACTTAACAAATAGGCATGTTTACCGTTCGAAACGGCATCGGAGTGGGCCATTCCGTTTGTCGTTCCGTTGCAGCAACGATATGCCCATTTCATTCCGTTTTCTGTTCCGTTTCAATAAATGATATGCCATTTCATTCCGTCCAAACATAACGGAACAGAACAACGCGTCTTACACTAAAAACTGCACTATTTGTCAAAACGGAAGCGAAATAGATCATTCTGTTTACCGTTCCGTTTTAGCAACGGTATGGACTCTCATTCCTTTTATCGTTCCGTTTCTGGACACAAAATGGTATTGTATATAGGGATGAAAACGGATCAGATATTATCCGCTCCGATCTGCATCCGAATCCGAAAAATAGCGGATTCGGATATTAATATCCGTATCCGTTCGGATACGGATGCGAATTCGGATTCGGATTCGGATATTTTCAAACAGATACGGATGCGGATGTGGGAAGAGATTTTGGTGCGGATACAAATGCGAATACGGATAAAAATCCGCATTCGAATTATTTATTGAAACGGATATCCGAATACCCTCCGCCTCCCACTCTCTAATAGTCTAATTAAAAATATTATTCGGGTTCTGGGCCTCCGCCTCCCACTGGATTCGCATCCTCAACAGCCGGATCGTTGACTGTATGGTACAGCCAAGTCATTTGTATTTTAATATTTCAACATTTTAAAATTCAAATGTTGAATTTAAATCGTTGATCTTATTTAATTTTACGAACGATGCGTTTTTATATAAGTTTTATAAAATTTGGAGTTGATTTGATACTAGATCAAGTGGTCAACAAATGAACGAATGTGGTTAACTATCACTGATTAATTCTAATACGTTCATTATTTTGTCACTTAATCAAGTATCAAATCGACTCCAAATTTTATAAAATTTATATAAAAACGTATCGCCTGTAAAATTAAACAAGATCAACGGTTTGGATTCAGTATTTAAATTTTAAAATGTTGAAATATTAAAAAAACAAATGACTTGGCTGTACCATACAGCCAATGATCTGGCTGTTGAGGATGCGAATCCGCCTCCCACTCTCTAATAGTGTAATGAATAAATTATTCGGATTCGGATTTATATTAAGCAGCACTAGGAATCGAACCCAATTGGTGACATTTGTAAGCACCTCATGCCGATGGACCAAGAAACAATTTGTTTACAAAACTGTTTTGTATATTTATTTATACGTTGCCAAAATTCTAGGTTAACTTTTTTTTTTTTTTTTGATTATGCATTCTAGGTTAACTTACCGAAGCTATGTAGGGGTCGTTTGGCAATATCAAAGTTTAGTGGGATCAAAGGTAAAAGTTAGCATTTTGGGATTAGTGTTTGAGGTTAAAGTTAATAAAAGTTAGTACTAACTTAAAGTTAGTAATTGTTATTTGGTATGATAGGTTAAAGTTAGTGATCAAAGTGAATACATTTAATTATAACATTCATTTTAATCTAAATATTTTAGAATTCGAAAATTTTAAATCTTGATATTTTCAAAATTTGAAATTTTAAAAATTTTTAAAAGGTGAAAATTAAAATTTAAAATTTTCAAATTTGAAAAATTGAAAATTAGAAAATTTGAAATTTAAAATTTAAAATTTGGAATTTAAAATTTGAATTTTGAAATTTTGAAATTTTGAAATTTGAAATTTGAAATTAGAAATTAGAAATTTTGAAATTTGAAATTTGAAATTTTGAAATTTGAAATTTAAAATTTTGAAATTTGAAATTTGAAATTTGAAATTTTAAAGTTTCTTCTCAAGATTTTTCTCTTCATATACGATATAAAATTTTTTTTTGGTGTTTGAGAAAAGCTCAAATATATGGTCAAGTTAGGAAGGTAGTGCTAAACCCGTTGAGTCCAAAGTTGTTTGGCGATGCAAGACATGTAGGTTAGCTCGTTGACCCAAAAGTCAAGCTAAACTTGACACTACCAAATGATGTGTGATAAGCTAATACCCAAAAGTAACCTAAATTAACCGCAAGCGCACGGCAAATCGTTGGTACAGTTGGGGTCGAATCCACAAGGACGGTAAGATGAGTATTAGACCTTACTCATTCACAAAATCTAAGCAATAGAATGATGGGTTTTGGACTTAATCAAAAGGTAACACAAAAACAATCAATTAAGACAAACAAAACAATAGCAGTTTTTGGTGTTTTTGGTGATGAAATATGGTATAAAAATGTCCTAGGGGTTCAGTTTCAACCTTGGTTAGGCCATGAGCTGTCAATGCTTCTCACTCTCGTGACCAAACATTGACAAGTGCAGGCCAGAGAGCCATGTGCGACCGCACAGGACCTCTGTGCGACCGCACAGCCCATGGTTAGTGCTGGATTGATGCAATACATTGGTTTCTAGCTTGTATGGGACAGGTCTAGCCATACCTAAACTCTTGAACCTCAACTCTCGTAATGTTGGTCACAATATTTGGTGCGGAACCTAGCCTAAAGTCCCCATTAGGTACATTAAACCTCAACTCTCGTTATGTTGGCTTAACCATCCTAAGTCTATTTGTTGGTTCACAAAGGCATCTACTAGACTCTCGCCTAAGTAGAAACTTGTCCCTTTTGAGGCTTAAGTTGGTCACCTCTCGGCTCCTAACCTACCTTGATTACCTACTTGGTTCAATTAAACAATCTGCACCTTTTGCCTAAGTTAGGTGTGGCCATTCACCTAAAAGGAGGTTCAATTGGACAATCAAACACAAACAAGCAACTTCATTCAATAACCAAGTAAATAGTATACAAGAGAAACCAAGTACTACATCAATTCAACAAACCTAACCTTGGTCTCCACAAATTCCCTAGAACATATCTAAATCTAGCCTAACATAATGGTAAAACAAGCAAAGAAAGTAAAGGAATGCAAAGATACAATCTCCATGCTAAAACCAAATCAAAAGGGAAGGCAAGATGCCCCTTCTCAAGCCCGATCGACTTCTGGACCAACAAGGGAGGTGCTTGGGTGGAATGATGAGGCGTATGAGGTGAGATCCAAGGCGGCAGAGGAGCTGTGCGGTCGCACGGGATGGCTGTGCGGTCGCACGGGAGCTCCGGAGCTGATACGAGGCATCCTGACAATTTGCCATCCTGCCATCCCACACCCACGCGCTAAAAACGGGCTGGTCCAAAAGCAATGCGCTGCAATCTGGGCGTCATGACAATACTGCACGCTGACATCAGCTAGACACTGAGAGTATTTAACTTCAAGTAAGGGAGTATATAAATGTATTTTTTTAATAAAATTAAACAAATTTAATAACATTTATAATGAATTAAATTCCACCATTTGGACCTATCAGTTGAAAATATAGAGTATATATTTGTGTATAAGGAATTTCATTATACATAACAATGCAGTATTTATTTATTTTTTCAACATTTAGTGTTCAAAAAATGCTTAAATGTTTATTAGGTGGCAAATATATTAACTAAAGGAGTATATACTTCTCCGTAAGGGAGCATATACTTCTTTATAAGAATAGTTGCAATGGCTGCCGATAACTATGGAGATGGTAACAAAGACAGCGAGAAATCAAACATCTCAATCGGCCACGGCGAAGTAGAAAATCGATACATATGAACTGATTGTAAGCGAGAGAGACAAGAAGAGATCGAGAAAGAGAGATCGAAAATAGATTTACGGATTCAAAACTCCGACGAAGATCTATTTTCGACGCGAGGGAGGTCCAGACCTGCCATGGCGATGCAAGAGGAGAGAGATCAGATCTGAAAAGAGAAAATTGAGAAAGGTTTGGTAGATCTGTCGAAAGATTGAGTGAGAGAGATATTTGAGCAAGAGATATGGGCTGGGTAGGGCCTGTTAGGATGACAGGATGGCACCTACATAGGATATCCGTATCAGCTCCGCTTAGGGGTGCATAACGTGGAAAACGATCACGAAAGTGGTCATTTTCGTTAACCGTTGCATTGATGCACGTAATTTTTGTACTTATTGCGTTGATTGTTGCATCCGTTTAACACATGTTGCGTTGATGGGAACGATCAAAACGGTTATAACCGTCTTTGACTACCTAACTGTCTTGCATTTTTATTAAGATGCAAGAAAATAAATTATTCTGCATTTTGTATGAAACAGAGATAGAGAAATGACAGGTTAGATCACGCGAGAAAGGGAGAGGAGGCACTATCATCACCTCTCGTCCTCGACGGTGACGGTGATGCAGAGGCGAGAGAGATAGATGTGATTGTGTTCGACGAAGAAATGACGGAGCGACGCTGCAAAATTCTAATTTTACTCGTTTCTCCCTCGATCTCTCCGCTGAGGTCCTCTGCAATCTAATAATAAAACCATGAAAAATTTTTAGACGAAATGCGCGAAATAAACGACCACGAAACGTACCAATTTCACTAATCGTTCTGTTCTGAGACGAAACAATATTTCTATTTACGTTAGTTGTTCCGTTCCTTAAACGAAACTGAAATCCTTATCCGTTATCGTTTCGTTCTGGACGAAACGAAACGAAATAACGATTGAAACGGCTACCGTTTTCAGCCCTAGCTCCGCTCATAATTCCTGTATAATAATATATAAAAAGAAAAAAGAAAACCGAAAAATTGGATTGGAATGGAAAGGAAAGGGCAATGCATTGGAAAGCCCACAAAGCCCACAAAATCAGTGGGCTGCATTTATCTGAGCCCAGCTTAATGGATCTACAGTTAATTGCACTTTCATTCTTTCGTGTTTCCTCGTGGAGTCGTGGTTTGCACTTTGCAGTTTCCAGTTTTCCACTTTACTAGTAAAGGAAGCAGGAAAGGAATAAAGGAAAGGTAGGTGCTTTCTGTGATCCTTGGTTTGATCTTTGATCTGATGAGTGCGAAGGCAGCGAAGCCATTTTGTGGGCATCTTCAGAAACTGGTGCGGAAAGGACGCCAGGCGGAGGACCTTCAGCTGGAAGAAGACATCTCTCGCTTTCACCGCCTCCTCTGTCCCTCTCCCTCTCCCGACAATGTTAATCACCCACCGTCCATCATTGCCATCAACGGCCTTCTCACATCCATTTCTAAGACCAAGCATCCCAACCGCTACCCAACCGTGCTCGCTCTCTTTAATCGCTTGAAAAGCACCCGACACAGAAGAAGCCTCGCTCCAACCATCCGTACCTTCGGCCTTGTCCTCGATTGCTGCTGTAGCATGCGTCGAGTGGATCTTGCATTCTGTGTGCTTGGCCAATCATTGAGAGAAGGATGTGGTGCTAATACCATCATCTTTAATTCCCTTATCAAGGGGCTCTGTACAGCAAACAAGATTCGGGATGCAGCTAAGCTGCTCGCTAAGATGCTTCTAATGAGATGTGCTCCCGATTTGATCACTTACACCACTCTTATAGGTTGTTTATGTAGCAACGGCAACAGCAGGCTCGGCCTTGAACTGTGTCGTCAGATGGTAAAAGAAGGGATTTGCTCTAGGCCTAATGTTGTAACTTACAATACTCTCATCCATGGATTTTGTAGAGACGGTGATATTCCAATTGCTAGGAAGGTGTTTGTAGAAATGGTTTCTGAAGGTATAATGCCTGACGTCATCACATTTAACACTTTAATAGACGGTTTTTGCAAGAATGGGGATGTTATTACAGCACAAAATCTGTTTGAAGAAATGCCTGCCCATGGAGTTGTTGCTGATTTGTGTACCTACAACACTCTTATTGATGGTCTCTGCAGTCACGGTGACACTGATAGGGCTTTGAGAATGTTTGAAGAAATGGCTGCAAATGGACTTGTTCCTGATGTGATTACCTACAATATTCTCATTCATAGTCTGTGTTGCCAGGGTAACGTGCATAGTGCCTTGAAGATGTTCAAAGAAATGATTGCCAAAGGAGTGCTTCCAAATGACCGTACCTGCAATGCTCTTATTCTCGGGTTCTGTCGAGACGGTGACATTGACAAGGCATTTGAAGTATACAAAGAGTATATTGGCTGTGGACTTGAAGCAAATGCCCATATATATAATACCTTAATTCATGGTTGTTGTAAAAAAGGGGCCTTTTTGCATGTTTCAGAGCTTTTTCAGAAAATGATAGCACGAGGGGTAATGCCAGATGTTACCACATACACTTGTTTGATTCATGGGTTTTCTGCTAGAGGTGAGTGGAAACATGCAATTGGGGCATTTCGTGAGATGGTAAATCGAAAAATTGCACCAAATATAGTGACTTTCAGTGCATTCATAGACTCCTTGTGCAAGCACAGACTAACCTGTGAAGCAGAGAAGTTGGTAGGTTTAATGGAGGATAGTGGGAATAAACCTAATGTGATAACTTTCATATCCTTGTTGCATGGTTATGTTTTGGAAGATCGTCTTGATGAAGCAGCTGTTCTTTTAGATACGATGGCTCAAAAAGGCATCGAGCCGAATCAGCGTTGTTACAGTAAGTTGATCAATGGTTATTGTAAAAGTGGCAAAATCAATGACGCTCTGCAATTGGTTGAGAAGATGAGGAATCAAGGCTTGAAGCCGGATGATGTCATCTTTGATATATTTGTAAATGCATTTAGCAATTGCAATAATCCTGATGAAATAAAGCAGATTATCTCTGATTTGAGAGATTAAAGATAACTAGTAGAAACTGATTCACTATAAAAAGTTTTTAGTGTCATCTTTGACAGTTTTCATGAAGCCAGTGCCTATGACACCTCACTGAGATGGGAAGACCAACTCTCACATTTTGTTTATTGTGTTGATTTTGGTGTGTCAAGTACCAACTTGTATCCTATTTGTACCACAACATGGAAGAAACCAATGGCAGTAAGTAATTTAAACTGCCATATCATTGATTGTGTTGATATTTGGTTTGCAAGTACTTAGTGTGCATGCTGATGTTTATTGGAAAAATAATGCAGGTTCAATTTTCCTAAGTGTGATTCTTTTTTACCCATTTTTCATGTCATTAGAGTTCTGAACTTATTGGATCTCATTTGTGATATTTAATTTCACATAGGATATGACTTAAATTCTTTTTAGTTTTTTGTATGATAATGTTGAGGTAATTAATGATAAATACAGTTGCAGGGATTATTCATTGTCCAAAAAAGTAAGAACTAAACTCTAGATAGTACTTTCATATAGAGTTTGGCTATGGTGAGATGCAACACAAAAAAGCTCTCCGTGAGTTGCGATAAAAAATCCTAGATCTAGAAAATGATCGATCTAAACCGTCAAATATAATCTACGTATTGAAATCTCCACAAAGTTTTATATTTTTTTTCGGAATTGTAATTTTATTTATTTTATTTTTTAAAAAAAACTGTTGTGAGTCAATTGTACACCTTTGTTGCACGAGCACACCGTCAAATATAATCTACGTATTGAAATCTCCACAAAGTTTTATATATTTTTTTTCGGAATTGTAATTTTATTTATTTATTTTTTGGATTTTTAAAAACTGTTGTGAGTCAATTGTACACGTACACATTAGTACACGGTTTTACTAGTGTAAAATAAAGGGTTGATTTTAGAATCCATTATAATCTTAATTTTTTTTCATTTGAAAATAAACTCGTTAAAATATTTTCATTGAAATAACTTAATTTCACCACAGAAACTGCCGAGTCAAACAATTATATATTGAACATATAAAATCCATCGGACGGTCTGGATTGGTCCTAGTGGGGTTGGGTTGGGTTTACGGTGCTCATAACTGGAGTAGGAGTGGGGGCGTAGCAAGAAAGTAGAAAGGAGTTGAGACTTGAGAGGGAAGGCGAAGGCGAAGGCGGAGTCGGGAGATGAAAACACGGTCGAGATCAACGCAGGAAAGCAGCGCGCACAAGTCCCTGTCGCAGGTCTCTCATTCCAATTCCAAGCCCAAGAAGAAGAATAAGAATAAGAAACAGGCACAGCACAAGTCTTCTCTTAAGGTTAAGGTCAAGGATGATCCCCACAAGCCCAAGAAGCCTCCCACCGCTTTCTTCTTCTATCTGTACTGCTACTACTACAACTATTCTTTTCTTCTCTCACCCATGCAAATTTTGTCTGATTTCGCTCTATTTGACTACTCGAATGGTTAGTAGTCAGTACCATACCAGTGTTCTCAGCACCGCTTCAAATTGTCAACTTACTTTCTAAAGGATTACAATAACCATTCTTCTATCTCTTGGGAGTCTTATGTACATGCTATGCTATGCTATTTGAGAACATGTTAAGTAGAATCCAGTGCTTGTGTTCTTTTTTATTTATTTTTTTTTCCTTTTTCTTTGATGGGAAGTCTGATAATAAATTGGGAACATTCACAGATGCCACAACAAAATGTTGAAGATACCTTTTAAACTCTCTGTTATCCCCATTTGTTAAAACACACCCAAAATTGTTTCCCTGACAACGGAACAGGGGTCTGGGCTCCTATTCTTTTGTATAGAATCAAAGTATTTATCTGGTTACAGGGTTATATTTTATTTTGCCAACTGAAACTAATCTTAACTTTTCTATTTTGCTCTGAAGGGAAGATTTTCGGAAGACATTTCAGCAAGAAAACCCCACTGTCAAATCTATGAGACAAGTATGATTTTTTTCAATATTCAGATTCAAATTTGTGTTATAGTTTTATAATTATTTTCTGACTGTGTCCACCTGAACAAGATGGTTGCTTCCTCAACAAAACCCTAGTTCAGATTTGACAGCTTCAGATATTATGGTCCAAGCCTGGGGAATTCAAATCCAAATTTTAATAACATCTAATCTTTGGGTCTTTTTACTCAGAAAATTATATTTTTGTTTCAGATTGGGAAGGCATGCGGTGATAAATGGAAAACACTATCCTTCGAGGTTTGTCTGTTTTTAGATTTTTCTTGTTCTCTCTTTTAAATCGAGAGCTACAGTTGTTGTTTGCAAAATTCAATGTATGCTGGTATAGCACCTAATTTCTAATGGTTCTGTACGAATGCAAAACAGACGAAGTTATTGCTATTAAAATTTTGAAGTAGATGTTTTGCTCCCGGTGGTTCTGTTTAACTAGCAGCCCGATAGGGGGATGGGGGAGAAAGTTTCTTTAGAATTTTAAGACTAAAATTGAACCACTTTCTGATCTTTATGGATCTGATAGATGTCATTTTTGTGTACTAGGGCTAACTGGCATGGTACTAGTGTTCATTCAAATCATCATCTTTTATAAATGTCTCACCAGAAATGCCCTTAAAGTGTTCCTTATGAACTTTGTACGAGTCCCAATAAAAATTTTGAATATTAAATTTTCTTAATAGATAAGTTTCCAGGAATGGTGGTTGTGTAACCTTGCTGGCTCACTCACTCCGAGTCAGTTCATTGTTATTCAGTGTCAGGTTTCAGTTTAGTTTTTAGATTTATTTTCTTATGATGGTTCAATTAGGTTGACAAATGAAACTGTAAACCTAGCTGTAGCCCTAGTCTCACATATACTGCATCAGGTACTGACACATCAGATTTAGTAATCTGGAATAATGATCCTACATTATGTGAAATCATAGAAAGTTTTTTTTCATTATATGCAAAACAGTCCCTATTTAAATTGGGAATTCATTAAAAATATATATCTTGTATGAGCTTGATCAGTTAGTATAAGTGAAATAAGATTACAGCCATAAACTGACCACAAGAATAAAATCATTTTGTTCTTTTCACCAGAATCCGACAATCGTCAAATCATGAAAACTAGGAAGACTTTGTTAAAATTCATTAAAATTTAAGGATTTTGTTCTTTTTTCTGTTTGTAAGTCTGTCATAAAGGTTTTTTCTCTGCTTTATGTTTTCTTGAAATTATGCTTGTAGGAGAAGGTTGCATACTATGACATTGCCACAGAAAAACGAGCCAAGTTCGAGAGAGCTATGGCAGAGTATGTAAAGAGAAAGGTAGGCTGGCATTGGTTTCTTTTAACATTTATTAACGCTGATTAAGCCTGATCCATGCATTAGCTGCAACATGAAATTCATACTTCAAGTCTAATTTCTTGCATCCTTTTAACTCAGACGTGCAAATATATGGTAAATCATATACCCATCTACTTCCTGAAACTGACATTCGTTTCTATTGCACAATCTTTTATAGGAAAATGGGGAGCTTTCTGATGAATCAGAAGATGAGTTGTGAATAAAATATTAGACGACTCTTGTGACTAGAAAACTGAATGAGCTAGCATATGTATGTATATTATATTATTATTTTATGAACCTTTAGGTTCGTAGTTTTAGAATTGTAGCTTAATTTTATGGTTTGAGAATGTCGTGTTGCTTAGCTAAATTTATCTCTGTAAAGGCATTTCTTAAAAATTGAATTTAATGTTCTCTGGTAGTTGTTATGTCCTGAATTATGTACTCAACCCCAAGATATAATCTCTTCCAGTTAAAGAAAGATACCAAAAAAAAACAGAATCCTCTTGTTCGGGTTCTTATAAAAGTTCCTCGTTATTAAAAACCTCGCCAGGGGCATGCAAAGTTAACTGGATTGAAGAGATTTCCCAGGTTTTCTGATACAAAATGGAGTTTAGAAACATTCAAATGATACTTTTGTAGTATGATACATTCTTAGCGGTTCTCAAAATCTTTTGCTGTACGTGCATTCTTTACTCGTGCAATTGTTCAAAGTAATGCAACATTATTTTAAAAAAAATAAAGGATCGTACTTAGCTTTGGTTATTTTTTCCCCTATTTTTTTTATTAGAGAAAGACGAAAACCATTTTAGTTAGGCTAATTATGTTCTATCCTATGACTTGGACAGATAAATTATCTAATTCTGGTTTAAATTTAATTTAAATTTAAACAGATATAAATGATGGTAAAAAAAAAGTTTTTGTAACCATAAATCTGATAAATCTATCTCCTGGTTTTAGAATTTACCTATTTGACATAAATTAAGCTATCAGGGAAAAAAATGGAATTATATTATGTCTGGATTTTCCTCAATACGCAATTATGTACCTTTCAGAAAATAGGGATCGCCTTGTTTTTTCCTTCTTTGTTGGAGGATGCTTTTGTAAGCTTTTTTCTTTTTCTTAAAACTAAAAAAAAAAACATTTCAGGAAGGCAACTCAATTAAGACAAGATGGTTCAAAAGCGAAAGCACAAGATCAACCCTGGTTTCAAGGTTGGGATAGCCAACCAGATTCTCTAACAGTGCACACATCGCTACATATGGCAGACTTCTTTGACTTTGATCTGAACCAGTGGAAAATGCACGAGCTCAATCGAATCTTTCAACCAAATTAGGTGGTGCATAAAGTAAATGCTGACATTAAACCTGTCATACAAGAAGGGGCTCAAGACAAATTAATCTGGTCAGAATCGAAGAGCGGGAAATACACTGTGAGGGAGGGGTATAAATACCTAAATTCACTGACTCAGACTCACACAAATACACCAGTGAGTGAGTTGTGGAGTGTGGCTGCAGAATGGAAGGGACTAGTACCAAAAGTTAAAGTCTTTCTATGGAGGGTCATTGCAGGTGCATTGATGGTGGCACAAAACATGCATAGAAGAATAAATAAATGGTCACCATTGTGCCAAAGATGCCAAATGGAAAATGAATATGAGTCCCATTGTTTTTTCTTCTGTGCTGGTTCAAAAAGCGTGTGGTTTGCCAGTAACCTTGGTCTGAGGACTGACCATCTGTCTCTCAATATCATAGAGGCAATCAAACAGTGCACCCAAGGTAGAAATGAGTATGAGATAAAGGTTTTTAGTTATACATTGTGGGAATTGTGGAAGGCACACAATGCAACCGTTATACAACTCAAAAAGTTTGATCCTATGGAGATAACACAGAAGGTCAGAATATGGTTACAGCTGGAAAACTAAATGGGGGAAGTTTTGCCTCACAAAGTTGTGATTCAGGGAACACAAGAAAAATACGGTTATAAGCAAGGGGGTTGGCAAATCATTACTGATGGCTCATGGGACACGACACTCAGAGCAGGAGGAGCACATGTCTTATACTGTCAGGGCCAGATGGTGAGGATTGGCTACAACTGTTACCAGTTACATGATCCTTTCCACGCAGAAGTACTTGCAATGAAGGATGCTTTGTTTCAGCTTAAGCAACTCTGTGAAGCATATGGGATTGGGGAAATTCAAATTTTCTCCGATTGCAAAGTACTACAGAAGGGGATATGCAGGATGTGCCTTCATGGAGGGCATGTGAAGATGTGTTGGAATTGCTCAAGTTTATATCTCAATTTCCAGTACAGGTAGAGTGTACGGAGGTGCAAAGGCAAGTGGTACATGAGGCACATGATTTGGCAAATTATGCAAGACTAAGTGCTAATCAATACAATGGAGAGCCAAGGCAGTATGAGACAAGAAGAGATCGAGAAAGAGAGATCGAAAATAGATTTACGGATTCAAAACTCCGACGAAGATCTATTTTCGACGCGAGGGAGGTCCAGACCTGCCATGGCGATGCAAGAGGAGAGAGATCAGATCTGAAAAGAGAAAATTGAGAAAGGTTTGGTAGATCTGTCGAAAGATTGAGTGAGAGAGATATTTGAGCAAGAGATATGGGCTGGGTAGGGCCTGTTAGGATGACAGGATGGCACCTACATAGGATATCCGTATCAGCTCCGCTTAGGGGTGCATAACGTGGAAAACGATCACGAAAGTGGTCATTTTCGTTAACCGTTGCATTGATGCACGTAATTTTTGTACTTATTGCGTTGATTGTTGCATCCGTTTAACACATGTTGCGTTGATGGGAACGATCAAAACGGTTATAACCGTCTTTGACTACCTAACTGTCTTGCATTTTTATTAAGATGCAAGAAAATAAATTATTCTGCATTTTGTATGAAACAGAGATAGAGAAATGACAGGTTAGATCACGCGAGAAAGGGAGAGGAGGCACTATCATCACCTCTCGTCCTCGACGGTGACGGTGATGCAGAGGCGAGAGAGATAGATGTGATTGTGTTCGACGAAGAAATGACGGAGCGACGCTGCAAAATTCTAATTTTACTCGTTTCTCCCTCGATCTCTCCGCTGAGGTCCTCTGCAATCTAATAATAAAACCATGAAAAATTTTTAGACGAAATGCGCGAAATAAACGACCACGAAACGTACCAATTTCACTAATCGTTCTGTTCTGAGACGAAACAATATTTCTATTTACGTTAGTTGTTCCGTTCCTTAAACGAAACTGAAATCCTTATCCGTTATCGTTTCGTTCTGGACGAAACGAAACGAAATAACGATTGAAACGGCTACCGTTTTCAGCCCTAGCTCCGCTCATAATTCCTGTATAATAATATATAAAAAGAAAAAAGAAAACCGAAAAATTGGATTGGAATGGAAAGGAAAGGGCAATGCATTGGAAAGCCCACAAAGCCCACAAAATCAGTGGGCTGCATTTATCTGAGCCCAGCTTAATGGATCTACAGTTAATTGCACTTTCATTCTTTCGTGTTTCCTCGTGGAGTCGTGGTTTGCACTTTGCAGTTTCCAGTTTTCCACTTTACTAGTAAAGGAAGCAGGAAAGGAATAAAGGAAAGGTAGGTGCTTTCTGTGATCCTTGGTTTGATCTTTGATCTGATGAGTGCGAAGGCAGCGAAGCCATTTTGTGGGCATCTTCAGAAACTGGTGCGGAAAGGACGCCAGGCGGAGGACCTTCAGCTGGAAGAAGACATCTCTCGCTTTCACCGCCTCCTCTGTCCCTCTCCCTCTCCCGACAATGTTAATCACCCACCGTCCATCATTGCCATCAACGGCCTTCTCACATCCATTTCTAAGACCAAGCATCCCAACCGCTACCCAACCGTGCTCGCTCTCTTTAATCGCTTGAAAAGCACCCGACACAGAAGAAGCCTCGCTCCAACCATCCGTACCTTCGGCCTTGTCCTCGATTGCTGCTGTAGCATGCGTCGAGTGGATCTTGCATTCTGTGTGCTTGGCCAATCATTGAGAGAAGGATGTGGTGCTAATACCATCATCTTTAATTCCCTTATCAAGGGGCTCTGTACAGCAAACAAGATTCGGGATGCAGCTAAGCTGCTCGCTAAGATGCTTCTAATGAGATGTGCTCCCGATTTGATCACTTACACCACTCTTATAGGTTGTTTATGTAGCAACGGCAACAGCAGGCTCGGCCTTGAACTGTGTCGTCAGATGGTAAAAGAAGGGATTTGCTCTAGGCCTAATGTTGTAACTTACAATACTCTCATCCATGGATTTTGTAGAGACGGTGATATTCCAATTGCTAGGAAGGTGTTTGTAGAAATGGTTTCTGAAGGTATAATGCCTGACGTCATCACATTTAACACTTTAATAGACGGTTTTTGCAAGAATGGGGATGTTATTACAGCACAAAATCTGTTTGAAGAAATGCCTGCCCATGGAGTTGTTGCTGATTTGTGTACCTACAACACTCTTATTGATGGTCTCTGCAGTCACGGTGACACTGATAGGGCTTTGAGAATGTTTGAAGAAATGGCTGCAAATGGACTTGTTCCTGATGTGATTACCTACAATATTCTCATTCATAGTCTGTGTTGCCAGGGTAACGTGCATAGTGCCTTGAAGATGTTCAAAGAAATGATTGCCAAAGGAGTGCTTCCAAATGACCGTACCTGCAATGCTCTTATTCTCGGGTTCTGTCGAGACGGTGACATTGACAAGGCATTTGAAGTATACAAAGAGTATATTGGCTGTGGACTTGAAGCAAATGCCCATATATATAATACCTTAATTCATGGTTGTTGTAAAAAAGGGGCCTTTTTGCATGTTTCAGAGCTTTTTCAGAAAATGATAGCACGAGGGGTAATGCCAGATGTTACCACATACACTTGTTTGATTCATGGGTTTTCTGCTAGAGGTGAGTGGAAACATGCAATTGGGGCATTTCGTGAGATGGTAAATCGAAAAATTGCACCAAATATAGTGACTTTCAGTGCATTCATAGACTCCTTGTGCAAGCACAGACTAACCTGTGAAGCAGAGAAGTTGGTAGGTTTAATGGAGGATAGTGGGAATAAACCTAATGTGATAACTTTCATATCCTTGTTGCATGGTTATGTTTTGGAAGATCGTCTTGATGAAGCAGCTGTTCTTTTAGATACGATGGCTCAAAAAGGCATCGAGCCGAATCAGCGTTGTTACAGTAAGTTGATCAATGGTTATTGTAAAAGTGGCAAAATCAATGACGCTCTGCAATTGGTTGAGAAGATGAGGAATCAAGGCTTGAAGCCGGATGATGTCATCTTTGATATATTTGTAAATGCATTTAGCAATTGCAATAATCCTGATGAAATAAAGCAGATTATCTCTGATTTGAGAGATTAAAGATAACTAGTAGAAACTGATTCACTATAAAAAGTTTTTAGTGTCATCTTTGACAGTTTTCATGAAGCCAGTGCCTATGACACCTCACTGAGATGGGAAGACCAACTCTCACATTTTGTTTATTGTGTTGATTTTGGTGTGTCAAGTACCAACTTGTATCCTATTTGTACCACAACATGGAAGAAACCAATGGCAGTAAGTAATTTAAACTGCCATATCATTGATTGTGTTGATATTTGGTTTGCAAGTACTTAGTGTGCATGCTGATGTTTATTGGAAAAATAATGCAGGTTCAATTTTCCTAAGTGTGATTCTTTTTTACCCATTTTTCATGTCATTAGAGTTCTGAACTTATTGGATCTCATTTGTGATATTTAATTTCACATAGGATATGACTTAAATTCTTTTTAGTTTTTTGTATGATAATGTTGAGGTAATTAATGATAAATACAGTTGCAGGGATTATTCATTGTCCAAAAAAGTAAGAACTAAACTCTAGATAGTACTTTCATATAGAGTTTGGCTATGGTGAGATGCAACACAAAAAAGCTCTCCGTGAGTTGCGATAAAAAATACTAGATCTAGAAAATGATCGATCTAAACCGTCAAATATAATCTACGTATTGAAATCTCCACAAAGTTTTATATTTTTTTTTCGGAATTGTAATTTTATTTATTTTATTTTTTAAAAAAAACTGTTCTGAGTCAATTGTACACCTTTGTTGCACGAGCACACCGTCAAATATAATCTACGTATTGAAATCTCCACAAAGTTTTATATATTTTTTTTCGGAATTGTAATTTTATTTATTTATTTTTTGGATTTTTAAAAACTGTTGTGAGTCAATTGTACACGTACACATTAGTACACGGTTTTACTAGTGTAAAATAAAGGGTTGATTTTAGAATCCATTATAATCTTAATTTTTTTTCATTTGAAAATAAACTCGTTAAAATATTTTCATTGAAATAACTTAATTTCACCACAGAAACTGCCGAGTCAAACAATTATATATTGAACATATAAAATCCATCGGACGGTCTGGATTGGTCCTAGTGGGGTTGGGTTGGGTTTACGGTGCTCATAACTGGAGTAGGAGTGGGGGCGTAGCAAGAAAGTAGAAAGGAGTTGAGACTTGAGAGGGAAGGCGAAGGCGAAGGCGGAGTCGGGAGATGAAAACACGGTCGAGATCAACGCAGGAAAGCAGCGCGCACAAGTCCCTGTCGCAGGTCTCTCATTCCAATTCCAAGCCCAAGAAGAAGAAAAAGAATAAGAAACAGGCACAGCACAAGTCTTCTCTTAAGGTTAAGGTCAAGGATGATCCCCACAAGCCCAAGAAGCCTCCCACCGCTTTCTTCTTCTATCTGTACTGCTACTACTACAACTATTCTTTTCTTCTCTCACCCATGCAAATTTTGTCTGATTTCGCTCTATTTGACTACTCGAATGGTTAGTAGTCAGTACCATACCAGTGTTCTCAGCACCGCTTCAAATTGTCAACTTACTTTCTAAAGGATTACAATAACCATTCTTCTATCTCTTGGGAGTCTTATGTACATGCTATGCTATGCTATTTGAGAACATGTTAAGTAGAATCCAGTGCTTGTGTTCTTTTTTATTTATTTTTTTTTCCTTTTTCTTTGATGGGAAGTCTGATAATAAATTGGGAACATTCACAGATGCCACAACAAAATGTTGAAGATACCTTTTAAACTCTCTGTTATCCCCATTTGTTAAAACACACCCAAAATTGTTTCCCTGACAACGGAACAGGGGTCTGGGCTCCTATTCTTTTGTATAGAATCAAAGTATTTATCTGGTTACAGGGTTATATTTTATTTTGCCAACTGAAACTAATCTTAACTTTTCTATTTTGCTCTGAAGGGAAGATTTTCGGAAGACATTTCAGCAAGAAAACCCCACTGTCAAATCTATGAGACAAGTATGATTTTTTTCAATATTCAGATTCAAATTTGTGTTATAGTTTTATAATTATTTTCTGACTGTGTCCACCTGAACAAGATGGTTGCTTCCTCAACAAAACCCTAGTTCAGATTTGACAGCTTCAGATATTATGGTCCAAGCCTGGGGAATTCAAATCCAAATTTTAATAACATCTAATCTTTGGGTCTTTTTACTCAGAAAATTATATTTTTGTTTCAGATTGGGAAGGCATGCGGTGATAAATGGAAAACACTATCCTTCGAGGTTTGTCTGTTTTTAGATTTTTCTTGTTCTCTCTTTTAAATCGAGAGCTACAGTTGTTGTTTGCAAAATTCAATGTATGCTGGTATAGCACCTAATTTCTAATGGTTCTGTACGAATGCAAAACAGACGAAGTTATTGCTATTAAAATTTTGAAGTAGATGTTTTGCTCCCGGTGGTTCTGTTTAACTAGCAGCCCGATAGGGGGATGGGGGAGAAAGTTTCTTTAGAATTTTAAGACTAAAATTGAACCACTTTCTGATCTTTATGGATCTGATAGATGTCATTTTTGTGTACTAGGGCTAACTGGCATGGTACTAGTGTTCATTCAAATCATCATCTTTTATAAATGTCTCACCAGAAATGCCCTTAAAGTGTTCCTTATGAACTTTGTACGAGTCCCAATAAAAATTTTGAATATTAAATTTTCTTAATAGATAAGTTTCCAGGAATGGTGGTTGTGTAACCTTGCTGGCTCACTCACTCCGAGTCAGTTCATTGTTATTCAGTGTCAGGTTTCAGTTTAGTTTTTAGATTTATTTTCTTATGATGGTTCAATTAGGTTGACAAATGAAACTGTAAACCTAGCTGTAGCCCTAGTCTCACATATACTGCATCAGGTACTGACACATCAGATTTAGTAATCTGGAATAATGATCCTACATTATGTGAAATCATAGAAAGTTTTTTTTCATTATATGCAAAACAGTCCCTATTTAAATTGGGAATTCATTAAAAATATATATCTTGTATGAGCTTGATCAGTTAGTATAAGTGAAATAAGATTACAGCCATAAACTGACCACAAGAATAAAATCATTTTGTTCTTTTCACCAGAATCCGACAATCGTCAAATCATGAAAACTAGGAAGACTTTGTTAAAATTCATTAAAATTTAAGGATTTTGTTCTTTTTTCTGTTTGTAAGTCTGTCATAAAGGTTTTTTCTCTGCTTTATGTTTTCTTGAAATTATGCTTGTAGGAGAAGGTTGCATACTATGACATTGCCACAGAAAAACGAGCCAAGTTCGAGAGAGCTATGGCAGAGTATGTAAAGAGAAAGGTAGGCTGGCATTGGTTTCTTTTAACATTTATTAACGCTGATTAAGCCTGATCCATGCATTAGCTGCAACATGAAATTCATACTTCAAGTCTAATTTCTTGCATCCTTTTAACTCAGACGTGCAAATATATGGTAAATCATATACCCATCTACTTCCTGAAACTGACATTCGTTTCTATTGCACAATCTTTTATAGGAAAATGGGGAGCTTTCTGATGAATCAGAAGATGAGTTGTGAATAAAATATTAGACGACTCTTGTGACTAGAAAACTGAATGAGCTAGCATATGTATGTATATTATATTATTATTTTATGAACCTTTAGGTTCGTAGTTTTAGAATTGTAGCTTAATTTTATGGTTTGAGAATGTCGTGTTGCTTAGCTAAATTTATCTCTGTAAAGGCATTTCTTAAAAATTGAATTTAATGTTCTCTGGTAGTTGTTATGTCCTGAATTATGTACTCAACCCCAAGATATAATCTCTTCCAGTTAAAGAAAGATACCAAAAAAAAACAGAATCCTCTTGTTCGGGTTCTTATAAAAGTTCCTCGTTATTAAAAACCTCGCCAGGGGCATGCAAAGTTAACTGGATTGAAGAGATTTCCCAGGTTTTCTGATACAAAATGGAGTTTAGAAACATTCAAATGATACTTTTGTAGTATGATACATTCTTAGCGGTTCTCAAAATCTTTTGCTGTACGTGCATTCTTTACTCGTGCAATTGTTCAAAGTAATGCAACATTATTTTAAAAAAAATAAAGGATCGTACTTAGCTTTGGTTATTTTTTCCCCTATTTTTTTTATTAGAGAAAGACGAAAACCATTTTAGTTAGGCTAATTATGTTCTATCCTATGACTTGGACAGATAAATTATCTAATTCTGGTTTAAATTTAATTTAAATTTAAACAGATATAAATGATGGTAAAAAAAAAGTTTTTGTAACCATAAATCTGATAAATCTATCTCCTGGTTTTAGAATTTACCTATTTGACATAAATTAAGCTATCAGGGAAAAAAATGGAATTATATTATGTCTGGATTTTCCTCAATACGCAATTATGTACCTTTCAGAAAATAGGGATCGCCTTGTTTTTTCCTTCTTTGTTGGAGGATGCTTTTGTAAGCTTTTTTCTTTTTCTTAAAACTAAAAAAAAAACATTTCAGGAAGGCAACTCAATTAAGACAAGATGGTTCAAAAGCGAAAGCACAAGATCAACCCTGGTTTCAAGGTTGGGATAGCCAACCAAATTCTCTAACAGTGCACACATCGCTACATGTGGCAGACTTCTTTGACTTTGATCTGAACCAGTGGAAAATGCACGAGCTCAATCGAATCTTTCAACCAAATTAGGTGGTGCATAAAGTAAATGCTGACATTAAACCTGTCATACAAGAAGGGGCTCAAGACAAATTAATCTGGTCAGAATCGAAGAGCGGGAAATACACTGTGAGGGAGGGGTATAAATACCTAAATTCACTGACTCAGACTCACACAAATACACCAGTGAGTGAGTTGTGGAGTGTGGCTGCAGAATGGAAGGGACTAGTACCAAAAGTTAAAGTCTTTCTATGGAGAGTCATTGCAGGTGCATTGATGGTGGCACAAAACATGCATAGAAGAATAAATAAATGGTCACCATTGTGCCAAAGATGCCAAATGGAAAATGAATATGAGTCCCATTGTTTTTTCTTCTGTGCTGGTTCAAAAAGCGTGTGGTTTGCCAGTAACCTTGGTCTGAGGACTGACCATCTGTCTCTCAATATCATAGAGGCAATCAAACAGTGCACCCAAGGTAGAAATGAGTATGAGATAAAGGTTTTTAGTTATACATTGTGGGAATTGTGGAAGGCACACAATGCAACCGTTATACAACTCAAAAAGTTTGATCCTATGGAGATAACACAGAAGGTCAGAATATGGTTACAGCTGGAAAACCAAATGGGGGAAGTTTTGCCTCACAAAGTTGTGATTCAGGGAACACAAGAAAAATACGGTTATAAGCAAGGGGGTTGGCAAATCATTACTGATGGCTCATGGGACACGACACTCAGAGCAGGAGGAGCACATGTCTTATACTGTCAGGGCCAGATGGTGAGGATTGGCTACAACTGTTACCAGTTACATGATCCTTTCCACGCAGAAGTACTTGCAATGAAGGATGCTTTGTTTCAGCTTAAGCAACTCTGTGAAGCATATGGGATTGGGGAAATTCAAATTTTCTCCGATTGCAAAGTACTACAGAAGGGGATATGCAGGATGTGCCTTCATGGAGGGCATGTGAAGATGTGTTGGAATTGCTCAAGTTTATATCTCAATTTCCAGTACAGGTAGAGTGTACGGAGGTGCAAAGGCAAGTGGTACATGAGGCACATGATTTGGCAAATTATGCAAGACTAAGTGCTAATCAATACAATGGAGAGCCAAGGCAGTATGTGGATGTGGAAAGGAATACCCGACAGAACTTGGAGAATAGATTTTTTCAAAGGGTTCAGGAGGAGCCTCCTTGATTGTATCTCTTGTTTTTACTTTGTTAAATGCCCAACCTGAAGATTGTATCTCTTGTTTTTTGAAAGGCCTCTTTTACTGCTTGGAGGCTGAGTATTTTATTTTTCTGTTTCGTTTCTGGTAGTGTAGGTAGGGAACAAGTTGGGCCGTTTTTATTTGCTGTGTACTGCAACTGTAGCCTCAAGGGCGCCTTTGATTAATGAAAGCCTACGGGCATGCAACTTTCAAAAAAAAAATTAAGACAAGTTTCTGTCATGTACGGTATATTCTGATTTGGGTTTGAACATCGAAGCTTGATCTGACTTACCTCTGCACAAAAGTGACGGTAGCTAAAAGGGTTATCGAGGCTGAGACACTGACAGATGGGGACGACAATAATTGTTCAAATAAAACCGAGAGGCCAAGAATTCAGATGGAGAAATGCTAGAGTCCAATATATTGGACGGATGGACTCCGTCTAATACGATCGTTTTCATATTTTTAAATTTCAAATAACCGATCCGAACCGTTCAATATGTTTTCTTTATTGAAAACTTACAAGAAACCAATTTTTACATTTTTTCGAAATTTTTTACTATTTTTTTGATATTTTAGAAAATCGTTGTTATTAGACGATCCATAATGTTTATATCATGAATTCTCAAAAATACTAAAAAAAATAGTAAATAAATTTGAAAAAATGTAAAAATTGGTTTCTTGTAAGTTTTCAATATGAAGAACATATTGAACGGTTCAGATCGGTCATTTGCAATTTAAAAACGTGAAAACGATCGTATTGGACGGACCCATCCGTTCTATATACATATAGGACACTAGCAATTCTCATTCAGATGACATCGACGGAGTTGCATCACCAAGTTCGAAATATAACACTGTTAACAAAACTCAACCTTTCGATGAAGTGAAATAAATGGCGAGTCCAGCGCTTGTGTTCTATAAATAGGTACTTGTAAACACACGAGGCGTTTGATGACTAAAGAAATTTGACCTATTCTTGTCCACTGTTTCATTCCATCTTCCATTTTCATTTTTTTTACCCCCTTAACCTTTCCATTATAGACTTGCCAGTATATGAGTAATCTCAACTGAGTTCTGATTAGGATTGCGATAATTTCATAATGGCATTGTCAAACTTTGCTGCCATCGGTGTTGACATTGCGGTGGTGGTAGGGGTCATCTTCATCGTCTTTTTCATGCAATTCATCGTTGGTCTACTCGCAAACTTTATCAAGACGTATAAGACCAATTGCAAGCTTGAGCGAGAAGTGTATCCCCAACACAACACTACAACCCATGGATCCCAGTCAATCAACCCCGAGCCATGCGAGCAACCCAATAGAATACATTTGGTTGCTGGTGTTTCCATCTTGGCTTACACCTATCATGAGAGCAAACGTAACAAGAACATGGGCTGTGTCGTTTGCCTCTGTCCTTTGCAGGAAGGAGAAACGGTGCTGCAGTTGCCGGCTTGCAGTCATTTGCTCCATGATATTTGCATCTGCTCATGGTTTGTTGCAAACTCGAACTGCCCCGGATGCGGTACCCCAGTTAATGCACAATTTACAGTACAATTTGGAGGGGTTTGATTAGGTACTGTTATTAACATACAGGTTTATTGGAAACTTTTATATATTAAAATGGAAAGAATGCAATGCTCTACATTATATGAAAATTAAAAAAAAACTTTTCATTATGTGTATAATGGAGTCCCTATTATGGGTTCGCTAATACTACCTCCTGCATAAGCTTAATTAATCAGTTAGTCTAAGTGAAATAAGATTCCAGGTACAAACTGATCCTGAGAATAAAATCGTTTTTTTTTTTCCTTCCTTTTCGTAATCACATAATTGATAAATTATCAACCTAGGATGACTTTGTTAAAATACCTTCAAATTTTAGGATATATATATTTTGAATTAATATATGTATATTCTTGACATTGTGCTTGTAGGAGAAGGTTGCATACTTGCGACATTGCCACACAAAAATGATCCAAATTTGAGAAAGCTATGTGCTATGGCTGAGTATATCAAGAGAAAAGTAATCTGGTCTGGTTTCTGTTCACTGTTCATTAACTCTGATCTCTAATTTAAGCTTTGTTTGTGGCATTGAGTTCATATTTTTATGCAACATTTTCGTACATTAAACTCTGCTGTGCAATTAATTTTACCTAACTTCTTCCTGAATTTTGTAAACATTTTTGTTTCTATGTCCTATTCACGTGTCTATCTTTTGTAGGAAAATGGAGAGCTTTCTGACTAATCAGAAGATGACTTCTGAAAAGGGAAAAAAAAAACTCTTGTGACTAGAAAAATGAATGAGCTAGCATCATGTACAGCTTTAAGTCATATAATTAATTTTAAGAGTTGTCGTTTAATTTTGTGGTATGAGAATGTGGTTTAGCTTAGCTAAGTTATCCCTAAATGTATTTCGTAAATTTAAGTTTCATGTTTTATGGTAATCTTATTTGGGTGCCGCTTCTTTTTTGTTTATTGCCGTATCATGTTTTTTGTATATATGTGGCACTCAGTCATGATTTTAGTAATCTTCAACTTGAATAAAACAAAGATACTGAAACTTAAAAGACCTCTGGGTTGTGCTCTTTTATAAATTTTCTCATTATATATAAATCTCGCCAGACGCCAGTCAGTACTGATGAATTCTACGTACCTTTACCAGTTATATCACGGTATCACTTTAATAGAGAGTATGTATCGGTTTATAAAATCGGACGAGTTTGTTTGATGCAAATATATATTTCTTACAAATATCACATTACATTATGATCGAAACGCATAGCTCCATGACTCAATTTTTTTTTTTCCTTTTTTTTAATAGTAAAACCTGATACGGATATTCTGGAAAAATTTAAAGAGAAAACCTATGGTGCATACTAATGTACGGAAACTTCGGTGCACATTGATCCAAACTCTTCAATCTGCTTCAAAATGACCCATCCAAACCGTCTAATATGATCTCCCTATTATATTCTCCTTGCTGACCAAATTTTACATTTTTTTGAAATTTTTTATCATTTTTTTCGGATTTTTAAAAACTGCTATTTTTTAAAGGTTTAGAAAAAAATAGATTTGCGATTTTCTAAAATTTAAAAAAAAATAGTAATGAAAGACAGGAATTTGTTTTAACAAAAATAGATAAAAGACAAACAAGAATAAATATTGGAATTAATTATGACAGAATCTAATTATAAGTAATTGTAAATTATCTAACCTTCATTCTTTTGCTATATGTTGGGCTGCACCAATCACACAACAAAGATTAAGATTTATATCTCTTCATGAGTATGGCGTATCTGGGTTGTCACTTGTCAGGTGGGTAAGGAGGAGAGAAAATTAGCCAGCTGCGTCATGCGTGCGTGAGAGAAGAGAATAAAAATGAAAGGGTATTTTAGTCATTAAAAAATTTTGGAGTAATTGCGCTAAGTTTGGCGAATTTTAGACGAATCATGTTCGATCTTATGACATAATTTAATAAGGAAAATCTAATTGAGACGTACAAAAATTTTTTGTAACTACTATTCTGACAAATTACATATCTCCTTCCCGTTTTAGAATTAGCTATCAGACATAAATTAAGCAATCAGTCAAAATAAAGAAATTATATTAAGCCTGGCTTCTTATAATATATCCTTTTCTTCTTTCTCCTTCCTTATGTACCATATACATCCCTTTTACAAGAGAGTTTTGCCCTCCCCCCCCCCCCCCCCCCTTTTTTCCGTAAAGAGGAGACACATTTCATAATAATGGCCCTTTCAATCTTTGCTAGCATCGGTGTTGACGTTGCGGTGGTGGTAGGCATCATCGTCATCGTCTTTTCCGTGCTCTTCCTCATTGGCCGACTTGTAAGCTTTATCAAGACATGCAAAAGCAATCGCAAGCTTGAGCAAGACGTGCTTCCCCAACAGAACACTATGACACGCACAATAGTTACAAGCCGTCGATCACGAGCGATCGCCCCCGAGCCCCGTGAGCAACCCAATATAACACATTCAGTCGCTGATGCTTCAATGGTGGCTTTTACCTATCATGAAAGCGAACATGACGGCTGTGTAGAATGTGTTGTTTGTCTTTGTCCGTTGCAGGAAGGAGATACAGTACTGCAGTTGCCAGTTTGTGGTCATTTGCTTCATGATATTTGCATTTGCTCGTGGTTCTTTGCGAACTCCATCTGCCCTGGATGCGGCACCCCAGTTAAGGGGCAATTTACAGTAAACATTGGAGCAGTTTAATTAGGTACCCATTTACATCATTACATGCATGTTTATTGGAAACTTTGCATTTTCGTTTTGATATTAATTAAAAAGAAGAGTATCGGAGCGACTGGACAGAGTGCACATTAAACATGATTATGATATTGTTGTGTTAACTTGTGTGTAATTCCTTTCAAAAAAAAAAAAATGTGTGTAATTACCAATTGCTGTAGAACATTACAAATTCGAGCCGACATAGAAGACGCCATCTTGTATATTAATTTAGTTTTTACATTTTCAATACTTTTCTTTCTTTTTTGGATCTTGAGATGAGAGTCTTAAGTTCTCAAATCTCCATCTTCCACATGAAAGCCATTATTTCCAGTGATCTTCTTGTGCGGAGTTATTTGTATATATAAGTTTTTTATTAATTAATACGCATCATGTTGTCTTTTTTTCTCGCCTCTTCCTTATACCAGATGTTTTTTTTATTGGAACACCAAGGTATATATATTTTTTTAATGAAATCATGATTATACATTAACTAGGAATCTGAATCCTCTGCTGCACTTTTTTTTTTGGCAGAAGAATACAGCACTTTGGATCATGGGCCTTCCATAGAAACCAATGGCTCAGATTGAAGGCGCTGAGTTAATCGCTCCAAACTTTTTAAAAAATAAATCACGGAAAGAGCTGGTATCCTTGCTGGCCGACTATATCACTATATATCCATTCTCATTCGCGTAGATGCTTGATATTTGCTTTTTCTCTAATTCAATGGTGCTCACTGCTGCTGTATCCTCTCTCCACCTCCCTCTATTCTCTCTCGCCACCTACTCTGGCAAATCGCCTTCCTAATCGGTGCATCTTCCACCCGAATCTGAGCCATCGGTTTCTATTGAAGGGCCACGATGCAAAATGCCACACTCTACTGCAAAAGAAAACTGCAGCAGAGGATTCGGACTTTTCGTTCTTTTTGTTTGTGCATGTCAGAGATGCAGAGAGAATATATTTATGTGAGAGTATATGCGTGGCAATAATATATGAAAATTTAATCAAGTATTAATCTTTCGAGTTTTGAAGAGAATAATATGTGAATTGTGGGATTATGAAGAACTGAACTGAAGTACTTTCATGAGATCATTAGAGAATCATTTTGGTCTTAAATTTGGTTTAATATCGATATCATCAAACATTCAAACCTGTTAAAGCATTTAGTCATGTAATTTACCTACTAGCTGAAACACGATTTTTTTTTTTCTTTTAATATATATAAGCTCCATGATGTATGTTGATTATACCGAGTAACAGTCTAACAGAACATGCATATACGAGACGGAACATGCACTGCATGTGCACTGGGAAAGTCACAGAATATCCAATCAATTTGTTACAAAAAAAAAAAGAAAAATGAATCTTTTATTAAACAAAGTCAATATTAGAAGACTTCAAATAGTATCCACTCGTGATATACAACGGACCAAATAAAGAATTTAAAACAAGGAGGAAAATAAAAGAAAAATAAGTTAACAAAACGACAAATTAAAACTTGATATGCTTCTAATTTAGGTACTCCTATTGCATCTAATGAAAATAGAGGAATATCTTTTTTTGTTGTTGGAAATAAGTAGAGGAGTGCTACAATAGATGAAGATCTAAATTTGCCTCGGAATTATGGTATTTGATTGAATCAAACGTTCTAAAACTATTTGTTCAATTAAGCCCCTCACTTATTGCACGACGTTTTCTTTCTTTCTTTCTTTTGCATCATAAATCTGTTGGTATTTACATTCATTTGATCAATATTACAACTGCAGATAAAGGACCAAGAAAATTTTTTTAAAAAAAAAGAAAAGAAAATTACACCTCATGACCCCTATCCTAGTATATATTATGAAGTAAAAGAGTGTGCTAATGCTCAGCTTATAGGCAAGAACAGCAGCAAGCACAGATAAAACTTTGTATGGTGCCTGAACTTATAGAGGATTTGAAAGAAACTCGTCATCAGTCATCACCCTACTGTATTACTTTTTTCTTGATGAGACAAGTACAGCCTTGAGCCTCTTGAGCCTACTGGTCAGTTATCTGACTGGAATGGGCACTGTAGTGTACCTTGAGTCGACCAAGGGCAATGTGGCAGCTTGAGTAGCTATCGGCAGGAATTGGGAATTATTATTTTTAGCATGGCTCAACTGGACCCTTTAATTGTTAATTGATTGCTTGCTTATCAAATTAAAATTCATAAAATGTTGAAATACAGCTGTTTGTTGTCAAGAAACTGCAGAATGATAATGCTTGGACATGCAAGAATTATCCAGCATTTCAACAAACCGAGATCGAATTAAGGGAAGATAGTGTATGTTTAGTCCCTTCTGATTCTACAAAATAGTTTGTACCCTTACCTGCCAAATATCATGTCATACTCGAAATTCTACATGTTGAATAACTTTTACACTGTTTAGATTTGGCCTCGTTCTGCTCATAATAACAAAATAATTTTCACGCTGCTAACAAACAACAACTTTTTACATTATGGCTTCAAGAGCATCAGGACCATGTCAGCATTGAATTACAGCGAAGTGGTGACTACGCTGCATTCTAATCAAATACCAATGCTGGTCCATTGCTCTCATCCAGCTGAGGAACTGTCAGTGGTAGCAGTTTGTTTTGAGGATAGCAATTTATCAAGCTGCTTTTTGAGGTAAGCCTGTCTTAGTTTTTCTCTCCGAGCCGCCTCCTGCTCTTGCCGCCTCATTTTCAGGGTTGATGTTTTCTCTCTTGCCTGGTTCACCTCCTCATGCACTTCCCTGAAAAAGAGAGGCATTCAAACCTTTAAATACCAGTGAGGGTTTTGACTTAGGACTTATTATGCTCAGTAAGCACGCAAGTGGGGTATATGGTGCATATAGGCTATATTTTAAAAACAGCAGAATACCGAAGCTTTGGTACATGCAAGGATATGTGTTTTTGTACTTCCAATTCATATCAAGGAACTCATTTTGTACAGCCTTTTTATAAGAAAATGTTCAGTTCGGAGGATGGTCACAAAAAGACAAAGCAGTGAAGAATTATACATTAAGCCAGAAGAGAGGGTAACCCTTGGCTAGCGAATAACTTGAGAAATGATTCTGATTTACACAACAGCATTGTGTATAACATTAAACTCGGATGGTGAAAGTAAAAACAGAAACAATCCAAAACCCAAATGACATGAGATTGGCTTCAAACTTGCAACAGATTGATAGTTTGCTTGAGGTTTCTAGTTTAGTAAAGGTTTTTATGATCAGTACCACGTCATAGACACAATAATAACAAATAACCATAGTCCCATTTTGATGCTCCAGATTCAACACACAACAAACGTCCAGTTGCAGAAGTCAATTAAAAAAAATGAATAGGAATGCTGAAAACTCAAAAAACACCAGGGGCAATGACAAAATAAATTGGCAGTAGCCTCTAATTTCGAATTAGAAAATAATAAGTACCTCACAAAGCGCTTGTGCTCATCTCTGTCTACAGCAGACGCAGCACGCCCAAGTCCAAATGGTCTTGAACTCAAGAAAGCATCATTAACATCGTCGCCATCTCGATCTCCATCCCTCAAAGGCAAATCTGCACCATTAGCATTATCATTAAGCTGTGAATCAGATGGCTGAGATCCATCGTGCTCCATACTCTTCTGAAAGAAGTCCACACAGTATTTCTCCTTCTCTTCTTCGTCAGAAAGCTCCCCTCTGGAAAGCTTCTCATACAAAGCAGCCTTTTTCTCCAGAGCGGCATAGCTGACTGATCCATCTCTTATGGCTTTCATCTCCAACTTGTCTCTGTTTGCATAAATTAACAGTATTTGGTCAAATTGGATTTGATCATAATAATTGGGTCCCAAAGTTGGATTTGGTCAAATAGAACTAGGGTATATGTTTGTATATATATGAGAGAAGAAGAAAGGGGAAAAGAAAGAAAGAATACTTGTGAGCGCGGGCGTCAACGCCGGAGTTCTTGGGAGAGAAGAGATCAGCGGACCTCTTGCGCGCGCGGGAGGCGTCAGCGGCGGAGGCGGCAGAGGAGGAGGAAGGGTCGGAGTCCTTGGCCTTGCGCGCCTCCTCCTGGGTGCGATAGAGCTGGGCCTTGAGCTCCACGATCGACGCGGCGCCCACGCCCTCGATGGCCCTGTGCTTCTTGGGCATGACCGCCGACTCCGTGAGCCATCCCAGCCCCAACGACTCCATCCCACCTCCGCCTCCTTTGCCTCCCTCCTCTCTCTTCTCTTTCTCTTTCTCTTTCTCTTTCTCCTCTCGCGCAGGCGCGGCCATCTCTTGCTTTGTTGCTTTCTCTCCCCCCTTTCTCCGTGACCGTCAGGGACAAAACTTCACTCAAACCCTCCTACTTATAATATATATATATATATATATATATATATATATATATATATATATATATATATATATATATATATATATATTTGTTTAAACCATGGTTCACAGTAGATTTATATGAACCGTGGATTGATTAAATTAGATTTGATAATTTCTAAAATCACCGATAAAAATGATTATGATGCACGAAAACTTATATGAATCATAGTTCACAATAAATTTACTCATAATACATAAGGAATTTTGCCCGATCCTATTAAAATTAAAACATCACTATGAATAATTGGCAAAGACGACCAAATTCAGTATTTGAAGTTACTTGTTTGTGAAGGATCACTAAAAACCTAGAATACTTACCAGTTTTTTTTTTTTATGGAGTGCATTTAGTATGCAAAGGCAAGAAGGTCTCATCATTTGCACACTTTCGTGTCTTAATGATTTCATATTTCAATATATTTGAAGGTGTTTGGCGAATATGCTTTGTAGGCTTGTCAATTGAAATGTTTATGGTATAAAAACATATCGTGTCAGTTGTGTGATATTATTTTATTATTTTTAAAGTTAAAAATTAAAAAAAATTCAAAAGTAATGGAAAAATTTTACTAAAACATAATAATTAATTATTGAGATAGGCTAAAATCAGCTGTGATTGACGAATGAGACTGTCAGCTACGATCAAATCTCAATTTTCGAGACTCTAACAGTCGATCCGAACCGTTCATTGTGTTCTTCATATTGAAATCTCGTTGGAGACAAAATTTTATATTTTTCTGAAATTTTTTAGTATTTGTTTGGTATTTTACAAAATTCTTAATCTAAACAATTCTGGACCTTCAATAACTATGATTTTTTAAAATCTCAAAAAAATAGTAAATAAAAATAGAAAAATGTAAATTTTGGTCTCCAATGAGATTTCAATATGGAGAACATATTGACGGTTCAGATTAGCCATTAGAACCTCAAAAGTTGAGATACAATAGCAGCTGACGGGTCCATCCGTTAGTCGTGGCTGATTTTAGCCTATCTCTTAATTATTTGGTTGACTTCAAAATTATTATTATTTTTTATAATAAAATAATAATTACATAAAATAAATATGAGTAAAATGATGGTAAATAATATGAGGTAGTATTATAAATTGAATTTAAATTATTTAATTTTGTTAAAATAATTAATAATTAAATTCATGTTAATTTGTGTTCGTGTCGTGTTACATGTCGTGTTACGTGTCGAATCATGTTGCGTTTTTTGATAATTCATGTTAATTACCAAAAACTACTTAAATTTCGCAATTCTATTCAATTAAAAATGTACGCATTATTTTATTTGTTAAAAAAGTGATGTTTATAATATTACTATTTCTCCATCTTTATTTATTTAATACTATCAGCAGTGCTCGCTCAATGTGCGGGTAATTCTTTATTTGATATATTTCAAAAAAGTTAAGACTTTTAGAAATCATAATTTGTCATGAGATACCTTCAAACCTATCAATAAATTCGAAACAATTATACATATTATTCTTGTTATGTGAACTTTTTTTCCTTAAAATATTACGCTAAGGACTTGTATTATCAAATGAAATCATAATTTTTCATGAGATACCTTCGGGTATATCAGTAAATTAGAATCAATTATACAGTAATTCAACCTATATAAGTTTCTTTAAAAGACAATTTAAATGAGTAATATGAAAGAGGTTTGTAAAATAACATATAAATTAAGCTCAAAGGGAAAAAAAATCTTTTTAAAATTATAAGACCTCTTCGCAATTCCATGTTTAATTCATCATTTATTCCATAAATATTTTTCTATTCTGGTTATATCAATTTTCCTATGAAGGAATATCAATTATTTTCATTAAAAAAAGGTTTATTTTGCTTGAAAAAAACATATGACAAACTCTACTCGTCGCAACAAAAATGTAAATCAAATAGTCATGGATATACAAAAACTATAAAGACAAATGACTTGGCTTTGAAGCTTGTTCTAAATATTTTGATCAGTTGTTTACTGCTACGGAGCCAGCTCACACAGTTTGACATTGGTTGCAGGACTATTACTTTTGCCTTATGAAAAAAAAAACATGACAAAGGGATTTGAGCCAATTGAAAGCATCTTTAAAAAATATTACACTCCATAATAAATAGATTAAACGATCTAAACTATATTTTTGTCATCTCCATAGCATTTGACATCTCCATATATAGCATTTGACGTAACTAGATTAAACGACAGGGATGGAGTTTCAATCTTCATAAATATTCATTAAATATTTTTGGATACAAGTTATTTTTAGATACAACCACCATGTATTCATTAAACCTTGCTGGATACAGCCTCTTCCTACTTCAAATCTTCGTATAATTAAAGTAAAATAAAATAAAGTAACCATGTAACTCAATTTCAATTATGTAAATGCAACAAGATTTTCTGATATTAAGAAAGATTTAAGTAACATTGCTGTGAATGACCTCAATCCATATAAATATAATATAATAATTTCCTAAAATTAATCAGAAAGAATAATACCAAAAGATTCACTGAATCAGTTATACTTTGTGGTGCTTAATTTATTTCACAATGTATTTTCTTTGTAAATTTGAGAGTATTACATGCTGCCTCAAAATTTTCTCAACAATTTTGCAACCTTTTTTATAAATATACCTTGGCATAATGGTTCATGCTAGCAAACTGAATTTAGAAGTCAAGCCCAAAACTGAAACACACACCACACGTATACCATAGCAGTAAACCCAGAATACTTTTAAATGGCAAGGGAATATGTTTTATAATATGTATGATTGTGACTGTGGTGTTCATTTAAATGGAAAAAAAAAAAAAGAAGACGTAACCAATGAATGAGTGATTTCTCCTGTGAAATCGTTTAATTTCTTGTGATTGTTATGGGAATGTTGAGCAGGTGCACATATGAATATTGTTATGCAAAAGGATATTCTTATCGTTAGATTGCAACAAGTCCCTTGAAAATGGTACAACCAGCATAAGCCTCCTAAATTGCAGCTTTTGGCAACATGCAAATAAATAAAATAATATGAATTCTAAAAGCTCAGTTCTTCTAACAATTCAAGAAGATGGAATTGCAAACGCCTAAGTCAAGTTTATCATTGTCAGTAAGATAAAAATATAATATGAATTTTCATAAAACAATTAAGAAACCGGAAGTCCTGGTTCAACAAAACAGCCCCTCTGTCCCTCATACGGAGAAAATTTCATGTTCCTTACCAGCAGGCGATGTTGTCATACACATACACAAGTAGCACTAAATAAGACCAAAAATATGATGAATGTCAACTATACTACTATGAAACATTGGTTTCCATGAGCATAAGCATATCATCGAACACCTTATGTGCATATGGTAGAAAAATATTACAAAATAGCGCAAAAAAATGAAATCTAAAATGCCAAATCAAATAGAGAGTACAATATGAAGTTCAATATTATAAAATCAGATATCAATAAATCGGTAGAAAAAAAATAAAATGTCAAAGAATAAAACATACAAACCAGGAAATGATAATAATATTAAATAGGGAAGCAGATTAAGAGGTGCAGCAGGAGACAGATTGATCTCAAGGCAACGGGAAAACGGAAACGCAGGCGAGTGAGAACGAAGGAAAGAAAAGGTACAAATTGCTTTCCGAGTAAGCAACTCGATGGGAGAGAGGCGCAGATTAGAGTTTTGTTGGGTTAGAGAACGAAAGCTTAATATGTCGTGAAATTTTCGAGCAATATCTTTCATTTCAGCCAGCACAAGGTTAAATTGGAGGCGGCGGCTCAGCTAGGTTAGACCCTTAGAGGGCGTTTGTTTGTGTAGTAAGGAGGTGCATAACTTAAGAATGCCTAAGTGTTTATGTAGTGTTATGTAATAGATGTTTGGTTGTGTAGTAAGGATGACTAACTTAATGCATGCATATATTCATGTCAAAAGACTAAAATGCCCTTAAATTTGAATTATTATTATGTATTATATGTTCTGACATAATTATTGTTAATTATTAATTATTATAAAAATTAATTATTAATGATGAGAATAAATCATTTTTACTATTATGAAATATTAATAATTTACTTTTAATTAAATATTATAAATATTATTATTTATTTTATAATAAAAATTATTATTGATTAATTATCTTCAATTAATTATTATTAAAAATTAATATTACTTGTTAAATATTATTAATTATAATAATTAATCTTTGTTATTCATTATGATTTTTTTAATAATTATTGTTACTTATTAAGTATTATTATTTATTAATTAATATTAATTAATTTTTAATTTTTAATTATTATAAAAATTAATTATTAATGATAATAAGAAATTATTTTATTATTATGAAATATTTTTAATTGAATATTATAAATATTATTAATTATTTAATAATAAATCAATATTATTTATTAATTATTATTATTACTTGTTATATATTTTTATTTATTAATTATAATAATTAATATTTATTACTAATTATGACATTTAATAGTTATTTATACTTATTAAATATTATTATTTATTAATTATTATAGATTATTAAATATTATTATTAATTATTTCTAAAGGGTATTGTTGGAAAAAAAATTAAAGGGGATCGGTGCATAACTTATGCAACCTATTTAGGTTGAATAACTTATGTACCCTTAAGGCATCTTATGTAAGAGGTGTTTGGTGACTTAAGGATACATAACTTAAGTTATGCACCCTTTAAGTCACAAACAAACGCCCCCTTAGACCCTTGCGCACGAAACAAAAAAAAAAACAAACAAGGGAAACGTGGGGTGGGGGGAGAGAGAGCAGTGATAGTCCAATTGTTAGTCCATAGCCCATCATTTGAAAGACTATCCTAAAATTCGGATCGGAGCGGCCTTTTGAAGGACTTACGGCGAATAAGGGTCTAAAAGGGCCGGAACTATTTTTTTCCAGAGCTGATAACCATCATCCACAAAAAAACCATCCGCGTCATCCAACCCTCCCCTCCCCTCCATCTTTCGCTATTTTCCGCGCGTCTGGGTGAGGCGTTTTCCCTCCCTCACCCCCCTCCCACTTTCACGCTCCTTTCCTCCCTCGCGTCCCTTCCTACATACCTAACGCTCCTTCCTTGTTCGCCAGCACCCTCCCTTACGTCCTTCCCTCCTCCCTGGCGATCTATTTCCCCTTCATCTCCCTCACACTTTATTCTGCCTTCTTAAACTGAACAGATTTAACAACTAACTGAACATAAACAGCAAATAAACTGAACATATGGAACAAACAATGTGGATTCAAACAAAAAAGTAAAAGTGATCAAATAAATGACAAATAAATTGAATAGTTATAACAAATAAATTGAACAATTATAACAAATAAACTGACAGATGTAACAAACAATGTGGACTCATACAGAAAATAAAAATGAGCAAATGAACTGAACAGAAATGACAATTAAATTGAACAGTTACAACAAATAAACTGAACAATTGTAACAAAAAATGTGGACTCATACAAAAAGTAAAAACGAGCAAATAAACTGGACAGAAATGACAATTAAATTGAACAGTTATAACAAATAAACTGAACAGATGTAACAAACAATGTGGACTCATACAAAAAGTAAAAGTGAGCAAATAAGCTGAACAGAAATGTCAATTAAATTGAACAGTTATATCAAATAAACTAAACAGATGTAGCAAACAATGTGGACTCATAAAAAAAAATAAAAGTGAGCAAATAAACTGAACAAAAATGACAATTAAATTGAACATTTATATCAAATAAATTTAACAGATATAACGTGAGATAAAAGGAAGAAAAGACCAGTGAGAAATCAAAAATATCAATAGAGAGGGAATAGAGATAGCAGAAAGGAAAAGAGAAAGAAGAAAGAAGGGAGCGAAGGGAGTCATGCCTGGGAGCGCGAAGGGAGAGCCACGCGTGGGAGTGTGAAGGGAGAGGAAGGGAACCTTTGGGAGTGCGAAGAGAGAGGGAGCAACGCTTGGGAGCGGAGGGAAGGAAGGTAACACGTAGGTGAAGAAACTGGGTGAGAGTTGCGCTCGGATCAGAAGACGATCGCCTAAATTGAAAGGCGGCGATTAATTGGATGGCTTGGATGACAATTAAGAGGATGATAAGTAGTAATTACCATTTTTTTCTAAAAACAGATATTGAAGGGACGGATCCTACCTAGCCCTTCAATCGTAGCGACTATTTTATCATGATGACACATCGGAGATCAAAATATTATTAGAAAAAAATTAAATATTATTTTAGACACATTAGCAATTTCCACCAGCGACATTGCCTCTTCTAGTTTAAAATCTAACTTTTTATCTGATATTTAGATCTGAACCATAGATCATATTTGATTAACAAAATCAGTTATCCACATTTAATATTAGAGGTTGAATATAGCTTTTACCTGACATGTTTACTCTCTTTATCTGACATGTTTACTTCTTTTAATGGGTATTTTATAAGTAGTAATGATACGTACAAGAAGGTTGAAAGCATTATTTTTTTGGTAGTTCTGATTGGCATTAAAATATGCAATACCCAATATACCATTGTTGTCTACAATACTCCTTGCACTAATATGCTGTAGTAGCGAACTTTGGGTTGTATAAATTATACTCTGTTGACACGCTCTTGATCATTGATTATAATTCTGATTTAATATGAAAGAATGTTCCCAGGTCTAAGGTATAAAACTCATTAAATAAAAGAAATGGGGGTTTTCAACATATTATCGTTTGAAAGTGAAACTCAAGTTTTGATTTAAGAAAAAAAAAATTACATTAATTGTTTCATTTAATGAAAGATTTAAGTTAGGCAGTGCTTCTTACTTTATATATAAATAGTACGACTTAGGCATCCATGAGACCATGACCACAACCAACATACAATTTTATCTAGTAATTAAATAAACACAATTAATTACTCTCATAAAAGAAACAAAAAAAAAAAATTGTGATGGACGCCAAGAAAGGTAGTAGAAGTGATAGAAGAGTAGAGATTTTGCTCGTCGCATTGTTGCTATTGTCAGGAGGACAGACAGAGGTAGCATTCGCAGTTAGTTTTTGGTCAAGATTTATGGATGGATTTTATTGTGGTTTCCCATGTCTATTTGCTGTACTCGACCACGAGGACTGCTTCAATAGTTGTTCACGTACTCCGGGTAAACGTTGGACTGGTATTAAAACCTCGGAATATAAATTGAAAAGCTACAATGGTTGTGGAGAGTCTGCTGAGAACAACTGTTCAATATTGCCTGGGAGAAAAGAAAATGCTGGAGGTAACCAAAGGCTGTATAGTGGAGCAGTTCCACCTTTCGGATCACCGATGATCAGCGATGTCATGCCATAATAATTTTTCATGTAATTAGATACATTATTGATGCAATCGGCTTTTTCTTACATCATTGAAATAAAAATCAATTAATTAACTGCTTATAATTTAAAGACATGATTCCTTAGTTTCGTAACTGATCATGATTAATTAATTGATATCTTTCTCAAAACTTATCTCTCGTCTCTCTATGTATACTAGATGGGGTAATCGAGCTTCGCTCGATCCATGCGTTTCTAATAAATATGTAATTTTAATATTTTTACAGAATCTATGAAATTTAATACCATCTATATTTTTATAATTGATGATTAAATAGATAACCTGATCTACTCAAAAAAATTAAAAGAACATAAATTCTTTTGCCTTCTTATTATTTTTTTTTCAATGTGCAACATAAATTAATCGTATCTATTTGAAAAAAAATGTATATATAGTTTGAGGGGCCGTTTGGATCGCTTAGGAATAAGAGGAATAGCATATTCCTAGGCGGAAAACATTGGAAAGTGTGTAATTTTGTGAAGAATTTGAATGGTTAGAAATAAATTTCCTCCTGGAATTTGCTATTCTTGCTTATTCCTTACCCATCCAAACAGCCCCATCAATGAGATTCTTTGTCGATTCTATGATTCTTTTTTAATTTGGAAGAGAAGATAAATTAATCATATTATCAATAATATTTTGAATTTAATATTCAGCTCTTACAGATCAGGTGACACAACAAATGACTAAATATACATGTTAATATGAGACGACTTATATGCATGTTTAAAAATTATACACAAAATGTCAAACTTACACAACAAATGACTAAATATATACACCGGACATATTATGCACCTAGATTGCAATTTAGTATATTATATAAATTCCTAAATCATTAGAACATAATATTTTCTTCAAAATGTAGAATAATTTTATCTTGATACAACCTATATCATATTCACAGTTTTACACGCAAACATTATAAGAACTAAAATTTCAAGGATTTGATAAAAAAGGTACAATTATTATAATGCAAAAAAAAATTGATGTTTAATCTAACATATTAACAAAAATAAGGTCCCAGCTCTAAAATCAAGCAGAAAATATTTGAAATACACAAAATTAGAGAGCATACTCAAAAGAATAAATATAACTATTTATGCCATTATATTGAGATTGATAAAAAGAAGGAATATATATAACCATTTTTTCAAAAAGAAATGCATGCAGTACAAAATTTATGCCATTATGTTTCACATGTACATAAGCCTTCTGCTTCTAGGATACATCAAATTACCCATACAAAAATTCTACCTCAAGGACTATTATCACTCAAGAAAATGACATATAACTCTATATTTTGAAAACTTGACATATACCAAAGATGCAAATTACAAATTCATGTTTCAAATTATAATAGTATCATGAAATTAAATAGAATCTGACTGAAAATATCAGTATGTGCCTGATTATATGAGTACAACCCAAAGAATTAGCTGCTTGGATCTAGCTATACATATTCATTCTCCTCTCTGAACAACATACGAAATAATTATTTTTCTTTTCATTACTCTCTTTCTATCACTCTCTGTGTTTACTCTTTCTGGTACATACCAGAAACCTGATTACATGATTGTATAATAAACAGGAGCAAATCATATGGGATGATGTGCAAATTGTGTTGGACAGTGAGATCGAGAAGGATATGAGTGGCATGGAAGCACTATCATAATTTTGACATTCTAGCATAATAAAGACATTAATGTTTATTGTGAAGATGATAAAAATTAAGAAATTATGAAAATGTGAATAAAAAAATAAGTCGCAACTTTTCTAACTAAAGAATTAAATTATATTCATTGAAGCATTTCCACAAACACCATAGATACATTCTCTGGAGCACCTTTCCGCACTAACAAAATGATGTAGCTGAAATGAAAATTTCTAAGAAAAAGGACAAAAAAAAAGAAGTTATGAAACAAAAGAGGTAAAAACGAATGTTAAAGCTAGCTTACAGATAGAAAATTAGGCAGAAATTTTGAAAAATTTTGAAATTCCAAAAAATAAGAAAAATAGCTTCGAAGGGAAATGCAAGTAATTCATAAAAAAGGGAATTACAGATAACTTGATCTTCTTGTATATCGTGATGGATTGCGAGCCATGACAGGGTTTGCTCCATCTACAGAAAACACCTTGTCTCCTTTATCTCTCAAAACTAGGGTTTGCTCCATCTACCGTCGAGATTGGAGAGCCGACTGTGGAGGTTGGGACGGGGCGGTGTTGCCGGCGAAGGAAACATAAAAGAGGTCAAATGGCGGAAAGGGAGAGGCGATGGAGAAAGGCTCAGAAGGAAATGAACCATTGAAGACGATGTCGCTGAGGAAAAAAATTAGGTGTTAGCGATTGAATAGTAAAACATAGACGGTTCGATGCCGTGTCGGCGGAAAATTAAAAAAATTAATCCGGACACCCACGCATTTTTATTAATAATACTGATTTGAGACTGTCTCTCTATGTATATTTGAGGCATGCAGCAGATAAATTTAAACAAACAATAAGCTAGATTTAAATAGCAAATTCAAACAAGCTAGATTAAAATTGGATACTAGATATATCTAGGTACATGAATAAATTTAAAGGATGCAAGCATGAAATCATACCTATATAGCTTTCTTGAAAGATTTTAGATATTATTGAGGAACAATCCTATCAAAAATTGAACTTGCTAGCTGCTATCAAGTCTTTCGGGAAAAAAAAATCTTACAAAAGAAAGAATAATTTTACGTAATCTTTGTTTTTCATATCAATAGAAAGGGTCAAATGTGACATTCAAGAGTTGTTTGGAATTGACTAGTAATGTTACTGTTGGAGTTATGTCCTAGAAGTCAATAATTTAATGACTTAAATATTAGTTTATGTTATGGATGATATTTTATCATATGTTCCTAGATTTATTATTGACAGATCAGGTTGAGGATCTGAATTGTGGATCTCTGTGGATCATTCTTTAGAATGACAATAATAAATCTAAACTGTCCATAATCTTGATAATTAACAAGGAACATTCATTATCATATAAGATTAGTATGCAAGTTAAGTGATGATTAAGTTCTACAAATCATAGGTAAAGAGTTACCAACTTAATTGCATATGTGTATGTTATGGAACATAGTACAGGACTTGATCTAACAAAATAAATATATGGATTGTGTTATGTGTCATTATTTATTTCGTTATGATTTTGGTTCTAAGTTTGAGATTATTACCTTTTCCACATGATGATAGGTTCTATAAATCTTGTCTACCGCTGATTTCCGTTAAGGGATGCTATACGGACTTGATTTACGTTCTCTTGAATTGTGCGGCGAAAAGCTAATCATCAAGAAGACCGTATGTCCCTCATTAATTCACTTAGTGAGTGACGATATCTATTTGGGCCCCTTGATGGAGTTGGATCGTATGCGCGCAACTAGGCGATCAACTCTAGATCAAAAAACATATAATCTGCAAGAATGACACATTCCTATATTGGATTATACGATGATATCGTGTGACATAAGAATCAAAATAGAGAAATACTTTTATTCTCTCATGCAGGAGTTAAATACTGTAGCAGTACATTATTTATGCAAATTGAGAATCATAACGTGTTGCTAGATACCGCTTATGATTATTGAAATTAAATAGCGATTTAATTTCATGTCTAACATAGCATAAATCCTTAAAGGGTCACACATAATAAGGTGTTTAACCATACGTGCATTATTTATTTATTTGCAACAGTGAGTATTGCAAAATATGATAAGTTGATTAATTAATTAAATAACGTTATGGACCGTTCTAATTAATTAAATCAAATGGATCATATAGAAATAAATTAATGCATTGTCTAATCTCTAAATAATTATTATTAAGTTAATAATTATTTATAAACAACACACTTAATTTAATTAAGTTAATTGGGCTTTAATTTATTGGTAAATTAAATGTCCAATTTAAGTAGCAATTGAATGGGTCTTTGATTAATAGAATTGAGGCATTAAATAGAAGAGCTAGTAGCCCAACAAAGCCCACTAGAAGGCCGGCCCTATTAGGGTGGTAGGTGGGGTGGCACACTTGTAATTAGTGTGAACTTTGTGCTAGGGTTTGGAGGCTATATAAGGACCTATATGGAGGCTCCTTGGATGGCTCTCTCTCTTCCTCTCCTAGCCGCCACTCTCCCCCCATGGGCGCCGCCCCTCTTCCTCTCATCTCTCCACACAATTGCTCATGTGTTGAGCTCTCCCTTCCACAAATTAATTGGTGAATTGATTGAAGAAAGGCTTCTCATCGCTAGTACGATTTGAGAAGAACTTGGTTAATACCTTAGTGGACTCGAGGCGTTTCAACTTGGAGGCGATTTTGGAGAGCACCCCATTGATTTCTAAGCCATAGGATCGAGCCTCTTGATTGCTATATCAAGAGAGGTACAAATTCCTACCTTTCTCTTGTGTTGAATTGAACTTAAGCACTAGATTCGGATTGCTTGTGTTTTAATTAGATTAATTAAGTGTAATTAGTCACAAAAATTAAAATTGAGCAATTTCCTAACAGTTACATCGGGGCAACTGCATAGCCTGACGTACATGATCGAACTGATAATAGATGAGTACTTGAATTGCTCCATGTACTTCCTATCTGCATCAGTCGTGGGACACTGAGACTTACTCAAGTGTATGCCATGTGACATAGGCAAATATCCTTCTGGCCTTCTTGGAACTAGCATTCTTGTGCTTTACCAACATCTTGTCAATATATACATCTTAGCTCAAACCTATCATCCTTCTTGATCTATCTCTATAGATCTTGATTCCTAGGATATAGGCGGCTTCTCCAAGTCCTTCATTGAGAAAATTTTCTTCAACGAAGTCTTTATTGCATTTAACTCGGGAAAATCATTTCCGATCAAGAGAATATCATCCACATATAGAACAAAAAACACCACCACACTCTAATTGATGCTCTTGTAAACACAAGCTTCTTTTTCACATTGAATGAAGTTCAACTTCTTGATTTTATCATCAAAGCGTTTGTTCCAACTTCTCGATGCTTGTTCCAATCCATAATAGACCTTTGAAACTTGCATACCTTGTTAGCATTCTTTGAATCCACAAAATCCTCCGGTTGTGTCATGTACACATCTTTTCCAAATTGTCATTTAATAAGACAGCATTGACATCCATTTGCCATATATATTTCATAATCATAAAATGCAAAAATTGCTAATAAGATCCGAAGACTTGGACATGACAACAAACGAGAAGGTTTCTTCATAGTCAATACTATGAACTTGCCGATAACCTTTCGCAACAAGCCGTGCCTTGTGTATAGTCAAATTTTCATCCACATCGACCTTTCTATTTATCCACTTGTTTTCAATGGATTTTATCCCGTCGGGAAGGTCAACCAAAGTCCATACCTTATTGTCATATACAAGATCTCAATGAGTTGTCTAAAATGCTAGTTGGGTACATGAAAAATTTTACATTTCTATATGTGTATCTACTTCTTAAATAAGCACTGCGACATCCTTCAAACGAGCATTCTTCACAATGAAGCTTATTAAGTTAAAACTTAGAAATAGAATGGAAGATACTTGGTTGAATGATTGTCTTGTAACGTATATAGAAAGAGAAGTGTTTAATGAGATTCCTAACGAATCTATTATACAAAATTATCAAAAAAAAAATTTATAGAAAATTGTTGTAATTTTTTTACTATTTTATATTGTCTACTTGTCTTGAATTATTATTTTGGATATGGTATATATTATTTTAGAGCTTGTGTTGTTATTATAGATATATTTCATTTTTCATGATTTTTTTAATATTTTTTTAAAATTGTCTATTTGAACAATATTACTACAGGGCTGCATAACGTCTAAAACAACTATGAAAATAGGGTGTTGCATTAACCGTTTCGTTTTGGACACAAAACTGACCACCAATTACGTCAACCGTTTTGTTTTAGACGAAACAATCGTAATCACAAAAATATCACGAAAATACCACGAAAATACACATGGAGGAAACCATTTCAATCTTTCATTAACCGTTTCCTTTTTTAAATGCAACCAAAATCTTTGATCGTTTTGTTTCGTGTTGGACGAAACGAAATGAAAGAACGGTTAAAACAGACACTGTTTTCGCCCCTATTATTATACTATATCTATATTAGATGTTTTGCTGTACGTATATTTTTAGAAAAAAAAAATTATGGATCTTGCTGACATAAAATTCTAGTTTCGCCTCTGACTCCAAGGCTGGAGTGCCGTTAAGATCGTGTCATATAGTCAAGTCTCTCTTTCATACTATAATTTTTTTACCATAAGTATATATGACTCTTGATATATCATATTTATATCGATATTTTGACCAGACTTTACATCGAAATTGTGACTAAAACTGTGATTTTATCTTATTTTTGCTTTTCTTTGTCAAATTTGGCACTGCTGTTGCTTTTGTTTTGATTTTATAGGAACTCAAGAAAAACAACAAGGAAAGCAACAAATTAGATGGCTAGACCACTCATTCTTAGCCTAGATCAAAATCCAACTCGACCCGGTGCAGCAGACTCACACGAATCAATGCATGTCTCAACCAGCCCCTTCAATTTGGTCCGGATTCCTAACAATTCGGACCGAATTCCATGCAGCCTCTCTCCAGCGACACCAATTCGGTTTAAATTATTATACAGAGAAGGTTTTCAACTGCATTCCTGAGGCATTTTCTCTTTTGAAAAGGCCTCAATTTCAACTATAACGAAGGAAAAACGTCCCTAAGCTGTCAAGGGCCTGGGGAGAATATAGGAGGCGCCTGCCATCTTTGGACGGAACCATCTTTCATTCCCTTCTCCTTTTTCTCTCTCCAGCGGCGGCAGATCTGGTTGGCGGAACTTTTCTCTCTTCTTTGGGTGATAGAGGCAGAGGTCGGAGAACGATTTGGAGCTATTCCTTGCTGTGAAGACGAGTCCTCAAGGTCTCTAATACTTTTTTTTCTAAATTCTAAATTTATGGCTTGTTCTCTCTTAAATACTGTTATTTGCATGATTTGTGTTAGTATGCTAGGTTAAAGACTTGTTGCTTTAGGGATAGATGTAGCCTAGGGTCTGGTTTGCTTGATTTACTCATTTTGTTGATGGACAAAATCAATTACTACTTGGAACTTTTAATTGATTGCTTGTGTTTTTGAGTTGATTATTGTTTGAGTTGCTTGACACTTGTACGGTCGCATTTGTTAGGACTACAACCCAATATAATAATTGAATATTGCACGAGTATTTGAGGTAGGTCAAGGACGAAAGTCGACCAATTAGTAATCAAAAGTAAACACTTCTAGTTAGGCGACGGTCTAAGTTAGATACCTCATAGAAAATCAATTGGTAAACTCGAATAAGTCCACCGACAATGAAAGTTGAGGTGCAATGCATTCGATGAAGGTTAACACTGGATCCCATACTAAATACCGTACCCAATAGGCGAAAGCACGTGGTTAGGTAGTTTAGGTATGGCTAGATGGACCTTTGACTTGAACAGATCAACAAATGAGTAGATTATAGCATTCACGCAGTGGAATTCAGATCGAATCAGTCATAATTCAGACCGAATTAATGGAACTGAGCACGACAGTGCTAGTTTCATAACCCTATGACCAAATCTACGTGAAATCGAACCCTAAGACACTTTTCGCATCATACATTGAACTGTTAAAAACTCCAAAAATATTTATTTGAATTGTTTTGCATTATTCTCTTACTTGCTATTGCATCTTTTATTTCTCTTTTATTTATTAATTCGATTTGTTGCTCGAGAATTTTTCTAAATTTTTACTGTCTAGATTTAACGAACCAATAAAAATAATACTCATATCCATCTCTGTAGGATCGACACCTTTACTAGGCCTATCAAACATGTTAAAAAAACACGAAACGGTAGGAAACCGTTTCCGTTTCGTTTAAAAATGCGATATAAACAACCATTCCATTAACCGTTCTGTTTCGAAACGGCACAGAATTCCTTTTCTTAACCGTTCTACTTTAGAAAATACATATATAACGGTTTGAAATGAGGCTGAAACGGTCGAAACGATACAATATAGTGTTTCGTCTACCGTTTCGTTTCAGTAAACGGAACATTTCAGCGTTTCGTTATTCGTTTCGTTTTACACTGAAACGTGGTGGCAAACGGTAACAACGTACCTTTGGCAGGCCTAACCTTTACTTTACTACAAACGACTAGTCGAGTGCAAAGTTAATTTGTTTGACCCCTGGTTCACAACCTCGATCAACTTTATAACTAAATAGCAACTATCTAGTCTTGACTAAAAAACAAAAAGTATATATGACTCTAATCGCCTCGGAGTGCTTCCCTGTTTGTTGGGCTGCTTTTGGTTAAAATCATTAGATCATATGTAAAAGGTTTTTGTAATTACCAAAAACTAAAATTTTGCAATTTTATTCAATTAAAAATGTGCGATTTTTTTTTTTTGATGAAAAAGTGATTTTTATAGTACTATTTCTCCTTCTTCATTTATTTAATATACATACAAGAAGGTTTAAATCATTATTTTTGGTAGTTTTGATTGGCTTTAAAATATGCAATAGCCAATATACATTGTTGTCTACAATACTCCTTGCAGTAAAATGTATTTTGAGATGTGTAAATTATATTGTGTTGATGCGCTCTTGATCAGTATAACTCTGATTTAATATGCAAGAGTGTTTCCAGTTCTAAGGTATAAAAACCATTAAAAGAAATGGGGGGTTTTCGACATTTTATCGTTTGAAAAAGTGAAACTCAAGTTTTGATTTAAGAAAAAAAAATTACATTAATAGTTTCATTTAATGAAAGATTTAAGTTAGGCAGTGCTTGCTTTATATAAATAGTACGACTTAGGCATCCATGAGACCATGACCACAACCAACATACAATTTTATCTAGTAATTAAATAAACACATTTAATTACTCACATAAAAGAGACAAAAAAAATTTGAGATGGACGCCAAGAAGGGTAGTAGAAGTGATAGAAGAGTGGAGATTTTGCTCGTCGCATTGTTGCTATTGTCAGGAGGACAGACAGAGGTAGCATTCGCAGTTAGTTTTTGGTCAAGATTTTTGGATGGATTTTATTGTACTTTTCCATGTATATTATCTATACTCGACCGCTCGAAATGCTTCAATAGTTGTACTCGTACTCCGGGACATCGTTGGACTGAGATTGAAACCCCGAAATATAAATTAGACAGCTACAATGGTTGTGGAGAGTCTGCTGAGAACAACTGTTCAATATTGCCTGGGAGAAAAGAAAATGCTGGAGGTAACCAGAGGGTGCATAGTGGAGCAGTTCCACCTTTCGGAACACCGATGATCAGCGATATCATGTCATAATAATTTTCTCGTAATTAATTAGATACATCGTTGATGCAATCGGCTTTTCCTTACATCATTGAAATAAAAATCAATTAAATAACTTCAAGACATGATTCCCTAGTTTCGTAACTGATCAGATTAATTGATATCTTTCTCAAAACTTATCTCTCGTCTCTCTATGTACATTTGAGACATGCAGCAGATAAATTTAGACAAACAATAAGCTACACTTAAATAGCAAACTCAAACAAGCTAGATTAAAATCGGATACTAGAGTAGATTAAAATCGGAATTGCTTAATATCATTCTCTCCTTAGCTTCATCCCTTCATCCCCTCTAAAAACACATTTTAGTTTTTTGTATTTTCAGAAAGTATTTATCCAGCGTCATCCCCTCATCCCCTCTTAAACGCGTTAATAACTTCCATTTTCGGAAGTCCAGGGATGAGAGGATGAGCGCTGGGAGCATGCTCAACGAACCTGAGGGAGGGGAGGGGAAGGGGGGAAGGAGCGTTGGGAGGATGCTCAGCAAAACAAAAAGGGATTGAGTCTCACGAGAGAAAGGGGATGAGCCACAGAGGGAGATTATATTAAAATTGTGTTTGGTTTTGGGAAAAATAATAGAAAGGAAGGAAAAATATAAAAAGGAAGGGAATGGAAAATGATGGAACGGTAAAATGTTTACATTTGTCTGTTTGGTTTATAAATTAAAGGAAAGAAAAAAAAGTTTCTGTTGTCTTCTTTGTCCCCGTTTGGTTTGCTCAAATCAAAAGAGGTAAAATATAACAAATTAACAATAAATGACTATTTTGACCTTACACTTATTTTGTTCGATTGTGCTTGTAATGAAGAATTCTTTTACACCTTGTCTTATTATTTGAATATCAGTAATATAATATAAGCTAACATAATGTACGAATAATATTGAACAACTATATCCAATGACAACTCTACAAAAGAAATTCATTCGCCAACGTTACTAATCCCCTTATACAGAAAATAAAAAGAAAGATAAAAGTAAAATGGATCCTCAGCATTATTATGACAAAACGTCAGATTTTTTGGACAGAAGTGGTATAACAACATCTTAGTCCCACCCTTACATGTCTTTCACATACCAACGTACCAGTGCTGAAGTGGTAATCTAGAGACAGTACATTCAACTTAGCGCACACACACTGAGACAGAAATAACCATCAAATTCATTGATCAAAGTATGTCAACCATTCCAAAATAAAAAAAAAGAAACATGTACCGACTGGTACAAAGGGTACCACCACACAATTGCACTACCAGATTCAAAGATATACAAGCATATATGAATAAGCCTCTTTTCATAAGAAAATTTAACATAGGTACAAATCAAATGTTATGTAAAAAAAAAGTACAAACCAAATGTTCAAAAGCATCAACTAAGGCCTCATCCATTTTGTGGGTCCACACTAGAGACTCTCCCCTACCCCACTAGTAGCATTTGGACTTGAGTGATGGTCTGTCCGGAATGACAGAAACAATTTTATTTTTAAAGACACTAGGTTTCAAAACTATAATACCAGCATATTCAAAGCTTTGCACTTATTTCTTAACTGGATAGATAACAATAGCGGACTGGCAGCAAACTTTTGTTAAAAAAATGTCCAATTTTAATTTTGTGACTAATTACCCTTAATTAATCCAATTAAAACACAAGCAACAAAGGGATCTAGTACAAAGCTATTCGACACAAGAGATAGGTGAAAATTTGTACCTCCCGCGAAATCGTATTCGCGGGGCTCGATCCTACGGCTTAGAAATCGATGGGGTTGCTCTCCTTGGGCCTCCGCCATGGTTGATGGCCGCCTCGAGTCCACCTAGAGATTAACCAAGGTCTAAATCGATTCGTGCTAGCGATTCGATTAGAACAAAGCTAATCCAAGGTATTCTCTCTTCTTCCTTAATTAACATTTTAATAGGTGGAGAGAATATACTCAACTCATGAGCTAATGGAGGGGAGAGAGAGATGAGGCCGGCGGCCAAGGAGGGGAGAGAGTGGCGGCTAGGGCTAGGGAAGAGAGCTAGTCCTATTTTGCATCTATACATCTCTATATATAGTGCACAATCCCTACCTACCACCAACCATCTATTTACAAGAATGCCACTCTCACCTACCACTAGGGTCGGCCACATTATGGGCTCACATGGGCCTCTCATCTCATTTAATTAGGCCTCTAATTCACATAATTAGAAGCTACTCCAAATTCTCTTCAATTGGGCTATACATTTAATACATAAATATTGGCCCAATAAATTAATATAACTATTTATATTAAATTGTGTCGAGCTAAAATAATTATTAACTAATTAATAATTATTCTTGGATTAGCTAATACACTAATTTATTTCAATATGATCCATTTGACTTAATTAATTATAACGGTATATAATTAATTAATCAACTTATCATATTTCCGCAATACGAACTATTGCGAATAAATAAATAATGCATTGTCTTGGTCAAAACTCTATTTTGTGTGACCCTTTGAGGATTTATGCTAAGTTGGACATGGAATTAAATCGCTATTTAATTCCAATAATCATAAGCGGTATCTAGCAACACGTTATGATTTCCAATTCGCATAAATAGTGTACTGCTACAAAATTTCAATCCTGCATAAGAGAATAAATATGTTTCTCTATTTTGATTCTTATGTCTCACGATATCATCGTATAATCCAAGATAGGAATGTGTCATTCTTGCAGATTATACGTTTCTTGATCTAGAGTTGATCGCTTAGTTGCGCGCATACGATCCAACTCCATCAAGGGGCCCAAACAGATATCGTCACTCACTAAGTGAATTAATGAGGGACATACGGTTTTCTTGATGATTAGTTTTTCCCCGCACAATTCAAGAGAACGTAAATCAAGTCCGTATAGCAGCCCTTAACGGGAATCAGCGGTAGACGAGATTTATAGAACCTATCCTCATGTGGAAAAGATAATCATCTCAAACTTAGAACCAAAATCATAACGAAATAAACAATGACACATAACACAATCCATATGTTTATTTCATTGGGTCAAGTCCTGTACTATGTTCCATAACATACACATATGCAATTAAGTTGGTAACTCTTTACCTATGATTTGTAGAACTTAATCATCACTTAACTTGCATACTAATCTTATATGATAATTAATGTTCCTTGTTAATTATCAAGATTATGGACCGTTTAGGTTTATTATTGTCATTCTGAAGAATGATCCACAGAGATCTACAATTCAGATCCTCAACCTGAACAATCTGTCAATAATAAACCTAGGAACAGATGATAAAATATCATCCATAACATAAACTAATATTTAAGTCATTAAATTATTGACTTCTAGGACATAACTCCAACAATCTCCCACTTGGCCTAGAGTCAATCAGTAGTGACTTTTAGTCAACGAAGAATTGAGAACGATGTCATATATCTACATATATACATGTCTCGGACCTCAAAATAAATAATACGCTTAAAGCTAGTTACTCATACGTCTACCACGTATGGATGCATAATTGCATCTCGTATACTGCTCAAGGTAGAGGTCAAGTTAGAGTGTTCACTGTGTTCGCGAACCTATCCAAATTTGTTCGACCCTATATATATATACTACTATATATATGTTCTTGATCATCATCATATGATATCAAGTGATATTGTTATAGATCATATTTGAATCTCCAATGTGACATTGGGTTCTTTAGGAGTAAGTTGTGGTTCGAGATGAATAGAACCATAATAACTCGACTAAGAACTCGATCCCAAATAAACTTCTTTTATTGCTTCACAAGTTGCTATGTATTTTGTTTTGGTGACGGAAACGGTTGTAATATTCCATTTAGAACACTTTCTAAACTTACAACACCACCTTTAAGCAAAATATGTAGCTCAATTGTGATTATATCAATCTTTTGAAAAACTTTTATTAGTGTAACAACTTACACGAGATTTTTTTCATCTTAAGAGATGAAACATTATATCACTCTTTCTCATAATGTACTCGAGGATATCCTTGATTATCATCCAAATGTGTCTCTCTTGTATCCATTTGACAACTGTTTGTCATATCCTTTGGATACTACACATTGGGGCATATGCATAAATATGGCGTACGAAATGAAACTCATATTGAAAGAATGCTTGAACTATTTCATGCACTTTCTTGAATTGAGTTGTATTAGACCGAGTTAAACACTCAAGTCATGCCACGTGACGTACAGTTAGACATACTTTCTTGGAGTGTAACTTTCGTGTTTCTACAACACTTCGTCAATATATGTATATTTGCTCAAACCTAACATCCATCATAATCTATCTTTATAGATTTTGTTTCCTAGGATTAGGTGATTTCGCCCAAGTTCTCATTTGAGAAAGCATTCTCCAAAGAGATCTCGACAATATTCATTTTCTTAATGTTATTTCCAATTTAATGAATTGTTATCTTGAACAATACAAGTAATACACTTATGCTTCCACTGAATATCTTGTATATACAAGATACTTTTGACGAAGTTCAACTCCTTGACTTCATTGTCAAAACTTTTATTCCAATCTCCACAACACTTGCTTTAATCCATTAATGGATCATTGAAGCATGCGTATGTTTTTAGCAATACATAAACCTCGATTTGTGTCAAATGCACAACATCTTCCTTCATTCATACGAAGAAGGCGGTTTTATGTGTTTTTCCATATATCGACATATATGAAATACAACTATTGCTAGAATGATCTTTATTGACTTATACATAGCCACAAGCAAGAAGTTGTGCTTTGTACGTAGTCAACTAGCCATCGACTTAGACATAGCTACGAGCGAGAAGCCGCGCTTTGTACATAGTCGATTTGTTATCCATGTCGATCTTTCCTTTTGAAGATCTAAACGTTCTTGATGGATTGCTCCTTCATGAACATCAACCAAGGTCTATACCTTGTTGTTATACATAGATTTTGTTTAAAGATCATATGAATTCAAACCATATATGTGGAATCGGATCGTTCCATCGTTTCCTTGTTTATCAACGGATTCCCATATGCTAAGTTTGAGAATGTCGTGAAGCCAATGCACCAAACGGCTTAGGCAATCAACTCTCGTTGATCTTTTGTAGGATTGGTACTTGAGGTTCATTAACTACTTCCACAATGAATTGTCGAACGAGTTCTTGACTCCTCATATATTCCATGAGTTTCTCGAATCATCATCAACTCGTGAGATGGTTGAGTCCTCATTGGAAGGAGCGTACTATTAAACTTCTTTCAAAACAACTTGTGAATGAAGTTTCGCTTAACTCCCACTAAGTACCATGTATGGAGTGACAAGTTTTCCATAAGAGTACTTCTTGTAGTGACGCATAAACTATTTTAATGCTCACTTTACTCCCACTGCTTCTTCTTGAGAATTTCAATTCATCAAGACTACATTATGATTAGCAACAACTACTTTGTTCTTATCATATTCGTGGAAGTAGTGCCTTTCGGTTAAGTTAAGATATCCTACAAACTTATAGTGTCTTATTTGGTTTAAGCTTACAAGTCGACAATACTTGAAATAAGCTTCTCAACACCAAATCTCGAGAAAATTATACTTAGAGATCAAAATCTCGTAAGATATCTTCTCCAATAGACTTCGATGGAACATTATTCAGTGTAAACAATATTGTCCTCAAACATAATTCCCTAATACGAGTCGAATAAGTCAATTTGATTTATTATCGATCGAACTATACAAAATATTGTTCGATACCTCCACTCTTGGACACATTATTCCATAATGTTCCTCATGGAGTGAGTTGTGAAACTATTTTCATACTCTTTAGATAATATTTCAAATCATGTGACTTAAACTATTTACCATGATTAATTGTAAGACTTTCATTTTTCTTGAAAGGTCTTTTAAACATTACTCTTGAACTCCTTTGAACCAGTCAAAAAGTTCATACTTATACCTTATCAAATAGATATGTTAATATCTACAATGATCGTTGGTTAAGTAGTAAAGTATCAATAACCTTTCATCGCACAAGTACTTTTTGGTCTTTATACATCGATATGTAAAAGTCCTAATCAAGTCACTTGTCCTTAAACCTTTGTAGGTTAAAGGCGCTTTTGTCATTTAACAAACATGATTCGCATATCAATCGATTTGAAATCGAATTGAATTTACGAGCTCTACGTTACGGAGACTCTCGTAATGCGATTCTCGTTTATGTATGTGACTAAGCGGTTATATATAACATGAAAGTCAAATACTTTATGTCAAGTCTTACGCATCATATTTGTCATTCAAAACTTGCTTATCTATTTCAAGCAAATTCAATCAAGATGCATGAAATACTATAAACAAATCCATAATAAAAGAACTTGTCTTTTACTAAACATAATCATCCATCATCGAATATGAAATGGAGACGTTTTTGAGAGGTTTTAGAATTAAGGTATGCAACCTTCAATTCTAAACAAACTCTTAATAAAGGTAACTCTACATATTCAATGGTAATGACTTAGACGAACAAGTCATTTTCTATACGGAATTTACTTTACATCTCTCGAACATTCTCTTATTCTTCATTGCTAACACATTTCGTTAAATGCGAGCATATGAACTAGTATCAAGTTACTAGTGTAAATTAGAGATAGTGAGATATTTGAACGACAAATACACTTTAGGATTAGAATATTTCTAATCGTCACAATCATGGTATTTCGGACAACCTTTCAAATGCCTCCCATAAACGGCAAATGAAATATCTCATGTGACGTATGGTCATAAATGAGAGTCTCGAAATTTCAACTCATACCTTGGTGAAGTATTTCTTGAATACTTAACTAATTACCTTTTTCACCAACAAGTGTGCGTAAAAGGTAACGTCATATCCTTTAATACTAGAAAGAGATCGTATGACAATATCAATAATCCTTGATATCGGAGATCAATATCTCTAGTTATCAATTAGCTACTTAAATCTTTCGATTTGTAAGCCAATGAAACGTTCATGTATCCTTTTATAAAAGAAGAATCTCTTTGTCAACTCATACTCTTTATACTCGATCATAAATGATGGAGTTAATATCTACTTTCTCCAATAACACTTTCTTGAGTAAGTGGATGAGAGCGTACGAGTTAAATCTAGTCCATATGAATTCTCTAATTCAAAGGTCTAGAAATTTCAAATGAGGATATTAGCCATACGCTTTATTGAATAACTTTTCGCCAAAAGTCAATCAATCATCGCGTTGCTACGTTCGGGTAGTTTGAGGAAAGTTTTGGAAATTGACATACTCAAATTTCTTTTCACTAAGATTGTGTCTTAGGAATCGGTATTACTTCTTTAAGTAAATACCTTTTAGAAACGAGTTTGTTAATTTTCAAAGATTGATCGCAACAAAATTTACAATTTTAACATCTATAACAAAATCAATTTAAGGTCAATTAGTTTATGCAATTGTTTTATTTATAACAAATAAAACTCCCACTACATTTATTTAATGTCCCAAATGTAGTTGGTTTTCCAAGATTCCGGTTTTCATCAAGTAGAGCCTGCTATGGCACGTCACCCTACTTAATTAGACAAGGTAGGTTCTACAACCAATCATATCGTTCCATATGATTCTTGGTTTGTGAATATCTAAGTATATTTACAAACTTCGCCCCGATGTCCAAACTCTAGTTGGGTCCATCGAAAAGTAACCTCTTACTATTTGCTCCTTGCAAATCTTAGCTATTTGCACCCCGACTACCGAATTGGCAACCATAACGTCCGCTTGGGCGGACCGCGCCATGAGTGACAATCGGCGTGAAGGGGATAGAGAGAAGGAGGGCGATTTAACTTAATCGAGTTTTAGTTGGGACTATCAATCATATGACACTTGTTTGGTGGTCGTGTAAGCATACACCCATACCTAGCCTATGACAATTCATAGCAATCACAAGCAATCACATATAAGCATCTCATAGTTGTGGGTTTGTATGGCTCCCGCTTGCATTAGTTTCGCCACATCGTCCATGGAGCAAAACTAATCTAATCCTTGTCCCTCCCACTAAATTCTATAAGGATCTAAATCCTATATAAAATAAAGGTACAAAATAAATGTGAAAACATCTTATTCCCATCCTAACCTTAGGGGCATGCAAGCCTCACAAGTTACATCAAAAATTAATCAACAAATTAATTAATTAATGTCACCAAAGGCCGCATTACAAACATTCACACATGCATTCAAATACAACCACAAGGCATTGAGTCTTGAGCCATACTAAACCCACTTTCCACCTACAAAACAAAGTTAGCACATACAAGCACTTTGTTTCCAATTAACGATTTTCAAGCATCTTTGTGATTTGTTTGCCATAAGTAAATTCCGTGTACAAATTCTCAATTTTAAACAACAAAACTTGTTTAAATTCATTTAGAAAGTTCTTTCAACATTCCATAACTGAAAGGAGATCAAACAAGAAGTTTTCTAATTGTTTTCAACTAATTTGAATACTTAGAAAAACAGTAATTTATTAAAAAACGTAACTAATGGAATCCAATAAAAACAAAGGTTTTAGGTCTCCAAAAATTCTCAAATAAATTACTTAAGCTCCTTATCATAGTTGTGAATACCAGTAAAAATTTCAAGAAGAGATCTTAAACCATCTGGGAGAATAAAAAATGACAAATCTCTTACAAGTGCACGAAACACCGTTATGAGATTTTCAGCTTATCCTCTCAACCATTTGGTCTGTAAGACCACCTTCTATCCAGTTTTTATATATACAATATACACAGAAAAACTAGTTTAGACTATAGGCTAGCTATCCATGAAAAGAAAACCACCAAGTTCAGTTCAAAAAGTTCGAGTTACATACTAAACAATCAACAAATTCTGTACTGGAACAGACTGTCGATCGAAATGTTTTAACCTAGTTGAAGGTCCAAACTTCCACGAAAAATTATGAAATTAATTTTCCTGGAATCCTAACTCAAAACAGAACAACTCCATTTAAACAGAATTTTTAAAGGAGTTCTCAGTTGGTACAGTTTATTAGAACAATCGATTTGCTCAACAAACTGGATCTGACGAGATCTTCCTTTTCATACTTGAAAACCCACAAATTAATCCAAGTCATGCAACAATTTATACATGCTCAGAAAGACCTTAAATTCCTCTTTAAATCTAACCATAGAACACTGGTACTTATATTCAAAATATAAATCTTTCAAGCCATTCAAACAGGACAGTACGAACAGAAACTGGTTCTGCGCACTGTCGCCATTTTATTCACAATAAATCCATACAATTTCAGAAAAATGTGAATCTAACGCCAAAAGAATCACAATCCACAGATCTACAACTTTCATGTAGATGGAAAAAACTTCCAGAGAACTTATCAAAGCGAAAAACGCGAAACAACACATAAAATACCATTTCCAGACAGCAAACAAACGCATCATCTCTACTAATCCGTTAATTAGCCAATTTCTCTTAATTAAGTGTCAAAATAGCTTAAGTACGACCATGTGCTCTGATACCACTGTTAGAAAAATGCCCAATTTTAATTTTGTGACTAATTACCCTTAATTAATCCAATTAAAACACAAGCAACAAAGGGATCTAGTACAAAGCTATTCGACACAAGAGATAGGTGAAAATTTGTACCTCCCGCGAAATCGTATTCGCGGGGTTCGATCCTACGGCTTAGAAATCGATGGGGTTGCTCTCCTTGCGCCTCCGCCATGGTTGATGGCCGCCTCGAGTCCACCTAGAGATTAACCAAGGTCTAAATCGATTCGTGCTAGCGATTCGATTAGAACAAAGCTAATCCAAGGTATTCTCTCTTCTTCCTTAATTAATATTTTAATAGGTGGAGAGAATATACTCAACTCATGAGCTAATGGAGGGGAGAGAGAGATGAGGCCGGCGGCCAAGGAGGGGAGAGAGTGGCGGCTAGGGTTAGGGAAGAGAGCTAGTCCTATTTTGCATCTATACATCTCTATATATAGTGCACAATCCCTACCTACCACCAACCATCTATTTACAAGAATGCCACTCTCACCTACCACTAGGGCCGGCCACATTATGGGCTCACATGGGCCTCTCATCTCATTTAATTAGGCCTCTAATTCATATAATTAGAAGCTACTCCAAATGCTCTTCAATTGGGCTATACATTTAATACATAAATATTGGCCCAATAAATTAATATAACTATTTATATTAAATTTGTGTCGAGCTAAAATAATTATTAACTAATTAATAATTATTCTAGGATTAGCTAATACACTAATTTATTTCAATATGATCCATTTGACTTAATTAATTATAACGGTATATAATTAATTAATCAACTTATCATATTTCTGCAATACGAACTATTGCGAATAAATAAATAATGCATTGTCTTGGTCAAAACTCTATTTTGTGTGACCCTTTGAGGATTTATGCTAAGTTGGACATGGAATTAAATCGCTATTTAATTCCAATAATCATAAGCGGTATCTAGCAACACGTTATGATTCCCAATTCGCATAAATAGTGTACTGCTACAAAATTTCAATCCTACATAAGAGAATAAATATGTTTCTCTATTTTGATTCTTATGTCTCACGATATCATCGTATAATCCAAGATAGGAATGTGTCATTCTTGCTGATTATACGTTTCTTGATCTAGAGTTGATCGCTTAGTTGCGCGCATACGATCCAACTCCATCAAGGGGCCCAAACAGATATCGTCACTCACTAAGTGAATTAATGAGGGACATACGATTTTCTTGATGATTAGCTTTTTCCCGCACAATTCAAGAGAACGTAAATCAAGTCCGTATAGCAGCCCTTAACGGGAATCAGCGGTAGACGAGATTTATAGAACCTATTCTCATGTGAAAAAGATAATCATCTCAAACTTAGAACCAAAATCATAACGAAATAAACAATAACACATAACACAATCCATATGTTTATTTCATTGGGTCAAGTCCTGTACTATGTTCCATAACATACACATATGCAATTAAGTTGGTAACTCTTTACCTATGATTTGTAGAACTTAATCATCACTTAACTTACATACTAATCTTATATGATAATTAATGTTCCTTGTTAATTATCAAGATTATGGACCGTTTAGATTTATTATTGTCATTCTGAAGAATGATCCACAGAGATCTACAATTCAGATCCTCAACCTGAATAATCTGTCAATAATAAACCTAGGAACAGATGATAAAATATCATCCATAATATAAACTAATATTTAAGTCATTAAATTATTGACTTCTAGGACATAACTCCAACAACTTTAGTGATCTGACAGCCCTTCAAAATGCCGCTAGAAGGAATGAAGAGAGAGACAGCCTGAGAGACGGACATATCAGTGAGGACACTTCCACTCTCTAGCCTCATGATGGTTTTATCCAGCGCTATCTCCAGGGCTTGATAGATCTGACTTTTGATGTCATGCTTTGTTGTTTTTACAGTTCTTTAGCTTTTGTCGGGTAGCACACAAACTTAGTAGTGGCACCCGATATGGATGTTGTTTTGCTTGACTTAGTAGTGACTTGCATCAACTCTTTTACCGTGCTAATGGAAGCAGGTTCCTCTACTTGGGGAGCTCTTAGTTCAAAAAAAAAAAAAAAAAAAACACGTCACCTGAACCATGAATAAGCTGCTACTAATTTCTTTTTTTTTTATTACCGAAATGCTATAATGTAAACATCTTTATCGTGTCTAGATTACATAATAATGATAATATTGTTTTGCCACAAACAATTTCTTATCAAATAACAGGAGAACCGTTGAGTAGTTGGCACTGATTGCAAGAGTCAAAACAAGTGGCTTTTTATTGAGAATTAAAATGTGAACGGTGTTTGTTTGAGCTTCAAAAGCTGTTAATTGTTGAGTTTAGAAAAAGAATTCTGTTGTTCCTCAAAGTGCTGTCATAATCGGAGTCGTATGGGATTTAATTTTCGATTCTTTTTGTGGTTTAGGGTTGCTTAAGGAATCTGACAATAAAGGAGGTAGTTACCCTTGATTTTGTTGCAGTTTTAGGAGGGCGATGATGAGAGATCACTGTTTGCTTTGCTTGTTGCGTTTTTTTTTTCCTTTCCCCCTTATGCACTTTCTGGTTTTTCATAATAGAATGGTGACTATTAAATAACAAAGATGAGTAAGTTACTTTTCAAGGAGCGCTTACAAAACGAGAACAGTTACCAATCTGCTATTTTTACCAAGTGATACGCGCTAAATAATAAAGAATAAACAGGATCAGGGGAAAAGGAAAAAGATCTTTCTTAAAACAAAGTTAGTCATACCAGTGGGTGATGCAAAAAAATTTCCACCCATACAGAGTTTGCAGAAAAGCCTAATTTATTTTGCTTAACAATGACATCAAAGCAAACGCAAAGAGCTAAAAATTGGTGAAGACGAAAAAAAATAATAATTGAGGATTAATGGCGCTTGTTTCCAGTTGCAACCTCCCAAGACTGCAATATGTGATTCACAATCTCCTCAACTCCAACGCCATGCTTTACCTGCAAGGAAAATTAATATGGGCTCAGAGTAGTTATCAAATATTTTTCTACTGTGAATATTTATTTGCTACTTCATTTATTTCTTAGTTGATATTTTTTTTTTCTTTTAACATATATTTATTCTACACAAGTCATACAACTCATAGTACTTTATACTGGTGACTGTTCACAGGGCTTCTTTTTCCAATAAAGCTTCATTGAACTTTGGAAATCCACTTAGCATTGCTGTATGACTCATAAGTAGAACTGAAACAAGCAATGTCTAAAGCAATTTTTCTTAACTTATTTAAATAAAATGAAATTATTTTTACCAAGTGCATCGCTTATAATCTTATTATATACTGACCTGTTATTTTTCTATGTTGTCCTTACAAGAGGCGGCTTAACCAAGGTTTAGCGGAAGCAATTGAAGTTTTGGACCGGTTTAGTATGAACTATCCTAACACAATTCAATTGGTATCCAATACAAACAAGCACACAAGCAATTCAAGTATAGCAAGATAATAAAGAGAAAAAGAGAGAGAAATTGAACACTCGGTATGATTACGGAGTTCCGATCCGCTAGAAAGAGCTAGCCTTAGTCGTACGTCTCCTGAAGTTCCGCTACCACGAAAGGGCGCGCTCCGTTCAATTCCAACAAAAACGTGACTACAACTTCGAACCGAATCACCTCGTCACAAGGACACTCGAGGCAGATCAGCCTAACTCGAATGGCACAACGGCCTCAAAGGAGAAGAGCTCTCAACCTATTCCAACCTACACCTAGCGACAATGTCGGGACGGTGGTGTTTGAGGCTACTAAATCTCTCAAGATGGTCTAGCTATGAAAAGCTCAAGTGGGAGAGTATCCCTGTCCTCAAAGGCTCAATTCTGCTCTAATTTTGCAAGACAAAACTCTCTATGGAGAGAGAACAAGGGGTGGATATATAAAGGGCTCGGAAAGAGCAGTTTACCAGCAAAAACAATACTCAGCGTTGCTTGCCACTGAATAGCGTTGTACAACGCTGGAATATGACCGTTGTAAAATCTAACGGCTAGTTAATATAGTCGTTGGTCTATCAGAGCGTTGTGCAACGCTATTTGCCGTTACACAACGAAGGAGTGTATAACCAAAGGAAAACTCTGACAATTCCGTTGGAAATTGTCAGAGCGTTGCTTGCCACCGAATAGCGTTACACACCGTTAAAGGGAGACAAAGAGAACAACTCTGACAGATTCAACAGAGCGTTATACAACGCTATATACCATCACACAACGCTAACATTACCCAACGCTGAAAGACGTTGGCTAACGTTGCCTGCAACTTTGCATGTAAAAACAACTGTTTACATGGGTTGTACATGGGACAGCGCTGTCTGAACATCGATGCAGCGCTGTCTGAACAACACAGATAACTTGGGATTTTTGTGGCGTTGTGCAACGCTATATGGCGTTGCACAATGGTACTAGGAAAAGTTCCAAGTTTTTAGCTGTAGCGTTGTACGACGCTAACCATCGTTGTGTGCTACTATTCAGCGTTGTACGACACTGGGTCACAGAAAACAGGATTTTGCTGACAACGAAGTTGCTCAGCGTTGTGTGCCACTATCTAGCGTTGTACGACGCTGGGTCACATAAAATAGGATTTTGCTGACAACAAAGTTGCTCAGCGTTGTGTCCCACTATCTAGTGTTGTACGACGCTAGGTCACTGAAAACAGGATTTTGCTGGTTTATTGAGCTTTTCTGCTATCTAGACCATTTCAAGGATAATTAAGGACTAAGTAAACCTTCTATCCTAGTCTAAACTAGTCTTCAAGCTCTCCAAAGACTTAATCTTGATCTTGCCTAAAGTTTTTATTCAAGTCTTCATAATTTGCATCTTCTTCCTATAAAACTCAAAGAAGATTGTTAAATGCCAAATGATATTGTTTTGTAATCGACAAACCTAGAGACGTTTGGTACAACATTCTAGTAATCCTTCCATAGTGCAACTCAGACCATATGAGCCAGAAAAATAGAAGCAATAAAACTATAAACCAACCCCAATTAATGAAGTTTCTTTAAGCATTATACATACAGATTGCACGTACTTGCAAATATGGTACCATTATCTAGCATTTTTATAGTTTCTTTATATTAGTAATTACAATCAAATTTTAAGTAAAAAAATGTCCCAAACAGGAAAGGAAACATTGTAATTATATTAATTCTCATTATGGTAGTAATTTTAATGCATAAATAAATGAAACAAACCTGGGCAAAGACAAAAGGACCGCCTTCCCTCATCTTCAAGGCGTCCCTCTCCATTACTTTCAAATCAGCCCCAACTACTGGTGCAAGATCCGTCTTATTTATTACCTTTAATTAAAATGAAACAAGATTAACAATTTATTTATTAAAGTGCATAATCATAGAACCATCCTAAGATTAAATTCCAGAAGTCTTATATTGCCTTTTATTTTAGTCCCTGTTGTCCTTTCTAGTCATTTTATGTGCTCAATGGCACAATTAAGTGAGAGTAATCTGGGTTGAATTGTGAAAACTGAAACAAAATTGTTCCTTACAAATTTGAGAAATCTAGGTTTGATTATGGCACCAAAATGGTATATGCATTATGAATTGGAATCTTACCAGCATTAAACTTCTAATGCCATCACAAAGAAAAAATTTAAAACAAAATGTATCAGTGTTATATATGTACCAGGAGATCCGCTTGTGTAATCCCGGGCCCACCCTTTCGAGGGATCTTATCGCCACCAGATACGTCAATAATATATATAATGTAGTCCGCTAATTCTCTGCTAAAGTTAGCTGCCAAGTTATCTGTACCAACAACATCATCAATCAGTACTTAAAATAAATGTCATATTGTATGCTGCAAAATTAACCCAAAATTGAATAGCATTGATTAGAAAGAAGGTGACCTCCTCCAGATTCGCAGAGTAGAATGTCGGTCTTGTACAAATTAGACAGCTCTTCAAGTGGGCCGAGATTAATACTGATGTCTTCTCTTATGGCAGCATGGGGGCAGCCTCCAGTTTCCACAGCACGGATTCTCTCCTCTGGGAGAGCTCCATGTTTTATTAAGAATTCACCATCCTCTTTTGTGAATATATCATTTGTTACCTAAAACCAATCATAACATGTATTCCTTCTAAAATATATTATTTAAAATTGGGAAATTTTCTTCGATGAGACAGGATCATAAGTTATTCACATGTTTTGTAGAAGAATAATATATGTACTTTTTATATTACAGGTTGGACACAACATGCTGGTATTTTGAGTCCCCAAAGGTTTATACAAAACCTACTCTCGTATAAAGGATAGACCAATAGAGAAACAAAATAAACTTTTGAAATACCAAATATTAGGTCATAGAGTTTCTGTTATTTAGTTAAAGAAATTAGTAATATAGGCTTTAGCACCAGTCAGTCATGAGGGTATACTCATAACAAACCAATACATTGAGTTGACTTGGATTTAAGGAGGAGTTCTGTCTGTTCTGGTTGTTAGGCACAAATATTCTAGACAATCCCTTCTTAATGTAAGTTTGTATAACGAACAATATTGAGTTATTGACAATTAGCAAGAATATAATAAAGGTCATCGGGAAATGAATATGAAACGATACATACCGCAGCAAGGCTATACTTGTCACGCAAAAATTGGCACAATGCTAGCATCAGAGCAGTTTTCCTGAAATTAAACCAGATTTTAACAGCCAAAATATATATTGCCAGCAATGATGATAACCTAGACTCTAAAGTCAAGATGGCTTCTACTTAACATTCGGTTATATTGTAATAAGATTATTTGAAGATAAATTGCGGTCAAGGCATCAAGCCTTATAACTTAATTTCAAATTAAATGTCCATAAAGGACCCCTTGCGCAGGTTTTAAACCTGCGACCTTTGCACTTAAGATGCATTGCCCTTTGCCACTAGACCAAGAGCCGTTTCTCATTGCTCTGCTTATTTAAGTATTGTTATGCATATTACATCACATAATTTGGAATATAAAACAGCATAATTTATCATACTTGTGGATAGCATCCACACTTTTTTATATTTAAAAATTCTGCCCATGTATGATGATTAGGTAATAGCAACAAGGTTTCTTTTGAGCTATGGCATTTGCATGACAACATCACTTGACGTACCAGTTAATGCAAATTCGATTCAGCTAAATTTTAAGGTGGTCAATGTTTTTCCAATAACTTCAGCAGAGGGGGGGGGGGGGATTTGCTGAGAGTATAAGGCCAAAATTGCCCATTCTTATGTTTACCAAAAGAAAACAATTGTCCTTTTTTAAGGGACTAATGCAAAATGGAGCAAACGGACCTTTTAACTATAGCAGGGCGAGAAGCAAATTAGATAATAAGTACAGGAAAAACAAGAAAAAATACCCTGTGCCGACAGGTCCACCAATGCCAACAGTAAAGGCACGCTCCTTGAAATCACGGGAGGATATCAGTGGGGCTCGCTTGGTGAAGAAACCAGGAGAGTAAATTGGTTCGTGCGAATGCGGTGCCAGGCCATCATGCGAGTGGTACACCCGCCCATCTGGCCCAACCCATGAGTTTGCCTTTCCATGATCCGTTCCATCTCTGAAATTGAACAAAAATGAAAAACAAAATTGTAATAAGTTTAGCACTGAGCCTTTCTCAAAGGTTTAATGAATCTAGTATGAAACCCTTCAAATTTTTTCAAATATCATATAAACCCCTGCAAAATCAGAAACTGATTTTTTGTTGGAACAAACCATACCACAAATATTTTTAAGCAAATAGGAACACATAATTGTATCAGGTGATGCAATATAAAGAATGAGCACTACTGCCCTTTTATTTACCAATCCACTATATATATTTTGGATTTGTTCTACCAGACAAATTGTTCAGGGGAGAAGGGAATTGCCAGTATGCAGATGCACGTGCTCCTCTTATTCCTATTGCAAAATAGAAGTAATATCGCTAGAGAAAATACAGCTTTGTGATGTAGTTACCTTTACAGCTGACAATAAAAACCAGTCAGAACAGAAACTCAAGTTTTAAACTTGTAATTGCAAACCATGGTGATTCCTGATCGTAAGAATTTAGTTGCAGGTCTTATTTTGTTGAAACAATACTACTATTTAGTTTTCTATTTCGGAATTAACAAAAAAAAGCTAAACAAAGTATAGCTTCGAACGAACTGTTATTCTAGAAGAAATAAGAAAAAAAAAAATCAAATTAAGAGGCTCAGCTACATTTTTATCATAGTTGTAAAAGAATTTCTCATACTTACCTCCACTAATTTCATCTCGAGTTGGAACCAAAAAGACCCTTTTCCATCACAGAATACAATTTTATCCCATCCAGCACACAAAAAAAGAAAGAAAAAGCAACAAAATTTATTTAAAAAAAATATGCTAGGAGAGACAGATATACTCGTGGGTGTGATGGTGGTGGTGATCATGATCGTGCTCATGGTCATGATGATGGTGATGGTGGTGCTCTTGAGTTGCCATTGGAGAGATTTTGAGTGCGAGCTTTGGAGCAGTCGATGATTGGAGAAAAAAGAGACACCCGGTGAGCTTGACTATATTATTATCGGGGAAAATAAAAAAAAAAAACAAGTCTATGGGAATCGGGATTAAGAATATATTGTCGGATAGACCAGGTTTACAAGATGCGCACTATATGAGATTCTAACAGATCCTCTGAGACTGGGTCCACATTCAGCGACTTGTGGTGTGATGGGGTAGACCATGTCTAGCATAACAACTGGTTGGGATTGAGATAAGATCAATGCGGGGATCTCATGTTACAACTGGTTGAATCCATTTAAACTTTTTTTATTTGAGAAAATACTTTAATATTATCAAGGTTTTTAATAATGGAATACTTTCTTTATTTAGCCCCGTCAAAGTTTGACATTGCAAATTGAATTATTATAGAAATCAAATCAGAATTGATTAGGATCATCCAGTCGTTGCTATCATCATGCACCATCATCCTTTACAGATTCGTTTATTTTTTTCTATTTTTAGAAACCGTGTTTCAAAAGTCTCTTTCATTTTCGGAAGTCCAACGCCAGAGCGAGTGCTCCCCCATCCCTTCCCGCGTACGCTCTCCCCCCCCCCCCACCTCTCCCGCGCACGCTCCCCCCTCTCCTTCCCCGACGCCCCCCCACCCTCCACCATCCCTCTCTCACACACTTCATAACCGTTGAAATTAATATTTATAAATGTTGAAACTAATGTCGTAATTGTTGAAGTTGGCATATTTAAATGTTGAAGGTAATATTTAAAGTTGGCATATTTAAATTGTTGAAGTTGGCATATATAACTATAACAGTTATATATATTAACTTCAACAATTATATATATTAACTTCAACAGTTGCAGTTCGGATATTAACTATTGAAGCTAATATGATTAATTGATATAGTTCAAATACTAACTGTTAAAATTAATATTAGTAATTATTGTAGTTCGAATACTAACTGTTGTAGTTAGTATTAGTAATTGTTATAAGTATAGCTCGGATATTAACTGTTGAAGTTAATATGAGTAAATGTTGTAGTTCGGATACTAACTGTTGTAGTTATGGAAAATATTGTAAAATTATATTTTTAACAATAATTCTTCTTCAATTGAAAACAGATCATATCAGATCGAACAGATCAGATCTAATCTAGTCAGCGTGCTGTATGCTTGACGATTAAAGCGTGAACGTCAGATCTAGTTAGAAATCGTGGAGTGAAAACAGAAAGCGAAAACGTAGCGATACGGGAAGTTGAAAACGTGTTGTCTCGAGGGATGATGGGATGAGGGATCTAATGGTACTTATCAGGCCCGGAAATCAAATTCTTAAATTGGTGTTGTTATTTCATTTTAGCGTAGAGTGATAGAGCGGGTTCTTATTTGAACGTCTAGAAAAATTGCCATTTTCTTCTAGTAATTTCATAGTCTTTCATCCATAAAGAACGTAAACCACTTGAGTATATTCACAATTTTTAAAAAAAAAAAATTCGCAATCAGACGAGCATGATTGTGTTAGATTTTTGCGTTTAAATTATATTATAAAATATATAAATAATTTTTGGAAAAAGATATGAGTAATAGCGTGAAGAATTTTTATTTGTAGTTGAGCAATGAGCAAGCAACAGAACGAAGATTATAGCTGGTATATGTAATACAACAAAAAGAGCGACACAGAAAAGTAGGGCGACATTTTGGAAAGGACAGAACAGTAAGTGCCAAAAGAAAATAAATAAAAGGCACAGAACAGCCTAGGCTAGGACACTGTTTTGTGAAAATTGACCAAAGCTAGATTCCCTTCCCAAATATAAACATAATTTAAGATATTACATAGGCACACGGCACACAGCGAGTCAGCGACACACATGCCTATTGGGCCATTGGTGATAGTATTAATTTTATTTTTAAGCTGTACTACTTATCCGAAATTATTTTATATAAGAATTTAGGCTCAAAAAATTTTAATAGAAAGAATTATTATTATTTTTTTTTAATAAGAAGAAAGTTCGAACGCGTTTTATAAAAGCGTACAGTCTCTCTCCTTCCTACGCGTTTATAAAATGCGCTCGAAGGCTTCGAACGCGTTTTATAAACGGGTAAGAAGGAGAGAGCTTCAGTTATGCCTCAAAAGGCTGGTCAGACCTTCGTACCCGTTTATAAAACGCGTTCGGAGCCTTCGAGCGCATTTTATAAACGTGTTATTAGTTTTTCATATTTTTCATTCAAGCTGCAACATTTAACTTATTAAAAATAATATTTTGCAACAAGGTCCCTGCATGTTTCATATTTACAAAATACTCAAAATTTTAATTCCAATTAAAGATGTATTAAATAGATATAAGAAATATATCACACATATTTTATATGCATTTAATTGCACATATTTTTTTTGAGCATGTGTATAATATCATTTTGTTTGAATAATTATTCGCCGATGACCCTGTATTTTTACTATTTAATTCTACAAACTTATCTTTTGCATTGTAGTCTCTTTTTTTTTTATTTTATGTTAGCCATATATAATCAAATAACATATAATATGGAAATAACTAAAATATAAAATTTTAAAAAAATTTTGAACATTAAAACTTTAAACAGGCATAACTTTTGATAGGAAGGTCCGTTTGGGGCGATCGAGCACAATCCGGAAAGCTGGCGACGAGATCTACACATGTTATTGGGGTGAAACCCCGTAACGGCCATTTTCGGAGCCAAAAAACGCTCTCTAGACCTCCAAAATCCACTTTGAACGTTTGCAAACCTAAAAATCACTCTAAACTACTAAAAAAGTTTTTAAAATCATAAATTAATCATTAAAAAGAGAAATGCAGTAAATCAAGTGACTTTCTTGATAGTGATGGAAACAAAATGATATTAATGTCAAAATTAATATTCTAATGTCATTTTTAAATAAAATTAATATGAAATTAAATGTGATATTTTAAAAATTATAAATTTAACCTTAAAAATTAATTTTCCTATTAATTTTGAAAAAAAAATGGTAATTACTCCATTTCGAAAAATTTACGCCTTCCTACCCGTTTATAAAACGCGCTCGAAGACTCCGAACGCGTTTTATAAACGGGTACGAAAGTTTGACCAGCCTTTTGAGGCGTAACTGAAGCGGTACAGTCTCTCTCCTTCTTACCCGTTTATAAAAAGCGTTCGAAGCCTTCGAGCGCGTTTTATAAACGCGTAGGAAGGAGAGAGACTGTACGCTTTTATAAAACGCGTTCGAACTTTCTTCTTATTAAAAAAAATAATAATAATTCTTTCTATTAAAAATTTTTGAGTCTAAATTCTTATATAAAATAATTTCGGACTACTTATTAAAGCACCTATATAAAATAAAAAAAATTATCATATAAAAAAAAGTAAACTTATCGAATAAAAGAGTATAAACAATTTTTATATCAATTATAGACCGATTTGTGTAATTTGATTTGATCAGTGATCTAGATCAAGATAAGACTTTTTTTTAAAAAAATAAGTTACTACCAATTTAACTATTTATTTGAAAGAAAAGATTAAATTATTGATTTTATTATATCTTTATTGTTAACATGTTATATTTTATATATAACAAAAAATAATATCAATATTTTAATTTAATGTAATTTATTGTGCACGCCCGACTGCCCGAGCCATTCTATTTGGAAGGTATTAATCTAACGATCCGTAAAGATGTGCACTCGGAGAGTCGGAGATTCGAATCTGCTCATTTATTACAGAGAGTTCTGCTCTTCACAGGAGTCGACCATTTATTTATTTACCGTGAGGTTGACGAGACAGATTTCAGTTTAGTTTTCACTTTTCAGTTTCAATCATGCACCTGCCATTTTCTTTCTTGATTGCCCTTGCCCACGACTGCGTCTGTGTATATAGCTTTTCTCCTTCTTAGACGTAGTTATTTAAGCAATATCATTTTACAAGACGATGGATTTGACAAAGAATTACACTCGAGAAAATTATTGGTGCTGAACGTCAAAATTAAGATTAAATTATTTGAAAATGATTAAAGATGTTTGTTGAGAGCATTTAGCCTTATTGTTTACGACACAATTATTCATCTCTATCCAGTATCCACAGCAGAAGTTGTATACCGTTTGATATAAAATTATTTTGCTTTTATATGCCTACGAAGGATAGTTTTTTTTTTTCCTTAAAAGAAAAAATTTCGACTGAAAGGGAACAACCTGTTAGATCTGATTTATCTGAACAGTTGTCTCAAGATCATCTGAAGAATCCAAGCCATCCAATCTCAATCAGGCCGTCGATAATGCACCATACTCTGTTAATACAGTTGGAGAGGATCCATCAATCAAACTAGTGGTGCTCTTTCCTTCTAGTCTTCCATGGCGCAGAGTCTTCCCGAAATCACTGCACAATAATTTCAAAAAAGAGAAATCAAACTTAAAACCCTTCAAAATAAGAACAAATTATTTGGCTCAAAAAAAAAAAAAGGAAAAAAAATGGCATTGAACCTCTCTCCTTCCTCTTCGTCTCTTTCAACCCCTCCATTGAAGCTCCAGTCTTCAAGCGCTTTCTCCATGTCTCAAAGACTTCCTTTCAGACCCACGTGCGCTGATAAGCGGCGCACGTGCCAGTGCAAAGCTGCTACTCCAGAGGGCGCCACAGAAGATCCCAGAGTAGAAGGTATCTATTGTATTCTTTCCTTCTTTTTCAGAGAAATGTTCAATGAGTTGAGAATCAAGGAAATTCTCCTTTTTATCCGGATTAAAGTTTAAAATATCATGTATACTGTTATAAAAGAAGAGGAGTTTGATCTGACTGTACCCAACAAGGCTGGAATGAATGCCTACTCATGTATACTGTATGAGATGTACATTATGCATTTTGTTTGTAATTTTAGGACAAATCATTCAATGCCTAGGCACTTATTCATTCACATCATCATTTGGTTTGTTTTTCTTACTCTTTTTTTTTTTTTATGACTGAAGTTTCATCTGCTCAGGCTCAGTTGGATTTGTTGGAGCAGCTTACATCATCTCCCACCCCTTCCGATAGCGGTATGCTTAACCATCTATTTTTTGTGAATGCAATGAATTAGTCCAGAATTCCAGATAATACCAAAAGAAGGCCAGATGAACTGGTACCAGAACATTGGGCCAGTACCAATATGTCATCGTACCTGACTAGACCATTGCATGTGTAATGCACCAATTTCTTTGGTACAGACAAATATAAAATAAAAAACGGCTGAGATCCAACTGGATTGGTATCATATAACGTATGGATGTTCTTAATCTTCCCAAATTGCATTGCCTTGAAGGTACCAGCAGAGTGAGGTCTGTACCAGTTCTGGTTTTGACATTCATATTAATTGTATGGATTCTTTATTGTTGATCAACAAGCTAGATGATTTGAAATGATACAAAACACATTGAACTTGTTAAAGCTTCTTTAGCTAATGGAATTTAGCAAGGGAAGATTGACTTAATAGGTAGAAGTAGAACTGTGACTTCACCTATTAAGATCCCTTCCACAGGTATTGAATGAATTTAGTATACACAAGGAATCCTTTTTTGGAATTTGATGCTTGATGTGTACTGTAACTAATGAAATTATGAAAATATAAATGATCAGTAGACAATTCAATGGACATCAGATTAGACCCTATATGTACATGGAACATGTCATATGGTACTATTGCCTCGTTAATCATCATGGATCGTTTAAGCTCTTTTAAGTTAATCCATGGTGCCAAAATGTACCAAACAAAATCAAAACTTATTCTTGTTTCTGTGTGTGTGTAAGGATGTTGAAATTCCCCGAAATCTTTTCTTTCAGGCTACAGGAGTGATGAAACCGAAATGGACAGGCCTACAATTAGAGAACAGCTATCAGGACTGTTTGGAGATACTAGAGGCGAGTTCACCCTCCCCTTAGGAAAGAGGCTCAAAGAAAACGTGCTCACAATATCTAAGAGGAGAAATATCAAGCGGCAGGCTCTTCTGAATGAAGTCGGTAAGAGAAACGACTCAGTTTTCTTCGCAACAGTCGGCGCATTTGTTATTGTCCCGCCATTTGCCATATTGGCTATTGCTGTTCTGACTGGCTATGTAGACCTCATGCCTTGATTTGGATATATAGATAAAATTTCTTTTCAGGGCATAATTGGTAGATCTTATCTTGTCTTTATGCTGCTAAAAATAGATGGCATATGATCACATTTGTACAGATTATAGAAGGAAAATTTTGTAACTTTGTTGATGTTTCTGGTAACTCATATTATTAATATTAGATATTGATATTAACCCAAATGAAATGTGCTTAAGTGATCATGTGGAGCCTAATTTTCAATCCTTATGTCAAATAACCACCAACCAAAAACAGCACATTAAACTAGACATGAATATTTTTTCTGTTTTCTGGTAATAAATTTGAAAAGAGGAAACACAAAAGGCAATGATTAAGAAAAGAAGAAGAGAACGGGGGATAATTGCCAACACCACTTTCCATAGAATATATAATTTACATAAACTTGTTTTTATTTGAAAAACCAATGCAAAACACATCTTGCAACAGAAGAACAAAGTATTTACTGAAGAAAACTAGATAAAAATTTATGAAATTGATAAAACAAAAAAAAAATGAAATAAATCAATTATCAGCCTATTATATCAGAAATAGTAATTTGTTTTTTATTGGTACTTGTACTTGGGGAGGTAATGTGATCAGTGGGTCTAATCTGCTCGTCACAATGCCGAGCACCTTGTCCCAACATGTACATCCATCTGTCCTGTAATAGATAGATGAAACCGAAGAAAGAAACCTCTAAGGTAAAAAGAGCTACCCATAGCCTCACACTCTTGGAGGTTCTCTCATGGAAAGTGTGAAGGCCGATATAAATGTTTGCTATTCCCACAATGCAAATCCCAATTCCAATGAGCCAGTGAATCAGGTACCAAATGCTCCTTGCTTTCACACCCCTAATGATAAGATATAGAAACTGAAATTGTGTGAAATGCAAATTTATCTGTATTGTAGAAGCAATCATGTGTTTTGTTGAAGAGAAGTAGACAAGGATTATCATGTCGTCTTAGACTGATATCATGAATATTACCAATGTTGGTATAGTTCAAAAGATTAGAATGAAAAATCGCATGCAAAAAGAAAAGGGAAAGACAATCCCATGTACATCAAGTAAAGCAAGAAATCTTGAGACCTTTTACCAGAAAGATATCCAAAGAACGAATATGGTATATTGTAATAATTCAATTAACTGGCATATCTGACTTAGTTTTCGAAAAAAAAACTGGCATATCTAACTTGAGGCCAACATTTCCAGAAGAGGAATAAATTGGTCAAAATTTTCTCTTGTGTAATTTATATATGACCAAAATGACCCTCATACCTATTTGGCCTCAAGAAACCAAGCAGAGGTTGAAACCAAATGAAGCCATAGAGCGCCAATCCAATTCTTTGATGAGTATTGTTGAAGTTGTTCTCAAAATTTTTAAGTGACAAAACTGCACCTGCTGTGGCAAGTCCAACTGCTACGGTCTGTCAGCAGGTCAATGAATAGAAAATTTTCATTTGCATTTATTATGGATATTTCAGGCAAAATTATACATTATTGCTAGTTTGCTACAAATACAAGTATAGAGCCGTCATTTTATACTGGATCATATTAGCCAGGTACTGATAGAAGATTAGTCCAGACAAGTATTGCCTGAATTCAGAGTTAACTGGAGCTCTAAGAGGATGTCCAGGAGGTTTAATAATTGCAAGAAAAGATAGCTTCCTGACCTGTAGAACCACATGCAAGTAAAATAGGATCCTGAAGTTTTTGCCGCAAGTGCAGCTGCTCGCAAACCTTATCACTAGTATTCCAATGGGCATCAAAAATCCAACTGAACCCCAAAGGAGCAATGCATGGATCTTGATTTGCAATGAGAGTTTCGGGTTCAGCTGCATGCCAAAAAAATTTACGTTGTCAGTAGAAAATTTCTTCTGTAGGTCTGCAAAACCTCAAAATCACATGTAAGGACCCTCCAAAATGAGAATTTTAGTCTAAAACTCCAATGTATGAAGGAAACATCTTGGCAAACGATTACTGCAACCCAAAATAATATCCTTTATCTTGCTTCAAAAGAGAATTCTTAAAAATCACAAAGCTTTTCAGGGTAATTGACGGTGATTTTCTCATTGTAGGTTTCAACAAAGAAAAAGAATGATCAGAGATGACATTTGGCAAAAAAAAGGTATTGATTACAAATTAAAAGGAAAGCAATCAACTTATAATCACAACAAGCTTCATTCATATTCAAATCATGAGAAGTTCCTAAATGTGTCATTTTCTTGATTGAGCTTACGCAAATGATGGAAGACAAAAGCAATATAAACGAAAGCATTACATTTTCAAAATTTACATATACGTACGCTACGAGACTTCAACCAACATGGTTGGTGGATATGTTTGGATTGAACATCCCATTATTCCCATATATTTAAATGCAATTTTACCTTCAATGGGCTTGATTGGCTGTCTTTATGGCTTTGATTCATCTTAGTTGTAAAATTTTGTGCTGATTCCGCAGATGGTAAAGCAACAGTAAGAAGAACAAAACAAACCAATATAACATATGTCCATTCTCTTTTTAGTGCCATCATCTCTGCTTTATTAGATAGCTTCTCTTCTGACAAAAAGAGGTGAAGAGCACTGCAGCATATAACTTTTTCTAACTTAAACACTCTAGGAATTGCACAGAAATTAGAAGGAATCCTACCTCCCACTCTTTCTCTCTGGATTATGAAACAATATCCTTATGGATGAAATCCCTGCCTTGGAGAGTATGCTTTGAAGGTTATTGTATAGACATTACAAGTGCAATAAAGAACCCTCTTTTGGAAAAAAACAATGAAGAAAGAGACAACTATTTCGAGCCTCTTAGAAAAGTCTCATTAACCAAGCTGTTTGGTAACTTGTTGAACACTGAAGGAATGTTAGAAGCACAAAAGATGTGGATTTAAGGGAATTACTTTTGAGTTGTTTTTGAGATGAAAGATGGTTGGGATATTGTATTCTGGACTCTTTAGAGTTTGCAATGGATGAATGTGGTAGGAACTTCTGTATATAATGGCACACCTAAAAAATAAAAGAGAGTCGGAAAGGAAAAAGGGTACAGAAAAAACCTTTGGCCTAGCTTTATTAAGTGTATGACTTTCTCTAGAATTATACTTTGGATGTTATAGTGGTTTTTGGTTTAAATGGCAATTTGGTTGGTTGGTGCCAAACAAAAAAAAAGATATATATTTATTTCTTAAGAAATAGCTGACTTGAGATGAGTTTCCTTTCTTCATTATATAAATGCCAAAAGAAATAGATTATCAGAGCCCAAAGGCCACTCCAATCCAATGTTTCCAAACAGCTAAAAGAAAAATAACAAAGATGATGCCAATCTTCTAAACCGATCAAAACGTACACCATCATGTTCAGAACAGAAATTAGTACTTACTTCCATAGTTCCATTAAGAAAATTATAATTATAACTTCTGAAAAAAATATTGTTAGTTATAACAAAGAATTCAAAGGAATTTGATTGAGCCTATCGAAGTTAGTATTCAAAGAATAAGATAGTGAAAATTGATTATTGGAAATCCCATATAATCCTCACTTTGTAGTTAGACATAGGTTATGCGGCAATAATATAGTTTCACACATTTATGTGTGTGATTTTGAATAATTTCTGTGAGTCATATATACATTAATTGTACTTATTTGAAATTATTATTTATTTCAATTTCAATTTGGCTGAGATGCCATTGAAAATCCAATAACTACAACAATACTGAAGAAACCACATCGTTATATTAATCATGTCGTGTTTACTTACAACAAAATAGTTGATTTATTAATTGCAACCTTTTGATTGTCTTCTAGCATAGATTATTTCTTCAGTATTGTAGTTAAAAGCATATTCTTCTGTTACGAAGGGGTTATATGTTATCTATTTGGTATTTGAAACTTTTAACACAACGCAATCGGAAGGAAAGATTGTAGAGAGATTTTAATGGTGGATTGTAGAGTTCTACCTCACTTTCCACCATTGTTAAAATTCAGATTCCTTTGGGCCTGACTCCTGAGTCTTAAAAAAATGTACCATATAAGAATACTTGTGCAACAATAAGAGGACGAGTGGGGTCCCAAGGATCAGTGACCCACAACACATAAAAGCAATAACTTCCGCATCAAGGGATCGGAACTTGTCATTGAGATTGTTGGCACTGCTCATTGTATCGCGACTTGTGGAGTTGCAGAAGGCACCGCGCATGCTGCTGCCTTGCTGGCCATTTTGATCCCTCTCTTAAAGTGGTCAGAAGAGTATATATTTGAATTTGAACGGCTTTTTTATATAACACAAAACGGGAAAAGATGAAAAATGAGAGAAAATTAATCTTTTTATTTAGTAATTTGAACCACACTTTTTAAATAAAAATTGCAATTTTCAAATCCAACTAGTATAGTTCATATGGATATATAGAATCATATAATAACATCATATAAGTGACATTATCTTCTGTTCATTTGAAAACTATATTAATTACGTTGTAAATTGTGAAAATTTAATTCTCATGAACCTCCTATTTGTACAATTTTGTTGTATTTTCACACGAGTTCACATTTAATGATCGGTTTTAAGAGAGTGAAATGACACGGATCATACGGGTATAATTTGATCACTAGGATATTTAAGAAAATGCAAAATCGTGTTATCGTTAATTAATAAATAAAGTAAACAACATATAAAGAGCTATTTTATTGTCTTTCACATTCTTGATTTCCCTCTTTTTTAATCTTTTCTTGCTATATAATAATTTATGAGAGTTTAGGGTGCGTTTGGATAGGTGTGGGAAGAAGGGAAGAAGGGAAGAAGTATTGGGAAGTGTGTAACTTTGTGAAGAGTTTGGATTGTTTATAATTTTTTTTCTTCTTCTTCCTTCTTCTTCTTCTTTCTTCCAACGATTCAAACGCACCTTTAGTGAAGTGTATGAATAAAATTGTTACATTTTTTTTGGGTAGTATGTCACACCCTACCACTTCCATTGAGGAAAGAATTATACAATTCTAATAGTTCATCACATTAGCCAAGAATAAAAAAACGAGTCACACCTGAACCTATGTTATCTACTCTTCTTTTACAAAAAAAAAAAAAAATCAATAAAATAATATTGTCACATGAAATAAATTATCGTTACATTCTACAGTCACATACAATCGAGAGATGAGAGTTTGCATTCACTAATTGCGTTAACAATTTTTTGAGTGAAAAGCATGGGTCATGCCTGATGCCTTTTGCAATTAAATAAAAGTTCATAAGTACAATTGTTTTGCGATTATCAAATTTAGCCATCCTATCAAAAGTAGACGATTTTAAATTATAGTATAACATTTTAAAACATATTTTACTTTATTTTTGGTTCAAATTGATTTTGTTAAGTAAGTTAGACGTTTTAATCCTGATCACCCGTCATCATTTTTATTTGATAGCGGAAGTAAGTTCAAGACGTTATGCAGCCCTAGTTTATGTAGTGTTATGTAATAAATGTTTGGTCGTATAGTAAGGATGAGTAACTTAATACATACATACATTCATGTCAAAAAGACTAAATTGCCTTTAAAATTGAATTTTTTTAATTTGAATTAGTATTATGTATTAATAATACATTGTGACCTAATTATTATTATATATTAATAATAATTAAATATTGTTAATTACTAGTTATTGTTAATTATTAATTAGTATGAAAACTAGTTACTAATGATAATAATAAATCATTTTTATTATTATGAAATATTAATAATTAATTTTAATTATATATTATAAATATAAATATTATTAATTATTTAATAAAAAAAGTTATGGATTAATTATTTTTAATTATTATTGGCTCTGTTTAGATCATATGAGATTAAGAGTATGATTAGTTATTCAAGATTAAAATTTTTAATCCTAAACTATCAAGAATAAATTTTTTGTGATCTAGAGTGTTATTTTTAAATGATTTAACATCAGGATTAAAATTTTATTTCTAGGGCGTTTGGATCATTTTTTTAATTCGGATTAAAAAATGGTCCCAACTATTTCTTAATCCACATTAAGAAGATAATCCAAACACCCTACAAATAAAAATTTAATCTAGACATTGGCCACTTAAAAATAACACTCTAGAACTCAAAAAGCTTATTCTTGATTGTTTAGGACTAATATTTTTTAGTACGAATAACTAATCCTAATTTTATTCTTACATGATCCAAATGAAGCCTTATTATTAAATCGTTATTATTAATAATTAATATTACCTGTTAAATATTATTTAATTATTATTATTATTTAATTTTTAATTATAATAATTAATATTTTTTTATTAATTATGATTTTTTAATAATTATTGTTACTTATTAAATATTATTATTTATTTTTTATTATTAATATTTCTAAGAGGTATTATTGAAAAAAATTAAAAAAGACCGGTGCATAACTTATGCAACTTTTTTTAGGTCTAATAAATTTTGCATCCTTAAAATTTTTTATATAATTGCTGTTTGGTGACTTAAAAAATACATAACTTTAAGCTACGCACTTTTAAGTCACGAACAAACGGCCCGAATAAATACTTATCGAAGGCAAAGTTCAACGGCTACATGCAGCAAATCTATCTAAGATTTTTGTTCATGCATGTGCGCATGAACTTGTACTGTTTTCACTTTTATGTCACCAATAATTATTCCCTTGTCAGAGACCACTACCCAAAAGAAAACCCAACTCGATGTGCCTCTCGAGAGTTTCTACACACACTGACACCTTCACACATTAAGTTTTATTTAATAGTGATGTCATCATGATGTTTATAAAATATACCAAATTAAAGTAAATGAATAAATGTATAATTATACTATGTGGCATCAGGCCATTTAGTTCACTACTTTTACAAGATGCAAGATGTAGGTTTGCTGGGGGGGTGTAAGAGCAACTCAAGAAATCATACAAACTCCACTAACTTAGATCCAAAAACAATTTTTAGATTTAAATCTTATTCGAGGTCCGAAACTCCGAATTGTATTTTGGACCTTTGGTTAACCAGACTAGTAATTCTCGAATATGGATCTTATTATGGTTATTTGGTAAAAATGATCCAATTTCAAAGTTTACAAAACTGCAAACAAAATGGGGAAAGCTTTGTTCATTTGACTTAATTCATATACATATTTTTTTCAAAATAAATGATGTTGTCAAAATTTAAAATTATTTAATTTAATTTATACATATTTTTCACTAGATATTGAAGCTTACTAATTATATAACAAATAATGTGATTGTATCAAAATTTGTGAATAATGAACTTTGTAAAACCCATAAAATACGATTTTGGTATAAATGATATATATATGAATGAAACAATACTTAATTAATTAGTTAGATTAAAATATTATGACTCGATTGGCAATCTATATATCAAGATTGAATTGGAAATCTTTTGAAATTTAATCAATCCGATCCGTTTACACTTCCATTGGAGTGAAATAAAAGATTAATATTTTCTAGAGAGCATGGAAGAAATATGCCGCCGATTTGCTCCGATAGAGGAACTTGTTTTTGGTTGCTGTGTAGGATTTTGTAGGTAAACTGTTATGTATATGCTTTTACTTTAGGGGTTGTTGAACTTGGAAAATGGAAAGCTGGAAAGCGGTTTATAATTAGTCTCTCATTGTGTCTTTGTGTCTTGATATACCTAGTAATTAAATACATCCAAATTGGAATTGTGTTAGTCTATGTGTAGACAATTGACTACGTAAGCATGTGATATATGCCTCTCAACTAACACGTGTTTCTAAGGGCCCCACGGTGAAATCTCTCCATGAGAGCTAGCCTTTATAGCCACTCTTTTACCTACGGGTGATTTAAAAAAAAAAAAAATTATAGCCACTCTTTATATCATATCTCTACCTATATATTATTAATTAGTGACATGCTTGTTGACTATACAATAAATTCATTATCCATCGTCCAGCTAAGGTAGATTTTGATATGTATACTTTTGAATTTTTCGAAATTCCATAAAATATGAGTGATGTACATATTTAAAATTTGTATAATTTCATATAATTTATTAACTTTGTAAAGGGTTCATATCTCTGACACGTCAGAATTGATTCTAATTAATGAGTTATATATATACTTTATATCTGGTATTTATAGAAAAGTCCTTTTTACATAATTCACATTTATTGATGATATTAATGTACTTTTATATAATTTACCTTTCCAGCGCGTCGAAAATCACGCCTGTGTATTGTGCAAATTTCTGCTGCCGCAATATTGCTGTGTATAACACAGATGAATTCCGTGCTACGCATTTGTTCTCAAATTTTATATTCATATTGAAATTTTATAAGGCACCAAAATTTATATATCTTAATTTTTTATTATTTTTTAAAATTTTTTAAAAATCATCGACTCTCCAATAATAACAAAATTTTTTTATTTAGAAAAAATAGAAAATTTGTTACATTTTGTTTTTAATGATATTTCAGTATGAAAATAAATTGAGTGTTCCGATCATTTGAAACATGAAATTTGAAGTTTGTCGCATGTAGGATCCTTTTGTGCTATATGTAGCATTTTAGCTATTCTCTTATACATATTTTGTTTCTATTTTTTTTTTAAATGTTTGTGTCCAAATTTTTTTTTTTAGTCTGTCCAATTCGATCGTTCTTATGTTTCAAATTTCAAACAATCGATTCGAATCGTTAAATATGTTCTTCATATTGAAAGTTTATAATAAGAAACCAATTTTTATATTTTTTTTGGAAATTTTTACTTTGTTTTGGTATTTTAAAAAATTCATGATATAAAAATTATGGAGTAAACTAATAACAACGATTTTCTAAAATACAAAAAAAAAAATAGTAAAAAAATTTGAAAAAAAAATGTAAAAATCGATTTCTTATAAGTTTTCAATATGGAGAACATATATATTAAACAATTTGGATCGGCCGTTTAAAATTTAAAACATAAGAACGATTGTATTAGACAGACCCATCCATTCCATATATTGAACTCCAGCATTTTTTTTCGCTGTATAATTGTATACTGACAGCAACGATTAATAGTGATACGGGGGTAAAAATATGTGTAACCTTCCGAAGAGTCTGAATCTATGTTGCACGGGTACGGGTTCGAGTACCGTACCCGGTACGATTCGGGTACGGCGGTTCGAAAATTTTAAAAAATCTCCGGTACGGGTACGGCGATATATATATATATATATTATTTAAATATTTTATTGATATATAATTATATTATATTATAAAATATAATGTGTATAACATAATTTTGTTTAGCTAAGGCTTGAAGTTTACACAAATAAATGACATAAATTTGAAGTTTGCACAAATAAATGACATAAACACTAATATCAACACGTTGACCATTGAGAAATTTCTTAAAAAAGTATGAGGTTCAAAAAATTATTTAATAATTTTATAAGTCAATAATTGAAAATTTTTTTATCAATAAATTTCTTATAATTTTGTGAGAATGACTGTATAATTTTATATCCAAATGAATTTGGAAAGATCCTCAAATAATTTAAAAGGTAAATTAAATTTCTGGTAATTGGACACCTCCAATGTCATTTGGAATGGAGACAATAATAGGAATAGGGGAGGTGAAATTCATCCGGTTTTTGGGGCTAGCTTAGTCCCACAATTTGTTTCTAGCAATACTTTGGCCGATATATATTGACTGCGATGAGGTTCTGGCCGAAATTCATGCTTCTTTGGATTTGGTGCGGTCAACTTCGTCCGTCTCTTTACGTGCGTGAGCTGTCGTGTGGTTCCCTAGTCCAATGGTTGTGGACACGTGGAGCACAGTTAATGGTCATTTCATGACATCTGATTCGATATTCGTACCGGAGACCGTACCAGCCTGGTCAAACTTACTAAAAAATTCTGGTACGTCACGTGGCATATTGGGTACGTACCGGGGTCGTACCAGAGGCGTACCCGTACCGGGTTCGTACCCGGTACTGGTACTTCTGCCTACCCGGAGTACCAGGGTAACATAGGTCTGAATACATATCTAAAGCGCTCTGTAGTGACTTCAAGAAAAGTTGTGTCTGTCTTTATATTTTTTCTTACTTTTTTCTTTTGAAAAATAAACTATTAAACCAACCGATTCCATTAATTTCAAAAGCTACTCCCTGCATTAAAAAGATATTTAATGCTCATATATAATCCAACCTACGTAAGCGATATCCACCAGAATTCCTAATCTTGGTCACATTTGATGGACATTTTGCTATGGTGAGTTGCAACTCACCAAAGCGTCCGTGAGTCGCGCTCAAAATTTCGAAATTAAGTTCAAAATGACCGATCCAAACCGTCTAATACGATCTCCCTATCGAATTCTCCATGCAGACCAAATTTTATATTTTTTCGAAATTTTTAAGTATTTATTTCAGATTTTTAAAAACTGCTGTTTTTGAACGGTTCAGAACTAATTAGATTACTGATTTTCTAAAATCTAAAACAAATACTTAAAAATTTCGAAAAAATATAAAATTTGGTCTGCATGGAGAATTCAATAGGGAGATCGTATTAGACGGTTTGGATCGGTCATTTTGAACTAAATTTCGGAACTTTGAGCGCGACTCACGGACGCTTTGGTGAGTTGCAACTCACCATAGCAAAACTCTATATATATTTACATTTGAAACAACGGAATAAAGAGATGTAAAATCTATATAAGTTGTTGGCTTTTGAACCACTAACCAGGCATAATCTGAAAACATATAATGGCAATGATGGAGAATGCAACTAACCGGACTGAGATCCTTTTCCACTATAATCTTTTGTTCATTTTTTTCTTTTTCAAATGCCTGGTGATGTGATCCAAATATTTCCGAGGAGACCCACATTTTGCTTTTCCAGCGCTGGTGAAATTGACATGCCACACACACAGTGCCGCTGCTAGCAGAATATAATATGGTTGCTTCATAGGACCGTGTGATATATAGCAGTCAGAAGTCTTCTAAATAATGGTATTCATTTTTCTAAAATAAATTAGTGCGTTCCACCTAAATTTTTTAACGTTTGGAACTGCAAATATGGGAAAAAAAATAGATATATATTTTCTTATATACCAGAGATTAAATCCGATAGACCAAGCAAGCTAAGGAAAATTCCCAATTTGTTGATTATGTATTTCTGTATCTTTTTATTTGGCAATCAATCCTGCAAGTAAATTCCAAAAATTACTTATGTGTGGAGCAATTGCTGGATAAAAAAACTCATAAAAAAACTTAATAAAATCCTATACATGTAAACCTTAATAAAATTTGTTGGTGTGGTATTTGCCACCATCCCTCATAAAAAAACTCTTAATAAATAGTGAATTTTAAAAGATGAAAATAATAAAATTTGTCGGTGTGGTATTTGCCACTAGCCCTCATAAAAAAACTCTTAATAAATAGTGAATTTTAAAAGATGAAAATAATAAAAAGTGTTGCTGGATATATTTTATTATGTGTGGAGCTGTGTTAGGATGTAGGTTAGAACTAGTTTGTTCAAGTTTTGAACAATAAACACGTTCGTTCTTGTTCCAACCAAAGAAAAAATATTTATTTGTTGGATTCATACCTTGTTGAAGAACAAATTTATCAAATATTGAACAACTTGTTCAACAAACTATTCTTGTTCTTCACTCATGAATTCAAATTATAGATTTCCCGATATGATTTAAATTAGGATTACTGCATATATATAATTTAAACATCAAAACACTCACATACGGTTGCACATCGACATCATACCAGCCGCACCTCATCCAAATTGTCATAAAATATTCAGTAGACAGGCTGCAATAATATGCAATTTTCCATTAATTGAAGTTAAAAAAAAAGTAGACTATATATTGTATAATTTAAGCACATATACGAAAGTGTAGAAAGATGTATAGATGAGTTAATTAATTAAAGCATAACAGATAAGAACTATATATAAAGGTTCATTAATTGCAAATCTAGAGTGATTTAATTGACCTATAAAATTTTATATTGCCCAGATTTTTATTTCCTTCTAAGTTCTAAAAAGTAACAATTACTCAAATTCGGTGCAGTGAAATCCTTTGTATGAGTACTTGATAACCTCTATAAAATTTTCTGTAATGAAAAAAAGAGATCCCTTCTATCTACGAGGCCCTCAAGAAAAAAAAAAAAATCCTTTCTATTGTATTCAGAAAAATTACAGCAATATCTTTGTCGACAAAATTTAAATAACCTCACTAACAAATTATATATCCGACCAACGCAATACTAACTTTCCAAACCAAATTGGTATATCATAAAAAAGAATTAATTCCTTTTTATTCTCAAAATAAAATTAAACTAATAAACATAAATTTATTTTCGTGGTATGGACTATGTACGCAGAAGTTTAAAGTCAAACTACTATTTTAATCCTATATATCTAAAAATAGTAGCACCAACTATTATTTGAATCCTGTAAGCAATCTCACCATATATATATATATATACTATTATAACTCAAGGACGTACTGTTACGTACATGAAATCGCAAGGAATGAAAAAAATTCAGCTTTAATTCCGGAATTTCGGCATGTGTACGCAGGTACCAGAGCCTGAATACTACAGACAGTCTTTTCAGAATTAGCATTTCAATAAATACCAGCACCTGATTGATATCGTACTGAAATACTAAACCGAAATGCTTTGACTTGCATAATTGCGAATATTTATATGCATGATAGCAACTAACAACCACAAATAGCAATGAAAGAGATGGTGCCTATAATATTAATTTAATCTGTGCTTTTGCTTGACGTGATGAGGCAAAAGACAAGGGAAACGAGTTAATTTGAAGCATAATCATTCTGTGGTCTCTCTTTCCCAACTACTCTCTTTTGTAATTAAACTAAAAGAAACTAAATGCTGTGTACGTCCGTTTAAGATTACAAAGTTACTAAAATGGGTGCTACTTGTAATCTGTGGTCCCTCTTTTCCAAATTAAAACTGAGGAAAATTACTAAAATGGGTGCTACTAGTTGATAATTAATTAATTATATATGGAATTTTTGTTTGGGGAAGCAGTGAACGGTAAATGCAAAATAGGGGAAGATCGGACCGTTTTTCGAGTAAAAATGTATTGGCTTTTGATGGCTACTTAATTACTTTAAACATCTACAACCTTGTTAAATTTACAATATGGTATTTTTCATTCGAAATATCATCACTTCTTCCCTTCTTTCTTTTAATGTACATTGTAGACTACGTGTAAATTATATATAATATCAAAAGGTCAAATTATGTATATTCAAAATGCAAAAGTATAATCTCATATAATATATATATTAATATAGATTTTTATACGCCAGAAGCATAAATCATAAAATTAATGGATCAATATGACTGTGGCCGGTAGGAGGACAGGGAGGTTCATGAGATAATTGAGAAAAAAAATTTGATTACTGTCATCTCTCCGATTGTCATCGCGCGCTCAGCACTCTCCCCTCTCACCTATACCCAGCATGCATATTAATTTTTGTTCATTTCGTTATTATAAGTGTTCACTTTATTAGATATAAATGTTCACTGTTTTATAAATGTTCAGTATATTCATTTTATTTTTTTATTTTACCCAAATGTTTAGTTGAGACAATACAAATGTTCTGTTAATTGAGTATAAATATTGAGTTAGTTGCAATAAAAAAATATAAATATTATAAAAATAAACGTTATTACTAATCCAAGCGAAGGGGTTAGGAACCGGACACAAAACAAATGAAAAAATTAGGAGTCATGAACCGAACTAGTTCAAATTAAATTTTTTTCCTACTCTACCCTTGGCTCTGGCGCACCTCTTGACCCACACGCGACTCTGATCCTGACGCGACTCTAACGCATTTAACTGAACACTTTTGATTATTATTATTAAACTGAACATTTATAACATACAGCAGCGACGGGGCGGATGGTATTTTAAGCGATATCACTTATCATTATAAAACATTCAATTCCAAGCTGAAAAAACACTGTTCATTTAGGCTTATCCCAGCCGTCCGATTTTTTCCTCTGTGTGATGGATTTCATCCTATGCGTTCAGCTCCACTAACCCAAGTCCTTCCAGATTTATTGTGTTTATATCTTTGCATCCAATGTGTTGCTCTTCTCTGCTACATTCTTTTCCTGTGTTTCTGTATGGGGACAACAGAGCTGCATAGAACGGCTGCACAGAGAAGCTACACGAACAATAGAGACATGCACACACACTTGCTTTACTAAAAGGTTCCTTCTATCTCTCTCTTCATTCTTCTTTTGAGCTCTGCTGCTCAAGGACGCAGCTCTCGAGGCAAAGTCGTTGCGCCTCTCTGTTGGCGTATTTCGGAGGTCTCTGGCCTCCACAATCGATGTCGATGTTACGGGCGTGTGTCTTCCTCTTCCGATTAAGCTCCATTTTTTCTCTGCTTGGCTCCCTTTTCCATTTTTATTCGAGAAAGTGGTGTTTTGATTGTTTGAGAAGGAGGTGTCTGTGGAGTTGGAGACAACGCTGCCAACAGAGCCAGATATCGACCTTTGGAAACAGTGAAAACTAGGAAGGCAAAAATCAACCTTCATATATCAGGTTTCTTCTCTTCTTGTATGTTGTTCTTTTCTTTTGGCTCTTCTTTTTCTCCTCCTTTTTTCTCCATCTTTCTTTGAGAAATTCATCTCCTGATTGTTCCAGAGCGAGCCGTCAGCGGACTTCGAGAGATCGACCTTTGGAAAAGAAAAGTAGGTATTCTTCTGATATGTTCTCTGTGGAATTGCGTGCGGTCATAAATTATAGGTATTTTTTTGTTCTTTTTTTTATAGGATTAGTGTCGTTTTCAGTCTTGATTTATCCTTTTCTTACTATAAAAATTCAGGTTAACGCCAAATAACATGAGATTTTGGAAAAAGTTACCACTATATACTTGCTGTCTGATCTCTGATGTGCACGGCAAACATTCAGCACATATTGTTTCAAAATTTTTTTGGGCTAAGAAAAAGAATTTATCAGACATTTTTACTTGCAATTTGTGTTCAATTAATTATGTTTTCAGTAGTACCTTTGATAACGATGATTTGTGCCTATACTGGCACTATAGATTACTTGAGATTGTAAATTTGTACTGGATGTACTCGCTTCTTTAGCGACTCTTGCTGCAGTCCCTCTCCTTTTGTCTGTTTGTGTTAGATATTTTAGGATTTTGACCTAAAAGGATTAAGCCAGAATTTTTTGAGTATGTGCATCTCTTTTCAGGTATTGGATCGAGCAATACAATCAGTATATGTATGGATTTAGCCTTGAAATGCACTTTTATGGAGTGTAATTCATATCTTTTTCAAGTGACTACCAGTTGGCTTAATCCAATACTTAGAGTCACTCATTACAAATAATGACTTGATTTTTGAGCCCCTCATATGCCTTTTCAGGTATTTGGTCAAGTCTTTGCTTTCCGAACAGCCAAAAGGGTTCAAAATTGTGAAGAGTGCATCTCCAGGTTTCAACAAGTGCATGATGATTTTTTAACCTGTCCTTTTTAAGGAAGTTGAGGCGTAGATTATACAAGGCAAAGACTCAGAAGGTACTTCATCGATTATTTGTGTTATTTAAGTAATATGATACTTTCTTATGGGACTTGAGTGTTTAATTTTCTTTCTCGATTTTTAATGTATCAGTTGGATTATGAACCAGGTCTTATTGCATCATGTGAGGAATCACAAGGATTACATGGGCTAACAATGGTTGTGCTCCGAAGCTTTTAGGATAGGCTGTCAAAAAATGATCTCTTACTTCTTTCCACTAAGAAGGTACATGCACAATGGATTTTGCATTCATGCATTTCTTTTTTTTGTTTCAACTTTCTGCGACAATAGTTCCTTATCCTCTTATTATAGACTGAGACTAGGAATTTAGTCTACCACCGACAAGCACTTAATAATAATGTAGTTAGTATTTCCTCTCCCTATTGTCAAAAATACTTTTCGTTCTTTACCCTACTATCGAGTGAGGAGTGTTGTGTACTAGGTTGAAAAATGATTCTAATTAAGTTGAAATCTTCAGCTATCGTTGATATTGTTCATTATTTATAGCCTGTGCAAGTACTTGCGTTTTCATTTTTATGATCCTGAGGGCATGCTTCGGTGATTATTGACGGTTCATGGGATGTGTAGGAAAGAATGGGTGTGGCAATGATTATTTTTGATCCAATGGATAATTTTTATGCTGAAAAAGGACTGGCACAGGATGCTCTGGTGGCATAGGCAAATGCCTTGCATTTTGGGATCCACATTGCAGATATTACAATTTTACCCTTGGTTCATATTTTTTTTCAGGCTCACAAATCATATGAGTGCTATTAACAATCGTTCTATGCAGGATATTTAATCTTGTTGCGCTGAGGAGATTCTGCAAGGATGTATTCAGAATTTCAGATGCTTTCAATTAATGACACAGTTCATGAGAGTGAGGCATGCAGGAAGGAATTCCTAAGCTTGAAGAGGAATTCCTAAGCAGGTCTGCCTTAGCCAAGGTCTCCACCGAGCTCCAAGTTGCTTCAAATGGTGTCTAGAATAGCTTTTGGGTATTAGTAATTACGGACCTTAATATGTTGAGTAGGTTAATTATTCAGTGTTACATAATACTGATGATATGGAACCATGATTTGGTCAAATTTTGGGTTTCAAAATTATATTAATATATGGGATGGGGAGTTTTGTTTCAGTGATGTTGGTGGAGATCGTGAATCTCATAAAAAATGTTTACTCTGTATGAACCGATTTAATGAAAAAATTGCCTACGGGCTTTCTTTTTTTTCTTTCTTTTTCGAAAAAAAAGAAAACTATGTAGAAAATATAAATATTCTTGCTTTTAGGATATTTTATTTCTATAATTTGGCACTCTATACAAAAATATATAAAAGAAAGCCCCTAGACATCTTTGTAGGGATTTCATGCATTTTTATGATTCGCGAGAAAATTCTGTATTATAGATGTTAATTTTTTTTTAGAAAAAAACTTGATCTAATAGAGAATATTTAATTTCTTTGATTTCTATTTTGGCAACAGTTTTCATAGGTCCCTTAGTATTCTTACCATGTCGATAGCTCAGATGAGTCAGATTAGCCGTGTTTGACTTTGAAGAAAACACTCAAAGGAACTACAAGTTTTTTCCCTTCCTGTTCTTTGATACGGCTTGCATTGTATTATTTTTCCTTTGATATGACTTCCATTGTATTGTATTTTGTTCTGAAATGTATATATTTTTTCAATTTTATCTTAGTGAAGGAGTTTAAGAACGAATTAGACTTAAACTTTTATCGCGCGATGCATTCACTAGTTTCTAATCATTTCTAATTGAGAAATCTGGTGCAACTTGAACGAAACAAAAGAACCGGATTAGGCCCATGAACCGACTCCTTGGGCCCTCAGCAACTTCAGCTACAAAATAGAACGTCATTTGATGTTTCAAAATTAGAACTCAAATCTTGCCATTTCGGTTAGGTAGTTTTTCTATTCAAGTTGTGAGGTCCATTAGAAGAGATCTGATTATTGATTTAAATTTTTCTACAGGAAATTATAACGAATACAAGGAAAAGGACCCATAACTTTTGCTAAGAGAAAGGTTGATTTTTGCATATTATCTTTAAAAAATAAGCATGAGAGAAATGATTATATATAACAAGATAAAGCATGGGGTTTCATAAATATCCCAAGCAACATGAATACCTGATTTGACTTCTCCATACCGACGCAACCTAATTAAATCAACCCTTGATTTATTAAGACTGAATTAAATAAAATGAATGTAAATCATCCCATTAACTGTTGATAGAGCCCTTAATATTGGTAATTACTTTTGTAGGGAGTTAAAACATTTTGGGAAAATTATGAGAAGTTAAGAACTTAAGATTTGTGGAGCATTTTTATAGTCTTATAAAACATCCAAATTACCCCCGCCATTTATTCAGTCTTCTGAGAAATTCACACCGACTAGAGTAAACCTTTAGGAAAAGGTCCACCGCGCAATTATGGCAACTGTTATAAGCAACAAGTCTTATGCTAAATTGCTTAGCTGGGGAACATATATTAACTTAAAAATAGAGGAAAATAAAATATTCTGGGAGAAGCTTGACAGTTGTGCAATGAAAACTTATAGGTTAACCACAGCAAATAGTCAACGCAGGAAACCCACCGTGCCAGCAATATCATGCCGTGTGATTCATTAAATAAAATTTGCCAAACATCAACTCTACCTCAAAAGAACATCGGATAGCCTTCATATTTCTCCCCATGTTTTGAATCAATGCAAGGTACCAACTATTTAAGCTCCATATTTGTTTTTTTTTTTTGGTTTTGTTTTGAGGGTCAGGTGGCAAGTACCTCGCCTTAAGCTCCATATTTGTTGTTGATTTATTTTGTTCTATAACTGAGATCAGTAAAGTTTGATCATTTTGAGATTAGACAAAGTACTGCGGTGTGTCAAATGACATGGCCTGATTGAAGAAAGGTATACAAATATACAGCATACATAGCCTAATTAGGCTGAAGACTTTAGATCACTTACCTATGATGATCAAATTTAGAAAAACTGTGAGACCAAAATGTGATGTTGATTGAAATAAGCAATTTTGCAACCAAAATGCAGGTGCCCATCACTTATTCGACAAAAAAAGCTCTTGATACCAGTAGATCACTGCCATGGAGAGAGGGAGCACATCAAAGAGAAATTTAAATTATGACTACATAAGCAGCATGCCTGATCCGATACTCCAACACATCCTCTCCTTGTTGGAAACACGTGAGGCGGTCCGGACGTCCATCCTCTCCAAGCGATGGACCACCCTCTGGACATCTTTGCCCTCCCTCTACTTTAGTTTCACCTGTGAGCCCCTCCCTGATTCATGGGATTCTCCAAAAATTTGGGATAAAGAAACATGGGAGCAGTATTGGTCTCGATTAATAACAACAGGGATGGATCAAACAGTATTTGCACAATTTGTGAGCATGGTGCTGCACCGACGTGAGCCTGTGATCTTCACAGATTTCACCTGAACTTCAAACATGCAGGGCCGGAGTTGTCTCATGATTATGCGGAGTAGATTCATTATGCTCTGAGACACAATGTACGTGAACTCCGTTTCAGTAGAAGCCCTTCCGATACCCTATCTCGAGACTCAATGTTTCCCTCTTGCATCTTTGATTGCTCAACATTAGAGCAGCTGCATCTTGAAGTTCATCCAATGCATAGCCTTTATAGAAGAAACTCAAGAAAGTTTCTTCCAATTTTTTATTTTTATTGTTCGGATGAACGTGAGACCATTAATCTTCCAAACCTCAAAGAAATGCATCTCACTGGGATTATACTGGATGCCAGCCTTTCACTGCGGATCTTCTTAGGCTGCCCTTCTCTTGAAGATCGATCTCTGGTTAGAGGATTGTCTTTTCTGGGACTGTCATGTGTCGTCCAACAAACTAAAAGGTCTGAGAATTATTTCCAATGACGTCGATAGAATGAACGAATTTATGTGGAAAGATGATTTTGTTGTGAAGATTAGTGCACCTAATCTCACTTATCTTTATTTCAATGGGCAGCCAGAGATCTTCCGGAAAATAACATTTGAGAACACAAGCTCACTAATCCGTTTGCACATAGAATTTTGGCAAGTTTAGTTACATTGACCAGTACTCAGACGAAAACAGTTTAGATGAAGAGGTGAACCTCCCATGGGAATCATTCTTCGCGATTTCTTCTGTTAAGGACCTTGTGATAATAGGCAGAAGTTTTAAGGTATACTTTACTTATGCAACCAGTAATTAGTATATACTGATCCACTTTGTATATTATATAAGTAACACGTCCCTTAAGATGTGTGCCGCATGTTTCATCTGTACCTAAAGTTATCTAGAATACGATCTGTCTAAAAGCCCACTTGGCTCCTTTTTAATTGCATTTTGGGGACTCTCGCAACTAATGAGTTACATGTCAAACCCGGCCCACTGATTTCTTAAATTGTCATATTTTTATAGCTTATATTAATGACTGAAACCATATAAACAAACAAAATAAACCAAACTTGCAACAACTGATTTCTAATGCAGAACTTCATGGAAGAACATATCCCCAAGTTGTCAGTGTTTAGCAACCTTGAAGGTTTCTCAACCGGTGGGTTTTGTTCGTCTTGTAACTTCTACTTGCTAGCCAAATTTTTGGAGCATTCACCAAACCTAAAGAAGCTTACTCTCGAGCATTATGGACGGGACTGTGAGGTATGCTATTTGTTTGATTGTGAAGTGAAATATCATATAACATTGAGTTTGATATTTTGATCCCATGCAGACATGCAATCTGCATAATGGGAAAGGAGGATCAAGTGCTAGGTTGAGTAGATTGTTAAAAACCAAAGTTGCCAAACTGATTGTTTCTCCCCGCCTCTTTCTGACACGTGTCTCTTTCCGTGGTCTAGTGGTGCGTGGAACATGGAGAAAAAGCGAGAAAAAGGCTCATCCCATCCCATCCGTACTAACAAAACTCACATGGGCTCAAACTCAGCGTGTTCAGACTTGAGAGTTGGTTGTTGGGCCGAGACACTGTCATTTATTTGATTTTTAATAAAACAGAACGGTAAGAGTTGCTTAGCTTAACGATCCGCTCACACGACTAGGTTCAACTTACAAACTTTGTTCGATGAGCAGGAAACCAAATCATGTGCCGCGCGGCACCGTGCAGTGCAGAAATCCAGACCGTCCAGATTAAATTCAATGGATGAGGGAGCTCCGTGCATGTAACAGATTGTAAGGCCCGAAAAAGATCTAATCGTCGAAATCGAATAGTACGGCTCGGATTGGTGCGCGGCATGGTACCGTGCGGCACCGGATAGGGATTCGATGAGCAGGGGCTACAGCCTGAGCCTACAGACTGCGATCGATCGATATCGTTCCAAACTAAATTGCAGCACTGAGATGCTAGGTTCTTTGCTGACATTTATTTCCCTTTTGAGGAAGACCTGAATATTAGGTAACTATATATATTCATATTGCATCCAGAATTGCAATTTTTTTACATCAATTCACATCAATATTTTATAACTTAAAATTCATTATATAGCATTTATAAGTGGTTCACACAACAAGAAAAACTAGAGTGGGTACAGTACAGCACCCCAAAACTTGCTCCAACGTACAAGCCTAAAGAAAGAGCCGCACCCCTCACTCTCAGTCCCTCACACATTTTCCTGCATACGCTAGACATTATTTCGCGCAATCATTACTTGCAACGGCCAGGAGGAATTTTACTGCAATTAGATGGCCGGGAATCTGGTGGCGGCGGCCCGTCTCCTTGCGGTAGCCTCTCTAGCCACGAGGGAGCAGCCATAGAATCATGCTGCTTAAAGGGACGCGCAAAAGCAGTTGTTGATTGGCAGCCCATCAGAAGAAGAAAGCAAAGCATCACCTTCATCATATGAAGGACAGCCTTTACATTGCACTTTCTCATCATTCAGTTGTGACTCTGTGATTCTGCAATGTAATATCCTTGATTCTCCTTGCTTCTGTGATAATTCTATCTGTCCGAGAAATGACACATATAATATATATACATACATTGAAGCAATGTGAACCTGCGTTCTGTAACTAGCTAACTAGGGTCAATTTTCCAAGTCAAGGTTCTTTCCTCGTGGCAATTCAACTCGTCTACATGTTAAGTGCTTTAGCCAAGTCCAGTTTCTGGCGATTTTGTTCACTATACTATACACAAATTAATGACTTTCTAGCTATCAACGTCAAATTCAGTGGTTATAAGTAGGTAAGGACGAAGTTCAAGCGGTTTAATTGTGGAAATCACATCCTTGGCAACTTCAAATAATAAAACCAAAAATGGTGGTTATAACTTATAAGTAGGTCTGCTTCCAGTTTTCTTTTCTTTTTTTCTTTTTTTTTTTTCCTTTTGAGAGTACATCAATATTTTGAGTCGAGGGATATGTTTGAACTTTGAAATATCAAACCAAAAAGAGTGATGATTTCTTAATTAATGAAACTATAAGTATGATTGTTGATCTCGGAATGAAATTTATATAAGATCGATCGGTGTTTGTTAACAAATGCAATTTATATGAAATTTACGAAATATGAATATATGATTCGGAAGTGTTGTAATCAAATGTAAATTTCATGCTAACATCTGACTAGCTAGCTCAATGAAATTTTGGATTTTGTTTGCTGTTTACTGTTAGGAACAATGGTTAATACTTGAAATATTTTTGTAAAAGTTGTTTAATGAAACATTATGTGTGTGTTTCATTAATGGCTCGTTTGGATTGCTTAGGAATAAAGAAGAATAGACTATTCCGAGCAGAAATATTGGGAATGGTGTAACTTTGGAAAGAGTAGGAAGAGTTGGAAGAGTGTTATTCCAGGAAGAAAAAAATGTTATTTGGATGGTGAATTAGGAATAAGGAATAAGGATGTTATTTTAAAATAAAGTAATAATTAATTTAAAATAATAATAATAAATATAATTATATTAAAAAATAATTAATTTGTACTATTATGATATTTTAAAATATTTTTTGGATAGTGAGTTGAAATTATGTATATATAATTGTTGGAATAAGTTATTTTTAGGAAGAAATTATTTTTTTCTTTATTCCTAACTTGTTTTGATACTTAGGAAGAAGCTATTTATAGAAAAAAGTTATTCTTCCTTATTCCTAATCAATTCAAACGACACCAGTATTTCCAAATTCTTTCTAGAAAAATTTTCCTTAATATTTCTCCAAATTTTTGGATAATTTCTAATTTCGAGGTATGTTCTATACTTTTTTACTTTTTGTAAGTAGAAAATTTCCAATTTTTTTTTTTTTGGATATTTCTCAATCTTTTGAGTACACCCCTCAATTTCTCCTCAATTTTTTTAGTATTTTAGCTCCCTCTTCAGAAACTTCACAAAAGTTGCAACGAAGTTCTTCTCAATTAGTTTTGGATTGTATTTGATTTTTTTCCTATCTGATGCAGAGCATATTACTACTAAATATATGGTCCAGATGGACCTAAATATATCATCCCTCTCTTTTTTTCCCCTTTACATAGGAACTGTCCTAAATTCGGTGTAGTGTATTTAGGTCTAGCTAGGGCATCAAGATATATACTTTTTTTTTTCTCTTTTTTCATAATGATATGGTGCATCCCGATGTATTGAGAATTTTGTACATCGCGACTATATACATTTATTGGTAGTTTTATAAATTTACAAATTTAATTTAACAAATCTAATCTATATATTAAAATTGCATGCGCAAACCAAATTTTGTATTTTTTGAAAATTTTTTACTATTTTTTAAGACTTGTCTTTTATGGATACAAATTAATTAAGGAAATTCCAATAATGAAAATTTTTTAAAAAATAATAAAAAATTGAAAGAAATGTAAAATTTGATTTTCTATGAGATTTTAATTTATAGATTTGATTGATTAAATTACATTTGCCAATTTGTAAAACAATCAATGGATATGGTCATGATAATCAAAACCTTCAATACATTGTGATGCATTTTATCATAAGAGAGAGAGAGATAGGTAGAGAATGGATCATATTTATTTGACAAGGCTATCAGTTAAATTATATCATATCTCAAATTTATTTGAGCGATCCAAACCATTCAGTATGATATTTATACAGAATTTTCTTACTGACCAAATTTAAAACTTTTTTATTTTATTTTATTTTTTTGGAATGTTAGAAAATTTTCTATCAAATTAGTTCTGGATTCTCTAAAAACAGTCGTTTTTTAAAAAACAAAAAATATAGTTAAAAAATTTTGAAAAAAAAAGTGGTTTGCAAGAAAATTTCACTATTTGAACTTTCAAAATTAAATTATGACGCTATTTAACCTATAGCCCGGTCAAATAAATTTTATTGTATCCATTCTCACTGTGTATATATTTGTTTGGTGTACTATAATATAATATTTCATCGTACTTTGGGTTTATTAATTATTTGCGTCTTTACGGCCAGTTTGCTGAAAGAGTTACATAACATAGTGTGTAAATATTTGAGTTTATTTTTGTTTCATCTTATAATAATTTTTTACCTTTAAAGTACAGGTCTTAACATAATATTTTAACCAATTATTTTGGCAAAATTGGATATAACCCCCTCTAATCTACTTCAATTAGAAATAACGCCCTCAAATCCTTGAATTTGGATATAACCCTTTCTAATCTTGTCTCTTAAGGATATAACCCTTTTGTTTAATTTAAATCATATTTTAAGTAAAATAAAATAATTTTCATAATTTCTGATCAATATACCCTCATGTCCATGATCCTCTTTATGTTGTGGACTTTTCATCTTCTCTCTAGCGTTTAAAAACAGAGGGCAATGAAACTATGATTTCTCTCTTTTAGTCTTTCCTGATCACCAGATTATTATCTCTAAATTCTAATGTATTCCCATTCTTTCTACTTTGGCTCCTCTTATTTCTATATCTCATCGAAACCTTCAACAGTAATTAAAATAACTAGCTTTCTTTACTTTTCATTGCTTTCACACTTTTTTCTAGATTCTTTTTTTTTTTTTTTTTTGCGATGAAGGAATTCCAAAGCCCAAGAAAATCCTTTTATGTGTTACAGAGTATCAAAATCTAGATCTTTACAATTATAGTAGTTTACGATTCTGCAATCAATCAAATTTTATTCTGATATCTAGAATATTTAGAATTTAATTCTGATTTATATTTCCTTATTAATCATGTACGGTAGGCTATATATGTATGCCTTTGTAATACATCAATCAAGCAATCAACTATCATATTCAAAATCCAAATCAACTCTGTTAACATTATGGTCGAAGTTAGAGATTGGCTTAGTGGGATTTGATCGGTTTTCAGTATCTTACAAAATTTCAACAAACATGCTTGCTTAATTTCTTGAAGAATTTAAAAAAAAGGCGTTATATCAATAACAGGGAATAGGAAGATGACAAAAAATTCGAGGGGTTATATCCAATTTACCCATTATTTTTCTATATTTCACTTTTTGTTCTTGTCACATATACCGAATCAGTTAATTCTGACTTTATAGATATTAAAGCAATTTTGATTTTGAAAATCATTCTGCAAAGTACTTATAAACTTGTGCTCCTATTCTATATATACTATTGCTTCGCCGCTATATATATATTATTGCTTTTCAAAACATGCGTCTTTTATTTTAGGTTTTTAGACGACAATAATGAACTTAATTTTTTTTTTTTTACTAATGTTTTATATTACGCAAATTTGACTTTTTCTATCAATCTTATGCCTACTCGTTGATATATTTCTATCAATACATTTTCCATACAGCCCTACAACTGCGTATAAAAGACCACTGATAAAATTTTCAAATTTCATGATTCTTACAACGCTATACATATGGGATTTAATTTAGTTTAATAAGTATAAAGAAAACATACAACTTGTGAATAAATAGAAATATAAGAAAAATCATATTCTTTCGGGATGTTCCCTTTCCCTGTACAAAATACAGAAGGAATGATTTGTAAATCTTAGTTGGAATGAATTAAAATCAAATTTGTAAAACGGCAATTTTCTATTTACAATTAGCTAGAAATTAAGAAATAAAGAAAGAAAGAAAGAAAAAGAAGATGAAGTTACATTTTAAAGAAAGGTTACATGCATGGTCACCTTGTCTTATTCATGAAACAAAGTTTATAAACCTAAAGACAACCAGATATAGCTCATCTCATCTCAAATGGCCAGTCTCATACTAGTAAAGTCTTTATACCAGATTTTAAAAATATCTCTAAAAATCGCAGAACAAACTAATGGAAACAAACAATATAACGAACTTTCGATGCTGTCAAAATGAATCATATGTAAATCCAAGCAAAGAAAGATTCAAAGCTTTTGTCATAAATTTTTCTTTTGGAGTATGCATTGTTCTAGTCATATCAGTACCATGTTTTAGTTGGGTCTTCTAATGTCGCAACAGAACATCTCTCCAGGACATTAAGTTCCTTTCCCTAGGATCCAAGCCGCGGACCCGAATCCCGTGTAGCGCGGGACACCGTGTGGCGCGCGTACGAGCCGTCTGATCCTTGATCGGACGGTTCATTTTTTACGAGCCTATCAATCTAGGTTACATGCACAGAGCTCCCTTGTTCATTGGATCTTGATCAGACGGCTACGATGCCGCGCTACACAATGTGCCGCACGGCACCAGACCTGAACTCTCCAAGCCGCTATCTTATTCTTCACCTGCTCTAACATGATTACTATTTGGATTTAACAAGAGTATTATTTGAAAATTGTACTTTTTCTGATATTCCAAATCACCCAACATAAGGAACTAAATACTGTTAGAAAGCTTGTTTATCTAGTGTTTATTCCAAGCAAGAGCAAAAATTTTTCATCTTGAATATCAAACCGATTAACATGTTTAGAGGTCTTATTAGTTATTAGCCAATACCAAATCATATGAGTGTAGGGGTAGTTTAGGAATCAATGAATTATGATTTCATCCTGGTTACATGTCCTAATCAATTCCTCCTAATCAGAAACACTATTGATTTGTTATATGCGACATATTGAGAGGTGAGCACTTTGATACATATCATCACTTAAGATCAAATATATAATAAGTAATAATAATTTTCATCTCTTGCCAGCAGTAGTTCCATAACCATTAATTAATTATTTAAGTGTTAGGTGTGTATGTGTGTGTTTAGGAAGAGGGGAAAAAGTACCTAATTAGTTAGAAAGAAGGAATCCAGTTGTTGGTTAAAGGATTGATCTTGTTTCTAGAAAGAGAAGCATGTACTCATTAACACTTGCATTCAGGATTTGTGAATGATGCTTGTATTTACTTATTTTTTATCACTTTCCACTCTTCGGACATGAGAATCTGAAGTGTGTGCTGAGAATCTGATGCTTGCATTTACTTATAATATTGATTCAATCAAATATTTGATGACGCTCATCTAATCTCTGCAAGCAAGCAATAGGTGCCATGAAAATCTTGGGTCCAGATTGAATCGGTAGGTGGCATGAAGCAGATTTAAAGAATTCCGACACAGGCAACATGAGAATCGCTGAGATTGAATGAGGCAGTAGCAAGAGGGGAGGCGCTTGAAAGTTGAAACCAACAGGAGTTGCGCAGAGGGAAGAGGAGAGGAAGTATCGTGAAAAAACCCTCGCAAGTGTTGGCTATAAGGCGAAGAGTGGGGCATGGAGGACGGGCTGGGGTGGGGCGGAGATGGCGAAGGGTTGGCTGAGGTTAAGCTACCGGTATTCTGGGAAGGGAAGGGAAGGCAGAGATTAATACTATAGATTTCATAGATATCAAAGGGCCGTTTGGATTGCTTAGGAATTTAGGTAATTTAGGAAAATTGCAATTTTTAGAAATAAATTTATTGAAAAATGTGTAATTCTTATGAAGATGAAATCCCCAAATTCCTTGAGAATCCAAACAGCCCCAAAGCGATATTCTATTGAATGATAGTAAAACAGCAGTGATTAATACTACAAAATGCCACCTGGGCTCTTATTTACCTATAAATTGAACACACTAGGCGTCATTTCACTGAAACATCCATCATCAAATTACACAAAATACTTCAAAATAATAAATATACATAACTTCCCGAAAACTGAATCCACAGCTTGCAACCAAGAATTAATTAATGACCAGGACCAGGACCATTTGGGCATGGAAACGCAGAGCAGTGGGACCGCCCGGATCCTGGTCCCGCTACTTGTGGGAGCATTTGTAGCCACGACGTGGAAGACATACAATTATGCTGGTGTTTTAAGGGGCGCGCAAAGGCAGTTGTTGATTGGCAGCCCATGAGAAGAAGAAAGCAAAGCAACACCACAATCATAAGGAAGACAGCATTTACATTGCACTTTCTCATCGTTCAATTTGTGACTCTTCTGTTATAAATTTCTCTGTTCGGCGAGGTTGTAAATATGTATATATATATACTTGTATGGTGAAGATATGTGGGTCTAGTAGACTATAGTATAGTGCGCTTTTTACCTAGGGTCAATTTTCCAAGTCAAAGTCCTTGATCGCACCTATAAGGCTATAACCTATTGCGCGTTTTGAGTTAATTTTCCATTCCCCTTTACATATTCTCCGCGTGACCGCGTGCGGCGTGCCATCATCTAGAATTACCATCCGTTTTGGGAAAAATCAATCCTTATTCATAGCAAAGTAAATTTCAAACCCCTTATTCTAATTATCTAATACCATCCTTTTTGAGTTAATTTTCCATTCCCCTTTAATTGCATTAGAAAACCGGATCTATTGTTTAAAGGAAGGAGAGAGAACTTATTCAGAGCAATCTCATCTAAATTAAGCTAGAGAGTTTCTCATACATATGCCCTGGGGCGGATTCAAGTAATTGACCTCAAGCAAACCCGGCATGCCTAATATATCTAACTCGTCGATTGTGTTTGTACTTTCTAATAGACTCGAATGGCTGCTAGTCCACTGGGTCTGATTTTTTTTTGTGAAAATTTGTTCTTAAATAGAAAGAGTGACATTTTCAAAAAAAAAAATTTCTTATTTTAGGGTGACAAAATCAGAAAGTTCAAAAATTGAGTGATAATTTCTCAATTTCGCTAGTTTTGAATGGCATATAAAATTGTTTTTCCTACATCCGTACATATATTGAAGTGTGAATAGGGGTGGGAACGGTATACCGCGAATATGCGAAACCGCTCCGTTCCATCCATGTGGAACATATATATAACGGAATGAAATTTCATTCGGTTTCGCAAACAGAACGAAAAACAGAATGCAATTTGTGATTCATCTATGTGAAATACGGTGTAAATATTAACGTTCCGCTACGTTCCGTCCAAACAGAACGAATAACGAATCAGCCGGTACATACCGTTTATTGAAACGGAACGGAATACGAAATGTCCCATTCCGTTTCCGTTGTCAACGTTACCCACCCCTAAATGTGAACCTGCGTTCTGTAGCTAAAGTCAATTTTTTAAGTCAAGATTCCTTGTTGGCAATTCAACTTGTCTACATGTCACGTGCTTTAGCCAAGTTAAGTTTCTGGTGATTTTGTTCACTAGACTATACACAATTAATGATTTTCTAGCTATCGACGTCAAATTGAGTGGTTATAAGTAGACCTGTTTAACGTTGCAAACGGCAACGGAATGGGCCATTCCGTTTGCCGTTCCGTTTCAACAACGGTATGCACTGGAACGATTCGTTATCCGTTCCGTTTGTAACGGAATGGACGGAACGTAGCGGAACGACTCATTTTACACTGTATTTCACACAACGGTATGCCGAAATCCATTCCGTTTACCGTTCCGTTTCGGAAACGTATGCTGAAAAGTGATTCGTCACTCGTTTCGTTTGGACGGAACGTGCACGGTACGCGGTAAACGGTATACCGTCGGCAGCCCTAGTTATAAGTAGGTAAGGACGAATTTCAAGCGGTTCACTTGTAGGAATCGCATCCTTGGCAACTTCAAATAATCAAACCAAAAATGATGATTATGAGTAGGTCTACTTCAATTTTTTTTTTTTTTTGGTTGCCTTCTGATAGTTTTCAACTGAGTCGCGGGATATGTTTGAAGTATATATTAAACCAAAATGAGTACATGATTTCTTAATTAATGAAACTATCAGTATAATTGTGGCTCTCGGAAGAAATTTATATAATTAAGATATTTGATAAAAAAATGTACTTTATATGAAATTTACGACTCCGTTTGGATGGATGCAAGAATAAAGGAATAGCTTCTTCCCACTTCTAAATTTATTATAAACAATTCAAACTCTTCACAAAATTACACATTTCCCAATACTTCTTCTCTTATTCCTCTTATTCCCACACCATCCAAACGGAACCTTAAGAATTATATTACAATTATGATTCGGAAGTGTTGGATCATCAAAAGTAATTTTCATACTGATGTTGATCTTACTCGATGAAATTTCGTATCTTGTCCTACTGTTAGGAACAATTGATAATAGTTGAGAGATTTTTGGAAAAGTTGTTTATTGAAACATTAATTTCAAGTATTTTCGGAATTCTTTCTGGATAGTTTTCCTAGATATTTCCCCTAATTTTTGGATAATTCTTAATTTTTAGATATCTTGTATAATTTCTTTTATTTTAAGTAAAATTTTCAATTTAAGAATATTTTAAAATCTTTTGAGTAGACCCTCAATTTCTCCTTATTTTTGAGAATTTTATCTTCTTCTTAGAAAATTTGATGAAAGTTGTAAGAAAGTTATTCTCTCAAATAGGTTTGCATTATCTTTGGTCTTCTTCTTCATCATTTTTTTAGGAATCGATTCCTAGCATTTATGATACTGCTATCGAGTGTCATCAAGAGTGCTTCATCCTCATCCAACGCTTTCTATCCTCCCTCTCACTCAACACACCCGCCCTTTCCTCTCACCCAGCTCTCCTAGCCCTTTCTCTCAGTGAGCTCTCTTCTTCATTCTTCCCTCTTTCATCTTTCCTCTCTCCTCTCACATACGCTCCCCTAACTTTTTCCTCTATCGACATGTTTCTTCTTTCTCCTTCTATCTTCCTTATCTCTGACAATTTCTATCATATGTTTACTTCGTCTATTGTCCTTCTAAATGTGTATAAAATTCTCTATTTTATTCCTCAAATTGTCATAATAAAGGAGTAACTAATAAGTGCACTTGTTCTATTAGTTACAATAAAGGACTAACTTATAAGCGCATAAGCATAACTGTTCTGTTAGTTATAATAAAAGAGTAACTTATATGTATATATATATATTTTTTTACTTTGTTTATCTTATCTATTCAACTTGTTCGATATTTTTAAATTTTTTTGTAAGATTAAAGGAGAAGAAATTATGTTGAGGGATGGGGACGAAGTGAAGGAGTTGGAAGCAAGGGAAGAATAATGGAATCGATGACATGAAGACAAAGGGTGGTGGCGAAGGAGAGGGCAACAAAGTTGAGGAGAATGAGGAAAGAGAAGGAGATGAGCAGAAGGCGGAAGGGAGAAAATGAGAGGGGATGCAGAGAGGAGAGAAAGAAATAGAATGCAAAAGTTGAGGGGGGTTTTGAAGAGTTAAGGGTGAGGAAGGGAAAGGAGGTAGAAGGGCGAGAGAAGAGCAATTTTTATTTTACAGAGGGGAGATGGATTTTTATTTTAGATAGTTGATAGCGTATATGACAAAGTAAAGTGATTGTAGTTATCAGCTTCTATATTTTTTTTAAGGATTGTCCTAAATTCGGTAAGTCTATTTAGTTCTAGGCAGTGGCGAAGATAGGGAGGCTGACGAAGGCCAGACCTCCCCTAATAATTAAATCTTGTAAAATTAGTTATTAAATTTTAACTAATATGATTTATAATTTGGTCCCTGGCCCCCTCCGTACTAATCCAAATGTAATTTTTGAAGTCCATCATCAAATCTTTCTTCGGCCTATAACAATTTTTCTCTCTTTTTTTCTATTCATTTTTGAATTTAAGAGAGAAAAATCTATCGACGTTGAGCGACGCCAACTGGCTTTGACATTTTGTCGCTCTAGCTCCATACTTGTCCCGAAACTGCACCCTTCTTCTCTATCCTAGCTTCGCCATTGGTTCCGAAACTGCACCCTACTCTTCCAACCTCTGTCTTGGCCCCGCTATTTCTCTATTCTAGCTTCGCCATCGGTTCTAGGCCTACTCTCGATTATAACTGACCTGTTTGTGGCCTATATATGTACTTAGTTTAATTTATCTTCATTTTTTAACCCTATAATTTTTAATGAGAATTGCTTCTCACAATCTTAGAGTACAACAATTCAATAATCATAGTATCATCTCCCTTCTAGTTGCGTTCTTCCTCCCCATCTCCATTCTTGCCATTCTAACAATTTCTCCCTTTGCTCGATTACCCGTTGACTCCCTTCCTCTTTTGCTCCATCCCAACACTTTTCTTCTTCTTCTCCTCCTCCTCCCTAACTTTCGCTCCCACTTTTCGTTCTTCTCATACCAAATCAGCTAATTCTGACTTTATAGACATTAAAGCGATTTTGATTTTGAAAATCATTCTGCAAAGTACTTAAAAACTTGTGCTCCTATTCGGCAAAGTATATATATTTCATAGACATTAAAGCGATATTCTGTTGAATGATAGTAAAACATGCAGCAGTGATTAATACTAGAAAATGCCACCTGGGCTCTTATTTAATTACCTATAAATAGAACACACTAAACCTCATTTCACAGAAACATCCGTCATCAAATTACACAAAATACTTCAAAATAATAAATATACATAACTTCCCGAAAACTGAATCCATAACTTGCAACCAACAATTAATTACGGACCATCACCATCACCACGACCATTTGGGCATGACCATAAGCAAGACGACCGCCCGGATCCTGGTCCGCCTATTTGTGGCAGCATTTGTAGCCACAACGTAGAAGACACACCATCATGCTGGTGGTGGTTTAAGGGGCGCGCAAAAGCAGTTGTCGATTGGCAGCCCATGAGAAGAAGAAAGCAAAGCACCACCTTCATCATGAGGAACACAGCCTTTACACTGCACTTTCTCATCCTTCAGTTGTGAATCTCCGACTCTTGCTTCTGTTATATATAAATTTCTCTGTTCGGCGATGTTGTAAATATGTATATATGAAGATACTAGCAGCAGTGCCCGCTCAATGTGCGGACAATTTTTATAATTGCATGGAAGTTTTATAAAAGACAATATAACTTAAAAATAAATCTTTGATCCTTACATAAACTGAACAAGACATTTAAGTTTGATAAAAAAAAAATTTATAGTCAATTCATCAGAATCCAAATGATACATATATGATTGGTGCATAAAATTGTAACACTCTATGCATACATGCTAGTTGTCTGTCCATTTAAAAAGCCATAGCAGCCAAGCATACCGATGACGGTACCGGAACTCATACATCATGCACACCCGTGAACCAAAAATTAGAAAAAAAACAGAAAATAATATAATTCAAAAATGACTTGTGACATTAGGGATAGAATGTCAAAATTTATTGAATCAAGTAATTCAAAACACAATCGGATGCATAAAAACATTGCAATCAACTAATTTTAGCTTCAGTCCTTATTTCTAAAATCCGGTTCTTCATTTTTATGATTTTCTATATGTATCATAAATAACCTATGTATGTGGTCATTGCCGCAACAAACATTGTTCTATATGCTTCAAAATCATTCATCATTACCTGAAAGCAAAGCAGATCAGCTTTCAATTAATAGCCAAAATAAATAAATAAAAAATGAAGAAATTAGAATGATATTAGATATATACAAACAAACAAAAAATTTTCATCTCCTAATTGTGCCATCATCAGGTACAAAACCAAAATGAAAATTGGTCTATCTCTGTTCATAAATCCCACTGAACTCAGCAAGGAGTAAATGCACCAAAACAACATAAACTAATTTGTAGTTACTATACTAATTCAGGTGATGCAATGGAGATTTTCTTCATAAGTAGAAATATCAAAAGGTTTGGTAGGCTAGGTTACAAATTTGCAAGAACTCATCTGTAGTATTTGTGAAATAGTTCACTATTTATGGCTGTGTAACATGCATCTCTTTTTGTGTTATAATTTCCATTATTTAGGATATTTCATTAGCGCCTATCTTATTCATTTGGAGCAATTATCTGAAAAACATTTGGGGAAGGGGCACGTGCATTATAACAACAAAATCCATTCATTCCTTTGCCAAATCGTGGGTAGGAAATGAAAAATATTTAGTAATCATGGCAGATAAAAAATACTGAGAACACAATATTTCTTTTCTTAAAAAGATAGAAAATAATTAATATAACCAGAAGAACTGATGGCATGATCTTGGTAAATTTGATTTATATAGAGGACTTAAATGAAAAAAGAAATAAGAAACCCTCATAAGTTAAAAAAAAATAAAACATTAAATGTTAAAAAAGGAAGCCACCATTATAGAGCATATATGTTTACCTGGTCATTTTTATGAAGAATCTTTTTCTCTATTAACTGCAGAAGAAAGGCAATTTGAGAACACATCATGGATCTTAGGTTCATAATGCCATTGCAAATTTAAAGGAGTAACATATATCTGTATGGTTTTACAAAAGTCAAAGAACAAAAATATAGAGATAGAACATGAACTATGCCATTTGACCCCTTCAATGAACCTTTTGTCTCTACCATTAACTACAGAGCTGCAAAAAAATTAACTAAAAAAATTGTAATTACGTACCTAACAAATAAATAGCAAATTATATAAGTAAACCATGTCGATTGAACAATCTGCTGCGACGGTTTGTGATGGTACCAGTGGATTACAGAACAAGTTTCTTTTCTTAAAAAAAAAAGAAAGAAAATGATCCTTTAGTAATAACATTTTTTACATTTCAGATGCCTGCAAAATCTTGAACACCCTTTTTATATTTTCTTAAACTAAAATTTAATCCCACAATGCTGAAAAAAATGTCATGCTGTCCCCACTCACAATTGTTGTTTGCTTGTTCTCCTTGCTGCCGCCTTCCTCTCGGTACATCAAGTCAAAGCAGTTCTATATCTCATACTCTCAGGCATGGCCGGCTGGTGCATATCTCCTTCATATAATACATCCCTTGATGCCTAATTAATTGAACAAAATTAAAATAAGCCACAGACACAACATTTTAGGTACAATAGCATTCTATGATCACCCAACAATGTTTTAAAATTAGTCTAGCTGAATAAAAAGTTGTTGTGTACCAAAATGCCGTTGGTGCGATACAAACCGTGTAACTAACATTTTGAATGGCATTTTGTGAGACTACAAATAAGTTCACTGTTCAGTTGTTTTAAGCAAATACCATAAAACACAGGATTCTCACTTGATCCATGATATTATTACAATCATCATCAGTAATTTATAAAAAAATTGCATTTCTAAAATTGTATGATAATTGAATTAATTAACCTAGACACCTTTAACAATATAGTTAAGATAATATGATTTTCTGGAATGAACCTGACAAATAGAAACAAATTAGTGGGTAATTTTTTGTTTTGAAATCTGGTGCACGTAAGTATCACACCACCCTGCTGGACTCTGACAAGCACGATTTTAATTTTTAATCAAACAATATATTTCTCATGAGCTTGCACAAAAAGTCATTCTAAACTAACCCAACAACAAAGTAATAAGCAAATTAAGCAAAAAACCAACCTAAACTGTAGTCCAGAAAATATATAACGAAATAAAGCAACACAGAAGATCTCACATAGTAGATAGTTGAGACCCATTGAAGATTTGTGATACGGTGGGCACTGGTAAATGGAGACAAGTATAGACTGATACTCATTATTTCATACTACTCATCCTAACATATGACATTTCCTTTATTCTACCCCCTGACATTAGAACTACAACCACTGGACTATTGAATCAATGCATTTAGGTTCTCACAAGTCAGTGCTTATCGCACTCTAACAAATTATGGCTCTGCTACTGGGTATATCCTACCTAGAACTTAGGATCCACATAAACATTGCCACAGTGAAGTAGCATGCAAATTTTATTACACGAGGAATCGTGTAGGAAATAAATTCATTAATTCTTCAATATCATAGACACATGTTGGCCAATAAACATTATTTTCCCTGAAATACCCTTGATATCACTACTATACCATTTTAGGCATAAACTTCACTATGTAAAAGGGAATCATTCACAGTAATTTCTGAACATTAAAATCTAAGTTCTTTCTGAACTGCAAAGCAAACTCTTACCCAAAGAGCAGAGATTGTGGCATCAAATCAAGTACATGAAAAAGAAAGTTAGCTTCAGGGTTTCAGTTCCTTGTAATAATTTAATTATTTATTGTATATGAACAGATAAGAACTACATGTGTATCTATATCATATTCCAGTTTGTAACTTAGCAATGACATTAAGCAAATACAAGAAGTACAAAGGAGGTAGGGAAATAAAAAAAAAAGAATTAAGAAGTCAAGTAATACCCATTAACTATACTGGTAGCTGCATCAAGAGCTACCGTTGAATCCACTGTAGGGAAAAGTAAAAGGAAAATATTTATAGTCAATAGTCAAATAACAGTAAAAAACAACAACTGAAGAATGCAAAGAACAACACAATTGCTTGTTAACAACACTGCTGTTCATTAGAAAGAAATATAATTATTTGGATGCTTGAAAAAAAAGTTTCATAACAATACTTAAAAGAAAAGCTTGAGAATGTCAAAATAATTATTAAATTGATACATCAGGTTTGCACAAGACGTGAAAAACATGGAAGAGGAGAGGAAGGGATAACAAGAGAGGGAGGAGGCGCAGGTACCAGTAGAAGCGGAGGAGGTTGGTGGCGGCAGCCACCTCCCCTAGGATTTTCAAACTCTGGGTCGCCACCAAGCTCTCCACCAAGATTTCCAAACTCTGGTTTCCGCAGCCATTCTTCTCGTTCTTGCTCTCTCTATTGCTGTCGCTTCGGAAGAAATTAGAAAAAAGAAACAAATGAAAGATGAAATTGATAGTGTGAAGTTTAATTAGACAGTGAAATGGTTACAGGGGATGAAAAGCACTAAAATCAACTTACATGAAAACTAATTTCTCGATATGCTGTTGTCGAGGAGAGAGAGTCTTCGTTTTCGGAGATGAAGATTGCAAAGTTGCATCCCATCGCGACTCTCACCGGCCATCGCGTCTACGATTCTGGAATCGAAGAGAGGAAGAGGGAGAAGTGAAAATCGAAGAGAGGAGAGAGTCGAGGGGTGTGGTGAAGCCTTCTCCAAGTTCTCCTGAGCGAAGAGATGCAGCGAAGAGAAGGGACTGGAATGAGGGAGAAAGGAAAGGCAGGAAAAACGAAATTCCAAATTATAAATGAATAAAATAAAATCTACGAAATATCCTCAGGCTTGTATAAAGGAACGGAATAGACAGCGCATCAAAGGAAAGATTAATCAACTCTTCGCTCGGAGACGTAATCTGATCCATTCATCAATTTACATTTTTTACCGTCAACGGCGTAGATCGTTCGAAATTGATCATCAACGGTGTAGATCGTTCAGACCAAGGTTGTATCCTTAGATGTTACATCCTTCCATTGGTGCTTTTAATATAGTAGAGATAGAGATGTGCGGGTCTAGACGTCTAGTAGACTATAGTATAGTGCGCTTTTTACCTAGGGTCAATTTTCCAAGTCAAAGTCCTCGAGCGCACCTATAACCTATAAAGACCTAACGCGCGTTTTGACTTTTGAGTTAATTTTCCATTCCCCTTTACATCATCTAGAATTGCCACCCATTCCTCTCATCTGTCACTAGATTCACCATCCTAGTCTACTTAGGTTTGTGTTAGTGACATTTTCAAATTCATCCTTTCAAAGGCTCAAAGCATGCACCCTGAAGAGGGATGATATCGCTCGTTAAATTTCAAATTCCTTTTTGGCCCACTAAATCTCGTGCATCATTATTCTTCCATTAATTATCTCCCGTTTAATTTCTTCCGTGGATAGCTATATATTGGACTAATAATAATACTTGAACGAAATATTGCGTATATTTTCCTATTATATATAATTTCCAAATTTACAAATATCAATAAAATCTTTTTTTGATTAAAAAAAAAAACTTAGTCAATGTCCTATAAAATTCATAGCATTTGTTAAACTTGACTCTTAATCGTAAGAATTATTTTTAAGAAATGTCCTGTCTTTGACTCTTTGACTTTCTAATAAAATGCATTGGGTTTGTTGACCAAATAATTAGAAGAAACAGAGCAAAGTAAGCAATCTCTTCTAAATTAAACTAGAGAGTTTCTCATACATATGCCCAGGGCCGACGGATCCAAGCAGTGGGGTGCCATGACAAGTGTCCGGGTTAAAATATTAAAAAAATTAGTGTCTAGTATATGAAATTTTATGTTGTGTCCGGACTAAAAAAAATAATCGCGCCTGGGCTATTAAATTTTTTTTGTGCGATTGTGCCTAAGGCTTGGTCTGAGACGAATATTCTTGGCTCTACTCTTGGATCCGCGTTGCAAACAATAGATCCGTTTATACTTTTCATACGTATCCCGAAATCTTTGATTGGCAAAAACTTCAAGATATTACTAGCTAGGTTTGATTTTTCTCAAAAGTTGGTTGAAAAAAGAAAAAATATTCTTTTTTTTTTTGTGAAGAAAGAGGGAGGTCTTTGCCATCCAACTTTTTTTTTTGAAATTAAAGATACATGCGGGACTTGAACCCTTGGCCTCATGGAAGCCAGCCTAGTGCTCCTACCACTGAGCTACTAGGCCACATGCGAAAAATATATATATATATTCTTTATTCTTTGGTGTATAAATTGATCAAATTGGTTTTAATTTTGTCGGTTCCAACGGTGAGCGTTGAAAGATTGTTTTCTACCATGAAACTTATTAAAACTCGTTTAAGCAATCGAATGGGAGATGATTTTTTGAATGATATTTTGGTAACCTACATAAAAAGGATGTATTCAAAAAGATCCCAGGAAAGCAATTATGCAATTATTTCAAACTATGTAGTCGTGAAAAGGATTTTTAATTGCATTAGAAATTAGAATTATACATTTTTTTGTGTTTTGTGGTGATTGATAGAGAAATAAAGTTCAAAAAGTAACTAGATTTATGAAAAAAATGATGTATTTTGTAATATTCTAATTATGTACGTTTAGAATGACTTTTTAATTAAAATTATTATTTATTTTTATTATTTTTCATTTTTTAACTTAATTTTATTATATTACAATTGTATCTAGCTTAAAAATATTTTTTGGATCCGCACCTGCTATGCCATGGGTTGACTATGAGCTAGTGGGAGCAACTGTTGCACTGGGCAGTAACGACAGAAAGCTAAAATTGCAAAATGCAATGCCGTTAAAAACAAATTACATAATAACTAAAATAATAGGTTCTTTACTTCTTTATTGACTTTTCTTTTTTTTCTTTGATCTAGTTCAAAATTACTTTTTTTATATATATTGGTAAACCCCATATCATGATATATTATATCTTAAATTCGTAATTGACCTAATAAAACAAACCCGGCATGCTTCTTGTATGAAAACCTACACGGCTACACTTTGCACGGAAGAAGCATGGCAATCGCTCGTCTCATCTAAACTAAAGCTACTGAAGAACAAGAAAAAATCACATCTGCGGCGTAATTTTAGGTTACTAGCAACAAGTTTTAGAAAATTTGCCCAAATTACATCCTATCAACATGCACGGTTGACATCATATATAGCACAGTAAGAGACGAAATTAAGGAGGAATTGGGCAACGACCCCCACCGTGATATCTTACACGGCAACGGGATTGCCCGGATCCCGGTCCTCCTTGTTGGGGTAGCATCTGTAGCCACGATGCAGCCGGCATATAATTATGCGGCTTCAAGGGACGCGCAAAGGCTGTTGTTGATTGGCAGCCCAAGAGAAGAAGAAAGCAAACCAACATCTTCATCATAAACAGGGCACCATTTACGTTGAAGTTTCTCATCGTCCAATATATATGACTTAATAATGTGGTCTTCCACAGCCTTAATTATTTTATTGCTTCTGTTTGTCTATTTTATTTTCTGTATATTTATCCATCTGGTGAGCTTAATTACACATATATAATAAGCAATGTGGGTCTGCGCTTGAGAGCTAGGGTCAATTTTCTAAGTTAAAAGTCCTTGAAGTTGAAGTGACTCAGGCTAGTCCAACTGTAGAAAACTTTCACAGCCTTTCGTGAGTCTAGGAAATAAATACTTATTTAATTATTTTGTTGACTGGACAATATATACACAATGATATAGAAAAAATTTACAACGAAAATGTAAAAGGGAACAACGAGCTAATTAATTGATGCCAAAGGTTAATCAAAATCAACGGATTTGATTATTTGATCGGAATTTTCATATTATTATAACCTAACGAATGAGAAATCAATTCTGATCAAATGAAATTTCACTTAAAAACCATGTTAACCAAAGGCTTTTCAAAATTGAAAGAATAAACATTTATTCCCCCATCAGTCCATCACTCAGATATATATGTCACTCAAAGCAAGCTGCCTACGGGCTATATATATATTCTCAAAAAAATTAAAAATAACAAATCACTCTAAGTAAGCATTTAACGTTGAAATTGTCAATAAAATGCGTTATGCTTTTTGACGTATGTTATGCTTAAATTGAAGTTGTCGAATTGAAAAAACAATTAAAGGATTTTTGACGTGTGTTATATATATATGCTTTTTGACAATTGACAAAATGCAGTGAAAGTTCAGTACCATTTAGCATCTGTTATATATGCTTTTTGACGTGTGTTATATATGCTTTTTGACAATTGACAAAATGCAGTGAAAGTTCAGTACCATTTAGCATCTGTTTAAAATTAAATAAGACTAAATAATAAAAATTTGAAAACATTCAATGTTATCATATATTTTCTTTTACCTTTTAAAGTACGGGTCTTAACATAATATTTAACCAATTATTTTTTATATATTCCACTTTTATATTTTATAGACATTGAAGTGATTCTATTGAATGATAATAAAACATCAGTGATTAATACTCGAAGATTCCGTCTGGTTTCTTATTTACCTGTATATACGGACACACTAGACCTCATTTCAAAGAAACATCCGTCATCAATTTACGCAAAATACTTCAAAATATATATAACTTCCCGAAAACTGAATCCTTAACTTGCAACCAAGAATTAATAAATGACCATGGCGTATCTCAATATGCTGGTAGCATTTGTAGCCATGATGTAGAAGACATGCAATTATGCTGGTGATTTAAGGGGCACGCAAGGACAGTTGTTGATTGGCAACTGATGGTTTCTATTTTTGGTATAGCAGGTGCGGATCCAAAAAAGCATAATTGTCCATACTATTAGTGCAGAGAGAGGCTCTCTCCCAATCGTAGCTAGGTTCGTACCCCCAAAAAAAAAAAAAAAAAAAAAAAAAAAAAACTACCTACTTTAAACTCATATTTTTTTCCGAACCATACAGTAGACATCATATCGCAGTAAAATGCGACACCAGATTACACAAAACGCTCTAAAACTGGCTTCACCAAATATTAATTCCTCTACATGGGTGGAGATCGATGAATTGGGCAACCAGCACGACCACCATGGCAACCGGATGGTCCGGATCCTGCTCCCCCGCCTTGCGGTAGCATCTGTAGCCACGATGCAGCAGAAAAAGAACTATGCGGCTTCAAGGGACGCGCAAAGGCGGTTGATTGGCAGCCCAAGAGAAGAAGAAAGCAAAGCAACACCACAATCATAGAGAGCACACCATTCGCTTTGAAGTTTCTCATCATCTAATTGTGATTTAATAATCTGGTCTTCCACAGCCTTATTTTTTTGCTTCTGTTTCTCTGTTTTATTTTCTGTATATATCTATCCATCCGGTCTGAGCTTACATATATATATAACTAGCTATTGCATCGCGCTCCGCGCGATGTAAGATCAAACTAAGATGATTGTATTATTGATTTAGGTTTGTTTCTTGATTATGAAGTTATTTGCTGATTTTTTTTCCTTTCTTTTTGTTCTTGTTTTTATGATGCCTTATTTTATCAAGAAAGAAAATAATAAGAACGGATCATGACATATATAGCAAGAAAGATATACATATATACACATGGATGTCTGCACATAAAATAGGATTCAGTTTTCAATACATGAGCATGTGATTATAAAGCTTCAACTGTGCAAGGCGAAAGGTATTTGTATATCAGGACCATCTGATGCAGTTGAAGCTCTATAAGGTGTAGCAAAAGCAAGTTCATAAGATCTAGAACCAAGAGGATCTGTTTCTGTATACCTGGTACAAAGATATTGCAATACAGAACAGATAAAATACTAAGTCTAAGATTAATCATTGGAAAGGAAATGCTGATTGGTTCAAAAGGCCTTCCTTGCAACAGGGCTTCTCCTAAAATGATTATGTGCTTGTTCAAGAAGTGGGGTTTTCAACCAAGCTTGCTGAAAGAAATGCATAACAATATTATTTGTATGTGCTACATATAGAAATAGGTGTACACAGATTTGCATGTTATCTGCATAACTGCAATAGGTTGTTTGGAAAATACATGTGGGTTGTGATGTTTTCTGTACTGAGAAAATTGGTATTTAAATGCATACATTATTTTTTTATTGTACTTCATACGATGTGCATTATCAAGTTAGTAATGGGATAAAGGGAAAATATGGCATCAATCATTTTTTTTCAATAGTAATATTACCATGAAAACGTTATGGTATTGGACGATAAGTTATGTATCAGTAGAGTGGAAAATTGGGCTTATTGATTCCTAGATGGACTGGTGCCTCCAGCAGTATCGTCACTGGAACCTGACAGGTTTTGTTCTCTACTCGCTGGATCAAGTAATGATGGTTTCTTTTCCAGGTTCATCCTTGGTGATGGCAGGACTGAATAACGGTAATATCATGAGCATGTTTTTTTTTTTTTTGTTCTCTTTTGCGTAATAGTATATGACAAAGTAATTGCATAGTCTATAAAAAAATACATACCTTTTGAGCCGCAGCGGTTGTCTCTGTACAAAGCTCTTTTTTTGTGCCAGTGTGTGCTGATGGCTTTCTTCTTCATGGAGAGATTGCTTTATGTATTGGAAATAATGAATCCTAATGGAATGAATAAGATAAATACAATTGAGAGCGAAATAATCACATTGTATATTTTTTTGCTATTTTTTTTGTTTGTTTTGTAAAAAAGAATCTTTTCGTATGCTATCGCTGGAAAAGTAGGACCAGCATGTCCAGAATCATAATTCAGCTTCCAACCATTCATTGTCTAAAATATATTATTTACTTTGAACAAAGTTGTTTTGTATGCAGCAAGGTCAGTAAAGATGCTGGTGTGTTAGGTCGACAATGAGGTTCCTACATTATATTAATTCACAGGAAGATAACCTTTTCCGGTCTATGGAAGTTATGTTATAAGTATGCTCCATGAACTGAAATACTAAATACGCTGCATTTCAAGGATTTGAGAGATGTCTGAACACAAAAATATCTAATCCAGTAAGGATAATTATACTTATAAAGAACAATATGAACCTGTAGGTCTCAGAGAAATATATTCAATTAACATCAAGGACTGAAAGGTTGATGCTTTTAAATATATATATAAAAAAAAAGCCTTGACGATCAGTCATGGCTTTTATTGAAGAACTTAGGCTTCATTAGAAAGCTCAACATCAATATCTTTGAGAAGGAACAGATGTTTATTGTATTAGGCTATGAGTATGCTCTATTTCAAGGATGTCAACTTTAATCAGCACTCACCAGTATAAAGAATGACCTAAACCAGTCCTAAATTGAAGTCGTGAATAAACTGGTCAATATGTTGTCATACATTTTGACCAGCACAATATAAAAACATTAATTGTAACACATCAGTTTCTGTTAATAGATAATTAATGAGGTGAAATTGTAAAATATATATATAATTATATAGATTAACAACAAAATAGTAATGAACAATCAATAGATGGAGCATTAAACTCAAATATTTAGCAAGGGTAATTATTTACCTCAAAGAGGCAGAGACTGAACAGACCAAAAGCAAGGTTTATTTTTTTCAGAATACCAAGCAAACCCCTCTCTAATCTCCTAGTTGCTAGTCTTGTTGTCGCTTAAACATCACCTTTATGCCATTATCACTCAACTGCTCCCAAACTTGTCAAATGCTTAATCATACAGAAAGAAAAAAAAAAGAGCAAAAATAGAAGAAGAAAATATTATTTCTTTACAAAGGCAAATATCAATTTCAGATAAGAACAACATATTTCATTGGTTCTGACCTATGTTATGTTGGACCAGTAGAATTAAGGAAAATACTCAATTTTACATTTATTTCTTTCTAAAGCCAATTTGTTGCTCCTATTATGGTAAGTTCAATAAAAAGTATATCGCTTAAAAGAAAAAAAGAGAATTAACAGAAAATTAATTACCATGCAATTCCTCATATGCTGGTAGCTTAGATGAAAATCATGGTCCCGTTGTTTAATTTTTACAAAACACAACCAACATATAAGACGAAGCATTATGACGACATAGAAATGATGGAAGTTACTAACTGTAAAAGACCAACCAAACAATACTCCTTGTATTTGATGGTCGTCCCTCATGCTTTTTTACATATCTCCAACCCATGGTGTCTCTTGTGCTAGTTCAGAAGGCAAACAACATAAGAAACATTTGTATATCTTATTTCACAATAAAAAGCTAAATAATTAATTGAAGATTCAGTGAAAATAAGAAATATTTATCTAGTTTACAATAACAACATATTACCAAATACGTGCATGATTGTCTTGCTGAGCATAAAGGCACAAAGCCTGAAACACTGTCCAAGAAAAAAGGAAAATAGAAAAAGAAAGAAAGACAAATGCCAAACAGTAAAGGTTGTGCTTTTGTTAGGGGGTGTGCATGTATGTGTGTGTGAGAGATAAACACCTGCATGTTGAAAGCAACCATCTGAGCACCATGGGTCCAGGCAAGCATTGGCTTGTAATTTGAAGATCTGACATGTGTGCCCTTTGGGAAACTCTCAAAAGGTTCCTCTGTGTAAACCTGTTTTGTTCACCAGAAAATTCATCAACACAAACCTACACAAATTTATAATTTATCCATCCATTATTAATCCAATTGGTATGATTTACTTCACTAATTATTTCATTTTCCAAATAAGACCCTCCGAAGCTCACAGCTGCACCATTGATCGCACTTTTCAACCTTGTAATAATTGTCTTCTTTTTTTTACTGTTGTTTCATTCCAAAAAAAAATAAATTTGTTGTGCAATTTTTCTTTGATCTTCATCAATCTAAAGAGAAAGTACCTGATATTAGCACTGTTCAAGGTGCAGGCCTTAGTGAGCTTCTGTTCACTTAGACTAAGGCGCCTGATGCAATGGGTGTCTACATATATAGATGGCATCATTGAGCTGGACTTTAGGTTTTCTATTGATAAATCAAATACCAAAGCAGGTCCAATATGAGCAGAGGTGCCAAATCACCGAGCAAAGAAATAGAAGAAGACAAACCTGAAAACAGAATAGAAAACAACAACAAAAATCAAAAGATGAAGGCCTAGAAAGAACAGAAAAGGGAAAAAGCACACTCAAGAATTTCCATAGACTGGTACAGATTCCTATTTAAAAGTTCTTCGAGTTAAGAAGCGACCAACCACAGGTAGGCATTTTCATAGACTGACCAGTTATTTTGAGTGAAAATCAACAACCTAAAAGAACTGAATAGTACATCTGATTGGCATGCAACAACCAAGCAAAAAGAACAAAGAAAAGATAAGAATTACCTCTAAAAGTAGCACAAATCCACCAGATCACCGTGAGAGAACACCAAAAAATGGGAGCGAGAAAGAGAAGGTGATCAGATTGCCGTGAAAGAGAGACCTTGCAGATGAGATGGGGAGAGGTGAAGAGGCAATCGAAACTGACCTGGTCGCCGTCAGAGGCTTAAAAACCCTAGCCCAGATTGCGCTTGAGGAAAGAGGAGTTGAGAGTTTAAGAGAAAGAGAAAAAGGAGAAAGGAAGATGGAGACTGTTGCGGGCTTGCAGCGGAACAGCACGATCTAGAGCCTTCGAGAGGAGGCAGTAAGGCCGGAATGGGTATCGCACGAAAAAAAAGGGAGTCGGATCCAATGAAGGCCAACAGAGCGCATCGCTGGCAAAGGTCAAGGAGAAGAACAAAGTGCAGAACAACACCGCACGGAAATCGCAACATAAAACCCAAAGAAACATAGCCAGGTCATCGCTATCCCACGCGGAGAAGGTATACCAAACCAAGCTGCCACAGCGAAAGAAATGAAGGGCTGGGATCAAGCACAACAGAAGGAATGGACGGTTGGGATTGATTTCTAATTCTACAGTGTCCAGAGGTTTGAAATTGAAGTATTTATGATATATTGAAGCAATTAATGTGAGTCTGCGCTTGATCAGCTAGGGTCATCGTTCTAAGTTAATTAAAATCCTTGAAGCGACTCGGACTAGTCCAACTTTAGAAAACTTTCACAATCTTTAGCTGTGTCTAGGAAATAAATACTTATTTAATTATTTTGTTGACCGGACTATACAGAGAGATGTAGAAAAAATTTACAACCAAAATGTAAAACGGGACAACGAGCTAATTGATGCCAAAGGTTATTCCTCCAAATATCACTTGGATACGTCATTGACAAATAAAGTGAAAGACCGGACAATAAAAAAGAAAAAGATACAAAAGAATTTTACAAAGAAAATGCAAAAGGGATAACGGACTAAGGTCCTGATTACAATAAAGTGTCACTCAAAGCAAGCTGCCTACGGGCTATATATTCTCAATGTATAGGATTTTTTTCTTAAACGGCTATATGCCAAAAGTTATCTCAACAAACTACCCAGTGCATAATAATAATTACACGAAGAGTCAAGGCGCAAGTGCTCTGTGCGCCCAAATTTTGCATGAAATAAATACGCTCATGGCCCATCCGCCTTTCCTCTTTTTTTTCGGGGCTTATTTTTGGGGCCGTTTGGATCGCTTAGGAATAAGAGGAATAGTTTATTTCTAGACAGAAAACATTGAAAAATGTGTAATTTTGTGAAAAATTTGAATGATTAGGAATAAATTTCCGTCTGGAATTTATTATTCTTGCTTATTCCTTACCCATCCAAAAAGCCCCTTTGTACACATCAAACATGTTGGTTGTTGCCATTTAATTCTAGGGGAAAAAAATGTTTCGGAAGTCGCATTCTACGTTGATTCAAATATTATAATTCAAGAAAATGTATTTTAATAAGTCTTTTTAGTTACATTTTAATTTATAATTTAGGATTATAAAATAAATTTCATTCTTACTTTAGTATTCGCGCGACTTGGTATTCATCACTTGCATATTAATTTTTTATAATAATTAATGTACCTTATCAATTATCAAAATTACGAACGATTTAGATTTATTATTGTCATTTAATAAAAAATGAAACACAGGGATTCACAATTCAGATTCTCAACCTGAATGATCTGTCAATAATAAACTCAAGGAACAAATGATCAAATATCATCAATAACATAAACTAAATTAAATCATTAAAATATTAACTTCTATGACATAACTGCAACAGTATCGTACCAATACAATCGTATTATGTCATTATGGAAAACTCGACATGACTTGATGCACACCTCATATTCATGTTCAGTAATATACCCTTGTATACTCGTTCAATACTTAGGCCTTAGCTTCAATGATTCCGTACGTCATCCACGAGCCATTACTTTGACTATGTTAACCACCATGGGTGTGTGTCATATTTATTAAAGCAAAACCTATCGCACAAACATAAAACAAAATAATTAATATAAATTGACACAATTTGTATAATATATTTCTAATATTGTCAAATTTAATGTACGACTCAGAAACATTAATTATCGTGCTATTTTGATATTATTCTATTAAAAATAAAATAAAAGGTACGATTAGAGTTAACTCAGAAGTCAGATAACAGTAGCATCTTATGTTTCATAGCATGCTATTTTCAAACCTTTTAATCTTTTGACTAGAATTTTAACTAGTACAGATGTCACTTGTAATGGACGTAGGATATGATAAGCATTTGTCGCAATTTACTTATACAAATGTGTCCTATATTAATGAAAAGTTTTTTTTTTTTGAGATGCAAAAGTTATAGGACAATTTACTTATACAGCTGTCCTACGTTAATAAAAAGTTGTTTTGAACCTTACAAAAAGAATTAATATGAAAAAATAGTTAAAATTTAAAATATATATAATTTGATTTACAAGGAGATTTCAATATAGAAATCACGTTAAACGGTTCGGTTCGACCATTTAAACTTTTAAAGTTGAGATTTGAAGGAATTTAATCAGAAATTCGATCAAATACATTTAATTATCCATTCTCTCTATATTTTGAAATTTCTTCATATGTTATAAATAAAAATATGTAGTGACTAAATTGAAAATTATAAAAACTAGCTATTGTATCGCGCTTCGCGCGATAAAAGTTGAACTAAAGGTCGTCCATTGATTCCATCTTATTTTTTTAGCAAGTATCGACCATTTGAAATTTCAGCCGTGTGAAAAAATAAAAAAATAACATCAATGTAAAAAAAATAAATAAATAATATTGATATCTTCAATTTAGTATTCATTTAGTTGGACAATCCTGCTGCATTAGTCTAAATCAATAATTGCATCGAAATCATTATAGCACGAGCATGGAGCCATACTGGTCCTTTCCAATCCTTAATTGGCCTGATAACACCGGATAACAATTGCATGGAGCTGGAAAATGTAAAATGTAAGCATGTAACCAAGTAGGAAAACTTGTTAAAAGGAAAATAAGGTGAACTTGCTGGCCAGTAAAGTTGAAAGTAACTTAAGAGCTGGTCTGACATACTGCTAAGTGCTAACCTACAGTATCAAACAAAGTAAATCTGTGGTATGCATTTTCTTATTCCATAAAAGCCATTCATTAATACATAATTATTTTAACTACTTTGAAAGAAATCAACTTCTACTACTAAGCTATTCCAAGACTAACTTATTTATATAATTTTTTACTCTTGATTTCATACTATAAAACCAACTATAAATTAAATTGTAACCAGTTTCATACTCTAACAATGAGCATTATGACATACACTACAGTTCAGTAAACATTTTCTCAGTTAGTACCAACCTGATAAACTGTTACCAAAGCTACATGAGAAAATAATGTATATCTGATAGTACTGAAGCAGCTATTATGACCATCTGATGAACATGGAAATAATTGAAAGAATTTAGCAAGTATAAAATTCACAACTAAACTAATTGCAAATTTTATAGTGCAAGTCAGTAAAAAATCAAGAAAAAACTTAAGAATTAAACTAACTATTCAAACCAATCTAAAATAAGTTAAATTTGCATATAATTCATACCCAACCACCTTCAATTATCTAATCTAACACAAATAATGGCAGACTTCTTGCTTGTCAGATATCAAAGAGCATTGCATATTTTTCAAATAACTGGAAACCATAGACATGCCGTTAGGGTAAAGACATACATTTAATAATATCTAAAGAGATTTTTGGTGCCGCCAAGCTTACAGTTAGGCATATGCAATGTAACTTCTTGTTGAAAAATTTAAAATAGAAATAATAAATTAAAAAACTAAAAAGGAGAACATGATTAACTATTCACATTCGTAAAATTTTTATAATGCCTTGCACATGCAACCAGGGAAGTTTCAAAAAAGAGCAGAAAAAATTTAGCACAATGTAAGAAGAAATTAACAACTTATTAATGGATTAAAACCTTTAAGAAGAAGAGAAACAACTGAAATTGGTGCGGCAATGGAGAAACAATCCGGTAAAAAAAGTGTCGTGTCAGATAAGCAAAAGGCAAGGTCCATTCTTCTTCTTCTTCATCTGATTAAAGACAAAAAAACAATGTAGAGTATTGCAACCCTTTAAGAATAGAGATACTCAAAAGTATTGCAATATAAAATACTGAATAGCTACTATAATAAATAATCTAATATATAGGAATAAGCAGCTATTATTCTAAATCAGTGTTTGGTACTATCTAATATGAGACCTCTTTAATACTATCAGCCATATCTGACAACAGTAATAATTAATGTATGCATACATACGACCGTTGTTTCTGTTTCGTCCTCAATCTAGAAGATGAACTTGTTTTTCCCCTCAAGACATGAGCAACTATTTGAAAAATATAAGGAAAAGTAAGCTTACCTAAAATATGCAGTAAATACCTCCAGCATTATCGATATCGACAAATTCAATTATTCTCTTTCCTGATTAAGTTCCTAGTGGCCCATCTCAAGCATCTGATATATGCAAAAATAAGATAAATAGTAGAATCCTCTTAAAAAGAAATAAGCAATGAATACGGATAGTACCTTAGTTGTAACTTTACTTTTTACTTGGCTTAACAAAGATGCTCCTAACATAGAAACAAAAAATATATATCAAGGTTATCGAAACCAGAGTTTTTGAAGATAAGCTATAAGTTTATAATTAACATCCCTATGTGTCTTTCATGGTACACCACAAATCCGAACACACTCTCAGTGTAAAGCTCAAATAATGTATGTTTTATTCAGTAATTTTGTTCTTATGCGGCAAACATCTCTATTCTGCACAACATAGCACAGAATAGACCAGCATTAGCAGCATCCATGAAAAGACCAAGAAGGAACAAAAATCCAAGATAGGAACAAATAAAGTAAAATAGACAACAAACCGTTCATAAAATTAACAATTAGGAAAGTTGGAAAATAGAACTCTTTCTCTACTTCAATCCCCATGAAGAGCTTAAATACTTCCGGACCTAAAAGAAGCACGCAAAAAAAATTAAATGTAGATATATCTTAAATCAACTCTCAGGTGACAACATTAAAGCTTAAGCTGACGTTGAAAACAAATTAATCAGGGATACAATGTAGTGCATGTGAAGATCTATAAATTGGGGAAAAAGTAATACAGAATTTAGATAATCCATGTGAAGACACACTGCAGTACATGTAGAGATCTATACATTAGGGAAAAAAATAATACATAAACTGTCCATCAACACTCTCTCCTCTTGTTTCCGATCCAAACCAAATATGGCATTATGTTGTAAAATACAACAACATATTTTTTCTAAAACTCATGACTTTTTTGCACAACTAAATGGATTATTTATTTGCAAAGCATAGAAGATTGATGCAAATACAGTCCTAGACATCAAATAAAAATAATATAAGAAAAGTGACATTTGTTACATACCCGATAAAGATCTGCCGAACAACAAAGAGACAAATGCAATGCAAACCTGAAATTTTGCAGAGAAACACCAAAAAAATTGAGTAGAATCAGAGGGGAGAAGATATATCAGGGAAGTCATCAAATAAAAAAATAATAAGAAATGAGACATTTCTTACATACCTGATAAAGATCTGTCAAACAACAAAGAGAAAAATGCAATGCAAACCTGAATATTTGCAGAGAAATACCAAAAATATTGAGTAAAATCAGAAGGGAGATGATATATTAGGCAAAATCAATCCCCCCTATTTCTGCACGTGCAAAGAGAAAAAGGAGGGGATGAGGGTTTACCTGAGAGAATAACCTATCGACTATTATATAAGTAAGAGAATGATTGGCATATCTGATTAGTCTTTCTTTGTCAATAAAAAAATCATGTATCTGTATCCAGTTCCCAGAACTTGCAGTATATCACATAAGATTGCTCATATGGGAAGTACCTATACCAGACAATAAATGATAAACAAATTCCATGAAATAATGTTATCCTTTAAGTACTGAAATATAGAAGGACAAAATGCCAAAACCAGTCATTGATAACACTAACCAGATGACAAAGCAAAAGGAAATAAGACAATAACACATATTGCCATTTTTGTTAAACCCACAAGAATGGCTTTGAATTAGGTGGTTTATCCTGCTATTAGATAATCCATGTGAAGACACAATTTTCAAATATAGAACTACCTTAACACTTTCTTAATATCCTCATCTTCATCTAGTTGTTGCATGGCAGCAATGAAGTTTCCATGCTTGAGGTCTCTCAGAGTTAGACGACCATTCCCAGAATTATTTATAAATATATCATGTATATTACCATCTCAGCTGCAGTAAATTTAACATCACAAATATCAGACCTGCATACTAAGATATCAGCACATGTCTTCGTACAAAAGATCAAGAACTTCTAAAATATACTGTGGCCATACAGCTAAATTAATCCTCAAAGAAATAACATAGAATAGAAAAAAGCGAGATCTCATGACCATCATTATTCACACTCGAAACGTAATTATACCAGAGTCAATCAGTACAGATAAGCCAGAATTGACCAAAAAGCGTACCGTATCTCTCCTGAAATTCAAGTGTGCCTTGCAGAAACTCCAGTCCTGGATGAGTTGCCAAGAGATCCCTCAATATCGGCTTCATAATAGTATGCTCAGCTAAAAGTAAAAGAATAAGCTATAATAGGCAAAATATCTAGATCGAAACCTTGTATTTTTGTTGGTTTTCCAGAGGACCGTCCCTGCAATAAAAAAAAAATATTCCAAGCTTATTTAAATAAAAAAATTTAGATTAATATAGCATAAGTCTCAATTGATATATTTGTTCCAGAATTGATAAATACATATCTGAAGGCAATATAGCATGAGACTCAAATAATCTAGAGTCAATATACCAAAATATTTGTACAACTAATCCATGTATTCCACACAACTGCAGCATGGAGTCATGGCAGAAAAAACGATAATAAAATGAAACTCCAATCTTTTCATAATCTATATTTATATATACTATGATAATAACCCACAATTTCCTGGCGGCCATATAAAGTTTCTCCAAAAAGAAAGAACGGCTAACCTAAATTGAAGCATATAATTAGAAAGCAAATAAAATTAGACCCTGAGTAAAAAAAAAACTCACATTCAACCTTAATATGAGGAAATGGTCCTACATCCAAGCCCTTTCTTGTTGCTGTACGGGTTCAGTAGTGAAACAAAGCACTTTAATATATTGCAAAGCACCTTGATTGAAACAACGCTGTAAGAGCCGACAGAGACATTGAGGCGGTCCTGAACTTTCTTCTTAGCCAGACAATTTTTTTCAATGAAAAGGCATTGAAGAACACGGGAGGGGACGGAGAGATGATTGAGAGAACAGCGATGGAGAGAGGCCATGGAGGCGAAGGAGAAGAAAAAGGCCTAGTAAAGATCGACTCTTTTCTTTGCTACGGTGGGGAAAACGGAAGAGAGGGTTAGGAGAAGATTTTGTGCGGCGAGAGAAACCCTAGATCCATCGAAGAGAGAGGGACAGTCTGTGAGTAAGCTTCGCGAAAGCGAGAGAAAAGACAGCGCTAGTGGAGTCGGAGACAAGGGCTCAGATTCATTCTAAAACAGTAACACAACCGTTGCGATTTGAGTTCTTTCTACAGTAAAATGAAGGACTGAAATTGAACTATTATATATTTTATATGGTGAAACTGGGAGTCAGCTCTTTTGTGCGCAAATGTAATGGAAAAAAAATAATGAAATGTGGTTGGATTCTTGGAATCGTGAGCCAACGCCAAATTTAGGAATAGGGCGACAGACAGCTTGGATGTGCATCAAAGGCGCAACAGCTAACTCCGCTTTATTAGTACAAAAATATTAGGCGCACTGGCCCTTTGCGCCTTGGTGCTTTAAGAAAATATTAGTTGGTGCATGGTGTTTTGCAGAAGTTTTCAAGCGGCCAAAGCCGTTTAAGAAAAAAACCCAATATATATATATCACTCAAAGTAAGCATTTAACGTTGAAATTGTCAATAAAATGCGTTATGGCTTTTGACGTATGTTATGCTTAATTTGAAGTTGTCAAATTGAAAGAATAATTAAAGGCTTTTTGACGTGTGTTATATATGCTTTTTGACAATTGACAAAATGCAGTGAAAATTCAGTACAATTTAGCATCTGTTTAAAATTAAATAAGACTAAATAATAATAATTTGAAATCATTCAATTTTATCATATATTTTTTAATTCCTTTTAAAGTACAGGTCTCAACATAAAATTTAACCAATAATTTTTTTAATATATTAATATTTAATACTTAAAGATGCCACCTGGTCTCTTATTTAATTAGCTGTATATACGGACGCACGACGGCACGAGACATCATTTCACGGAAACTTCCGTCATCAATTTACACAAAATACTTCAAAATATATATAACTTTCCGAAAACTGAATCCACAACTTGCAACCAAGAATTAATAAATGACCATGAGCATTTGGGCATCAACTGTTGCAAGCATTTGTAGCTATGATGCAGAAGACATGCAATTATGCTCGTGGCTTAAGGGGCGCCCAAAGACGGTTGTTGATTGGCAGTAACCTCTGTAGGCAAAAATTTGTCCAAATGACTCTAGCACCTCAATTAATGACGTTTTTCATTTTTGGTAGTAGATGGTTTTCATTTTTGCCAACTGTTTGCTTGATTGTTTTACCGCTTGAATGAGATTATCAGCTCTAAATAATAATTGAACGAAATCTTATGTGTATTTTCCTATTATATATAATTATATAATTTAAAAATATCAATAAAATCCTTTTGATAAAAAAAAAACCTTATTCATTGTCCTATAAAATTCATAGTTTTTGTTAAACTTGACGCTCAAATAATCATAAGAATTATTTTCAAGAAATGTCCTGACTTGGACTCTTTAACTTTATAATAAAATGCATTGGATTTATTAACCAAATAATTAGCAGAAACAGAGTAAAGTAACCAATCTCTTCTAAATTAAGCTAGAGATTGGGAGCACGGACTAAGTTAAGAGGTATTGGGAGCGCAGGGCCATATCGACAGAAAAGCAAAAATTTGCAAAATGCAATGCCGTTCAAAGCTATAATAACTAAAACAAAAGGTTATTTATTGTGTTGGCAACTTGCCAGCAAGCCTTCGAAAAAAAAAAGGTTATTTATTGACTTTTTTGTTTTCCACTGACCAAGTCCAGAATACCAATTTTGTTTTTCTTACATCGGTACCCCACATATCAATATTTTATATCTTAAATTCTTAATTGACCTTTGAACAAACCTGGCATGCTTGCTTACATGAAGGACTACTACAAGGTTGCGTGTTTGGATGTGAAGTGAATAAGAAATAAGAAATTTGGGTTTATTCATATTCTAAAATTTTCTTAGAATATGAATAAGCATCCGAATAAATTAAATTTCTTATTCATGTGATGTTTGGATTATTCAACGCAAACAAAACACACATGAAAAAAAAAAAACCACATCTCTGCGCATAATTTTAGGTTACTAGCAACATGCATTAGGAAATTTGTCCAAATTACATACTAATATTTTTATTTTATATATACATATCATTCACATAAAGTTCCGTTTTTCAATGCATGCATGAAAAATATAAGTAATTTGTACAAAAAAAATACATTAGCTAGATTAAACTCATATTTTTTTTTTCTAAACTACACAGTAGACATCATATCACAGCAAAATAATACGACACCATATTACATAGTAAATAATAGCTTCGCCAAAGATTAATTCCAGTACTTGCAAGTTGCAAGCATGACTTAATTAAGGAGGAATTGGGCAACCACCCCCACTCTGACCGGGTTGGCAACCGGATGGCTTCGATCCTGGTCCCCCTACTTGTGGTAGCATCTGTAGCCACGATGCAGCTGGAAATGAACTATGCGACTTCAAGGGAAGCGCAAAGGCCGTTGATTGGCAGCCCAAGAGAAGAAGAAAGCAAACCAACACCACGATCATAGAAAGGACACCATTTTCTTTGAAGTTTCTCATCATCATTTAATTGTGATTCGATCGTCAAGATGGACTTTCTACAGCCTTGTTATATATATTTCTTCTGTTTATCTACTTAATTTTCTGTATATCTATCCATCTAGTGAGCTTACATATATATTGAAGCATTCTGCAGACTCTCAATGTTCCAAAGTCAAAAGTCTTTAAGATGCGATTCAGACTAGTTCATATGTAGAAAACTTTCAGTATTTAGCTGAGTTAAGGATATACATATGTACTTCTTTATTTTACTTCTTTTCATCATTTTGTAACTTGAAACTTTCTTTTTCTTTAATGATTGAAATTGTTGGTGTGGCTTTTCGCCACCTACCCTAATAAAATGTATATATGTTAGATTTTGAGAACAGAGATTGTTTGATGAATTTTCTTTTTATTCTGATCTTTTTTGTTAAAAATACAAGAGATATACAGTGCCTCTTTTATAGGTCAAGAGAGTAACGGATACATACATGGTAATTAAGTTTACCTAACGGTCAAATTTCCTAAAAAGAAGAAAAAGATTTGCAACCCCTTTTTAATATATAAAAAGGTTGGATGGCAAATTAATAATCTAGCCCATGATGATATTGTTTCTGAGGCTAGTTAACCTCATTAGTTCTTTTATTTTCAACACTCCCCCTCAAGCTACGATTGTAGATGTCGTATAATCCTAGCTTGTACAAAATATTGTCGAAGGATCTGACACTCAATCCTTTTGTAAAGATGTCCGCCAGTTGATCTTCGCTTTTGACAAAAGGAGTTTCAATTTCCTTTGATTGAATTTTTTCTCTAATAAAGTGGCAATCCACCTCAATGTGTTTTGTCCGCTCGTGAAAGACGGGATTTGCCGCAATGTGTCTTGCCGCTTGATTGTCACAAAACATCTTCATTGGTGCTTCATGATCGAAATTCAAATCGGCTAGCAATTGCTTAATCCATGTCAATTCGCTTGCGGTGGATGCCATGGCTCGATACTCGGCCTCCGCACTTGATCGTGCCACGACATTTTGCTTCTTGCTTTTCCATGTAACTAAATTTCCACCTACAAAAGTGCAAAAACCGGTAGTTGATTTTCTATCAAAGCTTCCGGCCCAATCGGCATCGGAATAGCCACATATTGCATTACTACCATTTTTTCTCATCCAAATACCTTTTCCGGGTGTGCCTTTTAAATACCTTAATATTCTATTAATGGCATCTAAATGAGGGGTTCTAGGAGCATGCATAAATTTGCTATTTTGACTCACGGCAAAGGATAGGTCCGGTCTTGTAACGGTTAAATAAATTAATTTACCAACAAGTCTTTGAAAAAAATTTATATCCTTTAATGGTTCACCTTTTTCATTATCAAGTTTTTCATTCATATCAATCGGAGTTTTGGCCGGCTTACACCCTAACTTACCGGTCTCTTTAAGCAAGTCGAGGATATACTTTCTTTGAGATATAAATAGCCCCTTCAAAGAGTGAGCGATTTCTATTCCAAGAAAGTATTTTAACTTGCCTAAATCTTTGATTTCAAATTTTTGTTTTAGGTCCCTTTTTACATTATCAATTTCACTTGGGTTATCACCGGTTATGATTATGTCATCAACATAAACAAGAACCGCCGTGGTACCATTAGTGTTGTGCCTAACAAAAAGAGAGTAATCGGCTCCACTTTTTCTAAAATTGCAAGATAAAAGAAAATGACTAAGTTTGCCATACCATGCTCGGGGAGATTGCTTTAATCCATAGATAGCCTTTTTTAGCCTACAAACAAGATTAGGAATACCTTCTTTTTTATGACCGGGAGGTATGGACATGTACACTTCTTCTTCAAGTGTTCCTTGAAGGAAAGCGTTTTTTACATCCATTTGGTGCAAGTCCCAATTTTTATTTACCGCAATGGAAAAAAGTATCCTAACGGTATTCATTTTTGCAACCGGTGCAAAGGTCTCATGGTAATCAATACCGTGGGTTTGAGTATAACCTTTGGCTACTAGTCTAGCCTTATACCGTTCTATGGTACCATCACTATGGTATTTAATTTTGTAAACCCACTTGCAACCAACCATTTTTTTCTTTTTTGGTAGTTTACACAAGTCCCAAGTTTGATTTTTTTCTAAGGCATGGAGTTCTTCTTCCATTGCCTTACACCATTTTGGATCTCTTTTAGCTACCTCATAGTTGGTTGGCTCTTCATTTACGGACAAAGAGTTTATAAAGGCAAAATGATCATGAGAGATATTATCATAAGAAATGTAGTTTTGGATGGGATATTGTACTGAGTATGTCACAAAGTCTTTCAATCTCGATGAGGCTTGTTTTTGTCGACTTGACCGCCTCAAAGAAACTTCTTCTTGTGTGTTTTGCTCTTCTTCTTCTTCTTCATCCGAATTTTCTTGTTGAGATGTCTCAATTTCTTCGTTCTCTTGATTTCCTATACCAATATTATTTTCTACAAGAACTTTTCTTCTTTCTAGATTAGTAGCACATGGTAAAATAAATTCATTTTCTAGAGGATAATCATCATTATTTCCGAAATTTTCATAAAAAGGCTTATTTTCAAAGAAAGTGACATCCCTAGAAATTATAAGTTTTTTACTTTGCGGGTCATAGCACTTATACCCCTTTTTAAAGGTAGAATAACAAAGAAAAATAGCTCTTATAGAAGAAAAATCAAATTTGTCAATTTTATTTTTGTGAACAAAACAAATACAACCAAAAACTCTCAAGTGATCAATATTAATTTTTCTACCATAAAGAATTTCTAAAGGGCTTTTAAAATTCAAATTGGCACTTGGCAATCTATTTATCAAATAGGTTGCGGTGAGAATGGCTTCCGACCAAAAACGTTTCGGAACGTTATTTTGAAAAAGCAAAGTCCTAGTCATTTCAAGAAGATGACGGTTTTTTCTTTCAGAAACTCCATTTTGTTGAGGAGTGTAAACACAAGAAGTTTGATGAATAATACCCTTTGATTTAGTAAAATTAAGAAAATTTTGGTTTATAAATTCAGTTCCATTATCCGTTCGAAGGGTTTTAATTCTTTTTCCAAATTGTGTTTCGATTAAGTTGACAAAAGTTTGAAAATGAGAAAACACTTCATTTTTATTTTTCATCAAATATATCCAAGTAGTTTTAGAGAAATCATCAATAAAAATAACAAAGTATTTAAAACCATCATAAGAGGTCAAAGGAGCGGGTCCCCACACATCGGAATGAACAAGCTCAAAAAATTCATTACTCTTTGAAATAGAATTACAAAAAGGAAGTTTTGTATGTTTAGCAAGTTTACAAACTTCACACATACTACAATCAACATAATCATCATCAAAATTAAAAATAGCTTTAAGGATTTTATCGGAAGGATGTCCTACACGCTTGTGCCAAAGTTTGCTTAAATTCTCATCTTTTATAGTATTTAAAATAGTCTTGTTGCTATCCAAAAAATAAAGTCCATTTTCTAAATATCCTTCACCAATCTTCTCTTTGGTGGTAAGGTCCTGAAAAATAACAAATTTTTCTTTAAAAATAATTTCACAATTTAAATCTTTAACAAGCTTACTAATCAATAACAAATTAACGGAACAATTTTCTACATAGAAAGCATCTTGTAAAAATCTTTTTGAAAAAATACTAATCATACCCCAACCATTAATTTTAATTTTTTCATTATTGGCCACGGTAAAGAATTGGTCATCACAAATTTCTCGATAATTTTTCAATAAATTTTGGTTACCCGTCATATGGTCAGTGGCACCGGAATCTAAAATCCATTTTGTACTATTATTTGAGGCATTAAAAAAGGTATAACCAATTGTTAGACATTTATTCTCTAAATTTCCTGTTCTAGTCCGATCTGAATTTTTTTGGTTTTTATTTGGACTTAAACAATCAAAAGAAAATGAATTGAGATTAAATGGACCTTGCGAGCCCAATTTTTGGCCCATGAGCGCTGTGAGCATTGCTTCAATTTTATCGAGCCGATCAGCTTCTCGACTGGATCCAACACCGCTTGAGCTCGTCTCTTTCTTCCCTTCTTCATTCGGCTCATCTCTGGTAGACACATAGCCTATCCTTTCTCCTTCCTTCGCATCTAGGGTTTTCTGAAACCCCTTTTTTCTCGCAGCCTCCCCCTGATTCCGATCATACCTTTTAGGCTTGAGATGCGGATGAAGTATCCAACATCGCTCGTGAGTATGGTTATCTTTCTGACAGTGGGTACATTTCTCTTTCTCCCCCTTCGGCTTACCTTTGTCAGCAGTATGGTGACGGGCGGTGAAGGCTTGTCCTTCTGGCTTATGGTTCGAGTCAGAGGAGCTCATTGCAACACGCCTCGTCGCCTCCTGCCTGATCCGAGCTGTCACATCATCAAAGGTCAGCTTCTCAGTGGAAAGAAGGATTTGTGCTCGAATTGAATCATAGCTAGAATCAAGGCCAGCAAGGAAGGTAAACACCATATCGATTTCTGCTCTTTCTTTGAGAACCTCCAGGTCTGTTGTCGGAGGTTGATAAATCTTAAGTTCTTCGTATTTTGCTCTTATGAGCCCAGTGAACTCAGATACTTCTCGATTTTCTTGTGACATTCTGGCTATTTCTTGTTTGAGCTGAAAAATCTGAGAATAATTTTTCTGGTTGCTGTATTGCTTTTCTATTGATTGCCAAAGTTCTGCTGCAGTCTCGCAGTAGCAGAAAATTTCTGACAACTGAGGTTCAAGGGAATTGGAGATAAGAGTTATTACTTGGCTATCAAGCATATCCCATTCCTCTTGAGCTGCACCTTCCTCTGCTGGTCTCTTTTTCTTTCCATTGATGTAGCCAAGTAAACCCTTCCCTTTCAAGGTTACTGTGGCTGCTCTGGCCCATGGGATAAAGTTCCTTCCATTCAGAGGAACATTGGTGAGTTTTTGGGAAGCATTAAAATCGTTTGGTTTGGGCATAGTAAGTGTTTGATTGCCGGTACCTGTCATTTTGACAGTTTGGATTGGATTTTAAATTTTTGTTGCGGAAGCTGTAGTTCAGATCTGCTCTGATACCATGTTAGATTTTGAGAACAGAGATTGTTTGATGAATTTTCTTTTTATTCTGATCTTTTTTGTTAAAAATACAAGAGATATACAGTGCCTCTTTTATAGGCCAAGAGAGTAACGGATACATACATGGTAATTAAATTTACCTAACGGTCAAATTTCCTAAAAAAAAGAAAAAGATTTGCAACCCCTTTTTAATATATAAAAAGGTTGGATGGCAAATTAATAATCTAGCCCATGATGATATTGTTTCTGAGGCTAGTTAACCTCATTAGTTCTTTTATTTTCAACAATATATAATACAATAAAATAATAATAGGTCCTTTACTTGTACTTAGCCGCCAACCCCCCCACCCAAAAAAAAAAAAACATTGCAACATCTCAATTGATCTTAAACAAGCCCGGCATGCTTACCCTTTGCTCTGGAATATCCTAGAAGCATGATAATATCTCGTCTCATCTAAATCTACTAAATTAAGAACACCACACTCCTAGAATTCCCTCCCGCCCTCAAGTTTATTTCATCAGAAAAACAGTTTTACAGAGATGCTCTTTTTCTCTCTTACATACGTAATTCTCTTCTCATCATCCTACTTATCAATCCTATTCCATCTATTATAAAAACATTTTAATCAAATATTACAACATATTCCTTTCCTATAATACAAGATTAATAGGATACAAAGAGAAAAATAAAAAAATAACTTTCCTTGTATTCGCCATTTACCAGAACAAACATGTACAGCTACACCATTCCTTTTCTGCCCTGATCGCTGATCTTCTGTGTGCAGCACTAACTTGATTTCTTCAATACTCCCCCTCAAGTTGGTGCATAGATATCTGTCATACCCAATCGCCTAATTGCTTCATTAAATGCTTGACTTGACACTGGCTTTGTTAAAACATCAGCAAGTTGTTCGCTTGATCGTACAAAGGGTATAGCTATAACTTTAGAATCTAGTTTCTCCTTGATGAAATGTCTATCCACTTCAACATGTTTTGTTCTGTCGTGCTGAACTGGATTGTGAGAAATATCAATGGCAGCTTTGTTATCACACAATAACCTCATTTCAGATTTTGGTTCATACCCCAGCTCGGTTAACAGCTTCTTTAACCACAACAACTCACAAATCGCCTTTACCATGCCTCTAAACTCAGCCTCAGCGCTAGAGAGAGCAACAACATTCTATTTTTTACTTCTCCATGTTACCAAGTTTCCTCCAACAAATGTAAAATACCCTGCAGTTAATTTTCGATCCACTATACACCCTGCCCAATCTGCATCACTATATGACATTACCTATAGGTGAGAATTTTTCTTGAAAGCAATACCTCTTCCTGGTGAGCCCTTCAAGTACCTGAGAATTCTCAATATTGCTTCTAGATGTTCCTCCTTAGGTGAATGCATAAATTGACTAACAACACTTACAGCATAAGCAATGTCAGGTCTAGTATGAGAAAGATAAATTAGTTTTCCAACAAGTCTCTGATATCTTTCAATGTTGGTGGGTGTATGATCTAAATAAACATCTAATTTTAAGTTTTGAACCATTGGGGTATCTACAGGCTTGCAATCTAGCATGCCGACTTCAGTAAGAAGATCAAGGATATATTTTCTCTGAGATAAGTAAATACCTTTCTTATTTCGGGAAACTTCTATCCCTAAGAAGTATTTAAGTCCGCCTAGACTTTTCATCTCAAAGTCTCTAGACAGTTTCTTTTCTAAATCTTGTATCTCAGCATTATTGTCACCTGTTATAATCATGTCATCCACATAGATTATCAGAATTGCAATTTTACCTTGATTTCTTTTGTAAAACATGGTGTGATCCGCTTCACTCTGTGCATAGCCATAACTTTTCATTGCCTGACAGAAACGTCCAAACCATGCTCGTGGTGACTGTTTCAGTCCATACAAAGCTTTCTTCAGCCTACATACTTGATTTGAATTGTTAGTTAATCGGTAGCCAGGTGGTATCTCCATATAAATTTCCTCCTCTAGTTCTCCATGGAGAAATGCATTTTTAACATCAAATTGATGTAAAGGCCAGTCTAGATTTGCTGCAAGGGATAAGAGAACTCTGATAGAATTCAATTTAGCAACAGGAGAAAAAGTCTCTTGAAAATCTATTCCATAAGTTTGAGTATAACCTTTTGCAACTAACCTAGCCTTATATCTCTCAATTTTTCCATTTGCATCATACTTTATGGTATAGACCCATTTGCAACCCACGGTCTTTTTTTCAATAGGTAAATCTGTAATTTCCCATGTTTTATTCTTTTCCAGGGCATCCATTTCAACATTCATTGCATTAATCCATTTCGGATCATTTTTGCTTCTTCTACATTATCGGGCACAAGTACAGAGGATATCAAATTCACAAAACCTTTAAGGGGTTCAGTCAAGCAAGTTGTGGTGGTATATTTTGCAATAGGGTATCTTTCTTTGCTTGTTCCATCTTCTGGAACGTATCTTTTTGGTGGTTTACCTCTATTACTTCTTGGTGGTAATCTAAATCTTGTTTCAAGAGTACTTACCTGACTATCATTTCCAAGAAATTCTGGTCCACGTGGTACTCCATCAGATTGTATTACCTCTTCATTCTCATTTTCACTCCTCTGGTGACCAACGCCATCAACTGGATGGCTAGCGCTGGGCATTGACTGTGCATTGTTTAGATCATCACTTATCATATCCTCTTCTGTACCTCCCATAGCTGACACAGGTGTTTCGGAGTTTGACACAGGTAATTCGGAACTTGACACAGGTACAGGTGTATGCATGTTCAGATATGTCAGAAAATCAAAATCCAATTCCTCTGGTTGACTCTCCTCCTGAATTGGAATTTCTGATTTTTTATAGAAAAATTCATTTTCTAAAAAAGTAACGTCCATAGACACATACAACTTGTGTGTGGTGGGGCTGTAACACACATACCCCTTTTGATTTTGTCCAATACCCAAGAAAACACATTTTTCAGCTCTTGAATCAAGTTTTGACCTAAATTCTTTTTGTATATGAACATAAACAGTGCACCCAAAAATCCTTGGAACCAAATTCAGTGCCGAATTAATTTTCAGATATTCTGAAAAAACTTGAAGTGGTGTTTTAAAATCATTGACACTTGTTGGAGTATGATTTATTACATATGCAGCAAAAGACACAGCATAATTCCAAAAAACTTTTGGCATGTTACTTTCAAGAAGGAGACGCCGTGAGATTTCTAGAATATGTCTGTTCCGTCGTTCAGCAACTCCATTTTGTTGCGGAGTCCCTACACAAGATGTTTCATGTACAATTCCATTTTCTTTAAAAAACATGCACAATTCCTGATTGATGAATTATGTTCCATTGTCACTCCTAACTACTTTAATAGTTTTTTCAAATTGTGTTTTTATCATGGTAACAAATTCCTTAAACATTCTTTTAACTTCAGCTTTGGTTTTCAACAAGTATATCCATGTGACACGGGAACAATCATCAGTAAAACTTAAATACCACTTATGTCCAGATTTTGACACCACTGGAGAGGGCCCCCACACATCTGTGTTATTAAATCAAATGGCATAAGTTTCTTATTATCACTTAAGGAATAAGTTGAGCGATGACATTTCACTTTAATACAAGTTTCACACACAAATTGTTCATTTCTCAAATCAGTGAAAAAATGAGGAAAAAGCTTTTGCATATACCCAGATGAGGGATGACCTAGTCTCTTATGCCATAACCAAATTTTATCTCTAATTGTTGCCGAGTTGATGCTTAGTAAAGAATCTCCAGTTTTTTTAGTATCCAGGTAATACAATCCACCTCTTTTAGTACCACGGGCCAAAATCTTCTTGGTGTGAATATCCTGAAAAACACAATAATTCGGGAACATAAGAATCACACAATTCAATTCTTTTGTGAGCTGTCCAATTGAGATCAGTTTCGATGACAAGGAGGGGACAACTAAGGTATTCTTTAAGGTTAGTTGAGGAGACAATGACACATCACCTGCACATGTAACAGGATAACATATACCATTTGCATTAAAAATACCATCCTTTTGGGGTTGTTTAATATTCAGAAGATCCTTTTCCGAATATGTCATATGGTTTGTGGCTCCAGAGTCTAATACCCACTCATTTATCTTTAAAAAATCACAATCAAAGTTACCTTGATTTATCCCTTTACCCACTGTACCTGGGATAGATCCTGCGGGAGCACTGAAGCCTGCTGTGAGGAGTCCAGTGGCTTGTCCTGATGCATTACCAGAATCTTGTTGCTGCACATTTCCAGCTGTATGACTATTGGCCTCGACCCACTGTAGCTGGGGCTGTGCGTGAGAACTTTGTGTAGCCCGAGTGTAGTTAGCGGCAGGCAAGTTCATCCCTGCTGATTCTCCATCTACATGCGCCACAGTGACCTTCCCTTTTCCTGCCCAATTCTGTTTCCCTTTTTGTCTCTCTTTAAACCAATCAGGATATCCCACAAGCAGGAAGCATTGTTCTTTGGTATGTCTTGATTGGCCACAGTGAGTACATTTCAGTTTTGATTTGTCAATATAAGAAGAGTTTCTTTTAGAGTTGCGATTTACCTCAAAGTTTCCTTGACCCCTCGACAGCATAGCTACCGAAACTTGAGAGGCACCTGTTTCTCCTTTGTTCATAATCCCTTGTCTTGAAGCTTCTTTTCTCACCCTAGCAAATGCTTGCTCAAGAGTTGGGAATGGGGACATTTGCAACACATTAGCTCTTTCATTATCAAGGTTATCATCAAGGCCATCCAGAAATGTATAAACCCTAGATTCTTGAATAAACTTATCAAATTTTTCTATGTCTGTTGCACATGTCATAGGATTGGGTCTACGAAAATCAATTTCAATCCAAATTTCTACCAAGTCATTATAATACTCTTCAACACTTCTTCCTGACTGTTTTATTTGATTCACCCTTTTATTTAAATCAAATACCTGGGCAGCATCACTTCCATCATAGTACGTGGTTGCAATCGCATCCCAAACCGCCTTAGCTGTTGGATATCGGAGATATTTGCCATAAAGAGAGATATCAATTGAATTACATATCTAATTTTTCACCACTGTATCATCAACATCCCATTTATCAAACATTGGAATATCAGCAGGTGGAGGCAGATCTGTGATATGGTTCAATTTTTGTCGTCCTTTGATATGCATTCTTAGAGCCTGAGACCAAAGAGAGTAGTTTTTTCCATCCAATTTGATAGGAATATTGCTCGGCTGCAGAGGTGTTTCTATTACCGGAGTGGTTACAAGAGGAACGGGTTGTGTAACATTTGGAGGAGTTTGTTGCATAACCATCAGTTGATTTTGCTGCACAGTAATTAGCTGTGTCAATTTTTCAATTAAGGTGGTGGTGTCAGACGCATCACTTGAAACTCCAGCCATGATCGAACAAGCAAAGGAGTTAACTCCTTAGAGCAATATAGTACAGAGAATAGTAGTTAAAGACAAAGAAGAACTATAATTCTCCTAACTATATCACCAGGTTAATCAACCTTGCTCTCGATACCATGTCAAAAATAAAAGAACACCACACTCCCTAGAATTCCCTCCCGCCCTCAAGTTTATTTCATCATAAAAACAGTTTTACAGAGATGCTCTTTTTCTCTCTTACATACGTAATTCTCTTCTCATCATCCTACTTATCAATCCTATTCCATCTATTATAGAAACATTTTAATCAAATATTACAACATATTCCTTTCCTATAGTACAAGATTAATAGGATACAAAGAGAAAAAGAAAAAAATAACTTTCCTTGTATTCGCCATTTACCAGAACAAACATGTACAGCTACACCATTCCTTTTCTGCCCTGATCGCTGATCTTCTGTGTGCAGCACTAACTTGATTTCTTCAATAAATAGGTCCTTTACTTGTACTTAGCCGCCAACCCCCCCCCCCCACCCAAAAAAAAAAAAACATTGCAACATCTCAATTGATCTTAAACAAGCCCGGCATGCTTACCCTTTGCTCTGGAATATCCTAGAAGCATGATAATATCTCGTCTCATCTAAATCTACTAAATTAAGAACAAGAAGAAAACCACATCTTCCACGTAATTTTTTTTTGGTAGTTAAAGGCCCGTAGGCAAACTTTCATTGAACTAGAAGCAAATTACAGCCCAGTTGCGTTACATGAGAAAACATAAAAGAAGGGTATGTAAAATTCACATATGACACCCTATCTAATCTAGCCAAATTGGCCAATTGGTGTGCTTCGAGGTTGTTTTCTCTTGGAATATAGCAGCAAATAAAGCCCTGATGCATACGGAACATGTTGAGCAGGTTCATGGTATCATTAAAATCTTGCCATGGCACTGAGTCCAGGTTAATGCAACCTTGTATGATTTGTTGCAGCTGAAGGCAATCAGTGAAAAAAGTGCCAGTATCCATCCCTATGTGCAGAGCAGCATGGAGAGCCATTTGCAAAGCATGTACCTCAGTGCCAAAAGCAGAAAAAGCTTCCCCACACTTCACTTCATATCGGAGCAGAATATTATTCATATGCATAACAAATGCCCAACCGCCCGAACACGGGGGACTAAAAGAACCATCCACACAACAAGAGAAACCCCCTTCTGCATATTGCTGCCCCAATTGCCACATATTCCTGAGCGGCTTTGGGATCGAGAACTTAGTATTCAGCCTAGACAGTCGTGTGTAGTATTCTGCCAATTTTGAGACAGATGCAATGGTTAAACATGTGCCCTCATACATGAAGGAGCATCTGGACTTCCAGAGAGCCCAAAGGAGATTTGCAAATGATACAAACTTTTCGCCTTGCAGCAATTGCGACATAGTGAAAAGCAGTTCTGTGATGTCAGAGGGCATACAATCCATCCTCATGCCAAGTTGCGATGAGAACCAGAAGGTTTCAGCAAAAGCGCAGCGAAAAAGAGCATGTAGTGGCAAATCAGGTTGTTGGTTGCATACTTGGCAAGTGGGGACGGGTTGATGGAGTCTGGAAGCATAAGTGCCATGTATTGGTAATCCATCATTTATCAATTTCCACAGAAATAAACGTACCCTTGGCATCAACCCTGGGCAATGCCAAATGACCTTAAGTACAGAGCTCTTCATTGGAGGTAATGGTGAGGTTGCACCTTGCAGAAGCTTGCAAGCATCTTTGAAACTGAAAGACCCAGAGGCATTAGGAGTGTAAAGTAGTCTATCTCCTCTGACATTGTTTGCCATTGGCGGTATGGGGTACAACATTGTAATTAGCAGGCCCATGGCTACACCAAGATTACCAGCTAAGCTGTCATGAGCCCAGCTTGTTCCTTCACTGTTAGACAAATCTCGAAGCTTTAAATTTCTCTGTCTCGAGCTAGTGGGGTTCAGCGCTTGCCAGAAATCATGCCACGGCTCTCCATAGACCATGCACTTGTCCCCTTTACCAACTTGCCACTTTATATGCGGTTTGAGATAATGACGAAGATGCATGATGGCCCTCCACAGTTTAGTACAGTTCCTAGGTTGACCTGAGAGCCACAAGCATTTCCTAGAGAGGTATTTTGCCCTCAATAATTGAACCCATGGCGTATCCTCAAATTCTTTGCATCCAATTTTCCATAGAGTTTTGAGCATCATGGCACCATTTAACACCTCAACCTTCCTTAGCCCAAGCCCCCCCTGTCTTTTGTGCATAGTAATACGATCCCACGAGATGAGATGCATTTTTTCCTTTCCTCCGCTTTCCCAGAAAAATGATCGAATCATCAATTCAATTTTAGAAGCAATTGTTGAGGGCAGGGGACCCCCCGCTGTACTGAACACAATTAGTGGCTCAATTACTGAGCGAATCAGAGCCACTTTACCAGCCTGAGAAAGAGTTCTGGCTGTCCAGGTATTTATCTTGCGCCTGACTTTGTTGAGGAGGTAATCAAAATGAATAGGCTTAGACGCACGTACTGGAACCCCGAGATAAATTTGAGAGTCCTCTCCCACACTTGCATTGAGAATACGCATGATGCATTGCCTTTGATACAGATTAGTGCCTCTAGAAAACCAAATAGATGATTTTTCATGGCCCACTCTTTGCCCTGAAATTTGACAGAAAAAATCCAAGGTCTCATGTGTGCGCATTGCTTGCTGAACAGTAGCCTCTCCAAAAATTATAAGATCATCTGCAAACATTATGGATGTTAATCTCGGGGCATTTTGTGCAATTCTGATGCCTGTAATGAAGCCTTGGCTAGCACGAAACTCCAGCAATCTTGAGAGAACATCCATACAAAGGATGAAGAGATATGGCGAAAGCGAGCAACCTTGCCTAAGGCCTCTTTTTGGCTCAATGAACCCGTCTGCCCGCCCATTAAAGAGGATAGAAAAGCGTGCTGAGGTCACACAAGCTTTGATCCACTCAATGTATGGCCCTGGGAAACCATAAATAGCTAAGACTCGGAAGATGAAGTCCCAATTCATCCGGTCAAAAGCTTTTGATAGGTCACACTTATAACAGAAACTATCAGCTACATAGTTAGATGTGTTAATCGAGTGCATCACCTCTCGAAGCACGATAATATTCTCAGAAATGTCCCTTCCTGGGGTAAATGCAGTTTGGTTAGGGAAAATTAAAGTGCCAATGACTCTTTTAAGTCTGCTACAAAGAACTTTGGAGATCACCTTGTACATAAAGTTGCACACAGAGATGGGTCTATAGTGTGTGACACGAGAAGGAGCATCCAACTTTGGAATTAGCACCATGTTGGATGATGCTATGTGTGGATCCATATGGCCTGTTTCAAAAAAGAGATGAACCTCATTTAAAACACTCTGTGCAAACTCGGTCCAGAAAGTTTGGACTACCCGTGCATTGATTCCATCTGGTCCGCTCGCCTTGTCAGGACTTATAGCAAACACTGCCTCTGTGATCTCTTGGTCTGTGGGTCGCATAGCCATGTATTCTGCTTCATGAGTGGGGATTTTGGGCAGCAATCTCAAGAACTGTGAGTCAAAAGAAATGCTGGACCTTGTTACTCCACTACCATAAATTTCTTTATAATGGTTGACAAAGGCTCTTCGCACCATGCTCTCATCGGTTATGACTACATCCTCTTCAACAATCACACTTGAGATCCGATTTGTTCTCCTTCGTTGCGCCACTGACTGGTGGTAAAAATGGGTGTTTGAGTCACCCAAGAGGGCCCATTTTAATGTAGCTCTTTGGGACCAATAAGCTTCAACTTCCAACAGGTGAGAATTGTAGCTTTTTTGCAGCTCTCGATCTAGTGCATAAGTTTCTGTGCTTGGGCTCAAGCTCTGAACCAGAGATAACTGATGCTCAAGTTCTGAGAGTGCAGTTGTTGGGCTCTTCTCCTTCCTCAACCATTTTCTAACTCCCTTCTTCAAATTGATCGTAACACTATGCCAATTCTGTTCAGTATTACGCACTGCCCCCTCACAAACCTCTCTGAAATTAGGCCGGTATAACCACCAATTTTCGAATTTGAAGTTCTTTCGTTCCCTTTTGATCTCTGGCTTGAGCCGTAACAGAATTGGACAATGATCACTGTTAGACCTGGGAAGATGGAAAAGTTTAGCATCCGGGTAGCAGGAACACCATGACACAGAGGCCAACGCACGGTCGAGCCTCTGTAATATAACTGAATCAGGTTTCCTATTATTCGTCCATGTGTAGGCGGGTCCGTGATAGCCGAGATCTAACAGACCTGAGGTTGTAATCATTGTTTGAAAAAGTCTGTGTTTTCTTTTGACCCGAGACGTGCCACCAAATTTTTCAAAGGGAGCATAAATGGAGTTGAAATCTCCAATTACACACAACGGCCTGGGGTCTGAGGTTGAGTAGTGAACAATCCTGTCCCATATGTACTCGGTCACAGTGTCGTGCGGGTCTCCGTAAATTGCGCCTAATAGCCAGGGATTTTCACTTGGGATTAGTTTAACCTCAGCAAAAATGAAGTAAAAGGATCTTTCAATGACCTTGACCTGCACCATGTCATCCCATAACAACCAAAGTCCACCCGAGCTTCCAACAGATGGAACTACTTCATGATTCTTTAGAGGCAGTTTTTTAATTCTCCTAGTTGCCTTTTTTGTACCACATTTAGTTTCAGATACAAAAGCCAGGCACGCTTTTGTACTCTGGAGGACCCGTGCAAGATTAGGAATTGTTGCGCGGCCCCCACTTCCGCAACAGTTCCATGCTACTAGACTCATATATCAACTCGGGGCGGTTTAGGGCCCGCTTCCCTCGCCCTTTTGTTGGAGACATTCCTGAGGAGTAGTAGTTCAGAGGAACCATTGACAGCAAATCCTGCATGAGACAAGTGCAAGTATGGCACCATATCGGTCGGTAGTGCGCGTTGGCCAGGAGTTTGTGTATGGAGACCAACTAGCTGGGTTGTGTTTTGTTGAGCATCAGGCCAATTGAGGCCGACAAACTGTCCCTGCGCCCCAGGAACATATGGGTTGCAAGACCGATCAAGAGTTGTTGTCGGGCCACTGAGGTTGAGCATGGAGGCAACCGAGGTAGCTGGGCCCCGGTCACTTAAACCCTGAGTATGCTGACCCAAGTGAAGAAAAGGTTGAGAATGGAAGATAGGTTGACCCAACTGAGAGAAGCATGAACTGGTTTGCGTTGTTATGCGGGTCTGTTGCAGCTGTGGGTCAAGAAAGTGGTGCACTGCTGCAGTTTGATTCAGTGGGACAGTTGGGTTAAAAGAAGCTGTCGGTTGATCAGCATTAGCGGTTCTTACATCAAATGTCGGTCGTGCTGTTGCTGGCCCGTCAGAAAATATCAGGTCATCTGGAATTGAGGCAACACTATTGATCCAAGGACCGACAGAAACTGGGTCTAAACTTTTGAGATCTTCTCTGTCAGCATACCTTGGATCCAAAGCTAACCTGTTTAGCCGCTCCCACACGACACATGTACTGAGATCATGGCCAATTGTGGCACAAAAAGTGCAGTGCCGAGACAGCCTTTCATAAAACAGATGGAACTTGACCGTGCCAATAGACAACTTTACCTCAACTTGATCCTGAAGGGTAGAGCCGAGCGGCATTCGAATCTTAGCTCTCAAACATCTTCTCCCCCCAAAGTGAGTTGTAGAAATATGAGATACTAGGTTACCTATCTCCAGTCTACGTATCAGCATTCGAACCCCCTCTTGAGTAAGGAGATCCACATGCTTTCCGTGGAATTGAACCCATATTTCAACATGAGGGACAGAAGCCTCACCAATGCACAGTGGATCAACAACCCGTTCGACAGCTACCAAGTCTGTTCGATAGACCCAGGGACCCCCATCCAAAACCCTCCTGAGATCCTGTGCACATGAGAATTGTACTGTGTACAGGTTACCTTTAAAATTAGATATCTTGAAATCCTTAGAGCATTTCCAGGCACGCTTCATTTGGGCAAAGAACCCATCATTCAACACCACACGGTCTGTGATAACCCGTACTAACAAGCATAACGACCAGTCGCGTACAGCCTCAGCTTCCTGGGGAAGGCAGATGCTGATTGATTGCCTGGTTTGCAGCGGGCTCATCGCAGCAAACCTTTGAATGAATTCATCATCATTGAGGTCCATAGCACGTTGAGGTATGGAGGAGGTGAAGTTATGGGTGTGAGTAACAGCTTGGCAGGAATGAAGGGAAAGCTGATGATAGTTATGCTTAGAGGGAAGAGTAGTGCAGTGTGGTAAAGAAGTGCAATGCGGATAGGTAAGTTCCTGCTTGGAGGGTGTGATTTTGCATACCTGTGAATCAGGAATAGGTGGGATATGCCAGTAAAGAGGTTGGGTGATTGTATGTGTGCTAGCATGGGATGGGTTGTGTTGGAGGTAAATTGCAACCCGCCCCACAAAGACAGCACAACATTGAGATAAGGGTGACCAGGTGAGAGGGGGTTTGTCATGTGCCTGGCAGAGGTCAGAGGCATGCGTCCCATTGCAACAGATGACATTACTCTCAACAGGGCTGGAGTTGCCAATTAGAGGTTCCTGTGCAGAAACTTTCTGGCTACCATTCCAAGGAGTTACATACTTTCGTTCTAGAGACGAGACACGGTCAGTGGTCCAACCCGTGTATGCAAATTGAGGGGTGACCTCATACATTTTCTTAACCAGCTCCCGAGAAATGGCAAAATCACCAATCCTCAAGTACGAGGTGGGGCCTTGGTGGATGCAGTTACCTTGACCTTGACCAGGATATTGTAGACCCTTGGTTCCGTTGAGCGTTAGTGGCAGTGTCTCGGCTGACCCTTGGTTCCGTTTTCGTCATATATATATTGAAGCAATCTGACTCTCAACGTTCCAAGTCTTTGATGCGACTCAAACTTGTCCATTAATTATACGTAGAAAACTTCCAGTTTTTAGCTGAGTTTAGGAATATATAATATACTTATTTATTTTGTTTCTAAATGTTGATTTTGTTGACTAACAGAGATATTTAAATAAATTTACTACGATAATGTCAAAGGGATCAACGGACCACATCCACATGATGCCAAAGGCTCTTCAAAAGTGGGCTGAAAACTGAAAAGCATTGATTCCTCCATCACTCTGACACGTCATTGACAAATGCAGTGAAAGACTTGACTATACACACCGATAGAAAAGAAACTTATAACGAAAATTTAAAAAGGACAACAGAGTGACAGACTAATTGATGCCAAAGGCTCTTCAAGGTCGAAAGAATAAGACCCCACCTCAAGCCCTGTCACTGATTTAGAGCAAGTTCACACGAGATATACCCAGAGAGACATCCAGACGGAAATAGAGAAGTTTGTGATTGATTTTTTTTTAAGATAATTTAAAAAAAAATTAAGAAAGATTAATTTTTGTTGTAATCCTTCTTTTATTTCTCTCTATATTTATTGAAGAAACATATTATTGTTTGTTTGATATTATGTTAGGATAAATACTTTGTTTAGGGACAATGGTAGCGAACTAATTTATGTAATAGTTAATTGAATTGTTTACTTAAGTTTTATATTTTTATCTTGTGTTTCTATCTTTTGAGTTTATTTATTATGTGATGTCTGGAATTTCTTAGGTAGAATTTATTATACCGATTTTAAGACCTTGTCTAGTATGATAATAACAATCTATATCTTGGCATGATTTGTGATTGATCTATTTGAGGATTCATGGTAGTAATTGATGAATGAAATTAGAATTGAGTAACGATAGGCGAACCCTTCTTGCAACGATAGTTGTGAGAATTCTCGGCCAGATTTTTGAATCGATCAGGGTCACTCAAAATTCAAAAATGTTGTTTCAGTCACTAGATTAAAAATTAATTTTCATTTGTAACGAGTATTAAAGTCTATTTATGGTTGTCAGGAAACTCTTTTATTGAAAGGAATTTAGTTGTAACGACAGAGACTTAATTATTGCCAAGAATTATTTTAATGTCCAATTTTCGCTTCGTGGCTATCCCAACGTCTGGAAACATTGTTCCTCCAAAAAAAAAACCCGTCTTGAAATATTACATTTGATTAAAGTGTATATCCATTTACATTAAAAGAAAATGTTGGAAAGAGAAGTTGAACATCTAGAAGCAGTTATTAAATCAAAAGAAGTGGGTAGACGGCCAATATCTCCATTCTCCACGCAATTAATGGAAAGGGCCATAGAAAGATTTTGGAAAATGTGATTTGAGGAAGTTTGACTCAGCCAAACCTCAAGAGGAGGAAAAATGGACTCACGGCTGGACGTTAAGTGTTTAACTGAATATCGTACACTGCTCATCGGGTCCCATAGCTCTCATTTGCGACAAGATGGAAAGAAACTTGACGGAGCTATATGGGTTCTAGTCTTCTACCGACGAAATCCGATCCTTCTTTTAGGACAGTTTTAGGGGCCGTTTGGATATTTTGAGGAATTTCATCTTCCTACTATAAATATGAAAATCCTAGTAACCGAATAATTCGACGATTGATATTAATTCTGGATTAATTCAACCAATTCCTCTCATCTGTCATTTAGTTGATGCAATCTTAATATCCTTCTAAGATTGCACGTTAAATTGCATTCCATTTTGGGCCACAGAATCCGGTGCATCATTCTAACTTCTTCCATCGAATATGTTCCCTTTCTTCCTTGGGCTTATATCAAATTAAGATATTTCATTATATTTAAATTAGAAGAATTTCATAACTTTTTTTTCATAAACAATGCATAAGACGATTAAAATTGAAACATTTTCATACAATGTATTTACATTACGATAAAATCTTACAACAATAAAAATTGACTATAAAGTACAAACTTTGATACAATATTAACAATTAGGGGAAAAAGATAAATTCATATAGGGAAAACTAATTCCCCATATATCTTGAGGGAAGAGAAGGTCATTCTACCCCATGTATCTCCGGCAGTTCGACGCATTGCAGAAGCAAGGTACTCTATCTTCCTCCCTCTCGGCCAGATCGAACATATAGTCAAGCCTACACCCATTAGAAAATAATGCAAATTAGCAATGTATTTTAAAATTCTTATGCAATTCTAAGATAAATTTAAGCACTCCTTACGTTAACTCTTGACCAGCAAGGATATTTTCTTTGGCTACAAACACAAGTCGTCTTGTTGCCCCCATAGCCAATCTCCTTGCAAAGCAGTTTGGCTGGCACTGCAAAAAATATCACCAGTCAGTACATAAGAAAATAATTCCTGTATAATGCCACAGTTTTGGCTTTTAATAAACAGAGACATGCACTTACCGAGTGATTGATGAGCCGTGCTAAGTTTCCTTTGTTAGTGGCGTCGATTACTACCTCATCACTGACTTGGAAGAACTAAAAGAAAAAGATGATGAAAAAGAAAACAAGTATGCTTAAGCCCTAGAATAGAAGAAAAATAATACAAAGCATCGAAAAAAAAAGCAATAGAAAGTATAGCTCACGTAGCAATCTTTGTTCTGTGACTGGTAACGCTTCTCTCTGACATCACAGACACTGCGCCGAATTAGCTCACCACGATATTCAATTATCTGCAATTAGATAACAGTCATGGTAGTTAATTGCAGACAAGAGAGAAATTGACAACGTACCACATCCTAGGACTTTCCTGAATCCTTAAATATTCAATAATAGTTGGTAACTAAAAAGCAAGGAATTCAGAGACTAAATTATATAGTACCATTTCTCCTTCTTGAATGGGCCTGCGAGCAAAAAGTCCCCAGCCATGTATGCGTGATTTCCCAAGGCATACTATGTGATTTTCATTTCTCTGTAATACATCAAGCGAACAAAACAAAATACAAAATACAATAAGAAATTTTCAGAAAAGCATAAAAAAAAGTAAAATAAATAAATAAATAAGATCACCTTTAGGTGCTGGAGACGCTCATGATAGATATTTGAAATATTAATTCATTATAATATTTCAGAAAAATTACCCGGTTTCAACGCAATTCATATAAAATTAAATAAACTCATAAGTTAGAACTTACAGGATTGGAGAGACGACATCGTAAGGCGGAAAATCGATCTTCTCCAATTTTCCTTGGTATTTCTTGATGGAAGATTAATGGCGTTTTTAATATTCTGTCTATTTTCCTTTTTTGGGCGAAAATGAGTGAATAGGTGCCAAATTATGACAGAATATTTTAATTAATACCAAGGCAATTGAAGGGATCAAATTTTAAATGAACATGGTCCATCAGATTTTCCATCAAAATCTGATGCACCCTTTAGATAAATTTAATAATTAAATCCGGTTCACATTTATTATTATAGGCCATAATAATTATAACATTCTCCCACTTGGCCTATAAATATCATACTGAAACTCGAATTTAAAATTGGCCAATAAAACATAAACCTTGTTCAGTTAGAAATACCAAACTAAACTAATATAATCAAAATAACTAAAACTGTTATTTGATCCCTATTAATTATAGAATGGTATTATTTCCAACATATGGTTAATTAAATTCATTTGATCCACATAAGTATATTTGCTTATATATAAATTACATTAATGCGCAAACATAAGAAATAAGCAAACTATATAAATTCAGTCAATACATAAATGAAGCTTCAATACATAACTTAATTAATACATAATTGTTCATTACAACATCACAAGTCACTAACCAAACCCATGCCGGCTACATGCTCTTTGAAAAGAGTAGGTGGTAGTGCTTTTGTTAGAGAATCAGCTAACATAGATCTTGTATTGATGTGTTGTATGACAATAACATTATCCTTAATTTTCTGTCTAACAACAAGATACTTGATGTCAATCCATTTAGTAGCACCGCTGGACTTGTTGTTTTTAGAGAAGAAAACAGCAGCCTCATTATCACAAAATAGCGTTAGCGGTCTCGCAATACTTTCAATCACTTGAAGTTCAGGTATGAAATTCTTCAACCAAACTGCTTGACCAGTAGCTTCAAAACACGCTACAAATTCTGCTTGCATTGTGGAAGATGCAACTAAGGACTGTTTGGCACTCTTCCATGAAATTGGTCCCCCTGCAAGCATGAATATGTATCCTGATGTGGATTTCTTCGTGTCTACACATCCAGCAAAATCCGAATCGGAATAACCAATGACCTCAAGGTTATCGGACTTTCTGTAAGTAAGCATGCAGTCTTTAGTCCCTTGCAAATAGCGTAAGACTTTCTTAGCAGCTCGCCAATGATCCAGTCCTGGATTTGATTGATATCGGCCAAGCATGCCAACTACAAACGCAATATCAGGACGTGTGCAAACTTGAGCATACATTAAGCTTCCAACAACCGAAGCATACTCATTCTTTTCCATTTGCTTACGTTCTGATTCAGTTTTGGGACATTGAGCTTTGCTGAATTTGTCACCTTTGAAAATGGGAGCAACACTTGGAGAACAATTTTGCATGTTATAGCGCTTAAGCATTTTCTCGATATATGCCTTTTGTGATAAACCTAAGAGACCACGAGACCGATCACGGTGAATTTCAATGCCTATGACATAAGAGGCTTCACCAAGATCCTTCATTTCAAATTTCTTTGAAAGAAAGCGTTTTGTCTCGTACAACATGTCTAAATCACTGCTTGCTAACAAAATGTCATCCACATACAAAACAAGAATGATAAATCTGCTCCCACTAACCTTGAGATATATGCATTGATCAAAAGTATTTTCTTGAAATCCAAATTCTGTTATGACCTCATCAAACTTGAGATACCACTGTCTTGAAGCTTGCTTTAACCCATAAATTGATCGTTTCAACCGGCATCCCATATGTTCCTTGCCTTTAACAACAAAACCTTCAGGTTGTTTCATGAAAATTTCTTCATGCAAGTCACCATTAAGGAATGCGGTTTTCACGTCCATTTGATGCAACTCAAGATCATAATGAGCTACAAGAGCTAAAACAATTCGTAACGAATCTTTCTTTGAGACAGGAGAAAAAGTATTATCATAATGTATACCTTCTTATTGCGTAAAGCCTTTAGCAACTAATCGGGCCTTGTATCTTTCGATGTTACCATGAGAATCAGTTTTAGTTTTGTAAACCCATTTGCATCCTACGGGTTTAACACCTTTAGGTAACTCAACAAGATCCCAAACATCATTTTGTTGCATTGAGTTCATCTCATCATTCATGGCTTCCAGCCACTGAGATGACTTATCACTTTTCATGGCGTCCTTGAAGGAGATAGGATCATCTCCATGACCTATATCGCCACCTTCTTCAGTAAGGTATACAAAATAATCATCAGGTATTGCAGATTTTCGTTCTCTTTGCGACTTGCGTAAAGGTTCTTGTGGCAGCAAAGGTACTTCTTCATTGTTAGGAACATTATTAACATTAGTACCTTCATTTAGTAATAATGGAGAAACAGAACTTGTAGCCTCTGAAATGACCGAAGTTGGAACATAAATTCGATCTTCTTCATCGAGGTTTATAGTTCGTTTTTCATTACTCCCACTAATGTTGCCATTTTCAAAAAATACTGCATGTCTTGTCTCAACTATTCTAGTGGTATGCGAGGGACAATAAAATCTAAAACCTTTGGACCTCTCTGGATATCCTATGAAAGAACAACTAACGGTTTTGGAATCCAGTTTCTTAATTTGTGGATTGTAGACTTTTGCTTCAGCAGGACAGCCCCACACACGTAAGTATCCTAGTTGTGGTTTTCTTCCAGTCCACAATTCATAAGGTGTTGCTGGAACGGATTTAATAGGAACTCGATTGAGAACATGTGTGGTTGTTTTTCAAGTCTCGGACCACAAAAATTCTGGTAAAGTGGTATTGCATATCATACTTCGTACCATATCCATTAATGTACGATTACGCCTTTCAGCCACTCCATTTTGCCGAGGATCACCCGGCATAGAGAATTGATGAACAATATCACTTTCTTGAAGAAACAAAGCAAATGGACCTGGACTTTGACCCAAGTCAGTGTGCCTACCATAATACTCACCGCCTCTATCTGATCGCACTACTTTAATTTTAAGATTATGTTGATTTTCAAGTTCAGCCTTAAAAATCTTAAATTTGTCTAGTGCCTCAGATTTTTCAGAAATTAAGAACACATAAGCATAGCGTGAGTAATCATCAATAAAAGTAATGAATGATTTGTGTCCGTTTAAACTCGGAGTGGGAAAAGGACCGCATATATCGGTGTGAATTAATTCCAATAGTCCCCCACTTCGAGTGGCTCCTTTCTTATTTCCCTTAACAAATTTTCTCTTAACACATTCAACACAATTTTCAAAATCAAAAAAATCTAATGTTGGGAGAATTTCATTTTTAATGAGACATTGCATTCTATCTCTTGAAATATGACCCAATCTGCGATGCCATAATTTGGAAGAATATCCAACATCACGATTTCTCTTTGTGCCACGTTTGTGATCAACACAATTAACATTCAGGAATAATAAAGAATCAGAAAAGGAAGAATCCAAACATAATTTATATAGATTGTCACATAATAATCCAGAACCAACAAACTTAGAGTTATGATATAGTCTCAACTCATTATTTCCAAACTGAAATATAAAACCACACGCATCAAGTCTAGAAACGAAAATTAAATTCCTAATCACACTAGGAATATAAACTACATCATGTAAATAGAGAATAAAGCCACTCTTCAAGACTAAACGAAGAGTTCCTACGGCCTCCACTTCAACCTCTAATCCATTGGCAACTTTAAGCTTCCTTTTTCCCTTTTCCAGCATCCTCACGGAAAGGAATCCCTGCAATGAGTTCGTAATGTGCACAGAGGCACCAGTGTCAACCCACCACGTATTTAAGGGAACATCAATTAAAAGGGACTCACAAATCATATAATTAAAATCATTACCCTTCTTGGCAAGCCACGCTCTGAACTTGGTACACTCCTTCCTTACGTGTCCAGATTTCTTGCAGTGATTGCACTTAAAAACACGTTTTGTACCAGATGTACTTGCTTTGTTAACACCAAGACCATCATCTTTCTTATTCTTTCCTTTACCATTGTTCTTTTTCTATTTTGGACTTTCAATGGCTGCATGTGCAAAGTCAGGTTTTTCAGTCTTAAGCTTTTCTTCTTCTTCAACACACATGGCAATCAATTCGCTCATTTTCCACTTCTCTTTCTGCGTGTTGTAATTGATCTTGAAAGGACCAAACTGAGCAGGAAGATAAGTCATAATGAAATGAACCAAAAACCCCTCAGAAATTGCCATGTCCATGCCATTTAATTTTGCGGCCATATCATTCATCATCATGATATGTTCACGTACACCGCTAGTCCCATTATACTTGGTAGTGAGCATTTTCATTATGAGAGCACTTGCATTAGCCTTTGATGTACTCTTAAACTGCTCCTCAACAGAGGCTAAAAATTCTTTAGCAGTAAAAAGTTCACCAGCAACATTCTTTTCAGGAATGCCTCCCGAATCGCCAAAGAAATGGTGCTTTTCATAATCATGAGAGACATTCGATTAGAACGCTCCCATTTTGCATAAGCAGTTTTTGCTTCATCTGCAGCATCATCCTTTGGTTTCTCAGGTTTATCCATACGTAATGCTTGGTCCATTTCAAGAACACCAAGACATATCTCGAGTTGCTCTTTCCAAGTTGAAAAATTAGTTCCATTCAACAATGGTATTCCAGACATTTGGGTACTAATATTGTTCAATGCTGAAAATTCATCATGACAAATAAAATGCTTACTATTAACTAAAATCCACAGACATATAAAATTAAATAAATTAGATCAACTATAATTAGGGGACTAATAATTAATTAATCTGAAATAATAAAACGCCAATTAATATTTCAGGTTTGATAGTTGATCCACTAAAATCAATTCATATCACCGTTGGGCAGAAATAAATTGAACATAAATTAAAAATTTCATCTAATAAATTATACTTGACAATTAAAGTTGATAAAATTGACATTTATAATTTATTAAATGTAAACATAAGTAATACAATAGACATAATGTAAAACATAGTTTTCTTTAATAAAATGACGGTCACAATTAAAGTTGGTAAAATTGATAACGACCATTTATTAAAAGTAAATTAATATGAAAATAAATTATATATAACATAGTACCGTTGGGTTATTTGGTATATATAATATAGAATCATATATGTATAATATTATCATTATATAGAATCATATATGTATAATATTATCATATGTAAAACCATACGAACTTTGTATACGGTTTTGAAAATAAATACATAAAATAATATTATATGATAAACTATATGAATTATTAAATCATATAGAAAAGTCACTGTATAAAGTGACGTATACATAACAAAATTGAGGACTAAGTAATATAATTTTCTTAATTTGTCTAATTGAACACCATAGCGTCTCTTCAGTGGGACCAGACGCGTGATGCGCAAAAGGAATCGAAATAAAATAATTGATCGGATACAATTTAGGAATATAAGCATACGTCCTCACTTGTTGTACAATTCCTGATCCAATTTGGAAAAAATTGGGCAAGTACCGACATAATTGCTGAAAATAAGAGTTAAGATAGGGTTTGGACTAGAAAACTATACCCAAGAGTTGCATACAATCAACAACAGAAACTTTCTCCTTTGTGTGCGCCACGCCCTACAGAGAGGGAAAATTGTATGTATATTATTTTAATCATAAAGAGATATATATGTTATACAACTTCATAGCGTGCACACAAAAGAAGTTTATATGAAAATAATTCTATAAAAATTCCATCAAATACATATTTATCATTGAATTTCAGAAATTAAATCATTGAATTTAAGAAATTAAATCATAAATCTGAATATATATATATATATATATATATATTATCATTGAATTTCAGAAATTAAATCCGAAAAAATTGTAGTAATTTTATATGAAATTACGTACCGCTCCGATACCAAATGATAGATATTTGAAATATTAATTCATTATAATATTTCAGAAAAATTACCCGGTTTCAACGCAATTCATATAAAATTAAATAAACTCATAAGTTAGAACTTACAGGATTGGAGAGACGACATCGTAAGGCGGAAAATCGATCTTCTCCAATTTTTCTTGGTATTTCTTGATGGAAGATTAATGGCGTTTTTAATATTCTGTCTATTTTCCTTTTTTGGGCGAAAATGAGTGAATAGGTGCCAAATTATGACAGAATATTTTAATTAATACCAAGGCAATTGAAGGGATCAAATTTTAAATGAACATGGTCCATCAGATTTTCCATCAAAATCTGATGCACCCTTTAGATAAATTTAATAATTAAATCCGGTTCACATTTATTATTATAGGCCATAATAATTATAACAGCTCATTGAATGTGGAGAAAGTGATCGGGTCCTGCTTACACAAAGTATTAGATTAGTCAAAACACAAACACATGCTAATGTAGAAAAATGCAAAATATAAAATAACTTTATTTAACAAATGCGAGGAAATTACCGGAGGAACGGCGTCTGTTTTTTCCTCCGTAACATCTAGCGAATGAGGATGGGGTCCCCTAAAAAGGGAAGCAACGACCTCCTCTCTTCTCTGAAATTAACAAATTATAACTACTGAAAAACTTAAAAAGAAATTTGTCACATTGAAGTCTGGAACTAAAACATCATCGAATTTTTACCTTTCTAGTCTCAGATTTTGTTACCATACAATTTAGTGCCACATAATCATTCATACCAATATTAGGTACGGCTCCATTCAGAACCAGGTACAATCACAAGGCTAGTCTAAATTAACAATTCTTCTTCTTTAAGCTCCCTTCTGCTCCTACCCTCTCTTTTATATTTTAAATTAAGAAAAACTTCACAGCAACTGTCAAGGCATCTCCTTCCCTCTCCCTCTTTTTATTTGTAAGAAAAACTTGACAGCAGCTGTCAAGGTCTCCCTCTCCCTCTGCCCCTCCCTCCCTCCCTCCCTCTCTCTCTCTCTCTCTCTCTCTCTCTCTTGCAGGTTTAGGAATGAAAGATGGAAGGCGGTTGCTATACAGACCTATTTTCACTTCTATTTATATGACTAGGTGGCAACCCAAGAGTGACAAAACCCTAGCTTCAACGGCCAAAGCATGCTTTTCTACAAATGACACTCAGTTTGGACGTCCCAGATGTCTTTTCTTTCTTTTGTTTTTTTTAAAAAACAAAAAAAAACTTAGCATAGACAGCTCAGAACAAAAGAATAGGAAATTTACCCTGAACCCTGCTGTATGACTCAGATTAATAATATCTGGATGACAGGCAAGGTAGAAATTTTCAAATCCAAACCAGGACAGCTCAAAATGAAACAATTACATAACCTTTAAAACAACCTAATCTGGACAATTCATTTTTTTTTTTGGGGACAGCTCAGAGACAGCTAGCTATACAATTCCTATCCGAAACCCTAGTTTGAATGGCTCAGATCAATTCAATCCTGCTCCCAACGGCTCAACCACACTGTGTTACAAAAGTAACCACAACATTTATGGTAAAATTGTGACCATAAGAATTCAATTACGATAATAATTATGTTGATCTTTTTTATATATGGGAAGTTCATTGGCAAATCTCTTTTTTTTCCCAATTCCAAGTACAAGGAATAGATATTTGCCTAAAAAAAAACATTTCTTCATCACCAGTGAAAAATTGATACGTACCTTCTTGTCTCCCTTTTGATAAACACGACATCTCGCACAAGAAACCTCTTCACCGCTTGTTGAGTGTAAAGCAGTCTGGACAGAACCTGTGCTTAATTCCCATCTGTTACTTGGTAACTCTGGGCTGCAGGACACCAGTCCTGCTTGTTTAGCAAATAGCAATCTTGAACAATCCAGTATAAGAGTCGACAGGTCTGCATGGAAATTAAACCATCTAAGTATCTAACCTATGATTAATCCGTTATCACAACAAGTCCCAGCAAAATTATTATAAGAACAAAGAAATTGATACGTGTGCTTTGAGCAGTAGGAACGAGGTAGGCTCATCTCCCATCCACACGTCCTTGACTGATAATGCATCTGATAACAGAAAAAAATGTCAGAGTTAACATATGGCATGCAATCATTAAAAGATAAAAACATTACACAATAAGTTTTGCTTACAAAAGAATGCTAAAACTAGTGATTTGCAAATCTAATATAAGTTCGTAACCCAACATGATGCAACTAATATCAAAGGTAAAAATAACATAAGGTTCTTATTGAAAGAAAGCATAAGACAGTCCAGGCATGTGTGCCATCACCTAATAAAATATTCACCTGATGTCAAAAATATAAAGTTTTTATAGTAGAATAAGAGAACAATTATAAAGATAACATGATACCTCCATGTGATATCCAGCTCTCAATGCACATATGGCATGATAATAAGTGGAACACCTGAAACAATTCGTGCATGCCCCATGTGTTTGCTCACATATCACACAAGTCTAAAAACCCATTAGAACAAAATAATATTTAAGTTTGTATTAAAGCATTTTATGATGATGGACATCAAATAGCTCCCTCTTTTCTCATATAAGAAACTAAACAAACCCTGTTTATCATATGTTAATAAAACTTATTTGGTGTTTTGAGAGACGGCCAGGTTTTTTCAGTCTACTAGTTTACCAAACAAGTATAATCAAAAGAGATCACCCACAGGAGCAGATTTAGAGGGGGAGCTGGCCCCCTAATGACTCAAAAATGTTACATTTTACATGTTTTTATCTTCTTCCATTCTATACTACTATAGTGTCCCCCACTCCTTTCATTCAATGAGAATTTGTTCAATTCAAAGAAGATATATGTTCCTCTAAAAACATCTCCCTTTTTGTTCACTAGTTTTCCTAACCGAATTTATGTTCCTTGTGAAATTCCGCACCCCAAGCCTTGCCTACAACAAAAGAATCTGACCAGACTGACACTGCATTTTCTCATCCTAGCCTGGCTACAATCTAGAACAATTATTGGGACTATGGTATCCAATTTCTAGATATTTTAGTCACGAAAGCCCTAAATCAGCTCAAAAATCTTTAAATAAAGAGGACACTTAAATAATGGATAAATATATATGTTCCATCAGTATGGCAGGGTTATGCTGGCTGACCTGATACCAGATTAGAACTCTTAGCTAGTCCAGATAGAGGGTCAGATAAGAATTTTTAACATTGCTATTGGAATCTAGTAAAATTTATAAGTTGGTCCAGTTATACTGAAGAAAAAGAAGTAAAAGAAAAATATTCAGGTTGCAACGGGCAGTTACTCATTAGTCATTACCATGTACAAGAAGAAAAGAAAATCTTAAAAGAACAAGGAGTCTGGGACATACAGATCTCCTTTTTCTATCTAAAAGAAAAGAAAATCTGATAATAAAGAACAAGAAAAGCTTGTGCACAATTAATAATTGAATTTATAAATCAATAAATGGAGAAAAAAAAACCTTTCCGAAAGATTCCAAAGGTATTTTTTGGATACCAATGGTAGGCTTTATGGAGAAGGAAACTTTCGGCTGAAACCGAGCGCATGTCACATGCACCCAAAAGTCACCTATGTCTGTCTTCTTCAGCGAACCTCCTGTTACAAAAACAATCACAATACTAAGATGATAATCTTAAAAGAATTTATAAAATAGAAATAAATATAGAGGCACCTTTAATGGGACAGAGACAGCAGTCCTTGTTGACTTGAGGGTTTTTGCATGCCCAACAAACCCAAGAGGTGATGTCATCCACATCTTGTGCTCCATAGCAACTTTGATGCACAGCCACTTGGCATCTGAAGAAAATGATCAGAAGTTGACAACCTAAATCAACCTTTTTGAGTGAAACCCTTATTTTGGTATCAGGAGAAGCACCATGTACAAAAGGAGAAGTATCATGGAGCATTGCTTTTTATGCATGATGAAAGATGAAAGAAGTCAAATAAGTACAAGTATTTGAGAGGTACTGATTCGTAAATTCATACAGAAATATTATCAATTAAAATCTATTAGAGCAACCTATGCACCCACAAAGTAAATATATTAAATAAAAATAAGTGTATGCTACATAAATACCTGCAGCATATTATCATTTTATCATATTCAGAATCACCAGAACTCCAGCATACAGCACACTTCTCTATTGTCCATTTTCCAAGAAGTGGAGTAGATGCAACTACAAATAATACAAAGCAATTAAATCCTATGATATAGGGTTTAAGGGCCTTTTTCACTTGGAAGGACCATATACAAGTATACTTGCTCCATTATTTTTTCTTCAATTGACAGAGACAAATATCATCATTATAAAAAAATTATTCCCCTTTCTACATATACGCCATCTCTATTATTTTTATAAATCATAGTTAGCATTTTGTCTACTAGTTCACAAAAAGTTATGATTTTTTTTACCTTGAAGAAGATCCTCAATCTTCTGTGTAACTATAGTTTGGGGATTGCATTGATTACTCCATGTCCCAAGTTTATTTGATTTGATCTATTGCAACAGTAGATTGAAAAAAAAAGCTGGAAGTTAGAGAATTCAAGAAAAATAATGAGAAAGAACCCAAGACAGCCTGATCTGACCAAGCTTAGACCAGATAGAGTCAGTCAACCTGCTGGCCATTTAGATCAATCCAACCAAACCAAACAGCAACCTGATCAAACTTATTCCAAACCCTAAATAATAGCTTATTTCCCGACTGTTTGTGGGCTACAACCTCAAGGGCCAGCCTGGCCTGTTGCAGTGATGCCTACTGGCAGACTGGTGGACTGGGTGGGCATGGGTGGGCAGGTGGGCCGATCCGGCCATATTGGCATCCCTATAATTAAAATAATGGGAATTCTGCCATGTGTGCAATTTCTGAATCGGGCTTTAATTTCAACCGCTCATTTCCAAGAAAGATTAATTCATTAGCACTCATGAACGGTTGCGATCAAAGCCCGATTTAGAAATTGGTTCTCATGGCAAAATTTCCCTAAAATAATATTATAAATAGGATGCATCATATATTAGAGATTATGATGAAGTTACCCAGTCGTTTAATAATTGCATAGTCTTCTCGATCTTTACAGCACGTTTCCAGTTTTTACTTAAGGAGCCACTGTGACTCTCGAAAGCACTAGGGGTAATCTTCTTACCCATGCATGAACTGCACTGGCATGAAATCCTGCCAAAATTGAAAAAGTTTTTATGACAATTTACTGATACAAAGCAGAGAAAAGCTCAAGACCTTTTTTGAATTAAAAGAGAAGAAAAGAAGCATGAACATTGTTGAGAAAAGCTAGATTATTGTAGCATCAATTTATCTTCCTGCATATCTTGGTTTAATTTAAGCTTGCACAAATACTGCCAAGTGAAGGTCAACAAAAGAGGATTCAAAACTGGTAAAAAATACAATAGTTGAGGACAGTCTGCATTGATGGTGGAGTACAATATTGTCATGGGCTAGTAAATATATAAAACAATAAAAATACAGTAGAATGAAAAAAAAAAACTTACAAGTGTTCCTTAGGTAAATAGAACCCTTCAAAGTTCTCACAGAAAACAGGAAGCTCCTCTGGCAAACTATCCCTCAAATTAACAGTACAGGATCTGCCTTTACAAAAATAGATGAAAATACTGTGAAAATATATACAAGTCGCAAGATTTATAAATGTTTTAGGGTGATGAAGTGTCAGAAAGTTTAGATCAGGAAAACAAGAGCAATCAACCGACCCAGAAATATCAGGAGAGCAAAAGTGAAGAACCTCTCCTGCTCGAGTTTCATCACAATCTCCGGGTATCATGGTCGCACGCCCATCATATTTTACCTAACAAAAAGTTACAAAGCAGGGAACAGAATAGTTAAGAAAAAGGAAAGGGGGAAAAATCAGAAAACTAATCTATAAATGGGCATTCACCACAGTTCATGCATACTCCGTAAATTTGGAAACAAGTGGGAAGGATGGAGAACCAGATACACCTTATTCCACAATGATTCAGTTCATCAAGGGGAGTATACAAAAGTAATTTTCTAAGCAATGCCAGCATTTTGAGCAAAGAGAAGAAGAACAAATATATTTTGCAGGGAAGAACAAACAAGCTTTCTTGAGATAGACAATAAATATATAGTCTATACTTTGCACTTCAAAAAGATAAAAGACAAAATATGATAATGAAAAATGTGTGCCTGTGTTTCATGCAAGATAATGGAATGCAAATGTTTGCATCATAAATATAAAATATCCTTTTAAATCACTTTTTAGCTGTGTAAACGTAAATATTATAAATTAAACAATGAGCACAAACAAACTAACTTTACTGCATGCTGTACATGGCTGTTGATCATCCTCACGTTTCATATCCTCAATGTTCTTCGGCAATGGGATGGTTTTTCCACAGCTTATGCATTGCCTGACAGGACTCTAATAAAGAAAAATTATTTTATCATAAACAGAAAGGCATGGAAAATAGAAATGAAACATAACGAAACATCTATAAAATAAATACTTAATGAAAACAATTGCCAAATTAAGCTTGAGGAAAAGAAAAAGGAAATAAAAGAGTGAGATAGGGTAAATGTCAAGCTTTGACATGTTCTGTACCTTAGAAGATCCTCTTTGTTCAAGGCTTGAAGGAGAGGCTAGTTCGACGGATGCACTGCAAGTTGGCTCCTCAGTCCCCTTATACTCATCAGAAACATGCCTTTCCGAGAAGGCTTCTTCTATAGCAGCTCTGAAGCGGTCCTTAAGTTTGCCCAGTCTCTGACCTTTAAACCTGAAAATAATGTAAACCTCGCGATCCCCATTGCAAAAAAAGAAAAAAGGTTCTGCCCACCAATAGGGGGGTGATTTGTGTCATCTGGAATACTGGCCACCTTCTTTAAGTCATTTGATTGCTTGAGTTTTTAGTTTTATTAATGGAAGTTGATAACTTTATTAAGTTGTATCTACTTAAATTTGTATAAGGTCAATACTCCATCTTTCCAGACCAGATGATTTAGTTGTCTAGAGTTTTGCATAAACTGCTGGAACTTAAAAAGATAGCCACTACACCCAAGTTACCACCACTCCTGAGCCTTTTAAGTATACACTTAAATTAATACAAGTTAACATCTTTTTTACTCTAGGTGACTATAATTATCACAATATTTGATTACTAGTAGAGGAGAGCCAATGTGGCATAGTGCAATTGGTGGATAAATCCTAGGCGATATATTGCTGGGCGATGGTTTGCACCCCTAAAAAAACTTTATGTACAAATTATGAAAGTTTGGCTGTGTACCTTTCAACATTGTCTTGAAAACCAAAGATCATTCCTGGCTTAATCCATCCATATTCCTGTGAGAAAATGAATTTGTTAAGTCATAACACAATGCGTAGTTTCAGAATAGTAAATGAAACAGGTTAACGGATTAACTTAGCCCCAGTTTGGCTGCTTAACAGAAAGAAAATATTAACTAGAGTAGCACCAACAAGAGAACTAAGTCAATGCATCAAGCCCAACATGCAATCTTCAAGGTCGGTCCCACATACCAGTGGCTTTCTACTTAAAATGGCAAGTAGCCCTACATGCAAGTAACAAGTGCTTGTGGTTGTTGATCACCAACAGATAATTATAGTTGAACATTTGCACTTACTCTTTTCCGTCCCCTCACAAAACTGAAGTACATAACACAAATTGTACCCATTGCACAAGCATTCAAAACCACTTCTGGTGCATGCAGTCGAGGGTCAATGATAACAGCAGGCCAAGCAGGGCTCCGCTTATCAGCCTGTGCCCAAACCACCTCCCCAACCTTCAATTTCCTCATAGCCAAGACATCATTCATCCTTTCACACACTTCTTCGCACTTTTTTCCTCGATCTTTTTTCTTATTCCAGCCAGGTCTGACACCTTTCCTATCCTTTGAGTTTGAATTATGCCCCTCATCCTGTATGTTAAGGACTGGTGAGATCAACCTCTTGTTGTAAGGATCAAGAAAAATAGAATTGTTAAAGTAAATGGAACAACTCTTGTCGGTCCCCTTGAGCTGTTCCCAGCAGCCTCTGCCTCTTCTTTAATATCACACATTGATGGGGCAGGCTCTGATTGGGTAGTATCAGTCCTCACCCTTTTCTGACAGGGAGCTGCATACCCATTGGGGTCATTGTTGGACAAGAGCTCCTCTCCTTTGCAGCACTTCAGGTTCGTATTCTGTTTTTACATAATATCACCCTTAGCACCACAACTTAAACAAAAATGAATAATCAAGTTCAAACGTAGGAAAAAGAAAAGGTAGAAACCAATCATAGGATGTTAATATTGGAGTGACAATTTATGATGCAAAGGAAAGTTTTAGCTGGGTCTACTGAAACTAAGTTGCTGCTCCTCTAGTTGGCAATTATTACAACTTGATTGGAGGCCTCTTGGCAATATGATTCTTCTGCTGCTTTGCCGAATGAAGTTTAAATCTCAGAGGAACATTCAGATATCTTGTTTGCTTACTATTTTAGACTTCTGAAGTTTTGGTCAACAAGATTGCATTGAAAGTGCATTGCTAGAAAAAGGGCCATGTACCAAAATTTTTGCAAAAGACCTATCATATGGGATTTCTATGCAGAGAGTTACAATTGTTGAAACATGATTAAGCAGAAGAAATATGACGGCATAACATGCATGCATCATATCATGAGCTTAACAACTGTACCGTCCTATCAACATAAACAGATTCAAAGGTAATTTCAGTTTCCCAAATGCTACATTGCAGATAAGTTTAATTGTAATTAGCAGTTGCAAGTACAACTAAAACCAATTGTTTATAAGTAAAAATAATTCTAGTGTTCAGAAAGAACTTAATGTATTTTTGAGCTAAGAATTAAGAAGAACAATCAGCAAGGAATTGCTTTGCACATATATTTCTCCAAATCCAAAACAAAACAAAAGTTCCCGAGGAATGCAAAGAAGAAATAAACCATGCATCAGATCTACTTCTCTGATGACCATTAAATTGTACAAAAGTAACTCATCTTTGATTACATAATCAGAAATCATATAGTAACTTAATCCTGATTCTAAAAACCACCAAAAAAAACTTAATCTCAATTCCTTAAATAGAAGTAAATAATAGGCAAATATAGATCATAAAAAAAAAGAAATTTTTGGATTTGAGATTTATATTGTCAAAACAAAAACAGTTGCTTCTTATAACCTCAACAGGAAAAAAAAAAAAAAAAAAAATTGCAAAAAGTAACTTCAGATCGGTAGTTAAATAATCTGATGAAATAAAACTTAGACCAATGTGTGAAATTTCAGAATGAATAATCACAAAAGGTTACAGAACTTTTTAGAAACAATTAACAAATTTTAGATCAAGTTGACAAAAGACAACAAAATAAACTCTGGCCTGTTTTGTGCAAAAAAAATAAATAAATAAATAAATAGGGGAATAAATAAAATCCTTGAGAGAAGAAAACCAATGCCCAATTCACAAATGCAAAATACACCTTTAAAAAAATAATTTAGAAGTGAAATACATCAAATTTCATAACAGGAAGAGAGAGATCTTACATCTTTTTCTTTTTTCCTATAGATATTATCACCGCGCATGCGATCCATGGATTGGATTGAATATCACGAGGTGCAAAAGCTTATTTGAACGATCTTTTTAGCCGAATAAACCTTTATCACGCAGGGAATCGATCTAACAAAATCTCAAATTTATGGAGTACGAGCAATAATTTTTTAATCTTGAAGAAACAATGTCTGATAATAAATTATAAATATTTCATAAAGAGGAAAGGATACGAGGGGAAACCAGACTTCGGAAAGGCACGGCGTGCCAACTGTCCAAAGCTGAGCAGAGAAAACATACGCATAAAGTTATCATGGTGTCTCTTTTGTTGGTAGAACGAGTATATGAAAGAAGTATTAAAAGCCGCTGGTTACTCTAACCAAATAAATGATACTTCAATTAAAATTCAAGTTCAATGCAAGCATATCAATTGAGAAAAGAACACAAAAGAGGAAAGGAGACAAGGCATAAACCATAAATATTAGGAAAGGGGAAAAATAGTGTAAGACACATGCCAACTGTCCAAAGCTGAGTGACCAGTGGCGAAGGCAGTAGGGGGCAAAGCAACCCCCCTAACATTTGAGTTATGTTTGAGAAATATCAGATTATGTGTTTATTTTTGTTAATATACAATATATAGCCCCACAATAAAGAATTTGGAATTCTGCACGCCATAGAATTCACAAAGAGTTCAGAAAACTTTTCCAACTCATTTTCATGAAGGCTTTACAAATTTTTTTTAAAAAAACTTGATCTCTTTATAGTTTATACAAAGCATATATACTTGTGAATTGTGATAAAACAACATAAACTTTTTTTAATGGATTTTTTGTTGAACAGTACTATGAGGCAACATAATTTCTCCAACTTGTACTAATCATATAACTCCATATTGATTTTATTAAGCTATGTTAAATTAATAGATGCATGTATTGTTGCTTTTATTTTAATTATATCTTATTTAATCTTTTATTTTTCTATAAACAGTATGTTTCATGTTATTTTTATCACAATTTTTTAAATTAAATAATCACATTATTTTTTTATTACAATATTTTATATTTTACACTTTCAGATCTCACACCCCTCAAGTTGTAATCCTGGCCACCCCTGTGAGTGGTTAAAATACATGCTCAAGTTATAATGCAAGTTTGGTGGAACAAGTACACACCAGTTGTATGAAAATCCATCAGTTACTTGAAGCAAGTATATGACACTTCAATTAAAATTCAAATTTAATGCAAGTTTGGTTGCACTAAAAGAAATAATATTTTCCTTAATACTAAGTGGAATCATTCATTAATTTATCATTTTATTGAATTGATCAAAATGGATATGTTATTTGGGGGTCACAACAGCGAGGAAAAATGTAACTTAAATAAAACATAAATAGGGTTGGCAAGAAGTCAGTTTGATGCCTTACTGTAGCATCATTTAGAAGGGAATAATTTAAGTAATTTCATCCCATATTATCAAATTTATTTATAGAAAAATAATACATATATACATGTCAGTTCAGGTCTGAGCTATCAGCAGTCGAGACTAGTTGATCTGCTCACGTCAGAATTTATATATTGCAAACTGCCACTGGTTTTGGCAGCATGTAATATAAATATTAATATTTTTCTATCTGCTTAAATTATTCAATTTGAATTTTAGTACCTTGATTTTTGAAAATAAGCAAAAAAGATGTATGGGTCGAATCAGACCATCACCAGTTGGGTCTTACTCATCAGGTCATTCTTATATAGACAGATTGGACCATGAATTGCCACTCACAAATGAAGTATCTTTTTTCTTTGGTAACTTTTATGGTATTAACTAAGCATACCTTATCCAAGGAAACGGTTTCATCAGTGGCACCAATTCTCTGGTAACCTCCTGCAATATAGAGATAATAGGGGATGACAGAATCAGATCAGGCTACAAGAAGAAAAGAAGTAATGTTCCAAAGAAGATAATTTTTTCAGATGATTTAAGGAACAATAAGTAATGTTCCTAATAAGGTTTCATTAAAAAGAAGCTGAAGAAAATTAGACAAACCATCAAATATCACCGTCATGTAGAATAACATGAGAAGAAGGACGGAAGATGTTTGCAATTTCCTTATTTTCCCTCTTTTTTATATTAAATAATGCAATTACCATAGACATCCAATTTGATGCCAAAAGCACTCTTTCTTTCTAGAATTTCAAACCCATATGTATTCCTAAAGTTCCACCTTGAGCTAATCAAATTAGGGCAATCATGAGATAAGAGATTTTATCAAAATAAACAATAATATGAACAAGTCCTTTCATGATGACCCTAAGTCCCTAAAATTAATATCCTAAAATCTAAGGGCCAAGCCAATTTTCATAATGTTTTTAAATAGTATATTCAATTTCATTCAATACTAGGTACCATGACTTTTGTCTTAATCCGAAAGGTAGTTCAAATAATCCAGAGAATAACAATACACAATTTTCAGAACCATATATAGGAGTAAATTTACAGCTTGATTTCAACCCCTGATCTATTTGTAATCCAAATTTGTTAGCATTTTCCTTTTTAATAAATAACCCAACATGAATTGTATTGACTAATGATACATAGATCAAAGTTACTAACAAGTGAAGAACCAAATCATAGAACAAAGAAGAGATATTCCAACAAGCTTCTGATATGTACAAAGGTTTTGTCGAGACATGAGAGCATTCCATGAGAATTGGTGAAGAGGCTGGCACTAAGAGTGGTACAAGGTACAGTTCAAAATGTATTTGTTCATCGACAAGTGACAAGATGCAAAACCAGCAGTGGAAGTATGTGAAGGCTAATAAGTGGGTTTGGTATTCCATTCATGGTTCTGAAACTCGGAATCGGAATCGGACTCGGACTGTTGGTCCGAGGAGTCGGATCGGATGACTCGGAAAAAATCGGGTGACTTGGATCGAAAACTCGGATTTTTTTTTAAAAAAATCATATTTCATGCCTAAAAATCAGAAAAAAAAATATGAAAAAAATCGGAACAAAATATTTATTAAAAAAATAAGTTAATAACTCAAATATTTGAAGAGAAAAAATCAACTATAATATAAAATAATATGACTTAAGTTTTTTCCAAAAATAAAATAAAAAAATAAGTTGAGTTTTAATGATTTAATTAAATATATTTTAACAAATTAATTTTTAAACGAATATAATTTCATTAAAACATCTTAACATATTAGTTAGAATCGTAGAGAAAGAAATTATCATTTTTGTATATGTTTTTGGATCGATTTTTGGATCAGTTATCATTTTATTATAAAATTATTTCACTTCTGATTAATCCAGACCGTCTGATCATATTTAAATGGAAAAAAATATAAAAAATGCAGAAATGGAGCTGTCCATTATAGTCCATTTCCCTTCTTCTCCTCTTTCGGTCTTTCCCGTTCCCAAATCTTTTCCTCCTCTTTTCCGATAGATAAATCCCCTCGTGAGCAGCCGCCGTGGTGCTTTTCCCGGCCACCTGACGTGATTTCTCCACCCTAGCAACCTTTTCCGGTGTTCCCGTAGCCCCCTTCACCTCTCTCTACTAATGAAAATCGCCATTAATGGTGCCCCAACCCGATTCCGCTCCAAACCGCCAGAAATCGGATCGTCCTCTGCCGAGTCTGTTCCGAATCGCCCGAGTTGACTCGGATTCGGCCGAGTTTTTGAACCATGATTCCATTATCAATGCTGAACCTATCATGTGCTGTAACATCTAGCTCAACCTGGTACAAAAGTGCAATGGATAGTATCCCGAAGAACATTAGTATAAAATTACCAGGATAGCAATGCAAAACAGCAGGGTGGAGCTAACTGAAACCGTAATCATATATTTCTTCAAAAATAATATGCGTGTAATCAAATAAATTACAAAATTCACACCCTAAAATTATGAAATTCTTCAACTGCATAGATAAATAACCTTACATATTTTCTGCTTGGAGCAGCCTATGCTTTCCAGAAGTGATTTGTGCGTTGTTATGGTCATGAAAAAAGAAGTGATTTGTTGGTTGTCATGGTTATGAAATAAGCTTGATGTCAGCATAACATATCCCTTCATTGAATTTAGAACATTGGCAGGCACATTGGAATAACTATATATTTATTGCATGACAAGGTGAAGAAAGAAATATGTACATTAGCAAACCAAAAGGATACCGAGGTCAAAATTTTATTCATCTTTTTTAAAAAAACATAAAACCACAACACATTATATTAGTAAAGTTTATAAATCATCACAAATTGCAAACCAAATATTTAAATAAAACAACTAGACTACTAAAGATAGTTAACTGATTCTTCAACGAAAAAAAAAAATCCTTTGCTATTCCAAATGAATTATAAGAGAAGGTACAAGTTTGCAGAATGCACCTCGGAGTTATGGACCCGAATCCGGTGTAGCGCGGGACACCGTGTAGCACGCGTACGAACCGTCTGATCTTGATCGGACGGTTCATTTTTTACGGGCCTATCAATCTAGGTTACATGCACGGGGCTCCCTTGTCCATTGGATCTTGATCAGACGGCTCTGATGCTGCGCTACACGGTGTGCCGCGCGGCACCAGATCTGAATTCCGGAGTTATAATGCCAAGCAATCAAGTTTCCCAATCAGCCACAAAATGTATTATGCATCCCAGAAAAAACATCCTTCGATTCATAGCACTTCCTTCAGTTCTTTAAACACCACGAACCCATTCCTTGAGTGGAAATAGGCATCCCTTCTAATATCACACTCTCAAATCGTACAACCACACTTCCAGATAGCAAATAATCAACTTCGTTTCTTCCCGAAACACCCCATTCTAAGCAGTGTTGCATCTTCTCAAGATCAGAAGCCACCGTCTCCATGAAAATCGGGCTCTAGAACGAATCGAAGGAAGGATTTTATGAGCAATGGCACCTCCCTTTAGCCAGTTCGCTGCAGTGCGAGAAGAGTATGGCGGAGCGGGCATTGTACCCGACCCGAAGCAAGCAATTGTTGCGCCTAGTAGAGAATGAGATCGACCCATTTGGCTTTGGAAGATAGGTGGTGGAGAAGCGAGAGGGAAGTAGGGCTGGGGTTTAGCGTATAGGAGGAAGAGAGAGAAATGTCCAATCAGTGATGGAGGTATATCATTACTAATGATGCCACGTAATAATAGTACGTGGGCCGTTTGGATCGCTTGGAATTAGAAAAATAATCTATTTTAGATGAAAAATATTGAAAAGCTTGTAATTTTGTAAAGATTTTAGATGGTTAAGAATAAATTTTCGTCTAAAAAGAGGTTATTCATCTTATTCCTAAGCGATCCAAACGGCCCTATAATAATTAAATTTTACTTTAGAATTATAGGCTCCGTTTGGATGGTGTGGGAATAAAAGGAATAAGGGAAGAAGTATTGGGAAGTGTGTAGCTTTGTGAAAAGTTTGGATTGTTTATAATAAATTTGGGAGTAGGAAGAAGCTATTTCCTTATTCCTAAACTCATCCAAACACAGCCATAAATAGTAGAGGAACGCTTGCTACACTCTCCGATTTTTGGGGCTGTTTGAATCGCTTAGGAATAAGAGGAATAGTCTATTTCTAGGCGGAAAATATTGGAAAGAGTGTAACTTTGTGAAGAATTTGGATGGTTAGGAATAAATTTCCGCCTAGGAAGAGGCTATGACAGAATAGAGAGCGTAATTGTAAATCTATTATCTTAGATATTGTACCCTCCAGAGTATACAGCGGATAGATTATATAACCAGAATACATTATACAGCACTCAGTCCCTCCATTCCTATAAGCTACTGGAGATGTCCATTTACTGTCTAATACCCCCCCCCCCCCCGCAAGTTGATGGCTCTGCAGTTATCATCAACTTGTTTCTAATGTCCAAAAATCTGTTTGTAGTCAGTCCTTTGGTGAGACCGTCAGCAATTTGATCCTTGGAGGAGATGAACTTCACTATAAGTTGTTTGGCCTGAACCTTTTCTTATATGAAATGAAAATCAATCTCGACGTGCTTCGTGCGTGCATGGAACATGTGATTGGAAGCAAGAAACGTTGCACCAATATTGTCTCACCATAACACTGGGGGTTGAGGTGACTGGTAATGCAGTTCTTTGAGAATGAATTGTACCCAAGTGAGCTCAGCGACTGCAAGGGCAAGGCTGCGGTATTCCGCTTCGGTACTTGATTTAGCCACAGTGGGTTGCTTCTTTGAACTCCATGACACAAGGTTTGGACCAAGATAAATACAAAAGGCAGATGTAGACCTTCTATCATCTGGGCACCCAGCCCAATCCGAATCCGAGTATGCATGAAGCACCAGAGAAGATGACGGTTTGAAGGATAACCCTAAATGAATGGTGCCATTGAGATAACGCAAGATCATTTTTACTGCACTCCAATGTGAAGTAGTTGGGGTGTGCATGAATTGAGAACACTTGTTCACTGGAAAAGTGATATCGGGTCTGGTTATGGTAACATATTGTAGAGCTCCAACAACGGTCCGATAAAGTTTAGGATCATGAATTGGTTGTCCATCATATTTAGATAGAGAAGTGTTAACTGACATGGGTGTAGGGACTGGTTGAGCTTTGTCCATGTGAGTTCTACAAAGAAGATCTGTTATATACTGTTTTTGGGAAAGATGTAAGCCATCATGGTCATGTGTCACAGCTATGCCCAGGAAACAGCTCAAAGTCCCTAAGTCTTTGAGAGCAAACCGAGCTTGTAAAGTTTGAATAAGACTTGAAATTGCAGAAATGGAGCTGCCGGTAACAATGATATCATCCACATATATAAGAACCACCAAGGTATGAGCTGTAGAGTGAAAGATAAACAAGGATGGGTCAAACTTGGACTCTTTAAAGCTCAACGCCAGTAAAGCCGAACTGAGGGTTCGAAACCATGCACGAGGGGATTGCTTGAGACCATAGATGCCTTCTTTAGTCGGCATACATGCTGAGGGTATTGCAGGTCGATAAAGCCCAGTGGTTGTTGCATGTACACGGTTTCATGAAGATCACCGTGAAGAAAGGCATTGTGCACATCAAGTTGCCTAATCGACCACCTGTTGGATAATGCCATGGTGAGAACAATTCGAATCATTGTTGGTCGGATGACTGGACTAAAGGTGTCAAAAAATCGACACCTTCTACTTATGTAAACCCCTTTGCAACAAGGCGCGCTTTAAATCGCTCGATGGTGCCATCCGCTAACCTCTTGGTCTTAAAGATCCACTTGCATCCCACTATGTTCTGATCGGCTGGTGGAGGAACTAGGACCCATGTGTGATTGTGTGCCAAAGCATGAACTTCAGCCTCCATTGTTGAACGCCAGTGAGGGACTTTGTTAGCTTGGGCAAAGGAGGTTGGGTCTGAGGTGAGTGAAGCAGAAGCCATGAAGGCTACAAAGTCTGGAAACTTGCGAGTATGACGGATATGATCCTTGGACCTAGTGACCATAGCATGTCCTTGACGTGTAGAAGTTGGAATAGGGTTATTAAAGATTTTAGTGGTAGAGAAGGGAGCATTTGCTGGGGAAGAGGAGTGAAGTAGTTGGTTAGAAGAGTCAGAGGCATGGTCAGGTTGTTGTTGATTTGAATCACTTGACCGTTGAGCCTGTGGGGCAGTACTTGGAATAGATGACATGTTATTATTATTGGGCCCTCTTGATGGGCCAGAAGAGGAAGGTGAAGTAATGTTGGGCTCAGATTGAGAGCCGTTAGAAGAAGTATTGGAGGAGAGTCGTTGACAGCCCACATCAATTAAATTTGTTGAAGATTGATGATCAGTAAGGCAAGCAGGAAGCCATAATTCAAACTAACTAGTCGTAAGAGTCTCAGAGGGTTGATTATTTTGTAGCTTGAAAGGGAACACCTGTTCATTAAACAACACATGTCTAGAAACAAAAATACGACCTGTGGACGGTTGAAGATGTTGGAGTTATGTCCTAGGAGTCAATAATTTAATGACTTAAATATTAGTTTATGTTATGGATGATATTTTATCATCTGTTCCTAGGTTTATTATTGACAGATTATTCAGGTTGAGGATCTGAATTGTAGATCTCTGTGGATCATTCTTTAGAATGACAATAATAAATCTAAACGGTCCATAATCTTGATAATTAACAAGGAACATTAATTATCATATAAGATTAGTATGCAAGTTAAGTGATGATTAAGTTCTACAAATCATAGGTAAAGAGTTACCAACTTAATTGTATATGTGTATGTTATGGAACATAGTACAGGACTTGACCCAACGAAATAAACATATGGATTGTGTTATGTGTCATTGTTTATTTCATTATGATTTTGGTTCTAAGTTTGAGATGTTTATCTTTTCCACATGAGGATAGGTTCAATAAATATTGTCTACCGCTGATTCCCGATAAGGGCTGCTATACGGACTTTATTTATGTTCTCTTGAATTGTGCGGGAAAAAGCTAATCATCAAGAAAACCGTATGTCCCTCATTAATTCACTTAGTGAGTGACGATATTTGTTTGGGCCCCTTGATGGAGTTGGATCGTATGCGCGCAACTAAGCGATCAACTCTATATCAAGAAACGTATAATCTGCAAGAATGACACATTCCTATCTTGGATTATACGATGATATCGTGAGACATAAGAATCAAAATAGAGAAATACTTTTATTCTCTTATGCAGGATTTAAATACTGTAGCAGTACATTATTTATGCGAATTGGGAATCATAACGTGTTGCTAGATACCGCTTATGATTATTGGAATTAAATAACGATTTAATTCCATGTCCAACATAGCATAAATCCTCAAAGGGTCACACAAATAGGACATTAATCACACAGTGCATTATTTATTTATTCACAGCAGTAAGTACTGTGAAAATATGGTAAGATTGATTAATTAATTATATACCGTTGCGAACAGTTATAATTAATTAAGTCAATGGATCATATAGAAATAAATTAATGCATTAACTAATTCTAAAATAATTATTAATGAGTTAATAATTAATTTAGTTCAACACAATTTTAATATAAATGGTTATATTAATTAATTGGGCCGTTATTTGGTAGCAAATAGATAGCCCAATTAAAGAGCAAACAAATGGAGCTTTAATTAATAGAATTAGAGACTAAATTGAGTGGATTAAGTGGCCCATATAGGCCCATTTCGTGGCTGCCCATTATGGTGGTAGGTGGGATGGCATAGTTGTAATTATGCAAGAGGTCAATTAGGTTTTGTGCTCTATATAAGGACCACTTATGAGAGCCTCCACCTAGCTTTTCTCTTTCCTCTCATTCCTCCCATGGAGGCCGCCACTTTCATCCTCTCATTCTCTCTTTTGCTCATGTGTTGAGCTATTTTCTCTCCACTAAATCAAGGTTGTTGATTGATGCAAGAGAGAAAACCATAAGGATTAGGCTTGTTCTTTGGGTATGCTAGTACGTACCTTGTAGAACGTGATTAATCCTCCTTGGTGGACTCGAGGGTGGCTACTAGACGTGGTGGAGACGGTGGAAAAGGCACGCCATCGATTCCCATGCCTTGGTCGAGCCCCGCGAATACGATTTCGCGGGAGGTACAATATTCCACCTATTTCTTTGTGTCGAATGAGCTTTTGCACTAGATCCTGTGTTGCTTGTGTTTTAATTGGATTAATTAAGCGTAATTAGTCACAAAATTAAAATTGAGCAATTTCCTAACAGAAGACACCGATACATTTTTTGACACATAGCATACCCGATGAAAACACACTCAATTGAATGAGGTTGGAGCTTATGTGTATTGTACTGCCTGGTTAGGGGAAAACATTGAGAACCAAGTACTTTAAGATCCAAGTAATGAGGTGATTTTTGAAACAACCTTTGGTAAGGAGAACAATCATGTGATAAAAGCGCTGGAGGCATTCTATTAATCAGATAAACCACACTAGCAAAAATTTCATCCCAAAAACATAAAGGTATAGAGGCATGGTTTAGGACAGCTAAAGAAAGCTCAATAATGTGCCGATGCTTTCGCTCAGCAACACCGTTTTGCTCGGGAGTATAAGGACATGTAATTTGGTGTACAATTTGAGGAAAAAATTTGGTAATTGGTTTAAATTCCGTACCGCCATCGGTACGAAGAATCTTGATACTAGTACCAAAGATGTTTTCAACCTGTAACTTGAAGCTATTAAAAATATTAACTACTTCATCCTTTGAATGCAGAAAGAAAATCCAACTGAAACGCGTAAAATCATCAACAAAAATTACAAAGTAACGAAAGCCATTAGAAGTTACAATGGGATACATCGGAATGGATTAGTTCTAAAGGAGTTCTAGAAACAGTAGAAGAAGTCTTAAAAGGTAACTTGTGACATTTTGCCATATTACAATCACAACAAACATGTAAAGAATTATTGGTACAAGGCAATCTATTAGAAACTAAAATTTTCCTGGTAGTATCAAGAGATGGATGGCCAAGTCTATAATGCCAAATGTCTGCTGCAACTTTTTCTCCTAGCATTGCTTGAGGTACAAGAGTAGGTGTGATGGTAAATCGATACAGCCCATTAATGACCTTTGCTTGAACCATCGTAGTTGAGGTGTGGCGGTCCTTTATAACACAGAAAGAGGAACCAAACTCAATAATAAGGTTATTATCAGCCAACACCTTAGAAAGACTAATTAAATTCTTGGTAAATAATGGAACATGCAACACATCATGCAAAGTAATACTACAGTTACCAAAGGTAAGAACAGAATAACCAATGTGAAGAATGTGCATACCATTCCCATCCCCGATTTGAAGCTTATCAGTACCAGTGTAAGGCTCAAAGGAAGACAAATTGTTTATGTCACTTGTGACATGGTGAGTTGCTCCTGAATCCAGATACCACTCATTGGAAGGGACAGAGTTAGACCCAGCCTGAGCCACATGAGCTTGAGGAGGAACACCGGAGGAATTAGACCTGCTTGGAGCTTGATCAACATCATCCATGTAGCGCATATCACATCTCCACCAACATGCCCTTGCAGTATGACCTCTCTTAAAACAGATCTGGCAAGTTTAATATTTACCAGTATCTACTGAATTGCTGGCACTCGAAGCACTATTTGCCGGTGTTGGTAGCAGTGGTTGAGAATTAGCAGAGCGTGACCTTCCAGAGTTATTAGGAGCCCTATTGAAACCACCTCTGCTCTTTGGAGGCCGGAAATTGCGATTAGGATTGTATGATCTGGAATTACCAGACTGATTGTTGGCATAGAAGGCTGTTGGATTTGAAGGTCCAGGTAGAGTAGATACTGGTGGGTTTTGGACTTGCAATAACATTTCATGACTCAGGAGAAGCGATTGAACTTCTAGAAAAGAAATGGGTTCTTGTCTAGAATTCACAGCAACAATAAACGCATTGTATTCGGAGGGAAGACCCCTAAGAACTGTCATAACCAATTCTTGATCAGGAACTGGGGACCAATAAAGGCTAGTTCATCTGACAAAGCTCTGATCTGTTGAATGAAATCAGCACACGAGTTACCACCTTTAACAATGGATTGAAGCTTCTTCTTAAGTTCTGTCAACCTAGCTCGCAAGGATGCAGAGAAGGTTTGTGTCAGGTTGCGCCACAGATCTAGAGAAGTTGTAGAAGACACAACTTGTGCAAGAAGCGGCTCAGAAAGAGAAGCACGAAGCCAAGCAAGAACCATCTGGTCCTGTTTGTACCAGGCAAGGTAGTCTGGATTGATAACAACCTGACCAGTCGCCGTGTCGATGGTAGTAAAAGGCAACGGCGGAGCAGAGATGAAGTTGATCAGCCCGTAAGCATGAAGAACCGGCTCGATTTGAGAACGCCATGCCAAGAAGTTATTTCTTGATAACTTTGTGTGTACAGGTAAAGTCAAGAAGACCATAGGAGTAGAACCACCATTAATTTGGTGAGGAGGTGTGTAAGAGGTCGAATTAGAGAAATTAGGGTTGGGAACAGTGGGAATTAGAGGCGGAATTGAGGTAGGAGGAGTTGGAATTGAGGTATGAGGAGGTGGAATTGAGGTATGAGGTGGTGAAATTGAGGTATGAGGTGGTGGAATTGAGTTGTCGGAAGAAGAATTTGAGTCGGCCATGGCGACGAAAGAGAAGAAGATTGATTCTTGAGAAGAAAAAAGTAAGATGAGGAAGTTAGACGGCGTTTGCCTTTGTGTGCTCTGATACCATGACAGAATAGAGAGCGTAATTGTAAATCTATTATCTCAGCTATTGTACCCTCCAGAGTATACAGCGGATAGATTATATAACCAGAATACATTATACAGCACTCAGTCCCTCCATTCCTATAAGCTACTGGAGATGTCAATTTACTGTCTAATAGGCTATTATTCTTTTTCCTAAGCGATCCAAACGGCCCCTTTGAGATTCACTCTTTTTTAGACGAAAATATCCTTCGAATTCCTTCAATTTATGTCCTTCTATTTACATCCAGTTGAAAATGTGAGGGGCATTTTCGTCCAAAGGGAGTGGATCTCTAAAACCGAGCAATGTATGAAGCGATTTCCAAATAGTAGTTGGATGAAATTTTTGCTTCTTTAAAGTCTTTTGAGCAAGATTAATAAAGAATTTGAATAAGCACAAATTTTTTATTTCTAATTCTAAATTTTAGCTAGAATATGAATAAGCACTCGAATTTGTATAATTTTTTTATTCATAGGTTGTTTAAGTGCACTTATTCGATTTTTTCGTCTTAATGAAAAGAGTGATGAGCAATTTAAGCTCATTTGTTTCAGAAAAAAATTCGCACTTATTCGTACCCCATCCGAACACACCTATAATATCTCGAACATCCGATTATATTTTTCAACTAAAATGAAAACATGAACTATGTTACGTAATAATAGAATATTTTTCATGGATCAATTTTCTCAAAATTTGAATCATTGGGCATATATTTCATGGGTCTGCTCCACTCCGGGATATGACCCAGAAAAGGAAGGATGAAAAATTTCTTAACCACCAAATTTCCAAATTCGGAGGTGACAAAATTGAGCGATTTGTATGTGATGCTTTTTTTCTTTCGCCTTTGTTCTCCTTGATTCGCTATGAAATTTTTTTTATTTTGGAGCAGATTAATCGGATCGAGCAGGTACGGTCTATTTACTATCTCCTTCATTCACAGTTTCTCATCTCTTCTCATTTCTTTATATTTCATTGGGCTTATTTTTATTTGAATTGATGGAGTATTCATTTATATTAAGGGAGTATCAAACAGATTTTTCTTTTAGAGAGTGTGATGCCTTTTAAGGGAGCATCTATTTGAATTGATGGAACATTTATTTTCCATTAAGAATTTAAGATAATATTTATTTGTTTAAAGAAGTATCTTGATAATTATGTAGAGTTATAATCATTAGAAAGTATCTATTTCCTTTAAGAAAATACTTATTTATTTTAACAGAATATCTTACAAATTATGTTGTTAGATATTAGAAAAAAGTATTTATTTTTATTAAATGAGTTTTCAATTGTTCTAAGGAGTATTTATTATGGCCCTGATACAAAAGGTGTAGACATGGGATTTCATTTCATTTCATTGGATTAGAATTGATTGGAGATGGTTTTCAATTGAAATCTCATGTTCAAAACAAATATAGAAGAATTGAATTGAATTCTAAAAAAGGACTATTATGTCCTCATCTATTTGAAGGAAAGGAAGGGTATTAAGTTCTTTTCTATTTTCTCTCGTGAAATCCCATGAAATTTTGATCCAATTCCCAGGATTTTAATTGGGTCAAATGTTCCACAAAATCCTATCAAATGAAATGAAATTTGATATTTTATTAGGTTTTGATCAGATAATTTCAATATCATGAGAATTCCAAACCCAATTCCTACCTAAAAAGTTTGATCAGGGCCTATATAATTTGCAGGGCGTATTTATATTATGTGTATCAAGGGAGTAGTTATTCATATTAAGGGAGAATAATATGAGATTATTTAGTTATATGTTGCAAGGGTGCACATAATATGTCTAAAGTACTATATATTAGACTAAGAGAAAATTTATTTTATATTAAGAGAGTGTTTGTTTATATCTATTAAAATTATGAGAATATTTGTTTATATTAAGGGAGTATATTTTTTGTTACAGGAGTGTTTATTTTTCTCCTCTTACGAGGTTATGCAGTTAGATGATCGCAAGAGAGTGTCTATTTTGTCTTAAGAATGTATTTATTTATTTTAAGAGGGTATTTAAAAAAATTATGCATTTATATGTGAAAAAAAAAACAAAGGAAGAATGAGAAGAGATGAGGGAGGGTGGATGGGGAGAGCGAAAACTAGTGGGATGGAAGAAGAAGAAGAGGAAAGGAAAAGAGGGAGCGCAGAAAGTTAAGGGAGAAAGAGAAGGCGAGTGTTAAGGTAGGTAAGGGTAGGGGATAAGGAAAGGTAGGGCGAGGATGTGAGTGAAGGAGAATTGTTTCTATTTTTGGGATAAGCACTCTTTCTAAAAATAGAATGAAATGGTGGATGACATAATTATTTGGATGCAAGTTATCAACTTTGATTTTCAAATAACGATATTTTTTGTTAAAATAACAATACACACAAAAAAATTTTGAACCATTACAAAATTTGCCTATAACAATTGTTCAAACTTCAAAATGGCAAATCTCAATGCATTTTTCGAATGATGATACTTCTCACATTTATACATATTTTTTTTTATTTATTGAATTAGATTCACCAATCGCGCAAAAAAAAATTCATCATACTCGTAAAGAAAGGACATTGGTCAAGCTTCTTCTTCCTTTCTTTATATTTATTATTTTTTTTCTTAAATTACATTTAATGACTTTTTTTCTTTTATCTCTCCATTATTTAGGATGTGAGTAGAAATCCTTATCTCTGTTAAAGGATTGTAAATGAGCCGTTGATATGTGCATGTTAGAGTTTATATGTTAGAGTTTATATCGTATCGTGTTAACACAAGTTAATATTTAAATGTAATTCTCGTATCATGTTGAGTCAAGAAATCTGTTCATAAATTAATACATCTAGCTAGATAACTAATGGCATGGTCCATTGTCACCGAGACTCCGAGTCTATATTGTACGGATGCATGTGCAGATATCGTATCTAATCGGCGCAAGTGCGGAGATATATCATTTTTTAAAAAAAAAATAGAATACGGAATATATATAAAATAATAAAAAAATCAAATTATATATCAAAAGAATTGATTTTATTTTTACGTTCACCACTATAGCGTATGCAATATTATTCGGTATATATATATATATATATATAGAGATTGGCTAAAGTATACTCCAGCATATAGATAGCCCGTATGCTGGAGTCGTTTCTCACAATCTAAAGTGCATACAGTCGATCTGAAGCTTTCAAATTGTTCTCCATATTGAAATCTCCTAGGAAACTAAAATTTATATTTTTTCGAATTTTTTTACTATATATTATGCTATTTTAAAAAAACATTGTAAAGGAGTTATAAAGGAGTATTTCTGACCCTTCAATTTGAAAATGGCATAATATATAGCAAAAAAATTCGAAAAAATGTAAAATTTGGTCTTGAAGGATATTTTTACATGGAGAACAACTTGAACGGTTTGGATCGACTGTTTGAATTTTAGATTTTCAGAAACGACTCTAGCATACGGGTTTGATCCGTATGCTGGAGTATACTTTAGCCAATCTATATATATATATATATATATATATATATATGAGAAGGGTTCCAATGCCAACATTTTGGTTGCCCCCAAATACCAATATTTCACTATTTGGTTACTTTTTTAAAATTTAAAATAGAAACGCCAAATTCAAACCGGTCATCTTATTTAGTTCAATGACCGATGCATTTTGATATAAGTTTTGTAAATTTTAGAGTTTATTTGATACTCCATCAAAGGCTAAAACATGGACGTATTAGAATGAATCTATCACAATTAATAAGGTTCGTTTATTTTTCTACCTCTTGATAGAGTAGCAAATAAACTCTAAAATTTACAAAACTTATATCAAAATGCATCAGTCATTGAACTAAATAAGATGACCGGTTTGGATTTGACGTTTCTATTTAAAATTTAAAAAAAGTAACCAAATAGTGAAATGTTGGCATTCGGAGGCAACCAAAATGTTGGCATTGGAACCCTCCTATATATATATATATATATATATATATATATATATTAAATTAGACTCCAAAGTACACTATCTAATATTTCATTCTTTTAATTCAACAAAATGATAGTAGAATACATTCTATTTTTCAAGTTTCATCCAAAAAATGTATCAAAAAACATACCCAAAAATGAATTAAGGGGCTGTTAGGATCATATGGGAATAGGAGGAATTTTCTATTCCTAGACATAAGTTTATCATAAACAATCCAAACTCTTCACAAAATTACATACTTTCCAATACTTTATGCCTAGGAATAGGAAATTCCTCCTACTAAGCGATCTAAATAGCCCCAAATGCGTATCTTGACTAATTATGATTGAATCCGCCTGTCAAGCACTTTAAAATAATAGAATTCAACATGTGGAGTATCGGGTGCGAATTGCACAAGTATTGTATAAGAGTCAGTATGGGATACGTATCCGACATGGGTGCAAGGGTATTTTAAAATATCCGTACAACATTAGGGCTTAAGAGATGATATGAAGAGGAATTGATAAAAAAAAAATTAGATAATATTAATTTTTATCGTGTCAACATAGCTTCGAGATGATATAAAGAGAAATCGATCTAAAATAATTTTAGATACTATTAATTTTTATATCATGTATACATAGCTTGGAGTCTGGAGATGATATGAAGAGAAATTGTCATTCCATTTGTTATCGCGTGCCTACAGGAGGATGCATTTACAACAAGTGTCTTTTACGGTTATTGCTCGGGTAGCCGGGATGAGTCATTTTCGGGCGCCGTGTATTATTTCAGATATAATCTGACGGTCAAGCGGCCCCACTCCACAGGCCACAGCGCGGTTGAACCGCATCCTCAGCGGTCCGAAAAAGGACTGCTCCAAGCAGTTTTTTTCATTTTTTTAAATTTTTAAAAATTACAAAACTCAAATGGAGAATCCAAACTGTTGATCTTGTTAAGTTTTATCAGCGATGCATTTTCATATAAATTTTATAAAATTTGAAGTTTATTTGATACTTCATTAAGTGACCAAATTATGAACGGATTAGAATTAATTAAATCAGGTTCGTTCATTTGTTGACCACTTGATCTAGTATTAAATTAACTTCAAATTTTATAAAACTTATATAGAAACGCATCGTCGATAAAACTTAACAAGATCAACGGTTTGAATTTTTTATTTGAATTTTACAATTTTTAAAAATTAAAGAAAATAAAAAAGACTGCTTGGAGCAGTCTTTTTTATGGCTGCAGAGGATTCGGTTCCACAGCGCGGTCGCTTGCAAGTTGCAACTGCGATGGATCGAATCAGTTAATTTAGCTCTACCCTACCCTTCGACTTGCGACTTGTCCGATCTCCTGCTAGCGATCATTCTCCAAATTATTTGGCAATTCAATTCTCTCTCTCTCTCTCTCTCTCCAATCGCCATCATAAACCCTCGCCATGTCGACGGCCGCCGTGGCGGCGGAGTGGCAGGAGATCGCCGATCGGAAGTACCTCCGCCGCCCCGAAATCTACTCCATGCAATGGGGCCGCATGGACCTCTCCCGATTCCGCATTGCATGCGCTCCCTTTGGCGGTCCCATCGCCGCCATTAGAGACGACTCCAAGATTGTGCAGCTGCTCGCCGAGTCCGCACGCCGCCACCTCCAGATCTTCTCCAGTTCGGGCGACCTCATCGCGTCCTGCCCCTGGGATCGGCCTGGAGGGAAGTTGGTTGGCATGGCCTGGACTGACGATCTCCAGTTGGCGTGCCTCCTGGAGGACGCATCCGTGCATCTGTTCAATTCCAGGGCTGAGCCTGTGGGACCCGCGATCTCTCTTGGCAAGGAGCCCTCGGAGAGGGTCATCATGCATTATGTGTTTTGGGGAACTGGTGTTGCATGTCTGACTGACACGAACCAGGTTCACACAAGTTCTTCTTGTATAAATTTTCTCTATGGGTAGCAGATTGTCTTTTGATTTTTTCTTTTTTCAGGTGTTTGGATGAACACTAACCTGTGTTCCAGTGCAAGCCACATTGCATATACCTAGGTTAAGCATCAAACCTCACCCAGGTCTCTTTGTTAACCAAATGTCTTGTTGGCCTAACAGCCAGAACAAATGCTGAAATCAATAGTACAAATGTAATTCAGCATGCATATATCTTAGTGGTACACTAGTAGACAAACATGTTCCATTTAATTTTGGCATGGTAGCAGCAGCAACTGTGTTGACAGCTTGTAAACCTAAAAACCCTGACTATAATGCACTTTCGAAACCAGGTATACTGCATCCCAGATTTTAAGAACCCTAGGCCATGCCAACTAGCTGACCCAGGGATTGATGAGATCGATCAGGTGTTCTGTATGACTGTGAACGAGCCAAAGGCTGTGAAATTCGGGACGCCTGAGGTTCTTCTAGCAGTAGGGGACTCTGTGCTATTAGTCGGGGAGTATGCTGCACAGACAGTTGGTGAAGGTATAGGGCCTATTCAGAAAATGGCCGTTTCAAAGGAAGGGAAGTTTGTTGCGATGTTTACCGGTGACGGACGGCTCTTGGTGGCTCTTATGGACTTCTCGAGGATTCTCTTTGAGTATGACTGTGAAGTTAGTGTTTTGTATTCTCTTTAAGATTCTAAAGAATTGTTACTACTGCATAGTCATCTGATATTTACGGTGTCTTTTCTTTTCTCCTTTTTTTTTTTTTTGGTTAGTGCACACACACTTAAGCACCAACTTGGTAACTGCTAAAATATGGAGTAAATTTCTGGTGATTATTCAATTTAGGTTTGTGATTCACATAAGGGTATAAGCTGTAGTCGGCCAAACAAATGTGTGGAAGAGAGTGAAAGAGAAAAATAATTTCATAAACAAAAATATAAATGAAAACTGATCAACCAGTTCATGTGTGGCATCTCCAAAATCTCATCTGAGACATGCACTTTGCACTAAGTATTAAAAGAGCATACCAGTCATGGTGGTTACTGAATGTTCAGTTGTCATTCTAGGTGTCACAGACATGGGAATTAACCTTTTAGTAGCTAAAGAAAACAATGAGACACGAACAGCCATTAGGCATGCTGATATGAATTTTCATTTGCTATTTACTTATAATTGGCTGAGTACTGGTTTTATCTTGTAGTCAGCCCTACCTCCTGATCAGATGGTCTGGTCAAGTCTGGACAGTGTGGTTCTGTACTGGGAAGAGCTGATTTCAGTTTTGGTGATTAGTCCAGCTGGTGATCCAGTACGCTACACATATGATGAACCAGGTATACAGCTGATACCTGAGTGTGATGGGGTCAGGATCCTCTCAAATTCAAGCATGGAATTTCTTCACATGGTCCCTGAATCAACTGTCTCGATTTTTGGTATATTTGAAACAATGGAGCCGTCCTCTATATTGTATGATGCTTATGACAACTTTGAAAGAAGAAGTGCAAAGGTACACTTTTTCATCATTATAAAGCTTGTGAAGTATTATTGTAGATACATTTATCTTTATTACTAGAGTATTAATTATTTTGTTGGACTATTTGTTGGCACTATTTTGTTTCTTGTTTAGGTTTAATTTTAATATTGGGTATCAGCTTAGACTAAATTGGTTGAGCTCAAGGCTGAATAGGAATTCCTAATGAAGTCGTAAACTTCGCAATTGATATTTACTCTTGTATATTTAGGATATGTGGCACTTAATTGCTTTGTAACTGAAGCTCAGTTGGGTTTGACCAAGCTCATACAGACTTAAATTTGATGTAGTGTAACAAAATATGAATTGTTGACAGATGCGATCTTTTATTGATTCACTAATGATCGATACTACAAGTAAAGCTGTACAAGATATTGCACACTCTTTTTTTGTTCTAAACAAGAAAGGCACATCTTTGGCAGGCTGATGAGAACCTGAGATCCATTCGGTCTTCTCTGCCAAAGGCAATCAAGGGGTGTATTGATGCTGCTGGGCATGAATTTGATGTTTCCCGCCAGCGCACACTTCTCCGTGCTGCCAGCTATGGCCGTGCCTTCTGCAGGTAAATGTTGTAACCTTTCTGGCCATTTTATCTTTCAACATTGGTTGAAGAAAGGCACAAATGAGAAGAATGCATGAGAACTCAAGATTGTTGTTTAACTTCTTTTTTTTTTTGGGTATTCACTGGCACTTCTGCCACAAAATGACATAAATACTGTAGAATCTAAGTTCCAAGACTTGTAATTTTGTCTAGACTCTAGACTGGCCAAATTAAGCCCATGGGGCCATGGGACTTTAGTTGAATCTCTGTGTGTAACATCGATTTACCCATTAGCTCAACTATGCATTGTGTATTTTATAAAATAAGCTGTCCTAAAGAGTAAAGACCTTGAAAAAAGCCAGTAAAAAGGGTGAAAACAATGACTGCTGCATTTTTGTACGAGACTTGCCTAATGTTGTGTTCTTTGTCCAAGCTTGCAATTCTCAGAAGCTTTAGTTTCATAGAAATATTTGTAATGTTTGCGCTGGTTGACTTTTCAAGATTTCTGAATGTTATACCAGTCTCCAAAAACTTCAGTAAGAGACAAAAAGAACTCTGTAACATGCTAGTCAAGGAAATGCATAGTGTTTACAGGCACCTAGTTGGTTGTGTAGATGAATACACTCGAGTTTTTTCTGATATTGAACATGCAAATGATACATCCAGTTGGCTTTGACAGCCAGTATGACCGTGACCACTTTAAGGAGATGTGCAAGACTTTACGAGTACTGAATGCTGTTCGTGATATTGGTGTCCCACTTAGCATCGGGCAGTACCAGGTACATTGAAGAACATTGCTACACCATGTTTTGCACGTGTGTCATGTAACCTCTTAAACTTTCCTCGTCTTAACAACTTTTAAGCATGAGCAGCCGTGGATTCAATTTGGATTCTATCATAAGCCCCGTTTAAAGCTATGCACTTTCTTGTAGGTGCAAAACAACATGAATTAAAAATCTGATAGATAAGGATACTTGAATACAACTTGTGTAGCCTCGTACTACATTGTAATGCTCTAGGGGAAGCTAGTATTTTGCCTTGCAAACCCATAACATCAATTCATGAGAAATATTACCTGTACAGCCCGCTAGACATTATGTTTCCCTCATGTCCCTAATTAAAGGATAACAGAGAAAAGCTACTATCTTAACTAAGAGAATGTAGTAGTCTGGGTATTGTTTGAAGAAATATTTTTTAACGAACAAGTAAATATGTTGATTCCTATTTATTCACTGGGTTTTTGGTTTCATAGAACCCAATTTACTGAGAGACTAATATTGAACTCTCTTCAGAACTCCCAAAATATTGGCTGGCTTTGTTGCACACAGAATTGGTGAGTTGTAAAAGAAAAAGAAAAATCTGGTGTGGCATATAACAAACTGCCATACTCTATAGAAGGATTGTCATTACAATTGGTATTACATGTGCAGAAGGAAAAGTCACTGCATATGCAGGAGTTATTGATGATTTCTGAGAGTTCTTTCAGCAATCATAAATATAGTTCTTTTGTTAAATTCTTACCTTGCTTCTCTCTGTCAGTTGCTGACGGCACCTGTTCTGATCGGACGCCTGATCAATGCCAACCAACATTTTCTTGCTCTAAGGGTCTCAGAGTACCTTAACCTGAATAAGGTAACACTCTTTTGTACCTTCCTATTATCTAGGACAGCCTTGACCCTTTACTGTAGTTGAACTTCTTGTTTGCAGTTAAATGACAAGTCATTGTAATAGTAACGAACCAGATGTATTTACAAACTAGTAGTGTTGGTGAAGTAATCCTTGAATTTCTTGTTGAGCATATCTTTGCAATGTTATATCCATTAGATATGGATTATTGTCATTTATGCCAGTTCAAATGCCAATCAACATCTTCTAAATGTATTGGGAACTTCTTGAAATTTGTTAGTTTTGAAGGTTTCAGGGCTTGTAATGCTTTTTGAAGTGTATTACATTTTATAGGGGTATGTACAGTGATGCAAATTCCAAAGTGTAAACTGATAATTTAATGCCATCAGTACTCATCGTGGAGATTAAATATATACTGACTTTATTTGATTATCCTGTATTTAGATTTGGTCTTTGACCTAATAAGTATTGATTGTGCTTTAGCAAAATGGGGTGTTCTTTATAGCACTGTTACTTTGTATCTTTTGTAGTCCCCACTCATTATGTGTGCAATTTCACTCCATTAATTCTAGTATTCTGGTTTTGTAGGAGGTGGTTATTATGCATTGGGCATGTGAAAAGATTACTGTATCACCTTCCATTCCAGATGACATTCTTCTAGAAGCCTTGCTTGAGAAGGTTGATTTTATATTAAAATTTTTAAATCCTTTTGTTGTAAAATTAATCTGGTACAACAGTTGGACTCGACATCAATTTCAACACTACTGTTAATCTACACTGATATTGATCAAATATATTAGTTGATATTCTGTTCTTTTGGACTTTGGTAAGGGCTGAACCTGAATTATTGTATAGCTCTTGTACATGATGTGATGTGCATTGTATGCAAATTTTCCATGGAGGAAATTTGGATATGAGATCCGAACTATTGTTTTTCAATTTGTACCTTGCACAGATTTGTTTAGTAAATGGGGTGTACTAAAAGCTATTGTTGGTTTCCAATGTGAAATGCAGCTGAGATTATGTAAAGGGATATCATATGCAGCAGTTGCTGCCCATGCTGACAACAGTGGGAGGAGGAAGTTGGCTGCAATGCTAGTTGAGCATGAGTCACAATCTTCAAAACAGGTACACTTTCTATACTATGTGCTTGTTTTGATTGATATGTTCTAGCTAAAAAACTACATATATTTCACATAATGGTTGTAATGTTTATTGTTGCATTGACACACAGAACCCTTTATGACTTTTTAGCTTTTTATTCAAGAACAAAATGAGCATACAGAAACGTGATACCATTTCGGAAATGTAATAGCATGAAAGAGAGGTAACTTAAAAGTGCATCCTAGCATGTTAGTGATGCACTAATGGTCACTACCATAGGAACAATATTTGGGGGTGATTTTGAATTGCTGTGCAAACAAATGGCTGTTTAAATTATCCATTAACGAATTATTTGACCAATCCACAAGTGAAAAAGGTCATGAATGTTTGGGTGATGAGGAGGCAATCCTTCACTATGCTTTCCTGGCCATGTGCTTTTGGAAATGTATAAAACTCATATAACTGCACATGGTCAAAATAATCTCAGTATCTCACCCTTAACTAGATTGGAAATTATATTGATCCTGGTGCTCTGGACTTTATGTTTAATTAAATTCTTTCTTAATCAATGTTTTCGTAGGATTTAGCAAATTTTTCAGAATTTTTTCTGAAATGTATGAGGTTTTTTCTGAATCACATTTCTCATATTGCTTTTGACTGCTAAATTCCATATTATAGTCAATCTTATGCAGTTTTAGACCCCGGGATAACAGTGGTACTACTTTTCATTTTGTTTCACATGGCAGGTTCCTTTGTTACTAAGCATTGATGAGGAGGACACTGCACTGGTGAAGGCAACTGAAAGTGGCGATACTGATCTTGTCTACCTTGTTCTTTTCCATATCTGGCAGAAGGTAACTTCACAAATCAAATTGAGTTCCATTACGTCTTGAAAATAAGACCTAATACACATCCACACAGAAAGTTCATATTGACATAGCTACCTTTCCTGTTTTGTTAAAAAAATGACAGTGCTGGTATCTTTGATACAAAGAAAATCATGTGTATAAATTTTACATAATACCTAATCGAAATAGGTTCCTATCATATTTCTTGTAGAACAATGTATTCCTACATAAAATGATCTTTTAACTGAAAGCAGAAAGAAGTAAGCTGTCTATGAATTATTGTATTAGGTGGAAAGTGTCAAAATTCTAGTCTGGATTTAGAGAAGCTTTTTATGAGCTAATAATTATACAGACTTTTATGAGATCTTAGTAGCCTGGTTTATAAGTTTTTAGGTTCAGCTCCTACAATACAGGTAAGAATGATGTATACCAGCTTCTGCTTCTTTGAAAGTAATTAGATTGCAGTTGTGATGGTAGTGTGGCAGGATGGACTGTGGCCAACTTTGGATGCTGGAGTAGTAATTTGCAAATTTGGGGCTAACGTTCGTCAAAAAGGCTTAGTTGCAATAGAACATAATTGGTTCAAATGTTCCCATGTAGAAGCAGTAATTCAGGATACCAAAGCAGGGTGTGCTAACATCTTTAAACATACTTAGGGTTCAGTTTAAACTAATTTTAATAAGTTGATCTTCATGGATAACTTAGAGCTTTATTGGGTTAAATCTTAATCAGCTTACTAAAGCTAAGTTTCAATTAAATTGAGGTGGAAGCTTTATTTGCATAATACTCAGTTTACATTGATTGTTAAGGGGTGATAGTTTTGTGGAAGTAGGTTTCTGTAGTGGCCTGTTTTCAGTTGGGAACTTGCTGTTGAGTTTGAGGGGCCTATATGTACTGGCTCATCTTTAGATTAAAATTAGTTTTTGCCAGTTGCATTAACGTTCTTTTCACTACCTTTGCAGAAACCAGCATTGGATTTCTTTGGTACAATCAATGCAAGACCACTGGCTCGTGATTTGTTTATTGCATATGCTCGGTCAGCATACTCCTATAGAAAAAAATACACATAACATCCATCTCTTTTATTTAATGCCCTTCCTGAAATTACTTGAGATGAAACTTCATCCTTTTTTTGTTTATTTGTTTGGATGCAGATGTTACAAGCATGAATTTTTAAAGGATTTTTTTCTCTCAACCGGACAGCTTCAGGTAGGTTGACTTTATGAATTCTTATTTTGTTAACCACTTGAATTCCAAGTTGCATCAGAGATTTATTTTTCTTTAAATCGTGTAGAGCTGCTGGATATCATCAACTTAAAATAGTATAAACTACCATTGGTGGTTACCACAAAAACCTTTCCGGCTTCGACTATATTATTATTATGTGTTAAATGGTGCATTGGTCCGTTTGGTGATTGCGGGTCTAGGTCGTACGAGTTTTAGTTCAGATTGAAATGGTCAAGTTTCAGATTGGTTTCTTAAGTGAGAGGAAACATGCAGTGTGAAGGGAATGATTCGTTATGGTTTTCGAGTCTCGATCCTTCAGGTAGGCTTGGTTGGGTTTGGTGCTACTTATGTTATCCAAGGAATTGCAAGTTTGTGATCAAGTTCTATCTTTCTCACATCAGATTATGTTGTTCATTTGTTAGCGAGTTAAGGTTATATTAGTCACTGTGTCGGTTTGGGTTAGGCTACAGGTTTTAGCTTGTTTTTGGGTAATTGTGTGAGTTGCACATAATTGTAGATTGGTTGCACCTGATTGTCGGGATTCTGATTTCATGTGGCATGGAGTGTAAGTTGGATTATCGTTTAATGTCGGATTGGATTCTGGTTGTTGAACAAGTGATAGATACAATTTTGAACACCTGCATGGAAAAAGATGGCAGAAATCTCTCCATATCAATGTTTTATCATTGAACTAATGAAATGATCCTCTTGTAGGATGTGGCCTTCCTTTTGTTAAAGGAGTCAAAGCTAATGGAAAAGAATCCAATGGCTAGCAAAGGTTCACCTCTTCATGGCCCACGAATCAGAGTCATTGAACAAGCTCATAAGCTTTTCGCTGAGACCAAAGAAAACATGTTTGAGTCTAAAGCTTCTGAAGAGTATGCAAAATTGCTAAGGTATATTGTACAATGTGAAGCAAACAGCATCTGTACTGTAGACTGAAAGTTAGCTGCTCTTGCTAAAGCCCATCCTCTTGGACTGACAGATCAGGATCAGGATCCTGACCCGACTCAATACAATGGCTTGCCTGATGTAACTTGACCACTTGTTGGGCAAACTACAGGAGAAAAAAAAAAAAAAAAAAAAAAAATCTACTTAAGCCATTTTCAGCAAGAGATTAGACATAATATGCATCCAACAGAAACCATTTTTTTTATTATTAGTTCTCTTGCTACCGTCAAGTAGTTTTTCTACAACAACAACTAAGTCTTTTGTCCCAAAACAAGTTGGGGTAGGATTACGTAGTTTTTCTATCTTTTTTTTTCATTTTTCTTTTTTCCTTTTATATTCTTATTGTGCTTGTATCTTGCAGGGTACAACATGATCTAGAAATTTCAACAAAGCAGGCTATTTTTGTGGATTCTAGCATCAGTGACACTATCAGGACATGCATTGTACTGGGAAACCATCGGGCCGCACTGAAAGTTAAGAACGAATTCAAGGTTAGTATTTGGCATCTCCGATACCAATACATGCTTGTGCATCAGTTTAGTAATACTTCAATTTGCAACTCAAGGGGTGGGTTTCTGTGCCCTGAGAAGCTTTAAAGAGATTTAACCAAAAAAACAAGACAATGTTACCCTACTTAAGTTTGAAATCGCCTTTGAAGTACATCTTTACTATACTAGCAAAGTAGGGTAGGCAGTGGTGCTTGCAGCAATAGTAAACAAGAACATGGATATAATATTACAATGGTCACTTCAGGTTTCTTTGTAAGTCCGTTGTTTATATTCGAGAGAATCTGCCAGTTTTTTCACCTGGCAATGTTGTATTGCTTGTGGGATTTGACTATTTCTCAACAATGACACTGTGCTTTAACAATTTCTTTTCCATACATTTTGGAGGTTTCTGAGAAAAGATGGTACTGGCTGAAAGCATTTGCACTTGCTACAGTAAGGGACTGGGATGCTTTGGAGAAGTTTTCAAAAGAGAAGAGACCCCCAGGAGGTGAACTGTTGTCTCTTTATTCTTAAAATAAAAAGATGCAACTGAGGCCAACTGAAATGGTGACTTGTGTTTTAGTTATCAAGAGATATAATAGAACCAAAGAAATATCTCGAATTGATACAATATTAACCATTCAGGTCCTGATACTGGCATGTTCCTGGTAAAGTTCCATTATCTCTTGGCTAGGTTTGCAATTCCTGACAACACAGTGAGAGAATGTACCTTTGTGAATAGTGGCAGATGGATAATTTAGAATAACACTTTAGGCATAGATATAATATTTCAGGTTTTAAGGATTAAATATGACATTTTGAGGGAAACTAGATGGTCAATAACTAATAATTTGTCTATATTATTTTGTAGACATGACTGAATGGTTCTATTTGTGTAGACATAATATATTTTTTTTCTTGTTCAATCTGTAGGATACAAGCCCTTTGTGGAAGCATGCATTGATGCTGGTGAGAAATCAGAGGCCCTTAAATACATACCAAAGCTGACGGATCCAAGTGATAAATCTGAGGTATCTTGGCTTCTACTCTGGATTCAATAAAACAAAGTAGAATAGTTTCCTATGAGTTTGGTAGGTTTTTTGCTTGTTTGGAGCCTTTTACAAGATTCAGAATCTAGTTCTTCCTTCAGCTCTCATATTGTCTAGTTGCTTATGGTTATATGTTGAGGTAGGGTTGAATAACACAGCAGAAATAGACTTTGGTAGATGATTGTCCAATATTTTAGAGTTTTTGCACTCTATGTCGTTGCAGGGAGCAAATAATTGTTATGGATACCATTAAAACTAAAGTATACAAAATGATTAAGTTACAAAATATTAAAAGGTAGTCAGAAAGACTTTTTTTTCTTTCTTCTTTTGTTTTGCATATGATGTCAGTGGTGAAAAAGGGAAAATGGGGTAGTGATTGTTAAGAATTCTGGAACTGAGGTACAAATGGGAGTTCTACACTATTTTGAGAGGCATAACCATGGATTATATGTTCTCCTTCTTTATTTTTGGAAAATAGGCATATGCTCGCATTGGCATGGCAAAAGAAGCTGCAGATGCTGGCTCTCAAGTAAAAGACAATGAACTATTTGGCCGATTTCTGGGTCAAAGTTCAGGTGCATCTGCCATCTTTGACTCATTACGGGACCGCTTGTCTTTCCAAGGAGCTCATTAGTCAGTCACATGTGTGTCTTGTAAGTCTCTAATCTGCACAAGTAATTTTTAAGCTTACTGGAGCAGCTTTCTGGAAAGTTTTGTTCTCCTTTTTGAGGTTTGTGGCAATATCATGTAATTAGCTTTGAGGTATCTTCTTCATTTTGTTTTGTATCAGTCTTTTTATATTTATATCAGTTCCTTCTCCAACAGAAAGGTTGTTTCTTAATGTTTGCTTGTAATTATTATTCTATTCCGTTTCCTTGTTGTTTGTAATGCAGAAAAAGTGAATAAATTAATCACAACATAATATTCTGGAATACTCTTTAAATTGATCCCGCAGATATCCTATGCTGTATGGATTTGAATTTTTGTGTCTTAAACAGCATGATGGGGACGTGTTGATGCACAATTTTGGAAAAATGAAACGTAAAATGCCTTTATATATGCATATGTATGGTGTTATTGTGCATAAAAAGATTAATCAATGCTATAATAAAGAGTGACCATTAAAAAATATATATAAAAAAAAAAACTTAACATATAAGAGTAATGCACATAAAAATGAAATATAATTTTTTAAACAGCTCATGTAAATTTTACTATTTAAAATTCATGAGAAAAGTTAAAATGTTTGTTAAAATTAATCTCTTCGTGTAAAAGAATGCATTAGTATTAAGATTATCTGCAAAGCAAACTAAAATAATAATTATAGTATGAGACCAGAATGTGGGCACATCATCTCTTTTTGTCCCACCCTGTGCATATCAGTTCACTTCAAGGCTTACTGGTTTTCTTTCTCAGTTTATGTTTTTTTTTAGGTTTCTTTATTTTACTTTTTCTTCCAGTTTTTGTTTTAGAGTTGTTTAGGGTGTTACGATTTCCAGGATATCACCAACTTTTTATGTTGGTGACAAACTATTTGTAACTCGTCTTAATTTCAATGAATTTATGCCTACGGGATTTCAATCAAAAAGAAAAAAAAAAAAAAAAAAGTTCACTTCAAGGTGTCAGAAAAATTCTGTACATACGATTGTCCCAGCCTGTATATATCAATATTGGCATTTTTTAAACTTAGCTTTCAAGTAAAAATTATGTTGTGTCCATTATCATGTCTAATATAAAATAATTATGAGTAAAATTAAATTCTATATTGTTGTATATAATCATTAATTTGTTTATTTAATTCATAATTCCCAACCTTAAATCCACATTTCCTATATATAATACAAGTGGTTATAATGCCAAAACATTTTATAGGTTACAATACCGAAAAAATTACTTGTTTCATGTAATAATATTATGAGCAGTAACAGTGGTCTCGATACGAATAATAGGACGACAATATGCACGACTAAATACTACGCAGTGCAAAAAATACAAGGATGCAACCACGCGTGCTTATACAAAAACCCATGGTAAGATGTAGACCTGAAGGCTGAAGCAAACCAAAAACGCTGCCCCCTATCTCAGCAACTACGCGTGTTTAAACTTAGTCTATGGCTTGTTTAAAAAAAGAGCAACAATTGAAGAACCACAGAAAATTTTGTTATCACACAGTACTTGTTTGGTTTAGAACTTCAATAGTAGTAGGAAAACTAATCGACAGAGAGAGCAGGATATTTGACTTTCATACAAGTACACTAAGGGCTTGAATTTGATCAAACTTGGAAGCCAACATCAGTAACTAATTCAAGCAGATCTAAAGCAATCCTATAATTCAATCCACAGAAAACATTATCAGATCACTTCATCATTAGCATCTCCAACACAACGTATCAGGGGATCATTCAACTAGCAAGTATATGACCATTAAAGATACGAGCAAAAGACCCAATACTTAAAAAAATGAGAAATATCAGATGCATTTCTTTTTAAACAATCATATTACACATAAAATTTCTTGTACATATAACTAAAAATGGCTAAATAAGACTATGCCGCTTGCAATAGTACTTGAATTACAACCAATCATCCAACTTATCACCCAATATGATGCATACAAACCGATTAAATTTCATTATAACATTAAAAAACACAAGATAACACATGAACTCAAAACAAAATATTTCCAGTACATTTTCAAGAGTCATTTGGAAAACCAATTCAGCTGCTGCTCAACATTAATAAAACTATGGAAAATAATAACTAATATACGCAACAGAAAAATCTTTTCTTCATACAAGTAACAAAAATAGCAACCATGCAAACATTAGCACAGGTAGAATATGCAAAAGATGATAGACTTGAAGGCTGAGATATGCAAAAGAGAACTCATCAATTTTGATGAAAAGAAAATAAATATTTTAAATATATTATGTGGGGCTTGATATGGATGTAGACTCCTGACAGAGTTCAGTAAACTATCCACAGCAAACCCTAAATAGTATAGGCAACAGGGAAAAAGAGGAAACCAAATAATGATATTGGAAACCCCGGCAAAGTTGCCATGCAGGAATGCAATCAAACAAGAATAAACACTAAATGATTCTAAGAAACATGCTTAATGCATTACTCAGATAGCAATTAATATCATGCAATGCAGATGGGCACAACTAAGCAGCAGTAATTGAAGAACATGAAGTGATATACCAAAGCTCTACAAAGCTAACACAATAAAACCAATAAAGAAATCAAAGGCACAATTTTCAAAATATTCTCTACTACCAGTCTACCATCACATATCAGAAACTAGCTTCCACATCAAGCAATACATTTAACAGTTACCAACAAACAAAATATGCAAACATGTCTCCATAATTGAAACAAAAAGATCTCATGTCTTTTCCAAAACTGATTATGACTAAATTTCAAAAAACTAAAAGAAACTTCCTCACATGAAGAGGTTGGGGCGCGAGGCCTTGAAGGTGGTCTTGAGAACCCGAGATGGGGGACGCACCTTCTTGAAGATGAGAGGGAACTTAATCTTCTCATCATGGAACTGCTTTGTGTTCTCCCTCTTGCACATGCTATCTGGGATGGTCGCAGTCTTAATGATCTGGATGCACGGGGACCGCACACGGTGACGAGATGCCATTTCATCATACATCTGTTCCACAGCTCCATTTAAAGTGGTGTCACGGAACTCCTTGTACATGTTATGGTACCCAGTACGACTCTGGTACCTCAACCAGATGCCGTAATTCTTTACAACAGTTGGATACCTCTCAAAGATCTGTGAAGTTAATTAGATTAAACATTAGCACTCTATACTAGATAAGAGAAACAGAGGGTCTATCAATTAACCGACATTATGTAAATAACACATCACAGTTAACTTACCTTTTTTGGTATAATGCAGCTAAAATACCATACAAATACTATTACCATTAATTAGATCATGACAGTTCATGTAAAAATAGACCACAATTTTCATTTAGGATTCATATATCACTAAAAACCATGCCAGGACAGAACTAACAAATATCGTACAGAGTTTTAAGCAAATATATACCATATGCTGACTCTCTGCTTGATATGAACAACAATTAAATATAAGCATTAGGTACCAAACTGTGAAAACAATATAAAATTTCTAAACCATTCACCAGGTCTACGACATCAAACTATCTAACATTTTCCAGTAGATGACACATGAGAAGTGCATCCACGCAGACAACAAGACTGAAACTATATATAAATATAAATAGAAATATAAAAGAAAAGAAGACAAACCTCGTTGAGAGCAAGAACCTGACCATTGCTCTTCTTAACCTTCTTGAGCTTCCTCAGGAAGTACCTATCATCATGAAACAAATCGTCACAAAACACATCTCAACAAAAGGAGGTTGGCAGATCTAATTAAGTAAAAGCGTACCAGAACTTGGACTTGGCGCGGACTTCATTGGTGGCCCACAACTTCATCCTGTAAATCTTGGGATGCTCATCGCCGGGGGGGGGGAGAGCACGGCCGACGACCTGGTACTGGTGGAACTGCGCCAAAAATGAAGGAAAACGTGAGCGATCTGAGCTTAAACAAACCGATCCATCGATCGATCGAGAAGAAATGGAGGTTTCATGTTTTGATATCTTACCCTGAAAGACACCATTGTCGATCTGGCGGGAGGCGGCGGCGGCGATGGAGAAGAGACGAAGTGAGAGAAATTGTTTCTCTCGCTTATATACGCATATGCCTGCAGGGTTTCCACAAAACCCTATTGGGTTTATCATCTCAAACAACCCATCTCGGCCCAAACATAGTTCGGCCCAAAACCCTATTGGCAGAAATTGTTTTTTTTTCTTTTTTGATAGAAGCCCATTTTTGTGCAGAAATCTTTTTCTATCATTATATTATATTTAAATGTGCAGCCTTGCAGGTCAAAATAAAAAAAAATTTCACGTAAACAAATTTTTCTAATCCATCATTCCTGAAAACACGTTTCTATTTTTTGAAAATTTACCGTAACTGTCATTTCTGTTTTTAGAAACCCAACGCTCATTCCTCCCTCCCATCTATTTCGCTCCCTCTCCATCCCTTCTGTTTCGCTCATCCCTTTCTCCCTCTCTGTTTCACTCTTTCTCCCCCTTCTCCTCATCTGATTCGCTCTCTCTCTAATTATAACAATCATTAACTATTCTAGTTAATATATATAAAATTTCTATTTAATAAAAATATAACTTAAAAAACAGAACTGTTCTACTTAAAAATATAAATGTTCTAATTAAAAACATAACTGTTGTACTTAAAACATATAAATGTTCTACTTCAAAATATAATTGTTCTACTTAAAAATATAATTGTTCTACTTAAAACATATAAATGTTCTATTTTATATACTAACTGTTTTAGTTAATATCAGCGACAACTCCCTCATCTCCCCATTCCCTTCCCTCCCCTCTGTTTCTATCTCCCCTCTGATGGAGATAGAATGCGATGGATGAGGATGACATTTATAGTTATTAACGCGTTTGGATGGGGGATGACGGGGATGATAGAAGAGGGGATAACGGAAAGTAATTTCCTTTGTAATAAGCTAATTTACTGTAATGCCGCTAATTCCAGACTATCCAGTGGTATAACCCAGCGTTTTTTAATACCGGACCACATATCAGTAATACGGGATACCGAATTCTAATCTGGTATGAAAATTCTGTGATACCGTTCTGCGAGCATACCGCAAAAAATCGGTAAAATATCAGAAAGTTCGCGGTTCGGTGCCGTTTTCTTTCCGTATTTATGTTCACGCAAATCGAAAACAACTTTTCTCTTTTTTTTTTTTTTCATTGACGATGAACCTTTTTCACTTTAACAGACATGGTCACATACTCACATGGGTGGCCCGAAAGGGGTTTATAGATTTCGCACATTGGTCCTCTTTGTTTAATTAGCAGTTTTTTTTTTTCAGAAAAATATGCACAGCAATTAACTTAAACAAAGAAAAGACAATTTAATTATAAACTATGATTTATAAAAATTGTAAAATCGATGAGCACAAAATTTATATATATATATTATGAGGATATATATGTTCTATTAATTTATTTATTCATCATCAAGATAATTATGATGTTATTTTTTTATTTTAAAACATTGGTATAAGCTATTTGTTGTCCCCTATAGTCCTCCACAACCCTCCTTCAGTCTTTTTATTACAGACCATGTCATCTTTTCATACCTTCTATTTTTTCAACCCCTTACCAATCGCAAATACATCTCATGCAGTATCATATCCGTACGTAGAATTAATCGCCAGCAGTACAAATTCGGCAACAAATTGTATTCTGTACAGAGAATTACTGTTGTGACATAATCAAACACGGGATATAACACGAGTTCCATCTTGCCAGACGTGATAAAATTTGTAGGCTTACATGAAGTTGCTACCAACTACAAGCATTTATAACAACAATTATTAGAGCAGACAATGAACCATCTCCAAGTTGTGGTTCTTTTGAAAGGTTTCGATTGGATGCGTTGAGAATAAGGTAGGAAGAAGGAAGAAGGAAAAAATTTATTGGGAAGGGGTAAATTTATTGGGAAGTGTGTAACTTTTGTGAAGAGTTTGGATGGTTAGAAATAAATTTATTGGTAAAAAGTGGTTATTCCTTATTCCTTATTCCGGGAAGAAGCCATCCAAACTGAGCCAAAAAGAAGAGGAGAAGACAGGATGGAGCGGCGCTCAGGCTCCTCGTTTACTCCGCCCTTCTTCTGTTATTTGCATAATTGTAAACCTGTAAAATACAATACGTGAAAATGAAATAACAGAAACGACACATCCTATTTCGTTTACCGTTCTGTTTATTTGTCTCAAATACCGGCTTTATTTCGTTTTCTGTTTCGTTTCGTTAACGATACAAATTTTAATTTCGTTATTCGTTTCGTTAACCTTTAACGTAACGAAATAACGTGTTATTTCATTCCGTTGACAGCTCTACAAGAACCAGAGAAAAACATGAAAAAGGTATAGTTGCTTTTCTTTTTCTTTCCCCCTCTTTCATTATTAAAGAGGTGTGTCCTGGACACCTAGTGTGTGCCTGTGTGGTATCATTAATAGCTATCATCAACTAGTTGAGTATGTTGCAACCAATGTTGTTCCATTCTTTGAAGCACTTTTGACCGCCATTATGGAGCACAAATGGTAATGTGGTTAGGGTTGACTAGTCGAGTCATTGAAAAATATATACTTCTATCAAAATTGCATGGAGTCAGCAAAATTTGTCTAAAACAGCCAGCAATTATCCAATTTAATTTGGACTATTGATAGTTCCATAAATAAAAAGGGCTAGGACCAGTTTGGTTGGTTTCCAACTGAACTATTTAGGCTCCGTTTGGATGCGTTGAGAATAAGATAGGAAGAAGGAAGAAGGGAAGAAATTTATTGGGAAGGGGTAAATTTATTGAGAAGTGTGTAACTTTTGTGAAGAGTTTGGATGGTTAGAAATAAATTTATTGGTAAAAAGTGGTTATTCCTTATTCCAGGAAGAAGCCATCCAAACGGAGCCTTAGTCAATAACTAGTTTCATTACAATATAAAACAAAAAATGAAAGCCTATTTATTCAGCTGGTGGGTTGTAAAGAATTACTTAAACTGAATTGATATTCATGATATCATTTTAACGAAAAGTTTCAAAGGAATTGATTTGATTGAAATCACTGATAAAATTATGTACAAATTCCATGACAAGTGGTTAACTAACTTCAGAGTAATTCATTAATACCAAAACCACCTCAGTTGTCGCTTGTCACTTAATTTACCACTGTTGTACTGAGAGGAGAATAGAAAGACCAAAAAAGAAGAGAGCGGGAAGCAGGAGCCAAATACCACCTCATCAGAGCTCGAGTTCAAAGCCTTTTCCCTCGACTGGTACAGAGATGTACATGACAAAGGCAGATCTGACATTTCAGCTTTACTATTGAATCAATTCTCGCTAATGTGTTTGGATGAGCCTTGAATAAGGAATAAAAATAAGAATTTGATATGCGTGCTTGTTTAAATTTTTTATTCTTATACAATGATTTTGTTAGTATAAGAATAACGGCCCAAATTACTTATTCTTGTGTTGTTTGGATTGCACAAAAATAAAAATAAACACGCATATCGAAATTTTTTATTCAAGCTCATCCAAACACACCACTTTCCTTTTATAATACGCTTGTGCAAAAATTAAGACTTCTAAAAATTTAAAAAACAACCAGAGGTCTTTTAGACAACAACGGAAAATCATAAATGGGAAACCACTAAATTGGCCTGTTGCCACCGTCTGCTTGCACTTGCACTTGAACAACAACAAACAAACAAACAGCATTTTTTAAAAAACCCTCAGCAAATGTTACGGGAAATAAGACAAAAACGAGGCAAGGGAGGGAAAGAGAGGGGACGATAGAAGCCAGAGCCATAAGAGAAATTGGAAAGCATAAATAGTTATCGCATCACAAAGAAAGGATGCCTTGAAAAGCTTTCCAACCCTGACCTATGGCTCCATCTCCTATTGACACCTTGCTTTCCCATTTGCCTCCATCCATTTTCAAAACCCTAGACTACAGAAAAAATGGGGAGCATCCTTCCCCAGCGGCGGGCGCCTTTTATATAAATATAATGTGGTCGGGACTCGGGAGTGGAGAGCGTGGAGCCCTAGCAACCCGAAAAATTTTAAAATAATATTAAATTAATATAATATATTAAAAATAATATCAATATAATAAATTTTTTTAAATAGTATCACAAAATCAGAATCTGGGATTCCGACCGCAACGACCATTTTCGGAGCCAAAAAACGCTTTCTGGATCTCCAAAATTCACTTTGAAAGTTTGCAAATTTAAAAACCACTCTAAACTATTAAAAAAGTTTTTAAAATCATAAATTAATCATTAAAAAGAGAAATGCAGTAAATCAAATGAATTTAGTCTTTCTTTTCCGTCTCGGTAAAACATCAACCTCGTGTATTCCTTTCTAACGCAATCCAAAAAGTGCTTCCTTGATCATGAGACTCGACATGATTGTTTAATATATAATATGAAAATATTATATACAGAGGAAAATACATTAAAAATTTATATTTTAATGTAAATTAATTAAAAATTTATACTTAATTATTTATTTTTTAATTAAATAAATTAATTAAAAGAAAAATAAATTTAATTTCCCAAAAAAATACTAAATTACATATAAAATTTAATTTAATTATTTCTGATTTTTTTCATATTTTTACAATATATTATCTATTTTTTTAATTAAATAAATAAATAAATAAATATATAAAAAAAATTAAAAAAAAAGCAGGATTCCGATCTTGCGGTCGGAATCTGAAATTCCGATCTTGTGATACTATTTAAAAAATATTATTATATTGATATTATTTTTAATATATTATATTAATTTAATATTATTTAAAAAATTTTCGGCCTAGCAACCAACCCCAAAGTATGGCCCATTTCAAACAGAGCTACTGGGCCTTTTACTTCAATTTTCCTGTCTGTCTGAAAACATTACAGACAGATTAGTTGCATCTTTTTAGCAGTTGATTTCTGCCTAATGGCGTCCCATCCTGTTTCCCAGTTGATGTTCCTCAGCAGACTTTGGTTTCAGTTTTCATACTTCAAAACAGATTACATAATTGCACACGCTCTCAGTATAAATTAGACCCTACCCCAACCCCTTCAAATTACAATGTGGCTTGGCAACTTGGAATTCAATCATGCACTTCCAATCGCATGCAGAATTACAGACGCAGCATCACATGCAAAGTTGCAAACCGAAAGATTATATATAACAAAAGAATTAGTTGATAACTAACATTAATATTAGTTGGTGACTAGGTATTGCTGTGATATAAAAATTGAAAATTATAAAATGACAAGTAACAAAATTAATACTCCAGATGATAACTGCATATAAAAGCTGTCTCTACAATCATAACTTCATGAAACAAAATGGCCATGATAACAAATTTTTTTATAGAAAAATGCAAATTATACAGATCTCTTAGGACAAAATTTCTGACTTCAGTTGCCCAAAGAACTACAACAAGAAAAGAATAATTAACTGGGGCGAAAGTATTTTTCAACCCCAACTACGTAAATTACCTCAACTGGACAGACCAAATCCAGTAACACTGCACCAGCATATTTTCAAATAATTCGTCTTTTCCTTACAAAACCTATTACATCTGACAACAAAAGAATACAAAGTCGGCCATGAGGCCAAGTTCTCCTACAATAAATACTGAAAACTGTTGAAGCAAGCCTTCTTTTCCTCAATCGTCTTTTCCTATCAAGAATGCCCAACCCTCAGGTTGCTAGGGATGGGGACGTGCATTTGTATCATCGCACACTCAGGTTGCTTATTTCTTGTACAACAGTGTGCAATTGTCCATTCAAAACTCCGTTTTCAGATGCATTTTGTGCACCTTGGCCCACGGCAACAGTCGAGCTCTTTAGGCCTCCAAAATAAGCAGAGTAAGGGAAATATTCAGCACATCTCCCCTTCCATCCTGAGAAAACAATAGAAAAAGAGCATAATAAGAACAATGGCTAATCACTAATGGATGCCGTTTATTTGGAGAAATTTAAGTTGCAATCAGTTTAGCCACTATTAGGCCCTGATCAAAATGTATTTTACACAGGATTTCATTTCATATCATTTCAATTCAATTGATTTCATAGGATTTCATTTGATCTAATTACATGGGAATTCCAGCCAAATGACACCAGATCCGTTCATTTTGATCAAGAATTTTCCAACAAAATGAAATCCCATGTTAAAAAATGGGATTTTGATAGGGGCCTTAGTTTAGCAAAAATCTGAAAAGGCAAATTAAATTGTAATTTACGTGAGGCAGCATCTGGATCATTGAAATCTGTTTCAAGCAACTTATGGACTGAGAAACAATCTGGCAGCTTCCACTCTTTTACCCGACCAAGAACTTCATTCCTGGTGAAATTAGGAAACAGAAATAAGAATACTGCTTTTACAATAAAGAACAGCACCAAAATGCAAAAATCCTGTTATAAAGGAACTCAGCTGGTAATAGAGGTATTAAATTATAACCTAAGCTTAATAACCCTAACCCAGCATTTTATGGGCCAGGAACCAAAAGCATAGTTAAAAGGATTACCATGTAATCATAACAGAAATTCTTCGAATGTTTACCTAAATACAAGCCCAAATTAACAAAATACATTGCTTAACCCCTGTGCCAGAATAGTGACCCAATAAAATCAACCCATTTACTTCTTTAGTTAAATATTCACATTAAAAAAGCACTCCAATGGTTACTAGTAGTAAATCTAGCTACTATGGACTATAGCAGAAGCCTTAATTATAAGGTGTCAAATCTTACAGGTGTCACAGGACCACAAGCATTGATGAGAGTGAAAATCTGATAATCTAACCACAGTCTACAAGCAAGAGAAACTCAACTACAAACTACAGAAAATTACCCTGACGCGATGTTATTTTTAGAATCTTCAATTAGCTTAATTGCCTCAGGCTTCTTCTCTGGCTCCAAAAGATACATCATTTCAGCAGCTGCAGCTCTATGCATCAAGGAATCTGCTCATACATGAACAACACATAATTACGATAATTAGAAATGGGTGTTTCTCCAATATTTAAAATACATTTTTGTGGCAGGACTAGCACAGCAGGACACTGAGCCTGAATGCTCCATTACAAGGACAAATTAATGGTAAGACAGACAAATGGAGCCTAAACCTGTACTTGTAAGGTTTCATGATGATGGTAATCAAGCTGCACACAATTCATTAAAGATCTGTATCGCATTTATTAGATATTCATCTTAATCCCACTATAGCGGATGAGTGATTGGAACTTGTAAAGTTCAAAATACCCTTAAATTTCAAGAGGGCTAGTATCAGACAGCATGTATGAATGGCCAATTCAGAATAATAAAATGAACCAAAAACTGAGTTAGAGAGAGAGAGAGAGAGGATAAGTAAATGCATAGAAAAAGCATATAGAAAAGTGCAAACCTTTATTCTCCTCAAGAAAAGCAGTGTTCACTTCTACAAGAGATTTCCCTTGCAACTTGCTGGAAAGAAAAAAATGAGATAAATGTAATATACAATGATGGAAAGAAAAAAGTGAGATAAATGTAATATACAATGATGGAAAGAATTAAATAACAAAATTGTACGTAGTTCTGCTACAAGTACCTTATATCTGCTTTTTCTGCCTCAAGCACGTTCCAGATAAGTTTCTCTGAATCTGTCGCTGGAGATGGCAAGCTGCTTATTTTGTTAAAGAACTTTATCTGTGACAAGTATATTTGATTGATACATTAGCAGTCAATGATGGAACTTGGTTAATTGAGTGTCATGATATAAAGTGCTATCTTTATTCAGCTGGCCCTTACAAAATTTATGAAAAACTCACGTTCCATGTACTAAAAATTGTTAGTTGTATAAGGTTGTTAAACAACAATTAATATTGGTAATCTTACCAAACACCGGTGAGAGTCTGGACTATTTTCATCCAACTTCATTAAATGTTTAACAGCCTGCAATATAATTCCATAAAAAAACAAAGCAAAAACAAAATGATGTGACATCACAAAATAGAAAATCAATCAACCAACAAAAACATTGAGAAGGTCGCATTTTGCAAGATTATTAAACCAAAAAAATACCTTTAAAGCAAGCAAGACTTTTTGTTTTCTCATACTAAGTTCAAAAGAGAGTACATGAGTTTCCAGAGATTTTGATGAATTACTCTGGAGAAGCTGCAAGTACTTGGTAGCTTCAGCCAGTGGATCTTCAACCTATTTAGATGTAAAAGGAGACAGTATCCCAACATTATAAGTTGATAACAGTTTTGTATGGTTAATTGAACACAGTTTGTGAGCTCCATAACAAAAGCTTTCTCTGCAATTCATTTCAATTGGAGGCTACAAAAACAAATTTTCAAATTGCACATGAACATTTATACTGTGTAGAGATATGAGGTGCAATGTGCGCAGAAAGAGTATAACCAATGGATAAGAGGTGAATACTCCTGTACTAACCCTTGTAGGTACAAATAGAGCAGGAAAACATGAAACAATAAATGACAAGTGGTACATCATCCCATGAAAAATCATATAAAACAAAAATACTTTTTGTTTGTTCTTAGTAGTTCTGCATGTGGTCTAGTAGCTCAGGTGGTAAGAGCACTTGGCTCTCTTCTAAGAGGTCCAGGGTTCAAGCCCGCATGCTTGCGATAGGCTTGGCGAGCCAGCGTAAAAACTCAGCCATATATACAAGAAATGACCAGGGTCAGAGTGTCATTTCTAGCCTACCCCAACTTGTTTGGGATAAAAGGCTTAAGACTTTAGACTTTAGTAGTTCTGCAAGTTATATATCCACACTGCTGTATCATATTCACAGTATTTACACCGTGACACTATAAAAAATGAAAGGACACAAAAGTGCATAGTATACAAAAATATCTAAGATGTAGAAGAAATGGTTACTCTCAGGAGTCTCAGCATTACTATTGGTTATGAGAACATGAGGTGATAGTCTTATTTAAGGTAGTTGTGTTCCAGACAGTACCTGCAACAGTTTCTCCCCATTGGGATCTGTATCAACAGGCCTTGAGTGGTGACGCTTGCCAGATTTAGCAGCCGCATTCGCAGCTGCTTCTTGTTCAACCTTCTCCTCAGCTTCCTGACAAATATCATACATAAAGAAAAACAATCAGAATTACCATAAAAACCAATCTGACAATTTTTTTGGCACAAATATGATGCAGGTAAGGAAAAGAGTTTAAGAAGTTATTGCGACAGGAATTGATGCACAATCAACCACGTAATCCTTGAACCTTAGATAGACCAGCAAAAATTTGGTTTTACCTCAGGTATATCCGAACATGAATTCATGTAGAGGTTCAGAAACTTACTTTCTTCGCACGAGCGTCAGCTTTTTTCTGTTTCTGTCTCAATTTTTTCCTCTGTGCAGGCGGCAGTTTTGACAGGTCATCAGTCTCCTCAATTGCAGATTTTGGTGGAGAATCGTACAATTTCATATAACACCTGTACAGAAAAAATAAATGCACTCAACGCCATGGGAAGCAACGATCAAAGCTACAAATTAATAAATCAGAGTTAATCTTTCTCTTCTCTCTCTCTCTCTCTCTCTCTCTCTCACACACACACACACACACAGAAGCCATGCACCGAATGGCTTCAGTAGATCTTTTCCAAATCATAGTTACAAGATGCCCTGGCGTCTGTTGCACATGTTCACCAAATTTACTGGACTAGCAATAGTAAGATAAAGTGTCATGCACTTCCACAATCTCCACCCTGTGTTTTGTGCATGTTCAATTTGTTTTTTATTAGTTCCATTACTAGGTTCAATACAAGTACACCTAGCAACACTGAAGGGGTTAAGCATAACATTGCATACCTGATAGCTCCTGCAGCAGCATTGTGGAAATACTCATGGGAATGCAGCTGATCCTGGAACTTGAGCATGGAAACATATGCGCGAAGGGTCATTTTACGAAGGCAATATGAATGGAAATCAAATTGATCCTCTGTCATGTCCGTATAGTGCTTCTCAACTGCCAAGAAGTTCTTCAAAGCTCTTCCCAGATCACCTTGCCGGAAATAGCTTTCCCCAGAAGCAAGTTCATACCTTTTTAAAGATGTCAGTGATTAAAATATATTCAAATAAGCTAATGATGGGCTGGTTCTGTGTCAGCTCATTTTTTTCTGTTATGACAACCTAACAAAATAGAAGCTTTTAAACTCTTTTTGCTTTTGTGAATTATGTAAATATTCCAATTTTGAATTCAAATTACTGCTATTCTGTCATGTTTAAAGAAAGCCGGAAGTCATAAGTGATGCATTTCTTTCAGATCATTTCGCTTTGTTACTGATATTTTGATAGCGGAAGTATAACAAAGAATGGACCTTAATCTAAAATGAAAAAAAAGGTGTCTTTGTGTGTGAGTAATAAGTGGGTGTGTGTGAGAGTGTGAGAGAGGTAGAGAGAGCATACCACATGCACTGCATGTCGTGAAGATTGTTATGGTGGTCTCCATCCTTTGTGAACAAGACAGCTGTTTTTTCCGCCACTCCAACCTTCAAAAGGGAGATGGAGTTCATAAAAACATGATGTAACAAAGGCAGTAAACACATGATCGTGTGCTCTTATAGCTTCCGATGCAAAGAACTAACAGTAAAAAAAGAGACTTTTCTAGGTGATTAAAAACATAACAAAATGCTAAAAACAAACACCTAATATACTACCCTGTAAGGACAGTAAAGTTGCATGATTAAGATGAGAAAACCAAATCATTTCCAAGGAAGCAACGTGTGTAAAATAGAACTACTATTGAAGAATACTCAAAAAAAAATTCCCCAACTCATAAAAGGATATGTAACAAAACTGTGTCTCACAGCAAGCTCGTAGTGCAATCATTACTATTTTTAATCTGAAGATACTTCTTCCAAAAAATTCATTTTCTTATAGTCCACGGTTTATTAAAATAACTCAATCAAAATATCTAGAAGTCAATAGGAGGGGAACATTATTTGACTTCTTCAACAGGTGGCTGTACAACACACCTGATCAGCTTCAAGCATAGCCATAACACACTCGCTGTTCAGATAGCGATCTGCTAAATCCATTGACCTGGCTTCATCTGCCAGAGAAGCTGCAGCCACCGGATTACCCGCATGTTCCAATATCCTCCCCTGTGATAGAAGTAAATGATAAAAAAAAACACTCAGCAACAGGCATTATTAAACTAACAATTACTGCACCCAGTACTTCTTGCAATCTGAATTATACAAATTTGAAGGCGCTATAAAGCCTGAAAGGTGCATGTGGCCTATAGCTCAAGTGGTAAGAGCACTGCACCGACTCCTAAGAGGTCAAAATTTCAAGTCCCGCATGTTTGTGATAGGCTTGGCAAACCAACATAAAAACCTAGCCATATACAAAAATGACCCCAACATTTTTGGACTGAATGAGGTCAAAAACCCTACAAAGAACAAAACAAGTACATAATAAAAACAACACAAGCATCTACCTGCAATGAGGTCAAGTCAGCGGTACCTAATTATACAATATCCAAACCTTGTATTTAATTGCATAGTAGAAAGATATACCTTGGTAGAATATAAATCAATCACAGTGGGAGTGTGTGCAATAGCCTCATCAATCTTAGTAATAGCAACATCATGCTGACCTCTTCTGTCATAATGCTAAACAACCAGAAAACAACTCCAAATTAACATCCAAAAGAATAACTTAAAAAAATCATTACAAAAAAACGGGTAGGGTTGAAACAAACAAGTTAACAAGAAAGATAGGAACCTGAGACACCAAAAACAAAGTCCACATCAACGTCGAAGGAGGCTCCTTTTGTGTGCTGAATTTTGATACAATTATTCCAAACTCAGTTTAAAATAAGAGGTATAAATATGCTGTTTCTACATACCAATAATTCAATTTAGCTTATAACACGAACTTGCATGTGCTTTACAAGAGTTGAGCTCAAGAAAAGTTTTGTTAAATCTGGACAATTAGACATGACAAAAATTTTACGAATAATTTGCAGTGGATCAAAATTTTATGAAAAGCCACTAAATATATAGTTCCCTTCAAAGATTCAAATAACTGGAGTCCAGACAATTGTTACGATTGCTATTTATCAATTACTGTCATAATCAATTATTGGCAGCTTATACCAGCATCTTTTCATAATCTATTCTCGGCAGTTTATAAGAGAAATTTAACCAATACTAAATTATGAATGAACCTGACTGGCGCACAATATGACCAGCAACATACCAATAATTCAAGCTTTCATCATGCTTCATGATCAAGTACATCAAAGTCAAAAACCAAACAAATAGTTCTTGCACACGAAAGGCCCAGTAAACACACAGCAAAATTATAGTGCCTAGGTGAACTGGTTTGTACAATGACCAGGTAGACCAGTACTAGCATTAATAAATCTACATTATCCTTGAAATCAGTAGACACTATTACTCTAAAAGTTATAGATATATATTTCACAAAGAATTACCTTCCAGGGAAGGAACCAGTATTCCTAATACACTCTTCAAGCTGAAGAAACAACTCTTCTAATATGTTTGCCTAAAAATGATGGCCACCAAAAGAAAATAAAACATTCAACTAAATAAGTAGATAAACTAAGAGGGCCACCAGGCTAACATAAGAGGGTGGAAACTTGAGTCAAGTCAGGTACAAGGACAACACATCACCATCACCAGTTACATGTTGGTATCAAGCAGCAGTTACTTTATAATGCCTGAGAAGATCTGTTAAATAATTAAATTCCTGGACAGATTGACTCGGCAATGCATTTTCTTTTCTTTTTTGTGCCAGTGGTCGAGGCATTTATGGAGCAAAAATAATGTAATGGGAATAACTTAAGGAACAACACATTAGTAAATCCAACCTAATCCACAAACAAAAGAAGAAAAACTAAAAAATATCTTATAGAAGAAATTAATTATGAATAAAACAAACCTTGCCAGGATGTTCATACAATGGACTTAGATCCGAGAACAATGAAGGAACTCCCTATTAGACAATAACAATGTCAGATTTAAACCTAAATAAGCCATAAATATAACAAGATCCAAACATAGTGAAAATTTTGTGGTCTGTTCATTTCTATTTATCTATTTATAAAGAAAAGAAAGTAAGGTGGCGGACACATAATGATTTAGGACACTCAACTAAGAGTCGCCAGCTAACATTATAAAGGAACAACCAAGGTAAAATGGAACACTCTGTCAATACATAAGCAATTTTATAGATAAATATATCACAGAATAACAAAAGATCCACAATTAGTATTTACCTTGGTAAGCTTAGGTCTAACATAATTATCTGCTGCTTCCCTAAATTGATTGCCTTGTAGAAAGTCCAGTGGTATCCTCTGGAAGAAAAAGAAAACATATGAACATTGAAAAAAAAAAATAACTGAACCTAGAATGCTCAAAAATGGGAGCAGCTTTATAACAGTAACAGAAAGACAAAAGGGAAAAAAAATGTGCACCACTTGTCATGATACATATGTTTATCATAACTAAAAACTAAAAATGGTTTGCAGACACAAGAATATTGCTTGCTTGTTTTCTTTTGTCGTTAATGAAACAGGCGGTATTCTGTAACATCTTTTTTCAAAAAGAAAGATCATTAGGTTACAGTTCCATTTGGAGGCATTTCAGCACCAAATCGTTTGCATTTTATTTGATTGTGGCGTTTTGTCTTTGTTGTTTTAATATTCATTTTAATTGAGGCTAGAGCACAAATATTCCCTTAAAAACTCTCTAGCTGTACAAAAAGGATATTAGCTGACACAGTCCTTGACAAGTCTTCAGAAGGGAATAGTATTTATCCTAACCACCGGAAAACTGGCAAATCAATAGTTATAAAGATTGCTATTGAGATAAAAACATACCTTAACAGCAGATGACCACGGATATTGCTCCTTAAGGGATTGATACAAGGCAGCCAGACGCTCAGTTTCATCAGTGCTGTATTCTCCTTTCTCAGAATACAAGCCAAGGCATCTTTGCAAGTCTTTTAGGTACCTAAATGGGAAAAAAAAAATAGCCTTCAATCAGACTGATTCAACGTAAGTCAATTCAATTTAATTCAGCCAGACTAAATGCATGTTGCAGGAAATGGTTAACAAAATAGAAAAAACAATGGATAAGATGAAATAGTATTGCAATCCTAGATTCATACATATAATTATCCGGATTCATTAAGAGAAGTGTGCGGTATATCTTCTCCGCGTCCTCAAAGCGGCCCAGCCTCAACAAAATAGAGGCCATCTGTTCTTTAAATGCTAGTTTGTCCACCTGCCATATCAAACAAGTGATGCAATCACAGGCCCAGGCAAAGACATCAATATTGGTACTTTGCTTAAATTGAGCTGTACACATAGTATGCTTATACTTGCTATATGCCATGGCAAGACAAAATAAATATACCAAGTAAATGATCCATATATGACTAACACCTTAGTATAGGCTGCCTAAAGGCTCTAAGAACCAATGTTAATCAGAAATTTTACCGCATTTCTTAAAAAATAAATGTGTCATTTTAGAGACCTAGCAGAACAAGCATACATATTCTCCTACCGTGCATTTGAGTAAATTTAATTACACTATAAAGGAAGTACTAACAATTTTGGCTTCTTTCTTCTGCATCTCTTCAAGTGCTCTTTCCAGCAAGCCACCTTCCTCTAGCAAAGAAATCTGCATAGATAACATTAGCACATGTTCAATGATACATAATGGACCGGCGAGAAACATTAATGATGATCCACGACTCTGGTCAACTGACTGGGTTAGCAAGATTTGCTTACTACCTTAACCCATCTGATCAGTCTAAAGGTTAGCTCAGATAGAATATTTATATGGAGAGAATGTGGCAGTACAATAAAATACCAAGTACCTTGCACAAAAGCATCTCTCCATGTTCATATCTTTCATTATCAGGAGGATAATCATCTTCTAATGTTCCCTCATAGGCCTCAAGTACATCTATAGCTTTCGTAACACTAGAATTTGCACAGGAAACACAACAAAGCTAAAGAAAATAAATATAAGTGATCAAAAAGTTGATTAAGAAACGCTAAACCCTGAGAAGAATGCTTGGGAAAAAAAAGGACTCACAGTTTGTAGCAAGTTCAGATCAAGTAATTGAGAAAAATTGATTAATCTTGGATAAATTAAGCAAACATACTTCGAATTCAGGTGATGTGCAACAGCGAAACCAATCCAGTTCATGCGATGGTTTGGTTTCAAGGTCAAGAGCTGCTGTCTCGTATCAACAAAGCCCGGGAAGTCCCGCATTTGTGCCTGAAGGTTAAAAATAGTACCACTTATTTTCACAAAATTTAAGTAAACAAAGGAAGCTACATAACATATGTATAATAAGTAAGCTTTACAAATTATCAACCAAAATTCAAATTTGACTATAAGAGCTAAACATTGTTTCCTGTAGCAGAACTTCTGTTAACTACAGATTCATTTCTATCAGCATTATTACGACATGCCAGAACAGGTTTCAAGCATATTACTAAAAAATAAACACCTGTAAGAGTGATAGATCTCGAAGAATTTCAATGTTGTCTGGATCTATCCTTAAAGCATTTCGGTAGGATTTGATTGCTTCTCTATATTCCCTATCTGATCTATAAAGCAAGCCGTAGACATGCCAGCAGACATGACTTTTGAGATCATTCTACAGAAAAGATTAATATATACATAAGTAATAAAGACAAGAAGATTAATAAAGAAGATAAGAAAATTAGCAACAATGTTTTTTTTTTTCCTGGAAACAACTATGCTAAACAGAGACACCAACTAGTACAGTATTTGTGTTAGATATGTACCAAACACCAATACACATATAATATTCATATGGTACTTATCTGACAAGCCAGCATCTGTCCATAATGCTAGCAACCTCCAGAAATGCGATCTCTTAACACAGAGAAAAGACATGTGGGACTAAACATGAGGAGCACAGTCTGTTTTTTGTCTAAAGTCAGATGCTTTTGTTTCCCTCCGTTTAATTTTGCTAATTTGAACCATTTGTTCTATTTGATCCAGAGACTGGTATAAATACACGATAGCACATTTATTCAGAATTAAAACTTTGTAATTCACAAATTTTCAAAGTTTTACACATTCTAAATTTTAAAAGAATAATTTAAGGCAATTTTTGAAAAGTATTGATTCTCATGCATAAGATTATTAAAGACAGAATTATGTAAAGGTGCTTCTTATCCTAGTAGTTAAATATTGCTGTATCTGTATCTGTATCATATCACATATGATACTCATATCTGTATCATGTAGTGTAGCAGCACAATACTAAACATAAAAAATTCACCTACCTTGAGCCCGCGGCGAACAAGCTCATAGGCTTCTGTTTTTCGATCCATGCAATTAAGTGTCAGGCCTTTCATAGATAAAGTTTCTAGGGGAAGGCAAAAAACCTTGTGTTAATACAAAACAACACACTACACATTGTTAGTCAATAACATAAGAATACCTACTACACCGTACTATGCCTAAAATCTGAATTAAAAAGCAGAGAGCCAGTAAAAACCATTAGGGGTGTGTTTGGATGGGTAGGGAATAGGGAATAGGAATAAGAAATTTTGGTTTGCGTGCTTATTCTTATTCTTGTGCAACCCAAACAACACAAGAATAAGGAATAAGAGCCCTTATTCCTATACTAACAAAACCATGGTATAAGAATAAGGAATAAGGATAAGCACGCAAACCGAAATTTCTTATTCTTATTCCTTATTCTTGTCTTATTCCGTTGCATCCAAACACACCCTAGAAGAATAGAAAATGAAATGATCTAGCTCCCTTAATCTCGCAACAGTTGCTGCGAACCAGTTTTAAACCTGGCCATTTTGGTACTGGAATTTGAAAGTACTAGTTTCAGGACAATTAATCTTGAATCACCTGATGCGCATATCAAAAGTAATTATATGTTGCAGCTGCAAATCTTAAAATCCCGGAAATAGAATTGGCACATTGAGAACAATAATCTTGAATGAAAATTTAAAAAATTTACCTCCATGCTCAGGGAACTTTTTCAATATGGCATCTGCAGCTTTCAGCCCCTTCTTGTATTGCTTTGTTTCATATGATTTCTGAATAAATTCATACAAAAGAGAAATACGTTACCAGATGTGCATGTTGGAAATGCAATTTCACATTATCAAACAGCATGTATCAACATCAAGTAGTACGTGATATAACAAAAGTGAGAGTAAAGATTGTATTAGCTAAGCAGCCTATCTATCGTCTGAAGATAATGTACTAAAAAAGCTAAATGTTTTCATTGGATTTTGAAATATGATATATAGAATTTGCTTTAGAGCATAATGCAGCTTGAAGAGCAATTATTGTAGCCGTAATCGAGAACAAAAAAAGCATGGATTACTCAATAGAATCAGTTGGGCGGCAGTCAAAGTGACTGTTTCATTCACGACTAGAGTTGAACTGATCAAAGTCAACCCCAACAAAATTCTTCCAATGAAACAAACTGGAAAACCTTCTCTTAAAGGATTACTTGAATAGAAAACTTGACAAGTAAGTGAAATCAAAACACTCCCGAAAAGCCCTAATAACAAATTCATCACGATACTAGCCTGCTAGTACCCTCTCTGCGGTGTTTACAGTAAATAAACAATAGCTGATTGAAATCAGAGCGAAATCAAAGCAAAGTCGACTTAGAGAGAGAGAGAGAGTGAGAACTTACAACGATGACTTTGAACTGATTGGCTTCCTTTGGAGGAAGAGACGACCCCATTGCTGGAGGCGGTGATTCCTTCAGAGCAAGAGCAAGAGCGCGTGCGAGAGAGAGAGAGAGAGGAAAGAGAAGAGAAGAGAAGGGTTTGGAGTAAGGCAAGGAATCGGTGGCGGCAACCCTACCCTCTTCGGACTAGCTGACCGAGAGAAAAAATAAAATAAAATGAGAGAAAAGTTAAATCATGGTTGAACTTGTTCTGTTTGCTCCTGGTGCAATACACCGATCCATTTTATAGTTTATGTGGGTCCTGGTTTACAGTGTGGTGTACTTTTACGATGCATTGGCTCTCTGAGAGCAGCAGCCGGCATAGCAAGACTTTCCACCCGACCCGGATGTTGATGGATCTCTTCATGGATGAAAAAACCACAAATTATTATTATTATTATTTATTATTTATTATCATATATTATCACTTAATAGAAAACAAAGGAACATATTTGAAAATAGTGTTCTGCATCAAATTGTAAAATATTATTGCTTTGATTGTTATTTCCTGTTTGCCGAATAAATATGTAATCCGAAATTAATTCTGATTCAAACATTAGCGTTGAATTGAAACCATCCAAAACGCTATCATGTCATTATCATTTATTTTTCCTTTTTATTATCATGATTCGAATAAATTATTACAAAATGCTCCATAAAGTATGACTCTTATCACATTATTATGAACCTTTTATTTATGCTCGACGTTTTCACTTACATCAAGTTGTTTTTTCTATCTTCAAAACATTATGTGTGTGCAAATATGCAGGGTAATAATATCGATGCTCAATAATTAGAAACAATATTTGCATACATCTTGTCGGCTCCGTTTGGATAGGTGTGGGAAGAAGGAAAAAATGGAAGAAGTATCGAAAAGTGTGCAACTTTATGAAGAGTTTGGATTGTTTATATTTTTTTTTTCCCTTCTTCCTTCTTCCTCCTTCTTCTTCTTGCATCCAAACGGAGCGTCACGAATATTACGCTGATTTGAATGTCTTTGAGTCGAGATCAGTTTGTCGTCCCACGCTGATTTTTATGTGTTGTCCTGATGTTATTGTCTTTTAGTTGAAGGCCTGAAGTCCTGAACAGCTAAATAAAGATGTTGATTTTGATTTATATCATGGGGGAGACGTGCAGGTACAAACATAAAACATGGGCCAATATCAAAATTCTATTTTTTTAATATGGAATTTCATTTCATTTTGTTGAAAAATTCTTGATCAAAATGAACGGATTTGGTGTCATTTAGTTGGAATTCCCATGTAATTAGATTCAACTGAATCCTGTGAAATCAATTGGAATGAAATGAAATGAAATCCCGCGAAAGAAACATTTCGATCAGGGCCGTAATGTCTCAATTTCTTATATCAACGATACTATTAAAAAAAAATTATATTTGTAGCAGTTTTGAAATAATTTATTTATCGATAATTGTTTTCCAACACATGGTAGTTGCTGCAAAGCCAACCGTTCATTTTAATCCTACGAGTGTTTTGAGATTAGTCCGCAAGAATGACTAATTTTATGTACCGTTTAAAGTTGTTGGGCCGTTTGAATAACTTAGGAATAAGAGGAATAGTCTTTTTCTAGACGAAAATTTATTTCTAATTTTCTAAATTCTTCACAAAATTACACACTTCCTAATATTTTTCGTCTAAGAATAGATTATTCCTCTTATTCCTAAGCGATCCAAACAGCCCCTTAAGTATTTTGTGTAATCAATTTCTAGCTTCTTCGTACCTTGAATTTCATAAACGATGTAAATTCAATTTGGGTAAGCGAGCGACAGGGGAAGTCTAAGAATGTTGCAAATCCGAAACATTGAATGCACATTCTTTTTTTAAGATAAATTAAGGTCTAAGTCAACTAACTTATTTTTTAAATTAAATGTCTATGAAAGATTTCAGCTCGGTGTCAAACCTGCGACTTTTCATTCAAGGTGCATTGCTCTTTGCCATTAAATCAAGAACTAATTTTCAACATTGAATGCACATGAGACATGGGTGAGCTAATATTTTGTAATAAGTAACGAGGTATAAATTGAGCATTAACGAGGTATAAATTTTGGAATCCCGAATTTCGATCTTAGCTAATTACTCATTTAAATATTATTTCTAATATTTAAAGCTAAGATCGGAATCCCGGATTCTGATTTTAGTATTAAATGTTAGAAATAATATTTAAAAATAATATTTAATTAAATATAAATTTAAATAATTTATTTAATACATATAAAAATCATTTTGTGGCTATTACAATTTAGTTCGAGGCAAATTAGAGATGCATTTGAACCTTCTTTCAACTTTCGAGTCATTGTGAGAGGAATAGAGGACGTGCATGCCTATGGAGGACATCGAAACTTCATGAAATAAGAAATATTTGAGGAAAAATATGAGAAAAAGTGAGACAAAAAGGAATAAATAATAATAAACGGGTGGGTTGAACTTGATAGGCGGGTTTCACATCGAAATATTCAACCCTTTTAGGCCTTAATTTCAATTAAATGCTTGTGTTTTAATTAGATTTAATGCAATTTAGGTTAGAAATATGGTACTGCTATTTGTCCTTGTCTAATTTCAGGTTCAGTGATGATTTGGAGCAAAATTGGGCCCAAGGCAGAGTTCAAGCGGATCAAATCAGGGTCCAAGCGACTGGAGCAAAGGAACAGGGTCAAACCAGACAAGTCCCCTGTTCTGGCGACCCGCCAGACACAAACCGACCTGCCCAATTTGGAGAGATATTTCTGGCAGAGCACTTTCTCTATTCTTGGACGAACCAGACATGATCTCCACCTATGGAAACCGCCTTTGAGAGTTATTTAAACATAGGAAGAGCACCAGAAAGGGACAAGTCAGTTTAGAGAGAGAGAAATCGAGAGAAGATAGCAGAAATTCCACCCAGCTGCCTCCTGTCGACCCGTCAGGATCTCTGTCGACCCGCCAGAAGACACGCTGAGAGTTGTTTGCTGTTGTTTCTTGTTGTAAACTTTCTCTATTTTCTGTCTTTTGATGTTTAGTTTGCTGAAACCTGTTATTTTTATGTTTAGTATGACTTGTAGTGAGTAGTCTAGTTTATGGACAATTGCAGGGAACCATGACTTGGTAGATTAATGAAGTTTGATTTAGTTTTCTAATTTTTCTAAGTTGCTTTGCTTTACTTAAGTTTATTTGTTGAAATTGTGAATTGAATTGAATTGATTTGAATGTTTGCTCACTTGGTTAGCCCTGACCTCGTAGATAAGCAAATAGAACCCTAATTTCAAAACAATTTGTGTTCTCATACCATAGGATAGTTAGTATACCCAAAAGCAAAGCAACTTAGCCGAGAGGTTTATTCCCTCCTAAGATCGAGAGATTTAGGATATCCTACCGAATAGTTAAAGCAAACCCTAAAACTTAAGCCAAGAAACGAGAGTTGAAACTTAGGTTTTTAGGGAGGTTTAGAGGTTAAAACTTAATGATACCAAATCAAGAACGAGAGTCAGTATTTGGACCAGAGTTTAAACTAAAGACCTGAACTTAGAGAACTTAGAAACTAATTAAACTAAATTATCGTACTGTTCAGGCGGACCCGCCAGGATAGTGTATGGAAGTGGAACCCGATCAATTGACCCTAGTTTAAGTCCTTAATTCGAGTTTAGATCTTCACCTTAATTTTTAGAGTAATTTAGAGATTAATTAGAGTTTAGAATTAATTCCTTTAGTTTAAATTTATTATTTTAAATTAATTAACCAACTTTTTGACTTGTTTACCCCAAGATTAATTGAACTAAATTACTTAAAGTCCATAGTTTAGAATAACCGTCCCTGCGGATTCGACCCTCAAGCTACGCTGCAATAGATTAGATTTGAGGTTTAATTTGACCTAGGTTTTACCTCCGATCAGAACTATACACGGGTTTACTAGTACAAAATCCGTAACCCAACCCGAAGTAACGGACTTGTCAAAATTAGAACCCGTACCCAACCCAATATCATGCTAACCCGGTAAAAAACGGTTTGGGTTGGGTGGGTTGAATGGATTCACGGTTTTTTTTACACCCCTACATGCGTGAGAAGGGCCGGAGACTTCACGCATGATAATCTAACGGCTGAAGTTATTTCCAACTGTATCAGAAATGCAGTAAAGAGAGATGTCGGTATTTCCTTATCGGGCGTGAAATCTCTATTGGAGAAAGAATACCCGAATGTGGTGCCTACTTATAACAAGATTTGGCATGGGCGAGAGAGAGAGCAATCGAACATCTTTTCGGATCGTGGGAAGATTCGTACAACAAACTCTCGAATCTTTTATTGGCTATACAGATGACGACACCCGAGACGCAGATCAAATGATTTTTTAAAAATTTATAATTTTAATATAAATTAGTTAAAATTTTATAACTTAATTATTCATTTTTTAATTAAATAAAATATTTATTTATATTTAATTAAATAAATTAATTAAATATTATTTTTAAATATGATTTCTAATATTTAAAGCTAAGATCGGAATCTGGGATTCCGTAATTGCGGTCGGAATCCCAGATTCCGATCTTGTGATACTATTTAAAAAAATATTATTATATTGATATTATTTTTAATATATTATATTAATTTAATATTATTTTTAAACTTTTCGGTAATAAATTCCGTTTTATTTGTTTCTTTCGTGCAAGTGTGCAAGTGCAAGCACAAGACTTTCGAGCTTAACAAAAAGCCCAAATCTCCTGACAACGGCCCAACTAACGGCCTGTTAAAAGCCCGTGATATCTCCTATTACTTTGTTATAAACTTATAATATTAATAAACATATCTTTTAGGCCCAATCCAATCGCCTTATCACCTCTAGCACCATCCGAAACAGTTTCTCCTTCCCTCCTCGTGCATGGCCGGTGCTGCTGTTCTAGTTTTATTCAACTAATTAAGCAATCCAAAGCGCCCAGGAGAAATGCCCCCTGCATCTCTCTCTCTCCTCTGCTCTTCTCCGCTCTCCTCCAGTCCCTGCCTTTCAAGGTCTCTTTGTCTCTTTCTATCTGACTTTGCTTCTCTCACAACATGTGTACATGCTCACTGCTCCTACAAAAATCCTTTGATAAGCCCCATTGTCTACTTCAACCATTAATTATGCCTGGTACTAAAGGTCTCGGTTATTTTATTTGAAAGTAAATGTGACAAGTATTAGAAGATACTAGCGTTGTTATAGTGTAAGAGACCCAAGTGATCGCGTGACTTATTATATGCCTTACAATAGAATTCAAGACAATTCATTCACTTTTTAGTACGGTAAATCATAAATGCTTTTATTTCAGAAGAGGCCCAAGCGTAATTTTGTGTTCTTCCGTACCTATTCGAACAAATGCAAATTTGCGTAGACGAGATTTGGTGCTACTGGGACTGACATCCAGCTTCATTTTCTCAGGCCCAACTTCCGGTATAAATAATATATCAAAGTTCTATTTCTATCCGATGCTTTAGTGTTGTGATCTTCATGGTCCAAAAATGCTTAAATGGGAATAGGCTAAATTGGGCATGTTTAACAATAATATTCCATGATTATGAGGTATGGTCATGATTCGACTTGGTACAAACTAAATTATGAATGGTCAGCGTATATTGGTTATGAAAATTTACTGAAATAGTACTATTAAATCGTTGCTTAACTGAATTGTTAACAATGTGCTTTATTCAATGTAGATTCACTAGCAGCTGTTAGCTCTGACCAAGATGTGAAGATGGATATGCTTATGGATGACATCAATGCATATTCGTTTCTCTACCCCATTGAGTTGCCTGATAAGAATTTTTCCTTTAAATGGTAATTCCTAGAATATTTTATTATTTTTTTTTCTGTGCACACAAGTAAAATGTAGTTTTCACATATGAATGCTGTTCTCTACCAGTGAACTATCCAACTTTGAGCTTTCAGATAACCCTCTATTTATTTTATTTTATTTATTATTTTGCGTACATCTCTAGGAAGAACCAAAATGCTAATGCTGTCCTGACTGGTAAAAAATTTGTACATGGACAGGGTAGAATCAAGGAAACCAGAAAGATATTCATCCGCTGCACCACTATCACGTGAGTATCTGTAATCTATTTGTTTTTTTACTTTTTGTCACCTTGTTTGACTTAGAGATTGCAAAAGAATAAATAGCCTCCTATTGAGATCTCTACACTATACCTTGTAACTTTAGAACTCATTAACAGCTGAAATGCTGTAGAAGTATATTAAAGTCCCTTTATGTTTTTAGATTGATGCATAGTGATATAATTTTTAAAGCATTTTGTTCCAACAAAGAATTGTGGGTAATAAATCAAATGAACTTGTGCCTTGTAGCTGATGCACGGCAGAGAATTGTTTCCGAGCGTGTTGATATGATCCATAACTTGGTCATCTCAGTGTCGGTAATTTAAAGTTTAATGCAATTCAAATTGCTCATGAATATACTTTTTGTTAAAAGTCAGCATTTGTATTGACCATTCTGGTAGTAGCTAATGTGCTGTTACAGGACCTGACTGGCACAGCAACATATATGTATGCATCTTTTACCTGATGCATTCTTAGTAGTGTATTATGCTTCAGCTACTGTCCTTTGTGCATGTGGCCTTTTGTTGAAGGGTCAAATATTTTCCCAGCCTCAGACAGCTCATATTTACGTTTATACCTTGCTTAAATGTCATTATTTCTAGTTTATTACATGTAAAAGGAACTCTCAAGGAATTACGTTATATGAAGAAGATTCATATGCATTTGTGTGTGTAATGTCTCTTCTTTTGATGCTAACTAATGAGTTCATGTTCGTGCATAACAAATTCTACGCAGTAAATGAAAATTGCGATGTTTCTAATTACATTGTAGAATTTAAATTTCCATCTAGCCCTTTTAGGCATAATTTTATGCTCTGTGTAATATGTCTTCTTTGCAGATTGGTCCTCCAAATTTACGCTTCCTAAAATCAAATGACAAGAGTGCTTGGAAAGCAAAGGATGTGGCTGATTCTATTTTATCAGATAAATCTGCATTGGTATCAAATGCCTTTTGTGTTGATATATGTTTTGTAGCTTTTTTTTTTAATTTATCTAAAACCATCCATATAAGTAACACTCATTCTTATTCCCAAGTGGACTGAACTCCTGTTAAAGAATCTATTATATTGTGAGAATAGCTAACGCGCCATCCATGGCACGTGCCATCGATTTTCTATCGACTCATTTTTTGAAATTCAAAATTCAAACAGTCAATCCAAACCGATCAAGTTGATCACAATATTGAAATACCCTTGGAGACCAAATTTTACATTTTTTCAAAATTTTTTGCTATTTATTATGATATTTTCAAATTGGAGGGCCTTAAATACTCTAATCATAATGTTTTTAAAAATATCATAATAAATAGCAAAAAATTTAAAAAAATATAAAATTTGGTCTCCAAGGATATTTCAATATGGAGAACAACTTGAACTGTTCGGATTGACCATTTGAATTTTGGATCTCGAAAAATGACTCGATGGCACGTTAGCCATTCTCTTATATAGTTCCCTATTCACTGGCAATTTTCTTACATCTTCTATTCAATTCTCACTTCAAGCTATAAATTCAGTCAGGCATATATCATGAATATGGAAAAATTACTTCCTTTCTTATTAAAGAAAAATATGTGGATTCCCCATGATGCTAAATCTCGTGTGAACCCATGAACTATAAAGGTTCCCATGATGATAAATTCACTTTATTCTCGAGTCGAGGACTCAAGTTCTCTTGTTGGTATTTTTGTTATAATTTGTTGATCGTTTTGTAGAGAGTAACAACTGGACAACGAATGGCTGAGAGTTCTGTCCTGGATGCGCACTCTGACATTGTAAGCTATGTATAATTTTATTTGTTTAATTGCTTTTTGCCCCTCTGCAGCAAAACATGAGAACCCTATTACCTCATTAAAGTTAAAAGTATCTCTATGGCCCTAAATAAACAAATACTGAAATAGTTCTCAAGCACTTTTCCTTTATCCTTTTTTTTTTGGAAGAGAAAAATACCCAAACTAGCCCTCATTTTCACTTAATCATAAAGAGTTAAGAGAATTGGGTAGCATGCTTATGTTTTAATGTAAATAAGGGAAAAGGCATATGCTATATTTGTCCTTCTTCAAGGGCTAATATATGACACTGCTTTATTTTTTGAGGGATATTTAAGGTATTTTGCTTATAATTCAAGGCATAAAGTAAATTTTTGGGTGCTATTGCAAACATGTTGGGTTTCACTGAAATCATCTTTTTCTGGGATCATGATAATCTTGAGTTGCAGTTATTCTTTCTTTCTATGAAGTTTCTGTTTCTCATCAATCAAATGAGGAAATTTAATTACAATTTTAGGTTGGAGGTGAACCGTACTGGTTTTATGAGTATATAGTTCGAAAATCACCAACAATATCTGTAAGTATTTTTCTCAGAAAGTTGAAAACCAAATATATTGTTAGCAGGAGCAGCCATAGGTTTGTTTGGCTGAATAATATTATTAATAAGAAAAAAAAAATTGGGCTAATCTGACCAACCAATGGGATGCAAAATTTCAACCGGGATTCAACCAATTGAATCCAACAGGTTGGTCTGAATTTTGTTGGGCTTTGTTGCTGGCCAGAGTGGACTCCATCCAAACTATTGAACTTATTATGTGTTTTGCATTTATGCAAATGTATCAGATTGCTCCTTCCAAGTTTATGTATGAAAATAAAGAATAATTCTAACCATTTTCTGTTAAAGGAAAAAAAGTTATACAATGTAGTACTAAACAGTTGAGTTATCACCTGCGGACTAGATGTAACCTGGATGGTAACAGGTTAAACCATGCGCTAATTTATAGGTATGTAGGGATAACCAGGTAATACTAGATCTGTCATAGTTTTAAGGGTTTGCTCCTTTATTGTCGATTGTTTCTTTTGTGTTTAATTTTTTTTATTTCAAAGAAGTGTAGTATCACCATTTCCTAAAGAAACCATTGTTTAATGATATAATGTCTCCTTTAAAAACAAGTTTATCCTCAAGCATTATGTTTGAACCAAAGAGCAAAGGACCTCTTACTTGTCTGTACTCACTGCGCAGTATACCTTTTACAGTCCTGATGAGATCAGGCACGCACATGCATTGTAGATCGAGCTTGATGTTGTGCCGTGGCCTTAGGATTAAATACTCAATAATGCCTTTTCTTGGGACATTTTTATCTTATGATTGTGATGCCTGGGCTCTCTTTCTTTCTTTTTGACAGGTACAAGAACCAAATCTGTACCGTCGCAATTTGGCTGTTACTGCTGAAAGAGATGGTATATAATTTTACTTTTATTAATTATGGTGTACTCAATTATATGGGCCAAATCTCTTACCTGTTACTTTTTTAAATCAGGGTATTTGTACTCACTAAATGCTTCAACACTAAGCAAGCAATGGGAACAAGTGAGTTCTTCTCTACTCTGGAAATTCATTTTTGTTTGATTAAAAGCTAGTTAATCCTTTTTTTTTTTCCCTCCTTTTGCCAAAATCACATGGTTTGCTAGAAATGATGAAGTTAGCTGTTGATATATTGAGATGGCTTAGTCTCTCTTCATGCATTAGACTACCATACTGTTACTTAGGCAGCTAGTCATGTTTTGTACTGAAACCATGAGCATTAGCTTCTTGTTTATTTGTTGTTGTCCTAAATCGTTGATATCTTGTGTGCTTTGAGGCTCAAACATTTACATCTTGAACTCAATAGAAAAAACAACAAGGAATACTCTTAATATTTCTATCAAATTTTATTAATGTATATTTTGTTGGTTTGGCGGTACTGCAGATAGGACCTTTTCTAGAGAAAACAGTGGCATCATTTCGCCTTCTCCCACCGACTGAGAATTATGTGCCTCCTTACAAGGATCCTTGGAGATTTTGGTGAAAAACAAATAATAAGTTGTGCAGTTTTGGGGCAGAAAATTTTTTTGGTGCATGATAAGTTATAAACAATTTTTGCACATATTAAACAGATGTTATAGATGACTGTTTTAGTTATGCTAGTGTACATGTAGGGTTATTCCTGAAAACGACATGCACTTTAAATCTGACGAAAATACTAAGCAGCGAACAGCCGACATGTGTATGTGTGCGCCAAACTTCCAAAAAATATCAATATGCAACAACACTACAATGAAACAAATCAATTAATACATAATAACATCGCTTAATATTCCTTTCTTTTTTTGTATGAATTTCTGGTTTAATGAATGCAGGTGGTCAATACTTTACGGCTACTTTCCCTTCAACTACTGTTCTTTTCGTTTTATGTTTTCGTCGGATGTTTTGGGTGAATGAAACACCTACCAGTGTTCTGAAAAACTTAACACGCAAAGGGGATGAATTCCCATCTCAATCCATGAAAATCATTGCGACTCCATGGAATGGAGATAGTTGGATTAACAGATGGAGGCACAATTAAGACAAATTAGACTCATGCCCCCTTCATGGCCATTTTGAAGGGTAGCTGTAAAAGCGGCCAAGCGGGGTTTCCTACCCGGCCACCTGAATGTTCTTGCTGGATATAATGTTTTATGTTCCCACAATTTGTACTTTTGTATCTTTATTTTTTGGGTGGGAACTAATCCGGAGCAGATATGGAGTAAAAAATTGCATATGTACAAAACAAGTCATATGGGATGAAAACTAACACAGTATTGAACCTTCCAGCAATTTGTTAACACCTCTCACCATGCTCTCTGTCTCTCACAGACAGCAGAAGACATCTAGGTAACGCAAGTTTAAAAAAAAAAAGTGCTTTACAGAAATCAGACAAATCAAGTAACTTTCGAAAGGCAGGCACTAGGCAGCGACCATATACAGTTAAGCTAAAGAACTAGCAGATATTATTAACGACAATATCCTGATCAACTAACTCCACAAAGGAAATAGTGCAAATAAGGAACGAGGAAATGCAAGAGAGGGAGCATAGGGTATTAAGGAAGGTTGGTTAATTGCCCCTCTTCCTCTTGAGGCTCTTCCACTGCTTGAGGATGTATTGGACGACTTCCTTGAGAGTAGCCTTGCGTCCCTCCTTGTAGTTCCAGAGCTCCGGGATGGTGTACCGGCCACTTGGATTGTACTCGTTCATCTCCAGCAGAGCATTCTTCACGGCCTTGTACACATCCTCCCCAAGCTCTGACCTCAACTCCATCAGCTTCTCATCATCCTCTTTAATCACCTCCTACAAGTCAGAAAAGCTACTACATGTCACTTCTGCTTACCTGCCTGCCTGCTTGGGTCTACAACTTTTCACAAACTTTTTGCATTGATTTTTGACCTGTGAGTTGTCACCAACAGTGACGATCCTGAAGGGGTGCCAATCAGGGTTCTTGAGCTCATCCTGCCATTTGGAGCTTAATATGGCAGCTTGGCACTCAGCATCTCCTCTAGCAAACTTGAGCCTGCATGCAACCTGAAAGGGCTTTTCATCAATCTCGCCCATCCTTTTGATGCCTATATACACCCGACCAGCCCGACTAGTCAGCAGCTCAGTCAATCCCTACATCAGCAAAATTTCCATTATAAGAGGATTCAATTTAATTTCATAGATAATAATAACTAATTATAGAAGCATCTATAGCAAGCTACAAAATAAAAAATGCTTTACAGATATAAGCTCCTTTCTGGCCTCCTGTAGCTCGTCATTGCTTTTCCTCTCTTTCACGACGAGCGTCTGGTTCAAGGCCTCCATGGCTTCCATCTCCTCTATCTTCTCATTTAGCTCACCAGTGAGCTCCTCCATCTTCTGTATTACTGTAGAATCTTCTTCACCTCCCATGTGCTTCATGACTTGGAGCTGTCCCTTCAGCTGCTGGATCTCCAGTTCCAGCTTTTGCTTTGCATCCAGCTGCTTCTCCAGCTGCAGAATCTTCTTGAGCGCATCCTCCTTCTCTCTCTGTAATACAATCTCCCAGACTGTTATTGTGCTTCTAACAATACACAACTTTACTGTAGTTATACACCCCATTGACCCCGAAAATTAGAACCCAATTGTTCAGTGCCACACAGGTATGGATTTCAACAACACACCACAACTAGGTTACCAATTTTGGGAGATATAGCAAAATGCAACGTTCAGTTTTACACTGGAGCACGTTCGATTGCAATTTTCCAAGTCTTTTATTCACTATACTACATAAACAACATAACTGACAAGCCCCTTACGAACTAACATACCTTATGCTCCTCAACCAGCTTGAGCACATTTTCATCAGCTTTCTTTTGCTCCTTCTCAGCCAACGCAAGGGAACTGTTTTTCACTGCATTCTACAAAAGAAACAATAGCAATAATGAGACACGCCCATAAATTACTAACCAATGAATATGGACGTCTTTGTACATACCCACTAAAATAATCTGACCAAGATAATGTTAGGTGTCTGTTTACTGACTAAAAAAAAGGAAAGAAAGAGAAAAAACCCAAGGAGCTCAACATAAAGGTTCTCAACATGGCCTACTATAGATGAAACAATTGGCCTTTAATTTGAAAAGAGTTATCTCATATCATCATACTCTCTGTTTCTCTTCCTCTAGCTTTCTCTTGTCGATGTTATTTTGGTTGGCCATTCTATTGAGCTGCTGAGACCTCTCATCCAACTCCGTTCTCTTATGTTCCAGCTCACTCCTCAGGTTCTGGTTCTCCTCAATTATTTTTCTAGAATGATCCCGAGCCAGCTGCTGCATCTTCTTTATCTCTACACATGGAAAAACATAGAACAAGATTATGCAACACAACAGTACCCAAGATAAAAAGGCAAAAATATATACATTGTTGGACCATAAAGACAATTTTTTATAACAGCAATAGGGAGAGGTTTGACATCTACACTCTTAAATATATAACCCGCCAAAACCTTGATGTTGGCTAAACTAAATACTAAAACAAGCACACAAGAAAGAGCTACTTACCCTCGTTATAAGAAACGAACAACTGCTCCCTCTGCTCCATCATAGTATTGAGGGACATTGTGGTCTCATTGTACTTGCACTCCAACTCGTGCAAGTGACGATTCTTTGCCTCAATCTGGTTTGCCAGGTTGGCGACCAGTTTGTCAGTCTTGCGGGACTCCTCAATTGTCACGTCGTTGACTGTTTTCAGATCACCATTCCTCCTCAAGTGATCAGCAATCGGGCCAACACCATTATAATCATCCTCCCTCGCAACCCATGCATAAAGCTCAAAGCCCTTGGACTTCCTCTCTCGCCAGTCTCTCTTGCCGAGCCTTTCTGACTCATAATAGTTCTCGAAGGACATGGCATCCTTGAAACCATTCCAATCCTTTGAAAACTCAACAATGCAGTTCCCAGTATGCCCTTTGTAATTCCAAAGTGGATGAACCCTGAGAGGGTTAAACCTAGAAAGCTGCTCCTTGAGCCGGTTGCCACTCTCACCGACACGCCTGCCATCTTTCAACTCAGTTGGCACATTTACCACCACACCCTTCCATGGCCAGACAAATTTTTCATCCTTGTCTCTTTGAGGAGCAGGTGGGTGAAGCACGGCCACTTGGAGAGAGAGAGAGCGGTCTGCCAGGTCAGTCTTCAAAAATTTGGCAAGGGCTTGGTGTGTGGCCTTCTCCTTTGCCTTTCTGTTGGATGCAGCAATCCCAGTGGCGTGTTGAAGGAGGTCCTTGAAGTTGTATATCTGCTTCTTCTTGCCGATGCAGAAGGGGCACTTGTAAGCATTGTCGTCATACTTCACTTTAGATCCTCCTTCCTTGAGTTTAACATATGTTGTGTCAGCATAGTCATCAATCTCTGATTCAGAGACCTCAGATTCTTCTGAGTCAGAGCAGCTGTTACCATGTGCCATTTCTCCAGAGATGGCAAAAGAACAAGATGGACCTAACAATGAGAGAGATAGAGAGGGTTAAGAGCTAGAAGGAAAAGTGCATTGAGTTGAAAAATAGAAGAATTCATGTATTTTTATACAGCAGGAAATATAATCATTATTGAAAACATGTATATTGAAGAAATTAAGAGCCTGTTAGTGAAAAAAGTACATGCATTCTACATGAGTTCAACTACCATGAAGCCAGGTTCACAAATCACAAGGTAAGGTTCCAGTTCATTTTGTTTTCAATGAGAAGTAGCAATCAGTAAACTTCTTCTATATCACACACAATGCATATAGAGGACAATCTCTTATTCTTTTTTTTTCCACCAGAATTTTGCCTTGTATACTGTTTTAAACTGGAAACCTTCATTGCAATAGGGGACAAGCTCATATTCACATATAACCATATCTCATTCAAATAATGTATTATATTGGCACATCGAGAGAAAAATTTATTTCCTGGACAAAATTGACCTCCTCTCATTTTTAGCATAATTCGCATTCAAAGTTTGCGAACTAGTTCAGTTCACATCCAACAGACATAAACTTCCTAATACGCTACTCTTGTAAAATCATGTTTCTATCTCCTAACTTATAAATTCAAATTTCCACATAAAATAAAATAATTCTTTCAAGCCACCTGTATTTATTGCTGAAAACAGAAGTTTCTGTTACAATCGAAGTATAAAGGTTGCTTCCATACCCTATCATAGCTATTCTCAAGTATCCTGTATCCTTGGCAAAAGAAAGTCTCAACTATACCCCCCTTTCCTTTCACAAGGAAACAAGGCAAAAAGGGGAAACAAATAGAAAGAACGATAAAAAGGAAGATTAATAGTGTCTTCCAATACCAAAGCAGCACAGCTTATTGAAGTATGAAATCAGATTCAAAACCTACGAATCCAGTTAAGGTGCATTTATAGCTACCTAATCATAATCTCAGAATCTGATTAATACTATTCCATCACATGATGAAAATAGAGTAGGGGGTACAGACTTACCAGAAAAGAGCGCAAATCTGCAAATCAACAACAGCGACACCAGACAATAGTAGCGAATAAGAAAAACAACAGCTATTCAAGACCTGAAAGGGGGCAAAAAAAATAGCACCGTAAGTAAAATTAAGTTAAAAAAAATATTCACATGAAAATAAGCAATGATTGCATAGATATCAACTCTAATTAAAAACACCTAATACAGTGGTTTGAGTTGCTTTTGATTGGGGTTTTCTGGTCTAAAAAATTAGGCGAATGTAAAAAATATATTAACTAGAAGCAATCCTGAGGTAATGGAGATTGAGGTTTCCACAAGGATCGAATTGAAAAAATACCTCAATAAATAAATAAAAAATGGCCAGATTTACTAATTGTTTGTTTACAAATGACTGGAATTGTGTCTTGGCCGAAATATTCAAGGTTAGATTTTTCAAAAAAAAAAAAAAAAAAACAATACGCGGAAGAACTTCTGAACTGACTACAATCGCAACCTTATGGATTTCTTCGAAGAAAAGTTACAATCGCTGAGCAGTGTCATAATTTCATGAATATATATGCAAATTTCTAGTTTTCAGGATATTATATTGTTATTTTCATTGCAATTTTGAAAAGTTTGCCAACTTTTGATTCTCGCAATCAACAATCAACTTATATTAACTCAAGGAGCGATTAAGAAAAAGGAGAAAGAGATGAAATCCAGAAATCGGAAGGAGAAAACAAATCAAATGGCACCTCATAAACCTGAAGAACATTGTAAGAAAAGACTCTTACATTGTGGATCCATTTCACGAAAGCACCAAACCAAAGGGGAAATCCAAAGCTAAAGCGGATTTGAACAGAAAAATCGAAAAAAGTGGCTAACTAATTAGGGAAATTTCTAGGGTTTAAGCGGACAGGAGAGGGGTTTTGAGCTTCGTGGAAGGAAGCTCTTCTACGGTTATAGAAATAGAAAGCAACAAAGAGGAGGACTCTCGGAAGCACTCACGAATAAAACCCCATTGTACAGCTCTATTTTTTTATTTACACTTGGCATTCCAGCTGGCGCACCTTCATGGCAACTGAGGGATGGGTCCTGCTATCGTCCATGGACGCGGCGCTGTAGAGATGCATTTCCATGTGATCCCCGTCTCAACAGAATTCAACTCCGGACAAAATAGTCCATCGATCAGTGTGATGTGTGCTCTCCATTTTCAGACTATTGGAGGCTCAAGTTTACAGTATTGTACAGTGCAAGATCATTTTTTTTTTTTGTCAATTAGTGCAAACTCATTTTAATAGTTTGAAATAATTATTTTGAAAAAACATAAAGAATGTAAGCAAAATTAGTATTTAACTTACCAAACCAATTCCAATTGTATGTTGAATACCAGTCTCAAATGCAAGATAGAAGTACATCACCTATGGCCGCTGTACTTTTAATTTTAATTAAGTGCTAGTTAAATATTCTATAAAATACATATTGCGTGCTGGTCAAAATAATATGATTTATAAGTACTATGATTTAGGGTTTAGGTCTTCAGGATTAAATCAGTAGCTTTCCTTACTCTATTAATAATAATTTAGGTTTCAGCTTTTTATTTTTTTCCTTTTAGGTTGTGTAATCTGATTAACCCACTTACCCACGCAATCCGATTGATCCGTTTGACTTAATTTGACAAACTAAAGATTTTGATTTGTAAGATAAAAATTGAATATCAACTAGTTCGTTCAAAATTTTAGCACTTTCTTCTCACCAACCGACAAGTGCTTGAAAGATGTTGTTTCTTACTTTCTTAATTAGTTGAGAATGAAGTTTATGTCGATTCTTTGATGAAAAAAAAAGTTGCGTATGTCAGCCGATAAATGTTCTTGTTGTTTATATAGAGAAGAATTTTGAGAAATGGTAACAGGAATGTGGTGAGCCATATTTGAGATTTTAATTCTTGCGGTTTGAACCTATAGAGTAATTTTGAAGGAATAAAAATATGACAATTGAGACCTCTTTGTGCAATTTTTTTGAGCTTGTTTGGTTGTTAAATTTTCAAGAGGTTTACAAAAATCACAATAAGAAGATAAGACAAACTCGAGGACGAGTTACAACGCAGCAGAAGCGAATGAAATCGATCAAGATGTCGACTAAGTATCCGAGCCATGCCATCCATTCAAAGGAGAAGTCAACAGTTATTAATTAGTTAGTTGAGTGTTATCTTTAGTCTCAATTAGTCAAAATAAGTTAATAATTTATTATTGTATTTTGTGTGGTCTTTTGTGGTCTTCTAGAAGTTAATTAAATGTGTTTTCAGATTAAAAAAAAAATTGATATGATGTATTAATGGGCAGTGGCTTTTAATTGTAGTAGATTGTTATATATATAAACTGAAAATCAAAATGTAATAGGCAGATTATTGAAATATTACGAGTTTTACTTGTGAGTCGAGTTTATCTCCAATTTTTATCCACTGTTAGGTTGAGTTCTTACTCCTCTTCGAGTGTTGTATTATTGCGTTTGTTGGTTCCTCTAAGGCTTCGCTCCAGAAGGAGAGAGTCGGAGCGAAGGAAAGGAAGGAGAGTTCGGATAGAGGGAGAGAATGGACGGAAATTAAGGAGAGCAGAGAGACAGATAGAGAGAGAGATCGGTTACTCCCAAAATCGGAGAGTACCGAGTCCCTTCCCTTCGCTCCGAGTCTCTCCTTCTGGAGCGAAGCCTAAGTGTCCCAATCAGAAGGGTGTCAATTTCAACCATTTCTGATTTCATTTTAAGTTATTTCATCACAATAATCTATATTTAAACTCTTTATATGGTTCAGAATATGATTTAGATCTCAATTATTAAAAAAGATTGGATTATACGTAATGATTACGCATATAAAGTGCAAATAATGCTCGTTTAGAGTATTAATTGAGCATTTCATCTATTTTTGCATTAATTCTAAGTCATTTTATCGTAATAATCTACATTTAAACTCTCTATACGGTCCAAAATACGATTCATATCGTAATTATTAAAAAATATTGGACTATACCTAGTAATTACACATATAAAGTGCAAATAACGTTCATCTGAGTATAATTTGAGCATTTCATCCATTTTTTAATTCATTCTTAGTCATTTCATCAATATAATCTATATTTAAACTCACTGTACAGTCTAAAATACGATTCAGATCTTACATATTAAAAAAGATTGGATTATACCAAGTAATTACGCATATAATACTTAGAATGATGCTCATTTTGAGTATCATTTGAGCATTTCATCCGTTTCTGAATTCATTCATAGCCAATCATAATAATCTATATTAAAACTCTTTATACACTTTAGAATAAGATTCAAATCTTACTTGTTCAAAAAATTGGATTATACATAGTTATTATGACTATAAAGTGAATATAATGCATATTTTGAATATCATCTGAACTTTTCAATCGTTTCTGCATTTATTCTAACTCATTTCATTGCAAAAATCTACATTTAAACTCTCTGTACACTCTAGAATATAATTTGGTAGAGGTTTCAAAGCCTAGGTACCAAATAAATTTATAACTCGTTTCTACCTTACTAGTCGTTGGGCAAAACTAAGGGTTGATCCACGGCGACAATAAACATTATTTCTGGACTTGATCGTTCTTAAAAGATAGACAAGATTATTTTTGTAAGGTTTTGGGTTTAAAAACAATATTAAATAGAAATTGAAATTAAGCAAATAAATGATAAAATATTTTTGGTTGATTTTTTTTTCTGGACTCAAACAGATGCAAGAAAATGTCCTAAGATTTTGTGTTCATTTAATTTGGCTCTGGAGCACTATTGTCACATGTTTTCACGTATGACAGAAAAAATTTTGGACGAAAATATATAGACTTTGAACCGAAAATTATATATTTTTGGTGCCGAAAAGTGTTCCGGACTCTCTATTTTGACTTGATATTTTTAGGTAAGGTTATGTGAAGGTTACTTGTCGACCAGACCTAAGTCCTAGCCTCAGCCGTCGCAATTTTGGTTCAGATTTGGTTTAGAACTCGATTTACTACGGAATCGACTAATTCTAAACTTTCGTGTCAGAATTTAATCAATTAAGAACTTTGTGTTTCGTTTCCAAAGGTATCTAAGGACTTTCTGGCTCTAGCTTTATTTTCCTAGTTTTGGTTTTCTGCCTTTCTTGTTTTTTTTTTTCCTTTTTTCCTGTAACTAGAAAGCCGCTATCTTGTATGTCTAAAAAAAAGTGCAAATAAAGAAATTCTGAGTATCATTTGAGCATTTCAATTGTTTCTGGATTCATTCTAAGTCATTTCATCACAATAATCCACATTTAAACTCTTTATACTGTCTAAAGAAAGATTAATATCAATTTATTCAAAAAGACTGGATTATACATGGTAATTACGCATATAAAATGCAAATAATGCAATTATGAGCGTCGTTTGAGCATTTCAATCGTTTTTTTATTCATTCTGAGTCATTTCATCACAATAATCTACATTTAAACTTTTTATACTACCTAGAATATGATTCATGTATTATTTATTCAAAAAGATTGGATTATACATGGTAATTACGCATATAAAGTGTAAATAATGCAATTATGAGCATCATTCGAGAATTTCAATCATATCTAGATTCATTCTAAGTCATTTCATCACAATAATCTAAAAAAAAACTCTTTTATACATGGTAATTACGTATACAAAGTGCAAATAATGCAATTCTAAGCATCATTTGAGAATTTCAATGGTTTCTGAATTCATTTTAAGTCATTTCAGCACAACAATATACATTTAAACTCTTTATACCATCTAGAATATGATTTGTATGCTATTTATTCAAAAAGATTGGATTATAATGGTAATTACACATATAAAGTGCAAATAATGCAATAGTGAGCATCATTTGAGCATTTCAATTGTTTTTTGATTCATTCAATATCATTCATAACAATAATCTACATTTCTTTATATTGTCTAGAATATGATTTAAATGTTATTTATTAAAAAATATTAGATTATACATTGTAATTACGCATATAAAGTGCAAAGAATGCAATTCTAAGCATCATTTGAGCATTTTAGTCATTTCTGGATTCATTCTAAGTCATTTCATCACAATAATCAAAATTTAAACTCATTTATACTGTCTACAATATGATTCATATGCTATTTATTCGAAAAGATTGGATCATGCATGGCAATTAGGCATACAAAGTGCAAATAATGCAAATCTGAGCATCCTTTAAGAATTTCAATAGTTTCTGGATTTATTCTAAATCATTTCACCACAATAATATACATTTAAACTTTTTATACCATCTAGAATATGATTCATATGCTATTTATTCAAAAAGATTGGATTATACATGGTAATTACACATATAAAGAGCAAATAATGCAATAATGAGCATCATTTGAGCATTTCAATCATTTCTTGATTGATTCTAAGTCATTTCAACACAATAATCTATATTTAAAACTCTTTATACTCTCTAGAATATGATTCATACGCTATTTATTAAAATTATTGGATTATACATGGTAATTAAGCATATAAAGTGAAAATAATGCAATTCTGAGTATCATTTGTTTATTTCAATGGTTTCTGGATTCATTCTAAGTCATTTCAAAACAATAATCTACATTTAAACTTTTTATACTGTCAAGAATATGATTCAAATGCTATTTATTCAAAAAGATTGTATTATACATGGTAATTACACATATAAAATGCAAATAATGCAATTCTGAGTAACATTTAAACATTTCAGTCATTTCTGGATTCATTCTAAGTCATTTCGTCAAAATAATCTTTATTTTAACTTTTTATTCGGTCTAGAATATGATTCATATGCTATTCATTCAAAAAGATTGGATTATACGTGGTAATTATGCATATAAAGTGCAAATAAAGTAATTATGTGCATCATTTGAGCGTTTCAATCGTTTTTTGATTAATTGAAATTTGAAAGTCATTTCATCACAATAATCTACATTTAACTCTTTATAATGTCTAAAATGTTATTCATATGCTATTCATTCAGAAAGAGTGGATTATAAATGGTAATTACGCATATGAAGTGCAAATAACGCAATTCTGAGCATCATTTGAGCATTTTCAATCGTTTATGAATTCATTCTTAGTCATTTCAATACAAAAATCTACATTTAAACATTTTATGCTATTTATATAAAAAGAGTAGATTATACATGGTAATTCCGGATATAAATTCCAACCAATGCAATTTTGAGCATCATTTGAGCATTTCAATCGTTTCTCATTTCATTCTAAGTCATTTCACCACAACAATCTACATTTAAACTCTTTATACTGTCTAGAATATGATTGACATGCTATTTACTCAAAAAGATTCAATTATACATGGTAATTACATGTATAATAATGCAATTCTGAGCATCATTTGTGAATTTCAATCGTTTCTTGATTCATTCTAATTCATTTCGTCACAATGATCTACATTTAAACTCTTTATAATGTCAATAATATGATTCATTTGCTATTTATTCAAAAATATTGGATTATACATGTAATTACGCATATAAATTGCAAAGAATGCAATTCTTAGCATCATTTGAGCATTTCAATCATTTTTGGATTCATTCTAAGTCATTTCTTCAAATTAATCTACATTTAAACTATTTATATTGTCTAGAATAAGATTCATATGCTATTTATTCAAAAAGATTGGATTACACATAGTAATTGTGAACGTAAAATTCAAATAATGCAATTCTGAGCATCATTTGAGCATTTCAATCGTTTCTTGATTCATTCTAAGTTATTTCTTCACAATAATCTACATTTAAACTATTATACTGTATAGAATATGACTAATATGCTATATTCAAGAAGAATGATTTAAACATGATAATTACGCATATAAATTGCAAATAATACAATTCTGAGCATCATTTGAGCATTTTAATTATTTTTTAATTCATTCTAATTCATTTCATCACAATAATCTGCATTTCAACTCTTTATACAGACTACAATATGATTTATATGCTATTTATTCCAAAAGAGTGTATTATACTTGGTAATTACACATATAAAATGCAAACAATGCAATTCTGAGTATCATTTGAGCATTTTCATCATTTCTGAATTCATTCTAAGTCATTTCATCACAATAATCTACATTTAAACTCTTTATACTGTCTATAATATGATTCATATGCTATTAATTCAAAAAGATTGGATTATACATGGTAATTACGCATATAAATTGCAAATAACGAAATTCTAAGCAACATTTGAACATTTCAATCATTTTTGGATTCATTCTAACTCATTTCACCACATTAATCAACATATAGACTTTATATAATATCTCAAATATGATTTATATGATATATACATTCAAAATGATGGAACTATACATCGTAATTACGCATATAAAATGCAAAAAAATGCAATTCTGAGTATCATGTGAGTATTTCAATCATTTCTTGATTCATTCTAAGTCATTTCTTCACAATAATCTACATTTAAGCCATTTATACTGTATAGAATATGATTAATATGCTATTTATTCAAGAAGAATGATTTATACATGATAATTATGCATATAAATTGCAAATAATACAATTCTGAGCATTATTTGAGCATTTCAATCATTTCTGAATTCATTCTAAGTCATTTCATCACAATAATCTACATTTAAACTCTTTATCTATAGAGTATATGATTTATATGCTATTTATTACCAAAGAGTGGATGAAACATGGTAATTACGCATATAATTTGCAAATAAAGCAATTCTGTGCATCATTTGAGCATTTCAATCATTTCTGAATTCATTCTAAGTCATTTCATCACAATAATCTACATTTAAACTCTTTATATGTAGATTATATGATTTATATGCTATTTATTACCAAAGAGTGGATTAAACATGGTAATTACGCATATAAATTGCAAACAATACAATTCAGAGCATCATTTGGCAATTTCAATCGTTTCTTGATTCATTCTAAGCCATTTCATCTCAATAATCTACATTTAAACTATTTATACTGTCTAGGATAAAATTCATATGCTATTTATTCGAAAATATTGGATTATACATGGTAATTAGACATATAAATTGCAAATAATGCAATTCTGAGCAACATTTGAGCATTCCAATCGTTGCTGGATACATTCTAAGTCATTTCATCACATTAATCAACATATAAACTCTATATACTGTCTAGAATATCATTCATATGCTATTTATTCAAAATGATTGGATTAGACATTGTAATTAAGCATATAAAATGCAAAAAATGCAATTCTGAGTATCATGTGAACATTTCAATCATTTCTTGAATCATTCTAAGTCATTTCTTCACAATAATTTACATTTGAACTAATTATACTGTCTAGAAAATGATTAATAGGCTATTTATTCAAGAATATTGGTTTATACATGTTAACTGCGCATATAAATTGCAAATTATACAATTTCTTAGAATCGTTTGAGCATTTCAATCGTTTCTAAAGTCATTCTAAGTCATTTCTTCACAATAATCTACATTTAAACTCTTTATATATAGATTATATGATTTATATGCTATTTATTCCCAAAGAGTGGATTATAAATGCTAATTTTGTATATCATTTGCAAATAACACAATTCTGATAATCATTTGAGCATTTAAATCATTTCTGGATTCATTCTAAGTCATTTCATTAGAATAATCTACATCTAAACAATTTATACTGTCTAGAATATGATTAATATGTTATTTATTCAAGAAGATTGGTTTATACATGTTAATTACACATATAAATTACAAATAATACAATTCCTAGCATCATTTGAGCATTTCAATCGTTTCTGAATTTATTCTAAGTCATTTGAACACAATAATCTACATTTACACTCTTTATATTGTGTAGAATATGATTAATAGGTTATTTATACTGTGTTATCTGAGTATCATTTAAGTATTTCAATCATTTCTTAATTCATTCTAAGTCATTTCATCAAATACTGTCTAGAATAAGATTTAAACTCTTTATACTGTCCAGAATAAGATTCATATGCTATTTATTCAAAATGATTAGATTATACATGGTAATGACGCATATAAAATTCAAAGAATGCAATTCTGAGCATCATTTAAGTATTTCAATAGTTTCTTAATTCATTATAAGTCATTTCTTCACAATAATCTACATTTAAACTCTTTATAATGTCTAAAATGTGATTCAAATGCCATTTATTCAAAAAGAGTGGATTATAAATGGCAATTACGCATACAAATTGCAAATAATGCAATTCTGAGAATCATTTGAGCATTTCAATCGTTTCTGGATTCATTCTAAGTCATTTCATCATAATAATCTACATTTGAAATCTATACTGTCTAGAATATGATTCATATGCTATTTATTAAAAAATATTGGATTATACATGGAAATTACGCATATAAAATGCAAAAAAAAAAAATGCAATTCTAAACATCATTTGAGAATTTCAATCGTTTCTGGATTCATTGTAAGTCATTTCATCACAATAATCTACATTTAAACTATTTATACTGTCGAGAATATGATTAATATGCTATTTATTCAAGAAGATTGAAATATACATGGTAATTACGCATATAAATTGCAAATATTACAATTCGGAGCATCCTTTGAGCATTTCAATCGTTTCAGAATTCATTCCAAGTCATTTCATCACAATAATCTACATTTGAACTCTTTATACACTCTACACAATATGATTTATATGCTATTTATTTCAAAAGAGTGGATTATGCATGATAATTACGCATATAAATTGCAAATAATGCAATTCTGAACATAATTTGAACATTTTAATCATTCTGGATTCATTCTAAGTTATTTCATTGCAATAATCTGCATTTAAACTATTTATACTAGTTCGAATATGATTCATATGCTATTTATTCAAAAAGATCGTATTATACATGGTAATTACGCATATAAAATGTAAAGAATGCAATTCTGAGCTTCATTTGAGCATTTCAATCGTTTCTTGATTCATTCTTAGACACTTCTTCACAATAATCTACATTTAAACTATTTATAATGTTTAGAATATGATTAATATGCTATTTATTCAAGAAGATTGGTTTATACATGTTAATTGCGCATATAAATTGAAAATAATACAATTTTTAGCATCATTTGAGCACTTCAATCGTTTCTGAAGTCATTCTAAGTCATTTCTTCACAATAATCTACATTTAAAATATTTATATGTAGATTATATGATTTATGTGCTATTTATTCCCAAAGAGTGGATTATGCATGGTAATTTTGCATATAGTTTGCAAATAACGCAATTTTGAGCATCATTTGAGCATTTCAATCGTTTCTTTATTCATTCTAAGTCATTTTATTGCAATAATCTATTTATTCAAAAAGAGAGGATTATACATGGTAATTACGCATATAATTTGCAAATATCGCAATTCAGAACATTATTTGAGCATTTCGACCGTTTCTGGATAAATTCCAAGTCATTTCATCATAATAATCTGAATTTAAACTCTATATACTGTCTAGAATATGATTCGTATGCTATTTATTCAAAAAGAGTGAATTATACAAGGTAATTACGCATATGAATCGCAAATAATGCAATTCTGAACATCATTTGAGCATTTCAATCGTTTCTGAATTCATTCTAAGTCATTTCATCACAATAATCTACATTTTAAACTCTTTATACTGTCTAGAATATGAATCATATGCTATTTATTCAAAAAGATTGGAATATACATGGTAATTACGTGTATAAAATGCAAAAAAATTGCGATTCTGAGCATCATTTAGAAATTTCAATCATTTCTGGATTCATTCTATGTCATTTCATAACAATAATCTGCATTTAAATTATTTATACTGTCTAGAATATGATTAATATGCTATATATTCAAAAGATTGGATTATGCATATTAATTATGCATAAAAATTGCAAATAATTTAATTCTGAGTATCATTTGAGCATTTCAATCGTTTCTTGACTCATTCCAAGTCATTCCATCACAATAATCTAAATTAAACTCTATATACTATCTAGAATATGATTCATATACTATTTATTACAAAAGAGTGGATTATGCATGCATATAAATTGCAAAGAATGCAACTCTTAGCATCATTTGAGCATTTCAATCGATACTGGATTCATTCTAAGTCATTTCATCAAAGTAATCTACATTTTTAAACTCTTTATAATGTCTAGAATATGATTCATTTGCTATTTAATAAAAAAGAATGGAATATACATGGTAATTACGTGTATAAAATGAAAAAAAATGTGATTCGGAGCATCATTTGAGCATTTCAATCATTTCTTGATTCATTCTAAGTCCTTTCATCTCAATAATCTACATTTAAACTATTTATACTTTCTACAATATGATTAATATGCTATATATTCAAAAAGATTGGATTATACAGGTTAATTATGCATAAAAATTGCAAATAACCTAATTATAAGCATCATATGAGCATTTCAACCGTTTCAGGATTCATTCTAAGTCATTCAGCAAAAAAATCTTAATTAAACTCTATATACTGTCGAAAATATGATTCATATGCTATTTATTCAAAAAGAGTAAATTGTAGATGGCAATTATGCATATAAATTGCAAATAATGCAATTCTGAATATTTTTTGAGCATTTTAATCGTTTCTGAATTCATTCTACGTCATTTCATTACAATATTCTACATTTAAACTCTTTATACTGTCTATAATATGATCTATATGCAATTTATTCCAAAAGAGTGGATTATACATGGTAATTAAGCATATAATTTGCAAACAATGCAATTCTGAGCATCAGTTGAGCATTTCAATCGTTTCTGGATTCATTCTAAGCCTTTTCATCAAATTAATTTACATTTAAACTCTTTATACTTTCTAGAATACGATTCATATGCTATTTATTCAAAAAGATTGGATTATACATTGTAATTACATCCATAAATTGCAAATAATTCAATTCTGATCATCATTTGAGCATTTCAATCATCTCTGAATTCATTCTAAGTCATTTCATCACAATAATCTACATTTAAACTCTTTATACCGTCTCGAATATGAGTCATATGCTATTTATTCAAAAAGATTGGATTATACATGGTAATTACGCATACAAAATGCAAAGAATGAAATCCGAGCATCAATTTAGCATTTCAATCGTTTCTTGATTCATTTTAAGTCATTTCTTCACAATAATTTACATTTAAACTATTTACACTGTCTAGAATATGATTAATATGATATTTATTCAAGAAGATTGGTTTATACATGTTAATTACGCATATAAATTGTAAATAATACAATCCCTAGCATCATTTGAGCATTTTAATCATTTCTGAATTCATTCTAAGTCATTTGAACACAATAATGTACTTTTACACTCTTTATACTGTCTAGAACATGATTAATATGCTATTTATTCCAAAAGAGTGGATTATACAATGTAATTACGCATATATATTGAAAATAACTCAATTCTGAGCATCATTTGAGCATTTCAACCGTTCCTGGATTCATTCAAATTCATTTCATCACAATAATCTAAATTTAAACTTTATATATACTATCTAGAATATGATTCACGTGCTATTTATTCAAAAAGAGTAGATTATACATGATAATTACGCCTATAAAGTGCAAACAAAGCAATTCTAAGCATCATTTGAGGATTTCAATCGTTTCTCGATTCATTCTAAGTCATTGGATCACAATAATCTATTAAACTCTTTATTCTGTCTATAATATAATTAATGTGCTCTTTATTCTTAAATACTGGATTATACATGGTAATTACGCATATAAATTGCAAAGAATGCAATGCTTAGCATCATTTGAGAATTTCAATCATTACTGGATTCATTCGAAGTCATTTCATCATAATAATCTACATTTACACTCTTTATACTTTCAAGAATATGATTCTTATGCTATATATTCAAAAAGATTGGATTATACATGTTAATTACGCATAAAAATTGCAAATAACGTAATTCTGAGCATCATTTGAGCATTTCAATCGTTTCTTGACTCATTCTAAGTCATTTTATCACAATAATCTAAATTTAAACTCTATTTACGCGCGTAACGTGCCGTAGTTACTCACAGGTATCTAGAATATGATTCATATGCTATTTATTCCAAAAGTGTAGATTAGACATGGTAATTACGCATATAAATTGTAAAGAATGCAATTCTTAGCATCATTTGAGAATTTTAATTGTTTCTGGATTCATTCTAAGTCATTTCATCACAATAATCTACATTTAAACTCTTCATACTGTCAAGAATATGATTATGCTATATATTCAAATAGATTGGATTATAAATGTTAATTACGCGTAAAAATTGCAAATAACTTAATTCTGAGCATCATTTGAGCATTTCAACCATTTCTGGATTCATTTTAAGTCATTTCTGCACAATAATCTAAATTTAAACTCTATATACTGTCTAGAATATGATTCATATGCTATTTACTCAAAAGAGTGAATTATACATGGTAATTATGCATATAAATTGCAAATGATGCAATTCTGAACATTATTTGAGCATTTTAATCATTTCTGAATTCATTCTAATTCATTTCATTACAATAATCTACAATTAAACTCTTTATACTGTCTAGAATATGATCTATATGCTATTTATTCCAAAAGAGTGGATTATACAAGGTAATTACGGATATAATTTGCAAATAACTCAATTCTGAGCATCATTTGAGCATTTCAAAAAATTTTGGATTCATTCTTAATCATTTTATCATGATAATCTAAATTGAAACTCTATATACTATCTAGAATAAGGTTCATATGCTATTTATTCAAAAAGAGAAGATTATACATGGTAATTACGCCTATAAAGTGCAAACAATGCAATTCTGAGCATCATTTGAGCATTTCAATCGTTTTTGGATTCATTCTAAGTCATTTCATCAAACTAATCTACAATTAAACTCTTTATACTTTCTAGAATATGATTCATATGATATTTATTCAAAAAGATTGGATTATACATTGTAATTACGTGTATAAATTGCAAATAATGCAATTCTGATCATCATTTAGAAATTTCAATCATTTCTGGATTCATTCTAAGTCATTTAATCACAATAATCTGCATTTAAACTATTTATACTGTCTATAATATAATTTATATGCTATTTATTAAAAAATATTGGATTATACATTGTAATTAGGCATATAAATTGCAAATAATGCAATTATGAGAAGCATTTGAGCATTTCAATCAACTTTGAATTCATTCTAAGTCATTTCATCACAATAATCTACATTGGAACTATTTATGCAGTCTAGATATAATTTATATGCTATTTATTCCAAATGAGTGTATTATACATGATAATTACGCATGTAAAGTGCAAGCAATGCAATTCTAAGTATTATTTGAGCATTTCAATTGTTTCTTAATTCATTCTAAGTCATTTTATCACAATAATCTTCAATTAAACTCTTTATACTGTCTATCATATGATTCATATGTTATTTATTCAAAAAGATTGGTTTATACATTGTAATTACGCATATAAATTGCAAATAATGCAATTCTAAGCAACATTTGAGCATTTCAATCTTTTTTGGATTTATTCTAAGTCATTTCATCACATTAATCAACATATAAACTCTATATACTGCCTAGAATATGGTTCATATGCTATTTAATCCAAACGATTGGATTATACATGGTAATTTCGCATATAAATTGCAAACAATGCAATTCTAAGCATCATTTGAGGATTTCAATCGTTTCTCGATTCATTCTAAGTCATTTCATCAAATTAATCTACATTTAAACTCTTTATACTTTCTAGAATATGATTCATATGCTATTTATTAAAAAATATTGGACTATACAATTTAATTACGTGTATAAATTGCAAATAATACAATTCTGAGTATCATTTGGCAATTTCAATCATTTTCGGATTCAAAATAAGTCATTTCATCACAATAATCTGCATTTAACTTATTTATACTATCTAGAATATGATTCATATGTTATTTATTCTAAAACATTGGATTATACGTGTTAATTACACATATAAAGTGCAAACAATATAATTCTTAGCATCATTTGAGCAATTCAATCACTTCTGGATTCATTCTATGTTATTTCATGAAATTAATCTACATTTGAACTCTTTATACTATCAAGAATATGATTCATATGCTATTTATTAAAAAAGATTGGATTATACATGGTTATTACTCATATAAAGTGCAAATAATGCAATTATGAGCATCATTTGAGCATTTGAATTGTTTCTGGATTCATTCTAAGTCATTTCATAACAATAATCTATATTTAAACTCTTTATACTGTCCAGAATATGTATGCTACTTATTCTAAAAGATTGGATTATACATGGTAATTATGTATATAAAATTCAAACAATGCAATTCTGAGCATTTCAATCGTTTCTGGATTCATTCTAAGTTATTTTATCACAATAATCTGCATTTAAACTATTTATACTGGTACGAATATGATTCATATGCTGTTTATTCAAAAAGATTGTATTATGGTAATTACGCATATAAAATTCAAAGAATGCAATTCTGAGCTTCATTTGAGCATTTCAATCGTTTCCTGATTCATTCTTAGTCATTTTCTTCACAATAATCTACATTTAAACTATTTATAATATTTAGAATGTGATTAATATGCTATTTATCCAAGAAGATTGATTTATACATGTTAATTGCGCATATAAATTGAAAATAATACAATTTTTACCATAATTTGAGCATTTCAATAGTTTCTTAACTCATTATAAGTCATTTCATCACAATAATCAAAATTTAAACTCTATATACTATCTAGAATATGATTCATATGCTATTTATTCCAAAAGAGTGGATTAGACATGGTAATGACGCACATAAATAATGCAAAGAATGCAATTCTTAGCATCATTTCAATCGTTTCTGGATTCATTCTTAGTCATTTCATCAAAGTAATCTACATTCAAACTCTTTATACTGTCTAGAATATGATTAATATGCTATATATTCAAAGAGTTTGGATTATACATGTTAATGACGCATAAAAATAGCAAATAATACAATTCTGAGCATCAATTGAGCATTTCCATTGTTTCTTGATTCATTTTAAGTCATTTCATCACAAAAATCTGCATTAAGAACACTTGATGCAGAACAACTATTATATGTGTTCATTCCAGTATCTGAAATCTCCATAGGAGTAATACCAGTATACGCTTCACTAGCATTAGCAGCAGTAGCTGCACCAGTGGTAGTTCCTTGAATAGGGGTAGTTCTTTTTAAAGTAGTTGCAGTAATCACAATTTAAGTAGCTTTTGATTTGAATAGGAGTTTACACTTTCATCGGCGTATCCGGAATTCCTTTAGATGTACTCGCTAGAGCAGTATCCGTTTTAGTAACAGTAAGACTTGCTTTAGCTTTAGCTCTGTCTTTAATAACTGCATTAGGAATCCCAAACTCTTTATAATGTCTAAAATGTGATTATATGCTATTTATTAAAAAATAGTGAATTACAAATTAAAAATGGTAATTACTCATATAAAGTTCAAATAATGCAATTCTGATCATAATTTGAGCATTTCAATTGTTTCTGAATTCATTCTAAGTCATTTGAACACAATAATCTACATTTACACTCTTTACATGTAGATTATATGATTTCATTCTAAGTCATTTGAGCATTTTAATCGTTTCTTGATTTATTCTAATTCATCACAATAATCTACATTCAAACTCTTTATACTGTCTAAAATATGATTCATATGCTATTTATTCAAAAATATTGGATCATACATGGTAATTACGCATATAAATGCAAATAATGCAATTCTGAATATCATTTGAGCATTTCAAATTTTCAATCGTTTCTGGATTCATTTTAAATCATTTCATCACAATAATCTACATTTAAACTCTTTATACTGTCTAGAATTTGATTAATATGCTATATATTCGAAAAGATTGGATTATACATGTTAATTACGCATAAAAATTGCAAATAACTCAATTCTGAGCATTATTTGAGCATTTCAATCGTTTCTGGACTCATTCTAAGTCATTTCATCATAATAATCTAAATTTAAACTCTATATACTATCAAGAATATGATTCATATGCTATTTATTCAAAAAAGAGTGGATTATACATGGTAATTACGCATATATATTGCAAATAATGCAACGCTTAGCATCATTTGATCATTTCAATCGTTTCTGTATTCATTCTAAGTCATTTCATCAAAGTAATCTACAATTAAACTCTTTATACTGTCTACAATATGATTCATATGCTATCTATTAAAAAAATTGGATTATACAAGGTAATTACGTGTATAAATTGCAAATAATGCAATTCTGAGCATCAATTGACAATTTCAATCGTTTCTGGATTCAATCTTAGTCATTTCATCAAATTATTATACATTTAAACTCTTTATACTATCTAGAATAAAATTCATATTCTATTTATACCAAAAGAGTAGATTATACATGGTATTTACGCATATAAATTGCAAGTAATGCAATTCTGACCAACATTTGAGCATTCCAATCGTTTCTGGATACATTCTAAATCATATCATCATGTTAATCAACATATAAACTCTATATAATGTCTCGAATAACATTCATATGCTATTTATTCAAAATGATTGGATTAGACATTGTATTTATGCATATAAAATGCAAAAAATGCAATTCTGAGTATCATGTGAGCATTTCAGTCATTTCTTGATTCATTCTAAGTCATTTCTTCACAATAATCTGCATTTAAACTCTTTATACTGTCTAGAATTTGATTCATATGCTATTTATTCAAAAACATTGGATTATACATGGCAATTACGCATATAAAGTGCAAACAATGCAATTCTGAACATCATTTGTGCATTTCAATCATTTCGGAATTCATCCTAAGTCATTTTATCACAATTATCTACATTTAAACTCTTTATACTGTCTAGAATATGATTTATATGCTAATTATTCCAAAAGAGTGGATTATACATGGTAATTACGAATATAATTTGCAAATAACGCAATTCTGAGCAACATTTAAGCATTTTAATCATTTTTTTATTCATTCTAAGTTATTTCATCGCAATAATCTAAATTTAAACTCTATATACTATCTAGAATATGATTCATATGCTATTTATTCAAATTTATTGGATTATGCATGGAAATTACGTGTATAAATTGCAATAATGAAATTCTGAGCATCATTTGGCAATTTCAAATGTCTCTGAATTCATTCTAAGTCATTTCATCACAATAATATGCATTTAAACTATTTATGCCATCTAGAATATGCTTCATATGTTATTTATTCTAAAACATTGGATTATACATGGTAATTACGCATATAATTTGCAAATAACACAATTCTGAGCATCATTTGAGCATTTCAACTGTTTCTAGATTCATTCTAAGTCATTTCATCACAATAATCTACATTTAGACTCTTTATACTATCTGGAATATGATTAATATGCTATATATTAAAAAAGATTGGATTATACATGTTAATTAAACATTAAAAAATGTAAATAATACAATTCAGAGCATCAATTAAGCATTTCAATTGTTTCTTGCTTCATTTTAAGTCATTTCATCACAATAATCTACATTTAAACCCATTGTACTGTTTAAAATGTGATTATATGCTATTTATTCAAAAATAGTGAATTAGAAATTATTATTATGCATATAAAGTTCAAATAAGGCAATTCTGAGCATCATTTGAGCATTTCAACCTTTTCTGGATTCATTCTAAGTCATTTCATAACAATAATCTATATTTAAATTCTTTATACTGTCTAGAATATGATTCATATGCTATTTATTCAAAAAGATTGGATTATTCCCAGTAATTATGCATATAAAATGCAAACAATGCAATTCAGAATATTATTTGAAAATTTCAATCGTTTCTGTTGAGAAATGACTATAGTGCATGTTGAGAAACTATACATGTTAATTACGCATAAAAATTGCAAATAATACATTTCTGAGCATCAATTGAGAATTTCAATCGTTTCTTGATTCATTCTAAGTCATTTAATTATAATAATATAAATTTAAACTCTTTATACTGTCTAAAATGTGATTATATGCTATTTATTCAAAAAGAGTGAATTTGAAATGGTAATTACGCATATAAATTTCAAATAATGCAATTCAGATAAAAAATTGAGTATTTCAATCATTTCTGCATTCATTCATAATAAAAATCTCTATTTAAACTCTTTATTCTGTCAAGAATAAGATTTATATGCTATTTATTCAAAAAGATTGGATAATACATGGTAATTACGCATATAAAATTCAAAGAATGCAATTCTGAGCATCATTAGAGCATTTCAATCGTTTCTTGATTCATTCTAAGTCATTTCTTCACAATAATCTACGTTTAAACTCTTTATAATGTTTTAAATGTGATTCAAATGATATCTATTGAAAAAGAGTGGATTATAAATGGTAATTACGCATATAAATTACAAATAATGCAATTCTGAGCATCATTTGAGCATTTCAATATTTTCTGGATTCATTCTAAGTCATTTCATCACAATAATTTATATTTAAACTCTTTATACTGTCTATAATATGATTCGTGTGCTATTTATTGAAAGATATTGGATTATACTTGGTAATTACGCATATAAAATACAAATAATGCAATTCTGAATATCATTTCAGTATTTCAATCGTTTTTGGATTCATTCTAAGTCATTTATTCACAATATTCTACATTTAAACTCTTTATACTATCTAGAATATGATTAATATGCTATATATTCAAAAGACTTGTTTATACATTTTAATTACGCATAAAAATTGTAAATAACCCAATTCTGAGCATCATTTGAGCATTTCAATCATTTCTTGACTCTATATACTATCTACAATATGATTTATATGTTATTTATTCCAAAAGAGTGGATTTATTATAATGGAAATATCTTTTGAGCATTTCAGTCATTTCATCACAATAATCTAAAGTGAAACTATATATACTATCAAAAATATGATTCATATGTTATTTATTCCAAAAGTGTGGATTTTACATGGAAATTACACATATAAATTATAAAGAATGCACTCTTAGCATCATTTGAGCATTTCAATCATTTCTAGATTTATTCTAAGTCATTTCATCAAAGTAATCTACATTTAAGGTCTTTATACTATCTAGAATATGATTCATATGCTATTTGTTCAAAATGATTGGATTATACATGGTAATTACGTGTATAAATTACAAATAATGCAATTCTGAGTATCATTTGGCAATTTCAATTGTTTCTGGATTCATTATAAGTCTGTTCATCTCAATAATCTATATTTAAACTATTTATACTTTCTAGAATATGATTCATATGATATTTATTCAAAAAGTTTAGATTATACATGGTAATTAGGCATATAAATTGCAAATAATGCAATTCTGATCAGCATTTGAGCATTTCAATCGTTTCTGGATTCATTTTAACTCATTTCATCACAATAATCTACATATAAACTCTTTATACTGTCTCGAATTTACCTCATATGCTATTTATTGAAAAATATTGGATTATACATGGTTATTACCCATACAAAATGCAAAGAATACAATTCTGAGCATCATTTGAGCATTTCAATTGTTTCTTGATACATTCTAAGTCTTTTCTTCACAATAATCAACATTTAAACTGCTTATACTCTCTACAATATCATTAATATGCTATTTATTCAGGAAGATTGGTTTATACATGTTAATTACGCATATAAATTGCAAATAATACAATCCTGAGCATCATTTGAGCATTTCAATCGTATCTGAATTAATTCTAAGTCATTTCATCACAATAATCTACATTTAAACTCTTTATTTGTAGATTATATGATTTATATGCTATTTATTCCCAAGTTATACACCGTAATTACGCATATAATTTTCTAATAACGCAATTCTAAGCATAATTTGAGCATTTCAATCGTTGCTGGATTTATTCTAAGTCATTTATCACAATAATCTAAATTTAAACTCTATATAGTATATGGAATATGATTTGTATGCTATTTATTCAAAAGAGTGGATTATATATGGTAATTACGCATATAATTTGCAAATATCGCAATTGTGAGGATCTTTTGAGCATTTCAACCGTTTCTGGATTCATTCTATGTCATTTCATCATAATAATCTACATTTAAACTCTACATATATAGTCTAGAATATGATTTAAATGCTATTTATTCAAATAGAGTGAATTATAAATGGTAGTTACGCATATAAATTGCAAATAATGCAATTCTCAAAATCATTTGAGCATTTCAATTGTTTCGTAATTCATTCTAAGTCATTTCATCACAATTATCTACATTTAAACACTTTATACTATCTAGAATATGATTTATATGCTATTTATTCCAGAAGAGTGGATTATACATGGTAATTACGCATATAATTTGCAAATAACGTAATTCTGAGCATCATTTGAGCATTTTAATTATTTTTGGATTCATTCTAAGTTATTTCATCACAATAATCTAAATATAAACTCTATATACTATCTAGAATATGATTCGTATGCTATTTTTTCAAAAAGAGTAGATTATACATGGATATTACCTATATAAAGTTTAAAAATGCAATTCTGAGCATCATTTGACCATTTTCAATCATTTCTGGATTCATTCTAAGTCATTTCATCACAATAATCTACTTTTAAACTATTTATACTGTCTAGAATATGATTAATATGCTATATATTCAAAAATATTGGATTATACATGTTAATTAAGCATTAAAAAATGTAAATAATACAATTCAGAGCATCAATTAAGCATTTCAATTGTTTCTTGATAATTTCGTATATAATTTGCAAACAATATAATTTTGAGCATCATTGGAGCATTTCAATCGTTTGTGGATTTATTCTAAGTCATTTCATCAAAATAATCGACATTTAAACTTTTTATACAGTCTGGAATATTGTTCGTTTGCTATTTATTCAAAGAGACATATAAATTTTATATCTCAAGTACATGTGAATTGATAGCATATTGCAACATAATATCCCAAAAAAACATTACAAGTTTCATGTGACATATAAATTGGATACTTAATATAATTACAATCAAACATCCATATTTAACAACATTTTATAACCATTGCAATTAATATGCAAAATTGCAAAGTAATATTACAATAATAAGTAAGACTATTGCAAATCCCGCAATTATAGCCTTCAAAATAAATTTTAAATCCCGACAAAAAATCATCATCTCTAATTGCTTCTTGACGCCGTCCTGATTGCTTTGGGCCAATCATAGACCCAGGAATTTGCATTTTTTGCAAATGTACGACACCTCCTTTGGTGAGGAACAGCTTCCCTCATCCCTTGCTTTCATTCCTCAATCAAATAAAAAACCTAAAGGCAAATAAATAAATAATTTACCTCTGGATTTGGATATCACAAATTATAGTACAGATATCAGGCCATTTGTACAATTTTTTCAATATGGTATCTGTCTCAATTTGTTCTCATTTTACGTGATAAAAACAAAAATAGATACTCATAAATGTTTTTTTTATGATTACTGGTGTGGTTTGTACTGAGGACTGTCACTAGAAACTCTTAAGATCTACAAACAAACATAAATAGGCATGCCTCAACCTCTGATGAAGAAATTCGTACTATTTTAATCTTTACAAAAAATTTTTTAAAAAAAAGACACATTCAAAAGACATGAAATCAAATTCTAATTTTTAACCATTTAGGGGTGTCAAATTTTTTAGCTGCCTATACATCATCAGTAGACACTCTTCAGCCTATACCAGTCACGAAGGGGAGGCAGAGAGAGTCAACGAAGAACTAGGGTTAGTTTTTGTTTTCCCTAATTAAAGACCTAGAGGGGGGGGGGGGGTTGAATAGGCACAATTTTGATTTCCTATATCGGTATGGTCAATTTTTGGTTCAAATTAATTAAGGTCCAACACAAGCAAGCACACAAGCAAGTCAAATCAAATGTAAATAGAGAGAAGAGAGAAAAAGATGACACGCGATGTGATTACGGAGTTCTGACCCACTAGATTGGCCTAGCCTTAGTCGTACGTCTTCGGGAGTTTCGCTACCACTAAAGGACGCACTCCGTTCAATTCCACAAAAAACGTGTCTACAACTTCGAACCGAATCAACTTATCACAATTTATGGCAACTAAACGAATTTAGCTAATCAAGATGGATCGGCCTAACTTCTAACTAATCAAACAATGAACTCAAAGAATGAGGCTCTAAATCAAATCTCTCAATTTATGGCAACTAAGCACTATTTGGGTTTGATTTAGGCACACTAATCTCAAGTATTCAGTTAAGAAATGCTCAAAGTTTAAGAGAGAATGATCTCAGATGTTTGGAGCTCAAAAAAGGGTATTTAACAAGGTATTCAATCAGTCAAAACAGCCCACCAAAGGGGTCTCATATTTATAGAGGGTGCAAAGAGCTCCAAAGCAGTCAAAATATTGGTGAAACGTTATATAACGTTTCCAAGCGTTACACAAAGCATAAAAGTATCCGTTAAATAAAACAAAATTCGACATATCTGTTGAAGGTTGTCAGAAGCGTTATACAACCCTATCAAGGGTTGTGTAACGTTTGGAACAGGAGAGTTTAACAGTAAAAAAGGTTGTCAGAAACGTTACACAACCTTATCTAGCATTATGGAACGCTTCTGAAACCAAGCGTTGTGTGAAGCTACGTAACATTACAAGACGTACGACAGAGCGACCTTAATTTGGCCAAAACAACAAACGTTATGAAAATCTGAACTTGTGTTCTGTAATGTTTGCTTTTTGTAACGTTGTACAACGTTAGATAGCGTTACATAACGTTCTGTTTGAGGAGTAGAAAAAGAAGCACCAGGGAACGTTGTGCAACCCTACCAACCGTTATACAACCTTTGTCCGTAACGTTACACAATTGAAAGAAGCGTTGTGTAACGTACGAAGGCTAAAAAAGCAGAAAGGACCAAGTAAGATTGTTTTGTAATGTTGTACAATCCTATCAAGGGTTGTGTAACGTTTTGGTAAACGTTACACAACTTTTTATAACGTTATACAACGTTTCAAATGAAATTTGAGCATTTTACTTAGAAAAATAAAGAGATTAGTTTAGAACATACAACCGATTGATTTCTAGACTTCCTGAAAAGTCTTCAACAGTCTCGAGTAGCTCCTTTACATGTGTTGTAGCTAATCTTATTTTCTTGAACCAATTAAACTAAGCAAACACTTGAGAGAGAGAAAATCAGTGAAGAAGTTTTGCAAATCGACAAACTAAGTGAAATTTTTTTTTTGAAACAACAGTTTCGATTTCATGCTATTTCTTACGATCAGCACAGAAGAGGTGGAAGATCGACGATCGTCTTCTTTTTCTTTTGCTCGCTTTCTTTTTTCTCTCTAAGGACTTGTTTGGATTAAATGAAAATTTAGAAAATTTTCTATTCTTAGACATGAATTTATTATAAACAATCCAAATTTTTCACAAAATTACATACTTTCTAATACTTTATGCTTAGAAATAAAAAATTTCTTTTATTCTTAAACGATCCAAACAGCCCTAAAAGATTACCGGCAGAAAGAGAGGGAATTATACGGAGAGAGGATACGAAGAAATGAACTAGAAAGCCGTATACACCTTTTTTTATTTTTGATGGACTGTGAGATCTTATTATCCTGTCCGTTCAGATCAGACGGTTGAGATCACAAAACTTCCGTGCTCCAGCCGGCTTTTATTATTGTACCGAAACTTTGGATTGATCGCCGATTCCAAGTCCCAACACGACAAGCCACAACCGCGAAATACAAAACGGAGACGAAAACGAGAGAAGTAAAGAGTAAAGAGAGAAGAAACGCCTAACGATTATTATAATATAACGAATAACGAATAACGAAGGGAAGTGGAGCAAGAGCAAACAAACAAAGAAAGATTCAAATGGCTCCTCTCCAGTTCCATCTCAGATCAATCCATCTCCCTCCTCTTTCCTCTGCCTCCCGTTCTCCTCACCGGGTTCCCTGCCGCAGTGTGGCGGCGTCGCCTCCACCTCCCACCGTCCGCACTGTCTCCATTCCTTTCACTCACCTCAAGGTCACCTCGCTCTCTCTCTCTTGCTGCTATTTCCATCAATTCTGTTCAGCGGAACATTTCTATAAGAATTTAGACAACCCATTGCTACAGCATACCAACAAGCCTGATTTGATATAGTTTGATTCTGACAGTAAAGGATCTAGACCGTGCATGATAAAATTGTTGATTTCCAATTTTATGGAACCTGTTTCTTTTCTTTAAAAACAAACTTGAATAGGAAACACACAAGGATTTGTCGGCAAAGATCCAAGAAGGATTTGGGCCTCAGGGGCTTGGGATCATTTCAGTTTCAGATGTTAGTACGCTCTCTCTCCTCTACAATTTACTTTCTTTCTTAATGTGTTTTCGATCATAATTATTATCTGATGTTTAAGTATTGATAGCTTATGAAGCTGGTGTGTTGTTTCAAAACAGATGAATATATTTATTTTTGACTAACTGACTGGGTGGTTGACTTTGGTTTGACCGCAGGTTCCTGAGTTTGCTTTCTTAAGAAAAAAGCTCCTATATCTGGCACCAAGGCAGGTTTTCAAATCTACACATCTCAAAACTTGTACCACAGTGTAGCACTATTGTGTTAGTTACTTATTAGGGCTGTTGATTTTTGCGTTACCAGACTTGCAAATCTTTCAGAAGACACGAAAAGAAAAATTGAAGATCCGGATAGCAGGTATAGTAGATAAATGCTTAAATGCTGCTATTCCATTCCTACCTTGCCCTTTTATTGTATTTTCAACAACATTTAGTAATTCTTTATTTCAATCTCTTTGTAGTATGCTCTTCAGAGGTTATGTGCTGTTTTTTTTGTTATCCATTAATGAGTCAAACAGAAGACTTATGTGAGGTTACTTGCTTATTGGCATTTCCAGGTACAGCTTTGGTTGGAGTCATGGTAAAGAGACGCTTGAATCTGGTAAACCAGGTATATATTTTATTGTCTTTATACCTTTTTTAGTTTATTGTGCGAGCTAGGTTTCCCTTTTGTTGGATTTGAATGTTTTGCTTGAACTTGAAAAAACAATGAATTTCATTTGGGTCAGTACCAATAAGATTAAGCTGGTAGGTTACTGAGCCGTACAGTGGGTTCTTACATCAAAAGATTTTCATCCTAATTTCGATTGAAAGATTTTTTAGATCAATGTTTCTATAGTAATTTATAATACAATATTATGCAGATCTTTCCATTTCTTATGGCCATTCTAGTTCTGTAAGCAATACAGTTAAGATTTATGCTCATCCTAAGGACTGACTTATGTTCATTTTCAATGAAAATATTTTTTTTCCCAAATAGATGTATTTAAAGGTTCTTTCTACGCTAATCCAATTATTGACACCCCTACAACTGACGCAGCACTTTTGTATCAGTACGGTATTTACTTATTTTGCTCACATGATATCTTAAAGAGAAATAAAATGCTTGTTGTTTTTGTTACTCTCTCACTGAATTGTACATTATAGGTATCCATCTTTCTGTCGCCCAAACATATGGCCCACTACTTCTTTGCCCGAGCTAGAAGCAGGTAGTGCTCAAAATTACCTAAATATTGGCATAATTTGTTTTGATCTTTCACAAGTCCAAGATAAGAGACTCTTAACCAAACCTGAAGCTGACATTACAGAAATAATAAAGTAGCAACAACCCAAACTTGACCTGATTAAACCCTGCAATAAAGTTTGACTTCGAAATATAATCCTAGTTAAATCAGATAGATCTCAACTCCACAAATCAGCTTGTTTCTATTAATAATCTGAAAGCCTGAATTGCACCCACAAGTCATGAAGTGAAATGTGCTAAAATCTCAGTTCTTTGCGGAAATATAATATACTATAATCTTAATTCATTCAAGTCTTTATTTTCATGAAGTGAAAGTTGCATGAGACACTTATATTATTTTTTATCTTCATCACTAGCATTCAAGGATCTTGGAAAGCTTATTTTTGAGGTTGGTTTGCTGTTGGCACATCACTGTGATCAATATGGTAAGTGCTACTGTTCTAAACTTCTAATCTAATATTGTATTATATCTAAGTTTTAATAAATAATATAATTTTGGCTTGTAGGGGCACTAAACAGTAAACATCGAATTAGAATAGGTTGAAAATGCCATTAAAGCCTGGAATTGGCTGCTGTACTAGTCTACTGTCTTAGTGGCCATGATTGATAGTTGGCACCGCATTTTTTTTTAATCAAGTGGTACTTATTGGAAAAAATTGCAATCATTGGGCTACCCCATGTAAGGTTCAAAACTGTCTGGTTGGCTCCAATTATTACTGTAAATAAATATAGGCTTCTTTTAATCAATTAATGCATTCCCTTTGTTCGAAAGGCTACAAAAAATTGATTCGGCTATAGTATGGCATGAACAGAAAGTGTAATTAATTTTAAATTGGTATACAGCCGCCTATGTTGTAACTTGTACAAGTTGTAGACTCAATTACCTTACTTACTGGAAGACCAGAGAAACATATAATTGCTTAACCAACAATAAGACAAGAGAAAGAAGCATGTTATAAAAGATTTACAAAATTGAGGAAATTGACCAATACCCTCAAAATAATTTTGAATTCAATGGTCTTTCTTCTTTCTACAAATACATAGTGATGCGGCAAGGTGCAACCAACAAGACTCAAGGTCTTCAGGAGACACTTAGGCGTTCGAGGTGCCATAAAGGTCGCTTGCTGTATTACTTTCCCAGACCACTTAGGTGAAAGTCTTTTTCAAGTGTTGAAAAATCCCAAGTCACTCATTCCTTGTGATAACATGCATAAATGATTGATATTCCATCTTTTACCTTTTTAGATAAAAGCATAGGAATGTTAAAGATTCTAACGCGAACCCTGACCTGCCATTTGGACCTTGTTCAAAGTAGGAAGTTTGACCAGCCATGTTGGCTTAGGCTTGTGGGCATTGCTGACCAGTACAATCGTTTGTTGTATATTTTGAAATAAAAACATAAGGTCCGTGTTAGCTCCAGAGTTTTTGATTGAGAAAAGGTTCAGGATCTCTAAGTAGTGCCATTTCTTTCTGTTATAAATACTACCCTTTTCTAAGAAGAAGACTTGATTGGGAAGGGAACCTTGTATCCTTTCACCAACCAGAGCTCACTTACCTGACTGTCAGGTTGACAAGGTCCTTGAGCAATTGTCCACTCTCTTATAATGCATGGTAGAAGTGACGGGTCTCTCTTAAAGTTCCTTTGTGCATAAATTGATAAATTATCTCTATTTTCGTGCTCAGTGAATGCAAAGAAGTTACCGGGTCTACATCATCATGGTGTGGGTGGCACACTGACTTTGGTTCTCTAACAGGTGTGTTATTAGGTATCCTATGGATGGTACCTGTCAGCTTGTCATCTTGGTACATATGCTGGGTTCGACCAGAGAATTAAGTCTCAGTCAACCCTAACTTTTTTCGTGTAACCATGAATTGTGCAACTGACCATCAATTTTATGATTTTTTTCCTCGAACTAAGCCTATTTTGCCCCAGTTTTGTCAGTATTGCAGTAAACACCAAACAAGCCTGGTAAAAACAAAATGACATCCAATTAAAGCTGGTCATATATGATATTTCAGGTCTTACATGTGGTTTGTTTATGAGAAATTCTGTAGAGGTTCCTTGTCCAGATAGTTCTGCTGGTCTCTATGTTCAGACACGTAATAATGAAGTCGTGAAGGTAAATCCATTTTATGATCTTTTGATCTCTTATACTTGTACAATTAAAGAAAATTTCTAATGGATGCTTGTTTGGTAAAAGTGAAACATCTCTTTCTAACCAACTCGTACTGTCAGGTACTGGAATTGGACTGAGGACTGATAGTCAGGAGTAATAAAATTTTTGGGACAACTTGATTCTGAAGCTTCATTGAAGCCTTGAACCCTGCATAGATGTCAATTAAGTACAGACAAACATGATAAAATCAGAAGTCACCTGGAAATATGAAGATAATGAGAAAATGACATATATAATAAAATCACGGGAAAAAAGAAAAGAGAAGGCAGATCTCAAATAAGAAATCATTTTGCTGTGCAATTTCTTTATGTTAAAATAAATACATTTTCTTTTGTTTTCTTTATGTAAGTTTTGCTTCATGCCAAATTTTGCTGTGCATTTTCTTCATATCTTGTGCATTCGTAGGTTATATATGGAGAAGACGAATTGGCATACCAGATTGGTGAAACAACTGAAATATTATATAGCGGTCATCTTTGTGCCACACCGCATTGTGTTAAGGTAATATCAACTTGTTTTGCCTTGTCTTTAGTTCTTTGTAAGATAGCTTATATCACCATGTAATAATGAAAATTTCATTCCTCCTTTGGGGAACTTTTTCTTCGCGTCGTAAATTTCTTGTTTTAATCTCAATGTCATATTATATTCCTTTTCTCGTAGGCACCGAGTGGGGAAAATGCCGCAGGTGTTGAACGATGCACTTTTGCCATGTTCATGCAACCTGATTGGTATGTTGTGCAAATTCTCAAGTCAGTTCGTGTCTGATAGCTGCATGCAGAACCTTTCAAAAAAATCTTAGGAGAAAGAAAATCAATGAAACTTAGAACTATGGCCAAAAAGTTACATATTTACAACTGGCTAAAAGAATTTGGCTTTGTTTTTCAACCAACCGGACCCTGGGAGTAATGACCTGATCTTATTATTAAATTTTCACATGTTTATAGCTTAACAGTTTCATTAATAACATAACTTGTCTGTCTTTGGGTGATATAATCGGGAATACTATGCTTTTTTAAATAGTGGATTGTACAACACTTGATTGTTTCCGTGTCTTTACTGTAAAATTAATTTTGGGAATTATTTGGCCATCAAAACAAGCATCAACTGGTAACCCAATGATGTCAGGCATTAAAATAACCAAACTTTGAAGCTAGCACTTTTATATCCGATCTGCTGATTTATATTTTTGACTTTGCAATTTTTTTAAGTCCACTGTATCTTGTTTTTCCTGTCAGAACTGTTGAAAATTTGGTACCCATCTGTTTTTTCCTTGACTTGCCTGAGCTTTCTGTGTTACGTTGGCATTTAGCGTTGGCCTTTAAATTGTCCCTTTAAGACAATTGTATAACATTTTTGTCTTGTGATAGGGATGAAAGACTCAAGATTCCTGAAAAAATCACTCGTCATGGAGAGGTATGTGAAAAATTAAGCACAATACATGATATATATGTATGCAAATTTATAAAATTATAGAATTTTTCGGTTCATCTTGGCTCAGTATGGACTTATTCTTCGACTTATGAACAGTAATCGTTACCCTTTTCTTTTTATAAATTGTATATAATGTGTACTTGATTACAAATCACTTCTCTTCCCTTTGTCTACTTCTTTGTGTGCTATTTTATGTTTTACATGTTCTTTCTTTTTGCAGTTGATCCAACCAAATCAAGCTCTTACATTTGGCAAGTATACAGAGATACTCAACAATAAATACTACCAGCAGAGGACGACATAATAACTCCCCTTCTAGAGGAAATGTGAAAAAAGGCCAAAAACTTCAATGCTCAACAGATGCAACTGTTTTGTTTAGAATAAAGTTTGTTCCACCACACGATCAAGAAAAATAATTAAAATAGAAAATCTCTCCTTAGTCATACCTAGTGAAAGGTTATTTAAAGTGCATAAAAGAAACTGTAAGCATACTTGCTTTTGTTGTATAAAGAAATCGTTTTTTTTTTTTAAATTAATTTATTTTGCTGTATGCAACCTTTGGATGCCTCTTAGGCCTCACACCCCTTTAAACATTTTATCATTCGAAGATGGTTGAGCATGGGAATTCTTAGACGTGATTAATTCCATAATCTAAATTTGAAATTTATGCGAACAAATAAGAAGCTTCAATTTGCGGGTCCGAAAAATCAGTATATAAACATTCACCAAGCATTCACAAGCACTAAAAAGAAGCTTTTTGAAATGTGTGTGTGTGTGTGGGGGGGGGGGGGGGTACTCGTCTATTAATTGGAAGCAATCGCAGGGAAGCGACATTGCATGTCTGATGATGATGATGATCCTGACCAAAAGAAAAAAAAAATGATGATAAATTTTTTTTTCTCTTCATATAAAAATAAGACTTCTACACAGATATAGATTTTGAAGGACATATAACATGTCCACATGCTCACTTTCGATATATAACATACGATAAAAATGATGATATTTATTTCTGCACCTTTTGACGTATAACATGTCCACATGTTCACCAAAAGACAAAAAAAAAAAGAAAAAAAAAAAAGAAAAAAACATTGTACAAATGCCGACATGCGCATCAAACTAGCACGCAATATCAGACTTTGATGACTCTTCCCAAACAATACTATTGCCTTCATTATAAACGAAGTCAGACAATATTTAGATGGAGATCACGCTCCATATCAAATATTAATATCAATAAAATAAATACATTAAATAAATAAACAGTAATTATAGGAGTCAATAATGAAGCAATTTTCATATTTTCTTAAAAATCATATGAATTTTCTCAAGACACAAATGTAGCATTTAAAATACATAAGGGGCCGTTTGGATCGCTTAGGAATAAGCGGAATAGCTTATTTCTAGACGGAAAATATTGGAAAATGTGTAATTTTGTGAAAAATTTGGATAGTTAGGAATAAATTTTCGACCGGAATTTGCTATTCTCGCTTATTCCTTACCCATCCAAACAACCCCATACGGACATTTATTTATTTTTTTGAATTTCATACGGACATTTATTTGACCTGATAAAAGCGGGGAATCTTTCATTTCTACGTACTCACCATATCTATGCTTTATGCTATACAAGAATAATCTGCTATCTAGCTAGTGACTGCGTTTGGATAGGTGTGGGAAGAAGGGAAGAAGGGAAAAAGTGGGAAGAAGTATTGGGAAGTGTGTAATTTTGTGAAGAGTTTGGATTGGTTATAATTTTTTTTTTCTTCTTCTTCCTTCTTTTTCTTCTTTCTTCCAACGATCCAAACGCACCCATTAAGTTAGAATTGGCATTATAGATCGTTTGCTTTATAAGGTGCCTATCTTTATATCTTTGTCATATGACAAGATAATCGTTCATCTTTGGGACTGATAGTAACTGCGGGGGCCCACAGTTTCCATATCTTATGTTTCTTGTATACGTCGATGGGCTCGAATATTTCCATACTTATTTTTTTCTGAAAAACCAGGAGTCAAATATTATTGGAGTTGAAAAAAATTCTGATGAGAGAGTCAATTCTCAAGATTTAAACTTGTGAGCCTCCTGGTCATACAATGTTTGGTAGTATCCAGTATGATATTAAACTTAATTCTTATTATAATTAATTGAATTATTTAAACACTTTAGAACAGTATATTTTTATTATTTGGTATCATTACATAACAATGTCACGGTAGTGCTATTAAATTTGAATTGCACCAAATAAAAATGTAATAATGATCACATGACAGTATGACACTACAACAAAAACGATTTTTAGAACCGCCACATTAAGACCGGTTTTAAAGAAATCTGGTTCTAAAAATATTCTGTGGCATTTTGGTAATTGTCAGAATTTTTTTAAGACCGGTTTTTATAAATTTTTTTTTTTTTATAAAAACCGGTCCTATAGAGTACTGAAAAGAAAATCGAAAATTCTGTTTTTTTAGGATCGATTTTTTTTTAAAACCGGTCTAAAATAGTTATTTTTAAGACTGGTTTTTAAAAACACCGGTCCTGAAAAAAAATTGAATTTTTTTATTTTTCCATTAACTTTTTAAGACCGGTTTTATTAAAAAAAGCGGTCTTAAAAATCAATAGCATTTCCTCATAAATACCCTCTCCCTCACTGTTTCTAGCTGCCATGAATTTAATTTCTTCTCTACTAAGCCGAAAGGTTTTTATTTCTCTAAAATCATAACAAAAAAATCGCTAAAAATCTAAAAATTTTTTGAAAAATTGTTAAATCAAGAGAGAAAGGAAAGGAGATCATAGAGGAGCTAAAAAAAAAACGCAGGTATATCATTTATTTTTTCAGTATTTTATTTATGGTTAATTAATTATGCAATTTTTGTTGTTTATTGATTTTTTCATTTAATAATAAACAGAAAAAAGAAGAGGAAGAGGAAGATCGAGAATGTTATTGTATTGAAAAGGAAGAGGAAGAGAAAACAATTTCGGTAATTTTGAAATTTCAATGTGGTATAATTTATCAATTTGTATGTGTGCATATATATATATATATATATCATTTGGCATTAATTTGTATATATTAGTTGTATTGTTATATAGGACTAAATTGCCGGAATTTGTACTATTTTAAGTCGTGCCCGTCCGAGATTAGAAAACTAGAAAACCGCTAAAATAGAGCACATTATTAAGACCGATTTTTAAGCTAAAAACCGATCTTAATGATTAACTATTAACACCGATTTTTATGTTAAAAACCGGTCTTAAAAATGCTTAACTTTTTTATTTTAAATTCAGGCTGGTTTTTAGCACCGCACTTTTAACACCGGGTTTTTATATGTTTTTAACACCACTTCCTATCCGGTGCTAAAGGCCTCTATTTAACCGGTCTTAAAAATAAAATGTGGCGTTGTGTGACATTGATCCAACCGTCCACAACAAAACACCAAACACCAAACACAGGCACACAACACGCCTGTGATTTCTGTTGACAGAAAAATTGCAACAGAAAATCCGAATTCAGAAAACAGAATAAGAATACAAACGTTACGGCCGTCCTTCAATATATTTGACGACAAAAATTTAAAAATAAAATGAATATAACTCAAAACGGTAAATATTATCCGGGAACTCACCGTACGGAATATATATCCGAGGACTCGTTCATTTGGAAAAATTATATATATATATATATATATATATATATATATATATATATATATATATATATATATATATATATATATATATATATATATATATATAGAATGGCTAACGTGCCATCGATGGCACAGAGGGTCCCGTGCCATCAAGTCATTTTTGAAGATCCAAAATTCAAATAGTCAATCCGAACCGTTCAAGTTGTTTTACATATTGAAATATCTATGGAGACCAAATTTTATATTTTTTTCAAATTTTTTAGCTATTTATTATGATATTTTAAAAAAATATTATGATTAGAGTATTTCAGGCCATCCAATTTAAAAATATCATAATAAATAGAATTTTTTTTTTAAAAAATATAAAATTTGGTCTCCAAGGGTATTTTAATATTTTGATCAATTTGAACGGTTTGGATCGACTATTTGACTTTTGAATTTCGAAAAACAAGTCGATAGAAAATTGATGGCACGTGCCATCGATGGCGCGTTAGCCATTCTCTCTCTCTCTCTCTATATATATATAGAGGATGGCTAATGTGCCATAGATGACACAGAGGGTCCCGTGCCATAGAGTCATTTTTCGAGATCCAAAATTCAAATGTTCAATTCGAATACTTCAAGTTATTCACCATATTAAAATACCCTTGGAGATTAAATTTTAGATTTTTTCGAATTTTTTTACTATTTATTATGATATTTTTAAAAAACGTTATAATTAGAGTATTTCAGACCCTCCAATTTGAGCATATCAAAATAAATAGCAAAAAAATTAAAAAAAAAATGTAAAATTTGGTCTCCAATGGTATTTCAATATGTTGATCAATTTGAACGGTTTGGATTAACTGATTGAATTTCGGATCTTAAAAAAAGACTAAAAAAGAACATCTATGGCATTGCCATTTATGGCACTTTAGCCCACCTCTATATATATATAGAATGACTAATGTGCCATCGATGGCACGGGACCCTCAAGTCATTTTTTGAGATCCAAAATTCAAATAGTCAATCCAAACCGTTGAAGTTGTTCTCTATATTGAAATATCTTTGGAGATCAAATTTTATATTTTTTCGAATTTTTTTGTTATTTATTATGATATTTTTAAAAATATTATGATTAGAGTATTTCAGACCCTTCAATTTGAAAATATCATAATAAATAGCAAAAAAATTCGAAAAAATGTAAAATTTGGTCTCTAAAGGTATTTCAATATTTTGATCAACTTGAATGGTTTGGATCGACCGTTTGTCTTTTGAATTTCGAAAAACGAGTCGATTGAAAATTGATGGCACGTGCCATCGATGGCGCGTTAGCCATTCTCTCTCTCTCTCTCTCTCTCTCTCTATATATATATATATATATATATATATATCAATAAGAAGCTTAAACTCCAATAAAATTTCCGCAAACTCAAAGGGTTTTGGAAATTGAAAAAATATATATATCAATAAGAAGCTTAAACTCCAATAAAATTTCCGCAAACTCAAAGGGTTTTGGAAATTGATTTTTGCAGTTTTGTCATTCCTACCATCGCTAAATATAAAATGAACATATACAACAAACAAAGTGAACATATAGACGATCTAAGTGAACACATACAAACAAAAGTTCAATGAAAATAAGTTGAATATGCATGTAAACTTCTAAACAAGTGATGACAACACTTATTTGTTTGTAAGTGTTTACTTAGATCACTTATATGTTCAGTTTGTATTTAGCGATGACAGAGATGACAAAACTTTATCATTCCTGAAATGTTTTATTCTCTGCTACAGTGTTACTAGATCATAATCTAATTCCCGAAACTGTCAATTATTTTCAAGAAAACTTTTTCCATTCTTCAAAAAAAATAATAATAAATAACTAAATAAGGTTACCTATTTGCACTTTAGTAGACAAAAATGAGTGCCGTTCCTCTCTAATAAGTCGGTCGTTGGATACATGCATTGGTCCGCGGTGGCGAGAAAGAAAAGCATCAGCATCGTTCTCACAAATAAAGAGAAAAGAAAAGGCAATTATTATAAAGGCTTAAAGCAGGATCAGATATGTTTTAACACTAGCAAAAGCGAGCTACATGGATCACGTTGATTATCTATTGATTGGATGAAGCGGATCAGCGCCGTTAATTTCTATTTTCTATATATACTACGTTTTGAGACTTGCGCAACGCGAATCCTGATACAGCATGATCTGCGCAGCTGCGCTAGTACTTTTTGACAAAAAATGTAGCGCACGCGCATCATTCCCAGGGCATCTAACTCGGTATTTCATTTATGACTAGTGAATCTATACCAATTACTAATGCACCTGTCAATTTCTTCTTTAACTTTTTTAAATTATTCTATAAATTAATAATTGTGGTTTAACTACCACATAATTTCGCTCTAACATTCCAATCCTATAGTACTACTACATTAATCTTCAAGATCAAAGCAAGGTACATGCATGCTCTTAAATTACACATCTCCTCTTACTTTTGTGTTATATTCAACTATGGAATAATGAGCATCACTCGTTTCTCCTTAGTTCGAGCAATCTTCTCTTATTTGTTTGTGTAAATTTGAGAGCTTCAAAGTTTTTTTGAAATGTTATGTATAAAAAAAATTTGTTTCAGTCTTTCAGATAATACTTCGCCAAAGCTGCAGTCTAAAAAGTTAATAGTTTAATTACGCTGTTGTAGACAAATTAAGCGCAATTACAAGTGATTATTCTATGCATAAACAATTTTAAAGTTGATAAGGTTAAAAAAATGAGTGAATAATTTACTCACTATGTTATGTACTTATGTATAAGAGAAATGCTAGTCCAATATATTGGACGGATGAGATCCATCCAATACGAAAGTTTTTACTTTTTTTAAATTTAAAATAATCGATTTGAACCGTTCAATATGTTCTCCATATTGAAAACTTATAAGAAACCAATTTCTACATCTTTTCAAAATTCTTTACTATTTTATTAGTATTTTAGAAAATCGTTGTTATTGGAAGATGCATAATTTTTATATCATGAATTTTCCAAAATACCAAAAATAGTAAAAAAATATATAAAATTGGAAAAAAATGATTTCTTATAAGTTTTTAATATAGAGAACATACTGAACGGTTGGATCGGTCGTTTAGAATTTGAATTGTGAGAACGATCGTATTGGACGGATATACATAGGATATACAAGCATTTCTCTATGTATAATACAAAGTTATTCATAACATTAGTCGAATTTACAAATAACTATAATTTTTTTCTTTGTTACATTGAAAGGAATGGTTCATAAATAATTTATATGTACTTCTATATTTGTTTCCTATTCACTGATTTAAGCACGGATGTTTAATTATTCAGAAGTTAAAAATTCAATATCCGCATTTTGTTATCGTCAGCATGTTTTTGTCAATTAATGGTTTCTCTATTAATTTGCAGCTGGTTGAAACAGAATAATGGTTGCAAAGTCTGCTCTGTTTCAAATTATTATCCTCTTTCGTTACTTTCTTTCTTGCTCCTGTCAAGATTTCATCTTCAACGGGTTTCAGAATGCATCAAATAACATGGCAATGGGTTATTCAGCAAAAATAACGGATTGTGGAATGCTGCAATTAACTAATGACTCGTATGATCTCAAAGGCCAAGCTTTCTTCTCTTCTCCAATTCAACTGATCAAAACCCAAGACAACATCTCTCGAGCTGTCTCTTTCAGCACAACCTTCGTTTTCCAAATTATTTCCAAGGCTGGATCGCAAAATGGCGGCGGCCATGGCCTGACTTTTGCGATTGCACCCTCTAAACAACTACCTGGTGCTGCTTCTGGTAAGTACCTCGGTCTGCTCGGGCCTGGGAACAATGGAAACTTCTCTAACCATGTGTTTGCGGTAGAGCTCGACACAGTCAACGACTTTTTTAACGACACAGATGAGGACCACGTGGGGATTGATGTCGATGACCTGACATCAGAAATATTAGAAATTGCAGCTTACTATGATAGTAACTCCACCAAATTTCAGTTCGAACTTGAGGATAGAGGACTGATTCAAGCATGGTTAGAATACAATGGCAACAACAATGTCCTGAATGTCACCGTCGCTCCTCTTTCAGTACAGAAAACTAAACCTTCCCGACCCCTAATTTCAGGCACTTTCAACCTCACGGCTATTTTAAAGGAAGATATGTACGTTGGGTTTACTGCCGCGACAGGAAAACTAGCAAGTTCCCACCATATCATGGCTTGGAGCTTTCGTACTGAGGGAACTGCCCGAGCCATTGATCTTTCCAAACTACCAAAGTTCCCAGATATTCGGAGCAACCATCATAAGGTGACAATAATAAAGATTGTTGCGCTGTCTTTTGCAATTCTTTCTTTCATGGTGATTCTGATTGTTATCTTCCTGTACCTATGGCACCGAGCCAAGTTGTCTGAAACAATTGAAGATTGGGAACTTGAAAACCCCCACAGATTGAATTACAGGGAGTTATATAGTGCAACCAATGGCTTTAGCAAGACAGAGGTGCTCGGATCTGGAGGATTTGGTAACGTCTACAAGGGGGTAATGCGGCAAACAGGAGAAGTGGTGGCAATTAAGAAAATCTCCACTAGTACAAGACAAGGGATGAGAGAGTTTATTGCCGAGATATCGAGCCTTGGTAGAATGAGGCACCGAAACTTGGTGGAGCTCCGGGGATGGTGCAAACGCAACGATGATCTCATCATTGTATATGAGTTCATGCCAAATGGCAGCCTCGATACACTTCTTTTCAATCACAACAAAAATGCAAAGACGACTCTCAGCTGGAAGCAAAGGCTCAACATCCTAAAGGGCGTTGCCTCGGGCCTTCTCTACTTACATGAAGAGTGGGAAAAGGTGGTGGTGGTTCACAGGGATGTCAAGTCCAGCAACGTGTTACTCAAATCTGATCTGACCCCAAAATTGGGAGACTTTGGACTAGCCAGGCTGTACAATCGCGACACAGCTCCCCAAACAACCTGTGCTGCAGGGACTCTCGGCTACATGGCCCCTGAAATGTTGCAGATGGGGAAGGCAACAACAAGTTCAGATGTGTATGCCTTTGGGGTGCTCCTCTTGGAGGTGGTATGCGGGCGGAGGACAATCGAGCCTAGTGCACCAGATAGTGAGCGCAATCTGGTACGTTGGGTTCGTGAGTGCTTGGTTCATGGCGGGCTTATGGAGGTGGTTGATCCCAGGATGGAGGAGTACGATGGTCAGGAAGTGGAGATGGCACTGAAGCTGGGGATCATGTGCTGTCAGTATAGTGCTGAGGTCAGGCCGAGCATGAGGCAAGTCAACAATTACCTCAATGGAACCGAGCAGATTGTGGCCGGTGATCTGTCGTTAGTGTCTGTGGATCCTGATTTGATGGGTTCAGAATCCACGTGTTCATTCTCTCTGTCTCAAGGAATGATCTCTGCAAGCTCATTTCATGGTGGAAGGTAAAATTCAGAGGAAATTTAAATTTTGGTTTCCTAGCTAACTATTATACGGTAAAACAATATACTAACTTTTTTTCTATAAAGTGAAGATGTTATATACTTATATCTGTTGAGTGGGATTTCTTCTTTCATCTATAATTGGGTTATATTTTTAAAGAATATTTTTAGTTTGTAATCGATTGTATGTGTATTGTCAATGGAGTTCCTGGTTTGCAACTTATTATATATATTGTATAAACTTTAAAGAAAAATAAAGTACAATGATATAGTTATGGATAAACATAGTTATCTACGCCAATGATATAGTCTAAATTATTGTTGCAATAATGTTATCATTTCAAATTAAGTGTTGACGGTTCAAATTTTGATTTTATTTAAAGTCCAAACGCTCAATTCAAGATGTTCAATGTAACTTCATATTAAATTTTTTGTTAAAAAGCAAAACTTATTATCTTTAAATTTATTTTAAATATTTGTTAAAGATTTTTAAAAGATGACATTAAAACAGTAAAATGTTATAATTTTAGCAAGTCACAAAGTTTTTTTTTATAAAAAATTTAAAATAGTAAAAAGATTCAGTAGTAAAATTTAGTTTCCACAAAACTTTTAACCTGAAGAACAAATCAAAGGAGACTCCTTGGGTTCATTGTTCAGATATGCACGATCAAAAGTTGGACCATGTATGTTTTCTATTAGTTATTTGCGTTGTTTTTTCTTAATATATTAAATCATTAAATTAAAAGAACTTGAAATTGGCAAAAATGCTCAGTAATTAAATGCTTAGTTGTTATAATTGTCAATAACAAAAAAAAAATGTTTATAGTAAAGACCCCCTAATTTCAAAGACCAATTACTAATTAAATTGTCAAATAACATATTACATACCTTACATGGGTAGTATAAGTCTGATCGTGAATTATACTTTGCTATAGCAGAACCAACTAGCACCTGCAAGGCTATATCCTATTTACATAAGTGTGTCTATACTCCATACTAAAAAAGGGAACTTGTACAACTCGGTTTGTTTGCTTGAGCAGCTTTGAAGAGGTCTCTCCATTTCACAGGGTCGCATCCAGGTCCTTCTCCCTGCAATTGTCCAATTTTCCATCTAAGTTAATGATCAGAAAATGCAACCAATTAGAAACTGATAACAATATATACAAGTTTGTCATTGACAAGTAAAACTATATCTTGCCACACCGGCCATCTCATCAAAATCCTATAAAGAACCTAACCCAACTGACCGACCGAAATCAACTCAATCCTCACCAGGAGAGACCAAAACTTAATCCAGTTCAAATTAAGCTCAACTTAAAAATTATTAGCTACAGAGAAGAAAACAACTGCTATAACATAATCTGTCCTGTGTTTATCTACAGCTCCACTTCTTGTTTTACAGAATTCCGCATGACTATTGAGTATTGATAATTAATCTGGTTTGACTCTATAATCCAGATACAAACAAAGAATGGTTTGTGCATCGTCCTACCAAGTAGGACCTGTGAGCACTGATAATTCCAGGATCAAGCACCTTCAGATTTTTTTTTAAATAAATAAATAAGCACCTTGACAGAATTAATTTCATAAATTTGGCCTTCAGTGAATTCAATGTCCATGGCTTGTATGCAGGCCTCTGCCACTACAAGTCTGCTTACCTCCCCCACAAGGTTGTCACCTAAGATAAATAAGAAAGAAAATACAACAGTATTTCAACATAAAAATATGAAAGAATATATTATATGACAAATCTAATGCAAGGATGCTTTTAGCACCAAATTTTGACTACAATTTATATTAAAAATGACCTTGGTCAAGGATAACTGCACGTCGCTCTCCAGCAGTGGCCTTTAACAATGTATTCAGGTCATATGAAGTATAAGGTCCATCAGTTAATCTCCCAGGTCTAGAAAAAGAAAATCTCATAATGCACCCAAACAGATAATAACAAAGACACTACTAACCATAGATCAAGCAAAGTAAACCTTATAATTGTATAGGGAATGCCAGAGTTGCAAACAAAATCCTCTCCCATCTTCTTGTATTTAAGTACACCAAAAAGGTTCATGATGCTACAACAAAACATGATGCAGAAAACATGAGTCTCTTAATTTTATAACAAACACTTTATGGTGGGAATTAATTAATATACGCTAGTTGGTGACCAAAAAAAAAAAGTTTCTGATGTAGCGGGTCATTGGTAAGGTGCAAAGCAAATTTTTGCAAAAGGGAGTGTCACGTATGGTAAGAACTTATGTTGCAAAGCCACAAGATAAATGAAATTACTCTAATACACCACATTTAGATACTCCAAAATCTAACAAGCTTCGTACTAAATTCTTAACAAGAAATCCCAATCCTTCAAAAAAAATCCCATAGCAACAAGCTGTCACATATGAAATACCAAGTGCTCAGTAGACATTTAATGCAGAAATATACCACATACCTCCATGGAAGTTCATTGTATTTGGTAACACCGACGGAAGATACGAGAATCAATCGTTTCACCGAGCGAGGCATCATGTTTACAAGATTCCTAATGCCCTCCCAGTCTTTGCAAGGGATACAAGCGTAAAAAATTACATATTAGTGGGGAAATAACTGTTCCAATTAAGTATTCAGCACATACCACTGCACTAGTACATACGTATGCACCTGTCTCTTGAGAGTTGAGATTCAGGATTGCAGTGTTGGTTTAACTAGCAATTGATGATTAATTACATATTCACATTTTAAAGTATGGTTTATCAAATTAGAATGGAACCTTGCGATTCTTGCTAATACCTAGCATGCATGGCTTAGCCTTACCAACAAAATCTAATATCTACAGTTTCAATGATAATTCTCACCAATGTCAAGTTCCCTAGATTATTATTTAATTATCTATTCTACTTATAATACAAATTCAATTTTTTTTTCTCAGTTTTGTTACAAGAAAAGATGAAAAATAGAAAACTGTAGTTCAGGAACTATACATACCTACTTTTTCAGGAGTATTATCTCCATCCCAGCGCCTTGAAGGAAAAGCAGTAGTTCCAGTGCAGCATATGACATGTGTAACTCCCTATGAAATAAGGCCCCTATAATTTTATTTATGTTCTATTATATATAGAATGATCTCTATTTCACCAAATATTTTATCCTGGGTAACTTGTATCAATTAACAAAATCTCTGATTCAAAAAGCAAGCATCAGTGCATCACATTAAAAGCAAGGATTGTCTCACGACTGGTACTCAGGTATTGGGTATAAACATATATGTTTAGGTTGAAAGTCGAGTTGATTAGTCAGTGGTAAAACTGAGAAGAGAAAGAGAATGTTACCGGTCAAATACTAAGTTGGTAACACAGGGCACGAGTTTTGTTCAACAGCAATGTGATATGTTAAGAAGCATGCAAAATTTTTTTTATCTTGTTACTGGTATAAATCCAGGCTGCAATTGTGGGTATACGATCACAATTTGACTGCTTATGCTATCTTGTGCTTTACTTGTGGTTCCAATTTTTCTTATTGAGAAGCAGATATGAAAATTGAATAAAAAACAACAAACCTCAAACATAGCTTGATCAATGTCATTTGGATTCCTGGTGTCGCCTTTCCACACCTATGACTCATAAACAAACAATTGGTAAGTACAGAAATTAAATAAAAACCAAAATATGTACTGTCAGGTACTAGACAATGTATAAAATTTGATAAAAATGACCTGGAAAGTATGGTCATTTTGTTGACCAAAGAGTGAGACTGCCTTGGAAGGATCCCTGAGTAGCAACCGTGATTGAATGCCTCTGCTGAGTAGAGATGCCACTACCAACTGCCCTGAAAGAGAAAGAGAAAGAGAAAGAGAAAGAGGTTGTACCAAAATATGAATGAACCAATAAACGAAGTCACAAGACATAAAACAAGAGAAATAAAAAAAAAGGGGGTTCGTACCGACTCCTCCAGAGGCACCAATAACAAGCACAAGCTTGGAAGAGGTGTTGGTAGGGTTTGGCGCCTGGGCTTTGTCGTCGGAGGAAGTGTACGGCGCTTGGTCCCCCGCCACTGCTCGAGCGACATGCACATGCACATGCACATGCCTGGTCACTGGTGAAATTACTGCGCTTGTTGTTGTTGAAAGGGATTTGTGGGTTGGAGCCAAGAATTTGTGATGTCGTCTATTTACACAGAATTTGAGTTTGAGGTGGATTGAATTTGCGTGAGGTAACAAGCTGACGCTGAGACTGAGAGACATTTTTATTTTTTTCCAAATTGGAATTTTAATTTCCTCAGAAATGGAGGTAGAGATTAGAGAGAGGGAACGAGAGTGGAGCTTCCACTGATTAGTAATTATTTCTTTTGTTTGTTTCACCAGTTTTATTTGCCTTGATTGATTGTTTTTTTGAGGAGAGATCTTATTTCATTTCCAACAATTTTATTATTGAGAACATAAAGAACTGAATTTTTTTTATTGAGAATACAAATTCATTTAATTTCATCTTTTTTATTGATTATTGTTGTTTTATGGATCCGAGAAGTGGATTAGACTTCAGCCACGTAATTCGACGGAGGCTTCCAGTTCTCGCCTTATAGTTATGGGATTGGGGTCCCGGAGAGTTTCTATTTACGATACTTCCTCAAATGTCCATCAATTTTGTATATTTACATCCAAACTCTAATATTTACCTTTTACTCCATATATAGAACTATAAAAGCCCAATATTTGAATAATTTAACTCATTTTAATTAAACTATCCGAATATATTGTTGATATTTTATTTAATAGTTTTAATTATTAGCGGGCAACAATAACATATTCACTCTTTGTGTTTATAAAACGATAGAAAAGTTGAGGGGAGGAAATTAGCGTACGAAGAATAAGGCTAGTGCACATTCTTGCAAGGATCATAAAATAATAACTATTGTACTATTTATACATATAATTTACAAATGTTATATTATTAGAATTCAGCCTTTGTTTGAGCCCAAGAGTGGTCTACTATACTACGGGCTTTACCAGTAACGACTGCACATTTCTTTACAACTTTTTCATGAGTATGTCATAACAAAAAATTAGTATTATCCATAAAAAAAAGAAAAAAAATATCGTTGAAAGCAGTAATTTGAATTTCTTGTTGGTCCTCCTTTCTGTTTTTGTAAACCGAATCGTAAAGACTTGAGGGACTTCATTTTCATCACAAATATAAAAGTTAATGGATTCGAAACTATCACCAGCATAATTGTAATAGCTGTAAAAAAAGCTCAGAACAACGAACAATACGCTATACATGATACTAACCTCTATCCCTATGTGTACTCTATTGCTACTTTGTATTGCATACCAGTACTTCTTTGTTTGTGTGCGCTGCGATTAATTAAGCCGACTGAATAATTTTATTAAAAACAGAGTAAAGTTTATTTTGACGAAGGCATTCAATTTTCTAGATGTGCTGACTGATGAGAGTTGAGTGTATCGAGTGTCAAATAATAGATGTGAAAGTAGCAACTAAAATATTAAGTGAACCAATTCACAATTTACATAATTGGATATGCTTTTAAACAATTTTGTGCATTCCTTTCTTTCAAGTTATAACTATATCGAAGTTGAGAGAAACCGACGATAACTTAAGATAAGATATCTAATCTATCTTCACAACGGTAAATGTAGTATATCTACACAAAAGAGTAGGCTTCTTTGAGAGGAGCAAGACTGGTGCCGCATTTGAAAACGTTATTTTTTTTAATTGAGAAACGGCGAGGCCACTAAATATTTTTACATAACTCTACAATCGCCACGTAGTGTATCTAATTAGGCAAATGTTCCATTAGTATATCTAGTGTGTTAAATGCGAGCGGCAGTTTTTCCTATAAATAACCGCATGGGGCACTGAGTTTGCATCACAACAAACTATCTTTCTACATATACAAGTTCGTCGAGGGTTTCCAACTGAGTCGTTCCTTGTTCTTCCTGGTACTGTCTATGTCTATTTACTATATTTACTATTCTATTATACATTCAATATAATGTGGTCTTTTGCATAGGTCATGCTTCTATATGCACATGTTCCTTTTGCTGTATTTTTTAGGATTCATGGACATGGGAGCATATCCATTGCTTGAAAATTTGAATTTCATGAATACAGTTATAGGAAAATAACTCATTTGCAAACCACCTATATTCCGATAGTATACATCCAAATTAAAAGAAAACTTTGAAAATATTGAGAGTTACTGAGTTAGTTTTGTCTATTTGCTTTTCATATACAGTTGAAACATATCTATAATTATATTAATAGATATTTTGTCTAGATTGCATTATGGCAAGTGGTCGAGTTGTGAAAGCACTTGTTGTCGATGACAAATATTTGATTCGGAAGATATACGGAACCATGCTCGTTCGTTTGGGTTGTGAAGTCACTGAAGCAGAAGATGGGAAAGTTGCTGTCAATTATTTTGTTGAGGGTAATGAATATGATCTGGTGTTAATGGACAAACAGATGAAGGAGATGAATGGTGTGGAGGTAATTATTTTAGTACTTATTCTTGCTCAAGTAGTCAAGTTCCTTCACGTTTTCACTTACATTTATTTTGTTTTAATTAGGAGGAGAATGGCTTAATTACTACTATATTATTTAAAAAAGTTTACAAATTGCTGCTTACTGACACAAAGGATATTCAAGTAGAAAAAAACTCCTTGGAGATTGAGTTTAATGAAGGAATTCCTACGTGTAATCGTCTTTCATAAGATTTTTTTTAACTCTATAATAAGAGATCATAAAATGTTTGGTGAAATATTAACATTATTTGCTTTGTGATAGGCAATTAGGACCCTAAAAACCATGGGGGTGAAGGCAAAGATGGTGGCAATAACTTCTGATGAAAGTTCTAATGAAGCGTTTCTGGAGGCAGGTGTCGATGCATTTCTGACGAAGCCTGTCAAGCTTGCTGAGCTCACCAGTGTGTTGAGAACCTTCGATCTCCTCAATTGAACTTGTGCTAATTGTATCGTATGATTCCTGATGGATGTTCAATTAGTAGCGTTATTATGTGTTATTTTCTATTTAAGATTAATTAGGTCGAATGAAATGGACTTTGTCATATGATGTGTGTCTGTTCTAGTGAAGGACGTTTTTTTTTTTTAATAATATTGTACTTTGTGTGGTTAATAAAAATATATGAACCTTATCAGGCTTATCTTTAATTGAAAATAAATTAGGTCTGTTTAATTAAAACTTTTAAGACTATTTCATATATTTCTTCCTATGAAGATATGGAAAATTATGTTAAATATAGGTTAGATATTGTGTATCAATATTGATTGTGTTTAGATAGCCTGAGGATTTGTTTCCTTTGCTGCGCAGGAGTGCATATGTAATTCTGATATATATATGTGTAACAGAAAGACAAAGGGGCGATAAGACTTTCCAATTTATTATGGTACCAGAGCCAAAACCCTAAGCCTTTGTCTCCCTACGGCAGCCATGGCACTTCCAACCGATGACACGAAGGTCGTCACAACAAAATCTATCGACCACACCTCATCTTTTTATCTCTCTCCTTCTGACAGTCCTGGCATGATGATCAGTTCCTGTATTCTTAAAGGCGAAAACTACGATTTGTGGGTCAAGGCTATGCGCAATGCCTTGCGCGCCAAGAATAAACTTGGTTTTGTTGATGGGACTATCACGCAGCCGAAGGATAATACAGTTGAGGCAGCCGTGTGGGGGAGTTGTAACTCTATGTTGGTGTCCTGGCTTTTCAACTGTATCGATCCCTCTCTTCAACCTAGTGTGGCATACTTTGAGACGGTGAAAGAGCTTTGGGATGATTTGAAGGGACGATTCTCCGTTGGTGATGTGCCACGTATCCATCAGTTGAAAGCAGATATTGCAGGTGCCAAACAACAAGGGCAGCCGGTGGTGGAATACTACACACGACTCAAGACTATGTGGGATGAGCTTAGCAGTTATGTCGGTATTCCGACGTGTATGTGTGGTGTCTGTACATGCAATTTAACTGCCAAGTTTGCCCAGGAGAAGGAAGAGGAACGCATTCATCAATTTCTGATGGGTCTTGATGAAGTTTTTGGTTCAATCAGAACTAACATCTTAAGTATGACTCCTCTCCCTAATTTGAACAGGGTCTATTCCATGGTGATCCAAGAGGAACGCCACAAGACAGTGATAAGAGGGCGTGCAGAAAGTACTGATGCCGTAGGATTTGCTGTTCATGTCGCCAAAGCTGAGGCCTTTTCCAACAAAACAGGGGACAAGCCAACATGCAGCCACTGTGGAAAGCTTGGTCATGAGATGTCTCAATGCTTCGAGATTATTGGCTATCCCGACGGATGGGGCAGAGGTAGACGTGGAGGACGAGGTGGTCGAGGCCCTGGTAGAGGACGAGGTCGGGGCCGTGCACAAGCACACGCTGTGCAAGGAGGCAACAACGCTGTGCAGGATGCTGGGATGTCTAGTTCTCAGCATGCAATTCCAGGTCTGTCTGATGCTCAAGTGCAGCAAATTAAAGCAATTTTGGCTGGCTCAAGTTCAACTAATGCAAGCACATCCAGTGAAAAATTACATGGTGAGTTTCTTGATGTATGTTGGATACTAGACAGCGGCGCATCTCATCACATGACTGGAGATTTTGGGTGTTTGAAAGAAGTGTATAAAGTCACTCCATCAGTTGTTGAGCTTCCTAATGGCGCACACGCCATAGCAGAATATGAGGGCTCGGTGTGTTTGCCGGGAGGAATTGTCCTCAAAAGAGTGTTATTTGTTCCATCTCTGAATTGCAACCTTATCTCTCTTGGAAAATTAATTGCACAAAATGATTGCTTTGTTACATTTACTAATGAGTTATGTGTTGTACAGGATTGCAATTTGAGGACGCTGATTGGTGTGGGTGAGCATAAAAACGGAGTTTACTATTACCATCCAAAGGCATCGAGCAGGGTGTGCCATGCAAGAAGAAAAGAAGATCATGAGCTATGGCATTTGCGTATGGGACATCCATCATATCAGCTAACTTCTCTTATTTCTGGTGCTAAGGGTGATAGTAGTGATATAAAGAATGTTTGTGAAGCTTGTTTGAAAGCAAAACAAACTAGAGATGTGTTTCCTATTAGTTTGAATAAAGCAAATGAATCTTTTGAGTTAATTCATTGTGATATATGGGGGCCCTATCGAATTGCTTCTTCTTGTGGTGCACACTATTTTCTGACAATTGTTGATGATTTTTCACGTGCTGTTTGGGTATACTTGATGAAAGATAAAAGTGAAACTGCTGATTTATTGCAAGGTTTTGTTAGAATGGTTTATACACAGTTTCAAAAATCAGTCAAGTCTATTCGAAGTGATAATGGAACTGAGTTCACCTCTAGACTTATGAAACAATTTTTCACTGAAAAAGGAATCATACATCAAACCTCGTGTGTAGGTACACCTCAACAAAATGGTAGAGTTGAAAGGAAACATCGCCATATATTAAATGTGGCACGAGCTCTGAGATTTCAATCTGATGTACCTCTTAAATTTTGGGGCGAATGCATCTTGACAGCAACTTACTTAATTAATCGTACACCCACTCCTCTCTTACAAAATAAAACCCCATATGAAATGCTCTTTGGTAAACCACCAGCTTATACGCCTATAAGGTGTTTTGGTTGCTTGTGTTATGTGAAAATTCCAACTTTAGATAAGTTTGGTAGTCGAGCACGTAAGTGTGTTTTCATAGGGTATCCATTTGGAAAGAAGGGTTGGCGTGTTCTTGATTTAGAGACAAATGAATTTGTTGTTTCAAGAGACGTGGTTTTTGTTGAAAATGTGTTTCCTTTCAAACAAAAGTTTGGACATGATGCAGAGGTGAATGCGAGTGAAGACAGACGAGTTCAGGGAGATGTCAATGTTGTTCCTGGATTATTTTCCGTTGATTGTGAATATGAATCAAATAGCAGAGAAGTTGATTCTGATGCAAGGGGGAGTAATGATGGAATTGCAGCAGGTGTGGATGGCTCAAGTGAGCACGTAGGAACATTACAGAATGCTGTACATGATGATGCTCGAGCTATTGATGTCCCAATAGCGACACAAGAACCAAACAGAGCACCATCTACTCGAGCTATTGATGTCCCAATAGCGACACAAGAACCAAACAGAGCACCATCTACTCGAGTGAGACAGCCACCGGCAAAGTTGCATGATTACATCTGTTATACTGCTCATGTTGATCCCTTTTATGCTCACCCTACATCTATTGGCGCCTCAGGTACTCCTTACTCTATAGCTCATTATGTCAATTGTAACAGGTTTTCATTGAAACACAGGAAGTTTCTTAGCGCAGTTACAAAAGAAAAAGAGCCCGAGCATTTTGGAGAAGCTGTAAAGAGCAAACATTGGCGCGATGCAATGCAAGCTGAGATAGAGGCACTTGAAAGAAATGATACATGGAGGGTTGAAGACCTGCCTCCAGGGAAAACTTCCATTGGGTGTAAATGGGTGTATCGAATCAAGTACAATTCAGACGGGACTATTGAGAGATACAAGGCGCGATTAGTGGTGTTGGGAAATCGGCAGGTGGAAGGTATAGATTATAATGAAACATTCTCACCTGTTGTGAAAATGACAACTGTGCGAGTTGTGCTTGCAGTAGCAGTCGCTAGAGGCTGGGAAATGCACCAAATGGATGTGCATAACGCATTTTTGCATGGTGATTTGCATGAAGAAGTATACATGCGTATGCCACCAGGTTTTGGATCATCACACCCTGCTAAAGTGTGTCGATTGAAGAAATCCCTTTATGGATTGCGCCAAGCGCCACGTATGTGGTTTTCTAAACTCACTGCTGCATTGGAGGGTTACGGATTTGCACAATCACGAGCAGATTACTCGTTATTTGTGTATAACAAAGGAGATGTCTTTTTGACAGTTTTGGTATATGTGGATGATTTAGTTATTGCAGGCAACAACACTGATGCAATAAATCATTTCAAGCAATACTTGTGCGCCACCTTTCACATGAAGGATTTGGGACAGCTCAAGTACTTTCTAGGCATTGAAATAGCTAGGGGACCAGTGGGTTTGTTCTTGAGTCAGCGAAAATATTCATTGGATATTATAGCTGAATGCGGGCTCCCTGGTGCAAAGCCGGCAATGACCCCTCTAGAGCAGAATCACAATTTGGCAAAAGCAACTGGTGATGAAATGAAGGATCCAGAGAAATATCGGCGCTTGGTTGGAAGGCTCATTTACCTCACAATCACTCGACCTGAGCTATGTTACGCCGTGCATACTTTAGCTCAATTCATGCATGCACCTCTTCAAATACACTATGCTGCAGCGGTTAGAGTTGTGAGGTATTTGAAAAAGAATCCAGGACAAGGGATTGTTCTTCGAGCTGACAATGATTTGCAATTGTATGGGTATTGTGACTCAGATTGGGCCAATTGTCCGATCACGAGAAGATCACTAACAGGTTATTTTGTTTTGCTGGGTGATTCTCCCATTTCTTGGAAAACAAAGAAGCAACATACAGTGTCCAGATCGTCAGCCGAGGCAGAATATCGTTCAATGGCTTCCTTAACTTGCGAATTAACTTGGCTGAAGTCAATTCTATCCTTCCTTGGTGTCACTCATGATCACCCAATGAAGCTATTCTGTGATAGCCAAGCTGCACTTCATATTGCAGCTAATCCCGTGTTTCATGAGAGAACAAAGCACATTGAAGTTGATTGTCATTTTGTGCGAGACAAAATTCGTGAGGGCAAGATTGTCACATGTCACGTGTCATCTGCTGATCAGTTGGCTGACATTTTTACCAAGGCTCTTGGCAAACATCAATTTGATTATCTTACTTGCAAGTTGGGCATTTGTGATCTGCATGCTCCAACTTGAGGGAGAGTATGAAGATATGGAAAATTATGTTAAATATAGGTTAGATATTGTGTATCAATATTGATTGTGTTTAGATAGCCTGAGGATTTGTTTCCTTTGCTGCGCAGGAGTGCATATGTAATTCTGATATATATGTGTAACAGAAAGACAAAGGGGCGATAAGACTTTCCAATTTATTACTTCCGTTGGTTATATTGTTTTGCCTGCTCTTTTTTTTAGTTTTTCCCTAGGAATCGGGTTTCAAATCCTATCATCGGAGCCCAACATCAGATGAATATGGGATTTGATTTCTTAGAATTTTGGCGGAAATTTGTTTCGACGGATGCGCGAGTAGGTCACATACATTGTAATACCAATCCAACCCTTCTCTCCATCTCTCTGTATCTGTAATCTGTCTCATCTAACTCCCAATCTCAAGGTAAACCCTCTGTCTCAATTTCTATTTTTTCACCTTTCTTTCAGAAAAGAGGAGGCCAAGAAGCCCCAATAAGCCCACTCAACTTTATTGTTGCAACTGGATGACGAAGAGGCACCGACTAAAATTCACTAGAAACTTTACTTTTTAATTTGCCAGTTTAACGCATTAAAAGGTCCAAACTGTTCCAACCAAAGTACTTTATGGTAATTAGTATGTCGGTCCAAGCAAGATGAAAAGAATTCATTATGATGTAGTTAAGTAAGAAACATCCAGTCTGTTTTTTGTAATTGAGTTTCTTGTAATATATTATAACGCTAACTAACATATTACCAAATATTTTAGGATTTATTCTTTTTTTTTTATATCAATTTTTCTGTTGTTTATGTGCCATGGTACCTGTTCATATTATGCATAAAACTGGGTCAGGCACTTGAGCTACTAATTAACATTGACAGCATATAATAATACCAATACATTCACGTATTAGATTATCAGCCACTTGGTTGAACTAAAGGCGTTATTGGTTAATGCAAAAATTTGCAAGTTTGCAAATGAAGCTGGATCCAAGTTACTGTGATGCAAGTGCACAACTGAGGTAAATATTATAATTAGTTTGATTAAGTGAATCATAGGAATTAATTTTTGTATACTTATCTGGAATTGGGGCTTAATTTATGACCAGGACTCAGGAGTATTTCTTCTTGCATGTAATATTGTGTGTGTTTATGATAAATGAGTCTTAGGCACACTGTTATTTGGTAAAATAAATAAGGGCTGCTAATTAATGCTGAGGCAATTTCTCTCTGGGCTAGCATCACTCAGGTTGTACCACAACAACAAACTCTTTCGAGTACCATCATACATACTGTCGACATTTTATATTGTTAGCATGAGATCCTTTTTTTGTAGTTTCGTTTATTATTTCAGTGTTATTCTTGAATGTTATGTTACTAGTTAGTACTGGTATTGCACAAATCGGTGGTTGGGAATAATTTATTTTTTTGGTAATTAGAGAGAATCAGATTAGCAATATGAGTAATGAGCTTATCTGAAACATGGATGGTGGCAAAATAGTCAAATTTCAAGAGTTCAAATCATTTTTGTCTTATATATTAATATGGTTTCTTATCACTACATTTTAATTCCCTTCAATTCTTTTTTATATTGGTTCCAATCATAAAAAATTAATTGTAAATCATCTTCAATCATCTCTTTTCAATTAAATCACATTAAATCACCTCTTATTAGGATCAGGCTAGAGACTTGCGTGTTCTACTCTAGCTAGATTCTTCCTGGCTGAATTTGGCTAAAATTGGTCATAAAATGATGTTATATGCACAATGATGATGCCATTGAATAAAACGTGACGCTGCTCACCTCCATACTAAAGTTTGGTTGTGAATTGTAATGAATTTAAAATCAATTGATAATCTAATTCAAGTTATCTAATCAGATCAAAATGTTGGGAGGATAAAACTGTAACGATAAGTGTTTATCATTTTCTCTCTTCCTTCGTCGCATGCTCAAACAAAAAAATTATTCGTCTTTGTATTACCAAGCCGAATGAGACAATACAACTTTAACAAACACTGTCATTTTATGTAATTCCTTTATCCCATGCAAAAACAAAACATTTAATTGTCTTTGTATTGCCAACCCGAGACGAAGCAATTCAACTTTCATAAAGTCATAAAGAGATGGAGAACTCAACTTTAGTTCGCTTTAAGAAATTGAATACCAACTCCTAATCGTTTCCACTTCTATATAACCTAACCTCTCATCATAGATGCATCTCGCTCCAAGTCCCAAACAAGAGCATCTGAAACTCAAATCTCAAACCAAAACACTTCAAAAATGGCATCACAAGCATCTCATAGCGAGCTCAAGTTACACCAGCCTGAGAACTTCCAGTTCAATTCAGTCCCAGACTCACATGACTGGCTTTATCTCTATGATCATCCCTTCGCAGACCCCATCGGTCCAGACTCGGTTCCAGTGATCGATCTGACTTATTCAAAACTAATTGAGAAAATAGGCAAGGCATGTGAAGAATGGGGAGTTTTCCTCATCACAAGTCATGGTATTCAACCAGAACTCCTAAACCAGCTTGGTTCTCAAATCCACAGGTTATTTGCACTGCCAACTGAAGTCAAGCTTAAAGTGGCCAAGACTGAAGCTCGGATGCCGGGCTATGGTGGGGTTCCTAGTGCCCGGTTTTTTCCCAAGTTCACTTGGTCTGAAGGATTTTCCATCACTAGCTCTCCTCGTGAACATGCACAGAAACTTTGGCCAGATGATTATTCTTCTTTTTGGTAAATCCCTAATTAATTTCTCCCCTCTACAGATGAGCAGGTGCATAATATCTATAAACATTATAATATCATGTAAATTTATCTATATTTCATAAAAATTTTGCCTGCAGCGAGGTGATAGAGGAATACAAAAAGATCACAAGACAACTCGGCTGTAGATTGATGCATATCATGCTTCTTTCATTGGGGCTGACTGAAGAAGAAATAAATCATACAGCAATAGGAGATTCAAACAAAATTTTGACTTCAATGCATCTGAACTCATACCCAGCTTGTCCCAATCCCGATCGAGCGCTCGGTTTGGTACCCCACACTGACCCTGGCCTTGTTACCATTCTGTACCAAGATGGAGTAAGCGGGCTTCAAGTCTTGAGGCACAAAGATGGTAATGGTCCAGCAAGGTGGGTTACTGTACCGTTTATACCAGGCACTCTTGTGGTTAACATGGGTGATCTCATGCATGTTCTGTCTAATGGAAGGTTCCACAATGTGTTGCACCGTGCCGTTGTGAACAAGACGGATCAACGGCTATCGGCTGGACAATTTTTTGTGCCACCAGTAGATGTAAATGTGGGGCCTCTTAATCGGTTAATTACAGGATCACAGCCAGTTTACAAATCAGTGCCATGGTTGGAGTATTGGAAGCTGAGAGAAACGCTTTACGATGAATCCCTCCAAGCGATTAAAGTAGATGGGCATGGTGTGATACCCACTTTTTAGAATTTTAATTTTTGCATGCTTAATTATTTTAGTTGCTATGTAAAATTATTTTAAGCATTGTTTTCATGTTGAGTACAAAATTTCTGTAATTTAAATGGGTCTCAAACTTATCAGAATAGTGCCTTAAATCTGAAATTTGGGTGAACCAGTGATTTTAGAGGAGATGAAGGACCATTTTGTAAAGTCCACCATATAATATTTATCCCCTTTCACCTTTTCCCCACCAGCCCATTTCTCTCTCTCTCTCCTACCTACTTCTTCCTCCTCCAACAGAAAATTTCTGCTCTTTCCTTTCCAAGCTCAAAACTCCCTAAAACCCTCCATAGAAAATAGCTAAATTAGCTAAAAAATTCGGCAAAAATCATATTTAGAAAGAGGAAGGTGAGGAGAGTACATGCAAGCCAAGAAATTTCGGATTTGAGCACCATTTTGGTAAGAACTCGTTTTTCTTCAAATCATTTCGATTCTTGAACAATTTCTGGGATTTATCTCTAATAAAGAGTTGAAAATGATATTTTCTATTAGTATTAGTTGCATGCAAGGTTTTGTTAGCTACATTTAGTGTTTTGTTTGATTTGTGTGTGGTTTGTCATGCATGAACCAAGCTTCGAGTTTAAAACGAATTTCTGAAATTGTTGGAGTGATTTGTGTATTAAACTGGATTTCAAAATGAGGTATAGTTGCATGCATGGTACATTTGTAAAATTTAAGTTTTATACTAAAGTTTTGGTATGCATGCAAGTTTTGATCGAGTATTTTCTGTTTTGGTTAAGTTTTGTAGATGCATGAGGATTTGGTTAAGCTATAAGGTTGCATGTAATGATTTTCTGAGAAGTTGCATTTCATTCTTTGTTTGAGAGTTGAATTAAAACCTTTTAAATTGTGGATTAAAACTTGTTTCTAGTAATTTTGGTATTTTCACTTATTTATTAAGTTAGATAGTAATCTCTGAAAATTTCAATAGTTTATGTGGTTAATTTGTGTTTGAATGTGCTTGGTTTAAGCCATTAAATTAGTAATTGGTACCAAATTCTATCCTTGTTCAGTATTTCAGCCCAGAGACTGGAATTCGGTCCGGATTGGTTCCTCTGGAAATTACAGCTTCTGAAATTCGGTCCGGATTAGTTGCAATTCGGTCCGGATTGTTCCCTCTGAGAATAGATTTTGTTTTGACCATAACTTTGTCATCCGGAGTCCGTTTTAGGTGATTCAAAGACCGTTGGAAAGCTCGTGAAGAGCTCTAGAACTTATTAGGTACTATTTGGTGGTTTGAAGATTAAAAATGTATTGGTTTAGACCTTAAATTTACTTGTGTCATGTTTGTTTGTGTTAAGTTGTGGTAAACCTTAACCCGACCAAATATTATGTCGTAATTTGGGATTGTATTTAAGTATTTGTTGCTTGTATCTTCTTGTTGCTAGTTTGATTTATTAAAGTAAGTACTTAGATATAAATTTTGTTTGTTAGACTTGGATAAACGTATCGGAGCAAGAAGTAACCGATACAAATGAAGTACTACAATTGCTTGTCTATGCTTGATGTTGTTTGCTACTTGCTTGCTTGCTTTCTTATGAAATGCTTTTGCTATCAGGTGCGGATTCCACACCTAACTTGAGTTATTGTTAGAACTTATTAGTGCATGGCATATTTGAATTGATTGAATTGCAAGCATATTTGCATGTTACCATTTTGTTAATATGATATAAAAAAAATATGTATGCATATTGAATGGTTATCCGATTGATGTGAATGGAAATGGTATGGATGGTTAAGTACTCTTGTACGGTTGAATGGCACTGGTTTCGTTTGTATGCGGGCTCGCTACCCGGCGTATCAATCGGTGTGGTTAAGCTTAATCCGAGGTCTACAGTGTTACGTCTTGAGGTACTTGTTGAAAGTTCGATTTGTCTGAATTGAATCTGAATTGTACTCTGATCCCTGTGTCTGGGGAGGAGTGAGTTCTGATCCCTGTGTCTGGGGAGGAACCAGTTGACTCTGAATTTTACTCTGATCCCTGTGCCTGGGGAGGAGTAGGTTCTGATCCCTGCTTCTGGGGAGGAATCAAATGACTCGTGACATCTATAGACCAGACTTGCATTTGAACAATACCAAACCGAGCCGGCATTTGCATTGTTACTTGATGGTTGTGATTGTTTTGATAATCAAATGAATTGCCGAGCTCATTGCATTGCATGAAATGTATTTATATATGGATTTACATGAATGTATTTGTTAATGCAATTGTTATTTTGCTATTATCGTATCTTAAAATATGTATTGCTTAATTGTTGCTTTTAAACTCGGTCGGTAGTTAGTTCCGAAACATGTACTCAAGGTTCGTGTGGCTGGAACTGAATACCGCACTAAGATAATTGTATAATTATCTCATTCTCTGCTTGTTGCATTGTTTCCACTTTGGTTGTGGGTTCCAGGTGTTGGATCAGAGTGGCGCAGCGAAATCTTGGCGAGTAGTAGGCCATCGTGTTTTTGGTTGGTGTCCAATACCTTATGACCAGACAGTTGCTTATGTATTGTATCTTTAGTTAATAATTCATGGACATTTGTAAGATTAGACTTTGATATTGTACTTTAATTGGAAGTAATAAATGTTGTTTGTATATTAGGATTGGTTAAGCCTTGCGGGTGCACGGGTGGTAGTGTGCGCTCGCGGCGGCTGCGGCATCCCCGTGGTTCCGGGGTGTCACACATGGAAAGGAAGGGATGCTAAAGCTTTGAATTCTATGCAGCATTAAACGTGGGAATGATATTTTTAATAAACAAATTACTTATAAATGTTCACATTTATGATTGTAAGCCTTTTTAATCAATAGCATCTATTAGGAAAGGATATCAATTTGTCATATACTCATACGGAGAAATTCTGCAATGTCATTACAAAGAGATTAGAAATCAGTAAAAGAACTATACGGGTTCAAAATACAGATGATAGTAGGCCTGCTTTATGTCATTTGGAAAAATATATATTTAAGACTACCAGATAATCACGAGTAAAGGCTGACTTGATCGACGGATCAACGTCTGTCAGCTGGACACTCTTGTGCCTCCAACTTATGATATTTGGTGCACATATTAACCCCAAAATAATTGTATTTTTGTTTCCTGTTGATCAGAAAACAACTTGCTTGACAAGAAACCTTGTCTTCAAACAAAAGTGACACAAGATTAAGACTTACCTAGCACATCATACATCAGGAAAATAAACATTGCAGAAAGGTTCACATTTGACAGAGCTAATTAAAGAGATCAGCATAAACAGAATCATTCACTGTAATTAAGGCCCTTGTTCTCTTTCAATCTTATATTCCAATTAATTTTGTTCAACAAAAAACTAGACATGACAGAATTATTCAATAAATCCCTGTTTGAAATTTATCATGCGCCGCTCGCATACAGGCGTGTCCACTCCTTTGCTGCACCAAACCAGAAAGGAACAAACTTAAATAACAAGAAATAGGAAAAGAAAATCATTATCTTCCTTATTGTAATGCGTAAACAAAATTCCTGGCTTTATCATTCCTTACGTGAAACTGCTGATTGATCTAGTTTAGACTTTAGATTTAGGTCCATACCTGTTTCTACAGCTTCTGCCTCATTCGACTTCCAGTGCTTGGCGATGTTATCAGACAAAGGGTCATCGGGATTTGGAGCACTCAAGAGTGCCTGGATGCTGGAATAATAGAAGTACCAATTTAAGGTAACACATTTGATCTTTGTGGGTAAAATTAAATTTTACTACTAGCATGGGCATTTTGTTTTCCATGTCAAATAGCAACAAAAAGGATAACTAATCCTGTACATTTTTTTTTTTTGTAATTCAAGGCTGAACAACAAATAATTTCACAATGAAACAACAAATAAACAATCAAAGCAAGACGAGGAAAATAAAGGAAATTGGGATCATCTCCAGTAAGAACACAATCAGAGGTATCCTCCTCAACGAAGTTGAATTTAGGACTAATTGAACAAATAATGGATTAGAAATGCATTCACCTCAAAAGCACCGTGCGAATCTGGAGTGCAGGGCTCCACTTGTCCTTCAAGATATCAAGGCAAATTCTACCCAGCTGAAATTCAAAGCCAAATAGCAGAATATTAGATTTGCAATCCTAGTACCAACCAACACATATCAATCAATAGCAACAGCTAATGCTTTGTCTTAACATTTGAAAAAATTATGGGAAGTAATCACTTGCCTTGTCAATGTTGGGATGGTAAATCTTCGTCAGGAACCTAACCTGATGCCGCAAAGGAAAGCAAGAAATCAACTTAGACAAAATTTTTAACTGATTAATCACAACCACAGCTTGACTATGGTAAGAAGCGTTGAATACCCTAAAGTGCATATCATACTGTCATGTTAGCTTTTGAATTAATATGACAGTGGTAAACAAACTCACAAGTGCACTATTGTCAGCAGTTGGTTTAGTACCTCAAGTGCTTCTATGGCTCAAGCACAGCATGTACCAATATTTAGTTTTACAGTTTGTCAGTAGAATAGACAAGAAGCTAATGTTTGCTTACCTTAGGAGCAGCCATTGGATATTCTTCAGGTAAGAACAACTCTAGCTTGAAAACCCCTCCTAAATGAAATATGAGGAACATCATACATTAATTGTTTGAAAAAAAACAGCTTTGGAATACAGGTTTTTTAGGGTCAAGGATAATCTATATTTTAAAAAACATGACGCAGTCCCAAGATACTTCCATGTTACCTTCTTTTGGATTGGTTCTTGTCAAGTCAATAAAAATATCCTACAACAATCTGATTTAAGGTCTTACATGAGTTATTTAGAGATATGAATATGGTAACGATTTGAATGAAAGAAAGCCATTCAACCACTAAACCAGCTATCATTTTCATACACAACAATGAATAAGAGTGCTACGTTACCTAACACTAACAGTAATGTCAAATAGTGGTGAAAATTGACCACTTAACCATGTACGGACAAGAAATTTCAAACAAAATGATGCTCTTAGCCTTAGGAATTATAAATTATATCCCCAGATTACGCAATAATACTTCATTATCACAAATCTTGAACAAAATAGGGTCTCTCCAAACTAACCATACATAGTTAACAGATCAGAGAGAGACAAGTAACGATATTTTCCAAACAATGGTGCATATAAAGATACATGGATTGCTACAGGGAATTAATGCAAATAAAAACAGGAAAACAATAATTTCCTCTTTCACTCCTCAAGAACCTCATAATATTTATGACATCCAAAATGAGGAATGCTCCCCAAATAACAGTAATTAAGTAAATATGCTGTATACTCCTACAGGAACAAGTCCTATATATCCTATAACATCCTTTCTCAAATTTGTTCCACAAAGAAGTATCATGTATCATCATTATGATAAGAAATAAATAAGAACATGGTGAACAATTAAAAGTTTGAAGGTCATTATGTAGAAATCACATGTTAGAGGCTAAATGGCAAATTAGGTTCTTTAGGGCTTGCTCCAAATTTGAACTAGAATGGAATGGAATCGAAAGGATAGGAAGAGAGGTGGGAAAATCTAAACTTGATGTGACAAACTTGGCATTTTGGCAACAATTTTACACAAAGTGTTTCCTCATTTCCATCAATTCACCTCCATTTCCACTCTAATTTTATTTATTTATTTATTTTTATCTGGAGCAGGTTAATCCCTGTGGCCAGCAGGTTAATCCCAGTCACCCTTGGACCCTTAGAACTTACAACAAAAGGGAATATGAGTCAAGTAATACAAATAATATAAGAAAGTACAATTAATTACCTTCATAAGGTGACTGTGCAGGCCCCAAAATCATCACATTAAAGTAGCGCATGTTATCCTCAGAAGGAGATGCACTGATACCAGGAGCTACAGAAGTAAAATAGAAAACCCAACTATCATTCTGTTAAAAAAAATTATCATATAACCCATTCAGACTGGGAACTCTCCCAAATCCTAAATTAGACCTTATCTTTTGTATTATACCTCAAATGAGAACACACAGTGATGAACCCCATAATTCAATAGTGGAAGATTCTAAATCCATATTGCAGGATCTACAATTCCATTACCAACCCACCAATTGATTCTTTTTTTTCTTAATTACACAAAAATCCAGACACTCTTGCTCTGACCAATAAACCAAAAACGAGCAATAAATGAGGCTGAATCAATCAGCCCCAATTCTTTCAACAAGACCAGACAAAACCAAACGAATCTAACAACAACCAAGTAAAATTGGGTTAAGGTAGGTTAGTTAGTTACACAAAGAATCCTATGCTAGACTTAGCATCTTGCACTGAGATTTGAATAGATCATAGAGAGAAAAAAGCAAGCACCAGGTTCGCTGAGCAAACGCTGAGTCTCCTGCAAGAATTAGAAAGATTCAACTTTTAATAATCGATCGGATAGAAGATAGATCGAAAAAGGTAAGAATCGATCGGATAGAAGATCGAAATCTGAGACAAGTACCTTGATGATTCTTCTGGGAAGATTGCTATTTGCCATCCGATCGAGGATTGTTCTTTTTCTTCTCTTCTCTGGTTTTCTTCGTTTTCAATTTTCGTTGATTTTTAGAAGAAGAGGAGGCGAGAAAAGTGATCGGTCGGTGGAGTACAAAGGGTTTATAAAGATTCTCCAGATTAAATTTTTTAATAATTAAATAAATTGCAAATCTTTTTTTTTTATGTCCCTACAAAAGCTACGTATGTAACATTAGCCCTTTTAGGGAAATATTCCCAGATACCCTTGTAAAAGAAATTTCGCATTGTAAATTGTGTGAATTTTGACATAATTCTTTGCATTTAATGTTTGAAAATAATACCCTTTTCTTGATCTGGTTTTATACCAATTTTTACAAGATTGGTATTGTGTTTTGAGCATCGTGATGGAATAATACTGACACTGTACATAAAAAAATTCCATTTGGAGTATAATTATACATTTATGTTAATGTATTCATGCACATGTATAAAACTAAAAAATTAATGTTATACATAAAAATGCATTATGTTGAGATATGTATAATTAGTTATTTACATTCTTTACAAAATTGTGCATTTCATTATTGAATATTACTTAATTTTGTAATATCTCTTTTGTTTCTGGTTATTTAAGTTCAAGTATTAAAACGTAACAATAATGTTATATTGATTATAATTTTTATAAGGGCTTGATAGAAACTTTTGACTCAGCAATGATTTATTGAAAATTATAATTTTTTACAAAAGCAATTTAGTGATTGCAATAAATAAAAAATATAAGAATGCAGAAGACCCGAGAAGAATTATGATAGTCAACTCAAATGCTATTAGTCTATGTGCGTAAATGTAATGTTCGTAAGGTCCTTTTAGAAAATAAGAATTTCCCTTTTTCTTAATTTTATTCCTCATAAAGTTCTTTCCGAAGTTGCTTCTTCCAAACGCGGAGGGAAGAACTTACAAATAACCCTCTTCTTTATATAAAATTACAGGCGGCTGGAATAGATGCATATTGAAAATTGTACATTACTCTCTTAATTTATATTATTATTATTATTATTATTATTATTATTATTATTATTATTATTATTATTATTATTATTATTATATTTGGCAGATGAAGCCTTATTAAAAATCCAAATACCCTTTCAACGTAAGGAAAACACAAATCGGTGTGTCTATCTTTTTACCATCTCAAAATATTGAAACTAACAATATTTTTTTTTTGAGAAAAACAATCAAAAGACTTAATTGCCTACTTTCATTAAAGCCAAGTTAGTACATCAAACAAAAGAGAAAATAAGAAAAGGATAGCTAGAGTACCAACTCCAAAGAAGAGTTTGGCCTGGATAGAACAAACCTCTATCCTAGTTTAATCAACAAAAAAACCAAGCAAATAGGTAGACAAAAACTAGAAATGTAGCCAGCTTGTCAATCTCCTAGTTTTTGAAGAAAAGGATCGGTCCAATAGATCCTCATCAGAGTCTTCTCCACTATCAATCCAATAGAAACTAACAATATAATCGCTGAGTATCAGAACCACATGTATAGTATAAATAATATCAGAATAAAGTAAATTGTTTTATTTGATTGTTAGAGTTGAACATTTTCTTTTACAAGTATCCAGGTGTCACTAAAAGAGAAAGTAATACTAGATTTCCCGTAATGTAAACATTTATATTAGGGAATGTGAAGCAACAACAGCAGTTTGTTGCAAAAAGAAGGAATTTGGTTTACCAAATATCTGGTTTTTTTTTTCTCTAATATTCTGGTTCGTTTTGAATATTTTGATGGTACCCATTAGGGGTGTAGATGAGCTGAGCCTGAGCGAGCCGAGGCTAATTCGAACTCAAGCTCATCTCAAGTCGAGCTGGCTCAGCTCAGCACACAAGGCAATTCTGAGTTTTATTAGCAGCTCAAACTCAACTCATTAGAACTCGAGTTAGCTCATGGCTTGAAAACTAGCTCGTTATTAAATATCAAACTTTGAGAATTCGTAATGGGCTAAACTAAAAAGCAAACAACATAAATATTAGACAATGTTTAAAATGTACATAAAAGACACACGAAGAGATTAGGAGGAAGATACGGCTATTTCCTACTTAAAATGAAAAGAACTTAGGGTTATAGAATAGTGATTAAAAACTTGACCGGGTTACAGACTAAACAAATGAATTGGACTAAGTCTCACGAGTTGGACTGAGCGAGCTGAAGACAACTCAAACTCAGCTCGTGGACCTTCCGAGCCGGTGTAGCTCGAGTTATTCTAGCTCGAGCTAAAACAGATCGAGTTGCTATCGAGTATTATCCGATTCGAGTTCGAGCTAGCTCACGAGGGCCGAGTTTTTTTGCTCAGTCCTAGTACCCATAAAGAGTCATACACCAAACGCTCATTTCTCTTCACGTGTCCCATGATGCATGAAATATATGCTCCGCGTTTTTTTGTGTTCAAAATTTTCAATAATATTTTGCTTTTGAGGTCAATCGAGAAACACTATTAAAAGAAGTTTATTTAGGTATATTATATGGTGCGTTTGGATCGTTGGAAGAAAGAAAAAGAAGAAGGAAGAAGAAAAAAAAATTATAAACAATTCAAACTCTTCACAAAGTTACACATTTCCCAATACTTCTTCCCACTTCTTCCCTTCTTCCCTTCTTCCCACACCTATCCAAACGCACCCATAGTTATAATAATTTTTAATTACAATCGTAGGTCATAGTCCAAAAATAAGATTTCAAAACATTTAAAAGTGAACACTTCAAAAAAAGAAAAAGAAAATATAAACATTAAAACACCTATACTGCTAAAACAATAAACATGTTGAAGCATGTAGCTTGGACAAATATCAATTAATTACCGAATGCCGTAAACAAAAACACAATAGCAAATTCAGAATTGCCTTCCATCATCCCTCTATCATTCCTATCATTCCAAAAATCTTCATTAATTATCCAGCGCTCTCATTAATAGGGATGATGGGATGATGGAATCCAGAGAATGAGAGGATGAGCGTCAGGGATGAGGATATAGCGAATGATTAGAGAGAGAGAGTGAATCAGAGGGGAAGGAGAGGGAGGGAGTGATAACGTTATTTCCAAACAAAATTTACAGTACAATAGGACAGTTATATATATATTAACTAGAACAATTGTTGTATTAACTAGGACAATTATATATATTAACTAGAATAGTTATACGCATTAACTAGAACAATTATAATTACAACATTTAGTATATACAATTAGAACAGTTAGTATTCACAGTTTGAACAATTACTTATTTAATTAGAACAGTTACTTATTTATTTAGAACAGTTAGTATTCAGAAGAAAAAAAAATGCGTGCCAGAGAAGGAAAGAAGAAGCAAAACAAAGAGGATGGAGGGAATGGAGTAAATAGCACGCAAGGGAGACAAAAAAGAAATACACGTTAATAACTACTAGAGGAATCATCCTCATCATCTCTTTCTTTTTTCGGAATGTAATTAATCTAACTGCTGTGGAAGTTGTCCAATTGACAAGTTGTCAACTTGGTCAAGTTTTTTTCGAAACCTTGACAGGAGCTGTCAAGAGGGGTCAACTTGTCAAGTTGTCATCGGTAAAGAGAAAAGATGCATTCGTCTCCTTTTGTAATGTTTTGCTTGTTATAACAGCCCAAATAAGGCCCAAAACAAACAGCATGACAATTGACAAATCTTGGTTTCGACTTTTGAGAGCGGTAAATGTAATTGAACAAAAACTCTAAACAGAAATACTCTCGACTTAAATTAACATGAATTTTTGCCTTCCATTTCTTCGTTGACTTACAAGGCATATATCATATATGTCTACCAACTTCTCTGCGGCTCTGCGCGTTTTCAAACGCATTAAGTAATTCATTCGTGAATGGATCGTGTGCTGTGGAGGAAATAATTAGGTCCGTCTAATATTTGTGTGCAATATGAAGTTATTTATTAGTTTTGGTCCTTTTTTTCTTTTTTTTTGCCGAAATGTCAACCGTCTCTGACCTTTCAGTCGCAAAGTTGGGATTTGATAAATTAGCACCATCAGACAATCATCCTTTGATTTATTAACAAAGCAAAATAAGTCACTGAAAAAGTTCAATGAAGATGTACAATACTGCCTATGATTAGTTTATGCTTTAACAAATTTCTAGTCCAACTATTAAACTCACAGAATAAAAGCTTAGTACCTAACTACCGTTTCTCCCTCTTAAAATTATTACCTATTCTTCGCTCTTCGAAGAAAAGCATCTTCTTCCAATTTCTTAAAATATTTCTCTCAATTAAAAGCGTGTAATGCTGCCATCCTTTGTCTTGATTTTTCGCTACCGGTCTGTTGTGCTTTCTCCTCTGCATTGAATAATAACAAAACCACCAATTACAAATGTTTAATTAAACCGTTGATAAATATTGAATAAAACCATTTAGAATATCTAGGGGAAATTAAATAAAAACAAACTAAATAAAAAAAAAGAAAAAGGCAACCTTGTGATTAAAATGAAATGCACTAACTGAAAAAATAGAAAATAAGATAAATTGGAGAAGAGAGCATGACTTACCAGGAAAAATATAGTGGACAAAGGTAGCAGCAATCAAAACCACACCCACAAAGAGGAATGTATAAAGATGCCTCCCCATTTGAAAAGACCACCTCTCCTCAATCACTGCCATTTCTCTCTCTTAATTTATTTTGTATATAATTTGGTATATCGTTACATGATTGAATGTGATGCTGATGCATATACATAGGTCGCATAATACAGTGGGTGGGTTCCCTTTACAGCACACTGGTATTATATGTGGTAAAGGATTTAATCTGGTGTGAGGCACCGCGTAGCACAGAAATCCAACATTGTACAATACTTTGAGATTCGCACTAATTTGCAAAATAGATCCCTGATTTACATACACTGAATCACTGATACACATGGTATCAAATCCATCGGAACGATTTTTGCGGCGAGGAGATAACGACACAAGTTGGAAATGGGAATCAGGCATGGATTCTCTGGTGCGGAGACATGCATGAAAGACCGTGTGTCATTTGCAAAAGGGTAACTGTCGTTGAAGTAACTTTACAAATTACAATGAAAAGAATAAAGGACTCTTTTTGTTGTGTACGTGGTTGGTTTCGAGTGAATTATTTTTTTTTAAAGGCTCCGTTTGGATGCGTTGAGGATAAGATAGGAAGAAGGAAGAAGGGAAGAAATTTATTGGAAAGAGGTAAATTTATTGGAAAGTATTAACCACAGTAACAGTTCGGTAGAAAAATCCCAGTTGTAATTGACTAGATTAATTGTATTCGGATAGTATTAGATAAAATGGATTCTTGTATTCCTTCTGTTTGTTTTAGACCCGTTTGGGTTAGCACCTAGGTCTATATAAATGTACCACTGTACTCTTTGTTAATTAAGAAAATCTTTATAACAAATACCATCTCTCTCTCTTGTTCTTGATTGAACTTTCCTGAAACCCAAGAACTCTATTTTGGTATCAGACGCCACCATGGCCTCAGCTAATACCGAACAACCATCTTCCAATCCTCCACCTCCTCTGACCAATCCTGGCGGTTCCCTCCCTCCACCTACTGCCGACAACAGTCTCTCCTCTTCTCTCCCTTTACCCACTCCTGTATCCACCATTAACATTCCTGTTTCAACTAAGCTCAATCACCAAAATTTCCTAACTTGGAAATCCCAACTAATGCCGATTATCCATGGCTATAACCTATTTCAATTCCTCAATTCTCAATCCCCTTCTCCCTCCTTGCTCAACTCCTCTAGGCAAGTTCATCTCAACCCGGAATACTTGCCGTGGGTTCGTCAAGACCAACTCTTGCTGGGCTGGATGCGCTCCACTCTCACTGAATCGGTTCAGGCACAGGTGATTTCGTGCTCCACCTCCGCTGAGCTCTGGTCTACCCTGCAGAAGCAATTTTCAGCCACTTCTCGTGCCCGCTTGATTGAGTTGAAGCGTCAGCTGCAGAATGCTATCAAAGGTACTGAATCTTGTACTGACTTCCTTCGCCGCATTCGTAGCATTGCTGATGAGCTTGCCTTTATCGGCGCACCATTATCCAATGATGATATCTGTTTAGCGGTGCTCAGCGGTCTTGGTACCGATTTTAATCCTTTTGTTGCTGCCATACAAACAACAAGCCGTCATGATTCCCTGTCTTTTGATGATTTGCACGGCATGCTTCTGGGATTCGAGAGCCTTATCCTTGCTCAGCAACATCAAGCTTCCGCTTCCAACCCCATGGCCTTCTTCTCTGGCAACAACAATCAATCAAATCGGCACAATCAGTATTCTCGTGGCAAGAATAGTTCGAGAGCACCTCAGTCCTCTGGTCCTAAACCTCCTCCTTTTCAGCAAAATATGCCGCAATTCTTACCAAAAAATAACCCCACCAGTGTGGCATCTCAACAACAAAAGTCAAATCCCAACCACAACAATTCTCTCTGTCAGATTTGCAAAAAACCTGGACACAGTGCCAAGAATTGCCGATACAGGTATGCTGAGGATGCTTCTTACAAACCGAGTGGTAATGCTCACCAAGCGTACATGGCTCAACCCTCCAACAACGCATCCATTGCCGATTGGGTCTTGGACTCGGGTGCAACACATCATGTCACGAATGATCTCAATAACTTCTCCTCCTTCTACAATTACAATGGTGGTGACAACTTACAAATTGGAGATGGTTCGGGATTGAACATTGAGAATATTGGTATGGTTCCTATATCTATTGGCAATTCCATTATTTGTCTTAAAGATACTCTTCATGTGTCTAGCTTTTCAAGTAATCTTATTAGCCTTTCCAAATTAATCCAAGATAACCCTTCTCTAATTGTTGTCTTTTCAAATTCTTCTTGTGTTTTAAAGGACAACCACACCAAGACAACTCTTCTTGATATCCCTTGCATAAATGGCCTTTTTGTCCTTCTTCCCTCTTGTACCACTTTTACTCCTCAAGCTTTCCTTGGAGTTCGTGCTTCCGCAACTATTTGGCACTCTCGACTTGGACATCCTTCCAATGATATCACCTTGAAAATTGTTAAAGACTATGCCCTTCCTTGCAATTCTCATAGATTAGGTTTATGCAAAAATTGTTGTATGGCTAAAGCACATAGATTGCCTTTTCTACCTTCTTCTTCTTTATCTACATCTCCTTTAGAGCTTATTCATTCCGATGTATGGGGACCTTCTCCCGTTGTATCTTGTAATGGATATAAATATTATGTCATTTTTATTGATGACTTCTCTCGTTTTACTTGGATTTTCTTTATAGCTAATAAGAGTGATGTTCTCAACATTTTCACTCGTTTTAAGCTTCAAGTTGAGAACTTGTTTAATACAAAAATCAAAACCCTTCGTACCGATGGCGGTACGGAATATAAGCCCATTACTACAACCTTTCCACAACTTGTCCATCAAACGACATGTCCATATACTCCACAACAAAATGGCATGTCCGAAAGGAAACATAGACACATTGTTGAGCTTGCTCTTGCTACAATGACAAATGCTTCTCTTCCAACCAAATTTTGGGACGAAACCTTTTCAAGTGTTGTCTATCTCATTAATAGACTACCTTCCCATGACAACTCCATACCTTTCACTACTTTTTTTCACAAACAACCTGATTATAAGCACTTGAGAACAATTGGTTGTCTTTGCTTTCCCTATATTAGACCATATAATTCTTCTAAATTAGAACCCGAGCACTACCATGTGTATTTTTGGGGTATGCCATTACTCAAAAAGGATATAGGTGTCTTCATTTGCCTACAAATAAAACTTATATCTCACGGCATGTGCGGTTTGATGAGACAGTGTTTCCTTATCAATCTTCTGACTCTCAGCCGAACATTGCTGATGGTGTGCACTCGTTTGCACCCAGTTTCTTTGATTCGGCTCTGCCAATACTTAATCCATCTAATCAACAAACACCTGGGCTGCCTTCTCTCTTGGCCCAACAAGGCAATGCCCGGCCCAGTTCATCCAACATTCCTCATTCTATCTCAGCCCAAAGCCGATCTGCTTCCATGCCTAACCTCTCTGATGGTTCTGTTTGTTCTACGCCTGAAAATAACCCCATTGCTCAAACTGAAAATAACACCACTGCTCAAACTGTTCCGCTGCTACCTACTCAACCTGTCCAGACTTCCTCTATATCAACCCATTCCATGACAACCCGATCCCGTGACAATACTCGTAAACCACGGTATTTCCCCGACCATGTTGCTTTGTTGACAACTATTGACAAAGAACCATCTACCTTCAATCAAGCCAAATCACATCCCGAATGGAGACAAGCCATGGCCGCGGAGATTGATGCTCTTGCCAAAAACAACACTTGGATACTTGTTCCCCCTTCAATTAATCAAAAAGTAATAGGGTGCAAATGGGTGTACAAAATAAAGAGGCGAGCCGACGGATCCATCGACCGCTACAAGGCTAGATTGGTTGCCAAAGGTTTTCATCAACAAGAAGGGGTTGATTATTTTGACACTTTTAGCCCCGTGGTTCGACCAATGACTATTCGGGTTGTTCTCTCTCTTGCTATTTCTCAAAAATGGCTCATTCGTCAACTTGATGTTCACAATGCCTTTCTTCATGGTGACCTTCAAGAACAAGTGTTCATGTCTCAACCACCGGGCTTCATTGACTCAAATCGGCCTACTCATGTATATTGTTTATCCAAGTCTCTCTATGGTCTCAAACAATCTCCTAGAGCTTGGTTTCATAAACTTAGCTCTACTCTAATTGACCTTGGTTTTCTTGCGTCTCAATATGACCCTTCTCTTTTCATTTCTCACTACCAAGGTCAAATTACAATTGTTCTAGTCTATGTGGATGATATTCTTATTACGGGCAACAATTCACAACTAGTTTCTAACTACATTAGCTTCTTGCATAATCAGTTTGCTCTCAAAGACCTTGGATATTTGCATTTCTTTTTAGGCATTGAGTTCACTACTACCTCAATCGGCTTACATTTGTCCCAAGCCAAATATGTCCTTGAATTATTAACCCGAACAAACATGGTCAATGCCAAACATTCCTCCACACCAATGGCTGCCGGGTCAACTCTTTCAAAGAATGATAGCTCTCTTTTTGCCAATCCGCACCTATACGGTGGGCGCACTTCAATATGCGACGATCACGAGACCTGCCATTTCATTTGCGGTCAATCGAGTCTCCCAATTTATGCAAGAGCCGACAATTAATCATTGGGCTGCCGTCAAGATAATCCTTCGCTACCTATGCGGTACCCTTCATCACGGGTTAGCTTTTAAACCCTCATCTTCTCTTCATCTTCATGCGTATTGTGATGCGGATTGGGCGGGATGCCCCGATGACCGCCGGTCTACAACCGGATTTTGCATATTTTTGGGGAGCAATCTTATCTCTTGGAGTGCCAAGAAACAATCCACCGTCTCTCGTTCTAGCACCGAAGCGGAATATAGAAGCCTAGCCATCACTTGTGCTGAATTATTATGGCTTTGCTATCTCCTGGCCGAACTTCATGTCCCTTTACCTCAAGTTCCAACCCTATGGTGCGACAATATTGGCGCCACGTTTCTCGCCTCGAATCCTATGTTTCATGCCCGGACGAAGCATATCGAGATTGATTATCATTTTGTACGAGAGCGCATAGCCAATAAGAAACTGCAGGTCAAATTTCTCTGCACCAGTGATCAAGTGGCAGACATCCTCACTAAACCGCTGCACAAGAACATATTTCAAACCCTGCGAAACAAGCTCTCAGTTGCTTCTTCACCTTCGGCTTGTGGGGGGGGGGGTATTAGCCACAGTAACAGTTCGGTAGAAAATCCCAGTTGTAATTGACTAGATTAATTGTATTCGGGTAGTATTAGATAAAATGGATTCTTGTATTCCTTCTATTTGTTTTAGACCCGTTTGGGCTAGCACCTGGGTCTATATAAATGTACCACTGTACTTTTTGTTAATTAAGAAAATCTTTATAACAAATACCATCTCTCTCTCTTGTTCTTGATTAAACTTTCCTGAAATCCAAGAACTCTATTTGGAAGTGTGTAACTTTTGTGAAAAGTTTGGATGGTTAGAAATAAATTTATTGGTAAAAAGTGGTTATTCCTTATTCCTTATTCCAGGAAGAAGCCATCCAAACGGAGCCAAAAAAGAAAAATTGTTTAATTCTCGCATTCTGGACAAGAGAGATCACTTCACTCGTACGGTAGGACTTGTTTGGATTGCTTAGGAATAAAAAAGAATAACTTATTATTAGGAATAGCTTCTTTCTAGACATCCAAACAAGTTAGGAATAAGAAGAAATTTTTTTTTTTCTAGGAATAGTTTCTTTCTCTAGGAATAACTTCTTCCAACAATTATATATACATAATTTCAACAAAATTAGCTTAAATACTAATAGCTAAATGAAATAATTAGTACTTTAGTTAATATTAAAATAATATTTTTTAATAATTTACTTAAAATTAATATTAATTTGCTTATTCCTAACTCACCATCTAAACAACATTTCTTTTCCTAGGAATAACTTCTTCTCACTATTTCCAAAGTTACACTCTTCCCAATGTTTTATTTCTAAAATCCTTATTCTTTCTTTATTCCCGTACCATCCAAACGAGCCCGTAAAGTTATCTCAGTTGTAAAGATAGATCAGTATATCACTTCGGCATGGTGATAAGTAATAACACTGAAAATGACGAGACCACCGTTGTACTTGTACAGAACAGAAAATGAACCACCTCCTCATCTAGTGACAAAGAATAATGCATCTTAAGTGAAAAGGTCGCAGTTCGAAATCCGACTAAAAAGTCTTTCGTAAACATTTAATTTAAAAATAAATTGAATTGCTCGGACCTCGAATTTATCTTTAAAAAAAAGCATTTACGCCAACAACGTCAGCCTCCACCATCCTATATTACCTTTTCAACATTTCGCGAAACTTGGGGGAGGATTAAAATAAAAAAACCAACCTCAGTCTCAAGTACGGATATAAAATATTTAAGGAAAAATTAGATTTTTTTTTCCGCCTAAATTTAGAAAATAAAAAAATTGTCACTCTAAAATTAAATATTTGAAAATTACCACCACAAATTTAATTTACTTAGAAAATTATCACTTCATATCTAATTTTTTGTATTGACCAAAATATCCTTCTTCTCTTGCTTATCTCAAATCTCCTTCGGTCTCTAATGGCGGTGTGCACTCAAATTGTTAATCATATTTTTTCTTTCTTTCAAATTTACTAATTACAAAGATTGTGTGTGTTTTTTGTCATGCACGTAGCATTTCTCAATGCGTATGGTAACGGAAGACAGAGATTAAAAATTGGGAGCATTTCTCAACGCACATTTCTCAACGACGTCAATTTGTCGAAAAAAAAATTGTCTAATAATTAAGATTAAAAAATAAAGATAATAAAAATTAGCTCCGACATTTGACAATTCACGAAACAAAATTTTTTACGCCGACAACATTAGCCTCGATCATCCTAATTTACCTTTTCAACATTTCACATAACTTGGACGAGGGAGAAAAAGAGAGAAAAAGAAAAAAAAAGGGAAAAAGCAGGAGAAACAAATTAAACAGATCAGTAGAGCCAATTGAGTTACTATTTTTTTTTTCACTTTTGTAATTGAATTACAAAACTAAACGACTTCAAATCCAGCTTGAAAATGCTTTAATTGGCTTGCCGCAACTGCACCAATCCACACATTCACTCCATTTTGCCTCTTTCTCTTCTATTTTTGTTTGCACTGAGTGTGAGCTCCTAATCATTCAGGTATATATCAAGTTCCTCTTTAAACTATTTTTAAGTTACGATAATTTATGATTCTTTTGTCATACAGTTATCAAATTTGGCATCTCCCTTTTTTTCATTTTTTATATGTGAGTGATGAGTAAGTACCTGCGAGAAGTAAACTTCTGTCAGGTACAGGCCCATACGTCAGAGAACATACAAACAAGCATATCAATTCTCTGATAGGAGTTAACTCATACTGTTAGAAACAAAAAACATCGTACATAATACTATAATAGCTTAATCACTGAATCGGGATTATTATTTTCCATACTTTGACCTTAATCTAAACATTAATTGAGGGTATTTGTCAAATTGGTCGGTGGAACCAGAGCAACGGTGTCGGCAGCAACGGAACAGTGGTCAGCTGCATTACACCATTAGAAGCACTGTGATGATAAAATGATCAAGAAAAATCCAAAAGAGTTTTAATTTAAAAAAAAGGAATTAAAAAAATACAAACTAGCTGCTCAGTCAGAGGCTACATTAGGAATAGGAGGAACAGAGGAATTCACTTCTAATTGAAGTAGGGACCGGATATATTCCTTGGACAGTTGGAAAAGTGAAGAAATAACCCTGTTAATAGCTATTCCTGGATAGTTTCCACATAAATTCTTGTCAAGCTGAAAAAACAACTGCTGTTAGAAAATAAAGTGATTTTTACCTCTTGTGAAGCTGGAACCTTTTGACTGATTAGTTCATCAACTGTTGCAGTCGCCATTGGTTTTACTCCACAAAGGATTCAGCAACGGTTCTGTTTTAAACATTTCTAAAGGAATATGCTTATGATGACGAAACATATTTAGCACCTTGCATCTTTACACATATTGTACTCTCAAACTCAATTAATAAGCTTTACAATAAAGTACAAAATACGAACATAAAATATTTAGCTATGCCAATGTTCCAAAATAATAAGTACATAAAATGCTGCATAACTGCCAAAACAAGTTAAATGAGAAGAAAAAAAAACGAAAAGACAATCCAGATAAGGAATTCATAGAAACTTAACTTCAGTAATCATTACATTTCCTTCTGGAAATTTCTGTCTTTATTTCCGCATAATTCTGGCGTTTAAAATCACAAATACGTAAAACCTATCATACATATTATCAACAAACACAAAGTATGCAACTCTCCATGACTTCTTGAAAAGCAAAGAACCATAAACAGTCCAAGCACCAAATGCGAACCCAATAATGACCCCAACATAAACATCATGGCAACTTTCCTTTTCAGAAATAAAATATTGAGATGTAGTTTTGTTTTCGGAGCATTCAATTGGAAGAGGAAAGCCACAGAGACCATTATTTCCTTCATAGATTGACGGGTCATCAAGTGCTTGCAGTTGGCGTCCTGATGGAATTCTTCCAGAAAGATTGTTGTATGAGAGGTTAAGATGGTTGAGAAAAGTAAGATCCGACAAACTTAAGGGAATTGAACCTGAAAGATCATTGTTGGATAAATCGAGGGATTCTAAAGACTGTAACTTTCCAACACTTCTAGGAATATCTCCATACAACTTATTTCTTGATAGGTTCAAATTTCTTAAACCAACAAGAGCTCCAATCTCTTCTGGGATATTCCCAACTAAATTGTTGCGAGATAAGTCAAGGCTTTTATAGTACAAGATATTGTATTAAAAATCAAGCCGTTGCCCTTTTGTGTCCACCTCTATAAGAATTGGCGCTGCATCGGTCAATGGATACATCCCAACATCTATGCTAAATGGGTCATGGCTTTCAAATATATCATCTCTAATAGTAGTGAGAGCTTGCAGGCTTCTCGATGAGCGAGGTAACGTTCCATTAAGGTTGTTATTTGAGAGGTCTAGAAGTTGAAGTAGCTCTAATTTAAATAGTTGATTGGGTATTGTTCCATTAAACCTGTTCGAACCAAGTAATAAGAATCGCAAGGATGGTAGCTTCTTCCTAATCCACAGAGGTACACTACCAACAAAATTGTTGTTATGAAGATTGAGGATAATTAGGCTTTTGAAGTATTTTAGGTGTTTTGGAAATTCACCGGAGAGATTGTTATGGCTTAAAATTAGAGATTTAAGGGCTATTGGTTTAACAATGCTTTCGTTACTAGACCACCATCTTGAATAATTTTTCTCGGTTGAATTTAGATTGCTTCTCCAACAATTTGGAATATTTCCTACTAAAAAGTTATGTGACAAATCTAAAAACACTAGATGTTTCAATTGACATATAGATTTTGGGATGGAATCATTTAGTAAGTTCTGTTTAAGGTTTAAAGATCCCAAAAAAAGATATTTCCAATTCGATGGCAAGAAACCAGACAATGCGTTTCTAGAGAGATCTAGTTCATACAGATTTTTGGGTAACTTCGGAATTAATCCTTGAAATTGATTCTCACTTAAGTCCAACTGAGTTATTGACATAAACTCTAAACTTTTCGGCATTGGTCCGATCAAATCGTTTTTGGATAAATCCAAACGCCTGCTCTTGGAAAATACATGCCAAAACCAAACAGGCACCTCGTCAGCAATACTTGTGTTAGAAATATATAGAAACCTAACATGTGTTTGCCATTTCAGCCACTCTGGGAATTTAGGACCCAAACAACATGATGAAAGGTCAATGTAACTTAATTTAAATGGTGGCAGCCAAATTGCATCTACAATCAGCCTAACACTGTTAAATGACAAATGTAACTTCTTCAAATTTGACATTCTCGACAAATGATTTTCGGTGATCTCACCATGAAAGTTATTATCACTAAGGTCCAACTCAACCAACCGAGTAAGAGTTCTTATGCTCAGAGGTATTGGACCACTAAGGTAGTTATGTGAGAGGCTAAGAGTAGTTAGGCTAGTCATGCGTCCTATCCATCCAGATAAATTTCCATATAAATTATTCTCTCCTAAATCAAGTGATTGGAATCTGTATGGTGACAAACTCTCAATGAACTCAGTAATATCCCCGATTAATTTGTTTTCACTCAAGTCCAAGAATTTAAGATTGGTAAGATTTTTTAGATCGTTTGGTTTCATATCCACTAAATTGTTCCCACCCAAATATAATTCTTCAATAGAATTCATATTTCTTAGTGCATTGGGAAGACGACCATCAAAGTTATTAGCAGAAAAGCTGAGATACTTCAAGCAAGTTATGTTCCAAATCCAATTTAAAGCGACAGGATTGCTAAACTCGTTAAAACTAAGATCAACAGTTACAAGCTCGGTGAAATTTACATGAGATAGCGAAAAGCTTGTTTCATTAAGTCCGCAATAAAATAGATGAAGCGCTTGTAAATGAGAAAGCGTGCCTAATTTTTCCCAATTGATGGAATCGGTCAAATTAACACCACTCAAGTCCAAGAGCTTTAAAGAAGAGAGATCCGCTAACCATGAAACATCCTTAGAGTAGATATTATTCCAAGAAAGATCCAGGTATTGTAAATTGGAGAGATTATGGAGTTCTGGCGGTATTCTACCACCAAAATGAGAATGAGCAAGGCTGAGATATCTCAACTCCTTGAGAGAGCCAATGAACTCTGGTATTTTTGAACGGCTGAAGTTGTTGGAACTTAGGTCAAGGTAATACAAATTTTGTAAGAAAATCATAGAAGAACGGATCTCACCATGCAAAGCATAGCTCATGTCAGCAAACCACACTTCATCTTGAATAATCCGGCCATATGTATTGCCAAGGTCAAGTTTGACAACATGCCCTGTTGCATTGCTGCAGGTCACGCCTCTCCAACTGCAGCAATCATGGCCTTCCCATGAAGAAAGGTGATTTTTTGGGTCGACGAAGCCGGCTTTCAATGTAAGCAGTGCTACTCTCTCACTGGATAAGCAATTACTGTTTGTTCGTTCATTATCACAGGTACCGAAGATTGCTCGTGTTAGCAGAAGAACAAAAAAGAGTGCTGAAGGAACATTTTTTATTGTCATCATCAATGAAGCTTTTTTTTTTGTTTAATTTTAGAAAGAGCAGATAGCTGGGTGAAATTTTAAATGACATATGTTAGGCATTTTTCCTCCAGTCAGCACACTTGAATTTTCTCTTTTATGTCACTGCCATGGCCCATCGGGACCACCTGCATCTATGGAGGCCATTTTAATGGCTGTCATACTCTTTAATTAATTTTTATTTTTAACTAAGTTCAATTTCTGTTGTTGAAAGCCCCATGTTGGGCCAGAATCTAGCTCATCCCTTATCCCTTCTTCTTGATTAGATTTGACCAGGTCAATATCAGCCAATAAGGTTCCTTCCCAAATCGGATATGTGGCCACCTGAAAAATTTTTGCATTTTTTTTTGGCATAGTTGATGGTTAAGGAGCTATATATGTTTTATATATTTTTTTGTTGCCTTTTAATTTTCTTTATGTACATTTTGTCTTTTGTTGATGTTCCTGTGCTAGGTCAGCTGGTACAAACATTGGTACCGAAGGACTCTGTTGGTCTTTTTTAGCCATCTGTTCCGTGCTTCCTTTTTAAAAGTGCATTGCCACTGAATCTAAGAAGGATTCGTATTCACCCGTTGCTTCTCTTATCCGGATTTTTTGATACTTCCCCATACCAACCGGCACCATTTACTCATTATGTATCCTTAATTCATAATTCATAATTCATATGTGTATGGATATCTTGGAAGGTGTCGCATCGGCATAATGCATCGTGGTTTATCTCTTACCGGCTTTTGCCTTGATCATTAGTCGATCAAGTTAAAATTTATATTTTCAGTTATATGCAGTGTACCCGTCAGTTTAGTGTCAACCAATTGATATCGATTCCAAATAATTGTCTGCGATTGATTAATCAGTTTATTTGGAAGTCCTTGGGGTTGGGGATTTGGTTTTGCCAGTTCAACACGACCGTAGTATTTGTGCTGGTACGTGGTTGTAGGGTCTGATCTGTGAAGTCTGGAAACTTTTTATGCGCGGGAGCAAAAAGTTTGTGAAGAACTCCTTTTTCACAGTGTGTAAATCGCATACAAGCTCCGTTTGAATAAGGTGTGGGAAGAAGTAAAAATAAGTATTGGAAAATGTGTAATTTTATGAAAAGTTATAATAAATTTATTTTCTTTTTTTTTTTCTTCTCTTCTTTCCAAATGAAATCCAAACTGAGCCATAGAAAAAATGGTATTTTGTAACCCAACTGGGTCAAGACCTTATCTTATGTTTGTGGAGTGAACCGAGAATTAAGCTGGAATATTAATTGCATCTATTCAGAGGAGAGGCCCATATTTATGAGTTGTATTAATTTTATGGAGGAATTAAGATACAAGTGAGTTACTAACCAAGTTAATGAATAAGACGAGTTCAAAAGTCAAACCTCATTTCTGTTTGTTTGTTTTTTTCCGCTCCAGACTCCAGCGATACAGACATACAGTTATACCTGTCAAACGTCTCAAAATACCACGTTACCATCCATTCCGTTTGCTGTTTAGTTAAGAAAACAATTTCAACATTCATTCCGTTAAGCCGTTTCGTTTACGAAACGGTATAGAATTCCGTTCCGTTATTCGTTCCACTTAAGAAATCACACATGAAACGGTTTGAAATGAGATGAAACGGTTCGAAACGTCACTATTTTCGTTCCGTTTGCCGTTTCGTTTATTGAGATGAAATGAAATTGGTGCCGTTGTTCGTTCCGTTTCGTATAAACGAAACAGAATAACGTGTATTTTTATGCCGTTGACAGGCCTGCATACAGTGCCGTCGTACTCTATTTGACCGGTCAAATAGGCATTTTCAACTAATTTTCAGCATTATTATTTATGAATATAGTAATTGTGTTAATGTATTGTACATAACAAGTGATCTGACAACAACCTCAATAATAATAATAATAATAATAATAATAATATGTAATAAATCTTTAATTTGCAGCAGAGTACATTTTCATTGGATCTACTGCAGTTCGTGGTGACGTGTGGCAGATGAAAAGGTGTCAGGTTTTAGGCATGAACTGGACTCACTGCACAAAATTCTAGACAGTTTAGTCCACAGAATTTCAGTTAATAAAAAAATGGGAGCGTAGTCGTGTAGAGGCGCATGAACATTATTTATTTTTATTTTGACTTTTTTATTTCAGCCCCTAAATATTTCATTATTGGAAAATTTATTCCATTTGGACACTAGAATACTAGATATTATGAAAAATAATAAATAGTAATAGAATTAGCAAGCAAAAATCTTAAAAATCAGTTGAAATTGATAAATCTCTCGCGGAGAGAGATGCGCAGTCTAGTAAATATTGTCTATCTGGAATTCGTGATTCATGAACAGGAAGGAAATTCGAAACTAGTTACGTAATTCTGATTTGTAATTTTTATTTTAGTTAAAGTAGATGGAGATTGGCAGATTGTGTGATTGTATCTAGTAAAATTCTGATTATTAGTAATTTTAGACGCGGACACTAGCGTTGTCATTCCAATTCCACATGTGGAAGCAAGTAAGCTACTAGAGCTAAGAACTTTTTCTTTAAAAAAGAGATAATTAGTTCTATACCACTATAAATTTTGTCAATTAGAAAAATATCATTTTTAAATTGCTAATTAAATTTATGCCATTATAAAATTGCTAAAATTAGTTTTATGCCACTATTTTTCTAAATATATACTAAATTCTAGATATGCCATTACCAAATATGTCATTAATATTTTCTAATGACCAAATTATCCTTGGTTAAAAACAAACCCTAGAAAAACAAAAAATGGCGGCGTTCATGAAAAAGAAGTATATAACAAGGTTATATATATAAACCCTGGGAATAGCTCATCTCAAGATTATAATTGTTGGCACGGTTTTCTATTCATTAAAATGCTACTCGTATAACATGTGGAATTGCTAAAATATTGAAAATTTTTTTTTCTCCTCCACATTTCCACAATATACTTCTTTCGGTGATTTACTCATTTACAAAAGATCACTTAATATTATGTATTTAGTAATAAAGAAATTTTATTTTTTCCCGTGATCAGTTATAGAAGAGTATTATAGTTTAATTTTATGTATTCCACAATTAATTTTGTTGCTTTAGTCGAGTATAATCAAGTCTACAAAGAGCATTATTGTATAGTCCATAAGTACATAAGTGAAATAAAATCAGCACCAAAAGATTTTTGTGAATAAATCTTAAAAACTTAATCCTTTTCTTTTGTTTGAAAATTAGAATTATGCTATTGTGGGATGACTAATTAGATCTTTGCCACTATTTTTATGCACCATTAGCATATAATAATTTTGTTATTTTGAAAGTGACATAAAACTAATTGTTAATGATTTATAATGACAAAAAACCAAATTTATTTTTGTTATGACATATTACTAATTTTTTTTGTTTTATAGTGGCATAATTAAAAGGGTAAAATTGTCATATAATTATTCGATGGCAAAAAACTAATTTTTATTATTTTATAGTGGCAAAAAAATAATTTGTCATTTAATGATGATATATCTCTAATTTCGAATATTTCCACGAATATTTGGCATAAATGTAAATCACCCTTAAAAAAAAAAGAAAACAAATTAAAAAAACGACTGAGAGGAATGGCCCGCTTGTCGGAAGCATTCGGGAACCCATCCGTCTCGTCGAGAACCTTCTCATTTCTTCTAGCACTTAGCAGTAGGCAGTAGGCAGTAGCAGAGCATTCTCACTCTAAATTCTAAAACCCTTCCCGTTCCTGTTCCTTGGTCTTCCTCAGTTCGTCTCCAACAACATCAAAGAAGCATCCCCTGAGTCTGAGTGCCATGGCAGACAACGAACAGCGAGCACAGCTCCAGCTCCAGCTCGACCTAGACGAGCTCAAGCACCTCCAGTCCATCGCCAAGCGCCCACGCGTCATCTCCCTCCTCTCCTCTGAGATCCACAATGTCCACTCAAAGGTACTCTACTCTTTCTTCCTCCAATTTCACTGCTTCTGAGATTCCCTTTTCAAAGGTACTCTACTCTTTTTTTGTAGCTATCGAATTCGAAGCTTGTTGTGCAAGTGCAACCTTCCATTCCTGTCCTCGTCAAGCCTCCTTCAGCCGCCGCCAGTAATGCTTTCAACTATAATACTTTGGGCTCCTTCAGCTGGGATCAGGATGCTGAAAAGATCAGGGTATGTGTTTTTCTATTTATGTTTCTTCAATTTTCTTTTTTTTTCCCCTCCTTTATAGGTCATCTCATTAATTACTTCTGACTATTTTTAACTTCTCATTTTATTTATTGTATACTTAATATTGCATTTTGTTCATTGCGTTAGTTAATTTGGGTTTATGGGCTATAAAATGTACAATTGGGTTTTGTACCATCTATATCTAATGTACCTCACAATTACACGTTGGTTACTGTCTGTAACCTCAATAAATTGAAATAAGGAAGCTGAAAACAATGGGATACATAAATCCTGATCTTGTTGTTACCTTCTATCATTACACTCAAATGGAAGATAAATCTTATTTACTGTTTTCTCTCTAAGAAATGATATGCCTATCACTTTCCACTGGAAGATCCATCTTGTTTACTTTTTCTGTAGGGAAATTAAACATGTTAATATGTTATACTTGTAGTATAAATGATGCTACCAAAGAGTTTGTAGTACTGATTCAATCTTGCATTTCAGCTTCCAAACAAAAGCAATCCAATGTTTGTAAACTTTAAATTTATGTGCATTGGTAATATTTGAATGATTTTTGCCTCATTGTTATTTACTTATTTCATTTAGAAATCACAATAAATCAGACATCGAGCATATTGTGACAAACTTGCAAATGATAAGAATGGATAAATTAGTAATATGATTTTCTCATAATAAATAAGTTATGGGTGAAACTTAGCATGTTGGCCATAGTGGATAGGATCATAGGAATAATATAGAAACAAAAATTTGACTCTCCACTAGATTTTGATGTGCTACTGATCATAAGGGTGGGCAGGTTGCTTTGTTTGGATTAAGATGCAAGATTTGAATTGTTAGTAAAAGCATGACTCTTCTCAACCTTTGGTTGCTTTCACGTCCTAGTTCTTTCTGATAGAGCATTAGAAATATGAATTGCATCTTAGTTGGTAAATTAATCTGCTAAATCAAAACTAGAATTTTAGTTGAGATACCATACAAGTTATACAGTGCCTTAAAACTAAGCTAATTAGTTTGTCTTTTTGTAAAACAGTATATAGATATTTAGAGGTTGCTTTATTTCGTTTCCCTCTGCAGATTTATCTGTTTCTGGAAGGTGTGGATCCAGAGAAAGTGGACAGTGTTATAAAGCCAAGTTCTGTGGATATTAAGATGCATGATGTGCAAGGGAAGAATTACAGATACGCCATTCCCAAATTGAACAAGGAAATTGTACCAGAGAAAAGCAAGGTGGTTGTAAAGCCAACAAGGGTTGTGCTTACACTTTTTAAAAGTTCAAAAGGGAATTGGCTTGATCTCCAGTTCAAGGAAGACAAGGTACAGTGGGAGACTGATCTCTCCTTATAGTTATATAATCTCTTATATTGTGTAAAGATAAAGAGTAATTGTAAATTGTTATTTTAAGCATAAATAGCAGTATTAATTCTCAACATTTTGTTGCAGTTGAAGCCAAACTTGGACAAGGAGAAAGATCCAATGGCTGGAATAATGGATCTAATGAAGGTAATGAAAGATCAACTCTGCCATAAAACTTGTTGGTTGAGCTGTATATGTCAGTAATGGCCTACAGCAGACCCAAAGAGATGTTTGATTCAACATGGGTGTGAAAAGTGGCACTTTGTTGTACATTAGGTTTGGTTATAGTTTTATTTAGCCATGACCAAGCTTTTAAAAAATTCCGTTTTTTCCGTTTTATCGCCGTTTTATCTTAAATTTGGTTCATACTGCACTACCATTTTATCCGTTTTATCACCACATAAACCTTTTTTTACCGTTTTATCACCGATAAACGCTAAATCAGCACCCAATCGTCAAACCGCATAAATCGCATTTTAAAACCTTGGCTATGACTTAAATTGTTGGACCTGTGTGCATAACTTAAGCCTAAAAATTAACTAAACTAAATTTGAATTGTCACTGTCAGCAGTACTAGACTCCTCACTGAATTTTTGTTCTGTTTGATAACTAATTAATAAATTTGCAGAACATGTATGAGGAAGGGGATGATGACATGAAGCGCACCATAGCCAAAGCTTGGACTGATGCTCGAGCTGGTAAAACTACTGATTCTCTCAAGAACTTCCCTTAAATTGGGAAAACCTATGTGGTGCCAACTTGAGGCAGTTTTTGTAAAGGTTTGTTCATGCTTGGCGACGGCGGTTTTTTTCTTGTATGCTTTTTGCAGCTGTTGTTTAGATGGTTCTGGTTGGGAGCCAAATCTTACTTGAAAAACCTTCGGCAAATTCTGTTTAGTTTAATTTGTTATTGACTATATTAGGAATGCAAATGCCTTTTAGAAAAACATTGTTGCAGGAGTTTGAAATGAAAATCTTGGTGTAATTAAATTTTGGCTCGGTCTATAGATCGGGTATTTAAAAAATGAAATATTTATCCATCAATCAAATTATATTGAAAAATTACCTAAAGATTTTATATGGATAAAACTCATATCTTGAAAATACCAATGGTCGTATGATCTTTAAACGTAAAAAATGATCTCTTTTTATTTCTAAGAAAATGATGAAGTACTTGCTCTTGAAGTATTATACTTATTATATCTTACAAATAATAAAGAATAGATATCACATTTGCTGTAAATTTTTTATCAAACCAACTTGAAGATATTAGAATGGAATTAATGATATTTTCTGTCATGTTTGCAGAATTCGAGATATAAGGTTATACTATCAAAAGTATATAAAATTTAATTTAGTTGGATATACATATGGAGGATAATTGTTAGACCCACATAAATTACGATTTCTATCATGATTCATATTTACTTATAGTTGAGCTGCAATTTTATGGTGATCAAGAAACAAACTCTAACTGCTATATCATTTAATTATGTTGAACTAATTGATCTCTCTGAACTTTAAAACATTAAGAAAAATTCAACTCCAATATATGAAGATAATGCAACTTGCATAGCACCAATTAGAGAGGATATATCAAAGGAGATTGAACTAAACACATTGTACCGAAATTCTTCTCCGCATATGACCTACAAAAGAATAATATAATAGATGTTCAAAAAATTCAATCACGCAACAACTTGACTGATATATTTACGAAGTCTTTGCCAACTTGACTGATATAGATACAAATCATTTATATTTGTCATATATAGATTATTCATCTTTATTATTCTCATTTATTAGATTATTAGATACATATCTTTTTTTTATGGAAGAAACATATCTTGTCATTTATTAGGAGATTTTTTTTCTTACCTATTATAAATAGAGACTTGTAAATATGTATGCGGTTCCCGAAAATTTAGAATAAAAAATCCAGAAGAGAATATTTGTCTCTTTTTACTTTATGTTTCTTTCTTCAACTTTATTTTACAACACTATGATAATTGATATGGTTGTTTCTTAAATCAGAATGTACATTAGAGTTGCTGATTTTTCCGTTCGTGTTTTTGCTTCATAAATTGCAATTTCTCGTAGGAACCAGAGTAGTACTTTTGGTGAAAACCATTAGTACCTCACTGGATCGTTCTTTTTCTTGTTTGACTTCGTGCACCGGCTTGTATCTTCTTTCTTTTACATTGTGCTTGTTGTATGTAGGATGTCGACTTGATTTTGTTTTTTGTTTGGAAACCGGTATGTATTGTGATACCGGACAGGTTGTAATAAGGTTTGGATTTACTGTTACGATATTGGAAAGCAAGCTCATCTTTGGGTGTTCTTCGGTAATAAAATAAAATAAAATAAAATGCATCTTGGGTAAAATTTGAAATGTGAAATATGTAAAAAAAAAAAAAAAGATGTGTGGTAATTAAAACGTGCATTTTGGCGACATATATATATATATAGGTTATAAACTAATAAAAAACCTTCTATCCTTGGCATTCTTTCTGTCGTTAACATTTAAGCATGATGATCTCTTGTTTATTTTTTGCTCTATTAATTATGATATTTTATCTTACCTTTTTATTAAGATCTTCTTTTGAGCTTTTCTTTGCTTAAATATAATCCATCGTTTTTGTGATTCGACGATGCTATCACATGATTTCTTAGAAAATAAATAAATATTTCTTGTCAAGAGCGATTAACACTTTACAACTTTAGTACTTTTATTAGTAGGACTGCTTGAAGAATATAAAGTATTCATATAAGAAAGGGTAATATATTGCGTTTCCAACCATTGTCCCAAAAGACGGATAAATGACACATCATGAAAAAAGAATTACGTAAATGAAAATAACATGCACCATTTTTATTTGTTGATATGAAATGAAATTAGCACACTGATATTAAATTTTATTTATCAGTTTGATAATTACTAAAGAAGCAACTCTAGACGAGTAGGAAAGCAAAAGCAACTGACCGTGCTTATGGTCAGTTTTTATATCACTTGGTAGGATAAGAAGGCTCAATAGCAATACCGCACAAGCTGCAGTGCTAGAAATATCCTTTTTCATTCATCCCAGATGTGTCCCATGAGTTCTTCGCTATCCAGTAGTGAGTGGTACCACTATTGTCGTATCCAACTATTGTTACAGCATGGTCTAAGCTTGTACCACATGAGCCTGTAAAAATTCCACCCGAATAATTGGAAAGAAAGACCACTTGCTTCAATGGCCGTGGAAACAGGTTGGCTTGCAACGGCATTCATGAGAGAAGATTCACTGTAAGGGGTGACGTCTACATAACCAGTGATGGTGACCTGACGGTGAGCAGTTTTCGCAGTGTTACAGGTGCCTTGTGTACTACATCCTGGATAGTCGGTTGAATTTGTGATGCCACCGTTATTTTTTACCCATTGAAATTAAGGCATAGTCCATATATCCTCCGTTACATCCATTACAAGAAGTAACACAGTCTATCAACTCTTGCACTGAAAGACTTTCCAGTTCTTAATTATCAAAAAAAAGTTCTTATTTTGTTTATCCCTATTATAGCTTCCACGGCTGAGAAGGCCCAAGAAACATCTATATTCACAAATGACGATGAAAGTATATTATGTTACCACGAATAAATATAAGGCAAACTCAGCCGTATACCCTCTAATTCTTTTCTAATTAATTATATATCCTTCTATTTTTTTAATATTAGTCATATACCCCTTAAATTATTGTTACTATTACTATTTATCCTTTGGGCTAATTTAAATAATATACTTATTCTAAAAATCTAATTTATAAAATTTAAGACTAAAATACCCTTTGCCTATTCCCTCCCTTCTTTCCCTTCATATCGATTGAGTATCCATTGTTTCTCATGTACGTTGAGAATAGCATTAGAAATATTGGTTGATTTTTATTCAAGTTGCTCCTCCACGCCTAGACAAAAATGCACGATTTTTATTGGTTTAGTTGACCAGTATTTTTCAAATAAAAAAAAACAAAGCACAAACTAATTTAACTTCTCATCAGAATACAAAATTTCGTCGGCATATCTCGAACTAGTTGGTGGCAGTCTGGCAGAGGTGAGTGACTCTGTGACGCTAAAATAGTGGGTACGGTAGGGAGGACAAAGGTTAGTGACATTTTAGTGTTAAATTTTACAAATGATTTTCAGAATTATTATATATATTATCCAAATTAGCCAAAAGGGTAAATAATAATAGCAATGATGATTTGAAGAGTATATGACTGATATTAAAAAAATTGAAGGATATACGGCTAATTAACGAAGATTTGATTGGTACACGACTGATATGAAGAATTTTTCAATTAGAAACGCCTCTCATTGCATGAAGGGAGTTTCTCACTTCCCAAATTTGCTATACACTCCAAAAATCCATAATGATGCCCAAAATATCCTTAACATTTTTAAAAATGAATCCTTCCATGGATGATATAATGAGGATATTTCGGTCATTATGATAAATTTGGATTGTTTTCCTAATATGGAGTGAGACAACAAATCCCATGCATGAAGTAGCCCAATTGTCTAAATGGTGCTTTTATGCTTGATATTCCATGGAACATTTCAAAAAGAAAATTTGATCAAAAAAATAAAATAAAGTTCGAAAACACATGTCAAATTTTACTATCACCGCACAAAGGAAAGTTCATTTTATTGTTTAACTTGTTAGTTTGGGACAAAAGCTTTGAACTTTTTAATGTTCAACTTGTTTGGGATTACTAAGTTGTTACTAAAAGAAAATAAAATGTCTTATTAGTTTCCATGTATAAGAAAAATTAAGTACCCTTGACGTCATTTCTCAATCAACTTTTGTAGACAGTGCAGGTCGGAAAATAGTTGATGTAATATGTGATTTGGAGGTCATTAGAAAGGAAAATATGTTGTTAAAAAAATGGTCGAATTCGAGTTAAAAATTAATTTTGTTATCTTTCGGAGGTTTTTTTCTTTTGTCTTCCAAGTCCTAGTACATCTTTTTGTTTTCTTCTTTTCGGCTCCGTTTGGATAGGTGTGGGAAGAAGGAAAGAAGGGAAGAAGTGGGAAGAAGTATTGGAAAGTGTGTAACTTTGTGAAGAGTTTGAATTGTTTATAATTTTTTTTCTTCTTTTTCCCTTCTTCTTCTTCTTTCTTTCAACGATCCAAACGCACCCTCATTAATCAAACTGTACGTAATTAAATCCATATTAATAAATATTTTTTTCTCTTTTTTTGTCTTTGTTTTAAGTTAGAATTAGAGAGTTTTTTTTTTAATTTTCATGTGAAATTATAACTTTACATACCACCACAACTGCATTGGTCTCTAACTGGTGTAACTGCACCTTGTAATCGCCAGTCGATCGACAGATGTTGGTGCCGACACAAATGTTGCGTACTTGCATGGAGTTGACTTCTTTGGTGTACTACGAGGAGTGTAGCTTGCAAACTGAGTCATGAACTCCAAGTTCGTAAGATCAGCGAACTTGTTAAGACCGAGTTCATACGTAAGACCAGATTTGTTATTTGTCGACTCGATATATTGCAAATTGGTTTTAAACACTTCAAATCGAAGCAACTTTTCCACATCATTTGCATAGACACGATCCAAAATCTACCATCCATTTTTCAAATATCGCCATCAGCGGATCATTAGCAATAGTTAGGCGGAGCGAAGCCCCACATAAGAAACTAACAACAATCCCCATAAGTATTGTAGACTGCAAAGAAGATGAGCTGTGTTTGGATAAAGTGCGAGAAGAAGGAAAGAAGGGAATAAGAAAATAAATTTATTATAAACAATCAAAATTTTTCACAAAATTACACACTTTTCAATACTTCTTCCCTTCTTTCCTTCCTCCCACATCTTATCCAAAACAGAGCCCAGAAGCCATCAGATGCAAGATTGATCAATTATCAAGAAATGCTTCTTTTGTTTTTTTCTTTTTGTGTGTGGTGATATAAAATTTGGTAGTGGATGGTATTTATATACAATCTTTAATTTCACAATACATTGATCAATTAGTGGTTTGATCAAAAGAAAGTCAGAATCCGTAAGTTTTTCCAATTAAGTCAAAAGAAAATAAATAAATAAATAAATAAATAAATAAATAAGAAATGTTGTCTCTAATTAAAAGTCTAGATGAGTTATAAGCACAATTTCGGTTTCCTAAAACCGATATGATAAATTTTTGGTTCAATTCAATTAAGGTCTAATGCCAACAAGCACATAAGCAAGTCAAATCAAATGTAAATAAAGAGAAGAGAGAAAGAGATAACAAACAATGTGATTACGAAGTTCCGACCCACTAGGTTGAGCTAGCCTTAGTCGTATGTCTTCGGAAGTTTCGCTAACATGAAAGGGTGCGAATAGAATCGCCTTGTCACAAGGAACTCGAGGTGGATCTGTCCAACACTGACTATTAATCAAATACACTCAATTGGATTGAGACTTTAAATCAAAACTCTCAAAAGTATGACAAATTGCACTAAGGGTTTGATTTAGACACACTAATCTCAAGAATTTTGCTAAGTAATGCTCAATTCATAATGGAGAATAATCTAAGGTGTTTGGAGGTCAAAGAGAGTTAATTTGCAAGGGTTTCAATCAATCAAAACAATCTAGAGGGGTCTAATATTTAAAGCTCCAGACCAGTCAAATTACTGACGACGCTTAAAAATAGCTATTCAATAAAGCAAAATCTGACAAACCGGTTGAAAAGTGTCAGAGACGTTACACAATGCAAACAAACGTTATGCAACGCTTGTCGCAATGGAGGTTCAACGCTTGTGCGATCTCATTTTGGCCAAAAATCCAAGTGTTACAGAAAATCGAACAACGTTATGCAACGCTAGGGCTGTACAACAAAATTAAAAACCCGTCCGATCCGTTTAACCCGTCGAACGCGACCCATATTTTAACGGGTTCAGGCATGATTCGGGTTAGTCCGGATTTTAATTTTGCTAATGCGGTACAACTAGATCGGGTTATATTTTTTGTTTAGATAATTCGGATAAAAATCAGACCCGTTTAATTTTTATTGATCTTATTTGATACTAGTGGGGTTTCACGCGTTGCGCGATTTATTTATTTAATTTTATCGATTGTTGATGAACTGGTAATGTAATATTATTTTTATTATATACAAAAATTGTACATTATGAATATTAGGAAACAAATGACTTACCGATTTTATAACGCTATATATAGTCACTATATTGAGGTATTTGTTTATTCTTTGTTTGTTCAGTGAAAGGGTACAAACGTAGAAGGAAATTGAAATAATAAATGGATCAATATAGGTAAAACATGGATTGTATTTGTTGTTTTTTTAGTAATTAAGCTAGGCTCATTCCTTTTTATCTATTTATTTATTTTTTTTGGAGATAAAAGAGGTCATGCTGAAACTTTTATGAAGTTAATATTAATACACTGAATGGCTCTAAATTTGCTATCTTTCGATGGAAATAAGAAATTAAAGTTCAGTGTTATTTATGTGCATGAATTTTTTTGCTATTCCGTACAAATTAAATGTAAATATTTAAAAAGGTGCACAAAATTACAGATTCAATTGACGTATGTCTGTAGCAAAAAATAAAATCAACGATAATTAGCAAGATACTAATGATGTTTAAGTTGGCAATAAATGTGAAATTTACTGCATAGCCACACACATTTCAACGGATTCTTAATACCCACACATTTCAACGGATTCCTAATGTGTACAGTTTGTAACTTCTCAGTGCATATGACCATAACATATTCCTAATACAAAATGTAAATAAAAGAGGAGAACACCTCAACAACTGACTGGTACACAACTTGTACCAATTTGGGTCTCGAACTCACTAATTTTAGGGTATGGAGTAATCCATTTTTAATTCAACTGGCAACTAATTTTAGATTTGACATGGAATGCATGAAGTCACTTTCTTAATGCCATAAGGACACCACATTAACCAAATTATTCAACAAAAGAGATATAAACCATTGAAGTGGCTAAGAAATATAAATAAAAAGAATTTCTTAAAGGCAAATAATGTGCTTGTTATTAAGAGAAATAATTTTTCATTCAACAACAAAAGACCCTTAATATTCCTTCTCTGTGATTATAATTACTTTTGACTTTCACCATATCAAATTCAGCATTGTGAACTTTCTTTAAACATGTCCTATAATATCTCCAAAGAAAGTCCACTGTAAATTAAGAACAATAAATAGAGTGACATCAAATATACGATGCACTGGCCAATAGACTGAGTTATGCAATTAACATGTAGATACCTGAATTAATTGGTAACATGTCAAAATGAATGAATGATCTACTAAAAGGAAGTATGGAAAACAACAATTTAAGATTAAAGTTATGTAGACTTTGTTCAAATTCAGGATTAAAATGCAAGAGCAAAAGTTATTGCATTTACCAAATTACTCTTAGTCCTTTGCGATAAACTCCTAAGAAATTTTTGCAAAACTTTGCGCACATAAAAGTTGGAGCCTTGCAAGAAATTAGTAAGCTGACATAAATTTAGCTGAGCTTAGAACAAATCTTCATGTTCAAGGGGAAAACTGTTAGTTTCCTGAAATAAAAAAGTTACACATCTTCAATTGGATTCAAATATTAATAGCATCATCTTTATATTTATCTTGGAATGTACTGGTTCAAATAATCTCAGATCGTTTTTGCAGTAAAAGCTATTTTCTTAAAGTAAAAGCAGTTAAATAAGTGGATTGAAAGAGAAACCAAATCCAAAACCATATAAAGTTGTAGCGAAACACGAAATCAGTCAAATCACATCAAGTCATCAATTTAGTCAATTTCCAATGCAATGGGCAAAACTGTCAGTAGCTCTGAAAAGAAAGGAAAATTTACCTCTGAATCATGCCGACATACTAAGCCTTTATCTTGTATATATCTTGAAATGGTCTGGTTCTGCAATAAAAGTTACTTCATGAGCAACAAAAATTTTATAAGTTTATTTGAAGAGATATTAAATCCAAAATAACTTAGTTACTTGTTAATATCTGAAAGCTGGGGCAAACATATATTTTTTTTATCAAAAGAAAGAAAAGACTAAATTTTCATTAGCATTCTTTTCAAAATCTAGTAATCTTATAGTTATATACATTCACGAAGAAGCAGGTTACAGATAGATACTGCACCTAAATCTAGCGAAGTGTAGTATGATGGGGGATGAAAGCCTAACGAAAGTATTGTGTTGTGCTGCATCAGAATAGATGATGGAAGAAGTGGACAACAAAAGACAATGCAAGAAGCACACGATTAAAGTCAAGAAACTGCAAAGAGCAGAAGCATAAAGAACTACAACCATCCATAATAAACAATACAAATAAGACAGACAATAAGCATGTAATGGATGATTGATATGTGAATAGATTTGCAAGCATAGAACAAAATACACAATCTAATATAGTAGAACATGATCCAATCCCAAAAATAACAGGAAAAATACAAATATAGCCCCAAAAAGAAAAAAGAGAAAAAAAAGAATATTACCTGACAAAAGACAAATAGGAGCACAAATGACATTGGCCAACCAAACTAAGCACAAAAACCAATTTGCAGTTTGAAGGGCAACCTGATATAAGGTGACAGAAAACCAAAAAGACAAAAGAAGCATTAGTATTTTTGCACAACAACACTACTTACACAAAATCTCAAGGAAAAAGTAATTGACAAAGATAACATGAAGCATCATAAGTAACCAAACCAACCTATAAATAGGAAGTATCAGAAGCAATGATACAAAGCAGTTTATACCAATTGGCAAGTTTAACACTGCATTAAAAATTAAGGGAAATAACGAACTGTATTTTTAGTGACCTTATTTTAGCCGATAAGGTTGTGACTTCTTAAAAGTAAATTTCAGGGGAAAAAACTTTCATGTATTACCAGATAAAGAAAACATCACTAAAATATGAAAAATAAAATCAAATAGAACTAAATCAAACTTGAAGCGTGGACTGAAATTCCTATCTATCAAGTCCAGTTGCAATGAGCAGCCCCCAACATCTCCAATTCTCCGAACATGAAAGTTGCAAAAGAGGCAAAAAAGCTATACAATGGAGCAAAACTTGAGTGAAAATTGATGATATAGAACAATACATTGCTACTTAAATTTTCGAGAAAAATTGTCAGACCTAAAAATTAAGCGAAATTGGATGGAACAAAAACAATTAAAAAGGAGGGCACACAAAAATACCTTGTTTAATATTCAAATTTCTTGAGCTGACGCAAATTAAAATTGAAAAGAAGAGGTTAGATCTTCGACAAGCCGGTGGCGATGAGCCTTGACCATCTCCATCTCTTCTTCTAGTTTAGTAACTCCTTCCTTCTAGACTGACACCATTTCTGATCCCAAATCCTGACTCAATTTGAACAGATTGTTCCATACCTATTGCTACGGCAAGACGTAGTGAAACCTAAAATCAGTAGAGTAAACAACAAACAGAAGGAAAAAAAAGCAACAAAGAGAAGCAAAACTCAACGGAGAGAGACAGAGCACTGAGAGGAGAAAAAGGGAAGAAGACGTGGTTAAAGAGTTCTCGAACCTGATTCCTGGTCAAAATGGAGCACGTCCAACAGAGGAACAGACGATTGGAGACAGCGAAGCTTTGAGGAGAGATCGGAGGCAGCGGCAGGTTGTCTCTCGCCTAGGCAGCGCATAGAGAGAGTAAAAGAGAGGCGATGAGAGATTGAGACGTGAATATCACACCTCAGACCTTAGTTCGTACTCGAAAGTCAAAAAAGAGAGAGTGGAAGTATCGAGAAGAGAGATCTGTAGTTCTGTACGCACATGATTAATTTATTCGGACGGATGCAAACAAAATGAACTGCCATGATAGAAATACTGTCGGGAGAACTGTGGATCAGCAGTACTATCGGATGCGGATGTAATTCTCCGGATTAATGTATTGTCTTTTGATGTATGCTGTATCGCATAAACATATATAATTTTACATTCATTTTTTTATTATTTCCAAAGAGATGCTTTGTCTCCCTATGCTGTTCATAGAAATATCAAGTTCACATTTACTTTATGCAGGTCTGTTTTTGCTTATGTATTATAACTATAAGTGGTGTAAATCTATGCAATGTGTGAGCATATTTGCTTTGATAAAAATGCGTACCAGTTGTTAACTTTGAAAAAAAAAAGTTTGCATTTACTTTTTTCTTATTCCCAATAAAAACGCTTCGTTCACCAGAGAAGTTAGATTAATAAAAGATTTATCAAATTATCTGTCATTTAGACGAACCTACAATCCATAGAAGAAGTTAGAATAAAAAAAAAGTTTAGGAATAAAGAAAAATAGCTTCTTTCTAGGAATAAGAAAGAATAATTTATTTTTAGGAATAGGTTCTTTTTAGACATCTAAACAACTTAGGAATCGAAAGAAAAATAGCTTCTTCCTGGAATTGTTTGGATGATATGGGAATAAGAATTTTAGGAAGAAAATATTGAGAAATGTGTAACTTTGGAAAAAGTGAGAAGATGTTATTCCGGGAATAAAAAATATTGTTTGGATGGTGAGTTAGGAATAAGCAAATTGATATTAATTTAAATAAATTAATAAAAATTATTTTAATATTAAATAAAGTACTAATTAAAGAGCACATAAAATTTCATTTAGTTATTAGTATTTAGCTAATTTTGTTGAAATTATGTATATATAATTGTTGGAAGATGTTAGTCCTAGAAGAAGCTATTTCTAGGAAGAAATTATTCTTGATCTCCTTATTCCTAACTTGTTAGGATGCCTAGGAAGAAAATATTCCTAGGAAGAAGCTATTCTTCCTTATTCTTTGCGATCCAAACGACCCCCCAAAAGTTACACTTTTCCAAATGTTTTCTTCTTAAAATTTTTATTCCTTCCTTATTCTCATACCATCCAAACGAGCCCAGAAGTTAAAATCCTATATCACAAATTTACATTACTAAAAATTCATACAGAAGTTAAAATCTTATATCACAAATGCTCACCGTTTTTTTACACACCGACAAGTAAGATAATAATTCATAACCTGTTTAATCCGAAAATCCGTAGATAAAAAATTATATGGATTGGATTGGATTACGGGTGGGTTAACTAAACAAATATTATAACTTGATATTATTGCATTGGGTTGAAACATTGATAAAAAATTAAGAACCCGTCCGTTGTACAGCCCTATGCAACGCTAGAATTTGGTACCGTTGTATGATACAAAAGAGTGTTACACAACATGTAGTTCAGACAAGGTCAAAGGATGATATGGTTAGAGCGATGTGCAATGCAAACAATCGCTACACAACATTTGACTAAGCGTTACACAACTAAAAAAAATATTGTGTAATGTTAAAGAACTGATTTTGCATACAAGTTTAACTCGAGGCGTCCTGTAATGTTATTACAACGCTATAAAGCGTTATATGACGTTTTAAGTGAGAAAAGAGCAATCTACTTGGAAAATTGAGGAGATTAGTTTAGAATTACAACCTTAACTATCCTAGACTTTCTATATAAAGCTCCAGTAGACTTGTTTAGCTTCTGCACTTGTGCTATAACATATTTTGCTATCTTGTTGCCTAAAGATTCTAAAATACAATTTAAAATAAGAGATTAGTAAATAGGATTGTTTTGCAAATCGAAAAATTTAACAGTTTAATTGTTTAGAACAACAAGAAATTGTTAGTGTGCAAAAATATCTGTCTTGTTTGATCTTGAGCAAGCAACAATGATGCTAAAATCCACATAATATAGTATAAGACATGCATAAATTTTAGAAAATGTGTTTGGATACATAAGAATAAGGATGTGAATAAGAATAAGCTTCAAATTTTTTTATTTATGTGAAACCCAAACAACACAAGAATAAAAAATTTGGACTTATTTGGGTGCTTATTCATATTCTAACAAAACTTTTGAATATGAATAAGAAATATAAGTAGCCACGAATAAGGAATAAGAATTTGTGTGTTTTATCTATAAATGTTATTGTCCAATTTAATCCTCAGTATCAGCAATAGATGGGGGGCCTACGGATTTTTAATCTTTAAAAATAAAGAGAGAGATGGGATGAGAAGATAGGTTTTAACTATGTGATGCGTGATTATAGAATTCGGGTGCGTTTTGCATCCCAAAGGTTAGTGGAACTAACCAACTAAGCTCAACTAACCAAGGATTATAGAATTCGGGTGTGTTTGGAATGTGTCACAAACAGTTACTTCGCGAACTAGCGTTGTTCATACGAACCAAACAATCTATGAACAGCCGTAGTTCGTGAACTTCTCTCTAGTTTCTAGTTTCCCGATTTTCATGAACAAGTTTTGTTCGTGAGCCTGTTCGTGGGCTTTTGTTCTTCTCCTTGTTCGTCCCTTGTTCGTGAAGCATCCAAACACAAAATGAATTGAGGTTATTTAAGGTTAATGCTTGATCGAAGGAAATACCTAAATCAAAACAAGTCCTTAGGAATCACTGATCTAATCGTTTGCAGTGATAGCTTAAGGGTCGAATCTACAGTGACGGTGTTGGAATATCGATCTTTTACCTTATTTAATTAGCTAGACGAAGGTTCAAATCAATTTAGAGTTTAATTGTTTAATTGAAGAAGTATCAAATCCTAAGGTTGATCTAAGTTTGATTGTAGAATGCGAGTTCTAACACAATAACACGAATTAGGGTCAATTGTTCGGGTTGCTTTACCTGGCCTATTCAAGCGGATCTGCCAAGAAGCTGGCGGGGTCGCCAGAATAGTACGATAAATCAGTTTAATCGGATTTTATCTTTTCTAAGTGCAGGTTCTTTGGCTTAAACTCTGGTCCAAATACTAACTCTCGTTTTTTATTTGGTATAACTAAGTTTTAACCTCTAAACCTCCCAAAATCCTAAGTTTCAACTCTCGTTTCTTGACTTAGGATTTTAAAATTTGCTTTAACTATTCAGTAGGATATCCTAGACCTCTCGATCTTAGGAGGGAATAAACCTTCTATAATAAAAGTTTGCAAGGTGCTTTTCACTTTTGAATTATCAAAAAATATTGGATGGTTAGAAAATAAGAGAGGTAAGAGGTTAGGGTCGTTTGGATGGTTAGGGAATAAGAGAGGAATAAAGATTTTAGCAAAAAAATATTGAAAAATGTATAATTTTTTGGGAAGAGTGGTAAGAGGTTATTCCGGAAATAAGAAATGTTGTTTGGATGGTGAGTTAGGAATAAGCAAATTGATATTAATTTAAATAAATTATTAAAAAATATTATTTTAATATTAAATAAAGTACTAATTAAAGAGCACATAAAATTTTATTTAGTTATTAGTATTTAGCTATTTGTTGAAATTATGTATGTGTAATTGTTGGAAGATGGTATTCCCTTAGGAAAAAAATATTCTTCTCCTTATTCCTAACTTGTGTTGGATGTCTAGAACGAAAATATTCCTAGAGAAAGAAGCTATTCTTCCTATTCTTTTGCAATCCAAACGAGCCCTAGAATATTAAAATTTTGCTATGCCGGAAGAACTAGATATATAGGTATCAGCTTGATCTGTTTATTTTGCACGAGGAAGCAGCCAGATAAAATTTTATAATTTTTTTGGGTTCACGAAAACTATCCTGCAATTTATTTTTGAGCAAATTATAGAAGGTAAACAAAAATTCTACACTCAGAATAAAATCACCTTAAAACTATCCTGCAATTTATTTTTGCTTAATTAAATAAATAATAATACAAGACGCTACGCACACAAGTCAAATCACCTTAAAACTAAAGTCAAATTATTTTAGTAGTCAAATTTATTTTTGCTTAATTAAGGTTCCGTTTGGATAGTGTGGGAATAAGAGAAATAAGGGAAGAAGTATTGGAAATTGTGTAACTTTGTGAAGAGTTTGAATTGTTTATGGGTGTGTTTGGATATAGGGATAAAGAAGAAGAAGAAGGAAGAAGGAAGAAAAAAAATTATAAACAATCCAAACTCTTAATAAAGTTACACACTTTCCAATATTTCTTCCCATTTCTTCCATTCTTTCCACACCTATCCAAACGGAGCCTATAATAAATTTGGAAGTAGGAAGAAGTTATTCCTTTATTTTTGCATCCATCCAAACGGAGCCTAATACAAGACGCTACACACACAAGTCAAATTATTTTTGGTTAATTAAATAAATAACAATACAAGACGCTACACCTTCATTATTTTAGTAGTCAAATTATATCCTGCAAACTAAAGTCAAATCACCTTAAAACTATCCTGCAATTTATTTTTGAGCAAATTATAAGTCAAATCAGCCCCAAAAGACTTCTACACACACAAAACGCTACATTTGACCACTCAGAACCTTCTTTGGACTAAAAAAAGTCAGTTTAATTCCATTTTTATTTTTCTTTGTTTTTTTTTTTTTGGAAATGAAGTCAACACGATTCAAAGATTGATGTCAATATCGACGACAGTGAACACAAGTCCACTATATAAAAATAATACCAGAAGTTGTGATACCGGTGCACCTGTATGTAGATTGAGAGTAGATACCGGTGCAGGTAAGGGGTAGTCATTTTGCTGTGTGGATGAAACATTGATGTTGTGATAATTTTGGATTTCTTTTCATGGGCTCCGTTTGGATAGGTGTGGGAAGAAGAGAAGAAGTGGGAAGAAATATTGAAAAGTGTGTAACTTTGTGGAGAGTTTGAATTGTTTATAATTTTTTTTCTTCCCTTTTTTCTTTTTCCTATTTCTTCTCAACGCATCCAAACGGAGGCATGAATAGAAAAGAGGTGGAGACTTCCACTAGTTTCAAAAAAAAAAAAAAAAAAAATAGAAGGTTCCGTGGCTCAGTGCAAGGATGAATAATATATAATAAGTTAATAACTATAAAATAACTTGACAAGAAAAGATTGGCCGGACCAACGCCAGTTTCTATCCCACTGTAGTTGAAACAGTCGTTTTATGGTGCGGAAAATAGAAAGCTAGCGGTAAGTACACCGGTCACCGGTGCGGCAGTGCCCATCGTTCGAAAAGGAAAAAAGAAAGAAAAGAAATGAAATCAATGATGATTACATAAATTCATTGTCTTATGCCTCTCAATCTTGTCCAAAACAAACTCTTAAACATATATAAAAGTTTGCACGACTGCATTAAAATAGAAAATTAAATAGAAAATCGTGATAGTTGGTGAGAAAAAAACTTATGACATCAAAACTATGCTGTGAATTTATTTTTGAGCAAAAATTAAAGTAAAAACCATATACCAGATTTCGAACCTATGACCTTTCACTTACCGAGTCAAGGTACATTGCTTTTTGCCACTAGACCAAAAACTTGAGATTAATTTTTTATCACGAGTAATAAATTAATGTAATATATCTCCGACAATGAACAAATCCATTATATAAAATACAATAAAGCATTTGATTTGTACAAGAATAAATAATATACATATGTACAAAATAACTTTAGAAATCGGGCAAACCAAAGCCAGTTTATATCCCATTGCAATTGAAATAGAAAGCTGGTGGTAAGTTACTAAGTTCAGCGGTACCCATAGTTTTAAAAGAAATAATATTTATCATTTATCAACACACCAAAAGAAGCAAGAAAAGTAAACGGTGACATTAGGCTATCTCCACCTGTCGCCAAATGGTTTCAACAGACACTCACAAACATAAACGTGTCAATGCACAAAAAGACCGCTACACCGTAAGTTAGCTGCTTTTGGTCTCCTTCAATTCCTCTCCACTGCTCTCTCCGTCAGTGAAACCTGCTCTTGTTTCATGCCAATCAAGACCAAGATAATAAACACTTAACAAGGTGAGATGCTTAAAATTGAACTGAATTTGTTTGTCCACTTTACAATCTCGGGCAGTTTATTATTGTATTATTGCTTCTAGTAGAAATGAACCAAGGAAATATTTTTCTATTAGTGTTCATATTATTTTCTCTGAGTGTATTTATTATCCTAGATCAGCCAATATATTAAAGTGTTGTTGCCAGTAGTTATAACAAAGCATCATCGCAGCCAGGGATGACGAGCAAAACCGGAACTCACTTAGAAACAAACAAAAAGCAAATAAGTAAACTTAGGGGCATTATGGGAAATTGGGAATATTATTGCCTACTGGTTCATGAGGAAGAACTTGGCTTACCTTTCTGGACCGTGTTAGTTTCAGAGCCTCCAATAAATCGTCTGTTAGCTTGTCTAATTCTCTAGCATCCATCTGGTCTATATTTCGACTATTACACCTGCAACACATTTCTCTCATGTATAAACCTATTTATTAAGACGTCATTATATATTTGTGAAAAGAGTAAGGCTTGTTTGTACCGGTCAGATATTTCATTTACAATGTTAGAGATGTAAGGGTCTTCACCATTATTCTGCAAAGCATGAGATATTAGTTTATACACAGTAAATGCCTGACTCTTGTTTCAGGAGATAAAAAAATAAAGAAAATTTAATTGACAGAGTTCTCCACCAAACTATTACTTTTAACCATGTAGTCAACCTAATATGAATGCAATTTCATCCTAATGTTTTCCAATTTACAACATTTTAACTTGGAATCTGAAAGTGAGCCATACATACATAAATAAGTTAAGATTTGATATTTGAATGGGCACATCAGAGCAGAATTCCCATCACAGTGAACAAGCTCAAGATGACATTAGTTTAGTCACATACCTGTACATTGCCAGTATCTTCATTTACATTTCTGTTATTAACATCATTCTCAACGGATGTAAATTGCTTGTAACGGGTGTACGTCTCTTCAATGCTGGATTAGACAAAGCAATAGTCAAGGTCAAAAAGGTCCCAACTATAACTTATTTTCTTTTTGTGGAAGTGGTAAAAGTACAACAATACCACTTGTTTTCATCAATTGAAAACACTAATGTACTGTTACTATAGTAGTCCATAACCCTGATTCCATCACCATGAAGTGCTATCACTTATCAATTACAACAGAAGGTACCCAATGATCTGCTATAAGAAATACACTTGTACTAGCACACAGAAGCTTTTACATGCACAGTTATTATTGAAAATAAGCAACTCAAAACAGAATTAGGTTTTCAAAATGACAAAGGAACAATAACTATCCCTTCATGTACAGGATGTATGTCTATATGTCAATGTAATCTTTGAATAAAAAAATAAAAAAGTTAATACAAAAAAAAAAAAAGATACAAAGATTATACTCTGCTCTGTACACGAGGTGCAATGCTTTTACCAGTACTCACAGAAGTGTCAAATGCATTTTAGGTTGCACTTTGTAATTGTCTTTTGCAAGTTAGATAGAAACTTCAAATCTATTACTTCAGTCAGACACATTTTATGTTGCATCTTGTAATTGTCTTTTTGCCAGCTTAATAGAAACTTTAATCTAGTTTTAACATTAGCACAGGTAATCAATGGATCAGATTTGGTTAAGATCCCGGCCCGAAGTAATTATGACATAAACTGAAATAGTATGTACCATAAAAAATTTAATATATGCCAAAATTACTTAGAATAAAAAAGAACCTCACCTGATGGCTGTGCAATACTTGAGTTGTTGGTGAAAAGTTATTATTTATAGGTACACAAAGCTGTCTTGTAGTTTGTGAACTCAATATTTACCTTAAGCTTGACCTGTGTTTCATTTTAGAGCTCATGTTGGCCAGTTGAAATATGAACATGATGGCTGACCTCATGATGGGCCAACCTCACTTGACTGGTGCAGAATTAATTTAAGAATACAAAAACCTATTATTCAAATCCCTAAGCCGGGAGGTCTGTTGATTAATTCCTTAATTCAAACCTAGTATAATTTCCCAAATTATTAAAAAGTAAATGAATAATTAGAACTATTTATTTAGTCATCATAGGAAAAGGAGAGAACTAAGTCATGCTGTAGTAGGCAGTGGGTTGTTATTTTTTTGATGGAAAACTGATATTGAGGTGTGTTGAGAGTTGAGACATTTTTGAAGATGTGAGATTATGCCAGAGAACACTCAAGACTGAAATGTTGCTGATATGTTTTTTGTACTGTAGTTAGTTTTTCAACAGTTTGTTAGCTAGAGTGATGTGCTCTCTGTGACTAATAAATAGATATGATACAACATTATTTAAGGAATCTTCTTTTCTATATCCTTCATGGTATCTAGAGCCTAACAATGGCATCAACAACTTTGATCCCTTCTCCTTCATCTATGTAGTCAATTATCTCTCTTAGCCTATCAATTTTTACAAAACTTACACAATCTAACTATCTCACCTGAAAATCGCAAGTTTTTCCGATTCTCCATGGTTACAATCTCACCAGCTGCATCATCTCTTTTCTGCCAAATCGCAAGTTCTTTTGATTCTCCATGGTTACTTTCTCCCATGACGTCGTCAAGATCAACTATTGTTTGGATGGCTTAGATTCTCTTTAACTAAGGTCATTCAAGCACAAGTAGTGTCGTGTGATTCAACATTTGAGCTGTGGAACTCTCTCCAACACATCTTCTCCAATTGATCTAGAGCTCCACTTCAAGATCTGCATCATCAAGTTCAAACCACAAGTAAAGAGGGTTCTTCTTGTCAAAATTTCATTCAACACATACGCAAGCTGTCTGATGAATTGCTTTTCATTGGATCTCCAATTTCTAATGAAGATCTGATCACAACAATACTCAACGGTCATGGATCTAAATACTTGTCTTTTGTAATTGCAGTTACAACTACAAGTCGACTTGATCACCTCTCCTTTTCTGACTTTTCTGGTCTTTTGCTTAGCCATGAGTCTTTTCTCCAGAGTCATCACATCAGTGATCACTCTATCTTTGCCTTCACAACTTACAAACAACCATATCATAATCAAAATCGCATCACTTACAAAAATTCCAGTTACACTGCAAAACCTAACAACTCTAATGTACCCCTTAGAGCTCAACTGAGATCAAAGATACTTTGTCAGATCTATGTCAAAACAGGTCATGGAGCCAAGGTGTGCTACTTCAGGTATGAGGTTGATCCCACTTGGAAACCAAACCTAAGATTTCAGACATTTTCTACACAGGCTCCCTCCAACTACATTGATTTCACTGCATGGGTGTTAGATTATGATGCTACAAATCATATCACCAGTGATTTGAATAATCCATCAACCTTCTTTAACTATGATGGCAGTGATTCCCTCAAAGTTGGCAATTGTGCAGGCCTTTCCATCCAACACATTAGTAACACCTCTCTAACTTTGAATAATCATCAAATTGTATTATTTGATATGTTTCATGTGCCTACATTTAAATACCATCTTATCAGTCTCTCTAGATTGTTACATGATAATCCACAATTATTGATTGAATTCTCTTTTTATTATTGATACGTCAAGGTTCTCCCCGCCAAGAACATACTACTGCAAGTACCTAATCACAAGGGTCTCTATGCTTTTCAATTTTCTTCTCCTCCTTCAGCCTTTCTTGGTGTTAAGGTTTTTGCTAATAAATGACATTCAACACTAGGTCATCCTTCTAGTGTTTTTACTCTAGATGTTGTTAACAAATTTACTTTACCTTGTAATTCAAATAAATTGACAGTTTGTCATGACTGTTTTATTGCAAAAGGTCACAAATTATCATTTTCTTCTTTTGCTTATGCTACTTCACCTCTTGAACTTGTATATACTGATGCGTGGGGCTCCTTTTACATTTTATCACATAATGAATTCATATATTATATTGTATTTATTGATGATTATTCAAAATTTTATTGGATTTATTTTGTGCATTCAAAAAGTGAGGTAACGTCAATATTCTCTAAATTCAAAGCAAAGGTAAAAAACATCTTACAAACATCAATTAAAGTGCTCAAAAGTGATAGAGGAGCTGAGTACAAACCAATTGTAGTTTATTTTTCTCTAATTGTGCATCATACCTGCCGTCCCTATACTCCATTGCAAAATGGAGTGTCTATTTGAAAGGAAGCAACTCCATTTAGTCGAGTTAGCCATTGCAACAATGTAACAAGCTCACATTCCATCCAAATTTTTGGGATAAAATCATAGCCAGCATCAACTATTTGGTTAATAGATTGATTGCTAATTAACACAAGATACCCTACAAAACTCTATTCAATAAGTATCCGAATTATTCAATGTTTAGAGTTTTCGAATGTCTTTGTTTTCCATTCACACGACATCACAACACCAACAAATTGCAAACTAGAGTCTTACCATGTGTACTACTAGATTATGTTATTTCTCAGAAAGGGTGTCGATGCTTTCACATACCCACTAACAAAATGTTTGTCTCCAGGCATGTACAATTCGATGGGGATTTATTTCCCTTCAGAAACATTCATCTTCAGACTTAGGAAAATTTAAATTTCTTCTTTCAAATTTCTCTCATTTCTCTACTTAGCCCACTTCAATCATCTCCTCATAAATGAATACAATAGGCCCAACAATTGATCAAATAATAGGGCTAACAATTCGAAACTCCAACGACACACCTGCATGTTCTGACATTTTGCTGACTAACTCACCTTCTCTTACAACTCCGATTTCACCATTTGTTGTTGCTTCCACTCATACCACAACTCCAGCTCCCCCAACTCACCATATGTCAACCAAAGTTAGAGACGACACTAGAAAAGTAGAATTATTTTCCAATCACATCATATTTCTCACCTCTACTTCAGCTCATGAACCAACAACTTATACCAAGACGGCTGTCATTCGTGAATGGAGACAGACCATGGCTAATCAAATTGATACTTTTGCTAGAAATCAAACGTGGAGACTTGTTCCCCTACCACTCAATCACTCTGTAATAAGGTGCAAGTGGGTCTACAAGAAAAACAAAAAACGCTCTGATGGATGACGCTATTGACAGACATAAAGACTAGCTAGTTGCTAAGAGTTATAACTAAATTGAGGGTCTTGATTTCTTTGAGACTTACAACCCAATAGTTAGACCAGCAACAATTAGAGTGATTATTTCACCTGCAGTCTCTTATGTATGGCCTATAAGGCAATTGAATGTGCATAATGCCTTTTTGCATGGTGAGTTGAAAGATATGTACATGCAACAACTACTTGGTTTTGTGGATGTCAATTATCCAGATTATGTTCTCCTAACTGGTTATAAACTCAACAATTAAATGTTTGTCATATATTCAGTCCAAATTTGCACTGAAAGATATGAGCAGTTTGCATTACTTTCTCGATGTTGTCAAAACTGAAACGTTGCTGATACGTTTTTTGTACTATAGTTAGTTTTCTTGACAGAGTTTGTTAGCTAGAGTGTTGTGCTCTTTGTGACTAATATTTGCGGATTGTTATAAATTTTTAATTCTATTATGTTTCTTGTATGTTTGTGGTATGAAGACTCTCTGTTGGATTAATATATATTATATATTACATTAGACATAAATGGGTATACGAGCATGAGCAAGCAAGGTATGCTCACAGGAAGAAATGAGCAACCGCGTGCATAGCCAGAAATGCCCATGGGTATTTTAGGTTCATTTTGTTAAGCAGGTTAGGTATAGGATTTTGGGTGGATTATGAATAATTATGCTAAAATTATCAAATATTTTGAAAAGAACTAAGATCAAGCAAACAAGCTGAAATTAAAAAGAAGCCACACGATCCATTCATGTCATCCTTAACCATATCTCCAAAATTAACTGAAATAATATACAATTTGATAATTGTAGCATACATCTACATTTTTACTTGAAAAGTTTAATTATATGAAAAATATTTTCATCAATAAACTTTATTTTGTGATGAAAAGAATGTTCATATCAAATGTATACATGTGGAGATTGGAGAATGCTTTCGTATAGAAAAATTTTTAACTTGATGTTCTTGTCCGCAATGAATTTTGTTCTCTTAGAATTAATGGCTATTTAATGGTCATTATCTATCTTAATGCTAAGATAAGATATGCATAAGATTTAAGATACATGCAGAATTTATTCAGTATAATTATAGTCTAGTCTCCTCTGAAGTTCCATCTCCATCATCTGTTGTTTCTTCCAAATTTATAATCATTTGAAGTTAGGTTTCATACTAAGAGCAACAAACAGGTGGGGAAATATGATTTGGCTTAATTATAAGCCATCTAGATTAGAATGTGTGTGGAAATGTGAAACACAACAACACAAAGTGATTCGATCTTTTGCATAGATCTATTAATGCAAGATGAATTATATCAGGTGCAATTAGGTTTTTGTGGTCATTGCCAAAAGAAAACGTAGATGCATCATATGAACTCAATTAGGCATTAAGCAGTCAAGTTGACTGATATTTCATTGTAACAGATGTGAAATTAGTGCTTACAACTTACAAGTGTAGTTGTATAAAAAAATGAGAGAAGTCAAACTAATGACGTGCCTTAAAAACCAAAGAGAACTGCATGTCAATTGAGTATGACAATTCATAGAAACTACTTACCTCAGGTATGGTTATATAACTACCTCACTTGAACAGACCTTAAAATAGCTAGCTCAGCTTGAAACTTGAATTTTATTTAATGGAAACGTCCTATTCTCAAATAACAAAGAATAAGATCCAATTCAAGCGCTGATACATATAGTTCCAGTTCAATAAAAAACTAGCATATATACTTAGTAACTTTTGACTCACAATATTACTAATTAAGTTAAATATAAACAGCCAATTATAAAAAACACCAGCTTCCAATTAAGTCACATGCATTAATTAATTCTTGTTAAAGCAACCGTTGTTGGTTTTAGTTTTAGCAAATTAAAAACCAAAATAGAAGTGTGTAGTCAGTGGTCAATAAAAGCGGCAAAGAGCATAGCAGAAATTGGTCGACTTGGACGAGCATAAAATTAAGGAAGAATAATGCGTGCACTGTATATGCAGCAACACGACTACACGTCACGAGTACAGCACAGCATTTCGCATGTGCTAAAATAAACTGCATATATATCCGTATCTAGATATTTTGGCATCCATAAGGTCCGTACGTAACAATAACATGCGGACTGAGGAGGAATAAAATTAATATATAATAAATCAAATAATGATGTCATCAATTAATTATTTAATATTTGATAATTAACCTGGAGGAGCTGGTGTACTCGTAGAGCTTCCCGGCGGGAGAGAAAACGAGGAGCGCCACCTCAGCATCGCACAAGGAGGCGAGCATGAAGGCTTTATTGAAGAGGCCGCTCCGGCGCTTGGAGAATCTCACCTGACGACTGGTCTTGTCCTCGATCCGCCTCAGCTGTACTGGCCCCCTCTTCATCATGGCCCTAACCCTAGCTAGCTAAGGGTCTAATTCCTTGCTAGCTAATTAATTTAGCTACACTTGAAGATCGATCGGATCTGTAGGGAGAATGTGGTATCTAGCTAGCTAGGGTTTGCGTTTGTGTGTGTTTGGAGTTGGAGCCTTGGCCCTTGGAGGAGATAAAAAGGAGGGCATCTGTTCTGGGGGGATGAGTGTGGCGGAGGAGGAGTGAGGGGGCCCCGTCAGATTCAGAAAAGTGGATTCTCTAGATTCTGTGTAATTTTATCAAGCAAAATGTATTAATTTGCTGGAATCTGTTAGAATAAGCTAGTCGTGACATGTGTGTGTACCGACATAACAATGTGTTTTTTGTCATGTATTAGTTTTATGGTAATTGTTGTTTTGAATTTATGTTATAGTTTAGCTTTTATGGAAATTAAAAGGGAGGAAATCGTTTGTTATTTTAGGTAATATGTATTAGGAAAGTTTTTGTTGCTATGTAATAGATACAATAGTATAAAGTAATGGAAAATCATAAAATGGTGCAGGCTGTTTTACGCACCACCAAAAAATTCTTTCTTTTCTTCTCTTGTTTTTACTGGTATTCGGTCTGATTACTGAGATATTGATCTGACATTTGGTATCAGAGCCATATGGGGGCCAGCGACGACGAGACAAAGAAGATTTCGCCATCGCGAGCAGTAGTGAAAGGAGGTGGGGTGCCAATTCAGTACCCTATGTTGAACAAAGAAAATTATGGTTTATGGGCCATAAAAATGAAGATTATCATGCGATCCCTGTGTGTATGGGAAGCAGTGGATGGTAGCAACTCAAGTGATATAGAAAAGGATCATGGAGCCATGGCAGCAATTTCCCAAGCCGTGCCAGATGAAGTGATGATGGCAATTGCAGAAAAGGACTCAGCAAAAGCGGCATGGGAGGCAATTAAAGAGATGAGCATAGGCGAGGATCGTGTCAAGAAGGCAAGGGCACAAGTTTTGAAGCGACAATTTGATCGTTTGATCATGGATGATTCTGAAAATATCCATGATTTTTCTCAGAAACTTACCAACATAGCAAGTGAAATACGTTCACTTGGAGTAGAATTGAAGGACAGTTCTGTTGTTGAGAAACTGTTTGGTGCCGTTCCCGACAGATTTCTTCCAATTATTGGTACTATTGAGCAATGGGGAGACATGGCTTCTATGTCTGTTACAGAAGCAATAGGACGGTTGCGAGTTTTTGAGGAAAGCTTGAAAGGAAGAAGAAAGTTCAAAGACGAAGAAGAACAGGTGTTGCTGACACGTGCACAATGGGAAGCACTTTCCTTAAAAGAAAAGAAGGATGATGAAGGGTCAGGCAGCAAGCAAGGTTACAACCAAGGTAGTAGGCGTGGGAATGATAAAGGAAAGAAACCATACCGTAAATTTGATAAATCAAAGATTAAATGCTTTAATTGCTCAGAGTATGGACACTTTGCATCAGAGTGCACCCAACCAAAGAAAGAAAAGGTGTATGTGGCTGAAAAGGAGGATGATGAACCAGCGTTACTGATGCTTGAGATATGTGAGCAGAAGGCAATAAAAGGAAATTCTGATATTGCTGTAACTCTCAAGGAAGGGAATCAACTTCATCTAGGAACGGATGACAAGGACCACCGAGAAATCTGGTACCTTGACACAGGTGCCAGCAATCACATGACAGGTAGCAAAAGGCATTTTACCACATTTGATGAATCTGTCAGAGGCTCAGTTAAGTTTGGTGATGGATCAGCCATGTCAATCCGAGGCCGTGGAACTGTGATTATCAAAGGCCGTACTGGCGAGCACAAGGTACTCTCTGATGTTTATTATATTCCACAATTGACTAGCAACATTATTAGTTTAGGCCAACTCGAAGAACGGGGCTGTAAAGTCATGATGAAAGATGGTCACCTTCGAGTGTTTGATCACAAGGGAGAGTTGCTGATTCAAGTGAATAGAACAAAGAACCGACTCTATGTGTTGAATCTCAATCTGGTGCAACCTGTGTGCTTAATGTCATGTATGAATGATGATGCTTGGAGATGGCACGCACGGTATGGGCATCTGAATTTTCAAGCATTGCGTAAGCTGGGCCAGGAGAAGATGGTTGACGATCTTCCTTTGATTAATCAAGTAGACCAGGTCTGTGAAGGTTGCCTAATTGGTAAACAGCGTCGTACACCATTCCCACAATCTGCAACTTACAGAGCAAGCAAAGTGTTGGAGCTAGTGCATGTTGATTTATGTGGTCCTATCACACCTTCGACCCCAGCCAATAACAGGTATTTTTTATTGATGGTGGATGATTACAGTAGATATATGTGGATTGTGTTGCTTAAGACAAAAGATAGAGCATTTCATGTCTTCAAGGAGATTAAAGCAGCAGCTGAGTTGGAAACAAATACCAAATTGAAAATGTTGCGCACGGATAGGGGAAGTGAATTCCGGTCTGAAGAGTTCATCGATTTTTGCAAACAAGAAGGCATTAAAAGACAGTTGACTGCTCCTTATTCTCCTCAACAAAATGGGGTCGTCGAACGAAGGAATCAGACGGTTGTTGCTATGACACGCAGTATGATGCAGAGCATGAATATGCCGGCTTATTTTTGGGGAGAGACTGTGACTACTGCAGTTTATATTTTGAATCGAGCACCAACCAAAAGTGTGAGTGGTATGACGCCATATGAAGCTTGGCACAAGAGGAAACCAACAGTTCATCATATGCGCACGTTTGGATGTGTTGTGCATGTAAAGGAGATAAAAGGTCATATTAAAAAGCTAGCAGCACGTAGTGTTCCAATGGTGTTTCTTGGATATGAAGATGGCTCCAAAGCATATCGTGTGTACAACCCCTCCACAAAGAAGGTAAGTATAATGCGTGATGTTGTATTTCAGGAAGAGAAGGCATGGGATTGGAGTATCATACGACGCACAACAGAGCCATATCATGAGACGTTCTATGTGATAGGTGAACAAAACACAGCAGGTGAGGAAGAAAGTATGGGTGAGAATGAAGCACAAGAGACACAACCTATCCAGACTCAAGGTGGAACACAAATGGATGCGTTGGAATTAGAGGAAGAGTCAACACAAGCACCAACAGATGCTTCAGACTCCACATTGATGCGTGAATCACCGCAACAGACACCAGTTCGAATGCGCAGTTTGCAAGAAATTTATGAGGAAACTGAGCCAATGGAGCAGAATTATGATGAATTGTGTCTACTGGGTACAGAGGAGCCAAGTGATTTTTCTGAAGCTGAAAAAGAAGAGAGCTGGAGGCATGCTATGCAAGAAGAGATCGATGCTATTCAGAGAAATGAAACATGGAGCCTCCAAGATCTTCCAGCTGGGCACCGTGCTATTGGATTGAAGTGGGTCTATAAACTAAAAAAGGACTCAGAAGGAAGAGTGGTGAAACATAAAGCACGACTATTAGCGAAAGGCTATGTGCAAAAACAAGGGATCGATTTTGAGGAGGTATTTGCACCAGTGGCTAGAATGGAAACAGTAAGATTGTTCATTGCTCTTGCAGTTCAGGAAAGATGGCTACTTCATCATATGGATGTCAAATCGGCGTTCTTGAATGGGGAATTAGAAGAAGAAGTGTATGTACAGCAACCGCCTGGATTTGAGAAAAGGGGAAGTGAACATAAGGTATTGCGATTACACAAGGCCTTGTATGGTTTGAGACAAGCTCCAAGGGCTTGGAATTCAAAGCTAGACAGTACAATGAGTTCACTTGGTTTTGAGAAAAGTTCAGTTGAATATGCTGTGTACAAGAAAAGCACTAGGGAAACACAAATTCTTGTTGGTGTCTATGTAGATGATTTAGTAATTACAGGCAATTGCGAAGAGGAGATTGCAGCCTTCAAGGAGCAGATGAAAAAAATCTTCAAGATGAGTGATTTAGGCCTGTTAAGTTACTACCTTGGTATAGAAGTACATCAGTTACCAAGCGGTATAACATTGTGTCAAGAGGCTTTTGCAAAGAGAATTCTTGAGGAATGTGGTATGGCCGAATGCAATCCAACCCAGGCACCAATGGAGGCAAGACTTAAGCTAAGTAAGAAAGGTTCTTCAGCAACTGTGGATTCGACCAAATACAGGAGTATTGTCGGTAGTTTGAGATACCTTACGAATACTAGACCAGATTTAACTTATTCAGTGGGTATCGTAAGTCGGTACATGGAATCCTAGAGTCGAACATATGGCTGCTGTAAAACACATTTTGAGGTATATTAAGGGCACAATTGGAATGGGTTGTTATTATGAGAAACAGAAAACAGAAGTGAAGTCACGTTTAATGGGGTATAGTGACAGTGATATGGCTGGAGATGTAGATGATCGGAAAAGCACAAGTGGAATTGCATTCTTCTTGGGTTCAAGCATAATCAGTTGGTCATCAAGAAAGCAAAGAGTGGTGGCACTGTCTTCATGTGAGGCCGAGTACATTGCAGCAGCATCTGCTGCGTGTCAAGGAGTGTGGTTAGCTTCTCTTCTTGCTGAGTTGCTGAACCAGAAGCCAGATAAAGTGATACTCAACATTGATAATAAATCTACCATTTCCTTATGCAAAAATCCTGTACAACATGATAGGAGTAAACACATTGATACTCGCTTTCATTATATCAGGAAGTGTGTGGAAAAGGGAAAGGTCATTGTCAAGCACATTGGGACAAAAGATCAACTTGCAGATATTCTGACAAAACCATTAGGAAGAATGAAATTTCTGGAAATGAGAGAAAGAATTGGGCTGCGCATAGTAAAGGGAGACACGACTAGCTTAGGGAAGTGATTGTTAGAATAAGCTAGTCGTGACATGTGTGTGTACCGACATAACAATGTGTTTTTTGTCATGTATTAGTTTTATGGTAATTGTTGTTTTGAATTTATGTTATAGTTTAGTTTTTATGGAAATTAAAAGGGAGGAAATCGTTTGTTATTTTAGGTAATATGTATTAGGAAAGTTTTTGTTGCTATGTAATAGATACAATAGTATAAAGTAATGGAAAATCAGAAAATGGTGCAGGCTGTTTTACGCACCACCAAAAAATTCTTTCTTTTCTTCTCTTGTTTTTACTGGTATTCGGTCTGATTACTGAGATATTGATCTGACATTCAGGCGGACTCACTGTAGTACTGTACTGAGCTCTGAGGGATTAGTGTGGTGGGATTGTGGGAACTGGGAAGCTGTTGCACTTTTCTACTGTAAAAAAATAATAAGAATAATAATAAATAAATAAGAAGACTTGGCCACTTGGGAAAGCAGAACTGTTGATTCGGAGAGGTTGAGTGAGTCAGCACATGGGTGCCAAGTATGCGAGCACGTCTATCTACCACAAGACTTTTGTTGGACCGCAAGTATTTCCTTTTTATTTATTTTTATTTACTTGTGCCGGTGCCCGTAAGTTCGCAACGGTCGTACGTAACCCTGTACAGAAAACTAAAATTTCAAGTTTTGAATTTCTAATGATAGCTTAAATTATTTGATATAATTTTTAAATTGAATTTCTATAAACCTAAATTGTATATATTTTAATATAATATAATTATTTTAATTTTTGAAAATTAAAATATACGATTAGAAATATCATTAATTTTTTTCCCAAAATTATGTTATAATTTTTTATTTTGGAATGACCATTAAATCGTGTGATGTGATTTAATTGAATTTTTAAAGACAACTAAATTTTATATTTTAAAGATTATTACTTAAATTTTCTAAAATAATTGCTGATTGACGTGACAATTGCGTCGAGGATCGATCAGCATGCGATGGATCACTACACCAAAAAAAAAAACTTTCGTACCGCACCATTAACATCTGTTTTAACAAAACCGGTATAAAAAATAGTCGGTGACAATTTCGTAATTGTCAGGTTTTATCTTTGATACCGATTTTTTTTAAAAAAAACCGATACTAAAAAGTTAGAGGTAAAAATAAATCAAAACGATTTATTTTTAGTATCGATTTTTCTAAAAAACCGATACTAAAAATAATATCTTTAATACCTGTTTTTAAGAAAACCCGGTACTTTGTTTTTTTTCCTGATACGCTCTCTTATTAAAAATCAAACTCTCAGCTCTCTCTCTCTCTTATAATCTCTCTTCCTCTAACACTTTGCTCTCTCTCCAGGCTTCACCCAACCTGACCGCCACCACTACTTGTGCTCCGCTCCTCTTCCTCGATCCCATGCTCGACCCAACGCTGTTCGCACTCGGAGCGCTCCGCCTTTTCGCAAACCCTAACACCACCTCTCCACCACCTACGCCTCGCCCTCGACCTCTCCATCGAAGGAGGAGGAGAAGGCCAAGAAGAAGGTCGATTATCTCAATCGAAGGAGGAGAAGGCCATGAATCAGCAGTCACCGATCTGCTCTGACGAGTGGTTCGTCGGGATTTTGGAGGAGAAGGCCGAGAATCAGCAGTCGCTGATTTGCTCGAGAAATTGAACAATTTCTATGTTGAAGGAGGAGGATTTCGTTATCCGGCTTCAGGTTTGATTTCTCCCACATGTGATTCGATTGTTGATAACTTTTCTGTTTTTTTTTTTAATTAGAACTTTTGAATTTCATTCTATTGTTAGTTCATTTATTGCTAGAGGAGACTCTTATCTACGAATTAATTTTAGTTATTGTTTAGTTGTGCTGTGAACCACAACAAGGCTGAATTTGGAATACACCAAAACAAAGCCACGTACGTCTGGTTCACACCCCTATTTGGATTTGTTATTGTTTAGAGTCTTATTTCTTTGTAAGTATGAGATGATCATATAATACTCTTTGGATGCTAGGTGTCGAGATAGTTTGAGGAGAGTGTCTAGAACACTTGAGAGAGAGTACTAGTAGAGATTACATAGGTTATCAGTTATTAATTGTCAATTAAGAATAAAAATTAGATAAGTGATACACCAAATTTGGTCCTTAATTTGCAATTCGTGTGATTTATAGTTTCAATAATTGAAATCCATCAACGTAAAGAGCTATGCAAAAGATAGACAAACACATGAAAGATTAGGTCGATAGACAAACATGTGAAAGAGACTCGGTCCCAAGTGGAATTTGCAGTGTAATATAAATTTGTGTTTTTTCCCCCTCATTTCTTTAGACTTGATCATGCAATTAGTCTGCTTTATATTTAGCAACTTTTGGGTTGTTACACGACATATCTAGCCTATCCAAAAATCAATTCTCGATAACTGATGATGGAGTATATATAGTATATCGAGCATAATTTCATAATTGAAAAATCATTGGACTTTAAAGGTTCCATGGTACATTTGTTTTTGCCTTGAAACTGAGTGAAAGGCTCCCTCCCCTCCCTCCCCCCCCCCCCCCCTCTCTCTCTCTCTCTCTCTCTATATATATATATATATATATATATATATATATATATAGAGGATTGATATAGAACACTGCAGTGGATTGAGGCATCATACACTGATTTTTTCTATCTTTCGATCGCTTTAAAATTGGTGCGCAAGATTGAGATGAGCGTACACGATACAGGCGCTCATTGCTCAGAACTCTCCATCAGTTTTAAAAATTTCCGTCTCTCCTCTAAAGATTACCGTCTCTCGTATATTCTTACGCTCTGGTTCGTCTCTCCCCCCACAGATTTGACCCCTTCCAAAGAAATTCAAAAACTCTCTGTCTCTCATGTTCTTGTTTCGAGAAAAACCTTTTACATGGCTTATATCTAATATTCAGTATATTATTATTTTACAAATTTTCTCATTGAATTGAATCATTTAACATTTCTGTTCAAATGGCCATGGTAAGCCGTGGTAAGCTGTGGACCCTGTGGTAAACCATGGTATCCTATGGTCTAAACTTTCACATGGCCATGGTCTAAACTTACCATGCTTACTGAATCAGATATTAGACGCAACAATTCAGAAGAGAAATCTAATTCAAGTCCTTCTCTGTTATAATAGACCTTTGTTACGAAGTTTGAAACCAAAATTATACACAATTGAACAGAAAGATAGCACTTTGTAAGCAGATTAGTGAAACTAACGAGAAATAAGAAAGGAACGAAGAAGAACGGAGAAGGGGAGATGTGCATCTAGGGTTTCGTGAAAGAAAATTGTGCGTCTAGGATATTTGCAAACTTGATGAAGGAGAGGTGCGAATTATAATGAGATGAGATATATGATCCGCAATTTGTTCAAACGAGAAGAGAGGAGAAATACACAGTGCGAATTGTAAGAGACATGGGAAACTTTAGAGGAGAGACGGATATTTTTAGAACTGACGGAGAGTTCGCTTCAATCAGCGCTTCAATCGTGCGCCTGTATCGTGTACGCTCATCTAAATCTTGCGCACCAATTTTAAAGCGATCGAAAGATAGAAAAAATCAGTGTATGATGCCTCAATCCACTGCAGTGTTCTATATCAATCCTCTATATATATATATATATATATATATGAGGATGGCTAATGTGCCATAGATGGCATGGAGGGTCCCGTGCCATAGAGTCGTTTTTCGAGATCCAAAATTCAAATGCTCAATTTGAACCATCCAAGTTATTCACCACATTAAAATATCCTTGGAGACCAAATTTTACATTTTTTCGAATTTTTTTGCTATTTATTATGATATTTTTAAAAAACGTTATAATTGGTGTATTTCAGACCCTCCAATTTGAACATATCAAAATAAATACCAAAAAAATTCAAAAAAATCAAAAATTTGGTCTCCAATGGTATTTTAATATGCTGATCAATTTGAACGGTTTGGATTGACTGATTAAATTTCGGATCTTCAAAAAATGACTCAAAAAAGACATCTATGGCATTGCCATCTATGACACTTTATCCCACCTCTCTCTATATATATATATATATAGAGTTTAGCTACGGTGAGTCGCGACTCACGGACCCTCCGATGAGTCGCGACCAATACTCCTAGATCTAGATCAAAATGACCGATCCAAACCGTCCAATATGATCTCCCTATTGAAATCTCCGTGCAAACCAATTTTTTTATTTTTTCGAAATTTTTAAGTATTTTTTTCGGATTTTTAAAAACTGATGTTTTTGAATAGTTCAGAACCAATTAGATTAACAATTTTCTAAAATTTCAAACAAATACTTATAAATTTCGAAAAAATGAAAAATTTGGTCTAGATCATATTCAATAGGAGATCATATTGAACCAAGCTCAAGAGAGTTGCACCTAATAAATCAAATCGAGCTTGGTTCACTACTTAGTTCAAATTTGAGCTAGAGCATCATTATTGGTTTGATCGCATCCTTTCCAAACAAAAAACACAAGTAGGTTTTTCTAAATTGATATTGTTAATGATCAAGGTGCTCGAGGTAAGTGGATACAAGATGCTAGACAATTGTGGTGATACAGCAGGTTCAAGTTGCAATGAGATGACTCCCTTGAACGAGGGGCTTAGAGGAAATCATAAATGGCAAATTATAGCATTCAGGCTAGTTGAAATGCATTCTTTAAAAATAAAAAATTGATTTTTTATTTTTCTCTAAAAGAAGCTATAATTGAATTAGATTGAAAATTGAAGGTCTAAGGTCCGTTCTACTTAGATCAAATAACTTGAACATTCAATTACTCTCTTTTAAAAAGTTCAAAGCCTTTGTACCAAACAAATTGGTCAAACCCTTTAATTTGTCGCAAACAAGTTGGGTAACCAAGTCCATGGACAGGTGGTAAATTAACCATCCATGCGATGGTTGAACCGTTGACCTTCCAGTGCTCTTACTAATTGAGCTACTGGATTACTTCTATTTGAGTATCTCTTACTAATTGAGCTACTGGACTACTTGTATTTGAGTATATTTGATAATTTTGATATGCATTTGAGCCGATGTTAAATTACATTTCAGATTGAAAGTTAAGAGTGTGAACCATATATGATACTAGCTAGCATTCAATGTTAAGCTAGTCATGTTTCATGTATAATGGCCTAAAATGTCGAAGTAAGGTATAGATGCTCGTATCATCTCAAAGCTAATTCACAATTTTTTTTTGAAAATTAGCACAAATATTACATTGAGGCATTGAATGTCTAAAGCTAAAACTTGAAAGCTCTTTTAATGTAAAACTTTGGGTATTGGTAATATATAGGAAGGGCTATTGATCAATATATGTAATCTACTAGAATAGAAGGTCAATTATCCCCATACAGCTTTTCTCTCATTATAATGTAATTTCAGTAGGAATTATGCTCCCAACTAAGGAGAGTTTTACTTAAAATGTGTAAGCTTAACTCTTAATTTATTGATTGTTTTCTTTATGTTGTTGTTGAGTCCTTGTTCCTGACACGGGAAAAAGCACATGCTAAAGCTTAATAAGCACATCCTTTATTTAACTTAAAAGTTAAAAACACACAGTAGTACAAAGAGTGAAATTAAAAAGGAGTCACACTTCATGTCATGCCTAATCTTATTTTAAAAATTAATAGAAATAATATATAATTTGATAATTTTAGCATACATCTATACATTTTCACAAACCGCCTACGTACCCTAACATACATTTAAGAAAAAATTATTTTTATTAATTTCCTTTATTGCGATGAAAAGAAATAGTTCACGATAGTATACATCGAGATTAGGTATTCTAGGATAATCTTACTTATATAAGGCTCCGTTTGGATGCGTTGAGAATAAAGTAGGAAGAAGGAAGAAGGGAAGAAATTTATTGGGAAGTGTGTAACTTTTGTGAAGAATTTGGATGGTTAGAAATAAATTTATTGGTAAAAAGTGGTTATTTCTTATTCCTTATTTCGGAAAAAAGCCATCCAAACGGAGCCTAAGAATAGCTATATGATGTTGTAATCTAAAATGATTTTTCTTTCTCTTAGGATCAATGACTTGAAGTTTATTGTCTAGATTAATGCTAAGGCGTAACACACATAAAACTTAAGTTACGTGCTGGAATTGCTCGATATAATTAAAACTAATATTTTAAATATTGTACCAGTTGTCGAACTAGTGAAACAACCGGTATGTAGTTTATCAATATATACAGGTCAAAAACTGAAAACAGTATATATATATTGCTTATATGTGCTGTAAGAGCACAAACGAGTTCCTGGCTTAGTGGTAAAGGGTCGATACTCGATACCATTGAGAAGGGGGAAGAGTTTGATTCACCACACAAGCGCATAAATTTTGATTTATTATGTGTCGTACGTACTTGGGTTGATTTGGTTCGTTTACAAGCTGGTTCAAGAACAGTTTATGGCTCTGATTCACCCTCTTTTCAAGGCAAATATTTTGATATATATAATAGGCTTATCCTATCGGATCCTGGTCCGGTTCCCGATTTTTTCGATTGAACCATAGGATAATTAAAACATTGTTAAAAACACAACTCTTCTCTCATGTTCCATCTTCATCATTTGTTGTTTCTTCCAAATTATAAAAAAGTTAGGTTTCATATTAAGAGTGACAGACATGTTTAGAAATGTGATTCGGCTTATAAGCCATCTGGATTAGAACGTGGGAAAACTACATTAGGTAGATGAGAATTGTGAAACACAACAACACGAAATTATTGTTTTGGATACAGATCAAATCAACCAAAGCAAATATACATGCATTATATCAGGTGCATTAATTAAGGATTTTTCGGTGCTCAACAATAAAAAAAATGCAGATGTATCATATTGACTCCATTATGCATTAAATAAAAACCATTAAGTTTACTGATTTGTTTTTTGTATCATTTGTAATGTGTATCATTGTCTTTCTCAATGAGATGAGTAATTAGTGGTTACAAGTGAAGTTAAATAAAAAATAAGAGAAATCAGTACTAATCATGCAGGAGCCTCAAAAACCAAATATACCTTCAACTCACTATAAAAATTCAAACAAACTACTTAATTAATTAATTACCTCGGTTATAGTGAGTAGACTATCTCCATCAGTTACCATAATACAAATGGGCCTTAAAATTGGTAGCTCAACTTGAAACATGAATTTTAATTTAGAGAAGCATTAATTATTCTTCTTAAATGAAGATGATAAGATTTAATTAAAAATTTGATGTAGTTCTAGCTAGTTTAACAAATTTTCATTGTACTTGCTACGTTTGACTTTGAACATATTAATTAACCAGTGGCCAGCTGATACAATAGTAGTGTCATACAATTAAGTCAAATTTTAGTTACAAATTTAATAATTAATAACAGATCGAAAGAGTCCCTCTTTGATTTTAGCAAAGACCGAAATACTATATGTATTAATTAAGGGTTAAATCTGAGGTCAACAAATTAAGCGGCAAAGAGCACACCAGCTCCAGAGCCAGCAGGAGGAGGCAGTCAGGCAGATTGCAGAACGCATGCAGCAACACGTGTACAGGCACAACATCTGTGTGCGCGTACTTGAAAAAACAGCTAGCGTGGCAGTACAGAGCGACATTAATTGTCAGTTTTCCCAAAGCCAAAGGAGGTGAATAAAAATCTATCTACTATATATATATATATATATATATATATATATATATATATATATATATATATATATCATATCCTATTGTAGATATTTTGGAGTCTATCATCACCAGCTTAATTAATTATACTATACGTAACAGTCAATTAAATCATTAATTAATTAATTAACCTGGAGCTTCCCGGCGGGAGAGAAGACGAGGAGTGGCGATCGAGCTCGGAGGCCTTCTTGAAGAGGCCGCGCGCGCGCTCAGGCGCTTGGAGAAGCGCACCTGACGACACTGGTCTTGTCCCAGATCCGCCTCAGCTGAGCGCACTCTCCCCCTAGCTAGCATCTTCCTTCCTCTCCTCTAGCAGCCTAGCAATGCGCTAGAGTCTGGATAGCAAGTATATATATATATATATTTAGGGTTTGTTCGTGTTCGTGTTCGTGTTCGTGTTCGTTTTCGTTTTCGTTTTCGTGTGTTAATGTGTTCAATGGAGAAAAGGAAAGGAATCAAACTATCAAAGGATGGGGATGGTCGGATGGATGAGTGCCTGAGTGGGGACTGGAGGGAGTTAGGGCCCACCCGTCACATAATTTGGAAAAAGTGAATTCTTCATTCTAATCAAAGGATGTGAATCAAGCCGCCCGCGCACTGTTGTTGCCCGACGTCTGGCCCCGACTAGTAGTGTCAAGTTTAGCGCTTAGCACCTACCGTTAATATTTTCTAAAAAAATAAGAAAACGAGCCTCATGGCATGGGCTCAACTTAACTGAACTGTTAAATCCGAGAGGCAGTGACTCAGCACATGGATGCCACGTATACGACTACGTGTACCACCAGATTTTATTTTATTAATATAATGTTAAGCTGTTGGATCCGATGTATTTTTCTTTTTTATTTTTTTATTTAATTGAACCCGTGAGGAACTGGATGTTTTTCTGCCGACGTAGAAGTACAACTGAGTGCACAACATTAAAGTCTGCTCAAACCAATTATATAGAAAATTGACTAGTGCAATCCGCACTAATCACCATCGAGCCCGTCTCATCTAGCGCACTTATTTCGTATCTAAATATTTTATTAATTGAGTATAAATATTCAGTTAGATGTAATAAAAAATATAAATATTATAAGCAAAAATATTATTACTAAACTAAACGAATGGGTCACGAACTGGACACAAAACACATGAAAAAATTAGAATGGGTCATGAACCGGTCCAGTTTAAATTAAAATTTTTCCGATTCTGCTCCTGGCACCTCTCTCCAAGACTGACGTGCAATTTTATATTAAACCATTAATTGATGCATTAAATTTGTTAGAGATATGTCCTAGAGGCCAATCAGTTGGTGACTATTATATTAGTTTATGTTATTGATGATGATTGATCATTTGTTCCCAGAGATTATTATTGACAGATCATTCAAATTGAGGATCTGAATTGTAGATCTCTGTGGATCATTCGTTAGAATGACAATAATATCTCTAAAGAGTCCATAGTCTTGATAATTAACAAGGAACATTAATTATCAGATAAGACTAGTATGCAAGTTAAGTGATGATTAAGTTCTACAAATCATGGGTAAGGAGTTACCAACTTAATTGCATATGTGTATGTTACTAGAACATAGCACAGGACACGATCCAATGAAATAAATATATGGATTGTGTTATGTGTCATTATTTTATTTCATACTTGTTTGATTCTAAGTTTAAGATGGTTCAGTTTTTTCACATGATGATAGGTTCAATAAATATCGTCTAACGCTGATTCCTGATAAGGCTGCTATACGGACTTTATTTATGTTCTCTTGAATTGTTCAGGCAGAAACTGATCATCAAGATAACCATATGTCCCTCGCTAGTTCACATAACGAGTGATGATATCCACTGCACCCCTTGATGGAGATGGATTGTTTGCTAGCAACTTCTACAATCATCTCTAGATCAAGAAACGTGTAATCTGCAAGAATGACACATTCCTATCTTGGATTATACAAGGATATCATGTGACGTAAGAATCAAAACAATAAGATATTATTTTCTTATGCAGGATTGAAGTACTGTATTGGTACAGTGTTTATTTATGCGAATTTGGAATCATAACGTGTTGCTAGATACCGCTTATGATTATTGAAAATAAATAGTGATTTATTTTCCATGGCCAACATAGCATAAATCCTCAAAGGGTCACACAAATAGGACTTTAACCATACAGTGCATTATTTATTTATTCACAGCAGTGAGTAATGTGAAAATGTGATGGTTTGATTAATTAATTATATATACCGTTGCAAACCGTTATAATTAATTAAATCAAAGGGATCAAATAGAAATAATTTAATGTACATGCTAATCATAAAATAATTATTAATGAGTTAATAATTATTTTTGTTCAACAATATTTAATATAATTGTGAGAATTATATTAAATAAGTAGGCATAATTTATCAAGTCTAATTGAGCCCGAATGGAATGGAATTGAAGGACCATTAAATATAAGATTTAATATATTAAATGGAAGCTTAATTAATTAAATTAATTAGCCCATTTAAGGCCCGGCCACTTAATGGCTTAAGTGTAAATAGTTACACTTGGATTCGAACCGCATCCTCAACAGTCCAAAAAAGGACTGCTCCAAGCAGTCCTTTTCATTTTCCTTAATTTTTAAAAATAATAAAACTCAAATGGAGAATCCAAACCGTTGATCTTGTTAAGTTTTATCGGCGATGCATTTTCATATAAGTTTTATAAAATTTGAAGTTTATTTGATACTTCATTAAGTGACCAAATTATGAACGGATTAGAATTAATCAAACCAAGTTCGTTCATTTGTTGACCACTTGATCTAGTATCAAATTAACTTCAAATTTTATAAAACTTATATAGAAACGCATCGCCGATAAAACTTAACAAGATCAACGGTTTGAATTCTCCATTTGAGTTTTACAATTTTTAAAAATTAAAAAAATGAAAAAGACTACTTGGAGCAGTTCTTTTTTTTACTGCTGAGGATGCGGTTCCCACTTGGATTAGGTGAAAAATTGAGTATTAAATGGAAAATGAATTCGACCGAAAACTGACCTAATCATTTTTCCATTTTTTTTCAATTCGTGGCCGCCACCTAATGAGAAAAAGAAGAAAAAATTATTTTCTTCTTCTTTGCATTTCTCTCTTGTATTCTATAGGAGCTCATGTGTTGAGCATTAGTTCCACTTAATTAAACAAGTTGATTATTTGGAATAGAAGAGATGATTAGTCTTGTTTCAGGTGTGCTAGCACATACTATTAGAACTTGGTTAAACTTCTAGGTGGACTCGAGGTGATTGTCGGCGACTTGGTGGTGGAGACGAGCACGCCACCGACTCCAAAGCAAAGGGTTCGAACATTCTAGTTACGATACTAGAAGAGGTAACCTCCTACATGTCTTGATTTAAGTGTTAAATCGTTTGTTTGACTAGATCCGTTAATTGCAATTGTTAAATGCTTATTAATTGTTAATAAAAATTAAAATTGCACAAGGACTTGAGTTCCTAACAAAATTGAACACATGTGATTATTAAAACGAACACACTTCGTTATTAAACTGAACATTTGTAACAGACACAGACACTCTAGTCATGCGAGACTCACGCACGCGTCATTTGTTCACCAATGACTGACGATGGTAAATCTGCCGATGACAATTATCATTCTTGAATTATATATGCCTTATATAGTTATACCCAGTAGTGGATCCACATTGTAGCAAACCCAGGCACTTGCTTGGGCCTGGGCTTGTTTCTGGAAAAATAAGACATGTTTTATAGTAATTGGGGCAATGTCTAGGCTTAAAAATATGAAAAAAATATGAAAAAAAATTAAAATAATATAAAATATTAAAAATAATATCAATATAATCAAATTTATTTAATAGTATTGATCGGTGCTGAGGGTACTGGTCAAATTAATTCCTTAAAAATCGATACTAATTCGTTTGCAGTACAGTTTAAGGGTCGAATCACGGGGACGGACTATTCCTTTTCTAAGTTCAAACAATTCGTATTAAATTAAATTCTTTTGATTAAATAAGTAATTTAAATTCCAAACAAATCTAAACAGAAAGGCGAATTGCAGTTACAGAATTTAAAATTCTAATTCTCTAGAAAATCTTAACTAATTTAAAAGTTTAAACAATTAACAAATGATTAGGGGTTCAGGTTGTCTAACTTTTCTTGTCTGTCAAGGCTGGGACGGACCGTTCCATCTCTGGAACGGGCCGTCCTAACCCTGTCAGATGGCTGGAACTGTCCGTTCTAGGCCAGGACGCCCCCTCTCGGGCGGTCCGTCCTGACCTTGGAACGGGCCGTTCCAATCATCTGATGTTTGTTTTGTCATCCTACTTAGTTATTTGCTGAGTGTTTTTACGTGAATTAGACCAAACCTAACCTACAGACTTGCGCTCTAACTCTCGTTCAGGTCAAGTTGTGGGGTTCTGTTTGACAAATCCTAAAAACTCCTAAATTTCAACTCTCGTTTCTTGGTTTAGGTGTTTCCAATTGATTTCTGGGTCTTGGTAAACTCTCAACCTCTCGGTTTGTCGAGTTAAACTCCTAATTTTTAAAAGTTTGGTTTAATCCTTTCGGATATCGCCTACCTAATTGATCTAAGTGTTTACTTGTTATTGCAGATAGACTTTGTTTTGACAATTAAACTAGGCCTTTGTTTAACGCAATAGCCAGATCTAACATTAACAATTTGCAACAAAAAGATAAAATCAAATTTCAGAAATAAAAAACGCAACTTAACTTAGCAATTAATCAAGTATTCAAACAAAACAAACAACTAAAAGAAAAGTTATCGAACCATAGCCCCTAAACTAAACTACTCCATGCAAGAAAAAGCAGGTTTCATCATACAAAAACACAAAGAAAAAGGAAAAACCAAGTTACAACAAGATGTGCTCGAAAATCGTCCAACTTCTAAGCTCTGTCCTGTCTGGGGCAGCCCGTCCTGATCCTGGGGCGGTGCGTCTCAGACTGGTGGATGGCCGTCGCGACATGATGACTTTCTTGCTCCTTTCTGTCTCTCAAAACTTAGCAGGTTCGAACTCTCTCGACTTGGAGCCAGGACAGAGCTTATATAGGCTTCTTAGGAAGTTCCAAAACGTGGCATTGTGGCTCAGAAAGGCGGTGGAAACTGAAGAAACCGCCTCACCAAATCAGGCGCTCTATTTTTGGCAGTCTCGAAATAGCTATCTGGCCTGTTTGTGGACTGGGACGGCCTGGTCTGAACATGGGGCGGCCCGTCCCAGTATGGGCTGAATGTGTCGTCTGGAATTCCTCTGCCTACGTCTGCACTGAGGTGGGACGACCCGTCCTATGATTGGGGCGGCCCGTTCCAGCTTGCTGGATCTGTGCAACTTAGTCGATTTTCTCCTTTTTTCGCGCCAAAGTGTGATGAACCTGTATAAAAAACTTGCCGGGCTACGGCTGAACTTTCCTACATCTAACATTAGCACAATTTAAAGGAAAATGAGTAAAAACACAAGTAATTTGAACGAAATTTGGGGTTTATTCTGGCTGAAAATCAAGTACGGAAACCGTACATCAAAATCCCCCAAGCTTGAACATTGCTTGTCCCTAAGCAAAACTCTAGACTTAGACCTGAATTAGACCCTAATTGAGTTCAAATACCTGTGCACTAACTAGTTCAAGGAATCCTTCTAGTTAAACTTAACTGATTGTGACTTTAAGTTACAAAGGCATTTTCGTCAAAAAAGTTTTTCCATTAAGACCAAATTATTTTATTTTTGAGTGACTTAACTTTTTCTGAAATCAAACCAAAGATCCTCACATCACATTGACTCTGTTTCATTTCACTAAGCATTAAATCAGTTAATTCTTCAAAGTCTTCATTCAGTTAGAAATCAAGTAGAAACGGGATCGAACCTGCTTAACTCAAATAATTCAGAATAACTCCAAGTTGTTTTGCACAGACTTACGATACTTCAAACCAAAAATTTAAAGAACTTAAATGAAAATTTATTTACAAGATACAATTCTCCCGGGGCAAGGAGGTTTTTCCCGAGGCGGAGAAGTCGGCCAGATAAGAGCGGATTTTTTTTTAGAGGATTTTTCCTCTTTATTATTATTTTTTTTTATACCATGAATCTCTTTCTGTTTCTTACCCATGGTTTATGGAATTCTTTTAATCCGCAAGTACCTATAGCCTCCTACAGTGTCCATGGCACTGCACCACTTTTTAGTTCCCCTTTTTATTTTGTTTTTGGTTTTTTCATTTTTTTTTAAATTTTGAAAAGAAAATTGCGAAGGTTTTAGTTTCTGAAAATCTGTGCAAACCATCTTACAGTTATCCTTATTTTTGAGTTACTCAAATGATCTTAGGCGAACTAAATCAAGCCCTTTGCCGGCTCTATTCAATACAACCGAATAATTGCTTTTGAAATTAACTATCCAATGCTTAGCAAAATTACTCCCAAGTCAAATGAAAGTTACTATCCTTAGCTTACCTCAAATTAGTTTAGTCAAATTCATTTTTGTAAATTTTCAACAAAGTTTTTAGTTTTTTTCAGAATCTGCCCAAATTTCCTAAGTCACAAACATCAAGTTTAGCTAAACGATCCTTAGAACTATCCTAAATGCAACCTAGAATGATTTAATTATGCAAATCCTACATGTATACACAAAACCCGCCAATGCATTGTGTCTGGAACGGCCTGTTCTTGCGTGGAACGACCCACTGGGGCGGACCGTCTTGATAGTGGGACGGACCGTCCCAGACACAATACTTGACTAGTTTCAGTGTTTCAGACAGTGTTGGAACGGTCCGTTCCAATACTGTCTGAAACTGGCAGTATGCTATGCAGATGCTCTAAGTTATCCGTTTTTTCGATTTTTCGATCCTTTAACCCCCCCAAGCTTATCTACTGGACTGTCCCTAGTCCTAGTAGATGCAAGAAAGAAAATAAAGGAGAGAAAAATAGAAAAACGTACCTGAAACTGACTCAGAACTGTGGTGGGTCATGTGGCGGTGGAGCTGATGGTCCAGGGCCAAAAATGTGGCTCGCGAGGCGGCTGAGCAGATCATCGTTCCTTGTATTGCGCTCATCTTGCTGCTGCCTCCATCTCCTGTTCTCCTCCCTTTCTTCATCAAATGATGCCTGCAGGTTCCACTGAGCTGTGTGGATGTCCTGCAGCATGTCATAGTATCGCTGATCAGATCTCCTGCCGTATCCCGGCTGCCACTGCGGCTCGAACCCTCCATGTGGGCGTGGCGGAGAGGGGGATGGGTGGATGTCCTCCATGCGAATCCCACCCCAAGTAAAATGCTCGCCCTGAACATCATTGAAGGGCTCAATGTGGGGCATCGAGGGGAAATGGGAGGGATGCTGAGACGGGTGGCTAGAGGCACCTGCTGCCTCTGCCTCTGCCGATGTACCGGCGCCTGCTGCTCTAGCAGCGGCCTCCATCTCAGCCAATCGGCGCTACATCTCTTCCTCTTCGTGGTTGATCAATCGTCCATCTCTATCAACCAGAAGCCAGGTCCTTTTGTTTTGGAGATCAATGGACCTGGTGAATGGAAGCGGGAACCGATGGCGGCCAAAACAATACTGATACTCAGATCTGACCTGGGCCACCATCCCCATCTCAACCAGCTGCCTCATGCCAACCCGGTTTGGTCCCCCGCTTCGTCTCAGCTCATCCCAAGGCACCGCAACATCATACTGGCGGATCAAATGAGTCACGTACCCGCCAACTGTGATCTGTCCCGTGCCTGCCCTGAGATTGTTGGCCTGTTTCTCGAAATGTCTCATCATGAAGTAGGCCAGATTGAGCTTTGCCTCTCCATTTGGATAAAAGATCTGGTTGAGGATAGCTTGCTCACCACGGGTCAGCTTGACACCCGACTCACATTTGGCAAAGATGGTGAGAGAGAGCATCCGCTGAATGAAGCGAATAGTCGGGTGCTGGATGTGGGAGGAGCGGCGGGTGTTGACTGGCTGTTTGTGCTCCAAAGATAACTCCTCCCAAAGGTTTTCCTTAAAGAACTCATCCGTTATCTCCCCATTTTCAAGCCCAAAGAACCGGGCGAAATCATTCTCATTGCAGATCATCTTCCTTCCGTTCGCACGGAATGTCATCTGCCAAAGATCATCCTTGAAGAAGAGGTCAAGGGTACACAGAAACTCCATTGTGAGGGCAGTATTGGCAGGAGCTCTGATCTTCCAGAATCTCGGGCGAAACCCGACAGATCTGGTAAGGCGGAAGAAATCATCATGGATGCCAAGCTGATCTAGCACCCGCAAATCAATGGCCTTGGTGCTTTGGAAGTGCTTGTTGCGGAGGTTTTTAAACCTTTGCTTGGCAGCTGAGCCCTTGAGGCGGATGTGCACATCGGCGAGCTCAATTTCTGCGGGCTGTGAGGGGTAGGTTTGCGTCTCAGGGACGAGATCCTCCACCTCTTCTTCTGCCTCTGCTGCTGCATTTATCTCTGCATCTGTGGCAGCGGGTTCAGGCTCAGGTTGAGCTTCAGGCTGGTGGGACTGTGCTGTATCAGCTGGCTCGGTTTGATCGTCAGCCATGCCTGAGACTGACTCGAGCTCGGACCAGTAACACACGTATGGGGATGATCGCCTAGGCTCCCCCCAACCTGCGTATGGGATGATCTGATCTGGGTCCTCTACGATGTACTGGGACTGGTTGACAGGAGGCGGATTGACCATGAATTCCCGCGGATCTAGCGGGTATTTGTCTAGTGGCGGAATAGGGAATTCCTCCTTTGTTGCCCACCCACCGATGCCTCTGGTGAATGATCTGGGCACGAGGATCCTCCTCTTCCCAGGCTTGCGCGGGAGATCGCGAAAATATTTTGAGATTTTGTCTGATAATCTCCCTGAACTCCTTCTCTGCATGGGACGGGTCGGTCCAGTAACACACGTATGGGGATGATCGCCTAGGCTCCCCCCAACCAGCGTATGGGATGATCTGATCTGGGTCCTCTACGATGTACTGGGACTGGTTGACAGGAGGAGGATTGACCATGAATTCCCGAGGATCTAGCGGGTATTTGTCCAGTGGCGGAATAGGGAATTCCTCCTTTGTTGCCCACCCACCGATGCCTCTGGTGAATGATCTGGGCACGAGGATCCTCCTCTTTCCAGGCTTGCGCGGGAGATCGCGAAAATATTTTGAGATTTTGTCTGATAATCTCCCTGAACTCCTTCTCTGCATGGGACGGGTCGGTCCAGAAATGGGGCGGGGTGGTCTGGCTGGGAAAGCAGTATTTTTGGTTGTTTTTTTGGTTATGGGGCGGACCGTCCGGATGGTGGGACGGACCGTTCTGGACTAGGAGGATAGAGGGGTATTGGTTTGGGACGGGGTGGTCTGGGACTGGGGCGAAGGTTGTTGGCAGGGTTTAGTGGTTGGGGCGGGCCGTTCCAGAAGTGGGACGGTCCGTTCCAACTATGGTTTGGCAGAAAAATGGCTAAGTACCAGAGATGGTATCCGTCGATTTTTCGATTTGAGTTTGGTACTGGGACTTGGTGCAGTTGCAATCAGGTTGGTCTCAGGAATGAATTGAGAAAAGATAGGGTTTGATTTTACCGGAAAATTTTGAAAGAATGGCGGCGGAGGCGCGGTGGCAGCGGTGGTGGTGGCGGATTCCGGTGAAATCGAGAGGACGCAGCGGAATGAAGAGGGTAGAAGAGAAGCGGCGACTGAGGAGAAGCGAGAGAGACTGTCAGGCGGCGGAATCGACAGCGAGGGCGGTGGCAGTGGCGGATCTGGCGGTGGTGCGCGGCGCGGCAGCGGCTCTGGCGGCGGGAGAGAGAGATGAATGAGAGAGAGAGGGTGTGGGTGAGTAGTAGGAGAGAGGGGATGGCTCCGGCGAGGCGTCGTCGGCGGCGCTTCGTCGGATTTGCGGGGGCAGAGAGAGGGAGGGTCGGGAGAGAGAAAAGAGGGAGAGGAGTTGGCTGGGTTTTGAAATAGAGAGAAAGAGAGAGAGAAAGGTGGGGTCGTGGGTTAATGGGTTTAATGGGTAGTGGGTGGTTACATGCGAAAAGTCACGCGTAACGGTTATTTTTCAAAATGGGGCGGACCGTCCTATGGTTGGGGCGGGTCGTTCCATAGGTCAAGTCCACATGCTCAATTGCACTCCGTCCTGGTCCAAACTTGGCCGTTCCATTGGTTGGGATGGGCCGTTCTGATATTGGGGCGGTCCGTTCCAATCAGATTTTTCTCCTCCAAGCTTGTCTTTCTTAGTACCTCATCGATTTCTTCACGTTTTCCTCCTGAAAGTAATCAATCACACCACAAATTAAGCCAAGTATTCTAGTTATTTAGCCTACTCCTAATTTTTTTTATTTTTGTTGTTTTTCAAATTTTAATTTTGTTTTTGACTTTTTGACACAAAGTAAATTGAATAAACTTAATATAAATTTAAAAACTGAACCCTTGGGTTGCCTCCCAAGAAGCGCTTGTTTAAGGTCTCAAGCTCGACCCCTGATGTCTACGTCTCTACGGGTGAGGGGTTAGTCAAAAAGTGCACTTCCCCTCCTTCTGTGCTAGCATTTGGATTGACGTAGAACTTGAGCCTCTGCCCATTCACCTTGAAGGTCTCATCTCCCTCCTTGTAGATGTCAACGGCTCCAAATGGATAGACCTTCTTCACAACGTAAGGGCCTGTCCATCTAGACCGGAGTTTGCCAGGAAATAGCCTCAACCTGGAATTGAACAGAAGCACCATATCTCCTGCTTCAAAGGATCTCCTTTGGATAGCAAAAGAAAGAATGCTTAGCCAGGCGTTCAAGTAGCTGGTCAACAAATGGCAAAGGAAAGTGGTCCTTTCGGGTAGCTGCATTCAGCTTGCGATAGTCCACACACATTCTCCATCCTGTGACGATTCTTGTTTGGATCAGCTGGCCTTCGTCATTCTTTATCACGGTTGTGCCTCCCTTCTTTGGAACAACATGAATGGGACTAACCCATTTGCTGTCTGAGATGGGGTAAATGATCCTTGCCTCTAGAAGTTTATGGATTTCTTTCCTCACAACTTCACTCATGTTCGGGTTGAGTCTCCTTTGGTGCTCCACAGTTGGCTTGGAGTCCTCTTCAAGTAGGATCCGATGGGTGCAAATCGAGGGATCGATACCCTTTAGATCCTCAATCGAGTATCCGATTGCTTTCTGATGAATTCTCAGTTCCTTTAGTAGCTTTGCTGTTTGATCTGCATCAAGATTGGCATTAACAATAACAGGAAAGGTCTGATCTGGGCCCAAGAATTCAAACCTGAGATTGCTGGGTAGAGCCTTCAATTCTGGCCTGGATTTCGCATCATCTGAATTGGGGCGGACCGTTCCAATCTGGGACGGTCCGTCCTGATGGGTGTCCAGGCTGAGAATTTGTTGGATTTCAGCTGGTGATCGCAGCTGCATGATGGCTTGATCCGCCCTGATCTGGGGCGGTCCGTTCTGTTCCTCTCTGGCAGCCAAATATTCAACCATTTGGAGAATTTCGTTGAATATTAGGTCTGCCTCCTCCTCCTCAGGTGTGGCCGAGAAGGAATGGTATGCCTGAACAACACGTGTGTTGAAGGATTCTTCAACAATGGCTTCCAATGATTCCACCATAAAGATTGAGTCAATATGGTCAGGCATCTTCATGGCTTTCTCTACATCAAACTCCACTTTTTCATCTCCAACCTCAAGGATCATCTTGCCGGTCTTGCAGTTGATGAATACTCCGGCAGTGGTGAGGAAGGGACGACCAAGGATGACTGGAACATCTGGATCTTCTTCCATATCCACAACCACAAAGTCACAAGGCACAATCAAATCGCCAACTTGGACTGGCACGTCAATTGCTATCCCCAATGGCAGTCTAATTGATCCATCAGCAAGCTTCAAAGTCATGCGAGTCGGGCTCAGCTCCCCCATTCCTATCTGATTATAGACTGTCTCTGGGATGAGACTAACGCTTGCTCCGAGATCCAACAACACTTTCTTCTCTTCTGCATTTCCAATTTTACATGGGATCGTGAACTTGCCTGGATCTTTCATTTTGACTGGCATCTTCTTTGTAATCAGGGCGCTGCATTCTTCGGTCATGGCCATGGTCCCGCACTCCTCCAGATTTTTCTTGTTGGAAAGGAGGTCATTCAAGAATTTAGCATAGGATGGCATTCTGGTTAGGAGATCGGTGAAGGGAATTGAGATCTTGATTTGCCTTAGGATGTCTAGGAACTTCTCGTACGCCCTGTCCTTCCTAGCCTTGGCGAGTCTTTGCGGATATGGAACCTCAATAGCTTTGTTAGATGGAGAGACGGCTCTTGGGACTTGCTTGCTTGTGGCAGTCGAAGTATCTTGGGCGGTCCGTCCTGGGATGGGGCGGTCCGTTCTATCATCTCGTTCTGCTGCTGGTGGGCTCGTTCCAGTGTGTGTTTCTGCGCTCGGCTGGTCCGCCTGATCAGATTCTGCTCCGTCCTCAGGTGGGGCGGTCCGTTCCAGATAGTCCTGGAGGAGAATCTGAGGGCATTTCAGGCCCGTCATACCTTGTTCCACTCCTCAATTGATGCGAAACACTCTTCACATCTTCCCTAGGGTTCGGTTCAGGTTGGCTGGGGAACATACCTGGTTTGGTTAGAGCTCCGGCGCTAGATTGAGACAATCTTTCGTCGAATCGTTGAAGAAAAGCGCCCATGTCTTCCCTGATTTTCTCCAACTCCCGATGGACTACATGATTGAAAATCCCTTGACTTTGCATGAACTTCTCTACCATGGGCTGCGTGAGTGTCTCTTGAGGGCGTTGTTGGTTCCTTGGTGGTCCGGCTTGGCTGGGATTAGCGGCTCCATTTGGATTTGAGTAAGAGAGGCCCGGATGGTTTCTCTTGTCGCGATAAGCATAGTTATTGGTTGGCGGGAAAAAGGAAGGAGGATTCATGAGTGCATTAACCTCTTCTGTCTTCTCTTCTCTCTCAACCAAGTGGCATGCCTTGGCCGTATGTCCTTCTTCCTCGCAAAACTGACACTTAGATACCACCTCAGCCGGTTTCTTGTTGAGATTTTTTATCATGACGGTCAAAGAGTCCAGCTGAGACTGCATGTGGGTATCCCTGTCCACTTCAAGGAGTCCTCCTTTCTTTTGGGTTCTAACTGACCAGTTGGTTTGAGACCTGGCCATATTCTCAAGTAGAGCCTTCGCTTCTCTGCAACCCATCTCAAGGAATGATCCACCTGCAGTTGAATTAATATTCTGACGGGTCATATCATCCAAACCATCATAGAAACTGACAATAAGTCTATTTTCAGGTACATCATGGTGTGGACACATTCTTTGCAGGTCTTTGAATCTTTCCCATGCCTCAAACAGGTTTTTATCTGGTTCTTGTTGAAAGGTTAACAATTCCCTAACCAATTTAGTTGTTTTTACCCTAGGATAAAACCTATCTAAAAAGGCTTTGGTCAAGTTTTCCCAAGAATCAAATGGTGAATCATTGAAACTGTTAAGCCAATCCTCAGCTTTGCCCCTAAGAGAGAAAGGAAAGAGAGTTAAGCGGATTATTTCTGGATCCACGTCTTCAGGGACAAGGGTTGTGCAATTGCGCAGGAAGCTTTGCTAATGGCGATTTGCATCTTCGTTGGGAGCTTCGCTGAAAGCTGAGTCCTTGATCAAAGCGATCAAGCTTGGGTTGTAGTAAAAGTCACGGGTTCGCTCAGCCTTCGGTGGTCTAACTCCAAGTCGGACATTAGTCGCTGTTGGTGCACTGATCTCTCGAAGAGGTCGATTGGCCTCGGCTTCCCTTGCTGCTTCGAGGGCTTCTCTAAGGGCCCGCTGGACGGGAGTCTCCTCAGGTCTCCCCCCATTGCCATTCAAGTGGTCTGCCATATCTTCTTCGGGTGATGTCAAAGGCGGTTGAGTTCTCTCTGGATTTCTGCGGTTGCGCTGGTAAAACTGGCGAAACGGCTGAACCAGAGAGCTTTCCTCCTCCTTTGTGAGTTCAGCTAAACCTGGGACGGTGCGTCCTAAAATGGGGCGGGCCATTCCACATGAAGATGGGCTCGATCGATGATTCTGTTCCCCTCCTCCTTATTGACGAAATTTTGTATCGCGTGCGCTGTCTAGTTCTTTCTCCTTGTTAGCCAGCGTATGCGACTGCAATATTTCAAAAACAAAAGAAAAGGTGAAGAGAGATTGAAAGAATTTAAGTTAAAGCAAAAGTAAGATTTAGAAAAAGGCACCGTCCCCGGCAACGGCGCCAAAATTTGATCGGTGCTGGTCAAATTAATTCCTTAAAAACCGATACTAATTCGTTTGCAGTACAGTTTAAGGGTCGAATCACGGGGACGGACTATTCCTTTTCTAAGTTCAAATAATTCGTATTAAATTAAATTCTTTTGATTAAATAAGTAATTTAAATTCCAAACAAATCTAAACAGAAAGGCGAATTGCAGTTACAGAATTTAAAATTCTAATTCTCTAGAAAATCTTAACTAATTTAAAAGTTTAAACAATTAACAAATGATTAGGGGTTCAGGTTGTCTAACTTTTCTTGTCTGTCAAGGCTGGGACGGACCGTTCCATCTCTGGAACGGGCCGTCCTAACCCTGTCAGATGGCTGGAACTGTCCGTTCTAGGCCAGGACGCCTCCTCTCGGGCGGTCCGTCCTGACCTTGGAACGGGCCGTTCCAATCATCTGATGTTTGTTTTGTCATCCTACTTAGTTATTTGCTGAGTGTTTTTACGTGAATTAGACCAAACCTAACCTACAGACTTGCGCTCTAACTCTCGTTCAGGTCAAGTTGTGGGGTTCTGTTTGACAAATCCTAAAAACTCCTAAATTTCAACTCTCGTTTCTTGGTTTAGGTGTTTCCAATTGATTTCTGGGTCTTGGTAAACTCTCAACCTCTCGGTTTGTCGAGTTAAACTCCTAATTTCTTAAAGTTTGGTTTAATCCTTTCGGATATCGCCTACCTAATTGATCTAAGTGTTTACATGTTATTGCAGATAGACTTTGTTTTGACAATTAAACTAGGCCTTTGTTTAACGCAATAGCCAGATCTAACATTAACAATTTGCAACAAAAAGATAGAATCAAATTTCAAAAATAAAAAACGCAACTTAACTTAGCAATTAATCAAGTATTCAAACAAAACAAACAACTAAAAGAAAAGTTATCGAACCATAGCCCCTAAACTAAACTACTCCATGCAAGAAAAAGCAGGTTTCATCATACAAAAACACAAAGAAAAAGGAAAAACCAAGTTACAACAAGATGTGCTCGAAAATCGTCCAACTTCTAAGCTCTGTCCTGTCTGGGGCAGCCCGTCCTGATCCTGGGGCGGTGCGTCTCAGACTGGTGGATGGCCGTCGCGACATGATGACTTTCTTGCTCCTTTCTGTCTCTCAAAACTTAGCAGGTTCGAACTCTCTCGACTTGGAGCCAGGACAGAGCTTATATAGGCTTCTTAGGAAGCTCCAAAACGTGGCATTGTGGCTCAGAAAGGCGGTGGAAACTGAAGAAACCGCCTCACCAAATCAGGCGCTCTATTTTTGGCAGTCTCGAAATAGCTATCTGGCCTGTTTGTGGACTGGGACGGCCTGGTCTGAACATGGGGCGGCCCGTCCCAGTATGGGCTGAATGTGTCGTCTGGAATTCCTCTGCCTACGTCTGCACTGAGGTGGGACGACCCGTCCTATGATTGGGGCGGCCCGTTCCAGCTTGCTGGATCTGTGCAACTTAGTCGATTTTCTCCTTTTTTCGCGCCAAAGTGTGATGAACCTGTATAAAAAACTTGCCGGGCTATGGCTGAACTTTCCTACATCTAACATTAGCACAATTTAAAGGAAAATGAGTAAAAACACGAGTAATTTGAACGAAATTTGGGGCTTATTTTTGCTGAAAATCAAGTACGGAAACCGTACATCAAGTATCACGAATACGGAATCTGAGATTCTGACCGTAATTACGTAATCCTGGAAACCGTAAAAACCAAGTTACGAAATTTCGGATTCCGTAACAATCTTGTAACGGAAGCCCAAATTCCGTAACAAGGGTAAACCCCCTATTTGGATTTAGAACTCAGCTTCTCTCCTCTCTCACATCTCATTTCTCTCTCTCTCTCTCGACAGATAGGGACACGAGGTATTTTTTTATTTAATTTATTTAATTTAATTAGTTTGTTACTTTATTTAATTGTTTTAATTAGAAAAATAGATAATGTACTGTACAAATAAATTTAAAATAATGAAAAAATTAGAAAAATAGAAATAATTTTAATATGGTAATTCATTTTAATATGTAGATAGTCAAAATCTCTAAGTATTTATTTTATTTTACTATTTATGTGTTTTATTATTTATGGTGGTTAATGTAAGTTAATTGTAATGTAAGTTAGTCAATATAGTGTGATAGGCGGGTTTCACATCGAAATATTCGACCCTTTTAGGCCTTAATTTCAATTAAATGTTTGTGTTTTAGTTAGATTTAATGCAATTTAGGTTAGAAATATGGTACTGCTATTTGCCCTTGTCTAATTTCAGGTTCAGTGATGATTTGGAGCAAAATTTGGCCCAAGGCAGAGTTCAAGCGGAGCAAATCAGAGTCCAAGCGACTGGAGCAAAGGAACAGGGTCAAACCAGACAAGTCCCCTGTTCTGGCGACCCGCCAGGATTTCTGTCGACCCGCCAGGATCTCTGTCGACCCGCCAGGATCCTGTCGACCCCGCCAGGATCCTGTCGATCCCGCCAGACATAAACCGACCTGCCCAATTTGGAGAGATATTTCTGGCAGAGCACTTTCTCTATTCTTGGACGAACCAGACATGATCTCCACCTATGGAAACCGCCTTTGAGAGATATTTAAACATAGGAAGAGCACCAGAAAGGAACAAGTCAGATTTTGGAGCAGGATTCAAGAGTAGTTAGCAGAAATCGCACCCAGCCTGTCTCCTGTCGACCCGCCAGGAAGCTGTCGACCCCGCCAGGATTCAAGCTGAGAGCGTTTCTTTTAGTTCTTTGTTGTATTCTTTCTCTATTTTCTGTCTTTTTATGTTTAGTCTGTTGAAACCTGTTGTCTTTATGTTTAGTATGACTTGTAGTGAGTAGTTTAGTTTAGGGGCAATTGTAGGGAACCATGACTTGGTAGATTTATGAAGTTTAATTTAGTTTTCTAATCTTTCTAAGTTGCTTTGCTTTTCTTAAGTTTAATTGCTTGAATTGAGAATATGAATTGAATTGTCTTGAATGTTCGCTCATTAGGTTAAGGCCTTGCCTAATAGATAAGCACCAAGTTCCCTAAATTCAAATCAATTTGTATTCTCATACCATAGGATAGTTAGTATACCCAAAAGGTGAAACCGGAACTTAGCCGAGAGGTTTATTCCCTCCTAAGATCGAGAGATTTAGGATATCCTACCGAATAGTTAAAGCAAACCCTAAAACTTAAGCCAAGAAACGAGAGTTGAAACTTAGGTTTTTAGGGAGGTTTAGAGGTTAAAACTTAGTGATACCAAATCAAGAACGAGAGTTAGTATTTGGACCAGAGTTTAAGCCAAAAATCTGAACTTAGAGAACTTAGAAACTAATTAAACTGAATTGTCGTACTGTTCTGGCGACCCGCCAGGAATCCTGTCGACCCGCCAGGATAGTGCCTGGAAGTGGAACCCGATTAATTGACCCTAGTTTAAGTCCTTAATTCGAGTTTAGATCTTTACCTTAATTTTTAGAGTAATTTAGAGATAAATCAGAGTTTAGAATTAATTCTTTTAGTTTAAATTTATTACTTTTAATTAATTAACCAACTTTTTGACTTGTTTACCCCTAGATCAATTGAACTAAATTACTTAAAGTCTATAGTTTAGAATAACCGTCCCTGTGGATTCGATCCTCAAACTATATTGCATTAGATTAGATTGAGGTTTAATTTGACCTAGGTTTTACCTCCGATCATAATGGTTTGTTGTTTTTTATTATGAGTTATAAAGTAGTAATGATTATAATTTAATTATTCGTGTATAATATATTAATTGTTTAAATATCAAACGCTACTAAAATTAAAATTTACAAAATTTGTATTGAATATGTGTCGTAATAATAAATGTAATTACAAAATGTAAAAATTTTAATTTACTTAACTTTGTAATTGCAAAATGTAAAAATTCTCTTTTATTGAAAATTGAAATTAGGTGTGGCTTTGAAATTAGGTGTGGCTTATGACCCATTAATAACTAAAAAATTTTTTTACAAAAAATATATTACACAGAGAGGCTAAGAGAAAAATATAAATTAATTATTAAGGTAAGAACCACAAAAGTTTAGATAATTGAAAATTAATTAAAATAAAAACCATAATAACAACTAATATTAAATTAATATATAATATAGAATTATATTAAAGCCATTCACAACGATGAAAACCCATAACTGGTATAGTTAGGAATTCGAGATTCCGTAATTAAGTTCGGAATCTCGGATTCCGTATTTATGATACTATTTAAATAAATTTGATTATATTGATATTATTTTTAATATTTTATATTATTTTAATATTATTTTCAAATTTTTCGGCTTAAAAATGGAGGGTGCATGGGCGCTAATCTGAAAATCGCTGGCCCAGTCTGAATTTTACTTCTTTTCCTCGACTAGTCGACTTCGTGCCCAGAACAGACTATATTTAGGAGTTAGGACCCTCTATTTTAGGCTCCGTTTGGATAGGTGTGAGAAGAAGAGAAGAAGGAAAGAAGTGAGAAGAAGTATTAGGAAGTGTGTAACTTTATGAAGAGTTTGGATTGTTTAATAATAAATTTGGGCCCTTCTTCCCTTATTCTCTTCTTCCCACCCCAATCCAAACACTGCCTTAAAGAATAATGGATCCGCACTCCACTGGATTTGAATCCGCATGAGACAGATCCACAACCCATCCGTATTTTTTTCCCTTTTAAATTTTTTATTCAATTTGATTTGAATTTCCGTTCTAAATTCATTTAGTTTGAATTATTCATCCTCCCAATTAGTCAAATTTATATTTAGAATTGAACTTGATTTGAATTATTGCTAAATGGGTAAATGTTAAAAAACCACTTGTAAAAATGTATTAATTTTTAAGCTTCTTAGTTTAAATAATAATCATTGTAAGTTGTGTATCACATCATAATTAAAATTTCGTTTATTAATTTTTAATTTTATTATGCTCCTGTTTCAGCAAATGTTTCTAATAATTAAAAGTTTTTTATTCTCATTAATTAATATAATGCATTTTTCTTTAGATTGTCATATGTGCTCATTTATTAGTTTTTTTTTTTTTTTTTGAAATTGTGCCCTTAGGCTCTCATTTATTAGTTTCGATTCTCATAATAATTTTAAATATATCTGTTGCCGGTTGCAACAGGGAGTGTTGATAGGACGTTTACTACCATAAAGTAATCATGCAATGATTGCAAACTATGAGGCTGTACAAAAATATCATGAATTATATTAGAAAATTAGAAAATTTTGGCAGAATCATTTGACTGAGTGTTCTTGGCCATTTCTAGTTTCTACTGTATCGTATCCCTAGCGTTATCCTAGTGCATTTATATCTACATAGTTGTCTTCACAGGGAATCAAATATCCCAATCAGGCAAGAGGGACTAGCACGAATCTTCTGTATCATCTTTCTGCTGTCTTTGGCTACGGGCTATTCTATTGCCAGATGGGCTCCACTTCTAGGAACAGTAAAGTAATCGAATAGGTCCCAGTCACCAGAGAATCGGAGCAGGATCTGAATCATAGAAGCTATCACAGAGAATCCAAAGTCCCCAAGTCGCTGTTGCATTTGCCATTTTTCGTTGGGTCCTTCTCTTTCGCGGCCTCGTCTACAATCCTACTTCCTACATCTACACAATAAATAATATCACTTTGTGTTAAGTTGTTGTCGTCCCTGCCTCTCTCTCTCTCTCTCTCTCAATCGAGGAGCGAGGATTGAGGAGACATGGGGGACGAGCCATTGCTCACTCGCTGGAGCTTCGAGGTCGCCTAATCTCTCTTCCCCCTTTTGGCCTTTTCTATATACAACCTTTCTTCATTTGCTTATCTATATATATACAACCTATCTCCCTCTTTTCTGTTCGTAGGATTTCGAGTTCAATTATGATGTCAAATTTGGGATCAAGAGAGCCGCCGATGAAGACCGAGCGATTGATTTGGAGAGCTCTAGCAATGGAACTGTCCATTACAATTTCAAGAGGAACGCTGCTGATTTGGCCATTTACGAACAGTTTCAACAACAACAAAAGGTTGGTTAGTCCAAAAGCACCCATAACTATAAGTCATTTCCATTTCTGATGCACATTTTATTTTTACTAGTCAAGTCATTGGATCTAATTTGTATCTACAACTACTACTCATATCACTTCCCAAATGCTTTCTCATACTCTTAATTTCAGGATAATAAGACACAAGTGCAATCTAGGTCAATTTCTGATAGAGATGACCAAGTGCCGTAAGATTCTATCAGCTTATTTTTAACTTTTATCTTCAAAGTGGTTTGTTCATATTAATTAGACCAGTACTTACGATACCTGTATGACGACTTATATCTTTGGTATGTTATTTGACTCGCTTCACATTTTAAAGCCTCCTTCTATACTCTAGTCGTCTAGTGCAAGGAATAACAAATGTATACTGGCTTCATTACTAGCATGAACCCCAGCCAGCATGGTGTAAGCTATACTCCTGTAGCAAACTTTACCAAGGAAAAGTTTATAAGTAATTTGCTTTTGTTTTAATTGATTATGTAGTCAGAAGTCTCTCATTCCTCCATTTGAATCAGCTGAAATGCGCAACCTGGCAGAAGCATTAACAAGGTACACTTAGCTAAATTAAGTTCAAATTGATCTGTTTGGAGTATTTGTAAAATTATCAAAGTTTTCATTTCTGATCACACACTTAAAAAATAAAAAAGCTTGCATACCTACAGAAATGAAAAACACGCTGTATATCCTGAACTCACATGTGAATATCTTCCATGTTTCTTTTTCATACTTTTTTCCATCACAAACTGCCATTCTGTTGTAATCCTCACCCTGTAAGAAACAAAAAGCATAAAGGGTTATTATGGTCACTTCTGAATACAATAGAGAAAGAAGGGTTTTACGGCCCTCATTATTGCCATGTAGGGTTTTACATAATATCTGTAATCTTTGGCACAGTATGAAGCATTTAAATTACATGGGTGTGCATTAAAAATTTTAGCCTCATTTAGTCTTTTCTTTTTAATTTTAAAAAATAGGGATATCGTACGGGGGAGCCCAGATGTGAAGTGGGAAAGCATAAAAGGATTGGAGAATGCAAAGCGGCTTCTAAAAGAGGCAGTTGTCATGCCTATTAAGTATCCCAAGTAGGTCCCACTTGTCCTATATGATTCTTTTTCTTCAGTTAATCAAAGAATATTTTGAGTCCATATTGACTTTTCATAAATTACAATGCACTTTACATGAATAAGCACAATAGATTATTGAATTTATACCTTATCGATATGGGTATTGATATTGTAACTAAGTGGTATAATTGGTGAAAATAATAATTAAAGAGTGTTTTCTACATTTAAGCATAATTTAATCCCTGTTTTCAAATAAGATTTAAATAAGAAAACAATATAGTAGTTAGTTGTTATTCTACTTGTAGTAATGTATTGTCTACTTTTGTTTTTTTAATGAAAGGAGACTTTTATCTATTCTTTTTCCCTTCTGTTTTAAATTTTGATTGACATTAACTATCTTTTTGGTACTAAGTGAGGAAAACCAGCATTATTGAAGAAGAAAAATGAGATTGTAGTTAATATATGAAATTGGTATGCTTGGATTGATATGTCATGCTGTGAATATCATTTATGTACATGCTGCTGTTACAGATACCGGCTTGATTCCTTGGGATGTGTGTGTGTTTTATTTTTTTATATGAGTTGTGTGCTGGCTCAATCTGAGGTAATCATATGCTAAATTGCACACAATTGAGACCTCATTTGGCTCAAAGTCTTGTAAAGTAAACAGGGAATTAATTCAGAAATTAACGAGGAAAATTGGCATTTGGCCCGTGACCTCTTGCGTTTGGTTCAACTAGGGACCATGTCCAATGGTTCAGGAGCCAAAGAAAAGTAATAGCACACTTCTCTCGTATTGGATTAGTCTGAGATGTAATTTCATTATTGGGTTGGAAAATTGCAACTTTTACAAACTCTGCTTTATTTAATTGGAATTACCTTTCTTGTTCTCTTTTCCATTTATTATTATATTAATACTTTTAAATCTTTGATCTCAATTGCAGGTATTTTACTGGCCTTTTATCCCCTTGGAAAGGTATTTTACTTTTTGGGCCTCCTGGAACAGGAAAGGTTTGTGCTTGTTTATCTGAATTATTTATGAAGTGCTCACCTAGAGAGGGGGGGGGGGGGGGATTTGAAATGAATAAAGAGACGTAAATATGAAGAAAATAACTATGAACAAAGAGAGAAGTTTATCTGACATTTGTTACATGCTTCTTGTATTTTGTTGTTTTATAATTCAATTGCTTTATATCACAAGTCAAGCAAGGTTTAGAACTCAACTGTGCATTACTTTGTTAAATACTTAACTGAGACCAAATCAGACTTGAACATATGTTGTGGCCAGAGAACTATTATAAATGACTTTATTGGCTTGTGTAAGTGCTCCAGCAAGGTCCTGGATTATGATACCCCTTTGACCTGGCTGAAATTGTTGGTTTGGTCAAAATTTGAACAAATGGCTGCATTTTATAACTTTACCTGTAAAAGTACTATTTCATTTGTTAAAACACATCTTTCAGACGATGCTTGCTAAAGCTGTGGCAACTGAATGCAAAACAACCTTTTTCAACATTTCGGCTTCCTCTATTGTCAGCAAGTGGCGTGGTACTGTATTTGTTTTCTTTCCTTGCATGGTTAGTTATAAAAGGTCTGAGGATATATTTGGATCCTGTAAAGCGAATTTGAAATTACTTTTATTGTGCTTTACATGGAGCTTTTCTGCAATAGTATTTAATACTCAGCCAACTGATAAACAGATAGTTTCTGTCATGAAGATTATTAGTACCCTGCTTGTTTGCTTAGATGCAGTTGAACCTTTTTGTGTGAGCTTAGTAATCTACAAGATAATAACAATGATTCAAGGATTTTGGTGATTTATATAGTTTTCAATTGACAAAGTGAATCTAAATAGGAGCAGTGCAATTATTGCACAAGTTGCATGCATATTTGTGTATATCTAAGGATTTGAAACTTCTCCTGTTGAAGTGAACATTCAGAATAATGGCCGATAAATGTTTGTGCCGGTTATAAGCATTAACAACAAATAATTAAACTACAATTCAATATGTAGATCTGGACGGAAGTTCAGTGACAAGAATACTGCAATTACTGTGCAGGTGACTCAGAGAAGCTTGTAAAGGTGCTATTTGAGCTAGCTAGGTATCATGCACCATCAACAATATTTCTTGATGAGATTGATGCTATAATAAGCCAGCGTGGTGAGGCTCGCAGTGAGCATGAAGCAAGTCGTCGTTTGAAAACTGAGTTACTTATACAGGTGTGCACAAACTTAACTTAGAAAAATAGGTTTTGTTTAGTTATGATGTTGTTTCTTGGAATTGAGATTTTAATCTTGGATTAACCATACTGTACTATCCTTGTTGTGCACCAAAATGGGTTTGCTTGAATTCAATAATTTCTCTCTTTATCTCAGCTAGAACCTTTTATCACTTGTGCAGATGGATGGCTTGACTAAGACAGACGAGCTTGTTTTTGTTCTAGCCGCAACGAACCTGCCTTGGGAGTTAGATGCTGCCATGCTTCGCCGCCTTGAAAAGCGTGTATATTTCTTTTGTTATAATTTCATCTTTACAATTATAATTAATCTTTTGATTTGATATGTGTATGTGTCAGTGAGTTTGTGTGTATGTGTGTGTGTGTGTGGTGGTGGGGGGGGGGGGGGGGCGGAGGATATATGTATAACTAGTATTATTTTAACTTATGAATTGCCAAAGGTTGTTGGATTCAGAGTATTTTATCTTTATTTAAGGATTTCATTCCCATATTACATGAATCTACTTAATCTTCTTAATTCATGTTTTGTTCTGGTAAGATCCTTGTGCCACTGCCGGAGCCAGAAGCAAGACGAGCAATGTTTGAGGAGCTCCTACCATCAAAGTCCGGTGGATCTGATATTCCCTATGACCTTCTTGTCGAGAGATCAGAAGGCTATTCTGGTTCTGACATCCGCTTAGTTTGCAAAGAGTCTGCCATGCAGCCCTTGAGACGGCTGATGCACACCCTTGAAAGCAGAGGAGAGCATGTTACAGAGGATGGTTAGTGTGTTCATATTTCTCATATACCAGATTTGGATTTAACCAATGAATACAGTACCAGATTTTTCTTTCTAAGTTCATGTCATGTTACTTCTAATTTTGTCATCATTATCATCATCTATATTTGGCAGTAGCAGTTGCAGAAATCTTTTTTTTTTTTTTGAAAAGAGGTGGGAGCGCCACCCAGTTTCATGAAAAAATTAAAATGAAACAAAGACAACAAGAAAATAAACAGACTCAACCGACTGACAACACCTAAACTCTGACTTAGTCTAATGCATCTAAAGTTAAACATAACAAGAGATCAACCTGTAGAGATTTGTAACTTCCTACCATGAGGACCTGACGCCTAAACATCTCATGCTATACAGCAAAATTTTCAAGTGCAACTTTAAGTAACATTGCAATAAACTCTCCAAAACAAACACAATTAAAGGTAAATCACTCCACAGTAAACAACTCCAGTGTAGAACCCTCTAAACAAGGAAGTAGTCACATGACAGCAATTGCCCGAAAGTCTTCTCTCACAGTCCCCACATCTTGAATCGCTATACCAGAATCAGATCCAGTTGCAGCAATCTTTAATTTGATGATTTTTGTTCCTTTCATTTTTTTTTTTCATTTTTTGCTTGAGAGACATCTAGATGAATTAGAGAATCTACTTTTGTACTGTTCAGATCCAGTTGTGAAAATTGCCATTCAGTTATCTAACTTGATACTGTTAACAGAATTGCCAGAAGTGGGTGTTGTAACACCTGATGATGTAGAACTTGCTCTTAGAAACACGAGACCATCAGCTCATCTGCATGCGCACCGGTATGAACAGTTCAATCAGGACTATGGAAGCCATGTTATAAATTGAGACAGATCCCCAAATTCAACTTGATCAAAGCTGACAAGAACATTGAATCTGCTGCAAGTACTTGTACATCATTGTTTATGACTTTATGTGGCAAAGAAATAAGCTGTTTGACAGACTAGATCTTTTGTGCAATGGTTATGTATCAATTTTAGACTGGACAGCTTGCTAGCGTGTATTCTTTATTGTTTGGGAAAGTAAATTTTAGAATAAGCATTGAAAGTTTGAAACTATGTTGGAACCTCAACATATGTGTTGTTTCTGAGCCAGCCATACCTTTTGGGTTGTCTATTCGATTGATCACCGTGTGCTAGTAGTTTCAGTTGTTAACGCTTGATTCTCCCCAGGAAATGGATGTTCGCCACCACTTGATATGTTATTGCAAAGTAATGCCAGCAGCTTGATACAGTCACACTTGGTGTGTTTGGCAGCACGCACGAACAGGACGAACTACTCCCCCTGTTCCTTGTTCCCAGATTTTGGTGAACTGGGCGAACTAGCTGTTCGCGCGAGCTCTAGTTCGTCCCTTGTTCGCGTCAAAACCAAAGTGTGGTCTTGTGAAAGGCCAGTATGAACCATCCAAGCTTTTCTCATGGTTGGTGGCATTGGTGCGTACTGCGCATATAAGCGCAGGTAGTGGCACTTTTATTTTGGGCCTTGTTACACTGAGATTTCTTCTCGCTAGTAAAGCTCAATTATGGGTATTATTGTTGATTCTCAAGTCCAATCATAAAAGAGCCCAGACCAGTGAACAACAAATGAAAAAGGCATTATAAGTTTATAACCTGTATTATTTTACTTCTTGTGCGTTGATTTTTTGCTTGATCCAGTTAGTTGTGCGAACTGGAGATGGGAGAGGTTGGAATTTCCTCAACAGGAAAAAAATAAATTATGTTCAACAAATGACCACAAGCTCCAGCATCAACATATTCCTTTATTATTTTTCTCCTTATATTATTTTTCTCAAGTACCAAATGCATCACTAATTGCTAGTTGTAGCTATTCAGTGTATGCACCGGACTTGAAGAGTGCATCATGATATTAAAAATGTTTCTTTGGTATTTTAAGAAAAAAGGGTATGGATTTTTTTTTTTGAATAACAAATTGTTTCTATTTCTGAAAATAAGTTTACATGTAGTTTGCCAATGGCTAAAACAAAGGGAAACGAAGAAAAATAATGAAAATAAAAAAGAAAAGAAGAAAAAGAAAAAGAAGAATTAAACTAAAATAGTACAGAGATAATGAATTTTATTAAAGACTTATTTCTTTTCCCTAAGTGGTGATCCTGTTATTTCCAGCTTATACTCCAGTCAAATTCAACAAAATCACCAGCAACATGACAAAAAGAATGTTCTATTTAAGATGCCATTTTTATATAGACAAGATATTTATGCAAAGACCTGAGGTTGTCAACTCTTTGAATGTACCGAGCTATACTTTAATCCACCATGAGTATTATAAGAGACAAAATAAGAAGGATAACATTATTTGATTATTAAGATAATCAAAATATATATTAAATCTAAGGTCTAGTTGCTCGTATTTTTGAATTGTTGCGGAAAGAGATGCGCTTCCCTTTTTCCCAATTCGCTGGAACAAAAGTTCGTGGTTATTCTAATATTTTTTTTGTTCGCGAATCTTTTGATAAATTGAGACATTATATCAATTTTATTGATCATCGGCCGGTATTTAGCATGTGACTCATATGCATTTATTAAATTTTAAGGCTTTAAAATGCGATTTGTGAGGTTAGACGGTTGGGTGGTGATTTAGCGTTTATCGGTGATAAAATGGTAATAAAACGGTTTAAATGGAAATAAAACGGATAAAACGGTAGTACGGTATGAACTAAAACTAAGATAAAACGAAAAAAAACTGGGTTTTTTTAAAAACTTGTTAAATTCTAACTTATACTCCGAACTTGGGTCATTGTCTTTCGACTCGGCTGCTCAAATTTTGTCCAAGTTTGGATACATGGAAAAAAATATATATGGGTGCGTTTGGATAGGTGTGGGAAGAAGGGAAGAAGGGAAGAAGTGGGAAGAAGTATTGGGAAGTGTGTAACTTTGTGAAGAATTTGAATTGTTTATAATTTTTTTTCTTCTTCTTCCTTCTTCTTCTTCTTTCTTCCAACGATCCAAACGCACCCTATATATGTCCGAAAATCGATGCTTCAAGCATGTGGTCTAGTAGCTCAGGTGGTAAGAGCACTTGGCTCTCTTCTAAGAGGTCCAGGGTTCAAGCCCACATGCTTGCGATAGGCTTGGCGAGCCAGCGTAAAAACTCAACCATATATACAAGAAATGATCAGGGTCGGGGTGTCATTTCTAGCCTACCCCAACTTGTTTGGGATAAAAGGCTTAGACTTTTTTTTTTTATAATGTAGACTGTTTTCTTTCCAAGGACTAGCAACTAAAAGAGATGGTTGCCTTCAGTCGTTCATGTTGATTGAAAATGTCTAGCTAGCACAAGTGCATAACATTGTAAATTTGTAATACAAGGGAAGAAAAGAATAATAACGCCTCCGTTTGGATGCGTTGAGAAGAAGTAGGAATAAGAAAGAAAGAAAAAAAAATTATAAACAATCCAAACTCTTCACAAAATTACACACTTTTCAATATTTCTTTCCTTCTTTCCTTCTTCCCACACCTATCCAAACGGAGCCGTTAAAAAAGTACAAACAGATCCAGAAACTAACCAACAATCAAGTAAAAGAGGATACCCATTGTATTGTCTACCATATTTTGAGCATCTCATTAGTACGGTTCTAGCACGCCAACTAGTGCCATATCGTTTTAATTTCTTTTTTTTTGTCATTTGTTAAATTTTTTTTTTTTTTTTGTGGAATATCCACGCCCTTAGGCCGTCATTTCTTAAAGCTACGGGTTCTTTTAACGAAATTTTAATTAGTTTTTCCTCTATTCATATCATGCTTTAGATTGATCATCTCTCTTAACTTAAAAAAAAAATTCTTACTCACTAGATAGTCGCAATCTAGTATGTCTAAAAAAAACTTAAGAATAAAAGATGCAGCTAAATAACAAAATTTTCTGAGGGAAGACGAGAAATACAAGAAGTGTACCTGATTGGACAAATTTGGAGACTACTAAATATCTGAAATTTTGCTAGGATTTGCTTTTGTATTTTATTTTCTTTTGCTGAGCTTGACAGCCACTGTCAAGTTTATCTTAAAAAACTTAAGAATAAAAAAGAGATGTTTAGAATAATAAAACTTTAGTCATTGTCACATATGCGTACTAGGTCAGAGTTGAAATTGTTAGTAGCATAATAATTTTATAATAGCTTTTCAAATGTATGAAAAAGTTACTAATTAATAGACTTCTTAGCATATTTAGTTCTAACAATTTCTTTTCGAGAACTCCTAATATTTTTTATATGAATTTTCAACTCCATTTCTTCGAACAATACTAAATTCATCTGGCTTAAGTTGACATAGTATAGGAATTAGTACAATCAATTAGCTTACTTGGGAATTTGTTATATATGTTCAATTTGTTATCACATCTAAATTAATTAATATAATATAATACAATATTTTTCATATATTAAAATCGAGGTGATAAGGATTATCTCTAAATTTTCTTATCCCGTCATCCCCTAGGCTACGTGCTTTCTTTCTTTCTATTTTTGGAATATTGTTCCAATGCGTCCTCATCCTTTCTGTTTCTGGAATACTGTTTCATCGCCTCCTCATCTAGCGTGTATCCATCCCCTTTCCTCCAGGCACCTTTACTCATCTAGTGTGTATGGTAATCAGGGGCAGATCTAGTATAGAGCAAGCCCAAGTAAGTGCCTGGCTAAATTTTGAGGTCCAGTGTAGAAATTTGTTGTTATGTCTAGGCTAATTTTTAAAGAGTGTATGGGCTTCAAAAAAAAATGTCACTTGTTGGGCTTGAGATTTCTACTTTAACTCTATCAATTTATTTTGTGCCTAGGCAAAATTATTTTCTGGATCCGTCACTGATGATAATTGTGCTAGTTTTGTATGCATAATTGTTCTACTTAATATACATAATAGTTCTACTTAATATACATAATTGTTTAGTTCATGCACCTAATTGTTCTACTTAATATGCATAATTGGTCATCTTAATACACATAATTGTTCTAGTTAGTAGGACAATTGTTCATATTATTCATGTCCAGGACAAGTGTTCGTCTAATTGTTCTAGTTGGGAGAGGGGGCCAACCTGAGATTAGTGAACAACAGAATGGGATAGAATAAGAACAAGAGATCAACGATGGAGGGGATGGGGATGGAGATGGAATGAGAACAGGAGATCAGCGACAAAAACATAAAGAATGGGATGACGTTGAGCCAAAAATAAGAGGAAAAAAAAAAACGCATCATCTAGAAGGTGATGGGATGACATTGAGAAGAGAATGATGTTAAGTAATTTTGTATTAAAATCGATACTCCAATGTAACATGCAGACATAACTTTTTTGTTTTAGAGAATCAATTGAGAGTTCCATGTTTTTGTATACATAATTTACTATTGGACAAAAGAAACTTAATCGGGCTTGTAAGTTTTAATTTGTTTCCCCTTCATTTCCCAACTAGCTAGTTGGTACCTTTTGTGCCTTTAGCATGAGATGAGCTGATTATAAATTAGATTCTGCTCAGACAATTTTCTTTTTGAAAACACTTAAAATGACCTGACTGCAATGGAGGAGCATGAACAAATGCAAAAATAATTAGAGAAAAATAATATTAATGAGTTCTTCGCTCCAGGTCTTCAAAGTCCTCCGACCCCGTAAATTTTTTGAAGTCTTTATATACTACTAGCAAACTATGCCTCTAGACAAAGACAAAAAAAAAAAAAAAATAGGATTCACATACTATATATTATTAAAAAAAACGGAGTTGATAATCATCATCTTCAAAATTCATCATTCCCCCAACAGTTGAATTAATTGCATTCTGAAAAAATAAGAGGGATGATGATGATGGACATGAATCCATCATCCTCTGATCTTCCCTGTTAATGAAGACATGTTAGGAACACATTTGTAATTTTTGTCTCTCTTCTCATCATCCTCCTCTCTGTTTCGCTCCCTTCCCCTCCCTTCGAGCATAATTTTTTTCAGCACAATTTTTTTTTCAGAACAACTAGAACAATTAGCTTACCAACTAGAACAACTACTTTACCAACTATAACAATTAGCATTTTTTCTAACACAATTATTATTATTTTTCCAGAACAACTAGAACAATTAGCTTACCAACTAGAACAATTGTTATATTAACTAGAACAATTGCTATATTAAATAGAACAGTTATATATATTAACTAGAACAACTATATATAACTGTTTTAGTTAATATATATAATTGAACAATTATGTATAACTGTTCTAGTTAATATATATAATTGTTCTATTTAATATTGTAATTATTCTGTACATTTTGTTTGAAAATAATGTTATGTCTGGTGAAGAAAAATTAAATTTTGTTTGGAAATAACGTCATTAATCATTCCCGCTCATCCCACAGACTTTCTATTAATGAGGACACTAGATAATTAATGAGAATTCTAGGGATGATAGGATGATAGAATCCAGGAGATTAATGAGTAAACTAGACTTTCTATTAACGAAGGTGCTAGATAATTAATGAGGATTCTAAGAATGATAGAATGAAAAATTTAGAGAATGACGGAAAGTAATTTCGTTCCAAAAATACGCCTATAATACTAAAAAGTAGAAATATTATAAATACGTACATTATTGAAATCAAAGAGGTGAAATTGACACCCTGCGTAAAACCGTCACTGCCTCTAATATGTGGGCATAAAAAAACAAAAAACAATTGATAATATTTTTTCTAAAATTGTACATGTTAGGTAACAATGATAGGTGACCCATTCTATAGGCAGATATATATATATTTTTTAAATAATTAAACTATCTAAATATCATTCTGATCCTTTTTTGTTAAAGGGACAAATTTTTTTTATGAAATCAATATCTAGAGCACAGATTAGATCATATCTCACAAATTAGTAATAACATAGTTGATAAAAGAAAAATTGTTTACACCTCTAGTTGTAATTATTTATGATATTTTTATGAATGTTTTTATAAATAGTAGGAATTCACATAAAAAAGTATTACAGAACAACGCTAAAATTTAAAATTAGTTAAGAACAACATTATATATTCTTTTTGGCAAAATCGGATATAACCCCTCCAATCTTGCTTATTCAGATATAACCCTTATAATCTTTAAAACCGGACATAAACCCCTCTAATCTTGTTTAATATAAACCCTTTCTATTAAGTTTGATTATATTTTAATTTAAAATTTTTGTTGTTAAGCTATAATCTATTAGATTGTGGCCAAAATATCCCTCTGCTCTATCTAACCTTTCGTCTCTATCTCAGTACGTAACAGATATAGTTTGCGTTTTAACCACTGGACGGGGAGATTCAAATAAATTATGCTTTAAGTTGTGCTAACTGAGATACCCCTCTTTTTTTCATAAAAAAAAAATACCCCTCTTTTATATTTTTCCCCTGGTGTTATTTTGGTACATATGACTTATTATGAACTAATAAAAAATTCTTCCCCAATGTTTTCCTCATATTTGATGTAGCACGTTATTTATCTCTATTTGAATCAGAACTATCAATTCGTCGGTTGGGTTTTTAAAAGGCAATACATAATTTATCGCATAAATACCTATCTGTGCATATTTAATTTGTTCTCACGATTAAAGCAATTAAGAAAGAAGAAAAAGCAGAACTTGGGAAGAATAATTTTGTCACAGAATAACAGTTTGGAAAGAAATCAGGCATCGATTATTTCTTTTCTCTGCTGGAAGGCAGAAATTATTTTATATAGCATTTTTGACATAAAAAATTTTAATACACAGAATTATTATTATTTTTTTTAATAAGAAGAAAGTTCCAACGCGTTTTAGGAAAGCGTATTTGAATTCCCCTTCTTACGCGTTTATGAAACGCGCTCAAGAGCTTCCAACGCATTTTATAAACGCGTACGAAGGAAAATAAATTCCTCACTGCAACTACGCCTTTTGAGACGAGTCAGTCCTTTGTACGCGTTTATGAAACGCGTTCGGAGCCCTGGAGCGCGTTTCATAAACACATACGAAGGTCATCTCTTTCAAATTGGGTGAATAGCCGTTTCATTTATTTTTTTCGTTCGCCATCGATCGACAGAGAAAGAGAGAACCAGAGAAAGAGAGAAGGAGAGAAGGAGAGAAGGGGAGAAGGGGAGAAGGAAAGAGAAAGAGAGAAGAGAATCCAGGCCAGGGCGAGAAGAAGAGAAGAAAGGCAGCGGCAGCGGCAGCGGCGAGAGAAAGAGAAGAGGAGAAGGCAGCGGCAGCGGCGAGAGAAAGAGAAGAGGAGAAGGCAGCGGCAGCGGCGAACTTGCGACAGCGAGGTATTGTATTTTGTATTTTGTATTTGAAATTGTTGATAATTAGGGGTTTAGGGGTTTAGGGTTTAGATGAAATTGTGGAATTGTGAAATTGTTGATAATTGTGAAATAATGATAATTGTATTTTGGATGAAATTGTGGAATTGTTGATAATTGATGTTAATTGATGAAATTGTGATGGAATTGTTGATAATTGATTAAATTGTGGAATTGTTGATAATTGATGCATGATGATAATTATGTATAAATGGAATTAGTTAATTGATGTTGATAATTGTCGATAATTATGATGAAATTGTTGATAATTGATGTTAATTGATGAAATTGTGATGGAATTGTTAATAATTGATTAAATTGTGGAATTGTTGATAATTGATACATGATGATAATTATGTATAAATGGAATTAGTTAATTGATCAATTATTTATTTATAATTGATGATAATTGATGCATGATGATAATTATGTATAAATGAAATTAGTTAATTGATCAATTATTTATTTATAATGTCATAAATACAAAATGGAATTAGTTAATTCTGTGTATTATTGATAATTGTCGAAATGGAATTAGTTAGTAATTGTGTATAACTGAAATTGTTGATAATTGATGCATGATGATAATTATGATAATTATGTATAAATGGAATTAGTCAGTAAATTGTTGAAATAAAAAGAAATTTATATACAAAAATTACGGTGCAAATGTAGATTATTAATCAGTAATTATTGTGAAAATGTCAATTACATAGAAAAATAATTTTTGTTTTGTTCGTTTTGATTATTGAAAAAATATTAAGGGTGTGTTTGGAATATGTCACGAACAGCTAGTTCGTGAACTAGCGCTGTTCGCACAAACCAAGCAACCCACGAACAACCGTAGTTCGTGAACTTCTCCCTAGTTCTTAGTTTCCCGATTTTCACGAACTAGTTTTGTTCGTGGGCCTATTCGTGGGCTTTTGTTCTTCTCCTTGTTCATCCCTTGTTCGTGAAGCATCCAAACACACCCTAAATTCATTGTTGTTTTAAATTGTTGTTCTTAATTGATTATTTCAATCAGATGAGTTCAGCAGAAGATGAGGCTGGTCCTTCTGGTGCTTCACCACCTCCCACCGAAGCACCCCCCACCGAAGCACCCTCCACCCAGCCTCGGCCAAAAAGACGTAGGCGTCGCGCAGCCCGTCCGAGCGCGCAAAATGTCAATCCACCTGTGCAACCAGCCAACGTAGAAAACCAACAGGTTTTGTTTGTTACGGATAACGAGCATCTCGTTGGTTTGTCTTTTGAGGAGGTAATAAACTGTTTTAGGTTAATTTATATTTTTTTGCTTTAATAATTTAGATTTCTTAATAGACTTATAAATTGTATTAAATGCTTATTATAATTTGTAGTAAAAAATTAATTGAAAATGAGGTTTATGTTCAATCTAATAAATTGTATTAAATGCTTATTATAAATTGTATTATAAATTTAAGACTATTGTAAATTCTTATAATATTTTTATGTTCAATCTAATAAATTGTATTTATTTTAAATGCTTGTAAATGCTTATAAATTGTATTATAAATTGTATTTTTTAATACAACGGGTTATGTTTTGTGTTAATGCAGCGTGAAACACATTTGGAGATGAGATCGCACAAGCGAACGATTAAGGTGGACGATCGAATTGAGGGAAGGCTGATCAAACTGGGGCTCAGTCACATTACGAAGGTGAAGCATGTCAACGTCGACATGCCATTACTGAAGGCAATGGTCGAGTTTTGGCGTCCGGAGACGCATACTTTTCATTTTCCCGTTGGAGAGATGACCGTTACTCTACAGGTAATTTATTTAAACTTGATATTAAATTTTTTTAATATAATTTTCGTATTAATTTTCACAATTAATTCTAACATAAAATTTTGACTTAACATGACACGAATTTAATGTCACATTTATTGAAACTTTATATTTAAAATTCAAATTTGAATATTAATTTTCGTAATATTAACATGACACGAATTGCATTATTAACATGACAACAATTTAACGTATTTTGTAATTGTTACCAGGATGTTGCCTTCTTATATGGTTTGCGCTCGACGGACATTCCAGTTAGATCGAATACGAGAGGGCCCTGGGAGGAAAAGATTCGTGCAAATCTTTATCCTCATGAAGATTTGGGAGACTGACACAGAGAAAGGAGTAGCAGGGAGTAAGTGAAAAAAATAAAGTGCAATATTGATTTTTGCTATTCAGTATATGCATTGCTTAATTGTATTGATTATTTTAAATTTGTACAATGCAGGGGCGATGTTGTGGGCAACAACATCAAGTTGAAATGGTTGCGACAAAATTGCGGGGTGGCGCCACAGCCAGGTGCTACTGATGAGGAGTTAGACCGATACACGCGTGCAGTTGCTCTAGAGCTATTTGGGACGTTGATGTTTCCCGATATTTCTCAGAATTCCGTCCCAGCATACTATTTGGAGCTCGTATCGGTATAATTTTCTTAACTTAAATATTATTTTTATTTGTTTACTATGATATTGGAATTCAATGTTACAAATTCAATATTTTTATTTGTTGACTATGATATTAGAATTCAATGTTACAAATTATTTTTTTGCCATTGGACATTTATATGATAATTTTACCCTTTTAAATATGCCACTATAAAACTTAAAAATTAGTAATATGTCATCGCAAAAGATATAATTAATTTTATGCTATTATAAATTATTAACAATTTATTTTATGACACTGTAAAATAACAAAATTATAATATGCCATTGTCGCATAAAAATTAAAGATTTGTATACTCATTATAGCAAGACTAATATTATTATAGCACAATTATTATAGCAAGACTAATATTATTATAGCACAATTATTATAGCAAAATTGTTTGCATGGTTATTATTGTTTTCAATGTTCTCGAATTGAGTTTGAATGTGTTGTTTAATTTAAATGCAGGGCAATTTGAATGAAGTTCCGGACTTCAATTGGGGAGGTGCCACGCTTGCTTGTCTGTATCGTGCTCTGGACCGTGCCTCCATGTGTTTCAAGGTTGTGACGGGACCTTGGATGCTACTATTGTTTTGGGCATGGTCATACCTCCCTGTTTGTCGCCCAGAGGTTGCTCCTATCGGTGGATTAGGACAGCCTAACCTAGATTCATGTGTGCCGTTTGGGAGGTAATAACTTATAATAATTTTTCAATAATTTTATGCAAATTACAACACATCAATCCTAACGTTCAAAATTTTCAGGAAATGGGACGAAGCTCGGTCTTTCTCACGGAGCCAGCACCGCGGGGTAGTGGAGAACGCACGGGACTACCTAGCCGTGTTGAACGTTGAAGACGTCAACTGGTTTCCGTACTTTTTCGACAGGGCTGTCATGCCACGGGTAGCACAGGAGGGTTCCATAGCGGAGCATGTTCGGTTGCCGCTTATTTTCTACCACATTATTGCCTACTACTACCCCGACCGTTGTAGGCATCAGTTTGGACTGTACCAGATTACTCCTCCTCCACTATCTGTGGTACGTTTGCTATATTTTTCCGATTTATCATACTATTAACTTCTATTTAATTAGAGTAAACAACTAACGTGTTTATTTTAACAAAGTTGGGACGTGACACAGAACCTGCTGGGTTTCCAGCACGGTACCTATCGAGATCGCCCAGATTTTGCTACCATTTTTGCGGGTGCACATGCAGAGTGGACTGACGAGGCACTAGCAGCACGCCAGCTGGAGACTCGATCCTGGAGTGCTACTGATTCGTTGCGGTACTTTCGATGATTTTGGCGATACGGTGCCTCCGAGAGACCCACGCCACGAGAGGATGCCGAGGCACGTCTCCAGCGCACTCAGCAGCTGCCTCTTGCTCAGAGGCAGTACACAAACATGGGGTCCAGACTTCGCAATACGGTACGTCTTAATTTTTTAAATATGGAATGTATGATTGGTAAATGGAATTGTGCAATATGTCATTATTCTCGTAAATTGCAGGGCAACTCTGCGCTGAAGAATGCACTTCATGCATTGGGACTGGTTGTGAAGAAGGGGTGCAGAAGGGTGGGAAAGGCAATTCTCGCCAACTGTCGTTCGCAGTTGCATGATGCTTCCATCCCTTTGAGGTAATTTTAAATAATTTAATTTTTTGATTGCGTTTTTGCATTTTAAATTCAATAATTTATAAATTACAGGTTGGAGGATTTGTTGGAGCAGCGAGGACTTCCAACAAATATTGCGGACATACCAGATTCTGGGGACGAGTCTTCCTCTGCACGTCTGACTGTACCCACAGACATTCAGGCGGAGGATCTGATGCATGCGGTTAGTATTCGTTCATATGCAAGTTTCAATTTTAGATACTAATTTATTTACATTGACATTGTTTTTTTTAATATTACAGGATGGTCGACTGAACACCGGGCGATTAGATGATATTTTAGGACTACGCACGTTCTTTCCTACTCAGTTTTCAGCCTCAGGTTCTACTCCATCCATGCATAGTGCATCAGCATCGACCTCGCAGTTTGCTGGTATTTCTCAGGATCCCACTGGCATTTTCCAGCCTCATGATCCTCCACCGTACTCCTTTGCACCATTTGGTATGCCTTCCTCTTTTCCTGCATTTACTATTCCTCCATTTACTGTTCCGTCAGTGCCTACGCCTTCTTCTATTCCATCATTTGGCACTCCGTTGGGTAGTATGGGAGGGACAGACTCCTTCAGCACATTGCTACGGACGGCCGCAGATGAGGAGGGTGATTATGTCCCTATAGCGACTCCTCAGGAGGCTGGGCAGCCCGTTGAGTTTGGGCCCATACAGCAGGAGGCTCAGCAGGACCAGCAGGAGGACCGCCAGGAGGAGGACGATGGGGATACGGACTCCACTGACTCAGGAGACGTTACTGCCCCGGCCAGACGAGATAGGCGTGCGGTGAGGGTGATTGACAGATTTTCACCTTCAGGACCTAGGAGGAGGCGGCGGCGTTAGTTATGATTGACTTGTGTATTACTGATGATCTTTTTTGTTTATGGACTTGTGACATGTTTATGACTCCTGATGGACGGATTGTTTATTTTTCGTTTATGGACTTGTGATTGACTTGTGTATTACTGATGATGATTGACTATTTTTCGTTTATGACTTGGGATTGACTTGTGTATTTATTGGATTGCTTATTATGACTTGTGATGATGGACTTGTGTATTATTTATTGAACGTCAACACATTAAAACCACAACTTATAGTGCAAAGCACTACAAAAAATAAAGGAAAATAAAAAACAACCATAAAAATAAAACATTGCATTAACAATTCCAACTAAATTACATTAACAACCATAATAATAAAACACATAAATATTACAATGATATAAATACTTAGAGATTTTGACTATCGACATGTTGTAGAATTTCATCCCACCATGGTTGCTCATCTTCATCATTCGGTTGTTGTTGATTACTCGCACCAGTGTTGTCAGCGAACTGAGCGACTTCGTTCCAAAAAGCAGCATCATCTTCTTGTTGATTACTCGGAACAGTGTTGTCAACGAATTGAGCGGCTTCGTTCCAAAAAGCCGCTTCGGTTTCTTCTTTTTCTATCTCTGCCATTCGGCTTGCCGCAATTTGTCGAAGTTCATCCCTCTTATTCATTTCTCTCAATTTTTGCTCTGATTTTTTGAGCATTTTTTTTCTTGCCTCTTCTTCCCTTATTTTTTTTTACGATCCATTTCTTCATTTCTTTCTTTAATAATCCTCTGCGTCTCTATGTCCCGAGCTCTTTGTTCATTCTCGTCGTGACGTTTGTGCTCATGGTAGTGGTCACGCAATATGTTTTCTTTGTAATTGAAAACTTGAGCACACCTTGTACAGGTCACTGTGTGGTCTCCATTAAAGTTGTATATTTTCTCGTAAACGGTCCAGTGAGTTGGTTCACACGAGAGGTAGGGTTTCGGTTATTGTGAGGGGATGAGTTGAGGTTCTGTGTAATATTTTTTGTACCAGTCATATCGCCTTTCTCGGTTCAGATTCTTTTCGTGTTCCCGCCATCGCCGCTCCTGGTACTCCTTCTGTTCCCTTTCCGGCCCACCATTAATGTGCCATTGGTAGTGTATTTTTAACTCGAGCACGTCCCCCTCTTCAGTCGTGTCTTCATGGATGTTGTATTTCAAAATGCGATAACAAGAGCGGCAAATTGCCTCGTATTCTCCGTTTTCTGGTTGATTTCTATTAGCAGGGTAATGGTAGAAAGTTGGCCAATACTCAATGCGGGTTGCTCTTCGATAGTTTGGAACATCATTATTTGAGTTAGAGCTATTTCCTTTGTCCATTGTACTGAAGGTTTTAACAAGAGGGAGGTAGTAGGTGTTTGTGCATTCTAATTCAACAATGGCTGGTTTTATAAATAATTTCACCAGTTCAAAGATGACATTGTAAAATCAAATTTTGTCATGTCTTTTGCAGTCTTTATCAGAGCATGCTTGTACTTTTTTTTCTAAAAATTAAATAATACACCTTTGAACGCGTTTATAAAATGCGCTACAGGGCTTTGAACGCGTTTTATAAACGCGTACAAAGCTCTGACAAACGAGGGAAAAGTTGACAGCATCTCTCCTTCGTACGCGTTTATAAAACGCGTTCGGAGCTCTGGAGCGCGTTTTATAAACGCGTACGGAGGAGAATTGCTAAACGCTCTTCTAAAATGCGTTGGAACTTTCTTCTTATTAAAAAAAAAATAATTCTGTATATTAAAATTTTTGTGTCTAAATTTTTATATAAAATAATTTCGGGTCGGGCAGGAAGGCAGGCACACAAAACTCAAAGGATCATAAAAAATAAATTTTTTGATCGAAATATAATGAAATTTAATCAGAAGGGTTTATATCTCTATTCATAATCAAGATTAGATGGGGTTATATATGTCCGATTTTGAAGATCATAAGAGGTTTATATCCAAATAAGCAAGATTGTATCCAATTTTGCCATTCTTTTTTGGTTTCTAATTGTTTGAGAATTAGGACATTTAATGCTGAACTTCAATTGTTAGAGTGAAGACGCTGCATACATACATACGTACTTGTATACGTACGTACATACATGCATACGCAAAAGTACGTACATGTGGTGATCATCAATAATATATAATGAAAACTAGAATAACTTTAAACTATATCTTCGTATATATTCTTTTTTGGGTAAGTTGGAGAACTTATATATCGATGCTTGAATATTTGAAATTTATGTCCAAATTAGATAAATGCTAAAATATTTCTGAAGAATACACAGGCTAACATTAAACTGATATGAAATAATTATGAAATGCTGTTGTGTTAACATGATATTTGAGGAGAGTATTAATTGGGGAGGAGTTGGGGCAGCTAAAAATCAACCGAACTAATCAGCAACAATAGAGGCAGGTTCATTGTATAGTCAAGCTGACATTGGGGTCAGCGATGGATTTGGAAGGTCCCACACTGGAACGGGTGGGGTTTGGTGGGACCCGGAAGGTGATGGTAGGTACATGGGAGGCACGACAGAGGCGCATGGCATGCAAAGCACTCACTCGCCACGTTGTACCCTTCACGCCGCTCTGGCGCTCTCTTCTCCGCCCCTTTGCCTCCGTTCATGCTCCCTCTCCTCGGTACTCGCTACTCGCTACTCGCTTCCCTTGCAATTGCATGTTTGCATTGCATGCCCACAATTATTCGCTTCTCTGCTCTCGCTACACCTGTCTTCTCTGCAACGTTGGCAAACTCCGAACCATCCTTAAGAAAATTTTCTGGAAGATTCGCGAATAATTATAATGCATGTGTTTATGGCAAACGCTGTTTGGATAAAATGTTGACACTAGGAAAAAAAATATTCAAATAAAATTTATAACGCGCGATAATTTTACAAAACATCGAATGAAAAGATTTTTATAAAATGTTATGTTTAATTTTACAAAGTAGATTGCCATCTAATTTTATCTTCTTCGTATTACTAAAAAGACTAAAAAAAATCATAGTAATGGGATGAAAAAATATTTTGTATTAGGGTTCATTTCATTTAAACATTCCGTGTTCTTTTCATTCTAACTGAAAATCTTCACTTTTTATTATTAGATTAAATTTTCGCCTTCGATCAAATTAGATTATAGTAATGAATGAAACATATTTGCTTGTAATCAATGATTGGATGCATTTTTAGACTCAAAATCAGATAAATATTTGGATTGGTGTTTTTATAAATTAGTAGGGATTTTTTTATTGTTTGAACACCTCTCTCTCTAACAATTAAATTCATAGTCGAAATGTTATTAATACTTCGATATTTCACCGAAATTATTTTAAATAGAAATTTACACCCCTAAAATTTTAATAGAAAGAATTAATTAATTTTTTTTAATAAGAAGAAAGTTCTTACGTAGTTTATAAAGGAGTACATTCTCTCTTCTTTTTATCCGTTTTATAACCAGATAAGATAAGAATGCTTCTTATCCTTTTATAAAACGGATAGGAAGGGATTGAGCCTGAGACCTTCCTACCTTTATATAAAACGCGTTTGAAAGTTAAAAAAATAAAATTTTTTCCGAAACCTTAATAGTAGCTATCAAATAATGTAAAAAGCTATTGTCGAAATTACCATTTCCTATCATTTTTATAAAATGTGTTATTTATTTCATTTGAAACGTGTGATTTATGTGTTATTTATTTCATTTTAATTTTAATAACTACCCTTTTATATAATGCGTTTGAAAGTAAAAAAAAAAAAGTTATTAATGATGATAAATAATGATAATTTACTAATAATTAATTTTAATAAGTAATTAGTAATTAATTATAGCTACTAATAATTATTTATCAATTATAGTTACTAATTTTAATAAGTAATTAATAAGTTACCAATAATTAATATTACAATAACTATTATTAATTATTATAAATATTACTATAATTATTAATTATTATTAATATTATTTATTTTGAATTATTAATTATTAATTAATTTAATTCTTATTATATTAACTGTAATTAATTACTAATTAATTATGCCAAACTTACACCACTAACCATACTAACCTTTATTTTGCCAAACGCACCATGTTGATGACTATTGGAACCAGTAACACTGTACTAGCTAGAAGTTGCTCCTAAAATGTACTAGAGGGGTAGAATGGTAAGGGTAGTGATTTGATGGGGTTAGTGCTAATTTAAGGTTAGTAAATGTTGTTTGGCGCTGTATATTAAGGTAAGTATAAAGGTTAGCAACTATTAATGGTGTAATTATTATTAACTTTTATTAATAACTATTATTTTTAATAAAAATTATTATTGATTATTAACTATAAATTATAAAAATAAACTATTATTAATTATTATTATCATTGTTATAATAACTATTATTGAATATCGTTATTATTATAATTTTACGATTATTATTATTTACTAATTATTATTACTATAACTATTATCAATTATTAATAATTATAAATATTACCATAATTATTAATTATTACTTGTTTTGAATTATTAATTATTAATTACTTTACTTATTATTATATTAACTATTATTAATTATTATAATATTACTATAATTAATAATTAATATTATTATTTATTTTGAATTATTATAAATATTAGTAAATTATTATTATTTATCATCATAAAAAACTTTTTTTACTTTCAAACGCATTATATAAATGGATAATTATTAAAATTAAAATGAAATAAAGAACACATGAATCACACATTTCAAATGAAATAAATAACACGTTTTAGAAAAATGTTAGGAAACGATAATTTCGGCAATATTTTTTTACATTATTTGATAGCTATTATTAAGGTTTCGGAAAAAATAATTACTTTTTTTTACTTTCAAACGCGTTTTATAAAAGGAGAGAATGTACCGTTTTTTAAACCGCTTAAGAACTTACTTCTTATTAAAAAATAATTAATTAATTCTTTCCATTAAAATTTTAGGGGTATAAATTTCTATTTAAAATAATTGTTGTACTAAACGTCTCTAGGTTTGTCGATTACAAAACAATATCATTTGGCATTTAACAATCTTCTTTGAGTTTTATAGGAAGAAGATACAATTTATGAGGACTTGGATAAAAGCTTTAAGAAAGATCAAGATCAAGTCTTTAGAGAGCTTGTAGGCTAGTTTAGACTAGGATAGAAGGTATACTTTAGTCCTTGTTTATCCTTGAAATGGTCTAGATAGCGAAAAGCTCAATAAACCAGCAAAATCCTGTTTTCAGTGACCTAGCGTCGTACAACGCTAGATAGTGGCACACAACGCTAGAACAGCTAAATTCATACTTTTGTGAATCAACGTTGCACAACGCTATATAGAGTTAGGCAACGCTGATTCACAACGTTGTACAACGCTCATTAGTGTTGTACAACGCTGCAGTTAAAAAACTTGGAAAATTTCCTGAGTACCATCGTGCAACGCCATATAGCGTTGCACCACGCCACAAAAATCCCAAGTTAGTTGTCCCATATAAACAGTCGTTTTTACATGCAAAGTTTCTGGAGTCGTTAGCCAACGTCTTTCAGCGTTGGGTAACGTTAGCGTTGTGTGACGGTATATAGAGTTGTACAACGCTCTGTTGAATCTGTCAGAGTTGTTCCTTTTGTCTCCCTTTAACGTTGTGTAACGCCATTCAGTGGCAAGCAACGCTCTGACAATTTCCAACGGAATTGTCGGAGCTTTCCTTTGGTTATACACTCCTTCGTTGTGCGACGGCAAATAGCGTTGCACAACGCTCTGACAGACCAACGGCTATATTAAAGAGCCGTTAGAATTTACAACGGTCATATTCCAGCGTTGTATAACGCTATTCAGCGTTGTACAACGTTGTGGCCTGTTTTTGCTGGGGAACTGCTCATTTCGAGCCCTATATATATCCACCCCTTGTTCTCTCTCCAACCAACGAGTTAGAGAGCTTCACTTTGCAAAATTAGACCAGAATTGAGCCTTTGAACACAGGGACACTCTCCCACTTGAGCTTTTCATAGCTAGACCATCTTGAGAGATTTAGTAGCCTCAAACACCACCGCCCCGACATTGTCGCTAGGTGTAGGTTGGAATAGGTTGAGAGCTCTTCTCCTTTGAGGCCGTTGTGCCATTCGAGTTAGGCCGATCCGCCTCGAGTGTCCTTGTGACGAGGTGATTCGGTTCGAAGTTGTAGTCCCGTTCTTGTTGGAATTGAACGGAGCGCGCCCTTTGGTGGTAGCGAAACTCCCGGAGACGTACGACTAAGGCTAGCTTCTTCTAGCGGGTCGGAACTCCGTAATCACATCGCGTGTTCAATTTCTCTCTCTCTTTCTCTCTTTATTATCTTGCATTGTGAATTGCTTGTGTGCTTGCTTGTATTGGGTACCAATTGAATTGTGTTAGGGTAGTTCATACCAAATCGGTCCAAAACCTTAATCGCTTCCGCTAAACCTTAGTTAAGCCGCCCCCATTAGGGACAACAAAGTGGTATCAGAGCAGGAACCTCGATTAAGCTATTCTTAATCTCGGTTTTCGATCATGGCGGCTAGAATTGTAGAAAAACCGGGTAAATTGGACCATACTTGCACAAATTTCTCTATTTGGAAAAATGGTATGGTTGGCTACCTCAAAAGCATGGGTGTTTGGTATATTGTGGCAAATGAATCTAAATTTAAACCAAATACTAACAAGCTTACCACCGAGGCCTTGAGGGAAAAGGAGGACAATGACTATGCGGTCAATGTCATCCTAAGCTCGGTGCATGAATCAATTGGTAGCACACTTGTTTGCAATTTTGATGTAGCTAGGGACATATGGAGAGCCATCTTGAGTTGTTTCGAAGGAAGCCAAATGGGAGGAGTACACACGGATTTGGAGTTCGATCCATGTACATCCGATTCGGACAATTGCGAAGTGCATGCATTTCTTGCCAAGGAAATGGAATCCTCTATTCCTTCAAATCATTCCACTCCATCCACATCACCTAAGGCATGCTCTCCTAAGGTATATGTTCCTCTCAATGAATCTCTTAGTAGTAGTGATAGTGAGAGTGATGATGAACCAACTTGTTCAACCAAATGTGTTGATTGTGATAGGTTGAATTCTATTCTTGATGCTACCCATGATGCCTTGGTTAGGAAATCTGATACCATAGAAACCTTAAAAACCAAGGTCGATGAGCTTACTTCTAAGATGGGTGAGTATGAGGCTAAAATTAAGGAGCTTGAAAAACAACTTGAAAAACAACTTGAAAAACCGGTTTTAGCTCAAGTTCCTAAAACGGATTTGAAAAACCTTTTCAAAGGTCAAAAGCCTCATGACAAGTCCGGTCTTGGTTACCAAAAGCCTTATCAAACCAAGAAAAGGAACTTGTCACACAATAATGGGAAACAAGTTGCACAAAACACACAATTTCAAAAACCTAGGAATTCTCGTGGTCATGCACATATGTACCAAAGGAAACCTAGAAACACTAGAGTGCAAAACGAAAAGAATTTGCAAAATCAAGAAAATAAGGTTTTTGTTCCAAAGGCGTCCAATAAAATTTATTTTAGAGGACCCGATGGATGGTTTTATGAATTTAAAGAGCAACACTCTTCTCAAAACCACAAAGCTCAATCCAATGGGCATAAAAAGAATGTTTCCCAACATTTCCAAAAGGATCGCAAAAAGGATTTTAATGTCTCATCCTATGATCCTAAGAAGAAGGCCGAATACCTTAGAGCCCATTACTATTCTCATTTTGTCAAGGGTTCTACCATGCCTAAGCCAACCAATGCATATTGCAACTATTGTTGTCAAAATGGTCATATCTTGTTGGAATGCAAACTTAGGAAACCAAATGGTGAGTCCAAAGGTAAGTGGGTTCCAAAAGCTTGTACCTCTAGTGGTACAACTAGTGGTATGGTAACCAATGTGGCCTAAATACCAAGTTAACCCCCGGTCTTATAAGCCAAATTTTTAGGGGGAGCCTCTTTATTTCTATCTTATTTCTTGTTTGAGAGGTTAAATTTGGTCACACTACTTTGTGTAGTGCTCTAAATTGGTTCTCCATTTCCTTTTCTCCAAAATTAAGGGGGAGCCATAAATTTAGGGGGCGCTTGCTTCAATTTTCACTTTTTGTCGATTTACAAAAAGGGGGAGAATTGTAGTAAAGCTTGTGAAATGCCAAAATTTAATCGCTTTACTAATGGTATTGTTTTGCAAATCGTCAAAAGGGGGAGATTGTTGTACTAAACGTCTCTAGGTTTGTCGATTACAAAATAATATCATTTGGCATTTAACAATCTTCTTTGAGTTTTATAGGAAGAAGATACAATTTATGAGGACTTGGATAAAAGCTTTAAGAAAGATCAAGATCAAGTCTTTAGAGAGCTTGTAGGCTAGTTTAGACTAGGATAGAAGGTATACTTTAGTCCTTGTTTATCCTTGAAATGTTCTAGATAGCGAAAAGCTCAATAAACCAGCAAAATCCTGTTTTCAGTGACCTAGCGTCGTACAACGCTAGATAGTGGCACACAACGCTAGAACAGCTAAATTCATACTTTTGTGAATCAACGTTGCACAACGCTATATAGAGTTAGGCAACGCTGATTCACAACGTTGTACAACGCTCATTAGTGTTGTACAACGCTGCAGTTAAAAAACTTGAAAAATTTCCTGAGTACCATCGTGCAACGCCATATAGCGTTGCACAACGCCACAAAAATCCCAAGTTAGCTGTCCCATATAAACAGTCGTTTTTACATGCAAAGTTTCTGGAGTCGTTAGCCAACGTCTTTCAGCGTTGGGTAACGTTAGCGTTGTGTGACGGTATATAGAGTTGTACAACGCTCTGTTGAATCTGTCAGAGTTGTTCCTTTTGTCTCCCTTTAACGTTGTGTAACGCCATTCAGTGGCAAGCAACGCTCTGACAATTTTCAACGGAATTGTCGGAGCTTTCCTTTGGTTATACACTCCTTCGTTGTGCGACGGCAAATAGCGTTGCACAACGCTCTGACAGACCAACGGCTATATTAAAGAGCTGTTAGAATTTACAACGGTCATATTCCAGCGTTGTATAACGCTATTCAGCGTTGTACAACGCTGTGGCCTGTTTTTGCTGGGGAACTGCTCATTTCGAGCCCTATATATATCCACCCCTTGTTCTCTCTCCAACCAACGAGTTAGAGAGCTTCACTTTGCAAAATTAGATCAAAATTGAGCCTTTGAACACAGGGACACTCTCCCACTTGAGCTTTTCATAGCTAGACCATCTTGAGAGATTTAGTAGCCTCAAACACCACCGCCCCGACATTGTCGCTAGGTGTAGGTTGGAATAGGTTGAGAGCTCTTCTCCTTTGAGGCCGTTGTGCCATTCGAGTTAGGCCGATCCGCCTCGAGTGTCCTTGTGACGAGGTGATTCGGTTCGAAGTTGTAGTCCCGTTCTTGTTGGAATTGAACGGAGCGCGCCCTTTGGTGGTAGCGAAACTCCCGGAGACGTACGACTAAGGCTAGCTTCTTCTAGCGGGTCGAAACTCCGTAATCACATCGCGTGTTCAATTTCTCTCTCTCTTTCTCTCTTTATTATCTTGCATTGTGAATTGCTTGTGTGCTTGCTTGTATTGGGTACCAATTGAATTGTGTTAGGGTAGTTCATACCAAACCGGTCCAAAACCTTAATCGCTTCCGCTAAACCTTAGTTAAGCCGCCCCCATTAGGGACAACAATAATTTCCTGATATTGCATTATCAAAAGGAAAAATGTTATTTCTAAGTTATGTTCATTATATCGTGTTACGAGTTACAGACCTCGAATTATTCATAAACTCCAAATATTAAGTTACTATATTCTGAACTTATTTAAAAGAGAGGAGGGTTCTAGTGTCACAAGTTTTTATTGCTACAAATGTCACAAATTTTCTTTTTCATTAATATTTTAAAATTAAAAAAATTAATTTTCAAACTCAAACCGTTGATCTTGTTCATTTTTACAAGTGATGCATTTCTATATAATTTTTACAATTTTTGGACTTTATTTGATAAAGAGGCCAAAAAATGAATGAATGTTGTTAATTATAACAACTTAATTTAATATGTTCATGTATTAACCTCATGATCAAATATCAAATAAATTCTAAAATTTATAAAAATTACATTAAAAATGCATCACTGGTAAAATTTAATAAGATCAACGGTTTTGATTCGATCCGATTACAACCTAATTTCATAATATTTAAAACCTAAATTCGTCGAAATCTATAAGACAATATAAGGTCGAATGGTTTAAAATTAGCAATCTAAACGACCTGAAATCTATAACGGAGTTATGTCAATTTTGCTTGTTATTTTAAATATTCATAAGAGGTTTCAATTGAATTTCGAACACACAAATTTCATTCAATTTTACATTGTCTTAGATATTAGCCCGTAAGCTGATTCTTTGCACCCTAAATTTTTTTTTTCTTTTGCCCCAAAATTCGTCACCAGTCGTTAAAGTACTTTTTACCGGGTGCGTTTGGATAGATGTGAGAAGAAGGGAAGAAGTATTGGGAAGTGTGTAACTTTGTAAAGAGTTTGGATTGTTTATAATTTTTTTTCTTCTTCTTCCTTCTTCTTCTTCTTTCTTCCAACGATCCAAACGCACCCACCCTAAAGTAATATTAAGTAATAATGCATATGTTAATAAGATTGGATGTGGCGATTATATTTTTTATCAAATGTTTATTAAACAGTATTTTTATTTACAAGTTCTAATTAGTTGAAGATTGAGCAATTGAAACTATTATATTCCAAGGAAATCAATTTAAAAAATTTTATACATTTTTCGTGACAGCAGACAACTAAGCCGATCTGCTGTGATCCAATGACCTCCAAGCTGGACCAGATTTCACCTTATAACCTGGCCCCTATCATCGATTAAAAATTGATTGTGATATATTGTAATTATATAAAGAAATAAATAATCAATTTAGATATTTAATGTTTTTGGAGAGGGATGCATCAGTGTTTTCAGTATATATGGAGAGTAGAGAAGTGCTGTACTGCTGTTATATGCTCAGTTCAAGTGGCTATTTTTGGAATTTTTCTTAGGTTCTTTGAATTCAATATCAATTTATTAATACTTCTGATCACCTTTACTAATTATTTATACGTAAGACCTTTTTCGGTGTTCCTTTCTTCTCAATTAAAATTTGGATAGCACAGATCTTCCTCAATTGATGGAAGATGCTATGATATGATTTGTTAATTTTAGTTATTGAGCAATTTGCACATAGATATGTATGTATAAAATACGTTCCTCAACTTCTCACAGAAAAATGAATTTTTTCTATTGCATTCGTCTAATTGCTAAATATAAGCACGACTATTCTAATTTGATTTGTGAATGCAATTACCCATTCATATAATAATTATATTATAATAAGGATAATTGCTCTAATGTCTATAGAAATTTTTGAATTGGCCCTGATTTCCTGTAAAACTCCAAATTGTCCATTTTCGCAACAAAGTTCAAAAAATTCTTTCATATAATCTTAGATACATTGGAGATGCATGAATGATCTCAAAGGAATGCGAGTGAAAAAGATTCATATCTTAGATAACATATGTCTCCAATTAAATGAATATCTTTTTCACCAAAGGGTATTAATACGTAATTGTTTTTCATCATCCCATAGATTTTATTATCCCATCATCCTCAGATCCTCATTAATTATTCCTCATCAATTATCCAACACCCTCATTAATAGAAAGTCTAGAAACTGAAAACGCTGGGGAGGCGGGAGGGAGCGAAATAGAGAGAATTAGCGTTGGGATGATGGAAATAATTAATGAGGACCATCGTTATTTCCTTAAAAAAAAGAAAATTCTTCACAAAACATTATTTCCTAACAAAAAAAAGACAATTATCAAACAAAATAATTATGTTTTGAAACAACAACAATAGTTAGGTTCTGAAACTAAAACAATTAATTTACAAAATAATTATGGTACGAAACTAGAACAATTAGATGTATTAAATAGAACAATTATGTATATTAACTAGAACAATTATTTTTATATACCATTACGTCTGAAACTAGGAGGGGTGGGGCATGGAGTAAGTATATTGTTAGAGAGATAAGAGAAGGAGCAAAATAGTGGAGATTAGCGCTAAGGGAGGGGGAGGGGGAAACAAAGGAAATTAGCGCTGAGATGATGAAATGAGGGAATATTTGGAATGATCCTCATTAATGAAGAGTTATCTTCATTAATGAATCTTAGGGAATGATGGGGATGAGGGATTGGAAATGATATTTATCAGCCCTGTATCAATATATTATTTATAAATAGTTTTTTTTTAATTTTCATCATTCATTAAGAGATGCTTCGCCGAGCGATGCGATTGAGTGGATGACGTTCCAACAAAAGGTGTCAACATATCATCTATTTATTATTTTTTTCAATTTTTCTATCAATTACTTTACAATTAAGAAATGACATATTATAGATATCACATCACTTTACAAATGATATATCGGCGTGATACATGCATGAATCAATTCAAAGACTAGTGTAGGAAAAGTGGAGATGTTGCAGGTCCAATTACAGACCGCGGCATGTGGATGCGGACTGCATACCTCCTAGCAATTTGGCATTTGGTCATTCACATCTTTTAGGGAAGGGTGCATTCTCTCTAATAAATACACTGTCCCCTTGGTCATTTCTATATGTGTGAGATATAATATACTAAGAGAGATAGATTAGAGAGACTCAACATGGTTTGCACTTGTATCCTAAGTGCAAGACACTATTAGAGAGAGAGAGTTTTTCTCGTCTCACTGGATTTATGCTTTCGGCGTAGAGAAGCGAGACCACACAGTGAAAGCTTAGTGTAGAGAAAATCCGAATAAAGAGGATATTCATGCACACTTCTATATTCGGTATGAGTTATCGATTTCCTAACATTAGTATCAGAGCACTATTCCTCTTTTTCTATTTTAATTCACCATTAAAATCTTATGGCTTATGGTCGATATCAGGTTGTTAATTTGTGTTTTGTGTGCTCTAATTTTATGATTCTTTGAGAAGAAAGTTGATAAAACTTGAATAAGTGCAATTCAGATTTTGAAAATATTATTTAATTAGAGGCCTTACCTTCTAATCTAGACTAACAACTAGAAATAATTCTCATGAAAAAACAGATGTTATTGTTCATAATGTGAGATACGGCTGTCGGACGGTGTCCCTGTCATGTAAACACCATGCAACCAGGCCTTAGGACGTGGGGAAAATTCAGGGGTTGGTAAATACTGTACTATATGTTGCCCCAATTTCCATCCTGTCTATTAGGGGGTGGTGATGTTTGAGACCTTGACTGACCAGAGACCCATGTAATTGTGCCCCCGTCCCTATCCAGACATTAGTGCAGTCATGTAAAGCGTGGTTGGAAATGGTATAAGTCCCGCTATGAGAACGATAGTCTTAAAATCAGACTATGTGTGTTTAATGCATCATGTATGCCAAACTGAAATAAATTATTGCGTGGTGAAATGAAATGGTATGATGACCCAAACTGTGACCAAAATGATGACCAAACTATGCTGTAACGCATGACGATTACGGCCGGTCTGCGTGTGCGGTGGTTAACGTAGCTGCCCAGTCATGAAATCTGTACTTAGGCATGTATGGTTGCATGTACTGGAGTTGTCCCTGGCTTGGAGCACTGGAATTGTCCAGTGGTGACTCTTGGAGATGACCAAAAGGCAGTCCAACTTGGTTTGACCAGCCCCAACAGAATAGTGACACCAAGCTGCTTAGTCATTTGGTTAGGGAGAGAGGGATTTGCTGCCACTTGGTCCCCACCTCTTAACATATCTCTCTGCACTAATTGCATGGTCAATTATTCCCTCATCCCTGCCAAATTCGTATTACCATTGTTTCTTACCAAAACAGACCCCTTAAGCTTGTTTGTGAGGTGCTAGATAGTGAAAAATAGTGCCGGGATCATAGCTGAACAGTTGGAAAGGTAGGAAGTAAGGTTTTGTGTATGGTTCTGGCCCTATATTACTCAAACCAGGCTGAAAACTGAGCATGGCAGTGCATAGATCGTGGACGGTGGATGGTTTCATGACTCAACCAGATTAAGGCATGATGATTCGGTGCATTGCATAGTATTGTTTGTGCACCCTAACTGACCACGTGCTAGTAAGCACCATAGGTCTGGTGATGGTCGGTAATCAAACCATGAAGCGGTGTTGCAAACACCCGCAAACCAGTCACGCAACGGTTTTTGGCTTGATGCCTTTATCACGTAATTGCATAAGTTATAGGCTGTTCTTATGCATGACTGTGACATAGGTTTTGTTCAATTGAACCAGACCCTGAGCAAAGTGAATCGGTGGATTTGAGCGGTGAAGCGGGCGCTTTGCAGCAGTGAACGGCGGGTAAAGCGGTATAAGGTTTGAGGTGCGGATTTCACATGGACCCTAACTCTTGTTGTTGTGCTAAACTTAAAGTATGTTATGCATGTTGCTTGATGTTTTTGCATGACTTAGCATGTAGCCTGCATGTATGAATTGATAAAGTATATAAGCTAAATGACTGTGCATAGGATGGATCACTATATAATGACATGCATATTGAATGGTTTATATATTGTTGTGGCTGAATTGTGACATGTGTTATGGCTGTGCTAATTGTGTGATGAATAGCATTTACATCTTTGGAAAGCGGAGTCGCGACCGTCTTTCCAAGGGTCGTGAGATAAGCGCTTATGTTCCGGGACTCATGTCAGTTCTTGAATGGACTGTGAGGGGGTAAATGTTCTCAGCAATTGAGTACTATTTGTTTGTATTGATGGAAAGGAAATGATTTGGCTGATTGGTAACCAGCCTAGTATTGTGCATGAATAGGTGTCCAACAAGTGTCGGCTTTTGTATGAATTGAATTGGCAGATTCCGGATAATCGTTGCTAGCTGGCCTTGCATTGCATAGCATGAATTGCTAACTGTTTTTATGAATAAACTGTGCAAACTATGTTCTTATATATTAAATAGTGTGTATTTAGTTCCGCAACATGAGACTCCGGGTTCATGCGTGGCTGGAACTAAATACCGCACTGAGAAACGGTTCCCTTTCTCACCGTACCATGTTTTCATGGGTTCCAGGTTTTGGCTGCGTGGGCTGAAGAGTTGGAGAAGTAAGCCATGTACATTATGTGATGCTATGTTTTGTATACTTGTGTGCTGGTGCTTGTTTAATGGTGTATTTATATGCTTGTATGTGTGTAAACCCCAGTTGATAAGTTTACTTGACTGTTGCTTGATGGGTTTGGGTTGGGGAAAACATGATAAATTGTGTGAATGATTGCCTTTATGGCTGGATACCAATACTTACAGGAGAAACTCTGTCAAAATTTTGTTTTGCACAAGTACAAGCATAACCTCAATTTAGTTTTTGGGACTGATTGCTTGCCAACTGCATGGTACCTAGTATGATAAAACATAGCATGTTGACTGGTGCCCCAGTAGTAAGCCTTGCAGTGTGTGCGAGTCACGTGCCTGTGGCGGAAATCTGTCACGCCGCCGCTGCGGGGTGTGACACATAAGAAACCTAGACCCCATCCAGAATTAGTAGGTTATGATTACATTATTATTATGTAATGCATTTCATGCCCTATCGGTAGATAAGCATGGCAATTCAGGTTGAATTGGCAGACAGATCAAATTATTGATTTATTTGTACTGTTTTAAAACCAAGTTTAGTAGAATCAAAGAAACCAAACTGTTGCATAGAATTTTTTAAATCTAAATCAATATGTACATTGAACAAGTTCAAACTAAAAAACTAATCACACTTTTTCATGGAACTTTCAGAAAAAATGCAATATTATTCAAAAAGTCTATAGGAACTTGTTAAAGAAAAAGGATAACCAAAACATAAATAAGATAAGTAGATAACCATTATACTTAACAGGCTCCACGAACTCTGTACACGAGAACATTTTTACAAAAGTGAAAAAAAAAAGGACATAATGAAGGGAAAAAAAACTGTTACATAAGTGAGAAACAAAACTTCTCCCAGTATGCCATATTTGTCTAGCCACAAAAACTCTCCGATTCAGCAAACACACCATTCAAAATTGGAACTGCGGGTCATCTCCTTTCCAAATTCACTGGAGAGAACAATCTCGGTTCATTATCTGGTTATATGTTGCCTTCTCAAAGTGGCCAAGCCTGTAGTCAGCTAGTCTAGTCTTGTAAGCTGCTTTTTTGTACTCTCCCCAAGTGAACTCTCTGTACATGCTCTCTTCTCCCTCTTGCATTAATTCTGGCAGCGGCGTGATTCTCTGACTGAGAGGTGGGCCCGCGAAGAATATCATGGATAGTCTTGAACTGTGCTCTGGCGCCACCACCCTGTGCTTGACGCTCTTAAATCGCCCGTTTGTAAGTACCTATCATATTTTGACATATTATCAAAAGTTCGCATAGCAATAGTCATAGAATAAATTTTAGTACTTATTTAACAACGTTTAACAGTTGATGATAATACAGTTATAAAAATATATAATTGTTTGATTAAATTATTGTCACATTTAAAAAAAAAAAAAGAAAAATCAGATGTTGATATATCTTTTTCACGCTCATATGCATGTTAATGCAATGTGCATTCTAAATTATTTTATTTCTGGAAAAAAGAGGAGAAGTTAATGTAAAAAATTAGTTAAGTATAAACCTGTAAAGAGTCGCCAACAATAACGAAAAAGGAGTTGGGGTCTGGTGGAGCTGATACCCATCTCCCGTCCTTGAGAGCAAATTGCAACCCACCAACACTGTTGGATCTCAAAATGGATATCAATTGCGGGTCGGTGTGCTCGCCGAACCCGGTAACTCCGGACTTCAACCTGGGGCACGGCGGGTAGTGGTTCAGCCTCAATATTTGATCGCTCTCTTCATTTTCTATCAGACTGCTAAATACGTCTTCGGTTTGAATTTGTAACCCGTTTGCAATCTGTTGCAATATTTGAGAGGCTAGGTCCCTCATTGCTGTTATGTATTCATTCAATGCTGAGCTGAAATAACATAGCATTATACATATAAAAAAAAAGTAAGTCAAAAAGATGCAAACTCAATTAGAGTGTTATAATAATATATAATAACAACAATAACAGCTTCAGATAAAGGAAAAATGTTTTTAGAAACTATATATCTATTCATGCCATATCAATATTGTGGCTCTTATTGGTACCAACTTACCAGTTACCGCGTCGGAGCCTCATATTAATAATACCCATTGGATATAAAATAAGCAGAATTTAGTGCAGCCATAAAAAATTGAGGAGATTTTAATTTGGACCCATATCGAAACTCTCTCAGACAAAACGACTTGGTTTGGCCTTACGTTCAATTTTTCTTTTGCTGATATCATGCAAAATTTTTCGCTCTTTATCATGTTCATAGTGATGCAAGAAAAATAAGGTTTTTTATTTGAATTGAGTATGTCCTGACAATTTAATTCTATAAAGATCAATATGAATTTAAATCACAAAATGCAGTTCGACCCAACAAAACTACCAAATTGCATGAAATGTCCTTACCAAAACATGCGAGAAGAAACTTCAAAACCAGGCATGGAAACTTGATCAACTGCACTATTCTTGATTGCAAATAGAAGATACTCCAACCAACCCATATCACCATTCAGCCCTATACACTTGTTACCGTACCCCATTGGCGCCTTTGCCGCTGCCCATCTCTCTTTCTTGGATTGAGCCAAAGAGAAGAACTCTCGAGCTCCCTCCTCCAGTCTCTCAACGAGTTCCATGTCCACGCCATGATGTGTAACTTTAAATAACCCAAAAGATTTGCATGCATTTACAATGGATAGTGCCGGTTCAGGCTTCGAGAGATCAATGGTGGGAACATACGAGATGTGAGGAATTTGTTTTGCGGATTTGAGGAGCGGAATCTGGTCTAGGGATGGATTTGTTAGTACTACCATGGTTTAAACTTGTGTAGTGATGAACTACGTAATAACTAATAAGAGATCAGAAGAGAAGAGAAAAGGAAGGAAGAGGAGATTGTGTTTATTGTGTTCTTGGTTGGTCTTAATTATGGCTTATATATAGTTTGTGAGAAGCAGGAGGTGGACTGAATCTTTTCCTAGAGATGCATGCTATATTGCTTCGGTATCACTGACATGTGGGCACAGTACCTGAATTAAATTCTCCATGCTGCTTAGTCCCTATCATTGTTCCAATCTTTTCTGAGGGGGACCCCAGGACGGAGAATATTTTATTCCGTGTGGAAAATTTTAATGAATCAGCGTCAAATTATTATAGTGCAAATAGTTATTGGTGTAAAATTGGCTGATATTGCAAAAATAATTTTTTTTTTTTTTGCCCAGTATATGTCAAGTTCCGATCACAATTATTTTACATTAATTATCTATATTTTGTTAAATTTACAGTTCCTGTAATCTAAGTACAGGAACTTTGTAACTCAAAAAGAAAAAAAAGATACATGAAATTTAGACATTTAGTGTGTGAATTGGGCGCCGAAAATTAAGAAATGGCGCAATGTTAAATAAAGGGAAAAAAAACACTCAAATGGACCAGGCCATGATTAACAAGGCCAGAAAGGCCCAATACACAAACTTAATTCGGGAGCTCACAGGGGAGAGATAAATTATGGACAAAAATGGGCCGGATCAAAGTAGCCTAAAGTAGGAATAGCAAAAAAAGGAAAATTCTTCCCGAAAAAATTAATAATGACGTTACTGTTCATATTAATTTTGATAATAACAGAAAAAAAATCGAAATTTTAATACTAACGTTGCTAGATCGTCATCCCAGTTGACGAAAGCCCAATACCTTTAAATCGTCATCCCAGTTGACGATCCAAGCTTGGATCGTCATCCCAGTTGACGACCCAAGCTTGGATCGTCATCCGAAATGACGATCCAACAATCCAACAAAAAACAAATATTAAAAAAAGGGTTGTGAAATTATTTTGTTTGGATCGTCATCCCAAATGACGATCCGAACAAAAAAATTTCACAATCTTTTTTTAATGCAAATTTTGCATTTTAGCCCCCAAGTTTTTATTATTACAAAATAAATAATTTATAATTAAAAATTAAACATAATTAAAACATCTATTATAAAAATATAAGTATATAATTAAATTATTGCATGTTAAATACATAATATTGTATATGTTTGTAATATTTATTCATACATATATATATAATGTATCGTATTTTTTATATATTAAATACATATTATTGTATATAATTAAAATATATGATACATATTATTATGTACATATATTTCTATGTATATTTATTTATACATTAAAAAAATTATATATTAATATCTACATTTAATGTATAACAATTTTTTTTATTGGACTACTATGTAAAAATTATAATTTTAGTGTCATCGGCGAATAAATTCAACAAAAAATATATTTAATTCTTTCGCCGATGACTCTAAAATTATTATTTTTACAATATAGTCCAATAAAATTTTTTGTAGTATATTTTATATGTATTTTTAATGTATATAATTTTTTAAAAAATTATACATTAAAAAATATATGGTGACGATGACCATATATTTCTATGTATAATTATATTAAAAAAATATATGTATATAATATATATTAAAAATTATACTTTAAAAAATATGTTTATATATACATTACATACATATAAATATATACATTTATACATTACATGTTTTTTTATTGTATTGTAAATATCTATAAATATCTACATATAAATATATACATTTATACATTTACATACATATAAATATCTACATTTAATGTATAAAATTTTTTTATTGGACTATATTGTAAAAATAATAATTTTAGGGTCATCGGCGAATAATTTCAACAAAAATATATTCAATTTTTTCGCCGATGATCCTAAAATTATTATTTTTACAATATAGTCCAATAAAAAAATTTGTTATACATTAAATGTAGATATTAATATATAATTTTTTTTAATGTATAAATAAATATACATAGAAATATATGTACATAATAATATGTATCATATATTTTAATTATATACAATAATATGTATTTAATATATAAAATATATGATACATTATATATATATGTATGAATAAATATTACAAACATATACAATATTATGTATTTAACATGCAATAATTTAATTATATACTTATATTTTTATAATAGATGTTTTAATTATGTTTAATTTTTAATTATAAATTATATATTTTGTAATAATAAAAACTTTGGGGGCTAAAATGCAAAATTTGCATTAAAAAAAATTGTGAAATTTTTTTGTTTGGATCGTCATTTGGGATGACGATCCAAACAAAATAATTTCACAACCCTTTTTTTTTAATATTTGTTTTTTGTTCGATCGTTGGATCGTCATTTCAGATGACGATCCAAGTTTGGGTCGTCAACTGGGATGACGATCCAAGCTTGGATCGTCAACTGGGATGACGATCCAAAGGTATTGGGCTTTCGTCAACTGGGATGACGATCTAGCAACGTTAGTATTAAAATTTCGATTTTTTTTTCTGTTATTATCAAAATTAATATGAACAGTAACGTCATTATTAATTTTTTCGGAAATTCTTCGCATGTCACTCGGATTCGATTCATTAATTATTCGTAATTAGTTCGATTAAAATTAATTAGTGCTAGACATATGACAGTTTCAGTTTCGCTGAGCTATATTTTTTTTAATTAGAAGAATATTCCAATTTATTTCGTCAAATTCGTCAAAATTTCTGATATAAAATGTAAAAAATCTCCCGTCAAAATTTCTAATGTAAAATATAAAAGCTGGAGATGGAGCAGGGACAGGAATACACGAGGAGAAATACATAGAGACAGAATTTCAAGATAAATCAGCTCTACACGAGGAGAAATACATAGGGGTCTTAACTGTGATGTAACTAGAACATTTGTTCATTTTTTCCCCCCTTCTTTTTGGAGAGTAATGCAAGTGACAGTTAGATTTTCCTTTTCTATATTTGGAATAAATTCTTTTGTTTCTTAATTATACAAAAATATCAATAGTTATTTGTCTGCTAAGGTCAAAATTTCCATGTAACTTTTTGTTCATATTTAGTATATATGTCTTTTGGCTAGATAAATCAGCTGTATATCGAATAAAGGTAAAGCATCGTAGTAGTTATTATCTATGATAACATTATTCCAATATAAAATTTAGGAGAAAATATGATTGATGTCTCCGATTTGTGTCTCAATATATCTATTTACTGTCGCATGAGTACTAATTAATGAACCCCACCGCACCTTGTTTCTAGAGGAGCTTTTTTCCCCTTCTAGCTCGGGACTGTTTAATTTGATTGAAAATGAAAAGGAAAAAAAAGGAAAGAGAGAGGTAGATAATTTTTTTAACAAACTAATGGACTAGGCGGTCCAACGGAATAGCATGTAATGTTCTTGTCAATCAGTGATTAGATAAGTGGATTATCCATTCCATACTCTAACAAAAGTTGTTATAAAATATGAGAATATACTTCATTAAAGTCCTCATATTAATAGTTAATTACGAGTTGAAATGCGGATTTAGCTAGCCATCCAAATCTTTAGTATGGCTAACTAGAAATATATATACTCTTACAAATTGTCATACATGGGTTAGTTGCAAATGTAAGCGTGCCAAAAGATAGATCCGCTGATGCATGCATTTTAGTAACTATTTTAGATTACTACTTTTTAATTAGATTGAGAAATTGAGAACTAGTTATTGATCTAGTGCTAAAAAACAATTCATTTTGAGTAAAGGTCATGAATTCGAAATCTGGTTGACGTATTTTGTGACATTTAGTTTCAAAATAATTTGGAAAGACTTAAAAAAATAAATGAGAAATCTGAAAGCCCCTACATAAATATGTTGGGTGTATGCAAGTTAGCTTCGATTATAATCTTTTAAAATTCATCAGAATATAAATAGAGAGAGGGAGGACGCTAGACAATTTGAATTAAGTAATTTAATAAATTCCATATAAAAATCAATCATTTGAATTGGTAGTTATCTTTCCACACTTTAATTTATATAATAAGTTATTTAAATTATAAATAATACTTCTTTGTGTATATGTATATTGTGGTAAAGATAATATACACCTCAGCTATTCTGTTATTGAATTTTAGTAATTTTTTTCATCAAGACATTTGAACCATCCTCTGTTGTTAATTAGACTCCACATATATACTGGAAAAATAACAGAGAGGTTTCCCCGACAATTAGATGTCAGAAAAATATGCTAAGGAAGAAAAGGATATTCCGGTAGAGTTGAACCCTCCATTTGAAACTGATAGGAAAAAAAAAATTGTGGTGGCAAATTAAATAATATGTAGCTTTAGAACAAATAATTGTCTACCTGAAGTGGTTATTATTGATTAATTATAGATGCATGGAGCCATCCATATAATTGGGGACAAAATCATTTCGAAATATAAAACTGAGAAATTATGATCGTACAACCGCAAATGCGCACTAGTAAGGTAGCTGATTAGAAGTATGCGTCGACATCTGCAACTTGCAAGAGATATTATAAAAATGGCATGATACTTCGCTAGATCCTATCTTCCTTGGTGAAATAATAGAAAGCTCCAAGGGCCAAATTCATAGGTGAATCAAAGATAGGAAATGCACAACATGGCCTTAATTAAACTCCAACAGAAGATATGGTTCTCGTATTTATATGTAGCATGCATACAGGGTGTAGCATCCTCGAAACAGAAGCATTAATTGTATGTATATTTCACACTTCTAAGTTCTAACTAAACTACGAAGAGAGGAAATGTTGAGGTTGAGCATCAACAGGATAGTATTGATCTTTTGCATATTTATCATCTTAATTGTATCAAGTATTTCGAGCTCTGATGCACGAACTCTCGGTCAAAGCGAGCCACGAGCTGAAAGAAGATCAACAAAGCGAGGAAAAGAGGCCACTACACACTCAATTACACCCGAGCGGCTAAGTCCCGGTGGGCCTGACCCACAACATCACATGAAGTCTGATTAGTTAACCATGCATCTTGTAAGTCGTCAGATGAACACAGAGATTAACTGCATACAATACAAGTTTGCTTGGAGTTTCTTTTGAAGATTGTACCTTGGATTTAGTTGATATATGTAACCTATATTTAAATTTTATGATTTTAAGAATGCAACCAAGCTTGAAATTAATGACAATTTATGTTCCAGTTTTTAATTGACCCTTTTTATAGTTAATTACCTAGCTATGTGAAGGCTCTAATCTACAAGGCCATTTTATTTTTATTTTTATTTTATAAATAAGCCTTATTTAAAGAGGCATGATACAGTATCAATATATATACTAAATTTCTCTTTTGTGTCATACGAGACTTTTAATCTGTTCCATTTAATGAAACAATTAATGACGGAATCGCTAATCCATTAATAGTGGACTCTCCACATTTATGATCGATGTATTATGTATACGTTGATTATAATTGTATGTAACAACTAACAACCCTCTTAATCAGACTCTCTCATTAATATATATGTTGCACCATTCAATCAACATGCATAAGCCTCACTGCAAGATGCAACATTGTTTATTATTATTATTGAAATCCTTGTAGACTTTTCTGTCACATAGAAAAATCTCTCCTTTCTTCCCGAAACAGCTAACTACCAATCTTGATCAATTGTAAGATGAACATGTGGCTAATTAAAACGACAAACAGCAAAAAATGTTGAAATTCTATTAAACGGGTTGTATGCCATCTCCTTATCTGATCGACCCATGAAGCAAAACATGTACCATCCCTTTCTCTTTAAGTTCATTAATTGCCAGATATATTGCATGCTGTGTTCATGAGGAACTGGCATGGACTCTTAATTAATAAGATTCTTCATTTCTTTGCACTCTTAGGACAAAATCCAAAAAAATTGTTGTAATTCTAAGGTTGAATGCGCAGATAATTCAGCAAATAAAAAAAAAAAGAGTATTGTCCAGGATAAAGAAAAAAATAATGGTAGAACTCTGATACGGTCAAATCTGGTTGACTGACAAAAGTACATAAGTTCTTGAATGTTTCATTGAGATATGATACAACCCAGTCATGGTACCAGAGCAGAGTAACATTGTCATTTTGAAAATGAAAACTAGAAAGCTTTGAAATAACAGATTAATGCAAATTTTACTATGATAACGATAGTTAATGCAAAGGAAAAGAGTGCCTCTAATTTCTGACAAATTAGCCAAATAGTGTTATTTTGTGTTTTGCAAAAAAAAAAATAAAAAAAATCCACATTTTTGTTGAATTAGTTCTAATCGAAATTGGCTACAGTTTATCCCTAATTCATGCATACCATATATGATTTGCGATTCCAAGTGCCATCAAATAAGTTCACTGTCACTATCAGTGTCAGTCACTTGTAATTAATGAACTCTTGCCAAAGAATTGGGAACTTTAGATGAAGAATATCCCAAATGTGCTTTGACCTTGGAAGTTTTTTTTTTTTTTTGTATTTTTTTTTCTTTGCAACTAAAAGCCCATAGGCACCGACGGAACGTGGATGTATTTTAGAGTAGGCTTTAGTTAACATGTAATTATGGCCAAGCTAGCTTTCAACATGGGCCTAAAGCGGGCAAATGGCTTTGGATCTTCTGCTTCTGTATGTAAATTCAGATAGTGTGGCGAGTTAACAGACACTCATGTCTCATGCAATTTTTCGGCCTTTATTCTTTTGTTAGACGGTGATCCACAGAGAGCGGAATTCAGGTTGTCATGAGCCTGCACTGTCCATATTATCCGATTCTAAATAATTAATATTATGATATAATGATATAGGTTTTATTATAATAAACTTATTTAAAAATTATGAAAACTCGATAAACAATAGTTAAAATGATAGATACGTAATTTATACTTTACAAAAATTGTATGAAATTGGATTTTATATAAAATTCATTGAATCATCAATAAAGTGATTTTTAAAGTTAGTTGCTTGTTTTATTGGATAAAGTCAGAACTCAATAATTTTTAAATTGTATCATTTTTTAAAAAAATATTTATATATATAAGTTATTTTGACTTTTTAAATTTTTTATTATTAATTTACATTTGTCATAATTATCAAATAAATTTGGTTGGTACAATATATTTTTCCATAAAATAGGCCTCGATCAGCACAGTAAGAGATTAATTAAGGGTGTGTTTGGATAGGTGTGTGAAGAAGGAAAGAAGGGAAGAAGTGAGAAGAAGTATTGGGAAGTGTGTAACTTTGTGAAGAGTTTGGATTGTTTATAATTTTTTTTTTCTTCTTCCTTCTTCTTCTTCTTTCTTCCAACGATCCAAACCCTAAGTATAAAAAGCTATACATAAGCTATTCGGATTTGATTTCAGGCTGCTCAGTAAATTATACATCTCTTGCCGACCAGACCTAACACGCAGCACTCTTACTTAGTCTAATTTGGACCGGGAATTAATGCTGGACCAGATGTCCCCGAATCAACTCAAGTTAATCCTCCATGCGTGTTTCATGGTCATGGAACATCCTTGCCAATGGAAAAGTAGATGAGTGCATCATTCCGTCTAACAATACAAGTTTAAAAAATTCAAGAGGGAGTACCTGCTTATAGGTCTGGATCAATGGATGCTCTAATTGAGACCTAGATCCGACCCATTAAAACTGAAAAGTGGAAAATTATATTGTAAACTATAATCTTGTAAAATTTCTATCCTTCAATGAACAATAAAATTATACCATTTTTATGTAAGTTATATATGTAGAACTATGGTCTTTGATCTATCAATTCCACAAATCTAAATTATTGTAAATTTTTATAATTTTGATGAACAATTTAACTTCTATCAAATTCTATAATTTATATATTTATAATATATGTAGAGTATAGACCACATTCTGAATATCAAGACTTCAAAATTACCTTTAATGGCTCTGTTTGGATGGCTTCTTCCCGGAATAATGAATAAGGAATAACTACTTTTTACCAATAAATTTATTTCTAACCATCCAAACTCTTCACAAAAGTTACACACTTCCCAATAAATTTACCCCTTCCCAATAAATTTCTTCCCTTCTTCCTACCTTATTCTCGACGCATCCAAACGGAGCTAATGACTAATAACATTATCAAATTAATTTATTGTCGAAGGTCCCGCCTTTAAATTAATCACCCTTCATGTACGTAAGACCTTAATTAGTACATCACCCTACAAGTACATAAGTATCCATGATATACTAAAACATTTCCAAAGTACGTATCCCGAGGATAAGCATTGACATCACCCTACATTTTAGGCTTTGAGACTATTCTCTATATATAAACTTCTGAGTTGAAACAAAAGGTTATATGAACTTTCCGGCCGGCCTTGCTAAGAAAATTTAACTAAAAGCAAAAGACGCAATGAGTGCTAGACATTTTTTCTTTTTTTTTGAAAATAAGTGCTAGACATATATATATATGAGTCCCTTCAATGCATGATAAACCCTGCGTATAGGGTGCCAACGTCAAACGACCGATCTCTTACCCAAAAGAGCAACTTTTTATACCAAAAACATTTTTTTTTGAAGAAAAATAGGGGTCAATATACCAAAAGCAATTTAAACACAGATATGCATAATAGTATGACAATATGCATCAATTCAACTAACCAGGACAGAACTAAAAACAGCACTTTTCATACACCTGATTGATTGATCAACTAGCAGTAATTGACAAGTTGCCCACTAAAAATGGGGGATAAAAAAGTTAATTAGTAATTAATTGCCTAGCTATTATCTGGAAGTGTTTAAGTTATTGTCGTCAAAGAAGCAAAAATATATTCAGACAATATTTTTGGGCAAATGCATGTATTTTGATCTTAGACAATTTTTTTACTGTTCTTTAGAAATATGTATTTTTGTTCCTATTTACTATTCCAAGCTCAGAAGCACAATTTGTACAGCCTAATTGATGATTGAAGAAAATCAGTTGGATTGAGTTCAACTGATTACTGATACGTTAGGTCGAGTCCGGAGCTGATAAATACAATCAACCGAACAGGCAATCAAACAATCATGACCGAAAATAGAAAATGCGCTATGCCAAAAAAGGAAAACTCCTCTCATACGTGGTTCACCTCTCACTCGCGTTCCCTCACCCCCGCCTCACCTTCTCTCCTCCTCTCCTCACCTCCTCTCCCAGCGCATGAACCCTCACCTCCTCTCCCTTCGCACCTTCTCTCTCGCACATCGCCATCGCGCCTTTTCGTCGCCGTCAGCCCTTCCGTCGCGCCCTCCCGTCCCCGTCAGCCCTGTCATCACGCCCTTCAGTCGCCGTCAGCCCTCCCGTCACAGTCGTCCAGCCTTGCCGTCGCCGTCGCCCAGCCCTGTCATAGTCATCGCGCAGCCCTCCCGTCGCCAAGCCCAGCCCTGCAGTTTTCAGAATCAGAAATGAATATTTGATATCTCATATTTATATACATATTTTTGGCCAAACTTAGCACCAAAATAGCACTCAAACCATTATAAATGTCTCATTATTAATTGTGTTTTCCAGGATTTTGTACTGCCGTCGCTTCTATCTCTATTTTGTAGAATTCCCGCAGAAATTGAAGACAAGACGCCTAAGACATGAAGAGTGGAGCCCAACCCTCAGCCAGATGACTCATTCCTGGCTCACACATGCGTGCCTAGACCTAGACTACACCACCATGGGCCGAGATAGATCACAGGCCCTGGTTTCAGCCCATTTTACCCCATTTGCTTTCGATTTCGGTCCGAAATGGTCTGATTTCGGTCCGAAATCCGGTTATGGAAAGTAGATTTTGGCAAGTTTCAAGGAGGGAAAGCGCGTTTCTTGCCCTAGCCGCCTCTGGACCGACGAGGGGGAGTATATAGGCACATGTTCTCGACCAGAGGCGGGTCTCTTCTTCCACTTTTGATTTTCTCCACAATTCACGATTGTTTTTAGGCGTTTTTGGCTCTTTTTACGGGTTTTCTTGAGGAGCAGCAGTGTTTGTGTGCGACGGCAGCGATCTTGCATCTCCACATCGATTCCTTGGCCTTAGGACAGCGAGTATTTGCATTGGATACCTCGGTTTACTCCTTTATGCTTATGTTTCGTTGTTTTATGGCTTGTATCTTACTTATTTGCATGATGTTTTTTATTTCTGTTATGAGCATGTTAGGCTAGACTCCTTTATGATGTTCTAGGGATAGCTAGTAGATTATTTTGATATTATGTGATGACTTGATCATTTATGCTATGTTTATGTGATGAGTTTTGTTGAGATTTATCGTTTGCTTAGTTAGTTTAATTACTTGCTTTATTGTCTACTTAATGATGTCTGCAGCACCGTTAGGGCATTAGACAAAAACAATTAATTGAATAGTTAAGTATATGAAATAAACCAATCACTTGAAAGAGGAGGTTAGTTGTGACCGACAGGTGCAATTTTTATTGATCCGATAGGACTTTGAATATTTCTAGAACCCCGATTTAACTCACCTAAACAATCAAATTAGGACGAAAGTACATGTTTGATTGTTTATGAGGCGAAAAGCAAGTTCCAAACCAAGTTAGAGTCGAAATCGCGAAAGCTGAGGTCTTAACTTAGGTCTGGTTGTTTAGTACCCTTCGCATAGCATTGTGTAGAGAAAACAAGTCGAAACATTAACTCTAAAGCAATTTCGGATCAAAACAGTAAGGATTTCGGACCGAAACCCTTACATTTCGGACCGAAATAAGCCTCTGTCCGGATGAAAATCGAAGGCTGAGGTGCTTTAGAGCCAAACTAATCGAACGCTAAGCTCCTAGGACATCGCTTGCATTTATTGGACATTTTAAAGCAGAAAAAATCAACCCAAAAATATTTCATAATTATTTTATTAGATTTCAATTGTTATTTAGTTGTTTCCTTTAAATTAAATCCTCACAATTTTTATTTGTCTAGCTTTTAAGAAAAACTAAGTCCGGTACTCATTTTTACCGTCCCTTGGGTTCGACCCTTAGCTTTACCAGAACGATTAGTAAGGTAGAACAAGGTTATAAATTTATTTGACCTAGGTTTTAATTCCCTTATCAAATTGGCGCCGTTGCCGGGGACGGTTTTGATATCGAGTACTTATTTTAGTATTAAGAGACTAGATTTTTCTGTTTTATTTAATCTTTTCGTTGTTTCCTTCTTACCTGCAGGTTGAGAACTGGCCGGGAAACCAAAGAAAGGCAAGTCAAAGCCCGAGATCGTGCGCAAGTACTTCACCAGGGGGCTTGACTCTGATCCAGAACTCATTGACCAAGCGACCTCTAGCCAGACTCCCTCTGTAACTCAACCAGCACCCCTTAACACACCAATTTCGGACTGAAACCCTCTGATTTCGGTTCGAAATCCACAGCCAGAGGAGTAAACAGCAGAGGAAATGGCGGCAAACCAAGGGCCCATCAACGCCGAAGCAGAGGCCCAGAGGCTTGAGAACCTGAGGCTCCAGCTCGAGCAAAGGGAGGCCAGATTAGCCAACGATCGTACTAACCTTGAGAATCAAAGGCGAGCACTTGAAGACGATCGGCGGCGATGGGAGAATGACGACGAGAGCGTTCATGATAACTCAGATGGAGAGGAGCAAGGGGGGCAAAACAGATCTCTCATGGACTTTGCAGCTCCAAAAGCTAGCCACATAGGCGGGCCAGTGGTGATCCCAGGAATTGAAGCCAATAACATGATAATCACGGCCAACCATGTGGCACTTGTGCAACAGAATCCGTTTTACGGAGATGATAAAGAGGATCCCCATGCTCATTTACAAAGTTTTATTGAATGCACTCGTTTAATTAAGTGTAACGGTGTCCCTCAACAAGCCATTAGACTTTTGTTATTTAGGTTTACTCTTAAGGACCGAGCCATCAAATGGTACAAAACTTTAAAAAAAGGGTCTATTAGGAGTTGGGACCAAATGGCACAAACCTTCCTTGATAGGTATTTCTCTTCTGACAGAGCAGACACAATTAGGAAGGAAATTAACAATTTTCAACAAAAAGACAATGAAACAATGAGGGATGCATGGGAAAGATTTAGAGATTTAGAAAACTCTTGTCCACATCATGGTATCCAAGACTGGATGGTAATTAAGGCATTCCACAGTGGTCTTTATGACAATATTAAAATTAACCTTGATTCCCTTTCAGGTGGAGCATTTAAGCGACTAGATGCAGCGCAGGCACGTGACAAGATTGATGAATGCGCCAGGAACTACGAGTGGTATCCGATTCCCAACAATCGTCGCTCATCTAGCAAGGAACAAGTACATGAAATCACAGCAAGAGACACAAGGATTGCCGAGCTCGAAGCGGAATTAGCGTCATATCACTCACTTCAGGGCACTCACCTCAATTCTAACTTTTGTGGTGCATGCGGCGAAGAAGGGCATAGGTCAATTGATTGTCCGCTTGCGCGAGGAGGCAGCGAGGGGCATCAAGTCAACTCGCTTAACAGCGAGCCTTCTTACTTTCCTGGACATATTTTTAGTCGCAGTTATTCTTTGAGTGATAGAGAGCATGCCAATTGGGCAGACATGAACCACCCTAATTATCACAACAATGAGGATAGACCATTTGTGCCAAAGAACCAATACAAAAACACCAACCCACCAACCTTGTACAAAAATAACCATTTTAACAACAACGGTCGTGACCAACCCTTTCTAAGAAAGTCTGTTTACAATAGGGAGGGTATACCGTCGGTTGTCCAAAACTTTATGCATGAACAAGGCAAGTTTAATCAAATGTTGACTGAGGAACTCAAAAATAATGCAGGGACTTTGACTAGGTTGGAGCAAATGATGGAGTCGCATTTTTCAAGGCAACAAGGGAAGCTGCCCAGCCAATCGGAGGTGAATCCAAATGCCCACCAATGCAAAGCTTTGCACACCTTGCGAAGTGGCATGCAATACAAGGACCCTCCTATGCCAAATGAAGCCGAGGCGAATAACACACACCACAACGAGCGTGGAGGACCGGTTCTGGTGCAAGTGCTACCTTTCCCTCCTCTCCAGGACGCAGCAGGAGCAAATGGGACTCAAACCGATGCATCAACTGCACAAAAGGGGCTGACAGAGCCTCCACTTCGGTCCGAAACCAACACATTTCGGTCCGAAATGTGTGTTCCAGAGGCCCGGAAAGAGCATCCAGGGAAGGAAAAGACCGCGAGTTCAAACCCAGAGGTTGCATACCAACCCCCTATTCCTTTCCCCAGAAGGTTGGCCAAAGAGAAAGATGACGTTGTGTTCATGCGATTTTGGGAGATGCTAAAGGAGGTCCATATCACCATTCCTTTCTCTGACGTGTTCACTAAGGTGCCCATTTATGCCAAGTTTCTCAAGGAATTATGCACTGGAAAGAGATCCTTGGAAGAGTTGAAAGCGATAGTTCTAACAAGGATAAGCAGTGAGGCCTTAAAGAGTAAAATGCCACCTAAGTTAAGCGATCCAGGCAGGTTTGTCTTGCCTTGTGTGATTGGAAAGGAGTTCATCAAACAAGCATTATGTGATATGGGGGCAAGTGTAAGCTTGATGCCCAAGTCAGTTTTTGAAAGAATAGGATTTGGTGAATTGTTGCCCACAAATATTACAATCCAGCTTGCTGACTCATCCAAGCGTTTGCCTATGGGTGAAATCAAAGATATCCCAGTGCAAGTTGGCAAATTCCTTGTTCCAGGCGACTTTGTGGTGATGGACATGGAAGAAGACAGTGAGGTTCCAATTATTTTGGGGCGTCCTTTCCTGAGTACCGCGGGAGTCATGATGGATGCCAGAGAAGGCACGATTTTGGTTAGAGTGGGAGGGGAAACACTTCGCTTCTCCATCAAGCACGCCATGAAGTGTCCTAATACCACCAACGGATCATGCTTCATGATCGAAGAGATTGAGCACACAATTGAAGAATCCCTTGAAATCCAATATGAAACTGCTATTAACTTGTACCAATCTTTTCTCTCTGATATGCAGGAAGCCATAGGAGTCGAGGAGACCATGGAGGAGCTCGAACCTAACCATGAACATGGAAAAATTCCCCTGCCAGAGGTGATTTCGAACCAAAATTGCCCAGTTTCGGACCGAAACCTGTCCCTGGAGGAGGCCAGAGCAGCAACAGCAGAGGATTTCGGTCCGAAACCAATCAATTTCGGTCCGAAACCTCCACCTCAGGTCGAATTAAAGCCCCTTCCAGCGACTTTAAGGTATGAATTTCTTGGCTCAGATCAAACATTCCCTGTTATTGTTAATGCTGGGCTGAATGCAGATCAAACAGAGAAACTTTTGGTAGAATTAAGAGCTCACAAGGGTGCAATTGGTTATTCCATCGACGACTTAAAGGGTATCGATCCCTCCATTTGCACGCATAGAATTCTCTTGGAAGAAGGGCACAAACCGTCCATTGAAGGGCAAAGGCGACTCAACCCTAATCTCAAGGACGTGGTCAAAAAGGAGATTCTCAAACTTCTCGACGCAGGCATCATCTATCCGATTTCTGACAGCAAGTGGGTGAGCCCAGTGCATGTGGTGCCCAAGAAGGGAGGTACAACAGTGGTCAAGAACGAAAAAGATGAGATGATTCAAACAAGAATGGTGACTGGATGGCGGATGTGTATCGACTATCGCAAGCTCAACACCGCGACACGAAAAGATCACTTCCCACTTCCATTTGTTGACCAATTGCTTGAAAGACTTGCTAATCACTCATATTTTTGTTATTTAGATGGTTACTCCGGTTTCTTCCAAATACCTATCCATCCAAATGACCAAGAAAAAACCACTTTCACTTGTCCTTATGGTACCTATGCGTATAGGCGTATGCCTTTTGGTCTTTGTAATGCACCTGCAACCTTCCAAAGAGCTATGATGGCCATATTCTCAGATTTTATTGAAAAAGAAATGGAAGTGTTTATGGATGATTTTTCTGTTTATGGCACTTGCTTTGATTCATGCCTTGCTAATCTTTCTAAAATCTTGCAGAGATGCGAAGAAGTTAACTTGGTCTTGAATTGGGAAAAGTGCCATTTCATGGTGCAACAAGGAGTCGTACTGGGGCACGTGGTGACATCGAAGGGCATAGAGGTTGATAAGGCAAAGATCGAGGTGATAGAGAAGCTTGATATGCCAAAAAGTGTCAAGGATGTTAGAAGTTTCTTGGGGCACGCTGGATTTTATCGCCGATTCATCAAAGATTTTTCAAAAATTGCCAAACCTCTAACTAACCTTCTGATTAAAGATAATGAATTCGTTGTCAATGATGAATGTCTTGATGCCTTTCGTAGGTTAAAGGAGGCTCTCATTTCAGCACCCATCCTACAACCACCAGATTGGAGCCAACCGTTCGAGCTTATGTGCGATGCAAGTGACTATGCAGTAGGGGCAGTTCTTGGGCAGCGAAGGGACAAGAAACCAGTGGCCATATACTATGCTAGCAAGGTGCTAGACCCTGCCCAAGTCAACTACACAACCACAGAAAAGGAACTCCTCGCCATAGTCTTCGCGCTTGACAAGTTTAGGTCATACCTTGTGGGCTCCAAGGTGATCGTGTACACTGACCATGCCGCCATCCGTTATCTCTTAAGCAAGAAGGATGCCAAGCCTAGATTGATTCGATGGGTGTTGCTTCTCCAAGAATTTGACCTTGAGATCAAGGACAAGAAAGGCTCAGAAAATCTAGTGGCAGACCATCTATCTCGCCTTCATTGGGAAGAGGAACAAGGTAACCCAATCCCTATCAACGACTTCTTTCCAGATGAAAAGTTGTTCTCTGTACAGGCACATTTCGGGGCGAAACCAGACCATTTCGGACCGAAATATGACGATCTGGTGGCAGAAATCATGGCGACAGCAATGATTTCGGACCGAAATGTCCCTATTTCGGACCGAAATGAAAGGGAAAAGCGCAGAACAGAGGAGCCCTGGTATGCGGATCTGGCTAATTTTTTGGCAAGTGGGTATGTGCCTTCTGACATGACCCCACAACAGAGGAAGAAGCTCAAATCCGACTCGAAGTATTACTTTTGGGAGGAGCCATATCTTTTCAAGCTTGGAATCGACAATGTCTTTAGAAGGTGTGTGCCCTATGATGAGGTTCGAGCCATTCTTGCAAGTTGCCATTCCTCTGCCTATGGTGGCCATGCTTCTTTTTCTAAAACCGCAGCCAAAGTACTCCAATCAGGTTTTTACTGGCCCTCTCTTTTCAAAGATGCCCATTCTTTTGTTTCTTCTTGTGATCAATGTCAAAGAACAGGCAACATATCCAAAAGGAATGAAATGCCTCTTAACCCTATTCTTGAAGTTGAAATTTTTGATGTATGGGGCGTGGATTTCATGGGGCCGTTTCCAAGTTCACATGGATTCGAGTACATCTTGGTAGCTGTTGATTATGTCTCAAAGTGGGTGGAAGCAATTGCATGCAAGACAGCAGATTCAAGCTCAGTCATTCGCCTTTTCTCCAAAATCATCTTCCCTCGATTTGGTGTGCCAAGGGCGGTGATAAGCGACGGTGGCAAGCATTTCATCAATCGACACTTTGATGGCCTCTTGAAGAAACATGGTGTCATTCACAAAGTGGCCACTGCCTACCACCCTCAAACAAGTGGGCAAGTTGAGGTGTCCAACAGAGAAATCAAAAGCATCTTGGAAAAGACGGTGGCTCGCTCACGCAAGGATTGGGCAAGCAAACTTGATGATGCACTTTGGGCTTATCGAACCGCTTTCAAGACACCCATTGGCATGAGCCCTTTTAAGCTAGTCTATGGCAAGCCGTGTCATTTGCCAGTCGAACTTGAGCACAAGGCGTATTGGGCAACTCGCGCCATCAACATGGATTTGCTAAAATCTGGTGAAAAGCGAATATTGGACCTACATGAATTGGATGAGGTACGCCTAAACTCCTATGAAAATGCTAAATTTTATAAAGAAAAAACGAAACTTGTGCATGATAGGAGAATCTCAAGGAGAGAATTCAAGGAAGGCGACTTGGTGCTATTATTCAATTCGAGATTGAGGCTTTTTCCTGGCAAGTTGAGATCGCGTTGGTCTGGCCCATTTCGAGTGGTGAAGGTCTATCCTTTCGGTGCTATTGATATTTGTGACAAGGATTCGGAGCCTTTCAAAGTCAATGGCCAAAGACTTAAGCACTACATCGCCAACGAGGATATGGAAAAAGTGGCTAGTGTTTACTTCTCCGAACCTCCAATAGAAACCTAGTCAATGACGGTCAAGCTAATGACCCAAAACGAGCGCTTCTTGGGAGGCAACCCAAGATTCTCCTTCAATTTCTTTTTTTTCTTATCTCTAATTTTCATTTTCATTTCGTCCACATTTATTGTTGAAAAAAAAAAAAAAAACCAGAAAAAGAACTTCAAAATATCATAAAAACCAAAAAAAAATTTTAAAAATTGTAAACGTGTTTATTTATTATTTTCTAGAATTAATTTGTTTGTTTTTTTTTTTAGTAGGCAAAAAGGGCATCGATTTGAGAATCGCTAAGGCAGCAACTCGTGCTAGAGCACCACTGGTCAGGGAAGATGACCTACACACGACCTCCTGCGAGTTGCAACATGGAACGACTTAGGAAACACGAGAAGAGCAGCACCCTCGCATCAACATTTTAAATTTCGGCGACAAATTCAGGACTTTCGTTGCACCAACATCTCCCTTATCTCTCTGTGCATTTACTGAAAAATTTTCATTGCGAAATAACCAACAGAACTTCAAATTTTTACATCTGCACTTAGATTTCGGTCCGAACTCTCATCCTTTCGGTCCGAAATGAAGCCTGTCTCAACTGTTTTGGGTAGATTTAATTGGAATTTTGGGCCTTTTATTATTTTCATTATTTACTGGGCTTCATTATCTTGTTTGTATTACATTTTCTGCAGGCCCAATTTCTCAAGTGAAAATCCACCTCTTAATGGATGTGTTTTTCCAAAACCACAACCCACTACCCATCAACCACACCCGATCCAAAACCTAAACCCCACCCCCTCCGTCTTCTTTTTTTTTTTTCCCCATTCGAAAACCCACCACACCCCTTCATCTCTCCTCTCTTCAAACCGAAACCACACCACCACCACCACGCAACCCCCATTTCTCCACCTCTCCACGAGATCGACCCACCATCGGCACCACCTCCCCATCCTCCCTCCATAGGCAACCTTGGTTTCGCGTGAAGAGGCCTCTCGACGGCAGATTTCTCCGAGGAAAGTGGCGGCCTAGAGGTTGTTTTGGTCCGAAATTGACTCCTATAGGGCCTCCAGCAGCATCTCGGCCTCTAGTCTGACTCACCAGGGACTAGGAAGGCTTTATCTTTTCACGCATCTTGTTTTCACCGACTTCCATGGACATTAAGGTCGGATTCCTCCTTTTTCCTCTTGGTTTCACTTCTTTGGACTTCATAAGGGGCTAAGAAAATTGTTGTCGCTTCGTGCTTGTGTTCCTTGGGTGTACCCGAGAGTTTGGTGTGATTTGCTCACTTCCAGGGACTTTTCTGCACATTTTCGTCCCATTTCGGTCCGAAACTAGACCATTTCGGTCCGAAACCCTTCTCTGGATTGACCGTTTTGAGTGACCATGAACCCCTCTAGGAGAGTCACTAGGTCCCAGGGGCGCCAGGGGGCAGCACCACCACCCCCACCACCTCAAAATGACCCTATGGAAGAGTATGACCCGGCGGCCGCCCCATTTGAGCGAGAATATGGTTTTCACATGCCTACCAAGAGGCAATTTGAGAATTTCAGGAAGATTTACCGCCGTGAGTTTCAGCATACCAGATTAGTGGACTTGGATGTCTTGGCTACTTTTGGGGTTAGGGACGAGTTCTTGGAGTTGACTGCGCGAGTTGGTTTTACACCAGATTTTTGGAATATCAATGTTAAGTCCTACAGGAGGCTCACCATGGAGTTTCTCTCTTCTTTGGATGTGTTTGCTTTGGATGGCATTGAGTACATTCAGTACAGGTTGATGGATAGGGAGTGGAGATCAGAGATAGATGCGTTGAGTGTGCTTTTTGGGACAGAGGAGGGACACCCTGTTAGGAGGATTGCTGAGGTAGGAGGCCTTCTGGATAGGGAGGATGTATGGAGTGGGATTACACGGTCCCCAGGGTCAGATACTCTTGCCACATGGATTGAGCATCCTACCTTGCGATTGATGCATAGGTGTTTAGCTTCCACTGTCTTCGCTCGTGGGGAGACAGTCAGACGGTGCACTGTTAGTGATCTTGTACTCATGGATGCTATTATGAGGTTGACTACAGAGAGGATTTGTATCCCTAGGTTGATGGTAGAGCATTGGCTCGAGCAGCGTGATGAGATTAGTTCTGGGGCCATTTCTATCGGAGCTTATGTTACACTTATTGCACAGGCTGCTGGATTACGCCTCCCTGCTAGGACTGACTGCACTGCATGGTCCAGAGCCACCATTGATAGATATAGGGAGATGCGTTTTCTCGATATTGTGAGGTCTGCTTCTGATTGCCGGTATAGATGGCTCATGAAGAACCGCCCTGGGTTCTTCTTACCTTATCCTCACAGGATTGATCTCAGGGACCGTCGCACATGGTTGGTCCCACTTGATTATGTTGAGGGAGCACCTCCGATGGGTGCAGTTCCACCAGCTCCGGAGCCCCCACATGCAGACATACCAGAGAGCTCCCAGCGACGTGATGTTCCTATTGAGTACCCTCCGTGGTATGGGGAGTGGAGTGGGATGATGAGGACCCTCGTTGACACCACCACGGCGACTCAGGCAGCGGTTACACGACAGGGGCAGCAGCTAGAGGAATTGAGTCGCCTTGCCAATGCGAATCATCACTACTTGCGGCATGGACACTGGCCACCAGAGTGGATCTCCTCACCTTCTTCCTCGAGCTTGCCATCTGCCCATTCACCAGCTCAGCAGCCACATGACGGGCCGGTTGATAGCCCAGCTTCTCCGCCCTCTTGATTTGGTAATTTCTCCTCCTTTTTCTCTTTATTTTTTATGTGATGAATGTATAGCACTAGGGACAGTGCTTGATTCAAGTTTGGGGGGGGGGGGGGGATCAGCAATAAAATGGAATTCTGGATGTGTTGCAAAATTGGGTTATTTTTTGTCTCTGTTTCGGTCAAATTTTGATTTTTTCTGTCTCATTTCGGTCCGAAATGGCACCATTTCGGACCGAAATCACCTTCTGGATAATGCAATCTTGCATAGAATTGTCTGAAAATTGTTGAACTTAATTTTAATGCGTGATCTGTCTCTGGTCTAATCAATTTAATGAAGTTTTTCTCTGTTTTACACTATTTGGAATTTTAAAAGCATTTCTAAGATTTCTTTTTCAAGGACTTTCGATGTTTAGAATGCTTTAACGTGACTTGTGCACCAATAGACCAAATTGGTATTTAGTTCAAATGTCTAGAATCTGAAATTGGATGCTTGAAAAAAAAAATAAAAATGTCAAAACAATCTAAGTCAAGTCTCACAAGTTTTTGTCGAGTGAACGATTTTATATCTTGCAAATTTTTGTCTAAAATGGATTTTATAAACTTTGAAAATTATAAGATGAATCCGGATGTGTGTAAACGCTTGAATCACCAACGAGCAAAATTCTAAATTGACAAAAAATTTAAATAGTTGTGAAAACGAGGATGCACCGAGGCCTTCTTCCACTAACTTAGCCACAAATTGGAGGGTATTGGGATTAATTATAAGTTGTCAGGAATTATAACTCAAAGATCTCGAGTTATAATTGGGTAGTTTATAATTAGTTCCTATCAGACCCGGTGCGAAAGCATTGGTAAAGGAGTTGTTGAGTATTATGGCCCAAGTGTACCGTGGTCATAGTCGAGCAACACCCGTCCAACCTCCCTAGCGCGACATGTGCTAGTAGCAAACTTAAGGCCAATGACACCGCATTATATCCTCTAGGGTGTAAAGCCCCACGACTCGACTTGCACAAATTGAATTGGTGAAAACAAAAATTGCTTTGAGAAGGATTCGTTATAAAATTTTCAACTTGGATAAAATTCCTTTTACAAACTTTTGTGAGTTATGAAAAAGAACGGACGAATAAAATTGAGTTTGCAATTGAATTGACATAGAGAAGCTAGGATTCTTGACATGACAAATGAAATCCATTAGGGCTAAGAGAGGCACAAGTTCAATCCAAAAGAGACCTAAACTCTTGTTCTTGATTAGAAATTTCGGACTTGCTTTAAGATTGTACAACCATGTGAAATTTTGAGTAAAACATAGACGATTGATTTGGTTTGAGATGATTTGATTTTAAGTCTAAGTATAGTTGATTCTTTTAAGCTTAGGATTTTGTTTGAGGACAAACAAAGATTTAAGTTTGGGGGGATTTGATATCTCATATTTATATACATATTTTTGGCCAAACTTAGCACCAAAATAGCACTCAAACCATTATAAATGTCTCATTATTAATTGTGTTTTCCAGGATTTTGTACTGCCGTCGCTTCTATCTCTATTTTGTAGAATTCCCGCAGAAATTGAAGACAAGACGCCTAAGACATGAAGAGTGGAGCCCAACCCTCAGCCAGATGACTCATTCCTGGCTCACACATGCGTGCCTAGACCTAGACTACACCACCATGGGCCGAGATAGATCACAGGCCCTGGTTTCAGCCCATTTTACCCCATTTGCTTTCGATTTCGGTCCGAAATGGTCTGATTTCGGTCCGAAATCCGGTTATGGAAAGTAGATTTTGGCAAGTTTCAAGGAGGGAAAGCGCGTTTCTTGCCCTAGCCGCCTCTGGACCGACGAGGGGGAGTATATAGGCACATGTTCTCGACCAGAGGCGGGTCTCTTCTTCCACTTTTGATTTTCTCCACAATTCACGATTGTTTTTAGGCGTTTTTGGCTCTTTTTACGGGTTTTCTTGAGGAGCAGCAGTGTTTGTGTGCGACGGCAGCGATCTTGCATCTCCACATCGATTCCTTGGCCTTAGGACAGCGAGTATTTGCATTGGATACCTCGGTTTACTCCTTTATGCTTATGTTTCGTTGTTTTATGGCTTGTATCTTACTTATTTGCATGATGTTTTTTATTTCTGTTATGAGCATGTTAGGCTAGACTCCTTTATGATGTTCTAGGGATAGCTAGTAGATTATTTTGATATTATGTGATGACTTGATCATTTATGTTATGTTTATGTGATGAGTTTTGTTGAGATTTATCGTTTGCTTAGTTAGTTTAATTACTTGCTTTATTGTCTACTTAATGATGTCTGCAGCACCGTTAGGGCATTAGACAAAAACAATTAATTGAATAGTTAAGTATATGAAATAAACCAATCACTTGAAAGAGGAGGTTAGTTGTGACCGACAGGTGCAATTTTTATTGATCCGATAGGACTTTGAATATTTCTAGAACCCCGATTTAACTCACCTAAACAATCAAATTAGGACGAAAGTACATGTTTGATTGTTTATGAGGCGAAAAGCAAGTTCCAAACCAAGTTAGAGTCGAAATCGCGAAAGCTGAGGTCTTAACTTAGGTCTGGTTGTTTAGTACCCTTCGCATAGCATTGTGTAGAGAAAACAAGTCGAAACATTAACTCTAAAGCAATTTCGGATCAAAACAGTAAGGATTTCGGACCGAAACCCTTACATTTCGGACCGAAATAAGCCTCTGTCCGGATGAAAATCGAAGGCTGAGGTGCTTTAGAGCCAAACTAATCGAACGCTAAGCTCCTAGGACATCGCTTGCATTTATTGGACATTTTAAAGCAGAAAAAATCAACCCAAAAATATTTCATAATTATTTTATTAGATTTCAATTGTTATTTAGTTGTTTCCTTTAAATTAAATCCTCACAATTTTTATTTGTCTAGCTTTTAAGAAAAACTAAGTCCGGTACTCATTTTTACCGTCCCTTGGGTTCGACCCTTAGCTTTACCAGAACGATTAGTAAGGTAGAACAAGGTTATAAATTTATTTGACCTAGGTTTTAATTCCCTTATCAATATTATTTACTCCCTCATTTGTATTAAATAATCTCTTACTACTAATTATTTACTCCCTTGTAGTTTTTTAGTTACTCCCAAGCAACAGTAGAATCAGTTCTGAATGTTATTTACTCCCTTATATATATTAGATATTTCTTTTACACTAGTTATTTACTCCTTTATAGCTATTTAGTTACTTCCAAACATTAGTAGAATCAGATATGAATATTATTTACTCCCTTACTACTACTTATTTACTCCCTTATAGTTATTTAGTTACTCCCAAACAACATTAGAATCAGTTCTGAATGTTATTTACTCCCTCATACATATTAGATACTCCTTTTATACTAGTTATTTACTCCCTTAAAACTATTTAGTTACTCCCAAACAATAGTAGAATCAGGTATGAATATTATTTACTCATTTGTATATATTATTTACTCCCTTATACTGATCAATTTCCTCCCTTATAGTAATTTAGTTACTCACAAAAAACAGCAGAATCGGATATAAATGTTATTTACTCCCTTATACATATTAGATACTCTCCTATACTGATTAATATCATCTCTTATAGTAATTTATTTACTCTCAAGTTGTAACAAAATTAGATCTAAACCTCTTTTCTCTTCTTATACTTCTTTATTTCTACTTCTTTCTTCCTTAACCAGATCTGATCGGTATAGGAGAGGGATCAGTGAGGGGAGGCGGAGGTGGAAGTGAGGCGGAGGAGAGACTGAGGTGAGACGGAGGCGGATGTGAGGCGGAGGTGGAAGTGAGGCGGAGGAGAGGAGAGGAGGAGGAGAGACTGAGGTGAGATGGAGGCGGATGTGAGGCGGAGAAGAAGTGAGGCGAAGAAGAGGAGAGGCTGAGTCGGAAGATAGAAACCTTGACTGAGATAGATAGAGAGTGCATTGGAGGTTTCTCGTAGAGAGAGAGAGTGATGGCCTCGAAACAAAAAGCTGTCGAAGAGAGATCGCTTGCTTAAGAGAGAAAGCTTGATCGAGATCTAGATTTTCTGGAGAGAGAGAGAGAGAGTCGAAGAGAGAGAGCTTGGTTGAGAGAGAAAGTTTGATCGAGATCTAGATTTTCTGGAGAGAAAGAGAGAGAGAGGGGTTTAATTTCCGATTTATTTTCGAAATAATGAAAGGGGATATATCAATCACGTGATAAAAATAAAAGGAGACGCTGTCAGTGATTGTTTGATTGTCTATAGTCTTGATTAAAGGAAGTAATTCTCCAGATCTAGTGAGATGCATGCGGTCCTTGTGGGATAAAAAGGCTCTCCACAAACACGCAGCCCTTGGCCTGGCCTACAACCTTTAAAAGAAACCAACTCAACCAAGACGAGAATCACGAGATGCAAATTTAAAAAAAAAAAACGAGGGAGAAAAAGCAGTTCTCTATTGCCTTATTTAAAAAATTTAGATCTACCTATATATGTTATTTAATTGCTGCATATAGAAATTGACATATATTACAATTGGCCAGCCCTGCATGGTCCCAGTTGGTGTTTGTTAATAAAAAGTTGCATTCCACATTTGGAAATGACCTAATACAGTTTGTCAAATTTCTATTCTTTAAGAAATGGAAATCTATGCATATATCAATTTATGCAATGAGTGCTTGGCAAGTTGGGTATGGATTTTATTTATCATAAAAGTGGAAAACTAGTGTGCAAGGGAACTTACTATTTGCTGAATGTGCCAATGAGGAATAATGCACTCTTGAGAGTTTCGACGACTGTTGCCATCTTGAAGAATTAGAAATAAGTTAAGCATATTATTACATGCAAGTTGATTAATATTGGTAAATTTACATACACAATCTTCAACCAGTTAAACCGAGCTCAGTGAGTTATATATAACCATAAGTCATCACATATACTCATCCATGCACAATTGACACAATTGACATCTTTAAAATGTCGAAACCAAAGACATGGAGCATGTTATGCATATGTCTAGTTCTTCTTCTCTTGTTGATTCAGAGCACCAAACCACGACTGCTAGAGAAGAATGAAACAGAGTTGGTCATTGGAGAGGGAAGCAAAACCAAGCCCACAAGTCAGATATATCGGACGGGAAGTGTTTCCCACTCGAAGCGCCTCAGTCCCAGTGGGCCTGACCCAAAGCATCACTAGCTAGCTAGATTTATATTGCTTCACAGAATGGAGTGAAAGGTATATGTAGCACTGATAATAAAGTGCACTTGGATCATAGCAATTTGTCATTGCTACTATCCTTCTGATATATGAAGAATAAAACTTTTATTTAAGTAATTAAGAATTTCATCTTACCTCAAAAAGCTGCTCGATTTGTAAACCTTTTTTTATGGCATAATTTACCATGCTCTTCTCAGCTTAGTTTTTTCAACTGCAACATACAAATCAACTGATGTCTTCTCTGATCAACTTTCAAAGAAACATAATCTCCTCACGAATGTCCTAGGAGAAAAACTACAATGATAGATTCTACTTATTTTATGACAATAAAAGAAAAACTGTGAAAAAAACCAGCCAGCAAAAAGACATCACTGAGCATTTACAAAGCCATGTCCTTGTTGCTACCCGACATTACTGTGCATTTTCAATTTCCACCAGCTAGATAACCTTTAGCAGCTAACAAATAAGATTAATAAGAAAATTGAGTGATGGCATGGTGGTGAAATCATGTTTTGATTTCCGTTGAGTATTAACAAATTTTCGTGTAGTGAAGAAGTGAGGAGGGGGATCATGGTGCATTGCTCTTGTAAGAGCTGAAAGGGTTTGCCTCAACTTGTACACAATGTTATACCAAGCTAAATTATTTCAAATTTTTTAGAATATTGAGTAGATTGCTTCTACCAAAACAGCAGATAAGAAATATATATTCTGCCAGTAGCCATTATAGATGCAATATTGGATTATTTAAACGTTAAATTGTTCATGTGCAGATGCTGCAAGCGCAATATATTGATCTAAAAGATTAGCCAGATTCAATGTAATTTAAATTGCAACGTTTCAAGACACTGTCACGTAATCGAGACAGATACGTCATAATTGTTGTAGTTGATTTTGTCAGCAAGATTTGACATACTATAAATTTTGCTTATAGATATGCATTAATCCATATATTACTTTTGTTTGTCTTTGCGACTTATTGATTGGGCATAATGGTATTAAAATTGGGTACATTATAACATTATATTACATATGACAGGGCACAGTAAATACATAAAGCTTAAAATAAAATCTGTTATGATAAGAGTTTTAATTGAAGTACTTCCTTTCTCTATTCAGTTTCTATTTTTCTTTAATAACCGACCTAGCCAAAAAAAATATTTTCCCTCCTTATTCACACCATAAAAAACTGTTCTGAAATTTACTGTCCTTGGAATAATTCCCATATCTAACATTTCACGAATAAGCAACAAATTAAGCATCCTATGACCTACCGGCTTTGCATAAAGAGCGCATAAACATTATGTTCCAAAATCTGGAAAAGGCCCCTTCAATTTCATCTTATAAAATACATCCCAGGCCTCTTTGACCATGCCGTTATTCATAAAACCGCGAACCAGAGCAGAGTAACTAACAACTGTCAGTTTGCATCCCTCTTCTTGCATTTTCGTGAATATCTCTAATGCTTTGCCTGAATTCTTAAAGAAATGTATCATCAAGGAAGTATAAACATAAGTGGTACATGGTATGCCAACCCTTTTCATTTCTTCCACCCTGTCAGCCTGTCTAATGCCTCCTTATCACAGGCCACCCCTCAACAAAGAATGAATTATACTTGCATACTACCGGTGTAACCGGTCTATGGTACACCCAATTTTTTTAATATCACGCACCAACGCAAGAGCTTCATCAATTCTTCCAGCTCGGCACATGGTTTAACAAGTATGAGTACAGAACTTGCATTTCAAATCCTAACTTACATAGGGATATGTGACAATACAAAAGGCAACATTGATTGGTGATGCAACAAATCAAAACAATCAACAGATCCAGGACCACTCATCTCTCCCTAACAGAGCACCAGCTGTGATGCCAGCGCAACCAATAAGACAATCTCCAAGTGACCAATAGGAATTTAGTTAGCAATTTTTATTATATTATTTTGGTTTTTGTAATCAGCTATATATACTAGCTCTCTTCTGTATAACGTTTCAGATAAAGAAGATCTGAGCCATCCCAATAACAGTTGATCTTGCTTATGCCATTGAACATAGTCAGGATTGAGTTGCACACTGGTGTCGACGGTGATGGTCGGAGTAGGAGGAGAAAGAGAGTTGACATACTTAAACAAGTCATAGCCATGAAGCAACGGGACAATTTGGGATTGCCAAGCCAAGAAGTTTGTTCGATTTAATTTGGTAGAGATAGGTAGGTTAAGAAGAACAATTGGTTCAGGTGTAGATACATGGAGGGAAGAAAAGCTAGAAGAAGGGTTTGTGCCTGCCATTAGTGGCGCTGATACCATGTAATAAAAGCATGTACCAGTAAAACAGGAAAGGAGATAAAGTTTTCTTTTCTCTAAATTTCATTCATTTTCTCTTAATTGAAACGTTATACAGAAGAGAGCTAGTATATATAGCTGATTACAAAAACCAAAATAATATAATAAAAATTGCTAACTAAATTCCTATTGGTCACTTGGAGATTGTCTTATTGGTTGCGCTGGCATCACAGCTGGTGCTCTGTTAGGGAGAGATGAGTGGTCCTGGATCTGTTGATTGTTTTGATTTGTTGCATCACCAATCAATGTTGCCTTTTGTATTGTCACAATGCAACTCAATCCTGACTATGTTCAATGGCATAAGCAAGATCAACTGTTATTGGGATGGCTCAGATCTTCTTTATCTGAAACGTTATACAGAAGAGAGCTAGTATATATAGCTGATTACAAAAACCAAAATAATATAATAAAAATTGCTAACTAAATTCCTATTGGTCACTTGGAGATTGTCTTATTGGTTGCGCTGGCATCACAGCTGGTGCTCTGTTAGGGAGAGATGAGTGGTCCTGGATCTGTTAGGGAGAGATGAGTGGTCCTGGATCTCAGCCGCTTCTCATGCTCGTCTAATTGAGCTTCAGCAGCAATTACAAGGTCTCACGAAAGGGGGCTCCACCTGTGCTGAGTATATCCAAAAACTCAGAGCTCTGGCTGATGAATTGGCCTTCGTCGGAGCACCTGTTTCAGACGGCGATCTCGTCAACTACACGCTCAGAGGTCTTGGATCAGACTTTAATCCGCTAGTCCTTGCTGTGGCTACTAGATCTGAGCCCATCTCGCTTCCCGATTTTCATTCTCTCCTCCTTACAACTGAAACAAGATTGAACTCGCAACACACACCCGTTTCTCTGCCTGCCGCACCAGATCCTGCTGCCTTCTTCTCGACTCCAAGGCCACGGCACAACAGTCCGAATCCACGTCAACAGTATCCTAATCCCTATGGGAATTACTTACATCAATCATATTTTCACGCAATCAAATAATCAAGCGTGCACGCTCCCTTCGTCTCACCTTCTCCTCCTTTTATCCTCTCCGTCTCCTCTCTCCCTCTATTCGATCAACTCACAATCACAAAAGTAATCTCTGATTCATATCGCCACCACCTCCTTCGCTCTCCTCTCCTCCGTCTCACCTCCGCCTCCGCCTCATCTCAGCCTCTCCTTCGCCTCTCCTCTCCTCTGCCCTCAGCCTCTCCTCTCCTCCGCCTCACCTCAGCCTATCTTCTCCTCCGCCTCTCCTCTCCTCCGCCTCAACCTCTCCTTTGCCTCAGCTTCTCTTCTGCTTCACCTCACCTCTCCTCCGTCTCGCATCCGCCTCCGCCTCACCTCAGCCTCTCTTCTCCTCCGCCTCCCCTCACTGCTCCCTCTCCTATACCGATCAGATCTGGTTGAGGAAGAAAGAAGTAGAAATAAAGAAGAAGAGAAAAAAAGTTTTGATCTAGTTCTGTTACAACTTGAGAGTAAATAAATTACTATAAGGGATGATATTAATTAGTATAACGGAGTATCTAATATGTATAAGGGAGTAAATAATATTTATATCTGATTCTGCTGTTTTTTGGGAGTAACTAAATTACTATAAGGGAGGAAATTAATTAGTATAAGGGAGTAAATAATATATACAACAGAATAAATAATATTCATATCTGATTCCGCTGTTGTTTGGGAGTAACTAAATAGTTATAAGGGAGTAAATAACTAGTATAAAGCGAGTATCTAATATGTATAAGGGAGTAAATAACATTCAGAAGTGATTCCACTGTTGTTTGGGAGTAACTAAATAACTATAAGAGAGTAAATAAGTATTAGTAAGGGAGTATTTAACACAAGGGAGTAAATAATATTCATATCTGATTCTGCTATTGTTAGGGAGTAACTAAATAGCCATAAGGGAGTAAATAACTAATATAAAACGATTATCTAATATGTATAAGGGGGTAAATAATATTCAGAACTGATTCTACTATTACTTGGGAGTAACTAAAAAAATACAAGGGAGTAAATAATTAGTAGTAAGAGAGCATTTAATAAAAGTGAGAGAGTAAATAATATTCATTTCTGATTCTGATAACTGCAGGGCTGGGCTGGGCGACGGGAGGGTTGCGCGACGGCGACGATAGGGCTGGGCAACGACGACGGCATGGCTGTGCGACGAAGAGGGGATGGCTGCGACGGCGACGGCAGGACCGCGCGACGGAGAGGGGATGGCTGCGCGACGGTGACGGCGCGTGGTGCGCGTGAGAGAGGGATCATGTGAGGAGAGGAGAGGCGCGTAGGAACTGAGAGGAGGGTGAGCGGAGGGGAGGCGCGTGGGAATGGAGGAGAGGTGAGCGGAGGGGAGGCGCGTGGACACGATAGGGAGGTGAGCGGAGGGGAGGCGCGTGGGAACGGAGCGGCTCGAGTGGAAGAAGAAGGTGAGTCTTTCCGTTTTTTGCAGCACATCTCTTTCTATTTTTAAATATGATTGCATGATTGCCTTAGACACTGATTGCACTTATCAGCTCCGAATCCCTATCGCCCTTCTGGTCCCCGCCCTAATACCTATCCTCCAAGACCCAATAACAGGCCCAATACCTATTCTCCTCAAAATTCTTATCGGCCCAACTTTAATCCAATTCCGAGACCCAACAATCCTCTCCAATATTTCTCTACTCAACCCCCTGCACCTCAACAATTCCCTGTTCTGACAGATGGGTCCCCCTGCCAAATCTGTGGTCGTCGTAACCATCAAGCTCGTGAGTGTTATCATCGCTTCGAGAACCGTTATCTTCCTTCAAACCCTCCTCCACCCCGTCGGCCACCTCCTCCTTATCAAGCCTTCGTTGCTCAACCTTCCTCTTCCTCGGCTCATGAATGGTGCATTGATTCGGGGGCAACTCATCATGTGACAACCGACCTCAACAATCTCTCCTCCTTTGTGGCTTTTGACGGCCAAGACACTCTTCATATCGGTAATGGTTTAGGTATGACTATATCACACATTGGCAATTTTTCTATCCGCATTTCCAATTTCTCTATTGCTCTAAATAATGTCTTGCATGTTCCTCAATTTTCTAGAAATTTGTTGAGTCTCTCTAAACTTCTTCATGATAATTCTTTGCTTATTGAGTTTTCCTCTTCTTTTTGTCAAATTAAGGATCGACAAACCAAGAGTCTTCTTCTTCAAGCACCTCTTATTAGTGGATTATACATTCTATCTCTACCCTCATTCTCACCTTCTCCTAAAGCTCTCCTTGGTGCACGAGTTTCGGCTAACTTGTGGCATGCTCGCTTCGGTCATCCCTCTTCTTCTACTACTCTTCATCTTCTAAAAACCTTTAGTTTACCATGTTCTTTACATAAAATGTCTCTTTGTAGTGAATGTTGTATGGCAAAATCACATAAATTGCCTTTTATTTCTAGTTCTACTTTATCTCATGCTCCTTTAGAGATTGTACATACGGATCTTTGGGGTCCATCCCCCGTTCTATCCAAAGATGGTTATCGTTATTATGTTGTTTTTATCGATGATTTTACTCATTATGTTTGGTTGTATTTTCTTCGCACAAAAGATGAATTACCCAAGGTGTTCACCTTATTCAAACAACAAGTTGAAAATTTACTCAATCATACCATAAAAATTCTCCGTTCCGATGGTGGTACGGAATTCAAACCTCTTTCTCGCCTTTTTTCCACAAATAACTTATCAAACAACATGTCCATATACACCCCAACAAAATGGTTTGGCCGAAAGAATGCATCGCCAAATAGTTGAGCTCTCTCTTGCAACCATGACTCATGCTTCAATCCCTCTTCATTTTTGGGATGAAATTTTTGCAAGTATAGTTTATCTCATAAATCGACTACCCTCTACTACAACAAAATCAATACCTTTTCACAAACTCTTTAATACAAAACCCGATTATCATTTCTTGCGTGTACTAGGTTGTCTTTGCTTTCCATATCTTCGCCCATACAATGATCATAAATTGCAAAACCGATCCTTTCCATGTGTGTTTATAGGTTATGCCTACAATCAAAAAGGATATAAGTGTCTTCATTTACCAACCAACAAAATATATGTCTCACGGCATGTTATTTTTTATGAGATTGTATTTCCTTTTAGCACTGCTTCTGTTTCTGCCTCTGAGCTCTCGGCCAATCCATCAATGGACATTTCGACATTGGGCCTGCAACCCCTATCGATCACCTCTACTCCATCAGGCCCGGCCCACAATACACCTTCAATTCAACCTCCTCAACTACCTTCTCCTGTCAGCGCCCCTTCTATCCGCCTTTTTAATAACAATGCTGACCGTGCTCCTCCAACTACACCCCTCCCTGACCGAACTGCCCCATCTTCTCCAACAACACTTGATCCAGCACCCTTCCCTGAACCGACTCCCTCCATACATCCCATGACCACTCGGACACGTGATCAAACAAGAAAGCCTCGAGTTTTTACTGATCACATTGCATTCACCTCTACTGTTCAACATGACACTGAACCGACAACCTTCCGACAGGCTCACCAGTCCCCTCTTTGGCGTGATGCAATGTCAAGAGAAATTGATGCTCTTGCAAGTAATCAAACATGGACTCTTGTTCCCGCTCCGACAGATCAAAACATCATTGGCTGCAAATGGGTCTTCCGTATCAAGCGACATGCCGATGGCTCTATTGAAAGGTACAAAGCTCGACTCGTTGCCAAAGGGTTTACACAAGAAGAGGGTATTGATTATTTTGATACATTTAGTCCCGTCATTCGACCTATGACTATTCGCCTTGTTCTCTCTCTAGCTCTGTCCCTTGGCTGGTCAATCAAGCAATTAGATGTTCAAAATGCTTTTTTGCATGGCAAACTTCAAGAAACGGTTTACATGTCTCAACCACATGGCATTGTCGATCCCTCTTATCCTTCGCATGTTTGTCGACTCAACAAAGCTTTGTATGGCTTAAAGCAGTCCCCAAGAGCTTGGTTTCATACCCTTAGTTCAGCTCTCATTGCTTATGGCTTTCATGCATCAAACTATGACCCATCCCTCTTTGTTTATCACCATGTTGGTTCTACTATTGTTGTGTTGGTCTACGTGGATGATATAATCATCACTGGTGACAACCAATTGGTTCTCTCTCGTGCAATTCAACACCTTAACTCCAGGTTTGCAATAAAAGACCTTGGCTCCTTAAAATTTTTCCTTGGTATTGAGGTCACACCTACATCAACCGGTTTCCATCTAACTCAAACAAAATATTTGAGGGACATTTTAACCCGTGCCAATATGCTTGCATCCAAGCCTACAGCTTCTCCAATGGTGGTTAATACATCACTTTCTATTCATGATGGTGATCCCATGGACAACCCATCCCTTTATCGCATGATTGTTGGGGCTCTTCAATATGCTACCATCACTCGACCCGACATTGCCTTTGCAGTTAACAAAGTTTCTCAATTTATGCACTCTCCATCTCACTTGCATTAGGAGGCAGTCAAGCGCATCTTACGCTACATCAATGGCACGTTAACACATGGGTTAACCCTTAAACCGTCCAGCAACACTATTCTTCATGCATATAGCGATTCGGATTGGGCCGGTTGCAAGGATGATCGTCGATCTACATCCGGCTATGCCATCTTCTTGGGTCCCAATTTGATCTCTTGGAGTGCAAAAAAACAAAACACGGTGTCTCGTTCAAGTACGGAGGCCGAGTACCGTGCTTTAGCTCTTGCTAGTGCCGAGCTTGTTTGGCTACAATTCCTATTGCATGAACTTCATATCTCTTGCTCTTCTTCTCCAATCTTATGGTGTGATAATATAGGGGCCACTTTCTTGACCTCTAACCCTATGTTCCATGCGCGCACCAAGCACGTGGAAATAGACTATCATTTTATTCGGGAAAAAGTTCAAAGCAAAGAATTGGAGATCAAATTCATTTGCTCCAAAGATCAAATTGCGGACATCATGACAAAGCCTCTCACTACACCTCGGTTTCTTCTTCTTCGTGACAAGCTTACTGTCACATCGGTTCCATTAGCTTGCGTGGGGGCTGTGACAATACAAAAGGCAACATTGATTGGTGAAGCAACAAATCAAAACAATCAACAGATCCAGGACCACTCATCTCTCCCTAACAGAGCACCAGCTGTGATGCCAGCGCAACCAATAAGACAATCTCCAAGTGACCAATAGGAATTTAGTTAGCAATTTTTATTATATTATTTTGGTTTTTGTAATCAGCTATATATACTAGCTCTCTTCTGTATAACGTTTCAATTAAGAGAAAATGAATGAAATTTAGAGAAAAGAAAACTTTATCTCCTTTCCTGTTTTACTGGTACATGCTTTTATTACAGGATACAACAGAACGTCTTGCATCCTCCATCTTACCAACCTCGCTTAGCATTGAGAGAGATTATCTATTGTTTCCTTATCAGGCACAGACACTGTATGTATCATTTCTTGAAAAATTTGCACCGCTTCATCTATTTTTCGGCCTTTCTTCCCACAAAGGAACAAGATCAAATATTTGTAAGTGGATCTGTCTGGTTGGTACCCCTCTCTCTTCATCTCTTTAAATGCTTTCAAGGCTATTTCAGTCAAACCAGCTTGCCCGTATTGGGATATCATGATTGTCCAAGTGGTAGCCATGACAGGGCATCTATTTCTCCTCATTTCATGATAAAGGTATCTCATATGTTGAAAATCCTTTGCACCACCAGCTATTTTGATAGCCGTATTATATTTACAAGTGTTATGCTTATAATTAGGCCTTTTACCAACCCATGAAAAGAATTTCTAAGCTACTCCACCGTGCCTCATGCATTTCCAAAAGATCAGATCAACCATTTCGGGGGTATAATAGAAATTCTCTATCTCTAGCTTTTTTTTTTTGCATCTCACTCCATTCTCTTTTGTAATAAAGAACACCACAAACTTTTTGACATTACATCATTAACGCTCCACTTTTCATCTATTGTGTCACTCGAAAGAACCTTACTCAATTGTGCACATTTATTGTTCAATGAAATTACCTTGTTGGGCTCCTACACTACCAGAGTTAAACACTTGCCTCAAAGTCTCAGACTTTTAAACCAACTCTGACTTTTGGTGAGGCGAGTAGGCGACCAATAACTAAGTTGAAGATGCTATCAGATGGGTTTATACCGAAGAACATCATCTCTTCTAGTACCTTTAATGCCTCTTGAGGAAATGAGGCCCTACATAGCTCCTTTATCAACACACTATAAGCCTTCAAACTGAGTTTAAGACCCTTCTCTCTTGTCCCTTTCAATACACCCACGCCTTAGAAATTTTATCAATGCTAATATAACCAATGTTTGGCCCAGTGGTTTTGCTCTATTCCGCCAACCAAGTGGTCCTTGGTTCGATTCACAGAGAGAGCATTTATTTTCAAATTTCATATAACAAAATTGTTGGTTCTAAACAAACCTTCAAAAAATATATATAAATAACCAGCAACTAAAGCCGTAATTGCCATGGTGTCAGGCTGCACACCTTGCTCGAGCATTTCATCAACTAGTTTGAACGCGCCTTGGTGCCAATTATCCCTAAAGAGGTGCTGCATGGCTTGAGTATAAGAGGAGACTGCTGGTATCAACCCTGCTTCTCTCATTGTTGCAAAGATCCCTATTGCTTTGTCCATGTTGCATTTTCTCAGAAACCCATAACAATTAAAAAACCATAAGCCTTATTACTAACTAATAAATTTATTATTTCCAAAGCTTCCACCATCATTCCACCTCTGCGCGGCCCTTTTAAAAAAAAATCTCATATACGGATATACCTCAGTTGAAATCATATTTTTCTTAAGTCATTTCACCAAACACCTCTTGAGCAAAGCTCATCTTCCCTTTAATACAATATGACTTCAACAAACAAACATATGCTTCAATTTCGGAGAAATCCAGAGTCTTAGGCCCTGTTCATTTTTTTTTTTTTTTTGCAGGATTTCATTTCATTTAAATTGGTTTCATAGGATTTCATAGGATCTAATTACATAGGAATTACAATCAAATGACACCAAATCTGTTCATTCTGATCAAGAATTTCCAATGAAATGAAATCCCATGTTAAACAAATGGGATTTTGATCAGGGCCTTAGTCATGTCACTCTAACAGCTCAAATGCATTCTTTATCATCCAATCTCTTTATAGAATCTGATTGCCAATTCTGGATTTTCTGCATTGTACAAAGCAACAAGAAATGCCTTATAGACTTGGTAATCTGGTTTGCAACCTGATTTTTTCATGGATTGGAATGTGCATAGAGCTTTGCCAACCCAACCTGCGTTTCCATAATGCATAATCAGAATGGTCCATGTTTTTATGTCTTTTCGACAACCATGTTTCTCCATTTCTTCTACCAAGCACTCCATCAGATCAATTTTTTTTTGTGTCTCCAGCAATGTACAACATTGTGTTGTAGGTCGCCGTAGAGTGATAGAAACCTGGTCTCGACTTAACCCAGTATTTAAATATACTATGAATAATTTTTAATAGTGCATCTTTTCGATATTTTGCTATTATGTTTATAATTATTAGAAAATTGTTTGATGCACATTCTTTGTTATATTTAGTTTTTTACATGAAGAAAGCTCAAAAGTTTGGAGCTAGGAGGCATATATAATGACCCAATTTGAAAGTAATTTCTTATAACCTCTAATAGCTTGAGAATTACGCGTTAGTTTAATTACTTTTATGGCAAGGGCTTTGTGCCAAACTATCAGATGCCGCAGTTTGTATAAAATTTTACATTAATATTTCAAAATTTGAATTTCAAAAGAAAAGTACGAATTGTTCTTTTTTTTTTCTCTTTTTCACGAGATATGCACAGGTAATTATTGAAAGTTCATACTTCATAGTGTTGGTCTTGTGGCAGAAACGCTCGAGGCGAAGACTGGTAGCAGTTGTGGTGTATGTCGGCAACACTGGTAGCGGTTGTGGTGTATGTCGGCAGCGCTACTTTCCATCATCATGAAGTTCGGTCGACGGTCGTAGACGTTGGCCGTTAGGTCACGGCTGGTCTACGTTGCCTCCAGGATGATTTGTAGATGTTGGTTACAATATAGGCTAAGATTAAATGAGCTGGTATCTGGGCTTTTTTTTTCCCTTAAGATAAATTGGAGGTCTATAGTGGGTGTGTTTGGAAAGGCCAAGAACTAGCCTGTCCGTGAACAAGGTGCGGACAAGAGGTGCCAAACGTAGAATAACAGTTCACGAACTGCGAACAGGGAGTAGTTCCTAGTTCTCAGTTTTTCACGAACTAGAGAACAACTCAACTTATTCATGGGCCTGTTCATGGGCGGCTGTTCATGGGAGTAGTTCCCAGCGAACCAAACACACCTGAGTTTACCGATACTGATATATTTATTATTGGTTTTAAGTTTTTATTATACTTTTGTAATCTCTTTCTTTATTAATGAAAATTACTAGCAAAACTCACAAAAAAATTATTTAAAAAGTTAATTTATGTCATTTCGAGAATTCATTTGCAGAATGGAAATAATTAGCAGACGAGAAATCTATCGGAAATGAATCAGAAGATATCAAAATTTAAATAAGAAAGAATTTTTTTTTGTTTAGACGTATGGAATCAGCTAAACGTTTTCTTCCAACAAATATAAAACCGGATGATTCTGTACTTTTTATTAGTTCTTCCTCTCGAATTGAGGCCCATTATTCTGTACTTTTGAGTTTTAGTGCTGTGTGAAACGAACTCGAGAAATTACATAATTGTATATGGGTGTTTCTTCTTGAAAAGTTTGTAATTTAAAATTTACTCTTTTTTTTTTGTCTTGGGATATAAATAAGAAACTCTAATTTATACAGCTCAATTGAGTTGTGCGTAGTCAAGAAATGCAAAAAAACAAAATGGCGAGTCAAATTAATTTCCGCATAAGCTACGAGTTCTGACCATGCTAGTATAGTAGTTAGGCCTGATTAACGCGGATAACGGGCACGGAACGGGGTGTTCCGTTTACCGTTCCGTTTACGAAACGAAACTGATTTCGCTACCATTTACCGTTCCACTTACTAAACGAAATAATTTCGCTAAACGGCATGTACAAAAACACGTTAAAACACGTTAAACCGTTCCATTTCATGTTCCGTTTACCGTTTCATTAAGGAAACGAAACAAATATCTCTACCGTTTACCGTTCCGTTTCAGCAAACGGAACGGCATAACGTTTTTTTTGTTTCCGTTGGCAGGCCTAATAGTAGTATTGTCAAAAGGGGGAAATAAAAAAAGATTTAATTAGGAGCTAATTATCGATCGACAAGTGTCAGGCACTTGACTGCCACGTAAGTCGACAGAGGGACCTAAAAAATTGGCAAATGGTGTGGATCCGATCTTTTGTTCTCTTTATAAAATAGAGCATAGTGGCCGTTAAGAAAATGCACGCGCCGCTTTCAAGTAAGATTTTATTGGTGGGATTACAACTGTTTTTTGGTTGGTCGGTTCTCTTCAAGTGGCCGTTGCCGGAATATAAAAATATAGGTATTTAGAAAATTGTCATGTTGAGTTTTTCAAGATTCATTGAGTTATAATTGTTGTCTATTAATTATGGATAAATGGTCTAGATTTTGAAAGTACTCATTCATGGGTGCGTTTGGATAGGTGTGGGAAAGAAGGGAAGAAGGAAAGTGGGAAGAAGTATTGAGAAGTGTGTAACTTTGTGAAGAGTTTAGACTGTTTATAATTTTTTTTCTTCCTTTCTTCCTTCTTCCTATTTCTTCTCAACGCATCCAAACGGAGGCCATAATAGAATTTGCTTAAATATTGAAAGAAAATTTTAGTCCTCTGCAGAATAACCTAGTATTTAATTATTACTGTAAATGAGCTTTTCATAACATTTATCACCACCATTATCATCATCATCATTAGAGGTAGACCAAAATAAGTCATGAGTCTATAACTAATGGAAGAGATCAAATTTTTGATGTTTTGGCAGCTGATCTGATATGTTCAACGTATTCTCCATATTGTATTTTTTTTCCCCAAATATTTTTATTATTTTTTTCAGATTTTTTAAAAATCATTGTTATTGGAGGGTTTATAATTATTAAAATTAAGAATTTTGTAAAGTTTCATTGTTTTGCTTAGTAGTTCTTCTGGTCTTGTTTGTTATTTAATTGATGTTTGTTACTTTGTTTATGATTAGGTATTTGTTATAGTTTGACATTTGTTATGTCATTAAAAGTAATGTACTTATCTACGCCACTTAGCCACTAACTAACTAACTAACTAACTAACAATGTGATAATTGCATCGTACGTACGTGCACTTAATTATGTAATCAGACATAGTAGTACATGCATTTCCACTCTTACGAGCTCTCCTCAATAGTAAAGTTCGGCTTTCCAATTATTGTGGGGTCTTACTCTTTGGTTGCTTGGTTTAATCTAATCCTTTGAATTATGATCATCCAATGCTCGTCAATTTTAAAAAGGTGTACAATAATTGGATAGGAGTCAAACCCCATTTCACCAAAAGTCACCAATGGCGACCCCCTCGTGTGCAACTACACGTTGGTGACCCGGTCAAAATTAATGGAAGATATTCAAGTTATTAAACTATGAAGATTGAATCTAAATTTCTTATTTAAAGAAATCAAGTGACATGGCCCAAGACCTAAAAACACAATGATTAAGTTATATGGAAGTTCATTATGTCAGTAGAGCATTACAAAGTCGGTATGATATATATTTAATCCAAGTTCTATAATTCCAAACTTCGGCGCCGAAGTTTTTTTTCCTCGCACCTTCAAATAATGTCGGCCGTCTACAACGGTTACAACCCAAATAAGGTAAAATAGTATCGTCCTGTCTATTGGCGCCATATAATTAGGATTTAAATTCTCTCTTTTTTTTTTGATACGTTAAATTCTCTCTTTAACCACGCTACCTATAGGCTGGGAGCTGTTTTGGGCAGCATCCAATTTTCTCCGCACAATATTAATGGACAAAATTGCCCCTCTTACTAATGCACTTGAGCATCATGTTTAAATCCACAATTAAAATATCGGTCTCATTAAATCCACATTATTTGCCATATATAAAAATTATGCATGCCGCAAGAAATTTTTTTTTTTAATAAATTTGATTGCATTGAAAGAAAATATTTTCCCATTAATTTCACTAGTGATTTTATATAAATTAATTTATTATGTATTTTTTAGACTACTCTTAGTTATGTTATTTAAATTGATTGCATTTTAATTAAAGAATTATAAAAATAGCATTGGAATGCATCTACATAGTTATAGGGGTAATTTTGTCAACTAATGTTGTCCGAAGAAGATTAATATATGTTGCCCGAAGCAGCTGCCCTATAGGCTATAGCCCACAGCATCTCCTCACTTTCCTCTTTTGTTTTGTTTTTCCTTAATTTTCTTTTCTTTTACCCTGTTATAACTTATAAGAACTACGACTTATTATAAGGTTCAGAATAATGTCCGTCTGGTCTGTTTAACTCGATCCTATCCTAATTTAGTTTGATAAATTTATAAAAAAAAAAAGCAAAAAATGCGAACTAATATTAATTCAATTTAACTCTTGTTTATTTTGAGATGACTAGAAACATGCATGTGTTCACCTAAAGTCAGGCAGCATAAAAATCTTACCCGGTATCGAACGGTTGAAAACCCGTATCAATCTGAACACAGACAATTTGGAATTCTATCTAACTCGAAGGACAAAAACACGAAAGTAACTCGAACATACATTTAAGTCAACATGACTATAGACTTGAACATGCATGCTTATGCATAAACTGACTTAAGAGATTGAACCACGCATTTAAGTCAAACTCAGACTATAGACTATAATTCGAACCCAACTGAACCCAAAACATACATTGAACTGACGGCGCACAATCTGAAACTTATGTCGGGTCAAAGTCGAACAACCCTAAATACAATCCAACTCTTAACCTGAAATAATGTAGCACAGGACGATTTATAATATCCAATCCAACTGTATTTCATCCAATTTCCATTTCTAAATTTTAGTATTATATCCATATTATTGTAGATCTGAGCACCTCCAGAATGAATAAATGAATTAAATAGATGGCCTTCCTAATTGATTGAATACCCTGTAGTATTCATGGTTTTGATTTTAGATTACACAGGCTATATCAAAATGATCAAAAGAAAAACTTGATAGATCTGCAAGTTTATTTGATTTGCATGCTTTTCTTTGGTTAAGATTGATTATTATTCACATATTCCTTGCATTTCCAAAATGTGGTAATAGCTTTGGACCGATGGCACTCAGCTTAGCTGATGAAATGCAACAGAGTGATTGTAATAAGAAATGTATGATGAATGATTACTCCTTACTAGTCTACTCAAACAAGTTGCAACTAGATCATGGTTTTATACTTTAAAAAAAAAAAACAGTTAATGGTTCATCTATAAACTAATGAAAAAGATAAGCTTGCTTAGAGGGCCCTAAACACAAATATGATGCAATTGTATCACTCAGCTATGGACTATAAATACATGGTTGCATTATTGACTCCACAAGCGACTAAGTATATCAATCATACATATATAAGTTCACTATAAGACCTCTAAACCTGATTATGGCTATCAGATTTTATTTTTTGTTGATGCTGATTATAGGAATCGTGTTGGTTGGATCAGTTGAGGGGCGCCCGCTTACCGGAAGCCAGATGGAGTGGGTTAAAATGCAACCAGACGAGAAAGTGATCGGCACACGACCAAGTGGCGAGCTTTATATGCAAAGTAAGTTGCGAGCACCATCTGCAATGAGCAATGAAAATAAGAGGGAGGTGCCAGGAGGACCTGACCCGCAGCACCACCTCTGAGGCTCTGACAGAACCAAAAACCACAATGAGCTTGAGAAAATTAATTATGTGTTCAATTGTAGAAGATTCAAGTTCTAACAGAAATGTTTCTTTTCGAGCGTTTTGCTTCTTTGACGATGTGAGGATGAAATTTCATGCAACTTCATATGCCAGCCTATATCATTTTATATTGAAAAAATTAATGTATTTTGATGAGCGAGCATATATACAATGCTAACTTGTCTCACGATCTACCTATTTTTTAACAAGCAAAACAAGATTCATGTACCCAAGAATTGCATGCACGCACTTGAACCAGTTCATGACCACATTTTGCTTTTCGAAAGATCGTAAAATGTAAAAGACAAATACACAAGCATTACTTTTATTTAAAAAGAAAAGGAAATACCTATAAAACTGTAGGAAAAAGCAAACACCAGAACAACCACTCCGGTCAAACCAGAGAAATCTCTCTCTAACTAGACATGTTTAGCACTGCAAAAAGTTTCACACTACCAAAATCGAGAAACAAATTAAAAAAAAAAAAAAAAAAAAACCTACTCAATATTTTTCTTTCGCATGATAGCTTCCATCGTATCAAGTATCAACATCTTCAGGAGTGTCAACACCATGAGCATCATGATCAACCTTAATTATCTGGCATTTCAAACGCAATCAACTTACCATAAGAGCTAACAATAGCAGCCAATTTTTGTAACAGAACCAGAGAGTAGCAAGAATTTCACATGTTTAATCCACATGAAAAACAAAACGAAATAATTCATAATGTTAGCATAAAACAACCCAAGCCAGCACAACAACAAATGGCAAAAAATGAAAAAAAATGAATAGCTTGCCTTGAATCATCAACAGAAACCTCTACTCAAATAATTTTTTATACAAAAAGAAATTGCAAGTGTACACGATGTATGCAAATCCTAAGTGCTAACAAAATATCATTTGACATTTTGATGAAATTTCAATCAATCCACATTCCACAACCCTACATGTTTGCTACAGATAAGTAACCCCTGCAGCATTGCAACATATTGTACACATTTGCAGCCATTGGATATATAGGGATGGAGATTAATGGAGTTGACACATATCTCAATACAATATAACCCTCCTATCTGTGCTGAGCTGCAACTTGTGTGTTGAGTACAACTGAGAACAGAGATGGATTTATCACTGGCTATAATCGACCTGACCAGGTTAAGACTGACCCAGTGGGCACATTAAATGGGTCAAATCAGGCCCACTGAATAATTAGATCATACTTGACCAGTTTAGTTTCTTCTCTACTAAACAGACATGCTTATTGCAAATTTCAAAACAACCTTAACCTGACCAGAAATAACCCATCTCCACGCCAACCAAGTTATTTAGTTGTTTAATTAATGGTCCTCAAGCTGAGAGGTAATATTATAACAATAAAAACTAAAGCACCTTTTGCAAATTCTCCGAAAAATTTAGAGACAAGTTTTGCACTTTGAAAATATATATAAAAGATCAAACCGTCAAATTTGTAGGTTCTACAGAAAAGACAAATCAATTGAATTTTAGAGCAACCTTCATCTTATAACCATTCTCTAGAACTCGAGTTGTTCTAGATATTCCTCGAGTTGCAAAGGAGTTGTCTCCAGCTTAGGGCATTGTCTGAGCTTATTTGTCCAGGTATATCTTTAGGAACTCTGAATCATAGCACTGTACAATGACCAAAAAAAAAAGAGTCAACAGACAAGCTTAAAATAATTAGGAAAGTACTCAATCTGTACTTTTAAAAGTAGTTAATGCATCAACCCAAAATATAAAACGGGGCACATGCCTTGACTCCGCAAAAGCATGGAAGTATTCTCTATGCGCAAGAGCAAGCTTCGAACAAGCTTTGCTATAGAACTTACCCTTAATGATTTTTCAAATTAGATGAACAAAAAATGATGGCTGGTCTGGGAATTATTTCTTCTCTTTAGGACGCTAGGTGGGGAGTCATGTAGAGTTCTAATTGGTGTTTAGATATTTTGTAAGGGAACAAATTTAACTTGTCCTATTTATTAGAAATATTATAATCATATGTGTTTCCCAAGAAAATCTTTCCTCGAAGAAGACGAGGTATTTCTAACTCCTTTAAAAGATTTTTTCTTTAGCCTCTCTCCAGAAAAATAAAATAAAAGGGCAAAGAGACCTAGAAATGATGGTAATTTTGGAACATAAGGCACAAAGTATAGTTCTATCCTTTCAAACGCATCAGAAGAAAACTCAAAATAGTTTTTCATGGGTATGCTGCATATACAACCAGTTCGTAAGGATATACCTGACATTTGGAATTTTAAGGGAGAAGAAAACAAATGCATTTAGGAAAAATACCCAGCAACACCTATATGTAATTCAAGGAAGACTCGGCCTTTGGACGCTACGCCATTTACGTATGGAACCAATGCATTCACATTTATCTGATTGTCAACTATATAAGATCCATGTCTTGATTAAACTGTTTCCTTGTCTAGATTATAATCAAGGACTTTGGTGTAGCTACTTAATTCTAGTTGATGTGGTACTGCCCACTGGTACAACTCATGCATCGGTCAGAATATGCAATCTCAGGTAGTTATGACTGATGACATACCTGAATGGCTGAATGCACAGATGGGGAAGATATGTGAATTTCACATTCACTCTTCCAGACCTGAAACATTTAACTTAACTTTAAGAAGTCAAACATAGAATATGAATCAAAATGTCCAAATTTATTATCGTGGACTCCTGTTGAAAGCTTATATTTGATTAAGGCCCTGTGAGGCTTAGATAACTAAAACTCCTACAAAGTTTAGTGCTAATAATAATAATGATAATTTATTGAACGACAGCTCAAATCAAGGTCTTGAATTCATCATCCTCTGATCTAGTTATTGTACTTAATGATACTAGTTAATACCGGTACAGCATCTTATCATCCCTCCCCCTCCATACTGAAAAAGGAAATATAGAAAAAAGGAAAAGGAAAAAAAACTAAAGGAAGTTAAGCCTCAAGTGAGCAATTGAGCCATAAATAAGACCTAGATGCAAAAAGAAAAAAGATATACAGCAAATAAATTAACAGAAAAGAAATAAAAATAAATATGGCTTACATGTCAGAACAGATTAAATCTCTGGAGAAGTAAATAGCATAGCCATTACTGTCAATGACGCACTTGACTCGATTCAGTTTTAATTCAAGCACTTCCTTTCTCGATTGAGTTTCCATTTTTCTTGAAGAACCGACCGAGCCAAATAATTTTTTCCCTCTCTATTCAGACCGTAAAAAACTGTTCTAAAATTTATTGTACTTGGAATAATTCCCATATCTAACATTTCATGAATAAGCAACAAAGCATCCTCTGACCTCCCAGCTTTGCAAAGAGATCGCATAAACATAGAGTAGGTTTCAAAATCTGGAAAAGGCCCCTTTAATTTCATCTTATAAAATATATCCCAAGCCTCTTTAACCATGTAATTATTCATGAAACCTCGAATCAGCGCTGAGTAAGTGACAACTGTGAGTTCACATCCCTCTTCTTGCATTTTCCTGAATATCTCTAAAGCTTTTCCTGAATTTCTCTCCTTAAAGAAATGAACTATCAAGGAAGTGTACACATAAGTGGTACATGGTATGCCAACCCTTTTCATTTCTTCCACCTTGTCTAATGCCTCCTTATCACGGCCACCCCTCAACAAAGAATGAATTATACTTGCATACATATACTGGTCTATGGTACACCCAATTTTTTTTATGTCATGCAACAATGCAAGAGCCTCATCAATTCTTCCTGCTCGACACATGGCCTTAATAAGCACCGAGTACACAACTTGCATTTCAAATCCCAACTTACACAGGGATACAACAGAATGTCTTGCATCCTCCATCTTACCAACCTCGCATAACATTGACAGGTATGTATCGATTGTTTCCTTATCAGGTACAGACACAGTTTGTGTCATTTCTTTAAAAATTTGCACTGCTTCATCTACTTTTCGACCTTTCTTCCCGCAAAGGAACAATGTCAAATATTTGTAAGTGGATCTGTCTGGTTGGTACCCCTCTCTCTTCATCTCTTTAAATGCTCTCAAGGCCATTTCAGTCAAACCAGCTTGCCCGTATTGAGATATCATGATGGTCCAAGTGTTAGCCATGACGGGGCATCTATTCCTCCTCATTTCATGATAAAGGTATCTCATATGTTGAAAATCCTTTGCACCACCAGCTATCTTGATAGCCATATTATACGTACAAGTGTTATGCTTATAGTTAGGTCTTTTAGCAACCCATGAAAAGAATTTCAAAGCCACTCCACCATGCCTCGTGCATTTTCGAAGGATACGATCAACCATTTCAGGGGTATAATGCAAATTTTCTCTCTCCAGCTTTTTTTGTATCTCACTCCATTCTCTTCTGAAATAAAGAATATCACAAACTTTCTTGACATCTTCTTCATTAATGCTCCAGTTTTCATCTATTGTGTCACTTGAAAGAGACGCACCTGATTGTGCACACTTATTATTCGATGAAATATTACCTTGTTCGGCTCCTACACTACCAGAGTTAAACACTAGCCTCAGAGACTCAGCCTTTTCAACCAACTCTGAGTTGCCTATTTTGGTGAGACAACCAATAACCAAGTTGATGATGCTGTCAGATGGATTTATACCCAAACCAATCATCTCTTCTAGTACCTTTAGTGCCTCTTGAGGAAATGAGGCCCTGCATAGCTCCTTTATCAACACAGTATAAGCCTTCAAACTGAGTTTAAGACCTTTCTCTCTTGTCCCTTTTAATACACCCCACGCCTCAGAAATTTTACCAAGGCTAATATAACCAGCAACTAATGCCGTAATTACCACGGTGTCAGGCTGTATGCCCTGCTCGAGCATTTCATCAAATAGTTTGAACGCATCTTGGTGCCTATTACCCCTAAAGAGGTGTTGCATGGCCTGAGTATAAGAGGAGATGTCTGGTATCAGCCCTGCTTCTCTCATTGTTGCAAAGATCTCTATTGCTTTGTCCACGTCTCCTTTTCTCAGAAACCCATCAATTAAAAAACCATAAGCCTTCTTACTAACTGATGAATTTATCTTCAAGGAATTTATCATTTCCAGAGCTTCTTCCATCATTCCACCTCTGCATAGCCCTTTCAGAAAAATCTCATATGCCTCAGTGGAAACCATATTTTTCTTAGTCATTTCACCAAACACCTCTTGGGCAGCTTTCACCTTTCCTTTAATACAATAAGACTTCAGCAAACAAACATAACCTTCATTTTCTGAGAAATCCATAGCCTTAGTCAGGTCATCTCTAACAGGTTGAATGCATTCTTTATCATCCAATTCAACCAAACAATTTAGAAGCATTTGAAATAATCGTAAATTTAGAGCCATGTTCTTAGAAACCATCTCTTTGTAGAATTCCAATGCTAATTCTGGTTTTTCTGCATAGCACAAAGCAGAAAGAATTACCTTATAGACTTGGTAATCGGGTTCGCAACCCGATTTCTTCATGGATTGGAATGTGGATAGAGCTTTGCCAACCCGACCTGCATTTCCATAATGCATAATGAGTATGGTCCATGTTTTTATGTCTTTTTGACAAGCATCTTTCTCCATTTCTTCTACCAACCACTCCATGAGATCAATTTTTTTGGTGTCTCCAGCAATGTACAACATTGTGTTGTAGGTCTCGGTAGAGTGATAGAAACCTGGTCTGGACTTAACCCAATTGAAGAACCTAAGGGCTAAATGACACAGTTTGAAACACCGTTTAAGAACCATGGCTACAATTTCAGGATCACACGGTAAACATAATTGATCCAATCTCTGTTCCATGGAGAACCCTGATTGATCTGACCTAACAACCTCAGTTATCCTCTGTACAATTGGGCTAAAATCTTCTTCGTGGGGAGAGTTGTTGCGATCGATGTTTCCTCTTGTTGAAGCATTTGGAGAAACAGGTGGTGAGGCTATGCCTTGTTGGGATTTTGGGTCCATAATGAGTTGATTGGTAATGGAAGGGGGTGATATAATAGAAGAGATGCTTTGGTATAAAGAGGCGGAGTCAGGTTGGGTGGTTTTGTATGGTTTGGCTTGTGCTGATTTATAGCGGAGTTGGAAGAGGGGAGAAGGATAAGAGAGGAGTTTGGTTGCCTTTCTCATATCTGGAGTATTATATAATAGTAGGAGCAATTGTCAGATCACGAAGCAAGCATTTTAATTACAACATAGATAGATTAATACCGAAATTACAACAAACATTCAACATTAACCATAGCAGTGTAGATAGAAAAGGAAGTAAGAAGCAATACCTTGTCCGCCAGCAGAAACGGTACGGTACCAGCGAAGTCTTCACAGGCGAGATCTCTCTCCTCTCCTCTCCTCTCCTCTCCTCTTCACTACTCGGAGTCTCGGACCCAGCCACCCAGGGAATCACATCCTCTGCCAACCATAAATGGTTGGTAGAGGGCAAACGTTTGATCTAAACCGTTAGATCTAATCTCAATGGTTAAGGGAGCCCCGTGCATGTAACCTAGATTGATAGGCCCGAAAAATTGTAACCGTCGAGATTAGATCTTACGGCTCGGATCAAACGTTGGCCCTCTACCACCCTCAAAAAGTTGGTAGAGGATACGTTCCCGCCACCCAGGAGGGGACCAGGGAGGTCGAGTCTGAAATCTGAATGTCTGATGTATCGGCGCACCTGGCTGGCACAACTATGCCCCGTTACATCATTAATATTGCATTTCACTTAAATTATATATATCAAAACTATTTATTAATTCCATAAAAAATGCTTCTATCAAAAAATTTAAAAAATGAAAAACGATTACTGACACTTAGTTCATGAACCTAAGAAGCTTTTCAATATATCTTCCTTTTAATACATCTCTCTTTTTTAAACTTCAATTATTCAAAATTTTAAAATGCAAATATTACAAAAATAATAAATGTCATCTATGCCGCTTTTGCTATACATAAAATAATAATTATGATATTTCTATATCATTTTGATTTACTTCAAAAGGTTGCAAACATTTAAAGACGTTGAATTTTGAAGCTCTTGGTTCTCGTCATCGTCGCTTGTTCCAAGCTCTTCTTATGATAGTTTAACATATTAAAGATCTTAATAAGAACAAAATATTAAATTAAGATATTTAAATATTTCAGATGTTTCAAATATTGAAACATTTCAAATGTTTTGAAGGGAACATTTATAGATACTGAACATTAAGCCAAGCTAGAAATTTGAAAACAAGCAAACAAGATGCATATACCCAAGAATTGCATGCACGCACTTGAACCATTTCATGGTCACTTGTAATGCTTACATCTAAAAATCGTAAACGTAAAGGACAAATACACACAAACATTATTTATCTTTAAAAAAAAATAGTTCTAAAACTGTTAGGAAAAAGAAACACCAGAAGAAGCACTCCAGTCAAACCAGGGAAATCTCTACCTAGAACATAGTGAGCACTACAAACTGTTTCACACTATCAAAATTGAGAAACAAAAAAGAAAGAAGCTACTCAATATTTTTCGCTCGCATAATAGCTTCCATCTTCTCAACATCTTCAGGAGTGTCAACACCATGAGCATCATGATCAACCTTAATTACCTGGCATTTTGAGCACAATCAATTCACCATAAGAGCTAACAGTGGCAGCCAATTCACCATAAAACATGATTGCAAATCCTAAGCTAAATAAAACATGATTTGACATTTTGTTGAATTTTAAACCTATCCACAACCAACATGTTTGTTACAGATAAGTAACCTTGCAGCATTGCAACATATTGTACATGTTTGCAGCCCTTGGATTTATAGTAACAGTTTTCATATAAAAATGCCAAGTCAAACCAATTTTAATATGACCAGAAATAACCCATCATCCACACTGCCGCCCAAGTTATTTTCCTAATTAATGGTCCTCAAGCTAAGAGGTTCTATTGTAAAATTCAAGTCTTTTGTGTCTTATTTCACAAAAAATAAACCATGGTTTCTTGCAAATCTTCCACAGAATTCAGAGACAGGTTCTGCATTTTGGAAAAGACCCAAAAGACGCAACCTCAAATTTGTAGATTCTATAAAAAATTAAATCAATTGAATTTTAAAGCAACCTTCATCTTATAACCATTCTCTAGAACTTTGAGTTGTTCGAGATCTTCCTCAAGTTGCAGAGGAGTTGGCTCCAGCTTAGGATATATCTTTAGGAACTCTGAATCATAGCTCTTTACAATGACCAGGGGGGGGGGGGGGGGGGGAATAAGAGTAAGTCAGTAAGACATGCTTATAATACTTAGACAAGTAATTTTCTGTACTTGAAAGAGCTAGAAGTTTTATGCATCAAGCCAACATATAGAAGGATACACACCCCCTCAGAAGTATGAAAGTATTCTCTATACCTAAGATAAAAAGACTATATAACTAACCCTTGATGATTCTTCAAATTAGATGAGTAAAATGGGTATTTTGGTGATTCTTTCTTTTCTCTTTAGGATGCTAGGAGAGGAGTGATGTAGAGGTGCATGTTGGTTTTTTGTAAATTTAAATGCATTTCCCAACTAAATCTTTTGCATTTCCCAACTAAATCTTTCCTCAAAGAAGAAAAAATGGAGATATTTCTAACTCCTTACAAAAATATCTCTTAATCTCTTTTTCAGAAAAATAAAAGAGGGGCCAAAAAGACCTAGAAATGGGGGTAATTTGGGAACATAAGGCACAAAGAACAGTTTATCTTTTAAAAGACAGCAGAATGGAACTCAAAATGGTTTTTCATGGGAATACTCATACGACCATTTGGTCAGGATATTCTTGACATTTGGAACTTAAGGAAGAAGAAAACTAATACCTTTAAAAATCAATTACTACTATGCAGCATTAAAGATTTGGCAAATTCAAAGGTATTTAGGGAAAAAAATCCATAATACAACCTATATTTACTTGATAAAAGACTTGGCATTTGGGCACTATGTTTTTTTTAAATATATAAGATCCATGTCTTGGTTAGTCTGTGTCTCTGTTGAAATTATAATTAAGGACTTTGGTGTAGGTATTTAATTCTAGTTGAAATGGTACTACCCACAGGTACAACTCATGCATCAGCCAGAATAAGCAATGTCAGGTAGTTATCACTAATGACAGTACCTGAATGCCCAGATGAAGAAGATACGGGAAATTCGGGTTAACTTTTCCAGACCTGAAACATTTAATTTAAGAAGTCAAACATTGAATATAAATCAACATGTTCAAAATTAGCATTGCAGACTCTTGTTGAGTGGTTATATTTGATAAAGGTCCTGTGAGACTTAAATAACTAACGATCCTACAAAATCAGTAATAATGATTATAATTTATTGAACCACGGCTTTGTAACCCTTTGAATCAAGGTCTTGAATTCATCAATGTCTGAGTTAGTTTGCAAACATGCTGATACTGATTACATCTTACCATCCCTACCCCTCCAATACTAAAAAAGGAAAAGTAAAAAAGAAGAAGGAAATTGAGCTATGTCAGCCCTCAAGTGAGCAATGGAGCCATATATATGAGCTAGTTGAAAAAAATATAAAAATAAATAAATAGAAAATCAATAAAAATGAATATGGTTTACTTGTTAAAAGGGATTAAGCCTCTGGAGAAGTAGATAGCATAGCCATTACTGTCAATGACACACTTGACTCGATTAGAGTCGAATGCATGTTCAGGTTTCAGAGATGTGACAGCTGTGCTAAACACCGCATCAGGAGCTCGCTTAATGTGAGATACAGAAAAGTGATGTGAAAATTAGATGCAAAGAGAGATGAAGTTACAAGGACCAATGGCAATGATAGTGTGTGGTTGTTTGTTTCTTGGGAAATGCACACCTGTAAGGCTTGAACAATTCCATCTATTATCTCAGGCTCAATAAGTGGCTCATCGCCTTGTATGTTGACTACAATATCATAAGTTTTTGCAAGCTTCTGAAGAGCCTCACTGCATCGCTCAGCTCCTAAAACGTAAAACCATTCATAATCTTAGTTAGCTGATCATGTCCCGATTGATGTTTACCCATTGAATGGCATTATGAATACATATTAATAAGTGATTTATTTTAAAGAATTAGCTATGAAAAAGTAGAAGCATTTAGTTTTGGCCATGATGCGAAATAAATGATTAAATTAACAAAAGCAGTATGTGGCAATAGGAAGGAGAAGAAGGGACCATTTCTGCATGACTCAGATGTCATGATGACATCCGCTCCAAATCCCCTACAGAATTCTGCAATTCTCTCATCATCGGTTGCCACAACTGCCAAAAACACCAGTTAAATTTTGACAGTTGAGATGATTTATGTGTGAATAAGGGAAGAAGGTGAAGAAACAATAAATAAATAAAAAAATAAAGATGTGAAAAGCATTCATACCAACAGAATCTAGGCTTGATGCCAGCTTGGCTCTCTCCCAGGTTCTCTATTGAAAAATGAATGAATAGAAATAAAGAATACAGGAATACAGCAAAAGAGAGAGAGATGTATATATATATACATACTTGGATCATGGGCTTGCCGAGAATGGGGACGAGAGGTTTGCCCTGGAAGCGGGAGGAGGCGTAGCGAGCGGGGATGACGCCAATGACGCGGCTGCGGAAGCTTCTAGATCGAAGGCGGCGGAGGTAGTAGCCGGCCGCCGCCGCTGCCACGCACGAGCCCAGCAAGACGCCCACGTGCGCGATCCACGCTTTGGCGCCCGATCCCGATTCCGCACAGATCGGCATTGAGAATTGAGATTGAACCCCTTCACTTTTGTTTTTTGAGCCCCCGGATCCCCTTCACTAGAAAGCGAGAGAGTGGGAACTTGGAACTTGGTATCAAGCGACTGATCAGGGTCTTGAACTTGAGCGCATGATTGACTGACGTGGACAGTAAACCTCTGTTAGTGTTGACACGGCGACACGGAATCGTATCCTCTGCCAACCTGTGAAATGTTGGCAGAGTGCCCACCTCCTCTGTAGATCGTTGGATTTAATCCAACGGTGCATGATGGTAAGGCTGTCTGTCCACCCTGCCCTCCTTTGCCCGATTTCTTTCTGTGTATTAAAAAAAAAACAAATAACATCTCCAAAACTTCTCCGATTTTCTCTCTACATGTCCAGCCAAAACCTCTCCGTTTCGGTAAAAATTCGCAGTCTCCAAAACCTCCGATTTTCTCTCTACAATTGATGTGATGGAGAATTCTGAATCAAAATCGCAGTCTCCGACCCCTTGGCATTCTCCTTTCTGTCAGGGAAATTGCTCAGCACAGGTGTGTTTTATACATATATGTGTTTTAACAGTATCTGAGAAATCAGAAATTAACTAGGTTTCAGTGGTTAATAGTGTTGGTGTTTACTCAACAAAACATTCTCAAGAATCAATAACCCTAACATACTGAGAAATCAGAAATTCAAAAGACAATTTTTCCTATCATCTAAAATAGATGTATTTTCTACTTCATTTAACAATTTTATCCGATCTTGCTCTAAAAATGCAACATGCTGATATGATAAAGCGGAAGTGCTCCACGTGTAAATAACTAAATATACATTCATTACCCATTTCTGGTTTGAAACATCCATGTATAAATTGAGAGAAAGTTTAATATGCATTATAGTGCATAGGGCATTCCATGCACCGCGGACTTTTTCAGGGATATTTTTGTAAATTGATAAATCTAATTTAACCAATCTATTCTACATATTGAAATCTCATTCCAAACCAAAATTTACAATTTTTTAGATTTTATTACTATTTTTTTCGAATTTTTTAAAACATGCCATTTTTGGAATGTTGTACTATTTACAATTTCCCAAAAATGGCATGTCTTAAAAAATCCGAAAAATATAGTAATAAAATCTAAAAAATTGTAAAATTTAGTTTTCTATGAGATTTCAATACGTAGATTAGATTGGTTAAATCAGATTTGTCAATTTACAAAAATATCTCCGAAAAAGTCCGCGGTGCACGAAATGCCCTATGCACTATGGTGCATATTAAACTTTCTCATAAATTGAAGCATTTGTTTGTCCACATAATATATTCAATTTCATTGGTACAGTGAGATGGAGTTGATATAGTAGTGTCAGGTATTGGTTTAGCAAAGGTTTGCAAAGTGGCTGAATGTTCCAACAAGGTGTTCATTAGATCAAGGAGAAGGCGCTCACAAGCCTTACTTGCCTCACATTTCTTCAATTTACGTGTCACTGGTAGCTTTTTCGGACCTGTGTATTTGGTACCACTGAAATTTATTATTGGTACATGCGTGTGGTAGTCAGGTAATAGGTGCAAATTGAGTAGAATGCTCACTGGTTGGTAATAACTTTTGTGTAACTTTTACACATGTCACTGGAATGATCACTTGTACAGCTCAATTTACGCGTCACTGGTAGCTTTTTTCGGACCTGTGTTTTGTAATCTCTCCTTTTCATCGGTGAAGTATACCAACGGGTTTCTTATCAAAAAAAAAAAAAAAGTGTGTTTGTTTGATATTTGGAGAATACTCGCTTTATATTTAAGCATATGTACATACATCTTTGGAGAATAGTCACTGGAATTTGGTCACTTTATATGCGTATTGAACATTGAAGATTTTATGAGTGTTTAATTGAACCTTTTAAGTAGCTCATGGAGTTTAATTGCTTTTACACATGTCATTGCATTTTTCACTTTATATGCGTCTTTTTCACTTTAGCAATTTCTAATCAGACCAATTTCATGAGCATTGAACATTTTATGTTTAATATTAGTAATCAAGAATTATCATCATAATAATTAACAATAACAATTTAATAACAACGTACAATTATCATCATAATTAATAACAACAATTTAAAACAAACTGAACATTAATCCAAAAATATCTATTATAATTAACAACTCTAAAATTAGATAAAATACATGGAAATTTGGATCACATGGAAATTTGCATTTTTTGCAAATATACAACGCCTCCTTTGAAGAACAACTTCACTCGTCTCTTGAGCGATTTTATTTATGAGGATGTGATTCTATTTTTTGCGCCCCGTTAGATCGTCATGTAACGCACCAGAGAAAAAGTGGGCACTCTACCAACTTTTTAAAGGTTGGTAGAGGATACGATTCCCGGCGACACGCGCGCTAGTTCGGTCCATCCGGTCTCTATTTTGTTTTGCTGTCGTCAATCATTCATTCGGAATGCCTCTTGCTGTCCTGCAGCTGCTTACAAAGGCCTCCAAGGAAGATAAAGCCCATATGGGGTTGTTTGGATTCCCCAAGAAATTTGGAGAATTCCTACTATAAATTTATTATAAACAATTCAAACTCTTCACAAAACTACACACTTCCGAATAAATTTATTCCTAGAAATTGCAACTTCTCTAAATTCCCCAAATTCCTAAGCGATCCAAACGGCCCCTATATGTTTATATTACATTATTACTGATCATTATTATTCACTAATCAATTTTTTCAACATAAATAAACCAACTTATCAGACCTTGCGTTCTCTTAAAAAGCAGGTAGATTTACAGAGTTTAAAAATTTTTAAATCTACAGAACAAAATAAAATTAAATAAAAATTCCTTATTCGGACCGAAACTACTTTTGTAGCCGAAAAAAGCTCTTCCGCCAGTGGATCAAATCCATTTGAGTGTTGCAAAACTTGCAATTTGTTGAATTTAGGGCTTATTTAGGCTCTTATTTGTTGACCACCTAACACTCTTGAAAGCACGACTGCACGAGGTTTTCATAATCTGAAATCACACCGGTGTGAGTGTGAAGCACATGTCATAGGGTAGTTGTCTCGCGCGACAGCTGCAGCTGCCTCCGGCCCACTGGTCTTGTCAGTTGTCACTTGTCAAAGTGTTTATGGATAAGGAGTCTGAATTTATTTAATATATATATATATATATTTTTTTTTTTTTTGTTTAAAGCGCTTAAGAAAAGTCTGTATTCTCACTGACACTAAATCTTTCCTCACGTGGGCTCCCAGTTTTGATTGGACATAAAAGTGAAAAGAATGTAGCGCATCACGTGAAAGCAAACAATGAGCAGAATTTTTTTTTTTGGAAGGTTAGAATGAGCAGAAATTAATGAAATGAAATCTAGTACCGTGCGGGATCGTGCAGCGCAGGAATCACAGCTGTCTGATTTAATCTCAATGGCAAAGGAAGCTCCGTGCATGTAACTAAATTGATAGGCCCGAACCGTCCAGATCAGATCAGACGGTTCGTAGGCTGCGCTGGACGGTCCCGCGCGAGAGCGGATGAGGATTGGAAATTAATGGCCGTTAAACGATATATAAATAAAAGTTTGCTACGGTGAGTCACGACTCACGTGAGTCGTGTTTAAAAATTCTTAGATCTAGTTCAAAATATCCGATCCAAACCGACAATATGATCTTTCTATTGAAATATTTATGCAGACCGAATTTTATATTTTTTTATTATTAAATATTTTTTATTTTAAAAAATTGCTATTTTTTAACGGTTCAGAACCAATTAGATTAATGATTTTCTAAAATTTCAAAAATATACTTAAAATTTTTGAAAAAATATAAAATTTTGTCTGCATGGAGATTTCAATAGGGAGATCGTATTAGACGGTTTGAATCGATCATTTTGAACCAAATCTAGAAATTTTGAGCGCGACTCACGAACCCTTGGTGAGTCGCAACTCACCATAACAAAACTCTATATATAATTTTTTTTTTTCTTATATCCCCAGCCCACCCACAAGTCTACAACATACTTTCTACTTTTTCAATCCAATACCTAACTGAGATTTTGCTCCTGCTTCTGCATTTCTTAAAACACACACATGTTGTTAAACCTTTTTGGTGGACTATGACTATATATATGCTTAATTTCCAGGATTATTCTAGCTATCAGTCACCCTATTGAGTTATAATAATTAAATAAATTGACATTTAAAATATTATATATTGATGATTTTATAATTATTCCAGGAAAAAATTTTCAAAGTTGAAGTTTGAACAAGTTTAGGTAGAATAATTACTTTGTCGTTGCGATTCTTATCTGATAAAAGTACAAACAATGGATTGAATAGATTTTACGAATTACAACTCAACACTTACACGCGCCTCCACCTATCTCACACTACGAACAGCATTTTGTTTTACACTTTTAGGCCAATTGCACTTGACGGACAAGAAGAAGCCGGTAGAACACAAAGAAGAAAGTGTAGGAAAACGGGATGAGGCTATGAGAGGCAGACACTGTTTCGCCAAAAATTATAAAACAAAAAAAAGGCTCTTTAATTTTGTAACATTATCCCACCGACCAATCCGCCTGACAGATCCAAAAAGAATCTTTCGCTTGTCTTTCGTTTCAAGTTTCTAACTGCCCCTCAAAAAATTTCTCCTTTTATAGTTAATTAGCAACGGTGCCCACCCAACGTGTGGTGCTTTAATATGTAAAAATGTTATTTGACATGAATATGTTGTTCATTTTCAATATTTAAATTCAATGTTTTTTTTATCATGGTAACAACAATATTCATCGATTTAAACAAATATTAATCGTGTCCACTCAATGTGTGGGCAAAATTTTTTGAAAAAAAAAATTTTATACTTCAAAATTAATATATAGAAATGCCAAATATTAATACATCCGTACAATTAATCCTTTGAACCAAATGTTAAAGAAGAAATATGATAATATTGTTTTTAAAAAAATTAGTAACTTGATGACAACCATGCTTCATTTTAACTGACATTCCTCTCCTGTGAATGATAATCTCCTCTCGAATTGCATCTTTATCATGCATCCATTACTTCCTTTTTGCACATAAAGCATGGTAACAGCCTGACCAAAAAAAGGCTTAGGTGCAGTACGCCAAAAAAATGTTGTTTCTTGTCGTAAGTACTTCAGGTTCAGAAGTTTAGGGTCCTAGTTGCGTACCTGAGATGGAACAAAAATTTTAGTCTTATCCTATGGAACATATATTGGCCAGATATTATTCAATCATCAAGCAATTAACCAACAAAAAAAAGATCAGAAATTTAATTACCAAAGCAACCATAATATGTCTAGAAGACACGGCAATACCATAGCATAGGTCAGAAAGATGTGATAGCTACAACAAAGTTTCATAGTTGTCAATTTACCATAACAATTGATGTTCAATCATTATTGCAGTACAATTCACGTATAACACATAGCATGATAGTAATATTTTAGAGATATGAATAAAATATAAAGGGCTAGTATTAATTTCTCTATTTAGGTATATTTATTTTTTAAGTTTCAGATTTGTCCTGGGAGACCCCTTTAACAAAGGTTTCTACATGGAAGAAGACAAACTACTATTCTCTCCTTCGCAATTAATATTCTCATTCTGCAATTATGGGAGGACAAATTTTTATTTGAAAAAAATATTAATATACTTACAAAAAATAAACATACGAACATAGGAAAAAATAATTTGCCGAAATTAAATTCTTCTTAATAAACGAATTCATACAGAACTATACTTGCATAGTAAACAAATGAACACCCTTTTCTTGTTGTACTTCATGTAATTCTCCAATCTTATCTCTATGAATTTGTACTGGAATAATCTCTACATATTAAAAAGTGAGCATACAAATGACATCAGCAAGTGAACACTAAAAAATGTTTTTCAAATATATCCAGCAAACTATATATGTGTCAGCATAAGCAATACAATCTTAAAGTTTTAGGGTGTTTAGAAAGGTCGGGAATAGAGAATAGGAATAAAGAATTTCGGTTTGCGTGCTTATTCTTATTCTTATGTAATCCAAACAACACAAGAATAAGCAATAAGGGCCCTTATTCCTATACTAACAAAACCATGGTATAAGAATAAGGAATAAGGATAAGCACGTAAATCGAAATTCCTTATTCTTATTCTCTATTCCCGGCTCATCCAAACACACCCTTAAAGAAGAAGTATAGATAAAAGCTTGTTTGACATTGATGAGTTAACCGTAACCTCAGCCACTTAACCAAGAGTTGTACGGTAATTCATAAAAATTTAACAAAGATAGCTAGTGACCAACTAAGAAATCTGGTTTAGTTAAAAGGAAATGTATAAGGAAGAGGTCTAGTAACAAAAAACACTTAAGAGATAAAAAATATACTAAACAAATCAATTAAAAATCCAAGTTGCAAACCATATCAAAGCAATCTCCCTAAAACCATTACTGGTATCAAAACATGTGGATAATTCTTTTGGTTAAAAACACCAGAAGTTGAACTTGAAGATGCAAAAAGTACAATAATGAAAATATAAACAAACAAGAACATAAACCTGAGTCAGCATCTCCTTCCTGAAAATTAGTAGAGAGCGACAGAATCGGCTTTTGAACCCTTGAGGTGATTCCCTGTTAACTTTAATTACTCCATTGTATGAACTTGAAGAACATATATTTTTTTAATTAAATCATCTTGTTGCCCTCATCTTAAATGACAAAAAGAGAAACCAATACACATACCGGCATTAAGCATGAACTTCACAGATGGGGTCAGCGAAATCAGTTTACAAACCCTTACTGAGATGTGAGGGCGCGACGCTCTAGGAGAAATAGAGTCGAAAAAGGAAAGGTGGAGAGAAATTGCCACAACTCAATTCTCACCATCGCCTATGACAGAAATAGGGGGCGTGTGATGAAGGGAGAGGGGGCCAACCAAGGAGGTAGCAGCAGGAAAGGGAAGCAAAGATGAGAGAAAAAAAGTCAGCCCCCGTAATTTTTCAGAGAGGAAGAGAGGAAATAGAGGGGGGATTGGGGAGAGTGTCGAGGATGTAGAGATGGGCGAAGTCGTGCAGCCATTCGTCTCTCTCGCTTGCTGTCGCTCTCTTTATTTTTTTCATTCGAATTTTAAAATAAAAATTTGAAACAGAAGAAACGAAGAGTAACTATGTAAAGATGCCAAAACCTAGATGACGGAGAAACATCCCCAAATTTTAAGCATTTGTCGGAAAAAAAATGTTTTAGCGAACATTCGTTCCGCTCGTGCATCTGCGCATTTCTATCCAAGGAATAAAACTCTCTTCATTCTGCGATATCATCTAGACCCTTTATTAAGTTTCTGTTTTAATAATCAACGGTGTAGATTACAAATTAAAAATAATCAATGATGCAGATCATTCAGACCAAGATTGTATCCTGAGATGTTACATTATTCTATTGGTGCTTTTAATAGAGTAGAGATAACGAGAAGGACGGAGCCAGAAGCCCAGAATGAAATCATTGCTAGGGTCAAGGTCAACTATGAATTACTAAATTACCTGTACAACAAAATTTAAAATACGAGAGGTACGCCCATAATATTATTACATAGTTTATCATTATTTAATGAATGAATTTATAAATTTAGTAAAAGATAAAATAGCCTAATTCCATAGTAGAAAATTAATACACAATATAAAATTAATGATAGGTTATATGGCTGCATAACGTCTAAAACGACCACGAAAACGGTCGATTTCGTTAACCGTTTCGTTTTAAAACGAAATTGATCATCCATTTGCGTTAACTGTTTCGTTTTGGACGAAACGATCGAAATCACGAAAATACCACGAAAATACACATGGACGAAACTGTTCTAAGCTTTCGTTAACCGTTTCGTTTATAAAACGCAATAAAAAATCTTAACCGTTTCGTTTCGTTTCGTTTTGGACGAAACGAAACGAAAGGACGATCGAAACGGTGACCGTTTTCACCCCTAATAGGTCACACCGTCGTAGGGCCGGGGTTTGGGTAGTTGGTGAAGAACAGATGGGCAAAAAACTGGTCCAATTAATGATTAACGAGTGTGGGACGTGATACAATTTTTTCAGAAAAAAATATATCAACTTATTTTTTAATGTTCGCATTAAGTGAATCCCATTTTCTCTTTGAAATAATAAAACAATTTCGAAACCAGATGATTCATTTATTATTTTTTCCCCAATTTGACATGATCATTGATTTTGGATGGTTGTGATGTCTTACAATTTTTTCCTATATATAAATGGCAATTATTAGAAAATTATTATATTTTATTTAACTGCACATTAAGTCCCGCTTTTCTGGTTAACACTTAAACAAAGACTTGCACTTGCACGGTGCAAAAATTAAGCACCAGTAGTATGATATACTAATGAAATCATATTAATTTTCTGACGGATTAAATGAAAATTTAATTTTGCGGGGATTAGATGAGAAGTTTTTTTTTTTTTTGGGAAATTATGTCTCTATGGCTCCATTTGGATGGCGTGGGAATAAGAAGAATAAAGAAAGAAGTGAAAAGAAGTATTGAAAAGTGTGTAATTTTGTGAAGAATTTAAATTGTTTATAATAAATTTATTCTCTTATTTTTTTTCTTTATTTATTCTCACACCTCATCTAAACAGAACCTATAAAAGACATAACTGTGTTTGAAATTTTATTTGAAGTTTATTCAATAATAGGAACGCCTGCCTTGTGATTTAGAACCTTTGTTGCACACTTCTACAGTTCTACTACCGTGTATAAACAATGACATCTGGATCCTGATCAGTGGATCCAGATCCTGTATAGCAACTAATTCAATAATTCCACCAAATTAGACACACGTATAGCAAATTGATCCCCTCACATTCTCACCTTACCCCCATTAACCCCAAATAACACACCTCTGGCGCAACCTAAGCTCCCTAATTGATATCGGTGCACAGCTCCCGTACTACTATACCATCATCTGGTTCTCCCACCAAACTAGGGCAACACACTCAAAACCAAGGCAGCGATCGTATTCGTATCCCCCTCACTGTCACGATGCCTTAGAACCAAATCTGACGAGCTTCGGTTGCTGGAATCCTTTTCTTTTCTTGCTCGATCAGACACGAGAGAGGAGAATTCTTCGAGGGAGACGGAGACAGAATAAGAAATAATGCTTTCTTTTTTTTTTTATATTTTACTTCAATCCGCACCGTCTTTCTTTCGGATCCGATCCGTTATATTCTATGGGGAGCGGAGAGGAAAAAAAAATGCAGCCGTCGGATTTGACGAGCGGTCCAGATCCTGGGTGCTGTACACTTGCCGCGCGACACAGGATCTGGATCCGTAAAAAAAATTAATATTTAATTAATTTCATAAAATTATAAGATTATAAATATGAGGAAAATAATGTAACAATTGTCACATTTTTTTTTTGCTTTCATAAATCTAATTTTATCATTTAGTGATGGCATAAAAGTAATTTGACATTTAGCGATGATATTTTTCTAATTTTTAACTTTTACAGTGGCATAAATTTAATTAACCATATAATATATAACAAATTTTTTTTTATGTTTATAATTTGTAACAAAATTTTAATCTCAGCTAGAAGTTGGAAGTTTTTTCGTGATAGTTTACACAAGACTTTATAATTAAGCTTAACTAGGGCTTGTGTAGTTGTACATTTATACAATTATATACTGGAACCATATGCCACGGCAACAGCTGCATCCTCTACATCGTAGGTCTGCTCCAATGCGGGTCGGAATGTGTGGATTTATTTACGGAATAAGATTCTTGAGCACCAGTAACGGGTTCTTACTTCTTACCATATGAATTATGAAGTACCCGTCCGATCCTTTCTGGAAACGAGGCTGCGCTGCAGAAGATCCGGATATTCAGCGACTGCGTTTCTTATCCATGTTTATCCTGAGAAAATTAACTCGCGAGTACCCACACCGCTGTCGCAAATCACGAGAGTAGAGGAATTGTGGCTGAACCCGGTCCAAAGAAAAGTCGCATATCCGTACAGTGCTGTTGACATGTGGGGCCGTGATTTCTGAAGGTCCGCACGCATTCGGTAATATATTTGTCTGGCTCTCTTATAATAATATATAATATAATATAATTCTTATCCCACAAGCCAAGCGTCAGCGCTCCTCTCTTTTCATTTTTTCTATTCTACTCCTCGTCTCCTTCCATCCACCTTCCTTCCTTCCTTTCTTCCTTCAAAAAGAAGCCTTTATTAGTCGAGAAAACCGAAAGTTAAAACACTTGTTTGTACGAGCGAAACCCTAGCTCTTTTCTTGCTCAATCCATGGCGTCGGGCTCTCGTTCCTCCTTCAACTTTGGATCGGACGACGTGCTCTGTTCCTACGACGATTTCGCGGCGCAGGATTCGTCCACTACCAAGCGATCGGATCCCTCAGCAAAGGTATTGTTCCTCCTCTCTCCTTTTAGCGTTTCTACTGTCTGCTTATTAGTTAAGTTTCAAAATTGTTCGTTCCCTCTTTTTTTGCTTTTGTCGGAGGTGAGGGAAGTCACGACATACAAAAAAAAATTAATACTAATGAATAAATAATTTGTCCGGATCTTTGTGAAAACTTCCTCATTGCAACGATTTAATGTAGTTCAAGAGTTTGATATATCAAATTGAGTAGTACTCATTTTTTTATCTCATATGCACCTTCTCTGTGGCAAGTTTGAAGCGCAATTGATTAGTTCATAGAGATATTTCTAGACTATATCTGTCAATTTTATTTGGAGGTCGTGCTAAGATGACAAAATTGATCCGGGTTTATTAATGAATGAAATTGATTTTTATATTCCCCTTTGTTAGGAGTGACTATTAGCCGAGGGAAAAGGTTACCTATTCAATCACCAAGCTTGATTGAAATTCTATCATTTCACTGTTCTAAGTAGTGGTCTTTCTTTTAATCTGTATTAAACAAAATAGATTTCTCCGAGGTCTCAGATTTTGTGGAGTTATGTATACAGATGAAGATATTAATGATCAAAGAACAGTTACTCGTTGTGTGGTTGCAGTTGGTACTGACAAGATATTCATTCCCAAAATAGACAGTGATCTTATATGAGAGACCCAGCTATGATTTTTGGCATCATTGTATTACCATTAAGGCCATAAGAGTATTGTGTCAATATTGGAATTAACAGTCATAACTCTCATGGTTTGAATTCTCTCTGTTCCATTTGAGGATGAAGATTCTATTCATATGTGCTGTAATTTCTGTGTCAAACATGAATATGCAGTAAATTGAAACATAATCAGAATGTTGAAACAGTGGTCAGTGGAATGATAACAAGTTGGTTGCAATCTTGGCGATTTTCCTGACTAGCGTTAGTGTCTTATATTTTTTTGGGTTAAATCTAATAATTTGTTGCTTATAATTTTACTTGAGACAACATTGTTGCTGTTGGAAGCCAGTATAGCACTAAAGGATGCATATTAGGTAACTTTTGAACTAGCAATATTATATCCAAGGTGCATTTCAATTAATTTCTATCACTTGTACTATATGGATAATATGTCTAAAGTTTGTTAATGCTATCAATCATGTTAGGTGAAGTTGTTCTTTCAATAATAAATTAATAATGCTATCAATCATGTTAGGTGAAGTTGCATTTAGACTGTTAAGGAGTCTAAGGACTTACTACTTACTTTCTCTGTTGAGTGCAGAGGAATTCTTTCTGGAACCTTTAAAAGAAAGAAAGTAGTGCTAGGAGAAATTAGTCGCGTACTCACGTTTAACAGAAATAGTGAAATGTCCTTATTTCGAAACTTGTGTGGAATGTAAAATTTAAAATTACTACTTGTTTAGAATGTACTGGAACCATGACATAGGAAATAAGGTTTAATAGGAGCGTCCTAGGTTTTATGTCATAGTTTTTAGCTCATGGGTGGGGACATAGGTTTTACTACTACTGTACCACCACCACCACCGCTGCTATTTTCTTTGGTTACCTTGACCTTGTTGGGTTTCATTTCTAGCTTACAGGACCAAAGGCTTTGTTGTTGTTGTTGTTGTAATACTTACGTAGAATAGAATCATGATATACTCCTAGTTTAGTGAGTAGTGTTATTGTTTTCTCTTGTTGGTCCATCAAAATATGATTGAACTATCATTTATACTGGTATAAATGAACACCTGCACCATAAACCAGTTCTGTCGTAAGAGGCTTTGTTATAAGTAGCATGAGACAGTACAAGTATCTAAATATATATTGTGAAAATGAAATTGTAATCTCTTTGTAATTGCAAACTGGATCTGTTTGTTGGTGATTCATCAATTTAAGTTGTTACACAATGCTGACGAAACCATTCCTGAAGCTTTTATAATGGTGTTATATGTGATGATAAAGATAGCAAGTAAATTAAAATAATATTGTGTATATATGGGGATCGCAAAAATTATCCATCTTTTGCATTAAATGATTTGCAAAATCTGCATGCTTTGAAGAACTTTCTGATGAGGAAAACTAAGTTGATTTTTAAAATATGTTGTCATATTTTCATTTGTGTTTCAGTAGGTTTTTGAGTGAAGTTGGAATCTATCTGTCTAACTTGTAAAATATGTTAAGAATTGGCTGAATTGCTCACAAAAATATAATGTAAGCCTATACTGTTATAAGATAGTTTTCCTTACAGGAACTTGCTTTTCACATTTTTTCCCCCCTGAAATTTCACCCTATTTATTAAATCAGAAAAGAAACTGTAATTGAAACTAGAAACATGATATTAGTGAATGCTCAACACTAATAAATGCTATAAGAAATCCTCTTTTTACCCTGTATTTTTTGTAAAAAAAAGTAAGAAACTCATGTCTTGGTTCATCTTTTCTTCATTGGTCCTCCTTAGGAGTTCCCTGATGGTAGAATGGCGAGGCCTCTGGTAAACATATATGAGCAAGAGGATCACTCAAAGGATGAGTTGGTGTCAACTGTGGAGAGGTGCATGAAGAAATATGCAGATACACTCATGCGGTCCCTTGATGGAATAACTGGCCGTTTGTCCCAGCTTGAGATCCACTGCTACAAGCTGGAGAGGTCGATCGGTGAACTTCGAGGTGACATGGTGCAGGGCCAGAATGAGGCAGATATCAAGTTCAAGTCCCTTGAAAAGCATATGCAAGAGGTAAGTACTATTGTATATTATGTTCACCTTAAATGGAGACGAGCTTTCATCTACATTAAATTGGTTGCTTGTACGCTTTTAGGCTGCACAAAATAGCAGGTTCTTCGAATGCTTTCGTGAAGCATTGCAGAGTTCTCTGTCTATAATTAAGAGAGCTTGCAAGTATCATTTGTGTTGTTATTGTTGTACTATTATCCGACATGCATGATATGTTATGTCTTCTTTGAAGTTCTGATATGTTTCTCCCTTGAAGTGTTTGCTCTAAAAAGTCTTAAATTTTGGGGCGAAATCATTAGAAATGTTCCAAGTAGGGAAACTAGTTGTGTTTTCAATACTCTCATTTTCTTAACATGTCAATTCTCATCTGCGCAAGAGTTATGATCATGAAATATCAAAATTTAGGAGAAAAACGTATCAAAGTGAAGTTTTTTAATGGTGCAAAAGGAAGTTTTCAAGTGCAAAATCAGGGAGTGAGGCTCAGATTTGGAGTCTAATTTCCAGATAGGATAGGAAAATGTGATTATTGCCTTGAATTGCAGAATGTCAAATTTTAGGGTCTTATTGACCATGCTAGTGTGCTGTAATCTGCTGAATTGCCAAAATTCAGTCGTGTTTGAAAGTTTTGATCCAGTGCACAAAATTTGAGGTCGCCAGTTATCTTTTGCAAATGACGTATATTCATAGACTGCCAGCCAGTATATATTGATTCATAGTTTGGACACATGGATTCCACTACTATGTTCCAGCCAGTTGTTAAACATATTGTATCCCAGTTCCTCTTTAGCTTAAAATTATGTATGGCTGTGCTCCAGAAAGAAATAGCAGAGCGGAGGCGAGGCTAGGGGAGGTGAGGCTTACCCCAAAGTTGGGGATTACACAAAGTAAAAGTCAAATAAGATCCATGTCTTTCTGACCATCTTCTCACCTCCTGACCCATCTGTCTCACCTTCAGTCAGTAGCAGTCATTTACTTGCGCTCTTTGCCTCACGGCCTTCCTTTAGTTTTGGAGCAGCCTATGGGTCTTTGTTAGTTGTGGCTTCATCCTCAATTAGGTCCATCTAGGAACATCCAAACTGTTTAGTACTATAGCATATAGTTTATAAGGCCTGTTTGGCAAAAGCATGGCATAGAGGAATTTTAGAATTGAGCATACACAAGTTTTAATCTCTGTCTAATCTTATTCAACAAAATTAATTGGAATATAGTTTGGTCATTGGGAAAATAAAAATCATTTAAAATTAAGAATAGTTGAAAACCTTAGAACACACATGCTCTTAATTTTTTTTTTTTTTTTGTGTGACAGCATGTGGCAGTTTCAATTGGAAACAATACTTTGGTTAGCTAAAAAATAATAATTAATGAAAAAACAACAATACATGGCCATTAGAAATTAAATGAAAAGTGTAAAAATAAACTTAAGAAATTATAGAATGATTATATGAAAGAAAAATACAAATATAAGAAAACTGTCCTGCTCTAAAAGCTGCTCTAACCTTGGTGCCATCTAACGTCCTGCACTCCATCTCTGGAATAGAGAAGTTGAAGTCCAGATTATAAATCCATGCATTTCCATTCTTGTTCGGCTTGTGTAGAAAAATTTTATGCATCAAATACTACTTTTCCAGTGTGCCAAAAAGGCTCTGTTGTGAGTTCCTCAGGAAGGAATGAGACCAGCTGAGCTTGGGAAATTTTTCATGCAATGCTGTAAACCCAGTACTAGTCTTTTGAGAAGCATTGTTCTATTGAAAGACATTTGTATACTTCTTAGGTCTGTTCAACCTTTATTTTATTTTATTTTATTTATTTTTAACACTATAATTGCTGCAAGTTTTCTATCTTTGTGAGGAACTCCTATAAGAAGACTTGCACTGATATTCAACCTTTCAGTTCTAATTTAGTCTTCTCTTTATTGCCACCAAAAATTAGTACTATAGTTTTGATTTCTTATTTTTATTTTTTTTAAGAAAAGCACTTATACAAACATTTGGATTTCAGGTCCATAGGGCAGTACAGATATTGCGTGACAAACAAGAACTTGCTGAGGCCCAGAAGGAACTTGCAAAACTTCAAACGATCCAAAAAGAATCTGCTCCAAAGCCTGAAGAACGTGCACCAACACCAGTTCCTGAATCTGCAAAGCATGAAGAAGCCCCACAGCTCTCAAACAATCAACTGGCCCTTGTCCCATCCCGTCCACAAGCTGCACCGACGCAGCAGCAACAGCAGCTTTCTTTGCAGCAACCACCATTGTCACATCTACCAATGCAACAGGATCAGTACACTGTGAACCAATCAACCACGTACTACCCAGCAAATCAGGCTCCAACCCAACAATTACCTCCTGGTTACCAGTATGTTCAAGTGACACCAGCACAACAACCTCAGCTTCCTGTTCAGCCATCACCACAACCACAACAAGCACCCCCACCTCAGGTCTCTCAGGTTGTGAATCCAGTTCCCCAGCAGCCAACACCCATTCCACAGTTCCCTCACCAGTGGGCCCCACAGCAACAGCCTAACCCTAATCATAACACACAACAGTTCACTCCACAAGCTATGCAACCCTCACAAGCTGTACCACCCTCACAACCCGTACAACCACAAGCTGCACCTCCAAGGCCTCATACACCTCCTGGCTATTCTCCTTATCCACCTCACCAACCTTCTAATCCTATTCCTGAATCATATCCTGTTAGCATGTCAATTCCAACTTCTTATTCCACTGCACCCCAACCTGGTATGAGCCGCTCCGATATGGTTCCAGTTGGCTATGGGAGCCAAGGCAATACTAGACCACCTCTTCCAAACCAGGGATCCTTTGTGGCCTCACCCCAAATGGTCAAGAGTGGATACACAAATGCCCCTCCTTATATGCAAGGTAATATGCCAGGCTATAGCTCTGGACCCTATAACTATCCGCCAAGCAATGCACCAGGGATTCACATGGGATCGCAGCAATTGCCACGTAACCACCCCTACGTAGAGTTTGTTGAAAAAGCCGTTGGTATGGGGTATCCAAGGGAACAGGTCACGAGTGTTGCCATGAAATTTGCTGAGACTGGCCAGCCTATGGATTTTAATGCTTTGCTTGATAGGCTGAATGGTGTCTCCAGTCCGTCCCCACGAGCATGGTCGGGTTGATCGGTTTGTCTAAGTTATGCTGGGAAGAAGTACGCCTGTTTGTTGACTTGTTTGTCGAGTGCATCATTTCTGAATAAGCGAATTTATTGGATGGTTGCTGTATATATTGTCTTGCATGTATGCTCTGAAATTTTTGTGAGAGCGTCTGCATGTCAAATATGGATTCGTATCAAAGCGGTTGTCATTTATTAATACAGGATATTTGTTCCTTATGCTTAGTCTATCATGATTCTGCCTCAGTTCTTGATATTAGTTCTTTAAAATTTGTAATTTTACTTGGCTTTACAAAGGTAGAAAAATATGCTAGGAAAACAGCGATTCTATCTCTATCTTGGAAATTAGGACTCAAAAAGTAGTTCACATCCTCTCGTTACTTTGACGTAGTAATTATGGAATTCGTTCAATTTGTGATTTGTGTAGACTTTGTTTATAGGGATCTAAAATTTTCTGGAAGGTCGAGTAGAAAATATTGTAAGGTCAACGTTATTGTGCTCTTTCCAATGGTCTGAAGATCAGAATCGTCGGAATATTCCGAACCATTCACTCTCGTGAAAACATTTTTCGATTTACGGGAATTGCCATTCCTAAAAAAAAAAAAAAAAAAAAGAAAGTTGCCTCTGGTATATTAGTGTTCATTCAAATATGTACCAGGTTGAATAAGACAAAACTTTGTTATAACTATTTTAAAAAATTACAAGGTATTGAGAGAGAAACAGCAGCAAAAAGGATAATCACAGCGCTAAAAGACTTGTAATAAATTAATGATGCCCACAGGCTTGTTCTAAAAAATGTAATAAAAGGGCCGTTTTGATCGCTTAGGGATAAGAGGAATAGTCTATTTCTAGACGAAAATTTATTTCTAACCATTCAAACTCTTCACAAAGTTACACACTTTCTAATATTTTTCGCATAGGAATAAGCTATTCCTCTTATTCCTAAGCGATTCAAACGGTCCCAAAGTGAATTAGAATTATGATAGAACTTGGAAAACAGAATTAACACAAATTGGAGTAAACATAAGTCGTATTAAATAAACTTGAAAAACTTATCCCTATTAAATTAAGATTGTAGGGGTTATATCCAATTTTTCCTTATTGCAATTACAATACGATGTCACAGTGCTTTTTTTTTTTAAGTATAAGTATGGGGTCAATTTAAAATTTCTATTGTTTCCATTAAAAAAAAAATGAAAAAAAGACTGCTGCTGCTCCAATTAAGAAGCTTGTCAACTTTTATCTTTTAGAATTTTCTAGTACATAGAAGGCTGAAATGTTCTTATGTTGGTGCCTGCGACATCACAGAACAGAGTTTTTTCCTAATAAATCCACGAAAGTCAAGGATGCCTTTTCGTCCTTTCAATGAGGTCGGTGCATTTTTATTCACTGACCACTGTGCATCTCTTTTGCTGGACTGGATTGGAGGGGTATGGGTGTTGAAGAATGGAGCTGTTGCAAATTGAATATTGTCGTTTTCATCTACAACACTTAAAAAATTTCACTAACAATTTTACCCAAAAAGTACAACAACCCAAGCAATAATAAACTCTTTACGCGCAGCCGTATCTTACGCAAGAAAAGAGTGAAAAACTCAATTCTAAGCAAACGGAAAAAAAAAAAAAATGAAAGAAAGAGATATATGGCAAATAGTTCTCTACGGTTTCCATGCGGCAGGGGGTGGAGGGGTTCCTGGGAAAAATGGTGGTACAGCTGAGAAAATAGTATTTTTATCAATACCACTGCCAGCGGTACCAGTAAGTGATATCAGTGCAGCAACCAAACCAGCATTGCCAGCCAAAGTTGGCTCAGTGTAACTGTAATTCTTTCGCGAGTCAATGAACCCGTCAAACTGGTCAGGACCCGGTGCCATGGCACCAATTAGGAGATTAGGGTTAGACTTTTTGGTGTCCCTCCACTTAAATCCTCCAGTGCACGAGTATTTAATGCCATTGTGTGGGATTGAAGCGCCCCGGTGGTGTATGTGTCTTGGGTACTTCTTGCCATATCCAACAATGTAGCTCATGTTCTTGGGGTTTTTACCAAGAACGTAGTCGACCTATAGAGAAAAAAAATACTTCTCTCTATATATATATATGATATAAGGTATGTCATGTCACAAAATTACAGCTTATATCGGTCAGGCTGTATTGCCAGGTATAGTTCCATTCCTGTCACCTTAAGCAAATAATATATGCCTTGATGGATGAGAGATGTGTAGAATTGAACCTGAGACTTGGCGAAACTGCGTAGACTGGAGGCAGAGAAAAAGTCAGGCCCACAGTAAAAGCCTGGTGCATTGACTGCATCGAGATAATCAGAATAAAGAGAGGCCAAAAATGCAAAATTCATTGCATATTGTAGTGGCTGTGGTTTCCCATGGTTCAGTTGTATTAATCCACCTGCATTTATGCATTATGACTTACTAGCATCAAAAATTGAAAACCTGTTTTTGAGTCATTAAATATTAGACTATACATGTGCAGTTAAGGATCACTGCAGAGAAAACGACAATATCGCACCTAAAAAAAATTAAAATCACAATTTTGTTCCTTAAATTTTTGAATTGACTGTGGAATGAAGCGAGTGTTGAAAGTGTTGAGCATAATTGCGAGTGTTGAATGTGCAGTTGAAAGTGTTGAATTTGCGAACAGACATGCACATTGTGAGTTCGGTCACATTGTGATACCCCATTAGGCTTTCCTCATATGGGTAGCCCGGGTTGAGCATAATTCTCAACCTTGTTAGAAGTAGTTCTGCTCCAGGCAACTTGTTATCCCAGCTAAAAACTGACAGGTCTGGTATCACCATGAAAGCAAGCGTGCTTTGTGGGAGCTTCGGATCAGTAGCAAATGTTATGAGGCTGTTGTTGCCAGTTGCGTAGTACATCCATGCTGCACTCCACATTAACTCGTCCCAGTATCTGCAGTTTATACATATTTGGTTATTATATCGAGTTCGTGTCGCTATCAGATGTTCTTGTGATAAAGAGGTGTGATATCATGATCCATAACACAATAAGTACTTAAATTAGACATTTGTTAAAAATCAAAGAGTCAACCCAAATATAATCTGAGGTGGAACATATGAGTTATTTGTGACTCCAGTAAGGGACTGGTACATTCCTTGAATGATATGTGCTCTATTTCTTTAGCAATTGTTTTTGTAACTTCTAAAAAATCAATATAATTGTGGTACAAGTGCATATGCACCAATTGTTGTGGAGCTGAAATTTAAGGACTCATACCCAGTTGAGTTATAGAACGGCTCGATGTATGGGTTGCCTCTTGAATATGTCTGACCGTGGTCAGTGTCGTAGGCAAATTTGTATGCGGCAGTGGCCCCACGAACAAGCTTCTTGGAGTAGGCAGGGTCATCTCGAAAAACAATAGAGGCCGCAGCAAGTGCAGCTGCCACCTCAGCACCCAAGTCAGATGCTGATGTGGCAGTCTGGACAGGTCGTGGGTAGTCCATGTCCTCTGGCCGCATCCAGCAGTAGTGATCATCTGGTGTGGTGGAGTTTATTTTTGCAATTCCCACCTAATATTATAGTTTTATAAATTTTTGGGACCAAAATGAAAATGCACATTGATGATTTGATGAGGTTTGTTTAGATAAAAAAGAGTTACTCCGAATTCATATACTGCTGGTTTACATGGTGCCTAATTCAATAATGGATGAACTGATTGATACTGTCACTGGTAACAGTGGCACATGCAGAAACTGAAACCAGAAAATTGAGAGCTGATCTCTCTGTACCTGTACTAACATCAAAATAGCAACTTTTATTGCGAGTCAATACAAAAATTAGTAAATACCTGGCTATACATTTTGTTGATACTTGTTGCTGAAGAGTTGAAGGTGAGAAGAAGATAATCAGTTCCCCATTTAATGATTTCTCTGACATGGTCATATTCCCCCATGGCTTTGTACTTCTCACTGTATTCTACAACAGTCCAGCTCAGCAAAGTCATGGAAAATGCCATTGGAAAATGGAATTTTATGTTATCCCCTGCGTCATAATAACCCCCAACCAAGCCAAAATCTGTACTATCCAACCCATCACGCAGGCCTGAGTTGCCTCGCCATAGCACCCTGTTACTTTCTGGTAGCTTACCAGCTGTAAAGCAAAGAAAATAGAATAAGCAACTTGGGACTTAAGAAACAGGCATGAGTATTACATCTATGGAGAAAGCAACTTATACTGGTATTTGCAACAAGAAAAGTTAAACATGTATGTATCGAAGTTATTTTCATGTTTTGTTTGGAAGAAAAAAGAGGAGGTGATGCAATTAATTTCCCTATTCAACATCATCCAAATAAATTTGCTGCATCTTAAATTAAGAAATTATGCTTACAATTGGCTATGTACAGGCAAATCAGATAATAATGTTTGGATAAATTCACACTCAATTTTCATTTTCTTCAGTCAAAGCAATACTTACATCTCTGTGCGTCAAAGAACCTCAAGGCCTTGTGCAAAGCATTTTCATAAGCATCTGGTAGAATTGGGTTGGGTTTCTTCTTTGGTATGGATTTCACAATAATCATTGGCACAACTATGACAACAAATGCAATTAAAATGCTCCAAAACACCATCATAAACAACTTTCGCTTGCACACCACGCACCCCAAATCTATGTACTTATCTTTCTTCTTGCTCTCTGGTGGGCTCAGCAGCCAACTGGCCTGAGTCTCATTCAGCTGTCGAGATAACGCACCTCGGTCTAGGTCCATGTCACCACTATGGTCATCTTCTTCTGCCTCATGTCCCCGGTCGCCATCTATCTCGAATGGACCGCCCCAATGGTTTGCCGAGTACATTTTTTTGAGATGTTTAACAATGGAGCTACTGAAGGTATTGGATTGAAGGAAATAATGTATCAGTGTCAAGATGCATCATGGATAATCTACAGCTCAGCAAATCTCTTTTATTCAACCTTCCATAAACTCAATTAGCCGTTACTGATATTATAGAACAATGTAATTAGGAAAATAAAAAGCCTTTCTGTTATAGACCCATTAGAGTTGCTGTATATGTATTGGCAACAACTAGGCAGATTAGAGTTGAAATTATAAAAGTTCATGTAAACCTTGTAAATTAAGAAGTAAAAAAATCTATCAACAAAATTTATTCATCCAAACACTCTAAAGTTTATCAGGACCTTGAGATGTGCAACTCCAGGTTTTTAGATTTTAGACTCTATACCTGCAAATGATGGATCACGAGATAACAATGCTGTAATTTGAGAGAGATCTCAAGGAAGTGAGAGAGAGGAATGAGTTGCAAAATGCACAAGAGTAGGCTAAACTTTGCTGTTCATATGTATAAGGTGAAGTGAAGAAGAAATAACAAATAAGGAAACAGATACTATAAAAGATCATATAACAAATACTGTACCCATTTAGGAAAGACCTAATAAAGAAATAAAGAAACAGATTGCTGGCACAATTACTTCTTCAGAGCCGTTGGTTCTTCCTCCTCCTGGCCTTCCTTAATTGCATAAATGTGATGATGATGACTATTATTATTACAGCTGTAATTGAATGAGCAAAAGAAAAACATAAATTAAACGTGAAAGGGCTTCAATTCTATTATTTCTTTGCAGCCCGTTCTCAGCCCAATCTATTCCATTATCAATTCCTTTTGTATGAGTCGCAGCTAACCTAATTTATCAACAACTATAATGATTTTTCATTTTCTTAAATAATCTAAACAAAATGGAATTCTCTATATTAGTCTTAGTTTATTGGATTCTCGATGCATGTCTACGATTGACTGGCTCATCTAATCATCTTAATTGGAGAAAATTATGGCGCCTTTTGTCTGTCCCCGGGCCCCACCTCTCCCTCTCTGTGGTGAACTATGATCGTACCATCATCCGATAGGAGATCTATTGTTGTGTTGTGTGGGACCCACACTACTGTATAACGGTGGAATATTGAAGGGAACTCAGGGAAGAGATGTGGCCACGTGGGAAAGGGAGGGAAACAAAACCAATTACCAGTGTTCCAGACTAGTTACAGACAATTATATTGAACCTCTGATCTGGCTAGTTGAATTTTACAAACATTTCAGGAAGAACTATAAATTTGCATCGGCATAGAAATGTAGAAATTAAATTAACTACAGTATTAGCTGCCAACGTTAACCTATAATTTAGTAGAAAACACTTGAATTGCAACAATTTTCTAGCGGTACATGTATCCATCTCAATGAAACAGAACACCAAATGAAAAGAAACAATGGAAATAAAAGGATCTATACATAAGAGAAATTATTAATAAATTCAATGATCACATTATAGAACATGCATTAGTGTTCTCATCACTAAATATATCCTCTGCTCTTTGACCAACTCTGGCCGGATATATCGGTGGTTCTGGCTGCGGCGGGTAATGGTACCCATAATTTCCATGCATGCGAGGATTCTCATAACTGCCACTCCTTCCCGGCTTAAAATAGTTATACGATGGAGTAGAAGAAAAATAGTTTGCATCTCCATAGTTTATATGATTCTGAGCTAAGGCAGGGTGGTACTGTTGGTTGTAGTATTGTTGGTTGGTATATGTGTTACCATTGGAGTAACCGTATGGCCAAAAGACCGCCTTTCTTCCCGTTTTTCGCACCGCCTTTAGCACCTTGTTCTGATCCACCCAGCCGGTGACCGTTACTTTCTGCCTCTGCATATCTATCTCCACTGATTGTACACCTTCAACCTTTTGAAGTGCTTTCTTTATTTTCCTCTCGCACCCTTGGCAATCCATGTGCACGGACATCTCTACAATCTGTAGGGAACATTACAAAATTAAACATTAAATCTCCATAAAACAAACCTTATTCATGAAGATCTATCAACATTTGTAAATAAAAATATTACAGATGTGTACTATTATGTTTTTAGGATTGTTTTGGTAATGAGTGGATGTAATATTTCAATATTGTCCAAAAAATTTTGGTAAGAATTAATGTACTTAGTTTACACATGAAGTCTAATATATATGTGTTCCTCTATGCAATTATCGAGCCAAGTACTAAACAAAACTTAAACCAAATTAAATGCAACTAAGTAATATATATAACATTTTCTCATATATATATAGTAAAAGGACTCACCGTCATGCTTAAAAGTGGCTGTTTACTTCTCTAAAATGAACAAATTTGATCCTTGAAAGTTGTTTTAACCAAGGAACCAGAGCCAACTTAGTCAAGAGGAAAATGTAATGCTTGCTTGTTATAAGGCAGGTGAGGTGTGCACTGGCATATTTATATACAGAGAGAAATGATGCCAATGTGTCCGCGTTTAGTGTTTCTTAGCACGAAGGAGAATCACACCAATCGGCTCTGAAAATAATTTTTTTTAGGACCGACTTCGGCTTCGGTTTCTTCTCAGAAAATGAGAAGGAAAGTACGCAGAAACAAAGAGCTTTTTCCCCTCCATTTCGAAGAAACTGGATGTTTGAAAATTTTCAACTCCATTCTGCCGGAAGGTTAGAATTATGCGAGGACCAAACTCTCCGGTGCTTAGTGACTTGAGACGATGTTGAACCGAAAGGAGGGAAGACCGACTCCGAAAAGACAATATCCTCTTTAAAACTGGTCTACATAATTAGCTTTAGACTGACCTGGAACTTGGTGCTAATAGAGAAATTAGCTCGAGAGGAGGGATTTAAATTTTTATCGTACAACTTAAGTACATATCGTCCCAAAAAAAAAAAAACATTTAAGAGATAATATTATGAGGTATTGGGATTCTTTCTAAAAAAAGTTTTAGCTCAATACATTAGAATTTGGATCAAGTAGGATTTCAAATAGTTTTGTGATGATATATATATTATTACATATCAAGATGCTTTTATATAAACGTGGTCAAGTATGAAATAACGGAAGTTAGAAAATTTTTTAGAGTTTCATTATATGATAGAACTTTTCCTGTAGAATATGTGAGAGAGTACAAAAAGAAAAGTGCTTCAGACAAAAAATAATGGCATAATGACATATAATGTGCAATGGTTTCTCTATGTTCGGTTTTATTTGGTATTTGATTCCAAATTCCTCTATTTTGTTGTTGTGATTAGCGAAAAATATATTTAGAACTTTTATTAGTAAGTCTTCAGATAAAATTGAGAGATGAACAATATTACAACGAGTTCTTCAAGAGCATGAAATCAAAGCATTTAGATAGTGAAATAAAAAAAATGAATACTCAATGTTTTAAAGTTTTGCATCACAAAAAAAAATGAAAAAAAAATCTGACAATCAACCTAGACCAAACTGCCACAATATAATTATTATTTTCTCTCATTATTGATGCATTTTGGTTATCATCTTCATTCTAGATGAAACTAAATACAAAAGTGATTATACAAACAAAAAGAGAGAAAAATTCAAACACAAATTTTAAGCCAATTAATCTGATTTTCACTTCATTATAATTTTAATTATTTGTAATTGAGGCATCACTTTTCATCTACACTCAATTCTTATGACAAATTAAAGCATCAAACAAAGTATCAAAAATAAAAAAATTAGAAATTAAAGGAATTTTCTACTATTAGGAATTGAATGTAAAAATAATTGCCAGAATAGGTTGGAGAGGGTAAAACATAGACCATGTCTAAATAAACCCGGTCGATAGTTGGGAAAATCGAAGCTGCGGTTTGTGGGAATCTTTACAGTAGTTGCTTACCTACAGACTATAGTCTCTCGTTTATATATATATAGAGGATGGCTAACGCGCCATCGATGGCACGTGCCATCAATTTTCTATCGACTCATTTTTTTAAGATTCAAAATTCAAACGGTCGATTCAAACCGTTCAAGTTGATCAAAATATTGAAATACCCCTGGAGACCAAATTTTACAATTTTTCAAATTATTTTGCTATTTATTATGATATTTTCAAATTGGAGAGCCTGAAATACTCTAATCATAATATTTTTAAAAGTATCATAATAAATAGCAAAAAAAATCGAAAAAATGTAAAATTTTGTCTCCAAGGATATTTCAATATGGAGAACAACTTGAACGATTTGGATTGACCATTTGAATTTTGGATCTCGAAAAATGACTTGATGGCACGGGACCCTCCGTGCCATCGATGGCACTTTAGCCATCCTCTATATATATATATATATATATATATATATATATATATATATATATATATATATATATATATAATAATGATTAGCTATAGACTATAGTCAATGAGTTATGAGTGTATAATATCCAAACTCCTGTAAAATGAAGTCGATGGTTCTAAACGGCATAAGACAAGGCTAGTAGTCAAGAGCTATGGACAAAAACATGATGTTGACTTTAATTAGATATTCTCTCTCGTTGTGAAGCATAGTTCCAAAAGTGTTGTTTTGTCATTGATGGCTAACTTAGACTTGGAGCCTGTGCAATTTGATATCAAGACGGCTTTCTTGCATGGTGACTTGGATGAGGAAATCTATATGTCACAACCGGAAGGTTTTATTGATGAATCAAACTCTAATTTTGTGTGTAGATTGAAGAAGGGGTTGTATGGTTTGAACCAAGCCTCTCGGCAATGGTATAAAAAGTTTGATACTTTTATGCAAGAAGAAGTTTTTGAAAGAAGTGGCTATTATCATTGTGTCTACATGAAAGGAATGGTGGGTGACACTTTCACCTTGTTGTTACTTTATGTGGATGACATGTTGATTGCTAGTAATGATTATGATGAGATTGAGTCTCTTAAGCTTGATATGTCTAAGAGGTTTGCAACCAAGGATCTTGACGAAACAAGAAAAATATTGGGCGTGCGGATTTATAGGGATTGGAGAAGAGGCAAGCTTTGGTTAAGTCAAACGGAGTATGTTGATAAAGTCCTTGAGAGATTTGACATGGTGAATTGCAAACCGGTGACTACACCTTTGTTTGGTCATTTTAAGTTGTCCAAGAAGAATTCTCCAAAGAATGCTGATATCATTACTATTTGTAGGTATTTGGACCGTACTTGGCACTCAAATAACACTCAAACCATTGAATTATTCAATAAATTGCTATGATTTCCAAAGAATTGGCTCTACCGTCGTTTCTTCTCTCATTTTACATGACTTTGATGATTTCTGATGATTTTGGAGCATATAGATGGATTCCCGACGTAGCACGCACGCTAGACGACTCATTCCTAGCATTGGAGGCTCTTTTCTCTCTTCTGGTCGACCCGAACAATCATCTGTTCGATCCGACCAGAATCTATGGCAGCCAGGCGTTATTTCCCCTCTTCTGGTCGACCCGACCACAAGCCTGTTCGATCCGACTGGACATCACAACAGCAGACTTGTGCAGCTGTCTTTTCTCTCTCCTGTTCGGTTCGACTGACCATCTGTTCGGTCCGACCAGATTGTCGCCATATCACATATGGCAGTATTTTTTTACATAGAAACTGATTGTTATGGTAATTTCTTGCGTCCTGGTGCCCTAGCCTTCTATCCTTGCGACCTGGGACATCCATATATGCACCTCTAGACCTGAAGGAAAGGATCCAACCTTCCATACCACAAAAATTCCACTTTCCATAGGCGTTTTTCTCTCTTCCACCATTGGAGATCATCTAAGCTTGGTTCTTTGAAGCGACGACAGCAAGGAGACGAGTTTGGTGACCATCTTGTAATACACCACTGCCTAGAGATCGTAGTTCGAAAGCATAAAGGAGTATTCGGTTTATTCTTTTATGTTTTCTTCTCTATTTTCAATGGGCTTGTATCTTGTGATTTCTATGTTATTTGTTGTGTGTTTTAGTACTATGTTAGGCTAAATTTATGCAGTCTTAGGGGTAAGGTAGTAACTTAGGTTTCGATGTGTTGTGATTTGACTTGATATGATATGATATGTTTTGTTGATTTGTTTTTTTGAGAATTATTTTAATTGCTTGGTTAAGTCTAATTAACTTCTAGATGAATGGCCACATTTAGTTAAGTTCTAAAGTTAGGTTAATCAAGATAATTTAGATAAAGTATTTGGATAAATCGTAGATCCGAAATGGGAGATTAGTTGGCACCAAAAGTGTAACTTTTAGACAAGTCCAAAAGACCTATAGATATCCTTATGAACTCCAACAAACAAGTTTAAGTTGATTGAATTCTATACCAAAAGTTGTGAACCAATCGAGTTAATTAGGTTAGGTTGTGATTAGACCAGTTTCTAGTCTAACAAGCGAAAGCTGAGGTTTAGTAAATCTAGGTTTAGCCAACAAACCCTAGCACAAGCATAAAATACCATAAAAGGTCAAAACTACACACTTTCACCCTCTGTTCGGACCGAACAGATTCTTGTTCGAACCGAACAGAGAAGTGAACGCTTGAAAAACACCGTTCGATGCACGAAAGTGATAAGTTCCGTATTCTAGAGTACAAACCAAGGTGAAACCTGAACCCTAAGACGCCTTATTATACTTGAAAAACACCAAAATTTACCTGCCTTAGTTTACCTTACTTGAAATATTATTTAGAACAAAAAACAACCAAAAATATCTACTTGATTGCATTATTACTTAGTTTCTACACTCTCAACCTTATTTTATTGTCAAGCTTCATAAAAAGAACAAGTCTAGTAATCGTTAATCCGTCCCTTGGGTTCGACCCTAAAGTTGTACTCCAAAAGACTAGTGAGGTTAGCTTTAGGTTTATAAATTTATTTGATTCCTAGGTTCTAAGCCTTCATCAAATGCTCAAGAGATATTGAAGATGGAAAAATTTCCATACTTATCGGCCGTTGGTAGCTTGATATGTGCTATGGTGTGCACATGGTCAGACATTGCACATGCAGTGAGAGTTGTCTCTCGGTATATGTCTAACCCGGGATGGGAGCATTGGCAAGCGGTGAAGTGGATACTTCAATACTTGAAAGGCACTCGTGGCTTGCGATTATGATTTGGAGAAGATTCTAAATTGACAATTGAAGGGTATGTTAATGCCGATCATGTGGTTTGTAGTGAGATAAGGAAGTTCACGACGGGCTGTGTCTTTACTATCGATGGTGGAGCCGTTAGTTGGATGTATCGGGCTATTGTCTTCTACGGAATCAGAGTATGTCGCATTGATCGAGACGGTGAAGGAAATGCTTTGGTTGAAAAGGTTGCTTGCAACTTGGGTTGAAGCAAAAGGAGTATGTGGTGCATTGTGATAATTAAGGTGCCATATATCTTTCAAAGAATGTGGCATATCACTCAAGAACTAAGCACATTGATGTGCGATACCACTTCATTCGTGATGTTCTAGACCATGGGCAACTAGTTGTGAGAAAGGTTCACACGAAGGAGAATGTTGTCAGCATGTTCACAAAGGTGGTGCCTCCCGACAAGGTAATGTTTTGTAGGAGACAATCTGGGTTGGTTGAGTAACTTGGGTGTGTTTGGAGCGAGGTGCATGGTGTATGCTGGTGTGATCAAGTGGGAGTTTTGTCTTCAAGTGGGAGATTGAATATGAAGCCAAATTGGGCTCGTCCCAAAGAGGCCCATACGGAAATGAGAGAAAAAGGGTTATGGAGACAGAGAAGAATAATCTCTCTCTCTCTGTGCGCGTCTCTGTTGGAGCTGTTCTCTTGTCTTCTCCAAGCTAGTTATTTAGGGTTTTCTATTTCTCTTGTATCTCTTGTTAATTCTATCTCAAATTGTGAGAGAGTGTGAGTGAGAGAGAGAGGAAGGTTGATAGCGTGATGATCTCCATGTACTTGTAAGATAACTCTTGATTTAGTGGATTTGCACCGATCGCTCTCGTGGTTTTTTTCCTTTCGGGTTTCCACGTAAAATCTTGTGTCTCTTCTTTATTTCTTGTGCTTGATTGTGTTATTGTTGTTTGGTTCTCAAGTGGTACCATCATAGCTTTGTTCTAGCGAGTTTGTTTTATGCCCATCACGTGCTTGTTGAAATTACTACCTCCTTGTTTACTTGACTTCCGTTGTGCTTTGGCACCTATGAACGTGTCCCAACATTTCCTCTTATTCCTAAGCGATCCAAACGGCCCCATAGAATTTTTCCTGTAGAATATGTGAGAGAGTAGAAAGAAATGTGCTTCGGACAAAAAATAATGCCATAATGTCATAGAATGTGCAATGGTTTCTCTATGTTCGTTTTTATTTGGTATTTGATTCCAAATTCCTTTATTTTGTTGCGATTATCGAAAAATATATTTAAAACTTTTATTAGTAAGTCTTCAGAATTTCAGATAAAATTGAGAGAGGAACAATATTACAAGAAGTTCGTCATATTTGGTATGTGAACAATTGATGTCTATACAACCTCATAAAATCAAAGCATTTAGATAGTGAAATAAAAAAATAATAATATTAAAAGTTTTGCATCACAAAAAAATGAAAAACAAAAATCTGAATTTATGAAACTAAAAAAAATCTGACAATCAACCTAGACCAAACTGCTACAATATAATTACTATTTTCTCTTATTATTGATGCATTTTGGTTATCAACTTCATTCTAGATGAAATTAAATACAAAAGTGATTATACAAACAAAAAGAGAAAAAAAATGCAAACACAAATTTTAAGCCAATTAATCTGATTTTTCACTTCATTATAATTTTAATATTTGTAATTGAGGCATCACTTTTCATCTACAGTACTCAATTCTGATGACAAATTAAAGCATCAAAATCGACAAATTAGAAATTAAAGGAATTTTCTACTATTAGGAGTTGAATGTAAAAATATAATTAGCAGAATAGATTGGAAAGGGTGAAACATAGACCATGTCTAAATAAACCCGGTCGGGAGTTGGGAAAATCGAAGCTGTCAGCTGCGGTTTGTGGGAAGCTTTGCAGTAATTGCGTTCCTACAGACTAAAAGAATAATGCTTAGCTATAGTCAATGAGTCTATAATATCCAAACTTCTGTAAAATGAAAACATTACAGTTGGATCTACTCATCTATAAAGTTCTTAAATTTTAGATACCTCCCATATATATATGTTAATTACTAACCAAATTATGACGAGAACTAAGTGCCCGTTTAACAAAACAAAAAAAAATGCATGTAATTTAATTCAATAATAATAATAATCGAATGACTCCCAGTTGCATAAAGTATCACGTGGAAATTCTGTGAATCATGTGCGTCTAAAAGCTAAAAAGCCATTTGGATCGCTTAGGAATTTAGAAAAATTTGGGAAATTGTAATTTTTATGAATAAATTTATTGAGAAGTGTGTAATTTTGTGAAAAGTTTGAATTGTTTATAATAAATTTATGGTAGAAAGATGAAATTCTCCAAATTCCTTGAAAATCTAAACAGCCCCAAAAGTGATTTTTGCAATTATGCGAGAACAAAACTTCCACTGGAACCAGAGATGCCAAAACAGCGTGGGGGAGGGTAATTGACATTTGACACGCCAGAGATGCCACGTAACACAGATCAATGGTCGTGGCTCAATTTTAAAAAGTCTCCCATTCCAGTTCATATTCCCACTAGGATTCTTTTTTAAAATTTTAGGTTTATTATTATAGGCTAGTTGCGCTTTTTGCATTATTTAAGCAAATGACACGCGAATGCAATATTATATATTACATTATTATATTATAAATTAAAAGTATCCAAAAAAATGCTGCCGCGTTAATCGAAAGGAAATTCTCAACAGGGAGAACAAAGTGTCAGGTTTATTATTGAAACGACAAACACGCCTTATACTGGTATCGCTTTGTACCAGGAGAAAGCATTCAAATTATCTCTTGTGGTGGCTGGTGGGTTACATTTACGGGGGTGTTTGGATGCAACAGAATAAGCCGGAAATAGAAAATAAGAATAAGAAATTTCGATTTGCGTGCTTATCCTTATTTCTTATTCTTATACTATGATTTTGTTAGTATAGGAATAAAGGCCCTTATTCCTTATTCTTGTGTTGTTTGGGTTGCACAAGAATAAAAATAAGCACGGAAATCGAAATTTCTTATTCCTATTCATCCAAACCGAAATTCCTTAGAAGGCTACTAGAAATTGTGTGGCTCAAATTGATAATATTCAGTCTAGGATTTTTTTTTTTTTAAAGTAGGGGATACTTTAACTTGTTACTTCTATGAATCAATAAAGTGAAACGGGCTCAATAAATAAAAATAAAAGTTGATATCGCTTGATCATATGTTGAAATCACGAGACATTAAAAAAATTACTTAAGAGAGACAAGTACAAATGTACAATATAAAATAAAATTAGAAGAAATATGATGATGAAAAATAGTACTGAACCGCAAGCCCTCAACTCTATTTTATTTTATTATTTTAAGAGAATATTATTATTAGAAAATAATAATGATTTTACATTTCAGAATTAAATTTCGGTCTAGTAACCAAGAGTAATCCATGTTAGAATAGAGGTCTTGGGTTCCAAAATTTACTAGAAATTGTTTTATATATTTAAATTAAATAAAAAGAGTTAAAAATTGATCCTATCTTTTGTAAAATAAAAATATAAAAAAATGATAATTACAGTTACTTGAATTGGTTGGACAAGTATTCACGGTCAGGATACGTTCAAAGAGATTTCAGTATGCCATAACAATTTAGCGTCTCCGAATTAATGAATATCGCACAAAATTTAATGAATTAAAATAGAATACAAATTTAATGTCAAATGTGCAATTGAATTGGATAGAAGTAGGGTGGTTTCGAGTAACTATTAGAGATATCTCCTAGAAACTAATTATATTTGATTACTTCTGTGATTTATGTCATTGATGATATTTGATCATTTATTTTTTTATTTTTTTATTGACGAATAATTCAGGTTGAGAATCTGAATTGTAGATCTATGTAGTTCATTTATAATTAAATGACAATAATAAATCTAAAAGGTCTATAATCTTGATAATTAACAAGGAATATTAATTATCAATAAGATTAGTATAAAAGTTAAGTGATGATTAAGTTCTAGAAATAATAGATAAAGAGTTACCAACTTAATTGCATATGTATATGTTGTGGAACATAGTACAACACATGACTCAATGAAATAAATATATGGATTGTGTTATGTGTAATTATTTATTTCATATGAGTTTGATTCTAAGTTTGAGATGGTTCAACTTTTCCACATGAGGATATGTTCTATAAATATCGTCTACCGCTGATTCCTGATAAGGGCTGCTATACGGACTTTATTTATGTTTTCTTGAATTGTGCGGGGAAAAATTGTTCATCAAGAAAACCGTATGTCCCTCATTAATTTATTTAATGAGTAATGATATCTGTTTGGGTCCCTTGATGGAGATAAATTGTTTACTAGCAACTTTATACAATTATTTCTAGATCATGAAACATATAATTTGCTAGAATGACACATTCCTATCTTAGATTATACGATGATATCATGTGGCATAAGAATCAGACAAAAAATACTTTTATTTCTTATGCAGAATTAAAAATATTGTAGCAGTACAACATTTATGTGAATTGAGAATCATAGTGTGTTACTAGACACCGCCTATGATTATTGGAAATAAATAACGATTTATTTTCATGTCTAACATAGCATATATTCTCAAAGGGTCACACAAATAGAGTTTTAACCATACAGTGCATTATTATTTATTCGCAACAGTGTGTATTGCGAAAATGTGATAAGTTGATTAATTAATTATATACCATTGCGAACCATTATAATTAGTTAAGTCAAAGAGATCATATAGAAATAAATTAATGCATTTGCTAATTTCAAATTAATTATTAATAAGTTAATAATTATTTATGTTCAACATACTTTATTTAATTTGAGCTAATTGGACTTTTATTTAAATGGTTAATTAAAAGTCCAAATTTGAGGTATAAAAGAAGAGAAAATAAATGAATTGATTAATGGGCTAAACCAACAATTGTTGAAGGGGCAAACTTGTCCATGTAAATTTAGATGAGAGCTAAGTCAAAAGATCTATAAATAGAGGTGCTTTTTGAGAGAAACTCTAGCCTCCTTTCATCTTCTCTCTCTTTGGCCGAAATCCACACAAGGAAAAGAAATTTTTCAAAATTTTTTTTGGGAGTAATTTTTTAAAATTAGAAGAGATGTCTGGAAGGCAATTAGGAGGAGGCAATTAGTCTAAGTTTAGGTTGAGATATTAACGTGTAGTCGAAATATTTGGAAGTAATTTTTTACCGCTACACTTTGATGCATTTTTTCTCTCTTCTTTTCTCTAATTTCATTCTTATTCGGCCACCCAATGATCCCATTGAATAAGAATATTCTAGTTCTTATTCGGAATAAACTTAATTCAATTGGGGCTGTTTGGATTCTCCAAAAAAATTGGGGAATTTCATATTCCTACCATAAATTTATTATAAAGAATTCAAACTTTTCACAAAGTTACACACTTCCCAATAAATTTATTCCTAAAAATTGCAACTTTTCCAAATTTCTAAGCGGTCCAAACGACTCCATTATGTTTAGTTTTATTCGGAATAAGTTTCTTCAAATTTTGCTGCTACGACCGTTCACTTAAATATTTTCAGATAAGATAAATCGGTGGTGTGGCTGGTGGGGACCACATTGGCAGTGATTCAGGGAGCGTATCCTTTACCAACTTTTTGAGGTTGGTAGAGGGCCAACGTTTGATCCGAGCCGTTAGATCTAATCTCGACGGTTAAAATTTTTCGAGCCTATCAATTTAGGTTACATGCACGGGGCTCCCTTAACTATTGAGATTAGATCTAACGGTTTAGATCAAACGTTGCCCTCTAGCAACCATAAATGGTTGGCAGAGGATGTGATTCCGTGATTCAGACGTATGAAATGAAAATATCAACGATGGAGTGAATGAGTGATTGGCTGATTGGCGACGCGGCACCCCAGCATTCTTTGCTTCCTTTCTTCACAGTCTCAGAGAGACAGAGACTGAGACTCCCACGTACCCATCCTGAATTCCTAATTCCTGATCCTGACCAATGGCGACAGCTCTGCTGAGCCTACCCACCTCCACCTCCACCTCCGTCGCTAGTTCCCGTCCTCACCGCCGTGCCCGTGCGCTCACAGTCACCCCGCGATGCTCCCACGAGGCTTCGTCCTCTCCTGAGTCGGAGTTGTCGCCCACTCTGGGCACCAAAGTGCTGCTTCCGAACAAGAAGCCTCTCAAATGGTCCACCGGTACGGCGCCTGGCGAGTACGGCGGGCCCCCCACTACTTCTGGCCTCAGGAGGTACCTACCTTAACCTTTAAACCTTACCTCTTCGCATTCCTTCCTACTTCCTTAATAAGGATTCAGGATTCAGCTCTTAATTAATGCCGCTTCTTCTCTTCGTTACAGGTATTGGGGTGGTGGCGACGACGACCCCGTCACTGCCACTGATGATTTTATCTGGAACAAGGACTTTGTGCCTCGTCTCAAACGCCTCCTTCACAATGACCCAATTTCTTCTAAATTCACGGTTGTATCTACTTAGCCTTCTTACAATAATAAATTTTTATATGTTCTTACTTGTTAGCCACAAATATTCTTTACATATATAATTAATCATCTTAAACAACTCTGGCCCTTACTTTTGTTTATTATATTATGTTTTTCTGCAGAAGGAGCCTACAGCAGGTTTTCTTAGCCTCAACCGTGCCTTCAGTCTTGACAGGTAGACTTACACCTTTCCCAAAAACCCAACTTTTTTTTTTTTACTTTTTTCCCTAACAAGTGTCTACAATTAATTTGAGCTAATATTCATACAGTGTAGACATTGATCTGAGTAAAGAATTACAACCACCACCAAAGCCGGTTTTGGAGTATCAAGTTGAGGCTGCGAGACGTGGCATCTCTAATGTAGAAGTGAGTTCCCTTTCTTTTAGCTGTCAATTTTCTCTGTAAATTACATCTCTTAACCTTGATGTCAAATTCTTGCTTTGATCAAATTAGCTTCCAAGTCCATCTAAGTAATGAAATCAAATTCTTGCTTTGATCTGGTGTCATAACCTTGATGTCATTTTGTACTATGATGTAGGCATCTAATGGATCTTCTTCACCAAGATGGAGATTGGCTCCTACGAGGAGAGAGCAAGATAAGTGGGAGCGTGCAAGCAAAGCAGCAACGGGCGGCACAGTAAGTCCAACTTCAGAATTTTTTTTCCCCGCTTCGGAGCTCGTTTAGTTGGTTTTAACATGATCCATTCACATCTATGGTTTCAAATTTTGAATTCTGCATTATTAACAAAAACACTAATGAACTTGGTGATGATTTGGGTGCCAAAACATGGGCGTTGGATCCCTTATCTTAGTTGGTACTTGTTGCATACTAGCCAACCCCAATGATGCACGTAGGTTCTATTTTTTACATTTGACATAGTAATACTGGAGCAATGTTCACTCTTTATGCATGTCACATTACAGTTAAATTGAAAGTCAGATTCAGTTTAAATTTTTATTTAGGATGTAATTCTAAGAGAATCGAGGCAGAAGAGAGGAGATCCAAAGGTTCTGGCTGCCCAATCCATGCAGCAGTATAACAAGGTAGTACTCTATTATATTAACTTCATCCCTTACAAAGTTACAATGAATTGTCCAATATTGTCCAAACACATTCCAAACACACCCTATATTAACTTCATCCCTTACAAAGTTACAATGATTTGTCTATCATGTGCCTCTTTTTTACTAAAGTTGTATTCTGAACAATATTGGAAGTGTTATTAAGAAAATAAAGTAGTTTCTTAGTTAATTCAAAATATTCATTTCCTAGAAACGTCGGGATCTATGGTTGCCAGGGGGCATGTATTGGGGACAATAATCATTCCAACAGTCTGCTGTCCATTATTGAATTTATTTCGACTCATACGAGGGAAAAAGAAAAAAGGAGCACAAGGATACTTCCCTTCTGTCTACCATTCAACCAAGCTCTTAGATGACAAAGACTCTGGTTATTTTTATTTTATCTTATTTACAGTTAAAAGAGAAGCTGCAGATACTAACACTAGGTATAGGCGGCATAGGTGTAGTCTCAGCCTATTTTTCATATTCACCTGAGATTGCTGCCAGGTCTGCACTTAATCACCATTTGTATTTATTTCTTAAAATGATATTATACATATCTTGTTCATACTGTTAGTGTTTCAAATTAAGATCATCTGTTATAGCTTTTCTTCCATCTTACAGCATTCCTGTAGTTCTCTGTCATCATCATATCTTACTATTAACATTAGTTGCATGATTTTTCCGTCTCATTTAATTGCTGTGATTGGAGACCATTTCTTACTCATATTATAAATTTATCATTTACCTGACTACATGTTTGACTATGTTGGCATGTTTTGAATGCACTTAAGGTTGTATACTTGAACCAGATTTTATCCAGACATTACTTTTGTAGAAATTATGTACTAGGAGTATTCTTACTACATTACTTGTTTTATATAATATTTTGTTGAATACAAATGATTCTTTTATGTATACAACCCTTTCCTATTGTTTTTTTATTTAGTGGTATACTTTCATGGAAGAATCATCTGAAGTTTTGATCAATTATTCAGTTTTGGTGCAGGACTGGCTGGATCATTGATGTATTTACGCATGCTTGGAAGAACTGTTGATTCCATGGCAAGCAGTTCCGGAGGGCTTATGAGGTATGTATAATTTTTCAACTGGAGAATGCAATAGATTAATTATGTAAGGTAAACCTTCCCATATGAACATTTTATTGGATGTGCTTTCTCACATGGCCATGCATATGGTAAAACAACACAGTGATCTGCACAAACAATTATGTCTCTGCCTACAATTGCCATCTCATATTTTAGCACAGATATGAGGCATCTACTGGACAAACCCAAGCAGGGCCCCAACTGCTATCTTATTTGTATCCTTTATTTTGGTTTGCTTTATGTTTGTGTGAGGTTTTAAAATCAAAGGTAGACTGAGAAAATACATGTGTCAGGTTGATACCAGTGTTACCAGTACAGTAATTGCATGACCGAGTGGACAAGCTGGTTATATAAGCATTTAGTTTGCAGCATATAATAATATAGGCTTGTCGTGGGCAATGTCTTTATGATATTTATTACAAAATCAGCTTGCTGATCAGTACTGTACTTGGTGTGTGTGTGTGTGTGTGTGTTTAGATTTTTGAAATAAAAGAACTGGAGATTATTAAGTTTTCCTGTTTAAAGTTTTAAGTTTTTTTCAGGGGTGCTGTTGGACAGCCAAGGCTTCTTGTCCCTATTGCACTAGTGATGATATACAATAGATGGAATGAGTAAGTTTTACCTCCTGTACCTCTGCATTTTGAAGAAAAGCATGTTGTATGAGCATGTTTGCATTGGTACATGACTGAACTGCAACATCATCAGTAAAGCTATTCTTGTTTTCACACTGTTTTCTATTACCTTAAGTAAACATGTAAAATAGTAAACAGAAACACAAAAGGTGAAATTTTCAAATACCACAAAGGAAATATGAAAAAGGAAAACAAGTACAGAATGAGGAAGGCTTTCATAAGAAACAAGCCAAATTAGGCTAGACAATTTTTTCCTTTTTTTTTATGGAAGACATTATAAAAATTTTATGCTTATACATTGATGTTCTTGTTTTCTGATATGGTGCAGAATTTTGGTCCCACAATATGGACTTATGCACTTGGAGCTGATACCTATGCTTGTTGGCTTCTTCACATATAAAGTTTCTACTTTCATCCAAGCAATTGATGATGCAGTGTCCGTAGCTAAAAAACCTGAAGTTTGAGTATTCTTTAAGATTTTGGCAACGTTCAGGAGGCAATGTTGGCATGCACCACTTGAGATATGAGATTGGTAGCCATTTTATTTTATCTCGTTGGTTCAAATGATACCACTGCTACATCCTTGTTGGTACAAATAGTATTTTAACCATATGATTAGCATATAGTCCTAGTTTATGACCCAAATTTTCACAAAATAATAAAGTTAATACAGTATTTCTAAATGCAACTGCATTGACCACTTTTTACAGTCTTATCCATTATTCCAATGCAATAGGCCCATCTTAAGTATTATTGTTGAATCAACAAAATTCTATATTAATGCAGCAAATAACATAATTTGCATGCAAATTTTTTTCATTCATAAATGTTTAGTGCGTATCTTTTCTGTGTTTTCTGATCGTCTCGATTTATGTTTTTCTTTCAGGCTGCTTCAATTTCATCAATACTTTGAAGCAAGCAGTAAGCACCTGCATCTAATTTCAGTAAGATCCAAGGGTAAATATAGTGAAGTGTGCTGAAATGGGCTAGAAATAAAATGTATAGGAACTTACAATGAATAGGAGATATATGTATATTCGAAGCATGTAATGAACGTTCATCCTGCATGTAGTTTGTTTATAATTTGTTAGCTGAATAATAATAACAACAACAACGTAAGTCTTTTGTCCCAAGCAAGTTGGGTAGGTTAGAAAGAAATCCAAAAGAATACATCCAAAAACAAAAAATACAAAACATAAAAAAAAAGCAATAAAGCAATACTAATAAAATATATATAATAATAGTAGAGAAAACCTATGGTGCATACTAATGTACGGAAGTTTCGGTGCATAGTGATTCGAACTCTTAGATCTGTTTCAAAATGACCGATCCAAACCATCCAATATGATCTCCCTATTGAAATCTCCTTGCCGACCAAATTTTACATTTTTTTGATATTTTTAAGTATTTTTTTCGGATTTTTAAAACTGCTATTTTTGAACGGTCCAGAAAAAACTAGATTAGCGATTTTTGAAAATTTGAAAAAAATACTTCAAAATTTCGAAAAAATATAAAATTTGGTCGGTAAGGAGATTATAACAAGGAGATCATATTGGACGGTTTGGATTGGTCATTTTGAAGCAGATCCAAGAATTCGGATTAGTATGCACCGAAGCTTCCGTACATTAGTATGCACGATATGTTTTCTCATAATAGTAATAGTAGAAATCTAGACTTCAACCGTGACCTAAAGGAGTGACCTACTATCCTATGGTATCGTTCTTTTCCTTAGGTTCTTATGTCATGACTTCGGTACATAAATTGCTAATTTTCATGCGCTCCTATCGATCGCCAACTTCTTGGAGAAGTTTCATTCTTTAAGGACTTTTTTGACCGCTTCTTTCTATGTCAATCTTGGTCTCCCTCTTCCTCTTCGTGTGTTTTCGAGATGATTAAGAATTCCGCTACACACCGGTGTCTTTGGAGGTCTACGTTGGATATGTCCAAATCATCTCAAATGATGTTGGGTTAGCTTCTCCTCTATCGGTGCAACTCCAACCATATCTCGTATGTCATCATTTTTAATAATAATAATAAAAGTAAATCAAAAGAAAATTGAGCTCTGTTTGTTATGCTGTCTAATGTCTCCATTTCGTTCTATTATTTTCTATTTCAAACCTTGGCGGCACCTACCAATTTGTATTTCTCCATGTATCCTAGCGTTTCTGCTTTCCTTTCTTTTAGACTTTTTAACACTTGCTTAGTGCTTACCACCAATATTTTGATCGGACAGCTTTCTACAGGTCATAAGTGCACGTTTTGAATTATATTGTGCTTTCTACAGATAAAACCTTATAAGCGCGTATTGAATTCTATCTTAAAAGATTTTCATGACTAATTATTATTATTATTAGGTTACAAGCCATGCAATTATTTTAAGGGTATGTTTCTTTGTCAGGCGATCGAGGGTAATAAAATTTGCCCGCACGGAAGATGGAAAAATTATTGGAAGTCGGAAGATGGTTTCTTGTGTCCAGAAGTTTACTACAAATAGATAGCTTTAAATTTAACCAAATTATCTTCTTGAATATTTTTAATAGAGAAAGAGAAAGCTCTATCTGATATACAATTAAGACATATAATGACAGGACATATAAAAATATTGCCTTATTACTTGAAACACGAGTTTAGAAAAGAAAATCCCAATATACTTCGACAAAGAGGTCTGTGAAGAAGACAGCTATTTAACTAGGTTGGAGTGTAGGTCTATAGTGACTTTAGATTATCATCAAATATCCATGCTTAAAAAGTATAATATCTAATGGATTGGAAAGTATTTTATTAAAGTTAGAAGCAAAATTACACTAAAAAGAATCGGATCAAAACCAAACAAATTGTTTCTTTACTGTTGACCGGTTATAGTCTTTGAGACAACCAAATAAAAAAGGGAAAATTAGTTATTTGCCACCCAAAAACAAGGAAATTGGGATTTTGCCACTCTACCCACCTTTAAATGCTTTATGAACCCCAAAAACTGTCCCCAAGGAAAACCAGATGTCTTAATAAAGAAAATTCAGGATTTTGAATTGAACATTAAATAAAATGGAATAATTAAACCCGAAATGCCAGCCTAGAATATTTTGAAATTAAAGGTCATTTAGAAATTAAGAATAAATCTTGAATAAATTAAAATACTTATAAAATTAATTTCTTTTTATGAGTGACTGGCGTTTCACTGCTGAAAGTTCAGTATACAGAGAAACCCTACGAGCAACAGAATCATTAGAAGAGCCAGCCCTAGGATTTGTTAAACCATCTGAAGCAACACAAAAGGGCACCTCAACAATTATCAAGCAGAACAACACAATCATTCAACTGCTTGTTAAAATCAAGGAAGAACTCGAAGATTGTAAGGACCAAATAAGAGACCTCAGAAGGATAAAAGCACCTGAAGGGTCTGACACATCCGAGGCCCTAGAACAAATCCAAAATCAACTCAAAAACTTGAGTCTTGGTCCATCAACAACCTCAAAAAGGCCAACCATAACTGGCAAATTCTTTGTATATCGAGACCCGAAGAAAATATACGAGGAAGAAAAGAAAAAGATACAATGAGTCGTACTCAAACAGAAACAGTGGGTAGACCATCTGTATCAGGCCACGAAAACCAAATACCAACCGTTGAAGATCAAATTCGGGATTACAGACTCGGAAGTCGGTTACGGTATGAGGCACAAAGAAGATTGCCAAGGCGTAGGCAATATCGAAGGACATTAGAATCTCAACTAAGTCCTGATACGGAATTAAGCGTTTCACAGTTCCGTAGAGCACAACAAGTTCCGGCAGAAACATTATACCAAGCCGGATGGAGCGAGAGAAATCATCGGGTATACCAACATTATTCCGATGAAAGAATTTTGGTGGTTGGAGATCAAAGGGAAATTCTCTTTATCTCCCAGGAAAGCTACAACAGGCTCGTCAAAGAAGGATTACATCACTTACATATAGGTGTTGTAATGGTTCGGCTATACGCTCTGCACAGAAGAAGTGCAGGGGTAAATGCTCTGGTTGTTTTAAGAGACACAAGATGGGGGAATGATACCTCACTGATAAGTTCCATGAAAATGGACTTAACAGACAACACACAGCTGGCATACGCAGTCCTTGACATGATGGTTAGTATTCATGATTTTTATAACCACATCCAATTGGTTGTACAAACTCATGGGTATGAATCATGGCGAGGTGGAGAAAACAACCTCTTAATCTCTCGATCTTTAATAGGGAGGTTATCAAACACCAGCCATACAAACTTCCGGTACAATGTCCAAGGCGTAACAGAGCACCTAGCAAGCAGAGGCATAAGAGCTATACCTGGACAACCGAGATCAACTGAACAATTGAGGGGCCAACGATGGATAATCAGGCCACCAGCAATCCCAGAAGTGCAACACCCACAGACAATTAGAGTAAGATCAAGAATTGATGGCTCCCTAGCCATTAGATTTGGTGGATATACAGTAACTGCACCAGCAGAACCAGCAGTTGTCGGGCCTAATGATGAAGAAGAACTAGATGGAGAAATGGCTCTGATGGTGACAATTGAAGAGCCAGAAACCTTGGAAGAGTTGGAATCAATCCAACTACTAGCATCTCTATCTAGAGAAGGACCGATGCTAGATTATTGTCTAATCTGGGATAAAGATGAAGAATCAGAGGAAGAATGGCTCAATCCTTTCGCCTCCGAAGGTGATAAAGACAAACTGTCGCATTTTGCATACGCGGCAGAAGAAACGGAACTAGAATATCCTAAGATGAAGGCTTTCACAAAAATGATGGAATCAGCTTTTTCAACAGCTGAGAGTTCACTCACTCAGAGAAGGCCAACAGAACCAGTAATGGGTCCTGTTAATTACCCTCCGGCGAGCACATCCCGGCAAACATCGATGCCAACGATACATGAAATCAGAGATCATGTTGGCAGACTCAAAGGAGGTTATGCACAACAACATAGTGGAAGATTCAACCTTCCAGATGCTCAAAGTGATAAAGGTGCAATTCTGGTATTACCAGAAGATATCGGGCAATACAGTGATGTAATTTCTCGATGGGAATCAATTACTCTCAATGTGGTAAATGACCGCAACTGGACAGATAACAAGAGTAAGGTGATTTTCATTGAAAATCTCCTAGGTGATGTAGAGAAAAAGATGTTCATCCAATGGAGAATGGCGTATCCCCATGAATATGAAGAATTAATAGCAGTTGCAGATGATCCCCAAAACGTAATCTCCTGCATTCGAAGGATGATACTGCTAGAGGACCCCTACCAAGGATCCACTGAAGAACAGACACGCGCTTACCAAGACCTTGAACGCTTGTCATGCAACCACGTTAAGGATCTGTTCAATTACATGAATGATTACAAGATCCTTGCAGCAAAATCCGGGAGGATGTACATTTCCTCAGAACTCTCGGAAAAATTCTTCAGAAAAATGCCACCTCTAATTGGGCAAGAACTAGAAAAGGCATTTTTGGACAAATACCCTGGAGCAGCGATAGGCGTTATGCCAAGAATAAATTTCTCATACCAGTACCTGGCTGAAAGATGCAAACAAGCTGCACTCCAAAGGAGCTTGAAAGATCTCTCCTTTTGCAGCAAAATTCCATTACCAGGCTACTATGGAGAAAGAAAGAAGTATGGACTTCGCAAGTCCAAAACTTACAAAGGCAAACCCGACGAATCTCATGTGCGTGTGTTCAAGAGAAAACATGCTGACAAGGTCCGCAAATGCAAGTGTTTCATTTGTGGAGAAGAAGGACATTTCGCGCGAGATTGTAACCGAAAAACAGGAAACATTGCCAGGGCAGCCATTATTGAAAATATGGAGCTATCAGATAGCTGGGATGTCCTTTCAGTTGATCTAGATGAACCTGATAGTGACGCAATTTGCTCATTATCTGAAGGAGAAGTTGGAAATGTTGCTTCAGCCGTAATCAATGATTTACCATTTGGCGAGCAATCACTCATGATGCAGGCAGAGCAATTGAGCTGGCGGATTTACATATAACTGCCTGAAGATCAAAGAGATTGTCCCCATGACTGGCAGGACAATGATTCAGTTCCAACAGGACATGAAAAATGTTCCATGTGTAAGGAAATGACAACTGAATCAACAAGGGCATACTGTAAAAACTGCCGCCTAACAGTATGTCTTATGTGTTCAAGATTCAGGCTGGGAAGACGAATACGAGCCAAGGTGCAGCCAATAGCACCTTATGATAGTAAAGATCAGCTAATCAATGAGCTGATGTCTTATGTTCAATACCTCTTGGCAGAAAATGGGAAACTCAAACAACAACTGTTTGAGGCCAGGACAGAGGACCTCGAAGCTGAGTTTGATGAATTAATGAAGAAAGACAAAGGAAAAACCAAACTACGGTTTGAAGACGAAGAGGTAGATGAAGAAATAGAGATGGAACCCAAAAATCCAGCAGGAGCTCTTCGAATAGCTTCTGCCAATACTATCTCTACTAAGGAGATTGAGCAATTCAATACAGTGGTCCAAGACCCTGTAAGGGGCAAAAGAGTCCTAAACAGACTCTACAACATGAAGATAACCTTTGAAATTCCGGGAGTTAACCCATTCAAAGTTCAAGCAATTCTTGACACAGGAGCAACTGTCTGTTGTGTCAACCAAGAAATTGTCCCACAAGAGGCATTGGAACAAAGTGCCTATCCCATACAAATAAATAGGGTAAACTCGACTCAGATAGCCAGTCTAAAACTCAAAAATGGTAGTATGCTGATTGAGTCGAATAGGTTCAGAATTCCCTTCACCTATTCTTTTTCGATGGAGAAGAAGGAGGGAGTTCAGATGCTGATCGGGTGCAATTTTATCCGATCCATGCAAGGTGGATTGCGAATCGAAGGCCAGAACGTGACTTTTTACAAAAATATCACGACAATTGCAACCACAACGGATGCTGAGGTGGTACAAGCAGCAATTCCTGAGCTCGACCTGACGGGCTTAGAATACATTGAAGTAAGAGAGGCCGTAGCATACCACCAAGAGCAAGAGTCACAACAGTTTAAAGAGAAGTTCAGACCACTACTCAACAGATTAAAAGAATAGGGATTCATTGGAGAAAACCCCCTGAAACACTGGTCGAAAAATCAGGTGACGTGCTCTCTCGACATCATAAATCCTGATCTCCAGATTCAGGATAAACCTCTGAAGCATGTGACGCCTCAAATGAAAGAGCAATTTGAAAAACATACAAAGGCGTTATTACAACTAGGAGTAATCAGGCCTAGTAAAAGCAGGCACAGAACCATGGCTATAATGGTCAATTCCGGAACTACTATAGACCCAATCACTGGTAAAGAAATCAAAGGCAAAGAGCGCATGGTATTCAACTACCGGTCCCTCAACGATAATACTCACAAGGACCAGTATAGCCTCCCTGGCATCAATACCATCCTCAAGAAGGTCGGCCACAGTAAGATTTACTCAAAGTTTGACCTCAAGAGTGGATTTCATCAGGTGGCAATGGCACCTGAGTCAATCGAATGGACTGCTTTTGTGGTACCTGGGGGTCTATATGAATGGCTTGTCATGCCGTTCGGACTAAAGAATGCACCAGCCATTTTTCAGAGGAAGATGGATCAGTGTTTTGCTGGTACCAAAGATTTTATAGCAGTATATATTGATGATATTCTGGTATTTTCTGAGAATGAACAACGACATGCCGAGCACCTTAGAAAAATGCTAGAAATTTGTGAAAAATGGGGCCTCGTACTCTCTCCAACAAAGATGAAGATAGCAGTCAGAGAAATCGAATTCCTTGGAGCAATTATTGGAAGAAGTAAGGTGAAACTCCAACCCCATGTCATAAAGAAAATTGTCTCCTTTGATGAGGAGAAACTGAAAGAAAAGGCCGGACTCCGAGCATGGTTAGGCATACTCAATTACGACAGGAGTTATATTCCAAAACTTGGGACTATTCTAGGTCCCTTGTACACAAAAACCAGCCCTCATGGAGATAAGCGCCTCAAACCGTCTGATTATGAACTGATCAGAAAAATCAAGGAAAAGGTACAAAACCTGCCAGACTTGGAGCTTCCACCAACAGGGAGCTATATCATCCTTGAAACAGACGGATGTATGGAAGGATGGGGTGGCATATGCAAATGGAAACCAAAGAAACATGACCCTAGATCCATAGAAAAGATTTGTGCCTATGCTAGCGGCAAATTTCCGGTGATCAAGTCAACCATTGATGCAGAAATACACGCTTGCATGGAAACATTGAAGGCACTAAAAATCCACTACCTTGATCAGCAGGAGATAACGCTGAGGACTGATTGTCAAGCAATAATATCCTTTTTCAATAAGTCAGCCCAAAATAAACCATCAAGGGTTAGATGGATAAACTTTGTTGATTATGTAACAGGGACAGGAGTGCAAATTAACTTTGAGCACATAGATGATAAGCTAAACAGCTTAGCAGATGCACTCTCCCGATTAACAACAAAATTGGCTGTCACCAGTGAGATACAAGAACAACAAGAGCTATTCTTAGCACATCTTGAAGGAGCATTCGAAGAAGCAGACCGATTTAGTGATAGCCTAAACAAGCAGATGAATGAGCTAATCTTAAAAATCAGCTCTTTACTCTGATTTCCCTTTAAAATCCAAATAAATGTTTAATTATTTTTGTTTCTTTTTCAGGTCTGATGGTAATCTACGGAAAACCATTGATCTTTGGCAGTAATCTACGGAAAACTGTCTTTTGTTTAATAGTTTCAGTTTGTTTTATTTTTGCAGAAAAATGGTGCTGGAATATTTAACCCATGTTTTTAGAAGCTATGAAGGATCCCCACGTTATAGTCTTAGGCCAGATTCCAGGATAGCGCTCAACAACGCTATTCGCTGGGGAGCATCATGTGGCCAAACGAAAGAAATAGAAGACTATGAGACAATCACTTGTGATTTATTGTTTTCAAGGCCAACTTTAAATATGGAAGGAGGAATGAGAGCAAGGCTCATGGAATTACACCAAGCCCAAATTCAAAAATCCCTTACGGAGCTTGAAAATTGCTAGTCATGAGCAACTTGCAAAAGGTCAGACTTGAACAACATGCTAGTAAGGATAATTGGGCAAGGGATGCCCTCAGACCTGTTAACGATAATATCGAAAAGATGATTGAAGCTCACTGTAAGCTTCGAATAATCCAGCAAAGCATCTATTATTAGGTAGTGTGCATAATATGCTTACTTTCGGTGCCAACCTGTTTGGTCTATTAGTGGGCATCTTTTCTTTTCTAAAAGGCATCTTTATAATGGTGCCAATATGTAATAATTGTACTGGTGTGTTTTAGTGCGCTACTTGGTGCATCTTTAGGCGCATTATTGAAGTAGTGCGCTTTTCTTTATTTTGCTTTTGGACAGCACTGAGGTAGTGCTTTCCTTTATTCCATTTTCAGATCGCACTAAGTGTGTCAGTGCGCATCTTTTTATTTGAGTGGGAGACAGAAGTATGTGGTAATCCAATTAATTGCATGACGATGGGGCCCAATGAGCACCCGATGCATTATTGAGATACCAGACTCGAGTCTCTATAAAAGAGTGTCATTCAGAAATTGCAAGACACACAGAAAAACTCTGAAGTCTTACTTCTTCTCTTGTAATCCTACTCTATCAATAAAATCTCTCTCTTACAATTCTATAAAAATCTTTGAAGCCAGCATTAATTATAATCCGAAGTTTCAAAGTCGATCAGTTCGCTTCCTATTTGGTATCAGAGCGAGGTTTGTTTCTTAATACTATTTATGGCTTTCTAAATTTCTGTGTGTTCTAGGTAGGCACTTAAGGGGGAGATTATTCCAAATCCTTAGAAAGTTCAAAGCTTGAAACATATACTTAATTGATTAAGTCTGAGAACGTTAATTTAAAGTTTGAAAAATTCTAAAAATTTTGGAAGAATCAAAAGAATCACACTGCCGTACAGTACTTATTAGAAAGGAAGATCGCGGATAAAACACTGTGATGTGAGAGGAACCTAAGATCAATAGAAATTGTCATTCTAAAAATTAAATTCAAAGACTGTTAATTATTAACCCGGGTGCACAATTGGAGTGACTCTAGTATAAATACCAGAGAATATTCCCTCTAGAGTGGCAAAAACACAATTTTGAAGATTTCGGGTGGCACAAACAAAATTGCCCCAATAAAAAAACCAACTTTTTTATTTTATTAAAATTTAAACTTGGCGCTATCTAAAAAGGTGGACACAATTTCTTTCGAGGATATCAGAAACAAAATACTTTTCATATGGCGGGTAACACGATTGTGTCTTCAAAGGGAAAAAAAAAAGAAAGAAAAGAACTGGCGCAATGCAATTATCCATTTATTTTTTTAAGTTTGCAGCAATCAGCTGTATGCAGTGGCGGAGCTAAGCACAAGAAATGGGGGTCAATTGACCCCCATTGATTTATAAAAAATAATACTATATTTAAAATTTCATACTTGTAAAATGAAAAATTTTGTAAATATGTAATATTTGAACCCCATAGATATTCAAAATATATTCCACTTGTGAACCCCATATTGGATTTGGAAACTTTATTCTTGTTGGAAAAAAAATATTTATATATTTATATAACATATATATATTAGACTACCACAAATGTTAATTTTTGTCTTCTCAAATATTTCATGAACTTTTATTTTTAGTAATGATTAGCATATGCATATTGAACTTATTAATTGAACTTGAATATGTAACTCTACAATTTACTCTGTTAATGTATAGATTTTTTTGTTTATTTAATTGAATATTACAAAGATATAATTAGTAACCATAATAATTTTTATGAATCGATTTAGTATGTTTTATTTTGTTGTTTGTTTATAACATTTCATCTTCTGGCGATTTAAAAAGATGAGACTTCATAGAATTAAATTAGAAGATAAAAAATCTATTATAACATGTAATTTTTATAAAATTGTTCTATATTTTGTGTCTTAATATTTTTTTAGCAAAGTTTTTAAGTACTTTATTGGAATAAAATCGAAATAAATTATAATGTCTCCAGCAATTGTTAATGTCATGGATGAGATTTTCATGGGCCATTGGATCCGTAATCGGTCATAATGAATTATTTAGATTTAGCCCAAATAAAAACTCGTCCTAAACAAATTTTTTATTTCACAAACTAATCCCAATGGCTTAGTCCTTTTCAATATTCATTTTTATAAGCTAAGAACACAAGTGGATTTTAGAAGGTTAAGGGATCCATGCATTTTAAAACATTGTCAAGATGGATAATGCTAGAGAGTTGGTAAATTAAAAAAAATTGAAAAGTAGCAAAGAAGAGTAGAAGAACAATAGACAATGAATTAATGAGTAACTATTTTTCTATCATATCAAATGACATAAATTAGGCTAGTCAGAGAACCAAGCACTTAACCTTGATTAGAAGGTTAAGAGACCAGAATTAATAACACAACATAACAGGGACAAGAAAAGCAGATCTAATATCTTTCTTTTTCCATTAATTCCTTGCTGATCAGATCCAGTGGCTCCCCCAGCAATCCGACTCTGCTGTTGCGCGACACAGCGTGTAGCGCACTACGAGCCGTCTGATCTTGATCGGACGGTTCACTTTTTACGGGCCTATCAATCTAGGTTATATGCACGGGGCTCCCTTGTCCATTGGATCTTAATCAGACGGCCAGCGTACCGCGCGACACGCTGTGTCGCGCGGCAGCGGATCTGAATTTGCTCCCCCAGCTCTGAAAAGGCATGAAACCCTCACACGACAACGCCAACGCAACTCCCCATGTGAAAAAGTCAACCGAGTCACGCATCCTAGCTCTCTTCACCCGAACCGGACCGGACCGGATCCGAGCAAGAGATCCCATCCCAAATTTCCAATTAATCAAGCCGCGCCTTTCTAGGAAGAACTCCTTGCTCCAGCGAACCGGCCGTACCCTCTGTGCGGCCGGTTCGACCGAGGTCGGTCGGCTCGATGTCGGTCGCATCGAGCCGCCACCTGTCGGTCCGAAAGGGGTCCGGGTAAGGACCGGGGCGAGCGTGGCCCCGTCCGCGAGACCCGGAGCCGACAGGGACGTTGCGGAGCGCGCCGCCAGCCGTCCAGTAGCGGCGACAGGAGCGGCAGAAGTGGCGCGGCTGGTTGACGTTGTAGTTGTTGAAGTAGCAGAACTTGGTCTCCTTGCTGTTGCAGCGCGGACAGGGGAGCTTGGCCGGAACCCTAGGTTCGTCTCCGTCGGGCGCCGGAGATTGAGGCGGAGGGTCGGTCTTGGATGGATCGGGTTGGATGACCCGGCCGAAGAGCTTGATCTCGGGTGGCGTTTCCGAGGATTCGTCCGGATCGTCTTGGTCGATGGACGACATTTCCTTCGATCAATGAAGAATGAAGAATGAAGAATGAAGATTGAAGAGTAGCAGTCTAGTAGAGTAGATTGCTTGTTGGTTTGTACTTGTGTCTTTTGATTGCTTGTTTATTTGGGCTTTTTCTTTGTCTTTACGAGGAAAAGAGAGAAAAAGGAGCTCAGCAGCTCTTTTAGCTCTTTTAGCTCAGCTCCCCAAAGGGAAAAAAGGGAAAAAGGGTAAAAGGCGCAAGGGGACAAAAGCTCGACCAAAGCCAGCGTACTCTCTGGAACTTCTTTCTGCTCAGATTTTTTTTCTCACATCTATCTTACCGACTTACCCTTTTTCCCTTCCATTTACGTCTAGCCCCTTCCAAATCTCTCTTTTTCTCTTTTTTTATTGGATACTCTGATGAGCCGTCGTTTTTTTTCGAAGCACCAAAAAGGAACAGAAAAAAGTATCATATTCGGATTCAATGATTTCTGTTTCTTCTTCTTTTTTTTTTATTTTGTAATCTCCAACTTTGGATAAGTTAAAAGCTAGACTAACCCGAAGGTTTCTTTCATTGTCAATCTTAACAATATTATTTAATGATAATGGACCATATCCAACCCGCACAATTGAGTTTAATATATGCATTCATAAAATTTGAAAGTTTATTTTGCTCAAAAAAAAATTATTTTGAATACACAATTATATTTATACAGAACAAAATACAACAAACCACCTGTTCTACACAATCTTCTTTTACAAATAGTTACAATGTTTATAATACTTAGAAATTTATATATATAGGCTCCAAGGAATTTCCAAATGAGAAGAAAATTGATGCCAAATATAAAATGAAACTGTGTGTTTTGGAAACTAAATAAAAAAAAGTAATTTTAGGATTTGTTGAGAATAATTCATCTTGATAAAAGTTGACAATGTTTTCTCAAAACCCAACTGTATTTGTTGTATATCAAGAATTTCATCGTCATTTGACATTTTTAACTAGCGCTGTAAAGTATGGAACATTGTAATTTTGTACTCATTAGTAAAAGGTAAAACTCGTCGATGTTTGATAAAATTGTCAAATAAATTCGTTCTCAAAAGATCTCATAAAAAATAAATTGGACTGAACAGAAGATATTTTTTAAAAAAACGCCTATCAAATGGGAAATCACAGAAATTATTTTATATAGAATTTTTGACACCAAAAATTTTAATACACATAATTATTTTATTTTTTTTAATAAGAAGAAAGTTCGAACGCGTTTTATAAAAGCGTATAGCATCTCTCCTCCGTACGCGTTTATAAAACGCGCTCCAGGGCTCCGAACGAGTTTTATAAACACGTACGAAGGAGAGATACCGTGCACTTTCCCCTCGCTCCTTTTGAGATTGTCAGAGCTTCGTACCCGTTTATAAAACGCGTTCGAAACCCTGGAGCGCGTTTTATAAACGCGTACGAAGGTGAATTGAACCGAGTTATTACCGTTTATTATTTAATTTTTAGAAAGAAAGTACAAGCATGCTTTGATAAAGACTGCAAAAGACATGACAAGATTTGATTTTACAATGTCATCTTCGAACTAGTGAAATTATTTATAAAACCAGCCATTGTTGAATTAGAATGCACAAACAGCCACTACCTCCTTCTTGTTAAAACCTTCAGTACAATGGACAAAGGAAATAGCTCTAACTCAAATAATGAAGTTCCAAACTATCGAAGAGCAACCCGCATTGAGTATTGGCCAACTTTCTACCATTACCCTGCCAATAGAAATCAACCAGAAAACGGAGAATACGAGGCAATTTGCCGCTCTTGTTATCGCACTTTGAAATACAACATCCATGAAGACACGACTGAAGAGGGAGACGTGCTCGAGTTAAAAATACACTACCAGTGGCACATTAATGGTGGGCCGAAAAGGGAACAGAAGGAGTACCAGGAGTGGCGATGGCGGGAACACGAAAAGAATCTCAACCGAGAAAGGCGATATGAGTGGTACAAAAAATATTACACTGAACCTCAACTCATCCCCCAACAACAACCGAAACCCTACCTCTCGTGTGAACCAACTCACTGGACCGTTTACGAGAAAATATACAACTTTAATGGAGACCACACAGTGAGCTGTACAATGTGTGCTCAAGTTTTCAATTACAAAGAAAACATATTGCGTGACCACTACCATAAGCCCAAGCGTCACGACGAGAATGAACAAAGAGCTCGGGACATAGAGACGCAGAGGATTATTAAAGAAAGAAATGAAGAAATGGATCGTAAAAAAAAATAAGGGAAGAAGAGGCAAGGAAAAAAAGGCTGAAAAAATCAGAGCAAAAATTGAGAGAAATGAATAAGAGGGATGAACTTCGATAAATTGCAGCAAGCCGAATGGCAGAGATAGAAAAAGAAGAAACCGAAGCGACTTTTTGGAACGAAGCCGCTCAATTCGTTGACAACACTGTTCTGAGTAATCAACAAGAAGATGATGCTGCTTTTTGGAACGAAGTCGCTCAGTTCGCTGACAACACTGGTGGGAGTAATCAACAACAACCGAATGATGAAGATGAGCAACCATGGTGGGATGAAATTCTACAACATGTAGATAGTCAAAATCTCTAAATATTTATATCATTGTAATATTTATGTGTTTTATTATTATGGTTGTTAATGTAATTTAGTTGGAATTGTTAATGCAATGTTTTATTTTTTTTGTTGTTTTTTTTCCCTTATTTTTTTTGTACTGCTTTGCACTATAAGTTGTGGTTTTAATGTGTTGACGTTCAATGGATAAACGTTGTTGTTTGGAGTATTTCAATGAATAAACGTTGTTGTTTGGAGTATTTTATTTATTGGCGTTTCCATACATAAACGTTTATGTTTCAAGTAGTGCTTTTCACTTATTTTTCCATATTGGTTACACATAAAGAAAATCACAATAAATAATACACAAGTCCATCATCAGTAGTACGAATCCAAAAAATATAGTCAATCATCATAAGCAATGCAAAAAACATAGTCAATCATCATCAGTAATACACAAGTCCATCACAAGTCATAAACGAAAAATAAATAAACCATCCATCAGGAGTCATAAACAAGTCACAAGTCCATAAACAAAAAAGAAAACAATCAGTCCATCATCATAACTAACGCCGCCGCCTCCTCCTAGGTCCTGAAGGTGAAAATCTGTCAATCACCCTCACCGCACGCCTATCTCGTCTGGCCGGGGCAGTAACGTCTCCTGAGTCAGTGGAGTCAGTATCCCCATCGCCCTCCTCCTGGTGCTCCTCATGCTGATCCTCCTGCTGGTCCTCCTGAGCCTCCTGCTGTATGGGCCCAAACTCAACGGGCTGCCCAGCCTCCTGAGGAGTCGCTAAAGGGACATAGTCACCCTCCTCATCTGCGGCCGTCCGTAGCAATGTGCTGAACGAGTCCCTCCCTCCCATACTACCGAACGGAGTGCCAAATGATGGAATAGAAGAAGGCGTAGGCACTGACGGAACAGTAAATGGAGGAAAAGAGGAAGGCATACCAAATGCTGCAAAGGAGTACGGTGGAGGATCATGAGGCTAGAAAATGCCAGTGGGATCTTGAGAAATGCCAGCAAACTGCGAGGTCGATGCTGATGCACTATGCATGGATGGAGTAGGACCTGAGGCTGGAAACTGAGTAGGAAAGAACGTGCGTGGTCCTAAAATATCATCTAATCGCCCGGTATTCAGTCGACCATCCTATAATATTAAAAAAAACAATGTCAATGTAAATAAATTAGTATTTAAAATTGAAACTTGCATATGAACGAATACTAACCGCATGCATCAGATCCTCCGCCTGAAGGTCTGTGGGTACAGTCAGACGTGCAGAGGAAGACTCGTCCCCAGAATCTGGTATGTCCGCAATATTTGTTGGAAGTCCTCGCTGCTCCAACAAATCCTCCAACCTGTAATTTATAAATTATTGAACAATGACATAATTATGAAGGTTGAATTTAAAATGCAAAAATGCAATCAAAAAATTAAATTATTTAAAATTACCTCAAAGGCATGGAAGCATCATGCAACTGTGAACGACAGTTGGCGAGAATTGCCTTTCCCACCCTTCTGCACCCCTTCTTCACAACCAGTCCCAATGCATGAGGTGCATTCTTCAGCGCAGAGTTGCCCTGCAATTTACGAGAATAATGAAATATTGCACAAAATATTAACCAATCATACATTCCATATTTAAAAAATTAAGAAGTACCGTATTACGAAGTCTGGACCCCATGTTTGTGTACTGCCTCTGAGCAAGAGGCAGCTGCTGAGTGCGCTGGATGTTAGAGATATGTCCTAGAAGCCAATCAGTTGGTGGCTATTATATTGGTTTATGTTATTGATGATACTTGATCATTTGTTCCTAGAGATTATTATTGACAGATCATTCAGGTTGAGGATCTGAATTGTAGATCTCTGTAGATCATTCGTTAGAATGACAATAATTTCTCTAAAGAGTCCATAGTCTTGATAATTAACAAGGAACATTAATTATCATATAAGACTAGTATGCAAGTTAAGTGATGATTATGTTCTACAAATCATAGGTAAAGAGTTATCGACTTAATTGCTTATGTGTCTGTTACTGGAACATAGCACAGGACATGATCCAATGAAATAAATATATGGATTGTGTTATGTGTCATTATTTATTTCATATGTGTTTGATTCTGAGTTTGAGATGATTCAGTTTCTCCACATGAGGATAGGTTCTATAAATATCGTCTAACGCTGATTCCTGATAAGGGTTGCTATACGGACTTTATTTATGTTCTCTTGAATTGTGCGGGGAGAAACTGTTCATCAAGACAACCGTATGTCCCTCATTAGTTCACCTAGTGAGCGATGATATCTACTGGGCCCCTTGATGGAGTTGGATCATATGCGCACAACTAGGCGATCAACTCTAGATCAAGAAACGTATAATCTGCAAGAATGACACATTCCTATCTTGGATTATACAAGGATATCATGTGACATAAGAATCAAAACAATAAGATACTTTTTCTTATGCAGGATTGAAGTACTGTATTGGTACAGTATTTATTTATGCGAATTGGAAATCATAACGTGTTGCTAGATACCGCTTATGATTATTAGAAATAAATGGTGATTTATTTTCCATATCCAACATAGCATAAATCCTCAAAGGGTCACACAAATAGGACGTTAACCATACGTGCATTATTTGTTTATTTGCAGTAGTGAGTACTGCGAATATATGATAAGTTGATTAATTAATTATATACCGTTATGAACCATTATAATTAATTAACTCAAATGGATCATATAGAAATGATATAATGCATATTCTAATTCCAAATTAATTATTAATTTGTTAATAATTAAGTTAGTTCAACGCATATTTATTATACCGAGCTAATTGGCCTTTTAGTTAATCAGTTAACTGAAAAGTCCGATATGAGACGAATTAAAGGAGCGATTTAACGGACCATTATATCATATGGCCCGGCCCACGTGAGGCCTGAAAATTTCAGCCACGATAGGGGCAATTTCGTCCAGGAGAAAATAGGAAGAGAGAGACCTCATTATGGAAACGTTCCATATAAATATAGGTTGTTTCTTTGGAACAAGCCAGCATAATTTTTCTCTCTCTCTCTTCCTCCTTGGCCGCACTGTTCACGCACTGTTCATGTACTATTCACAGTGGAGAAAATTTGTTTCTCCGAATTTTAGCTCTTAATCTCTCTCAATAGCTCATGCGTTGAGCGCTTCCTTCCATGTATTAATCAGTTAATCGCACGCGAAGGAAATAGGGAATTAGCGATCGTCTCGGACAAGCTAGCACTTGTCTTGAGACCTTGGTTAATCTCCTAGGTGGACTCGAGGCAACCGAAGGCAGCCGTGAAGAGATGAGCACGCCACCGACTCCAAAAGATTGGATTCGAGCCTTCCGGATACGATTTCGGAAGAGGTAACCTCCTATGCTTCTCCTTTTATGATGTTAATCACTTGAATGACTAGATCCGTTAATCGTGCGTATTAATTCCTTGTTAAATGTTAATAAAAATTAAAATTGCACGTGAACTTGAGTTCCTAACACTGGAGACGTGCCTCGGCATCCTCTCGTGGCGTGGGTCTCTCAGAGGCACCGTATCGCCAAAACCATCGGAAGTACCGCAACGTATCAATTTGCATAAAATTATTGAAAAATTATTATAAGTTATTACCTCCCAAACGGCACACATGAATCTATGTTAGGCTGTCCTAATCCACCGATAGGAGCAACCTCTGGGCGACAAACAGGGAGGTATGACCATGCCCAAAACAACAGTAGCATCCAAGGTCCCGTCACAACCTTGAAACGCATGGAGGCACGGTCCAGAGCACGATATCGACAAGCAAGCGTGGCACCTCCCCAATTGAAGTCCGGAACTTCATTCAAATTGCCCTGCATTTAAATTAAACAACGCATTGAAAAAAATTAATTTGAACATTGAAAAAAATAATAACCATGCAAACAATTTTGCTATAATTTTGTGCTATAATTTTGCTATAATAATATTAGTCTTGCTATAATAATTGTGCTATAATTTTGCTATAATAATTTTACTATAATATTAGTCTTGCTATAATAATTGTGCTATAATTTTGCTATAATAATTTTACTATAATATTAGTCTTGCTATAATAATTGTGCTATAATAATATTAGTCTTGCTATAATAATTTATATTTTTTTAAATAACAAAATTAAATTGTTGGTTGTTCAATATCATGAGGAACTCACTTGAATTTTTTCTTGAAATATTATTTTGTGTCAAATAAATGATTAATATTGAATTTGTAATATTGAAATATTACAAATATCATTTTGTGTCAACAAATAAAAATATTGAATTTGTAACATTGAATTCCAATATCATAGTAAATAAATAAAAAATTATTTAAGTTAAGAAAATTATACCGATACGAGTTCCAAATAGTATGCTGGGACGAAATTCTGAGAAATATCGGGAAACATCAACGTCCCAAATACCTCTAGAGCCACTGCACGCGTGTATCGGTCTATGTTAGAGTTATGTCCTAGAAGTCAATAATTTAATGACTTAATTATTAGTTTATGTCTTGGATGATATTTTATCATATGTTCCTAGGTTTATTATTGACAGATCATTCAGGTTGAGGATCTGAATTGTGGATCTCTGTGGATCATTCTTTAGAATGACAATAATAAATCTAAATGGTCCATAATCTTGATAATTAACAAGGAACATTAATTATCATATAAGATTAGTATGCAAGTTAAGTGATGATTAAGTTCTACAAATCATAGGTAAATAGTTACCAACTTAATTGCATATGTATATGTTATGGAACATAGTACAGGACTTGACCCAACGATATAAACATATGGATTGTGTTATGTGTCATTGTTTATTTCGTTATGATTTTGGTTCTAAGTTTGAGATGTTTATCTTTTCCACATGAGGATAGGTTCAATAAATATGGTCCACCGCTGATTCCCGATAAGGGATGCTATACGGACTTTATTTATGTTCTCTTGAATTGTGCGGGGAAAATCTAATCATCAAGAAAACCGTTGTTAGGAAATTGCCCAATTTTAATTTTGTGACTAATTACGCTTAATTAATCCAATTAAAACACAAGCAACACGAGATCTAGTATTATAAGCAATTCGACACAAAGAGATAGGTGGAAATTATACCTCCCGCGAAATCGTATTCGCGGGGCTCGATCCTACGTCATAGAAATCGATGGCGTGCTTCTCCTTCGTCTCCAAATCGCCTCGAGTCCACCTAGAGATTAACCAAGGTCTAAATCGATTCGTGCTAGCGATTCGATTAGAACAAAGCTAATCCTAAGGATCAACCCTCTTCAAGAATCAACCTATTTGATTTTTTGTGGAGAGTTGTAGCTCAACACATGAGCATATGGAGGAGAGGAGGAGAGAGTGGCGCCGGCCTAAGAGGGAGGAAAGAGGTGGCGGCTAGGAGAAGGGAAAGAGAGAAGGTTGGATTTTGCTACTATACACCTCCTTATCCACCTACCTACCACCCTATATGGCTGGCCCTATAATGGGCTTTTGGGCCTCTCATCTCAATTGTTTAGGCCTCTAATTCATATAATTAGAACCTACTCCAAATACTCTTCAATTGGGCTATACATTTAATACATAAATATTGGCCCAATAAATTAATATAACTATTTATATTAAATTGTGTCGAGCTAAAAATAATTATTAACTAATTAATAATTATTCTAGGATTAGATAATACATTAATTTATTTCAATATGATCCATTTGACTTAATTAATTATAACGGTATATAATTAATTAATCATCTTATCATATTTCCGCAATACGAACTATTGCGAATAAATAAATAATGCATTGTCTTGATCAAAACTCTATTTTGTGTGACCCTTTGAGGATTTATGCTAAGTTGGACATGGAATTAAATCGCTATTTAATTCCAATAATCATAAGCGGTATCTAGCAACACGTTATGATTCCCAATTCGCATAAATAGTGTACTGCTACAATATTTCAATCCTGCATAAGAGAATAAATATGTTTCTCTATTTTGATTCTTATGTCTCACGATATCATCGTATAATCCAAGATAGGAATGTGTCATTCTTGCAGATTATACGTTTCTTGATCTAGAGTTGATCGCTTAGTTGCGCGCATACGATCCAACTCCATCAAGGGGCCCAAACAGATATCGTCACTCACTAAGTGAATTAATGAGGGACATACGGTTTTCTTGATGATTAGCTTTTCCCCGCACAATTCAAGAGAACGTAAATCAAGTCCGTATAGCAGCCCTTAACGGGAATCAGCGGTAGACGAGATTTATAGAACCTATCCTCATGTGGAAAAGATAATCATCTCAAACTTAGAACCAAAATCATAACGAAATAAACAATGACACATAACACAATCCATATGTTTATTTCATTGGGTCAAGTCCTGTACTATGTTCCATAACATATACATATGCAATTAAGTTGGTAACTCTTTACCTATGATTTGTAGAACTTAATCATCACTTAACTTGCATACTAATCTTATATGACAATTAATGTTCCTTGTTAATTATCAAGATTATGGACCGTTTAGATTTATTATTGTCATTCTAAAGAATGATCCACAGAGATCTACAATTCAGATCCTCAACCTGAATAATCTGTCAATAATAAACCTAGGAACATATGATAAAATATCATCCATAACATAAACTAATAATTAAGTCATTAAATTATTGACTTCTAGGACATAACTCTTACAATCTCCCACTTGGCCTAGAGTCAATCAGTAGTGATTTCTAGCCAACGAAGAATTGAGAACAATGTCATATATCTACATATATACATGTCTCGGACCTCAAAATAAATAATACGCTTAAAGCTAGTTACTCATACGTCCACCACGTATGGATGCATAACTGCATCTCGTATACTGCTCAAGGTAGAGGTCAAGTTAGAGTGTTCACTGTGTTCGCGAACTTGTCCAATTTTGTTTGACCCTATATATATATACTACTATATATATGTTCTTGATCATCATCATATGATATCAAGTGATATCGTTATAGATCATATTTGAATCTCCAATGTAACATTGGGTTTTTTAGGAGTAAGTTGTGGTTCGAGATGCATAGAACCATAATAGCTCGACTAAGAACTCGATCCAAAATAAACTTCTTTTATTGCTTCACAAGTTGCTATGTATTTTACTTTGGTGACGGAAACGGTTGTAATATTCCATTTAGAACACTTTCTAAACTTACAACACCACCTTTTAAGCAAAATATGTAGCTCAATCGTGATTATATCAATCCTTTGAAAAGTTTTATCAGTGTAAGAACTTACACGAGATTTCTTTCATCTTAAGAGATGAAATATTATATCACTCTTTCTCATAAGGTACTCGAGGATATTCTTGATTATCGTCCAAATGTGTCTCTCTTGTATCCATTTGACAACTGTTTGTCATATCCTTTGGATACTACACATTGGGGCATATGCATAAATATGGCGTACAAAATGAAACTCATAATGAAAGAATGCTTGAACTGTTTCATGCACTTTCTCGAATTGAGTTTCATTAAACCGAGTTAAACACTCAAGTCATGCCACGTGACGTACAGTTAGACATCCTTTCTTGGAGTGTAACTTTCGTGTTTCTAGAACACTTCGTCAATATATGCATATTTGCTCAAACCTAACATCCATCATAATCTATCTTTATAGATTTTGTTTCCTAGGATTAGGTGATTTTGTCCAAGTTCTCATTTGAGAAAGCATTCTCCAAAAAGATCTCGACAATATTCATTTTCTTAATGTTATTCCCAATTTAATGAATTGTTATCTTGAACAATACAAGTAATACAATTATGCTTCCACTGAATATCTTGTATATACAAGATACTTTTGACGAAGTTCAACTCCTTGACTTCATTGTCAAAACTTTTATTCCAATCTCCACAACACTTGCTTTAATCCATTAATGGATCCTTGAAGCATGCGTATGTTTTTAGCAATACATAAATCTCGATTTGTGTCAAATGCACAACATCTTCCTTCGTTCATATGAAGAAGGCGGTTTTATGTGTTTTTCCATATATCAACATATATGAAATACAGCTATTGCTAGAATGATCTTTATTGACTTATACATAGCCACAAGCAAGAAGTTGTGCTTTGTACATAGTCAACTAGCCATCGACTTAGACATAGCTACAAGCGAGAAGCCGCGCTTTGTACATAGTCGATTTGTTATCCATGTCGATCTTTCCTTTTGAAGATCTAAACGTTCTTGATGGATTGCTCCTTCATGAACATCAACCAAGGTCTATACCTTGTTGTTATACATGGATTGCTCTTTAAAGATCATATGAATTCAAACTATATATGTGGAATCGGATCCTTCCATCGTTTCTTTGTTTATCAACGGATTCTCATATGCTAAGTACGAGAATGTTGTGACAACCTATGCACCAAGCGGCTTAGGAAATCAACTTTCGTTGATCTTTTGTAGGATTGGTACTTGAGTTTCATGAACTACTTCCACAACGATTTGTTGAACGAGTTCTTGACTCCTCATATATTCCATGAGTTTCTCAAACATCATCAACTCGTGAGATGGTTGAGTCCTCATTAGAAGGAGCATACTATTAAACTTCTTTCAAAACAACTTGTGAATGAAGTTTCGCTCAACTCCCACTAAGTACCATGTATGGAGTGACAAGTTTCCCATAAGAGTACTTCTTGTAGTGACGCATAAACTATTTTAATGCTCACTTTACTCCCACTACTTCTTCTTGAGAATTTCAATTCATCAAGACTACATTATGATTAGCAACAACTACTTTGTTCTTATCATATTCGTGGAAGTAGTGTTTTTTAATATAAAGCATCTTACAAATATATAGTGTCTTATTTGGTTTAAGCTTACAAGTCAACAATACCTGAAATAAGCTTCTCAACACCAAATCTTAAGAAGCATTATACTTAGAGATCAAAATCTCGTAAGATATCTTCCTCAATAGACTTCGATGGAACACCATTCAGTGTAAATAATATTGTCCTCAAACATAATTCCCTAATACGAGTCGAATAAGTCAATTTGATTTATTATCGATCGAACTATACAAAATATTGTTCGATACCTCCACTCTTGGACACATTATTCCACAATGTTCCTCATGGAGTGAGTTGTGAAAATATTTTCATACTCTTTAGATAATATTTCAAATTATGTGATTTAACTATTTACCATGATTAATTGTAAGACTTCCATTTTTCTTGAAAGGTCTTTTAAACTTTACTCTTGAACTCCTTTGAACTAGTCAAAAGGTTCATACTTATACCTTATCAAATAGATATGTTAATATCTACAATGATCGTTGGTTAAGTAGTAAAGTATCAACAACCTTTCATTGCACAAGTACTTATAGGTCTTTATACATCGATATGTATAAGTCCTAATTAGTTCACTTGTCCTTAAACCTTCATAGGTTAAAGGCGCTTTTGTCATTTAACAAACATGATTCGCATATCAATCGATTTGAAATCGAATTGAATTACGAGCTCTACGTTACGGAGACTCTCGTAATGCGATTCTCGTTTATGTATGTGACTAAGCGGTTATATATAACATGAAAGTCAAATATTTTATGTCAAGTCTTACGCATCCTATTTGTCATTCAATACTTGCTTATCTATTTCAAGCAAATTCAATCAAGATGCATGAAATCATATAAACAAATCCAGAATAAAAGAACTTGTCTTTTATTGAACATAATCATCCATTTCAAGAGAATTAATCATAAGCGGTATCTAGCAACACGTTATGATTCCCAATTCGCATAAATAGTGTACTGCTACAATATTTCAATCCTGCATAAGAGAATAAATATGTTTCTCTATTTTGATTCTTATATCTCACGATATCATCGTATAATCCAAGATAGAAATGTGTCATTCTTGCAGATTATATGTTTCTTGATCTAGAGTTGATCGCTTAGTTGCGCGCATACGATCCAACTCCATCAAGGGGCCCAAACAGATATCGTCACTCACTAAGTGAATTAATGAGGGACATACGGTTTTCTTGATGATTAGCTTTTCCCCGCACAATTCAAGAGAACGTAAATCAAGTCCGTATAGCAGCCCTTAACGGGAATCAGCGGTAGACGAGATTTATAGAACCTATCCTCATGTGGAAAAGATAATCATCTCAAACTTAGAACCAAAATCATAACGAAATAAACAATGACACATAACACAATCCATATGTTTATTTCATTGGGTCAAGTCCTGTACTATGTTCCATAACATATACATATGCAATTAAGTTGGTAACTCTTTACCTATGATTTGTAGAACTTAATCATCACTTAACTTACATACTAATCTTATATGACAATTAATGTTCTTTGTTAATTATCAAGATTATGGACCGTTTAGATTTATTATTGTCATTCTAAAGAATGATCCACAGAGATCTACAATTCAGATCCTCAACCTGAATAATCTGTCAATAATAAACCTAGGAACAGATGATAAAATATCATCCATAACATAAACTAATAATTAAGTCATTAAATTATTGACTTCTAGGACATAACTCTAACAACCGTATGTCCCTCATTAATTCACTTAGTGAGTGACGATATCTATTTGGGCCCCTTGATGGAGTTGGATCGTATGCGCGCAACTAAGCGATCAACTCTAGATCAAGAAACGTATAATCTGCAAGAATGACACATTCCTATCTTGGATTATACGATGATATCGTGAGACATAAGAATCAAAATAGAGAAACATATTTATTCTCTTATGCATGATTGAAATATTGTAGCAGTACACTATTTGTGCGAATTGGAAATCATAACGTGTTGCTAGATACCGCTTATGATTATTGGAATTAAATAACGATTTAATTCCATGTCCAACTTAGCATAAATCCTCAAAGGGTCACACAAATAGGACTTTGACCATACGTGCATTATTTATTTATTCAGCAGCAGTGAGTGTTGTGGAAATATGATGAGTTGATTAATTAATTATATACCGTTGCGAACCGTTATAATTAATTAAGTCAAATGGATCATATAGAAATAAATTAATGTATATGCTAATCCTAAAATGATTTTCAATTTATTGATAATTAATTTTATTCAACACACTTTAATTTAATTGAGTGAATTAAATTAAAGTATAGGCTTTTAATTTAATAGTCTATTTGAGCCTAAATTGAATGCAACTTGAAAGGCCCATTAAATAATTGATTTAATATGGACTAAGAGAGATTGAACAAACATAACACATGGCCGGCCACATAGTGGCAACTGGCAAACTTGTAATTAGTTACAAGTGTTGAGGAGGGATGGCTCTATATAAGGACCACTTGAAGAAGCAAAACCTAACCTTCTCACCTTGCCTCCTTTCTTCTCTTCCCTTGACCTAGCCGCCACTCCCCTTCTCTCTTAGGCGCCTCCCTCTTCCTCTCATCTCTCCACACAATTGCTCATGTGTTGAGCTCTCCCTTCTTCCACAAATTAATTGGTGAATTGATTGAAGAATGGGAAAGCTTTGGGATTAGACTTGTTATTCTCATCGCTAGCACGATTCGAGAATAACTTGGTTAATACCTTAGTGGACTCGAGGCCAAACATGGATGAGGCGAATGAGAGCACCCCATCGACTTCTATGCCGTAGGATCGAGCCCCGCGAATACAATTTCGCGGGAGGTATAAAATCCACCCCTTTCTCTTTGTGTAAAATTAGCTTGAGTGCATGATCCGTTTTGTGTGTTGTTTCGATGGCTAAATTAGTTGTAATTAGCACTAAAATTGAAAATTACACACTTCCTAACAGTCTAACTCCTCACCAGTAGCACCTGGCTGTGGCGCCACCCCGTAATTTTGCCGTAACCATTTCAACTTGATGTTGTTGCCCACAACATCGCCCCTGCATTGTACATATTTAAAATAATCAATACAAGTAAGCAATGCATATACTGAATAGCAAAAATCAATATTGCACTTTATTTTTTTCACTTACTCCCTGCTACTCCTTTCTCTGTGCCAGTTTCCCAAATCTTCATGAGGATAAAGATTTGCACGAATCTTTTCCTCCCAGGGCCCTCTCATATTCGATCTAACTGGAATGCCCGTTGAGCGCAAACCATATAAGAAGGCAACATTCTGATAACAATTACAAAATACATTAAATTCGTGTCATGTTAATATTACGAAAATTAATATTCAAATTTGAATTTTAAATATAAAGTTTAAATAAATGTGACATTAAATTCGTGTCATGTTAAGTTAAAATTTTATGTTAGAATTAATTGTGAAAATTAATACGAAAATTATTTTAAAAAAATTTAATATCAAGTTTAAATAAATTACCTGTAGAGTAACGGTCATCTCTCCAACGGAAAAATGAAAAATATGCGTCTCCGGACGCCAAAACTCGACCATTGCCTTCAGTAATGGCATGTCGACGTTGACATGCTTCACCTTCGTAATGTGACTCAGCCCCAGTTTCATCAGCCTTCCCTCAATCCGATCGTCCACCTTAATCGTTCGCTTGTGCGATCTCGTCTCCAAATATTGTTCACGCTGCATTAACACGAAACATAAGCCGTTGTATTTAAAATACAATTTATAAGCATTTACAAGCATTTACAATAAATACAATTTATTAGATTGAACATAAAAATATTATAAGCATTTACAATAAATACAATTTATACTACAAAATTTAATACAATTTATTAGATTGAACATAAAAATTTATAATAAACCTCATTTTTATTTAATTTTTTAATACAATTTATAATAAGTATTTAATATAATTTATAATTCTATTAAGAAATCCAAATTATTAAAGCAAAAAAATATAAATTAACATAAAACAGTCTATTACCTCCTCAAAAGACAAACCAACGAGATGCTCGTTATCCGTAACAAACAAAACCTGTTGGTTTTCTACGTTGGCTGGTTGCACAGGTGGATTGACATTTTCCGCGCTCGGACGGACTGCGCGACGCCTACGTCTTTTTGGCCGAGGCTAGTTGGATGGTGCTTCGGTGGGGCGTGCTTCGGTGGGAGGTGGTGAAGCACCAGAAGGACCAGCCTCATCTTCTGCTGAACTCATCCGATTCAAATAATATAAGAACAACAATGTAAAACAATAATGAATTTAATATTTTTTCAATAATCAAAACGAACAAAACAAAATTTATTATTCTATGTAATTGATATTTTCACAATAATTACTGATCAATAATCGAATAATGATTTTATCATAATATGTTAAAATTTTTCATGCACCATAATTTGCACCAATAAATTTATACATAATTTTCAATATACAGTTATTTGAAACTATGTTAATTTATACCATAATTTTTCGATATAAATTTCTTTTTATTTCAACAATTTACTAACTAATTCCATTTATACATAATTACTAACTAATTCCATTTCAACAATTTACTAACTAATTCTATTTATACATAATTATCATAATTATCATCATGCATCAATTATCAACAATTATCAACAATTTACTAACTAATTCCATTTATACATAATTATCATAATTATCATCATGCATCAATTATCAACAATTTCATCAATTATCATCATGAATCGATTATCAACAATTTCATCAATTATCAACAATTTCACAATTTCATCAATTATCAACAATTCCATCACAATTTCATCAATTATCATCAATTATACATAATTAATTGATCAATTAACTAATTCCATTTATACATAATTATCATCATGCATCAATTATCAATAATTCCACAATTTCATCAATTATCAACAATTCCATCACAATTTCATCAATTATCATCAATTATCAACAATTCCACAATTTCATCTAAAATACAATTATCAACAATTATCACTAAACCCTAACCCCTAAACCCCTAATTATCAACAATTATCACTATTTCAAATACAAAATACAAAATAGTTTTGGAAAAAACCTCGCTGTCGCAAGTTCGCCGCTGCCGCTGCCTTCTCCTCTTCTCTTTCTCTCGCTACTGCCGCTGCCTTTCTTCCTCTTCTTCTCGCCCTAGCCTGGATTCCCTTCTCTCTTTCTCTTTCCTTCTCCCCTTCTCTCCTTCTCTCTTTCTCTGGTTCTCTCTTTCTCTGGCGAACGATGGCGAACGAAACAGAAATAAATGAAACGGCTATTTCTCGAATTTGAAAGAGATGACCTTCGTACGCGTTTATGAAACGCACTCGAGGGCTCCAAACACGTTTCATAAACGCGTATAAAGGCCTGACTCGTCTCAAAAGGCGTAACTGCAGTGGTGAATTTATTCGCCTTCGTACGCGTTTATAAAACGCGTTCGGAGCCCTGGAGCGCGTTTTATAAACGCGTATGAAGGAGAGATGCTATACGCTTTTATAAAACGCGTTCGAACTTTCTTCTTATTAAAAAAAAAATAAAATAATTCTGTGTATTAAAATTTTTGGTGTCAAAAATTCTATATAAAATAATTTCTGGGGAAATCAAATCCGGTGTGGCGCTACACGGTGTAGCGCGGCAATTCGGATCTTTCAAAATCAATCCAGGGGCCGTTTGGATCGCTTAGGAATAGGAGGAATTTCCTATTCCTAGGCATAAATTATTGAGAAGTGTGTAATTTTGTGAAGAGTTTGGATTGTTTATAATAAATTTATGTCTAGAAATAAGAAATTTCTCAAATTCACACTTGATCCAAACGGCCCCCCAATGATTTTTCTCGTTTCTCTCATTTATATTTACTACTTATAAAAGCGCCAATCCAAAAATATATCCAAAATTTGAACCCAAAGGAGCAAACAATTGTTTACCCAATGCAATATGGACCGTCCATTTTTACAATTTTATCAAATCAGTAGTGTAGATTTAATAATGAGATAAAAGATTTAAACCTTTCGTTTAGACCATGTTAACATCTGCGCAGATGGTTGTTTCATTTTCTATTTTTTCTTAATTTGTGCACATAGTAAAGGAAAGAGAAAAAATAAATCAACCCTCTCTCATCATATCTAAATTGCCATTTAACAAAATTACCTCAAATTTTCTTTCTTATTCACACACAATCGGATGGGCTCGTTTCTAGTCTATAACAAAAGTAGATTGAAGAATCCATTTGGACGGATCTAGATTGTTGCGCTACACGATGTAGCGCTGCACCATATTGCCGCTTATCAAATGGACCATCGATCCTTTTAGCAAAAAGATCGTTGAGAATCGAGTCCTAATTTTTCAAACTAAAAAAGATTAAAATCAAAATTCACAAAGTTTAGACACAGACACATTTGAAAATAGTATTTGTAATTTTGTAAAGGGTAGGATCACCTTAAATCAGATTAATATATGCCGCATTTACAGTAGTAATAAAAATTTAAAGTTTTCAAGAGGAGAGGATAAAATCAAACGTGACTGGCATATGAGCTCATCATACGCGACTATATTTCAATTTTGAAGTTTCTATCGACTGATCCGAACGGATCAATTGATGTTAATGTTTAAAATTTGTTGTAAATCAAATGTTACATTTTTTATTTTTTTCACAATTTTATTGTAAATCAAATAGATTTTAGAAGATTAAATCAGTTAGATTTGAGAATTATGGACCTTAAGTTAAAAGAATTAAAAATCTAAAAACATTGCAAGTCTAGCCCCTTACAAGTACCGGTTTTTTCAGTTTTCCGCTCCTTCTATTGGAAGCTGGTCTGTGGTCTGTGGAGGAGACGGAAAAAGTAGGATGGTTGGTGATTGGACCTAACTAGGAAAGTAGGAATTGTGTTTCTCGATTTTTTTTTTTTTCGTTCTTTGATTCCTTCGACTTCTGATTAAAAAAAAAAAAACAAAACAAAAAAAAACTAACTCGAAGGTTCATTTCATTGTTGATCTTAACAAATTTATTTAATGATGGTGGACCAGACAATTATGTTTTGATATATTCATAAAAGTTCTGAAATTTATCATGCACTTGTACACAAAGAAATAAAGATATCAAAACAACAGTTTATCACAATCTTCCTTTATGAAATGATTACAATGTAAAAAAAATAGTAATTTCTAGTAAACAACTAAGCACAAACATTTTTTAACTAATCAAATTGTAATATGTTTTTCAGTATAATCTGTACTTTCCAAAAACTTATTTATTTCTATCTCTACTACTTATTTATAAAAACATATATTCAAATACTAAAATAATTCAAGACCACTATGAATCATCTCAATATTTGTAATCCCCATCAATCCTAGAGAATCATTAATGAGGAAAACATGTAATTAATGAGAAAAAAATATGTCATTAATGAAGAAGCACATCATTTTTTGGAATCATCTTTATATTCCTCATCCCTACCAACTCTAATTAGTGCCTCCCTCCCCTATGTTTCCCTTTCTCCCCCTCCCCTCAATCTTAAACATTTTTTCTAGACATTTGTATCTAAAAACAAAAAAATTAGTTTTTTTTTCAAGACAATTATTTTTTTCCCATGTCAATCATTTTTTTTCAGGACATTTGTATATAAAACTAGCACAATTAGTTTTTTTTAGAATAATTAGTTTTTTTTTTCATGCCAACTATTTTTTTCCTAGACATCTGTATCTAAAAATTAGCACAATTAGTTTTTTTTTTCAGGACAAATTAGTTTATTTTTTCATGTGAAATATTTTTTTTCATGACATTTGTATCTAAAAAGTAACATAATTAGGTTTTTTTAGCACAATTATTATATGAAATTAGGATAATTAACTTTTTTACATAACGAGTAATATTTTTTACATGACAATTAGTATTATTTTATAAGACAATTAGTAATAGCTAATTGTTCTAGTTTCATTTGGGAAAAAAGAAAATTTTGGAGAGGAAAGGCAACACATGGAAGGGAGGAAGGGAAACACAAAGAAGAGATGAGGGGAGTACGCTCTGGATGATAAATTCATGGTATGAGCGATAAAATTAGAAAGTTAGCTAGAATTAATGACGACACTAGATGGGGATGAGGTAATATTTGGGATAATGGTAAGAAATTCCGAAAATAATTAGGTGAAGGTGTAAATTATTGTTTATTCTATGAAATCTTGGCCATTGATTGTTTAAACCAATGACTGAATGTTAGCAATCGAAATAAGTTTACAAACTCTTCACTTTTAATAAAAAAAACTTTTCGCTGGATTGGTTGTGCATTCATCAAAATAGAAAGGAATTTATTACTAGATTGATTGTGCACTATGTTTGAAAAGATAGCATGACAAATATGAAAAACTTCATTAAAATAATAATAATTTTTTATTTTGTAAATAAAACACATGTAAAATTTTCTGATAATTCATCTACCAATTTGGGAGGATATTTTTGCTTGTAATTTATAAAGAATGGGTTCATTTAAAATTACGTTAATATGGCATCATTTACAATAGTAATCAATAATTTTGAAACGTGATTTATATGCTCCTCATGCATCATGCACAAAAAAAATCGAAGGTGATACGAATCATCTCCAAATTTTCTTCTCAGGCGTTTTATCTTGTTTTCATTTATGGAATACTGTCCCAATGCTTTTTTATTCTTTTTTGTTTCTAGAATAATGTTCCAGCGCCTCCTCATCCGGTGTGTTTCCATTCCTTTTCCTCCTGGCATCTATTCTCATACATCGTGTATGATAACTGTGCTAGTTTTGTATGCATAATTGTTCTAGTTTATATTCACAATTATTTATATTACATAGGACAATTATTTATATTATCTCCTGTCCAGGATAATTGTTCATATTATCTTTCAGGACAATTGTTCATCTAATTGTTCTAGTTAGGGGAGAAAGTCAGCATGAGGTTAGCGAACAACAGGAGGGGATGAGATGAGAACAGAAAATCAGCGACAGAGGGGATGAGGATCTGGATGAGAATGAGAACAAGAGGTCAACAATAGAAATGAAAAAGATGGGGATGACGACGGGTCTGTTAGAGATATGTCCTAGAAGCCAATCATATTTGGCTACTTCTATGGTTTTATGTTATGGATGATTTTATATCATTTGTTTCTTGATTTATGTGTTGACAGTTTATTCAGGTTGAGGATCTGAATTATAGATCACTGTGTTTCATTTAGTAGTAAATGACAACAATAAATCTAAAGCGTCCATAATCTTGATAATTAACAAGGAACATTAATTATCAATAAGATTAGTATGCAAGTTAAGTGATGATTAAGTTCTATAAATCACAGGTTAAGAGTAACCAACTTAATTGCATATGTTTATGTTAATTGAACATAGTACAGGACATGACCCAACGAAATAAATACATGGATTGTGTTATGTGTCATTATTTATTTCGTTATGATTTTGATTCTAAGTTTGAGATGTTTATCTTTTCCACATGAGGATAGGTTCAATAAATATCGTCTACCGCTGATTCCCGATAAGGGCTGCTATATGGACGTTATTTATGTTCTCTTGAATTGTGCGGGGAAAAGCTAAATAGTCAAGAAAACCGTATGTCCCTCATTAATTCACTTAGTGAGTGACGATATCTATTTGGGCCCCTTGATGGAGATAGATTGTTTGCTAGCAACTGATACAATTATCTCTAGATCAAGAAACGTATAATCTGCAAGAATGACACATTCCTATCTTGGATTATACGGTGATATCGTGTGACATAAGAATCAAAATAGAGATATACTTTTATTCTCTCATGCAGGATTGAAATATTGTAGCTGTACACTATTTATGCGAATTGGAAATCATAACGTGTTGCTAGATACCGCTTATGATTATTGGAATTAAATAGCGATTTAACTCCATGTCCAACGTAGCATAAATCCTCAAAGGGTCACACAAAATTGGTGTTTTAACCATGCGTGCATTATTTATTTATTTGCAATAATTGGTATTGCAAAATATGATAAGTTGATTAATTAATTAAATAGCGTTATAGACCGTTATAATTAATTAAATCAAAGGGATCATATAGAAATAAATTAATGCATTTTCTAATCCCTAAATAATTATTATTAAGTTAATAATTATTTATTTCAACACATATGCATTTTATAGGGCTTTAATTAAATAGTTAATTAAAGGCCCAATAGGGAACCAAATTGAGAGCAACAAAAATGGCCATTTAATGTTTGATTGAGTGGACCCATGAGGCAAAGCAAATAGCCCATAAAGGCCCTTATTGTGGCCGGCCATACATAGAGGTAGGTGGGGTGGCAATTTAGTAAATAGTTGGTGTGAGGTAGGTAGGGTTTGCACACTATATAAAGGGTTGTATGGTTGCAAATTCCCCTCTCTCTCTCTCTCCCACTAACCTAGCCGCCACCCCCCTCCTTTGTGAGGCGCCTCCCCTCTCTTCTCTTCCTATTGCTCATGTGTTGAGCCCCATTCTTCCACAAATTGATTAGTTCATTTGCTAGAAGAACGGGAAAGCTAGGGATTAGTCATATCCTCCAAGTTACTAGCATAGCTTGTTGAGGATTTGGTTAATACCAAGTGGACTCGAGGAGCTTTCGATAAGGAGGCCGAAAGAGCAAGCACCACCTTCATCCTAGCCGCGGTTCAAATCCCCTTGGTTACGATATCAAGGGAGGTAAATCTTTGAACCCTTTCTCTTGTGTGAATGGCTTAGTACTAGTTCCTATGTGTGTGCATGCTTAATTATGGGTAATTAATAGTAATTATCTTTGAAAAATTAAAATTGTGCACTTAACTAACAGTGGTATCAGAGCACATGGTCGTACTTAAGCTATTTTGACACTTAATTAAGAGAAATTGGCTAATTAACGGATTAGTAGAGATGATGCGTTTGTTTGCTGTCTGGAAATGGTATTTTCTGTGTTGTTTCGCGTTTTTCGCTTTGATAAGTTCTCTGGAAGTTTTTTCCATCTACATGAAAGTTGTAGATCTGTGGATTGTGATTCTTTTTGCATTAGATTCACATTTTTCTGAATTAGTATAGATTTATTGTGAATAAAATGGCGACAGTGTGCAGAACCAGTTTCTGCTCGTACTGTCCTGTTTGAATGGCTTGAAAGATTTATATTTTGAATATAAGTACCAGTGTTCTATGGCAAGATTTAAAGAGGACTTGAAGCTCTTTCTGAGCATATATAAATTGTTGCATGACTTGGATTAATTTGTGGGTTTTCAAGTATGAAAAGGAAGATCTCGTCAGATCCAGTTTGTTGAGCAAATCGATTGTTCTAATAAACTGTACCAACTGAGAACTCCTTTAAAAATTCTGTTTAAATGGAGTTGTTCTATTTTGAGTTAGGATTCCAGGAAAATTAATTTCATAATTTTTCGTGGAAGTTTAGACCTTCAACTAGGTTAGAACATTTCGATCGACAGTCTATTCCAGTACAGAATTTGTTGATTGTTTAGTATGTAACTCGAACTTTTTGAACTGAACTTGGTAGTTTTCTTTTCATTGATAGTTAGCCCATAGACTAAACTAGTTTTTCTATGTATATTGTATATATAAAAACTGATTAGAAGGTGGTCTAACAGACCAAATGGTTGAGAGGATAAGCTGAAAGTCTCATAACGGTGTTTCGTGCACTTGTAAGAGATTTGTCATTTTTTATTCTCCCAGATGGTTTAAGATCTCTTCTTGAAATTTTTACTGGTATTCACAACTATGATAAGGAGCTTAAGTAATTTATTTGAGAATTTTTGGAGACCTAAAATCTTTGTTTTTATTGGATTCCATTAGTTACATTTTTTAATAAATTACTGTTTTTCTAAGTATTCAAATTAGTTGAAAACAATTAGAAAACTCCTTGTTTGATCTCCTTTCAGTTATGGGATGTTGAAAGAACTTTCTAAATGAATTTAAACAAGTTTTGTTGTTTAAAATTGAGGATTTGTACACGGAATTTACTTATGGCAAACGATACGCAAAGATTGCTTGAAAATCGTTAATTGGAAACAAAGTGCTTGTATGTGCTAACTTTGTTTTGTAGGTGGATAGTGGGTTTAGTATGGCTCAAGACTCAATGCCTTGTGGTTGTAATGAATGCATGTGTGAATGTTTGTAATGCGGCCTTTGGTGCCATTAATTAATTAATTTGTTGATTAATTTTTTATGTAACTTGTGAGGCTTGAATGCCCCTAAGGTTAGGATGGGAATAGGATGTTTTCACATGTATTTTGCACCTTTATTTTATATAGGATTTAGATCCTTATAGAATTTAGTGGGAGGGCAAGAATTAGATTAGTTTTGCTCCATGGACGATGTGGCGAAACTAATGCAAGCGGGAGCCATACAAACCCACAACTATGAGATGCTTATGTGATTACTTTTGTTAGGTTATGTATGGGTGTATGCTTACACGACCACCAAACAAAGTGTCATATGAATTGTTTGTCCCAAACTAAAACGAATAAGTTAAATCGCCCTCCTTCTCTCTATCCCCTTCACGCTGATTGTCACTCATGGCGCGGTCCGCCCAAGCGGACGTCATGATTGCCAATTCGGTAGTCGGGGTGCAAATAGCTAAGATTTGCAAGAAGCAAATAGTGAGAAGTAACTTTTCGATCGACCCAACTAGAGTTTGGACATCGGGGCGAAGTTCGCTTATGCGAACCAAGAGTCATGGTAAGATGATTGGTTGTAGAACCTACCTTATCTAATCATTTTGGATGACGTGCCATAGCAGGTCCATTTTGATGAAAATAGGGGTCTTGGAAATCACTATACTTAGGGACTTTTAAAAATGTAGTGAAAGTTTTACTTTTGTTAAAACTAAAAACATAAAACTAATTGACCTTTAAATTCGATAATTGTTGTAGATGTCTTCCTCTTCTTTAACGCTTCGTTCTCTTCTTGAGAAAGAGAAACTCGCTTTTAACGGTGCTAATTTCTTGGATTGGCACCGCAACCTAAGGCTTGCCTTTAGGTTTGAGAAAAGAGAGTATCTTCTTTCCACTCCGATTCCCTCTGCTCCTAAGGACACGGATCCGAAGGATAAGCAAGAGGCATATGAGAAGCACGTCAATGAGGACATGGAAATGTCCGTCTTGATGGTTGCGGTCATGAAATCAGAACTCCAAAAGGAGTTCATTGATAGTGGTTATGGAGTGTTTGAAATGATCACTCGTCTCAAGAACATGTTCCAAACCAAGGCCCGCACCAAAAGGGCCCGTCTCATCAAGGCCGTCGCCAACACTCGCTTGGCGGAGGGTCATGAAGTCGGGCCACACGTCATAAAAATGGCGGGGTTGTTTCGGCAGCTTGAAAAGCTTGATACGCCCTTTCCTACGGGTGCGATTCAAGATTTCATTCTCAACTCCCTCCCTCCAAGCTTCACCGGTTTTGTTGTGAACTACCGGATGAATGGCATGGACAAGAGCATGGATGATCTCCAAAACATGCTCGTTGAGACGGAGGATAGTCTCAAGAAGGAGAAGGGTCCAAAGGATGTTCTTGCCGTGAGTGACAAGAGCAAGAAGATCAAGAAGCGAGGCCGCAAATCCAAGAAGGGCAAAGGCACGGTGACGCCCCAAGGTCCGGCCAAGGGTGCTCCCGTGGGTTCCAAGAAGAAGAAGAACCCGGCCACTCCCGAGACCGTTTGCTACTATTGTAGCAACAAGGGTCATTGGAGGAGAAACTGCCCCAAGTACCTTGCCGACAAGAAGGCGGGAACCGTCCAACCTTCTTCTTCAGGTATATTTGTCATCGAAACCCTTCTCGCTACCTCTAACACCGATTGGGTATTCGATACCGGTTCGTGTGCTCACATTTGTCGAAATGTGCAGGTCCTAAAGAATAAGAGGCGGCTCGAGAAAGGTGAAGTTCAACTCCGCGTCGGGAATGGCACGTGCATCTCCGCTATGGCCATTGGGAGCGTGGATTTAACTTTACCTTCCGGTTTTGTGTTGGAACTAAATGATGTATTTTTGGTTCCCTCTATCACTCGAAACATTATCTCTATCTCTTGTTTGGACATGGATGGTTTTGATGTTGTAATAAAGAACAAGTTGTTGACCTTGTTTCGAAATGAAGTTTGTTTTTGTGATGCGCATTTATTGAATGGTCTTTATGTGCTTGATTCTAGCGGACTTATCTTGAGTGTTGAGAATGACAATAGGAAACGTAAGATTTCACATGAGAATGCAACTTTGATGTGGCATTGCCGCTTAGGTCATATCAATGAAAAACGCATCAAGAGATTACAAACCGTTGGTCTCTTGGATCAATTCGCTTTCGAGCCAATTGACACATGCGAATCTTGTTTGATGGAAAAGATGACCAAAGCGCCTTTTCTTAACAAAGGGACAAGGGCAAATGACTTATTAGACCTTGTACATACCGATGTATGTGGACCTATGAGCATTTGTGCGCGTGGTGGTTATTCATACTTCATCACATTCACCGACGATCATAGTAGATACGGGTATATCTACTTGATGCGTCACAAATCCGAATCCTTTGACAAGTTCAAAGAATTTAAGAATGAAGTTGAGAACCAACTTGGTCGAAAGATCAAGGTCTTACGATCCGATCGAGGTGGTGAGTACTTGAGCCATGAGTTTGGGAACTATCTAAAGGAGTGTGGAATCATTCCACAACTCACTCCATCCGGAACACCACAATGGAATGGTGTATCCGAAAGGAGGAATCGAACTTTGCTTGACATGGTTCGATCAATGATGAGCCAAGCCGATTTGCCTATGTCCTTTTGGGGATACGCCCTTGAAACCGCAACTTTTACATTAAACCGTGTTCCATCAAAGTCCGTTGAGAAGACGCCCTATGAGCTTTGGTTTAAGAAAAAACCAAGCATGTCGTTTCTCAAGATTTGGGGTTGTGAAGCTTATGTGAAAAGGCTAGTGAGCGATAAGCTTGGACCCAAATCGGACAAATGTCATTTCGTAGGATACCCTAAGGAAACGAAGGGTTACTACTTCTATAACCGCAACGAGAACAAGATAGTTGTTGCTCGTTATGGTGTGTTCTTGGAGAAGGAATTTCTCTCAAGAAGAAGTAGTGGGAGCAACGTGGTGATTGAAGAAATTCAAGAACCACAACAACAAAGCATGCCTCGAGTAGGCAATGTAGTTGTTCCTGATATGGTGCCAAATGAGGTTGCACAAAATGTGGATGCACCGAATGAGATTGTAGTCGAACCCATTCCACAAGTTGTTGTGGAAGAAGAGGTTCACGAACAAGCTCCCTCAAATGAAAACTCAAACATATCGCGAGTCGATGATGTTGAGGAAGCACCTTCACTTGAAGTTCAAGAACAAAGTCCACAAACCGTTGTGGAACAAGTTCAAGAACCTCAAGCATCTACCCTACGAAGATCGGCAAGGCCAAGTCGTCCACCTATAAGATATTTAGGTTTGCACGACGTTCTCGTCATGGAGAACGATGAGCCTTTGACCATTGATGACATGAGAAAGAAACCCGACTCCAAGGAATGGCTAAAAGCCATGGAATCCGAAATGCAATCCATGTATGACAACAAGGTATGGACCTTGGTTGACCTTCCCAACGGAGTAAAACCCGTTGAGAACAAATGGATCTTTAAGAGAAAGGTCGACATGAATGACAACTTGACCATTTACAAAGCACGACTTGTAGCGAAAGGTTACAAGCAAATTCATGGTATTGACTATGAAGAAACCTTCTCGCCCGTCGTCATGTTCAAGTCAATTCGGATCATGTTAGCAATTGCCGCATTCTATGATTATGAGATTTGGCAAATGGATGTCAAAACCGCCTTCCTAAATGGAAATTTGGAAGAGGATGTGTATATGACACAACCCGAGTGTTTTGTGGATCCAAAGAATGCTAACAAAGTATGCAAGCTTCAACGATCTATTTATGGATTGAAGCAAGCATCAAGGAGTTGGAACAAGCGCTTTGATGAGGAAGTCAAGAAATTGAACTTCTCTCAAAGTGAAAAGGAACCTTGTGTCTACAAGAGGTTTAGTGGGAGCGTGGTTGTGTTTCTTGTTCTATATGTTGACGATATACTCTTGATCGGGAATGATATTCCCGAATTGAATGCAGTCAAGGATTCATTGAAGAAAGTGTTCTCAATGAAAGACTTGGGCGAAGCCGCCTACATCCTAGGAATCAAGATCTATAGAGATAGATCAAAGAGGATGTTAGGTTTGAGCCAAGATGCATACATTGACAAGGTGTTGCAAAAACACAACATGGCGAATTCCAAGAAGGGATTCTTGCCTATGTCACATGGCATTTACTTGAGCAAGACTCAAGGTCCGACAACGGAGACAGATCGGGAATACATGAAGTGATTCAAGTATCCATCTGTAGTCGGATCGATTATGTATGCCATGCTATGCACTCGTCCCGATGTGGCAAATCCGATTAGCGTGACTAGTCGATACCAAGCCAACCCAGGCATGGCACACTGGACCGCAGTCAAGAATATCCTCAAGTATCTCAAGAGAACCAAGGAGAGCATTCTCGTATACGGTGGAGACCAAGAGCTCGTTGTAACTGGTTACACCGATGCTAGTTTCCAAACCGATCGAGATGACTCCAAATCACAGTCCGGCTTTGTATTTCTGCTTAATGGTGGTGCCGTAAGTTGGAAGAGTTCCAAGCAAGATACTACGGCCGATTCCGTCACCGAAGCGGAATACTTAGCGGCTGGCGAAGCAGCAAAAGAAGCCGTATGGATCAAGGAGTTCTTGACCGAGCTAGAGGTGGTTCCAAGCATCTCAGGTCCAGTGGATATCTACTGCGACAACACGGGAGCCATAGCTAAGTCCAAGGAGCCTAGGTCTCACCAGAAGACTAGGCACATTCTACGACGATTCCATCTCATCCGTCAGTTGGTCAATGACGGTTGGGTCAAGGTCAAGAAGGTGGACGGTGCCGCGAACACAGCGGACCCTCTGACAAAGCCTTTGTCTCGAGCCGCGCATGAGTTGCATGTTGCATCCATGGGGATTAGGCGTATGCCTGATTGGCTTTGAGTTGTATCTTTTATTTAGGCGTTAGCATGAGACATGTATATTTGGATATTACATTGAGTACTATACACTGGCTAGAAGTCACTATTGATTGACTCTAGGCCAAGTGGGAGATTGTTAGAGATATGTCCTAGAAGCCAATCATATTTGGCTACTTCTATGGTTTTATGTTATGGATGATTTTATATCATTTGTTCCTTGATTTATGTGTTGACAGTTCATTCAGGTTGAGGATCTGAATTATAGATCACTGTGTTTCATTTAGTAGTAAATGACAACAATAAATCTAAAGCGTCCATAATCTTGATAATTAACAAGGAACATTAATTATCAATAAGATTAGTATGCAAGTTAAGTGATGATTAAGTTCTATAAATCACAGGTTAAGAGTAACCAACTTAATTGCATATGTTTATGTTAATTGAACATAGTACAGGACATGACCCAACGAAATAAATATATGGATTGTGTTATGTGTCATTATTTATTTCGTTATGATTTTGATTCAAAGTTTGAGATGTTTATCTATTCCACATGAGGATAGGTTCAATAAATATCGTCTACCGCTGATTCCCGATAAGGGCTGCTATACGGACGTTATTTATGTTCTCTTGAATTGTGCGGGGAAAAGCTAAATAGTCAAGAAAACCGTATGTCCCTCATTAATTCACTTAGTGAGTGACGATATCTGTTTGGGCCCCTTGATGGAGATAGATTGTTTGCTAGCAACTGATACAATTATCTCTAGATCAAGAAACGTATAATCTGCAAGAATGACACATTCCTATCTTGGATTATACGGTGATATCGTGTGACATAAGAATCAAAATAGAGATATACTTTTATTCTCTCATGCAGGATTGAAATATTGTAGCTGTACACTATTTATGCGAATTGGGAATCATAACGTGTTGCTAGATACCGCTTATGATTATTGGAATTAAATAGCGATTTAACTCCATGTCCAACGTAGCATAAATCCTCAAAGGGTCACACAAAATTGGTGTTTTAACCATGTGTGCATTATTTATTTATTTGCAATAATTGGTATTGCAAAATATGATAAGTTGATTAATTAATTAATTAGCGTTATAGACCGTTATAATTAATTAAATCAAAGGGATCATATAGAAATAAATTAATGCATTTTCTAATCCCTAAATAATTATTATTAAGTTAATAATTATTTATTTCAACACATATGCATATTATAGGGCTTTAATTAAATAGTTAATTAAAGGCCCAATAGGGAACCAAATTGAGAGCAACAAAAAGGGCCATTTAATGATTGATTGAGTGGACCCATGAGGCAAAGCAAATAGCCCATAAAAGGCCCTTATTGTGGCCGGCCATACATAGAGGTAGGTGGGGTGGCAATTTAGTAAATAGTTGGTGTGAGGTAGGTAGGGTTTGCACACTATATAAAGGGTTGTATGGTTGCAAATTCCCCTCTCTCTCTCTCTCCCACTAACCTAGCCGCCACCCCCCTCCTTTGTGAGGCGCCTCCCCTCTCTTCTCTCCCTATTGCTCATGTGTTGAGCCCCATTCTTCCACAAATTGATTAGTTCATTTGCTAGAAGAACGGGAAAGCTAGGGATTAGTCATATCCTCCAAGTTACTAGCATAGCTTGTTGAGGATTTGGTTAATACCAAGTGGACTCGAGGAGCTTTCGACAAGGATGCCGAAAGAGCAAGCACCACCTTCATCCTAGCCGCGGTTCAAATCCCCTTGGTTACGATATCAAGGGAGGTACATCTTTGAACCCTTTCTCTTGTGTGAATGGCTTAGTACTAGTTCCTATGTGTGTGCATGCTTAATTATGGGTAATTAATAGTAATTATCTTTGAAAAATTAAAATTGTGCACTTAACTAACAGGGTCATCGAGGAATGATGGGATGGTATTGAGGAAGGAATGAAATTCATGTAAGGGTTTATTTTATTTGTTTGGTAGTAACCTAGTGCTTAGTTTTTCAGGATATTTTTATGTAAGGGTTAAGAGTTATTAATTGTTTTTTGTGTGTGTCTTTTGGTAGTTTTTGAGGAGTAGTTTTATGGAACCAGTTCCTTTGCTTTGTTTGTAATTGACTTTTGTAGACTTTAGACTTTTTAACTAACGAATTCACCTAGGGGTAGGGCTATCAATGGTACCCTTTTAATCATTTATCCTACCCGTATCGTATTCGATAAGACAGATATGGGTAAGGTTTTATTTTCGTTAAGTTATCAGGTATGGGTATGGATAAAAAAAAAATTCGTTAATTTATTGAATAAGGGTATAGGTAAGACTATTTTGTATTCATTAATTACCCGTACCGTTAATCATTATCATAACTAAAAAAATATAATTGTAAGATTCAATTGATATGTTAATAATTAAACTAAGCAATTAAATTATAAGATTTGATTGAAAGAATACTACATTAAATTGGAAAGATATAATGGTAAGACTCAATTGATATGTTACTTATAATTTTTTCATTCACGGGCTACATTAAAAAAATAATAAACTCTTTTAGAAGATCCTTTCTTCTCAGTTGTCATTTGGGAAAATATTGTATAATTAGTAATTAGTTATGTAATTTTTTTGTGACAATTAACATGAGAAGATATAGTATGATTTTATTATATTTAAAGTGTTATGTTGCACTTATTAATATATTTATCTAATAATATTTATTTATCTCTATTGTATATTATTTTTTTCATTGAGTTATTAACATTATTATCCATTTTCTACTGTTATCCTACCCTTATCGTTAATTCCTAACAGGTAAGGATAGGGTACGGGTAGGGCTGTACAACGGGCGGGTTAAAGCTTTTTAATCAAAATTTTAACCCAACCCAATTATGTCGGGTTGAAAAAAAAATTTAATTGACCCACCCGTAACCCAACCCAACCCGTAAAATTTTTTACTTATGAATTATTACGGGTTACGCAGGTTATACGGGTCAAACGGGTTATTATTCTAATTGTGTAAAAACAAAATTGATCATATAAATGATATTGAACGTTTCCAGTCCAAGCTGCATAACAAAATGATTTACTAGTAGTTGATCGAAAGTTGGTGATTCTTTTTTATATAAAAAAAATAACAAAATTTAAATGATTAAATAGAATCATTGAATACCTCTGATTGTAATAGGAGCTAGTATATGCACCTTACCATGTGAATGTGACAATGTCAATATACAAATAAAAAAGGAAATCGGCTAAAAAAAATCATAAATGTGCAGTGTACTTGCACTCTTCACACCAGATGCACAAACAACCGACACAATTTCCAATGGTAAAAATATAATTACGAGAGGCGGAGCCGAGGCATCGCGCTTAGGGACTAGAATTGTTGCATGGAAAGGTTTTCCGAGCTAGGGAAGATTTAATATAAAGTTACAGACTTTTTACTCCAAATTAAATAATTGATAATAAACTTATACGGGTCGGGTACAAACGGCTTATCAAGGATAAAAATATAAATCCGACCCAGTACAACCGGGTTAGTAAATTTCAAACCCGATCCAACCCGAATGATATTTGAACCCATTAAAATATGGGTCGGGTCGGACGGGTTTTCTTTTTTCTTGTACAGCCCTAGGTACGGGTAAAGTCAAATTTTAACGGGTAAGGGTAAAGAAAATTTTAATGGGTACGGATATAAAAAATATCTCTACCGTATCATACCCTACCCATTGACAGCCCTACCTACGGGCTTCATATCAAAAAATGAAAAAAAAAGAGGGAATGATATTCCGCAGAAAATTTGATAAAAAGATGTGTATAAGTTTTATCATTTATAGCAAAACTAGAATTTTGTGTTGATTCAAATATAATAGCGATATCAAAATTTCTCCACTTTTAATATAGCCTACAAATTAAGTAATTAAGTACTGACTTTTAAATAAGTTTGAAAATCTATCATTATACTTTATTTAATATAGAAGGAACTATAGTAATATTGTGGTTCCTACAATTTTTTAATAATTAGAGTATCGTGTTCTAATTAAAGAAATCACACTTGCATAATAATCATACCTGTAGAGGAAAAAGAAAATTGGCCGTAGTTCGTTCCATATTACGGAAAATGTAAAATTGTCATTCTGGTTTTGCGGGATTTATATATATTTTTTAATTATATCGAATAGTAAGAGAAAAAATAGGCACATGCTCTCCCCTCCTCTGCAATAAATTGGCTTTACCTTTTTTTTTTTTTTTTTTTTTTGCCCCTGTCATGACATTTAAATAGTATGGAACCATTAAATCCTCCATTGCAGATATGTTAACCAATTCAGGTTCATTAATTGGCGAGTTGCGTAAAGTTACTTTTCCCGGTCATTATTACAGTTCTACTTTTAAGAGAAATATTCGTCCCAATTAGTTGTTTTGAGATATTTTTTGAGGTAGTGTGTGTGTCGCTTGGTACCAATTTTTTCTGAAATTCAATTGTATACCATTAATCAATCTTTCACCATCTAATCGACCAAAATTAAAATAAGCAAATTAAATTAATTAATTAATTTTTGTAGTAAATTGCGCTATTAAATTATCTCTACTGCTTCTGAGAGCACTCATAAAAAGGTCGGAACAATTTCACTAGAGGGAAGGAGACAATTATTATATCAATTATGAAATATTGATTTGTGTAAGTTGATCTAATGCACGATCTAAATGTCGATTTCAAATAAAAGGTCAGACTTTTTAATAGAAAAGAGTCAATGGTATTTAAACAATTTATTGTTCAAAAATCTAACTGCATCGCTGGAAGATTCAATCAGATATTTTTATTGTCTAATATTATTTTATTTTCTTTATTTGTCCATGTACGTATGGGGTCATCTTTTGTTAATAATAAATAAGAGATTAGTAATATACATATATTTTAAAATATATATCCATCTAAATCAACTCATAGTTGCCAAATTATGATAAATTCATTAGTATAATTTTTTTTTAAATTATTAGTCAATATATATTCTTCAAACTGGAACCAATGATAAACTACTCTAAAGCTAACTAAACAAAAATTCTAGAACAATAAAACAAATAAGAGAGCATCTTTTGTATATATAATGAACTTGATGAACTTACAATATAATTATGATTATATAGATCCTAGTGGTCTCGTGATTGGTGAAACCATTTAAATCTCTAGATATCGGATCAGTTTGCAGACCACCCGGCCGTACAAAATTCATATATACACCGTGTATGATACACGGACAGAGATATAAATAGAATGAAATTCTTTATTTTTATTCAGTCCATATGGCCTACGACTGATTTTGTCTATGTGATGATTTGTGGTAGTTTTCTTTCCAATTCATGGTTTTCTTCTTTCAAATTCTTTTTTTTTTTAAGATACTCTTTGCTTTTTTTTAGACGGAAGATACTCTTTGCTTTTAATTCATTGGCGGCCAATCTCAGGCCTCTTTAGTAAAAAAAAAATAATAATAATAATAATAAAAATCTGATGCATAGAAGCATTTAGCTGGAATATTTTGAACATCATCGACAGATCTATATATTTTGAATTGCCTAGCTGGTTCCGGTGCCTCCAATTTTTCGCTGCCTCAAATGTCACCAATTTTGAACCGTTGGATCAATATTTCATAAATGGTCCAGATCATATCATTTTTTATGTATCGTTATGTTGAACAGTGAAAGTAATAATAATAACAAAAGCCTCGACAACGACGGCCATTGCAAAAGCCAAAACCCTCGATGGCGACCGCCGCTGCTATCGCGTCGCTTGAGCTACTCTCTCTCTCTCCCGATCGTTGGTCTTTACTCGCCTCTCCCATCTCTCGCTCACTCTTTCCTCGTCTCTGGGCTCTTCTCTCCCACCACGTCGCTCGAGTTCTCCTCTCCCTCTGCATCGTCGAGCTCTCCTCTCCTTCCTCGTCGTGCCAGCTGGTACAGGCAGTGTTTGCACATGTACTAGATCAGGTGGTGCTATCATGGGTAGCAGGTAGGTGTTGGCATAAGGTGAGCTGATACAGGTTGTGCCGGTACAGTGGTATGGTACAGGAGGTGTTTGCACAGGTACTAGCAATGCTGACTCGGGCAATACTGTTACAAGTTGGACCGATATAGAAAGGTTTGGCACACATGTTACTGGTACAATAAATTGAAGAATTAACTTTGGAAGGCCTATATGAGTTGTCTTGCATGGGGACCAGATGTACTGGTAGAGTAGTCGGTATGGCATATGGGTATGTTTATTACAAGAGGTCTCGGATTCAATTGACTTATACATCAACTACTAGTCTGAGTGATGATGAGGACTGACTTGATTCTTGTTGAGTTATATTAGTTATTATGTTATTTCTAGTATTTATGTTATTTTTAGAAGTCTAGGGTCTTATTTGTAAAAATATAATTCTGGATTAACATAAAAAGGGAGCCTCTGTACAGAGGTTATAATCCCTACTTTTAACCTAATCTTTCTCTCTAAAATAACATGGTATCAGAGCCGCCTCTGTGCCGTGCTTGATTTCTCATCTCTTTCGTACTTAATCCACCTCTCTTCTTCTTCTTCTTCTTCTTCTTCTTCTTCTTCTTCTTCTTCTTCTTCTTCTTCTTCCGTACTTAATCCTCTCTTCTTTCTTTTCTGCATCGCGTGTGAACCAGAGAGACGGAGCACCTGTGAGCCGCGCGTGCACAATCTCTCCTCGTCGCACCAACTTGCACTTGTGAGCCACGATCCTGGACCAAAGCTTCACGCGCACTGTGAGCCGTGATCCTGGACCACAGCTCGGCTCCCGCATCTGTGGACCACGTCAACACCGAGCGCCATCCGTTCTGCTCTATATGGACAGCGACAACACCACACCGCATCTCTTCTCTGTGGACCGCGACAACACCACACATGAATCCCTCTCTCAGGTCGTCTCTGTTTTTTTCTTTTACAACTCTGCAGTTCTGTTATGGTAAATGTTAAAGAAACCGTGATCGTGTGCGTCCGCAGGGTTTGTGATTGATCTCGTCCTCTAGTTATGGTTTTTCAGTTTGGAACCAAATTGTTGTTGTCTGTTTGATTGTGAAGATGGGTGAACATGTGACTACCAAAGATTTACAGGCTGTTATGACTGAAATGGCCAGATTGTTGAATGTGAAGTTTGAGGAGTCCGGTAAGACATCCGAACTTGTGATAGACCAGTCACATGTGTTTTAGAAAATAGAGTTGTTGCCTAATGATATCAAACTCAAGGGGACAAGAAATTATCTAAGTTGTTCTAGAAGGACATTACTGAACCTTCACATGAAAGGACTCGAAGGATATGTGAAAGGAGAGTGTACTGAACCTGTTGACAAATCGAGTGCTGAGTGGACAAGATGGAGTCACATGAACTCTTTGGTGGTTTCTTAGTTGTTGACATCTGTGTCTCCGGCCATAGCTGGGATGGTGGAGTCGATTAGAAGTGCAACAGATATTTGGAACACTCTGGCTAAGATGTATTAAGGAGCTGGGAGTGTGATGATGATGCTTGATGTGGAAGAAATGATTGATGCCACTGTCCAGGGGGAGAAATCAGTTCTCGAGTATGCGGCAGAGTTGCGTAGTTTGTGGGCTGATTTGGATCACTATGATCCCTTGTCACTGAAAGATCCAGCAGATGTTCTTTGTGGAATGCAGTATCTTGAACGGAGGCGTGTGGCTCGCTTCCTGAAAGGCCTGAACTCGAAGTTTGAGACAAAAAAGGTAGCAATATGTCATTTGCCGTCACTTCCATCATTGAATGACGTTATTGCTTCGATGGAGGAAGAAGAGGTCAGACAGAAGGTAATGACATCTCAAGCCTTGCCCGTTGTTCGCTCAGCAATGACGGTGCCTGGAACCCAAGTCAGAGATGACAGGAACTGCTTTAATTGTGGACTGAAAGGTCACCTCAGTTTCAATTGTCCTGCACCTCGCAAGTCTATTGGTGGTCGAGGAGGTGGAGGACAGAGAGGTGGATATGGTGGTCGTGGACGTGGAAATGGATATAGAGGGCGAGGAACCCGAGGACGTGGAGGTCGAGGTGTTGCTCACTTCGCCGCGACGGAGGAAGCTCAGGCTACAACTGATACAACTGGAGGAGAACTGATAGAGCTGGAAGAATTGCGACTGTTCAAGTCCCAAGTTGAGAGCTCTAGAGGCAAGGGAAAGGTCTCGGATGAAGGTGATGACAATGCCTACTTTGGTAATGTTGGTTACTATGCACATGTGACTAAAGGTATTCAGGCACAGCCTTTTGCATCCACTAAATCTCATGTAGATTGGATTATAGATTCAGGTGCATCTAGTCATATAACATGATCATCTAATGAATTTGTAGAATACTGTCCTAGTCAACAAATACAACCAGATACAGTCCAAACAGCTGATGGTACATCTCAACCTGTCAAGGGTATTGGTTCAGTCTATTGTAATTCTTCTATTACCCTACCATCAGTGTTGCATGTTCCTTATTTTCCTGTTAATTTACTCTCTATTAGTTCACTAATTGATCAATTGAATTGCACTGTTCTTTTTTATCAAAATGCATGTTTGATTCAGGAAAAGGAAACGGGGAGGAGACTTGGGAATTGCAACAGGCGTGATGGACTTTGGTATCTTGATAAGGAGGCTGCTATGCTCGTTGCTGCTATTGAAAAAGGAGCAGAAGCAGAGGCTATGTTGCAACACAATAGATTAGGGCACTTATATTTTGATAGTCTGAATAAATTGGATCCTGATTTGATGAATAAAGTAGATAAGGATAAACTATTTTGTGATGCTTGTGAACTTGGAAAACATACTATTCTAGTTATAAAATGATTGGTTTAAGAAGTTTGGAGCCTTTTGCACTTGTTCATTTTGATGTTTGGGGACCATGTCCTATTACTTCTGTTAGTGGATTTAGATGATTTGTTACCTTTATTGATCATTACTCACGCATGACTTGGGTATACATGATGAAATAGAAATCTGAAGTTCTCAAATGCTTTAAAGATTTTTGTGCTTGTGTAAAAACTCAATTTGGAATACAGGTGAAGGTCCTTCGAACAGATAATGGAACTGAGTATGTCAACAAAGAATTTGTCAATTTTGTGTCTGAGCAAGGGGTCCTCCATCAAACTACTTGTCCAGATACTCTAGCACAAAATGGAGTAGCTGAGCGCAAGAACAGGCATCTATTGGAGATGACACGTTCATTAATGCTGAGAATGAACGTACCGAAGTTCCTATGGAGCGAGGCAGTTTTGACAGCAACCTATCTGATCAATAGGATGCCATCAAGGGTGTTAGGAATGAAGATACCACGTGAGGTACTATTTGGATCTAATGATTTTGTTGTTCCGCCCAGAGTGTTCGGATGTGTGTGCTATGTGAGAGATCACAGATTGACAGTAGGAAAGCTAGACCCGCAGGCAATTAAATGCATCTTCATTAGTTATCCCTCAAATCCGAAAGGATACAGGTGTTGGAGTCCTATTGAAAGAAGGATCTTTGTTAGTATGGATGTGGCTTTCCGAGAATCTGAACCATACTATGGAGAAAAGATAGAGTTGGGCTCATTGTTTGAAGATGACTCTACCAGTGCTGGTAGAGAGGGGGAGAAGGAGAATAAACTTATAGTTGGCGATTATCCATGTCCCTTGTCAGGACCGAGTGGTGATAACAATCTGAGTGATGATGGAGATGGTAATAATGATGATGATAACAGTTTGAGTGATGACGATAAGAAACAGGGGGAGCTGATAGTGTATAAGAGGAGACCAAAACAACCGGAGCAGCATGAGCAGCAACCGGAGCAACATGAGCAGCTTGAGCAGCATGAATCGCCAGTTCCCTTGAATACCAATGTCCCAAGTAGCTCCTCCCCAAGTCCTTCTCCAAGTCCTTCCTCAAATTCTCACTCAGAGTTGATAGGTAACAATTCTCCTCAAATCCCACTTCGTAGAACATCTAGGGTTAATGCTGAAAAACCTCCTGTTAAATATGGTAATTGGGGAAATAATATTGCAAATTACATTTCATATGCATCTGTTCCACATGCATATAAGTCCTTCCTTGCATCTCTAGATTCTGTGCCTGTACCTAACACATGGCAGGTAGCTAAGCAAGATCCCAGATGGTTTGGTGCCATGCAGGAAGAACTTCAGGCGTTGAAGAAAAATGACACATGGGAATTGGTACCGTTACTAGTTGGAAAGCATGCTGTCGGATGTAAATGGGTGTACACTATCAAGCAAACTCCAGAAGGCAAGGTTGATAGGTACAAAGCCCGATTGGTTGCAAAAGGATACAGTCAGACTTATGGTATCGACTATGATGAAACCTTTGCCCCTGTTGTAAAAATGAGCACTGTGAGGATGTTGGTCTCGTGTGCTGCCAACTTCAATTGGCCATTACATCAGTTGGATGTCAAGAATGCTTTTTTGCATTGAGATCTCCAAGAAGAGGTGTACATGGAGATTCCACCTGGATTTGCTACTTCACAATCAGCTGGGAAGGTATGCAAACTCAAGAAGTCATTATATGCGTTGAAACAGTCTCCGAGAGCATGGTTTGATAGGTTCAGACTTGCAGTCTGTGGCATCGGATACAAGCAGTGCAATGGAGATCATACTGTATTCTACAGACATCTGAAAGGTCGCATCACCATCCTAGCTGTTTACGTTGATGATATTGTGATTACTGGAGATGATGTTGAGGAGATCATGCGGCTAAAAGGAAGTCTTGGAAAGGAATTTGAGGTCAAGGATTTGGGACAATTGAAGTATTTTCTTGGGATTGAAATTGCTAGATCGAGGACTGGTATAGTGCTTTCTCAGCGAAAGTATGCATTAGATCTCCTTTCAGAAACATGAATGCTAGGCTGTAGGGTTGCTCCTACTCCTATTGAGCTGAATCAGAAGCTGTGTGCTGAGGGAGGTGACTCAGTGGACAAGGAGCAGTATCAAAGACTAGTTGGTAAGCTCATTTATCTATGTCACACTAGACCTGATATTTCTCATGCAGTGAGTGTGGTGAGTAGATACATGCATGATCTGAGAGAGCAACATTTGGATCATGTTCACAGAATTCTTAGATATATCAAAGGGAGTCCCGAAAAAGGACTGTGGTTTAGAAGCCATGGGCATCTGAGAGTTGAAGGCTATTGTGATGCTGACTGGGCAGGTTGTGTGGATGATCGTAGATCCACCACAGGATATTGTGTGTTTGTCGGAGGTAATCTTGTGTCTTGGCGAAGCAAGAAGCAAGATGTGGTGGCCAGATCTACAGCTGAGGCTGAGTACAGGGCTATGGCGCTCAGCCTATGTGAGCTGATGTGGGTGAGGAATCTCCTATCTGAGTTGCGCGTGTTCCGAGGAGAATCTTTACAACTTCGGTGTGACAACAAGTCAGCAATCAATATTGCAAACAATCCAGTTCAGCATGATCGTACCAAACATGTGGAGATTGACCGTTTCTTCATCAAAGAACAATTGAATAATGGAGTGTTGATGTTGAACTATGTGAAATCAGAAGACCAGTTGGCTGATTGTCTAACTAAGGATTTGGGTTGTAAGCAGTTTGAGAATTCTTGTAACAAGATGGGGATGATTGATATCTATCACCCATCTTGAGGGGGAGTGTTGAGTTATATTAGTTATTATGTTATTTCTAGTATTTATGTTATTTGTAGAAGTCTAGAATCTTATTTGTAAAAGTACAATTTTGGATTAATATAAAAAGGGAGCCTCTGTACAGAGGTTATAATCCCTACTTTTAACCTAATCTTTCTCTCTAAAATAACAATTCTATAGTTAATCTATGCTTACTTTGTTTTTTTGGTTAATTTAGACATGCTTTTTTGGGCTTGATTATACTTTTTTTTTTTTGTTTAGTCTTCTCTCTTGTTATGTATAAGACTAGTGTATGAAATTCATCCCTCTTTCACTGGGCTGCTGTGTAATTAGAGAAAAAAAATGAGAAACAATGAATATTATTCTACGAAGCAATCATGCTTGCAATGCATCTTAACTTTCTGTTTTATAGAACAAAATCATAATTGGTTCACTATGTTAAAATATTACTTACCCATACCAACCTTACAACTGTAATTGCAATCCAACAAAAAAAGTACATATACAAACTAAGTTGCTACAAATTGAACCATCTTTACAGAAAGCTATATATACATCAAGTCAACAACTAACCAATTTTTAGCTACCAAACTGAAACTGTAAAAATACTTAATATCGTGAAAATCGAAGTTGGTGTTTTTTTTTCCATTCATGGCTTAACCGATTAACCATGCTCGCAATAGCAGCATCCAGCTAATGTATGCAAAATGCGAAGTTGTCTTTTTAGTTCCTCATTCAATTAGCATCTGTTTGGTAGAGTGAACTGATATACTTCCATTGTCCTCTGTACCGGATGACTTCGGTATCTAATCTGCAAGTTGTTCTACACAAACCCTGAAAAAATAATAAATAAGGAAGATTCAGTAAATCTCTACTACTTATAAAGCACCCTTAGCAAGGTCAGCATTTTTCACACAAAGGGGTCCAAACAATTTTGTTAGCATCATTATAAACCATTGATCAATATGATGTACGGTTTGGATCGCTATTTCTATAAAGGGGTCGACTCTACACACAAATAAGTCAGGGCGGTGGATGCATTGAATAAATTTCTGTAGCCACGCGCGAGTTCGAATCCCAGTACACGAACTTTTTTTTTTAACATTTCTTCGCTACTTTCCTCTCCGATCCCCGTCGATATCTTTCCAAGTTAGACAGAGTGCGAAAAAATTGGATCTCTTTCCTCTTTTATTTCGCTAGGGTTTGTATACTGACGCCGCTCCCTTCTCCTCTCTCCGATTTTAGCTTTTTCCTCTTCCTTTTGTCGATCCATACCCCTAGACGCGGTTCCCTAAGCGATGGGAGGCAACTTTCGATCTTCACCATCAATGGCACGCCACATCGCCGTTTATATGCCTTCGTCCTCTTTCGCAGCACCCGAGATGCCATGGCAGATGCTCAAGACACCACGATCATGAAGATCGATAGGGAAGCCTCCGTTCCGTCTTAATCAATAATCATCTCTATCTAGCCTCAGTACCGACCCCTCTTCGCACCATCTCTTCTCCTTCGCCCCAACCCTACCTTTCCAAGCCCAACTCTCCCTTCGCCACCTCTCTATTCCATTCACCCCTGCTACCTCACTTCTCTTCGGTAGATGCAGAGATCGTTAAACTTTTATTGAGCCGAGAGAGACAGATGCAATAGGGAAGATCTCATAGGTGCGAGTTTTGTTTTTACTCAATTTTAATCTCACTTTGCTTCTTGGTTGTTGCCCTTATTTCATTTTTTTAAAAATCTTTCTTAATATTTCTTCTTTATTCGATTTATTCTTTTCTGCTCTTGCCGTTTCTTATTTTGGCAGGGAGCATAAGTGAATAGTGTTTTTGTAGCTTTTTCTTCCTGATCGGTTGATTCAACTCAAAACCCTCTTGGAAAATAGGGCATACAAGACAACAGCACAGATCGTCGATGTCAAGCCTTTAATCAACCAACTGTTTGCGAAACCCTTTCTAATCGGAGGCGTACAACTGTCACAACAATATCTTCTAGAACCAGTAAAAATACAGATTTTGGATTATAATCGTCAAATTGTCGATCGCTGCTTTTGGTCATGTTGCCGATAGATTCTTCTCCTCCAGTGCAACAACCTCCTCGCACAAGGTTTCTCCTATTCTATTTTGCGCCTCAGTTTTAGCTTTTGCTTATTGTTAAGAGCAGTATACATAATTTCTGAAATTAAAAGTTCCATATTGATAGCAGTATACATAATTTCTGAAATTAGAAGTTCCAAATTGATAGTTGTATACACAATTTCTGACTTTCATCAAATCCAATCTCCTCATGCATCCAAGGTCAATGCAACTGTTTGTTTATTCTTTACAATCAAATTGGTTGAGGCTTGCAATTCAATTTCAATTAAGTGTTTTAGGAAATGCCTTCAGTGTTGTATAATGCCACTAACTGATCTAGCTAAGATCAAGTGCTTTGATGAGTTTTTCATTTGTTTTCTTTATTCTGATTTTTGGTTTTTTTTTTTATGGAATATTGATACAAGGCTACTAAACATAAAGCAGGAGGCCCTTGCACAGGATACCAAGCATCAAAGTACGTTAGGAGAGGTAGGTCCATTTAAGGGATTTCTTTTTGAAAATTTTTTGTCAAGTTTGTTATATTAATCTCCTGATGTGGTTTAATTTGTAATGCCACAGTTTCAAAATAAACAATGTAGTGTTTCAAAAATTAATTGTATAGAAAGCTGAGAACTATAACCTCGAGGCCTCAACCATCGACTTGCTTTTTGCTACTAATATTTTTTCTGTTCATTTTGGGACATTACTTATTTATAAACCAAAGAGGTACATTGTTTCAGATTTATGAATTTATCACATGTCATGCATCTTCAATATCATTTTGTTTTGATATTTATGTGCACTTAACCAGTTATAAACCAAAGTGGTACAGTGTTTCAAAATATTCCATATGAATGATGCTATATCAATCAGAACCCAGTCCAGATCTAATAGCCTGTGCTTATGCCATGGCATGTAACCTTCTTCCTCTTCAACCCTTTGTGAACCAGTAAACTAATATTACTGAAGTACAAGGTGTCGGTCATTGTTAAGGTCGTTGCTTAATTAATCTTAAAGTAACTGATTTATTTATTTCTTCTTCTTCTTCTAATTATGTTGATTGAAGCTTGGATATGTTCTTCTTGAAGTCTCCACTGCAGGTAAGCTAGAGTGTTTTATTTGAAATTATTTTTCTCGCTAATTGTGTTATTTATTGAGTATATGTCTTTATAGATACCATTAAATTTGCAAGTCACAGTATATCATTTGGGGCAACCATGTTCGCATCCATCTTCACCAATCAGTTTGACGGATCAATCTTCATCCTCTCTCTTTTGCCGCGGCACCAAATCCTCTTTGCCGATCGATTATTCACCAATGCCATGGACAAAATACAAGACCAGGAGAGGAGAAGAAAATGAAAAACCATGGAAAGCTTGCAGATTTCTATTTGAGGAGAAGAAAAGAGCACCAGGTCGGTTTGCCTCGATTCGGGCGAAATCGCCGTGGCCGAGAAGGAGAAGAGCTAAGCTTTAGTGGAACTAACGATCGAGTGAGACGAATTTATGGACGATCCACTGATGATCGTGCACATAGGCAGCCACCTCATCGAGACAACCGTTGCATTTGTGGACTCTGTCTCTGGTGCATGGGTCTGATCCACCATTTCGGAGACTCGGCTCTTTGCGGCGGTGGACCCATCGTTGTCAGCGTCTGAGGCTTGAGAAGGTTGCCGAGGGGGGTCTCGCAGGAATCTGAAGGGCCCTCTGAGCAACCCAAACCACCCGTCTAACCTATACCAAGCGATTGCCATCTGTCTTGGTGGGTCCCACGTGCTCTTCTACAAGCTTGGCAACTTGTAACATAGAAAGGATCCAGGTAGTATCGTTCCTGTCAGTCTCAGAGATTTACTAAGTAATAGCAAGGTGGTGGTGGTGGTTGGATGAGGGATTACAGAAATGGTCAAGAAATTAGATAGCGAGTGGGGTTTGAAGGTATATATGCGTGTTTTCCATGATTTATTTTCTTTCTGATTTTCAAAAGAAATGGCCATGAAATGCACATGTATAAAATCGTGTAAGTTTATAGTCAAGAAATGGCCAAGAATTGCAAGGGTGTATTCATGTTCTAAAATTTATTTTGTATAATACTAAGATTCAATTAGACATTGCTGATTTCTATTGCACAATCTGTGTTATTCTTGGATTTCTATTTGTAGTCACTTTCTTTTTTTTAAAGTAAAACAGGAGAACTTATACGTTATTCTAAAGCAGGTTTACTCAATACCATCATGTGTTGCTTTGTTATATGATTAAATTCAAGTAAATTAAAGTTACTGGTAAATTTCATTCTACTTTTTTGTGCGATTATCCAGTGAGTTAAAAAGGTTTATAAATTGTTAAATTTCATTCTACTTTTTTGTGCTATTATCCAGTGAGTTAAAAAGGTTTATAAATTGTTAGATCGCACGACCAGTGGATATGAGAAAGATAGCAGCAGAGACTTATGGAACATATGTAATTTGGTGGCTGAAGCCTGAGAAGGGAAAGGTGGTAATGAAAGATCTGGTGGCTGCAATGGAGAAACCGACCTGGTGGTCTCTTCTCTCCTCAAATTACGTCGTTTCTCCATTGCAGCCACCCCTGTCTTTGAGTTTAATTTTTGTTTGTGTTATTAGTAGATATTTTCTCTCCATAAAGGGGAGGGAGAACATAGGGGTAAGAGAACACAAAATTGAAAGACCTCTTTTCATTTTAATGAAATTAATATTTTTTTTTTTGCTCAATCAGTTTATTCGGAATCTAAAAAAACATTATTCAATTCGTTGTGTACATATACATGCGAGGCGTCAGAAACATAATTTTAAATTTGTAATATATTGTTATTGTTTTTTTTTTCCTAATTTTAATTGGTAATCTATACTACTTATTAAAGCACCCTCAACAAGATCAGTAAATTTTCACATAAAGGGATGGAAACAATTGTTAACGTCATTATAAACCATTGATTAGAGAGATATACGGTGGATCGCTATTTCTAATAAGAAGTCGACTCTACACACGATGACGGTGAATCATCTTGCCTCTGTCAGCAATGTACTGCGGACTTATATATAGTTCTATTGAGAAAGCACGCCTGCAGTTGTTTGTACCTCTTTTCAAAGCAACAACGGTGGAAATGACAAAAAAATAAGAAACACTAGATTTATTACGCAGCATGTATCCAACGGTCGACGTTGCCCAACTATAATTAAAGATAATGGCACACGGCCTATTACTGACACTAAGAGAGCTACATACAATGGTGTGATATTTGTGCTTATTCGTGCTTTTTGGCATTTCTGCTTTAATCTTCTTTGTTTGTTTTTATTGTTGGTTGAAATTGTTTTAGGTTTGTTTGTTTCAATTGTATTGATACTTAAATCTATACTACTTATTAAAGCACCTTCAACAAGGTCAGCGGGGGCTGTTGTTGAACTCAACAAAATTCTTGCTACTGATCCATTGCAGATGGGCTTGTCTATTAGGAGCGGCCGTGATTTTCTTTTTTCTGGAATGAATAATTATACATTAATTTCAGACAATTATGTGTTTAATAACACAGTAATTAGTTGTATTGTACAATTGGAACAAATAATGAATTAAACATGAAATTGCAGAGAGGTCTTATACTTTTAAAAAAGGGAAAATTTTGTTCTTTGAGCTTAATTTATATGTTATTTTACAAGCCTCTTTCATATTATTATTATTTTTTTAAAGATACTTATATAGGTCGAATTACTGTATAATTGTTTCGAATTTACTATACTAAAAATTAAAATATTTTTCATTTAAAAAATTGTCCAATGTAATTATTTTAATTATAACTTGATTTATATTTTTTTTCACGTTATGACACTGAAGGTATCTCACAAAAAATTAATATTTCATTTGACAATAAAAATCCTTATTAGATTATGTGTAGCACAATTTTTTAAGAACAAAATAATTTCATAAAAAAAGAATATATATCAAACTTAAACGTGTCAGTTTTATGTAAGGATCAATGATTTATTTTAAGTAAACTTCCATGCAATTATAAAAATTGCCCGCACATTGAGCGGGCACTGCTGCTAGTATCATATATAAAGACCTGGATTGAAGAAAGAAAAACAAGAAAGTCAAAAGGGAAGGAAATAAACCTGAAGTTTGTTTTATTGCCAAACAAAATTTTTGGTCATTTTATTCTAGTTGGTCTTAATTAAAATATCATCTTTTTTCACTAAATGATAAAAATTACAAAGTGTCATTGTTATAAAGTTAAAAAAAAGGTTCAATTTTACATACCTGTACCAAATCTGACACAATATTTATCAACACATGGAGACCATCCAAGGTATTAATTGAATACCAATATACCATATATACTACCTATCAGGCTACCATCTCGTCATCTCATCTACCTTGCTTCAAAAGGAAAGACTTAATTTGCACCATTAAAGATGCTAGTTTGTATATGTTTTCAAGTATTTCAATAAAAATTTCGGCGTTACTGCATATTGTTGGGCATCGCATCAATGCACTAAACCCGATTAGATAATTAAACGCAGAAAAACTGGTACTCGGATGACAAGTCAAATAATTGGAAAAATGAGTCTACTTACTACAAAGGATCACAATTTTCTTTTTATTTTTAGAAAACTTGTAGTGGCTACCAAGTGAAAAGGAGCTCAATTTTCTAGTTCTTCATTTCCACTTAGACATCAAACACAGTCTCTCATTTATCCAAAAGCATTAAGACATAGTAGGTAAGTGCTCTTTGTTTCCGATTGAGACATCAAGCACAAATTAACTAGGTCCCGCCCATCTCATTCTCATGTTTCAGCCCAAAATTTCTGATTCCGATTTCAAAGTCGGCGGCAGCGATCAACAGATCAACCGCCTGAATGGGACGGCACAGCACCTTCAGTGCCGCATGAAGAGTTCTCATTCTAAGATCATCAGCTCGTGCAATTATATCCTTCATCCTGCCTGGTGCATCTCCTAACTCTGCCGACCCCGTCTCGATGAACCGGGTTGCTAGATCCTCGTGCAGCCGGCTCATCTCCAGCTCTAGCTCATCCTCCTCTTGTATTGTCCTCCTTTGTAGCTCATCAACCAACTTAAGCTGAGTCGGGCTCAAGTCCCCCAGGTCACCGGATCCGGTCCCACTTAACAGGTCCTGCATGTAACCAACATATATATATGCCAACACGGTGAACTTAACATGCATATGATTAATCAATTAAACATGTAAATAAACTGTGCTTGATCATATACATATATATATATATATATAGTGTATGCTATACTTGTACCTGTAATTGTGACTCAAAACGCCGGCTGGACTCAGAGTAGAGGAGGTGCACCAGAGTGTTAGGTCGCCACCCGGCAAGCCAGAAAACAACACCTCGCTCTACAGAGGTGGCCCAGGGGGTTGTGAAAGCCCGGACCGGGTCGAACTGGCTTATTTCAGACCGAACACGGTAGTACGACTCGTAGTGGGCTATGGATTGGTCGACGACAGACTGAACCTTTTGTCGGTCTCCCAAGGAGTATCGGGCGGTGCGCAGATCCCGGCGGATTTGATAGAGGTGGTTAAACCACCGCTGGAAGAAGTCGTCTGCCTCTGAGTCTGTCTCCATTAACTGCAAACTGTGTTTGTGGAACGAGACAGTGTTTACCTAGCGGTGTGTACGTCTACTTATATATTGGAGTGAAGTTAATTTCAAATTGTGAAGTTAATTTCAAATTTTCGATACATGTCCTCCGAAAATGTTGGTTTCGTAATTTTAAACCGCTACCAAAAATATTTATTTTACCTTTTTTTTATAAACCAAATCGTTGTAAATTGCTACCAAAAATCAAAATTTAGGAAGAAAACGTTAAAAATGGAAGGAAGGGTACTATCAGCTGGCAAATCATTTTTGCAATATTTCTGCGTATTTTTATTATTTATTGTTATTTAATTACTATAAACACTCTCGCTATTAATCCGATATTACGAGATATATTGTAATTGGTAAATATCCTCGAGGACAGTATATATATATATAGAGAGAGATGCTATGGTGCATCGTGATGTATTAAGGCTTTTATACATCACTATCATATTTGTCGATAGTTTTACAAATTGAAAAATCTAACTAAACAAATTTAATCTATATATTGAAATCTCATTACAAACCAAATTTTATATTTTTTGAAATTTTTTTACTATTTTTTTCGATTTTTTTAAAACCTGCCATTTTTAAAATTTCTTTATTATTAATTGGTTTCCAAAAAAAGGAAAGTTTTAGAAAATTCGAAAAAATAGTAAAAAAATAAAAAAAATATAAAATTTGGTTTGTAATGATATTTCAATATGTAGATTGGATTAGTTTAATTAGATTTGTCAATTTATAAAACGGTTGACGGTTGACGGATAATGATCGCACCATAGCATATCTATATATGAGAAATGCTATGGTGCATCGCGATGTATTAAGGCTTTTGTACATCACGACCATATTTGCCGATAGTTTTACAAATTGAAAATCTAACTAAATAAATTCAATTTACATATTGAAATCTCATTACAAACCAAATTTTATATTTTTTGAAATTTTCTTTGCTATTTTTTCGATTTTTTTAAAACCTGCCATTTTTTTCGCGATGCACCATAGCATGTATATATATATATAGAGAGAGAGAGAATGGCTAACGTGCCATCTATGGCATGGAGGGTCCCGTGCCATCAAGTCATTTTTCGAGATCCAAAATTCAAATGGTCAATCCAAACCGTTCAAGTTGTTCTCCATATTGAAATATCTTTGGAGACCAAATTTTATATTTTTTCGAATTTTTTTACTATTTATTATGATATTTTTAAAAACATTATGATTAGAGTATTTCAGGCCCTCCAATTTAAAAATATTATAATAAATAGCAAAAAAATTTGAAAAAATGTAAAATTTAGTCTTCAAAGGTATTTGAATATTTTGATCAATTTGAACGGTTTGGATCGACCGTTTGACTTTTGAATTTAAAAAAAATGAGTTGATAGAAAATTGATGGCATGTGCCATCGATGGCGCGTTAGCCACTCTCTCTCTCTCTCTCTCTCTCTATATATATATATATATAGAGAGAGAGAGAGAGGTGGGCTAAAGTGCCATAGATGGCAATGCCATAGACGTATTTTTTTAGTCATTTTTTGAAGATCCGAAATTCAATCAGTTAATCCAAACCGTGATCACCATATTGAAATACCATTGAAGACCAAATTTTATATTTTTTAAAATTTTTTTGCTATTTATTTTGATATGTTCAAATTGGAGGGTCTGAAATACTCCAATTATAACGTTTTTTTAAATATCATAATAAATAGCAGAAAAATTCAAAAAAATGTAAAATTTGGTCTCCAAGTGTATTTTAATATGGTGAATAACTTGAACGGTTCGAATTGAGCATTTGAATTTTGGATCTTGAAAAACGACTCTATGGCACGGGACCCTCTGTGCCATCTATGGCACATTAGTCATCCTCTATATATATATATAGCTGTGTTTGGATGGTTGGATGGGAGTGAAAATAAGAAAATAAGAAAAGATAAAAATAAATTTATTATTAAACAATTCAAAATATTCACAAAATTACACACTTTTCAATACTTCTTTTTTACTTGTTTTTTTATCATATTCCTCTTATTTTCGCACCATCCAAACGGAGATGGTGTAAACATTCAAGCCAAGGGTATCACAAATTCTGAAATTCACAGAAGCGCAGGAGTGTCGGAGCCGAAGTGTAATTGCTTCGTAAATAAGTAATAACCCTAGTTTTAAGCACCGCTCGCCGCAGAAAAAAAAAAAAAAGAAATTTGAAACAAGAGGATTTCCTCCAGTCGGCACGTGTTGTCATAGTGCCACGCGTCGTTGTAAGCGTCCTTCTTCTACTGCCAGCTGTTGGGAAAGTGACTCGTTTCCGGTGCATTGAGATATACAAATTATGTTTCAAAAAAAAAGATATACAAATTTAATGCCACTTGTGGGGTCGTTTGGATCGCTTAGGAAGTTGGGAAATTTGAGGAAGTTGCAATTCCTAGAAATAAATTTATTGGAAAGTGTGTAATTTTGTGATGAGTTTAAATTGTTTATAATAAATTTATGATAGGAAGATGAAATTCCTCAAAATCTCATGGGGATCCAAACGGCCCCTGTGGTATGTGTGTGGTTGTACGTGCAAAAGTGCAATATTGCAATGTGAAGGCGTGAGCAATTGATCAGCAAAATGCATCACAGACACAGACACATGTACGTAGGCCTGCCAACGAAAACAAAAAGAAAAGACAAAATCAGCCGTATGCCCTCCAAATTTTCTCTAATTAGCCATATGTCCTTTTATTCTTTAATATTAGTCATATACCCCTTAAATTATGGTTACTATTGCCATTTATCTTTTTGGCTAATTTAAAAATTTAATAATTCTAAAAATCTAATTTACAAAAGTTAAGACTGAAATACCCTTGACCTTTCCCCTCTCTTCTTTCCCTTCTGATAGATCCCATCTTCCGTCCTAAATTTCGAATCATATATGATATGAAAAATCAAGTGACATGGGCTACCTAGTTGTTAATATATAGAATCATGATTCTGGTATTACGTGGGTTAGTGGGTATCATAAACCTTAATAAGTTAATGCTTGCTTGCATTGAATCTATTTGCAAAATCTATTCTTTTATTATTTCCGATAAGTCATATGCTTTTATTCAACCAATAGATGGAAAAGGTGATTGCTTTTTCAAAATATTGACTTACGCCACTATTTGTAGGATAATGGAAATACAAATATGTTCGATGACTACTTCTCACCAATTTGATTATCAAAGAGAAAATTTCATTGCCTCATCAGAAATTAAAGGCAATTAGAAAGAAGGAAAGGGAAAAGTAAGGGGCTTTTCAGTCTTAAATTTTGTAAATTAAATTTTCAGAATTATTATATTATTTAGATTAGACAAAAGAGTAAATAGCAATAGTAACCATGATTTGAGGGATAAATGACAAATATTAAAGAATAGAAGGGTATATGACTAATTAGAGAAGATTTGGAGGGCATATGACTGATTTTGCCAAAAAAAAAACGTTATGCCGTTCCATTTGCTGAAACGGAACGGTAAACGGTAGAAATATTTGTTTTATTTCCTTAATGAAACGGTAAACGGAATATGAAATGGAACGATTTAACGTGTTTTAACGTATTTTTGTACATGCCGTTTAGCGAAATCATTTTGTTTAGTAAGTGAAACGGTAAACGGTAGCGAAATCAATTTCGTTTCATAAACAAAACGGTAAACGGAACACCTCATTCCGTGTCCGTTTACCACGTTAATCAGGTCTACATGTACGTCCTGGCGCGCCCCGCTTGTTGCATGCCAATGGCCAATGACTCTTCACTCTTTACACAATTACACTACATACCATCCACTCCTGCGCCTACTGACGAAACTCGAAAGAAATCGTTCCCACAAAATTTGACTATATTATTATTATACGATACAAGTAAAACGAGGAGATAATGTCAGTGTTTAAAATTTGTAATAAACAAATTGTATTTTTTTTTAATGCATGGATGGCTGGATGCCCTGTTTTGTCTTATTGTTTTTTAGGATTTTGTTTTTTTCTTTTTCACATTCATCTTTGCAGAATGCAGAAAATTGTATTTGCTCGGCCGAACGTGGAGATGTAACAGTCACACAATAATCATTAAGAAAAAGAAACAGCCGCACAAATTAAAATAGAAAAGAAGATTGCCAAAAAAAATAAATAAATAAATAAATTGCTGCTGGCCTATCAAGGGCCGTTTGGATCGCTTAAGAATAGAAGGAATTTTTTATTTCTAGATATAAAGTATTGAAAAGTATGTAATTTTGTAAAAAGTTTGAATTATTTATAATAAATTTATGCGAAATTCCTTCTATTCTCATATGATCCAAACAGCCCCAAAGAGCTTGTATACGACTTGGGGTGTGCTCTGGCCTCTGGGCACTCAATCACTGCGAGCATCCCTTAATTTATTTTGACACATATGCCCCTGCCCCGTAAAATTAGGCAAGAGCTAACTGTTTCGCTTCCTCCAATTAAGTCTCACAAATGTTTCTTTAATTAATTCTCTCTTAAATATTAAATTCTTTGGGTCAATTTCTTAGCGGTATTTAAGAGCCATTATTTTTCATAGAAGTTAAGAGATGTAGACATATAGTTATTGAAGCGGCAGTACATTTCAATTTTTTTAGAAATTAATTTTTTTAAATAAATTAAATTGAAATTTCATAATTAATAAAATATATTTTATAAATTAAATTGAGGTTCCAATCGACTCCTTTCCCTTTTTTTCTTCTTTCCATAGTTTTGAAACTCGCCGAGTTGGCTCGAAATCGGCCCAAATTGACTCCGACTCGACGCCCAACAATCCGATTAATAGAGAGTTGGAGCGGATTTGGGTTGAGGTCACCATTAATGGTGGCCTTCATTCATGGAGAGAGGTGACAGAGTATCGGGAGCACTGTAAAAGGTTTCTAAGATGGAAATGTACCAATTGCTTTATTCTGTTTTTTTTTATGTGAATTTATATCCTTAGAACAAATTGGTATTCCATGTTTATAATTTTTTAAATTTCAAGTTCATATTGACTACTTCGAGAGTCAAGATAAGATAATGAAGGATTCTAAATGACTTGTTTATCTAGCTTTTGTTTTACTTCTCTTGAATTTGAAAATATTGATTCATCAATATTAGCAAATCTTGCTATAAAAATATCTTATGTCAATGGTTAAAAATATTTAACAATAGAAGAAGAGTTAAAATCAATATAAATTTTTAAATTTTTTTAATGTTTCATTTTTTTTACGTTTTGGAAGAAAAATTAGAACATATATTGCATAATCAATAAACTAAATATATTTTAAATGAGATAAATTTGATTCAGACTAATTGTAATGGAAAATACTTATGATCAAGAGGATCTCTTGCCTACACTGCTCGCACCGAGTGAGTTCGCATCCCAGTTCCGACAGAGCGACCGGACCCTTCAGTTGTCACGCTGCACCCCTATCGTGTTGTACTTTGCTCTGCTGACGCTTTTTGTCTATATTGACCCAACCGTACTTTTTATACAAGTATGGGCTAAACTAGGCCGGGCCCTACTTAATGGATCGAACCCTATCAGCACCTTTTATCAGCTCAAACAACTGACCAGGTTTTAAAATTGGATCTATAAACCTTTTAAGACAAAAGGTTGCGCATTTCCAAATAACAATTTGTTCTTTCTAAAAAAATAAAAACTAAAATAAAATAAAAAAATAAAAAGAAAAAAATCCAACTTTGACTTTCTTGGGAAGTTTGATAAATTTGTTTGTTAAAAAAATTATCATATCAGCGAAAATCTAATCATAAAACTAAAAGAGATACAATAAAAACAAACAACCACGACTAATATATATATAGAGGTGCATAACGTGGAAAACGACCGCGAAAGTGATCATTTTCGTTAACCGTTGTATTGATGCACGCAATTTTTATACTTATTGCGTTGATTGTTGCATCCGTTTAATACATGTTGCGTTGATTGTTCCGTTGATGGAAACGATAAAAACGGTTATAACCGTCTTTGACTACCTAACTGTTTTGCATTTTATTAAGATGTAAGAAAATAAACTATTCTGCATTTTGTATGAAACAGAGATAGAGAAATGACAGATTAGGTCACGCGGGAAAGGGGGAGGAGGCACTATAATCACCTCTTGCTCTCGACGGCGATTGTACTCGGTGGTGTAGAGGCGAGAGAGATAGATGTGACTGTGTTCGGCGGAGAAATGACGGAGCGACGCTGCAGAAATCTAATTTTACTCATTTCTCCCTTGATCTCTCTGCTGAGGTCCTCTACAATCTAATAATAAAACCATAAAAAAAAAATTAGACGAAATGCGTGAAATAAACGACCACGAAACGTACCAGTTTCACTAATCGTTCCGTTCTGAGACGAAACAATATTTCTATTTGCGTTGGTTGTTTCGTTCCTTAAACGAAACTGAAATTTTTATCCGTTATCGTTCAGTTCCGGACGAAACGAAACGAAAGAACGGTTGAAACGACTACCGTTTTCAGCCCTATATATATATATATGAGTTCATTGGTGGCAACAATATCTCAATTTTATAACTCCTAACGGTCGATTTGAATTGTTTAACTAATTTCATATTCAAATATTGCTGGAAAATAAATTTTAGATTTTTAGATTTTCTTTAATAGTTTTATATTAAAGAAAAACACTATCATTGAAGGGTTCATAATTCTCAAATGAGCTGGTTTTCTAAAAATTCAAAGAAAGAGTGAAATACTTCAACAATGTTTGCATATGAATATCAGTCTAACTGTCTAAACGCGTTGGATCGACCATTAGAACCTCAAAATTGAGAACTTCAACGATGTTTACATATGAATATCAATCTAAACTTCTTCAACAATCCAAACACTATCATCTACCAGCTGTGACTGATTTTGTTCTATAATAATATTTAAAAAATAATTTTGAAAGATGCCTAACTCATAATTTCAAAGTTTTGTTCCTTATTTAGTATACCTGCAGCCAACCATCCTTTTAAAGAGCTAGCGCTGTCCAAAATAATAATAATAATTAACAAAATATTAAGAAAAATCTTTAAATACAAAAAGAAGGGGGTCTTATGACTGAACTTTGATTCGGAATTCAGGAGAGTAAATTTTGTGACATTTCCATAATGTTGTTATATTAACAAATCAGATGTTCTTATGAAAAAAATATGTTCGTTTAATGACCGAAAAATAATTATAATATCTTTAATTATTTATTGTTTTTCTAGGAATACCTTTCTTCTTCCTTTTCCTGGATCAGTACTGGGTGCGTTTGGATGAGAGAAGAAGAAGAGGAAGAAGGAAGATGGGAAGAAAAAAAATTATAAACAATCCAAACTCTTCACAAAGTTACACACTTCCCAATACTTCTTCCCACTTTTTCCCTTCTTCCCTTCTTCCCACACCTATCCAAACGCACCCACTACGTTCAAGTATTCCTCGGAAGTTTGCTTTGCATCATTGTAGGAAGTATCATCATATCACAGAATCAAACGAAATAGAGTTAGTCTCAGAGAATTTTTATCATCAATCAACATTAAAGATCAGTTCAACTTTATCAGTCAGAAATCAGAATAATAAGCAGATGACCGTTATTTTTAAAAATAAAAATTGTATCGGTAATATTATATTTCTCAATATCTTAATCGTATTATTGCATATAGTTAGTGAACAACGATCAGAAAACAGCATCATCTAAAAATAAAAGGAGTTTTTTTAACAAGAGAAATGTTATACTAAAAAATTTTAATTAAAGCAACAAGTATACTTTATTTTTAAATAGAGCACACTTATAACGGCAGGAGGAATACCGCTATAGCCCAAGGCCTATAGCGGCACTCCAATTGCCGCTATAATTTTTTTAAATTTGATTTTTTATTTTTTGTATTTTTATGTGTTTTTATTTTTCTGAATTTGAATATTTAATATCCATGCATTTGTTTTTTTATTGATTTTTCAATTTTAAAATTTTATTACTCATAATTGGATGTGTATTTATGAATTCAATGTTTATTATTTTATTAGATCAAACCGTTGCTGGTTGCCGATAGCCGGTAGCTTGCCTCCTCTTGACTCAAAATCGAACATCGTCTCTTCTCCTTCCTCTCCTTATTGTATTACAAATGTATCATGTCGTATCATTTCGTGTTGGCACGAGTTAATATTTTCAACGTGTCTTATCATGTCGTGTTATGTGAAGTAATTGATTAAAACGACACGCATAATGACACGACATGTCTGACACGACATGTAAAATATGTCAAGTCATATTATATTTTATTTTGATTTTTTGCTAAAATTTAATTAAAAATTTCTTAAAAAATCATTGAAATCTATTTTGATTTCATATATTAAAATAAAATTAATTATTCGTATGAATAAAAATTATTAAATTTATAATATAAATTTAATATAATTTAATAAATTTGAAATAATATTGATTTTTGTCATGTCAACTCGTGTTACGTGTCGTGTCGTGTCATGTGTCAACTCGTGTCGTGTTAAGACGAGTCAATGTTTGAATGTCTCCAACACGACACGACTTTGACAAGACACGTCAACCCTTCACGTGTCGTGTTAATTCCATAAATGTGTAGTGTCGTGCCATGCCAACATGCATGTGTCGTACAACACGACACGTGTGTCCATAAATGTGTCAAGTCGTGTCGTGCCAACACGCATGTGTGTCGTACAACACGCACATGTGGTGCTAATTCCATAAATGTGTCGTGTTGTACGACACACATGCGTGTTGGCACGACACGACACGACACCTTTATGGAATTAGCACGATACGTGCGGGTTGGCGCGTCTTGTCAAAGTCGTGTAGTATTGAAGACTTTCAAACATTGACATGTCTTAACACAACAAGAATTGACATTTGACACGACACGTAGCACGAGTTGACATGACAAAAATCAATATTATTTCAAATTTATTAAATTATTATGAATCTATATTATAAATTTAATAACTTTTATTCATAATAATAACAATAGATTTCAACTATTTTATTTTATTAAAATAGATTTCAACGATTTTTTAAAGAATTTTTTAATGAAATTTTAGCAAAAATTAAAATAAAATATAATATGGTTTGACACATTTAGATGTCGTGTTAACAAATTTTTTCATGTAACACGACGCGATAGACACGTTGATATTAGACACGTTGAAAATATCAACTTGTGTCAACACGACATGACACGACACAACGTGATACATTTGTAATACAGTAAGGAGCGGAAGGAGAGAAGATGAGGTTCGCTTTCGAGTCAGGAGCAGGCAAGCTACCGGCTATCGGCAACCAGCAACAATTTGATCTAATAAAATGATAAATATTGAAATTTATAAAAAAAAACATCCAACTATGAGTAATAAAATTCTAAAACTGAAAAAACAATAAATAACAAATGCATGATATTATAAAAATTCAAATTCAGAAAAATAAAAACACAAAAATGCAAGAAATAAAAAAATCAAATTAAAAAAAAATCCTTATAGCGGTAATTGGAGTGCAGCTATAGGCCAATGCTTATAGCGGCACTCCAATTGCCGATATAACTGTGCTTTATTTAAAAAAAATGTATACTCCTTGCTTTATTTAAAAATTTTTAGTATAACATTTCTCTTATTAAAAAAAGCTCAAAATAAAATTGTATTGTAAAATTATAATCATCATAGAACATCTTTTAGTTTACTTTGATTTTAATTTTACAAAAGATAGGGGTTTGATCTTTAGTTTTTTTTTTCCATGAAAGGAAAATATCGCAGAAAGTAATAAAACGACTTGCTCAGTTTACAAATGAGAACAGATTTATCAAAGCTGTGGGCTTGTAAGCCTTTTATAACTTTGGATTAGACCTTGCAGGTGTAAATATGGTAATTGGTAAGCAGTGTTTTTAAAAGTGGTCAGGAGTCAGGACTCATTTAGTGGGGTTTGGCCGTTTGGGGGACATCTGTTTAGGTTCAATTGAACACGTCACATTCTGAGAAACAAATTTGGTTATTTTTTGATGCGTTGCTTTATTATTATTATTTTTTTATTATTGAATAAAGAAGCTTCAAATTCCATTTTCTCCGTCTTAAATCTGATTCGTTAATAGAATTCAATTCACCCTCTGCTTCTCCGTCTTTAATTCTGGTTGAACCCTATATTTCAATCAGAACTTCTCACGTTTTCTGACTTATTTACTATGCAGCATTAAAATTTATAAGATAAATTCATTATGCATCTGACAATCAAATCAAATTTTAATCTAATAAGTTAATAATAACCAAGGACACGAATTTGTCCTGTTGAAGTAGGTACATAAATTATTAGTATTTTTTTATGTTTTGTTTTTTTTTTGTTCTTGAACGTGTTCTCTTGGTTTTCTTTCTAGCCTACTCATAGTTGTTGTTGTTGTTGAAGTAGGTACATAAATCAAACAAAGGGTATTGGAGAAAGGTAAACTGAGGCACCGATCAAAATCCCATTTTTTTAACGTGGGATTTCATTTCATTTCGTTTCGTTGGAAAATTCTTGATCAAGACATGAATGTCCTTCAAGTTTGAGCTTTACCTGATCTATGCAACATCTACCACCGTCTAACAAAGCAAGAAGATAACACTACCACTAAACTTTTTCAGTTTTCACACACACAAAAAGAATCATGATTATTTAAATTTAGATAGTAAGACATAGCTCTGTTGCACGAGTAATTAAATACATCTGGAACCTCAAATTCTACTTCTATTTCCTTTGCTCTTGCACCATATACAAACATAAAATACAAAAGGTAATTGCCGGCTCAGGGTGAGGTGAATAGGCTCGGTGTAAATTAGAGAAATAAATAAAAGAATAAGCACACATACAAGAAAAAAAAAAAAAAGAAAAAGGAGGAAGTAATGTAACCACACAGAGGGAAGAGGTATTGACTGGGAAATTGTGTTTCCAACTGGTATCTACAAAAGAGGTCTTTTAGCTTGCTTCGCAAGAGAGGATCTCAAGCTCAGCCCACCAAAGGGGAGAAAGTCTCGGTGTAGCCGCTTCAGGCGAGATTTTAAGGGCCTCTTGTAATCTGTGAGTGACGTCTCGCATTTTGGGTCTCTTTTTTGGGTCTTGATGTATGCATTGCGGGACTATTTCACATATGGCTTGGAGCTCGTCATCCTTATGGGACTTAAGTGTGGGGTCAAGCAGCTTACCAATGCTTCGGCCCTCATTCATGCATTCCAAGGCCTGTAAAAGAATTTAGCAGTATTGCATTAAAGGAAGATTAAAGAAAGAAGAAAGAAAGCTACCAGGTAGCAATTAAGATGAAACAAATTTGTTTCATCCAGAGGAAAAGAAAGCACTACTTGATCCTTTTCATGAGTCAATCTTACCAAGTTTACTAGGGAACCATCCTCTGGTGAGTACGGGAGCTTTCCAGAAATAATTTCTAGTAACAGTATTCCAAAGCTGTACACATTGCCTGCTGGATCAACGTCTGATGGTCTCTCTAATAGGTCATCTCCCTCGTCAAAAGAGGTCCTTGGCTTAGATGATGCCGCTGCTTTCCATACACTCACATCCACAAGCTGACAATATAAAAAGGCATTTAAAAAAAAATGCTTAAAGCATTCACAGTCCTTACAAAGCCTGTCAAATGAAGTAATTACCAATTTCCTATCATATTACTGTAGTAAACAGTTATAGTCTTGTTATACCTTGGCAGCATAATCTTCTGACAACAAGATGGAAGACGAGAGCAAATCAGGGTGGGTTATCGATGGATTGAGCTCGTGCATATGTTGCAAGCAGTATGCTACTCCCATGACAATCCTCATCCTGACCTTCCAATCTATGTGCTCAAATTCTTCCACTGCAATATCCTCACATAAATCTTTAATAAAACTACCGTTCATTGAAGCAATTTTCAACACAATCAATGAGACAATAATTACCATGGAGATGCTCATAAACCGTGCCGTTGGGTGCATACTCCAAGACCATCATTCGCATGAAAGGCTCTTCCTCCTCGCAGTACCCAAGCAGATTGACAAAGTTCTTGTGGTTTACACGCGAGAGCGAATCAATCTAGAGTTTTTTATTGGTAAAGGAGCACAGTGTGTAAATTAGTGAAATACAAAGGTAGTGTAATGTTGCACCTACAGGATTGCAGGACCTGGTTGATGCATATTGTAGGAAATATGAGGTCAGTTTAGATAAAATGAGAACACGTCAAGCTTACTTAACCACCATCCAGACTTGACTAATCCTATTATGCACAATTCAAGTCATATTTGCAAAATCTATAGCTTAGTTACACAATTGGATGAATGGTTACCATTTAATAGCGTTATTTTGATAATGTGCTGGTGTGGATTGACAGCACCAGCTATAACTTTCATCATATCAGCTAAAATATTAAATCATGTCCACCAAGTTGAGGCACATATGCTCTTGTAATTGGACCTTAATTGGTAAGAATGGAAAGTACCTTTTTCCTGAATTGGGTTTCAGCACGCTTCGACCAGTATTTGGCAGATGTAACTGTAGTGGAACAAACAGCAATCTCAACACCATTTGAAAGCGTTCCTTTATACACACTGAAGTGCTGGTAAGATGTAACTATATTGCTGAAGTCCTCACAAGCCCCTACCAACTCTGCACGGCTTAATTTCGGTACTCCTTGGAATCCATAACAAAAAAGACCATTTTAGTTGTATGGTAACAAAGCTAATGCTTATTCAGTGGTGTGAATCACTAACACAGAAAAAGGACCAAACAATTAGTGTATGTACCAGTTACAAAAGCCTTCTGAAGCTGGCCACTTATGCCCGTCTTCCAAGGTTTAACAGTTGAAGTAGTCTTCTTACGGGGCGCCAAAAGCACACACACCACCACTGTCACAAGAAGAGCAGCCACAGGGAAAACCACAACATATATCCATTTAATAGCCTCCTTTTTCTTAGCTGATGTAGGTTCAATTACATCAGGAGAATGTGTAGTAGCAACCTGTGGTGCAGCAACAGTTGTGAGTGGTGCTGGCATGGGTGTAGGAGACTGTATATTTCTGGGGCTTGTAAATGCAGGCAAGGCACCAGATCCAGCTGGTTGAACTGGAGAGGAACTGGGAGTGCCAGTGGAGCTCGAAGGGAGAGCAGCTAAGTTGTCCAGTAGTCGACGCCTTGTAGAACGTGGCATGCCTTTGGTAACTAGATATAGTTCCTTAAATCCACCTGTTAAAAAAAACTGCAATATTAGAAAACTGAAGAACTTGGTGGCCAGTGGCCACCCTTTGCACTAAACTGGTTACTGGTTAATTACTGGCCGAACTGCAAACAGAGTCCATTTTAAGATCTTTGATTTTTCTTCTTTTATTTCTTTTGGTGCCTTTTCTGTCTGATGTTGTAATTCTCCTATTCAAAAGCTCAATGCATAATTAAACATATAGCTAAGGCTGTCATTCTGTCAAATAGAACCAATATATTAATACAAAACTGGCTTCATACAATGATAAACCTTCTGTATCTAACTTTAGCCAAGCTGGTCTCCTAGAAAACTGAGTGAACATAAGTTTTGATTTTCTATGTAGATAATGTTAGTCAAGAATTAACATTTCACCTTGTAGATTTTCTCCATGTCCATGATGATCTCTAAAGGAAACATCTGCTCTTAATCTAAAGCGCAAATAAAAACAATGTTGTAATTAAGAGAGATACCCTTCCAAACAAATAAATTATCTGAAAACATAAAATCAAAAGTGTATCCTTGTATGAAGGAATTCTTACGTGGGTCTGGTTTCATGATTGAAATTTTCATATTCAGTTTCTGAATCACATGGATGGCCCAGATCAAATATGAATGTAGCCCTTTGAATCCTAGGTATATTGCCGTCAAATTCATTATTGCAAAGTAAACTGCAGCATGAGGCAAAGAAGAACTTAATACTTCTAGAGGGAAATGATGATAAAATTTAGAAATGTGCATGTTAGTGAAAATTCAACTGACAGGAGCTTAATGGATCGCATATTTACTAGCTCTGCAGGAATACCTCCCGTCAAATCATTATTTCTCAAGTCCAAGACTTCCAACTTTGCAAGGCTGGTAATCTCTTTTGGTATTCTACCAGAAAACTTGTTATTTCGAAGCATACTGTCACATAAAAGAGTCAAATAAGTATAATGACGGATATGTCATTGATGTTATGATATTCCAAACCCCATATTAGTTTAAAATAGAGGCATTATATTTTAATGTCATTGCAAAAATGAAAAGAAAGACACCCTTACAGAGCTTTCAATTGCTGGAGTTGTGCAAGCTCAGATGCCAAAGTTCCTTTCAGAGTAAGGTTCTCTAAGTTCCTACAAAAAAAAAAACTTTCAGAAATAAATACATGCTAGACATAAAAATGTTATAGACTTCAGCAGAGAAATTTTTGCCATTTAATGCAAAAGCCATCTCAAGCCAAGAGTCATCCCACAACACAGGTATACAAAATGTACATGGATGCAATGGGAAAGAAAAAGATGCACACTGGATATAACCAAAAAAAAAAAAAAAGGCATAATGCATAGTAATTTCATGTTAATTCAAAGATAAGCTTGTGACATTAAAGGGTTAGCGGGAAGTGCAGGCAGTCCTCAACAAAAAGACAGTTTTGCCCATATCTTTGGTATAGAAGATAATCCAACTTAGAAGTTTTGCTGACATGGCAAATCATGTTTGCAAAAATTCATGAATCAATTAATTACAAATCAATGTTGCATATAATTTGCAGATAATGTAGTAGATTATTTTAAATGTATATAATGAAGTAGATTATTTTAAATGTATATCAAAAGAATATGAGAACACATGTTCCTATTATTGGAAAATGGAAACAAATGCTAAAGTGCAAATGAATAAAATCACAAACTTATTTAAATAATTGATCAAAATAGTCAAATGCACCATTCTAGCTAAAAAAAACTGTCAAAATTGCTACTTTACTATAGATGGCAAAGAATAAGAGCAAAAAAAGAATGCATGAACAAGAACAACAAATGCAGAAGCACTATAACTCTAAACAAGTAAAATCAGTGCATTATACTAACAATATTTCGGGGAAAGAAATCCAATGCGGCAATCTAAATCAATTCCTCATTTACACAACATGCATAGCTTCATACCAATTAGGAAATTCAAGATGTAAATAAACATACACAAAAAGGGGAAAAGAAAAAAAAAAAAAAAAGGTTGAAACTGGTGACTTACAACAAAATAACTTTGCCATGATCGCAGCGAATGCCATTCCAATTACAGGGAGTGGCATCTCTTGGATCCCAATTCTCCATTGCGCCATACTCATCTACCTCCACTCCGGATCGAAACTTCAACAACGCCAATCCTTCCCAATTATTAAACACAACGAACATATCAGAAATAATGCAAACAAAGGAAATTGAATGAACAAAATAATAAAATAGTAATAACTAGATTTGGTACCTTCCGGATTAAGTGAGAAGCAGCCATTGATTAGGAAAAAATGGAGCAGGAGAAGAGCGCAGAAAAGCTTGTGCAAAGGAAATAGGAAGAAATTCCATCTAACATACATTTTGACGTCACAAACAAAACCACAAGCACAACCACGAGAGCGAGAGCGAGAGGTTAAACTTAGCACGAAGATACATTTCCTATTGTTGTTGCTTCCAGCAAAATTAACCTCAGATCATCTCATCTCATCTCATGTCATCTGCAAAGAGACGAGAAAATGAGAAACCAGCTTTAAGTTTTGTTTTCATTTGATTTGAAGAATTGAAGAAAGGGTCTCACCTCTCACGTCTCAGAGGTGGAGGGGAGTGAGAAGAGATCAGAGAAGAGCTGTTATCTCAAAATCAAAATAATAAATAAATAAATAAATATTATTATTATTATTTTTTAAAATTGAAAAAAGAATGTTTGAAAAACGACGACCTCAAAGACAACTAACCAGTAACCACCCCGCGCCAATGGCACCCGCCGGCGTGGATTCCCCACGCACGTCTCGCTCTCTCTTTTTTTTAAAAAAAAAAAAATCCCATTTTTCAAACATTTTTTATTTTCTGGATTTTTTTCAATCCCAGTTAAACTGAGCTCCCTCTGTAAAGTTCGTTGCTCTCTCTCTCTCTCTCCAGTGTTTCTCATGATCCGCCTCTGTGGGGCTGGCAGTGGCGCAGCTTAATGAGCCGTATGTGGGGCCACGTGTTCAGTGGGATCAGAAATGATCCTGCTCAATGAAACAGGTGCAGTTGAGTAATTTATCTTTAATTATTTTCTTATATGTTTTTGTCTTTTGAGGACCTGACCTGACGCGCAATTGACCAAGCAAGCGGGACCCACAGGAAAGGATCCGCCCTACGTGACGACGTCGTGCCTCCGCCTAAGCCCTAAGCTAAGTTAGCCCATTAGCCCATTAGCCCTGCCATAACTTTGTATCACATCGTGTGTTACTCGTACTCCACTGGATATACGTTACACATTAAGGAATGCCAGTGATTTGCTACATGTGACTACTCCACGCAATGCTCTCATCTCTATTTTCCAACATTCATCCATGTCCACGTCCTTTCGTCGTAGAATACAAAATTAATTTTTTTCGATTGTAGGTGTACCTTTCAAATCATTTGCTTTCATCACGGCTGATTATTAATTTGCCGTTGTGATATTCTGGAAACACAACATGGAAGCACAAAGAGAAGCACTCTCTTCAGGTAACTTTTAACTTGGGGGTGTGGAATTAACGGAATTAGGCGATTATGCTCAATCATTTTAAAATATCCAAATATTAAAGTTAAATTGAAATATTTTTATATATAAATAGTTCCATAGTAGCCCAACCTTATTTATTTTTTCTTTTTATAATTAGCTAGGGAGGATGAAGTAGCCCAAAAAAAAAATTCATTCCAACGATCCAGACCCCAAAACAGATGTTCCACGGAATGCAGAATGTGACGTGCTATTTATAATTTATTATTATTTTTTGCTTATTTATTTATTTATTTATTTATTATTATTACAGCGGAATAGGTGTTGATGTTGCATACAGTAGAGATGGCACAATCTTGAATCGGATCAGAGTTTATGGTTTTTAAAAGTTAAACTCTCAAGTTTATAACAAAAATTAATAATACGTAAATAAACTTATTCAAATTCGATAGAATTTAATTCCCAATAAATTCAAACCTGGTTTAATTTGAGTCCGAATAAACCAGATTTCGTGTCATCTAATTCTGTTTAAAAATTATTTCGCACTTGGTTTTACATATGACGCGAATTTAGTTTGACGAGTGATCAGGTCTGTTTAGAGCCCAACATGTCTCAAACTCCATACATGATACACCTAAGCACATTCCAAATTGCCAATCCGAAGTTAAATAATTCAATAACTTGAGAATCCAAAATATTTCATGCAAGGACGACTCGAACTCTGAATGGACCAACCTTAGAGACTAGAGAGAGTGATCATCAAAGATCGATATTTGAAAGTTGAAACTGATGCGAAGCCAAACTAATTCAACCCCGAATAATGACTATGCCTGACATATGACTGATTTCAAGGATCACTCATTTCATATCATGATATGATATATCAAATAAAGAACCATATTGACGATGTCAAACAGGCACCACCACTGCCAGTCCGGCCGCCGCCGCCAACACAAAAATCCCCCTTACAGTGTCAACACAATCTGTATCAATTTATACCATCATTAATTAATTAATTAAATTGTCACATCAAAATTAGCAGTTAATAATACTGTTGGGTACAGATAGTAGTTAGGCACTGGTTTCATTGTGGTACCACTGGTACCATCGTGATTCCAGTGCAGTAATAGTGATAGAGTGGTATTGTTTTTGTAATACTTTGCTTCTGATCAAATGGAAGTGGTAGGCGTTATTGCCTACTTGTTTCAAAAAAAAAAAAAATTAGCAGTTAATAAACTAAATAAGAATCATCGTCATCGGAAAGCACACTCACTGTTCATCTCCTCATTAGGGGACCCGCTTGTCTCGGCCGGTCTCTAGCTCGATCCCCTTCAGGCTGAGCAGGTGCTGCGTGCCTAGATAGCTCAGCCTCTTTGTACCCATAGGCTCTCGCACAGTCGCACTACTCCATGGCACCTACCTGTCCAATAAAAGAGAAGAAAATTTAACAGAGCATGCAGCTGCTGCTATATATATATGCTCTTATGTCGTTGGGATTGCCGGCCGGAAGCGGAAATGATTGAACTTGACTTGCTAATTAACTGACTGCTTATAAATTTTAACATCAATGAATGAAATCGCTAAGACTTTACAAAAATTGTCACACCATGTAGCTAGCAAGTGGTTTTAGGATTCCTTCTTTTACATATATAGAGGGAGAGAAGGAACGGCGGACTGAGAAAGCGCGCACCATGGCCAGGCGGGCGCCGAGAGAGTCGTCAGAGAGAACCTAATTTAAGGAACAAGCTCAATTCATTCATCTCTAGCTCCTTAATTAATTTCATATATAACTAGGACTAATTAATTCGTTTTGAACCGAACAATGAAGCAATTAATAGTAAATATTCATCAGAATTCAGAAGAAAGGAAATTAATTAAGCTAAGCCATAACCATCACGTACCCTTTTCAGTTTTCAGACACAGAACAGGCGCCAAACCATCCAACTCGGCCCAACTTCAAATTCTGTTCGAGCGAGTTAGCCTCAACTCGAACTCGAACTCGTCACAACTCGAGCCAACTCGTGACTCGACAGCAAAGCAGTTCCGAGCTATTCGAGCTAACTCGAACTCGGCTCATTTTAACTCGAGCCAACTCGTGACTCGGCAACGAGCTCGTGAGAAGGTGTTGAGGTACTAGTCGTCTTAGAATTTTGCTCGAAAATAGAAAAAGAGGAGCAGTCATGAGGGTGTTGAGGTACTAGTCGTCTTAGTGAACGAATTATTATGTTGCAAATCAGTAAAATTATTGGGCTGTATATTAATAAGATAATATTTTATTTTTTTTGCAGCCAGTATATTCTGACTCGAGTTGAGCCGAGTCGAGTTGGGCCCAACTCGAACTCGGCTCGTAAAATTAACGAGTTGGCATAACTCGAGTTGTTATACCTCGAGTTCTTCTAACTCGAGTTTTCATCGAGCTTTTTTCGAGTCGAGTTCGAGTAACTCACGAGTTACGAGTTTTTTGCTCACCCCTAATTCTATACCTCCCTGCACCTGCACTGCACTGCGTTTTCTCCTGTTCACTCTTATTCTCCAGTGCTTCGCTTAGTTTCCCTCATGATTCCGACAACGTGGACCTACATGTAAGCGACCCCTGTTGAAATCACAACGGCTTTATAGTGTTTTTGTTTAATCCCCACTCCTGAGTAGTCGCTTTTTGTAATAGCTAGGCCAACTGGAGGAGAAGACAATTACATCTCCACTCTTTGTTTAGCCATAAACTTCATTCATTACTTATTTATCTTTGACAAAACATCTGACCTAGTGAAAAACAGGAATCAAGTAAATAATATACTATCATATGATATGGCATATTTGATAAATCTGCTGTGTACGTGGTCTTTATGGAATCAATTAAGTAAAATAAAATGGAAATTAGATAGTGTTTTTATCGAATTAATCGGATTTATTTGAAGATTGCTTATGTTTTTAAGTTGTTTACGAAATATAAATTGTGAACCAACCGCCTTAAAAATAATTTCAAGCCCAAATTTACAAAAATCCCAACTCACCTAATTAGAAGGGCGTGAGCCGTGGCTTTAATTAATTCAAATAAGCGGTATGAAAAGGAACGAGAATTACGCCTTCTAATTCCAAGACGGAAGTAAAAAAAAAAACTTAAAAATCAAAGGAATATGAATTAAAATGCGGAAAAAATACATTCGTTATTGGCTTGTCCATACTCCTGGAAGAGTACGAAAAACTGAAAAGGCTTGAGAGGATAATTCGGAAATATTCATAAATGAATCATACCAAGCATTTACCACTACAATAGTGCCTTTACAACTAAAAGTTTGAACAATTTGTGCCTATGGGCTTCACAACGAACCCAAAATAAATAAATAAATAAATAAAAGGGATTATCTCGAACAAGTAAAATATTTGGCCGGTCGATCAAAATAAATAAATCAAGTTGCATCTCCGGTGGTATCACCAATTACAGTAAAATCTATCACTCTTTAATTGTAAGATATTGCATATGACAAGTGAAATTTCTAGGCTACTATTCAATTATTTCATCTATAATATTTTCTTTTTCAATAAGTAAATCAATAAAATATAAACACATTTCATATATCATCATAAACATATATTCCTTGCATATCATCATACAAACATAAACCATTGCTATCATCATACCAAATAATTTCTTTTTTCAAAAAAATATATAACAAACAAAATAAAAACAACATTTCTATCAAGAGAACGAAAATTTTTCTTTTTAGAGGTTGGTTTGAAACCAACCATTTTGTTATAAGAAATTTGAAAATAAATTGTTTTCTCAGTGATTTGAACCAAGAACCATTTTGTTGACAGAATAGAGCAAAACCACAAGGTCGAATAACCCAAGCTTGAGAATGAAAAATTTTCTTACTTGTCGATCTCAACGTCATTATCAACGGCTGCAAGATAAATCGAGAAAATATGTATCAGACGCACACAGCGTGGCACGGTCGAACTTAATGATCGTACCGCGATGTGTGCGTGTAACACAACTCCTCTACCATACAAACAAGCATCAATGAAGTCTTCAAAATCAAGGAGCGCTGTGAAAAATCAAAGTGTTAAGTGTAGAAGAGAACAGAAATTATGGAAGATATGGTCATGTAGAGAAACTTAACAGGCCCTATAAATAGGCCCAAGAGAATAACAGGTTTTAAAGAGGTTCATAAGCAATCTTCTCTAGATACATGATACTTGATACATGAACAGTTTTAATGACTAGCAAAGCTGGCCCAACGCTCAAACTGCAGCGCCGTATAAAACATAATATTTCTTCATTGGAAAGTATAATTAGACCACTACTTTTCTTACCATCAGGTTCTATTCTAACACTGAAGATTATTATCTTTTTAAGCAAGAGCTGCCTTTTGTATTTTCTTCTTTAAGGTAATTGGGCCTTGCAATGGGTCTGATGACCATCAACAAACCAAGCGGTACAAATAGAAGACGTGGCCTAGGCCGAGCCAAGGAGCCGCGGCGCCACTTTTTGGATGAATAAGCGGCGTCTAAAAGCGAGGCCAGGATTCGGCCACGTCTACCCTCCACGGTAATTCCAATCTTATTATTATTATTATTTTGATGGAGTAATTAATTTTAACTTTTATCCCAATAATTCCATGAGAGGATTGGTACATTCCATTTCCTCATCCTCAGGAAAAAACAAACACAACGCTCCTAGAATTTGCGGCCCCGATGACGTAAGCTATAACATATTAACATATTATTTTGACATTGGAACTTCCTGCTAACTTCCGAACGGCATATGCTCAAAATATTTATAATTTTTTGCTACTAAATAAAGAAAACTTTTTTAAACTATAATTTATCATAAAAAAACTGTTTTTTAAAATATATAATTATCATGTATGCAAATCTAGTAAACTTTACAAAAGAATTCATAAAGGAATATAAATTAAACCAACTAATTAATTAAAAAATTGTTAACAAAATTCATTTTGGGTGCATTTGGATCGTGTAAGAATAAAATTATGATGAGTTATTGGGGGTGATAAATATTATTTTTAAATGATCAAGAGTTCTTTTATGATCTAGAGTGCTATATATGTTGGGACTTGGGAGTAAAAATATTAAAGGAATATTAAATTGATGATCTAAACATTATAAGAGTAAAAATTTATTTCGCATGTTAGACCACTTAGAAATATCACTTTAAATCTCCAAAAAAAAAAACTTTTCTTGATATTTTAGGAACAATATTTTTTATTCCGAACAATTAATTCTAATTTTAAATACTGAATAATTTTTATTTGTATTCTTTATTATTTAACAAAACTGAATATCAACTTTAAGATAATTTAAAAAATATTTGAGTTTCGAGCCAATGTCTATAAGACTGAATTGTCATAAATTCAACTTCACAAATTGAATCGAGTTTGAGACAATTTTTGGCCACATTACGACATAAAATGCTTATTAGTTTCTTGGCTAATTTACTCGATTCATGTATAATTTTTTTTTCGAACTTTTTGCATTCGTACTTTTTATCGTGAAAGATAAATAAATACAATGGAGGGTCACTTACGGTCAAATTATCTATGAAAACGTAATATTGCATAATAGCATGATCATCATATATTACATTGGCTGCATATTTTTTTTATTGACCACAGAACTACGTAGAAAGTAGATATTTACTCGATTGCAACAAACTAAAACGAAATTTCTTTGTGCCATGAGAATTTAGTGCTAGGAAAACCGACGACCTCATATTTTCGTTTATATTTTTTAATTTGATACAATCAAGCTATTGATCTTGTTTATCTTCACAATACATGTGTTTACATAAAAATTTATAATTTTTTAAAATTCATTTTATATTTGCTAAAACTACCAAGAAAATAAATATATTGAAATTAATCTATTGTAATAAATTAAATTATTCTTTTTTTTTACCATTTGATCCAACATACAAAAGACTCTAAAAGCTTGAAATTTTAGTATGTACGCATCATTCGTTTTTTTTAACCAATTTTAGTATGTACGCATCTTTCGTGACATTGAAACAATTCTTAGTTTCTTACAAACTTAAATGGTAAATTGTTGTAGTTGATGAGACTTATAACAACATTGCAAAAATAAAAACTTATATATATTTGTTTCTCTGGTATTATTATTGAGTTTACCAGAGTCAAACCTCGATCCGAATCTCAACTATTGAAATTTCAAATGGTCAATCAAACCGATCAATGTGATCTCTATATTAAAATCTTCTTTGATACCAAATTATATATAACTAATTTTTCAAATTTTAAAATTGGAGTTTCTATAACTAATTAGATTGAAGATTTTTTAGAACTTAAAAAATTAGCAAAAAAGTATATATATATATATATATATAATATTTGATCTCCGAGGATATTTTATTATTTAGAAAAAATTGAATGGTCAGGATTGATCATTATAATCTCGAAATTTGAGATTCAATCGAGTTAACATTACTCTTATTAGATAGACCGTGCATGAAATATAATTAATTGAAAGAAATTAAGTCATTTATCAGAAACATTAAAAGGTTAAGTTATATGATTTTTTTGATTGGTCACATATAGTTTTTGGAAGTATACCAAATGTGATATACTGTGTGTTGTCTAACTGATGAATAGTAAATTTACAAGTTTTTGTGTTTTGATGAACTTTTATAGCTGTTATAATAAGTTGATCATAAATATATTTATTTTCATGTATAATTTTTGTAAAACAAACTAAGGTACATTTTCAAAAGAAATATTAAACAAAAATATTTAAAAAAATAGAAATTTTAATTGTACTATACATATTTCAATATTTGAATGCACTTGTACAAAATCATTGTACACAACTCCAATCGTTCTAAATTTGGGGAAAAGCAATTCAAGGATTGTACCGATCTGCTATCTCACAGAATGACTGAGGAGTTGGAATTAGTGTGGCAACGTGGCCAAATGCTTGCCGCGACAGGCGCCACGACTCTTCGGATTGGACAGAAGTCGTATTGTCATCTGGACAATCTGTTAACTGTAAACAGAATTTATGCTGCCATATATGCAAGTGCCATGCGCTTTTCTTCATTTTATTTTAGCATTTATACGTAATTAAACATTATTTTATAACTATTTAATCCATTTTTTCATTCTCCTTACCGGTCAGATCCACAAATATAATAAATAAAGAATAATTAGATTTATGCCATTACAAAAAAAAATGATAATTTTGAAAATGTCATTGTTAAATTGCTAATCAGATTTATGCCACTACAAAAAATATTGAAATTAGTATACCATTATTTTTTTCCCAAAAATATAATGAATTTAAAAAATGCCATCCTCAGATATTTTATTATTTTTAAATATTCCTAAATTACCCTCATTAAAATATATATCTTCCTCATTTCTCTTCCTTTGGTCTGTAATAGTGAAAGGAAAAAAAAATAGGAGTGCACGGATTATGATTACTAACTAGTTTATGCCTTGCATTTTCAAACTACAAAAAGCAAATAAACTCATAATCATATATCAGTAAGAAATATTAAATGTAGTCTATTGATCGTAAATCTCAATATCTTAATTCGTAATTTAATAAATTTAATAGGGTAAAAAATATATAAGATTAAGAATTTGCACGTGGCTTGTTGGTAAAATTAATTATACAATTGATTTTGCGTGTCTATTTGTTCTTACTCTATGCTATTCTTTCAATTTAATCGTTTACATATGTTGATAGTTGAAAGACTTCCAAAAAATCGAGGCGGTCTAAACCTAGTGATAGACGCAATGAGAGAGAACATGTGAGGAGAAAAAAAAGATATTCATCTACTAATAGTTGAAAGATTTCACAAAAATCAGAAAGCAAATTCGGTGTAGCGCAACAATCATGATCTTTCAAAATCAATCTAACGGTTTTCTCTTGTTTTTCTCAATTTTTCTATAATAAATGCAGATCGATAGATTGATTTTGAAGGATTTGAATTGTTGCACTACATAACACCAGATTTGAGTTGAAGAATTGAGACGGTCTAAACCTAGGATATATGCAATGAGGGAGAAAGAACATGTGAGGAGAAAGAAAGGATATTCATTTTTTAAAAAAGTTAGAATGGTCACATGAATTAGTCAATGATATAAAACTAATTTATATTATTTTATAGTGGCATAAAAATAATCGTCATTTAGCTATGGCGTATTTCTAATTTCAAATATTTGCAGTGACATAAATCTAAATCACCCATATAATAAGGATAATTCCGTATGCCTGTCATCAGTTCTTTTAGAATTTGCAAATTTTGTTTCAATTTAATATTCACTGCACATGACGGTCGCAGCTTCGCTGCGCTATATTTTTTTAGATGACAATAATTCAATATGATTTTTAAATATATTTACTTATTTAAATAAATTAAATAACGATTGGTACGATTATTTTAAATTATAGAAAATACAAAAAAATATTTTTAACTAAAAATAGAAAAGTATAATATAAATATGCGGTTTTAACGTAAAAAGAAGTATAAAAAATACAAAAAAGAAGTAAAAAATAGAAAAAATAAGTCACTGGTTTTAATATATAATAATATAGATTAGATCTAGAGTCAATTTTATATTTAGCCACCAGATGCTATATAGCATGAAATCAAGATGATATTATCTTTCTATTCTCCTCACATCATAGTAGTTTTATTTAATTATAATATAATATTTAGTTTTTCTTATTTTCGAGAAGAAATCGTTAGAGACATATAATACTAGATTGTTGTTAGAATGAAAACATCATAGTAGTTTTACTTAATTATAATATTTTGCTTCTTATTTTCGAGAAGAAATCCTTAGAGACATATAGAAATAAAAAAAAAGAATTATGTTGTTATTTTTTTCCAATCACTTGAGAGTTGAGAACTAGATAGATGTTAGGACGAAAACAAAATGGCAGTATTCATAAAGGAAGAAGAACCGTAAATTAGCCTAAACCGTCCGATCAGCGGTTAAACACACAAGAGATCAGCATCAGCTGGACTGTATGTAAACAGTGGGGAGCACCGAGCACCGAGCACGACCTCGTGAGGAAACGTGAGGCACGCTGGATGTAGCCTGCCAACAGCGTGACCCTCCCGCTGCCAAACTGCCACGTATCCGCCCTTTTCGGAATTCAGATCTGGTGCCGCGTGGCACACCGTATAGCGCGGCATCGTAGCCGTCTGATCAAGATCCAATGGACAAGGGAGCTCCGTGCATGTAACCTAGATTGATAGGCCCGTAGAAAATGAACCGTCCGATCAAGATCAGACGGCTCGTACGCGCGCTACACGATGTCCCGCGCTACACCGGATTCGGGTCCCCCTTTTCGGTGCCAGAGAGAACGGACTTTGTTTTTTGTCCCAATATACGACACTATCAAGGGTCACTACTAGACGGGTTGGTATGGTCTATGCCTCTATGCCTCCTCTGTGGTGTGAAAGAAACTGTTAACCCTTTCCTTAGCCTACTTTAAAAACTAGACCAAGGTCCAATAGGAATACGGCCCAACAGGCAACGGGTCTCTGTCTGCAGTCTGCTACTGCTGCTGCTCCCAATTTCGCATTCGCACAGTCGCGCTTCCCAATTTCTTTTCTCAACTTAATTTACATCTTTCACTTTTCTAATAAACATAACATCTCAATTTTATACAAAGAATACAATATATATTGTTCTTGTCAATCAGCGATTCACCTTAAAAATATTTCATTACAATGGATGGACATCAATTGTTAGATATACACCAAAATGAACCCAAAAATTAACTACATGCACAAGCACAAAGGAGCGCTAAAATAAGAATTAATTTTCAACCTGTTCACTGCTGTAAAATCAAAAATTTTTACTGCACTACTAGTCCTCCGATGTCAAATTTAATTTATACTATTGAATTGAAATTGTCTTTCATTAATTGGCGCAGTCGCTCAATATTTTGCATTTCAGAATTTCTCGCTGGAGGATTTGATTGGAGACTTTGCTTTCTATATTTATATTCTGTCCCCACGAGACACTGTAAAGAGCGGCTAGCTACCATAAAAATACTACCTACTATAGTCTATACTGCAAAAAATACATATCATTAACAAAATGCAGGCTTCATTGATTTTCTAAACTAAAGTAGCGTCGTCTAACTGTTTAAGCGTATTAATTTGACCCTCATCCATTTTAATGCAATATGAAATGTAGAACCAAAGTGCAATATATATGTAAATGTGATAATGTACGTTTGTAGCTGAGTACCTTCCAAGATGGATTGTTTCCTAATATTAGAAGTCCACAAAATATAGTGAAAACAATCGTTAAGGGATTTGACATGGCAACAAATTAAAACTGGTCCCTTCTTTTGTAAGCACCACTGCATGTACCACACCACGACAACGAAAAGTACTAGTTATGCTGATTATTGTGTGAGATAAAGTGAGGGAATAAGCATTATTTCTGAAATAGGCGTTAGCCTAATTTCAGAATTGTAATGGCTCAGATATCATGATAGAGAATGAAATTTGTATTGAATTGTGATGAAAATTATTACAGTTACATTGTATTTATAGACTACTTTAAGTTTACTACTAACCATCTCCAATAGTGCATTTCCTACCAACCATCTACAATCTCTATTGTTATAAATCTCCAACAATCATACAATCTTTATATCTCCTACCTAATACAACTATACTCTAACAATTCCTGCACCAACGAACCCTCAAATGAAAATCATACATACGAATTTCAAATTAAACCATTTTTTTTTTTAAATCTGTGTTCCCTTGGAATGAACTGATGGCTGAGAATGATTTCTCTGGTGAAATAAGTGGTGGTGATTCAATGGACTTATCGTAGGCCCTGCATAGAAGGCTTCGATCATGATTCCGCATAGGCAAAGTGCGACTCCTACGACCTTGGCTATGCCATGAGAGCTCCTTATCTTTAGGGTCTCCATCCTATTTCAAACATCATCCCATTATAATTTGCAAGGTGATCTAGCATTCGTTTGGTATAATTTGCAATTTGTAATTAAAACAAGCTTGTACTGGCATTGGAATTCACTATAGAAATACCACGTATAGGCTATGTTAAATTGATGAGGCATTAACCGAGTTATCGACTATATATTCTAAAATTTTAAATCATATTTGGCGTATGCCGGTAGCTGTTTGAAAAACAGTCCCTAACTCCCCTATTTGATAATCATCCCCCTACCTTCCAAAAAAAAAAAAAAAAAAAAAAAACTCCCCTATTTCACCATTTCATTCCCAAAGTTGGGGCAGAGACTATTTCGAGAATTTGGGTTATGATTAAAAAAAAAAGAAAAATGGGTTTGCATTACGAATAAACTGGACAAGTACAGCGAGTTAGCCACAGAGACAGAACTGGAACCGACCAGTTCAGAATTACCAGTACAAGACTCAAATACTCTCTCTGTCAGCCTTGATCTGAAGAAACAATTTACGTCCAAGAACTTACCAAATACAATGTATTTAGGACATTAGTGACGTCAGTTGACTCAATTAGCTGTTGTAATTAGAATTAGCTACTCAGGGCTATAAATACCTTATCTCTGTAACAGTTTGAAGTTGAGAAAAACATATACCATTCATTTACAATCAATCTCTATTAATTCTTCTCTCTTCTCTCTTCTTGTGCTCTTAGAAGACAATACTATTTGTGTTTAATTCATTTCAAATTTTTGTTTTATAAAAGATCGCCACACCAAAAAAGTGCTCCTTCAAGCTAAATATCATAATAGTCTTTATTATATTCATCTTCCCTCTCATACTCCTCATGCTCTTCTTGGAGAAAGAACTTCGGCAGATCTTTGACATGCAAGACTTGGTCACCTTTCTTCTAAAGTTACTTTACAAGTCTTGAATGCTCATAGTTTACCTTGTACTTTTAGGAACTTATCCTTTTGTAATTGTTGTTGTATAGCTACTTAGCTAGGCTCATGTTTTGCCTTTTGGGGCCGTTTGAATCAAGTGGGAATTTGGAGAATTTCCTATTCCTAAGCATAAATTTATTATAAATAATCTAAACTCTTCACAAAATTACACACTTTCCAATACTTTATGCCTAGGAATAGGAAATTCCTCCTATTCCTAAGTGATCCAAACGGTCCCTTAATTCTAGCACTTTCTTTACAAGAGGAAGACTAGAGGGCCCAATCCTACATCCAAGACTGGCTTTTAGAGTATATATATATATAAGAACGACAATATGAGGGTTCTTGTCATGCATAAGGACGCAATTCATAATTCTAAATTTATGTTTTATATGTCCCTCTATTATTGTGCTATATACCTAGCTATTTTCCCTTAAAAATGGTATTGACCTCAGCATGTGGATCAGAGATCCAAGTGATCAAGCACTTTTCATATAACTGATTTCATATTTTATCTTTCAAGCATCAAAGCATATGCCAAGAATCTTGGGAGTAAGGATCAGAAAATCTTAATTTTTGACATTCATCATTAATTGCTTGCTGGATTATTAAAGAGCGGGTACTCTCTGAATTAATTGGGGTGTTTATTACCAGGATGAAACAATTAGGTCAAGCTCACAGTACTTTTCGTCTTTAAAATTACTTTCTTATATTAATTATATCTGTCATGTGCGTGATTAGTGAAGAAGGAAATGGAGATGACTTGGGCTGAATAATGGGCCAGACTTAAATAATGGGTTGTCGCTGAATTAAAACTTTGTGTTTACTGTTTTCTTCATTTACTCATTAAAATTTACAGCTGTAATAAATTAAATAGAAAACTAGCTAGAATTGTGGTACCACTATAACATATATAAGATGCAGAGAATGCATCTGGATGGATATTGAAAACCATAATAAAGATTATTGCAATTTTCTTCCTTGTTATTTTCTTCCATCTTTACAGTTCTTCTTTTACAATTCAACTTTACATTTGAATCCGATTTTATTCCACAAATTTACAAAAAACAGCAAAAATACAATTTGGGATATAACATTTGGTATCAGCGCCTCGATTATGGCAAACGAAGTCATTCAAACTCATAGCAAGCAACTTGAGGAACAAGTCCGAATAATGAAGGAATCATTGGAGAAGGCACAAGTTAAGTTGCGTGCAGAGCTGCAACAATAGAGAGAGGAGATGTTACAACAAAAAATTTCATGGAAAAGCAAGTAGGAGATAACAAGGTCCAATTCGAACAAATCTCAGGTTTGCTTAACCAGTTATTAAAAGAGAAGTCAAATAATTCAAATACTAGTGCAATTGCAAGTTTTAATACTAGCACACCACAAGTTCAAATTAACACTTCTACCATACCAGCTAGCTAGCATGACTCCAACCTATATCAGTAACCCAATCGTGAGCACGCAAGTACCCGCAGGCTCGTCTACCATTCCATTCATACCCATTAACCCAAATACGTCCCAACCAATTTCATTAACCAACACCGAGCCAATTATTCCTGAAATGACTTATAACCCAAATATACCACCTAATTTAAATCATCCTTAACAGTTCGTGCCCTATCCTAATTTTTCACATTTTCAAATTTCAATATTACCCAATATCCCACCAAATTTGCCAAATCCTAATATAAATTACGCAAATCACCATACCATGAACCCTAACTCATTTAGAAATGCTCCGCATCAGCCACAACAACCACCAAATCTACCGATCCCTAAAATTGAATTTCCAACATTTACTGGTGCTAATTCGAGAGGTTGGATTTATAAATGTGAGAGATACTTTTAACTTACTCAAGTACCTGAAATCCATAAAGTTTTCATTGCTTCAATGCACATGCAAGGCATTTCTGAAACTTGGGTGCAAGGAATCACAAGACATAATATGCTGTGGGGTGAGTTTGTACAAGAAGTTCTACAGAGGTTTGAAACCAAAAACACATTGGGCTTGGTAGGGGAATTCAATAAGCTGAAACAATTGGGGGATGTAGAGAGCTATAGAAACAAGTTCAAGGAACTAAAACTACTTCTCAAAGATTACCCAGCATATGATGAATTGTATTTCATTACAAGCTATTTGAGTGGATTGAGAGAGGATATTCGATTAAATGTGTTAAGTAGCAGACCTAGAACACTCAAAGAGACTTATGAAGCCTCTATTTACCAAGAGATGCTTATTGAACATAAGAAGAAGCAAAATTTTTGAAGCGAAATTCAAACATCTACTCCTGATTTAAATGCAAATGGCAATAATAATCTGAGCATTAAACCTCATTCTAGTGGTGTTAGAGTGAAAGAAGAAAAGAAATGCTATACATGTGGTTTACCATGGTTCCATGGTCACAGGTGTAAAGCTAGAGCTCTTAATGTAGTCACAGGAAAGGAGGAACCTGATGTTAGTGAACAATGGCCAGCAGAATCAGATATGATGAAGAGGAACCGATGGATCCAATGGAACTCTTACTGCCCCAACCTGCAAAAGAAAATGAAGAAGAGGTTAGAATATCTTTACATGCCATTGGAGAAGTTAAAAATCTAGATTTGATCAGAATTAAAGGCAGTGTAAATGGTGTGCCCGTTATTGCCTTAGTGGACAGTGGTAGTACCCACAGTTTTATAGATCCAAAAATTGTGAAAAATGCTGGTTATACTTGCATTCAAACCAGACCATTAGAAATTACAGTAGCTAATGGAGATAAAATGCAATGTGACAAGAAACGTGAAGGTACAACTTACATCTTCCATCTTTACAGTTCTTCTTTTACAATTCAACTTTACATTTGAATCCGATTTTATTCCACAAATTTACAAAAAACAACAAAAATACAATTTGGGATATAACAATATCCTCAACTAGTCCCCTGCCGCAGCGTTACAGTTGGAATGGGAAGGTGCAACTTACATATAAAATGATTATGAGTATTAGCTCTCAATTATCTTGTTACACAGTAATCAGATATCAAGTTTACCAGTACAGATTTCTCCATAGGTAGGAAGGGGAAGACGAAGGTGATGGGTCACCAGATAAGGATGTTTTGTTTCAATAAATAGGGTTCTGAATCCTTATCATTTCCATTAAAGTATAGAGGTGTTTTTCAGATTGTTGTATCATAAAGCTCCTGGTATTTTAGCATTCTAGTAATTTCTGTGTCTTTGGAGGACGTGGTTCTAATTACTATTTTGCTTATCTGACTTGGTTGGCCTTACTAGCTAAATATGCTATCTAATACTTTGTTGGTGACTTTAGTGCTTTTGAGTTTTGACACATGGTACCAGTTGTGCTACTGTTTGACATTGGTACTTATAATTTAACAGGTTAGTAGAATAAGAAGCTATTGATGCCTACGTACCAGATTATGCGGAATTGATCTGCACACTCCTGAATTTGGTCCGGTCACTCTAATAATTTGTATTTTGTCTAAAATAACCTCATCAAAATTCATGCACCGTATGTTCGGCTTTCCTTCTTTCCTTTTTATTAATCGACCTTTGATCCATTCGTTAAAATAAAAGCATAATTAAAATTGGGAACTGCAATAAAAGGAGAAGTTGGACATTAAGCCAGTAAGAGAGGAAAACTGCCCAATGTGTAAAGGGTATTTTGGTCATATTAAAAATTTTAGAGTGATCAGTCCATTTTTTGGGGTGTGCAGATCAATTTCCCAGATTATGGTACCATTTGGATTTGGTTCCTAATGAAACTGGTGTTTTTTATACAAAAATATTATTAATAATAAAATGGAAATCAATACTTTCTTTGTTTGGAAGACAAAAATTTTACATTATCCGACTGAGACTTGTCAGCAAATGCAATACTCTAGGGAAAGAGGGGGTGAAATAACTGCATCATTACCATTTGAAATGTAAGTTAATATCTTTCCCTCTTTTTCCTCCCCCCTCGAATTCTCCCTTCAGACCGTAACGGACGCGTTATCACATACATTGGGAATGCCTCGGATTTATGTAATATAACCAATAAATTTATTATAAATTTATTATAATAAATACTTCAATTTCAAGTCAGCTTCCTACTGTTCAATTATCTGGACCCTTCATTTCGCCTCTTGGGTCTCTGCGTGCATCTCCTCCGTTCATCTCCGCTTCGATCTGGCCTTGGTTATTTGGTCCGTGTTCGTTTGATTTTCTGTTCCCGTCGCTTCCCTGTGCCGTTCCGTGTGTTCGATCGATTGTTCTCTCTTTTCTATCCTGCTCCTGTCTTTCTTTCGTCTCGGTTCTTTCTTCCTTTGGCGCACGCGATCCGCGTCACCTCTTTTTTCTCTCCGCCCACGCCCCTCCTGTACCTTCCGGTCATTCGGCTGCTTAGGCCCTATGGATTCTCCAGGACCTTCTCTGGATTGTCTCTACTCCGAAACAGTTCCCTTGCTCTCCCTCTCTCTTTTTTCTCTCTTCTTCCCTTCTGCCTTTGGCTTCTCCGTTGTTCCTCTCAGGTACTCTTTCCTTCCGATTCTTTCTTTATGCTGTTCCTCTGCGTTGTTGCCTCTATCTTTCTTGCTGGTGGCCAATTTTTCCTCTTTATTTTTCTTCTTTCATTGTTCTCATTGCTGTCTGGACTGACAATCGGCGATATTTCCCTCTAGGTTTCTTCTGCTTCAAACTGATGCGTCGTTGTTTCTGCCGGTATGTCTTTCTTCTCTCCTGTTTTGCTTTTTGTTTGCCATTTCTGCCAAGTTATTGCTGTGTTCTTCTTCTGTTCTACAATACTGTGTGCCAGCGGTTGTTCCTGGCTAGAAAAAATTTGGTGCTGCCTTCATCAGTTCAAAGAGGTGTACTTTGAAAAAATTGGTGCTGCCTTGATCAGTTTAAAAAATTGGTTCTTCCTGTAATCTACAGCTTTTTTTTTTTTTGCCCCTTTTCCTGTCAGAGGAGGTGCCAATGGCAGATTTTGTGCATTTGGCAAGCGATATCCCGTCGGTGTTGTGTTTTTTTCTCTTCTCTTCTCCTGATGCTCTTCTGTATTCTACTTTGCAGCTCTTCCATTTTCAGTATTCTGGTTCTGCTTCTTCTTTGCTCGGTTCTTCGCTGCATATCAGGTATCCTCTTTGTCTTATTATCTTCTATTCTGTTATATCTTCATATGATTTGTGGATTTTCTGCGCTTTATGGATAATTATGGATGTCGCTTCGTTCAGCATTTGTTCTTTGCTATTATTAGTTATGGAGGAAGTTTCAGGTTAAACAATTTAGGGTATCTTTTTTAGGCTCGGTTTTTATACAAATATTACACTTTCTTTTCGGATGAAAAGAATTTAGCCTATCTTTTTTAGGCTCGGTTTTTTTAGGGATCTTACACTTTCTTTTCAGCCTGAACAGAAGCTATGAAAACTAAGCCTAAAAAACGGAACGGCACAGGAGAGGGACTTACACTTTGTTTTAGACTGTTGCGTTCATATATCTGCATATCGAGCGACATTTCATTTCTTGCTTTTTATTGCTTTCTCTCACTCTCTTTCTTATCTGTCAAGGTCTTCAATTTTCAAATCCTTGCCATGCTCCGTCTCATGCCTCAGGTAATTTGCAAATCCTCTATCCTGCCTTTCTCCCATTGTCCCTCTCTCTATATCTAACTTAAACGAGTTATTTTTATACAAGGTTCTCGATTTTTTCTTTCTGATCTGATCGCTTCTTTTTCGCATTTTGTACAGATTTGGACCAAAGGTCAGTATACTGGTGTTCACTGTTGATCTTAATTGTTGATTTGTACAGATTTGTTTTCCGTGCTTTCTTTTTTTTCTTTTTGTTTGCTGGGGGGGGCTGATTGTTATTTTTCATTTTCTATTTTACAGAGCCTGGTGTCTTCTCCTCTCTAGACTCTGCTGCTCTCAGGTTTGCATATGTATCTTTTCTGTTGTTTCTCAGTACTAATTGGCCTCTGTGCTGGTATTTTATGGATATTGGCATGCTGGGTCGTTGTTCCTGAATGGTCTTTTTTTTCTTGGTTGGAGGATCTTTTTGGTCAGTTGATGTCTTTTAACTGGTTGACATAACATCATGACATTTTGTATTTTCGATTTAAGTTTTCATAGATTATCATTAATTTTATTACTTCCACTTCTCACAGATAACAATTGATGCTTCAACGAGGAAGGCTCACAATTTGTCTCCTTTCAATTACGCCTTTCAAAGAAGGTCAAATAGATTTTTTTGTGATTTTCTATAAAATTAGTCTTGATTTATAATAAACTTCTTCTCATTTCACTTATATCAATCCAACATAATAAGAAACTTCAACTAACATAGAACAAAAGAGAAGAAATTGAGCTCTAATCTCTACATTTTTTTGTTGCACGTAGGTCTTCAATTTTATGCTTCTTACATTCTGATCAATATATTTCTTCTGCCCAAATTTCATAAAACTGAATTTGATACATACATAGTTCCATTTAATTTTGCCATCGAATAGGATTTTAGTGCTAGAATTAATTTGTGCTGGAAAGGAAAGATACTGCAGAAACATGTACCAGTTGCTACTGCAGGTTAAAGGATTTTCAGTTTTCAATGAGGTTGTGTTGTACCTTTGGTTTCCAATTTCTATTCAATTATAACATGTGAACAAAATAGTCAGGGGAATTTGGTCAAATTTACCAATAAAATGACAATTTGAGAGATAGTGTTGAACCTTTTGATGTTCATCTGTTATCCATATATGCAATCTTTGTCGTCAGAAGGTGAATCGGTTTTGTTTTTGTATTATATAAATTCATTTGTCATTCTTTTATCTATAGGACAATTTAGTTCGTCCTTGGTGATTTTTTTCAACGATCTCTTCCCTCCCTCTTCGCTTTTGGTCAGTGCCTTTTTTTTCTTTCTGTCAGATTTTTCTGTTGCTTTATTTAATAGGGTTGCCTTTTGGCTTACAAACTTACAAAATGGACATGGTCCTGTGGGATTGAATGATATTGGTTTTGTCTACAATTTTTCTTTATTTTTAATTAATTGCTATAGGGCAGCCAAATTATTTATCTTCATAAGTTTTGAGATGTATTGACCAGTAAGAAAAAATGGAATAAGGTGCCTCTATTGTATCAGTATCGAAGGTCGATTTGGTACCAAACTGGTACCAGCTATTTTTTTACACCATAGTTCGAATTAGAATTGTTCTTCTTTTATTCTTTTATTCTTTTAATTAAGAAAAAATGGTACCAGCCACTTTTATTCTTTTATTCTTTTACACCATAGTAAGAAAAAATGCCATATTGTTCTTCTTTTATTCTTTTAATTAATTATTGTCTCTTGCTTAAATCAAGTTTATTTTGTTCTTTGTTCATATAGTAAAAAGGAATTAAAGTTAAAAGCCGATGAACAAATTTGAATTGTTTGTCAGTCATAAGTTATTTGGCAGAATTTTATTAATGTTGGGTGATTTTAGGAGAGATATGCTGTCTATTATGGCGTTTCTATCTTTCCAATGTAACAGAAATATGATGTTGGTCTTGAACGGGCTGGAAGTTGACATCTTCAGACTACAAGTAAAGCTTATATCAATTTTCATTTCCTTTTCGGTTTATCATGCCATGTTATTATTTTTTTGCGATTTGAAATATATTTTAGATTTTTTCATATACGAATGAACTTCATTCAAGTTGATTTCAAGAACTTTTTGGAGCCTTCAGACCTCTATATGCAAAATACAGAGTTTGACCCTCTACTGTGAAGGTTTGCTCTTTCAACCTTTGCTTTGTGAGCTTTTATAAATATATATATAGAATATATAGAGTACTTCATATAAGTTCACTTACAAAGCTTTTTTTTTATCACAATATGGAATTATTACTGCATATGAAACCCTTTGCTCCAAATTGCCAATAGTGGTTAGATTGATGTTTTACAAGTAAATGAAAAGTATTATTTCAATTAGAATTTAATTTCTTTTAGTGAAAAGAAACCTATCCATATTATCCTGTGGATGTAATGAGGTTTGGTTTATGTACTGGTACAGAGCAAGCTAATAAGATCGACCTTGCACTAATGCTGGTAGAAAGCATCTAATAGTTTGATATTAGTTAAAATTAGAATGCATTGTGTAGAAAAAATTCCTAATTTAATGTGAAATTATAAATATAAATACTTCCATTTCAATCTCCGCATTCACTGTAGATTGATATCGTTGCGCCCTCGGTTTTGTTGGCCTTTGATCTGGCCTCACAGTTCAGCTGGTCAGGATCAATGCTAGGTTCTTTCTCTTTGATTTGAGTATCTCTCTCTCTCTCTCTTTCTCTCTTCTGAAATGAATGACGACTAGGACAGAACTATAAATGTTGTTTATTCAAGATTCTGTACATATTCTACTGAAATTTTGTATAATTTTGAAAGGTCGTCGGCTTTAAAAGGATGCATGAAGTTAGGTCGTCATTTCTGTCAATCATCAGATTTGAGGTACTGTGATTAGTATTTCCTCTCCCCATTTTCGAAAATACTTTTGTTCCTTTCCCTACTATCAGATGAGAAATACTGTGCCCTAGGTTGAAAAAAGATTTTAATTGAGATGAAATGTTCAGTTATCGCTGATATTGCTCATTATTTATAGCCTGTACAAGTACTTGCATTTTCATTTCTATGATCCTGAGGGCATGCTTTGGTGATTATTGACGGTTCATGGCATGTGCAGAAAAGAATGGATGTGGCAATGATTATTTTTTATCCGATGGGTAATTTCTATAATTTTTATACTAAAAAGGGACTGGCACAGGATGCTCTGGTGGCAGAGGCAAATGCTTTGCATTTTGCGATCCACATTGCAAAATCTGTATTACAATTTTATCAAGCACAAATCATTGTAAGTGCTGTTAACAATCGTTCTATGTAGGATATTTCAGTTCATAAGGGTGAGGCGCAGGAAGGTACGCTGTACAGGAGGCGCATGTCTTAGTAAATGTTGCTCTAAGAGAAATTCCTAAGCAGGTCTGCCTTAGTCAGGATGTCCACCGAGCTCCAAGTTAGTTAAAATGGTATCTGGCATAGCTTTTGGGTATTAGTAATTACGGGCCTTAATACGTTGTACTAGCTTAATTGTTCTGTATTATATATGCTGATGATGTGTAACCATGATCTGGTCCAATTTTGGGTTTCGTAATTGTATTAATATATGGGATGGGGACTTTTGTTTCAATGATGTTGGTGGAGATCGTGAATCTCATGAAAAATGTTTACTCTGTATGAATATGGATTTAATGAAAAATTTGCCTGTCGGCTTTCTTTTTCGAAAAAAAAGAAAACTCTGTAATATAAATATTCTTCCTTTTAGAATATTTTGCTTCTATAATTTGGCGCTCTATACAAAAATATATAAAAGGAAGTCCCTAGACATCTTTGTAGCGATTTCATGCATTTTTATGATTCCTACAAAAATTCTGTGTTATGGATGCTAACTTTTTTTTTTTTTAAAAAAAACGTTCTAACAGATAATATTTGATTTCTTTAATTTCTCATTTTAGTAACAGTTTTCATAGGTCCCTTAGTATTCTTACCATGTCGATACTTAGTTTAATGTCATAATGGCTCAGATTAGCCGTGTTATTAGGCTTTCAAAAAAACACTCAGAATTACAAATTTTTTCCCTTCCAATTCTTTGATATAGCTTGCATTGTATTATTTTTCCTTTGATACGACTTACATTGTATTGTATTTTGTTCTGAAATGTATATATTTTTCCAATCATTATCTTAATGAAGTTTAAGAACAAATTAAATTTAAACTTTCATCGCGCGAAGCGCGATGCATTCACTAGTTTACTTCAAATTTATCTTTCAAAATTTTTTTACTTGGACCACAAACATAGAAAAATCAACAATGTAGAAGTTACCCTGGTCAGTACAAATCAATCCTCTTTTGAGGACCCATAAATTATTTCCATAATCAACCTTATATCGAAAAAAAAAAACTATGCCTTTTCACAATGAATTGTAACTAAACAAGCGTCCAGACCATACTAGTACAGCATCTACCGCTATCTATGCCTCAACAGCTTGAGAAGGTTTCTTCAAATTCGCTTTAAATTGTTGAAAATACTCGATGCTGTTTAGTTTTGACAATCCCTACTACTGGAGAAATGTAAACAACCAGAGGTCAATAAACTAAAACAAGAATTGTTGTACTTCAATGAATTTAGTTTATTCCAATTTTGTCTAATTGAAAAAAGAAACTATTTTAAGGCCTCATTGTCATTTGATCCCCAAATATACAATTGTGCCCCTTATAAGCTTTAGTGCCCAACAATATCCACGATTTCCACAACAGAAGAATCACCAATCTTTTGAAAAACAGCAACTCTGTCATGATCCTTTAAGATGGATTGATAGTGACAATTGGGCCAACATTTAATATGTGCCTTGTATCTCTTATTTCCTCTAAATGATGTGTGATTTCCTTATAGTTATCTATTTCCTAAATCCTAATATGATACATTCCATGATTGAATAACAGTAGAAAGTATAAAAGAATCTGTATGAAAGATTTATAGCAGACAATAATTCATATCAATCAAGAACGGCAACAGCCTTTATTTTCTTATATCGTTTGTTTTTCTCAATTTTTTTTTTATATTTTCTACAATTATTACAAAATCCAAAAAAATACGAATTTTCAGTACATGACAACATATTGAACTTGATTTTCATTTTGTCAGGGAGCAAGTTGCTTCAAGAAGGCTAGCTGTCAAGTTTATTTGTTCTGCTGATCAATTTAGGGGACGTTTACCTTCTCCACGTTTTAGCAATTTTGCAGGCAAACTTTTTTTTTGAAGAGTAAAAGCCCGTAGGCATCACTAATCAGTAAAAGTTACATTAGTACATTAACAGTACGATGAACATGAAGATCGTTTAACCCTACCAGCATATCAAAATGAATCCACAGTAAGGTTCACGCAACTTACATCCAGAAACATGACAATATTAAAGGAGGAAGCATAAAGTATAAAATAGTAATAAACAAAAGTACTATTAAAACAATAACTACGCCATCATCCATTTGAAACAGCTAGGAGCATAACGGAATTCCTGACTGAGAATCTGACATCGATTTTCTCCTCTTCTTGCATCATTTGCCAGCTTGTGTGGTCCCTGCAAAGCTTCCCTGCTAGCCTATCTGACAACGATTCGCTGCACATCCGAGAAATCAAAGATGCAACGCTGCAACAAATCTTCTGCATGCCAAGAAGAGACATCCTGCAAATTTCTGGTATCAATACAGTCCACGATAGTTTGATTATCAGAGAAGATATGTACCTTAGGGAAAAAATTTAACATAGACATAGCCATTTGAATGCCCAAGTACACCGCCTGTGCTTCAGCCATGAACGCATCATTTTGCAGGCAAACTCACTGTGTTGGAAAACCCACTGAGCTTGAGGGGCTGTAGAAATTCAAAACAATGAAGAACTGGACACATCCAGTTAAGGACAAAATAGAGATATAGTATAGCGCCTTAACTAGTATGTTAGTTTGTTAAAAATGGCATTAATTGTAATTAAGTGAAAATGTTTGTACTAAAGGAATTAGCAATATATATGCTGATGAGCCTTTCTTTGTATTCATTATGTTGATTAATAAAGGATCATCTTCTCTAAATATCTCTCTTTTATAAAATTCTTATACCTTTGCCTATGGTCAGTCGGCAATTGGAATGGATTGGATTTGTAAGTAAAGAAGGGATTTCAATTAAGACGAGAATTAATAAGAAAAGACATAAATGCACGGTAGAGAGAGGGAATAGGGATTGACAAATATGAAGTTGTGGCAATAAAAAACAGTGGCATTAGAACCTTGCTCAATATTTATTGACACAAAGTTCATGTTCTCTCCTATCCGATTTCTTTTATTCTGCATAAATTTTCACATGTTGTATTATTTTAATATTACAAGCGGAATTGCTTAGGACCATCCCAGAGATTATATCATCCCCATCATCCCCGATTTTCAGAAAGAGAAAATGTGTGGCTCTCCTTCCGCGTACGCTGTGTCTCCCCTCTCCCGCGTGAACTAATCTCTTTCCCCTCTCGCGTACACTGTCCCCCATCCTCCCTCTCACGTACGCTGCCCCCCCTCCCCCCCTCATCCCTCTCACGAACGCTGTTCCCCCACACTCCCTCTTCCCCTCCTACACACTTCATAACTGTTGAAGTCAATATAATTAAATGTTGAAGGTAATATCCTAATTGTTGAAGTTAACTCTCTGGCCAAGAATTTCATAATTCGGAAATCAAACTATACGCCACGAACATCCTCTATGTACTGTTGAAGTTAATATGTTATATATGTAACTGCTGAAGTTAATATATATAATTGTTGAAGTTAATATATATAACTGTTGAAGTTATATGCGTAATTGTTAAAATTATATATGTAGTTATTGAAGTTATATATGTAACTGTTGAAGTTACTATATATAACTGTTTATTAACTGTTGAAGTTATATATGTAGCTATTGAAGTTATATATGTAACTGTTGTATAATATGTTATATATGTAACTGTTGAATTTAATATATATAACTGTTGAAGTTAATATATATAATTGTTGAATTTGACATATTTAAATGTTGAAGGTAATATTTGAAGTGAGCATATTTAAATTATTGAAGTTGACATATATATTAACTTCAACAATTATATATATTAACTTCAACATTTAAATATGTTAACCTCAACAGTTAGAATGAGTTGGGGGAGGGTGGGGGTTGGGGAGCGTACGCAGGAGGGTGGGAGGGGGGAGGGGGGCGAGCGTACACGCGCGGGAGATGAGAGCGAAAAAGAATGAGTATTGGATTTCCGTATTTAGAAAACGCGTAAATAATTGTTTTCTAAAATAGAAAACGCGTGGGGATGATGGGGATGACAAATATCGGGAATGATCCTTATCACCCCTATTACAAATTTTTAGCATGACAAAACTGAATAAAATATTTATTATTGTTGGAACTTTCTGAGTGCAAAATTTTTGGTATGCTAGAAATATTCAGCACTGTTTTTAGTTCGTTAAGAATATGAAATTTTATTTAAAATTAGAACAGCGTTGGCAAACAGTACCGATCGATGTTATTGTTAGCACGTATTGATAAAGAAAAGAGAAAATTTTCAGGACGTGGCCTGTGTACAGAAGGGAAGCATTAAATTTAGAAAGTACAGGTACTCAGGTGAAAGTTTGGGTACCTCTCTCTCTCTCTGGTCTCTGGGCAGTGGGTACAAATTCCAAAAGTCATTCCCACAGAAAGCCTTTTTTTTTCTCTCTCCCCCGACCAGACTCTCGACTCTCGACTCTTGAGGGAGGGGATGGAACGCGGAGAGAGAAAAAAAACGAAAGTGACGCCACAAATCTATTAATATTTGATAAATAAAAACAAAGCACGCAGACGCAGACGCAGACGCAGTCACGCCGCAGCTGGAATCCAATCGATCCATCTCCATTCTTCTCCTTCTCCTTCGTTCGGTGCCATGAATCCCTCGGCGCCTGATCGGAGAGGCAGCCGCGCCAGGCGCAGGTGGCCTTCCCTCTCGGGGATGATGAGCGCTCTCGCGTCCGACCACCTGGACGGGAAGATCGAGGCCGAGGTGGCGCCGGCGCCGGAGGTGGAGGACCAGTCCGACCGCTGGTCCAGTCTGTTGCCCGAGCTGCTGGGGGAGATCGTCAGGCGGGTCGAGGCGGGTTGCGATTGCTGGCCCCAGCGCCGCGACGTCGTCTCCTGCGCCGGCGTCTGTAAGCGCTGGCGCCAGGTCACCAAGAGCGTCGTCCGAAACCCCATCGAGTGTGGCAAATTCACCTTCCCTTCTTCCCTTAAGCAGGTAATCAATTTCATTGTCTTTGGCCACCTGGGAGGGAGCTCAATTTTCCTCTTTTTTTTTTCTTTCGTTAATCGAAATAGGATAGGAGAGGAGCCTTATATGTTGTGTGATTTGATCTTGGTTAAATCCAATGCCCTTCTTGTCTCATAGTTCTTGCTATGCTTCCTAAAATGAGAATGTCATTTTGGATACACATTTTATAGGATTAATAAATTTGGTTGAATTCCAATGTCAAAGTCATTGTACCATTTTTTTATTTCATGATAGACGTTTGAATGGTGTATTGCGTGTGTTTGTTGGAACCACTAAATGGCATTCATTTCTCTCTTCTAGATCTAGTTGATATTAGAAAATTTTGTGATGTACCTTTGAGTTTTTGTTCGGGATTCACAAACTAAGCCCCAAAATGTGTTCATTTGCTAACTAGAGAAATTCAAACTTTAGCCTATCCCAACTTGTATACTGTTTAGGAGAAACATTTTGCTCATTGTGTGTATTAACATGATGATGAAACAGCCAGGATCAAAGGATACAATGACACAATGCTTTATTAAAAGGGACAAGAAGGAATCGATGTATTATCTGTATCTGGGCTTAACACATTGTAAGTGCAATTGCTTTATCACTTTTAATTTCTCGACCATTTTTTCCTTTGATGATGCAAGCCTTTAAAAAGTACTTTTATAGGAATGGAAGGTCCATGGTTCTTCTGCGAATTTCGATGCAACTGGAGTTTACTTGTTTTGATTAATTTTGCTCAAATTTAAAAGTTGATATTTTAAAGAGAAGGGTTCAAATGTATTAGGATTTTATTAACTAAAAAAATGAAGTCAAATACCAAGATAAAACCATTAGATATGATATATGTCATTTTTCTAAACGCACACTTTAAAAATAATGTTTTAAATAGTAGAGGCATGATGAATTGGAGGCAGTTGAACCCTCCTGTCTAAGGAAACATGGGCAGAATTTCTTGTCCGCTGTAGCATTTAAAACTAAATCTCAGGATGTTGTATTGAAGTTAGAAATCATAGTTTATTTGTATAATCATTATGTACCATAGATGAGCTATTTCCAACCTTTTTGTGACTCCATGTTACTTTGTTGAATATGACAGCTTTGATGGATTTTGGTAAGTTTCTGATGGTGGCTAAGAGGTATAGACGTGGTGCAAATAAAGAGTACATCATCTCCCTTGATGCAGAGGATATGAGTCAAGGCGGCTATTCCTATCTTGGAAAACTTAGGTATTTACTTTTTTTTTCGAATTTTTTGTGGATGTTATTATCTGATATGAATCTTTGTCAGCTGTTTTGATTGCTTCTGTTTGTGTTAGTTACATAGGCTTTTTCTTTTTTTTAGGTTAATTTGCTCCGTATCTAATTACTGCTAGCAATGGACTTTTTCATTCAACTTGTCTTTTGGATAACAATTAATCCAAGTTATGCAAACATGAATATTTGTGGGAATGCATTAACAACTTTTCTGCATTCTTTTTCATGATAACTATATAGCTGATAATGTTCTATGGTGCATTGCTACCTTTTCTGCCTTCTTTTTCATGCTAACTATATAGTGATGCCTACCTTAACAGAACTAAAAAAACACAAACAATAACACCAGTGTAATGATGAAGCAATTGTTCTTTCGTCACTTGCAGGTCTGATTTCTTTGGTATTAACTTCAAAATCTACGACAGCCAGTCACCAGAAGATGGTTTGCAGTCACTTTCAACACGAAGTGGGTCCCACTTCTCCTACAGGCGCTTTGGGTCCAAGCGCATCAGCCCCAACCCGTCTGTTGGTAATTTTGAGGTCGGGCAGATCTCCTACAAATTCAACCTCCTCAAGTCTCGCGGCCCGAGGCGTATTCACTCCACTCTACAAACCTCTCCTCAAACCAGCGGAGAAGAAAGTACTAATGAGTTGAAACCAGAGGCCTCAAAATCAAATCCAAATAGTGTAGTGGGTCCCAAACTGGTGCTAAAGAATAAGGCGCCACGCTGGCATGAGCATCTACAGTGCTGGTGCCTGAATTTCCACGGTCGTGTCACTGTTGCATCAGTCAAGAACTTCCAGCTTGTTTCAGCAACTGATCAGGAGGAAACAGTCTTACTGCAGTTCGGGAAGGTGGGAGATGACATATTCACAATGGATTACAAGGAACCACTCTCAGCTTTTCAGGCCTTTGCAATTTGCCTCACCAGCTTCGGCACGAAGCTCGCATGTGAATAATGTTAATGTGATGCTAATCATGTTTATTTTATGACGGGTTTGTTGTTCGTAGTGTTAACTAGAATATTACTCACTGTGGTTTTTGTTCCTCTTGGATCAAAGGCTGCTTTTGTGCGGGGGATGTACAAGCCTTTCAAGAGAGGATTCTTTTCCTTTTTGTTTTGTTCAACAGAGGTGCAGGATCTGAAACAAAGGGGTTGAGCTGCTGTATATTGCTTGGAATGTATTTTGATTGTATTTAATCTGACATGCTGAGCCTATGAGTAAGTAACAGTTGACATCTTTCCTGACTTGTCCAAATTTATATCTTATAATGCATTTATGTCATCTGAAGTTGTTTGATGGCATATTTGCATCCTTTTGAGTGCTTGTTTTCTTCTGTAACTGGAGATGGATATGAGGATTAGGCCGAATACTGTCAAGTGGGCCAATTCTTATAAAAATTTTTAGATTGCTTTTATACTAGGACGACGCGTTAAATTTCTGAACTAACTTGATTATTTTGATTTTTAGATTAGATGTTTAATTAGATATCTAAAAATAAATTCTAATAAATTTAGTTATTTCAGCAGTCTCTAATATCTTTGTAATAGAAGTTTGCAGTTTTTTTTAATAATAATAAGATTTGTACGAAACCAGTACTAATATGTAACTTTTACAAGTAGAAAAAAAAAAAAAAAGCACGCGATGGCGACGGGATGGAGCTCTCGCATGACACACGCGAAGCTGCTAGCGGCGGAGGTGCTGTCTGTGACAGTGTACCCCACCTCTCCTCCTTCCTTCTCCATCCCCCGCCGCAGCCCGAGTTCCATCTCCCGCGCGGAGATTCTGGGCATCGTGGTCTCTCTGGAATCCAAGCCCAAGTTCGTGAAGTTCCTCCTGGACGACGGCACCGGCTGCGTGCCTTGCATCCTCTGGCTCCACCCTCTCCTCCCTCCCTCCGATAACGATCCCACTCCCGAGCTCCTGCGCCTTCAGGCCCGCACGGTGCGGCTGGGAGAGGAGCTGAGGGTCCGCGGCAGGATCACTCTGTACAGAGCCCAGCTCCAGATCACCGTCGCAGATGTCTTTGTGGAGAAGGATCCCAACATGGAGACCTTCCATCGCTTGGATTGTCTCAGGCTCGCTAAGCGCTCTTATCATCTTCACAAGGACGCTTTTACTTCCACTTAATTTGGGATGATTCTCCTCTCTTTTAAGCCTTTAAGATGTTTCATGTTTTGCCTCTCACCCATCTCAATCTGCTGCAACTTGCAACCTTTTCCATTCAGGATGAAATGTCGGGTCTTCAGGTGCTCGACTATTAATTTGAAATCACCTTTTCCATTCACAAATTGCTTACTATTAACTCTTTTCGCATATGGATTGGATTCTAATTTCTAAGTGAAATTGACTAGATCACCTCCCTGCTGCATATATCAATTTACTTCTGGTACTTCAATCCTTGTTTACATTTTTTTTTCCCCTTTTTGTAGTACAAATAGATATCCAAAGTATTTTTCCTAATTACCGGAAAAAAAAAACTAAACTAAACTATGTTCTACGAAATTACATAGAATAATGCAGCTTTAAAAAAAGGGAAAAAACAAGCGACTAAATTACTAATCTCCTTTCTGTATAGTAATCGTTCAAGAGAAGATCACCATTAATCTTCTGTAATCTGTTACTTCAAGAAACTTGTAATTACTCGAACAAGAATTAGGTCACTCTTCACTGGCTTTAGTAACCTCAGCCTCAATAGCCTCCATTTGCAATTCCAGCTGTCTCAATCTGTGATTCATACGATCCAATCTCTTCCTTGTTGTATCATCTGCAGTATTTGCAGCTTCCATTAATTAATCTTTGGCTAAATGCCTAAAACAGAAGGGAAAGCTAAGCATTGTTTTCAACTCTTAAGCATAACTGATTAGTTAAGTGTCGTTTCCGGTGTTCAGTATTAGTTTTTCTTCATTAATGTTCTGAAAAGTTCCTCTTTCTTGATGGAACTGGTTTTAGACTATGATTTTATATGCACGAATGGTCAGAGCTAGTACGGGAAGTTGGGAACAATAATGTAGTAATGTTTATACTGTTTAGAATTGATGACAAAATTCATATTTCAATTCCTATCATTGTTCGTCAGTCTTTTATTCTTGACAATTGAATTGGGCATAGCAGCTGTTAAATTACTCCATTCTGATACCAGATTTTTTATTTCTCATTCCAACTTTTCAAACGATGCCTAGAATCATTAACCCCAATTACTGATTCCATTACCCACATTCTTCATTTTTCATTTTTCATTTTAACAGCCTAAAAATGCTATTCGTAGAGAAAGGACAGATATACCGAGATGAGAAATGAATGCAGATATGTTGCAAGACTCGCCGCCTTGTGATGCAATACTTTCGGCACAGGTTGCATAGCTTGTGTTCAGTAAATAAGCCTGCCTTTTGTTGCTTGATTCTACTAATCCTCTCTTCTCTCCAGACATCATGGCTTCAGAGCTCAGAGAAAGAAGCTCCCCTTGCACCTATTGCTCTGATTTCTTTCCTCCCTTTTGCTTCTGTTCTTGCCTTCTTGGAAGTAGATTGAGTTTTTGCTCTTTGCTTTGTTATCATTGGATGGATTTAAACATATATGATATATATAAAAGAAGCAGCTATGCCACAATTCGCTGCACACATGGCTTCTCTGAGCTGGCTTTCTCAGCTGCCACTTGTCGCCTTGTCAACATTTCTTTCCTCCTAACTTCTTTGACTAATCTGAATTCCCTGGAGCTTGTATTATATGTTTTGTTGTGTTGTGTAGCGAGTTATACAAATATCTCAAAATTATGTATTTTCACAAGAGTTGGACACTCCTTTTGTCGCTTGTCAGAGATTTGCTTGCACGTATGGTTGTTCTGTGTCTTCCACAAGGGATCTGAAATCATTTGAATGGGTCTGGAGTCCATATCCTTTTACATTCCCTTTCATAGAATTAATTTACTATTTACAAATTGCAGTCTAGACACAGGAAAAATGAAGAGCTTTGTAATCTCAGCCCTTGTTTAACAAGTGACATGCTTAATTAGTATTCACAAAACGTCACGGGACTTTGCACCTTTTTTGTGAGATATCAAGCACAAGTTTGTGTGTTTGTTTATCATGTGATATTCTAAAAACAGGAGTTTGAGTTCACGTGTCATGATCTTAATTACAATTAAAAGTACGATAACATGTATCTTTTTTTTTAAAAAAAAAAAACGAAGTGTAAGCTGATTTATCTGGAATTTCTATATATTTATTTGCTCTATTATAAGACAACTTGGAAGATTGCATGGTACTGGAATTATGAAAATAATAGGGAACGTGTACTCTATTTACATTTTAGTCAGTGGGCTAGGGGCTACGGACTGGAGCTGGAGCCTGGAACTCAAGTCAAAAGTTTTTCTGCGGAGACCAGACGGAGATGGGTCATCTTTTGACTCGGCGACTTTGACCGGAAAGATACAAGTACCAAACTAGTGTTCTTGCCTGGTAGGCTGACTTCTTTAACCAATCACATTAATCATTTTGATACTAACTTTAAATTATGAAGTTCCTCAAAAATATTTTAAAATTATGGAAGTGGAATTTTAAACACAATGAATTGATAAGGCCAGCAACATATCTATTTTTTTGTATTCGCTATCAAAATGGTTGGTCAATCGTTGTACAAAATCATGTCTAGTATAGTAAGCAAACACACTATTCTCAATTTGTAGAGACGGAGGTTTGAATTCAACTTAGGAATGAAAATGAAAGAACCTAATTCAGGCTCCGTTTGGATAGGTGTGGGAAGAAGGGAAGAAAGAAAAAAGTGGAAAAAAGTATTGGAAAATGTGTAACTTTGTGAAGAGTTTAGATTGTTTATAATTTTTTTTTCTTTCTTCTTCCTTCTTCCTATATCCAAACGCACCTTCAGAGATGAAAATTCGACAGCCGACTTCAAATGAAGTTTATGAAAGGAAAGAACTTTAATATGGAAACAGAAACTCAGAAATACTTTCAAATAAAATATATAAAAAGAAAGAAGTCGGTTTTTTTAGAGAAACTTGGTAGTGGCTATCAAGGAGTAGTTATGTTCTTCCTTTCCCTACAAAATTAATACCATTGAATTCTCTTATATCTGTATTTCTATCCTGTGTTATCTTTCCGCCGATTGCATCTTGTGAAATTAACTTTTGTAATGTGAGTTATAGTATATAAGGGCAGCTCTGATAAAGTTTGGATCTACTACCGAGGAAATATACTTTAATAATTTTTTATGAACATTTTAGAAAATGAATGCACGATGTTGATATTAAAAGGTGGATATTTGCCTAACAAATCTTAGCAGTTTGTTTGTTTAAATTACCAAAAAAAGAATTTCGGTTGTTTACAAAGACTTGCACAAACATAAAATCTGATGCAAATAAGCGGCTAGAATGACAGTCAATGGGTGACTTGAGGCTGTGCTCAACAACGCTACTAGAGGAGCTTAGGGGAGATGATTTCACCCCCAAATCGAAGATTGCACACGGAGAGTAAGTTGTATTAGATTTTTCCATGAGACTTTACTGAGCCACTTCTCCTTTTATTTCCTTTAAGCCCCATTGGAGTGAGTAAAGTTCTCCGGTCAAATTCGATCAGTTAGTTTCTTACTGGACCAGTATCCTCTGCAGACTTCAAAAGGTCTGGAGAGGGCAAACCTCTTCGATCTAAGCCATCTGATATAATCTCAACATGTAGATTTTTACCCACCGCACGAATCTCGACGGATATGGTATAAATCACGGTGCATTCATCATCAATAAGACGGTTTGGATCAAATGACTGCCCTCTGTCAGAGAATGTGAATTCGCTTCTTACTCCCTGTTATTTAATCTAACCCCTTAAATTTATTTGTGGCACAGCCTCGATAGACCCAACTCAAATAACCCAATAACTTCTTTTATTGCTTGGGCGGTTGGACCTAATTATTAGTTTGTCGAACTTGAATAAGAACCGATCCAACTAATTGGCGTCCCAATTAGAGATCCACAAAGAGTTCTAACAGTGGTCCAGCCCGATTACAAAACTCAGTCCAAGAATGGTCTTCCCGAGGTTAAGTTTGGACAAGAGTTTATTTTGATATTTATTAAATTTGAATACTGAATATTAATGCCAGTTTTCTATCATTTTAAAAATATTTTATATATTTTTCGGAAAAATTTTTTCATGGATATAAATTCTGAAATCGAGACTTTAGTTGCAACAGTTCATAATTTATAGTGAATCAATCTTAATGGAAAATGAACTATGATCAAGGATTTAAATCGTGGTCCCTATGACTGCAATAACGTCAAAGGTTTAAATAGCTCATTGCGGACTCATAGCGGACATGCTAATATCATAGCGGATAGTGGATAGCGGATATTTAGCGGCCGCTATCGGACCATAGTGGATTTGCACACACAAGTGTATTTTGAAGGTCTAGTTTAGTCTAAATAAAAAATTAAAATAATTTCAAGCAACTAATTAACGCTAACTAAAATTATATTTATTTTATATGCATATTTGACCATTAAATTTTAAGAATTTGAAAATGTTCGAAATATAAAAATTGTGGCCAATTTTGTAAACTTTCCATAGAATTTTGGATCACGTCAATTAGAATTTGTATGCGAAAGTTATGCCCAAAATACTACTGCTATATCAGCAAATTATAAACTGCACCGCGCTATTATACCGCTATATCACATGCTATTTTCCGCTATTTCACCGCTATACCCCGCTATTGTCTGCTATAGGTCGCGCTATCGGACGGGCCACTAAATCTGTAGCGTTGTAGCGGTCAATGGTTTAAATAGCGGATAGTGGATTGGTAGCGGACAACCTCATGTCATAGCGGATAGCGGGTAGCGATCATTTAGCGGCCGCTATGGGATCATAACGGACATGTACAAATGTATTTATTTATTACATCCAAGCTTTTAAATTTTGGTTTTTTCGATATGACGGTCTAGGTCCCCATGTTATTTCGGTGTTATTTCGATGTTATAACGGCGATATAACGGTGTAGTGTTTTTTCAAAGTTTGACACACATCAGTTCTATAACTATCAATTTATATGTTTATGCATCTCCAATACTCCATACAAATAGCATACGGCCATACCAAATTCAATATACTGCAGTGTACCAGTATTGAGTAGCAGTAGCACCTTGTACCAATTTAACAATAGTTCAATATTGAATACACGATTTAGCAATAATAGCTTGTTATTTTGCCAAAATAACTGAAATAATGCGTTATATCGTCGAAATAACTGAAATAACGCGTTACGTCATTTTCTCAATTAAGACTGTAACGTTCATGCGGTTTGACACAGAATACCGCTATTTCCGTTATTTCGTCGTTATTTCGCAGAAATTTAGAAGCTTGATTACATCATATACATATTTTTAATTAAAAATTAAATATCATATTATATTATATGCATGTTATGATAGTTAAATTTAACATATACACTTTACAATCCATTATTGCAATAGACAAATCTCATTGTACTTAATATTGGATCAAGTCAATCGGAGTTTATATGTCAAAGATATATTCGTAATACTGATTCTATACTAGCACATAATAAATTGTGTCACTATATTTCTCTAAAATACCATTATAATGCATCTATATTTTGATAACTTTTACCATTATAGCCACCATAAGAAATAAAATGACAATTTTTTTTTTAAGTATTATTATTATATATCAATGAACACCGCTATAGCGGCACATTTAGTTTAGCACCGCAGCGGTCAACCAAGTCGTAATGCTATAGCGGGACTATTGCGGTTCATAGCGGCGCTATTTAAATCACTGGTAGCGGTGTACCGCCGCTCAGGGGCGGAACTAAGTGATGGCGAGCATGGGAACCGAATCCTCTACGGAACTCTTTATTTCCGCACCGTGCAGAACTTTTCATATGAACAGTTGGATTTCATCGAATGGATCAGATTGAGTTTGTTTGTTAAATCGCTCCAAAAAAAAAAGCAGAACTCTTCCGTCTCCTTTTGTCGAATATCGTCCCTTTCTCCTCTTCATCACTTCCTGTTACCTCCAGCACAATCGTGGCACTCTCAAATCTGTCACAACTCTCTCTCCGCCTCATCACAGAAAACCAAGGTGATCCCTCGTTTCGTATATGGTCCAGAACCATATTTCGTAAGAATTTACTAAAACAGCGTAGCAGAGGGAGCAGGAGTAGTTTGGTTACTAATGTATGAATGACTAATAACAGACAGATCCATCTTGACTCAACACATCATCATTCATCAGTAACTACCCATACCATTACCAACCGCCATAAGAGTGAATTTAATTAACAATTGATGATTAAGTAATTAATCAAGTACTCGTCCCTAATTGCTGAATTTGCCTTGTCAGTCCCTTCTCCCTTCGAGTCCCAAGTCTCTATTAATTAATTAATTAATTAATTTAATTAGGTTCATTTTGTTCTGATTATTGCATCCATCCATAGGGCTGTCTAACGTTTTAAATGGCACGGAATCACCCTCTACCGTTATCGTGCCATTTATAAACAATATGCAATCGGTATTGCCACTTACCGTTCCACTAATTAAACGAAACGGATTTTTGTGCCATCAACCGTTCCACTTCACAAATTACACATTAAACGGTTTGAAATGAGATTGAAACAGTCGAAACGGTATAACTAGCTATGCCACTTACCGTTCCATTTAGAAAACGGTATATATTTCTATGCCACAAACCGTTCCGTTTAAGCCGAAACGTGGTGGCGAAATGACAAACGGATGCCGTTGACAGGTCTATCCATCCATCCGTTCCATCCCTTATTACTTACTACTCACTAGTTATATTAGTTTTAGTCATTAATTATTAATATAATAATTAATAAATCAATTAACTTTTTCTTAGTTTCTCCAATTACGACAACGAAGCAGGCAGTCCACTCTTTCCGTAGAGGTATACTCGTACCAAGAGAGAGAGAGAGTTGCCAAGGCAGTAACGGCGGATCTAGCAAGGTGAAGAGAGAGTTGTGACAGATTTGGGAATGCCACGATTGTGCTAGGGGGAGGTAACATGAAGTGATGAAGAGGAGGAGAAAGTCAGAAAGGGATGAGATTTGACAAAAAGAGACGAAAAAGTTCTGCTTTTCATTTTTTTTTGAGCGATTTAACAAACCTACTCAACCTGATCCATTCGATGAAATCCAACGGTTCATATGAAAAGTTCTGCACGGTGCGGAAATAAAGAGTTCTGTAGAGGATTCGATTCCGCGAGGGTGTGCCATGCAAAATTTATTGGAGAAGTTATAATTGGGCCTACGCAAAAGGTGTAAAGCTGAAGTAAATAAGTCAATCTGACCTAGTTAGTTGTCTATAGTAGTAGAGGTTTTTGTTAGAGTTATGTCCTAGGAGTCAATAATTTGATGACTTAAATATTAGTTTATGTTATGGATGATATTTTAGCATCTGTTCCTAGGTTTATTATTGACAGATTATTCAGGTTGAGGATCTGAATTGTAGATCTCTGTGGATCATTCTTTAGAATGACAATAATAAATCTAAACGGTCCATAATCTTGATAATTAACAAGGAACATTAATTATCATATAAGATTAGTATGCAAGTTAAGTGATGATTAAGTTCTACAAATCATAGGTAAAGAGTTACCAACTTAATTGCATTTGTGTATGTTATGGAACATAGTACAGGACATGACCCAACGAAATAAACATATGGATTGTGTTATGTGTCATTGTTTATTTCGTTATGATTTTGGTTCTAAGTTTGAGGTGATTGTCTTTTCCACATGAGGATATGTTCTATAAATCTTGTCTACCGCTGATTCTCGTTAAGGGCTGCTATACGGACTTGATTTACGTTCTCTTGAATTGTGCGGGGAAAAGCTAATCATCAAGAAAACTGTATGTCCCTCATTAATTCACTTAGTGAGTGACGATATCTGTTTGGGCCCCTTGATGGAGTTGGATCGTATGCGCGCAACTAAGCGATCAACTCTAGTAGTCTTCTAAAAAAAACACGGCGTGTCCGAACACGGCACGACACGACACGGCACGAGAACTTCGCATGGCGTGTCCTTAAGCGTGTCGTGTCCAACTTTGATGAAATAGACACGACATGACACGCCACGCGAATTGTCTGGACACGACACGACACGACACAGCACGAGATACGGCACGACACGACACGAGAGACACGACATGTATTACAGACACACCAAACATGAAAAGGAGACACACATAGTGTTATAGAAATACAATAGATTCCTCAATTATGTACATACTATTATATTTTTTTCCATAAATCTTGCCAAAGATACATTTAATCATAAATCAATGATTATTAATAGACTTATTTTTGAATAAAACACTTGTAAATCGTTAGAATTGGAAATCAAAAGATTACAATATAATTATGATGATTCAATAATTAAATCACAAATAAAATAAAAGAGTCCAGAGCCATGCGCAAATTAAAGATAGAAAGCTATATGCGATTTGTCTTAAAAAAAATCAAATTTTTTTTGTCATTGAAAATAGTTTTGTAACTTTTCATGAGTTTGATTTATTTTTAGTAAAATAATTACTTAAGTCCGATAAGATGTTGTCAAAATATTAATCGATTGTTAAAAATTAATCTATATTTTAATTCAATGGTACAACACGTCTACTTTCTTAATTTTTGACGTATTTAACAAACATAATTTTTAAATTTCATAAATAAATTACATTCATGTCAAAAAGTTAAACGTGTCTGAACACGTCACGACACGACACGACACATCTAAAGAAGACACGACACGGCACGACACGAGGACACGAGGCGTGGCGTGTCCTTAGGCGTGTCGTGTCCATCTCTTAGGATTTAGACACGGCACGACATGACACGTGAAATATTTAGACACGACACGACACGAGAGATGATCTAGACACGGCGTGTTTGACACGACACGACACGGCACGACACGTATTTCGAACACTAAACTCTAGATCAAGAAACGTATAATCTGCTAGAATGACACGTTCCTATCTTGGATTATACGATGATATCGTGAGACATAAGAATCAAAATAGAGATATATTTTTATTCTCTTATGCAGGATTTAAATACTGTAGCAGTACATTATTTATGCGAATTGGGAATCATAACGTGTTGCTAGATACCGCTTATGATTATTAGAATTAAATAACGATTTAATTCCATGTCTAACTTAGCATAAATTCTCAAAGGGTCACACAGATCGAAATATAACCAAACAATGCATTAATAATTTTTTTTTGCATCAGTGTGCTTTTGCGAAAATATGATAAGTTGATTAATTGATTATATGTCGATATAATTAATTAATTTAAACGGATCATATCGAAATGATTTAATGCACAAGCTAATCCCATGATAATTATTACTTAGTTAATAATTATTCAACACAACACAATTTAATATAAATAGTTATATTAAATTGAATTAATGGGCCGATATTTATTATAGAATAAATAGCCCAAATATAGAGCATCAAATGGTGGATTAAATGGATTGAATTAATAATCAATTTGGAGAGTGTGCAAAGCCCAATTGGGCCCAATAGGTGGCCGGCCTCATAGGGGGTGATAGGTAGGTGGCACAATGGTAAATAAGAGGAACTATTTGCTAGGGTTTGAGCATTATAAAAGGACCCTTGTGGAGGCTCCTTGCTCCCCTCTCTCTCTTCCCTTCTTTGGTCGCCACCCTCCTCCCCTCTTCCCCTCTTTGACCGCCACCTCTCTCCCCCTCTCATCCACCATTGCTCATGTGTTGAGCACCATCTTCTCCACTTATTAAAGAGTTAATCAAGAAGAAGAGGATACTTGGGATTAGCCTTGACCTTTTAGCTTCTAGCAAAGCTTGTAGGTCTTGGTGATATCGTCATTATTTGTAGGCATTTGGACCGTACTTGGCACTCAAATAACACTCAAATCATTGAATTATTCAATAAATTGTTATGATTTCTAAGGAATTGGCTCTACCGTCGTTTCTTCTCTCATTTTACAGGACTTTGATGATTTCTGATGATTTTGGAGCATATAGATGGATTCCCGATGTAGCACGCACGCTAGACGACTCATTCCTAGCATTGGAGGCTCTTTTCTCTCTCCTGGTCGACCCGAACAATCATCTGGTCGATCCGACCAGCATCTATGGCAGCCAGGCGTTATTTCTCTCTCCTGGTCTACCCGACCACAAGCCTGTTCGATCCGACTGGGCATCACAACAGCAGACTTGTGCAGCTGTCCTTTCTCTCTCCTATTCGGTTCGACTGCACACCTGTTCGGTTTGACCAGGGTGCCGCCATATCACATAAGGCATTATTTTTTACATAGAAACTGATGGAAATGGCAATTTCTTGCGCCCTGGTGCCCTAGCCTTCCATCCTTGCGACCTGGGACATCCATATATACACCTCTAGACCTGAAGGAAAGCATACAACCTTTCATACCACAAAATTTCACTTTCCATAGGCGTTTTTCTCTCTTCCACCATTGGAGATCATCAAAGCTTGGTTCTTTGAAGCGACGGCAGCAAGGAGACGAGTTTGGTGACCATCTTGCAACACACCACTGCCTAGAGATCATAGTTAGAAAGCATAAAGGAGTATTCGGTTTATTCTTCTATGTTTTCTTCTCTATTTTTGATGGGCTTGTATCTTGTTATTTCTATGTTATTTGTTGTGTGTTTTGATTCGATGTTAGGCTAGATTTATGTAGTCTTAGGGGTAAGGTAGTAACTTAGGTTTGGATGTTGTGATTTGACTCGTTATGTTATGATATGTTTTGTTGATTTGTTTTGTTGAGAATTATTATAATTGCTTGTTTAAATTGCTTGGTTAAGTCTAATTAACTTCTAGATGAATGGCCACATTTAGTTAAGTTCTAAAGTTAGGTTAATCAAGATAATTTAGATAAAGTATTTGGGATAAATCGTAGATCCGAAAGGGGAGATTAGTTGACACCAAAAGTGTAACTTTTAGACAAGTCCAAAAGACCTCTAGATATCCTTACGAACTCCAACAAACAAGTTTAAGTTGATTGAATTCTATACCAAAAGTTGCGAACCAATCGAGTTAATTAGGTTAGGTTGTGATTAAACCAGTTTCTAGTCCAACAAGCGACAGCTGAGGTTTAGAATATCTAGGTTTGACCAACAAACCCTAGCACAAAGCATAAAGTATCATAAAAGGTCAACACCACACACTTTCACCCTCTGTTCGGACCGAACAGATCCTTGTTCGAACCGAACAGAGAAGTAAACGCTTGAAAAACACCGTTCGATGCACGAAAGTGATAAGTTCTGTGTTCTAGAGTCCAAACCAAGGTGAAACCTGAACCATAAGACGCTTTTTATACTGTTTGAAAACCCAAAAACTTTACTTTAGTTGTTTACTTTATTTTAATTGACAAAACAACCAAAAATATATACTTTACTTGCACCTCTACATTTAATTCATCAAAACTCCATAAAAATATTCTTGTCTAGCTTTTGAAAAAGGATAAGTCCAGTAATCAATTGTATCATCCCTTGGGTTCGACCCTAAAGCTGTACTCCAAAAGACTAGTGAGGTTAGCTCTAGGTCTATAAATTTATTTGATTCCTAGGTTTTAAGTCTTCATCACTTGGTTAATTTCATGGTGGACTCGAGGAAGAGCTCGGTTCGAAGGAGGAGCTTGAAGCGCATCCCACCTACATCCTAGTCACGGTTCGAGCCTCTTGATTACGATATTAAGAAAGGTATACCTTTGAACCTCTTCTCTTTGTGTGAATAGCTTAATGTACTAGATTCTTGTTTGTGCTTGCTTAATTGTGGATAATTAAGTGTAATTAACCATTAAAATTAAAATTGAGCACTTAACTAACAGTTTCATCTCTCTCGATGTAAACACTCATGCTCTGCTCTAGAAGGAGTGAATCGAAACGAAGGTAAGGTAGCGTAACATTTGTACCTTTTTTCGTAGCCGTCGCTGGATGAATCAACGAAAATCTAGGGAAATCACAGTTCCTCAAAACTCTATTTTCGGAGAGAGTCGTTCACTCTCGATTTTGGGGTGTAACGAAGAAACACCAAGAGACTTAGTTTTTTATCCAAAATATCCTCTACTTTTTTTTCTCTGACAGGTGGACTCACACCATTTGTATTTCTCTCCCCATTGAAAACTAAAGGACAATATCATCCAAAAAAAAGATTAATATTGTTTCCTTCGATTTGTGATTTTAGAGATCTGGAGCAAGAAACTACCTATTATTTCTATTTTCTTACTCTTCCTTAAGCTTTCTTTTTTTCTTCGTTCCTTACCTTTCCTTTAAATTTAGAGTTCTGGAGAAAACCCTTAGAGACAAATTCTCATTCTCTTACGGAAATTCATCTCCCAATTTCTGTTAGAGACATAAAGAAATGCCTAATTTTTAAATCGTTCCTCCTAATTTCTAAATTCATCTCCCAATTCGGCAATTCTCATTCTCTCTTACTCAAATCCATCTCTCTTTCGGCTCGAGAGTAAGGAGTCGGGAGACTGCAGGCGACACCGCGACAGACATCGATATTTTTCACTCCACGGTCAACTGGTCGGCCTACCTTATGTCGGAATCCTAGTTCCGCCCCTGACGCCGCTATTTAAACCTTTGAATAACGTAATTATAGTGGTGTGACTTGCTAGACTATTATATGCTAAACAAAAAGTGATGCTATGGTGGTGCTAAATTGGTATATCATAACTTTGCTAAAGAGAATATATATATATATATAGAGGTGGGCTAAAGTGCCATAGATGGTAATGCCATAGACGTCTTTTTTGAGTCATTTTTTTAATATTCGAAATTCAATCGGTCGATCCAAACCGTTCAAATTGATCACCATATTAAAATACCATTAGAGACCAAATTTTACATTTTTTAAAAATTTTTTGGTATTTATTTTGATATGTTCAAATTGGAGGGTCTGAAATACTCCAATTATAACGTTTTTTAAAAATATCATAATAAATAGCAAAAAAATTCGAAAAAATGTAAAATTTAGTCTCCAAGAATATTTTAATGTGGTGAATAACTTGAACGGTTCGAATTGAGTATTTGGATTTTGAATCTCGAAAAATGACTCTATTGCATGGGACCCTCTATGCCATCTATGGCACATTAGCCATCCTCTATATATTCTTCGGTTTTTTTTGGTATGACGGTCTAGGTCCCCATGTTATTTCGATGTTATAACGGCGATATAATGGTGTAGTATTTTTTTCAAAGTTTGACACACATCAATTCTATAACTATCAATTTATATGTTTATACATCTCCAATACTCCATACAAATAGCATACCGCCATACCAAATTAATATACTGCAGTGTACCAATATTGAGTAGCAGTAGCAGCTTGTACCAATTTAACAATAGTTCAATATTGAATGCACAATTCAACAATAGTAGCAATAACAGCTTGTTATTTCGCCGAAATAACTGAAATAACGCGTTATATCGCCGAAATAACGCGTTACGTCATTTTCTCAATTAAGACTGTAACGTTCATGCGGTTTGACACAGAATACCGCTATTTCTGTTATTTCGCCGTTATTTCGCAGAAATTTAGAAGCTTGATATATATATATATATTTATGGTAGCTAAAATAATAAAAACTAGCGGCAAATAGTTAATTATGTTGTCATTTTCGTGATATATAGTACCATAATTTGTATTTGCTATATAAAATTTGTATTTTGAACACAACTTTGACATATAAATTTCAATCGACTTGATTTAAAATTAAGTACGATAAGATTTCGAAATTACTTAATATCATTCTCTCTCTTCCATCATCCTCATCATTCTCATCCAATGCCTACTTTGCGTTACCCACCTCTATCTCTCATCCAACACTTACTCACCTTCTCCCCTCTCGACATAACTCACTTCCTCCCATCTCTGATTCCCATCCCGTGTCATTCAGTGTGTGCCTACCCCCATCCTCTCCTTGCACCTAACACTTCTCTCCTCCCCCTCTCACCCCCTCATGTTGTACTGTAAGATGGATTGTAAAGTTGACCAATTGAAATTATTAAAACATGCATATGATGTAATAAAAATATTTAATTTTGAATTAAAGTTTATATATGATGTAATTAACTAGTATATTTGTATATGTTTAGGATGATTTCTTAACGCCCGCGAATGGGCGATATACGCTATAACATGAGTTTGTACGTTATAAAAAGGGAATAATTAGATATATGCCATTGAGAAAATTGACAATTTGAAAAATGTCATTCTTAAATTGCTAATTAGTTTTATGCCACTATAAAATAATCAAAATTAGTTTTATACCATTAATTTCTTTCAAAATGGCTCAAATTAGAGATATGCCATCTTAAAACTTGTCATATTTTTAAAAAATACCCAAATTATCCTTTTTCAAATTATCAAGAAAATAAATCTTAAAAAAAGAAAGGAAGAAAAAAAAAGGAAGAAAAAGAAAATAAAATCGCATATATATAACTTCTTGCTTGCTAGCTGCTGTCTCTTCTTGTCGTCGCCGCCACAACTGCATAATGTCCTCTCATGGCTAGGGTTTACGGTATAAAATTTTACAAAAAAGGTGAAACGCGAAGAACTTGTCCCGCGCGAAAGCACCAGGTTTCCTCCTTTTTCACTCGCCTTGGAAAATTGGGAAGGACATTTTCGAATTTGCCTTCACTTCTTTTTATTGTTTTGAAAATTTTAATCATTATAATTAGTAAAATCGACTCACTCGGTTACTAGTTTTTAATGAATGAAATAAGAGGGCTTAGAGGGGCATAAAACGCAAGCAAGACAAACATTTTCTTTTATTTAGCACAACAGGATTAGTTTGATTTAATTATTGTGTGCCTGGGCAGAAAATTAACATTCTGTTGTAAAATAAGGTGGAAGAAAGAAATAATGAACAATATATTAAGAGTAAGTAAGACAATATTCTCAATCACAAATTTCAGAATTTTATTCTCTCATTCCAACTATCCATACAAATGTACAATGCCTCTATTTATAGGCTACAAAAATAATATCTCACATAATGACAATAAATATGTAGTGGAGATCATGGATATAAATGTGTAGTGGAGATAAATGCTTAGTGGGAATATGAAGATGAACAATCCACATAATTATTTAATTTCATAACACTTCCCCTTGGATGTTCATCTTTGATTATACACTATTAATATGATACTTCAGGATCAATATTAATATGGTACTTTTGGACCAATTTATCTGCCTCATTAAAAACCTTACCAAGAAAAACCCATTGGGATAAAAACTTGGATAAAGGAAAAAGAGTGCAGTATGTATAATATTTCCCCTCATTTTAATATTATTTGACATCCTTTAGTCGATGTAGACCTATCTTCTTTCTGAGTTGTTCAAAAACACTAGTTGGTAAAGATTTTGTGAATAGGTCGGCCAAATTGTTGCATGATTGAATTTTCTGAACATCTATTATACCATCCTTTTGTAGATCATGTGTCCAGAAGAACTTTGGTGCAATGTGCTTAGTTCTATCTCCTTTGATGTATCCTTCTCTTATTTGTGCTATACATGCTGCATTATCTTCATATAATAGAGTAGAATTTTCTTTGATATTTTCAAGTCCACATTCTTCTTGAATATTTTGGATAATTGACCTTAATGAAACACATTCCCAACTTGCTTCATATAAAGCAATGATTTCAGCATGATTTGATGATGTGGCAGTTAGAGTTTGCTTTATAGACCGCCATGAAATTACAGCTCCACAATAAGTAAATACATATCCTGACTAAGATCGCGCCTTATGCGGGTCTGACAAATAACCTGCATCTGCATAACCAACTAGATTGAATTTTGAATTCTTTTGATAGTATAGTCCCATATCACGAGTTCCGCAAAGATAACGAAAAACATCTTTAATTCCATTCCAATGTCTTCGGGTTGGTTTGGAACTATATCTTGACAATAAATTTACAGCAAATGCAATATCAGGTCTTGTATTATTTGCAAGATATAATAACGCGCCAATTGCGCTTAAGTATGGTACTTCAGGACCAAGTACTTTTTCATCATTTTCTTGGGGACGAAAAGGATCATTTTCTACATTTAATGATCGTACAACCATTGGTGTTCTCAAAGGATGAGCTTTATCCATATTGAATCGTTTTAGTATTTTTTCTGTATAATTTGATTGATGGATAAATATTCCATTCTTTAGGTGCTCGATCTGCAGGCCGAGACAAAATTTAGTTATTCCAAGATCTTTCATTTCAAACTCTCTTTTCAACAATTCTGCAGTATTTTCGATCTCTTCAGGAGATCCAATAATATTTAAATCATCAACATAAACTGCAACTATTGCAAAACCTAAATTTGATTTTTTAATAAAAACACATGGACTAACTACATTATTTTTATATCCTTCTTTTAAAAGATACAAAAACACATGGACTAACTACATTATTTTTATATCCTTCTTTTAAAAGATACTCACTAAGTCGATTGTACCACATTCGACCTGATTGTTTTAGTCCATATAAAGATCTTTTCAATTTTATGGAGTACATTTCTTTAGGTTTTGATCTATATGCTTCTGGCATTTTTAATCCTTCAGGGATTTTCATATATATGTCACTATCAAGTGAACCATATAAATATGCTGTGACAACATCCATAAGTTGCATTTTTAGATTTTCTGTGACTGTGAGACCTATTAAAAATCTGAGAGTTATCGCATCCACTACAGGTGAATACGTTTCTTCATAATCTACTCCATATATTTGTTTAAATCCTTGTGCCACTAATCTTGCTTTGTATCTCACAATTTCATTTTTCTCATTTCTTTTGATGGCAAATACCCATTTGTAACCTACATGATTAACATTTTTGGGTGTTTGGACTACTGGTCTAAATACTTGTCGTTTGTCAAGTGATTTTAATTCATCTTGTATGGCATCTTTCCATTTAGGCCAATCATTTCTGTGACTACATTCTTCTATGGTTTTTGGCACATTATTCTCTTCGCTTATAACATCACTAGCTATAGCGAATGCAAATATTTCATCCACATGAGTTTCATTTCTTTTTAATATTGTACCAGTTTTTACATAATTTATAGAAATCTCATAATCATTTGGTACTTCAGTTTCTTCTGGAACTTCATCAACTTCTTCTGGAGTTTTAGTTTCTTCTGGAACTTTATTAATTTTTTCTAGAGATTTAAGTTCTTCTGGAATTTTATTAATCTCTTCTGGAGATTTAGTTTCTTCTGGAACCTTATAAACTTCTTCTGGGGTTTTACCAACTGCTTTATTCTGCTCTTTTCTTTTACGTGGATTTACATCCTTAGAACCAATTGGTCTTCCACGTTTCCTACGCTCACGAGATTCATTTGATATTTTTGTAATATCTATTCGAGCAGGTGCATTTATAGCTGGAACATGTGATTTAGTGACTCTATTTATATCTGTGAATGCGTCAGGCAATTCATTTGCAATTCTTTGTAAATTTATAATCTTTTGAACTTCATGTTCACATTGACCACTTCGGGGGTTAAGATAAGATAATGATGAATTCCATGTCACTTGTTTATCCAGCTTTTGTTTTCCTTCCCCTAAATTTGGGAATATTGATTCATCAAAGTGACAATCAGCAAATCTTGCTGTAACAACATCTCCCGTTAATGGTTCTAAATATTTAACAATAGAAGGAGAGTTAAAACCAATATAAATACCCAATCTTCTTTGAGGTCCCATTTTTGTGCGTTGTGGAGGAGAAATTGGAACATATATTGCACAACCAAAAACTTTTAAATGGGACAAATTTGGTTCTCTTTCGGAGACCAATTGTAACGGGGAATACTTATGATCAGCAGTTGGCCTTAATCTAATTAGTGCAGCAGCATGTAATATGGCATGTCCCCATGCAGAAGATGGTAAACTAGATTTCATAAGTAATGGTCTAGCTATTAACTGTAGCCTTTTAATAAACGATTCTGCTAGACCGTTTTGTGTATGAACATGTGCCACTGAATGTTCTACAGTAATCCCAATAGACATGCAATAATCATTAAAAGCTTGGGATGTAAATTCTCCTGCATTATCAAGTCGGATTCTTTTAATTTGATAATCCGGAAAGTTGGCTCTCAATTGGATAATTTGTGCTAATAATCAAGCAAATGCAACATTTCTTGTTGCCAATAAACACACATGTGACCAACGAGTTGATGCATCAATTAAAACCATGAAATATTTAAATGGTCCACATGGCGGTGTTATAGGCCCGCATATATCTCCTTGAATTCGTTCTAAAAATGATGGAGCTTCAGGTCCAACTTTATTTGGAGATGACCTAGTAATTAGTTTTCCAAGAGAGCATGCTTGGCATGTCAATTCTTTTGATAACAGGATCTTCAGGTCCTTCAGGGGATGCCCATTTGCACTTTCTATTATTCTCCTCATCATTATATTCCCTGGATGACCCAATCTATCATGCCATAATGTAAATAATTTTGGATCAACTAACTTCCGGTTAGTGACCATATTTGATTCTATTGCACTTATATAAGTACCATATAATCCATTAGATAATGCTTGTAATTTTTTCATAATCCTTTTCTGACCATTTATAATAGATACGATATGAAGATATTCGCAATTTCTTTCATTCATAGTTTCAATATGATAACCATTCTTTCAAATATCTTTAAAACTTAGTAGATTTCTTCTGGATCTACTCGAAAATAATGCATCATCTATTATTAGTTTTGTTCCTTCAGGTAACAAAATACAAGCTCTTCCGGAGCCTTCAACAATATTGCTTGAGCCAGATATAGTTTGAATATTAGTCATACCGGAATGCAATTGCAAAAAGTATTTCTTACTTTTTAATATTGTATTTGTAGTTCCGCTATCAACCAAACATGGATCATCTTTAATTAATATCGCGTCAGTCATTTTCCCTTGAAATAAAAAGAAAGTAAAAATAAATTTACTTTTATTTATTAACATATTCATAATATAAAAATTAAACATAAATTAAAAATTCCTACAATGAAACTTGAAAACATTATTTAGATGTACTGCTGGTACGCTATAAATATTTTGTTATACCACATATGTCATAAACATCTTCAAGATATTTTTCTTTGAACGTACTGCTGGTACATTTTTCTTTTGTTATCAATATCTTGTTATAATGAGTTTTTGATTTTGATAGTCATATTTTTTCTTGAAAGACTCTTCAAGAGTACTAACATGATTTCACCATAACTTCATGTTATTACTTTAATAACTTTCGGTTATTAGTATCATAACTTCAGGTTATGATAAATGAAATAGAGATAAGTAAATAAATAAATAAAATGAACAAATAAAGAGAAAGAAAGAATAATAATAATTTAGCATTATAAGTTCAAGTTATATTTTATTTAATAACTTCTGGTTATTAAATCATTTTGACTGCGCAATTTAAATAAATTAATTGAAATAACTTCAGGTTATTTTTCATTCAATGACCAATAATAAGTGCTGATATATTTTAAATTGGGAATAACATCATGTTATTTTTCATCCAATATCCTATAATAACTTCTGATTATTTAAGGAATAGAACTTCTGGTTCTTTGATATAAATTTCAACTTTGAATAATAACTTCGAGTTATTTATTTAATGATATTCAATGGCATTTCATAACTTCTGGTTATATTAAATTTCAAATAGAACTTCATGTTCTAAGCAAAATAAAAAAAATTAAGAACTTCAAGTTCTAAATAAATTACTACAAGTATCAAGAACTTCAGGTTCTAAATAGTTTTAAATGAAATATAAACTTCAGGTTTTAAACAAAAATAAAATCAAGTATTAAGAACTTCGGGTTCTAAACAAATTATTTATGATTAAGAACTTCAGGTTCTAAATAACTTTAAATCGAAATATGAACTTCAGATTCTTCATGTAATAAGAACTTCGGGTTCTTGATAAACTTTTAAGTTTGAATAATTCCTTCAAGTTATTATTTTTATCATCATTCACTTCAGGGAATGATTCTCATAAATTTTAAACAAAAAAATATAGCAATCAAAAAATTCGAATAAAATTAAAATTAATAAGTTATATGATATCAATCATACTTTTTACTTACCTAGAAACTTTGCAACTTCTTCGTAGCAATTTTTGCAAACAACTTTATAATTCCTTTCGAGCAAATTAAATAATTATTTTCATCATCATTCACTTCGGGGAATGATTCTAATATATTCAAACAAAAGAAATATATAGCAAAAATTTCGGATTTAATTCTTCGAAACATAATCGAAATTATGAAAAATATATATATTATCTTGAATGAAACCTTTTACCTATGAAATTTCATAACGCCGGCAATTATTAAATCAAACAGATTTATAAAACTCTTATATTATATCATATCGCATGGTGATTTACCTTTTGTAATTTCTTTGTAATTCCTCCCGAGCAAGTCGTGCTGATAACGTGTTGTAAAATAAGGTGGAAGAAAGAAATAATGAACAATATATTAAGAGTATGTAAGACAATATTCTCAATCACAAATTTCAGAATTTTATTCTCTCATTCCAACTATCCATACAAATGTACAATGCCTCTATTTATAGGCTACAAAAATAATATCTCACATAATGACAATAAATGTGTAGCGGAGATAAATGCTTAGTGGGAATATGAAGATGAACAATCCACATAATTATTTAATTTCATAACAAAATTTGTTAATATTTCATTTAATTATAATTAATGTAATAATGAACCAATTTATTTCTTTGCATGATTGATATTAACAATAAATACAAGGAATTTTGAAAGAAGCAAAACTCTAATGGCACAAAACTAATTTTTACAACTTTACTATGGCATAAAACATATTTAAGATCAATTTTCATTTACGATGGCATATCTCTAATTTTAATATTTTACAATGGCATATTTAAAAGGTCAAAATGGTCATATCAATTAATCGATGGAATAATTCTAATTTTTTCAATTAGTGATGGCATAAAAATAATTTATTGTTTAACAATGACATATCTCTAATTTCAAATTTTTATAATGGCACAAATCTAAATCACCCTATAAAAAAAGTTGAATGCTTCTAAAGGGTATGTTTGGAACAAACGCGAACAAGGCAAGAACAGGACCACGAACAGGACCACGAACAGCCAAGGCAAATGAGTAGTTCGCCAAAATCTAGAAAAAAGAAACAGGGGGATAGTTTGCAGATCGTCCTATCCGTGCTTTGTTTGGTACCCGCGAACTGGCGCCGTTCGCGAACAAGCTGTTCGCGTGCGCTCCCAAACACACCCAAAGTGAATAGATCTAATAGTAAAAATCATTAGTTGCCACGCTACAAAGTACGAATGCCCCGTTTGTTTGTGACTTAAAGGTTGCATAACTTAAGTTATGCATCCTTTAGTCACCAAGGGGGCGTTTGTTTGTGTAGTAAGGAGTTGCATAACTTAAGGATGCCTAAGTATTTATGTAGTGTTATGTAATAGATGTTTGGTTGTGTACTAAGAATGACTAACTTAATGCATGCATATATTCACGTTAAAAGACTAAAATGCCCTTAAATTTGAATTAGTATTATGTATTATATGTTGTGACCTAATTATTGTTAATTATTAATTATTATAAAAATTAATTATTAATGATGATAATAAATCATTTTTACTATTATGAAATATTAATAATTACTTTTAATTAAATATTATTATTTATTTTACAATAAAAATTATTATTGATTAATTATCTTCAATTAATTATTATTCTTAAATCATTATTATTAATAATTAATATTACTTGTTAAATATTATTAATTATAATAATTAATCTTTGTTATTAATTATGAATTTTTTAATAATTATTGTTACTTATTAAGTATTATTATTTATTAATTAATATTAATTAATTTTTAATTATTATAAAAATTAATTATTAATGATAATAAGAAATCATTTTATTATTATGAAATATTATTAATTATTTTTAATTAAATATTATAAATATTATTAATTATTTAATAATAAATCAATATTGTTTATTATTATTATTATTACTTGTTATACATTATTATTTATTAATTATAATAATTAATATTTATTACTAATTATGATTTTTTAATAGTTATTGTTACTTATTAAATATTATTATTTATTAATTATTATTAATTATTACTAAAGGGTATTGTTGGAAAAAAAATTAAAGGGGACCGGTGCATAACTTATGCAACCTATTTAGGTTGCATAACTTATGTACCCTTAAGGCATCTTATGTAAGAGGTGTTTGGTGACTTAAGGATACATAACTTAAGTTATGCACCCTTTAAGTCACAAACAAACGCCCCCCAAACACCTCCTACATAAGATGCCTTAAGGATACATAACTTATGCAACCTAAATAGGTTGCATAAGTTATGCATGATCCCCTTTAAATATTTTTCCAACAATACCCCTTAGAAATAATTAATAATAATATTTAATAATTAACAAATAATTAATAATAATTAATAAATAATAATATTTAATAAGTAACGATAACTATTAAAAATCATAAATAATAATAAATATTAATTATTATAATTAATAATTAATAACACTTTTACAAGCAATATTAATTATTAATAATAATGATTTAATAATAATAATAATTAAAAATAATTAATAAATAATATTTTATTATTATTAAATAATTAATAATATTTCATAATAATAAAATGATTTCTTATTATCATTAATAATTAATAATTAACAAATAATTAATATAAATAAATAAATAATAATATTTAATAAGCAACAATAATTATTAAAAAATCATAATTAATAATAAAGATTAAATATTATAATTAATAATAATTAGCAAATAATATTAATTATTAATAATAATGATTTAAGAATAATAATTAATTAAAGGCATGAATATAAGGGCATTTTAGTCTTTTGACAAAAATATATGCATGCATTAAGTTAGTCATCCTTACTACATAGCCAAACATCTATTACATAATACTACATAAATATTTAGATATCCTTAACTTATGCAACCCTTACTGCAAAAACAAACGCCCCAAATCAATAATAAAGAATCGGAAGATACAATTACAATGAACAATCAAATCAAACAAGTGCATAGTAAAGAAAAAAACAAAATACCTTTTTGTCTTGGATGATGAATCACCGTTGTTTCATCCAATTAAAATTGGATACGTGACAGCTTGACAGAAATGGAGAGGCGAGTGGACAGGAGACCTCCAGTCCCCGTAGTAGAAGGGAAACCCCACGTGGTTCCAACCTTCCACTTTTACTTTTTGGCTGCTCTTTTGGAAGCTTTTGCCGCGTGTCCAGCGCGACGGAATCTCACCCGTGTCGCGCTGTCCCTCTCTCCCAGCGCTCTCTCTCTTGATTCCTTCAATCTCGGCCGCTCCTTTGCTGCTGACGTGGCACGTGACTCTCGTGCTTCCGCTTTACGTCCTCTTCAATTCAATTCAATGCCCCCACCCACCTGCCACGTCGCCACCACTTCTTCTTATCCACTTTAATTACTAAAAAAAATCCCGACCGTCGGATATGATTAATTACATTATCTTTTTTGGACCGAAAAGTTTCAAAGTCCGTATTAACCATTCCCATCTTCTGCTGCTAACCATGTTCCGTACAGATAATAAAAAGAAATCAAAACATTTTCTCTATAATTTAAGTTTGATAATAAATAAATTTTGTATTTCAATTATAACTAGATCGTTATTTGTATTATAGTTATACTGTGGTGTCTATCTCTACGTATAGGTAATTAAGATATTTTGATTTTATATTTATATACAATAATAGAACACAATTTAACACTGAAATTATATCCATAATAATTGGCAAGTCCCAAGTCCGATGCTTTAAAATTTTGGTTCTTGAAATTTACTAAAAGAACCAATTCAGTCCTTTTAACTTTTATTTGCAACAAATTAGTTCTTGAAATAACGACAAATATCAAGTTGCTTTTTTTCGCTCAAGGACTGATTTGATTTTCGTGAGAAAGCTCACTAACTGATTGGGTATGAATAAATTTTCAAGGATCCCAATATAACCTTTTTAAATTTTAAGCAAACCTCATAATTTATATCTGAATGTTTTTTCTTCAAAATTGTGTGAATCAACTCTTTCAATTTGCAACCACAGGCTCACAGCACGTGAATCTTCCTTCTCGGGGCTAATTTGGCGCAAATTTGGCACGCGTTATTTGAACTACTGTTTTGATTTTGACATTGAAATAGCATCAATTTAACGAATACAATAAAATAATAAAATATAATTGCTTGTTGAAAACAAAAAATTAAATAAATCTTTTTTTTTTTGAAAGAAATCCGCAGCCGAAAATTAGTCAAATTGATGATTTACAGTAGGCGTTAGCATTACTGATATTCTTGTAATGGGAAGGGCGGGGCTTGGATATCATATAGGGTGTGTTTGGATTGTTAGAAGAAAGAAGAAGAAGAAGGAAGAAGAAAAAAAATTATAAACAATTCAAATTCTTCACAAAGTTACACACTTTCCAATACTTCTTCCCACTTCTTCCCTTCTTCCCACACCTATCTAAACGCACCCATAATGTTGATGTTGGCTACGAGAAACAAGCCATCCGTATTTTGGCAGTTTATAAAGATACATCCTTATGTTGTCAAATATGAAATACCCACAAGATTCAAGTATCAGGGAATCAGGCAACAATTTGCGGTGGAGATGCAGTGCATGTGTGTGTATGGACAATAAAGATGATGGTGAAATTAAAATGGCACATTGTCCTGTCTAATTATGCAATGGATGTGCCTACATTACATGCCCTTATTCAAAAAACATAAAAATAAGGCAATAGATGGGCCGTACTCGCTACCAAAATTAAAAATTATTTTTGAAACAGACAATTGTCGTTATAATTGTGCGTGGAAATTGATTACTGCCATCTAGTTTTGCCATCCCTGCCATCGCTAAATATAAAGTAAACATATACAGAAACAAAGTGAACATATAGACGATCTAAGTGAACATATACAAACAAATAAGTTCAATAAAAATAAGTTGAATATGCATGTAAACTACTGAATAAGTGATGACAACATTTATTTGTTTGTAAGTGTTCACTTAGATTGTCTATATGTTCATCTTAACTATTGTATATGTTCACTTTGTATTTACCGATGACTGGGATGGTATATTTACAGATAACACTTATAATTCCTGATTGTGCGTGTTTGGATGTGTCAAAATATTATCATTTTTTTGGAATGATGATTTGGAATAACAATTCTAGGAATCTAAACAAAAATTAAAATAGCTTCGGAATAACTACATTGAATGGGATTTTGATTATAACTACTTGTACAAAAAATTGATATAAATATTCTTAGTGGAGCCGTTTGGATCGCTTAGGAATAAGGGGCATGTTTGGTAAGGTGGAATAAACTTCTTTAAGCTTCTTTAAGGAGGAATAGCTCAACAAACAAGAGAGGCATAAGCTTCTTTAAGGAGGAAGAACTTATACCATCAAAATATATGGAATAACTTCTTCCACGATGAATCCCGTCGCAAATTAGTCTTAATTTTTGAATAATCATATTTAATTTGGTTATTAATGGTAATTAATATATTATTATAATATTATAATATTTCTATTTGCTATAATATACAAATAAAATATATTAATTGAATTTAATAAAATATTATTAATTTATTATTGTAATTATAATTATCATTAATATTATAATTACTACAGAAAATAATTAATAATATATTAATTCATATGATATTATTATTATTATTATTGTAATTTATCATATAATTTTCATTATCATTAATTAAATTATTGCTATTAATAATATAATAATTATTATTACAATATTAATTATTATCATTAGTGAGAAGAACTCAACATAAAGAATAACATTTACAATAATAATAATAATTATGATTATTATATTTATTATTATTATTATTATTATTATTATTATTATTATCATTATCATTGTTATATTATGAATTAAAATAAATCATATAATAATAATTATAATATTCATATTTGTAAACTAATAATAGTAACTATTAATTGATATTGTAATAATTACTACATAACTAATTTTATATTCTTATATTCTCATTCCTTTAATTTACATAACCAAACAATCATGGCATAACTTGACACAAGTTTTCCTCCTTTACTTCTTCATCTTAAGTTATTCTTTTACCAAACACCACCAAGAGGAATAGCCTACTTCTAGGCGGAAAATATTGAACAGTGTGTAATTTTGTGAAGAGTTTGAATGGTTAGACATAAATTTCCGTCCGAAATAGACTATTCTTCCTTATTCCTTACCCATCCAAACGGCCCAGTATGTATATACATATGAGAAGTGATTATTTGACAATAAGCTAGTTTGATATTTTGACCTTGCGAGGCACGGCCTTTGCAGTGCATATTTCATACTCTTTTAAAAATAAAACTGTAATTCATGGCTTATCGTCAATTAAATAATTTGAATTTTAAATTATAAAAAATATATAATATCGATGCATGACCAGATGATACCCGAGTTGAATAAAATGTCTAAATTTATTTAAAAAAAATGTCACTATCATTATATTTATAATCAATCAAAAGAATTCTATATTTTTTTCCCCATACATATTAACCCAGCCCATCGCACTTTCTGACATTCAGACCTGCCACAACGAATTGGAGGATTGGTCGAAGGTGCAACTGGTGTTTAATTAGTGCTCATTTATTCCAGTTTGTGAAATCCAAAGTATTTCCCGCCTACGGTTGGTGGAGGCGTTTCAAGTTTTCATCCCTTTGTGGCTTTGTCTTGTCGGTGAACTTGATCAAGTACTGGAGTTAATTTAATAACACTGGACACTGGACGATCTGGAGAGCTTTAAAACTGGAGACAACAGGGTGTCAATACTCAATGGTAATTCAATATTCAATGAAGATATTTTGTAAAACACCCCTCAAAGATGTCATCCTTAAAACTTAATCCCTATTTATTTTTTTGTCCGTCCCGTATACTTTTTAAAATTTAAGAATAACACAAATAATCTGGTTCTCAACGGTTTTGGAAATGAATGATTTTAGACGTATACGTTTACAACATACGTTAAGAGAGTTTTGGAAGCATATGCTTAAACAAAAATTACTTCAGTCAAATTACTGATTCCATTGTGAGAATTAAAAAATAGTCTTATTATTTTTTTAAAAATTAAAAGTAACATTTTATTCATTTAAAAATGCATGATGAGCAAAACAAAGGTTGATGGATTCATACGGCTCTGCAAATGCAAACTGGCTTATCAATCCATCAATAATTAAAAAAAACTTTAGTTTGGGGAAAAAAAGTATATTTATTGAAGTGATTCACTATAAAAATCAGAAAATAAAGTTATAATTTGATAACCATAAAAAAACATTACTTTATCAGAAACTAATGAAAGACAAAATGCATTCGACATATTAAATTCATTTCTTACAGAGGAAAATCATATATTATCTGAACTCTGAAACCCGAAGTAAACACAGCACGAAAAAAACTTTTGGATCTACCTACTGCAAATTATCACATTGGCAGGGGCAGTCGTGTTAAATAAGAAACCTCACGAAACTAATGAATAAATTTTTGGGTTAAACATACAAATTTCCCAAAAAGAAAAAGAAAAAGAAAAAAAAAAAAAAAGAAACGCTCTCGGTGCTCGCCTTTGCTCTTGTTCGATAGCGTGATCCGACTAAAGGAGGAAGCATTCATTTGCTGATCTCTTACACTCCTTAATTGTTTTGCACACTGCTCCGATTCTCTGCTCAGATCAATTGTAAGGTGAGGTTTAATTTCTTCAATTCAATTCTGGTCATAATAACTAAGCAAAACTCTGCATTCACTTCTGAAGAGCGTGAATTGCCCATTTCTTTTTTTGCTTATTAATTTCTCAAAATTGGGCTTCATGGTAAGCAGATTTCGTCAATGTATGTAATTTTCTAGTGTTGGTTTGATGGTTTCCATTCCACCTAAGAGAGAGAGCGAAAATTAGGTTTGCGAGTAGAGAATTGGAAGAGGTTGGTTGGACTTCAACTCCATTCTGAACTAACCACATGCTAAAAACAACTCCATGTAAATAGCTGTGTATTAATTAAACCCAAAGGATCAGATTGAAACAATATGTAGTTCATGGAAATTGAGCTGTTTTCCTGACCATTTTCTATTTTTGTACAATTTTTAATGTATTTTGTTTTTTTTTCTTTTTTTGGAAAACTTTCCTGATTAAGAAACTCTGCTCGTAGGAAAAAAAAAATAATAAAGGAATTCAGCTTGCAGAAATGAGCATTTTTCAATGATCCGTTCTATCATCATCATGATCATCATTATTCTTTTTGTTCATATCATCATCTCCATTTTGTAATGGGGCTTCAAATTCCTTAAACAAGATTTTTTTGGTGTTATTGCTTTATAATTCTTAGTAATAAATGCAGCTACTTTTTTCATAAAAAATTAAAAAAATGATCCAGCCATCTAAAATATGAAAAATGAATACAAACATTATAGCACATCTAGGCAGTGGAAGTTGACAACTTCTTAAGCTGAAATTTTGATTTCTTTATCGAAGTGACTGTCATAATTTTTCTTCATTGTAGATGCCAATCTGCAGCAAGAGCAGTAGAATCACTTCTGACACGTCAAGGATAAAATAAAATACAACAGTATCTATTTCTGTTTATGCAATGGAGGAGAATGAACCAGGGTCGAGTGGAACTGGTTGGTGGCCTCCAGACTTTTTGGATAAAATGGAATCAGTTTCGTTGTCAGTGCAAGATGGTGTTATGACGACAAAGGAGTCAATTTCTCGGAACTCTTCTCAGGTTCTCTGGTCAACTGGAACCTTCTCTGGGCCCATACCCAATGGGTTTTACTCACTCATCCCGGTAAGTGGTTTGCTTTTGTCTGAATTACTGGCAACTTTTTAGCACCGACCAACTGGTTGCGAGCAACCCCAATCAAGGGCTTTCTTGTCTCATGTTGTGTTATGAAATAAAAGTTAACTTGGTTGAAGTCATAGATTTTTGGGATTAACGACTTCTTCTAAATGGACATGTTCGCCCTCAAACAATCTTTGATCTGAATTTCATTGTTTCTTTACAAGTTATTATGGTTGCTGACATAAATAATTAGGCAAAAAACAAGGGGCAAAAAACTTTAACAAGAGAAATGCATACGAATTTAGAGGATAAAGACTTATTTAAGCACGTGTATGGTATAGATATATTAGCATGCTTTTGGGTGTTATTCAGTTGAGGCAAACAAATTATGTTTTATGAACTGCGTCAGCTCTCTTGTTGGATTGGAGGTTCTGTTCAACTAAATAATTTATGGATATGATTGAAAGGTAGAAAATTAGTGGGACTCTTTCTTTTTCTTTTTTTCTATTTTCCACTTCACATCCTCTATGATTATGAATTAGCGCACTTAACCAATGTGTATTATGCAGGATAAAAAGCTGAAGGAGCTTTTCCCCACCATACCATCACTAGACGAGCTGCAGTCTCTCGGTTTGGATGGTCTCAAGGCTGACATTATAGTTGTAGATACTGAGAAGGATAAAAAACTCTGTATGCTGAAGCAGTTGAGTGCAGCTTTTAAAGGGCTGAGCTCAAATCCTGCACTTGTGATTAAAAAAATCGCCAGCTTGGTAAGTTTATTATTGACCAGAAGAAGAGTTTAACATCTTACTTGCAAAAATTGCAAAGGTTAATAAATGTCCATAGTACTCAGATAATTTTACTTCTACCAAAGGGAGGAGATAATTCTTTTCAGAGGTATATTTAGGTATTTTCTTTCCTAGAAGGTTTATATGGGAATTGTTATTATCATAGTGCATAATTTTTTTTTCATATTTAAAAGGATAGATATTATAATAGTACATAGCTTTTTTTTTTTTTCTAACTTACAGTGAAGCAAATTGTAAACTGTTGGATATACAGAAACAATATTTGAAACTCTGAATCCTGTTACCATATCAGAATCGAGCAAATATTTACTTTTGGAAATTTGATTTCTGTTTTTACTAAGAGCGAGTTGATCAATTGACTTTAAAATTTGCAAATAGGTGTTTGATTTTTACAAGCGCCCAAATCCAGAGCCTAGCCAACCAAAAGTTTGTCCGGAAGATGTTTCTCAATTCATAGAATGCAAAGGGGTGCAACTTTTAGGGCAGATAAGGCACGGATCCTGCCGACCAAGAGCAATTCTATTCAAATTTCTTGCTGATGCTATTGGTCTAGAAAGCAAAATTGTTGTGGTAATTTTTAGACTGTTGTTCATTTCATTGTGTTGAACACTGCAGACGTAGTTTCTGGCACCACTCATTGTTTGGGACAAAGTAAGCCAGTTACTCAGTTACTGGGAAACTGGTATTATCATGAAATTGTATTAGAGAATTACTATTGCATGTTTGACAGGTTTCTTTTTTATTTCTTTTGTCTTGTTTTTGTGCTTAGTCATATGCTTAAAATTAAAGTGGGTTAAAACAAATCACCTCCTAACCTGACAAATCAGGGTTTGGGTTTAGTTGCAAGCAATAGATACCAGTGCCTCACCAATTTTGCAAGTACCCATATATATGGGTTAAAAGTAAGAATGATTTTCCTCTGCAGGGCCTACCAAATGAGGGTGCAGTCGAGTTCTCTGATTCGTACAAGCATATGTCAGTTGTGGTCGTGCTCAACTCTGTGGAACTACTGGTTGATCTGATGCGGTTTCCTGGGCAGCTGATCCCATTTTCTGCCAAGTCAATTTTTGCGTCTCACATCTCTGTTGCAGGAGAGAGCGACTCTGCTGAAAATGACTCTTGTGATTCCCCTCTTGAGCCAAATAGCCCGCTATGTGGGCTTTCAGACAAACTCGAAGCTGATGCGTATGCATGGTTTTTCATTGTTTTTATATTATTTTGAGTTGTCTTTGATCTGATCTGTTATGTGACATTATATGATATGGATTGATAACATCATACATAGTTCTGCTTGTTATGGCAGTTCAGAACAAGATGATAATCTTCACCAGAGGAGGTTGGAAGCATCATCAAATCTATCTGGGCGATCCTTGCGTAATACTATGCTGAGGTCGAGAACGTTTACTGAAGGAAAACTAAGGTAACCAAAATATTTTTATTTTTGTTGTTAATCCAATATTTAAATGTAGATTTAATGTTGAACTAGTAGTCCAATAGTTCATGTCTGACTGTCGAGCTGTTAGATTCGTAAACAATTAATGAAACCGTTTCCTTGGATCACAACATGGGCCCAGACTGTTATGCAATGTGCAGGACTATCGGACAAAAATATACTCGATATTCAGTGAAGGTTGCAGTTATAGCTGGATGAAGCAAAATTACAAGAAAATATATGCATAGCTAAGTTCAGCTTGAATTCCCATGTGTTAATTCTTTCTTTCCGTCCACTCTATTAGTTCATCACACAGTGAACCAAATATTGCAAATGTCTTGTGGAGGCACAACCAGAGGATAGCTCTTGCTGAAGAAGTTGCTGCTAGTTCTAGGTATGACCACACTCAATAGGCTATATACTTAATTGTAGTATGTATTGGATGGTCACTTCAACATCAACCTTTCGCTTCCCACACAATATTTAAGTCCTGAAGCTTCTAATATTTGCAATATATGAGGAATTCAACTGTTTTCTTTACTTGAATGTGGCAAGTAACATACTTAATTTACTGATTTGCTTATTCCATTAATGAGTTTTATCTCAGGAGTTCCAAAATGATAAGTTTGATTGGAGTTTAATGTGCAACATTGATTTCAGTAATTTTTACTAGTGAGATTTGTTATTTCCAATTTACCACTGGGAATTGTTCAACTGATTTTTGTTCTTCTTTAATTTTTTGGGACAATTTTATCAATTGAGGCCAAAATGAGAATTAAACTGATTCTTTGTCGGCACCAGGGTGGTTATCAAGTTACTCATCTTGATCTTTCAATTTACTACTAAGTAGATAATTATGATGCTTTTTACTGATTGTTTTGTTCATTATTCATCAACATTATTTTTCCTTGCTACAAAATCTTTCTTATTTATTGGCTTAACACAGTACTCCCTTTTTTTTTGGGTAAATTACAGCCCAGAGCACCCTTTATTAAGAGCAAAGGGGAGGTCGACTCTTGGTTCTGATTGTGGAGTCATTTCAAGGTTTGTAATGATCAATATTGTTGGCTTTATTAGTAGGACAAATGTTTAAATTCTCTCAAGTTTTCAAATTTCATATGTAAACTCCAGTAGCCAAAGTGTTATCAGTTCTTTCATAGAATATGAAGAAGGTTATTATATACTGTTAGTGTTACAAGTTCTTTCATTTAATAAAAATGAAAAGTGTGATGTTATGATATTCTTTGGATGTTGGCATGCAGATCAGATGGCTCCAATGGTCCAATAAAACCTGCTGTTCGTAGGATAAGAAGAAGAAGCATCAGTATTACTCCTGAGATTGGTGATGATATAGTGAGGTCAGCGCTCCACTTTGACATATCAATATTTGTTTGGCTCTCTTTTTCTGCATTTCACATCCATTGTCATTATAGAAAAAAAGGGCAAAAGAAGTTAAGTTTTTCTACTGATCTGTACCCCATCATTGACCAAAAAGAGAGTTAAAAGGAGTACCCTAGACTGGGATGGTAATGTTCCATTCTCCATCATCACTGGACATGTCCAGTATAAATTACCTTCACTAAAAGGTTAAGAATTAAGATCTTATAACTAAGCCCTATTGTCAACTTGACAACCTTGAGGCCTGATAGATCTTATTAAGAATCTGTAGAAGACGAATGTTTTTTAGATTAATTTTAGTCGCCTCCCTGATCTCAAGACTTTTAATTCTATTTAAGATCAATTTGTCGAAACTCTTAATTGTCAGTATGTATTACAATGGTTAGCTCGATACTAAAAAATTTGGTGAAGCATTTTGAACTACTGCTTATATTACACAGTTGATACGCAACCTTTTGTCTTACACTTGCTTTTGTTTCTTATCAGCAATTGCTCAAATTCTGTTTCTTATGAAGCAATTCAGATGTACAGTTTGATTTGTGGGAATCAAATATGTACTGATTTTAGTTGCCTTCTGAATGATATGTAGGGCTGTTCGTGCAATGAACGAGACCCTGAAACAAAACCGTCTCCAGAGGGATCATGTGGTTGAAGGCTCATATTCTGCCGAGAGTAGTCCGAATAACTTTCCCAAAATTGTACATTCCTCTTTCTCTGCATTGCTTTTTTTAAATATACTGATCAGCAATTTGAGCTTTGAAGAGATATGGGGTGCTACTGAGCTACTTAGTACCTTGACTATAGACAAGGAACATCTATCTGGTGGACCATTAGCTGGAATCGCTCTCAGTAATTTTTGTAGTATGGTATTGGGACAGTTTCTATATTCCAGTGAACTGCAATTAAGCTGTAGTTAATCTTAGTCATCCATCCCGGTTGTTTTAGTCATGCCTCAATATAATTCAGTTTTACTGTGCATGTATGCTTGCTTCTGTTTAGCCTTCTTTATCACTGTATTTTGAGAGAACTTCTTTGTCACTGTTATCTTACTAAGGAAGTTGCATAAATCAGTGGAAAAAGGGGAAAAATGATAAATTATGGTCAAGGGAATACAATTATACATTCTAGTGGTATATCTCAAATCTTACAAATTGGAACCTTTATGATCAGGAATCAACTCAAAAGGCAGTATCATTGCCTTCATCTCCTCATGAAATTCGGGGGCCAGCATCAGCCACTGTTGATTATATAGTAAATCAAAGAATGGTGACTTCTTGGAATGAGGTGTTGCAGGGTTCTCATTTTCTTGAAAAGCCTCCCCTGCTCTTTGAAGAGTGGAATATTGATTTCTCGGAGCTAACCATTGGCACACGTGTCGGCATAGGTGAATTAATTAAGATATGCTTATTTTTTTTTCTGATTCTATGATATTGCTTACAAAGTTGGTCAATGACTTGTCTAATGCTGTGTTTATTTGATTTTATATTCTCTTGCCTTCTTCATTTTGCATTTGGTTCTTCTCTCGAAATTGAGATAATACACAAAAGTGGTTAATTCTACAATTGCTATATAATTATTGTGGTACACTGGGCATTGGGTTCATCTGAGGCTTAGCTGCATTCTTGAGAATTTATTTGAGCAATTTTGAGGTCAATTGGTGGGGGGGGGGGGAATATACTGAATAACAGTTAGTTCAGCACGCATCAGCAAAAAGATCTTCTTTTGGTGAAAACATATCCCCATTGATGACCTAAGGATAAATATATCAGATAGATCCTTTCTGGTTTGTTATGCATCTCTTCTAGCATCTTCCAAAAGTGCCTATGTTTAATATATTGTGTCCAGATTTTTCGTACTCCGAAGCAAACACACTGCACACCACTTATAATATTATTTACACAAAACTTATATTATAACCAGGTTTCTTTGGAGAGGTTTTCCGTGGCATATGGAATGGCACTGACGTTGCCATTAAAGTATTCCTAGAACAAGATCTAACAACTGAGAACATGGAAGACTTCTGCAATGAAGTATTCATTCTGAGGTTCTTCATTCTAAACTGATTTTCTCCATTCAGCTGAAGTTCATATTGTGGTCCATGTTTCTTCACAAGAAGTATAAAATCAAATGGTTCTTGAACTTATACTTGAACCAAATAGTTCATAGTATGTCAGATGGCAAATAAATGATATAGCTGTACATGGTGAGTCATTACTGAAGAGGTCAAAAAGATGAAGGGTTAAGTCGTTGAGAAATTGGGTTAAGAAAGCACCTCCTTCCAAGTCATTAATACAATAATTATGCTTTTTAGTTGTTGCTGATAGTTTATCCAAAGCTCATGTGGTTGATATTAGTTAAAATTTAGGCTTGTTTTCATTTAACCTGAATTATATGGTTCCTTGGCGAAAGAGTTTTAAGGACAACACCCAAATTTTTATGAAAGTTTAGTACCAAAGTTCAAATTTCTTTTAGCACGTCTTTGTCTGTTACTCCAATCCTCCTCTCTATTTTTTCTGAATATTTGAATTTTGTAATTTTTTTGCAGCCGGCTGCGACATCCTAATGGTACTTGATTATCATTCAGTCATAACTTTGGAGTTTTGAGCTGCCTATTTTACATGCTGTAGTTCTGTAAATTACCTATTCTTTTACAATGTTTTGTTTGAGGTTTACATGGTGAGTGCTAAGCTTGCTCTTTAGATTTCATGCACAAGTTCATTAACCATCTTTAATCATGAGGAAGTGGTGTATCCAAGGTTTTATTATTCCAAGCAACTGAAAGAGGACCAAACTTGAATTGTTTGGTGGGGTTGTCATATAAACATGTCCAACACTTCAATCATGAAACAAAATATTACTTAATCGTTCTAAAATATGCAATGGAATATGGCATTTGATATATGATATATATACAAGCAACAACCAACGACCAATCTTGATAAGGTGATGTTGAAGGTATATTCATTTAAAAATTAATAATTGTTCCTTGAACCACTTGATATGAAGCTGAATAGAGTTAATAGTAGAACAACACAGGGCAGTTTGATCAATTTTGGCATATGATTACGATCCCTGGAATGATAGGTGATTTTAAGTATAAAAATAATGGGTGTTTTATTTTATTTATTTATTTTTTCAAATACTGTAAGATATTGGGCCTAGCTTGAAAAAACCTGCCGTTTAATAGGTACCTGAAACTAAGAGAGATATTTTATATCTATGAGATGTATACTGTTCACTATGTTTGTACAGTTATATTATTCCTTGGAGCTTGCATGAAGCCTCCAAACTTGTCAATGGTGACTGAGTACATGGAAATGGGATCGTTGTATTATCTTATACATATGACTGGTCAGAAGAAGAGACTCACTTGGCATAAGAGACTTAAAATGCTTCGTGATATATGCAGGTTTCTGACAATTTCTAACCTACTGTAAATTGCATTGACTGTCATTCATGTTTCCAGCCATGGTTCCTTGAATTTTCGAAGTATACCTTATTCTTTCCAATTTTTTCCCCCCTAAAAGTATACTTTCATCCTATGGTACCATAGGAATCGTTGCTTTAATACTTGCTGAACTTGAGAACCAACTCTTGGTCTAGTGGCAAAGAGCAACGCACTTTCGCTGAAGGTTGCGGGTTCGAAACCCGGTTGGGTGTCCTTTGTGACATTTAATTTTGAAATAAGTTGGAGGGCTTGACTCCCATCTTATCTTCAAAAAAATACTTGCTGAACTCTTGTTTTGTTGGAATTGGTTATCTTAAGGGGGCTGATGTGCATACACCGAATGAAGATAGTACATAGGGACCTTAAGAGTGCAAACTGCTTGGTGAACAAGCACTGGACTGTGAAGATATGTGATTTCGGGCTCTCAAGGGTCATGATGGGTGGGCCCATGAGCGACAGCTCATCTGCAGGCACCCCAGAGTGGATGGCTCCAGAGCTGATACGCAATGAGCCCTTCACTGAGAAATGTGATATTTTCAGCCTTGGAGTTATCATGTGGGAGCTTTGCACTTTAAAGAGGCCTTGGGACGGAACACCTCCTGTTCAAGTAAGATGATGGAAACTGCCAATATTGAAGTTTACTTTGTGTAATTTTATTTTCCTTTACGTTTAAGAGAAGTGGAAGTACAAAAATAATGCTTATATGGGTGGGGAGAAACTTTCAACAGTTAGTGGAGTATAGTATTTTAATCACTTTTTTGCTGATCTTTATCATTGATAGCCCTAGATTATTGGCAAAAACTTAAAAACATTTAAAATGTTAAAGGACAAAAAAGAACTTGAATAGTTTCCCAACTATCAGTCTTGCTGCTGAGAACATGTAACAGGTATTGATTTTTAAATTGTTCATTAGGTAGTTTATTCTGTAGCTAATGAAGGGACACGGCTCGAAATTCCAGAAGGTCCACTTGGCAAGTTGATTGCAGGTAGTTTTTTATTACTTTATTCTCTGAATAGAACTTAACGAAGAAAGAAGAGGGATAGGAAGCTGGGAAATTATGTGTCCTGTAAGATAGCCGAATAAAAAGGGAAATAGAAAAGAAAAAAAATGTGGAATTACCTTAGGCTGAACTTGATTTCCCCCAAAAAAAAAAATGCATTATTCAGCTATGACTCTGTAAAATCTCAAACTTTTTCCTGCAAAATGTGCAAAGCGTTGATTTCTTAGGTGCATGAAATATCTGAAAGATCATCTTCTCCATTTACTTTCGATCAGTGCTTGTCAAAATTTTTTTAAGTAAAGATCTAATTTTGGACCTGTTGTACTGATAATTTGAAATTTTGATTTTAACTTTGTGGTTCAGATTGTTGGGCTGAGCCTCACGAAAGGCCGAGCTGTCAGGAGATCCTGACCCGTCTGATTGACTGCGAGTATACTCTTTCCTGAATTACAACAGTCAAGTCACACGTACAGATACATTTGGGTTTTTACTTTTTAGCTAATTTGTAAATTTATCTGTGAGTTTTGTAATATATGAGCTCTTTTGTGAAGTGGTATATCAGTTTTTTTAAGCAATGTATACAAAGACGAATAGCTTGTTGCATTTTTGTGTGCAAAACTGTTGGAGATATTGGTACTTGTTGGGTTTTGAGTTTTAAGTAACTGACTCGTGTGAATCTTAACATAATAGAGTAGAAGAGCAAAACGAACCTTAGAGTATCGCGCTTAAACATCGAGCACTTTATTCTCACAAGTTTTGATGGAGAAAATCGAGAGAGAAGACTAGATGAGAAAATTGCTATCAACACATATATGCAATTCCTACTGTTTGTTGTTTGACGTGTCTTGTCCTTAGGGGACCAATCCCTTATTTATAGAAAAGCAACAACTAAGAAATCCTGACTTGCTCTCAACGAAATGCCATGAATAGTTCATCAATATTTGGCAATACTTTCATTATTATTTCATCTATTTTAGATATCACAATCAATACATAAATCATCCAGATATGTTACTTGATAGCCACGTTTTTTCCTAGATTTTTACCTTATTGTATAATTCCTAAACATTAAGTAATATTTGTCCATAATTATTGGATATATTTTCTAATAATCCAACAATCTCCCATTTGCACTATATGCTTAATGACTATATGTTGTTCTTAATATAATGATTATTTAACTTTATATGTACTAAATTTTGTGTCCATAATTCTGTCAATCAATCATAGTAATAGAGGACTAAGAAGGTTTTTGTCACATTATAGCAATTACAAGTTATTAATTCTTATAATGCTGTTGCAATTCAACCCACAATAATCATAGTATTGTCATGAATGAATAACGTTGAATTTCATTGTGAATAAATGACTTGGAAAATACAAAGCAAGATGTGGCTAACATGTCTATTTCCAACTTTATTGGTCACCCGAACTTAAGTGAGGTAAATTTAAATAAGATTCAAAATGTAAAGCCAAACGTTTATACAATATCCATTGAATAAACTAAATATATGTCCAATTTAACACTCCCACTTAATACAAACTCCTATTGAAGGTTTAATCCCTCAATTGAAGTAACACCCATATGAGCAACATGCCCTTGAAATTGCTTGTGTTTAAAACTTTTGTGAGCAGATCTCCATATATAACGTGGATTTGGATAAGAATTAATGATCTCGGTGAGTGGGAAAAAAATCAGATAGAAGTAATGACAACAAAGATTTGGGGAAGGAAAAGAAAAGGAAAAAAAAACTATCTGTACGACGGTTTTTAAAAAAAAATTAACGAGTTCATCTTTAGTAGTGGTTATTCTTATTAACTGCTGCTAAAGATCTCTATTTTAACACCAATTAATAACAAAAATCACTGCTAAAGATAAATCATTTTTTATTTCTTTGCACTGGTTTTTCTTATTAACCGATGGTTTATCTTTAGTAGCGATTTTTCTTATTAATCGGTGGTAACAATAAAATCTGACAATTCGAAATTGCCATTGACTATTTTTAAAACCGATTTTCTTAAAATAGTTGTTAATAAGGAGTTGTTAAAAAATCATTTTTGTTGCAGTACAGAAGGTCGAGAATTTTCTATTTTAGGAAGAATTGCTCGTGATGTGTTGGCCATACCTGTTTCTACTGTTGCATCGAAGTCTTCTGACAGATGGTCGGGTAATTTGAGCACAATGAAGTAAATTGGATCCAAAAATATTTGAAGCATTGATTTGCACATAAGATTGGGTTAGATCGAAAAAAAGAAGTTAGGTGATGTTTCAATACAGCAAGTCTCTTTGTTGTACTAAATAATTAACTCTTAGTTTGTCGATTTATAAAACAACATCAACCATCTACTAACATTTCCATTTAAGTGCTTCATTAGGTTGTTACTCGAAGAATTGATAATTGCAAGATGTGTGCAAGCTATGGAGCCTTTCAAGCTATGGTTAAGTTAGTTAGACTTCATAGGATATGTACAATTTAGTAGTAAATTGAAGATAATTCAATCTTAAGTACTTTGCTAGTTAAATGCTCAATTTCAGAGTTGAAGCATTACTTAATGCAATATTACGTTATATAACGTATTAGTAAAAGTCAATTTCCTACGAAATTAAAAAAATCTGTATTTTGGCGTTATACAATACAATATCACATTGTGTAACGCAAAACCAGTGCATTGTACAATGCTCCATTTCGTTGTACAACGGATGGCCAGAGGTTCTTAATTTAAAATATAATATTCTACCTATGCATTATATAATGTTTGATTGAGTTATAATGGATGAACAGAAGCGTTGCATAATGCATCCTTACGTTATATGATGACTCAAAATCTTGACCAAAACTTCACAAGTATTTGTGCTGTCTCTGTTTTAAAAATGCAGCATCGCGTTATACTACAAAGGAGATGATGCGTCATGTAACGCAAGATTGTGTTGTGTAATGTCTCAGCTATCAGTTACCGTTTGAGAAATCCACCTATGCGTTATATAATGGGCTATTATATCATATAATGCATTCACAATTCAAACTATTATCAGTTTTGTTTTTTATTAACAGATATATCAATGCATTATATAACGCAAAAATGAAAACTAGTCTGCTTTGGAGCTTTTGACTCCCTCTATATATCACAAATCTTTTGGGACTAATTCTCTCTTGCTAACCTTATAAAACACTTGTCTTTGAGCTCCAAACAGCTAGCTTTCATACTTTTTTTTTTGAGCATTTTCTAAACAAAATCCTTGAGATTAGTTAGCCCCAATCAAACATCACATAGGTTTATATATAACTAGATTTTGAGTGATATTGATTGGGAGTAGCATTCTCCTAGTTGATGTGAGGATTTAGCTCTTGTGTTGGTTAGGCCGACCACCTCGAGATTGATATTGTGATGAGACAATTCGGTTCGAAATTGTTGTCCCGTTCATTGTGGAATAGAACGGAGCACACCAGTTTTGTGGTTGTGAAACTTCTGGAGATGTACAACTAAGGCTAACAATTCCTAATGGGTGGGAACTTCCGTAATGAAGTTTGTGTCTTTTTTTCTTTATTAATTTACTTATATTATTACTTACATTTGTGAATTTTTTTTTTTTTTTTGCAAAATTGTCTAAACTGGTTTAGAACTTGACATTATGCCTATTCACCTCCTCTAGGCCATATTTAGGACAACATCTTATATTTCTTTTTTTTTTAAGAATTTACAAATCATCATTGTAATTAACTTTTCTTGATTTAGGTGATGTGCCAACATTAGATGATGTTTTGGAAGGACATGATGAAGCTACTGTTGAGTAACATGATCTGATATGGTGATAATTTTTTTTATGGTAATATAGTGCACTTGTAGAAATAGCATCATAATTGACATAGATATAGCTATTTCACAGTTACATAGCATCAATATATGACCATTATTTTGTTTATGCTAATATGATATAGTTTGACTTTACTATATTGTTGGAATTCAAAATGTTGAAACAAGAAATTTTATTTGACAATTTAGATGATATCTTATTTGCTCGCAATTTATGCTTTTTAGTTTCTGTTGGTTCAAATTTTATGCTTATGTGTTATTTGTTAGCTTTACTGGTAAATAAACTACATATGTTTATCGTGTGCCACAATAGCATTTTGTTTCCTATTTAGAGAATTCGTTAAAACTTAAATGAATTAGTTAGGTATTGTTGGCAAAAGAGGCGAAGTGCCAGACTTCATGTATTTTCTAAAATTAAAGATGGTAAAATTGTTGTCTTAAATGTAAAATAAAAAGAGAAGAAGCAACAGCTTCTAAATGAGATAAAGCCACAATGTGAGGCTGTGTGTATTCCCAGCCAGGTGGAGTTTCTTGGTACTTTTTACTCGACGTAAATGAAATTGTATCAAAAGATCTCCATTTGGAAGTAATGATTTGGGACCAGTCAATTTCAAATGCGCAACTTACATTTTTCTAAGAATACCCAATGAACTCTGCAACAATTGAAAATAATGAAATCTGAACTTTGATTTAATTGGCGTATAATTTATATTGTAAACCAAATGAATAAAACAAGGATCGACAAAATGTTATCCGTATTCGACAAATGTCACACCCTGAACCAAATCTGAATTTGAAGAGGACAATCCCATTATGTATGCACAATCTACTGTAAGGCTTAATCATAGTGTCTCAGATATAATAAATCACAAAATAATGTCACAAGAATAATACCAAAGAAAAAAAAGATGAAATCTAAAGCAACTTAAATATCGGATGACATCATCCAGCAAAGGTAATCAGTCTCTAACTAGGATCGTCTTTAGTCAGACCTGAACTTGTCTCCACAATCAAAGTATGTGAGATGAGTACGAAAATACTCAGTGTGGTAATAAGGTAAACCAAGAGATCCTGGTTAATATCTAGCTAGAAACTAAACCATCAAGTTAATCACTTTTTAAGATCCTAGTTTAGTGCAATATCTAATTGTGATATAAAGTAATAATGAAACTATTCTACTTATCATGACATGCCAAGAAACCTAAAAATCTCTTGAGGAGCGAAGAGTAATACGGTGCATAAATGTAGTTTGAGAAGAGAGCCAAGTACCCACACTCAATGGTTAAATCATAAGTCACATAAAATCCAGAAACAATCTCACAAGTATCAAAACGACAAGAACACTACCAACAAATCTACCTAACTCAACATGTTCTTAACAACTCAATTGCACCCTATCGTCATCACGTAGATAGTAAAACACGGTACCGGTAAACAGAACTCATGGGGGTCGAGTTGAAATGCTCAAATGATACTCAGAATATGCATTATCTGCACTTTATATGCGTAATTATTATATATAATCTAATCTTTTTGAATAAATAAGATATGGATCATATTCAATACAGTTTCTATACCGTATAGAGAGTTTAAATATAGATTATTATGATGAAATGACTTAAAATGAATTCAGAAACGGTTGAAATGCTCAAATTACTCGGAATGCGAATTATTTTCACTTTATATGCGTAATTATCTTGGTATAATCCAATATTTTTTAATGAATAGGACCTGAATCATATTATAGACCGTATGGAGAGTTCAAATTTAAATTATTGTGAAAAAATGACTTAAAATAAATTAAGAAACGGTTGAAATGCTCAAATTACTCAGAATGAGAGTTATTTGCACTTTATATGCGTAATTACTTAGTATAATCCAATCTTTTTTAATAAGCAAGACCTGAATCAAATTTTCGACCGTATAGAAAGTTTAAATGTAGATTATTGTGAAGAAATTACTTAGAATGAATACAGAAATGAATGAAATGCTCAAATATTACTCAGAATGAGAGTTATTTTCACTTTATATGCATAATTACATGGTATAATAAAATCTTTTTGAATAAGTAGGACCTGAAACATATTCTATACAGTATAGAGAGTTTAATTGTATATTATTGTGAAGAAATGACTTAGAATGAATTCAGAAATGGTTGAAATGATCAAATTACTAAGAAAGAGAGTTATTTGCACTATTGCGTAATTACTTGGTATAATCCAATCTTTTTGAATAAGTAAGACCTGAACTATATCCTAGACAGTATTGAGAGTTTAAATGTAAATTATTACGAAGAAATGACTTAGAATAAATTTAGAAACGGTTGAAATGCTCAAATTAATGATAATGAGAGTTATTTGCACTTTATATGCATAATTATTTGGTATAATCCAAAATTTTAGAATAAATAAGATGAATCATATTCTATATATTATAGAGAGCTTAACGTAGATTATTGTGAAGAAATGACATAGAATGAATTCAGAAACAGTTGAAATGCTCAAATGTTACTCAAAATATGCAATATTGCTTGGTTTAATCCAATCTTTTAGAATAAATAGAATATGAATCATGTTCTATATAGTATATATAGAGAGTTTAAATGTATATTATTGTGAAGAAATGACAAAGAATGAATCCAAAAACAAATGAAATGCTCAAATGATACTCAGAATTGCATTATATGCACTTTATTTGCTCCATTACCATGTATAATCCAATCTTTTTGAATAAACAAGATATGAATCTTAGTCCGGATAATATAAAGAGTTTAAATGTAGATTATTTTGATGAAATGACTTAGAATGAATCTAGAAACGATTGAAATGCTCAAAAGATACTCAAAATTGCATTATCAGCGCCTTATATGTGTAATTACCATGTATAATCAATTCTTTTTTTAATAAACATGATATGAATCTCAGTATGGACAGTATAAAGAGTTTCAATGCAGATTATTGTAATGAAATGACTTAGAATGAATCTATAAACGATTGTAATGCTCAAATGATACTCAAAATTGCATCATTCGCACTTTATTTGCGTAATTATCATTTATATTCCAATCTTTTAGAATAAACATAAGATGAATCTTAGTATGGACAGTTTAAATAGTTTAAATGTATATTATTGTGATGAAATGACTTGGAATGAATATAAAAACAATTGAAATGATCAAATGATACTCAGAATTGCATTATTTGCACTTTATATGCGTCATTATCATGTATATAATCCAAATTTTTTGAATAAACATAATATGAATCATAGTATGGACAATATAAAGAGTTTAAATGTAGATTATTGTGATTAAAAAACTTTGAAAGAATCAAGAAACAATTGATATGCTCCAATGAAACTCAGAAATGCATTATTTGCAATTTATATGCGTATTTATCATGTATAATCCAATCTTTTGGAATAAACAAGATATGAATCGTAGTCTTGACAGTATAAAGAGTTGAAAAGTAGATGATTGCGATGAAATGACTTAGAATTAATTCAGAAACGATTGCAATGCTCAAATGGTGCTCAGAATTGCATTATTTGATATTTATATGCATAATTACCATGTATAATCCAATCTTTTTGAATAAACATGATATGAATCTTAGTATAGAAAGTATAAAGAGTTTAAGTGTACATTATTGTGACTAAATGACATAGAATGAATCCAAAAATAATTGAAAATTCTGAAATGATACTTAGAATTACAATATTTACACTTTATATGCGTAATTACCATGTATAATCCAATCTTTTTGAATAAAACAAGATATGAATCTTAGTCTGGACAATATAAAGAATTTAAATGTATGTTATTGTGACGAAATGACTTAGAATGAATCCAGAAATGATTGATATGCTCAAATGGTACTTCGAATTTTATTATTTCCACTTTATATGTGTAATTACTATGTATAATCCAATCTTTTTCAATAAACAAGATATCTTAGTTTGATAGTATAAAGAGTTTAAATGTAGATTGTTGAGATGGAATTATTTAGTATGAATCCAAAAACAATTGAAATGCTCAAATGATACGCAGAATTGCATTATTTGCACTTTATATGCGTAATTACCATGTATAATCTAATCTTTCTGAATAAACAACGAATGAATCATAGTCTGGACAATATAAAGAGTTTATATGTAGATTATTGTGATGAAATGATTTAGAATGAATCCGTAAACTATTGAAATGCTCAAATTATACTCAGAATTGCATTATTTGGACTTTATATCCGTAATTACCATGTATGATTCAATATTTTCGAATAAACAAGATATGAATCTTATTCTGGACAGCGTAAACAATTTAAATGTAGATTATTGTGGTGATGAAAGAACTTAGAATGAATCCAGAAACTATTGAAATGCTCAAATGATAGTCAAAATTGCATTATTTGCAGTTTATATGTGTACATGTATAATCTTATATTTTGGAATAAACGTGATATGAATCTAAGTCTGGAAGTATAAAGAGTTTAAATGTAGATTATGGTGATAAAATAATTTAGAATGAATCCAGAATCAAATGATACAAAGAATTGAATTATTTGCACTTTATATGCGTAATTAATATGTATAAACCAATCTTTTAGAATAAACATAACATGAATCTCAGTATGGACAGTTTAAAGAGATTAAATGTATATTATTGTGATGAAATGAATTAGAATGAATCCAAAAAAATTGAAATAATCAAATAATAGCCAGAATTGCATTATATGCACTTTATTTGCGTAATTACCATGTATAATCCAATATTTTTCTATAAACATGATATGAATCTTAATTTGGAAAGTATAAAAATTTCAAATGTATATTATTGTGACCAAATAACTTAGAATAAATCCAGAAACAATTGAAATGCTCAAATGATACTCTGAATTGCATTATTTACACTTTATATGCGTAAATACCAAGTAAAATCCAATCTTTTTTAGTAAACAAGATATGATACTTAGTATGGAATGTATAAAGAGTTTAAATGTAGATTATTGTGAAAAAATGAGTCAGAATGAATCCAGAAAGGATTGAAATGTTCAAATGGTGCACAAAATTGCATTATTTGATGTTTATATGCGTAATTATCATGTATAATCCAATCTTTTTGAATAAACATGATATGAATCTTAGTATGGACAGAATAAAGAGTTTAAATTGTATTTTATTATGATGAAATGACTTAGAAAGACTCCAGAATCAATTGAAATGCTCAAATGATAATTAAAATTGCATTATTTGCAATTTATATGCGTAATAAGCATAATCTAATTTTTTTTAATAAACATGATATAAATCTTATTATGGACACTATAAAGAGTTTAAATGTAGATTATTGTGACGAAATGACTTAGAATGAATCCAGAAACTATTGAAATGCTCAAATTATACTCAGAATTGCATTATTTGCACTTTATATGCGTAATTACCTTGTATAATCCAATCTTTTTGAATAAACAAGATATGAATCTTAGTCTGGACAGTATAAAGAGTTTAAATGCAGATTATTGTGATGAAATGACTTAGAATAAATCTCGTAACTATTGAAATGTTCAAATGAAACTCACTTTGTATGCGTAATTACCATGTATAATCCAATCTTTTTGAATAAATGTGATATGAATCATAGTATGGATAGTATAAAGAGTTTAAATATAGATTAATGTGCTGAAATTACTAAGAATGAACTCAGTACCGATTGAAATGTTCAAATGATACTCAGAATTGCATTATTTGCACTTTATATGTGTAATTACCATGTATAATCTAATTGTTTTTAATATACAAGGAATGAATCTTAGTATGGACAGTACAGAAAGTTTAAATGTAGATTATTAAGATGAAATGGCTAAGAATGAATTCAGAAATGATTGAAATGTTCAAATGATACCAAAATTGCATTATTGCCATTTTATATGCGTAATTACGTATAATCCTATCTTTATGAATAAACATGATATGAATCTTTGTATGGAAAAAATAAAGAGTTTAAATGTAGATTATTGTGATGAAATGACTTAAAAAAACTCCAGAATCAATTTAAATGCTCAAATGATAATCAGAATTGTATTATTTGCATTTATATGCGTAATTACTATGTATAATCCAATCTTTTTTAATATACAAGGAATGAATCTTAGTATGGACATTGTAAAGAGTTTAAATATAGATTCTTGCGATGAAATGGTTAAGAATGAATTCAGAAATGATTGAAATATTCAAATGTACTCAGAATTGCATTATTGGCACTTTATATGCTTAATTACCATGTATAATCCAATCTTTTAGAATAAACAAGATATGAATCTTTGTATGGGCAGTGTAAAATGTTCAAATGTCGAATATTGTGTTAAAATTACTTAGAATGAAACCACAAACGATTGAAATGCTCAAATGATAATCAGAATTGAATTATTTGAAGTTTAAATGCGTAATTACCATGTATAATCCAATCTTTTTAAATAAACATGACCTTTATCATAGTATTGACAGTATAAAGAGTTTCAATGTAGATTAATATGCTGAAATGACTTAGAATGAGTCCAGAAATGATTGAAATGCACAAATGATACTCAGAATTGCATTATTTGCACTTTATATGCGTAATTACCATGTATAATCTATTTTTTTTATATAAAGGGAATGAATCTTAGTATGGACAGTATAAAGAGTTTAAATGTAGATTACGATGATTAAATGACTTAGAGTGAAATCAGAAACGATTGATATGTTCAAAAGATACTCAGAATTGCATTATTTGCTCTTTATATGCTTAATTACCATGTATAATCCATTGTTTTTTTAATAAACATGATATGAATTTTTGTATGGGCAGTATAAAAAGTTTAAATGTCGATTATTGTTGTTGAAATGACTTCGAATGAAATCACAAATGATTGAAATGATCAAATGATACTCTGGATTGCATTATTTGAAGTTTATATACACGACATCTATTACAAATAGAAAGAATCAACAGAAATAAATCTTCATTTGTTGCCAAATGCTCTGCATATCTAGCACCTTCCTGGATCTGCTGTAGCACCTTCATGTGCGCACTTGTATCTGCTCACACTCCTCCTCAAGTGGGCACATAAATGTCTTTCATGCCTAGTTTGATAATAGACTCATTGAAGATTTTGCTTGACACAGCCTTTGTTAACATGTCAGCAAGTTGCTCTCCCGATCTGACAAACGGTGTGCAAATAATCTTTGAGTCCAGCTTCTCCTTTATGAAGTGTCTATCAACCTCAATGTGCTTTGTCCTATCATGTTGCACAGGATTATGAGCAATATCTATTGCAGACTTGTTATCACAAAAAAGTTTCATCTCCACTTCTTGTTTGAATCCCAATTCATTCATCAATTTCCTTAACCACAGGAGCTCGCAAATTCCTTTTGTCATCCCTCTAAACTCCGCCTCTGCACTTGACAAGGCTACCACATTTTGTTTCTTGCTCCTCCACGTGACTAGGTTTCCACCTATAAAGGTGAAATATCCAGCTGTGGACTTGCGATCATATACACAGCCAGCCCAGTCAGCATCTGTATATCCCTCAATTCTTAGATGATCATTCTTTGAGAAACTTATTCCTCTTCCTGGACATCCCTTTAGGTACCTCATAATTCGCATCACAGCCTCCATATGCTCTTCAGTAGGTGAATGCATGAACTGACTGATCACACTTACTGCATAAGCTATGTCAGGTCGAGTGTGAGATAAATAAATTAGTTTTCCAACTAACCTTTGGTACCTCTCCTTATTCGTGGGAGCTTGGTTCACATCAAAATCCAACTTCTGGTTTTGAACAGTTGGCGTGTCTACTGGTTTTGACTCCAGCATGCCCACTTCCGCGAGAAGGTCAAGAACGTACTTCCTCTGAGATAAGAAAATACCTTCTTTGCTTCTTGACACCTCAATGCCTAAGAAGTATTTCAACCCTCCTAGATTTTTCATTTCAAACTCTTTGCACAATTTATTCTCAAGCAACTTGATTTCCTCATTATCATCTCCTGTAATTATCATATCATCCACATAAATGATTAACACAGTAATCTTACCTTGCCTTCGTTTATAGAATAGAGTGTGATCCGAGTCGCTTTGAGAATAGCTGTAGCTTTTCATTGCATTGCAAAAACGTCCAAACCAGGCTCTAGGTGACTGTTTCAAGCCATACAAGGATCTTTCGAGCTTGCATACCTTATTGTTTGAACCTGAGCATTTGTATCCGGGTGGAAGCTCCATATAAATCTCTTCCTTCAAGTCTCCATGTAAGAAAGCATTTTTAACATCAAACTGGTGCAAAGGCCAATCTAAATTTGCTGCAAGAGACAAAAGAACTCGAACCGTATTCAGTTTAGCAACAGGTGAAAAAGTCTCTTGATAATCAATTCCATATGTTTGAGTATATCCTTTTGCAACTAGTCGAGCTTTATACCTCTCAATTTTTCCTTCTGCATTGTATTTCTTAGAAAACACCCATCTACATCCAACCAGTTTCTTATTTCTTGGCAAATCAACTAATTTCCACGTGCAATTTTTTTCTAATGCATTCATTTCTGTCTCCATTGCATTTACCCAGTTAGGATCCTTAATAGCATCTTCTAATTTTTCTGGTACAGTACTAGAGGTAATTTCATCCGCAAAATTTCTCAATGGCCCAGGTAAGTATTTTGTTGAGGTAAAATGAGCAATTGGGTATTCACTTTCTTTAAACATTCCATCTTCCGGTATATACCGTTTTGGTGCCTTACCACGGTTAATTCTATGAGGTAAACGACAATGAGAAATAGGATCAAGAGAATCACGTACCTCAGGGATGTCCTCACGAGAATCCTGACCTTGTGGTTCTGAGTCGGATTGTATCATTTCATTTTCAGTCCAACCTTGATTTTCCAACAACTCATCATGGCCATTTTCTTCTCTGTTGCCCCCTGAACTTTGCATTGAATTAGGCGCATTAAGCACTGCCCCTTCATCTTGCATGAGATACTCATTTTCTCTTATTTCTTGAACCCTGCGCATTTCCCCTTCATGCTCTTCTCCACTGTAACTTTGTACATCACTTACTTCCTGGGTGCATGTACCTACTTCCTGGGTGCATGCGTTAGTGTTTTGAGGTCTTACACTTTGTGGCATGCACAAGTAAGGCAGGTCTTGATTTGATTCTAAAGTTTTCTCCTCCTGAATCACATCAAGATCCTTACCGAAGAAAGGTTTATTTTCAATAAAATCAACATCCATTGTAACATAAAATTTTCTGGTACTTGGATTGTAGCATTTATATCCCTTTGTATGTGTGCCGAACCCAAGAAAAACACATTTCTCAGCACGAGGTTCAACCTTAGAACGTAAATGTTTCTGAATGTGAACAAATGCAACACATCCAAAAATTTTAGGAGCCAAATTAAGAGCAGATGAGATATGACAATGGGAAGACAATTCTTGTAAAGGTGTTTTAAAATTATTCACCTTTGAGGGAGTCCGATTAATAAGATATACTGCCATGGAAACAGCATTATCCCAAAAAATTCGTGGCACATTATTTTCTATCAAAAGAGCTCTGGCAGTTTCAAGAACGTGTCTATTTTTCCTCTCAGCCACACCATTTTGTTGAGGGGTTCCAATACACGAGGTCTCATGTACTATTCCTTTCTCCTGAAAAAATTCTTGAACCTTCTTATTCATAAATTCAGTTCCATTGTCGCTCCTAATCACTTTTATTTTCTTTCCAAATTGAGTGTCAATCATTATATGAAAATTTTTTATAATTTGAGGAACTTCATCTTTGCTTTTTATAAGATATATCCAGGTCATTCGGGTACAATCATCAATAAATAAGATAAATCCTTTACTACCCGACTTAGAGACTAATGGGGATGGTCCCCAAACATCTGTATGCACTAAATCAAATGGTATTATTTTCTTATTTGAACTCAAAGAATAAGTTACACGATGACTTTTGGCCTTAATACAAGTTTCACATTCAAACCTTTTATTCTCTATACCCGAAAATAACCAAGGAGTTAATTGTTTCATATACCCAAAAGACGGGTGCCCCAATCTTTTGTGCCACAGCCACACTTTTTTTTCTAATCCCTGTATAATCCAATCTTTTTGAATAAACATGATATGAACATTAGTATGGACAGAATAAAGAGTTTAAATGTAAATTATTGTGATGAAATGACTTAGAAAAACTCCCGAATCAATTTAAATGCTCAAATGATAATCAGAATTGCATTATTTGCACTTTATATGCGTAATTACCATGTATAATCCAATCTTTTTTAATATACAAGGAATGAATCTTAGTATGGACAGCATAAAGGGTTTAAATGTAGATTATTGTGATGAAATGGCTAAGATTGAATTCAGAAATGATTGAAATGTTCAAATGTACTCAGAATTGTATTATTGGCACTTTATATGTGTAATTACCACGTATAATCCAATCTTTTTGAATAAATATGATATGACTCTTTGTATGAATAGTATAAAAATTTCAAATGTCAATTATTGTGTTGAAATTACTTCGAATTGAAACCACAAACGATTGAAATACTCAAATGAGAAACAGAATTGCATTATTTGATGTTTATATGCGTAATTTCCATGTATAATCCAATCTTTTTTAATAAACATGATATGAAACTTAGTCTGGACAGTATAAAGAGTTTAAATGTAGATTATTGTGATGAAATAACTTAGAACGAAACCACAAATGAATGAAATTCTCAAATGATACTCAGAATTGCAATATTTGCACTTTATATGCATAATTACCATGTATAATCCATTTTTATTTATATACAAGGAATGATCTTAGTGTGGACAGTATAAAGAGTATAAATGTAGATTATTGTGATTAAATGACTTAGAATAAAACCTGAAATGATTGAAATGCACAAAAGATACTCAGAATTGCATTATTTGCACTTTATATGCTTAATTACCATGTATAATCCAATATTTTTTAATAAACACGATAAAATTTTTTTGTATGGGCAGTATAAAAAGTTTAAATGTCGATTATTGTGTTAAAATGACTTAGAATGAAACCACGAACGATTGAAATGCTCAAATGATACTCAGAATTGCATTATTTGATATTTATATGCGTAATTACCATGTATAATCCAATCTTTTTGAATAAAGATGTTATGAATCTTAGTATGGACAGAATAAAGAGTTTAATGTAGATTATTATGATGAATGACTTAGAAAGACTCCAGACTCAATTGAAATGCTTAAATGAAATTCAGAATTCTATTTTTTTGTAATTTATATGGGTAATAATAAGCTTGCATAATCTATTTTTTTTTTTAATAAACATGATATAAATCTTGGTATTGACAGCATAAAAAATTTTAAATGTAGATTGTTGTGATGAAATGACATAGAATGAATCCAGAAATTATTGAAATGCTCAAAGGATACTCAGAATTGCATTATTTGCACTTTATATGCGTAATTATCTTGTATAATCCAATCTTTTTGAATAAACAAAATATGAATCTTAGTCTGGGCAATATAAAGCTTTTAAATGTAGATTATTCTGATAAAATGACTTAGAATAAATCCCCAAATGATTGAAATTCTCAAATGAAACTCAGAATTGCATTATTTGCACTTTATATGCGTAATTACCATGTATAATACAATCTCTCTGAATAAAGATTTTATGAATCTTAGTATGGACAGAATAAAGAGTTTAAATGTAGATTATTGTGCTGAAATGACATAGAAAGAATCCGTAATCAATTGAAATGCTCAAATGATTATCAGAATTAAATTATTTGCAATTTATATGCATAATATGCATGTATAATCTAATTTTTTTGAATAAACATGAAATAAATCTTAGTATTAACAGTTTAAAGAGTTTAAATGTAGATTATTGTGATGAAATGACTTAAAATGAATCCAGAAACTATTGAAATGCTCAAATGATACTCAAATTGCATTATTTGCGCTTTATATGCGTAATTACCATGTATAATCCAATATTTTTGAATAAACACGATATGAATCATTGTATGGGCAGTAGGAAAAGTTTAAATGTAGAATTTTGGGATGAAATTACTTTGAATAAATCCAGAAATGATTGAAATGCTCGACCAATACTCATAATTGCATTATTTATACTTTATATGCGTCATTACAATGTATAATCCAATCTTTATGAATTAACAAGATATGAATCTTACTCTGGATAGTATAAAGAGTTTAAATGTAAATTATTGTGATGAAATGACTTAGAACGAATCCAAAAACGATTGAAATGCTCAAATGATACTTAGAATTGCAATATTTGTTCTTTATATGCGTAATTACCATGTATAAGCCAATTTTTTTTATATACAAGGAATGATTCTTAGTATGGACAGTATGAAAAGTTTAAATGTAGATTATTGTGATTAAATGACCTAGAATGAAACCAGAAATGATTGAAATGCTCAAAAGATACTCCGAATTGCATTATTTGCACTTCATATGCTTAATTACCTTGTATAATCCAATTTTTTTTAAATAAACATGATACGAATTTTTTTATGGGCAGAATAAAAAATTTTAAATGTCGATTATTGTGTTGAAGTGACATAGAATATATCCAGAATCAATTGAAATGCTCAAATGAAACTCAAAATTGCATTATTTGCTCTTTATACGAGTAATTACCATTTATAATCATGTCTTTTTTAATAAACATGATATAAATCTTAGTATGGACAGTATAAAGAGTTTAGATGTAAATTATTGTGATGAAACGACTTAGAAAGAATCCAGAGGCAATTAAAATGCTCGAATGATACTCGGAATTGTATTATTTGCACTTTATATGCGTATTAAGTATGTATAATATAATATTTTTGAATAAACATGAAATAAATCTTAGTATGGACTGTATAAAGAGTTTAAATGTAGATTATTGTGTTGAAATGACTTAGAATGAATCCAAAAATAATTGAAATGCAAAAATGATACTCAGAATTGCATTATTTGCACTTTATATGTGTAATTTTCTTGTATAATCAATTTTTTTTAATAAACAAGATATGAATCTTAGTACGGACGGTATAAAGAGTTTAAATGTAGATTATTGGGATGAATGACTTAGAATAAATCTAGAAACGATTGAAATGCTCAAATGATACTCAGAATTGCATTATTTGCACTTCATATGCGTTACTACCATGTATTATCCAATCTTTGTTGAATAAAAAAGATATGAATCTTAGTATGGATAGTATAAAGAGTTTAAATGTTGATTATTGTGATGAAATGACTTATAATGAATTCAGAAATGATTGAAATGATCAAATGATACGCATAATTGCATTATATATGCGTAATTACCATGTATAATCTAATATTTTTGAATAAACATGATATGAATCGTACACAATCTCTTAAATTAATGTTGTAATTTTAATTAAACTGAAAAAAGCATCCAGGAGAAGAGGCCTGCCACAAAAACTGAACTAAAATGTTAATGTTGTCCTAAATCAAAACTGAATTTTGAAGCTTGCAATATTTTGGGAATAGAAACAGATTATGTGGAACAATTTGACTGTTTGCAAGATTATATGGAGGAACGATAATGATCCTCAAAATTAATGTTTGAGGAGAGAGCTACATAGAGGGATTTACAGCAATTATGTTCTGATTAAAACCCTAAATAAACAACTATTCATGTATAACCTAGAGCCTCAGCAAATTACAATAATTTCTTCAATTTTCCAATCAAAGAAGTTTTTTTTTTGTTGGGGGGGGGGGGGCGGCCGGCGTGAGGCTGGCGACATGACCTGGGTTTAGAGGCGGAACCTGATCCACTCTATCTCTTCGTTCCTCTTTGAAGGAAGAGACAACCTGAGCTTCACTCTTCTGGTTGGTGCGTGGGGAGCGAGGGAAGAGCGAGAGGTGAACATGAAAGAGCCGGAAGTGGGGGAGAGATGGAGAGAGAAAGAGACAGACAGACAGAAAAAACTAACGGAATAGTTCAAAATTGCTCATCATCAGCGCTTTGATTTGCACGGATTTTGACAAGGATCAATGGTCTAGATTCATGGCTGACAGTATGCCCTTTTAGTCATAGTTGATTTTAGACAATCTCTAAATTTAATGACAATAAAGTTGCCGAAAGTACTTTAATTATATTAGACATTCTTTAACAAAATGAATAAACTCAACATGGTTTCAAATAACAAATTAAAGTTGTCACAACTCAAAACGTGTAGTTTAATTGGACTGTAGGAACGCGTAATAAGCATATTAATCTTAGTCTTGACAGTATATAGAGGATTAATGTAGATTATTGTGATGAAATGACTTAGAATAAATCCAGAATCAATTGAAATGCTCAAATGAAACTCAGAATTTCCTTATTTGCTCTTTATACGAGTAATTACCATGTATAATCCTGTCTTTTTGAATAAACATGATATGAAACTTAGTATGGACAGTATAAAGAGTTTAAATGTAAATTATTGTGATGAAATGACTTAGAAAGAATCCAGAAGCAATTGAAATGCGAATGATACTCAGAATTGTATTATTTGCACTTTATATGCGTATTAAGTATGTATAATCTAATTTTTTTTTGAATAAACATGATATAAATCTTAGTATGGACTCTATAAAGAGTTTAAATGTAGATTATTGTGATGAAATGAGTTAGAATGAATCCAGAAACTATTTCAATGCTCAAATGATACTTAGAATTGAATTTTTGCACTTTATATGCATAATTATCATGTGTAATCCAATTTTTTGGAATATACTAGATATGAATCTAAGTTTGGACAGTATAATACAATGCTTTTAAATATACAAGGAGCGAATCTTATTATGGACATTATAAAAAGTTTAAATGTATATTATTTTGATGAAATGATTTAAGATGAGTCCAGGAACGGTTGAAATGATCCAATGATACTCAAAATTGCATCATTTGTACTTTATATTTATAATTACCATGTATAGTCAAATCTTTTGTACATGATATGAGTATTAGTGTGGACAGTATAATGGGTTTAAATTTAGATTATTGTGATGAAATAACTTAGAGTGAATACTGAAACTATCGAAATGCAAAAAATTATTCTCAAAATTGCATTGTTTGCACTTATATGTGTAATTACCATGTATAATTCAATATTTTTGAATAAACATGATATGATTCTTTGTATGGACAGTAGAAACATTTTAAATGAAGAATATTGGGAGGTATTGACTTTGAATAAATCCAGAAAGGATTGAAATGCTCGAACAATACTCGGAATTTCTTTATTTGCACTTTATATGTGTAATTACCATGTATAATTCAATCTTTTTAAATAAACAAGATATAAATCTTAGTCTGGACAATATAAAGAGTTTAAATGTAGATTATTGTGATGAAATGCCGTAAAACGAATCCAGAAACGATAAAATTGCGTTATTTACATTTTATTTGAGTAATTACAATGTATTATCCAATCAATTTGAATAAGCAAGTAATGAATCATTGTCAGGACAGTATGAAGAGTATAAATGTAGATTATTGTGATAAAAATGACTAAGAATGATTCCAGAAACGATTGAAATGTTCTAATGATACTCAGAATTACATTATTGGCACTTTATATACGTAATTACCAAGTATAATCCAAACTTTTTTAATATACAAGGAATGAAACTTAGTATGGACAGTATAAATAGATTAAATTTCGATTATTGTGATTAAATGACTTAGAATTAATCCAGAAAATATTGAAAATGCTCAAATGTTACTCAAAATTGCATTATTTGCACTTTATATGCGTAATTACCAAGTATAATCCAATCTTTTTAAATAAACATGATATAAATCTTAGTCTGGACAGTATAAATTGTTTAAATGTAGATTATTGTGATGAAATGACTTAGAATGAATCCAGAAATGATTGAAATGCTGAAATAATAATCAAAATTGCAATATTTGCACTTTTTTTCCCGTAATTGCCACGTATAATCCTATCTTTTTCAATAAATAAGATATGAATCTAAATCTGGACAGTACTAAGAGTTTAGACATAGATTATTGTGATGAAATGAGTGAAAAAGAATCCAGAAACAATTGAAATGTTCAAATGATACTGAGAATTGCATGATTTGCAATTTATATGCGTAATTACCACATATAATCCAATCTTTTTTAAAAAACAATGAATGAATCATAGTATGGACAGTATAAAGAGTTTAAATGTAGATTATTGTGACGAAATGACTAAGAATGAATCCATAAACGATTGAAATGTTCAAATAATACTCAGAATTGCATTATTTGAAGTTTATATGCGTAATTACCATGTATAATCCAATATTTTTTACTATACATGGAATGAATCTTAGTATGGACAGTATAAAGAGTTTAAATGTAGATTATCGTGATTAAATGACTTGGAATGAATCCAGAAACTATTGAAATGCTAAAATGATACACAGAATTGCATTATTAGCATTTTATATGAGTAATTACCATGTATAATCCAATCTTTTTGAATAAACAAGACATGAATCTTAGTCTGGACAGTATAAAGAGGTTAAATGATGATTATTGTAATGAAATGACTTAGAATGAAACCAGAAACGATTGAAATGCTCAAATGATACTCAGAATTGCATTGTTGCAGTTTATATACGTAATTACCATGTATAATCCAATCTTTTTAATTAAACATTATATGAATTTTAGTATGGGCAGTATAAAGTGTTTAAATGTAGATTATTGTGATTAAATAAATTAGAATGAATCCACAAACGACTGAATTGCTCAAATGATACTCAGAATTGCATTATTTGCAGTTTATATGCATAATTACCAGGTACAATCCAATCTTTTTGAATAAACATGATATGAATCTTTGTATGGACAGTATAAAGAGTATAAATGTAGATTATTGTGATGAAATGACATAGAATGAATACAGTAACGATTGAAATGCTCAAATGAAACTCAGAATTCCATTATTTTCATTTTATATGCGTAATTCCCATGTATAATCCAATTTTTTTGAATAAACATGACATTTATCATAGTATTGACAGTATAAAGAGTTTCAATGTAGATTACTATGCTGAAATGACTTGGAATGAGTCCAGAAATGATTGAAATGCACAAATGATACTCAAAATTGCATTATTTGCATTTTACGTGTGTATTATGCATGTATAATCTAATCTTTTTGAATAAATATGATATAAATCTTAGTATGGACAGTATAAAGAGTTAAAATATAGATTATTGTGATTAAATGACTTAGAATGAATCCAAAAACTATTGAAATGCTCAAATAATACTCAGAATTACATTATTAGTATTTTATATGCATAATTACCTTGTATAATCCAATCTTTTTTCAATAAACAAGACATGAATCTTAGTCTGGACTCTGGACAGTATAAAAGATGTTTAATGTTGATTATCAGGGCCGGAGGCACGTGTATTCAAAACTGGGAAATTGTCCCCCTATGTTTTGAAAATCATCCCTTAAAAGTGCAAAAATTGCATACTATTCAGTTTGGTTTATTCAATTTGTCCCCCTCAAAAATTCTAAATTTTCAAGATAGTATCTCTTTGCCCCACTTATGTTAAATTTATGGCTCCGTCTCTGTTGATTATTGTAATGAAATGACTTAGAATGAATCCAGAAACGGGTGAAGTGCTCAAATGATACTCAGAATTGCATTATTTGCAGTTTATATGTGTAATTACCACGTATAATCCAATCCTTTTTTATTTTAAATGAAATGAATTTTAGTATGGGAAGTATAAAGAATTTAAATGTCGATTGTTGTGTTGAAATGACTTAGAATGAAACCACAAATGATATTCAAAATTGCATTATTTGCAGTTTATATGCGTAATTACCATGTAAAATCCAATATTTTTGAATAAACATGATATGAATCTTAGTATTGACAGTATAAAGAGTTTAAATGTAGATTATTGTGATGAAATGACTAAGAATGAATCCAGAAACGATTGAAATGTTCAAATGATACTCAGAATTGCATTATTGGCACTTTATATGCGTAATTACCATGTATAATCCAATCTTTTTGAATAAACATGATATGAATCTTAGTATGGACAGTATAAAGAGTTTTAAATGTAGATTATTGTGATGAAATGACTTAGAAAGAATCCAGAATCAATTGAAATGCTCAAATGATAAACAGAATTGCATTATTTGCAATTTATATGATAAGCATTTATAATCAAATTTTTTTGAATAAACATCATATAAATCTTAGTATGGACAGTATAAATAGTTTAAATGTAGATAATGGTGATGAAATGATATAAAATGAATCCAGAAACTGTTGAAATGCTCAAATGATACTAAGAATTGCATTATGTGCAATTTATATGCGTTATTACCACGTATAATTCGATCTTTTTTTATTAAATATGATATAAATCGTAGTATGGACAGTATAAAGAGTATAAATGTAAATTATTGTGATGAAATGACTTAGAATGTGTAACATTATGTTACTTTCATACGTATATTTGAAATAGTATATATATATGAGTATAATAACAAAAAAAAATTTATTATTTTGGCAAAAGCATTAATTGAGTACTCACTAGACTTCTTTCATGCTCATATAATTGTTCCTATAAACTTTTAATATTTTACATAATCATTTATATTTATCATCAATATTTTCTTGATCTGCCCAACTTGTTGATTATGTGCGTCCAAAACAAATTACATCTTTTTAATTTTTCGCAGTTTATTATCATTATATTTTATTTTTCTCCTTACATCAATTTGACAGCTATTAGACGGTGGCAAGTTTTAATTTCTTTTTATTACGTTACTCCTCCTCCAAGGCACATATATTCGCATAATATCTGAGCATTAAATCTGATTGCCAATCAAATCTATGGTTGCATTTGAGCTTGGATTCTATGTGAAAAGGAACCATACAAATTTGACATGGGAACGAATTAGTGCATGTGTGCACGTTACACACAAGGTCTTCACCCCATGGCTGGCCATGTGACACCCATGCGCCATCACTGTTTCCTTGTTTGAATCAATCACATTAGTTGCTAATTGGAAATCAAAATTTATGATGATTAGAATCATATATTCTAGCATTAATGAAAAGGATTCATTCGAGCCTATAAATAGTCTGCAAATTAATATATTGTTTTCATTCATAACCAAATTACAAAACCGTCTCCCTTCCTCCAGCCACGAACTGACCTCTTCCTCCTTAGCTTTCACCCATTTAACAGCCTCAAATGTCCTGAAAATTCTTATATTCTTATCCTACTCTCGGTCTATTTTATTTCAATACCTTATTTGTCCTAAAACTCCAAAGAGAAGTCCTCCAAAAGTCCAAATTACTACCAAAAGGTCTGCTAGAAGTACCTTATATCGAGTTGCCCTTCTTGTATTCTTTAAGGTGCGGGTTTCCTAGGCTTTGTTAAATGATATTCTAGTCGTTTGTGTTTTCTTTATTTTATTGTTAATTTGACATATTTGTATCGGACATTATCTTGACTTGTGCCCTCAAAATATAATAAACTTGCATGATCATTTGAAGCATGAAAATGATTTAAATTCGAATTGAGCATGGAAATGAATTTGTTAAGGATAAGTGGTAATTCATAGTACCAAGAAATCATTACCTTTGAGTATGTTCATGTACATGCATGCTACACCCTAATGAGGCCGTTCGTGATGGAGTAGGGCTAAGAGATTAATGGTTATGATATGAGGCTTGGTAATGAGGATGAATTGTTACTAACGACTGTGAACTGTGATTGAGATTAGGATACATGATTGAAACGGACATGAAATTGCATTTTACATTTTGGATGATTGATGTAGTTGCGTTGTTTTAATTTTTTTTTATTCATAGTTGAATATTATCTAGAACTTTAACAAGTCCCGGGCTGGAACTGATCCTGCACTGAGAGACTTATCCGATCTCTCACTCGTTTTCCACTTGTGTGGGTTCCAGGTATTGAAGATGGAGTAAATTAGCTCCAGCCAAACTGAGTGAGACAAGATGATAGAAGCGGGTCATTAATTTGCCACAATATGTCTATTTATTTTTGTTATTTGAAATTTGAGTATTTGACCTCACATGGTGGTATTCCATCATAAATACACCATGTTGGGCATATTTTTCTCTTTGTAAGACATTAAATAATTATTAATAAATTTGTGGCAATTATTTTTGTTATTGGTAGTGTATGTGATGTTTGTACGCCTTGCGTTTATACGCGGCGGGTTGTCACACCCTTCTCGGGGTGTGACAACTTAAGTTGGTATCAGAGACAGGTTATACAATATCAATAGTTGACCCGTTATCTGAGAGCGTATTAAGGTCTTACCTTTAGAATTCTTCTTCTTTTTAATTAGAAATTAGAAATATTATAGTAGAGTATCGGATTATTATGTTATACATATTTTAATGTATACTTATAATCAACATGTTTTAGAATGGATATTTTATTTTTGCATCCTTGCTTTAGTTACACCTTGACTATAAAGTTAGCGGCCTTAAAACTAATTGCATTGTAATATATATTTTGATTTTGAAAAAAAAATTTTTTTTTTTAGTTTCTTATATAGTGTCTATCTTAGGTTACAAAGTTTTATGCTTGGCTTGACTTACATACTTATCTCTCGTCATTTTAAACCACTTAATTTAAAATATTAATTCTGGTTTTCCTCCCTAAATGTATTAGATGGCACGTGCTCCTAGAGTTACCCTTAATTGGTCCTCCTTCTCCAATGCGCGAGGAACGTAACACAACTAATCTAGATGCAGTTCTGCAAGGTCTCGAGCGCATCGTTCGCAATGCAGCCGAAGTTAGGCCACGTGAAGGGAATGACTTCTTCGAGCTGTATCGCTCTTTTTCCTCCCTTCGTCCCTCTAACTTTGATGGGACCAGTGATTTTCTTGCTGCTGAAGATTGGTTGGCAGATATCCAAGACAAGTTTCGCTTAGTTCGTGCACCAGAAGTGAATCAAGTGGAACTGGCAGCTCAACTCCTGGTAGGCCATGCTCGCTTCTGGTGGCAGGAGGCGAAGAGACGCTATAATGGCAATCTGGAACTCATCCCATGGGAATGGTTCAAAAGGCAGTTCGAAGGACGATATCTGGATATGTTGTCTCGGGAGAATCTTCGCCAAAAGTTCCTAAACCTCAAGCAAGGTGGAGCATCTGTCGCAGAGTTTAATTCCAAATTTGAAGACCTGATGCGCTATGCCCCCGATGTAGCCAATGACCAGTTTCGTCTGAGACAACAATACCTACGTGGATTGAACCCTCGCTTGGCCCAGCTCATAGACAGGCCAGGGCTCGATCTTCTCCCCGATCTGATGTCTCAAGCAGCTACTGCTGAGTCTTATGAAACTCACATCAACCATGCGGAGAGTTCTCGAAATGTGAGGCCCAAGGTAGAAACCCCAAAAACTGATCTACAAAGGACCGAAAACTCAGAAGGAAACAAGCCTTGGTGTAGACGTTGTCTAAAACCACATCCTGAAAGTGAGTGTCGTGTTTTATCTGGACTTTGCTTCAATTGCAATGAGCATGGACACCTTGCTAGGAATTGTCCGAAAAATAGACAGCATGGTACAAGAAACAATCAGGTCGCAACGCCCCAGAACAATGGTGGACGTAGTGTGAACATTTCCACTCGTGGGAGACTGTTTGGAGGAGGTGCAGGTGGTCAAGTGGGAGTGCATAACTGTTGTTGTGCTCATACCTTAGATGAAAAACAAGGAGACGTAGTGCATGAGGTGACTACAGTCGAGGATGCAGATGAAGTGACGTTAAAATCTGTAACAGGTATGGTAAAACGATCAAGAAACCCTACTCATGTTTCGATCCACTAAGGTATTCTTTGACAAGTACCGTTCTTTAATTAGGATACATATATATATATATATATATATATATATATATATATATATATATATATATATATATATATATATTTGTTTTAAAGGATTTGTCTATATATCAAGTAGTAAAATTTAGGGTCGAAGCGTAATTAATCAGAGTTGCGCAACGAAAACGTGACAGAATGATTATTTAGATAATAGTTGACAAAGATATATTATTTAAATTATTATTATTATTATTATTTATCTATATGATACAATATTTGAGCATTTTTACATCTAATTGAATTTTGAGGTCAAAATTCTTAAAAGTGAGAAGGGGTGTAGCTTTCTTCTAATTTTATAAACGTACGTATACTTTAATATTACTTGTTTTGATTCAGTTATTAGAATTTATTTACTTTTCGAATTTCGAGGACGAAATTCTTTTTAAGGGGGTAAGAATGTAACATTATGTTACTTTCATACGTATATTTGAAATAGTATATATATATGAGTATAATAACAAAAAAAAATTTATTATTTTGGCAAAAGCATTAATTGAGTACTCACTAGACTTCTTTCATGCTCATATAATTGTTCCTATAAACTTTTAATATTTTACATAATCATTTATATTTATCATCAATATTTTCTTGATCTGCCCAACTTGTTGATTATGTGCGTCCAAAACAAATTACATCTTTTTAATTTTTCGCAGTTTATTATCATTATATTTTATTTTTCTCCTTACATCAATTTGACAGCTATTAGACGGTGGCAAGTTTTAATTTCTTTTTATTACGTTACTCCTCCTCCAAGGCAAATATATTCGCATAATATCTGAGCATTAAATCTGATTGCCAATCAAATCTATGGTTGCATTTGTGCTTGGATTCTATGTGAAAAGGAACCATACAAATTTGACATGGGAACGAATTAGTGCATGTGTGCACGTTACACACAAGGTCTTCACCCCATGGCTGGCCATGTGACACCCATGCGCCATCACTGTTTCCTTGTTTGAATCAATCACATTAGTTGCTAATTGGAAATCAAAATTTATGATGATTAGAATCATATATTCTAGCATTAATGAAAAGGATTCATTCGAGCCTATAAATAGTCTGCAAATTAATATATTGTTTTCATTCATAACCAAATTACAAAACCGTCTCCCTTCCTCCAGCCACGAACTGACCTCTTCCTCCTCAGCTTTCACCCATTTAACAGCCTCAAATGTCCTGAAAATTCTTATATTCTTATCCTACTCTCGGTCTATTTTATTTCAATACCTTATTTGTCCTAAAACTCCAAAGAGAAGTCCTCCAAAAGTCCAAATTACTACCAAAAGGTCTGCTAGAAGTACCTTATATCGAGTTGCCCTTCTTGTATTCTTTAAGGTGCGGGTTTCCTAGACTTTGTTAAATGATATTCTAGTCGTTTGTGTTTTCTTTATTTTATTGTTAATTTGACATATTTGTATCGGACATTATCTTGACTTGTGCCCTCAAAATATAATAAACTTGCATGATCATTTGAAGCATGAAAATGATTTAAATTCGAATTGAGCATGGAAATGAATTTGTTAAGGATAAGTGGTAATTCATAGTACCAAGAAATCATTACCTTTGAGTATGTTCATGTACATGCATGCTACACCCTAATGAGGCCGTTCGCGATGGAGTAGGGCTAAGAGATTAATGGTTATGATATGAGGCTTGGTAATGAGGATGAATTATTACTAACGACTGTGAACTGTGATTGAGATTAGGATACATGATTGAAACGGACATGAAATTGCATTTTACATTTTGGATGATTGATGTAGTTGCGTTGTTTTAATTTTTTTTTATTCATAGTTGAATATTATCTAGAACTTTAACAAGTCCCGGGCTGGAACTGAATCCTGCACTGAGAGACTTATCCGATCTCTCACTCGTTTTCCACTTGTGTGGGTTCCAGGTATTGAAGATGGAGTAAATTAGCTCCAGCCAAACTGAGTGAGACAAGATGATAGAAGCGGGTCATTAATTTACCACAATATGTCTATTTATTTTTGTTATTTGAAATTTGAGTATTTGACCTCACATGGTGGTATTCCATCATAAATACACCATGTTGGGCATATTTTTCTCTTTGTAAGACATTAAATAATTATTAATAAATTTGTGGCAATTATTTTTGTTATTGGTAGTGTATGTGATGTTTGTACGCCTTGCGTTTATACGCGGCGGGTTGTCACACCCTTCTCGGGGTGTGACAACTTAAGTTGGTATCAGAGACAGGTTATACAATATCAATAGTTGACCCGTTATCTGAGAGCGTATTAAGGTCTTACCTTTAGAATTCTTCTTCTTTTTAATTAGAAATTAGAAATATTATAGTAGAGTATCGGATTATTATGTTATACATATTTTAATGTATACTTATAATCAACATGTTTTAGAATGGATATTTTATTTTTGCATCCTTGCTTTAGTTACACCTTGACTATAAAGTTAGCGGCCTTAAAACTAATTGCATTGTAATATATATTTTGATTTTGAAAAAAATTTTTTTTTTTTTAGTTTCTTATATAGTGTCTATCTTAGGTTACAAAGTTTTATGCTTGGCTTGACTTACATACTTATCTCTCGTCATTTTAAACCACTTAATTTAAAATATTAATTCTGGTTTTCCTCCCTAAATGTATTAGATGGCACGTGCTCCTAGAGTTACCCTTAATTGGTCCTCCTTCTCCAATGCGCGAGGAACGTAACACAACTAATCTAGATGCAGTTCTGCAAGGTCTCGAGCGCATCGTTCGCAATGCAGCCGAAGTTAGGCCACGTGAAGGGAATGACTTCTTCGAGCTGTATCGCTCTTTTTCCTCCCTTCGTCCCTCTAACTTTGATGGGACCAGTGATTTTCTTGCTGCTGAAGATTGGTTGGCAGATATCCAAGACAAGTTTCGCTTAGTTCGTGCACCAGAAGTGAATCAAGTGGAACTGGCAGCTCAACTCCTGGTAGGCCATGCTCGCTTCTGGTGGCAGGAGGCGAAGAGACGCTATAATGGCAATCTGGAACTCATCCCATGGGAATGGTTCAAAAGGCAGTTCGAAGGACGATATCTGGATATGTTGTCTCGGGAGAATCTTCGCCAAAAGTTCCTAAACCTCAAGCAAGGTGGAGCATCTGTCGCAGAGTTTAATTCCAAATTTGAAGACCTGATGCGCTATGCCCCCGATGTAGCCAATGACCAGTTTCGTCTGAGACAACAATACCTACGTGGATTGAACCCTCGCTTGGCCCAGCTCATAGACAGGCCAGGGCTCGATCTTCTCCCCGATCTGATGTCTCAAGCAGCTACTGCTGAGTCTTATGAAACTCACATCAACCATGCGGAGAGTTCTCGAAATGTGAGGCCCAAGGTAGAAACCCCAAAAACTGATCTACAAAGGACCGAAAACTCAGAAGGAAACAAGCCTTGGTGTAGACGTTGTCTAAAACCACATCCTGAAAGTGAGTGTCGTGTTTTATCCGGACTTTGCTTCAATTGCAATGAGCATGGACACCTTGCTAGGAATTGTCCGAAAAATAGACAGCATGGTACAAGAAACAATCAGGTCGCAACGCCCCAGAACAATGGTGGACGTAGTGTGAACATTTCCACTCGTGGGAGACTGTTTGGAGGAGGTGCAGGTGGTCAAGTGGGAGTGCATAACTGTTGTTGTGCTCATACCTTAGATGAAAAACAAGGAGACGTAGTGCATGAGGTGACTACAGTCGAGGATGCAGATGAAGTGACGTTAAAATCTGTAACAGGTATGGTAAAACGATCAAGAAACCCTACTCATGTTTCGATCCACTAAGGTATTCTTTGACAAGTACCGTTCTTTAATTAGGATACATATATATATATATATATATATATATATATATATATATATATTTGTTTTAAAGGATTTGTCTATATATCAAGTAGTAAAATTTAGGGTCGAAGCGTAATTAATCAGAGTTGCGCAACGAAAACGTGACAGAATGATTATTTAGATAATAGTTGACAAAGATATATTATTTAAATTATTATTATTATTATTTATCTATATGATACAATATTTGAGCATTTTTACATCTAATTGAATTTTGAGGTCAAAATTCTTAAAAGTGAGAAGGGGTGTAGCTTTCTTCTAATTTTATAAACGTACGTATACTTTAATATTACTTGTTTTGATTCAGTTATTAGAATTTATTTACTTTTCGAATTTCGAGGACGAAATTCTTTTTAAGGGGGTAAGAATGTAACATTATGTTACTTTCATACGTATATTTGAAATAGTATATATATATGAGTATAATAACAAAAAAAAATTTATTATTTTGGCAAAAGCATTAATTGAGTACTCACTAGACTTCTTTCATGCTCATATAATTGTTCCTATAAACTTTTAATATTTTACATAATCATTTATATTTATCATCAATATTTTCTTGATCTGCCCAACTTGTTGATTATGTGCGTCCAAAACAAATTACATCTTTTTAATTTTTCGCAGTTTATTATCATTATATTTTATTTTTCTCCTTACATCAATTTGACAGCTATTAGACGGTGGCAAGTTTTAATTTCTTTTTATTACGTTACTCCTCCTCCAAGGCAAATATATTCGCATAATATCTGAGCATTAAATCTGATTGCCAATCAAATCTATGGTTGCATTTGTGCTTGGATTCTATGTGAAAAGGAACCATACAAATTTGACATGGGAACGAATTAGTGCATGTGTGCACGTTACACACAAGGTCTTCACCCCATGGCTGGCCATGTGACACCCATGCGCCATCACTGTTTCCTTGTTTGAATCAATCACATTAGTTGCTAATTGGAAATCAAAATTTATGATGATTAGAATCATATATTCTAGCATTAATGAAAAGGATTCATTCGAGCCTATAAATAGTCTGCAAATTAATATATTGTTTTCATTCATAACCAAATTACAAAACCGTCTCCCTTCCTCCAGCCACGAACTGACCTCTTCCTCCTCAGCTTTCACCCATTTAACAGCCTCAAATGTCCTGAAAATTCTTATATTCTTATCCTACTCTCGGTCTATTTTATTTCAATACCTTATTTGTCCTAAAACTCCAAAGAGAAGTCCTCCAAAAGTCCAAATCACTACCAAAAGGTCTGCTAGAAGTACCTTATATCGAGTTGCCCTTCTTGTATTCTTTAAGGTGCGGGTTTCCTAGACTTTGTTAAATGATATTCTAGTCGTTTGTGTTTTCTTTATTTTATTGTTAATTTGACATATTTGTATCGGACATTATCTTGACTTGTGCCCTCAAAATATAATAAACTTGCATGATCATTTGAAGCATGAAAATGATTTAAATTCGAATTGAGCATGGAAATGAATTTGTTAAGGATAAGTGGTAATTCATAGTACCAAGAAATCATTACCTTTGAGTATGTTCATGTACATGCATGCTACACCCTAATGAGGCCGTTCGCGATGGAGTAGGGCTAAGAGATTAATGGTTATGATATGAGGCTTGGTAATGAGGATGAATTATTACTAACGACTGTGAACTGTGATTGAGATTAGGATACATGATTGAAACGGACATGAAATTGCATTTTACATTTTGGATGATTGATGTAGTTGCGTTGTTTTAATTTTTTTTTATTCATAGTTGAATATTATCTAGAACTTTAACAAGTCCCGGGCTGGAACTGAATCCTGCACTGAGAGACTTATCCGATCTCTCACTCGTTTTCCACTTGTGTGGGTTCCAGGTATTGAAGATGGAGTAAATTAGCTCCAGCCAAACTGAGTGAGACAAGATGATAGAAGCGGGTCATTAATTTGCCACAATATGTCTATTTATTTTTGTTATTTGAAATTTGAGTATTTGACCTCACATGGTGGTATTCCATCATAAATACACCATGTTGGGCATATTTTTCTCTTTGTAAGACATTAAATAATTATTAATAAATTTGTGGCAATTATTTTTGTTATTGGTAGTGTATGTGATGTTTGTACGCCTTGCGTTTATACGCGGCGGGTTGTCACACCCTTCTCGGGGTGTGACAACTTAAGTTGGTATCAGAGACAGGTTATACAATATCAATAGTTGACCCGTTATCTGAGAGCGTATTAAGGGCTTACCTTTAGAATTCTTCTTCTTTTTAATTAGAAATTAGAAATATTATAGTAGAGTATCGGATTATTATGTTATACATATTTTAATGTATACTTATAATCAACATGTTTTAGAATGGATATTTTATTTTTACATCCTTGCTTTAGTTACACCTTGACTATAAAGTTAGCGGCCTTAAAACTAATTGCATTGTAATATATATTTTGATTTTGAAAAAAAAATTTTTTTTTTTAGTTTCTTATATAGTGTCTATCTTAGGTTACAAAGTTTTATGCTTGGCTTGACTTACATACTTATCTCTCGTCATTTTAAACCACTTAATTTAAAATATTAATTCTGGTTTTCCTCCCTAAATGTATTAGATGGCACGTGCTCCTAGAGTTACCCTTAATTGGTCCTCCTTCTCCAATGCGCGAGGAACGTAACACAACTAATCTAGATGCAGTTCTGCAAGGTCTCGAGCGCATCGTTCGCAATGCAGCCGAAGTTAGGCCACGTGAAGGGAATGACTTCTTCGAGCTGTATCGCTCTTTTTCCTCCCTTCGTCCCTCTAACTTTGATGGGACCAGTGATTTTCTTGCTGCTGAAGATTGGTTGGCAGATATCCAAGACAAGTTTCGCTTAGTTCGTGCACCAGAAGTGAATCAAGTGGAACTGGCAGCTCAACTCCTGGTAGGCCATGCTCGCTTCTGGTGGCAGGAGGCGAAGAGACGCTATAATGGCAATCTGGAACTCATCCCATGGGAATGGTTCAAAAGGCAGTTCGAAGGACGATATCTGGATATGTTGTCTCGGGAGAATCTTCGCCAAAAGTTCCTAAACCTCAAGCAAGGTGGAGCATCTGTCGCAGAGTTTAATTCCAAATTTGAAGACCTGATGCGCTATGCCCCCGATGTAGCCAATGACCAGTTTCGTCTGAGACAACAATACCTACGTGGATTGAACCCTCGCTTGGCCCAGCTCATAGACAGGCCAGGGCTCGATCTTCTCCCCGATCTGATGTCTCAAGCAGCTACTGCTGAGTCTTATGAAACTCACATCAACCATGCGGAGAGTTCTCGAAATGTGAGGCCCAAGGTAGAAACCCCAAAAACTGATCTACAAAGGACCGAAAACTCAGAAGGAAACAAGCCTTGGTGTAGACGTTGTCTAAAATCACATCCTGAAAGTGAGTGTCGTGTTTTATCCGGACTTTGCTTCAATTGCAATGAGCATGGACACCTTGCTAGGAATTGTCCGAAAAATAGACAGCATGGTACAAGAAACAATCAGGTCGCAACGCCCCAGAACAATGGTGGACGTAGTGTGAACATTTCCACTCGTGGGAGACTGTTTGGAGGAGGTGCAGGTGGTCAAGTGGGAGTGCATAACTGTTGTTGTGCTCATACCTTAGATGAAAAACAAGGAGACGTAGTGCATGAGGTGACTACAGTCGAGGATGCAGATGAAGTGACGTTAAAATCTGTAACAGGTATGGTAAAACGATCAAGAAACCCTACTCATGTTTCGATCCACTAAGGTATTCTTTGACAAGTACCGTTCTTTAATTAGGATACATATATATATATATATATATATATATATATATATTTGTTTTAAAGGATTTGTCTATATATCAAGTAGTAAAATTTAGGGTCGAAGCGTAATTAATCAGAGTTGCGCAACGAAAACGTGACAGAATGATTATTTAGATAATAGTTGACAAAGATATATTATTTAAATTATTATTATTATTATTTATCTATATGATACAATATTTGAGCATTTTTACATCTAATTGAATTTTGAGGTCAAAATTCTTAAAAGTGAGAAGGGGTGTAGCTTTCTTCTAATTTTATAAACGTACGTATACTTTAATATTACTTGTTTTGATTCAGTTATTAGAATTTATTTACTTTTCGAATTTCGAGGACGAAATTCTTTTTAAGGGGGTAAGAATGTAACATTATGTTACTTTCATACGTATATTTGAAATAGTATATATATATGAGTATAATAACAAAAAAAAAATTATTATTTTGGCAAAAGCATTAATTGAGTACTCACTAGACTTCTTTCATGCTCATATAATTGTTCCTATAAACTTTTAATATTTTACATAATCATTTATATTTATCATCAATATTTTCTTGATCTGCCCAACTTGTTGATTATGTGCGTCCAAAACAAATTACATCTTTTTAATTTTTCGCAGTTTATTATCATTATATTTTATTTTTCTCCTTACATCAATTTGACAGCTATTAGACGGTGGCAAGTTTTAATTTCTTTTTATTACGTTACTCCTCCTCCAAGGCAAATATATTCGCATAATATCTGAGCATTAAATCTGATTGCCAATCAAATCTATGGTTGCATTTGTGCTTGGATTCTATGTGAAAAGGAACCATACAAATTTGACATGGGAACGAATTAGTGCATGTGTGCACGTTACACACAAGGTCTTCACCCCATGGCTGGCCATGTGACACCCATGCGCCATCACTGTTTCCTTATTTGAATCAATCACATTAGTTGCTAATTGGAAATCAAAATTTATGATGATTAGAATCATATATTCTAGCATTAATGAAAAGGATTCATTCGAGCCTATAAATAGTCTGCAAATTAATATATTGTTTTCATTCATAACCAAATTACAAAACCGTCTCCCTTCCTCCAGCCACGAACTGACCTCTTCCTCCTCAGCTTTCACCCATTTAACAGCCTCAAATGTCCTGAAAATTCTTATATTCTTATCCTACTCTCGGTCTATTTTATTTCAATACCTTATTTGTCCTAAAACTCCAAAGAGAAGTCCTCCAAAAGTCCAAATTACTACCAAAAGGTCTGCTAGAAGTACCTTATATCGAGTTGCCCTTCTTGTATTCTTTAAGGTGCGGGTTTCCTAGACTTTGTTAAATGATATTCTAGTCGTTTGTGTTTTCTTTATTTTATTGTTAATTTGACATATTTGTATCGGACATTATCTTGACTTGTGCCCTCAAAATATAATAAACTTGCATGATCATTTGAAGCATGAAAATGATTTAAATTCGAATTGAGCATGGAAATGAATTTGTTAAGGATAAGTGGTAATTCATAGTACCAAGAAATCATTACCTTTGAGTATGTTCATGTACATGCATGCTACACCCTAATGAGGCCGTTCGCGATGGAGTAGGGCTAAGAGATTAATGGTTATGATATGAGGCTTGGTAATGAGGATGAATTATTACTAACGACTGTGAACTGTGATTGAGATTAGGATACATGATTGAAACGGACATGAAATTGCATTTTACATTTTGGATGATTGATGTAGTTGCGTTGTTTTAATTTTTTTTTATTCATAGTTGAATATTATCTAGAACTTTAACAAGTCCCGGGCTGGAACTGAATCCTGCACTGAGAGACTTATCCGATCTCTCACTCGTTTTCCACTTGTGTGGGTTCCAGGTATTGAAGATGGAGTAAATTAGCTCCAGCCAAACTGAGTGAGACAAGATGATAGAAGCGGGTCATTAATTTGCCACAATATGTCTATTTATTTTTGTTATTTGAAATTTGAGTATTTGACCTCACATGGTGGTATTCCATCATAAATACACCATGTTGGGCATATTTTTCTCTTTGTAAGACATTAAATAATTATTAATAAATTTGTGGCAATTATTTTTGTTATTGGTAGTGTATGTGATGTTTGTACGCCTTGCGTTTATACGCGGCGGGTTGTCACACCCTTCTCGGGGTGTGACAGAATGAATCCAGAAACTATTTCAATGCTCAAATGATACTTAGAATTGAATTTTGGCACTTTATATGCGTAATTATCATGTGTAATCCAATCTTTTGGAATATACAAGATATGAATCTTAGTTTGGACGGTATAAAGTGCTTCAATGTATATTATTGTTATGAAATAACTTACAATAAATCCATAATCGATTGAAATGCTCAAATGAAACTCAGAATTGCATTATTTGTACTTTATAAGCGTAATTACAATATACAATCAAATCTCTTTGAATAAACATGAAATGAATCATAGAATGGACAGTATAAAGAGTTTAAATGTAGATAAATGTGCTGAAATGACTAAGAATAAATCCAGAAACGATTGAAATGTTAAAATGATACTCAGAATTACATTATTTGCACTTTATATTCTTAATTACCATGTATAATCCAATCTTTTTTACTATACAAGGAATGAATCTTAGTATGGACAGTATAAAAAGTTTAAATGTAGATTATTATGGTTAAATGACTTAGAATGAATCCAGAAACTGTTGAAATGCTCAAATGATACTCAAAAATTCATTATTTGAACTTGATATGCGTAATTACTAATTACCTTGTATAATCCAATCTTTTAAAATATACAAAGGAGTGAATCTTATTGTGGACATTATAAAGAGTTTAAATGTATATTATTGTGATGAAATAATTTAAGATGAATCCAGGAACGGTTGAAATGATTCAATGATACTCAAAATTGCATCATTTGTACTTTATATTCATAATTATCATGTATAGTCAAATCTTTTGGAAGATACATGATATGAGTATTAGTGTGGAAAGTATAATGGGTTTAAAATTTAGAATATTGTGATGAAATGACTTAGAGTGAATACTGAAACTATCGAAATGCAAAAAAATATTCTCAAAATTGTATTATTTGCACTTATATGTGTAATTACCATGTATAATTCAATCTTTTTAAATAAACATGATATGAATCTTTGTATGGACAGTAGAAACAGTTTAAATGAAGAATATTGGGATGAATTGACTTTGATTAAATCTTGAAAGGATTGAAATGCTCGAACAATACTCAGAATTTCATTATTTGGACTTTATATGCGTAATTACCATGTATAATCCAATCTTTTTAAATAAACAAGATATGGATCTTAGTCTGGATAATATAAAGAGTTTAAATGTAGATTATTGCGATTAAATGCCGTAGAATGAATACAGAAACGATAGAAATGCTCAAATGATACTCAGAATTGCATTATTTGCATTATTTGCAATTTATATGCGTATTAATTATGTATAATCTAATCTTTTTGAAATAATCATGATATAAATCGTAGTATGGGCAGTATAAAGAGTTTTTGTGATAAATCCAGAAACTATTGAAATGCTCAAATGATACTCAGAATTACACTTTTGCACTTTATAGGCGTAATTATCATGTATATTCCAATCTTTTTGAATAAACAAGACATGAATCTTAGTCCTGACAGTATAAAGAGGTTTAATGTTGATTATTGTAATGAAATGAGACTTAGAACGAATCCAGAAACGATTCAAATGCTCAAATGATACTCAAAATTGCATTATTTGCAGTTTATATGCGTAATTACCACGTACTATCCAATCTTTTTGAATGAACATGATATAAGTCTTAGTATCGATAGTATAAAGAGATTAAATGTAGATTACTGTGATGAAATAACATAGAATGAATCCAGAAACGATTGAAATGCTCAAAGGAAACTCAGAATTGCATTATTTGCACTTTATATGTGTAATTACCATGTATAATCCAATATTTTTGAAGAAACATGATATGTATCTTAGTATTGACACTATAAAGAGTATAAATGTAGATGAATGTGCTGAAATTACTTAGATAGAGTTCAGAAACGATTGAAATGCTCAATTGATACTCAGAATTGCATTATTTGCAATTTATATGCGTATTATGCATGTAGAATTTAATCTTTTTAAATAAACATGATATCTTAGTACAGACAGTATAAAGAATTTAAATGTAGATTAATGTTATTAAATGACTTAGAATGAATCCAGAAACTATTGAAATGCTCAAACGATACTCATAATTGCATTATTAGAACTTTATATGGCTAATTACAATGTATAATCCAAACTTTTTGAATAAATAAGATATGAATCTTAGCCTGAACAGCATAAAGATGTTATATGTTGATTATTGTCATGAAATGACTTAAAATGAATCCAGAAACGATTGAAATGCTCAAATGATACTTAGAATTGAATGATTTGCACTTTATATGCTTAATTACCATGTATAATCCAATTTTTTTGAATAAACACGAAATGAATTTAAGTATTGGAAGAATAAAGAGTTGAAATATTGATTATTGTGTTGAACTGACTTAGAATGAAATCAGAAATGATTGAAATGTTCAAATGATACTCAGAATTGCATTATTTGCAGTTTTTATGCCTAATTACCATGTATAATCCATTCTTTTTGAATAAACATGATATAAATCTTAGTATGGACAGTATTAAAGAGTTTAAATGTAAATTATTGTGATGAAATGATTTGAGAGAATCCAGAACCAATTGAAATACACAAATGATACTCAGAATTGCATTATTTGCTTTTCATATGCGTAATTACCATGTATAATGCAATCTTTTTGAATAAAAAAGATATGAATCTTAGTCAGGACAGTATAAAGAGTTTAAATGTTGATTATTGTGATGAAATGACTTAGAATAAATCCAGAAACGATTGAAATGCTCCAATAAAACTTGGAATTGCATTATTTGCACTTTTTATGAGTAATTACCATGTATAATCCAATCTTCCTGAATAAACATGATATGAATCATAGTATCTAGTGTATAAAGAGTTTAAATGTAGATTAATGTGATGAGACGACTTAGAACGAATCCAGAAACGCTTGAAATGCTCAATGTTGCTCTTAATTGCATTATTGAATTTTATATGCGTAATTATCATGTAAAATCCAATCTTTTTTTAAAAAAATAAGAAATTAATCTTAGTATGGATTGTATAAATAGTTTAAATGTTGATTACTGTGATGACATGAGTTGGAATAAATCCACAAATGATTGAAATGCTCAAATGATACTCATAATTGCATTATTTGCACTTTATATGCTTAATTACCAAGTATAATCCAATCTTTATGAACAAACAACAAATGATTAAGAGTTTGGACAACAAAAAGAGTTTAATGGTAAATTATTGTGATGAAATTACTTAGAACGAATCCAGAAATGATTGAATTGCTCAAATGATACTCAGAATTGCATTATATGCATTTTATATGGGTAATTACCTTGTATAATCCAATCAATTTGAATAAACAAGGAATGAATCTTAATATGGACAGTATAAAAAGTTTTAATGTAGATTATTGTGATGAAATGACTAAGAATGAATCCAGAAACAATTGAAATGCTCAAATGATACTCAGAATAGCACTACTTTATATGCGTAATTACCTTGTATAATTCCATATTTTTTAATAAACAAGGAATGAATCTTTGTCTGGACAGTATAAAGAGTTTAAATGTAGATTATTGTGAGGAAATGACTTAGATTGAATCTAGAAACGATTGAAATGCTCAAATGATACTCAGAATTGCATTATTTTGCACTTTATATGTCTAATCACCATATCTAATCCATGTCTTGACAGTATATAGAGGATTAATGTAGATTATTGTGATGAAATGACTTAGAATAAATCTAGAATCAATTGAAATGCTCAAATAAAACTCAGAAGTGCCTTATTTGCTCTTTATACGAGTAATTACCATGTATAATCCTGTCTTTTTGAATAAACATGATATGAATCTTAGTATGGACAGTATAAAGAGTTTAAATGTACATTATTGTGATGAAACAACTTAGAAAGAATCCAGAAGCAATTGAAATGCTCGATTTATACTCAGAATTGTATTATCTGCACTTTATATGCATATTAAGTATGAATAATATAATATTTTTGAATAAACATCAAATAAATCTTATCATGGACTGTATAAAGAGTTTAAATGTAGATTATTGTAATGAAATGACTTAGAATGAATCCAAAAACAATTGAAATGCTCAAATGATACTCAGAATTGCATTATTTGCCCTTTATATACGTAATTTCCTTGTATAATCCAATCTTTTTGAATAAACAAGAAATGAATCTTAGTATGGACGGTATAAAGAGTTTAAATGCAGATTATTGGGACGAATGATTTAGAATAAATCTAGAAACGAATGAAATGCTCAAAAGATACTCCAAATTGCATTATTTGCACTTCATATGCTTAATTACCATGTATAATCCATTTTTTTTTAATAAACATGATACAGATTTTTTTATGGGCAGAATAAAAAGTTTAAATGTTGATTATTGTGTTAAAGTGACATAGAATAAATCCAGAATCAATTGAAATGCTCAAATGAAACTCAGAATTGCATTATTTGCTCTTTATACGAGTAATTACTATGTATAATCCTGTCTTTTTTAATAAACATGATATGAATCTTAGTATGGACAGTATAAAGAGTTTAAATGTAAATTATTGTGATGAAACGACTTAAAAGAATCCAGAGGCAATTGAAATGCTCGAATGATACTCGGAATTGTATTATTTGCACTTTATATGCGTATTAAGAATGTATAATATAATATTTTTGAATAAACATGAAATAAATCTTAGTATGGACTGTATAAAGAGTTTAAATGTAGATTATTGTGATGAAATGACTTAGAATGAATCCAAAAATAATTGAAATGCAAAAATGATACTCAGAATTGCATTATTTGCACTTTATATGTGTAATTTCTTGTATAATCAAATTTTTTTGAATAAACAAGATATGAATCTTAGTATGGACGGTATAAAGAGTTTAAATGCAGATTATTGGATGAATGACTTAGAGTAAATCTAGAAACGATTGAAATGCTCAAATGATACTCAAAATTGCATTATTTGCACTTCATATGCGTTACTACCATGTATAATCCAATCTTTGTTGAATAAAAAAGATATGAATCTTAGTATCGATAGTATAAAGAGTTTAAATGTTGATTATTGTGATGAAATGACTTATAATGAATTCAGAAATGATTGAAATGATCAAATGATACGCATAATTGCATTATTTGCATTATATATGCGTAATTACCATGTATAATCTAATATTTTTGAATAAACAGGATCAATGGTCCAGATTCATGGCTGACAGAATGCCCTTTTAGTCTTAGCTGATTTTAGACAATCTCTAAATTTAATGGCAATAAAGTTGGTGAAGGTACTTTAATGATATTAGACATTCTTTAACAAAATGAATAAACTCAACATGGTTTCAAAAAACAAATTAAAGTTGTCACGACTCAAAACGTGTAGTTTAATTAGACTGTAGGAACTCGTTCAGACGTCTTTCCTCGCACTTAGTTTTTAGAAAGGACTTTGTCAAAATTTTATTATTTCTTAAAATAAAATAATATATTTTAAAATAGAATTCCTTTTCAGAAATTCTAAGTTCAACTTTCCTTAAATCAAAATCTGAATTCCTTTGTAAATGTCTAGTTTTTAAGTATGGTTTTGCACACAGTAACCAGAATTGGGTAGATCGTTAGAATATATTTTAACGTGTGAGTTTCGTTCGTCAGGTGCATCGTAGGACTTTTTCGGACAGGTGGACGACTTCTATCTAGAGCACGAGACTGTCTTTGACTTTTCCAGGTGTGGTAGTCTTTTTATGACATGTGTGGATGCATTAGGCTTTGTTTAAACTTTGGTTTAAGAATTATATCAACAATTAATTGTGTGCATATCATGTCATTAACATTAAGTAAACAGTTAAGCACATGTCATTAATTAAAAGATTAGATTTGCATATAGGATATGCATCCATATATAATAATGTGATTAATAAACTTAAAAGTGACTTAATCAACATTTGCATTTGGTATGGTTCATGATAGTGAGACCGAGTGGTATGACCACTCTTCAGGTCAACCGTCTGGCGACTCTGCGGTCACATGGTTATATATTATATGTATAGTTGTTATTATATTTCCCCTGATCTTTGGTTATATGCCATTGTATATATTGGACTGCTTCTCGATCTCCTCATGAAGTTTAACTGGTACCGTGTTTGTTGTCTCGCACTCCTTCGCGAAGAGATGTGAGCTTGGAGCCACGTTCGGGTTGATCTTGATATGTATTTATTAGGCATGATTCTTGTCATACTGGGATTTGTGAGGATTGATTATGAATTTTATTCTACCTATATATATGACCATGAGATTGGGTGTTTGACTCTTATATATATATTTTGTATCATTTTATATTACTATCCTCTACCATTTCCAATTTTATTTTATTGGGCATGGATTATCAGGTAGAATAACTTCAATGGTACATTAAGTACACTTAGAGATTGCACTGTAGGATTTTAAAAGTGACTAACTTAAGTCTGATTTAGTTCTAGCTTTTGTTTGACCAAGACCTTGTTGGCTCTTCCTTTTACCATCACCGAGTATTTGCACACTCAGCCCACATAATTGGTTGTGGAGCAAGTTCATGTTTGGTAGAATTAGAAGATGAGTAACTGAAGACCAAACCGAGCGGGAATAGTCACCTTACGTGTGCACAGTAGAGTGTGTAGACATGGCGGGACTGTTCATCTCGAATTATGGCTTGGTTCGGGGTGTGACAAATTCCATACACAATTTACTAAAATGTCAACTAATTTTCAAAACAATTTCCACAACAATTTTCATAAAATTTCAATAATTTCCCTACAATTTCCCTACAAAATTTACTAAAATGCCCACTAATTTTCACAATAATTTCCACAATAATTTTCACAATAATTTCCTACACAATTTGCATACACTTTCAATAGTCTCCATAATTTCCATACACAATTTACACAATAATATCAAATCTGGCTATTCAAGAGAGCTTATTACTCATTGTGAAGATTGTTCTTGCTCTGTTGGTGCATTCAAAGTTGTTGTCACAGAAGGACTGGTGTTCTCAAGTTCACAATGCAAATAAAGTTATAATATGCTTCAGGCTGGCTCTTGACACAAAACAAGTATGTTTATTGAAAATCTTATTGTTTGGGAGGTTCTACAACAATTGCTTGCAGTTTGGAAAGTGATTAAACTCAATGCATTTTCTGTTTCATATCAACATATCCAACAAAAATGCTAAGAAATTGAATTTGAAAGATGCTACAAAAAAATTTTGTGGCAAATGCATAAGCAATGTGATCTCAATTGCGAAAATCGAACCATCAACAAAAACCACATGGAGGAATTCCAAGTCAAAGCCCTCGTGCCCAATTGAAAACTAACTTGACAACTCTTTTAGATTATATATTTTTTTTTCCAGATTTTTTGCAACAACACATTGGTGTATACAACATAATTGGATAGATTGGTTCAATAAAACTTTGAGGTGTTCATACTACAGTAACTTGATGCCAATTTTCTGCAATATTACACTCTCAGTCTTGGTGTTTAAAGCATGCATTGGACTGAGCAAGTTCGACAAATTCAGCCCCTTAATAATTGACATTCTTTTGGCTGAATTCAAGGTGCTTCCAACAAAACAAAAGTTATCACAACCTCGACTGTTTTGATCAGCTAAAGCTTGCGAGTTAGAACTTGATTGCTGATCATTTTGGAGTGTCGCGATAATTACAAGCTGATAATTTGACCAAGAAAGTCTGACCAAGCTTTGAACTCAACACCGACAATGCTCAAGCTTTGAATTCTCACTTTTCTCATCAAGAATTTCTGTTGGTGATAACATGTTTGAGATGGTTTTGTTTGAAACTTTGGGAGAGAATTCCTTGTGAATTCAATCAAGAAAGATGGCATTTTTCTTAAGCCCATTTCTAGCCATCAAAGGTGCATACTTTTGATGAATTTTGAGAAATCACAGCGGTAATGTGGTGAGCCTAATTTAAGTTTTAATTATTATGGTTTGAACCTATGATTTAAATTTTGACGGCATAAATCCATCAATATGTCAACCGAGACCTCTTCGTGCGTCATTCTATAGACTTTGTCAATTTTGAAGATGTTTACAAAGTTCACAAGAAGAAGAAGAATAAGAAGGAGAACTAAACTCGAGGACGAGTTTCAGCGCAGCAGAAGCGTATGACACCGTTCAAGATGTCATGTCAGATGCAAAATCAACAAAAGAGTTGAGTCATCAATTCAAGAACTATCAACAATAATTAATTAGTTAGTTGAGAGTTATCTTTAGTCTTAATGAGTTAATAATTTGTTGTGGCATTTTGTGTTGTCTTTTGTGATCTTCTAGGAGGTAATTAAGTGTGTTTTGGGATTAGAAAAAGTGGTTGAGATGATATATTAATGGGTAGTAGCTTTAATTGTGTTAGATTACTATTTAAGTTGAAAATCAGAATGTAATAAGGAGATTACTGAATTATTACGAATTTTGTTTGTGAGTTGAGTTTATCTCCTCTTTTATCCACAGTCAGGTCGAGTTCTTACTCCTCTTCTAGTGATGTATTTTTACGCTTGCTAGTTTTTCTAAGTCTCCCGATCCGAACGGCGTCAACTAATAATATGAAATTTGTATCGAAGCACAATTTACACAATAATTTCCATACAAAACTCCATAATTTACATACAATAATTTTCATTAATTACAAAATCCTAGTAATATGAAATTAGTATTGAAAAAATCTCGACATCTGAGTGCATGCCGTCCTTCTTCTCTTCTCCGGCCTCTTCTCTTCTCCTCTCTTTTCTCCGACCTCCTTCTCTTCTCCGATCTCTTCTCCGGTCGCACCTCTTCTCTTCTCTTCCTCTGTCTCTATCTCTTCTCTTTCTCTTGCACTCACTCCGCCTCTTCTCTTTCTCTCGCACACTCTGCCCTTCTCTTCTCTTTCTCTCGCACTCACTCGTTGCGTAAACAACGTGGAAAAAAACGATAGGAACTCTATTTTGAAAACAAACGATCTAATTATCCGTTTATGAAAAGCGTTCAAAGGCCTTTTACACGTTTTATAAACAGACACAACAGGCTGATCAAGCCTCAAAAGAAGTTCATGCAAGGAGAATTTATTCACCTTTTTACTCGTTTGTAAAACGCGTAAAAAAGTCGTTTACCCGGTTATAAAACGAATAAATAGGAGAGATATTTAACGCTGTTTTGTTATTAAAATAAAAATAAATTTTAATTTTTATTGAAATTTTAGAGGCTCAAATACTCGTTTAAAATAATTACTGAGAAGTAAGGCTCTTGCCGTTCTTTTTCTTTTCCGGAAACGTACGCCGAAGTCCCGGTGGACCCATCCCACGCCAGAAAATGATAACACCACACCCTCCCATCCTGTGATTCCTGTCTGTCTTTCATTAGCGTTACTATCAAACGCTAACCCAAACCATCGTCTTACTCCCTTCAACGTGAAATCCCCGTCTTACCCCTGGTGTTATAGATTTAACCATAATCAGAGTCCGGTTCTCTACAATCGCATTAAGCTCAAATCCGCCACCGCGCCTCAATAAAGGGAAAAAACAAAATAAAATAATTTTATGGTGGTAATAAATTTTAACTCGGATTTGAATCTCTATCATTCATACTTGTTCATAATTTTAAACGAACGATTTGAATTTCAGTCCAATAACAAAATTTATCGTTAAAATAATAAATTGCATCATGCTTCTCTACAGAGACGGATCTAAGTGAAGCCTAGGGGTGTCAATGTCACCCCTATTTTTTAAAAAAATATTGTTACACATGTATATTTTTAATTATAAAATATAAATTTGCTATATGCACCATATATTTGAACCCCATAAAATTTTAGATGAGTTTCCATTGGTGAACCCCATACATATTTTATAAAATTTTTTTTGTGAGGTCTTTTTTGTTAGATTAAACATTTATTTTGTCAAGCATTATTATTACGATAAGCAATAAAACAATTCATTTCAATAACAGAATTGTTCATTACTTTTTTCAATTTTGTTTTGTGGGCCACCAAAAGATGGTCCAAAATGATTAGTCTCATGGCCCAGCCAAGCAACGACATGGAATAGATCAATAGAAAACAAATTATGGAAATTTGTTAGAAAAAAAAAGAAAGTTAATATGCTACGTAACCTTTCCTCTTTTACCTTTTCGGCTTTTCTCTTTCCCCAATAAACTTTACTGATTTTACACACTGAAATCAAACTAGATAAATCACAATTGGTTTTTCCCTCTTGGTGACATGCGAGTGCGAGAACGATCACGAAAAAAAAAATCATCTTTAAAAGCTCTTTTGCAATAACAATCAGAGATAATTAGATAAAAGTACTGCACGAAAATTGTGAGATGTGCTGCTGCAGCTTAATTAAAATTGGCTCTTTTATTTATCAAATCGATTATTTATTTATTTTGCATTTTTTTTAGCTTTTTAAGTAATGGATGTATACTGGAGACATATATTTTTTTTAATTATTTTGATTATAATCTGAATTTTAAAGTAACATGAGTTTGATGATGTGGACTCCAACTTTATCTAAATTTAATGCAATAATTTAAATATTATTAATTTGGTGAGCCCCTTGAAAAATTTTCTGGCTCCGTCATTGCTTCTCTAAATGATTCCTTGCAGCCTGTCGTATTATCATCATACAATTTCTTCATTAGAATTTTATTTTGGTAGTGAGAGGGAAAAAAACATCTTATTAAAAAAAATTTCAATACAAATTCTAACGTTGATATTATATATTTTTTTTGTTGGATGCAAAAAAATATTCCATAAAATTTGTTTTACATGTTTCCATTTTTTTTTACTACCTTTGCTATGTTTTGTGAACTATATAATTTTTAGCTCAGCTTTATCAGTGAAATGCAAACAAAGCAAAAGAGTAACTTTCATAATTATTATAAACATCTAATTTGTATGATATATCTATTTAATATTTTGAAAATATTAGAACCAAAAAGTGTTAAACATTATATGAATTTTATTATTAAAATAAGATTTGTATATAGTTTTAACCAATTTAAAATTTATCTAGCTCTTCGTTTAAATAATTGAGATTCTTTTGAAGGTTGAGGTTTGATAGGTTTTTAATGGATAATCAATTGAATGCGAAATCAAGTCAAATTTGAGACACGAGTACACGACTTATATCTATATATGAAGACAAATACATAATTTTAATTATTTAATTGTAATATGTATATTAAATGAAAAATAAAAAGGATGATGTATATCAGAATTTATTTATGGGGCGAATTAGATATTTTTTTTGAAAAAATTTAATAGAATGAAGCGAAAGGCCAGTTTGGATAATTCAACATCCAACTTTTTATGATGTACGGTCAAAATTATATATGTATTTTATTATGAAATTGAGATTTGTATATAATTTGAACCAATTTATGAGTTATTTAGTATTTAATCAAAATAATTTAGTTTTAGAAAATGGTCAATTAAAATCTAAATCGAACAATTTTTTTATCATATCTATAATTTTTATATTGTTCTTAAATAAAAGATGATGTACGCTATATATATATATATTGCATGGAATTAGCTTATTTTCTATTAAATATAATCAAGTAAAAGAGGCAATAAGCAATTCCAGACGAACGAGAGCGTCTATATTTATTTACATTGCTTCCGTCTCGTGAATGTTCCGTGGATGAACTGGGAAAATGCGGGATGGGGCGGGCAAGGACAGTTTAGTAAAATCACAATCAAAGCGAATCCCGTCCGACACCGGACCCGGTACTTCCCCTCTCGTCTTTATCCACCCCGAGAAAAAATAAAATTAATAATTTAGCTTTTATTCCCTCCGGACCGGTTTCCCGGTCAAAGAAAAGTAATCGAACGGCTGTGAGGCTCCGATCGCTCACATATGGCCCAGTGGCCCACGCTGACGCCAGCGTCGGCGCACGCGCAGTGCACCACCTGGCGATTTCCGGTTTGCCTTCCCATTCCCATTCCCATTCCCATTACCATTACCATCACGTGCTGTGCACGCGCTTCCCTACCGGCGCCTCGCCGAACCCTCTCCCTTCGATCTTCCATCTTCTTTTACCTTTTCCCATCCCCACCAACCCAAGTACCCAACGCATCCCATCCCACGACAAAAACGCCTTCCCCTGACCCCTCCAGATCTACCTCCTCTCCTCTCCTCCCCTCTCGAACCCCGATCCAATTTCCTTCTCTAATGGAGTTGAGGGAGCACGCGGCGCCGTCGCGGCCCGTCAACCCTGGCATGCCCTACAGGGAGGATTGCTGGAGCGAAGGCGAGACCTCCGCGCTCGTCGACGCCTGGGGCGAGCGCTACTTGGAGCTCAATCGGGGCAACCTCCGTCAGAAGCAGTGGCAGGAGGTCGCCGACGCCGTCAACTCCCGGATCGGCACCACCCGCCGCAAGATGCGCACCGACGTCCAGTGCAAGAACCGCATCGACACTCTCAAGAAGAAGTACAAGCTCGAGAAGGCCCGCCTCGTCGAAGGCACTGCTCTCACTAGCTCCTGGCCTTTCTACAGCCGCCTCGATGCCTTGATTGGGGCCACCACTCCCGCTGCCGCCTCCGCCTCTGGATCCATCAAGCGCCCCTCTCCCTCTCCCTCTCCCTCTCACAACCCCTCTCCGCCCCTCGCAATTCCTTTGCCCTTTCCTAAGAAGGGGCTCGGGCAACTCCCCACTGCTTCGCCATTGCACGGGAAGCTGCCTTTGCTGCCCACGGCTCTTCCCGTTGACGACTCCTTTATTCGAAAAGCTGCCGCCGCCGCCGCCGCTGCAGCTTCTTCTCTCCCCATGGCACATGCCTTCATCAGAAAGACTCCTCCTGTGGCTCCACCTGTTCTTTCAGCTGAAAACTCTTTTATTAGAAAACCCCCTACCCCACCAACAGCTCTACCTATAGACAATTCCTTCATTAGAAAGGCTGCTGCAGCGGCTGCAGCCGCAAAAGGAGAGGCGGCTGAGGAGGAAGAGTCAGAGGCGGAGGGGATTTCGGGGCCGAGGTCCGTTTCTATGGGCGAGAGCAAAAAGGGAAAGAAAAGAGGGAATGGAGATGGCGTTCTGGAATTGGCAAAGGCCATTGAGAAAATGGGGGAGATGTATGAGAGAGTGGAGGGGGCGAGGCAGAGGCAGATGATGGAAATGGAGAAGCAGAGAATGGAGTTTCTCAAGGGGCTCGAGCTGCAGCGTATGGAGATGTTTGCTGATCTGAAGGTGCAGATGGAGAAGCTCAAGCGCGCCAGGAGGTCGTCTGATGCCGGTGAGCTTATCGGATCTGTTGCTGCCGTATCTTTTCTTTCAAACTCTAGCTTCCTATGATCGGTCACTCGTTCAAGGTGTTCTGATTACTCTAGGTATAACACCAAAAATTGTTTTAATTGTTAGGTCATTCAAAGAGTTACCTAGGGGTTGACTCATTTATTACATTTATTCGTCAGTTTAAAGGGATTAGGGTTTTCGGAGAAATGAAGAGAGAAGGGTGAGAGCAATAGCAGGAGAAGGGCTTTGGTAGTTTAAGGGTTCTGATTAATGAATATATTAATGCTGAAATTTTGTTTCTAGTGCGCATGTTTTTCCTGTTATTTTTCATGCATGCTGCTTCTGGCTGTTCCATCTGGTCTCTTCTGTTACTCGGCTGTGTATCACTTTTTTAGAATTTATTCTGACTACAGCAACAGTTTTTCATTGGTAGATCAGTCTAAACCAATTGAGGAGTAAAATATTTAGCTAAGGATACAGCTTACCAATGATATCCATTGTCTGAATTTTCTTTCAGTTATTGATTATGGAGTGAAATATTTAGCTAAGGATTGGATTAAATTTATTTTTGGTTGATAACAAGTTTCTGTGGAAGCTATACTGATTTGGCAGTTGAGCATGTTAATTTTTTGCATGAAATCTATAACCCACAAAAGAATTTTAAGCTTATTTGATTCAAGTTGGGAAACATCTTCTTCCACCATTGAAAAATCATGTTTCTACGTGAACTCCAATTTGTGAACTTCAATTTTTAACTTTTATTGTGTGCACTTCAGCGATTTTGAATTTTGAGCTTCGAGTTTTGTATCTTTCCTTTCTTTCTGAGCTTTCCTATTGTCGTCCAGTTCTTCATGCTCAAAAGAAAATTAGAGCTATCTTTCAGAACTTGTGCTTCAATGTTCAATAATTATTAGTGGAGTTCCATCTGGTCCAAATAACAACAAGGTTTTGCTATTGGGTACTGGCCTTTGTTATTTACTATATAAACCTCACAGCGGAATTACATATTATTCCCAGTTGCACACCATTTACTCGTTTGATTCTCTGCAACTGCTTACTTTTCTGTTGGTCAAATTTCATTGTGTGAATTTGTGGAAATATTAAATGTCAATTCGTCTAACTAATAATTTGTTTCCTTTAATTTCAGGTTACTCATAGTTAGAGTGCAGGAAGCTATTTATCTAAATGAATCTCCACTCTCCAGTCTCACTGTTGAGTTTCATGCACATTGGAATATTTTAGTATTAGGAATTAGGTAGCAGCAGCTCTGCATAGGTTAGATGGTGAAATGATAATACTGTAGATGATTTGTGTTAATTACTTATCTGCTTTTGTTGACAATATATGTATGTGGCATGTAGAGGCTTTGTTATTTGATTGTTAAGGATGATAAATGATCGTTGAAATCTTTTTGTTTACACGGGTGATGTATCAACAATCTGGATTTCCTTATTTATGTTTCATTTCTGTGAAAGGAATTCTGTTCCTGCTTTCCTACTTTCCTGGCCGGGAGGAGGCGCACAGTGACTCTGAAAGTGTGCCAGAGTCGGAGACGTAACAGAAAAATCTGTAATACTTTGTCTCGAGTCTATGCATCTAACAGCTATTGACTGCTAGACGCTGTTTTATTTGCTCAAGTCTCCTGTCCTCTCCTTTTTTTGCAGATTTGTTAATAACTGGAACTTAAAATTCTATGACTATATTTTCAACCTGCTCAGTGGTTGGTGCTACCTCAGTCATGACATATCGGTCATGGAAGTGACGTACAGGAGCAGTTGTATAAGAATTATTTATCGTACTCGATCCGGGCTCAATTAATCAAATTGTTTAGTTTTTCTCATTTATCCGTCACCTGTGCTGTTATTGTCATGCTAAAATAGAGCAGAAACAAAATCCATAACAACTAAAAGAGCAGTATAATTCTAGGCCCCAATTATATAAACTTCAAGATTCGACAAATTTTGATATTTTCTCATTTACCCTCCTCCTGTGCTCTTATTGTCATGCTGAAATAGCATAATTTGCCACATACATTTAGAGATCAGAAATAAAATCCGTAACAATTAAAAAGAGAAGTATAATTCTAGGTTCCAATTATATAAACTTCGAGATTCAACAAATTTTGCTAAAGTTCAAACGATTGTAAAATCACAAGATAATTACTTCAATTTACTTAGAATGTCATACAAAATTAATTAATATTTCTACACTGGTACATAAATTTATAGAGATTAAAATAAAAAGTAAAACTAGGAGATTTCTATGTCCACGAGTCTGGATACAAACTCACAAAATTTATAAAAATAAAGAAAGGATAACTCACAAGGATTAGGAATTAGAAATGAAAAAGAAAAATAAAGAAAAGAGGGGAAACCGAAAAAAAAAAGACTGTGAATTTGTCAAAACTCTGCGATATGATTAATCTCTAAACTGTGCAAAATAAAGAATAAAGAATAAAGAATCACTTATGTATTTTCAAAAAGCAAATATAATAATTGGCAAAATCTCTACGTGAATTTGTTATTTACAAGTATTGCAATATTTTCTCATTTCATATTCTCAGACAACTCTATTTATAATTTACAAGAAATCAAAATCCATGTTTTGTAGTTGAAAAGAAACATAGATTATTTCTGATTCAATTTGCAAGAATTAAAATTTCTAAAAAAAATAAAATAACTCAAACTTGTGAAACTTAATAATTATATATTATATTATATATGTAATAACTATTTTTTTTTTCAAATGTTATGTGACGATTGCAAAAACAACTAAAATTTACAATAGATTCGTATTTTTTTGCTATACAAAAACATCTAAACTTAAACGTCTAAAAATCTTTTTTCAACTAGTTATTTTTTAATGTACAAATATTAATTTTCAAAGAAAATATTCAATTAACTTATATAAATTCAATTAATGATCATGACTCGATGTGCATTGATTTTCTTCTAGTATCTTACATCATAAATTTTATAATGATAATTAGTGTAAATTGAGTAGAAAAATTATGAGGTGTTATTTGGTGTGTTGGAATAGGGTGAAAGAGTAAAGTATTGCAAATTCGAAGATCAAAACATGTATTCTTCCAGAACAAGGTTGTAAAAAGTTATTTATTACTTTTTTTGGTAGGATTAGTACAATTTGACTTAACCTGTACACTCGTCAAATTAGTTCTAAATCTGTTGAATATCTTCAGTAGGCCTGTCAAACGTGTGCATGTTAAGGGTCTCTTACATTTAACGTTCCGTTTAAGGAACAAAATTTTTTTCCCCTAACGTACGTAACGTTTAGGGAATTTTCTTGTTAGCACACATTATATATTTAACATAACATTTAGTTGATATTTAACGTTTCGTTAGGGGAGGCGGAGAGGGGAGGGGGTGAGGGAGGTGATCGGAAAAAGGAAGTGCATACATATATATATATATAGAGAGAGAGAGAGAGAGAGAGAATGGCTAACGCGCCATCGATGGCACGTGCCATCAATTTTCTATCGGCTCGTTTTTTGAAATTCAAAAGTCAAACGGTCGATCCAAACCGTTCAAGTTGATCAAAATATTAAAATACCTTTGGAGACCAAATTTTACATTTTTTCGAATTTTTTTGTTATTTATTATGATATTTTCAAATTGGAGGGCCTGAAATACTCTAATCATAATATTTTTAAAAATATCATAATAAATAGCAAAAAAAATCGAAAAAATATAAAATTTGGTCTCCAAAGATATTTCAATATGGAGAACAACTTGAACGGTTTGGATTGACCGTTTGAATTTTGGATCTCGAAAAATGACTTGATGGCACGGGACCCTCCGTGCCATCGATGGCACGTTAGCCATTCTCTCTCTCTCTCTGTATATATATATATATAGAGGATTGCTAAAATGCTATGCATAGCACGGATGACCTTCGTGCTATGGATTCGTTCTTGCATTTCACGCTTCAAACAACTGATCCAAACCGTTCATTATCTTCTACGTATTGAAATCTTATTAGAAATCAAATTTTACATTTTTTTGAATTTTTTTACTATTTTTATCAAATTTTTGAAAATCACTGTTATTGAAGGGTCCAGAATTTATTAGATTAAGTATTTTAAAAATCTGAAAAGAATAATAAAAAAATTCAAAAAAATGTAAAATTTGGTTTCTAATGAGATTTCAATATGAAGAAGATAATGAATGGTTTGGATCGGTTGTTTGAAGCATTAAATTCAAGAACGAATCCGTAGCACGAAGGGTATCCGTGCTATGGATAGCATTTTAGCAATCCTCTATATATATATATATATAATATATATATAATTGTTATGGTGCATCATAATGTATTGATGGTTTGTTACATCGCGATTATATCCTTCAATAATTTTGCAAACAATAAATCTAATTTTACCAATTCAATCTACATATTGAAATCTCATAGCAAACAAAATTTTATATTTTTTGAAAAGTATTTACTATTTTTTTCTGAATTTTTTATAACTTGCCTTTTATGGATATAAACAATTATAAGAAAATTCTAAAAATAGCAAGTCTAAAAAAATTAGAATATTTTTTTTTAAAAAAAATGTAAATTTTTGTTTGCTATGAGATTTCAATATATATGTAGATCGAATTGAAAAAATTAGATTTGTCGATTTGCAAAGCTATCGACGAATATGATGGCGATGTATCGAACCCTCAATACATTGCGATGCACCATAACATTTCTCTGCACTACATATATATATTGTATTAAATCCTGATCCTGTGTTGCAAAATTCACAGTTACAGGGCCAATCCAAGCCGTCGAAGTTAATCTACACTATATCGCTCACCATACATTCATAATTTGCATTATGTAGTTAGTTACAGAAATGAGAAAAAGTGCATGTTGTTCCTCAAAAAAGGTCCAGACTAAGCCAATCTTCCATATCCTCCTAACGTTTTTTTTTATTTATTTTTTATCTTCAGTACTTTTATTTTCTAATGTTAATCCTAGAAGAAATACCTTTCTGCATATATTCCAATTCTTCTTTTGATTTTCCTAGTAATAAGCAAATAAGAAATGTGGAAGAAGAGAAGAATAATAAAAGATGATAGAAGAATAGAAAATAGAGATGAAGCTTCATACTGAAATCATTAATTTAATTACAAATGAAAGCCACTTATACTGGTACAGTATCAACAACAGGCAGTGGAAAAGAAATGGATCTAACAACAAAGCAGTTTATAGCTTGTCGCGTGGGCCCTTCTGTGGGGGGAGTTGTGGGCCCTTCTTGATTGGCAGAACGTCTCCCGGCACAGACGCCCCTAGGTATGCAATGCTGAAGCCACCGCCGAGAAGCAAGAACTTGAGCAAGAGGCCTCTCTTGGTGAATGGAGCCGCAAATGTCTCGAAGAATTTGCTCTGTACGTGTTGTGTTGTTTGTAAAATTAGTACACTATTCAACCATCGTCGTAAAAAATTACTCTGATTATGTCATGTAATCTTAATCTGATGTTTTGAATTAGCAATAGGTCAATGGACAATGTTACTCAAGAAGCACTAACCCAAAAAATGCAACTCAATTTTGCATACCTTGAGAACCATTAATTTTATTGCAGAGAGCAGTAATTAAGAACAATAACATGTACGTATGATTCTTGTACCTGGAGGGGGTTGTATGGCGAGGGAGCATCGGATCCATACAAGTCCCACTGCCCGGTGGTGTTGCCGAGGTCCTCGAGATCAAAGTAAATGCTCTTCTCACCGTACTTGGCCACCACTGAAACCCTGCGCGACCTGCCACAGGCCAAAGGGATAAACTTGAATTTAAGATTATGTCATGTCATACTAGATATAATTTTGTATTCTATGTAGCCTTGTCCTGAAATTAACCTTAAGCTGGTGTTAGAGAAAGTGCGGCGGCATGGCTTGACAACAAGTCGGTTACCATGGATGGAGCTTCCCGCAAGGCCTCTGACGGCAGCTGGCTGTCCAACGGCGATGGTGGAGAGAGATGCCATGGCTCAGAGCTGGTGGAGAGAGTGACAATTCTCTCTTTGAGTGTATGCTTTGGCCTTAAGACTTTGGAGAGAATCTCTATCTGAGTGAACAAGTGACCAGGATTTGAAATGTCTGGTGAGTGATGTCTCACTGGGAGGTTTCAGTGAATCCGACCCACACAGAAAGTGCCACGTGGGATATCATATGGATAGGCTTATCTTTCCTTTTTTAAATTTAACCATTGATTCTGTTTGCTATGTGCCTATGTGTCACATTTTATTTTATTCTGGATTTTCTGATATGAATTGCACTTAATAGAGCATGAACTGTATTAAAATATAACAAGAAGGTGAAAAAGCATCATTCGCTTAATTGGAAGAAAGAAATAAAAAAAATATGCACGATAATAATTCACAGAAAAACTATAGATAATAGATTGTATACGTTATAAGTAGGAGTGTAGGACTGAAAACGGAAGCCGTTTTGGACGAAACGAAACGGCTAAGGAATATCGTTGCGTTTCAAAAACAAAACGGTTAACGAAACAATGAAACGGTTTCGTCCGACGTCCATGTGTAAATCACGAAAATTTCATCAATTTTGATCGTTTCATCTAAAATAAAACGATTAACAAAATTAATAGTCAATTTCGTCAACGAAATGAATCGGTTAACGAAACACACTAGTTCCGTTCCGTTACTGTTTCGACCGTTTTGCAGCCCTATTTAGGCCTGAAAACGGCGACCGTTTCGACCGTATTTTCGTTTCGTTTCTTCTAAAACGAAACAAAATGGTTAAAGATTTTGGTTGCGTTTTAAAAACGAAACGGTTAACGCAAGTATGAAATGGTTTCGTCCTTGTGTATTTCCGTGGTATTTTTGTGATTTTGATCGTTTCGTTCAAAACAAAATAATTAACGCAAATGATAATCAGTTTCGTGTCCAAAACGCAACGATCAACGCAACAGTCCAGTTGTGTGATCGTTTTACACGTTATGCACCCCCAGCCCTATTTATAAGTTATGACCTGGAATTGGGGCTACATTTGTCATTGGGAGATAATGGGCCATCTAGGGCCTGGTTTTGGTTTCGGAGTAACAGCATGGGCTTGATTTTCCAGCTAATAAAAAGTACTGGCCCATTAATTAACTAACTGTCAACGCAACTTAACAAGCCATAAATATAAAAGAAGTTAAAATAAAAGAAAGAACCCTTGTCTTCTTGTCGTTTATTACTTTTTAACATTTTTTCCTCTCAAAATTTTTGTTATTAAATAAAGTAAAAAGTAAAATCTTGGCATGTGAGATAATAGATCCACCGACGAGTGACGACGACGAGGCGACCCGATACAAAAACTGAACCCGCCAAGTGCCAACGCCATCACCTAATAAGTAATAATAATAATGAATTAGCGAGTCGGCACTCGGCAGATCCAAAATTCCAAATCCATGTCTTGTATGGAATCGATGTACAACTAGTCTTGATCTGGGCGGGGCATTTGGCGCGCAGGGCAAGGGCAAGGGCAAGGGCATCGCAGCTCCGTTGGTCGGGGTTGGTTGCGCCTAAAGAGTAAAGAGTAAAGATCACAGATCTATTTGCTGCGAGATGGCGTGGTTTGGGAAGGTGTCGCTGGGCGGGCTTCAGGATCTGGCCGGCGCCGTCAATAAGATCAGCGAGAGTGTCAAGAATATTGAGAAGAATTTCGACACTGCCCTCGGATTGGAAGACAAACCTGATTCTGAACAAGGTACTGTATTATTCATCATTTCCTTTCTATTTTATATTAAGCACTGATTTCCCTGCCTGTTATATGTGCTTAACAGGATCAGGAGCATGGGGAGCAATGCCAGATTTCATGGGCTTCATGGGCCAGCAGTCACAGCAGACAGGAGATGAAGATGCCCAAGTGTCAGATCAAACACCAACACTGGAACATTCTGCACCTGCTTCCCAACAAGCCAAAGAAACAGAAGAAACTGTCTCTCTAGTTAATCACCCGGAGGAAGCGCCTCAGCAAGCCAAAGACCAAGAGCCGCTTGAAGAAACAGTTCCTTCAGAGAACATTGCTCCAGCTGAATCAGTAGAGACCGCCAACGAAAAAGATAGTGATGAAGTAGAGCAACTGAAACTTGCTTTCGAGAAAGAAGTTTTAGAGGTTATGGAGGATGCTGTGCCAACACAAGAGAATGTTGAGGAGACCACAAGCGTTGTTGAGAGAGAAGCTACAAGTGAACCAGACTCACAAGAGAAGAGTGATGCCGCTGTTGACAAAGAAACAGAACCCGCTACTGTGGAAAGTTCCCTTGAAGCCTCTGACAATGCACCGAGTGGTGAAGCGAGGCATGAGTCAGTGGAAAAGGTGATTGCAGTTGTGCCAGATGTTGCTACTGAAGAGGTGATTAATCCTGAACCGGCTATGACACCGGTTGATGCATCTGATGTAGAACCTGCACAGGTAGAGCCTAAGAGAGAGGATTCTGAAAAGGAGTATAGGGGAGAAGAGGGAGAGAAGGTTGTACCTACTCATGATTCTAACAATTTAAATACTGAAATGGAAAAGTTAAAGAAAGAAATGAAGATGATGGAGGCAGCATTACAAGGTGCAGCCAGGCAAGCTCAGGTACAAGTTTTACAAAAGAAAAAAAAAAAGAAAAATAAGGAGAGTGAGACATAGTTCTTATATTGGTTTTAAACAAGAGGCAATAATAAGATATCTGAAAGAAAACCTATTCAATTTCTCTTTCCAGGCCAAAGCTGATGAGATGACTAGACTAATGAATGAAAATGATCAGCTTAAGTCTACTATTGAGGACTTGAAGGTAGGTACGCACCTTGCTGCTTTCTAGTTTAATAGCTTGGTAAAATCCTATTATGTGCAGGTCCAACCGGAAGCAATCTGATTTTAATATACCACTTGATACCAAAAATGATATGCCAATTAGATAGGAATTGTAAGATATTTTGTTTTGTATATTACAGAGAAGGTCCATGGAATCTGAGGTTGATTCACTGAAGGAAGAATATCACCAAAGAGTAGCTTCTCTTGAAAGAAAGGTGCATTTTGTATTCTTTTAGCATCAATTGGCTATTAATTCATAATGAGGTAGCAACAAATGTCACTGCAAAGCAAGGGGAAATTCCCCAATTCTCCTTTGGTAACATAATTTGTCTAAGTTAGATTGCAAATTTATTAATCCTCTTTTCTTTTGTCTCTCCTTTTTGATAAGAGGCACATGGAATTGATTAAGATATCGTGGTGCTGACTAATACCCAACTTTCTAATATGTTGTGATAAAAAAAGTTAGGAATCTACATTATTTATGTTTATTTGATCCTCATGTTGATCCTTAGTTTTAATTAGAAATGTAAGTAATAGCTTTTACACACTTGTACTGTGCTTCTAGTGAACTTGACTACTAGATCAATGGGATGTGACCCACCTGTACTATAATCCTCGGGCTAGGCATTCTTTTTTATATGTCTAGATTAGTTTTGCTCAGCAGTATGTTTATTGCAAACTTATGCTCTATAAACATACAAAGAGCATTCCATGATTTCCCTCTTTATCTTACTTTTTTTTTTTGGTGTGTGTGTGTTCTCTAGGTCTATGCACTGACCAAAGAAAGAGATACGTTGAGGAGGGAACAGAATAAAAAGAGTGATGCAGCTGCTCTTTTGAAAGAAAAGGATGAGATTATCAATCAAGTTATGGCTGAAGGTATGCAGAAGGCATATTAGCTCAAACCTCTAAACTATCATCCTCAAAGATTTAATGATTGTTTTATACACTAACTAAGAATTTGAAAAAGTTCTGTAAAAATTGGAGGCTTTATGAAAAAGACATATTAGGCTTCTAGTTCCAGTGGTGGTACTGCACTTTGCTGATTGGTTTGTAGCATTTTACAGTAATGTTCTTCTCATAACTACTTTGTTGTCACATTTTGAATTCTGGATCCAATAAATCATAATCAAAGTTCTTTACCATATCATTGATCTCTTAGCTTTCACTTTAGGCCCTGTGGAACATAGGATATTTCTGTTACTCGTACATAGTACAGGAACTTAAATTAACTTCTCCAACCTGTTTTTTCTTTAATCATCTTTTCCGAAATGTCCTAGTTGCCCTTCTCAGGTGAAAAGGCAGGTAATATGTGTTTTTAATAACTTGAAGGAATTGAAGGGATTTCGTAGCAAGTGTCAGTTTTTATATTTTGTAGCAGCATCCGGGACAAATCTCAATATTGTGTGGTTTTATATCACATCGAGCAAGTTTCAACGACTACATAGAATATTTGCCATTATTGACTTGCCAATGATGGCATATTGCTTATAAAAGAACACTTTTTCAAAATGAGACAGCTGTTACTAGGCTTCTTTACTAAGAATTATCTGTGGCTCTTTGTTTGCTAATCAGGTGAGGAGCTATCTAAAAAGCAAGCTGCTCAGGAGGCCACTATACGAAAACTCCGAGCACAGGCATGAGACCAAATCACAAATTGATTTCCTATTTGTGTGTGTAATGTGTCGGGAAATCTTAATTCAGCTTTGAAATATTAAACTGAGCTTGCTTTTTATTGACTTTTTCTGTTGTTTTGTTGGGACAGATTAGGGAATTTGAAGAAGAGAAACAAAGGCTTAACTCAAAGCTTCAGGTAATGCCCTTTACCAAGACAGTTTTATGCTGATTAACACCAGCAACTGCTTATTTATGCTGTTGTTTTTGCCTTTCTTTTATTAGGTGGAAGAGGCAAAAGTGGAGAGCATAAAGAGAGACAAGGCCGCGACTGAAAAGTTATTGCAAGAAACAATAGAGAAGAATCAAGCAGAGCTGGCTGCTCAAAAAGAGTTCTATGCCAATGCACTAAATGCAGCTAAAGAGGCAGAGGCTGTTGCAGAAGCTCGTGCTAATAGTGAGGCAAAGGTTGAGCTGGAGACTCGGTTAAGAGAGGCCAGTGAGAAAGAGGCTATTCTTGTTCAGACTATTGAGGAGCTCAGGCATACTCTCACTAGAAAAGAGCAAGAGGTATCTATCTCTTATTGTTAAACATAAACAAGCAGATGTCAAGATTAAAAAGCACCGCCTAGCTCATTGACATTCCTAAACCTTTAGTTAATTTATTAATATGCTATATTTTATTACCTTCCATTTTGAGATGTGCCATTTATTTATTTTTTGCTGAAAATGGGGGTTGGTAAACTTAAATTTAAGAAAATGGAATGGCTTGAGGGGTCCATCATTTGTGTTAGTGTTTTTAACCTTGAAAGAAACTGTCAATTTGTGTTTATTTAGATTCAGACAGTTTGTCTTAGCCCAAATTTTCACTCTTTTCTTTTCTCAGTTATTTTTAGTGGTTTTCAATTTTTTATTTTTTGTACAGGCTGCCTTTAAGGAGGAAATGTTCAAGAGGGATCTTGATGACCTTCAAAAAAGATATCAAGTGAGCTTCCTTATCTCTCTTTCTTTTTCTCATGTTGGGATGTTTTATTCATCAACTTTAAGGGGCCTAAAAGTGATCACTATCTGGTCAACGCAGGCTAGTGAACTACGCTACAATGAATTAGTGACACAGGTACCTGAATCAACAAGGCCGCTCTTACGACAAATTGAAGCAATGCAGGTTTGTTCTTGTAAAAAGTTCAGTATCAATTGAATTTAGCTATTTGCACTGCTTTACCTAACATTCACAGAAATTTGGCCACTGTTTATCTTTGTACTCATTTCCATATTTCATAACTCATCTTCTAATGTCCATTGAAATCTTCGTCCAGTTGACATTATACCTGGCAGTTTTTTGCCTTAATATACCATGTCTACATATTGTTTATTGTTTTTGCTATTGCATACTAATCTGTAGTTTATAACAGGAGACAGCTGCTCGCAGAGCCGAAGCCTGGGCAGGCGTAGAGAGAGCCTTAAACTCCCGCCTGCAGGTCTCTATATAAAAATTATCATCTCTTCTATGTTCTTTCTGCTGCGTAGCTATATATGTGATAAAATGATTTCCTTTTAGATATGCTTGACCTTGACTGTCAAGTTATATGTTGGTAAGAGTTGAGTGTACTCCACAGCAATAGCTTGATGTTCCTTTTCAACAACTATTTTAATTATTTTTATTTGTCGATGATGGTTTATGAGAAACCTATTATTATTGAACAGGACTTCACTCCTCAAACAATAACAACATTCTCGGAATTGACTTCTATGTTTAGCCAATTGTCTTTTATGTATTATAAAGAGTCAACTATTTAAGTTATGGTCTTTTGCATGTTTGTGAATTGACAGGATGCAGAAGCAAAGGCTGCAGCAGCAGAGGAGAAAGAAAGAACTTTGAATGAGCGCCTTTCTCAAACCCTCTCTAGGATCACAATTTTGGAAACTCAGGTTTTGCCTCCTTGTTTCTACTACTTTTAACTAGTCACTTGTTTAGGACCCACTTGATCCAGTAATTGGACAGGAGTCTGTATAGGTAACTGATCCAAGAAATTCAAGTCTGTTTTGTTGGTATAAATGGGGTCAAGAAGATATTAGCAAAAGTTATCATTACAAAAGTGCTATCTGCAGGTACTATCATTCATATGTCACTTTTATTTTCAGTTGGACTCTGCATATATTGCATTCTCTCTTTTTTGTTTGTTTCATACCAGCTGAGAGCCTGAGACAGGTATTAGAAAAACTGGCGGATGCTGCAATTTTTCAGTTTTTAATGCTATAGGCTACCACAGTGCACATTTTGCATCCATTTGGAGCAAAACTTTCTGTTGTTTGTTTTTTTTAATAATATCTGGATCAGGAACATGGATGCAAACCTTTTGTGTCCTGATATTTGTTTCTTGCTTGTGATAGATTACATGCCTCAGAACAGAGCAAACCCAGCTGAGTCGGTCGCTTGAGAAGGAAAGGCAGAGAGCATCTGAGAGTAGGCAAGAGTACCTTGCTATAAAGGAGGAGGCTGCTACTCAAGAAGGCCGTGCAAAACAACTTGAAGATGAGATCAGAGAACTCAGAACTAAGCACAAAAAAGAACTGCAGGAAGTAGCTACACACAGAGAACTCCTTGAAAAGGTTTTTTTTTTATTACTTTTTCCATTTTGGTTGTTTCCCGCGCATTAAAATTTTTGCATGTACTATACTTCCCAGTACCGTACCATATTCAGTGCCAATGAATATTCATGTTTGTCGCTACTATTTTGATTTTTCGATGCTTGGCAGCATCTAAAATTTTTGGGATTCCAACTCTCTTCCATGAGGTTTTAGATAAAAGAAATGAATGAAACTAGAATATTCATGTTTATTGCTAATTCAATTGTAAAAACTCCAAAAATAAAATCTAATTAAAAAGAAATTATCACTAAATGCATGATGGCAACAGTGACTGGTACAATCTCGTATGCTGATAAAGTATGTGTAGGTAATGTGATTCTTGTGTGCATTTTAGCACAATATACTTGATACAGCCAATTTAATATATACTGTGGAGGTTATTTTACAACATTGTATTACTTGTCCCATATCAGAACATACCCTTATTGCATCTTGAGCAAAAAAAAAAAAAAAAAAAAAGGATGCCAAGAATAATTATTAGGACCTTCGGAATAAATTTTGTGGGAATGAATAATTAACCTATTCTAGCAAATTTTCATCTTCAAGCAATCTGATGGATCATTATATCTATGATATTTTTTTTTGTTCTAATGAAAAAGAAAAATGCCTAGTGACGTTGATACTTCAGTAAAGCCTGATATTAACTTTCTTTATCTACAGGAGCTAGAAAGGGAAAGGGCTACAAGGTTAGAACTTGAGAAGGCTGCTTCTATGGAGACACATAAAACTAATCATGACCCAACAAGTAATAATATAATTTTCTATGTCAATCAAACTTATTTTCTTAGCCATCCATCAGATTGTCCATCCTCTGGACCTTTTTTTTCCCTTTTATTTCCAACTTTACCATTTGGATCAACTATTCTTTTATTTATTTTTTCTTTTTGTTAATGCTAATTGCATAACTAAATTTGGTGTTCCCTTCTCTTGGATTAGAGCTTGGTTGCACATAACTGAGGCAAGTGTATCCATGCTGTGCAAATGAGGTTAAATATCATGATCAGAACTCGATACATATTACTTGTATCCTGTTGGTACATGTCTGATACTGTCTACCACAGAAGTCCAGCACACTATGGCAGTCAATACTCGTTTTTTATTCCAGCACTGACTGCTGTCCCCTCGTATAATATAGGAAATATACCTATGAGAAAGCTATCAAGTGCTGGGAGCCTCAACAGCATCGAAGAGAGTCATTTCTTGCAGGCATCTTTGGAGAATGATAGTAATGCCCTCTTAGAGAGAAGAATGTCTACCGAGAATAGCATGTCATCTTATTATTTGAAGAGCATGACCCCAAGTGCCTTTGAAGCTGCTCTTCGACAGAAGGATGGGGAATTGGCATCTTACATGGCTCGTCTGGTGAGTGTTGCCTTTTTTTTTTTTTTTTTTTTTTTGTTCTTTGCTCTTGTCATTTGCAAGAGGTACTCTGTTTTGTAATTAGTTATTCATTAGTCTCAGTATTTATAATAATAGAATACAGGTTGTATGTGATGGTAGTGTCTGTGCATGTATGGTACTCGGTTTGGGATAGCCGACTCTGTTTACTCTCTTTCAGTTCTTCCCCCACCCCCCTCTTTTAGTTTAGTTTTTTTTTTTTGGGAGTGGTATTTGCTGTTTTCTTTTTATTTTTTTTTCTGTGGGAATTTGAGTTTTCAAATACGCCTTGTAGAAGCTAATTTCTACTTCCCAAACATGCAGTCATCCTTGCATCTTCCAATTTCTTTTGCAATGATCTATTTTTTGAACACTGCAGGCTTCATTGGAATCAACCCGCGATTCTCTAGCTGAAGAGTTGGTGAAGTTGACAGAGCAGGTAGCAATAATTCGTCTTAGGTTATTTTTTCTCATCTCCTGATTTCAAAAATAAAGTTCTGAAAATACAGTTTGTTATGTCAGTGTGAAAAGCTGAAGGTTGAGGCAGCTGCTTTGCCTGGTGTAAAAGCTGAGCTGGAGGCACTGAGGCAGAGACACACTGCTGCACTTGAGCTCATGGGTGAACGTGATGAAGAGGTATATAAAACAAGAATTTTATATTTATAAGATGGGATGGAAATAAAATATAGAAGGCTGAAATAAACTTTTTTGTGATGAACATTGGTCGAGTTCAATCTGAGAAAAAAATAAATTGGATATTGTTGAGTCCAATCTTTATATTTCTGTTGATAACCCTCTGGCACATACTGGTTCTTGAACCATCTGGTGTCAGGACCTGGTGAACTTATCTTTTGTATTTGAATAGTTAATTGTTTTAATGAACTTATTTCACTTTTTAGTTGGAGGAATTACGAGCTGACATTGTTGACCTGAAGGAAATGTACCGAGAGCAAGTAGATTTACTTGTGAACAAGGTGCCTACATTATATTTGTACTTCGAAATTCATTTTTGCATGGTCTTCTCAATTCACATGCATATTAAATGGCATGAACTAAGCAAAATTTGTGACTGATGCATTTCTTTTCCTAGCAGATTCAGATGCTGGGTGCTTCAGCCTGAATTATCTTTGCCCATGGTCGATACAAATATCATAAAAACTGGGGATTCCGAGCCAATTTGGTGATAATATAGTTTTAGCTGGAAATTGACGGTCCAATTGAATTTTGTGCATTATCGTTGTTTCTTGTCTGAGCGCTTGTTTGACATAAGTTGTTGTATATTTACATTTTTTAAAATATGAATTACTAGAATAAATCATTTTGGTTTTGTCAATATGCTTATACATGTCTTGAAGGTTGACATTGCAACCTGTTTCTGTATTCTCTCCTCACTCCTTTTCCTTTGAGAACCTTTGACAGCCACTGCCAAGTCTTATTATCAAACAAATCTGCTGTCGTATAATCTCATAGCAAACGAATACAATCACGCGCCCTAACAAGAAAAACTTTTGAGTCGTGACATACTATGCTTAATAAACCCTGTTCTAGCAGCAGCTGTGGAAACAGCTCTTCCTCTTTGTGTTTGTCAATAAGTTGGTTCCTGATGAAGAGAACATACACCATTTTAAAGGTTGTCAGCCCCAACTTCTAATTACTTGAGAACCATTGGAATTTGTAGGCAGTCAGGTTGACTGCTGATGGACAGAAGAAGTATAAGGTTCCTTCTGCCAGCTGTAACTGCACCTAAGGATTTAGATTTTCTTCATGCCAGGAGCCCTTGTGCTAGCAATATGTTATCAAGGAGAAATATCTGCAAGAATTTCCTTCCATTACTTCACTATGCACAAGTCCTGTGTTCTTTTTAATGTTGTATCTAATTTCTAGCCTTCGATAACTTCAATGGCCATTAAAATTTACTATAAATTGGGCTTTGAGTATTTGAACTTTCTTCTTGCCTCTTATATTTTTTCCCCCCACTTTTTTGACGATAGTACTTGATCTCATCGAAGCTTAATGTTCCTTACGCTTCATTTTTATGTACAACTTTAATTATAAACGTCGCAACTAAACTTAATTTAACAATTGTGATGACTGACAGATCAGAGCATCAGATAGAAAGGAGGAAAAGCGTGCTCTGATTTAAATAAGCCTCAGTAAACAAAAAAATTTTCAAACCATCAAGCAACATTCTAAACCATTTTTTCTGCACGTTTCAAAAACTACAACTACATAGAAAGCTGCATATCAAAACACTACAAGATTATTAGGGGGAAAAAATGAAAAGAAAACCCACATAACTACATATGCCAGTGTAGCATTACTACCATAATATAACCGGGATCATCACTTAAATTCTTTCTATTTCACTTGATATACAAAAGTAACCATATCAAATGTCTGACTTCAAGGTTTTTGCAATATCGATGACAAAACGGTATTTGACATCCGCCTTGGCTAGCCGCTCCATCGCCTTGTTTACATAATCAGCACTGATCAACTCTATGTCGGCTGTTACATTATGCTTTCCTGCAAAATCAATCATCTCTTGTGTATCCTTAATTCCTCCAATAGGACTTCCGACTAAAGTCTTCCCTCCTGTACAACATATTTTTCATTAAGAAAATTAAATATGGAAATATAAAATACTAAAGTTTAAATATATAGACAAATTGTAACAATTGAAAATAGTTACAAGATTTAAAATACCTGAAACCAAGCTAATTAAAATTATTGTTTGACATCAAAATAGATTAAAAAGTGACATACCAAAAATTAAAGCGAATGCAGGGACCTCCAAGGGTTTCTCCGGGGCACCGACCAATATCATCTTGCCATTTGGTTTGAGAAGTGCTAGCAGAGGCGGGATTGAGTGCGTAGCAGATACTGTGTCAATTATTCCATCCATGCTACACATTGCAACCTAAAGCACAACAAAATGCAAAATCATGATCAAAGCAATATCATTCATCCAGGCATGCATTCAATCATAAAAAAGACTGTGGTTAGTTACCTTCATTTGTTCTGCATTACTACTGACCAAGAATGCATCAGCACCTAACCTCTGGATTGCTTCTTTTTCTTTGTTTGGGTTGGAACTGATAACCGTCACCTTCAATCCGAATGCCTTCCCAAATTTAACAGCCACATGGCCCAATCCACCAAGACCCACAACCCCCAAGTGCTTTCCCGGCGTGTTGAGCCCATGATACTTCATCGGTGCATAAACAGTAATACCAGCACACAGCAGGGGGGCTGCCTTGTCTAGCGGAAGACTCTCAGGGATGTGAACCACAAAGTCCTGATCCACAACTATCATGTCAGAGTAGCCACCGTAAGTCATGGTGCCATCTTTCGGGTGCACAGAATTGTAGATTAAGATCATTCCCGGACAGTAGTTTTCGAAGCCAGTGGTGCAGCTTGGGCAGGAGCGGCAGGACTCGACCATGCAACCGACCCCTACTTTGTCCCCAAGTTTAAAATTCTTAACATTAGAGCCAACCTCAGTGATTTCACCTACAACCTCGTGTCTGAAAAATTAACGGTGTTCGATATTGTTAAAATTAATGACATTCCTCAACGAAACATTATTTTCAAAAAGGAAACAAAATCTTCATTTAATATTCTCTGATTACCCAGGAACGGCTGGGTAGATGGTGTCCTTCCAGTCATTTTTTATTTTGTGGAGATCAGAATGACAGATGCCACAATATAATATTTTTATTGTCACGTCAGTGTCTCCATTGTTCCTGTTAAAAATTAGAGATAAGAGAAATCTTATTAGTTATAACTAAAAAACTTGAATGAAAGTAAAGATGAGTTGTGCTTATGGCATGCTCAATCTAGCACGTCATCTTGAACGAGGGACATAGAATCATCAGTTATCATTTATATACACTTTATCGAGATGATCATGCAAGTGACAATCCAGCGGTTTATTATGTATTAGCAAATTAAAGAGAGAGAGGGATGTACCTTCGGGAAAAGGGGAAAGGAGAGAGGAGGCCAGAGGAGTCATGAGCGGCCAGACCGAAGGCCTTGCGGGGGTGCTCCTCCTCAGGCGCCACCTTCTTCGCGTTTGTTGGAGCTGCCACTTCCAATGCCATATTGTGTGATCAAACTTAATTATGCGTCTAGGTTATAGAGAGAGAAGAGGGGTTTAATATATGAGAAAGAACAGATGACTGGTTTGATTGTGTTGTGTGAGAGTGGATTAGTGGTCGATGGTAATGCAGACGAGGGAGGTGCAACACAGTTTATATAACTCTGCAGAGTGCAGACTGAACCCCTGCTGATGTCACCCATGACATTTTTATGTTTTCGTCGGACAAAAATCAAAATAGGGGGCGTTTGGATTGTTTAAGAATAAAATTAGAATAAGTTATTCGGAGTAAATAATATTATTTCTAAAACGAGAATAAGTTTTTTTTTTTGAAAATTTAGAGTGTTATTTCTAAGTGGTTGAATAATGGTTCAATATTTAGAATAAATTTTTATCCTTAGAATGTTTAAATCATCTTTTTAATTCGGATTATAATAACTTTTTAATCCACATTAAGAAGATGATTCAAATACATGAAGAATAAAAAATTATTTCGACTGTTGGACCACTTACATAGAGAACTCTAAACTCTAGAAAAAATTATTCTTGGTAGTTTAGGCCTTGATCAGAATTATTTTTACGGAGGATTTCATTTCATTCGAATTAATTTCTTGAGATTGTGTAAACATAGAGATTTCAAACAAATGATGTCAAATCCATCCATTTTGAGAAAAATGTTTCTAATGAATTGAAATAAAATAAAATCCCATGTTTATAAAATACTATTCTGGTTATAGCCTAAAAATAATAATATTTTTACTCTAAATAACTAATATTAATTTTATTCTTATACGATCCAAACGCACTATTAAATTTCCGGTGTTGATTTTTCTTTTTTTTGAAACCGCCTCATCCTTTTCCGATTAAACAGAAAAGAAACAGTTACAACCCAATTTATACTCAACATATAGCAAATAAACGCAGCCCCCATTTGAACAAATTATTCCTGGACCGGTACCAATATCTATAGATACCGGTGCGCCTTGCCGGTGTTGATTTTTTAATCGTTGAATTGTTGGCAATGTTCGGAACGGAGAGATAACGGCGTCTTTCCGTTATTTTGTATTTCGGGGGAAGACTGTCGATGAGTGTCCATCTTTTATCAACAGTACAAAAAAATCAACTAACAATATCAACAACAAACAATAAGCAGACCACATCAACACAATGTCATAACAAACACTTTAAACAACACTTTCAACTAACATCGTCGAGGGTCAGGTGGCCAAACACTTTAAACAACAATAACAAATAACAGTCAAACGAACTAACGGGGGAAAAAAAAGAAAAATTATAATCAACTACAGCGACTGCCAAGTCTTATTATCAAAACAAATCCACAATCATACAATCACAAATATAGAAATGAGGACAGACGTGCACCCAAAACAATAAAAAATTTTTTGACTCATGAGATGCAGTACTCTAAATATAGCTTGTTCTAGCAGCAACAGGGGAACAGCCCTGTCGTACCTCTTCTTCCATTACTTCACTATGCACTACTTAACTCGTGTATTCTTTTATTATTAATTGTAACTATTTTCTAGTTATAGTTAAATTGAATGGCCATAGATACTATAAATTGAGCTTTGAGTATTTGAACTTTCTTCTTTCCTTTCCACACCCCCCCCTTTTTTTTTTTTTGACTCACTTAATCGTGGAAGCTTAATATATACACCTTGCTCTTTATTTTTTTTTCTTTTTATGTACATCTTTGAGATTATAAAGCGCTGCAACTAAGGAATAGGAACATCATTTTTTATTTTTTTTTAATTGCACTAGTGATAACTTACATATTAGAGTATCAGATAGAAGGGAAGAAAGGAGGCCTCTGATCTTACTTAGTGAACCTCAGAAAACAAATATATATTTAAACCATCAATCAATTCCTTATTACTGAACAGAAAGCTGCATTTCAAAACGTCTACAAAACCATTGGAGAAAAAGAAAATAAAAGTCGCACAATTACATATACCAATGTAAATTTGCTACCATAATATACTAGGATCATCACTTTATTTTCACAATTTCACTTCATATATAGGAATAACCGCATTAAATGTTGGACTTCAAGGTATTTGCAATATCGATGACAAAACGGTATCTGACGTCTGCCTTGGCTAATCTCTCTATTGCCTTGTTTACATAATCAGCACTGATCAACTCTATGTCGGCTGTTACATTATGCTTTCCTGCAAAATCAATCATCTCTTGTGTATCCTTAATTCCTCCAATCATGCTGCCAGAAAGATTCTTCCCTCCTGTACAACAGATGTTTCATTAATTAAGACTGGAGACAAGGTTTAACATACCTAACATGAAACTAATTAAAATGAATTATTGAAAGGAAAAGCGAAGAATTTGTCAGGATTAAAGACTAAATAATGGCATACCAAAAATTAAAGTGAATGCGGGAACCTCCAAGGGTTTCTCTGGTGCACCGACCAATATCATCTTGCCATTTGGTTTGAGAAGTGATAGCAAAGGCGGGATAGGATGCGTCGCAGAGACAGTATCAATTATTCCATCCATGCTAGCCACGGCAGCCTGAAAGCATAGCAGGAGACAAATCATGGTCAAAGAATTAAATCAATATCTTTCATCCAGTACATGCATCAAATGATCAAAATCAAAAGGCAATATATAGTTACCTTCATTTGTTCGTCACTTCTACTAACCAAGAATGCATCAGCACCCAACCTCTCAATTGCTTCCTTTTCTTTGCTTGGGCTGGAACTGATAACTGTCACCTTCATTCCAAATGCCTTCCCAAATTTAACAGCCACATGACCCAAACCACCAAGACCCACAACCCCCAAGTGCTTTCCGGGTGCGTTGAGCCCATGATACTTCATCGGTGAATAAACAGTAATACCGGCACACAATAGTGGAGCCGCCTTGTCTAGAGGAAGATTCTCGGGGATGCGAACCACGAAGTCTTGGTCCACGACTATCATGTCTGAGTAGCCACCATAGGTCATGGTGCCATCTTTTGGGTGAACAGAATTGTAGGTCAGAATCATTCCTGGGCAGTAGTTTTCGAAGCCGGTGGTGCAGCTTGGGCAGGAGCGGCATGACTCGACCATGCAACCCACCCCTGCTTTGTCCCCAAGTTTAAAATTCTTAACATCAGAACCAACCTCGATGATTTCACCTACAATCTCGTGTCTGTAAAATTATCGGCGTTCGATATTGTTAGAAAGAGATTCATAGAAGAAACATTTAATTTGATTCTAAAAGTGAAAAGTTAATCTTCATTTATTATTGTTTAATTACCCAGCAACGATGGGGTAGATGGTGTTCTTCCATTCATTTTTTATGCTGTGGAGATCAGAATGACAGATGCCACAATATAATATCTTTATTGTCACGTCAGTATCTCCGTTGTTCCTGTTAAAATTAGAGACGAGGAGAAATTTTGGTTATAACTAATTAAAAGACTTGAATGAAATGAATGATTCTAGCAACGATGGGATATTGTGGGTATGACATGCTCAATCTAGCTACTGCAAGGTTTTGAATGAGGGACATATGTAGAATTAGCTATCGTCTATATATACTTTATTATAAATAATTAAGATGACCATAGAAGCTGTGACAATCAAGTACTTAATTAATTTACTATGAATTAGCAAATTAGAGAGAGAGAGAGAGAGAGAGAGAGAGAGAGAGAGAGAGAGAGAGGGATGAACCTTCGAGAAAAGGGGAAAGGAGTGAGGAGGCCGGAGGAGTCATGAGCGGCGAGACCGAAGGCCTTGCGGGGGTGTTCTTCCTCCGGCACCAGCTTCTTTCCATTTGTTGGAGCTGCCATATATTTTAATTAGAAATGAATATGATCAAACTTAATGAATTATGCGTGTAGAGAGAGATCCAGAAGAGGATTAGTGATTGATGGTACTAAATACTAATGCAGAGAAGAGGGAGGTGCAACAGAGTTTATATATATAGCTGTTGGATCTTATAGTGCGGCTCAGAACTCACAGCTCTGAACTCTGCTGACTGAACCCCCTGCTGACGTCACCCATGACATTTCTATTTACCCGTCACCGTCCGATGTTGAATGTTTTAAAATGAGCAACGAAGAGATAACGGCGCCACCCAATAACAAACCCTTTATTTAATTTTAAATTAAAGTTTAAACGTTTAAACGACAACAGCAGTAGCGGGTAAATGTAATAGACTAATAGGCAATTAGTTATTATTAATAGCTTTAATTAGTGATAATCGTCTACGTGGCACACACAACACTTCACATCCATACAAACAGTCAACTCAAACCACACCAATAAAATATATTAAACAACTAATTAAATATATAATTGCTATATATGGTTGCAACATGCCAACAATTGGAAGTTGGAACCGATGGTCCGTGCTTTCGAAAACAATGTAAAAGTTGAAATTTTCGAAGTCATTAAATAAGGTACGGAAAGTATACTTTGAAGTCACTGGTGATGTCAACTTTTAAAGCGTAATTCGTTTATTTTTTATATATTAAATTATACAAAACCCTAAATCTAGTTCAAATTATTTCTGTGGAATGATAAATAGTTTATTAATTGTATTATAGCCAAGCCGTTTGTCTCTGAAGGTATCAATTATATATATACGCTGTTGGCGAGTGCCGCAAGGGATACATGCACAAGTTGAAGTCCTTTATTTCTAAGCAATTTTTTTATATATAATTCAGAAGGGGAAAAAACTATATGATTTTTTTCTTTTTTTTAATAATATAGAAGAAATCATAATATTAGTATACAGCTTCTTTAGAAATAATTAAATAAATAAACCAAAAAAAACATTCACAATGCTACGATTCCATCCGTATCATAACAGAAAAAATTAAAACAAACATACGAGTTACATAAATTTATTGTTCAATATTACCAAATATAAAAATTAATTGTGCAACCTAGGCATAGTAATCCGTTTCTTATTTTGATACAAAAAATTAGTGGAAAAACATTACTTCTAGATCGACTCTCAAAAAATATTTTTTTCTTAGCAAAGATCGAAGTAAGTCATTCAACTTTTCTAAAGTTACTATTATATAAATCATTCGTTAAATAAGGAGCAAGATTCAACATCCGAGATGTCATAATTTTCATTTACTTTTATCACCACTGCAAAAATATCTACAAATTTCCGCCGTTCCTTCCTTGCTAGATTTTAGCTTGTTTCTGGTAGAACCTCAACATCAGTAGTTCCCTGTGCAGCTGGGCTAGAATCTTATTTTCAAGTTTCTCAAAAAATTAACAAACGATTCTATCTAGTTTTATCTAAAAAAAAATTAACAAACGAATTTCGAGGTGCAAAGAGAAGCAAGTTAACTATCCCATTTAATATCCATTATTTTCAATCGAAAGACGGACCAAAATCCAAAAGTGCACAAAGCAAATGTGTCCTTTGCTGGATCAGGTTATTAAATACGGAAATGGCTTCCTACCATTCACTAGACTGCCACCCACGTACGTCATCCATCATCTTCGTTCTCTTCCCTCATCCATCATCTGGCATTGAGAATCAAGCTGAGCAGCATTGGAGGTATTATGACGTCCTCTGGCCCGACCACAATAGCCACCTCTCCCACTGTTAGAATTGAATCTAGATTGATTGGGTGACTGGAAAGAGTTCGTAGTCTTCTGTATAGCATCGCTCCGACGTCCCTTAGCTGATTTGCAATTCTGAACATGGTTCTGAAACTTGGAATCGGTCTCGGACTCGGACTGTTGGTTATAGGAGTCGAATCGGATGACTCAGATCGGTAACTCGGATTTTTATGAAAAACTTATTTTATACTTTAAAAATTAGAAAAAAGATACGAACATGTTAAGGAGAAAAATATTCTTCACAATTTAGTTAAAAAACCTAAATATTAGAACTATGAATTAAACAAAAATATGAAAATAATACAATTTGGAACCTGAGGCATTTTACATTTCAAGTTCTTTTGGAAATTACAATTTTGAAAACTAATAAATTGAGACTTTATGACTTATAATAAAGCTTGTTTAGTAAAATATAATTTTTTTATGAAGATATATGTGTTAAACAATTTTATAATATCAATCAAAATTTTAGAGTACGAAATTTATAATTTTTTTTGTGTTGTTTGATTAATTTTTGAATCAGTCGTTATTTTTTAAAAAATTTATTTCACTCTAGAAAAATCTGGACCATTGACAATTAATTGAAACGATCTAACTGGACACCTCCAGTTGGTTCCTTTCTTCCCCAACTCTCTTTTTTTCTCCCGTGCTCTCCATGACTCCATCCCATGAAAAAAGCCAAAAAGGGTTTGAATCCCCTTATCCATGGTGGCCCACGGTACATTCTCCGGCCATCCCACGTAATTTCGCACCCCTAGACACCCTGGACGATGTTCTCCACGTCTCACCACCTCTCTCCTCCGTTGATATAAACCATTAATGGCGGTTTAAACTTCGTTTCCGTTCCAAATCGGGAAAAATCGGCTCGGTAGGCGCCGAGTCCGATCTGACTCGCCCGAGTCGACTCGGAATCGGCTGAGTTTTTAAACCATGATTCTGAGAGCTGTTGGTGAAGAATGTTAAGAATTCAAACGTCGACGTAGCGTGATCGGTGCTGAGGGTACTGGTCAAATTAAATTCTTAAAATCCGATACTAATTCGTTTGCAGTACAGTTTAAGGGTCGAATCACGGGGACGAACTATTTCTTTTCCAGGTTAGACAAATCAGATTAAATTAAATTCTGAAGTAAAATAAACAATTCAATTTTCGAACAGGTTTAAACAGAAAGTAAAACGCAGGATTGGAAACCTAATTAACCAGAGAACTTAACTAACAAAGAGATAAATCAGTTGACGGACGATTAGGGGTTTAGGTTATCTAACTTTTCTTGTCTGTCAGGGTTGGGGCGGACCGTCCCATCACTAGGGTGGATCGTCCTTGACCCTGTCAGATGGCTGGAACATGCCGTTCTGATGCCAGGCGCCCCCTTCCGGACGGTCCGTCCTGACTCTGGAACGGGTCGTTCCAATCATCTGATACTTGTTTTGTCATCTTACTTAGTCATTTGCTGAGTGTTTTTACGTGAATTAGACCAAACCTAAGTTACAGACTTGCGCTCTAACTTCCGTACAGGTCAAGTTGAAGGGTTCTGTTTGGTAACTCCTAAAACTCCTAAATTTCAATTTTCGTTTCTTGATTCAAATGCTTTAGATTAATTTCTGGGTCTTGGTAAACTCTCAACCTTTCGGTTTGTTGAGTAAAACTCTAATTTACATCAAAGTCTGGTTTAATCCTCTCGGATATCGCCTACCTAAATTTTCTAAGTGCTAATTTGTTATTGCAATTCGATTTTGACTTGATAATTAAACTAGGCCTTTGTTTAACGCAAGAATCAGATCAAACAATAACTAACTTCAGCAAATAGATAGCAAATCAATCATAGAAAATAAAACGTAACTTAACTCAACTAATGAAAGAGTATTCAATCAAAACAAGCAACTAAAGAAAAATTATCAAACCATAGTCCCTAAACTAAACTAATCTACTAAATCCATGCAAGAAAAAGTAGGTTTCATCATACAAAGACACAAAGAAAAGAGAAAAACCAAGTTACAACAAGTTGTGCTCGAAAATCCCAAGTTTCTGTGCTTTGTCCTATCTGGGGCGGCCCGTCCTGATCCTGGGGCGGTGCGTCTCAGGCTGGTGGCTGGCCGTCTCAGCAAGCTGACTCTCTTGAGTTAGTTTCTGGCTTGGAAATTAGGGTTTCGTGCGTAGCCTTGAGTTGGGGACATGACAGAGCTTTTATAGCAGTCATTGGCGGTTCCAAAACGTGGCATTGTGGCTCTAGAAGGCGGTGGAAACCGTAGAAACTGCCTCACCAAATCAGGCACTCTATTTTTAGAAGTCTGGATTTAGCTGGGGCGGCCTGGTCTGAAGTTGGATCGGCCAGTCCCAGTCTGGTCTGCACTGGGTCGTCTAGACTGCCTTTGAACTGCGTCTGCATTGGGTTGGGACGGCCCGTCCTGAGGTTGGGGCGGCCCATTCCAATCTGCCTGAGTTGCACAACTTAGTCGATTTTTTTCGTTCTTCGTACCAAAATGCGATGAACCTGTATAAAAAACTTGCCGGGTTACGGCTGAACTTTCCTACATCTAACATTAGCACAATTTAAAGGAAAATGAGTAAAAACACAAGTATTTGAACACAATTTGGGGCTTATTCTGGTTGAAAATCAAGTACGGAAACCTAGTGATAGTCCAAAAATCCTTGGCCCATGGCCCGTCCTTTGGAAGACCGTCCTAAAATTCAGACCGGATCGGCCCTTCGAAGGCTTTTCGATGGACAAGGGTCTAGAAGGGCCGGATTTTGAAAGGACCTGGTCTAATTTTTTTTAAAGACGGATGTTGAAGGGCCGGGTCCGACCTAATCGTTCAATAGTAGTGACTATTTGATCATAATGAGATGATAGAGATTAAAAAACTATTAAAAAAATTAAATGTTGGTATTATTTTAGAAGGACTAGAAGGGCCAAGGATTTATAAGGGCCGGATTTTCGAAGGGCTGGTCTCGTGTTTCAAAAAACAAACCCGTCTAACCCGTCCCATCTCGATCCTTTTTCTTAACCCGGTCCGGTCCGGCCCTTCTACCAAACCCGTCAAGTCCGGTCCTTTGAAATCCGTCCCGGCCCTTTTGACTTTCACTACGGAAACCGTACATCATAGCGGAAGATAGAGTTTGGGTTCGACGAGGCACGATTCAAGTGCAACTGCACAAGAACCGTATCTCTTAGGATCACTCAATACGAGAATCTCAAAATAAATAATCACTCAATTTGATACAAAGAGAACATAAAAATTTAACGAGGTTCAATACCAACTTGGTGTCTACGTCATCCACACACACGCACACACTTTTTTATTTATTTTTTGAAAAATTTCTGAGATACATTGCAAGAGGGAGAAGGAAAAAATAAATAGACATTAAATAATTACATAAAGCAACTAGCCATTTCCATAATAAAAATTACTATAAAAAAATTTTGTCTTTATTCTTCAAGTTTTCTTCTTTTTTGACACACATCATATCCTCTTCATTTTAAAAAATGTACTCATCTTTTATGAAAAATTTATTCTCTCACACAAGGAAATAATCTTCAAGTTTGGCCATCAATTCTTGTCATATTCAATATGCAGGTTTCTAGAGAAAAATTAATTTGGCCACCAACTCCATTGTCGCCAGAGAGAAATTAATTTGGTGCTTGCCTGGATCCATCGATGAAGCCGATGAGACCATATCCCTTCAAGACGGGAACAATTTGTGATTTCCAGATGAGAAAGTTCTCATGATCATAAACAATGTGGATTTGATGTGAGAATTGGATGGGGTTAGAACTGGTAATGGCTGAGACAGAAGGACAATGCGCCATTGTTGGATCTTGAGCTTAGAGTTTGCTCTTTGATGGCTCTTGATACCATATAGAAATATTTGAGAGGAGAATTTGATCTTTGTTATCTCTCAACTGAACTAGAATACAAGCGTCTGACTCATATATATACAGAGTGTAAACTGTTCTAACTTCTCTCTAATTAATGCTCACAAGTCGCAACTAAACTAACAGAAAGTTGTTGACAATCTATCTTGTCCATTTCATCATCATTGGACATATCCATTACACATTCTTTTGATTCTTTTACAAACGCCTCAAGTTTACACAAATTTATTTAACTAGAGGAATAAATCGAGCTCGCTCGATACAGAAATTCCTACTCACATTTAATAGTGATTATCATGATACGAATTTTGTTTAAAAAAATTTTAATAGTGATTATCATTTTCAACGATCATATTGTTAGATTATATGATATTATTTCAATTTAATAAAATTTACTGCATATGAATTTAAAGCGACAGTTGAAGAGGTCAAATAACAACTAGGCATGAACTAACTTAGATTTCCAGATATATTTAATTCTAAAATTAAATAATGATTGGTACAACTACTTTTAATATATTTTAAAAAAAAAGAGAAAAACTATTTTAATTATAGAAAATGCAAAAAGGGAAAACTATTTTTAACTATAAAAAATTTGGTTATGAGTTTTTATTAAAAGTAAGTATAGATTTCATAACAGAAAAGTCATTTTCCGAATTACTTTTAAGATTAAGCAAACAGTTTGTTTACTCGAATTGATTAGTCACCCACCCATCAGATAGATTTTAGAAATTAAGAAAGTAATTTAATCGGCACTTGAACACTGACAAAACGATTTTTAATTACATCAATTTGATACATGACCTATTTTTGTCTTTACTCTAGAAAAAAAAAATCTATAATTTTACTTTTAATTTGAAAAAGAAGAAAAAAAAGAAAAATTAGAGAGGACAGGGATTAGGGAAGCAGTTTGCAGCGGCAGAGCTCAGAGCTGCCTCTCTCTTCCTTTCCCTCTCCTAGTTAGTTTTCTCTCAATTAGAAATTCCCAATTTCTGCTTTTCCAAATAATCCGAGCTATCACTGCTTACTGTTACATAGTGGACTCATAAGGAAGAGCAGCTGGACCTTTATTTATGTAATAATAACAAAAATAATAATTTTTGAGGGCCAGTGGAAAAGTACCACGCCGACTATTATACTAATAAAATAAAAATATTTAGAAAAGAGGTTACAAGGAAAATTAAACTGAAAATAAAAGAGCTAAATCCTAAGCAACAGAAAACTATAGCACAAAATCCTAAGACAAAAATTCAATTAGGAATGCTTCTTCCATGAGTCTACACCGGCACCTATTTCCTTTACTAAAGGAGTAATTAGATATTTGTCACTGTGAAAAATTGCTAATTAGAGACATGCCATTTTTAAATTGTAAATTAGTTTTATGTCACCATAAAATGGTTAAAATTGGTTTATGCCATTATTTTTGGACAAAATTAGAAATATGCCACTCAAATTAGAGAAATGCCACTCTAATTTTTTTTTAAAATGTCCAAAATATCTTCCCATTAAGAAGTGAAAAAAGAAATTTATTGGCATGAATTAAATTTTAAATTTCAAAATTTGAAATTTCAGATTAAAATTTTTTTAATTTTCGAATTTTGAATTTAAAAAAATTTTCAAATTCAAATTTTTTGAAATTTTGAATTTCAAAAGTTAGAATTTTATAATTTCGAATTATAAAACTTGAAATTTTAAATTTAAAATATTTAAATTTCAATTTTTTAAATTTTAAAATTTCAAATTCTGAAATTTAAAATTTGAAATTTTATTTCTTTTGTTGATGGCGTAAAATCACAGGTGGCGTATTTCAAATTAATAATCCGGTGGCATAAATTTAATTTTATTATTTAGCAAGCTTTTAAAAAAACTCCATTTTTTCGTTTTATCGCCGTTTTATCAAGATTTTTGTTCACATTGCACAACCGTTTTATCCGTTATATCACCGTTTTATCCGTTTTATTACCGTTTTATCACCGATAAACGTTAAATCACCACCCTACCGCTAAACAGCACAAATCGCATTTTAAAACCTTGTTATTTAGTGATGACATAAAAATAATTAATCGTTTAGTGATGACATTTATCTAATTTTTACTTTTACATGACATAAACATAATTAACCCTTTAATGAAAGACATGGAGGGTGTCACAGTTCGAGAAGATACGTCTATTACGCCACTTCTATATATTTCGAATATAAATAGAGTAGGTACGTTAAATTGGGCATTTTAGGAAGTTGGAATATAATAGAAATTCATTCATTGTTGCTTCCTTATTTTAATTATATAAATAACTATATTTATCATGTCTTCTTCTTTCAATTACCTTTTTAATAATTTGTTTAACGGAACCTGAAAATTCCATCCCAATATATATGTGAAAACAAATTCAGCTGCAATTTTGTTTCGAAGGTGGTCAGGTCGTGACACGGTGACAGACACAGAGTCAGAGAGAGCGCCGCACTGACCGACTCTCCTTTATTTTTCTCTTTCTTGCGCCTCAAGAAGAAGAAGGAAAATCTTAAATTAAAAAAAAAAAGAGAAGGCGGGGGTCCGTTTTGAACTGAACTGCGTGTATTTCCGATTTTAACTCTTTCTATTTTTTCCCGTCTTAAATAAAAAGCTAAATCGAATAAAGCAAGGTCTAACTTCCCACTCTTTTAGATTGATTTCCCCGAAGAAGATTGCATCATGGCTTCTCAAATGCAACACCAGTACGTCTCTCTCTCTCTCTCTCTCTCTCTCTCTCTAAATTTTAATTGACTCTTGTTTAGCGTTTGGGGAATTTAGCGGTCAAATTGGCATCCATGTCTCGTTCTCTTCCTATAAAAACAGACAAGGAAATAATTTTGTGTTAATCCCCTTACAAGTCAGAAGTGCACATTGAGTTTTGGTTTGTATTCTAAAAAAAAAAAAAAAAAAAAACACTTTGGGATATATTATTGTCGGCCTCAATAAAAGATCAGAGCGAGTATTGTAACATTTTAATTTCAACTTTTACAACGGTATAACATCTCATAGCAGGAACAATTTGATTGGGCCAATGTGCAAATAGGTAACTTCTCCAATGACAAAATTTTCTTTTCTACTGTTAGCTTTAATTCAAGTCCCAACTTGTTAGCAGCACCTGTCAAGTCTCCAGTCGACAAGTTTCAGCTACTCCCTGCCTTTCTAAAGGTACCTGTACCTCCTTTAATTGCTCAAGTCTTTCTTTTTTGTTGTTATTTTGCACATTAATTTCTATGTCCTTAATGGGAGCCTCAAATTAGTTAAAAACCCAAAATATGCCAAAATTGTATCTTGCTGCACTGAATCTGGTACTTCCCAGAATCCCAGTGCAAACCAGTGCTGGGCTTGATTGAATGACAGCAAGTGCAGTACTAGAATTGAGTTTCTGTTATTGCTAGTTCCATAGTATTAATTATTGTCGTTGGCTCTTGTCCTAAGTAGCCATATGTGTTATATTTATATGAAAATTTAGGTAAGGGGGCTAGTTAAGCAGCATATAGATTCTTTCAATTATTTTGTTAATCATGGAATAAAGAAAATTATGAAGGCCAATGCTTTGCTCGAGGTCACTGATACAATTTACCTCAGGTACTGAATTTAACCTGTTACAAAATATAAAAAACAGTTTCTCTTTTTTATTTCATTCGCCTATATGTTGATTTCATCTTTTCTTTCTTTTGGCGAGTGGATTTTTTTTTTTTTTTTTTTTTTTTTGGAGGGTGTGGTGGGATTTGGAGGTGGGGGAGAAAGCATATACGATGTCTTCGCAGAGCTGTGATATTTTGCTAGCTGTTTTCTTCTCTTTTGTCTATTTTTTTGAGTGAATGGGGGATTTTTTTTTTTCTTTTCCGGATTGTTCTATTATTTATTTATTTTTTCCTGGGGCAGGGGAGGAGGCTTGAAGAACACATTTCACATTTGATCATTCACTGAAGTTCTATTTTACTTAGATCTTGTCTTTTCTGCTTCTTCTTTTTTTCTTGCTATATGAATGCAGATACGTAAATATATATGTTGGAGAGCCATATCTTGCTATCGAGAACAAGTTGACCCCTCAATTTTGCCGCCTCTCTGATAGCACGTAACTATTTTTGTTAATTTTTTGCTTTTCTAAATCCCGAATATGTATAAAATTAATAGATGTACAGTCTTTGGATGCTTCATGTGAGAACACAGTAGTCAAAACACAATAGGGTCAACTCCAACATCCCCTCATAAGTCATATGAAAGAAGAGAGGAACAGTTGGGGGTGAAGCTCCTCCAATATCAAAGTAGAAATATAGGATTTGTTGCCAATTTCACCATATAATTTTCTACTATATTTGCAAATAAAAACCCAACTTTTCTGTGATTGAATTAAAAACCCTCCTACTGTTAAAAATGTAGGATTAATTGCCCATTCAATTTTCATCCATTTAATATATATGAAGAACAACACAATATTTGAGAGCCTTCCATGTGTAAATGCATAATAGATTAAGTTGAAAATATATATTTAGTAGGTAAGAAAAATTGTCAAATACAAACAAATGTCCCTTTTCTATCCCATAAAACTAATGGTTAGGTGATACTTGAAGTAACATTAAAATTACGTAGAAGTGTTAAAAAAAATATTAGAAATATTGGGTGTTTTTTTCTAAATGTTGCAAAGAGGTATGGGCATTATGATATTCTGTATACTTTTTTTTTTTTTTTTGATATTCATACAGCTACAGCGCTGATATATCAGTTGACATCGAGTACAGTAATGGGAAGGATAAACTTAGAAAGGTCAGTTTGTTTCTTTTTGTGTGTGTTTGTGTGTGGATGCACAAGTTAACATGTTTTGGATGATTATTGTTTGTTATATTAAGGTACCAGGTAAATTTTCTCAAGAAAGGTGAGAGAGATAATTATGTGAAGCGAAAAACTACCAAATAATGATTGAATTCTAATGTGGTTATTTGGTATCAAGTTATCGTAACATAAATATGAAAGTTTATTGTACAGTCCGGTGTTAAGATTGGTCGACTGCCTATCATGCTACGGAGTTGTAATTGTGTCCTAAATGGCAAGGATGAAACAGAACTCACTAAGCTCGGTATGTTCTCTCACCCTTCTCTTCTATTTTTAGAAGAAAAAGAAAATTTGCATTTTATATTTCTATTCTGCATCTTTGCAAGGAGAAGAGTGAAAACACAGGGAAGGGGATGCTTTAGTATCTTTATGTAGGATAATGTGGAAACTGAAGGACTCAGGGGAAGAGCAAAAAGTGATTGTAGGGCTGGCTGAAATGCAATAGAAAGTGATTATATAGCAAATTAGGCAATATATTCTTAACAAACAACTCTTATCTGAGGCTCCGTTTGGATAGGTGTGGGAAGAAGGGAAGAAGGGAAGAAGTGGGGAGAAGTATTGGGAAGTGTATAACTTTGTGAAGAGTTTGGATTGTTTATAATTTTTTTCTTCCTTCTTCCTTCTTCCTATATCCAAACGCACCCTGAATGTTGAGAAGTGGGTGGGGCCATGGGGGCATTAAGGGTATAGAATTAATTTGCAACTAGAAATTATCAAAGTTCAAAGCCTTTGTCCGATTACAAGTTGAAGGATACTAGAAATGACACCCCGTCCTGGTCATTTAATTTCTTTTGCATATGGCTAGATTTTTACGTTGGCTCGCCAAGTCAGCTCAATGCATACGAGGCTTGAATCTTTGACCTCTTAGAAGTCAGCTCAATGCTTTTGCCACTTGGGTTAATTTAGGCCAACTGGAAACTATCATCATGTAAGAAAAATGAAATAGTTTTACTCCATATATGTTGGAGGTTGCAGGGGACCACCACCCTTCTAATGAATTATCTTGAGATTTCTCAGGGTTTATGGAAGTTTATTCCTTAATTAAATGCCTAAATGCTAATAATGTTTATGAGCCGGTTGTCCTAAGCTCATAATGCAAACTTTGTGACTCAGGAGAGTGTCCTCTTGACCCTGGTGGCTATTTTGTCGTTAAAGGAACTGAGAAGGTACATATATTCTTATAATAGATATAACCACCTATGACTATATATGGTAGATACTGCCTATGGTGTATTATTATAGTAAGTATCTAATTTTGTATACCTTTAGGTGATTCTGATACAGGAACAGCTTTCTAAGAATCGCATTATGATTGGAACTGGCAAAAATGGAAGGTAATTAGCATTTTGTTATCCATTTTTGTGCTCTGTAATGTTAGGTTTTCTTTTAATGGACCAGAACTCCAGAAGTCCAATAACTAAATGTCCTTTTGTCTGTACTATTATATTTTCTTCTAAGGATTTTGATTAGCTTTGTATTGGCATATTCAATGACAGAGAAAATAAGATAGATGAAAAACTAGAAAAGTGAGGAAGATCAAGGAATTAAATTAACAAGAGAAATTCATTCGTATGGCACAAACTGTTCAAATGAGAAAAATGTTAGAGATTGTTGAATTGTAGGGCAATGTTGTTACCTTCTTTCTGCTGGGTAATTCTTTTTTTCTTAGTAAAAACGAGTTATGGATGTATTTTGTAAGTGCTAACAAATAGCGAGCTCTTTAACCAAAAAAAAAAAAAATCCAGTTTTATATGATTTAACTTTTCAGTGTCTCCTGTTAGAGGGAGAAAGTCTCTATTGATTGGGTTGTGAGTCTCTAAATAAACTATTGTATTCATAATACGATGCTAATTGAATGATTTTACTTAAGACTTGTTTTTGTAATTTGTAGCATTGTTAACTGTGCTTCCCATTGTTATAGGGTTGCAGCATCAATTTTTTGCAGTACACCTGAAGTTCAAAGCAAGACTGAATTTATTATGGATAACGAGAAGATATATCTAAAACTCAATCAATTTGAAGCTAAAAATGGGGTATGAAGCAGAGACAGAAAAAAATTACTCATTTTCGTTGGCTATGTTGCGAGTTTAATAGAGTTTTCCCATATGCATGGAGGCATAAAATGTAATAATTTGAGGGGTGTAATGTTTGTCTATAAATGGTAGATTCCAATAATGGTGGTAATGAAGGCAATGGGAATAGAAAGCGATCAAGAAGTGGTGCAAATTGTTGGACGGGACCCTCGATATGCTGATCTTCTCCTCCCTTCTATTCAGGTATCACAAATGCAACAGTAGAAATAAAGCCTGAAACAGATAATACCAAAATTTATTACACTTTTTTACATAGTTTCAAGCTGCAATACTATATACGACATATATACAATAAATTTAGGTTGTTTAGATCCACTTCCCAAATATCGTTGCATCTTATTCGCCTATGATTTATCCATTTCCACTAATTTTATTTACTTTCATATGACCATAAATCTGTCAACAGGAATGCTCCTCTGAGAGAGTATATTCCCAAGAAGAGGCACTGGACTACATGGATGCTAGGGCTAAATACGTACATTCCATACTTATATAGAACTTTGATAAACTGTTACAAGTATGAAGCAAGTTTGTTACAAAAATCTTTTTTTGTTTTTAAAATATTAGGTGCCGTATGCTGGCTCAGTGAATCCTGAGAAACGAAAGGTACTTCTCTACATTACTGATCTTTTGGCAGTCTGTTTGGATAGGCCGGGAATAGGGAATAAGAATAAGGAATTTCGGTTTGCGTGCTTATTCTTATTCTTGCGCAAAACAAACGGTATAAGAATAAGGAATTTGGACCCTTATTCTTATACTAACAAAACCATGGCACTACGCGAAATTTTGGTTTCTGTAACGGTTAATAAAAGAGTTCTGTAACGGTACACGAAACGTTACTGTAGCCCCCGTTACAGAATGTCTAATAACCGTTACAGATCTATAACGGTTATTAGACAACAACCGTTACAGTAGCCCCCTCTTCTGTAACGGTTATTATCTAATAACCGTTATGGTATACGCAAGGGAAAATCTGGTACTGTTTTTTGTAGAACATGTGTAACGGTTATTAGATAATAACCGTTACAGAATCAAGTCTTCTGTAACGGTTATTATCTAATAACCGTTATGGTATTGTGGACGGAACAGGTGTGGTGTTTGGAGAACTTCTGTAACGGTTATTAGGTAATAACCGTTACAGAAGACTTGATTCTGTAACGGTTATTATCTAATAACCGTTACAGATAATATTTATAATTAAAAAAAATAAAATTATAATATTCTGTAACGGTTATTATCTAATAACCGTTACAAAAGTCTTAATTTTTTTTTTGAGTTTTGCCTGTTTGATTGGCTAGCCCCAATTTGCTAGCCGAATTGGTACCAAATTGGTACCCAATTTACATTAACAAATGCAGCATATATATATATATATCACAAAGCACACATATATCAAACATATATAATCATGCATATCACACAAACAATAAACAAAGTATTTACATATATCACAAGTATAATCAAACATGGCAAGTCATCAAATAACACATTTTAATCAAAATAATACCCCTTGCATGAAGTCCATAACTTCTGTCACGACACCATCAATCATTTCTTTGTTGTATGGTACTCCAACCGGCTCGATCATCTGCATATTATGATAAACAAGTCAAAAATATTATTAGTTAGATCATGAAATTCTAAAATCTAATTGTTTGATCAAATGTTATTAGTTAAAAGAATAAGTTACTTACATGAGGTATTTCCTGAATTGCTATCCAATAAGATAATATGTTTTTCATGGCGAGCATTGTGAAATATCCACATTCTGTGTTGCCCTTTTGTATCGGACACTAATTAAAGATCCAACAAGAAAGATAGTTAAGATTTTGCACAGTTTCAGAAACCCTAGGTAGCTAATATATTTTTTTAAGTCTCGTACCTGAATTTTGTACCAATCAAATGTTGTTCGGGTCCTTGCGTTATATTTTCCATTTTCCATAAGGTATCGCTTGTATATCCTGCATACAATATCATTAATAGCTTAAATAGAACCGTACTTAGTCCTTATCTCAATATCAAAATTTCATTTAGAAACGAAAACTTACTGGGTTATGAATCCCTTAATCAATATCTTTGGATTCTTGCGCTCGATAGAATCTGCTATTTGAACGGTGCGCTTCTCGACATTAATAACAAGAAGGACCCAATGAAAGCTGCAAGAATAGAGATTATTGTTTTCATAAAAATGAAACAAACATGTAAACGAGATAATTGATATTTTATTAGTTATAATTGTCCTTACTCTTGTAAATAAGGCAGAACCATATAATTGGATGAATATTGCGCGAATGACTTCATCAAGTAGTCCGCAGTTTGGTTTTGTTCTTGTTTGATTTTAGGAGCAGTCAACATCTCTGGATCTAATACGGTGATGTTGTTTTCTCCCTCTGAAAGTTCATTCATCCAAAACCTACACTCACGGATATTAATTCATACATTTTTCACCTCCAATTGAATACGGTACTTTAAAAAAATATTTTAAAGGTTGAAAATTCATACCAAGAGTACAACTTGACGATCGACACGTTTAGAGATTCTCTTCTAAAGCATTGGAGGATGTCGCACATTTCAGGTAATCTAGTTCCCAAATCTCCTCGATCCATGCACACTTGGATACTCTGTCTCATTAGCGAGCGTACGTTAGATGCAATGTGCTATCTGAGAAAAATTCGACAGTATTTCCCCTTATGTTCCCTGAATACGTCAACACACGATTGCTCGTGCGTACGTATCCGTGGGAACACAAGGGAAATGCCGCCGAATTTTTCTCAGACAACACATTGCATCTAACGTACAACTCGCTGTCCTAAATGAGACAGATCGTATCCAAAGAGCAGTACTCCCGACCGGGAGTACTATCCGAGATTAATCCCTAATGGATTAATCTCGGACGGGCAATGACCTAAATTCAGTTGAGTTCCGGTATTTGGTTCCTATATGACAATACAAAATTCATGCCTATATATATATATATATGCAAATTATTAACGAAATGCAAATAATTTAAAAAAAGAGAAGTTCATGAAAATATACTTTCAATTGTGTGCCTTCCGATCCGTTGAATCGTGCGACTTATCCGGCCGATGTAAGATCTTCTCCTATTCAATGATATCTTAAAATATATAAAAAAACAAAAATAACCATAAAATTAATGAAAAAATCGAAATAAATAAGAAAAAAATGTAAAAAAAAAATTACGGTTCAAATTTAATTTTTTTTACCTTAAATCTGCTCTCCTTCTTATTCTCTTTCTAATTATTATTTTTTCAGAATTTTTAGAAATTTTTGGCTATTTTTTTGGAGTGAAGCCACCACCACAAATTCGCAATAAATGAGAAGATCAGAAAAGAGTTAAGTGATGCGGCGCTCTAGCTGTGAGTTTGTTGGGATGGGGAGAAGACCTAAATACAGAACTATTCTGTAACGGTTATTAAAAAATAACCGTTACATAATCATAAAAATATAAAAAAAAGCCGTTACAGAATCATAAAAACATTAATAAAATTCGTGCTAAAATATGTAACGGTTATTAGAAAATAACCGTTACAGAATCATTAAAAAATAAAAAAAAACGTTAACCTACTGTAACGGTTATTTGCTAATAACCGTTACAGCAGATGGTTGATATTAATATATTTCTTTTTTCTTTTCTGTAACGGTTGATGGATAATAACCGTTACAGAATATAAGAAATCTGTAACGGTTCTAATCCAACAACCGTTACAGAAGGTTGATGCATTTTTTTCCCTGGCCATGACGGAAATGTTATTACGGTTGTTTAATAATAACCGTTACAGATTTGTGGCGCCAATTTTCCCGCCTAATGCCTCACTATTCTGTAACGGTTATTTAAAAAACCGTTACAGAAGTGCCGTTACAGAAGGTCCTTTTTCCCGTAGTGTGGTATAAGAATAAGGAATAAGGATAAACACGCAAACCGAAATTCCTTATTCCTATTCCCTATTCACGGCTTATTTCGTTGCATCCAAACTATAAAAAAGATTTTTTTTCCCCCCCTTACAATGTAATAACTTGTTTTTGTTCCTTGCAATCTTGAAGGAAGGACGAGCTAAGTCAATTCTAACTGATAGTTTTCTTGCACATGTGCCTGTAAGTTCATTTGTTTTATTATTATTACTAATGTACTGCTAATAATAAAAATGTACTTATGCAGTGAAGCATTTTAACGGGAATATCATGCTTGCCTTGACAAAATAACATTTATCACATACATCCCTGAAGAGTGCTTGAAATAACCTTTATATATCACATGATATGCTTCCTTTCTAATGTTTAAAATAAATAAATAAATGCCAGGCTGCATGCGTCGATCAGCATTTATTTCTGGACAATGAAAAAGGAAAGAGGACATTCTTTTATATTAAAGGAGAGGACTGATTCACTAGAGTTATACGTAGTTGTAGGTTTTCTATTTCCTTCCCTCTATGGGCTACTTATATCATTTTTTATTCTATTTTGCAGGTCAAAGAAGGAAATCTCAGACCAAAGTGCATTTACTCTGCTGTTATGTTACGACGAATGTTGGATGCAGTTCTTAATGCTGACACATTTGATGACAAGGTAAATGCTACTTTACTTCGTTCTGTGCAATTAAATTTTACTTTTGCCAAATATGCAATGATTTATTTCTTGTATTCTACTCAAAATAAAAGTCAATCAAGAATATGAAAACCTTGAACAAAAGATATGTTGTACCATGCATAGGGTAGGTTTATCTGTGCATACATGACCTAATCTGTGCCATTTTACAATAATTTCATATTGAGAAACTTGTCTGTGAAATAATTTTGTTAGGATTATGTGGGTAACAAAAGGTTGGAGCTCTCTGGCCAGCTTGTATCTTTGCTCTTTGAGGTGATATTTCTATTTCTTTTCATTTAAGTAGAAGAAATTGCTTTATTACTGTATTTTATCAACTTTTTTTTTTCTTATTTCCTTTCCTCCTAAATCCCCTCTCAAAGGATTTGTTCAAGACAATGAATAATCAAGCTGTTAAGGGAATGAGAGAAGCAATGGCCAGAAGCTATCGCTCTGGTTCATTCGATTTTAGTAGGGTATGTCCTAAGGCTTTCTATTTAATTCTTCTAAACTAAGATTTACCATCTTTATACGATTAGTTACTGGTATGTCCATGATAAATTGTGTTATTTTAATATTTTTTTCCAGTTTATAAAGACTGAGATCATAACTCATGGCTTGGAGATGGCCATCTCAACTGGAAACTGGCGTATAGGGCGTTTTAAAATGGACAGGCCGGGAATTAGTCAGGTTGGCTCTGTCCCATCATCCATCCATCTTTGTCTCTGTCTCACTCACTGTCCCTGCCAACTTATCCCTTCCTCTATGCCTTCCTCATCCCTTCCAATATACCATCAAATGCTCACAAGTACTTGTTTTTGTTTGAACAGGTTCTCTCTAGATTGTCATACATCGGGGCTCTAGGTCACATGACACGCATAACACCACAGTTTGAAAAGACACGCAAAGTGAGTGGGCCCAGGGCATTGCAACCCAGCCAGGTAGGTTACATAGGCCTCCTTTTCCTTCTTTTTTTGGTTTTTGAATAATTATAAGTGTTCAAATTTTCTTATTGAACTAATTTAACAGTGGGGAATGCTTTGCCCATGTGACACACCTGAAGGAGAATCTTGTGGCCTGACAAAAAATTTGGCCTTGATGACTCATGTCACAACTGATGAGGAGGAGGGGCCACTTATTCGTTTGGTATCTCTTCTGAAACTATTAAGTCTTTTAATTGTATAAGAGGTTAGGTTATCTTGTTTGCTTAAATCAGAGGATATCTTGCATGTTTGTCTACAATGGTGACTAATTTTAGCATTTTATCTGTTTCTTATTCAAGTTTGTGCAGAAGTATTCTGCTCTGAGATTGTTGTGCAACATTGTTGCATGTCTTGTACCTGTTTTCTTCTAATATATTTTTATCTTTTTATTGCAGTGTTACAGTTTAGGTGTAGAGGATCTTGCTCACCTTTCCGGGGAAGAAATTCATGCAAAGGATTCGTATCTGGTGTTTTTCAATGGAGTTATTCTTGGAAAGCACACAAGACCTCATGTCTGTTGATTCAACATACTTTATTTTGGATTTTACTTATCAATCTCAGATTCGTGGGCACTGCTAGTACTGGTAGTCAAATACAATATCTTTAATGACTTAGATGCACCTTTGGGATTGAACTTTGTCAACTTAGTTTCTTACTTTTCTTCTTTAGCCTGTTGTTTCTGCTATAATTAATGTTAGTTGAGATTTGCACAGACCTTTGCTAGTGGCATCAGGCGACTGCGTCGTTCGGGGAAGATTGGGGAATTTGTTAGCATTTTTGTTCATGAAAAGCAGGTTGCCTCTCTCTCCCTCTCTGTCTCCCTCTCTCTCAATTGATTGTTCGCGTCATGTCCTCTGTTGTTTGGGCATCTTACTTTTGCGCATTTGGTTTATTGGATTGGAAAATGAATTTGAAGCTATTTTCTTAAGTTTTATTCGTTTAAATATTTTCAGAATTGCATATACATGGCAGCAGATGGTGGTCGTGTTTGCCGGCCTCTTATTATTGCTGATAATGGCATATCCAGAGTCAAAGATCATCACCTGAAGGAGCTTCAGGTTTATTCTCTTTTTACGTTTTAATTACAATGTATCAGTTATTGTTTTTATTTACTTTTGTCAAATTCACTCTATTTTTGTGACAGTGAAGTTCTTTTCTTAGGTGGGCTTCCGTAATTTTGATGACTTCTTGCATGATGGTCTAATTGAGTACCTTGATGTCAATGAGCACAACAATGCTCTGGTATGCAACTCTTTCTGCCTCCTACTAAATTATTTTCCCTTCCCCCGCCCGCCCTCTCTCTCTGTGCATCTGTTGGAATTGATCTTTTTAAATAAAACAATCTAGATTGCATTGTACGAGCATGAGGTGGGGACAGAAAAAGTGGACAGGAGTGCAATAACACACATAGAGATTGAGCCACTTACTATCTTAGGAGTTGTAGCTGGACTCATTCCTTATCCGCACCATAATCAATCTCCACGTAATACCTACCAGGTTTGTTTATATCTGTATGTGCTTTGCTTACAAACTATTGTTTAGCAATATATGATAATGTTAAATGGTTTAATATAGAGCTTTTGTTTTAATTTACAGTGTGCTATGGGAAAGCAAGCAATGGGAAATATTGCATATAACCAGGCATCAACCTTTGTAATTAATTTTTGGTCCAACTTTTTTTTTAAAATTTTGTGATGGCTTATAGAAGTCTTTGTTTTCTTGACTGCAGCTATGCCGGGCTGACACTCTATTGTACTTGCTAGTATATGCACAGCGCCCTTTACTAACTACAAAAACTATAGAGCTGGTAATCTTCCATCTTTCATGTTTCTTTACAGTGTGTCTGCCCTTGAAAGTGTGGATAAATTTTGCTGTGTTACCCTTGAGAATATGTTTTGGCTTCTCAATATTCCACAGTTTACATGAAGAACATCATACTAATTTTAAGAACTTTGGTGATAGAGCAAACAGCCCCAAATTGTTTATCTAACAAAGAATGCCGAACAATTTATGCAGGTGGGTTATGACAAACTCGGAGCAGGGCAAAATGCGACTGTAGCAGTTATGAGTTATAGTGGATATGATATAGAGGATGCAATTGTCATGAACAAATCATCTCTTGATCGTGGTTTTGGCCGTTGCATCGCTTTGAAGAAGTAAATAATTTTTCTTTCTGTTTTTTAATTGACGTCATTATGTCTAAACATGAAATATGCTCTCAGTTGGCCTAAAGAACCTTAATGAACAAAGATAAGGAAAAAGTTTTGTCCAATTGGAACCACTAGTCTCAAACTGGTACGGTTGCAAGTTGGTGTTGCTGCATGCCAAGAGCAGAGCTGGATCAAAATGATACCAATTGCAATTTAAGTTTCCATGGTTTAAGGAAACAAAAATAAGGAAGCTTAGTTCTTAAGTTAAGATGGTGATTTTTTTTTTTTTTTTTGTGACCCCCTCATAGATTGTGATACTAAAAGTACAAATGACATCCTTTGTAGACTTTGAAAACCTGAAATTCTCATTTTTTTTTTTTTTTGTTATACAAGTAATTCTGTTTTGTTTACAGGAAAATTTTTGTGAAAGACAACTATGGTGGCAAAGTGTCAGATATCATCCTTGCACCTCAAAGGGATAAAGATGGTGCTCTAATCAAGCAAAATATGCAGGCAAGAAAATCTCTGTTTTTTTTTTTAATCCTGTTATATGTATTAAAAATGGTACATTACCATTCTTGTTAGATATCAATTCTGTACTGTTAAGTCTGTACATTGAGGGCTGCACCAAATTGGCACCAATTATTATCTTTGTTTACTTATTCTGTTTTTTTCCCCTCTTTTTTGACAGATTCTGGATGCAGATGGGATTGCAGCACCTGGTCAAATAGTGCGAAATAATGATATGCTCTTGCACAAGCATTCCCCTGTAAATCTTGATAAAAATGCAGAAACAAGGTTTGCATTTTTCTTAATTTTTAGGTTATGCATTCGAGATTTTTATTTAATGTCTTTAAATAGGCTTTTCTTTTGTCTTTTTTTGGGAAAAAAAAGAGATACTTCTGCTTTCTATAAAGATGGTGTTGAAGGGGAGACGACAGTCATTGACCGTGTCATTCTTTATAAAGATAGTAATGACAAGATGCCTATCAAGTTCATAATTCGCCACACTAGGCGGCCCGAGGTGAGTCTATTTCTTGCTTTTATATTACTTTTATTCTTTCACAATTTTTTAATTCAATTGATTTTGTTTGTCTACTATGTGAAAGTGCAGGTTGGTGACAAATTTAGTAGTAGACATGGACAAAAGGGCGTTTGTGGCACAATTGTTCAGCAAGAGGATTTTCCATTTTCTGAACGGGGTATATGTCCTGATTTAATCATGAACCCTCATGGATTCCCGAGGTCCTTACTTCATTTCCATAATGTTTTATTTTAAATTATTTCTAGATCATTAAGTTTTTAATTTTTAATTAATTAATTAATTTACTTTGGCATTCTAGTCGCATGACAATAGGCAAAATGATAGAGCTTCTTGGTGGGAAAGCAGGGGTATCATTGGGCAGGTTCCACTATGGTTCTGCTTTTGGTGAGCCCAGTGGTCATGCTGACAAGGTTGAGGACATTAGGTACTCTCTCCCTCCACCCACCCGTTTGTTTAAGCACTCTAACAGACTGGAACCATTCATGTTCAATTCCTTTTTGGAACTCAGATGGACTAATCTAACTAAAAAAGGAACATGCATGCCTTGGGACAGTGCTTAATTAAAATATTACCTCTGTAAATTAATGCAGCATAGGGGCTTTGAAAAATATTATTGCATCTTAGAAAAATGGATATTTTTTGTTAATCTTATGTCACAAACTTTTATATTCTTCTTCTTTACTGTTTTGAGCTCCAATAAATAAATCTTCAAATTGGCAAATCTAATTGTTTAGACATTTTATCTTTGTAAAAGTAGGTATAATTTAGTTAAGCTCTTATTTAATTTCTGGATAAACTTCGATGGTGATATTCTTTTACTTATAGAAAAACAAACTATTCTTGCATTATTTATAAATTTGTAATTTGTTATTATAGCAATGTCCTTATAGAGAGGGGGTTTAGCTATAATGGGAAGGATTTTCTGTACTCAGGTACACTAAATGACATCACTCTTGAATTTCTATATATAATATTTTACTTTACTTTTTAATGGTTTGTGAATTGCGATGACATCTGCAATTTGAGGAAACCAAACTTCATTTTTTCTTAATTACTCTACCGGATGCATTAGGTATTTTGGGAACTCCTCTCCAAGCATACATTTTCATGGGGCCCATCTATTATCAGAAACTCAAACACATGGTAAGATTATATGTTCCTTCTCCTTTAGTTCATTCTGCAGTACAGTACTTCAGTACTTAGCCTTTTTTGAAGGTAGCAAACTGTGTAACTTCTGCACTCCAAAATATCCTTGTTTTTGTAAGGTGCTCGATAAGATACATGCAAGAGCTAATGGACAGCGTGTTTTGCTTACAAGACAACCTACTGAAGGGCGTGGCAAGCAGGGAGGTGCTATTTTGTGTTTATTTATACTTCCATTTGTATCTCTCTTTTTGATGGAAGGATCAATCTTGAAACATACAGCTTTCATAGATCATTAGCTAGTAATTAACATTAATTACTCTGAACATTACCAATTTTTTTTCTCTCATTTCGCTTCTTTTATATACAACAGGGTTGCGTCTAGGAGAAATGGAACGTGACTGTTTGATAGCGTACGGTGCCAGTATGTTAATATATGAACGCCTCATGTTATCAAGTGATTCGTATGAAGTTCAGGTACTAATGAAGCATGTGCCATTTGTACTATTGTTTAGAAAATGGTAATGCCATTGTGTTTCTGGCATTTATTTGGAATTAAACTATGAATTTATTTGTCACTTTTCAGGTTTGCCAGAAATGTGGCCTATTAGGCTACTACAATAAAAAGTTGAATAAGTCTTTTTGTTCCATGTGCAAAAATGGAGAAAATATGGCCACAATGAAACTCCCTTATGCATGCAAGCTTCTCTTTCAGGTATAAACTTGTATATTCATCTGTTATATACTTTTTTTTTCTCAGTCAGTTAGCTGTAATTTCCCTGTTTTATATATGCAGGAATTGCAGTCGATGAATGTTGTTCCTCGTCTGAAACTAACTGATAATATGTTATAAAAATGTTCAAGATAATTCTGGACAATTAATTTGTATATAAACACTATAGAGGAAATATTCACCAGAGCATCCTCGTCGCGGCAATTGAGTTAGACAAATTGCAATTGTTTCAAGTTTATTGTAATTTAGGATTTGTTAGACAATTGAGTTAGCATTTGTTTTAACTTTTCTTTATGATAACTGTAGCTTATTGCACACTTTTCTTTTTTAAACTCTTTCTTTGCTGTAAACGAATTTTATATATAACCACAATAATATAAAAACAAAAACAACAACAATAATAAAAAAAAAACAGCCTTACCGGTTTATATAATTAATACAAGTAGTGCAGTACCGGCTCCAGAAAAAAGGTTATAAAACTGTTCCTCCAGTTATGCTTTCTTCCTTGGTCCCACCCATAGATAGATGTCACATCACATGTTTATTTTTTTTGAAGGTTAGTTGGCGAGAGCCAAATAGATGTCACATGTTTATACTGCGGTTTTTATTTATTTATTTATTTTTTTTTCCATTTGAAACAACTTTGAGTTTGAGCGAATGTATTAACTCTTAACTAAAAAATGGAATGCCATGTTTTATATCGCGCCGTCCCAACCTGGGATAACGGAATACAATTTCTAAAATTTGTTTAGGCTCATTCATTCATGTACAATTCTTCTATGTCCGTGGATCAATCATGTAGACATGATTGGTGTAGTGTTAACAGGAATTATAAGTATCATCGGCAAATATATCATTCCAGTCATCGCTAAATACAAAGTGAACATATACAACAAATAAGGTGAACGTATGGACGATCTAAGTGAACACTTACAAACAAATAAGTGTTGTCATCACTTGTTCAGAAGTTTACATGCATATTCAACTTATTTTCATTGAACTAATTTGTCTGTATGTGTTCACTTAGATCGTCTATATATTCACTTTGTTTGCTGTATATGTTCACTTCGGCAGGATGATAAAACTGCAGACCCAATTATTCTTGGTAGGTTGCCGTTGCGTTGAGTGCCACTGCCACATAACATAAGTTACATAACATAAGTAACGGATTAGCCAGTAGCCCAGTAGCCACAAGCCCACAAGCCCACAATCACCTGCCCGGATCCGCATCCCCGACTCCGGAACCAGATCTCTGGTTCTCCGACCAGAAAAATCCTCTTTAGATCTGAGTCGTCTGATTTAATCTTAATGGCTATGGATGCCCCGTGCTAGTACACGATTGATAGGTTCGGAAAAATTTTAACCGTTGAGATTAAATCGGACGGTCCAGATCGAAAAACGGCCAGTGGTCAGTTTGTAAAAAACGACAGAGGATCCGACTCCACACACTGGACTCCTGGTATAGAAACCGAAAACATAACATATGTCTCTCTCTAACTGATTAGATTGAAGTCCAATGGCAACTTCCTCTCTCCCTGGAAAAGCCCTCTCTCCACCTCTCTCCGCCACCGCCGACGACGACGACGACTATGAAGAGTACGTCCCTGTGGCCAAGCGCCGCGCCCTCGAAGCCCACAAGCTCCTCCGTCTCTCCAACCCACCTCCTCCTCCCTCTTCCGTGCCAGCCCCCAACCCTAATCCCACCACTGCTCCTCCCGATCCAGTCGCTCTCCCTCCTCCTCTTCCTCCTCCTCCCTCCGCCAAGCCCTCTCTCCTCGTCAAGGCATCCCAGCTCAAGCTCGCCGCGCCCGAGATCAGCGCCACCGAGCAGCTCGTGCAGCAGGAGAAGGAGATGATCGAGCACTTGTCAGATCGCAAAACCCTCATGTCCGTGCGCGAGCTCGCCAAGGGGATTACCTACACTGACCCCCTTCTAACTGGCTGGAAGCCGCCCCTTCACATCCGTCGAATGCCCCCATCTCATGCCCATTCTCTCAGGCGCCAGTGGCATATCCTGGTTGAAGGAGATGATGTACCGCCCCCCATTAAAAATTTCAAAGACATGAGGTTCCCTGAACCCATCCTCAAAAAGCTCAAGGAGAAAGGTATTGTACAACCCACCCCCATTCAGGTTCAAGGCTTACCCGTTATTCTATCCGGTAGGGACATGATTGGTATTGCATTTACCGGCTCTGGCAAGACCCTGGTTTTTGTGCTGCCGCTTATTATGGTCGCTTTGCAAGAGGAGATAATGATGCCCATTGTGTCGGGTGAGGGCCCGTTTGGCTTGGTTGTTTGCCCCTCCAGGGAGTTGGCGCGCCAGACTTATGAGGTCGTAGAACAATTTTTGGGTGCGTTAAGGGAACATGGGTATCCTGAAATAAGGCCATTGCTGTGTATTGGTGGAGTTGATATGCGAACACAGCTTGAGACCGTCAAGAAGGGGGTGCATATAGTGGTGGCTACACCAGGCCGGCTAAAAGACTTGCTTGCCAAGAAAAGAATGAATCTCGATAACTGCCGGTACTTCTATTTTAGTCTGTTACTATAACTTTTTTATTTCGTCTGATACCTTTTGTCTGTTTTGGAAGAATGAATCTTCAATTACCATACCAAGTGCTCAAACTATATGTTATGCAATTGGTCAATTCAGGTTTGAGTAACATACCTAGTAGAAGTGCAATTTATGCAGTGATTTTCGCAATATAGGGTATATTTTTCTGGTGTAACATTTATGATATTAAAATCAAGTATTGGGATCTCTCACTGTAAAAGTTATCTGATTAGAGTCTTGGTTCAAATCAAAGTGGATATAGATTCTGGCACTTTTAAGGATATCTTATTTCTGTACACTGATTTTAGTTATTCTTCCTTAAAAACTCACTTATTTGAACCTTGCTAGTGGCTAAATTTTTCTCTTAAAAGGGGGGAGGTTTGGTGGGGGGGAGGGGGGATGGAGCTGCATGAGTGCAGGGGACAAATATTTAGGAGATTCCAGGATCAAAGATCTGTCAATATTCTGAACACAGAACTTGGTGGTATTTGATTTGATTTTACTACATGTGCTATAAGCCTATAGCAACACGAGTAAAAATTATAAGCACGTACAAGCAGTCCAATTAAGTTAATACTTATTGTACTTAGGATTCTGGTGAGAATTGAAACAAGTTAAAGACTTACTGTCTTGACAGTTTTCCTTTTTTACCTCCAGGTATTTGACACTAGATGAAGCTGACAGGCTTGTTGATCTAGGGTTTGAAGATGATATCCGTGAAGTATTTGACCATTTCAAAGCTCAGAGGCAAACCTTGCTCTTCTCTGCCACAATGCCCAAGAAGATACAAAACTTTGCCAAATCAGCCCTTGTCAAACCCGTGACTGTTAACGTGGGGCGAGCTGGTGCAGCCAATCTAGATGTGATCCAAGAAGTAGAGTATGTAAAACAAGAGGCCAAGATTGTATACCTTCTAGAGTGCCTCCAAAAGACCCCGCCACCTGTTCTCATCTTTTGTGAAAACAAAGCTGATGTGGATGATATACATGAATACTTGCTGTTGAAAGGAGTTGAGGCAGTTGCTATCCATGGAGGGAAGGATCAGGAGGAGCGAGAGTATGCTATTGCATCTTTCAAATCTGGCAAGAAGGATGTGTTAGTGGCAACTGACGTGGCATCAAAGGGTCTGGATTTCCCTGATATCCAACATGTCGTAAACTATGACATGCCCGCTGAGATTGAGAACTACGTGCACAGAATTGGGCGTACAGGTCGGTGCGGGAAAACAGGAATAGCAACTACATTCATAAACAAGAACCAGACGGAGACAACCTTGTTGGATTTGAAGCATCTGTTGCAAGAGGCAAAGCAGAGGATACCACCTGTGCTGGCTGAGCTGAATGACCCGATGGAAGAAGAAGAGGAGGCAATTACAAATGCAAGTGGGGTCAAGGGTTGTGCCTATTGTGGTGGTTTGGGGCATAGGATCAAGGATTGTCCCAAACTGGAGCATCAGAAATCAATGGCGATTGCTGGCTCAAGGAGGGATTATTTTGGGTCTGGCGGTTATCGTGGAGAGATTTGAGCCTTTGCTGTCATGTTGTATTCATTTAGTTGATGTGGGTGCTTCGTAGCTGTAAATATGACAACTTTAGAGGTCGGTAGCATGTAGATGATTTTGGGATGCCCTCTAAATTAAGTATTATATAGGGTTAATGCTGTTTCAGGAGGCTGGAAAATGTGCTACTTATCACAGGATGCTGAGGTGACCATGTTCATTTTACTGGCAGTATTCTGGATTTCAGGATATGGGTAATCAGTGCAGGAGTGAGGCCACTTATTGAGTGCATTTTGTAGGTTTTATGATAGAGGATACTTTGCATTCATATTTGTATCTGTAACCATGAATTAGGAATTTTGGTCTTCTAAACTTATTGCACAAGCTGTGCTTGATTGAAAAGTATTTAATGACATCAATAATTTGAATGAAAAGTAAACGTTAAATTTATATTCCTTCTGGAGAAGGGTATCCTAAGGTTAATAAATAGTTTATTTTAAAGTTTAAACAAAACTTGATAAAGTTGAAGACTCAATAATTTGTTGTGAATCTCGTCATAATGTTGGTGCGTTGATATTTGGGGTTTCTTATCATGATCGAAAATACTCTCTAGTTTGGACACACAGATTTTTGGCATGCCAGACGACATGTAAAATAAGTTTTGTTTCTGGTACAGAGAATGCATGGACGCAATACAATCAGTGTTTACCAAGTAGTTATTTAGTATGATTTCTCGTAAAAAGCAAGATTCTTGTGTTAAAACAACTCTCTCGTGCGAGGCTAATTGAAATTATCTGTGTATATAAATTCAACGAGTATTATTCAATCGATAAACAGAACACACTCACCCCCTTTAATTTCTACATCAATTTCATTCGTGCCGTAATGAGAATGCAGATCATGATCGGGTACAAGAAAAATATAGTTATCCATTAAACCGTGTACCTTGTGCCAATAACTTTCAACACTCTTGTGTCAATAAGTACCTAAACTGAAAGCGGGTCCTAACCTATATATATTGTTCAAAACTCTCGACACTATTCCTTTCTTACTTTTAAATTGTTACTTCTTTTAAGATTTTCTTCATTGATTTCTTTCTGACCTTTTATGCAAACCAATACTTCCACAGAGCTCAAAGTATTCTCTCTTTCAGTCCACAAAAATCAATTTCACCTTGACGGTTGACCCAGTACGTACCGTACTCCATCCCCTCTCAGTGCCTATACTTCCTTGCCTCCTCCACCCAGCTCATATCGTTCTATAAAATAATACTAATTGTATTGTATTATGATACTAACTATCCTATATTATAATACTAACTGTCGTAAAAACTAGGACAATTAGAAAAAATAATACTAATTGTCCTGGAAAAAATTAATTGTTTTGAAAAATATTATTTACTATCTTGAAATTAGGACAATTAGTTTACAGAAGCAGAATAATTAGTTTACAGAACAAAAATAATCAGTTTACAGAACTAGAACAATTAGAAAAATAATACTAAAAACAATCTGTCCTGTGTTTCTCAATAAACGGAAACGGTGGTCCTTTACAGTACACAACTTACAAGGCGATAAAAAAATGATAACAAAAGAGAGAGAAAAAACACCCAGCCTAATGTAGAAGCATTTCCAGCCTACAAAAATGAACTCAAGGCTTTTATAATCAAAAGCAATAGAACCAAAAATTTTACATCAAGACACCAGCTACATTGTCCAGCGCCTTCCTCATAATCTTAAACTTCCCTGTGAAACCCTTATTCGCTGCAACAACATACTGCTTCACAAAAAATAGGATGCTGCACCTTAACAACTCAAGCTCAGGCAAACCCGCTATCCTCGTAAAAGCATTCCACACTAAAGATTCCTCCCTTTCAAACAAAAACTCAAAAAGCATCCTGAAATGCATAATCCGCTTCGCAGTTAGCTGCACGGGATCAGTAAAATCAACTGATTTTAAAACAGCAAGGGAGAGGGAGAAATTAGCAAGCATCTCAGCAGTGAACTTAGCCAGGTTCATTGACCGGTTCAGCTCCATTGATTCAAGCTCTTTAAATTGGTCCCACAGACAGTACTGGAGGCTAAATTTGTGGTTTTTGTCATGGCTACATAGCTTAGAGGCAAGGACGGTGTAGTACTTGTTGAACATTTTTTCTTGTAGGCAGCAGTGAACCAAAACCCGCATGACTTCTCTATCCTGTGGTTGATAAATGAGAAGAGGTGTCAGGAACCAAAAATTTGAAAGCAACTGTCATCCTACTAACCGTGACAACAAGAGTTCATTTTGCACTGAAAGCAGGAGTTATCATACAAAAACGAAATCACACGACCAAATGGTGCAAATCAAATGCCAATACAATAAATAAGCAGGATAAACTGAAAATTTATTTTTCCCAATGCCCACCTCGACGAAACTGAACAGACGTATCCAAGAAAAACCAAAGAAAACACATTAAGCGACTCAAAGAAAAAAAGCAAGCAGAAAAGAAACACAAAAACTTAAAAATTTAAAGTACCTGCTTGCCAGACAGGTCAAGCCTGAGAAGCTTCTCAAAGGCATCTAAATAATCCTCCCCACTCATTATAATACAAAATATAGCCCTTCTCAAGTCGGTGTTCATCCTCTGAGAGGCTGCCAACTGGACAAGCTTTTGTGTCTCCAAAACCTCGGTGCTGATTTTAGTTGCTACGAAGTCTACATTCTCTGATGATTCGGCCAGGTCACCTGACAACCACCACTGTCCCTTCTTGTCAGGGTCAAGAAGTTTCTGCCACTTGAGTCCACGCAAGAGTACCCCATCTGCTCTTAGCTGTAATTCAGTGATTATAAAATTATTAGTCAAATTTGCAAGTTTGCTCCTGCAAAACCTCACACAATTATACACACCCCTGATGTCTATTAACTAGGAACTGCCCCAAAAAATACATGCATTTCACTTTACCTAAATTGGTGTCTTTTGGCTATCTACAAAAAATATGAGGTTAGGGGATTAGGCAATACTTCACTTGCTTTAAAGGTTATGTCATATTGTCATATCTCCAATTATGGCACAGTAAGTAACCAAGATAATGTATTGCAGGTCAAAACATTTCATAACATTGAATATCAATGCAAGATACCTCCAAAAATAGAATTATTATGGAAACCAGAAATCAAATTTCTCAAAAAGTAAAAAGCAAAAAGGTTATAGTTTACCTTTTGCAGCCATTTCTTTAGGCGAGTGTGATATGTTGGATCCTCCTTAGTCCTCTTTTTGTTGTTTTTGATATCACATATTGTGTCAAGCATAAACTCCATCTGTCAAGTCAGTTGGGGGAAGAAAACATGAACTATTCTATTTAATTTTTGTTGTTTTTGATATCACATATTGTGTCAAGCATAAATTCCATCTTTGTAATCAGTTGGGAAAGGAAATAATGAACTATCCAACTTCAACCCAGTTAGAAGAGACAGACAGAAAGGCATAGTCAACTCACTCTTCTACTATTCATCTTTGACTTATCGTCCTGTGACCCACTAGGGCTAGTTATCTCATTTACTCTGTGTTGGATACCAAGCACAAAATCTTTCATGGAAGTTGGGTCATCACCTCTTAGCTTCATTCCACAGCCTTGCAATTTTGATAGTAAGTTCCATTAAGTATGAATGTTTTTAACACTCTAGCCCACATTGTAACCATCATTGACAGTATATTGGTATGAATTTGGCACTGGTTTAGCATTTGTTCCTTAAATGGTCTTGTCTGGGCTTGTTTGGTGTCTTGATGAAAGGTTTAGGAGGCAAAGAAGGGTCAAATTGGGGCTTAATTGTACTATGTAGAGGAGCAATATGGCTAATTCTGCAAAAGTAACAATCTAACAGAACCTCATAAATCATAACTATGAACAAAGTTGATGACATAATTGTGGGTATGGACCTTGGAAATGAAATTTTCAAGACTACAATGGTGCTAAAAAAATCTAAAAGTCTGTCAAAATGAATGAAACTATATAGACAAAATAGTATACATTGTAGGACAGTTAAGATAGTAGCAACATCCAATTCAGTCAACCGCTTGCTCAATTCATTCAGAAGATCATAAATCAGCTCACTGCACATAAAAGTAAGCAGTGTAAACTAATCAATATTAAAAAAAAACATATCGATTTTAAATAACATAAATTTCCAAGATTATACTGGTTACAACATTCCTACCAATAATTTAGTTTTTTAAGAATATCTGTATTATGCTGTAGCTGAATAACACCAAAGCACTTCACATACTTATATTTTGCAGAACATTTTTTAAATCACTCAAAACCAATTTTAAAGTCCAGCAAAAAAAAATGAGCTGTTCCCCACAGATATTATACAACCAAGTCAATTAGATTCATACAGAATTGGAAATGGATACCTAAAATCTGCCTAAATTGAACTTAATTTGGAAGTAGCAACACAAACCTATTGGAGGTAGGACAATTTATTTGGAATGTAACAGAACATGTATCATTGTTCATTGCAACCACCTCCAAGATTGCTACTGATGGAAGAACATTGGGTGTCAATTGCAAACATCATGAATTATCTGGTGCAGTTGGTGAGAAACAACAAGGCATGAAAAAAAGTACCTGGAAAAAACACCAAAAATGAACAAGTAACACAGCAGTAAGGTCAGGTTCCTAAGAGAGAGACTGTCTTCCTTGGAATATTCATCCTGAGAGAAAAGAAGAAGAAATAAACATGATTTACAAAAAAAGTAAATACAAATGAAAGGCTCCTATAGAATGAAAAGTATCTTGTTTAAAGAGTAAAAGGTGGATCTAAAGTTTAAAAAGGAGTGAACTAGAGTCTAAAAAGTATCATCTAAATCTCAAGCAAGCAGCTAGAAACCTTTTGACTGATAGAATATATATATGTGTGTGTCAGGTCTCAATTAAGCCTAAAAATGTCATATAGGTATGGGTCTGGACCAAAATAAAACAGAAAAACATCAATTGTTAATTTGATCCTAATTCCTAAAATTCTTACCTCAAATATTTTAGAAAGAGAAGCAACAAACTTTGCACTAAAGTCTACTTCAACTAGACAAGCCAGACCAGCCACAAAGGCTCCAAACACAGCAGCATACCTAAAATAGATAATTGAACAATAATTATATCTATGACTATAATTAACTTTCCAGAAGTAATTGGATGTGATAGTGCAAGTTCCCCATTAAATAAACCAAATGGGCATCATTCTAGATTTTAATGGAACTATTACAGGACAAGAAGAATACTTCTACCACCAACATGATAATGCAGAGAGCACATTTATGCCAACTGCTGTCATTGGGATGACTATTAAACAAAGGTAAGAAAAGAGGATAGAGAGTGAACTGCTGACATTTATGGTAGGTAAGTTAAGTCCACAGATTCAGCATTTGCAGTTGCACGCAAATGAGGTGGCACATACTGTGTATTAACACTTAAGCTCAGAACAGGTTTATCATTCTCTTGTTTTGATGGCGAAAGAGTATGGCAGATCTGGTCGGAGGAGCAGTTGGACAGTTGCAAGGGAACGGGGAAATTGGAGGGTTGAGACGTCGGACTTGGAGCTGCCAACTCCTCTTCATGAAGAGGAGGTACTAGGTAGGGTCCCAAGCGAGAGCACACGAAGGTGCGGCCGTGCGAGAACACAAAAAGGTGCGGCCGTGCGGGAAGAAGGACGGAAAAATAATTGAAAGTAAAAATGAAGGAAGGGGAGGTCCCACGAGTTTATTTGGTGTTATATTTCGTGTTTCAGCCTTTTTTCGGGAGAAATGAAATCTATACATGCGACTGACAGGTGGGTCCCACTTGATTTTTCTTTTTAAATTCAGTCTGTGATTTTCTATTGGCATGTCATTTGCTTTCACGTGCGTTCTCTCTCTAATTTATTGGACAGCAAAATTTCGCCAGATTCTTTGTTGCAGCGGTTGAGATTGTGGAAGAATAATTGCCACAAAAGATCCGGTGTACATATCTTATGTTTTTTCAAACTGGGACATTCTCTCACCTCAATACAAGTCGAATGGTCATTCTCGCAGACTCCATGTGCATCATATGTTTTCTTTTAGATTAGGACATTCTCCCACCTCAAAAATTTATTTTATTTTTAAAGAGCATTGGAATTCGTACACTAAGGTACTATAATCCGGGGTCATTCTCCTATACAATTATTCTTCCACAAATTGTACTATAGCTTTTGAATTACTTGGAGGTATTTCTTGATTGATTTTTTTTCCAACAAAATTAATATGAATGATAAAAGAGGTAACAAAATATGACACATCAACAAAAATAATATGAATGACTTTTTCTTTTTTTTATTGCGGAGGGAATCCAATAGCTAAATCAAAAATTATATCTAATTATAATTACACCATCAATATAACAACTATACTATCATTGTAATATGAATAATTTTTTTTCTTCATATTTTACAATGGGCGACACCAGTTTATGAATTTTTTTTATCGATCCATAAACAACATCTAAAAAAAGAAATCGTGCAACGCATGAATGCCCATTAGTTATTATTATACCTTACTAAAGTTTGATATTATGTTTTTTCTCTTAAATTGTTACTTCTTTTAAGATTTTCTTCATTGATTTCTTTTTGACCTTTTATGCAAAGCAATACTTCCACAGAGCTCAAAGTATTTTCTCTTTCAGTCCACAAAAATCAATTTCACCTTGACCTAAAGGAGAGCCTATTATCATTACTGTCACCATGTGCATGAGTGCACGTAACTTGTCGAGAAAGAGATCAACTAGTTTGAATATGGACATGAATAACCGAGAATATTTTGTTTCCTAATTATCATAGATTGACTGTGTGAAAACCCGTAAAATTATAAAATAAAATTTAAGTTTAAAATTGATAGTTAAATTCTGAAATAATTAAAATTATTAAAATTAATGACTAATATGTTATTAACAAAGAAATTCTTAGAAATCACCGAAATTATTTAATATAAAAATTCAGACACCAAAAAATTTAATACAAATAATTATTTATTTTTTTTTAATAAGAAGAAAGTTCCAACGCGTTTATAAACCGCGTGACTCTCTCTCCTCTCGAACGCGTTTATAAAACGCGTTAGAAGCCTTAAAACGCGTTTATAAAACGCGCTAGAGTCTGCAGTGATTGCGGCGAAAGTTTCTGACTTTGCGCGTTATTTTCTGATTTTACGCGTTTATAAAACGCGTAAGAGGCCTTCTTACCCTTTTATAAAACGCGTTCGAGAGATCTAATTTCCATATAAATACCCAACCTTCTGTCGTCCAAAATAAAAAAAAAAACAGAAAAAAGATCAGAAAAAAAGAAAAAAATGAGAGCAAAAGAAGAGTTAGATGGTGGAATGCAAAATAATATTAGTTGGTGCGAAACTAATAGCCATAAGGGTTGTATGCGGCACACTTATTCACTGATACAGAGTCGCACACAATCCTTATGGCTATTAATATTCCACCAACTTTAAAATAAAAACTTTCCTGTGGAATCTGTTATTACGTGTAGAGGACGGTTTGTTGGGCTGGGTCTACGAGCCATAACACCGCAGCCGACATCCTTGGACGAGAATCTGCATACATGCAGTCATCCTCATCCAAGTCTCAGAAAAAGAGGGGGTCAAGGTGACAATCAGTCGCCCGACTCTTCTCTATTAGTTGCGGTGATGTTTTCTCTTCCCACCCTTAGCAATGGATCTTCTACAATTTTTTTTTATGTGGTTCAAAATTTTAATATCATGTATTTTGTAATTTTTTTTGTTGTGTATTGTGTGGTTCAAAATTTTAATAAATTGTAATTTTTAATTTGTATTGTGTTTTTTATTATAATGTTCATTGAGTTGTAATGTCTAATATAATTTAAATAAATATTAAGTCTTTTAATATTAATATTTCGAATTTCACAATAAAAATGAAAAAGGATAAAATAAAAATTAAAATAAATTAGATAATAAAACTTACAACACATATACTACACGAATTAATACATATACTAAAACACGAATTAATACATATACTAAAACATAAAAGAAAACATATAATAATAGAACACACAATAATAAAAATATCTAATTATAGAAAACCTAATTATAGAACACACAATAATAAAAACATCTAATTATAGAAAATCTAATAATCAGTCCAAATGATATATGTCATTTCCATTTAACGGGTGATTTTCAAATCCAGGAGGACATGCCTGTTGCAAACGCAACCAAACGATTCCATCTCCACGTCGGACATGATATCCTCCATCCCTCTTAACTACATCCGTCCAATATTTCGGCCCTCTGACTTCAAAAACGTCGCGTTGAAAAACCTTCACGTAAAATTTGTCGGAAGGATAGTGCAAGTAGACGTGCCGAAGAATATCTCGTTTACTTATTCCTCCATCTCCTTGTAGAAGCACACCGGTACAAACATGACGTGGTTTAGTTGACATTATGTTTTCTCGGTTTCTTTTCTCTGCGTAACTTCTCTAAAGTTTTGGTTTTTGATTTCTGAATTTTCGACGTGAATTTGCGGAGAAGCAGGACTATTTATAGACTCAACCCTTCGTACGCGTTTATAAAAAGCGTAATAAGGTTTGAGCGCGTTTTATAAACGCGTACGAAGGGCTAAGTTAATGGAATTCAATACTTTCGCAGGCTGTCAGTCTGTTTTACTGTTTTACCTGATTCCACCTTTTAGCGCGTTTATAAAACGCGTTCCAAGGCTTCCAACGCGTTTTATAAACGCGCTAAAAGGTGGAGTCCACTTTTTGAGCAGCGTGATACTGTGAGCAGCGTTTTAGACCCCTATTCTAGCGCGTTTTATAAACGGCTAAATAATTGCCTATATATATCTCAATTCGTTCTCCTATTTCGTATCACAAAATCACAAACAAAAGACACGTAAAATCAGAAATTTGAGAAATGGAGAAGGCTCAAAACAATAATAAGATGGGGGAGGAAACATCCAAGGTGGGAGAGGGAACATCTAATGTGGGAGCAAAAAGGATCCCATTTTACGGCCCTCTGAAGAGAAGGGCCGTCTCGGCTGTACGTCGTTTCCCTCCAGGATGTGGCAGGAGCCCTGATTTTAGTATGGGGGTTAAAATAGATGAGAGTTCTAGTGAGAATAAGGAGGAGGAGAAGAATAAAGAGGTTAAGGAAGTGGAGAAAAATTAGAGTTTAATTGTGCTAGAATAATGGAATTTATCTATTTTATTTTCTATGAAATTTAATTTGTAATATGAACTTCATATTTAGAATTTATGTTATTGTATGAATTTATATTTTATCTATATTTTAATTAATTATCTAAATTATTGTGTATGAATTTATGTTTTATCTATGTTTTAATATTTATAACTAATTAATATAAAAATTAAAAAAAAATTTCATTACAATAACTATCATTAATATGAAAACAACGATTTAAATTAATAACAATTTTCATTACAATAATTCTCATTAATATGAAAACAACGATTTTAAATTAATAACAATTTTCATTACAATAATTCTCATTAATATGAAAACAACGATTTGCGGAGACTCATGGACAGTTACCCAATTCTGCGAGAGCCTTCGACAGTCGTCGAGTTCTTTCCTAATTGGGTCGGCAGAATTCTACCGCCCATTACCCATGATCGTAGGCAGCAGAGTGTTGGTCTACCTCAGATGATGATGAAGTTAGCGAGCTGTCCATCTGGGCCGACCTTCGTACATAATAACAGATTCCACCGGAAAATCTCTTATTACAATTTCGCACTTATTAACATTGAGAGGTGAGAATGATATTCAGAGGTGAGAATGAGAGATGCGAGAATTGGGTGTTTTATAAAAAGGTAAAGCCTTTTAGCGCGTTTTATAAAAGGGTACAAAGCCTTTTAACGCGTTTTATAAAAGGGTAAAGCCTTTTAGCGCGTTTTATAAAAGGGTAAAGCCTTTTAGCGCGTTTTATAAAAGGGTAGAAAGCCTTTGAACGCGTTTTATAATAGGGTAAAGCCTTTTAACGCGTTTTATAAAAGGGTAGAAAGCCTTTTAGCGCGTTTTATAAAAGGGTACAAAGCCTTTTAGCGCTACGAGCTAATTAACTGCTTCTCAACGCTAAATAGTTAATTGAATGCTGAGGGTCCCATTATACGAGTTAATTAACTGCTTCTCAACACTAAACAGTTCAAGTGCCTCAGTCTTTGCATGAAGGTCGGATGAACTAATGAGTACAAAGCCTTTTAGGATTAGGGCTTTTTGTAGATAACAAGAATGCATGTCTGTCAATGCTCTTCTTGACGGATCGAAGAATTTCCTTCGGCACAATAAAATTCCTCAAGCTAACACTAAACCTTTCAACATTATACTATACGAGTTAATTGTAATACATAAAATAATAGTATATTCTCTTACAATACATTCCATTACAATATATAAAATTATGACAACACTTAATCTTCAATTTTTTCATTTTTTCTTCCTACCGAAAGACAGTACATTGCGAAATTTCCCCCCAAACAATCCTTTTCGTCCTCTCTCCCCTGATGTATTGCCTTGATCTGTTGGAAATCTAGCCGACTCACTTCTCATATTTCCAGATGCGACATCTCTTACCCGTGGATCAATGCTTATAGAATTTCTCTGTGGTTGTACAGATTCTTGGTCCTCCCTATTATTGTTGCTTCGTGGATCAACATGCAATGACATTCGTCCTGGTTGAATGGGTGTTTGACGAGTCCGAACCGTACGTTCAGTACTCGCTGCCCTTCTTGGACTGTTGGCCCTTGTTGGTGGTCTACTGGTGTATCGACCGGATTGCAATGCGTCCATCGGATATGGGGGTTGAGGTGCTGCTAGTCGCGGTTGACTGGTTGAAGCTTCTCCTTGATTTTTCTTTTTGGTTTTTCTTGTGGAACCTCCACCTTTCCTTCCTTCCATCCTATCCATCCACATCTCTGCACGAATGATTTTGCGCCTTCCTCGATTGACCAAACTCTTGTCGGGGACAATTATCGGACCTGTATAAACTGGCCACTCTTCCTCATCTTTGTAACAATGAAACCGACCTGCTGACCAAATCATGTGCTGGTTTTGCATGCTATAGTGACCATCCACAAATTGATCTACATTGTAATTTGTCTCCCTGCAAACAACAATGACATGTGCGCAAGGGATACCTGTCAATTGTGGTTTTTGGCACTCACATGTGGTTCGAGTGAAGGGCAATTGCACATCGGTTTGCTCCATGTCGGGTGGAATTTGAACTGTGTAATGGGAATAATCGTAGCCTACACCATCACGGTACTCCTCGCGAACTTTCACGCGAAATTCTCCAAGGTCCAATCTTAACACGAATGTGCTCATAAACTCCTCTGAGATTGCAACAAAAAGATGAAGTTAGTTCAAAATGGATTAAAATGAATGAATGAATTGAATTCTTTTTCTTTAAGTACTTACGTGATTTTCCATCATGCTTGATCAATTTATTCTTTACTCCTTCCGGCCATCTTTCTCCTATACTCAACCTTTGAAGTGCTTCTTGTGTTCGCTTGTTCATCCAGTTGACACATTTATACCACGTGCCTTCTATAAGTACTGTCACTGGTAATCTTCTCTCTATTCTAAACACATTATTCAGACTCTCCGATCCATTACTCGTCATTATACCCCACCGATGCCCCTTGTCAAAACTCTGAGCCCATTTATATAGTTTTGGCCGCTCGTTGTTGTCATTTTCATTAATTTTACCACAATTTCTTAGATACTGATAAGCCCTCAGGTTGTTTTCCTTCAGTACTCCCCAATTCTCTCTAAAACGTCTAGGGTTTTTCTTGTTAGCAAGTCTACATTTGAAAAAGTTTTTCAAATCAGCATCTTGTGACCCGCCAGCCTCCTTCCATAAGTTCTCCGCAACATGCTGCATGCAGAACCGATGAATCGCTACTGCATGCGCACCTTGTGCCTTCCAACCGTAATCTACGGATGCAAATACCGCTTTTATTGCCTTATGACGGTCAGATATGACACAGTATCTAGTGTTCCGCCCTAAAACTTCCCATCTAACCCAAGACATAAACCATCCCCAAGTATCCTTATCTTCTTTCTCGCCCAATCCGAATGCAACCGGAATTAATCGATTTTCTAGATCATAACCACACACTGAGAACAATCTACCTTTGTATCGGCCCGATAAAAAACTAGCATCAATTGAGATAACAGGTCTGGCATATTTCATCGCTTCTATGCACGGACCAAAAGCCCAGGCTGCCATTTTGAAGACGCCAACGTTAGGATCGTTTGTAGGCCAAGAAACTATTGTGTATTTCGTTCCTGGGGTCGTCGCCTTCATTGCCTCTAGAAGGCGTGGAAGTTTATTGTAGGCTCCTTCCCAAGACCCAAACAATTGCTCCAACGCTCGCTCTCTCCCACGCCATAGTTTATTATAAGTCGGTTCAATACGTGGATATCTAGCCCTTATGAGGCTTCCTATATCCTGGACATTTTTTCCCAAATTTTTTTTCAATTCATCCCTAACGTGTTCGGCAATGAGAATAGCTGTAAGGTTTGCGTGACCTTTTTGGCCCGGGGGTCTCGAACAAATATGCTCATTTGGATTGGTAGAGATCTTCCAATTTGTATTATAACTCTCACGTCTACCATACAATCGCCACTTACAATTCGGTTTTTGCATGCAAACCATTACAATTTTTTGTTTATTGCTAGTTTCCGTTCGAACTTCTCGATTTGTTTTGCATGAAACATCACAGACAGCTAGAATTAGTTGTTTTTTGGAACCGAATCGTTTACCAACAGCAAGTTCGCCTTGTTGCCCTAAACTACGCTCCGGCATACCAGCATACTCAAACATGGAAATATCACATAATTCACTTACAGGATGGTGCAAGTCCGTCCTTCCTGAAACGTATGGCTAGTCGCAGTTTGCATAAAAAGGCACTTCTCTCTCAGAGAAGTCCTCCACATCGGTATATTCTTCTCCGGTAGGAAGGTCGGAGTAAGTCGCCGGACCCTCATCTTCATCACCATCGGCAACCTCGACTTCATCTCCTGATGTGTTATTGTCTTGCGTAGGAACGTACTGTTCGCCAGTGTATTGGTAAGGGGTGGATTGCTGGCCACACATAAGGTTTAAGGAAGTGTTTGGCTCACAGCTACCGGGCTCGTCAAGGGGTGTTAGGTTCAGATCTGGTCCCGTGCCATATACGGGGATGAAATCAACATGCAACTCAATAATCGGTAACCCTCTCGTCTCGAATGTCTCGTGGTAAAAAAGACGCCATTGATCTTCAGAATTTACAGGAAGAAATAGCGATTTATATCTCCCATTTACAATTTCGTTGTAACGACCATGGATATTCAAAGTGTACTGGGTTTCTAAAATCTGTAGCCTGCTGTATAATTGATTTCGAATTTCAGCAAATGTGGTATGCATATTACAACCGATGTGGAAGTAAGAAGCACCAAAAGTTGGACATTGGTTGACATATATTGTAATTGTAGACATTTTTGGATTTGATTGATAGGTTTTTAAATTGTAAGAGATAATCTGTTGTGGACGATTTCAATTCTGCGAGAATGTATAGTCTTATATAACTTCAAATAACGCGGTTATAAATTCACAAACTTATAGACAGAAATGACTAAAGTTCGCTCGAAATGACTAAAGTTTGATCGAAATGACGGAAGTTGGAATATTGCCCTCCCAGTGCGTTTTATAAACGGGTAAGAAGCCTTCTTACGCGTTTTATAAATGCGTTAATTGCGTTTTAACTATTTCGAAATTTCAGCCTTTTAGCGCGTTTTATAAACGCGTTTTAAGGCTTCTAACGCGTTTTATAAACGCGTTCGAGAGGAGAGAGAGTCACGCGGTTTATAAACGCGTTGGAACTTTCTTCTTATTAAAAAAAAATAAATAATTCTTTGTATTAAATTTTTTGGTGTCTGAATTTTTATATTAAATAATTTCAGTAGAAATCATGATAAAATCTAGTTTAAAAATATTAATTAAATCGTAAAATCTAGTAAAACTTCAAGCAAACAAATAAATTTAATTAACAAAGATTCAAATATCAGATTCATAGAATTTATGTGGATTAAAATTAGATTAAAAGCTAAGTTTCACTGATCAATTAAATCAGTTTTCAAATTCCTTCAATTTCATCTGTTCTGGACCGTTTGATCAATTCCAAAATTTCTGGAATTTTCTGAGCCGTATGATCTTCTCTTCTCTTCTCCTTATCTCTTCTCCTCCTTCCTTTCTCTCTCGTCGAGACAGTCCCCACTCGACCCCCTTTTCCCACCCCTTCGACGAATCCGCTCGTCGCCCCTCTCTCTCTCTCTCCGTCGCCAATGGCGGAACCCACAGGGCCCCTCTCTCTTCCCTCTCCCCTGGCCATTAGAAGCTCGAGCCCCACTCCTCCCTCCTAGAATCACTCGACCCCACCGTTTCCTCCTTTCCCCCATTCCGATCGATGACCAAGTGGGACCCCTCTCTCCTCTCTTCCCTGGTCAACAAAGGCACAACCCCATCCCTTCTTTTCCGTTGCCTTCGACCAATCTACTGTCTACTCTCTCTCTCCCTGTTGACCAAGGCGGAACCCCACCAGAGCCCATACCTCCCTCTCCTTCCTCTGGCCAATAACAGCGAAGGCCCCCACACTCCTCTCTGCCCCTGGTTTCGCCAAACCAGACGAGACAAACCCTAAACCCACTCCTCCTCACTCTTTAAGCCGCCTCACTATCCCTCTCTCTTCCCCTCTCTCACTCATTGCCTCTACCTCCTCCCCTCTTCTCTGTTCCACTCGAGACCTTAGAGATTGCTCTCCCCCTTTCACTGTTCTTGACTCCTCCTCTTATTTAACTCACTCACTAACTCCCTCACAACAGTCACTCAGATCCACTCTCACTCTCTCTCTCTTTCTCTCTTGCTGCACTGACCAACAATGGTGGTTGATGGATGGAACTTGGCGTTGGCTTGATGGCGGTAACAGCAACAACTTGACCTGTGGCAATTGTCAGCAGCTGCAGCCTTGCTCTTCCCTCCTTTCTCCTCTTTGCTTGCTACCTCGGTTTGACTTTTTCCCCTCTCTCTTTCTTTTGTTATGCTGTGAATATTGAGGCATGCACTTGAATTGTGTCAATTGATCTGTGATTGCTTGATTGAGCTCTGGATTGAATGATTTGCCTTGAAATTGTGCATTGCCCCTACTCTGATCTGTTTTGCTTGAATGTGTTTGTTGAATTGAATGCATGCAGTGTGTGTGCACTGCCTGTTGAGTTGGTCTGATCTGTGTTGATGCTTGTTTATGGCTCGTGTGAGCTCTGCTGGCTTTGATATGTTTAGGATTAGATGTGCTTGACTTTAGCTCAGTTTTACTGAGTTATATTGTAAATGCTTGGGATATTCTTTGCTCTGTGTTGAGAGGCGTTAGTTGCCTCCTCTTTGAGTCTGTTATGGCTTTGTTTGAGTTGTTGTGTTGCTGTCAGACTGGTACAGGCTTGGTACTGGGTTGGTACCAGGCTGGTTCAGGTCTGAGGAAGCTCTGTTGAGTTGCTGGCATGCGATGAAGTGCTGCTAGGGACCTTTCTGTGAGATTTCTGGCTATCAGGGACCTATTTGAAAAATTGTTTGAACTGGCTTTAGACCAGTTCGTAAATAAATCTGTCACCAAGGACTAAAATGTAATTTTAAGAGCAAATAAAATTAATCTAAGGGCTTATATGAAAATGTTAGTGTGGCTGGCGGGTCGGATCTGACTGTGTTTGATCGGATCTCGTTTTTACTTATCGGGTTTGGATTTGACCACCATAACCCGATGGCCTGCTGGACCCGATCCGTTAGGCACCAGGCTGGGCCCCTTATTCCCACCTGGGCCGTGGCTTTTCTCTGGCCTGCTCGGCCCCGTGCTGGGCTGTCTCTGAATTTTTGTGTTGGGCTCTGTTTATGGGCCGAATTGAACTATTAAATTAAAATTAGAATTTCTGGACTTTAATTGTTGGACTGGGCCAGGTCCATAATAAATTCTGGATTAACACTTTAGTAAATAAAGTAATTAAAATGATTAACTTAAAAATGGGATTAATTATAAATCAAATTGTATCTAAATTAATCGGATTAATATGTAAACTTAAAGATGGGAGATGATTACTAGCAGTCCAATCATCCGGGCTGTATGATCCCAAACACATTAAAACACCAACACGTTAAAATAACAATTATGTTATTTATTTTAACAATATGACAAAGTATTTAAGAAATATATTAACTTTAGTTAATAATAATTTTATTCACTAGTACAACTATATTTTTCAATATAATATTAATTATAATCACACTTGAAATTACGTTAGTAAAATGATAAAAGTATTAATCCACCTTTATTCACTAAACTTTATTTAAATATGATGAGTTAGTAAAATAATTTCATACTTGGGCAAAACACTATTAGAATTACTATAAAACTAAAAGACTTAATTAAAATTGTTACACCACATTAACGTGTAGAATGGACCGTAGGAAATTATATAAAACGTCTTTCTTCACAATTACTTTTTAAATAAAGCTCTGTCAAAATTTTATAAAATATTTCTCTAAATAAAATAACATATTTTAAAACAGAATCCTCTTTTCAGATAATCCAAATCCTTAATCCAAGTAGTTAGAATCTCAATACAAAAGAGGGTTAACTTTAGTGATCGTTTTAATGAGTGTTAAGTTCTAGTTTATGTTCTGATTAGTCGATCTTTCGTTAGGTGAGCACGAGGACTACTCCGGAGTAGCAGACGAGTACTACCCAGAGTACGAGACCGGTGACGCAGGACAGGACACCACCGACCATCACGAGGAGTAGTCGCGTCTTCTTAGACTTTTCCAGGTGTGGATTGTCTTTTTATGACTATTATAGATGCCTTAGGTTTTGTTTAATTCTTAGTTAGAAATTAGATCATTATTTAAATGTGTGCATATCATGTCATCTACATTAAGTAAACAGTTAAGAGCATATCATTAAAGATTAGTTTTGCATATATATAGGATATGCATTCATATTAATAAAGTGATTAATAACTTAAAAGTGCCCTAAATCAACACTTGCATCTGGTGCGGATCAGGATAGTGAGATCGAGTGAGATAAGAGCGTTTTGCACGCGATCTCCATTATCGGGAGTGGTACCTCAGCCATTGCCCGTGGGCTCCTTATGATAGCGATCTCGAGCAACGCGTTTCCGATGATCACTCAGCAGATCGACCGTCAGGCGGTACTGCGGTCACTTGATAGTTATTTGTGTTATTATTATATCTATTTGTCTTGTGTATTATATTCCTTTGGCCTGACATTGAACTAAGAGCTGAGTGTGCTATTATATCAGACTACCTCTCGATCCCCATGAGTCAGTTGGCCGGTACCGTGTTTAGTGCCCACTTCTTTAGCGGGAATGTGGGAATAGGGGCAAGGTTGAGTAATCGAGCAAGGATGAGTTAGGTAGATCTGTAGGTACGGTTCATGTCATTTATATTAGGATTTGTGAGATGGATTCTGGATTTTATGTGACATACGATTTGACTATTGAGTGCGGGTGCTTCACTCTCGTAGTATTATATGACCTCCGTATATTATTATACTATTATTATTATCCGCTTCTCCAGATACTTTTTCTAATTTTACTTTAGCATGTCATTATGTGTGGATTAGTAATATCATTAAATTATACTTACACTTAGAAATTATAATATAGGAATTAAAATGATCCAAATTGAGTATGGTGTAGTTCCTAACTAGTTTTTAACCAAAGCCTTAGGTTTATTCTTTTTCCACCACTGAGTATTCGCGTACTCAGCCCACATAATTGCTTGTGGCGTAGGTTCAGGTTTGGTAGACTTAGCAGAGAAATTTTTGCCAGAAGACCAAACCGAGCTGGAATAGTATTTATCCGCTGTGCATTATTACTTATGTTTTGTTTGTATGATGACTGGAGATTTTGATATGTGTATATTTACCAGTCTCTTGTGTTGTATGAACAAACTATACCATTATTATGTGATATTATTTGTGATATTTGTATATGTGACACTGTTTTATAGCCTTACGTGTGCGCAGCAGATTGTGCATACGTGGCGGGGCTGTCCTCCCCAGATTGCGGCTTGGTTTGGGGTGTGACAGAGTGGACATAACTCGACTTCTGTTACTTCTGTTTTAGGTATGCTATTTATTGGATATTGGTGTATTTAGACAGTTGTATTGTATGTATTAGTGTTAGAATTCTATGAATGGGCTCATGATTTGGAATCTAAGCTGGCGTATCTGGAAAAATGGTTCTACACAATTTCTCTTTTACGGAGAAATTACGATTAACTAAATTAATTATGATGTCGTCCTTAATGTAAAAAATTCATGGATTTAAAATTTGAAAAGAATTTGCATACCCACTAGCTCTTAATAATTAATAAAAAAAATATTAAAATAAAATCCAGGATAGCTGGAAGGCACAATTTTCAGAAAAATTAAATAAATAAATTAATTAATTAAAATAAAAGAAGTGGTCAAATTTGTAAATCAGTGGCGGCCAATCTCCAGATCCGTATTGACGGCCGTTCACACCTTGAGCAGTCGGATTAGAGACTTTCATCGGTTATAAAAAATTTGAAGTGTGAAAAATTGGGATCCAATTTTGATTGGTACGATTGAGATCTGACGGTTAAGAGAAGGGACAAGGAAAGGAAACCCAAACCCCAATCAGGCAGGACGCTCTATTTAATGCTCAGACAGGAGACAGCGCTTGGTATTTACTCTAAAATATCTCGTCTCCAGTCTCCATTTCTCATTTCTTCTCTTCTCCAACAAAACAAAAGAGAGAGCAATCAATAATTAATGGCGCCGATCGCCGTAGGAGCGTCGCTTCCCGAAGGAAACCTCCATTGGTTCGACGAGTCGGATCAGCTGCAGAGCGTGTCCGTGCATGCACTCGCCAAGGCCAAGAAGGTCGTCCTCGTCGGTGTCCCCGGCGCCTTCACCCCCACCTGCAGGTTTCTCTTCTATTCTTTTTGGGAAATAATTAACAACAATTTCTGACATTTTTTGAGCAATTCATCTACTTCTTCACAAGGGTCAAGCAATAAAATTTGGGCAACTCTCATCTTCTGTGACCTAAATAAATTTGCTTTTTCGGATTTAATCTGTTTACACATCGAAATATCCTCCCAGTACAATAGAAAGTTAGCATTCAAAAAAAGAAAATCGAACTTTGACTTTTGCATTTAAATAGTTAGTTGTTGACCAGTTAGTTCTGATAATTTATACTCCAACTTAAAATGAGCACCATTTCTTCACCAAAAAGGTACGTATGTTGGCTACAGCTAGTTTTGTCTTAATATATCACCACAATGTTGCAATTGATGATTCCCTCAAGGAAAGGCAGTTTTGTTTTGTCATGGACTTTGTCCGTCGTAATCACAACTTGTACTTTTTGACTTGTAATTAGATGCTTCAAGAAAGATACCTGTTTGGACTCTTCAATTTTTATTAGCTTTGACTCTTAGATAGACACATTGTACAACACCAGCAATTCCTGATATTCTTCAGATACAAATAGTGTTATTCTGGAACAAACTGGAAAACAAATTATCGTAAGTAATATAATTTGGATCTGTATACTGATATGACAATTTATTTGTGTTGTGCAGCATGCAGCATGTGCCTGGCTTCATTCAAAGTGCAGAGGAGCTCAAGGCCAAGGGTGTTGATGAAATCTTTGTCATTAGTGGTACGTAATATGTTGATTAATTCTCTAAAGTGTACATAATGGCCTCTTTGGTAGTTTATTGTATTAACCGTCTCTTTCTACAAAGGTTGGGTTTTTTTTTTTTTTTTTTTTTTTTTTTTTTTTTGCGGAGGTGATACCTTGACCAAGTATAAAGTGCATGTATTGGAATTTGAACTTTCTTCTATATTTCTTTTCCTTTAACTTTTTTGTTTCCATTTTTTTTGGGTTGTTGGGGATACATCATATGAAGCGAAAAATAAAAAGGTTTATACTGGAATAGAAACCAGATGCTTGATTATTGGGTCACCTATTGAAAGAAAAGGAAAAATATAAAGTAACAAACACTGATTGAGAAAATAAAATTATACGTGCAGTGAATGACCCATTTGTGATGAAGGCATGGGCAAAGACATACTCTGAAAACAAGTATGTGAAGTTCCTGGCAGATGGGTCGGGCAATTACACCAAAGCACTTGGTTTGGAGCTGGACCTCTCTGAGAAGGGGCTGGGGTCTCGCTCCAGGCGTTATGCCATCCTGGCCGATGACCTTGTTGTGAAGGTTGCCAACATTGAGGAAGGCGGTGCATTCACTGTCTCTGGCGCCGATGAGATTCTCAAGGCCCTGTAGAGAGAAAATGGTTGGAACCATGGTCTCTTTTTGTTCTTGTGTAATTTAAGTTCCTTTCAATAAAGGTTGTTCGTTTCTGTGCTGGATGATAAGGCAGCCTGAACTGCTGCTTCTGTTAAAGTGACGTTTGTTTCCCCTAGTTGGCTGCTGTTTTTGTTAATAATGCTGGTTATTTCTTTTGATTTTGTGTTGATGAAGTGAAAATTATCATATGCAAAAGCACCGTTTCGTTTAGTTATTCCTTGGGCAGTGCATGTCAGGGCGATAGCGAGGTAAATCAGTAAACATCCTGTCGACAAATTTCTTGCGATAAATCTTTAATGACTTAATTGCAAATTTGTATCTGTGATAATTCCAAGGAGATGATTTCTATATTCAGCAAAAACTGGCTTTTTTACGTGTATTATGAAATGAGTGCGTCTGTGATATTCTGACTTTTCTTCTATAATGTTACTGTGATTGCAAGTTTCTAAGTTCCAACTTCTATTCTTTTTTTAGACGAGCCGCATAGTGGCTGCCAAGTGGAAGTTTGTAAGATTCATGTTCAACAAATTTTTTTTATCATGTTTCTGGTTCGAAACCAATTATCGTTGAAAAAACGTATTATTATATTCTGCCCTTCTCAAGAGCTCAAAAATTTTATTTAAAAAAAATTTAGGGTGGAGGTTTATTAACAGCCAATCAGTTAGAAAACTTTGATACTGGTTAAATTATCAAAGCGCACTCCAATTTAATGAAAATTGATACGTCACCAACTTATTCAGCTTCAAACCGAGTTCTTAGGTGTAATTGCCCGACCCATCTGCCAGGAAATTCACATGCTTCATGCCTTCATCACAAACGGGTCATTCACTGGCCACTGCTGTTGGAAAGGACGATAATTAAGGGACAATTAGCCTCAGTTAAAGAATCATTTACTGTTAGGTACACTTGGTACCAAAAATGATACATCTTTTTAAAGTTTGTAGGTAGCCTATATTAATTTGTAAGTCTGTAGAAAGAGACTGCCAATACAATGAACTATGAAAGAGTCACTTGAACACTTGCAGAAATAATCAACACCCTTAGCCTTGAGCTCCTCTGGGCTTTGAATGAAGCCAGGAACATGTATTGCATTCTGCACCAAACAAATAAAATTGTCATGTCAGTCTACAGATCCAAGTTATTTCAGTTCAAACAACTTGTTTGTAAGCTTGTTCAAGAACAGCAATATATCTATTGTTGGCTTTATACAATGTGTCTATCTGAGAGTCGAAGCTAATAGACATAACATAAAAGGATTCAAGATTCAAAGTGGTAGTTCTTAAAAGTCAAACAGTACAAATGCTGAATGCAATGTGTGTGTGACCATCGAATTCAGGTGCCTTTCTATAGATGGTTCGCTAAATCCAAATTTGATTTGATTTGATTGCTAAAATGATCCAAAATCCGACCGCACAAGTTGTGAACAGAGATTTATTTATTATATATAATTTTAATTTTTTTTTGTATTATTCCTTCGTAATTGCATTTGCATAGACACCCAGCAAGGCTGATATGGATCGTTGCTATGCAAGATAAGAAGAAAAAATTTTAATGCAGGAAAATTTATACCACAAAAGTTTTGATTGGATCTACAAAACGTATGAAGAGAACTTGTTGACATATTTTTTGTAACAAAATGTTAGAACAAAAATTAGATAATTATTCAATATTGCTTATGAAGAATCTGGTAAAAATGGAATTAAAAAAAGTACCAAAGTATTTTTGTATTTCTTATTAGGTTGTTTATTTTGCTTTTTTAATTCTTTTTTATATAAATCGTATGTTTAATATGCTTAATTGAAAAATGCGTCCGACGTTGATCGATTAAATAGAGCCAATGCCATAATTGTCAAATAATTTGCATATCGTATAAATTACATTATAAATCCCGGATAAAATGGTATGATATTTTTAATCATTGTTAGAATGTTCAGCAATTTATCTCGCCGCTCGCCCCTGGCATATGCAACGTACATGCCAAAACCAAAAAAGTGGTCATCTCGTTGACATTTCATCAAAATATTCATGCATCTGATAATTTTCACTTTACCGATAAAAATCAAAATAAATACCATCAGAGAAATCATCAACAAAAACAGCAGCCAAATAGAAGAAACTGACATCAGTTGTACAGACGTAGCAGTTCAAGACGCCTTATCATCCAGCACAGAACGAACAACCTTTATTGAAAGGAAATTAAGTTGCACAAAGAACAAAAAGAGACCGAGGCTCCAACTATTTTCCCTCTAGAGGGCTTTGAGAATCTCTTCGGCGCCAGAGATGGTGAACGCGCCACCTTCCTCGATGTTGGCGACCTTCACAATAAGGTCATCAGCCAGGATGGCATAGCGCCTGGAGCGGGACCCAAGCCCCTTCGCAGAGAGGTCCAGTTCCAAACCGAGTGCTTCGGTGTACTTGCCCGACCCATCTGCCAGGAACTTTACGTGCTTGTTCTCAGAGTATGTCTTTGCCCATGCCTTCATCACAAACGGGTCATTCACTGCACGTATTATGCTATTTTTATCAACCAATATTTCTTAATGATATCTTTTCTTTTTCTTTGAATAAGTATCCAAAATCAAGCATCAGGTTTCTATTCCCATATAAATCATTCTTTGTCATTACCCACCAAAAATAAAAAAGAAATAAAATAGAAGAAGCAGGTCCCAAATTCTATCACATTTTATACTCACTTTGTAGGAATAGACTGTCAATACAATAAACTACCAAAGAGTCAATTATGTCAATTAGAGAAATAATCAATATAATAATGTACCACTAATGACGAGGATTTCATCAACACCCTTAGCCTTGAGCTCCTCTGCGCTTTGGATGAAGCCAGGAACATGCTGCATGCTGCACCAAACAAATAAAATTATTTCAGCTCAAAAAAAAATGTTTTCAAGCTTGTTCAAGAACCATAATATATGTATTTGAATAATTTCAGTAATTACTGGCATCATACAATGTGCCTATCTGAGAGCCAAAGCTAGCTAATAGGAGATAAAAAGGATTCAACCTGGTATATTTCCTGAAGTATCTACTTAAAAATCAAACAGTACAAATGCTGAACACAATTGACAAAGTCCATTAGAGAAAAAAAATATATTTTTACGTGCAAGAATCACCACCTACAATTTTTTGGTGATACAGCATGACAATTTTTTTGAGGGTTGAACTAAAGCAATGTAATGTCATGCTTTAGTTCAACTTTTTGAGGGTTGAACTCTTGAGTACTGTTTAATTTTGTTTGAGCTGAACTCTTAGTTGGTATGTCATGCTTTAGTTCAACTTTTTGAGGGTTCAACTTCTTTGTCTAGATTCTAAAGCAATGTAATTTGCTTCAAAATTATGACCTCTCAACTGTACACTTTTCAATAATCAAAATGTTGATCGGTTAAAATTAGGAGTTTGAATTATTGGAAGAAAAAAATTGTTTTTATGACGTGTTCCAAAAAAAGGAGATGTCATGTGATCTCTCCATCCTTTTTCTTTGAAATTTGCCCGCTATTGGGACATTGATAGCACTGCACAGATATTCTCCAGAAAAATTGATGCTTGAAATCGACAGCTACATAGATATGGTTTATCCTCAGAACTATCCAGTTAACAATTAATTTTATATTCTACATATATAGTCAAAGTTTGATTATTATTATTTTTTTTGTTAACTTCCTTTTCTACTGGGAGCACATATCCAGATTCAATAATTTCATGGGTGAATAGTTTAAATCCCAAAAAGCTTAAGTTAGGTCACTGAACATGAAAGATTCCCAAAATTTGTTGCTTCACCCTTGTAAAGAAGTAGTAGATCAATTTGGTCAAAAGCATGTAAAAATTTGTTAATTATTTGCAATTTTCAAATAATGATATATGTGATTTTGCAAAATTGAACACGTGAGCATAGTGTGTTACACAGAATATGTATGTAAGCTGGAATAAATGAAGCTAATATTCAACAAAAAAAAAAAAAAGAAACCTGCAGGTGGGGGTGAAGGCACCGGGAACACCGACGAGGACCACCTTCTTTGCTTTGGCGAGTGCATGCACGGACACGCTCTGCAGTTGATCCGACTCGTCGAACCATTGGAGGCTTCCCTCGGGCAGCGACGCTCCTACAGCTATCGGCGCCATTAATTTTTCTTTTTCTTTTTCTTTTTCTCGGAGAAGAAGTGGAATGAGATTTTTGGTTTTTGGTTTTGGAGCGGCAAGTACAAGTACGTATGTATATACATATATAGATATACTCGGTTGAGCGGTGTATATGTGAAGCGCTACAGATCTTGGGGGTTTCCTTGTCCTTGTCCTCCTCTTAATTGTCCCAGATGGACACTCAACCGTCTGATCTCCATCATACGAATTAAATTGGATCATGATGGATATGGACAGTTCAAATTTGATTGTACAAGTCTGAAATCCGACCGCTGCAGCTGTGAACGGTCGTAAATACGGATCATGAGATTGGCCGCCACTGATTATAACAAGTTGACCTTTTTTTTCTTTTTAATTAATTTCGCAAGTCTCTGCAAGTTGAGCCTTCTACTCTATTTTCCTTTTTTTTTTTTCAAATATATCTCGTATTCACGCATATTCTTTTCAAGTTGAGGTTTCAATCATGCTTCCAATGAAATTTGATCTTTAAATCTCTAATTACTTATTTTAATTATAAACTATTGGATCATCATTAGATCATTGTTTTACTTAACCAACTTTTTATTATGCTCTTTCATTTTGCATCCATGACTTAAGAACAGGAAGATTTTAAAGGAAGGATATGGTGGCAATGTCCGATATTTTTTGCCCCATCAATTCCTTTCTTTATTCTTTATGGTTACATAAACATTTCCTTTCAAAAAATTATACATTCAACCCCACTTAAAAATATAAAATTATAAATGTAATTCTCTTGTGAATCCCAGCGTTAAAAAACATCCTTTTGGAAATTATATTCTATCAAAATTAATACATATCAAAATTAACACAAACCGGTTTAATACTATATTTTTAAGATTGAAATTTTGAAGTTTGAAGCATCGTTTAATCTTTTCAATGTGATTTTTTATTTTCGAACTCTGCATGGAGTTTTCTTTTTGTACATTCGTTTATTATCTTTACACTGAGGGAAAAAGTATTGTACAAATTTAGTATACTATTTTTTCCATAGTTGAAAAATATAGAAAGTGTCCATATTAAAGCTTTTCAGACAGTTCAACATTCTGGAATCAAATCCAAGAAAATAATTCACGACATTTACACAAATATCTGTTTCCACTTTCCAACTAAGAAAAGATCATGCTCCAAAAGACAGTACCCAATGTAAGGAAAATTTCTGGTCTTCTGGCCGTTTGGATCGCTTAGGAATTTGAGGAATATGGGGAATTTCTTATTTCTGGGCATAAATTTATTGGGAAGTGTGTAACTTTGGCTCCGTTTGGATGAGGTGTGGGTAGGACTGAGCAAAAAACTCGGCCCTCGTGAGCTAGCTCGAACTCGAATCGGATAATACTCGATAGCAACTCGAGCTGTTTCAGCTCGAGCTGGAATAACTCGAGCTACACCGGCTCGGAAGGCCCATGAGCTGAGTTCGAGTTGCCTTCAGCTCGCTCAACCCAACTCGTGAGACTTAGCCCAATTCGTTTGTTTAGTCTGTAACACAACCCAGTTTTTAATCACTATTCTATAACACTAAGTTCTTTTCATTTTTATAGAGAAATAGCCATATCTTCCTCCTGAACTCTTCGTATGCCTTCTATGTGCTTTTAAACATTATTTAATATTTATGTTGTTTGCTTTTTAGTTTAGTTATTACGAAGTCTCAAAGTTTGATATTTAATAACGAGCTAGTTTTCAAGCCATGAGCTAACTCGAGTTCTAATGAGTTGAGTTTGAGCTGCTAAAAAAACTCGGAATTGCTTTGGTGTGCTGAGCTGAGCCAGCTCGACTTGAGATGAGTTTGAGTTCGAGTTAGCCTCGGCTCGCTCAGGCTCAGCTCATTTACACCCCTAGGTGTGGGAAGAAGGAAAGAAGTATTGGGAAGAGTGTAATTTTGTGAAGAGTTTGAATTGTTTAATAATAAATTTGGTCCTTCTTCTCTTATTCTCTTCTTCCCACTCCAATCCAAACATAGCCTTTGTGAAGAGTTTGGATTGTTTATAATAAATTTATGTCTAGGAATTGAAAATTTTCCAAATTCTCAACTCATCCAAACGGCCCCTTCGTTCTTAATTTTCTCAATAAAAAAATTGTCACAAATCCAATTAAAAATCCCACCTTTTGCCTTCAATAATGAAAACTACCAAAATACAGACCAAGGGTAACCTAAGGCTTCCAAGTTCCAAGTTCCAGTATCAAAGAGAAAAAAATACACCAACGTATACAAAACGGAAATAACAGAAAGCGAGTTTCATTTTTTCAATAATTGACCCCAAACTCCTCCATCGATATATTGAATTTTGGATGAGTCGTCTTATCACTTTTTTTAGAGAATTTCCGGCATTTAGTTGAACAAATTAATACGTGGTGCGGCCGTGCGGTGTTGCTCGGAATTACTTAGGACCATCCTTCAGATTCTATCATCCTCATCATCCTCACGCGTACGTAACTAACTCGCGTACGTAACTAACTCCTCCCTCACGCATACACTCTCTCGCCTTCCCCTCCTCTGTATCCTCCCCTGTCCCCTCCTCCCTCCCACGTACACTGTCCCCCTCCCTCCTCCTCCCTCCTACATACGTCGTCCCCCCTCCCCCTCCTCCCCTCCTCCTTCCCATGTACACCGTCCCCCCCCCACCCTTCTCCTCTTTCTCTACACACTTCATAACTGTTGAAGTTAACATATTTAAATGTTGAAGACAATATCGTAATTGTTGAAGTTAATATATGTACTGTTGAAGTTATATATGTAATTGTTAAATTTAATATGTTATATATGTAACTGTTGAAGTTAATATATATAACTGTTGAAGTTATATGTGTAACTGTTGAAGTTATATATGTAGCTGTTGAACTTATATATGTGACTATTGAAATTAATATGTTATATATGTAACTGTTGAAGTAAATACATATAACTGTTGAAGTTATATATGTAACTGTTGAAGTTATATATGTATCTGTTGAAATTATATATGTGACTATTGAAGTTAATATGTTATATATGTAACTGTTGAATTTAATATATATAACTGTTGAAGTTAATATATATAATTGTTGAACTTGGCATATTTAAATGTTGAATGTAATATTTAAAGTGGGCATATTTAAATTATTTGAAGTGGGAATGATGGGGATGATGAATATCGGAAATGATCCTTATCACCCCCGTTTTTTATTCCCTATTTTCTATTTTTAAATTTGAATGTTAGTTGTCTTGATCGTACGTACACACGACAACATACAGTACAGACTGTATCCATTTGTATCTTCACGCATACATGATCCTTATTAAGCATGCATCATATATAGCAAACTTCAATTAATCTATATATAGAGCAAACCACAATCTCCTTCATCATCCATCCTATCTATCCATCATTCTCTTTCACATCATTTTCGCATCAACATCACAGAAATGGAAGCCAGCCTTGTATCCTTCGTCGCTGTGCTCTTCCTTTTCTCCTATCATCCAGTATCTGTCTCTGCTGACATCGCCAAGGTCGACGAGGTATGCAACAATGTCGGTGGCTGGTACATCACCCCACAAGTCTGCCACTCCGTCCTTGGCACCGACCCTCAGAGCAGCACCGCTGACTTAAATGGCGTTGGCGTTATCGCAGCCAATATCGTAGCCAAAAATGCAACTCTCACACTTGGGAGCATCAAGAAGATATTGGATGCCTCATCAGACCCGAACCAAAAGAAAGGTTTGGAAACATGCGTGCTCGTCTACACAAACATCATCCCCAAGCTGAATGGTGCGGTCGCGTCGATCAAAAGCAAGAAGTACAGTGAGGCCTTGGAGGTGATGAGTGAAGCCTTAGCGGTGCCAGCCAAGTGTGATGCTGCAACGATGAACGATTCTAACTTGAAGATGGTGTTGGATCGGGATGGGATACCATTTTCAACGGTGGCATCGGTGGGTCAAGCCGTTGCCGGTTACCTATCGAGCAACTATAGTGCTTGATTTCTTCTTGTATCTTAATATGTGATTTAATGAAGTGTTCTTAACCGGACTCTTGTATATGTATCTCGACCTGAGTGTGGCTTTGATTTTTCTATGAAAAACCTATAATTAAGAGAAAACAAAATTAAATTTTGTTGCTACAAGATGAATGAATGAATTAATATTGAATCGAATATGTTGGATACAAATGCTTGGAATTTGCTTCGCTCAAAAAATACGTGGAACAGGGCCGACTGATCAGAGCTATAGGAGTGATCCAGTTTTCTGTAATAGCGGCCGAAACTTATAAATATCAAAATTAATAGAAGAAACCGAAACAATTCATTCACAAACTTACACAATTTAAAAAAATACTATGCGCTAATTAATTAAATCATTTCGGAATGGCAATTACCTCTTTGATAGTATACACACTTCATCAAATCAGATGGCAATTATTATATTTAAAGTATTATTCAATTTTGCACTTTATTATATTTATTTGATATTATTTATTCATCCATATTGTACATTTTTTTTATTGAATTATTATTATCATTATTATTCGTTTTCTACCGTTACCCTACCCTTATCGTTAATTCATAACGGGTAAGGATAGGGTACGGATAAGTTAATTTTTAACGGGTACAGGTAGAGTATGGATAAAAAAAATTTTAACAGATGCGGATAACGAAAATGTCTCTACCGTACCCTACCCTATCCATTGACAGCTCTACGATGACTAGGTGTTCTACATATAGAAGGGAGCCGCTGCAGCCGTATGTATTTTTTATTATTATTTATTATTATATATATTTTTTTTTGTGGTTAGTCCCATCATGTAATTTTTCATGTACCTTAAAACGAATAAAAGGGTATTTGTACATAGTATCTAATTATTCTGCAAATTTGTAAAACTCAACAAGGAATTAAGCACCTCTTCACTAAAGAACTTAAACAACAATAATAATGCAATTAGGCTCCATTTGGATAGGTGTGGGAAGAAGGGAAGAAGGGAAGAAGTGGGAAGAAGTATTGGGAAGTGTGTAACTTTGTGAAGAGTTTGGATTGTTTATAATTTTTTTTCTTTTTCTTCCTTCTTCTTCTTCTTTCTTCCAACGATCCAAACGCACCCTTAGCCTTTGTTTGGATGAGAGAAGAAGAAGAAGGAAGAAGGAAGAAAGAAGAAAAAAAATTATAAACAATCCAAACTCTTTACAAAGTTACACACTTCCCAATACTTCTTCTCACTTCTTTCCTTCTTCCCTTCTTCCCACACCTATCCAAACGGAGCCTTAAAAATAAATGTAGCCCGGCTGCTTAATTTGGTGACTGCATGCATGTAAGTGTGGTGCAACAACTCTTTAAGGTAAAATATGGTTTGGGTAGTTCAAGGGTTCAAGTTGCTACATATACATATAAATTAACTAATTAAATTGTGTTCTATTAGCCAGGAGAGTGAGCCCAAATATCACGGCTACAAGGGAGAGTCATGTTGGCCAGTGACTGCTATATATGTACATATTTGAAGTATTGCGGAGACCAAATCTCCTTTCTAAGAAAATGACTATAACTAATGTTGGTCCAACTTACTTCGGAGGCTTGCACGAGACAAGACACAATGACACATCCTAGCAGCCTTCTGATTCGTCTCATATTCAATTCCAGATAGGAGCACCGAGCACATCCCTTCTATTAAAAAACTAGCATTCTTGTAGTTGTATGCGCTAGCCCCCTTATGGTTAACTAATTGCTACTTGCTAGCCAACCCCCCCCCCCCCCCCCCCCTTTGAGGCAGCCCAGCATCTTGTATTATATGAACAATTTTCAATTTTCAATTAAAATGAGAGGATGCTTTTACTACCAGTGATAAATAGTTTAATTTGTTAGTACATTGTGCATTTTTTTCCATTTTGACCCACCCGTGCGCCGTGCCTTATCAGAATTACAGAAGCATTTATTCGATTTTTCGAACCAGCGGATAAAAATTAATTATAGAAAAAAAAAATGGCCGGAGACAAATGGCAAATTTATATAAAAGAGACTCAAATGAGGGGAGCGTGTTGCGAAGTTCTTATGCATGAGGTTTATGTTTTGAATCGCTTCTAAATGTACGGTGAGAACAGCCTTAGACAAACTGATTTTGTTAGAAGTTCTTCTTTAAATTAAAAAATGGGGGTCAAATTCTTAAATTCATATCCATTCAGCCTTTTTTTTTTTTTTTGACAAGTCTTCCAAGTGATTGTAAAGTACTAATTATTCTTTGCTGCCTGGTTGGCTTACTGCCTACTTTTTAGTAGCCAGTCATTAATAGTTTTCAATGGCAGAAAAAGAACATTAGGTGCTGATACGGTGATACCTTCCATTATTTCGTTTTCTTTAATGTAGATGAATGAAGGTCTAAGTGTGCAAATTGGCATATGCCCCTAATTACTCGGACAGATCTAAATCAGATACGTAAAATATGCTAATTGGTGCAAATTGCAAATTATATCTGAAACACCTTTTTTTCCCCCAAAGGAACACCCCAACTTAAGGTAGTTGCACCCCGTAAAGTCTCCAACCATTATAAACAACATAGTCAAATATATATGCAAAATTCATTTGGTCCTAATTTTACTCATCGGGAAAAATATCAAATGCTCGAGAGAATCATTTTCTTTTAATCTAAAGACTAAGCACAATTAATGCTTCTCGAATAGACGACGCAGGGTTTAAAATCCGGGTAAAAAATTCCTTTTGAACATTTAAAGTTGAAAATTTTAATTCCCATCTTAATCTTGGGTGCGTTTGGATAGGTGTGGGAAGAAGGGAAGAAGGGAAGAAGTATTGAGAAGTGTGTAACTTTGTGAAGAGTTTGGATTGTTTATAATTTTTTTTCTTCTTCTTTCTTCTTCTTCTTCTTTCTTCCAACGATCCAAACGCTCCCCTTAATAAATAAATGTCGTTCTCCTCTTTTAGTTACTTACAACAAGTTGCAAATAAATAAATAAAGGTAAGCATTAATTGCTTATTGTAAAGGTAACCAAAAAATGTGTAGCATGTTTGTGTCTTCAGAAAATGATACATGCATTCACTTCTCCCCCATCTTCTGCGCACACAAATCTCCAAAAATTGCTCTTTTAATGAAAGTGAAAATCCAAATCATTCTTGTGACCTTGTCAATTAATGTGCTTGCAATATGGTTCCTAGGAAGCATGGATTATTGAAATATCAATAATCCCTATTAATGCACTTTTACCTTCTTCACATGCATGCAAATCAAGTTAGCTTACATTTCAACCTCTTGTCAAGATAACATGTCTGCTTGAATTTGGGAGCAGCATCTATAGTTCGCTTGATCAACATGCAAAGAACAATCATGCCACCTAATCTTATGTTCATTACCAAAGCATGAACAAGCCGTGCAACCGATGCAAAGACTTGAATCATGTCGCATGTTACAAACAGGAACAAAATAAAACATGCTACAAGAAGAAAGCAGATGATGAAGAGAAATGCACCGACGATAACAACACAGCCTATGAGGGAGCCATGAAGCAGCGCAAGGAGTAGTAGATCCAAATGGGGTACCATTTTTGGAGAACCGATGTGAAACAATGTAGACTACAGAAGGAAAAGATGATAATGTTACATATCCTTATAAACATCTCTTTGATAATTAATGCTACTGTATGGATACTTGTGAGCCAGGAAAGGAATGTTAATAGCGTCATTTACAAGGAAGAAACACTTTTTAGTGCAAAATGCTGGATACCTTGTTAAAATTGTTATCTAATATCACAAATTGATGAGTAATGACTAATCAATATTTTGATTTTTTTAAATCGATTTATGTGGATAAAAGAATTCTAATCGTTAAAAGATTTTCGAAGTATTATATATTACTGATCATTATGTACAAAGAACCTGTTTGGATAGTTAGGAATAAGGGCTATTTTAGACTAAATAGCTATTCGGGACTAAGAAACCATCCAAACAGTCCAGGATTAAGAGCTTATTCTTAATAAGACTAAGATTAGTTAATCCGATATTTTGTTAGAATAAGAGTTGAGATTAGAAAGAAAAGCTCATTATTTATTCTTTCCTCATCCAAACCAAAAGTCTTAATCTGAGATTAAGCTTATTCTTAAGAATTTAGGATTAAGAATCTTAATCTTGAATAGCTAATCATACCCTTAATCTCATACGATCCAAACAGAGCCAAAATCTAGTAATTTTGTAAAATTAAAATAATGTGCAGACCAATAGGCTAGTATATGGCTTAAAAAAGAGTTGTGGAAGAGAGAAGCAGTCCCAAATTTTTATTTATTATTTTTTTTTTTTGAAGATGAGCTGTCCTAAATGAATTCAGATTTGGTGCCGTGCGGCACCCGTGTAGCGCACCTCTCGGCCCGTCAGATCTATGATGGATGGCCCCTAAATTTCACCGGATTGTAAGGTCCGAAAAAAATTGACCGTTGAGAACAAATCGGACAGCTCGAGAGGTGCGCTACACGGGATCCGGAATTGGCCCAAATTATACAAAAAGGTTGGCCAAACATCCGGTTAAAACAGAAACAAAGCAGAGAGAAAAAATAAATTCTAGATCGTCGACAGCAGGATTCGAACCTGCGCAGGCAAAGCCCAACAGATTTCGAGTCTGTCTCCTTAACCACTCGGACATATCGACCCTTTAGGATATTGGCTGCAAATGATTTACTTCTCACGAATAATTAGTGTTTTTCCCCATCTGTCAATTATTTACTTCGTACTTGAAGCGAGGCAAAATGATTCTTATGGATTTTCATGCGTTGCATGTGATAGTGTTGTTGAGGTTGATGGCCGATTGATGCATGTTTGACTGCTTTCGAATGCAACTTCTTCATTTTGGGGACCAAATGGTACTTCCATAGTTTGTCAAAGGAGCATAATGATGAGTTGATGACAGTCAACAGATAAAATTTTTAGATCGTTCGCTAAAGGATAATACATGCAATAAATGTTGTTGCAGTTTTTCAAAGTATACGATATACATACTGTTCAAATCGTGTATAAAATGTTGAATTTTAAATGTCGGCTTCTTTTTTAAGAAAAATTGACTAAAGAAATATCAACTTATCTGATTCAGTGGTTCTCTAATGCTTACTAGCCCATGGGCTTATGAGCTTTATACAGCGAATAAATTTCGGGGCCCCGTTAATTGCATAATTAGGCAAAGGGATATATTTCCTCCATCTTGCATTATTTCATATGACATGAAACAATAAAATGAGGCCCATTTTGAATGATGGAAAACTGTCAGCAGATGCAAGTATTTAGATCGTATTTAGCATAAACAGATTGCAAAATCCTAAGTAGTCTTTTTTTCCCCTCAATGAAATTGTACGTAGGGGTGTCAACGGCACCATTTTTGACGTTATGCCGTTTCGTTTATATTAAATGGAACGGTTTGTGGCATGAAATTTTATATCGTTTTCTAAACGAAACGGTATGTGGCACAGTTGGTTATACCGTTTAGACCGTTTCAATCCCATTTCAAACCGTTTTATGTGTAATTTCTAAAGTGGAACGGTTGATGGCACAGAAATCTGTTTCGTTTAATAAACGGAACGGTAAATGACATACCGATTTCGTACCGTTTTTAAGTGGCACGATAACGGTAGGGGGCGAAACCGTGGTCGTTAACCACGTTAGGCACCCCTAATTGTACGGACCTTTGTCAGCATTTATTTGTTTATTTCCTTCCTGTGCTCTTAGCAGTTAGTCATTATGCAGTTCCTTTTCGAAAAAAAAAATTATGCAGTTATGCTTGTAAATCTCAAAACTTAAGAAGGCAAAATGAGCTCATACTATCAGTTGAGATTTAGTAATTACGAAAAGAATCATTAAATCTTTGAGAGAAAACATAGTGTTAAAACTCTCTTAAGGTTTAATTATGCCATTAGATAATGATTAGACAGCAAAAGTGAATTTGGTATAATGCTCAGGTTTCCTTTCACTATCTACAAGACATGGCACCATGCAATTAACACATCGTACAGTAATCAAATTAGAAGCATCTTACCTACTACAACACCACCAGTTTTCTAATCAAGAAAAAGTAACATCACATAAAAGTAGCAATTGTTAGGTAACAGATAAAGGTAGTACATTTAATGGTACACGGTACCAACTCTTAAAAAAATGAAAACCAAGTCCCCAAAAGCACCAATAATGAGGCTTTACCTGCCCACTTTAAACCTATAACCACTTTAGATTGTGAATGAAACATAAATCTTTTATCTATAATGAGGATCCTTGTCTACATCACTAACAAAGAAACTGGAACAAATTTTCATATTTGTTAAATGAACAAAAAAATTACAAAATTAAAAGGATAATACTAATAGACAAGGTGGGGGGAAAAAAAAAGAAACATTTTACAACAGGGCGTGTCTAGCAAGGGAGAGGGTGAAAAAAATGAAATAAGTACAGTACAGAATAAAGAATATGAACGGCCAAGAACTCTTACTTTGTACTAGAAATTGGTTTAGTTTAAAATACAACTCTTCAAAGTTTAGGTCCATTAGTTCGAAAAAGCTTTGTTTTAATGCAAACCTGAAAATAAAAAGAGCATCGTACAATTAGTCATCTTCCTAAATCCTAACCTCATAGATATAATTTACAGTTTAAACCAGATGGGTGTGCATGCACGTTCACATGCTCATTGTAACAGTCTAAATCAACTTCTAGGTTTTCAGTGAACTTACAAATTAAAAAACCAGTATATGTACTATCTGAGTGGTATGACAGCTCCTAGGTTTCCCCCAAGAGACCAGCCTGACGGGTAGTCCAGTTGTGGGGCTTCCAACCCATTTCGCCACACCATAATTTTGGTACAGTTATTTCCCCCTAAACCTTCCATCTGTCTCTCATCCTCTACTAGCAGCTCTACAAATTTCGAGTCCTGGAAATTTCACCAAATTTTTGCATAGTAAAGTTCAGCATCATCTGAGAATTAAGCATTTCGGTCATGCTCTAAATATGTAAATGAGAGAGTCTGTTTAGGCTTAATATTAAGTAACTAACATCCTTGGGGTTAACCTAATTGATTCTTCTGTCAAGTACTTAATGGTAGGTAATTGTTTAATGCATAGATTTGTTGCCTATTTAGGAGGAAGGGAGTTTGACTTCCACATTTTTAACCCTAATTTGTTCCTCTGGAAAAATTAGAACATCATATTCATAAAAATCAGTCATTGTTTTCAAATTTATGCAATCATTATATGGCGTTTCCTTCTTTTTGCCATATTTCCTTTACTCTGTCACTTTGAGAGCAAATCTTAGCAGTACTCCTTCCGGATGGCAGGAAATTTTATTTGAATAAAGGAGTCAATAACTTACTTGCATACTTTCTTTGCCAGTGCTATGAAATATAATGGATTTGGGATGGCGGCGGAACTTCTTTGAGTCCCAGATCATAGTACTATTGAAAGCAAAACCAGAAATGCTGGTACGGAACCTCCGTACCATCCGACTATTTTGATTTGAGTGCCAGCCAATAACACGTTTTCCATTACATGATGGCCCTTCTAGCAATAACCTCCTATTTGGATCTTGAAAAGTTGCAACCGGCCATGCACCAAACCGCCTAAAATAAAGAGTAGAGGAGATATTTAAGAATGCGTTGGCATGAATTTAAAGAAAAATAATGGTAATTAAATCTACAGCTCATAGAATGTTTATGAACTTGAATTGATTTAGGTCTGGTAAAGTACATCGGGAAGTACACCAGTTAATATAAGTTATATATATGCCTCTAGATTCAGTTTTATTCATCAACTATCGAACTCTCAGTTTTCAAATTGATAGCAACCTTACATGAAGCATCTAACTATCTGACCCAGTACCTCAGATTCAGACCATACTAAACCAGTGCCAATGCGATTAATGGCAACAAACCCAGCAGTATCACACAAATTTCAGGAAGTGGCATGTTTTTTCCTATCAATATCACATATTACCCAGAATAACAAAAGAAAACTGCATACCTAATTTTTCGCATCTCTTCAAAAAGCTCGAGTGAATAAACCCCATCATCATCAGCAAAATACACTATACCATTAATATGGTGCTTCTTGATATGATAAATGGCAATATTTCGCTGGCAATTTATCATCTTTCTCATGCTAGTTACATTCATCATGCATGCAAAATGCCGATACATCAGACCCGTTGACATCAAAATCTGTGCTGTCTCCATTGACTGGTAGTATCGGTCCACCACAATCCATAACAGTGGCTTAGGTACTGCACTCAATGTATGGGCCAATCGGTTCAAATAATATGCCTGAAATGGTCTGACATGTGTTGTGGTCACAATGATAAGAAGCTTCCGCACATCTTTTTGGTCTATTTTCGGTAACTCAACGTTTACCGATTCCTCTCTCGGCAACTCCACCAAATTATCTTTTGGCAATTCCTCTTTTGGTAACTCTTTTACAAACTCCTCTTTGGGTAACTCAACTTTTGGCTCATCCTCTTTTACCACTTCAAGCTCCTCCAAACTTGAATTTTGTATAATTTGCGGGTTCTCACGCACAACAAGCTCTTCCGTAATTGAGTGGGAGCTGTGTTTAATGTTTTTATCCTCTGTATGTCTCCCAAAGTTTAAAGCACTTGTATGTGAGGGAATATTCTCAGGAATATTAATGGAGAAAAAAGGGGTGAACCCAATAAAAATTCCAAGAATAAAACACACCACAAAATTGAACAAGGCTCTTTTCCATTTAAACCCCTTTGATCTCTGGTATCTCTGTGCTAAATTACCGTTTGACCCTGATCTCGATCTGGTAGACGGTAAGCAATCCAGAAGTGCAGGGAAGGAACTCAAAAGACCTCTGAGGGCTAAAATGGTCTTTGAAGGGGACAATTTAGGAGAAGGGGAATTATCCAAAAATTCTTGGAATTTGTTCGCTGAACCTTCTCTTTGTATTAACCCACTGTTTCTTCGGGAAGACCTCATTCCTTATACAGTTTGAAATTAACACAAAGTTGCCTAATTGAATTGAGGATAGCCCATCAGAAATTGAATTCAGACCCAATTTGAGATCTTCTGGTAATGGACAAACCAGTTGCTGATCACAACGACACCTCTAAATTTGCTCCAAAATTGCCAAATTGAAGTTGTTCTTTCTTTCTTTTTTCCTTGTATTACTTATTGACTAATTGTGTGGTTTCGCATAATTCCGAAAAAGAAGGCTATAAGAAATCCAAAGGTACAGATCAGAACCTTTGTTTGATTTCAGCTTGAGCGCTGGTTGCCAAATTTCAAAAACCTGAAAAGCACAACAAAAAGCGTACAATAATTAGATCTACTGCCAAAAGCATCAAGCGAGAGAAAGAATTGAATCTAAAAACAAAATCAGGACTCGGTACTTTAATCCTCAAATGGAACAGACACAACATATCCCTCGGATCTAAAAACCATAACTTAGACCGTTATTAACAAAAAAAAATCCACCTCTTCTTTTTCCCACTGAAAAACGAAATTTAAAATATATATATATATATAGCTTCAACAACAACAATGCCCATAACCCAAATTAGGAAAATAGCAGAAATGGAAATTGAATAAAGGGAAATGGAAGCAAAATAAAACAAACCAATATCCGAATCGACACGGAAGAATTGAAGAATAGGTCGTCCCCAATTCCCCATGACCCCATCTAATCTAAGAATTATCGAGGGACGGGACCATAAATAAAATAAAATAAAGGTTGCCCATTTGACGAATGGGAGGAACGAACAAAAGGCCAAGTCAAGTGATCCAAAACCAAAATCAGGATTCAGGAAAGAGGAAGAAGAAGAGGATACTTGAATGGAGATCGTCGGTGTAAGAGTCAAAGCTTAGTTTGTGTTGATCAGCATCAGGAGTTTCTTTTTAGTTTTGTTGGCTTGTCGGACCGCCTCCCCACTATTAGTTTCTCCAATCGAGAGAATAAATATCAAACACAACAACTATTTATATTTATATATAATAATAATTCAGATTACGAGAGAGAGAGAGTTGTAAGGAACCAGGCCAGGTAGTACTAGTACATACAAATACAAATATACAATACAAGTAGACAAAAGGTGAGGTGAGGTAATAAAAACTAAAAACTAAAAAGAGAGAACTGCACAGCACAAATGCACAATGGTGAGATGAGGTGAGAGTCTTTGCGCACACGAATAGACGGCGTCTAGGCCGTGTCAGATCGAATCCAACCGTCCGATCTAATCAAGCGCACAGAGAAATAAATCTCATCTATTTTTCATGGTGTCGTGTCGTGTCGTACTGTTCTGTTCTGTTCTGGTTTGGTTGCAACTTGCAACTTGGGAGTGTTACTCCATTTTCGCTATACATGAGATGAGGTGGGGTGCATTGAATTCGTTATTTGTTGCTTGTTCTGGAACCTAATTAAATGTAGCCATGTAGCTTACTGATTTGTGTGCAATATTAAATTCATACTTTTTTTTCATTTATTATTTACTGTTTTCACTGTTACGTGTCTACGACTGACGTGTCCCCACTCTTGAGTAGATTTAAGTTTGTTTAATTTTAATGATGATGTACCAGTACCCATCTTGTATTTCTCATGACGACTCATGAGTCTCGTTTAATTTATTTCTATTTGTTATTTTGGACCCAATTTATTATTATTTTTTTTAAATATGGAACTTAAAACCGTCCGCACTTAAAATAAATGCAACAAACAAATTTGAGGACGTTGTTAAAAAAAAAATCCAATGGAAATGATATCAATCTGCTCCCACTCATTTAATTTAGATCATATAATCCAAATTAAAAATGTATATTTCCTGCAATCCAATTCTGGAATGGTAGTAGGTACATAAATCTTAATTTTCAAACTCAAATCACCTGCTAAGAGATTGGCTGCAAAATAGTAATATTAAAAAAATCCATTTTTTCATTTTCATATTCATAATATAGTTTTATAGGAAGTGAATTATTATTTTAAAAAGTTTTTTGTATCAATGATTTTTTGTTCAATCTAAAAGGTTAAGAAAAAATATAAAACTTTTAGTTTCTTACAAAGTTTTAATATATAGATTAAATTAGTTTGTAATTAAATTGCGAACCCATCGGTGCTTTACATATCACCTAAGTCTATCTAGAACTTGAAGTACTTATTCATTTTCAAAATACAGGCATTTGGATTCCTGGCAAACAAAAATATAAGAAATGTTTGTACATCTTTCTAAAAATTACTATGCCAGAATAGAATTTTTATGATGTGTTAAAACGAATGAATTATTCGCATATAAGATTTTAAAAGTATAGATTTATTATGTGTACTCGTTATTTATATATTCAGTTAGTTCATGGACTGAGAATTCGATGTTAATTTAACACAATAATTTGTTGAATTAATTCTAAGGAACTTATATTGGCCTTGTTCTCTAAGGTAGAAATAAAAAAATTTAATTTATTAATCATAAGTACCCAATACCTTGCATAATATGCGAAAGAAAAATTAATTGGATACCAGTTACTTTCTATTTTTATAGATAAATAAAGTGTGATGACTCTAATTAAGCAGAAGTATTTTCAAAATGCAAATACTTTCTAGAATAATAAAAACCACTAGGCATAAGTCGTCATTGGCACCGAACATCTCCAATAACAGTGTAAATGGAGAGAAAAAGTATCCTAGGGTGTCAATCGAAGGAGATCTCCACCGCTCAGTTTGTATCGGAGCGACGTGGTTTGTTGGTGGTCCCACCGTTAGGGTGTCAATTTTTGACGCTGATGTTCTTTGGAGGGCAGCCCACTTAGTGAATTTCTAGTCTACGGGCCTTTGATACCCAAAAAAAAAAAAGAACTAGTGAATGTAAATTTCAAAGTGGGGCCCACTAAACAGACAGAGACTCCCACATTGTCTGCGTTGCCGAAAAAATTATAACTAATTTTACTGTTCACTCGAATTTCGATAATAACAGTTAAAAATTCGAAATTTTAAAAGTAACGTTGCTGGATCGTCATCCGGATCGACGAAATCGAAAATCCTTAAAATCGTCATCTAAAATGACGATCCAAGCTTGGATCGTCATTTGGGATGACGATCCAACTTTGGATCGTCGTTTCAATTGACGATCAAAACATTCCAAGTTTGTTGAAAACCAACGGAGCACATTTTACGTGTATTGACTGGTCAAAGTACTTTTTTTTTTGTAGTGGCCTACTGAGGAAAAATCTGGCACAAGGTGTCAAAACATCTCCATTTCTTTCATAGCATATTATATTTAAGAGAGGACCATTTCTATCATACTAAAATAACTTCATAGTTATTAATTTGATAATTTTAATAAATTTGTTAATGGTGAAAATTTTAAAACACATATTGTTGTGATCCAACGGCGCGATTATTCATTCCTTTGTTTATATATTCATCCATAAGAGCTATTGATCCAGTGATCCACCAGAACTATTAAACTTGAGTGACAAACAAAGATTGTTTTTTTTTTAATGAGCTAAATTGATAATTTTATCTACCTGTTAGATTAATGTATTCATCATTATTAATGAGTAAATACGCGCTAGCTTACTTTTTGGAACTTATTTCTATGAATAATTCTCAAGTTCAATTTATCTTGATTGGACTATAACTAATTCTAGATATTACTAAATGAAAATTCAGAGCTAAAGTTATAATATTGAATGAATCAGAAATTATGAAATCAACAATTAATTTATTGTAATAATAACTTGTGTTAATTTATCTTAACATAAATTATTGATAAATAATATAACTTTACGATAACATAAATATATATAAGGTTAGAATATGATAGAAAAACTTCGAATTCAAGATTGAACGAAAATTATTAGTTAAATACTTAAATTTAAAATTAGAATTCAACATGTCACCACATACATTATGCCTATGTTATGTTCAACTACCCCTTTAGACTTTAGTTGGATTAAGTACATTCTTTTAGTAGCGGTGATGGTTTGCTGAGTCTAGTGTTCTCCAATCGTGCGTGTCGTGTCGTGTCAAACACGATCGTGTTAGAGTCTCGTGTCGTGTCGTGTTGACACGAACTATTTTTTTAATTGTGAGTGCCTCTATGTCTAGGACTTAGCTAGTATTCTCCAAAATGACACGACACGATCGTGTTGGCATGACACGATATGCGTGTTGACACGACACAACATAAATACAAAATTAGCACGACACGATCGTGTTATCATGTCGTGTCATAATCGTGTCGTGTTGGAACATTAGAAAATTTGACACGATTCAACACGACACGATTCAACACCCAACACGACACGAACACGAATTAACACGATACCTCAACACAAATTTAATTATTAATGTTGATTATTTAAGCAAAATTAATAATTTAATTTCAATTTATAATACTACATCATATTATTTACCATCATTTAAATCATAATATTGTTATAATCTAATTATTATTTTATATAAAAAAATTTTAACTTAATCAAATAATAAATTATTACTTTTAGTAATTTTTTTCTTACTTTTAATTTTTTAATAATTTTTTAATTTAAAAAATAATAAAATAATCTGGCACGATTTGACACGATTAACGCGACGTGTCAACATGACACGATACGATCGTGTCAGTCGTGTCATGTCAGAATGCGTGTCGTGTTGCCTCTTCTCACCACTAAGCATGACAAGACACAATTAAAAAAATAGTTTGTGTCAACACGGCACGACACGAGACTCTAACACGATCGTATTTGACACGACACGACACGACACAACACGACACACACGATTGGAGAACACTAGACTCAACAAACCATCACTGCTACTAAAGGAATGTACTTAATCCAACTAAAGTCTGGGTGTGTTTGGCAAACAATAGGTTAGCACTAACCAAGGTCAGTGGAACTAACCAACTAATCTCAACTTGCCAAATGAGTTGAGGTTAGTTAAGGTTAGCACTAAACTTGAGCTAACCCACTACCTCTCCCAAAAGATGAGTTAGCAATTTCACTCCGTGAGGTTAACACAAATCTAGTATTAATAATGATGATTAATAATTAATAATAATTAACAAATATTAATTATTAATATTTAATAATAAATAACTAATTAACATAAAATAATAATAATTATTAATAATTAATAATTAATAATAAATAATTAATAGTATTTAATAAGTAATAATATTTATTATTAATTAATAAATAATAGTATTATATAATTAATTAATTTAAATTAATAATTAGTATTTTTAAAACAATAATAATAAATAATTAGCAACTAATTTATAATTAATAATATTAAAGTTGATTAATAATCAATAATAATAAACCTCAACATATCACGCCAAACAACATTCACTAACCTTAAATTAGTACTAACCCCATCAAATCACTACCCTCACCATTCTACCACTCTAACCCCAAAAGTACTAACCTTACACCACTAACCCTACTAACCTTGTGTTTGGCAAACGCACCCTAAAGGGTTAGTTGAACACAACATAGGCATAATGTACGAGGTGACATGTTGAATTATAATTTTAAATTTAACTAATAATCTTCGTTCAATCTGGAATTCGAATTTTTTTCTATCATATTCTAACCTTATATATATTTATGTTATCGTAAAGTTATATTGTTTATCAATAATTTATGTTAAGATAAATTAACATAAGTTATTATGACAGTAAATTAATTGTTGATTTCATAATTTCTGATTCATTCAATATTATAACTTTAGCTCTGAATTTTCATTTAGTAATATCTAGAATTAGTTATAGTCCAATCAAGATAAATTGAACTTGAGAATTATTCATAGAAATAAGTTCCAAAAAGTAAGCTAGCACGTATTTACTAATTAATAATGATGAATACATTAATTTAACAGGTAGAGAAAATTATCAATTTAGCTCATTAAAAAAAAACAATCTTTGTTTGTCAGTCAAGTTTAATAATTCTGGTTGGATCACAACAATATGTGTTTTAAAATTTTCATCATTAACAAATTTATTAAAATTATCAAATTAATAACTATGAAGTTATTTTAGTCTGACAGAAATGGTCCTCTCAATTACTTTCCTCTCTCTGAAATATGATATGCTATGAAAGAAATGGAGATGTTCTAACACCTTGTGCCAGATTTTTTCTCAGTAGGCTACTACAAAAAAAAAATATATATACTTTGACCAATCAATACAGCGTAAAATGTGCTCCGTTGGTTTTCAACAAATTTGGAATGTTTTGATCGTGAATTGAAATGACGATCCAAGCTTGGATCGTCATCCCTTGGATCGTCATTTCCGATGACGATTTAAGGATTTTGCGATTTCGTCGATTCGGATGACGATCCAGCGACGTTATTTTTATAATTTCGAATTTTTAACTGTTATTATCGAAATTCGAGTAAACAGTAACGTTATTTATAATTTTTTCCGTCTGCGTTGCATCTAGCTTGTAAAGTTGCAAGTTATCACCACAAAAGGGAATAAAAACAAAGTTGCAAAATCTTTTTGGTTGATGATCATTACTACTAGCGTGCGAAGGAGCTATTAGTAATTGATGGGTGCTCTTTTCTCTAATCCAAAAGGAGTTGGAGGGTGGTCACATAATACAGTAAATCTTTTGCAAATGGGGAACGTACTTCTTCGAAAAATATATACAATCTTTTATCAAACTTATATGGTATTGTACTATTGTTCTTGTACACAAAATGTATTTTGATTTTATGTCAAAAAAAAAAACATTTTCATTGTATTAAAACTATTTCGAAAATAATACATGAATTTTTTTTTTCAAATATCAATTTATTGAAGCAAATATATAAAAAATAAAATACGTAATTTAATAAAACTAGTATGTAATAATTTGTATCAATATAGGATCTTTTTAGCCCGTAATGTATCATATATATATTTAAAATAATGTGCTTTCTAGGCATTTCTACTAGGCGGATAGTCTTAGGCAATAATGCTCTAGTTGCTTGCAATATCTTTTACCAATGTTGTAGCATCCATTTAATTGCAAGGCCCCCCGCCGTATTGTCCAATAATTGCAACTTCCAAGAGATCTCCTTTGTACTAGGTTTTATTAAGAAAGTTAAGGTTTTCAAGCAATAAGAAATGCAAGGAGCCAAGGATGACCTGTTGTTGGTAGCAGTTAAAGAAGTTTGGTCGATTTTATAATCATCATCATTTCATGCTTATCATATTTTATTGTTTTTAATCCAACCAGATATTTTGATCAAATTAATTTGACTAATGAGGTATCCGTGTTTCTTTGAAAATTCTGTTATTAGTTGTCTGCTTAGGAAGTTTGGCCGATTTTATAATTATCATATAAAAAACTCTCATCATTTTAAATCGACTAATGAGGTCCCACAGTTAGGAAGTCGGTTTGGCTATAATTTTATTAATCACATCTCCGTGTTTTATATCGAACGAAATTGCATGTGGCCTAGACGCCTAGTGGCTCAGCCTGACCTCCAAAAAACTAAGAATTCAAATCCAGCATACCTTTAAAAAAAAATATCGAACGAAATTAAAATTTCTCTTCTCTCAGGTTTCTCCGTTATGCATCATGTGACCTTCCTATTTAGTCAGAAATTTTATCACAATTTGTGCAAAATTATGGCGCTGCTTTTTAGCAAAGAAAAAATGAATTCAAACATAAAAAAAAGTGATTTAGATTCATGAGACTATTAATATTTAAAATTAGTGACATGTCATCATTGAACAATAAATTATTTTTATGCCACCGTAAAATAAAAAAAATTAGTTTTATGCCATTAAAAAATTAATAGATCATTTTACCTTTTGAATATGCCGTGTAAAACAATAAAATTAGATATATGTCATCCAAAAAAATTAATTTGTTTTATGTCATTAGTCATTACAAATCGACATAAATTGAATTTATGTCACTGTAAAATAAAAAAATATATTCTTTTCCATTGATGCATAAAAATAAATGGTGTTTAAAAATAGTGTATAGTTTACCATGGCGATTAATATATTAATAATGAAATTGTTCCAGCAATTTTTGTTTCATTTCAGCGCCTACATTCTACCTACCTTCATTAATTTGGCTTTTGTACTACATGGTAATGTTGCTTGCAACGTAGGATTGTATATGAGCTGAGTTCAAGTGAGTTGGAGACAACTCAAACTCGACTCGACTATAATTCGAGTTGGCTTGAGTCAAGCTAGAAATATTTTCGAGTTTTTTAAGTTAGCTCAAACATAACTCGTCTCTAACTCGAGTTGGCTCATGAGTGACAAGACAACTTGACATAAATATGTCTACTTCAAAATTTTTTAATTTGATACATTATTTTAAAATTTAAAGTAATTGATATATACAATAATATAAAAATAAAATTTATTGTCAGTTTGATTATTTCCATTGATTTGAAGCAAAATATGTTTTGAAACTCAATATTATGTATTTTACAATTATCTAAAATAAAATATCTAATAAGAAATTTTTTATATTTATTTTTTGGAATTTTAATACTCATAGTCATAGATCATGTTGATAATCTCCACAAAATTAAAATTTATTATATTACGAGTCAGCTCACGAGTCAACAAGCCGAGCTGAACCTAATTCAAACTCGACTAGTCAATTAGCCGAATTAGTTCAACTCGAGTTATACTAACTCGGGTTCTTTTACCTCGAATTATAACCGAGTTTTTAATGAATCGAGTTCTAAGTAAACTCACGAGTTACAATTTTTTTCGCTCAGTTTCAGACATTTGACTGCTCTATTTATCGCTGCACTTTTTTGGATTCCTGACGGAACGAGTCTTATCTTCTCTCCCTCTTTTTTGGTGCTATCCAGAAAGTCAAGTACAAATCTAAATAAGTTGTTCTTCAAAAAAATAAATAAAATAAAATAATAAGGTGAACTTCATCTAATCCGTATATTTATTATATAAATTGATCAATGCGTCCTTGGCAGTTTCACACTTTATCTTTAACTGTTTAAAAAAATATATATTTTGATAGACAACTCTCAATATAATTTTTTAAAATAACAATTTATTGAACATGCATTAGGAGTAACGGCCGTTTGTCTAACATTTTGCGATACATGTACTGCAATCAGTGGCGGATCTAGAAAAAATATTTAGGTGGGTCTAACAACATCTGTTTAAGTCTTCAGCCCCATTTTTGAGTGCTCCAATGATAGAAAAAATTAGCTGGGGCTAAAGAGGGGCTCCAAGGGCTCGACGGCGTGAGGTAGGGCTCTAGCCCCACCCGCCCCGATGGTAGATCCGCCCCTGACTGAAATATTGGTTAGTTCGCAACTTCATGTGGTGGTTGGTGGGAATTTCTCGTAGACATGTATGTTCTACAGAAAACAGGCATATCCTACGAGGACATGATCAGATGATGTTTTGTTCTTTAAAAAGTTAATAATACAATAACCAGAGAAGGCTTAGGCTGTGCTCCACTACATTCCAGCAGGAATTAGAGGAGGGGTGGAGAGGTGAGGGGTGCCCGGAGATTTGTCACCCTCAAATCGGGGATTAATGATTTGGGGTGAACTCAATAGAGGTCTCTCTCTTATTTCATCTCCTCACCCTTCTTTTAATCTCCTTTTATTCTAGTTGTGAAACAAGTAAACATACACAGACAGCTCAAATTCACCTAATCTAATCTCCCCTTCTCTCCGCCCAAGCAATCTGGAGCACAGCTCAAAAGACTATACTAGCTGACTATAGCTGTAGTATGTAGCAAAAGAAATTAATAGTCTTGTATATGTCAAATCCACACTAAATTCTATCAGCAGAAAGATTTTTCATGGTTTTATAATGATTTCTTCTGTTAGGAGCGATCCATCACAAAAGTTAACAAGCATAAAGACGATACATATTTTTAAATGCCTTCATGCCCTTTTTTCCCTCACATAATAACTAACAAATATTTCAATTTTAAATTACGAAATAAAATTCGATATGAATTACAAAATTAAGAACTTCTATAACTAATTTGAAAAAATTATCCACATCAAGACGGATCGTTGATGTTTATCATAACAAATCATTTATGTAATATTTTTTTTGTGCATCTTAAGTTTTTTTTTTTGACAAATATTACAATATTTTAAGTTGTTGAATTTTAATATATAAAGTATTAAAGTATAAGTTATCCACTACTAAAAGTTAAGGAACCTTTTTCAGTACAAGCTCGTTATAAATTAAAGTTTTAATCCGGTAATTCATGAAATTTGATGTTGAGAGTCTATGGCAGAAGCATATATATGGCACCTAATAATTGAAACACTTGAATCCTTCTCAATGAAAAATATAATTAATCAACATTAAAATACGTTTTAGAATGTACGTAGGCATCTATTATGACAGTTTCTAGACTATCATTATTGTTGTTACAAAAGATAGCAAACCCTATTGGGTTGGCCAATCTACTTTATTTCTTAATTGTATTTGTGAAAAGAGCACAGTAAGTTGGATGTAGACCCGGATCCGACATGGCCTAGGTACCAGGGACGGAACCAGGATTTTTAAATAAAGAGGGCGAAAAATTATAGTATATATATATTTTTTGAGTTTTTAGAGTGTGCCAAACAAAAATTTTAAAAAATTATAAAAGAATTAGTATAGAATTTTCAAGTTTATAAGGATCTTTTTAGAATATTGGCATATGCCAAGCACACTTTCATGTGTACTTGGTTCCGCCTAGTGTATTGCAAACATGTCGTATCGTGTCAAACACGCCGTTTTAGGAACTCGTGTCATGTTGTGTTGACACGGGTTAATATTTTCAATGTGTCGTGTCATGTCGTGTCAAATGAAGAAATTAATTAACACGACATGCGTTATGACACGACACATCTAACACGATGTGTTAAACGTGTCAAGACATATTATAATTTATTTATAAAAATCATTAAAAAAATATTTAAATAATTTAAAATTATACAAATATAATAAAGTATTGGAATTTCATATATTAAAATAAAATTAATAATTGAACAAAAAGATTATGAATCTAAGTTATTAAATTTATAATATAAATTCAATATAATTTTATAAATTCTAAATAATATTAATTATTTTGTGGTATCACCTCGTGTCACGTGTTAACTCGTGTCACGTTAAAACGTGTCAATGTTTTGAAGTCTCCAACACGATACGCCGACACACACGTGTCATGCTAATTTCATAAACGTGTCGGGTCGGATCGTGTCAACATGCGTGCATGTCGTATCAACACACTTGTATCGTGTCATTTTAGAGAACACTAATTCCGCTTCTGCCCCGGGTACACTGAAAATCCTATCACAAGTCACCCTCCCTACACCGGGTCAGGTGCACCAGGTCAAAATCAGCATAGAGGCAAGCATTGTCTATAAACCCATTCGTCTTTTCGTTTATAAAGTCAGATTTACATGACACTCTTTGTATTAGTCCAAATGATTAGGTAACCTGTAAAGGGGTTTATATTGACATTTTCGGAGATATTTGAGAAATTGATGTTGCCTTGAAAATGACTTATCTTCAAGATTGAAAGTGATTTACTCGATGGGCTCCTAACGAAGTCCATTCGGACCATTCCTTGCCAATGGCTTGATTTGCTTGCAATCAAAAACAAAAAACAAAAAACAGAAAAGGGTCCAGAATAAGACATCGGTGCTATCTATATTTTTTTGAGTGACACATGTCAACCTTGTTCTATTTATTTATTTTGTTTAAGAAAAAAAATATAGCTTTCAGATTTAACAATGCATTAATTCTTAACGGACACTGCACAATTTCAGACGTATTATTTGTGAAGCACCTACCAATCCATGATTCTAAAAGAGAAATTAAAAGCCTCCTGGTTGGTGCCGATGACAAGTTGAGAACCCAGCAACCAAATACTTTAAAAGTACTCTTCACTTTTGCTTATAATATTTACATTTTTATTGTTTTCATAGACCAATGGATTAATTGCAAAATGTTGGTTATAAAAATTAAGAGACAACTTGAATTTTCATTGAAACGTATTAAGTTTCCAACTTTTTTTTTGTTTGGGATAATTTAGAAAGCTAAGTAGAAGAACTTTTATAATAAATGGGATGTTGTATGTTAGATCCTTGAAAATTGAGATGGAATGATTGAAGAGATCAATAAAAACAATTTAGGATTCCTATATATTTTAATGTCGGGACAACCGGGTGGTGAACCCAAATTACGTTGGAATAAACTGTGTGTCAATTGGCGAATATGATGATTTAGGAGTGTGTCAAAGAAAAAAAACTGCTTTTATTTTTTTTTTGGGTTCAAATAATTGGCAAAAGAAAAAAGCTTATTGCAAACAAGACTTAAAAGTCTTAAATTTATTTTCTAGTAATAACTTTTTAAGTCAGGCCTGTCTAAACATCAGCCGCCACCAAATTGAGGCTTTAAAATTTGTCACAACTCACAAGCCTAAAATCTAATTTTACGTATAACGTATGATACAAAGCCCAAAGCGTATTATCCATAACCATTGTTCCAAGTTACCTAATTTCAGGCCCATTGGTCGTCTTCTATTCATGGTGTGTTTGGTTCGCTGAAGAACAGCGGACGAACTAGGGACGAACAACGGCCCACGAACATCTTCTAGTTTTTGAAAATTGGGGAATTAGAAATTAGCCAAGAAGTTCGCGAACAGTCTAGTTCATGAGTTGTTTGGATTTTACGAACTAGCTAGTTCGTGAACTTTTAGTTCACGGATGGTGCCAAACACATCCATATCAGGTTCCGGATTTGATTTTTTATTTGCCTTTTGTACCTTTTTCCTTTTTTTTTAAAAAAAATAGGTTCACTCTCTGAATCTACATTTTTTTATAAATAATTTTTTATTGAGAAATGCTAGTGTCCTATATATAGGACGGATGGGTCCGTCCAATATGATCGTTTTCACGTTTTTAAATTTCAAATAACCGATCCGAACCGTTCAATCTATTCTCAATATTGAAAACATACAAGAAACCAATTTTTACATTTTTCGAAAATTTTTACTATTTTTTATATTTTTTTTAAATTCATGATATAAACATTATGGATCGTCCAATAACAACGATTTTCTAAGAATGTCAAAAAAATAGTAAAAAAATTAAAAAAATGTAAAAATTGGTTTCTTATAAATTTTCAATATGGAAAACATATTGAACAGTTCGGATCGGTTATTTGAAATTTAAAAACGTGAAAATAATCATATTGGACACTAGCATTTCTCTTTTTTATTTAATATAAAAGTTATGCGGTTTAACCCTAATTTTCTTAAATAAAAAAGTTCTAGTTTTGATCGATGCTGGCATAAAACTGCTCCGAATTTGCTGAAGCTACCATCTAAATTCAAAATTTCAACCAGATAATGATCCTTTCCCATCTTAAATTACGCTAGTCTACTTCTACATCTTATTGCCTAATCTGTAATTTTTAAGGAACATTTTTTTTTCTTAAAAAAAAAGAGCTAATTTTGACTAAAATCAATGTTGAAAGTTCATCAGTCCTTAAGGAGTATTTAATTAACCAAAGTAACAACATGTAGTTATGTTTGGACTGTATTTCAATGTTAACATTCCAGTATTCCAAGATAGTTTAAGTTTCATATTTGTTGTTAGGAAGTGTTGGTTTTTGAAGAAAATTTTCTTAATTAAATAAAGTTGAACAACACAATTATTTAATTGCTTCCGTGAGTTCATAATTTTAATTTAGAAATGATAACTGTAATCTACAGTTTTACTATCGCGCGCCATCGCTCACCTCTAATTCCCTTCTTCCCTCTCGCACGCTCCCCTCCACATCTCCCTTGCTTCCCTGGCGCGATCATCCTCTCCTATCCCATGTTCTCCCTTCTCTTAACGCTCCTCTCATATTTCTCTGCTCACCTCTCCCGTGATTTTTCCTATGTTGAGTATCTCCTCTCTTTTGATTTCTCTCCTATATCAAAATATTGTCTCGATTTTAAAGAAGAACATATAAAACAACAAACTGAACATTTAAATCAACAAAATGAAAATAGAAAAAAAAAATTAGCTGAATAAAGAACAAAATAAACACTTATAATAATAGAGTAAACATATGTAGTAAACAAAATTAACATTTAATAAGAATAAATTTAACAGATATAAAAGATAAAGTTGAATAAGAAATAAAATGAACATATTAATCACTTATAATAACATAGTAAACATGAATAATAAACAAATTGCAAACATAGCGAACTTATAGCAAAATAGTGAACTGACATAATAAACAAAGTGAGAATCGATAAAACAAACATAGCGCAAACAAAACTGACATACATAACAAATAAAGTGAATACTTATAGTATCGAGATCAACAAATAGAAAATACAAGCCAAATAAAAAATAAAGTGAGAGGAGAAACAGAAGCACAAATGAGAGATAAAAAATAGAGTAGAAAATAAAAGCTCGTGAAAAAGGAGAAGGAGATAGCATGAGAGAGAGAGAGAGAGTCGTGTGTGGAGGGAGCGCTGGGAGAGGGGAGGAGTTCGCTGTTGCCGAGAAAGAAAGAGTGATGAGAGCGCTTAGGACTGGAAGTGATGAGGGATCCGCATCCTCGACAGCCAACTCATTTGGCTGTACCGTCCTGTCCGCCAAAACCGACCATCCGATCTGATCCAAGGGCGCGCAGAAAAATAGCAGCGATTTCGCCTCTGCCCGACCTGCCCGAGTGTTGCTGAGAAGTAAAGAGAATATCTTCGTGCTCTCTCCTCCAGACCTCCTCGGAACCCTAGAAAAAGAAAAACACAGATTTACCTTCTCACCTGCGCAGTTACGCTCTCTCTTCCTTCTCTCCTTGAATCTAGCTCTTGCTCTGCCTCTGACAGTTACTCTCGCTCTTCCTTCTCTACCGATCTGACTCTAGGTTTGAGTTTTCCTCTCGCCATCACTGACGGAAGAGAAGCCTTTCTCCGTCTATCCGATGTGTCTCTTGGACTGCACCTACGATTGAGAGGCGACAGGATTTATCTTCCGTTCAAGAGAAGAAGGTTGAGAGGAATGAGAGGCAGATTTGATCAGACAAGCGAAATAGCTGTGCTTTCGGCGGGGTTCGACGGATAGGCGAAATCGCTAATTTTCAACTTAACTCGAGACGGGCAGGGCGAGTAATGGAGAGAGGAACCAAATCGCTGCATTTTTTCTAACACGCCCTTGGATCCAGATCGTAAGATCAGTTTTAGCGGACAGGACGGTACAGCCAAATGAATTGGCTGTCGAGGATGCGGATCCAAGTGATGAGGGGGCCAGTCGAAAAGAGAGCACTGATCTTCTCAGTGGGAAACAATGTTTTTTCTAAGATGCCAATTTCCCTTTCAATTGATTGACAACTTAGGGAAAATTGGATATAACAGATGCGCTGAAAAAAGCATTCCGTATCTGCAAAATACTTTATTGTTTCGTAATAAAAAAAAAATGGTAAATTTATGCAAAGAAAAACTATCAAGATGCATTTACGTCGAATACACATGCGTGCATTAATAATTTAGCTGAATGAGAGAGTTCAGCATAGATGATGAGCGACTTTGTTATTTTTTTAGAGGGAGCGGGTTCAACTACTGCTGCAGACGGAAAAAGAATAAATTGTATATTTTCACACAGTGAGCTATATCTTTTTAAATTAATAATTTTGTTTAAAAAAATTTAAATGCTAAAATAATCTTTGAATTTTTTTTAACATATATCCAGATCGAATAATCCACGTACCTCGTACTACCGTGCGGTTCACAGAGGGTGACCACATATATTGAAATTATTATTAACATTAGTTGGCAGTCCATAGCATAGTCCATAGTCGTGTGACTCGTGTCCGTTTGAGCAAGACACCGCAAAATATGTAAATCGGTCGAGCCATGCTAGCCTGCACAAAACGGGTTTGTAGTTTTGTACTTTTTACTTAGCATTAAACCTTAAACCAAATCTGGCACGACACCTCACCGCATTAATGGCCGATGCGATCCTGTCAGTTGGCACCAGCCCCGCCTGCCCCACTGGGAATCGTATCCTCGATAGCCATCCAGTAGATGCTTTCGATTTCAGCCGTCCGATTTAATCTCAATGGATATGAGTGCCCCGTACATAATAGACAGATTGATAGGCTCGAAAAAATCTAACCGTTAAAATTAAATCGGACGGTTCGGATCGATAGTTGTATTCAACCATCCACCCAGAGGATACTTCCCCGCCCCCACTGCCCCTGTTCCTGGTACCAACCGTCACAGGCTCACGGCTTCTCTAATCTTACGTATTCACCTCTCAACACACAAACAATACTACTCTCTTCACAGTTCATCTGTGCCATATGCCCATATGAGTAATGACCTCTCTCTCTCTCTCTCTCTCTCTCTCTCTCTCTCCTGTAATTTTGTGGATCCTCAAAAAGTTTCATAATTGGATCTCCTTTAGCTGTACTGTAATTTGCATCACTTCATTAACTAATAACCACCGATTAATTCCAGCAGTAACTTTTGCAAAACTCAGCTATTTAATTAGAAGGCGCCTTTAAAAATTATTTCATGATGAACCGGCCGGTAACATTTTATTCAATCAAAATTTTATGTTGGCACCAAACAAAAATAATTTCGGTTTGATACGAAAGCATGAATTTTCTAAAATCACCAAAGAAAAATATGAAGTCTGCGGCTGCGGCGACAGTGCCATAAGCCCAGTAGTAAACTAGACTTAAAAGAAAAGGAATAAAAAACCTCTCTACAAACAAGTTACAAAATGCAAAGTCACCCTGAATCGATCCCATTTTAACAAGGATCATTCCGGTTAAAGAACCAAACCAATAGAATAAATTACACAAAAAAAAAAGAGATAAAAATGAGTAAGAAAAAAGAAAATTAAGAAGCCCAACAGAGGCAGACAAAAAAAAAAAAAAAAATTAAAGGGAATGAAAATGAGGAAGAGGCTAAGAGGCTAACAGCCACCGATGCCATCCCAGGCCACATCCAGCCTCCCGCTGTCCTGCAACGCTTTCAGCAGCTGAGCCCCCTTTCTCCTTCCTCTAGCACTGCACTCCCCCTGCATTGCAGTCACCACCGCTCTCGCCACCTCTGCAGGCACCTCCACCCCTCCTCCGCACCCAAAAATTGCTGCCAGCACCCCAATTGCGCACTCCCTGCCCCGTCCGGACATCCCCTCCACCGCACACGCCAGCGCCGGTGCCGCTATCGGATTGCTCCTCACCGCCTCTGCTCCTTCCCTCACCGTACACAAGAGTTCCAATGCTGCCAGACCTCTCTCTGCAGTTGCACCCGCTGGACCTGATGCCATCACCGCTTCTAGCGCAGCTGCTGCCACGCCGGCTCTCGCTGCCTCGGTGCGATTTGTTTCGTTCAGCAGCAAAGCTAGCAGCACCTTAGCTGCGGGCCTGGCAGTGGATGAATCGAGCAAAGCGGCGACGACACCTAGCATGACGGATGGCGGGCATGGACCGGGAGGAGACGGGTCGGGCGTGAAGGCTCGTTCTAGGAGGCGTAATGCCTGGAGGGAATTACCAGCAGCGAAGAGGCACTCTGCTGAGTGGTAAGTTTCAGAAGTGGTGGGGAGAAGAGCGGCTGCAGTACACGTGGTGGGGCTGCGCGGATTGGGCGGTGGGGACGGGTACTGTTGGTGCACAGGGAGGCGCCACTGAGTGAAGCTCTGAGAAGTGGAAGAGGAAGAGGAGGAAGAGGAGGAAGAAGGGCCTGTGGGGGCATGATGATGGAGAGAGGAGGTGGAGGCGGGGGCGCCGATGCCGAGAGGAGGAGGTGAAGGAGAAGGAGAAGGAGAGGCTGCGTTGAGGGGAGGAGGGGGTGGGGAAGGAGCAGAGGAGGTGGCCGGAGGAGTGGCGGTGGGGCTGAGAGCGGATTGAGTGCAGTTGCGGAAGATGCCGCACGAGAAGAGGGTGGCGCTGCGTTGCGGGGGTTTCAGTTTCGGCTGCGGCTGCGCGTGCTGGCTCCGGCTCATGGCAGACTAGCTCAGGGACTGGGCTACTCTTAGTTAGTGTGAGTGTGCTTATAAATTAGTTATAATTGGAGTTGTATTTGCAAAATTGAAAGAGTAGAGTGACTGAGTGAGCCAAGGAAGCTATAAAATTAGCGCCGGGAGTTGAACGTCTCTTCTGCGGAGACGCTCCTTCATTTTTATATAGCTTGTTTTGGTCTCTTTTATTTAGAATTTTAGTTTTAGTAAAATTGATGCAGAAATTTTGAAATATATGCTGTGGTCTCTGTTGTAGTTTGGTATGTACACCTGTAATGTAACTAACGACGCTTATACAGACAAGACAAGTTCTCTGTTACGACCTCAGGTAACAGCAGATCTGGTCATCTGGATATATTATTTGTTAATTTCTTTTTATGTAAAAAGTAAAAAAAAGTTATTAAATGTAAAAAAGAAAGACTATAAATAAAAGAGTCAGAGACAGAGAGTTGCTTCTTATGGGTGCCGAAAGGCATTGATTGCACTTGTGTTTTCTTGGGACACCGTGAACTGCTGCCTGCTGCAGGCTCCATTCATTGCCGGCCGCTGCAGCACTGCAATCGATCGATTCGATTCGTACGTGTAATCAATTTAACTGCATCGACGGACCATCATGCATCATCATCTTCCCTAATTAAATTAAATTAAATTAAATGAATAAGCTTTTAATTAATTGTTTTTATTTAATTTAAAGGAAGGTTGATAATTAATGACGATCGGATACCGTTCGGGGTGGGGCCCAGAGCCATGTGACGGGGAGAGTGCAGTGCATGGCTGCTTGTCGAAGAGGATTGGTAATAGGGCTGTCAAACGTGGCCGAAATGCACGGAACACCACATACCGTTTACCGTTTCGTTTAAGAAAACGGTACGATATACCATTCCGTTAACCGTTCCGTTTCTAAAACGGTACAGAAATCCATTCCGTTATTCGTTTCACATAAGAAAATACACATGAAACGGTTTGAAAAGAGGCGAAACGGTTCGAAACGTCACAATTTCTTATTCCGTTTGCCGTTTCGTTATTGAAACGAAATGAAAACTGGTGCCGTTATTCGTTCCGTTTCAGTTAAACGGAACGGCACCACGTTGGTGGCAGTGCCGTTGACAGCTCTAATTGGTAATGGTCCCCCTCTTTTTCAATTTTTCTTTTCTTTTATTTGTTGTAATTTGTAAAGAAAGAAAGAAAGAAAGTATGAGACTCTTTCAGAAACATGTGATCAAAGGCCTCTCTCTCAGACTCTCAGTTGGCGCTGTGCTCGTCTTGTCAACCTTTGCCTGCAACTGCCGGTTCAACTGGACCCCTCCAGCCCTGACTTATGCAATCTCCATCCTCTGTGCTCAGCGAACACCGCCCTTCTGTGTGGCGGGTCTCTGAGGAATGGAGTCTTTCTTGTCAGTTGTCACGCATGCAGTGCAATGTGAATATGTCATTTGATTTGTCTCCTTCTAATTGGTTGAGTTTCAATTATTTCCCTGCATACTGTTAACCTCCTATATAATGATTAGATCTGTACACATACATAGCTTGTGCTCACAATAATTGTGTGTTCAAACTTTGAAAGCGTCAAAGAAAATATTTATTCATTTTCGAACCAACTAATTTAGTAAATTGCAGTTTATAATACATGCAATTTATGAGGATGGTACGTTGGATGGTGTGGTGTTTCGATATATATATCTGTTTTGTAAATGTATCATATAAGGATTTTAATTTATGGCAAATTTAATTAGTGTTTAGCCCGTTTAACCGTATTATTTTGACTTTATTTAAGAAATTCTGCAATAATCATTAAAAAGTAGCTTCTATTGTATATTTTTTTTCACATCCACATTCTCTTTGAGGATAAATTTAATGAACAATTATGTCATAACAATACTGCATGTTTCTATTTAAAAGGATGTCAAAATTTTCAATAGATAACTTTGAGCCTCAGTACTTATTGTGTTCAATAATTGTGCGCATTGCCAAACGGGGCTTTTGTGTGGTCCGCTTTCACCTGCAATGTAGGTTTCTGGTAGCACATGACACTTAGATGCTTTCAGCTTCCTGACCAACTTTGAATGTATTCGGCTCCACTCTTTTTGTACGGTAATAATATGAAAGAACCTCAAATACAAATCTGATCGTCAGATTCTGATTGGATTGTTCAGATTCAGTTGAGCACAAATTTGTTTAGCTGGTCAATTTGCTTTATTACGTATGAATTATTAAGCAGATATCATAAGATCATTGACAGTGTTTTGAAATTTCTATATAATAAATTGACACAAATAGTAGCTTGTATAAATAATAAGTGAATTACTCCGCACAACAGGAATGAAACACTACAAAAATTATCTAAAAAAAGTAAAAAGAAAAAAGGAGCATAATTAGTCGACATCTCTTAGCGTTTGATTAAGCTTAATATTAATGGCTTCACAATCAATCATACTGTAAGTCTAATTAAGTGGCACTATAGAAGTTCAACCTTCTAAAATTAATCATTGTCCAATGTCCGTTAAGGTGGGGATTGAGACGAGACGGGACAACTCACAACTCACAACTGTCACATGTGCCATGTCCAGAATGGGCTGAGTTGGACCGAATTGTGAAATGGGCTGACTTTGTTAAATTAAATAAATGGGCCTATTACATGGATAAAAAATTTAACAGGACCCAAAATTAAATCTTCAAATTGTAAAAGTCCCTGAAAGCAGAGAGGGCTGGTGCCTGGTGCTGGTGGTGCTATGACATTCCATGGGCTCTGTGTAGAGTGTAAAGTTGTAAACTCGTTGGGTACGCATTTTTTGGTTAATGTTGGATTTGGAGTCTTTAGATGAACTAATGTAACTTGGATTGGATTCTGTGCTCATAATAGTGTACCTTCTGGAAACAAAATTTTTTCCCGCCGTCAATTACAAAAACTAGAAGAGAAGGTATGGACATCGAAATATTACAACCATAGTTTACAGATAACTAATTACTCGTCGAGACTAGTATTACAATCATACTTTAATTTTGCAGAGTCTAATATGGAAAGAATAGTACGCCACTACCAGACATCGCTCTGCAGTTTATTGTTTAAACCATTCGAGCATGCGGCTGTGTACAGTATTCATTCGCCTGTTTTACCCCTCATGCGCAACTCTTATATTAAAGAACAGAGGAAATTTATACATGAATACTTTTGAGACGCCTACAAAAAAAAAAGCAATACAACGAAGGCAACGAACTTTTGAAAAGGAAACAAGATTGCGCATGTATTAATTGCTTTATACAGCACCAGTGACCTTTCGGCTTTAGAAAAGCTAGTACCCTAGTCTCTCCCTCCACGTGGCAGCAAGTGGGGTTTTCTCACACGAACCAACGTGTCAATCCATGAAAGGTGCCACCTCATCATTAGGGAGCCGCTTGCTCTATATTTAGTCCGATTGTTCTTCCCTGCAGTGCATTCTGTTTCTTCCATCCCACCGGTAAAAATATCAGAAAAAAAAAGGTCAGCGTTTTCTTTTTTTTTCTTTAGTTCCAAATTAAAATAAATTTTATTTTCCTCCTTCATTTGAAAATTTTGAACGCCATGATTATTTTAATAAAAAACTATTGCCATCGCTTTCTGGTTTTTGTAAAACAAAGAAATACTGAGGAACTAATTGTTCACTAATAAATATTGGTAAAGCTCTGCCTACAACAGTTCTATATCAATCCACAATGCCACAAGGTCACAGTACAGTAATAACGTACTCAAGCTATTACCATAAATAGATTGGGAGAAACAGAAAAAAATTGCAACCACAACTGAAATGCCACTTACCTTTCTGGATTTGATTCGTCTCAAAGCTTCCTTTAGAGTGGCTTTCGACTCATCTAATTCTCTAGCATCCATCTGATTTATATTAGCACTGGTTAACCTACATACATGTGTTTCAACTTAATATATGCTATCTTGGATTATTTCTTTTCTTTTTTTCTCTAGGAACAAGAATGTGTCATTGTACCAGGGAGGGATGTCAGTTAGATCATTGGACTTGCTTGAGGTGGAAGCATCTCCACAGTTAATCTGCAATAGCAATATTTATGGTTCTCTTCCCTCTTATTGCTAAATGTTTTTTTTTTTTTTTTTTGAAACTTTGACAGAGGCTGTCAAAGGGAACAAAAACCAAAAAAGAAAATAAAAAAAGCAGCGCTACTAGCATTATTGCTAAATGTTAAACAAGGTAAGGTAAGTTATGGGTCTCAAAGACAACTTATTGATATATATTAAACAAGGGCATTTTTGTCCATCATAATTAAGTCGCAAGTATTTCAGTTGTTATTAATTAGAGTGCACAACATGCATTTCGAAATATAAAAACAAGAATTTAATGTCGAGTACTCAATTGAACTGAAAGGTATAAATTTGTTTTCTTCGCTCCAATTTTCTTCTTATATTTACAAGGGTTTGCATTGGATGCAAATTAGATATACTATATATAATATATCTCTTGCATATCCTGAACTTTTTCAAGAATAACCTAATATATCCCGGGTTTTAAAATTGTCAGCACTGTGCAGGTCTTTTCAACTTTTTAAACCCGAAATATTAGTGTTATTTCAATATCCAAGACATACAAATACAAAATTCTTCAGCCTTTAACCTATGGGTTTGTTTTATATAAGCAAATGTAAAGTATATTTTTCACTTACCAAACATTTACGAGATAATTTTATAATAATATACCTGCAAATCAGCAATATCTTTTCTTTTATTCGCATCTCCTTCAGCTAGCATGAATCGCTTGTACCGGTTGTATGTGTTGTCAATGCTGAATCAAACAAAGCACTAAACTCACGTCAAAGTTGTCCAAGTAAAATAAATTCATTGTTGAAAATTAAATACTTTCACAAGAAGAAGATAAATGTTTTCTTTCCCTGAAACCTAAAAAATATAAATCCAAGTTCTGTTGTAATCCGTAAAGTTCTCTCCTTATGCAAGTAAAAATGCATAATTTCATTTGTAATAGCATGGAGATTTACCATACTTACTGCATGTAATAATAAGTTACTACCATAGCTTGAAATTGGAGAATGAAAACGAAAATAAAACTGAAACAGTAAAGTAGCAGTACGTCTATACCAGCATGAAATGTAAGTGTAATGTCAAACTACATATTAGAACATTTGTAATAGAGGTGTTTCCATCATTGACATAAAAACTTTTGTCTAGCTAGCTTTTGATATCATTTGGTAAAACTGTCAAAAGGCCTAGTTCTTTTGCTTGTGCATTACACTGCATATTAGAACATTTGCAATTGAATCAAGAAGTGTTTCCATCATCGACATAAAAACTTTTGTTTAGCTTTTGATAATTGATTTCTGCTTAGCAAAACGGTCAAAGGGCCTAGCTCTTTTGCTTGTATACAAGATGCGGAAACTACTGCTGCAATATATCTAAAACACGGGAGGATTCTAATGTACTTGAGATTATACTTTGGAGACAGTACCTTGGAACACAAAAATATACAACTACCATTGCATTTAATGAGAAATGAGAACCAACCACCTAATTGTAATATACATATATAGCTGGAGCTAGTGGAGATAGAATTTTGGAATAAAGGGAGAAAAATTTAATTACTCTAGAATTTCTAGATTTTGAAGGGGACAAATTTAATAGATAATACAATTACATGTAAATTTAAAAATTTTAAGGGATTATTTATAATTTACAAGGGGACAAAGCACACTTTCTAATACACTTGGGTCCACCCGTGCAGTAACATAGCAAGCTAAATATTTGCCAGATTCTCTTGGAAACATTCTATTTCTAGATCCCTCTTCCATTGTTCACTTTTAGTCATGACTAGCTACAATCCTCATAATACATGCTAGCACCTTTTTTTGTCTTCATTATTATAATTGGAATTATCGATGTAGAGATGTATGTTATGATGTTTATAAACATATTGGGAAACTCGGGAAACTTTAGGATCAAGACCCGAGGGGATTAGACTTAATCAAGTCAAACAGGTGAGAAATAACCTCTTGTCGTCTCTGTTGTGAGTCAAAACGTTGCTGATGTGGGCTGCAACTTAAGACTGAATGATCTGAAGCATTTTTGGCTGGTTTTTGTGGTCGGCAGGAACCAATGAGCTGTAACAAAAACGAGATGTATTTGGTTTGCATATTGAGCCAAACTTCTGTTTATGTCTTGTCCTAAATTGTATAACAGTATTAGAGATATTTCTAACTTGGGTTTAGAGCACTTTAACGAGAGGGATCCAATTTTTGTTTTTTTATTTCCAATCGAATTTGAATACAAATCGGGTGTGAAGAGTGCATCTAGCCTGATTCTTATATCCTAAATATTGTTGAATTGATTAATTCTAGCTATTAAGTAATCTGCATTATGATACCCCAAAAAAACAAAAAAATAATCTGCATTATTGATATGATCCAAAGGTGCTTCAGTAAGACTGCAACGCTTGGTGAGGAGCAAGCTAGTTAAAATAGGCTCTCGAAGGCCCTCAAAAAAAAAAAAAAAAAAATAGGCTCTCCAAGTGAATCTTTTCTTGCAGTATGATTTCGTATTTCATTTCCATTTTAAACTGCATTTTCAATTGAGATGCCCAGCATGAATTGTGAAATTCATGAATAAAATGTCTTATTATCTAAAGAACCTTGCAAAAAAGTGAGAGAGGGATGTCAAAATTAGGATAATCAAAATATAATTAACTATAAATTTTGGGTGTCATATATTATGTTGTCTTTTCACCATGTCCATGTTATGTAGTACTATGAAAACTAGACCTCGTGTAGTAGGGGAATAACATGGAGTGACAACTTTTATACTGGTTAGTGAATAAAAATGCATTATTCCTATTAAAAGGTGGTGGTGTTTGAGACCAATGTAAGCAATAGTTCCAATAAAAATGTTGTGCATCTTTGTCTAGATATGGATTACGATATGTAAATTATGGTTGATTGCGGTACTAGTACCTCTATAATAACAGTTGTTCCAAAATCAGACATTGTGTGAGTAGCACACCAACTATGACAACTAGAAAAATGGACAATTGGCGCTACAAAATGAATTGAGCGAAAGTATATATGTTGTACTGTATGACGGTTATGGTTTATGTTCATGTACGGTGACTATGCCGGCTATCTAATCATGGATTAGGTACTTAGCAAGGTATGGCAGCATGGACTGGAGTTGGCCAGGAGGTGGACAAGGGTAGGCCTGCCGACGGTATACCGTATATCGTTTACCGTGCACGTTCCGTCCAAATGAAATGAGTGACAAATCACTTTTTAGCATACGTTTCCGAAACAGAACGGTAAACGAAATGGATTTCGGCATACCGTTGTGTGAAATACAGTGTAAAATGAGTCGTTCCGCTACGTTCCGTCCATTCCGTTGCAAACGGAACGGATAACGAATTGTTCCAGTGCATACCGTTGTCGAAACAGAACGGAAAACAGAATGGCCCATTCCGTTGCCGTTTACAACGTTAAACAGGCCTAGACAAGGGATATGTTCAGTCGATAGGGTCATTAGATCAGTTAGGCAGTTCAACTTGTCCATTGACCGGAGTGGACAACTAGTTGCTTTGTGACCTGAAAACTGAAGGGCTAGCTGACATCTAGTGCCCACCTCTTAACCTCTTTCTCCTCCAGCTGCATGAACTATAATACCATTCTTGGAGAAAATTTGTTGGTGCTTTGTTTCCTAACACAACGACCCATTACAACATAGTTTAAAGGCTTTAGATGGTGAATTTGAGTGATGGGATCACAACTAAATAGCCGGAAAGACAAAAATCAAGTTATAGTGTATGGTTTGGGCCCTAAGCTAGTCAAAATAGGTTAGGAAAACTCATGGTATGGTGGCCGGTTTCTATAGCTCACCAAAGGAATGGTGTTTATGGCACAAACAAGGTCTTGTCATTTACCGTAAGGGACCACATATATGTATCTATCATGAGTATGGTGTTGGTTGGCAAATTGACATTGGACCATGAACCGGTACTGCTTACAGTGCACAAATCACAAACTAGTCATAAAAGGGTTTTAAACTTTTAGGCATATAGTGTCTTAACCATGAAACTGAGTTAGTTATAAGCTGAATTTTATGCTTGGTTGTGACTAAATTTTGTTCATGTGAACCAAATATTGAGCGACAATCAGCGCTAAGAGTAAAGGTTAAGGTGAGGATTCCACCTGGACCGTAAATTTTATTGTTATGGAACAAATAACTAATGTGCTATGCTATGCATGTTAAATGATGATTGTGCATGACATATCATATAGTCTAAATGTATCAATCGTTATATATTAGTACATGACAATGACTATATATGGGATGGATTGGTAAGCAAATGATCATATTGAATGATTTTTGTTGATGATGGCTGAATTGCTGCAATTATGGATGTACTAATTGTGTAAAAAATGACATTTACATCTTTGTAAAGCAGAATCGTGACCATCTTTTCAAGGATAGTGAGATAAGTGTTTATGTTCTGAGACTCAAATCAGTTCCTTTTTAAAATGGACTGTGAGAGAGTAAATGTTCACAGCATTTGCTACAATTTGAATTGATCGAAAGATGGTACAAGAAATCTCAACGCATACATCTACATACTAAACGCATGCATTCAGACCTGTGCACTAAAATTGTGAGTTCATAAACTTTCTAGGCTCGTGGGTTCATCTCAAATATCTTAGTAATTATTTGAGCAATGTTATTTTAAATTTCATACTTATATTGGTAATTGTAATTTAATTTGTCTATATATTGTATATCACTATGTTGGTAAAGTTGTTTAATCTGTTTATTAATTGCATGCCTTGAAGGTTTCGTTCTTCGACTTAACATAAAATATCCTTTAATATGCGATGTTTTAATTTTCTTCATAGCTTCGTATGTAAACTATTTTTGGAATGCGTACTCCAAATCAGTAATATTAATATTGTTCTCTTAATATTTTTATTGTAGTACTAACTAATTATGATCTGTTAATTAATGACTTTCTAACCAATTATTAATTTGGACATTCAAAATTAGTAAATTTATAATGGGGGCAGGCGCATAGACCAGCAAATTAATTGTTCCTGCAGGGTTTGACTTAATTTCCAAAAGGGCTAGCTATGTAAGTGCGAATCAGCTGTATTAATTATCGTCATATATATATGTCATTGCATATACACACAAGTCACAACCCTCGGGAGGGAGTATAGAAATTCTGAAAGATGGAGAGCATGCAGCAACACGTGTAGGGGCGCAAGCGCAACAGTAAGTGCACAGCTTGGCACTCCTGTCGTCGACAGCTAGCACGTCACAGCAAAAATGAAAAATCTAGCTAGACGATCAGAATTCAGACTGGACTGGAGTAGTCGAGATATAAGATATTTGATCGATATTAATTGTTACCCAGCGCTTAATTAAAAAAAAGAATTAATTAATTATTATAAAAGTTGTAAATTAATTAGTTGGAGAGAAGAATTGTGATGTGAATTTATTAACCTGGAGGAGCTGGAGTACTCGTAAAGCTTGCCGGCGGGGGAGAAGACGATGAGCGCCACCTCAGCATCGCAGAGAAGGGCGAGCTCGAAGGCCTTCTTGAAGAGGCCGCTGCGGCGCTTGCAGAAGCGCACCTGACGGCTGGTCTTGTCCTCGATCCGCTTCAGCTGCACTTTGCCCCTCTTCTTCGCCATGATCTCTAGCTAGCTAGGGTTTAATTAATTTGCGTTTGCGATTGTGTATTTGTGTGTTTGTGTGGAGAGGAGAAGACTGAAGAGAGAGACGTACAGTACAAGAGGTGGGTGAGAGGAGGAGGAGAGTTGTGGCCTTGTGGGGGCACATCCGTCCCGGTCCCAATGTCCCATTTGGGAAAAAGTGGATCCATCCTTCCCGGAACGGACTGACTGACGGACTGGTAAAGTAGTAACTTTCTATCGATTAATTTTGGACTGTTATATAATAGTGTTATTTACACAATAATAACGAAAGTGTGGCCTAGCTGGATTTATGCCACAAGTTCAATTGAAAATTTAATAATATTTTTTTACATTTATTTATATCAATTAGCAGGCGGACTAGGGGATCAGGATTCAGGGGATGTGATGTAAGCACGGCAAAGCAGATAGACTCTATTGCTCTATGCGTATACGTACGCTAGTGCTAACTGTTACTGCTCAGTGCTCAGTGCTTGTGCTTCAAAGATGAAGAGTTTTCTCAGCGGTTGGATAGCATCGAGATTCGCGTGCAGGTGCAGTAAATATCGAATCACCTAGATTGTATCATCCATTCATTAATTGTTTTCGTCAAAACTTTCTGCAACCATTCGTTGTGTAATCTATGGTGCAGCGAGCCGAGTATTTGAGGGATTCTGCACAAGGCTAAGCTGCAATATGGACATGGACCATGGTGTAAGGATGGAATTAAAGGCGAAGTTTTACGGCTTTGCAACCTGTCCCTTGTACTTGAGTTTATCCACTCCGTCACCCCTACAAGAGTTGCTGTGTTGTACATTCTAAGGTTCTGATTGGACAATCGACTGTGCACAGTTGCACACTTACAAGCACTATCATTTTTCCTTTGCACTCTTTGACTGTTTAACACTGTCATGTACGGAATTATTCTTCTATTTGACGTGATGAAAAAAATTAATTGTTGAACATTCTTTTGCTCTCAAAATTTTCTGAATTCTAGAACAGAATGATGTTTCATACAAATTTAAAGTGGAACAAAATTACTTGTTTTTGCATCGAAAGTATGGCAAAATAATAATAATAATTGTCTACAATGACAAATTTTTTTTACAGTTAGCAGACTATATTTTCATTTTTAGGCGCCAAGAAACCAAATAATAACTTGTTTTCGTTTTTCTGGGCGACACATATGATGGTACAGTGCACGTGCTATTGATAATTGTGTCTCAATTTACTGGTACGTTTAGACCACTTAAGAATAAAATTAGAATTAGTTATTCAACGTAAAAAAATTTATTTCCTAGACTATTAAGAATATGTTTTTTTTTAATTTAGAGAATTATTTTTTAATGGTCCAAACTTTAAAAGATTTTTTATTTGTAATGTGTTTAGAGATTAAACCGGATTAAAAAGTGGTTCCAGTAATTTCTTAATGTGAATTAAAAAAGATAATCCAAGCACACTACGAATAAATATTTATTCCGGTTAAATCACTTAAAAAACACTCTTAATTTAAAAAAAATTCTCAACCATTTACAAGTAATATATATATATAGAGAAAACATATGGTGCATACTAATGTACGGAAGCTTCGGTGCATACTGATTCGAATTCTTGGATTTGCTTTAAAATGACCGATCCAAACCGTCTAATATGATCTTCCTATTATAATGTCCTTACCGACCAAATTTTATATATATATTTTTTAAATTTTTAAGTATTTTTTTTTCAAATTTTAGAAAATCGCTAATCTAATTTTTTCTGAACCGTTCAAAAATAGCAGTTTTTAAAAATCCGGAAAAAATACTTAAAAATATCGAAAAAATGTAAAATTTGGTCGGCAAGGAGATTTCAATAGGGAGATCATATTGGACGGTTTGGATCGGTCATTTTGAAACAGATCCAAGAGGAATATATATTTAAATAACTAATTTTAATTTTTCAAGATATCCAAATCACCTGTCGTTAAATATCAGGGAGGAATTAGGTGTTGCCCAAAGTGGGCCTGGCCCCCTCAATGTTTAAAAATAAAGAAATATAAAAACTTAAAAATTCTTTTAAAACTATTCAATTTTTTTGTAATTTTTACATAGTAGCCCCTTTAGAGAATTCAAAAATTACATATATATCAGATTTCTTGGGCCCTCCATTTCAGATTTTTGGTTCAGCCCTTATATTATGCCTAAGGGTCGTAACAACTCAAATTGCGTAAAATTGTTTATGGTAAAATTAAAGCCTTTTTTGTTTGTTTAGATGTTAATTTTTCTAGCATTACTCAGTATATAGTTATTATAACTACAATCGCTAAATAAATCATTCCTGTTATTGTTATTGTATGTTACAAATGTTCAGTTTAATAATAAGAAGTGTTCAGTTAAATGCGACAGAATTGCGCCAGAGTTAGAGTCGCACATGGGTCAAGAGGTGCGCTAGGAGGCAGGGGTAAAGTCGAAAAAAATTTAATTTGAACCGGATCGGTTCATAACCTCTTCTAATTTTTTCATGTGTTCTAATTTTTTCATGTGTTTTTTGTCCGGTTCGTGACCAATTCGCTTGGTTTTTTTTATAACAGTTATATTTCTTATTGCAACTAATTGAACATTTATATTTAAATAACTGAACATTTGTACTTACTAAACTAAACATTTATACTTAATAAAATAAACATGTTTGCTCATAACATTTATATTTTCTGTTGCAACTAACTGAACATTTATACTTAACTAACAGAAAATTTGTACTTAACTAACTGAACTTTTTAGTAAAAATAAAAAAATAAAATGAATATAGTGAACATAGCGAACATTTAAAAAACAGTGAACAATTCTACTACAAAGTGAACATTTGTATCTAATAAAGTGACCACTTATAATAACGAAATGAACAAAAAAGTACGCGTTGGGTGAGTGGAGGGAATAGAATGCTGGATGAGTAGCGATGGCACAGAATGCGATGGCTGTAATCAATTTCCCTCATCATATATGAGAGACAGCTGGTCAAACAGAAACAGTCCGGTACGTTGGTAATTTTTTCCCCCTTAATTAGTACTGCTATTAGCACTGCAATCTAGGTCCATCCGAGGAAAACTAATCATATATACGTTCAAAGTGATATTTATGGTTATATGGTACCATTTAAATCGTATAATCTAGGCCAGAATATGCTAAAATTGTTGGGAATGACTGAATGAGGTGAAATATTGGTCAAATGTAAATTTTTTTCAAGAATATGAACTGAGGAAGGTCTTTCTTGCGATGCAAATCGATCAAATATAAAACCTTTTTGAACCATTTCAAGTAAGGAGTAGTGTTTCTTCACTTGCGCTAGCAAGTGTGTCCTAACGAGTTCTTGGACCATTTCGACACTGGGCATGACACTCTTGACGCAATCAACAGCAAGGAAGTGTTTCTCCCACTCCAGTAGCAGCGGCACCACACTTTGGTCAAACCAGCTGAGAACCCAGAACCACACTCTGGTAGGGATCAGCAGGGAGAAGGGAAGGCACTGATGTCTCAGACCAGTTCTCGTGGATGTACTGCAAGATCACCAACGACTCGCAGATGCTTCGACCATTGTGGATGAAAACAAGAATCTTCTTATGGACTGGGTTGGATCTGAGGAAAAGCTCGCTTTTGTTTTTGACATCCTCCGCAAGGAAGTCGTAGCTCAGGCCCTTTTGGTTCAGAGCAATTCTGACCCTGATGGCAAATGGGCACGTTTTCGTCCCCAGCAACTTGAGCTCATCGTCTCTACTCATTTTCTATTGAGGTATGAAAGTGCAGTAAAGTTTTAAGGGAAATTAATCAACTAATTAATTGATAAATAGGTATGGATAATTGGGTACATACAACGTCGATGAATGCTGGGGATTATATATCGAAGTGGGTGGTGATGAATTGCATCAGCGATGATAATAGAGCTGCGTTCTTTCTGTGGCTCGGAATTTTGTTACCGACTGTGCAACATCATGCAGCAATTCCGATACTTATAAAAATGTTGGTGTTAAACTGCAAATTGGTTTGCTGATTAATCAGTAATTCAGTATAGAGATCAAGCTTTCATAAAATCTACCGTGTATTTTATATTTGGCACTTGGGGTAGTTGTAAGAATATTTTAATGTCAAAATATCAGCTAAGAGAGAAATCTAAATAAAATAATAAATAATGAGAGGAAAGAACAATATATATTTTTTGCGTGGTTTAATAATAAATTAAAATAATGATGGGAATAAATTGAAGCGATATTTTGATTGGCTACTTTTGAATTATATGTTGCTTCATAAAGTGAGTAATTATGTAAATTGCTGTTTTCATTGGGATTGAATTATTATATTAAGCAGGAAGAGTTAGTAAATACTTTTATATTTCTTTTTTACTTGATCTAACAACAACTGAAAGTCTGAAATGAAAACTCTTCTCAACTTTTTATTACACTCCACTTAGGTACTTTGTTCTCCCCTTTTATTTTCGGCAATGATATAAACCATCCAGTGAAAAACCATCCAACCATCCACTTCTCATTAGGGACTTTTCTAATGGGCTTCTCAATGTCCAGGCCCAAAATTTTTACACGCTGACGTCATCATTTTCCATTTTTTTTTGCGTTGACGTCATCAAATGGACGGATCTTTTGTGTTCAGTTAGATGTGTCAAGGAATGAGTTAAACTAATTATGTGTTTACTTAGATGTAGTAATAATATAAAATTTTAGGTTTTTATGTTCAGTTAAATATCTCAAGGGATTAATTAGATGAATTATGTGTTCAATTAGATGCATCTCAAAATTAAATTCTTTTATTTTTGTGCTCAGTTAAACACGTTAAGAGATGAATTTAACGTGTTTATGTATTCAGTTAGTTGCAACACAAATTCAATTTCGTAGTTTCTGTGTTCAATTAAACTAGTTAAGGGATAAATTAAAATAATTTATGTATTCAATTAAATGCAATGAAGTTAACATTGTTCATTTATTAAGAATAGTAATATTCATTATTTCAACAAACTGAACAATTCTACTACTAATAACATCCATTAATAATAACATAAATCCTACACAATTTTCACCACTGCAAACTAACACAAATTCATCAACTCATACTTCGATTCCTTCCACACAACTCTTCTCGTCCTGTAATTCCTACACAAACAAAACAAAATACAATTAAGACCAAATACTAATTAAGTGCTCTTATAATATTTAATCCTTTCAGGTCATGTAAGTTTTAAAATATATATATAATGAAACAAAATGATCCCTTAGAACTACTAATTTGATACATACTGAAACAAGATAATCCCTTAGAGAACTGAACAATATAAATGAAACAAGATGATCCCTTAGAGATACTAATTTAACACAAAATAAAACAAGTTGCTCCCTTAAAGAACTGAACAATTAGAGAATAAAAATACATAATGAACAATCAGATCATGTGAAGTTTTAAAAAAAAATACAAAACGAAACAAGATGATTCCTTAGAAATAGTAACTTAACACTTATGATGATAATGTCAGCTTAAGTTGAAGATAATGTCAGCTTAAGATTGGCAAATCAATATAAAAGATTTGCATACAGCACAATATGACCAGAATTTAACTCATTGTTGAGTTTATATCAATCATTCATGAAAAATTGATGGTAATTTAAATATTTTATAGAATATTGGCAATATGGCAGAAGTAGAAATTAAAATTTGAAAAACATTGGCAAGGACAATTAGATGAATTATAAACTGGTAGCTTTACACAATCAAGAATTACGTATATGGTATATAGGTAAAATACTAAAATCTTACATCACTCGTGTCGAAAACCATCACAAGGGCAGCCAGGTTCACACCATTTGGAAGTGAACCAAGGGAGAAATAAACACGTTCAGCCACAGACTCGGGTTGGGAAAATTTCTGCACACAGAATGTTTGGTATCGGCCCGAAACCCTTGACGAATGTGCAGAAATAGTTAATAACACTAACGGTGGAGAGCACCGCATCGGGTGACTGTGATGAAACGGGTTTGACGGACCTCTCGACGAAACCGTCGGGGAGGGAATCCGAGAAGAGGCGGAGAGGGAAACAAAGTAGCAATAGAAGGCGAAGGAGGGAGAGGCACGCCATAGATTTTGGCGATGTCGTAACCTCCAGGCGACCCCGTTGGTGGTGGCAGTGACCGAGGCGGAGCGATGGGCTGCCGGCTCATACGTACACCATATTTGCGAGTCTAGGGAGGAAGAGACGCTTGCGATGTTCTGGTCGGTGTCGGCGCAGAAGAGGGAGTAGAGAGAGAAAAGAGATGGATCTAGATCTAGATTTTGCTATTTTGGAGGAGAGAGAAAAAATAAGAGAGAAATGAAATGGGAAGAGAAACATTTGTTGGATAAGTCATGTGACTGTCATGTGATGGTCTATTGGATGATTGGATGATAATTGGTTGGATGGTAGATATCAATTACCTTTTATTTTTGCGTGATAATAACTTGAAAATTTGATTTTATTCAATTCAAGTAATTGTTTTACAATTCATAGTACATATTAAAACTTGAAAAATTTATAAATAATATTAAATTAATATAATATATTAAAAATAATATTAATATAATAATAATTTTTAAATAGTATCACGAGATCGGAATCTGGGATTCCGACGGCAAGATCGGAATCTCGGATTCCGATCTTAGCTAAGATCGGAATTCCAGGTTCCGACATAAAAAGTAGGGTTTTGCCGTGCATATTTCGACGGGAATAATCAAGATTTTGCAACTTGAATAAATACTTAAATTAACCTAGTAGTTCTCCAATTAAAAAAAAAACTAACCTAGTAGTTTGACCATCTGCAACAAGGCTGATACCCATGATCAATTCTTAAATTCCTACATATACCCCTGATAAAAAAGTGATTCTTAAATTCTTAAATTCCTACAGGCTAAGATATGGCGTCGAGAGCTGAATACGACAAATCGGACACGTCTCATGTAGTTTGATCCATGGGATGATGCAGTTGAAATGGTACGCATGTCCACATGGCATCCAATGAATGGTCGAAGCAGTGACAATATCTTCCCTGCATATAGCACACGAGGTTATCGTCGTGTTGGTGTTGGTTTTGCAAATGGTCATCACGGATTTCATTGTACATAATTGGAAATGATGGGATGCTTGTTTAGTGTGGATTGTTAAGAAAAGAAATAACGTCGTGGCAATTGTTGATCCATGGATTGATGCTTCAATTCAATTCAAAGCAGAGTTGTTTCGTGGGAGGAAGTATTCTACATGGAAGATACATAGGCACAAGAAAGAGAGCTTGTCATTTTAAGGTAAACAAAAAAAAATTAACGGATCAACTCTTATGTCTTTTGGAAAAAGCTCTTTTGCTTTATTTTCAAGAACAATATGCACCACTCTTTTAAGAATTATTGACATTCTTAAAGGTCCAATTAATGTGGGCAAATCAGAATTTTTCTATAGGAAAAAAAGTGGATATATTAAAATAAAGGATTGCAATTTTGGCATGTAGATTCGTAGGGAAATAAAGGATTGCAATTTTGGCGTTAAAAAAAACTAATTTCAACGACTTGAGAGAGCAGAAACAAAAGTCATTTTATCACATGAGGTAAAATATAAGTAAAATTGTCATCGTAGATTCGTAGCGACTTCCTATGAAATGTATTCTATTTTTCGTTTAGTCCTTTCAACGACTAAATATTCCTTGGATACGTCCTAAAAAGGAAGCGCGATTTCTAAAGAACCATAAAAAATAATAAAAATTTAGAGGCTGAACATCATTTTATTTCGGAAATTGATTACCGCCATCTGCAATTTTGCCATCCCTGCCATCGCTAAATATAAAGTGAACATATACAGCAAACAAAGTGAACATATAGATGATCTAAGTGAACACATAAAAACAAATAAGTTTAATGAAAATAAGTTGAATATGCATGTAAACTTCTGAACAAGTGATGATAACCCTTTATTTGTTTGTATGTGTTAACTTAGATCTACTATATGTTCATTTTGTTTGTTGTATATGTTCACTTTATATTTAACGATGGCTGGAATGGTATATTTACCGATGACACTTATAATTCCTGTTTTATTTCAATCCAAATCCCAAATAACAGTTCCAACTCCCAATATTTTGATGAAATAACATAATACAAATATAAACCCATATCCAATGTGAGGCCTATATCCAATTTAATATTATTTACAAATTCAATTTTACATGCACTTGCCTATTACTATCATTATTATTTATGTTGAACATACTAGTCAAATAAAAATATGTCATATCCAACTTAATCAATTACAAGGAATGAATATGCTGTCCAACTTAATTAAATTTCTACAAACTAATTTTCTATCTTAAAATTACAATAGTTGTTTTATTAGGACTTTTGAACTAACAAGTTTATATAGGCCTTTCATGTTATTATGTATTATTAACTTAATTTTATCTTTCTTTTAATATTTACATTTTTTTTTTCTATTTTGTTTGGTTCTACTTGTATGTTATTAAGTTATTATTTTTAAATATATGCATCAAGAATAGATTGATTGCAATAGAAGCATCCATACAGCCAAATGTCAGATTATCGCAAAGTAAGTTCATTAATTAACTTTGACTTTTGGTGTTTTTCCTAGCAACCTTTTGGTATTTGTGAGCAGAATAGTTTAAAGGACAACAAAAGATCTCAAAATTGTGACGGAGAGGGGACCAAAGGGACCTCTTATTAGTCAGGTCTTAAAATTATTTTGATCTGATAAGTATGTGCATACACAACTCAAATCATTTTTTTATCAGGGGTATATGTAGGAATTTAAGAATTGATCGTGGGTATCAGCCTTGTTGCAACTGGTCAAACTACTAGGTTAGTTTTTTTTTTTTAATTGGAGAACTATTAGGTTAATTTAAGTATTTATTCAAGTTACAGAATCTTGATTATTCCCGTCGACATATGCACGGCAAAGACCCCACTTCTTATGTCGGAACCTGGGATTCCGATCTTAGCTAAGATTGGAATTCGGGATTCCGATCTAGTGATACTATTTAAAAAAATATTATTATATTGATATTATTTTTAATATATTATATTAATTTAATATTATTTATAAATTTTTCTGTTAAAACTTTCTTTGAAGGCCCAAGCCCAACCCAACTAGTGATCCGCTATTGTCACACCATATATTGTAGCAGTCAGTCGGAGTAAGCGAGTGACTGGCTCCGGATGATGGATTGCAGTTGCAGCAGCAGCACAACCCCAACATGGCTAACGTGGGCGGAGAGGATAGAAACGCTGTCGCACGTGCTGACACACCAGACCCTGTCGCCGTCTCTCCACTCGCAGTTCTTCATCTCGCAGCGATTTCCGTGCTTCCAAAACTGGGCCTTCCCTCCTTTCCTCTGCGCCTCGCCGACCTCCCTCCCCGTCTGGTCGCTCTCTTTCTTGCTCTCCCGCGCGTCCCGCCTCGGCCTGCCTCGCACCTCCTGGCGCTGCCTCTGCCCCTTCCAGCAGCCCCCGCCTTGCATCCTTTCCTCCGCAGTGGAACCCGCGCCCGACCGCTGGGGCCCCCACCAGCGCCGCGATTATGCCAGGAAGAGGATCCGCAGGGGCCGCTTCGGGCCGCAGCTTTCAGAGCTGCTCTGCTTCCTTCTCCCCAACCTGGCACTTCTGTCTCTGCTGCTCTTCTCTGATCCTCTCTGGCGCAAATCCCCCTAGCTACTCTTCAGCTATGATTTCTGATTTGTATTCAGCTCTTGTTTGAATTCAATCCCTTCTATTCTATGTATCTAATTATTGCATTTCCATGTGGTTAAGTGACCAACTGCCACAACGTGTCATCTGTACAGGTTGCAATTGTATTTTTTTGGAAAAAACAAAAAGAATTGGAATTGATGTTATTACTCAGCTTATTTTTTGCATAGACTGCAAAGTGCAGAGTAATGACACCTACATCAGATGCACCATACCAGAACAAGCGCATATTCTTTAGGAAAATTTTTTAACTTGACTCAATTGTAATAATTGTACTGAAACACTGGTGATTAGACCTATACATAACCCCAAATTGAACTGGAATGCCAAACTGGTGTTACCAATCTCAGACAATCATATCTAATCAAATAACACAGGAAAAATTATACCAACTTCTGAGAAACAAAAAGCACATACAGATTATCACACAGTAGCATGCACAGATACTGGCATAGCTGTAACTGAGTCAGTTACAGCAACTGATAATAACTGATAGTTAGCCTTTTGTATCTTCTAATCTCTTTGTAACAGAATCAAGAAAGTCTATATAAACAGATGCAATCACATTTGAGACTAAGAAGAGATTTCATAATACAAATTCTCTCTGTCTCTCTCTCTACATTTTACGACACTGTTCACAAGAACAAATCAGAAGGAGACTTCACTGATACACGTTCATAAGTTCAAACGATGTACAAAACAAATCATTTTCATCCCTCAAAGCCACGCAGCCAATTCAAGTTTCATTAACTTTAGATACCGCACTCTGAAATAGACTTTACATCTCCTAATATAATATTAGGCCATTGGAATTGCTGGGATTAACAATGATTGTTCTCGGATGGGAAAGTCTGCATGAAGAGGTTGCTAGATCAAGGAAATGAAATGGGGATATGGATCAATGGACAAGGACAATGGGATGGGGGTTATAATGAATAATGAATCAGATTAGCTATTGTGTCCAAAAAGGAAATTTACAAATTGGGCCGAGTAAATGAGGAAAAAGAAAGTTACAGGCCCGTTAATAATAAGAGTGACAGTGTTACTTTCAAGGTTTGAAGGAGCACTTTCCGGTATAACGGATATCCTAAGTACCATCCTAACTTTATGCCATCTTGACATCCCACGGGCCAATATCGCTGAAGGCCCATTAAGCTGCTTAACCATGTGATTTGCACTGGACTAACTATTATTCTTAATTTTGAATCGTCTCCTTATCATAATCGAAAAAATCTCTCTCTCTCTCTTCGATGATGGCGATTCCCTCTCTCTCTCTAGCGAAATTTTCTCCCTTCGCTCAAATTGATTAGATCAGTCGCACATCAGATCGAAAGAGAAGCAATCTCGGCCTCTCTCTCTTGCTAGCATCTCTTTCTCGTGAGCTTCTAGCGTGGATCTTCTCTCGATCTGCACAGATTGAAGTAAGTTCGCTCAAATTTGAATCTCTCGTCCGTATTCCAATGAATAATATTATTTGTGCATCCTTCATCTTTGAATGCATTTATCGTATATATCTGACTGAGAATATCACTTTAATATTCATTCCATTCAGATTTAGATATTTGCATATCATATATCATAATTCATAACCGAAATTAATTCAGGCCAAATTAACAAGGGAGTATATAATATTTAACAAGGGAGTATATAATATCTAACAATGGAGTACATAATATTTAACAAGGGAGTACAAAATATAGGATAAGGGAGTACATAATATCTAACAATAGAGTACATAATATTTAACAAGAGAGTACATATCAATAACCTGACTGGTGTGTTTTAGCATTGGCTTAAAGGAATACAGAACATAGGATAAGGGAGTAAATAATACTTAACAAGGGAGTACACATCAAGAAGCTTTGTTGTTTGTTTGCTGTTCTTATATAGGCTCAAAAGAGTACAAAAATATAGGATAAGGAAGTACATAATATTTAACAAGGGAGTACATAATATCTAACAATGGAGTACATAATATTTAACAAGGGAGTACATATCAATAACCTGGCTGGTGTGTTTGGTATTTTAGCATTGGCTTAAAGGAGTACATAACATAAGATAAGGGAGTAAATAATACTTAAGAAGGGAGTACATATCAAGAAACTTTGTTGTATGTTTGCTGTTCTAATATAGGCTTAAAGGAGTACAAAAAAAATAGGATAAGGGAGTACATAATATTTAACAATGGAGTACATAATATTTAACAAGGGAGTACATATCAAGAACCTGGCAGGTGTGTTTGGTATTTTAGCATAATCTTAAAGGAGTACAAAATATGGGATAAAGGAGTAAATAATATTTAACAAGGGAGTACATATCAATAACCTGGCTGTTTTGTTCTAACATTGGACAATTCTATATTTTGCAGATTAATGTCAGTGATGATAAACGTGTTGTTGCTTACTGGCTACTACTAGATCCTATCAATGAGGTGAAGCCGAAATTTAGATTTGCAAGTGAGTGTGTTCTCTTTGATCTTCAGGAAGAAAGCTAAACTTGGTGGTTGACTGAGAAGATTACAAAACTTTGTCATTTTGTTTTTTGATATGTGAATTTCGTTTGGGGAATAACTCTTGTTTGAACATGGTTGGATGAAAAGTTTATACTCCCTTTTTAAAAATTATATACTCTGTTAATGTATTGAATTCTTATTTGCACAATTTGTCTGCTTATTAAATGCTAATTTGATATTCAATATGTAGAAGTATATACTCCCTTACGGAGAAGTATTTACTTCCTTAATATTTCAATTTGATTATTCTTAAATTCAAATTCAAATATTGAATGCTTATTTGAACGTTTTGACCAAAAATTATATAATCCCATATGGAAAAATATGTACTCCTCTCAGAAGAAGTATATACTCCTCTCAGAAGAAGTATATACTTAATATTTTCAATTCTTATTTGCACATTTTCTGTTTGCTTTTAAATGCTAATTTTGTATTCTATATTTATATGTATATACTCCCACACGTAGAATTATTTACTCTCTTAATATTTCAATTTTTATAGGATTATTCTTATTTTCAAAAATAAAAAGAAAAATTATGTACTCCCAGTTCAAATTTATATACTCATTTACATTAATTTACATACTCCCGATTTTTACGTGACGTCAGCATTTCAGAATCGATCGCGTGCGTCGCGTGGGTACGTCAGCGCGTGGGTCGCTTATTTTTTGGACCACGGTTGGATGTGGGATGTCATTTTTATGTCATTTTTATGGGTGTGGGATGTATTTGGGCCAGGTTGACGTGGGATGTCATGGAATGTCATTTTCCCATGATGTCCCATATCAGCTCCGGTTTCCACTCTCGAATCTCGATTAATCGGTCCCTACGCAGTATGTATGGACTCGACTCTCAATCTCTATTCCCTCATTTTCATTTGCGCCGCGCTTGCAAAGCTAGTACTGGCAAAACTAGCAATTCTCATGGCCGGGATCAGAAGCTAGTACTCCCAATTCTCATGGCCGGGATCAGAAGCGAACCAGATTGGTCGGGGCTTGCTCCCGAGCTGCTCCAAACAATCGCCAGGAAGCTCCCTGACATCTCCGACTTCGTCAAGTTCCGCGCCGTCTGCGCCACGTGGCGCTCATCGGCCCCCGTCTCTGATCCTCCTCCCCAGTTACCTTGGTTCCTCCAGCAACGATTTGAAGACGAAAGCGATGACCACCTTCGTTTCTACTCTCTCTTTTCCGGTAAAGTTCACACTATCTCTTCCCCCAATTCCTCAGGAAACGAGCTCATCGGCCCTGCGCAAGACTACATTGTTTTGTACGATTGGGCTAGTCACCAGATTTCTCTTCTCAACCCGTTGACCGATAGAAAGGTGGTTCTCCCCTTTCTCGATATCGCCCCGCCCCGCCTGCTTCTTCAGGTCGGTCCTGACCCCATTCACCGTGGAGAATGTGTGGCTTTGACGGATAATTTAAGCATTCTGGCTTTGTTTAAGCCGGTCCAAAATGAGTGGGTGGTAATTAAAGAACCCTCCTTCCTTGGCCGCAATGCATACTACAATGGAATGTATTTTATTCATGATCATTTTGGGGTTACAAAAGTTGTTGATACTGTCACTAGAAAGGTATTACATGTCATACCACCATCTCCTGAATCTTGGATCAAGGAGGTCTACAATTCAGCGTGGGGCGAGAAGTACTTGGTGCAGTCAGCAGGTGATATATTGCAGGTGTGTTTGCACGATTTTGAATTGCATCCAGTAACTGACTGCCAGTTTCATATTTGTAAATTGGAGGGTCTTTCAAGTGAGAATGGAGGGAAGCCTCATTGGGTCAAGGTTTCTAGCATAGGTGACCAGATACTATTCTTGGACGATAATAACGGTTTTTCTCTGAGTTGTAGGGGTTTTAGTGGATTCAGAGGAAATTCCATTTACTTCATTAAGTGGCAGGCCAACCATGTTTATGATCAGCCACGCAGTGTGCTCTGTAGGTATGACATAGAGCAAGCCAGAGCCGAGCCTTTAACTTGCCCTTTGACAAAGGGAGGAACTTGGATTGTTCCTAGCTTAAGATAGTTCAATGTTGTGGCACATATGTTGAAATTTTGTTCTACTCCTAATCCTACTTTTCAGGTTACAACTTAGAAGAGAGCATTACTAGGTTTGATATCCACTGGCTTAGCCAGCAGATTGTATCCTTTTCTCATTTACTGGTATGTTGTTGTTGTATTTTTTTTCCCATTTTTTCACGCTTGAATGTTGAAACACTATTTGTTTGAATTCTCTAGTTATACTTATTTATTATTAATTTAATTTTAGTGACCAATTTGATTGTTAATTTTCACTCCAAGTTAATTTAATTGTCATCCAAAATATGGCAATGATATTTTCTTGTTCCTTGTGCTGTTATCTTGCATGCATCTCAGGGCCGAATTACTATTTTGCTTCTTCTAATTGTCACAGGCTTGGCCCGGTTCACCTGTGTATGGCATTAGGTTGTGTGTGTGAACTCTATTTAATTAAAATGGACAAATGTGAACCCTGTAAAACAAAAGTGTGATATCTTTGTTGTTTATAATTATAAGTGTTGACTTTCTAACATGCGACTTAAATCAACACTATGAGTTGGCTAGGGATAGTTTTGAACCGGCTTGGATAATTTGAGCATTCTTGAAGGAATAACTAGATGATGAATTCACTTTATATTTTTTTCATGATGCATTCTTCTTTATAATGCGGTAATTTAGATGGGAACATGCATCAAAACCTCGAGTTGGTTTTTGTTTCTGGCTGTTCAATCTCAATTGCCTATCAAACAACCTCTAATAAGGGAATCACACACCAAGATTTGCTTGACATCTTCAAATAGTTATCCCTTCAAAATGCCAATTGATTTTGCTCATCGTTTTTAATTTATAAGATACTGAATGGCTAAGAGAACCTCTTAAAATTGTGAATGTTTTTCCTGACTAACTGTTACACAGAGAGGTCACTTTACCAGCATTACTAATTCTAGTTTGCTTGATCGTACTTCTTGTACTTATTTAGATAAAGTGGTAACTAAGCTGTTGTATGGGTCATACCAGAATAACAACTTGATCATTGATCACTGTCCCAAATCATAGTAGATAGTAAGGTTTTTCAATCCATAGTTTGATGAAAAGACTGTTTCAACTCTAATAACCACTTTTCATTGAATGTAGAACATTTTTGTTTATTAATAAAATGGATAATTTCTAGTACAGTTGGCAGCTGTATAGTTCTAGTTGGTGCTATGCAACAGCTTAGATAGAAAATGGAATTGAGGAAATAATTCCAGTACAAGAAAAGATATATGTAACAGGACAATATAAATATCACCATTCAATTAAAATAATTGACGAGGACAGACTTAAAGGCAAACAAAACAACAAAGCAACTAAATTGATAGGAAATAACGTTGAACAAATACATATACGTAATAGAAGGACTTAATCATCATAATTTTCATTTCTGTCCTTTTTGAACTCGTCATCTATCCCTGGAATGTTGAACAATTGACATAGATAAAAAGAATGTATAAAAATGATCCAGTTGGAATTTGTAGACCAATAGAGAACAACAATCAAAAGTTAGGTATTATCATAATTAACTGAGTAGACGATTGCTGCTAGAATTTGTAAACTAATATGACAACAAAGGGGAAATGTTTTTCTAAATTATCACTTGCCTCAAAAGTAGATCAGAGGCCTATCAATAGTACAAGCACCTCAGCAACATTGTTATGTTAACGTATAAATAAATAATAAAAAATGTCTTTACTGTAATCGGCCACCAACCCACCACGGAATAAAGAACTGACCATGAGTGGATTTCAATCAAATTTTTTTTTTAAGGTAGAGAGATGATTATCTCTCCTACAATTATATTGAACGAAAAAGTTTCATACAAGGTAAAAGAATAAATTACAAGGACAAAACGAAAGAAAACCCTAGCCTAATGCTTCAAAACTAATAGCAGTTTGCAATCCAGGCTTTGGTATCTTGGATTGTTTTCCGGACCGTCTCATGCAGGTTTATTTGTGTGCTTTCGAAAATTTTCACGTTGCGCATCTTCCAGACATTCCACATGTCAGCCATCCAGATTGTGTCGTAGTTGTCCGCAGTTTATCCGACATCCTAATTTGCACACCATGGCGATAGAAACACTCCTAGAGATTACTCGCAAAGGGACAATGAAAAAATAAGTGAATGTACGTCTCAGAAGCATTATGGCAAAGAACACAATTCCTATTCATTTGCCATCCTCTTTGGTACATATTGTCCCGTGTGAGTAATCCATTCTTCATAGCCAATCAGAAGAATAATTTTATTTTCAAGGATTTCAATCAATTTTTATATTGTATTTATTAAATATAAAGCAAAGCATTGCAATCGACAAGTGATCTCTCCAACCATTTTAAATTTGGATATAACCCCTTAAACTTCGACAATTGGAAATAACCCTCTATTTTTTGTAGCTAAGGATATGACCCCTTCAAATAAATGGTATACTGTTGACAGCCCTACATATGATCCGCATTATTAGACTAATACAAAACTGAATTAATCAAATCTACCAACCCTAGGCGGTTCTATTTGACATTATCCCATAAAAGTCCTTCAAATTGCTCTATTTTGATGGCATCTAAAATATAGGTGATCTATATCCTCTTTGTTACAGTAAAGACATCTACTATCCGGCTATCCCGTCCCGTTTGCTCGCTCATATAACTGCTTTATACTTACACATCTTTTTACATCTATAAACATGAAGGTTGATTATTGGAGGCTAAGAAAAATCGTTCCTCAAGCTACTACTTTTGGTACCCTTTTGAATGAGATAGGTCAAGCCCTCCAACTTAATTTTGAAAATCTTTCACTATAATTTCGAACTTGTAACCGTAAAAACCACTTTTAATTGAATTAAAAACCTTTCTGTTTATTAATAAAGTGGATAATTTCTGCAGTTGTCAGCTTTACAGCTCTAGTTGGTGCCATGCGACAACTTAGAAAATGGAATTGATTCCAGTACCAGAAAAGATATATGTGCAACAGGACATATATAATAAAATAAATATCACCATGCAATTAAAAAATTTGACAAGGACAGCCTTAAGGTAAACTAAACAACAAAGTAACTAATGAAATTGATAGGAAATAATGTTGAACAAATAAATATACATAATAGGACTTAATCATCATAATTTTCATGTCTGTCTTGGGAACTCGTCAACTATCCCTTCCCTGGATTGTTGAACAAGTAACATAGTTGAAAAGAACATATAAAAATGATCAAATTCGAACTTGTAACCATCAAAAGTAGGTATTAGCATAATTATATAAGTAGACGATGGCTAGAATTTGTAAACTAATATGACAAGGGTGGGAATGTTCTTTTTTTAGTTATCACTTACCTCAAGAGTAGGAATGAGATCAGAGCCTGCCGATAGTACAAGCACCTCGGCAATATTGCTATTATAATTTATAAATAAATAAATAATCAGAAATATGTCTTTATTGTAATCGGCCACCAACCGGCCACCACAGAATAAAGAACTGATCATGAGTGGATTTCAATCAATTTTAATATTGTGTTTAAATATAAAGCAAAGCATTGCAATCGACAAGTGGTCCCTATATAATCATTAAATTTATTAAACTGCATCTTTATTTGAGTGTCTCACCTAATCCATCTCTGAATATTTGTAAACGGTATCCTGTTGCTAGAGCTTAGTGCCGTGGGCTTTGCCTCAATAATCATCTCTAAGACAATTTTTTTCTATTTCATAACAGAAATCCTAACTGCTTTGTAGTTCTATCTTCTTTACATCGATCTCTAAACATGGAGGTCGATCGGAGGCTAAGAAAAATCATTCCGCAAGCTAGCTACTTTTGGTACTGTTTCGAATGAGATAGTTCAACCACTCAACCCCTCGAACTTAATTAATTTCGAAAATTTTTAAATTTCACTTAGATTTCGAACTAGTGACCCTAGTTCTAACACTCACTCTTCATTTTCACTTTTTTGTCTTTCTTTTTACTTTCTAATTTCGGATTTTGATTGTGTTAGAGGATGACAATGAAGAATAATCATCTCATAAGGTTCGCTTGCCGAACTGACAATTTGCCTTGATTATAATTTATGTACGAGTCTCCTCTTTCACACAATCTCCCCAAAACTTTTTTAAATTTACCCTTTTTGAAGTATCTAATTATTTCTTTTGTTGTTTGGTGCCAATCTTAAGCTAAGTTGCCAGAATTTTTTTTTTTTTTGGAAACTATTTCTAAGTATTTAATTATTTCTTTTGTTGTGCCAATTTTTTGAAGGATTAAATTATATCGTTTGGTATCTTGTTCTCTTTCTCAGGAGCTCTTTTTACTTATATTTATTAGGCTCAATTTTTGGACAATACATTTTGTTTATTTTTTTTTTAAAGAAATGTTGTCTATTTGAACCGACCCATGAGAAGACACAGAAACAAACACAAATTTTTCTGGCTCCATTTGGATGGTGTGGGAAATAAGATAGGAAGAAGGAAGAAGGGAATAAATTTATTGGGAAGGGATAAATTTATTGGGAAGTGTGTAACTTTTGTGAAGAGTTTGGATGGTTAGAAATAAATTTATTAGTAAAAAGTGGTTATTCCTTATTCCTTATTTCGGAAAGAAACCATCCAAAAGGAGCCTCTATTATGACTAGCTGGAATACGCTCAACGGCTCCAAGTGCGTAGTCAAATTAGAATGTACAATTGGCTCGTGTCACTAGCTTAATCAAATTTACATATCAAAATATTTTTATAAATTAAAATGTATTATGGTTAATTTTTTACAAGAATTGAGATAGAAGTCAACGAAAGATAAAGACACTATTTTGGATGGATTAGCATTGTTTCTTGAGAAAGAAGGAAACTTGTTGTTGATTGGTAAACGAAATAAGCTTGGGAATAAAGTTGAGAGTGATGGGACCATAGCTTAAAAATGTGTTATATATTTTGACCTTTCTTCTCGTGCAAATCACAATTCACAAGTTATCTATAAAATGTTCCACCTACTGTGTTTTGGAACTCGGTTTCTCTACTTAAACTTAACCCTTTCCCATTCCAAAGAGCCCATAGCCCCATAATGATTTCTTCTTTTGATTTCGTGCTTTGGACATGCATGTACGGATGTACCTTTCCTAATTTGTTTAGAAAATCGAAGCATTGTGCTTTATGTTTTATACTTGTACCGTTATTAAACTTGGCTGAATTTTTATTTTCCGTTATTAAAGTAGGATATAAATTAGCTATTTGGTACATTAGTTGGCTTTCTTTTTTTTTTCCTCTTTTTATTTATTTTTTTATTTTGTTGAAATGGAGGAAGACGATGAGGAACAAACATCTGATAATTAAGGTTCGCTCGTCGTACTGACAATTTGCCTTGATGATAATTTATATCTGAGTCTCCTCCTTCACAAGATCTCTCAAAATATTTTTAATATTCACATTTTCTTTTCCAGTTTTTTTTTTTTTTTTTGAAACAAGTAGGGGAAAATACCCCCACCACTTTCATTGAAGAAAGCCAGAGTTTTACAACAAACTTCTTTTCATGTATTTGATTATTTCGTTTGTTGTTTTGGAGCCGAGTTTCAGGATTTCAAAATCAGATGGACAAGATGAGCATTAATTTTATGTGATCCGGCTATATATTTTTTTATTATGTGTTAATCTAGCAGTAGTTAATACGTAGGTGTCATAGGTGGTCCTTGTAACAACATGTCAACATCCCGGATTGTAGTGTAAACAAAAATAAGTAGAGAAAAATTTGGGCACTATTTGTTAGTATAAATTATCATAAAATCTTTAGTCATGTCAATTTTTAAAAATATTAATTATTCTAATAATTGTCATTTTAAAATAACTTGTCCTTCTCTTGTGTTTTAGTCCCCTTATTTCTCTCTTTTTCAATTTTTTTTTTGTAACATGCTTTTAGTTTGATATAATTATTACATGCTGGCATGGTGCATGTCTCAAAGGGGTGAATATATATATATATATATATATATATATATATATATATATATAAAATTCTGGGTTAACAGGAACAGTTCTATTAGATGTGCACCGCAAGTGAAAAAAAAAAGAGGAGAGATTAGGGGAAGCGAGATGAAAGAAGCCAAGTTATCTTGCTCCAGAGTTGATGGTCAGAGGGAAGGGACTAGGGAGTGCAGCCAAGGTGAGACGTTTACTCTCAATTGAGCAAATTTTGTTCCCCTAATTTTGGGGCGTAGGCATGTAGCTTGGATGAAGCTTTTAAATTGACAATAATACCCTACAAATAAGATCGGCAGAATTGTCCGAAATTATTTTATATAGGAATTCAGACGCAAAAAATTTTAATAGAAAGAATTATTATTATTTTTTTAATAAGAAGAAAGTTCGAACGCGTTTTATAAAAGCGTACAGTCTCTCTCCTTCCTACCCGTTTATAAAACGCGCTCGAAGGCTTCGAACGTGTTTTATAAACGGGTAAGAAGGAGAGAGACTATACCGCTTCAGTTACGCCTCAAAAGGCTGGTCAGACCTTCGTACCCGTTTATAAAACGCGTTCGGAGCCTTCGAGCGCGTTTTATAAACGTGTTATTAGTTTTTCATATTTTTCATTCAAGCCGCAACATTTAACTTATTAAAAATAATATTTTGCAACAAGGTCCCTGCATGTTTCATATTTACAAAATTCTCAAATTTTATTTCCAATTAAAGATGTATTAAATAGATATAAGAAATATATTACACATATTTTATATACATTTAATTGCACATATTTTTTTTTAACATGTGTATAATATCATTTTGTTTGAATAATTATTCGCCGATGACCCTGTATTTTTACTGTTTAATTCTACAAACTTATCTTTTGCATTGTAGTCTCTCCTTTTTTTTTATTTTATGTTAGCCATATATAATCAAATAATATATAATATGGAAATAATTAAAATATAAATTTTTTAAAAAATTTTGAACATTAAAACTTTAAACAGGCATAACTTTTGATAGGAAGGTCCGTTTGGGGCGATCGAGCACAATCCGGAAAGCTGGCGACGAGATCTACACGTATTACCGGGATGAAATCCCGTAACGACCATTTTCGGAGCCAAAAAACGCTCTCTAGACCTCTAAAATTCACTTTGAAAGTTTGCAAGCCTAAAAACCACTCTAAACTACTAAAAATATTTTTAAAATCATAAATTAATCATTGAAAAGAGAAATGCAGTAAATCAAGTGACTTTCTTGATAGTTATTCAAACAAAATGATATTAATGTCAAAATTAATATTCTAATGTCATTTTTAAATAAAATTAATATGAAATTAAATGTGATATTTTAAAAATTATAAATTTAACCTAAATTTTCACATTAATTTTCCTATTAATATTGAAAAAAAATGGTAATAACTCCATTTCGAAAAATTTAGGCCTTCTTACCCGTTTATAAAACGCGCTCGAAGGCTCCGAACGCGTTTTATAAACGGGTACGAAAGTCTGACCAGCCTTTTGAGGCGTAACTGAAACGGTACAGTCTCTCTCCTTCTTACCCGTTTATAAAACGCGTTCGAAGTCTTCGAGCGCGTTTTATAAACGGATAGGAAGGAGAGAGACTGTACGCTTTTATAAAACGCGTTCGAACTTTCTTCTTATTAAAAAAATAATAATTCTTTCTATTAAAATTTTTTGTTTCTAAATTCCTATATAAAATAATTTCGGCAGAATTAGACTTTTCTCTTACGTTAGAACAAAATTGTCCAACTATTTGTAAAAGTGATGCATAGCAAATAAAAAATCAAATAAATTTCTCTGTCATTCTCTCTCCTGATGTCTCAATTTGGAGCAAGTAACAATCATACTTGAGCTCTCCTACTCTTTCCTAATTTAATCTCCCTCCTACCATCCTCTTTACAATGTTAATGTTGCGGAGCAGAGTGTTTGTCTTTTGGATCCAAATGGACCAAACCAAAAAAAAAAAAAAAATCAATTCATTTTGACATAATAGAGTTCGAAAGAGATGATTTTCAAATGAAATTCAGTGATCAAAAGTTATCTAAAAAGAATTTAATAAAATTAAAATTTGGTGATCTAAATCGCATGAAAACAATAAAGAAATGATTTCATCTTTTAAAATTTGACTATTTACCCTCATCCTAGAACTTACAGAACCACCGGAAGAAACGAAAGATATTTAACAAACTAGGATTTTAAACTATCGATAATAAAGTAATACAAATTGCAACAGTACGTATGTACCAATATGAGAGAGTTTACATATAATAATGTTCTGGACCTCTGGTACATATGAAAAAGGAAAAATTAGTTTTATGCCATTAGAAATTTTGTCAATTTGGAAAATGCCACCCTTAGATTGCTATTTATATTTATGCCACTATAGAATTATTGAAATTAGTTTTGTGCCATTATTTTTTCAAATAAACATAATAAATTCCAAAAATGGCAACATTAATTTGTCATTACTTTTATTAATGACCAAATTGTCCTCGTCAAAAAAACCGTAATCTAAAATTAAAAAAACGGCGCTGGAGGAAAACATGATTAATGTGCGTAAGTAAAAAAAAATTGTCATTATATTTTGTTTCGGTGCAATCATAATTTTTTCTATTCATCTTTATTATCTTCTTTAATACATAACGACCTTTATGATTGTGTGAAAATATAATTAAACATTCCAGCGTAGCATAGCGTCCATTATCAACTTAATTTGATTCCTATTCTTTTTTTTTTTAATTTCTTGAAAAGATGAGTCTTAAAATAACGAAGTGTACTTATTTCAAGGCATGCATCTTAATATATTTGATTTATAATTGCGTGATAGTCGTTATTTTAATTGCGATGGCATATTTCAATTTTTTTAAATTTTACAGTGGCATATTTAAAAGGGTTAAATGGTCATATCAATTATTCGATGGCATAAAACTAATTTTATTATTTTGTAATGGCATAAAAATAATTTGTGTTTTAGTAGTGGTATTTCTCTAATTTCAAATTTTCGTAGTGGCATATATCTAAATCACCCTATGAAAAAGCACCATTATAAACAAATTAATGTTCTGGTACATAAGAAAAAAACACCAATTCTATTTTGATTGCACGTTCATGTAATCCATTTGTTGCTTTCTCTAATCCAGTTTATTAATTGGATAACAAACAATGTTCATTAATCGAAGTCAAATTGATAATATTATTGATTTTGCACAATTTAAATCTGATTGATGGGCAAAAATCCTTGCCTGACAACATCTAGATGTAAGACCTAGTTAAGCTGTAGTCTCAACTATTGAAATTCCGTTTGGAATGGCCCTAATCCAGAAAATAAAAGACTGATAATGGTTCCTTGGGAAAATATCTGTTTACCAAAAAAAAAAAAAAGGAGGCCCCGGAGTTCTTGAATTGAAGGCAATGAACAAATCATTACTGGCAAAATGGTTATGGCAATGGGTGGCAAGAAAAGATGGCTTATGGGAAAATCTGGTTAGGAAAATTACAAAATGATTCTTACTCTCAGCTACCACTGTATTCACCACTACAACTGTACAACATACCTTTGAGCCATGTCTCCTTATTCTCAGTAACAGTAAGTGTGATTCGAAGAGAAGGAAAATCTGTAATTTTCTCTGGCAACAAAATTGGGGGTGTGGTTTGCCAAATACCAGCTAAACGATCTCTACTCTTTTGCAATTAATACTGACATTACCTAATGAGAGTTCGTGACAGCGTGGTCAAACAACAAGATGCTCTTCAGAGACTTATTATACACCTCATCCTCTGCCAGTACACAACTGTTGTTTCTTTCAAACCTGATCAGCAATCTACACTTGGAACCAGAGGGGGTGGGTGATGATTACATTTGGAATATGAATGCAAATGGTCAATTCTCAATATAGATTGCAAAAAAACTACCCCAAAGAAGACTCAACGTTAGATGTCATCAGGTCTTTGAAAATCTAGCCTAGAATGAAAATTTTCATTTTGCAAATGGCTATTATTGATAAACTGGCCACTTTAGAGAATTTAAAGAGGAAGGGGTGGCAACTTCCAAACCGCTGCTTGACTCCTTGAGTGAAAGGTCGCAGGTTCGAAACCCGGCTGGGGGGTCTTCATAGACATTTAATTTAAAAATAAGTTGGGTGGCTTAGACCTCCAATTTATCTTCAAAAACTTCCAAACCGCTGCATTCTATGTAGAACAAATGAAGAGACAACAAAGCATATGTTTGGGGATTGCTCCTTCTTTCAAGTTTCAACAGTCAATGACAAAGGCATGCTTACCTCAAACCATTTCAACCAGAGTTCAGATTGCTGGTTTGACGAACCTTCTTGCCGGCTCCACAACTGGCAATACCCAAAGAGACTTACTGGCAATGCTGGCTTAACACTGCTTCCGTATCTTCTGAGTTCTGTGTCAACGCCCTGAGGAATTTAAATACTGTGGGCTGTAAATTATTTTGGCTTTTTTTGAATTTTTCTTACTTTCTCTTTCAGCCTGGCTAAACTTTGTAAACACCTTTTATTTAATGAAAGATGGGGGCTCGACCTCCATTTTTGTTTCAAAAAAAAAAAAAAAAAACTACTGAAATTCCGGTATAATCAAAAGCGATAACATATACTAATTTAAACCAGATATAGGGGCTTGATCAAGCAAATTTAAACTTAATACTTTTGCTAATTCAAGTTTATTTAAATCAAACTTAATCTATCCAGGTGCTAATTAATCTTCATAGCATTTAAAAGCATTTTCCACATAGATTATGGTTGAAAGTTTTCCATCTTATAAGCGTTATTAATTTTAAGTGGAATTTGCAAACGTGAACAGGAGACATTGGAGCTACCATGGAAACAGATATAACACAGGTGTTAGTTATTAGTTATTACGCATCAAAGAACACTGTTGCTCCAAAGAATTGTGAAATCTAACAAATACTTAAATTCAACCAATGCACCCCTCCAATCGGTTCCCTACGAGTCTCTCTCTCTCTCTCAGGCACAAAAAAGCAGGAAGAGTATCGATCCAACTGTTTAGCACATCACTCGATGTCTCGATCCAACTGAAAATCGCGCCAAATTTCTATGTTTTGGAAGAGAATTCAAGGAGGCTATATTTTCTCGCAATATCGTGAAGGTTGAAATCTAATCATCACCACCTACCCATTTCGATCGGAAGAATCAATAAATATAGAATTCTGATTCTGATTCTCAATGTTTTTTTTTTCCGTTCCGATGAGACCCTCCATCATGCAAAAACAGTCCCTAAATTGTAGTACAAACAATAATAATGACGGAAAGATGAAGGAAGATGATTCAGAAAAATAAGCCCTAGCAATGCGAATTATCTGTGAAAAGCATAATTAGATACAAAATAAAAATTGATTGAGCTAAGAAAAGAACGGTACTGATGGAGTTCTGTAAGCTCTAGTCTACTACAGAGAAAAATATAAAAAACAAAAGGAAAAAGAGATACTTTTTAAAAGGCAAAAGTTAATTTGTAGGAGCTCTGTTCAGTTAATTCATTGAGAAGCTTCAATTTTAGGTTTTTGACTTTTGAGCGAAAGACTCCTTAATATGTAGTGAGAAACTAGATAACGAGTTGAAGGAGCAAGAAATGCTGCCAAAATGAAATTACAACTCAAATCGTAGAAACCTTCTGATGCTGTTACAGAGGACGAGAATACATTACCAATTGAAAGGGATATATGATGGGGAATATCATTGTCGAAAGGACTATGGAAATATCATCACAGTTCGCGGAAATGAAACAGAAATAATGCTCTTTTCCGTATTTCCCACTCTCCCTGTCGCAACCCTCCCCCTCTCCTCTCCTAAAAGGCTCCTTTCTCATTTCTTTTCTCTCTTCTCTCAAGATTTCCTCTCCCCAATCCTCTCCTTTCTCTTCATTTTTTCCTCTCTGTCAAAACTGTTTCAATTTTCAAAAAGAATATATATGACAACAAACTAAATATTTAAATCAACAAATTGAAAATATATTAAAACTAGCTGGATAAAAGAGCGAATTGAAAACTTATAACACCATATTTATTAAACAAAGTGAACATTTAATAAAAATAAATTTAACAATTATAAAAAAATCAATAAAGTGAACTAGTATAATAAACAAAGTGAACACTTATAGCAAAAAAGTGAACTAACATAATAAACAAAGAGAACATTTACAACAATAAAAATTAAAAGATACAAAAAATATAGTTGAATAAAAAATTTAAAAAATAAAATGAACATATTGAACAAATAAATTGAACACTTATAACAATAAAGTGAAAAATACAATAAACAAAATGAAACACATATAACAAAGTGAACATCTATATAACAAACATAGTAAAAAAAGAAGGGAACATATAGCAAATAAAGTGAACACTTACGACACAAAGATCAACAGATAGAAACATAAAGTCAAATAAAAAAATAAAGTGAAAGGGGAGAAGAGGCACAAATCAGAGATCGAAAATAGAGTAAAAAATAAAAACTCACAGAAAAGGAGAAGGAGATAGCATGAAAGAGAGATAGAGAAAGCGAAAGAAGATAGCCTGTGTGGACGGAGCGCTAGGTGAGGGGGTGAGGAGTCGCTATCGTTAGGGTGAGAGAGGATGAGGAGATCGCTAGGGAGGGAGGGTGTGGTGAGGGGTCCATCGGACAGAAGGCGCTGGTTTGAGCAATGACGAGCGATAATAGAATGAGAGATGACAGTAATCAATTTTTGAAATGAAATAAAAAGAGGAGGCGAATAGACTCTAGAGAGAGACACCAAATACAGCCCAATGACGAAATGGAACATGATTTGAGTGGACGAAATTGACATATGATTATACTTGTCAATTTCATACCGTTTCGAATGTTTCTGTTCTGTTTCGTCCAAACAGAACATTAAACATAACGGAAATGGAAATGAAAAAAATAAACGAAACGTTAAACGAAATATGAAAATGGATGGAAATGGACTGAAATCAATAGAAAATGAAGGATAAAATGTTAAACGGAATAAAAATCTGTTTCGTTTGACGAAATGGAACGGAAACAAAACAGCAATTTTGTTCCGTAGCAAACGGAAATTGCCGTTTCCGCTGTCGTATTAAACGTTTGACAGGCCTACATATGATATAGGATATAAATATAACATGATTAGGCCCATGTTTGCTCTAATGTAATATGGACCAAGTCAGGCCCAGTTTTGCTTTAATGCATGAAACAATGTCATCGAAGGTTTTAGGTCCTCTTAGACTTCGAACAACGTGAGTTATTTTTATTTATTTATTTATTTTTGCCTCCACTGGTCGCACGTACAATAACGTACCAATAGAGTACGAAAAATAGCATTCCTAGATTATACAAACAATATGCAATTCACAAGCAACACAGCAGCTCACAACAACTAAACCTTTTGTCCCTAACTTGTTGGGTAGGTCTCAGGCCCTATAATTTTCCCATTCGACAACTTAAAATGAAACCCCGTAATGTAAGACTTGAAAAGAAAATGAAACGAACCTAATTTCATATGCTCTCCTAGTAGATCGCAAATGAAGTTGAATGATCCCTAAACAATGTTAGAACGTGAGTTTGCATGGGTTTTACCTTGTTTTTGACAGAGCAATGTAAAAGACCAGTACTACTTCACATCAGTGCAGTAATAAAGATGAAAAATGTTGCCAAAAGCTTCTCAAGAAATAAAAAAAAATTAAGAGTACTCCAGAACAGCCATTATCAATCTAAAATGGGCAAAAATGTTCCTAAATGTTTGTGACAAAATTCAAATGGACAAACAAGGATACTATAGGAATGAGATTCTGATGTATAAGTCTGATCCAAGACAACAATCTAGGCCATTAACAGCCAACACTAAATAGTAACAAGCCTAAACATGAGAAAACTCCAGTTTTTATACTTTCATTAAACCAAACAATGTGCTGGCATAGAACTAGGTTTCGAGCCTTGGAACAATTTTTATTGGTATTATTCTTTGACACTCAGAAACTCATCATGCTTCTTCACCTTTAAACTCAACCAAGCTCAAAAAGAAAAACCAAAAAACAAAAAAAGACAAAAACTAAGAATAGGCAGGACGAACAAGGATCCTGCGGAGAATCAGGGAGCGGCAGGATGGGCAGTCCTTCATGCCTTGGCTTTCGTGCATCTCATTGCAGCTGACACACACAACCTGGTGCGCACACGGCAGGAATACCACAGACATCTCCTCACTCAAGCACATCACACATTCCCTTTCCCTCTGCACCTCATCCTCCCCTGGTCCCATCGACCCCACTTTCTCCATCCTTCCCTTCACTGCCGTGGTGGCCCAGTTGCCATTGCTGGCACCATTCTTTCCCTGGGCCAAGCGAGCTGCATAGCTCCTGCTGTCTGGTGGACCCCATCTGGGAGCAGCTATCTTAGAAGAGAGATCAGTTGTGCGCAGCTGACGGATCTGCTGCTCCAATTCCCGGATTTCGCTCTTGAATCTCTGTGTCTCATTCTCTGCTATCACCATCAGCGCATTCTCCTCCGCTCTTGCTGCTGTCTCTATCTGCTCCTTTTCCTTTTTCTGAGAGTTCACTTGCGCCAGTCTCTCAGTCTTTTCTTTCTTCTCTTGATTCACACAACCCTGTACATTTTGTATTTAAAAAGCTAACCCTCAAATTACCATAAAAACAAAGGAAATAAAACTCACATTTCATAATCTTGCACATAATAGAACATAATTTCCAGAACTAAAATGGAAAAAAGTAAAGAAGAGGACCTGCACATGAACATGATGCTGTTTGAGCTCATGGAGCAGGTGTTGCAAGTGGGATACCTTATCCTTCTCAACAAGCACCTGGTCCTTCATCATGGCTCGCTCAGTCTCCCATGTCTCAAATTTCTTCTGGCTCTTCATTTCGTTCTTCGAGAGCTCTCGGCAGGTGGCTGCAGATACCGCTGCCTGCATCTTGGCGGCCTCCATCTCGAGGCGCAGGTGCGCATTCTCCAACTCGAGGCGGCGAGCAGCCGCATTGGCCTTCTCGACCTGGCCAGAAGCTTTGGCAATGGCCCCCTCCATCTCAGACAGCTTCTTCTTAGTGCTCTCCTCCAGGCTCTTCCTCTCCTCATGCAACCGCCCCTCCTCATCCTTCTCCTGCCGCAGCAACTGCAGCTCTTCCTTGTCCTTCACCAGCCGCTGTGTAGCCTGCATCACCTTTTGCTGCGCCCAGTCTGTCCAGTCCTGTATCTGCGCCTCCAGTTCTCTCATGTGCGGCACCAACTTTGCTGCTACCTCACCCTTTTTGTTCTTTGGGACCCAATCTATCCATGACTTGCCCCCCTCACTGCCTGTATTGCCTGGATCGACAACCTTACTGTTGGCCTTCATATCCGGGTTTGCTTTTGCATCAGCATTTGTGTTCCCCTTTGCAGCTCCCTCAACATTTGCACTTGCAGGGCCTGTTGACTGAAGCGACAAAGAGAGCTCTGTGTCTGTTGTTGGTGCAGCAGATGGGCCAGAAATGCTAGAAGTACTAGCACTTGTACTGGTGTTATTGGTACTGTTGTTTGTGCTGCCGCTGACCTTTGTTGCATGGAAAGAAAGGTCAAGGACTGCATCTTTACGTATAACACCCCCTCCCACAATCTTGCTTAGTTTAAATGTGCTCTTTACAGTTATACCAGAGGCAGAGTCTGATGCTGTATACTTACACTTTCGGTCAAGGACCAAGTTACCTGGTACACCATGCTTGCATCCTTTAGAGGCCGCTTTCGATCCAAGAGCCCGCAAGCTCTTCTCAAGACTGATCGACTTGTTTCGAAGCACAGAATCCTTTTTTGAATTACCCCCACCTTTTTTACCTCCTTCCTTTAGGGACTTACAGTACTCAGAAGAGGAGTTAGGATTATCATCAGGTTTTAGATTTGAAATCACACTCCACACATTGCTGGGAATGGAAGGTGGTCTCCCATTCGGCACAGTCGGCAGACCCAATACTTTAGGCATCTCACACTGCACATTACTCTGAGAACCACTAACATTGGTTTTATTTACGGGGAGTGTAACAGAGCTGGTACCAGATTCCATTGGGTTCGCAGGGTCATAGTCTACAGTACAAGCACGAGGTACATTCAAATCACAGATAAGAAGGCACCACATAGCATCACCTCTGCTAAAGAAAGGCTGTGATTCAGTGACAAGAGCAATCATTCTTGAAAGAACATTCTTCTCCATTTTCTTTAAATCCTCGTCAAAGTTGGAAGAAGCAACCAACATCTTCTCATTTCGCAGTAGTGCCAGGGCACTGTCGACTAAGGCACAGAGTGGCTCTTTACTGTTGTCGCGTTGGCCGGCAATCAGAACAAATTGTCTGGCAATGTCCTCAGGGTACCCATAAGAGGAGACAACATTGACAGCATTCTTGAAAATCATATCAATGTTGCTGATCAAAATCTCCTCCAAACGGGTCTCGGTAAGCTCACTCCAATCGGCATCATTGAACCCGTCTTCCCACTCCAAACCCTCCTCAGGGCCACACATGAGGTGCTTGCACATATCACACATGCTGGCAAGGTGCTCCAGGTTGAAACTCTCTGCCCCTTTTTCATTTGATGGGGGGCCGTAATTGGGGCAATCCGTCGGCCGGAGCGGGTAAACAGGCATGACCGAATCAGGGCCTGATTGGTCGGTCCGGAATTTTCTCTTGTTTCGGGTCATCTTGTCCTGAATTGACAAGGAAGAAGGCACGGGGTTAGTTGCTCTTGCGACAGCGCTGGCCATTCAATCTCTTTCTCCTCCACTTCGATTCAATCAGCAGCAGACAAAAAACCCAAGATCAGGTTTGGGTTCGTTTGGTGTTAAATGTTAATTCAAGAACAGCTGAACAAGTTTCCCACTAAAAATAATAATAAAAAAAGAGAGAGAGAGAGAAAAGGGGCTGGTGGGAGAGCGAACCTGAGAACTTTGACAAGTAAAGAAAGTCCGATGAGAGTTGAATCGTCCTGCAAAAAGCAAAGAGTACCGATCATTGAATCAGTGGAAAGCACAAACAATCAATCAGCAGTGAGTAGCAATGAGTCAAGATGCAAAATTGAAGGAAAACAGATGAGGTGTTGATAAAATGAAGGATAAAAGAGCAGTAAAGAAGAAGGAGATGGAGGGAGGGGGTTTTAGAAGCAATCGAGAAAGGGGGGCGGATCGCTATCGCATGAAATTACGAGCGAAGAGGTGAAGAGGGAAGATCGCGGTAGGGTAGGGTACCTGAATTGGTAAAGAACAATTCGAGAAGCGGAGTCGTGAGTCGCGAGTGGCGATTGTTGAATCGAGGGTCGGATTGTTGAATGAAGGGAAGAAGGCTTCGGCCTTCCGCTGACAAAAGAGAGAGAGAGATCACCAGACCCAGACCCAGACCCAGACCACTTTGCCCTGGAACTGCATCCTCTGGATGGCCATCCATGGATGGTTTTAAATCTCAGCCGTCTGATTTAATCTCAATGGCTATAGATGCCCCGTGCATGATACCTGGATTGATAGGCCCGAAAAGATCTAACCGTTGAGATTAAATCGGACGGCTCGGATCTAAAGACGTCCACTGGATGGTTGAATACAACCATCCAGAGGATACTCTCCCACTTTGCCCTATGTGCTTTGCTTGCCTCCTTTTTTTCCTCTCTAATTAATTAATTATTTCTTTTTCCCTTTTTTTCTTCTTTTATTCATTTATTAGTTTCCTACCTTTTTTTCTTCTTTCATTTCTTGCCATCTTAATCTTAATTGCACCTCTTCCTAAGTATTATTTTTTTTCTTTTCACCGTTGATTCAATTTCTGCTTTAAAAGAAAAAATAATATTGATGGTACTGTTGGTGCTATCCATAATTGTTCAGCCAATTTCTATTTGTAAATAAAAAAATGTGTATGTGGATTGTCCTTAACAAAATATACAGATTATAATTTCAGCATTCATTTTTGTCCATGGTTAGATTTTTTTTTTTTATATATATATAGTGAGCAAAGAGTTTGATGTAGCAAACTCACGTCAATTGTGTTTTATTCATGGTCAACGTTCATAACATGACGGACAATTGCGTCAATTTTTCATGTCAAAGATTTCTCGAACATATTATGCGTTACATGATCGAGCGCATTACATATATAGAAAAAATATATATCCGTATGGTGCACTGTCAGATCATCTTTAGATTTATGAGCATGACATATTTAAGGTAAATTTTAATTTTTCTTACGAGTTTAACACATAACTGGAATTATTTTGAAAAAAAATTCATTCTTGTGAGTTCTTAAATTGAAAAATATGAAACACTATTTTCATAATGGATTTTTGAAAGGAATTATTTATATTCAGTTTCCGAAAATATAATTTGAGAAAAGAAGTCAGATGAGTTTTTATTGAAAGTTGTGCATATGAATAACAATGCCATGTTTCTGGAGGTCTTTGCCATCGAACTTTTTTTTTTAAATTAAAGATGCATGCGGGGCTTGAACCCTTGACCTCATGGAGGCCAGCCTAGTGCTTTTACCACTGAGCTACTAGGCCACATGCTAATAAAGGTGTGTTTTGTTTCCTCAACAAGTTGAGATTGTTTTCATTAAAAAAAGAATTAGGGAATTAACTTGATTTAAAAGCATAAGATGTACACATTACCTAGGGACTCAGAATGATATTAAAAAGACTTCTTAAACTATGGATCAGCCTAACTTAGAATAAAGGGGTCGTTTGGATGCGTCTCAAATTCCGGAAATAAGCAATTCCGGGCATAAATTTTAATATAAACAATCCAAACTCTTCACAAAATTACACACTTTCCAATAAATTTATGTCTAGGAATAGCAAATTCTCCCAATTCCCCCAATTCCTAAGCGATCCAAACGCCCCCAAAAAGAAATCTTCAACACAAAAATATTAATAACATAAACAAATTTAAAAAGAAGATGCTATACATTACTAGCGTAAGCGAAAGTCCTTAAAGATAAGATCTTATTGATAGACACAAATATTTAATCATGATAATATTCCTTAATAAACAACTAAGATCAAGTAATTTATATAAAATAAAAAAATCTTAAATTTAAACTTACAAATTGAAGAATCAAGATCGTTAGACATTAGGAGGAAGCGTTAGTACTGATCTTCAATGATTTTTCTTAGACATAATGATGGTCTTTCGTTAGACATTTATTTTTTCAACATTATTCTGATTTCTTTTCGTGGAGATGTGTGTAAAATTGAATCGTATCTTTTAGTAGAGATGTGTAAAAATAACATCACGTCCTTTATAGAATTCTAAGGCAACCATTTAAATCAAATACAATGAATATAGTTCATCAAAATTTTTATCAAATTTTAATGCACCCTTTAGTTAATTTAATTAAATGAACTTCGTCAATAATTAATAATATATTCCACATAAAAAATTCTAACACTCACCGGCTAAAAACTACCCAAAAAAAAAAAAAAAGATTTATACTTTCAATTTTGTTAACTATGGTTATGGATTGTGAAAGGAAAATAATGCTAGAATTTTTCCTGGGCAAGTTCTTCCCTTTTTCACCCATTGTGTATAACATTGTTACTACATTTTCTTTTAAGACGTGTTCACTGTTAGGGTGAAAAGGGGACTAATTCCTCCTCAGCAACAACAATATATAGCTAGTTGTGGCTAACACCCTCCTAGATAAGATGGTGGTAGAATTTGGTGGAAACATATTCAACCAGCCTCGGTCAAATTCAACCAATCGGTTGGCTTGCGCACAGAAAATAGGTCCATTATACTCAGATTTAGGGTTTGTTTTATGGTGCTTCGGTTCAATTCTCATAAGAGGTGACTTAAAAATCTTAGAGAGATCTAAAAGATTAGAAAACAGTCAAACACTTTTCCTCAATTGCCTCGATTGCTTAAGAGTTTTCTAAACATGAAAGAGAATAGCGCACACATGGCATGTCTAGCTCTTGGGTAAATTGTGAATGACGACGCTAAATTCTAACTTGAGTGGTAGTGTACCGACATCATACGGAAAAAGGCGATGACCTTGTGTGCAGCGGATGCGAGATAGTTAACTTGAGATTGAAGTTTGACATATTCAATTATTCCGCAATGGTATATCAAATTCAACCAACTGGTTGATTTGCGCGCACTAAATAGGCCCGTTTGATTGCAAACCTATATATACTCATATTTAGAGTTTGTTTTATGCATGGTGGTTTGGTTCAATTCTCATAGGATGCGACTTAGAAATCCTAGAGAGATTTGAGAGATTCGAAGGACGCATTCTCCTTCCTTGCTTAAGGGTTTTTTAAGCATGAAGGAGAATAACACACACATAGCATGTCCGGCTCTTGGGTGAATTGTGAATGACGATGCTAGGTTCTAACTTAGGTGGCAGTGTATCGACACCATACGAAAAAAGACGACGGCCTTGTGTGCAACGGATACGAGATAGTTTACTTGAGATCGAAGTCTGACATATTTGATCCTTCAACAATGATATATCTAATCTTTTATTAGATTTTACATTAATGATGAGTAGTAATGCCCCTACTCACGAAAACTAAAACCTACATATGGTCACGTAACAAACGACTCTCATGAAGATCTACTGCACTAACCTTTGAATTATGGATCTGGAGGTAGCTACTGTGATTTTTGGTTTTGAAGTTGTAATAAAATCCCTTTTCTTGGTACTTTTAGTAGGATTTCTAACTATAGTTTACTTGTGCTGTGGATAGATAGGTGTGTAGAGCTCATCTCTTTGATTTTTCTTTTGTTTTTTACTTTCAAGTCACTGCTTGTGACTTGTACCTTTTTATTTTAACTATACATTTTGGTTCATCTTCTCGGGGTTAAAAAGAAAATTAAGAAAGTATAAAATTTAATGGTAATAACTAATAACATGTAATGGGGCCTGGGGCATGTTCTCAAGACACAATATTTATAATATGCTTAGTATACATATATTACCGTTGAGTCAATTAAACAGTCTTAATTTTTAGTTGGGAGATTTACACTCTATAATTTGGGGTGGAATAAAATGGAGAGGAATAGAGGAGACGTGGGAATAAAATCTTAACTCCAAATTTAGGAGGACAAAATTGATAATAACTAGCTAATGCATCGCGCTCCGCGCGATGAAAGTTAGACCAAAGTCGATTCTGTCCTTCTACATTTTTACTCGGATCACCTCGAGTTCCTATCAATTTTCTCCTCCAACGAAGTGCTTTGTCATTACCTGATATGTTCTTAAGTTGCTCTCAAATTTCCTCTCTGCCTCCTAATGGCCATAATATACTCTGAACATCCTCGGCCACTGCAGATTATAAAAAAAACTGCATAAATTGACCAATTATCATAAAATAAAAGACAAAACCTGAGATGCTCCCAGAGACATATTTAGAATGCTAAAGTCATTGATACTTAGAATATCAAAGTCACTGATACTTAGAATATTAAAGTGATTGATTGGCAAAGCAATAATATTGTTTCATGAAAAAAAATTAGCACTCTATTATAAAAATCTCAGAGTTAGCAAAACAACAAATAAACTTTTTAAGTCATCACTAACTGACATACTTAGAAAATTTTAATCATCATTGGCTACTCCCTCCTGTGCTTGCACATGCATCAACATCAATACAATTAGCACAATAGAAAAAAGAAATGAATATGCAAGTTTATGTCAGACTTTCACCAGACTTGTTGATCGATCAACCTAATTTGTAGGTTCAGGTGAAATCATTTTATCATTCTATTTAGTATAGTCATAGTAGAAATAGATAATTATTCTAATAAGAAATCCTCTAATGTTCATAACATTTTTTATCTGATGACATTATGTTAAATACACTACATTCTATATAAGCAAGACACAACGACAACATGGAAAAAAATGCAATTTTTTGCACGTGGAAATAAAATATCAGTAATTTAACATTCAGAAACTAAATATGGTAATTTACTGAGGACCTTAAAATCAAGAATCTAACCTACTGCATGTGCTTCTCTCTTAAATTGGGTTGAGTCTATGCCGTCGCATCTTGCTGGCATCTCTCATCGTCTCATACACATTATGTCATTATCAGCATCAAAGGGAAGCACATACTATTAGCTGAAAGTTAGAAAATATGAGAAAATGCAGTACAAATAAGAAAAGTTTTGTATTAAATTGTACACGGCATCACATTTAAGTAACTGCTTTGAATCAAATGAATGCAGTATAAACAAATTAATTTTGCTTTTTTAAATTTAAACTATCTAAATTGAATTATATCAATCGGTCATACTGTTACTAACTTACTAAGAAACTGCTTTATCACTGCTCTTTATACAGATATGACAAAAAAGAATAATTTTGCCTTTGTAGGATAACATATTATTCTAATTTTAAAATTGCATTGGTACCTTGTCTGACTGAGCACATGTAAGAGACTGTTGACATTTTATTCTCTTTCAGAATCGTTTTTTCAAACAATTATAATATCCTATGATCAGATCGGTGTACCTGTAATTGTATTGATAACGTGGTAGTTAACTGAAAGCTCAGAAGAAGAAGAAGAAGAATGCAAAAGCTTAGAAGAAACGAAGGAACGACAAACCTAGCTTGATCGACAATTGCCGTTTCTTTTTCTTTGAAACGATGGTGCTGAGTGAAGCTCCTCTAATGCAGCCCCTGTCACTCCAACCCTTCCCTTGGTCTCTCTTTTTCTCTCTCTCTACAAAGCACATGAGGATGCAATGGGGAAATACACCAGAAGAAGAAGGTAAAAGAAACAACAGTAATCAGGCCATACTAAAACCCTGACATCTAAACTGAAAAACAGCATTTGGTACAGCAAAGAGTTGGTATTGTTCAAACTGGAAAACAACAATGCTCTAAAACAGAGCACTATCCATCTACAAATTAAGACCAATGTATTCCTCTTGTCACTAACTGTATGAAATCTCCCTCTAAAATACAGCATAAAAGAAGAGGTACTAACCAATACCAGTAGCAGCCACAACAAAACTGCAAAATAAAAAACAGCGACGTCAGAAGCACTGAGCTGAATAGATTTGAAATAAGAAAACCAAGAGAAAAAAACAGCAGCGTCAGAGGCACTGAGCCGAGCAGATTTGAAATAAGATTGAAACAAACAAAACATGAAGGCAACAGTTGTAATCAGGCCACAACAAAAGTGTGATATCTAAGGTAAAGAATAGAATACCACACAACAAATAGCTAACATTTAACATGAAAAAGAACAAAATTGTAGAGGATATAGGCACATGCAAAGAACAGAACACTCTGATGATTCTTGTATTTATTTAACTCAAATAGAATTACCCTCATTTAGCTCTCTTTGTGTAATAAAAATTCAGATTGCTTATATACAAATAATTGTAAAACAAAACGATAGAAAAAAAAATTATTCATATACCAGTAGCCTCAATTTATGCGGTATGCCATCTTTCAAGATTAAGTTGTACAAAACATACGTAGATGGATGCAGCTACTTTGATTTTTTTTTTTAACATGATCCATTTTTATAACATGTCAAAAAATTCTTTATTAAACATTTTTATTTGTCAAAATACATATCTTAAATATGTAGGTCTTTTTACCTTCGATGTATTAATTTTAATTTGAAAGAACAAAAATAAAAGATGCATGACCACTGTACCTTTGTACCCTTGTTAAGGCTTTCACATCCAGGTCCACAATATGCAAAAGTCGAGTAGTCTATCCGCAACTTGCTGCTGAGAAAACCGAAAAAAAGTAAAAATAATTAGAGGCCATTGAATACTGACAATATCTAATTTTCAATATGTATTGGGGTGCAAAGCTAGATACTGTACAATTTGTCAGAATCTATTGTACAACAATCGACATAAAAATGAGAAAAACAAAAATAATAGAGGGCTAACTGTGTTCCAAGCGGTTTTTCTCATCCTCGTATCTATCTTTTTTCCTCTTTCCCCTTCTATACCATATCCTGAAAATAAATAAAATTTGCCAACAATGAAAGAGAAACGACAGAAAGAAAAATGAAAGGCAAAAGACAAAATTTGTCAAATAAGCAGCGCTAGAGCTTGATCAGAAGTTGAAACCATCATTCTTATTGATTGTTAGCCAAAAAAAAAAATACCTGACAATAAAAGGCAAAAGGCATAAAATACCATACATGAGAACAAAAGAAGAAGAGGAGCCCTCGCCATCAATTGCGCTCTCTCTCTCTCTCTCTCTCCCCAATCGCTACAGTCCAACAGAGACAACTACTTCGGGTATCCTTCAGAAATCGAACCAGAGAGATGAAGAGAGGAAGGAGAAGAAGCAAGTCGGAAAGATGTGGGAGAAGCGAGAGAGTCAGAGGAGGCTGTTGTACTCTTTTCCTCCCATCTCAGAGACCTTGACTTGAGAAGAATCGAGAAAAAAATCGGAGAACCCTCGTGGGAGAGAGAAATAGGAAAGGTGGGGGTAGAGATTTCGTGTGGCAAGAGGAGGACCCGACAAGGTGAGGCGGAAAGAAAAAGAAAGAATGAGAGGGAAAATGGAGGAGGGGGAGAGAGAGATTGGGACTCGCCTGATGAAAAGAAATGGTAGAGAGAGAATTTCTGTGACGGACATATCGAAGGGGAGAGCGACATACAGATTGAGATCGAGTATCGATCTGACGGACATGATCACCAACTAAAATCAACGGCCTCGATAAATCGCTACATAAATCTGAAAGTGTACTGTAGAAAAGCTCCCTGAATTGGAGTATTTTTTGATTTCTTAATTGATGCTTGATTGATGATTGATGATTCTATAGGAAATATTTTCTCATTACCATTACCATCCATTCATCTCTACTTCCCACTTTATTTATTTATTATTTTTTTTAAAAAAATCTGGAGCAAGTTAACACATTGGATAGTGTACGGATAGTTCACCCTCCGCTCCACCTCTCTGGAGCAGATCTTAAGAATAAGGTTATTAAAAACTAGAAAGTTAATTCTGAATTTTAATCTCGAACCTTTTCATTTTCTTATCGCTTAACAAAATTTATTTATACGTTAATTTAAAGTCTAAAATTCTTTTTGGTGTTTTTATTTAAAAAATGTATTTATGTTACAGTAATATATAAAAATATATAATAATTATTTATTAATAATTAGTAAATCGTGCAGTGGACTAATTATTTATTGGGCTGAAAAGAATCTATATTTTCTGCAGCGCTGCTCTCTGTCCCTAGATCAATAATGGATGTCCAGTGGTTTCTTTAATCTTAATTCTGAACCGTTGGATTGCGGAGGAACGGAGCGGATTTAACAGCTGCACTCTGATATGGATCCGAAAAATGGCAAACGCGAGACTGTGATGGCGTTTTCTTTTCGCAAAGGCGGCGGCTGTGAAGGTGACTGTATCCTCTCCTCTCCTAGTCTCCTTGGAATTGGAAATTGCAAATTGGAATGGACGAGAGCATGAGCAACAGCAGGAGGAGCAAGCAGCTTCTTTACTTGAAGCTCGCCTTTCTCGCCATGGAGCCTTCCAACTGCATCCTCTCCTTGGCCATGTCTCTCTCTCTCTCTCTCCACTTAGTTTATGCCTGTCAACTGTTTGATGAAATGCCTACCTGTTTTCTTGACTCATTTCAAGTTCCAACTGATACTGTACACCGTTAAAACCATTTGGACCTCATCTCATCTAACGCCACCATTATGCTTCAATTAAGTCCAATTCTTCAGTCCCATCCACCCTATGGTAATCCAATTTATTGTGATTTATCATAACAACTTGTTTCGTCTTGCTTTTATTTTATAGCGAAGCTGGCGGAGGTTGTATCACTCCACAGGTTCAGAATTATATAGTTAATGAGTGCCTTGGAGAAACTGTATGTGTTTCTACTGCTTAGTTTCTTTTCAAGAGTATCCATTCTTATTTATCTACTTTATTAGTAAAGTAGACAACTTTCAATTTATGTCACTGTAATTATTACTATAAATTGATCATTCACCTTTAAATATGCATTAAGTTAAACAAAGAAAGCATTATCCTAATAATTTGGGCAAAGTTTGTTCTTAATTGATCAAGGGGGAAAAAAATTCTTGCTACTTAGCCTATATTACTTATTTTGACCAAACTTGCCAATTTTGTAAAAAGAAAAATATTGGTTATCATAGTTTTTTGTTGCAAGTATATATATACACACATACTTATTCTAGGTGATACTTGTTCAAATTTTCAAAGTTGATTCCCATGTGATGTGCAGATGAAAAAAACAACAGTGAAAGACCCAGCATATATCAAAGTAATTCTGAAGAAAATCATAGCTTTTGTTGAATCATCTTCAGATTCTGTTGTAGATTGTCTGTATGAAGAATTGGCTCATTACTTGACTATAGGTAAGGTAAGTCATATATCTTTCTGTATAGTGCTAATCTAAACCTTTTTCATGTGTAACAGGTCATTTCTGTATGAAGTTAAATTTTTCTTTTTGGTTTCTATCTACAACAGGAGGAGGTTCTCCTGGCAATAATAACAGAATTTATAGAGAGATATCATTTCTTTCTCCTGATTGTAAGCACATTTTATCACATTCTTCATGAATCTTTCTTAATTTTCTAGCAAATCACACCAATAGTTGAACATTTTGCCAATAATACCCAAAACTTCTTATATTACTAACACTTGGCTTTTTGTTTGCACAATTCACTTGACTGTTAAAAAAGTCAAGGGTTGGTTGAGCAAAAAGAATTATTAACTTACTGAATCAACATTGCGTGGAGCTATAACTGAACATTTTCTGTTATCTTTATTGAAAGCATACGGGTACCAAGTACTACTTACTTTATTAGCTTTAAGCAATTAGTTGATTATGAACTTGGGGTTAATAAAAGAAAATTGTCTTGAGTCTGTTTCAGGTTTCAGTTTGGTCATAGTATAACACTAGGGATATTTGGAATTTGACTGAATACACTTTTCTTTCAACACGTAGTCAAATAATTGATGCTATTTGCAAGGGACCCCCCCCCCCCCCTCCCCCCCAAAATAAAAAATAATAATAAATAAATAAATAAATCTGCAGTGTATGTTGGAAATGTAAGAATTAATAGTTTAGTAACCCAGTATCTTTTTCAAAACTAATAGCACACTGGGTGCAGGGGTGTCAAACGTTAAAGACGGAAGCGGAACAGGGTGTTCCGTTTTCCGTTCCGTTCCAACACACGGAAATGAAATTCGTTCCGTTTCCGTTCCGTTTCGTAAAACGGAACAGAAACTGTTCCGTTTAGCCGTTCCGTTCCTCATTTTTCACTGATTTCAGCCTATTTTCCATTGATTTCAGTCATTTTTCGGTAAAACGGAACATTAACGTGCAATACCACCTGTTCCGTTTCCGTTCCGTTTCTGAAAACGTAACCAATTTTCCTTCCGTTTCCGTTCCGTTCCGGACGGAACGGAACGGAAACGTTCGAAACGGTACCAAATTGACACCCCTAACTGGGTGTTTGCAGAACAAGTTCTTTTTGTTTTATATGTTTTCAATGATAAGTAATTCGGTACTCTTTCTCTGCAGTAGATGGCAAAGATTGCTCAAATTCAGTAAATTTAGTCGCCAGCCTGCTTTGTTCTTCGAATATGCTTGAAGGTGACACTGGGTATGCATTTTTCTCTTATGGGCTTGATTTTTGGCCTCATTTTCAATAACATATTTTAGTCAAAATCTTTAGCATGCACTATGTCTAGTTGTTATAAAAAATCCTCCTCTTATTTATTTATTTTTCATTTCATATCTTCACAGTTGTTCTCTTTGGCCATCAAGTCTTTTCTTGTCTGAGTTCATTCTTTCATATCCTGAAATTTTTGGTAATAAATCTTGCTTTGAGGTGGGTGAGAAATTTTCTACTCAGTTTGCTTTTCACCGTGTTTGGTTTCATAATTATATTATATGTGACAGGAGTTGTTGTATATTTTTGTTAGCTAAGTGACATTATCAATTTGAACTGTCTTTACACTGTTGAAAGCACAAGCCTGGAATTCATTGTGGGTTCTGTATTCTTATTGCTCATTTCCTTTATATATATTATTCACTATATCCTTTGGTTATGTTTTCATTTGTGGTCCTCATATGAGATGATATTAATTAGGTCGGATCTGGTGTTGGCTTAGTTGGTATAGCTCTTAGCCATGTAAGAGCTTCGAAGGTATGGACTGATCATTTTTATTTCACTGTTACCTTTTTTTAAAAAATATACAACACAACTATTTCTATCTCATATGGTGAGGTTTTGGCCAGAAACACTATCAAAGAACATGCACACGTTCACACCCCAAAAAAGTTGCACAGATACTGTAAAAAAATAAAATAAAAAGGGATGCACAAATAAGCACCAGAAAAGTAGTACAAATGGAATGCAGGAAAGAATTAAAATGTATGCAAGTTGAGATGATTTAAGAGTGAAACAAATGTTATTCTCATGTTCATTTGCTGCAAAAAAAAAATATAAAATTTTAGTGTTTGATTTGCATTTAATTTATTTCAATATCTGTTCCATTATTCTTTTATTTTCTTTTATGACCTTTTCCACAAGGATATTTTCACACTGGTTAAGTTATTTCCCCTCAAATAAATAAAATTAGGTGACACTTACGGATGGTGACTTGTCCTCTTTAGCAAACATGAAGGCTAATTTGGAATTAAATAAGTTGTGTTTCAATGTTGCTTCTGATGTCACACACCCAAGTGCCCAAAAGGCAAGTAATTTTTCTTGAATCTGCTATGCTGTTTGAAATCATGCATGGATGAAGAATGCACAGTATTAGTACTCTTGGTTTAATTTCTTTGCAACTATACCTATCTTTTTCCCTAATTTCTTTGCAATTATACCCAATGTTCTGGGTTATTTGTAAACATAAATGTTAAGTCAAAAAAATTTCCTACGACTTTATTTTCATTTTTACTGAAAGTAAGCTGGTATTATCTGCAAATACTTAAATAAGTTGAATGCTGGTAGATAAATGAGAAATTAGTTGCTCTCTCCAAAAACGAAATATCCTTAGTGTTGTCCATGATTGATATCAAAGATTCATGCAAACGACATACTAAATGCCTGATATCTAGGATTCAGGTCTTGTCTGGTTGATTCAGATGTTTCAGACAGGTTATTCCTGTCAGATCATTTTTTTTCCATCTATGGGTAGTATATTCTTTAGTGCCCTGTAGTCCAATTATTCAACAAAATGCAGCATTATGAGGCAACTTCATGTCAAACATGTTTTTGGCTTGCGTAGGTTGAGTGTAAACATCTGGCATGGGAACTTGCTACCAAGGCCGAATTCCAGGATCAGCAACCTGATGTAGTGTAAGTACAAATGTTGTTTATTATGATATATTTTTACTTGAGGTTTGCCTGAATTTCTAATTTTAGAATTCCTTTCTTTGGGCTTTTTTTTCTTTCGTGTTTTGTTTTTGGGACATGTGAAGTCAACCAAACACATGAACGCATCTTTGAAATAAAAAATTCATAAAATTTAGAATGAAAAAGTATATATAAATATAGTACGGTAACTCTGGTACCATCAAGTCAAGTAGTGGCCTGTTTGGGGTGTACAATATCAGAAGTTGATGTGGCCAATGGGAGGCAAAACCTGGGTATTCTAATTTTCTCTTTTACTTAAAAGTTAAAACTAATAATGCTGTGTGCAAGTGGAACCTGATCATAGGATATAAGGTCTTGTCTAGGGGAATAAATAAAAAGAGCTAATTCTTATTTAACAACTTGTCCATATAAACCTGTATCAAATGTATAAGTTGCTTATCGTGATTTGAGATTTGTAAATAAAATGATCAGATTTGTTTCTACTAGGTAAAATTTATATTTTCATTGAAGATTTATATTTTCATTGTATTAAGTCTGGACAGCTCAGTTTCATTGCAAATATCACAATTCACAAGTAATTGTAGTCCATGTTATGTTCTAAGCATGTGGTCTAGTAGCTCAGGTGGTAAGAGCACTTGGCTCTTTTCTAAGAGGTCCAAGGTTCAAGCCCGCATGCTTGTGATAGGCTTGGTGAGCCAACGTAAAAACTCAGCCATATATACAAGAAATGACCAGGGTCGGGGTGTCATTTCTAGCCTACCTCAACTTGTTTGGGATAAAAGGCTTAGACTATAGACTTTCGACTTTATCTCTGGATTAACAAAACATATCTCATGATAACATAACCTTTGTTTTCATCTGCACAGTTTGGGAGCTGATGTAATTTACAATCCAGAATGCATACCGCATCTTGTTCGGGTATTTTCCATCATGTTGGAGGATGAATATTTTGGTGAAGTTAAAAGAGAAGCTCCAGTTGCATACATTGCAATAGTTATTAGAAATCTGGATACATTCAATTATTTTCTGACCGTAGCCCGTGAATCCAGGTTATCAGTTGTTGACATTACCTCAAATACTGAGGTTCCAAATCTTCTCCCATACATGTGCTCATATGATCGATCAAATGTACATCTTTTAAGGGTTTCGCTGGTATCTGAATGAGTTTAATTTTGTGTTTTATGTTAGTATAGAATTGCTGTTCTTTGTTGCAACTCTTTTTTTTTTTTGATCATTGCTATTTTTGGAGGTAAATGAGTGCAAGTTCCTAATATGTTGGTTTTATTTGAATCTCCCCTTCTCGATGTTTCATTTTTAAGGAATATTTTACTTTCGTGGCTGTTTGATTGGCGCAACAGGGACAGGAGATATGGTCGGAGCATAGCTATTTGTTAAACCCGGAATCAATAGCGACGCTATATTACACTCTTTTCGTTTTGTTTAATGTTCACAATGCTTTCGTGGCTGTGAAAAACACACAGCACGCTTTGCTTAATGTTCACTTTATAGTTGTACATATTCATTTTAGTTTCTTTATTTAGCCAATATTTGTGTCTCGTTGCTTTTGTTGTTGCATATATTCATCTTTAAAAAAAAACAGAGTTTATTCATGGTGGAAACGAAGGTAAGGTTGAGACGAGAGAAAAAAAGGAAGATGAAATATGTCAGGAGATGTGCAGGGGAGGGAAATCGAGGAAGAGGAGAGGTGTCGGGAGGAGAAAGATAGGGAGAGGAATACGATTTTTATTTTTAGCGCATGGATGACGTGGATGACATTTTGGTAGATAATGTTATCATTCCTGAGAAATTACTGGATGAGGAAGATTATGGACTTTCCCTATGCCGATTAATTTGCCTCCCTCAGTCGTTCGTCCCTCACGGCCCCAATAAGAGACCTAATCAGGCGCAACATATGTCTAGTATTAGCAGATAAAATCATGAAGAATCATTTCAATATTCATCATTCCCATTATTTCCAACAATTAGATTAATTGCATTGCAAAAAAGGAAAAACGGGGTGAGGATGAGGGGATGAGGAGAGGGAGGGAGTGACACAGAGAGCCCTTATATTTCGCTCCCTTCAACAATTACGATATTAACTTTAACAGTATATATATATATATATATATATATATATATATATAGAGAATGGCTAACGCGCCATCGATGGCACGTGCCATCAATTTTCTATCGGCTCGTTTTTCGAAATTCAAAAGTCAAACGGTCGATCCAAACCGTTCAAGTTGATCAAAATATTGAAATACCTTTGGAGACCAAATTTTACATTTTTTGAAATTTTTTTGCTATTTATTATGATATTTTCGAATTGGAGGGCCTGAAATACTCTAATCATAATGTTTTTAAAAATATCATAATAAATAGCAAAAAAATTCGAAAAAATATAAAATTTGGTCTCCAAAGATATTTCAATATGGAGAACAACTTGAACGGTTTGGATTGACCGTTTGAATTTTAGATCTCGAAAAATGACTTGATGGCACGGGACCCTCTGTGCCATCGATGGCACGTTAGCCCTTGGATTCTATCATTCCCATATTAACTTCAACAATTCCCATAAAACTAGAATAGTAACATAGTAACTTCAACAATTACATATTAATTTCAACAGTTACGATATTAACTCCAACAGTTATCCCTTGGATTCTATCATTCCCATCATTCCATGGAATCCTCATTAATTATCCAGCGTTTTCATTAATAGAAGACCAGAAATGATAGAATCTTAGAAATGATCTTAAGCAATTTCCTTTCCCTAATACTGTAGTGAATCACGCAAAAATAAGTAGACTAAACTTAGCATCGCTTTTTTATTATGGCCTAATATGCAGTGAATTTTGCAACATCCCTGGTATTGTGCATGTAGATTGCAATGCACAGTAATAAAGGGTGCAGTGCTGAATCACAGATTTTAATACTTGAATCACCGATTTTCCACCGGTGAAAGTTTAATATGCACTATAATGCATAGGAATTTCTATGCACTGCGAACTTTTTCAGGAGTATTTTTGTAAATTGACAAATTCAATTTAACCAATCTAATCTACATATTGAAATCTCATGGCAAACTAAATTTTACAATGTTTGAGATTTTATTACTATTTTTTTCAATTTTTTTAAAACATGCCATTTTTGGAATATTGTAATAGTATAACATTTCAAAAATAACATGTTTTAAAAAATTCAAAAAAAAATAGTAATAAAATCTCAATAATTGTAAAATTTGGTTTGCTATGAGATTTCAACATGAAGATTAGATTTGTTAAATTAGATTTGTCAATTTACAAAAATATTTCCGAAAAAATGTACGATGCATAGAAAGTCTTATGCACTATGAATCTATGATGCATATTAAACTTTATCTTTTCCACAATTCACTAGAAAATGGACGCCAGTTGAGAAGAAAATATCTAAAGGCGCTGGATTTCTCCTTTCATATATGAACCCAATTTTTTGTAAGAACTATCGTTTTTTTCGTGCTTTGTGCGAATTATCTTTTTAAATTTTTATACCAATTGTTTAATTTTTTTAAAAAAATTATTAGTACATCATATGTTCTCGCACAGTAAACAACACAACTTACATTAAAAAACGTTAAAAAAAAGTTTTTGTATCATGAAAAATACAAATTTGATAGAAATTAAAGATAACATCTGAGAAAAGATACAAAATTGATAAGGGTCTCAAAATAATTTAATACCTAAAATGCAATTTTGAGATTATATAAAATATTTTAAAAATGTATAATTATAAAATTTCGTATATCACTAAATTCTTGACATATTTGTGAGTAAGTACATAAATATTCTTAGCCATTTAAAGGTCTTAAAACAATTAAATAAAACGGAACTATTATATAAATTAAATTTTATGAGATTCAAAAAAATATTTAAAATTATTTTATAAGTCTATAATTAAAAAAATTTATATCACTCAATCCGTCATATATTTATGAGGAACTAAATAAATATTCATAGCCAAATTATTATTTAAATACCTTCAAACAATTAAAATACAAAACTATATTTTTCTGAAATCAGCGAAATGTATAATATGCAGAAGAGAGATAAAATGGGAAAAGACATGATCGGAATTTTTGCTTAAGAAATTCAAATATAGTTAGAAATTCAATGTCTGATCTAATGTTCCTACAGATTTGTGCAATGGGCCTAAACGGGCCGCCATTTTAGGTTAGAAAAAAAAATCATATTTTCGAACCTTACTTAGGTGGCGTGCTTGCTTGACAGTGCCAGGTGGTTTAACCAGGCTGCCAACTGAAGTGACGGTCCGTTTATACTACTTGTGAAAATTTATAAGAACATTAGATCAGACGCTAAATTTCTAATTATATTTGATTTCTTATGCAAAAATTTCCCGGATTTCTAGGGCATTTAGTCCCACATCCGAATTGTTTATATTACGTGAAGTAGGAGTTTGGTAGAAGTATTTTCGGATCTTATGTGGCTTTCGAAATCGGCGCAATTGCTTATAGACCATCTGTGCCGCATGTACTATAAAATTCAACCCTCAAAGTAGGTCCCACCTGCCAACCACACAGTGCAGGGCAATATGCTTAGTAACAGTGGCTGAGTGGAGCCTCAAAAAAAATTTGAGGAGGATACTTGATTGCTTGTTCTTCAATTAATGCAGGGCAACATAAACAATATTATATCAACTCTACAAGGTCGCATTCTTAAAAAAAAAAAATTATTTAACTCATTTCTAACGGGAAATTAAGTAATTAAATAAATTTGTAGAAAATTCTTGATATATATTTAGCCACAATTTTTCAGATAAGTGTACTCCATAAAAAAAAAAAAGAACAAAGGAAAGTTTATGTTGTTATCAAATGTATGTTATTTGATGAAAAGGTTTTTTCACAAAAATAATATTGTACTTGTACCACAATATCTGACGGAATAAAAAAAATTACTAAATATTTAATGTTTTATTTTCTCATTATAATTATGAAGGTAGTTATTAAAAAGTGTAACCGATTATAATTAGTTTTTTCAATATTATTCTTTTTTAGTCAACATTCATTTGAAGATTTTCTTCGGTAAATGAAATGTACCAGAATAAATCTCCTGCTTATTTTCTTTCGGCTTAGTAGTTCAATTATGTTATATATCTTTGTTTATTTTCTCACTTTCAACTTGTTGCCATAGAAATAAAATAAGCAAACATTTACTATTGCACATTATTCCGTGATAATAAGTGAAGCACATTCTCGAAGTTGGGGATTATTTTAATACGACATAACAAATGTCATTTCTCTAATTACCCCATTTTCATCAAATGACATGCAAGCAATGTTTTGAAAACCGGACCATACATTAAACCGACAATGTTGTTGGTTCGATGGTTCAATTGATTTGACCGGTCGAACCGGTGGAGAGAACCGGATCATGTCATTATATTGATATGATATTTAAATAATAAAAACATCACCCAACACAAGAACCATTCCGATCTAGTGCTTAAATTCTTATCTTCCATGCTTAAATACACAGTTTCGAACCTTGCTGGCCACAATTTTTGAAAACTATTTTTACTACATATAATAAATATATAAAGTCTAAGCCTTTTATCCCAAACAAGTTGGGGTAGGCTAGAAATGACACTCCGACCCTGGTAATTTTTTGTATATATGGCTGAGTTTTTACGCTTGCTCGCTAAGTCTATCGCAAGCATGCGAGCTTGAACCCTGGACCTCTTAGAATAGAGCCAAGTGCTCTTACTGTTAGAGTTATGTCCTAGAAGTCAATAATTTAATGACTTAATTATTAGTTTATGTTTTGGATGATATTTTATCATCTGTTCCTAGGTTTATTATTGACAGATCATTCAGGTTGAGGATCTGAATTGTAGATCTCTGTTGATCATTCTTTAGAATGACAATAATAAATCTAAACGGTCCATAATCTTGATAATTAACAAGGAACATTAATTATCATATAAGATTAGTATGCAAGTTAAGTTATGATTAAGTTCTACTAATCATAGGTAAAGAGTTATCAACTTAATTGCATATGTGTATGTTATGGAACATAGCACAGGACTTGACCCATCGAAATAAACATATGGATTGTGTTATGTGTCATTGTTTATTTCGTTATGATTTTGGTTCTAAGTTTGAGATGTTTATCTTTTCCACATGAGGATAGGTTCAATAAATATCGTCTATCGCTGATTCCCGATAAGGGCTGCTATACGGACTTTATTTATGTTCTCTTGAATTGTGCGGGGAAAAGTTAATCATCAAGAAAACCGTATGTCCCTCATTAATTCACTTAGTGAGTGACGATATCTGTTTGGGCCCCTTGATGGAGATAGATTGTTTGCATGCAACTTTATACAATTATCTCTAGATCAAGAAACGTATAATCTGCAAGAATGACACATTCCTATCTTGGATTATACGATGATATCGTGTGACATAAGAATCAAAATAGAGAAACATATTTATTCTCTTATGCAGGATTTAAATACTGTAGCAGTACACTATTTATGCGAATTGGGAATCATAAAGTGTTGCTAGATACCGCTTATGATTATTGGAATTAAATAACGATTTAATTCCATGTCCAACATAGCATAAATCCTCAAAGGGTCACACATAATAAGGTGTTTAACCACACGTGCATTAATTATTTATTTGCAACAATTGGTTTTGCAAAATATGATAAGTTGATTAATTAATCGTATGCCGTTATGGACCGTTATGATTAATTAAGTCAAATAGATCATATAGAAATAATTTAATGCATTGACTAATTCCATATTAATTATTAAATAGTTAATAATTAATTATAATCAACACATTTAATTATTTGAGCTAATTGGGCTTTAAATTAATTGGTTAATTTAATGTCCAATGGAAGGTGCAATTAAATGGAAGAGTATTGGGCTCAACTTAACTTGAGGCCCAACCCATATATGGGGTAGGTAGGTGCGGCTAGGGCAAGGGGCAATTTTGTCCATGTAATTTTGGATGAGAGCTAGGTTGAGTGGCCTATATAAAGGGGTGTTCTTTGGGAGCAAACCCTAGCCTCCACACACCTCTCTCTCTCCTTCTCTCTTTGGCCGCACCTCACAAGAGGGGAAGAAAATTTCAGAATTTTCTATTCCTCTTTCTCTCTTCTATACACCACCTAGCTCATGTGTTGAGCAAGCTTTCCACCTAAAAATTAATTGGAGAATTGACTTGAAAAGGGGAAGCTTAGGAATTAGTTTCTTTCTCCTAATTACTAGCATAATTAGTTGAGAAAGTGGTTAATTCCTTAGTGGACTCGAGGCGCGCGATTAGGAGACGAAGGAGAGCACCCCATCGATTCCCATGCCGTAGGATCGAGCCCCGCGAATACGATTTCGCGGGAGGTACAAATTCCACCCCTTTCTCTTTGTGTCGAATGGTTTACGTACTAGATCTCTCTTGCTCTTTGTTTAATTGGATTAATTAGTTAGTAATTAGTCACAAAATTAAAATTGGGCGATTTCCTAACAGTGGTATCAGAGCCTTGGTCGTACTTAAGCTATTTTGACACTTAATTAAGAGAAATTGGCTAATTAACGGATTAGTAGAGATGATGCGTTTGTTTGCTGTCTGGAAATGGTATTTTCTGTGTTGTTTCGCGTTTTTCGCTTTGATAAGTTCTCTGGAAGTTTTCTCCATCTACATAAAAGTTGTAGATCTGTTGATTGTGATTCTTTTGGCGTTAGATTCACATTTTTCTGAATTAGTATGGATTTATTGTGAATAAAATGGCGACAGTGCGCAGAACCAGTTTCTGCTCGTACTGTCCTGTTTGAATGGCTTGAAAGATTTGTATTTTGAATATAAGTACCAGTGTTCTATGGTTAGATTTAAAGAGGACTTGAAGCTCTTTCTGAGCATGTATAAATTGTTGCATGACTCAGATTAATTTGTGGGTTTTCAAGTATGAAAAGGAAGATCTCGTCAGATCCAGTTTGTTAAGCAAATCGATTGTTCTAATAAACTGTACCAACTGAGAACTCCTTTAAAAATTCTGTTTAAATGGAGTTGTTCTTTTTTGAGTTAGGATTCCAGAAAAATTAATTTCATAATTTTTCGTGGAAGTTTGGACCTTCAACTAGGTTAAAACATTTCGATCGACAGTCTGTTCCAGTACAGAATTTGTTGATTGTTTAGTATGTAACTCGAACTTTTTGAACTGAACTTGGTGGTTTTCTTTTCATGGATAGCTAGCCTATAGTCTAAACTAGTTTTTCTGTGTATATTGTATATATAAAAACTGGATAGAAGGTGGTCTTACAGACCAAATGGTTGAGAGGATAAGCTGAAAATCTCATAACGGTGTTTCGTGCACTTGTAAGAGATTTGTCATTTTTTATTCTCCCAGATGGTTTAAGATCTCTTCTTGAATTTTTTACTGGTAATCACAATTATGATAAGGAGCTTAAGTAATTTATTTGAGAATTTTTGGAGATCTAAAACCTTTGTTTTTATTGGATTCCATTAGTTACGTTTTTTAATAAATTACTGTTTTTCTAAGTATTCAAATTAGTTGAAAACAATTAGAAAACTCCTTGTTTGATCTCCTTTCTGTTATGGGATGTTGAAAGAACTTTCTAAATGAATTTAAACAAGTTTGGTTGTTTAAAATTGAGAATTTGTACACGGAATTTACTTATAGCAAACGATACGCAAAGATGCTTGAAAATCGTTAATTGGAAACAAAGTGCTTGTATGTGCTAACTTTGTTTTGTAGGTGGATAGTGGGTTTAGTATGGCTCAAGACTCAATGCCTTGTGGTTGTAAATTGAATGCATGTGTGAATGTTTGTAATGCGGCCTTTGGTGCCATTAATTAATTAATTTATTGATTAATTTTTGATGTAACTTGTGAGGCTTGCATGCCCCTAAGGCTAGGATGGGAGTAGGATATTTTTCACATGTATTTTGTTCCTTTATTTTATAGGATTTAGATCCTTATAGAATTTAGTGGGAGGGACAAGGATTAGATTAGTTTTGCTCCATGGACGATGTGGCGAAACTAATGCAAGCGGGAGCCATACAAACCCACAACTATGAGATGCTTATATGTGATTGCTTGTGATTGCTATGAATTGTCATAGGCTAGGTATGGGTGTATGCTTACATGACCACCAAACAAGTGTCACTTAATTGATTGTCCCAAACAAAACATGATTAAGTTAAATCGCCCTCCTTCTCTCTATCCTCTTCTAACGTGTATGATCGTTCATTGATGCATTCTCGCCGACGCGGGACATCGTGTTCCATCATCCGTGTCGGGGTGTAAATCGGATTTACTAGGAGCAAATAGAGAAAGGTTACTTAACGATGTTTTCTAATCGGATTGGACATCGGGGCAAAGTTTGTGGATGTACATGTGATATTTCACAAACCAAGAATCATATGGAATGATTGGTTGGAGAACCTACCTTATCTAGTTGTTTTGGTGTCACGCCGACGCTAGCACCATCTCAACGAAAATAGGGATCTTGGAAAACCTACTACATTTGGGACGTTAAATAAATGTAGTGGGAGTTTTATTTGTTATAAATAAACAATTGCATAAACTAAATGACCGTAAATTGATTTTGTTATAGATGTTAAAATTGTTAATTTTGTTGCGATCAATCTTTGAAAAATGAACAAACTCGTTTCTAAAAGGTAGTTACTTGAAAGAGTAATGCCGATTCCTAAGACACGATCTTAGTGAAGAGAAATTTGAGTATGTCAATTCCCAAAACTTTTCTCAAACTACCCGAACGTAGCAACGCGATGATTGATTGACTTTTGGCGAAAAATTATTCAATAAAGCGTATGCTTAATATCCTCATTTGAAATTTCTAGACCTTTGAATTAGCGAATTCATATGGACTAAAATTAACTCGTATGTTCTCATTCGCTTACTCAAGAAAGTGTTCTTGGAGAAAGTAGATATTAACTCCATCATTTATGATTGAGTATAAAGAATATGAGTTGACCAAGAGATTCTTCTTTTAAAAGAAGTTATATGAATGTTTCATTGGCTTACAAATCGAAAGATTTAAGTAGCTAATTGATGACTAGAGATATTAATCTCCGATATCAAGGATTGTTGATATTGTCATACGATCTCTTTGGAATCATGAAGGATATAATGTTACCTTTTTCGCACGCTTGTTAATGCAAAAAGGTGATTGGTTAAGTATTCAAGAAATACTTCACCAATGTATGAGTTGAAAATTCGAGACTCTCATTGATGACCATGTGTCACATGAGATGTTTCATTTGCCGTTTATGGGAGGCATTTGAAAGGTTGTCCGAAATACCATGATTGTGATATTCTAATCCTAAGAAGTATTTGTCGTTCAAAATATCTCACTATCTCTAATTCACACTAGTAACTTGATACTAGTTCATATGCTCGCATTTAACGAAATGTGTTGGCAATGAAGAATAAGAGAATGTTCGAGAGATGTAAAGTAAACTCCGTATAAGAGATGACTTATTCGTTTAAGTCATTACCATTGAATACGTAGAGTTATCTTTATTAAGAGTTTGTTTAGGAATTGAAGGTTGTATACCTTAATCCTAACCTCTCAAAACGTCTCCATTTCATATTTGATGATGGATGACTATGTTTAGTAAAAGACAAGTTCTTTTATTATGAATTTGTTTATATGATTTCATGCATCTTGATCGAATTTGCTTGAAATAGATAAACAAGTTATGAATGACAAATAGGATGCGTAAGACTTGACATAAAGTATTTGACTTTCATGTTATATATAATCGCTTAGTCATATACATAAACGAGAATCGCATTACGAGAGTCTCCGTAACGTAGAGCTCGTAATTCAATTTGATTTCAAATCAATTGATATACGAATCACGTTTGTTAAATGACAAAAGCGCCTTTAACCTACAAAGGTTTAAGGACAAGTGTCTTGATTAGGACTTATACATATCGATGTATAAAGACCAATAAGTACTTGTGCAATGAAAGGTTGTTGATACTTTACTACTTAACCAACGATCATTGTAGATATTAACATATCTATTAGATAAGGTATAAGTATGAACCTTTTGACTAGTTCAAAGGAGTTCAAGAGTGAAGTTTAAAAGACCGTTCAAGAAAAATGGAAGTCTTACAATTAATCGTGGTAAATAAATAGTTAAGTCACATGATTTGAAATATTGCCTAAAGAGTATGAAAGTAGTTTCACAACTCGCTCCATGAGGAATAATATATCCAAGAGTGGAGGTATCGAACAATATTTTGTATAGTTCGATCAATAATAAATCAAATTGACTTATTCGACTCGTATTAGGGAATTATGTTTGAGGACAATATTGTTTACACTGAATGGTGTTCCATTAAAGTCTATTGAAGAAGATATCTTACGAGATTTTGATCTCTAAGTATAATACTTCTCGAGATTTGGTGTTGAGAAGCTTATTTTAAGTATTGATGACTTGTAAGCTTAAACCAAATAAGACACTGTGAATTTGTAGGATGCTTTATATTAAAAGGCACTACTTCTACGAATATGATAAGAACAAAGTAGTTGTTACTAATCATAATGTAGTCTTGATGAATTGAAATTCTCAAGAAGAAGTAGTGGGAGTAAAGTGAGCATTAAAATAGTTTATGCATCACTACAAGAAGTACTCTTATGGGAAACTTGTCACTCCATACATGGTACTTAGTGAGAGTTGAGCGAAACTTCATTCACAAGTTGTTTTGAAAGAAGTTTAATAGTACGCTCCTTCCAATGAGGACTCAACCATCTCATGAGTTGATGATGATTCGAGAAACTCATGGAATATATGAGGAGTCAAGAACTCGTTCGACAATTCATTGTGGAAGTAGTTCATGAACCTCAAGTACCAATCCTACAAAAGATCAACGAGAGTTGATTGCCTAAGCCGTTTGGTGCATTGGCTTCACGACATTCTCAAACTTAGCATATGAGAATCCGTTGATAAACAAGGAAACGATGGAACGATCCGATTCCACATATATGGTTTGAATTCATATGATCTTTAAATAAAATCTATGTATAACAACAAGGTATAGACCTTGGTTGATGTTCATGAAGGAGCAATCCATCAAGAACGTTTAGATCTTCAAAAAGAAAGATCGACATGGATAACAAATCGACTATGTACAAAGCGCGGCTTCTCGCTTGTAGCTATGTCTAAGTCGATGGCTAGTTGACTACGTACAAAGCACAACTTCTTGCTTGTGGCTATGTATAAGTCAATAAAGATCATTCTAGCAATAATTGTATTTCATATATGTCGATATATGGAAAAACACATAAAACCGCCTTCTTCGTATGAATGAAGGAAGATGTTGTGCATTTGACACAAATCGAGGTTTATGTATTGCTAAAAACATACGCATGCTTCAAGGATCCATTAATGGATTAAAGCAAGTGTTGTGGAGATTGGAATAAAAGTTTTGACAATGAAGTCAAGGAGTTGAACTTCGTCAAAAGTATCTTGTATATACAAGATATTCAGTGGAAGCATAATTGTATTACTTGTATTGTTCAAGATAACAATTCATTAAATTGGAAATAACATTAAGAAAATGAATATTGTCGAGATCTCTTTGGAGAATGCTTTCTCAAATGAGAACTTGGGCGAAATCACCTAATCCTAGGAAACAAAATCTATAAAGATAGATTATGATGGATGTTAGGTTTGAGCAAATATGCATATATTGACGAAGTGTTCTAGAAACACGAAAGTTACACTCCAAGAAAGGATGTCTAACTGTACGTCACGTGGCATGACTTGAGTGTTTAACTCGGTCTAATGCAACTCAATTCAAGAAAGTGCATGAAATAGTTCAAGCATTCTTTCATTATGAGTTTCATTTCGTACGCCATATTTATGCATGTGCCCCAATGTGTAGTATCCAAAGGATATGACAAACAGTTGTCAAATGGATACAAGAGAGACACATTTGGACGATAATCAAGGATATCCTCGAGTACATTATGAGAAAGAGCGATATAATGTTTCATCTCTTAAGATGAAAGAAATCTCGTGTAAGTTGTTACACTAATAAAAGTTTTTCAAAAGATTGATATAATCACAATTTAGCTACATATTTTGCTTAAAGGTGGTGTTGTAAGTTTAGAAAGTGTTCTAAATGGAATATTACAACCGTTTCCGTCACCAAAACAAAATACATAGCAACTTGTGAAGCAATAAAAGAAGTTTATTTCGGATCGATTTTTTAGTTGAGTTATTATGGTTCTAAGCATCTCGAACCACAACATACTCCTAAAGAGCCCAATGTTACATTGGAGATTCAAATATGATCTATAACGATATCACTTGATATCATATGATGGTGATCAAGAATATATATAGGAGTATATATATATATATATGGTCGAACAATTTTTGGATAGGTTCGCGAACACAGCGAACACTCTAGCATGACCTCTACCTTGAGCAGTATACGAGATGCAGTTATGCATCCATACGTGGTGGACGTATGAGTAACTAGCTTTAAGCGTATTATTTATTTTGAGGTCCGAAACATGTATATATGTAGATATATGACATTGTTCTCAATTCTTCGTTGGCTAGAAGTCACTACTGATTGACTCTAGGCCAAGTGGGAGATTGTTAGAGTTATGTCCTAGAAGTCAATAATTTAATGACTTAATTATTAGTTTATGTTTTGGATGATATTTTATCATCTGTTCCTAGGTTTATTATTGACAGATCATTCAGGTTGAGGATCTGAATTGTAGATCTCTGTTGATCATTCTTTAGAATGACAATAATAAATCTAAACGGTCCATAATCTTGATAATTAACAAGGAACATTAATTATCATATAAGATTAGTATGCAAGTTAAGTGATGATTAAGTTCTACTAATCATAGGTAAAGAGTTATCAACTTAATTGCATATGTGTATGTTATGGAACATAGCACAGGACTTGACCCATCGAAATAAACATATGGATTGTGTTATGTGTCATTGTTTATTTCGTTATGATTTTGGTTCTAAGTTTGAGATGTTTATCTTTTCCACATGAGGATAGGTTCAATAAATATCGTCTACCGCTGATTCCCGATAAGGGCTGCTATACGGACTTTATTTATGTTCTCTTGAATTGTGCGGGGAAAAGTTAATCATCAAGAAAACCGTATGTCCCTCATTAATTCACTTAGTGAGTGACGATATCTGTTTGGGCCCCTTGATGGAGATAGATTGTTTGCATGCAACTTTATACAATTATCTCTAGATCAAGAAACGTATAATCTGCAAGAATGACACATTCCTATCTTGGATTATACGATGATATCGTGTGACATAAGAATCAAAATAGAGAAACATATTTATTCTCTTATGCAGGATTTAAATACTGTAGCAGTACACTATTTATGCGAATTGGGAATCATAAAGTGTTGCTAGATACCGCTTATGATTATTGGAATTAAATAACGATTTAATTCCATGTCCAACATAGCATAAATCCTCAAAGGGTCACACATAATAAGGTGTTTAACCACACGTGCATTAATTATTTATTTGCAACAATTGGTTTTGCAAAATATGATAAGTTGATTAATTAATCGTATGCCGTTATGGACCGTTATGATTAATTAAGTCAAATAGATCATATAGAAATAATTTAATGCATTGACTAATTCCATATTAATTATTAAATAGTTAATAATTAATTATAATCAACACATTTAATTATTTGAGCTAATTGGGCTTTAAATTAATTGGTTAATTTAATGTCCAATGGAAGGTGCAATTAAATGGAAGAGTATTGGGCTCAACTTAACTTGAGGCCCAACCCATATATGGGGTAGGTAGGTGCGGCTAGGGCAAGGGGCAATTTTGTCCATGTAATTTTGGATGAGAGCTAGGTTGAGTGGCATATATAAAGGGGTGTTCTTTGGGAGCAAACCCTAGCCTCCACACACCTCTCTCTCTCCTTCTCTCTTTGGCCGCACCTCACAAGAGGGGAAGAAAATTTCAGAATTTTCTATTCCTCTTTCTCTCTTCTATACACCACCTAGCTCATGTGTTGAGCAAGCTTTCCACCTAAAAATTAATTGGAGAATTGACTTGAAAAGGGGAAGCTTAGGAATTAGTTTCTTTCTCCTAATTACTAGCATAATTAGTTGAGAAAGTGGTTAATTCCTTAGTGGACTCGAGGCGCGCGATTAGGAGGCGAAGGAGAGCACCCCATCGATTCCCATGCCGTAGGATCGAGCCCCGCGAATACGATTTCGCGGGAGGTACAAATTCCACCCCTTTCTCTTTGTGTCGAATGGTTTACGTACTAGATCTCTCTTGCTCTTTGTTTAATTGGATTAATTAGTTAGTAATTAGTCACAAAATTAAAATTGGGCGATTTCCTAACACTTACCACCTGGAAACTATTTCTACTACATGTCAAAAAAAAAAACCAATTAAAAACATCTGAACCGTCCAGTTCGGTTCACCGGCTCAGATTGGACCGGACTAGGGTCCGGTTCATGGTTGAACCGGTCGAACCGGCCGGTCCGGTTTTAAAACATTGCATGCAAGAGTTCCCATCACGGCGTTTTCAACTAGATCAAAGCCTGCCCAAGCAGCAGCCCATGAGTGATGAGTCTTTGAAAATATAACATAAAAAGGAAACAAGCAAGGCAGCCCAAATTAGCAGCCGTAAAGGGCCTCTGAAGATCCACGGATTACAATCCCGTTTCGTTTAGTTGACGAAACAGAAATTTAGTTTCGTTAATCGTTTCGTCCGGACGAAACGATCGAAATGGACAAAATTTTCGTGAATTTACACATGGACGAAACCGTTTCATTGTTTCGTTGATAGTTTTGTCCAACCAAACGAAACCGTTTTATTGTTTTGTTAATCGTTTCGTCCAGACGAAACGAAATGAAAAACAATTTAAACGGTTTCATTTTCAGCCCTATTTCTAGTATAAACAAAATCTGAAACTCTTCAGAAAATATATGCAAAGAGCCGAAGAGTGAAGACACAACAAGTCCAACAAAAAATTTAAAAAGAAACATACATTGAGTCATTGATTAGTTCACATGGCAATTGGCAAACCCCTTGATTCCTATCGCATTCGGCCATGTCAGCATTCTAGAAGACTTTATTTCAATAAGATGCAATTTTATCAATCCGCCATGTTCAGGTTGAGTTCCCATGCCACTGCCAAATGCCAATACACTCTGCCACGCAGGCCTATATTCTATAGGGTTGAGAGTGCCACAGATGATAGTCGTTGACTAGTTGGAGTCCAAGTGCAAATTTAGTAAAGAGAATGAGAATGGTGCGATAAATATTTATATGAATAGGTACAGCAGGACATAGGGTTAGCCACATCGCGAGTGCCACAGAAGATAGTCGTCGGAGTGCAAGTGCAAATTTAGTAATGAGAATGAGAATGGTGTGACAAATATTTTTATGAATAGCTCTGCATTTAATAATTAAAAAGGGTGGAGGGTGAAGCTTGAGAGAGATGTATGTCCCCTTTAAGGAGTTAGAAAGGTATGGCTGACTCGTCACAATGGGGCCGTTTGGATCGCTTAGGAAGTTGGGGAATTTGGGAAAGTTGCAATTCTTAGGAATAAATTTATTGGGAAGTGTGTAATTTTGTGAAGAGTTTGGATTGTTTATAATAAATTTATGGTAGGAAGATGAAATTCCTCAAAATCCCCATGGGATCCAAACGGCCCCAATATTATTTTTGGGAGCCTATAAGTTGAAAAGACAACCACTTTTTAATAAATATTAGTTGTCATGTGAATTATTAAGAGGGAGAGACAAGGAAAGTGGCGGCTATTATGAAATCATATTATTCCCTTCTTCCTAATGCATATAAATAAATGTTACGCAGCTGTTGATTTGATGGTTATATCTTTACAGTACAAATTCAAGATCTAACTCGAGCACAATTAATTTACAATTTTAGCTTGATGAGACGTACGTGCATTTACTAATAAAAAAAAGAATATGTATATATTACCTAGTTGAAAATTTAATATATAATGAGGGTTTTTTTAATTAATTCTGTATATGTTAATTATATTATATGTAGAATGGATTTATAAGCCCTTACAGTAAGCAAAATAGAAATCACAATTAATGTATAAAATTTCTGATACAAATGACAGTATGTGTTCCTTATAGTAAGCAAACTAGGTGGATTTACAGTATAACTCCCTGTTTTGACTAGCTAAATTAGAAGAAACATGCATAATCTCTATATATACTTAGCTATTCGAAATAACAAACAACTTTCCTTGACCGTCATAAAAGATTTACAAATTCCATTTACTAGTACACACAAGTACCATGTCACCATGCATTATTAATCTAAGATTACTGCCATTAATATTCAAATTGAATTTCAGTATGTGTTTCATGTACCAGTGAATTCAATTTGTCTCTGAAGTTAATGTGCTACAATATGAAGTCAATTTTATCTGGTTATGGGTGCTGCAACGAAAAAAAAAAAAAAAAAAAAAACAACAGGTAAGTAATGGCAATTTGAAAAGAATAGACGAACTTGGGGACAATGGAGACGGAGTAGGCAGGTGGGTGGGACAAACGAAACAGGGATGATGCTGCTAATTCGCTGACGGAAAGGAAAACAACGGTAAGGAATTAACGGAAGTCGCTTATGAGATCTCCTTAAGAGTTAAGAGGTTAGATAGGAGAGAGAAGGGAATTGTACTGATTTTTGTATGTTTTCTGTTTAGGAAATGCCTATATTATATATAGATGTTCTAGCTGTAATAGAAAACTATGTTGATTGTTGAATGAATAAAATTGTTGTCGTCTCTTTTATCCCTTTCTTTCATTTATTGCCTCATCCAAATTTACTCATAATTTCTAAGAATTATCCACAATTTCCTCAAATTCACAGTTTGATTGTGATAGCTTGTGCGAGAGAGGAAGATGCTCGATTTGGTTAGATTTGCGAGAGAAGCTTTTAGGATTAATCCTCAGACTCAGAGAGAAGAAGAGATTTGGTTCGATTTGCGATTTGCAAGTGGGTTACTCAACGACTGGTTACATTCGAACAGGGGTATATATAGTTGTCACAAATTTCTGATTTTATTATTTTAGTGTTATTTATATTATTAAATATGATAAAGTGGAAATTAAAGTAGAAATTTGAATTTTAGGATGGCAAACACGAGATTTCAAATTTGGATGGCAAATCCTCAATTTTCTTATTTTTGTTGGTACAAGCATCTTTCCTAAATCCTAAATTAAAATTCTTCTATTATTTTTTTTTTAAATTCAAGTTTATTTCGCCAGCAAGGTCCAACAAGTAACATCCATGATCCATTCCATTTCCAAGGAGATCCGTGCCTGACATGTTGATCCTATGCTATAATATTGGTTGGATGCCGTCAGTGTTGAGATTTTGATTTTCGGACACGTGTTAAGTCCACAATAATAGGTCTCTATCATTAGCTCATCCATCAATCATCATGACATGAGTTCTTGTTCAAAGCAAATGGCAGTGCAAATCTACAATTCATACGTTACTATCAACAAAATTTACCTGATTAATAAAATGTGCCGAATAATCATTTTAACCCCTCAAGTTGTCTAAGATTTAATATCAGCCCTCATAAAAATGTTGATTTAATAATCATTTTAAAAAATGTTGTCTAAGATTTATTATATATTCGTATTTACCGTGTTCGTTATTATGTCAAAATCCAACCAACGATCATAAGCAGAACTATAGGAGTTTTCGATTGGGGTCAAGCATTATTTCAAATACTGATATTTATATATATATATATTTTTTTATAAAAGCACCCCAAGCAAGAGCGTCTGCATCCTATTAAAAGTATGCAAAGTAGCTACAAAAGTTAAGTCACACAGCAAGTGACTATCAAAATAAAAAAAACAAAGAACTAGTCCTAAACCAGCACAAACAGCACAACACAAAACAACAGTCAAAGTTTACAATACAAAAACAGAAATTGTTCATCTATATTGCTCATGTTGTAACTTGTGCTGCTGCTCCATGTCAGACAATCTACTCATCGCCCAGTAAGTCCTCATCCTCAGACTGAGCATCGCCCAGTTTACAATACTGACATTTATATAGTTATATATTTTTGTAAGTATAGTAAAAGTAATTACAAAGATCACTATTTTTATGGGTAGTTGGGAGACGAAAGTGGAGGACAGTTGATAGTTCCGCTAGCATTTCTCGTTAAAAAAAATTGGTGTTACAGGATACCATGCCAATCAGTAGTTTGGGTCAATGGATGTACTTGATCGCTATATCAGCCTAATAAAGAGACTTATAGTTTATTATAGTGAACATTAAAGGGATAATAATGTTGTAGTCTATCTAGTATGGTTATGGGCTTACATATAGCATGTTGCCGGATATAATTATACTTGATACGATTAGATTTGCTAATAATTAGCATATTGAAATGCTTTTGAAGTCTTACTGTACCTAACTAACCTATATATATAACTTCATTAACAAAAAATTACGTTGCTTCTTTTGTGTGGAAGATAATTTTTTTTTTCTCCGCTGAACGTGTCAGCTCTCAAATCCTCGCCAATTTCTACGATCATCTTAACACATTAGTTCTAGACATGATTTAAACCTGACATCTGAATCATATACGACGTGTCAAAATTATAAAAATAATATATAGACGAATCAAAACTTAATAAATTAAAATTCCAAATCGTTATCCTTAGTCTTACTACTCCTTATAAAAATACAGATTCAATAATGTACACATCTACATCTAGCGTGTATCACATCTATACCATTTGATCGATTTGATTTGTGCCTGGATGTTAATTGGCAGAAAAAATACAATCATTTGTGTTTGCATCTAGAATGAAAAGAGCATTCATTAGAATAATAATTATTTTTCTATTTTAAAAAGAGAGTACATAAGAAAACTTTTATCACCTTTAATTTTTCAAATATTTTTGCCATAAAGAAATATATATTTTTATTAAATTATGTTTCCTAAGTTGGTATTTTTTATTATAATTTTTTAAGTATAATTTTTATTTATCGATACAATGAGTGGTATGTTTTTTAAGTCTGAATAAACAATTAAGTATTTGAATTTAGCCTTCAAAATTTTAAAATTATTCGAATTGGACGACCTGTAACTCAGAAAAATTTTAAAATTTCATAATAGAAATTACATGATACTCGATCAGACAATTATGGGAGTCTAAGTTAAACAGAGAGTGAAATCCGATAAAAAAAAATTAATCTTCCGTCTGTCTGCTAACAAAAGCCGGTAGATTAATTACTCGATATCACGTAAGACATCGTCGCGCAAAAGTTTTTCCTCCAATATATAATATTAGTATTGTACTTCGTCTATGTTCACCAAAAATGACTTAAGTATAATAATCCATATTTTCTTTTAACATAAATGCATGATACATGCATATGATTATATGAACTCTTATCCGGACTAATTAATTTAATTGAAACCCGATAATTAATGCATAAACCCGATGGATGAATCATAATTACTAAAAATCTAAAAATCACATAATTTTAACAAAAAAATGGGTCCAAGGCATTCCGAAAGGCTACACTTTACCTAAAATGCGTTAAAAAAAACAACAACAAACTTAATCGTATAACCAAACACAAACCCTACTCATCGGTTTTATTTCCGAAAACCCGTACCTTAATTATATGTAATGTAATTCACACGAATTAAAGTAATCTGACATCACAAAATCAGATGATATACCCAAGTCATAGAGAAATTCATGTTGTCGCAACAGAACATTTTTATTTTTTTTTTGGGGAAAAATATGGACGATTTTGACATTTTTGGGAACCCACTTCAACTTTCATTCCAATATATTTGACAAAATTGCATTAAGTTGTCTCACACTTTTTTGTCCTATCCACGGAAAAGGTCGCGGATTTCCACCATGGGAAAAAAAGAATGCGGATCAGATATCCCTTGAGCCTCCTAGAACTCAAACGCCACTATCTGTCTAACGGACGAAAGATAATAACGCGATTCTAGGCGCCTCAAGAGTTAATTGTTTGTGTGTAGGTTCTTTCCTTCTAGCAGGCGTAAGCCCTTGCTGTTAATTACCTCCGGTCTGAGTTGAGAACCAAACAAGAGCACCTCCAGATCGGGAACAAACAATTTAATTGGGAAGAACAATTTGGGATCTCTTTTCTTTTTATTCCTTTATTTTCAAGGAATATTTCTTTATATTTCTTGTACTGTAGGGGTTTGGTCATTGACCTGGATCAGTATCAGATTTTGGTTGATACCGTACTTTGGTTGACTTGGACGGTCTTAAGCTGACCTTGTGCATTGTGTTTGGTTGGTACTATATTTGGACTAGTACCGTACCGTGGTTGACTTCTATGTCACATTTTAAATCAACTTAGTTATTCCACTATGTTGAAGTTGGCTTGAGGCCACCATAAGATTACTGAAATCAATGCTGGGGGTTATAGGTCCCAGATTAATATTCAGCCGATTTAAGGGTTTTTGGAGATTTAGAGTTTTCCGCTCGAATCTTGATTACAGATGCGCTATGCCTTATCTCAACAAGAACTGGAGGGTGTGTCCTTCCAACTGACTAGGCGCTATGTCGTCTCGAAAGAATGTTTTGGAGTTTTGAGTTCAACACTAGACAGATAGACGATCTAGGCCGATCCTCAACCGTTTTAAGAGGTTGAAGAGGTTTCAAGTTTTCGTCCAAGTCATTTGGAAAGAAGCGCTATGCCCTCCTTAGACAAGAATTGCGAAGTGTGTTCTTTCCACTGACTAGGCGCTATGCCGTCTCGAAAGAACGAAAGTTGGACTTTTAAGAGTCACACTTTCTTTGGTCAAGACTAGTTTCCTTTGATTTTTCCCTAAGGCTTTACCTCTAGGTTGACTTTCTTGAGTTTTGGACTTTGATCTGATTTTATCAGTTTAAAATTCTTTAAGTTGGACTTTTAAGTTGTGAACTTCAAAGTGGAACTTCAAGTTTACATTTCAAGTGAGGGCTCTTGGGTCCAATGCCTTAGAGCAGATTTTTTATTCTAGAAACACTGAGTTGGCTTAAGTTCAGACTTAAGTGAGACTTGTTAGATTTTAGAACTTTTAATCAGATACTTCGTGCAAGACTTAGATATCAATCTGCAGGGGCTTGGGGATTTGTCATAGGATTTGGTCATGAATATTTGGGTTTCGGAGCGAAGGTCCCATTTCTGGATTTTTGGGTTGAAACATCCGGTATTGGAATTCCATGTATGGGGAAGTCCAAGTCTGATATTTGAATTCGGTCTTACTAGGTGTACGGGCCTAGATTTTATTTGGAGTTTGGGATTTCTAGGGCTATGGGTCTAGCATTTGTTTTGAAATTTCTAGGGCTATGGGCCTATCATTTGTTTTGGAATTTCTGGGGCTATGGGCCTAGCATTTGTTTGGAGTTTTGAGATTTAGTATCGTTTTCAGACTTGGGAGGTATTGGTAGTCTCGGGTTCGAGTCCCATATGCACCTGCTGTCCAGAACATAAATGTTCGTGTGCACTTGCTGTCCAGAACATAAATATTAATGTATTTTGCAGAGATTAATTTTTAACTCTATTTTTCATTTTTGATTATTTGCAAAAATGGTCATTTTGAGAGTTTTTAATTTCTTTTATTTTTGTGTGTTGAGGTGTGGGCCTGAAAAGTGCTACCAAAATATTCTTCATATTTTTCTGAATATTTTGACATTTTATTTGCAATTTTCTGACATTCCTGCTATTTTCTATGCATTTTTGAAGTTTTCATATTTTCAAAACACTCTGATTGGTTGGAGGCTTGTTGTTTTCTATTCTGGGTTGCAGTGACCCATTACACAGCGGCTGCCATGAGGATTTGTCATGGCGCCGAGGTTTCGGTTTTGCGCCAGGCTTAAGTCCTATTTGTGGGACCCATATTTCAGTGACATGGTTTTGATGCACCGAGTTTGCTTTGTTCTTTGATTTAATCCGTTGGAGATTAAATCCATCCGTCCCTGGGGCTCCAAGATTCGTGCCCAGGGACTGTTTTTCTTTTCTCTTTCCTTCCTCCGTCGGACTGTCGAACGAAGAATGAGATTTCAGTAGGGAAATTGCGGCCATGGCCTAAGGTATCTTATCAATTGAGGTGGTTTTCGAAGTTAGGGAGGTTCCATCTTTCTCTCCTATTACTCTGTTGGTTTAATTGGTTCTCAATTTCTATGTTTCATTTCTCCCCTTTAACTATGGTGTCGGAGATGGTTTCAATTGGGTGGCTTCCGGAAGAATTGAGCCATACACAAAGTTCTGTGTTCTTGGAGGATTCCCTGGAGGCTTCAATTGCAGAGGTAATCTTTCGTTTGTTTCAATTTTAGTTTCATTTCGTGTGGTCTGGTTAACATTTGGTATCATCCCTTTGTTTGATTTTGAGTTCAATTGAGCTTCACTGAGTACTGACCACGAGCTATCAGTCAGTACTAAGCTGGCACTTTGATCCAATTTCATGTCAGACCATAGTTTGATTGATTTCACCATTTGGTTCACGGTTCGTTTCATATCATTCTTGGTTGGTTTTGGTTAACATTGACCATGTAATGGCTCTCTCGTAGCTGAGCTTCATGGTGTGAATAATTCCCTCAGAAATTTGACTTAATTTGTTCATTATGTGTGCTTAATTTTGAGTTTTGATTTTGGTGTTTTTCTATGCATATGCAGGTAAAGAGATTTTTGTTTGTAATATACATGCATGCATGGATGCAATGTTTTGACAAACTTTGATTTGCAGTTGGCTATATAGACTATGCACAGTGAACACACTATATGATTGAACTTATAAGGTAATTTGTTGACTTTAAGATGCGTTGATGCAACGTTTAAAATAGAAGTGACTCTGGACTGAGAGCACCACTTATCCTATACTTAGTTTTGAAAATTATGTGTGCTTTAGCTGAGCTAGCTCTTGACTGAGAGCATTACTCATCTGACCTGATGCAGACATTTTTTATTTTGTGGATGCTTGTAAGTAAACTATCCCTAGCCTAAGACATACTGATTTTGGTATACTACAAACATGGAGGATTTTTGAAATAGGCTTTGCCTTTTGAAATTTTGCTATATGAGATACAGACAGATTTGTTCGTTGATTGCACTTAAAACAAAGTCATTTAGGTGAATTAACCATCTACTCATCACCCTTTGGCTTTTGACATTATTTTTACCATACTTACTGGACATAGACATGTGGTTTTGTTGTACATTATAAGGCTTATCATTGTTATGACCTCGGTGTTGAAACTTCATTTTAGTCCCTGGACTTCTGTTATTGTTGGACAGGACCAAGATTCACTGGACTATGATGCAAGACTTGATATGCATACTAAAAACAAACTATTTCTTATTGAAAGATCCTCACAAATGCAAACTTAGACAATGCACTTTTATATGTGAAATCCATTTATTTTTATCTGGACCCAGAGAAATGATTTTTGATGCAATGAACCAATGAACATTACAATGCAATGTAGATTTCAACCATGCTGTTGGCTTATCCTAATATGTATGCACTGGACTTAACATGAATGGTCATGGACAGATGTTATGTATGCTTTGTTTTGAAATTATTTTTTTTTAACATAATGCAATTTGGAAGACATGATTCAAGTCACTTTTATTTGAGTTATTGGTGGTGTGCAGATCCTGCACACTGGCTAGGAATCCACGCACCATGATTTGTTTCTAAGGGTGACACACAGACCCTGCGCATAGGCTAGGAATCCGTGTGTCTTATTCACACCAAGAGCTCATCACGAGAGAACCATTACACAATCAAATACCGGGCTGGAGTTATTTTGAAGTCAAATGCCAGGCTTAAACCATGCCAAATACCAAGCATTTATATCATGCAGAGCCAAATACCAGGTTTGCTTTGAAGAAAACAAAAAAGAAAAAGAGTTGAGAAGGAGAAAAAGAAACAAAAGCATATCAAAAGTTTGTTTTTGGCCCCCTTTATTTCATGAAAACATCATTTTACATGTTAATTACCTTAAGCAAAGTTCTTTTCTTTTCTTTTACAGTTTCTGAAAATTTGAACTAGCCTAATACTTAAAATTCAGAAGTTGGGGGCCTGGATTCCTTCGTTTTCAGCTTCTTTTATAGGCATTGGATTAGGATTTCTCCAAAGTTTCATATGCCATGTGGCATTTTCTCATCATTTCTGAGTCTTGATGGACTTGGATGAAGGGCTTGGATGCTATCTTGCTCCTTGCCGCCTCAATTTGAGTGTTTGCTTCACATGATGTGGTTTACTTTGATTTACTATCTCATTAGCTGGCCATTGGATCTCTTGACATGTGGCATTGGCATTGGAGGTAGTGTATTTGGGGTATTTGGGTTTACTTCAATTTACTGAAGTGTATATGTTGATATGGCTTATGGGGGTCACATCCATCAGCATATGTGGCTGGTTGGGGTGTTGTTTACTCCATTTCACCAAGTATTACTTGGGGGAGAGGTATTTGAGGCGCCAGCTATCTTCTGTTGCATGGTCAGAAGGGCATTTGGGGTATTTCTGGGTTATATGGGGGATCTCCAGTGGGATTACATGGTTTGAGGTAATTCCTAACGGCTCAGTTTGATTTAATTTCCATTTATATCCTTCACAGGATTTGGTTTGTTGATTTGATGTTGTCTCCATGCAGCTATGCTCCATGTGGCTGATGGCTTGGCAACATATGGTTTGTTGTTACGCCTGTTGGCTGTTGGTGGCTCTTTTGTGTCACTTCATGCTTATCTTTGGCTCTCGAGAGGAGTGATGATCTTGTGCACTGGGACAGATGTCACAATTGAGTGGCTCCCTCCTTGGCTGTGAGCTATTTTTCTTCAGCTATTGGCTGTTGTGCCTCAGTTAAGGCTTTGGTAAATCCCAGAGGGGTTTAATCCTCTCCAGTGCATGGCCATGTTGCCTTGATGCACCTAATGCGCCTTGCATGTGGCCTGCATTGATTTGTTGTGGCTGGTGGCTTTGTAATTCCATCTGTTTGAGTTATCATTTGCCATCCTTGGCATTTTGTACTCATATCTGGATTACATGGCCATTTAATTTGGTTTAGTTTCATGGTTGGTTGGTATTGAAGTTTAATTTTGAACTTATGTTTAGCATCAGTCACATTATGTGAGTGACTGTGACTTCATCGTTGGCAGTCAAGTGTTTGAGTTATCATTTGTCAATTTTGACATTTTGTGCTCACACTTGGCTTGCCAACTGCTTGAAGAGATGGAATTTTAAGTTGTAATTGTGAGACAGTCACAATTGAGTCCCAATTTTACTTGTGTCTTGGCCAATGATGAGTCAGACTTGACAATTTTGTCAATTTAAATTTGAGGCCTATCTATTAAACAACTTAGTGTATTTACACTCATAGCAACTTGCTCTTTTGGGTATATTGAATCCTTGGTTGCCATTGTGGCTTGGTATTATCCCTTTATGATGCCTTTCTGGGGCCAAGCCAGGAGTAAGACTGATATATTTGATTTTCAGTCCTGTGTTTATAACTTATTGAGGCACCTCAGTCTCTTGTCTCCTTGCTATAGTGACTGATTTTCCCATGGGAATTTGAGGTGTCACTTTCAGGTGCCTTTTGTTGCCTTGTGGTGATTTGTGATGCGGTATGATGCCTTTGTGATGGTATACAGTCACAATTGTGCGTGAAGTTGAGGGGTGGGATATTGATCAAGGACATTTACCCCTTCATATGGCTAGCTGTATGAGTGGATGGCAGGATGTAGTTGCTGGGTACAGCTTTGATGCATTTTACTTGTGTTGCACCACATGGTATCTTTTATTGTACCAAACACTATTCCATCACAGCCATTGGTTTGAATTTAATTAGTTTCATATCAGATGGCTCTAATCCAAAGACAATGGTACTTTCTCTGTTGCCTCATCAAAGCGTCTGTGTTTTGGGACCATACTATCTCATTCTTTTCGGGGAATAGGCTGAGAGAGGACAGTTATCCTCTCCATTGCCTCAGCTTTTTCTGTCTTTCTCTTTTGAATTCACTGGAGGTGTCCAGTGAAAGGAATTTCTCGTTAGTGAAGTACTGGCATCATTATACCTCATCTGAGCATGCTCGTGGGTCAAGACGCAACACTATTACAGCATTGAATCCATTTGTCAAGCTTTTCTTTCACATCTACACCTCTTCGCCATTGTCGCTCGAGACTGAGATAGCATCCTTGCTTGTACACAATTTCAGAATTGAAATTTGTCTCTTTGAACATGTAAGTCATCCCTCTATGATACTCAACTGCTGCTCAATTGATCAATTTCATCTTTTCTTAAGTTTAATTTTCGAACTTCTTTCGCAGTCAACGAAAGTCTTCATTTCCCAATTGGAGCTATCTTTCACCTAATCCCCTCGTGTTTGATCTTGACGGGATCGTGGTGTTGTCGCCTTTGCAGCGGTAAGGTTTGTTTAGGTCGAGGTGGTCGGAGCAAGTGGCACGGTATCTGTCTCCGTCCGAGGAAGCTGTTACTCGAACAGGTAACTGCTCCCTTCCTCTTCTTTTCTTGTCCTTTTTTCTTTTAACCGTAAGGTGTCGCCCCAATGGGAAGGCGCTACGTGTGTAGTTTTTTACACGACTCGGTCGAGTCAAGTGGCCGGGTATTGGGTCCAATCGGTTGTGTTGCGCTGCATGAGTCCCACAGGGGTCTGTTTGGTTATTGGGTTTGATTTTGGTAACGAGTTTGGAGTTCCGAATACAATATGATTTAATTGTGTTTGGACAGTTGTCTCATATTGGGCCGTGATTTTGTTTATTTTTCTTTGGGCCGCTGGATAATTGTTTGGGCCGCCAGAAAATGGAGATTAAAGAAATGTAAAGCCCAACCCAATTTGATATTTGTAATATTGAGGTTAATTTTGCTGCATGGTTTTGTAAAATTGTTTTCGTGCCTATCCATAGGTCAGTTTGGCACGAGATTTTATAGGGTCCTCCGTATGGCCATGAGGAATATGACTGCTTCAGATTTTCTATTATGTGGGATTTAGTTGTAATTAATTGTAGGGATATCAAAGGCTCCAGATGGCATTCCCATAATTAAATTACTGTCCGTTGTTTAGGAATTTCTGTAGGGATATCAAAGGCTCCAAATGGCATTTTCATAATTAAATTACTGTCCGTTGTTTAGGAATTTTTGTATTTTCCTCTCATGCTTTGTGACTGTTTGTTAGGACTATTTTGGTTGTAAATATAGTTGATTTTGGCTTGTATATTGCATGGTTTTATTTTATAGTTTTGGTGCCTGTCAGTAGGCCATTTCGACATGAAATTTTGCAAGATTTTCCATAAAGATGCAAGGAATGTGGTTGCTACAAATTTTTCGTTACGTGGGACTTAAGCGTAATTAATTGTAGGGATATCAAAGTCTCCAAGTGGCGTTCCCATAATTAAATTATTATTCACTTTTTAGGAAACTTTGTATTTTCCTTTCACGTTTCATGACTGTGCGTCAAAGCTGTTTTATCTAATTATAAATTTTATAGATTTTGGTTTGGTTTATTCTGTGATTGCATGTAACAGAATTTGGAGGCAAACATAAGTTTAAACAAAAGAATGTGACATCTCTAATGATGCAATTACCAAGTATAGCAGACTAAACAACAAAATCTCATGAGATTGGATGACATGTATAGTACGAATAAAAAAATTTATTATAAACATGAAACTAAAAACCCAACAAAAGCTACTTTTATGATCCCTTTTAAGAATTAATATGCTGATTAGTTTTTATAATGGATAATGAAGAATTCTAAAACCATTCCGTACGCACCGACACGATCTTGTCTTTGCCTCATCCGACGAGATACATTGAACTAACACCACTATAGTAAGGTAATATTTTTTTTTTCTGTTTATCAGAAAAATTAGTGATAGGAGTGTTTGTTGTCCATAATACATTGAACTAGGTCGTTTTCAAAATACATTGAACAAGATTCTTAGAACAAGAACTTGCATGACTGCATGTGGTATCTATTGGTTAATATATAATTCATTAATATTTCCATAAACTTTATGCTCCCTTCCTTTGAACCCTTCTGATGTCTAGTTATTTTATAAGTGGACCAGAGATCGGTCGCAATTTATGACACTTGAAAAGTCAATTAATTTTGGAACATTATTCGGAAGTAACAAGCTAAATAACGAAAAAACATGTGCATGTGTTTATTCATTTTAATTAGATCAAAGAGTTTTTTTAGATAAAACTTGATAGTGGCTAATTAGATCAAAGAGTTTTTTTTAAGATAAATTGAAAGTCTAAGCCACCCAACTTATTTTTAAATTAAATGTCTATGAAAGACTCTCCAGCTGGGTTTCGAACCTGCGACCTTTCATTCAAGAAGTCAAGGTGCATTATTTTTTGCCATTAGACCAAGAGCTGGTTCTCAATTAGATCAAAGAGTTGAAAAGTGTATTAATTTGGCATTAGATTTTCAAGAGTTTTTAATTGATCTCTTGGTAATAATCCTAAATGAATTAAAAAGAATTAAACTATAATGAAATTGGCGATGTTTATCACATAAATATATAGAAGATTAATGAATAGAATTATAAAATTAAAATACGTCTGAGTGCTATCATCAGCATGCCTTCTGGTCTGAGAACTGCTCCAAAAGATCCCAACACCTCATAACACGGTCGTAGTGCTTGTTCTGGAATAAGAAAAGCATAATACGAAACTTCCTACTTCTGTGCGCTCTCTATTTTTAGCGTAATAATGCGTGTTTTCAATACCATACCGGCACTTCTACCGGCCTCGTGACCGAAATGTGGTATTTTCTCTCACAAAACACTGATTAATGGATCTCAATTAGATAATGAATTAAGAGGCAATAATTTAGTCACTTTATGTACCTTTTCTTTACCTTTAATAATGAATTTTATTCGTACGTAAAGGTTGGCAATAAGATGTATTACTTTCGGACCCTAGTCAGCAATTAATAATGCCCCTGAGCAAAAGTGATCTTGTGTCCATAAAAAATTGCAAGTGTTTTTGGAAAAGTTATTAAAAAAGAGGGCTGTTACAATATCTAAATATATCTTCCCTTTTAATTCATTTATAATTATCCCCCTACTTATAGAAGTATCAATTCAAGGAAACGTAAACAAAGACCAAAACGCACAAACATTTGGACTATTTAGACTATTAATTACATCATGACCCTTGATTGTTTAAAATCTGATTTGTTAAATGGCTAGAAGTGCATCATCATATAAGCTAACTGACTCTTTGTTTTAAATAGAAATAAAATTAACGTTAGATTGCAGTATCTTTTCATAATGAATTATTAAAAATAGATAGCAGGTAGACAAATCAGAATAAGATAAAAAAAAAGCAAGTGTGGTTACAAAAAAAATTTATTAATATGATAATCAATATGTCTTTCTATTTGAGAATAGATATATATTTTGTTTAATATATATATATATATTTTAATGAAGTATAACATTTGTCATTTTACTTATTTTAAATATTATTCTCATTCTTTATTGGTCTACGGTTGAAAAAAATTTATATTAACAATATTTTTTTTCATTGAGGTAGTTAGTATGAATATTTAGTGACTATATATGTTGTTTAATTAGAGATTATTTTAACCTTCAAAAAACTAGAGATGGTTCCAATTCTCGATTTGTCGCTGTGATGAAAGAATAAATTGTATTGCACATTGAATTATGCATCTTTATAAATGACCTTTTGCATAAATCGTCTATCAACTAGAGAAATACTTAAAGCTAAGTAAAACTAAAATAGTACAAAAATAAAGTGAAGCACAGCACCGATTTTTTAATAAAAATATTTTTTAAGTACAAAATTTAATAAGAACGATGATTTATTTTTTTAATAAAAACCAAGCAATAACGCAGTTCGTCAGCTAAAGTGTGGTTCACAACCGCACGGAGCCGTTTGGATAGCTTAAGAATAAGAGGAATAGCCTATTTCTAGGCGGAAAATATTGGAAAGTGTGTAACTTTGTAAAGAGTTTATGAACGCGCTATTAGTATAATAATGTGTTTATGAACCATGTTTTTAGGCATGACCGTATTATTTTATTTCAAAAATATTTCAAAATGTTATTTTTTTATTTATATAATTTCATAATTTGTAATTTGTAAATAAATAGTGTATAAATTTGTATGTTTATTGATGAATTAGTTTTGCTGCAGAATAAATAGCTTTGTTGTGTTCGTGGTATTTAGTTAAGGAGGAGATTTCTAGTGTCACCATTTTTTTAATGACATTAAATATCACAATTTCATATTTTATCAATATTTTAAAATTTTTAAATTTAAATGTTGAATCTAAAGTGTTGATCTTATTCAATTTAATGAGTGATGCATTTTCATATATGTTTTATAAAATTTAGAGTTGTGGGTCAAACCATGAACGAATCTGGTTAACTATAACAGATTAATTCTAATACGTTCATAATTTGACATCTTGAAAGAGTACCAAATCAATTCTAAATTTTATAAAACTTGTATGAAAATGTATCGCTCATTAAATTGAACAAGATCAATGATTTATATTCGATGTTTGAAGTTTAAAATTTTCAAATATTAATGAAATATGAAGTTGTGGTATTTTGTGGCACCCAAAAATAGCAGCATTGGAACCTTCTCATAAATAAGTATTAGTTTGAGTGTATAAATGTGTGTTAGTGATATCTAGATAAATGAACACATATTTATTAAAGACCTATTTATTTAAAATAATTTATTAAACTTGTGGCTAGCTACCCCATTTTCTGACCTAGTCCATATATAATATCATATATGAGATTGGCTAAAGTATACTCCAGCATATAGATAGCCCGTATGCTGGAGTCGTTTCTCACAATCTAAAATGCATACAGTCGATCCGAACCTTTCAAATTGTTCTCCATATTGAAATCTCCTAGAAAACTAAAATTTATATTTTTTCGAATATTTTTACTATATATTATGCTATTTTAAAAAAACATTGTAAAGGAGTTGTAAAGGAGTCTGGCCCTTCAATTTGAAAATAGCATAATATATAGCAAAAAAATTCAAAAAAATGTAAAATTTGGTCTTGAATGATATTTTTACATGGAGAACAACTTGAACGGTTTGGATCGACTGTTTGAATTTTAGATTTTCAGAAACGACTCTAGCATACGGGTTTGATCCGTATGCTGGAGTATACTTTAGCCAATCTATATATATATATCACATTTATGTCGGAGAATATATCAGAGAAAATAATAGAAAAAATATACAACATATTTTTTAATGTTAGAACTTCAAACAATCATAACTTTTGATAGGAATGTTTGTTTGGAACGTATGCCCATAATCTGAAAAAGCTCACGATGAGATTTACTGAGCTTACCCCGTTAGAATGATTTTTAGAGCCAAAAAAGGATGTTTGAACCTACCAAATCCACTTAAATTTTTTTTTAATCTAAAAATAACACAAAACTTCTTTAATGACTTTTATTAATCAGCACAAATTAGTTACAAATTAAAAATATATATTTTAAATTTTTTAAATAAAATTATATGACCAAAACTAATAATGCGTTTATGAACCACGTTATTCCATGGTTGTTATTAAAAAAAAAAAGCTTTTAGTTCCTTTTAAAATTTTTGAGTTAAAAATGATTTTTAACAAAAGAAATCGGAAAGCACACTATGAATGCCCAAGAAAGAGTGCCCTGATCGTCTACTTAAATCTTCTAACATTTCTTTCGTCCCAGATGATACAGAAGTCTTAACCTCGATCTTGTGAACCAAATACAGTGTAGCATAGGCACCGCGATACTTTGATATCATAAGAAAATGGGAAAAAAATGGTATGATTTGGTCTTCTGCCAATTTGGGTCTTCCAAGTTCCAATATAAAACAGGTTTTCTTGGGAGTACCTATATATCGAAGCGGGAAAATTTCTATAAATAGGCTGCATGCCTTCCCTCCATGTGTTCTGTGCACCGGGCCACTTTATAAATAGGACATTCAAGATGTGTTACTGTGTTAGGGATGTAATAGGTGCACCTAGTATAGTAGTATAAAGCTGCTGTAGATATATATATATATATATATATATATATATATATATATGTATGTCAAAGCATAGTAATATGGCACAACATATCAATTACAATTAATATAACAACAGTAATTTTATTCAATTAATATAATAATATACCATTTTTATGAAATGCAGTGCCTATAAATTTTGATATCTAGGGTTCAGGAGTGCTTAATTGGGCTATGACATTGTGATTGTTATCATATATCTCTCATATATATAACAAAATAGTTCTTAAATTTCAATGTAAGTACTAAAAGAATATTGCAATTTGAAGTCATGGCTCTCTAACCTTTAATGTTCACTTATAGCCATGCAAACAGTCTAATTGCATCTCCTGCTTATATTACTATTCCAACTATCCAAAAGTCACCCTCCTTATAAACAATGCAGGCTCTCTGAGATGCTTCTCTCTAACCCTCTTTCAGCTCTCTGGTTATGCATTATTTTCGTCAGAGCCATCATTTTGTACCTCTCAATGTTTGTAAATATTTATTCTTACAAATTGTCAAAGGTGCTGGCGCTTATACGGTTATACCTAGGGCTGTCAACGGTACGTCATTTACCGTTATGATGTTTCGTTTAACTGAAATGGAACGGATTGTGGCATAGAAAATTATACCGTTTTTTAAGTGGCACGGTTGATGGCACAGTTGGTTATACCGTTTCGATCATTTCAACCTCATTTCAAACCGTTTTATGTATAATATACAGTCGATGGCACATAAATTTGTATCGTTTAATAAAAAAAAAGGTAAGTGGCATGCCAGTATTGTACCGTTTAATAAGTAACACGGTAACGGTTTGGTGTCATTCCGTACCACTTACCACGTTTTGACAGTCCTAGTTATACCAAACACGCACATACTGACACACACAAGGCTTGAAATGACTTTTAAGTTGACTAGCAAATAATCAACTCTCAGTTAAGCAATAAATCCTAGTCAACCAAGATGGAATTGGCTACCACACTGAGTTAACTTATTTTTCTAATCAAGGAATCCCAAACCCATTTTAAACTCTACCCTTTTTCAGGAAAAAAGAAAAAAATAAAAAAACTAAAAGTATGCTGAACCTACCCTGGCTTATCTCCTCTCCGGCAGGGAAATCATAGCTAAAACAATTATTTCGCGGATCTTGTACCTCTCAATTTTTGTTATACTTTATGATCCCAACCTAAGCTAGTCCATGTTATTTATTTTCCCTATCTCATTGGAATATGGTTCGCATCCCCAGAAGACAGCCGTCGAAGGCTCAGTTTCCAGTTTTTCCACCTTTATTTTCTGCATGTGGGAATAGGCCTGTCAACGATATACCGTTTCGCTATTTTTTGTTTCGTTCCGTCGAAACGGAGCAGCTAACGAAACAGAAATTTATTTCGTTGGAACAGTTAAATGGAACAGATTTACTCATACGTTTGAGTGTAATACAATTTAAATGGAACAGATTTACTTTTTAAGATAGGAAGGGCCAAATACCAGTAAGTAACAGCACTGGATAGGTCATGTTAACAAGAAAAGTAGTAATACATAATTATTATTTAATAAGTAATTAATGTCAGTATTAATTGAAAGAAAGAAAATTAATTATGATAATTCGAAAGTTAGTCTATTAGACATTGCATGAAGAAGTGTACTGTGATTAATTATTAGCATTGCTGTACTGTGCATCATCTCTATGCCGATATTCAAAGACCGATTTTCGCTCATATATGAATCATACATGTAAAGTCAACCTTCCATATGCAACTTTCTATAGATTACTAAAATTAACATCAAACAATTTAATCAACATTTTGATCTACAATGAAGAATTTGAACAGTTGGACCACCATGTTGTTTGATGCTCCAAAATTTTTGTTGGATATAATGGCCAAATACGTACCTAGTACATTTTAATCGACATTTTGATCTACAATGTAGAATTTGAACAGTTGGACCACTATGTTGATTAAATTGTTTGATTTTAATTGCATATCCCAGCAATTATAAGTAGGAGATGCTTACTAGCCCTGTTTTGAAAAGGCAATTTGCCATAACTAACCCAAATAGCAATATCTAGTGGTCATCTTGGCACGTGAACCGAATATAGAAAACTAAGCTTTGCTTAATTTGCGTCATCTGAGTCGTGTTAGAGCTAGATCTTTTGTTACAAACATCTATATGTTTCCATAAAGTTTGTCAATTATACATTATATTTTAATTCTTTTTCGAAACGGAGTCATGAGATTTTAATAAACAAAGTGCTTCATCGAGCTCAAACCTCATATTTATTAGTGATAATATCATCATTCTATAATTTATTTCAAGACTTGCAAATATATAATCTTAGTGAGAACATATGCCATTCATTTACTTGGTAAGAAACAGTGGAAAGTGAGGCAAAGATAAATTTGCCCTTTCTCAAATTATTGTCTGAGAGCATACTCCCCCCCCCCCCCCTTTTTTTTTTTGTGATGATGTTCGATGGTAAGAAAAGTTGCAATTTTCTAGTAGTCTAGTGTTCCATCAAATGCTATTTATATTGCTACAGAATCTCTAACTATATATTATCCTCCCACATGCAATTTATATTTTTGCTTTGTTTTGTTCAAGAAAATTGATCAAAGTACAACAGATTGAAAACTTCCGAAAATAATTTATCGGTCTATCAATTAGTTACAAAGAACCTTGCTCTCTAAGTATGTACCTTCATTTTCTATAATAATATTTGAAGTACTATTCCCTCCATTAAGACAAGTTTCTAAAAATAATAGGACGAAAAAAATAGACACAAATATATAATGAAACATTTTTGCTCTTATTTATCTGTGTATTAATTGTTATTTTAGTTGAGAAATTGATAAGAGATACAAGACTTTTTTTTTTGTGCATACTTTCGGAAGTAGCTAGCTTTTGATTATTATAATGAGTCGGTTGAATCGATTACATGTATTTGTATTAAATAATTCTCTAGTAATAAGAAGAGATGCATATGACATGAATGTATATTTATGGTTCATTGAACAAACTGAAAAATTAGATATTATATAGTAGCTAGTATTATCTGTTGTTTTGTTCATTATTAATTAGTTTATTATTCGCTAATTTTAACGAATAAGAATATGTACTATTCATACGAGACAACGATAAAATATAGTAAAAAAAATTCTTTCACCTAATTTTTATCATTTCATATTCATTTACCTTCCTATTGGAACTCAAAAGGTTCCAATGTTAAAAATATTGGGTAGCTCAAAGAAACATTTTCCTTGAAATCAGCGGCCGCAAAAAATCCCACGTGCATTGAGGCTTTCCAAGGAAGCTTCTCTGGCTCTCTTGATACGTAATCACAAACGGATACGGTCAATCCTTTTAGAGCTTTGATAATAGCATACCTAATTGTCTTATTGTACCTTTAATTGTGTGCACTTAAAGGTCGTTTAGGATTCTCCCTTGTTATGCTGTCTTGACACCAAATAATTATGCTTTTGGTATATCTAGTATTTTACAGATCTTGTGTTTCGCTATATTGATTTCAAATATTATATTTTAAACTGAATACCAGATATAGACAGGCATACTATAAGCTCTAATTAAGAGATATGTTACATTTTAACTACTTCAAATGCTCGTTTTGTGTGCTGATGGCCTCAAGTTACAGAAAATTATAAGAAACCTAATTAAGAGTGAATAAATACGGGATTCAGTTATACAATGTTCTTAATACAAAATTTTATAAAAGAAATATGGACAATCGACTTTTGTTTTATCCTTAACATTTCACATAGTAACTCACATAATGTTTTGTCGTTTTGTACAAGCAACAAATATTGTCTTAAAAAAAAAAAGCTAATTGTCCTAGTTTCAGATCCTAATTGTTCTAGAAAAACTGTTTCACCTCGAAAAAAAATTAATTGTCCTAGTTTCAAATACTAAATGCTTTCGGGAAAAAAATAATTATCCTAGTTTCAGATCCTAATTGTTTTGAAAAAAATGTTTCACCTGAAAAAAAAATTGTCCTGGAAAAAAAGTTTTGGAAAAAATGCTCATCCTGAGGTGGAGAGGAACCAAACACAGGGAAGGGAGGAGGGGAGTACGCTCTGGATGCTAAATCTTGTGGGCGAGCGACAAAAATAGAAAATCAATTAGCACTTAATTATTTAATTGCATTTTGAAAATAAAATAGAGAAAATACGTCATTAAAGAAGATGATTGGATGATAATTTTTTGGATGATCCTTATCATCCGATAAAGTTTGCATATAGTTAATTGACAAAATATGTGGGCATACATAGCTCCTTCTATTACTATTATTGTAGTAAAATGTATAAGATTACATTTACTTTTGCAAATTGAAAATGTGATATTATTTGTAGATTTCTGGTCATCAAAATTGAGATTTCAAACGGTTGCTTCACTTTTTCATTTTCATTTTACAGGATGAAATAGTGGGTTTTCTCACTCATTTACTGTTATATATATATATAGATGATAACCGTACGTAGTATGTCATCCCTTGCATGTAGATTAATCAATCAAAATTGAACGCGACCCATAATAAGCAATTATAAATTTTTTTCCTAAAAAATAATTTGTTATATGATCGGTTTGACTGTGTAATAAGATGATCCACAATAAGAAATTAAGTGTCGCCATTTTTGTGGTGCTATATGCAGATGTTGCATTCCTCAAGAATCAAGTCATATGTGTTTCTCAATTTCAAATCCTCTTTTTGTTTAGCTCTAAAGAATTACCACACGGAATACCGATTAAACTAGAGTATTGTAAAACTATTGGAAAATACGAGGATTGCTTTGCCAAAAATGCAAAGATTGAAAGAACTTTCTGCGGAATATAAGAAGGGGTTGGGTACTACTTTGGGTGTGGGGAGAGATTAATTAAGTGCAAACATAAAGAATTGACCACACAATTTTGTTCAATTTTACATCTCCACAAATGTATAGTATTTATTGAGTTCTAATCGTGATTTGGCAGCTATTCAAGTCCACATTCCATTTTTTTCCCCCTTCTGTCTCCCAAAGAGGCCATATGTTTCTTTATATATACATATAATTTGTATAAAGTTTTTATGTATATTATATGTATCGTGCGTACTCTATTATGGTGATGTTGACCGACTGACGTTACCAGCCTACATTCGAATTTAATGATGAAAGAAAATGTAGTTGAGATTAGTTTTTGACGAAATCAACATTGAGCCCTTAATTGTAACATATATTTCTTAAAAGCATGTATAAAATCGATCGTCAAAAATAATAATAAGCCAATTTGATGCCCGCAATAATCAAGGTAAGAAAAAAATGAATAAATATTAGCACATATTACTAAATATTGATTGCCAATCTCTTGATGCAGGATTTAGTAATAATTATTTAACAAGCCAACAAATTAAAGAGCCGCTTTCTTGTCTACAAACTCTATGAAACTATATCCAATAATTGTAATATCTAGAACTAGCTAGTGCTGTACTATATATAGATATAGATGTATATTACACTAATTAACTATATGATGATTTATATACTCTGGAGCTAATTTATAAACTTTTTAATTGAGTTGTTACTATGCCTTGCATATTGCATTTCTTTTCAGACCATATGTGTGATGCTTAGTTACATTGCGTGCTGCTTGTTAATATGTTTGAATTATTTAATTAAGACGATCCTTAATCATGTTTGACAAATCAACAAAGAGTCTTTTGGTTTCGGAAACCTGTTTGCATCACATGGGAACTGATAATAGTATTCTATTAAATAAATAATAAAAGAGCAACATGCAAACCACACAAAAAATAAACGTACAGGGGCAATATATGAGAACAGAAGGAAATCTAATAAACAATAGTTGTTCGATATTTTCCAGCGTTACAAACCATACTTTTGAGAAAGCCTTTATTTTATTTATTATTTGTTTGATCATGATGAAGTGGCACAATCTCCTCTTACGAAGCCATGTTAATTGGAGATCCATCGCTTTCACTTTAAAAGGGAGATATTGGCTCTCAAATTATAGATATTGCATCTATCTCTCTCTCTCCGCTTTTCTTGACCTCCAAAATCAAGGGTTAGGTCTACGGAGAGTTGAGCCCCCACCCAACAAAAGCACCCAAAACTAATCAAGAGCATATATAATCACTAAATTAGTAAAAGAGAAGAGGTTGAAATTAATAGAAGGATGGATAGGAGCGGCTATGGTTGGGGCAGCAGCAGTAGCAGTGGTAGTTCTTCCAGGAAAGGGAAGAAAGACAAGCACAGGCAACCACAGAGAGGTCTGGGGGTGGCTCAACTGGAGAAAATCAGAATCCAGAGTGAGATGGCCGAGTGCCAGCTCCCTTCAATTCAATCTCCTTTCAGTAACCTCAATATGGTACCTCGATTTGTTAATTTTGAGTTTACCTTACCATTAACAACTAGGTTCTTATTATTGAACTCCTCCTTAAACCTGTTTTAAGCAAATATATCTTTCTTCATCTGCTGTCTTTATTGAACAGTCCGATGCAAGAGTTTCAGTGCCAGTATCTTTATCCTCTTCTCAAGCTTATACTGCACGGACCACTGTGCCTGTAACTGTAAGTTCATCTTATCTAAGATAAATTTATTTTTCTTCTTACTTTGTACTTAAATCTTACGATCGAGTATCTTACTGAAACCATATATATTATGATTAGCATGTTAAAGTATAATCTGTATATTTTACCTCAAAAACTATGATATATAACTAAATTTTGAATATTTTTTACAGAATTTTATACTTTTTCTTGCTGTCTTTTATGTTATTGCTACAATTGTTTATGTGCTATAATCTCAGTTGTAATTAGACAATTATAGAATAAAACTATATTGGATTTCCTAGCCTTTTTCTTCTTCTAAAGAAACAGTATAGGCATCATTTTCTATATTAATTTGTTCATCTTCGGCTTATTACTATTCATGTATTCAATGTATATGATTATCACTTATTAGAAATATAAATGTTTGTGAAAGCTCTCTACTTGATCATATTGAAAATTTGAAATGTTTAATTTTGGCGTGAACCTGTTGTTCAACAACATCTCTAGTATCGGATGAAATGTCTCTAGATTATAATGGAAGATAATTATGTCAATAATTCTGCAGTAAACTTCAAAATCTATATTCTTTAAATTTCTTCTAATATATTTTTATATGGAATTATGTATGTTCTTTTAATTAGATGCCATTTGGAGGTGCAACAGGAGGAGCATTCTATAGCGAGGCTCAATCTTCCTCTCCTGTAGTCAGGTACGTACTAATTTCATCGAATTCAAGTACAAATTTGAACATCACATTTTTATATATTTCAACGTAATAAAATCAAATGTGCATTTTATGTTTTTCAGGCCTTTGCTGAGGGCACCATGTAATATTTATCCAACAAATGTTCCTGGTAATTCTACTGTCACGCTTCCATTATTTGAGGGGGATCGTGAGGTATGTCAAACCAATATATTTTTTCGAGCACAGAATTGGTTCTATTTCTCTTATTTTATTTTTCTATCCGTTGTGTTGATTTTACTAAACCAGATATATGTGCATGTGAGCAAGACTTCAGTTGCATGCCCAGCTCTTTCTAAGACTTGAATTCAAAACTTATAGCATATCTTGACATAATACTGGCAAACTTCATGATTACTTACTCGTATAATTTTATTAATTGTTTGATTAGGACTATATGCAGCATTACAACAGAAGATGGTCGACAGACTCACGAGAGAACTCAGATTCAAGCGAGACACAGGATGTAGATCTAGAGCTCAAGTTGTGACATCAATGTGCATCTAAGTATCTACCATCTTGTATATCATATGTTGCAAAATTGATACTTATCGAAGTTTGATTTGCCAAAATATTTTGTTGAAAAAGAAATTTCTCATAATGAATCATAATCAAAAAATGAAGCTTACATTTTATGGCAAGATTTACATTTTTATATGATGGAATTCTTTGATAGAAGTAACATATATATCAGTATATATGTAGGTTGACTTGATTAAACATATGCTAGCTTTTGGTTTGAAAGAGAGATGTGACATTGAACATTCTGAGTCTTCTATATATGTAATTATTTTATTAGTTGTTTAATATATGTTTTCTTCTTAAATCAGTAACATCTATGGTAGTAGTGCAAGAAGGAAAATTAACAGATGGTGAAATCAGAAGATTTCATTTGATTCAATTAGAAGTTGTGTTTCTGCGAAGATTTAGTATTTCATCAGGGATTACACTATACATCTCTTTATGAACTCATTCATAGGTCCCGTTTGGATCGTATGGGAATAGGAGGAATAACTTCTTCCTAGACGTAAATTTATTATAAATAATCCAAACTCTTCACAAAGTTACACACTTTCCAATACTTTCCGCCTAGGAATAGGCTATTCTTCTTATTCCTAAACAATCCAAACGGAACCAATGAAAGAGGCATCCAAAAGTAACTGATTGTTGGGTAATGCAGATTTGAAATACTTTGTTCTTTTTATATTTTAGTGTTCATATGCGATTGGATCATAAAAGAAAAAAGTGTAAGAATAGTGCTTTTGTTGTTAGTGTGTGAGCGAAGTGCAAACGAATTGAGTGTCGATGGTAATTTTGTGCTATTCAAGTGTGCAAATGTTGTTTGAAATATTATTTTATAATTTGGAACGGACTAATTCGATGGAGCTAGTCTTATTATTCCGACAAAATATTGCACATTTGCACTAATCGATGTCACTAACTAGCACTAGAGGAAAAAAAATGGTCACATTTGCATTCAAACAAAAATAATGACAATATAACTTAAGTCTATACCATTCTTATGCATCCAAACGTACGTATACCATATTGTACAAAGTAGAAATACACAGGCTTACTTTGCAATTGTTCAAAGGCATCAATGATCTTCTTGGGGCCGTTTGGATCGCTTAGGAATTTGAGGAATTTGGGAAAATTGCAATTCCTAGGAATAAATTTATTGGGAAGTGTGTAACTTTGTGAAGAGTTTGAATTGTTTATAATAAATTTATGGTAGGAAGATGATATTTCCCAAAATCCCCCATCAATCCAAATAGCCCCAAGATAGTTGTTAGCTAAAGGTAAAGGTATGATTGTCCATATCTCATCATTGCTGTTATCACTACAGCGAGGATGATTTGATATCAATTTATGCTTCCTGCGTCTGAAACTTTAATTTGTATGTATGTTTCCCGGAACTCTATATACTAATTATTAAATATAGGAGCTTAAAGTGTTCGCAATACTTCATGCATGTTTAATGTGGTGGGCCTGGTGGCACATAACGCCACAATTAGCTTGCCTAAAAAGATATGCTTAGACTCTTAGTTATTATACAATAGCTGTTACAAAGAAGTTAAGCTAGTTCATGTTTTACCTATATATATTTTCTCACTATTTTTAATCAGATTTATATTCTAAATATATTTATTAATTAATAACTTTCATCATAGAGAATGATCTAGTGATAAAGAGCAATGCATCTTGAGTGAAAATAAGATAATCTCGATCATATCTTGTACCCAAGTGCCAATTAACTAAATCATGCACACCTCAAATTTGACAAATAGCATCTCAATTCATTAACGTGGTAATTCGGCAGCCTTGGATCTGTTATGGTAGTTGGAATACTATAAATTGCTTTTCCGTTGAAGAAAGATGGAGTTCGCCTTGTTTTATAATCTGCAATTAATGAATAGTATTGCCAATTTGCCAAGCTAGCTAGTGGCATCAAAATATGCATGGAGAGTTAATTTAATTATTAGTCTTATGCTTTTGGTCCTTCTACTTGCCCTTAAAATACTGTTACTGCACGTACTATGAGCTTCATCGTTATGTACTAGATATCAACTATACTAGAAACCTTTTTCTTTGTGAAGAGTTAAAAAGTAACCGAATCAAATTACAGTGTTTTAGTATTACAACAGATACTTAGATATATTGTTGAGCAATTTGATATATAATTAACCACTCTAATCTAGTACACATCTACATATATAATCAAATTAATATTCTTACAGTAGGGAAGCATAATGTTTGGTTTGGTAAATTATCAAATAGCATAAACAGAGTTTAATGGGGATTAAAATTACGTAGCACATATAACAAATTAAAGGGTACTGCTCAATTGTAAAGCCAGTATTAAGCATAATTTCTATATAGTTAAGTTAAAACAATTTTCACCACTTGCTAGTTAGCTTCAACTCTTCAATTAATTTTTCATCTCGATATGAGAAATTAAGGAGAATATTCTAAAAGTACTTGAAGACACGTAAAGATATGACTGGCCATGCATGCAAATAAAACATGCACTTGGGCAAGTGGGGTTGTTAGTCCAGTTAATGCAACGGAGCAACTTGCAAGTCCAGTTGTGTCTTGTGTTGTGCATATATCCAAAAGCCCACATTGCCTTGTGCCCAACCTGGATGGCAGCGATGATTGTATTTATCATCAGTTTTGTTGTTGTTGCTGTTTTGAAACCAAATTACATGGAGGGTTGGTAAATTAAGATGCCGTGAGAAAAATCTAGAAAGTTCGATAATATAACCAAAGGTAATCGTTATATGCATATATGCATGCATATAAAAATGGATGCGCAACACACACAAGTTGGCAGCTTGGCTCAGGTATTCAAGCTGAGATTGTCCGGGTTAAATAATCATATTCTAAATAAAAGATGAAAACTAGTACTTTTGCAATTACGTCATTAACATATACAATTGCAAACGATTTATATTTCAGTAAGTAAGACCAGTACACTTATGTTGATTAATTTGGTCAATAATGCAAATTTAAAGCTTCCGAAAGTCACCTAAACTTTAAAGGACGTGCTGTTGTATATCTATTTTTTTTCCCAATTTTATTTGGCGCGGGGAAGAACCAGATTATGTAGTTAATTGCTGATTAAGAGTATTGTATCATGCAACTTATTTCACAACAAACTTACCATGTCTGTTTTTATTTGATGTATATATAGTTCTTGGGCATGTCTTGGTTGTTTCTCACACAGATACGTACACACGTATAATTATATATATAAATTAAATATTTGCGATCGAAAGATGGTTAGAAAGATGAGTTTGGGCGGTTGACATGAAGACAATGCATGAGCTTGTTTAGGGAAAAATAATGATCACAAGTAGTTAGTTTAGGTAGGTTCAATTTGTAGTACCATTGATTACATATAATTATTCATAATATGCAATCTTGTGTACTATAATTTTTTAAAAAAAAAGTCATGTTGAATAAAGTCCATGCTTATAATAATTTTTTATTTTCGTCTTAAAGGCCTGTTATTAGCCACGTACATTAAAGGAGATAAAAATAATTAATGTAGCTACACCCTGCTGGCCTCCCTCTAGATTCGACCCGGTCCATATGATGCATTTACATAATTATTTTTAAGATAAATTTAGTCTATAAATTCCAATTGGTTCCACCGTGCTAATAGATATTGTCCCCATTAATTATTGACAAAATTAGCATTGACTTTTTTTCTTTCAAACAATAATTAAACTGTTATTTGACCTTGTGCAATCATAGACCAGTTTACGTAATTATTTTTTCAATCCATCTGCAATGTCCACTTTAAAAAACCCATTAAATAACTCTAAATTTCACAGTACAGTTGTTGCCTGGATATAATATAGGCGTACCTCATCGGTCATCGCTATTTCTTGATCTAAGTCCAATACAATAGGAAGATATAATGCTTTAAAGCCCAACATTAACATATGAGGCCGAATTCTGTGGATCCAATCTGTAGCAAATTAGGCCTACAAGAGACACCAAGCTTAGGGGTGAAAATGGCAACTATTTTAACCGTTTTTTCATTTCGTTTCATCTAAAATGAAATGAAACGGTTACAGATTTTTGGATATATTTCATTTTTGAAACGATTAACGCAACACGTTGTCAGTTTCGTCCATGTGTATTTTTTTGGTATATTTTGTGATTTCAATCGTTTCGTCTAAAACGAAACGGTTAACGCAACACTAATTAGTTTTGTGTCCAAAACAAAACGATTAATGCAACACTCCATTTTCATGATCGTTTAGATGTTATGCACCCGTAACCAAGCTGCTGGTTCTTGTCATGTAATAGGGATTTTGCGGATTTCATCATCTGCATCAACAAAAAAGTTTATCTTTATCGTCAAAAGAAGTTATCCCTGTTAGATAAACATTATATCACTTATAAAAAAGAACAAAAGTTGCCACATAAACAAAAAATATCTATATAATGCTATATTTAATTTTGTGGAGTGGTGATAGTTTATTGTTGTGATAACCAACAAACAATTAAGGCTTAAATTTTTGTTTTTAATGATAAATTGAATTAGTTCAATAAGAAATTAATAATAAGTTGTAAGCTTAGTAATTAGAAAAGTATGCAACAAGAGGCAGCAATCAAGTATTAAAAAGGAAAATGGTTTTAGCATAGCACATCTCATCATAAAATCAAAATAACACTAAAAATAATTTTGCTGGCGTGCATTTTGCCTTTTTCTATGTATGTTTCCTAGTAACGTCTCCTGCATAAAACCAAAAAAATATTCAATATGAGATAATGACATACTGTTATGCGACAGCTGCAAAAGTTTTTCGTTCTTTTAAAGCAAAACAGAGCATCCTTAGTGGAATTAGAAAGCCTAACAGAACTCTATGTTGTGATGGCAATACTTTACATTGTGACCAAGCCAAAACTAACTGCGACTTAGACTAAATTACACACCTGCATGGTTTACTAGCTATCATTTAGTCTTTACTCTTTAGAATTTTATAATTTTTCATTGGTCCTTAAACATTTTAATTTGTACGAAATTGGTCAAAATGTTTTTTACGCAGGATTTCATTTTGTTTTATTTCATTTCAATTGATTTCTCAGAATTTCTTGGGAGCTAATAACATAGAAATTCCAACCAAATGACATCATATGATAACCGTTCATTTTGTATAAATTGAATACTGTAAGAACTAAATGATAATTAAGTTAGAAATTTAAGGTCAAAAGTAGTGATTGGATAGACGAATATTTATATAATTTTAGTTAGCCGTTAGTCGTTGGAAAGTTTGAAAGAAACATTGTTTTTCTTGTTAGCGGGAATACTGAGCACCTTCTAATTTTAGGAAAAAAACCGTTGAAATGCAACCGCACCAAGGAAGACTTTGTCTATAATAAGATGCGCATCGCTTCGACTGACAGAGATGAAACAGGGGGGAAAGGGGATAGAAATAGGAAAAGGATAGCTAACCCCAATTGACAATTAATTGGGAATAGCTACCATTCATAGTGAGTGCCACAATACCTTGTTTCAATTGGAGCTAATTTGTAAAAGAGAAACAAAAAAGAAAAATTCCTTCAATGGTTTCTCCACTACAGAATGCCTTTATGGCATTTGTGGTGCTCCTCCTAGCAGTGCCGCTCGCAAACACAGAGTTCTCTTTCCCGTTCTGGGAATATTTCAACCCTGTCCCCGGTGAAGACTACTCTGATCTGCCTGGCTATGAGCCGAACCCTGAACCGGAACCCGTTTACAGATTTGACGCGCAGCAGACCGAGATTCAGAAGAAGGCAGCCGACAACACCCTTCTGATGCCGGTCCCCACCAGGACCCAGAAGGTCAAATGGACAAGTATCACTGTTGCACCAAACACACCCGACGGTTTTGCTGGGTCATGGGAGATAATTAGCAACAACACGGGGGTGAACTGCATGCATTTGGCAATTGCGAGGCATGGAAAGGCTATCATGATTGATACCGTGGCACTAGGAAACTCCTTGCTGAAGCTACCAGATAACAAATGTCGTCGGACATCTAATGCCAAAAATGCTACACTAGACTGCTTTGCTCATTCAGCCGAGTTCGATTATGACACCGGGAAGATACGTGAGCTTAAGGTCTTTTGTAGTCTTCATTTCAATTCAGAATACTTGATACATTTATGCACTTGAAAAACCATATTTTTTCTCTTTTTTTGATCAAATGTAAGTGATGGCATGTATTTAATTTATTTCTCCGTTTGATGTAGATTGAAACAGACCCATGGTGCTCATCAGGTGGTTTCGCACCAGATGGGACGCTGATAAACTCGGGAGGATTTGCATTGGGAGAACGTTCTGTGCGGTGGCTTAAGCCTTGCCCTACTTGCGATTGGAGCGATTATCCAAATACCCTCTTCAAGGGAAGATGGCAAGTTTTCACTTATCCTTTTTTTTTCCCCAAGCGAATAGATGCAACGAATAGATGCAAATTTACTTGTCTTTATTGACAAGGAAAATTTGTAAATTTGCCTCTTGCCAAGCTACATTTTGTTTCAATTTTTATTTTTTTTCATTAATCTCACAATCTCGCGAGAAGCACGGAAGCACCTCACCACGATATACATATATATTCTTATTTAGTCTATGACACCAATGTGAACCATCAAATCTGTTATCATTGTCGGTCCTCATTTCATTACACAACGCCAGTATCAGACAAGAACAGAGGTCCACACTCCAAAGGAGCCAGAAAATTTTGTAAATGCGGGTCATCAAAATAATTAAAATATAAATAGTATTTTTTTTATCAATATCAATTGAATTATTCGAACAAATTTATTATTGTTTTTTACTAGGAGGGTCAACAATGTCACTAAAACACTTTTTGGGGTCAAATAGTGTTTTCTTAAGGAGATTATAAATAAAATCATAAAATTTTCTATAAAAATGTTTGATTGGAAAAGAAATCTGGGGTCATTTGCACCCCATTGGTTCTCTTTAAATCCCCCTCTTCCCCAAAGTTGCTACCTCTTATCATTATCTCTCTGTCGCTCACTATTTTTCACTACTTCAAGGTGATGAGAAATTACATTTATATTATTATCATTAATAATTCACAATTCTTTGCCCACTCATTTATAAATTGTATACTTCCACTATTAGTCTATTATACATCGACATTGGTGTAGTTGGTGTAAATAGAATGTTAGTGATTGATATTCATTTGTATCATCTAAAAGAAAAGTTGGCATTGTTATGTTTTGCATTTAAGTAGCTTTATTTAAAGTTTAAATACTAAATAGTTGAACAGAGCTATGCGTAGCTACTTAACTTTATTAATCAACGTTCTGTTTATGGACATCTCAAAGAAAAAAAAATGTTCTGTTTATTGTAGGTATGGAACGCAGGTAACCTTACCCAACGGTAAGGCTATGGTACTCGGTGCTCGTCGTGCATTTAGCTTCGAGCTTATCCCACCTCCAGGACAGATGAACAAAGGTATCAATGCTTTTAATTTCTTCAGAGAAACAACAGATGATAGCGAGAACAACCTCTACCCCTTCGTCCACCTCATCCCTGATGGCAACCTGTTCGTTTTTGCTAACGATCGTGCCATCATAATGAACCCCAACACTGGCAGGATTGTTCGTGAGCTTCCGAATTTGAAAGATGGGCTCACTTCACGCACCTATCCTCCGTCTGGCATGTCTGCCCTCTTGCCCATCGACCTGAGCAAGACAGCCCCAGGCCAACCCATTCAAGCCGAGGTTTGTACAATTATTAATGTTCTCATTGTCTTCTCATGTATGACTCACATATATGTATATGTTGTTGATATTGAGGTCTATCTCAATTAGCCAAATATAGATAAAAATGATATTGAAATCAATTGCCACAAGAAAAAATTAATAATTTGTTGAAGTTTTCCATAAATAATTAGTTCTGATAAAACTTGTTTGAAATGGAATCAGGTTATTGTGTGTGGTGGTGGCTACAAGAAATGCTTCAAAGATGAAGCCCCTATGGGAAGGTTCCCAGATGCTCTCAAGGACTGTAACCGCATCAGCGTCACCAATCCTGCTGCAACTTGGGTTAAGGAGGATATGCCAGCACCGCGTACCATGGGGGATCTCCTTATCCTTCCCACAGGTGATCTACTCATGATTAATGGCGCTGGGAAGGGCTGTTCTGGCTGGTATGCAAATTTGAATTCATAATGGAAACATCATTTCAGAAAAAGAAAAGATTAATTATCTTAAATAAGTTCAAATTAGAAACTTAATTTTGTAAATTTAATTTACAGGACGTTTGCAAGGGATCCAGTTCTGACCCCCTTCATATATAAACCAAATGAAGCCAAAGGCAAACGGTGGCAAGCACTTACAGCATCATCTATTCCGAGGATGTACCATGCCACCAGCGCTGTTCTCCCTGATGCCACCATCATGGTTGCAGGAGGCAACACAAACCAGAGGTATGATTTCAGAGATACCACCATGTTCCCCACTGAGATGAGAGTCGAGCGCCTTACACTTCCTTACCTCAATCCAAAGACGGCGGTGAACAGACCGGTCATCTCTGAGGGGTCCATCTCTGGGGGCATGAGGTACGGCCAGCCATTCACATTCCAGTTCTCTATGCCAAAGGAGCCGGTAGATCAGGCTCTTGTGATGGTGACGATGTATGCACCGCCATACACGACTCACGGGTTCTCGATGAGTCAGAGATTGCTAATTTTGAAGATTGCACAGTACACCAAGGGAGCACCGACTAAGATTACTGTGACAGCGCCACCAACTGCCAACATTGCGCCACAGGGCTATTATTATCTTTTTGTAGTGGCTGGCGGTGTGCCCAGCAAGGCTACCTGGGTGCAAGTTATGTAGAAATTTCTGGTTCCCATTTTGATGCTTTATATTTGATACCAAAACATGAAGATGTCTCAATAAGAAAAGGAAAGTGTAGTTATACCATTATTTTTTCCCCTTTGGTTATGTGGCATCTTCTGACATTTTAGTCCATAGCTAGGATGAAAACTTTCATATGTTAATTGATCGTATATATATGGCCTTCCTTTCATGATTTTTTTAGAACTTATTGCATGTGCAGTAAAATAGGGTTAAAAATTGTATGAAATATATTTACTGAGAAGATGTCCTAATTTTGGTTTACAAAGAAAGCAGCATGGTCGAAATTACTACATATAGGGGCTGTTTGGATTCCAAGTGGAATTTGGGGAATTTTATCTTCTTAATATAAATTTATTATAAACAATCCAAACTCTTCACAAAATTACACACTTTCCAATAAATTTATTCCTAGAAATTGCAACTTCTCCAAATTTTCCAAATTCCTAAGCGATCCAAACGGCCCCATAGAGAATATATTCAATTGTGGTGACCATAAAAGATGTTGGCGATCTTGTATCGATGTAACTTAACGTTTCATCATCGAAACTATTTTGCATCTCAATAGATGAAGAACAGAAATTATAACCACCATCCCTAAATTTACCATCGCTATCATCGCTACCCTCCGTTCCCTTCCGCGCGCTCTGTTCTGCATCTCTCTCTCTCCTGTCGCAACTCTTCCCTCTCCTAACGATCCTCTCTCGTTTCTCCTATCTTCTCTCTCAAGATTTTCCCTCCCTAGATCCTCTCCTTTCTCTTCATTTCTCTCCTCTCTCTCAGAACTATTTCAATTTTTCAAGAAGACATATATGACAAGAAACTGAACATTTAAATCAACAAATTGAAAACTTAAGAGAGGATAATATTTATAACAGCAAAGTAGCGAAGTGAATATTGATAACAACAAATTGAACACATAAAAGTAACAAATTGAACATATGAATGAACAAAGTGAGACATAAAATAAATACAGAAGTCTGACGCACAACAAAACAAATTGAACACATAAAAGTAACAAATTGAACATATGAAGGAACAAACAAAGTGAGACGTATAAAATAAACACAGAAGTCTGACGCACAGCAAAACAAATTGAACACATAAAAATAACAAATTGAACATATGAAGGAACAAAGTGAACATCTACACAAACAAAGTGAGACGTATAAAATAAGCACAGAAGTCTGATGCACAGCAAAACAAATTGAACACATAAAAATAACAAATTGAACATATGAAGGAACAAAGTGAACATCTACACGAACAAAGTGAACATCTATACAAACAAAGTGAGACGTATAAAATAAGCACAGAAGTCTGATGCACAGCAAAACAAAGTGAGACGTATAAAATAAGCACAGAAGTCTGATGCACAGCAAAACAAATTGAACACATAAAAGTAACAAACTAAACATATGAATGAACAAACTGAACATCTACACCAATAAAGTGAGGCGTATAAAATAAACACAAAAATCTAATGCACAACAAAACAAAATGAACACTTAAAATAACAAATTGAACAGATGCAATAAACAAAATGAACAAAGTCTGACGCACAGAAGGAAGGGAAAGGGAAAGGAGAGAGACACGCAGAAGGAAGGGAGAGAGACGGAAAGGTGCGTAGAAGGGAGAGGGAGCGTACCCACGCTGGGTGAGGAGAAGAGAGTGCTTCTCTAGGTGAGGAGAGGGGAGCATTTCGCTAGGTGAGGAGAGGAGAGTGCTTCGCTGGAGGGAGCGATGGCAGCGATGGTAGAATAGGAGATGACGCTAATAAATTTCCGATGAAGAAATGTATTTCTTGGTCTCTTGGATGAAATTTGCATAGACTTTAGTTATTTATTATTTTAGAAATAGATGATCTGGCCCGTTATAATTGGGCCGGGCGTTGGCCATTAAACTAAAACCGACCCGCTTTAGTTATCTATTCGGCTGGCTTCTCCACTAGCTAGAACCGCATCCTGGACAGGAAGTGCATCCTCTGGATGCCCATCTACGGATGGATGGTTTTCGATCTCAGTCATTTGATTTAATCTCAATAGTTATAGATGTTCCGTGCATAATAAAAAATCTAACCGTTAAGATCAAATCGGACAGCTCGGATAAAAAAACGTCCACTGAATGGTTGTATTAAACCATCCAGAGGATACTCTCCCATCCTAGACAGCCATATAAATTGACTATATAGTGTTGTCATTTAACTCAGTCCGTCCGATCTAGATCCAAGGACGCGCGAGAGAGGAAGGAAAGAAATCGCTCTCTTCAGCATTGTGCCCGAGTGCTTGAGTCTCTGATTCCTATTCAAGAAAAAAAAAATCATCGATGAAATTTGCATCCAATTGCAGCCAAATCGCTGCCGCTCGCTCCATCCCTCTCCATAGTCTCAAACCCTCGACCTCACTGCCACTATCCCCTTCCCTTTCTACCTTATCACTGGCGAGAACAATTCTCTGGTTCGTGATACCTCACTGACAAGATCAATCCCCTGGTTCGTGATCCTCTTTGCATTCTGTTGATTGTATTTGATATTATCATTTGGGAACATCTGAGATGCGATTGTTCATTAGATTTAATTTGAAATAGGAGCAAAGAACAAAAGAAAGTTGCATCAGAATTGCTAACCTAGCCAGCCCATGGGCCTATTTAGCAATTAGCAGTGCTAAGTTTAATTTGACTCTTGGATCAACGAGCTAACCTATTGATCTTGCATTCTCAAATAACTTTAAGGTCAATAGAATTAGCACTATCTTTCTAACTTTGTATTTTTTTTTTTTATGGTCAAGTGACAATCATCACATGGACAAAATTTTATTAAAAAAAGTATTTACAAAGGGAGAAAGAAAAAATATGTATATACAAAGAAGGTGAAAGTAAACAAAGAAAAAAAATAGAGGGTGCGTTTGGATCGTTGGAAGAAAGAAGAAGAAGAAGAAAAAAAATTATAAACAATTCAAACTCTTCACAAAGTTACACACTTCCCAATACTTCTTCCCACTTCTTTCCTTCTTCTCTTCTTCCTACACCTATCCAAACGCACCCAGAGAAAAGATAAAATCCTAAGAATAGCCCAACTCCTCCTAACTCTGTAATAGTCCCGTATGTGAGCGTTCCCTAAACGCCAAGAAATAAAAAAAAAATAATAAGAAATGTACTTTGTCTGTAAAACTTACTTTTCTTTCCTTCTATGTACTTGTATGTAATTAAAGGATGTTTGAATATATGTTGGTCATAGTTCATCTGTATTGAAATGTTTTTGTTCACTGGTTACTGGAACTTGCTTAGGGTGCGTTTGGATAGGTGTGGGAAGAATGGAAGAAGGGAAGAAGTGGGAAGAAGTATTGGGAAGTGTGTAACTTTGTGAAGAGTTTGGATTGTTTTTTTTTTCTTCTTCTTCCTTCTTTTTCTTTTTTTTTCCAACAATCCAAACGCAGGCTTAGAGTAGTAAAAAATGCTAGAAATAATTTAATACTTCAAATCAAATTTGGTGATAAAATTCGATCTCAGGGGCTATTATGCAAGTTAGATTTTTTTTTTTAAAGTTCCAGGCCACTTCTTTCTTTCTTTTGTTTTTTCATCTCTCGTTATGTCCTAGCAATGAATTTGCACTACTCCATATTACATGAGGGAAATTGATTACTGTCATCTGCAGTTTTGTCATTTCTGTCATCGTTAAATATAAAGTGAACATATACAGCAAACAAAGTGAACATATAGACGATCTAAGTGAACACATACAAACAAATAAGTTCAATGAAAATTAGTTGAATATGCATGTAAACTTCTGAACAAGTGATGACAATACTTATTTATTTGTAAGTGTTCACTTAAATCATTTATATGTTCATCTTATTTGCTGTATATGTTCACTTTGTATTTAACGATGGCTGGGATGGTTTATTTGCCGATGGCACTTATAATTCCTTGTTAAATGAGTATATCATTATCTTGATTTAATTTTAATTAAATTACTTGTCTTTATAAGACTAATTGAAAGCATATTTATCAGCTCCTTATGTCCATATTGCATATTGTACGGTTCATTTGATTAGTGTGTAAACTTGCTTTTTGTTGAACTATTTTAATTTGAAATTGGACTATTCATGAGGCATATTGTTTGCCATCGCTTATGTCCATATTGACATTTCAAATTTTAAATTTCAAAATTTCAAATTTTCAACTTTTTAAATCTTCAAATTTTCATATTTTTAAAATAAAAAATAAAAAATTTTAAGATTTAAAATTTTCAAATTCTAAAATATCTAGATTAAAATGAAAGTTATAGGTGAATGCAGAGCTTTAACAAACAACAAATAGTAATTATAAGTAACTCAATTTCAAAATCTGAAAATACTGTAGGTAAAGCTCAAATCGCAACGGTTGTGGTACTGTTCTGGAATGAATTTGGGCCCTTCGTCTCCGCTAGCGCTCATGTCTTTTCTCTCGATTTCGCGGAGCTTCCTCCCCAGACTGTCCCTCTCTCTTCGATACTGGATCTAGGGTTTCTACGATTGGTTCTCTCCAGAAACTTCCCCTCTTCCTTTTCTCTTCGATCGCCACAGTAAAATCAACATCAATCACGACGAAGGACGGACCAGAGCGGAAGGGGTTGTGCTTGCGGAGCTTTCCTCCATCCTTTTCCTCTTCAGCACACAGCCACATCCTTCTCCTCTTCAATACAGATGCTCTGCCAAAATGGAAATACAGAGAAAGATAGAGTGATAGGGAGGTCAAGACCACCGTCATAGCTATGTAGACTTCTTTCTACCCCAACCTAAAGCTCTGAACCAGTAATCTCTCTTGAAAGGTGTGAACTTTTCTCGCCTCTCTCGCTCTCTCTTTTTTCCTTTTCTTTTGCTACAGAAATCCTATCTCACACCTTGATCTAGGGTTCAAATCAGCCATAGAAGTACTCGATTCAAGCATCACGGTACCGAAGAAGCTGACCAGATCCAACCTCTTCGTTGATCTCTTCTTCTTCTTCTTCTTTGCTTTGGTTCGTTCTTTTTTCTTGCTTCTGTCTGATCGACCTTTATTTTTCTCTTTCTTGGTTTGGTACGTCTTAATTGGGTTGATTGTGTGATTTACTGGTAGGAAATTTGCACTGATTTTAGAATGTTGCATTTCATCATTTCATTAAATATCTGGTCGACCATTTTGATTTGTATCTATGTGGAAATTGTATCTGGGTTGGTTATATCTATGTTTTTTATCGTTCCATGGTTGCATAGTGGTGTTGATTGAAACCAGTGCCATTCTAAAAACTATATTAATGTTATATACGAAAGAGCTATATTAATCTAAACGTCACTTTTATGTTTGCTGCTCATAGTGCCATTGAAGTGGAAATCATGCCTTCTATGTTAAGCGAGTTAAAGATCTGAATTCTAAACATAGGTGAGTTGTACTCTATAGAACTGTCTATTATTATCATATGATGGGATTGCTACAAAGAAATTCAAAATTTAATCCTTTTTCTTTTGACAGAGTCTTCAGGCCAATTACCCATGCCTTGATGGCCATCGAAATTAGCACCGGTCAATTAGGTCACTTTTCTCTTTCAATTTTTCCCCTGTGCAACAATACTCTATATTTGTTTGAAAATCATTTGTACATTATTTCTCAATGTACTAGTAAATATATATTTATTGTTGTGTGATAGAATAGACATATGTCAATTGCATTTGTCAAACTCTAAAACATTTGATTGCATTATATCTCAGTGGACCACTACATATATATTTCTTAGTGTACCGTTATTTCTCAATTACTGATAAGAGGGAAAGACAACTGGGAAATTATATGGGGCTATTGGCGATGTAGAGAGTGACCACCACTGTTGATAAGACGGGACTTCTATTAATGATAGTGAGCAAGGCATCTCCGAGGACACAATATATGTAGTATGCCAATGCCCTCTTTCTGCACTGCACAGACTAGCAAGCCACACATCCGATATACAAATCACGCTGGCCACAACTATGGTATGAAAGAATGGTTTCTATTTTTGTTAGATTTTTCTGAGTATTTAAAAATTCAGTATACCTCAGGCAACCTTTGCGATCACTGCCATGCAGTTCTTTTCCCTCTACTTCTAAGTTTACAATATATTAAAATGATTTGTTTCGCTCATGCATGTAACATGATATTTGGATATAAATTACAGCTTCCTTTATTTTATTGACCGTGTGATTGTTTAGGCATATAAGGATGATTTAAATCTTATATTAAGGATGTCATCTCTTCTCCAGTTACAGTCCCTTCTTGATGTTTGGTAATCCAATTATGGATGCATCATTATTTTCTCAAACATAAGTGTTTGTTGTTTCTATTCATTGTTTTTTCATTAGGGGGAAATCTCAAATCTACTACTGAGCATTTCTTCAGTAGAGGCAGAAACAAGATGCACACATATAGTACGGTAAGATGATGTACACACACACACATACACACACAGATTTATAAATACTTCAGATCACTGATTAGCGGTACTGTTTATTTTGTCTTCAATTAAAATGAAAGTAAATGAGTGTTTTATATTGACAAAATAGATTCTCTTACAGACCATCAGCTGGGGTTGTGTACCAGCAAAAACGCAGCTACATGGTGCTTTGCACAAGCTTACACTATACATGTAATGGTTTTCATCTCCATTGTCTTTTTTTTTCCCCAAAAAGATATTGAAAACTCTATGACCTGGGACTCCTTGGAATTATATGACCAAATTGTCTAACGAGTTTTTGTATGCGCATATTCATTAGCTGGGTAAAAATTGCTAGACAGTAAGGGCACATATATTGAGTAGCACATATTTAAGGATATTTGCACACATATTCGATATGACCAAAAGATCTCCATTGTCTCCATAATGGTGGACATTAAGCAAGTACATAATGGTGAACATTAATAAAAAAGCTACAATGAGATCTTTGTGCTGGTAAAAGAGGTAAAATTACAAAATTTTGGTATTTTTATGTGTTGATTACATAAATAGATGCCACTGTTTGATAAAACTACAGATTCTTATAGGCTTGCTGTTTGATAAACACGCAGTGATTAGAGCACAATTCATATCAATTTGAAACAAAGAAAGAGGCTTTAGTAGTCCAAAAGAGATTCAAGATTTGATATTTCAAAATAATAAGAATGAAAAGTTGTGGAGCGGAGGTTGTCATAGATGAAGAACAATAATTGCTGAATATTATATGAGCTCAAACTGTGCAGGACCTAAAGCTTGGTAATGCAATCGTATCTGTTGTGTTTTGCTTTTGAATGAGCTATCTTTATTCAATGTATATAATCGATAAGAACTCTCCCTAAAATTAGTCAATTTTTGTTACTATTCTCAATCACTAAGTATGACAATGGTAAGAACCTCACCTGGATTTGTATATATTAAAAAGGAGAGAAAAAGAGATGAAGAAGTGCATTTCGTCTGATATATATATTCTTGAATTTGTTTGTTGTTCATAATTATAGTTACAATAATAACTCATATACTATATCAGTACTACATTTAAATCTTAATTTTATATGCCTTTTGTTTCCAAATGCTTTGGCATTTAGAAAGCATCCATCTGCAAAAAAAAAAAATGACTCCCTTTACATAAACACAAATGTGCCATGCTAAACTTTTGATCGTATATTCTCTTTTGTTTGATTTTACTTAAATCCCGCAACTTGGGATCTTTAGGCTGTTTCAGAAGCATCATCATCATCATCGTTGTTCTTATTCGCAATTGAAAGGTGCTCTTCTTTATCAAACTTTTGAATAATTTTCTTTTTCAATTGATAGACCATTATATGAATCGTTTTAGGATCAGATTGTGTCTATCATTTTATTCTCTTCATTGATCTGTACAAATACAATACAAATGAAAGTCGTATAGGCGTTTGCTAATCTATGTTTTCCTTCATATAGATAAGATTGTGTTATAGGTAAGCATATTTTTTCCTCAGTTTAATTAGATCTTTTGGGTTTCTTTTCTAGCTGATGGATGTCTATAAAAATTGAGATCGTGTTATTTTATGTGGTTCTATAAATTAGTTAAATTCTTGCTTTTATTGAGTTCATATTCTATCAATTGATGCTTTCGCAAAAAACAAATGATTCGACTGACTCCAATCAATTGTCTAATTGGCCACAGGTTTAGTTTGATTTGAGTAACTTATTATCAACTATGCAATTAATAGTTAATCTAGCCACGATTTGTTATCGAGTCCGTAATTAGACCTTTCAAATCTCTGAAAATTGAGCAAAATAGTACCCCCAAACATGTTGTATGTTGGCTACATACACTATGTAACTTGATTTAATATGTCGCTGAAATCGAAAATGTAATTTACTTTGTTTGCCTTTGATCAATAAATAATGGAGAAAAACCTTCTACCGATAATTTCTTCTTTACCAGGAGAAGTGGCTGATCTCAGTAGGATGGAGGCACAAAATTTTAGTAAAAAGGTATGCACCTTGGGTCTGTACTTATTATGTCCCTTTCTCTGCAAGCATATAAAATACGCATTGCTGCTCAAATATACATGAATTCGTTATAGAGACAAACCCAAATTAACTAGAAAGAAGGACAATATGTCAGTGTTAGTGGTGTTGACTTCTTCTGGGAAGTCGTTGGCTGGTATATCAATGGTTACAAATTGACCATTTAATCCGTTATTATACCCAGTTGACCTAAATTGCTTAACAAAGCTAACTTAATAAATAAAAAGCTTAAACTATGCTAATGCTTGATGATTAGTTGCCAATACGAGGACCAAACAAAAATATACGTACTAAAGAAAAAACTAAAATTTTGGTTAAATTGATGGCTGCATTATATTGCAACTAAATGGACATATGTCGGTCTTTCTAATTTTTTTACATGCTTATAATGCTACTTAATTGTTGACCAGATTTATCTCATTTCACTACATTCAACTCAGAGAAATATGTAGTTTATTTATCAGCAAACAAAGTTCAGCACTATAAAGGAAGGGAGATGGTTATGGTTGATATTGCAAGGCATCTTTATATTTGGGAGACCGAATTTGGCTGATGCGTTGTATTTTGTACAATGACTTCAGTTGTTAAATATTGTTATTTTTCCATATTTTTGGTGTAGTGCCTTTTGTCTTTTAAACTTCGTATTATTGTTGTGCCATCTTTTATGGTAATTGTTGCAGGAAATGTGGTTAAAAGAATAACTTTGGTTCTAACTTTAATCGCGCGAAGCGCGATGCAATAGCTAGTTTTAAGTGAATACTAATTTTTATTAACTTTAACCTGAAACAACGGGCGGAGTTGATGGATTGGATTGAATCGTGCAGGTCGTTGAATCGCGGGCAGACTGGAGAGAAGTTTATTTGCCGTATCTATTGGGCGCCCTTGGATGGAGATCCGACGGATAACTAGCCAGGAAACAAATGTTGGCGATCTGTGACTCGTAGCGCAGTCACAGAGAGGAAATAAGACTAAACCCCTTGCTTGTTCCTTGTTCCTTGTTGCTCGCTCTTTCTTCGGCTCTTCCCTTCACCGCCTCTCTCTCTCAGTCTCTCTCGCTCCAAAATAAAAATAGTAATAATAATAAATAAATAATGGAGTACGTTAATCCCCTCACCGGACTCCGCATCGACGGCCGCCGCCCCACCGAAGTAATCTAATCAATACACACTACATTACTTTCTTTGCCTCATATTAATATTAATTCTACTGAATAGGTTAGGTTTTTCTATTGTCTACAGATGAGGCATCTCAAGGCACAAATTGGAGTTGTATCTAAGGCTGACGGGTATCTTCTTTTCACTCAAGAGACCAACTTTAATTTCCTTTTTAATTTTTTGTATCCTTTATCATGTTTTCAACTGACAATGGCAGATCCGCTCTTTTTGAGATGGGAAACACGCGGGTTATTGCAGCTGTCTATGGTCCAAGAGAGGTCTCAATTACATTTCTTTTTTTCCTTTTCTTTTCTTTTTTTCTTTTTCCTCCCTAAGTTGAATACTCATACTTCCTATCAGGTACAAAATAGAGGCCAACAGATGAACAACAATGAAGCTCTGGTACTCATGCAACACTTTTTATCTTATACAATTTCATTTACTTTTACATTTTCTACTCTTTATTCATTTACTTTGTGCATGCAGGTGCGCTGCGAGTATAGCATGGCCAACTTTAGTACAGGTGATCGCGCTAGAAAGCCTAAGGGTGACAGGTTTGTTCTCTTTTTCTCTTGCTCTTTTTCTATTTCGCCTTGTTTTGGGTGCTCATGGCAAACCTCTTTATTTTGTACCAGTATATATCAATAGTCAATACTGATGTACTAGCCAACTATTACTGGTTGCAAAACCCAAACTGGTTTACTTAGTCCAAATCAGTTGCATGAACCTTGCATAAGTTAAAAATATCCCATGTGTGTAACCAAAATACAAAATAAGTTATTTGCTGATCCATCATGCATTAAAATGGATCTGTTATGCCTGTAGCCTCTTCACCATTTCAAATGAATGTTATGCCATTTCAAGAAGACTATATTTTCTGGGTATGCTGACTATTTTACTGGATCCATGGGATAATTTTTTTTTTCCTTTTTCCAAGGCTTATATGTTAAATTAGCAGTAATCTTTGGTATGGTGGATTAATTTTTAGTTCTTGTTTTGATTTGATATGCTCCATGCAGGAGATCTACTGAAATATCTTTAGTTATTCGACAAACTATGGAGGCATGCATATTGACAAAATTAATGCCACGTTCTCAAGTCAGTATTTTCCTTATGACAAGTTTGAATTTTTTTCTTTTTCTTTTTTGGGATTTTACTGAGGTTTTCTAAAGAACGGGGCTGTGTTTCTTTTGTAGATTGACATATTTGTCCAAGTACTTCAAGCTGATGGTGGTACTATACTACGCTGTTCTTTGGAGAATATGTTATTTTTTTATGATTAATTTCTTGTTTCTTTGCATTTTTACAATAAATTATCTTGCTTTTAAGATGCGTTTGAGAACTTCCGTTCATACTGTACTCATTGGAAACCTACATTACAAAATATTTGAAATTCTAATCATTTTTAGAATAGAGTGATGCATATTCCAATTACAACACTGAAACTTTTTCATCTTGTGGGTTGTGAATTTATATCTTTGATCTTGTTGGGTTTCAACTCTAGCCTACCCCAACTTGTTTGGGACTAAAGGCTTTGTTATTGTTGTTGTTGTGAATGCATATAATTTTTGGTGCATCTCAAATTAGTCAAGTTTTCATTTATTCAAACTCAGGTTCCTGTTGCAATTTACAAATATGTCAAAGTTCCAGTGTCTGTAATTAATATGTATATACTATATGCTCAATCCAAACACAAGTGTACACAAATATTTACTGGAGATACACCCGTCATGTGAAGATACTAGATGACCCCAAGTTTTTGTAATGGTTCTTTCTTTAGTTCTCTTCTATTGGAGAACATAATTAGTTGTTTGGTACTTTTAAAACAGGAACCAGATCAGCGTGTATTAATGCTGCTACACTGGCACTTGCTGACGCCGGCATACCAATGCGCGACATCGTCACCTCTTGTAGTGCTGGGTATCTTTGTACTATGCCTTTACTTGGTATCACTCTTTTGGTCTCTGATATTGATTTCTTTTTTGGTTTCATTTTTTTCTTTTTTGTTTATTCAGTACTGCATTATTCCCTAACAGTAATAGTATGTCCAGCCCTTTTTATTTTTTTTTCTTATTGTTTTCGATTGAATGCACTATATGGTGAGTTGAGCACCGCGGTTCTCTTACTGGTAGGGCTTAAGAATTCTTTACATGGATTTTTCATATTTTGATAACTTTAGTAAAAGGATTTTAAACTTGTTCCTCTTGTGAAAGACAGATTTGAATTACGCCGAAGATAGTGCTGGTGGGCCTGATGTGACAGTGGGCATACTTGCAAAGATGGATAAAGTTACTCTATTGCAGGTATTGTCGATTATTTTTTAATAAGCCAGTTGATTCAATTCAATAATTGACTTTCAGATTTTTTAGCTAGACAATTGTACTATTACCAGCACTGCAGTGGTTCAGTATATCCTCTCTTGTAATTATGGAGATAAAATACTTCAACTAATACTTGTTTTTTGTGTTTTTTCAACTTTAGATGGATGCAAAATTACCATTGGACACATTTGAAACAGTGATGCAGCTGGCAATTGAAGGGTGCAAAGCAATTGCACAATATATTCGAGAGGTAATCTCATCTTTTTTTCATATGTTTATTTTTGGAACAAAAGAATTTTGTATCGATGCAAAACATTTTATAGTATGAAGTATTATTATTATTATTATTTTTTTTGGCAAATGTGTTAACTGCCTATCACTAATTGCATGAGAAGTCTTTTTTTGTAAACTTCTCAATTCTCAAGTTTTTGAAAGAACCACAGATCATTTATGTAATTAATAAGTTAACCTTTTTACTTCTATTGTCCTTAGTTACTGGTTAGTTTCCTGAACTGTTGAATTTTCCGAACTTTATTATTCACTCATTTCTATTCTCTTAAAAGATTACCTAGTCACCTTTTTTGGGAGATAAGAGAGGGGATTCCACTTTTCAGGAAGTATTACATTTTCTCAAAACACCTATAGTTGCAGCTTGCATATTCATTTGTTTTATAATGTTGATAATTGATGATTTTTTATTTCTGGCAGATTATGTTACAGAACACAAAGCAGCTCGAATGTCGCCGTGGTTCTTAGAGATTTCTGCTGCTCTTAATTTCTCAAGTAACTTTTTTAACTCCTGCCCTAACTTTGACTGCATACCCCTTCAACTCAAAACTAGTATTATACTTATAAGAACAATTCTGGATCTTTTGTAACTAGTACTAATTTTGCTTGGGTATATGAATTCCTTACTCATGATTATTTATAGAAGCTATCTTCCAAGCTTGAATTTACAAAGGAGCAAGATTAACATATTTATTCCAAACTTGAACAAGTACAGATTTTCATTTTTTTTCCCCCTCAAATACTGATCGTATCTGCCTAGATTACTTTAATTCAAAGGTTATAAGTTAAACTACCCTTTTTTGCAATTGTAGGAATGAGTAAGGTGCTTCACTCTGGCAGCTGATGTGTTGATGGAAAGGGTAGGTGAATAATTTTGATTTAGAAAAGCAAATTCTCTTTCTAAAGTAATTTTCTTTTTGCGTGTTTGGTAAAATGGTCAAATTGATGAATCTTCCTTCAGCAATCAATTTTGGCTTTTTCTTTTGAATTTTACTGAAGGGTGATTCACCTATATATATTTTAGGCTTATTATTAGCGGTTTTATATACTTTTGTAAGTTAACCTCAACCCCTAGTTTTCGAGTGAAGGACGGAGGTTGATCAACTGGAGATCTATTTTAGATATTCGTAGTTAAGAGACTGAGTCTAGACTACATGTCAGTAAAAATATGAGTCTGTTGATACAAAGATTCTTTCAAATGTTTTTGTCACTCAAATTATGTTGATAAGCTCCAGCTTGAAAAGAATCTTTGTATCATGCTGAGAATGTCCTTATTTTTCTTTTCCATGTTACAGTGATGGAAAATTTATTCTAAATCGCTTCTTCTGTCGTAAGTTCTGTAACAGACTATATGTCGATGAATATAGCATGACGTTTCTGACAGTTTTTCCACCGTGGAAAAGTTTAGCAAAATTTCATGTATTTCAATTCGCCTGAAATTGGGCAGCTAGCACCGCTCCATCATGTGCTTGTTATAATATGCTCTAAAAAAACGTATATTGTAGTTAGTTTTTCTGCTAGGAAATAAATTAAATGATGAAAGAGGAGAACAATGATAAGAAGAATTCAATTTGTTTACGTGGACAAAAGTAAATTGTCTCATTGTTAAATAAAAAATAAAAGGTTATATCGAATTTTCATCATTTCATGTATTATTTCCATTTAGAAAAATGTGGAGGCAATTGTAGAACACACATAGGCTTCGTTTGGATAGGTGTGGGAAGAAGGGAAGAAGTGGGAAGAAGTATTGGGAAGTGTGTAATTTTGTGAAGAGTTTGGATTGTTTATAATTTTTTTTCTTCTTCTTTCTTCTTCTTTTTTCTTCTAACAATCCATAAGGGTGTGTTTGGATAGGTGTGGGAAGAAGGAAAGAAGTGAGAAGAAGTATTGGAAGTGTGTGACTTTGTGAAGAGTTTGAATTGTTTATAATTTTTTTTTTCTTCTTCCTTCCTCTTCTTTCTTTCAACGATCCAAACGCAGGCGTATTGATTGAATACATCACTACACGTCTACACCTCAAAATTGCTTACAAAGATCGACTCATCAGCCAAACTGCTTACCCTCCATATTGTCGCCTTATGAAGTTCAAACACTTGATTATACCTCAAAAACACCGGTCTTAAGCGTCAATCAATTTTTATACGGTTCTATTTATTTCTAAAATAAATTTCCTTGTAGTTGATAAAAATCCAACTCAGCCCCAACCATTCCAACATTCAAGCTTGATCAATAATCATATTTTTCTTTCAAAATTTTAAAAAATCAGTTGCTACCTAGGGCAGATCAACAAGTACTTTGCAAGCAGACTTTTTCCAAATCAATATAATCTGAGATATATCAAAATGGAATTTCCAACTTCAATGTGCGTGAAGTAATTGCTAGAGTTTCTGACAAACAAATTGTAGGATTGGCGCAGCACGAATGATTCGGGGGTGGGGAAAAAAAAAGCGAATGATTTAATTTATGACAGTAGACCTTGGAACTCAAATGACATTGCGCGAGACCCAAAATGCAGAAAGAATTGATTTATTATTCGGATATATTAATTTTTATGAAAAATTACTCTATCTTATATTTTATTTATAAAAAAATGCTAATATTTATATTTTTGAATAGTTGAGGTCGTTATGTCTTAATTAAATGCATATTGAACATTGCAAGTTTAAAGTATTTGGTAAAAGAAAGTTATCGTGCAAGATAAAATACAGATTGGGTCGTGATTTAATCTACTTTGATATTGTGAAATATTTTGAATGTTTAGAAATCTTACAAGTATTATTTTTTAGGCTTAATTTTTTGTATACCCTCCAACTCTTTTCTATTTGTTTATTTCTCCCTCTACTCTTATGTATTTTTTATTTGCCACTAAACTCTTCTAAATGATTTCTTATTTATCCTTCAACTTAACCACACATAGTAAACTATGATTATCTTATAAGAAAACTGAAAATTAATTTTGAATTAAACTGGTATGACAAAAATACCCTTGAACATTCGTCCCGCAGTGGTTGAAAATTCTTCTGAAACACTCGTTATTATCCATACTAATATTTGGTACCACATTTTACCATTCTTTTATGGCGACCCGCCCATCCAAATTTGACGAAATCTCATGTATCATTTGCAAAGTTGAATCTAATAAATCCGGTTGTGACAAGCTTGACTTTAGTGAGATAATATATGCCAAATTGGACACCAGCCCAAGTCCAATTAGCAATACCTTTGTTTCAGGTCATTTTGTGCAAATGGATTTGAGTAGTGCTGGATCAGAGATAACACCATTCAAGTGTCGTTTATCTTTAATTTTCAATTTTTTTATAAGATAATTATAGTTTATTATGTGTGGTCAAGTTGAAGGGTAAATAAGAAATCATCTAGAAGAGTTTAGTGGCAAACAAAAAATACACAAGAGTAGAGGGAGAAATAAACAAATAGGAAAGAGTTAGAGGACATACAAAAAATTAAGCCTATTTTTTAAGGTAATTACTATTCACCATCAACCTTTTTACCATCCACACACCATCCACGTAACCGTGACTCTTCCCAACGCCTCCTCAGCGAATAACCAAAGTCATCCGATTAAATAGACGGTTAGATATGAAGCAGATATCATTTCTTCTCCAAAATAATAAAAAAAAGAAAATCTCCCATTTATCTGCAGAACCCCTTTCGCTCTCATTTGAACTCACTCTCTCCTTCCGTCCTTCGAATCTCCATCACCGATTCATCGAGCCGCGATAGTCGCAGCCACACCTCAATAGAACTGATCGTCCTTGCAACTTCCCACCATTCCTTCTTCTCTCTCGTACTTCCCGTCGCTTCCAGGAGAACACCACAATCGGCACCCCTTCCGCTCAGATTTGTCGCTCCATCGGAAACCCCAGCGATCTTGAAGTACTGCCTCTCTCTCTCTCTCTCTCTCTCTCTTCTCTCTGCTATGTTAGCGAGCGTTGATTAAACATGTTTGTTACTTGGTTAACTACTGGATTATTTGTTGATTAATTGGTGGTTTCAAATTGTAAGTTTTTATAATTGTTGGCTTTTATTTGAAACTACTCGTTTAAACTACATTCATTTGGTCAAGTGACAACCCAGCAACTCTGAATAGAATATTTTATCAAATTGAATAGTATACACAAGGCAGAAAATCAAATTATTATAATTTTGTGTTGCTATGTTTTAATACGTTTCCTATTTTTTAATTTTTTTTAATTTGATCCAGATATACTAATTAATTATTTAGTTTTCCTAATGGATTAATTAGTAATCATATATATTAAGTTAGTACCTCTAAGAGATCATCTTGTTTCATTATGTATTTTTTAATACTTCACATGATCCGAAAGCATTAAATATTATTAGATCATTTAATTAGTAATTAATCTTAATTGTATTTTATTTTGTTTGTGTGAGAATTACAGGACATGGTGAGAAGAGTAGTGCGGAAGGAATTGAATGAGGAGTTGATGAATTGTGTTAGTTTGTAGTGGTTAAAACTGTGTAGGATTTGTGTTACTATTAATGGATGTTATTATTAATAAAATTGTTCAGTTTGTTGAAATAATGGATATTATTATTCTTAATAAATAAACAGTGTTCACTTCATTGCATTTAACTGAACAAATAAACAATTTTAATTGATTCCTTAAATAGTTTAATTGAACACGAAAAACAACGAAATCAAATTTCTGTTGCAATTAACAGGACACATAAACACGTTAAATCATTCTTTAACGAGTTTAACTAAGTAGAAAAAACTACAAAATCAAATTTCTGTTGCAACTAATTGAACACGTAAACACTTTAAATAAATCCCTTGACGCATCTAACTGAATGAAAAAAAATCCGTCCAATTTGATGATGCCAGCGCAAAAAAAAAAAATTAAAAATTTTGAAAAAAAATTGATGACATCATCATTAAAAAAAATGGGCCTGGACTCCCATAAAGTTCATATTCTTGATGCTAGAGAGGATGGATGATTGGATGGTTTTTTATTAGATGGTGTATATCACACCTGATTTTTTAATAATTGTTGGAAGCATTTGATGAACGGTTTTGCTGTCCAATAAAATGATCTCAGTAGTCACTAATCCTTCTTCTTCGCGTTCCAAAAACAAACTCCTCCGTTGAATATTGGAATCGCTTTTGCCTGACGACTGACGAGTGCATGCGATTGCGAGGTGTGATTCACTTCTTCAGGTAAATCCCTCCACTCTCCTCTCTCCTCTCTAGGGTTTCAAATTCGCCTTTGATAGGAATCAGGAGGAACAAATCAAACTCTCACCTTGCTTGTTCTGTTCAAAATCGTAATATCAGTAGGACCAGTATTCTGGTTTCTCATTATTGAAACTTTTCGCAACTATTTAAAAGTGATGTGTTTTAGTTGAGGGTAGAAATAATTCGTTTTTATTTATGTATTGACAGAACAAGATAGATAACACACCCCACACAATGCCTAGCAATGCATCCCGGTTGAATCAGACACCCAAGTAAGCCTCTTTTTTTTTTTTTTTTTTTTTTTTGGCACATCAAATATTATCTTCAGACTTTGCATAGCTTACATTCAATTTAACATTCAAATAATCAAGTTTCAATCTGTGAACATCTTCAGTGCCGATTTTAAGGAACTGATTCCATCATGTAATCCCAAACATTCCAAGTTAGGAAGGTATCTTTTTGTTATCAGAAGAAATCAAACTTAGAAGGACATGAAGGTGAATGTGCCCACATGGCCACATAGGTTCTTTATTGAATACTATGAGGACGATTAAAGTTTTGTAGATTCTGATTGTAACGTTGTCTTTATTTAAATTTTAAACTGTTTACTATTTCTTTCTATGTATTTTGTTTCAAATTTTCATTATTCTAGGTGTGAATTGTTAATTTTTTCTGTTTTTAAACTAAAGGCCTGGCCCATCTGGACTGTGCGGCAAGCTTCGTAAAGGCTGGTTCAAGAAAAGGTTGGGAACAGCATAAAAATTTGTGTCATTTTGTCTTTTATAACATCAATTTCAGTAAGAGATTTTGAATTGAGTGCTTGGAAATTTACACCTTGAGCCTGGTACCAGTAATAACAGACAATTCAACCTTCTCTTACATATACTTATGATGTTGGATGCCAATACCCATTATCAGCTTTTTTTGGTTTTGATGTACTTCTCAGTGGACCTCAAACTTCAACACTGATTTTCTTCTTGCCAATTCTTTTTGTACATTTGATTGCAGTTAATTCATGTTTATGTAAGTATAAATAAAAATGAAAGGTATTGCATCTTGGCACCCAGTCGAGGTTTGGTGCATTACTTTGGTACCCACTCTATTGTGTGACTCTTTTAACTTTTATGATTTCTAATTGGAATCAGTGACTAATGGACTCACTTTGTCAAAATAATAATAATGCCAATAAATTTGATCTTCAAGCTTGAAGAAACTCCTCTTGTTTCACGTTATAATCCCTTTTATTGCACCTTACTGAATTTTATTAGCAATTATGGAAAAAGGTTTGGTGCAATTTGATAGGATAGAATAATATTATTTACAAACCACCTTTCTTCTTTCATACATCTTGGTTTCTAATTATCATGGGTTTAACTATTTATTACTGTATCAAGTTTACTTGCAATCAACTAATGCCTTAGTTTGCAATTATTATTTTCAGAAGTACCAAGTAAAACCTGAAGATATACCTTTTTAGCTAAACTTAATAATATATAGCTGATATCAACTATTTATCTCTTTACTTTAGAAAAAGAAACAAGAAAACAATACCACTTGAGCTTCGCACCCCCAACTCCACTGCATCAACCACCACCTGTACCAGAGCCATCACTGACAGTACCACTCCTCTCAAGACCACTCAATCGAAGATCCTCTTCGGACCACACGAGATAGATGCCACTGTCACCACCGACCCCTCGATTGCCGACCAATGGATTGACGACACCCGTGCAGCCTATCATACCACCAATGGAAAGCAAATTGTTGTGGGTCTTGATTGTGAGTGGAAACCAAACCGGCACCGGCGCCAGAACAACAAGATTGCGCTTCTTCAACTCTGCACAGGGAGCAGGTGCTTGATACTACAGTTGAAGTACATGAACCCTGTACCTGATTCAGTCAAGGCATTTCTTCTTGATGAAACGATCACTTTTGTAGGTATGGTTAAGACTGGGATGTCAGTTGTTTGGGCCTGGATATGTTTACAAATTTTGCAAGTAATGCCTGTACTACAGTGATGTACCAGTGACCTATACTAAGAATCTACTTAAATATATATTCAACAGATGGAGATGCATTCGGAAATAAAAAGAAAAATTGAACAGTTATGATAATATAGAACAAAGAGACTCTATTTTGAATTTGAAGCATATGAGCACCCTGTGAAAACTCTTGGGTATCAAATTTTGTTGCTTTATTGTACCTCTAATCCACTCACTCTAAATTCCAGGTGTTGGGGTTGGTGAAGACGTGGCAAAACTGAAAGGCAGTTATGGGCTTGAATGCGCCAATTCCATGGACCTAAAACCAGTGTGCAACGCATTTTTGGGAGTAGAAACAAAGATGTGCAAGGGTCTGAAGGGTTATGCACGGGAGATTCTGGGGTTTGAATTGCAAAAATCGAAGAATGCAACTATGAGCAACTGGGAGGAATGGAACCTGAAAGAGTCGCAAATCCGTTATGCATGCATTGATGCATTTGTCTCCTATTTGTTGGGTTGCAAAGTTTTGGAGGGAAAATCTGATTGAGTTGTTTTTCTGCAGCGTCATTCAGTGTTGTTTGTCAATCTATTTCATTTTTTTTGTATTAGGACCTGGATAGAAATTTTCTGGGTTATAAGCTGTTAACATCGGAGGATTTTGTCAATTTATTTCTCTTTATGTTAGAGAAGTTACTGATCCTTTGGTTTTTTTTTTTTTTTATTGCGCAGTAACGGTTCAAAGTTGTATGAAATATATATCATTGAGAAGATGTTCTAAATTTGGTATACAAAGAAACCAACATGGTCAAAATTACTGCGTATAGCAAAGTATATATATTCAATTGGTAATCATAGAAAGTTGGCAATGTTGCATTTAGGGTTGTCAATTTGGTACCGTTTCTAACGTTTTCGTTCAGAACAGAACGGAAACGGAAGGAAAATTGGTTACGTTGCAGAAAACGGAACGGAAACGGAACAGGCGGTACTGCACGTTAATGTTCCGTTTTATCGAAAAATGACTGAAATCAGTGGAAAATAAAGAACAGAACAGCTTTTTGTTCTGTTTTACGGAACGGAAACGAAATGGATTTCATTTCCGTGTGCTGGAACGGAACACCCTGTTCCGCTTCCGTTGTTAACGTTTGACAACCATACTTGCATTTGACTCGTGCACAGGGCTGTTGATTAACATTAACAATTGCAGTCTGCTATCTATCTAGTACTCTTGTAATCTTGTTAATGTTCCTCACTATGCAAAGATAATTAAACTAATTTGGTCTGTAGTCAGCAGATATGCTATCTGCCATCCCAGCCATCCTTACGGGCTGATGCATGGAAGGCCCATTAATCTCTCCGTAGTCATGTGCATCGCACGTGAGGAAATTATTTCTGATTTTTTTATTCGCCCCTCAAACGTTTTCGTAAACTCCTCTCTTTTTTCGCTCCGATCAGATCTCTCTCGCTCCGATTAGATCTCTCAGCTTAAGGTTAGGGTTTTCTTAGTTCGTCTCCTCCCATGGCGGGCCATGAAGGGAAGTCGCATCCCAATTGCATTAATTCCTCCGATCCCTATGACGAGTGCTCCAAGTATTGCTACGAAAGATTGTTGAAGCCAACGCGAAACTAGGTTTGTGTTCATTTTTTCTTTGCTTCATACGTAGTTTCACTAGTTTGGAGATATTGATTTATGCATTTGTTTCTTTTTTTCGTTTGATTGTATTAGAGGAACATTTGTTTCTTTTTTTCGTTTGATTGTATTAGAGGAACATGTCAAGGATCGAATTGATAAAGATGTAGAAGGTACTCGTCTTTTGATAATTTTTAACTAGTTTATGTAGATTTTGAAACAAGTACTTTCAATTTGAGGTTGCTTTGCAAGAATATGTTTATATACCAGAAACATATGCACTAGACTAGGATGAGATATGCTTTAAGGAGATAAGAGAGTAAATAATATCTAACAAGAGAGTACATATCAAGAACCTGACATGTATATTTGGTATTTTAGCATAATCATAAAGGAGTACAAAATATAGAATAAGAGAGTAAATAATATTTAACAAGGGAGTACATATCAAGAACCTGACAGGTGTGTTTGGTATTTTAGCATGATCTTAAAGGAGTACAAAATATAGCATAAGAGAGTAAATAATATCTAACAAGGGAGTACATATCAAGAATCTGGCAGGTGTGTTTGGTATTTTATTATAATCTGAAAGGAGTACAAAATATAGGATAAGGGAGTAAATAATATCTAACAAGGGAGTATATATCAAGAATCTGGCAGGTGTGTTTGGTATTTTAGCATAATCTGAAAGGAGTACAAAATATAGGATAAGGGAGTAAATAATATCTAACAAGGGAGTATATATCAAGAATCTTGCAGGTGTGTATCTTGCAGGTGTGTTTGGTATTTTAGCATAATCTGAAAGGAGTACAAAATATAGGATAAGGGAGTAAATAATATCTAACAAGGGAGTACATATCAAGAATCTGGCAGGTGTGTTTGGTATTTTAGCATAATCTGAAAGGAGTACAAAATATAGCATAAGAGAGTAAATAATATCTAACAAGGGAGTATATATCAAGAATCTGGCAGGTGTGTTTGGTATTTTAGCATAATCTGAAAGGAGTACAAAATATAGGATAAGGGAGTAAATAATATCTAACAAGGGAGTATATATCAAGAATTTTGCAGGTGTGTATCTTGCAGGTGTGTTTGGTATTTTAACATAATCTGAAAGGAGTACAAAATATAAGATAAGGGAGTAAATAATATCTAACAAGGGAAGAACCTGACAGGTGTGTTTGGTATTTTAGTATAATCTTAAAGGAGTACAAAACATATGATAAGGGAGTAAATAATATCTAACAACGGAGTACATATCAAGAACCTGACAGTTGTGTTTGTTCTAACATTGTACAATTCTATGTTTTGCAGAATAATGGTAGTGATGATAAACGTGTTGTTGTTTACCGGCTACTACTAGATTCTATTAATGAGGTGAAGCTGAAATTTAGATCTGCAAGTGAGTGTGTTCTCTTTGATCTTGAGGAAGAAAGTTGAACTTAGTGGTTGACTAAGAAGATTACAAAACTTTGTTGTTGAGTATAACTTAATTTGTGTTGTTTGTTTTTTGTTGAGTGAATTTCGTTTGGGGAATAACTCTTATTTGAAATGGTTGGATGAAAAGTTTATACTCCCCTTTTAAGAATTATATACTCTGTTATTGTATTGAATTCTTATTTGCACAATTTGTCTGCTCATTAAATGCTAATTTGGTATTCAATATGTAGAAGTATTTACTTCCTTAATATTTCAATTTTTATTTGATTATTCTCATTTTCAAATTAAAATATTAAATGCTTATTTGAACGTTTTGACCAAAAATTATATAATCCCGTATGGAAAAATATGTACTTCTCTTAGAAGAAGTATGTACTCCTCTCAGAGGAAGTATATACTTAATATTTTTAATTCTTATTTGCACATTTTGTGTCTGCTTTTAAATGCTAATTCTGTATTCCACATGTAGATGTATATACTCCCATACGTAGAATTATTTACTCTCTTAATATTTCAATTTTTATAGGATTATTCTTATTTTCAAATTCAAATTTGGTTTTTGCATATTTTTTGTCTGCTTTTTAAATGCTGATTTTGTATTCCGTATGTAGATGTATATACTCCCTTATGGAAAATTATTTACTCCCTTAATAGTTCAATTTTTATATGATTATTCTTATTTTCAAATTCATATATTGAATGCTTATTTGAACGTTTTTACCAAACATTATATACTCCCCTATGGAAAATTATGTACTCCTTCCAGAAAAAGTATATACTTCCTTAATATTTTCAAATTTGATTTTGCACATTTTTTGTCTGCTTTTTTAAATGCTAATTTTGCATTCTATATGTAGAAGTATATACTCCCTTATAGAGAATTATTTACTTCCTTCTATTTCCAACTGTTAGCTCCAGATGGCAAAATTTGATATATTAATAATATATTAAATTTTTTTATTTTATAAGAAAACACATTTTGTGAATAATAATTGTTACAAAAATAAGTACTCCATTAATACGGAAAATTTAATTGTATATGTAGAACTATATACTTCCTTATGTTCCACTTACATAGCGTCAAATGGCAGAATTTATTTAATAATAAACTTATTTATGTACTCCCGTACATTATGTTAGATACTCCTAGTTTTTATATGAGGTCAGTGTGTAGATGACGTCAGCGTCCAGCTGTATACACCTGACGCGCAGATCGTGATGTCACCCAGTTATATTGTTCTATCATATTAATTGCACGACGCATCTTTATGGGCCAGGCTATCTATGCGGCTGGATTTGTATGGGATGTCGGGATGTCAAAATAGTGGAATGCCCCAAATCAGCTCCGTATAGTCAGGGATGCTCCCCATCAGCAGCATCTCTTGGCCCGTTATAAATGGAGCGGATTTGTAAATAAATTAAAACCGACCCGCAGCCGGTTCAGTTAGCTAAAAGCCTAAAACCCTTGCTTTCGAGCGCCTGCGCAGAAAATAAAAGAAAAACCTTTAGCCCTAGCCCAGCAGCCGCCAGCTCTTCTCCTTCTCCAATGTCTACCTCTGCCTCTGCCTCTGCGCTGAGTCGCGACACGGTGTCGTCCGCCGTGTCGTCGCTGGGCAAATGGATGCGCGAGCGGAGCGCGGGGTCGAAAGCGCAGCTCCTGCTGGACGAGCGCGACGACTTCCTGGTGCTCCTGCTGGCTCTCCGGCGCGTGCCTGCCAAGGACCGCACGAACCCCTTCTTCCTCCCCATCCCCCACTCCCTCTTCCCCCTCGCCGACCCCACCCTCACCCTCGCCCCTTCTGTCTTCCTCATCATCGACGACCGCGCCAAGGACTCGCCTCCCCCTTCCAAGTTCCTCCAGGAGGCCCAGCAGAGCCACCTCCCCGTCTCCGAGGCCATCGGCATCTCCACTCTCCGCACTGACTATAAACCCTTCGAGTCCCGCCGCAAGCTCTGCGGCTCCCACGACCTCTTCATCGCCGACAAAAAGATCCTTCCTTTGCTCTCCAGGCTTCTCGGTAAGCATTTCTTTCAGAAGAAGAAGAATCCTTTGCCTGTCAATTTTTCCAGGGTTGGTTGGAAGGATCAGATCAAGAGGATTCTCCATTCCACCTTCTTCTACCTCAGGTCCGGCACCTGTTCTGCCATTAGGGTCGGCAGGCTTTCCATGGAGGTAGACCACATCGTGGATAATGTTATGGCGGTGGTTGATGAGGCCGTACAGAAAATACCGAAGAAGTGGGGGAATGTGAGGTCCTTGCATTTGAAGGCTGTCGACTCCGTGGCTTTGCCAATTTATCAGACTGTGCCTGAAATTGGATTGAAAATTGAGGTTGGTGAGAAAGAGGACTCTGCTGTTGACGAAGTTATAGATGGAGGTGAAGAGGAGGTTACACAGAAGAATGAGGTGAAGAAAGAGAAGAAAAAGAAGAAGAAAGGAGGGATTAGGTACATGGACGCAGCTGCTTTCGTCGGCGAGGAGTTAGTTGAAGAAGGTGGTGAAGAGGAGGAAGGAGAGAAGGAGAAGAATAAAAAGAGGAAGAAGAGGTCAAAGGAAAGCACTGGAAGTCAGTCTACTGTTGATGAAAAGGAGGTGAAGACCAAGAAGAAGAAGAAGGCGGCAGGTATTCAAGGGGAGTCTCTCGTTGACGAGGCAGAGGTGAAGCCCAAGAAGAAGCAGAAGAAGAAGGGTGACGTTGTTGGTGAGCCTAATATTGATAAAATGGATGGTGAGCTTAAGAAAAAGAAAAAGAATAACAGCGGGGGCAAGTCTGATATCCTTGATACGGAGGCGAAGACGAAAAAGAAAAGGCAAGAGAAAAGTGAGGTTGAAGTTGTAGAGTCCGCAAAGACAGCGAAAATGAAGGCGCAGAAGTTGGGGTCTGTTGGGGAGGTCAAAAAGGGCAAAATGAAGTGAACGTGATTAATAGAGATAATACATTTTGGAGACCTCTCTGTAGTATTTTTTTCTTTTTTTTTTTGCCATTTTGCTAGGCACCAAATTTTTGGTCATGTATTTGTGTTATGTTTTCTGTTTGTTAACTTAGTATTGTTTTGAAGTTTTGGAGTACAAGAATTAATGTATGTTGCTAATTGGTAATACCAGTTGTTGGATCTCAAGTTTGCCTCTATGATATGTAGGAAGTGGCAGATTTGGCAACTTCTTTTGAAAAGAAAGAATTTGACTTCATGAATTTCTTTTGTAGATTGGCATATTTGTCCAAGTACTTCAAGCTGATGGTGGTTATATACTACGTTGTTCTTTGGAGAATATGTTATTTTTTATGATTAATTTTTTTTTCTTTGCATTTTTACAGTAAAGTATCTTGTGCTTTTTAAATGTAGTTGAGATCGTTGGTTCATATTGTACTCATCCGAAACCTACATTAGAAAACATTTCAAATTCTAATCATTTCAAAATAGAGTGATGCATATTCCAATTACAACACTGAATCTTTTTCATCTTGTGGGTTGTGAATGCAGATCTTTGATGTTTGGTTTCATTTCTAGCCTACCCCAACTTGTTTGGGACTAAAGACCTTGTGTTGTTGTTGTTGTTAAAAAGTCATTTATGCAAACTTAGATTCTTGTTACGAATACATCAAAGTTTCAGTGTTTGTTATTAAAATATAAATCCAACAATAATAACTGGTATACACCCATAATGTGAAAATACTAGATGACCCAAGTGTTTGTATTAGTTTCTTAAATTTTCTCTTCTATTGGAGAACATAAGAGTTGTCTGGTACCTTTTCAAACAGGGACGAGATCAGCATGTATTAATGCTGCTACAGTAGCACTTGCTGATGCTGGCATACCAATCCGCGACATTGTCACCTCTTGTAGTGCGCGACATAATGAGTTGTCTGGTATCTTTGTAGTACGCCTTTACTTGTTATAACTTTTTTGGACTCTGTTATTGAACTATTTTTTGTTTCATGGTGCTCTTTTTTGTTTATTCAGTACTGCATTATTCCTAACAATACTAATATGTCCAGCCCTTTTTAATTTTTGTTTCTTATTGTTTCCAGTTGAATGCATTATATGTTGAGTTGAGCACTGTGGTTCAACCCAATACTATTAGAACTTTAGAAGTTCCCATAATTTTACCATGCCTCAGGCTCTTACTGGTATGCTTAGAAATCCTTTTGATGGATTTAGTAAAAAGGACAGTAAACTTGCTTCTTTTGTGAAAGACAGATTTGAATTACGCTGAAACTAGTGCTGGTGGGCCTGAGGTTACTGTAGGCATGCATTATATGGATCAAGTTACTCTACTGCAGGTATTCTCAATTATTCTTTAATAAGCCCAACTCAAAATTGAATTGCAGTTTTTTGGCTAGTCAATTGTACTATTACCAGCACTGCTGTGGTTCAGTATATCCTCTCTTGTAATTATGGTTTTTCAGCTTCAGATGGATGCAAAATTACCATTGGACACGTTTGAAACAGTGATGTAGCTGGCAATTGAAGGGTGCAAAGCAATTGCACAATATATTCAAGAGGCAATCTCATCTTCTCTTCCATATGCTTGTTGTATTTTCCGAACAAAAGAATTTTGTATTGATAATTTGATACAAAACCTTTTATAGTTTTAAGTTTTTTATTTCTTATTTTTGGGCAAATGTTAAGCTTAAATGCCTATCACTATCAGTCTATCACCAATTTGCATGAGAAATCTTTTTTTTTTAAACTTCTCAATTCTCAAGTTTTGAAAGCAAAATGGATCATTTATGTCATTACTAAGTTAACCTTTTTACTTCTATGTGCTTGAACTATGTATTTCTCAAGTACATTGTTATGCATGTCCTTAGTTTACTGGTTAGAAACCCAAGGGTTTTGGACTGAGAATTTAACCACCCTAAACTTCCTGAATTGTTGAACTACGAAACCATATTATTCACTTCTTTCTGTTCTCTTTTTAAAAGATTACCTAGAGAGCTTTTGGGAGATAAGAGAGGGCAGTACAACTTTCAAGAAGCATTACATTTCCTTGAAACCCCTACGATTGCAGATTGCATAATTATTTGTTTTATAATGTTGATAATTGACGATGTTTTATTTCTGGCAGATTATGTTACAGAACACAAAGCAGCTCGAATGTAGCCGTGGTTCTTAGATGAAAGGTACAATTTACTGCCTTTATTCTCTTTTGTTAGCATAGAGATTTCTGCTGCTCTTTTAACTCCTGCCCAAATTTTGATTGCATATCCCTTCAAATCGAAATCAGTATTATACTTATTAGAACAATTCTGATTAGATTGTAACTAGTACTAATTTTGCTTGAGAATAATGAATTCCCTACTCACGATTATCTATAGAATTAGAAGCTATCTTCTAAACTTAAATTTACAAATGAGTGAAATTAACATGTTCATTTTAAACTTGAACGAGTAGAGATTTTCATTTTTTGTCTCAAATACTGATCCTATCTACCTAGGTTATTTAAATTCAAAATTTATAAGTTAAACTACCCTTTTCGGCAATTGTAGGAAATAGCAAGGTGCTTCTCTTTCAGCTGATATGTTGATGGAAAATGTATGCGATGAATGGTTTTGAGCTAGAAGAGCAAATTCTCTTTCTAAAGTAATTGTGCTTTTTGCGTTTTTGGTAAAGTGGTTACTCCTACTTGATGAATCTTCCTTGCGAAATCAATTTTGGCTTTTAAAAAAAAAATTACTTAAGGATGATTCACCTTATATTATTTTAGGTTTATTATTAGCGGTTTTATGTACTTTTGAAGTGAACCTCAACTCCTAGTTTCTCTGATTGAAGGTCAATGTTCTACTGGAGATCTGTTATATACTTATACATATTTGTAGTTCAGTAGTTGAGAAACTGAGTCGAGACTCACATTTATTGTCTCAGGAAAATTGAAAACGTTCGTGTCACTCAAATTCTATTGATAAGCTCAAGCTTGAAAAGAATCTGTATCATGCTGAGAAATGTGCTTAATTTTCTTTTCAATGTTACCGTGATGGCAATTTAATTCTAATTGATTCTTCTGTCATAATTTTTTGTAACAGACTACACGTCGATAGAGGTGTACAATTTTTTTTGGTGCCACAAATGTCACACTTTATTTTTTATTTTAAATTTTAAAATTTAAAATATAATCGTCCGATCCAAACCATTGATCTTTTTCATTTTAACGACGGATGTGTTGACATAAAATTTTATAATTTTTAAAGATTATTTGATGCTTGATCAAGAGGTAAAAAATGAACGAATTAAAATAACTAGAATAGATTAATTCTACTATGTTCATTTTTCAACCTTTTGATCTAGCATCAAATAAATTTCAAAAATTATGAAATTTTAGAACAACGCATCCATTGTTAAATGAACAAAATCAATGATTCGGATCAGATGATTATATTTTAAATTTAAAATAAATAAGTAAAGTGTGACATTTGTGGCGCAAAAAAAAAAAAAAAATGTGACACCATAATCTTGCTCATGTGGATAACACGATGTCTGTGAGTGCTCACCCCTATTTGTGACAGTTCTTTCACGGTGGGACAATTTGGCAACAAAATTTCATGTAATTTAGTTCGCCTGAAATTGGACTGCGAGCACCGCTGTGTCATGTGCTTGTTATAATTAGCTCTAAAAAAAAAATGCATACTGCTTAGTTTCCTGCTTGGAAATATCATCAACGCAAAGGAGAACAAATGATTAGAAGAATATAATTTGTTTACGTGCCAAAAGTAAATTATCGCATTATATCAAATTTCATGTATTATTTTCACTTATAAATATATGGAGGCAATTTTAAAAACATTTTTTTTTAATTGGAAACGGGTCTAGGAAAGTGTGTGAAAAAACATCAATGGGTAAGTGATAAAGAAAACTAGTGTTAATCTCGCGCGTTGCGCGATTCATCTGTGTCTGTTTCGAGTATGAAAGATCACGAAAGTATAAAAGTATGCATGATGAATTGTTTAATCAAATACTAACTAACATAAATATTATTAGGTGCTATTCAGCTTGCCCAATTACTCTTCCATAGATAAATAAAACTAAAATTACAAATTGCCCAATTACTCTTCCATAGATAAATAAAACTAAAATTACAAATTGCCCAATTACTCTTCCATAGATAAATTCAAATGACCTGGAATATTTAGCTGACAACGACTCACAAATGCTGAAATTGCTAAGCATCTGCAAAAGAGATAGAATAAAGAAACTGAAGTGGAAACATGAACTTTAAATTGGTGAAGAAAGCAGAAATTGAAAGGAACAAAAGTCCAAAATCTGTAGAGAGGAAGAGATGAAGTTCGTAGTTAATATTGAAATGTAAGTACTTACAAATCTGAAAAGGTACAACTGAAACATCCGTTCAATCTGCAAGTATAAGCGAAACATAAAAAAAACATAATTTTTGTTAATAACGAAGTTGAGATACTTACAAATAGGTCACAAATCAAGAGTGTTTAAATCTGTATCACACATGAATATAGAGGCGAGCAATAGTCGATGGACCTCACCCATCATTCACTCACTAAAAATAAGACGTTATTAACTTAAAAAATAAATTAACAAAAAGAAAGAGGGCAAAATACACGTCAATTTTATTTATATTTAGGTTTCCCATATCTGCCTTTTGTGATACCTAGAATTAGATAAAAGTTCATGGTAGACATCATACCTCTCTGTACAAAGTTTCGAAGAGAATAAGAACATGCATATTAATGGATCTAGTAACAAAGTTTTAATGCAAGCACCTGAAAAAATTAATAAATTTTTAGTATAATTAAAATCATTATATGGCCCTACTAACTAATATTTTATATATAATAATATATGAAATCCAATTTTTACTCACAATGAAGCTAAGGTACACAACACATCAGAAGATCTGACACATCAATTTTTGTGAAAACTGAGACATACCAAAAATAAATTAAGATTATAAAAAGGGAAAAATTGGACGGTTGTAAAGATTCAATTGACGAACAATCAGTAATAACTAACCTGAACAACAGCAAGAGAAGATCACTAAGATTTTCTTGTAGTCATTATGTCCATTAATTCTATATTCATTAGATTTTTAGTTTAGTCACACTGCTAAGATAAAACGCAACAACAAAAGTAGCTATGTCGCTCTAAAACAATTCACTAATTGTTAAGTTAGGCTATCTAAGCTATCAGGATATGTAACCTACTAACCTCGTATTAGTTCTGACTTAGGTTTCCTGTGCCCATGATTTTAACTCAGAACCATGTGCATTTGAGTATTTGACACATCCCAATCTATGACTTCACGACATCAACCAAAATTGTAGTTACTGGAAAAGAATTTCAAAGATAAGTCAGACATTAAAAATTTACTAAAATGTACCCTTCTGAAAAGAATTATGCCAAAAGGATCATCCAAAACTTACAATGACATCACATATATCAAAAGGAAAACACTTACTGTTTAATTGAATAGGCCCTCAGCCGTAGTACTGACCAGCATCGTATGGGTATTGCGAGCTCTAATCACAGTACGTATCTGTGTTTTCATTGTTTTCTCTAAGAGAATAGTATCCCCATGTGTAAGGGCCATATGTTGCATTCTGCTTGTATTATCGGGCTTTACGCTATGAAATTCTATGTTTTCACCTATAGAAAAGAAAATATGTTTATCAAAAACTTAAATAGTGCTAGATTTATATGAGCCATAAACAATATTAAAGAAAGAATCTGATAGTACCTCACGCCTCACCTTTTCTTCCCGATGCATTCCCAACCAAAGGGGTTGAACCGACCATTATAGGAATCAAGACGGGCCTAACAAATTTCAGAAGCGCAGTTCTTATAACAATACCATACAATACTATTGGAGCTGATAAGCAATAGGCAGTACTGATTTCCTAACTTTAATACTGCCACTAAGTTGTACAAAGTAAAAAAAGATACTAAACCAAAAGAAAAATCAAAATTGATGTTACCATCAGAAAATTGTACTCAGATTATTCGACTCCATACATTCCCTTTGACAGCTTGCTACTACATAGCCTAAACCCTTAAAAGAAATCGAGATTAATCTAGTAAGATCATATGGAACCACAAAATCATATAAGAGCACCTTTTTACATTGATTATCCACAGAGACAAAAAGAAATAACCTATGCTAAGGCTATATAAAAAGAATGGCATATCAATCCGAGAAACATCAAAAATCCTCATGCATAGTGGACTTTGAACAAAATTAAACGAATTTGATTGTTTCTTAAATTCAACCAGACAATGAAAACTCAATTTAATCGGCTTGCCTTCTCGTAACTTAACATTTTGCAATTATGCTCCTTTGCTGGTCCTTTGATATCTAGATTGTTCTTCATGGGAAAAAAATGTTAGATAGAATAACAAAAAAAAACTACGAGCAAATTTATTGTATGGTCCAACGCTAAAGTTGCAACCTTTGAGAATCAAGTGAGACAATTGAAGGCTTATCGCTATTTAACCTCATAATTACTTTTCTCAACGGGAATAGATACCAGAAAGAGAACTTACCTAAGGAGGGATGCAGCCAGGATCTAGATAGACAATCCTCATCAGCTCTCACGCCCTATTTGTAAAAGAAATAAATAAATAAATAAAATATTCATAAACAAAACCGAATTTGAAAAACAATCACAAAATCAACCTTCACCGAAGTTGAGGTCGGCTGTGTGCTTTCACCTACTCTTCATCTGCTTCTCTTCTAGCACAAAAGAGAACAATGACTTATTTTTTTAGGCCGACGTTTCCTTCGCTTAGATGCCAGAGAGAAAAGAGAAAAGAGAGGAGAACGCTAAATTAGTGATAAAGGAGGTGGGAGAGGTCTTGTGCGTGGAAAAAGCGAAGATGGAGACAGAGGCGTCTACTGCTGCTGTTGCGTGCTCCATCGCCTCAAGTCGACAACGCAGAGAGCATAGTGATAAGGCAGGTGGCGAAAAGGGAAGGCATGGGGTGGTCGTACAGAGCAGAGAGGCAGAGGAGAGAACAAAGAGAGAAGAGGGGAGGCGGACTACTCTAGAAAAAAAATAAGGGGAGAGAGCTCGGAGAGCGGAGGGGAAAAGAAAGGAAGAGAGAAAGAGGGCTCGATCGTCTGACGAGTGATGAAGAGAGAGAAAAGTGACGGTCTGACGGACGGAGTCACGGAGAGGTCGAGGCTTAATCTGACGGACATGGGAGAGAAATGAACGGTGCTGATTGATAAACGCTGACGTCACAGTGGTACTGTAGAAAAGACCCTGGAATTGGAGTATTTTTTGATGAGCGACTACGGTTGTAGTTCCGTTATTTGACCATGTATCAACTAGTTGTTCAGTCCTCGTAGTGTAATTTTTAGTTTAATTGTCAAGTGAGAAAATTGAAGCTTTTTAATAGAAAACAAAACTTTGATGGGAACTTTTTGTTGGCTTCTTGCTTTAGGTTTTCCTTCTTATATTGATTAAACACATGATATCTGCCCGGAAAAAAAAAATTAAACACATGACTACACCTCAAAACTGCTTACAAAAATTAACTCAAACAGCCAAAATGCTTACTGATGAAGGAATTAAATCCTAGTACCAAATAAAATTTGTATACCTAGACCTAACCTCACTAATCGTTTGTAGTTTAGTTCTAGGGTCGAACCCAAAGGACGGATTAACGAATACCGGACTTGTTCTTTTTCTGAAGCTAGACAATTAAAAAGGAGTGGATTTAATTGTAAAACGAACTAATTAAATAAACATGCACTAAGATAAATATTTTTGGGTGTTTTTGTGAATTAAAATAATTAAGAAATCTAAATGATTGTTTTGGTTTTTCAAATAGTATAAAAACGTCTTAGGGATCAGGTTTCGTTTTAGTTTGGACTTCTAAAACTCAAAGTTCAACACTTTCATGCAAAAACCCAAGTTTTATAGGCAACAGCATTTCAACTCGGTCCGAGTTGTGTCCATCTCGGTCCGAGTTGAGAACTGAGGTGACTCGATTTGACTTGATTTGGTCTGTTATGAATCATGCAAGGATTGGTTGGCTAAACCTAGACTTACTAACCCTCAACGTTCGCTTTTTGGGCCAGGGAATGGTTTAATAACAACCGCTTCTAATCAAACTAATTAACCCACAACTTTTGGTATAGGAAAGACAATTAGCTTGAACTTGTTTAATGGTTTTCGTAAGGATATTTAGAAGTCTTTTGCACTGTCTAAAAATAACACTTTTGGTGTTAATTAATCTCCCCTTTCGGATCTACGATTTATCCCATGTACTTGACTTAAACTAATCTTGTTTATCCTAACTTAGGCTTAACTAAACGTGGCCATTCATTTAGAAGTTAATTAAGAAATCACAAGCAGTTCAAACAAGCAATTAAAGACTACTCATTAAACAAATCACAAGTCATAACAAAATATCACAAGTCAAATATCGTCATCCAAACTTCAACTACTCCCTTACTCCTAAGACTACTCAAACTTAGCCTAACATAGTGCTAGAACAAACAACAACAAGAGTATAAATAACAAGATACAATCCCATAAAAAATAGAGAAGAAAACATAGGAAGAATAAACTGAATACTCCCTCTATGCTTCAACACCGTCTTCTAGGGCAGTGGGGTGATGCAAGATGAATTCTGAACCTTCTTCTCGCTGCCGTCGCTTGGAGATTAGGGTTCCTTAGGGTTTCTGTGGCTAACAAAGCTTGGAAAGGAGAAATTACAATTGTGGAGGCTTTCTATGCTTTTTTTAGGCAGAGGGAGAGCCTTTTATAATGGTTCCACACACAAGGAAAGAGATCTAGGGCGCCAGGGCAAGAAAAACTACCAAAAAACATCATTTCCATGCATGAAAACTTGCCATATGAGATAAGTCGGTGTTCAACTCGGACCGAGTTGAGGTCAACTCGGACCGAGTTGAAAACAGGTGAGTCAAGGCATGTGCAACTCGGTCCGAGTTGCCTCCATCTCGGTCCGAGTTGAAGTCTGAAAATCGTCTTTCGCGCTAGAAATGAGTCGTCTAGCATTCGTCTTGTGCCGGAAATCATCTAGAGCTTGTTAATCCACCAAAACCAAGTAAAACCCTGAAAATAAGAAGAGACACGACGGCAGAGCCATTTCTTGGAAAAACATAACATTTTATCAAATAATCTAATGGTTTGAATGTAATTTAGGTGCTAAGTACGGTCCGAATACCATCAAATAATAACGATATCAAATCCCCCCAAACTTAAACTTTGCTTGTCCTCAAGCAATGCCCTAAGCTTAAAGAACCAGACAGTACCTAAATCTAAAATCAATTCAATTCTCAAACCATGAAATTTCGCTAAGAAAATCAATTGCTTATGTTAAAACTCTCACACTTAAATCAAATAAGTCAAACTGAGATTTTTTTCAAGAACCGAGTTTTGTATTCTACAAATTAAATTATGCAACTCTTGGTCTAAATGAAAAGATTTTCTCCAATTCAAGGACTCTAGCTTCTCTCTATTATTTCAAATGCGATCTCAATTTCAATTACTCGTTCCTTTTCATATTTCACAAAAATTTGTAAAGTCATTTATCAAAGTCAGAAATTTTGTAATGAATTTCTCTTAAAAGCAATTTCAATTTTTCACCAATTTTCTTTTTTGTGCAAGTCGAGCCGTGGGGCTTTACACCCTAGAGAATAATGCGGTATCATTGGCCTTGAATTTGCTACTAGCACATGACGCGCTAGGGAGGTTGGACGGGTGTTGCTCGACTATGGCCACGGTACACTTGGGCCATAATACTCAACAACTCCTTTACCAATGCTTTCGCACCGGGTCCGGTAGAATTAAGCATGAATTGTCCAATTATTTCTCGCTTTCTTTGAGTTGTAATTCCTAACAATTCATACTTAACTCAATACCCTCCAATTTGTGGCTAAGTTGGTGGAAAAAGGCCTCAGTGCGTCCTCGTTTTCACAGCTATTTTGATTTATTATCCCATTAAGTTTGCTCGTTGGTGATTCAAGCGATTAAAAGTATTTTCAACAAAACCAAATTCATTCTATAATTTCCCAAGTCGATAAACTTCTTTTCAAAAGTTTGTCAAAACACGAATCAGTTCACTCGGTAAAAACTTGTGAGAATCGACTAAAATTGATCTAATAGTTTTAAGCATCCAAAAATCAAGTCCTATCCTTGTGAAATTCCTTCAATTTTTGTCCATTAGTGCAAGAGTTAATTTGAGATATCAAAACATTTTAAGGTTCTTTGCGAAAAATTTTATTTGACTTTAAAATGGCTTCAAAAGTGTGAGTTCCATCCATTAAATTCAATTTGATAGTAATTAAGCACATGCAATTGATTTCCGATCAAAATTCCATTGAAAAAGAGAAAAAACCAAAAAAATCCAATGTTCAACTCGGACCGAGATGAGGTCAACTCGGACCGAGCCAAAAAAACAATTTTGCGAAAAATTCTCAAATTTTCAACGATTTTACTATCCCTCCCCCCAAACTTGAATTATGCATTGTCCTCAAGGCATTCATTCACAGAGAAAAGTAAATAGGAGGGAAAAGAAAACTTAGCCAATTTTTATTTTCCAACGTGCTGATTTGCTCTTAGTTTGTTCTCTCGAATTCCAAGATGGCTCTACTTCTTTCCTTGAGTTTTTATGCAACCCGTATGAGGTCGATCGGGGTTAGTTGTTTCACGTAACCAATGGTGCTCTAGCACGAATTGCATCTTTCTTCGTTTGTTCCTTAAAAAATTCCTAAAATTAATCAAACAATATCAACAATCAATTTATTTTTTTTTTGTTTTTATATTTTTCTAATTTTATTGTTTTTCTATTTTCTAATTTTTTTGTATTTTTTTTAAAGACAATAAAAATAAAAATAAAAGAGAGAAGGGTTGAGAAATTCTTGGGTTGCCTCCCAAGAAGCGCTTGTTTTAGGTCACGAGCTTGACCGTCTTTTGCTAAGTCTTGATTGGATTGGGCTCAGAGAGTGAGACGGCGAGCGACTTGTCATTACTCTTGTTGGTGATGTCATCCAAGGGAGTTCCATGCATGCGAGTTGAGAGATCATCAAACAAGTACCCCATTGTTCCTTTTCCAACAGAAAGCTTCTTCGTTTGTCCTGTATCTAGCTTAGAATTAGCAATAACAAGGTTCGTTTGACTAGAGCCAAGAGATTCATACTTGAGGGAGGTCGGGAGAGACTTCAATTCGACTTTGGAGGCCTCAATTTGGATCGAACCAGGACAATTCGAACCAAACAGAAGGTTTGTGGCCTTTTGTTCCTCAAATCGGGGCTCAACTCGGTCCGAGTTGAGGGTCGAGTTAGGTTGAAATTTGATGTTTTGAGCCTCTGTTACGTCGCGTAGGATCTCCCCTACCCCAATTGACTCTTGCAAATCATCGAGAGAGTCTTGGTAGCTTTTAAGGGCGTCATGGTATTGCTCTCTAAGAGACTCTTCGATTTCAGGCACCTCTTGAACCATACAACACTTGTCAACGGGGTCGGGACACTTCAAAGCATGATCTATTGAAAAATGGAGTTGCTCTCCCCCTATTCTAACAAAAATTGTCCCATCTCGGGCATCCATCATTACACCGGCGGTTCTAAGGAAGGGGCGTCCCAAAATGATAGGCACCTCCTTGTCTTCTTCCATATCCATGACCACAAAATCTCCCGGTACAACAAACTTTCCCACTTGAACGGGCACGTCTTCCAAAATACCCAAGGGCAACCGCATTGAGGAATCGGCAAGTTTTAACGTCATTCTTGTGGGTCTAAGCTCCCCAAAGCCGATTTTCTCATAGACTGTCTTAGGCATTAGGCTCACACTTGCTCCCATGTCACACAATGCTTGTTTGATTATAGCTTTTCCAATGACACAAGGGAGAGCAAACCTACCTGGATCCTCCAGTTTGGGTGGCATTTTACTTTTCAAGGCTTGACTACTACGAGCCGTTAGGGCCACCGTCTTCAATTCTTCCAAGGATCTTTTGCCTGAGCATAACTCTTTTAGAAACCTTGCATAGATAGGCACCTGGGCTATAGCATCAGTGAATGGGATAGTGATTTTCAATTGTTTTAAGATCTCCCAAAATGCCTTGAATTGAGAATCTTCCTTTCTTTTCATGAGTCGTTGAGGAAAAGGCACTGGAGGTTGATAGGTTGAACTAGGTTGCACTTCCTTCTCATTCCCTTCAGTCGGTGCCTTCATTTTCTCACTTTTCTCTTTCAACTCGGACCGAGATGGGTCCAACTCGGACCGAGTTGAATTGGGTGTGGTCTCTATATGGCCTTGCAGTGGATCAATGGCAGTGCTTTGTGGTTCTTTGACCTCATGGAGTGGAGGATATGGCCTAAGCTGCTCCAGAATAGGCTCCGTTGCACTCGGAACCTCCAACTCGGGGCTCAACTCGGGCCGAGTTGATGGTCGAGTTGCTTCTTCGGGTGGCATAGGTGGGTCTTCGTATTGTCTTCCACTTCTCAAAACATGCAAGGCCTTGATCTCTGCATTAGGATTGACTTGTGGCTGCCCCGGAAGTTGTCCTGGAGGTCGGGAAAAATGCGCCTCCATCATTCGCTCCAAGCGTCGCAAGGTGCTTGCACTACCCTTCAATTCGTCAGTGGTGGCCTTCAATTCGTCCAATCCTATAGCCACAGATTTATTAAATTTCTCTTGTTCACTCATGAATTCTTGAACAACAATTGGAATATCTTCCCTATTGGAAAAAGGTTTCTTTTGAAATGATTGGTCTCTATTGTTGTTATTGAAATGGGCATTTTTATACAAGCTTGGCAGGTTATTTTGGTACTTTGAACCGAAAGGGAGCCCATTGTTTAGGGAGTTCACTTGGGCCCCTCTGTTACCAATTTTAGCAAGAGGACAATTAAGAGATGTATGTCCCTCCTCGCCGCATGCTCCGCATTTGTTAGAATAGAGATGTGTCCCTTGAGCCGATTGGTAAGCGGCAAGTTCGGCTTCTAGCTCTGCGATTCTATCATCTCTAGAAGCGATCTCATGGACCTGTTGCCTCGAACAGCTAGGGCGGCGTGGATTTGGCATAGGATACCATGTGTAGTTCCTTGCACAATAATCAAGCAAGTCTCGCCCTCGCGCAGCGTCAAGTCTTTTGAATGCCCCACCTGAAATAGTATCAACGTTAATCTTAATATTATCATATAATCCAGCATAAAAATTTTTAATTAACATCCATTCTTGAATTCCATGATGTGGACAAGAATTTTCAAGATCCCTAAACCGTTCCCATGCATCCCTCATTGTTTCGTCATCTTTTTGGGCAAAATTATTTAATTCCCTTCTAATCGCATCAGATCTGTCCGCGGGGAAATACCTATCCAAGAAAGTTTGTGCCATTTGTTCCCAAGACCGAATTGACCCCTTTTTTAAAGTTTTATACCATTTTTGGGCTTTATCCTTGAGGGTAAAATGGAACAACAAAATCCTAATCGCTTGTGGAGGGACACCATTAAACTTAATTAATCTAGTGCAATCAACAAAAGTTTGTAAATGAGCATGAGGATCCTCTTTATCATCTCCGTAAAACGGATTTTGTTGGACAAGCGCGACGTGGTTGGGAGCTATCTGCATGTTGTTAGCTTCGATTCCTGGAATCACCACTGGTCCGCCTACGTCCCTTGCACTAGGGGTGCCAAATTCGCCAAGGGTTCGATCGCGCCCCGCCTCGTCATTGTCATCGGGGTTGTGGACGCTTGCTTCGTCTTCGTTGATCCATCGGCGACGCTCGTCTTCGAAATCCCTTCTTTGACCCGCGAGAGCATCCCGGTCTGCTGTAAGTCGAGCCTCCCTTTGCTCAAGTTGGAGGCGGAGTGCCTCCAAGTCGCGTGTTTGCTGGGCAATGGCTTCGGGTGTGAGTGGATCAGCCATCGCGGTGTTTTCTTCCCTCCTTCTAGGGTTGAACTTGGTCTGAGTTTCGGTGGAAGAGAGGGGCTGAGTTAGCTCGGACTCTTCGTTTAATTTCTGGAGAAAGCTTCTGACTTCAGATCGTGAGGGCTTCTTCCTTTGATTATCCCCTGCCAGTCCTACAATAGAAAGAGAGAAAGGTGAGTAAACAAATGTAAAAATCTAGTCTCCAAATACTTAAACAAGTATCCAATATCGACACCGTCCCCGGCAACGGCGCCAATTTGATGAAGGAATTAAATCCTAGTACCAAATAAAATTTGTATACCTAGACCTAACCTCACTAATCGTTTGTAGTTTAGTTCTAGGGTCGAACCCAAAGGACGGATTAACGAATACCGGACTTGTTCTTTTTCTGAAGCTAGACAATTAAAAAGGAGTGGATTTAATTGTAAAACGAACTAATTAAATAAACATGCACTAAGATAAATATTTTTGGGTGTTTTTGTGAATTAAAATAATTAAGAAATCTAAATGATTGTTTTGGTTTTTCAAATAGTATAAAAACGTCTTAGGGATCAGGTTTCGTTTTAGTTTGGACTTCTAAAACTCAAAGTTCAACACTTTCATGCAAAAACCCAAGTTTTATAGGCAACAGCATTTCAACTCGGTCCGAGTTGTGTCCATCTCGGTCCGAGTTGAGAACTGAGGTGACTCGATTTGACTTGATTTGGTCTGTTATGAATCATGCAAGGATTGGTTGGCTAAACCTAGACTTACTAACCCTCAACGTTCGCTTTTTGGGCCAGGGAATGGTTTAATAACAACCGCTTCTAATCAAACTAATTAACCCACAACTTTTGGTATAGGAAAGACAATTAGCTTGAACTTGTTTAATGGTTTTCGTAAGGATATTTAGAAGTCTTTTGCACTGTCTAAAAATAACACTTTTGGTGTTAATTAATCTCCCCTTTCGGATCTACGATTTATCCCATGTACTTGACTTAAACTAATCTTGTTTATCCTAACTTAGGCTTAACTAAACGTGGCCATTCATTTAGAAGTTAATTAAGAAATCACAAGCAGTTCAAACAAGCAATTAAAGACTACTCATTAAACAAATCACAAGTCATAACAAAATATCACAAGTCAAATATCGTCATCCAAACTTCAACTACTCCCTTACTCCTAAGACTACTCAAACTTAGCCTAACATAGTGCTAGAACAAACAACAACAAGAGTATAAATAACAAGATACAATCCCATAAAAAATAGAGAAGAAAACATAGGAAGAATAAACTGAATACTCCCTCTATGCTTCAACACCGTCTTCTAGGGCAGTGGGGTGATGCAAGATGAATTCTGAACCTTCTTCTCGCTGCCGTCGCTTGGAGATTAGGGTTCCTTAGGGTTTCTGTGGCTAACAAAGCTTGGAAAGGAGAAATTACAATTGTGGAGGCTTTCTATGCTTTTTTTAGGCAGAGGGAGAGCCTTTTATAATGGTTCCACACACAAGGAAAGAGATCTAGGGCGCCAGGGCAAGAAAAACTACCAAAAAACATCATTTCCATGCATGAAAACTTGCCATATGAGATAAGTCGGTGTTCAACTCGGACCGAGTTGAGGTCAACTCGGACCGAGTTGAAAACAGGTGAGTCAAGGCATGTGCAACTCGGTCCGAGTTGCCTCCATCTCGGTCCGAGTTGAAGTCTGAAAATCGTCTTTCGCGCTAGAAATGAGTCGTCTAGCATTCGTCTTGTGCCGGAAATCATCTAGAGCTTGTTAATCCACCAAAACCAAGTAAAACCCTGAAAATAAGAAGAGACACGACGGCAGAGCCATTTCTTGGAAAAACATAACATTTTATCAAATAATCTAATGGTTTGAATGTAATTTAGGTGCTAAGTACGGTCCGAATACCATCAAATAATAACGATATCACTTACGCTCCATGTCATCACCTTATGAAGTTCAAACTCATGACTACACGTCAAAAACACCAGTCTTAAGTGTCCATCAATTTCCAATCGTTTTATTTCTTTCTAAAATAAATTTCCTTGCAGTTGATAAAAATCCAACTCAGCCCCAACCATTCCGAAATTCAAGCTTGATCGACAATTATTTTTCCTTTCAAAAATAAAAAAAAACTCAGATGCTACCTAGGCCAGATCAACATGTATTTTGAACTAGACTTTCCAAATCAATATAATCTGAGCTATATCAAGAGAGAATGTCCAAATCAATGTGCGTGTGTTTGAGTTTCTGACAAGAAAATTGTAGGACTGGCGCAGCACAAACGATTCAGGAAAAGAAAATGCGAATGATTTATTTAATTTATGACAGTAGATCATGGAACTCAAGTGACATTGATCGAGACCCAAACATGCAGAAAGAAATAATTTATCATTCGGATGTATTAACTTTTATGAAATTTCTGTTTGATAATTATAATGCTAATATTTATAATTTAAAATACTTTAACTATGCTATGTCTGATGCTTACATTCAAATTAAACATAAACATGTTTAAAATATATCAGGGGGAAAAGTTACTAGCACATATAAAATACAGATTACTCGTGTTTAATTTTAACTTTAATATTGTGATAGTTAAAGTTCAAAATATTTCTATCAGTCTTTAAAAATGTATATGCAGGATAGAAGAAATTTTTTTCCCTCCGTAATTCCGTTGGATTCTCACTTGGTAGCTAGGATGTTGTCCGGCTGGTCCAAAAGAAAGAGAAATGATAACTTTCATCTGCAATTTTGTCATCGTTTGAACAAAATAAACATATAAATAATCAACGTGAATAGGTACAAACAAATAAATTTTGTCATCTTTTGTTTAGATTTTTATATGCATATTCAACCTATTTGTTTGTATGTGTTAATTTTGATCATCAAAACATATATTATAGCCCAGTGAGGATCCGAGTTCAAAATTCGGATCCAACACTGTTCAAGAACAGTTCTTCAGACAATATTTTCGGTCGGATTTTTTGTTGCAGTAGCTAAGCGTGCGGTCATTTAGTCAACCACAGATAGAGGAGGTTGGTCGCAGAAAATCCCACACCTAAATCCCACATTTAAAATTTCAGGATTTTCTATAGTATTTCAACCAACAATCAAACACATTGTAGAGATGGGTTCTCATAGAAAATCCGTCTGTTTTTTCTCTCTCTTGCCACCCATGTGCATAATTTCAGAATTTTCTGTGGTCCTTCAACCAACAATCAAACACATTTTAGAGATGGGTTCTCACAGAAAATCCGTCTGCCTCTCTTTCTCCTGCCGCCCATGTGCATGAGTGTTGCCGTGCGCCTCTATCTCCCTCCATTCCATTCAATAATGGAAGGATCCATTTTCCAATTTGAGATAAAGTATGGTTTTGTTTTTTAATTGTTTGGAGGGCTCAAAAAAATTATTTGCCTATGAAAATTTGTATACGTGACAGATATATGATGAATCCTTTCTTGTGATATTTTCTAATTATGGATCTATAATTTTTTAAAATTATTTTCTAAACCTCATAAAATCTGATCTTTATTCTATTTTTCTTTAGAGATTGTTTGGAGACTTTTAAAAAATTATTTCTCCATTTAAATTTATGTACTTATTTATAGATATATGGAGAATTTTTCCATATCAAAATTTCTAATTATGGCCGTATAAATACAGAGAACTATTAACAGTGTCTCGAAAGAAATATTTAAAAATATATAGCGTAAACTTTAAGGATAAAGATAAACCGCACAACAGTGCTCCGGACATTGAATCACGAGTCCAGAGCACTCAGTAGACAACTTATGAATCATGTGATAATTTTCTGTCTAATTTTATCAAATTATGAATCTTTTTTTTCTATTTTTTATGTTTTATCGCCTCATCTAAAAATGTTATTTTTAAAATTTATTTTTTTTCATATTATTTATTTTTTCAGACACAATTATCTTACATAACAAATTTTACTTTTATTGTAAGAGACAGGTTTACAATAGTTATATGTGGTAAAAATAGATCGCACAACGTGCGATACCCCCACTAGTATATTCATCTTGTCTATTTCATGTATTCACTTTGTTCAAAAAATAACAAACAATGATAAACCGGCAGATGTAGTAATCCATTTTCAAGAAAAATCATAATGCTAGAGTTGTGCACTACCCGCTGGAAAATACTAAGAACTAAAATCGTGGGAGTCACCCGAAACTCATCAAATCTCCAAATGCAATGATACTTGAGCGAATCTTGCACGTTGCACGATTTATTCATATTTAATAAAAAAATTAGATTATACATGATAATCACGCATATAGGACTTGTTTGGATGGATTAGGAATAAAGAAAGAAGAATTATTTCGAGCAGAAAAAATAGAAAGAGTGTTATTTCGGGAAGCATGGGGAGAGTGATATTCCGAAAAGAAGAAATATTGTTTGGATGATGTGTTATGAATAAGAAATAAAAAGAAATGATGTGTTAGGAAGAGTGTTATGTTAGGAACTCAAGTCCTTGTGCAATTTAATTTTTTATTACTCATTAACAAACAATTAATAATTGCAAATAAACGGATCTTTTCATTCAAGCTTTTAACATCGCAAAAGAGAAGTGTAGGAGGTTACCTCTTCCAAAATCGTATTTGGAAGGCTCGAATCCTTTCTCTAGGAATCGATGGCGTGCTCATCACCTTCACGGCCGCCCTCCGGTTGCCTCGAGTCCACCAAGAAGATTAACCAAAGTCTCAAGTCAAGTGCTAGCTTGTTTGAGATGATAGCGAATTCCCTAGCTTGTGTCGTCGGCCAGAGAGAGAGAGGGAGGCGAACGCAAGAGAGAAGGCAAATTTCTGCCCTAGCTTGTGCCGTCGGCCAGAGAGAGATGGAGAGAGAGATTAGGGTTTTTCCCACGTTATTTCCATTAACAATGTTGCCTTATAAAAAGACTAGCTCTCTTCTAGTTTTTGTCTGGACAAAAATATCCCTCAAAATCCAAAAATTTCAGGGTTTATGTGGGTTAATCCACATGACATAATGACCCATTAATCCACTCCATTAATTAATCTCAAATCGAGCTTTTAATTAACTGTTTAAATAAAAGTCTGATCAGCTCAATATAATTAATATATGTTGAACGAATTTAATTATTAACATATTAATAATTAATTTAGAATTAGCATATGCATTATATTATTTCTATATGATTCTCTTGAGTTAATTAATTATAACGATTCGCAACGGTATATAATTAATTAATCAACTTATCATATTTTCGCAGTACTCGCTATTACAAATAAATAAATAATGCACGTATGGTTAAAGTCTTATTTGTGGGATCCTTTGACGATTTATGCTATGTTGGCCATGGAAAATAAATCACCATTTATTTTCAATAATCATAAGCGGTATCTAACAGCACGTTATGATTCCTAACTCGTATAAATAAATATTGTACTAATACGGTACTTCAATCCTGCATAATCCTTGTATCTTATTGTATCTTATTGTTTTCATTCCTATGTCATATGATATCCTTGTATAATCCAAGATAGGAGTGTGTCATTCTTGCAGATTATACGTTTCTTGATCTAGACTTGATCGCCTAGTTGCGCGCATATCTATCAAGGGGCCCAGTAGATATCATCACTCACTAGATGAACTAATGAGGGACATATGGTTGTATTGATGAACAGTTTTTCCCCGCACAATTCAAGAGAACATAAATAAAGTCCGTATAGCAGCCCTTATCAGGAATCAACGTTAGATGATATTTATAGAATCTATCCTTATGTGGAAAAATTGAACCATCTCAAACTCGAAATAAAAAACATATGAAATAAATAATGACACATAATGACATAACACAATCCATATATTTATTTCATTGGGTCATGTCATGTGCTATGTTTCAGTAACATACACATATGCAATTAAGTCGGTAACTCCTTACCCATGATTTGTAGAACTTAATCATCACTTAACTTGCATACTAATCTTATATGATAATTAATATTTCTTGTTAATTATCAAGATTATAGATTCTTTAGAGATATTATTGTCATTCTAACGAATGATCCACATAGATCTATAATTCAGATCCTCAACCTGAATGATCTGTCAATAATAAACTCTAGGAATAAGTGATCAACTATCATCAATAACATAAACTAATATAATAGCTACCAACTGATTGACTTCCAGGACATATCTCTAGCATGTTATTGCGGAAGAACCATTCTCACCTTATTCCTAACACGTTTGGAAGCTTAGGAATAACCCTTCCTAAGTGCAAATAATATGATTTTGAGTAACACTTGAGCATTTCAATTGGTTTTGGATTCATTCTAAGTCATTTCATTATAATAATCTACATTTAAATTCTTTCTAATGTCTAGAAAAAGATTCGTATTTTATTTATTCAAAAATATTGGATTATATAAGACAATTACGCATATAAAATGCAAATAATGCAATTCTAACTATCATTTGAGCATTTCAATCGTTTCTCGATTTTTTTTTCCAAGTCATTTCATCACAAAAATCTACATTTAAACTCTTTATAATGTATAAAATATGATTCATATCTTAATTATTCAAACATAATGGATTTTACATGGTACTTACGTATACAAAATGCAAATAATACAATTCTGAGTATCATTTCAGCATTTCAATCATGTCTGGATTAATTCTAATTTATTTCATCATAATAATTTATATTTAAACTATTTATAATATCTAAAATATGATTCATGTCTTATTTATTCAAAAATATTGGATTATAAATGGTAATTACTCATATAAAGTGCAAATAATGCAATATTGAGTATCATGTGAGCATTTAAATCGTTTCTGGATTCATTCTAACTCATTTCATCACAATAATCTACATTTAAACTTTTTATACTGTATATAATATTATTCATATCTTATTTATTCAAAAAACTGGATTATACATGGTAATTACGTGTATAAAGTGCAAATAAAGCAATTTTGAGTATCATTTGAGCATTTCAATCATTCCTTGATTCATTCTAAGTCATTTTCACCACAATAATCCACATTTTAACTTTTATATTTTCTACAATATGATTCATATCTGATTTATTCAAAAAGATTGAACTATATAAGGTAATTACGCATATAAAGTGTAATAAGGTAATTCTGAGTATCATTTGAGCATTTCAATCGTTTCTGGATTCAATTTAAGTTATTTTATTACAATAATCTACATTTAAACTCTATATACTGTCTAGAATATGATTCATATCTTATTTATTAAAAATATTGGATTATACATGGTAATTAAGCATATAAAGTGAAAATAATGCAATTCTGAGTATCGTTTGAGCATTTCAATCGTTTCTGAATTTATTCTAAGTCATTTCATTAAAATAATCAACATTAAACCTCTTTATAATGTCTAGAACACGATTCAAATTTCAGTTATTCAAAAAGAATTGATTATACATGGTAATCATGCATATAAAGTGCAAATAATGCAATTTAGAGAGTCATTTGAGCATTTCAAATATTTCTGGATTCATTCTAAGTTATTTCATCACAATAATCTACATTTCAACTCTTTATACTGTCTAGAATATGATTCATATCTTATTTATTTAAAAAATTGTATTATGCATGGTAAATACGTTAAATTTTTTTTTATTAATACAATTCTGAATATTGTTTGTATATTTCAATCGTTTCTGGATTTAATTCTAAGTCATTCCGTCAAAATAATCTATATTTAAACTTCTTATATTGTCTAGAATATGATTCAAATTTATTTACTCAAAAGATTGCACTATACATGGTAATTATAATGCAATTTTGAGTATCATATCAGCATTTCAATCGTTTCTGTATTCATTCTAAGTATTTTCATCGCATTAATCTACATTTAAGCTATTTATACTGTCTATAATATGATTCATATCTTATTTCTTCAAAAGATTGAACTATACATGGTCATTACACATATAAAGTGAAAATAATGCAATTCTGAGTATCATTTGAGCATTTTAATCCTTTCTGAATTCATTCTAAGTCATTTCATAACAATAATTTACATCTAAATCTTTTGTACTGTTTAAAATATAATTCATATCTTATTTATTCAAACAAATGGACAACATAAGGTAATTACGCATAGAAAGTGCAAATAATAGAATTTTGAGTATCATTTTGAGCATTTCAATCATTTCTGGATTCATTCTAAGTCATGTCATCACACTAATCTACATTTAAACTCTTTATATCATCTAGAATATGATTTATATATTATTTATTCAAAAAGATTGTATTATACATGGTAATTACGCATATATGAAGTGTAGATATTGCAGTTATGAGTATCATTTGAGCATTTCAATCATTTATGGATTCATTTTATGTCATTTCATCACAATAATCTAGATTTAAATAATTTATATTGTCTAGAATATGATTCATATCTTATTTATTCAAAAAAATTAAATTACATAAGGTAATTGTAATAATCATATATCCTCAACGTGGAATGAACAGTTGCGGCTGTGTTTATTCTAGCTTTTCTCCGTGCAGCTATTCTGTTTTGGGCCGAGGTGACCCGTACAATAGTGTACTTATTTGACCGGTAAACCGGTTGATATTTTTCCTGTTATTTTACAGTTTTGTATGAGTGAACTTATTTGTTTAATTAGTTTCAATAATAAATAGTGCATCCTCCTACTAAAAATAGAAATAAAAAATATTCCTTCTTACATTTTTTTTCCCCTCCCGCTTTTCTCATGGAGTGAAGGAACATATGAAAAATGAGAGAAAACACCTCCTCTTCCTCAACAAATCTCCACTAATAGTATCGGCAATTTGGCATTTATTTACTCTAAGTTGAATTTTGTTGTTATTGTGATTTATTATTGTGAACCTCTTCAATTTTCAAAACTGAATGTGAGAAATATGCATAATTTTGCAATTGGTCTACGGTCTACCAGATGCTGTAAAAATGATTTGACCCAAATTTATAAATTTGATTGACAAAATCATCATTGTCCACACTTGATTGACAAAATCAAAGTATTGTAAATTAAAAAAAAATCGAAGTATCAATTAAAAAATATAATGCCACGATTCATTCAGCAAGATAAGGCTGCAATGTACGCATTGAGAAAATTTTAAATCCCACAGATTATTTGCATTGGCATGATATGCTAGCAAACTCAAAACAAGTTCTTAATTTTTTTTTATTAATTTGTCATTCATGGTCTCGTCTTCTAGCCCAAAATCATAGTGCAATTGTTCAGATGTTCCAAAGTTGAGTGAACTGCTACGAGATGGGACTGACAATTAATGTTGATCAGACTTGTAATTTCTTCATAGCTCTGACCATTTGCAACAGTAATGGTGCTGGCGCCGATCAAGGTACAGATAGGTAATCCCGTTAGGACTGTAGAACATATAATATGCAGATGTTTATACAATTACTTTTTTTGTCTTTTTATATTTTAAAAATTGATTCCTCGCCTTGCACCAGCCGATTGTAAAAATTTATATATGTATGCTTACTGTAGTAATTAAGAATATGAATGTTTAATGAATGGTGTTAGAATCAAACATATATGACATCAAACATGATCTGAACTTTGACTGTTAAAATTTCAAACGACCGATCCGAACATCTCAATATGATCTCTATATTAAAATCTCTTAGAAATTCAAATTTTATATATTTTTTCAAATTTTCTAAATATTTTTTTTCAAATTTTCAAAATTGGAGGGTTCATAACTTTATAGATTGAACAACATATTCAAAAATTTCAAACAAATAGTAAAAAAACTCAAAAATTATAAAATTTTGTTTCCACATAGATTTTATATTAGAGAACAATTTGAGCGGTTGGGATCGATCATTTTAATTTTAAAAATTAAAATTTTATCATGTTGGACGAGTGTATGTGCCCTACATGTTTGACACTAGCCACTCCTAAGTTTAATTGCTTATTTTTATGGTTATATGTGATAATCTTATACTTGTAATCCAAAACTAATACAATTATGGTGATGTTAACAAATACATAAATTATAATAGACTTTTAAGTGCGGCATAAGATGATTCTTGCAATCTTGGTTGCGGCGAAACCGCAACTGAAGGATCTAGTTACTTATATAAAGTGTAAATAATGTAATTCTGAGTATCATTTGAGCATTTCAATCATTTCTATTCATTATAAGTTATTTCATCAGAATAATCAATATTTAAACTCTTTATGCGGTCTAGAATGCAATTCATATCTTATTTAATCAAAAAGATTGGATTATAAATGATAATTTCGCAAATAAAGTGCAAACAAGGCAATTATGAGTATCATTTGGGCATTTCAATCACTTCTGGATTCATTCCAAGTCATTTCTTCACAATAATATACATTTCAACACTTTATACAATCTAGAATATGATTCAATGTTATTTACTCAAAAAGATTGGATTACACGTGGTAATTACGCTTATAAAACGTTAAAAATGCAATTCAGAGTATCATCTGGGCATTTCAATCGTTTATGGAATCATTATAAGTCATTTCATCACAATAATCCACATTTGCACTCTTTACACTATCTAGAACATGATTCATATCTTATTTATTCAAAAAGATTGGACTATACATGGTAATTACGCATCTCAACTCCAAATAATGCAACTTTGAGTATCATTTGAGCATTTCAATCGTTTCAGGATTCATTCTAAGTCTTTTCATCACAATAATCTACATTTAAACTCTTTATACTGTGTATAATATGTTTTATATCTTCTTTATTCAAAAAGTTTGGACTATATAAGGTCATTACACGAATAAAGTGCAAATAATACAATTCTGAGTATCATTTGAGCATTTCAATCATTCCTTAATTCATCCTAATTAATTTCATAACAACAATTTACATCTAAATCCTTTACACAGTCTAAAATATAATTCATATCTTGTTTATTAAAAAAAATGGACAATACAAGTTAATCACGCATAGAAAGTACAAATCATGCAAATATGAGTATCATTTGAGCATTTCAATCATTTTTGTATTTATTCTAAGTCATTTCTTCACAATAATCCACGTTCAAACTCTTGATACTGTCTAGAATATTATTCATATCTTATTTACTTACAAAGTTTGGATTATAAATGGTAATTACGCATATGAAGTGCAAGTAATACAATTTTGAGTATCGTTTGAGCATTTCAATCGTTTTGAATTTATTCTATGTCATTTCATCACAATAATTTACATCTAAACCATTTAAACTGTCTAAAATATGATTCATAACTTATTTATTCAAAAATATTGGACTATACAAGGTAATTACGCATAGTAAGTGCAAATAATGCAATTATGAGTATCTTATGAGCATTTCAATTGTTATGGATTTATTCTAACTCATTTCATCACAATAATCTACATTTAAACTCTTTATATTGTCTAAAATATGATTCATATCTTATTTATTCAAAAAGATTGGATTATACATGGTAATTACGCATATTAAGTGCAAATAATGCAATTCTGAGTTTCATTTGAGCATTTTAATTGTTTATGGATTCATTCTATGTCATTTCATCACAACAATCTACATTTAAATAATTTATATTGTCTATTATATGATACATATCTTATTTATTCAAAAAGATTGGATTACACAAGGTAATTACGTATATAAAGTGCAAATAATGTAATTCTTTGTATTATTTGAGCATTTCAATTGTTTCTATTCATCCTAAGTCTTTTCATCATAATAATCAATATTTAAACTCTTTGTACTATCTAGAATAAAATTAATATTTTATTTAATCAAAAAGATTGGATTATACATGGTAATTACGCAAATAAAAGTGCAAACAAGGTAATATTGAGTATCATTTGGGCATTTCAATCGTTTATGGATTCATTCTAAGTCATTTTATCATAATAATATACATTTAAACACTTTATTCTATCTATAATATGATTGACATGTTATTAACTCAAAAATATTGGATTACACGTGGTAATTACGCTTATAGAATTCTAAAAATGCAATTCTGAGTATCATCTGAGCATTTCAATCGTTGCTGGAATCATTCTAAGTCATTTCATCACAATAATCTATATTTGCACTCTTTATACAGGCTAGAACATGATTCATATCTTATTTATTCAAAAAGATTTGACTACACATGATAATTACGCATTTCAAGTCCAAATAATGCAATTCTGCGTATCATTTGCGCATTTCAATCGTTTCTGGATTAATTCTAAGTCCTTTCATCACAATAATCTACATTTAAACTTTTAATATTATCTATAATATGATTCATATCTTATTTATTCAAAATGATTGCTCTATATATGGTAATTACACACATAAGGTGCAAATAATGCAATTCTGAGTGTCATTTGAGCATTTCAATAGTTCCTAGATTCATTCTAAGTCATTTTAACACATTAATCTACATTTAAACTCGTTATACTATCTAGAATATAATTCATATCTTATTTATTCCAAAAGATTGGATTATACTTGGTAATTAAGCATATAAAGTGCAAATAATGCAATTCTGAGTATCGTTTGAGCTTTTCAATCGTTTATGAATTCATTCAAACTCATTTCATAAAAATGATCTACATTTAAACTCTTTATACTGTCTAGAATACGATTCATATCTTATTTATTCAATAAGATTGGATTATGCTTGTTAATTACGCATATAAAGTGCAAATAATGTAATTTTGATAATCGTTTGATCATTTCAAACGTTTATGAATTTATTCTAAGTCATTTTATCACACTAATCTGCATTTCAACAATTTATACTGTATATGATACGATTCATATCTTATTTATTCAAAAAGATTGGATTATACATTGTAATAACGATTAAAAATTGCAAAAATTACAATTCTGAGTATCGTTTGTGCATTTCAATCGTTTCTAGATTCATTCTAACTCATTTCATCAAAATAATCTACATTTAAACTTCTTATATTGTCTAGAATATGATTCAAGTCTTATTTACACAAAAAATTGCACTATACATGGTAATTAAGAACATAAAGTGCGAATAATGCAATTCTGAGTATTGTTTGAGCATTACAATAATCTACATTTACACTCTATATTCTGTTTAGAATGTGATTCATATCTTATTTGTTAAAAAAGATTGTATTATGCATGGTAATTATGCATACGAAGTGCCAATAATGCAATTCAGAGTATCATTTGAGCATTTCAATCGTTTATGGATTCATTCTATATTATTTCATCACAATGATCTACATTTAAACAACTTATACTGTCTAGAATATGATTCATATCATATTTATTCAAAAAGATTAGATTAAACAAGGAAATTACATATATAAAGTGCAAATAATGTAATTCTGAGTATCATTTGAGAATTTCAAATTTTTCTATTCATTTTAAGCCATTTCATCACAATAATCAACATTTTAACTCTTTGTACTGTCTAGAATGTAATTCATATCTTATTTAATCAAAAAGATTTAATTATACATGGTAATTACGCAAATAAAGTGCAAACAAGGCAATACTGAGTATCATTTGGGCATTTCAATCGTTTATGAATTCATTCTAAGTCATTTCATCATAAACACTGTATACTATCTAGAATATGATTCACATGTTATTTACTCAAAAAGATTAGATTACACATGGTAATTACGGTTATAAAATGCTAAAAATGCAATTTCGAGTATCATCTGAGCATTTCAATCCTTTCTGGAATCATTCTAAGTAATATCACCACAATAATCCACATTTGCACTCTTTATACTGTCTAGAACATGATTCAAATCTTATTTATTAAACAAGATTGGACTATACATGGTAATTACGCATCTCAAGTCCAAATGACACAATTCAGCGTATCATTTGAGCATTTCAATCTTTTATAGATTCATTCCAAGTCTTTTCATCACAATAACCTACATTCAAACTTTTAATATTGTTTAGAATATGATTCATATCTTATTTATCTAAAAAGATTGGACTATATATGGTAATTACGCATATAAAGTGCAAATAATGCAATTCTGAGTACTATTTGAGCATTTCAATAGTTCCTAGATTCATTCTAAGTCATTTCGTCACAATAATCTACATTTAAACTCGTTATACTGCCCAGAATATAATTTACTCAAAAAGATTGCACTATACATGGTAATTACGCACATAAAGTGCGAATAATGCAATTCTGAGTATCATTTGAGCATTTCGATAGTTCCTAAATTCATTCAAATTCATTTCATCACAATAATCTACATTTAAAATTGTTATACTGCCCAGAATATAATTTACTCAAAAAGATTGCACAATACATGGTAATTATGCACATAAATTGAGAATAAAACAATTCTGAGTATTATTTGAACATTTCAATCATTTCTGGATTTATTCTAAGTCATTTCGTCACAATAATCAAAATTTAAAATATTTATATCGTCTAGAATATGATTCATATCTTATTTATTAAAAAAATATTGAATTATACGTGGTAATTACGCAAATAAAGTCCATAAAACGTAATTCTGAGTATCATTTGAGCATTTCAATCGTTTTTGGATTAATTATTCTAAGTCTTTTCATCACAGTAATATACATTTAAACACTTTATAATGTCCAGAATATGATTCATATCTTATTTATTCAAAAAAAAAAAAATGGACTGTACAAGGTATTACCCAAAGAAAGTGCAAATAATGCAATTATGAGTATCATGTGAGCATTTCAATTATTGTGACCATCACAATAATCTACATTTATATCTTTATACTGTCTAGAATATGATTCATATCTTATTTATTCACAAAGATTGGATTATACATGATAATTACCAATATAAAGTGCAAAGAATTCCATTCTGAGTATGATTTGATTTTTTTCAATTGTTTTTGGATTTATTCTATGTCATTTTTTCACAATAATTTACATCTAAAACTTTTTATACTGTCTAAAATATGGTTCATATCTTATTTATTCAAAAAGATTGAACTATACAAGTTAATTATGCATAGATAGTACAAATAAAGCAATTATGAGTATCTTTTAAGCATTTCACTAGTTTCTGGATTCATTCTAAGTAATTTCATCACAATAATCTACATTTAAACTCTTTATACTGTCTAGAATGTGATTCATATCTTATTTGTGCAAAAAGATTGGATTATACATGGTAATTACGCATATGAGGTGCCAATAATGCAATTCTGAGTATCATTTGAGCATTTCATTCGTTTATGGATTCATTCTATGTCATTTCATCACAATAATTTATATTTAAACAACTTATACTATCTAAAATATGAATTATCATATTTATTCAAAAAGATTGGATTACACAAGGAAATTACATATAAAGTGCAAATAATGTAATTCTGAGTATCATTTGAGCATTTCCATCATTTCTATTCATTCTAAGTCATTTCATCACATTATTCAACATTTAAACTATTTGTACTATCTAGAATGTAATTCATATCTTATTTAATAAAAAAAATTATTATACATGTTAATTACGCAAATAAAGTGCAAACAAGGTAATTATGAGTATTATTTGGGCATTTCAATCGTTTCTGAATTCATTCTAAGTCATTTCATCTCAATAATGTACATTTAAATACTTTATACTGTCTAGAATATGATTCACATGTTATTTACTCAAAAAATTAGATTACACGTGGTAATTATCTTATAAAATGCTAAAAATACAATTCCGAGTATCATCTGAGCATTTTAATCGTTTTTGAAATTATTTTATGTGATTTCATCACAATAATCCACATTAGCACTCTTTATACTGTCTAGAAAATGATTCATATCTTATTTAATAAAAAATATTGGACTATACAAGGTATTATACATCTCATGTCCAAATAATGCAATTCTACATATCATTTGAGCATTTTAATTGTTTGTACATTTATTCAAGGTCTTTTCATCACAATAATCTACATTTAAACTCCTAATATTGTATAGAATAGGATTTATATTTTATTTATTCAAAAAGTTTGGACTATATATGGTAATTACGCACATAAAGTGCGAATAATGCAATTCTGAGTATCATTTGAGCATTTCAACAGTTCCTATATTCATTCTAAGTCATTTCATCAAAATAATGTACATTGAAACTCGTTATACTGTCCAGAATATAATTCATACCTTATTTATTCCAAAAGATTGGATTTTACATGGTAATTATGCATATAAAGTGCAAATGATGCAATTTTGAGTATCGTTTCAGCATTTCAATCGTTTCTGAATTCATTCTAAGATATTTAATCAAAATAATCTACATTTAAGCTCTTTATACTGTCTAAAATACGATTCATATCTTATTTATTCAAAAAGATTGGATTATGTTTGGTAATTACACATATAATGGGCAAATAATGCAATTTTGAGAATAGTTTGAGCATTTCAAACGTTTCTGGATTCATTCTAAGTCATTTCATCACAATAATCTACATTTCAACTCTTTATACTGTATAGGATACGATTCATATCTTATTTATTCAAAAAGATTGGATTATACACTGTAATTATGCTTAAAAAAATAGCAAAAAAATACAATTCTGAGTATCGTTTGTGCATTTCAACCGTTTCTGGATTCATTGTAAGTCATTTCATCAAAATAATTTACATTTAAACACTTATATTGTCTAGAATATGATTCAAATCTTATTTACTCAAAAAGATTGCATTATACATGTTAATTACGCACATAAATTGCTAATACATGTTAATTACGCACATAAATTGCGAATAATGTAATTCTGAGTATCATTTGATCATTTCAATCACTGGATTCATTCTAAGTCATTTTGTCACAATACTCAGAATTTAAAATATTTATACTGTCTAGAATCTTATTTATATCTTATTTATTAAAAAAAAAATTGGATTATACATGGTAATTACGCAAATAAAGTGCAAACAAGGCAATTCTGAGTATCCTATGAGCATTTCAATCGTTTCTGAATGAATTCTAAGTTATTTCATCAAATTAATATACATTTAAACTCCATATACTGTCTAGAATATGATTCATATCTTATTTATTAAAAAAATGGTCTATACAAGGTAATTACGCATAGAAAGTGCAAATAATGCATTTATGAGTATCATGTGAGTATTTCAATCCTTTTTAGATTCATTCTAAACCTTTTTATACTGTCTAAAATATGATTCACATCTTATTTATTCAAAAAGATTGGACTATACAAGTTAATTATGCATAGATAGTACAAATAAAGCAATTATGAGTATCTTTTGAGCATTTCACTAGTTTCTGGATTCATTCGAAGTTATTTCATCAAAATAATCTACATTTATACTCTTTATACTGCCTAAAATGTGATTCATATCTTATTTGTTCAAAAAGATTGGATTATACATGGTAATTAAGCATATAAAGTGCAAATAATGCAATTTTGAGTATCGTTTGAGCATTTCAATCGTTTCTGAATTCATTCTAAGTCATTTAATCAAAATAATCTACATTTAAGCTCTTTATACTGTCTAGAATACGATTCATATAAAGGGCAAATAATGCAATTTTGAGAATAGTTTGAGCATTTCAAACGTTTCTGGATTCATTCTAAGTCATTTCATCACAATAATCTACATTTCAACTCTTTATACTGTATAGGATACGATTCATGTCTTATTTATTCAAAAAGATTGGATTATACACTGTAATTATGCTTTAAAATAGCAAAAAAAGTACAATTCTGAGTATCGTTTGTGCATTTCAACCGTTTCGGGATTCATTCTAAGTCATTTCATCAAAATAATTTACATTTAAACACTTATATTGTTTAGAATATGATTCAAATCTTATTTACTCAAAAAGATTGCACTATACATGTTAATTACGCACATAAATTGTGAATACATGTTAATTACGCATGTTTTATACTAAAAAAGATTAGATTACATGTGGTAATTACGCTGATAAAATGCTAAAAATGCAATTCTTAGTATCATCTGAGAATTTCAATCGTTTGTGGAATCATTCTAATTCATTTCACTACAATAATCCACATTTGCACTCTTTATACTGTCTAGAACATGATTCATATCTTATTTATTAAAAAAGATTGGACTATACATGGTAATTACTTATCTCAAGTCCAAATAACGCAATTCAGTGTATCATTTGAGCATTTCAATCTTTTATAGATTCATTCCAAGTCTTTTCATCACAATAATCTACATTTAAACTTTTAATATTGTTTAGAATATGATTCATATCTTATTTATCCAAAAAGATTGGACTATATATGGTAATTACGCACATAAAGTGCAAATAATGCAATTCTGAGTATCATCTAAACATTTCAATCGTTTTTGGAATTATTCTAAGTGGTTTCATGATTCATATCTTATTTATTCAAAAAGATTGGACTATATATGGTAATTACGCATCTCAAGTCCAAATAATGCAATTCGGCGTATCATTTGAGCATTTCAATCGTTTATGGATTAATTCTAAGTCTTTTCATCACAATAATCTTCATTTGAGCTCTTTATACGGCCAATAATATGATTTATATCTTATTTATTAAAAATTTTGGACTATACAAGGTCATGATACGTATAAATTGCAAATAATGCAATTCTGAGTACAATTTGAGCATTTCAATCCTTTCTGAATTCATTATATGTCATTTCGTAACAATAATTTACTTCTAAACCCTTTATATTGTCTAAAATATAATTCATATCTTATTTATTAAAAAAATGGACTATACAAGGTAATTACGAATAGAAATCGCAAATAATGCAATTATGTGTATCATTTGAGAATTTCAATCATTTATGGATTCTCTCTAAGTCATTTCCTCACAACAATCTACATTTAAACTATTTATACTGTCTATAATATGATTCATATATTATTTATTCAAAAAAGATTTGATTAAACATGGTAATTACGCATATTAATAGCAAATAATGCAATTCTGAGTATCATTTGAGCATTTCAATCGTTTATGGCTTCATTCAATGTCATTTCATCACAATAATCTACATATAATAAGTTATACTATCTAGAAATATGATTCATATCTTATTTATTAAAAAAGATTGGATTACACAAGGTAATTATTATTACGTATACAAAGTGCAAATAACATTTCTGCGTATCATTTGAGCATTTCAATCGTTTCTGTATTCATTCTAAGTATTTTCATCACAATAATCTACATTTAAGCTTTTAATATAGTCTTAAATACGATTCATATCTTATTTATTCAAAAAGATTGGACTATACATGGTAATTATGCTTCTCAATTCTAAATATTGCAATTCTGCGTATCATTTGATCATTTCAATCGTTTTTAGATTCATTCCAAGTCTTTTCATTACAATAATCTACATTTAAACTTTTAATATTGTATAGAATATGATTCATATATTATTTATTCAAAAATATTGGACTATATATGGCGATTACGCAAAAAAAAAAAAATGCAAACAAGGTAATTATGAGTATTATTTGGGCATTTCAATCGTTTCTGAATTCATTCTAAGTCATTTCATCTCAATAATATACATTTAAACACTTTATACTGCCTAGAATATGATTCAAATGTTATTTACTCAAAAAGATTAGATTACATTGGGGTAATTACGTTTATAAAATGCTTAAAATGCATTTCAATCGTTTCTGGAATCATTCATAGTCATTTCCTCACAATAATCCACATTTGCACTCCTTATACTATCTAGAATATGATTCATATCTTATTTATTCAAAAATATTGGATTACACAATGTAATTACGTATATAAAGTGCAAATAATGCATTTCTTCGTATTATTTGAGTATTTCAATCATTTGTAGATTCATTCCAAATATTTTCATCACAATAAGCTATATTTAAACTTTTAATATATTCTAGAATATGATTCATATCTTGTTTAATAAAAAATGTTGGGTTATACATGGTAATTATGCAAATAAATTGCAAACAAGGGAATTCTGAGTATCATTTGAGCATTTCAATCGTTTCTGGATTTATTCCAAGTCATTTCATCACAATAATCTACATATAATAATTTATACTATCTAGAAATATGATTCATATCTTATTTATTCAAAAAGATTAGATTACGCAAGGTAATTATTATTACGTATATAAAGTGCAAATAGCATTTCTGCGTATTCTTTGAGCATTTCAATCGTTTCTGGATTCATTCTAATTATTTTCATCACAATAATCTACATTTAAACTTTTAATATAGTCTAAAATACGATTCATATCTTATTTATTCAAAAATATTGGACTATACATGGTAATAATATATGGCGATTACGCAAGTAAAATGCAAACAAGGTAATTATGAGTATTATTTGGGTATTTCAATCGTTTCTGAATTCATTCTAAGTCATTTCATCTCAATAATATACATTTAACTACTTTATACTGTCTAGAATATGATTCACATGTTATTTACTCAAAAAGATTAGATTACATGGGGTAATTACGTTTATAAAATGCTTAAAATGCAATTCTGATTCTCATCTAAGCATTTCAATCGTTTCTGGAATCATTCATAGTCATTTCCTCACAATAATCCACATTTACACTCCTTATACTATCTAGAATATAATTCATATCTTATTTATTCAAAAATATTGGATTACACATTGTAATTACGTATATAAAGTGCAAATAATGCATTTCTGCGTATTATTTGAGCATTTCAATCATTTCTAGATTCATTCTAAGTATTATCATCACAATAATCTACATTTAAAATTTTAATATATTCTAGAATATGATTCATAACTTGTTTAATTAAAATAGGTTATACATGGTAATTACGCAAATAAATTGCAAACAAGGGAATTCTGAGTTATCATTTGAGCATTTCAATCGTTTCTGGATTCATTCCAAGTCATTTCATCACAATAATATACAAATTAAACACTTTATACTGTCTAGAATATGATTATCATGTTATTTACTCAAAAAGTTTGATTACATGGGGTAATTTCGTTTATAAAATGCTAAAAATGCAATTCTGATTATCATCTAAGCATTTCAATCGTTTCTGGAATCATTATAAGTCATTTCCTCACAATAATCCACATTTGCACTCCTTATACTATCTAGAATATGATTCATATCTTATTTATTCAAAAAGATTGGATTACACAAGGTAATTACATATATAAAGTGCAAATAATGCCTTTATGTGTATCATTTGAGCATTTCAATCGTTTCTGGATTCATTCTAAGTCTTTTCATCACAATAATTTATATTTAAACTTTTAATATATTCTAGAATATGATTCCTATCTTGTTTAATAAAAAATATTGGGTTATACATGGTAATTACGCAAATAAATTGCAAACAAGGGAATTTTGAGTATCATTTGAGCATTTCAATCGTTTCTGGATTCATTCCAAGTCATTTCACCATAATAATATACAAATTAAGCACTTTATACTGTCTAGAATATGATTCACATATTATTTACTGAAAAAGATTGGATTACACATTGTAATTACGCTTATAAATGCTTAAAATGCAATTCTGAGTATTATCTGAGCATTTCAATCGTTTCTGGAATCATTCTAAGTCATTCCATCACAATAATCCACATTTGCACTCTTTATACTGTCTATAATGTGATTCATATCGTATTTATTCAAAAGGATTGGATTATATATTGTAATTACGCTTAAAAAATGCAAAAAAAAAATACAATTCTGAGTATATTTTGTGCATTTCAATCGTTTCTGGATTCATTCTAGTTCATTTCATCTAATCTTATTTACTCAAAAAGATTGCACTATACACCGTAATTGCGCAAATAAAGTGCAAACAAGGCAATTTTGAGTATCATTTGAGCATTTCAATCATTTATGGATTCATTCTAAGTCATTTCATAACATTAATATACATTTAAACTTTTTAGATTGTCTAGAATATGATTCACATGTTATTTACGTACAAAGTGCAAATAAGTGATTCATGTCTTTATACATTTAAACACTTTATACAAAGTTTTTTCATCACAATAATCTACATTTAAGCTCTTTATGTTGTCTATAATATGGTTCTTGTCTTATTTATTCAAAAAGATTGGACTATACAAGGTCATTTCACGTATAAAGTGCACATAATGCAATTCTGAGTATCATTTGAGCATTCAATCCTTTCTGAATTCATTCTAAGTCATTTAATAACAATAATTTACATCTAAACCCTTTATACTGTCTAAAATATAATTCATATCTTATTTATGCAAAAAAAATGGACAAGACAAGGTAATTACGCATAGAAAGTGGAAATAATGCAATTATGAGTATCATTTGGGCATTTCAATCGTTTCTGGAATCATTCTAAGTCATTTCATCGCAATAATCCTCATTTGCGCTCTTTATACTGTCTAGAACATGATTTATATCTTAGATATTCAAAAAGATTTGACTATACATGGTAATTACGGATCTCATGCCCAAATAATGTAATTCTGAGAATCATTTGAGCATTTTAATCGTTTCTGGATTCATTCTAAGTCTTTTAATCACAATAATCTATATTTAAACTTTTAATGTTGTCTAGAATATGAATCATATCTTATTTATTCAAAAAGATTGGACTATATATGGTCATTATGCATAGAAAGTGTGAATAAAGCAATTCTGAGTATCATTTGACCATTTCAATAGTTTTTAGATTCATTCTAAGTCATTTCGTCACAATAATCTATATTTCAAATCATTATACTGTCCAGAATATAATTCATATCTTATTTATTCCAAAAGATTGGATTATATAGGTTAATTAAGCATATAAAGTGCAAATAATGCAATTCTGAGTATCGTTTGAGCATTTTAATCATTTCTGAATTCATTCTATGTCATTTCTTCAAAATAATCTACATTTAAATACTTTGTTCTGTCTAGAATATTATCCATATCTTTTTTATTCAAAAATGTTGGTTTTTACATGGTAATTACGCATATAAAGTGCAAATAATACAATTCTGAGTATAATTTAAGCTTCTGGATTCATTCTATTTAATTTCATGACATCTAGAATTAAAATCTTTATACTGTCAAGAATATGATTCATATCTTATTTATTCAAAGAGATTGGATTATATATGGTAATAACGCATGTAATGTGCAAATAATGCTATTTTGAGTGTCATTTGAACATTTCAATCGTTTCTGGAATCTATCTAGGTCATTTCATCACAATAAGCAACATTTAATCTCTTTATACTGCCTATAATAAGATTTATATCTTATTTATTTAAAAAATTTGACAATACAAGGTAATTACGCATAGAAAGTGCAAATAATGCAATTATGAGTACCATTTGAGCATTTCAACCATTTCTGGATTCATTCTAAGTCATTTCATCACAATAATCTACATTTAAACTCTTTATACTACTGTTTAGAATATGATTCATATCTTATTTATTCAAAAAGATTGGACTATATATGGTCATTACGAAGTGCGAATAATGCAATTCTGAGTATCATTTGAGCATTTCAATAGTTTCTAGATTCATTCTAAGTAATTTCATCACAATAATCTATATTTAAACTCGTTATACTGTCCAGAATATAATTCATATCTTATTGATTCGAAAAGATTGGATTATACATGTTAATTAAGCATATAATGTGCAAATAATGCAATTCTGAGTATCATTTGTGCATTTCAATCGTTTCTGAATTCATTTCATCAAAATAATTGACATCTAAACATTTTGTACTGCCTAGAATATTATTCATATCTTATTTATTCAAAAAGATTGGATTATACATGGCAATTACGCATGTAATGTACAAATAATGCTATTCTGAGTGTCATTTGAACATTTCAATCGTTTCTGGAATATTTCTAAGTCCTTTCATCACAATAATCTACATTTAAACTCTTTATCTGCTTATAATTTGATTCATATCTTATTTATTAAAAAATATTGGACTATACAAGGTCATTACACGTATAAAGTGCAAATAATGCAATTGTGCGTATCATTTGAGCATTTCAATCATTTTTTTGGTTCATTCTAAGTAATTTCATCATAATAATCTACATTAAAACTCTTTATACCATCTAGGATGCGATTCATATCTTATCTATTTAAAAAGGTTGGACTATACAAGGTAGTCAAGCGTGTAAAGTGTAAATAATGCAATTATGAGTATCATTTGGGCAGTTCAATCGTTTCTGTATTCATTTTAAGTCATTTCATCACAATAATCTACATTTAAACTCTTTATATTGTCTAGAATATAATTCAAGTCTTATTTAATCCAAAAAATTGGAATATACATGGTAATTAAGCATAGAAATTTCATATAATGCAATTCTTAGTATCATTTAAGCATTTCAATCGTTCCTGGATTTATTCTAAGTCATTTCGTCACAATAATCTGTATTCAAACTCTTATACTATCTAGAATATGATTAATATATTATTTATTCAAAAATATTAGACTATACGAGGTAACTACGCGTATAAAGTGTAAAAATGCAATTATGAGTTTTATTCGAGCATTTCCATCGTCTCTAAATTTATTTATTCTAAGGTATTTAATCTTAATAATCTACATTTAAAACTCTTTATACTGTCTAGAATATGAGTCACATCTTATTTTTTTTTTTCAAATAGATTAGATTATACATGGTAATTACGCATATAAAGTGCAAATAATGCAATTTTAAGTTTCATTTGAGCATTTCAATCTTTTCTGGAATCATTCTAAGTCATGTCATCATAATAATTTACATTTAAACTCTTTATACTGTCAAGAATATGATTCATATCTTATTTATTCAAAAAGAATTGATTATACATGGTAATAACGCATGTAATGTGCAAATAATGCTATTCTGAGTGTCATTTGAATATTTCAATCATTTCTGGAATCTTTCTAAGTCATTTCATCACAATAATCTACATTTAATCTCTTCATATAGTCTAAAATATGATTCATATCTTTTTTATTCAAAAAGGTTCGATGGTACATAAAGTGCAAGTCATGCAATTCTGAGTATCATTTAAGCATTTCAATTTGTTCTGGATTCATTCTATGTCATTTCATCACAATAATCCACATTTGCACTCTTTAAACTGTTGAAAATATGATTCATATCTTATTTTTGTAAAAAGATTGGGTTATACATGGTAATTACGCATATAATTTGCAAATAATGCAATTCTGAGTGTCATTTGAGTATTTTCAATTGTTTGTGGAATCTGTTTAAGTCATTTCTTCACAATAATCTACATTTAAACTCTTTATACTGCCTGTAATATGATTCATATCTTATTTATTAAAACTCTTTACGCATATAAAGTTCAAATAATGTAATTCTGAGTATCATTTGAGAATTTCAATCGTTTCTGGATTCATTATAAGTTATTTCATGATAATAATCTACATTTAAAGTCTTTATAAAGTTTATAATTTGATTTATATCATATTTATTCAAAAAGATTGTTCAATGCAATGTAATTAAGCATAAAAATTGCAAATAATGCAATTCTAAGTATCATTTGAGCATTTCAATCATTTCTGGAATTCATTATAAGTCATTTCATCACAATAATCTACATTTAAACTCTTTATACTGTCCAGACTAAGATTCATATCATGTTTTTTCTAAGAGATTGGACTACACAAGGTAATTACTAATATAAAGTGCAAATAATGCAATTTTAAGTATTATTTGAGCATTTAAATCGTTTCTGGATGCATTCTAAGTCATTTCATCACAATAATCTGCATTTAAGCTCTCTTTATACTGTCTAGAATATGATTAATATCTTATTTATACAAAACGATTAGATTATACATGGTAATTACGCATATAAAATGCAAATAATGCAATTTTAAGTATCATTTGAGCATTTGAATCATTTATGGAATCATTCTAAGTCATTTCTTCACAATAATCTACATTTAAACTTTTTATACTGTCTACAATATGATTTTATCTTATTTATTCAAAAAGATTGGATTTATACATGGTAATTACGCATGTAAAGTGCAAATAATAAAATTCGAAGTATCATTTGAGCATTTTAATCGTTTCTGGATTCATTCTAAGTCATTTTATCACAATAATCTACATCTAAACTCCTTATAGTGTCCAGACTAAAATTTATATTATGTTTTTTTTAAAAGATTGGATTATACGTGGTATTTACGCATGTGTAGTGCAACAAAAGCAATTATGAGTATCATTTGAGCATTTCAGTTGTTTATGGATTCAGTTTGAGTCATTTCATCATAATTATCTACATTTAAACTGTTTGAACTGTCCATACCAAGATTCATATCTTGTTTATTGAAAAAAATTGGATTATAAATGACAATTACGCATATAAAGTGCAAATAACGCAATTCTGAATATCATTTGAGCATTTCAATCTTTTATGGATTCAGTCTAAGTAATTTCATCACAATAATCTACATTTAAACTCTTCTATAGTCTAATGTATGATTCATATCTTTTTTATTCAAAAAGGTTCGATTGTACATGGTAATTACTCATATAAAGTGTAAATCATGCAATTCTGAGTAACATGTAAGCATTTAAATCGTTTCTGGATTCATTCTAAGTAATTTTTTCATAATAATCTACATTTAAACTCTTTTTATACTGACTATATATAATTCATTTCTTATTTATTCAAAAATATTGGACTATACATGGTAATTATGCATATAAAGTACAAATAATGTAATTCTGAGTATTGTTTGAGCATTTCAATCATTTCTATTATCATTATAAGTCATTTCATCACCACAATCTACATTTAAATTCTTTATACTATCTAGAATATGATTCATATCTTATTTATTCAAAAAGATTGGAATATACATGGTAATTACGTATATAAATTGCATATAATGCAATTCTGAGTATCATTTGAGCATTTCAATCATTTTGGATGAATTCTAAGTCATTTCATCACAATAATCTATATATGTATTTGTTATATTGTCTAGAATACGTTTCATATCTTATTTATTCATAAAGATTGGACTATACAACGTAATTACGCCCATAAAGTGCGAATAATGCAATTCTAAGTATCATTTGAGCATTTTAATCGTTTCTCGATCAATTCTAAGTCATTTTATCTCAATAATCTACATTTAAACTCTTTATACTGTCTAGAATATGATTTATATCTTATTTAATAAAAAAGATTGGATTATACATAGTAATTGCGCATATAAAGTGTAATTTTTTTTTATGAAATTCATAAAGCTATATAAAAAATGGCATAAAAAAATTAGAAATGCTATTCAAATATTATATGAAATCTGTCACAGAAAATTCTAAATATTGTTCTTGAAATCCGAAGCATCGTTGAAACCACAGTGCTTTACATGACTCGCACCATCGCACGCCAGCACAAGTTTATATATATATATATATAATGTATTATATAGTGATCTTTTACATTAGTATTGCACAGTAAATTGTAACATAGAATCCCAGAAAAAGGGTTAAAGCCGAGTTCACCGACTTCCTGCTTCCGAGGCAACCGAATTTCTAAGTCGAAAAAAGAAGGAATATATATTAAATAAAAGAAGTAAGAATAAAGAGTAATGCTTAGTGCCGCCGATTTATGCCAACCATGGGCGAAGCCATGTACAATTCGGCGAGTCCATGGATCCACCTCAAAGAAAAAAAAAAACAAAAAAATTTGTTATTGTATTTGTTGGTAATAACAAAAAGCACCACACAAGAGGTTATGGACCCATCTCAAAAATATGAAGGATCTAGCTGAATATGTCGTGTTTGATTTGAATTGCATAACGACGTTTAAAAAATTGCATAACGACGTTTAAAAAATCGCATAACGACGTTTAAAAAATCGCATAAGGACCCATATAGTATTTGTTCATGACTAATCATCATCTTTCTTCCTCCTAAATGAATCTTATTACAACAAGACTTAGAATAGAATTGAACATTTGAATGAATAATTATCTGTAACATAAATATACTATCGCGAATCTCGCGCATTGTGTGATTCACCTATATAATGTTTTGTGAATTTTAGGACATTATAAACAAAATATACCACAGAATATCAAAAGTACAATTCGAATATTATATAAAAACTGCCACTAAAAATTCTAAATATTGTTCCTGTCAAAAAATTTCAAACGCCACAAAAAAAATTAGAAATATTGTGGTTTGAATAGTGGCTGAACTCCTCCGTATGCATCTTATCTTTATATATCTATAATATAGAAAAATAAGTATATCGATGAGATTTCTAATGAACCTATTATGCAAAATTATGACAAAAAAAAAATATTCAGAGAAAATTGTTGTACTGTTTTATTGTCTTGATTTTTGAATTATTATTTTGTATATTAAAATATTATTTTAGATTTTTTTATTGTTATTATAATATATATTTGATTTCTCATGAATTTTTTATATAACATTATTTTAGATTTGTTTATTTAAAAATTATTATTATACTATGTCTATATTAAACATTACATCGTGCATATGTTTTTAGCAAAAAAATTTTACGGACCCTGCTGACATGAAATCCTAGCTTCGCCACGGATGCCAACAAATGTAATATTTAAAGAGTAACATTAGTCTACATATAGGGGATGTTTGGATGGTGCCGGAATTGCAAATTCCGGACATTTTATATGCAAAATTTATTATAAACAATCCAAACTCTTCACAAAGTTACACACTTCTCAATAAATTTTCCCAAATTCCTACGACATCCAAACGGCCATATTTATTTTCTTAGTAATTTTTTTTTAAAATTTTGATATAAGTCATTAGTGCTTCTAAGTTACTAGCAAACGTATTCACTCAAATGGGTGGATAAATTACAAATGAGAAGATTTTATATGAGTGTTTTGTTTTCAAAATAAAAAATAATTATTATATAATGAAGTTTTTCATGTGTCGTGCTCTTTTTTCAAATACAGTGCACAATCAATCTTCAAATAAATTTATTTTTATTTTTATGGGATTCATATTGAGAATAGTTATTAAAAAATATTTTATAAACATGAATTTGCATGTAAGATAATATTTTTTTTGACATAAAATGGGGTCAATTGACCCCATTTACTCCAGGTAAATCCGCTACAGGAGGAACCCCAAAATATGAAAAGGGAAGAAACAAATACATGAGTTGTCCAATCAAAATTAATTAGAGAGGGAATTAGAGGCGAATGACAAATAACGTAGGTCGTGGGGCATAACTAAGAAGCTGGGAACTGTTATCCTTTTGTGTAAAAGGAATTTTTTTTTTAAAAAAAATGCTTAGGCTAGCTAGTGAAATGCTCGCTTGTTCGTACTATCTTGTTCTTATTATCAAATATTCTGCGATAGAAATCAATTTCGTTGCTACTGCCCCATATTGTTGTCCTAAAAGATCAATTTTGCAATGATGTATCATGTATGTGCATTTTAAAAGCTAAAAAAGTTAATTTTATTCTCAAGAGAAGTGTGATTTCCTTCAGGTTTTGTTTCATGGGTGAAAATATTTAACCAGCAAACTCTATTAGAAGGCAATCTCGCTAATTATTTCTTTTATTAATTATTCTTTCTCTTACTTGTCACTAAAACAAACTTGTATGTAAATCTAAAATTTTGTTAGTGTGCACATGTTCGTATAACGAGCCATTTTTGGCGACAGTTAACAGCTTTCCGTCAGGCCCTGGTCGCCATCACGCCATGCCACCTTGTCCGTTTGACTATCTCGCTTTGGATAGGCTTGCGTAGACGTGGCGACTGGATAACATCCTTGATTCCTTGCTATATTCTACCTTTTTTTTCTTGGGTTAATAATGCTAAATAATTAAATATCATATATTCAATTCATTTATTTTAGCTTTTGTAGATCTCCGCAAGTACCATGATTTCATGCAGTGCAATTATATAGTTTCACAAGCATAAAACGTTGTATCAAGTGATCAAGTCATATTAATTACTAAACGGATTACTGAAAGAACATAATTCTACGATAAGTCATAACATTAAACGCTTTAATTGCAATTAAAAAACTCACACACACATTAAACGCGTAAATCTGATCTTTAATTTTACATCTAGTAATATTTTATAAGTCATAACATTTGGTTGGTTTATAATTTATATTAGAAATTTTATACTTAAAATTATTTATCTTAACTCTACGACCTAATTTTCAAGTTTGGCAACCAAATTAAGCTATTCCATTAACATTTATTTATTTTTTACATTTAAGGAGTCAAAGTTGCGGCGACTTTTACTGAATTTCGAATAGGATGCCATACATTAAGAAAATGATTTGTGAAGCTCTAATTCAGTTAATATTTAATTGTTCTAAAGTTGAATTCTAACTACACCTACTGTACTAGTATAGTGATTTATAATGAAATCCACTCGTGTATGTCCCATTATATTTATATAATCATACTCCATGTACATATATCTAATTAAATGAAAATATTTTCTTTCGCCGCATACTAAAAATTGTTGGCGAATATAAATATGAAAAATATGTTAGAGTTAATCTTTCAAATTCTGATATATAATAATAATAATAATTTGTGTCATAATTTGTTGATAAACAACTATTAAAGAAGGATGATTTATTTAAACCAATGAAATTTATCAAATATATATATTTACAACTTAAAATAAGAGAATCATAATCTTGGATAGGAATATAATTTTTTGTATGTGGAGGTCAGTTTGTGAGTTTTCGCATTAACCATCACAATTTAATTGTCTATTAAGTATGGGAGTCATTATTAAAAAAAATTTAACAGTTTGAAAAGTCTCATTTATATAAAATTTTTGTCTAATTAACATGAGAAATCATTAAAAACTAAATTCTGTATGTCAATTGTAGGGTTTGAGCTGAGTTCGAGCGAGTTGGAGAGAACTCAAACTTAGCTCAGTTGTAACTCGAGTTGAGTAGAACTGAGTTAGAAATACTTTCAAACTTTTTAAGCTAGCTCAAACTCGAACTAGCTCGTGGGCTCACGAGCTAGCTTGAAATAAACATATATCCTTCAAGTTTTTATTTATTTAATTCATATGTAATTCTAGTATTAAATTTTTCTGACATATACAATATTGTAAACAATAAAATTGTTGTCTTTTATATTCTCTTTATTTATTTGAAACAAAATATTTCTTGAAACTCAATCTATTATATGTAATATTATCTAAAATAAAAAATATATATAAGAAGAAAATTCTTATTATTAATTTATAAATTTTCAATACTCTGATAATATATATTTGAAGTATAAATTTATTATGTCACGAGTAAGAGTAGGGAGCAAACTTTTTGTTTTTGGGGTGCGAGGTCTGAACCCACCGCATCGAATCCTCTTTTTCATTCCAATTTTACCCCTCTCCAACTTCACTTATAGGAGCAAACTTTTTGTTTTTGGGGTGCGAGGTCGAGGTGCCGCTTTTCTTTTTGGTATTTTTCTCTCCGGTCGGTGAGTGTGAGTGTGTGAGTACACAATCAATCCTTCCCTTCTTCTTCTCGTATCCATCACATACATTGACATTCTTCTTTTTTCTTTCCCTTTGTTTGGACTTTGGAGTCGAGCCTGTCTCCTTCCCAACTCTGTATGTATTCTGTTTCCTACTTTCCTTCCCAATTTTGTTTTTCTTCTTGTTTCCTAACGAAATTAAGGATCAGATCCCTGCAATGCGCACTTCCTTTTGAGCATTATGGGTTTTTTAATCGACAAAACGCTTTGTAAAAGCATGCTTCCTTCAATTTTATGAGATAAGCTTATTTGATTGAAAGAAATAGGGAGTGGATCATGGATGGAATAATTGACTATCCTACTATGTTACGTGCACCAATATTCATCTTATCAGTTCAAAACAAGATTTCTTCCTATTTTGATTGAGAATATACTCCATTTTTACCGTTGAGTTACATTAATATATTTTAGTTACGTATTATATTGCTTTTTTTTTTTTTACTGTTTCAGGTGTATATTTTTAGAAGAATGATGATTTAATGATGACGAAATCCTGCCTTCTGTCATGTACTGAGTATCCTTCAACTACCCATTTCAAACATAGTGATTGGCATGATGCTAAAATTAATTTAACTACCCATTTCAAACACTACTCGGGTAAATTTTAAGCTATACAACTGATGCAAAATTTTACAATTCTTAATAGGTTGTCCATTGTGTTGTTGATCTGCTACTGGAGCAATCTATGGAGGATTATTTCAATCATATTTTCAGTGTAGCTTCTGAACTAGGTTACTGCTTTGTTCAACTCTTAGGTAAGTTGTTTTCTAAAAAAAATTGCATTTTTATTGACAAAATCACCCAAAATTGGTCTTAATAAATATTACCTTTTTTCATTCTCAATAATTTTGTAAATAAGTTTCTTGAGTAATGCTAGAATCAAACATATAGGACGTCAAACGCGATCCAAACGCTAACCATTAAAATTTCAAACGGCCGATCCAAACCGCTCAATATGATCTCTATATTTAAATATCCATGCAAATCAAATTTTACATTTTTTCAAAATTTTTAACTATTTTTTCCGAATTTTCAAAATTGGAGGGTTCATAATCTTTTAGATTGAACATATTCAAAAATTCCAAAAAATAGTAAACAATTTTGAAAAAATATAAAATTTGGTCTCTACGGAGATTTTATAACGTAGAACAATATGAGCGGTTTGGATCGATCATTCTAATCTTAAAAATTAAAATTTTATCATGTTGGACAAGTGCATGTGTCCTATATGTTTGACACTAGCCACTCCCATAAGTTCTTATACTAATCAAACTTTTTTATTATGTTCCTTTAGCTGAACTTAAAATCGGACATTAGGTGCTCCATGATGTAGCAAACTCTGGATGTTAAATCAGGCACCAATAAATTTACAAAAACATAAAAAATTAGAAGGAAGCAAAAGATGATAAAAATTAATAATAGTAATTTGGTTTGTGACTGATTGGCTAGTATGGTCTGGTTTGTGTAACTTCATCTTTAAATTGGCGCCGGTTGCTGAGATTTTTGATGGAGCTTGAAATGTTAGCTAATGTATGGGGATGAAACCTCAGATCTTTAAGAAGTTAATATTACCTTGACATTTATTAAGCTCTAAAGTTTGATGTTTTAATTGTAGAGGATGCATATGGATACTTTTACAACAGCTTTCCCTATCATTATGTTTTGATATTTGGTGAACGTCCTTCCTCTGTTGAAGCAGCTCCAGCTCCTATTGACAGTTCAGTGCAAGACTGGACCTTAAGTTGGATTCAAAAAGTCAGATCATTCATTAAAAAGAGGCATGGTTTAACTTAAAATCCACAAGGAAAAAGTTTGCCCTTTCTTGTAGTAAATAGTATATCAGTCATGCCTTTTTGGTGCTATTTCATATGCAGCTTGCTGGCCCCTTCATATGGACTCAAATTGGGATGCAAAATTGTGAACCATTGCTTCATTTTCTGCCTTCTATATTTGATAGAAGCTCAAGAAATGTTACAAATGTTAGTTCTTTTTATCCAAGTATACAATGTTATAGCATACTTGATTGACTATAGGGTGGAAACTGGGCAGTTTGAAACTTTGAAGAATGGTATCACACCAAAATAAAAAGGATTGCTGCATAACTTTTCTTTTGGTCTTCTTACCAAAAATAAAACATTATAATGAGTTTTGCACACAAATAAAAATGAGTACGGACCTGAACTGCATGGCAACAAGAGCAAGCAATTTGATCATGCATTAAGTATTTCTGTGTGTTCAAGTATAGGTTGATAAATCGTCTTAGAAGAACATTAGAGGGATCATCTGCCGATATTGGATGGCTGCAAAAGACCAAAGGCCTACCTCCTGTTGTTGATGGCACGGCCCGATTCAAGGAACTTCTTAGTGATGTCAGGTGTTTATTAATACCTTTATCTCTCTCTCTCTCTCTCTCTCTCTCTCTCTCCCCTCCCCCCCCCCCCCCTCCCTCTCTCTTTGTTACACACAAACACAAATAAACACAGACAGCAGACACATACGTTAGTTAGTCTATGGCTTCATTTTGCTAGTAATTTTTTAATAACTCACCAGCAAGGTTTTGCATCTGACCATACTTCTCGTGTCCTGTAATAACATGATCCTCTATTAATTTTTGTTGAATTTGATGGTGTTCTTAATTGAAAGGAATTGTTGATCTATATTACATATTTTAATTTCTTGTTTTCTTCTTCCTTTTTCAGAAATGGCATGCACAATCTGCCAAACAGTCTGGTTTACTTGTTTATTCCTGGTAGGATGTAGCTGTTATTTTTCCTTTCTTCTATTTTCTTTTCCTTCTCCCAAATTGCATACATTCTTCCAAAGACACTAATCTACTCATTTAACCTGGTAGATAGCAGCTTTCTTTCCTTCTTTTGATTTTACTATTTTTCCTCTTCAGCATAAACAATTTTTCTTATTTTCTTTTGAACCTTTTATTTTTTAACAGGACTTTTTAGCAATCATAGTCCCCTGTATTTCGTCAATACAAAAAGGTTCTTTTCCAAGATGGGTCTTACATGCCATATTGCAAAGATACACAGTGAGGTGTAATTACATCTCTGTTTCTATCTATCCATTATTGTGTCTATTTTACAGATTTACACATTTCCTTTTTCCTATGATTTCAATGCTTATTGGTTATTAGATATAACCATGATATTAAACAAAGATAAGTAAATTCATCCATGCCTCTGGTCAGACTTTGATCTCATCACCTCTCTGCTGTAGTGTTTTGTGATGTAAGCCACGAAGTGGCTCCAAAAGTTTATGCCAACAATTGTAGTTCCATTTAATGTAGGCATCAGTTGAAAAAAATGCATGGGAACTAAAACAATACATAGAGGAGCTCTACTGGGGATCTGGAAAAAGGATACTTCTACTGGGGCACAGCAAAGGTGGTATAGATGCAGCTGCTGCACTTTCATTATACTGGTACGAGCTCAGAGACAAGGTGGCCGGGTTGGCACTGGTACAGAGCCCTTATGGTGGTAGCCCTATTGCATCTGATATTCTGAGAGAGGGCCAGATTGCTGATAAGGAGGCGAGGAGAATTATGGAGTTTATTGTGTGTAAATTAATTAAGGTGCTTTCCTCTTCTCCTTCCTTCCTTTTTATATTTTTACTTCACGAGAATTGGAAAGAGAGAAATAAAAAAATTGAATTGGCTTCAGTAAGTCAGTAACCACTTATTAATAGGAAGAATCATAGAGTTGTTTCCAATTATTCGATTAATGAAGGGCAAAATAAAGCGCCATGAAACTGGGTGGCACTCCCACCTTTTTTTTCAAAAAGAAATATATTCAGTTTTAGCTTTTTTGTTAACAATTCTAATAGACCGTGTTGTAATAAATGGGAAATATGACATGGTGGGAAGCCGCAGGCTCTGTGGATATCCTCTCCATTGATTCCAAGATCAGATATTTAAACATATATTGTGTTCATACGTTTGTTGTATACACAATAATTTCAACATCCTTGACAATTGCTTTGTTATTGAACAAATAACTGTTTGATGGACTATGAAAGACCTCTTTAGTGTAACATGACCTGAATTGAAACAATTCAAAATTTTGTAGATTCCAATCCACTAATAAGAAAACAAGTGACAAACAGAAAATAAGCCAAAACAAATAAAATAATAAGAACACTAAGTTTACTTGAAAGAGCAATGCATTTTGGTTATTCGACAGGGTGACATAAGAGCACTAGAGGATTTGACATACGATAAGAGGAAGGACTTCATTTCCAAACACAAGTTGCCTTCTGACGAACTGCCAATTGTCTCTTTCCACACAGAGGCCAGCTCTGCGCCAGGTGTCCTTGCAACCATGTCTCATATTGCACATGCTGAGCTTCCCTGGCTCCCTTTACCACAATTTCTTGCTCAATACGAGGAGTCCTATTCCCTCTTAACCACTCCCAGAGTTCCAGTTGTTATCCCTTTGTCAGCTGCCATGGCCATCAGTGCACTTCATTTGAGGTAGTTTCAGAGCAAAACATAATAGTTCTGTATATTGATTGTACCTTATAATTTATTAACATATATTAGTTCGGTAAGCTAAAAGTTTGGCCCTGAGATATTGGTTTAAGCCCATTGTACGATTACATTTAATAAAAAGACTTGTAAAAGTTATCCTTGTATCAATCCATTAGGGTAAGTGGTAGTCTTAATTTTTTCTACTTATTTGCATGAGTGCCAGTATAACAATTGTAACAGATTATTGCGTAATAACAATAATTCTAATTTCCCTCTCTAAAAACCAGGTTGAGATATGGTGAAAGGAGTGATGGTCTGGTTGCGAGATGCGACGCAGAGGTGCCAGGCTCGGTTGTAGTTAGGTTAGAAAGAAAACTGGATCATGCCTGGATGGTTTATTCTACATTGAGGAAGGATCCAGTGGAGGCAGATGCGAGTGAGATGTGTGAGGCTCTTCTCACCATGCTTGTCGAGAATACAAAGGAGAAATGCGACTTTCCTTAGCTTTTTTTTTTAGGAATTTCGCTTGCTTCAATTTGGTGATTTGCAATTAAGATTATATGAAATATAGACTAATACAATCAGAGTATTTGGAGAAGTATTATTGACCAATAGCCATTACGGCAGTGAAAGGAAGATGGTTATGCTAGTTTTTTGAGTTCGTGAAATGTTAAATTTGGACTTGTAAATGAAAAATATGTGTGTGTTATTAGACGCGAGAGACTGAGATTTTAGAAAAGTGTGTTCTAGTTATACCTGATTCTACTATACTAATAATTCTATAAACCTTTGCACATAATTTTTTTTATTGTTTTTTAATAAAATTTGCCGGGTGTGGTACTGGTACTTTGCCATCCGACACTCAAAAAAAATTCTATAAACCGAACTTGTATTATACCGATTTTGACCGCTAGATTAGTGAATGGATGGGACGATCGGTGCTGTGTTTTTCGGATCTGAAATCGGACGGTCCTGATCAGAACTCTAGTCTCCACGAAACGAAACGGCCATCGAGTTTGAGGCTGGAATGGGCCCATATAGAAATTTCCTTATTCATAGAAAGGAAAAGGAGAGCCCATTAAAGATCCATTTATTAATCGGACGGCCCTGCTATAAATAGAAATAGCAATCGCGCCGGCGCCGTGAAACGGCATTTCGTTTCTGTGCCTCCAGGCTCCAGTCCGGAGAGGAGAGGAGAAATGGTACGATTTCATCTCATCTATCTCTCTTCGTTTCTTCTCTCTTGAATATGGAATATGGTGTATTGTTACTTCTGTTTCGGTAGATTGCTAGCTAGGTGGGATTTGTATTTTGGAGTTGATTTCGTGAACATGATTACGGAGATTCGAACAAGGTTTCCCAGAAATGATGTTGACTGTAGATTTAAACTTTAATTCAGGTTGAATCCTAATGCTTTCTAATCATCATTTTAAACAATTAGCATTCCGCCTTTTTCATGACATTCTGAGATTATCATTATTTATATAATAGGGTTTTATTTTCATCCACTTGGAATCAATATCCTTAAAAACATTTCTCATGAAGGTTGGTTCTTGCTGCAATTGCCCAAATATCTTCCATTCTAAAACAATACGCATCATGTGTGTATATGTTATTTTCAGTGGGTTCATTTTAGTTTTGTTGGGGATAGTAGACGGACCTTTAATTTGATCATCTGCATGGATTTGGATGTCTAGTCTTCAATTTGAATCTGGAATTTCCTTTATGTGTAGTTGTTGCTTGTTAGGTCACTTACTCTGTGGCTACTAATTTGTATAGCATCCTCTCTCATTAATAATATATATCTAATTTTTTTTTTTTGTGTAACACTAACACTACTTTTTCTAATTGGCTCAGACGAAGCGCACCAAGAAGAGTGGAATCGTCGGCAAATATGGTATTAAATAGTGTAACAGTTGAATTACTTCATTGCTATATTTAACTGCTATATTATAAATCTATTCTTTCCTAATCAAATTTTCATCTTTAAAAACATAGGTACCAGGTACGGTGCTAGTTTGAGAAAGCAAATCAAGAAGATGGAGGTGTCCCAGCACGCCAAATACTTCTGTGAGTTCTGCGGAAAGGTAACTTAATCTGAAGATAGTCTTATATTTTTTAGTTTTGACACAAATTGTATTTCATATCTTGCCATGTCCACAGAAGAAACTTGAGTTATTGTTCTATGATTGCTTCCCAGTAATTGGAAATGTGCTAACTTGTGCTTTCTGTGGCAAAGTTTTGTAACCCTACCTGCTATATCATTAAAGTCCTTGCAAGTGAGAGATCTTATGCAATCCTTCATAATTGGATTTATCACGAATGCCTGCTCTTCCTATTGGGGGTTTCATTTGAAATGCTGATTTTGTACAGAACTTGACTAAACTGGGGGAGTAATTTGGGTTTCATTTGAACCGCTGGTTTTTGTAGGGATTGTGGATTTGTGACATTTATTTTAGTGTATCCGCGGTAGTGTGCGTTATTTGTCTTGCATGGTTGGTGTTTATGATTCTTTGAGGTGTTGCAAATGCACATATGTTCTTTTCTTAGAAAGCTTAGAGGATAATTCTTTTTGAAATTCAGTTTGCTGTCAAAAGGAAGTCAGTCGGAATCTGGGGATGCAAGGACTGTGGTAAAGTCAAGGCTGGCGGTGCCTATACACTAAAGTATGTTTTTATTATATTTCTATTTTATGTTTCTAGTCTAGTCTAAGCCTTTTATCCCAAACAAGTTGGGGTAGGCTAGAAATGACACCCCGACCCTGGTCATTTCTTGTTTATATGGCTGAGTTTTTTACGCTGGCTCGCCAAGCCTATCGCAAGCATGCGGGCTTGAACCCTGGACCTCTTGGAAGAGAGCCAAGTGCTCTATTTTATGCTTATGTTTATTTATTATTTTTTTTTGGGATTTTTTAATTTGTATATGCTTCTGAACCCTTGTTTGTGAATTGCTGTTTATGGATTATGGCAATTTTGAAATTAGTTGTATGTCTCTGTTAAATCAATTATATGCAAATTCTGGATGCATCTACTCTTGATTTGTAGAATCAAATTCAATTCATTGTACCGTAATAAACTGTTTTCTTTTCCTTGTTTAACCATTTTATATTTGCCTTTCTTAGAGAAACTTGACAGTGGCTGTCAAGCAATTCTTTTGTGTTGTCTAACGAGTTTTGTGTTGACCTTTTTTTTTTCAGTACTGCTAGTGCTGTTACTGTTAGGAGCACAATTCGCCGCCTGAGAGAACAGACTGAGAGTTGAGGAATTTCATGGAGACAATTTTTGTTTGGGCTTTAGCCAAGGGAAAGTTTGTAGTGTTTAAATCTTTATTTGAGGAATTAGACTGTTACTAGACTTCTGTGCCTTTTCTTTCTGTGTTCTTCGGAAAAAAAGATATGAGGAAGTTCTACTTTATTATTATTAGTACATAGTACATTGTGATCATGTGATGTGGGCTAGTTAGATTAAAATATTATTTTGCATTTGATCCTGGTGTTACGTAATGATCTATTGATTTCCATGTCTGGCGAATGTCATTCTAAATAGTATAACCTAGACTAGATAACATAAAAAATTAATTAATTAATATATGCTCTAGTTTGTTGTTTAGAGACAGTATAGGCATTAGTCCTTGTTTCAATTTGTAATGCAATGCTTGAATACGCTAAATATATATATTGAATGATGATGTGTAGTTTTATATTTTTGTTGGAAACAAGGTCGATTGAATTATTCATATTTGAAATCGATAATTTTGTTAACTTGATGAGAGGGACGTAGATAAATTGGAAGCAATATATTTGAATATCATATTTGAAGTCAATTTCACACGACGAGACGAGATGAAATATTTTCCGGCATATAAGAAAACGACAAAAAAAAAAAAAAAAAATTACGCTCCGCTCGGCGCTCGCTCAGTCGCTCCTTTCCCTCTGATGAGTGAGTCTCCCGTCTCCCATCCCATCCTAAAAAGGCTAAAGCCCATCCTTCTCGGCTCGGAGCAGAAAGAAGGAACCCCTTTCTAAACCTAAGGAAAGAATCAATCCGACTTCGCCAACAAATGACATGTGGGCCCCTTCGTCAGTTAAGAAGGAACCCCTTACTCAACCCCCGTTCCAGTTCCAGTTCCAGGAAAGTGGCTCAATCGGAGATGGTAACATTAACAATGGTGGTTTGACTGCTCAATTCTGTAACTGTGACTGTAAGCAAGAGACCCAGACCCAGACCCACATTGAGGTTGAGGAACAAGGCCAAAACCTGGACCTACCGCCATCGCCCCCTCCGCTGCCGTCGGTATTTGAATCAACTGTTCCAGAATGTGGCTGTGATAACCTGAACCCTTTATCTGTACCTCTAATGCCCGAATCAATAGTCCCACCTGCAACTGCAATTACTACAAAGGAGCCTCAGCCTCAGCCTCAGCCTCAGCCACCCATGAAGAAGTTGCGCCATACACCAACACCACACCAATCAACCCAGATGTTCCAGCTTCTAAGTGGGACAAATGAGACAGGCCTCACTACAGGGGATGCGATGGAGGCCCCACTGGTAGATGCAGATGCAAACAACAGTGACGACGCCCACAGCCACATGCCTCCTACTGGGATGGCCCCACCCCCACCCCCACCAACAATGAAAACCCAGGCTACTCCTTCAGGTTCAATTCCCCTCTCATTTTAACTCTTTCTTTCTATCAACGTGTACTTAATTTACCTTTGATTGATATGAAATGAAATGAAATCCTGCGGAAAAAAAAAACATTTTTTTAATTTGTGTGGATGTGAACTTTGGTTATTGTGAAAGCTACTGTGATTACTGAAAGTCTTATAAATTCTTTTTTTTTGTGAAATTGCAGGTTGTTTGCCATGTGTTGTCCCTGTCAGTGTGTATGCTGGTGGTGAAGTCCTCTTTAAACAGGTGGGAGCACAATACAGTATTCCTGCAAGGTTCACATTCCCTGCTACCAGACAGACCACTTTTACAGATGTCACAAACAAAATATATAAGGACCTAAAATTATCTCAGGAACATTTTTCCTTAGATATTCAAGCTCGGTACAATGCAGCATCAACTGGTTGTTTCTTCTTTACCTTACTTGCAATCAATGATGAAATAGCCTGGCGCCTTATTTTTCAAATGGCAATATCAGGAATGAATTGGCACATTGTGGAACTATATGTCAAACCGGTTCCAAATGAGACTTCTCAGAGTGGTAATCACAATCCAGCTAGTTCATCTGGCACTAGCAGCACACCCCAGTGGAATTTGCCCATACATACCACCCCTTTTCAGACTATGCTATTTAATTCTTTAGTGCAAGGTTTCTTGCCTGGCTGGTCAAGGCCCCAACCAGTATCAAATCAGACATGTCAGAATTACAATCCTAATCCGACTACTTTACCCACAAGTACCAGCATGGCCCAGCAGAGTATAACTGCACATCCGATCCCTTCTCAAAACATGCCATGTAATTCTGCCTCCTGCTCTAAGCCAAATCCTATTTCAAGCAGTTTCCCTGGCATGAGCAGCAGCCTCCTGCAGAATACACCCATGCATGCTAAACCTTCCCAAACTAAACCATGCACTTCTCCTACACAGGGCTCCTGCATGAGGCCCCCACCAGTGCCAAATCATCCCAATCCCACTAATTTACCTGGCTCCAGCAGCATAGCCAAGCAGAGTGTACCTGTGTATGCTAACCCTTCTCAAACTATGCCACACAAATCTTCAGCACAAGGCTCCTGCTCAGGTCCAAAACCCACTACAAGTGGTTTTCCCATTACTAGTAGCAAAACCCATCAGAATATGCCGACTCATGCTAACGATTCCCAAACTAAACATTGCATATCTAATATGCAAGGCTCCTCTGCGAAGGCCCCGCCGATATCAAATCATCCCAATCTGACTAGTTCACTTGACACTAACAATGTCACACAGGAGAGTATGCCCGTGCATGTTAAACCTTTTGAAACCATACCATATCGTTTGCCTGTGCACTTCCATCAGAATGGTTTACCCTTTTCAAACCCCTATCCTGCATATAAGGGCTCATTTTCTGTGAATGAAACATTCGAATCAAGAGATCATCTCATGTGTGCCATCAATGAGTTTCATATTAATGCAAATATTGAGATTATAGTGAAAAGAAGGAAAATGAATAAATTGGTGTTAACATGTAAAAGCGAGACATGTGAATGGTTGCTAGTTGCGGCTTTTACCGCAGTAGATTCAAATTGGGTCATAAAGGCATGTCCACATCCCCACACATGTCATGCTCCAACTAGCAACCATTCAGAAATAATTGAATAGGAGATGTGTTAAGACATTCAACAGAATTTGCTTTGGTGGTTATTTCAGCTTTGTTGTTTGATGTTAAAATGAATGTTGGATCAGGCTGTTGTATTTTGGGGATATCAGGGAGGGTAGAGGAGATTGCTTAGTTTCTTTAGTTTTGTTTTGCAAAATATGTTCTAACTTCATGGGTTTCTTTGCAATGTAACCTATGGTACTGAACACCACCTTTTTGAAAAGGGGAAAAAAAAAGGATAAAATATCAAGCTTATAACTTATTTCTGGATGTACTTGTTTCTCAATCGACTCATTATCATAATTATTCTGTATAGCTTATAGAGGTTCAGCCACTGGTATCGGTTTAATGGTTCTTTCTGTAGTCTCTTTTCTATTCATCTGTCTGTTATGTCTGGTTTTACACGAGGTCCTGATGTCTTCATAGGTTTTACACTGCTTAGGGTTTGAACTTTTGGGATTAAAACATAACAATTTAAGTTCTCTATGATTATTTTTTTGGTGAAATTGAATTTTCTCTTGAATTTTGTGAGGATAATAATATCTAAATGTGTTTTGTTTTTGTGTTACACTGCAAGCAGTGTATGTTTTGGATCATTATGAGTTAGAAGAAATACATTAAGATACTTTTCTTTCGGCTTCAGTCAATGAGTAGTTTTAGTAAGTATTTTAAGCAGTTTAGTTTCGCCCCCTCTTTGTTATTTTTTTATCTGTATTCTACTTAAATAAGATGTTCAAGCACTACTTCTTAGTACATTTGATATAAGCTGGCATATTGAAGTAGTATTTACTTATCGCTTGAAGTAACTTATCCAATATAACTAGAGTTTCTTATGGAAATGCTGCCTTAACTTAGGCTGTATTGCCTATGAAGCTTTTCTGAATTTGTCTCGAGGAACGCATATTGTTGAGTCACGATTTTGTTAAATGTCTCCTGCTATTTTAATTTAAAACAATAACTACGTTGCGAGATTGAAATCTGCCACTAGTTAGTCTGGTAATTCGATATTTGTCATAAATGAATTCCTAATACGTAATGTTTGTTTTATCTGTATCAATCACAATATATAATTCTCACATCAAGCATCCATTCCTATCAACTAATTTGAATCTTCTGTGATAAATTCGGATTTCAGAGTAATCAATAAACTACTGTATCTTTTCGTTTTATTTTTGCCACATTCCAACTGCTGGAAAAGGTAGTGCTAGCATAATGCAAATTTGACAAATTAATAAATTCTTTCAAGGCAAAAAATTAAATAGTAAGGCCCTAAGTTTAAGGCTTAATCAAACGGCTTGCAACAAATAAATGTTGGACCCTTCAGTATAAGCATAGTTCACTACTTGTAGCTGAGAAAGATAATCAATTGGGGTGTTTTTCCCTAGTGCAGAATCACAGAGGCCATCTGATACCTGTATACTTTTGGATATCTCTACAGAGAAAATGTACTCAAGACAATATCAAACTTGTTTATATGTAATGTAACGGATTATTGTTATATAAATATAGGAAAACGTAATTTTACTTGATAGTATTTTCTTCAGAAACCTTGTAAGGCATGAACAAGTTAACGGGAAGCTAATAGTCTGATTTCAAGGCAAGATCGTACTGAAAAAAAGTTGTTGAACAAAAAATAGAAAAGTACAAATCAATAGGCAATAGGAATATATATACTTCCCATATGTTGCCGATAAATATCATATGCTCTAAAGTACTGGAAACTGAAGAAACCTTTTACATATTTTCAAAGGAAGACATATCAGATCTGTCTTAGAACGGCCTTGAGATGAGATTGTAAATTTGTTGTGTGTGTGGCCATCTGAACTGTATATGAGAGCTCTCTGTCAGAAACTCTAAATGCTCTTCTTATTTCCTTCACCTATTGAAAATCCATATGGGTTGAGTCTGTGATCATTAATTTTACTTGGTCCGTCATGATGCAAGCAAGCTAAGAAACTAGGGGAAAATATTCAAATGAAAGAAACAATAACATGTCTCTAGAAGAAAATAACTATCTCACGAGTCCAAAGCAGGGTTATTATAACAGGTACACTTCTCTTTGTTTGATCATAACTATCAGAATTATCACAATATTTCTGCCATTTGTATATAAAATGGAGACAAAGCACTCAGAAGTACAAGCATTTTCTAATCAATTGGAAAGGGAAGGTATGAAGATTAATTTACAGTTTGAGATTAAACACATTTTTTTGTGACTGCATGCCTATGTCCAGGACATCATATTTTGTGATTTTTGACATTTTGTAGGACACAGGGCAATTGTAAGGTCCTTCCCAAATTACTTATTTGCACTTGTCAAAGACCAAGCAAGTAATCATTCTTGTCAAAAAAAAAAAAAATAAAGAAAAAAAAAGAAAGATGTCTCCACAATGGTCATTGTTGGTTACTTGGTGCACACATAATATGTGCCGGTCAGCACTTAACAGTACGAATAATCGGCGATGGACCTTTATTAAATTGCATATACTTATGTGTGTGTGGCCTCTGTTTATTTAGGCCAATGATTTGTGCCAGGCAGTTGTATCTTTTGAAGTTTCCTTTTTTACTGCTTACCATTTTCGGTTTTTCCCCCCTATTATAAACATATTAACTTCCAAATTCAGATAGGAGGTACCTTTGATGCATTGCCGATTAGTTCACTTTTTAGTTCCATAGTTCTATTCTCAGCATCAAATGAACCTTTCTGCACATAATTTTAGATTAGCAAAAAAAACAAGAGTGTTATCAGAAAGCATATCATTTGACATTAAATGCCTAAGCCTAATCATAGTCTCACTACCTAAACATTTTGCTTGTTCTGTTGATACCACCCATATTTGAAAACTTTAGCAATAACACAAGAATACTACCAATTGTACTAAAGAATGACCATTATGCCCCTTAAATCTGACTGTTACGTTAACCCTGCTAAAAAGCTGAAATCTAAATGGGCAAAAGGAAAAGAAGTCAGGATATCTTGCTAGATTTTGAGGACATGATAATATGACAGCGAATGACTACAAATGACTTGAATGAAACAGCACAGATGTAAAACTGATAGAACAATTGGCTTAATTAATTGATGCCACCGGAGTACCTGTACACATCACTAATTATCCAAACAGTATGGAACCGAGTAATAAGAAATTAAGAATCTTAAATCAGAAATTTGAATTGAATAAGTAAAGAAAGTTCAATTCTGGTACTGAACCTGCAGTTCGACGAGGCCGGTGCTCTGAGCAATGACAACCTCAATAGAGCCGTCAGATTTGAGGCGCCAGTAGCCGGTCTCAGCATGCATGGGCTCTCCTGATTCCAATTTCCAGGTTTTCTGTGTATATGCTATCACTGGCTACCAAGCAAGGAAAAGATTCAAAGTAAGTAAGTAGATGATCATAAAGATAGAAGAAGCATTATCTGGCATTACCTTGCCAGAGTGGGAGAAGAAGAGTTCCTCGCCGTAGCGAAACGAGTTGATGGTGGGAAAACCGCCTTCCCCCTCACCTCTCCACCTCCCCAGAAGGAACTCTAGTGGCGCTATGGCTGGGTGCAAAAGCTCCATCTCCCTCACCGACACGCCTTCTCCTTCTCCGCTTCCCTCCATGCAGACTCCAGACTCCAGACTCTGATTCTGATAAACTCACCTTTTGCGTCTTCGCTCTTCATATTTCCCCTAATTCTTACCCAAAATATAATTTAGCTTTTACGTCCCTCAATTATCTCAAATTGTGCCTAGTTTTAAGTGATATAAATTTGTACTCGGACTCTTACTCTATAGTTTTGGATAGCAAAAACTTGCAATCTTTTTAGTAAAAGGAAAGCAGAAAGGCTGCAAATTAAACAGTCATTTTTTCAAACACCGCAAATACTTACTTTCATCTTCGAAATTGTAATATCAATTTTATTATGAAAAACCAAATGATATTGCAAATATTACTTGATCTATTTCTCGTGTCTTAATTTTGAAAGTATTTGAAGTTAGCTTATGTTAACATCACATAACAGATTAAATCGTTATGTCAATCAATATATCTTTATATCACTCTTTCTACTATATATTAAGTATTGTAACATTTAAACCTCATTTTTATTTTTTGCGCATAAACAGCATGAACAAGGAATGCAATAATAGCTGACAAGTAGATAACACAAGACCATTGAAATTTGGCTACATGGCAAAATTCTTTCCTTCTAGCTTCCTATAAATATTATTATTACTATTATTATTATTATTATTATTATTATTATTATTATTATTATTATTATTATTATTCTATTATTTGGCTACTATTATCTTAATTATAATTATCATTGTTGTTAATATTTGTTGTCCCTAAAATTAGGCCTAGAGGGGGGTGAATAGGCACAATAATAAATTTCTAAACCGGTATGGTCAATATTTGGTTCAATTCAAACTTGGTCTAATACAAACAATCAAAGCACAAGCAATTCAAGAATAGCAAGAGAATAAAGAGAGAAAGAGAGAGAGAAATTGAACACGCGATGTATTACGGAGTTCCGACCCGCTAGGAAGTGCTAGCCTTAGTCGTACGTCTCCGGGAGTTTCGCAACCTCGAAATGGGCGCGCTCCGTTCAATTCCACAACGAACGGGACTACAACTTCGAACCGAATCACCTCGTCACAAGGACACTCGAGGCGGATCGGCCTAACTCGAATAAACAATCTTAAACACTCAAAGGATTGAGGCTCTAACCAAATCACTCAACAAATCTAGCAATGAACACTAGTGGATTGGTTTGCACACTCTAATCTCAATGATTTTGCTAAAATAATGCTCAAACACAAGAGAGAGTAATGTCTAACTGGTTGGAGCTCAAAAAGGAGGAGTTTCAAGGGTTTCAAAAAGTGTCTAAACAGTTCCAAGAGGCCCCATATATATAGAGGGCGCCAACAGCTCCAAAGACCAGTCAAAACAGACTCTGGCGTTATACAACGCTATATGGCGTTGTACGACGCCCAAATAGCCGTTGAAAAATCAAACGGTCACAGACAATAACGTTGTGAGTTGTCAGAGCGTTGTGTAACGCTTTATAGCGTTGCACAACGCTTCAGCAAAATCCAAAGCAAAAGCTCGACAGTTCCGTTGGAACTTGTCAGAGCGTTGTGTAACGCTTGGTAGCGTTGCACAACGAAGTCAAGAAAACGAATAAGGCAGAACTGACAAACTCAAACAGCATTGTCAGAACGTCATACGACGCTGACTGGCGTCACACAACGTCGCCGTTGCACAACGCTATTCAGCGTTGCTCTACGCGACCAGAGCAACTGAGCGAGGTCTGAGCGAAATTTAGAGCGTTACACAACGCTATGATGCATGGAACATGGCAGCATGCATGCAGCATCAATGCAGATCGATGTCTGAGCAATGCAAAGTTGCCTGCTTCATGACTACGTTGTACAACGCTGAATAGCGTTACACAACATAGGAGCGGCAACGTTGTGTAACGTTAAGTAGCGTTGCACAACGTTCTGACAAGGGAGATAATGAATTTAACAGGTTTAAAAGCAAATGAACTAACGTTGCACAACGTTACTGAGCGTTGTGTAACGCTGTTCCAACCTTGTCAGAGATTTTGCAATTTAAAAACGAATTAACTCAGCGTTGTGTAACGGCAACAGGCGTTGTATGACGCTGGACAGAAAAACTGAGCATTTTACCAGCAAATTGATTGAGATTAGTTTAGAGTTTAATTAAACCTTAATTACTGACTCTAACTAGACCAAAGCAATCTCTTGAAGCTCCAAACTAAGTGCCACACTTGCTTTAATCCATTCTTCAATAAATTTAGCTATAAAACACTAAAAAGAGATGTTAGTTTAAAGGTTTCGGTGTTGTTTTGCAACTCGGCAAATCGAGAGAAAATGTTTAACCAACAATATTACTAATATTATATTGTGATAATTATAATTGATATTATCATGACATCATATTTATTTTAATTAATTATTGATAATTGCATTATCAGAAATAATATTATCGCAATATGCTTTCTAGCGACAAATTTAGACACAACATCACGGGTAATACTGCTGAAGTGAAACTGGCAGTCTATGTAAGAAAATCTAGTTATATTGGATAAGTGACTTCAGTATGCAAATAAAACTTCCATAAGAAACTCTAGGCTTGAACATATTAGTCAACGGGAACTTTGCTTGTCATGCTTAATCCTAAAACCTATGAAGTATCTAACCTATCAAGACATCACTATATCCCATGAACAAAGCTGTTAAAAAACAGGGTTGATATATAAGAATAATTACTAAACCCGTACCAGTGGCTGAACCGCCAACATAAGAAAAATTACAACATAATTCCAGCAAGAAAGAAACATGCAAGCAAGTTTTTTTTTTTTTTAATGCTTCGCCCTTCTCCTTTGTGCAGTTAATCATCATGATTGAGTTTCGATGCTGGAGCACGACATGTGTGGGGATGTGGACATGTTTTTATGACCCAATTTGAACCTACTCCAGTAGGAGTCGCATATAGCATCCATTCACATATCTGGCTTTTACATCTTACCAACAATTTAGTTTTTCTGTCTTTTTTTACATCTTGTGCCGTCCATCCGGTAACATTGAGATATGCCATGAGATTTTCGGGAGTAGCAATGGTATTCTCGGGCACGGGTTCGCCCCAAAGAGGTGTGTCATGAGGGATGCCATTTTCAATGAGAATAGATTGAATGATGTGGGCATATGGAAATGAGAAGCGAGAAGAGGTATCGACCCGTGCCATATGTGCAAGCATGATGTAAGGGAGATTCACCTTTTGATTCATCTCAAGGAGGGAGCGAAGGAGAAACACGGCGAATTGCTCCACATTGGTTTTGATTGTTGCCTTTGGAGTGATGATGTTGTTGATGAAGAGGAAGAGAAGGCGGTGCAATGCCGGGAGCTCGGTGGCGGTGAATTGGCGAGCGGTGTAGTTCCTCCAACAATAAAAGAATCGGTGAAATTCATCATAAGGAGGCAACTCACGTGGCCAAGTAGCATGGATGTAAATCTCCAAATTGTCATTATCGAGGCTAAGGAGGTTGGCCAATGTTTCCTCGGTGATTGAGATGTGGCGACCGAGGACATAGGAGTTGGCGGTTGGGTGGCCATCGGTCCATGTCATGGTAAGATTGGCATAGAAAAGCTTGATCAATGACGGGTTGTACGGTTGAGAATGTGCGAGAAGACCCGCCATGTTCCAATATTCGATTCGTTCTTTGATCCAAGTCAATTCCCTTGGATTCAAATGGTAGACACCATAGGGGTGCTCGAAGAAGAAGCAGTCGGAGCACTCGCGATTGACATCGCGGTATTGGCAAAAATGCATGTACGAGACCGAGTCTTTGAAGAGGTAATTGTTGGAGGATGAGAGGGTCCAATCCACGGGTACCGGTGGTATATCCATTGGAATTGGTTGGTCGGTTTGAACGGTTTGAACCGGTGGGTTGGATGAGGATGCACCTTTGGGGTTGCGCTTGGACCGTTTGTTGGTAGCGGTTTTCGGTGCCATTTGAAAATTGAGAGAGAGAAGATGAGGTTAACCTTTAAATTGAAGAGCGGGAGAGGATGAGATGACCTTGTAGAGCACAGAACCGAACCCGATTGAAAATCCGACGGTCGGATCGCCGGAATTTACGGTGATGGCGGTGGCTAGGGTTTCGGTGGATTGAGAGATAGAGAGAGAGAGAGAGTGATTTGAGGGTATGAGGGTGTAGAGGAGAGAGAGAGTAGTATTTTGGTGGTATTGGTTGGAGTGGAGAGAGAGAATTGAGAGAGTATTGAGAAAGAGAGATGAAGGGGTGTGAGTTGGAGAGAAAGAGAGAAAAGAAGAGAGGGGCTCGGATTTGAGAGAAAAGAAGAAGAAGAAGAAGAAAAGGTGGGGTCGCATCTGTTAAAAACGCGTCCACCGTTACTTAACGCCAAAGGGCGTTGTACAACGCAGGAGTCAAAACAGCGAAAAATGAGCAGAAACTGACTGCTCCGTTGTACAACGCTGAGTAGCGATGGGCAACGCTACAACCCAGCGTTGTGCAACGTTAAAGGGCGTTGTACAACACTAAAACCAAACAAAATAAAAAATAAAATAAATAATAATAAAAAATAAAATAAAGAAATAAATCAACGTCTTACAACGGTGGACAGCGTTGTACAACGTTCAGTAAAAAGAAACAGACTGGCGTTGTACAACGGTGACCAGCGTTGTATAACGTTGAACTCGACAGATTTTAAAATTCAGCGAAGGAAAAATAAAATAACATAGCCAGCGTTGTACAACGATAGTCAGCGTTGTGCAACGTTACAAGACAAAATCAAACCAGCGTTGTGCAACGGTAGGCAGCGTTGTACAACGTTTAACTAGACAGAATTCAAAATTCATTTTAAACTAACGTTACTCTTGCGTTGCATGACGCTGAATGGCGTTGTGTAACGCCAGAGTCAACAGAAAACCAGAAAAATCAGAAAATTAAGACCGAAATAGTTAAAAACTTATTTTTCAAGGTTTTCAGAAGAAATACAACCAATTTAAACTGAAATAAGCTCCAAACAACAAAGACAACAACATGATATGCATAAATTTAATCTTTGAGTTCAAGCATACCAAGTTTGAACCTAAGTTCAAGATGTTGTTGTGTTGGAAGAGGTTTGGTGAAGATATCGGCGATTTGCTCCTTCGTGTCGATGTAGACCAATTCTACATCACCTTTCTCAACATGATCACGGATAAAATGATGTCGTATCTCTATGTGCTTGGTTCTAGAGTGCAATACCGGATTTTTGGAGATAAGGATGGCACTAGTATTGTCACACAAGATTGGTACCTTTTGGAAATCTAACTCAAAATCCCTAAGGGTTTGCATCATCCAAAGAAGTTGGGTACAACAACTACCGGCCGCTACATATTCCGCTTCCGCGGTGGAAAGAGCAACCGAAGTTTGCTTGCGACTAGACCAAGACACAAGTGAACCACCAAGAAATTGGCAAGTTCCACTAGTACTTTTGCGGTCCATACGGTCACCGGCAAAATCGGCATCGGTATAACCTAACAAGTCTAGTTCGGTTTGTCTACCATACCAAAGACCTAGGTTTTGAGTACCCTTGACGTATCGCAAGATACGTTTTACCGCTTTGTGGTGAGACTCCTTAGGATTGGCTTGGTACCTAGCACATAGACATACGGCATACATAATATCCGGCCTACTAGCCGTGAGATAGAGTAGGCTACCGATCATGCCCCGATAGAGAGTTATGTCCATAGGCTTGCCTTTCTCATCCGCATCGATATTCGCACTTTTGCCCATGGGTGTGTCTAGACTCTTGCTATCTTCAACACCAAATTTCTTCACTAACTCCTTGGCGTATTTGACTTGGTTCACAAAGATACCATCCTTGAGTTGTTTGATTTGAAGCCCCAAGAAGAAGGTGAGTTCTCCCATCATGCTCATCTCAAATTCACTATTCATCAAAGAAGAAAACTCTTGGGCAAGAGTTGCATTAGTTGAGCCAAAGATAATATCATCCACATAAATTTGCACAAGTAGCAAATGGTCATCTCTTTTCTTAGTGAAAAGAGTTGTATCCATTTTGCCCCTACTAAAGCCATTTTCTAGAAGAAAGGTACAAAGTCTACCATACCAAGCTCTAGGAGCTTGCTTCAAACCATACAAAGCTTTGTGAAGCTTATACACATGGTCCGGATTGAAATGGTCAACAAAACCGGGTGGTTGTTGGACATAAACTTTCTCATCTATCCAACCATTTAGAAAAGCACTCTTGACATCCATTTGGAATAGGGTAAAGCCTTTGTTAGCGGCAAAAGCCAAGAGCATTCTAATGGATTCAAGACGAGCAACCGGTGCAAAGGTCTCCTCAAAATCAATACCTTCTTGTTGCTTGAAACCTTGTGCAACCAAACGGACTTTGTTTCTAACCACAATACCATCCTCACTTAGCTTGTTTCTAAAAACCCATTTGGTACCAATAACTTGCTTACCCTTGGGTAATGGTACAAGTTCCCAAACTTGATTTCTTTCAAATTGGTTCAACTCTTCTTGCATGGCAACAATCCAATTTGGGTCAACATTGGCCTCTTTGAAGGATTTTGGTTCAAGTTGAGAAACAAAGGCACAATGACCAATAGTTTGGTGCAAACTAGACCTAGTCCTAACACCTTCCCTAGGGTCACCTATGACATTAGTAAGAGGATGAGAGGAAACTTCTCTAAGTACTTCGGGAGGCTCATGAACCGGTTGGGGAGATGGTTGAGGTTGAGGATCATCATGAGGCGTTTCATTTTGAGTTGTGTCTAAAATGCCCTCCTCATGAGTCTCTCCCCCTATCAAAATGTCATCAACCCGGTTCAAAGGCTCCTCAATGATCACCGGTGGTTGTGCTTGAGGTTGTGACTCGATTTCTTGTGTAGTTTCTTCCATTTGTGTACCTACAATAGAATTACCTTCCTTGGATTCCTCAAGGACTTTTTCATCAAATTTGACATTAATAGACTCAATAACTACCTTTGAGTTTGGCAAATAGACTCTATACGCTTTGCTTGTGGTTGAGTAACCAACAAAAATACCGGACAAAGACTTGGCATCAAACTTGGTTACTTTAGGAGACTCATCAAGGACAAAACATTTGGAGCCAAATACACGGAAATAGGATATATTAGGAGTATGACCGAACCATAATTCAAAAGGAGTTTTCTTGAGTTGAGAACGAATGCATGCACGATTTACTACATGACATGCCGTATTTACCGCTTCGGCCCAAAGAAATTTGGGTACGGCAAATTCATGTAGCATGGTGCGTGCTAATTCTTGTAAGGTTCGGTTCTTCCTCTCCACTACACCGTTTTGTTGAGGGGTGCGTGGAGCGGAAAACTCTTGTTTATATCCTTTTTCTATGCACAATTCATCAAATTTAGCATTTTCAAATTCCCTTCCATGGTCACTACGAATTCTAGAGATTTTCAACCCTTTTTCGTTTTCAACCCGATTGCTAAATTTAACAAAATGGTCAAATGCTTCTTCCTTGTGAGCAAGAAAGAAAACCCAAGTAAAGCGACTATAGTCATCTACCACCACAAAGACATACCTTTTCTTACTAATACTCAAGACATTTATTGGTCCAAACAAGTCCATATGAAGCAATTGTAAAGGTTGAGAGGTTGAAATGATCTCTTTGGTTTTGAAACTAGACTTGGTTTGCTTGCCTTTCATGCAAGCTTCACACAACCCATTCAAGTCAAGTTTATGTGATGGAAGGCCACGGACAAGTTTCAATTTCACAAGTTTCTTAATGGAGTCTAGAGAAACGTGACCAAGTCTTCTATGCCATAACCATGAACCGGTAGCTATGGCACTAAAGCATTGTTCACCATTTGTGAAGTGATCAAAGTTCAAGTAATAGACATCCTTTTTCCTTTGTCCCGTGTAAACAAGAGAATTATCCGAAATTTGATACACAAAACAAGAGGAGTGATCAAACTTCAAATAATATCCCGCATCACATAATTGGCTCACACTTAAAAGGTTGTAGTTGAGACCATCCACAAGGTAAACATTAAAAACCGTTAGATTTTGGTTTCCAACCGAGCCTATATCAATAATAGAGCTCTTCCTAAGATTATTACCAAAAGTAACCTCACCACCATCAAAAGGTTCAAGTGTCTTGAAACAAGATTCATCACCCGTCATGTGATGTGAACAACCACTATCTATGATCCAAGCACTTCTCTTGAATGATGATAACAAACAAACCTACAAGAATACATATTAGTTAGAAACAAACAACTAATATATTATTCTTGTAATCTCTCCCCCTTAAGATTTGACAAGAATAATCTTGGGGAAAGAAGATGGCTAACTAAGCCACACTCGAACCACTTCCACCAATCAAAACGGATGTGGAAGTGACTTTAGGAACCCAAATCATGTTAATTGAACCGGATGTATGATTTGCTTTCCTAACTTTGCATTCTAGTGTGACATGGCCATTCTTACCACAATAGTTGCAACAAGCACAAGTTGGCTTGTTCACTTGTGAACTTTCTCTAACAAAATGGGTTTCAAAATGACGCCTAAGCTCCATGGCCCTAATCTTTGGATCCTTAGAGAAAGTGTATGATTGAGAGTTTCTCAAAATTGGTTTTTGAAAATTCTTTTTGTTTTGTTGAGAGACTTTCTTATTTCCCCCATTAGTTTGAGGTCTAGTGTGTGTTCTATTCCTATTCCCACCATTGTTTTGAAAAGGATGAAAACACCCATCGGGTCCCTTGAAATACAAGTTGCTTGGGCCCCGATTGTTTTGGAAATTCTTTTGAGGTCCTTGAGACCCATTTCTATTCCTACCAAAATTCTTTTGAGCACCATTTTGAGAGCCAACAAAATTCTTTTGCCCTTGCCCGTGTGTGTTCCTACCATTGGTGCTCTTGTGATAAAGTCTCTCATTTTGTGTTGGGCTTGACATGGTTCTTGGTCTAGAAAAGAATTGATTCCTCTTTTTGAAGCCAAGACCCGTTTTGTCATTGGGTTTTTGTCCCACAAACATTTTATCAAGATTCATCTTGGTGCTATGAGAAGCACTAGACGAACTTGAAGCCCTTTCATTTTTCAAAACATTTGTCTCACTCAAAGGAGTTTGACATTTTTCACAAACACTTGGTTTTTCAAAACTTTCAATCATACCCTTATACCTTGTCACCAAAGACTCAAGATCATGCACCTTAGTCGTCAAAAGACTAATTTGCTCTTTTTGACTAGCAATAGTCTTAAGAGACTCATCAAGATAATCATTCAACCTATCAAATTGCAAGTTTGCATCATCATTCAAGCTCAAGTCATTCTCACTATCACAATCGCTATCACTACTAAAGAATGAGTTTAGAAGTACCTCATTTGTGACCTTAGGCATGTCAATGGCAATTGTGGATGGTTCCTCTTGAATAGTCGATGGAGCTTGTGTGAAAGTTGATGTAGAGGATGATGCTTCATCAAGGCTAGCTTTGCTCAAAGGATGCACATAGATTTTGCCTCGGTTGAACTCATTGAAAACCTCCTTCACCAAGTCATCTAGGTCGTCATCCACCGGCATCACCACATCATTCACTTGAGCCACAAGAGCAAGGTTGTCAAAGTCGCACTCGGACTCCGAATCGGATTGAGAGGATGAGCTCGAATCGGAATCGTTGTCCCAAGTGGCTTGCATGGCTCTCTCACCCTTTTTCTTGCTCTTGTAATGTCCCTTCTTGGACTTGAACCGGCCATCACCCCTTCTCTTGCCACCATCTTCCTTGTCCTTCTTCAAGTGAGGGAAGAGCTTGAAGCAAGAGTACATGGTATGACCTTCTTTTTGGCACACGAAGCAAAGAGCCCTTTCGTCATTTTCAAGCCTTTCTTTGTTGAACTTTCCCTCAAAGATCATGATAGCTCGAAACAACTTTGAGAGAACGGCTCCTTGCTTGTCCTCATCAAGATCGATGATGCCTTTGGCCTTGTCACTTGAGTGGCGGTGTCTCCCTTGGTGGTTGTCATTGTGGCGGTTCTTGGAGGGAGATGCCTTGTTGTCACTTGCCGCCAATGCCACGGCTTTGGGCTCATACTTCAACTCTCCAAGTTGCTTGAGCTTCTCCTCCACGCACCGGTAATGAGTATAGATGATCTCCGGTGTGAGGTTGTTGTGGGACCTTTGTTGTGTCTCAAGAGTCGAGATGAGAGTGTCGAATTGAGGTCTTCCCACCAAAGCCCTAAGCAATCTTCCTATAACACGACTATTAGATAGGGTCTCTCCTATGTTAGTGAATTCATCGAGCAATTGTATAAAACGAGTATACATCTCCTCGATGCATTCACCTTCCCGTATGCGGAAATTATCCAATCTAGACTCTAACTCAAATTGTCGAGAGCTTTTGATTAGAGAATTTCCCTCATAACGGTTCAAGAGAGAAACCCACATTTCATGTGCACTAGTAGAGCTACCAAAAATTGCCGCTATGGACTCATGTACCGAATTTAACAAGACATTCACGGCATTATCATTCTTGGTCCTAATGGTCTTAGAGGCATAGGTTTCATTTCCTTCACTATCAACAATTGGTGTGTATGGCTTATCAACAACCTCCCAAAGATCAATCAAGTTAAGGTATACAACCATACATCTCTTCCAATAACGGAAGTTCTTGCAAGTGGAACCAAACTTGTCTGGTTTTTCTATCACCCTAGAGGCCATGGATCGAGGTTATCTACCTAACAAGATGGTCAAAAGATAACCCCTGCTCTGATACCACTTTGTTGTCCCTAAAATTAGGCCTAGAGGGGGGTGAATAGGCACAATAATAAATTTCTAAACCGGTATGGTCAATATTTGGTTCAATTCAAACTTGGTCTAATACAAACAATCAAAGCACAAGCAATTCAAGAATAGCAAGAGAATAAAGAGAGAAAGAGAGAGAGAAATTGAACACGCGATGTATTACGGAGTTCCGACCCGCTAGGAAGTGCTAGCCTTAGTCGTACGTCTCCGGGAGTTTCGCAACCTCGAAATGGGCGCGCTCCGTTCAATTCCACAACGAACGGGACTACAACTTCGAACCGAATCACCTCGTCACAAGGACACTCGAGGCGGATCGGCCTAACTCGAATAAACAATCTTAAACACTCAAAGGATTGAGGCTCTAACCAAATCACTCAACAAATCTAGCAATGAACACTAGTGGATTGGTTTGCACACTCTAATCTCAATGATTTTGCTAAAATAATGCTCAAACACAAGAGAGAGTAATGTCTAACTGGTTGGAGCTCAAAAAGGAGGAGTTTCAAGGGTTTCAAAAAGTGTCTAAACAGTTCCAAGAGGCCCCATATATATAGAGGGCGCCAACAGCTCCAAAGACCAGTCAAAACAGACTCTGGCGTTATACAACGCTATATGGCGTTGTACGACGCCCAAATAGCCGTTGAAAAATCAAACGGTCACAGACAATAACGTTGTGAGTTGTCAGAGCGTTGTGTAACGCTTTATAGCGTTGCACAACGCTTCAGCAAAATCCAAAGCAAAAGCTCGACAGTTCCGTTGGAACTTGTCAGAGCGTTGTGTAACGCTTGGTAGCGTTGCACAACGAAGTCAAGAAAACGAATAAGGCAGAACTGACAAACTCAAACAACATTGTCAGAACGTCATACGACGCTGACTGACGTCACACAACGTCGCCGTTGCACAACGCTATTCAGCGTTGCTCTACGCGACCAGAGCAACTGAGCGAGGTCTGAGCGAAATTTAGAGCGTTACACAACGCTATGATGCATGGAACATGGCAGCATGCATGCAGCATCAATGCAGATCGATGTCTGAGCAATGCAAAGTTGCCTGCTTCATGACTACGTTGTACAACGCTGAATAGCGTTACACAACATAGGAGCGGCAACGTTGTGTAACGTTAAGTAGCGTTGCACAACGTTCTGACAAGGGAGATAATGAATTTAACAGGTTTAAAAGCAAATGAACTAACGTTGCACAACGTTACTGAGCGTTGTGTAACGCTGTTCCAACCTTGTCAGAGATTTTGCAATTTAAAAACGAATTAACTCAGCGTTGTGTAACGGCAACAGGCGTTGTATGACGCTGGACAGAAAAACTGAGCATTTTACCAGCAAATTGATTGAGATTAGTTTAGAGTTTAATTAAACCTTAATTACTGACTCTAACTAGACCAAAGCAATCTCTTGAAGCTCCAAACTAAGTGCCACACTTGCTTTAATCCATTCTTCAATAAATTTAGCTATAAAACACTAAAAAGAGATGTTAGTTTAAAGGTTTCGGTGTTGTTTTGCAACTCGGCAAATCGAGAGAAAATGTTTAACCAACAATATTACTAATATTATATTGTGATAATTATAATTGATATTATCATGACATCATATTTATTTTAATTAATTATTGATAATTGCATTATCAGAAATAATATTATCGCAATATGCTTTCTAGCGACAAATTTAGACACAACATCACGGGTAATACTGCTGAAGTGAAACTGGCAGTCTATGTAAGAAAATCTAGTTATATTGGATAAGTGACTTCAGTATGCAAATAAAACTTCCATAAGAAACTCTAGGCTTGAACATATTAGTCAACGGGAACTTTGCTTGTCATGCTTAATCCTAAAACCTATGAAGTATCTAACCTATCAAGACATCACTATATCCCATGAACAAAGCTGTTAAAAAACAGGGTTGATATATAAGAATAATTACTAAACCCGTACCAGTGGCTGAACCGCCAACATAAGAAAAATTACAACATAATTCCAGCAAGAAAGAAACATGCAAGCAAGTTTTTTTTTTTTTTAATGCTTCGCCCATCTCCTTTGTGCAGTTAATCATCATGATTGAGTTTCGATGCTGGAGCACGACATGTGTGGGGATGTGGACATGTTTTTATGACCCAATTTGAACCTACTCCAGTAGGAGTCGCATATAGCATCCATTCACATATCTGGCTTTTACATCTTACCAACAATTTAGTTTTTCTGTCTTTTTTAACTGTAATCTCAATAGTTGCTTTAGTATGAAAATCCTTGATGGCACTCTCGAGATGGTCTTTTGATTCGAATGTTGCATTCACACATAATGAACCCTGATCTGTAGGGGAGGGGTTTAACACTGGAAGTTTATAATTTTGCCCTTGAGAAGACCCACTGTTACTACTAGGTAAACCATTTGAATTTATGTTTTGCGCAGGCAACTCATACGGCATGTTTTGATAAGGGTTAACATGCATGCGCATTCTCCTCCGGCCCATGCTGCTAGTGCCAGTCAAAGTAGGATTAGAATTGTAACTCTCACATGTCTGATTTGGTACTGGTAGGGAGCAGCCAGGGCAGAAACCTTGCACAGGAAAATCAAATGGCATAGTCTGAAAAGATGTAGTATGCATGGGAATACTCCCATGGGGTGCGCTGCTAATGCCAGATGAACTAGCCAGATTGGAATTAGCATTTCGACATGCCTGAATAAGTACCGGTTTGACATATAATTCAATGAGGTGCCAATTCATTCCTGATACTGCCATTTCAAAAATAAGCTGCCACGAACCTTCATCATTGATTGGGAGTAATGTAAAGAAGAAAGAGTCAGTTGATGCAGCATTATACCGTGCCTCAATATTTAAGGAGAAGTGGTCTGCAGATAACTTGAGGGCCTTATATATTTTATTTTGCACATCTCTGAAAGTGGTCTGTTTGGTACCAGGGAATATAAACCTTGAAGGAATACTGTACTCTGCTCCCATCTGGTTAAACCGAACTTCACCACCAGTATACACACTGACAGGGATGATATTTCGCAAACAACCTGTGATTTCCCCAAAAAAAAAAAAAAAAATTATAAGATTACATGAATATACTCTTTTTGTAACCACAATATTTATCCTAACATATATCATTTTATTATGCATGCATGAGAGATTACATGGAGACAAAAGAATCCACACCAATTAAATAACAGTAAGAGCATAACTTTATCCTTATGAGTGTGTTTGATTTCCTTCGGTGGTAAACTGTTTATTGCACATCAACAAGGGTCAATTCAGTCATTTGTATAAGGACGAACAAGAGTTTTCATTGAAGTGAAGTCGTACCCTGAGTTTTCACTGCTGTAGACGGTCTGTCTGAGCTGTCTTTGTGGTCGCTCTTGCTTGCATCTAGCTCTTCCCCTCTAGTCAGGCCTGTCACAGCTGCTCCACTTATTAGTGGATCTGTATGAACATTCAGTTGGTGCACCTTGGTTGATCTGTCGGGTGTATAGTGCATGGTACGCGACTTCTTCAAAGGTGGCTCAGGCTTGTTTGTCATTTTAGATGGGACAGTCTCAGACAAGAGAACACCAGGAGGCGTTTCTTCAGCGGAGACTGAAAAGGACTCATGTTCGGATGGGATTTCATCTCTATTAGAAGTAGAAGTAGAAGTAGAAGCCTTGTCAATGTCATGTCTAGATTCTGATACCATTGGTTTGAGCATGTGAGGTAAAAATGATGTGAGTTGAGAGGACAAAGGAGGGTTGAGGTTTTCACATCCAGATTCTGGTGGAGTTGATGAATCAACTTCCAGCGGTGGCAGAGGAGGTGGGGACGGCGGCAGGTCGAGGTCGAGGTTGAGGTTTTCAGTTTGATCAGAAAGCAGCCCTCCTGACTCCTGAGAATCAATGGTGGCTCCACTAGTAGTGGTAATGGGCCAGAATCTTATTCTTAACTGGCGATGGGCCCCGCCCCCGCGTGTCATCTTTGATCTTTCTAAGGTTACTAGCTGTCACTCTCTTGCATATTTATTATTTAGGGAGGGTTCCGGCCTTCCGGGGGGTGACTTGTGATGAGCGAGTCTGTGAGTGGAGTGGAAGTGTGGAACTGCCGTCTGGCGTCTGGCGGGAAGATCGGCACCTCCTGTCCTGTGTCAGTGTCATAGTGTTTTCATACATATATATAACAAAAATCAACAAAATCAACTTGTAGCATTTATAAAGAAATCTTATTCCTGATGTTCTTATTAATAGAAAAGTGGTGGCTAGGTTCACTTCTTTTCAATAAATAAATAAATATGAATAAATAAAATAAAATATAACCAGTGCGTTTTCCAGGCTTGCGGCTGCCTTATATTATTTTGTCGCATCCATTTGTTTAATTTCTCCTCCGTAATGACGAGAGGCATTCATCAGCATTTGTTGTGTTGAAATATAGTGTAGCTTATCATCATACTCGGATCGGATGTTGTACAATATGGAATGACATGAATTGTGCTATAGAAAAATTGTATTTTAGATCATCTGTGAAGCACTAACATAAAAAGCTTAAATCTAACATGATTTGAAGGTATCTGGAAGAACAGTATAATAATCTTTGGAGATATCTCATGTTTTAGATGGCACGACCCGAGGCGGAGCTAGAATTTCGACTTAGGGATATAATTTTGACTTAAGACAAAATGAAGTTTGAGTGTTTAAAAATAAAAAAAATTGACAACAAAAAATATTATTGTATTATTTTATAGTTGTAATTTTTTAAACATGAATTGTACCAAATACAGTGAAGAAGTAATTTGTTCTTCAAAAAATAGTAAGCAACGATTTTTATATTTGAACAATGTTTTATTTATGATTTTTCTTCATCTTCTAAATTTGCTCTAAAAGAAAAAATATATATAATTAAACTAGTTTGAACAAACAATAAACTTAACTAGATTGTATTTAGCTATATTTGTTGTATTTGAACTATTTTATTAGAAGTGCAATATGTTATATATTAACAAAATTTAGTATATATAATTAAAAAGCTCTCCATACAATTTTAAAATCTTAGGGGGCCAATCCCCCTTTGTAAAAGGAACAAGTTTTCTTTTGTATAAAGGATTAACAGAGAAGGAAATTTAGGAATTATAAAGACAAAAAGATTGTAATTGATTTAGTTACCAAAAAGAACTTGATAATGCCGAAATGAGTTGGGCCTTCCACAGCCCGACTCCGACCCATCATTATTCATTGTTAGTTCTCCCTTACGTCGTAACTCGTAAGGTAATCCGATACGGCGATACCATGGTTAGTTCGCCGGAGATGGAACCACCCGGATTCGAAGTCCCCGGCCCCCCGCCTCCGCCGCCTCCTCCTCCGTCCGAGTCTCCACCTTCCCAATCCCAATCCCAACTCGACGACGCCGACGCGCCTCCGCCTGGGTTCGACACGCCAAATGCGTGGCTGCCGCAGCAACAGCAACAGCAGCCTGGCGCCTCTGGCTCTGGAGCAAAACCCCCCCTACATACTCTACTAAACTGTCCGAGTTCGACTATGGGTCCACTGGAAGCCCACTCATCCCTCCTAAAGCTTGAACTTCTTGATCCCGCAATGCTGGTCCCTCCACCCCCGCCGCCACCTCCTTCACCCCCTCCTTCACTACCTCCTCAATCTCAATCTCAATCTCAATCTCAATCTCAATCTCAATCTGATCACCTCAACCAAAATAGTCCCACTGCGGTTGCAATTACATCCCAACACAACACCCTGCCTCCACCGCAACCACCATTCACCCTACAACATCTCGGACCTCTTGATCCTGCAATGCTGCCACCGCCACCTCCTCCTCCTCCTCCACCATCACCTCCACCACAATTCAACTCTCAATTGGGGATTCCATCAGTACCACAAATGACTGAAAGCAAGTTTGACAACCCTAAAATGCTTCAGCCTATTCAACATGAAACCCCTCATTTCCTCTCATCTCAGACTCAGACAGGCCCTCAAACAAATCAAATCACAAATGAACCACCACTTAACAAGTTTCCTGACATGCACGAAATGCAAGGCCAGTTCACACCGCCACCCCAGGCATACCCATCAGAGGTCGAGAAAGGCCCACTTGTAAGTCACACGCCTGAGGTCAGCCCGCATCGAGAGGAAGACATGGCCGCACTGCAGATTGATATGGACATGAGCGACGATGACTTCGACCTATCACCAACACACATGGGCCCACCTGGAAGCGATACAAGGGATTCTGATTCCCTGGAGGAAGCCCCACCTGGCTATGATACAATTGATTCAAACTGTCAAATGGAAATGATATCTCAGGATGCCCTTTCTGGTGGGTCCTTTCCTCATTTCATTTATTTCTTTTTTCTTATTTCAGTGGTTAATTAAATCCAACATACAAAAAATACTGCACTGCTGAAAGAAATCAAAATAAACTTTTAAGAGGATATTGACCCCTTATGCTCTTTAACTGGTTCCATCTGAATATGTACTTTTAATTTGGAGGGAACTCGTAAGATAGGATGTAATATAAATTAACTTGGCTAATGCCTCAACTTAGGTATGGGCCAAATGGTATGTGGCAATTGTAGCGAGCTTATCTCCTACCCATGTGGAGCTTTTCATGTACTCTGCACCTGTTGTCAAACAATCAACCTTGTATTACAAGGTAAGAGGTTTCTTCTTATAAATTTATGACAGATAAATAATTCAATAGTTTCTATAGATATTTTATCCAGTCGAGTCCTACAAACATGAATGGCCTTGTATATGATCCATGCATCTTTCTTTCCTTGCTCATTTCTCAGTTGTCAACCCTACCTCTTTGGCTCTTTTTCTGACTTCTTTTTCTTAATTTTTTTTAGCATGCCAGGTTGGTAATATAATTTGTGGGCAATGTTCATTGCTACTGATTTATCCTTTTGGTGCTCCCTCCGTCAGATGCTCTTGTTGTCGTTATGTTACAGAAATTGGAGTAAGTGTTACTAGCCTTTAAAGTTATTTATCTTTTTTGTTTTATTTTAATATTCTGTTCGGCAGCAGGGTTTGTTTAAAAAAGAGTATGATGATAATATAGGTGGAACTTACAGTAAGTGGGTACCGTTATCTCACACAAGGACTCTTGCAGATGCTTCATACTTGTACTATGCATCATTGGCTCCATTAGTGTTACTATTTGGTGGTACAGATTTGTGGTGCAGGGACTGTTTAAATCATATATACTCCAGTAGGTTATGTACCTGCACTGGTGCATCTATATGAGAACTTATTGTTATCTCTCACCTAACTTTTAACTTCTGTATTTCTTTGGCAGGCACATAATGTGAGGCCTCCACTTTCTATTCAACAAGGAGAAGGCTACCCTAATTTGGAGTTGCAATTAACTAAAATTAGTTAGCATCTAATTGTTCAATAGGACATATTTATCAACCAGCCTTGGAGGAGTTACAATGACTATGAGGCTATAAGCTAAATTGTAAATGAATTCGTAGATTGTGTAAAAATTCAGCCCACCATTTTATCATATTTGCAATGAATATCATTTGTCTTCCGCCCTTTTTTTATTTTTATTTTTATTTTTTTATTATTTTATTTTTTTTTGCACAAGCACTTGCATATTTACCAGCGTGATAAAAAGTATGCTCAGTTAATGCCGATCTATATATTATTATTGCCTTGTGTAAATGCTTAGCTATAAGTTCGCCTTGCTTATTTTATCTTTGAGATTTATCTGAGAAAGGAGATGGTTGATAGGTAATACAAACTCGAGCTCTATACTGTCCAGCATGCTGCTGATTTCAATTATATTGCCAAGCCTCTAAGGGTTGGTGGAAGAAAAAGCATAAAAGATCCAATCCTTTGGAGAAAAGCTGGCTCAAAATTTTGAAGGTAATCATTAGCTCTGTTATTTCAATAAATTCACATCATATATCAAATGCATGGCTGCTGCCTCAATTTTTAAAGAATTAATGTCTACACCTCAAAATTGATTCTTTTCCTGCCACTAGTTGGACCCACTGTTAGAACTTAGTCTTCTGTTTTAGTCCCTTAAAGGAAATAGATTGGTTTTTTTTTTCATTTATTAATAAAACCTGAACTATGCTCATAAAATCCTTTTATATTTTACACTCAATCCTCCAAGAATATTCCAGCTTAGGAATCTAACACTTTTCATTAATCCAATATCAGGAGAACAAAGACCTTTTTGTAATACACATTCACAGCAGTCTTCTATAAAGATGCTTCTTGTTGGGCACATTTTTCTACATGTAGAATTTTGAGGATGACACATGATCTAAGGCAGATAATGATATAATTTGTTTTGTAAGATCAGAATGGACTAAACATGCATTCCACATCATCTCTTAATTTGATCTCGGATTTGTTGAAATGTTGAATAATTCTCGCATGTTCAAGCATTATTCTTCTGCAGATTCTTGGCAGCAAATAACTTTGTTTAAACACCTCATGCACCAATCCATCGAGTTGCTCATCCATCTTTGCTTCTAAATAGCTTAATGCCTCTTTTTCAGTACAACTTTTTTCATTTGCCCATAAGTTGATTGCTGTTGGTGCTTTCGTTTCCTTCTCTTTTCTTCTCTGTGTTGGTTATTTAAACCAATATTATTATTATTTATAAGAAAATAAAACTTTAAGAATCAATTTTTCTAAATTATTTTTTTTGAGCCAAATAGTTGGACCAGCTACCTTATGCTTTTGGATATCAATAAACAAGGCTAGAAAAGTAGTCAAGTGTTGTTGGATTACAGACTTCTCATTTAACCATTTGATTGAAGACTCCTTCACTTTCTCTCCCATAAGAAACAGAGGAGGTAACAGTCTTATGGCTACACCGAGATCTCCTTTGCGTTGCTCCACATGATCATTGAAGGAATGAGGATTGCCTCTTAGCTCCCGGCTCTTCATGTAATGCTCTATCTGCTTAACCCTCTGATCAAGGAAACAATATACAAGAATTTATTCCATTTAAGCACCTAAACGACTTCTACGAAGCAGGTATGCTCCTCTTCTAAGACATTTTCATGTAAATTTTTAATGCTTAACCAGGCATACATTAGCGTAATTCTTATTTGGTGGAAGTGTATATTACGTCTCAAATGGATTACTTTTGCCTGGAAGGAGTACTAACATAAGATAGCACATACCAAGTCGTGCAAATATGGAAAGATGTCAATTCCTTGAACCTTGCTTATTTGTACTGCCATTTGGTTTAATGTATGGTAAGTTGCCATGGAAACAGCCTTCAGTATAGGGGGAAGAGAATTTATCACCGAAGGATTCGTATCCCATCTGCATGAAAAAGTTCACATTTTAAGCTACTCGTCTATGTATTATAAGTGTGATCTAAAGCAAGCTACTCTTATATAGTACGGTTTCCAAAATCATCATCAAGGGTGGCAGGAATGATAAAGGGTGCCTATGGTGATGATATTGTAAATGTTTTTCTATTTTACTATTTTTGATGTTGGTGGTGCTTTTTCATCCCCAAGGTAAGAAGACGTACTTTTTGACTGCTTGACAGAAGAGGGCCAAATCATTCATCGAATGGTGCTGGTCAAATAAGTAGCTAATTAAGTTCTCTAGACAGTTGCATTTGGTGTATGCTACCCTTGAAGTTTCAAACTCTGGCTCATACAGCGTAGCTGAGATTCCAAAATGGGTCTCTGTAGGTTTCGCCTTGCTTATAGAGGAATCTTCAAATCCAGAAATGATCCACCACCTGGAGAAAGGAACAAAGAAAGAAAACACCTCATTAGTGATACTGCAATGCGAGTCTGTAATGAACTTGACAGTGGAGGGGTACGAAGGTAAGATTAAATAGTTTACACTTTATTTCAAGATAATCAATGTTTTAGGCAAATATGTTTGCAAAGTCCATTAACTTTCTTATTTTGGAGATCATATCAATGGAACCCACTTTTATGCACCAACATGAAGCTCTTAAAAGGTTTTTTTTTTATAATATTATAATCTTCTGTTGTTTGTTTTTTCTTAAATTGTTTGTTTCTCTATTATTGAATTTTTAATAGTTTTCCGCTGTTATCCAGTAGAGTGATAATAAGCAATTTGCTTTGGCCAATGTTTTATTTTTATTTTTATTTTTTTTACAGGGGGAGGGAGGGAGGGGGAGAGAGAGAGTAGCAGGAAAGGGGCTATACTCTTGAACAGAAGTTAACTCTTCTTGGTACAAGGAAAGAAGTCTGTTGTAATCTAGCTTAGCAAGTTCCAGGTACCTTGAGTCGTTCACATTGTACATCCTTAAAAATAAACACAGTCAGTTTACTGTTTAAACTAATCTGGGTACCTCCGTATTTAGTCTCTTCCTATAGAATTACAATTTTGGACTTAGCATGTAATTTAGATTACAGTGGGCAATATATTATTCATTTCTACTGCTGTCTCATTGGAATTCTATTGAGCTTTTTGGAAATTGCTACTGTTTAGTTGCTCTTGAAAAGTATATTTGCATGAAAATATAACAGTTATGAGTTATGACAGAGGCCCATATGATTAGGTGTTTCTAGGCAATTTCTAAAAAACTATTGTCCAGAGTTGGTCTCTGTCCGGTGAACAGCCTGTGTTCAATTAACAGTCAGCAGTCAGTATATTCTTTTTTGGTTTAATGAAACAAAACTTGACTCTTTTTTGGTTAGGAAAATTAACATGCAATCCAAAATGTTGTCTAAGTTATGTTTCCTCTTGTGCAATGTCATTAGCTTTCTTGTGCAAGGTAATCTTGTGGATTGTATCTATCCAATTTTTGTTTGCATTTCAATCATTTAATTCGGTGTTTAATTTATCTTTATAAGAGTATTGGTTTCGAGAAGTACCGGTAGAGTGTTTTTGCTATCCATATATCATTGTCTCCATAATTCTTGATATATTCCCGGGCTTCAAGTCTCTCGAGGCTCATTGTCCATGGAACTTGCAACGCTCGAGATACCTATATTCACAGAAGTGCAGAGAGAGGTATGTTGCATACATATTTGATTTTGATGTTCATAACTTTTATGACAGCACAGCAGGGAAGATTTATTACAAATATAATTAGGGAATAAATAAGTGATAGTACAAATTCATTCAGGAAATTAAATGGGCAACACATTGGAGAAGATTTGGTATATACTAGTTAAATCTACTGTTGGTTAAACTCTGTTATCAGCCTGGGTAAAATAAAACTGACTTTGAGAAGGAAATGCTTCTTTTTTTTTTTTTTTTTTCCTGAGATAAGTTTACCTCTTTCTCCAAAGACTTTTTCATAGACCAACTATCGAGTACTTCATTGTGCCTTAGGCAGTTTTGCAAGTGCTCTCTGGCGAAACCCTTGAATTCCTTTAATATCTTCTCTCCAGGAAATGCAACTTGACAATACCGATACAAGTTTAAAGTATCACTGATTGCTCTGGATGACCCACCTGGCCAAGTTGATGGGTTCCTGTCTCTATCCTTGAAAATCTCTAATACATCTGTTCAAATCCAAGCATAAGTTCCAACAGTCAGTTTCCAGTTTCAATCTGGATTATGAAATGCGGTACTAGATGCAGCAATGACCCAAAGAACCTGCCAGAAATCTGATTCCCAAGTGATTTGATGTTGTTAGAGCAGTCAATAGCCCAATTACCTATACCATTTTTGATCAGATTCATCTACCTCAGACTTGACAAAATCTGAACCAGCTGAGAAAAAGAGCCAAATTAACTCCATTTCCAAGTCACTGTACTGGATTAGACCCAAAGCAGAAATCCTACATGCTCAATACCTCAACCCATTCAACCTGACTTTTAATCTGATTTTACTATTAAAAACTTCGTCAGCTACTTCAAAATCATTTTTTTTATTTAGGCGACAGCTTTGCAAAAATGCTAATTTTAAACTTGATTGTTCCAATAAACCAGTGTTACTCAGAAACCTAAATAATTCCTACATAAAACAACTAGAGATGAGATTATCTGAACCTAAAATGATCTAGCTCTTGGAACTGTCAAAATCTGGACAATCCGAAATATTAGAGATCTGAAGACAGTTCAAACCTGCCAATCTATGTATAGTTGATGTCAAATTTTTGGTAGTAAAATGAACTGATCTCATCTAAAAATGGTGGTGAAACAATTAAATGAGCTGATTATGACCTGAAGACATTGGGTAGCCTTGCAACCTCAAAAGACGAAGCGCCATGGAAGTGTCATCAATATCAGTCAAATTGGTAGTTTCTGCATACCCCATACCTTCTTTAGTCCAACCTCTGTAGAGAGAAAGAGGGAGAAAGAGTGCTTTTCATCCAGGTGCATGACACAATTGATTCTAGTAATAATGAACTGTAAATTCATGGTGGTTTCCATCCAGGTGCATGACACATCATGGAAGTGTTACTGGGAAAAAACAAATATAATCTAAGTCCATTCACCCTCTATTGGCATATTAAATGTGACAGTGCATATCATTGCCAATTTGATCCCCTCAATACTGCATATTATTTTTCAGTCAGGAAATGACATGGCTCATTGCTTTTCTCCAAATTCATGCTTGCACTAATCTTGATGCAAATCAATGCTCGCTTGCTCAGGAGAAGCCTATCCAGAAGCATTGTTATCTTGTGGATGTACTAACAGTTGCGAGAGAAACGGATAAAGGTAGGGCGGTTAATAAGAAAATGCATATCTAACTGCATAATTAATGTACCTGTAAAATATATAATCAAGAGCTTCTGATATTTCCTTTTTAAAATGGTGGTCTATCCCAAGTCTCTGGATTGTATCAACTGCCCACAGTCGCTCATAAGTGTCAACCGGATAAACGCAAGGTACTGAAAATAAATCGTGATGGTTAGCTGTTAGGTTCAAGAAGTCGAAAACTAAAGAGAATATTTCAACGCTTGTGTACCCTATATATAATATAATCATGTTTTACATTTACTCCCTGTCAAACCATTTGATGGCCCGGCCAATCTAGTTTATCATTTATTTTTATTTTTATTTTTGGTAAATGAAACAGCCCGTAGGCAGAAGGCTAATGTAGTTAGTCTACATGCATGTATATTATAGACATCTATCCATCTCTCTTTCATGCCTAACATTAAATTTTGTGAAAATTTAAAAATGACAAGGGTATGGTATCCAAATTACCATGGTCCCCGAACTTATTAACAAGCCATGTTAAGTACTGGAGGCACTTGGTGTCCTTTGTGTGCATGTATACCGCTGCAGTGGATGCTGGAGAATTGAGAAAGCTACCATCTCTACACTGCAGTTTAAGTATTTTATCCCATTGCGCAATATCTTGCAATCCTTCTAGGCTGTATAAAGTTGTTGTCGGAACTGAGTGCATCGCCTCAAGTGGAATTCTGTCAAATTCAGATGCAATTAAGTGCAGATTTACTATCCTAAGCTACTCTTATTTAATAAACAGTAAAAGTTGGAAATTTTAGTTCTCGTTATCTTTCATCTTTGATGGGATGCTATGGGGGATGATTATGTATCGAACTTCTATTTTGCAAATATATGTGGCACTAAGACTTAATTACGTTGGTTTACAAATACTAGCAAAAATGCCCCCAATAGAGTTGTACATGTTAGGCAATAAGATATTGTAAAATCAACGATTTTAGTATTTATATTTTAAATGAAGAATCAAATTTTTTTTTTTCACCTGAGGTTACCATCTAAACCACCTTTCAAATCTAATTTTAAAAATAAAGGGCTCATATTTGCTCTGGTATGAAATTATTAACACAGTTTGTCTAATTGTTTACAACCGGCAGAATTTGAAAGTTAACTCACTTTTTTATTATATTCTCTCTTAAATTCATGATATCCCGTAAGCAAGGCAGATCATAAGGAAGCTCAAGCTCACTTTCCTTTGCCTCCTTCAAAATCCATGAAAAGACAAATTCAAATCCACTTAGCATAAGCGTTTTGCTTTCCTTCTCTAGATTCTTTATATGTTCTCGCATAAACTGCAACCCTGTTTCAAGATTACAATTCAAACCGCATGAGATTGGTGCCTGTGTGCGCATGAGATTGATTGCTAAATTCTACATTTTATAGGCATAGTTTCACAAAATTTTTAGTTCGTGAGAATTGACAGTGATTTCCCAAGTAGTTTAAAGTTTAAACATTATCTGGTAAAAATCAAACTATGCCTGTGTACCTTTTTCAATTTGTGCTTCTCCAGTATTCCACTGCCTCAATGCAAGAATGCAAGATAATGTGTTGAGAAGGCGATCGTAGACCAGGTACCTGGAGGGGTCTCCCCAGGATCCATCTCTCAGTTGGTTCTTGTGAACCCATTCCAGGCACATTGGGAAATGTGGCTTGGTGGGGTCCATATTGGATACAATCCTTGCCACCCATGCTGTATCATACGCTGATGGGCTGATGTGGCCACTGTCCATTGCCTGGAATTTCTCTTTGATTTCCTTCACCAATTTTTCAATTTTATTATTGGTCTGCTCTGTCTTCAAGTCGTCCTGTATATATATTGAATGTAGGTACAAATGAAATCAATATCAACAAAACAACTAATTGTTGAATTTTAATGCCCTGGGAGAAGGAAAGTAAATTTAATTTATATATATACAAATCTTAAGCTTGTAATGATTGTCTCAGAACATATTAAAGTTAATACCAGTATTGGGGCATTCCAATTTATAACTTCGGAGTTCACTGCATCTTTTGGTCTCAAAGCACAAATACTATCTGCAAAATTCAAAATCAGATGCAACGGCTTTTTAAGTAAATTGTATAGTTTAGTGCACTACATGTGTGTGTGTGTGTGTGTGTGTGTGTGTGCGCGTTTTTATCCTTGTTTTTTGGAAGTAAGTAGAGGGCTCAATCCTCTACCAATTACATAATTTTCATAAAAGCTTGTACCAGGGTTTGGGCAATTGACGTTACTAAAATACATTACTAATTCATATAGATCAGCTAATAATTACTGCTTATTTTGCTAAGACACTTCGTGACCTAAAATGTGTGGGATTTCTTTGATCAGTTATGAATATTGTCAGTCTTCAATTCGACAAATATTGATGGGTTAATTAGGACTGTATGAAGAGATCACATGACTATGAAACATTATAGCTCGGCGCATTTACTAATAATTGAGGCAAGCATATGTAACATTTCTAAAGTCACGCAGAGTCCAATTTGGAAAGAAAAAACTAGATTAAAAGGATTTTTGTTACAATATTATCTAAGGAAAAAATGTAGAGTCCTTGGTGAAACATACCAAGAGTAAATGGATTAGGAATTAGAGAAATCGATCTCGGAGTAAAGATAGAAAACTTAGTGCTGTCGAGGCCTTTCCTACTAAGTTGAGAGAAACCAAGCACACTTGGAGAAAGAAGGGAACTCATTCTCTCAGTACTTTTTTTTTTTTTGCCTCTCTCAGAGTATACCGACGTGAATGTTGGGTTAATTACCTTTGTTATTTATATAGGAATAACAACGAATACTGGCCAGTTTGTTTTCATATTTGTAGGTGGACATATATGATCAATTAGTGTATCTACTAGGACATTTAATTTATATGACATTTAGCGTATTTACCAAAACAATTAGTGTATATACCAATGTTTTTAAAACCGGACCGGTCATAGAACCGGTAACCAAACGGTTCAACCGGTTGAACCAATGAAAAAATCGGACAATTTTATAATAAATTTAAGCAAATTAAGGCTAAACAGTATAAAAAGTGGCGCTGGTCCAGTGGTTAAGCTCTGGTCTCGTTAATAAGAGCTCCAGAGGTTGACTCACGTTCACCACGGCTTCTTTTCTCCCATTTTTTCAATGGTTTTGGACCGGACTAATTAGGATATTTACTAGGACATCTAATTAGGATATGTTTGGTTATCCAAGAATAAGGGAGAATGGGGAGAAGAGAGAGAAAGAGAGAAGAGTGCACAATCAAACAAGAGAAACTATACAGACGTGATGAACTGATGATAGTGATGACAAAGATCAAAGAAGATCCTTATCAGGTCTCAAGAGTTTATAAATAATTAAAACATCAGATTAATGGAAAAATCATTCTCAAGCAAAGGAAAAATGATGCCGTAAAAGTTGCGTTAAATATCAAACTTACTTTTTCTATAAACATGTAAAAAGTATGAGTCTTTTTACTTTTCAAATTAAACATTGAAATAAAATTTTGTTGATCACAAGCAATGTTTTGAAAATCGAATCTGTCATCGAAACGGTGAAGCTATTGGGTCGATTGTTCAATCGGTCCAACCGGTCAGACCGGATTTAGAACCGGATGACGTCATACGAAAAAAAAAATTCAATTTAGTTATAATATTTCTGTAGCTTTTTTCATTGATGTGATAATTTTAACATCAATTTAAAATCATAATTATGATATCATAATAAAAAATTATAATTATGACATTATTTCGTGGTAATTGAATAATAATTTTTCCTTGTTTTTCATTTTCTTTTTGTGGCACTGTCTTTCGATACGCGGGATTTGAGTAATTCCAATTTTAGTTGACGGGTTTGAAAAGAAAGAAAAGAAACCTAGAAACCAATTAAAAAAATAGTAAACGGATAACAGAGGGATTTATTAGTAGGGCCCACAAAGGGTTGCTCACGTGTAGGCCTGTCAACGGTACGCATTTACCGTTTGCCACCAAGTTCCGATATAAACGAAACGAATAACGAAATGTTGAAATGTTTCATTTTCTAAAACGAAACGGTAGACAGAACACCAAATTGTACCATTTCGACCGTTCCAATTTCATTTCAAACCTCACATGTGTACTTTGTGAAGTTGCACGGTTAACGAAACGAAATTCTGTGCTGTTTCGAAAATAAAACGGTTAACATAATGGTTTTTTATATCGTTTTTCTTACGAAACGGAAACGGTTTGATGGTGTTCCGTATTTTTTTAACAAGTTTGACAGGTCTACTCACGTGATGTCGTGAAGGAAATCCCAATTTCAAGAATCGAGAAAGAATTTATACTAGCTGATAAAAAAAACCGCCAAAAATGAAGCAACACGAAAAACCGATGGTTCCGATTCAACGGTTTTTAGTAAAATCGGACCGAGCCGTCCGGTTCGTTGTGGTTCGAAAATAGTCCAAAAACGGATCATTTTGGACCGTATTGGGGTCCGGTTCACGGTTGAACCAATCGGTCCGGTTCGCGGTGAACTAGGTGGTGCGGTCTGGTTTTTCAAAATATTGATCACAAGTACGAGTGAGCAAAAAACTCGTTACTCTTGAGGTAATTAGAACTCAAGCGAATGGAACTTGAGTTGGCAAAATTTGAGCTAAAGTAAGTCGGTTTGTTGACGAGTCGAGTTTGAGTTGAGATGAACTCATGCTCGCAACTCGTGAGCCGACTTGTGACATAATAAATTTATATTTTGAATAATATTAATCAATAAATCATATTAAAAGATTATAAATTAATTATAACTATTTTCTTCTTATATAATTTCATTTAAAATAATTGTAACATACTATATATTGGGTTACAAGACATATTTTGTTTCAAATCAATAAAAAGAATATAAAAGACAACCGTTTTTGTTTTGTTTTTTTTTTAAATATTGTATATGTTAATAAATTTTAATACTATAATAACATATGAATTAATTAAATAAATAAAATTTTGAAGGATATATGCTTATTTTAAGCTAGCTCAAGTTAGAGACGAGTCGAGTCTGAGCTAGCTTAATTAAAAAAGCTCAAGAATATTTTTAGCTCGGCTCAAGTCTACTCGAGTTAAAGTCAAGTCGAGTTTGAGTTGTTCTTGATTCGCTCGGACTCGAATCGTATACAGACAACCATATAGTCACATAAAAAATATAGTAAAATTAAATATCATGTACGTAGGTTCGTATATATATGCTACCGGCATATAAAATTAGCCAGGATACATGGCCTCTCGCTCTCAATAAATAAATAATCCAATTTACATATAAACTTTTATCCAGAATTTCTCGGAGTTAAGTTGTATCATATTAGTTTCGAACCCGTTAAAATGAGATATTTTTTTAATTTGTTAAAATGAAAAATTGGATGATCCCCAAATACTGTAATTATCAGTAGCATTGAACATGAAATGAACTGACTCGAATTAATTAATCTGTCATGATCTCCACTTAATTTAAATTTGACTTAATCAACCCAACAAAACGTAGCTAATTTGTCCGATTTATCAAATTCAAAATAAGAATTTTTTCCTTGAAAAGCTAATTCTAGGTTCCCTCTCCATCAGACAACAGAGCATTGTGGATGTTAAGGGTCAGTTGTTATCTGATGTTATATAGAAATTGACAACTTGTGGAATCTGACAAGGAAAAAATAACTTGTGCGAGGGTGAAACATTTAATTAATCATGGAAGCAATTGAACGTTGTTGCCTAGTAGTTTTTTCTTTATTGCCAAGTAGGATTTAGTTGACGATGGAAAATTATTACATATTGAATTCGAGTAGGCTTCTTTGTCCCAAGCACGCAAATGCCTGACAAAGAAGTATTTTTGTTACAAACTCACAGCATAAGGATGTTGGATCAATTGGAAAGCAAATCACACAAATATTTAAAATAGCTCTTGACCATAGACCAAAATCACCGTTAGACTCGCTGCATAAAAATTTGTTGGAAACAGATCAGGCCGTAATCTAAATTCCAAAATCAATTTTAGAACCTCCTGCTGCTTCATTAAATTGAAAAGACTTAAGCTGCAGTGTGCAATAGACAGAGACTACATCAAGGTCCACAATTAAAAAAAAAAAATTAATAATATAAAAAGAATTTTCGTCCATACTCTTGTTACTGGAGTTTGATTCTCATAATTCGAGATGACTGCCAACGAAATCACATAATTAACTAATTAATTGGGTGTACAATACAAAATGAAAAATGCAGGTCACATCATTAGCTTGTCGTAATACGTACAACGTTGATCGCAAGTTTATTCAATATTTTCTTTTTTGGAAATAAGTGGATAACCTCCATATATTATATATTTTCTAATTCAAGAAAATTTAAAAAGAGTACTCATAAAACGACACAATCCAATTTCAAAAAGTTTGATTGAAATGACGAAAATTTGGTTGGAAGTGGAGAAATAGGCATAATAACGCACTATAAAATTCAGCCTACTTACCCATTCATAAAACGCATTATTCCTACTTAATGCGTTTTAGAAGAGACTAATTGCTTGGTTTTTATTTAAAAAAGTTATTCTTTGTTTTTATTAAAATTCTTCAATATATAATCGTTTATATTAAAAATTACTAGAGAGAAAACCCTTTCTTGCTCATATTTATCCGAAGTTCCGAAACTCTAATATATAATACATGTAGCCACGGAAAACAACAGAACAAAAACCTAAGGATACAATAATAGTACTGAACCGTCAGTTGTAAGATATTCCTTGTTTCGTTGTTTTAAAAATGAAACATGGTATTTTTTTAGCTACTCATTTTAACAAAAAAAAAAAACACATTTGTGGTCAACCGACAAATATGACCATTTTAAAACGGTCATACATACTAGATATCATTGCATTATTATGACTAGCGAATAATATTACATATACCTCAATTCAATAGCCATCAGAATATATATTTTTCGAGGGCTATAGCCATCAGAGTATCAATCAGGAGAAAAATTTCTCCGTTAAGATCAAATTTATGTAATAAAAAATAGTGAGGTTTTAGAAAAGACTCCTCGTATTGGTATCTGCTCTGCTGTTAAGATTTGACTGAAATCCCATCTTGTTTATCTTTCCTGCTGAACATCATCTTAAACATGATTATAGTTGAGGTAGGAGGGATTAATTAAAAAGGTCTCCTATAGCAAGTTCATTCATCAATAATAAGCACTAAGATATATTGTTGGTGCATTACTGGCATGGCTGCACCACCGTTTGAATTTCTTCTCTCTCAAACATGTTTTGTTTCTCCAATGATACCTCAATTTTATCCGCAACACATTAAGCTCCCCATCACGAAAAAAGCCAGTACATACCATCGTCAAGCTGTGTCTAATGGAGATAATGCTGATCTCCTTCGATGTCACAATGATCTTGACCAGGCAAGCCTGAATTTTTATAACTTCATCCAAATATATAGCTAGTTTATGCACGTTTAGTTCCTATAACTCAGCAACAATTTAACCTACGTATGCACTTATGTCTTTGGCAATCTACCTAGCCTAGTGTAAGAACTGGTACCTGTTGTACTAAACGTCTCTAAGTTTGTCGATTGCAAAACAATATCATTTGGCATTTAACAATCTTCTTTGAGTTTTATAGGAAGAAGATACAAATTATGAAGAATGGATTAAAGCAAGTGTGGCGCATAGTTTGGAGCTTCAAGAGATTGCTTTGGACTAGTTAGAATCCTTAGTTAAGGTTTAATTAAACTCTAAACTAATCTCAATCAATTTGCTGGTAAAATGCTCAATCCTTAGTTTGGAGCTTCTGTCCGCGTCATACAACGCAGGACAGCGTTGTGCAACGACAACGTTGTGTGACGCCCTACAGCGTTACACAACGTTAGTCTGAGTCATACACCTATACTTCGCTCAGACATCGCTCAGTTGCTCTGTCCGCGTCATACAACGCTGAAAAGCGTTGTGCAACGGCCACGTTGTGTGACGCCAGTCAGCGTCGTATGACGTTCTGACAATATTGTTTGAGTTTGTCAGTTCTGCCTTGATTCTTTTCTTGACTTCGTTGTGCAACGCTACCAAGCGTTACACAACGCTCTGACAAGTTCCAACGGAACTGTCGAGCTTCTGCTTTGAATTTTTGCTGAAGCGTTGTGCAACGCTATACAACGTTACACAACGCTCTGACAACTCAAAACGTTATTGTCTGTGACCGTTTGATTTTTCAACGGCTATTTCTGCGTTGTACAACGCCATATAGCGTTGTATAACGGTAGAGTCTGTTTTGACTGGTTTTTGGAGCTGTTGGCGCCCTCTATATATATGGGGCCTCTTGGAACTGTTTAGTAACTTTTGAAACCTTTGAAATTCCTCCCTTTTGAGCTCCAACCAGTTAGACATTACTCTCTCTTGTATTTGAGCATTAATTTAGCAAAATCATTGAGATTAGAGTGTGCAAACCAATCCACTAGTGTTAATTGCTAGATTTGTTGAGTGATTTGGTTAGAGCCTCAATTCCTTAAGTGTTTGAGCTAGTTTGTTTGAGCTAGACCATCTTGAGAGATTTAGTAGCCTCAAACACCACCCCCCCGACGTTGTCGCTAGGTGTAGGTTGGAATAGGTTGAGAGCTCTTCTCCTTTGAGGCCGTTGTGCCATTCGAGTTAGGCCGATCCGCCTCGAGTGTCCTTGTGACGAGGTGATTCGGTTCGAAGTTGTAGTCCCGTTCTTATTGGAATTGAACGGAGCGCACCCTTTGGTGGTAGCGAAACTCCCGGAGACGTACGACTAAGGCTAGCTTCTTCTAGCGGGTCAGAACTCCGTAATCACATCGCGTGTTCAATTTCTTTCTCTCTCTCTCTCTTTATTATCTTGCTATACTTGAATTGCTTGTGTGCTTGCTTGTATTGGGTACCAATTGAATTGTGTTAGGGTAGTTCATACCAAACCGGTCCAAAACCTCAATCGCTTCCGCTAAACCTTAGTTAAGCCGCCCCCTTAGGGACAACAGTACCCATTTTCCTTACATACTTTCCTCGAGAAAATTTGGAATTGCTATAAAATATAAACAATATTAAGAATTAAATATTACTAAAACACAATTTAACTACTAAATTTAATTGTGTACCAATTTAATATTCATCGATTGTGGTTTCAATCTTTGTGTGCAAATCCCAAATTAGACAAGAAAACAAAAGACCTAGCATGCACGCACGCACACTGACACATATCAGAAACACTAATGTACTATTTTTATATACTTTTTCGACAGGATTCATCCTATTGCAAGCACATTGAAAACATAGAATCACTCAGAAAAAAGTTTTCCAAAGTAAATGGAATGGAAGAGTTGGTTTTGGTTGATTCACTCAACAGACTCTGCATTGATCATCACTTTGATAAAGAGATTTCTTTGATAATAAATTCATTATATGATAGTCTCAACATTAGCCTTTCAAAAGATACGAGTCGAGACTTATTTGGTCTCTCTCTCTCCTTCAGGCTTCTAAGACAAGCTGGATACGATATTTCCTCAGGTTGGCTATTTATGTCCTCAGAATGGTCAGATTCGCATGCATATGTGCGCACAGCTGCACATATATGCTTCACTTATTATTAAGAGATCCCCATCTCAATCAGCTGAAACTAGTTAAACAGTATATTATACTTATATATTAGAATATAGTTATCTCTAAAGATGCCTTCTAACTTATTAAATACTAAACAGGAGGTGAAACATGTATGCTTAATGCCAATATAATTATCTGATTAAATTGAGTACTGACTAGATCAATAAAGTTTAATATTTTGTTTCCATTTTTGCATACTATATAGATGTATTTGATAGGTTCATAGACAAGGAAGGTGAATTCAAGCCATCTCTTAACAAAGATATCAAGGGGCTACTGAGCTTGTATGAAGCATCATACCTAAACACTGGAGAGAACATCTTACACAAGGCAAATGCATTAACTAAAAAGAAACTGAAATCAGAGATCAGAAATTTGGAGCCAAACCAAGCTAAATTAGTAAAGGATACATTGATGCATCCGTACCATGTAAGTATCCGCCAATTTAAGGCGACACAGTATCTCAAATTTCTCCAAGATACTGGCACTTGTAGTCCTCTGGAAAACACCGCAGTGGCAGAATTCAGGTTAAACCAAGTACTATATCAGAAAGAACTTGAAAAAATTACAAGGTGCGCATATTCTGTTAGTTAATATCTTGTGCTTTATTGGTAACAGCTCAAAGAATAGCAAATCAATTTTTGAGATTTTATCTCTTGTTCTTGCATAGATGGTGGAAGACATTAGGGTTGTCAAAAGAACTACCGTTCTCCAGAGATCAGATATTAGATTGGTACATACTGTCTATCGTCGTTATTCCGGGTCCACAATACTCGAAACAAAGATTAGAGATTACAAAATTACTCTCTCTTATCATCACATTTGATGATATGTTTGACAAGCATGGGGCTTCTTTAGAAGATCTCTCACTCTTTACTGAGGTTTTCAAAAAGTAAAGCTGAATTTTCATTTTTTTTTTAATCTCTCTATGTGGTACAAATGCGATTACAACTCCATTGTACTTTAATAATGTAATATGCTGAAAATAGAGTACTTTCCAGGTGGGACCATAGGGTGGCTTCTTTGCTTCCAAATCACATGAGAATTTGTTACTTAACTATCAATGATTTTACAAATGAGGTGTCCGAAAAGTGCTTTCAGAAATATGGATGGAACCCCATCAATTACTTGAGAAAATCGGTATGTCCTTGTCTAGAAGTTTCTTCTTTTACACCATCCTGTTCTGGTGCCAACTCTTCCCTGTATTATTCTTTGAAATATTTCTTTGATATCTGAAATTGATATATTGCATGATCATTTTTGGAACCCACTAAACCTAAGTGGACAAGGATATGTGATGCATCCCTGGCAGAAGCAAGGTGGTACACATCTAAACAATATCCTAGAGCAGATGAGTACTTGAAGAATGCAGTTGAAAGTATCAGTATACACACTCTGCTGTTGCACCTTTTCCTTCTGTTAGGTATGAAAAAATTGGATTATAATTTGGAAAAGTTATGGCACCATTCTAAAACATTTTTAAATGCCTCTATTGCATTTATACATATAACATTACTTGCTGTCCATAACTAGTTTTGTGATGGCTTTCTATATATATACACTTATTAATATGACATAACGAAGTTTTTATTCCAAATATTCCAAAAAGAACCAGGAAGATCTATTTGAAAAACGTAACTACATTCATTTATAAAATATTATAAACACTCTTACATAACAGATTAATTCATTAAACATCTTTGATGACTTGACCAAATTAAAATTTTGAGTTTACTGAAAGGTAATGGGACGACCGAGAAATCAATGCAATTGTTTGAGGAGAACTCACCATTAGTTTATTGTACTTCAAAGATAACAAGGCTGTGGGATGATCTCGACATGGACCCTGTAAGTATAATACATTTGTGACAGTATTTTTGTCATAATTTGGTCATATTTTGGTACTTTAACCTAATAGCAACACCATAAACCAGGTGTACATCTCTTGAATAAAAAGAGAAAACTAGTTTGTAGTCAGTAAATAATCATTTCACATTACATATTGGGCTTGGTCCCTTGATCAATTCATGCTTGTTTTGTCTTTCATAGAATGAGACGGTCAGAGGTTGTGACTTCTCCTATATAGAACTCTACAAGAAAGAAAATCCACACTTATCGACGGATGACGTAATACAGCATGTGAGGCATCTAATTTCTTCAGAATGGGAACCATTGAACAAAGAATGCCTCTTTGTCAATAGGTTTTCGTTACTACCACAATTTATGCAAGCAACAATGAACTTTGCAAGGGCTATTACTATCAACTACAGCTTCTCTGGAGAGCCCATCCCTATATTCAAGCATTGTGTCAATGCATTTCTCTCTGGAAAACTTGATTAAAAATTTAAAACATATATCTAGGAAATTTGCATTATTCCTCAAGAGACTGCTTCTTGTTAGATTTATACACAAATCCATCTACCAAAACTGAACGTTTGAATTTCTCTCATTTTACTGTGTTACATAGGTTTTCAGCATTTGCAACAGTACTTTCTATTTCACTTTAAATTTTCTTTTGGTTACTTAGGACTATATTATTGCTGAATTAGGCCTTAATGAGGTATTAAGTTTAAAGATTCTGAAATCTCTGTTACAAACTTACAACAACCGTATGACATAATGAAGGCAATGATCATGTATAAGCAGCAAAAATTAGAGGTACATTGATCATGTATAATCATTTGTCTAATCCCCTCACACCCCGGACGCCGGGCCATCTTAGGCCCCGAAGCCACAACTCCTGCCTGCCCTCCCCCCCCCCCCCCCCCAGGTCAGACCGCCTTAGGCCCCGGCCCCCCACCTCCCCACCCCCCTGAGGCTGGGTCGCCCTTGTGCCCCAACCCCACATTTTCTCCTTCTAATTTATTTGTTTCTTAATTTACATCTTACAAAACAAAACTGTTAAATCTGTTTTGCCTTGTCAAAAATGTAAGAATGCACTTTACAAATAAGTTCTGAAGTAACTTTTTTTCTTTTACCGAATTTCAACAGAAACTAAATAATTTGACACAAGAAAATGTATCGTCAATATGCATCCTTGGATATAATTTTAGTCCGAACTTTTTGTATAGTACTGGTTTCAAAATGATACCCTGTGCCAATTTTCAATAGAGGAAATAAATTATCACATTAGTTTAAACTTGGTAATCAGTACTCTTTATTTGGATACAAAATGCAAAACTTCTCTCTTCGCTCGTGCTATATACAAATCTTGGTTCCTGTGGCGGTGTCTGATTAGCGGACCACAAGAGTGACAACTGACAAGTGCTTAGCAGCCACGCAACGGTTTCATCTTGTTTGATATGTTGCTTCGAGATCTTACAGTATTAATTAGGTATAAACTTACTTTCAATATACCCGTCTTTGAAAAAAAAATTAAATTGTACATTATATTATAATATTATATATAAAGAGATGACCGAATGAATGCATGACTTGTAGATAGGCCAGTTTGGAACATGAATGCATGACTTGTAAAGTTGTAATAGGCCTCTTTAACATTGCAGACTGCAACGGAATGGGCCATTCTATTCCATCAACGGTATAGTCATTTCATTTTCTATCTCGTTCCGTTTTAAAAAAATGAAATGCCATTTAATTTCGCTATTAGTTCCGTTTGGACAGAACGGAACGGAACAACGTATTTTTACACTAAAAACTGCATTATTTGTCGAAACGAAAACGAAATAGACCATATCGTTTATTGTTCCGATTCGACAACGATATGTCCTCTCATTCTGTTTATTGCTCCGTTTACGGAAACAAAATAATTTTTTGTATCGTTAGCTGTTCCATTTGGACGGAATGTCCACGAAAAATGATAAACGGTATACCGTCTGCAGGCTGACTTGTAGAAACATTTGTTGAATGCGAAATATAAAATATATCATGGGGTTTCCTATAAATACGTTAATTAAGCTTTTTTTTTAAGATAAATTGGAGGTCTAAGTCATCCAACTTATTTTTTAAATTAAATGTAGCCGAATTTCGAACATGCGACATTTCACTCAAAGAGTCAAGGTGCATTGCTCTTTGCCACTAGATCAAGAGCTAGTTCTCGTTAATTAAGCTTCTTATATATACATGTAATAAAAATTGAAATGAAATAAAAGAAAAATATTGCTAAACACGCATGTCGCATGCTTGATGGATTAAGAGGCTGTCAACCTGAATCTTCAAGTTTTGAATTGCTATACGTGCTTGTCGCACGTGCGGACTGCCTCTGTCAGTCCATTCATGTACCTTCATGCGGGCACGTCCAGGGTTTGTCAATTCCCACTTATATGTATCTCGTAAGTTACTTCGACAGGAAATATGGGACTAAGAGATGTCAAAGTGATGTGTGCTCCGGATTGAACAAGTCTAAGTCTTTTTCTTTCTTTTTTTTAATAAAAAAAAAGTGAAAATTTTCCACTGCTTCCGGGTTGAGCAGGTTTTGGATGATGATGATGATGATATGCTATTGTATTTTAGCATTTTGAGTTTGGGATCAATGTTTACATTTATATTGTTGAATATGAAGACGTTGATGTGAGAAACAGCTTTCGATTTACAAGCCAAGACAACACATCTTGAGCGCTCAGTTTGGATGAGATGTAAGAATAAGGAAATAAGGAAAAAAGAGAATAAATTTATTATAAACAATCTAAATTCTTCACAAAGTTACACACTTTTCAATACTGCTTCCCACTTCTTCCTTTATTCACGACTTTTGAAGTCATACATAATCTCTCTTATGAATAATTAAAATTCAAAATAAATTGCGAGGCATCCTTTTCAAAAAAAAAAATAATGCTGCTAATGTCATAATAAATAATTATGCTCGATCCCACAATTATATTGTTCTGCTTTCTTAAATTGTGTCTAAACCCACTAAGAAATGACTTTTTCGAACCGAGGCACATGAAAAATATGAAAAACTACAAAGTGCCATTAAAAACAGCGAGATTGTATTATATTATATTATTTGATTTAGTAATTTATTTTATTTTGGCATTCCAAGGCCATGTGCAGGGTGCAGCTCAAGACGGTGTTAGTCTGTCCGTCTACGATGCAATAGGAGGCCCATCTTCCATTGTCGATTCAACAAGAGCATGAATGAACTGAGCAAATCGAAGCTGATAAGTGCAAGATCAACCTTTCAGGCAATCAAATAATCAGACTCTAAAAATAGAAAATACGTGTTCCGCTCCATGCCAAATACGGAAATCGCGTTTCACCTCTACCTCACTCGCGTCTCCCTTCCCCCTCACCTCGTTTCACCCCTCTGTTCCGTCTCCCCTCTGTTTCGTCTCTCCTCTCTCTCACCGCACGCCGTCACACAGCCCTGCCGTCGCCGACACGCAGCCCTTCCGTCGCCATCAACGCAGCCCTCCCGTCGTCCAGCCCAGTCCTGTCATTATCAGAATCAGAAATGAAGATTATTTACTCCTTCACTTGTATTAAATACTCCCATAGTATTAATTATTTACTCCCTTATAGTTATTTAGTTACTTCTTAAGCAACATTAGAATCAGTTCTGAATGTTATTTACTCTCTTATACATATTAGATACTCCTATTATACTAGTTATTTACTCCCTTATAGCTATTTAGTTACTCCCAAACAACAACAGAATCATATATGAATATTATTTACTCCCTTACTTTTATTAAATACTCTCTAACTACTAATTATTTACTCCCTTATAGTTATTTAGTTACTCCCAAATAATAGTAGAATCAGTTCTGAATGTTATTTACTCCCTCATACATATTAGATACTCCTTTTATACTAGTTACTTACTCCCTTATAGTTATTTAGTTACTCCCAAACAATAGCAAAATTAGATATGAATATTATTTACTCCATTGTATATATTATTTACTCCCTTATACCGATCAATTTTCTCTTTTATAGTAATTTAGTTACTCCAAAAAAATAGCAAAATCGATATAAATGTTATTTACTCCCTTATACATATTAAATACTCTTTTATACTGATTAATTTTATCTCTTATAGTAATTTAGTTACTCCCAAGTTGTAACAGAACTAGATCTAAATCTCTTTTCTCTTTTTATCCTTCTCGATTTCTACTTTTTTCTTTCTCAACCAGTTTTGATCGGTATAGGAGAGGGAGCAGTGAGAGGAGGTGGAGGTGGAGGTGAGGCGGAGGCGGATGTAAGGCGGAGGAGAGGAGAGGCAAAGCAAAGGCTGAGATGAGGCGGAGGCGGAGGTGAGGTGGAGGAGATGAGAGGCTGAGATGAGACGGAGGCGGAGGTGAGGTGGAGGAGAGGAAAGACGGACGTGAGGAGAGGGGAGTGAAGGAGATGGTGGAGATCTAAATCAGAAATTTATTCTTGTGATTGTGAGGAGATCGAATAGAATGAGAGAGGAGACGGAGCAAAGAGAGGGTAAAAGAAAGGATGGGTGAGACGAAAGGAGCGACTCACTATAATTGTGTGATTGCATAAAATGTTGATTACACATAGTAATTTCCTGAGCCAACCCCGTTGAGTTTTGGAATTTTGGGTGAAGAGGTAGCCCAAACAAGATATGATATATAATAAGAGTTTAGCTATGGTGAGTCGCGACTCACGGACCCTCCGGTGAGTCGCGACCAAAACTCCTAGATCTATATTAAAATGACCGATCCAAACCGTCCAATATGATCTCCCTATTGAAATCTCCATGTAGACCAAATTTTTCATTTTTTCGAAATTTTTAAGTATTTTTTTGAAATTTTAGAAAATCGTTAATCTAATTGGTTCTGAACCATTCAAAAACATTAGTTTTTAAAAATCCGAAAAAAATACTTAAAAATTTCGAAAAAATAAAAAATTTGGTTTGCACGAAGATTTCAATAGGGAGATCATATTGGATGGTTTGGATCGGTCATTTTGATCTAGATCTAGGAGTTTTGGTCGCGACTCACCGTAGCTAAACTCTATATAATAAACCTAGCTATATTTTTTATATCGAGAAAGTTTAATATGCACTATAGTGCATAAGACGTTTTATGCACCACGGATTTTTTTGGAGATATTTTTGTAAATTTACAAATCTAATTTAACTAATCTAATCTACATATTGAAATCTCATAGCAAACTAAATTTTACAAATTTTGAGATTTTATTACTATTTTTTTTGAATTTTTTAAAACATGCCATTTTTAAAATGTTATACTATTTACCATATTCCAAAAATGGCATGTTTTAAAAAATTCGAAAAAAATAGTAATAAAATTTCAAAAATTGTAAAAATTAATTTACTATAAAATTTCAATATATAAATTAGATTGATTAAATTAAATTTATCAATTTACAAAAATATTCTAAAAAAAATCCGCAGTGCATATTAAACTTTCTCTTTTTTATATCATACTGAACAGCAAAACAAGAGGTAGTCCAATATGTTAGTCAAAAGCCCAGTTTTGTCCATGGGCTTCATATATCCTCAGCGTGGTATGAAGAGACTAATCAGCCATCCAAAACTAACTCTTCCCAATCCCAATTATATTACTTATTATCACTTGCAAATCATGCAATCACGCGGTTCGAAGTTCCAACTTCCAACTTGTGCAATATGTACCCAACGAGACGAGTCAACGACAATTAACCACTCTTAGCTTTGTCATTTGCTCTCTTTGTAGATGTAGTTTTCTGATGTCGGAGCCATCATTGAATAAAATACTATGCAAAATACTACACAACATCTTTTATTTTAATAATAAATTCAAGCCAAACACAAGACAAGTCCTCTCGGCACAGCAACAAAGAGTTATGAAAGGAGTTCGGTAGGTACTATCAGAAACCGAAATAGAACTTTAAAAAAAAAAAAAATGACAGCCTGTTCTGAACGTACTACCAGTCTACCATCGAATCCAGCAAAGAACAGAAGAGCAATACATAATTATTTACAAAATAAACGTTCAAGGTACTATAGTAGAATATTTAATTCAACAGAACAGAAAATGACATGTACCGAGATTTCTCTCAAATTTACAAATTATACAAATATAAACGCATCAATGTTAAACCGTGATATTATTTTTCTTCAAAAATGGAATATGACAGGCTGTGAGATAAGGTATATAGTTTATAAATACATCTCATCTTCTACCCTTTTTTTTTTCAGACCAGCTCAAGTCAACCCCTCCCTCCCTGTTTTTTCTTTTATTTTATTTCATTCTCAACTTAAGGAATGTTTCGAGTATTATGCCATCAGAGCCATTGAAAGGGATTGTTGAAGTGCTTTATGTTTCCATAAAAAAAATAATAATAATAATAGAAAAACTTCTCTGCCTTCTATTCTATTACTACTCGGACTGCTTCAGATCTTCGGCAATTCAATGGCACCAAAACAAAACAAAAAAAATGCTTCGGTAGTTATTGTCCGTTCATTTAGCCTAACAGATTGAAACGTTAAGAAAAATTCCAATGCTGTAATATTTATTAGAACTTTCGAAAAATAATTTGATTGATATGTTTTCTTTGTAAAATCATTGTTTCATTTTTATCGAAACAGATTAGCTATGCTACCTTTCGTAACAAAAAATAAAAAAAGATAATAAAAATTCATCTTGTATAATTCTCATTCAACCACCCAAATAAAGGAACATTCGAGATATTTGTATCATTTTTTAAGAACTGGAACTAGTATAGTCACCAAGTGCAGTACTAGTCCATGCCTTACCCTTTTTATGTTATTATCAAACGTTAATCAATACTCAGCAAACCTACATGGCACCGGAGCCATTTATATTGTAGCATTTTCCACAAAAATGTTGAGGCATTCTTTGAAATTAACAAGACATTCTTTTTTTTTTTAATAGATAAAACATGAGTGAGCAGTCTCCTTTACATTCATTTTGCGCACAAAAAAAAAAAATGACCAAATAAATAATCGCAAGGCAGAGACACGGAAATATGAATAAAAGATTGGCAGCTCTGAAATCATGCTAATATCTCGAGTTGTGATGGTAACTTCAGCTTCTGACCACGTAAACCATTCCAAAAATCCCGTGCTCTCATCACCTTTTTTCCTGGGAGTTGTAGCTCAGTTACCTGTGCGAAGAGAAAAAGAAAAGATTTCATTTAAGAAATATAATCTTAGAACAAAAACGACAAAATTGAAATATAAGGAAAACTAATGCATTCATGTGCAATAACCATTCAATCACTCACCTCAAGCCAGGATTCACCTGCACAAGGAATCTGCAAAGCATCTCCAGAAAACAATATTTCATTTTTGTCTCTGGATTGTATGCCTTTATGGCAAACTCTTGTGCTAATCACTTTAATATCTAGCAAATCAAACCCGTTAGTTTTACTATTTGCAACTTGGATCTTCGCTCGGGTCCCAGGCCAACCAGTGAAAGCCCGTACCTGAAAGGATAACAACCCAGATCAATGCTGAAAGTGACTGTTACAAATATTTGTTTATGATGGTTCAATCTGGTCCAATAGTTCATAATTAAACTTCATCTGATGTTTTCATTTCTTGAAGCATACCTTGTTATGCAATACTGGTGCTTCTTGATCGAATGATAGCCAAGACTCTTCTGAGGTCAACTGCGGGAATATCGAAGTTTGAATTAGATTTATAAGAGGCAATTATTACTTAAAACCGTACTTTCATACTATAATAAAGACCAATTGAAGAAACTTCTCCTAAACTATCTCAAAAAAGTGAGAACTATTTGAGAACAATAGAAAAAGGAGAAGTTGCGCTACAATTCCATGACTATATAATCAAGCTTGCTTTAAGAAATAACTGACAAAATATATTAGTATACTACAAAGAATAGAACATGGATTTTTTAAAGAAAACTTGGACATGTACATAAAAACTTCTGGCCCAATTTAAACTGCCAAGTTTTTGCCTGGACTGATGCTGTTGAAATCAGATGGAGTACAAGCTAAAAAGTTGCCCTGTTAATAAAATATAAATACCTTAGGAGCCAATGTAGCGTTAGAGTCATCCTGAGGTAGTGCTTTCACTTTTGCCGATCCATCAAGAATAAAGGGAAGCTCACGAATAAGAAGCCCAGAACCTATTAACGAGTTTGTTAAATCAAGGCTCTTACCAGACAGCTGTCAAAACACATTTTGATTTGGTCAGAACCACATGACAGCAGGAAAAAGCTCTGTTTTAACTGAAATATGCAAGTATTCAACAGTACAATTGACTAGAGTGCATTCTAAGGAGAGTGAAAATTTTCTGAAGGTTTTAGGGGGTGATTTCAACAGGAGTTGTTAACAAGCCTGAAGATATTAATAAAAAACTATAAAATTTAAATGACACAAAGAAAACATTAAATAAAATAGTAAACACGGAAAAAGAAGTAAGTACATTACATGACCAATAGAAGGAGAACAGTACCTAAGTCGAACAAAATTGATAGCAACTCTGGTGCCTGCAGAAGGAGCAAGTCTCAAGATTAGAGAATGTTAGAAAGGGAAGGGTTCACTCGACAGTTACTATTATTGACAATCTTGACAATTGACAAGATAAATTTTGGTATTTGATCAAGAAGCATTATTCAACACTTTGTAGTCAGAAGCGAACTTCTCTCATTTCTTCAACTTCAACCTCCATATCCTCTATAATTTTCCAACCCCAATTATGCAATTAGTCCACAAAATCACAGGAGTCAGGTTGTAAGCATAAATGCTACAAGGTATCTCCATTTGTTTGTTCCACTTTTTTCATTAGTTACTCTATGTTCCTTGTGTTAAACTTTACTTTGTATTATTATTAGATATGTTTGATGGAACAAACTAATGAAAAACAACTCAAATTGAAGAATTTCCCACCTCCAAATACTTCATGCAAAGGCAATTCCACCTAAAAATAAAAGGGACCAAAATGTTGTAGTATACCTTAATGGAATCATCAACTTGGAATTTTTCATAAGCAATTACAGGCCCTGCATCCAGTGCACGAATGGTGTATGCAAGGGAGACTCCTGTTTCTGTAACACCATCCTAAAACATACAAGTTCACAAAATCTAGCTATTGACAGAACATTTTATTTGGGATTGAATTTATGTTCAAATGATTAAAAAAAAACAAAACAAAAAAGATAGAAAAAAGACAAACTTGTAATGCCCTTTGCACAGGAGCAGCACCGCGATATAATGGTAGCAAGCTTGGATGGATATTAACTGTCCCTGGTAATAAAGAATTTTACATACATAAACATAGGGAAATGATCAAACTGCCTCTATCATACAGTATTCATTTGTAGTGTCTCTCCCCCCCACCCCAACAGAGACACGCCACGCACCCAAAAAGAAAATAAATAAATAAATAAATATATACAATTTTGTGGACAAGAACTGAAGTAGCCAAAAATTTAAGTGAGGGAAGAATATCTTAAAGCCTCCTAGACATTGGCAGAATCTCGACAATTTGGTGCTTGATTGCCAATTTGAAAAGATGTAAGTTAAATAAAACCCAAATTTGGTGCTCCGTTGCCAGTTTGTTGTGTTCCAATCTATACTGATAAGCAACTTTGTTACAGAAATGACAGCATTCATTAATCTAAGGTCAATTAAAAATTGAATATACTGACCACATGGTGGGATATCCAGAAACCTCTGGGGTAATATATTTCCATATGCTGCTGTTATACAAAGATCGGGGTTTACTCCCTTCAAATTTGATAGAAAATTTTCCTACAGAGAAAGGACACACTATCAAATTTCAAAGTAAAGGCCTCATAGCATATCTTCAGAGGCGCTTTGTCTGGGAAAAAGACAAGTGCTGTTATCAAAAGCAGCCATTGGCAGTTAGAGTCATCAAAGAAAATTAAGTGATAGAAAATAAAAAAAAGGACAAATATAGATATGATTTGATACCTCCCCTGCTCGGTGTGGTGTGAAAATGAGTTGTTGAGGAAAGCCTTTGTCGAGGGCAAGCTGAGCAACAGGGGAAGGCATGAGGTTTTTTCTGCCTCTATCCCTGACAGAAGGAGGCTGGGTTACGACTGCTGCGAGCTAGAAAGGAAATGGAGTGGCATTAGAAATGCATAGCATTGAAAATTGAAGGTGAAAGAAGAGAAGGTTCCCTTACTGGTGGAACAGTTGTATTGTTTGCTTTTCTTTCCAAAAAGAAGAAGAGAAGGTGGGAAGGTGGTAGTACCTTAAAAATGGAGTGTGAGGCGTGTGAGGCAAGTATCAATTTATCCAGAACTGAGGCTGAGACCTGATAAGGCAAGTCAGTGTATAATGAATTAGGAGCGATTGAGGGGAATGCTGTGAGCAGACCGGGACCGGGAGGTATAGAGAGTGTTGAGGGAGAGCAGACCTGAGGGGAGCCGAGAAAGACGACATTCTTCTTCTTGGCGGAGGCAGTGACGGTGACAGTGGAAGCGCCGCCGCTGTTGCACGTACACAGGAAGCGCCGAAGCATCGGAGAGGAAGACTGAAGACTGGAAGAGGGGTACGCTACGCTCTGGTCTGGTCTGGTGGAATTGGAATTTGGAAAGGAATGAACTCACGCTCATCGCCTAATCCACAAGACCACAATCCTAATTCGTAAACGAATCAACTCACGCTCCGCAGTCCGGTCTGTCTGGTCCGCTCAATTTTCCACTGTTTCTTTAATTTTCAATTTTCAATTCCATCTGCCGCAATTTCATTTGCAACCCAAATAACATAGCACCGAACTATTATTTTTCTTTTTTTTTAATAAATTGTGAGAAGGAAAGCTTCTTCATAAAATCTTAAGAACCATATAACATAGAACATGTCACGCGCACAACGAAAGCGCAATTAACTAGCATTTGAACATTTTTTTAAAAAAATATATATTGTAACTTTAAATTTCAATAATATTATTGGAAAATATTAAATGGATATATATATATATATTACAAGTTTACATCTTATTTTTTAAAAAAAAAACAAATAAAATAAATAAAATGAATTGGTCAAGGATTGTAGTCAAATTTAAAAGGCTTGATGTGGCCATCAGTGACATTGAAGTACTTGAGCACGGTTGCCCACCTTGAGTTCTCCTTCAACCGATGAACGGCAATCGTGTCACCGGTTAAGTCATGCCGAAAGCAGTTCGGCTCTTGCTCATCCCCACGAAAGTCGTACATCACCGGTGCATTATTGTACCGATTGTTCCCCTTCTCGTCCATCCGCAGCCACCATCCTAGCATCATGTCCTCCGGTCCCATCGTGTGGTTTACCGGCACTTCTGATTCAGCGATCCATTCCACCAAGTCCCAGGATAGCACATATCTAAATTAATTCAACATATATATCTTAATTGTTCAAAACCATTTAATATATATGATATGTACGTACTGCGTACAGTTATATATATAATATATAAATCAATAATTTGGCCATACCCTAAGCCGGTCATGAATGGTGTAGGAATCCAAAAATTGAACTCGGTGCCATTGCAGGGGATCTCTAATCCGTAATATACATCATTCCTTGGTTTGTCCCTAAGAGACGCCAGCAATTTATCAAGTCGCCAATAAGTGTCGTCATCAGTCTTCACCACGTAGTCGTACAGCCGATCATGACCAAAGATATCTGGTAGGCTAGAGAAAAAATTGTAAGTCTTGCCATAATTTACGTTCTCGGTGCAATTCAGGACGATTATGTCATTGTAAACCATGATCTCAAGAGAGACCATGGTGACGTGTTCTTCATCCGTGATGTTGCACATCACGAAGCGGAGGTCGACATAATCAGTGATATTATCGGCTGGCCACAGCGACTTGGAGTAGACATGTCGTAGGAGGTGGCGTCGCTCGAAAGTCCAGGCAGTTGTAAAGACACTGATTAACACCCGAAAATCAGGCTTTACGCTGACGGGTTCCAAAAAGGAGGGGACATGGTTATCACATGTTGAGAGGAGAGACTGCAGTCTGAGGTCGTTCCGGTAGACGGCGAAGAAGGTTAGAAGGAGAAACACACATGGAATAGAGAGTAGGTAGAGCCAGAGGGAAGGACGCTCCTTGGAGAAGAATGAACGCATCATTAATTGCATCATTCAATTATGTTCTTTTTGAAAAGGCTGATGATCAGGATCGAGACTAGTGGTAGAAAATAAGAGGAAAAACAATTATTGGAAGAATATAAGAACATTTCAAAGGTGTTTAAATTAATTTGACACGCAATGGGTTAAATTAAATCAGTAGTGTGACAGATTAACTGGAGCCCGTATGAGGTCAACAAAGTGTTTTGGTTGAATTTTGGAATATAAAAACGTGGTCATGAGACATCATTAATTTATCATGACAAAATATTTAGCATATATGTGATCTACAATTAAGCATTAATTATCGGTTAGAAATATTTTGAAGGATAATTAATTAATATATGTATGTCATAGTAAGTATGTTACAAATTAAATAGTAAAATTTTGCTCTCGCGCGTCCCCATTAGACATCCTATTTTTTAATTAAAGTTTTCCTACTTTCTTTAGTTAAAAATTAACTATGGGAAGGTAAGATGTTTGCAAGAAATTATTTTAATAACCTTAGAACATTTAGCAACTAATATAATATAACATACGAACAAACCACACGCCAACCTATTGGTTAAAAATTGGAGTTCTCACATTTATTTTCCATATCAGATACGAGGAAGGTTCGACTATCCATTTTTTTATTGCTCCAAATGTAAACATTTTGTTATTTAGTTAATTTTTTTAATTTTAAAATTCAAATATTAAATTCAGACCATTGATCTTATTTAATTTAATGAACAATGATTTTCATATAAATTATGTAAATTTTAGAATTTATTTGATATTTGATCAAAAGCGAAAACATGAACGTATTAGAACGAATTTATCATAGTTAACAAGGTTCGTTTATTTTTCTATCTCTTGATCGAGTATTAAATAAATTTTAAAATTTATAAAATTTATGTGAAAACGCATTGCTCGTTAAATTAAATTAAGTAAGATCAATTGTTAATTTAGATTTAATATTTAAATTTTTTAAAAAATTAATAATAAAATATTGATATTTGAGAAACTAAAATGTTAGCGGCGAAACCTTCCCTTCTTACTCAGATACATGTTTCCGATATCTATATAAAATATTGTTCAAAATTATATTATATTATATTATACAATATATAACGTTTGAAGGCACTCAATTAGGGTTTACCAAACGGGGCGGGGCGGGGCGGGACGGTCCAACCTGTGACGGTCCACGGGTTAGAACGGGGCGGGTTAGGACGGTCTACGGGTTAAGACGGGACGGGTTAGGACGGTCCATTCTAAAAATTTTGGCCCTAACCCTTCTTAAACCCGCCCCATGTAACCCGCACGGATTATGACGGTCCGGTCCGGTTCGGTCCGCCGGTTTTTCATTTATTTGGATTTTTTGTTAGTATATATATAAACTACATGTATATTATATACTATAGTAATCACTATAATTTTTTTTTGCTGTTTTTCTCTTTTTGTGTTTTTTTTTTTTTGCAATGCTTTTTTTGTTTTTTCAGTATTTTTTTCTGTTTTTTATTTTCCGTTAATTATTTTTAGTTTTTACTTTTACGTTTTTCCTTTATTTTTATTAAATTAAAAATTTGAATATAATTATATAAAGTTATTTTTTTTTTTCGGGTTTGGGACCGACTATGTTATTAAATTATTTTATAAAATAATAACATAGGAGGAGTTATAAAATAAAATAGTAACATTGCACGGGTTTAAGACGGGTTGACGGGGCGGGGCGGTCCGGTCCACGGGTTAAGACGGGGCGGGTTAACACGGGTTTTTTTAGAAAGGGCGGCCCAAACCCGCCGTAGACCCGTCCCGTTCTAACCCTTCGGTCCATCGCGGTCCATGGACGGTCCGGGGCGGTCCGGTCCATGGGACGGGTTTGGGGCGGGGCGGGTTTGACCCGGCGGGTTTTTGGTAAACACTACACTCAATGCTACTCATTCTACAGCACCATTTTTATCCGATTTTATGCAGCAATTGGTACACAGTTTTATTGAAACGGGTCAATATTTAGTTCATTCTTAATTCTAACTCGGTACAAAGAGAAAACGAAGAATGTAACAAATCCAAACAGTTTTCCCATTTCTATCATTCTATCATTCTATGGCTGTGGTGGACACGTGGGCCCCGAAATTTGGCGTTTTTCTTGCCTTTATGCTTCCTCCGCCCGCAGAAATGAAAGATCCGATTAAATTATTTTAAGGATAGTTTCAGTGGGGTTTTAAATTTTTTTACTCCGATGCGATCCTGCTCCTGGTTCTCGATCTATTTTTTTTCATTTACTGATTTACATCTTCATTTCAGTATAAATTATATTTAAAAAAATTTGTTTGAGGTCTTTATCGAATATTATATAATTATATATGCCAAACTATAAGGAATCTAATGATATTAAAGGATTCAATTTTTATCATTTTAAATTTTTAAATAAATTTTTAAAAACCTCGTGTTATTTTATTTGAAGTTTCAAAAATGTGTTTTAACTTTTAAATTGTTTGAAAAACTTTTCTGATAATTTTATTCATGAAATTATATGTGCATTGTCAACAAATTATATGACATTTAAAATAAATGTTTACTTGGAAAATTAAATTACAGTTTTTCTAAGTTTAAAATCATTTTAGTTGTTTGATCGAATAATTTTTTAACGTACAGCTGAACATTTTTTTTTGGGTTTATTAGATTTATGCCACTGTGAAAATTTATAATTAGTAAAATGCCATTACTAAATGACAAATTAGTTTTATGCCATTACAAAATAGTAAAAATTAGTTTTTTGCCACCGAAAAATTAATTTTCCAATTTTACCCTTTTAAATATGCCACTTCAAAAAATTTAAATTAGAAAATACCATCACTAAATAATAAATTAGTTTTATGCCATAAAAAAAATTAAAATTAGAAAAATGCCATTAGAAAATTTAATTTATAAATTTTTTCAGAAATTTGGTCCCTACTTGTTTCTATCCAAGTAGTATTGCTCATGGTTTGCCAATCTAATTGGGCTACCATTATGTTTTGGTACTGTGCCGTTTTTAGCTTTGTCAATTTGATTGGACTTCCAATTGTTTGTCTTCCAGCGTGGAAATTCTTCTTTCAGCTTTCCCTTCGAACCCAGACATCAGTAAACAATAGACCCTTCTGCCAACGAGTCGTGTATTTTTTTTCCCCTCCTCTACCTCTTCCTCCGGTCCACAAAATAATTTTCTTTTTTTTTTTTTGAGAATTTAGAAATTCACCTATCCATGGAATCAATGTGATGAACAGCAGCGAATGGAAGTAACGTTTGGGAATTTTTAGTATTTTTTAAACGTAATTGGTAGGGTTTATTAAAAGAGCAATTTGGGAATTTTTTAAAATAATGAGAGATTTTAGAATGTCATTTTTAGTATTTAATCATTTTAGGAATAAGATAATGGCATCTATCTAATTTACACAATTTGATAATGGCATAAATCTAATTATAAATTTAACAATGATATATCCCTAATTAACTATTTTTCACAGTTGCATAAAACCAATTAATCCTTTTTTTTTATAGAAGTATAACCAAGTTGTATATTGAGTGCTCGTATTCGAGACACGCTAGCTATATCTAAATGACCGGGAATTAATATTTGTTGAAATTTTAAATTTTAATAATATAATTGGAAAATATTAAATGGTTGGACTACAAGAGATAGACATAGCTTATAACTCATTAAAAAAAAAAGGCGCAAATGAAACAGATAAAAGTGTTGGTCAAGGAATATAGTGCAATTTAGAAGGTTTGATGAGGCCATGAGTGACATTGAAGTACTTGAGCACGGTTGACCACCTTGAGTTCTCCTTCAATCGATGGACGGCAACCGTGTCGGGGATTAGGTCATGCCGATTGCAGTTCGGCTCCTGGTCATCACCACGAAAGTCGTACATCGCCGGAATGTTACTGTACCGATTCTTCCCCTTCTCGCCAATCTGCAGCCACCATCCTAGCATCATGTCCTCCGGATGCATTGTGAAGTCTAAAGGCATTTCGGAATCAGCCATCCATTCCACCACATCCCAAGATAGAACATAACTGTAATAATCCAATTTATGTATAAGCAGACAACTAAAACAAAGTATATATGTTAACATTACATTCAATACGATTTGTATACGTACCCTAAGCCTGTCATGAATGGCGCAGGAATCCAAAAATTGAACTCAGTGCCATTATTGCACGGGATGTCCAATCCGTAATACATGTCAGTCCTTGGTTTGTCCCGAAGAGATGCGACCAATGCATCGAGTCGCAAATAAGTGTCATCATCGGTTTTCATCACGTAGTCGTATGGCCAATCACGACCAAAGATATCAGGTAGGCTGGAGAAGTAACTGTGAGTCTTATCAAAAAATATGGTCTCAGTGCAATTCAGGATGATGATGTCATTGTAAGCCATGATCTCAAGTTCGAGCATGGTGAGGTGCTCTTCATTTGTGATATTATTGCAAATCGCAAAACGGATGTCGAGACAATCAGTGACATTTTTGTCCGGCCAAAGCGATTTGGAGTAGACATGTCGTAGGAGGTGGCGGCGCTCGAAAGTCTTGGGAGTCGTAAGGATACCGATCAACATCCGAAAGTCAGGCTTTACGCTGACGGGACCTGCAACAGAGGGGCCGCTGTTGCTGCAAGGTGAGAAGAGAGACTGAAGTCTGAGGTCGTTCGGGTAGATGACAAAAAATGTAAGAAGGAGAAACAAACACGAAAAAACGAGTAGGTAGAGATAAGGTCGGTCTTTGGAGATGAATGAATGTGTCATTGCATACAATCTTCAAGTTTCCTTGAGAGGCCTGAGGATTATGACCAGGAGGAGAGAGATGACAAAAGATGGAATGAAATTAAGAACTGTCAAAGCAGTTTAAAATAACTTGACACGCAACGCAACTGGGTTTATTAATTTAAATGTAATTCAGAACGGGTCAATTGCGGTGGTTCAGTGGCCGGGTTTGCAGTTGCAGACCTGCTGGAGCTGGTTTGAGGCAAGGAATATTGCATGCATTGGTCGAATTTGGATTTCAACCCGTGCTCACGAGCAGTCATTAATTAATGATGAGAACACTAAAAAGGGAAAATTTAAGCATGTTTCAAATGTGTCGTAAAACATTAAAACATTTTTAAAAAGGGAAAATTATTTTTTTTTTCTAATTACTTGTTAAATATTATTAATTGATAATGATTCTTATTACGAGAAAGTTTAATATGCACCATAGTGCATAGGGCATTCCGTGCACCACGGACTTTTTCGGAAATATTTTTGTAAATTGAAAAATCTAATTTAACCAATATAATCTACATATTGAAATCTCATACCAAACCAAAATTTACAATTTTTGAGATTTTATTACTATTTTTTTCGAATTTTTTAAAACATGTCATTTTTGGAATATTGTACTATTTACAATTTTCCAAAAATGGCATGTCTTAAAAAATTCGAAAAAAATAGCAATAAAATCTCAAAATTTGTAAAATTTGGTTTTCTATGAGATTTCAATATGTAGATTAGATTGGTTAAATTAGATTTGTCAATTTACAAAAACACTCCCGAAAAAGTCCGTGGTGTACGAAATGTCCTATGCACTATAGTGCATAATAAACTTTCTCTTCTTATTACATGTTAAATATTATTAATTTATTTATTATTAACTATTAATATTTTATATTAATTAATTAATTATTGATAATTATTATTTATTTAATTATTAATTATCATTATTTATCTTTTTTGGATGAAATAAAAAACTCTCCTATTGGGAGAGTTAGAGGGTTAGCACATGGTTAGCGCTAACCTCAATTTATTTGGTGAATTGAAATTTGTTTGTTAGTGCTGACCCCTTCAATGCCAAACGCACTGAGTTGATCATCTGTGTGAAGATGTGTTTGACCGAACCCACGAACAAGCTATTTGTGAACCTCCTTGTTCTTGTTCTTGTTCGCATTCGCCGCTAGTCAAAGATTTGGAGGAACAAAAATTTGGACGAACTACTTGTTCGCGCAAACTACTTATTCTCGGAAACTATTTGGAACCGGTGTGTTTGGGAACATGCACGAACGTGGGGGTGTACAGCTGCTCGTGAACATCTAATCTCCAAACCCAGTTAGTCTCTAGTTCACAAAAAATGGGGAATTAGAAACAAGGGGCTTTTCGCTGTTCGTAAATAGTAGTTCGTCGTTTAGTTCACACCAACTACTACTAGTTCGCGAACTACTTGCCAAACACACCGAGAGCGCCATTTTTACCATTTAGTCCAGTTTGCGAACTAGTCTCTCCCAAACACGCGGCTTGTCAAGGAATATGATTAGAGTATGGTACAAATATAAGCATATTTTTTTACATATTACAATTTATAAGTGCTTAAGATTTTTTTTTTTATTAAGGCAAGTGCGCCTTATGAGTAGAGCTGTCAACGGCTCAGAAAAACACGTGATTCCGTTTCGATTAAGCGAAACGGAACGAATAACAGAAACCAATTTTGTTCCGTTCCAATAACGAAACGGTAAACGAAATACCAGATTGTACCGTTTCGACTGTTTCAGCCTTATTTCAAATCGTTTTATGTGTTATTTCTGAAGTGGAACGATTAACGAAATGAAATTTTGTACCGTTTAAAAAACGGAACGGTTAACGAAATGGAATTTTGTACCGCATTCCATAACGAAACGGAAAACGGAACAGTTTATTCCGTGCTTTTTTGACGCGTTTGACAGCCCTGCTTATGAGTTATGAATCAATTGGAAGATTTGGGAGTAACTAGGTAATCAGGGACCCGGATCCTCTGTGGACTTTTTTAAAATCCGCACTGTAAGTCTTTCAGCGATGACTGTTCGATTTTAATTTCGACAGGTAGATTTTCATGGACCGCATAAGTTTCTATGAACCTGATATTAATTACGGGACATCCATTATTTTTCGGATGACCACATATTAAAAACTTGCACTGTGGGTTCTTTAAAAAAATCCGCAAAGGATCTCGTTCCGGTAAACAGTTCTTCTTTTTAAATTTTGTGAAAAAAAAAAGAAAATTCAAAATATTTCCGACTGGCTGTCAATGTCATTTGAGTCAATATCTCGTTGGAACTGGAGAAGACGAAAGCAACGCCATTAGTTAGTTTCTGCCCGGTGGAGAACATGTCTTAGGAAGGTAGATTCTTTCTTTCCCATTTTTTATTTTATAAAATATTTCATAACCCCTCCACTATTAAATTTGACACCAAGATAAATCTTAAATTTCTGCTTAAAGTCTCCTCTCCAGAAACTTGATGGAAGGCTTGTTAAACTTTGATTTAATCGTTTCAAATTCAATGTATTAAAAAATATATCTTTTATCGCTACTTATTAAAAGCTGTTTGATGGACTCGCCTATTGGTAAATTAAGTTTCTATTTCGGACCTTAAAAAAGGCATAATCTTTTTTCATAAGGGAACCAAAGAATAATTAACTATGTTTTTTTTTTAGGGTCGGATGACAAAGTACCACACCGGCCAAATTTATTAAAATATAAAAATAATTACAAAAGGGGAAAAAGTTAAAAAAACAAAACAAAAAAAGCCTATACAAAATCTAAGAAGGAAATTAAAATAAAACTAGCTATGTTTTATCCAAGAGTCTACACATGCGCAAATTTCTTTGAACACAAACTCCGAAGGAGCTGGACAGTCCAAGAAAATACATATGTTGCTTGCCTTCCAGATATTCCAAGATGGAATAATTAACTATGTTGGTATCGTAATTCTTTCAATTTCCTATGAATTTAAAACAGGCCAAGCACCGAGTTGGCGATATTTACATTCTATTTCTTTAATTTGATTCACTATTAAATTACTACATTGTTAATTATTTGAAACTATACGTAATTTTTTTTATTTGAAGTTACATTATTTATTCGTTTTTTTTTAATTTCAAATTTCTACATATATAGTTTTAGTTCATACTTGTACATGGTTCAATCTCGACATATTTTGTTTTTTTTTAATTCAAAATTGTATAAGGTTTGTTCTTTTTAAATTTAAAAAATTAAAAGCATTTACAAACTTTAAAAGAAAAATATGTGCGAGGTAACATGAAATAGCAGATAGAATCGTTCTACTTTTTGGCAGAGAACGAATCTTTCTCTAGAGATAAAATCGTACTTGGTAGTGGTAGTAGGCGTTGGAGCAAATTTGTTTTTTTTTTAATTTATTTATTTGATGTTTTATACGCCATTCTTTTATTTATTTATTTTATAGAAGTGTCCACATTTTGTCTTAGAAGAATCAGTTAAGTAGCGATAATTAATCAGAAGGTTGGTAGCAGGGATTTAATCAGAAGGTTGGTTGCCTTTGAATTTCCTTTATTATTCGTTAAAAGGGCGATAGGGTCTCTGCGGGCGAGGAAACAGACAAAAAACAAAAACAAAAAAAAAAAACAAAAATGAAAAAGGGTGAGTAGTGTACGGGTTGAAGGAATCAATACGGTGTTGGCATAATAATAAAGTACTAATATAATTTCATACAACATTATATGAGCATCTATTGTTACTTGTTAGTTCGTCATGAATTGTTAATTTAGTGACACTGGTTATGATTATTTTTTAATTTTTGCTCCATTTTAAAAAATTCATTGGCTGAGACAAATTTAAGTCTTGCTGTGAAAGAGAGAAAGTCATCAATATCTAAAATCATATCATCAATTTCATTCAATGTATACATATATATAACGATAAGGGTTTCGGTGCCCACATTTAAAAGTGTGTTTAAGAATATTTAGAACATCCAAAATATAGACACCAAAACCCTCCTCATATCTATAACTACTTTAAATATTAGAATTATCTCTAACTAATTTTCTGACTAGTAACTACCTTTAACTATGTATATTACAAAAATAATTAAAAAAACTGGCATTACATAAACATCTATCCGTAAATGTACAGTCTATGCAGGGGTGGTTTGGATAGTGAAAACAATGATGCTTTCAAAAATTCTGTTTAGATGTGCATACTTCAGAAAATATTACAAAAATATTAATTTAATTTGATGCGCGTATTTTAGTGATTTTCCTAAATTAATTTTCAAAGAAAGAAAAAATCGTAACTTTTTGTATATTGACTACGATCATTTGAAAAAATGAAATTCTGCCATATTTCTATTTACATATATGGAGAAAGTTTAATATGCACTATAGTGCATAGAAATGCTATACTATTTACAATATTTCAAAAAATGATATGTTTTAAAAAAATTGAAAAAAATAGTAATAAAATCTAAAAATTTGTAAAATTTGATTTGCTATGAAATTTCAATATGTAGATTAGATTGGTTAAATTAGATTTATCAATTTATATATAGATTAGAAAAAGTTTGTGGTGCATAGAAATTTCTATGCACTACAGTATATTAAACTTTCTCTACAAATATGTGAGTTACATTTTGTAAGAACGAGACACTCTAGTACATGGAAAGGACTGGAGAAATAGAAGTCAAATATGCATTTGATGTCTGTTCCTTTTATGAAAAGTCGTGTCCGGACCTCATCAACTAATCCATTATCGCCTAATTAAGTGGGATGCGGTCAGTTAAAATAAACTAATATTTTCTCTAGAAGGCCTCTCTTCACGAGCGAACAAAAAATATATAACGAGTTGATGGCTTGATGTCATATCATGCTAGGGAGATTAATTACTATTATGTAATTTAGACTTACCACCTAATGTCAGTAAATTAATTAGTAGAACGACTAGTCTTAAAAAATAATTAGAATATGATATCAATTATCAAATAAAGAGCCGCTTTTTGATAATTTAATGAGAATATTAGTGTAATTTAATTTTATAAAAATATTTGATAATATATCGATAAAGACAAACCGTTGACCCTTCTTATAATTATTCTTTTTCTACTTTTTTTTTGTGTAGAACTTCCTCATATTATTACTTGGTTTTGCATTGATTCAACGCTAAAAAAAAATCAATCACCTTTTTTTCTTTTTTTCTTTTGTCACGGTTACAACCAAAGTAACATGCTTAACACAATGGTCATCCTAGTATCCATGAATATTCTTATAATTAGTAGCTTGTTCCTAGTAATTAGGAAATAGACTTTCACAACAGTCGACAGGTATGTGAATCATTGACATTGAAAGAATTACCAATTCAAATAAACAATTATCTAGTTAAGCATCCATACATGCCTGTGCTCTTGCCTTAATTTACAACTAATGAATAAAATAAAATATGTAAACTCAACTTAGAGGAACATCGAATGAATCAATGTATGTGGTAAAGCTTGGAAGGCTTTAACCCTGATGTGACATTGAAATATTTCAAAGTATCAGCCCACTGGTAGTTCTTCTTCAGGCGATGTACCAGTATGCTATCCGGTATGAATTCATGCCTGAAGCAATTCGTTTTCATGTCTTTTCCCTTGTAGTCATAAAACCTCGGCGCCATGTCATATCTGCTCCGAAATGAAATTTGTCAGAATTTAGTGAATGGCCTAGTCAATAGATTTTGCTGAAAAATCCATGTAAGAAAGCGACAGTTTTCTTATTTTCTTTTGAAATAAACAGTTTTCTTATTTTCTTTTGAAATAATTCTGGAGATAATTTATCAAAATCTTAAATTGCAAGATGCTGCCACGAATCAGACACCTAAAACACAAATTAAGCCTTAGGGATAACAAAAGAGGGAAAATTGTGTCATGAGAATCAATTTTGAATCGGATTTTAATCGCAACCGTTCATGAGTGCTAATAAATAAATCTTTGTTGAAAATGTGCGATTGAGATTAAAACCTGATGACAGAATATATAATTTCCCACAAAAGTATCAAACTAATTTCAGAAGTAAGTTACGCCAATAGATTTACAAATTAATTGAACACCTGTTTTTGGCTTTTCCAGCCTTGTTGAACCAGCGGCCAGTCCACATGTCCTCCAGCCCGATATTGTCAGTTCGAGGCATATCGTCTGTGGAGATCCACTGGATCAGACCAATATCTCTCCCCCTGAGAGAGATATTTGGTCAAATTCCCCTTTTTTGTGATTAGATGTTGGTTGGTTGTGTGACCATGGTTTATCCAGAATAAAACTAGTTTGTTGTGGTTTGCTTAGAAAAGATTTTGTTGTATGGTTGATTGTATGGTTTGGGTATAGAAAGAATGTGACAATAGATGAAATGACCAAAGATAGAACATCAAAGTAACCCAATTTGGGTCAGATTGAAGGCTCAGGTCGAGTCGATGAAGTAACCCTAGTTGGGTTTAAGTCTGTTCGGCTGTATGTTCGGCCGGATGGTAGGCCGAATGGTAGGCCAAATGATTTGTCTCATGTCAATTGATCAAAAGTATTGGTTGTGGCTCGAGTCAGGTCCAAATCGAAAACCTAGAACAGGTCAAATGGTCCATGATGGGTCTGTTCGGCCACATGTTCGGCCGAATGGATGGCCGAATGGGTGTTAAAATGGTCTATTCTTAAACAACGAATGTGGTCCAAGTCGAATTCAAGGAGAAGGCCTAAGATGGGTCATGATGGTGGTCGAATCTGGTCAGGAAAAAGGGCCCCAAGTCGAGTCCTGTAAGGAAGATCTAAGTCAGGTCCAACAAAAAAAAAAAAAAAGGGCAAGTTGCATGTATAACCAAATATCTCTCTCAGGGGGAGAGCAAAATTGAGAGAGATCTTTGGTATCAATCAAACATGTGGCCCATGACGGGTCAAGAAAAGAGGCTCAAGTCGAGTCTAAGAAAAGTTCTTCAAGTAGAGGAGCTAGATGTCTTCAAGTCGAGGGCATGTGAAGTCAAAGGTTCTAACCAATTATTGCAAGCTACCAAATATCCCTCTCAGGGGGAGAGTTGAAGTGAGAGAAATATTTGGTGTCCAAGTTGGATATCAAGTGAATAAGCATGAGAGATCAATGGACGAGAGGCTCTAGTCATGTCATATGGTCCAGGTTGGGTCAAGTGGTCAAGGCGAGTCAAGACTTAGACCTTAATCCAAGTAATGAAGATATACTCAAGGAATACTCGGGTCGAGCACAAGTGTGATCGAGTCGGGTGGATATCGTGTCATGCAATGAGCTCTATAAGATGACCAAGAAGGTAATGATCAAGTCATGTGCAAGTCAAGCAAAGGATGCTCAAGTCTAACATGTGACAGGTCAAAGGATTCAAAACCATTGAAAGGAGAAGTTGAAGATATGATGCGATAGAAGAAGACTAAGAGTAATCTACTTGGAATAAGGTTAGTAAATAATATCTCTCATGTGTGATGATATGAATGGTGAAGGTGGCTTAAAGCAAAAGGGTTACTTGGCTTTGGTGCACGGGGCGTGCCAGAAGGGCACGGACCGAGCAAAATGGTTTGATGCAAGACGCTAGAGTCTAGCACAAGATGTGTGACTCGTGCCAAGTGAATAAACTGATCCATGTGGCGATGTGTGTCGTCGTCGTGTGTGCGACTCATGGAAAGTTTGAATGAAGAACTTGAAGGCATGTGTGTGCCAATGAAGACAAAAGGTGTGTGCCTTAGAACACGGTGTGTACCGGTGTGCAGCACTCCATGCAAGTGAGACATGACAAATCAGTACATGTCCACTTGAGGGGGAGTGTGAGAAAGTGCTGCAAAAGATCAAGTTATGGATCGAATGCATGGCACAAATTATTAAAGAAAAATAGACAAATTGTCCTTACAAGTTGTATAACTTGAGGGAGAGTGTTAAAACATGAAGTGTGGCAGTATGTGCTGCCATAGAAGATCAAAATAGGGCATTCGGCCAGGTGTTCGGCCAGGTCCATGCAGCCGAACAGACTTAAACCCAACTAGGGTTACTTCATCGACTCGACCTGAGCCTTCAATCTGACCCAAATTGGGTTACTTTGATGTTCTATCTTTGGTCATTTCATCTATTGTCACATTCTTTCTATACCCAAACCATACAATCAACCATACAACAAAATCTTTTCTAAGCAAACCACAACAAACTAGTTTTATTCTGGATAAACCATGGTCACACAACCAACCAACATCTAATCACCTTGTTGATTCAATCTTCCAGAAAAAACAAATAAGATACCTTATTTTTATTGTGGCTAGACAGATCTGCTTCTTTATGGTAGATTTGGGCTCCAATCACCGCTCATAGGTCACACAACCCAAGCGATACCTCTGTGACAATTTCATATGACTCAAAAACACCTTTAATCACCAGGGACGTGACCGTTCTGGCTCCCGTTCGGCCGAACACACAGCCGAATGCCTCTTTTCTGGTCCCGTTTGGCCGCGCACATAGCCAATAACCCTGTTCTTGATCTTGTACGGCCGTACACACAGCCGAATAGTCTGTTTTCAACATTTATGTCGCTGCTCGTGCCCCAAAGTCGATGTAGAAAGCCACTCGAACGGTTGTCTATCTCCATACACCTTTTTGGTTGAAGAAACACCCGCCTTGCACTTGCTTCGAGTCGTTCTTCGCCTTCCATCGCCTTCGTTTTGTCCTCCCATCTCTGAACCACGCTCTGATACCATGTTAAGAATTCGAGCGTCTACGCAGCGGAAGTTAGATTTTAGGTTCGAGGAGGCACGATCCAAGTGCAACTTGCACAAGAACCGTGCCCCTTAGGGCTAGTTAGCACGAGGATCTCAGTACAACAATCACACAATTTAGATACAAGAGGACACGAGAATTTAATGAGGTTCAGCACCAACTTGGTGCCTACGTCCTCCACACACACGCACACTCTTTCTCTTATTTTATGTTAATGTCTGAGATACATATTACATGGAGAAGATGAATATTAAATAGGAAAACTATCCTATAGAGGCACACACCCCCTTTCCATAATTCCCCATTATTTCTTTTCTGGAAGACGGGTCACACATCTTGAGATACATGTTCCATCGCCTTCGTTTTGTCATCCCCCTTTCCATACTATCCTATAGAGGCACACACCCCCTTTCCACTATCCTAGAACAGGTCAAATGGTCCATTATTTGACCATGGTTTTTTCTGGAAGATTGAATCAACCAAGATCTCTTTCCAGAACACGTGGCCGAATGGTACCCAGAATGGCGTGTCTCTGGTGATAGAAGGAAGGTTCTAGGCTGCCTTAACTTGGAAATAAGGCTAGCACGTCCAGGGGCTATGTTTCCTTGTGTGAGGATACAAAATTGTAAAGAAATAGAAAAGAAATAATGGAGAATAATTGGAAAGAGATGTGTGTCTCTATAGGATAGTTTTCTATTTAATATTCATATTCTCCATGTAATATGTATCTCAGACATTAACAGAAAATAATAGAAATAGTGTGCGTGTGTGTGGAGGACGTAGGCACCAAGTTGGTGCTGAACCTCATTAAATTCTCGTGTTTTCTTGTATCTAAATTGTGTGATTGTTGTACTGAGATCCTCGTACTGACTAGCCCTAAGGGGCACGATTCTTGTGCAAGTTGCACTTGGATCGTGCCTCCTCGAACCTAAAAGCTAACTTCCGCTGCGTAGACGCTCGAATTCTTAACAGATAGCACGTACCCCATCCCCTCCATGAACGGCGGGAACGGGAAGAAGTTCTCAGTGTCACACGGTATTTTGAGCCCGTAGTACATGTCTTCCCTCGGCTTGTCTCTCAGCGACTCTACCAATTTGTCCAATATAATGTACGAGTCGTCGTCAGCCTTCATGACAAAGTCATACGGCTGATCACCATAGAACGCCAGTAAGCTGGAGAGGAATGCGTAGGTCTTCCCATCGTTCATGTTCTCCTTACAATTCAAGATGATGATGTCGTCATACCGTAAGATCTCGAGTGCAATGAACACTTTGTGCTCTTCATCAGTGAGGTTGCAGAAGACGTAGCGGATGTCGATTTGGGCAACCGTCCGGTCGTACGTCTGTAGGGCAAAGATGTTGCGGAGCATGTGCCGGCGCTCGTACATTTCGGGTACAGTCACAACGCCTAGAAGGAGGCGGAATTCAGGCTTTACGGTGCTTGGTGATGTTGTTTCCAAGACGGAGACATTAGATGAGGAGGAAGGTGGCCGGGAACAGGTCAAGATGCCGGAGTTGTTAGGGGAGACTACCAGGAAAACAAGACCGATTAGGGCTAGAGAGAAGAGGATAAGGGTTAAAGTAGAGGGAGATGAGCTCTTGGAGAAGAGAGGAAGAGACATTTTTTTTGGTAGGTTAAGTTTGGGGTTGAATTCAGGACATGTTCTAATGCTGTTTTTATGCAACTTCAATTGGCAATTGTTTTCTAAAAAAAATGGAAATATAATCTATGTTTAAATTTGACTTTGGAACAGACAGGAGAGCAGTTGGGTTATTCTTCATTATAAAAATGAGATGCTTGCTCCAGCAAAGCAAGTAATTCTTCAGGAACGTCTTCCATGTAAAATATTCAGAAATCAAATGAAAGCACTATTTGCTTTTCATTCCCTTTTTTTTATGTGGCGTAAGAAATAATACTCACCGTCAAACATCTCATCATCATCAGGTTTCCGTTTATCGCTTCCGTACCTGGCTTCATTGTCCTGTCGTCCTGCACACTGCACTCCTGCTTTAAGAAAACCTTGGTTTCATTTTTATTTTTAAAAATAACAGCAAATTCACCAGCTATATTTTATTTATATTATATATAACCAAGGTATAGAGTTTACATAAGAGTATTTTGTTAAGCCAACGCCCTCGTGTACAATTTTGTCTAGTTCATGATTAAAGCAATGCACAAAGCATATTATATAATCATATCACTGTAAGAGCTAATTAAGTCAAATTATATATGTACTTGTTGAATTATTCGTGTTGCATTTCTTTTAATAATGTTAAAAACCATGAACTACTATACTCGATAATTTTCTTGCACAGCCGCACAGGCACTTTCAATTTGAAAATGTATAATATAATCAGATAGCTTTCTAAAGATAGGTCCTCGGTCCTCCGTCGCGCTCCAGAGAAATAATGTCGACTTGTACTTGTACAACCATAATTATTTGGGGCCTTTCAATTGATTTTAAAATATGTTGTTCTTCAAATTTAAATTTAACCCATTTTATTTCATCAAGAGACAAGAATTCAAGATATACAAAAACGAAAAGAACCCCAAAAGATGGAAATGCACCAAAAAGGCCCAAGATCTAGTAGCCTATTTTCAACAAACCTTATTAGGATCCACAAAGGACCTTGCGGAGGTGCGTCAGCGTGACACTTTCTAAAAGAGACCATTCTTTATGGAGTTTATTTATAAATTAAAGGGTATATTTTTTTTTCGGTGATCTTAACTTTTTATCGTTGAAATTTAAATTATTCATTTTTCGTCACATGAATGTGACAAATTTTGAATGAAAAGATTATTGCCTGTGTTGTTACTTGTTCAGGAGATAAAGACCTAGTTTTGATGTACTTTTTAGTACCTATTTGGATGCTTGCAGTTTCAAATCCTCAGGGACGTCGTATTCATTAAGTACTTTTATTTTTTTTTCTGCTGGTGTGGCACTTCGTCAACCAGATTTTTTTTTTTTAAAAAAAAAGTTTACCTTTTTTATATATTTTACGTTTTATAATTGGCTTGGACATTAAAGAGTCATAATCAATTAATATATATTTCGGAACAAAAAGCAGAGAAGAGAGAATATCTTAACAGCTCATTGTTACCAAGTACCAACTTATCTATATAATATATACTCTTGAATCAGCAAACAAACTAAATCTTCCTTGGTTATCAACGAAATAATTAATTAAATACTAAAAAATAATTATAGACAGTTATAAGGACTGAAAGAAATCAGAGTATGTTATAGAACTTAGATGGCTTCAACCCTGATGTAACGTTGAAGTAATTCAGCGTGTTGACCCACTCGAAATCCTGCTTCAGGCGGTGTACCAGTATACTTTCTGGTATGAAGTCATGCCTGAAACAGTTTGTCTCGGCAGCTCCTTTGTAGTCGTAAATCCTTGGAGACATGTCAAATCTGTTTACCAAAAAGTAAAATTCTGTTAAAAACTGCTTTGATGCTCCGGACAAACAGATTGCTTTTAAATATGCTCTTATTACAAATGAATTTATAATACATCTGTGGAATGATGTGCTTGTAGGAACAACAGATGCTTTATCTGTTTCAAATATACAATTAAGAAGTACCAAAAGGAAAAAAAGAAGAAAGGTAAAAATTTGGAAATCAAGGAATACGAAAGATCTTAATAATGCTAACAACTTAACATCAATTTGAATAAAAAATTAAATAACAAAATACAAGTTGAGTGTTAATATCAAGTTCAAACAAGAGAAAATGAAAAAGAAAAAAAATAAATTAAAAGTACCTGTTCTTGGCTTTGCCAGCCAAGTTAAACCACATCCCGGTCCACATGTCCTCAGGCCCATTGTAATCATTTCTCGGCAAATCAGAAGTGGCAATCCATTCAACCAAGTCCCATGAAAGCACGTACCCCATGCCTTCCATGAACGGCTGGTACGGGAAGTAATCCTCTTTGTCACACGGTATCTTGATCCCGTAGTAATCCTCTTTGTCGAATCTGGGCTTGTCCCTAAGTGATTGGATCAGCTCTTCAAGTATGATATATGAGTCGTCATCTGTCTTCATGACAAAGTTGTACGGCTCATCACCGTACCACTTTTCTAGCTCAGACAAGAACTTGTATGTCTTTCCTTCATTCTTGTTTTCCTTGCAATCCAAGATGATTATATCATCATGCAGCACACTTTCCATTGCTACGAAAACTCTGTGTTCCTCGCTTGTCAGATTGCAGAAGATGAAGCGGATGTCTATCTCGGTAATTCATTTGTTGTATGTCTGAAGAGAGTAGAGTGTCCGTAGGAGGTGACGACGTGTGTACAGCTCAGGCATGGTAACGACTCCTATAAAAAGGTGAATTTCTGGTTTCACAGTAGTGATTCTGGTCATGGAGGTTGTGGTAAGGGACACGTCGGCTGATGCAGTAGACGCGATAAGGTAATCACCATGAAATATGAAGAATGTGATAAGCAGAGCCAAAGCTAAGAAGAGAACATATCTAGTTTAGAAGGAGAGAATCCCTTGGACTTGGAGGAAGGAGCAAATGACATCTCCGTTTGTTCCCTCTTTGTTTTTTCCCCCCTTCTTTTGCGTGTCTTTTGATTTGATTTTGTAGGATTCACCCAGTCCCAGTGGAGTTGTTCTCGGAGCTAGCATTGTTTTTTTCTTTTTTTTTATGTGGCGTGAGTCAACTGGACAACATGGAGAACGACCAATTTTGTCCGACATGTTGACTTTCATAACATGAGCAGATGGGAGATGGCCTCTCAATTCATTAGTTATAAATTACCAAACTTTTTGTTAAATATAAAAATAGATGTAGGCATAGTCACTTGATTATTGATAACTAAGAAAAGCCATATTAACGGGTTGGATTAATCAGAACAATTTAATTTCACAACAATGATAAAGAAAGTTTCAAATGCCTTAATTTTAATTTATGTTTTTATCCTGCATATTTTAAGTCCTTAATGAAAGAAAAAAAGTCAAGATTTCAATTACAAAATTAATCTACTAGATCAATTACATTCTGTTTTTTATGACAATCAAGTACTTGAAAATTTAATACTATTTCTAGCCCACGATATTAGATTTTTGCGAACTGTTGATACCAATCAAAATAATATCGAAATATCATAAAATTTATGTGTGCATAGAAAAGGGACAAAGGTCATATTTCTTGAATTTATTTGACATCCGAGTTTTCAATTTTGCATTATCAAATAAACTAATATTTTTGAGTTGTTAATAGCTTTCAAAAATCGAAAAAGATCCTTATCGATTACTTATCAAATTTCATATAATTTTTAATCAAAAGTTGATAAATGTAACCAAAATTAAGAAATTAAGCAAGCGTGACTATAATGGATTGATTCAGCATCTCAAGAAGAAACTGACGGGATGGTCTGTTAAATTCTTCTGATAAATGCTTGATTGACTGCTTTACCCGTTTACTTCATGACGCTCTTCAAGATTTCGGCCTTTGTTTTACAAGAAATATAGATAAAATACGAAGAGATTTTCTCTGGCGTAGTCATTCCAATTATCAACGAAAGATGGTGATGGTTTCTTGGAATCTGGTAACAAAACCGAAACAGTGCGAGGGGTTAGGGGTTCTGAACTTAAAAAGTTTTGAATGAAACATCCTTCATTAATTTTTCAAACATGCATGTCTGATCTTTGAATTGGGTACTGGGGTTTCGGTCTTACTTTGGCATCATATATGATTGGGGAAGGGGCATCCTTAAATTTCTGTTCCCAGACCTCTTTCGTTTAGCCCTGGATTATTCACTCTTTTGTACAGACCTTTCTGCAAGAGATCATCTCAGATTATTCACTCTCACAATTTTCAACTGCTTACATTTTCAGAAACAGCTACTGGGTTAAGCAAGAGGCTACTTTCAACCTTTTCTTTCTTTTCTTTTTTGACAATTCTTTTACTGTCCATTCTGGGGTCTTAACTTTAACATTTTACTCCCATTTTGTATTAGGCTTTAGTTTTCAGTTTTTTTCTTTGGACATTTTAGCAACTAGTTAAATGTCTACTATTGTAAAACTTTCATCTAAATTCTATAAAAGGTAGAGGCTAGACCTCCATTTTTGTCAAAAAAAATTTTATTTTATCTTTCATCAATTTTACTTACACAAATTATTGGAATTAAGAACTTGAAGTTATTTTTTATGCATATATTATCGTTGAGATGAAAATTTATTTACTATCAATAGATTTGCATACCATAAGTTCGTGACATCCATGTGGAACAAACACACACGTATATGTGTATCAATTACCATGCAACACTTGTCAATCTTTTTCTTGTTGTTTCTGGGAAAACTAGAAAGCATGCATTATGCATATAACAGGTTCTTAATTAGACTACGTGGTTCCAACTAATTAAAATCCGCAAAGGATTACATATACGTTGTCCCCACTTTCTCTGATTAATTGATTGACTTTTAATCACAATTAGTTCCGATGCACTATCCGTACAAATCTCAGATTCAACGAAGTCGAATAAAGAATATTTTCAAACCTCCACTACTGAAAAAAAAAAAAATCTCTATCTCTCTTTTTTCTTTTCTTTTCTTTTCTTTTTTTTTTTGAGAGAGAGAGAGAGGCAAAATGCGAATGATTGCTATATATACGTTGTTAAAATATGATTGTTCTATGTTGGGTTTTTGATTAATCAGCTGTATGCATGTATGCCTTGGATAATGAAGCAACAAACTTCACTAGATATTAATATGTCTCACCTTTTGTGCCACTGACCTTAGGAAATTATAATTTTTTCCATAATATGATCACTTCATTTTAATTTCTCTAATAAGTTGCATGAATGAACTGCTTGTTTATTACTTGCGCTGGTTACATTAAGTTTGGTTTTTCTCCGTGCAGAATATTGATAGAGAATTGGGTTTTATTCTCATAAATTCCTTATTCAGATACTACATTATAGGTTAAACTACTTCAGACACGGTTATTTGACCTCATATTTCTTGATAGATTATTAAGACTGATTAATATGCATCCTTTACGGCCCTCAAAATATATGCATCTTTTACATAAAAAAAATACAATACTTAGTTTGCATATAAATTATTTGAAGGTTTTAATTTTTTTTTCCCTTCTTTTGATGATAACCCGTAGGTTTGGACTTTGGAAGTTTGATTTGTTCGAATAGTTAGGATCTAATTGTTTGTCCTTAAAGAAAGCAGGTAATCCATGAGATAACTTTCAAAAGAAACAGACCTCAATTTTATACTAGTTGCTTTGATGGGAATTAAGGGTGAAAACTGCGACTATTTTAAATGTTCTTTCATTTCGAAACGGTTAAAGATTTTGGTTACGTTTTAAAAACGAAACGGTTAACGCAACACATAGTCAGTTTCATCCATGTGTATTTTCATGGTATTTTCGTAATTTCGATCATTTCGTTTTGGACGAAACGGCTAACGCACACGTAGTCAGTTTCGTGTCCAAAACAAAATGGTTAAAGCAACACCCTATTTTCGTGGTCGTTTTAGACGTCATGCACCCCTAATGGGAATTCTGTCAAAGCCCACAATTTTATTATTGTGATTATTAAGGACACACTGGTCACTGGTCAGTACCATTTTAAAACAGAATATATAGTAGCACAAATGCACAATGGATGCATTGCGAGAACAGTGGATTAATTTTAGTATGGGGACATGCGACATCCAGAAATCCAGTTGTCAAGCTTTTGTACAACCTTTTAACTGAGATGATCCAATTAATTACTAGATTGGAAGAAGATGGGTCTGAACTTTGAGCCCAATCATCATCAGGAAAGAAGTGGGTTTAAAATAACAACATTCTTGAATAGATCTATATATTATACGCATATAATTTTGTTGCGCCTCTACCTGACGGGGAGATGAACTAATCATTTTATTATTATTATTGTTATTATTTTTACTTAATTTATGAGTTTTATCGTATTGTTCTTCGATTTTAAAATGGTTTAATAGCGAATATTTGCGTAAAATGGGAACGTGGCCCAAAAGGAAAAGCCTTCTGCAATTCAATCCTTTTTTTTATTTTTATGATAATTATTTTGTTTTTTTTTTTTTTTTTTTGAAGGATGGTTTGAAACTAAGAGCAAAACCACTAGACCAAACCACCCAACTTGATTAGTATTTTGTTGAAAGAGCCTTCTGCAAATCACTTTCCTCTGTTCTACAGTCGAAATAAATTTCTCTTCCTAAAAAGGCCTTGTTTGGATGGGGTTGGAAGAAGGAAGAAGGTCCAAAAAAAATTATAAACAATCCAAACTCTTCACAAAGTTACACACTTCTCAATACTTCTTCCCTTCTTCCTTTCTTTCCACATCTATCCAAACGGAGCCAGTGAATAATCAAATAAATGTGTTCTTTTATGAGAGGCCGTCGGGCCAGGTCTGTGCAATATATGTCAGATTTACTTCAGTTCTGATTTCTTTTCTTTCTTTCTTTTTTTGAAGTTCGTCCTGTTCTGATTTGAACAAATATAAAGGGGTCAACATATGAAATACCTTCCTGTTGTTGTTTATAAGACTATAACACACTGAATCACTGATGTTTTGAAATATACTTCAATTATTTATAGATGAAAATATAGTATGAGATTATTTGATACAGAGTACTATTTTGTTTATATTAAGCCCATCTGGGTTGCATAATTATAACATAAAAAGTTTGGAGTTTTAATATAATGTGATTTAGATCATTAAATTCAGTGAAACACAGATAGAATAATAACAAGATCTCGCCATTCCTATTTCTCCCCTCTTATAACAATAAAAATCACTCTGCCGACGTCTCACTAATTTTATATACTGTGACTGTGAGTCTGTAAGGTTTGGATATATGTTGCGGGTTGCGTGATCAAATATCTTCTTACCTGTTTGTGTTGACTGTTGACCCATCCTTAGTTCTTTCACTCGCTGCACACTAAACTGCAAAGTTTAGACGGCTGAATTTTTAGAAAAGAGAAAAGTGCATATATTGACCGTTCCATTCCATTTAGACCCAAGCAAAGCAACGCCTTCTGAGTCAATATTAGACAAGAGTGATGTCTGAGCTTCAATATTCAGCAACAGCAAGCAAAGCATTAACTTAAGGAACATACAGGGAAGCAAGCAATTGAACAGATCAATTTTAAAATAATAAAAAAAAAATGGCTAAGAAACGCTGGATAGATACATAGGGAATGAACGCCAGTAATGTCAGCGTCCCATAATTTAATGAATAATGCTGGCATCCTTTTTAGATATCGTAATATGGTGGAATCTTAATCTCATCTCATGATCGAATTTTATTGTACTTAGAATTTTTTTTAAAGAAAAAAACAAAGGTAGTAAGGTTGAACAAGGAAGAAAAAAGTTTAAATTTTCAAAATATATACTCATTTAATATGATTCACATGAATTAATGATTTTTTCTTAAGTAGCACTGATTACATTTTATACTTTGCAAAGAGGCTAATTTCATAATTTTTGTGTCGACTATACTGGTGCTTTGGAAGATGCACAGGATTTAACAAGTAATGGATGTACACGTCGACCCTCCGGGGGCTGGAGAGTGCTTTATCTCCTGTCCTGTAAAATTGGCCATAAACTTCTAGGGCTGTTTGGATCGCTTAAAAATAAGAGGAATAGCTTATTCATAGGCGGAAAACATTTGAAAATCTGTAATTTTGTGAAGAGTTTGGATGGTTAGAAATAAATTTCCGTCTAGGAAGAGACTATTTCTCTTATTCCTAAGCGATCCAAACGACCCCTAAGTATTTTGAATAAAATTAAGTTTACTTGGTGCAATTTACCCCTCCAAATAGAAAGTTTTGTAAATTTGCCCCATTCATAATGTACTTCTAGCTCCGCCCTGACCCTTTCAAGTTTCAATGAGCACCAATAATAAGGCATAGGACCGGCGTGTGGTATCACCTACTGCCTACTGGCTATGAATTGAATACACGTAGTTTCTTTTTTGTTTTTTTTTTGTATTGAATTAATTAGACCGTAGTTCCATAACATTGGCTATGCCATATGCAGATATGCTCACCCACGAACTAAATAACTAATGTCTTTTTTTCTGTTGAGCTTCTTCTGACGACAAACACCATCTTTCATTAACAAAAATGCACACGGCTGCTTATGCCGTCACACCCCAGCCCTACCCCAAAAATGAAAAAAAAAAAAAAAAAGAAAAGGTTCAGTTATTCATTCAATATGATAAAACTCAGAAGGCTCTAAGGCAGAGGTGACATTGAAGTAGTCAAGCGTCTCAACCCATCTGTCATTTTCCTTGAGCTGGTGTACCATTATTGTGTTTGTTACATACTCGTGCCGGAAGCAGTTCGACGGCGATGGTCCCTTGTAATCGTACATCCTCGGCGCGTTGTCATACCTACATAAAAAATTAAGTAATTTGGTTTAAAAGAAGTAAATAAATGAATATACATAACAAAATGAATGGCAACACAGTAATTTAGTATTTGCAGAAGTTGCGTGAACTAAAATCTAAGCCGTAAAATCGCTCCTATTTCTTTTCTTTCTTTTTTTTTTTTTTGAAACAAATCGCTCCTATTTCTAGAAATTAGACTATGACATGATTCAGTAACTGAAGGCAATCAAGGCATGGAGGTCGTATTCCATGGCAACCATCCAAAGTGACACGTGTGACGTGAGACACTTTGACTATTTTACCTAAGCTGACGTGCATGGACATTATCTTTCACAAGGAGTGATTTCACATATAGGAATAAGGAAAAGGAAAAATTCAATTACAAAGGAAAACATGCGAAATCTATTTGAGAATTGAAGAAATCTATTCTTATCTCAGAAAGGAAAACCAAAAAGAAATTAAAATTTCTGCATAAACCAGAAAGTAATATTTAGCTATTTGATGAATTCATACCTATTCTTCCCTTTTTCATTCAAGTTGAGCATCTTGCCAGTCCACATATCTTCGGGCCCACCCCCCGTCTCATCCTGTCCGAAATCCGACTGGGCCATCCACTCGATCAGGTCCCAGGACAGCACATACCCCATCCCAGACATGAACGGCGGGAACGGGAAGAAGTTGTCTTTGTCACACGGCATCACAAGGCCGTAGTACATGTCGACCCTTGACTTGTCCTTGAGTGATTCCACCAGATTATCAAGGCGGATATATGAATCATCATCTGCTTTCATGACGTAATCATACGGCTGGTCCCCAAACAGAGCTGGGACTCCCGACAGAAACTTGTAGGTCTTGCCATCGTTCATGTTCTCCGTGCAATTTAAGATAATGATGTCATTGTATTTCATGATCTCAAGTGCTATGAACACTTTCTTTTCCCTTGTCGTCAAGTTGCAGAAGATGAATCGGATGTCAACATGAGCAGTTGCAGTGTTGTACGTCTGGAGGGAATATATTGTGCGTAGGAGGTGGCGGCGCTCATACCGTTCTGGTAAGGTGATGATGCCTATGAGGAGGCGGTAGTCGGATTTCGTGGTGTCAGTTGAGAGGGACTTGCTTGACGAGGATGTGGATGAGCTGCAATTAGAGGATAGAGGATTGAGATGGATATTACTAGGTAAGATTAGCAAGAAGGTAAGTGCGAGGAAAAGTAGAGGGAGGAGAATTAGTGTCCAGTTAGAAGGAGATAAGTTCTTGGAGAAAGTAAAATAAGACATGTTTCTTTCTTTTAGAGTTCTCTCTCGAGGGATTATTCAGTCGGAATTTGGATTATGTGTTATGTTTCTGTTCTTGTTGGCTCTCGCCACTTTAATTTATTTTTTTGATAGTTTAGTTGAGGAGTACACTAGCATGTATATGTTTGACTTCGTAACAGAAGAGACTTCTTCTACTTCAAAAATGGATGGCTATGCCCCACAAGAAGCCTTCGTACCAAACAATGGACAGGAACAATATAAATAGTATTGCTTGAAATTTTCTCTGAAAAAGAACGATCATGACAAAAATTACTTTTCATATTTCTTACGTAGAAAGCGACCATCTAACTAACTACTTCATTTTCATCTTTACCCAAAAAGATAGGATTAGATGTACTAATTAATTTTCTTTTTCGAATATCAGTTGGCAATTTATCAACCTACAAATTTTACTTGAAATTTGAAAATTAAATAAACGATGCCATCGATGTATGCTGATACTTTCTGTTTTTTCTCTTTTTTGTATAAATATCGACTTAACTTGAGCTCAGAATTCGGAGGAGTTGTAAAAATAATTGCTTCAAATTAACAAGAAAGGTTATATAATTTTAAGTGCTTCATTTCATAATACAAATTCAAAAATATATACTTGGGAAGTTGATCAAAGTATTGATAGTTGTCTCTGAGATGTAATGATTGTAAGGATGTCTTGTAAAAAATGTAAAGTATCTCGGTAGTTAATTAGGATATTCCTAGTACCAAAATACTACTCCTTTAGTTTATGTGCCAACAATTGTAAGCATAAGACCTCCATTAACAGAATACCAAAAGAACCTGAGGGCATCAATTTTTTTTTTTTTTTTTTTTTTGAAGGTTGGTTTGAAACCAACGATTTTGTTATAAGAAATTTAAAAATAAATGATCTCTCCGTGAATCGAACCAAGGACCATTTGATTGCCGGAATAAAGAGAAACCACTGAGCCAAACAACCCACCAGGGCATCAATTATTAATTTTACCTTTTCTGTTTTTTCTGGTAGAACAATTATTTGAGGAATGGCGATCACTACAATCTTAGAACAGCTTTTGAAGCAAGGCAATAACTACATTTTTGTTTAGCAACTTTCCTTTATTTGCTTTTCTTTTTTTTCCTTTTTTTTTTCTAGATTAGCCACTGGCTAACTTTTTGTACAACTTTATTTAATGAAAAGATGCGGGCCTGACCCAGCTGGAGATCTTTAATAAACATTTAATTAATTAAAAAAAATAAGTTGGAAGAATTGACCTCAATTTATCTTAAAAAAAAAACAATACATAGACCACTGAAACACTAACACCTTGCAGACCTATTTTTTTTGTCCCGTCAATCGTTCTTTTAAATTTCTTCGAGTCATATACTTATATTAGACCTCTCAAGGGCTAACTGAAATTTTCTGCGATGCATAAGATCAGAATATCAAATTAAATGATTTTTTAAATACTTAGGAATCAGATCATAAATTATCAACGGGGACAAAGTTTAGGGGCATAGTTCAGAACTTGAGGTGATTTTGGTTTTTCTCGATTGTAATAGATTCTTTTAGAAAGTCTTAGGCAAATTTAAATCGGTCAGATCAGGTGATCCATTTAATACCCTGATGATTTGTAGACAAATTGGGTAGTTAAAAAACTGCATACTGTCAAAATTTGATATGTTCGATCTAACATTAAAGCTCAGGCGTTTTTTTTTTTTAATGGGCTCTTTAATTAGTCCTGTAATTGAAGAGGAAACCAGTCATTCAGACTTTCCGTTATGTTTGTTCTGTAGCGCGTATTTTCTTTGGAAGGAATATATGTTAGCTATAATAAATGTGTTATATACAGTTGATATTTTCAAACTTGAACCTGCACCAGTTCCAGGAGATCACACCACCGCAATTTTCTGTGAGTACAATAAATAATTGAATATATTAAGAAGTTATTACATGAGTTCGTGCAATATAATTTGACGTTTAAAAAATCATCACCTGGGCATATCGATAATTTGGGACGTGCTTAGCTATTACTTGAAGGAGAATATAATTTTCCATATTATCGTGACTTTGAATTAAACACCCCCCCCCCCCCGGCTATATTGATACTATCTGCTATACTTCAGAAAATCAAACTCAAAGAAAAATCTGTTATATCTTGCATGACTGCTTGAAACATGTACTTATGAAATAAATTGAGGTTTTCTTTTGAAATGAACACATCAATTAAGCTGGTGCATCCATTTGTCTTTATGATCTTGCAATAGACAGTCAGAAAATTTTGCAAATTTTGTATGTCCAAGCATCATTATATACATATAAAGCAAAAGTAACAGTTCAAGTTTATTGTTTCGTTTTGACTTTGAATCTTAATAAATAAATAAATAAATAACCCGACAATTTGAAGCAGCCAGGTTGAGGTGGTGCGATCGAAAAACAGAGCAGGAAAGCGCGTTGCGTGCACTTATATATATATATATATAATTATATATATCTTTATTTCATTTGTGGCAGACAAGTTCATTTATATTTGATCAAGTGTAACGTGAAGCTCTTTTTTTGCGCTAGAGCAGATCATGCAAGTTTTCATTTCTTAAAAGTTTATGACTTGTCAACAAACACCTATAGAGTTAGAGACTAATTGCTCCAAAGAAGCACCAGCCACGGAGCCACCAGGTGCCATGTCTAACTAAGCATTATAAACTCTTAATTATACGTGTAATAATGCATAATTTGGGTGGCCATAGTCCGGCAAATTTGATCTCAAACACAATCATATAAGAATTTTCGGGATCAAGTGCAGTTGAAATCAATAATTGGCCTGTAAAACTTTGCTCAGCCATGTTAACGGCGTAGAAGAGAAATGAACATACTTGATCTATTTATAATGCTTACTATATTAGCAAAACTATACATATCCCACCTACGTCAACTACAACCTCTACATATTTTGTAATGCTTCTAATAATGGAGCTTCAAAATCTTCATTGAATTCTATCGGTAATTCTTCAACAACATCATCAATTGACTTGCGAGTAACTTTCCATGCCTTTATTGTTCCATCAGTGTAACCAGTGAAAAGTGTATTCCCATCAAAACTCCAAGCCAAGCTCGTGCAGTGGAGCATCTACAAATATAAAAAAAAACAAACGAGACATAGTAATTGAAAAACAAGCCCAATACCAGAATAAAATGTTCAAAAAAAAAAAAGAAAGAACTTCGGTGCATGCATAAGAGTGTGCCAGTGATGACTGAACAAAAAGCCAGAATAACCTCTTTTTTATTAGTTTCTATCTTGTTTAAGCTTCCATGTTGTTTTTAGTTGCTCCATCAATAATTTAAGGGGAAATTTTTAGCTCAAGACAGGTATTGCTCAAAAGATGCCAAAAAGGAAAAGAACACTAAAAACAAAAGAAAAGACCCAAGCAACTTTTATCCATTTATTATTTTTGTCTTTTAGTAGTATTATATTACTGCAATATAAATGTAGCAAAATGTTTTAAATATGTTTCATATTTAGAAAAAAAATAAAAATAAGACAGACTGCAATGCTGGGTAAAAAAAAAAGGCTTGGAGGAGTAAGAATGGGATTGCATAAAGACAAGCAGTCTTTACTCTTTACAATTAGATCAGGTGAGCTAGGATAAGTTGCGGAGCATCGAATCTGCGCTCGGTCAATATTGTGCTCAAAGAGGCCACTTGCCCAACCCTAGCCTAAAGAAATTCAGACACTATGCTTCTAAGAGTGTCCTGAATAATTACAAAAGTATGCCCCAACCCACTTCAAATCCTATAGCCTTCACCCTTGCCCATCCTAACATATACAGCCCCAGCAATGCGCCAAATTTGGAAAGAAAGAACATTTAGTGATTATCAACAAAAAATGCTTGGTAATCATGATCCATTAAATATCTGCCAAAAACAGTACTGCAGTATATTTCCCACTAAATTTTAGTGAAGAAATATCTAATGAATTCATTTATTACAAGGAACACTGTTCCTTGAGCTAGACTCATGCTAGGCAGATCCCGAACTAAGAATATGATCCTTTCATCCAAATGGTAGACCCTTGCATCTGGTGCAGGAGAGGATGAGGATAAGAATATGACCAAATACATCAATTTTCAAGCTAGTTTAGTTTCAAAGGAACTCCCAATATGTCGTAGCTAATTAAATATCTTGACACTAGCTCTTTTATAGACAACCAAAGGAACCGAAGTTCATTTGGTCATCTACAAAAGAGCTAGAATCCAAATTCAAATTAAGTCCACAACAAGTAATTTTCTAACCTGGATCAAACCGACTTAAATAACAAGTCAAATGAGATATACATATCGCAAATGACTTGCTACAGAAGTCACGCTAAACACTTGTCTTTATCAGCAGTACCAAAATAACCTGTACAGATATTTGATGACATCCAACATATATTCAAACAAACCCACAAAATCTAACTTTCTAACCCTGGCTCAAAACAATTTAAACAACAAGCCAAATGAGATGAAGATATCGCAAATCACATGCTACTAAGTCCCATTAAACACTAGTTTTTTTATCAAATGAGATGAACAAGGCCACATTATCTTCCTTCTACAAAGCATTATAATTCCTCTGTAAATGTAATTCATACTTTGCAAACATAATTTGATCAAAAATTCCCCACTTAAGCAAAGCACTCTTAAAGATGAGTCACCAACCCAACAAAAAACAAAATAAAGAAAGAAACTGACCTTGTTATTATTGGTGGGGTTGTGAATCTTGAGGTCCTGGACAACTGACTTGGTCTCCAAATCGAGAATCTTGACACAATGGTCAGTGGCAGCACAGACCCAGTATCTAGTGGGGCAGAAGCACAAGGCATGGATAATTGACCCGACGTTGATGTAATAGAGCTTTCTCTCCTCAGCCAGGTCCCACAAGACCAACATGCCGTCCCTGCCTCCGCTGGCAAGGAGAGAGGCGTCAGGGCTGACGATGACAGTGTTGACGTAGCCGGTATGGGCAGTGAGGGTGCAGCGCAGCTTGCAGTTGGTGAGGTTCCAGATCTTCAAGGTTTGGTCCCAGGAGGCGGAGACGATGGTGGGCCAGAAGACGCTGGGGGGTAAAGAGACGCAGCTAACCCAGTCCGTGTGGCCCTCAATGGTGTGCTTGCATTCGCCGAGAGTGTTCCAGATCTTGATGGTGCGGTCCCGCGAGGCCGAGACGACGTGGCGGTTGTCGCGGGAGAAAGCGACGGAGAGCACGTCGTTAAAGTGACCGACGAAGCGCCGCGTGGTGGCGCCGGAGGCGATGTCCCAGAGGCGGAGGTCGCCGTCGCAGGAAGCGGAGAGCGCGAAGAGGGCGTCGGAGCTGAGCTTGACGTCCTGGACGAAGTGCGAATGGCCCGTGAGGCGGCGGAGGGGGTGGAGCTCGGAAGTGGGCGGTGTCTCTGCCGCTGTCGTCCAGTTCCAGACGAGCAGCGACTTGTCGCGAGAGGAGGAGACGAGGAAGTGGGCGCTGTCGGAAGGCGTGGCGATGGCCGTGACCATGTCGCTGTGGCCGCGCAGGGTGCCCACTTCTACCAGCAATAGCATCTCCCTCTCCGCCATTGCTATTGCTATTGCTATTGCGTCGTTTAATTCAATTTTTTAAATTAAATTAATTAGGGTTTTGCTTTCAGTAGCCATTAAATGCGGCTCAACCCCAACTCACTATGCATTCTAAAGGGGCCGTTTGGATCCATGGGATTTTGAGGAATTTCATCTTCCTACCATAAATTTATTATAAACAATCTAAATTCTTCACAAAATTACATAATTTTCAATAAATTTATTCCTAAGAATTACAACTTCCTCAAATTCTCCAACTTCCTAAGCGATCCAAACGGCCCCTTTCTTCTTTTTGCTATTTCCGAATCATCTATATACTATATTCCGATTTCGCAATTTTAGAAACATCAATATCGGAAGTTCGGAACAGCCGTATTTATTAAGGGTGTACAAAAAAAACGGATCCAGATCCTGTGTCGCGCGGCATGCTTGTAGCGCACAGGATCTGGACCCTTGGTGAGATCCAACGGTCCTAAAAATTTTTTCTGTCCGCTTCCACTGGATACGCGCCTTATCGGGTTTTTATAAGGCTCCGTTTCTTTGCGTGCTTGGATCCAAAAAACCATCAAACTCAAAAATAAAAAAAGGAATCGGAGTTGATGAAATCAGAGGGAAAATTGGAGAGAGCCAGGAGAATTCGCTAGAGGGCCACGTCTCCAGCGATTTGCTGCGATTTTCTTTCAGAAAACCTTACTGTGGAAGCGGAGATTGCAAACTTCTCCAGCGAATTTATAGAAGCACGAGGAAGGTAATTGGGTCACTATCTAAATTTCTCCTATTTTGAGTTTTATTGAAGAAGGGAAATAGATTCTGGACTTGTTAAATAAAAGCAATTTGTAAGTTCCAGACTTGTTGTCTATCAATCGTTTACCCTGTAATTTTTCTAGTTGCAATCAGAGGGAAAATTGCATTATTCTCCAAACAATTGCATTATTTGCCATGGAACAGCCTGTAAGCCTGGATGGAGAAGATATTCGAAATGAAAAGGTAGATTATTTTTTTCCCAATTCAACCTGGTGGATCTATTTCAAATGAGAGGATATATGTTAGGCACAGTCATTGTAAAAGGGTTGATAAAAAAAAAGACCATTTAAGCATGAAATTGATGTTACTTAGGAGGTGTTTTGTGCACTTTCGTACCAAGAAAAATACCCTTTTGGTGCTATGAGAATATTTATTTGCAGTGAAGTTTTGGTTGAAAGAACCAACCTCAGCATTTATTTACTGGTACAATTTGCACTTTATTGTACCTTTATTGTTTACGTATATGAGATGCTTAATGGCTGCCTCTGACCAACGCATAGCAGCCTGAGAATTGCATAGCAGCCTCTGGCCCTAACAGTAACTAGAAACAAAACAAGTAAAAAATTAAAAGGAAAATAAAACCTCAGAACCTAACAGTAACCAGGATAATAGCGAGCCCCTAAACCTTTTAGTATCAATTTTCATTGTTATGGACATAAATGCCCTTGGGACAGTAAGGCTAATTACAGAGAGAAATCACTTCATTATCTACTTTTTGTATTATTTGATTATTTACTTTTAAGTTTTTTAGATTTTATTTTTCCTTGACTTAAATTTCAGGACATTTCCGAGGACTTGTTAACTCCTACATTAACATTGAATTCTCAAGTGGATGACTATGCTAGTTATGCAATTGTTAATGGTTAGTACTCCTAGAGAAAAAATATATAACTTTTTGCATTAATTTGAATAATTTAATTAACGTTTTCTTTTTCTAATAGGAGAACTCCTCATTTGCTTTGCCTTCTCCTCATTCTGAAATTACCTCTACAAGTCAAGAGTTGCCTCTAATTGACCAGATGAATAAAATTACTTCATTTTTGTACAGCTTTTAAAGAAGAAGCTTTATTTTGTGAATGATATTAGTATAACTTTTAAAGAAAAAGTTTTTATTTTGTGAATGATTAAGTATAGCTTTTAAAGAAAAAGCTTTGTTTCAGTTAGATGTTCTATGTGCGATTGCTTTTCTTGCAATTAATATGCCTTTAGTGATTTCAGTAATTTCTGTTTTGAGTTATATTTTTTTAATTATGTATGTTGTTGTGCTGTGATGATTAGTTCAGGGGTTGTTACAGACTTGGTACCGGCCAGCTCAGAGTTGTGGGTGGTATTTTTCTTGGCGATACACCAATACACCAAACATTCAACTCGATACCAGTTTGGTACCAGTCAGTGTAAAGAGATATTCAATGTTTTGCATAGTCTTTATCTTACGTCATTTCCAGCATTTGATAATTGATATGTATGTTCAAATATCTGTTATTGTCACATACGCACACATTCAATAACAAACTTAAAATTGAACATTGTTACATACAAAATCACTTGAAATTAAAATTGAACAAAATTTACTTGATCCATCACTTGTAATTAAAACTAAAAAGTGTACAAAATGAGATATCAATACAATTTAAAAGTTCATGCCAACTTCACTTTTGAACCTGCACATATCCATAGCAAATACAGAGACTAGATGAGTATTAATTACTAAATATTCATAGCAAATACAAAATACTGCCAAATACAAGTTGGACTCCTAAGTTCTTCCAAACGCTTATCAAACCTCTCTTCCAGTTCCATAAACTTCTACATCCAAGTTGCATCCATTGTGTGGGCTATTTTGAGAGCTCGTTGCTATCTAAAAAAAAAATAGGTGTACTCTGACCCTGCTTCTGCAAATGTGTAGGCTCAATTATGTCAATTCCTTTTGGGCTTAATTATGTCAACTTGTGGCATGATACATCAACTTGAACCTGCATCTTAATTAAAATACTTATCATAGATTAAAAATGCCACATAGAAACGAGTCTGACAAGTTGCCTGATATACTGGTTAAAACCTTACTGAAAAATCTGCTAAACATCATTTTAAACACAGATCACTGAAAGTTGGAAATTTAATTTGATTAGTTTACTTACAAATTTTTAATGATCACAGTTAATGCCAGTGCACTGAAAGTAAGCTCCGAGCTTCTGAGGGTTTTTGTTGTAGGTGCTCATTATTACAAATTAAAGCCATAACTACCCAGTGCAAGTTTCTATGCTTTCTGGTAAAAGAAAAACAAACAGCCCCTGCTTGAAAACTAAATGCTAACCAATAGCTAAAATACAAGCTTAAAGAAAACGTACTAGAAAAATTGAAGAAACCACCTAATCAAATAAAGTAAACCAAATAAAAACAAACTTTAAAAAATCATCATAAGGAATAAAGGTTGCTAAACAGAATATATGAGCATACATTAAATGTAATAAGATGATCATATTGTTGCCCAATGGCAACCAGAAAAATGCCACAAGCAACAACAAAAATTAGTTCTCCCCCACCAGAAAATTGCTTCGGTAACAGGAAATTCCAGACTGAATGAAAAAAAAAAACCAATTACCTTGATTTAAGCAAAAATCAATCCAAATACGAGCGATATCCATACCTTAACCTTCCAAATTCGACTCCAGCCAGAAAAGAATTTCAGAGGGAGTACAAGTACCTGTCACGAAGGGGAGGCAAATAGGCGGAGAGGGAGGTGACGAAGAACTAGGGTTTACTTCGAGATGCCACGATTTCTAACGATTTGCTTCGATCGACAGTGAATGTGTGATTTCCTGCGAGTTCGACTCCTTTCTCTTTCTCTCTCGCTTTCTCCTTCTCTCGCGATTTTCTTTTCTTTTTTTTTTTTGATAGCTTTTTTTTTATCGCACGCAGATACGAATCGTATAATGGAGGCAAATAATGCAGATCCGATCCGATATCGCATGGGAGCGGAGAGGGGAAAAAAAAGCACCCGTTGGATCTCACCAAGGGTCCAGATCCTGTGCGCTACAAGCGTGCCGCGCGACACAGGATCTGGATCCAAAAAAAACCGTCAATCGGTTCAATCTATTCAACTCACCTGATCCAAATCCTCTTTTAGCGGATTAACATGACGTTAGATTAGATACGGAATTTAATTTTCATAAACCTGTTATTTCGGGTTAGGTTATGAATTTTGTACTTAATAACCTGTGTATACTTCAATCCACTCATTTATCACTATTTATTCATCTTCGTATTACATTTCCTTGTATCCTTATTCAAAGATCTCTTCTCTCATGAAGTTTCGATCTTCTCTAATATGATCATGCTGATAGGAACTCAAGTCCTTGTGCAATTTTAAATTTTTATTAATATTTAATAAGCATTTAACTATTGCAAATAACGGATCTAGTCAAACAAACGGTTTAACATTTAAATCAAGACGTGTAGAAGGTTACCTCTTCTAGTATCGTAACTAGAAGGATCAAATCCTTTGCTTAGGAGTCAATGGAGTGCTCACCACCACCACCACCTCGTTGGCCTCGAGTCCACCTAAAGCCTTAACCAAGTTCTAGGCTCTTGTGCTAGCAAGAGCAAGAACAAGACTAATCCCTTGTTGTCTTTCTTCACCAAATTAACTGTTTAATTTGTGCCTAATATTCAACACATGAATATCCTAATAAAAAGCAATGGAGAGAAAGAAAAATTTCAGATCTAAAACTTTTCTTTTTGATGGACAGAGGCGACCACGAAAAATGAGAAAAAGTGAATAAACATTAGGTTGGATTTTTCAGCCGAAATCACCTTTCCTTTTATATCACTTTTATTTTATTTTTTTTGCCTAATCAAATTTTGACAAAAAAACAAACGTCCCATTAGGCCGGCCAAAATATATGGGCTTTGAGTCCATTACACAAATCTTAATTTGTATATTAATCAATTATCAATAGCCCACCTCAATTGCTTTCATTTGGACTTAATTAGACTCATCAAATTAAAGTCTATACCTTTAATTTAATTCAACCAATTAAATTAAAGTATGTTGAATAAAATTCATTATCAACCTATTGATAATTATTTTGGAATTAGCTTATGCATTAAATTATTTCTATATGATCTCTTTGAATTAATTAATTATAAAGGTTCATAACGGTATATAATTAATTAATCAACTTATCATATTTTCGCAGTTGTCGCTGCTGCGAATAAATAAAATGCACCCATGGTTAAAACTTTATTTGTGTGACCCTTTGAGGATTTATGTTATGTTGGCCATGAAAAATAAATCGCTATTTATTTCCATTAATCATAAGCGGTATCTAGCAACACGTTATGATTCCCAATTCACATAAATTAAATACTGTACCAATACAATACTCCAATCCTGCATAAGAAAATAATATCTTATTGTTTTGATTCTTACGTCACATGATATCCTTGTATAATCGAAGATAGGAATGTGTCATTCTTGCAGATTACACGTTTCTTGATCTAGAGATGATTGTATAAATTGCTAGCAAACAATCCATCTCCATCAAGGGGCCCAGTGGATATCATCACTCATTAGGTGTACTAACGAGGGACATACGGCTATCTTGATGACCAGTTTCTCCCCGCACAATTCAAGAGAACATAAATAAAGTCCGTATAGCAGCCTTTATCAGGAATTAGCGTTAGACGATATTTATTGAACCTATCCTCATGTGGAGAAACTGAACCATCTCAAACTCAGAATCAAACACTTATGAAATAAATAATGACACGTAACACAATCCATATATTTATTTCATTGGGTCATGTCATGTGCTATGTTCCAGTAACATACACATATGCAATTAAGTTGGTAACTCCTTACCCATAATTTGTAGAACTTAATCATCACTTAACTTGCATACTAGTCTTATCTGATAATTAATGTTCCTTGTTAATTATCAAGACTATGGACACTTTAGAGATATTATTGTCATTCTAACAAATGATCTACAGAGATCTACAATTCAGATCCTCGACCTGAATGATCTGTCAATAATAATCTCTAGGAACAAATGATCAATCATCATCAATAACATAAACTAATATAATAGCCACCAACTGATTGGCATCTAGGACATATCTCTAACACATGCAAGTTCTTTATGCCTCTCATAAGGCCTCGAAGGTTGAAAAATATTTCGAATGTATCTCTAATTTACCTCGAACTAAATTGTAATAGCTACAAAATTATTTTTATATGTATTTTTATTTGATCAAAATTTTAATCTGCTTAACCCTTACATAAAAAAATTAACGGGTTGGTTAGGTTACGGGTGGGTTAACTAAATTTATTTTCTAACCCACTATTATCGGGTTGGGTTCAAATTTTATTAAAATATTATCAACCCACCCGTTGTATACCCCTAATCGTAAGAGTCATAATTCTAAAAATTCAATGGGCATTAGGTGCAATCCTCCAATGTAACATTCTATCATCCCAACTCAAAAATAAAAATTCAGTTGGGGAGCGTCTTTTTTTTTTTTTTTTTTTGCACTAGCGATTTGATCCTCCTTCTTTCCTTTGTCTCATTTATATTTAATAAATTTAACATATATACTTACTGAATTAAACATTTATGAGTTACTAGCTCCAATGTCCTTTCTAATTTTTCCAACTCCATAATCAGAAATTTTTTTAATTCAACCGGATCGGTTTTTGACCTCTTCTAATTTTTCTGTGCATTTGTTGTTCAATTCGTGACACATTTTTTTCCTCATGCTTTGAACCGAATTTTGACTTAATAAATTGAACATTTATACTTAATAAACTAAGCATTTATGCTTAGCCTACATAGGTGTGAAGGAGAGAAAAGGGTGTCGAGGTAGTGAAGGAGATATTCGCGAGAAAAGGTGGCGAGAGAGAGTTGCTGAGGCAGTGGAGGAGAGAGACTACCCTTGGATTTCTTTTCTTTTTCGAAGATTCGATGGAGGAAGAGTCAATGGAACGACGGAGAGAGACAAGAGAGTGAAGTTAGTTTTTAATTTTACAGAGACGAAGAGAGGAAACAGAGAGAAACGAAAAAATTACAAAATAAATAAATAAATAAATAAACTGAGCCTCCCGCTCCTAAATCATCCATAAGGCTCATATCCACATTAGTGTTCTATATTCGTTATATACAGGGACGGATCTAAATACACCATAGGAGGTGCAATGTCACCATTATTTTTTTTTCAGTCCAATATTTTTATATGTATTTTGTAGTAAAGTAGACCATATTCATAAAAAATTATGCATTTGAACCCATAAAATTATAAATGTATTTCAATTGTTGAACTCTATAATTTAAAATCCGGATTTTTCATGTTCAAATTTGAAATTATGCATTTGAACCCATAAAATTATAAATATATTTCAATTGTTGAACTCCATAATTTAAAATCCGAATTTTTCATGTTAAAATTCTATTAATATTAATATTATTATGAAATTTATAATCAAATTTTAGTGACACTAATTAAAAAAATTTCTGACTCCGTCCCTCATTATACATATCTATTATATATGATATATGATACGAAAATAAAATAAAATTAATCGCATGTGCAATCAGAGCTCATACCATCAAAAAAATACGTGCTCGTGCGGAGTTTATAAATCAGTGGTGCCGAAAGCGTCACAATAACTAACTTAGGTTTCGTTTGGATGGTGTAGGAATAAGAGGAATAAGGGAAGAAGTATCGGGATGTGTGTAACTTTGTGAAGAATTTGAATTTTTATAATAAATTTAAGAGTAGGAAAAAGATATTTCCTTATTCTTGCACCCATCCAAACGAAACCTTAGAATATAAAGTACTTATTCTTGCACCCATCCAAACAGAACCTTAGGATATAAAGTACTTACACTTAATTTTGGAAACACGATATAATAAAATATCATAAAAAGATAAAAGTCGATCACGCAACAAGTTCTTATAATTAAAAACAAGATATTAACATGACGATCTTAATTACCCACATGGTCTATAAATTAATCACATCGTCGTCAAGCTTTTGATTTAGGATAGTCTATTATTTTGTAGCCACGTGTTGATCTCCTTCTGAGTCGTGCACAATTATCTTCCAATTGAAAGTTAAATCCACACCACATGATCAATCACCATAGCACCCAAAGCATCACCATCATCATTATTTTTAAAGGTCATTTCACCAACTGACGCATTTCCATTCAAAACTAAATGCTTTAAAGATAACGGACAAAATATTAATTTTATGAAAATGAAATAAAAAAAAAATGGATCTAATTAGTTAATTAAGAAATTAAGAAAATTATAACCATCTTCTTTTTATAATTACAACATAAACAATGAGCTACCATTTTCGTTGCATCATGTTGAATGAAAGTAGTTACTAAACAGGAATTGTGTCAGAACTTCATGTCATCATGCTAGTATACCACATGATTGAATTTCAATGTAGGCAATTTAGATTCGTGAAAATTCCCAATTAACTTGAGAATTGACTTGATGATTCGGCACACGATTGGCTGCTCCTGTTAGTCTAGTACACGCCACAGGGAATCCAATTGGATCTCCGCCTAACCAACCACGGGAGCGTATCCTCTACCAACTTTTTGAGGTTGGTAGAGGGCCAACGTTTGATCCGAGCCGTTAGATCTAATCTCGACGGTTAAAATTTTTCGGGCCTATCAATCTAGGTTACATGCACGGGGCTCCCTTAACCATTGAGATTAGATCTAACGGTTTAGATCAAACGTTAGCCCTCTACCAACCATAAATGGTTGGCAGAGGATGTGATTCCAACCAACCACAACCACACCGCAAAAGAGGCCCAAAAGGTGGCACAATCTCACGTTTGGCTACCCACTTTTCCCTCCAAACTGCCAAATTGATCCAATTAAACACAACAAATATTTCCCTCTCATTCCTTGGCTCTCTCTCTCTTCTCTTCCTTGTTTCATTTTCAACAAATTCCAATCCCTCCTTACAAGTCTCTTTGCCTTCTTTGCTTTCTCCTTGCTTTCTCCTTTCTCCTATGCAAAAGCAAAGAAGCTTTTTTCTGTGAATTCCATAAAAGCTGTTCGCTTAAATAAAAGCTGTCCACTTAATTGTGCCGTTGTGGCCACCTCCTCTATCTCAGGTGCTTCAATATTTTCTAGTTATCTAGTTTTAAACTTCTATATCTAAAAAATTCCTGATATTATTTTTCCTTTTGATCAATTTATGTTAGGATTTCAGTTCTTTAGATCAAATTCATGGTCGTCATTGTAATTAACTTATCTAATTAATTTCCTTAGGGGACTCCCAGAGATGTATCATATATTTGATGATACACTATTTGGTACCCCCCCTCATTGTTAATACACTATTATAGTGAAACATATATGTAATCACAGATTAACCGGCACACAACTTACAACAATTCGCTAATACTACAAAAGACACTGCATCGTTTGTTGAGATTAATTATGATAATCCTTGCAATGTAATTGTTTAAACTTCAAATGGTTTTAAACTTGGACATGCTAGCTAGGATGGGCGACCACTTTGCATTGATGGGAGACAGGTTGATCACAGAAGCAACCCTCCAGGCGGCAATAGAAAGAATGAAATCAACTGAAAGCACATGTGTCATTGATGTTGAACCCTCGGTGAAGGAGCAGGGAGAATCGAATTGTGGTGAGATGTCGGTACAGTGTCGGATATGCCATGATGAGGATTTGGTATGCGAGATGGATGCTCCTTGCTCATGCATTGGTAGCTTAAAGGTCGTTCGTTGTTCAATGGAAGTTTCATATATAATAGTCATTAATTTATTATGTAAGGTGCTGAGATCACAAAAAAGTACATGCCTGATACTATGATACCTCTTTCATTGATTGTGGTCTGCTACATCATGTATGATTACTTCATTTGATTTATTTTTTCCTTGGATTTAAGCAAAGTGCAATACATTGGCTGAATAGAACCAACACCGACTTCTGCAATTCATTATTTGCTTTTCATTGTTGTTAATGTAAACCAGACTGAAAAGCACTGACAGCGATCAATTTTGTAAATGTTACTTTTAGCCAAATTTCTATACATCCATCGAAAACAAATTGCACAAGCAAAATCCAGAGAGATTTAAGGTCTGACACATTAAATCCCCCCCCCCCCACCCCACACACACACACACAAACACCCCTGCCCTAACCAAAAGTTTAGTGTCGTTTTCCGCTGATTTCTTTGGAATTTCATTAACAGGAACTTATATTTTCTGAATTGACAGTATGTTCATCCAAGATGTGTTCTTAGATGGTGTCAAGAAAAAGGCAATACTAACTGTGAAATTTGCCTCAAGGTAAAATCCTTTGTCCTTGCTATTATATAACATGATCTATATCTCTAGTAATCTAAAAGGTCAAATTCAATATTATTTTAGAGGCACTTGATTTTAAATACATTTGTAAATATAAGTTTATGGTTAGTGTATCCAACGATTGTCAGTGTGGTTTTCTCTGTGCCTTGTATCTCCTGCCTTCATTTCCATAAACGTTTATAACAAGGGGAAAAAAATCCGCCCACCCTCCACCCCCCTCTCAAACCCAAATACACACACACCCAAAACAAAAAAATAAAAAAATAAAATAAATAACAAAATAGCATGTCCCGTACATAATTAGTTTTTGGGCTTAGCTTACCACCAACTTTTGAAAAATATGGAGATGGAACTGTCACCTCATCACTCATATATACATGAAATAAATAGTATGAATTATTGAAACATAATAATTCCATTCGCAAAATTTTATTCAGCAATTTAGAGGATATATCATTAATCGGAGAATTGTTCTACACATGAGAGACTCCATAATAAGGTAATTGTTTTTTTTTTCTTTTACTTGAGAACAACTTCAATTTCGATAATCAAGATTAATTAATTGAGGATTGAGAAGATACTGTCCACATAAAAAAAAATAATAAGACCAATTTAGTTCTATGTCAAGAGGGATAGATTTAATAGTTGTCCATAGGTTGATTGTGCAGTTGGGGTATGATGAAATGTATCATTGTTTAGTTAAATTAAGCTTGACATTGTCTAAGATGGCAGTACATTAGGTTATAAAAATAATCCAAGAGCGTGATTTTTAGGTGATTACAAAGTGAAACTTAAGAAACCTCTGGCCTTTTATCATATAATAATAAAATTGTTTACAAAGTTTATACAGTTGACAAGAATAGTATTTTCTGGGAGATTTATACAGTTTGAGAGATCTCTCGCTTTGTGTCATTCAATATAAGTGTTTACAAAATTTATTCCGGTAGCTTCGTTGTGATAAGGGAACTATCGGAGCGATTTGAATGAGACAAATTTAAATAACCCAAATTGCATAGATAATTTGTGGATGGATTTTTGTTTGCGACAACGAGACAGTCCAGTGTATAAAAAGTATAGCTTGACCACTGCTCTGATTGATCATTGGGTCAATTGCTCATTTCAGCTCTCTTTTTTCTCCCTTTCTGTTAAAGGCGTGTCTGCTTACTAATCATTTATTACTCTTCTTTGAAATATTTTATAGTTATGTCTTACTTGAATTAATTAATTAAAGAATGAATATATCTTTAGGACAAACTTTGAGATGCAGCAAAGGAGTGTCAGTAGACGAATTGCAACATATAACTATACAGAGAGAAATCCTGCTAACTACTCAAACCAGCATTCAAAGTCAGAAAAACTGATGCTTTGTTTTCTACTTGCCATATTTGTAAGTGTATCTGAAAACTGATTAATATATCCAAATAAAAGTACTTGAAAATTTAGATTAAATAGTATATTGATTTTACTCTTCCTTAAACTAAAAAAGTTGCGTTGATATAAAGGAATTTCAATAGTTTAGGTTTGTCATTAGACTTGCTATTTTTGTTATTAGTTACTTTTATCCTTTTGCCAGAAACAGAAATAGTGCCATACTATTGCAGGCACTGGATCTTTCTCCTGGCCATAATATTTAACTATTTGTGCTTATTATCTGCCACGTTTAGCTGACACTAACTGCGGGTCCAAAAAGCTTTTTCTTTGGAAATACACAAATTGACATATCAGAATATCAAAACTACCAGTATGAGCTATAAATAGGAAATCAGTATAGTTATTTAAAAATTCACATTCCCATTAATCTTAACATATTTCTATTCAGACTACTTTGGGAAGACTTTGAGGTCAATTCTGTTTGAACTTTGTCAGTTTCAAGATATCATTAACTGATTTACGGTTGGTGGAAGGCATATGTAACACTGATAGTTTCTCCTGATAAACAATCTTGCAGTTGGTGCCCTTGAAAATCTTTGTTGCGGCACTAGGATCATTCCTTTTGATCTTCTTCATAGCAGTTCCAGCCTTGCAACGTTTGTACCAGCAACAGGTCTATTTTATATCTTATATCAACTTTGTACACGGGTATTTATTTTACTGGCAATCATTCGGCCTTTTTTCTTCCTTTTAGATGGAAGATTTTAACCATAGTCACCAGATATATTCTTTCGTTTCGTGGCAAACACTTCTTTAGAAATGTGTTTTCATATGTCGTACAAAGACATCGAAAATATTTGACAACGCCGAAATCCCCTTTTAATCGTATACTTAGTGTAATTAATAATTGAAGTTCCATTTCTCTGTTATGGCCTGAATACATATATGGACAAAAAGGAAAATATCATCTGACACCCCAACTTTTTAATGCCGATCCATATTACTAATCCCACAAGAAAAAGGGGGAAAAACCACCATTGTATTGCAGTTATTCCTGTTTCAATACTAAATGTTCATCAGTAATACCTTACCTCTTTTTCTTAGATGTGCTTGGTAGTGGCTACCAAGACGATAACACATGCTCTAGCAGACTAAACTAGCTTCAAGATAAACCACATTACCTCTTTTATTTTTCTCAATTATGTAGGAAACCGCTGATCCAACATTAGAAGCGGGGTTTAATGTTTGAATAATACTACTGCAACTCAAGTATTGGTGTTGGTACCTGTAAATACTTTTGTACATAGATAGCCAAAGATACGCTCTTATCACAATTAATTTTTATTCTCTTGCAATTAGGCAAAAAGGAGAATAAAAAAAGATAATGTAAATATATCATTGCATTTTTTTCCCTCGGCTGATATTTGTACATTTCAGAACAAGTTTTTTGATAGGTACTTGTATAACATGTATGCTAATCTTCTTGATATTTCTTATGTAAAGTACAAAATATCTACTATTGATGATGATTTCTGCCAACAAATTAAGAAATGTTAATTGCAAAGATAACTCAATGATTCATTGCCTTCGTTATTCTATTCAAATCAGGCGTAAATAACATGCCGGCTTCATAGTTAAAGACTGCTACAACATACTGGTACAACGGAAACTTTCACATAAAAATGCATCATTGAATTATGCTGTAGTAAAGTTTGCTCAAAAGCCTGTATAATCTATCATTTTGCTCGAGTTTAAAAGTCCTATTTCAACAATTGCAAAGCATTCAATAAATTTACAATCATGGACCCTCAAAATCAACTACATGCACCTTGCTTCGCATCCTCTTGGCATGCCCAAGCGTTCTCTTTTTCTCAAATCCAATTCTTTCTTTGCCTGACACAAAATGTTAAACACAGGATAAAGGAGTGAAGGAAAAATCAGAGAATGTGCAAACTCATTAGAAAGAAACAATTTATTTGCAACAAAAAAAAAAGATCTCACAAAAGCTATCTGCCTAAGCTGAGTAAAACGATGTGACAATATGCAAACACCAAGCTTCCCAACAACCCTATGGGTAATAAAAGTTCCAAAAGATTGGTAAAAGAAACATGATCTAGTAACCACTAGTACAGCTAACAATTGTTGCCGATACAGTTATCAGTTCAGTTATTATGATGCAAAATGCCATTATTTATCAGGCCCAGACGCTAAAGATATATAATTAAGTTTGATTCAGTGAATCCGTCTAAAACATTAACACGACCAGAAAAAAAAAAACAAAAATACAAGAGCTTGTGCACAAGTACATGATAATTAAATGATTCGGACTTTGATTCAACCATTTAAAAGAATTGTTACTATATTTCTTTGGAGTTCTAGGCATACTGAACCTCCCTGACATTGTTCTCAATTGCAACAGGGTTAAGCCATCCACTGTTCCACTACAAAACTCCATAGAGAGGCTGGTACCAACAACTAACCAGTATGGGACAAAATTTGCACTACACCCCTAGAACATGAAGAACATATATACATGCATATACTAAAGATATAAGTGGCATTAAGAGGGGACAATTTTACCCTCCTAAGAGAAAAACTCTAAATGTTCTTTAAAGAGCGGAGATGGTGTGAGTACTTTCGGTTCTTCTGCTGTGCCCGCCAGAAGCATGCCAATGCACCAAATGTCACGCTAGCAAGCGCAATACCTAGGGCTGCCCAAACCGGTACCAACTCAGCACTAACTGCACCGCTGGCCGAATCGTTGGAGGTCAACAAATCTGTTTGAATTTGACTGGTTGTTGTAACCTTGGTTGAGGGAGAGGCTAGGGTTTGGCCGTAGTACTTGACAAGAAATTTGAACACCTCGTCCTCATTCCACTGCACTTCTGTCGAAGTGGCAGAGGTGAGCTGGCAGGTCGGGCACAGTTGACGTGGCGGCCAGAGTGACTTGGGGAAAGATGGGTCACCAGTACCTAGAATTTTCTCTTCTTTCATCAACCGCTCATTTACTTTGTTGTGTGTTTGCCACAGCCACAGGCTCAGGGCCCGGGTTGATTCAAATGGAGTTTTGACACTGCATTTTGTGAATCAGACATATATAGATACATTAACATAACAATATAACTGGATTCGTTAATTGGTCCACTTAATAATCTTTAATTCACTTGTCACAGCTGGTGTCAACTTAAATTGGCTTGCTCAAATATTCTATTTGTTATATAATATTCTTTTGTTTCTTCAGACATTTTCTTTTAATAATTATTTTAGTTAGAGTTATTATCATCTTTTTCTTTTCCCTTTCTTTTAGTTTCTTTGGAATGTTGCCGCTAATTTTTGTTAGTTACTCCGTAGCTACTAATGTATCATTATTATCCTTCATTTGCCACAATTTGAAAATTGGTGTTATATTATTACCTCAAGCACATATCATAAAAGTGCCTACGACACTCTTCGCAAATAAAGAAGTTGTGAATGAAGTCGCGAATTGCAGTAAAAGCTGATTGGCTCTCTCCATCTTCAACTCTCACACTAAGTGAGTGTAATAGCGCCCACAGACCACAGCTACAAAATTTGAAGACGATAAAATAGGGTTTAGAACCCAATTTTGGATTAGGAATGATAGTTTATTTCAGGAAGCACATGCGATTCCAGCAAATAACAGGGGATTGCTATTTATATTTACTTAGCATATCAGTACCTGAATCCTCTTGTATCATTTTTGCTCCCTCGGCAAAAAATCTGCAACCAATTCCATAAAGGAGCAAAAGCAATTAGCTAGCATTCATAAAATTCAATATAAGGGATCTAATAAGAGACTATCTTAAAAGAATAGTGCAATAGAAAATAAAAAAATCATTTTCAAATGCAAAACTCAGTCAATTTGACATTTCCCAAGTCATGTAAGGAATCATAAAGTTACTCCCTACCAGATCTCAATTTTCAACTATTAAATAGGTCAAAGGATAATTTGAGGATTAAACATTATGCTAGCCATATAATAGCTCATCGTATGTATTTTTGACCAGCTTGGCACAGACGCAACTGGGCCCAGTAATTATATTTACTGATACTAGACACGTACCCAATATCCACGAGGAGCTTCTTTGCCACAAACAGCAATACTATCTGAAGCACCACTTCCGTGCATTTGAGTCATCCCTGAATTGAGTGAAAGGTGCGAAGAAGGCCACATCTCATCGAAGTTCACAAGTAGCTCTGCGGAACCCATCCTACACCTGACACATCCATATTATCAATTTAAAATATATATATAGTTTTAGTTATGTCTATTTTTTTCCCTCCACTGAATATGATGTTTTAGCTCAAAAATAAACTCTATACATATATAAACCAGCCTGATCATCCTCTCTTGTCTGAATGTTGATCTTAAATAGTACATATAAATATCCAAATTAAAATATATGTTTACTGATAAATCATGATAAAGAGGAAGGAGATGAATACTTTTTAGAAGGATGGTGAGCTGCTAAAAGCTGAAAAAACTTTATCAGCGGAGCACGAGTCTCTGTCTTTATCATCTGGATTCCATTCACAGAAAAAAATAACTAAATGCAAGAAAAACAGATATAGTTTCTTTCTAGGATCTTTTTCAGCAATTATTTTATTTCCAATAAATAAGGCTTGATAAGCCTCAATTAAACTTTTTGGGTCCTCAACAAGCTGCCTTCTAGACAACTATTGCAACAATGCAAAGAGGTGAGGCGCCGTGTTAAAAGAAGTTAGTAGAATTAATTGAGAGCCTCAGGTGAACCTTGTGTTCCAAAATTATTTCAAAAGCCTTTGCTGTTGCTTCCTCCACATCAAAGATGGCACGTCCAATCTTGAACAGAATATAAACATTAAAATATAAGGATTACAGATTAAAAGGGAAAAAAAAAAAGAAAGGGAAAGAGAAATTCTTTTATGTAAGAATTTAGTGAAAAAGTATTTACCTGTTCTGGATCAGATGCGTTCCTTGGAAGTAAATCTTCATTCTCGTACTTTTCATCATCCAAATTGAAAGAGCTGTTCATACAAGTTTATTTAATACAAAAAATGACCGAAAAAACATGAGTTTTGTTGGAGAGACTTTACTGTGTGCATGTAGCAGGGCACTTTCCACATTGATACTGGCATTTGAACTCTCAAACAGCTAGGAACATGCATCCATTCAAATTAATAACTTTAATTTGTTTGTTGAGTTCATAGATCAGTACACAAGATTAGGACTAGTACTTGTTCCATGTGTGCAAGAGTCAGGGCAGCAATCGGTTATTGTTTCCTCACGTCACACCTTCTTTTAGTTTGAATTATTATTTTGTTTCCTGGTTACCTAATAAATATGGGCATATATATTCACGTTTTTGCCTCATCTGGTATCATACCGGCATGGTCCTTGGTTGCATTATAAAATTAAGAAACTGACCTTCCAATACGCTTATTTATCCAATTGAGCAGACGTTGAGATGTTCTTCCATCATCAATTGATTGAATACCACTGTTCTCCTGCTTAGGATCCCACTTGGCATCAACGAACTTTGCTGGTGGGCCCCATAGTAGCATGGGGTAGTGGCCAACAGAGAATCTGTCACACAGAATGGTATTCACCTGTTCTGCCACAGATGCAAAAGAAACTAAGAATGTACTTAATGCAACATTGTTATAACTTCTATGCAAGCAACACCCCCAAACATTTGTCCATATTTGCAAAATCCAGCAATAATTATTCATTTTTTTATTTACTTTTTTTTTTGCGAACAATGATCAAAATTGTAAGATTTTATTTGTTTCTAAATTAAAAAAAAACAGTCCCTAAGTAATTAGCTAAGCAATATGCATCATCTATGCAAACAATGACATGCAAGATTCTTAAACTCCCTATAAACTGATCACATGTTTACAATTGGAAAGACATCTAAAACTTTATTTGTTGCAAAAAAAAAAATTGTATTCCATTTGAAGTTTAAAAGTACCTTCATTGCACAATCCACGCGTGCCATGAATATAATTCCAGGATGTGCAGAATCTGGACCATTGAATAGCTTTGCAACCCTTTCATATTGAGGCTGCATTCATTATTTGTTATCAGTAACAATTTAACCGAAATATAAAAGTAAGACCAATTCATTAAGCTGGATCAAATACCTTATAATTTCTGCAAGCAGGGCACCTACAGATAGGAGAATAAATAATAATTGAAAAAAAAAAGATTATATTAGTAGTTGAAAAATGTGTAAGGCTTGAAGAAAGTAGGTATTAGTAGTTGGATTGGCAAGTTTAGGATTCCATATACATCGAAGCAAAAGATGTTCATAAGCCAACAAGTTGGTAGAACATGAAACAATCAATTCTAAAATTTTTGAAAACATGTCCTAATTGAATAGAAGTTATGTCAGGAAAATAAAAGGTGAAGCTATTAGTTATATTGAGGTATCTTAGCAAAGATTGTAATAAAGCTTATAAGAGAGATGAGAGTAATATGCAAGAATCAAGAAAAGACATAACCAGACTAATAGCTGGGGGAGAGAGAGAGAGAGGCGAACCAGTGAGCGAAGAACTCGACGATGGCGTAGGAGGCGGGGGAGTTTTTAAGCACCTCGTCGAAATTGGTGCTGTTGAGGTCGACAGCGACGTCGGCGCCAGCGCCACCGGCCGAGAGCGATCGGAGAAGAAGCCGGTGGGAGGCTCCCGTGGCGTGGAGAGAGAGGTGAAGGAAGAGAAAGAGCGAGAGGAGGATGGGAAGAGATGGCATCGCTCTCTCTCTTCTCTTCTCTTCTCTTCTCTTCTCTAATGGCGACTCGGGAGGGAGAAGAGGAAGAGAGAAAAAGAGGAAAGGAGAGAAAGGAGAGAAGAGATCTCTCCTTGAAGGCTTGAACAGAACAGAACAGAGAAAAATTAAAATAAAAAGAGAGAAAAGGAGAGGAAATGAGGAAAGGGGGTGAATGCAGAATGCTGAGTGATCGATGGGAGGTTGGGATTTGTTGAGCGCAAATTTTATGTATTTCCTTTCATTTCATTTTGGCGTTAATTTTAAAAATTAATTCCCAGTCTTCTATTCGTTTTTTATTCTTTAAGCAACCTGATATTGGATGGAGACAACTGGAGTCCGGTTCAAGGCAAGATACAGATAATCCATTTTATTCTGTTCCTGCCTTCCTGGTTGATTGAAACTGGAGAGGATTCGACTTTGCTGTGCCGTTAGATTTGGCATGTGGACATCTGGAGAAAATTTACGAGTGTGGGGGTTTTCAAGGCCCTCCGCATTAAAAATCCTTTTTAAGAATCAATCATAAATGTCAAAATTACTTCTTCCACATGATCAAAACTCAAAACTCTATAATAAAGAAAAAGTAACATCAAAGTAAAAAACGTACATTTTCTGATATTTTGATATCTTCTTGCATTATACTGTGTTTATAGACTGGCGCATTATTGGAATTGTAATTAGGTCTCATGTTGCGGAAATCTAAGAGATTTAGTATAAAATACATTGCAAAAGAAGATGAGCAAAGTGGCATATAAACTTATAATTTATAAATCAGGCTAGAATTAAGATATTTCTCAGGCTTTGTAAACCTTATTTGATGTGTCTACGGCCTTTTAATTTATAAAACATAAACAAAAAAGAAAAAGAAAAAGAAAAAGAAATTATCAAATTAACGCCGAGTCCCGAGTGGGTGGAATTTGGGGGCCACCAATTAAGTTGGTCCAGGTGTAGGCACAGCACCACTTCAATGCTGTACGGAACTGGAGTGGAGATGGTCCTCCCTCCCTTTTGACTCATTGCTGTTCCTTTCAGGGAAGGGAAAGCAACCATTAGTTTTTTGTTTCTTTTTTCTCCACATTACGCCTTCCTTTTGTCATTTCCTTGGTCAAACAATACAATTTATTCTGAATGCAAGTTTTTTTTTTTTATATATAAATTTTAGTTGATGAATGATGTATACTTTTGTTGAGCATGAATTACTGTTTTAGGAATGCATTTAAGCCCCAAGTTTCTGTTTATTTTTAACAGTAACTGGTGACTTTTTTTTAAGTAGCCTTTTTTTTCGCAAAAGAAGTATAATTGAATTCAATTGAATGTAGATCCAATCTGTAGAGCAGATTCAAAACCGAAATTACCAGGACATCAGCAGTATTTTTCAGTTCAGGTCGAAGTTTCATAGTTGGCCAGATTCAAACTGTCTTGTTTAAAGTATTAATGTTTAATGTAACAATGTTGTAAATTTTATCCGTCATTTAGATGGACCAAATTAGCCGAGCAAACTGCAAGGTACGAAACAAGCTGCAAGCAGGAGCCTGGAGACGAAAATTACCAGAAAAGAAAGAGATGCAAACCATACCATATCACCATACGCCATTCAAATCATATCGTGATAGGCGTTGATCTATGATTGGGATTCATGTCAACTTGTTAAATGTCTCAATGGATACGAAGGCACCATATCAAGTTCAGAAGTTCGTATCCAGTGCAGCACCAAAACGCTTCTTAGTGCACGTTCTTCACACACATGATGTGTTCGTGAGAGGCACTGCACTGTATAGAACGAGCCATCCCAATTCCCAAAGGATGGTGATCCCATCTCTAAAGTGGCACTCCCAGCAAAGCCTAAAAAGTGAAAGTAATCTTAAAAAGAAAAATAACTTTTTCCGTTTCCAATGTTCCACATGATTTCAGCTGCTTTTGTCCTCTGTAAACCACTACTCTCATTCTTTCTTGGGGTGCGTTTGGACAGGTGTGGGAAGAAGAGAAGGAGTGGGAAGAAGTATTGGGAAGTGTGTAACTTTGTGAAGAGTTTGGATTGTTTATAATTTTTTTTCTTCTTCTTCCTTCTTCTTCTTTTTTCTTCCAACGATCCAAACGCACCCTTGAATTGCCTCCCTCCCTCTCTCTCTCTCTCTCAAAATGTTGTATAAAAACAGAAACATTTCAGCATTCTTTGGTGCATAAGTTTTAGATTCTGATGAAGAAACCCAAAAATAAAGTCCGACAATATTCCTGACAAACACTCAATATTAAAATTCCTCCCAATATCAAATACCCAACATTATCACCTAGTAGAAGAATAATAGAAATCCTGGAAAACTAGAAGTTCATCAAAATCAAATGCAAACATCTATACTAAACCATCCTGATACATCATATAGGAAACAAGAGTAACCTGAGATTTTGCATGATTAAGCATAATATTACAGCAGACTAAATGCAACCGTGCAAACACGAGAACCTTCAACTCCACCAAACCTGAATGTTGGATACGTTCTAACATGGTCAAGGTACCTGAAAGCCAATTTCTCCTTGTTATTGGTCTCATTCCCCGCCTCTTGATCCAGGCATTTAATGCCTAAAAGCTTCTGATTGAATTTCTCGACCTCCCGAAGTAGCTCATCTCTTGTGTTGTTGCATGATGTAATTACCTAATAACAAAATTTTATCTTTTTTCCTTTAGGTAACAAACAACAAACAGAAATATAGTTCAAAAGGTCCTCTTGATTCTGCTTTACATTTTGTTTTTGCTTAGTTTTAGTCATTTCACACCTTGGAAATTTTTTTTTTTTTAAATTACCATATGGTTCATCCAAAAAATATAACAACATAAAATTTCTGATGAACAAATAGACTCTAACCAGTATGCTGCCTGGGGCAACCAAATTTGCCACCGAATCCCAATACATCATCCTAAAATTTCAAAAGATAGATAAACATTAAAGAACAATAATATTGCCATATGGAAAGCAAACAAGTACAAAGAAAAAGTCTTAGTTCTGTTTTCTAATTGCCAAATACGAAATTATTTAAAATAGAAATTGTATTTATACTTTCTAACACTATACGACAATTATTTGATTCTACTTGGTTTAACTAGCTCAAGGAACTGTTTCATTCTATTTAGATCAGTAGAGAAGCAAAGGGTGCCTATGTTATGTTGCCCCTATGGTACTCTCCATCTATATTTCGATCATAATAGGTAAGTTTAACGTCTCACCCCCAAAACCAAAAGCCTCTGGTCATACCAGAGATAAATCTGATCTGAAAAGTTTGGCGTCTGGCATTAAACTAACCCAGATATAACCTAAACCAGTCTAACTAGAAGATTGAAACAGTCCAATGTCAATGGACTGGCAATTAGAACCCAGGACTATTTTCCAAAAGGGCTCAAATTCATTTTCTAATTTCCTAAAGGACTCTGCACCAGTGAAATTTTCCGAAAGGGCCTAGACTGAGCTTATGCAGTTATGTGCTTAAATATGAAAAAGAAAAGCGTCATTTCCATTTATGTATACCGTTCCCAAGTAAACAAAAATATAATCAACAACCATTATGTCCTTTACAGATGTGTAATTGCGATAGCAATTAAAAGATTCTGTAGCTTTAAGTTACATGAATACAATAATGTAAACCTAGGATCAAAAAGATGGATCAGGGACCGCCTAATACTTCAAAAGAACAATTTTCACAAATTGTAGTCACTGAATTATTTCAAAATCTTAAATATATACATATTATTTTTAGAAATAAAACAAAAAAATCAAAGGAAGTTTTAAATGATGCAACAATAAATTTTCACTAAGATTTGTTCATAAAAAAATCTCCATGTGAAAGTGAAAGATGAAATAAAAAATTTAAATTCCAAAAATCGATCACGCCTGCGGAATTAAACTAAAAGTTATAACTATGTGATCGGTTTGCAATGATTGTTTTTAAATTAAGAAACGTAATTGGAGCACCCACCCACCCCTCACTTTATTATGTGCAAAACGATTATTAATTATGAGAAAATTTTAAAATTAACACTTCAAAAATAAATTTAGTAAGTAGTTTTCTCGTTTTTCAAATGGGTGGGGTAATATGTATCAAAATTAAATTTCTTTCTGTTATCTCTTTTACAAAAAACATTACAGTGGATTTGTTGTCAAATTGCTACATATGGTACACATGGCAAGTCTTAAGCGCTTTCATTTTGGGCCAAAAATTTTTCATTTTATATTATCTCTACCATTAAAAAATATTAACTCTAAAATGAAATAAAATCAAAATTTAATTAAATTTATATGTTGCCAAAATTCATCAATTAAATCTTTCTTTAAAATTTGAAGACCAGAACAAATCTTGGAATTCTCAAGCGTTGTTGATTTAGCCTAAAAAAAATTTTGAGCCTTAAAAACATTGAAATCATTTTCGCAAAATTTTATTTAAATCAAAATCATCTTCGCCACGCGTGCAATCACATAAGAAATTATGTCACGGTGCTTGAGCCAGATTAAAATACTGTAGCTGTGGTGCACTAAAGTAAGCTAATAAATGCATTAGTTTCTGTTACCAGCGCCTAGACCCTTTTGGAAAATTTCAGCAGTGCGGAGCCCTTTAGGAAATTAAAAAAAGAATTTGAGCCCTCTTGGAGAAAAACCCTAGAACCCAACCATACCACAATCTTGGATTACCTAATTTGACCAGAAAAATGCATAATAATTGCAGCCAGATCCTCTTTGATGATGTCCAAAATGATGTGACACCCAACACTGACAGGAACCCAAATGAACATGGGTTTTAAAGCCTAATGACTTGAACTGGGTCAAATTATGCCAGTTTGCTACCTTAATCTGGCTTTTCAGATTCAATTTTGACACTAAAATTCTTTATTTAAAATGCCCACAAATGATCCTATATACCTGCATCCAACTTGTGGAGGTAGTAAAACCAACTATTTGTACTGGGTCAATTGTAAAGGCAAGAATTACCTCTTGACAGGTCCATCTGGATGTAAACCTATTGCATCCAGTGTACCTTTGTCCATGACAAGTTCGAATTTTTTCTCCAGCTTAGTCTCTAGCACATCATCAACCTAATAAAGCAAAAAGCTGCATTAGCACAAAATAATTGTAAAGAAATTTTTGGGTAGAAAAGCATGCTCAGGCACTGGGTAGTGGCATATGCAAACCAATCTTCTTTTCCATGCTTGTTTTATGTTTAGATGAAGTCTATGAATTTGAAGCATAAATTCTCAAGTTACGGTAGTTGATAATTGTTAGAATTTTTACGCACCAAGAAATTTATGTTGGTAAAACCGTCACGAATAGCAAGCTTCTTTGCAAGTTCAATTGCACCTTCACTATAATCTGTTCCAGTTAAATCTGAAAAACTGTTGTAAGACAGTCAACAAATTGCTATATGAAAGAGAAGAAACAAAGTGATCTAAACCTGTTGTAAGGCTCAGTACCACTATGGCACTGATAGGTACAAAAAAAAAAAAAAATTGTTCCCTACATCAATACTACTCATAAGATGTTCCCAGCAAAGCCTACTCAGAAATTGGGATTATAAAATAAAACCATTACGTATCAAAAATGGCATACCCTTGTTTGGCAAGTGCTTGTAAGAGAAGGCCATTGCCTGTTCCCAAGTCGAGCACGCTCCAAGTTGACAAGTCTTTAGATATATCGGCAGTTTCAGTTTTGAGGCAAAGGTCTTTAGTCCATGTAGCAACAGTATCCATCACATCTTCTCCAAACCTGAGCAATCATTGAGGTCAATATCATTGCAAGTAACATAAATGAAACACATCAATTGTACAAAGTGTGAAGCAAGTAATGTGTGCAGTGTGGAGTGTGCAGTGTGCATTAGCGGCAACAGGTAGTTAAATGGAATGGAAGAATACCAGACTTCTCCAGCATGACCATGGTGGTGAAAATTAGTGAGGTCCTGAGCATAAGAGGAATCCCAATAGGTCTGAAATCCGAGCATGGATGCTGCTTCAACGTCATTGCCATCTGACTCATGACCATCCCGGTCAGAACTAGTGAAAGAAAGCAACTCCACGTATCAGATCACATCAAGCAACCCCGCAACAGAACAGAACAGAACAGTTGTATTACTTACCTGTAATCGGAAGCCGTGGCGGGGAAGGAAGCGGCGACGTCGGCGTCGGCTTGGCGCTGGTCGTCGTCAAGCGCGCTGCTTCCGTAGTCGCTCTTGACGGACCAGGAGTCCGCCGCCACGGAGCGCTCGTCGTCGGAAGCGGCCGCCATTTCGTGAGTTAAGAAATGTGAGTTGTGATTGTGCGACGGAGACGGAGTACAGAGAGAAAAGAGAAGCTGGAGGACTGGAGTCTGGAGTTGGCTGCTGGCTGTTCAAGTGTTCAGACCCATTTCACCATCTGTCCCCATCTGATTGGATCTTAATCCCGACCCTCCATTCAACATATCACCGTTCAGATCACTCTCGCCTCGCCTCTCCTCTCCCATCCGACCGATTTCGTTCCAATTTTACAGACACTCTCTGTCTGAATGCCTAATGGCAGCTTTAGGCCCAACTGCTGTGCCGAATGCCTATTGGGCTTCAAGTGCAACTGGTCTACTTAACTTGACTACTTCAAATGTTTTTTTTTTTCGGTTTTGATATGTAATTTAATTGTTTGTTAATGATCCGGTATAAGCAATGTCAATTTCATCATTCAAACAAACCCCCTCCCCTCCCCTGCTATATTTTTACTAACAAAGGCGACATGCACAAGTATTAGGATATATACATATTAAATAGGCAAAATTGGGCTCATACCCTTCAAATCTTCCTTATTTAGATATTTACCCCTCAAATCATTTAAATTGGTCTCATACCCCTCAAATCTTGATGTAACTAGATGTATACCCTCCTCAGCAATTTTAATTAATTTATGAATATAAAAAACTGAATTTTATGTTTTATGACCAAATTGTCCCTGCCTAAACTCTCTTACCAGACCTATGAGAGTAAGAGACCTTTCATCTTCCAAACAATACAAAGTGGAGTAGTTAATTAGTTAAACATTGACTGTCAGGTGTTTGTCCAAGAAGCTTTATTTTCTTGTCTATGATTAAATATTTTGTGTTGTTGCGTTGAATTTCAAGAGACTAGTTAGTTGCTGGATCATATCTATATTACTTAAATTAAGATATGTGTATTGTGCGTGCCTTAGAAGATAAATACGAAGGATGGCTCTTGACCGAAAAGGTGCAAACTCATGTACTGCCGCCCGTACTGGTATAAATTTTTGAAATCTTGGTTTGTATTAGAGAAAAGACAGTATAGATAGGTAATACAAGGCATAATATCTGAAATCAATTTAGAAATCGATCTAAAAAGTTTATTTACTTAATTGGTTGATAGAATTTGTCAAGTTTCTAGAATTGCAAATATTTATACTACAATCTTTGAGTTAAATGAGGTTCGATCTCTTTTATAGAAATATCCCTTGATGATATATATCAGCTTTCCTATCTACATGTTTTTTCTTAAATAATTTTCTAAACAAATTAGATTTAATAAAGATAAATCCATAGCCAACTAAATCGATACTGGTACCAATCCTTCTTTCATGGCACCAAGCCTATAGTGGTACCAATCCATAGCCAACAACATCCTCATGTAATAAATTTAACTCGAGGTTGTCTTCTTCTTACTTCATAAACAGAATTAGAAAGATATTTCTTTCACGATCTAACAATTAGGAAATATATTTAGAAAGGAAATAGTGTATGTCAGAGTTTTTATCGTTTGGAAGATGAAAGGTCTCTTACGTTTATAGGTCTAGAGAGAGAATTAAGACAAGGACAATTTGGTCTTAAAACATAAAATTCAGTTTTTTATATTCATAAATTAATTAGAATTGCTCAGGAGGGTATACATATAGTTACATCAAGATTTGAGGGGTATGAGGCCAATTTAAATGATTTGAGGGGTAAATATCTAAATAAGGAAGTTTTGAAGGGTATGGGCCCAATTTTGCCTATTAAATATGTCAATGCATTGAGCATAACATTATCTCAAACTCCATACAATATTTCCCATCTCTCTGCGCACATTTTTCTTGCAGAAGTATAGTAGGATGACAGTTTCTGAAAAATCTGGACCTAGTGCTACCACAAGGCATTAAAATAAAAAAAGAAAAAAAAAAATAGGAAGAAGACCATATTCATATGTTTCTTCCGCTTTCAGTTCTCTAGTCGCAACTAAAGTTGCAAGCAACACCACCTTCTGAGGTATGCTGTGAGTAATTTATCACGCAGAATGAACAAATCAGAAATCTTCACAGTTCTTATGTCAAATCATTCTCCACTGCTGCCTTTTCATTGAACACTCGTTCTCTTGCCTTGTTAGCCTGCACAGCAATTTTGTTAATTGAAGCCTCTGATTGAAAAAAATATATATAATTCTTTATTTATTGGATTTATGTTATGGTGTCTGTTGTTGCAGTAACTATCAAAAGATGAGATGAAGCTTGTTGATTGCGTCTCCTGTACAACTAATTTAAATGATCTTTCGCCCAATAAACTAAACATTTACATGACCTACTGCAAAAGTACCTGAGACATCTTTCTCAGACCCAAAGCAATATTTCCTTTATTGACACATCTTTCTATAATATAACAGAAGTACATGTGCATACTTTTCTATTGTAAGGATATATAATATTTCAAAAAAAAAATGTTACATGTAGGTACTGTATTCATATAATTTAAGTCATACCCAAACAGTATTTGGCTCCTTTACCAGTGTAAACCATATATTCTCAAGCCTCAACTCTCGACTAAGTTCTGGCCCAGTACTAACTTCAAGCTACCTTTTAAGAAATTTTAAAAGGCTACTAAACAATATTAATTCAACAAAAATAAAGAGCACAAACCATTTGTTGCCAATTTGTGAAGCTTGTGATAAGAGAGAGAAGAGTTGACTGACAAACAGAGCCACAAACAATACCGATCCAAAGGCCTCTTCCTCCCATGTGTAGAAAGAAGCCTAAGGTAACAGCTGTTGGAATCCCAATCAGATAAAATGAACCCAAGTTAACAAATGCACCTACATGCTGCCATCCACATCCTCTTGCAATGCCTGTTATGTAAGAAGTAAAGATTATGAGAACAACTACATTCTTTCATTGCTGAGAATCTGAGGTTACTGCTGTCGCAGATATAAAAAAATTTAAAAATAAATAAATATATAACCTGAGAGAACCCCTTGTAAGCCATCTGTTATTACAAAGATGCAAACCAACGGCACCAGTTTGCTGACATAAGAGACAACCTCCTCATCATTGCTATAAGCATATCCTAAAATGCGGTGTGATGCCAGGAGTGTCGCACTGACACAAGCTGCTTCAGCAACTGCAATAAACATCACCACATGAACAGCCGATCTCGCTCTTTCTGGGTTCCCAGCACCTAGTTCGTTGGATACTCTTGTGCTAATCATGCATCAGCCAAAATTATGGTCAATTGTAATATTATTTTCTGAAGTGGTTCCTATTCACCTTGAAAATCTCCAATCATCGGTGTATCCCACAGAACATCAAGAATTCTCTGTTAATAATTATATTGAGAAAAAGAAAGCCACCACAAGCTACCATTTTTCATACTCCTTTGGGAGACCCAAGAAATGAGGAGAAGTGAGAAATATGAGGTCGGAGGATGGGGAGAGATCTTATGTCTGTGGGGCACAAAGAATATTTTCAATTTTGGATGGGCTTATAGGAAACTTTTGAGCATCTATTCAATTAATAACTATGCACCTTACAGCAGCACCGAATCCGTATGGTATAGTAAATAACAATGTGATGCTGGTCAAGCTGCAAGAAAAAAACATATAATAATGATGATCATCATCATAATCATAATCCTATAATAAGGTAATTAAAAACAAATACGAGTACAATTTATTCAGAATCTGTTTCCTGCAGGAACCAAGTTGGGGATCACCAAGGTACCAAAACTGTAAGATTTAGAGATGGAAGTACAATTCTAACCAGAAAATAGTTAATGTCGGTCGGCACTGACCATGTGGATTAAACATTTTATCATTTAGTATAGTTAATTGAGTGGATCACTCTTTCTGCTGATTCTTTGCATTAACTTGAATCTAGTAGTTTTCTCATGTCTAATGAGTCACTTCAAATAAAGAAAAATGATGCTGGACCCTCAAGATGTTTGACACCTTAGTTATTCTGTACCATATTAGGATTTTTAGCTAGTAGCAGAACTGGTAGTTTCCGATTAGTGAACCTCGATAAACAAAAATTAAAAGAGAAAAAGGATACAGGGAAAACATTCAAGTGTTACTCTTCATCATTTGCTCGATCAATATAACATCTAAAGTACTCATCAAACCTCCATTCGTGAAAAGTAATAGAAACTCTATTTGATATTTAAGTACCAAATTGAAAGAACAGATGTTTCAACTTCCGGGTTAGGTAGCAGTCCAGAAAGCAGGATCAGCAGCTCAAAGGACCACCATTCCAGGCTGCATGAAACATCACCATGTATTCAGAAATCATGAGAATTGTCGAAAACTAAAAATAAAAAATTAGGCACTTTATGGAAAGCAACAGAAAATGTTTAAAGAAAAGAGCTCGTCAGACCTACCATATCATCACAGCAGATGGCAAAGCCATTCGCAGAAACTCATTAATTCCTCTAAAGGCCTCTCTAGTTATCGGTGAGCGGGTCATCTCACAAGAAGCTGAGTATCTTATATACAACCCGAGCATTACAACATTCAGCCAATACGAAATGCTGATGGATAGAGCAGCACCTACATTGCCAAGGCCGCTAAAATATACCATGACATAGCAAAGAGGGATGTGAATGCATAGTGTGGCAACGGAGGTGAACAGCATTGGAAAGATGAGGCTCTGCGCCTGGAGAAACTTGATGAGAGGTTGTCCCACAGCATAGGCGAAGAGACTTGGGATCATCCAGACTGCATATCTGCCGGCCTCGTACGAGATGAGGGGATCCTGGCCAATGAAGGAGAGAATGTTTGCCATTGAGGCCCAAATCAAGGAGATGGGAAGGCAAACTATGAGGAGAGTGAATATAGCTCTATAGGTCTGTGTTCCCAGGTTGTGGTACTGTTGTGCCCCAAAGGCTTGGCCACAAAGTGTTTCAAGACCGCTTGCCATTCCTAGCTGCACCAAGCCATTTAATTAATTAATTAATTAATTTTTATAAACACAAGTATATTTCATATGAGAAATAAAACCTATCAAATTTAATTCCAACCCAATAGGTAACAAGTCTTAATACAATTATTGCAAAGCACGTAGCAATCAAAGAATATTAATGATTTGTTGAGCTTATGATAAAGATGAAATAATAGTAAAATCAGAAATGATGAGATGAGATGAGATATTGACATACAAGGAGGCTGAAGCCTGTGACAGAAGTGAGAGATGTTGCGACAGCGGCACTAGAAAGAGCAAGCTTGCCAAGATGGCCAACAATCATGTTGGAGGCAACCTGCCATCATAGTATACATGCATGCACATGCACATAGTAAGTAAGATATCTGATTCTACAAGTGGCCAACAATCATGTTGGTTACAGTTTGTTCAGAGGAAGAGAAATGCATTGATACCTGGATCATGAATTGGGAGAGAGACGGCGACCATGGGCCCAGCGAGATAGCCGAGCTTTCTTCCTTCCTCGTTCATCTCGGCCTTCCATGATCTCATTCTTTCCCGCCATCGCCATCGCCACCGCTCTCCTCTCCTCTCTTCCTTTACTGGCATTGGCACTGGCAACAGTGCTTCCTCCATTTTCCCCAAACTCAAGCGCTCGCGGCTCAAGCCAGGCGAAGCCGATCAAGGGTTAAATTATTGCTTTACGTCTCTCTCTCTCGGTCTGCTCCGGTGCTCCCTCTCTGAGTGACTGAGTCTGAGACCGAGACTGAGACAGCGCCGAGACGAATTGTCAAATCTTTTGCATGTGTAACAGTGTAAGTGTATGTTTCACACGCCAGACTTGACTCCTTCCGAGTTCCAAGACTAACCATTCCCCATAAATTGCTTAGGATTCTTAATTATAACGAATCGTAACATTTATTTATTTTTTTCATGTCATTTTGAAGTTATAAAGATGATTTAAAAAAAAAAGATAGACATGAAAAAATGATCTGTCACAAAAACAGTGGTAGTTGAATTGGACACAGAGTAATCGAGGGCATTCTATTCGGAGCATATTAATCACACCTTTACTTTTTCCAGTTTAATAATTGCACCTGACCTTTTCCTCAAAATGGGAATTATTAGATTATCTCCATAAAATATATAGAGAGAGAGAGTTTTGATATGGTGAGTGGCGCTCACAAACTTCTAGATCTAGTTAAAAATGATCGATTCAAACCGTCCAATACGATCTCCCTAATGAAATATTTATGCAGACCAAATTTTATATTATTTTGAAATTTTTATGTATTTTTTCGAATTTTTAAAAATTGTTTTTTTTTTAACGGTTCAGAACTAATTATATTAACAATTTTGTAAAATTTCAAAAAAAATACTTAAAAATTTTGAAAAAGTATAAAATTTGGTCCGCATAGAAATTTCAATAGGAGATCGTATTAGACGATTTGGATCTATCATTTTAAATCAGATCTAGGAGTTTTGAGCGCGACTCACAAACCCTCTGTGAGTCGCGACTCGCCATAGCAAAATTCTCTCTCTCTCTCTCTATATATATATATATACTAGGTGGGGACATCGAGCTTCGCTCGATACATGAGTCTTTATTAAAAAAATTATTATATTTTCATTATTATGTTATATTGTTATGTATAATTGAGATTTGCATATTTTTTTAGTTCTATGTTTTAATTTTATTTATTTGAAAAAGACTACAAATTTTGGCTAAATTTTTTTATGCTTGTGAATGATGAGCACCAAAGACATGATGCCTGAATAGTGAATAATTAACCTAAGTTAGGTTAAAATTTGTTTTGAACGAAGAGTAATCGTTTAGCATTTATATATATCATGGATAATGTCTCTTTGTTTTTATATCCACTGACCACTGAAAATGAAATTAGATAAAACTTTTAAATTAATGTCGTATCGACTTGATTTTTTATAATCGGATTAGAATTTAAAAAATTATTGAAATGAGATCGTTAGTTTGCAAAACCAATTAAACCACACAAAAGGAGAGTTGTGATGTAATCTTAAAACGAAGAGTCAAAATAAGATGTGAATTTTATGCTTCAAACAAACGATCCAAACCGTTCATTATCTTCTTCATATCGAAATCTCATTGGAAACCAAATTTTACATTTTTTTAAGTTTTTTTATTATTTTTTTCAAATTTTTTAAAATACTTAATCTAATAAATTCTGGACCTTCAATAACAGTAATTTTCAAAAAATCTGAGAAAAATAGTAAAAAAATATAAAAAAATATATAAAATTTGATTTTTAATAAGATTTCAATATGTAGAAGATAATGAACGGTTTGGATCGGTTGTTTGAAGCATGAAATGCAAGAATGAATCCGTAGCACGAAGGCCATCCGTGCTATGCATAGCATTTTAGCAATCCTCTATATATCTATATATATATATATATATATTGAAGTAAAAATGTGGGTCAAAGCCCGCTCCTTTTCATTAAAAAAGTTTCAGAGTACAAACATTTAGCCAGAGGCTAAAAAAAAAAACAAATAAAAAAATAAAAACATAAAAGCAATCCATCTAAGAACCTAAGCAAAAACAAAAAGAAAAATCAACTTATGTCAGAGGTAATTAACAGTAAAGCATGCGCCTACTAAAATAGCTGACGAACCCTCCAAATAATAAACTCTCGTGGGAAATATTAAGGCCATATATATTTCTATTAAGGTGGAAACTCAAAACTCTCCAAGTTCACAAACAAAAATGGGGTGGGCTAAGTGGGTCGAGCAGCCGGGTTTCAGCTGCATCCATACCCGCAACGGCGCAACCCCACTAATAAAGTGGAATAGATTCGGGCCTGTTTTATTAAAAATATTAGATTCTACACACTTTCATGATACATCCATCTGTAGGTTAACATGAGTGAAATAGAAAGGAGAACAGGAGGAAATTGAATGAAACTAGCTGCATATTCGCGCTTCGCGCGATGAAGGCATGCCATAAGACCGGCATGCAATTATGAGAAACGTTTAAAGTTACGATCATAATTATTTGAATTAATAAAAAAATAGCTTGCAATTAGTCTCTTGATTCAAATGATTAATGTTGGGAAGAAAGGAGCAGGACTATATAAAACGGTAATCATGTTGAACGGCTAGGTGTAAAGGACAACTATTGTTTTTTTTATGTGGCCTTTTTTTATGTTCTAGAGGAACGGTACAGGGAATTCAACATGCACTGCAACAGTTCAATAATAGTTCCATTAAAATCAAAATTTCGACAATCAGCTCAAAGCAAGAAAATTAAGCCTCTTACTTACCGTATGAGCTCTCAAAATAATGTAAATTGATTTGAAACCACATGTAAAATGTACACAGTACCAAACATATACAGTATTTATATTACATTTAGCAAGCCCAACTATAGGAAATAGACAAATAAAAAATTAGCACCAACAATGTGTTGCACACTTGTGGCATGTGTTATTTTATATTCAGTAATCCACCTGATGATAAAATAGTACTTACGACAATTATTAAAAGAATTACTTTTTTAACAAATCCACCCTGGAACCTAATACTCTGACATGAATACAAAGTTGAGACCAAGTAATCATCTCTAGCAACACCTCAATTTATCCAGAACCTCCTCATAAAATTAGGAAAGCATGTATATTATTAATTACATCAAAATTTCTTCTGCCAACAGTAATAAAGTTAAAAGATAAAGATGGAATAAGATTACCAGAAAGGGCAATAAAAGCACCAGCTCATCAAGGCAGTTCTCCTTTTTGCAGATGCATACTTGCAACGGATCACTTTCAGAACAAATTAAGAGAGCATTAAAAGAACAATAATAACAACCCTTTAAGAGGAAAAGATAGAAAGGGAGATGTACATTCATAAGAAAAGTATTTTGAGCGGCATTCATGCTTTATGTACAAATGTGCATAGAAATCAATTCAATAAACATTATATGAGAATTCTGACATTCTATTTGAAGTTAGCAGGAAAAATTTATGAACAAATAAAATCTAAATAAAGGAAGCAACTAAATGGAACATATAGAAAGAAACCAATCTAGAAACACAACCACTTTATAAATTGTTCGAGAAATTAATCCTGTACATGTCCTTTTTTTTGCTATAAAACACACTTAATTCTTATATACTTTACCATGAAAGGCACAACTATAATTGGTCTCTCTTAACTTAAGCACATATAGAGAAATGAGTCCCTTTAGAAAGAAAATCATCTATACAAACAAAAAAATTCAGAAAAAAATAAATAAATTCACCTATTTATCGTCTAAGTTGTATTGATCATTATTGACCTCGGATATTGACTTGTGATGACCCTGATTATCATCGCCAGCTGATTGAGTTGACAACACATTAACATTAATCCATTATTTAAAAATTGAATCTAGAGAATTCTTCATTCCTTACCAGTAGCAGTTAGAAATGAAGAGCAATCTTCCACGGCTTATTTCATTGAGCAATCACCTTGTAGCTTAACCTCGTCATCCTCCCACTCTTGGTGTCTTTAGCCTCAGGACCTATCCTCCACACCTGTTGAAGGCTAAATAGAGCTACCATTAGCTTGATTAACAACTTTTAATGTATTATTCAGTTTATGGTTAACTAACAGGGCATGTATAGTGATCTAAAATTGAAACCACGCAACCTAGCATTTGCAAAAAAAAAAATTTTGAACTAAAATAGTGTCAACTTTCAACAAAATTAATGTCCAGGGAATACTCTTAACCATCCTTGATACTGTCGAAAATCCACTAAGAGCGAAGAGCAGAGGACTGTAGAAATCCTCACAACTCAGCGCTAAACCCAATAAACTGTAAATGGATGATATCAAACCTGAGTAAAGAAGCACCAGCCCGGAAGAAGATGCAACCCCAAAGTGCAAGAGACCAATTCAGTGAAGATTAATGTAAAAAAAAACCTGAAAAAATTTTAAAATCCGAAGGAAATTAATTGTAAGAATGTCAAATTCTCAAATAGAAGTGCATGAGAAGGGAAACATTAATTTTGAATACAGCTGAAGAAATACCAAGGTTCTTGGACCAGTAAATAAGGAAAAAATCAATTTGCTTGCTCGGCCTCAAACATTTCAATGATTTTCTATTGCAAACCCTAAACTAAGGAAATCGACTGCACGATTCTGTCAATCCTGACCCTAAATTAGAAACACCAAATCAAGCAAAAAAAATAAAGGTAATAATTACCCATAAAAAAGAGAAAAGAAAGAACCTGAGGGTACAGAGAGGAGGCGCGACTGTACTCATCTGAAGGATGGATGTTCCATCTTTAATACGGGCTAATTAATAAAACTAAAAGAACATCAAAACCACAAAATGCAAACGAAAATTAGAAACTGGAGAACCAAAAACGAAACAAATGAAGAAGAAAAATGATGAGAAATAACCAACTGCAGAAAGAAAGAAACAAAGGGGAAAAATAAGCAGAACGAAATAAACCCTAGAAAAGAGAATAAATATGATAATACCAGACCTGTAGAGAAATCGAAGAACCGAGGCGATGGAGCTGACAGAGGAAACTAACACTCTATTTGGTTCAGTGGTAAAGGATGGGAGGGAAAGTAAAATATAAAGAGGGAAGGAAAGGAATGGGATGGAAAGAGAAATAATTTTACTTTTTTTGTTTGGATGAGCAATGAGGGGAAAGTAAAAATAAATTTCTTTTCCTTCTTGTATCTTGTTTGGCTGGATTATTTCAGTGAAGGGAAATTATAGCTTTTTGTCTACTTTACCCCTGCACATTTGACGTTACTGTCAAAGTCAAAATTAATACTGAGCTGAAACATTCTATTTGAAAGTAAAAATTATTTAATAAATTGTTGAAACAATCAAAAGAAATTCGTCCAGAATATAAAAAAATAAACAGTATTTATGTTATCTCTAATAAATTGCTGAAAGTAAAGTAATAAAATGGTCAAGTAGCTAGATATAAATTTTCAACAACCCAACCATATTGTGCAAAAAAATATAATTGAAAATCAGAATAATAAGATCAATCCATTACCTCAGAAGTCACAAGCAAGTATTTCTGAGGCCATTTTCTTTTGGTTTTTGGTTTGCTACTATTGAGAAAGCAGTGACTGCTTATGAGGACTGTCACATAAATAACATTAGTACCAGTACAAAAGATGGTATTTACTCTCTTATTTGACATTTTTAAATTTACTGGTACATGAATTTGTTGTCATTTAGCATTACCATACCAGTATGTGACTTCAGTAGTAAATATTGTACATCTTACCATTAATTAATGGAGGGTCGATAAGTAGATACAAAAATAACAAAAGTTAGAACCAAATGTAACTTGATGCTTAACCCTAGCATGTATAAGGATGTTTACTTTCTAAAGGTGCTTCATTTTTTCGTACGCATTTTAGCAAAAATTTGCAACAAACATCTTTCAAATTCCCAATCAAAACTGCTTGTTCCTATGAGCATAAAATTAGTTAGGTCTAAAATTAAAATTTTTATTAGTCAGGTAAAGAGTTCCCTTGCTTCTACAAATGGCTAAACTGGTGCAGAAGGAACGATGATGAAGATCTTCCAGACAAACGTGTCCAAATCAGACAATCAAGACTTGAATTATAAGAAAAAGGGATTGTGTAGCAAAAGAGAGAGAAAAATAACAACAACTGTGAAATCGTATAGTACCTAGAAAAAGTGACCCTACAGCAATAGCCAAGAAAGAGACGGAGATGGTGAGAGCGTGCAGTATAAGAAGTAGATCCACGGAGATAGAGCGGGAAGAGGGGTATCACTATCAATCAGCGTCTGCGATTTCTTTCCCTCCGTTCTCCTTCGATTCGGAGGAGAATGAAATTTGTGCGTGAGGAAAAATTTGGAAGGAAAATCGGTCCCCTCAGTAATTTTTTCTGGATTCACTTCTCGCTACTTCATCTGTCTCCCCTTTCTCTCTCCCCTTCTATTGCTTGTCTGGCACACTTGATCTGTCTATCTCGCTCCCTCTCGTTCCCTGAAGGATAAAGTTGGGGACTGACGGACAGATCGAAGAAATCGCCGAACGGTTCGATCAGAATGAAATCAACGGCTTGGATAAATCTGAAATGACACTGTAGAAAACATCCTTGGAAATGGAGTATTTTTTTATGATTTTGATGACATGTGATAGAATATTTATAGAACCTGTCTGTTTGGACTTTGGACGATCGTAGAACTTGGTAGGTTTGAGACTAAGAAGAAAGTAATATATACATAATATTGTTAACTTGAGAAATGCAGTGTAATTTAAACTGACTGCTCTCTCTCTCTCCTTTTTCTTTTTTTTTTCCCTTTTTTTTCCAATACCCTCTCCATATTTAATTGATATCCAAACAAACGATGATGCACTTTTGAACGGCTTCTTCTTAAACACCTATCCTTCTGGAAACAACACTTTTAAATAACAGCCAGGTCCATCAGAATACGAGATTATGAATTGAAACTTTCAGCAAAAGCAAAGAAAAAAAAAATAAAGAAGAATAAAAACGATAAAACAAACAGAAAATTTTAAAACGAAACACAGGTAAATCTCAGGCCCAATCAGACAGCACATTACCATCCAACTGAAGTTGGAAATTAACGGATCCAACACCTCCATAAATTTGAGACCAGTTAGCAAAATCACTGATCTGGCCATCCTCAAAAGGGAAATTGCATTTCCTTTTTTCCCCAACAACCCAGACTATGCCGCATCTCAGAACACAGAGCCCCCACCAGCATTTTTCCTGTCTAAGACTAACTAACAGAAATGCCTAGACTGAACTGTTTTAGCCTTTAAATCCATGTTACAGATATTCTCCAATTCCAGACAACCAAATTACAATTTGATAGAGCACACTCCCATATCAATCAGGCAAAACACCACCACCACTTGCCGGTATGCCAGACGAGACTGTCGGTGGTGGCGGCTCCACCGGCTCAGCATCAGGCTGGTGCTGGGTCTCGGCCTGGGAGGCATCCTCACCGGCCTGGGGTTGGAAATTGATTGGAAACTTGGTGACACGGGGCTTGTCAGCCAGGATGTTGCGCTGCACTCGATCCAGGATGACCCGCGTCGGTGGTTCCTCCTTCAGTTGCTCATCGTCATAGTCGTTGTTCACATAGTAACCTACTCGGATGAACTCTTGCCCCATGTACGAGCACGTCAAAAGTAGCACAGTCACCCCTATTATGTCTTCTTCACGGATTTTTGAAGGATCCGGAGGATCAGCCTGACAACCAAAACAAAAGTAGATGATAAGTACTAGGTTTTACGGCATGTTTACTTCCCACATCCTGTAATTGGTTGTGCTCCATGGTATGTTTTGAGTATATGAAATACAAGATTGCTCTATAATAGTACTGGTACATTCTGGTGTGAAATCTATGTTTCTATCCTGACAGAAGATGGGGCTCTGTTGGCACTTCTTTACACATACTTTCAGTAGTAGTAGCTCAGATGGGACTACAAACAAACAGCGACTCTTTTTCAAAAAGAAAGAAAGGAACTTTTTCCCTGCATGCTTTGATGCAGTTTAAAAAAAATTGCAGGAAAATCCATAACTCTTTCCAAAGTTTCTCTCCTGTTACTTTTTTTTTTTATATATAATCAGAGACAACAGTGCTACAAATGGGTAGGGTACAATATTAAGCAGTTTGAACAATTTTCAACGCAACTCCATGAAATTTACCTGCAGTACAAAGCGGTAGTTTCCAACATTGACAGGGCCAACAAGCACACTTTCAAGAAGCTGATCATAAGTTTCATCTTCAGCCGATCCGACATAAATCAGCTTCCATTCCAAATCTGAATAAATTTAAGAAGGAAAAAAAAAAAAAAAGTAATTTGATCACACATTGTTTGGCGAAACAAGAGTAGATAATCATCACAAAGTAGTTTGCCTTTATGATACAGATTCTATTTTTTATATCGACGAAGAATAGATAGTCATCATAAATTAGTTTTTCTTCATTGGTGCATATGCTTATTATTCTCTTTATGGTGCATATGCTAATTTTCCTTTTCACTGATTTGCATACACATATTTGTCTTAAATTGAAACAAAAGGAATAAAACGGATAAAAGTTCGAACTTTTGCTCACAAATACACAATAATGATGAGAACTTAATAACATTTAAGTAGTCTAATTAAGCAGTAAGGGCCAATAAGATGCAATTTCTTTATAAGTCCAGTTACTTTACTTCCTTAAGCTTCAAACTTTACTGCTTTCATTCTGTAACCGATAAAAGCAGATAATCAATGCTGAAACAAATAAATATAACCATAGCTTTATTTCCAGCAACTTAGATATAAGTTTAATGATTGCATGCTGTGTCGCTAACATAAAGTGCGATACAATATCACAAATTTGGGCTACTTAATTCTAAAGTTGCCATATTCAAATTTTCCAATTTCCTCATTTTAGATAATAGCCAGAACTTTGTTAACTGATAAGTTAAATGACTTATATAAACTGCCATTGACAAGGTAATTTATCGTGTCAAATAATTGCTTAAAATTCTATCCTTCTTTTTTTTATGTACTGCAGACAGTAGCTCATTCTGTACCTGATAAAAGATAATTTATCTTAAAGCCTGTAGTAACACTAAATGTGATACCATGTGGGAAACTCTAATTGGCAACTTGCATGCAACACTAATTTCATTTATATCTTCCAATTTTCACATCTTACAAAATAAAACTAAAACTTGAACTCAGTTCACTGATAAAAGAGTTACAGAACCAATACAAGCTCGCCATGTTAGGTTAATTTATCTTGTCTACAAAAAATACTTGGTCATTTTTTTCAAACTGACAAAGCACATTTAATCCTAAAACTAACTAATATCATCTTCCCCGGGACATTTTCTATAAAGATTGAATGTGGTGCAGGAATTTGGAATTTGATGAGTGTGTCGTAATCCTAATCAGACTTGTTGTAACTGGTAGTGACTAAGTAGCCTAAGCGTGGAGGTGAGGTGCATAAGAGATTGAGCAATGGAAAGGGTGTTAAAGCATGAAGCAAGCTTATAACCCTAATTAGGGTATTGCCGAACCCTAATAAGCTAAATGACATAGAAACAGTTCCAGGATTACGAAATAAGGATAAAGAGAGAGAGAGAGAGAGAGAAAAGGAAGGAACCGTCTTCGAGGGGAACGAAGCACTCGTAGGAGATCTCGAACTGGAAAGGATTGAGGAATGCCGTCGGGTTGTCCAGCACCGCCACGTTCGTAATGTTCACGGCGCTCATCGCATGCGCCTCTTCTCTCTCTGTCTCCCTCCCTTAGTCCCTCCCTCCCTTAGTCCCTCCCTCCCCGGGTGAATCAAGGAAAGAAAGAGAAGGCAAGTCTTTAAATGGTTGGTTGGATAGAAATTGAAAATAACAAAAAGAGAGGGAGAACTGAAATGAAATGAAATGAAATGAAAAGGGGGGGAAGAAGCAGCAGCCCAGCACGGAAGCACCGAGGCGGAGAGAGAGACGCACACACACAGACTCAGACTCGTAAAACCGAAGCCAAACTAAACCCTACGGCTACGGACTCTATCCTAGACTTGGAGCACCAACACCACAGTACAGCGGTTTCAGTCGGGTCATGCACCGCTGGATCCGGACCACAACACTCATGGCTCGAGTATCATTCCTCTGTCATTTTAAGTAAGAAATAAATTAATGAAATTATTTTATTTTTATCAACTTTTCTTCTTTCTAAATAGAATGACCTCAATTATACAAAAATGTTTAAATATTCTTTTAGCAATTAGATATATAGTTACAAATTTCCACAACAACTTAGACAGCCCTGTCTTACGCACATTTATATTAATTATCCAATAACTCACAAAATCTCCAATAAATATGTAAATATATATTTTTGAGAAAAAAATAAAGAAGAAATTGGATTTATTTACAATAAGGACCGGACCCAATTGCCAATTACTCCAGTTTCAACGGTTGTTTCACTCATTTTCAGTGCCCATTGGGGCCTCATTCGGCCTAGATTGATGCCGCTTTGCTGACAACCCATTAAATACTACAATAGAATACCGCATTCAGCCTATATTAGAGTTTAGCCCAATGGGCTGAGCCCAAAACGCTCTGCTTTCCTCACCAACACTGAATACTGAGAGTGACACTAATAAGTCCCTAACAATTGATTTAGAAAAAATGATAACTTTCAACTGCAGTTTTGCCATCGTTTGAACAAAGTAAATATATAAAATAGATAAGATGAACATAAAGATGTGAATACATATAAAAAAATATTTTCGTCATCTCTTTTTAGATTTTTACATGCATATTCAACTTATTTTTATTGAACTTCTTTGTTTTTATGTGTTCACTTTGATCATTTATATAGAGAAAATTTACTATGCACCATAATGCATAGAGTTTTCTATGCATCGCAAACTTTTTTTAGAGTATTTATGTAAATTGACAAATCTAATTCAACCAATCTAATCTACATATTGAAATCTCGTAGCAAATCAAATTTTACAATTTTTGATATTTTATTACTATTTTTAAAAAAATTTTAAAACATGTCATTTTTTAAATGTTATACTATTTACAATATTTAGATTAAGTAGGTTGAGCTTTTCACTATGGAGCATTTTAAAACATGTCCATTTTGAAATTTTAAAACATGTCATTTTTTAAATTTCACACTTGAGCTTTTCATAACTAGATCACTTTGAGAGATAGAAGTAGCCTCAAATACCACCGTCCCGACATTGTCGTTAGGTGTAGGTTGGAATAGGTTGAGAGCTCATCTCTATTGGAGGCCTTGGTGCTACTTGTATTCGAGTTAGGCGATCCACCTCGAGTGTCCTAGTGACGAGGCGATTCGGTAAAAAGTTGTAGTCTCGTTTTTGTTGGAATTGAACGAAGCGCGCTCTTTCGTGGTAGCGAAACTTCCGGAGACGTAGACTAAGGCTAGCCATTCCTAATGGGTCGAAACTCCAAAATCATACCGAGTGTTCAATTTCTCTCTCTTTCTCCCTTTATTTTTCTTACTATACTTGAATTGGTTGTGTGCTTGCTTATATTGGGTACCAATTGAATTGTGTTAGAGTAGTTCATACCAAACCGGTCAAAAACCTTAATTGCTTCCGCCAAATCTTGTTTAAGTCTCCTCATTTAGGGACAACACTATATATATATAGTTTTGCTATAGTGAGTCACGTTCAAAAGCTCCTATATCTGGTTCAAAATGATCCATCCAAACTGTCCAATACGATCTCTATATTGAAATCTCCATGCAAACCAAATTTTATAGTTTCTTCAAATTTTTAAGTATTTTTTTCGAATTTTTAAAAAAACTATTGTTTTTGAACGGTTCAGAACTAATTAAATTAACGACTTACTAAAATTTCAAAAAAAAATATAAAAAATTTGGTCTGCATGGAGATCTCAATAGGGAGATCGTATTCGACGGTTTGGATCGATTATTTTGAACAACATCTAAGAGTTTTGAGCGCGACTCACAGACCCTTGGTGAGTCGCAACTCACCATAGCAAAACTCTACACACACACACACACACACACACAAAGGCTAACTTGCTATCGATTTACAAACAAGTCTGTTTATTTAGATCAAAAATTCAAATAGTCAATCCAAACCGTTTAAGTAGTTCACAATATTACAATACTTTGGAGATCCAATTTTACATTTTTTTTTACTATTTATTATGATATTTTTAAATTGGAGAGTCTGAAATATTTCAATTACAATATTTTTTGAAAATATCAAAATAAATAGTAAACAAATTTGGAGGAAAACAATAGATCTCCATGGATATATTAATATGGTAAATAATTAAAACAGTTTGAATTGACGGTTTAAATTTTTTATCTTGAAAAAACAACTCGATGCAAATCGATGGCACGTTACTCTTTTCATATATATTTGAGCCGGATTTTAACAAGGAAGATGATGTTAACGCGAAGAATTTGATGCAAGCATATATATATATAAAAAAATTCCATAAGGATAAAGATGAGCGTGATTATGTGGCAACATTAGAAAAATCACCCTGTTTTTACTTCAATCACCTCTTTCGTAAGCAATCCTCCATTTGACGTCAGAAAATATTTGGCTTGTCGAATTGTCCCTTTCCATCTTGATTTTTCCTTATTTAAATTCGGATTTCATGCTTGCGTGTCGCTTTAGCCATTTGTTCGCAATTTTCACGCCCCTCGTTTCTTTTTTATTCTACCTTGACACCTGAATCTACCGTATAACGTCATAGTATATTACCCTCATTTAAACAAAACCCATAGAAATAAAATATCAAAGTAAATAGTAAAATGTGGTATTGTTATTAAAGAGATATAGAAAGGCAATGCATAAATAATTTGTTAATGTAGTATTATAGCGATATAGAAATCAATCTTTTCTAATTGCACAATTTCGGTGTATAGAATTCTCCATAATTAAGAAACCCTCTTCATCTATCTTTATATTAGATTTTTAATCTAATATAAAGATAGATGAAGAGGGTTTCTTAATTAATTTGGTGGACCTTCGTATTTTTTTAAAAAAAAAATTTCTAAAAGTGAAGTCATATCTGCATTACGAAAAAAATACGAAAAGGAAATCTCGGGCCCTCTTTTTCAATATAGAGTTTTATAAGTTTTACATATCAATATATCATGCAATTTTCAATTGAGTTCAAGTTTCTCTTATATTGGAATTTTAATATGACATAATTTTGAATTTAATATACACGTATATTTATTAAAGAAATGACACCTGGTTATGTGAACTTCAAAATCTATCAAACTTGTTTTAAATAACAAATGAAAATAATTGAAACCGATCAATTTGCCACATGATCGTGTTTTAAACGATATTTTTTTAGGAGGGTTGTAGTGCCACTAATTGTTAGTACCACAAATGTCATAACTTTTTTTTTCATTAATATTTCAAAATTATAAAAATTAATTTTCAAATTCAAAACCGTTTATCTTGTTAAATTTTACAAGCGATTCATTTCAAAATAATTGTTATAAATTTTGGAGTTTATTTGTTTTTTTATCAAGATGCCAAAAAATGAATGAATGTTGTTAATTTTAACATATTAATTTTAATACGTTAATGTATTAGCCTCTTCATTGAATTTCAAATAAAGTCCAAAATTTGTAAAATTACATAGAAATGCATCGCTCTAAAATTAAACAAGATCAACAGTTTGTATTTGAAAATTGAATTTTTAAATTTTGACACTAGAACCCTGTTTTTTTTTTATATATTTATTTAGTACAAGGTCAAGTGGTAACAAAAAATTTAACGTTTATTGGCTTTTTAAAGGCGTTCATTTCATCATTTTTTTTTGCCGCATCACTTTGCACTAAATAAATGACAAAATCCATATGTTTACTGATTAAAAAAAATAGTATGTGTTTGGAATGCAAACACACAACCTTAATGATCCGTTTCAACAATTTGAAATTCTTTTTTATCTTAATTTGATTCGATTGATTTTAGAAGTTAAATTTACACCTTATTTTGACAATCATTCATTTATATGTTTTGTATATACGAATGGACCCGTGCATTGCATTAAAAATCAGTTTTTGATCTTAAAATGACTAATCCGAATGCTAAGTATGATCACCTTATTGAAAATTAATTAGTAGGAAACTAAATTTTACACTTTTTTAAAAAAAAGTTAATAATTTTAATTTTTTTAAATAAATGAATTGATCAAGGGCTATATATCATATAATAATGGGACTTCTGACAATGACAAAGAATGTAAAAAACTTAAATATACGTATAATTTTATGTCATAATAAATAGCGAATTTTTAAGATATCGAATCAATCGTTTAATTAAACTTGAAAAGAAAATTTTAGACACAAAGTGGTATATCCGCACACAGCTCATCTGTAACGAGTTGATGCAAGGAAACTATCGAGCTGACAGCATAATCACCAAATAATTAATTTATTTTATTATTATAAATAATATTTAATAAAAGAAGACAGCCGTGTCATAATCATATGGGAACCCACACGATTTCCTTCATGACGTAGGATGTAACATCGTCTCAATTCATCTTTTTACTTCTTAAGATTGTCCTCCATTTAGGATGACAATGGCCGTCTCCCTGACTCATTCCATGGATTTTTTGTTCTCTGACCCATTTTTAATTTGGAAATTAGAACAAACTCATCTTTTTTAGAGATTCTTACAATAATGATAACATTTGTCCTCATATGAGCAATAATCCATTTTTTATTTATAAATTAGAACAAACTCATCTTCAAATATAAAGTTTCTCACAATAATGATAACGATTTGTCATCATATGAGCAATAGTCCGATATAAAGTATTATGGTATTAAATTAGTGCCATACTATTATATTTACGGAATGTCATTCAAAAGATGAAGAACAAGTCAAAAAAGTATTATAAGGCACTAAAAAAAAAAATAACTTGAATTCAATATTCATATGATTTACATTACATATGCAACAATTTTTACTAAGTTTTACCCACCTTATGTAAGATTTGGTACGTACGCTTCTATTCCAATTGTGATAATCAAATTTTTTTTAAGCATCATGGACAACCAATGTGTATATAAATGTAATTTATTACTATTTGCTATATGAATATATAATGAGAAATGCTAGAGTCCAATATATGGGACGGATAGGGTCCATCCAATACGATCGTTCTTGCATTTTAAAATTTATTCGGCCAATCCGAGCCGTTCAATATGTTCTCCATGCTGAAAACTTATACAAAACTAATTATATATCTTTTTCAAATTTTTTTACTATTTTTTGTATTTTAGAAATTTTTTTTTGTCGCACGATCCATAATTTTTATATCATAAATTTTCTAAAATACCAAAAAAAAAGAAAATATATACAATTTAGTTTCTTATGAGTTTTCAATACGAAGAATATATTGAACGGTTTGTATTGGTCATTTGAAATTTGAAATGTGAAAAAGATCATATTAGACGAACCCATCCATCTAGTATATTGGATACTGATAATATTCATATATAATAAACTTTTAAGTAAAAGGACAAATCAGAATTTTGACTTATTTGCGATGGTTATACATCTATGATAGTTCTAAAATAACAAATGCGCAGATTATCTGCAAGCTATAGTCCTATGTTGGAGCACAAGAAAAAAACTAATTTAAGCAAACGTAATGCTGGATACCTCCAGTTATGTTAATATCAGAGGACAGTAACAACCAACTTGAGCGGCAAAAGAAAATTCCACGAGTGCAACGTGAGCAATGGTGTGGTAAATGATCATAGAAACGCTTTGACAATGAGACGGATGATTTGATTTCTTTAATTGGCGAAAAGGGATGATGTAGTTACATACTTACATAGTTACATTGCATATACTAGTTTATTATTAGGTACGTTTACATTAACAACGGGCTTTGGTGGGGATTGGGGGCGGCCGAAAACTGGTCAACTTCTTTGTCCGGATCCGCTTGTTATTACCTGCTCATGATACATTGTAGCATAATATCTTAAAATTTTATAAAATAAAATATAAATATAAAAGGATAGATACACACGAGTAGCAGTAGCAGCTCGTGTTACTTATAACATATTTAATGGGAACTTTTGGGCGGGTCTTATATATCATTGGACAAAATATTGACTACTTGTTCTTAACCTGATACTCGATCCTGTATATTTGTGAAATGATAGTTATTTTTCAATGAAAATATCAGTTTATAGCACTTGATGGAGCTTCTAAAATTTTTGTTTAAATTTATTAACAATTGATTCACTTAATAATATTGCCTTGTATAATGATTTTGTATCGATTTCATACATAGTTTAAGTGTTATTTTTTTCATCCAAGATCGTTACATTATGATCATTAATTATTTTAAATAATTTGTATAGATGGTAAAATTTAAATAAAATTATATATATATACACACACGTAATATATCTCAAATCATACCTTAATGTCAAATTTTAAAATATTTCTAACAATTTTGATATTGTTAAAAATATATTTCGTCAATAGGTCCTCGTCTTTTTTTCTAGAAAAGGAAAAAAAATGAGTTCCCTAGAAAAATAAATGGATTAGCAAATATTTACGAAAAGTAAAAAAAAAAAATGCTAAAGACTTATGCGTAGAAGATATGAGGTCTATCATAAGCAATCATTCTCGCACTTCAAACTTCAATCAACATGTTCAAGCTGTTAAATTTGTTTTTCAAATTGAAAACTTATAAAAAACCAAGTTTTATATGTTTTTAATTTTTTATTATTCCTTTCATATTTTAAAATATATATTGTTAATATAGGATCCGTAATTCTTATATCATGGGTTTCTTAAAAATCCAGATAAATAGTAAAAAGTTTAAAAATACATAAAAATTTAATTTCTTAATTATAAGTATTCGATATGATGAAACATTTGTTAGGAAGTGTGTAATTTTCAATTTTAAGTGCTAATTACAAATTAATTAACCGATTAAACATCACACACATAAAGATCTAGCACAAAAGCATTCAACACAAGAGAAAAAGGGTTGGAAATATACCTCTCTTGGTATCGCAACCAAGAGGCTTGTTCCAACGGCTTTAATGTCGGTGGCGTGCCCTCCAAGCACTTCCTAATCGCGCGCCTCGAGTCCACTAAAGAATTAACCACCTTCTCAACTAATTATGCTAGTAATTAGAAGAAGTGAGACTAATTCCTAAGCTTTTCCTCTTCTAGTTAATTCTCCAATTAATTTTAGGTGGGAAGTTTGCTCAACACATGAGCTAGAAGGTGGATAAGAGAAGAGAGAAAGAGGGAAAAATTCTGAAAATTTTTCTTCCTCTTTGGTGGATTTCGGCCAAGGAAGGAGGAGGGAGAGAGATAGTGTGGAGGCTTGGGTTTGCTCCCAAAGAACACCCATTTATATAGACCACTCAACTAGCTCTCATCCAAAATTGCATGGACAAAATTGCCCCTTACCCTAGCCGCACCTACCTGTGAGAGTTATGTCCTAGAAGTCAATAATTTAATGACTTAATTATTAGTTTATGTTTTGAATGATATTTTATCATCTGTTCCTAGGTTTATTATTGACAGATCATTCAGGTTGAGGATCTGAATTGTAGATCTCTGTGGATCATTCTTTAGAATGACAATAATAAATCTAAACGGTCCATAATCTTGATAATTAACAAGGAACATTAATTATCATATAAGATTAGTATGCAAGTTAAGTGATGATTAAGTTCTACAAATCATAGGTAAAGAGTTACCAACTTAATTGCATATGTGTATGTTATGGAACATAGTACGGGACTTGACCCAATGAAATAAACATATGGATTGTGTTACGTGTCATTGTTTATTTCGTTATGATTTTGGTTCTAAGTTTGAGATGATTATCTTTTCCACATGAGGATAGGTTCAATAAATATCGTCTACCGCTGATTCCCGATAAGGGCTGCTATACGGACTTTATTTATGTTCTCTTGAATTGTGCGGGGAAAAGCTAATCATCAAGAAAACCGTATGTCCCTCATTAATTCACTTAGTGAGTGACGATATCTGTTTGGGCCCCTTGATGGAGATAGATTGTTTGCATGCAACTTTATACAATTATCTCTAGATCAAGAAACATATAATCTGCAAGAATGACACATTCCTATCTTGGATTATACGATGATATCGTGTGACATAAGAATCAAAATAGGGAAATACATTTATTCTCTTATGCAGGATTTAAATACTGTAGTAGTACACTATTTATGCGAATTGGGAATCATAACGTGTTGCTAGATACCACTTATGATTATTGGAATTAAATAGCGATTTAATTCCATGTCCAACATAGCATAAATCCTCAAAGGGTCACACAAATAGGACTTTGACCATACGTGCATTATTTATTTATTTGCAATAGTGAGTATTGCAAAATATGATAAGTTGATTAATTAATTAAATAACGTTGTGGACCGTTATAATTAATTAAGTCAAATGGATCATATAGAAATAAATTAATGTACATGCTAATCCTAAAATGATTATCAATATATTGATAATTAATTTTATTCTTCACACTTTAATTTAATTAAGTGAATTAAATTAAAGTATAGGCTTTTAATTTAATAGTCTATTTGAGCCTAAATTGAATGTAACTTGAAAGGCTTATTAAATAATTGATTTAATATGGACTAAGAGAGATTGAACAAACATAACACATGGCCCATGAGGCTCATGTACATGGCCGGCCACATAGTGGCAAACTTGTAATTAGTTACAAGTGTTGAGGAGGGATGACTCTATATAAGGACCACTTGAAGAGGCAAAACCTAACCTTCTCACCTTGCCTCCCTTCTTCTCCCTAGCCGCCACCACCATCCATGGGCAGAATTTTGATTCTCCCATGATGGTCTCTCTCTCTCTTGCATTCCCATAGGTCTCATGTGTTGAGAATAGCTATTCCAAAAGGTTAATTGCTAGAATTACTTGAAGAATGGTGAAAAGGATTAGCTATCTCCTTTCTCTTGCTAGCACAAGAATTGAGACATGGCCAAATTCCTTGGTGGACTCGAGGGCGCCATGGAGGAGGCGAAGGAGAGCACCCCATCGATTTCTATGCCGTAGGATCGAGCCCCGCGAATACGATTTCGCGGGAGGTACAAATTCCACCTCTTATCTCTTGTGTCGAATGGCTATGTACTAGATCCTCATGTTATTTGTGTTTTAATTAGATTAATTAAGGGTAATTAGTCACAAAATTAAAATTGAGCGGTTTTCTAACACTACCAACCCCTTGGTTGGGTTGGGCCTTAAGTTTAGTTGAGCCCAATACTCTTCCATTTAATTGCACCTTCCATTGGACATTAAATTAACCAATTAATTTAAAGCCCAATTAGCTCAAATAATTAAATGTGTTGATTATAATTAATTATTAACTATTTAATAATTAATATGGAATTAGTCAATGCATTAAATTATTTCTATATGATCTATTTGACTTAATTAATCATAACGGTCCATGACGGTATACGATTAATTAATCAACTTATCATATTTTGCAAAACCAATTGTTGCAAATAAATAATTAATGCACGTGTGGTTAAACACCTTATTATGTGTGACCCTTTGAGGATTTATGCTATGTTGGCCATGAAATTAAATCGTTATTTAATTCCAATAATCATAAGCGGTATCTAGCAACACGTTATGATTCCCAATTCGCATAAATAGTGTACTGCTACAATATTTCAATCCTGCATAAGAGAATAAATATGTTTCTCTATTTTGATTTTTATGTCTCACGATATCATCGTATAATCCAAGATAGGAACGTGTTATTTTTGCAGATTATACGTTTCTTGATCTAGAGTTGATCGCTTAGTTGCGCGCATACGATCCAACTCCATCAAGGGGCCCAAACAGATATCGTCGCTCACTAAGTGAATTAATGAGAGACATACGGTTTTCTTGATGATTAGCTTTTTCCCGCACAATTCAAGAGAACATAAATAAAGTCCGTATAGCAGCCCTTATCGGGAATCAGCGGTAGACAATATTTATTGAACCTATCCTCATGTGGAAAAGATAAATATCTCAAACTTAGAACCAAAATCATAACGAAATAAACAATGACACGTAACACAATCCATATGTTTATTTCGTTGGGTCAAGTCCTGTACTATGTTCCATAACATATACATATGCAATTAAGTTGGTAACTCTTTACCTATAATTTGTAGAACTTAATCATCACTTAACTTGCATACTAATCTTATATGATAATTAATGTTCCTTGTTAATTATCAAAATTATGGACCATTTAGATTTATTATTGTCATTCTTAAGAATGATCCACAGAGATCCACAATTCAGATCCTCAACCTAAATGATCTGTCAATAATAAACCTAGGAACAGATGATAAAATATCATCCAAAATATAAACTAATATTTAAGTCATCAAATTATTGATTTCTAGGACATAACTCTAACAACATTTTGGATTGGTTGTCTCAAATTTTGAACATGAAAATGACCGCATAGGACGGACCACATCCATCCTACGCATAAGATTTGCATTTCTCAAAGTTTAAACCGAAAGAAATTTTTAGAATTATTTGTCACCAACTATCTTGATTCAATAATTATTAAATTTCTACATTGTATCTTAAAAAAAAAATTCGAAAAACGTTGCCAAACCAACACAATTACATAATGTACAAAGCGTGAGCCGCAAACTTGAACAAATAAATAAAAAAACATGTTACCAATTTGATAAAGTTTTTTTTTTGAGATAAATTGAGGGTCTAAGCCACCTAACTTATTTTTAAATTAAATATCTACAAAAGACCTCCAACCGGGTTTCGAAAACACGATATTTCACTCAAGATGCATTTCTCTTTGCCACTAGATTAAGAGCTGGTTTTCCAATTTGATAAAGTTGTCATGTATTATAGACAAAATGTCTGGCAATTTTATCATACTTTTTACTAGATAATTCAATTTTGTTCTTTGTACTAGAATTAATTTGTATCAGGCTTTACTTGTTCAAAGATGTCTCCTACGGAATGATTCTCAAAAAAAAAAAAATAAAAGGATAAAGCTGGCATGACGAAATACTTTGCTAAAAATTGAAGAAAATAACTGTACGACTTCATTGTATTTTTTTTTTCTTTTCTGAAGATTTGTAGTCGCTTTAGAAAAACTATAGAAACTATTATCGGCATGAAGTAATGTGCCGCAGAAAAATTACGATATGCAGATAAAATAAGGCAACAATGTGATCAGCAGATTGATTATTTCATCGATTAGAAACCAGTCAATGGAATATTAAATACAGGGTTTGTAAATAAATTTTAGCGTGATATGTGATGACTTATATCCATTTATAAATAGAAAAAAATACCATCAAATCAGCGCGTTATTATTATTTTATTTATTTGAGGGTCTGAGGTGGCGTCGTTGACTGACAACCAAAACACAAGCTGTTTTAAAATATTGGAAATGAGATATTTGTGGCATATTTTTGTTGCGCTCATTGGATTTGACGTAGAAGCAGCCTCCTCAAATCAAATGTCAGCACTTCCATTCCATCACAACTCCACCAATCCACTCCAACTTGCATTTAACTAATATTTATTTATTTCACCTGGCGCTTATAATAACTAGTTCTAATCTCGCGCGTTGCGCGATTCATTTCTATCCTAATATGTGATGAAACAGTTTCCTAATGAGTGTAGATATGCTGTGGAAATTTTTACAAACAGACGTGCAATATTTAGGATCATTATTAAAATAAAATGGAGTCGACAACCTTGTAATTAGCTAATTGCGAACAGACATGCAATATTTAGGATCATTAGTAGAATAAGAATCTTAATGCTAGGTCCCCAAAACCTGTCATCCCAACAAAAAAAAAATAAGAATCTTATATGAACGAATAAAATAAAATTTAAATGGAAATAAAGAAATTTCAATATAAATATTACTTTCAACCCAGTGCATACAGAGAAATACGAAATAGCAAATTATTCTTCCAAATCAACCCGGTTATCCACTTTGCATCACCACCTCATTCTTGCTATACATATCTATCCTACCAGTATCCACTTTGACTCTACCATATGCAAACTTTACCTGAAAAAAGAGAATATATACCAATATGAAAGCATAACAAAAAACAAAAGAACAAAGGCACTATATAAACAGTAAGGAAGAGCGGCATTGACCAGAAACAACAGAAAAAGAAGAGACCTTAATCATATATAAGAAAACAGTTTGAGTAGCAAACAGTTGCATGAAAAGCAATATTTTTTTTCCTTAATCATCATTTTACAAATAAATAATTACATCCTCTCATTCTGAACGAAGATTTAAGAAAAATCCACTCTTACAATCTAACCTGAATGTTACTTTCCTCTCCTCAGTTCCTTAATTAAAAAATAATACTTGATACATAATCAAAGAATAAATGAAGTCACTTTCCCTAGCTTGATTGCTCTCTTTCTCTGTACAATTTTGTAATAAAGGACATAAGGGAAGAAAAATGAAATTAATTTTATATGTATGTTTGTAAAGGACAGTATTATATCAACAACATCATAGTGAGAAAGAGAGAATAATGTCAATTAGGTCTGATCCAACGATCATAAGCCTAGATAACTTCATGTGTCAACTAAATTTCCAACAACTGGAAGCAAGGCTTGATTACTGTAGCTATTTGGATTGAAGTATAATTTTATTTTGTTATTACAGAGAGATTAATAGGTTTATACAGCATCAAAGAAGTTATCATGTATAAATTAAAGCTCCAGGGTGTTTCAATGATAGAAAATGGCAGAGATGAAGCATGTAAGAAATCAGTTCTACACCTTCCCTATTTCTTAGCAGTAGGTGCAGAAATTAAATATCACACTTCTTTCCCGTGCACAATTAATAGGCAAAGGGCAATTAGCAGATAACATTTGATTTTTAAACGTAAACATCAAAAAAGTTGAACAGGAGAAAAATCAAAAGGCAATTGGAAACCATGGTTGTTACTTATTTAAGATATATACCAGCTAGATGTAGTGATAAATTAATGAAAATTGAGAAACTATTTATTCTGCCTCTTTGTATCTACCTCATTTGAATAGTAAGAAATTAATTGCTTTGGTCATCTACCTACACCAACGCCACTTGATTATGTTTGGCATGTATAAAATTTTCCACGGTGATAAAAGACACATTAGAGTACCTCGGATGCTTTTTAGATAGATCTAGCAAAGCAGCCATACGGCACTTTATATATAAAAAAAAATTGTTACTTAGATTATATGTGTTACCCTTATTCAGGATAAGCCTTAAAATCCAATTGAAAGAAATAGTAAAACACACATGGTGTAATAATTTAATTTGATTTATTTGTTTTTTCTTTTGAATAAGGAAAGATCATGGCCGTCTGATCCATTATAAAACAAAAATGATGATTTCTTGACTCCATTTTAATCGCCAAATCAGATATCAAAGACAACCAACTAATCCAAAACCTACCTTTGGCTTTTACTAATTAAATTTATTTAAAATAATAATTACGACACAATGAACAAAGAACAAAGCAAGAATAACACAAATGTGACGAAAATGCATTCATACCTTGCTAAGCTCATATAGTGCTCCTGATCTACAAATAACCATCAATTAAATGTAAACACATCAATTTTAAAAACATGACGTAACTATTATTGTATAATGTATCACATAAATCTATAGATTAGGAGATGACCCGAAGTTACAGCCAAAGACAGACACTGAAAAATGATTTGCATAAACAAATATAACAATTAATCAAAGAAGAATCATATATATATAGAATCCTCGACACACAAATAAACTTACATACCGAATTTTCACGCTTGGCGTTGAACTCCACTACCATACCAGCACAATCGATGGGTGTACCTGATGAAAGCATTGAAAAAGAGAAGCATACAACAAACAGAAAGAACAATCGCAAAAACAACAATGAATAATAGCCAAGAGAATCCAAGGCAAAATGGAAAAGAAGCATACAAACATACAAAAAAATATAAGAACAAACCTCATAAGGACACAGCAAGTAGAAGAAAAAAAACTCCCACAAATAGATCATATGATACCGATAAAGCTGCAAGTGGTAAAATGCAAACCATCCATTGTTATTCTTAATAACTCAATATGCCAGTGGTTAAATCTATTTTAAATGCAAAAGTAAAATAGTCCTTTCTGTTGACAGTCAACAGAAAATGTTGTCATTAGATACATTCTTTCGGTCTAATAGCATCAAAGATATTGATTTATACAGAGGAAATAATTATACAACTCTATGTTTATACTGGCATCCTTAATAAAGATTAGACAATATTTTCCATAGAATATAGCGATAAAAGAGGGCAATACAGACAAACCTTGACTGAAATTTTATGGCAAATAACCAATAGCACGGCAAGCACCAAATTAAGGAAGTGCAGAATAAGAAAGATGGACTAATAAAAGAGTTTGGCAACTATCACTGGTACTTTCATACATAGGCAGAGTACAAAAAAAATCAATTTAATAATTAAATAAGAAGGAAATTGCTGAATAAATAAATAAAACAATATTCTATTAATGAAACGACAAACAATAATTTAACAGAAAAAATTTAAGAAATATGGATGTTAAAGAAATAAAGTGCCCAAAGTTTTGGAACTCTTCAATGTTGAAAACTCTAAAAATTAGTACACAACCATGACAGAAAGGCTCTCAATGACAACACAAACTCTGAAAATAAAATTTATACTTCATTTTGCCCAGTGATTAAATCAATATAATATATATTAAAAGGCAAACTAACAATCTTATACCTTAAACAGAAATGAGTGCTAATTTGGCTTGTTGCAGTATCTCATCTAACAAAATGTTAAAATATTATAAATCAAAACATGCAATTAGAAATAATAGGAAAATAAATTATAACTGTATATATTTGACAAATTTTTTCTAAAGAACCTCTAAATCAACAACCATTTCTTCAATTTTTTTTAAAAAAATACCGTCAGAGGCCACCTGTTTTGTTTAACGAAAAAAAAAATTGTTAAGTAAATTACCAACAACAACTCTTTATGTAGTGTATCTTTTTAGTACTGCCAATTTTTTCTACATATGGAGTGAGAAAAAGTTAATGGCAAAGCAATATAGAAATCTTTCGACAAAATATACAGTATCTAATTAGGTTCAAGTTCAACCATATGATTTGTTGTTAACCAAAAGGTAATGGGTCAACCTAGTTTAATCTTTGGCCTAACTAATATAAGGTAATGGAAATTCAATATTTAATCATATGATCTGTTGTTGAACCCAAAAAAAACATGCACCTATACAGTATTTTGAGGGTGAACCTGGTTCAACACACTTATGATCTACTCACATGAGCCATTGCATCAGCACAACCCTAAACTAACATTCAGTCAAAGCAATAATAAATCAAATAAAAAATATTCAATCTAGAAAAACCTGAGAACCCAAGAGTGAACATGGTCTGACACCCATGGCCTGTAATGCCTGTTCATGAGAGGTGCTGCATTAGGACCAGCTTGAGCTAACATTCATATTGAAGTTTTTAATTGCAAAAAGAGCTAACATTCAAGAAGATATATTTTTTAACAGTAAAAAGCAGGACTTGATATGTTTTGATCAATTGCAAAGGAACACAGCTGATATGCTAGATCAACAGTTGAGTACATCAAACATTTGCAGAAGCAAGTCCAGGTAAAAAATCAAGTGAAAAATTTATTTATAGATGACTACATGACACGAATTAAATCAAGTCAGACCAACTTGCTAGAATCACAAAAATCAAGTTAATCTTTAATCTGCAATTTTCTGAATTTCCTCAAAATCAAGTCAATCTCCACTCCTCTCTTTTACTCAACTGCACAGAAATCAATACCTGCTTAGGATAGATGAACCATTGATACCGATACTCCTCGTGTGAAAAAGGAGGCGAAAGCTACCTGAAGGACTGTTGCAGAACGCCATGGAAGTAATTCTCGATCGCAGTTCCAGCTTGCCGAGTCGACCTTCGATCAAGTCTAGCACAAATAGCACCTCAATAGGAGCGGGAGGACACTGGAAAAGGAATTGGAGTAGCGAAATTGATTCATAAATTGTTTCAATTGATTGTTAAAAACCAAATTGCAAAACTGATTGTTTAAATCGGAGAAAATAGAAAGGACATACATGAGTACCATGGTTGTTGCTAGAGATTAAGAAACTCTTGAGGCCTCCATCCCTGATAAAGATGGATACGGAGAGGAGGCAGATGATAGCAGTAAGGACTCTGGATGGCTATTGGGTTGGATTTCGCAAAGGGCGAAAATCCGAGCTCGACTGATAGAGGAAGATGCGATCTATTCATCTGCACAATCGGTGCCGAGAGAGGAGAACGGATTTGGCAATGAAAAGGACCAGCCGTGCTTCCTTTTTTGCGCTAAGAATTAGAAATGATGGGCACGGAGAGAGGGAGCCAGAGAGACACAGAAAGAGAAAGAGGCGTGGAACATGGAGAAAAAGCGAGAAAAAGGCCCATCCGTACTAACAAAACTCACATGGCCTCGCACTAATTGTCGCCTAGAGTTCAGAAAAAGGTGAAGCGAAAAGCATCCACAACTCTTCTGATCAGACGGAGAGAGAGATCCAATCGAACGGAGACAATGAACGATGAGGAAATGGACGGCTAAGATCTGTTACTGTACTAACCACAGTAACAAAGGGCTGTCACGTGCATCTCACGACACACAAAATGAATATATTTCTAATTCTAATGTTACAGGATTTTTTTTTATGTGTAGGGACTAGGGAGTCTTGGCAATACACAGAACAGAAAACAATAAGCTCATAATTTTTCTTAAAATAATAGCTTATTGTTTTCATAATATAACTAATGCATCAAGATATTGATTTTTCTCTTCAAAAATCAAATACATATTTCGTAGATTTCTAGCTTGAGAAAAAGACCGTTAGCTGCGACTATTCTTAATCCGAACTATTGAAACTAAGATTTGTATTTAAATCCTTTGAAATCCTTTTTTTTCTAATTTTTAATAATTTTCTAGAGTTTTGGGAAATAATATTATCGGAGGGTCTAGAATTCTCAAATAAATAAAATTTTTAAAATACAAAATGGTTAAAAAATATCTGAAATATGTAAAATTTTATTTTCGACAAAATTTGAATACTAAGATCAGTTTGAGCAGTTCAGATCAGTATTTTAGTAATTCTAAAATTAACATATATATAGTTGTGACTAACAGACCCATTCATTAATTGTGATTCCTGGTTTTAACCTATATCAGATAAAATAGCATGTTGTCTGTATAATTTGTCAAGTTAAAAAAAAATATTTCATAAGATTCTAGAACATAATTATACTGATATATAACTTACCTATTTGAGATAAAATAGTGTGTTGTTTCCTTAATTTACCAAATAAAAAATAACTTAGTGATTGGGAAAGAAAATAATAATACAGATTTTTTTTATGTCTTCTTTATATTGTGCCTGTATTTATGATTAATAACAAGCACAAGGAGGCAACAAAGAGTGAAAAATTGAACCAAGACGTAGACGACATCATGCTTTAGGGGCCTACTCCATAAGGAGTGAACCTGAGCTAAGGTAAGGAAGAGTAAGTCCACTATTTTGCTTCCATTTTAATTTCTGGGTGAACCAGAGAACATGGAAGGAAACTAGATTTCCTTATTATCTTATTTAAGAAAAAGGATGGTTACCTTCAAAATCGGGGTGTAACCAAGAGAACCTACAATCAAATTTTTTCTACCGAAAATGTCCTTGTCTTTTAATCCACAAAATTCAATCTCAATTAAAACAAAAGGGCAATATTGTCCATTTCTAAATTAGATAGGAGATTACAACCATTAATCCAACACATGCATTTTGAAATCTGGAGCAAGATATTTATATTTTCCTACACTTCTTTCATCTTCTTTTCCTTACTCTTTCTTTCCTTAGTCCATGTTTACTTGTTCTGGAGCAGGCTCTAGATGTTTACTATTGCGATTAGCAACCGGTGGTAATAGTTACCCCCACGCAAGGCACGCCTTTGCGACCGAATTCAAACCAAATCCGGACATAATTGCATAATAATAATAATCAAATTCACGTATTTGCCATAGTGTGTGTGGGCCCGGTTTTACCCACCCTCCCGATGACCCGATGTCACTCATCCGAGATCAGGTAATAAGGGTCGGATCAGATCAGACGGTGGGCGCCGCTTGGTGTCTTGTTGCCAACACGAGACAGCCCACAGCCGCACCGCCCAGTGATATAAACAGGAAGCATTTTCAGGACCCCACCGCGACCCTTCAAACTTTATTCGTACACGTCATATGGGACGCTGTTTCGTGGTTGATGACGCAGAGAAAGGAACTCGTCTGCCTAATCTATTACGTCAGCGGAGAGAGGCACAGCCGACATCCACATGGCCACGTCAAGCCGCTCCTTTTCCTCTCCAATCGCTAAGAGACATCTACACCGTCTATGATTGACTAGATCCGTCCGATCTCATATGGACGGTCAATGTCGTCTGTGGGTATGTTTCCTTATGCAGGAAGGTGGAGCGGATGCGACGGCCAGGAGCGAAGATGCGGACGTGAAGCACAACAGGCTTACGCGACGCCACGTCATGCGTGAAATCTAAACGCGACCCTTGTGCAGCTCAAGGGAGATGTTGTCATTCTGCTCTCTCTTATTGCGCACCACACTTTTTCCCCATATATATCCACTTATTATTTTGCTAATAATGCATCCTTGATTGTTTGTTGAAATTTGCTTTTTTTTAGGTTTTGGAGCAAAAATTCAGTAATGTACTAATTTGAGCGTGATTAAAATTGAATTCAATGAGAAATCGAGCTTCATATTTTCACAATATATATATTTTTAGAGAAGTTGCTACATATTTACTAAATAATTTTGAAAATTATTTATTTCAGGAGCAACGAAGAAGGAACGCATGTTGGTGTAGAAAAGTGGAGGAGAGAAGCAGAGGCGGGGGACAAAAGCTGGTGTCTTCAATCTTGTGGGACCCGCAAAAGGAGCCCACACGAAATGGGTCTAACTACTTGCACAGTTTGCACAGCGCAAAGCAACCTCACACGACGTCATCTTGCTTTTATATATGACCAGACCTCCCTCTTTCCTGATTCCTGCTTCTCCCTTCCCCAATCCCCAATCCCCATTGCCTTGACAAAAATCAGCCAAAATCATACATAGACTCTACATTTGATTTGATTTCATTAATTAAGGTCTACATACACCACCACAAGATCACCAAAAGCAAAAATGCACCAAGCAATTCCTTGCTGTAATACCAGCGCATGGCCCCGCCTGGCCGACTTGTCTGCCCCTCCGCCCTTGAGGCACTCGGGCGGCGTCAGACAAGTCGTGCAAGACAACCCCGTAGTTGTCGTCGGGCGAAAAGGATGTTGCATGAGCCACGTCGTCAGACGCCTACTTCTAGGGCTCGGAGTTAATCCCACAGTGTACGAAGTGCCGACTGAAGAAGAGGCTGCCGTTGCCCGAGAAGTGTTTGGAAGCGGCAACGTGACATTCCCCGTGGTCTTTATCGGGGGCAAATTGTTAGGCGGTCTTGATCGGCTCATGGCCGTGCATATTTCGGGCGAGCTCGTGCCGATTCTGAAGGCGGCCGGGGCACTATGGCTCTGATTCTTAATTTGATTAATTTCAAGCTGTTGATTTTTCTTTTTGGTTTTGCTTTGTTTCAGTTTAGATTTCTGATAATAAGCATTGGCTTAATTGATTAGGTAGGGGAAGGGGAGATTGTGATTTGGTTACTTTACTGGTGTTTTGTTTTTGGGGAAGAAATTTGTACAGCTCAATTTTTCTATTTTTTTTCTTTTTTATTCCTTTTGAAATTGTCAGAAACGGAGAGTACAAAGGCAGTAACATGCGTGAAAATTTTAAATTGTGCTTACTAAAAATTAGTTAAATTTATTTCCGAGTGTTATCAAAACTTGAATTTAGCATTTATTTCCCCTGTGAGTCTGTGACTAATAGGTATACAAGACATAAAAGTCCAGAATTTTTTTAGTTTGTGACTGCAAATATGTCTCTTATTGTCTTATTTTTTATTTTTAAAAAAGAAGCTCAATAAATAGCTCCGAATATAAAATTTCAACGTGAAATGATCAGAAAGCTCTTGAGATGCTTATTATTATCTAAAACTTTTGAAATTTTGATACTTCACAATTTTCGATGTAAATTTCAAATTAATTTTTTTTTTACTTTATATTTTTGCTAGTTTTTGTGGATAATATATATAGTCATATCAACTTTAGTTGTGCATAAAGATTCACGTTTTTGAATAAAAATGAAAAATAAACGACAATGGCAAATATTTCGTAATAGAAAATTTTAGTATCTTTCAATAAATTAAAAATTATAGCAAATAATATTTAATAAGTATGTGAGGGTTTGTTGTCATTTCGTATTAAACGAATTAAATACTTGACAGTGAATTAACTAAAAAAAGGTCATAACCAAAGAGAAATTAACCTTTTTTTTATTTATTTCTTTCTAGAGCCTGGAGGTGAAATTAAATTGATTTGAGGAGTTAATTTAAGTTTGGGCAAACCTGGTGTGGGAAGTGGGAAGTGGGAAGCGGAACAATGAAGTACGAAACCAAAAGGACAATACACGGCTGATTGGACGATCTGATCTGGACGGTTCGGACACGCAAATTGGAAAGTGGGAAGCACAGTTTTAGAACCGTTCGATATGATCTGGACGGTTCGGATCTATCAATCTAATTACATGCACGGGGCTCTCTTTGCCATTGAGATTAAATCACACGGCTATAATTTATGCGCTGGACGGTCCCGTGCGGGACTAGATCCCATTTGAGAATCGCCAGTCTGATTTATATTTATAAGTTTATTTGATAGGCCGACACCTGACGCGTGTCATTTTCTCTTTTTTTTTTCCATGTACTTTCCCCCTCCAAGTTCCATTCCATCCATGCATGTTCTTTCTCTTCAGAGTTCAGATTAAAAGCAATGAACACAGCCCCTCCCTAATGCATCCGCATCCTCTGCTAGGTGCTAGGTGCTAGCTCCTGCACCGCCGGCCCCACTGCAGTGGGTTGCTTTTGTTTGATTGCAATCACTTGTTCTGGATCACAGGATCAGACCAAGCATTTCTTTGCAATCATTTCTCTGTTTTTTTGTCTCGTTTGGATGAGTTCTAAAAAAATTAGAGAATAAAAAAAATAAGAGAGTAAATTTATTATGAATAATCTAAATTTTTCACAAAATTACACACTTCTCAATACTTCTTTTCTTATTCCTCTTATTCCCGCACCATCCAAACGGAGCCTTCCGGTTAGTGGAATGGAAAAAATAATGAAATTATACTGGAATTGTACCTCAATAGTTATCAAATAGGATTAGAAATCAAACTAGGTAATTTTTTTTAAATAACAATTTTTAATTAAGAATTGTAAAATAATGCTCTTTTCATGATTAGAACCAAGGATCACTTGGTTGACTCAATAGAGTCAAATCACTAAGCCAAACTATCCAGCTTCAAACTAGATAATTTGTGTTCCATAGTAACAATTTTCAAATTTGTCAATAAATTCAAAATTTACCCTTTTATTACAAATTAAGTAAATAATCATTTATCAGTCTTTGATTATAATTAATGTACCTTTCAGTTTTTTTACAACCATTACAAGATTTTGTTCAGGAGATGATAATGTGTGCGAGTGAGACCAAGTCTGATTGCCCAAAAGAAAGATAACTGATATTTGCAATGACAAGGAAATCTCGTAGATGATAAAATTGGGGGCTAATCTAGTAATCTCCTCACAATTTGGTTCGGATTGGTATGGAATCATACAATGATGTCAGTATGAAGTCGACACAGCCAGACATGATGCAATAAAATAAAATGAAAATCTGGAACGGAGGCAAGGCAAAACGCAACACAAAATGACAAAAAGAAGAAATTCAGATCTTCTATACGGTCCTTTGGATATCATCTATGTTATAAGTTGCTGACGAGTCATTTTTCTTAGAAATATTGAATACCCGCAGAAACTGAATTGGAACAAAAAAATATATATATGTGTGTGCGCGCTAACATGTACCCCGAGAAAAAAAGTTTTATAGGACACAGAAAAATTGTAGTATGGTTGAATATAAAGAAATAATAGCCTTAAAATTTTTAAAATATTTCACCTGCTTACTTCGGAAGATATCTTGCATTTCCCAAAATCCAGTCTTTGTTAAAAAAATATGTTAATTTAAAGTTTTCTGGATACGTAGATTTTTTTTTTTTTTTGGCGATTGAATGAACAAATTAGTCGAACGTGCAAAATGAAAAAAAGGGGAAAAAAAAACTTTATTACAGAAGAGATGACGTATGGGTAGAATTTTCACCCAGAGGACGTCACCTCGTAGGTCACTTGAGAAAGCGCATGCCCGGGATCCCGGGCAGACGGGCAGCACTTTCGAGCAATGCCTTCTGCCTGTCCTTTTCCTTTTCCCCTTTCAAGATCGGATCCCAACCCGCTTCCTCAGCAGTCAAAAAAAAAGAATTGCTCCGAGCAGTCTTTTTCTTTTTTTTTAATATTTAAAAATTTTAAAATTCAAACGGTTAATCTTGTTAAATTTTTGCCGGCGATGCGTTTTCATATAAGATTTATAAAATTTGAAGTTGATTTGATACTTGATCAAGTGGTCAACAAATGAACGAATTTAGTTAGATTAATTCTAATACGTTCATAATTTGGTCACTTAATCAAGTATCAAATTGACTTTAAATTTTATAAAATTTATATGAAATTGACAAGATCAACGGTTTGAATTCTTCATTTAAATTTTAAAATTTTTAAATATTAAAAAAAATGAAAGGAGTGCTTGGAGCAAGCTTTTTTTGGCTGCTGAGGATCTGGTATGGATCTGATCCGCCCCATTTGTATCCACCGTGTTCAATAGGACTGTACAACGGACGGATTTTTTATTTTTTATTAATATTTCAACCAAACCCAATTATACCGGGTTAAAAAATTCTATAGTTGACCCACCCGTAACCCAACCCAACCCATATAATTTTTTTTTGTACGGGTTTTCGAGTTAAACGGATTGTAATTTATGAGTAAACAACTTTCAATTTATATAACACATAAACAATTTAAAAATATAAAATATTTGCCTTAATTTTGTATTGTACATTGACGAAACTATGAAACTTTCGATTTGAAAGAAGAATTCAGAATTTACAATTGCCATGATAAAAAAGTTTTAAATCTTATACTACTTCAATACAAAAGAATATAGAACAGAGCATGCAATAATTTTAGAGTCTGATATGTGTGAACCGAGCAATGTCATAGTCATATCAGTAATACAACTAATTAAGACCCAATTTTCTACGCCCTTTAAATGTTTAGTAATTTACTGATAGTTTTATTTATTCACAATATAATTATCATGGCACCATTTTAGAGGTAAAAAAAAATTCTAATACCAAGTAAGAGACTCAACCATGGCGTAAGAAAAAACATAACAAAAAGAGGCGTATGTTTACAAGGGAAAAATAAAAAGTATATGTCAATTATGTTCAATCCATATAGATAAGATCACATCAATAAAAATAAAAACGGATCGGGTTTATATTCGGTTTGTTAAAAAAAAATTATGATCCGACCCAATTGTACCGGGTTATTAAAATAAAAATCCGAACTAATTCGGATCATGTTTGAACCCGTTAAAATATGAGTTGGGTCGGGCGGGCTAAACGAGTCGGACGGGTTTTTTATTTTCTTGTACAGCTCTAGTGTTCAATATCACAATTGGGACCAAATTTGAAGAGAGTGCATGACAAATGGGATCATGACGAAATCTGGGAAAGAAATCCAACTGAATTCATTTTGGTTAAAATGTGATCATATAGCAGACATAATTTGATCCAAATTAGACGGCGGTTTAAACATTTTCGTATGAAAATTAATTAGTGTCATTGTACTTTGTGCCATCGCTACTCACCTAGCGCTCTATCCCCTCTAATCATCCAGTGCGTATTTTTTTTCATTTTCTTTATTATAAGTGCTCACTTTATTAGATACAAATATTCACTTTGTAGCAGAATTGTTCACTGTTTTATAAGTGTTCGCTATGTCACTGTGTTCATTTTTTTATTTTTTATTTTTGCTAAAAAGTTCGGTTAGTTAAGTACAAATGTTCTGTTAATTGAGTATAATTGGTCAGTTAGTTGCAACAGAAAATATAAATGTTATGAGCAAACATGCTTATTTTATTAAGTATAAATGTTTAGTTTAGTAAGTACGAATATTCAGTTTAATAAGTATAAATGTTCAGTTATTTAAATATAAATGTTCAATTAGTTTTAACATGAAATATAACCGTTATAAAAAAAACAAAGCGAAGGGGTCATGAACCGGACAAAAAACACATGAAACAAATTAGAAGAGGTCATGAATCCATTTCAAATTTAATTTTTTCAGACTCTACCCCTGCCTCCTAGCGCACCTCTTGACCCACACGCGACTCTGACGCATTTAACTGAACACTTCTTATTATTAAACTGAACATTTGTAACATACAGCAGTGATGGCAGGGATGGTTTATTTAGCGGTGACAATTATAATAGCGGTTTTCATATTCAAATAATAGATAATTATTATACGGAATTGCTTTCCATCATATCTATCATCCCATCATTCCGAGAATTCTCATTAATTATCCAACGTCCTCATTAATAGAAAGTCTCAATGTACTGATTAATCATCCGATCATTCCTAGAACTCTCATTAATTATCAAGCATATTCATTAATAGAAAGTCCAGAAGATGAGCGGAAATGATTAATGACGTTATTTCCAAACAAAATTTATAGATTAATTACTATATTAAATAAAACAATTATCTATATTAACTAAAGCAATTATAATTGTTATATATATTAACTAGAATAGTTGCTATATTAAAATATATAACCGTTCTAGTTAATATATATAACAGTTCTATTTAATATAGTAAATATTGCTGGAAAAATGCTAATTGTTCTAGTTGGTAAAATAATTGTTCTAATTGGTAGGCTAATTTTTTTAGTTGTTTCGGGAAAAAAAAATAATTGTGTTGAAAAAATACTAATTATTCTAGTTGTTCTGAAAAAAAAAATAATTTTGCCAAAAAAATGATAATTGTTCTAGTTGTTTTGGAAAAAAAAAAATAATTGCGCTGAAAGGGAGAGGGAGAGCAAAACAGAGGGGAAAATGATGTGATGAGAGACAAAAATAGAAAATATATTCCTAACGCGTCTTCATTAATAGACAAATCCAGATGATGATGGAATCATCCCCATCATCCTCATCCTCTCTTTCTTTTTTCGAAATACGATTAATCCAACCGTTAGAGAATGATGGAGATGATGAATCTCATCAACTCTATACAGTGCTTTTGAATGAATGAAAAACTGTCATAAAATATTATATTTATGGACCGCATGCACTTGCAAACAATTCAATTTATAATTATTTTTCATACTTCATTATGCCTGTGAATAACTCTTGCTTATAATAGATTTTTCGTCTTCTACTTCAAAAAAAAAAAAAAGAAAAAAGAAAAAAAGAAGATGGTATTAGAAACGATTGCGTATTCTACTAAATTATTTACATATATATAGAATAGAATTATATAAAGGTAGAGAAATCGTAATCGTGTTTTGTATCTTGTGCTATTGGTTAAGACAAACCAATGAATCCATCGATAATAAAAGCTATAAATCATATTATCTTCTCTTTCGGTTAAATCATTTAATATACAGCTAGATAGAAAAGCTTACATTTATTATGTTGTTTTTTTTTCCACTTAATAATTTAATATATAGATTTTACAATTCGCACAGTTTTTTAGATTCGACCTCAATTAATTTGGTTGAGATCCACAACTTACTATGTGGTCCATTTCTGTTTACATCAAGTGACAAGAACAAATTCATATTGCCAACAAGAAATGATCCACTTCATTATATATTTAAATCACTTTTAAAATTGTATTTCATATAAACATTAACCAAACAAGTATACCTTGAGAGTTCCAAGCTACCCAAATTGATAATGTTAAGCATGCTTTATCAGTCTAATTTAAGTAAGAAAACTGACCGCAGAACTCTAGATGTATGAACCACTTTTAAATTTTAGCTTAATTTACTTCTATACATATTACTAAAATTATTTTTGAAGCATTAGCTCTCCAACACGCAACTTGTACTTCAAAAAATAAATAAGAACACCTTTTAGCATGTACCAAATGAAGCATTACCAAGTGCTTGAACCAACCAATTAGCAGATCCTTCAATCATTAAATATCTTTTTGCTGGCATGAAAAGATACAAAAATAATAATATGAGATTGGTCATCAAATTGGACTCGTGGTTACTTTTATTGATAATAATATGAACCTTTGAATTTGGAATTAGTCTAGAAGAAGTGGGATAAATAGCTACTATCCTATTGACTTATGATAGTATTAGAATAGTACCTCAAATCTAGAAGTTTTTCAGAATATAACCCACCCAATTTCTCTTTCTTTCTAACAGTCAAACTTTAACTGAAAAGACAGAGGAGGAATTAATTGAGCAAACTACGTATGAGATACGGCTACGAGATTAACCATCCGAAATATATTGACGACTAAAGATAGACAATTATAGTATCGAATGTTTGAAGCTATTTTTTATTCTCATCATATATTTTTGAACTTTTATATCCAAGACAATAATCCCCAAATATTAATGCCATTTAAAAAATTTAATGAGAAATAACCAAACACCCTTAAAAATTTATTGTGTTATTATTTCAAAAATAAATCTAGAAAAAAAATTCTTTTAATTTTATATTTGATAACTTTGTACTTCTTGATTACCTTGGTAATGAGAAGTGGTGGCTAACCCCACTAGTTTTAAAAAAAATTTATATTGAAAATTGAGTAAAATGTGGATTAAAAAAAATCAAACAATGATATTTTTATTTTAATTTCATGTCACTTCTTAATGCTTTAATTTATTTTTTTTATAAACAAGTCGATTTTGTAGACAACTAAAATTCAAATAATTGGTTTCCTTTCACAATAAAGTTAGAACATAATGATAAACTAAGTAGATATTCTCAAGTTCAAAGAAATATTTATAGTGATTTTTTCTTTAAAAAAAGTAAGAATACAATTATGCACATCTAAGATTGTGTATATCCGATTGAAGACTCATTTTAAATAAAAAAAATGATCAAAATTAAAAAAAAAATTTAGATTTAATCTAAAATGCGCCTTTACAGTCACAGGAATAGAGGATTTAAAGATGTTTCCCTTTCAAATTTCAATGCATCATGGATTCATCGTACGGGTTGATTAATTACAGGAAAATTGATTAGTGCCATTATGAAAAGTTTACACGTATGGACTTGCCGGTTAAAAGTTAAAACGAGCACCATTTCCTTAATTAAAGAAGGCCCATAAACATACATAACATGATAATGATACTGATGGGCCCAAGCCCAACACCTCTCCCTTTGAGCGCTTATTAAACAAAAACCAAACAAAACAAACGGCTCTGCCTCTCATTTGAGATTTCTCAACTCTTCTCCTCGTTCAATTCAATCATTCTTCATTCTTGAATGGCGCCGAGACTTAGATTGCAATTGCCATCTCGATTCTCCTCTCTCTCGCGCTCTCAGCCTCAGCTTCAGCCTCAGCCTCGCGCGTCGATTCCTAATTCCACCACTTCATCTCTCGCTTCCTTAGTCCATTCCCTAATTCGGGACCGCCAGATTTCCAACGCTCAATCTCTCATTCTTCGCATCATTCGCCGTAGCGGCGTCTCCACATCCGAAATTGTCACTTCTCTTATCGCCACTGCCACTGCCACTGCCGGTTCATCTTCTAATTATGCTTTTGACCTCCTCATTCGCACTTATGTCCAAGCTAGGAAGCTTCGTGAAGCAACCCAAGTGTTCAGACTGTTGAAGTGCAACAACATTCGGGTTTCAGTCAATGCATGCAATAGTCTTCTTTCTGGATTGGTAAGGCTTGGATGGTTTGAGTTGGTTTGGGAGGTTTACAGAGAGATTGTTCAATTGGGGGTGGATTTCAACTGTTACACTTTGAATATAATGGTCAATGCACTGTGCAAGGATGGAAGACTGCACCAAGTAGACGGTTTTCTGGTAGACATGGCGAAAAAGGGGATTTTACCGGATAATGTTACTTATAATACTTTAATTGATGCATTCTGTAGCAACCTTCAGTTGGATAAAGGACTGGAATTGTTGGGTTTGATGAAACAGAAGGGATTGAAACCTGATTTGGCTGCCTATAATTCACTTATCAATGGATTTTGTAAAAACAAGGACATTGGTAGAGCTCTAATACTCTTTGATGAAATCCGGGAGCTGAGATTGTCGCCAAACACATCAACATTGAACATTCTGATGGGTTTTTATTGCAGTATTGGGGAATCTGACAAGGCGATAAATTTGTATAAAGAAATCTTTCAATATGGTCTTGTACCTGATATGGTTAGCTTCAGTAATTTAATCAACTTCTTTGCCAAAAGAGGAGACATGAAGCGAACTTTGATCTACTATAAGGAAATGAAAAGAGTTGGATTGCCGCCAGATGTTGTTATTTATACCATGATTATCCGTGGTTTTTGTAATGTAGGTGCCGTTAACAAAGCAATTGAAATGCGTCATGAGATGACAATGCATGGCATTCCACCAGATATAGTCACATACAACACAATTTTAAATGGTTTCTGTAGAAAAAGAATGCTAACCGATGCACGCCAGATGTTTGATGAAATGGTTGAGAGAGGTGTTTCGCCCGATTTTTGCTCTTTCACCACTCTGATTCATGGATTTTGCCAGGTAGGACGTGTTGACGAAGCTCTTAATCTGTTTGACAGAATGTTGCAGCTTTTCATCAAACCAGACATTGTAACGTACAACACATTAATTGATGGTTCGTGTAGAGAAGGAGATCTGACAAAAGCTAGTAATTTGTGGGAGCATATGTCTGCACATGGCATTTCACCAAATCAGGTCACTTATGGTGTTCTAATAAATAGTCACTGTGAAAAGGGCCAGGTAAAAGAAGCATTAGGATTTGTTGATGAGATGGTACAAAATGGTATTTCTCCAAACATTGTTATTTACAACTCACTAGTCAAAGGGTATTGTCGATCTGGTAACACCCAAAAGGCCAAGGAGTTGTTAGAAAAGATGCAAGACAAAAATGTTATCCCAGATATAATAACACACAACACAATCATAAATGGCTATATTAAGGAAGAGAGACATAGTGAAGCACTTGATTTACTAAAGAAAATGGAGAGAGAGTGGGTAGAACCTGATATCATCACCTACAATTTGTTAATAAGTGGGTTCAGTGAACATGGAAGAATGGAAGATGCAGACCGGGTTTTGAAGAAGATGGTTTCGAAGGGTATCCAACCCGATAAGGCTACATATAAGATCCTAATGGAAGGATACGCAGGTTGTGGGAACCTGAAAGAATCACTTAAATTGCATGAGGAAATGCTTCAGAGAGGGTTTGTACCTGATGACAAGTTCTAATGTAGGATTTAATACAAACAGTAGGGATGCCAATGAACTAAGGCTGTCCGTGGGCTAGAGGGCAGGATAGCTCCTTAATAGTGAGTGAACCGGGCTTATTTTGGTCCGGACCGTAAACTCGGTCTAGTCCAGAGAACAGAAGGCAGACTTGCTATCGTTCAGAGTTGCATCTCTCCATCAACCGTTCGTGCACCCCTCTCTCGCTGTGCTCATGCTCTAGCTTCTGTAGCTTAGTAAGATTGTCTCCTCCAATTTTTTTTTAAATTTTTTATTCGTACTATTTTGTCGTTTTCAATGTTTTATTAAAAGAAAAGAAATGTGGGGCTTTGTCCAGCTTGTTGAAGATAAACATGCATTTATTTTTAGCACTTAATTATTGTTTGGTTCGTGGTCAAAGTAAATTGTGCATTTGTTGTTCCAGATCAAAGGTTTTGAGCAACTTAAATGTGTTACGTTCAATTTGTTATTTGAACACTTATATACAATTAATGCAATTTCAACCAGCCCCCCCCCCCCCCCCCCACACACACACACACAACAACAACAACAACAACAACCCCATTCTCTAGTTTTCTTGGGGATTAAGCTGTAATACGGTGCTTATGTTTATCATTAAAAATTTGGAGTATAACTGGAACTTAAAGCTCTAGCTGATGTACTAGTGTAGTTACAGTCCAGTGATAAGTTTGGTTCTTGGAAAATCAGTAATAATTGAAATTATTCTTTTCAGTAGGTACACTTCTAATATGATAGTTTTTGTACAGAAATTTCTCCTGTAACCAGCTCTGTGGATGTAGTCCTCCAGCTTTCCAAAAGAAATCACAAAATGCTCACTAACTTTAAGGTACTTTATATTCTTGAATCTTAAAACCGACTTGATGCTGTTGTAATTTCTTGTTTCATATGTATGGTCAAGCTAGGCATTTTAATAGAAATGCCTAAAACTAGCTTGATTTACTCGTCAATTGGTCAAAATTGATATTTAACAGACTGTAATGAGAACAAATTTGTTGCAACATCCTTGTTAGTTCATTAGTTCTACTTCAGACTTGGAATTGTAATACAATGTGTGATGTACTAAAACCATTTAATTTTTTCATTTGTGCAGCAGTACTGTTTGCTAGAAGCAAAGGAGCTTAGGAGCACCATTCGTTTTGTTTTGTACTTTTGTTTAAACTCAGCTTTGATCTGTTTAGTTGTCTTTTGTTTAAATCAATTCTGTATGGGACTATGAGTGCTGTGAAAGTACGTGTATAGGATGTGTGTGCTTAGTATGTATTTCTTATTGCTTGTATATTTTCAATATTTAGGATGTTATTTGTTTTCGTATTTTCAATATATAGCGGCGAGGCTAGGCAGAGGCATTGCGATGCGATGCGTTCACTGAATTGGCTGTGATCGAGTTCCGAATGACCGACGTCTCCTAATTAACAAAAGTGAAAACCTTCATTTTGAAATTGTCCCCAGTGAATTTGTTATATGCACACATAAATTACGTCTTTTTATCACTTCAGTATTTTTTATTTATTTATTTCGTTGTCTTTATATATAATTGACAATTAACCCTATCAACCATTCTATTTATTTTCTTACGCTTGTATTGTAATTTACAATCGTATTCTAGGAGTGAAATCTTTAATCATAACATCATTTTCAACAAATTTTTTTGTAAGTTTTTTAAGCTGAAAAGAGACTCTATTCCTTGTAAAAGAATAAAAAGAAAGAAAGCAAAAGAACCATCAGCCTGGAATTCGAATTTCAAAACCGTAAATACAAGCGAGATATATGATCACTGCCTCCAAATTGTGCTTTTATTTATAAATAATGTTGAGAAGTCTGATGACAGACAGGACAAGTAACAACACAAACAGTTTGCAAATGCTACAAGCCTACATGTCATGGACTACGGTACAACAGAAACAGATTACAAGGGGTGCATTAGAACTTAGTTTTGATCATCCATCCAAATTCCAACTACTGAGGCTACTATTGAACGGCATTTAGGTACTGAGCTGAACAACAATCACACTGATGTTGTCTCTGCTACCTCGGGATATTGCGATTGTAGTCAGCAGTGAGGCTGCCTCTGTTGGCGTCGAGCCTGTCGACAGACAGTTTCTGACAATCCCGCATGCTATTTCATTTGAAATGACATCCCATAGGCCATCGCTTGCAAGGATAAGGAACTCATCTTCCTCTGTTCGTTCTGTTATAGTCACCTCTGGCTCGCAAATTACCCAAGGTTTAAGTTTGTCATCTCCTGATCAGGATGGCCAAGATTATTTAAGATAGGTAAAATAAAATTAATTGTTCTTTTAAAAGAAATCCACAAGTTAGATGATCTAAACTAGCTACTTGATTGTGGTTTGAGAGAATGAGTAATACCGATGATCTTCCCTCCTGCTTCTTCGATCCTTTGCATCTCATCTTGACTGTTTGCCTAAAAATCACAAAAATGTGTACAGTCCACAACCATGTTACTTTTTACCGATTTTCTTTTAATTAATTATATAAATTTTAGAAACTCAAAAAGCCTGCCTTATTTGTTGCAAAAATTGTCTCTCAAGTGTTTTTTCTAGCTTCTGCATCCATAATGAATTATTGTGTCGTGTTGTTACCTTGTGATCAGAAGAGAGTTGGACTGCGCTGCCACCCCGGGAAAGTACAGCCAGCGAAACTCCACAGTTTGCTACAATAATCTTCTTTTCACCCACCGCAGCCAAAGCAGTTGACCCCACAGACCCCTCGAAGCCAGGCTCGACCCCGTCATGCATAATTCGTTCTTTGTGTTTGTTGGCTGCAACTAATTCAGCATCCAGTTTCCTGAAGCTGTCCACCATTGCATCTCTCCAGAATACAGACTCTGATCCTGATATTGGCCACCGTCGTGCCACATCCTCTGCCACCATCAAGTGCATCCTCTCGCTGCATGCAAGTGCTACTTGAGAGCCGCCATGCCCGTTGTAAACTGCATAGAAGTCGTATTCATGGCCACATGCTGTTCTGGTAAATCCGAGGGCAACCTTCACTGCATCTTTCATGCGTCTCCTTTTTCCTAGACACGAACATGGAAACAAAAACCGTATTTGATTGATTAATTACTAACTGCAGCTTTGCACATTTGACTCCTCGTCCTGGATCCAAGTGGCCAATTAACTTGCTCAAATCGTGGAACGATTAATAAGATTCTCTCAAATTCATCTATTTCAGCGAATTAATTACTTCACTAAAATCACAGAATTCGGGGATAAAAAAAGAAGAAAAAGAAAAAGTATCAATTGACCAGAATATTCTCAAAATTCATATATTTCGCCTATCTAATTAATTTCAAAATTCTCTGAAATCGCACTATTTCTACTGCCAATTCTATCTTGCTTGATCATTTGATATGCCATTATAAATTAAGAAAAGAAAACAGGACCAATTATAATATAATATACGACTTGAGGCGTCATGTGTAAATTAAACTATCATATTTGTTGTTATCTGTGACGTGTAAGCTTGAGTAAAGTTTGGTGGCGTCGCTGAATGTCATAAAACTAATTTTCAAATGACCACACGTTACTTGATGAGGTGATCCAGTTACAACTTACAAGGTGTTTCAGGACCTGACACAGAAGTGGAAGACAATACATAAACTACGTACATTTACACAAGGATTCACCCTAGCTAGTAACGGTCAAGTTTGGTTCAATTGCTGCAGTAATTAATTAGAGAATTGAAATGAAGTCTTTAATTATGATGAATGAAATTAAGCATAATAAGTAATTAAGGCCTTACCTATAATCGATGACACCCCGTAACTGGCGTTGGATCCGACGTATGACATTGTAATATTTTTTGCTTCAATACAATTGTGTATATAGGTAAGACACTAGTGCAGTTGGGGATAGTAGAGGCAGTGTATATATAGGACTTTATGTTATAAATTCATAGTACATGCATGCATGTACAAATAGGATTGGGATTCTGGTTCTGGGGGCAGGGTCTGAGCGCATGAGACAAGTGCAACACAGCTGATCGGCCATTGCGGCGGTGCAGTCTCTTGCTTATTCTCAAGAGAAGACGGCATATATATTAAAAGAAATAAAAATTAATAATAAAAAGCATGCACACTCACTACTCACTAGATAGCCAAGCCAAAGCGTCCCCTCCTGATCTGCGAGGGTCGTCACTCCTTGGTCAGTCCTTTATTATCTCTGCCCTTTCTTCCCCACACTACGGCAGATTTTGTTTTTAGTGGCGGTTTTTAAGGGGTTTTTTATGGCGGCCACAAGGTGTTGTAGGGGGTTGTCTTTTTCTTATTAAGCAGCGCCATTGGTTTTTTGATTTTCTACGGCAGTTTGTAGTAAACAACCGCCATAAAAATCTAGTTTTTACGGCGATTATTTATTAAAAGACACTGTAAATAAGATTATTTACAGCTTTTTTCTATATATTAAAAACAGCCGTAAAATGCATAATAATATAATTTTTTTTTCTGTGGCTATGCTAGCCATATAAATTTACATGATATATATATCACAATTTATATACAGAAAATCAAATCGCACAAATTACCAGAAAAATTGCATAAATTCACAAAAAATTTCATTAATTCATAAATATTCACATATAATCAAATACACATGCAAACTAAAAGTTAATCCAAAAATACAACAATTAATCATCATAACCATTAATTATCAATGGACTTGATGCACCTTGTGGTTCCAAAACCTGCATTAAAATACAAAAAAATTTGTACTAAAAAAGATCTAAAAAATTTTAATTGCCATAAAAAAATAGTAATTGTCCTAATAATATTTCTAACTATCCTGAGAAAAGAAATAATTGTCTTAGAAAAAAATGTTAATTATTCTGGAATAAATGAGATGGGAAGAGGGAGAAAAACATAGAAAATGGAGGAAAGATGATACATTTAGGAAATGCAGGCACTACAACAAAAACGATTTTTAACACCGCCACATTAACACTTGTTTTTAAGAAAACCGGTTCTAAAAATATGCAGTGGCAATTTCGTAATTAGTGCTTAACTAATTGTATTTTGAAAATAGACATAGAGAAAGCCAGAAATGAAGGGATGATCTTATCATTCCCGAATATGAAATGCCATCACAACAATATATTCCCCTAAACATTCGTCAAAACTCTCGTAATAGATAACGTGCGCACCGAATGGCTGCAGGCAATGCGGGATAAAGTGCTTGACCAAGTCAGGTAGGAATCCATCAAATTAATAATTCCTTCTTGTTCTCTCCGAATTTTTTTCATCATCAGCACCATAATAAAGTAAAATTTGTAAAAAAAAAAAAAATACTCGTATCGTTATTCGAATTTTCACTCTTTCATCATATTTTTCTAGCTATCATTTTTCTGATAATTTTGTTCAAGCGACTGGAAAATTTTCAAATCCCATGGCGGTGGCTTTCTACGTTACGTTGGTTGAATGTATTTCACACTTTCTAAGTGTTTCAATTCAAAACTTCCTATGTCCTATCAAATTGCAAATATATTCCTCAATAAAGAATAAATGCAATTGCAATGAGTTTAAAATAAACATGAAAAAAATCATAAATAAAATATCATTAAAAATATCGGCAGATTTACCATCGCGCCAACGCTGAACAGATGGCGTCCACGTGAGCCTCGTGTGACTAGCAGTGTTGTGTCTATTACAAATGTTCAGTTTAATGACAAAATATGTTTCACTTTAATAATCACAAGTGTTCAGTTAAATGCGTCAATTAATAGTTTAATATAAAGTCGCGCGTCATTCTTGTTAGAGATATGTCCTAGAAACCAATCATATCTGGCTACTTCTATAGTTTATGTCATTGATGATATTTGATCATTTGTTCCTTGATTTATTTATTGACAGTTCATTCAGGTTGATGATCTGAATTGTAGATCACTGTAGTTCATTTATGATTAAATGACAATAATAAATCAGAAAGGTCCATAATCTTTATAATTAATAAGAAATATTAATTATTAATAAGATTAGTATGCAAGTTAAGTGATGATTAAGTTCCACAAATCATAGGTAAGGTGTTACCAACTTAATTGCATATGTGTTTGTTATAGAACATAGTACATGACTTGACCCCACGAAATAAATATATGGATTATGTTACGTGTCATTATTTATTTCGTTTTGATTTTGGTTTTAAGTTTGAGATGATTATCTTTTCCACATGAGGATATGTTCTATAAATCTTGTCTACCGCTGATTCCTGATAAGGACTGCTATACGAACTTGATTTAAGTTCTCTTGAATTGTGCGGGAAAAAGCTAATCATCAAGAAAACCGTATGTCCCTCATTAATTCATTTAGTGAGTGACAATATCTGTTTGGGTCCCTGGATGGAGATAGATTGTTTGCTAACAACTGATACAATTATCTCTAGATCAAGAAACGTATAATCTGCAAGAATGACACTTTCCTATCTTGGATTATACGATGATATCGTGTGACATAAGAATCAAAATAGAGAAATACTTTTATTCTCTTATGCAGGATTTGAAATACTGTAGCAGTACACTATTTATACGAATTTGGAATCATAACGTGTTGCTAGATACTGCTTATGATTATTGAAAATAAATAGTGATTTATTTTCATGTCCAACTAAGTATAAATCCTCAATGGGTCACACAAATAAAGTTTTAACCATACAGTGCATTATTTATTTATTCGCAACAGTGTGTATTGTGAAAATATGATGAGTTGACTAATTAATTATATACAGTTGCAGACCGTTATAATTAATTAAGTCAAAGGGATCATATAGAAATAAATTAATGCATTGGCTAATCCCATATTAATTATTAATAAGTTAATAATTAATTATGTTCAACATATTTTTATTTATACAAGACAACCCTTAGATGACACCCTATGGTCACCATGTCAAGATATGCACCTTTTCAATCGTACCTTTTCAATCACACCTTTTTTTAAAGCATCAACTTGATTGCATCCTTTGGCGAGACATCTTTTAATAAATCCTATATATATTAAAATATATACATTTTCATTCGCACCTTTCGGAACCATCCACGCATCTTTATTATATGTAAAATGAGCTATTTGGGATTCTATTTAAATTGTTATTTAAAAGTCCAATTTGAGGTGCAACAAGAGCAATTATATGGACCATTAATTAATGAATTAATGGACCATTTAATACGTGATAAAATGGGCTATTGAGCCCATTGAAATTCAGCTAGGGTAAGTGGCAAGGTTGTAAATAGTTGCAACTTGTCATGGAGAGTGGTTGGCTATAAAAGGGAATCATTTGAAGAGAGAAACCCTAGCCACCTTAGCCTCCATCTTCCCCCTTCCATTTTGGACGAAAATTAGAGAAGAAAATTCAGATTTTCTTCCTCTTCTCTTGCTCTTATTCCACATTTAGCTCATGTGTTGAGCACAAATTTTCCTTCTCCATTAAAGTATAGACTAATTAGAAGAGGGGAAACCTTTGGATTAGCCTCTCTCCTTCCTCTTGCTAGCACAAGGGTTGCAAGGAGGTGGTTAACCTCTAGGTGGACTCGAGGCGGCCGTCAACCTTGGTGGAGGAGCTTGTAGCGCACCCCATCGATTTCTAAGCCGTATGATCGAGCCTCTTAAGTCTTAATTACAATATTAAGAGAGGTATTAATTCTCATCTTTCTCTTTGTGTGTGAATGCTTGAGCATTAGATCTACTTTTGTGCATGTTTGTTTGTGGTTAATTAAGGGTAATTAGCTATAAAAATTAATAAATATGCACTTTCTAACAATTATTGGGGAGAGGCGCACCAGGGACAGAGTCGAAAAAAATTTAATTTGAACCGGATCGGTTCATGACCCCTTCTAATTTTTTCATATGTTTTTTGTCAGGTTCGTGACCCATTCTCTTGGTTTGGTAATAACATTTTTTCTTATAATATTTATATTTTTTATTGCAACTAACTGAACATTTATACTTATCCAACTGAACATTTGTAATTACTAAACTAAACATTTTTGCTTATACTATTTATATTTTATATTGTAACTAACTGAACATTTATACTCAATTAACTGAACATTTATACTTACTAAACAAAACATTTATACTTAATAAAATAAACATTTTTTCTTATAATATTTATATTTTTTTGTGCAACTAACTGAACATTTATATTTAATTAACAAAACATGTGTACTTATTAAACTGAACATTTAGATAGGACGGAAGTACGCTGGGTGATGTGGACCATAGCTGAGGCGTATCGCTGCACAGAGCGCGATGGCGCGCTATGGTAAATTAGTGCGATGTCACTAATCAATTTTCTTAAAAATTTGTGGAAAATGAACTTGAACTTGCAGGCTTGCAGCCTTGCACTGGGAAGGAAGAAATTAATTGGACACTATTTAGACCTCAATTTCAATTAAAATGCCCGTTACTCGTACGGTCCAAAAGCCTACTGACAGATAGGAGCGATAAACGGGCCGATATGTTGGGATTTCGTGTGTATGTCAAGGAAGCGGAATTTTAAAATTTTATTTGACTCGATACACAAAGGACTTTATTTATATGACAATCGCAAGCAAGATAACGATTAAACATTTAATCAAGCATCTCATGTGTATAACAAAACTATCAAATAACTTTATTTGAGGAGATGGAATATTTTACCTAAAGAGATTGTCAAATCTCTTAGTAGAGAGAAGTCGATTTCTCTCTAGGTCTCTTGGAAACTTTCGGTTCTCGTCGCTGCTGTTTAGCGCGTTTCTTTCTCTTGGTTCACCTTGAACCTAAACAACAAACTCAACCAACACTTAGATAGATCGATGGTGAGTTTCAAGTTTAGATCCAACCACCTTTGATCTTCAATCAACAAGCTATTTGATTTCTTGGTGGCTAAACTAAATGTGCAAAATATATAAAAATCTATGTATATTTTTCTTCTTTTCTTTTGCGCAATGGGACAATGCCAGAACACAAAATTGCATAAGAGAGAACTGTTGTACTAAACGTCTCTAGGTTTGTCGATTACAAAACAATATCATTTGCATTTAACAATCTTCTTTGAGTTTTATAGGAAGAAGATGCAAATTATGAAGACTTGGATAAAAACTTTAGGCAAGATCAAGATCAAGTCTTTGGAGGGCTTTTAGGCTAGTTTAGACTAGGATAGAAGGTATACTTTAGTCCTTGTTTATCCTTGAAATGATCTAGATAGCGAAAAGCTCAATAAACCAGCAAAATCCTGTTTTCAGTGACCTAGCGTCGTACAACGCTAGATAGTGGCACACAACGCTAGAACAGCTAAATTCATACTTTTGTGAATCAACGTTGCACAACGCTATATAGAGTTAGGCAACGCTGATTCACAACATTGTACAACGCTCAGTAGTGTTGTACAACGCTACAGTTAAAAAACTTAAAAAATTTCCTGAGTACCATCGTGCAACGCCATATAGCGTTGCACAACGCCACAAAAATCCCAAGTTAGCTGACCCATGTAAACAGTCATTTTTACATGCAAAGTTTCTGGAGACGTTAGCCAACGTCTTTCAGCGTTGGGTAACGTTAGCATTGTGTGACGGTATATAGAGTTGTACAACGCTCTGTTGAATCTGTCAGAGTTGTTCCTTTTGTCTCCCTTTAACGTTGTGTAACGCCATTCAGTGGCAAGCAACGCTCTGACAATTTCCAACGGAATTGTCGGAGCTTTCCTTTGGTTATACACTCCTTCGTTGTGCGACGGCAAATAGCGTTGCACAACGCTCTGACAGACCAACGGCTATATTAAAGAGCCGTTAGATTTTACAACGGTCATATTCCAGCGTTGTATAACGCTATTCAGCGTTGTACAACGCTGTGGCCTGTTTTTGCTGGGGAACTGCTCATTTCGAGCCCTATATATATCCACCCCTTGTTCTCTCTCCAACCAACGAGTTAGAGAGCTTCACTTTGCAAAATTAGACCAGAATTGAGCTTTTGAGCATAGGGATACTCTCCCACTTGAGCTTTTCATAGCTAGACCATCTTGAGAGATTTAGTAGCCTCAAACACCACCGCCCCGACGTTGTCGCTAGGTGTAGGTTGGAATAGGTTGAGAGCTCTTCTCCTTTGAGGCCGTTGTGCCATTCGAGTTAGGCCGATCCGCCTCGAGTGTCCTTGTGACGAGGTGATTCGGTTCGAAGTTGTAGTCCCGTTCGTTGTGGAATTGAACGGAGCGCGCCCTTGTGTGGTAGCGAAACTCCCGGAGACGTACGACTAAGGCTAGCATTTCCTAGCGGGTCGGAACTCCGTAATCATACCGAGTGTTCAATTTCTTTCTCACTTTTTCTCTTTATTATCTTGCTATACTTGAATTGCTTGTGTGCTTGCTTGCATTGGGTACAAATTGAATTGTGTTAGGGTAGTTCATACCAAACCGGTCTAAAATCTCAATCGCTTCCGCTAAACCTTAGTTAAGCCGCCCCCTTTAGGGACAACAAGAACCAATTAAATTATTGGTGTCGGCAAATAATAAGAAGAGTAAGAAAGAGAAATATATTTCCTTTTTTTTTCTTTTTCCTTTTTCTGATTTTCCTTTGCGCAAGAAAATTTCACAAATGGAAATTTTGTTGCCCAATCAAAGGAGATACATAAAATCCTAAAAAGAAAGATCTCCACATCCTTTTATACAAAAGATATATTTTACAATTTGTTTATAATAAATTAATTTATGAACTAATAACACGAAACATATTATTATAAGATATGATGTCCATATTATGCCTATAATGTTTTCTAACATTATACTAATAATATTCATATATTTCCATGAATTTATTTATGGTCTAAGCATGTCATTTTTCATGACATATTATTTTAACATTTCATCACATGTATTTTCATACATCATATGAAACATAAAATACTTGTTGTTTCTCTTCAGTTGGTGTGACCTTACAGAGGAGCTATGTAATCTTGGCAATAATATAAAATATTTTATATTATAGACTATAAGAGGTTCTATCACTACATTATAGCCACCCAAACGACATAGTCATTGTACTCGATCCACTTGATTTGTGTCTATCCTTGTCTCATGATATTATGAATAATATGCAAAATAGGATCGTGTCATTTTTGCATTATATTCGTTTTTTTGGTCTCTCAAGTGAATTATAATTATAACTACATCAGTTATATTGCATGCTATATAATTCCACTTTACCAAGGGGCCCAGTAATATCATAACTCAAATAACTGAGGGACAATGATAATCGATATATAAATTTCTCCCGCACGAGTCACATACAATGAACTACTAATTCCCTCCATCAACAGATAACTAAGATCAGTAAAAAGATGGTATTAATCAGTAATTTCATTGCATGCTTCTCATGTGAGAAATCTATACATCTCATATCTTGGATTCAAAGACACGATGGAAATATTAATGACACAAAACACAATCCATATAATATTCCATCCGATTAGGTCATATTCGATATATATAAAGCATGCTCATTTTATATATACTCATGTCATTGAATGATAGTCACTTAACTACAATGTACTTTCAATCGACATGACAATCTTGCTCGGTAATTATTGTTCCTCTTTAATTATCACGATTGTAAATACATTTAGGATTATATGTTTTCATCTTAAGAGTTCTATGGTTCAAGACCACGAGCATCTTCTTGAACACTTCTAAAGATATAACATATTAATCTCAAGGAACAAGAATGTATAATAACATTCAACATCATGAACAATACATAAATTATCATTAATAAAGATAACTTTCAAAACACACCTCCTTCACGATATTGTACCCTAGCGTCTTTTGGAATTTGATAAACAGGTCTTTCCTCGGTACTGATATGGGACATCCCTCGCAGACTCTGAGATTAACGAGCTGGCCCAACATAATCTAAGCGCCATAAGTAAGATACTAATGTCACAGACAGTGCTGTCACCTAGATACTGAAAATATTTATTCTGTTGTAGGGGAGTTGATAAATGTGTGTGTGTGTGTGTTTTTTTTTATAAAATTTAACAAATTTAATAACATTTATAATGAATCGAATTTCGTCATTTTGCGCTATCCGAGTGTAACATAAGGGAGTATATATTTCTACACAATGAATTAAATTATCCATATTGATGGAGTACTTATTTTTTCAACAATTAGGCTTCAAGAAATGATTAATTGTTTATTAGGTAGTACATATATAAACTAAGGGAGTATATACTTCATCATAAGAGTGCAAATAAGCACGCATAATATATAAACTAACAGAAAGGATTATATTTTTCTACAGAAGGAATTACAATATCCATAATAATAGAGTACATATTTTTATAACAATTAAACTCAAATTCATAATAAATATACACACACAATATTAAACTCAAATTCAAGTAACAATCTATTCAAAGTGCACATCAAAATGTCATTCATAGGATCTGCCAACAACCGAAACGCAACCACAAGATCGTCATCCAAATACCAATCTGGACAAAAAAAAATAAATTATTAATATGCAATAACCATTCATTTATCCATTAAACAAATATAACTACACTATAGGAAAAAATGGCAAAAGTAACTAATATCTATTCTTCTTTATTATATACTGCATTTTCCAATATATTTACTCTCTTATCGTGAAATAATTATACTTCTAATTAACGAGTTAAAATATAGTGAAAACATGCAAAAAAGGCCCAGTAGATAGATTATATAATTAAATAATCCCGATATACAAATAAATGAATACATATTAAAAACTAAGTGAATAATATGCTACAACTAAATGCTGGACATTATAATAGACATTTCAATACTCCCTTATATGTAAATAGAAGATCAATTTCATAAAAGATCAAAATTAACCTGATAATGCCATATCAACTAAAGAATGCAATACACCTGCAAGATAAATAAAGAATAATTGTCAAAAATAAGCATTAGTTACTCCTTTACTAATACAACTTATATGCAGGATACTATTACAATAAATAAGCATCAATCAATAGTTACTCATTTATTAATTATATATAATCCCATATGTAAATACACATCCCTTACATAACTTACTTTATTACATAGCACATGCTCATCAATAAATCTGCAAATAACGCAATATACATTTGCTCTCTTTTTATAAGATAACTAGGATATTTTCCAAATAAAATATTGATATGCAATGGAGTAACTAAATAAGTTACAGGAGTATTTAAACAAGTTTTTAAATAAGATTACCTATATTGAGGATATTCATTTAGTTCATGGTTAACTTTCGAAACAAAGTATTGATATGCAATGGAGTAACTAAATAAGTTACATGGAATATTTAAAACACCTTTCAGGGAGTAGTTAAATAAAATTACTTGTATTGAGGAGATTCATTTAGTTCATGGTTAACTTTGCAAATAAAGTATTGATATGCAATGAAGTAATAAAACAGTAGAGTATGTAATTCAGTTTATTAGAGTAAGTTACTTTTATTCTTTTTCCAATTTTGTTGTAGATGTGTATCTTGCTATTCAGTTTAAAGCATGAAAAGTTCAACTATTAATGTTATTAAAAGTTCAATCATATAACTTGGTTATTATCAATTTAGTTATCTAGAATAAGGAAGTATATATTTTGCATAAGGAAGTATTTACTAAGATCATTAAAAGTTCAACCGTTGTGGTTTTATAGAAAAAGTTGGTTGCAACTACATTGCCAAAATAAGGAAAAAAAAAACACGAGTATATATTTTAGAATAAAGAATAGATATAGTGAAATGTTAGGGAGTATTTATTTAGTTATTAAAAGTTCAACAATATACTATCAAGTAAGGTATGAATAAGGAATTATGTAGTTAAATATTAGGAAGTATGTATTTATTACTATGGGATAAAAAGTTGCTTGCGACTACATTGCCAAAATAAAAAAAAACACAAGAGTATATATTTTAGAATAAGGAATTATATAATGAAATATTAGGGAGTATTTATTTAGTTATTAAAAGTTCAACAATATACTATCAAGGTAAGAATAAGGAATCATATAGTTAAATATTAGGGAGTATGTATTTATTACTATGGGATAAATATAATCGTGTGCCCTGTAATTAAGGAATTTACACATAGGAGTATGTATTTATTACTATGAAATTAAATATAATTAACAAGGGACTAACTACATAATGTAAGGGGGGTATAGTCCCTAAAATTTTTTTTAAATACTCTATATAACTAATTTAGTTACTCCATTGCATATCAGTACTTTATTTGAAAAATAACCATGAACTAAATGAATATCCTCAATAAAGATAATCTTTTTTAAATACTCTCTAAAATCTTTTTCAAATACTCCTTTCACATAATAAATATAATCCCCTATATACAAATAAATAAACACATGAAAAACTGAGTGAATAATATGCTGAACTTTTGCATCAGCACAAATTAACTAATTTCAAATATTTATTAAAAACTTAGATCTGATCATACATCGAAGAAAGGAAAACTAGATCAGCCATTCATTGCTTTGATATCAAACAATTGAGTTTCACACAAATTTGAAAAACTAGACCAGATCTGAGCCTACTTCCAATTTCAAACTAAAATTAAATGAAAAACTAGATCAGATCAGATTGAGAATTGATGTCAAACAAACCTAGAAACGATTAGAGGAATGCATATAGAGGATCCTGATCAGACCAGGGCTGATTAGCTTCGTCTAGATTCAACGATGGCGACCTGTCATCTTGTTGTATCGATTAGCTTCGATGGAGAACACAGATTGAGTAACTTCTTATCTAATCTAATCCAGAGAAGATGAAAGCAAGGGTGTTAGTGAGAGAGAGGCTGAGATTGCTCCGGTGAAGTAGAGAGAATCTTTACTTCAACTTGATCTGCTTCAAATATTGCAATTAATTTATTTATAATTCTAATCTAGTGAATCTTTGCTTCAGCACAAAAAAATTTGATTTCAATTACTAGATTAGCAATTGAACACAATAAAATCATAAATCAAATAGCGAAATTGAAAAATATGAAAGCGATGGAGATAAACTAACCTGATGCGCATAAATGCTTGAAATATGATCTGATCGAGAAATAAAAACACCAAAACCACAAATTAAACAACAAAATTGAAAAATGTGTAAACAATGATGATTTTGTGATCTGATTTGATCGAGATAGGATAAAATCACTTGAAAGAGAGAGGAAGAGAGCACACTAGCAGTGGTAGAGAGAGAAGCTCCGTAGAGAGAAACTCCGCAGAGAGAAAGAGAGAGAGAGAGAGAGAGAGAGAGATTTGATCTTTGATCCGATCGAAAGAGAGATTTTACAAAAGAGATTTCAATTACGTGCATCACACGAGATTTGTTGATGGGCCTAGGCTCCAGCATGATAGAGTCTGTAAGGGATGGTAGGATGTCATCTTTAGATGATGGCAGCTAGGATATCCAGTATTTCCCACTCTTTTTTTTTAAGATAAATTAGGGGGTCTAAGTCACCCAACTTATTTTTAAATTAAATGTTTATGAAAAACTTCTCAGTCAAATTTCGAACCTACCATCTTTTACTCAAGATGTATTGCTCTTTGTCACTAAACCAAAATTAGTTCTTTTTCCCACTCTCTTCTCCGGCTGCCGGCTGGATTAATTTCCCTAACTCCGGGGGAAGCCCATGCATTCACCAACTCCCGGTCACCCACGTCTCCAAATAAAACTCTTTTTTTTTTAGTTGTTTTAGAGCCCAAAATTAATAGCAAACAAATAACATAAACGAAATCACCACAAACCTAGTCATAATTTAAAAAAAGGGTAAAAAGTAATTGCGAGCATATTGTATTATAGGTGTGTATGTGATTTAATCCCGTAACATGTTTTTTTTAAATACATTTTTCTACCTTTTATCGCAAAAAAACAATCTATTTATTTAGAAAAAGAAGAAAAAAAAAGAGTTGCGTTCTTATTGAGTTCGTCTATCGTTGCTGAACAATATAGTACTCTGAATTTCGAATTTCAGAACCGTAGATACAAGTGAGATATGCAACCATTCCCACCAAAATGTGTTTCTTTTATTATTAACTTGAGAGTTGAGAGTCCGATAACAAACCTGGTAAGTACAACACAAAAAGTTTACAAATGCTACATGTCATTGACTACGATACAACACAAACAGATTACAAGCGGTGCACTGGAACCTATTTTTTTTCACCCATCCGAATTCCAGCTACTGAGGTTATTATTGAATCGAACCTAACTCTGCATTGCGGTACTGAGTTGAACAACAATGACGCTAATGTTATCTCTGCTACCTCGCGACATTGCAATCTTAGCCAATAGCGATGCCACGTCTGTAGGTGTCGGGCCTGCAAGCAAACAGCTTCTGACAATGTAGCATGCCATTTCATTTGAAATGACATCCCATAAGCCATCACTTGCTAGGATGAGGAACTCATCTTCCAGAACTCGTTCCGTTATAGTAACCTCTGGCTCACAAATCACATAAGCTTTAAGCTTGTGATCTCCTGTACAAAATTATTAACTCATCAAGGATGACCACCATTGCTTACTTATCATTTTATCATAGCTATAACATAGTCACTTGTATAACATTTTAAGGACACCTGCCTCAATTTAATTAAAGGAAAAGGTGCAAAAATATTTACAGAATGAATAATACCGATAGATCTAGAATTGTTTAGAACGCCCCATACACGGTATCCATCTGACTCGATGACCTTCCCTCCTGCTGCTTCAATCCTTTGCATCTCATCCGGTCTGTTTGGCTGAAAAGCACAAAAAGGTGTACAAGTCCACAACTATGTTTGGAACCATTGTCTTTTAACAAATTATGTTTAATCAAAAATTAAATTTCAGGAGCTTAAAAGCGTTATTTCAAATTACGCAGCACCTTATTTTTCACTGACAAAGTGCTGAAAAATAAACTAGAAAGAAAAAACTCAGGATAGGACAACAAGTTTCATCATGATAGGATGGAAAAATGTTTATAACAATGCTAGACTAAAAAATAATTTCTGAGTCCTAAAATGTTGTCAACTAAAAAAGGAAAAGAAAATTGGCTATTTGGCAAACTCTACCCGGAAAAAACTGTTATAATTAATATGATTAATTATAATTAATGTGGCCTATATTATTTAATATGAACCAAGTTTAATTATTAATTTTAATTAAAGGGTGCATTGATTTTGATGGAAAATCAATGGACCAGATTCATTCATTTTTTATCCCTTCAATAGCCTTAGTCATATTAATTAAAAATATTCTGTCATTTTTTTTTGGCACCCCTTCCCTAATTTCTGCCATTAAGAAAAGTGATTGAATAGAGAGGAAAAAAACGCCCTCAAGAAACCATCAATTTGGACTAAGGAATATTGAAGAAGGTCAAAAATTACCGCCTAACGCCATGTCTGCCCTTCAAAACTGTAAATTTCTATTACGATTTATTATTTTATATGAAAATAATGATTTTGGGCTGTTAATTAAGAAATATTATGATGATTAAATATTTCAATTTCTATCATTTGGTATCAGAGCAGTATGTATTTTCATATAAAATACAGTCTGGAATTTTTCTAGAATTTACAGAATTATTTTTCGTAATTTTCTTATGCAATTTCGTACTTAGTTTACTCTGTGTGCACACAATTGGAGATATGAATTGTTATACCTTTATTTGGTTACTCCAATACTCCATTCATGCATGTGCACACTTAGTACAACCAGAGAAATTATTCTTCACATGTAAATTCTCTTGCCTTGATTGAGTACAACTCTTCCTCATACTTCCTTAGTCCAAACTCAATCTTAATCCTTATTTGCGCCAACTATGTCGGCACTTAAAAGGTGTATACCAAGTAAGAACGCAAGTTTATATTTCTAAATTGTAAGAATTCTTATTTATTTCCTTTGCATTTTCTCTGGTCCACTAAAGGGACGCTATGGTCCCATTAAAGGGGCGCTATTATTTGGTGATGTTGCTTAACAAAAATTAAGAAAAGCTACTTTAACCGATTAGGACCAGTAAAGGATTTATGTACATGGAGAAGTTTTGTGTTTGCACTTATCACGTAACCTTGTAAAGTGAATTTTGTTTATTACTTTTAAACTATCATTTATGTATATGATTAATTTATCAAGAAATATTATCATATAATATTTAAAACGTACATTATTTTCGATTGGTTTTATATATGATAATATGATAAGTATATGTGGTTTTATATTATATATACCTAGTAATCCAACGGAACTAAGTTATATATAATTTATTATGAGTTTAGCTACGGTGAGTCGTGACTCACGGACCCTCCGGTGAGTCGCGACCAAAACTCCTAGATCTAGATCAAAATGATCGATCCAAACCGTCCAATATGATCTCCCTATTGAAATCTCCATGTAGACCAAATTTTTCATTTTTTCGAAATTTTTAAGTATGTTTTTTGAAATTTTAGAAAATCGTTAATCTAATTGGTTCTGAACCATTCAAAAACATCAGTTTTTAAAAATCCGAAAAAAATACTTAAAAATTTCGAAAAAATGAAAAATTTGGTCTACATGGAGATTTCAATAGGGAGATCATATTGGACGGTTTGGATCGGTCATTTTGATCTAGATCTAGGAGTTTTGATCGCGACTCACTGGAGGGTCCGTGAGTCGCGACTCACCGTAGCTAAACTCATTTATTATCATATAACTACCTTTGAATATTTGGTTGTTATCAATTTTGTCAACTTTAATCGTGACTACCATCTTATTAAGAGGAATTGTATTTTACATTATGTCTATTGTATTACAATTATGCATTACATTTAATTTAATAAATTATAATTGTCAATATTACCAACTTGAATTGTCAATATAGGTTATTAAATGAAATTTTTTGTTTATGATTCAATTTGTTTCTGCCCAACGGTGATGCAAATTGATTTTTATGGAACAACTATCATGTCAAAACTGAAAATTTGGTGTTTTATTATTGATTTCAGATTGTCAACTTATTATTTCTTTTATAGTTGTTCAATTCTATTATATTATTTGTGATATTTTAGTTTACATATCACTATAATGTTTATATTTAATAAATATTAAGGATGTCAATTTGAACAACTTTAATTGACATTATAGTTTATTGAATAGAATTATCTCATTATCTTCAATTTATTTTCTGCCCAACAGTGATATAAATTGAATGTGAAGAACTATTATATGAAAACTGAAATTTAATTGGCGTTTTATTAATTATTTCAGTTTAATTAATTATTAGTTCTTTAATTATGCTATGTGAATTTTATAGACTATTAACCATTTTATTTTTCCTAAATTTTACAACATTGAATAAAACTAATTATTCCAACTTGAAAAGAACCAATTGAGATTTGTCTTGGTATTTTGAAATTAAACCAGACATTATGAAAAGATTCTGTTGCAATTATCAATAAAGGCAGCGATGATGAAATGCTAATTTCTCTAAATTATATCTCAAATTTGATGAGGTCAAGTTTGGATTTAAAGAAAATATTATAAATCAATGTATATATCTCAGGGTTAGTGGGAGTAATTTATCATTCTCATTTTGTACATGGATGATATTTTATTAGTCAATAAGAAATTCACATTAGGTTATTTATTTGTGCTTGTATATAATGATTAATTTTATGGAGGAGTGCTGAGCAGTTTATAATGTCATCTTCCACTATGCAAGCAGAATTTTGTGGCATATTGTAAGGTCACTTAAGTTAATTATATTATGCAAACGACTGCTATTTTGTCTTTTAAGAACAATAATTTAAGTAATGTGTCTAATGGATCGACATTAAATATCTTGTTGTTAAAGACAAAGTCAAAGATGATATTACATCAATACAACAAATTAATTTGAGAGCTATGCTAACTAATTCTCTCATTAAAGTATTACCACCCATTTTTGCCAACACGGGTTTGGTTGCTAATTATGATTTTGTTGTACCGAATTATGTATTAAGTTATGATGTGAAGCTTCAAATTATGACTTTGACTTTGAATTTATGAAATTTGCTTATTGATTATGTCACGCATTATGTTAAATTTAAGCAAATTTACTTAAGTGGATCGAATGAATTTTATTAACCATTTGTTAGAAAGAATACCAATGCTATAATTAATAGGGATCAAATAACAATAATAGTTATTTTGATTATATTAGTTTAGTTTGGTATTCTAACTGAACAAGGTTTAGGTTTTATTGGCCAATTCTGAATTTGTGTTTCATTATGATATTTTATAGGCCAAGTGGGAGAATGTTATAATTAATATGATTAATTATAATTAATTTGGCCTATATTATTTAATATGAATCAAGTTTAGTTATTAATTTTAATTAAATGGTGCATTGATTTTGATGGAAAATCAATGGACCAGTTTCATTCATTTTTTATCCCTTCAATAGCCTTAGTCATATTAATTAAAAATATTCTGTCATTTTTTTTTGCACCCCTTCCCTAATTTCTTCCATTAAGAAAAGTGATTGAATAGAGAGAAAAAAAAACGCTCTCAAGAAACCATCAATTTGGACTAAGGAATATTGAAGAAGGTCAGAAATTTCTGCCTAACGTCATGTCTGCCCTTCAAAACTGTAAGTTTCTATGACGATTTATTATTTTATATGAAAATACATAATTTTAGACTGTTAATTAAGAAATATTATGATGATTAAATATTTCAATTTCTATCAAAAAAAACCAATTAGAGCTCACGTTTCAAAGGCCCAAAGAAAAATTGGTTCCTTCATCCAGCTTCTAAAATGGAATTCAGCAGGCACCTTTCGAAAATTATCGCACTGGGATTCTGTCCGTTAAATCTATCTATCAACGTTATGGACAACAGAATACGACTTAATATATCTTTCCTCTACCTTTTAACTTACAAGTCAAGGCGGCAACATATTTTGTCTCTTCTACAAGGAAGTAATCCATCTTTCAATAATTTGAAGCTGCATCTTCTCTGTGGATTGAAGTTGAACTGATACTCATTTTTTGTTGCCTTTGTTGTTTTATGCCATTAACTTTTGGAATCTTCTAGGATTAGTTTAGTTCTTCAAGAAAGGTCTTGCGATCTTTGAATTGTTTTTTTCTTAAGTTGCTTTCAGATTTTATTTGTTTATTTTTTTTGAAGTCTGGTAGGCGAACTGTCATACCAGCGATTTTAATTAGTAAAACAAAAGTTATACAGACTTATAATATAGGATTTACAAAACTCAGCTAAGTTGCTATACCATACCAGTACCCGGTACCCCAACTGGTATGGCAATCCTGAGAACAGCTTCCTTAGTTGAATCCCAACTGGTATTGTAACCTCAAGTGGTACTGCAACCTCCCCTGGTACCGGCAACACTGAAAACTCCTGTTAGTTCTTCTAATCTGAACTTTTTTGGTCAGAAATATTAATCATTTGGCATACTACAAAATGCTATTGATTTAATTATGTTAAGGGCAATAATTTTAATTTAAAATTATGTTAACAGAAAAAATTTGTAGAAGTATCTTAGCTCAAACTCAAGAAGTGAACTTATATGCCAAAGAGAATTAAGTTAATTTCTAACTGATCATTCTGCAGTAATATATATAGGCAATTCTGTTGTTCCAAAATCTGTCAGAACATTTTTGTCTTTATTTTCAATTATAGAGGCACGTTTATGGCATGTTGTTTCTAGCTTGTGCATCAATAATGATTGTGTTGTTACCTTGTGATCAGAAGAGAGTGCGACTGTGGTGCCACCCCGGGAAAGCACGGCCCGTGAGACTCCACAGTTTGCAACAATAATCCGCTTTTTACCAACCACCACAGTCAAAGCAGTGGACCCCACGGTCTCCCTGAAGTCAGGCTCTATCCTGTCATATTGTATTGGTTCTTTGTTGGCTCCAACTTCAGCATCTAATCTTCTAAAGCTCTCCACCATTGTGTTTTCCCAGCATCCAAACTCTGATTCTATCATTGGCCATCGTCGAGCGACCTCTTCTGCCACGATCAAGTGCATCCTTTCCCTACATGCATTTGCTACTTGGGAGCCACCGTGCCCGTCATAGACTGCAAAGAAGTCGTATTCATGGCTACATGCAAACTCACTTGCTGTTCTGGTAAATGCAAGCTCAACCATTACTGCATCTTCCATGTCTCTCATTTTTCCTAGTCAAAAAGATGGACAAAATCTGGTAAACTGTTATTTAATTTTCAGGTTTGCATATTTCACTACTCGTCATGCATCCATGTATCCAATTAAGTGCCTATTTTAGAACCTGTTTTTTTTCATCTTATTTTGTGTGAGCAACACACACAACAACATTCAAATTGAAGTGTTCTTTGGCAGCAGCGCTGCTTAATGTACACATATATTAGCCAAAATATTGAAATCATAAGATTCATTAATCTACTAGTCTACTACAATCTCAAGTTCCCGTTTTAACGTCCGTAGATCATAAGTCTAAGTCCAATATTTCTGTTAAACGTATAGATCAAATAGGGTTTGATCAATTTATTTAAAATTAAATTTAAGAGTCTCCATTTTGACCATACTTAAATATGCTGACTGAGCAAGATTTTAAGAATTCATTTTTTTTTCACTGGATGCCTAAATGCTTTTCATTTCATGGGATGAGAAAGGAGACTTAAAATCATTATTCAAGATATAAGATGGATATATAAATACTATTTGGCCCGATCGGTAGTGTCGTCTAGCCACAACTGGTACACTCATCAGAACCTTAAGGCTTAAGCAGTGCTACAATATATTGGTGCTAAAAGGTCCAAATAATAGCGCAACAAAGGATCAAATAATCAAGTGAACTTAAGTTCTTCTTATACCACAAATTAAATGCAACCTGTATAGGCAACTAGCTAGGTATACATAATGAATCATCCTGTTAACGGTTGAATTTGCTCATTTCCTGTATGCACTAAGAGAAAATGGATAGTAGTCTTACATGGTAATACACTAATTATATTAAAGAACAATTGCTTAATTAATTAAGGTTTTACCTAAAAGCGATGCGACCCAGTAAGAGGGCTGCGGCATCAAACGTGGCGGTGTCTGCATCAACCCGTAACTGACACTGGAACTGACGCATCGCATTTCAGAGGTTCTGCTTTCCTTTTCCTGCCTCAAGTGCACTGAATCATCAGCAGCTGTCCATCTCTTCATCACGTAAAACTAATTAATTTATATAATCTTTGGGCTTGAGACTATATTCCACTTCCAGTACCTAGCAACACAAATAGAAGTGCAGTTGGCAATGGTAGAACTGGTCACTGGACACTGGTGCCTAGTGGGTACAAATAGGATTGAGATTGGAAGGGTGGGGTCTGGCACACGTGGCAGCATGCATGTTGCGGTGAGAAATGGATGGCGCTGATTGACTATGATCTGCATGCCCAGCCCACAGAATCAATCAAGCAAGCTTCAAGGTTCTACCACCATTAATTTATTATATATAGAAATAAAATATTCATTTAATTTCCAAATATTAATTTTAAGAGGAAAATAAAAGTTTATAAAAAATTGAAACATTAAATTATGGGAACATTTGTAATTTTTTACAAAATTTTAAGTGGAACGTTAACTTCGTTTCCTTCTTTTGTCATAATGCATATCGTTGGATTAATTTAAAATTTGGTTTTATCAGGTCCGACAATTCGGACCGTATAAACATAATCTATATAGAGAATGAACGGTCCGGAGTGTTTGCATGGTTTCCAATGTTATACGCAAATTCCACCTCTTTCCTTCAAACCTGTTGAGCTGAGCCTATAAATATATATATTGACAAAATGTTGAGTTTGGGAAAATGTTCGGACTTCAGAGAAGGGGAGTCGAACCATAAAAATATTCCAGATATCTTCGCTCGTTACCTTTTCACTCTTTCTCTCACATTCATGTGCCTCTCAGTCGCAAAATAAATCCAACTAAACAATCGTAGTGCAAAATACAAAGCATCGCATTTTGTTACTACCGAAGTTTAGCGGTGAATAGGAAGGATATAAATCCAACTAAACCCGTTTCGTTTTACTCTATTGTATCGTATTTATTTAATAGGACGAATATGGATAAAGTTTTATTTTCGTTAATTTATCGGATACGAATATAGATAAAAAAATATTTTATTAATTTATTGAATAATGATATGGATAAGAGCTATTTCGTATCCGTTAGAAAGATACAGTTACAAGGATATACATATGGGATCTTATCACACGAGTTGCCAACAAAATTGCTAGATTTTATGAAAGACCAAAGAACAAAAATATAAAGAATTATTTAATTTTACAATTTATTAATATGCTTATTTGATATAATTTAATTATTCAAATTATATAATTTTTATTGTTATTACTCGTTTTTTGCCGTTAATATCTAAGTGATTATGATAAGGTACGGATAAAGATAATTTTTAATGAATAAGGATGCGGTACAAATAAAGAAAAATTTAAAAGATATGGATATTTAAAATATACCGTACCATACCGTATCCTACCGTCGAGCAGCCTGCTACGTATTAAATCAGGACATGCCACCAAAGATTGTCGTTGAGATTCGTGTTAATTACAAATCTTCATATTAAATCAGAAATCAGTTAATTCCGAGTAACATTTGATGGATTTTACTTTTCTGCGTCTTCCAGACAAGAGCTTCCCATAATTTATTGTAATATTTGCGTTTCTATTTTGTTGTAAATTTTGCAAACAGATCTCCTTAGTTCATTATAGAATATCAATTAATGTTCCAAAGTAGAAAAATTGGATTAGATCTCAAAAGTTTACGAATTGTAAAAAATGATTAAAATTTTCAAAAGTTTGTTTTGTCGCCGTACGTCGACATTTATATCAGGAATTCGATTTTTTTTTTTCTGGAAAAAGTTGGCAAAAAGCCACTATCAATCTAATCTAGCAATAACCAGTTTCTGTACAGAAATTAAAAACACAAAAATGGAGGGATAATTCCAAGCCTAATCAACCAACCAACCAACCAAAGGACCCATATCAATTGGAACCAACATAGACTTTAGCTAGTTGTTATCATAAATTGTTCGTTTCTTGAGATGTCTGTCATTGAACAAAATAAAAACTTCTAGCTCGTAAAACAAAAAGAAATTGCTCAATAAACTACATTAGGCTTAATCAAACGGACAAGGTAAAGATGCCATCAGCAACTTGCTTCATAGTTGAGCAAGTTGACTTATAGGACTACAAAGATGTGAAATATCAAATTAATTGCTCTTATTTTGGTAAAACTGACAACAGCTTATAGAAACTTCTTTTTTTTTATATATATCACTTTTCTAGCTACTAGAATCAAAGCACGTCAAATATCCTAACAACAGCCATCAGATATCAACTAGTACTCTACCTCTCAAAAAGAACTTTTTAAAAAGAAGAAAAGAAAAATAGAGAGAGAAATCATTTTGCTATATCTCATAACGAATCAAACCAAGAATCAAAGTCATCAACTGGCTTTGCTGGCACAGAACTAGGCAAAACATCTACAGACGACTCTACCCGATTCTCGTTTTTCACATTCATCACAGCTTGCCCCAACAAATCATCAACTGATTCATCAAGGACTTCCAACTTGTCTTTCTTAGAAGAAACACTACCAGAAATCTTGTCATTAAATGACAAGGAAGTCTCTGCAAGCAAGTCATCTAGCGCATCATCCAAAGATGAAATGCATTGTTTATCTAATAAATCAATTGAGGCATTTGCACTATTTTCTGATCCTCTTGAGATTTTGGTTTCTTCAAACGAGTTAATAAGCACATCAAGCTTAGTCTCTATCAGGGATTCAGATGTAGAGGCCAAGGATTGAATCTTTTCTACAGATATATGACTAGACGGCACATTTTCTCTCCCAGCATTGCTACAGTCATCTAGGCTTGCTGATCTGTCTGGCTGCTGGCTATTCTCCTTTGGTTCAGGTACAAGCTGGAAAATTATAGGATATAGAAATTACATTAATAAAAGTAAAACTAATTGAACAGTTAAAGATTTTAACGAAATAAATCTAGTAAAGAATATTGTTGGAATAAATATCGTAGAAACTGTTCTTTTAGTATGCAACAAATTTCATCAACCAATACAATAAGAACAAAAGATAAATTTAATAACATGGTACCGTTTCTTCCAGAAACAAGTGATGATCTTCCAGAAAAAGCCTCTGTGACATCTTGAGTTTTGAGAGCTGTCCGGCAAGTGCATTTAAATCCATTGACAGAAATGAAACCTATACATGTACAGTGAGACAGATATTAATTTACGGGCTACGTTCTACCTGACAAACATCGAATGGTAAAAACTAATAACACGGGTGAAGTAAATAAGAGAAATAGCCAGATAACTATGCTACATTTTGGTCGTTGTCATGAGCCCTAACAAGATATTTCTGTCCATTCAACTGACTGCTAAAAGACTAAGATTGTTCAAAACCAAAATTACAATTAAATTAGCTAGTTAGAAAATTCTGATTTTTCAGGCTTGAAAAGAGTAATGTTGGGACCCTTTAATTTATTTGACATTAATTACTAAGAATTTGTAAACACCAGCAGATGGAGGAGTGCAGAGAAGGATGGAGTAGCAGTAGGCCAGTACCTACCTGATAATTGGAGGAGGCCGAGGCAGCATAGTCATCAACAATGAAATTGTCGTCCTCACACGAAGATAAAAGCATTTCTCCTCTAGCAGACAACATGGAACTGGAACCTGAAGCTTGCAAAAATTCTAGTGGGAACAAAACCAAATTATCTTATGTTAATGTTAAGAAGAAAACATAAAAAAAAACAAAAAAAATGTAAATAAATAAGAATAGGAAGGAAAGGAAAGAAAATGTTACCAAATGAAAAAGCAATTGGTTGGGGTTGGGGTTGGGGTTGGGGTTGAGAGCGCGCCTGTTGGATGAGATAGCGGTAATCAGCCCCTTTGCTCTTGGCCAAGATCTCAGTCTCAGTCGAGTCTTGCGCTTGTGCTTCGCCTCTCTCCTGAGTCTCCTCTTCCTCCTCCTCGTCTCCATCGTATCGATCCCAATTGGATGGGAGCTCCGGGCGCGGACGAGCACGCGGGGCCTCTACTCCCTTGGATGATGAGGATGAGGATGAGGCCTTCTTCTTGGCGGCGGCGGCGGAGGGAGTGGGGTGGGTTCTCCGGCCGTGCAGAGAGTGGCCCCGCTTCGATTTAGCTGCGCCTTTCGGGTCCATTCTAACAACTCATCAACTAAACAAACAAACTGTCTTGCGTCTTGACTCTTGTTACTAGTCTTAATGCGTATATATTCATTTGGACTAATTTTATTGTACATTTTGACCAATTTCAAACTCTTTTTAACTCCTTACATCATCAATTTCCTCACTTACTACAAACACGATCCAGAACAATCTTGTATTATTAACTGTTGATATTAAATCGAACGGCTCAGATAAAAAAACGTCGAGATAATCTCTCTGGTCGGCCGACCAGAGGATCTCGTTCCAAGAGAGTGTGTACCAAAATACTTCATTTTCATTATCAAACACACGAAGCAAAATTAATTTCCTGTCGTAATTTCGTCCTTGACGGTCCAACGGGCTGGGAGCCCAGCCCACTCTTAAGAGCGCTGAAGAGGCCGAGAATGAAAGTTATGGCTTATGGGTCGAGCAGAATCCATTCCATTTCCATACAAATATACAAGGAATACAAACGAAACGAGATCAATCGCAGAATCGAATCGAATCGGCGATGAAGTTCAGTGATTCGCCGGTGGTGGAGCTGGCGGTGGGCGGGAAGGTGCTGTCGTTCGAGCAGGACAACGGGTCGATGCACGTGGGCACCTCCGTCTGGCCCTGCTCTCTCGTCCTCGTCAAGTTCCTCGACCGCTGCCTCTCCGCCTCCCCCTCCCCTTACTCCCACCTCCTCCCCCTCCCCAACCAGCGGGCCATCGAGCTCGGTTCCGGCTGCGGCCCCGCCGGCATGGGCCTCTCCCTTCTCGGCTTCGACATTGTCCTCACAGACATCGCGCCCGTTATGCCCGCTCTCAAGAGGAACATCAAGAGGAACCGGAAGATTCTCGGCAAGGCCCCCAAGTACGCGCAGCTCTACTGGAACAATCAGCCCCAGATTCGGGCCATGGGACCGCCTTTCGACTTTGTTATCGCCGCAGATGTGGTCTACATGGAGGATTCTGCATTGCAGCTGGTCGATGCCATGGAGGCGCTTCTTGCACCTCACGGCGTCGCTCTGCTCGGGTAATGCTGCTCACAAATTATTATTTTTACTATAGAATTATAAGATTAATTTCATGCCTTGTTGGCCTATTCCCTTCATGTCCTGCAAATTGGAATGAGCAATTAGGCAGCCTATTTTTGTGCTATAAAGCTTTTTGTTGCCCTGATTTTGCACCATTTAAAGTTAATGTTATGCTAGTACTTGTTCGAAACTTGATTATGAGATACCAAACAAGCCAACCAGCAACATAATACTTGTTCGAAACCTGCCTCTTCAACCTGGTTTTTACTAAATTTTACTGGATTATAATACTCTCTCTCCTTCCCATTTTAGTATTTTCTAATTCAAGTATTCAACACAAACCAGGATGGTCGAAGGATCTCTTATGATGTTTCTCCACATTTCTCTAAACTGCATATGCATATATTTCTGTAACAGGTATCAGCTACGATCACCGGAGGCACATGCTGTGTTCTGGGAGAAGTTGAGAAGGGTCTTTTCTTTTGTTGAGAAGGTACCACATGAGCACCTACACCCGGATTATGCATATGAGGAAACAGATGTCTATATAATCAAGAAACAGGCCTAAATCTTCAAAGTTAACATTTGTATGTTTTGATTTTGAAATATCTTACGAATAAATCAGGTTAATGGCACGCAAACTTACAAGATTCTGCTGTTGGATGCTCATTGGATTGACTAGTAATAGGTATTATGAGCATAATAGAAGAGGATATTGTGGCTATTTATCAAGTGATTAAACTTAGTTTTCTACTCTTTTTGACTCATCATGTCAAACCAGAGAACCTACACTAACAAAATAAGCCTTATTTGAATCTATACTAAACATCAATTGCGAATATGCTAGAGAAATGATGAATTTATCTCTCTTTGTTGGCTATTTGATCAAAACTTGTCATGTGGATCAGCAAAGCATAATAGTTTTTTGGGACCTAATCTGAGCTTATTGGTGTCCAATTTTACTTCGATTGGACAATCAATGAGCAACATGACGTGATATAGCCTTTCAAATAATGAACCTCTTTCGACACAGACAAAGTTTTCTTTCTTACTGATCACATGCAAGTATAGATGAAACGGTACTCGCTAAATAGCATAATACTGTTTGGCCTGTCCTCCGTGCTCTCATGAATTCATGACCTACTTTTTCTCTCTTGCATACAATTTAAATTACATGTACTATTAATCTATTATGTAAGTATTCAAGATGATCACTTGCTAAATCATGGGAGATAATTTCGTTGACCTTCAATGACCAATAAGATTCTTTTTAAACAAAATATTTAGGAAAGAGGACTAGTAAGAACTCTTAAGAGAAATAGATTTATATGAATGCTATCAGGACACATCCTACAGAGATGTATTTACTGACCTAATATTATTTTTATAGTTATACTTGCTCTTAAGCATCAGAATAAGGAGCCACACAATCTTAACGTTTGTTCATAGAAGTATAGAACTATTAAATTCTTCCATCATCAATTGACCCATCACATTTCATATCTTTTGAAGCAAAAATAATGAAAAAACAAAGTTTATCTCACAATTTATATTTACAATATTTCAAAGGTAACCCTCGAAAACTTGAAAAAATTTTCTAGATGTTTGACTAGGTACGAGTATGAGAAGTTGCATCCTATAACACTGTGATTAACCCGTTCAACATTTTCTTTTTTCCAAACAAACAAAAATGATTCCTTTGAAATATTGTGAATTTTGTATAACAAGCAAAGGTAAATTGTTTGCCCCTAGTTCTCATCATTTTAATGTAACTCTAAGATGAACAGCACCCGGCGGCCTTAACCTCGGACACATCATCCTTGGTACCTACATTTATAGTCTGACCCTTTGGTGGGGCAGACGGGTCAACACCGATGTCAAGTGCCTTGCGGCTGACCACATGGTATATTTGTGTCAGCACCTCAGTGAAAGCTGTCTCCACATTCAACGCTTCCAAAGCTGATGTCTCCATGAAGAAAGTATTGTGGGTCTCGGCGAATTGCTTCGCATCCTCAACTGTGACTGCACGGAGGTGGCGTAGGTCGGCCTTGTTGCCAACTAGCATCACGACAATATTGTGTTCAGTATGGTCCCTTAGTTCCTTGAGCCACCTCTCGACATTCTCAAATGTGATGTGACGGGTCACATCATAGACAACAAGAGCGCCAACTGCTCCACGGTAGTATGCACTTGTGATGGCACGGTACCTGTTTTAGCATAGGAAAGAGAAGTTATAGTGACATGTAACTTACAAAAGTGATAACAAGTTTGAGAAAATGCTGCAAATGCAAAACATCTGGAATTTCCAGAATGTTTTCTAGGTGTCAACACCAAAACCAGATCTATCCTGGTAACCGGATTGACCAAATGGATCAGTTCTGGGTTAAGCCAAACCAATCTTGTCAGTTTTTTGTTTTTATTTTTATTTTATTTTGTCTGCATAAGGTCAAATCACCTATTAGGATCATTCCAGGTTTGTGCTTTTCCCCCCTTTTTTCCGTGAAAGTCTTAACTGCCTGAAGGCAAATTTTAAAGTTCTCTCTCCAACAGGTTTATACATATAAAAAATCCAATAATAACCAGCATTAGAATGTTTCTTTCATCAGGATATGTATGCTAAGATAATTCTCCAGTTGTAAAATTATGACCTGTGTTTCTAATTTTGCACATATATGATCAGAAAGATATGGTTCATGGAATTTGCTCTCATACAGCATTAATTGACACCTGAAGATGGAAATAAATAAGCATTTTTTTTTATCAACAACTGTATTTCTATATATATCTTTACGTATGATTAAGAGCTGGTTTGCTTATGTGAAGCATTAAAAAGCCAAAGCATGCCTCGTACGATTTTAATTTATTTGTTATTCATCTTTCTAAAAGAATTGGAGTGGAAAGATTTAGTGGTGTAGGTGATCGTCTTTATATGCCCTGTACAATACTGTGATCGCTTGTATAATCGGAATTTTTGCATGACAGGAACTCGATTTCTGAATATATTACAAAGGATGCATTTACAAACATAGATCTGTTTTCTTTCAGGAAAAGTTTTCTGATGTTAGCTTGTATTCAAAAGTCAGAACATAGATTCATTGGTGAAGTAAATTCACACTTCAATCAGACAATCAGATGACAGGAATTGTCTATGAGAATTACATATACATTACAGAATTAAAATTTGCAGATAGCAGTAGAGTAAAAATTTGCGTAATTGTAAAAATAATGAAGGTACCTTTCCTGACCAGCTGTGTCCCAAACCTGGGCCTTTATGACCTTATCATCAACTCTGATGCTTCGAGTGGCGAATTCGACCCCGATAGTCGACCTCGACTCAAGGCTGAACTCGTTTCGTGAGAACCGGGACAAAAGATTAGTCTTCCCCACACCTGAGTCTCCTATCAGCACCACCTTGAACAGATAATCATAATCTTCATCTCCTCTATAAGCCATGCTCTTGCTCTAATTCTTTTTTGTTATTTTCTGTGGTATTGTGTTTATCTGATTTGCAAAAGCCAAGGAAAGAGATCAAGGAAGGGACTCAAGGGAGAGGAGGAAAGGAAAGACAGAGAGGTGGGAAGAACGTCGGCTGTTTTTAGACAAGGGATAAATGCTTGGAATGGACCTGGTTCATGACTCGCACCAATAACGCCGATTTTAAAGGGCCTCTGAAATCTGATTCCACTACCCAATCTGCACCCACCTGACCACCTCCTCCTTCCAACTTCCAAGGGAATATTTGCAATTTGGTTGGTTCAATTCGTCCCTGCATGTGTCTTACCAGCTAGCCACTCGTTATTATGATTTGGTCAAAATTTCCAATAGTGCAGCACGGATGAATTCTCCAATGTTGACAATGCTGGAATTGATTAGTGCTTTTGATCATACTCCAATCCAACATAGAATTTAGATATTAGACTTCTGATAACACTAAAATTCAGCACAAAAATGTTAAACTACTTTTTTTTTTTAAAAAAAAGAAAAGTAGAATTACTCCACAAAGCTTAAATCTTTAATTAAATGATATGTATATGTAGGGTGAAAATTTATAGTTTATTATCATCGAGTGCTTCATCCATTTTTCATTAATTTATACGCGTCTATTGATGAATATTTTTTTAATTTATTGTTATTGACAGTACGTTTTCATTTATTTTCCACTCATAAAAAGGTTGTTTATTGCATTATGCCCGGAGAGAGAAATATCTGTTTGAGGAAAATATAAGATAAATTGTATAAAAAAAATCTTTTCATTTAACAAATTTTGAACACAATCAAATAATAGAATCTTGAATTGTGCAGTGTCTACTCTTTTGTTAATATTAAGTGTGAACTTTTTCGTACATTTTTTTTTTACAAAGTATAAACTTTCTGCCAGCACATTTAAATTCGAGTTGCAAAGGGAAAGAACTGGTAATTGTTAACATACTGTAAAACAATAGATATGAGATTATGATTATTATTTGTATTTAGCGTAAAGATAATGTATATGACTAATGATCTTATTCCATGTGATGGTGGTAATAAGAAGTTGTGTTTCATATGATAAATTTACTTTTTCTATTCAATGTCCAAATGTAGAATTGGACTTTTAAGTTGTCTCAACCTTTGACATGTGATTAAGCCGCTGGTATTGCTAGAGTCCGATTAAAAATAGTAAATCAAATTGGACGATATGTCAATAGGATATTTTAATGAAAGTCATATGATATAATATGTCATTTTTTTTTGCAAATATTTTAAAATATTATATATAAAATTTTGAAAAATAAATTGTTTGTAAATTTATTTTGATAAATAATTAACTCGGACATCATAAAGAACTCAGAATCACGCTGGTGAAGGAGAAGGATTGGCAATACATTGTACGTACGACTTCGTCCAGGAGTAATCAACAGTTTCTCGAGCGAAGAAACGGTCATTATTACGAAAAGGAGTTCATACTTCTTGCAACGTCAGCTCCTTGGAGAACGGGTCAAAACATGTTTTCAATCGTGAATGGACCCGGAGATTTTTAGGGTGTGTTTGGATGGATAGGGAACAGAGAATAGGAATAAGAAATTTCGATTTGCGTGCTTATTCTTATTCTTGTGCAACTCAAACAACACAAGAATAAAGAATGAGGGCTCTTATTTCTATACTAACAAAACTACGGTATAAGAATAAAAAATAAGAATAAACACGCAAACCGAAATTTCTTATTCATATTCTTTATTGATGGCTTATTCCGTTGCATCCAAACACACCCTTAGTCCATGAGATGGGAACGCAGTGGATTGAGGTATGTTGCCGAGTCTACCTGGTACTTTTGCAAATTTGTTTTTACTCAAGTTGTTGTTTTTTTTGCTTTGCTGTATTGAAATTCCTGTGGCGTAGCTGCCATTGACAAACCTGTAGCAAATCATTGCTTTTTCAGCCAGCTTAATTTCCTACATTGTGGGTACAGTCTTTTGAGTTGAGTAAGTCAACAATACTAAGGTTTCTTATAAGACTTTGTTATTTTTGTTTTTCAATTTTAATTATAAAATGAAAAGGTGACAGATGATCAAGCCAACTCATTTGGATCAGGCCACGACCCATGACTCATTTTGACTGAAACTTTTGTGTTTATTTCTTTCTGTATTTCATATTTTAGTCTAATTACCTGAATCCTTGCTTGGTGATCTTTGGCTCCGTTTGGATGAGATCCGGAAAAAAAAAAGAAGGAAAGAAGTATTGAAAAGTGTGTAACTTTGTGAAGAGTTTGGATTGTTTATAATAAATTTTTTCCCTTCTTCCTTCTTTCTATCTTCTTCTCAATGCATCCAAACGGTGCCTTTATGTTATATATGTCGTTGTATGAAACTGGTTGTATGAAACTGTTTGCATGTGGGTGCTCCTTTTGGGGTACTATTCTATACTATTTTCAAATAAATACAAATAATATATAAAAATATAATGGATATAGAACACCTTATGCACATTATTTCTGTTCCATCGGATTGCTTTAAAAGTCGTGCAGAGATTTGGTATGAGCGGCTGAGATGATGGTGCTAATTTCTCCGTTATATCTGTCCAACGGAGCTGTCTCCTATTGTCATGAGTCTCCAATCGAAAGAAAAAGAAAAGAAAATCTAACTTCTTCTCTCTGCCTCGTCGTCTCGTCCAAGCACCTCCTCCTCTCTTATCGCCTCGATCAACACATCTCAAAGCATCCCGATGCACCTCCGCCTCCTCTTACAACCCTAGAGACAAGCTGCTTCCTCTTCTTACAGCGAAACAACCCAATGTATCAAGGTTTTAAAATGCGATTTAATTATGCGATTTGACGGTTGGGTGGTGATTTAGCGTTTTTCGGTGATAAAACGGTAAAAAAACGGTTTATACGGTGATAAAATGGATAAAACGGTAGTACGGTATAAACCAAATTTAAGATAAAACGGAAAAAACGGAGTTTTTTAAAAACTTGCAAGGTATATAAGCCGTGGTTTAATTAGTTTAATTTTTGTTCCTAATTCTGAATTGACTGGTTTTGGAGCTGTCCAAAAAACCCTAGATTTTGAAATTGAGTTGGAATTTTGTTCCACCAGACCAGAGCAAGATGCAGTTCTGATTTTTGCTTCAAATTAAAATATACATGACGCACAGCTTACGAGGTTGGATTATTATTTGAACTTAAATGTAATGTTTTCAACTTTCAGCTAATTAAGGAGTCTGCACCTGATATATGACAATTATATCAGCTGGGTTTGATCTTTGATGCGGCAAGAGGTGAATGTGACGTTATTATTCAAACTTGTATTTATTATTTTCTTATTTATAGAATTTTTCATATGCTTATATTTAGAATTTCAAATTCGTGGTTTCTTGTGGAATATGACGCAAAAAATGGACCAAATCCAAAGTAGGGTGGGTTTGTTTTATTCAAGGCCAAAATGTTAAGATTATTGTTAAAATGATCAGTTTCCATTTTACTAGAGTGTAGAAATCTGTATATTTGACAGAGAATTAATATTGGTCCTAGTTAGCATTAATTGCTGCCTGAGTTGTCAAGGGAAAAATTAAAGTTAGTACATGTGCCTCACTTGGCTGAGAACAAATAGATAATTTGATTTTACTGTAGTTGGAATTTTACTATATATATATTTTTTAGGTTTCTAATCTATTTTAATCTATTAATTGATTTTTAATCATAGTTGATTCATTATGTAATGCAGGAATGAGTGGCCAAAACAGCTGGAATTAGTTGGCGAGAAAAATGGGGCTTATAGCTAATTGGGTAGTTTTGTGCATTCAACTTTTAGTCCATGATGTGAGAAAAATCGGACTAGCTCTCATTAAAGGGTACAACAAGCAATAAATGTTTATGCATAGGCGGAGACCAATGATTTTAGGGGCTGTTTGGATTGAGTGGAGATTTTGGAGAATTTCATCTTCCTACCATAAATTTATTATAAACAATTCAAACTCTTCACAAAATTACACACTTCCCAATAAATTTATTCCTAGGAATTGCAACTTTCCCAAATTCTCCAAATTCCTAAGCGATCCAAACGGCCCCTTAGATTGCATTTCTATGTATTTTGATTTTGCTTTATGTATAGTTCTGATTTTTATATAGCTGGTGTAATATAATTATTGAGGGGAGCTCTTTTTTTGTACAACTTCATGGGGGATAGATAACACTGGTGGTACTGGTACGAGGATGGTTAGTACTGCCTTACTGGTATGAAATTCTGGTTTCATTTCTTTGTGAGCGAGCAATCCAGATATTTTTGTTACTTCTCCTTGTAACTTAGTGCACTACTTTTCTCAAGTGGCAAAGTAGTGCACTACTTTTCTCAATAATTTTTCATGCTTACATAGTTACATTACATGGTACATATGAACTTAAAAGGGGCTATGATGATTAGTTCATCTTTGTTTAGTCCATGTGATTTTCTTTTAAACTTAAAAATTAAGTGCCCCTATTCTGTCCTCAAGCTATGGTGATGGCTTTTATGTGTTTCATGATCGCATCCAAGTGACTGTATTTAAGCAAATGATAAAGTGACTATTTATTGTGAAGGTCACTGGTGCTATTTGGTTCTTTTCTCCTAATTTTACCATCTTCGGTCTTCACAATTTCACAATATTTTACTGAAGGCATCCATACTTGTACCAAGGAACCCATAAATGAGGGATGAGCAAAAAGCTCGTAATTTGTGAGTTTACTCGAACTCGACTCGTTAATAACTCAGTTATAACTCAAGCTAAAAGAACTCGAGTTGAACGAACTCGGTTAATCGAAGAGTCGAGTTTGATTTAAGCTCAACTTGGCTCGTTGACTCGTGACGTAGTAAATTTTAATTTTTTGGAGATTATCAACATGATCTATGAGTACTAATATTGAGTTTCAAGACATGTTTTGCTTCAAATCAGTGGGAAAAAATAAAATTGATAATAAATTTTATTTTTTTATATTATTGTATATATCAATTACATTAATTTTGAAATATTGTATCAATTAAAAAAAATAAAAAAATTGATGTCAAGTTGACTCGTAACTCGTGAGCCAACTCGAGTTAGAGACGAGTTGAGTTTGAGCTAACTTAAAATAACTCGAAAGTATTTCCAACACTAGACTCGAGCTAACTCGAGTTATAGCTGACTCCAGTTTGAGTTGGCCCCAACTCGCTCGAACTCAGCTCGTATACAACCCTATCCGTAATTAACTCAAAAGCATCCATAATCTAATCTAAGATATATATTAATTTCCGTGGCCGCATTTTGAATTGTTCCAAAAATAATATTTTTTAACATTTCTATAATTACAAATAGGTTTTTTTTAATATATTAAAAATAGTTGTACCAATTATTTTTTAATCTATGAACTAAATATATTTGGAAATATAATTAGGTATTTCATGCCTAATCTATATCTATAGTATTAATTAAAACTGTAATCTGTATTATCCCTCCTACGACATATGATCTAAGCCCTCTAATTTTTTATGGTAGATTTTTTATATTTAGATAAAAAATTTTGGCAAGTTTGATTAAATAGATTGAATTATTCTCAATTTCAAAAAAACATGCGCAACGAAGCTACGCTGCCATGTCTAGTTTAGAATATGGCATCCATAATTAAAATCGTAATAAAATGGTCAAATATTACAAGCATGCATTACGTGTCTATTACAAGCTAGACTATGTTACAAAAAGAAACAAGTATCCAATAAATTTGGGTTATAAACTTATAATTGAAATCATAATTTGAGTTTTTTCTTCATTTCTTAAGAAAATGGCTGACCAGTTCCCAAAATAAAAAGGCATCAAAACCAATAATTGGTTCAAGGGAAAGCTTGAAATAACCATCCATGTTGCTTAATTAATTAACATAATTGAAACTAAAAACACTTAATCACGTGTTAACCAAATTTATTGGGTGGGTTGAACGGATTGAACGGATTTACAGATTTTTTGTCGTGGTGCTAAAAAAAAAAAATTCAACTTGATCTTCCATTATTTTTCTTAATCATTAGAAAATTTTTAATGGTATAAATTTTGACTAAACATTGACATCAATAAATATCGCCTATGTATGTAACTAACGCCATAGCCTTTCTTAAGCTGAAGCTGATACAAAATTCCAATATTTTTTTTAGGCTGTGCTCCACAGTCCACAACATTTTTGTAATGGAATTGAAGGGAAGGGGAGGCTTGGAGGAGGAATGGAAATTTTTACACTCTAATTTTGGGGGGACAAAATCTATTACGTGGGGTAAAGTATTTCCATGAATCCATTCCGTTCCATTATAAAACCAAATGGAATAAGCCAACAATGTTTCCTTTCTCTTCCATTCCTTTCTCTTATTTTTATGCGTCCTGGAGCAGACCCTTAAGAGAACTAGGCAGTGAAGTAACTGGTAACAAAAATATTACAATACTTACTACCCAATAGAGACATTACGTGGCAGCTCAAATTTTAATCTTCATCCTTATTGGGATGTTTGTCCCGGAGCAATTCTACAAATAATTAAAAAGAGGACAACTCAATTCAGTGCTTTGCTGCACATGGAGTTGGAATGAAACACATACTCGGCTTCTTGCTTGTTTGATTTTTGTCTTCCTATTTTGTTAGGTGATAAAATTAAAATAAAAGCATTGAAACAACGACTAATTCCGTGTTGGCTTATGGTTGTTGGCACATGTCCAGACCGAGTCAACCCCATTTGCTAGTTCATACTTGATAACAAATTGAGGAACCACCATCTTACAATACATGTGGTGCTTCTCTGAATATGTCCTAATTGTACATTGTATTTTTCTCAGCTTGCGCAATAGAGATAAGTGGGTACGTAATACGCTAATAGACATAATCTATCAATGAAACAAACATAATAATGCTATAATCTTACATTGAACTTTGAGATTATTCATGGAGCTTTTCCAAATCTGGTCCAATCTGAACAATACTAATCCTATATCCGACGGACTCTGTATAAAACGTGATATACCCTGTGCGGCTGTGCCATACAAACATGGATTCTGTACCTTGTTTTTTGTTTTTTCATCTTTCATTTTATTACTTATTAGTATTATTATTATTACTATTTTTAGACGCATGCGATAATTACAATTAGGGCTGAAAATGGTAGTCGTTTCGATTGTCATTTCGTTTTGTTTCGTCCGAAATGGAACGGTAACGATCAAGGATTTTGATTTCGTTTAAGGAACGGAACAGGTAACGCAAATAGAAATATCGTTTCGTCTCAGAACGGAACGGTTAATGAAACGAAGCTATTTCGTGATCATTTATTTCGTCTGTTTCGTCTTAAATTGTACGGTATTGCTATTATCCTGATTGCAGAGAGGTGATGGCGGAGAGAACGAAGCCATCGATAAAACCTAATAGCGCCGCTTCTCTCTCCATCTCTCTCTCCTCCGATCTCCCTGTGTCTTCTCCGATCTCCTCTTCTGCTCCAATTGGAACCCTTCCTACTCCAATCGATAACCCCTCCTGCCCAGCTACCCCAATCGGAACCCCTTTTGCTCCAAATCGATAACCCCTCCTGCTCCAATCAGAACCCTCTCTCCTCCGACCGCCTCTCCCTCACCTCTCTTCCTCTGCCCCCTCCTCTCACTCATCCTTCTTCCTTTGTCAAACCGAAACCCTAACTAAACACCTTCTCACTCACTGCCTCTTTCCTTCACTCTTGATTTTACTCTCCTTCCTTCAAAGCTCCTCTAACATTGATGAAGGCTGGTGGCGGAGGCACCACTCCTCTGTCACATCGATAAAATCTTGATTTTCCTTTCCTTACTTCAAAGCTGGTTGAACCGTAGATCACCACTCCTCTATCGTTGTCGCCAAGAGGTTTGTTGTCAACTCAACGAGCAACTCAGAAAAAACAGGTTTGTTGTTAATCAGTTTACTACTTTTCTGGTTCATGGTTGGATGCTAATTTTCTGCTGGATTTTTTACTGGTAAATGTTTTCAGAAAAAAAATTTTTGTTAGTAAGAACATATTTGAGATTCCTGATAAAAAAAAGATTTTCTGGTAAAGATTTTCTACTTAGATTCTTTTTAATAAATTCTTTTTTTGAGGTACTATTTTCAGCATAAGCAAACTGGTTACTAACTTACTAATATTTTCAAGTACTGCTTTTGAAGTAGTGCTTACTACTCAAGGCTGGTTCTTGTTGCATAACTTCTTATTTTGTTACTGCTATGTAGGTGTTAGGTATTTTGTGGAAGCTTGCTACTGCTTTAGTACAATACAAGGCATTGCTACAAATCATGTGGCATTTTGAAGACTGATAATTAAGTTACTGTTGTGCTTTAGTTATATCGTGTTGTGCTTAATCATGTCTGTAGTGATGTTGTATGTCTGTAGTTATGTTGTGCAAGCCAAATTAAATCATGTTATGTCTGTGCTTTTGTTGCTTTGTAAGAAACAACATTGTATGAGACGCAAGGACAAATTTTAATGGTTAAATCATGCTATGTTTATGCTTTTATTGTTTTGTAAGAAACGGACCATAATTTTAAACTGTTCAATCGTCTTTCATCATTTATTTCAACGCAACGGCTAACGCCAGAAATTTTTCCAGCACGGAACGCAAAACGCAGGAACAAAAATCTTTGCTTCTTATAACGCAACGATTGACGCAACATGCTAGTTTCGTCATCGTTTCACACGTTATGCAGGCCTAATTGCAATACACAAAGCAGGCCAGAAAACAAATAATGGGCTAGCGAGGCCTTGATTGCTGATAGGACCTGCATCTAAGTTGAGGCCTTGAAACTTTTATCTTCTCTCCTTTTAAGGCCTTGAATGCAGATATTTCTCGTCTCTCTCTCTCTTTTCAAGGGGGAAAAAAAAAAAGAAAAATAGCGATCTTCAATCATCGTAGCAAGAAAGAAAGAAAGACAAAAAAAGCAGGGAGATTATTGTAAGACCTAAGCTAAACTAACTTTTTTTTTTTTAATTTCAAGCTAAACTAAGTTCATCTCTGTCCTAGATTGTGCGGTCTACACTAGAATGGATTGGAATCATTGGATACACATCCAAACTCCTAGAATTGCAATGCAATTAATTAGTTTCTTTTTTATTCTATTCGTTATAAATTAAATGACCTGGAGTCCTGGAGAACAGCTGACCTTGCAATCTAAATAATAACAATTGCAGATATACATTTATTATTGTTGGAGTTATGTTCTAAAAGTCAATAATTTAATGGCTTAATAATTAGTTTATGTTATGAATAATAATTTTATCATTTTTTCTAGGTTTATTATTGACGGATCATTCAAGTTGAGGATCTGAATTGTGAATCTCTGTGGATTATTCTTTAGAATGACAATAATAAATCTAAACTGTCCATAATCTTGATAATTAACAAGGAACATTAATTATCATATAAGATTAGTAGGCAAGTTAAGTGATGATTAAGTTTTACAAATCATAGGTAAAGAGTTACCAACTTAATTGCATATGTATATATTATTAGAACATAGCACAGGACTTGACCCAATAAAATAAACATATGGATTGTGTTATGTGTCATTGTTTATTTCATATGAGTTTGATTCTAAGTTTGAAATGATTCAATCTTTCCACATGAGGATATGTTTTATAAGTTTAGTCTACCGCTGATTTCCAATAAGGGCGGCTATACGGATTTTATTTATGTTCTCTTGAATTGTGTGGGGAAAGATTGTTCATCAAGAAAATCGTATATCCCTCATCAGTATACCTATTGAGTGGTGATATCTGTTTGGGCCCCTTGATGGAGTTGGATTGTTTGGCCAATTTCTACAATCAACTCTAGATCAAGAAATGTATAATCTGCAAGAATGACACATTTCTATCTTGGATTATACAATGATATCATGAGGCATAAGAATCAGACAAGAAAATACTTTTATTTCTTATGTAGAATTGAGATATTATAGCAGTACATTATTTACGTGAATTGATAATCATAACGTGTTGCTAAATACCGCTTATAATTATTAGAAATAAAAAACGATTTATTTTCCATGTCCAACATAACATAAATCTTCAAAAGGTCACACAAATATGACTTTAATCACACAGTGCATTATTTATTTATTTACAACAATAAATGATGAAGGCTTAAAATCTAGGAATCAAATAAATTTATAGACCTAGAGCTAACCTCACTAATCGTTTGGAGTAAAACTTTAGTGTCGAACCCAAGGGACGGTTTAATTGAATACCGGACTTATCCTTTTTCAAAAGCTAGACAATAATTTTTTTGTGGAGTTTTGATGAATTAAATATAAAGGTGCAAGTAAAGTATATATTTTTGGTTGTTTTGTCAATTAAAATAAAGTAAACAACTAAAGTAAGGTTTTTGAGTTTTCAAACAGTATAAAAAACGTCTTAGGATTCAGGTTTCACTTTGATTTGGACTCTAGAACACAGAACTTATCACTTTCGTGCATCGAACGGTGTTTTTCAAGCGTTCACTTCTCTGTTCGGTTCGAACAAGGATCTGTTCGGTCCGAACAGAGTGTGAAAGTGTGTGGTTTTGACCTTTTATGATATTTTATGCTTTGTGCTAGGGTTTGTTGGCTAAATCTAGATTTACTAAACCTCAGCTGTCGCTTGTTGGACTAGAAAATGGTTTAATCACAACCTAACCTAATTAACTCGATTGGTTCACAACTTTTGGTATAGAATTCAATCAACTTAAACTTGTTTGTTGGAGTTCATAAGAATATCTAGAGGTCTTTTGGACTTGTCTAAAAGTTACACTTTTGGTGTCAACTAATCTCCCCTTTCGGATCTACGATTTATCCCAAATACTTTATTTGAACTAAACTTGTTTATCCTAACTTAGACTTGACTAGATGCGGCCGTACAACTAGAAGGTGATTAGGAAATCACAAGCAATTAGTATAAGTCTCAACAAAACAAATCAACAAAACATATCATAACATAACGAGTCAAATCACAACATCCAAACCTATGTTACTAGCTTACCCCTAAGACTACATAAATTTAGCCTAACATAGTACTAAAACACACAACAAATAACATAGAAATCACAAGATACAAACCTATTGAAAATAGAGAAGAAAACATAGAAGAATAAACCGAATACTCCTTTATGCTTTCGAACTACGATCTCTAGGCAGTGGTGTATTGCAAGATGGTCACCAAACTCGTCTTCTTGCTGCCGTCGCTTCAAAAAACTAAGATTTGATGATCTCCTATGGTGGAATCGCCTAAGGAAGGTGGAATTGTGGTATGAAGGGTTCGATTTTTTTCTTCTGGTCTAGAGGTGTATATATAGATGTCCCAGGTCGCAAGTATGGAAGGCTAGGGCACCAGGACGTAAGAAATTACCATAACAATCAGTTTCTATGTAAGAAATACTGCCATATGTGATATGGCGGCAATTTGGTCGGACCGAACAGATGGTCAGTCGAATCGAACAGGAGAGAGAAAAGACAGCTACACAAGTCTGATATTGTGATGTACAGTTGGATCGAACAGGCTTGTGGTCGGGTCGACCAGAAGAGGGGAAATAACGCCTGGCTGCCATAGATTCTGGTCCGATCGAACAGGCTTGTGGTCGGGTCGACCAGAAGAGGGGAAATAACGCCTGGCTGCCATAGATTCTGGTCGGATCAAACAGATGATTGTTCGGGTCGACCAGAAGAGAGAAAAGAACCTCCAATGCTAGGAATGAGTCGTCTAGCGTGCGTGCTACGTCGGAAAATCATCAAAGTCCTGTAAAATAAGAGAAGAAATGACGGTAGAGCCAATTCCTTGGAAATCATAGCAATTTATTGAATAATTCAATGGTTTGAGTGTTATTTGAGTGCCAAGTATGGTCCAAATGCCTACAAATAGTAATGATATCAATAAATAATATGAAAATATGATAGATTGATTAATTAATTATATATCGTTGTGAACCGTAATAATTAATTAAGTCAATGGAATCATACAGAAATAAATTAATGAATTAACTAATCCTAAAATAATTATTAATGATTTAATAATTAATTTAGTTCAACACAATTTTAATATAAATGGTTATATTAATTAATTGGACCGTTATTTAAATAGCAAATATATAGCCCAATTAAAGTGCAAAGTTGAGATGCCTTAATTATATGAATTAAAGATCCAAATGAAGATGTTAGATGACCTATAATGGTCCATTTTGTGGCCTCCCTATATGGTGGTAGGTGGGATGGCATAGTTGTAATTATGCAAGATGTCAATTAGGTTTTGTGTTTTATATAAGGACCACTTATGAGAGCCTCCACCTAGTTTTTCTCTCTCATCTCTTGCCTCCCTCTTAGGCCGCCACTTTCCTCTTTCCCTCTCTCTCTCATTTGCTCATGTGTTGAGCTCTTTTCTCTCCACTAAATCAAGGTTATTGATTGATGCAAGAGAGAAAATCATAAGGATTAGGCTTATTCTTTGGATATGCTAGTACGTACCTTGTAGAACGTGATTAATCCTTCTTGTTGGACTCAAGAACGGCTACTAGACGAGGTGGAGGCGGTGGAGAAGGCACGCTAACGATTCCCATGCCTTGGTCGAGACTCGCGGGTACGATTCCGCGAGAGGTACAATTTCTCCTACCCATTCTCTTGTGTGTTGATTGCTTGACAAAATCCGTTGTGATTGAGTTTAATTGAAGTTATAATTTGTTATAATTAGCATAAAAATTAAAATTTTAGCACTTTCTAACCATTATAACCTTATTAGCGAACTTGTTACGATTCTAAAGGAATGGAAATATATTAAAAAAAAAAACAAAAATGCAGAAGCCATCAAATAATTTATGCATACTACGTAGGGATACGAAGATATTAAAAACAGATCAGATAGTGGTAAAACAATATCTGTGTCCATATATATATATATATATATATATATATATATATATATATATATATATATATATATATATATATATAGAGGATTGCTAAAATACTATGCATAGCACGGATACTCTTCATGCTATGGATTCGTTTTTAAATTTCATGCTTCAAACAACCGATCCAAACCGTTCATTATCTTCTTCATATTGAAATCTCATTAGAAATCAAATTTTACATTTTTTTTAATTTTTTTACTATTTTTCTCAGATTTTTTAAAATACTTAATCTAATAAATTCTGGACCCTTCAATAACAGTGATTTTAAAAAATTTAAGAAAAATAGTAAAAAAATTTAAAAAAATGTAAAATTCGGTTTCTAATGAGATTTCAATATGTAAAAGACAATGAACGGTTTGGATCGGTTGGTTGAAGCATGAAATTCAAGAACGAATCCGTAGCACAAAGGACATCCGTGCTATGCATAGCATTTTAGCAATCCTCTATATATATATATATATATTTAGATATGTATATGAATATATGTTCTAATTTAGATACGGTGCGGATATTAAACGGATACAGATACCCGGTTCGGATGTTGTAGGATACGAATTTGTATTCGGATAAATCTAGGATATTGAATGCGGATTCTTTTATATGCTAACAATTAATATTTAACAGGTTGATTAGACACACATAATTTTGACCATGAATCGTATTTAACTCTAATGCGATTCTCCTAATTTTAACGCATATAATTTTTTAATCAATGTAAAATAGATTGGATCGTTGGAAGAAAGAAGAAGAAGAAGGAAAAAGAAGAAAAAAATTATAAATAATCCAAACTCTTCACAAAGTTACACACTTCCCAATACTTCTTTTCACTTTTTTCTTTCTTCTCTTCTTCCCACACCTATCCAAACGGAGCCTATAGAACTAATTTTAAGAACGAATCAATAATTGAAACTCCAGGTGTCAAGACAAAGAAGACACACACACACACACACACACGAATATTTAACGCTCACGGTAATTGGCCATGGAGATGCATCTCGAGCAGATTCCGTCTACTGTGCGTCCGTGCGCTGCCTGCTGACACTCGACAACAAGGAGGAGGTAGAAGGTGGCGTTCAAGCTGGTGTTCTGGACGTGCATCCAAGTTCTCCGGCACCTCCTTACCAAGTGGTATTTTGTATTGTTAATTTTTGTCTATTTCACTACTAGAATTTTAAATATCTGCGTGCGTAGACTATGTGACTAGCGTGGCTAGATAAAGTAAGCACGCTAAAAAAATAGTCCAGACGATTTAATTATTGCTTCGGTATTTGAACGCACTTTAATTTGCTATAGGGACGCTAAACTTAACCACGCAGCATAACCAAACATGCAATATAATTATCGCCAGATTTTCATTTAGCGCCAGATTTCATTTCCGCCACTCTCTCCAAAAGTTTCTAAAATTTTCTGATGTTTTTCATTTTGCCGCCTCAAAACTTTTGTTAGATTTTTCATTTACGCGCAATTTTAAAATTTATCTCCCTCCTAAAAGTTTTCGTTGGTTCTAAAATTTACAATTAGCAAGATTATTTAGGGATATTCTTTAATATTAATATAATTATTTCTTAGTGAAACTTTAAGGATATTCTTTATACTGTAATTTTTATGATTAGAATTTCTAAATTTTATTTTAATTTTTTAAAATTAATTTATCTTTAATATTTATAGATTCATAATGTTTTATTATAAATTTTGGTTGATATTTTTCATATTGATTATATTTAGATATCATAATCTCTATGCATCATGGTACTTTTTTTTTAATATTTTGACAAATTGTTGAACACTTGTATCAAACCAAAATTTTTTAAATGGTTTGAATTTATAAAATATTTTCTACAATTTATTTATATATTAATTTTATAATTGCATTGCATAGATTTCAATATTTTGAAACTATTAAAATATGTAATGAGACGTGCTATTGTGCATTGCCATATATTGAGAATTTTGTACAACGTTATTCACTACTATATCTGTCGATAGTTTAACAAATTGACAAATCTAATTAAACCAATTCAATATATATTGAAATCTCATAAGAAACTAAAATTTATATATATTTTTTACTATTTTTTTACAAATTGAAACTTTTTTACTATTTTTTTAAAAAAAATATAACATTTGGTTTGTAATGAGATTTTAATCTGTAGATTGGATTGGTTTAATTAAATTTGTCAATTTATAAAATGATTGACAGATAATTATCGTGATGTGTAAAAAACTCAATACATCGCAATGATGCATATATATATATATATATATATATATATATATATATAGATTGAAAAATGAGAAAGTTTAATATACACTATAGTGCATAGGACGTTCTATGAACCGCGAACTTTTTCGACGGTATTTTTGTAAATTGACAAATTCAATTTAACCAATCTAATCTACATATTGAAATCTCATAGCAAACCAAATTTTACAATTTTTTAAATTTTATTACTATTTTTTTCGAATTTTTTAAAAGATGCCATTTTTTTAATATCGTAAATAGTATAACATTCCAAAAATAGAATGTAAAAAATCATAACAAATAGCAAAAAAAATAAAAAAAAATGTAAAATTTGATCTATCTGGATAATAAGTTGAACGGTTCGAATTGACCATTTGAATTTTAAATCTTGAAAAATGATTCATATATACGGAGACGATCCATACACATCAGTGTACTGTATCCATTCTCTCTATATATATATTATTCTTTTTTAACTTTATAAAATGCTCAATCTAATATTTTTAATCTTAATAATTAATTTAAACGCACTCTAAATAACGTTTTCTTTATGCTTAGAGTGCACTCTAAATAATTAATTTTTGTCATTGATCTTTCAAAGTTCAAAGTTCAAATTGCATTCTACATGTTGCTTCAAGACATATAATTACGAGTTGCCAGTCGATCGATTTGATTTGTGGTTGAATATCAATCGCTAAATGAAATAACAATATGTTTTGATTTTTTTTGTCTAATAAAGAAACAAAGTAAACAACATATCTACCTACATCATTGGTAGATTGAGCAAAATAAAAATTGTTTCCACCCTTTTATATGACAAGTTTACTCCTTTTATATGGGTACTTTATAAGTAGTATATGGATTTATTTGACAAGTTTACTCTTTTTATATGGGTGCTTTATAAGTAGTATAAGTAGTATAGATATGTGAGCAAATAAGAAAATAAATTATTAAACTTTACGTGTTAGGCAATAGGGATATGATAAAAGCAATGATTTAAACTTTCCATTTTAAATAAACAGTCAATTTAGTAGCGACTTACTCTTTTCCAATAAAAAGTCCATGCAACCTTTAACCTAAAATTAAAATCTCGACCACATATCAGATCAAATCACACAGTCAATTTTTTTTAATATTACTTGTTAAGATTCTAGAAGAACTTGCATTTATTTTTTTAAGATTTACCTCAAGAGAATATAATTGACATTCGTTTTAATTGAAAATTCACATAAATTATCTTTCCAAATATAGCACTATATTCATCCTTTATTCCAAACTAACAATTTATTTTTTGATTGATTTCTCTACTTTAAAAAAAAAATATATCTTTTTAGAATATTTACTTATAAAAACATCTTATCGTTGAAATCAAGCAAGACCACTTAATACAATTAACAAAATATGTGAATTAATTGAACTTTAAAAAGAATCTAGTTTTAAAATTAATTTAGTCATTGAGATGAACTTAGCGGGAAAGTGAAAATTTCCCCGCTCCATTTATGAAATATTCGAACCAAATTAATACGCGCAAAACGAAAATTCGGAGGGCCATTAACATAAAATTCCACCCATCTTAGTTTATTACATAGGGTATATAATAATAATGCAAACTCCTACTCTTAGTCGTTGGATATTAAATAGACGACAACGATTGCTCATAGAATGATTTCTCACTCTCAAATCTCAGTTAGGGCAAGTTTCTACCCTGCCGATCCCTCCATAGCCGCACACTCTTCTTCCCCAAATTGCATCTCTCTCTCCCTCGACGATTCCGCCTTGTCATGCACGGACCGGACGACACGTCGAGGAGCCATCTAGACCTCGACCTTTGCAAGATCGTACGTGCTGAAGCTGAGGATCACTGATTTCATGTGCGGATCGACGATGCGTCGAGGCATTGATTGAGAGGCAGATCCACAAGCGAATCCTCCTGACCACGACGTCACCACCACCGAGCACCCCTTCGATGCGATCCCCCCTCTGTGCATGGATTCTTCGCGAAGCGTTGCGCCTTTCCTCTGAACGATCCCTCGTAAGCTTATATAACTTTTCTATGATTGTAATTTTAGGTTTGGGGCTTCAGCTTGTGATCTTGTTCTTGTTCCAGGGTTGTCAATTTCAAGCTAAGTTCCTTATTGTGAAACTGTAAATCACTGGCTTTGTTCCTTATTTTGAACTATTAAGATTTGGAGATTAATTTCAGGTCGAATTGAGTTTGTTCCTTCTTGGTACTGATTTGCACCTGAATTTTCAGTTAAGTGTTACTTATAGATACTGAGTTACTTTCTTCAATTTGTGTTAGCTTGGTTATTTGAGGCTACTAAAGTAAAAAAACTCAGGCCTAGAAAACATGTTTGGCCAAATGGCATTTTGATTACATTAAGTATTGCATGATTTGGGTTCAGAGTATAAGTAGTTTATTAAATTAGTTATGTTATCTACTAATTTTAAAGAAAGAAAGCAAGAAAAAGAAAAGGCTAAATTGAATCTGTACATACAGTGTATTACTGAATTTGGATTAATAAACTTAGATTAAAACATTGTACGAGTACATAGCAATTGTTTCTGGAATCTTTGATTAAAACTAACTATTTATTTGCTTATATCAAGAACCTGATGGGGGCTCATAGGGGAAAGTTGAGTTATGTGTGCATAACAAAGGGTTTTATTAGCCAAACTTGGTTGATATGATCATCATAATCTGAACAAGGTCCTCACATTGTGCATCAAGATTGTAATAGTAAATAATATTTTTCACATTGTTATGATGGCTATGTTAAATGAAACAGATAAAGAACCAATATAGTCAATCTACTTGACATAGTGAGAGACGAAGAATCAAAGACACCAAGCCTCATTTTTTGAGCATGTCAACATGGATTTGAAAATGTTGTACCCTACCTTGTCGGGTCTTGACATCAGATATTAAATTTATGAATTATTAAAGGTACACATCTCTCTACTTAGTCTCTACTTGTTTTTTTTTTAAGAAAAGTTTACATCTCTGCTTTTTTTAATCTTCTTTAATTGGGTTTCAGATACAGACATGTGGTTCTCAAATATTTTGGCATACAAATATATCACAATGGTAAGTATTCTCTTGTAATTATATTTTTAATTATTGTAATTTCTCTTTGTGGAGCACATTCATCTTATTTCTAAATTTTGTAGGCCTCCTGAAGTTTATGAAGAATGAGAACACATCTCTTGACAGATTCCATATAAGGTATTTTTCAAGCTTTTTTTCATATTGGGTTCGTGAATTTGATATTCCTTTGGAAAATAAAATTATATAAAATAAATCTATATTGTTTTGGTATATTGTAAACAAAATTTGTGAGGTGAATTAGTTGTTGTAGAGTATTTTCAGTTTTCATAATGACTAGATATGATGCTTTAAGTTTGGTTTTCTTTATTTTTTTTTGCTTAATTGTTAAGATAGACCTTTAGATTGAAGAAACATATTATTTGTTCTTTCTTTCGAGTCAGGCTGAAAGCCATGTGTTAAATTGCTGATGCCATATTTTTAGGTGAAGGAAAAATAATATGACAATATATAAATTTTTTTGGATGCCAAATGTAATGTGGTAATTTTGTGCTTATAGGTAATGTCACTTCTGAGTGATTTTGTATGATTTATTTAGAAATCAAATATCTTGTATAATCAAGTTTGAATCACAATTTTAATTATAAAAATATAATTGTAGATCATGACCAGGCCAGCCTTAAAGTGACTTTGAAGAACACAGGAGGTGGTTATAGCAGGACCGACACCATGATAAGCGATTGTTGAGAAAGATCAATGCCATACTTCTGAATATAATTGTCTTATTATAGATTTTAGTTAGTTGAAGTTGTATGTTGTATGAATATAATCTGCACTTTATTTTTAATTCTGGTTATTAGATGAGGATATTGCAATGTAGGATGTAAAATAATTAAATGATATTTGAGTTAATTGATTTTTAAATTGCTTACATTATGAAAGTTTGATTACTTCAATTAAAAAAATAATTTTATTTATCTAATGGGTTATAATGTAAATATCACTAGTAAATCGGACAATTGAAAATATAATTTTAATTATTTGATGGGTTATAGTGTAAATATCACCTGCGAATCGGAAAAAGTAAAGTGTGGGTAATATTTGCGTGCCTGGATTGACGTTTCAAATAGAAAGTGATATTTTGCGTTCGCTGAACGCAGATAAAAATATTAGCGGCGAGGTTATCTGAGTGGGTGACTCTGCGTCCCTAGATTAACGCTAGTGACTTTCAAGGTCGAGTTACCGACACCAATGTTCCACTCTAATACTTAAAATTCTAGTAGTGTTTGTTCTTATTTTTGCTTATTTTTTGTTATTTTATTTGATATTTGTACGATGTTTTCTGTTTAATTATTGGTATGTTTTAAAAATGACCAGAGAACATTAATTAGAATTTGTTAACATTAGATGGTTTTGCCTTGGCATTGGATCTGGCCGGTACTCGTACAAGCGGATGGTTTCCATAGTTGTTATTGTTCTTTTTTTTTTTCCTTTATATGCATTGATAGTTCCAAACTTCCAATCATTATTTTCTAATTTGGTTAATGCCCATACTATAAAGCCACAAGTATCTTGCATCAACTTTTTATATGAGTAGAGATATTGGTGCCACTTCTAATTCTACAAATTAAATTACCTCCAATTCCAACTCAATTACTTAATTAATACCCTTACACCCACCATGAATTTCCTGACAATAATTTCAGAGTTATATTTTCTATTAATAGCTATTTTCCAGCGATATATATATATACACACAAAATTTTCATAATCAGAGTGATTTTCTTATTTGAGGTTAATTTAGTATGATTTTGATAACAGATTAGGTTACTAAGCAGATTTTCATGCAGGAACGTCTACCAAGGGATAAACCACTGATTTTAACGAATGACTCAATTAGATGACACTGCAAGACTAAATGCGCAATTTGTTAGGTTGTCTTCTCAACTCCACTGATTTATTCAAAATGCAACTAGAATGTAACCAAAAAAATAGACTACTGCTATAACTATCTAAAAAACATTATTACTATTAACTTTAGGACAAACAAAAGTATATACTTTTTTCTACTTTATACATATGCAGTTAAGTCTAAATTCTAAAGCATTCAGTTACTCCAGAAAACCTAAGATTTGTTCATAATGAATTTCCATATACAATTGTAGAGGAATTTGACATATATGTTTGGAACTATATACTTTCGAGTCATGAATCTGCAAGTTCAGAACTGAAGACTACTATATATATATTGATTGATCGGGAAACAAAAGAAATTAAGATGATATTTCATATATATTACTGACATAACATGCTGGCCACTGGTACAATTTAAGATCAAGCATAAAATGTAGCACATTGGATATAGAACTTGCATTAAAACTACTAAAGGAACTGAAACTACAAGCCTCGGCGCTGCCGAGGAAATACTTTGCGAGCTACTTTCAAACCACATAGCTAAACCTGCATTTTAGAGGAAAGAAGCACTTTGCTGTCAGATGCTGCATTATTTCAAAGTTCAAACACAGCTATAAATTTGAATTTTGAGGATTATATATATCATCATTATAACACCTAGTCCATCTTATAATATAGTTAGAGAGAGAGAGAGAGAGAGAGAGACCGGAATGACATAGTAGAAGGCCCCATGCTGGAGAGGCTGGAGAGTGTTGTGGAATTCGTCTGTTGGCACAGGGTAGCCTGATGGATGAAAGAGGACGGCATTAGGGCCGAACACTGATTTTACATTGAGTGGTGTAGGAGGCACTTCGCATGCCATGTCATTTATAAACACCGTTAGCCTCCCCTCGCCTCTGCCTTCTCCATTGCTGTTATCTATACCTTCACATGAATAAATCAAACTGAGCAAATGCAAGCATGTATAGCATGCACTAGGTTCATCTTTCAATCCTATATATATGTAACTTGGTTCAATGCATTCAAAATTGGATCTGAAGGGCGAAATTATGCTAGCGGTGCTTCAGGTCACACACACACACACTTATAATTCATGAGTGTCCATTAGACAAAGCTAGCTTATCAAAACCACATAAAATGCGACAAACACTTGAAGATAACATTAAAAAAAAAAATGAGAACATTGGTGGCGCAGCATATCAGGTTGGTTTCATTTCTATAGACATTGACTGTAGATTTATTTGCTAAAAACTTGAAAATAGATGGATTTTTCATAAGGAGACTCACATTTCTTCGTCGGCCCCCCTTAAAAAGTCCGATGTAATTAAAGAGGTGTAAGAAAAATAAAAATTGTCTTGTTTGGTATCGCAAAATTAATTGAAGAGAGGAGTTATTTTAAAAGATAAAAGTTCAAAAGTAGCATTTAATTTGCACTGTACCATGAATCTCAAGTCAAAAACGTTGCAGAAATCCTAAAAGCGTTCAATGCATCCATAAAGGTGTAACATGCTGTCATAATGTGCGAGGAAATCCACGTTCTGAAAGAGACCCAGTAATAAATGGATATTTAACCATTCTGCTTCCATCTTTTTTTTTTTTATTGCCATGCACAGGGATACTTTTTAATAAAACAAGTTGTCAGTCATCCCTCATTTTAACTAGCTGTATGATTTTGAATTTTTAAATAAATCATGCACACGTCCAATCTAGGTAACAGCGCCCTCTAATGGAGGAGACAGAACCAGACTTCAAAGGTGCTGTGTTTCGTTGTATGGTGTGAGGTATGAACCAGACTTAATTGCTGTCTCTGCTTCTATGGTTTATTATTATTTTTTTTTGTGTGTGTGTGTAAGCGTGTGTAACTGTGTATGGGACAATTGACCAGTGACCACCACCCTGCATGTTTTCCCCATCTTTTCAATTATGTACAAGTACAATGTTAAACCTCCCCCTCGAGAATCTATAATTGACATGACCACTCAGTAAACCCTCATTTATTGGCTCCTCCTTTGATTTTGTGTCTCCTTCTCCATTTTCACATAAATGGATATTACCTTCTAAGCCTTTGATTGGTGGTGGTGTTACGTTTTCATTTTTCATTTGTTCGTTTTTGTGTGCATTAGCCTTCACTCAATCTATTTGAAATAAATGATGAAATTATCAAACATTACTAACTATATTATAAGAATATCATTCTCGCTCACAATTAAGAATCATCTACAATGCATATTGTATTTTGCGAAGAATCTTATTATGAAGCAAACACTTAACAAGGCAAACATGAAATAACCTATTTTGGAACTGAGTTTTAATTAAATTTAGTACGTCTCATTTTAGTTACATAATTAATAATAATATGTATAAACAATTTTTCTTCGAGGAATCTTCATAAACGGCGTATCTTTAATGTATTTTTGTTAGTCCATCATCACTGAGGATGATGATCGATCGATGATGCAAACTTCAAGCATTAATTAAGTTGCTGATCACAAAAATATCACAAAAGTTATCTGGAGTTTAACCAATTGAGTCAAAAAATGGAGGGAGTGTTCAAGGCTAACTAACGGTTGCACCAAAACATGATCTACTCACAATTTATATATCCAGTCTCCATTTTACTGCTCTGGGGTATGACGCTGTGTGACTTGACCTCTAACAAGATGATCTTTTGCATAAACTCTACCATTGATTGGATGCATGTACAGTCGTTAGTACAAGGAACAAAACAGCAGGGTATCTCATCTCAATCTCGTCTTTCATGTCAGTTCTCTTTCCTAAGACCTGTTTTACCATTTTTCTTTGGTGAAACCAAATGTTTTGACTATTTTCACCTAAAGCCAAACTTGGAAGCCTTGTAGCACGTAAATCATGACAAAGATTGATTGGAAGGAGGAAAGTACTAGAACATTAATTAACTGCCCAGTACATACAACAAAAGGGAAGAAAGTAAGAACAAGATAGAGCGTCCTATTGAAATGCTACAAACTGTACGTTTCTATTGAATTGTTCCAATTTGCCAATCTTAGACTATTGAAATGTTCAAAGCTGATAACTTTTAATTTTAGGCAATATTTTATGTCATATCATGCAATGCAATATCCATGTGTAGAGCAAAAGGACATTTTGCATTAATTTTTATTTTTCTTTTTCTAAAATAGAAGAACTATACTTTAGAGAGGTATAGAGTTTAGCTATTTTCGTTCAGGCCCAACATATTTTTTTGAATTAGCAGCTTTACATCAATCAAATATTGAGTAGGTAACATTCTCTTATTCAAATATAACATTCGTATCAAGAATATGACTAGATCATGTTATTAAGAAAAACTGAAGTATCATACTTTTCTTAAGAATTTTTCTTTCTGATTCCCGATTCTCCAATCTCCACGGCATACATTTACTCTCATCTGAATTGTATAATTTGTTTTCTTCACCTAATTAATCGCTTAGGTCATGAACAGACGAACAAATGAATATATAATTAATTAAGACGAGAAAAAGAAATTGAACTGCATATCAATGTATCATAAATACATGGAGCCTCTAAAATTTACGTACCTTGTATCACATTGACGGGACAGGATACCACTATTGTTGTTGCACAAGTAACATCAGCAGCTCCACTTGCAGCAGGAACAGATGCAGTAACTACACTGTCAGCAGGAGCAGCAGTAGAGGAGGCAACGACAGGGTCTGTGGGTTGAAAGCAACAATCACGGTGGAGCTCAATCTTCACACTCTCTCCTCCATCCTCTCTTCCAAAGAAACTCTTGTATCCCTCATGATGTACTAATTCACCAGCTAAACCCAGACCATGATGCAACTCCTCACCATTGTTCTTACGTTTAACACCCACCTCATCATTATTGGTGACGGCACCACCATTCCCCAATGGCTCGTTCCATAGCCCTAACCCAACACTGGCAACTTGGTCTTGTGCGGCTATAAGACCACTGATCTCTGGTATAGCAAAACCGTACCCGTGAGCACTTTGAAGGAATAACGGCTCAGCAAGTGTTGAGAGCTCCATTGAACCCTGAAAATTGTAGTGCATGTTAATAGGTTCGGGAGCACTCATCGGCACATGTACTGGTTTCAAGGGTTTGCTTGAGCCAGATGACCTCTCTGATGAAGAGGATGACGAGGACGTTGGTGTCGTCATGGTGATTGGTACTGTCATGTTAGTTGATGGAGAGGTTATAGAATTGGAGTTGTTACCAGCAGTATTGACATTGCTAAGAATGCCGATATTTGGTTTGGTAATGCCGGTTGTGGGAATGGCACTAATATTGGCACCGAGAGAAGAACGAGAGTTAGCTCGAGAAATAAGGTGGCGCTGCTTGTTTTTGGTACGAGATTTGCGGTTTTGAAACCAATAGAAGACATTTGCATCCCCTACTTGGCCATACTGCTGGAGCTGGAGACGTATCTTGCGGATCTCCTCACGGGGTGGGTTTATCATTCCTGCATTAAAGATTGCTTCAAGGATCCGAATTTGTTCGGGTTTTGGGTTCCAACGTGGTTTTGGCTCTGGCGTTCTCTCCTCACATCCTGCTGACAAATTTTTTAGGCCAAATAACATATAAGTGCTTGTTCTATGAGTTCTATTTTCAGTAAAAATTACTTGATTTCTGGAAAAGAAGCAACTGTTTTAGAGTGGGCATCCTACAGGACAATTTTCTATGACTTTCTATAAATGTCATGAATATTGCACATTGTTACACTTCTTAGTTGCAGTTTGCGAACTCAAAGTTTGGTACACTTTTTGAGGTTACATCTATTATTGAGGTCAGCGTTATTTTTCACTGACACAGACACTAACCAAATTTTAGAACCTATTTAGAAATGTATTGTTTCTAATCACTTACAGAAGGCAGCAGTAGTATAAAATGCAAAATAAATAGAGATAACAATTGAGATTTTATATTGACTATTGATTGAAATTAATTAGTCTAGCTAGATGAAGGGAGTACCTGATGTGTAAGGGGATTTCTGGCAAGCGCTCGATAATGGAGGTGGGGTGCTGATGTCAGGCCATGTCTGGCTGCACGGTTTGGATTTGAACATGCTTGGCCAGTGCCTATTGGATGAAGCCATGGCCTTGTTTTCTTTTTCTCTCTTTTTGTTTCTCTTCTTTGCGAGATTATGATGCGCTGATGATTAGAGACAGGTTTATCTTCTCTTGGAAGCAAGACAGGAAAACTTCCCTCCAAGTTGTTATATTATAGGTGCTCCTGGCTACCTACCTCTGTACATAAAAATTTTTACCCAATTAATGCCAAAGCTTATTCCTTTTCTTTCTCATATGCATATTTACCTTTCTTTATTGATGAACATTAAAATAGGAATGGAGAGACCTGTAGACTAGACACGAGTGCAGTACCCTTTCAAGTTTCAACTGCCAGAAACAAATAGGGTTTTCACCAAAAAGAAAAAAGAAAGCACAAACAGACCACAACAAGAAACTACTGTCGAGAGAGAGAGACAGACAGAAGAGACTGGCAGTGCTCTTTACACAAACAAACTTTTGCCATAAAGAGAGCATTAAAGAGAGAAGAAGAAAAGTACACTGGAATTCCCTCGTATGCTAAGCAAGAGAAACATGGAAAACCCCATCTGCTGGGCTTATTTCAGTACTTCCTTGGTCTCAGAAAAGAGAAGGGAAAAAGAAGGAAATTAATTTTATGTATGCAGGATGAGTCATGACTTCAATTCTCTGCACACAGAACCAAGCAGGGAAAGATAGAGAAAGTGAGACCTAGGGATTGACACCAAAACAAAGGAATTAAGCAACAGAAAAGATTTATATATGTGCTAACGCTAGAAAAAGGATAAATTAGGTTCATGTTTAGAAACATAGCATTTCACGTAATCATCAATTCTGAAGTAAAGCTCAAACTCATTCCAATTGCAAAAATTAAAACAATTATTCCTTTGTTTATATAACTGTTTCCTATTTTTGAGGTTTGGGCTACAAACCAGAACAAACCAATGTGTTAATTTGTTACTTAAATATTTATATTGGCACCTATGTAAGATTTGGAAGATGGATGAAAATCTGCTAAGGGTACTTTTAGAAAGGTGTAGTAAATTTTCTCTGACTTGCTATGAATAAACATGAGAATGGAAACCTCAGAGATTTGTTTTGTAGTGCTTAGGTTGGAAGAGGCAAGAGAAAGTCTTACAGTCAAATGAGAAGTAAATGGCATGGATTCAGTCTTCTATATCTATCTTTATCTTTCCCTGCCACCTTTTCTTATGCTTGGCTTTTATCCTTGTTTACAGAGAGAGAGAGAGAGAGAGGAGCACTCTAGTAGTAGTAGTAGTAGTCCAGACGAGTACCTTTGGTGCAATAAATGGAGGGAGAGGGAGAATGAGGTGGGTCAATAGTCGTCCGGATCCTCTCCTTGTTTCTTTCACTGTTTGCCTTTCATTGTGCTTTTTGTTTTTTTTTTTTCTTTTTATCAATAATAACCAGAAAAAAAAATGTATCTGTAATCAAATGTAGTAAAAACAGTATTTATTATTTAGGGATTAAACATACCAATTAGCTTAATATTTAATACTTGACACGATTCACACTGGTAAAGCTGACTGCCAAAATCAAACAATTGGTATAGTATTGTTATATATATATAGGGTTTCCCAATCGTCAATTTCATCTAAGGATATGATTCACAATATTTTCTTTATCTGAATGATACACAGATAGTTTAAACATTTTGTGAAATTCACATAAAATATCAAAAGATGTTCCTGAAATTAAGCTTAAATCAATGCAATAGGTATTCTAGGGAAGTAAAGCAAATGGAGGATGCTATAATAAGTGAGGTGATTATTCTAATAGGAAGGGTTGTTGTAGGAATAAATGTTGAGGTGGATTGAAAGTCAAGATGGCATATGGAAAGGAGTCACTTCTGATTGGAAAATGGGGGGGGGGGGGGGTAGGAGGTAGTAATTGCATATTTGCATTTTTTGGGTTATTTCGGGCATTGTGAGTGGTCTTAAATTTCCATGGATTGACTCGAGGATCTCTCTCTAAAAACATCTCTAGTGTCGAGCCAGTTTTATTTATGAGCTTATTTTTATTTTTCCTTCTTTGGGTAAGCATTTTTACAGATTAAAACTGCAAGTAAACAGTGCGGTGTCAATATATACATGGAATATATTTAGATGCATGAGATAAAACACAGACATACCTTTCGCATTGTAATCTTCACAAAATAATTATTATTTCCTGTTCTGATTAGCTGTAGGTGCGCTTGATGCACATGTTATAATAATATTGTTTTTCTTGGATGCTGGTAGCTAATTTTAAACAAAACTTATTTAAATCATATACAGTCTTTATATACTTAAGCACATTTTAAGCAAGCAAAAATGTTCTTCCATATTCAAATTTGTAATGGTATTTAAATTACTCGAAGAAATACGTACAACCAGTAGTCTCTTATATTTAAAATTAAAATTAAAATAAATAAATGAAAAATTAGTTAAGATAAGTAAAATTATTAAAAATAATATTATATTTAAGATATATAGTCTTGGTTTTTGATATGGCTTCGATCGTTAGGTCTGAAAAATGTGCCTATATTGTAATCTCTCCATATTAATGATGTTATAAGTGGAATTTCATGGACATTCTCAAAGAAAAGTAATAAAGGTTTAAATTCCCTAAAATATAATTCATATTTGCTGAATTTTTCGGACCTCAATTTTTCGAAATCATATTTTTAAGAATATTACAACCTAATCTAATTAGAATCCATATTGTCCCTGAATCTGAAATACTGTACTCCAACCTGACACGATCGACCATCTCAACTACGTTATACGTCAAAATTGTGTATCATATTACTAGAATCTACATTGTCCTGAATCTGAAAAAGATCCTATATATGCTTCAAGTTGACACAATCATCTCAACTCCGTTCTTTCTCGTTCCATCTCATTTCTAATTTCTGAAGGATATATATGAATATATTTCTCAAATATGGTAGACAATATTGTCCATCATATTTCTCAAATCTGCGAAAAAAAATGGAAACAGGACATATAAATAAATAATTAAGCACAAGAACAATACACGTATCGCTATGTTATGCTATTTTACGTGTCACCTCATTATGCAACAAAAATTGTTAAGACCCTATTGAGAAAAAAAAAAAGAAAAAGAAAATTGAGCCTTCGATGAACATTCGTTAAATATCATACACAAAATCCCATAATGTACGTATATGGATTCTTAATTAATTAAGGTGTCATTCATTGACTCTTTGGTTATTGAAAATTAAAAATATTATTTTATTCCCTGAAATTTCATAATTGTACTAAATTGCTCTCACTTTTAACATATATTAAAGAATATATACACACACATAATGATCCTTCACTTCCGCAAGCACGCTTCTTAATTACTTTCTTTTTCTTTGGAAATAAGTGAGTCAAAAGACTTACCACTTTTCATCACGAAAAGCACAAATACATAAAATACACAAATCAACAAAATTGACACTAACTTGGCAACACAACAATTGCCAAATATTCCACCCGACTAATCTCCCTCAATGTAAACACGTACCACTCACTATTACTAACAAACACCGAGTATCAAGACACAGATCAGATAAAAGTCTAATACAACAATATATAAAATGTATCAAAACTTCTCAACACAAAAACAACAAAATTCAAGCCACTTGAACTAACGCCATCTCCTCTTGAATGTCTTATGTCTCTTCATTCCTCTCAAGCTCAGCAAGTACAGAATCATCCCCAGGCCAGAGACTCCATATTTCCTCCTTGAGTGTTCCCCTCCACATGCCAGACCAATATTGAATCGAATTTTTGACACATGTAATAATTTTCCTAAAGGAATGAGGTCTGGCATTATTAAAACAACATTTATTTCTACATTTTCAAATTACCCAAAAAATATCTTAACACCAATATCTATAAGCTATTTGGTTCTCAATCTGACTTTCACAAATAATCAAATCATCAAGACGGTTTGGTACTATAGTAATTTTTAAATAAGAATGAAACCAAGATCAGATTCTCTCACTCGTTTCTAAACTGGGGCAATAAGTACATCTAGGATCTCCAATCCAACCCCTAAGAATTAAATTATCTCTGGTGAGTATTAATCGATTTACTTAGCAACCAAAGAAGCATTTGAATCTTGAGAGAGATTTTCGTATTCCAAATATAATATTTTTTCCATTAGTCACCCCTCTAAATTCAAACCAATTGTATAGCTTCTTAGTGAAAAACATGTCCATCTTTGGATTGTAGCCAAATCAATTTATCAGAAGAGCTAGATAGAGGCATATATCTACAAATTGATTGTTTTAACTTTTCAAAATCAGCATATTGTAACCTACTAAGCTGCCTTTTGAATATTAGAAATCTGAAATTCTCTTGCAATCAAGGGCAGAACTAAGTGCTTTGCAAAGTTTGCTTGGCACACTCCAATTTTTTAAAACAGTCCATAATATGTTTGAAAATTGTAGACAAATCCTTTTAAAATATAACAAAATTCTTATTTAGCACACTCTAAAAATTTTAAAAAATACATACCATAATATTTTGCCCTTCCTATTTGAAAATCCTAGTTCCGCCCCTGCTTGCAAAGGCTATGAACTGTAATTGAAGGTTTAATACAAATTTGATACAGATAAGGGTAAGTCAATTTAAGTGGAAAACCTTGATGACATGTCTCTTCCCAGAACTTGATAGCTTTTCCATTACCTAATTCATAAGCACAATTTATATCAATGATTTCGCTTCTTAATTACTAGTGTAATTAAGAAACAAGAACTGCATGCATCTATTCCAATGGATATTATGATGACACGGAAGGCACTACTACGTATATATAAATTAATGTACGTATGGTTTTTCAATCGGTTGCTAATGCTGGGGACTTCAAACTAAATTAAGAAGATCAAACTATATATACTTTGAATCTTTTTTCAGGACTGACATTAAAATTGAGTGATATTTTATCTTTATACAATAATTTCATATGTATAACATATATGCACCCTGTAAATTATTGTTTAAAATAAACTTAGTGTTTTATGTAATTTCATTTTCACAATTGTCATTATATAGTAAAAAGGTTTAAAAAATTATTTCAAAGATCTAAAGTTCCTTATGTAATATAATACAAAATATAGATAACGAAAAAGTTTTATTATTTTTGTAATATATACAAAAGGAAATGCTAGAGTCCAATATATAAGACAGATGAGGTTTCATCCAGTATGATTGTCCTCATGCTAGAGTCCATTAATTTTTTTTTATAAGTTATCAATACGAAGAACAAGTTGAACGATTTAGACCAGTTCTTTGAAATTTGAATTAATTAATACTTGAACGATTGTATGGGACACAAAACCCATCCTATTTATTGAACTCTAGCATTTTTCTATATACAAATATATTAAAATACTCGGACGTACTTCTATGAAAAATTAAAAATAAATAAAATTCGTAATATTTAATAATTTTATGAATGTAACCATTTAGCAAGTATGAAATTACTTTTTTTTTAAAAAAAAACAATACGACTATTATTTGAAAAATGCCTGGTCATAACGATTGTCATGATTATGGAGCCAAATTAAACACTGTGGACTTGTCAGTATAAGATAATTTTCTTGTGTTTTAGGGGACAAGTTTCTTCAAATGCCAGCCATATATATATAATCAATCATCTCGTTGATTTTGATATATTATTATGAAATTAAGAGTTGGTCTCCTCGTGAGGGGCTCTGACGTCAAAATTGCATGGGATGGGGATCCCCATAACCACATCATGAGGGATCGATGCATTCACCGTACGTTCTGGCACACTCTCTCTCTCTCTCTCTCTCTCTCTGTCTCTCTCTCTCTCTCTCTCTCTCTCTCTCTCTATAGACTAGAAAAGAAAATGCGCATTAATTCACAACTGATCACCTTAACAACTGATAATTAAAGAGAAAACATGGCGTTAGCAGGATGCATATATATATACATATTAATATATAGAGTTTAGCTACGGTGAGTCGCGACTCACGGACCCTCCGGTGAGTCGCGACCAAAACTCCTAGATCTAGATCAAAATGACCGATTCAAACCGTCCAATATGATCTCCCTATTGAAATCTCTATGTAGACCAAATTTTTCATTTTTTTCGAAATTTTTAAGTATTTTTTGAAATTTTAGAAAATCGTTAATCTAATTGGTTCTGAACCATTCAAAAACATCAGTTTTTAAAAATTCGAAAAACATACTTAAAAATTTTGAAAAAATAAAAAATTTGGTTTGCACGGAAATTTCAACAGGGAGATCATATTGAACGGTTTGGATCGGTCATTTTGATCTAGATCTAGGAGTTTTGGTCGCGACTCACCGGAGGGTCCGTGAGTCGCGACTCACCGTAGCTAAACTCTTAATATATATATATATATATATATATATATACAAGGAATCATGTAGCTAGTGACATGGGCAAAGCCATGTACATGTTGGTGGGTCCATGGACCCACCTAAGGCTCCGTTTGGATAGGTGTGGGAAGAAGGGAAGAAGAGAAGAAATGGATAGAAGTATTGAAAAGTGTGTAACTTTGTGAAGAGTTTGGATTGTTTATAATTTTTTTTCTTCCTTCTTCCTTCTTTCTATATCCAAACGCACCCTAAGAAAAAAAATTACTTACTATTGTATTTGTTGCTAATAAAAAAAATTTACAAACAAGAGGTTATGGACCCATATAAAAAATGTGAAGGACCCAGCTGAACTTGTCGTGTTTGATTTGAATTGCATAACGACGTTTAAAAAATCGCATAGGGACCCATGTAGTATTTATTCATGACTAATTATTTTCTTTCTTCCTCCCAAATGAATCTTATTACAACAAAACTTAGAATAGAATTGAACATTTGAATGAATAATTATTTGTAGCATATATATACTAGCGCGAATCTCGCGCATTGTGTGATTCGCCTATATAATATTTTGTGAATTTTAGGACATTAGATATCACAGAAGATCAAAAGTACAATTCGGATATTGTATACAAACTGCCATTAAAAATTTTAAATATTGTTCCTGTCAAAAAAATTCAAACGCCACAAAAAAGATTAGAAATATTGTGGTTTGAATAGTGACCGTACTCCTCTGTATGCCTTCCATCTTTATATATCTATAATATATAAAAAAAAGTGTATCAATGAGATTTCTAATGAACCTATTATGCAAAATTATGACAAAAATAAAAATTCAGAGGAAATTGTTGTACTGTTTTATTGTCTTGATTTTTGAATTATTATTTCGTATATTAAAAATATTATTTTAGATCTTTTATTGTTATTATAATATATATTTGATTTCTCTTGAATTTTTTATATAACATTATTTTAGATTTGTTTATTTAAAAATTATTATTATACTATGTCGATATTAAACGTTACATCGACGTCGTGCATATGATTTTAGCAAAAAAAATTTTACGGACCCTGAACTTCGCCACTGGCTAGTGAGGATATATTCTACGAGCGCCTGATGAATATGTGGAATCCACGAACTTAACAAAATAATACATAACACATTTCAGTTACAGAGTTACTGCACAAATCGCTGTTGAAAGTCGTTTTAGAGGATCGCATGGGAACTTTTAATAGTTGGTAAATGGAAAGAGAGCAGGAAATGCGCAATGCAATCCCATCGATCCTTCCTTCTTCTTCTTCTCAAGTTTGAATCACTTTCTGTGTCAAATTGTCAATCTCAAATTCTCTCTCTCTGTACTCTGCAGTGTGGAAAAGGTAAGCGCGCAGGAGCAAAAGAGAAGGTTAGGGGTTGTATTGTACGGCCGGGCTCCCTTGTCCCTTCTGTCTCTGTCTCTGTAGAATGTAAAACTGTACCCTCTAGGCCTCTAGGCCTCTACCTTTTCCACAATTCTTCTCCCTCTCCAATTATTTTTATTTTTCCTAAATCCAAACAATATTTTTTTTTCTGTTACTTTACTTACGAGGGTTATACCAGAGTTGTCTAGTTAAAATTCATGGGGCCAGCTAGCAAATATGTCATAAAAATTTCGTAATGCATCTAGCTAGTAACATGTGTTTTTAATCTAGAATCGTCTTTGTAAAAAATACCACAATGAGGTAGATCCAAAGTAATAATATCAAAACACACCAATTGTACACTTTTTTTTTATTAGATTTGGCTGATGAACAAAATGATGTCACCATTTCCATCTGGAAAGGCATAACTTAATGTCAATTACTCATTTTTTTTTTCGAAATTGTCAATTACTCATTTTCGTGACCAGTGCTTTCGACAAAATGATGTCAGCTTTAATTTTCATGACCACTATTTTGGACACACGTACGTCTTATATACTAGAACTAGAATATGAAAAACAATAAGTACAAATAATTTTTTTCATATATAAATTAATTGATTGCACAACTTTCTAGAAAATTAAAGATTGTTAATTTTTTTTTCTCATATTTTCCATATTTCCTGAAAACTTTTGATTGAAAACAAAAAACAAAAAAAACACGTTGATCCTGTTAAAACCTATATCATTTTTTTTTTTTTTTTGTTCCCTTTTGCGTTATTTTTTTCCACATCAAACGGCCTTCTTGACAGTAAACTACAAAGGTATATGGTATATCTCAGATTCTCAGTCAATGTCATATTTATTTGATGATAACGCGAGATTTCTCTCTGACATGCATGCATATTTAAGAAAACAATATAACTAAGCGATACTCACGTATCTAATTAACACATCATGTGAATATAGCATTTTTTTTAATTTTATTTTAGAAGCCGTAAAGTTTGAAGTATTTACATATATAGTGATCCTAGTACATGAAATTGAACCATATATAAGACTAGTGATGAATTTCCGCCTCGTCAGTTTTGAGGGAAGCGAGTATTGTAGGGAGCAAACTTTCTTCCTCCTCCCAGCTTAATTAAATTTCATTAAAGCATCTATGTCGGGAATCTTTTCTTTCTTTGCCGTGTGTGAAAGGAGATGTTATTTATTGAATCCCAAAACGGGAAGACATTGATACATGTGCGTTCATGAGTGCACGAACGGGTCTTGTTTTGACTTGATCAATGCAGGGGCCGGTTCCAATAATTAAAATAGGGAATTTTTTTTTATCTCTCCTGACTGAGGAAATACAAAATTTGTATCTAAAAGTCAAAATTCTTGATTTTGTCCACTCGAATTTCGAACGCCTTCTTTATTTGTCCCTCTAACATATTTTATATTATAAATAACATTAAAATAATAAAATTGATAATTTCGGATCATTTTACTCTTGTTCGAATCAAATCCAGTCGAAAGAAGTCCGATTGAACCAGTCTCGATCGTCTCTTTTAACTCGTCTCTAAGTCGATTACATCCCTCTCATGAACCCTAGAAAGTTTTCTAAGCACTACCAATCAATTTCCCTAAGCACTACCAATCAATTTTCTCGTCTGTAATGGCAGAGGGGCAATGGAAGGCTTCGTAGTGCTACTCCTTCTTCTCTCGACTAAACTCTAGAAAGCTTCCATTGTCTCCGTCTTTTTCCTCTCTTCTTCACGAGTCGAATAAACAATGTTGCCTTCCATCGCCTTGCCTCTCTCTACAATTCATCGTCGTTCGAGTAGATCAGAATCCCTCTCGCACTCCGTGTCATCAAGCGTAGCTCCCCAGATCGGAATCCCTCTCGTGCCATGCCCACCGTACTGTGGTGTCATTGTAAAGAAATTTGAAAGCAGAACAAAAGAGAATCCAGAGAGATTGTTCTTTCTATGTGTAAACAAGGTACAATTATCTGATCTATTTCTCTTGCTGATTCAAAGAGTCTTCCCTTTTTAATTTTTCAATTTCAATTTCTGTTGTACTATTAAGGATTCAATTAAATTATTGAGTTAGTATTGTTTCAGATCTCAATTAGATTACAATTAGATAGATCAGGAAAACAAAAAGGAAAAATAAGTATTCAGGCAAATTTATTTACGCAAATTCAGAGATATTCTCCTTTATATAATGGATGAGGATGATCTGGTTCAGGAGGGAAAGAATGTTAAGAAGGTTTTGAATCAATAATGTTGTACTTTTAATTTAGTTTAGGCTCCGTTTGGATGATGTGGGAATAAGAAGAATAAGGGAAGAAGTATTGGGAAGTGTGTAATTTTGTGAAGAGTTTGAATTGTTTATAATAAATTTGGGAGTAGGAAGAAGCTATTCTCTTATTCTTGCACCCATTCAAACGGAGCCTTCGTAGTTTTTGTACTTGGTAACCACATGTGTCTAAGTACTGCTTAGGGTTCTGGTTTTTTTGCTGTTTATTTACTTGTAGGTTTTAGTTGCCAGGTCAGGTTTTAACTAACCAAATTGTCCATTTACTTAGTAAGCATACTTGAATTGATATAGTTGCCAGGTCCAGGTTTTTTTGCTGTTTCTTTACTTAGTAAGCATACTATATATATTTCCTTTCCTATTTTTTGCGGTTTTTTTTTTGTGTTTCTTTACTCAGTGCAGATTCTGAAAGTGGAAAAACAAATATTTGATTTATTTAAGAAATGCAGATTCTGGTGGATTGACCGAGAGGAGAGGAGAGAGATATAAACTTGGGTTCTGGCGCGTGAGAGAGAGCGAAGGGGTTTAGTCCGGATCGAATGAGTTCAAATTCGAACAAGGGTAAAATGGTCCGAATTTTTTTGTTTTACTATTTTAATCTTATTTATATCAGAAAATATGGTAAAGGGACAAAAAGAGAACGAGGGCAATTTATTATGAACCTAGAACTCATAGAAGATTCATTCACACTTACTGATTTACCTTATTTACATTAACTGCATGCATATATAAAGTATTAAGTATCAACAGAGCCTACTGGCGTAAAATTATAATATAGAAAATAGAAAAAAGCGGCGAGAAAACTTCCAGATAGTTCATCATAAAATATAGATAGAATAAAATAAGGGAGTAAGATACAACCAAAAATGATATTTTTTGTTTTCTTAATATTGGAGAAGAAAAGACCGCAAATAGTTTGGCACTTTACTATTACTTCTACAGCTTTCCTGCTTGTTTCGCCTCAAAAATTTGACTACCACGAGCTGAACAATTAATATATGATCACTTCTCTGTTTTATTTTTAACAATTTCAAACAGTTATATCTGTTTCACATTTTTTAGAATAATTTTTGGTTTTGCCGATCAGTGTACGTAGCAAACTTGTTCATGAGTTTGAACCACTCGTAGTAACAAAGTTTGGAGCAGCAACGACCGTTCTGTTATTTTCTCAAAATGATAAACAACAGGGTCAATTTACAAGACCAGAAATTTATTGTTAATAATTTGAAAAATAAAACGAAAAAAAAACAAAAATTAGCTTAGTTGAGAATTTACGCCATTCATTTAAAATTGAAGATTAGGATAAAGTCATATGATTTTAAATATTCATCAGAAATTTCTATCTAGATTTGGTACTTCTAATCACCGCTGAAAATGCGTGTCTAGAGCCACATCTCCAAGATTTGGTCTGCATTTTATTTAAAAGTAACAAAAAAAAAATTTACTCATATTTCATTTTGAGGGTCGGATGGCAAAGTATCACACCGGTATTTTTCATTAAATAAAAATATTTACAAAGAAGGAAAAAATAAAAAGTAAAAAGTAAAACTAGTAAAAAAACTGCATCCTATACAAAGGCTCCGTTTGGATAGGACGTGTGGGAAGAAGGGAAAAAGTGGGAAGAAGTATTGGGAAGTGTGTAACTTTGTGAAGAGTTTGGATTGTTTATAATTTTTTTTTCTTTCCTTCTTCCTTCTTCCTACTTCTTCTCGACGTATCCAAACAGAGTCAAAGAGAAAAAAAAACTAGTAGAAACTCTAAGCATGCTTAGTCCAGGAGCTGATGCAGGAGGCGATATCCTTCAGTAATGATTGCAAAGTAGTTGACATACTCCGGCAGATTCGATTATTCCGAGCCTTCCAAATATACCAAGTTGTTGTTGCCCAGATAATATCCCAATTTTTAATTCACAGATCTCTCAGTGCAAGCCAAAGATTTGGAGTATCAAGGGTGAGATCAAGCCAAGGAAGTCTGTAACAGGATTATATTAGAGACCACACATTTAATGCGAAATTACATTGTAGGAAGAGGTAGTCTCTTGATTCCAAACAGCCATGCACTATCACAACTCGGACAAGAAAAATAGGTGGGCCAACTTCGAATGAGGAGGTTTTGTTGAGTTAAGAGCCGGTCAAGGAGAAGTAGTCAGAGGAAAACTTTAACTCTTGGTTGCGATTTTATTTTCCAAAGAAAATGGAAGTACTTGGAAATGACTCATGTGTTTGAGAGACTTATATGCACTGGAGGTTAAAAAAATTCCATTTACGATCCATTTGCAAGAACCACAATTGTTGTCAATGAAGAAATTGAAAAAATATGTATGTTGAAGGATATCGTGAAGGATATCGGCTAAACCATATGATGTCCTTTTAATCGCCGCGGAAGAAAATAAACTAAAAATCCGATACATTTGGTTCGAACTAAGTATTTTTTTTATTTTTTAAGTATTTTTTATTTTCTCAAAATTCGATACATTTGGTTGCTCTCCATTTAAACTAGATACATTTTTTTAGGTTCAACATTTACAACCGTTCTTTATTATTTTTTTTTTAAGATAAATTGGAGGTCTCTAACCAAACTTATTTTTAAATTAAATAATGTCTATAAAAGACTTCCAATCAGATTTCGAACCTACGATCTTTCACTCAATGTGCATTGCTCTTTGTCACTAGACCAAGAGCTGGTTTTGTCAACCGTTCTTCATTTTAATGTATTATAAATTTATAAGTCATTAAGTGTGCATTAATAGGACTATTATTTTGCTGTCACAAATGATTCCTACTGCGACATCATACTGGTCATAAAGGCACATCACAAGAAAAATAGGGAAAGAAAAATATCCCTTTCTAAAATTTGTAAGTCATTGCAGGATTTACATGATTTTGACCTTGACTATACCAACGTGGCGTGAAATAATTTTTGAAGGAACTTTTTGGACATTCATGCAAAATTTCTGATCGACGGTCAATATCACTTGCTAATTCTAGATGGAATATTATGAGTTAGGCTATGCTAAAAGTGATATGGACGGATGACTCCGTTAAATCCGACTGTATCTCAATATAAAATTTCAAATCATTGATCTGAAACGTCTAGTGTAATCCTTATATTAAAATTTTACCGACCAAATTTAAATATATTTTTTATTTTTTAAGTATTTTTTTATTTTTAAAAATAATTATTATTGAAGGGTCCGAACTAATTAGATTGGTGATTTTAAAATGTTAAAATAATAGCAAAAAAAACTTCAAAAAAATAATAATAAAATTTGACCAACACAGAAATTTCAAAATAAATATCACATTAAATGATTCGCATTGATGATTTGAAATTTTTGTACTGAGAATAGTTGAATTTGACAGAGCCTTCTATCCATATTGTTTTGACCGTAAAATTTCTAAATTATTAATTATTATAACAGAGGACGTAAATTTGTGAAATACAATGACCCGAAAAGCAGCAGACGGGAAAATAACAATACAATTATTTTGCTATATTTGTAAATATTCTAGTAATATAGGCCGGATTTTCTTTTATATCATCTGACAATTAATTACATGACATGAGTCAAAAGTCGAAAACTTATCTAAGTGTTTTTATTAGTTAGCCGTTTCCTGTATTGGCGTATGCTTTTGATTAGAAAATGGGAAGTTCATAACGACTTGGCAGGAAGGTCCATAACCAGAACAGAGGAAAAGAATCTAAACGAAACAATAAAAGTAATGGCCAGTAAAAATGGGGATGGGGTTAAAAAATTGGAGGGTTTTCACATGGCTGTAGTTATTGCCTCCGCAAAACATGGAATGTCCATAATATTATGCTGGGTTTTCCTTTTGTTCCTATTGTTTATAAATTTATTATGACATCACATAAAGCTCAGCTTATGGAATAAAATATAATAAGCAGAGAAGAGAAGCTTGTGATTGCGCATATATGTCTCCCAACGAGTCAACGACTCACATGGCATGCTTCACATGCTCACACGTGCAACCTCTAAATGCACACTGCTTTTTTTTTTTTTTAAATATCACTTCTCATTACAGGCACAGGAAAGAATATAATATATATGAGGGAAGGCTGCGCATGTATTAATGCATATCATTTCTTATTGGGCTTGAACTTTAAATGGCATGGGCTCGAGTTCTATTTCCTTGTAGGCCTTCTTCCGGTTGGGGAATTTGAAAGATTTAGGCCGGGCTTAAAGCCTTAAATATATATTTTAGGAAGCTATTGAGCTTGATTCTTGATTCGACCCGTCAAACATTGAAACGGAACGCGGAACAGGTCTGTTCCGTTTTCGTTCCGTTCCAGTCAACGAAACTAAATTTTATTCCGTTTAACGTTATGTTTCGTCAAGCGAAATATTTTTCCATTCCGTTTAACATTTCGTCCTTCATTTACCATTGATTTTAGCGGAATTTTGTTTTCCGTTTCAGTAACGTTTATAAATTTCAGTTTCGTTTTCGCTCCGTTTTCATAAACGAAACTGAAATGTCTTCCGTTTGGACGGAACGGAACGAAACAACGTTTGTAAACGTTCGTATTGACAGGCCTATTCGTGATCATTCAATTCTGATTTATCAAATTTAAGCCACTTTATTTAATTGTTACATATTTTTACAACGTTTTTTTTTTTACCTAAATTCAGTTCAGTTGTTCCTTTTAACAAAAAATTGGCACCGATTATAACCAAATTTTCTTTATTTCATTTAAAAATAGTTGACTTTGAACATAATAGAGTCATGTGCCATATGTAGAGGAGATACTTCCACTGTTTTAATATATATATATATATATATATAAAGTCTTCAATCAAAGCGCTTTGACCGGAGTCCCGGTTAAACCCCATCAAATCTCAATTTTGAAAGTTCAAATGACCGATCCAAACCGTCAAATATGATCTCCATATTGAAATCTCCTTACTGACCAAAATTTTCATTTTTTTAAATTTTTAATTATTTTTTTCGGATTTTCAAAAATCGTTAATCAAATTTGTTCTGAACCCTACAAAAATTGTTGTTTTTGAAAATCTGAAAAAAATACTTAAAAATTTCAAAAAAATAAAAATTTTGGTCGGCAAGGAGATTTCAATATGGAGATCATATTTGACGGTTCGGATCGGTCATTTGAACTTTCAAAATTGAGAACTGACGGAGTTTAACCGGAACTCCGGTCAAAGCACTTTGATTGAATCCTTTCTATATATATATATATATTATAAATTTAATGTGTGAAAAAAATAAAATTTCAATGGCCACATAATCACAAACTACAGTAACATAAAATTGTAACTACAAATTAATTATTTTTTCACATTATATAAGTTGTATGTAATTGAATTTAGAATGTAGACTAGAGAGAGTAATTCGAATTGAATGGTAGGCGAGTCCGGCAACTGAAATCATTGGATATAATAAATGGACTCACCAGAAATGGTACAGGTATGCTAGCTACCCCTGCAAAGGATGCGTTTGGATCGTTGAAAGAAAGAAGAAGAAGAAAAAAAAATATAAACAATCCAAACTCTCCACAAAGTTACACACTTTCCAATACTTCTTCCCTTCTTTCCACACCTATCCAAACGGAGCCAAAGTGTAATCTCTACTTAGTAGTACTTAGGATATCGTGCAATTAACAAAGTAGCTTACATGATATTATTATTATCATAGCACTTTAATAAATGATAACTAATCGACAGAGTTAGTTAAGATTTAAGCAATGGAGGATCCTTAATTATGTAAGTAAACTATAATGTTTGTCTTTTACGTACGGCACCAAAGATTTAACCCGTGATTAGGGCTGTCTAACGTTTACAACGGCAACGGAATGAGCCATTCCGTTTGCCGTTCCGTTTCATTAAACGGTATGCTATTCCATTCCGTATTCCGTTCCGTTTCAGTAAACGGTATGCCATTTCATTCCGTTATTCGTTTCGGTTGGACGGAATGGGACGGAACAGCGATATTTACATTATAAATAAATGTATTTGTCGAAACGGAAGCGAAATGATTCGTTCCGTTTACCGTTCCGTTTCAACAACGGTATGCTCTATTATTCCGTTTACCGTTCCGTTTCTAGAAACGAAATGCCATTTCGTACCGTTATCCGTTCCGTTGGAACGGAACGGAACGGAAAACGGCGAAACGGCATATCGTTGACAGCCATACCCGTGATCTGTGAGGGTCTGAGGGATAAGGCCAATTCTAGCACACAGCAAGAGAGAACCCATAAGTCCATAACTTTGACCTAACTGGTTTCATCTGTGTATATATTATAATTATTTTTTCTTTGGACAGTGGAGCAACAAGCTCCTCTAAAATCTTACTAGTAACGGAGAAAACCCTTGCCTTGTAGGGTGTCAAACGTTAAAGACGGAAGCGGAACAAGGTGTTTCGTTTTCCGTTCCGTTCCAGCACACGGAAATGAAATTCATTCCGTTTTCGTTCCGTTTCGTAAAACGGAACAGAAACTGTTCCGTTTAGCCGTTCCGTTCCTCATTTTTCACTGATTTCAGCCTATTTTCTATTGATTTCAGTCATTTTTCGATAAAACTGAACATTAACGTGCAGTACCACCTGTTTCGTTTCTGTTCCGTCTCTGAAAACGTAACCAATTTTCCTTCCGTTTCCGTTCCGTTCCGGACGGACCGGAACGGAAACGTTCGAAACGGTACCAAATTGACACCCCTACTTGTATAGATGAATAACATTATCTTCTACTCTCATCCCAAAATCTTTCAATTTTTTTAATAAATTGAATATTTTAATTTTGTTTGGTGATTGTTGCATTGCTTTTTTAATTTTATTTAGATAATGTGTTTATTTTGGGAGAAAATTATACTTATCACTATATCTTTTTTCTGTTCTGGATATTGGGTTTTTGGAGAAAAAAATATATATACTCATTAACTTATTTATTAAAAAAAGAATACAAAATGCATTTTCAAATTACAATTAGCTTCATAAATTTTCGTGCGCAGTTGCCTCGATACATAAAATGTATACCTGTCAAACGTGGTAAAAAGGCACGGAACATGCCGTTTTGTTTGCTGTTCATGTGATTTTGTTAACCGTTTCGTTTAGAAAACAAAACAGAATTATGTCCCATTATTCGTTCAACTTCAAAAATTGTGTGTATTTTTGTTCAAAACGAGGCGAAACAGTTTGATTTCGTATTTCGTTTGCCGGTTCGTTTTTTAAACGAAACAAAAGTCAGTGTCGTTAACCGTTCCATTTTAGCTATACAAAACGGCATAAAGTTGTGTCTTCTACATATCCTGATGACACATTAGTTGCCATTTATATCATTATATCCTGATGACACATTAGTTGCCATTTATATCATTATATGATATAGATACATAGAAGACTAGAAGTTCGTGAAAACCAATATTGAATAGTATTAGTTAATATATTGTGTATTTCTCACAATAAACAACATATATATTATAATGCTACAAGAAAATATGCCAATACGGACAACATGAATGAATTGTAAGAACTGGAGAAGACCAACTGAACTGGATTCTAGCAACTTCTCCGGTCACGGACTTTGGATTATTTGAATTCTCCAATTAAATGTTAGCCTGTCCATTCAACTGCGCCTCTTTTGTTCTTTGCTTACATGATTTCTCTTTTCTTACTTGCCTTTGTCTTCTTCACCACAAAGAGAGAGAAAGAGACAGGGCATGAATCCAAAACGCAGTCTCTTCTTTAGTAGTTTGGTTTCTCCAATGGGCGCTTTATTATATCTCTTGCTTCTTTCCTTCTTTTTCGTCTCTTCTCTTGTACCAACATCACAAGCTCTTGCTCTTGGTACAAATGCTAACGCCACTAGGAGAAGAGCACCAGTGCACCATGACTTGTCACTGGATTTCTACTCCAAGACATGCCCTCAGGTTGATCAGATCATTTCCTCTGTTACCGCTGCTCGGTACCGTGACTCCCCCACTTCCGGTCCAGCCACAATTCGCCTCTTCTTTCACGATTGCTTCGTTGAAGTATGTACATTCATGTTTTCTCATGAATTTTTTATTGGATAAAAATGGGTATTTTTAATGTTGTGCTTGCATAGCGTAGTAACATTATGTCAATTGTTCATTAATCTTTTATTCTAAAATAAGTAATTTTTTCAGAAAAATTGAAGAAACAGCTTTAGGCTGTTATTAAAAAGCTGCTAATATTGAATGAATGAAGGCCTTTCTAATTTTTTTTTTCTATCAAATTTGTTGTACTCTTTTTAAAAAATAATCATTATATTCCTATCCTTAATTTTAACTGTTAGTATAAAGCATTCACATGCCACATGCAACTCTGATTGAGTAGCTATAATTATAAGTTTATATGTCAGAACAGCCTACTGTACAATTTACAGAACAGAGGACATGTACTTAATCACTTACTTCATGTATCAAAAATAGAAAAAACAAATTAATAATTGCTGGTATGGTTTGCATTGATGATGACAATTGCAGGGTTGCGATGCTTCAATATTAATTGCTCCAACACCAGGAAGCACAAATAAGGTGGAGAGAGAGATGGAGGAGAATAAGAATTTGGCAGCTGAGGCCTTTGACACGGTGAACATGGCGAAAGCCGCAGTTGAAAACAAGTGCCCAGGAGTCGTTTCCTGTGCTGACGTACTCGCAATCGCAGCTCGCGACTTTGTTCATTTGGTATATTCACTTCTTAATTAATTGCCATGCTTATAGTTATATATTAATCATATCATAGGCTAATTATAGTTTTTGGGATAACCTACTACTAATTTAATAACACATATATCTATATATTCAGAGTTATATATTACAGACTTACAGTACATAGTAAAATATTTGTGCATCGACTCAATTAATTTCAATGGCCATGATGATATAGGTGCCAAGTCTGTGAAATGTATGACTAGGAATTAGGAAACAGTTAACTTTTTAGTTTCACATTTTTGACTTTCAGTTGGTAAAGCTAAAAAGGTAACTCAACTTTTGATCTGTTTGTGATTGGACGGAGAAAAAAGATGGAAGCTTTTGGGGAGGTACGCGTGAATGAATGATCATGTTAGGATGGCAATGGCAGGCAGAGGCAGTGACTGATGTTTTATTATCGGTTCATTTCGCCCATCTCTAATTGTAGGCAATAGGCAGCTTTCCATTACATGTTTTATTTTATGTTATGTTAAAATAAAATAGATGCGCTCTGCCTGTTATTCAATTACGTGAAGAATCAACACTTGACAACAAGTTGGTAGTTGAAATTGGGACAAACGACCTCGATAGATACAAAAGAAGCCTCATAATAAGTCCAAATTAAAGAGTAAAAAAGCAGCTTGTGTTCCGATATTGTCATGTGACTGTGTTCCCCAAATTGAGCAGGCCGGAGGCCCATACTACACAGTGAAACAAGGGCGAAAGGACAGCAAGGTATCGTTGGGCGGTAAGGTGCATCCAAACCTACCGAGAACGAACTCGACGGTGGCGGAGCTGGTGCGGCTCTTCTCGTCGAAAGGGCTGAGCCCACAGGACCTGGTGGCCCTGTCGGGCGCGCACACCATCGGCTTCTCGCACTGCGACCAGTTCGCCAGTCGCCTCTACGACTTCCGCGGCACCAAGCGCCCCGACCCCGCCATGGACGCGCGCCTCCTCAAGGCGCTGCGCATGTCCTGTCCGCAGTTCGGCGGCAACGCCGATGTCGTCGCGCCCTGCGATGTCCAGACGCCCTTCCAGTTCGATCACGCCTACTATGCCAACTTGGAGACTAATCTCGGTCTGCTCGCCACGGACCAGGCGCTCTTTCTCGACCCCCGGACACGGCCCCTGGTGCAGGACTTGGGCCGCGATAAAGCCCGCTTCTTTCAGGCCTTCGTTGCTGGAATGGAGAAGATGGGCCAGATTCGAGTTAAGAAGGGCAAGAGAGGAGAGATCAGGAAGGATTGCACTAAGCACCTTACTTAATTTTTCTTTTTCTTTCCTCAGATTTGTTCTGTATATGGCTTTGTCTTTTTTCCCCCCATTATTTTGTTTATTTTAATTGTCTTGTGGTGAGTTCATTTTGTGAGCTTTATTAGTTTGGGCTCTAAATTGATTAAATGGTTTTGATTTTGGTCTTGCACAATTTTCTATTCACCGACTGGTTTGCTCAAACTCACCATAGAAAACAACCAACCAAATGATTTATCAAAATATAAGAAAATAAATTCTTTCTCTTATTTATAGTTTTGGATATGTTGCGTATTAAATTTGATGTAATTTAAGAAATGATTGGTTGTTCATTGAGCGATTTTAAAAGTAATATTTGTGCTAAATTTTTCCATGAATTGCATATGGATTGGATGTCTTTCCATATGAAAAGAATTTGATGTGTGTCAAAAGAGAAACAAATATGAAGAATAAAAACAAGATTTTGTATTTTGAAGAATTACCAAAATAGGATTGTTTCCTTATGTAATTTTCTAATGTCTATTTATTTTTCTCCTTCTCTCTCAAACAATGTATCTCAGACATTAACAGAAAATAATAGAAAAAATGTGTGTGTGTGTGGAGGACGTAGGCACCAAGTTGGTGCTGAACCTCGTTAAATCTCGTGTTCACCTGCATTTGATTGATTCTGAGATCCTCGTGTTGACTAGCCCTAAGGGACACGGTTCTTGTGCAGTTGCATTTGAATCGTGCCTCCTCGAACCCAAAACTTAACTTCCGCTAATTCTTAACATTTTGTTTAATATTTGAACTTCCATATAACTATACAAAATATATATCTGCAATTATTTCTGTGTTAAGACTTCCGTTTCGGTTTTGTTTCATTTTCAAAAATGAAACTGGGTGGCCTCTCACTTTTTTCGAAAAAAAAAATATTTATATCTACATTTAAATTTTAATACTTTTTACTGAATATAATTTCGATTGCCACTATGTGATTTTTTTTAATATGTTCCTTACTTCCTTGCATTAATTGTTTTATTTCGTGCTCCATTTTATAATATCCGAAGTATATGATCAATGCCGACTAGATAGCGAGCGAAATGGCATCTGGTTTTGCTCCCACCAGACAATTTCCACTAATTTAAGTTTTCTTTTTTCCATTCCACGACGGTAAAATTTGAGCGACCCTACATTTATCGTTCAAGTATAACCCGATAAAAATTGTGTTGTTTGGATGGTGTGGGAATAAGAGGAATAAAAAAAGAAGTATTGAGAAGTGTATATTTTTATGAAAAATTTAAATTGTTTATAATAAATTTACTCTCTTATTTCTTTATTCCCTTATTCCTAAGATTCATCCAAACGGAACCATAGTGTTTTATGTTTATTCCTAAAAAAAAACCTAAAAGGCCCAAGAAGACGTTCCAATTATTAAACTCAAGGTAAACTGAGTCACTAGACTCTGCAAAAACTATCCAGACAAAGTCAAAACCAAAAACATGCTGAAATGACATCTAATTCCTAAAACCAAAAACAGTCTAAACCCGAAACATTTATCAAGTTGTTCAAATGCGACAGTCTAAAAACAGTCTGCTTGAAACACACAAAAAAATGCGGCAATTTTTTGTGTGGAAATATTTATCAAATTGGAAAAAATTAAATACAACAAGTTTTTAGTGCCACGCATGTTACAATTTGTTCAAATTTTAAAAAAATATTGTTGTAATAAACGTCTCTAGGTTTGTCGATTACAAAACAATATCATTTGACATTTAACAATCTTCTTTGAGTTTTATAGGAAGAAGATACAATTTATGAGGACTTGGATAAAAGCTTTAAGAAAGATCAAGATCAAGTCTTTAGAGAGCTTGTAGGCTAGTTTAGACTAGGATAGAAGGTATACTTTAGTCCTTGTTTATCCTTGAAATGGTCTAGATAGCGAAAAGCTCAATAAACCAGCAAAATCCTGTTTTCAGTAACCTAGCGTCGTACAACGCTAGATAGTGGCACACAACGCTAGAACAGCTAAATTCATACTTTTGTAAATCAACGTTGCACAACGCTATATAGAGTTAGGCAACGCTGATTCACAACGTTGTACAACGCTCAGTAGTGTTGTACAACGTTGCAGTTAAAAACTTGGAAATTTTCCTGAGTACCATCGTGCAACGCCATATAGCGTTGCACAACGCCACATAGCGTTGCACAACGCCACAAAAATCCCAAGTTAGCTGTGCTGTTCAGACAGCGCTGTCCCATGTAAAACCCATGTAAACAGTTGTTTTTACATGCAAAGTTTCTGGAGACGTTAGCCAACGTCTTTCAGCGTTGGGTAACGTTAGCGTTGTGTGACGGTATATAGAGTTGTACAACGCTCTGTTGAATCTGTCAGAGTTGTTCATTTTGTCTCCCTTTAACGTTGTGTAACGTCATTCAGTGGCAAGCAACGCTCTGACAATTTCCAACGGAATTGTCGGAGCTTTCCTTTGGTTATACACTCCTTTGTTGTGCGACGGCAAATGGCGTTGCACAACGCTCTGACAGACCAACGGCTATATTAAAGAGCCGTTAGAATTTACAACGGTCATATTCCAGCGTTGTATAACGCTATTCAGCGTTGTACAACGCTGTGGCCTGTTTTTGCTGGGGAACTGCTCATTTCGAGCCCTATATATATCCACCCCTTGTTCTCTCTCCAACTAACGAGTTAGAGAGCTTTACTTTGCAAAATTAGACCAGTATTGAGCCTTTGAGCACAGGGATACTCTCCCACTTGAGCTTTTCATAGCTAGACCATCTTGAGAGATTTAGTAGCCTCAAACACCATCGCCCCAACATTGTCGCTAGGTGTAGGTTGGAATAGGTTGAGAGCTCTTCTCCTTTGAGGCCGTTGTGCCATTCGAGTTAGGCCGATCCGCCTCGAGTGTCCTTATGACGAGGTGATTCGGTTCGAAGTTGTAGTCACGTTCTTGTTGGAATTAAACGGAGCGCGCCCTTTCGTGGTAGCGGAACTCCCGGAGACGTACGACTAAGGCTAGCACACCCTAGCGGGTCGGAACTCCGTAATCACATCGCGTGTTCAATTTCTCTCTCTCTTTCTCTCTTTATTATCTTGCATTGTGAATTGCTTGTGTGCTTGCTTGTATTGGGTACCAATTGAATTGTGTTAGGATAGTTCATACCAAACCGGTCTAAAACCTTAATTGCTTCCGCTAAACCTTAGTTAAGCCGTCCCCCTTAGGGACAACAAAGTGGTATCAGAGCGGGAACCTCGATTAAGCTATTCTTAATCTCGGTTTTCGGTCATGGCGGCTCGCTTTGTAGAGAGACCGGATAAATTAGGTCAAAATCGTAAAAATTTCTCTTTTTGGAAGAGATGCATGGTGAACTACCTCAATATCTTGGGATATTGGCATGTGGTAGAAAATCGGTATACCCCCGAACTTAAACCAAATTCTACCGATTTGACCAAGAAGTCCCGTGATAACCAAAGGGACAATGATTGTGCGGTTAATGTCATATTAGCCTCGGTCCATGAATCAATTGGTGTGACCCTTAGTCGTTTTGATCTAGCACACGATATGTGGATGGCTCTCCTCACCCGTTATGAGGGAAATTCTCAAATTAGGCACTCTAAATTGTATGAGTTGTACTCTCAATTTGAGAATTTCCACATAAAGGATGGTGAATCCATTGAGGATATGTACACTCGTCTTGTACAACTCCAAAATGAATTCACCGAAGGAGGTGAGCCCCTAACAAATGGCAAGATTGTAGGGAAGATGATGCGGGCTATGAGTGGACGGCACGAATGGGATGCTCACATCACGTCGCTTGAGACCATTATCCGGATGGACCATGAGTACACACCGGAGCAAATGTACACCGAGCTTCGATGTGTTGAGGAGAAGCTCAAGCAACTCGCCAAACTAGAGTATCCTCCAAGAACCTTAGCCATGACCTCCATAAGCAATCCCGCCTCTACATCATCATCTCGATCCTCTCATCGCCGATACCCACATCAAACACCATTGAACCTTTATGAGCTTGATGAGGCAAAGCAAGAGGTGGTGATTGAGAAGATGTTTCGTGGGTTGCTCAAGCATGAGAAGAAGTTCAACAATGAGAGATTAGCCAATGATGAACGGGAGTTGTGCTTTGTGTGCAACAAAGAAGGGCATTCCATGCACAAATGTCACAAGTTTTTCCCTCAAGTGCAAACCGACAAGCCAAAGCCTAAGCACAAGAAGGAAAAGAAGAAGGCTCAAGCCATGCATGCCTTGTGGGATGTTGAATCCGAAATAAGCTCATCCGATTCGGATTCTCATGAGGTGTATGCTTTGGTGGCAAATGTGGAAGAAGTGGTATTCTCAACGGATGATGTGGAAGATGACTTCGTGAAGGACATCCTCAATGAGTTCAATCAAGGGACACGATTTGTTCATCCGCTACTTCAAGCGCGTAAGGCAACACCACCTCCATCTCCACCAACTTCGCCAAAGGCATGCTCTCCAAAGGTATATCTCCCTCTCAATGAATCTCTTAGTAGTAGTGATAGTGAGAGTGATGATGAACCAACTAGTTCAACCCCATGTGTTGATTGTGATAGGTTGAATTCTATTCTTGATGCTACCCATGATGCCTTGGTTAGGAAAGCCGATACCATAGAAACCTTAAAAACCAAGGTAGATGAGCTTACTTCTAAGATGGGTGAGTATGAGGCTAAAATAAAGGAGCTTGAAAAACAACTTGAAAAACCGATTTTAGCCCAAGTTCCTAAAACGGATTTGAAAAACCTTTTCAAAGGTCAAAAGCCTCATGACAAGTCCGGTCTTGGTTACCAAAAGCTTTATCAAACCAAGAAAAGGAACTTGTCACACAATAATGGGAAACAAGTTGCACAAACCACACAATTTCAAAAACCTAGGAATTCTCGTGGTCATGCACATATGTACCAAAAGAAACCTAGAAACACTAGAGTGCAAAACGAAAAGAATTTGCAAAATCAAGAAAAGAAGGTTTTTGTTCCAAAGGCGTCCAATAAAATTTATTTTAGAGGACCCGATGGATGATTTTATGAATTTAAAGAGCAACACTCTTCTCAAAACCACAAAGCTCAATCCAATGAGAATAAAAAGAATGTTTCCCAACATTTCCAAAAGGATCGCAAAAAGAATTTTAATGTCTCATCCAATGATCCTAAGAAGAAGGCCGAATACCTTAGAGCCCATTACTATTCTCATTTTGTCAAGGGTTCTATCATGCCTAAGCCAACCAATGCATATTTCAACTATTGTTGTCAAAATGGTCATATCTCGTTGGAATGCAAACTTAGGAAACCAAATGGTGAGTCCAAAGGTAAGTGGGTTCCAAAAGCTTGTACCTCTAGTGGTACAACTAGTGGTATGGTAACCAATGTGGCCTAAATAACAAGTTAACCCCCGGTTTTATAAGCCAAATTTTTAGGGGGAGCCTCTTTATTTCTATCTTATATTTGTTTGAGAGGTTAAATTTGGTCACACTACTTTGTGTAGTGCTCTAAATTGGTTCTCCAATTCCTTTTCTCCAAAATTAAGGGGGAGCCATAAATTTAGGGGGAGCTTGCTACAATTTTCACTTTTTGTCGATTTACAAAAAGGGGGAGAATTGTAGTAAAGCTTGTGAAATGCCAAAATTTAATCGCTTTACTAATGGTATTGTTTTGCAAATCGTCAAAAGGGGGAGATTGTTGTACTAAACGTCTCTAGGTTTGTCGATTACAAAACAATATCATTTGGCATTTAACAATCTTCTTTGAGTTTTATAGGAAGAAGATACAATTTATGAGGACTTGGAAAAAAGCTTTAAGAAAGATCAAGATCAAGTCTTTAGAGAGCTTGTAGGCTAGTTTAGACTAGGATAGAAGGTATACTTTAGTCATTGTTTATCCTTGAAATGGTCTAGATAGCGAAAAGCTCAATAAACTAGCAAAATCCTGTTTTCATTAACCTAGCGTCGTACAACGCTAGATAGTGGCACACAACGCTAGAACAGCTAAATTCATACTTTTGTGAATCAACGTTGCACAACGCTATATAGAGTTAGGCAACGCTGATTCACAACGTTGTACAACGCTCAGTAGTGTTGTACAACGCTGCAGTTAAAAATTTGGAAATTTTCCTGAGTACCATCGTGCAACGCCATATAGCGTTGCACAACGCCACAAAAATCCCAAGTTAGCTGTGCTGTTCAGACAGCGCTGTCCCATGTAAAACCCATGTAAATAGTTGTTTTTACATGCAAAGTTTCTGGAGACGTTAGCCAACGTCTTTCAGCGTTGGGTAACGTTAGCGTTGTGTGACGGTATATAGAGTTGTACAACGCTCTGTTGAATCTGTCAGAGTTGTTCCTTTTATCTCCCTTTAACGTTGTGTAACGTCATTCAGTGGCAAGCAACGCTCTGACAATTTCCAACGGAATCGTCGGAGCTTTCCTTTGGTTATACACTCCTTTGTTGTGCGACGGCAAATGGCGTTGCACAACGCTCTGACAGACCAATGGCTATATTAAAGAGCTGTTAGAATTTACAACGGTCATATTCCAGCGTTGTATAACGCTATTCAGCGTTGTACAACGCTGTAGCCTGTTTTTGCTGGGGAACTGCTCATTTCGAGCCCTATATATATCCACCCCTTGTTCTCTCTCCAACTAACGAGTTAGAGAGCTTTACTTTGCAAAATTAGACCAGTATTGAGCCTTTGAGCACAGGGATACTCTCCCACTTGAGCTTTTCATAGCTAGACCATCTTGAGAGATTTAGTAGCCTCAAACACCACCGCCCCGACATTGTCGCTAGGTGTAGGTTGGAATAGATTGAGAGCTCTTCTCCTTTGAGGCCGTTGTGCCATTCGAGTTAGGCCGATCCGCCTCGAGTGTCCTTGTGACGAGGTGATTCGGTTCGAAGTTGTAGTCCTGTTCTTGTTGGAATTGAACGGAGCGCGCCCTTTCGTGGTAGCGGAACTCCCGGAGACGTACGACTAAGGCTAGCACTTCCTAGCGGGTCGGAACTCCGTAATCACATCGCGTGTTCAATTTCTCTCTCTCTTTCTCTCTTTATTATCTTGCATTGTGAATTGCTTGTGTGCTTGCTTGTATTGGGTACCAATTGAATTGTGTTAGGATAGTTCATACCAAACCGGTCTAAAACCTTAATTGCTTCCGCTAAACCTTAGTTAAGCCGCCCCCCTTAGGGACAACAAGTATAATTAAATTAATCTAAGAGAGAAAACTAGACTCGTTTATTCTTTGACCACTTCATCTCTAGTATAAAATGAACACATCTCCTGTGAAAATAAACAAATTAATTGTGTTTCAATTGGACATTGAATTTTAAATTAGGAAATAAAATTAAACAGCAGATTATCGCATATGCACCTGCCACTTTTTAGTTCTAGCTATTATACATACAAATATTAACCTTGTTTAATCACATTTGCGTTGATTAGTTAGATGGACATAGAACAAGAGAAAAAAGAATTACCGCAACAGTAGTGCTCATCATGACTGGGACATTTTTTCATCGACAATTAACAATTCAAATTAAATTCCGAACAAGAAATATAAACAATTGATTTTATTTTTACTTATAAATAATGCATTTAATTCAAAAGAATTTGGAGTTCGGTCGATGCAAGATGAAGAAGTCAAACAATCAACATCTTTATTGTGATTAACTTGCAAATATTTTATCCTTTCGTTCTTGTACGCATGAACTCATAATTAATCTGTTACAGGTTTGGGCTTCAAAAAATCTCGCTTGTAAATATTTTGAAAGCTTTGATTCTCATCCCATGATAAATATATATATATATAGAGTTTAGCTACGGTGAGTCGCGACTCACGGATCCTCCGGTGAGTCGCGATCAAAACTCCTAGATCTAGATCAAAATGACCGATCCAAACCGTCCAATATGTTAGGAAATTGCCCAATTTTAATTTTGTGACTAATTACCATTAATTAATCCAATTAAAACACAAGAGCAAGAGGATCTAGTACAAAAACATTCGACACAAAGAGAAAGGGGTGAAAAATATACCTCCCGCGAAATCGTATTCGCGGGGCTCGATCCTACGGCATGGGAATCGATGGGGTGCTCTCCTTCGCCTCCTCCATGGCGCCCTCGAGTCCACCAAGGAATTTGGCCATGTCCCAATTCTTGTGCTAGCAAGAGAATGGAGATAGCTAATCCTTTTCACCATTCTTCAAGTAATTCTAGCAATTAACCTTTTGGAATAGCTATTCTCAACACATGAGACCTATGGGAATGCAAGAGAGAGAGAGACCATCATGGGAGAATCAAAATTCTGCCCAATGATGGTGGTGGCGGCTAGGGAGAAGAAGGGAGGCAAGGTGAGAAGGTTAGGTTTTGCTTCTTCAAGTGGTCCTTATATAGACCACTCTCCACCAACCTTTGCTTGACCTTTTTACCCTTCTATGGCCGGCCATATACATGGGCCTTATGGGCCATGTGTTAGGTTTGTTCAATCTCTCTTAGTCCATATTAAATCAATTATTTAATAGGCCTTTCAAGTTGCATTCAATTTAGGCTCAAATAGACTATTAAATTAAAAGCCTATACTTTAATTTAATTCACTTAATTAAATTAAAGTGTGATGAATAAAATTAATTATCAATATGTTGATAATCAATTTAGGATTAGCATGTACATTAATTTATTTCTATATGATCCATTTGACTTAATTAATTATAACGGTCCACAACGTTATTTAATTAATTAATCAACTTATCATATTTTTGCAATACTCACTATTGCAAATAAATAAATAATGCACGTATGGTCAAAGTCCTATTTGTGTGACCCTTTGAGGATTTATGCTACGTTGGACATGGAATTAAATCGTTATTTAATTCCAATAATCATAAGCGGTATCTAGCAACACGTTATGATTCCCAATTCGCACAAATAATGTACTGCTACAATATTTCAATCCTGCATAAGAGAATAATTATGTTTCTCTATTTTGATTCTTATGTCTCACGATATCATCGTATAATCCAAGATAGGAATGTGTCATTCTTGCAGATTATACGTTTCTTGATCTAGAGATAATTGTATAAAGTTGCATGCAAACAATCTATCTCCATCAAGGGGCCCAAACAGATATCGTCACTCACTAAGTGAATTAATGAGGGACATACGGTTTTCTTGATGATTAGCTTTTCCCCGCACAATTCAAGAGAACATAAATAAAGTCCGTATAGCAGCCCTTATCGGGAATCAGCGGTAGACGATATTTATTGAACCTATCCTCATGTGGAAAAGATAAACATCTCAAACTTAGAACCAAAATCGTAACGAAATAAACAATGACACATAACACAATCCATATGTTTATTTCGATGGGTCAAGTCCTGTGCTATGTTCCATAACATACACATATGCAATTAAGTTGGTAACTCTTTACCTATGATTTGTAGAACTTAATCATCACTTAACTTGCATACTAATCTTATAAGATAATTAATGTTCCTTGTTAATTATCAAGATTATGGACCATTTAGATTTATTATTGTCATTCTAAAGAATGATCCACAGAGATCTACAATTCAGATCCTCAACCTGAATAATCTGCCAATAATAAACCTAGGAACAGATGATAATATATCATCCATAACATAAACTAATATTTAAGTCATTAAATTATTGACTTCTAGGACATAACTCCAACAATCTCCCACTTGGCCTAGAGTCAATCAGTAGTGACTTCTAGCCAACGAAGAATTGAGAACGATGTCATATATCTACATATATACGTGTCTCGGACCTCAAAATAAATAATACGCTTAAAGTTAGTTACTCATACGTCTACCACGTATGGATGCATAATTGCATCTCGTATACTGCTCAAGGTAGAGGTCAAGTTAGAGTGTTCACTGTGTTCGCGAACCTATCCAATTTTGTTTGACCCTATATATATATACCACTATATATATGTTCTTGATCATCATCATATGATATCAAGTGATATTGTTATAGATCATATTTGAATCTCCAATGTAACATTGGGTTCTTTAGGAGTAAGTTATGGTTCGAGATGCATAGAACCATAATAACTCGACTAAGAACTCGATCCTAAATAAACTTCTTTTATTGCTTCACAAGTTGCTATGTATTTTGTTTTGGTGACGGAAACGGTTGTAATATTCCATTTAGAACACTTTCTAAATTTACAACTCCACCTTAAAACAAAATATGTAGCTCAATCGTGATTATATCAATCTTTCGAAAAACTAGCATTAGTGTAATTAATTTACACGAGCTCTCTTTCATCTTAAGAGATGAAACATCACTCTTTCTCATAAGGTACTCGAGGATATTCTTGACTATCGTCCAAATGTGTCTCTCTTGTATCCATTTGACAACTGTTTGTCATATCCTTTGGATACTACACATTGGGGCATATGCATAAATATGGCGTACACAATGAAACTCATAATGAAAGAATGCTTGAACTATATCATGCACTTTCTTGAATTGAGTTGCATTAGACCGAGTTAAACACTCAAGTCATGCCACGTGACGTACAGCTAGACATCCTTTCATGGAGTATAACTTTCGTGTTTCTAGAACACTTCGTCAATATATGCATATTTGCTCAAACCTAACATCCATCATAATCTATCTTTATAGATTTTGTTTCCTAGGATTAGGTGATTTCGCCCAAGTTCTCATTTGAGAAAGCATTCTCCAAAGAGATCTCGACAATATTCATTTTCTTAATGTTATTCCCAATTTAATGAATTGTTATCTTAAACAATACAAGTAATACAATTATGCTTCCACTGAATATCTTGTATATACAAGATACTTTTGACGAAGTTCAACTCCTTGACTTCATTGTCAAAACTTTTATTCCAATCTCCACAACACTTGCTTTAATCCATTAATGGATCCTTGAAGCATGCGTATGTTTTTAGCAATACATAAACCTCGATTTGTGTCAAATGCACAACATCTTCCTTCATTCATACGAAGAAGGCGATTTTATGTGTTTTTCCATATATCGACATATATGAAATACAACCATTGCTAGAATGATCTTTATTGACTTATACATAGCCACAAGAAAGAGATTGTGCTTTGTACGTAGTCAACTAGTCATCGACTTAGACATAGCTACAAGCGAGAAGCCGCGCTTTGTACATAGTCGATTTGTTATCCATGTCGATCTTTCCTTTTGAAGATCTAAACGTTCTTGATGGATTGCTCCTTCATGAACATCAACCAAGGTCTATACCTTGTTGTTATACATAGATTTTATTTAAAGATCATATGAATTCAAACCATATATGTGGAATCGGATCGTTCCATCGTTTTCTTGTTTATCAACGGATTCTCATGTGCTAAGTTTGAGAATGTCATGAAGCCAATGCAACAAACGGCTTAGGCAATCAACTCTCGTTGATCTTTTGTAGGATTGGTACTTGAGGTTCATGAACTTCTTCTACAACGATTTGTTGAATGAGTTCTTAACTCCTCATATATTTCATGAGTTTCTCAAACATCATCAACTCGTGAGATGGTTGAGTCCTCATTAGAAGGAGCATACTATTAAACTTCTTTCAAAACAACTTGTGAATGAAGTTTCGCTCAACTCCCACTAAGTACCATGTATGGAGTGACAAGTTTCCCATAAGAGTACTTCTTGTAGTGACGCATAAACTATTTTAATGCTCACTTTACTCCCACTACTTCTTCTTGAGAATTTCAATTCATCAAGACTACATTATGATTAGCAACAACTACTTTGTTCTTATCATATTCGTGGAAGTAGTGCCTTTTAATATAAAGCATCCTACAAATATATAGTGTCTTATTTGGTTTAAGCTTACAAGTCAACAATACTTGAAATAAGCTTCTCAACACCAAATCTTAAGAAGCATTATACTTAGAGATCAAAATCTCGTAAGATATCTTCCTCAATAGACTTCGATGGAACACCATTCAGTGTAAACAATATTGTCCTCAAACATAATTCCCTAATACGAGTCGAATAAGTCAATTTGATTTATTATCGATCGAACTATACAAAATATTGTTCGATACCTCCACTCTTGGACATATTATTCCTCATGGAGCGAGTTGTGAAACTACTTTCATACTCTTTAGATAATATTTCAAATCATGTGACTTAACTATTTACCGTGATTAATTGTAAGACTTTTTTCCTTTCTCTTGAACAGTCTTTCAACTTTACACTTGAACTCCTTTGAACTAGTCAAAAGGTTCTACTTATACCTTATCAAATAGATATGTTAATATCTACAATGATCGTTGGTTAAGTAGTAAAGTATCAATAACCTTTCATCGCACAAGTACTTATTGGTCTTTATACATCGATATGTAAAAGTCCTAATCAAGTCACTTGTCCTTAAACCTTTGTAGGTTAAAGGCGCTTTTGTCATTTAACAAACATGATTCGCATATCAATCGATTTGAAATCGAATTGAATTTACGAGCTCTACGTTACGGAGACTCTCGTAATGCGATTCTCGTTTATGTATGTGACTAAGCGGTTATATATAACATGAAAGTCAAATACTTTATGTCAAGTCTTACGCATCCTATTTGTCATTCAAAACTTGCTTATCTATTTCAAGCAAATTCAATCAAGATGCATGAAATCATATAAACAAATCTAGAATAAAAGAACTTGTCTTTTATTAAACATAATCATCCATTATCGAATATGAAATGGAGACGTTTTTTAGAGGTTTTAGAATTAAGGTATGCAACCTTCAATTCTAAACAAACTCTTAATAAAGATAACTCTACGTATTCAATGGTAATGACTTAGACGAACGAGTCATTGCCTATACGGAGTTTACTTTACATCTCTCGAACATTCTCTTATTCTTCATTGCTAACACATTTCGTTAAATGCGAGCATATGAACTAGTATCAAGTTACTAGTGTAAATTAGAGATAGTGAGATATTTGAACGACAAATACACTTTAGGATTAAAACATTACAATCATGGTATTTCGGACAACCTTTCAAAATGCCTCCAATAAACGGCAAATGAAACATCTCATGTGATACATAATCACAATCAAGAGTCTCGAAATTTCAACTCATACCTTGGCGAAGTATTTCTTGAATACTTAACCAATTACCTTTTTGCATCAACAAGTGTGCGAAGAAGGTAACATTATATCCTTTATAATTTCAAAGAGATCGTATGACAATATCAATAATCCTTGATATCGGAGATCAATATCTCTAGTTATCAATTAGCTACTTAAATCTTTCGATTTGTAAGCCAATGAAACGTTCATGTATAAAAGAAGAATCTCTTTGTCAACTCATACTTTTTATACTCGATCATAAATGATGGAGTTAATATCTACTTTCTCCAAGAACACTTTCTTGAGTAAGTGGATAAGAGCGTACGAGTTAAATCTAGTCCATATGAATTCTCTAATTCAAAGGTCTAGAAATTTCAAATGAGGATATTAGCCATACGCTTTATTGAATAACTTTTCGCCAAAAGTCAATCAATCATCGCGTTGCTACGTTCGGGTAGTTTGAGAAAAGTTTTGGGAATTGACATACTCAAATTTCTCTTCACTAAGATCGTGTCTTAGGAATCGGTATTACTTCTTTAAGTAAATACTTTTAGAAACGAGTTTATTAATTTTCAAAGATTGATCGCAACAAAAATTAACCATTTTAACATCTATAACAAAATCAATTTAAGGTCATTTAGTTTATGCAATTGTTTTATTTATGACAAATAAAACTCCCACTACATTTATTTAATGTCCCAAATGTAGTTGGTTTTCCAAGATCCCGGTTTTCATCAAGTAGAGCCTGCTATGGCACGTCACCCTACTTAATTAGACAAGGTAGGTTCTCCAACCAATCATATCGACCATATGATTCTTGGTTTGTGAATATCTAAGTATATTTACAAACTTCGCCCCGATGTCCAAACTCTAGTTGGGTCCATCGAAAAGTAACCTCTCACTATTTGCTCCTTGCAAATCTTAGCTATTTGCACCCCGACTACCGAATTGGCAACCATGACGTCCGCTTGGGCGGACCGCGCCATGAGTGACAATCGGCGTGAAGGGGATAGAGAGAAGGAGGGCGATTTCACTTAATCGAGTTTTAGTTGGGACTATCAATCATATGACACTTGTTTGGTGGTCGTGTAAGCATACACCCATACCTAGCCTATGACAATTCATAGCAATCACAAGCAATCACATATAAGCATCTCATAGTTGTGGGTTTGTATGGCTCCCGCTTGCATTAGTTTCGCCACATCGTCCATGGAGCAAAACTAATCTAATCTTTGCCCTCCCACTAAATTCTATAAGGATCTAAATCCTATATAAAATAAAGGTGCAAAATACATGTGAAAACATCCTATTCCCATCCTAACCTTAGGGGCATGCAAGCCTCACAAGTTACATCAAAAATTAATCAACAAATTAATTAATTAATGGCACCAAAGGCCGCATTACAAACATTCACACATGCATTCAAATACAACCACAAGGCATTGAGTCTTGAGCCATACTAAACCCACTATCCACCTACAAAACAAAGTTAGCACATACAAGCACTTTGTTTCCAATTAACGATTTTCAAGCATCTTTGCGATTTGTTTGCCATAAGTAAATTCCGTGTACAAATTCTCAATTTTAAACAACAAAACTTGTTTAAATTCATTTATAAAGTTCTTTCAACATCCCATAACTGAAAGGAGATCAAACAAGGAGTTTTCTAATTGTTTTCAACTAATTTGAATACTTAGAAAAACAGTAATTTATTAAAAAACGTAACTAATGGAATCCAATAAAAACAAAGGTTTTAGGTCTCCAAAAAATCTCAAATAAATTACTTAAGCTCCTTATCATAATTGTGATTACCAGTGAAAATTTCAAGAAGAGATCTTAAACCATCTGGGAGAATCAAAAATGACAAATCTCTTACAAGTGCACGAAACACCGTTATGAGACTTTCAGATTATCCTCTCAACCATTTGGTCTGTTAGACCACCTTCTAATCAGTTTTTATATATACAATATACATAGAAAAAACTAGTTTAGTCTATAGGCTAACTATCCATGAAAAGAAAACCACCAAGTTCAGTTCAAAAAGTTCGAGTTACAAACTAAACAATCAACAAATTCTGTACTGAAACAGACTGTCGATCGAAATGTTCTAACCTAGTTGAAGGTCCAAACTTCCACGAAAAATTATGAAATTAATTTTCCTGGAATCCTAACTCAAAATAGAACAACTCCATTTAAACAGAATTTTTAAAGGAGTTCTCAGTTGGTACAGTTTATTAGAACAATCGATTTGCTCAACAAACTGGATCTGACAAGATCTTCCTTTTCATACTTGAAAACCCACAAATTAATCTGAGTCATGCAACAATTTACACATGCTCAGAAAGAGCTTCAAGTCCTCTTTAAATCTAGCCATAGAACACTGGTACTTGTATTCAAAATACAAATCTTTCAAGCCATTCAAACAGGACAGTGCGAGCAGAAACTGGTTCTGCGCACTGTCGCCGTTTTATTCACAATAAATCTATACTAATTCAGAAAAATGTGAATCCAATGCCAAAAGAATCACAATCCAAAGATCTACAACTTTCATGTAGATGGCAAGATCTTCCAGAGAACATATCACATCGAAAAACGCGAAATAACACAGAAAATACCATTTCCAGACAGCAAACAAACGCATCATCTCTACTAATCCGTTAATTAGCCAATTTCTCTTAATTAAGTGTCAAAATAGCTTAAGTACGACCATGTGCTCTGATACCACTGTTAGGAAATTGCCCAATTTTAATTTTGTGACTAATTACCATTAATTAATCCAATTAAAACACAAGAGCAAGAGGATCTAGTACAAAAACATTCGACACAAAGAGAAAGGGGTGAAAAATATACCTCCCGCGAAATCGTATTCGCGGGGCTCGATCCTACGGCATGGGAATCGATGGGGTGCTCTCCTTCGCCTCCTCCATGGCGCCCTCGAGTCCACCAAGGAATTTGGCCATGTCCCAATTCTTGTGCTAGCAAGAGAATGGAGATAGCTAATCCTTTTCACCATTCTTCAAGTAATTCTAGCAATTAACCTTTTGGAATAGCTATTCTCAACACATGAGACCTATGGGAATGCAAGAGAGAGAGAGACCATCATGGGAGAATCAAAATTCTGCCCAATGATGGTGGTGGCGGCTAGGGAGAAGAAGGGAGGCAAGGTGAGAAGGTTAGGTTTTGCTTCTTCAAGTGGTCCTTATATAGACCACTCTCCACCAACCTTTGCTTGACCTTTTTACCCTTCTATGGCCGGCCATATACATGGGCCTTATGGGCCATGTGTTAGGTTTGTTCAATCTCTCTTAGTCCATATTAAATCAATTATTTAATAGGCCTTTCAAGTTGCATTCAATTTAGGCTCAAATAGACTATTAAATTAAAAGCCTATACTTTAATTTAATTCACTTAATTAAATTAAAGTGTGATGAATAAAATTAATTATCAATATGTTGATAATCAATTTAGGATTAGCATGTACATTAATTTATTTCTATATGATCCATTTGACTTAATTAATTATAACGGTCCACAACGTTATTTAATTAATTAATCAACTTATCATATTTTTGCAATACTCACTATTGCAAATAAATAAATAATGCACGTATGGTCAAAGTCCTATTTGTGTGACCCTTTGAGGATTTATGCTACGTTGGACATGGAATTAAATCGTTATTTAATTCCAATAATCATAAGCGGTATCTAGCAACACGTTATGATTCCCAATTCGCACAAATAATGTACTGCTACAATATTTCAATCCTGTATAAGAGAATAATTATGTTTCTCTATTTTGATTCTTATGTCTCACGATATCATCGTATAATCCAAGATAGGAATGTGTCATTCTTGCAGATTATACGTTTCTTGATCTAGAGATAATTGTATAAAGTTGCATGCAAACAATCTATCTCCATCAAGGGGCCCAAACAGATATCGTCACTCACTAAGTGAATTAATGAGGGACATACGGTTTTCTTGATGATTAGCTTTTCCCCGCACAATTCAAGAGAACATAAATAAAGTCCGTATAGCAGCCCTTATCGGGAATCAGCGGTAGACGATATTTATTGAACCTATCCTCATGTGGAAAAGATAAACATCTCAAACTTAGAACCAAAATCGTAACGAAATAAACAATGACACATAACACAATCCATATGTTTATTTCGATGGGTCAAGTCCTGTGCTATGTTCCATAACATACACATATGCAATTAAGTTGGTAACTCTTTACCTATGATTTGTAGAACTTAATCATCACTTAACTTGCATACTAATCTTATAAGATAATTAATGTTCCTTGTTAATTATCAAGATTATGGACCATTTAGATTTATTATTGTCATTCTAAAGAATGATCCACAGAGATCTACAATTCAGATCCTCAACCTGAATAATCTGCCAATAATAAACCTAGGAACAGATGATAATATATCATCCATAACATAAACTAATATTTAAGTCATTAAATTATTGACTTCTAGGACATAACTCCAACAATCTCCCACTTGGCCTAGAGTCAATCAGTAGTGACTTCTAGCCAACGAAGAATTGAGAACGATGTCATATATCTACATATATACATGTCTCGGACCTCAAAATAAATAATACGCTTAAAGTTAGTTACTCATACGTCTACCACGTATGGATGCATAATTGCATCTCGTATACTGCTCAAGGTAGAGGTCAAGTTAGAGTGTTCACTGTGTTCGCGAACCTATCCAATTTTGTTTGACCCTATATATATATACCACTATATATATGTTCTTGATCATCATCATATGATATCAAGTGATATTGTTATAGATCATATTTGAATCTCCAATGTAACATTGGGTTCTTTAGGAGTAAGTTATGGTTCGAGATGCATAGAACCATAATAACTCGACTAAGAACTCGATCCTAAATAAACTTCTTTTATTGCTTCACAAGTTGCTATGTATTTTGTTTTGGTGACGGAAACGGTTGTAATATTCCATTTAGAACACTTTCTAAATTTACAACTCCACCTTAAAACAAAATATGTAGCTCAATCGTGATTATATCAATCTTTCGAAAAACTAGCATTAGTGTAATTAATTTACACGAGCTCTCTTTCATCTTAAGAGATGAAACATCACTCTTTCTCATAAGGTACTCGAGGATATTCTTGACTATCGTCCAAATGTGTCTCTCTTGTATCCATTTGACAACTGTTTGTCATATCCTTTGGATACTACACATTGGGGCATATGCATAAATATGGCGTACACAATGAAACTCATAATGAAAGAATGCTTGAACTATATCATGCACTTTCTTGAATTGAGTTGCATTAGACCGAGTTAAACACTCAAGTCATGCCACGTGACGTACAGCTAGACATCCTTTCATGGAGTATAACTTTCGTGTTTCTAGAACACTTCGTCAATATATGCATATTTGCTCAAACCTAACATCCATCATAATCTATCTTTATAGATTTTGTTTCCTAGGATTAGGTGATTTCGCCCAAGTTCTCATTTGAGAAAGCATTCTCCAAAGAGATCTCGACAATATTCATTTTCTTAATGTTATTCCCAATTTAATGAATTGTTATCTTAAACAATACAAGTAATACAATTATGCTTCCACTGAATATCTTGTATATACAAGATACTTTTGACGAAGTTCAACTCCTTGACTTCATTGTCAAAACTTTTATTCCAATCTCCACAACACTTGCTTTAATCCATTAATGGATCCTTGAAGCATGCGTATGTTTTTAGCAATACATAAACCTCGATTTGTGTCAAATGCACAACATCTTCCTTCATTCATACGAAGAAGGCGATTTTATGTGTTTTTCCATATATCGACATATATGAAATACAACCATTGCTAGAATGATCTTTATTGACTTATACATAGCCACAAGAAAGAGATTGTGCTTTGTACGTAGTCAACTAGTCATCGACTTAGACATAGCTACAAGCGAGAAGCCGCGCTTTGTACATAGTCGATTTGTTATCCATGTCGATCTTTCCTTTTGAAGATCTAAACGTTCTTGATGGATTGCTCCTTCATGAACATCAACCAAGGTCTATACCTTGTTGTTATACATAGATTTTATTTAAAGATCATATGAATTCAAACCATATATGTGGAATCGGATCGTTCCATCGTTTTCTTGTTTATCAACGGATTCTCATGTGCTAAGTTTGAGAATGTCATGAAGCCAATGCAACAAACGGCTTAGGCAATCAACTCTCGTTGATCTTTTGTAGGATTGGTACTTGAGGTTCATGAACTTCTTCTACAACGATTTGTTGAATGAGTTCTTAACTCCTCATATATTTCATGAGTTTCTCAAACATCATCAACTCGTGAGATGGTTGAGTCCTCATTAGAAGGAGCATACTATTAAACTTCTTTCAAAACAACTTGTGAATGAAGTTTCGCTCAACTCCCACTAAGTACCATGTATGGAGTGACAAGTTTCCCATAAGAGTACTTCTTGTAGTGACGCATAAACTATTTTAATGCTCACTTTACTCCCACTACTTCTTCTTGAGAATTTCAATTCATCAAGACTACATTATGATTAGCAACAACTACTTTGTTCTTATCATATTCGTGGAAGTAGTGCCTTTTAATATAAAGCATCCTACAAATATATAGTGTCTTATTTGGTTTAAGCTTACAAGTCAACAATACTTGAAATAAGCTTCTCAACACCAAATCTTAAGAAGCATTATACTTAGAGATCAAAATCTCGTAAGATATCTTCCTCAATAGACTTCGATGGAACACCATTCAGTGTAAACAATATTGTCCTCAAACATAATTCCCTAATACGAGTCGAATAAGTCAATTTGATTTATTATCGATCGAACTATACAAAATATTGTTCGATACCTCCACTCTTGGACATATTATTCCTCATGGAGCGAGTTGTGAAACTACTTTCATACTCTTTAGATAATATTTCAAATCATGTGACTTAACTATTTACCGTGATTAATTGTAAGACTTTTTTCCTTTCTCTTGAACAGTCTTTCAACTTTACACTTGAACTCCTTTGAACTAGTCAAAAGGTTCTACTTATACCTTATCAAATAGATATGTTAATATCTACAATGATCGTTGGTTAAGTAGTAAAGTATCAATAACCTTTCATCGCACAAGTACTTATTGGTCTTTATACATCGATATGTAAAAGTCCTAATCAAGTCACTTGTCCTTAAACCTTTGTAGGTTAAAGGCGCTTTTGTCATTTAACAAACATGATTCGCATATCAATCGATTTGAAATCGAATTGAATTTACGAGCTCTACGTTACGGAGACTCTCGTAATGCGATTCTCGTTTATGTATGTGACTAAGCGGTTATATATAACATGAAAGTCAAATACTTTATGTCAAGTCTTACGCATCCTATTTGTCATTCAAAACTTGCTTATCTATTTCAAGCAAATTCAATCAAGATGCATGAAATCATATAAACAAATCTAGAATAAAAGAACTTGTCTTTTATTAAACATAATCATCCATTATCGAATATGAAATGGAGACGTTTTTTAGAGGTTTTAGAATTAAGGTATGCAACCTTCAATTCTAAACAAACTCTTAATAAAGATAACTCTACGTATTCAATGGTAATGACTTAGACGAACGAGTCATTGCCTATACGGAGTTTACTTTACATCTCTCGAACATTCTCTTATTCTTCATTGCTAACACATTTCGTTAAATGCGAGCATATGAACTAGTATCAAGTTACTAGTGTAAATTAGAGATAGTGAGATATTTGAACGACAAATACACTTTAGGATTAAAACATTACAATCATGGTATTTCGGACAACCTTTCAAAATGCCTCCAATAAACGGCAAATGAAACATCTCATGTGATACATAATCACAATCAAGAGTCTCGAAATTTCAACTCATACCTTGGCGAAGTATTTCTTGAATACTTAACCAATTACCTTTTTGCATCAACAAGTGTGCGAAGAAGGTAACATTATATCCTTTATAATTTCAAAGAGATCGTATGACAATATCAATAATCCTTGATATCGGAGATCAATATCTCTAGTTATCAATTAGCTACTTAAATCTTTCGATTTGTAAGCCAATGAAACGTTCATGTATAAAAGAAGAATCTCTTTGTCAACTCATACTTTTTATACTCGATCATAAATGATGGAGTTAATATCTACTTTCTCCAAGAACACTTTCTTGAGTAAGTGGATAAGAGCGTACGAGTTAAATCTAGTCCATATGAATTCTCTAATTCAAAGGTCTAGAAATTTCAAATGAGGATATTAGCCATACGCTTTATTGAATAACTTTTCGCCAAAAGTCAATCAATCATCGCGTTGCTACGTTCGGGTAGTTTGAGAAAAGTTTTGGGAATTGACATACTCAAATTTCTCTTCACTAAGATCGTGTCTTAGGAATCGGTATTACTTCTTTAAGTAAATACTTTTAGAAACGAGTTTATTAATTTTCAAAGATTGATCGCAACAAAAATTAACCATTTTAACATCTATAACAAAATCAATTTAAGGTCATTTAGTTTATGCAATTGTTTTATTTATGACAAATAAAACTCCCACTACATTTATTTAATGTCCCAAATGTAGTTGGTTTTCCAAGATCCCGGTTTTCATCAAGTAGAGCCTGCTATGGCACGTCACCCTACTTAATTAGACAAGGTAGGTTCTCCAACCAATCATATCGACCATATGATTCTTGGTTTGTGAATATCTAAGTATATTTACAAACTTCGCCCCGATGTCCAAACTCTAGTTGGGTCCATCGAAAAGTAACCTCTCACTATTTGCTCCTTGCAAATCTTAGCTATTTGCACCCCGACTACCGAATTGGCAACCATGACGTCCGCTTGGGCGGACCGCGCCATGAGTGACAATCGGCGTGAAGGGGATAGAGAGAAGGAGGGCGATTTCACTTAATCGAGTTTTAGTTGGGACTATCAATCATATGACACTTGTTTGGTGGTCGTGTAAGCATACACCCATACCTAGCCTATGACAATTCATAGCAATCACAAGCAATCACATATAAGCATCTCATAGTTGTGGGTTTGTATGGCTCCCGCTTGCATTAGTTTCGCCACATCGTCCATGGAGCAAAACTAATCTAATCTTTGCCCTCCCACTAAATTCTATAAGGATCTAAATCCTATATAAAATAAAGGTGCAAAATACATGTGAAAACATCCTATTCCCATCCTAACCTTAGGGGCATGCAAGCCTCACAAGTTACATCAAAAATTAATCAACAAATTAATTAATTAATGGCACCAAAGGCCGCATTACAAACATTCACACATGCATTCAAATACAACCACAAGACATTGAGTCTTGAGCCATACTAAACCCACTATCCACCTACAAAACAAAGTTAGCACATACAAGCACTTTGTTTCCAATTAACGATTTTCAAGCATCTTTGCGATTTGTTTGCCATAAGTAAATTCCGTGTACAAATTCTCAATTTTAAACAACAAAACTTGTTTAAATTCATTTATAAAGTTCTTTCAACATCCCATAACTGAAAGGAGATCAAACAAGGAGTTTTCTAATTGTTTTCAACTAATTTGAATACTTAGAAAAACAGTAATTTATTAAAAAACGTAACTAATGGAATCCAATAAAAACAAAGGTTTTAGGTCTCCAAAAAATCTCAAATAAATTACTTAAGCTCCTTATCATAATTGTGATTACCAGTGAAAATTTCAAGAAGAGATCTTAAACCATCTGGGAGAATCAAAAATGACAAATCTCTTACAAGTGCACGAAACACCGTTATGAGACTTTCAGATTATCCTCTCAACCATTTGGTCTGTTAGACCACCTTCTAATCAGTTTTTATATATACAATATACATAGAAAAACTAGTTTAGTCTATAGGCTAACTATCCATGAAAAGAAAACCACCAAGTTCAGTTCAAAAAGTTCGAGTTACAAACTAAACAATCAACAAATTCTGTACTGAAACAGACTGTCGATCGAAATGTTCTAACCTAGTTGAAGGTCCAAACTTCCACGAAAAATTATGAAATTAATTTTCCTGGAATCCTAACTCAAAATAGAACAACTCCATTTAAACAGAATTTTTAAAGGAGTTCTCAGTTGGTACAGTTTATTAGAACAATCGATTTGCTCAACAAACTGGATCTGACAAGATCTTCCTTTTCATACTTGAAAACCCACAAATTAATCTGAGTCATGCAACAATTTACACATGCTCAGAAAGAGCTTCAAGTCCTCTTTAAATCTAGCCATAGAACACTGGTACTTGTATTCAAAATACAAATCTTTCAAGCCATTCAAACAGGACAGTGCGAGCAGAAACTGGTTCTGCGCACTGTCGCCGTTTTATTCACAATAAATCTATACTAATTCAGAAAAATGTGAATCCAACGCCAAAAGAATCACAATCCAAAGATCTACAACTTTCATGTAGATGGCAAGATCTTCCAGAGAACATATCACATCGAAAAACGCGAAATAACACAGAAAATACCATTTCCAGACAGCAAACAAACGCATCATCTCTACTAATCCGTTAATTAGCCAATTTCTCTTAATTAAGTGTCAAAATAGCTTAAGTACGACCATGTGCTCTGATACCACTGTTAGGAAATTGCCCAATTTTAATTTTGTGACTAATTACCATTAATTAATCCAATTAAAACACAAGAGCAAGAGGATCTAGTACAAAAACATTCGACACAAAGAGAAATGGGTGAAAAATATACCTCCCGCGAAATCGTATTCGCGGGGCTCGATCCTACGGCATGGGAATCGATGGGGTGCTCTCCTTCGCCTCCTCCATGGCGCCCTCGAGTCCACCAAGGAATTTGGCCATGTCCCAATTCTTGTGCTAGCAAGAGAATGGAGATAGCTAATCCTTTTCACCATTCTTCAAGTAATTCTAGCAATTAACCTTTTGGAATAGCTATTCTCAACACATGAGACCTATGGGAATGCAAGAGAGAGAGAGACCATCATGGGAGAATCAAAATTCTGTCCAATGATGGTGGTGGCGGCTAGGGAGAAGAAGGGAGGCAAGGTGAGAAGGTTAGGTTTTGCTTCTTCAAGTGGTCCTTATATAGACCACTCTCCACCAACCTTTGCTTGACCTTTTTACCCTTCTATGGCCGGCCATATACATGGGCCTTATGGGCCATGTGTTAGGTTTGTTCAATCTCTCTTAGTCCATATTAAATCAATTATTTAATAGGCCTTTCAAGTTGCATTCAATTTAGGCTCAAATAGACTATTAAATTAAAAGCCTATACTTTAATTTAATTCACTTAATTAAATTAAAGTGTGATGAATAAAATTAATTATCAATATGTTGATAATCAATTTAGGATTAGCATGTACATTAATTTATTTCTATATGATCCATTTGACTTAATTAATTATAACGGTCCACAACGTTATTTAATTAATTAATCAACTTATCATATTTTTGCAATACTCACTATTGCAAATAAATAAATAATGCACGTATGGTCAAAGTCCTATTTGTGTGACCCTTTGAGGATTTATGCTACGTTGGACATGGAATTAAATCGTTATTTAATTCCAATAATCATAAGCGGTATCTAGCAACACGTTATGATTCCCAATTCACACAAATAATGTACTGCTACAATATTTCAATCCTGCATAAGAGAATAATTATGTTTCTCTATTTTGATTCTTATGTCTCACGATATCATCGTATAATCCAAGATAGGAATGTGTCATTCTTGCAGATTATACGTTTCTTGATCTAGAGATAATTGTATAAAGTTGCATGCAAACAATCTATCTCCATCAAGGGGCCCAAACAGATATCGTCACTCACTAAGTGAATTAATGAGGGACATACGGTTTTCTTGATGATTAGCTTTTCCCCGTACAATTCAAGAGAACATAAATAAAGTCCGTATAGCAGCCCTTATCGGGAATCAGCGGTAGACGATATTTATTGAACCTATCCTCATGTGGAAAAGATAAACATCTCAAACTTAGAACCAAAATCGTAACGAAATAAACAATGACACATAACACAATCCATATGTTTATTTCGATGGGTCAAGTCCTGTGCTATGTTCCATAACATACACATATGCAATTAAGTTGGTAACTCTTTACCTATGATTTGTAGAACTTAATCATCACTTAACTTGCATACTAATCTTATAAGATAATTAATGTTCCTTGTTAATTATCAAGATTATGGACCATTTAGATTTATTATTGTCATTCTAAAGAATGATCCACAGAGATCTACAATTCAGATCCTCAACCTGAATAATCTGCCAATAATAAACCTAGGAACAGATGATAATATATCATCCATAACATAAACTAATATTTAAGTCATTAAATTATTGACTTCTAGGACATAACTCGAACACAATACGATCTCCCTATTGAAATCTCCATGTAGACCAAATTTTTCATTTTTTCGAAATTTTTAAGTATTTTTTTTAAATTTTAGAAAATCGTTAATCTAATTGGTTCTGAACCATTCAAAAACATCAGTTTTTTAAAATCCGAAAAAAATACTTAAAATTTTCGAAAAAATAAAAAATTCGGTTTGCACGGAGATTTCAATAGGAAGATCATATTGGACGATTTGGATCGGTCATTTTGATCTAGATCTAGGAGTTTTGGTCGCGACTCACCGTAGCTAAACTCTATATATATATATATGATATTTATGTAAATGTATTATTTTAAGAATAAGATAAAATCAACTGTCCACATTTTATGCTTTGAAATTGAAAATGTAAATTATCAATGAAAAAAGTATGGCCAATAATAATGTTTCGAGGGACCAGTGTGACCTTTCTTGTTGCCGAATGAAAAAGTAGCTGAAAAACAATGTATTTTTTTTTCCCCTCTTATGTAAGGTACAACTCGTAGGTGTGTCTAAACTTTTTTTTTTTTTTTGAAGAAAGTGTGTAAAGTACGTTTTTTTTTTTAAGATAAATTGGAGGTCTAAGCCACCCAACTTATTTCTAAATTAAATGTCTATGAAAGACTTCCCAGTCGGATTTCGAACCTACGTGTAAAGTACGTTAAAAGACCACCATGATTTTAAAGATGCCACTACTAAATAGCCTGGCTTTCTGCAAAATGTAATAAGGTAATTTTATCGGTTTGACATTTAAGATTTGGGACCGTTTGGATCGCTTAGGGATAAGGGCTCCGTTTGGATGGTGTGGGAATAAGAGGAATAAGGAAAGAAGTATTGGGAAGTGTATAATTTTGTGAAGAGTTTGGATGGTTTATAATAAATTTATTCTCTTATTCTCTTATTTCCACGCCTCATCCAAACGGAGCCAAGATGAATAGCCTATTCTTAGACGGAAAGTATTGGAAAATATGTAATTTTGTGAAAAATTTAGATTGTTTATAATAAATTTATACCTAGAAATAGAAAATTCCTCTTATTCTCGTATGATTCAAATAGCCCCTTAGTATTTTACTGGTCTACAAATGGAATCCGCCTTTCAATTCTTTTTTATTCTCAACTCTCTCTATCTTTTTTTTTTTTTGGTCTGTAAAAGAGAGTTCAACAAAGTCGCTTGTCTCAGCAATCCACTACTGATGAGATGATTGGATTAATTATTAGGAAGCATTAGTTGTACAAAATGAATAATTATCGGTTTAGCGGCCTCATCCATCCATCCTCTAGAAAATGTCACTGTCGGTACTAGTAGTGATGCTCACTCAGAGTCTAGAAATGGTGGCGCAACTTTCTGATGTATTTCAAAAGAAAATAAAAAAAGAATTTTTTGATACATTGTTACCAAGTGGGTGGAGCCATCAGCCAGGTAGGAGCTAACTGTCCGAGACTCCGAGTAGAGCAGACAATTGTTGAATGGGTTGCACTACGATCTTGTCTCCTCTGACAGCTTAGGATTGCTTAGTCCGTTTTTTTTTTCCCCTTTTTTTTTTTCCTTATTTTGCCTTCTTTTTGGTTATTTATTTTGTTTTGCTTTGTAACTATTTCCTTGGTAATTTGGTTAGCCACTGGCTAAACTCTGTACATTTTTACTTTAAAAAGATGGAGACTTGATCCCCATTTTTCCTAAAAAAAAAAGAACAAGCAACTTTAAAGCTAATGAAAAACATTTAAAATTTTCGCCAATACAGTAGGTTATTGTTCTAAATTAAATGTTTTAAGACTATATTTAATAGATGAATAACATAGAGAGATAAAAATATAGCAATTTTATCGTATATATATGTTAAGTGGTGATAAGAATTATTATCTATTATTCTTTCACCTATGTTTTTTGCCTAAAAATAATGTTATTGTAAATAATCTTAGGTTGTGTTTGGATAGGCCAAAATAAAAAGTTAATCCAGATTAATAAATTATTCCAGGTTAAATATAGCAATCCATACAAATCCGAAATCGTTAATCTAGACAAAAAAATCTTCCTCCATTGTTAGAATACGACTTAAGAGGGGGGGAGGGGGGAGGGGGGAGGGGGGAGGGGGCACACTCCAAATTATATGTTTTATTCTCCACACATCATCCAAATACTATTTTATTTTCAAATAAGTTAAAAATAACGCTATTCCTACCTACTAATTCTTAAATGATAAATTCTAATTTTATTTTCAAACGATCTAAGCTTACTTGTAGATTTTTTTTTTTTTTTGGAAACAAAGTGCCCCAAGCAGAGACCAATATCATAACTAAAGAAAAAGACTTGTGTAGAATTTTTAATTCAAGCATACCAAACCAACATCCATAATGAAGCGCTTTTAAGTTTTATAAGCGGTCTCATCGAGGTGATCTCATTGGTTCCCGCTGTGGAAACTAGTACAAATCGATAAGATTCTTTATAGAGAAAAGAGGACGTTGCCTAATATTAAATCAAACGGGTTGATAAGGATGATTTTCAATATTAATTATCTTCGTCATTTCTAACTGTTAGTAACGCGTTTTTTTATTTTTGTCTATCATTCTATCACTCGTTTTTCGTTTTTGAAAATTCAGCGTTCATTCTCTGTTTCGCTTCCCTTTTCCGCCCTTTTTCGCTCCCTTCCTATCAGTGGAGAAGACAAAAAGGAATTGGCAAGGGCCAGGCCCCCACTAATAATTAGAATTTTTTTCCAATTATATGTTAATTTATTAAGATAAATTTATATAGTTAAGTTTCATGGGTCTCCTCTAGACTCAAAATATTATGCTTAATAATGTTTTGGTTAAGAAAGATTAATGGTTAGTTGTATTATTTTAGGTAATTAATACTTAAACTTGTAATTCTCTTGGTTCTCAATTTTATTTAGTGAGATTTTGGTCCCTGCCATTCTTCAATCCTGACTTCGCCACTGCTTCCTATTCCCTCAACGTTGCTTTTATTTGTCCCACCTCCTCCCTCCTAATTGTTCTAGTTTTGAGAACAGTTACGATATTAAGTTCAATAGTTATATATATATTTACTAGAATAGTTAATATATATTAACTTCAACAGTTGTATATATAACTAGAACAGTTATATACATCTATGTTTCCTTCCCTCCCTCTCCTCCTCCTCCTGATGCTCATTTTCTATTTCCAAATTCTATAATGCGTTTTTTAAAAATAGAGGCGCTGAATAACACTGGATTTTATTCCCTTGATTCTACCATCTCATCATCCCTTGGTCTTCTACCACTAAGCCACTAACCCTTGACCTCTTTCAGGTTTGTTTTGACTTTGACATAATCTCACATGCATGTCTTGACGAATTTAATAATATTCACATCAATATATTTGAAAGGATACATTATAAATTTATAATATATAAATGATTGTATCATCCAAATTCTTACCAAATTATGATTTATCAAACCGTCTATCCACCTTAATTTTGTGGAGGGAAAGTTGTATATAATATAGGCCCTCCAGCAGAAGCTGTAACAATTACAACTTTTTTTCGAGGGTCTATGTGGAAAGCGTACCTCCTCTTTCTGATCTGGGTCGCTCCGACCCGCTCCAAACATCTCCCTTTCTCTAGGAAAGCGACTATCATTTGAAAAACAAAATCACCTAATCTTCGTGTTTATTTTTTTTAAAATAAAAAATTTCTCCTTTTTACTCTTATCAATTCTATTTAGTTTATTCGATTCTTCAAAATTACTCCTCCAATTTCAAATGCTCCATTTTCGTCTGAACTCGCGACTTCTCCGCTGCATACCCAGACCCAGTCTTTGCTGTCCTTCGCATTTGCTCTTTGACCTCAAGAGAAGCGCCTCCGTTTCCTTCTCTCCTCTCTTGAAAGACGGAAATCGTAGAGTGTTGTTGTGTAGAGCAATGGCGACCATTAGTGGCGATTCGAAGAGGCTCATGCTCAGACAATTGTTCGACAAGGAATCTTCTACCTACACTTATCTTTTGGCTGATTTAGGTCACCCCGACAAACCCGCTGTGGTGAGAATTGAGATTACAATAGCATCATTATTTTTATTTTTATTCCTATTTAAATTTTAATAGCATCATTGTTGCAACTGCATTTTACTAAAGTTAGTCTATGCGTCTGCTCATATCGTTTTTTGTTATTTTCTATAGTTGATTGACCCAGTTGATAGAACTGTTGAGAGAGACCTGACGCTTATTAAAGAGTTGGGATTGAAGCTCATTTACGCCATGAACACTCATGTACATGCTGATCATGTCACTGGCACAGGGATTATAAAGGTTTGCATCTCTCTTTCATCTTTCATCTTTTATTTTACAAAACCCATATATTTTTACACAACTTTACTTAAATTGGTCAACTCCATTGAGGTAATGTTATTACTATATTTGGCCAAATAGCTATGGCGCAAATCATGTTTCAGTACCATCTTATTGATAAAGAGTAAAAGGAGGATGCTTGACAACTTTCAAAGACAAGATTTGCGCCATAGCAATTTGGCCAAATATTCAAAAGACAAGGTAAACAGTAAAAAAAAGGGAAAATAATGTTATTACTGCTCGACAATTTTCCCTTTTTTTACTGTTTACCTTGTCTTTGAATGAGAAAACAACTGGAATTAGGCTAAATTGAGTTGATTAAGGAGGATGACGGATTAGTTGGTTCATAACTGATATGGTGAGTTTAATTAGGTCGAAATAGGGCATAATTGTACAAATTGAAAAAGCAAACCAATTCCAAGATAGCTCTGCAGCTTCTATACTGGGACACTGGCTGAATTATTTGGACCATGTTCATTCTGAAATTCATTGATTATTTCATAAAATTTCCTGTTAATTAGCATTGAAAACCAGAATATATCATGTAACACTACACATGGGGAATTTTGTAAGCTTAAAAGCAAGTTCCTTTACTATTTATAGTTTTGGCATAACGTCTTTGTAATACTTCTTTTTTTTTAAAAAATACATATCTCTTTAACATTAATGAAACTATTTTCAGGGCAAGGTCCCTACTGCAAAGTCTCTAATTTCTAAAGCTAGCAGTGCCAAGGCTGATCACTTTGTAGAACATGGTGACAAAGTGCATTTTGGTGGCCTTTTTCTTGAGGTAAATTTGTTATAAATTTATGGATAATCTATGATATCCTTGCACAATGACATACCTGACATAGTGCCATGCCCCTAAAGAAAGGAAACGTTACATTCAATCTCTCTTCTATGGATTTTCTTCTTCTAATTTATGGAGTTTAGAAACTATTAAATTAGGGGCAGATTAGAACTTCTTTCATAGTATCTTGGAAAGTAGGCTGTAAAATTATTATCAGTATTTTTTTTAACATTTCCTAAATACACATATCCAATACAACTACTACAACAATTAAGCCTTTTGTCCCAAACAAGTTGGGGTAGGCTAGAAAGAAACCCAATAAGAGAACACATCCAAGAACAAAACAAAACATAAAAACATACTAAAAATAAGAGTAGCCATACTAATAATAATACCTATAATAATAATAGTAATAGTAGAAATCTAGACCTCGATCGTGATCTAATAGAGGGCCCTACAAACCTATGGCATCGCTCCTACCCCTAAGTTTCTACGTCATGGCTCCGGTACATGAATTGCTAACTTCCAAGCGCTCCTATCGATCGCCAACTCCTTGGAGACGTTCCATTCTTTAAGATCTCTTTTCACCGCTTCTTCCCATGTCAATCTTGGTCTCCCTCTCCCCTTCCGTGTGTTCTCGAAATGATTAAGAATTCCGCTACGTACCGGTGCCTCTGGAGGTCTGCGTTGAATATGTCCAAACCATCTCAAACGATGTTGGGTCAGCTTCTCCTCTATCGGTGCGACCCCAACCATATCCCGTATGTCATCATTTTTAATCCGATCTCTCCTCGTGTGACCGCAGATCCACCGCAACATACGCATCTCAGCTACACTCATCTTCTGGACATGTTGTGTTTTAGTAGTCCAACATTCTGCTCCATACAACATCGCAGGTCTAATCGCTGTCCTGTAAAACTTGCCTTTTAGCTTTTGCGGGACTTTTTTATCGCATAGGATGCCTGATGCTTGCCGCCATTTCACCCACCCTGCTCTTATCCTGTGACTAACATCTTCATCTATTTCGCCATCGCTCTGCAGCATCGACCCTAAATATCGAAAGGTATCCTTCATAGGTACTACCTGACCGTCTAGACAGACATCTCCATCCACTGGTCGTATCCCACTAAACTCACACTCCATATACTCCGTCTTAGTTCTACTAAGCCTAAACCCTTTGGACTCTAGAGTTTGTCTCCACAACTCCAATTTTCTATCGACCCCCGTCCTACTCTCATCGACTAACACTACATCGTCGGCAAAGAGCATACACCAAGGAATCTCTCCTTGTATATCCTTCGTGATCTCATCCATCACTAAGGCAAAAATATACGGGCTCAAAGCTGATCCCTGATGTAGTCCTATTTTAATAGGAAAGTCACTAGTCACACTATCACATGTCCTGATGTAAGTAACATCACCATCATACATGTCTTGAATGAGGGTAACATACTTCGTGGGGACTTTCTTCTTTTCTAGTGCCCACCACATAACTTTCCTTGACACTTTGTCGTATGCTTTCTCCAAATCAATGAAAACCATATGTAGATCCTTCTTTCGCTCCCGATATCTCTCCATCAATTGCCTTATTAGGAAGATGGCCTCCATGGTCGACCTCCCAGGCATAAAACCAAATTGGTTTTTCGAAACGTTTGTCATCCGTCTCAAGCGATGCTCTATCACTCTCTCCCAAAGCTTCATTGTATGACTCATAAGCTTAATCCCTCTATAATTTGTACAGCTTTGAGCATCCCCTTTATTCTTGAAGATTGGTACTAGAGCGCTTCTCCTCCACGCATCTGGCATCCTATTTGATCGGAAAATGCTATTGAATAGTTTGGTTAACCAAACTACAGCCACATCTCCATACTTCGATTGGTATTTTATCAGGTCCTAGAGCCTTACCTACTTTCATTCGTTTTAAGGCTTCTTTCACCTCAGACTCTTGAATTCTCCTAACAAAACGTCTATTGGAATCATCGAAGGAGTCGTTCAGCACAATTCCTAAGTCGTCATCCTCTCCATTGAATAACTTGTCGAAGTAATCCCTCCACCTATTCTTGATCTCGTCGTCCTTCACTAAAAGCCTATCAGTCTCGTCCTTGATGCACTTCACTTGGTTTAAGTCTCTCGTCTTCCTATCTCGAAGTTTGGCTATCTTATACACGTCCTTCTCGCCCTCCTTCGTACTCAACTTCTGGTATAAATCCTCATAAGCCCGACCTCTTGCTTCGCTCACAGCTTTCTTTGCATTCTTTTTTGCCAATTTGTACTTCTGCGCATTGTCCTCGGTCTTGTCATGGTGCAAGCGTTTGTAGCACTCTTTCTTTTCTTTAATAGCTTTCTGCACTTCGTCGTTCCACCACCAAGTATATTTAGGTTCGCGATTGCTTTCTCTAGTAACTCCAAGCACTTCCGTAGCTACCTTCTGGATGCTAGCTGCCATATCTTCCCACATCTGGTTCGCTTCTTCACCTGCTTTCCACGGACCTTCTTTAATCATTCTGCCCCTAAATGTATGAGACACGTCTCCTTTGAGCTTCCACCACTTCGTCCTCACGACTCGAGCGCCTCTACCAACTCTAGAACATAGCGGAAAGCGAAAATCAGCCACCACAAGTTTGTGTTGTGAGACGACACATTCCCCAGGTATAACCTTGCAATCCACGCAGGCTCGTCTGTCCTCTCTCCTAGCAAGAACAAAATCAATCTGGGAAAAGTGTTGGGCACTACTAAAGGTAACTAAGTGGGATTGTCTTTTTCTAAAGAAGGTGTTAGCTATCATGAGGTCGTAAGCTATGGCCAAGTTCAAGAAGTTCTCACCTTCTTGGTTCCTATCGCCATATCCAAAACCCCCATGCACCCTCTCAAATCCTCCACTAGTTTCACCTACATGTCCATTGAAATCGCCTCCGATGAAGAGCTTTTCAGTAGTTGGCACACTTCTGATCATACCATCTAAATCTTCCCAGAATTGAATTTTAATGGACTCACTTAGTCCTACTTGTGGTGCATAAGCACTAATGACGTTCAAAACTAAGTCCCCCAAAACTAGCTTCACTAGAATGATCCTATCCCCTTGCCTCCGAACGTCGACGACTCCATTCTTAAGGCTCTTGTCGATCAAGATACCTACTCCATTCCTGCCTCGTTCTTTTCCAGTATACCATAGCTTGAAACCGGTGTTCTCCACCTCCTTTGCTTTTTGGCCCGTCCACTTTGTTTCTTGTACTCACAAGATGTTCACACGCCTCCTAATCGCCGTATCCACTAACTCTCTTAACTTTATATATTTGCATGATTCTCTTGAAAACTCCCAGTTTAAAAAGGAAAGTACTCCAGTTACTCTCCCCTTTTCTTTTTGGCTACAACAAAATTTTGGTTAAGCTCTGTGCCTTTTTATAAACTTTTGATGTGATGCCTTTCATATATCGATACAATCCATATTAAAGGTACAAGTTTACATTCTACACAGGTGCGCTCTACACCAGGACATACAGCAGGATGTGTCACATACGTGACAGGAGAGGGGCCTGATCAGCCCAACCCTAGGATTGCTTTCACAGGAGATGCACTTCTAATTCGTGGTTGTGGCAGAACTGATTTCCAGGTAATGTCTTTTTTTTTTTATTTGTTTTGTATCATGTCTCTTTAAACTATAGCAAGCGAGTGTTGCGTTAGCCCACAATTGACTTCTTGGATTTTGATAGCATCCTGGTTGATTACAATGGTTTCAATTGATCTTTATTTGTATTTTTAATCTTATTTTCTTTACAGGGAGGAAGTGCAGAGCAGTTGTACAATTCAGTGCATTCACAGGCAAGCAGATGATGAATCCTAACCAACTCTTTCTTGAAAATTGAAAATGAAAAAGTTGTCTTGGCAATCTATTTAATAAAATATCTCACTGTAAAACAGATATTCACTTTGCCCCAGGATACTCTTCTTTACCCAGCTCATGACTACAAGGGTTTCTCGGTACATAATTTTGTATTTTATCTCTTTACTTTTTTCCCCCTTTAACTGTACCTTTAAAAGGTTAGTATTACCTACATGGATTGCATGGTTTGCTGGTTCATGTTCCGATCAATATCTACCTGTTTGCTGGTTTCATATTCTGATCAATATCTATCTGTACCTTACCTTTCTTGCATTGCATCAATTTATTGTTACTTCACCATATGCTGATTTGATAATCATATCAGGTTGTAAATCTCAGCTTTTGCTCAATGTTCTAGTTTCAATTAACAATATTCATTTGTCCTCCTTTTAGGTCACTACAGTAGGAGAGGAGTTGCTCTATAATCCTAGATTGGCAAAGGATCTGGTAAACAATATCAAAATTTTTCTTTGGCTTGGATTTTGATGGCATCTTAAATTGGTTTCCTTTGTTAATTAATGGTTTTCTTTTGTTCGCTGTTGCTGATTTTCTATGCAGGATACATTCAAGGACATCATGGCAAGTAAGTGCCTTTGGCTGCTAAAAAAATATTATGTAGTATGATTTATTCTAGATTTCTAGTTCTAGAAATTATATGAGTTTCCTGTTTATTGTCTTTCGCCTTTGCAGATCTGAATCTGGCTTATCCAAAGATGATAGATGTGGCCGTGCCGGCAAATATGGTTTGTGGATTGCAAGATGTGCCTAAGGCATGAGCATTCAGAAAACAATAAACGAGATTTGTTGGTCATTAAGAAACAATGAATAAGTTTGGCTGGTACATGTAGTTTACCATATGGTCCGAACAATGTGTTGCCTCATCATCTTTTATTGTAAATCTTTTCCAGGTTTGTTCATGTTTAGTGATGTTAATATTTTATCTTCGCAACTCATCATCTTTTATTGTAAATCTTTTCCAGGTTTGTTCATGTTTAGTGGTGTTAATATTTTATCTTCTGAATATGTTAATTATCTCGGGACCAATTTTATATTTCATTATTTTAATTTTCATTTTAGAACATCAGTGAAGATCACAGCATAGCTTCTCGTTAATCCAAAATCAAATTGCAGCACTATATGTGTGGGTGTGACCGTGTGTCGCTGGGGTTAATAGGAATAATAATATAATATTATATATAATTTAAAGAGAAAGTTTAATATGCACCATAGTGCATAGGATATTCCGTGCACGGCGGACTTTTTCGGAAATATTTTTGTAAATTGACAAATCTAATTTAACCAATCTAATCTACATATTGAAATCTCATAAAAAACCAAAATTTACAATTTTTGAGATTTTATTACTATTTTTTCGAATTTTTTAAACGATACCATTTTTGGAATGTTGTACTATTTACAATATTCTAAAAATGACATATTAAAAAAATAGTAATAAAATTTTAAAAATTGTAAAATTTGGTTTATTATGAAATTTAAATATGTAGATTAAATTGGTTAAATTAAATTTAACAATTTACAAAAATACTTCAAAAAAATTTTGCGGTGTACATAGTGTATATTAAACTTTCTCTAATTTAAACCGTCGACCAAATAGAGATAGAATAGACGTCTGTGATCTGTCTCGAACGCTTCATTCATTGTACAACTGGAGAGGAGACCCGATTGTCTGTCTCTGCGACTCTGCCAGATTCATTCATTCCATAAAAGAAACCAAAATAAAAAAGGGAAACAAGTGAAGTACGTGTACCTCTCTTCTAGTCTTCTTCAATGGAAGAATCCCAGAAACGTAGCGGAGAGGAGGGGAAGCCCCAGAGAGGAGCAACGTCAACACAATCGACCCAATACCAGCAGTACACGTATCCATTTCAGTACCCGCCACACCAGCAGCAGCACTACGGCACCTTCCAGCCGTCCGGACCGGTCTACTCTCAGTCTCAGCCTGCTATCGGCTTCCCTCAACCTTCCCCTCCCCCCGGATCTGCTGCGGCGCCGTCCCCCTACGCCGCTGCTGGACCGGGTTACTTTCCCCAAGGGTTAGGGCATCAACCCGTTTCAGGTACTTGTGTTTTACTCCTCTTCTTATTCTTATGTTAAACTAATCATTCTAGGATTAAACTAATCTCTCTTTTGTAATTGTAAAGGCTATGCTGTTGTCACTCAAGGCCAACCCATAAGATTGCACCACAACTCAGTTCCCTGCTGCGGCATTGGCATCGGTTGGATTTTGTAAGATTCTTTCTCATTAATCTCATTTTTATAGACTGCAAATTATCTTATATTATCATTTCATTTAACCCTGTTAGCTTCTTGTACTTTTCTTCTCTTTTCTACTCAACTAATGAATTTGCCCCCTCTGTTCTTCCCATTGTTTCTCTCTATAAGTCACCGCAAAATGAAGGGTAATGAGTGTTTTGTAAAGGAAATGTGGTACAAAATGGAGTTTGCTTTTTTTTTTTTTTTTTTAAAATGAGGGAACTTCTGATTCCCTCCTTTTGCAAGGATGTTCAGTAGATTTTGTGGTTTACTTGTCTGCCGATTGAATGAGTCTCATGGTAATTTACTTAATTCTTTTTATAAAAGGTTTATTGCTGGTTTCTTCTTTGCGGCAATCCCATGGTACGTTGGTGCATTTATTCTCCTTTGTGTTGGAGTCGACTATAAAGAGAAACCTGGTTTAATTGCTTGCACTATTGCGGTAAGTATCACTTGCTATGCAATTCTTTGAGATATTTCATTATTTTACATATCTGTTTGCAAGTTTTTTATGAGTAGTAGAGGAGATTGAAAATTTTCTAACAGCATGTCCAACTCCCCTTTGGAAGACCAAGTTTCCTTTTGAGTGTAGAACACAATATTTTGATAGTTAAATGTAACACTGTACCAAAATTGAGTAAATTTGAATCAAATATGGTACAAGTAGGTATAATATGTGCCTCTAAATGATAGTTCTTATTTTGATCATTAGTACCCTCAAAAGTTCTTGCATAGTTGCATCTGATTGATATCAAGCGTGGCTTGGCTAGGTTTTCTTAATAGAGAAAAATAAAGTGAAGCTAGTTTGGTTACATGGATGACGTGTTTGTACAACAGGAGCCATTTACTGACAAAAAGTCAGTATTGTGAGCGATTAGAAGTTTCTTTTTTAGCCACATGTATGATAACATAGTAGGGATTGTGACAAAAATGCTTGCTTTTTTAGTATGTAAATTTCCCAGCATTTCTCTGAAGCAAACTAATGCATAAAGGTGCCCAAACTAAGAATGGACTGCCACCAAAAGTAGCCAAAGAAGAAAGCATAGTTTATTAATCGAGTATTACTAAAGAATCAATTGGGGTGTGGAAGTAGTTAAGTTTAAATAACTGAACTAGAGGGCAAAAATGTAGGGATGGCATCACCACAGTTTTGTCTCTGTACCAGTATTCAATTTTGGCACCTATATATATATAAAAGAAAGATGACTAAAACTGAAATAAATTGTAAGTCTTTTAAAAGGAGGCAATTATTGAAGGGTTTTTTTTTTTTTTTTTGATAGCTTGACAGCGACTGTCAAGTCAATTGTTGAGGTTTCTAGGGTTTATTCTGTACTCTTTGGCTTCTAGGGTTTATTATGGTGAGAGTGTAAGAACGCTAGTGATAGAGGGAAATAAAGATAAAGAAAAATGTCTGTTGCTGAGGATGGAACGTGAAAGAATAAAGAGAACAGATTCGTACTGCTGAAACCATCACAAATCACATTGGTAAGGTAAAATTGTGATGCAAGTGAGGAATCTCTCTTAGGAATGCCAGAGAGGTTCTCGGGGAGAGTTAGTAATCCATTCTCTTTGGAACAAAATAGAGAAAGAAGAAACAAACAGGATAAGACAGGCACATGTCTCCTTTTGCTCAACTCCTCTTCCTCTCTTGTTCTGCAGTGACTGCATTTCTTTTCCACCTACCATCCATCATCTAAATACGAATTTCGAACAAATAGGACAATTCTGAACTTTGCCAACAATTGGCATGGAAGTGCACCAGCGCATGCACCCAACTCCCCCCATGGTCACACAACAGTACAACACCCATTATTCAGATTGGGGAAAAAAAAATTCAATTTCCTGGTTTTGGTGGTCTGGGGATTTCTTTCTTTTGTTTATGGTGTACTTTTATTTTCCACCTGTTTGTTTATTTAATAAACATAAAGGGAATTAATAATTGATATATGAAAAGTTTGATTTCTGCCTTGCAGGCTCTTATTGCTGCTGTTGCCATTCTTCTAGGCCTAACAAACAGTGCTTCAATATGGTAAATTCTCTCATTGGCATGTATCATCATCTCTATTGTTGTTCAAGCTTAAAATCAATTGAGATGTATTTGTAAATTCTGTAGTTTACTCATTTGTAGTATGTACTTAAATGTGGTGTAATTGTTTCTATTATATTTATTAATATATGGTATGGTGCATCCTGCTTGTCTATGGAGTTGGAATTCTACTTATTTGCCTTAACTTTATTTATTGGAGTATTGTCCCATGTGTTGATATGTTTATTGTTATTTGTCATAAATCATAAGATCTATATTTTTTTACAAAAACCAATTTGTTTGAGAGTCTTGACTGTACCAACATGGGATGTAACTAGTACCACTCTCCAGTGCACAACTTTTTCTCCTTTTCTTTCTTCATTGCAAGTCCTTTAGGAGAAAAATAACCAAGGAGCTGTTTGGATTCCCCAAGAAATTTGGGGAATTTCATCTTCCTACCATAAATTTATTATAAACAATCCAAACTCTTCACAAAGTTACACACTTCCCAATAAATTTATTCCTAAGAATTGCAACTTTCCCAAATTCCTAAGCCATCCAAACGGCCCCTAAGTGTTATGTGCTAAAACGTTGTAAAGGTTTTGAACAAAATCAATGCTGGTGTCGTCTTGATTTCCTTTTGGAGACGAGAACTTTTCAAATTTGGTTTTAAGTCTGAACTTCTTTAATGTGATCTGTTAACTAGGTGGCAGTAATTTCTTAGCATGTAAGTTCCATTTTGTGAAATGAAATCTGTTAGTATAACTTCAAAAAATAATAAATAACTAAAGCGGTTAATTTGTCAACTAAAATCGGAGACATCATGTAATGACAGTCAATTCTTGACATGCTCACTTGCCTTGTTTGTACAATCTCAGAAGTTTTTGTTGAAATATGATGGTTTCGGTAAAAATCAAGGTTGGTTTACAGCCTAAACCATCAAATTGACAACACAATAACTACACACAAATACACGATAACAGCACTTGGAGTTTACGACCATTCTCTTCTACTTGTTAAGTACTAGGAGTTCAACAATAACAGTACTAGGCCAGCACCCTTGTGTCAAAGATTCTAGTTCCATGATAAAAGCACCGAAGAATTCCAGAAGTAAATTAAACAGGCACAAAAACTAGCAATAAAAACTAAACGGGGCATTATAAATTTAACTAAATATAAAACAAGGTAGTTTAGCAGTGTAGAAGACCATGAGCTCCAGTAGCATTACAGCCCTATATCATATGGCTTCATTTGTTGCTAATTGTCTGTGTTCAAGTTTCAATTAGTGAATGCCAGCTTTGCAACAGCATGCCCAGCTTCGACACGATACTGTTCTCCTATGCCCATATGAGCCATCAGCAGCCAGATATGCGTCAGTAACTCCCCTCCTTGGCTCAATTGTTTGGCATGGTAGTACGTCTTGCAGTTGATAGCAGCATAGCCCAGCATCTCCACCCAAACTCGGCTAATAAGACACCACCTCTGGTCCTCTACCAACAAATTCAGCTCCTTGCAAGTCGGCAGGCATCAAACAACACCGACTTACTTCTATCTCCCTTTACCTCAACAGGATCAACCTCTGTCTCCACATCTAGAAGTGCTTCCCTTGCCTCTGATTCTGTGAGCCCTTTCTTCTCTGCTCGAAAGAAAATCTTGGCTTCAGCACAGGTATCCTTGAATCTTATCTTTCCAATCCCAGCTGGCATCATATATGGTTGCATAATTAGAAGGTACAGCATGTAGTTTGACAGTATCAAACTTATTTCATGGTCCGAGTGACTGCGGTTGTTGTTCCTACAATGACCAGTTTCAGGAGTTTGATTGATGCCACCATGGGTGTGGAAACAGAGATCTGTAGCGATGTGCCATAAGAGAATGCTCTCATCAAATTCCTTATCAATGCTCCATCTCAAATGGTAACATTCCTCTTGCTGGAGCACTTTCTCTCCTTTGCAATCCCGTAACTCCTTGAAATCAGCCGTGTGTCGTGCACTCTTCGACTTGGTCTTCAGTTCTTCAAATAAAAGTTCTTTTAGCTTGCATGGCACTTTAACTGAGGGGATGAAAATAAAATCCCATAAATTCTTCACCTTTACAGCAGCCATGATCGTTCTAATTTTGGTGCTTCTATCTCCCAGGGAATAGCTTATTAAGTTGTATTGTCTCATAGAGTTTGACCATCTTGGCTTGCCATTTGGAAAAACACAAGACATTACCTTGGCAATAGCAATCGCAAGTTTTCTTAACATCTTGTTTTCTGTAAGTGTGACTATTGTCCAGTCTGATATAATGATTAGGACTAGGGATGTCAATTCCATGAAAAGAGCACCACCTAATAAAACATTAGATATTATAATGTCTGCACTTGCATAGCCTTGCTTCTCGCACTCGAGAAAGAGGATGAAAGCAACAGAGATTATTCCAAAAGAGATAAATCGCCAGAAGCAACCCCATATGCAACGGATATGAATTGCTTTGGTATGAAACATATCATATAGGAACGATAGCTCCATTTCCACAACTTTAAATGCCTGATCCACCTTACAGTTCCAAAAATAGGTTTGGCTATCTTTCCTCTCTTGGAAGGTGAGCATGAGATCTACCACAAGAGGTTTGAACCTTTTAAAGAACTTATAGGCTTCCTCAATCTGCCTTATATCATAAATATTACCTGGGTCTTCATGGTTGGAAGGCAATGGAGGTGGCGGCAGCGGCTCATTTTTTCTTTTGACATATGCACTCTGCCCGGCTTCCCTTCGCCATACATACTCCTGCATGAATTCTGCATAGCTTGGCCCAGGATCAGGATCCTTGACCAGTGAATCTCTCAGTTCATTCATGCTTGCAGAGCGAAGCGCGCAAGTTCTTTCCCCATACTTTACCAAACCAACAATGAAAGTAAGGGAGGCAGCTACACGCAGACCAGTAATAGCCAATAACTCGAGCAACACCATGAAAGCTACAGCGACCTGAACGGCCAATCCAAGGAAATGCCTCCACCATAGCTCATTGTCCTCAATTGAATATGATGTGATGGTGTCGGGTCCACCGAGATGGAGTAGGAGGAAAGGAGCCCAAAAGGCCATTAGGTCTGAAGTCTCACGATGACAGTTGGCACCTTCATATTGTTTCTTAAGAAGGTTTCCAAGTGCCAGGATGGCAACATAATCAGCTATCAGGTAAAACGACCATAGAAGAAGGATAAGAGGTTTCTTGGCAGTGCGTTTCCTCCAAGGTGACAGGAAGACAAGGCCAAATTGAATGCATAGGCTTGCCAGCACCAGGATTCTAATTTCTTCGGCATTCCATAGCTTCTTCCAGCTCTCCTTTATGATTTGCATTTTGGGACACCCTGCTAGCTATATACCCTTGCACAAGCTCTTTTTTTTTCATTTTGTTGTTTTTCCTACTTTACATTGATTGTGTAAAACTGTTTCTTGGTTTTTGTTCATCTTTCCGGAGTAGACCTGATTCCTTACTTCTCAAAAAAAAAAAAAGGGAAAAAAGAAAGAAATTTCATTTATGAAGCAGATAAATGTGCTTCCATAATTCTAGAATTTAATTTGATAAGTTAATACCATGAACTGTAATGTGCTTTGATTGGGCAGAGGAGGAAGTTTTCTGGACCTATTGTTGTAGAATTGTTTGATTTTTCATCTTCGTTCAATTGTTTCACGTTCTTCAGCTTCTTCTATGGTTAAATGGTGAGTCCAAAGAGGGCAAAGCGTTGATCAAAAGAAACTATTGACTTCTCTGGATGGTTGCTCGTCAGGAATTTTTAAGCATGTGACGTGGTCAGTGCCAAAATCATTTATAATTATTTTAATCTAATTCTAAAGGAGAAAAAGTGGATTGCTTTTTTTTTTTTTGTAAAGGTTGTTAGTTTGTTACGAAAGTATAACTCAAGTTTCCATAATAAATATTGAGTTTATCTGTTAACTTTGAAAAATTCTCCTTCATCAAATTTCTAATTTCGAATTATTAATAGCATTATAGAGTGGTCTTCTACGCATGTAGCACGGAAGTTTCAACATTATTATTTTTTTTCCTTTATTGAATTCTCCGTTTTCCTCATTGAGGGTTTCTGGAAAGCAACTCCGATAGCTTCACCTGAGCTGTATTAATTTCTACTCCAAAATTTTCTCCACTTAACATCCAGTTTGAATGATCATCCCAGATTTATTTCATGTGAACTTTGTAGATTAAATCAGCTATCTAGACAAGTAGCATTAAGAGAGCAAATCAAACTTGGGCAGTGGCCGACTTGCACTAATCGTTCTCCTTTCCCATGTGCTATGTGCACACTTTCATAGGCATTGACAAACGCGTTCAACACCAAGGTAATTTATTTGTTACGGTATTTCTATTGTCTATCATGTAATGTAATAAAGAATTGCGATATTGATAGACAGCTTTTTTAGTGTCGTGCTTCCAAATGCCTAATTTCTCTTCATCTATTAATCTCTTATTTAATTTCGAATTCATATAAATAGTAGCAAGCAATGGAAGCAGTGCTGGTCTCGCACTTGGTTACTCTCCTACAATGGCCCGAATTGAGGTCTCCTGATATGGAGGAAGATTGCCAGAAGCTGCTCAACCTGCTTACGGGTATCCAACCCATGCTTGGTCATGCTCAGTTCCTTGTTAATCAGGTCAGGATACCAGGTACTCATGATGAAGGTGATACCAAACTCCGTTATGAGGGTGAAACCGGGGTCAGAGCCTGGCTTAGTGAGCTCAAGGAAGTGGTGTATCTTGCCGATGACTTACTAGATGGCTTAAGATATGTGAATCTCAAAGCTGCGGCTGAGGCTGAGGCTGGATGCCACCAGAATAGTCTAAAAGTAAGCACTTGCCTCCTTTCTTCTTCTAAAATTAGTAGCACCAAGCTTCCTTTTTCTAAGAGAAGGGTCAGGAAAATAATTGACAGTGTTGTAGATAGAATTGGCAACCTTGTTGAAGAGATGAGAGCTTTCAATTTTCAAAATTGCCATGGGATAGCAACAAATACTTCATGGTGGCAAAAGCTTATTTTCTCAAGTCCAACAGAAGTTGGTCCCATTGTTGTAGGAAGAGAAAAAGAAAAAGAAAATATTGTCCGGTTCTTACTTGATTCAACCAACACTGCTGGTGAAACCATTGTTGGAATCATTATTGAGGGTTTTGTGGGAATAGGCAAGAGAACCCTAGCTCGATACGTGTGCAAGGATGCTAGAATCAACAACCATTTTGAGTGTATACTCTGGGTTGATGTTGTATCTGAATTTACTATAGGTAAAATTGCATTATCTATAATTAATCAGGCAATCGGGAAAGATTGTTGCATATCTGAAGATGATATAGATTTATTGAAGCGTCGCATTAATCTAGAACTAAGTGGAAAGAGATACCTTCTTGTATATAATGATGTTGGTGGAGATGAACAACTGTTGGTGGAACTCAAATCATGGCTAGAACGAGGGCACGAAAGTGGGAATTCCTTGATAGTTTTAACCAACTGGCATAACGAGGCACATATTTTGTGCTTCACAAGTCCCTACGTATGTGAATTATCAGAATTGACAACTGCTGAGCTATGGGATCTCTTTTGTAAGAATGCATTTTCTGATAGAAATGAAACTTGTCCAAAGATATTTAAAGATATGGGCAAGCAAATTGTCCTCAGATGTGGAGGATCACCTTTATTAGTGAATTTGATGGGTGGTTTGATGAGGTTCAAGAAAGGGCTTGCAGAATGGCAAGAAGTAATTAAGCAATTGGAAAACTTGAATGATCGTAATACTGTATCCATTGCCATGTTGTGCTATAATTACATGTCGTCTGAAACTAAACAATGTTTTTTGTTCTGTTCTCTCTTCCCTTCTGACTATTATATGGACAAGGAGTTGTTGATCAAACTTTGGATGGCCAATGGTCTGTTCTCATCTGATGAATTGACATCTCCAGAAGAAAAAGGTAACAGTGTTTTCAATGAGCTTGCTTTGAGGCACTTTTTTGAGGATGTCAAACTTGTTCATGGAGATGGAGATTTATACATGAACAAACACGAATATTATAGTAAAGTAGTATGTAAGATCCCACCCGGAATAAATTTTCTTTGCATATCTCTTGCAATCGATGAAAATATCTACAGATCTGATGGAAGAGACAAACATTTCCGGCCACAGAAATCACAAGTCCGTTACCTATCTATGGGTGGTGAGGCACAAATAGATTTTAATACGATATTAAAAAGTTGTCCCCTAGTGCGTACCTTGATGTCCACAGGTGATCCCTTCGTTAGAACTGTCAGCTGCAGTGCACCACCCAAATCAAACTCTTTGAGAGCATTACATTTGTGCTCTTCTTTATTTGAAGGGAATTTTCTTGAAATAGTACAACATATGATACACTTGAGATATCTTGATTTATCGAGCAGTAGAATCAAAATATTACCAGAATCTATATGCTTACTTCACAATCTGCAAACACTAAATGTATCAAAATGTCTACTCCTTTACCAGCTTCCAAAAAATATGAGGTATATGAGGAGCCTGAGGCATCTATATGTCCATAAATGCCCAAAGCTGAAAAGGATGCCTCCATATCTTGGGAAGGTGATCCACCTACAGACGTTGTCTGCTTACATTGTAGGAAAACATACTGTCAATGGCATTGATGAAATAAGAAACTTGAATCTCGGTGATTTGTTGGAGTTGTATAACCTATGTAATGTGGGGGATGTAGCAGAAGCAAAAGATGCAAATCTGGGCTCAAAAAAAAACTTGGAGATACTGACTTTAAGTTGGGGTAGTAGTCAACTAGTCATGTCAAACAAAAATAACGATTTGGAGTTATTGGAGGCTTTAGAGCCTCCCAATGGATTAAAGGTGTTAAAAGTAAAGCAATATGGCGACCTTATATTTGCAACATGGCTTACCAATCCTGTGGGTTTACAAAACTTGGTTGAACTTCATTTAATTGGTTGTTCACAGTGTAAGACCCTTCCTGCAGTGTGGATGTTGTCATCCCTTCAAGTTCTATGTTTAAAGCACATGATGAGCTTGACTTGTATATGTTCCATTCTGCATGTAGATAATGAAGATAGCTCAGAGCTGTTTCCAAGTCTCAAAAAACTAATATTAGTCGACTTAAAAAGATTGGAAAGATGGAAGGAAGAAAAAACATCATTGCAAATGACACTAGAGTTTCCCTTACTACGTGAGATTGAAATCACCAAATGCCCAATTTTGAAAACCATGCCACATGTTCCAAACCTTCGAATTATGCGACTGGACTCGACTGATATGTTTTTCATGTCTAGAGAACTGACACACCCGCTGTTAGATTTTTGGGGATCGTTAGTATCACTCGAAAATTTGGATATTTGTAATTGCAAAAATCTTTTTGATTGGCCTCTGGAGGAGTTTAGAAACTTGAAAAAATTGAAACGGCTGTCTTTCAGGATGTGTCCAAGCCTAAATGGCTTGTTTTCCAGACAGTTATTAGAAGGTGAAGCGCACTTGCCTCGGCTCCTAACCTTAGAATTCTATAGATGTGTTTCCTTAAAGGAAGTTCCGAAGTGTTCTTCAGTCCTTAACTTAGAAGTGGATGAGTGTGCAGAGGTCGAGTCAATTTCGGACTTAATTAACCTAGAGATGTTGCAACTTTCGTGCACAAGCTGGACTTCCTTGCCAACCGGATTGGGAGACCTTAAGAAATTGGAGTCTCTTCAGGTGTCTGAATGCTACAGCCTGACATGTTTGCCAGATGAGTTGGCAGGTCTCACATCTCTCCAAACCTTGATAATTAACAAATGCCCAAGACTAATGTCTCTACCCAATGGCCTCGATGAAGTACTCTTTGGTCTTGAAAAATTTCAAACTTTAGATTGCCCTGACCTTGAAAAGTCTTGCATAGAGGGACCATATTCTTTTATAATCTCACAAATTGGCACTAAAAGAAATTATTCATCTAGTTCATCCACTAATTCTGAAGGTACATACCCTCCTTTCTTAGTTATTTGTTGTAGTGTTGAGTCATTCTCTTCCACAAGAATCTGATTCTTTTAAATTAACTTTAAAACTTATGAAAATCAATATATATTAAAAAAATGATTTGTGTACTATTATTATCTCGTTTCACTCTTGTTGGAAAAAGTGTGTGGAGTCGTTCTCTGCGGGTAGCAGGATGAGCCTGCGGGCCGCAGATACTGAACGACCCAGTGGGTCGTAGGCAGGGCCTGCGGGTCGTTGGGACGGGGATCTGAACAGACGTGATCTGTTCAGATCAACTCCTATATATATCCCTCTAAACAGAAACGTCTTTCTGGTTCTTGGAACTTTTGTTCTGCATATTCCACACAAAAAGAGAGGAGAGTTTCTAAGAGGGAGGAAGCCATCTGATTGCTTGAAGCAATCGGATCACACACACTAGTCGAGACCGGCAAGTGGAAGCGTGGAAGGTGACGCCAAGTCCTAACGTGAGGTTGTGGTGTACTGGTCGTATACGGAGAGAGTCAAGGCTGCAGAACCGAACTCCGACAAGCGGGTCTAGGCGTTCGATCATTTCCGCTGCGGTATATCTAACTCTCTAAGTTATTCTTATAGGTTAGATATGCATATAGGTTTATACCTAGTTAAACCTTCATTGGTATCAGAGCCATAAGGCTTCTTTTCGAAGTTATGGATCTGTTTAAGCCTTAGGACACCATGGTTTTGATAGAACTAGATTTGGTTGTGATGGTATTACTCTTTTAAACCTTAGATCCAAATTTTACGTGTTTTAATGCTAGATCTCAGTAGGAGTTCGTAGCAAAACACTGTAAATGGTCTAATAAGGGTTGAGCAACCTTGCTGGTGCATAGAAATCATCTGAGGAGTCCCGATTGCGGGAATACCAGATTAGGGTTTCAGCCCGTCAGAATCAGCGGGCCTCTGGCCGGGCTAGAGGGTCGCAGGATTCTGTAATGCTGACAGACAACGTAAGGTTGTTCTGTATAACTGTCAGATAGATCGCTGGCTGGGTCTGCGGGTCGTCTGAACAGAAATTTGTAACCAGATTAATCTATCATTTTTCGGTGGGGCCGCTAGTAGTTTCGGCGGGCCGCTGATCAGTTCAGCGGGCCACCAGACCAGAGACTGACAGTTGAATATATTGCAACCAGAATCTGATCTGACCAACTTGTGACCTTCCTCTTTGTCCAACATGGTGTTATAACTATCCTGAAGATAGATACATGATTTAATACCCTTTATTAGATGCATGCTTGCATAGAGAGTGATGGTAGGTATTTATACCTCTCACATTTGTGGGCATGTTTGTGTAATGACCCGGGGTCATTGACTCGCATGCTTAGACAACACAAAAGGGTGGCTTTGGACCTAAAAAAACTGGGTTTCTTATCCAATGTATGAACTTTGCGCCAATCGAGTTGGTTGGGAGGTGATACACTTAGTACATGAGACAAGATTGGTGGCCCTAGTTGTCATCTTTTGGTTATCATTGCTAAGTTGTGTCATTTCTTGGATCGATTCAAGGGTTGTGCGGTGAAGTGTAACCATATGTTATAACTCTCTTGTTATATCATAATTGATGATGCTAACATGCATACTTGTGCTTTGTCTCTATTTTGTAGAAAGATGTCGGCAAGTAAGAACATAATCGCTGATCTCAATGCTGGAGATAAATTGACGAGTAACAATTACAATGTGTGGCATCGTAAAGCTTAATTTTTGCTTGAGATGCAGGATTTGTTGGAGCCATTGACAAGGAAACTCACAGAAGCCGAAAGGGCCAATCCAAATAGAAATCGAGCCATTGAGGTCTTCAAGAAAAAGGATCGTGCCGCTCGCATAACGTTGCTGAGTAGCATGTCCAATGATGTACTCTTAAGGTTCGAGAGGTATCACACCACAAAAGAGTTGTGGGATGCGGTGAAGCTCCGGTATGGTGGTACTTCAACCACTATGCTGCGCCAACTCACTCTTAGACTAGATGGCGATAAGAAGCATCCCGAGCATACCATGCGGGAGCATATTTTAGCCATGTCTAATATGATAAGTGAGCTGACTCAAGCGGGCCATGTCCTATCGGATGAGCAGCAGGTTCAGGCTGTGATCCGCTCTCTACCTCGCTCATGGGAGCATTTGAGAGTTAACCTCACTCACAATGACCATATACGCACTTTTGACCAAGTTGCGCGTCATGTGGAGTTGGAGGAGGACCGCTTATTGGCCGAGAAGGCTAAAAAGGCTGCTGGAGAGGTAATGATTGCTGCCTCAAAGAACTCGCAAAGGAAACCGAAGAAAAATTTCGGTTCCAAGAATGGTGCATGTGGCACTGGCGTAGTCAATGCAAAGATTGACAAGAAGCGCAACAAGAAGCGCGGAAAGGGGAAGGAGAAGCCCAAAGGGGCTTGCTTCAACTGTGATCAGATTGGACATTTCGCTCGTGATTGCACGAAGCCGAAAAAGGTACTTTCTGGACTGAGCAGTGTTTCTGTCTTAGTACCAATGGACCGCTGGTATGATCAGCGGGCCGTTGAACTTCCCTCTGCTTGTGATTCTGCTTTATATGTGTCTAGTTGCTTTATGCTTACTAATAACAATCATGTTTGGACTGTTGATTCTGCAGCAACTGACCACATAGCTAGGGATCGAGCAGCATTTGTGGACTATCGTCGCATACCGATAGGAAGCAAACGCATTTACATGGGAAATAATAGTAGTGTTCTCATACATGGCATTGGCACTTGTGAGCTAATGTTTTGCAATGGACATAAATTACTTCTCCATGATGTGTTGTATGCGCCTGATGTGAGGCAAAGTCTTGTATCTGTTTTAGTTCTTGTCAAAACTGGATTGCGTGTTGTTTTTCTTAATAATTGTGTTGAATTGTATAAGAATTATGTTTTACTTGGTAATGGATTTCTTGAGAACAATTTTATGATTTTAGACACAATTAATAGTTGTTCTTCTTTCTCTTATGATGTTTCTTCTTCTTCTAATGTTAATTCTTATGTGAATGATAACATGTTGATATGGCATGCTAGACTTTGCCATGTGGGACAAGAAAGGATGACCAGATTGGCTAAGGCTGGACTTTTGGGTCCCTTAACCAAGGTCTCCTTACCTCGTTGTGACGGTTGTCTAGCGGGTAAAACTACCCGAAAGCCTTTTGGTAAGGCTGTTTGTGCCACAACTCTTTTGCAGTTGATACACTCGGACATTTGTGGTCCTTTGAGTGTTAGGGTTCGACATGGTGCCTATTATTTTATCACATTTATTGATGATTATACACGTTTTGGTCATGTCTATTTGATCTCCCACAAGTCGGATGCACTGAGTTGCTTCCAAAAGTACTTGGCGATAGTTGAGAATCAACAAAATGGACTTGTCAAAACTCTTAGGACAGATCGAGGTCGAGAGTACCTCACGGATCAATTCAAGAGCTTGTGTGATGAAAAGGAAATCATTCATCAGTTAACAACTCCCTACGCGCCTCAACAAAATGGTGTTGCTGAAAGGCATAATAGGACCTTGTTGGAGATGGTTAGATCTATGATGGCACAAGCAAGTCTACCAATTTCGTATTGGGGAGATGCGCTGTTACATATGTTCTAAACCGTGTTCCCTCGAAGTCCATGGCAGCCACCCCTTATGAGTTATGGACTGGACGAAAACCGGATTTGGATAATCTCCATCCATGGGGTTGTTTGGCTTATGTCCATGATCCGTCTCACAAATATGAAAAACTTGGTCCGAGAGGGAGGAAGTGTATCTTCATAAGATACTCTGACACTTCCAAGGGTCACGTGTTTGTTGGAGGGGATCTAAGTGGGACAGTCACGAAAATCGAATCGAGGGATGCGACGTTTCTTGAAAGTGAATTTCCAAAAATAAGCGAGGTTTCACAAGAGGAATGGCTATATGAGTCAATTCCTTCCGCAAATGATAATACTGATCAGGATGTCGAGGCGAGAGGGGGGAATAAAAATCCTCCTCAACCTCCTGAGGTCAGAATTGTTGCGGAAGAGGTAGCTCAGAAAGTCAGAACCTCTCTGGCACCCAATTTCAGCGGACCGCAGGCTGGGCCAGCGGGTCGCCAAAACTGGCGAAACTTCCAGGACAGAGGTCCTGTCAATCTGCATCGAGATACAGCGGGTCGCTGGGATGATCATCGGACCGCTGAACCTGTGACTAAAATACAGACTGAAGAAGTATTTGAACCTCGAAGGTCTGAACGTGAGAAAGTACCCCGCCGACGATTTGAGATTGAAGGGGGGGAAGTGTTCATGACTATTCTTGATGGATTGGTAATGCCAAGTGAGGATGATAAGCCCAAACGCAAGAAGGCGGTTAAGGCTATCAATCCACATGAACCAAAGAATGTGCGTGAAGCACTTTCTAGTTCTAAGTCTAAGGAATGGTTGCTGGCCATGCAAGAGGAGATCGAATCAATGGAGAAGAGTCAGGTTTGGGACTTAGTTGACTTACCACGAGGTCGCAAGGCTGTTGGGAGCAAATGGGTTCTCAAAGCCAAGCGTAAAAGTGACGGGTCAATTGAGCGTTACAAAGCTCACTTGGTTGCGAAAGGATTCACCCAAGTAGAGGCATTGCTGGGTAAGCGACTGATTTCGTTTTGAGTCTCATGAGTTAAAAGGAAGATTCGACTCATCATGCACAAACGATAGATTTGTTGGTGTTCAGGATCCACCAAACTCGTCATATGGACTGAGGTTAGGAACATACAGCAAACTAAGATTGAGAAGGAAAAGACATGTATCATTGAATGGTCGATAATGTCTAATCTAGTGCGGATTTGAGTGATTCTAAGGTACTAGTATACACATTAAACTGTTCTTTTATAAAAGGGTAGATGCTCTTTTGCTGGCTTTGAATTTATTCAAAGTGAGGCTTTAGAGCTCCCGCATGACAGGTGTATGCGCTGGTCGCAAGTTCCATTTGTCGTATGAGATCTGACTAAGTGTTTGGTATAAACGTCTCCAAGAGGGAGGTGTTGAAAAAAGTGTGTGGAGCCGTTCTCTGCGGGTAGCAGGATGAGACTGCGGGCCGCATACACTGAACGACCCAGTGGGTCGCAGGCAGGGCTTGCGGGTCGCTGGGATGGGGATCTGAAGATCAACTCCTATATATACCCCTCTAAACAGAAACGTCTCTCTGGTTCTTGGAACTGTTGTTCTGCATATTCCACACAGAAAGAGAGGATAGTTTCTAAGAGGGAGGAAGCCATCTGATTGCTTGGAGCAATCGGATCACACACACTAGTCGAGACCGGCAAGTGGAAGCGTGGAAGGTGACGTCAAGCCCTAACGTGAGGTTGTGGTGTACTGGTCGCATACGGAGAGAGTCAAGACTGCAGAACCGTACTCCGACAAGCGAGTCTAGGCGTTCGATCATTTCCGCTGCGGTATATCTAACTCTCTAAGTTATTCTTATAGGTTAGATATGCATATAGATTTATACCTAGTTAAACCTTCAACTCTTAATACACATGGATCATGATGCTGTACCCAACTAGATGATAACCATGGTTATTGCACAATCTGTTGTAGAGGTTTTTTTTTTCAGACTCCTTGGAGGGATCTGAATAAAAGAAATTTTCAGGAATGAGAGAGTCAAGATGCATCTTATATTTTACTTTGTGGGTTCATGTATTTTTTATTGTTGGACAGCAGAGAGCTGGTTTTCAGCAGATGATGTATTTCCAGTTTCAGAGGATGAGGAGGAAGATGCTGAGTCTATGGTAGATGATAAACTTCCAAGAAAATAGAATATATTTTTTAAATTTTATGTTTGGAGGGTTCTGTTGAAATGTTTGTTTTAGGTAATGTGTTTTTTCGTTGAAAACTATGTCTGGAGTTGTAAGATTGTGTCGATCGGTTTGTGTCATGTGATGCTAGGTTTCTTTCATGTAAATCTGCAATGCCTTCAACTTTTTATGAAAGCTGGTGGCCATTTCAGCTTCCTTTTTTTAATCAATATTTGGAAGCTTGAATCGGAAATGTAGTAAAACTTTGTATAATTCAGTTATTGTGGCTCCTGTTTCTGGCAAATGGACAGCAGCAGCAGAGATTGTGTTTTTGAGCTCAAAATGTTTGGTTTGGTACACATTTTATGGCTCTTTACCAAATTGAAAAAATGTGCCAATCTTAAGTTTTATAGTTTTAACTGCATTGTTAACAGTTATTGAACTTCTCTTTGTCAGAAAATTTAGTAGCAAAACCCTTCATTTGATGTTATAGATTCACTTTTCTGAACAACCAAAAAATGGTGCGTAGTGTTGGTTGAATTGTAAGTGACGTGCTTTTGTAATATCCAGAATTGAAGGGGTTTAATAGCATATATGCTTTCAAGTTTATATGAAATTGGAAGGTTATCAGATAAAAGAAAGGAAGAAGCGTTGACGGGAGGCGGGAGTAGTCTGAAGGTTGAGATTTGAAAGGACAAAATGCTAAGAATTTCAAATGGTGGATGGAAGGAGTGATAAAATCAGATTCTGGTATTCAGAGTTTTGACATATTTGTGTTGTCTCACAAGTCATAACCCATTAGTGTCAAACAGCTCGGTGGAGGCAAATTGCCAAATTGAATCTCCCCCGATGCCGGGGATTACTGAAAATTGCTGCGCTGCCTCCTCCTATCCCTTACACTTACATTGACTGATGAGTGATGGGCCTACGAAGCGAACTGCCAAATGCCAATGCAGGTTCCAGCCTTCCAGGAGGGTTGTGGATCACATAATTTGGCAGTCTCAGTCTCAGTCTCAGCTGGACAGATTTGAGGGGGCTTGTTTTCTCTTTTATATTACAAGAAAGTTAAAAAACAAGGAAAAAGGTTAGATTGTTGCCACGTGAGCGCTATTTACCTGTATGAAATTCATCAACTGTATTATAAATTTATTATAATTGATCCTTCCTCTGTGTACGTGTTTTTTTTTTTTTTTTTTACTTTTCGTGCATGGTTCATGCTTGAATAATCATTTAGAAACGTGAATTTTAAATTAGTGAGCCAGGTATAAGTTTGACAATAAAACTAAATTAAGTATACTGAAGCATGTACAGGTTTAATTAAAATTCAAAAAAAAAATCATACACAAATTTACGTACAAGTTCAAGATAAAGAAAATAAATTGAGCCAGGTAAAAATTAATTAAAATTTCAATTTTTAAAAAAAATTAAAATGACATAAAGCTAAATAATAATAAGAAAGGTGAACTGCCTTTGAAAACAATGAAAAGCTGCAGTAAGTAATTTCAGAGATTAGATACCTGAAGCCAAATTCATTTTACAAATTAAGAATTCTGGAACTTGAAAAACTACGTTGCTGGCCAGCAAATTCATAAGTTTCAAAATTCAGGGCGAATAGTTATAGTTCTGAAATCGAAATTTCTAAATGAAATTATGAAGTCTTCACGGCTAATTTTTCACGCCGATGGCTGTATGCAGTATGCAAACAATTTTATTTTATTTTTTTATAAAGCAAAACTCAATTCTGTATGTATAAACTTAAATTTATAGATGGTTCATAGTTAACGGAAGAAATACTACATGATTCACACTTTAAAATTATAAGGGAACACCAGACAAAAAAAAAAGTATTTAAAGTGCACATGATTTATATTTAAAAAAAAAAGTCTATTTGTATTTTCGAAATTCTAAAGATTAGGTTTCGTGATGTAAGCTAAAAAAGGAAAATCCTGTAAAATATTGTTAGACTACAAGTACAATTAATTTGTGAATGAAATGTGGAAAGAAGACGATCAAAGGGTTAATATGAAAAGTGGGAGCAAATGTGGCAGTGGCATGGAAATAGAAAAACCCAATTTTGTTGAGGGTTTAAAAGAATAAATTTGCCAAAAGAAGCGACCTCCAGGCTCCAGCAGCTGAGGAGAGGTTTGAGTGAGAGAGAGAGAGAGAGAGAGAATGGCGTCAATGAGCCTGAGCGGCGCAGTCGCTCGGAGAGCTCTTCAAGGCCTGCGCTCTTCTTCTTCTTCTTCTAGAAGCTTCTCCATTGGCATTGGCGGCGCTAGATCTTCCCCCTCCTTCTCTAGGGTTTCTCGTCCCAGGTACTTTAAACTAACTCCTTGAGGCAGAGCTACAATTGCATTGCACTCAGTACTTTAGTACTTGTACGAATTCTTCTCACTTCTTCTCTAAGGTTTCGACCATAATTTATCCAACTTACTAACAGCGTAGATCAACATATAAATAGAGAAAAATAAAAACCAACTAATGTGGTAATAGTTTTTGTTGGATAAAGCCAAGACCTACATTACATATCAACAGTTACTTGATCCTTATAGAGTTATTTTTCTGATAACTTCAAATTAGAGTAACCAATTTATCAATCAGGTAATGCAATCTTGTTCTATTGCATTGAATTGTCGGTCTACCGGTGACCCTTTTCTTTTTTGGAGCCTGTCGCCATTCCATCTTTCTCAAATTTTTAACTGATAACCAAATTAGCAACTTTGATAACCCTTATATGCTCTGTACCCTGAAAAGAAAAGGTCAACGACTAAAAGTTGTCTTACCACTTCATGATTAGGATGGTCCTAAAATTATGCTTACAAGCAACAATCATTGATAAATTAAGACAGCGCCAAAACATTAGCCTTTTACTGTTTGTTGAGGTTACCTTCTGTCTTACTATTAAATTTTCAAATCTGTTACTAGTAGTTTTCAAATTACGGATTACTAATGGAACCTTATCCCATTGAATTTGAAGGCTGCCTGTGCAGTTGGGTTGTGTTCAATCGTTAATGCCATTTCACAGTGCTACATCTTCTGCGTTGCTCACTTCTATGCTATCTCAGAAGCCTGGAACTTGGGCTTGGCTTTCTGAAGGTAATCCTGATTTTTTCTGTTATATTTTATTCTCTCTTTTTCTGAGAGTAATTATTTTGATCAGTGCCACAATGTCAGCACCTCGTGTAAATTCCCATAATTTTCTTTAAATGAAAGAGCTCCATCTTATTGGAGTTATCATGTTGCTTTTTTGTACAGGATATCTTTTTCGTATAAACAATATTTATACGTATGATTGTTATACATATGATTGTTATGTGCATGTAAATTCTGTTTTGGTCGACATTTGGATTTCAAGTTAAAAAGTTATGTTCCAATGATCCAGATAGGAAATTTACTGCTGGCTAGATGTAAATTGAGCAGGCAATTATATTTCAAGCTGGTTGCTTGGGATTTCAGAAGTCCATATTTATTCTGTGTGGCTAGCATTGACAGGAGAAAATAACTGGCAGATATTTTACCAGATGACTGAAAGAAATATAAGGTGCTTGTCATACGTTTGTAATGTAACATCAAATAGACTTGTCCAGATCTGATATGTCAGATTAATTTAATGAGGTTAAATCAAAGCTTCATGATGACAGGTTACATGTCCCCTATACTAATGATTTTCTCCAAGAATGGTTTTACTAATGATTTATACTACAGGATTTGCGACACCTCTATAGCATTGGTGGAAAGTCCAAGCATGAAAAGGAGGCAGCTTCTATTTTAGTCTCTTTTTGTTCCTTTCGTAATAGAATGTTTTAATAAGCAGCTTTTGTTATAGATTATACTTTGAAATTTTGTCATTCTCCAGTGATCTAGCTCATTGATGGTATTTGACAGCTTGCTGAGCTGAGCATATTTCAGTCTTTCTTTTTCCTTCATAAATTTTTTAAATGCTTCTGTTGAATACTTGAGCTTGTCTTTAGTCATTTTTTGTAATAAGCTGACTAGGCTTTTGGTAGTGAAAAAAATATATATTTTCAAGTATGTTGATATGTAATCAAGAAAAGGAGCTTTTGGATCCGAAAAGCCCTTTGTTTGGTTAAGATTCAGCGTGGGTTATCTAACTTGTGCTCTATTCATTCCCCGAACCAAAGATAACAAGTCGTATCTAGTGGTAAGTCTGGGTGAATTTCAGAAGATTCATTTTTGGATAGCACCATGTAGATACTGATTTTCCTTTTTCGTGGAATTATGTGCGGAGCGCCCAGCACTCTTCCTTGTTACAAGGAAGAGCATCCTATAGCAAACTTAAAATTCACACTCATATTCTCAAAAGCAAAATGAACAGAACAGATAACAGAATCACTTCACAAGAAACCTGCACCAGTACCGTTTATCTCAAGATACTGGTGCGACCATTAAGTAGATACTAAATAGTAATTGGAAAAGCAAAAAGTTAATTTTAGTAGGCAGGTACATTTTGAACAAAATGATTTTAACTTGTTAGTGTTCTACTCGACAATTATACCAACAAATCATCAATGCAAAATGAACAGAACATATGTACACGTAAAAATTAACCATGGCAGTTCGTATGCACTGTATAAATTCTATGCTTTTAAAGTTGGTTCTCCCTCAATTTTCTCACCACCACCCAAACCAAATACATAAGAACCTACAAGTTCAATTGAAAAACTAATCATCACAAGCTAACCCATCAACTTGAGGGATTCCCTTTCTGCTGCAAAAACTCAAGATCCTTGAGCTGCCTCTGCATGACTTCCTTGGAAACCCTTCTCTTACCAGGGAAATTTCTCTCGCCAGCCGCCACTTGTCCGGCCATGGTAGTGACAATCCTCTCAACTTCCTTTCTACCGACGGTGGGAAAAACTGCATTGAGCATTGTACATAACAGCCTTTCATCCTCCTCTTCTATTTGATCCTGGCCGAAACAGCACACGTAGATAGCTTCTAGAGCCTTTTCTACTCTGATTTCCATTGGGATTTGTGGTACGGGATTCTTAGACTTAGCTCTTTTCTGTAATGAACAAAGATCTTCTCCATTTGAGTAATAAGTTTTAATGAAATTTTGTGTTTATGTAATGAAGATAGATTTTGTAAAATACAATTTCAATACCATTCAAGTTCAGCAATTTTGCTTTCTGAATGACTAAAACTACACCAAAGCTCAATTCGTAGATAAAAGGAAAAAACAGGCCATGGTAAGTCCCTAAAATTGGTACTGGTACTGCACCACATGGTTTACTAAAATTTGATCTTATCAAAGCTGCAGCAATAGCGATCAGAGTTGCAAGTAGCTTCATCAGAATAGAGAAGTTTGGTGCAATTGATACCTGTTTGGCAGTAGTCATCATGGCAAGAAAAGTCTCCTCTTCGAATTCAATATCATTAGAGATACGAAGTCTGGCGACTCCTTCATAAATCTCTTCAGTCTTTAGAAGGCCGGCACCAACGGCAGCCACCCAACAACACAAAAGAACATAAAAAGCATCACCAGCCTGGCCAGACAGAAACAGAAACACAAGGAAGTATAAGTGTATAATTACAAGTAGTAATTGAGAAGAAAAATGAAAGGAAGTATAAGTGTACCCGGCCGCGTCGCTCTTTAAACTCGTAGAAGGCCTGGGAATCAGAGACACTGCACTTCTTGCCGATGCGCCTCCTGAACTCGGCGAAATCGAGGAGGTCGTCGCCGACGCCGCCTTCGTCGCTGAGAATCCGGGCGAGGAGGCCGACGACGGGGAGAGCGCCGATGAGCTTGGAGGCGATTGAGGCGGGAGAGTTGGGGTTCTTCTCCATGTACGCTACTACTACTACTACTTTAGGAACTTTAGGACGAGTGCGAGTGCGAGTGCGAGTACAGGAGGAGGAGAGGCGCGGGAGCGCGCAGGCGGAGAGAGTGAGAGTGAGACTACCCATTGCCATTGGCCAAGCCACCAGGACACCGGACACCAGGTGGCAACTGGCAAGGGTCAAGGCCACAAGGCTTAAGGGAAACTAGAGTTATCTGTTCCTTCGTTTTGCTTTTGCCACAGGACAACTGGACAAGTGAAGTCAAGTGAAGTGACGTCATACTATGGATCGCTGGGCTCACCGCTGCGTTAATTTAGTTTTAGTACCATTCCAATTTGAATAATTTACCTCACCTCACAGGGTAAGTTGGATAACAATTAACAACAACTATTACAGTCTCATTTTTCCATTTTCCCCCCCTTTATTTTAGGCCCAACTGCAGTTTATCTAGTATAATTTATATACACTTATAATATAGCAATTATATCATTTTCAAAAGGATAAAGAATTATTGAATTTGCATATTAGTAATCAGAATTTTTGCCAGTCATTTGAAAATAACTCCCCCTCAACGAAGTGTTTTTATCACTGTTTTTGTTTGTTCGTATTGCAATTTGCAAATCAATTGATGTTTTTATATGTCCGCCATCTTAGATTCCTAATCATATAAACTTTATTTTCCATTCCGCATGGAAAAGAAACTAAAATAAATGGAAAATTGCTTCCTTGTATCATTACCATCTGTTGATCTAAACTACAAAAAGATTTCCCCTTTCAATTAACCAGACCAATAAATACCATTAAGCATCTTCATGATTCCTTGTCATCTCATCAACAAGGAAATAAGATACAACTCCTAATAACCAAGTGCTCTCAACTTCCCTGTCTGTACTCACATATCAAGGCATTCCACTCCATTATATATTGCACAAACCAAACCAAGCCTTCACCAGATTTGCTATTACCTCTAATTTTCTATATATACATGACCTATATAGCCTTATAAGCTGTCAATTATGCTATCAATGACACCAAAAAAAAAAGGGAACGAGAAGTTCCAATTATGACTATCTAATGTCATTGTCAATTGCTGTCTGAGCTACAAGAAACAGCATCCAAATTTTGGGTCCCTTCTTCCAGTGGAACAATTTCAAGCTCTTCAACTAAGAGATTCCTTATCCTCTGCCTTAGTGAGGAAGCTTCTTCGGGTTTAAACCACTTTCTACCAAACTGTCATAGAGGATCAGAATAAATATTAATAAAACCCGAGTATGAAATTGGTTATGGGCCTTCTCTTCCATTGCACTTTATCAACTTCAAAATTTATCCCAATCAGATCCCGTAACTTGTTTTTTTTTTCATTTATTGGTTTTTTGATAGACTTGACATAGATCCCATGTATCTTGAACTTACAATTTGTAGAAACTATATTTAAATTAGGAAATAATTGACTATACTTGGCCAAAAACAATATTTCATGGTGAAATTCCTCAAAAATAGATGCTACATTATTCCAATTGCCATATGTTGAATTTGACGCCTTGCATGTTAAGTTATGATTTGAATACTCAGGATTATATGACTTCAAAATGCCAATTGGTATTTTGTGCAAATTTGTAATTTGGAACTACTGGAAGTGGCCCAGTTGAACAATAACAACTTAGATGCGAGGGATAAATCATAAAATCTAGGTGCCAGTTTTTAATCAAAAGGTTATATTTCGCAAATCCATGAAATTTGGCATATTTGCAGAAAACACTAATGATATGCTATTGCATTCTTGGAAATCTTTTTTTAGGAAAGTGGAAGCTTCAGAGAGCTGCAGAATCCCTTTAACTGAAATACATTCTCCAATATCTAACAAATCTGAAATCATAAAGAATTAAATCTGAGCTTACCATGGCAAGATCGTGCTTTCTGAACCTATCAGGAGAATCCTTTATGAAGCGCTCAATGAAGTAGAGCACAAATAGGCCACAGTCATACTCATTTTCTTGCTGAGGAACCTAAGCAAAAAATGTTCAAAAATTAGAAGGTAACAAATAAACACTTGCAAGGGTTCAATAGATGGACTAATGGCACTAATCAGAATAGTTTTTATCAAGTAATGCTTTCAGAAAACTTTACCAAAAAAAAAAAAAAAAAAAAATTATATCAAGCCACTATGCTATCAAAACCTACAGCACATGGTATACTTTATTGAGCAGACTTGATGACAAAAAATATCCCTCAAAAGATGTAAATTGAGCCTATGAAGCAAAAATGTACCTTAGCGATTTGTTTCAAAACTAAAATGGTCAATATGTTTAACAAGGCCACCTTTTCATGTCATTTTACATAATTTAGTACAAAAAGTTCAGTTAACAACTGAAGGTAAAGTCCCTAGTCTGGATGGAGGGGCTTCTCTTTTGCAAATGATAGAAGCCAAACTAATTTTTCAGCATTTTAATTTTATTGCAAGAGTATTGTCCAAATTCTGTAACTAGGTATCACATTTTACCATTGCATTTTGTTCTTTCTTTTGGACTCACTTTTTGCTCTTCTGGGATAATAGAAGTCTTTAGATTTCTACTTAACCAATCTTAATTCATTTTGTTGCAAATCTCAATATATTATTTAGCTGATGTGATTATGTGAAAAGTTCAAGCTAATTACTTACCGGGGCCTTTTCCTTCCGGATACGAGGCAGAGAACTTTCAGAGTTGATCTGAGCTATCTGCTGCCACTCTTTCTTTAGATACCTTTTCCAAATAAAGTTACAGATGATCAGTACAAAAGGAGATGACGAGCAAAAAAAATGAATAAAATAACATAAAAAGAGAGATCTTGCACTTTGGAACAGACCAAAAGAGCATCATGATTTCCATCTGACAAATTATACTGAAAATTATGCTATACCTAGTTCTGTATAGTTATGGGCTAAAAATAAACAAAAAGGTCAAAGTAAATAGTTACTTGTGAAGGTTAAGGTTGTACCGTTCAATGGTATTGAAAATAGGGCCGCTAGAGTGACATCCCAAGGAATCAAGATGAAGTATAGTCGGCCCCAATTGGCTTTCTTGTTCAGGGATGCATATTATGACCAAGCTCCAATGTAGGCTGACAGTATGAAACAGGAAAGAAAAAAAAAATTAGAAGATTCTTAGCAGATGATGCTTGTATACAAAGGAACCCCCCCCCCCCCCAAAAAAAAAAATAAATAAATAAATAAATAAAATTGCAACTTACCTTCCGTGAATTGGCAAAATGATGTATGCCTTCTCAAATATATTTACACCTTTCCACCATCTCCTCAATTTCATAAATAATGAGCTGTGATCATCCTGAAACAACAACAGTGAATACTAGTTACACTTTTTTTCTTTTTTCCTAAGGACAAAGGGTTATTAAAGAGTAGACGACGACAACAGCAACAACAACTAAGCCTTTATTATTAAAGAGTAGAACTTCAGAGAAATTCAAATTCTATGGATGAAGCCTATAAATTAGAGAATTCAAATTGTTCTTCTTTACCCTTGAGCATTGTTCCTTTCTATGGTTTCTGATCTCCTCGTGTTGGATTATGACCTCTCTCTTTAAAGTACAGTGTAGGGTTCGATCTCATTTTATGGCTAAAAGTTCATATTTTTTTAGTTCACTGTTAATTTTACATGCATGATTTTTAATACAGAGTCCATGTTCATTTTTACTCAGTTAGCAGTACTAGTTCCATATAACCTCTCAACAGTAACTATTCTCTTGAAGGAAGAAAACAACCTTAACTATTCATTACAAGTGAAGAAAAAAACCTTTCCGTCTAAGGCCTCCTCAAGTTTTTGGTAGAAGTATGTGTTAAAGATGTAGAAGCTTTCTATCCACCTTGAAGTTTGACTCAGGGATTGTTTCAGATATCTGTCAACAGTACCATAGAATTAGCGCGCACAAAAAAAACAACAGATTAGGAATTTACAAAATAAAAGGGGAAAATATCAGAAATCGGTAGTGCAAAATTGGAGATGTTCTGTATCACTCAGAAAATTAATATGAAAAGTGGAGAAGCATTAATACCACTAGAAATTTTAAATAAATTCCAGTTTTCTCTTACATTATCACAAATTAAAAACCCTTTTCTCACTTGACTTGCGCTGATTCAAATCACAAACAATTTAACCCTAGAAAATGCTACAGAACAAGATTGCATGACTTGCAAACCTTGCATCTTACAAAATAGACCCAAAACATAAACTGTATAATTCTAAAAAAGTAGACACTACATTAGATTTGACTATTGACCAAATAAGTTAAGTTTTCAACATAAATTACTTACTGAATATAGAAGTTAATAACTGGGGATGATAGATATTGACCCGGTTCAAGGCATTTTATATCTGAGTAATCAAGCTCGATAGCTTCTGGATCTTTCCTGCTCACAAGATAACAAATCTAAATTGGAAAAAGAAAATTCATAATTATGAAAGAACTCCCAGCATGTATATAATTTACCTTGAAGGATAGTACATCTTACTCTCTTTCCTGAAAATATAAAATAAATGATTTGTTTATGTTAGGTGCGCCTGACATAAGGATATGACAAAAAGGCAAAAGAGTGCAAATTAATTGGAAAATATCTCACCATTTATCAGGAACTTCCTTGTTGGGTGTCTGCTCTGGTGTTTCCACGTCATCATCATCCAGGAGAACCACATCTGTTACCTAAACAAAGCAAATTTCAATTTAAAAAGCAATAGAACATTGGTGGGGTAAGTACCTTTATGAAGTTGTGAAGACAGAAAAAAAGAATTGTAACATTGAAAAGAAAATAAAAAATTAAACTTGAATCACCTTCTCAGAGTCAGAATCAGCTGAACTTTCAGATACTTTCCTTCTACAATAATAATATTAAAGTATTACGAACTAAAACATGAAAAAAAAATTCAATTAAATTATACAAAAAGGTAAAATAACCCCCGAAAGTGCACGAATTCATATACCTAGCTTTGGTTTTTCGCAAAAATAAAAAAAAGATTTATATCACGAGAATTTCCAAATTGCATTGGGCATTGGCTACAAAATTATCTAAACTTCATGGTTTCATTTTGGGAGTAATGTTATATCTACCAAATAAACTTAAGCTTAATAAATTTACATATAAATATATATGATAAAATTCCTTGTAGCAGTCCACCTTCAGATCACCAGAGGCATAGTGAGACAAAAGCTTCATGTATTTTGGAAAAAGCAGGCAAGGTTCATGTAATGGGCTGGTTGGGCTTCATTTCCAGCCTACCCAACTTGTTTGGGACTAAAGGCTTTGTTGTTGTTGTTGTTGTATATGTAAGATATATGAATATGAGAACTTACCAAAAAGACCATTGGAATAAAATGCAATTACAATGTTAGTTTCTTTTCTGTTTTATCTACAATTAACCTTCCAAACGTTCAACAAATTATATCCATGGAATTCCAAAAAAAATAATAATAATAATCAGTGAGGTAACAAGTATTCCAACAGCAATGACCCAATGACACACCTTTTACTAGAAATGAAAGCGCTAAGGTCCTTGTACCCAGCAGAACGAACTCGACTACGAATTCTATCAGATAAGCTTCTTGAAGGAACTTCTCTTGAAGACTTCTCATTTTTGCCCTTACCTCTATTACAGCCCCTGTCAGAGAAGCTTCTGGAAGGTGTGTCTCTTGAAGCTTGTAAAGTTTTTCCCTTCTCCATGGTTTTACATTTATCTCGTCCAAGGAGATTAAATTCACTTTCAAATGCAACTTTTTCCTGGAAATGCAGAAGTATCACTCCAGAGGCAATAATTAACAACAAAAGCTCCATAAGATCCTAAAAACCATGATATATATCGCCTTGTGCGGAATATGGCCTCTAAGGGCCCGTTTGGTAGTGCCAAGTTTAGCTTGACTTTTGGGTCAATGAGCTAACCTACATGACTTGCATCGCCAAACAACTTTGGGGTCAACGGAATTAGCACTACCTCTCTAACTTGGTCATTTCATTTTTAAGTTTTTTTCAAACACAAAAAGAAAATTTATATCGTATCTGAAGAGAAAAATCTTGAGAAGAAACTTTAAAATTTCAAAATTTCAAAATTCAAATTTCAAAATTCAAAATTTCAAAATTTAAAATTCAAAATTTCAAAATTCAAAATTCAAAATTTCAAATTTCGAAATTTCAAATTTCGAAATTTCAAATTTCGAAATTTTAAATTTCAATTTTTAAAGTTTCAAATTTTAAATTTTAATTTTTAATTTTCACCTTTTAAAAATTTTTTAAATTTCAAATTTTGAAACTATCAAGATTTAAAATCTAAAATGTCTAGATTAAAATGAATGTTATAATTGAATGCGTTCACTTTAATCACTAACTTTAACCTATCATACCAAACAACAATTACTAACTTTAAGTTAGTACTAACTTTTATTAACTTTAACCTCAAACACTAATCCCAAAATGCTAACTTTAACCCTTGATCCCACTAAACTTTGTTGTTGCCAAACGACCCCTAAATTTCTAAATCCAGTCAGGCACTTAAATTTTCAGATTCTTATATCAAGTAAAAGCTATGTCCATTATCCATAATTATATTGGGCATGTTTGGTTGCACAAAAGAAGAGAGAAGAAGGAATAAAACCCATTATTCCTTGATTTGGCCACAACCAAATAAAGAGTAGAATAAGGAAGAGGCCTTATTCTCTCTTCCTATAAAAAAAGAGGTATAAGGAAGAAGGAAGAAGGAAAAACAATTAATTATTGTGTTTACTCCGTCTTTATATTTCATAATCCATCCCAACTACACATGAGAATAAGGAATAAGCTCTCTTCTTGATTATCATTTTTCTCTCTTCTCTCTTCTCTCTTCTCTATTCTTCTCTTTATCCTTGTGCAACCAAGCACAAATGTCAAAACTGCTACAAGAGCAGACCAGCTAAATGATAGTTCTTAAATTAATGCGACAAGCCTATTTACATATTTTAATTTTTTTCTAATAACTATACACTCCACTATCTAAGCCCATCTCAAGCTGAAAAAAAATATAAAATAACTAACAGAAATACATAAGTGAACAAAAACTTAAAAGTGAAGAACCTGAATGAGATACGAAAAAGGACAAAACATTGTCCAGGGCCATTTTTTACTAGACTGAAAGGGCTTTAAGGCTATGAGTTACAATAAGTTTACCTTGCCATAGAAATTCTTAACAGATAAGGGAGTATTATAGGATCCATAACTCCTCTGGATGGAAAGAGTAGGCTCACTGCACCGATCTGAATAGATTAACAGCACACTTTTAGATAATTTGTCAGAAGAGATGAAGGCATGTCAGACAATTATGGTTAAAAAAAAAAAAAGCAGTGGTTTAGCTAGATAATATGAGATATGTTAAATTCCGTGATGATGAAAGACAGGTCCAAGTATGATTAAATAACCAAAAGGTTTATAGTTCTTATGAAAAGCATTAAACATAATTAACAGAAGAACATGAAGAAAATAGACATATAAATGTAATAATAGTTTTCAACAAAAAAAATTTATGCAACGAGAAAGGACTTACAGAGTGATTCTTTCTTTGTAGGATGAGAAGTCTTCTCCTGTCCCCTATCATCCTAGAAAAATAAAGTTGAATTTAGCGAAAGAAAAGACCAAAAATGTACTTGCTTTGTGTATATGAACCATACCTGACAGTACAAACTACGACAAAGATCTCTTCATGGTCAGATATGTAAAGGCAATTTTCACAAAATTATACAAGTTTCATTTATTTGAGAAAAAAAACAGAAAAGTGCGGTAGTCTAAAAATTGAAATGTTGCAATATATTGTATAAAAGTAAGAAGATAGCACATAAACCACAGCTGTACAGACCCTTGGCAGTTTGGCAGTTACTATGTAAGTTTGGCACTGGTGAAGAAATATAGCAAGTGATACACATGAATTCTTATTTCTTAGGCGTGTACACATGAAGAGGCGAAATTGGATGTGTGAAACTTTAGTCTGGAATTCTTTTATCCTAAATAATTGCGATCAGTTTTATGTGTGTGTAAAGGATTGTAACGTGAGATAATAATTTGGAAGAAGGTAGAAACCTTGCGAAATGGGGAAGATTGTCTGCGATGGAGTTCAGCTTGGCAGTGATGGAGAGAATTCCTCAACTTGTGGCCTCCGTCGGGAAGGCGCTCAGCGTTTGTGAGAATCCGTCTCAAGCGTTGGATCTTCTCTCTCAAGTGCTTATCGGACAATGCCGCTATCTCCGGCGACGCCGCGTAGGTTGTCGTGGTGGCGGTGGCGGACGAGGGGACGACGACGACCTCGGCAAAATCATCGTCGAGTGATCCCCAGTCGATGGCAATGGAACCTCCTCCTCCTCCCATGCCAAAAATGCCAAAAATGCCAAAAATGCCAAAAAGCGAGAGACCAAGGCCAAGGGTTGTAACTTGTAACTCCACTCGTAAGGAGCGAGAGATTGCAATTAGTGTCCAAGTATCGCAAGTATAAGAGGGAAAAGCGAGCGCTCTTTTTGATGAACGCTTTCGCTTCCGGCATAAAACACCTTCATTATTTCTCCAGTTCCCATCTACTACTGGAGATTTCCGCCATATTAATTGTAAATTTGTAATTGTTCCATTCAGATCAATGGGCTATCATATCATTCATTTCCCAATTAAACGGGCCTACAAATGGGCTAACTTCTATTTCTTCATATGTAGATATAGCCCACTCTGAATATTTATTATATTTTCTTCTTTACTAAAAATAATAGCACTACTGTCCCTAGTCCCTACCAATAACCATGTATGGTAAAAAAAAAATTTTTATTTCAATAAAAATATAATATTTTAAATATCCAAGTTGTTGACGCTACAAACTAGTGAATTTCTTTAGATATAGGGCTGATCGAATCGCTCATGTTTAGCTTTTTCTTTCGAGCCTAAATTTTATATAACAAAAAATGTTTTTAGACGGACAGTTTTACTTAACGAAAATCTTTATGTTTTTAGACATACGATTTCGTTAAATAAACACACATAATGATTTTTAACAAAATATATAAATTAATAAATGTAGAGCTTTTTAAAGAGACACGATATATCGAAGTTTCCTAAGAAATCAACAAAACTGAAAATTTCCTTTGACCATTTAGGAAAAAAAAAGGTAATTATATTTAATATTTCCATTTTAATATTCACAAAAGAGTTCTAAAATAAGCATGTCTTAGGTCCTAATTAGAATCACTTTTTTTAACACTAGATCTCATTTCAATTCATTAGGGCTCCATTTGGATGGGTGCAAGAATAAGGAAATAGTTTATTCCTACTCCCAAATTTATTATAAACAATCCAAACTCTTCATAAAGGTACACACTTTTCAATATTTCTTCCTTCATTCCTCTTATTCCCACACCATCCAAATGGAGCATAGAATTTTTTTGTGAAGAATAGCCTATTCCTAGGCGGAAAATATTGGAAAGTGTGTAATTTTGTGAAAAATTTGGATGGTTATGAATAAATTTACGTCTAGGAAGAGACTATTCTTCTTATTCCTAAACGATCCAAACGGTCCCAATATATATGGAAAGTAAATGCCATTGAAGTTTTAGTCGTTCATCAACATTAAAATACAGTTTGTCTATTAAAATATGGCAAAAATGACTTGCATGATTCATGAAAAAAAATATTATATATAATCTACATGCAGTCAAAGAATTTATTATTTAGATTACCGCAAGTTGTTATAAATTAATATGCTGCCACATGAATAACTTGGCTGGAAAGTGCTATTATATTAATGCTCCTTGTCGTAATTTTTTTATTGTTATGATGTATAAGATGTTGAATTGCAATGGGACCTACCTAGTATCTTAATTCAGTGTCATAAGTTTAAGATGCCTTCGCGCTGCAACCGCGCATACTTAGTAGTCAGGAAAGGCATGTCCAGCCAAATGTTTGAACGATCCGTGCTGAATCTTTTTTTATCTTGTTAATTTTTTTTTTCCTTTTTTTTGGATTTGTTGTCGGTTAGAGCTGCACATTTAGCGGATAATAAATTTTTAATATTATTACAAAAATTTAATGGGAATTACTTAGAGTAATCAGAGACTAGCGCAATCACGCAATCAGATAGAGTCGCTCCCCTCGTCTCACCTTGCCCTTCTTTCACCCTCTCTTCGCTCTGTCTCCTCTCTTCCTCTATTCGATCTCCTCACAATAACAAAAACAAATCCGATTCAGATCTCAACCACCTCATTCGCTCATCTCTCCTCACGTCCGCCTCTCCTCTCCTCCACCTCGCATCCGCCTCCGCCTCATCTCAGCCTCTCCTTCGCCTCTCCTCTCTTCCGCCTCAGTCTCTCCTCTGCTTCGCCTCACCTCTCCTCCGCCTCAGCCTCTCATCTACTTCGCCTCACCTCTCCTTCGCCTCAGCCTCTCATCTGCTTCGCCTCACCTCTCCTCCGTCTCAGCCTCTCTTCTGCTTCGTCTCACCTCTCCTCCGCCTCACATCAGCATCTACTTGATCGGAGGTGGAACCTAAGTCAAAATAAACCTCAAATCTAATCTATTGCAGCGTAGCTTAAGGGTCGAATCCACAGGTACGGTTATTCTAAACTATAGACTTTAAGTAACTAAGTTTGATTAATCTAAGGGTAAACAAGTCAAAAAGTTGGTTAATTGATTAGGAGTAATAAATTTAAACTAAAGGAATTAATTCTAAACTCTAATTTATCAATAAATTACTCTAAAAATTAAGGAAAAGATCTAAACTCGAATTAAGGACTTAAACTAGGGTCAATTGATCGGGTTCCACTTCCAGGCACTATCATGGTGGGTCGCCAGAACAGTACGATAACTCGGTTTAATTAGTTTCTAAATTCACTAAGTTCAGGTTTTTGGCTTAAACTCTGGTCCAAATACTAACTCTCGTTCTTGATTTGGTATAACTAAGTTTTAACCTCTAAACCTCCCTAAAAATCTAAGTTTCAACTCTCGTTCCTTGGCTTAAGTTTTAGGATTTGCTTTAACTATTCGGTAGGATATCCTAAATCTCTCGATCTTAGGAGGGAATAAACCTCTCGGCTAAGTTCCGGTTTCACCTTTTGTGTTACTTCCTATCCTATGGTTAGTGAATACAAATTGTATTGAATTTAGGGAACTTGGTGCTTATCTATTAGGCAAGGCCTTAACCTAATGAGCGAACCTTCAAGACAATTCAATTCATGAACACAAATCAATCAAATTAATTCAAGCAAGGCAAAGCAACTCAGAAAAAACTTAGAAAATTAATTAAACTTCATAAATCTACCAAGTCATGGTTCCCTACAATTGTCCCTAAACTAAACTACTCACTACAAGTCATACTAAACATAAAAATAACAGGTTTCAACAAACTAAACATCAAAAGAAAGAAAATAGAGAAAGAGTACAACAAAGAACTAAAGAAAACGCTTTCAGCTTGAATCCTGGCGGGTCGACAGGAGACAGGCTGGGTGCGATTTCTGCTAACTCCTCTTGAATCTTGCTCCAAAATCTAACTTTTTTTAATATTCCTTTCTAAAACTCACTTGTTCCTTTCTGATGCTCTTCCTATGTTTAAATAGCTTTCAAAGACGGTTTCCATAGGTGGAGATCATATCTGGTTCCTCCGAAAATAGAAAACACGCTCTGCCAGAAATATCGTCTCCAAATTAGGTCTGTCGGTTTGAGTCTGGCGGGGTCGACAGGATCCTAGCGGGGTCGACAGAATCCTGGCGGGTCGACAGGATACTGGCGGGGTCGCCAGAACAGGGGCCTTGTCTGGTTTGACCCTGTTCCTTTGATCCATACGCTTGGATCTTAACTTGCTCGGTTTGAACTCTACCTAGGACCCAATTTTGCACCAAATCGTCATTGAACCTGAAATTAAACAAGGGCAGATAGCAGTACCACATTTCTAACCTAAATTGCATTAAAATCTAACTAAAACACAAACATTTAATTGAAATTAAGGCCTTAAAGGGTTGAATATTTCGATGTGAAACCGGCCTATCACTACTCTCCTTCGCCTCTCGTCTCCTCCGCCTCACCTCCGCCTTCCCTCAATGCTCACCGATCAGATATGGTTGAGGAAGAAAGAAGTAGAAATCGAGAAGGATAAGAAGAGAAAAGAGATTTAGATCTAGTTCTGTTACAACTTAGGAGTAACTAAATTACTATAAGGGATGATATTAATCAGTATAGAGAAGTATCTAATATGTATAAGGGAGTGAATAACATTCATAAATGATTCTGCTGTTTTTCGGGAGTAACTAAATTACTATAAGGGAGGAAATTGATCAATATAAGGGAGAAAATAATATATACAACAGAGTAAATAATATTCATATATGATTTTGCTGTTATTTGGGAGTAACTAAATAGCTATAAGGGAGTAAATGACTACTATAAAAGGAGTATCTAATATGTAAGAGGGAGTAAATGACACTGATTCTACTGTTATTTGGGAGTAACTAAATAACTATAAGGGAGTAAATAAGTAGTAGTAAGAGAGTATTTAATACAAGTAAGAGAATAAATAATATTCATATATGATTCTGTTGTTGTTTGGGAGTATCTAAATAGCTATAAGGGAGTAAATAATTAGTATAAAAAGAGTATCTAATATGTATAAGGGAGTAAATAACATTTAGAATTGATTCTACTGTTGCTTGGGGATAACTAAAAAACTATAAGGGTGTGTTTGGATGCAACGGAATAAGCCGTGAATAGAGAATATGAATAAGGAATTTTGGTTTGCGTGCTTATCCTTATTCCTTATTCTTATAACATGGTTTTGTTAGTATAGGAATAAGGGCCAAAATTCCTTATTCTTATACCGTTTATTTTGCGCAAGAATAAGAATAAGCACGCAAACCGAAATTCATTATTCTTATTCCCTATTCCCGGTCTATCCAAACACACCCTAAGAGAGTAAATAAGTACTAATAAGGGAGTTTTTAATATTAGTAAGGGAGTAAATAATATTTAATTTATGATTTTGATAATGGCAGGGCTGGGTGACGGCGACGGGAGGGCTGCGCGACGGCGACGACAGGGCTGGGCTGGACTGGACTGTGCGCCGGCGACAGCAGGGTGCGACGGCTGAGGGCGACAAAGTGCGAGAGAGAAGGTCTGTGGGGTGAGAGCGACGAAGAGATGCGCGTGAGGTGAGCGGAGGGAAGGCGCTTGAGGTGAGCGGAGGGGAGGTGAGCGGAAGGAAGACGCGTGAGAACATATGGGAGTGAGTCGAAGAAGAGCGCCAGACTTTTTGTTTTTAGCAGCGCATCCTTTCTATTTTTAAATCTGATTGTGTGATTGCCTGACGCGTTAATTGCACTTATCAGTTCCGAAAATTAATTATATTATTGATTTTTTTTCCGAAAACTATTATTATTTGATTGGGATTGGAAGCCGACATTATGGTCGGGTTTCAAAACTCTGACATGGGCTAATATTGGGATTCAAATCCCCGAATTTGGCATGAAAAAGAAATTGATAAGAGCACAGAAATAGCTTTTTTTTTTTGTCATTTAATCTTTACATTTTTTACATGTATAAAATAAAATATGATGATTATAAATATAAAATATTAATTATATATGGTCCTTGCGATAATAGATATGGATCGGATAGATATGGATCGGATCAATATCCTCAGCATGTTTTTTTTTTTAAAACACGTACTGTAAGTTTTTTCATCATCGCGGTCTGATTTAATCTCGATATGTAAACTTTCATGGACTACTAGCGGGGTCTCGCGCGTTGCGCGATCTAATTTTTTAATTAAATTTTACCATCAGGAAGCCGAATTAATATTTTTCATTGCTCAAATCAAACAAATGCTTTATTTCACTAACTGAAATAGATCCAAAAAAGAAAAGAAAAGAAAATGCAATATAAATAAGATGTAAACTGGATTATATTCGTCCATGCCATCGCCTTTAACATTGACCATTTACTGAACCGCAAATTATTATTACCAATCAGTGATCTTAAATTTATTTGTCATGATGATATGTACGTTTATAATGGACAGAACCATTCAACAGCTGCTAAGGTCTCCAAAATAGTTTATAATCATTACCATGCATACATGAAAGAGGAAATATCACAACTGAACAATGTTGAAAATAGCATTTACATAATATAACAAAGCATACCGTCTGCATAAGCATATTAAAATTTAAAAGAAAGCAAAGGAACGATACAAAGGAGTAGAGAATTCGTATAATAGTTGTAAATTGCCATATAATCCAGTTTCTTAAAAAAAAAAAAAAAGTTCTGATTTCATACCATAAACCAAATATAAATCTAAGGGTAGGTGGCTGTAATAGTTTGACAATATAACACCCGTGATGCATGTGAAATAAATATTGGTATGTTGCACGTAACTATTGAACCTAGTTAATAGATTCAATTAGATAGATTTGAAAGTAAATGTACCTTTTCTTTTCCTATTTCATTGTATCCGCCCACTCTAGTCACTACATCGAAGAGTGTCCTCAACTGAATCAGATAAATCCTGCAAACACACATTACACATGGGCCCAGCAAAAATTATAGCAGCATTTTTGTAAACCAAAAGTTTTTCAGGGAAAATCTATGGTGCATGATGGTGTATCCTAGTCTGAACCATAAATTTTTACGAATTAAAAAAAAGACAAAATAAACAATTATAGCAAACTTGGGCATACCTCTTCTCTGTTCAATTTCTGTCGAAAACAACTTCAAATTGAAAAGAGTTGAGGAATTCCAACTTGAGCAAGCCCTAAAATTAGGGCAAAAAATAGAGCTTGGTTACCAAATCAACCTTGACAGAAATAAAAAATATGACAAATGATATACCAATTATATTGTCTGATTCTGACACCATTTGACACATCATTTTCTTTAACTGCAATAAACAGTTGAGACATGGCCATAGTCAATTTGTTTGAAGTTACCAACATCATTATCTTGTCTGATTGGATAAAATATCTAACGAAAATACTGACAACATCATTTCATTGGAAATTACGAACAACAACATCATCATATTTTCTAATCATTTTTTTAGTGTGACTACACCAGTATTCAGTTTAAAAAAGATACCAAATATTTGCATGTGGTTCTGTAGCGCAGAATGCAATATTTTGAATTTTTTCTCTTTTGACAGGAGACATCAGTCTAAGTGAGAAGAGAACTACTGATTTATGTATCATACAAAGCAGACCAAACAGCTGCATGAAAGGAAAAGAAATTAATTAAATTGAATTATGAAATCAAATCATATGCATGCAACTAAAATTACATGATCCTAAGTCTGACCAACCCATCAAACTACATCAAATTTTATAGAACTAAATATTGATGACATTAAAACTAAAGAAAATTAAATCGTGAGATCTTGCCTCAGCAATGACTGACAGTCGAGCTCTATCCATAGTATTTTTTTGCCTAATATTTTGAGGCTATCGATAGTATTAGGCTAAATTAGACTGATGTCTTATGACAGCCGAGCTCTATCGATAGTATTAGGCTAAGTTAGACGATCACCGACAAAAGAGATCATAGGGTGCAAGGTACATGCCATATCAGCATGTACCTTTTTTGACGAAGCCATTTGCATCACTTAAGTCTGTCTTGATGAGTTCTTCTGGAGCATAATGCAATCCTGTATTTTTCTTAATCTCAACTTCTGGTGATTCTGTTTCTGACATGACACAGCCATCTCTAATGTCATCCTGAAATAATTAAATTAAGAAGGCATACAATGAAAATTGAAGAAACTATCATCTTCATAAAAGGAGTTGTATTGTTTTTTTTATTAATATTATAATAAGTTAATAAGCGATAGACGTTAGTGAAAGGGCATAAACATAACCTTAATTTATTTGGGAAAAAAGACATCTAATGCATTTTTTCTATTATACAATGGTAACAAAGATGATGCTTAAGAAATGTATTTAGATGAGGCTTACTGATAGTTGCACATCTGAACCTGAAACTGAATCGGACATAGATTTATAACTTCTTGGGATTTCAGCGTTCTTTGGCTGGTCAGAAGCTTCTTCAGTAGACTTTGTCCTTTGGTACAAAATTAGCATTCTTCAATTATCTTTCCTGTCTCTAGCACTACAAACACACTGTCAATACTGTATATGTTGTATTTCTGCACAGCATTAATACTGGCTTATTGCCACTTTCAGTTTCAAAAGAAAATATCAAGATAAGCCAATCCTCATAAGAACAACGAAGACAATAAAAAATTCTCTTTCATTGAAGTTGATTACTAAAATGGGTATTCAGTCATAATTAGTATCGTTTTGCCAGCAATCTTCTCACCCAAGGGCATTATTGGAATGTAACAACACAATTACTGGATATTTCAGAAACTTGCAGAATCCTTGCAATGGGAATTACAGGAACTGAATCCAATGGGAATTCATATAAATAAAAAGTAGGAAAATAAAAAATCTGTGTATATATGAGGAGCTACATTGCACTACTGGCCTCCAAATATGATATGATGCAGCAAAAAGTGCACAATTTGATGATGAGTACATGATTGGAAACTGATTGGATGACCCAATGTCAAATTACTGTCATTCTAATGCTTAGATGACTTAAGGTCAAACTATAATTTAATATGCCCTCATTAGAAGAACCTTAACAGAGAATCAAGGTCAATATATAGCGGGATCCTTGACACCAATAAGAAGTTGCATAAATTTAGTTAAAATATCTATCACATCTATATCTGCATTATCATATTCAGCTAGAATCTTTTGATCTAGCCTTGGATTTTTCTTAATTTTTGTAGCTCAATCTTATACCAGGAACAATAGAAACCTGAAGTTCAATGTTCACAAAGATAAACGACTGTTGTACCTGAATTTGAGAGCAAAACAAAAGCCAGTCTCCTTACAATCGACCATAGTATCTCCTTGCAATTCAGGCACACATAATTCCCAGCTAGTTGCTCACACCTGACAACATAACCTCGTATAATCAGTTCTTATAAAACAAAATTCTATCAAATCTGTAAATATAGTTTTCTGATGTGGACTAATGCATGCAAAGTCAGATTCTGAAAGCTAAACTTGGACAAATTAGGTCATTAACCACCAGCATATCGAAATAAAATAATAAATACAATTAAAGTGCTTCACACAATGCCAGAACAATTAAAAATATACCCCGTACATTGTAAAGAATTTTTGTAATGGTAGAGAAAGGAAATTTTTGAACAAAATTTGAACGATATGGTTGAATTGGTTTATTTAGATCTATATTTGAAAATTACTACTACCAAACACAACTAAAGCGCATAAAGATATGAATTAGACAAAAGGAAATGGAAATAAAAACTGATATGGAAGAATTAATTTGTTGAATAGAATAAAATATAAACTGGGAAAATCCAAAAGAATTACTTGAATCTTCAATCTTCTTTAGCCTCTGCTGCTTCAGCAAAAACTTTATAAGCAAAAGCGTACCTAAGTTAAAAAAAGACCTAAAACAATCAGTGTTGTAAATTTAAATAAAAATATAATAAAAGCATAAGAGCACGAAACCTCACTACAACAATACACAGAAGCAGCGGCAAGATAATTCGAATCCCTGGGATCCTAGGAAGAAACAAACAATTGATAGAAAAACATAACTGTTAAGCACAAAACCGAAAAAAAATAGGAGAAGCAAAGGAAAATAGACTAAAAAAAATTGCCCTCTTTATCATAATCCCAAAACCATGCTACTTTTTGACCCTGTAAATGAAACTCATTCTAAACAGAAGTTTTTCTCACCTAATGAATGTATAGGCTTTGTCCTCTTTCTAAGACAATCTCACTCAAATCAAGCGTCTCATCTAGAACAAAGCTGCATTAAGATGGAACAAATTAGATGAGGACCACTGAATTGTAGCATAACGAAATAAATCCTAAAAAAGGAACAAAAAGAAATCAAAGAAAAGAAACCCACTACTGCACCAAAGCAAAGAGAACTAAGAAATTGGAGAAGAGAAAAAGGAAGAGAAAAGAAATAGAAAAGAAGAGGCCGTGAAATACACAACAATAGTAGCAGGGCGCAGCAGTAAGGAAAGGGAAATGGATAGACCAACACCACCAAAACCATCACAAAATTCCTTACATCTGTATCGCTGGAACACAAAACCTAGCGCACATGAAAGCAAACCTAGTCGGATCCAAAACGCCGGAGTCCACAGCCACAGTAAGAGAAGAGATAAGATAGACAGACCGGCGCACACACCACGACCACCATCCGAGCAGCTGTCGTACACAACCCACATGGGCTCCTCCTATTCACCGGTCCAGGGAATGCCTCGTAGAGAGAGAGAAGGAAAATGTAAGATAGATCAGCGAATTCTCTAGAAGATGCTTATCCGACGGAGAAGATGCCATCAATCGAGCGGCCAGGATGTTATGCGGAGATTGAATGGTCCAGATTGAATTACTGTTCGCCAACAGTAGTTAGCTACAGTGTCGGATCCGGATCTAAATACTCCGGATTAATATATGTTTCGATATGAATTTTGAAGGACCTGATATTAATCACGAAGCATCCATCATTAATCGGACGGTCAGAGATTAACACGCAGAGGATTTCGATTCGATATGGATCTCCACTAATTTACCTTGTTGCAGTGGATGTTGTCGCGTAAGTGTTAAGAATTCGAACGTCTACGTAGCGGAAGTTAGATTTTAGGTTCAAGGAGGCATGATCCAAGTGCAACTGCACAAGAATTGTGACCCATAGGGCTAGTCAGCACGAGAATCTCAGAATAACAACCACACACTTCAGATACAAGAGACACAAGAATTTAACGAGGTTCAGCACCAACTTGGTGCCTACGTCCTCCACACACACACACTTTTTTTTTTTATTATTTTCTGTTAATGTCTGAGATACATTGTAAGAGAAAGAATAAGGAATTAAATAGAAAAATTATAATGGAGATACACATCTCCTTCCCAAAATACCCCTTTATTTCTTTCACTTTTTTTCTTATTCATACCATACACATTAAATCTCCTTACACAAGGAAAGATCTAATTTTCACACAAGGAAATGTTCTCTGGACGTGCAATCCACTTCCTTCTATGTTTGACAGGTTGGAGCCGACCTAGAGCCTTTCTTGTTACCAAATTTGACCCATTCGGGATACCATTCGGGGTATTGTTTGGGCTACTGTTCGGTCGAACACCTGGCCGAAACATTCAGCCAAATGCCATATTCTTGATCTTCTGTGGCAGCTCACACTACCAAACTTCATGATTTAACACTCCCCTCAAGTGTACAACTTGTAATGACGACTTGTCAATTTTATTTTAATAATTTAGTGCCACACATTCTATCCATAATTTGATTTTCTACAGCACTTTCTCACAGTAAGAACCACATGGACTCTTCACCGTTGATTTTTTTTAGCACGCCATTCTCTCGCTATAAAGCAGTACCCTTTTTGTTTAGCTGAGTGAATGCAGGATATATAACTTAGGTTTTCGTTTTATATGTTTCGTGATATTGCCTATCGGCAATGTTAATTTTCTTTTATCGAATTCTTTTTAAAATACTAGGAGGTACGTTTTAACTTGTAAGTACTGAATGCGTGCGTCGATTGTTTTCTTGTATTATCACAGGGGACAAGAGAACGAACAGAGGAAAAAGAACAGAAAAAAGAAAGGCGACGATTGAAGTATAGACTTATAGTTAGGCCTGCCAACGAAACAAAAAAAAACGTTATGCCGTTCCGTTTATCTGAACGGAACGAATAACGGCACTGAAATCAATATCGTTACCGAAATGAAACGTCAAACGGAATAGGCCGAAAAATCAGAGTAATAAATGAACGGTAAACGGAACAGGGTGTTTCGTTATCGTTATTCCGTTATCTCGTGTAAATACCACTAAATTTTAGATGTTTAGAATTTTTTAGATAGTAGAGAAGCTAAAAGGGCGTCTGGAGATAGCGAAGAGTCGCGAGACTCTTTTAAAAAAACCCTAAGTCGCAACTTGCGCCGCTGCGCCTCAATCTCTCTGACTCTCTCTCACTTTTTCCTCGATCTGTTCTCCTCCTTTTGCCCTCTTTCTCTTCCCGGAGCGGCTGAGCGTCAGAGCGTGCGAAACTTCGATGCGACTGTTAGTCTTCTGTTGTCCCCTTTTTCGTCTCTCTCCCATGCTATATATGAATATGGTACAGGTTTTCTCTCTCTATATATATATTTCTTCCTTTTTCTCAATCAATCTCAGATCTGATTTGACCCTCGAGAAGGGGTAAACTCATCATTTTGTTTGTTGATTTGTACTAAAACCTAGAGTGATTAGGTAGGTTATAATTTGATATCTATGACTGTGAATCTGTGATTGTGAGATAGGTGAGTAGGTGACTAGATCCTCTGTCAGGATCATGTCGCCACAAGCAATCATGATATTTCTATTGCTATATTGTATATATGAGAAACTAAACAGCATATCTGAAGAAAGAAAAAAAAAAGAAGAGAGACAGAGACGAATACAGATAAGAAGGAAGTTAGAAAGAGAGGAGCTCACAGCAGATTCCTTTTACTTAAGGTGATTATTTTTTTTCAATTTTATTCAATATCTTTTTTATTTTATTCAATATTTTTTTTCTTTCTTTTTCTGATATGATTTTCATTTCTTTATCTTAGCAGATAGCATGGTTGGTTCTGGTTCAGAGAGACTGGCTGATATACCTGAGGAAGATATATCAGATGATGAGTACGTTTAATTACTTTTTATTTTTAACTGTGACTTGATGCACTTCTTAATTGAACTGATACTGCACTTGATGTGCAACTGATATGCACTTGATTATTGAACTGATACTGCACTTGATTTGAACTGTGACTTTGATGCACTTGATGATTGAAATGATTCTGCACTTGATTTGAACTGTGACTTGATGCACTTGATGATTGAACTGATTCTGCACTTGATTTGAACTGACAATGCACTTGATACACTTGTTGATTGAACTGATACTGGACTTGATTAAACTGTGAACTGATACTGCACTTGATGATTGAACTGTGAACTCATACTGTACTTGATGTGAACTGTGAACTGATAATGCACTTGATTGAACTGTGAACTGATACTGCACTTGATTGAAATGTGAACTGATACTGCACTTGATTGAACTGTGAACTGATACTGCACTTGATTGAACTGTGAACTGATACTGCACTTGATGATTGAACTGTGAACTGATACTGCACTTGATTGAAATGTGAACTGATACTGCACTTGATTGAACTGTGAACTGATACTGCACTTGATTGAACTGTGAACTAATACTGCACTTGATGATTGAACTGCGAACTGATACTGCACTTGATTGAACTGTGAACTGATACTGCACTTGATTGAACTGTGAACTGATACTGTACTTCATTTGAACTGACACTTGTTTGGTTTAGCATGGGTGCTGGGTTGCACTTTGAGACCCAAGAGGAAATTGAAAGAATACAGAAAGATGCCCCTAATGACCCTAATACTGACCCTAATAATCCTAATACCACTGGTCAAGATGGTGAGAAAGAACCTCCTTGTGAAGAGGAAGGAGCAAATCCTAAAAAGAGAAAAACAAGGAAGGTCACTGCCAAAGTTTGGCAATATTTCAACAAGGGGCCCGTTGATGAAGAAGGTAGCTATTCTGCCATTTGCAAATATTGTGGTGTCAAGTATTTACAAGGGCAACAAAGAGGCACTGCTTCTATGAGGAATCACATTGACAAAGGGTGTAAAAAATTTCCTAGAAATAGGCGTGATGCTTTGCAAAAAATGTTGCAAGCTGCCAAATCAGCAGGTAAATTTAATTGTTTTGATTTAATTCATTTATTATGACTTATATTAATTCATTCAGTTGTTTTGATTTATTACTGATAAATTTTATTTTCTTTGTTATTAAAACAGAAGGAACAGAACTTATTCCTTGGGTCTTTGATCAGATGAAATGTAGAAAGGCTTTGGCAATGATGGTAATAGCCCATGAATATCCCTTTAACTGTGTCCACCACTATTATTTGAGGTTGTTATTTAATGAATTGCAACCTTCATTCAAAATTCCATCAAGAATGACCCTTAGATCAGACTGCATTAAGTTCTATGAAGAACAACATGTTACTCTTTATGAACAGTTGGGGCAACTTACTTGTAGATTTAGTTTTACCAGTGATTTGTGGACCAACAAGGGTAGAGATAGGGGTTTTATGGCAATTTCATGTCACTACATTGATGAAAAATGGATTTTGAGAAAAAGGATCATCACATTTGTTCCATTGCCAAGCCCACATACTGGTAAACACATAGCTGAGACTTTTTATGAAAAATTGGTATTATGGAACTTAGATAAAAGGGCATTCTGTCTTGTCCTTGATAATGCTTCTTCCAATGATGCTTGCATCAATGAACTGTTTGCAAAGACACCCATCCAAGATGACTTACCAGTGGATGGTCAAGTCTTTCACCAGAGATGTGGTTGTCACATCCTAAATTTGATTGTACAAGATGGATTAAGTGTTCTGAAGGATGAGATAAGAGATATTCGCGACACGATGAAGTACATTAAACACTCTCAAGGAAGGATGGAGAAATTCAAGCTGGCATGCTCTCAGGTTATGTTTAATATATTATTTTATTTCTTAATATATTCTTTTATTGTTAATTTGTTATTACTTATTAGCATCCTATATTTTAATTTTTAATATATTCTTTTATTGTTATTGCAGAGTCAAATTCCATTTAAGAAGCCAGCTTGGGATGTTCCAACAAGATGGAACTCCACATATTTGATGTTGGTACTAGCCTTGGAGTTGAAACCAGCCCTATGTAGGTATAGTAACCTTGATAAGAGGTACTACTTGAAACCAGCTGAATTCAAATGGGATGCAGTGGAATGTTTAGTTAGTCATTTGAAGGTCTTTTATGAAGCCACATTAAAATTAAGTGGCACTAAGTATCCAACATTAAATCTTTTCTTCCCTGAGTTTGCTGAGGTTTATCTGAGCATTAAAAGGATGTCCAGTAGTCCATTTCCATTCATTGTGCAAATGAGGGCTGAAATGACTGACAAGTTTGATAAGTATTAGTCCATTGGTAATTCTCTGTTGGCAATAGCTTGTGTGCTTGATCCTAGATGTAAACTTTATGTTGTTGAGTACTACATGAAAGAATTATTTCCTGAAGAATGTGATAACTTCATTGCAAATTTGAGAGAGTGCATGAAAGCATTGTTCAATGATTATGTTGAAGAAAATGCAAGTGATGAGAACCGAGCTAGAGTGTCAAAGAGGTAAAAACATTTCAGTTTTTATATAAGTCTTAAGTGTTATTTTTCTTATATTAACTTGATGATTAAAATTGTACATAATAGGAAAAAAACAACTGCTGTTGCTGGTGCTAGTGGTAGTGGTAGTGCAACTAATTCTAGGGCTGCATTGAAAGACTATATAAAAGAAAGGAAGAATAGTGAACCTCCAAAATCTGAGCTAGAAGACTATCTAGGTGATGTACTACTTAACCTTTCTTTTTCAATTTTGATCTTTTTTAAGTTTCCAATTCTTTCATTTATATTTAATCTTTAGTTATTTATTTGTTTAAATAGCTACTGAAGTTGATGAAGCAACTGTTGATGAGGACTTTGACATTCTAGCTTGGTGGAGATTGAAGTCTCCTAAATACCCAATACTGTCTCAATTAACTAAGGACATCTTGGCTGTCCCAATTTCAACAGTAGCATCTGAATCTGCATTTAGTACAAGTGGCAGCATACTCAGTCCAGCTAGGAGCTCTCTCAATGATGAGAGCATTGAAGCTTTACTTTGTGCTCAAGATTGGTTGAGGGCATCAATTAATGGTAACTTTCATGCTTGACTCATTGTTTTCTTTAAATTGCTTCTTTTGTAGTTTACTTTGTGCAAATAATTAACATGCTTCATTGTTTGTGTTACTACAGAAAAAGGTTAAAAAATTGGTGACCCTCTATGGACTATTGATGAAGGAGGTAGCATTGAGGATTAATGTTGTGTACTTGTGTACTTCTGTTGGCTCCCCTCAGTAAGCCAATTCTAGTTTGTTGAGTTATTGTTGCCTTTCATTTAGTATTTTATTGGTGCCTTGATACATAGTTGAAACCTGGATTGCATATCTTTGGCTCCTCAGATCTGAAGCAATGATATTCAATGATGATATTTTTTGTTGTTCTTTTGGTTGAAGCCTGGATTGCATATTTGCATGTCTTTGGCTCCTCAATGAATTCTGAGAATGAAGTTTCAGATCTGGATTTAGGGTTTAGATTTGCAACTTGTCATATTTTGTTGGTGTTTGTGGGCAATGTAATTGAAATGCAACTTGGAGTATTTTGTTGGTGTTTGTACTGCAACTTGGAGTATTTTGTTGGTGTTTGTACTGATACGTTATTGTATTAATGTATGCATGTTTTTTTTATATCATGTGTGATTTTTTATTACATTTTGCATAATTTTTTTCTGAATTTAATTTCGTTATCCTTCATAAAGGCACAAATTATACGGTATAAACGTTTAACCGTTATGCCATTTACTTAAACGGAAACGATTAACGGAACTGAAAGTTGTACCGTTTGATAAACGAACTGGTTAACGACAAGACCATCTGTGTCGTTCGCTGATACTAAACGATAACGGAAGACAGCAGTTCTGTAATCGTTAGCAACGTTAATCAGGCCTACTTATAGTAATAGAAAAGTAGAGACTACAGAGTTTAAGTCAATCACCTGACAAGCTCTGGGCTTTGCCTAACTTCCATGGACAGTCATGGACTCAGCTATATTAAAAACCACCCAATTTAATTATCCTTTCTTTTTCAAAAAAGTTAAGGCCATATTCGGTGCCATGTATTGGACTTTTGCTATGGTGAATTGCAACTCTCGAGAGGATCCGTGAGCTGCGATCAAAATTCATAGATCTAATTCAAAATGACCGATCCAAACCGTTTAATATAATCTCCCTATTGAAATCTCCATACAAACCAAATTTTATATATTTTTTAAAATTTTAAGTATTTGTTTCGGACTTTTAAAAACACCTATTTTTGAACGATTTAGAACTAATTAGATTAAAAATTTTCTAAAATTTCAAAAATATACTTAAATTTTCGAAAAAAATATAAAATTTGGTTTGCATAGAGATTTCAATAGAGAGATCGTATTGAACAGTTTGGATCGATCATTTTGAACTAGATCTAGAAGTTTCGAGTGCGACTCGCTCCCTTGAGTTGCAACTCACCATAGCAAGACTCCATGTATCAATATTGAGTTGTATCAATTGATGCTGTATCAATTGATGGTGTACATGATATTTTGTTTACCTTTTTTAAATATTTTTCAATATATAATTGATATATAGAGTTACGGACGCAATTTGCATGCAAAACTGTAGGCAGCAATGAGCTCCTCTCAAGTAGTAGACTTTGTAATAAACTAATAAATGTTTCCATGAACAACAAATAGAGTATTGATTGCATAAGCGGTGACCAAGTCTAAACATTGACCCGGTTTAGCATTTAGCTAGTCAACCAAACGATGGGATCCAAAGCCTATCACAGCCACAGCAACGACAAAAAAGTAAAAAGTCTTTGTATTCTGCAAAGGAACTAAGGAAGTGCTGTCAAATTCTCCATTTCTTTTATTTATTTTTTATTTTATATACTGTTACCTACTACTACTAGTTATATATGCTCGTGGCCGGGATTGTTGTAATGCTGAGAGAGAGAGAGAGAGAGAGAGATAACTTAGAACTACTAGAAGTAGATTGGGTTTCAGATTTAAATTAAGGTTAACTAGCAAAAAAATAACCCTAGTTCCAGTTGCATTGTGCATTTGTGCTGGTCTATGGCTACTTGGCTAGCAATTTCACATGGGACTAATTTCATGTGCGCGGATTGATAACTGCGAAATCTGTGCCCATAAATATGTAGCGAACACATTTTAGTTCTAAATTTTTCTATCAATTGATCTTGGACAAACAATCAATAATTGATTAAGCATTCAAATAATGAAAAAAAAAGAGGTCGAATATAATTATTTTTTTCTCATTAAGAAGTTTGTACATGTGGTCATTTTGAAGAACTTTGCATGTGTTGAACGTAATAATCAATATTTCGCAATGACGTAATTACACTTCAAACACACACGTAAATGAAGATTGGAGAACGTTTTGAATTGTGAATCTCAATTACAGAAAAGTTCTGTTAAGCAAGAATATGGACATTAACTATAAAAAATTCATAATTTCAAAGTCATTTTTTAATTATTAATATTACTTTTATTTGATATTATATGTAACTTCAAACTTCGTGAATTAGAATGAGGTCGGTTAACCCATATATCAATTTATATTTAGCGTGAATCATTTAATCAATCATACATTGGTTACGTCAAATAACTTGACAATCTACCGGTTTTTAAAAATGATTTGCAGCAAAATTAGTTCACTTTTTTTTTCAGTTATCTTGACACAAACTGCTTACCAATAATTAATGATATTTGATGCATATAGATATTTTAGATTTTTACAAATGCATCGCATCGCAAATTAATATTCAATAATGAATAATATACAATGCGCTCTAACTTTAAATTACAGTTTTTTTTTGGGTTAATTAGATTTATGTCATTGTAAAAAAATCAAAATTAGGAAAATGCCATCACTAAATGATAAATTATTTTTATGCCACTACAAAATAGCAAAAATTAATTTTATGCCAACGGTCTATTGATATGACAATCTTACCCTTCTAAATATGCCACAACAAAAAATTGAAATTAGAAAAATACCATCACTAAATACAAAATTAGTTTTGTGTCATTACAAATTAGGGTGATTTAGATTTATGACATTGCAAATGTTTGAAATTAGATAAATGATAAATTATTTTTATGCCAATGTAAAATAATAAAAATTAGTTTTATATCATAGCCTAATTAATATGATACTTCTACCTTAAACATTTTTCTCTTTCTATGCGCATATATACATCCTTTCTCTTTATTGCCTTTCTCCAAAATTTAGACTCCTCGAATTCTTTGAAATCTCATCTCTCTACTGATGTAAACGATGTAAAGGAAGAATATCAAATATTAAGAACAAAGAGATGTGAAAAAAAGAAAAAAAAACTGTACAATTCTTTTTATCCAACAAATTTCGTGCAAATTTCTTAACCCTAATTAATAAGTTTGATTATTTAATAATTGGAGCAATTCTAGATTACCGGTTTGGGATGGCTTGAGATTGTTAATCTTATGTACAAAATTCTTAATTTAATTTATATGAAAAGGAAGAGTGCATTAATTTTTTTTTTCCCCTTTCGCCATTGGAGACCACGGGAGGAGGGAGGAGGAAGGAAGAAGGTGCATATATTAACAAGGATAATTCGGGAATTTAAAAAATAATGACAGTGGCATATTTAGAATTTATCATATTTTTTGAGAAAATAATGACATAAAACTAATTTTAGTAGTTTTGTAGTGGCATAAATCTAATTATCAATTTAACAGTGGCATTTTTCAAATTGACAGCTTTTTTTAATGGCATAAATCTAATTATTCCTTTTTTTTTGGCAGATTTTGTGCATACTATTAATTGGTGACTACTTGGTTTTAGTAATTGACAATGCACGTAACAAAATTAAACATTGCATTTTTTGTTTAAAAAAAAAATGAAAGGGGGTCATTTCCGCTTTGTATATAGTTCACTTATCTAAACCATCTAAACAAACCATAAAAGGATATTGCTTCTGAAGAAGAAGAAGAAGAATAAATCCTCTTCCGGGAAATAATCTCTCTTCCGAAAGAAGAATCTATCCAAACAATATTTCTTCTTTGATACTGAAATAATACTATTTTCATTTTTTCCTGAATAAAACTCTTTCTAATTTTTATTAATTTCTTCCATTCTTCTTTTCAACTCACCATCCAAACAAAATTTTTTCTTCCTGAATAACACTCTTCTATTTTTTTTTCGGAATTGCTTAAGACCATCCTCAGGATTCCATCATCCTCCATCATCCCCAGTGGGAACACGTTTTCGGTCCCTACTGTTGCTCTCCCTCCCATCCTTTCTATTTTTTGTCCCAACTGTTTCTCTTCCTCTCATCCTTTCCTATTTTGGTCCTCACTATTTCTCTCCTTCCTATCTTTTTTATTTTTGGTCAACATTGTTTCCCTTAATAGTTAATATATATATAACTGTTGAAGTTATATATGTATTGTTGAAGTTATATATGTAACTGTTGAAGTTAATATGTTATATATGTAACTGTTGAAGTTAACATATATAACTGTTGAAGTTATATGTGTAGCTGTTGAAGTTATATATGTAACTGTTGAAGTTAATATGTTATATATGTAACTGTTGAAGTTTTATGTGTAACTGTTGAAGTTATATATGTAACTGTGGGGACTGAAATAGGAAATGGAAAAGATGGGAGGGAGAGAAATAGTGGGGAACGAAATAGGAAAGGATGAGAGAAGAGAAACAGTGGGGACAAAAAATAAAAGAATGGAAGGGAGAGCAACAGTGGTGACCGAAATAGGAAAGAATGAGAGGAAGAGAAACAGTGGAGACTAAAAATATTTCAAAATAAAAAAAATTAAAACGTGTTTCCACTAGGGATGATGGATCTTGGGATGATCCTTATCACCCCGATTTTTTTTTCTGAAAAATTATGCCTTTCTTATTCCCAACCATTCAAACAGGGCCAATTCGAACTTACTGATGGGTGATGGCATCAAATACGCCTTATAAAATAAACAAGCAAAATAATTTCAATTTTATCTTCTGAAAAAAGAGGTCCCTCGCATTTGCATTTTGCATTCAAGACGAGACGCTCAAATTTGTTAAAAGTCAATTCTTGAACTCACTTTCTCAGTCTCGGGATAGACCTACTTCTCCCGTCATCATAGAGATGCATTTAGATTTAACAAATGCAACACATGCATCAGCGCATGGTGAAAACGTGGCTGCTGACGCGTAGCTCACAAAATTTATTTGTTCTTGTGTTTCTTGTAATAATAAGGTAAGATGGCTTCTTTCAGCTAAAACAGCGTTCAAACTTCGACCAAACCATGCCCAGTTCTGTCCAGTGTCTTTTATTTATTTAATTATCAGTGCAATTCGTTCGTCCGAGTAAGCACCGTCCTTCATCCTGTCGCTAAAGTCTTTAACACTCTGCCTCTTATTCTATTTTTTTTTTCCATTTTATTCTCTAAAAAGTCACTGAAAATTTTTAGTTAATTACAAAAATTGTATTATCGAAATTTTAGTTAATTAAAATAAAACATCAAATTTCAAAAATTTCAACCGAACTAACATACTGTAACTATCATAGATTCCAAATTAATGACAGAAATTTGAAAATCTGACTTCAAATTTTTATCAAATATTATCGAAAAATTTGAACTTCTTAATTGAAAAATTATTAAAAGTGTAAAAAAAATTAATTATGATTTGAACTTTCGGCAGAGACTCTAAACTACAGTTTCTGTTAGTTATATTTTAAAAACATGACCGGTATTTGAAAGCATACTGTAAAATTTATAATATGTCGGCCCCAAACCTCTCCTTGAAAATTATTTGATTTGATACGTGTATTATGATTGATAGATTGTAACAATTATTTTGAAATAAGATTGCAAAAATTGTTAACTTGTCCTTTTCTCACCCCAAAAATTCTGCGTGATGTCACTTGCTATTGCTAGTTGTATCGAAGCTGTTTGACAATTAACACCGCGATGTTTAGCACTGTCACTATTACTACCAAATTTATTTATTGCTTCTAAGAAAAAAAAAATTGTATCATACGATCCTACTTTAGTATAGTACGTAAGTCGCCTGCTAGTTTAAGGGTCCATTTCCAACTTTTGGTTGCAACTTCAAGATAATTTATTTTAGTCACATTAGTCGTTCCCGCTTGAACTAGAAAATAATTATTCTCCACGAAAACGATATTTTGTGCGCTCCTGAATTTGCATGCAATTATTTGAGTTCGGAAAAAAAAAAATGTAACATTACAAATTTGTAGACTTTGCTTTTGTAAAACGATGCAATCTATTGAAGAAGTTCCGATACAAAAACCATGGATCCAAGAGCCAGAGCTATCGTAAATGGGAATTGATAATAATTAAGTTGAAGATTAGGGAAATAAACTATAATAAAAAATAATAATAAACCTGTCTGTAGGTTGGTGCGCCGAGATGTTCTCTCCCATTTGTAGTTGCACCAGGAGAGTCATTTAAATTTCATGACCACTCAAAGCGTGAAGAAATATGCTATTATGCCATGCTATCGGATCTGTTGGTGCAAGAATTTAATGTGCCCTAGGTTCGCAAATTTAATGATCTGTCTCCCGTGTACGAAAGATAATTCCAGTGTACACTCCTGGACTTTCTGCCCCATTTAGTGTGAACTGAACGTTGTTGGCATCAGCTGAGATGCGGGTCCATCGGTCGTTAAACACGTACTGTCTTAGAAACCGTGTAGCATCATTAGTCTACTATTAAACGAAACAGAGAACCAATAGTACAATGTACTGTCAGGTCAACATTCAATAGACATGGTTCATCACATTTCACAAGACTTGAGATATCTAGTCCTGCCTCTTCTAATTATTCTTATGGAACTGTTTGAATGGGTAAAGAACAAGCAAGAATAGTAAATTTCGAGCGAAAATTTATTCCTAACCATTCAAATTTTTCACAAAATTACACACTTTTCAATGTTTTTCGTCTAAAAATGGACTATTCCTCTTATTCCTAAGCGATCCAAACGACCCCTATAATATTTGTGGAATTCTCGTGGGAAAATATAAATATTAATTACCGATTTTTATGCTTTTTTTCTTGTTGAAAAACACTTTAAACCTTATTACAAATTAGTTACTTCACAAAAATGTTTATGTTAAAATATGTCAGATGAGCAATCATCGATTAAGTTCCACCATGAAACAAAATAATTGTACGGAAAATTTACAATTTTTTATTATTTTTTTCGAAGCTAGTCGGCCGGTGGCCAACAACCATTGCATTAAAAAAATCGTTTGTTACATAAAACCAGTATTTTATTATTTTATATGAACTAGTTTATTTAAGTAATTTAATTTAATTATCGGAATTATCATCCCATAAATTTTATCATTCTCATCATTCTCGGATTTTCATTAATTTAACGCATCTTCATTAATAAACAAGTCCAGAAATAATGGAATCATCCCTATGATCCTCATCCCTTATTTTCTTTTTTGAAATGCAATTAATGCAGCGTACTCCCCTCCTTCCTGCATTTTCATTTCTTTATTACATGCATATTCCTTCCTTTGCAGAGATGTTTTTTTTTTTAAGATGAAAATTTTTTCAAGCATTCAGAGACAAACTAAAACAGTTAGTTGACCAACTATAACAGTTTAACTTACCAACTAGAACAATTATATCTATTAACTAGAACAATTGCTATATTAACTAAAATAGTTAAATATATTAACTAGAACAATTAGATATATCAAATAAAACATTTAGTAATCAAACTAGAACATTTAAGATGGAGAGAGCGAATCAGAGGGAAGGGAAGGGGATGGAGTAAAACAGAGAGAAAGAGAGGGAATAAGTCTAAGGAGATGATGGGAATGATGAGGATATAATTGCATTTCAAAAATTGAAAGCAGTTAATAATGCGGTTTGTAAAAATAAAAAAAAGTGTCTCTAAAAATGATGGAATGATAGATCTTGAGAATGATTCATACCGACCCTGATTTAATTATTAGCGGTAACATTAATAAAAGTTGTTCCACTATGTGAACTTAGCTATGATATTAAAATTCATAATTACAAAAGCAAAATAGAAAAGAGTTATGAGTCTGGTGATATCAAAGTTATAAATATAAATATATTAATATACTCAATAGTGATTCTCGTTAGAGTGTTGACCAACTAAAATCAGAATCATCATTCATGAATATATGCTAAAAAGCAATCGCAATATTTAACAGTAATGATAATGATAATAATGATGATGATGGTAATAATAATAATAAGAAGCAGCTTATAAAAAATGAAGTGAAAGGCAGGCGAGTAGAGAAGTAAAGAGTATAGAACAGGTGCAGGGGAAGGGTGGGCTGGTGAACCGCAGACAAGCTCCACTAAAATACTCAGACAAATGCCAAGTCCAGCTTGCACACATTAACATTACTCTCTTTTATCTCTCTCACTCTCATTTCATTTGTATCGCTCCAAACTCCAAAGTCGAAACCAAATGCACACTCATTTAATTAAATAAAGTATTTAAGTATTCTTCAATTCCAACATTTTTTATTTTTATTTTTATTACCCAACAAAACAAAACAAAAGAAAGAAATTCCGATTCCGAGTCGATCCCCTGCCTGACCCAGTGACCCGCTTCCTCTTTCTAGTCTAGTCGCACTCACGTTCTCTGCTTCTGCTTCTCTCTCTCTCTCTTCTCTGCTCTGTTAATGGCGGAAGAGAGAACTCAATTCATGTTCCATTACCATTAATGAATGCATGCATGAATGATCCATCTCTTCTTCTCTCGTACAAGTAGTAGTAGTCGTATAATTCGTATTGGTAGAGTGGGCCCGCTCTCCTTTTCCAATTTCCATGAGAAAAAGATTGCATCTTCTCTCAATGATTTGATTGATTTGTCTGTCGGTGTGTGTGTGAAGGAAGGGTGATTATAATAATAATAATTATTATTATTATTGCTCCTCTCTCTCTTCCCTTGCCCCGGACCCCGGTGGTTGGCTGAAAAGCAAGCAAGCAAGCAAGCGCATTGCCGCCAGAACAAATTCCTCTTTCTCCATTCTCGTTCATTACTTTGCAAATTACACGCTGAGGTGAGATCTGCATTGTCATTCCTCATTGGGAAGACCTGAAGAGGAAGGAAGCAAATTAAGAAGATCCAGTTACTCATTACTAATAGCAGCAGCTTTTAATTAGAGTAGAGTAGATCTCCTCCATCACTCCATGGGTTATGGCTATAGCTATGGCTATGGCTATGGCTCTGGTGTTGGCTACACTTATGGCTACGCTTCTCCTCCCCCTCCTTCTTCTCCTGACCCTCCACCCTTCTCTGCTTCTTCTTCTTCCTATTCCTCTCCACCTCCTCCTAATTCACCACCACCTTGCCCTTCTCTTTCCAAATCTCCCCCTTCCCTGCCTCCTTCATCGCCTCCGCCGCCTCTTTTCGATTCACCTCCTCCACCTACATTGCAACCTCCACCAGACACATTGCCTCCTCCTCCCCCTCCAGCCACCGTAAAACCCCGCGTGGCGCTCTACTACTCTCCTCCTCCCCCAATTCAGCTCCCACCTCCTCCTTCCTCTGCACCTCCCCCATCCCTTCCACCCGTCTCTACCCAGCCCTACTCCTACATTTCCCCACCTCCCCCGCCACTCACCATTCCATCCCCGCCCCCTTCAACACCACCACCACCACCACCACCACCCGTACCTGTACCCGTACCCGTACCCGTACCAGCTGCAGAACCTACACCCGTACCAGCCTCCCCACCGCCACCCGTGCCGACTGCACCCCCTCCATTATTGCCAGCACCTACTCCCCCTCCAGTTGAGCCCCCACTTTCTCCCCCGACTTCCACTCCTGTTGCTGTTGCATATACTCCCCCGGCTCCAAAGCATATACCCAAATCGCCGCCCCCGCCTGCCAGAACAACAACAAGACCTGCTGCGACGAACCCAAACAATAATGCTTCGGCACAAAATATTGTCATTTCTAAGGAGGCGGCCGCGGCTATTGTTGTTGTAGCTGGCCTTGTGACACTGAGTTTTGTGGGGGCTGCATTTTGGTTTGTGAAGCAGCGTAGAAGACCCGAAACTGAAGAGCCAATACGCTATCCGCCTCCTAATTTCATGCCCTCCCCAACTTTAGGTTCACAACTTTCAGGTAACAGATTTAAATTTTGTTGTTCACAACTTTCAGGTTGTCTTGCGGCCTTACATTGAGACCTCAATTGAGTTCTACTTTATTCCAAAAACAAATAACTCTAGGACAGATGAGGAAAACGAGCCCTAACTAAAAAGTAAACTTACGTTGCATGCGAGCAATTCTAGGACAGATGAGGAAAGGGAGCACTAATTAAAATGGAACATCATGTTGCATTAACTTGCATTCAAATCTACAGACCGAAATTTTGGTACGGCAAGAACATATGCTCAAATTCTGTACTCAAGTAACTCTCATGAACATTGTCTGTTCAATAAGAGTAGGGTTTGATCCAAGGACCAAATGGCTGTACAATTTCAGGGAATGTTGTTGAAAAAATCTGTCAGTACTCAGTGCAACCAACTCAACATATTAAAAAAAATTTCTTGGAGGAATACTAATGGTATCCTCTCCAAATTGATTCAGATTCCTCCGCCCAATGTTATCGATTCTTTTACTATCCTTAAAAAAAATTTTAGAAGTTGTCAGGTCATTACTCTGTACTTCTAATTTCTGAGATTTATTATCTGTTGTTTAGATACCTCCTTCCAAAGATCCCCTGCCTTCCCAGGAACGAAGTACAGCTCGAGCAGCTATGGTTACCCAAGCTACACACCATCAGAAGCAGGTTTAGGCATATCCAAGTTGTGGTTTACCTATGAGGACCTCTGCATTTTCACCAATGGTTTCTCTCGGCAAAATCTCTTAGGAGAAGGTGGGTTTGGGTGCGTGTACAGGGGGTGTTTGCCAGACGGAAGACAAGTGGCGGTGAAACAGCTGAGGTTGGGGAGTGGTCAAGGGGAGCGTGAGTTCAAGGCTGAGGTCGATATCATAAGTCGTGTTCACCACCGGCACCTTGTCTCATTGGTTGGGTATTGCATCTCAGATAATGAGAGAGTGCTTGTTTATGACTTTGTGCCAAATAATACACTTTATTACCATCTCCATGGTAAGAAATTTTTCTGCTTGCTTTTTCTCTTCTTCCCTTCATTTCTGTGATCTGTTTTCAATTACATTTTGTACTTTGTACTAGATAACACACTATTACAGTTTTGGAGTTTCAATCGAGCTCTCACAAGCTCTGTACAGCCCTCCGCTAAGCAATCAACTAAATAAATGAGTAACTATAATGCACAAATGAATAACCACATAATGTGTAATGATCAAGAGCAAATAAATCTGATACATAATCATTGGATAAATGGATTGATGATAAGTCATCAAAGGTACTATTTGGTACTAGACTAGTAGCATGAAACTGAACTCCAGGACTAGTTTCTTGTTGACATGTTGTTAGGAGAAACAGTTATGCTAGTTAGGAATCCTTGCGATTGGGCTGTGCTGTGCTTTTTTAAGAAACTGTCACATGCGCTTCTAAAATAATTTCAGGCATCATTCTGCCTTAATTTTTTAAAAAAATTATCGTAGTGAAGTCTCATGATTTTGTTAATTTAATTAATCATCAGATATATTAGGTTTTGTCGGTGCTTTGGTTGTTTGGCATGCACTGAAGTATTGTGAGAGAACATATAAAGTGCTGAAAGGAACATACCCTTCTAAATCATACCCTGTAAATTTATAATTTTGTAGGGAATAGTGGGACAGCTTTGAGTTGGCGAACGAGGATTAAAATTGCTGCTGGAGCAGCTCGTGGAATTTCATATCTGCATGAAGACTGTAAATCACCCCGCTTTCCCCCTCCCCACTCATTAAAATTAAAAATAAATGTGTTCACGCACACACAAAAACATACACGCACAGCCATTACAATTTCAGCCAATAAATGCAATTATTGTTAATGGTCAGTTATGTAATTTGCAATTTATGAGATAAGGTCCTGATTACCTCAACTTGGCAGCTGAGCCTACATTAATACCTACAAATTCTCTGCATTCCATCAAATCAAGCTGATTAGATAAAAGAAAAAAAAGAAAGATGCAAAATATAAGAAAAAAACAAAACAAAAAGGTGCATAATGTTAACTAGTTCCATATTAATGAATACTGACTAGATAAAATTGGACTGGACCAAATGATAATGAGACCTAATGTTGGTTTACCTGATGTTTGGCATAAGATTGTACCTCATTTTTCTCTTTTCTTGGTGTCAGGTCATCCACGGATAATCCACAGGGATATAAAATCCTCCAATATTTTGTTAGATAATAACTTTGAAGCTCAGGTAACATACAATACACAACTCATTTATGAAATAAAACAAAGGAAAATTTTTCATGTGCTCTCAGAACCACACATATGTTTGTCTCATATAGCTCCAAAGAACTCAGGAGTCAGGATAAATATCCCTACATTAACCCAAATTTTAGTACCAATCTACTCCTGCTTTCTGAGTCTCAATTATGCCAAGCGGAATAAATTAACAATGCTTATATGCTTTTGATAAAATCTCAAAAACTAGAACACAAAAAGCCTATATGCAATTTTGAAGTTTGTAGAGGCACATCTGGTATTTTTGGTCATTTGTGAAGGTATGCACAAGCACAACTGTTAGCAGTTCTGGGAACACTTGTTTGTCCTACAAGTAACAAGCTTCATGTTGTTTGCTAAGATTTATGGTTGACATGTCAGGTTTCTGATTTTGGACTTGCAAGGCTAGCCATGGATGCGAACTCACATGTGACAACACGAGTCATGGGAACATTCGGGTAGGCCAAGCAAAGCATACTCAAAGCATTTAAATTTTTGTTTTTGACCATTTGCCTATTTAACACTATAAAAATCCTGGATACAGTTTTCTTCTATTTGGTGCAATGTCATATTCCACTTTTGTAATTGCCATCAGTTGTTGCCTTATGCTTAATCGAGTCTAAGTTGGTTAGTATTGAGCTTTGACAGCATCATATTTAGTATCAAGTGATATAATTTGGATTTACTGAATGAGTTTTAGCATTTGCATCAATAATGAGCTTCATGCATGTGCAGGTATCTTGCTCCAGAGTATGCATTGTCAGGCAAATTGACAGCCAAATCAGATGTGTACTCTTTTGGGGTTGTTCTTTTGGAGCTCATCACAGGGAGAAAGCCAGTGGATTCGTCTCGGCCTTTGGGGGATGAGAGCCTTGTCGAATGGGTCAGAACTCCCACCATCCAAAATGGGAAAAGAAAAACGAAAACACAACCACATATTTATTTGCATGTGCACACACAGAAAAAGACCTGTCATATACCCTTATGCTTCAACTAATTTTTCAATGATTTGCAGGCTAAACCGTACTTAATGAAAGCATTAGAAAATAGAGATTTTGGAGAGTTGCCAGATTCAAGGTTGGAGAATAATTTCGATGAAGCTGAGATGCATCGTATGATTGAAGCTGCAGCTGCATGTGTTCGCCATTCGGCCTACATGAGACCTCGAATGAGTCAGGTAACTCCTCTTAATTGTCCTTGCTCTAGATTTACTTCTTAAAAAGGTGGTATTAAGGGTAATATGTCATTTTTCATTTGACATATCATTTAGAGTGTACTTTCCTTTTTTCAGAATGTACAAAAGGTATATTTTATGCCCTGCACCAAGTCACTGTTCTTGAAATCAATCCAACTTTAAGGAACAGATCTAAGGCACACTTTTTTTTCTCTGTCTGTCAAACACATATGCGAACCGGTATAAAGAAAGCTAATACTCCGCATAAGGAAATAGGATTTGTAGAAAAAAGAGTTGCGAAATTCTGTCGTAAGCAACTAACTAGGAAGGTGCCTTTTCAGGTTGTGCGGGCATTAGATAGCCTGTTATCTGACACAAATTTGACAAATGGGGTCCCACCGGGTCAGAGTGAAATATTTGATGAGCCGCAAACAGAAGAAATCAGAATGTTTCAAATGAGAGAATTTGGAGATTACAGCAGTGAGATGAGCCACGCTAGTAGCTCCAGACGACACAGGGAGAATTTATGAAACAAAAGCACCTCACTTTTGTTTTCTTTGACTTTTTCATTTTGTTTACACTCTTTAATTGATTTTTTCATGTAAGTATTTCTTTTTTAACATGATTTCAATGAAGAGCCAATTCTTTCTCGGCATTTAATGAATTTTTATTTCATTGTTTACTCGATGGTTTTAAGCCAGGTAAATTTTGTTTTCGGGTATTGAGGGGAGGTGGCGGGAGGAAAGAGGCATGAATTTTAATATTGTATATGTTAGAATTTTTTAGCAAGAAAGAGCTTAGATTTAGATAGATAGATACTATATCAATCCTACGTGTTTTATGTGTAATTTGTTTTCATTAATCCTTGCTTTTTCCTAAATTAACTAACTACAAGTTTCTGCATATTTTGCACCTGTTTCTTGGTTGGGAATTTATGGTTGTTTATTGTTATATCTCTTTAATGTTGTTGCTCAGTTCCACTTCATCTTTTCTGCTGCTGTCCAAAAATTGACAAGCACCGTGCTCTCCTAGGTTATGTAGAAGCCGTTTGTGTTTTAAGATCTGCTACATTGCGTAAGAGCATGGTCATTGTAAGGGCTTGTTGATAAAGAGAGCAATACAGTTCAGTGGCGAGTGGCGACAGCCGACAAGCACGTGCTGAATCATATTTTTGATGTTTGTAGAGTAACCATTCATTCATAGAAATGCTGTTCTGATTCATCTTGTTGTCTGTACAGTACACACAATGTTGGGAGCTTGATGAAGCTATCGAGGATTTCCATATATTCTTTAAATCTGAATCAGACTGTGTGATGTTATTTGTCAGACCAGAAATGAATTTGTTTGCCATTTGCGCCATTAAAACCTTACTTAAAACTAAAAGTGTGCTTGTCATCCAGGTCCGTATGAAGAGCCCAGCCCGTATTGAAACATCATATTGAAATTGCACACAATCCACACGTAACACAAGGCCTAAATAATCTTGGCGAGATTTCCTAATATGATAAAATTAAATCTCTATCCTGGATTCTTGGTGCAGTGCTGCATGCACGAACACTTCTTGGTGAATTCTTAATGGATGTATAAAAAGTGCTATCAAAGCAAAACAAAAATTTAAAGAAAAGCCCAACTTATTATAACTATGTAGTTCCCCAAACCTTCAAGTAAACAAGAAGTGGCATGCTAAAGGCATCACATCTGAATTAGGAGCATAATAAACACAAAGGTCACAACTCCATTGCTTACGGACTTCCTATTAAACATCTCACACCATGACATTAAACACAGAACCAGTCGTAATCTCAGACAAAGATTTCTATCCATTTAAGCTTCAGCAACTTTAGGAGACGAAGCATCAGATGAACCATTTTTTGCCTTCTTTGATTCGTAGTCTTTCACAGCTGCCTTGATTGCATCCTCAGCAAGCATGCTACAATGGAGCTTTACAGGTGGTAGTGACAGATGCTTTGCTATCTCACTGATATAAAAAATATTTTTGAAAACTTCGTTAGAAAAATTATTATACCCAAAAAAAGGACAACAGAAGAAAAGCAAAAGAAGAATCAAATTGCAGTAACAACTGATGAAGACACTTATTCCACAAATTTCTCCTAGGACCAGGTCATATGCAATGCTTTCATCTTTCAAATTGAGGAATACCAGTACACTGTACAATGCCTTAATCAAAGGATAATGCATATCATAACAGAGTACACAGTAAATTTTATAACAAGTAGCTATAAATTCGTAACAAAAGAAATTCAAAGGTTTTCACTGTGCCTAAATCGAAATACAAGTAGACGGTAAATTCATAACAAAGTTTAAAAGGGAGAAATTTGGCTTCTTCCTCAAAACCAATCAATAAAAAAGATGCAGAGAAATTGAAAAATAAAGAAAAATTGATTGGTTAAAAAGAAAGAGTGAACTAACTAACGTGTTCTTAATGGATAGGACCTCTTCCATGTGTTTTCCTTTGACCCATTCAGTGGCTGAAAATGAATTAAGCAATGATGGAGAAGAAAAAGCTGCCGAAAGATCAGATCAAATAAAGCAAAAGCAAGCAGGTAAGGAGCGCGTACCAACAGAGGAGGAAGCAATGGCGGATCCACAACCGAAGGTCTTGAAGCAGGCATCGACGATCTTGCCGGAGTGTTGGTCGACCTTTTTTTTTCGAGGGTCAGCAAATACTGACAATTTTTCATTAATAAAAGAAAAGGTTTACAAAAGTATTGGTCGACCTTAATCTGGAGCTTCATGACATCGCCGCAGGCCGGAGCTCCGACGAGGCCGGTGCCGACGGTGGGATCCTCTTTGTCGAAGGACCCGACGTTCCTGGGGTTGTTGTAGTGGTCGACGACCCTCTCGTGGTAGCGCCTGCGGAGTCGGAGTGTCGGAGTCCCTAGGGTTTGAACTTGGGTTTGGGGCACAAGTCGCTTTCCGACGAGCCTCAGCATCTTACTCGATTTTCTTTGCAATTTGGAATGAGAGATGAGATTGATGCTTCTCAGCTGAGCTTGCTTGCAAAATGGAATGGAAAATGATATTTATATACAATACAGTACAGCCCCAGGAAAAGAGTTATTTACTTTTTATTTTATTTGATTGATTCCCACATCCCAATTTTGTGGAGGGAGAGAAAAACTTGGACATCACATAATGGAATGGAATCTTCTGCTTTTTTTATTTATTTTAGTTTCTGATCTGATGTTTTTCTCGCAATTGACGCGGAAAAGTGATATCAATAATTGTCCGTTCGATTCGATTTTAACGGACCAGATCCATGATTCGGTTCCCCTGGATTGAACAGCAGGGTCAAGTCGCAACTAGCCCAAGCGGATCTGTGCTCTCTGCCCTGTGGCCTGTGGGAGATCAACAGCAGTATTAACTGCGTATGTACATGCAGTACTGTACAAGACTACATACTAACAATTATACATTTGAGTATTCAATAAAAAATGAGACTAATTATTCCATTTTTTCTTTCATTCGATTACATATATGAAATTAATATACGAACTATAGTGATAATAATAAATTTCATAATTACCTACTATTTCCTTAATTTATTTTTTATGTATTTCGAGAAAATAATTATATTTAAATTGTAAGTTTTGAAATACTTTTAAGAATATATGAGACTACCTGTATGCATATAGAAACCTTGATTGAAATTATTGTTTAGACTGTATTGATCCCTTACATTGACCTCCAAAAATGATAAATAAAAGAGAACAAAATGGATGAGTACACTATCATCTCTAGACTCGTACATTTTGTTAATTGTTACATTCAGATCTGAATATAAATTATAATTTTCGATTCTAGCCCATATTATTCTCATTCTTTTCTTTGTTGGTGTCGGGATTTTTTTTTTTGAAGAAAAAATGGAGATCAGGTCTCCATCTTTTTTAATTAAATGATAAATAAAAAGTACAAAAGTTAGCCAGAGGCTAAACTAGTAAGGTAAACAAAACAAAAACGAAAAAAAGCTCAGTTAAAAGTGTGCCAGGAATTAAAAGCTAAGCTAAACTACTGCTGAGATGGCAGAAATGGATGGAAATAATATAACAATAGTAGCAAAACTGTGATTATTTAAATTTTTCTACAAAAAAAAAATCATAGTATTATCACGATTTTTTCCTACTGAATTTAAACAATAATTTAACAATCATATCTGCTATTATAAGTGAAGTTTCGTATATTAAGATAGAAAAAACTGATCTATAACTGTCCCCAGTCCCCCCCCCCCCCCCCAAAAAAAAAAAAATGTATAGAAAAGACAAGTTGCCACGCCATGCCAAATTATCTATTTTCTTATCTTATTATCCGCTCGCAGACGTAGGAACATGAAATTGTTTTACGGTTGTGTCCTGCTACCGTTATTTTAAAATACGGGACTGATAACCATCATCTTCAAATTTTATCATCTCCATCATCCTCCCACTAATTAGATTAATTGCATTCCGAAAAAAAAAGGGTGAGAATGAGGGAATGATAACGTGTTTTTCCCTTTTTGGATAAGGGGATGAGGGAGGGCGGGATGAGCGAAATAGATTTGAGAAATCAGCGTCTCACAGAGGGGAGGGAGGCAGTGACACAGGGGAGGGAACGAACACAGAATATAAAAGTTCTACTTAATACATAACAGTTCTACTTAATATATGTAAAAGTTCTACTTATATATATAAAGGTTCTACTTATATACATAACAGTTCTACTTAATATATATAAAGGTTCTACTTATATACATAATAGTTCTACTTAATATATATAAAGGTTCTAGTTATATACATAACAGTTCTACTTAATATATATAAAGATTATATATTAAGTAGAACCTTTATATATATTAAGTAGAACTGTTATATATATTATTAGAACTGTTATGCATATTAACTAGAACTGTTATGCATCCCCTCTGTGTTGCTCCATTCCTCTGTGTCTGTGTCGCTCCCTTTCTCTGTGTCTGTGTCGCTCCCTCCCTCTTCGCTCATCCCTCTCCGTGTCGCTCGTCCCTCCCTCTTCGCTGATCCCTCTCCGTGTCGCTCGTCCCTCCCTCCTCTCTGTCTCTCTTCATCCCCTCATCCAAAAAAGAAAATTCACTCATTCTTCTCTCATCCCCTCATTAAAAAAAAACGCGTTAATAACTGTCAAGGGATGATGGGAATGATAGAAGAGAGAGGATGACGGAAAGCAAATCCGTTTAAAATATATATCGTACGTCACAATCGATCTTTAAATTAATTTTTTGATGATACATACATATCTATATTTTAAATCAAGTATTCAGTTGACTCCTATATTTGTTTCTTTTTAGCCGTTTATTGGGCAAATCAAATCTGCATCGTTGTGCGGTGTAGAGAGGCCAGGTCCTGGTTCTGTGTCTTCAATTGTTATATCAAACAAGAAAGACAGGAAACGCGCTGAGGTGACATCAATCATTCTATAATATATTTCTCCTCCACAATTCACTCCAACTAAGCTGGACAAAAGTTGGCCCTACATGATGACAGCATGTGGAATTTAACACAGTAATTGCCTATTGATTTGGTTAACAAATAACAATTGAATTAGAAATATACTAATTCAACGGAGAAACATGATTTGCATTTTGCTTGCCTTTTCCACGGTGGCAGTGACGGTGTTCTTCTTCTTCTTCTTCAGAGAATCAGAGCCAAAACAGAAATAGCGAAATCATGTTATCAGCTGCAGCTTTTCAAAGGAACTGAACTGGCTCGAGGGAGGATCTGGACTTGTCTGACAATCATTTAAGAGTATTAATTTATCCTTGTCTGACAATCATTTAAGAGTATTAACTATGTGCCATGGATCTGAACTTAAGCACTAATTTATCCATGGCTTCAAGCCGTCTAATTTCCTTGGAAACGCAAGTACATTTCCAAAAGTAACGGTCATAATGATGGCACATAGTTACATAACTGTGTAACTATAAACAGGATCTCTTATGTATGACTCAGTGTCTACTGTCTGATTTGCAACGCTTTTCATTGGGTATTCAAATGTAAACAGTAATACAGTATAAACTATAAAAACTGATGCTAAAAAAAAAACATTTAAAAATAAGAGAATATTCTATTAAGTTTTTTTCTAGTTCACAATTACAAGTTCTATTACTTGAAATTACAATCTTTCAGATTGAAAACATGACGACATGTTATAGGAACTTCTATTTAATCGTTTTCTTTGTGTAACCCACTGCAGTATATAAAAAACACAGGAACTGAAACACAAAATTATTATTGACCGCACAATACAATCCAACAATGATTAGAAAAGGATAAGTTTTCACATGTAATCTATATGCAACATGATAAGTGAGACACACAATTTGCAGAGTCAAATTGCATTTAGCTTTATAATCAGTAAAATGACATTCGTAGCAGTAGCAAAAAAATGAACTTGTATAGAGAGAAAAGGAATATATGTATAAGAGGAATGAGATGGAGAAATCAGCATTCTTGCTGATAATTTCGAACAAATGCACCCCTTATTGGTAAAAAAAAAAAGGTGCTATTCTGCATTTTTTTAAAGTAGTTGAAGAAAAGAATTAAACCCCAAAAATAAAAGAAAGACAAAAAATTTGAGACAATAACTAGAGGCTCACAGGCACACAGAGGCCATCATAACTCAATTGTATATCCAAACCTTCTGTTTCCTTTAACTTCAGAAGATCTTCATTTATTTTGTCGTGATCCATCAAATGCATCATACCTTTTAAAAGATTCATGTGTTAATAATCCTTTTTTTTGAAAAATTAATAATCCAAAATTGCACTATAAGACATATTATACAGTTAAATATGAAGCAGATAATCTCATGAGCAAAGCTTCTTTACTAGTTTCAATTACTAATGCAAAATTTCCCCCCTCCAAACACAAAATAAAGGCATACCAGTGAAAAGAGTTCTCTTTGGCTTGATTTTCCGCACTTCAACAAGGGCCTGATTAATTCAAAATAAGGTCTCTTTATTTGTAAGGCAAGGACAAATATAATCATTAAGCAAAGGTCTTAAATGACTAACCTTTGGAAGTCCAAAGTGTGTTGTAGAGGATCTATCAGGTCTAAGTGCATCCTGACAAGTCAAGACAAAAGGCAAAATAAGCAAAGAAAAGTATAAACATATTTGCATAAAGAACAATGACATGAAGCAATAAGCAGTGACACCAATGCATACAGTCAACTAGTCCCAGCATAACAACAGTGACAGACTCTTAAAAATCAAGAGGAAATCTGAAAGAAGTACGTACCAGTACAAGAAGGTCGCAGTTATACATTAGTTCATAAGTCTCTTCAGGTATTTCACTGGCATCACTACGATAATAATTCAAACAAATAAGATTTATAGTGGCAGTCAAGATAAAAAAAAAAAGATTGAACAGTTCTACTGAAGTTGTGTAACTATTCCTTCGTACCTTATATAGCAGACATCACCAAAACGAAAGCCAAGGGAGCGGTAACCTGGTCCATGCCAAACTGGCAAAGGTGTTACCTGAACAACAAGATATGTTCATATGATAATTTAGCAGATAAGTACTGAAATTTTCAGGGTTCATTAATAAAGGACATAGCGTTGAAGGACGAATATAAACCTTGAGATTGTGAACAGTGAAAGGTTCCTCCTTGATTATGTTAAATTGTAGCTCCGAAACAGCGGCACCAGGTAAAACCACACTAGTATCAACTAAATAGTAATGTGTCTTCTGCATCACCTGAAACATCACACAGCCTAAATAAAAAATAATGCAATAAACAAAGAAAAGGTAACTCATTAGTATAGCAAGCATGCAATTCCTTTTCATAACCATATAAAATAATGCAGGGCATTGAGTTACTAAACAACAGCCGAAAGTAAAGAGAGTTTTGACAAAGTAAGAATGACAATGACTTTGGCATGGAAACCTCAAAATCACGCTGAGCCACGTAAATGGGGATGTGCGGCTGCACATTGTTTGTCCAATCACGAAGATCATCAAGACCTGCCACCACAGAGGTTTGAAGGAAACAGAAATAATGATAAGTAATTGACAAAGAAGAGACAAATTCAACATACCTAAAAAAAACACATCAGTTTTGAATCACAAATTTGAGCTAATGAAACTAAACTTAAATAAATAAAAAAGGAAGAATGTATGAGGCAAGTATTGATAACAGACCTCCAATAGCATCAGCGTGAGAATGAGTAATTAGAACTGCATCAAGTCTCCTCAATCTGCTCCAAAGAAAGAAATGAAAAGTAGTACCACAGCAAAACTACACTTCCAATAGCATCTGATTAAGTATTTACTCTCTTTTCCCGAAGTAGAAAAAATAATTGTAATTTTGTATTGGAAGAAATAAAAGGAAATTGTATTATGTTTTTTCTGTCTATTCACTCATTCAGTCCAGCAGTACAGTCATACACAAGTGTTTATGTTAAAATATACCAAATAACCCCATAAAATAGAAGAGGTACAGATATGCAATAATACATCAGAATAGAGTGCATAAATGTAAAAATCCATAAGACAAATAATAAATTTACTTTCGCTAAAAGAGAGATACGGAGGAAAAGAAAATTGTTACCCATAGATAGGAAACCACTGTAAGGCACTGTGGTAGAAAAATCTGCAAAATGCATTTGGAAAAAAGAAAGAAAGAAAGAATGAGGACGAAAGGGACAGTGAAAGAAGCATAAAGTATATGATCTAATGTGTTGTAGACATACTTGCCAGCATCAACAAGAATATTTGATGTGGCAGAAGCAGTGACATGGCGTATGAGGATGCTGGTGTTGCGCCTCCTATTCTTATTCCCTGGTTGCGTTGCTTTGGAGCATACCTATTATATCTTCATTTGTTTATTTATTTAATTATAATTATTTATGATGAATGGATGATTATTTATAAAAAAAAAAAGGAAAGAAGAGGTAGGTAGGTTTGTTAGTTTTACAGGGCAAGTTTTGGATGGATTGGTGAGGCAGCTGACACGGGGAATGCCTTCGCTGGTGCCTGTTCCCAAAAAGATAATTTGGGAGCCCTCTGACTGTCCTTTGCTGACACTGGCCTGGCTCTCAGTGTCTGAAAATAATCAAGCATGTATATGTGGCTTGATTAATTAGAATGTACAATACAATAGCATTATAGCACTATAGCACTAGGAGGTGTAAAGAGAAAGAGAGAGAGAGAGAAGGATGACCGGAATGGAGGGAGGAGAGTGGGACCTGCAGAGGCAGAGGCGGCGGGCGGGGAGTGGGAGTGATTGATCTTGATCGGAAGGCGAAGGGGGGCGGGCGCGACGTGGAGGCGGAGGTGTAACTCCGTCTCCGGCGAAGGAGAGAACGAGCGGCCGTTGAAATGGAAATGGAAATGGAAATGGACACGCCTGCCGCTGCTCCCGCCATCTCCCCCTCTCTCTCAGAGTCTCAGTCTCTCGTCGTCGGAGGATTGGACAAGTCCAGTCCCACTGTCGCACCAACAATCAACAAATCACTAGTACAAAAACAATATTTTGCCTTTCTTTTTTGTTTATACTTGATGATAATGATTAATTGTTTGTTGTTGTTGACTTGTTGTTATGAACTTATGCCCTACTTATGCCGCATAAGCTACAGCCTACATGTTAGCATTTTTTTATTAGATCTAATCGGTCTTATTTGAATTAAACACATTACATCTCATGTCATAACCAAAGTGCATTACCACTAGGGCTGCAAAACGGTCAAAACAATTGATCGTTTCGTCATATGAGACTAAATATTTTCCCTTTGCATGTTGCGTTTTTTTGTATGAATACAAAGAAATTGTGTTGCGTTAACCGTTTCATTTACTTAAATGATTAAAACGGTTTAACCGTTTCAATCGTTTTAAAAGCTAAGTTTTAAGTTCATTCCAACTTTAAGCCAGAATTTCAAAAACCAATTGTTTCAAAAAACTTCTATTGGCGATAACTATAAGAGACCAATATTAATACAAGATATAGCTAGGTAATTAGTTAAGTATTTTGATTCATTGTAACGTTAATTAGTTATGTCAGCATAGTAACCATAATGATGTAATCAAGAATTAGAGACCGGTTTAATTAGACTATATGTATGGAATTTTAAAGAACAAAGGAGACGCAAAATTCACTGTTTTGTTATTTGTAATTGTCTCGACTCTCAACCTTTTACACGGTGACGGTGTCAACTCTCACTTAATATAAGCACTGGGCGGTTGAGAAAACAATTTCGGCGACTCAGCTGGAAAAACAGACTAACCAACTCGTTTATCACAAATCACTAGTCTAAATGGAGTCATCCAGTGTTACTATTAAGTGAAAGTAATAACAGATTAACCCACTGATGTAAAAAATAACATTTCATTACAATCATTCAAGCTTTACATTTCTCTAAGCTCTCTCTCTCTTCAATATCTTTCTGTGTAATTCTTTAACTTCCTTTGTCTCAAATTTGATCTTTACATCAATTTTTATCTGCAAACCAAAAAACATTTCGAAATCCAACAAAAAAAAAATCAACTCCGGTATCTGTTCTTATCAAAAAAGATTTACCAGTATCTCAGTCCTTACCAGATAATCAACAAAAGACTCAAATAGTAGAAGAAATCAACTCCCAAAACCACCTTAAATCAAGAGAGAGAAACAAAAACAAAAAAAAACCTCAAATCGAGAGAGAAACAGAATCCCTTGGCGTGCCAGAAACCACCTCAAATCGAGAGAGATAGAAAAACCTGAGCTTGATAGAGCCACAACTCAAGTTGCGGAAGAAGAAACGAGACGAGTTGCCATTGATAGACGTAATCATTAATTTAACGTGTTTAGAAATAATAACACAAATTTTCAGGATCCGTAAATCATATAAAATAACAAAATATGAGTATAAAACTTACAAATTGAAGAGCAGAAATCGTTAGTCGTTAGGCGGAAGCGTAAGTACTGATCTTCAACGGTTTTCCTTAGACATTATGATGGACTTCTTTATAGGCGTTTTCTCTACTCATTTCTCTTTTTCTTTTATATTTATGTGGCAGAAAAAAAATAAAACCACATAATAGAGAATGAGTATTAATAATATATTTCTAAGGCAACCCCTTGGGATCAATACATTGAATGTGGACATTAGAATTTTCCATCAAAATAATGATGCACCCTTTAGTAATTTAACTTAAATGAACTTGGTTCATAATTAACAATATAGACCACATAAAAATTTCAACATTCTCCCACTTGGTCTATATTGAATTATCATAATGAAACACAAATTCAAAGTTGGCCAACATAATCTTAAACCTTGTTTAGTTAGAAATACCAAACTAAACTAATACAATCAAAATAACTATTAATGTTATTTGACCCCCATTAATTATTGCATTGGTATTCTTTCCAACAAATGATTAATATAATTCATTCGATCCACTTAAGTAAATTTGCTTAAATTAAACATAATGCGCAATATAAAAAATAAGCAAATTTCAAAAATCAAAGTCAAAGTCATAATTTGAAGCTTCACATCATAACTTAATACATAATTCAATACAATAAGATCATGATTAGCAACCAGACCCGTGCCGGCAAAAATGGGTGGTAATACTTTAGTGAGAGAATTAGTTAACATAACTCTCAAATTAATATGTTGTATTATTATAGTCATATCTTTGACTTTGTAATTAACAACAAGATATTTAATGTTGATCCATTAGACACTTGCTTGATTTGTTGTTCTTAAAAGATAAAATAGCAGTCGCGTTAATTCAAAAATAAGATAAGTGACCTTACAATATGCCACAAAAATTCTGCTTGCATAGTGGAAGATGTCATTATAGACTGCTTATCACTCTTCCATAAAATTAATCATTATATATACAAGCACAAATAAATAATCTAATGTGAATTTCTTATTGACTAATAAAATATCATCCACATACAAAATGAGAATGATAAATTACTCCCACTAACCCTGAGATATATACATTGATTTACAATATTTTCTTCAAATCCAAACTTGACCTCATCAAATTTGAGATATAATTTAGAAAAGTTAGTATTTCATCATCGCTGCCTTTATTGATAATTGCAACATAATCTTTTCATAATGTCTGGTTTAATTTCAAAATATCAAGACAAATCTCAATTTATTCTTTTCAAGTTGGAATAATTAGTTTTATCCAATGTATATAATTCAAGGAAAATAAAAGTGGTTACTATAGTCAATTAAAATTCACATAGCATAATCAAAGAACTAATAATTAATTAAACTGAAATAATTAATGAAACGCCAAATAAATTTTAATTTTAACATAATAGTTCTTCACATTCAATTTATATCACCATTGGGCAGAAAATAAATTGAAGATAATGAGACAATTCTATTTAATAAACTATAATGTCAATTAAAGTTGTTCAAATTGACATCCTTAATATTTATTAAATATAAACATTATAGTGATATGTAAAGTAAAATATCACAAGTAATATAATAGAATTGAACAACTAGGAATAATAATTCGTCAATCTGAAAACAATAATACAACATAAAAAAAATTCAGTTTTGACATGATAGTTTTCCCATAAAATCAATTTGCATCACCGTTGGGCAGAAACAAATTGAATCATAAACAAAAATTCTATTTAATAAACTACAATGACAATTAAAGTTGGTAAAATTGACAATCATAATTTATTAAATGTAAAACTTTATTGTGATACGTAAACAAAAATATCACACACTTCTTTTTAATAAAATGATAATTATAATTAAAGTTGTTAAAATTGATAATGACCAAATTATTAAAAGTAACTTAATATGGTTTAAATTATTCATGTTCAAAATTAATAACAAGCTTCTATTCATCCGTTTGTACACTTAAGTGCACATGAAACCACAAAATAAATATCATATATGAGTTTATCCACTTAATAAACATAATGTGAACATATTTCGAAAGGATGCGAATAACAAATGTGCATCTGACTCATTGAAATTTCATTAAAACACGACTAAATGAAATTAACTAATGCATTATTCATGCCCATTGGCGAAACAGTTTGATTGATTAATCCGTTTAAACGATTATCAAAAATATTAAACGGAACTTAAACTAAAACTCCATTTAATAAGTTAATAAGTGAAATAATAATTATGGAGTAACTATGTATTGTTGGAGTTATGTCCTAGAAGTCAATAATTTAATGACTTAAATATTAGTTTATGTTATGGATGATATTTTATCATCTGTTCCTAGGTTTATTATTCACAGATTATTCAGGTTGAGGATCTGAATTGTAGATCTCTGTGGATCATTCTTTAGAATGACAATAATAAATCTAAACGGTCCATAATATTGATAATTAACAAGGAACATTAATTATCATATAAGATTAGTATGCAAGTTAAGTGATGATTAAGTTCTACAAATCATAGGTAAAGAGTTACCAACTTAATTGCATATGTATATGTTATGGAACATAGTACATGACTTGACCCAATGAAATAAACATATGGATTGTGTTATGTGTCATTGTTTATTTCGTTATGATTTTGGTTCTAAGTTTGAGATGTTTATCTTTTCCACATGAGGATAGGTTCAATAAATACTGTCTACCGCTGATTCCCGATAAGGGCTGCTATACGGACTTTATTTATATTCTTTTGAATTGTGCAGGGAAAAGCTAATCATCAAGAAAACCGTATGTCCCTCATTAATTCACTTAGTGAGCGACGATATCTGTTTGGGCCCCTTGATGGAGTTGGATCGTATGCGGACAACTAAGCGATCAACTCTAGATCAAGAAACGTATAATCTGCAAGAATGACACATTCCTATCTTGGATTATACGATGATATCGTGAGACATAAGAATCAAAATAGAAAAATATTTTTATTCTCTTATGCAGGATTTAAATACTGTAGTAGTACACTATTTATGCGAATTGGGAATCATAACGTGTTGCTAGATACTGCTTATGATTATTGGAATTAAATAGCGATTTAATTTCATGTCCAACTTAGCATAAATCCTCAAAGGGTCACACAAAATAGAATTTTGACCAAGACAGTGCATTATTTATTTATTCGCAATAGTTCGTATTGCGGAAATATGATAAGTTGATTAATTAATTATATACCGTTATAATTAATTAAGTCAAATGGGTCATATTGAAATAAATTAATGTATTAGTTAATCCTAGAATAATTATTAATTAGTTAATAATTATTTTAGCTTGACACAATTTAATATAAATAGTTATATTAATTTATTGGGCCAATATGTATGTATTGAATTTATAACCCAATTGAAGAGCATTTGGAGTAGGTTCTAATTATATGAATTAGAGGCCTAAACAATTGAGATGAGAGGCCCAAAAGCCCATTATAGGGCCAGCCATATAGGGTGGTATGTAGGTGGCATTCTTGTAAATAGATGGTAGGAGGTAGATAGGGTTTGTGCACTATATAAGGAGGTGTGTAGTAGCAAAATCCAACCTTCCCTCTTGACACACCTAGCCGCCACCTCTCTCTTCCCCATAGGCCGGCGCCTCTCTCTCCTCCTCTCCTCCATATGCTCATGTGTTGAGCTACAACTCTCCACCAAAATCAAATAAGTTGATTCTTGAAGAGGGTTGATCCTTAGGATTAGCTTTGTTCTAATCGAATCGCTAGCACGAATCGATTTAGACCTTGGTTAATCTCTAGGTGGACTCGAGGCGGCCATCAACCATGGCGGAGGCGCAAGGAGAGCAACCCCATCGATTTCTATGCTGTAGGATCGAGCCCCACGAATACGATTTCGCGGGAGGTGTAATTTCCACCTTATTCTCTTGTGTCGAATTGCTTAAAGTACTAGATCTCGTGTTGCTTGTGTTTTAATTGGATTAATTAAGCGTAATTAGTCACAAAATTAAAATTGAGCAGTTTTTCTAACATGTATTGATCCCATCATCCACGTGAATGGTTAAAGAAATGATTTAATGGGATCATGCCTAATTATAGCATGTACAGAGTACAGTACATGAGAGGGGAAATAATAATAGTAATTCAAAATATTTTTCTTAAATATGGAAATGAAGTCCCACGTAATTTTTCTCAGATCAAAATTGAATGCAAATAATAGGGTGTGAAATCCGTTTGATTCACTTAAACGAAAGAATTATAGTAATTCTTCTCAGATCAAAATTGAATGCAGGGTGCGAAATCCGTTTGATTCACTTAAACGAAAGAATTATAACAATTCAACCGGAGCAATTCGTTTAATGATCCGTTAAAAATGCTTAAACAAAATGCTAAACGGAACCCTAATGAGTTATTCATTTCAAAATGAATTTTCATGCATTCAGATGAAACAGATTGAGCGAAAAAACTTCATTCGCATAAATGAATTGTTTAAACATATAAAAATAAATTCTGAGCAAATTGTCTAAATGAAAGTCTCCACTCAAATATATGTTTAAAACATTTACCTAAAACGGAACAAAAACATTATGTTTTACTTTTAATTCTAATAGAATTGATAAGAAATTTTGTAAAATAATTTTCATTAAAGTAAAACATCTCGTTTCATAAGTCTAAATTTACGAGGAAAACATATATACTCATAAAATAAGTTTGTATATAATATGAATTTACGATCGGCTCTGATACCAAATGATAGACGTAATCATTAATTTAGCGTGTTTAGAAATAATAACACAAATTTTCAGGATCCGTAAATCATATAAAATAACAAAATATGAGTATAAAACTTACAAATTGAAGAGCAGAAATCGTTAGTCGTTAGGCGGAAGCGTAAGTACTGATCTTCAACGGTTTTCTTTAGACATTATGATGGGCTTCTTTATAGGCGTTTTCTCTACTCATTTCTCTTTTTCTTTTATATTTATGTGGCAGAAAAAAAAATAAAAACCACATATTAATAGAAAATGAGTATTAATAATATATTTCTAAGGCAACTCCTTGGAATCAATACATTGAATGTGGACATCAGAATTTTTCATCAAAATAATGATGCACTCTTTAGTAATTTAACTTAAATGAACTTGGTTCATAATTAAAAATATAGACCACATAAAAATTTCAACAGCCATGAGCAAGCTTGACCTGAATCCAGAGTGAGAACCTCAAGCTCTCTCTTTTCGACACCTAAAATCTGATGAAACTTGGCCTAATTGGGACCTGAACCCATGGTGGTGCCTTTTGGGGTTCTTCTGTGGAGTCATTTGATTTCCTTCCCAATCCGTTTGCGCAGGAGAAGACGATGAGAGCTTATCGGTTTATGGTAGGTGAAAGGATGCAACAGATGGGGAGATTGAGAGGGAGAGACACAGAAGATAATAAGAGGCAGTGGGGGTTGAAAGCTTCAACTCAGCAGTGACAAATAAAAGTAATCTCTATTAATGTTACTTCCATACAAAATAATAACTAAATAAAAATAATTGAAAAAATTTCTTTTCTCAGTTCTCTCTTTCTTACCCTCTAACGATGCAATGTTCAAACAGTGTTGTAGTTGTAGTGAGGAAAAAGAAAAGAAAATGGTGTGGCAGTTATGAGGCAATGATGAAACCATATTCTATAACATTATTGGAGCAGAGTCCATGGCATAACTCCATATTGATCGCTATGAATGATGAATCTAACAGCGACGATTGAAGTATGGTACATCTACTAATGTAGTTGTTTATTACATGGTTGTTTTGGTTTGGTATTGACGTATTGTTGGCTTGTTGCATGGTAACGTGATAATGATTGACGCCCGTGTGTTAGTTGATGGGCTGCTTATATTATATTTATATATAGAGGAGTAGAGAGACTGAGTGTGTTAATCAAATCATCATCACTCATCAGCTCAGCTAATCGCCATTTCCATTAGTGTTAATGGCGACAGATGAGCATCCGACGACTATCACTATCTTCGTGTACGGCACCCTGAAGACGGGATTCCCAAACCACCACGTCCTCTCCGACTTCATCGCCTCCGGCGACATCTCCCTTCTCTCCCCCTCCGCCACCACCGCCACTCCTCACCCGCTCGTCGTCGGCCCGCGCGCAGTGCCCGTGCCCTTCCTCCTCCCCCTCCCCTCCGCCGCCGGGTCCCACCTCGTCTCGGGCGAACTCGTCTCCGTGTCTCCCCGCGCTCTCTCCGCGCTCGACTCCTTCGAGGGCGTTCCCCACGGCCACTACGAGCGCCGTCCCGTGGTGGTGAAGACGGCGGGTGAGGGTGCAAAGGAGCTGGAGGCGCAGGCGTACTTCGCGCACCGGAGCTTCGCGGAGGAGATGTGGAGGCGGAGCGGAGAGAAGGGCTTTGCGGAGTACACTCGCGACATGGCGCTGCACTATGTTAAGGATCAGGATAGGCCTCACCATATTACAACTCTTGCGCAGGTCATCGCAACTTTTCTTCACAACCAAATGCCTTGATTTCCTGCAACGTTGAATCAATGTATAATAATTCATTTCAATTTCTAAAATTATTCAAAATTTAATCAATTTTCCTTATGTATTGTACTGTTAGTAAGAGTTTAGCTACGGTGAGTCGCGACTCACGGACCCGGATCCTTCGGTGAGTCGCGACCAAAACTCCTAGATCTAGATCAAAATGACCGATCCAAACCGTCCAATATGATCTCCCTATTGAAATCTCTATGTAGACCAAATTTTTTATTTTTTCGAAATTTTTAAGTATTTTTTTGAAATTTTAGAAAATCATTAATCTAATTGGTTCTGAACCATTCAAAAACTTCAGTTTTTAAAAATCCGAAAAAAAATACTTAAAAATTTCGAAAAAATAAAAAATTTGGTTTGCACGGAGATTTCAATAGGGAGATCATATTAAACGGTTTGGATCGGTCATTTTGATCTAAATCTAGAAGTTTTAATCGCGACTCACCGAAGGGTCCGTGAGTCGCGACTCACCGTAGCTAAACCCCTGTTAGTAATACTAATATTGTTTGTCAGTCTTTTTAACATCATTTTAATTTCATATGGCTAATCTGCATACAGACCGACCCGACAATCTTCTCGTCGCTAAAGAATTTCAAACGCCAATAATTATAACTCCTTACATGATCGGCATTCGGTTCCTCAAGTCAAATATATCCTCCTATTTTAGACAATTAAAGTTGATAAAAAAAATAATAAAAACAAATGATACTTCACAACATATAAATTAATTAAGGTTTCCGTGGAAATTTGGAGAAATCTGGCCGCCTCCGTTCTAGGTATGCAGTCTTGCCTTCGGTTGCCTCCTCCGATCCATAAAATATAAGCGTTGCATTACCACCAAGCTCCTAATGCATTCCCAAAACAAATCAACTCCAACTAAGATTTCAAAAGGAAAATTAAAAAATCACGACTTTTAAAGTAAAAATTATTACTTGTAAACCAGCGTGGCCATCATCTACAGCGTTGAGGGCTGATTTAAGCACCCGAATAGCAGTTGGGCTGTTGCGCAAAATCTCCCTGCACCATTTCACTGTCTCCTCTTCTAATTTCTCAAGCTGTAGGTATATACACATTAATCAATAAACGTAATCAATCAAGGATTATAATGGACCAAAGGGTTTAACTTCTACCTAATGCAAAATGAATTGTCTAATTTTGCTGGAAATACATGTGCTGTTTGTTTAGCCTATTTACCAACTGTCAACTATGAGAAGTCCTTTAAGTATCAATATCAATTATCCTCTTTGTATTGAAGGAACTTACAGGGACAACTGTATTTACAAGACCCATTTTCTCTGCTTCTTGTGCTGTGTAAAACCTTGAGAGGAACCACATTTCTCGTGCTCTTTTCGGGCCTACCTGCTCAAGAAGGAAGTGATATGATGCAAAAGATAAGATGTCACAAGTCCCATATCATGTTAAGAGAAATTTAGACAAACGTCGTGATTCAACTCTCATGACAGAAGAAGTCTTGCTTTGGAATACTTTTGTTTTAGTTTTGCACTAAATTAATGAAGTTTGAAGAAACCGAGAACAATGTTTTAACTAAATGAGTTAAATCTCCACCTAAATTAATCACAATTACAGTGGCATAATATATTGCCGTTGGGACACATGATGCAGGGCACTAACATTTTAGGTAATCCTTGGAAGTACCAGCAGTATTCTGAATGAACCAGACAGATGTCACAATGTAATAAACCAGCATGGTTTTAATGACAGATGAATAAAATTAATCAAAACCAACAGTATTAGCTCACCAAACGGGACATGATTGATGATCCATAGCCAGCATCAAAGCTCCCTACCTACAATAAGTAATAATCAGCTTATTTAAAGGATTGTGATGTTGATTGGCACATAAGGATGCTGTACTCCATGAAATAGCACCCGTGTATAATACCTGTCTTTGTCCCTTTCATACAGTCATTTGGCAGTGTCATGATGTATGACCACTGACAGGGTTATTAAGAGGGTGTTATCAAAGAAAGAAAAAAAGCACTATAAAAAAAGTTATATTTGGTACAAAATGGAACTGGCCAATATTTTGGTCACATCAGCAGTGACAGCAGATATCAAAACACTGCTGGTATCTGGTGTACCACAACCTCATATTTTCCATAATTTTTTCATTCCTATTGGGTTATATGATCGATGAAAACTAGGAACTACATTGTTTCAAAGTTAAATTGATAGTTAAAACTGATTAGATGTATACAACTACAGCAAGCAATAGCTGGTATGAATATCTTAGGAATATCACTTTGTCAAAAGGCAATAAAATAAATTAGAATGGTTCGTATGGCTAAGATCAAATAAAGCCAAAGCAAAATGATTTGGCTATTCCAATATATATATGATAAAAATAAAATCATCAATGACCTTAGGTCCTGTCTGTCCAAAGATAGCATTATCAGCTGCAATTGTTAGATCACACACCATATGTAATACATGGCCACCGCCCACTGCATAACCCGCAACCTAGCAAAGTAGATATATAAATTAAATAAATAAATTTCTTTGGTAGATTCTTAAAATAGTTCTTTTGTAAGTCCCATTTTGCATTATTTTATTCAGTGGATTTGATTATATGAAACCTAAATTGGGTAGGAATAAATTGATCCATTAAAAAAGGTCCACTGTTCCGTTCAAATAAAGACCACAAAATTTGGGTAAAACATGCAAAAGTAGGGTACAATTTGCAAATACTAACAATTTCAAGGTACAATCTGCAAGAGCCAAGAAGAGATGAAAAACATGTAACAAATGCATATAGCAACACTTGGGATATAATACCATTGCTATTACTGGCTTTGGGAGGCGGCGAATTTGAACCTGAGAAATTAAAGGGGGAAAAAAAGAAAGTGACATGTAGTATTTCATTTATTTTGTTAGTCTCCTTTGAGCTTGAACAGCGCCTGCCGGTTTGCTTTTGCAATGTACCAGGCAATATTGAATTTTGTCTATTTTTCTAACAGACTTCAAGTTTCCCTCTATGGATTGATTCTGGTACAAAAGTAAATCATTTGAGCACCAAGCAATTGAGGAGAACACGGCTGGAAAAACTATACTATATGGTTTTAAAATTTAAAGAAATGCAAATATGAAGAAAAAAAAAACCTGGAGATCGAGCACATTTAATCGGCCGAAATTTTCAAAATCAGCATATCCATCTGAACTCCTCAGGGCTTGATCACCACCACTGCAAAATGCTCTTGTTCCCTTTTCCGATTTGTATGTAATAGTGTTATCGTTTTAACAGTATACTATACTGGTGCAATTTGTGATGTACCATGCCAATTTGGCATCATCCTCTTTTATTTCTTTTTCCAAAAAAATGCTGTAAATTTGTATCATATACTATTCTGCTTCAGTAACAGACTAAACTGGTATTGAAATTCCAGAGATAGACACCAAAAATTAAATTATATATAGCTAGAAACAATATACTTTGATTTTCTATCTTCTTTAGGATGAGAGGTAGATCTCTTTGAAAGTAATTCATAAATTAATGTTGAATACCTTTCCAGTTAAGATAATAACTCCTATCGAGCTATCATCACGTGCATCATTAAATGCGCGTATGAGCTCTTTGACAGTGTTTGGTCGAAAAGTGTTTCTTCTCTCTGGTCGGTTGATTGTGATCTGTATGCCATGCGAAATTACACAAAATAAGGAACCCGCTAAAGTAAAGTGTAATTAGTTGTTGGGATTTGGTTATAAAAGACGAGAAATCAAAAGGGGCAAAAATTGTTTATTTAAGGTACACCAACTTGGTAGATTGATCAAGCAAAGAAACACTCAAAATGTATTTGTTTTTTTTTATTTATCTATTTTCCCCATCTAAAACACTTAAAAATTACCAGTTTACCGTTGTAACTTGTAGTCACAATATCAACTGCAAGTTTATTTTAATTTTACATGTAAACATTTTTCATTCTGACACAAAGGAAGTACATTAAAATGCGTCAGCATTAATTCACTCATATCAGAACAGAATTGAAATTAGAAAAGAAAATCGAAACACAGATATAAGATATTAGATATTTCATACCTTAGCTATGCCTTCTCCAACGGACTTCTCATAAATAATGTCAACAAACTCTTTACCGGACTCATCGCACACAGAATGCCACGTCACCTCTTTATCTGAGACCTCCCCATGAACCCGGCGGTAGCTGTCGGTTGAGGAGGACACAGTGGATAGTGCAACTGGAGAGGAGCAGAGCGGAGATGGATGGAGGGAGGGGTATAGGTGCGCTGTCATGCGCTCTAATCTTGCTTTGGCAATGGCTACTAGCTCTTGGTTGGTCTTCGCCATGAGAGATGAGAGATGGAGCTTAAGGTTAAGGCGGGCTTATCCCATTTTGTCGGCATTTTTGCCTTTCTTCTTTTTAATTATATTGTTTTGAATATGACCCTGCATTATCCTATAATTTTTCTATGGGAGTTATGGAATGATGCTTTAAGAATTCTAGTAGCGTTTTAGCGGCCACAATGCACCCTACAGTAGTACAGTACTACTATAACTTTTTATTTCAATCGCTTTTATGAACTTCTTAATATTTTATAGCTATCAAGTATAAACCCTTACATTTAGCATATATTATTATTACTGTGACACCCGAAATTTTTACTGTTTCTGAAATTATTTTTAATATAATTGGGTACACTTGCTTGATATTTTATATGGGTGATTTTATTTCATGAGATTTAATTTTTAATATAGTCACTGTTATTTTTGGAATAAGAACGTAGAAATTGTAACTTTCTATTTTGTGTTATAAAGATTATGTGTCATAAATTTCTACAAACTGAAACACTTGGATGTATATGGTGAAATAATAATTGGTAATCTTTTTGAATTTAGTTGGAGTGATTGATTTCTTATTTACACGTTAATTTATAGTTTGCATGAAATTAGATACGATTTTTAATACCTCAAAAGTTTTTAAGGATGTAGACAATTTCTAAGGTTATTCTCATAATTGAATTTGTTATTTTGTTATAAACTTAACTGTATGGGATTTCCATTTACATACTTAGAATCAAGTGATTGACAATTGGGACCCAAGTGTCATTTTGTGTCCATGGTTAAATTTTCAATGGTGCACCATGAATAAATGAAGTAAAGTAGTTTAGAAATTGGGAGTAGGGGTGTCAACGATACGATTTTTAACGTTATGCCGTTTCGTTAACATTTAGTGGAACGGTAAATGGCACTGAAATTTGTTTCGGTAAATTAACGAAACGGCAAACAGAAAAGACTGGTAATTCCGTATATAAATGGAACGTTAAACGGTATAGGCAATTCCGTTTTCGTTATCTCGTTTTGTTCCGTGTAAAATTTTATGGGTATAGAATTTTATAGATAGCAGAGGAGAGGGATAGAGATAGTCAGATAGATTGCGGAGGAGTCGAGGGGTCGAAGAATCGAAGTAGATATTAGGTGCGCCGCTACCTTTTCCCAACCACTCGACTACTTTCCTTTCTTCTCCTTGTTTCCCTCTCTCTCTGTCGAAACCCTAAGTGTCGCCGTCACCTCAGAGTTTGTTCCCTGACGCTCACCGAGTCACCTCTCTTCTTACTGGCTCTGTCTCTCTCCTTTGCACGCCTTGATCAATAAATCTCAGATCTGTTCTCTCTTATTCTCTCGAGACCCTAAACCTAGTCAGATCTAGCAAGCTGGTAGGTGATAGGTCCCGATTTTTTGTCGATCCGTTGCTGTTTTTCAGAAATCTCGTAGCTTAAGAGGCTGAGATAAGGTATTAAGGTTATCATTTCGTATCTGAGAGATCTGAGAGAACGGCGACGAGATCGACTGTCAGAACCATGTTGCCACCAGCAATGATGACCTTTTCCTGGCTATTTTATATAATACGAAGAAGAGAACATAAGAGAAAAAAGGAAGAGAGACAGTCACTCAGTCAGACAGAGGGAAAGAAAAAGGGGGAAAAAGAAGGAAAAAAGGAGAGTTGAAGAATAACAACTGAACGTTTATTTGAGGTAAAATCTAACTACTAAATTAGATTTTTTTTTTCTGATTTATGTTGTTTTTTTTCAGTATCTGAATTTTTTTTTCTTGTCTATACATGAGTTCAAGCAATCAAGCAAGGTTTCGATGGAGAGAGTAGATGAACCATCACCATCAGATCCCGATTTTTCTGAGCCCGATATTTGTGATGATGAGTATGTTTTTTTAACTTGGCTATTTTGGATTTGTGATGACTCTGTCAGTTGCATACTTGATACTAGTGATACTAGTGATACACTGATACTTTGAATTTGTGATGACTCTGTCAGTTGCTTAAATTAAAACTGATGTTGAACTGATAGAACTAATGTTGCATACTCAATATTTTGAATTTGTGATGACTCTGTTAGTTGCTTAAATTAGAACTGATGTTGAACTGATAGAACTGATACTACACTGATACTACTCTTGATTCTGTCAGTTGCATACTTGCATGCTTAAATTGGATCTGATGTTGAACTGATAGAACTGATACTACTCTTGATACTAGTGATACACTGATACTACTCTTGACTCTGTCAGTTGCATACTTGCATGCTTAAATTGGATCTGATGTTGAACTGATAGAACTGATACTACTCTTGACTCTGTCAGTTGCATACTTGCATGCTTAAATTAGAATTGATGTTGAACTGATAGAACTGATACTACTCTTGATACTAGTGATACACTGATACTACTCTTGACACTGTCAGTTGCATACTTGCATGCTTAAATTGGATCTGATGTTGAACTGATAGAACTGATACTACTCTTGACTCTGTCAGTTGCATACTTGCATGCTTAAATTAGAATTGATGTTGAACTGATAGAACTAATACTACTCTTGATACTAGTGATACACTGATACTACTCTTGACACTGTCAGTTGCATACTTGCATGCTTAAATTAGAACTAATAGATGTTTGTTGTTAGCATGGGTCCTGGGTTACATTTTGAGACCCCGGAAGAAATTGAAAGAATACAGGCACAGGCTGATGCCCCTCAGGACCCTGAGCAAGATGGTGGTAAAACACCAGCTTGTGATGATGAAGGAGAAATTACTAAAAAGAGGAAAACTAGGAAAACTGCCTCTGAAATTTGGAAACATTTCATAAGGGGACCCACTCAAGAAGATGGTAGCTATGAGGACACTTGCAAATATTGTGGTATCAAGTATTTGCAAGGCTAACAAAGGGGCACAAGCTCCATGAGGAATCACATCAACAAAAAGTGCAAAAAATTTCCTAGAAATAACCGTCAGGCTTTGCAAAAAATGTTGCAAGCTGCCAAAACAACAGGTACAAATCCTTATGTTAGAAATCCTTATGTTATTTGTTTAAATTCTTGGTTGATTTTTTTATATGCTAACTTAATATTTTTTAAATAAAATAGAAGGGGCAAAAATTCTTCCATGGATTTTTGATCAGATGAAGTGTAGAAAGGGTTTGGCAAAGATGGTAATTGCCCATGAATATCCCTTTAAGATGGTAACCCACTTCTTCTTTAAGGCCTTCCTTAGTGATTTGCAACCTTCTTTCAAGGTTCCATCAAGGAACACCCTAAGGTCAGATTGCATTAAATCTATGAAGAAGAACAAGTTAACTTGTATGAACAATTTGGCAACATTAGTTGTAGATTCAGTTTTACTACTGATTTGTGGACCAACAAGGGTAGAGATAGAGGTTTCATGGCAATTACATGTCATTTCATTGATGAAAGTTGGATTTTGAGAAAAAGGATCATCTCATTTGTTCCTTTGCCAAGCCCACATACCGGTAAAAACATAGCTGAAGCACTTTATGATAAATTGGTCTTATGGAACTTAGATAAAAGGGCATTTTGTGTTATTCTTGATAATGTCTCTTCCAATGACGCTTGTATTAATCATCTTTTAGACACAACATCCTTGAAAGATGACTTACCGGTTGATGGTAACATTTTCCACCAGAGGTGTGGTTGTCACATCTTAAATCTAATTGTCCAAGATGGACTGAATATTTAGGTAACAGCTGTACGCGATACGATGAAGTATATTCGTCACTCGCAAAGTAGAATGGAAAAATTCAAGCTAGCTTGCTCTCAGGTCCAATTAACTTAGCCATTTATTTATGTATTTTCTTAATATTTTAATCTTCCATCCAACTAACAAAATTATTTTTTCTTTATTTCAGACCCAAGTTCCATACAAGAAACCAGCATGGGATGTTCCTACAAGATGGAACTCCACATATTTGATGTTGGAGCTGGCCATGGAGCTCAAACCAGCCTTATGTAGGTATGCTAGCCTTGATAAGAGGTACAATCTAAACCCAAGTGGTATTAAATGGGAGACAGTGAAACTTTTAGCTGTTCACTTGAAGGTTTTTTATGATGCCACATTGAAATTGAGTGGAACCAAGTATCCTACATTAAACCTCTTCTTCACTGAGTTCTGTGATGTTTACCTTACCATTAAAAATATGGGTAGTAGTCCATACCCCTTTATTGTCCAGATGGGGGCTGAAATGCTCACTAAGTTTAATAAGTATTGGACGATTGAAAATTCTCTATTGGCAATAGCTTGTGTGTTTGATCCAAGATGCAAGCTTCTAGTTGTTGAGTACTACATGAAACAAGTGTCCCCTCAAGATTGTGATAGTTTTATTGCCTCTTTGAAACAATGCATGAAAGCATTATTCATAGAGTATGAGGAAGAAAATGCAAATGCTCCATCTGGACAGAACCCAACTGACATGACAAAGAGGTACAACAACTTAATTTTATTTTGGTTCAGCCTTTGTAATTATTTGTTTATACTTTTTTAACTTGTAACATACACTAAACATTAACAGGCAGAAGAATGCACATGCATAAACTAGTGTTGACAATAGAAAGGCTGCACTCAAAGATTATATAAAAGAAATGAGAAACTCTGAACCCTCAAAATCAGAGTTAGATGACTACTTAGGTGATGATCTTTTCTCAATTGTTAAAAAGTTTATTTGTTTATTATTAATATTTAATCTTTATGTATGTTATGAAAATAGGTAGTGAGCTTGATGCAGCAGCTGTAGATGAGGAGTTTGACATCCTAGCTTGGTGGAAATTGAAAGTTCCCAAGTATCCAATATTGTCTAAAATGGCCAGGGACATCTTGGCTGTCCCGATATCAACAGTAGCATCTGAAGCTACCTTTAGCACAAGTGGTAGAGTACTAAGTCCTGTTAAGAGCTCTCTTAATGATGAGAGCATTGAAGCTCTGATTTGTGCGCAGGATTGGTTGAGGGGATCAATTACTGGTGAAGATTTCTTATTTTTTATCAACAGTAGCATCAATTGAAGTTTTATAAAAAAAATTACTTACATGTTTGATGTTTTTTTTTCAGAAAATGGTGAATATTTTGGTGATCCTCTATGGAACACTGATGAAAACTGTGGCAATGAGGAATGAGACTTTGGAAGAGGTATGCTGTATGCTCCTCATGTCTTGAGTGATGATGCACTGTTTGTTCTTTTGATGTAGTAAATGCATGCAAGTCTTATATGTTGCTTAGTGAAACTATGATATTTTTGAGCTTGGGTTTATCATCTTTGGCTCCTCAGATCTCAAACCATGATCTTCAATGATGATACTTTTGGTTTTTCTTTTTGAGTCATTGGCTGAGATTGGTATGCCTGAGAAGAGAGTTTGAGATCTGGGTGAGCTTAGATGAAATTTATGCATGTTTGGGTTGTTTTGATGTATGGAATTGTTTTTATGCATGTTTAGTTATTTGGTTGTAAACAAGCTATTACTGGTATTGTTTTTATGCATGTTTGGGTTGTTTTGATGTATGGAATTTTATGCATGTTTGTTATTTTGCTGGATGAAACAATATTATATGGAATTTGTGCATTTTTATCATGTAATTGTGTCAATTTTTTTATACATTAAATTTTGATGTACTGTGTGGCAACGATTTAAACGTTAAATCGTTTTGCCGTTAAATTTAAACGAAACGATAAGTGGCATTCAATTTTCTGCCGTCTCCTAAACGAAACGATATGTGGCATTACTGGGTGTGCTGTTTAATTATACGTAACGTTAACGATAAAATCCATTTCCGTGCTCGTTAACCACGTTAGGCACCCCTAATTGGGAGAGCCATCTTTTTGACTTTGGGCTCTGGTTCTATACGCCTCCAATATCCCACTATCTATTCCACTCCCAACAGAGAGCTTAGGTGCCTCCTCTTCTCTCCAAAATCGAACCACACCTCTCAAAGTTTATCTTCATCATTCCTACACCATTTCACCAGATCAAAGTACCCACACGTTCTCCTGGTTACTCTCTTGCGTTATCTACCTTTGGATCATCGATTGGAGGCCTCTTCTCGTCGTATTTTTCGATAGAAGTTTTTCGGAAATCAAATCCGGGAAGGTCTCTTCCGAGTTTTCTTGCAAACTTCTAACTCGTTACACATACTGAGTAAGTAAATTTGTTGAGTTGTATTAGATTTCTACCCTTTTGTTACTCATATTAATTTCAAAGGGCCAAATTGAATAAAGTCATTTGCAGTTTTTCTGTTACCGCTGTGACCTTGCATCAGTCTTTAAGTAACTGTTGTTATTTTGTTTCGAATTTGGATGTGAGAATAGTTTTGTTTGAAACTAGACTTCCAGATGAAAATTTTGGTATCTAAAGTGAATTTTTCTGAGATTGGTTGGTATTTTTACAAGATTTTTGAAACCAGGGCAACTTTTGAAAATCAGTTTCTGGAACAGACAGACCCCAGTGTGGTTTTTCATTTTTCATTTATTCTCTGTTTGCATTTAGGACTTGAAACTTTTAGGTATGAAACTAGACATTTAGAGGCAGCTTCTGTAAATTTTACAAAATTTTTAGAGATTTATTTGAAGGGTTTCAAGGCAGGAACTTTCAGACGTATTTACTGGCACAATTTGCTGGAACAGATTTTCTGAAACCTGATTTTGTCTGATTTCGAAAATTCACTATAATTAATCTGTATGTCCAAACAACATGAAATTTTTACAGTAGATGTGTCCTATTATGTTTCATTCACAGTTAAATTTTCATTTGATTCCGTTCAGCCGTTCTTGAAATAAAAAGGATTTTGTAAACTGTCGAAAATACCCTTCACGGGTGGTGCCAGAAAATTGTCCAGCACTATTGTTTTAACGTTGTGTATTGATTTCTAGAGTTGTTAACCACTGTTTAGTATTTCAAATCATCTACTGGTATAACTAATAAGGTGTACTATAATTGTATGATGTAATCAAAGGACTAATCAAACCCCTAACTTTATCAACGGAGTTGTTGAATGTGAATTGTTAATGTTTGCTCGCTAAAGTAAGGACTTAGTCTAGTATTTGTCTATGTAGAGTCGGGGCAGGTTTTCAAGCCGACTAGGGCTGGTGCAACCGAGGGTCTGTATGATTATTTGTTTGCTTGCTGATGTTCATTTTGTTATCAGGTACGGATTTCACTTGAGTTTTAATTATATGTGATATATGTTATGATTGTTGTTGTTATTATTATTATTGCTATTATCATTATGCATTCTGAATTCATAATTGGAATTTTATTCATGAGATCATTTTGTGAAATTGTATATTGATGCATGATTGTTCAGTGGCATATTGAATGGTATCCGATTGAAATGTTGGAAAATGGCATATTGAATGGTATCCAATTGAAATGTGATTTGATTGAGGTAAGTACAACTTGTGTGGTTGAGATAGACACTCGTAATGTTTGGAGGTGGAGTCATGACCCATCCTACCAAGCACCGTGTAATAAGCGCTTATGTACCGGGACTCAGTAGGTCTAGTCTAGAATGGACCGGAGTGTGAGTGTTCCCAGCTTGCTTGTACATTTGTTGATTTAATTGATTGAATGGTATATGAATTGAATTGGTCGGGGTAGCCCCTCGTAGAAGGTGCTCGCGACATATTGACTTTGATAATGAGAAAAGAAACCAGACTTGCATACTAGAAAGTTGTCCAATCAAATGTGTCGGCATTTGTTATACTTTGGAATTTGAATTGTTATGGAATTGATTGCCGAGCTCACATTGCATACTGCATTGATTTAATTAATTTGACATTGTTATTTCTGGTTGGAACAAGATGTGAATGTTTTTACACGATAGTTGTTGCATATGATTAATTACTTTTCTAATAAATTGAAATGACAATTGGCAAACTCTGAATTTTTAAATGATTGGAAGAGTACTGAATTTATTTTCTAATTGCATTGCTTGATCGAAAGTTTAGATTTAATGTTTTTGAAATAAAAGAGAATTTGATTTGGAATTTATATAACTCAGTTTCGTATTTAGTTCCAACGCATGATAATCAAAACTCAAGTGGCTGGAACTGAATACCGTACTGAGATAAATTTTATTTATCTCATTCTGTGCTTTTTGGCATGTTTTCACTATTGGTTGTGGGTTCCAGGTTTCAGATCAAGTGCTGGACAGCGAGACGAGTAGTTGACCTTTGGACTTTGTGGTTAGCAACTTATGGCATTTGAACCAGAATATTGAAATATTTATTTCATATTTAAGTAAATAATTATAAATTTATAATTGACATGTATATTAATTATGTATAATCAATAGTAATTTGTAAAATGAGTGGTTCTAAGCCTTGCGGGTGCAGCAGGCATCCGCGGCGAGCACTTCGTCGCGTGTTGTACAGTTACAGTATTCGACGGGGTGTCACAATTACCATAATGAATATTATTCATTTTGACATTAAGTTACTATAGTTTCGCCTATGTAGATTTATTTTTATTCGAAAATTTAGCCAACTTCAAAATTATATATGTTTCAATATCAATATTCATTTAGAAATAAATATTAATCATACCATTTGATGTATCATATAAAAATCGAGCATGAGATGAAATGTGTTCTATGAAACTACATTAAAGTTTTTATACATGGTAACTTCTTTTCCAAAAAGCGAAAATTCAGATTTGAACTTTTATTTACAACAAAATGAAGAGGATAAAATTCAGATTTGAGAAGACGAGTATAAGTATTTTTCGTTACATTGATTGTTTGATATCAAAAACATTTCAACGGTGATTATTAGCCTCAAGATAAAACTATTAAGAATAAGAAATATAATGAAAATTAACAAACCCATAGCTAAAAAAAAGAACTATGCAAAACCACCATATAATTAACTATGCCAAAAAAAAAGTAGCATATAAAATAGTCGATGGACGGTTTATGGTTATTATAATTTATGAGCTTTATCATAATACATATAACTTGAAAAATATATATATATATACCAAAGTCCAAAACCAACCGAATTTTTTAATATTATTACAACAAATAAGATTCAATACTCGAGTAATGCAAAATTGAGTCTCCGAGCACTCAACTATGACAAATGCTCAGAATTTGATTCAAATTATCTTGATAGATAACATATAGTCAATTGACTGAGACAGTCGGAGTGGGAACATACTTGCGAGCCCACAAGTGTCTTCCGTTGATGTTGTACATGGAAACTCGTTCACCATCCAACAAAAGATTGATGTAAGTATCAGTCTTAAACACAACCCTGCCATACATTGGCAATATTGTCCCTCCCGGTGGCACACGCTCCATCATCACTTTCTCTATGCAGTCTCCCCACCTCCTGCATATGCAAGTTATTAAACTAATGTAAGAAGAAAGAACCAAATTTTATCATATAAATTAATAAAAATAAAAAAAACATTTATAAATAATAGCCAAAGGGAAAGTGTCAATCCAAACAAAATGATCAAAATATTACGGCTGTAATTGAAATGGGGAAAAGAAAATTTGTACATAGTAAAGTGCTCCCATATCTCCTCCCTTCCAATCGGGAACCCCTTCGAGAAAGTAATAACCATGGACCTTGCATCTTCAGTTGATGCGATTGGCACTCCCATTCCAGGAGCATATAACATAGCCAATGCAGGGGGCACAGCTGGCCTCACCGCAATCAATCCTGCTCTTACTGCTGCCTCTTCCGACTCGTATGCACGCAACAATTCGTACATATGATCATCAAACAGAAGCCTCCCAATCCGATCTAGTATGTGCGCTAGGCCCCTCACAGTTTCATCCTTGTTATAATTAAAGTAACGGATGTCTAGTCTGTTCTTGGCCAGTGAAGTTATCATAGGAATCTCAATATAGTTACTCTGATCATCATCTTGTTGAAGACAGTGTAGAACTGCATCTGCTTCGGCAATTAGTGTGACTATCATGGTAGGATTGATGATCTGCACAATTTGATTAATCACATCTATGCGCTCCTCTAACCACATGAACAGAGCGACAGCATTGCGGGCTCTGCCGGGTTCCAACCCATGAGCAACAAACTTTTCATACACTGCTCGGTCGATCTTGTGAAATGCTAGGACATCCTTCACAGTAGGAGGCGTCATTCAAATATATAGTTTAAAAGATGGGAGATTTCAATAGAATTAATATACAAAGAAATGTTGATTATTTGATTTTTCAGGAGGGACAAGAGAGACTCAGATCTAATTATATGACAATATACAGCTATTCATTTGTTCAGTTTCAGATCTGATAGATTTAAATTGCATTGATTTCTTTCCGTTTAGATGGTCATAATAATAAAAGATTAAAAGGAGGCACCATGAATGATATGCAACTATTAATTAATTTGTTTCAGATTTTGAGTGATCGATAATATCTCCGTGATTATTTTCCTTTATTCTTCCATGCTTCTGACACTCTTTCTAAATTTTTGAGACCAAATCTGTGAATTACTCGAATCCCTAAACCCTGGGCGGCTAAAGCCCATACACGGATACACCATACTGATTGGCAAGATGCCTACTGCCTGTTTCTATTCTTTAGATTAGAAAAGATAGATTTCATTGGCTTCTTTCTCACAAGTAATTTTAACGTCGGTAATCAAGAAAAAGGAAAACTAAGTTCAATTTCAGCATTTCTGTAGATCTTGTTGACAAATAAAATAGAACATACCAAAGTTTTGGGCAAGCGTCATCTAACTGTTAATAATAATAAATTGCTTTTATTAAATTTCAAAATATTACGAAAAATTAATTATCTTTATTTTCTGGTTGTCTCTTTGTTCTCTTAATTTTCAATATGCCTTTATTAGATTCTCGATAAAAAAACACAAATTAAGAATCCCCAAATTTCCCCTAACTCTTCTTTTCACGCAAACTCAGTGCCTAGCCTTGCATATTCAGGAATTTGCAGTTATAACATATTGCATGGTCATGATTAGCATGATGGGTGGGTTTTAACTTCAACCAAAACTGAGATGGACTTCATCTTCAGGTCAGGAGTGCAGGTAGGTATAGACTATAGAGTGTACCAATCAAGGACGGGCTTTTTATTTTACATAATTTAAAGCACGTAATTTTTGTATCCATCTTTTACAGATAAGATAACATATTACCATAACTACCAAAAAAAAATAACAGATACCCCTTTGGTAGGCATTGATGGGAAACAGTCAGGGACCCCTTTGGTCCTCTAAACAATTAAAAAAATTGTACATCCAATCAATGGGATTTTCTTCTTCCATTAGAACAATTACTATAATAAAGAACTCCAAAAATTCGTCGCACTTACAATTGAATTAACAACCACAAATTCTTGTGTTCGTGTGTTTGGATGAGCATGGAATAAGGAATTTTGGTATGCGTGCTTATCCAAATTCCTTATTCTTATATCATGGTTTTATTAATATAGGAATAAGGGTCCAAATTTCTTATTCTTGTGTTGTTTGAATTGCACAAAAATAAGAATAAACACGCATACCGAAAATTCTTATTCTTATTTCTTATTCCAGGCTCATCCAAACACACCTGCAAATAACCAATCTTACCCATGACAGCAGAGGCAGAGGCCGATGATGTGCTGTGAGATGAGGGACTGGGGACTGGGGAGAACTCGCAAATTAAGGAAAAATAAAAGAAAGCACCGAATCTACCAAGGATAAACATAATATACAAGCCCAGTCACTGGCCCAAATCATTCCCACGCATTAAGGCCTCTCACTTTTTTTTTTAAATTTTAAAATCACTATTGAATTTGTGTACAGCCGTACAGGCTTCAATTTTCGCTGGAGATAAATGCGTTTAGGTTCACCCATTAGGAGGTTAATCAAATTTCAATTTTTATTTGCCATGAATAGTTGAGAATGTTTCATTTTAGTATTTTGCGACAGTTACACTTATGTAGTTATGCATAACCATGTTAATATATTATTATTTATTAAGCATTACTATATCACTTATTATAAGTGTATGTTAACCTGCATTTATTTATTTATATTATATTTAAAAAGGCGCCATTCTCTAAGTCATACATCTCAATATTGACTGAAATTTTTAGACACAGGAGCAACGAAATAAAGTATCCTTTGGAATTTGGTAGTTGAGCACTAAAGTATCCTTAGTTTCTTCAGAAATTAGAATCTGTGGACATAATAGATAAGAACATGAAGTTGCTTTTCTATGTGGAAATTTCTTATCTTAATCTTAACTCTGAAAGCAATAATTGAATTCCATATATATATATATAGAGAGAGAGAGAGAGAGAGAGAATAGCTAACATATCATCAATGGCTCAGAGGTTCCCGTGCCATCAAATCATTTTTCGAGATCCAAAATTCAAATGGTCAATCCGAACGGTTCAAGTTGTTCAGAGGTTCCCGTGCCATCAAATTATTTTTCGAGATCCAAAATTCAAATGGTCAATCCGAACGGTTCAAGTTGTTCTCCATACTGAAATATCTTTGGAGACCGAAATTTATATTTTTTCAATTTTTTTTGCTATTTTATTATGATATTTTTTTAAAAAATATGATGATTAGAGAATAATTGCACGCATAGCTACACGGTACGTACCTTTTATAAATATATGCATGCAGATACAGGAATATGACAATCGCATTAGAAGAATACAAGTTAACTAATATATACTAGGAACTCCCAGAAAATTTTTGGAATTTAAAGCTGGTCAAATTGAAATCAACTTATTCTGATCGTGCAATTTCGTGAATTCAGTAACCTAATTAACAATGTCATGCATCAAAAAAAAAAAAAAAAAACGAATGGATAGAATAAAGAAAAATGGTCCTGCATTTTTGTACAGATAGTTTAATTAGTTGATTTCAAATATCAGATCAGATCTCTTTTAGAAAGAAAGAAAGATTGCAGTTGTTTTAAAGAGGAAGCTTCTCTATCTTGTAAGAGACGGGACCCATTGTCGAAAGAGAAATAGTTGCTTGCTTCAAATAGATATTGCATTTATTAGTTTTTTTTTTTAGACAAACTAGATAGAGACTATCTAGTGTACAAGAAAGAAAAAGGAAAAAACAAAAAGCCTAGAACAACAGAAACTAACTAAAGGCTAGCAAAATTTCATAAAAAGTGTGGCCTCTTGTACGATCCAATCATGCAAAGCCTGCACCGATCTTCTCTCATTCCTGAAAATTCTGTTATTGCGTTCTCTCCATAGAGTCCATAAAGAACTGCAAATTAAAGTCTTTTTGTATCTATTGTAACCTGGGTTTGCAGAGTGTAGAGTTTGACACAGGGTATGCACCGTACCTGTAACCTCTGTAGGGATTTGTAGGCTAATCCAAACATTCGTTGCAAGACTGCAATCACAAAATAAATGTTGTGCATCCTCTAAAACATCCTGCCGACACATATAGCATCGGGGAGTGATCTGAATGCCACGTTTCATCAACTGATCTTGTGTCAAAGTTCGTCCCAAGGCTAGGTAGTATATACTTTAGTGTAGGGGGTAATTTCAGAAACCAAATATTCTTGAACTTGAAACTCATTTTACCCGCCGTGGCCAGCCACTTGTACGTGGAAGCTACCGAGTAGCTACCATCTGCTCTCCATCGCCAAAGGATCGTATCATTACCATGTGAGAGGAAAAGCCTGTTTGCTTGCAACAGTATTGAGGACAACTCGGAGGTGAATGGAGCAGGGAAGAAGTCATGGGGGTTTTGCACAGCATCTTTAACTGATATTGCATTTATTAGTTAGCTATATCAATTTTGAACATCTCACCTTGGTGGGCGTAGGCCACTAGCATGTCTCTCTAAAATAAATAATACTGCATCTTAATGTCTATATATTACCAGTCAACTCTAAATGCTAATATGATAGTAGCTAGCAAACTCAATGACATAAGTATATTATAATTGTTAATTTTAGAATATTGCTTAGTATGTAATTTTGTTAACATTGTTACACCATTATTTATTATTTTCAATTATTTATAGGAATATAAAAATATAATACGAAGTTGTTAAAGAAGTATACTAAAATATCAAATTGATTTTATAATTAAAATTTAAAAGGGATTGCATGAAAAAAAATATGATGGGAATTAATTTAGATCGAACTATAGCTAGTTGCTCATGTTTGTTAATGTGATAGGGAAAAAAAAAATTTAGAGAAACTATATAGTTTTGCTGCTCCTTCGAATTATATATTTCACATGTACAAGAAATTAGTAGCGATCGAATTGGTGGCTTACTGGCTTCAGAATTTATAATTTTTCGAGTAAACTAAGTAACTAACAATGAACTAGAAAAGATGGTAATCGTCGCAAACTTTGTTTCCGCTATCTTTCCAATTTACAAAAGAAAAGGTACGGTTGAACTGTTTCAATTCAGAATATCCGATCAAAAGGGAACGAACTAAATGCACATTAAAGAGCTTTCGTGAATAATAATATCATGGAATTAAATTGGTCTGTTTGTTTTGGATCGGACTGTCCGAATCCGAATGGAATAGTAATTAGTAGGCCGAACGGCAGATGCGTTCCTAATACCGTCAGCACATGTTCGTTTAGGGTCAAAGTGAACATGTTGATTTGCTTTAGAAAGAAATATTTTCCCTAGAAACTTATTTTTGCAAGATGTAACAATTAATGGTGATTTTGGTCGCATATGTATTTTCTTTAGCGAAATTTGCTGTTTTTATAGGCAGGTCTCAACAAAAATATTTCTTTCCTGCATATATCCTATGGTCATCATTCTCTCCCCGGAAGTCAAACAACTCTTCTTAATTAAAATTTGGCTGAAACATACAATTGTATTTCTTTTTTCCCAAATCAAAGTATAATACTGCTCGCAAAACTACTATAAGATAAAGGGGACAATTTATAACTTGTAAAAAAAAAATTTAAGAAAAAAGTAAGCATAGAAAGTGGCAAAAACACAATCGAAGATGTATGTCATAAATTATCTATACTTTTATCTTGCAGAAAAGCGGATTTGAAGGAAGCTTTAATCCTAATTAATAAGGTATTTCTTTTTTTCTTGGTTGGTTTTAGTTGGGTTGTTTGCCATTGAAGATATCTTTTATGGCGATTGTAAAGTTGCATGATAGCGAACTAGTCTCCAACAAATTGTTTTGAAGGTCAAGAAGGCGCGCGAGGAATTGCTTTTCCTTAAAAGCATGTGGCGGTTTTATAATTTCAAGAAGCTTTGTCAATAATCATTTATTTTTCTCTTAGTATTCGATGATTATTCATGTATAAACAGACCATTTCAAGAAGCTTTGTCAATAAACATTTATTTTTCTCTTAATATTTTCTTGTACCTTTTACCGCTGAAATTGTTGCTCCTTATTATTTTTAATGAATTATATTATATTTTTTTAACTGAAATGTATTTTTGGATTGTACTATAAAAATTCCTATTTGTTTTCGAATAGTACCTCTCGTACTAAAATATATAGTTACTGGGTTGTATGATCAATATATCGGAATAACTGCATGTCTATAACGATATAAAATATTTGCTTATAGATGAAAAGTTATTTCTCGTCAGATTTAACTTTTTCCTTTTTTTTTTAAGGACATGTGGCAGTTACACACCGACAATTTTTTATTAATAAATAAAGGTCAGAATAACTTTGTCATGTTGTAATATTCTTATACGGGGCTAATCACTTTTTTATACTAAAATAAATGCTTGTTCAAGACAAATAAAACATTGTCATTTTATTACTGTATATGATGAAATAACTGATGGCAAGAAAAATAACTTGTTCATTTAATTCACAAAACTTAGAGCGATTTTTGAAACAATGGTTATCTGATTTTCTTTATTAATCGTATGCATCTAATTTAAATTTTTGAATAGGCTGACGCTGCGATTTTATTGGTCGAACCTGTATGTTACCGGCTAATTGAGGATACTGGTCGATTAGATGATTTTTGTGACTACTGCAAGTCGGTTGCGAATATATTTAAGATTTAATGTTCCTAGATGTAATAATCATTTTTCATCTTTTGCTTTGGTTTTAAATAGTTTTTATTGCCAATTTTAAGATCTTAGCCTGAGAAGTGAGATGTTATTTAAATTATTAGTACATGCTCCTTTTTTATTTAACATCCAAAAAAAAAAAGTTGGTATGTTTTACATATTAGGGAAATTTCTTGAACTCTCTGATCAGTAACCCAGTACTTCTGTTAGCGCCCTTATTAGTTTTTTTGAGAAAAAATAAAATTACTTCTTTCTATCGCAAGTTATTTCTGCGATTGGAATAAATTGTTGGAAAATAATTACGGATTATGTCATCTGAACTAGTAAAAAATATAACTGCGAGTAGAACTTATTTATGCAACACTCCTCGGCAGCTGCTACATAGTTATTTTTTTTTAAAAAAAAAACAACTTATTTTATGCAACCAGGCTCTTTTCATCGTTTCAACTTGTATAGTAAGAAAAGCTACAATATATCTGACTATCTAGCAAACTAAGGGTGCGTTTGGATGAGAGAAGAAGAAGAGGAAGAAGGAAGATGGGAAGAAAAAAAATTATAAACAATCCAAACTCTTCACAAAATTACACACTTCCCAATACTTCTTCCCATTTCTTCCCTTCTTCCCTTCTTCCCACACCTATCCAAACGCACCCTAAGAAAAGCAAAGTACCAAACATGAAAAAACCTATTCCATAGAACACCCATCATATTTAGGGGTGTCAATTTCATATCGTTTCAGACGTTTCCGTTCCGTTCCGTCCGAAACGGAGCGGAAACGGAGCGAAATTTAGTTACGTTTTACTCAGTGGAACAGAAACGGAAACGAAATCATTTACGTTGGTAAGGACGGAACGTAAACGAAATGGGCTGATTTCGTTCCGTCCGAAACGTTATTCCGTTCGCGAATTGCAACATTTTAAAATTAGAATTGTAGAGGCGGAGAAATAGAGGAGAACACAGATCTTCTTTCTCTCTCTCTCTCGCTATCGCCGCCTCTCTTCCCTCACTCCCCTAAGTCCTATGCTCACCTCGCTCTCCTTTCCGACGGCCTCCCTCACTCCCTCACACGAGGAGAGGAGAATACCTAGCCGCTCTCGTCTCTCTCGCAACGAGACCCTCGCCTGCCTCCTCCCTCACTCAAACCCCATCCGATCCCCACCGAGAGAAACCCATTTCCCTCTCCTCTCCGATGGCCTCTCTCTCTCTCTCTCTCTCTCTCTCTCTCTGACCCGAGAGGCGACCTTCTTCTCCAACCTTCTTCTTCTGTGCAGCAGCAACATTGTCGCTGTACAGGCAGATTCTTCTTCAACAGCAACACCTTCTTCTCCGTCCTTCTTCAGTACCAAACAAGCCTGTCGTTGTACAGACATAAATTTACTGGTATAGGCGAAATTGTTACCAGTTAATTGTAGATGGTTATTGGGATGTAATAAGGGGCTATTATGGGTGGCCGAGAGGGGGCAAGCTCCATGATATCCACGTCGGTACAGAATTGGGGCTTTGTTGTAGACTCATCTGCAGACACAGCACATCAACGTTCCTCAGCAATACTCTTTTTTCGAGAATATATGGTAAATTGGTTTGATGGGTGCAAAGAAAATCGAAAGGCAAAGCTTGGTGTTTGTCAAGATGCATTTCTTAAGAGTCTCCTTCTCTAGTGCTTGAGAGAGCTATTCTTTCCACCACCAAAGCAGTTGATATAGACCAAGTTTAGAAATTATAAAACCATCGGCCAAGTCTTAAGTGAAGAAAGAGTGCATCTGAGGAGAGGTACCAGTTTTTCTGGTTTTCTGGTACTAGTATTTCGTTTCTGTTTTTTTTTTTTGTATTTTTTATTTTATTTTACTTGTTTGGGTTTATTCTGGTACCCCTTTACTGGTACCTGCTAGGGGTTGTTAGGATCTGCTGCCAGGTTTAGGTTTGTTTATCCATGATGTATTGTTCGAAACTGTGCCAAATGGTGCTTTTTTATTCTTTTCTTTGTTTAATGACGGGCATACAAACTCTTAAAAAAATGGTGTTTGTGTATTCTTTTCTTTGTTTACTGGTACCTGCTACGGGCATACTGGTAATTGAACGTTACTAACGTTCTAACGTTTAGTACAGACGGAACATTAAACGGAAGCATAATTAGTTTCGCTAATATCACGGAACGTTTAGCGAAAAAAAATAGAGTTACGTGATTAGCGACGGAACATAAACGTAACAAGGTATTTCCGTGTCCGTTTATAACGTTTGACACCCCTAATCATATTGTCCCATTGCCAGTAGAGGTGCTAACTGCCAACAAAGTAGCAAAGGACGCGTCTGTAATAACTATATGTAACAAACCTTAGCGCCTAAGAGATACTTGAATTTGTAAAGTTTTATGGGTGCGCTTTAAAGTTTAAAGTGGAACTCATAACAATTAGTGGAATGCGTTTGCTTGCCATTTGGAACAGACATTGCTTTTTCCCTATTGTTGGTGCTCCTTTTCATTTTCAAGGATGACATAGGCATGTTTGTTAAAAGAAAACATTAATACTATTTAACAAATATAGCCAGCCAATTAGCTCCTTTAATTTAATTAGTTTTGCAATATAATATTTCTTCACAAAAAAAAAATGAAAGAAAAATCTCTTACCATCGGAATAAAAAAGAAGGATATATGGAACTTTGGAGTCATTTTTTGACAAATATTTAGAGGTGGGCTAAAGTGTCATAGATGACAATGCCATAAATGTCTTTTTTGAGTCATTTTTTGAAGATTCGAAATTCAATCTGTCAATCCAAACCGTTCAAATTGATCATCATATTGAAATACCATTGGAGACCAAATTTTATATTTTTTTTTAATTTTTTTGCTATTTATTTTGATATGTTCAAATTGGAGGATCTGAAATACTCCAATTATAACGTTTTTTTTAAATAGCAGAAAAATTCGAAAAAATGTAAAATTTGGTCTCCAAGAGTATTTTAATATGGTGAATGACTTGAACGGTTCGGATTGAGCATTTGAATTTTAAATCTCGAAAAACGATTCTATGACACGGGACCCTCTATGTCATCTATGGCCCGTTAGCCATCCTCTATATGAGGTATATATATATACTAGTTGTATTTTTGCATTTTTCACTAGTGATGATCGTAGTCATCATCACTTGCATTAGTAGTGCTATGTTCTAAAAAAATGTTATGTTATTATTCAACTTGTTTTCTGGAACTTTGAAAAGAAATTCACTTAATTAAGTTCGTCGTTAATTGAAACTTAAGGGTCTTCACTCAAATTTGGCGAGACGAGGTGAAAATTGGGTGATAGATAAAAGAAGAAGAATTACTTCAGGAACTCTTGCGTTCTAGCACAATTTGATAACGTCACTAAAGAAAAATAAAAATAATAAAAAATTAACTCCATACATTTTTCACAAAAAGAAAATTTTTACTCTCTTATTATCGAAATAAAAGAGAATTGTTGTGCTTGGGAATAGATTTGTTAATTTTATTTATTATTATTATTATTATTATTATTATTATTATTATTATTATTATTATTATTATTTTTGCCTTGCTAGGTCGTTACTGATGATCATAGGCTCCGTTTGGATGGTGTGGGAATAAGAGGAATAAGGAAAGAAGTATTAGGAAGTGTGTAACTTTGTGAAGAATTTAGATTGTTTATAATAAATTTAAGAGTAGGAAGAAATTATTCCCTATTCTTGCTCACATCCAAACGGAGCCATAATCAGTTGCAATAATAGTGCAATATGTTTCTCAAAAATGTTATGTTACTTGTGAGCTTATGTTTCTGGAACTTTTTTTTTTTAAAAAAAAACAGTTAAAAGTTCCTCATTAATTGAAAAACATAAGGGTCTTGTACTCTTGTGTCAAATTTGGTAAACGTAAATGCGCCATGAACTATTGCCTACCGGTCTCTAGCACAATTTGATAAGTAAACGAATAAAGAAAATAGAATGATTTACTCTATTATTTTTATTATTACTTATTTCAGTCATGATTCAAAAAAGATCAATGTAACATTATTTTTTTAATCTTCTTTGTGTCCTTTTTCTTTTAGCTGCAAATATTTTTGAAGAAACTTTTACCTATCAACTGGTGGCACACTTGTAGAACTGGCCTTCTCTCTTCAAAAGAAATGCTGCTAACTCTAGACCATGTTTTTGTTTTATCCATTCGTGATCCAAATAAAAGAAGCATCTACAATTCAAGTCACCCCTAATGCTCAATTACTAACGGAAAGCAATTTAATTTAAACGAGACAAGGCTTGAGAAACAAAGGGGTGCGCATTGTTGGTGCTAAAAGCAGAAAACAGTGCCCATGGATTTTTAATGTTTTTCTGCTTTTCGGTAAAAGCCCATGGATTTATAAAGCAGTGTCAGAGAAATAGGCACGGGAGGTAGGGGCACTAAAAACATGTGGTCTGCACTGCTCTTATTTTTATCTTTTCTGAATGCATCCCCCCTTGTCACTTGTCCCTTGAGTCCTTGACCACTTGTGTTGTGTTGTGTTGTGTTGTGTGTTCTTCGTGGAGTCCAGCCAGAACCAAACCCATTACTCAACACCAGATCTGAATCTCCTTTCCATATTTCTCATCCTCTCCAGTGTTTCTACACAGTATATGTCCAGTGTCTTCAATATCTACCTTCACAAAGGGAGCCTACTATCCTGTTCCAATGAACCTAATTGAGAGGCTTCAAGTGTCTTTCTTTCTTTTGTCATTGAGGCATAGGGATATCTCGTTTTTTCCCCTCTGATTGGTGATAGGAAAAAGTGATATGTACTAGGTTGTAGATTCCCAGCATCTTCTTCCATGTGCTCAAATGACAACATAGACTTTGAACAGGAAAGTTTAACAATGGACCATTGAAATTGAATTCAACATACAAGAAAGGACAATAAAAGCTGGAAAAAACAATAATTGCTATAAGCAACTAAACAAGTACATCTAGACAACAATTTCATGTACCCAAATCAAATATTACAAAATATCTAAACCAATACAAAATTGATATCATTACGATGCACCAAAAGTCAAATTTGGGTAATAGTTCATGCAGTTTTTTTTCTATTTCGAAGCTCTTTTTTGCTACCACATAATTTATGTTCCTTTTGGGCTTTTTACGCTGGTTCAAACTTTATAAAATATTAAAAACATAATTACCCTCTAGCAAAATTAATTTGTGTAGCATTTATTCACCGAAATTTATTATATGCATTATCATTAAATTCATGTATTATCTAGATGCAAAAATATGCACAAATTGAGAAGATCAACTATATATGACATTTGATTCATGCAAAGTTAGTCCTTCAATTCTAATAATTAAGACCGATTCCAAAAAAAAATAATAATAATCTTAAAAAATTTACAACACGATATGATGCATTCGATTGGTAATTAAACATATCCGATCAAGCGTCATTGCAATAACTATGACAGCCAATACGAACCCACAAAAAATTAAGGGGTGTTTCAAAGGTACACTTGGTAGTTGGTTCTCTTCTCTCCTTAGTAATGCCCGAAAATGTTAGCCTACGGGCCATTTTAAAAAAAAAAAAAATTGCCCGAAAAAGACAAAATAAATGATAATGTCTACAGAAATGTCTGCAGAAATTCAAGAAATTTGGACAAAATAAAAAGACACTTGGTAGTTGGTTCTCTTCTCTCCTTAGTAATGTCTGCAGAAATTCAAGAAAACAAGGGCTACTAGAATTTGAAATTTTGTCCAAATGCACACAAAAATCATAATAAATATGGTCATATAAAATGTCCACATTACTCATATAGTGACACGTTGAAAGCAGAACAAAAGGATCTGGTAATTTTATTTCTAAAAAAAAAAGTTTAATTGACTAACCAACGTCTTTTATGTTTCGGATCTTCTATTGCGCTTGATGTGTGACAACATTTTAAGTAGACTCTTTTTATTAAAAAAAAAAAAGCTGGTAACCCAAATATAAAATCTGTTACAATGTAGAACGCAATACAGAGAGCCATACAAAAGTATGAACACTGGAGAACTGAGATAACTTTTTTTAATGCTCCAATCATGGCTGCTATTATATTCGTATACTGTATGGGTTGGTAAGTCTCTGGAGTATACAAATACATGATTGATTTCTATGAAACTAGTCCTGATTCCTTCAAGCGAACCTTTAGCATTCATATCCCTGATTTTTTTTAAATGCCAAAAATAGGACCGGTAAAAAAATATTCATGCAACTATGGCCACATTTTTTTCGTTGTATTTTGTCCAGTGTGGTTTTTAACCATGTACAGCCTATTTGTGTAGCATTTGCAACCTAAAATGACTGCCAGCAAAAATGAAAATCAAATATAAAATTATGAATTTTTAAAATGGCATTTATAAAATTTGCTACTTAAAAATTTCGAAGGTAATGACGGGTGGTGCTTTGGGCAACCGATCTTTTGCTTTGAGCAACATTTAAGGACAAAAATATCCTCATATTTTTCACAGCAGCGTTTGATATATTCATTAAGTCATCAGATGGAGTGGTTCGTTCAAAGGAAAATTTGGTCATTTTATAAAAAATAATGTTGCTCAAAGGAAAAAAGTATGTTGCCCAAAGCAACACCCGGTAATGACCTTTTTTTTTCTAATTTTTTTTTTTAAAAAAAGTATACAATATGCAGCATGTGTGTTCAATTAAACTGAGGTAGAATCTTTTTTTTTTTTACCAATTAAAACAAGAGTACAAGACGATACATATATTTATTTATGGACACATTTAATCATTAATATATTTTAGTATTTACTTTAAACCCTCTATAATTAATATATTTTCTGAATACTATACAAGTTTAATTGTGGATGTAAGGTTTATTCACGGTCATTTGGCAATTATAAATACGGTAAACAATGGCAGTTAGAAAACTACAGTAACAAAAAGTGATGGAATGAGCAATATTTAGAAGAGTGCTTAATTAATAGTACACCTAGATACGACAAAACATAATAATTAGGGTGAACATATATAAGTGTATTGAACTATTGATTCGATGTCTTCTTTTCATGTTTGGTAACATTTATTTGACTTATCATGAAATATAAATGTAATTAAAGACCTTATTTAATAGTTTTTCATCGAAAAAATATATGACACAGAGAGTATATAAATGGTAGAGTGATATGTAACCATTGCTATATATAAATATGGACTACACATTCTATTGTAACTTGTAAGTCATGGATGCAACAAAAAATTAATACGTGTTTTAGTGGATATATGTTGACCTAATTTTTCATTAGTGATGATTTCGTCATCACAGTTAATCCAATAATAATAATTAAAGAGAAGTCGATCGCCACTTCTTTTGTTCAATCTGGACATCATGAATCATGCATATTTGTCTTATTCAGGCTCCCCATTTTTTTTTTTTACTCTCTTTTACTTGGTATGTCACATTTGCATTTTTATTACCCTAAAAAATAGTGTCATGCTTCACATTTATATTTTATTATCCCGATAAATAAATGCCATATTAGGTGATGAAAAGACGTACACTTAAGTACTTAATTATTAAGTAAACTACAATGATCCCGTGCGATAGATAGTACGCCCGCAACACTTTATTTTAAATCTCATTTATTGACTTTCATTTTCTCAAAAAAGCTTACTTTTAATAGATGCATTATTTGACCAAATGAATATTAATCTCGCTGTCAACATAGAGCATAATATTTATTACCAATTTATGTAACAAAAGTAGAATATACATGTATAATATGCATTTATCTTTATATGTTATACTGTTAGTTGATTCGAAATGATAAATTAAAAACGGCAGGTTATTACAAGGTAAAAAAGCCACACAAGTGACCACATTGCGAGCAGGGCAAAAGATCCAACGGACTCTGGCAGGCAAACCTACTAAATAAATAAACCAATAACAATAAGCAGAGATATACTTAAATACTGTTTGCATTTGCAATTGTCTGGGAATAAATAATAAATGTAATCGTCTTGTGTTAATCATTGGTGAAATAGTCGGATTCTCGAAAGCGGATAAGAGACCAACCGGATCCAACCAATCATACCCGTTAGCATATCTGAAACCCGATAAGTTTGCGTATAAATTCCGTCCCCTTACATGCCCCAATTCCCTTTTCCCACTCCTCTCTCCCCCCTTACTAAGGTTCCCTCTGCCCCAAAACCCTGCCTCTCTCTTTACCTCATTTAGATATAAATCAACAAACCCATTTCCTTACAAGTTACAACCCTTAATTAATTACTCATTCATCTTCCCTTAAACTACTTTTTACCAGTAAAAGGGAAAATTCTGTCAAAATTACCATTAACTCTGCCAAAATTTCGAACCCTTTTCTACGCATCATCATCAATTGGGGAAATTCTGCCGAAATTTCGCCTAAAAGAAGCCTAGTTAATTTTTTGTATATTTCTTCCATAAGCCATAAATAGCACAAATTGTTGGTTTGTCTCTTGATGAATCACCTCTTCAGTTGGCTATTTTTGATTCATGTCTCCTATCCTAAGTGAGGTCCTTCGGTCCGGGTTTATGATAAACTCCTCCCTCCGACGACGCACCCACCTTGTCCAGTCTTTCTCAGTTGTATTCCTTTACTGGTTCTATGTTTTCTCATAATTTATAGATCAGGCACACACCTACTCCTTACAATTTTCTAGTAATTACACAAACCAATCGAATAATTCTCTAATATTTCTAAATAAAACATACACCCCAACCCCTCCACCCTTTTGTTTTTCTGTTACAAGCTTCAGTGAGGCATAGAGATTTTTATTGCAATATTTAGACTTCTTAAAAATAAGTATTTAGAATCAAAAGCTGTTGGATATTCTATGGCATCGTCAAGTGGGACGTCATATACATCTCTGTCTGACGAGAACACGAAGATGAGGATGGAACAGCGGAAGAGGCGAAGAATGGATTCAAACAGAGAATCCGCGCGGCGATCAAGGATGCGCAAGCGCAAGCAGCTGGAGGATCTGACGGCAGAGGTTGACCGGCTCAAAGCCGGTCGTGCCACAGCGCATACAGCGCTGGCCACAGTAAGACAGCACTACATGGCTGTTGAGGCAGAGAACTGCGTGCTAAGGACCCAACTTGGGGAACTAAACAACAGGCTCCACGCACTTAATGATATTGTAAATTTCATAAATGGCCTCAATAATAACAACAACAACATCAACAACAACAACAACAATCCAAACGGGTTTGACCCGTTAAATAATGGCTTTGTGTCAGGATTAGGGATTGACATGAACCCTTGGAGTGTCTCTGGTGGTGTTAATTTGCATCCTCTGATGGCCTCAGGAGACTTGTTCCACTGCTATTAGCATGCTATTGCTAGCACATGACATGATGGATGGATATATATTACTTAATTGTATTAATAATTGTGCTGGCGACGACTTTTAGTCATACACCCTGCATTTATACATAATGCCATATTATAGATGTGGTGGAAGCGGTCATGGGTTTATGGCATTTTGCAAGAATGAGGGGTATGGTGAAATTTCACAATATATGTTATGATTATGAGAGTTGTTAATTATTTGTGTGAGGGTTTGCTTTTGCTTTTTTGTATTTGGCATGTTTGTTTGGTGGTTGGGTACTTGGGTATGGTATGTAGGGCTGTCAATTTCATGCTGTTTCGGACGTTTACGTTTCGTTCCGTCCGAAACGGAGCGGAAACGGCATAGAAAACTGCTTACGTTTTACTTAGCGGAACAGAAACGGAAGTGAAACAGATTTCGTTGGTAAGAACGAAACGGAAACGAAATCATAGGCTTCCGTTCCGTTTCAACACGTTATTCCGTCGGCCCACTAATTTACGTGTGTAGAATTGTTGAATTGCAGAGAGATTCGAAGAGGAGAGGAGATATACTCGAGGCTGCCTCTCTCTCTTTCTTCTCTCCTAAACCTAGCACCGCGCAGGCGCATCGCATCTGTCTCTCTCTTTTCTCTCTTCTTCTCCGTCGACCTAACCCCGTGGTCTCACAACAGATGATCTAAACCCATGGCCTCTCTCTCCGTCGACCTAACCCCATGGCCTCTCTCTTTCTTCTTTTCTATCTTCTTCTCCGTTCTTTCCCTCCGCCAAATCCTTCTGTCCTCCCTTCTACCTTACTTGACTACACAACAAACCCTATTTCTCCTCCTTTTTACCCTACAGACTCCACAACAGACCTCAATTTAAGAGATGTACGAAGGTTAAGGAAATAATTGGAGTAATTTGGGGCTGCAATGTCTTGAAGGGAGGCTGAAATTGATGTGAAATAGGTAGGGCATTCATGGAAGATGGGTTGTAAAAGGGGATATTGTGGGGTGAAGCGGAAGAAGAGGTGAAGGTAGATTGGTGGTGAAGAAGGGATATGAATTGGTTGGAGTTGAATGCAAGGAGGAGGAGGTGTGAGATGAGACCAGTACTGTGAATTGAGAAGAATTGTGTTGAATTGAGCCGCCAATGTGGGTATTAGCAATTGGAGTTGAATAAGCAAGATCTCCCAAATACTTTGAATGGTGCCGAGATTATTGACAAGTTTGGTCTCCTATCACTAACAAGTAACTTGTACATATTTTTACCTTCTTTTTCCTTTTAATTTTTTTTTTGGTTTTTTCCCTTAAATTTTGATTTTTGCCACTCACTGACAAGGTTGGGACTCTTGGTTAATCATTATTTGATCGCTGATCTGTGATTTGTATCAGTATGGGCATTCATTTTGATTATGTTGTGAGATCTGTTTTGCTATGCTAGCTTGGATTTGTTAATGTGATGAACTAGTGTGCTTGGATTTTGTTCTGAATTGTATTTGTATTGATTGCTTAAGTTAATTTTGTTGTACAATCTATGCTTTTTTAGTGAAATTTTGAATGCAATGGAACAGATTAACGTTTGCTGTTTTTATTAATTTAATTTTGTTTTTCAAATATTAAACCTGTGAGTTGTAAGCTATGTGGTCAACGGAAACAAAATTTTAACGTTATGCACGTTTTTCCGTTCAATAAAAGACGGAACGAAAACATAACAAATTTCATTTACGTTATACATACGGAACGGTAAGCGGAAATGATTTGTGTAACGTCCATTATTACGGAACATAAACGTAACTTGTCATTTCCGTGCATGTTCTGCACGTTTGACAGCCCTAAAATTGGTATGGCAACTGGGAAGAGATATTTTCGGCCTACTTTTGTGTGGTGGGGCCCAATGTAAGGTCCAATCATTAATTGAGGGCTCAAGTGTAAAACACTCGAAATGGACAATGGCTCCTTTTTTTTTTTTTCCTTTTGTTTATTGAGGGTAATGTTTTCGGTGCTTTTCTACGTGTGACTTTTGTATTTTATGTTTTTAGTGCAATTATAAACTGGAATTTGTATTTAATTGTGTGCGAAGCATTTACTTTTTTTGCAATGTCAAATTACAAGGGTTGCTTCATGAAATTGTGCAACTATGTTAAGAGGAAATCCAAATCCTGTGGCGCGCGACACAGCGTGCAACGCATCACAGACCGTCCGATCAAATCTCAATGGATGAGGGAGCTTCGTGCATGTAACAGATTGTAAGGCCCGAAAAAATGTAACCCGTCCAGATTTGATCGGACGATCCGTGTGGCGCGCTGCACACTGTGTCGCGCGCCACAGGATTCGGATTGTGTTAAGAGGTCAGCTAGTTGCTAGCATGTTAAAATAGCATCGCTGCACAATTTACGAATTTCTTAGCGTCGTTCTAGACCTATTGAAACTAGAGTTAATATCGCGCGTTCAGAGGCGTAGTTAGAATTTCAAGTCACCATGGAGTCCATTATTATTTTTTTTTGAAAAAATATATGTATGATAATCACATTATCTAACTAGTAAACTTTACAAATATATATGTATATATAATCATATTATTAACATATTTTGTAAGATATGTTATTAATCAATCTTCATCTAAATTTATTTATGTTGGTGAAAAAAATTAATTTGCACTCTATTATTATTATAATTTATAATTAATTATATATATATATTTTTAATTCCATTGATATGAGAATAAATTTCATAATTATTGTTGTATCTAAAGTATTATCGAAATGTTGTACTTTCTTCATATATTTATTTGATATTATTTATTTAGCACATTATATATTTTTATTAAATAATAATAATAATAATAATAATAATAATTATTATTATTATTATTATTATTATTATTATTGTGAGCCATTATATGCTATTATTTTATCTTTATCGTTAATTCTTAACGAGTACGGATAGAATGCGGATAAAGTAATTTTTTAATGGATATGGATAATATACGGGTAAATAAAATTTTAATGAATGCGGATGACTCGAATTCTTATACCAGCTTTTTTATTTTATTTTTTCTGGTTGTAGAATTAAAGAATTAAAAGAGACGTGAGAACATATGTCAATATGGTAACTTCCAAACCATAAAAAGAAATTCGATTGCAACTGTGTATGCAAGTGGATGAGTCCGAGTTAAACACGTCACCTCTGTTTCTTATACCATTGTCATTTTCCTTTATTCTGGGTTTTTGCCAAATTGACGTCTACATTAAATGTACTTAAGAAAAGTATTAGATTATCATTTTACAATTAATTATTCCTGATAATCGAAAAGTTCTCCAAGTTTTTTCTTCTTTTTGTATTAAACGATCATAAGATATATTACAAATACCAACTCTAAATTGTTAAAAGTAATGAATAAAAAACGATTGCCTGGTTTAAAGAGTAACGCTAGAATCAAATATATAGGACGTCAAACATGATCCAAATGTCGAATATTAAAATTTCAAATGGTCGATCCAAACCGCTTAATATGATCTCTATATTTAAATATCCTTGAAAATCAAATTTTATATTTTTTTCAAATTTTCTAACTATTTTTTCGAATTTTCAAAATTGGATGGTTCAAAACATTTTAGATTGAGCATATTGAAAAATTCCAAAAAAATAGTAAAAAAATTTGAAAAAAAATAAAATTTGGTCTCCATGAAGATTTTATAATATAGAACAATTTGAGCGGTTTGGATCATCCATTCCAATCTTAAAAATTAAAATTTTATCGAGTTGGACAAGTGTACGTGTCCTATATGTTTGACACTATCCACTCGCTGATTTAAAAACTGCAAATCTGATATAAGTTTTCTTTTCATGTAATATTTTACTCGAGTACTAACTCCTTTTATTTTAATTGTAAGCCTAGCTTGATTATCGTACTCTTTTAATGTTTCAATTAAATTATTGAATTTGAAGATGATCATCAGTATATGTGAAAGATATTAAGACAATACCACTACTATCAGGTCATAAGCTTGATGGCATATTATTTTATTTATTTATTTATTTTAGAATTAATATCTACTTGCACACTTAATTACAACATTTATTCTTCAACCCGGCAGAAATATTATTTCTTTATAGATCAGCTAAAACCAATAGACAAATGCAATGCCACTATTTAAAGCCAGGACAAAAATAATCCAGCATCAGGCAAAATTGTCAATGAGTCTATTTCTGGGAAAAGAAAAAAAAAAGTAAAAAGAAATCATCAAGTGGCAGTCTTTTTATCTCTTGCTGTCATACTCGTATCACACTTGTGGCAAAAAGAAGAGCAAGTTTTATGGGGCAGTTAATTAATTTAAACGAGAATTTGAGCTAAGCAACCACTGATTTATTGCAACTGGACAAGCACTAGAAAAGGATAAATGTTGCTCTCTTCATCACCACTTGTCATTCTTTTTTCTATTACCATAGAGTAACAAAATGACTTTTGTTAATTTGACTTGTCTTTTCTAAATTTGGAAAAGATCGAATGTACCATTTATTAGTTGTTCTGTAATGGATATATTTTGCTTAATGAAATTGTTGGCTTTGACACTAGCTAATGAGTAAGATACATTTTGCACGCAAAATAAAATGAACTCTTCGCCATTATGTACATATATGAACCCCCCCCCCCCCCCGCCCCCCCTCCCCACCCCACCCAACCCCAAGAAAAAAAAAAAAAGAATCTCATCTCATTTTAAAAGCGACCAAACGACTATTGCTCTTCCAAGAGGCCAGACTGCCTCGACATAGGAATCTCTGAATTGCACCCTTTTCACCAAATTCATCTCTTGATAAGGATCCACACCTACAAAGAAAAAGAAAATCCAGGGTAAGTTCTAAATAATAGATACTTCCTTTTTGTTTATATATACAGTGGTGTATGAATTTACCGTAGCCATCACGAAGGAGAATAAATTGGTAGACTAAATCCATGCAAAGGAATGATAAACTATCATAAGAAAGAGAGGGATATTCTTTTTCCGCATATTTCATATTAAGACTACATGCGTGCTTTGCGGCATCTTCAAAGTCCGAAGCTTTAACCTTTGCTACTCCTCCAGTCTTGGGATCAACAAAGCCAGTCTGAAAACATATACAAGATTGTTTTTTCGTTACATAGCAGATATTAATTTAGTTGTTAGATAATAGTCTATAACAATCAAATTTCCAGTACAAATTCATAAGAATATTAGTACTGAATACCAGTCAGTCAAATTCACAAGAATAACTACCCGTCAGTCGATCAATGGATATTAAATGCCTCCACAAAAAATATAATACAACAACTAAGCCTTTTGTACCAAATAAGTTGGGTAGCTCTACAAAAAATGTTATAAAGAAAAAAAAGATCCTTACCTCATAAGCCTTGTCAAAGAAAAGGGAGGTAAGAAACAGATTCTTATGCCAATTCGTACACTTTGTGCGAGTGCATGCTGGTTTAGAAAAGTTTAAACCTTTCACCACGTCAGTTTTGCACTTCGTGTAGTTTGTGCCTGATGATGTAGCTGACGCATTATACTTCTTGTTGCCGTACCGGTACGTTCCTACCAAAAAATGATGTAGCAAAAGATCATTTGAGGGCACATCAATGAAATTTACATGTTGAACAATTCATCAAAGTTAAAGAAAAAGTAGAGTTCCAAAACCATGTAATAAAAACCCTAAGCTTGAGGTCTGGTCTGATGGATGGGCTCATATCTAAATTCCCTTATGTAAAGAAGCCAGCAAACTTGATTCAGATTCAGTCCATTACGATTTGCAAACAAGGGTTTGGTTTTTAAGGCCAGAATGGCCCCACAGTAATGTTAATGGAATTCTTACAGAATATTATTTGTCAATATCTATTGAGCAGCTTCCTTTTAACACAAAAGTTGCATCTACCTTCTAATGGTCATTGCTTGAAACAACATAAAGTTTAGATTAATAGTTAAAAAAAAATTAGTACCTTTATAGCCACTTAGCATGCAGTTGTTGCCTACCTTCAAAATCTCAGCTCTAGCGGCAAGCAAACCATAATGCAGATAACTAAATAAATGAAAGAACAATCAATATATTTTTTAAAAGAAAAAATATTTGTCATAACAGCTAAAATCATAAAGCCAATACATTGGTCTGACCTATGAACATAAATGTCATAACTAGTTGCATTAATAAGAAGATTTTGCACACTTGATTCTTCTCTTTCAGACACTTTTGGGGCCTTTGTAGCATCTCCTTCAGAAATTGCATAAGCCATCACGACAGAACTATCACCCAAATCAAGGACTCCTACCGTGTCTGCATGTGTCTGCCCCAACTTCCCAAATAGATAGTTAATTGTAACCTAATAGAACAACAATAACAACAACTAAGTCTTTGGTCCCAAACAAGCCTTTTGTCCAAAAAAGATAATTAATTGTAACCTAATATCTACAAAAATTATTAGTTACAACGTGTATTATCTGTGTTTATCTGCTCTATGTAGACACTTAATATCTTTCGATTAATGGCCTTTTGTTGTATAATCAGGGTTATTTGAAGTTTTGCTCTTTGAATGAAATATATAGTTTCCTTCTTTTAAATAATTAATTTATTCAAACTTTTAAGGAAACATTTTGAAGCAAGTTGAAAAACTAAACCAATGCAATAATTTGTGCATAACATCACACTTGTACTTAAAACTACCACAGTAGACTAGGATTTGAACATTTATAGGTGAAACACAGAACTTAATAGTACTTAATAACATTAATATAAAAGAAGGCTAAAGGAAAAAACATGTACCCACTGAAAAGCACCCTCTTGTGTTCTATTAACAAGTGATGTCCATTCAGAATGTGACAGAAGTGAACTTCTTTTTTCGAGCATATGCCTAACCTGCATGAGGAATTTTATATAAAATATGACATAGATAATCGCATGTATATGAAAAAGGAAGTAAATGATGAATCTATTTTAAAAATATAAATTTACCACTTGTAAAATTTTTTCAGCCGCATTTATCCCCACTGTTTCGAGGCCAGCTGTTGCCTACAATTATTGGTTACAAAAATTGTATTTATATTACTTCCTTCAAAGTTAAAAATAACTACTGCACAACCATATTTTACAGAAATAGAAATTACCCCCACTATGACAGGCGTTTTCTTCCATAATTTTGGTGGGATTACAGTTTTGGCCTTTTCTAGTAGGGGTATGAGGGATTTGGCAGCCTTCTTTGGATGCCCAGCGAGTGCACTCAGACCTGGCTTTTGCTGAAGTAATAATAAGATAACAGTTAATTAATCAAAAGCATTTAAGCTTTTATAAGGATATTTAGCAAGTAATTAATATGAAAGATTTTAATTAAGTAAATTCAAGAATAGAAGACAGTAAAGAGAGTAAAGAGAGAAATTGTAAACAATATTGGTTTGATATGCCTCTATTAGAGATGTGCTAATCTTGATTAACCATAACTTAATCTTATATCCCCCTCAAGCCGAAGTCCCACAATGACTTTGAGCTTGGATTTAAGAAACTGAAATCTTGAAATAGGATATTTGGATTTAAGAAACTGAAATCTTGAAATATGTTTGATTCTAGATCAACTACAAACAAAAAGTAACAAAAACAACCAAAAACTACAAAAGCCTAATCAACTACAAACAAAAATTAACTCCATACATGATGCAGAGCATATTGCTGCTAAATATATGGTCCAGATGGACCATCAGAAGAGAGAAAGAAAGAAGTAGCAGTTATTCTATTTTCTAGCAGTTATTTTAATTCCTAGCAGTTATTTTATTTTCCTTGCAGTTATTTCCTATGTTGTAGACAGAACCTCTTAAAAGAGGATGTATCTTTCAGTTTTAATGAGAAATTAAGAAAAATTCTAAATTGTGTTTTCTTCTCGGTGAGAAAATAACTGACTCACGCTACTCGCTGCGTCAGGTGGTATAAGAGCCGATTTTCCTTCCATAACCAATGACAGGAAAAGGCAGCCATGCCTCCGACGGAGATCGGGACATGAAAAACCTTAGAGCCGAGGTTAAGGCTCATAAGGAGGTAGTTACAACTCTGGAACAGAGTGTCCAGGGAATACAACGGAGCCTCGAGGGTATTGTCGCACGGCTTGATGCCATAGCGGTAAACCCTAACAGGAGGAGGGCTGAAGGAAGAGGTCGACCGAGAGGTGATGATGCTCAAGGCGACTTTTTTGACAGACCTACTACTGGCAGCCACCGAGACAACTCTGTCCAAGGAGATGACTCGGAGGAGGGCAGAGTTTTGTCGTCAGAAGGTTGATGTTGGCTCCAAAGCAAGATGATGCTACCCAGCGTCACCAATTGTTCCGAACCAGATGTACCATCAATAGCCGTGTCTTTGATTTAATCATAGACAGCGATAGTTATGAGAACATTATTGGCAGGGGTGTAGCGAACACATTGCAATTGGCTGTTAAAAAACATCCAAATCCTTACTCAATTGGATGGATGGCAGGTTTCAGGTTGGCAATAATACAAGCTTGAAGAATTCCTTTTATTCCAGGTAGGTAGTAATTTTAATATATACTCCTTTTGGCTGTACTAGGTAGGTCCCAAGAATGTTTGTTGAAGGAGTCTCGACTGATCCAGAAAAGGTTCGGGCCATCTCAAAATGGCGCCGGCCTACGACAGTGACTGAGATTTGGAGTTTTCTTGGTTTGGCTGGTTACTACAGGCGGTTCGTACAAGGTTACTCGATCTAGACAAGAAGGAAAGAATTGCCCAACCCAAAAAGTGAGAAAAAAGAATTGGAAAACCGTTCTTAGAGGGATCGCTATAGGTGTGTCGTCATAATTCAAGAAATGTTTCCTAAAAAAGGTTAAAGCAAGTGAAGATAAAGTGATCTTCGTAGTTATTTCAATACCGTATAGCTAGAAATATCGGGCTTTAGCCTTATGCATAATTCCACCAAGCAGATGGACATCTTGTTTCATATACTGAAGTAATTCTACCTTTCTTTGCTTTAAGTTCTAAACACTGATAGTACTCTGATCCACATCACCTTTACCACCTAGTTAAGGGCAGAGACTATTTCCTAACGAGCGCTTTCTTCTAAAAAACCCACCACTTCACTTTTTCACTTAGGCATACCGGCTGCTTCCTTTCCTATTCTTACTTTAGGGTGGGCTATCCTCAGGTTTCAACTTGGTTTTTGATCTCACCAAGTAACCTTATATCACGGCTTCGAATCTGGTATCGTCAAAGCAAGAATCCGAATACCCAACTGAAAATCTAATTTATGTCTTTGAATCTTATACCGTACTCGCAAACTGGTAGCTAAAGCTGCAGAAAAGATCAAGGTGACTGAGCGATGTAAGGTATCTTTTTCTATTGGAAAATATAAGGATGAAGTGTACTGTGATGTGGTAGATATGGATGCATGTCACCTTCTATTTGGTCGGCCATGGCAGTTTGATGTTGATGCACAACATAGTGGCCGAGAGAATGTATACAGATTGGAGAAGGGAGGGGTGAGATTTACCTTACTTCCTCTAAAGATGACCAAATGCCTTAACACTTCTTCAACAGAGAAGCAATCCCACATAACCTTCTTGAACTCAGAAAGGGAGTTTGAGGCAGCAGTGAGAGAATCCAAGGTGATTCATGCAATGATTGTGAAACAAATCTTGTCCCTGGATGGAGATCCTGAAATGGAAGTACCTGAGGCAATCAAATCTTTGCTAGATGAGTTTAGTGAGGTAATTCCTGAAGATTTACCTACTGGACTTCCACCTATGCGAAGCATTCAACACCATATTGACTTGGTTCCAGGATCAAGTCTTCCAAATCTGCCTCACTATCGAATGAGCCCAAAAGAAAGTAAGATTCTGCAGGAAAAGGTGCAGGAGTTACTAGCAAAAGGGTATGTCATTGACAGTTTGAGTCCTTGTGCTGTACCGGCATTGCTAACACCTAAGAAGGACGGTAGTTGGAGGATGTGTGTTGACAGCCGGGCAATCAACAAGATCACCATTGGGTACAAGTTTCCTATTCCAAGACTTGATGATATGCTGGATCAGTTAAGCGGGTCGGTGGTGTTCTCAAAAATTGATTTAAGGAGTGGTTACCATCAGATCCGGATTAGGCCGGGAGATGAATGGAAGACGGCTTTTAAGACAAAAGAGGGGCTGTATGAGTGGCTGGTCATGCCATTTGGGCTGTCAAACGCACCAAGCACTTTCATGAGGGTGATGAATCAAGTACTGAAACTTTTCATTGGAAAGTTTGTAGTAGTTTACTTTGATGACATCCTCATATATAGCAAGTCAGAGGAGGAACACCTCAAACACTTGAGAAAAGTACTGGTGGTTTTGCAAGAGAACAAGCCTTATGCCAATTTAAAGAAGTGCAGCTTTATGGCTAAAAGATTGTTGTTCCTTGGCTTTGTTGTTGGATCAGAAGGCATACAAGTAGATGAAGAGAAAGTAAAAACCATTAGAGAATGGCCAGCACCAAAAACAGTGAGTGAGCTAAGGAGCTTTTTAGGGCTAGCAAGTTTTTATAGGCGTTTTATTAGAAACTTCAGCACTATAGCAACTCCAATGACATAATGTTTGAAGAAAGGAAAGTTTTATTGGAGTGAAGAGGTTGAGTCAAGCTTTACCGTGTTGAAAGAGAAGTTATGCTCAGCTCCAGTCCTAGCCTTACCAGATTTTGATAAGCTATTTGAGGTAGATTGTGATGCAATTGGAGTTGGAGTAGGAGCAGTTCTATCTCAAGAAAAACAAAAACAACCAATAGCCTTTTTCAGTGAGAAGCTAGCAGATGCTAGAAAGAATTGGTCCACTTATGATAAAGAGTTCTACTCGGTGGTGTGAGCTTTAAAGACATGGGAGCACTATCTGATCGGGCGTGAGTTTGTTCTATATTCAGATTGTGATGCACTGAAACATCTGAATAATCAGACCCGAATCAGCAAGGACATGCATGCAAGGTGGGTACAATTCCTACAGAAGTTTCCATTCAAATTAAAGCACAAGGCTGGAGTGCAAAACAAAGTGGAAGATGCCTTAAGTCGCAGAGCCAATTTGCTTGTCACTTTGAGCCATGAGGTAGTCGGTTTTGAGCAGTTGAAGGATTTGTACAGAACTGATGAAGACTTCAAAGAAATTTGGAGGAAATGTGACACCAACTAGCCTTGTGATGATTTTCACATCCATGATGGATACTTGATGAAGGGCAATCAGCTGTGCATCCCTTGTTCATCATTAAGGGAGAAGCTGATTTGCGACCTGCATGGTGGTGGATTGGCCGGTCATTTAGGCAGGGACAAGACAATTGCTGCTATTCAAGAGAGGTTTCACTGGCCTCACTTGAGGAGGGATGTGAGTACAATTGTGCAGCGATGCTATGTGTGCCAAACATCAAAGGGACAGTCACAAAACACTGGACTGTACATGCCACTTCCAGTCCCACACAACATTTGGGAGGATCTGTCTATGGACTTTGTTTTAGGGTTGCCTCGTACTTAGAGAGGTATGGATTCTGTCTTTGTTGTTGTTGACAGGTTCTCAAAGATGGCACATTTCATTCCATGCCGAAAGGTGGCTGATGCACAAGGCATTGCCAAGCTGTTTTTCAAAGAAGTGGTGCGTTTGCATGGAGTACCCAAGTCAATCACATCTGATAGGGACAGCAAATTTCTTAGCCATTTTTTGGAGAACCCTATGGCAGATGTTTGACGATGTTTGACTCCTCCCTTAACTACAACACCACTGCTCATCCACAAACTGACGGACAAACGGAGGCCACAAACAGAACCTTGGGCAACCTGATTCGCAGTATTTGTGGAGACAAGCCGAAACAGTGGGATGCGGCTCTAGCACCTTTAGATTTTTCCTTCTGTCGACCTTAATGTGCCTTTTTTATTTGCAATACCCACAAAACAAGTTCTTGTGTCTAGACTTATAACGGCTATTTCCTAAATCTTGAGTTCTCTCCTTTTGTCTCCCTCTCAACAAATAAACCAACATTTTGTTGGTTGCCCTCCAATGCAGTCAAGTCATTGTCAAAGTCAGACTTGACAAATAGGTTACTCTTCACATCCTTAAGGGTAAGTGAATCACGACTATGAAGCATAGTCTCCGTAAACCCTTTATACGACACCATAAGGAACACAACAAGACCATGACCTTATCCTCATCGTTCGTCTTAATACCAATTCTCTCCATCTCATGAAGGAGAGCGGTATATTCTGAAATATGGACCTTAACTAATGTACCTCCGGTCATTCTCAAAGCGTGAAATCTTTAATTTAACCGCAATCGATTTGTAACCGATTTCTATATAAAGATTTCCTCTTAACTTCTTCCAAGCACTGGATGCCGATGTCTCTGAGAGAATCTCTTGAAGTGTTGAGTCACTAAGACACAACTGGATTGTTGAGAGAGCCCTATGATCCAGTCCCCCGTTCAATATCTTTCTCTTTCCCCTTTAACGAGTCCGGCTGAATAATAATGGTCGCCTTAACTCCTAAATTAGACAATATTATTTTCATTTTTACTTGCCATAATGCAAAGCTACTTGTGTCATCCAATTTCTCGATATCAAATTTGATAGCTATTGTTGAATTTGAACTCGTGGTATTACATCCTTCATAGAGTATTAAATTCAACCTTCATTTACCAAAAATAAAAGCACTTTAAGTCAATTAAGACCAAATTTATATGAGCACCGTAACCTCAAAATTTCAGATTTACTAAAATTGAGTTAGAGCTTGATAGGAATACCAGAATCAAGCTCACCAAAAATATTCTTGCTCGCTGTAGCTTAGTGCACCAAGTAGTAGCCGAAATGCAAAGATTAACTTTGCAATCTTAATTAATCAAGCAAGTGAAATTAAACACTTTGCTTTCTGGATGTAAATCCTTATGCAATCAATATCCAACCAAATCAGAATTTGACTTGTTGTGACCACCGATTTAAGGAGAATGGAAAGTGCATTAATTCAAATATAACCCACATTAAAGATTTTTGAACCAATCAGAAAACGCACCTCCAAAATCGTGTACTCACCAAACAAAGAAGACCATTGCACAGAATACCACAGCACCAGAAAGGATGAGCGGCTCACCTTTGTTCTTGCACCGCACATTGATTGAAACACAAAAACCTACACTGCGTGGAATCAAAGAGGCGATGGCCACTCTCGGAAGCACTAGCCGAACTAGAGAGTGAAACCGTAGCTCTTGATACCAATCTGTTAGTGTTAGGGCAGTGTAATGGAGACAGCAGAGAGGAGAGGAAGAAAAAGGACACAGTGCGGCTAGGGTTGAATAATTTCTGTTATTCAATGCTATATTTGGAACTACGCGAACTGCGCTGTTTGCGAACACAGCCAGTTCGACGCGAACCAAACACACAGCACCTGCTTGTTCGGGAGTGTATTCTGGATTCGCCATTTTTGGTGAATACACAAACAACGCTTGGCGAATTGGAAAATGATTTCTTTAATCCTCTGGACCATGGGTTCTGGTCACGTGAACCAAACATACCAGAAATTATTTATCTACCCTAGAAAAATATAAATTTGTCTAAAGTGAGATAAGAGACGGTTCTAACAAATGATAACAGTAATGAGGATTGGAAAGGAACACTGAATACTTCCAATTTTCAAAATTGGTAAGGGGTTATATCCAATCTTGCCAATTCCAAGGCATTCCAAGACAGTACCTAACGTATAAGCCTCTATTAATTATTTTTCTATTTATATTCAATTACTCAAACAGGTGCTCGATTTGAATATTTAACTTGCTCCTAAATCATAGTTCAAGAAATATTTAAGTCTCAGCATACCTACCTGAACAAATAGCTCAATCGCCTCTCCCATGTGGAGCACCTTCAGATTCTCGCCAAAGCGATACACATGAAGGCGGTTAGCCGAGCTTGCCATGTCGAAAACCACAGCATATTTGTCCTCCCAGTTTGTTCTTTCTTCTGACATATTCTTCCAGTTGGTACTTTCTTCTGGCACATTCTTCGTCTTCGCCGTGGCAATATCGCTCGGTAATTCAAAAAGAAATAGCAACGCTACGGAAACAAAGAGGAGAATCACTGAAACGATCGTAACGACTTTACAGAAACGGTAGATGTCCATGGTTGTGGATCTCCCCCGCCGAGGCACCGAGGAGGCGCCGAGGGAGAGCGGTTATGGGGTTTATGGAATGGCTTAGGACACTCTCAATTACTCGTTCACTGTGGATTGTTTTTTTTAAAGGACAAAACTACCCGCACTCCAGCCCTAAAGTCTGAAAAAGATAAGATCAGATAGGAAGATATTTAGGTCATTTTTGAAAAAAAAATAAAGAGTGAATTAACATCTCGGGAGTGTCCCGAGCAATTCCCAGGGTTTATATCAGATTTTTTTTTTTTTAAAGTTACGGTTAATATCAAAAAATAAATTTAAATCATTTTTACTTCCTTGAAAACAAATCATTGGATTTTTTTTCTGGCAGATGCGTATTTTTGTCGGATAAGTATAATTTACTTTTTTTTTTAAAATAAAGGAAGCACACCTTTGATGAAAATGGAGCGGATAAATTTCGCTCCAGACCTGAATTATGATCCAAAAAAATACTCTTGATATTCAAATTATATCTCTATTCGAAAATATTTGTATTCGTGGCGGTATCTAACCAAAATAATATATATAGAGATGGACATAGTTTGACTACTATAAAATCTGCATTCGTATCGGACCAAACAAAATGTTATCCGATTCGTATTTAATTTGCTTTCACCCCTAAATAAATCAGTGGAAATGATTAACATAGTTACTCTCTCATGCAGTTATGCTAAAGAGAAGACTTATGTTTTGATAATATTTAGTTTTTTATAGACTATAAAAAAATACCTTTATATGTGGACAAATAAAAAAAATAAAATAATATTAAGCAACAAAGGTATGTTTCTTAATTTATCAGTGATATACATTATATATAGATATATTGTTCAATTTGTTTCCTTATTAGACGAAAAATCAAAATATATTATTACTTCATCTAGCGATCGATATTCAACCATAGATCAAATCGATCGAATGACAAAACCATATGTTTATGCACTAGATCTAGCATGTAACACCTCTTGGATCCGTAAGGAGCAGAGATAAAATCATTTACAATAATATTTTGATTCGACTAGTAATATGATACAATGACAATATAGAAATTAATCTTTTACTTTCTTTTTATTGTGATGGTTACTACGAAGACGATCATCCCTAGATCTCATCATCCCCTATCATTTTTGAAAAAGCGTTTTCATTTTTAGAAATTTATTGTAACTGTCATTTCTGTTTATGGAAACCCATGGCTCATCCCTTCTGTTTCGCTCATCCCTCTCTCCCTCTCCCTTCCCCCTCCCCCTCCTTCCATATAAATGTTCTATTTAATATACTAATTGTTCTATTTAAAATATTAACAGTTCTAGTTAATACATACAAATGTTCTATTTAATATACTAACTATTCTAGTTAATACATACAAATATTCTATTTAATATACTAATTGTTCTAGTTAATACATATAAATGTTCTATTTAATATATGTAATTGTTTCAGTTTCATATATATAATTGTTCTAGTTAATATTCTGGAACTAGAGGGGATTGGATGAGAATCAGCTATAGAAGTAAGCGGAGATCCAGAGGTAATCAAAGGATTAGCGAAGAGCGGATGAGATTGGGTGAGAAGAGGAGATTAGCAGAGATTATCGCTATAGGAGATAGGATGCGATGGGATGAGGATGATATTCAGTTATTAGCGCGTTCAGTTATTAACGTGTTTTCATGCAGATGACGGGGGGTGATAGAAGAGGGGGATGATGAAAAACAATTCTGACTATTAATATAGTTTTTTGATGTATAATAACATATGATGAAGGCTTTAAATGTTAGAAAGTGTTTTTCATGTGCAATTTTAATTTTTATTACATTTAATAAGCAATTAACAAGCACACAAACACATAAGATCTAGTTATTAAGACTTTTAGCACATGAGAAGAAGGAGGATTGTACCTCTTCTAGTATCGCAACAAGAAAGCTTGTTCCTTTGCATTTGGAGTCGATGAGCGTGCACACCACCACCACTACTTAGGCCGACCTTGATGTTAGAGATATGTCCTAGAAGCCAATCTTATTAGGCTACTTCTATAGTTTATATTATTGATGATTTCAGATCATTTGTTCTTTGATTTATTCGTTGACAGTTCATTCAGGTTGAGGATCTGAATTATAGATCACTGTTATTCATTTAGTAGTAAATGACAACGATAAATCTAAAAGTCCATAATCTTGATAATTAACAAAGGACATTAATTATCAATAAGATTAGTATGCAAGTTAAGTGATGATTAAGTTCTATAAATCATAGGTTAAGAGTAACCAACTTAGTTGCATATGTATATGTTATAGAACATAGTACAGGACTGGACCCCACGAAATAAATATATAGATTGTGTTACGTGTCATTATTTATTTCGTTATGATTTTGGTTCTAAGTTTGAGATGATTATCTTTTCCACATGAGGATAGGTTCTATAAATCATGTCTACCGCTGATTCCTGATAAGGGTTGCTATACGGACTTGATTTGAGTTCTCTTGAATTGTGCGGGGAAAAACTAATTATCAAGAAAATCATGTCCCTAATTAATTCAATTAGTGAGTGACGATATCTGTTTGGGCCCCTTGATGGAGATAGATTGTTTGCTAGCAACTGATACAATTATCTCTAGATCAAGAAACGTATAATCTGCAAGAATGACACGTTCCTATCTTGGATTATACGATGATATCGTGTGACATAAGAATCAAAATAGAGAAACATAATTATTCTCTCATGCAGGATTGAAATATTGTAGCAGTAGACTATTTGTGCGAATTGGGAATCATAACGTGTTGATAGATACCACTTATGATTATTGGAATTAAATAATGATTTAATTCCATGTCCAACATAGCATAAATCCTTAAAGGGTCAAACAAATAGAGTTTTGACCAAGACAGTGCTTTGTTTATTTATTTATTCGCAACAGTGAAAATTGCGGATAATATGACGAATTGATTAATTAATTATGTACCGTTATAGAACGTACTAATTAATTAAGTCAAACGAGTCATATAGAAATAAATAATAGCATAGGCTAATCCTAGAATAATTATTAAATAGTTAATAATTATTTTGGTTCAACTTAATTTAATATAAATAGTTATATTGAATTATTGAGCTAATTTGTATATAGCAAATTTATAGTCCAAACAAAGAGCAAATAATAATGGATTTAATTATAAGAATTAAAGTCCAAATAGGTGGATTAGAGAGGCCCATAAAGCCCATTATATGGCCGGCCAAGAGGAGATAGGTGGGTGGCATTTGTGTAAATTCTAGCAACTTATACCTAGGGTTGGTAGGCTATAAAAGGACCCCTTGAGTTGGATTTTCTCTCTCCCCTTGACCTAGCCGCCACACACCCATCCCCTCTCCCTCTTGGCCGTGCGCCACCCCTCCTCCTCCTCTCTATTGCTCATGTGTTGAGCCACACACCCTCAAATTACATCTACTTGTTGAATTAGAAGAGGGTTTCATCTTAGGATTAGCTTGGTTCTCATTGATTTGCTAGCACAAACCAATTAGAGAGCTGGGTTAATCTCTAGGTGGACTCGAGGCGATTTGGAGATGTTGGAGAAGCACGCCATCGATTTCTAAGCCGTGGAATCGAGCCTCTTGGTTGCTATACCAAGAGAGGTATAATTTTCCACCTTATTCTCTACGTGTCAATTGAGGTTAAGTGCTAGATCCGTTTGTGTGTTGTTTTAATCGGTTAATTATGAGTAATTAGCACAAAAATTAAAATTAACACCTTTCCTAACACTCGAGTCCACTAAGGAGTTAACAAAATTCTCTTTCACTTGTGCTAGCAAGGATGAGAATATGGCTAATCTCTTCTCCTTCTTTTTCTTACAATTAACAATTTAAGTGGAAGAGAGAAATTCTGAAATTTGTTCTCTAAATTTCGGCCAAGAGGAGGTGAGGAGATAGAGGTACGTGGAGGCCAGGGTTTTCTTCCAAATGGCACCCCTATATATAGACCTCTCTAATCCTAACTCCATAAACAATTTGTGGACAAATTTGCCCTCCTATAGCCGGCCCCTAGAGTGGGTTTAAATGGGCTACACACATGTTGTAACGGCCCATTTACTTATTTCTTTAATTGCTCTTTCACTTAATCTCAATTTGGATTTTTAAATAACTAATTAAATAAAAAGGCTAATTAGCTGAATATAATTAAAGTGCGTTGAACAAAATTAAAAGAAAAGCCAAAACCCAAGAAGGTTGTTAAGGCTATTGTTTGCCTCTAAATTTTGCCATATAAGAAAATGTCAACAATTTACAAGACGATGAAAATGGGACCCATAAATGCATGCCGGATCCAGATTCTCAGATCGGGGTCAAATTTGTAAAGCAGAAAATGAGCTTGGATGTCGTGATATTGATATCAGCATTAACATCCGATGTTCATGAAAACATGACAAAAATATCATGGGGGCTGTTTGGATTCCCCAAGGAATTTGGAGAATTTCATCTTCCTACCATAAATTTATTATAAACAATCCAAACTCTTTATAAAGTTACATACTTTCCAATAAATTTATTCCTAGAAATTGCAACTTCTCTAAATTCTCTAAATTCCTAAGCGATCCAAACGGCCCCATGTATAGCTTTTCAAGACAAGAAGTCGGAAGATGTGCAACAGTGATGCTTAAATGAATTAATTTTTTGAATTATGATACGAACCTTAGAAAATTTATTTAATTAATTTAAAAATTCTTAAAAATGACCATCAGTGCCTCATATTTTTTTGAAGAAGCGTACTTAGTTTCATATCAAAAGGAAAAAGAAAAAAAAACTCTAATTAATTTTTCAAAGAAGAACGAAATCAAACAATTGCGGAAATTCCAGAAAATGGATGAATCCATTATCTGTCAAAATGGAGAGGAGCATTCTTGAATTAAATTGGAAATGAAGACGAAAATTGGAATGGGCTGCTGAAACCCAATGTGAAGAATGAAACGTAGGCCCATTAGAAATAAACAGAACCCGTCGTTTCCTCAATCATTCTCGTTGGCCCCACTCCCCAGCGCCTCAGCTCGTGACAAGTGGTGAATGCTGATTCGCTCTTGTCCATGGACCCCACCTTCAACGGAAAAGAAAGAGAGGAAAATAAGTCGAAGAGAGAGACGGAGCCCGTCTCTGACAAAACCAATTCCGGCGATACCCGTCACCACTGCCAGAGTTCTTGGTACCGCTGGAAAGCCTGAATCGAGGAAAAGACAATGATACCAGAATCGATCTCTCTCGTCACTTGAATACGTCGAATTCTGACGAGAAGTGTTTCGAGGCAGTGCAAAGAGGAGCACGAAATTGGCGCAATTAAACTGATTAGAAACCAAATTGTTTGCTCATACAGCTTCGTGAATATCCTGAGAGCCAAACCGTGAGGTGTAAACACCAACGGGTACGACGGCCAGGGTTGGTTAGTGGTTAAACCTCAACTAATAATATTTAGCAGAGCCAATTAATGATAACAAGGTGTTAAACACGGATGTTAGATCTCCCTGGAACAAAAAATAGCTGTTAAAAGATTTTAAAATCAACTGGAGAGGCAATTGCTCTTGGCCACAATTGAGAAGAAGTAGACAATCAAAAAAGTGAAAAAGAACAGCTCATGATCCCTCTCGCTGGTCCCCCCTTCCTCACATGCTCTCTAGTCTCTAGTGGATGAAGATTGTAACAATTACCAGTATGCTGGTATATTCTGATAGAAGAGAAAGAAGAAGTAGAATTGAAATATGAGAACTCAGATTTCTATCTGTTTTTGCAACCTGTTTTTACATCCAATGTACAGATATATATAGAGCACCTAGATACAAAGAGAGAGGGTAGTTATGTCTAAATACATTGAGCTTAATCTTAAGTAATCTTGAATTCATCTGTTGCATCATTCTGATAGCGCCATCCTAGAGATCTCCTTTGCACCAGATAATGTACCTGTGTAATTATTCCTAACACCCCCTCACAAGTCAATGGAGGTGCAACTACATTGAGCTTGTGTCTCAAAAATTCAAACCGAGGGGCTGGCAAACTTTTGGTTAGCAAATCTGCTAATTGATCTTTTGAGCACACATATCTCACAACCAACTGTTTTGATGCTATTCTCTCTCTAACAAAATGGAAATCTAACTCAACATGCTTAATTCTAGCATGAAACATCGGATTAGCCGCAAGAAAGGTGGCACCAATGTTGTCGCACCATAAAATAGGTGGAGAAGAGCATGTAATTTGTAGTTCATTGAGTAGATATTGAAGCCAAATCAATTCGGCACTAGCAAGAGCCAAACTTCTATATTCCGCTTCGGTACTTGAACGGGACACGATAGGTTGTTTCTTAGCACTCAAGAGATGAGATTAGAGCCAAGATATATGCAAAACCCAGAGGTTGAGCGACGATCATCGGGGCACCCTGCCCAATCCGAGTCGGTGTAAGCATGGAGAACAAGAGACTTGTCTTGCTTGATTAGGAGACCATGTGACAAGGTACCATTAATATACCTCAAAATCCATTTGACGGCAGCCTAATGAGTGGTTGTAGGTGCTTGCATGAATTGTGACACCTTATTAACCGCAAATGCTAAGTCGGGTCGTGTAATGGTAGCATATTGTAGAGATCCAACAATAATCCGATAAAGATGTGGATTTTCCATAGGTTCACCATCAAACTTGGAGAGAGGATTGTTAATGATCATAGGAGAAGAACACGGTTTAGATGTGTGCATATTGGCTTTGAGTAAGAGATCTTGAAGATATTTGGTTTGAGAGAGATGAAGAAGAAACCTCAATACCAAGAAAATAAGAAAGAGGACCAAGGTCTTTAATTGCAAAATCTCTTTGAAGAGAGGAAATAAGATCCATGAGAGATTGATTGTCATTGGCAACAAGTATAATGTCATCAACATATACTAATAGGATCATATAACAACCATTCGAATTGAAAATAAAGAGAGATGGATCATAATTTGAAGATTTGAAGCCAAGCCGAATTAGAGAAGAATGCAAGGTTTGAAACCAAGCCCTAGGCGATTGTTTAAGACCATATAAGGCTTTTGATAGAAGACAGACGTGATTAGGAAAGGAGGAATCAACAAAGCCTTGAGGTTGAGTCATATAAACGGTTTCTTGTAGATGACCATGAAGAAAGACATTTTGGACATCTAGTTGCCTAATGAACCAACCATGAGTCATAGCTAGAGATAGTACCAATCGGATTGTAGTAGGTCTAACCATTGGACTAAAGGTCTCAAAGAAATCAATGCCTTCCTCTTGGGTGTATCCCTTAGCGACAAGTCGAGCCTTGTACCGAGCTATAGAACCATCGACATTTCTTTTGATTTTATAAACCCACTTGCAACCAATGATGTTTTGATTGACAGGAGGTGGTACTAGAGTCCAGGTCTGATTGGTGGCCAGAGCGTCTATTTCTTGTGCCATTGCTTGTCTCCAATTAGCATTGGTTTTAGCTTGATTAAATGTGGATGGCTCAATTTCGGTTGGGATGGAAGTGAGAAGAGCCACATGGTTTGGAAACGTTTTTTTTTTGGAGATATTGTTCTTAGCTCGTGTGATCATGGGATGATGAGAAGTCGGATGAGGTGTTGTGGTTTCTGGAAGAACAATCAGTTCACTGATTTGGTAAACTGTTTTGCGTCTGAGTTGATTGAATTGACGGAAGCAATGGTAGCCATGCATTCAGGTCTGAGTCAGTCAGCTTTCTCTTGGCACAGATGGAGAAATTGTATTTTTGAATGGAAATGCTGATTCATCAAATATAACATTCTTGGAAATAAACAACTTATTTGTCTCCAAATGGAGACATTTATAGCCTTTTTTATTTAAAGCATATCCAAGAAAAACACAAGGAATAGAACGATTCTCAAGTTTATGTTTGGTATAAGGTCTAGTTAAGGGGAAACCGTTCCCTTGGCTCTGTGCATATATGGTAAGTGGAATATAAGGGAGCGTATGCTTCTCCTGTTTTTCGGTAATTATGAAGTTTATATGTGGCTCCTTTAATCACCTTTGTGTTCCTCCTTCTCCCAGGTTGGGACCCGTTGCGAGGTTGGGGTAAGGGAGAACAACTTCTTCTTGTTGGTGTTGTGATGTGCCTTTCTGCGACATCTTGCCAACCCATTCTCTCTGCATCTTCCTCTGCTTGTATCACTTGTTGTGTGCATTCCCTAAATTCTCGGAAAGATCCATAATCTTTTTTTATCAGCTCATATCTCAAATTTTTACTTCGAAGCCCTTGTAACACCGCTGCCAATACCAGCTTTTCATCAAAATCAGAGACCTTGTATGCTTCTTCGGAAAACCTTGTGAGATATGCTCGTGATGTTTCGTATGGTTCTTGTTTCAAGGTCATGAGACTTGTGCATTTTATTGTCAGCGCTCTTAACCCATCGAACCTTCATAGGAATTTATCAGTGAGGTCATCGAAGCTGTGAATTGATCCCTGGGGTAATCGCGAGTACCAATCCCATGCATTCTCCGTTAGTCTTGTTGGAAAGACTAAACACATCACCCTATCCGACGCATGAGTTATGACCATCATTGCTCGAAAGCTGTTTACAAAAGCTTGAGCGTCCTTGGCTTCACCTCCTGGGTATCTATCAAGGTGGGGGTAATTTTTCATATAGATCCGTGCACCTTGGTATAACCTTCGCGCTAGAGCACCCACAGGGGGTGATCCGGATCCCTCTGAATCATGTGTGCTATCCAAACTATGTTCACGACGCTGTCGTGTTTTTGCATGGCCCCTTGGAGATCTTTTGTCTTCGCATTCCCTTCGCTCATGATTCGGGTTTCTTCCCGACATTACTTCTCTGTCTTCGTCCTCTCTTGGTTCTCTTGTCCTTTCTAGTCGAGATCCCAAAGGCTCTTGGTTCACTTGTTGTTGGACAGGTAATGTCGGTATGGATATTGCCAGAGATGGACTTGGGTTTGTTGGGATGATATTTTCGGGGGGTCTTTGAAAGGGTTGTGAGCGTGGGGGTTCGGGTTGCTGAGGTGTTCTCATCCATGAGTAAGGGTTAGGGATGTTTCACTGAGTTTGTACACCCCATTGAGATGGAGGACCCCATTGATAATAGGTATACGGAGGTTCTGGTCAGGTAGGTCCGTATGCATGTAACATTATGTTACTTTCATACGTATATTTGAAATAGTACATATATATATATATGAGTATAATAAATTTTTATTTTTATTTTATTATTTTGACAAAGACATTAATTGAAGCCTTAATTACTAGACTTCTTTCATGCTCATATAATTGTTCCTATAAACTTTTAATGTTTTACATGATCATTTATATTTATCAATATTTTCTTGAACCGTATTTGATCATGTTTTTGCGTCCAAAACAAATTAGACCTTGTTAGCCTTTACATTTTAATATCATTGTATTTTAATTTTCTTACGGTCGGATTGCATTAAATTGATATATAGCTATTAATTAGATACATGTGGCAATGGCATGTTTTGATTTCTTTTAAATATATTACTAAATATTTTCCGTATCATAATGATTCGTTATCATCATTAGCTAGAAATAAATGGATTACAGTCATCAATACACCCGAAAATATTTCAATTGCGTCAAATTTTCCATCTATTCGGTTTTCGTGCATACAAAGTTTGCTTCAAATACGAATATACGATCTTCTTTTTTTTTATATACCATAATAGTTTATTAAAAAAAAAAGAAGAAGGTCAAATAGTGATTTTTACCCTGCCAATCAAACCGTGACCGAATATTTCATGCAAAGCTTACCATATAAGATTAGATATAGTAATCAAGTTTTACGATCCAGGAACAAATCTTTTTCAGATTTCATGCGATATCCATTTTTGCTTGTCTTAAGTCATAAAGTAAAACCCTAGGTGAATAGTATATATACCCCCCTCACGTTCTCTGCTCTCTACACTCAAAACCGTAGCCTGTCTATCTACGTACGACCTGTCCTTCTCTCTCTAAAAGAGAGTAGCAGCTCTGTACCCGAGCTGACTCTCTTCAACCGAGACCAAATCCCATTCAGTTTAGTTGTAAATTAGTTACAAACCGATACCTATTATTTCATTGTTGTCACAGCACGTAAGGTGTTGTCCGGAGCTATTTCAAGAGGCTAGGACCTAGAAGTTAGCTTGTTTGTTTGTTTATTTATGTCTCGTAGTCTACGCAACAGGTGCGAGTTTCCTAAGCTTTGTTAAATGATATTCTAGTCGTTTGTGCTTTCTTTATTTTATTATTAATTTGACATATTTGTATCAAGACATTATCTTGTTTTTGTTAGAGATATGTCCTAAAAGCCAATCTTATTAGGCTACTTCTATAGTTTATGTTATTGATGACTTCAGATCATTTGTTCTTTGATTTATTCATTAACAGTTCATTCAGGTTGAGGATCTGAATTATAGATCACTGTTATTCATTTAGTAGTAAATGACAACGATAAATCTAAAAAATCATAATCTTGATAATTAACAAAGGACATTAATTATCAATAAAATTAGTATGCAAGTTAAGTGATTATTAAGTTCTATAAATCGTAGGTTAGGAGTAACCAACTTGATTGCATATGTATATGTTGTAGAACATAGTACAGGACTGGACCCCTCGAAATAAATATATGGATTGTGTTACGTGTCATTATTTATTTCGTTATGATTTTGGTTCTAAGTTTGAGATGATTATCTTTTCCACATGAGTATAAATGCTATAAATCATGTCTACCGCTGATTCCTGATAAAGGCTGCTATACAGACTTGATTTAAGTATTCTTGAATTGTGCGGGGAAAAGCTAAATATCAAGAAAATCATATGTCCCTCATTAATTCACTTAGTGAGTGACGATATCTGTTTGGGCCCCTTGATGGAGATAGATTGTTTGCTAGCAACTGATACAATTATCTCTAGATCAAGAAACGTATAATCTGCAAGAATGACACGTTCCTATCTTGGATTATACGATGATATCGTGTGACATAAGAATCAAAATAGAGAAATATAATTATTCTCTTATGCAGGATTGAAATTTTGTAGCTGTACACTATTTATGCGAATTGGGAATCATAACGTTTTGCTAGATACCGCTTATGATTATTGGAATTAAATAGCGATTTAACTCCATGTCCAACATAGCATAAATCCTCAAAGGGTCACACAAAATTGGTATTTAATCATAAGTGCATTATTTATTTATTTGCAATAATGAGTATTGCAAAATATGATAAGTTGATTAATTAATTAAATAACGTTATGGACCGTTATTGTTAATTAAGTCAAATGAATCATATAGAAATAAATTAATGCATTGTCTAATCTCAAAATAATTATTATTAAGTTAATAATTATTTATAAACAACACACTTAATTTAATTAAGTTATTTGGGCTTTAATTTATTGGTAAATTAAATGTCCAAATTAAATAGCTTTGAGTGGGCCTTTAATTAATAGAAATAAGGGACCAATTAGAGATGGGATAGTGGCCCATAAAGGCCCTATAAGAGGCCGGCCATGATGGTGGTAGGTGGGAGTGGCACACTTGTAAATAGTGTGAACTCCTAGCTAGGGTTAAGAGGCTATATAAGGCACCTAAAGGAGGCTCCTTGGCTCTCTTCTCTCTCCCCTCATCCTAGCCGCCACCTATACCCCTAGGTGCGCCGCCTCCCCTCCTCTCCTCTCCACTCAAGCTCATGTGTTGAGCATCATTTTCTCCCACAAATTAGTTTGGTTCTTTGATTGAAGAAAGGGAACGCTAGGGATTAGACTCGTTCTTCTCTTCGCTAACACGAATTGAGAAGAACTTGGTTAATACCATAGTGGACTCGAGGTACCGCGAATAGGAGGTGTTTGGAGAGCTCTCGATCGACTCCAATGCCAAGGAATCGAGCCTCTTTGTTGCTATACCAAGAGAGGTAAAAATCCATCATTTCTCTCTTGTCTAATCGGCTTTTGTACTAGATCCGTTTTGTGTGTTGTTTTGATGGCTTAATTAGTTGGTAATAATTTGCACAAAATTGAAAATTACACACTTCCTAACAGTGGTATCAGAGACAGGTCGTACTTAAGCTTTTTTGACACTTAATTAAGAGAAATTGGCTAATTAACGGATTAGTAGAGATGATGCGTTTGTTTGCTGTCTGGAAATAGTATTTTCTGTGTTGTTTCACGTTTTTCGCTATGATATGTTCTCTGGAAGATCTTTCTATCTACATGAAAGTTGTAGATCTGTGGATTGTGATTCTTTTGGAATTAGATTCACATTTTTCTGAATTCGTATGGATTTATTGTGAATAACACGGCGACAGTGCGCAGAACCAGTTTCTGCTCGTACTGTCCTGTTTGAATGGCTTGAAAGATTTATATTTTGAATATAAGTACCAGTGTTCTATGGCTAGAATTAAAGAGGACTTGAAGCTCTTTCTGAGCATGTGTAAATTGTTGCATGACTCGGATTAATTTGTGGGTTTTCAAGTATGAAAAGGAAGATCTTGTCAGATCCAGTTTGTTGAGCAAATCGATTGTTCTAATAAACTGAACCAACTGAGAACTCCTTTAAAAATTCTGTTTAAATGGAGTTATTCTATTATGAGTTAGAATTCCAGAAAAATTAATTTCATATTTTTTCGTGGAAGTTTGGACCTTAAACTAGGTTAAAACATTTCGATCGACAGTCTGTTCCAGTACAGAATTTGTTTATTGTTTAGCATATAACTTAATATTATTGAACAGAACTTGGTTGTTTTCTTTTCATGGATGGATAGCCTATAGTCTAAACAAGTTTTTCTATGTATATTGTTTATATAAAAACTGGATAGAAGGTGGTCTAACAGACCAAATGGTTGAGAGGATAAGCTGAAAATCTCATAACGGTGTTTCGTGCACTTGTAAGAGATTTGTCATTTTTGATTCTCCCAGATGGTTTAAGATCTCTTCTTGAAATTTTTACTGGTAATCACAAATATGATAAGGAGCGTAAGTAATTTATTTGAGAATTTTTGGAGACCTAAAACTATTATTTTTGTTGGATTCCATTAGTTACGTTTTTTGTTAAATTACTGTTTTTCTAAGTATTCAAACTAGTTGAAAACAATTAGAAAACTCCTTGTTTGATCTCCTTTCAGTTATGGGATGTTGAAAAAACTTTCTAAATGAATTTAAACAAGTTTGGTTGTTTAAAATTGAGAATTTATACATGGAATTTGCTTACGGCAAACAATACGCAAAGATGCTTGAAAATCGTTAATTGGAAACAAAGTGCTTGTATGTGCTAACTTTGTTTTGTAGGTGGATAGTGGGTTTAGTATGGCTCATGACTCAATGTCTTGTGGTTGTAAATTGAATGCATGTGTGAATGTTTGTAATGCGGCCTTTGGTGCCATTAATTAATTAATTCGTTGATTAATTTTTGATGTAACTTGTGTGGTTTGTATGCCCCTAAGGCTAGGATGGGAATAAGATATTTCACATGTATTTTGTTCCTTCATTTTATATAGGATTTAGATCCTTATAGAATTTAGTGGGAGGGACAAGGATTAGATTAGTTTTTGCTTCATGGAGGATGTGGCGAAACTAATGCAAGCGGGAGCCATACAAACCCACAACTATGAATGAGATGCTTGTATGATTGCTTGTGATAGGATAGGTATGGGTGTATGCTTACACGATCACCAAACAAGAGTCATATTGTTATTTGTCCCAAATAAAAAGGATTAAGTTAAAACAAATTCACTCTCCTTCTTTCTATCCCCTTCTAACGTAGTATGATCGTTCATTGATGTATTCTCGCCGACGCGGGACATCGTGTTCCATCATCCGTGTCGGGGTGTAAATCGGATTTAATAGGAGAAAATAGAAAGAACTAACTTAACAATGAATCAAATCGGATTGTTCATTGGAGTGAAGTTCGTTAATCGAACCAAGAGTCATAGGAACGTATGATTGGTTGGAGAACCTATTCCATATTTGTTGGTGTAATGTTGTACCGACGCCGTCATTGCATTAATAAATAGTGGGAGTCTTGGAAATTCACTACATTTAGGGACATGATTTAATGTAGTGGAAGTTTTACTTAGTTAAAATAAATCTTAAAGCATAAACTAATTGACCTTAAACTTATGTATTGTTGTAGATGTCTTCCTCATCTTTTACGCTACGTTCTCTTCTTGAGAAGGAGATACTCGCTTTTAACAGTGACAATTTCTTGGATTGGCATCGCAACCTAAGGCTTGCATTTAGGTATGAGAAAAGAGAGTATCTCCTTACCACTCCCATGCCATCGGCTCCAAAGGCTACCGCTACTCAAGCGGAAAAGGATGCCTTTGCGAAGCACGAAAACGAGGACATGGAGATGTCCGTCGTGATGGTGGCAATCATGGAATCCGAACTCCAAAAGGAGTTCATGGATAGTGGCTATGGAGTGTTCGATATGATCACTCGCCTATCCAACATGTTCAAACTAAGGCTCGCACCGAAAGGGCCCGTCTTATCAAGGCCGTCGCCAACACTCGCTTGGCCGAAGGTCATGAAGTCGGGCCACACGTCATGAAGATGGCGGGGTTGTTTCGGCAGCTCGAGAAGCTTGATACGCCCTTCCCCTCGGGGGCGATTCAAGACTTCATTCTCAATTCTCTCCCTCCAAGCTTCACCGGTTTCGTTGTGAACTACCGGATGAACGGCATGGACAAGAGCATGGATGACATCCAAAACATGCTCATTGAGACGGAGGAGAGTCTTAAGAAAGAAAAAGGCCAAAAGGATGTTCTTGCGGTGAGTGGAAAGAGCAAAAAGATAAGAAAGCGTGGTCGCAAAGGAAAAGGCAAAGGCCCGGTGAAGCCCCAAGGTCCGGCCAAGGGTGCTCCCGTGGGTTCTATGAAGAAGAAGAACCCGGCCACTTCCGAGACTGTTTGCTACTATTGTAGCAACAAGGGCCATTGGAAGAGAAACTGCCCAAGGTACCTAGCTGACAAGAAGGCGGGAACTGTCCAACCTTCTACCTCAGGTATATTTGTCATCGAAATCCTTCTCGCTACTTCTCACACAGATTGGGTATTCGATACTGGTTCGTGTGCTCACATTTGTCGAAATGTGCAGGTCCTAAAGAATAGAAGGCGGCTCGAGAAAGGCGAAGTTCAACTCCGCGTCGGTAACGGCACTTGCGTCTCCGCTATGGCCGTTGGGAGCGTGGAATTAACTCTGCCTTCTATTTTTGTGTTGGAACTCAAGGATGTTTTTGTAGTTTCATGTATCACTCGAAACATTGTGTCCGTTTCATGTTTGGATTTGGATGGATTTGATGTTGTAATAAGGAACAAGTGTTTGACTTTGTTTCGTGATGAAGTTCGTTTTTGTGATGCACATTTATTGAATGGTCTTTATGTGCTTGATTCGAAAGGATTTGTTTTGAGTGTTGAGAATGACAAAAGGAAGCGTAAGATTTCACATGAGAATGCGACTTTAATGTGACATTGCCGCTTAGGTCATATCAACGAGAAACGCATCAAGAGACTACAATCCGTTGGTCTCTTGGATCAATTCGCTTTCGAGCCAATTGACACTTGCGAATCTTATTTGATGGGTAAAATGACCAAAGCGTCTTTCCCCAACAAAGGGATAAGGGCAATTGGATTGTTAGATCTCATACATACCGATGTATGTGGACATATGAGCATTTGTGCACGTGGAGGTTTCTCATACTTCGTCACGTTCACTGACGATTATAGTAGATACGGGTATATCTACTTGATGCGTCACAAATCTGAAATCTTTGACAAGTTCAAAGAGTTTAAGAGTGAAGTTGAGAACCAACTTGATCGAAAGATCAAGGCCTTACGATCCGATAGAGGTGGTGACTACTTGAGCCGTGAATTTTGCGATTATCTAAAGGAGTGTGGAATCATTCCACAACTCACTCCACCAGGAACACCACAATGGAATGGAGTGTCCGAAAGGAGGAATCGAACTTTGCTAGACATGGTTCGATCGATGATGAGCCAAACTGATTTGCCTATGTCTTTTTGGGGTTATGCAATTGAAACTGCAGCTTTTACTTTGAACCGTGTTCCGTCAAAGTCCGTTGAGAAAACTGTTGGAATTGTGTTCTAAAAGTTATCTTATGGTGATTACTTTTATATGTTATATTTATGAATTGGATGTTATTACATTTTGTTCCATGAGTTTATATTCGTATTTAGAAGTGTTCAAGAAGATGCTCTTGGTCTTGAACCGCAGAACTCTAAATAAAATGAATATATATCTCTAAAATGTTCACAGGTCTTGGATATTAGCAGAAACACTAATATGCCATATAAGACTGTCGTGTTGATTAAAAGTACGTTGTAGTTCTGTAAACGTTGATAAAGGATTATCATTTAATAACAAGAGTATATGAAAAGTTTCATATATTGAATAGACCTAATTGATAAAAATATTATATGGATTGTGTTTGTGTCATTAATATTTTTATCGTGTCATTAATTCTAAGATTGATATGATATATTTTCACATAAGAAATATGCAACGTGATTATTACTTAAAGCCATTTGAAGCTTGTGGTGATAAAAGTAATAGTTCTTTGTATATAACTTGTGTAGGAGGAAAATATATATGTCAATAGCTAATTGCCACTCATGAATTGAGGAATGATATTATAAAGGGCCCCTTGGTAAAGTAAGATTATAAATGGATCCAATATAACTGAAGTGCAGTTATAATTATATAATCATACTTATTGGAGACTAAGAAAAGATTATAATACGAAGATGACACAGCCCTACTTTGTATAATAATCATAATATCATATGGCAAGGAATAGACACAAGTAATGTTAATAACATTACTAGAAGGATCGTGTTTCGTAAAAGGATTTGCTAAACATCTATATTATTTGGGTAGCTGTAATGTATGCTAGAGTACCGCTTACAGTTTATGGAATAAAATATTTTATTCCATTGCCAACATAATATGGATCCTCAATATAGGTCACACCAACTGAATGGGAAATAAGAAATATATTTTCTATGTACAAGGTTTCATGTTGTATGAAATAAAGTACAAATAGAAATTACATCATATGACGTGATTAACTAGCAAGGAATAAATTTATTGATATGTGAATATTATGAGTATAATATGTGTTTCACATAATATAATAATATATGAATATTATTATTGAGTGCATAAATTTATTTAAAGCCCAAGCCCAAATATTTTAACAAATGAAAAAGAGAAAGAAGGCTTTAAATTCGGATCAGAATTTGAGCCAACTTTAAACTGACAATTAGTATAGAAAATGATAACCAAATTGGACAAATGATATATGAAAATTGTAGCCCTGGAAGTGTAGAATCCAATGGTTCAAGTTTCATGTCGTTTGGAGTTTCCTACAGAGAGTTATCAATATTTTAGTGCTGCAACATCAGAAATTAAAGTGCTGTTTTAATTTCTGATTAGTGGCTTTGAATGCTATACGAATTTGAAAGGTTTATTCTGATGTTTTAAAGGTAAAACAGATCAGAAAATTTGAACACAAGTAAGTCTTCATGTGTTGAAGCTTTGGCTTTCTCATCCTCTAAATATTTGTTAAAATATTCTATCGATTAAGCAATCGATCAAGACACGGGTGGTGGAGCTAGGTGTTGACGGGGAGTTCGCTAGCACGGATTCAACTGTCATTCTTGTTTCGGATTCAAGGTGAATCAAGAGGAATAAAGCTTCGTTAGAGACCATAGGTATGGCTCAACAATCCTTCTTATAGGAATATATGTGATTGTGATGCAAACATAACATAGGAAAGTTAGCGATAATAAGAACGATCTTAGATGTTATCGGTTAATAAAAATTTAAAATTACCCGATTCGCATCATGAAATCCTTCAATTGGTATCAGAGCCAGGTTCTTTATTATCGCTAATTAGACTATTTTATTATGTAATTTTATTACATAAGTGCTTAGTTAATTGTTCTTTTGTGTTGCGGTTCTAAAATTCGAGCTGAATTTTTGTTACATGCTTTGCAATATTGTTATTAGTTTACTGGTTGATTATTTTTGAAATTTCTAAAATTCTTAATATTGTGAAAGAAGTTTAGAATAGGATAATTATATAGATCTAGGTTTTTGGACAGATCTATGATGTTAAACAAAAATAAGAAAAATAGCGCGTTGCTGGATTTTTTCAGCAGCAGTAGCAGTTTTTGCTGAAATTAAAATAACGATTTCTCTCAAATGGATTATCGTATTTTGATGAAAACAGTTTCTAAATTTAGATATTGAAGTCTAGTTTTTAAATAATAAAACTTTCCTATACAAAAGTTTTATGGAATTTCGTCACAAAGGCAAAACAGCAACAGTGCGCAGTTTTTCTGTGACAAGAACAATAACGGTTTGAGTTTTCTTTTAAATGTTTAAAAGATTATTTTTCAAACTATGGTGCAAATCGTAACAGAGAATTATAAATCATTTTTCTGGGATTTAAATGATTTAGAGAACCGCAATTGCATAAGAAATGGAAATTAACTAAAAGTTACAAAATAGTGCATCGGTATGCAATTCCTATTCTAATTTTGTTTTGCAGGGAACCGAGTTTGTATGTCTCATTTCAATGCCTTGTGTGATGTAAATTTTGATGTGATGTGTTTGTTTGATTGTAAGCAAGTTTAATAAGTGTTTATTAATTAGGCACAAAAGGCAATTTATGTATAGGATGCCTTTATTTATTATTTACATCATTTGCATTGTGAGATGAGATGGGTTCCTAATACTTGCACTTAGCAAATTTTATTTTGAAAGGATTCATAATAAAGTTTGGGGCAGCATATTTATTTTATATGCAGTTTTTCATCCAATGGTGCAAGAAGACAAAATGGTGGATGAAGAGAAGCGCAAGAGGCATACAAACTCACAAATGTTTTGTGATTGTGTTATGTGATGTGCTTTATGATTATATGTGAATGATATATGTTAGGATAGGTATGGGTGTATGGAAACATGACCTACCAAACTATAGTCACATTTGAATTGTCCAATGAAAAATTAAGTTTTTTTTCCTTCTTATTTTATCCACTTTAAGCTAAAGATTATTGAGATGCATGAGTGTAATCTTTAATCTTTAGAAATCTTGGAATGTGTTAGGATATATTATCAGGCCATTGATAGGTGGATTAAATGTGAGGCATTTGATACATTTATTTTATGGAGATAATATAACCAAACATATTGACCAATAAAATAAGTTTGCTTAAAGAGCAGTCAAGATCTAGGGTTGAAGTCTCGGGAAAATCGTTTAGTAAGAAAAGTTTCTTAATAAACAACAAGAGTCATAAAGTTTAGAAAATTGCAAAAGATTGCAAAAGTTTTCTAAAAGGTTATGATTAGTAAATGATTACTTACCTTGATTTTATATTTCGGATGAGTTTGATTTATTTATGATGGGATCTTGAATATACTGCATAATGGACAAATTTTAAATATGTAGTATGAAATTTTACATAAATATTAATATGAAATCCTTTAATTTATTTTATAGAATGACAAACAATGTACTTATCCGATCCATACTCGAAAAGTTTCCGTTGGAGAATGATGGTTCTAATTTCCTTGATTGGGAATTGAAACTCCAACTTATCATCAGGTCGGAGGATCTTGTTAATGTATTGGAGGAAGATGCTCCAGTACTAGGTACAAATCCCTCTGATGAAGAAAAGACCAAATCTGAAAAGTACCGCAAGGACGAACTGAGCGTTCAAGGTCTCATGTTGGCAAGTATGGCTACTGAACTTACTAGAAAGTTCATAAACAATACTCCAAAAGAGATAATTGAACGTCTCTCCAAGATGTTTCTGGAGAATGCTCGTAAAGAGCGTTCAAAGTTCACCTTAGCTTTCACAAGGTGTAACATGGCAGAAGGGTCTTCTGTCAACCAACATATGTTGAAAATGTTGGGTTACCTTGAGAAATTGGAGAAGCTAAATGCTCCAATGCATGCTGACTCTGCTGAGGATATAATCCTTGGTTCATTGCCTCCATCTTACAGAGATGTAGTCATGCATCTTCACTTGCGTGAAAAGGCAATGACCCTGGATGAGATCCATCAGACTTTGAAGCAAGCTGAGGCCGATATGAACAGACATAAGGGAGAGAAGAATGTTCTTGCGATCTCACAGAATGGCAAGAAAGTTCAAAAAGGAAAGGGCAAAAGAAAGATATCTAAAAAGAACAAGGGGAATAGAGAAGCTCAAGCGAGCACCTCCAAAGGCAAAAAGAAAAATTCGCCAACTCCGCAAACCGAGTGCTATTATTGTCATGAGTTGGGACATTTCAAGGCGAATTGTCCAAAGTACAAGGCTGACTTAAACTCAGGCAAAATAGAGCGGAAGCGTCCCAAGGTTCCGAAAGGTATCTATGTTATTGAGATTAATTTAACCACATCTATTCATGATTGGGTAATTGATACTGGATCATGTGCTCATATTTGTGCAAATATGCAGGCACTAATGAATAGAAGACATCTCAAGAGAGGAGAAGTCATTTTGAAGGTGGGCAATGGTGTTAGTGTCTCGGCATTGGCCATTGGCTCAATAAATCTTCATTTATCTAGTGGTTTAATAATTAATTTGAATAATGTTTATTATGTTCCATCTATATGTAAGAACATTATATCTGTGTCATGTTTGGACAAAGATGGTTATGTCTTTACCATTTCAAACTAGTGTTTGAGTATTGCAAAAGATAGAATTTTCTATGCAAATGCTACTGTTCATGATGGTTTATATTTGCTAGAAGTGAATGATAATCATGTTCTAAGTATCAATAACAAAAGACTTAAAGTATCTCATGAAAATAACACTCTCTTATGGCACTATCGTCTTGGTCATATAAATGAGAAACGCATTAAGAAATTATATGATAGTAATCTTCTTGGTCTCATGGATTGCGATGCAATAGAGACATGTGAATCTTGTTTAGTTGGTAAAATGACTAAGAAACCATTCAAGAAGAAAGGTTCAAGGGCGAAAGACTTGTTGGAATTGATACATTCTGATGTATGTGGTCCAATGAGAACAAGTGCACGAGATGGTTTTAGATACTTCATAACGTTCATAGATGACTATAGTCGTTTTGGCTATGTTTATCTAATGAAGAACAAAAGTGAATCTTTTGACAAGTTCAAAAAATTCAAGAATGAAGTTGAAAATCAACTGAGTAAGAGAATTAAGATTTTACGAACTGATCATGGTGGAGAATACTTGAGTAATGAATTTGGTACATATCTGAAAGAGTGTGGTATCATACCACAATTGACTCCTCCAGGAACACCTCAGTGGAATGGTGTATCGGAAAGGAGAAACAGAACATTGCTTGATATGGTTCGATCAATGATGTGCCAAACAGAATTGCCTCTTTATTTTTGGGGACATGCATTGCTAACTGCAGCTTACACACTGAATATTGTTCCATCTAAATCTGTCGAGAAAACTCTGTATGAGTTGTGGACAAGAAAAACTCCTGACTTGTCTTTTCTCAAGATTTGGGGTTGTGAGGCTTACATCAAACGATTGATGTCAACCAAACTAGAACCCCAAGCAGAAAAATGCTTCTTTATAGGTTATCCGAAAGAAACAAAAGGATACTACTTTTGGTACAAGACAACAAATAGAATATTAGTTGAAAGGGGTGTAATTTTCTTAGAGAAAGAATTTCTCGAAAGAATCAAAAGTAGTGGAGTAGTGTAATGCTTGAGGAAACTCAAGAAACACTACAAGACCTCGATCAGGTCATGGATGACAACCATGTAGATCGAAGTAGCCCAACCATAGTTCCGACGGCTAGTGGGAGCATTAGTGTACAGGTTCCTCAACCTATTGAGGAAGAGGTTCACGAATCACCACATGGTGTTCAATCGAGTATTGAACTAATTCCACAAGAGATTGTGCAAAAGGTTCAAGGTACTCAAGATGAACATGAAGAGGCACAAGAACTAAGAAGGTCAACAAGATCTAGGAAGAAGCCTGATATGTATCTAGGACTTCATGAGATCTTGGTAATGGATATGGATGATCCAAAGACCTTTGAAGAAGCAATGGAAAGGGAAGTCTCAAAATCATGGTATTTAAGTCAATTATTACTAGCCATTACTGCATTTTATTATGAAATATAGCAAATGGATGTCAAAACAGTATTCCTTAATGGGAATTTGGAAGAGGATGTGTACATGGTACAACCTTCAGGTTTTGAAGATCTAAATAATGGCAGTAAAGTATGCAAACTTCAAAGATCCATTTATGGATTGAAGCAAGCATCCAGGAGTTGGAACAAGTGCTTTGATGAAGAGGTTAAACGCCTTGGATTTATTCAAAGTAAGGAAGAACCTTGTGTATACAAGATGGTCAGTGGGAGCTATGTACATTTTTTGGTCCTGTATGTCGATGACATACTATTGATAGGCAACTTTATTCCCTTAATGGAGCAAACAAAAATTTCATTGAAAGAGATTTTCTCAATGAAAGACTTGGGTGAAGCCCAATATATCTTAGGAATCAAGATATGTAAAGACAGGTCACGTAGACTCATTGGCTTAACTCAACGTACATACATTGACAAAGTGTTGAAACGATTCAACATGGAAAATTCCAAGAAAGGAAATGTACCAATGAGTCAAGGTGTAAAACTTAGCAAGTCTCAACGTGCTATGACACGTAAAGACATTGATATCATGAAGAATGTAGAATATGCTTCTGCAATTGGTTCTATCATGTATGCTATGGTTTGTACACGACCTGATGTCGCGTATGCTCTAAGTATGACAAGTCGTCATCAAGCCCATGCAGGTCCTGCACATTGGAGTGCAGTCAAGAATATCCTTAAGTATTTTAACAGAACTAAGGATAAATTTCTTGTGTATGGAGGGACAAGGGAACTCGTTGTAGAAGGCTACAGCGATGCGAGTTTTGCAACCGATTATGATGATAAAAAGTTGCAATATGGATATGTATTCATTTTGAATGGAAGCGCTGTTAGTTTGAAAAGATTCAAACATTTAGCAAACAGCTGACTCAAGCATCCAATCAGAATCGATGGTTGTTGCTAAAGCCAACGAAGTAAATGTTTGATCAAAAAGTTCAATGAGGAACTTGACGTGGTTCACACCACAAAATCAAACATATGGATAGAAAGTACTTTGTCATTCGGGACTTCATAGAAGATGGTAAAATAAAAAGGTGGACACGGTGGACACGGATGGTAACACAGCTAATTGCCACTCATGAATTGAGGAATGATATTATAAAGGGCCCCTTGGTAAAGTAAGATTATAAATGGATCCAATATAACTGAAGTGCAGTTATAATTATATAATCATACTTATTGGAGACTAAGAAAAGATTATAATACGAAGATGACACAGCCCTACTTTGTATAATAATCATAATATCATATGGCAAGGAATAGACACAAGTAATGTTAATAACATTACTAGAAGGATCGTGTTTCGTAAAAGGATTTGCTAAACATCTATATTATTTGGGTAGCTGTAATGTATGCTAGAGTACCGCTTACAGTTTATGAAATAAAATGTTTTATTCCATTGCCAACATAATATGGATCCTCAATATAGGTCACACCAACTGAATGGGAAACAAGAAATATATTTTCTATGTACAAGGTTTCATGTTGTATGAAATAAAGTACAAATAGAAATTACATCACATGACGTGATTAACTAGCAAGGAATAAATTTATTGATATGTGAATATTATGAGTATAATATGTGTTTCACATAATATAATAATATATGAATATTATTATTGAGTGCATAAATTTATTTAAAGCCCAAGCCCAAATATTTTAACAATTGAAAAAGAGAAAGAAGGCTTTAAATTCGGGTCAGAATTTGAGCCAACTTTAAACTGACAATTAGTATAGCAAATGATAACCAAATTGGACAAATGATATATGAAAATTATAGCCCTGGAAGTGTAGAATCTAATGGTTCAAGTTTCATGTCGTTTGAAGTTTCCTACAGAGAGTTATGAATGTTTTAGTGCTGCAACGTCAGAAATTAAAGTGCTGTTTTAATTTCTGATTAGTGGCTTTGAATGCTATACGAATTTGAAAGGTTTATTCTGATGTTTTAAAGGTAAAACAGATCAGAAAATTTAAACACAAGTAAGTCTTCATGTGTTGAAGCTTTGGCTTTCTCATCCTCTAAATATTTGTTAAAATATTCTATCGATTAAGCAATCGATCAAGACACGGGTGGTGGAGCTAGGTGTTGACGGGGAGTTCGCTAGCACGGATTCAACTATCATTCTTGTTTCGGATTCAAGGTGAACCAAGAGGAATAAAGTTTCGTTAGAGACCATAGGTATGGCTCAACAATCCTTCTTATAGGAATATATGTGATTGTGATGCAAACATAACATAGGAAAGTTAGCGATAATAAGAACGATCTTAGATGTTATCGGTTAATAAAAATTTAAAATTACCCGATTCGCATCATGAAATCCTTCAAAAACACCCTATGAGCTATGGTTTGGTTCGAAACCTAGCATGATGTTTCTCAAGATTTGGGGTTGTGAAGCTTATGTGAAAAGGCTAGTGAGCGATAAGCTTGGACCCAAATCGGACAAATGTCATTTCGTAGGATACCCTAAGGAAACGAAGGGTTACTACTTATATAACCGTGTCGAGAACAAAATAGTTGTCGCACGACATGCAGAATTCTTGGAAAAAGAGTTTATCTCAAGAAGAAGTAGTGGGAGCAACGTGGTTATTGAAGAAATTCAAGAACCACAACAACAAAACATACCTCAAGTAGGTAATGTGGTTGTTCCAAATATAGTGCCAAATGAGATTGCCCCGAATGAGATTGTAGCCGAACCCACTCCACAAGTTGTTGCGGAAGAAGTGGCTCATGAACAAGCTCCCTCAAATGAAAACTCAAACATATCGCGTGTCGATAATGTTGAGGATGCACCTACACTTGATGTTCAAGAACGAAGTCCGCAAACCGTTGTGGAACAAGTTCAAGAACCTCAAGCATCTACCCTACGAAGATCGGCAAGGCCAAGTCGTCCACCTATAAGATATTTAGGTTTACACGACGTTCTCGTCATGGAAAACGATGAGCCTTTGACCATTGATGACATGAAAAGAAAACCCGACTCCAAGGAATGGTTTAAAGCCATGGAATCCGAAATGCAATCCATGTATGACAACATGGTATGGACCTTGGTTGATCTTCCCAACGGAATAAAACCCGTTGAGAACAAATGGATCTTTAAAAGAAAGGTCGACATGGATGGCAACTTGACCATTTACAAAGCACGACTCGTAGCGAAAGGTTACAAACAAGTTCATGGTATTGACTATGAAGAAACCTTCTCGCCCGTCGTTATGTTCAAGTCAATTCGGATCATGTTAGCAATTGTCGTATTTTATGATTATGAAATATGGCAAATGAATGTCAAAACCTCCTTCCTAAATGGAAATTCGGAAGAGGATGTGTATATGACACAACCCGAGTGTTTTGTGGATCCAAAGAATGCTAACAAGGTATGCAAACTTCAAAGGTCCATTTATGGATTGAAGCAAGCATCGAGGAGTTGGAACAAACGCTTTGATGAAAAAGTCAAGAAATTGAACTTCGTCCAAAGCGAAAAGGAACCTTGTGTTTACAAGAGGATCAGTGGGAGCGTGGTTGTGTTTCTTGTTCTATATGTTGATGATATCCTCTTGATCGGGAATGATATCCCCGAGTTGAATGCAGTTAAGGATTCATTGAAGAAGGTGTTCTCAATGAAAGATTTGGGCGAAGCCGCCTATATCCTAGGAATCAAAATCTATAGAGATAGATCGAGAAGGATGTTAGGCTTGAGCCAAGATGCATATATTGACAAAGTATTGAACAAACACAACATGGCTAATTCCAAAAAGGGATTCTTGCCTATGTCACATGGCATTTTCTTGAGCAAGTCTCAAAGTCCGACCAATGATACAGATCGTGAATACATGAAGAAATTCCAGAATCCATCTGTGGTTGGATCGATTATGTATGCCATGCTATGAACTCGTCCCGATGTGGCACATCCAATTAGCGTGACTAGTCGATTCCAAGCCAATTCCGGCATGGCACATTGGACTGCAGTCAAAAATATCCTCAAATATCTCAAGAGAACAATGGATAGCATTCTCGTATATGGTGGAGACCAAGAGCTCGTTGTAAGTGGTTACACCGATGCTAGTTTCCAAACCGATCGAGATGAATCAAAATCACAGTCCGGCTTCGTATTTCTGCTCAATGGTGGTGCCGTGAGTTGGAAGAGTTCCAAACAAGATACTACGGCCGATTCCGTCACCGAAGCAGAATACTTAGCGGCTGGTGAAGCAGCGAAAGAAGGTGTATGGATCAAGGAGTTCTTGACCGAGCTAGAAGTGGTTCCAAGCATCTCGAATCCAGTGGATATCTACCGCGACAACACGGGAGCCATAGCTCAGTCCAAGGAGCCTAGGTCTCATCAAAAGACTAGGCACATTCTACGACGATTCCATCTCATCCGTCGGTTGATCAATGATGGATGGGTCAAGGTCAAGAAGGTGGACGGTGCTGCGAACACAACAGACCCTCTGACAAAACCTTTATCTCGAGCCGCACATGAGTTGCACGTTGCATCCATGGGGATTAGGCATATGCCTGAGTGGCTTTGAGTTGTATCTTTTATTACTAGGTTTTAGTATGAGACATGTATATTTTGGATATTACATTGAGTACTATGCACTTGCTAGAAGTCACCATTGATTGACTCTAGGCCAAGTGGGAGATTGTTAGAGATATGTCCTAGAAGCCAATCTTATTAGGCTACTTCTATAGTTTATGTTATTGATGACTTCAGATCATTTGTTCTTTGATTTATTCGTTGACAGTTCATTCAGGTTGAGGATCTGAATTATAGATCACTGTTATTCATTTAGTAGTAAATGACAACGATAAATCTAAAAGTCCATAATCTTGATAATTAACAAAGGACATTAATTATCAATAAGATTAGTATGCAAGTTAAGTGATGATTAAGTTCTATAAATCATATGTTAGGAGTAACCAACTTGATTGCATATGTATATGTTATAGAACATAGTACATGACTGGACCCCTCGAAATAAATATATGGATTGTGTTACGTGTCATTATTTATTTCGTTATGATTTTGGTTCTAAGTTTGAGATGATTATCTTTTCCACATGAGTATAGATGCTATAAATCATGTCTACCGCTGATTCCTGATAAAGGCTGCTATACAGACTTGATTTAAGTATTCTTGAATTGTGCGGGGAAAAGCTAAATATCAAGAAAACCATATGTCCCTCATTAATTCACTTAGTGAGTGACGATATCTGTTTGGGCCCCTTGATGGAGATAGATTGTTTGCTAGCAACTGATACAATTATCTCTAGATCAAGAAACGTATAATCTGCAAGAATGACACGTTCCTATCTTGGATTATACGATGATATCGTGTGACATAAGAATCAAAATAGAGAAACATAATTGTTCTCTTATGCAGGATTGAAATTTTGTAGCTGTACACTATTTATGCGAATTGGGAATCATAACGTGTTGCTAGATACCGCTTATGATTATTGGAATTAAATAGCGATTTAACTCCATGTCCAACATAACATAAATCCTCAAAGGGTCACACAAAATTGGTATTTAATCATAAGTGCATTATTTATTTATTTGCAATAATGAGTATTGCAAAATATGATAAGTTGATTAATTAATTAAATAACGTTATGGACCGTTATTGTTAATTAAGTCAAATGGATCATATAGAAATAAATTAATGCATTGTCTAATCTCTAAATAATTATTATTAAGTTAATAATTATTTATAAACAACACACTTAATTTAATTAAGTTATTTGGGCTTTAATTTATTGGTAAATTAAATATCCAAATTAAATAGCTTTGAGTGGGTCTTTAATTAATAGAATTAAGGGACCAATTGGAGATGGGATAGTGGCCCATAAAGGCCCTATAAGAGGCCGGCCATGATGGTGGTAGGTGGGAGTGGCACACTTGTAAATAGTGTGAACTCCTAGCTAGGGTTAAGAGGCTATATAAGGCACCTAAAGGATGCTCCTTGGCTCTCTTCTCTCTCCCCTCATCCTAGCCGCCACCTATACCCCTAGGTGCGCCGCCCCCCTCCTCTCCTCTCCACTCAAGCTCATGTGTTGAGCATCCTTTTCTCCCACAAATTAGTTTGGTTCTTTGGTTGAAGAAAGAGAATGCTAGGGATTAGACTCGTTCTTCTCTTCGCTAGCACGAATTGAGAAGAACTTGGTTAATACCATAGTGGACTCGAGGCACCGCGAATAGGTGTTTGGAGAGCTCTCGATCGACTCCAAAGCCAAGGAATCGAGCCTCTTGGTTGCTATACCAAGAGAGGTAAAAATCCATCCTTTCTCTCGTGTCTAATCGGCTTTTGTACTAGATCCGTTTTGTGTGTTGTTTTGATGGCTTAATGAGGCCGTTCGCGACGGAGTAGGGCTAAGAGATTAATGGTCATGATATGAAGCTTGGTAATGAGAATGAATTATTACTAAAGATTGTGATACATGATTGAAACGAACATGAACTTGCATGACTAATTTGGTTGCATTGTTTTTAATTATTTAGTTATTTAATTCATAGTTGATTATTATCTAGAACTTTAACAAGTCCCGAGCTGGAACTGAATCCCGCACTGAGAGACTTGTTCGACCTCTCACCCGTTTCCACTTGTGTGGGTTCCAGGTATTGAAGATGGATCTAATAAGCTGCCGCCAAACTGAGTGATACAAGATGATAAAAAGCGGGTCATTAAATTGCCACAAGTTGTTAATTTATTCTATTTTGTTTAATTAGTTGCTTTAAACATTTGATCTATCATGGGGAATTCCACAATAAATCCACCATGTTAGACATGTTATCGTTATTGTAAGACAATAATTATTATTCAATAAATGTGACAATTATTATTTTTCGTTATTATTTACTATTGATAGTGTGTATGTGATGCTTTTGCGCCTTGCGTTTTTACGCGGCGGGTTGTCACCCCCGTCTCGGGGTGTGACAATGCATTATGTTGGAAAGAATACCAATCTGTCATGTTGAATTGTGGCGTTCCTTGGTGAACGTATCCCTGTGGATGCCATTGGAAAGTAGGTTGAGTCTGCCCTTGGTGAATGTATCCCTGTGGTACCCCCTCTGCTCTCCACGCTATGTTTTGTGGGCGAAACTCAGCGCCATACCCGTAACCTTGAGAATGTGGTGCTACATTTGGTATTTGTCACTGATATCGGATCTCTGCTCTTGGTGGATTTAGTCCTGTTGTTGGAGTCGGGGTGGTTGATGTGAAGGCTGCTTGCAATGTTTGTTCCACAAGATTTGCGAGATCTGCTTGGAAAAAAGATCTTTGGCTTTCTACACTTGCTGTGCTGTTCTGTTTTGTTGTAGAAGCTTATGGTTTCTCCGATCTTGCTTCTTCACGAGGTTGTTGTAGAACTTACAAGATCGGATGCACTGTGGTTGGTGTTGCCCACTCTTGTTTTTCGCGAGGTTGTTGTATAGCCTGTAAGATCGGGTGCATCGCAGTTGGTATTGTTCTCTCTTGTCCTAAATCTGATGGTATAGGTTTTTCTGGTTGTTCGGGGTTGACTTGTTGTGGAGTTCAATCACTAATGGCTTTCTGCTCAGATTGTGCTTTTTGTATTTCTGAAGCTTCAGTGACATGTTTGTTTCGCTTAGGTTCAGTTTTCGTCAAATCTGGTTGTGGTTGTGGTTGAGGAAGTGCATCGCGTGATGCAGGAGTTGTGGAAAGATCGATTTGTGATTGAGACTAAAATGCAATCTCTTTGGGAACAAATTGTTTCTCTTTGCCAGGTTTACTAGTAGTAAACTCTAGATCCAGCCGCCTGGGCTGAATCGCACCTCTATTCTTATTCATTTCTCAGATTACCAAATACAATTCTGGATTGCTAATGGACGGATTTAGATGGGCGCCAGTTGATAAGCTCAATTATGGTAGAGATCAACAACAGATGAGAGATGAGAGATGAGAATGAGAGATCAATTATAGTGTATTTGTTACTGTCGCGGCTTTTTCGTCATTCCCTCGAAGAATGGAATTTGGGCTTCCTCGAGAAATGGGAACATAGCCTTGGATTCACCCCCCTTAAGGTTCGATCTCAGTTCGAGTATCTCTTTACGACAAGAGAACGAAAACACGAGTCGCTTCTTAAAGAGGTTTGTTGATTTCGCGGGTCCTTTCTTTCCAATAGGCGCAAGCCCCTACTGTTAATTACCTCGTGATCGCTCACGAGAACCTCTGATTAAGGGATATGAAGAATTTTATGTAAAGGCTAGGAGGAATCATTTGTTTTGTGTTTATTTTATTTCTTTTGGTTTAGACCGGACTCGATTGATGTACCAAACCTAATTAACGGGACCCAATTGAGGACACTTGAATGATTTTGTTATTTGGTACAGACTCTATTTCATTTCTTCGTGTTGGGGCGTTATTTTAGATCCTTAGGCTATTTTGAGCCTTTGGATGATTTGTATTTGGATTTGAGTTTTCAAGGCTATTTTAGGCCTTGGGATTTGGATTTGATTTGAAGGCTACTTTGGGCCTTTCGATTTGATTTGGATTTGATTTGAATTTCAAGGCCATTTTGAGCCTTGGATTTAAGTTTGATTCGAAGGCTATTTTGGGCCTTTTGAGTTGGATTTAATTTGAAATTCCAAGACTATTTTAGGTCTTGGATTTGATTTGGATTTGATTTGAATTTCAAGTCTATTTTAGACCTTTCAATTTGATTTGAGATTTCAAGACTATTTTAAGTCTTGGATTTGATTTGGATTTCTCGGGGTTACTTTGGACCGCTTCTTGAGAATCTCCGATCTTGGAGTTGCTTGAAGTTAATTTCGATCCGCTGAAGAGATTTCGTTCCTTAAGTGAAGAGGTTTCGATCTTGACTTTAGGTTTCGTGTTTGAACTTTTAATTTCTTGAGTTTCCCTTTGGATTTTATCATTTTCACAATTCCTTTTTTTATTTTTATTTTTTTATTTTAGACTTTTGAAATATCTTTTTTATATTTTTAGTTATGTTTATTTTCAAAAATATTTGTTATTTAATATATTTCCTTTAAATTCTCAATCTTTACTTATGAAAATTTGTTAAGACAATTTAATTTAGTTTTAATATCATTTTGTAATTTTACAATTTAATTAAAAATCATTTTTATAATTTTAATCATCATTTTAGAATTTTATAAAATTTATTTAATATTGAAAATACTTGAAAAATAGAAAAGACCAATAATTTGACAGATTTTTATATCAAAATATAAGTGGATTTGGTTTATTTGGATTTTTAGGATTTTATGGATATTTTATTTGTATTTTTCTGAATTTCCTACTATTTTTAATGAATTTTTGAAGTATATGACGATTTGGAATTTTCTGGTTGGTCCACGTTAGCTGGGTAGTCTGACGTGGCTGCTGATTGGGCCTGACGTGGCTTGCTGACGCGACAGGGCGCTGACTGAGCTTTGATTTGTCTTATTTAATCTGTGTAGCTGGTCATCATCGTGTCAGTTACCCGCCTCAAGATGTTCCGCCACAGAAGATCCATGGTATCGCGGATTTGAATCCATCTTCTCCGACAGAGTCGGGTCTTTTGCTATTTGGTCCTCCGTTCTTCTCCGACGAAATTACGGCCTTCCAGGTCACCATTTTGGTCAAGGATGGGTTCGTTGGAATCGTGAGCTTGAGGAGAACACTCCGATGCCATCAATTTAGAAAATAGAGGCTCGTTCTGCCTCGTAGCATCTGAGAAATTTCGAGCTGCCATTAATGGCGTTCAAAGCTTCTTGCTCCATTTCCTTTGCCAGGGAGAGGTTTTCTGCATCCATTGAGGTGCCTTGAGGATTTTTATGTGTTTAATTGAGTTTTAAAAGACTGGAACATGGCAATTTTGGACTGAGGCATTTCGGCTCCAATTTGAGCAAAACTGAGTTTGTATGGTGAGGCCTTCAGAGGAGTTCTTTGGTACCAGCAACAAGTTAGATGGATTCAGGAGGTCAACTTTAATGCGTATAGGTCTTCCTCTTAGCTTGAGACGCCATGGTTTGATGGATGAAGCATTGAGACAGCATTGCACTTTTGGTTGACTTTGTTCAACTTTCATTTTGCATGCAAGTCGTTTTACAGCAAAGCAATTTGATTTGATGCTCAATATAGATCAGTTGTGATATGTTTTATGTGTTCAAATTTCACAGAACTCATGAGCAAGTCGTTTGACACTTATCCGTATTTTCAGATTTCAATTTTAATCCTTTCTTTTACTGTTTTGAGAAATTTTGTATTTGAGTTACAGAACTGCAGGAATGCCACTTGCAGCAGTTGTAGTGAAGATGTTTGAAGTTACTAAAGGTTATTTCGACAAGTATACTCATCCTTCAAATTCAATTACTTATATTATTTCTGACATGAAGAAAAGCATCTTTGCATTTATCAGAAATTTTGTAATTTTGCAATAAGGTGTTCTTCAATATGCTCATTAATTTTCTGTATAAGAAACTTTTGCAGAAAAGTCCAAAATTTTGCATTATAACAATTTATTTAAAGGATACCCCTGCTGCCTTAGTAAATTTGTATAAAATCATAAAAATTCACAAAAATGGAAAATCTTATTCCTTGCAATCTATAAGGTCCTACTCTTGCTGTCCATACCTTATTTCTGTATTTTTATGCACAGATAACCTTGTGTTTCCTTTTATTCCATTCCTGGACAGATTGGTGTTTTCATGCATATATGTATTTTTGGTTATAACAGTGTGAATATAATTTAGAGAGGACATGGTATATCTAAACCCTAGATTTCAGGTGAATCCACAAATTAAAGGGCTAGTTGAGATTGGTATATCGTTTTTATTCATCATTTTCATTGTATTTTGAATTTTGCTAATTCTTTGGACATGGTTAGGCCAGTGCTATGCTCTGGACCTATGCCAAGCCAAGTTAAGACCACCATGAGAGACTTAGCTATGCTCAAGACCTCTACATGGCAGCCATGGTGTACTTCTTTATTGAACAATAGGACATCCCAAGAAGCTAGGAGCTATGCTCCAGACCCTCATGAGACATCCTAGAACCATCCTAGGACCATGACTGATGCTACGCTTCAGACCATGGCTCCTAGGAGCATTGATGCACATACTCAAGCACACCATTGTTTGGTGGCTGAGTTGGAGAAAGAGAGCACTCAAAACAGCAAAATGGAGACTTAAAACAAGTTTATTTCCTTTTCAAAAATGGAGATTATAAGCTTACTTCACTCAATTTACCCTCTTTTTCTTTCTTTCCCGAATGCTTGATGAAATGCCTAGCCTCAATTTCCCTTCTAATTCTCTAATTAACTGCCTAAACCCCAACCAAAGGTGGCGGCTGCTATCCTCTCTCCTTCCTCCTTTTTCCTGGCTTTGATTTGGGGGCCTTTTATAGGCAATTGGATTAGGGCTATGGTTTGAAGCCGTGAGCATCTTCACCGTCTGATCTTGATCCAGTGGCTTCAAATGGGCTGCGCTAGGGCTTGGTATCGCAAAACCATGGACTAGAGATGGTGGTTTCGCGTCTGTGGATGGAGAATGAGCCACGTCGCCTCTTTCTGCATTTTCACTCGGCCTCTACAGTAAAACACGGCTGGTTTCATCTCTCCTTCTTTTTACCAAGGAGGAAGAAAGCTCTTCAGACGGGCCCCACATATAAGGTTTAATGAGAGAGATGGGGATAGGAGCATTCGGTCTATGGTGCACCAATCACCTTTCTTTGAACTTCTATTCGTGGTTCACCAGAGACTAGTGTAGGCAACAATTTGAATAGGGATGATAAATTTCAATTCAACCAGCGCCCCTTCTCACTCCACCCGATTTTTTCCCTCTTTTTTTATTTATTTACTTTTTTATTTTGTTAATTTTTCATATATTCTTTAATCCCCATCCAAAATAAATTTTTTGAAGGTCTTCCCTTGAGTATTTTGGCATGAAATTTTATGGGGAAGCTCACAAAAATATGAGGAATTTAATGGTTTAACTGGATTTGGTAAATTCCTCATAGGTTTATTTTGGTAATTTTGTGGAGTTTTTGGGTTTTTTTTGCAAATTTTGGAGTTTGTGTTGCTATTTTTGGGATTTAAAAATTATGATAATTAATCATAATTCTTAGGGAATTTTTGGGTAAATTTTGAGGATTTTTGGAGTTTGTTTGATATTTTTCGTAATTTGGTTTTGATTTTTGGCAATCTGGGAATTTGATTTTCGCTGTTTGACTTCTGGTTTTCGCAATTTGGTTTTGATTTATTTGGTTTTGAGGGTTTAATTTTTAGGGTCAACAGTTACAAGCTCTTTTTCGTATCAAAATGCCAACTCCCGCTACAGTCATCTACCCCCTCTATATATAGGCTTTGATCTATAACAGAATGCTGACGTCATCCGACAACCGTTAGCCAACTTGCGCTCCTAATTTCTCCCGAACTCTATTCAGCATCGCATCCCACGTGAATTTGTTAGGACCCGTCTTACCGAGTTATGTTCGTATATCCTCTGACTTTCGCTTTTCCCGCCTATTCCTTCCATTATGGGCCGCCTTTTAACTCGTTTGCTTTGTACTCCCTTTTCTCGGCCGTGTTGTACCAGGCCGGCCCTATCAATAATACAGTGGTAACCAGAGAAATCATGAGATTAAGTCACTAAAATAGTTCAAGAAATATAGTTTCAAAAAACCAACGAATTTAAGAATTCACGGTTCACAAAGCAACATTTATCACCGAGAAGGCATAATAGTCGGCGTGTGCTGCGGGAAAGAAAAGAGAGTAAATGCGATTAAAGGCTAAACTGTAAAAAAAGATTTAATTAAAGGAATGGGTCGGGACCGTCGGGTGCAAACCGGGTTATAAACTTTTGAATTCAAACCCAATCCAGTACAACCGGGTTAGTGAAATCAAAGTCCGACTCAACCCGAATAATGCTTGAACCCGTTAAAATACCGGTCGGGTTGGACGGGTTAAACGGGTCGGACGGATTTTATTTTTTCTTGTACAGCTCTAAGAATTTAGATTGTTTATAATAAATTTACTCTCTTATTTTCTTATTCCCTAATTCATAGGGTTCATCCAAACGGAGCCTTAGATATTCAAATGGATCTAAGATAACTAGAAATTATATTATCATGGTACTGTTGATCAGTAAATATGACTTGCATGAATTGTAACATTTTTGCTGCTTAATTGAGCATAATCAGATTTTTTAATTCTATATGGTTAAGCACTGGATAATTTGAGGTTGTCATTACTTCGCATTAAGCTGATCATAAAATTATACAACTCGATTTGTCAAATTTAGTTTGGATTTATAGCTCCTTTTCCAATCGTATTTTTACAATTAATAAGACCGTAAAAAAAAAAACACAGGACCTGTTGAAGATGCATCACCGACCCATAAAAAAAAATAGATGAACGTGCAATAAGGCCCGGCCCATTAATGGATGCGTTGTGTGAAAACCCGTAAAATTGTAAAATGAAATTTAACTTTAAAATTGATAGATAATTTCTAAACTAAATGGAATTGATAAAAAGGAATGACTGACTTAAAATTCATAAAAAATTTTAAAAAATTATAATATAAGACAGTCAAAAATTGAAATTTAGATAATAATATTTACTAAACTTCAAGCAAACAAATAAATAAAATTAACCAATAATCTGATATCAAGTTCACAAAATTTATATAGATTAAAACTTAATTTAAAACTATAGTCCACTGATCAATTAAATTAGTAGTCAATTTTCTGTGTCTCTCAGTCGTTGGATCTAGATTTCAAAAATCTGAATTATTCTGGACCTTTGGATCAGTTGCCGTTTTGGAAATCCAATCAAAACTCTGGATTTGATCAGATTTTCTGAACTCAATTCTAATTAGACTCGTGTCCACCGTCTTATCTCCTTCTCCTCTTCTCTTCTTAAACTCTCCCTCGAGAGCTCCGTCTCTCTCTCACTCGCACTCACCTCACCGTAACCCTTCCTCCTCACTTTCTCTCTCTCAGCCGAGACCTCACCACCTCTCCTCTTGCTCTCGACCAAGCACAGAACCGTGCCCCTGCCTCTCCTTCCTCCGATCACCTCTCCTCCTCCTCTGACTCAACACCAAACCCACCTCACGGCTTCCCTTTCCCTCCGCCATTTCCCTCTCTCACCTCAGCTCCACTCACGGCCAATCACAGACCCCTCCTCTCTTCCCTCTTTCCGAAACCCTAGCCCCACCTACTGCCTCACACACACTCACTCCACTTTCTCTCTTCTTGTTCTGGTGGCGACAGTAACTGGCAGTGGCGACGAAGCCAGCAGTGGTGGCTGATTGGAGACAAGGTGACTCAGGCGGCAGCAGGCTGAGCACCACTCTTCCTCCTTTCTTCCTTTTTACTTGCCATCTCGGTTTGACTACTTCCCCTCTCACTTTCTCTATTGTGTTGTGTTTGATTGATAAGGCATGTACTGGAATTGAGTCGATTGAACTATGAACTGCTTTGTTTGAACTCTGGATTGAATGACTTGCTTTGAAATCGTGCATAGCCTTTGATCTGTGTTGACACTTGTTGTTGGCTCGTGTGAGCTTTGCTTGCTTTATGTTGAGCTTTGATCTGTGTTTGTTACATGCCATTGCGGCTAAATTGAATTGTGATTGAGATAGTTGAACTGTTCTGTGCTTGAGTTGCTTATCTGAGGCTTGCAATTGAAATGTTAAGTAGAATATGCCTCTATTTGAGTTTACCTGTGTTGTTTGATGCTCTCGGCTTGGTACCAGCCATATGTATCTCTGTTTGTATTCTGGTACGAGTCCAGGGACTCGTTTGTGATAATTTTGGTGTCAGGGACTATTCTATAAAAATCTTTGAACTGATTTTGGACTAGTTCGTAAATAAAACTGTTATTAATGGCTTAAATGAAATTTTAAAATAAATAAAATATTTCTGTGGAAATATATGTAAATGTGATGGCTAGCGGGTCGGATCTTAAAAAAATAACGGATCTGGACTTTAATTTGTGGGTTCGGATTTGACCACCGAAATCCATTAACCCGCTGGGTTTATACCCGACAGGTGGGCCCCTTATTTCCACCTGGGCCGTTACTTCTTTGGGCCGTGAATAATCCTCTGGCCTGTTCGGCCAATTTGGGCTGTTTGTGTGGGCTCTGTTTGGGCCGAACTGACTTTTTAAGTTAAAATTAAATTGCTGGACTTTAGTTAAATGTTGGACTGGGCCAGGTCCATAATAAATTCTGGATTAACACTTTAAAGTAACTAAAAATGATTAACTTAAAAATGGGATTAATTATAAGTTAAATTGTATCTAAATTAATCAGACTAATACGTAAACTTAAAGATGGGAGAGGATTACCATTAGTACAGTCATCCAAATGCGTATGATCCCAAACACATTAAAACACCAACACGTTAAAATAACAATCTTATTATTTATATTATCACCATGACAAACTATTTAAGGATTATATTAACTATAGTTAATAATAACTTTATTCATTAGTACAACTATACCATTCAATATAATATTAATTATGACTACACTTAAAATTACGCAACTAAAAAGATAAAAATATCATGACATTTTAAATTACTAAAATCTATTTGAGAGAAATTAGTTATAAAAATTAATAGAAGAATTTCATACTTGAGCAAAACACTATTAATAATATTACTAAACTGAAACACTTAATTATACTTATCACAATTCAACGTATAGAATGGACTGTAGGAACTCGTATAAAAACGTCTTCCTTCACAGTCACTTTTAAAGGAAATTCTGTCAAATTTTATAAAATACTTATCTAAATAAAATAATATATTTTAAAACAGAATCCCTTTTCAGAAAAATCTCAAATGCAACTCACTTAATAAAATAGATTCAATTTCCAATTGAGGGTTAATTAGAGAACGTTAGCGAGCGTTTCTTAGACTTTGTTTTCTAAAGTCTAGTCTTCTGTGTTTGGTCAGGTGACCAGCAGGGCTACTCAGACTTTGCAGAGGACGGATTTGCTGACTTTGAGGGTGGTGTTGCTGAGCAGGACTTTATTGACCCTCCAGCTGAGTAGCAGTTCTACGCCCGACTCTCCAGGTGTGTGGAAACTTTAGATTCTCTTTAAACTATAGCTAAGGATTAGATCTTTAATTTTATGTGTGCATGACATGAAAATAGCATTAAGTAAACAGTTAAGAACATTATCAAAAGATTTGTTGCATTTACAGGATAAGCATCTATTAATAAAGGGATTAATTAACTTAAAAGTGCTTAAATCAACACTCGCATCTGGTATGGATCAGGATAGTGAGACCGAGTGAAATAGGAACGCTTTGCTCGCGGTCAGGAGCTGCACCGAAGCTGAATGCCGGTGAGTTCAGGACGATTCTCTGATCATGAGCAACACGTCTCCGATTATCACTCTGCAGACCGACTTATAGACGGTTCTGCGGTCACTTAGTAGTTATTTATTATTGTTAGGATTTGTACGTATTCCCACTTGTCTCTATCGGATTCTTTGGGGTTGCTCGCCAGTATAGACTTCCTCTCGATCTCCCACGTTCAGGAGCACGGTACCGCGACTCGCTGCCTACACTTTGACGGGGGTGCAGGATTTGGAGCTGGCCTTCGGGGCTCATCGAGACTTCCTGCGGGACTCTGGTTGATCTAGGCAGAACCCATGACTTTATGGTTTATGTGAGACTGATTTTGGATTCTGTTACATTGATATTTGACTACTGAGTGAGGGTGCTTGATTCTCGTATTATTATTATTATATTGGACTTTGTATATTACTATCCGCTTCTCCAGATATTTTTTCTGATTTCTGTTTGGCATGACATGTTTGGTATAGTATTATCATGGTTACACTTAAGTCACACTTAGCTTTGCATTAATTATAGGATATTAAAAGTGTTTAAGTATGGTTTAGTTCTAACTTTAGTTTAACCAGAATCTTTGGTTTACCCTGTTATTACACTGAGTATTCGCATACTCAGCCCACATTTTATTTGTGGAGCAGGTTCAGGTTTGATAGATTGTGAAGACGGTGTTTTATCTGAAGATCAAACCCAGCTGGACTAGTCACTTACCTCTTTATGTATTTTGTTTACATCTCTGGCTGAACAATTTTGATCTGTAAATTTGTGTAAATATTCTTTCAGCCATGTTTTGCATGAACAAATCAACTTATTCTTTTTGGTTATGTGACATTTATTTTTGTGATTGCTTGTGATGATATAACTGTACTTAGCCTTTCGTGTGCACAATTAAGCGTGCATACGTGGCGGGGGTTGTCCTTCCTGGAACGGATTTGGTTCGGGGTGTGACACGTTGAGAATACTCTAGTTCCTTCAAGTATATTACGAGTATATATGTATTCTAGAAAAGTCATGAATGTATATGTCGGTTGATAAGTATAATAGTTTATAGGCTTCTAGATTTTGTATAACCGACTACTATATAGTATAAATAGGAAGTTAGACTCATGTGTAAAGAGTATCAATGAGATAGTGAAGTACCAAAGAATGAAAGTGTGTATGAGAGATAATGTATAATTGTACTCCTTTAAGTTAGTAATAAAAGAGTGTTATAAGAAAACAATCCTCTCAGTTAATCCCATAGCTCAAGATAGATACGAGATAAATTACTCAACAATTGGTATCAGAGCCAGATCGGTCAGACGCGGGCATAGAACGAGTAGCAACGTATTAGTGAAGATCGAAAGAGCATCTTAGTCAATGGCTTCAAGTGTCGGCGCAAGTATGACGCAGTCAATGGTTTCGATATTCACCGGAGAGAATTACGACATTTGGAGAATCAAGATGCAGACGTTGCTACGGTCTCAAGGATTATGGGACATCGTAGAGAACGGCTACACCGAGCATGCTGAACCGACGGCGCAACAGAAGAAACAGTTGGCGGAAGACACCATGAAGGATGCCTAAGCATTGTTTCTAATCCAGCAAGGTATTGCCGAGAATCTGTTTTCGCGTATCATTGGCGCGAAGAAGGCGAAGGAAGCATGGGACGTTTTGTGAGAGGAGTTTCAAGGATCTGCAAAAACAATTGCGATGAAGTTGCAGACCTTGAGGAAACAATTTCAGAATCTGCAAATGAAGGAGTCGGAGAAGATAAAAGAGTACTTCACAAGAGTAATCGAGATCGTCAATCAAATGCGAGCATATGGTGAAGGTATGTCAGATCAAAGAGTTGTTGAAAAGATCTTGATCAGTCTGCCAGAGAAATATGAGCATATCGTCGCAACGATTAAGGAGTCGAAAGATTTATCAACTCTTTCGGTTCAACAATTGATGGGCTCGTTGGAGTCACACGAAGAAAGAAGATTACAACATGGGACGAATTCGAACTCGACGGAGCCGAACTCAGTTGAAACTGCGCTCCAGACAAGATTCAAACTCCACCAAGCTCATAATAAAGAAGATTCAAGTACGCGCAATTCAAAATTTTGGTGCGACGTATGCAAGATGTCAAATCATGATACGTCAAGATGCTGGCGGAAGAAACGATGCAACAAATGCAAAAAGATCGGCCATATAGCTCGAAAGTGTAGAACAAAAAATGTTGATCGAGCAAACTTCGTTGAAGAAGATGACTACGAAGAAAGTATTTTCTATGCATGCCATTCTGCAATTGAAGAGAGAGACAACATGTGGTTCCTCGATAGCGGTTGCACAAACCACATGACATGAAATGGTGAAATCTTTAGCGATATCGACACGTCATATACACCAGAGGTACGCATGGGTAATGGTGCTTTAGTTAAAGCAAAAGGAAAGGGAAGTATTGCCATCCAAACTAAGTTGGGCCCGAAATTTATTCGAGACGTACTATATGTACCGGACTTAAAGCAAAATTTGTTAAGTGTGGGGTAGTTAGTTCAAAATGGATATGCGGTCCATTTTGAAAATGGAGAATGCAAAATATTAGATAGGAAAAATAAAAATTTGGTGATAGCAAGGATCTCTATGGAGATTTAGAAACTTCCAGTTAAGGTTTAGTTATGCTCCACAACCATCAGTAGAAGAAGAAGCACAATTTGCGTTGAGGGCTCAAGTGATCAATGACCCCGACAAAATTGAGAAGATGGCAAGTGATCAAGAGAAGAGCGCACATAAAGGGGGAGCTCGAAAAGAACCGGAACACCACCAAGGTACGTGCAAGACATCTCACCATAGAAACGTTTTATGCTACTGTAGAAGACAAGGACACTATGCACGACAATGTTGGTACAAGAAATCAATTGAAGACAAAACATCAAGGACGAGTAGCACGGTGAAACAACAAGAAGTACAATCTAAGTTTAGTCGACGAGACGAGAAGTTCGCTAACAAGAAAATGTTATACAAGAAAAAGTTCAAAGAAGAATCGACATATCAAGAGAAGATCGAGTCGGTGCTGAGGGGGAGTGTTGAAGATGCATCATCGACCCATAAAAAGAAAATAGATGAACGTGCAATAAGACCCGGCCCATTAATGGATGCGTTGAGAATACTCTAATTCCTTCAAGTATATTACGAGTATATATGTATTCTAGAAAAGTCATGAATGTATATGTCGGTTGATAGGTATAATAGTTTATAGGCTTCTAGATTTTGTATAACCGACTATATAGTAGTATAAATAGGAAGTTAGACTCGTGTGTAAAGAGTATCAATGAGATAGTGAAGTACCAAAGAATGAAAGTGTGTATGAGAGATAGTGTATAATTGTACTCCTTTAAGTTAGTAATAAAAGAGTGTTATAAGAAAACAATCCTCTCAGTTAATCCCATAAGTCAAGATAGATACGAGATAAATTACTCAACAGGACCAAAAAATAGATCACTGGTAAACATTAATTTCAACATATTTGACTGACCCATAAGTTCAATGCCATCAGGGTATTAATATCGTGTTTAAATTGGTCATAACGTGTACTGTGTTTCAACTTTATAATTGTAAAAATGTAGTCGCTAAATAAAGAAACGAATGTACATAAAATAAGTAAATAACTGAATTGCTCATTTTGGTTAGATAGAATTAGTCTGGCGGTAATTATTTTTGGAATCAAGTATACATATTAACGAAATCTATCTATATAAGTGCTAGCGAAGCATTTAGTCAATATTGGAATTCTTGCAAACACAAACGCCAAATCGAATTCTCCTGCTTTGATCTGCTTCAGAAAAAAAAGACAAAAAAAGATTCCATGGCATCTAACTCCATTGCTCGCTTCTCCGTTTCTATTCTTGTCCTCTCCCTTAGCAGCGCCACGCTCCTTTCCACCACCTCAGCAGCCATGTACAGTGTCGGTGATGCCCTGGGCACACCTTGGTGGGCGACCAAGTATTGCACCTATGCCATCGACGATGAACTCTGTGATAAACTTATGACAAATCTGAAATTGATGTTCTTTCGTACATTTTTCCTTCAAAGAAAACAGCGATATAAATTTCAGTACTTGTTCTGATTACAATGTTTACAGATTTCAATATTGGATCGGAATCAGTGCTGGTTGTGGACCGCTGGCACTACAGGGATTGCAACACCACCAACCCGATACGAGAACTCAAAGATGCCCACAACGTGTTTGAGCTAACACCCTACGGAAATCATTACTTTATAAGTGGTGAAGCAGATTACTGCTTAGCAGGTCAGAAGATGATAGTTAAAGCGGTGTCTCCCTTCAGTGACTTTGTGTATCGCCTACGTCACCTGGCTGTATCAAATGTCAGCTTGCCTGCACCATCATCGAGACTTGTTTCTCATCACCTCCGTGAATGTGTGACACCTCTCGAGTCACTAATATTCATGTGCTTCTCTTATATTGCTGGCCCACCTAATAAACCTTCCCCTGCTCCTCCAGTGTTATGCTGTGACACCTTAAAAGACTCTCTTTTGACTACCAGGCCCATGTGTTTGTGCCACCTTATGCGGGACCCCTTTTTAATGGGGTATCTAATTCACGCTGACCGGATGCTGGCATTGTTTTCTGTCTGCGGGGCCAACAACTTAGCCTTTGCCGTCCGTTGGTTGAAAGATTTCTGTGGAGGTATATATGCGGTTAATTTATGCTAAAATAATTTCCTCTACTTTGTTGAAATTAAATGCTTCAGTCCCTTCTCTTGGTGCAATCTTGAAATTAGATATTTTGCTGTCTTATCTTGATGCCATTTGGAGCCGTCTCTCCTAAATTATGTTCTGTAATATATTATTTTGAGTTAACTCGACTCAGTTTTTTTGTGTCATCCAAACAAAGTCGGATAACAGGAATTGTTCCGAATTAAAGACCGATTTGTAACTCCAACAATTTATACCGACATAAGCCATAAAAACACGATATTTTTGTTTATTGGTGTAATACCTAAGTTTTAATTTGTGGAGTCCTTAGATATTATTGTGTAAATTTTATCTGTTTTGAATTTCTGACAAAAATTTAAAATGCTACATTGAACGGTTTTATGTTAGTATTTTAGTATAGTATGAATATTATATTTTGTATTAAAATTATGGTATATAATTTGTAAATTTAGTTCTCGAAATTTTGAAATTTTATAAGGCTCAAATATGAAAATGTATGATAGCTCTAATTTGTCTAGAAGGTAAGGTTTCTTTTGCAAAACAAAAACCTACCCATTTTTATTACACAATCCCACAGAAATTTCTCTCTTTCTACTCTTTCCCACTTTCTTCAGGAGAGAGAGAGCTTCTTTCACTCTTTTCTCTGAACTCCAAGCTCAAGTCTATTCAAAATCTTCCGTAGAAAAAAACTTAAAATCATTCTAAAATCTGGAAAAATCGGAAATTAAGAGAGGAAGGCAATAATAGTTCATGCAATCCATCTATTTTTAGATTTGAGTACCTTGTGGTTAATATTTCATTAAACTTTGAATCATTTCTGTTTTTAAACAAATTCTGAAATTTGGAACTTGAATAGGTCTAAATTATGATAATATGTTGGTTTTAGTTGCATACTTGCATGCAATACACTGTAGTAGTTATAGTTAGTATTACTCGAGTTTAAGAAGATTTCAGTTGCATGAAGAAAGAAATTTGTTCTAAAACGAATTTTTAAACTTTTGAGCAATTTCTGAAAAATCTGCTTTGAAATGAAGTGGAGAATTTAAATTTCTAAGTTACTTAAGTTAGTAATATATTCTGATAGCTACATTTCAAGTTTGGATTGACTTGATGAAGTTTTGAGTATTTTAGCTTTAGGATCAAGTTTAAATCACTTAACTGATTGTTCTATAGTTTGTTCAAATAAATTTCTATTAATTTCAAGGGTATAAGTGGTTAATGATGGTGGCTAAATAATGCTAGAATTAATTCATTAATTATATGTATTAGTGTGAAGAAGATATGCAAATAACATAAATTTCCTGCAACTTGCGTTTAAACTCATGGCTTGTGTTTTTTGGCTCAATCAGTTCAGTTTAGTACTCAAAAAACTAGCAAACAGCTTGAGAAAACGCAACTTCAAGAGTTTAAACTCAAGTCACAGGAATTTTTGCGTTTTTAGAGAATTAATTCTGTTTTTTCAGGTCATGTATATTGGGTTTAGTAAATTGACCATAACTTTGTCATCCGGAGTCTGTTTTAGATGATTCAAAGACCGTTAGAAAGTTCTTGAAGAGCTCAACAACATCTTAGAATCTTTTTGATACAATTTGGATAAGAAAAATATGGTTTAGATCTTGAACTAACTCGTGTCGTTATCATTCGTGTCTAAGTCGTGGTAAACCCTATCCCAACCACATAATGAGTCATAATTGGAATTTGTATTTAGTTTTCCTTGCTTGTGTGATTTATTTGAGTAATTACTTAGCATAATTTTATCATGTAGATTTCAATAAGCACGTATCGGGACTCGAGGAGGCTGATACTACTGGTGGTAACTAGGATTTGCTCATGAATATTGCTTGTGTCTACTTTGTTGCAGGTGCAAATGCACACAAATTTTGATATACATTGATTTAGGAATTTAACTCTTGCATTCATTTCGAATTATTCATTCTACTGCATGTATATTTGTGTTGCTTAATATATGCTTAGTATGATTATATTATTAAAATACATGATGAATGATTACTGATTGAATGACTTCAAAAAGATCTGTGCTACTTGTATGATTAATAGACACTTGTTGACTTGAGGACGGAGTCATGACCCGTTCCTTGAGCCCCGAGAGATAAACGTTTATGATCGGTGTTATGACAATGTTCTTTACTGGTGGTACTATTTGAGAATCTGAATCGTATGAATTGTTATAATCTGAATTCTGCATGTCCAAGTGACCGTATAATTTGAATATGGTTCTAATATCCTAATTCGTGGGTAACAACAATTCTGGAGGTCTATACGACCCATAGTAGTGAAAATGAAGCCTATGATATGTTATACCAGTCTTGCACTAGTTGAGGGACCAACCGCCAACTTGTATTTGAATCCCACATTGAAGGGATATTACTGTTGTAGTCACAATGCATTGGATAAATTGTATTGAATTTTGCATGAGTCGATTGATATATGAATTGCTATCCTATATATTCTTAGGATTTGTGTGACTGAAACTGAATACCACACTGAGATAATTGATCACTTTTTCACTTTGTGGGTTTCAAGTTTAGACGAAGTGCATATAGTACTTATTTTGAGTATCATTTAAGTATTTTAATCATTTTTGAAATTATTCTAAGTCATTTCATCACAATAATCTATATTTAGACTCTCTATACGGTTGAAAATATGATTTATATTTTATTTATTTAAAAAGATTGGATTTTACATTGTAATAACGCATATAAATGCAAAAAATGCATATTCTGAGTATCATTTGAGCATTTTAACAATTTCTAAATTCATTCTAAGTAATTTTACAACAATAATCTACATTTAAACTCTCTCTATGGTCTAAAAAATGATTCAGATCATACTTATTCAAAAAGATTGGAATGTACATAGTAATTATGGATATAAAGTACAAACAATGATTATTCTATGATTCAATTGAGAATTTCAATCATTTTTGTAGTCATTCTAAGACATTTAATCACAATAATCAACATTTAAAATCTCTATACAGTCAAGAATATGTTTCAGATCTTACTTATTCAATAAAATTGGATTATACATAGTAATTATGTATATAAATCATAAATAACCCTCATTCTTAGTATCATTTTAGCACTTCATCCGTTACTAAATTATTTCTAGGTCATTTCATCACAATAATCTATATTGAAACTCATCATAAGGTCTAGAATTTGTTTTAGATGTTACATATTCCAAAAGATTGGACTATACCAAGTAATTACACCTATAAAGCGAATATATATAATGCATATTCTGAGTATCATTTGTTCATTTAAACGATTTTTAAATTCATTTTAAATCATTTCATAATAATAATCCGAATTTAAACTTTCTATATGGTCATGAATCTGATTTATATCTTACATATTAAAAAAGATTGGATTATACCAAGTAATTATGCATATAACGTGCAAAATAATGCTTATTCTGAGAATTGTTTGAGCATTTCAATCGTTTCTGAATTCATTCTAAATCATTACATCACAATAATCTACATTTAGAACAAATGATCAAATATCATCAATAGGATAAACTAATATTCAAGTCATTAAACTATTGACTTTTAGGACATAACTCCAACATATACCCAGTAATTATTCAAATAATGCTTATTCTTAGTATCATTTAAGCATTTCACCTTTTTGTGATATCATTATAAGTTATTTCATCACAATAATTAACATTTATACTCTATATACGGTCTAGAATATGATTCAGATCTTATTTATTCAAAAAGATTGAATTATACCTCGTACTTATGCACATTAATTCCAAATAATACTCATTCTGAGTCTCCACTACGGGAAAAAGGACCTTCTGTAACGGCACTTCTGTAACGGTTTTTGAAATAACCGTTACAGAATAGTGAAGCATTAGGCGGGAAAATTGGCGCCACAAATCTGTAACGGTTATTATGAAACAACCGTAATAACATTTCCGTCATGGTCAGGGAAAAAAATGCATCAACCTTCTGTAACGGTTGTTGGATAATAACCGTTACAGATTTCTTATATTCTGTAACGGTTATTATCCAACAACCGTTACAGAAAAGAAAAAAGAAATATATTAATATCAACCATCTTCTGTAACGGTTATTAGTAAATAACCGTTACAGTAGGTTAACGTTTTTTTTTTATTTTTTAATGATTCTGTAACGGTTATTTTCTAATAACCGTTACTGATATGGGACGAAATTTATTAATTTTTTTATGATTCTGTAACGGTTATTTTTTAATAACCGTTACAGAATAGTTCTGTATTTAGGTCTTCCTTCCCATCCCAACAAACTCACAGCTAGCGCCGCATCACTTAACTCTTTTCTGATCTTCTCATTTATTGCGAATTTGTGGTGGTGGCTTCACTCCAAAAAAATAGCCAAAAATTTCTAAAAATTCTGAAAAAATAATAATTAGAAAGAGAATAAGAAGGAGAGCAGATTTAAGGTAAAAAAAATTAAATTTGAACCGTAATTTTTTTTTTACATTTTTTTCTTATTTATTTCGATTTTTTCATTAATTTATGGTTATTTTTGTTTTTTTATATATTTTAATATATCATTGAATAGGAGAAGATCTTACATCGGCCGGATAAGTCGCACGATTCAACGGATCGGAAGGCACACAATTGAAAGTATATTTTCATGAACTTCTCTTTTTTTAAATTATTTGCATTTCGTTAATAATTTGCATATATATATATATATATAGGCATGAATTTCGTATTGTCATATATGAACCAAATACCGGAACTCAACTGAATTTAGGTCATTGCCCGTCCGAGATTAATCCATTAGGGATTAATCTCGGATAGTACTCCCGGTCGGGAGTACTGCTCTTTGGATACGATCTGTCTCATTTAGGACAGCGAGTTGTACGTTAGATGCAATGTGTTGTCTGAGAAAAATTCGGCGGCATTTCCCTTGTGTTCCCACGGATACGTACGCACGAGCAATCGTGTGTTGGCGTATTCAGGGAACATAAGGGGAAATGCTACCGATTTTTTCTCAGATAGCACATTGCATCTAACGTACGCTCGCTAATGAGACAGAGTATCCAAAGAGCGGGCTAGGATGGTGACCGGTCCGAAAACCTAATATGACAAATTGGTCCGAAACCCTAATAATTTGCATAAATTTTGTTGTTCAGATGGATCGGACGTGGATGTACTTAAGTAATCGATGCTCGTCTACATTTTTGAGAGGACTTGAAGAATTTATGGTTTGTGCTAAAGAGAATTTGAAAATGAAAGAAGATGATAAAATGTATTGTCCTTGTCGTGTTTGTCAGAATTTGTTGAAGTGGTCTAATTTTGAAGAAGTGAAGGCTCATTTGATTATAAATGGATTTCAACCGGATTATAGTCGGTGGACACTCCATGGAGAGAATGGGGGGGATAGTACTAGCACAAATGTATTGGATTCTGTGTATGAGGAAGAAAATGTATCATTGGATGATGAAATTGATGATGTCAATGTATTTGATAATGAGAATGTAGATGATGATAGAAATGTAGATAACTCAGAATTTAATGCCGATTTAGATGAAATTGTGAACAATGTGGATGAAAATTTTGTTGATAATGTTGAAATTTTTGGTATGTTACGTGAAGAAGATAAAATAGCTTTATATCCTGGTTGTGAATTGTCAAAACTTAATGCTGTTTTCAAACTGTTCAATCTTAAAGCCAAAAATGGATGGAGTGATGCAAGTTTCACATCTTTGCTCAAACTATTACATAAAGAATTTCTTCCAAAAGATAACCAGTTGCCAGATTCAATTTATAAGGCTAAAAAGATGTTATGTCCTTTAAAAATTGGAGTTGAGAGAATTCATGCATGTCCAAATGACTGCATATTATTCCGGAATCAGTACGGAGACTTGCATAAATGTCCAAAGTGTAATGCGTCACGGTATAAACCGAGGGACGATCAAATTGAAGATGAAGGTAGTAAGGGACCAGCTGCAAAAGTGGTGTTTTATCTACCAATAATACCAAGATTCCAGCGGCTTTTCTCTAACGCGAAGGATGCCAAATTGTTAAGATGGCACGCAAACTGCAGGAAAAAAGGCGATGGCATGCTCAGACACCCAGCAGACTCTCCAGATTGGATAAATATAGATAGGGAATTTGAAGATTTCGGCAGTGAACCTAGAAATTTGAGATTGGGTTTATGTACAGACGGGATGAATCCTTACGGCAACATGAGTAGCCGGCAGACTACGTGGCCGGTCTTATTGTGTATTTACAATCTTCCTCCCTGGCTATGCATGAAAAGGAGATACATGATGATGCCCTTGTTGATTTCTGGTCCCAAGCAACCAGGTAATGATATAGATGTGTACTTGGCTCCATTAATAGATGACCTTGGTGAATTGTGGCAGAATGGAGTGAAAATATATGATGCACACTCTAGAAGTGAGTTTAACCTCCGTGCCATGATATTTTGCACAATCAATGATTTTCCTGCATACGGAAACCTGTCAGGGTATAGGAATAAAGGAGCGAAAGCGTGTCCTATTTGCATGGAAAACACCCATTCTGTGTACCTGAAAAACTCCAGAAAAAATGTTTACTTGGGACACCGGAGGTTTATTAAGAACCGCAATCACTCTTACCGTCGAGACAAGGAAAGGTTTGACGGTACTTTAGAAAAAGACAAGGCCCCAATACCGTTATCCGGTTCAGGGGTGTATCGACAGGTGAAGGACATTAATGTAAAATTTGGTAAGAAATTTGCAAATGAGATACCCAAGGGGATATGGAAGAAGAAGTCTATATTCTGGAATCTTGAATATTGGCAGAGTTTGGAGATTAGGCATTGCTTAGATGCGATGCACATAATAAAGAACATATGTGAAGCTTTGATTGGTTGCAAGTTGGAAATTCAAGGGAAAACTAAAGATGGCGTAAATGCGAGGAAGGACATGGTTGAAATGGGGATCCGGCAAGAACTAGTGGCACAAGATAAGGGAAAAAGTCGAACTTGGCTACCTGCAGCACAATTTAATTTATCAAAGCAAGAGAAAAAAAACTTATTAGAATGCCTGAAATCTATTAAGGTTCCTACTGGTTATTCCTCGAATATATCAAGAAAGGTTTCTATTAAGGACAACAAATTACTTGGTATGAAGTCACATGATTATCACGTCCTACTGACCCAGTTACTTCCGGTCGCAATTCGAGGAGTTCTAAGGGAAGAAGTGAGGAAAACCATCACTAAGTTGTGTTTTTTCTTTAATTCCATTTGCTCTAAAGTGATTGATCCAAATAGTTTGGACAAGTTACAAGAAGGTGTTGTACTAACCCTATGTGAGCTGGAGATGTACTTTCCGCCATCGTTTTTTGACTCCATGGTGCATTTGACCATTCATTTAGTTAGAGAGATAAAAATGTGTGGTCCTGTATTTCTACGATACATGTATCCTTTCGAAAGAGCCATGGGTCAATTGAAGGGGCTTGTTCGTAGCCGATCTAAACCAGAAGGAAGTATAGTGGAAGGATATGTGGCCGAGGAGGTTATTGAGTACTACACCGATTATTTGCAGGATGTACAACCAATCGGTCTTCCAAAGTCTCGACATGAGGGTAGACTTGAAGGAAAAGGTTATATATTAACTTCCAATGTTCACCTTATTTAGCACAAATGTTCACTTAAAGCACAATATTTGTTCACCTTATTTAGCACAAATGTTCACCTAATTTAGCACAATATTTGTTTATCTTATTTAGCACAAATGTTCACCTTATTTAGCACAAATGTTCACTTAAAGCACAATATTTGTTCACCTTATTTAGCACAAATGTTCACCTAATTTAGCACAATATTTGTTTATCTTATTTAGCACAAATGTTCACCTTATTTAGCACAAATGTTCACTTAAAGAACAATATTTGTTCACCTTATTTAGCACAAATGTTCACCTAATTTAGCACAATATTTGTTTATCTTATTTAGCACAAGTGTTCACCTAACAGGTACAATTGGAGCTAGTACTCATATACCGGATCTTGCAATGAGAACCAAAGCACATATGAAAGTTCTCCAACATCTTGCTATTGTGGCGCCTTACATCAATGAACATCTAATCGAGTTACGTGAACAATACCCTTCTTACACCGAAAACTTGATTACCATAGAGCATGAAATAAAATTTGTCCAATGGCTAGAAGATAAAGTCCAGTCCCAGTTGAAAGAAGGAACAGAGGTCGATGAAACCGTGAAATGGTTATCAAGACGTCCTGATGCCGTGGTCGAGACATACCAAGGGTATGACTTGAATGGATTTACCTGGTACACAAGGAAACAGGATGGTAAAAGTGCCGTGCAAAATAGTGGAGTCACTGTTGTAGCTTTATCTAGTGATAATGTTAGGTCGGCTACTTATTATGGGTGGATCGAGGAGATTTGGGAACTAGATTACCTGAAATTTAAGATACCCTTATTCAAGTGTGCATGGATCGACAACGGTCACGGTGGAGTTAAAAAAGACAAGATGGGATTTATAACTGTTGACTTCAATAAAAGGGCTTATCGAGACAATCCCTTTATACTTGCAAATAAGCAAGCAATGCAAGTTTTTTACATTCAAGATCCGGCGGATAAGAAAAGACATGTTGTGCTTCAAGGTAAATGTTCATCTTATTTAAGTACAAATGTTCACCTTATTGAGTACAAATGTTCATCTTATTTATTACTTGCCACTTTCAGGAAAAAGACGTATTGTCGGTGTTGGTGATGTCGTAGATGAAGAAGCATACGACCACTTCGAGGAAATACCTCCCTTTTTCTATCGGTATCGACGATACATCACAGCCAGTATCGATCAGTTGTAGGCGTACAGAAAACACCGAAGGCGTGTGGGTCGACACGCGAAGGAAAAAAAACAAAGTAGCTACATAATCACATGTGAGTTTAAAAAACTGTTATGTGCTAATATAAATTATTCTTAACATAGACGTGCTAAATTGTTATGTTAATATTTTTATTTTTATTTTTTGCAGGTCATTAATTGGTGAAAAATTTTGTTAACAAGGAGCTAATTTATTTTTATTTTTGGTTAATTTTCTAAATTGTAATTTTATTTTGTTAGAAAAAATGTAAAACAAAATTAAATTCATGTGTAACCAACACAGAAATTAAAATTGTAATTTTATTTTGTTAGAAAAAATGTAAAACAAAATTAAATTCATGTGTAACCAACAGATTAGCCTCTTCTGTTTTACAAAATTAATATGTAAAAACGTTTGACCTTCTGTAACGGTTATTAGCTAATAACCGTTACAGACTTCTGTAACGGTTATTAGCTAATAACCGTTACAGAAGGTTATATGTAAAAACGTTTGACCTTCTGTAACGGTTATTAGTTAATAACCGTTACAGATTAGCCTCTTCTGTAACGGTTATTAGCTAATAACCGTTACAGAAGATGTGAACGTTTTTTATATAGATCGACATCCTAACCGCGTCGTTCCGTCACTTCTTTCCAAACTCGAGAACTACTCCTTAAAACCCTAGCCTCTCCCTCTCTCAAGCACTCGCCCTCTCCCTCTCTCAAGCACTCTCTCTGCCGCTCTCTCAACTCCGATAGGCGCTCTCTCTCTGCCGCTCTCTCCCTCGTCTCGAAGGTAAACCCCTTTCCCTCTTTGTCTCCTCTTCCTCTCCCTCTCTGTCCCCTCTTCCTCTCTTCCTCACTGACTCGCCTCTCACCTTCCTCTCTGTTACAGATCTCTCTGCCGCTCTCTCAACTCCGATAGGCGCTCTCTCTCTGTCGCTCTCTCCCTCGTTTCGAAGGTAAACCCCTTTCCCTCTCTGTCTCCTCTTCCTCTCCCTCTCTGTCCCCTCTTCCTCTCTCCCTCACTGACTCGCCTCTCACCTTCCTCTCTGTTATAGATCTCTCTACCGCTCTCTCAACTCCGACAGCCACCAACCCCCGACAGCACTCTCTCGAAGGTAAACCCCCTTTTTTCTGAAATTTTAATTTAGGGGCTGACATGAAAAATTAGGGACTGTTTTGCTTAATTTGAATTGTTTTAGGGACAGAAATGCTTAATTTGTGGGGTTTAATAGGGACTGTATTGCTTGATTTGTTATTTTAGGGACTGCTTTGATTAATGTGAACTGTTTTAGGGAGTGTTTTGCATAATTTTAATTGTTTTAGGGACTGTTTTGCATATTAATTGGGGTTTAATATGCAAAATGCTTAATTGGGGTTTAATATGTAAAATGCTTAATTGGGGTTTAATATGCAAAATGCTTAATTGGGGTTTAATATGCAAAATAATGGATTTAATTTCGGCTGAAATGCAAATAATGGATTTAATTGCAGCTGAAATGCATTGTGAATTGATTATAGATACGTGCATGTTATTACTTGATAATTTAGAATTTAATTTAATTAGATATATATGCATTGTGAATTGATTATGAATAAGGAGTTAAGAAATTTATTTAAAATGAAAATTAGATGGAGAAGGATCAAAACGTCAATAAGGTGGGGGAGGAATCCAAGGTGGGGGAGGAAACACCTAAGGTGGTGTCAAAAAGGGTCCCGTTTTACGGACCTCCCAAAAGAAGGGCTGTCTCGGCTGTACGTCGTCTTCCTCCAGGCTGTGAAAGGGGCCCTGATTTTAGTATGGGAGTTAAAATAGATGAGGGATCCAGTGAGAATAAGGAGGTGGAGAAGAATAAGGAGGTTAAGGAAGAGGAGAAGAATTAGGGTTGAATTGTCTTAGGAATTAATAAAATTATCTATGTTATTTTGTGTGAACTTTATTTATGTAATTTGAAGTTTATGTTATTTGTGTATGAATTCATGTTTGAATATTATTGTGTTTTAATTAAATAAATTTTAAATTTATGTATTTTTAATTATTTGAATTTTAAACTTGTTCATGTTTGAATAAATTGAACATTGCGCCAAACATTAATATATATTATATATGGTGTTTTAATTAGGTAGTAATGGAGAAAGGTGAAGGAAGCAATTCAAAGGGGAAAAATCCGATCGAACGAGTTTATGTTTGGTTTAGTATTAGGGTTTCTTATCCAACTGAATGTTTATGTTTATGTTAATGTATTTTGTTATTTGAGATTGAACTTGTCGTTTAATGTTTATGTTTATGTTAATATATTTTGTTTATGTTGTTAATGTTTATGTTTATGTTTGTTTATGTTTATGTTTGTTTATGTTTATGTTAACTTGATTTGATTGCTTTCATTGTTGTTAATTATTTGTTAATAGATATGTCTGGAGATCAAGATAGAGATTTACAGGGTGAACAGGCTGGTACAGAATCCAGCGATGAGGAGGTCACAACGTTCGAAATAAAAAAAAGGAGCAGAACGACAATGGAAGAGTTTAGGAGAAAAAAAGCTGCTGGGGAAAAGTATGAGATTAAATTTGACAAAGAAGGAGTGCCAATTGGTACTGAAGAGGCGGTGAACAAATTTGCATCATATTGCGGGTATCTGGCTAGAGCAAGGGTGCCAATCACAATTGATGATTGGCGGAAGGACGTTTCAAAAGAAAACAAACTTGAGTTGTGGTTGGACATCAAGGTGAATAAATTTTCACTTAAATCCTCTAATTTAAATTCCTATGCTACCAATTAGCTAACTTTTCGTTATGTTTCAGAAAATGTTCAACATCGAAGATGATAAAGCCATGAAGAATACTCTCAAAGCGATGAGCATAAGTCACAGGGCTTATAGAAGTAGGATTGCTGAGGAGTACATCACAAATGCCGATCCAAACAATCCAAAAAATCCATGCGATAAACACCCAATCTCACAAAAGGAATGGGAAGAATTTTTCAAGAAAAGGACGGGTGCAGATTTTGTACAAAAGAGCAACAAAGCGAAGGAGTTGAGAAAGAAATGGAAAGAGCCTCATAGGATGGGTTCCACTGGCTATAGAGGAAAAAAAGGTTCATGGAAACCTACAGACAAGATTGTCATACCCGGAGATTCTGAAGGGGCCGGTTCCACGAGCATTACCATCGGCGATTTGGAACCGAGGAGTCAAAGGTATTTCATGGGAAGGACTGTGGCTACGAAGGATAAAGGTACTTACACATGTAAATACTTATTATATATGCTATCTTCAAATTCTGTTTTGTGATTATTAATAAGATTTGTTTGTTGCTTGTTAGATACTTACACGTTCCATAGCTCTGATTCGTCGACTATTGAGGCATTCAGTCGGTTGAGTGCCATGTCTGGTGAAATCAATTCCGGGGCAATACCGGAACAAGAAGTCTTAAATCGGGCGGTTGACAGGCCAGAACATCCAGGAAGAATCAGGGGATATCCTTTATGGACCAAGAAGGAAGATGTGTATAAAAGAAAGCCTAGAAAGGATGCGCATGAAGGATGGATGGCACCAGACCAGATTGAAGAATTGATGAGCAGGGTCGCAACTGAAGCCGCCGAGAAAACCAAAAGGGACTTGATTCACTCCGAGGAGATAATGAATGCGGCGAGACAACATGCTTTTCAGGTAATCCTTTTTGACAATCAAAATGTAATCAAAATGAATGAAATTTATTCATCATTTGGTTGCTTGATAATTTTCAGGAGGTGAAACAATGGTTGGCCAGTAGCGGATTGCAGTTTCAAGCACCGCAGCAATTTGTGACGCCGTACCAGCCATTCGTTGAAGCTGAGGTAGACTCAGGAATGCCAAACGAGCAGTTATTCCGAACGGTTGCCTCAAGCTATATGCCTCCGGATCCGAGAAGCGTTGTTCAGGTTCATATTGATCACTTTTCTCTTTTCTATTTAGATTTATGTTTGGCTTAGCATTAGGGTTTCTGATCGAACTGAATTTCAGGAAGAAACACCGTGCGATCTCTTTTCCCTTGATCACCTTAACCAGAAGATTAAGGTGGCCGAGGAAAATATTATTCCGAGTGTTGTTGGTCAGATCGTACACGGCGTGCCACTAACTAATCAACAACTCTATATCCATCTTCTCCGAGTAGGCGATGATTTTCGTCAGTGGCAAGTCCCAGGTAGGTCAGATGAGCTATTAGGAAATAATATAGGAGGGCGATTCCCATGGCCGTCATTTTTGGTGGAGATAGGCCACAAGGTATCGTTTTATTTAATTATGATAATTTATTTCATCCATCTCTATTAGAACTCACTAATTAATTATGTGATGACATTGAATGCAGAGTTTGATAAAAAAGAAGCCAGATGCGAGCAAGGCGGTGGCGAAAAAGGTGATCGAGAGTCCAAAGGTTCCAAGTGCAGGTTCATCCAAAACCTAATTAGTTCAATTGATTGTTTCAGGGTAGATTGTTGCTCAACGTCGAATAATCTATTCTTTTGTGTCTGATTATTTCAGGGTCGATTGTTGCTCGCGATTCGCTACTTGAGCAGAATGCAATTGAAAAGCTTACCCCATCCGAACGAGAATTGTATGAACTATTGATGCTCCAACCAGAGCTTGAGAAAAATTTTGAGTTGCATAAATGTGATGTTTGGGGTACACACAGCGGCGAGGTTAAGTTCAACGTTGAATTGTGCGACATCCTCCAATGCTTTAGAAGAGAATCTCTAAACGTGTCGATCGTCAAGTTGTACTCTTGGTATGAATTTTCAACCTTTAAAATATTTTTTTAAAGTACCGTATTCAATTGGAGGTGAAAAATGTATGAATTAATATCCGTGAGTGTAGGTTTTGGATGAATGAACTTTCAGAGGGAGAAAACAACATCACCGTATTAGATCCAGAGATGTTGACTGCTCCTAAAATCAAACAAGAACAAAATGCTGCTGCAGACTACTTGATGAAGTCATTCGCGCAATATTCATCCAATTATATGATTCTGCCTTATTTACAAGAGTAAGAACAATTATAACTAATAAAATATCAATTATCTCGTTTACATGTTTGGTTCATTTTTCATGAAAACAATAATCTCTATTCTTGCAGCTTTCATTGGGTCCTTCTTGTTATTAATGTCGAGAAGCGCACCGTTCAAATAGCAGATTCTATCGAGCGCAAGAATCCAAAGATATTGATTAAGGGATTCATAACCCAGTAAGTTTTCGTTTCTAAATGAGATTCTGATATTGAGATAAGGACTATGTAAGGTTCTATTTAAGCTATTAATGATATTGTATGCAGGATATACAAGCGATACCTTATGGAAAATGGAAAATATAACGCAAGGACCCGAACAACATTTGATTGGTACAAAATTCAGGTACGAGACTTAAAAAATATATTAGCTACCTAGGGTTTCTGAAACTGTGCAAAATCTTAACTATCTTTCTTGTTGGATCTTTAATTAGTGTCCGATACAAAAGGGCAGCACAGAATGTGGATATTTCACAATGCTCGCCATGAAAAACGTATTATCTTATTGGATAGCAATTCAGGAAATACCTCATGTAAGTAACTTATTCTTTTAACTAATAACATTTGATCAAACAATTAGATTTTAGAATTTCATGATCTAACTAATAATATTTTTGACTTGTTTATCATAATATGTAGATGATCGAGCCGGTTGGAGTACCATACAACAAAGAAATGATTGATGGTGTCGTGACAGCAGTTATGGACTTCATGCAAGGGTATTATTTTGATTAAAATGTGTTATTTGATGACTTGCCATGTTTGATTATACTTGTGATATATGTAAATACTTTGTTTATTGTTTGTGTGATATGCATGATTATATATGTTTGATATATGTGTGCTTTGTGATATATATATATGCTGCATTTGTTAATGTAAATTGGGTACCAATTTGGTACCAATTCGACTAGCAAATTGGGGCTAGCCAATCAAACAGGCAAAACACAAAAAAAAATTAAGAATTTTGTAACGGTTATTAAGGAATAACCGTTACAGAATATTATAATTTCATTTTTTTTTTAATTATAAATATTATCTGTAACGGTTATTAGATAATAACCGTTACAGAATCCAGTCTTCTGTAACGATTATTAGGTAATAACCGTTACAGAAGTTCTCCAAACACCACACCTGTTCCGTCCACAATACCATAACGGTTATTAGATAATAACCGTTACAGAAGACTGGATTCTGTAACGGTTATTATCTAATAACCGTTACACATGTTCTACAAAAAACTATACCAGATTTTCCCTTGCGTATACCATAACGGTTATTAGATAATAACCGTTACAGAAGAGGGGGCTACTGTAACGGTTGTTGTCTAATAACTGTTATAGATTTGTAACGGTTATTAGACATTCTGTAACGGGGGCTACAGTAACGTTTCGTGTACCGTTACAGAAGTATTTTATTAACCGTTACAGAAGCCAAAATTTCGCGTAGTGCTCATTTGAGCATTTCATTCGTTTTTTAATTCATTCTAAGTCTTTTCATCACAATAATCTTCATTTAACCTCTCTACACAGTCTAGAATATTATTCATGTCTTATTCATTAAAAAAAATTGGATTATACATAGTAATTACACATATAAGGTGCAAAAAATGCTTATTTTGAGTGTCATTTGAGCATTTAAATCGTTTCTTAATTAATTCTAAGTTATTTCATCACAATAATCTAAATATAAACTCTTTATATGGTCTATAATATGATTTAGATCTTACATATTTAAAAAGATTGGATTATACCAAGTAAATTACGCATATAAAGTGCAAATAATGCTTATTGTGAGTATCATATGAGCATTTCAACCGTTTTTGAATTCAATCTAAATCATTTCATCTCAATAATCGAAATTTGAACTCTATGTATGGTCTAAAACAAGACTTACATCTTACATATAAAGTGCATATAACGCATATTTTGTGTATCATTTGAACATTTCAATAGTTTCAGCACTCATTTTAAGACATTTCATCACAATAATATACATTTATGCTCCATATACGGTGTAGAATATGATTTAGATTTTACTTATTCAAAAATATTGGAATATACATAATTACGTATAAAAAGTGTAAATAATGTTTTTTCTAAGTATCTTTTGAGTTTTTCAATCGTTTTTGCATTTATTCTAAGATATTTCATCACAATAATCAACATTTATACTCTCTATATAAACTAGAATATGATTCAAATCTTACAGATGAATAAAATTAATTTTCCCAATTAATTACGCATATAAAGTGAATGTAATACCTATTTTGTGTATTACTTGAGCATTTCAACTCTTTGGGAATTAATTCCAAGTCATTTTATCACATAATCTTTATTTAACCTCTCTATATTGTCTAAAATATGATTTAGATCTTACTTATTATAAAGATTGGATTATACCTAGTAATTACGCATATAAATTGCAAATAATGGTCGTTCTGAGTATCATATGAGCATTTCATTCATTTCTGAATTAACTCTAAGTCATTTCATCACAATAATCTACATTTGAACTTTGTATATGGTCTAGAAAATGATTTAGATCTTATATATTAAGAAAGATTGGATTAAACCAAGTAATTACGCATATAGTGTGAATATAATCCATACATTGAGTATCATTTGAGCATTTCAACTATTTCCAAAAATATTCTAAATTATTTCATCACAATAATCTACATGTAAACTCTCTATACAGTCTAGAACATGATCTAGATTTTACATATTCAAAAAGATTGGGTTATACCAAATAATTACGCATATAAAGTGCAAGTAATGAATATTCTGAGTATCATTTAAGCATTTCAACCGTTTATGCATTCATTCTAAAATCTTTTCGTCACAATAATCTTCATTTAGCTTCTCAATGTGGTATATAATGTGATTCATATCTTCTTTATTTAAAAAAATTGGATTATACGAAGTTTATGGACGATTTGAGGAATACATGGCTAATTTTTACTTAAAAAAGCAATCAATATATGGACGATTTTATCCTTCCGACTAAAACCGTGTTAAACTTTGATATACTATTTTACCCCTTCCGACAAATATTCTGTTAAAAGTTTAAGATCCAAAGTTTTATATATTATGCTATCGTACGATTTATAAAAAAATGAACGGTCCTTGTCCACATTAGAATTCCCAATAATAAACTATTTCAAGAACAGTAAGGAGTCACAATGATAGGCATAAAAAATTATGTATATTAAATCAACAACTCTGTGGATGGATAAACATCTCATCCTCATCTATTCCAAAATTTATATTGTTCATAAAGGAATTACCAAAAATTATTGTATCGCTCGAATAGTTGAGCATGTTCAAGCAGTAAGCTTCTGTGAAATTAAGTAAAAAGAAAATAAACATCGAGTTTAGATGTGTAATTAATTCAAAGCCTTTTTCAAATTCCCATTTAATCCAAGGACCTAAAATCGGGTCGTTCGGATTGTTAATAATATGGCAATACGCACCATGCATCACTTGTAAGCTTATGTGCCTATTTATTTTGTCCAGTATAACGCCGAAGAATCTGTGTGGCACCCAAGTCAATGTAGAACCAGTGTCGAACGTAACTACCATGCCTTCCATCCCTTGTATTTTTTGGCCACCTACCGAAAATCCCTGGAGCCATAAAGAGTATAAATTCGATAGGTTTGGATGGTCACGTAATAATTCTTGATGGTTTATCATCGGAATCCCAATTCCTATTGTATCAGCATCGGGACCGAATTTTAAGACTCCAGGTTGATCGCTGGCGCGGCCGGGTAAGCAGAATGAAAAGCGACCCACATTCAGTTGTTGAATCAGCGATCTATTTAAGAGAAAATATATAAAATATACAATATTTATGTTATTAATTGTTGAGAAACAATAAAATGAAAAATGTAAAATTTAGACTGATTTACACGTACGTACCCTTCGTGACGGCTCAATCCTAAAAATCCCACAGCTTCCTTATTTCTGACGGTGGTTTCGATGCCAAAGCCCATTTCCAAATCTTTGATCGACATGATCTCTCTTTCAGTAGTAATGAATTCGAGGGTTTCCCTCCTCAAGTACCCTTTGGAGCTCTTATTATTTAAATAAGAAATTTCGTAAGCACATTCATTACGAAGACAATCTGTCAAAAACTCGCGTTCTGGGCATCCAAACACTCTATTACACTTTATTTTACTGAGAGATGACGACTCCTTAGAGTTGTACCCTGGTATATCGTAGTTCAAGCAAGATTTGCAAGTTACATCCTGCACCCAAAATAGAGAACTACCTGTATCGATAATAACCATATAAGAAAAGGGTGGGACACCGACCGTGATAGCTGCTAAATATATGTCGCCATAAAAAACATTTTCAAAAAATGTTTTCTGGTTTACATTTCTTTGTTGGATCCAATGGTTCATTTTGAGGTTGATACGCGGATCATGGGACAGTTTCGATCCATATTGGTTAACAATATTAATTGAAAACCCCATGTTCCGTCCGATCGTAGATTCATTTGTGGAAGTGACAACAGGTCTATTTCGGGTGACAAAGGATTTCGTGGAATAGCATTCATTTGCATTTAGCGAAATCCATACAAAAAAAAACATAGAAAAGCTGCTGGGGGCTCTTTTTTTTTTTTTTTTTGGGGGGGCCGGGGGGGGGGGGGTGTGGGGAAGAAAGTTTGAACATATGTGTATATATATAGTTGGGTTTAAGTTGGAAGTTAGTTGCGGCGTATCAGACGTCATCTTGGCATTTATTTAGGAATCATGTGTTTTTTATTTGTCTTGAAATTCAGTTAGGAACTTAGGATTTAGTTTGGTTCAGTCATCCGGCTGTTCCTGAGGTATAATACAAAGTCTCTCTTCATTTATTTAGGATTTAGTTTGGGTTTAAGTTGGAAGTTGCGGCGTATCAGAAGTCATCTTGGCATTTATTTAGGAATCATGTGTTTTTTATTTGTCTTGAAATTCAGTTAGGATTTAGTTTGGTTTAGTCGTCCGCTGTTCTTTCTTGAGATATAACACAAAGTCTCTCTTCATCCTACCCATTAAGCTTGGATTCATGCTACTCCAAACTTTTGAAATTAGAAGAACGCCACTCTAAAGTTGGACTTTTGAAAAATGTCATCCCAAATACAATTAACTTAGAAATATGCCACTTTCACCGTGTACATTAGTCCCATGTATACTTCATTTTTGGTATTGACAAAATTACCCTTCCTTTTCTCCCCTTTGAAACAATCGATCTGTTCTGGGTTAATATTCTTTTTCTTCTTTTCTCATCTCCATGGTGATCTCAGAGAAAAAAAAAGCAACCTGAGCGAACTCGAGCACAAACCTAGTCACCCGAGCTGCTCTCGATAATTAACCCTCTCACCTCCACCACCGTCCTTGTCACCGCCTAACACCACCACCGGTGCCGTAGCAACCTGGAAGACCTATACACTCTGTGTTGGAAAAAGTGTGTGGAGCCGTTCTCAGCGGGCCGCAGGCTGGGCCAGCGGGCCGCAGATACTGGACGATCCAGTGGGTCGCAGGCAAGGCCTGCAGGCCGCTGGTACTGGGATCTGAACAGACGTGATCTGTTCAGATCAACTCCTATATATACCCCTCTAAACAGAAACGTCTCTCTGATTCTTGGAACTGCTGTTCTGCATATTCCACACAGAAAGAGAGGAGAGTTTCTGAGAGGAAGGAAGCCATCCGATTGCTAGGAGCAATCGGATCACACACACGAGTCGAGACCGGCAAGTGGAAGCGTGGAAGGTGACGCCAAACCCTAACGTGAGGTTGTGGTGTACCGGTTGCGTACGGAGAGAGACAAGGCTGCAGAACCGAACTCTGACAAGCGGGTCTAGGCGTTCGATCATTTCCGCTGCGGTATATCTAATTCTCTAAGTTATTTTTATAGGTTAGATATGCATATAGGTTTATACCTTATTAAACCTTCATTGGTATCAGAGCCATAAGACTTCTTGTCGAAGTTATGGATCTGTTTAAGCCCTAGGACACCATGTTTTTGGTAGAACTAGATTTGGTTGTATCGGTTTTACTTAAAACACACCCTACATCCAAATTTTACGTGTTTTAACGCTAGATCTCAGTAGTAGTTCGTAGCAAAACACTGTAAATGGTCTAACCAGGGTTGAGTAACATTGCTGGTGCACAGAAACCATCTGATGAGTCCTGGTTGCAGGAATACCAGATTTAGGGTTTCAGTTCGTCAGAACCAGCGGGTCGCAGGATTCTGTAGTGAAGACAGACAACGTAAGGTTGTTCTGTATAACTGTCAGACAGATCGCTTACTGGGTCTGCGAGTCGTCTGATCAGAAGATTGTGACCAGTTAAAATCTGTCATTTTCGGTGGGCCGCTGGTAGTTTCAGCGGGCCGCAGGTAGTTTCAGCGGGCCGCTGTTTAGTTCAGCGGGCCGCCAGACCTGAGACTGACAGTTGAAAAATATAGCAACCAGAATCTGTTTTGACCAACTTATGACCTTCCTCTTTGTCCAACATGGTGTATTAACTATCCTGAAGATAGTAATATGGTTTAATACCTTTCTTTAGATGCATACTTGTATAGAGAGTGATGGTAGGTATTTATACCTCTCACAATTGTGGGCGTGTTTGAGTAATGACCCGGGGTCATTGACTCACATGCTTAGACAGCACAGTAGGGTGACTTTGGACCTAAAAGAACTGGGTTTCTTGTCCAATGTCTGAACTTTGCGCCAATCGAGTTGATTGGGAGGGGATACTCTTAGTATATGAGACAGGATTGGTGGCCCTGGTTGTCATCTTTCGGTTATCATTGCTAAGATGTGTCATCTTTTGGATCGATTCAAGGATTGTGCGGTGAAGTGTAACCATATGTTATAACTCTCTAGTTATATCATAATTGATGATGCTAACATGCATACTTGTGCTTTGTCTCTATTTTGTAGAAAGATGTCGGCAAGTAAGAATATAATCGCTGATCTCAATGTTGGAGAGAAATTGACGAGTAACAATTACGATGTGTGGCATCGTAAAGTTCAATTTCTGCTTGAGATGCAGGATTTGTTGGAGCCATTGACAAGGGAACTCACGGAAGCCGAGAGGGCCAATCCAAATAGAAATCGAGCCATTGAAGAGTTCAAGAAAAAGGATCGTGCCGCTCGCATAACGTTGCTGAGTAGCATGTCCAATGATGTACTCTTAAGGTTCGAGAGGTATCGCACCACGAAAGAGTTGTGGGATGCAGTGAAACTCCAGTATGGTGGTACTTCAACCACAAGGCTGCGCCAACTCACTCTTAGACTTGATGGCTATAAGAAGCGTCCCGAGCATTCCATGCGGGAGCATATCTTAGCCATGTCTAATATGAAAAGTGAGCTGACTCAAGCAGGCCATGTCCTATCGGATGAGCAGCAAGTTCAGGCTGTGATCCGCTCTCTACCTCGCTCATGGGAGCATTTGAGAGTTAACCTCACTCACAATGACAACATACGCACTTTTGACCAAGTGGCGCGTCATGTGGAGTTGGAGGAGGACCGCTTATCGGCCGAGAAGGCTGAAAAGGCTGCTGGAGAGGCAATGATTGCCGCCTCAAAGAACTCGCAAAGGAAACCGAAGAAAAATTCCGGTTCCAAGAAAGGTGCGGGTGGCACTGGCGTGGCCAATGCAAAGATTGACAAGAAGCGCAACAAGAAGCGCGGAAAGGGGGAGGAGAAGCCCAAGGGGGCTTGCTTCAACTGTGATCAGATTGGACATTTCGCTCGTGATTGCACGAAGCCGAAAAAGGTACTTTCTGGACTGAGCAGTGTTTCTGTCTCAGTATCAGCGGGCCGCTGGTATGATCAGCGGGCCGCTGGTCTCCCCTCTGCTTGTGATTCAGCTTTATATGTGTCCAGTTGCTTTATGCTTACTAATAACAATTCTGTTTGGACTGTTGATTCTGCAGCAACTGACCACATAGCTAGGGATCGAGCAGCATTTGTGGACTATCGTCGTATACCGGCAGGAAGCAAACGCATTTACATGGGAAATAATAGTAGTGTTCTCGTGCATGGCATTGGCACTTGTGAGCTAATGTTTCGCAATGGACATAAATTAGTTCTCCATGATGTGTTGTATGCGCCTGATGTGAGGCGAAGTCTTGTATCTGTTTTAGTTCTTATCAAAATCGGATTGCGTGTTGTTTTTCTTAATAATTGTGTTGAATTGTATAAGAATTCTGTTTTACTTGGTAATGGATTTCTTGACAACAATTTCATGATTTTAGACACAATTGATGGCTGTTCTTCTTTCTCTTATGATGTTTCTTCTTCTAATGTTAGTTCTTATGTGAATGATAACATGTTAATTTGGCATGCTAGACTTTGCCATGTGGGGCAAGATAGGATGACTAGATTGGCTAAGGTTGGACTTTTGGGTCCCTTAACCAAGGTCTCCTTACCTCGTTGTGAGGGTTGTCTAGCGGGTAAAGCTACCCGAAAGTATTTTGGTAAGGCTATTCGTGCCACAACTCCTTTGTAGTTGATACACTCGGACATTTGTGGTCCTTTGAGTGTTAGGGCTCGACATGGTGCCTATTATTTCATCACATTCATTGATGACTATACACGTTTTGGTCATGTCTATTTGATCTCCCACAAGTCGGATGCACTGGGATGCTTCCAAAAGTACTTGGCGATGGTTGAGAATCAACGAAATGGACTTGTCAAAGCTCTTAGGACAGATCGAGGTCGCGAGTACCTCTCGGATCAATTCAAGAGCTTGTGTGATGAAAAGGGAATCGTTCATCAATTGATAACTCCCTACACGCCTCAACAAAATGGTGTTGCTGAAAGGCGAAATAGGACATTGTTGGAGATGGTTAGATCTATGATGGCACAAGCAAGTCTACCAATTTCGTATTGGGGAGATGCGCTGTTGACCGCCACATATGTTCTAAACTGAGTTCCCTCGAAGTCCGTGGCAGCCACCCCTTATGAGTTATGGACTGGACGAAAACCGAATTTGGGTAATCTCCATCCATGGGGTTGTTTGGCTTATGTCCATGATCCTTCTCACAAACATGGGAAGCTTGGTCCGAGAGGGAGAAAGTGTATCTTCATTAGGTACTCTGACACTTCCAAGGGCCACGTGTTTGTTGGAGAGGATCTAAGTGGGACAGTCACGGAAATCGAATCGAGGGATACGACGTTCCTTGAAAGTGAATTTCCAAAGAGGAACGAGGTTTCTCAAGAGGAATGGCTATATGAGTCAATTCCTTCCGAAAATGATGTTACTGATCAGGATGTCGAGGCGAGAGGGGGGAATAAAAGTCCTTCTCAACCTCCTGAGGTCAGAACTATTGCGGAAGAGGTAGCTCAGCAGGTCAGAACCTCTCTGGCGCCCAGTTTCAGCGGGCCGCAAGCTGGGCCAGCGGGTCGCTGGGATGACCAGCGGGCCGCTGAACCTGTGACTGATATGCAGACTGAAGAAGTATTTGAACCTCGAAGGTCTGAACGTGAGAAAGTACCCCGCCGACGATTTGAGATCGAAGGGGGGGAAGTGTTCATGACTGCTCTTGATGGATTGGTCATGCCGAATGAAAATGATAAGCCCAAACGCAAGAAGGCGATTAAGGCTATCGATCCGGATGAACCAAAGAATGTGCGTGAGGCACTTTCTAGTTCTAAGTCTAAGGAATGGTTGCTGGCCATGCAAGAGGAGATTGATTCAATGGAGAAGAATCATGTCTGGGACTTAGTTGACTTACCACGAGGTCGCAAGGCTGTTGGGAGCAAATGGGTTCTCAAAGCCAAGCGTAAAAGTGACGGGTCAATTGAGCGTTACAAAGCTCGCTTGGTTGCGAAAGGATTCACCCAAGTAGAGGGAGTGGACTATGAGGAAACCTTCTCACCTGTGGTTAGGTTTGCCTCTATCCGCTTAATCCTAGCAATTGTCGCTGCAATGGATCTAGAATTATATCAAATGGACGTGAAAACTGTATTTCTCAATGGAGAATTGCAAGAGGAGATATATATGGTCCAACCCGATGCATTCGTGGTTGAAGGAAAGGAGCACATGCTGTGCAGACTTCGCCGTTCCATATATGGTCTCAAACAAGCATCACGGCAATGGAACCTCTGATTCCACCAAGCTGTCTTGTCAAACGGGTTTAGGGTGATGGAAGAGGATCATTGTGTGTATGTGAAAGGGTCCAATGATTGTTTCTTGATCATGACATTGTATGTTGATGACATATTGATTGCGGGTAACAACAAGTCGCTGATCAGTTCAACGCAGGCTTGGTTGTCCTCTATGTTTGACATGAAAGATATGGGTGAATCTAGCTATGTGCTAGGTGTCAAGATAACTCGAGATCGAACCAAGAGGTTTCTCAGTTTATCTCAAGAAACTTATGTGAAAAAGGTTCTCGAACGATATGACATGGATGGATGTCGATCGGTTGACACTCCTATCGATAAGAACACAAGTTTGAGTAGTGACATGGGTCCCAAGACAGATGCAGAGAGAAAGAAAATGGAAATTGTGCAGTACTCTAGCGCAGTTGGAAGCTTGATGTACGCCATGTTGTGTACAAGACCCGATATTTGCTATGCGGTGAGTCTTGTCAGCCGATTTCAGTCGAATCCTGGATTTGCTCATTGGCAAGCAGTCAAGAGGATTCTGAGATATCTCAAGAACACATCGGATTATGTGTTGTGTTATCAAGGCAGAAGCCTGGACCTAGTTGGCTATTCGGATGCCGATTGGGCTGGTGACTTGGATGAGCGCAAGTCCACCTCAGGTTTCATCTTTATGCTTGGTAACAGCGTGATCTCTTGGGCTAGTAAAAAGCAAACGTGTGTTGCTTTATCTACCATGGAGGCCGAGTACATTGCATGTTCTGCGGCGACCCAAGAGGCAATATGGCTGAGGCGTTTCCTAAAGGGTTTGGGGGTAGTCAAGGTGCCCAACGGACCTGTGACAATTTATTGCGATAGCACGGCTGCTATAGCATTCTCTCGAGATCCCAAATACCATGGAAAAGCTAAACATATTGATACGAGATATCATTTTGTTAGAGACAGACAAACACATCAAAAGATAGTGTTAAAGCACATTTCTACTGATGAGATGGTGGCAGATCCATTCACGAAACCCATTGCAAGGATGCAGTTCCTAAAACTAATTAGGGTTATGGGTCTGACGTCTGCCAGCGGGTCGCTGACTTGATCAGCGGGTCGCAGACTGGATTGCAGACAGATGGACAGATTTTCTGAGAATGTTTCAGAATCGCTTAAGTGGGTCGCTGGCAGGGCCAGCGGGTCGCTAGCACTGAGTATTCTGTAATATTTATCTGTTATGTATGTATGTATTTGAACAATTATATTTTATTATAAAATATTGTTGAGACATGTTTATTCATTACTGTTTATGAATTGCTTGCTATTGTTCAATTAAATGTTAGCATGTTGGTAGTGTGTCATTGAACTTTAGATTGTCTCGCTCACACGAGCAATCGCCTCTAATGCCTGGGGCATGTAGAGATGAGACTAGATTGAGCTATGTGCGCTTAGTTAGGGACTAAGGAGCCATCCGGGATGGACGAAGCTCATTGTCGCTTCAGTCTGGGACTGAAATGAGGCTTGTATTCTTTTAGGCGATCCGATGTGATTGTACCCCAAACAATCACTTAGTTCAATTTAGCCGAGGTGAGAATCTCCTTAGAACTCAGGGAGTGTCTAAGTGAAGAATCTCAGGATCAGTTGCAATAAGGAGTGGTCTAGACCATAGACACTTGGTTTGCAAACTGGATCTAAACTCGTACAATGAATAAGAACACATGTCTGCTTAGCGGATATTTCATTGTAACATGTGCTCATACCACATGTGCTAGGCGACTTTTGGAAGTGGGTTGAGTGGTTCCAGGACCAAGACCGTATGACTCCCCATGTGTGAGTTCCATATAGAAGTACCCTTTGACTTTTGACTATGTCATGAGAAATGGGGTCAGGGCTGCTACTTTGGTGTGTACCCTATGGTGATGTATATTCCATCTGTCGGGACATTGCTGGGCAAGCAACTGATTTCGTTTTGAGTCTCATGAGTTAAAAGGAATATTCGACTCATCATGCACAAACGATAGATTTGTTGGTGTTCAGGATCCACCAAACTCGTCATATGGACTGAGGTTGGGAACATACAACAAGCTAAGATTGAGAAGGAAAAGACATGTATCAATGAATGGTCGATAATGTCTGATCTAGTGCGAATTTGAGTCATTCTAAGGTGCTAGTGTACACATTGAACTGTTCTTTTTATAAAAGGGTAGATGCTCTCTCGCTGGCTTTGAATCTATTCAAAGTGAGGCTTTTGAGCTCCCGCATGACAGGTGTATGCGCTGGTCGCACGTTCCATTTGCCGTATGAGGTCTGGATCAGTGTTTGGTATAAACGTCTCCAAGAGGGAGATGTTGGAAAAAGTGTGTGGAGCCGTTCTCAGCGGGCCGCAGGCTGGGCCAGCGGGCCGCAGATACTGGACGATCCAGTGGGTCGCAGGCAAGGCCTGCGGGCCGCTGGTACTGGGATCTGAACAGACGTGATCTGTTCAGATCAACTCCTATATATACCCCTCTAAACAGAAACGTCTCTCTGATTCTTGGAACTGCTGTTCTGCATATTCCACACAGAATGAGAGGAGAGTTTCTGAGAGGGAGGAAGCCATCCGATTGCTAGGAGCAATCAGATCACACACACGAGTCGAGACCGGCAAGTGGAAGCGTGGAAGGTGACGTCAAACCCTAACGTGAGGTTGTGGTGTACCGGTTGCGTACGGAGAGAGACAAGGCTGCAGAACCGAACTCTGACAAGCGGGTCTAGGCGTTCGATCATTTCCGCTGCGGTATATCTAATTCTCTAAGTTATTTTTATAGGTTAGATATGCATATAGGTTTATACCTTATTAAACCTTCACTCTGCTTATACCTCTAACCTAACCCTCGATTTTGGCTCTAACCCTCTCTCTCTCTAAACTGGTTTGCCTGTTTTTTGCTAGAACTGTGAATCGCGTGGACTCCTAATTTTTTTAACCTAGAGATTGTCTCATTTTTTATTTTTATAAAAAACTTGTACTTTAAACAGCAAATTTTCGGATTTAATTAGGCTTGTGCCCTTTCTAATCAAAGTCAAAGTATCAAACAATTCTGAATTTAGTATGGCTCACTAATATGCAATTAGAACGATCATGTTTATATTATTTGCAAACTTACCCAATGATTGAAAGCCGATATTTGCAAATTTATTCAGTGACAGCAAATCAGGTTGAATTTAGTTGAGGAATGAGAAGGTTAGTAAGCACAGTAGTTTATTTAATTTGCCTTAACCTCAAAATAGTTTTAAAATAAGCTAGAATTATTTGACACAACAACATCAATCAATTAAATATATAATTACAAATCAATCGACTTTGTTTCCATGGACATACACATACTAGAAACAAACAAACAAAAATAACTTCTTTACAAGTTTAATATCATATCTATTTTTTATGGTCAACTCGAGGTATGGCTTGATCTTTTATGCAACTCATCTCTGATTGCAACTTTTCTAGTCCAGCATACAAGCAGATTGTCATCCTATGCATTTAGAATATAATTGCATCAGACAACATACCATAAACCAAATAAGCAAATACAGTATTTTCAATGACCGGATGTAAAAAATTAACAATGAAAATCAAATAGTGCCTCTTAGTTTGATGTTTAGTGCATAATTCTATCAACCAATTTTTGTCCCAACAGTGCCAGATTTTTATAAACATAGTGGCACACTATTAATTAAGCAGTTATTTGATGAGAAATTGGTACACTACTGGTCATTCAAATAACAAATTGGTATCCGATTCACAGTTCCAGCAAAAACAGGCAAACCAGTTTAGAGAGAGAGCGAGAGAGAGGATGCTAGAATCGAGGATTAGGTTAGAACTTAGAAGCATAAGCAGAACGTACAGGTCTTCAAGGTTGCGATGGCAATGGTGGCCTGAGGCGGTGACAGGGGCAGTGGCAGAGGTGAGAGGGTTAGCAAGAGCTCGGTTGACTTAGTTTGTGCTCGAGTACACTCAGGTGGCTATTTCTTTTTTTGAGAGCGTCATGGAGAACAAGAAAAGAAAAGGAATATTAACCCAGAAGAGACTGATCGTCTCAGAGGAGAACAAAAGAAGGGTAATTTTGTCAATAGCAAAAGTGAGGTATCCATGGGACTAGGCCTGCCAACGGAAACAAAAAAAACGTTATGTCGTTCCGTTTGCTGAAACGGAACGGTAAACGGTACAGATATTTGTTTCGTTTCCTTAATGAAACGATAAACGGAACATGAAATGGAACAGTTTAACGTGTTTTAACGTGTTTTTGTACATGCCGTTTAGCGAAATCATTTCGTTTAGTAAGTGAAACGGTAAACGGTAGCGAAATCCATTTCGTTTCGTTAACGGAACGGTAAACGGAACACCCCGTTCCGTGTCTGTTTACCACGTTAATTAGGTCTGCATGGGACTGATGTACACGGTGAAATGACATATTTCTAAGTTAATTGTATTTGGGATGGCATTTTTCAAAAGTCCAACTTTAGAGTGGCATTTTTCTAATTTCAAAAGTTTGGAGTGGCATGAACCCAATTTCCCCTATATTTTATTACCAACAGGTTCTAATAACTATATAAATTTTAAATTTATATTATCTTCGCAAAATTCCGTGGGCAGAGATGAGCACTGAATAACCCACAACTCATTTTGACCAAATGTAAGCACATGAGAGTAGAGAAAAATAACCATTAAAAATATACCATTGAAATGTTGAGGAAATTAAATTATTAGATTGCCAAGCAAGTCAATTATTCAATAGTTACGGAGATATATCTTTTTTTATGCAATTCAGTGTTTTTTTTTTTCTATTGGCCATAACTTTACAATTGTTTGTTCTTAATGAAGAATTCTTATAAAATAATAAAACCCATGTTTAATATAGATGCTATATATATATTGTTAATTTCCTTTGTCAATGAATGGAGGTGAATTATATACAAAAACTTACAAGATAAATGTAAATTTATTTCAAAACACACATAACTAATTTTTAAATATGAAAAAAATAAATATTTAAGAAATAAATTTTATGATTTATTTATATGGCCAACATGACATAAATCTTTCAAGTATTTCAGTTCAAACTCTTAGCCATTAGCATTAAGTATAGTTATAACTAGGTGGAGAGTTATCAGTTATTGAGCTTCGCTCGAGACGCGTTTTTGATAAATATATATATTTTTAATATTTTTTTCATAATCTATAAAAACTTAATGGGATATTTTTTTTCAGTTGCTTTTCTTTGCATAATACGTTTGTTTTACACCATTATATTCGGAAATTTTATGATATTTGAATTGATAGTGTACGACAAAACCAATTTCCCAGCAAGCACACAGAAAATAAAGTTTTTTTTTCAACTTTTGAAAAGTAAATTTTTTTTTTGAAGGCCGGCTGGTGAAATACCAGCGGCAGATTTTATTAATTAAAAAAGAAATAATTACAAAGTTTACAACCAAGGAGAAACAGAACTCCTCCCCCACTACTCACCTAAGCTAAACAAGTGGAAACAATAAATAAGAAAAAATAAAGAAACGTGAGTAGCTAATCACTGTAATGAAATTAGCTGCCAGTATCTCGTCTTGACCTCTATGTCAGAAACTAAGTGCTGCAAAGTAGGTCGACGATTATCAAAGATTAAAGAACAACAATGTTTCCAAAATGATAGTATTGATTGAATTGACAATCCAATACAGAAAAGAAATAAGCCGAAAATAATATATATTGAAAGTAATTTGATTATTTATTTATTTATTTTATCAGCTCTATATGAGATATTGTCATCAACTTTCATATGCTTGCATAAATTGACAATTATATTTGAGATATACATCCTTAGACGTCAACCAAGTGGTCTATACACTAAAGAGGAATGAACAATGAATGAAACATGACGGAACATTCATGTATTAAAGAGCAATACACACGTGCTTGTGTACCATACATGTTTTAAGATAACATTTCCTATAACAACCTATTCACAAATAGCATATATAAAATAAACTATAATTTCATATTACAAATAAAAATCAAAATAAAAATTTCCTATATTGTCTTATGTACTCTTTAAATCTCGACTCCGTCATCATGGTTGACCTGAAAGAAACGACAAAAAAAATGCTTCAGAGAAATTAGAGAAATTGACGAAACAGACATCGATCAATATTAGAAAATAAATAAATGGTACATATAACAGATCCGTTCCAATTAAAGTCATACTAAAAGCGTTTTTTATTAAAGGCCTTTAGGCAAATAACATTTAAAAAGTTCAGCTTACATGAAGCGTCTAAAACAACTTACATATTGGTAAGAAATGTTGGAAATATAGTTTGGAAAAAACTCAAAATTCATTAAATCATATTCTGAGAAAATTCCTTTTGATAAATTTCATCTGTCATTTGTCGGTTTCTATAAAATTCATTTAATCAAAGAATTTACTCTTTTTCCGTTGTACCATTCAATTGACTAGTAAAGATGTTATTTAATTTTGTTTTCCGTTGGAGTCCATTGATGTACCTAATACATAAAATTCTTAATAAATATTTTACCGTTTATTTGGCAAATCAGTGCATATATTCTTCATCAATTTGGTACCGTTGCTTGCTAAGGAATTTAATTGGATTAATAACAATAAATGTTGAATGGATTAAAGCTGTATTAGCCGTTAACTAATTTGCTATATAAACAGCCCATCTCGTTGATAATAGAGACACACAAAACGTTATACAACTTGTCCAATCTCTCATATTCCTCTTGATAATATTTGATATTCCAAATCTCGATTTTGTTGTTCTGCTAGATATTTTTGGAGGCTTTCATCAGTCACTTTCATGGTCGTGCCCTAAAAGGTGACAACCCCGTCTTATCTTGGTTGCGGTTCCTGTCGCACGTTGAGACGGAATACGCTTAAGAACAGCGCCTAACGCGATTCGGGTAACTTTGTTCCTTTTATTCCTTTCATTTGTTTTTCTATTATCCGATTTTATTTGAATTTGCACCAACAATCTTAAGCGTATTTCTTATTCGGATAATAGTTGTGACACCCCGTCAAATACTGTAACTGGACAACACACGACAGAGTGCCCGTCGCGAATTCTAATGCACCCGCAAGGCTTACAAATGCTTATTTTACAAATTAATGTTGATTATGCACAATTAATATACATATTAGATATAAATTTAATAATTATTTACTCAATTATAAAATAAATCCTATAATAGTCTGGTTCATACGGGTTGCTAACATAGAATCCAATGGCCCGCTACTCGTCTTCCTGTCCAGCACTTGATCTGAAACCTGGAACCCACAACCAATTGTGAAAAACATGCAAAAAGTATGAAATGAGATAAATAAACTTTATCTCAGTACGTTATTCAGTTCCAGCCACTTGAGTTTTGATTATCATGCGTTGGAACTAAATACATGACTGAGCTAAGTAATTTTCAAATCAACATTTATTTAAAAAAAAAAAAATAAATATAAAATTTCGATCAAGCAATCTAATTATGAAATAAATTCAATGCTCTTCAAAATTATTTAAAATTCAAAGCATGACACCAGTGATTTCAATTTCCTGGAAAAGCAATTAATAGTATGCAACGTCTAACATGTAAAAACACATTCACATCTTGTTTCAAACAGACATAGCAATGTCAAATTAATTAAATCAATGCAATATGTAATTTAAGCTCGATAATCACTTTCATAACAATTCAAATTCCAAAGTATAATAAATGTTGACTCATTTGGTTAGACAAATATCTAGTATGCAAGTCTGGTTTCTTTTCCCATCATCCAATTCAAATATGTCGCGAGACACTTTCTATGAAGGCTACCGACGACCAAACAGATATGCCACGAGTCACCTTCTATGAGGGCTGCCAATGGCCAGACAGATAATTCAGATATGCCACGAGTCACCTTCTATGAGGGCTGCCAATGGCCAGATAGATATTCAGATATGCCACGAGTCTCCTTCTATGAGGGCTGCCAATGGCCAGACAGATATTCAAATATGCCACGAGTCACCTTCTATGAGGGCTGCCAATGGCCAGACAGATATTCAAATATCGCAACTCAATTTCTAAGAGGGTTATTAACGATTGATAGCACAATTCAAACAATCGAAAATCAAGAGTGCAACAAATAAAAAAAACAGTACCAAATCTAAAATATAAGCGCCTATTACACGGTGCTCGATAGTGAGGTTAGGTCTAGGTACAAATTTATTTGGTACCAGGATTCAATTCCTTCATCAAATTGGCGTCGTTGCCGGGGACGGTGTCGATATTGGATACTTGTTTGAGTATTTGGAGACTAGACTTTTTATTTTTCTTTTCTACTCACTTCTTTCTCTCTTTATTGCAGGACTGGCAGGAAAGACACATAGGAAGAAGTCTCCACCACCAAAAGTTCGAAACTACTTCTTCCGGTACTTGAAGGAAGATCCAGAACAGCCCAGCTCCTCAACCCACTCTCTGTTCGGACCGAACAGAACCAGTTCGGACCGAACTGAGCCTTGAACAGAGAGAATGAAGCCTAACAATGGCCGAGGCACTCACTCCCGAGATCATTGCACAGCGCACACAAGAATTGGAGAACCTCCGTCTCCAACTTGAGCAAAGAGAGGCTCGACTGACAGCTGAGCGGGATGCTCTCACAGGGCAACAAAGGGAATTTGAAGACGAGCGTCGCCGCTGGACCCAAGAGGACGAGGCTAGCGTCCATAACTCTGACGATGAGGATGGCCGAGACCGCGAAAGGACACTTGGAGAGTACGGAGCCCCAAATGCTAGAGACGTGGGCGGACCAGTGTTGATTCCGGGCATCGCGGCCAATAACATGATGATCTCTCCTAACCATGTAGCACTAGTCCAACAAAATCCATTCTATGGAGATGACAAAGAGGACCCTCATGCTCATTTGCAAAATTTCATTGATTGCACTCGTTTAATCAAAATTAATGGGGTTTCTCAACAAGCGATTAGGCTATTATTGTTTCATTTTACCCTTAAGGACCGAGCACAAAAATGGTATAAAACATTAAAAAAAGGGTCAATTAGGTCTTGGGATGAAATGGCACAAACCTTCTTAGATAGGTATTTTCCTTCGGATAGAGCGGACAAAATTAGAAGTGAATTGAATAATTTTGCCAAAAACCAAAATGAATCAATGAGGGATGCATGGGAACGGTTTAGGGATTTAGAAAATTCTTGCCCACATCATGGAATTCAAGAATGGATGCTCCTTAAATCATTCTACACTGGACTTTATGACAATATTCAAATCAATCTTGATTCTCTTTCAGGTGGGTGTTTGACCCTAAAAATTGTCGTGATATACTGCTATATGGGATCAAATCCGTAATTCAAGACATAAGCGGATTGACATAAGGAAACACAAGAAAACCATTCAAGGATACGCGGAAAGAGATATACGGAATTTGTGCAAGCTGATAAAAAAAAAACAGTCCCATGATTAGGATGCAAATGGATGCATAATAGATTTCAGAGTTATGTATTAGCAAAATTTTACTTTTATTAATGGAATTTCATTTTCGTTAATAATAAGAAATCTGCTAATACAAGGCCCATCGGAAATGTCGGCCCAATTGAAATCAATATCCCATTCAAAAAAATAGAAAATAAAGGAAGCCCACAGCAGCCCGTTTCAATCTCGGCCCGTTCTTCTTTATTTTTCTGAGTGGGACCCATTGTCAGAATCCTCTTCTTCTCCTCGTGAACACAGACTCGAACCACATCAGACCCTCGTCGCTCCCCCCTCTTTTCTGGGATTCAAATTCCGCACAAGTGACGCGCCAATAGCCTGACGAGCGGGTCCCACCTGTCATTCTCCATCCTTAACTCTCGACAGGAGACATTGATTCACCAATTCCTCGAACCCAGGCTGTACGACTGCATGCCAAATTGATCGCCTGAGCCCACTCGATTGCGACCCCACATGTCATAGAAGCAGCAAGCACGGCAACATTTCATCAATTGTCGTAATCCCGGCCTTAATTGGCTTGATAGCTTGTCGAATTAGGGGCTGGCAATCAGCTTGCGATGACACAATGGCAATCAGTAAAGGCACTTACGCCTCAAACCACCTCCCTCTGACCATCTGACCCCACTCTTCAGATAGGCCCCACATGATGAATGGCGGCCCATGATCATTAATGCAGACAGTTGAGTCCCCATTCATTTTTCTCCATGACAATCAGACCCCACTGGTCAGACCCCCAACTTCCAAGACAAATGATAACTGCTGATTGAAGGCTTTCAATTCTTCTTTCTGTATCGGCTTCACCACACGCAAGCACAAGGCAAAATTATCCCTCTTCCTCTCTGACTACTAGCCCCCCCACACGCCATCTCTTTCTGGGAAACAACACTGTGATGTAGCCCCACCTGTCAGCCTCACGATGTTCCTTATTTTATCCCTTTTTACCAATGACTTTGAATAGCTCATGAGCAATTATCTTTTCCATCACCGCATTATAGAGCACGATTGCCTCTTGATAATAAATGACAAAGATGTGGGACCCACTTGTCATAGGATAGCAATGCTCAATGCAAATGGAAGGAATGAGTGACAGTGGGAAGGAACAAATATTGGATTTAATGAAGAATAGGTGACTGTGATGAGGCAGATATAACATACAAAGGAAATATGGCTATAATTGTGTGATAAGGACACTAAACTTATACAGAAGCATGCATTGCTTTAAAACCCTTTTGAGGATGATGTGTACTTTTGAACAATGTTCCTTGTACAAAATGTGTTAAAAATGCTTTGCTAAAGAAAGGATAAAGGAAGAGAAGAGAGTAAGACACATATAAATGCTTTGTGAACCAGAAATGTTGAAATATTGCCACTATAAGATCAAATAAAGTGAAAATGAACATCATGGCAGACAAATTACAATCCCTATGTAAAGAAGAATGAGTGAGGATGTGAGTTGCTTCATTCTACCTTTGTTGATGACTTCAATGCAGCCAAGAAAAGAAAGAATTGATGTGCCTGGTTTGAAAGTGATCAGTGAATCAAGGATGTTGGATAGTCACAGAACTAAACTTAAGCGTCAGAAAGGAAAGATTGAGTAAGGAAAAAAATGATAAAGGAATAAGAGAGTAGCTGCCTTGTTGGTGGGGCAGTAAATGCCACAGTGGCCATTGCTATGAAAAGTCAAATATGCCCCTGAGGGCACTTCTGTCCATCGAATTTGCTACAGCTCCAAACCCCCATTTTCTATATAAAAGACCCCAGCTCTCCATACAAAGAGAGAGAGAAGAAGCCAGTTTGACCCCCCCTTACACATCATCTTAAGCTCTTCACACTTGCACTGCACAGCTCATGCGTTGAGTACCTAGGAATAGAGAGAAAGCAATTATAATCTTGTAACCAGTGTAAGAGAAGAATAGTAAAGCTTGGTGTCTGTTGAAACTACAAAATGTAAGTTTAAACAAGTGTCTTGGTCTCTTTGTCCATAGAGATCAAGGCATATGGTGTTAGTGCAATGTATATAGTTTGCTCTCTCTGTACTTCTTTTCCCCCCCTTTTTTTTTCTTTTGTTTGCTTCCAGCATTTCATTAGACTTGTTTGCTTTTTTTCTCCTCTCTCTTTTCCTACTTTATAAACAATAAAGCTTAATGAGATAAAAAAAAACACAATATATCATTGGAAATGATCAAAGGACAGCAGGTACCTCATCCAGAGAGAGAATAAGCTCTCTGGATTGAAGTTCATCTGAAGCCACCTCAGAGAGATAATAAGCTCTCTGAGGCATACCCTTCTGAAGACATCTCAGAGAGAGAATAAGCTCTCTGAGACATGCCTTGTGAAGACCATCCAGGGAGAGAATAAGCTCCCTGGAATGAAGCCCTTTTGAGTGAGAATAAGCACTCAAATGGTGTTCCTTCATCAACCCCATCAGCCCCATTGCCTCACCACTCAAGCCATGGCTAAACCTCCTCCTGTGCAATGCTAAAACTTGCCTATCTAGATGACATGCTGCCCAATTCTTGTCAGGCCTATAATCACCTAAAACAAGCCTCAACCATACCCATATGTTGTCTAAAGCTAACCCTCACAACTGCCATCAAACCTCAGCCATACCCCTCTCTGACTTACTAAAAAACCAAACCATCTAAGGAGATATGCTGCTCAATTTTTGTCAACTCCTGACAACCTAAAACAAACTTCCACAGTCACCTCTTTCTTGCATACTAAAATCAAGCCATTTAAAGAAGTTATGCTACCCTACTTTTGCCATAACTCAATCTCTTGATAAAACAAACTCTATCAGTGACTATGCCTCAATTGAGCCCAAATATGACCTTAGCGGTTCCATACCCAGTCACAATCACTGAACCATGTTCTAAAACTATGCCATAGCTAACAATCCATAAGTCAAAATAGTTCCCATTGCCAGATATTCCATTTGTTTCTCTAAATTTGAACCCAGGACCTATGGTTAGCTAATAACATCCCATGTCATAACCATAAAGTCATGTATCCCTTTATTGTGCAATTGATGACCAAACCAAGTTACGGACACATGACTTCCTACTGAGTTTTCATCATAATTGAGGGAGTGAGGCAACTCAGTAAAAATAATAGTGTGTAAACGTGGTTAAGGCAATTCGAGGTGGAACTTACTGTTAGGGGACTCAAGCAATGAAATTGAAGACACAATGCCCTTCCTGTACATGACATCATGCCTATGGATGCACCATTCAGTCACCTTAACTAACAGAATATCGCCTCCATCAACTTACCATGGCCAAACCAATGCTAAAGTGAGGTACCATGCAAGAGGCCTCCATTTCCTAAATTAAGCATACACCGAGCCTACTACGAGTACTACAACGCCCCTTGGCCATCTAGCCTGACGTCGACATCATCAAGGAGGTGCAATGGCCACAAACCCATCTCAAAACCCTAGCCGTGAGAGGAGGAGGCCAATCGCAACCGAAAGGGAGATGATATGGACGGAAGATAGGTCCCAGAACAACGGAGAGTCACTACGACACCAGGCAATCCCCTTTCCATCATTTGAATAACTCTCGATCGACTCGACTAAGCAGCCATGGCGGGATACCTTTGATCAGATCGAAGGAAGAAAAAAAAGAGAGAAGAAGAGGAGCTGTTTATGTCTCAAATTTCAGTGAACTCGATACATGAAGGGACAACCGCTGGCAGTGGACCCCATGAGTCAAAAGAGTTATTGGCTCACAACAAACCTGGCTCACGGAGTAGGCAAACCATTTTTTTATGAATCCCGTCCCATTTCCTGTGATCTTCTGTGGCACTTTTGCATAGCGAGTCACTGACAGACAATCAACCCCAACCATTTGCCGACACCTGTCCTCTCTGCCGAATGAAACCAAAGACAGTGCTGACTTTTCTCTGCCGACCTGTACCAATGGGATCCTGCCGCGTGTCATTCCCCGATGACATGGACCAATCATATTGCTGGAAAACTTCAGAAACTCATAGAAAATCAACCACAACTCGGAAAAATATAAATCCAATTTCTATGGATTCAGATAATCATGAGGAATTTAACCATGCCATAACTCTGATCAAAGTCATGCCGAAACCAACCCAGAACATTCAAAAGATAAAAGTCCAGAACCTGACCAATCTGAGATTGCCACGTCACTCCCAGGATTATTCTGAAACCAGAAAACTTCCAAAACCCACCAAAAATCCTAGAAAACCCAGAAAAATATGAGAAAAATCCCTATAAATTCAGAGAATCACAAGGAATTTAGTTCTGCTGAAATCATGACCAAAATCAGGACCAAACCATTTTTAACCTTTTAAATGGTCAACCACAACTTGCCATCTCAGCAGAAACCTTGGAAAAATCATTAAAAATCACAGGAAACTCAGAAAACTACGTGGAAAATCCCTGTGAACCCAGAAAAATATGAGGAACCCAATGATACCGAGGATCACTGCCAAAACCCGGTAGAGGACATACTTATAACCACAGTCATACCGGAACCATTGCCAAAACCAGGAAACCACGTACCCTAAACCTTTCAGAGTAAACCGATAAAAGGATGGAAAATACTCTAATGCCAAGCCAAGACTCAAAATTCAGTTAAGGCCCATAAACCAATCCTAAAAATGGTGCAAAGAAACAAAACCCGAAATTGTCTGAGCAGGACTAAATTGGGTAAAACTCTGAAACTCCATGACCAACTCTGATGACCACCAAAACCCAAAAGAATTAAGTTCAATGTTGAGAATCCGATTAGGGACTCAAAATCCCTTTTCAGAAAATAGGAATAATCCAATGCCAACAGAAACAACCCTGTACCCCGGTAGACCCAGAGCCTGACGAGGACGGAACCTATCAGCCGAGGAACAGACCAACTCAACAAGGTGCACCAATCAACTAAAACCCCAACACTGGGATACCCAGAACAAAAATGAATAGTCTTGTACCACGAGTAACCCAGATCCTGACAAGACTGGCACCCTATTACCCGAGGAACAGACCAATCAAGGCTCACCAAAACAAAGGGATAAACCCAAAATCAACACCAAGACAGCACTGAACCCCGGAGAAACCAAGTCCTGATAAGATTGGAATCAAGCAACCGAGGAACAGTCCTACCCAACCTAGCGGAAACCTAACAAAACAAACAATCTTTGGTCGTAAACGAAATAGGTCGAATTGAGACTACACACACATACTGATCGTATTTCGCCAATGCGGTCAAGTGACCTCAATCTGAGAGCAAACAAAAAGAAAGCTAAGGCCAACATTTCATTTGGGAAGATGAAATTAGGAACGATGTAAAGTTAAGTTCTGAGCATCTAAGCCAAAACCTTTCGACCCCGGTTACCCGAATTGCCAGTGGATTCGATTTGGATAACCACCCGACTAAAAAGAGCATTAAACCGGCCGTCTGGGATGACTTGAGGAACCATTTCAGATACCATAAACCCTGACTATTTAAGCAGCAAGACTCGAATAATTTTGTGATAGGGATAAGGTCCACCCAACGATCTCTGATATTCAAAACCTTTAATTGAATAGACCCGCAACAGGGATATCCCAAGGGAATAACTCAGAAGTTCTTTCTAAAAACTCCAACACACCTACTTTTGTCTTTCAGAACCATAACCTGACGGATCACATTTCAAGACTCTGGCGCCCAACCAAACATATCAACCAATCTTGGGTAGCTACATGAGTCCCCTCTTCAGAGACAAGCCTCAAACTGACCTCATGAGATAATTCCGATATGTCATGACCCATGAACCAATCTCAGGAGACAATTTGAACAAGTCACTGGCCCCTCCCGATTCTGGCGTCCAGCCAAACATATAATCCAGTTCCGGATGACTACTTGAATCTCCCTTCTAAATATGAACTTCATATCGCCCTCATGAAAGCAGCTTGGAAAATCTGCGACCACCAAGTTGTCGGTAGGAGACGATTTGAACAGTCAACACCCAAATCATAATGCTCTTAAGGCTGGTCAGATCAACGAAGAATTTGATCTGGGGAGCCGCCCCCCCCCCGCGCATAACCAGGATTCAGTATCGAACAAGCCAAGGCACGTGCTGAATCTTCAGAACATCAACACGCCAAGGCCCGATGTTTCCAACCAACTTGACATCCTAGCCAGAAGCCAGGAACCAAGTTATCAACATCTGACTGGCAATCAGATGGACCTTCCAATGATTCGATTGATCGCCGAGTCATCTACCCTCTAACTAGACCCACTTGGCTGGCAACCAGGTGCATACTACATTTCTCTCCACCCCAACTCCAAGCATCACGCTCGTATCTCTGACGGACGGCTAACTTTGCATCATACTGGCATCCACCCCAAATTTTCGGTTGGCTACCGAAGTGCTTACCGACGACGTCGAGGCACATCAATTCTCAGTGGGAGCCAGACCATGATATCTTGATCAGGTGATCAAGATGTCTGCCACATACTCTATGCCAACGGATGAGTATAACCTCGATGTGCGAGACTGCCAGAGTGGTTCTGTCTCAAGCGTCACCCGCGCACCTCAATAACGCCCTCTACAGTCAGGCGTTAGACTGTTATCAGGAACAATACTCAGGGACATGATGATAACAGATAGAATGGCCGGTATTACCGTCGCCGACTAGTATCGAGTCATTCACCCGTTCTCAGGAAAACGACCAACCCAAAAATTCCCAAAAACGAGCCTTAAAACCAACCACATTGAACTTTTTTCCCTGAAGCTCAGACCTGAATAGGGTCTCTGCGAAACCTCTCCAAGTCATCAGAACTTAAACAGGAGTCTAACTCAGATTCCTCATATCCTCAAATCCCAAATTCCTCATAGTTTCCTCATATTACCAACCAAAGTGGCAAGAACCCAAATTCCTCACACCAGAACCCGGAAATCAGGATAACTTCCAGCAATCAAGGATCCAAACCAAATAGAGAACACCAGGCCAACATCAACTGAAGGGCATCAAACCGAAACCTCTAAAAAAGGCAACAACCCAATATCTACCAAGGCAACCCCAAGACCGAGGGCATGAAACCGACTGTCCTGCGATCGAATCCATTGATATGTCAGAAAACAACAAAAAAAAGAGAAATAACCCTAAAAACTAAAAAAGAAGAATAACCCCAAAACAAAAAACTAAAAAACCTCAAAATACCAAAAATAGAAATAAGTCTTTTAGCCCCCCGTAAACGCTAATTGTGTTATACAATTCCCTAGCTGTTTAAAGACATAGAATCCACCGATATCCCTTTGAGTTTCCAGATCTAGAGGTTCTCTCGACCATGTCAGAGGTAATTAACAGTAGGGGCTTGCGCCTACTGGAATAACTGACGAACCCGCCCAAATAATAAACTCTCATGGGAAGCGTTAAGGCCGTACAGTTGTCTCGCCCGTAAAGGAGACAGCCGTATCGTGACCTTAAGGCCCGCGAGAGGTATCTGATCCGCATGCTTTTTCCGCCCTCAGTCCGCCACAAACGGACACCGTCACCCATGCGAGACAGTGGGGCATTCAAAAGACTTGATACGGCACGAGGGCCAGATTTACTTGATCATTGTGCAAGAAATTACACATGGTACCCTCTACTCATTTCCCGCCACTCAAGTAGTTCGAGGCAACAAGTGCACCAAATTTCAACTAAAGAGGCGAGGATCGAGGAATTAGAAGCTGAACTTTCCGCTTACCAATCGGCTCGAGGGACACATCTCCATTCAAACCAATGCGGAGCATGCGGCGAGGAAGGACATACATCTATCAATTGTCCTCTTGCCAAAATTGGTAACGGATGGGCCCAAGTGAACTACCTACACAATGGGTCCCCTTACGGTTCAAAGTACCAAAATAACCCGCCAAATTTGTATAGGAATGCCCAATTCAACAACAACAATAGAGACCAATCATTTCAAAAGAAACCTTTTTTCGAAAAGGAAGAAATTCCAATTGTTGTTCAAGAATTCATGAGTGAGCAAGAAAATATTAACAAATCTATGGCTTTAGGGCTAGACGAATTGAAGGCCACCACCGACGAATTGAAGGTTACCATCAACGAATTTAAGGGAAGTGCGAGCACCTTGCAACGCATGGAACGCATGATGGAAGCACACTTCTCCCGACCACCCGGCAAGCTTCCAAGCCAACCACAAGTCAACCCAAGTGCAGAGATCAAAGCCATACATGTCCTACGAAGCGGCATAGAGTACCAAGATTTGTCCGTGCCTACCAACGAAACAGTTTGACCCTCAGTTTGGACCGAACCACCTCCAGTTCTGACCGAACCACTTCTAGTTCAGGTCGAACAGCCAGTTTCAGAGCCCCATCTAAATGACGAAGTGACCTCACCATGCCCAGTTCGGTCCGAACAACCTCTTGTTCGGTCCAAACAGAGAGAGGAGAATGCCCAAGGAGATGTCCAAGCCAAGGGGAAGAAGAAAGCGCAGCAACCTGAGTCAACCTATAGACCCCCTGTCCCATTTCCTCAGCGACTTTTAAAGAAAAAGGAAGCTGAACAATTTAGGACCTTTTGGGAGAATCTCAAGCAATTGAAGGTCAACATTCCATTCACGGATGTCATAGCTCAAGTGCCGATCTTTGCAAGATTCTTGAAGGAGTTATGCACAGGCAAGAGGTCCATGGAAGAACTCAAAACGGTGGCCCTAACACACAAGAGTAGCGAGGCTTTGAAAAGCAAGATGCCCCAAAAGCTTGAGGATCCGGGTAGGTTTGCTCTTCCTTGCACTATTGGTAATGCAACAATTAAGCAAGCCTTGTGTGATATGGGGGCTAGTGTGAGTCTTATGCCCAAGACAATGTTTGACAAGATTGGTTTTGGCGAGTTGAGACCTACATGCATGAAATTGAAACTCACCGATTCTTCAATGCAGTTACCATTAGGTATTTTCAAAGATGTGCCCATCCAAGTGGATAAGTTTGTCGTACCGGGCGATTTTGTTGTGGTAGACATGGAAGAAGATAAGGAGGTGCCTATAATTTTGGGACGCCCCTTTCTTAGAACCGCCGGTGTGAAAATGGATGCTCGAGATGGCACGATTGTGGTTAGAGTGGGAGGAGAGAAGCTCCATTTTTCCATAGACCATGCTTTAAAATGCCCTGATCCCGTTAACAAGTGTTGTATGGTCCAATGGGTCTCTAAAATCGAAGAATTTCCTCAGGATCACTCGCATGATGCTCTGCTCGACCCCAACAATATCTGTTCAGACCAAACAGCCAGATCTTCGGACCGAACAACAGTCCAAATTGAAGAATCGAAGGTCATAGACACTCTGTTCGGTCCGAACAGGATCAAGTTCGGTCCGAACAGCCCCTTGTTCGGTCCGAACTGCTCTTCTTCGGTCGGACTGAGACCCCCAAAGTCAAAATCAAGCATCATCCAGCGCCTCTCAGTCAAACGGACCTTGTTATTGCTGACTTCAAGCTAGATACAAGTCAAACGAAGAAACTGTTGGTGAAAAAGGGAGCAATGGGGTACTCACTTGATGATTTGAAGGGCATCGATCCCACGATTCGCACGGATGAGACTATCTTGGAAAGGGATCGCATGAGAGGCATCAACAACAAGGGCTATGACAAATCGCTCGCCGTCTCGCTCTCCGGGTCCGATCCAATCAAGACTTAGTGAAAGATGGTCAAGCTAGGGACCTAAAACAAGCGCTTCTTGGGAGGCAACCCAAGGATTTCTCAACTCTTCTCTCTTTCATTTATTTTTTACTTTTTATACATTGTCATTAAAAATAGAAAATACAAAAAAATATATATATATATAGAAAATCCATAAAAATTTGAAAAAAAGAAAATCACAAAAATAGAATTTGATGTTTGTGTTTGTTTGTTTGTAGGAAAATCTTGAGGCACAAACGAAGGAAGATGTAATTCGTGCTAGAGCACCATGGGTTACGCGAACCAACTAACCCCGAACGACCTCATACGGATTGCATCAAAAGACTTGAAGATTGATAGAGCCATCTTGAAAATCGAGAAAACAAATTAGGAACAAATCGACATGTTGGAAATCAAAAATTGAATGCATTGAGGGCAATGTTTGATTTAAGTTTGGGGGGGAGGAAATAGGAGAAAAAAATCGAATTTTGGATTGAAATTGCTCAAAAATTTTGCAAAATTTGGATGAATTTTTTATATTCTTAGCTCTTCTTCGGTCCAAACATAATTCTGTTCGGTCCGAACAGAGACATGAAAATAGGATTTTTGCACTATTCTAGCCTAGTTTTGTTTGGAAATTGAATTGATATGCCTAGTTTCTCTCGATTTGGATTTTAAATGATGAAACTCACACTTAAAACTGTTTTGAAGTCAATCAAAAATTTTCTCAAGTACCCTAGAATATTTTGATATCTCATGATTAATTTTTGCACCAATGGGCCGAAATGAAAATATTTTGAGAAAATTAGAACTCGATCTTGGATGCTTAAAATTGTTAAATTAGTTTTAGTCGATTCTCACAAGTTTTTACCGAGTGAACTGATTCGTGTTTGACAAATCTTTGTTTAAAAAGAAATTTATCGACTTCGGAAATTATGAAATGAACTTAGACTTGTTGAAAATGCTTTTAATCGCTTGAATCACCAACAAGCAATCTTAATGGGACAATAAAATCAAAATAGTTGTGAAAACGAGGATGCACCGAGGCTTTTTTCCACCAACTCAACCACAAATTGGAGGGTATTGAATTAATTACAAGTTGTCGGGAATTATAACTCAAAGCTCTCGAGGTATAATTGGGTAACTTGTAATTAATTTCTACCGGACCCGGTGTGAAAGCATTGGTAAAGGAGTTGTTGAGTATTATGGCCCAAGTGTACCGTGGCCATAGTCGAGCAACACCCGTCCAACCTCCCTAGCGCGCCATGTGTTAGTAGCAAATTCAAGGCCAATGACACCGCATTATATCCTCTAGGGTGTAAAGCCCCACGACTCGACTTGCACAAAAAAAAATGGTGAAAAAGAAAAAGTGAAATTGGTTTTAAGGGAAGTTCATTATAAAATTTCCGACTTTGATAAAGGACTTTACAAACTTTTGTGAAAAATGAAAAGGAACGGGTGATTGAAATTGAGATCGCATTTGAAATAACAAAGAGAAGCTAGAGTTCTAAAATTTGAGAGAATATTTCATTAGGGCCAAGAGTTGCATGAATTAATTTGTAGAATACTAAACTTGGTTCTTGAAATTAAATTTTTTCTTGACTTATTTGATTGAAGTGTGAAAATTTTAGGCATAGCAATTGGTTTCACGACATTTCTTGGTTTGAGTTACAACTCAATGTTTAAGGCTTTAAGTACAGTCCAAAATTCTAAGCTTAGGGCGTTGCTTGAGGACAAGCAAAGTTTAAGTTTGGGGGAATTTGATATCGTTATTATTTGTGGGTATTTGGACCGTACTTAGCACTTAAATCATACTCAAACCATTCAATTATTTGATAAATTGCTATGATTTTCTAGGAATTGGCTCTACCATCGTCTTTTCTCTTATTTTCAGGTTTTTTGACGATTTCTAGTGGATTCTCGAATATTAGATGGATTTTTGGCACTTGGCATACGCTAGACGACTCATTCCTAGCACTTGGAGGCAACATCAAAGCTACTACTCGGACCGAATGGAGTTTCGCTCGGACCGAATGGAGTTTCGCTCGGACCGAAGGCACGTTTATTGCATAAAATGAGAGTCTAAGGAAAGCAAATGGCTAAATAGAGTCAACATGATTGTAGATCTCAACCTAAGCTTTCCAACGGCTTTTGAATCACCTAAATCGGAGTCCGGACGAAGGAGATATGACCAAAATACAACAGATACTCAAAGCTGGAGTCTCAGTTCGACCCGAACTGAATCTGTTCGGTCCGAACTGAGGCTATTTGGTCCGAACTGAGCTGTTTTGACCCGAATTAGTCCTGTCCAGTTCGAACAGAAGTTGTCCAGTCCGAACCGAGAGCCGCCATGGCATATTTGGAAGGGTTTTCACGCATGGAAACTCGATATTTTGGTATGTTTTCTTGCCATAGCGCCCCAGCCTCCTTTCCAAGCCAGAAGACCATTATATATACGCCCCAAGTCCTGAAGGAAAGGCATTCTACCCTTCATACCATAATTCCACCTTCTTTAGGCAATTCCACCATTGAGCAACCATATTCTTGAGGCGACGGCAGCAAGGAGAAGGTTGCAGACACGCGTTGCAACACCCCACTGTCTTTGGTACCTTGGCTGGATACCAGGTATTACCTCAATACTCCGGATGATAATCGAATTGGCACTTAACACTTGGCTGGAAACCAAGCGTCTTCGATTCAGGTGGCAGCTGAATCGATTCCTAGATATTTGACTTGCGACCAGATGCACTGTCGACACCTCAAGCAACAATCGGATAACCTGCGAGATATCTTGGCTGGATACCAGATATCACCTCAGTTTCTCGAATGATGATTGAACCGTCTACTCAATGTCTGAATAGCAACCAAATGTCTCCTGAACGCTCTGGACAACAATCGGAGCATCTGTTTGATAGTCTGGCTGGCTACCAGATATCACCTCAGTACTTCGGATGGAGATCGGAACGTCACTTAACGTCTGATTGGCAACCAGATGTCTTAACGATTCGAGTGACAGTCGAATCGTTCCCCTGATACCTTGGATGAAAACTAGATACCACTTCAACGCTTCAAATGGCAACTGGATCGTCTACTTGATATCATTGCTGAAAACCATGTATCAACGCAACGCTTCAAGTGACAAGAGAACCGTTTATTTGATATCTTGGCTGGAAACCGAGTATCACCCTAAGAAAAAGAAATCGAACATTGCCAAATGTCACTTCAACGCTTCGGGAGCAAACCGAATCGTCACTTTAAACATCGCCAAATGTCACTTTTAACGGAAGCCACTCCGTCACTCGACGTTCTATGCCCATTGAACGAGCGTCCGCTTCTCGAGAAAGGTAAAGGGGCAACCGACTCGGGTCGCACCTGCGCGCATAAGACTTTGACGCCCATAAACCCAGGGGTCCGGTGTCTTTTAACTCAAAACAAAAAAAAAGAAAAACAACCTCAAGCACCGCATCAACCAAATTTAACGATCTGATCAGGAATCAGACGTCACTTTCAGACACCCTCGGCAAAGATCAACAGGGAGTCTAGGAAACCCGCTTCGGGAAGTCCATGCCTTGTAAATAAAAAAATGCAAACAAGAAGAGCCTAAACCCTGAGTCCTCACAAGGAGAACTCGAAAAACGAGGAGATTACAAGCGTCCAGCGACGGCAGTCAACCGAAACCTCTACAAGCTAAGAACTCTAGAGACTACTGTCCCTGCAATCCAAAGTCCACAAAAAAAAATATATATATATAATAATATGATATATTAATATTGCATTGTAGTAGTAATATTAATAATAATAATAAAAAAACAAAAAAAATATAAATGCATGATAGGACCGCTAATTGCATATTTACAATTTCCTAACAGCTCACGACACACAATCCTTTGATTTTCCCGATCTAGAGGTGCTCCTGACCATGTCGGAGGTAATTAACAGTAGGGGCTTGCGCCTACTGGAAAGAAAGGACCCCTTCAAATAATAAACCCTCGTGAGAACTCAAGACCGTATAGTTACCACGCTTCGGGGTGGTATCGGTATCGGCCTCTTGAGGCTCGCGAGGGGTATCTGATCCGCATTCTTTTTTGCCCCTCAATCCGAGACCGGATTTTCCTCTGTTGATCCGAGGGCCGTGAAAAAGTGCGAGACACATACTTATCCTTGGCGCTTGGAAGGGATGGTGCTCTTGTGCACTGGGATAGGTGTCACAATTGAGTGGCTTCCTCCTTGGCTGTTGGCCGAGTGACCTTGGCTGTGAGCTATGAGCTAGTTTGCTTCAGATGTTGGCTGTTGTGCCTCAGTTGAGGCTTCGGTACATCCTAGAGGGGTTTACTCCTCCCAAGTGCATGGTTTGGCATGGCTTTATGTTAATTTGGTATTGTTTGGCGCCTTGTAGATACATTTGGCGGATCCATTGTGGCAGGTTGGTGGCATAGTGCTTGAGTGGTTTGAGATGTCATTTGTCACTTGTTGACACTTGGACTCACATTCAGGATATATGGTCAGTTGGCATGGGTTGATTTCATGGTCAATTGATAATTGAGCTCTATTTTGAACTCAACCATGCATTAGTTATATTATGTGAATGACTATGGCAATGGTTTTATAATCCAGTGTTTGAGTTATCATTTTGTCAATTTTGACAATTTGTGCTCACACTTAATTTTGGTAAGTGCTTGCAGAGATGGAATTTGAAGTTTTGATTGTGCTATGTTCACAATTCTATCCCAATTTCCCTTGTGCCTTGGCCAATGATGAACTATACTTGACTATTTTGTCAATTCTATCTGAGGCCTATCCTTCAATAACATTAGTGTTTTCACACTAACAGTTGCTTACTTTTGTGACGTATCTGATCCTTCGTTGCCATGTATAGCTTGGTATTATCCATTATGATGTGCTTCTGGGGTCAGTCCATGGGTAGGATTGGAATTTGGTGTACTCATAGCCTTGTTTTCATGATGTTTTTAGGGCCTCCCTCCTTTGTCTTTTGCAACTTGTAGGCCATTAAGGATTTTAAGTTAAGGTTTAGGTATTGTCCAACCCCTTGTTTTAGAGTTTGCTTGAGGACAAGCAAGATTTTAGTTTAGGGGGATTTGATGTCACATATTTATATATGGTTTTAGGCCGGACTTTTACCTAAATCATAACTCAAAATTCTTGATTTTACTTGGTTTTATTTTATTTTAGTGTGTATTTGTAGAAATTTGGTATTGCTTGGGTTTCATTTTGATTTGTAGGAATTTGGAGCCAATTCGCAGTGAAAACAATGCATTTCGGCACGAAACGACGCACGAATCGTGGACTAGAGAATCCCGTGCGACCACACAGCGAAGTGGTGCGACCGCACCAACTCAATTCGGGCTCGTTGCGTGCGAATCTGACTCAACCATGGTCCAGCAACTCTGGTGAGACCGCACAGGATTTCTATGCGACCGCACAAGACTCCAAACCCTACCAAATCCCTATATAAGGCGCTCCATTCCCCTCGTCTAGGGCATCTTTCATTCCCCTTTCTTCCTTGGCGGCGCCGTGACCAAAACCACCTCAGATCCACCTCCAGTGGCCCCTGTGCGACCGCACAGGGGTCCCGTGCGACCGCATCACCTCTCTGCCGCCTTGGAAAACCCTCATTTCGACCTCCTTCGCCTCGCCATTCCACCCAAGCATCTCCCTTGCTGATCCAGAAGACGATTGAGGCTTGAGAAGGGGCCTTGGCCTTCCTCTTTCCCTTGGATTTTGCATGGAGATTGTACCTTTACATTCCTTTGCTTTAGTTGTTTGTTTTAGTGTAATGTTAGGCTAGATTGAGTCATGTTCTAGGGATTAGTTGAGACTAAGGTTTGGTTTATTGATTTGACTTGGTATTTGGTCTCTATTGTGTATTGTTTGCTTGGTTTCTATGTGATTATGCTTGTTTGTGTTTGATTGTCCAAATGAACTTCCTTTTAGGTGAACGACCGCACCTAACTTAGGCTAAAGGTGTAGATTGGTTGATTGAATTGAATAGGTAACCAAGGTAGGTTAGGAGCCGAGAGTTGACCAACTTAAGCCCGAGAGTCTAGTGGATGCCTTAGAGAACCAACAAGTAGACTTAGGGTAATTAATCCAACAAAACGAGAGTTGAGGGTTGATTAACCTAATGGGGACTTTAGGCTAGGTTCCGCACCAAATACTGTGACCAACATGACGAGAGTTGAGGTTCAGGAGTTTAGGTACGGCTAGACTTGTCCCACACAAGCTAGGAACCAAAGTATCGTGGCAAACCGGAACTAACCAAGGGTTGTGCGGTCGCACAGGACTGTCTGGCACGCACTCGTCAACGTGCGGTGCGAGAGCGACAAGCGTTGACAGCCCAAAGCCTGATTAAGGTGGAAACTGAACCCCTAGGACATTTTTATACCATATTTCATCACAAAAAACACCAAAAATTTCTATTGTTTTGTTTGTCTTAGTTGATTGTTTTTGTGTTACCTTTTGATTAAGTCCAAAATTCATCATTCTATTGCTTAGATTTTGTAAATGAGTAAGGTCTAATACTCATCTTACCGTCCCTGTGGATTCGACCCCAACTGTACTAAAGATTTGTCGTGCGCTTGCGGTTAATTTACGTTACTTTTAGGTATTAGCTTATCACACATCAGCAGGAAACGAGTTTCTCCTCACTTCAATTAGAGCAGCCTCATAATCAATCCATGTTGTGTCTGATCTCGTTGGATTCGTGAGAGCATCGCCTGTCCAGTGGTGAAGATAGCTTGAGCTGAGGTGGCCAAAGTTAGCGGCGCGGCGTTTGCCACCGTCGGAGGTACTATGCTTCTCCTTCAGGTAACTGCTCCCCTCACCTTTACTTCTTTTTATTTTTTCTTTTAATGGTAAGGTGCCGCTCTAATGGGGTAACGCCACGGGTACAGCCTCTTACTCGACTCAGTCGAGTCGCTTGGTTGGCATTGGGTTCAGTCGGAATCGGACTCGGGTCTGTTCCGCATGAATCTGTGAGGGTTTGTTTCCTCCTACTGGGTCTGATTTGATAGCGGGTCTGAGGATTTGGATCTGTCTGATTTCAATTGTTGTTGGGCCTTTAATATATAGTGGGCCACTGTTTTATTTATTTTGTGATGGGCCGTCGTTTCATATGGACCGCCAGAAAAAAAGAAAATTTGATATGGACTTTTAACTTGTATAAAATCCAACCTAATTTGATATTTGTAATATTGAGGTTAATTTTGCTGCATGGTTTTGTAAAATTATTTTGATGCCCAATCATAGATCAGTTTGGCACGAGATTTTGCAGGGTCCTCCGTATGGGTGTGAGGACTATGACTACTTCAGATTTTCCGTTATGTAGGACTCAAATGTAATTAATTGTTGGATATCAAAGGCTCCATATAGCATTCCCATAATTAAGTTACCGTCCACTATTTAGGAATTTCTGTATTTTTCCTCTCATACTTTCATGACTGTTTGTCAAGGCTATTTTGGTTGTAAATATGGTTGGTTTTGGCTTGTACGTTGCATGGTTTTATTCTATGATTTTCGTGCCTGTCAGTAGGCCATTTCAACATGAAATTTTGCAGGATTCCCCATAAAGATGTAAGGAATGTGATTACTACAAATTTTCCATTATATAGGACTTAAGCGTAATTAATTGTAGGGATATCAAAGGCTCCAAGTGGCATTCCCTTAATTAAATTATTGTCCGCTTTTCAGGAAACTTTGTATTTTCCTTTCACGTCTCATGACTGCGCGTCAAGGCAGTTTTGGTTGATTGCAGATGATTTGTATTTTTTATTTTGAGTTTATTGTATGGTTGCATGCAGCAGAATTTAGAGGCAAACAAATGTCCCCCACTAAGGTGAACTATGAAACTATGTTGAACAGTTTGCCCTGGTGCCCCTAGTGTCCTCCTTTGACTTATATGGTTAAGTCTTGACAGGTTCAGATTGGATTTAGATTTTGAATTCATATTTAGGTTTAGGCCTTCAGCTTTGGTTCAGGCGGCCCATTTTCATTGTCGTTTCATTTGTTTGTATTTAGTCTATAGACATGTCGACTGTTGGACCCATCGAGGAGATATAAAGCACTATTTCCCACTTTGCTGTAGCCAGGACCGGGTTTTACGGTCCTTCAGATGAGACTATTTGTTCTTACATTGATCGCTACTTGGACCCTGGCAAGGTCCATAAGTAGCTGCATGTGAAATGGAGGAAGAAGATTCTTGAGGGTACGGATAATTTTCATGGTTTGTTGGATAGGCATGACCCGCTACCTTTACCACCTTTGTATCACTATCCTAGCTTGGTTGTTGATCCTACTTCGCATGTTGAGAGGCGGAGAGGATATGCATATGACTCTCATTGTCCCATTGCCGTTGAGAGATCAGGGGTGCCTTCTCAGACATTTCAGGGCATCTTTCTGATCCCCGTAGGCCGCAGTGCTTTTACCTCAGACTTCCATTTGTTGAGTGTAGAGATGATGGTGGGCCATATTGTTCCTTGGGCCCCAGGACCGTTGAGAGTCCAGGGTGGTTTAGAGTGGAGTCCTGGTCAGATTGAGTGGACTCGTTATGTTTTGTGCCGTATAGGAGATAGGTCGGGCAGAGTGCACTTGTTTGGAGGAGTTAATTTGGCACTCTTTGAGTTTTCATGGGGTTCCAACCTACTCAAGGCGATAGCGACCAATTGGGACTATATGCATAACACATTTGTTTTGGAGGACCACTGGGCCACAGTCAATCTTCTGATATCCCATTTGTTGGTCGTCTCCATTGAGAGTTTGTTTTATGAGGAGAGGGTGCCTCCTGAGATGGAGCTTTATGGTTTTGACCATGACGGTACACCCTTCCATTCTGATTTTCTGGGTCAGGTTTTCAGGATTTATTACGAGATTGCCATGTCTTGTCATTACCATGGTTTGAGCAGAGATGTCCCGTTAGGGAAGTGGATTGGATATTTTATGGACCGAATTTTTTAGCGTGATGCAGCAGGCTTTGCCAGTCCTTTGGAGCTGATTGTGACAGGTTCAAACAGGACCTACATCCCTACCAGGCAGGTAGCGTTTTCTTGTAGTATATGAACCAGCCGGATTCATTCGACCTGGGGTGTTTGTTTTGGCCAACGCCTTGGCGTGTGGCGACAGATTTGCTTTGGCTATCGTTGCCTTAGCGAATCTCTATAGGTCGATGCGAGAGCTTACTTCTTTAAGGGAACCATCTTCAGCCACTATTGTTATGCCCTTGCATATCCTTTGTGGTTGGTTCTTTCTTTATTGGGAGAGGTGTTATGTTCCATTGACCTCTGCTGGCATGAGACAATCTTTGCCGGCCTTGATACACATAGCTGGGTGTACTATTGATGACCCGAATCCGATTACGGCTCATTTGTTCTTTTCTCAGAGTACTCGTCATATTGTGGAGTACCGTCCTAAGGCATTGATGTGTGTGTTACCATGGGATCCGGAGGAGTATGAGATTCGTGATATTGCTCCTGTAGTTCCGAACACGCGTCCCCGGTTAGGCGCTTCTCGTTTTAGGAGAGAGCGGGACTTTGTGGTCAGTACAAGACCTGGATGTTTACTTTTGAGGATCTGGAACAGAGTGATCTACAAAGTTTATAGTCCTCAGAGATAACCAGTGGTTTAGGGGTTGGGTCAGAGTGGCTCATAAAGATGTGGCTCCTGTTTTGAGGAGAAGGGTATATCCTTCTTCCCGAGTTGTTCCTAAGCATGCAGCGCAACAGGCGGGTTTCAGGCCATTAAGGAACACATTCGGTGCCGTCGGCTTTGTTGTTTCCTCACATGGTCCGACAAGGTATAAAGGACCTCCAATGTCTTCTGATGACGAGTTTCCAGGTATGCTTTCTTTGCTTACGCTATATTTCTTTCATTTGACATTAGTTGTTTCTTTACCTGTCGCTTGTGGTTTCTGCTTTGTGACAAGTTTGGGTGGATTTGACTTTGGTCATTTTCATTTCCTCATTGAGGGTGAGCCTCTTATTGAGGAGGAGACTTCTATGACCGCGGAGGCCGAGGCATTCCATCGTTGGACGGTACATACAGGTACCATTTCTGACTTGCTTCTTTCTTCATTTTTGTGCTTCGGGTTTCGTTGATTTGCTTTCTTACAAGTGTGCCTGAGTCAGTCATCTTAGAGAGTGAGGCTGACTCAGATTCTTTCCATTGTCCTTCCCCTGAGTATCCAGAGGGTTCAGACGAGGAGCTATCTCCCGAGCTGAGAAAGAGGTGTTGTGAGGAGCCTATTCACCAGAGGGCTCGGAGCGATATGTCTTGCGGAGGATTGGAAGGGAGTACGTCAGATGATGACTTCTCTATGGAGCCTCTCATTTCCATTCCTTCCACAGGTATGTGTTTGTCTTTTGCCTTTATGTTGGTCTTTGGTTTTGAGTTTTAATTTGGTTAATTTTATGTTTGGTTTCAGCTGCTTCTCGTTCTCGTGGTTGGGGATGGGGTTGTCCTCTATATCCTGAGCCTCAGCCGGCTATAGAGGAAATTGAGATAGAGGAGATTGAGATTGAGACCATTGATGTCCCTTTCGAGGAGATCTTGCATCCCCGTCATATTTCTCCTGCACCTTTTCTCACGAACGATAATTTGTGGGTCTAGGATGATTCTCTGGCCCTCATTCCTGTGACAGTGCTGACTTACGAGATGGCTCTGCCACCTCCTTTTCTAGCTATTCTTCATGATTTGGGTATGTATCACTTTATTATTTTGCGCATTCATATCGTATTTGCTTGATTTTGAGTGTCATTTGTCCAAGTCGGCCTTCATTCACTATGATGGCATTTGACATGGAGCTGTGGACTTCTGGGCTGCAGGCATTATGTCACTTGCAGCAGGTCTCAGCTCGGAGCTTCATTAGCGTTGACGAGATGGCAGTTTCTATTCCTGAGGTGGAGTTAGAGATCGAGGATGATGTTTCTCTGCTACCTCTGTCTACTACAGGTACGCTTTCTTTCACGGCGCATTGCACCATTTATGAGTTCTGATCAAGGATCTTTGTGAACTAACTAGATGCCCCTGATTTTTCTTTGACAGGTTATGTTGTAGCTCCTACATCTTCTGAGGAGATATTGTCAGGGTTTTATGAGCTTTTTGAGTGGGAGGTATTGTGTGGATACTGCTCCCCTTGCGGTTGCTTTGCCCCTTGCGAGCAGAGAAGATTTTCCTTTGTCTCCTGACACTGTGCTACCGCAGACAGTCACTTATGAGACTACAGGTTTTGGCTATGTTGGGGGTGCCGGTGGGACTAGTACTAGTAGGGTTAGTACAGGTGTGGTTTTGGCACAACCATATTTCCAGGAGTTGTAGGATTTGAGGTTCTTGTATCTTGCTACATTTGATGTTTGTAGACTTTCACTTGTTGGGTTTTGTTTTGTAGGACTTTTCGGGCCCGTTGAGATTTACGTAGTTTTGGACTGCATTATCTGGTTTTCCATGACTATTATTGATATTACGGCTTCTCATATTCGCCACCTTCTTTGTAGCCACGTCTTGCATGGAATCGATTTCTTAACGTCTATTGAATCGCGAAGCAATTTCTTTTCCTTTAGGCGTCTTGAACCGTCACGGCTTTTTATTTCTTTCCCTACTGAGGGTTTGAGAAGATGCATGTCTTTTCTAACAGTTCCTTATAAATAGAGGACTCCAGATGTACATTTTGGCGTCCTCATTTTCTCATAATTCTTTCTCTTGTTATAACATGGCTGGTGTCATAAATCCAAGGAACCCCAAACGTGGTAAGGATGAAGGTAATTCCTCGACCCAGAGCGTGTCTCCCCTCAAGCTTGACTGGTCTTTTGCATGAGGGAATCGTTATTTGTTTCGTGATGATGAGGCTTTTGAGTTTTATCACGGAAACATTTGTGGTGGTAACCGCGAGGCTTCCCCTTGTTCTTTCTTTAATTTGAATTTGGAATAACTTGCTAATTGACCCAAAATTATTCTAATGCGACATATATATCAAAACTGATGCAAGCTTAATTCTGTATTCTTGTTTTAAGAATAATAAAATAAATTGTGAATAATGCAAATTAATTAAACTAACGTATATCTTATTACTGAATAGGGGCTGGGACGACTGAGATGATTTGCTGCCATGTACATGCATCCATGTGTTGTTTTGTGTATTTTGGGTTTGTGGCCATATGTAATTTTGTATTTTGGATGTGTTTATACGTTGTGGTGAAACATTTATATTGCTTTTGGATGTTTTCTAGCTTATTCTAACTTGTTTGGGATAAAAGACTTAGTTGTTGTTGTTGTTGTTGCTATTGTTATATGAAGGGTAGTATCACCAAATCCGTATCAAATCTGGAGACGAAAGGAAGACAGCCTTCAAGACTAAGGATGGACTATTTGAGTGGGTTGTCATGCCCTTTGGTTTGTTAAATGCTCTGAGCACTTTTATGAGAGTGATGAATCAAGTACTCCGACCCTTTCTCAACAAATTTGTGGTGGTATACTTCGATGATATCCTCATCTACAGCCGAAACAAGACCGACCACCTGCACCACCTACGCGAAGTGCTTGAGACACTTCGAGCGAACCAACTATTCACCAATCCAGCGAAGTGTTCGTGGATGGTTCCGAGCCTTACCTTCTTGGGTTTTATCATCTCGGGCAAAGGCATGAGTCCAAATGAGAGCAAGGTAGAAGCAATCCGCAACTGGCCAAGCCCAACTACCATAGGGGAGGTTCGCTCATTTCTTGCCCTCGCTGGTTTCTTTGCCGAACTTTGATAAAGTGTTCGAAGTTGAGTGTGATGCTTCCTTCACTGGAATTGGAGCTGTCTTAATTGTAAGGGTAGTATTTAAGACCATTGGTGGCACTATGAGGCCCACAAATAAGTATTTACAAGGGTATCATAGAGCTTTAATTCATGTACCATCTGACTACTCCATATGGGCCCACACTTCAAAATAAACATGGGTGTTTCTAGCACAATTTTGAAGGTAGAGTTAAATGTTATAATCGTGCTGTATACAAAAAAAATCACGAGAATACGGATGAAAAAGTTATTCGTTGATCCGGCAATAGAATTTTCTTATTACAATCAAGGGAACATGAGAATACCCATACAAATACTCGAAATTCTAGTAGTGTAAAGAGATGAATTAAGAGGACATAAAGACCAACTAATATGGGTAAGGCTATATATACAAAAAAAATTAAAAATCCGACCGATTCGTTTGACCTGTCCAATGCAACTCGCATTTTAATGGGTTCAAACATAGTTCGGATTGGTTCGGATTTTAATTTTACTAATCCGGTACATTCGGATCGGGTCATGTTTTTCTTTGAATAATCCATGTATAAATCCGACCCATTTTATTTTTATTGATATGATCCAATACGTATCTCGTAAACATAATTTGCATTTACTTTTTTCTTAGTCCTGCTATCAGAGATGGCTCGTTAGATAGGTTTTACTGTTTGCATTGTGTGTTGCATTGGCTGGCACTAAGATTTTAGGATAATTATTTTTCATCATCAGAGATGGCTCGTTAGATAGGTTTTACTGTTTGCATTGTGTGTTGCATTGGCTGGCACTAAGATTTTAGGATAACTAGTGAATGCATCGCGCTCCGCGCGATGTATGATTAATTTAAGATGATTGGAATATTGATTTAAGCGTGTTTTTTCGGTTAATTTGAAGGTGTTTTGACTTTTGATTGATAGTATGGATTATCTAGTTTTGTAAAAGTTTGTGATTGAGTTATGTCTATAGAAAAAGCTTCTTAGAATGATTTGGCCGTTCCAAAAATTCCTACAAAACAGATAATTAAGTCACTTAAGGCTTCAATAACACTGTATGTGCTTGGGTGGCATACTGGTACAATAATAACGCTCAAATTATATGCCGGTAGCATAGTTGAGAATGTTGTTGGCCAAAATCGAAACATTTTATAGGTGACTAATGAAGTTTATATTTTATCTTAAGAAATAATACTATTATAAAACTTTGAAATAATAGATCCTTCTAGAGTCATTTCATCAAATAGAAAATAGCTAAAATTTCTGTTAATATTCGTTAAAAATACGATATCAAAATTGAACCTTCTGTCAATACAACACAGTGTAACACCATGATACAGTAGTGCACATATTGAACAATTTTCAAGTTTTGATTAAAGAAAATGAATTCATGTTGAACTTGTTGAACATTGAAACTGATCCAACCTCTCGTAATATCTATCTATAATTCTATATAGATAGATAGATATTAATGGTAATTATTTTACACTGCAAACTTTAGGCTAACACAAACTGAACCAAACTTTCACTTTAATTGCTCGGTACTCCTAAACTGAAGGAAAGACTGAAAAAAAAAGATAAATCTATGAGAAGTCCACACGCAGCAGTAATTTGAGTAGAAGCTTTAGCATTATTTTTTATTCACCCAACAGCATTTTGGATGTGATTAGATGGATTAATTGATGAGGGAACCAAGCATGACAAATATTAGTGAAAGTAGATTCTTTCTATTTACATCTGCAAACTGATTATCATGATTTCATAGAGATATGACAAAAAAAAAGATAAATTGCATTTTTTTAGGATAACATACTATTCTAATTTTAGAGAAATGATCGCAAAGAATATAGTTACCTTATTTAAAATTGTAATGGTACCTTGTTTGCCTGAGCACATATAAGAGGTTCTTGATGTTTTATTTTCTTTCAGAATCGGCCTCTCAAACAATTATTAAATCCTATGATCCTTTGTCCACCTGATGAAAAAAAAAAAGAGATAAATCTATGAGAAGTCCACATGCAGTTGTAAATTTGAGTAGAAGCTTTAGCATTATTTTTTATTCACCCAAGATCATTGTGGAAGCGATTTGATGGCTTAATTGATGAGAGAACAAAGCATGGCAAATATTATTGAAAATAGATTCTTTCTATTTACATTTCTGAACCGATTATCATGATTTCATAGAGATACAACACAAAAGATTAATTTTGCTTTTGTAGCAGACATGGGGAACTGAACAATCAAGAACAGAAGATATCAGAGATATAAGCAAATGACCAAACAAAACTGGTCATAAAGGGAGCACGAACCGACATGTGCAGAAAAAGAGGAGCCAGATTCACCAGATGACACTGCTACCTCGACAAAAAAATGAGACCTTTTTTGTGTGTAATAGGTAACAGAAAGCTAAAGACCGAGGACATAAAACACGCTAGATGCAGAATGTAGCAACGAAGAAAGAACAACTACGATCTACAAAATCTGGCAAAAAAAAAAAAGAGTGCAGAAGGCATCATAAGATAGAAAGCAAGCAGGAAAAATAAGCAATACGACAGAACTGTTCGATTTACACAACCCTAAGAGCACATGATGCAAGAAGCATTGTCTATAGAAACACGTAATCATGCCACGAACTATAAAATGACTAAAGAAACTGACGTGCAGAGCCAACCTCCCCCGTAAACAATGAAGCCTGATATTCTCAACAAAGACTGGATAACCTGTGCAACTGTGACAATCGCGGCATGAAGCAAGTACGCCAAGCATAGCAAATGTATCATTTTGCAATGTGTAAAGGCGGCATAGAGATACAAACACAGATGCAGCAAACAAACATACCTTACGATGAAGGAATGAGAAGGAGCGATAGCAGAATACACTCGGAAAGCAAAACGGATCTGCAAAACAAATTGAAGAGAAGATCAGTATGATCAGAACCAATACAAAAAGAGGCAAAAACCGAAATATCATATGCTGATTCAGTAAATGTCGGAACAATAAAAGAAAGCTACAAAAGATGACAAAAGAAAAAACAGGCCTGCATAGGTACTAACAGGCCCAATGACATGGTTGCTGGGGCTGCCACATGATACTAAGTAATGTAAGATGTCCCGACCGAACAACATAACGCAATGCATGTTGGTACCAATCACTGAAGCAGTGTAAGACGTAGCATGATAGAAAAAGTTTTGTAAGAAAATGGCCACAGAATGAGTAGGTAAAGACATGAAACAACCAAAGAATACGGAACATGTATGCACAAACCTCAGAACAACAAGAGTATAAAGACAGCAGGAACTAAGTATCTGGACCTGCAAAGCAGAAAAAAAAATACCAAAATGAGCTTGCTTCCACACTGTCATGCGAAACTGCTATGCTGTCTGATAACCTACAATCTAGCTCATAGATCTCAACAAAGTGTTTAGATAAAGAAGAGTAGGAATTTCTAATTTTATTTCACTCTTAATCAGCTTAATACATGGTTTTCCTTCGTTTACAGAATATCTAACCCCCTTTCCTCATGAAGGGGGTTTCTATTTATAGCAATCAGATAGTATCGCTCCAGATCTTCTGTGGCCTATCAGTGACATCATCTTCCTTTATAATTGCGATCCAAAGGTCGCCAGAAGGTCGCCGAAACTTCTCCTGCCCTCGATCTGCCTCTCCTTAGCTTCAATCTCGAGTGCGCTTATACGGAGTCATGTCGAGGTTTCACCTTCAGGCTCCACTTGGGAGGCCACAAATCATCTCGCGACAGTTATTATAATCACTTGCCCTAAGGAGTCGTTCTCCCTCGGGGGGGGGTCCACAAGGAAATGTCCTTTCTAACGGCTTCTTACCTGGAACCCACCTAAAGCGTAACAACATTGGGTTCATCCTAACGGCTTTCGATCATCTTTCTTTTAGGGACCCCGAGAGGGATTTCTCTATGCGACCTTTCTTGGTCCTCCACAATATTTGGGCCCTAAACAAGGCCTTAAACAGCCATTGGGCCCATGTTCTGTTCTGACTGTATCATTAGCCCTCGAGCTTCTGATAAATATTTGTATTCTATCAGAAGTTCTTCGGAAGGAGCTTTTGGGTTTAGTATTGATAGCGAGCTTCTAGCGATGTTCGAGCGATGTTCGAGCGATGTTCGATTGACGATCAAGTTCCTTGAGAAGGAAAGTACTAATGTTCTGCCCAACCATTTCGATTTGTGAGCCCTCAGGTGGTGTCAATTGGTGTCTGAGCACAGTCGCACAATGATGGCTATAATTGTCGGGTCTTCTGCGATGTTGGTCAAGAAATCTGGTGAATACAATAATACAAAAGGTGGGGACCCTATGAGTTTCCCTAGGGATTCTACAAGATCTTCCCATTATTGTGTCTTCTGGGGTACCGCATTGCAACGATTTGTCTTTTCGTTGGGATTTGAGAAAGGGGTTAAAGTTCCTTTTTAGGTGTGGAAACCGAGGAGACATGTCCTTTATATAAATTCAAAATTACTATCTTCTCCTCTTTCCATTCCCAGTACGTTCTCTGTTCTCTTACGATTGTTCTTTTCTTTCTTGCCCTCCGGTGAATTTCTGATTGCTGCTTCTCTCCTCTTTTCTTCTTCTATTCTTGTCTTTATACGACGGCGGCTGATAATTACTGGTATTGAATCTCCTCTTTCTAATCCGTTTTAAACTTTCATCCACCTTTATCTTTTGATTCGTTCTTAACGCTACTGTTGCTTAGTTCAAACATGCCTAAGAGGGTTTTCAGAGATGGTGACTCTAAAGATGTCAAGGACAACTTTCCTCTGTCGAGAGGTTATGAGTCTAAATCTTGGATTGACGCCAAATTGGTTAAGTTTAGGAACAGCCTGATCTTTGAAGATCGAGAAGAGAGTGAGTTGCAAATGGAGGGGGCAAGTAAGATGGACCGTCCATTCGAAACTTCGAAAGGCAGAGTGCTTTTTGCCAAATCAGCTTGGTGGGGAATACATCTGCCCCTATCTCCTTTCCAGTGTACGCTTCTCAACATGGTGAAGGTTCCCCCAGGCCAACTTCTTCCCATAGCTTGGTGTTGTATTACCTCTTTCGAGCGTCTACTTACGGTGAATTTTGCGACCTTGGGCCTTAAAAAGAAAGTTACTCCTACGGTAGGGTTATTTGGCCATTACTTTAAGTTCTGTCGTCATCATGAATTCTGCACTGTCAGAACTATCAATCGTCTTTTTGCCAACAAACCTCGAAAGCTTGGCAACTGGGAGGAAGACTTCGCTTTCTGTAGAGGGACTCTAATGGACGGAATGGGGGTTTGCTTGGAATGGAACACGAACTCTACGGGGTTCACAAAGGTGGAATTTCCAGAGCCTACTGACGATGAGCTGGATGTGATATCTCATTTGAAACGGACTTCTATAGCGGGCTTTGTGTTGTGTTGGGATGGGGGTGCCCCCATAGCCGATGATAGCACCTTCGCCGAGTATATTGAGACAGATGACAGCTCGGACGATGAAGTTCCCTTGCAAGAACTTAACCCATCCGATCATCCCAAGAAAGGGAAGGAAAGTTCGTCGCACCCAGCCTCAGTTCCTACTGCGAAGGCTCCCTCCGTCAAGAAGGGGTCTGCTCCAAACTTAAAGGCTTCCGCGATGTTCAAGGTCGCGAAAGGGAATCATCCGAAAAGCTCTAAACCTACTTCTTCGCGCACCTCTGACCATCCCAAACTGGCTCAAACCAAATCAAATCAGCCCTCTGCGAAGGCATTGGCGGGAAAGCCTTCAACGGGAGGAGAGCTAGCCTCTACTGCGCCCAAGAAAAGAAAGCGCGATGATGATTCGTCCAAGCATTCTTCACCAACTCCCCCTGGGCCCCCTAAAGCGTCTGCTGATTGCGCCTTGGCAGTTGCTGTTGCTCCTGGGAATGTGCGCAACAAATCGTCTGAAAAGGCATCTGTCGGAGCAGAGTCTGCGCAAGTTCCTCCCTCTTCCTCTTCTCAACGTCGTCCGACTAAAACTGACGACTCTTGGCGCGCGGCTCGCGTCAGGAAGATTTATGAGGACGAAAAAGTTTCATTGCGTCTTCCTGGTCTGAATGTGGATCCTTCTAAGACTCAGGTTCGTTCCATCGTTCCTCTTTATACACGCATATTAGTTTCTTCTCTTTTTTTTTTTTACTGACTTTGCTTTGTCATGTAGATGTCTCGTCTTGCTGCTTCTCTTCATCATGTGTCCCTCGACCTATGTCCTCAGATCAACAACTCTTTTACTGGTTTGACTATGGATGACAAGTTCATGCGAATGCATTCGTTGTTAATGGAGTTAGGGTGTTTACAGGCGAGCGTTCATGATCATTCTCGTAGTTTCGGGAATGCTTGGATGAAATCATTATCCACTCTGGCCACCAGAAACGCGGAAATCGACCAGGAATTGCGCTCGCTCCGCGGAGAGCAAGAATCGGATTGGGGCTTCAAAGTGGACTTGTCGCAATTCCCTTTTACGGCTCGAGCTTCTGATGAGGATAGGTTAGAGATGACGGCGTTGTTTGAGAAGTTCGCCGCCTCGCAGGATGCTTTGTTGGTCCGTGCCAAGACTGCGGAAGTAGATAAAAACTTGATGTCTGAGATGCTCAATCGTGCCTCTAGTGTCAATGTTGATCTTCAAAACCAACTTTCAGCGGTTCGCGCCTCTCTGGATCAGCGCGATACGCAGTTGGACAAGGCTAAGGATCTTATCCTTTAGCGAGATGGGGCCATATCTGACTGGAAAAAGACATGTGAGAAGATAGCGCGCCAAGAAAAGGAGCAAATGGCTGAACTCGCGAAGTTGAGATTGACCAATGAATCTTTGGTGCGACAAAATGAAACATTGTCAAGCGAGCTTAAGGAGAGGGATCATGAACTGGCGGAGATCGGTAAAGAAATGTCGCGTGTTAAGTCTAAAAGGGATCAGCTGGCAGCGGATAAGGACTACTTAAATTCTGAAGTGGTTCAAACCTCTTCCTTGTTACAGGAGTCTTCTGTTCGTCTTGCTGAGCTCCAAGCTGAAATTGAGAAGCTGAAGTCTCTTCCTCCTTCTAAAGGCAAAGAGGTTTGTATGGATAAAGGGGAGGTTCGTTCTTCCCATGACTTTTTGCAGGCATTTCTTCAATCTTCTGACGCTCAAGCTGCGGCTACCCGCCTTGTCTGTGGGGGGCTCCATTACATGCTTAAACTTAAATGCGACCAACTGCGCCAGTACTATCCATTCACAAGAGAAGAATTCGGGATCATGGACCCCGCTCCAGAACCCGACGTTGCCCTATCGCAATGCCGTTGGGACGAAGAGAGTGGTGATCTTATCTGTCAAGATGAGGAGGGTGACCGGATGGTGGAGTTAGGTATGGAAGTGACGAAACCTCTCCTAACACCTCGCTACCCTTGGTTAAGTTCTGGCGCCGCCTGGCCTTCGGACATAATCCGCCCCTCCAGGGAAGAGATTGAGGCCGAAGACGAAGATGGGGGAGGATCTGACGAGGAGAGGTCTGCAGGGGTAAATACTTTTGGTGAGGCAGGGCCCATTGCCGAACTAGCTGAATATCTTGCTCGCCTTTCGCCTGCCCGCTCTCAAGATCCGAGTCACGCAGAAGGAGCGAGATCACTCAATATTTCTGAACAGTTTGATCAGATGATGGATGAGACAAGGGAGTATAACTTGCTTCATCCGGATCTCCAACTGAGCGATTTTAGTCTTCCTGGCGGCTCTTTAGGTGGTGATGTTCCCGGGGAGTCTTTGGATGAAGAGCCATGAGATATTGTTCCATGTTTTATTCCCTGTTGTTGTTGTATGCTGCTATGTAAACATAAACCTTTTGAATTATAGTATTTGCTTTATAAGACTTATCTCGTTATGCATCTTCCCTTTTATTGTTGTGTTTTGGACTAAGTAACTGTTTTGTTATTATTTGTTGTCATGACGATTTGGTGTTGCTGAGATAAATCAAGATGTTGATGATGAATATCATAAAACAGAAATGACAGGATCGACGATGTTAGTGCGCAGGACAAGACAAAGTTCGTAAGTGAAATGTAAGTAAGAGTGCGGCTGAATGTATAGCGAACTTAGTGTGTTAATATACACAAACAAAACATGTTTGATAAAGATAAAAGAGTCACGACATCAACATGTTGAGTGCGACTAGAGCATAGCATAGCATAGACAAAGCGCAATTGGAATAAAATGAGGCATGGATAGCTTTGAACTCATAATTTCTCATAAAAGTACACTGTGTCTTTAATAATACATGCTTGTCAATACTAAGGGATGTTGTCTTTCTTTCCTAACCAAAAGGAGGGTGGAGAGTCATTATATATAAGGGATGTTGTCTTTCTTTCGTCTTTATGACTCCTCTTCCTCCGTGAGAGAGCTCGACTGGAGAGCTACTCTCTTCTACCATCACGCTTGAAGACGACGCTGTGTTGGATTGGGCTCCTTTGGTTATGTAGAAAGTGTGCATCGCCGTACCATGTATTGGCGTCGAGGTTGATACCTCCTTTGACGAGGTGTCTGCGGCGATCTTGCTCCTTCCCCTCCAAGGAAGTTAACCCATGATATAAGCTTGCCCTCTCTCTCGCGCCGAGCATTCTCCATCTACTGATGAAGGTTGACTGTCGACGATTCGAGGGCGACCCCTACTTTGAATATGATGAGGTCGTCTGGACTGGAGGCCAAGCTTGCGACGGAGCTCTATCACCGCCGTCGTCTTCGTTTATGTGGGCTTGAAACGGCTGAGTTTTGTTATTTTCATTGACTCCTGACTCTGCCGCCCAAACCCACTCGACGGATGTCTTGCTTGCGCACACGGTCAAGCAAGGCTATCCGCCGATAGGGAAGGTTCAGTATACAACTGGAGGAATTTTACCTCAGCTGTTCTACTATACCTTCCCGAACTTATCAGCTGTTCTACTATACTCTCTGTTCTTTACCCTCTTTTCCTTCTTTTTTTTTTTTTGTTTTTGTCATCTTGGTTCAAGCTTTAAATAAAGCGTTTAGGATCTTGGGAGGAGGAAAAGAAAATGGGAATTGTTGAGATGAAGATGTCTGTGGGGTATTCCCCTATTTATAGGCGTCCCCCCACCGACAATGGTGGGCCCTCTCCTGCCAGGTTGAAATAAATGCAAGACTACCATATTAAATGCTGGATATGAATTGTGGCCCGAGGTAGTTGGGTTGTATTCTTAAATTTCGCCACATATGTCGGGAATCGAATACTTGCTTCTGTGATGAGATGGATTTGTTAGACTTGAGTATATTCGTATGTACGACAGACTACTCAGGTCGTAGAATTAATGTCGGGCAGAGTTACAGACGGCGTATAGCTGTGATGACATGGCTTATCGCGCACAGCCGTGCGACTAATGTCTGTTGATATGGCAGACTGCGCATGGTTTTGCGGCTAATGTCTGTTGTATGGCAGACTGCGCATGGCCTTGCTGCTAATGTCTGTTGATATGGCAGACTGCGCATGGTTTTGCGGCTAATGTCTGTTGATATGGAAGACTGCGCATGGTTTTGCGGCTAATGTCTGTTGTATGGCAGACTGCGCATGGCTTTGCAGCTAATGTCTGTTGATATGTCAGACTGCGCATGGCTTTGCGGCTAATGTCCGTTGTAAGGCAGACTGCGCATGGCTTTGCGGCTAACGTCTGTATTCATGACATGCAATGTTGTAAGTGGTGAACGAGATATTTTAACAGCGAATTGGAAAATAAAGGAACTTTGCCAATGTTGAAGGGAAATCATTTTATTGAATTGCAAATTACATTCTGACAAGGACAACTTAAACTACGATACAAAGTTCTTCTACATGTTGCATTGCTTGAAAAAAAGTAAATAACATAAACTCCTAGCTACTTCGCTTCTTCCTTGGAGCCTTATGCTACGGTATTGCTCCGTCGAGGCTAGTTGCTTAGGCGGGGTGGGTCGCTGTTCATCTGTAAAATTTGCGCAAATGAATAGCGTTCCAAGCATTGGGGAGGTCACGCCCTGTTAAATCTTGCAATCTATACGCCCGTCCCTCTATGGATCGAATCACAACGAACGGGCCATCCCAAGCAGGGTCAAGCTTTCCAATGTGCTTTCCAGTCGCTTCGACACTCCTCAAGACCCAGTCACCGGGTTAGAAATGTTTCGGGGCAACCTTTCTGTCAAAATTTTTGCGCATCTTCCTTTGATATTCAGCCATCCTTGCTCGCGCTTCCTCGCGAAGTTCATAGGCCGCTTCCAGCTCTACTAACTTCTTTTCATTATTTTTGGTCCATTCGTAAGCGATAGTGCGCAGGGTAGGTTGCACGATCTCCATAAGAGTGACAGCCTCCATACCATACACCATAGCAAAGGGGGATCGTCCAGTTGCAGTTCTTGGGGTGGTGTTGTAGGACCATAAGATTTCATCGAGGAATTCGGGCCATGCCCCTTTGCTGTCTTCAATCTTCTTTTTAAGTCCTTCCAATATGGTTCGATTGGAAACTTCAGCCAATCCGTTGGTTTGAGGGTGGCTGACTGAAGAGAAAAGAGAGCGTATTCCTAGTCCCTCGCACATGTCCTGAAATGGCGCGCCTGTAAACTGCCGACCGTTGTCGGATATGATGGTGTGAGGTTTGCCATAGCGGTAGACGATGTTGTGCTTGACGAAGTCGGCTACTCGTGGGGAGGTTATCAGGGCGAGTGGTTTAGCCTCTATCCACTTGGTGAAGTACTCGACTGCCACTACTAAGAAACGCAGGTTTGCTCTAGCTGTAGGAAAAGGGCCTAGTATGTCTATTCCCCAAACATCGAAAGGCCAAGGGCTTGCAATGGTGTTCAAAGAGGCAGGGGGTTTTCGCGAGACGCGAGAATGGTATTGACATCGCTCACAACGTCGCACGATGTCAATCATGTCCTTCCTCATGGTTGGCCAGAAATAGCCTTCCCTTTCGATGCGTTTGTCAATGGTGTAGGGGCTTTGATGACTGCCACAGATGCCACCATGCACTTCGTCAATCAGTTTCCTGCCTTGCGACTCACTGATGCAAACGAGCCAAGGCTTACGGTATCCCTTTTTCAGTAATTCCCCCTCTAGAATGGTAAATTCGGGTGCCCATCTTTTAATTCTTCGCGCGGCTAGCTTATCTGTTGGTAACTGTCCTGTGGTTAAATAGTCCCAGATGGGGGTATACCATTCAAGTTGGGCACTGATCGGCAAGACTTTAGGTTCCGTTGCTGCAATGCAAGCTTCGGGTATCTCCATGATGGTAATAGGGGTCTCACTGCTCATGTCTGATCCTTTTGCCAACTTGGACAATGCGTCCGCTATTTCATTCATTCCCCTTGGCACATGTTCGATCATGACTTCTTCAAATGTTGCTAAGACCTCTTTCGCTTTCTCCAAGTATTTCGCCAAAGTTGGGTCATGTACTTCGTATTGCCCGTTGATCTGATGTACCACGAGCTGGGAATCCATGTATACCCTGACTTTTGTTGCGCCTACTGCCTCCACCAGTCGCAGCCCTGCAATCAATGCTTCGTACTCAACCATGTTGTTAGTGACGGGAAAGGTTATGTGAATGGCGTAGTAAAAGACTTCTCCTTTGGGTCCTTTGATCTGTATTCCTAGGCCTGACCCTCGTTCAGAGGCAGCGCCATCGACATGAACATGCCATGTGGCCTCCTGGTCCCTTTTTTCTGACCTTCCTGTACTTTCGACCACAAAGTCTGCTAACACTTGTCCTTTGTATGCTGCCTTGGGTAAAAAAGAGATGTCGAATTCTGATAACTCCACTGCCCATTTTAAAAGTCGTCCAGATACGTCGAGGTTGCCCAAAGCCTTTCTCAATGGAAGGTCGCTGATCACCTTAATAGGATGTGCCTGGAAATACGGGCGCAGTTTTCTGGCCGCGATGAGTACGGCAAAAGCGCCTTTCTCAACTGTTGAATATCTTTCTTCTGCGTCACGCAGTATCTTTGACACGAAGTACACTGGATTTTGCACTCCATCTTCCTCTCGGATCAACGCTGCACTTACTGCGACTGCGGAGGCGCTAACATATAGGTATAATGTTTCGCCCTTGGTCGGTCTGCTGATGATTGGTGGATTGGATAGGTAGGTCTTGATCTGTTCAAATGCCTCCTGGCATTGCGAGGTCCATTCAAACTTTTTGGTCTTCTTGATGGTCTGGAAGAAAGGTTTGCAGACCTCTCCCGAGCGTGCTATGAATCTATTTAGCGCAGCTATCCGCCCTGTAAGCTTTTGCACTTCTTTTACAGTTTTGGGAGCTTCCATATCGATGATGGCTCAACATTTGTTGGGGTGCACCTCAATGCCTCTTTCAGACACAATATAACCCAGAAATTTTCCACTAGACAGGCAAAAGAAACTTTTCTTTGGATTGAGGCGCACGCCGACATCCCTCATTTTTTGAAATATCATGTTGAGGTGTTGTACATGCTCCTTGCCAGTGCAACTCTTAACCACCATGTCATCGATGTACGCCTCGATGATTCCTCCCAACTCGTCCTTGAAAACTTTGTTCACCATCTGTTGATATTCAGCTCCCGCATTCTTGAGACCGAAGGGCATAACTTTATAGCAAAATAATCTTTGTTCGATTATGAAACTTGTCTTCTCTTCATCATCAGGATGCATTTGTATTTGATTATACCCTGAATAAGCATCCATGAAGCTGAGATATTTAAAGCCTGCAGTGGAATCGATCATGGCATCGATGCTTGGTAATGGGAAGGGCTTCTTGGGACATGCTTTATTTAAATTAGTATAATCTATACACATGCGCCATTTCCCATTAGACTTGCACACCAAGACGGGGTTTGCCAACCATCGGGGGTACTCCACTTCCCTTATAGCGCCTGCCTTAAGCAAACGATCAACCTCGTCTTGTACAGCTTTTCTCCGTTCCAGGCCTAACTTGCGCTTTCTTTGCTGGACTGGACGCGCTTCCTCATATGTATCGATGCGGTGCTCAGCGATTGCCCTATTGATGCCTGGCAATCAAGCATTCCCTTACCATGTTACGGTCTATCGCGGGTAGCAGAGTGCCAAGTTGGGTCACTTGACCTTCTCGTAACACAACTGGTTCTGTTTCTTCCATAGCCTCTGTTAAAAGGGCCTTTGGCGATTCTTTGCTCAGTGCGCCTAGACTGTTCACAAATTCTTGGCTTTTCTTAGATCGTTCGATGTGAGCAACCTGTGGTGCCATAGTAATTCGGTAACATTCCTTGGCCACCTGTTGCTCTCCTCTGACTATACCGACCCCTTGCGAGGTCGGAAATTTAAATCATCAAGTGCGGAGTGGATGCGACTGCTCCAATGCTGTTAAGGGAAGTGCGTCCCAAGATAACGTTATAGGCGGATGGAGCGTCCACTACGATGAAGCGAACGTTAGAGATCACTGTTTGGAGTGCGTCTCCGAACAATACATCCAGGTCAATGGTCCCCAATGATTTCAACTTGTCACCAGTAAAACCGACGAGCGATGTCGTCATCGGCTACAAAGGGTACTTCCCAAGGCCCATTCTTTTGAGGGCATCGAAGTATATCACGTCGGCAGAGCTGCCTGTGACGACGAGAATTCGCTTCACTCGTATTCCATTAATTCGGAGCATTAAGACGATGGCATCGTCATGAGGCAACTGGATACCATCATAATCATGTGGCCCGAATGAGATGATTTGAGTGGACTTTTGTCTATGCTGAATCTGGAAGATGTGAAAAGGTTGTTGTCTCCGGGGATTTGCGGCTGCTTTACCTTCGATGAACATTACTGGTGGAGGGGACGTGCGTTGCTGCCTGTCAGACGTGGTTGTTTGGAGCCGCGGGTTATTGGGATGCTCAGTGCGACGATCGTCAGTGTTGGTCCCAAATTCATGAAGGTATTGCATTTTTCTTTTGCCTCTGTCGTCCTTTGCCAGGAAATGTTCGAGGATGTTGGATGGCCGCAATGTGCTCCTCTGCTCGAATAAGGTGTTCGGCTCGTTTCCTGAATGCTGCGAAATCAGAGAATTTCTCCGTCATGGCTGCCCACTGAACAGGTTCTTCCAGCAATCCACGCTGTACAGCTAACAGTGCCATGTCCTCCCGATAATCACCGCATTTGTTGGCTTCGATAGAAAAACGATCGAGATAATCTCGTGTGTGCTCAGAGGGATGCTGTCGAACACCCATAAGGTCCATGCATGTTTTGGGCGGTGCTCGAACACTGACAAACCTTTTAAGGAACTTCTCTGTGAGGTCTCTGTAACTGGACACTGAGCCGGGAGGAAGTTGCGCATACCACTCCCAAGCAACCCCTTCTAACCGAGTGGGGAAAACGAGACACATGGTTCGTTCGGACGCTCCAGTGATGAGCATAGACTCCCGGAAGGTGTTAACAAAGGCTCGAGCATCGTGAGCTGGGTAAGCGGGATACTTGTCGAGACTCGCAAAGTCCTTGAGGCGAAGAGCCTTTCCTTTGTAGAGGTGCCGAGCCAAAGCTCCACGAGGAGGTGAAAGACTATCACGTCGCTTCCAGGAAGTTTTACGCGAACGCTCCTTGCGCGGTCTGGACCTCCCATCGCTAGTGTCGCTTGTTTGAGAATAACTTGGAGACGAGGACCTAGTCGATGTGCTGTATCGACCGCGGTTTTTCTTCGAAGGCGACTTGCGAGGAGATAGCTCGCTCGAGCTATGAATGCTATATTCTGAAGATGGTGATCGTTTTCTGGGTCGTCGTGAACGGGATTTGGAGCGGCCTCTTGTACAAGAACGGGAATGATTAGGGACGTTAGTATATTGGGAACGCCGGTGGGACGGTTGCGGTCTGTGGTCTTCACTGTGCAAAGCTAGTTCCTCCCTATTTGATAGTCGGGTGTACGTTTGATTGGATGGTTGAGTTGGTACTCCTGACTGATTGGCCGGGAATATTGGATGTTGGTAGGGGTATTGTTGAGGGGGAGGTTGGATAATAACTGAAGGCTGGTACACTGGATCGCGAGGAGCTTGAAACTGCTGAGGGAGGGGCGGTTGCGGTTGATGGTTGTGGCTGCTGTGAACGGAGGAGGGTGTAAGGGATGGCATTGTGGAAGGGAAGACTTGTGGTGGTGGTTGATAATTGCGCATGTCTTGTGGGATAATATTGTTGATGATTAGAGGGTTGTGCCGTGGGGCTAAGGAGATGCTAACAGATTGATCAGAGGTTTGCTCCGTTCCTGGAGGTGGAGGTTGTGGGGTGACATGTTGTTGTGAGGTCGTTGCGGGAGTGTTGAAGGTTGCGCTGCTAGTCGCCATGGTTTTTGTGGATGGTGTATTGAAATCTAACTTTTTTGGATGAATATTCCTACTCCCTTTCATGCGAATTGGAGCTCAAACAATAAGAAAAAGGTTGTGTTTCCCGATTGTTAGGATGAGCTCTTGTAATTTACGGTGGGCTCCAGTTGATAACCTACAATCTAGCTCATAGATCTCAACAAAGAGTTTAGATAAAGAAGAGTAGGAATTTCTAATTTTATTTCACTCTTAATCAGCTTAATACATGGTTTTCCTTCGTTTACAGAATATCTAACCCCCTTTCCTCATGAAGGGGGTTTCTATTTATAGCAATCAGATAGTATCGCTCCAGATCTTCTGTGGCCTATCCGTGACACCATCTTCCTTTATAATTGTGATCCAAAGGTCGCCAGAAGGTCGCCGAAACTTCTCCTGCCCTCGATCTGCCTCTCCTTAGCTTCAATCTCGAGTGCGCTTATACGGAGTCATGTCGAGGTTTCACCTTCAGGCTCCACTTGGGAGGCCACAAATCATCTCGCGGCAGTTATTATAATCACTTGCCCTAAGGAGTCGTTCTCCCTCGGGGGGGGCCCACAAGGAAATGTCCTTTCTAACGGCTTCTTACCTGGGACCCACCTAAAGCGTAACAACATTGGGTTCATCCTAACGGCTTTCGATCATCTTTCTTTTAGGGACCCCGAGAGGGATTTCTCTGTGCGACCTTTCTTGGTCCTCCACAATATTTGGGCCCTAAACAAGGCCTTAAACAGCCATTGGGCCCATGTTTTGTTCTGACTGTATCACTGTCAGACCTCACAATTCTCATACTAGTACAGACAATAGGTAGAGAAGCAAAACCAATTGAAGCACATCGCTCGCTGGCATGCTGATTTTTTAAAAATTTTATCCAAATATCTTGGTATCCAAATTTCTTATGGGTGCTTAAATTTTATCGAAATACCTTGCTTAATTTGTATATTTCTAAAAAAAATCAGTTTTTTAAAAAGTCTCATTATATTTCATTGTCCCAATTAAGCAAATTAGCAACATCTTGTGTGCCTCTAGTGAAAGCCACAGGAACATGAGGAAATCCATCCTGAAATCGATGATGGCTGCATAATAAGTGGTTAATACGATAAATTTAAAGGCCACAAAGCAAACCTAAAAAAAACTACCCCAGGTATTATAATTTTAGGCGTAAGCAATTGATCACCTTAATCTCAGTTTTTTTGTTTGTTACTGGCAGCAAAACCATAGCTTGAACTCAACAACATCCCTGTTCATAGCTTATCAAATCATGCATCAATTTTAAACCATAAAGAAGACGATGTCAACATAAATCAAACTTAGAAAACTGAAAAATAAAAAATGTAAAAATTGAAAGAAAACGTAAAACACCAAAATGAAGGCACTGACCTGAAATGGACATAGCTTGAAGAACACTGGCACAAAAGTGATAGCAAGTAAGGCACGATCGGCAGGTTCCACTTCTAATTTTTTATGCTGAAAAAATGCAGAAAAAAACCTATGAATTTAAACCTACGCCCAAATTTTTGTCAGCCTAAAAAATATTTATAGGAATTAAAATAATTAAAGGGAAAATCTAGACCAAAACAACACAAAACGGAGCAAATAGCAAAAACCTTTCGGAGGCAAAACAAAAAATGGACAGCAAACGACACAGCACTCACCAAGCAACGAAGAAGACAACCCAGCACACAGGAGAAGAAGCAAGCCCAACAAAAACCCTCGCAAAACAACAGTGCCATTGAGAGGCTTCTAGAGAAGCCATAAGCCACAACGCAGACAGACGTACACCCCGGAGTGACCGCAAAGTACAGAGAAAGCGAGGCTGGACAAAAGAGGCGATCTGGATCCGTTGCGGCCTGAAAAAGCAAAGACACAACAGACAAACACATGGCAGCCACAAAACACACAGCGCAGACAGGATGAACACAATGAGGCACAAAGGAATCGAAAGAGAAAAACCAAAGTATAGCAGAGAGAAAAGAGATAGTGGAGACGAAAGGAGGAGATGAGATCCATCTGCAGAGAGAAAAAATCAGACGGCTGGGATTCAATATAAATGAACAGTGAATTCTCAGCTTGGAATTGAATGTTTTATAATTATTTTTCATCATGCGAACAATTTTTATTTTTGTTTTTAAGCACGATACATACAGGGTCATGGTAAGAAGTTATAAAAGAAAAATATATTGTGGTTTTACTTTATTTTTTTCTCTTAAAGACTACTAGTGTTTGCACAGTGATCAATTGACAAATTTAATATTTGTCAAGTTTATTTATGTACCCTATAAATATTGGTTTTACTTCATTTTTGTTTAATTAATATTCTTAATTTTATTTATGTATCATATTGATCATAAAATGTTTAATCTGAAAATCCATAAAAATTCGTAGATAAAAATTTATATAGGTTGAATTGGGTTACGGGTGGGTCAACTAAAGAAAATTTTTAATCTGGTATAATTAAATTGGGTTGAAATATCGATAAAAATTTACAAATTCATATGTTCTATAGCCCTAAATATGGACTTGGAAGCCCATATTAGGACCAGTCATTAGATAGGGAGTGGTCCCCACTAGGATTAGGTTGGGAGGTCTATATAAGAATCACCTAATTAGAGAATGAAAACAAAAGGATTAGGTATTTTCTTTGATCAATTTACTAGCACAAATTGATTAGGATTTGGTTAACCTTTGTGTGGATCTAAGACGAAAGGAGAAGAAGAGCAAGGACACGCCACCGCCTCCTATCCCGTTGTTCGAGCCCTCTTGTCGCAAGAAGAGAGGAGGTATGAACTGTTATTTCCATCTCTATGTAATTAGTGCACAAACTTTCCACTAGTTCTTGTTATATGTGATTTTAGTTGTGTTTACCTCTAGAAAATACTGCAAAAATATATAAATGTATAATAATAAGTAAAATAAATATAAAGAGCTACAGTCCTAAGCCCTCTTTTGACACATAAAAAATGGCGCAACCACAAGAAAATATACCATGTCTGAAATAGGACACGAATTCATACACTAAATCCGCATCTATCTACGGACTACTGGAACCCATACAATTATCCACAAATGAAATGTCAGTCCAATTCGGCCCAGTCCAGCCCAATTTCTGAATTTTAATCAAAATAGATGAGGCCCAGTAACTAAATGGGCTTGGTATAATTAATAGAAAAGCCCAATCAAATAAAAAAAAAGAAAAGGGGATACGGGTCAAACCCTCTCCCTAGCGGATCCAAATCAAACCAAACACGATAATCCCAAACCCATCCATTTAAATCTAATATAAAAAAGGGGGACAGATGGCACCTCCCCATTGGTCCGTCCCTGTGGGCCTCGTCCTTTCTGTTAACAAAAGAAAGAGGCAGTACAGACCTGAAGGAAGGGCGCGATGATCGACTGAAGCTCCGCCTTTCGCCGATGTTGCACGCTGCCGCGACTTCAACGAAGCACACCGCTGCATAGAGGATTCCATCACGAACCTATCGACATCAAACACGGAGCATGTCAGACGGTGAATTCGACGGACGACAGAGGCAGTATAGAAATTAGGGAAAACAGAAATGTAAAATTACTTAGCAAAATTACCAATTGAAACACCTGATGTGCTGGCGTGGCTTTAAAATGAAGGGAATGTATGACAATTGAGGTTAATTGCGAAAAAAAAGGAGGGTTACTGGAGGTCCTGATTGACAGAAATGCCAGGAAGGCGGAACTCTCGCTAAATGATGCTGCTCATGTTAATTGAGGGTGAAGAAGTATTACAAAGGATGTGAATGACATAAAAGAACTTCAGGAGAAGAGAAACGCATGCGCAAGCTGACACCAAAGTGCAATTCTCATAACTGGAGAGGTCCAGTAGGGAAAAGGAGTAAGAGAATAGTGAAAAAGGAAGAAATGGAGGGCATGGTCCTTCTATTCTGCAACCTACGACCTGGAAAAGGAAACCTACTACTGTAGGGATTCTTTTGGCAGGAGGAGGTGAGGTCACCGCTTCAATCGAGGCCGTTGATAGAAAAAGCATGATGGAATTATCATCCTTATAGTACAAAATCGCTCAGCATTACCCAGGAGGGAGCAGAAGCACATGATGTGGTGAGAATGGTTGAAGTATACTTTCTAAAAGGTGCATACATCCCACCACACGATACAAATTGAACGGATGGATGATGCGCAAAGGGTGCTTCCCCATGGCACTAGATGAGGAAACGAAACAAACTTGGAAGCATGAATCATCAAAGGCAATGCATGAATTCTCCCTGGTGGGCCCAGGGGCAAATCAGTAAAAAATAAAGAGGACAAAGGAATGTAGTACATGAGGAATGAAAAAAAAAACAAATATATTATCTCAATTTTGCCCCTCCCTTCTGCCATGCGGCCTGACAAGCCTGTAATTAGGCAGCATTAAGTCAATTGAGTCAAGTTAAGAGCATAATTGAGAACATAGGGGTGTATTACTGCCTCTCTGAGGCCATAGAAGTAATTAAGAATGGGTGATGTCTATTCGAGTGAGGTGCTAATTGAATGAATGAAAGATAAGCTCCTAACATGTAAATATCAATCTGGTATTAAACACTCTTTCATGCCTACTGTGCCAATTGATTCTCCTGGCCAATGAGAAATCGACAGCACTCCTTCAAACCTGACAAAGGGAAATGCCTTTTCCACTTAAGATGAAACAGGAAACACCAAGGCTAACCAATTAAATGGAACCAATTAATAAACCATAAATGAATGAAACACCAATTCCACTTCTACCCTTAAATCCGAGATCAAAATACATATGAATTAAAGGATATTTGTGAGATTACATGCCAGCCATGGATGGCTCCAATGCAAAATCTATATGACTACTCAAATGGAGAAAGAAAGAAGAGACTGTCACCTAGCTGCAGCTAGGAACTCAAAGCTTGATACCCCCACAAGAACATCAAAACCATCCACTGCCTAGGGATGCATGGATGAGTGTCACCTGTCCCTACTCCACAACTGGCGCCAAATACTCCCTCCAAGGAAAGCCAGTGGATAAGGAAGAGGCAAATATGGCCTGGTCCCACCAAATGCCAAATGGCATGGGGGCCCATCCATCATAAGATATCCTACATGGCAAGTGAAGAGAAGTAAATCACAAAGCAATTATCTCATCCCCAGCCTGTAAGTACCAGGTGTCAAAAGGGGGTTGGAGAGTAATTGAGTAGTAAGAAAAGAAGAAATGAAGAAAGAATTATAAAAGTAAGGCGGCATACTATCTCACCATCACAACCATTAATCAAAGATAGAAGAATGAAGATGATGCCACATGTCCAGATGATGAAGTCACCAAACCCTGAAAATCCCCTATAAAAGAAGCTCCTCTTGAAGAAGAAGAGGAGGCCAATTGTTTTTTTTTAGTCTGTCGAAATTCTGTCAAATTAAAAAGTCAAGCTTTAGTCAAGGTAATAGATGTAACTTCTTGTAATGGCCTCCAAAAAAAATATATATAAATGAAATAATGTTGAAAGTAATTGTGATGTCTTTATTTTTTCTTTCCTGTTTTTCTGATTTTGTTCCTTGGAGTTTGCACTGATGTTGGTGAGGAGTGTGACATAGATTCCACACTCATTTATATCAGTTGTGTCTCTGAGAAGTCATGCATGTAGGAGTAATTTGCATCAACATAAGTTTTTTGTTCTTGTTAGTATGAAGTTAGATGCTGCTGGTTCCATGGTGAGTGTGACTTAGATTCCGCCTCCATGGATGCTATACTAGCCTCTGATCTCAGTTTACCTCAATAGATGTTATAGTCTTCATCATGTCTTTGTTGGGTCTGTCATGCATATAAGCATAGTTTGCATCAGCACAAGTCCATTATTGTTAATGCACAATTAGATATTGCTGATTTCATGGATTTTTAAGTTGATCTCAAATATATGAATCATGGTTACTGTCAGGCCCTTGCTAAATTTGTCATTATACAGTTCATGGTCAAGATTTAATAGGTCAAATCCTTGTCATACTCAGAATAATTGAATCTACAGTTGAAATAAATTGTTTTATCAAAAATGAAGAGTCCAAGTTGATATAAAGGGCTAAATGTAAAAAGTATATTTTAAAAACGCATGTAGGAGTCCTCTCAGTCAGGGAGCCCATATCTTTACTTGCGTCAGTACCACTTAACAAAACATTCAATAAATAGTCCCTTTCATCATTTCTATCCAAGAATAAGTTTGGAGTTGGAGTTCATTCCTTTAGAACAAATGTTTCTGTCCTACTTAATAAGTGAAATGCATAACCAGTTTATGTTAAAATGGGTGGCATGCTTAAAATAAGTTTTGAGATCTTTTTCAAAAAAAGGGGTAATAGTATAATGTGCCTGTGTCCCTTCTTGTGTCAGCATAAAAAAAATATGCAATAAAATAGTTTTGTTTCCTTTATTTTCTGTCTAGGGGCAGGCCTAGAATTAAAATTCATATCCTCAAGATGAAGTTCATATCTCATACAATAGATACTAAATGATATGAGCCCATAGCAAAGTTGTCCATAAAGTTATGTTTTGATGACATGCATATTTAAGAAAATGAAGGTATAATGGGGTTTGCACTCAAATAAAAAAAATACAAATGGTGGAAGTGGAAATTAGTAGTCTCTATATGCATAAAAAAAAGGGGTAAAGAAGATTTGTTTAATCACTACAGTTCCTTATTTCACAACCAACACGTCATAATCAGCATGTTTTAACAAAAATGTGTGTAAAATTACACTCCCTAAATTAAAATGATTAATAGTCTGAAGTTCAAACCACCTAGCACTAATAACTGTTGAGCTTGCACCTGGGCTTGCTCCTTTGAAAACCAAGGGTGCAGGAGAAGTTAAACTAAATAAATAAAAAAAAAACACTGGGTACGCGAAGTCATGTTCCCATAAAGGAGGAAAGGGGAAGTGAATTGGTACCAGCACAGACATTGTATGCAAATGTGACAAAAATGGAATTGTTTATGTTTGCTTAAACCCCAAAATGCTATCAAAAAGGGGGAAACAAATTGAGAAGGTTTTATGAAATAAAAAAAGGCCAGGGTTCAAAATGAATAAGATGGTTTCATAGGTGGCCAATGGCCAAGTGTCGACCATGATTAACATTACCAACCTGGGTCTCACTCCTGCCACTCTAGTCAACAAATGCCATAGTCTCATTTAAAGTCTTAAGCCATATAAACACATCTGGTCAGCAAATGAAATGGGAATAGAGATGAAATCAAGTGCTTAATATCCAAATATTAGTCATGAGGTTTAGTGTAACGCGTGCAAAGAAGAGAGCAGCATGCATACAAAAAGTTACATAAAAAAAATTATTGCATTCTGAGAGTTTGTCAGACCAAAGGAAAAGTTAAAGTGTGGTACCTCGAATCGAGAAGTCTAATGTAGAATTGAGTGCATAGGTAACTCCACGACCTTCTCAAGGTGCTCCACTGTGCCCCAACCATAGCAATTCCTCACCGTGCTCCGCCAATTGGTTGCTTCCACCATGGCCACAGACTCAAACCAACTTGAAGCCAGAATGTCTTCAATTGTTGCGAATAGTTCAAATCGAAGGTGAAGGCGACTTCAGGAGATACCCACGACGCCTCATAACTCGCCCGAAATCGACGCGGCCGTCGGGAATCCTTGGTAACAGCCTCAATGGAGGCGTCCAGTCCAACGGAAAGGTCTCAAGAGTATGACCAAGAGAGTGGGAGGGAAAGGAGTCTGTTCCCTGCATAGGCTTGGCGCATCCGAAAGACGACGTCGACGTGTGAAGCCAACGAGTCGATCCTGAACCCAACTTCACTTCGTTCGGCACACAGACGCGGGCGTGAACCAAATGGCTCGATCAAATCCCAGCCCTCAACCCCTCTCTGATCCTCTGTGACGTTCAGTGTGAAACGAATCCCTGACGAACACAACACAGACAGCAAACCTAGCCAATCAGAAAATCTTAGAAGCAGAAAACTTCAAAAATGCATTAAAAATGGCTAGATTGTCAGAAAAATTCTCATAAAATATCAAAATGTCAAGAAAAATATAAGGAATATTTTGATGCGTCACATTATGCTGAAACACCAAAGTATAAAATATTTTAAAATTAATTGGTTTAAGGGATCACCATAAGTAAAAAAAAATAATAATAATAATAACAATAATAATAAATTTATATTTATATGGTTAAATAATAAAAAAAAGAGAAAAAGAAATGGAGCAAAAAAATCATTTCGAACATTTTATGTTCTGGACAGCAGGTACATCTGAACAGTTTATGTTCAGGACAGCAGGTACACTTGACATTCCTTGTTCTGAAACAACAGGCACAGTCAAGCGTTAAAACTCACAAAATTGAAATAAATAAAGTATATATATCGCTAAGAAGGTCAAAAAGAAATTTAAAAGTACAAATTTAAAAGTCCAAACTCAAAAGTCCAACCAAATGCTGAAAATCTAAAACTCAAAAGTCACAACTGAGAAGTCTAACTCAAAGTCCAGAATGCCAAAATTCAAAAGTTCAAACCAAGTTCAAACTTTAAACCAAAGTCTGAAAAACCAAAGCTCAAAAGTCAAACTCAAAAGTCAAAATCCAAAAGTGTTAGCTTAAAAATGCAAGACTTAAAAGTCAAACTCAAAAGTCCAAAAAATGTAGAATTAAAAGTCCAAACCTGAAAATGACACAAAGTCAAAATGGCACAAAGCCTAAAAGTGACTCAAGAGACACAAAGTCTAAAGTGACATAAAGTCTTAAAAGTCAAAGTTCGTCCCTTCAAGACTGCATCGCGTTTCGCCTTGAAGGAGACACCCTCCTGATATTCAGATTGAGAAAAAGGAAAAGTCAATTCTGAATGATCACTGAAGTTCCTGTCAAGAGAAGGCATAGCGCATCTGTACTCGCGACTTGAACGAAACCTCCAAAAAAAAAATCCCTAAATCCCCAAGCGACTGAGAACTGACCTAGAATACCCTATTTTCTAGTGTCGGACTCAAATCTAAAAAGGCCTGTTTCTACAAGTTCACAGCATGTTTGACCAGAAGCAGACTAAAATCTGATGCCCGGGCGACCAGAAGAAAAGTCAACCAGTGGCCATCACCTAAGTTCCTGTCAAGAGAAGGCATAGTGCATCTGTACTCGAGACTTGAACGAAATCCCAAAATCTCTAAATCCCCAAACGATTGAGGACTGATCTAGGATACCAAATTTCCTAGTATCAAACTCAAAAAATCTCTGTAACGGCACTAAGCCTGACCCAGCAAAGTAAAAAAAAAAAAACAACCTAAATGTCTTAAAATGTGAAACTAAAGAATTAAACTGCATCATTCATGTTTGCATGGCACTGTTTAAATGATTGTCCTTCTGCTTTGCTTTCACCCTGAAATTCTCTACCAAAACACAATCCTTTTTAATTAAAATGGACTTCATCCACTTGCGACATTTAAACTTTGATTATCCCGATCTAGAGGTGCTCTTGGCTCGGTTCGTAACTGAGTTCGGAGGTAATTAACAGTAGGGGCTTGCGCCTACTGGAAAAAAAGGACCTACGACAAACAATCAACTCTCGAGGTACTTAGAACCGCATTAGTGCCCTTCGCTCGTTCGGAATGGGCAGTAACGACGGGTCTCAAGATGCTCGAGGGGTATCTGATCCGCATTTTCTTCGCCCCATAGAGGACTATCTCATCTTCCGTGGTCGGACTGAAAAAGTGCGAGACAGATTCTGGCACGCCCGGTGGGACATTTTTTTCCTCTCATCAGGGCATAATCAAAGTTTAAATGTGAAAGTGGAATTAAGTCCATCATATCAAAAAATATACTAATGGTTGACTCTAAGTTTTCTCTATTGCAGAAACCATGTTTACCTGGAGTCAAATCGTGAAGGGCGAGCGTCTTCGCCACAGGAGGGCAGCAGCAACCGGGACTCTCTATGTGCCCGTCCAAGCTGTCGTGCAAATATCTCCCGTGATGCTTGCTGGTGAAGCATCGGTGAGTGTTTCTGGAAAGCCCGCCCTTAGCACCAAGAAGGGTCAGGCAGCAACCACCCATGTCAAGGGGGCAACAGCCCCAAAACTCCAGAAGCAGAAGAGGACTAGGATCTCAAGGGCCCAAGCTCTCCACCTGGTCCAACAACCCGATACTGTCACTGACCTGTCGCTCAAAAACACCTTCGCCCCTCTGCATGTGCTCAAAAAGGGGGGAGAAGCGATGCGCCTCAGAGAGGACTGGGAGCTCCCTATGTATGCCCCCGTCTCTGAGACAGATAAAGTGACCCACCCAAAACACAAGGCAGTGGAGGCCATTCATGCGGCCTTCAAGATTGTCAAAAGGTCCCGCAAGTCCCGCAGGATTGTCACTGCAATCCCTGCCAACCCCAACAAGCCGTCCATCAAGGACAGGCTCAGGTTTCCGGCGCATCAAAGACTCCGCTTTCCCTACTGCGAGGACAACCGAGAGGGAGACGCGGACTATAGTGCGTCCGAAAAAAGGACTGTGGCCCACCCGCCTTCAGTCTTTGACCGGCTTACCTTTCCATCACTCCAACCCAACGCCCGCTCGATGAAGGCTAAAGGAAAAGTGAAGCAGGTCTGGAAGCCCAAACAACCGGAACCCGTCCCCGCTCCCAAGCAAAATACAGGGGGCACCAAGCGGTGGGTACCAAAAGAAAAAGATACCTCTCTGGCTAGCCAGGTGGCGAGTCAGATGATGAAAAACAAAAACAAAAAGAAATATGTGGTGACGAAGAAGCGGAACGCTGGTTCTGTCTCGGCATATCATGTGTCAATTGATAGTAATGACGATGATGATGAGGAAACGGCGGAGGTCCGCATGGTTGGAACAGGTTCCCAGGAGCCACCTCACTTTGAAAGTGTCCCTGTGGAAACGCGAGGGCAAAGAGGGAAAGTTTCAGCATCTAAACCTCCCAAACGGGTAGGGCGGCCCAGGAACCGCAGCCCGGTGGTGGAGGAAATTGTCCAACAGACCACTGATAACATCGCAAGCGATGAAGAAGATCCAAACCTGGACCATGGAAGCTCGTCTGAGGATGTTGATGAAGAAATTGAAATCCTCGAGGAAATATCTGATGAGATGTCCCAGCTTCGCAAGGAGCTGGAGGAAAAAACAAAGCAACTTGAGCAACTCCGAGCGGAGAACGCTCGGGTAACCGCGGCGTGCGCCGCAGTCCAAAAACACCTAACCAAAAAAGGGGTACGACCAAATAGTGCGTCTTAAACAGTGATATACCTGATTCAACCGATACCAAGGAAATGGCTCCTAAACCAAAATCCAAAAACAAAAAGAAAACCAAGAAATCCCACTCCAAACTAGTGCGGGAAAAGGATAGCAGCTCCAGTGAAACCGCTGAAGAGGAGTTGCTTGAAAGAAAGGAAACCAGTATCATTGACCCTGAGGCTATAATGGAAAAAATGCAGAGGGCCATGGATCAAAAACTACAATCTCTAGGGATTGGGGGCACCCAACTGCCCGTCAATTTCACAGGCCGACCTTACCCTGCAAGGTTTGACCAGCTGGATTACCCGAAGGGACATGTAGTACCAAAGTTCAAGGTATTTGATGGGGTTGGAAATAAAATTACCCCGAGTCAACACCTGTCACACTTCATAACCTCCTGTGGAAACACTGCCCGAAGGGAGGAATGGCTACTAAGGCAATTTTCACAAAGTCTGTCTGGGGTAGCATTCGACTGGTATGCCTCTCTCGAGGCAGACAACATCAAAAGTTGGAAAGAAATGGCAAATGCCTTTTGTGCGAGGTTTAGGACGACCCCGCATCGGGTCTCCGTTACCAATCTAGTCAACGCCAGACAAAAGCAAGGCGAGTCTGTCTCCGATTATGTGTCAAGGTGGGAAACCATGTACACAGGATGTCAGTCCAACATAAGCGAATCTGAGGCGGTACGTATGCTCTTGAATAGCATCCATGCGCCCATGAAAGTATGGATGGTAGGACACAATGTCACTACCTTTGAACACTTGGTAGCCATGGTTGCTCGGTATGAGGAAGTAGAGCCTGAAATGAACCAGCTGTACTACTCCGCTAAGGAAAAGGACAAAGAAAAAGGAAAGAAGCTGGAAATTAAAACAACGAAGGCAGTCAAAGCCGTCACTAATCAGGCCGAAGGCACTGGTAATGCCCAATGGGGAAAGACTGGTGAAGCAAAGGATGGGAATTCACAGCCCAAGCCTCAAAGACCAACACTCAAGGAATTAAAAAGCAAACCCTATTCATTCAAAAAGGAGAAAACTCTGAAGCTGTTTAGGCAAGCTATGGAAGTTCTCGAGGTCCGGTTGCCCCAATGCAAAAGACCCGAGGAGGAGGATAAAGTGAACCACCCTAACTACTGTGTGTATCACAGAGTTTTGGGTCATAACATAGAGGATTGCTATGTCTTTAAGGATTGGCTCGAGCAGAGAATCCAAGAAGGAGCAATCTCCCTCCATGATGACGCCAGGCGAGAGCCAGCTCCCCATGCCATCTCAAATGGAACCCCAAGTGCCAGCTCTCGTCGCATTTCCGTCACCACCGATGGAAAGCCATCTACGACATGGAGCGTGTATTTGAGCAAAAACACTAGAAAGAAGCTGAGAGCCTTGCAGGCCGAACCTCAACTCAAATGGAAAAGCCCTATCATACCAGTGGTCCCAAAAAGACTCAAACCGATGAAAACACAACCGACACTGATCACTCGTAATATAGCAACGGGTAATACAAAATCTAGGCAGGCATTCTGAAAGAAGGTCACTTCCGAAACCGTCGAAGACCCATATGTTCAGGAAAGGCCGACACAGGCAACCCTCGCCGATTTCATCTCCCCCAAGGTCGCGGCTCAAATCAGCGGACAGGTGTGGCAGGAATTGAAAGGCGAAGGAAAAGAAAAGAAAGAAGAGGAGTTCTGGACAGCTGCGTGCCATCATGTCTCAGGAAATAAGGAAGAACATGAAGGACCCTCTGACCAACAGGAGTCGGCACAGGAAGACGCCAGACCTCCCGAAACCTCAACAACAAATGAACAAAACCCTACTGAGTCGTCATCCAACTCAGTCCCAACCCAACATACCTGGTCGACGGTCACTGTTCAACCTATGACCCCATCAGGAAAGAAAAAGAAAGAGATCCTTGAAATAAAGAAATTGGATAAGGCCCTTAGCCGCAAAGGAAGGAAACCGGACCGAATGACCCTACCCTTTAAGATCAATGGTCAGGATCGTAAGGTGTTTGTAGACATTCATGATGAGTGTATGGATTCAGAAGGTATCCCAAGCATAAAGAATCTGGGGTTCAACCTTGTCATACCAAAGAAGGAGGGAGAATCCGGGATTCCACCAGAAACCATTGCAATATTGGCAGAGCATGTGTCTGATCTGATGAAACAAACCATTGCTGTGACCAGTTTTGTAAGAAACCAAGTAAACAAAGAGGCTTCCACCTCCACCAATACCCAAAATGCTCAAGATGATCCGGACTTCACTGATGAGGAATATGAATGGTCCGAGCCGGACCCTCCCAGTCAAGAAGAAAGCTACGATTTTGGTAGCAACTTCGACAGTGATAAGGAAAGAGGAGGTGGTGATTCCGGTGGAATCTCCTGCAATACCATCTCAGCATCAGTAACAGAGGCGGACCCGGAGGATAAATCGGGAGGAAAAGAGGAAAAACTCACTAAAGAAGAGGAAATGGAAATGATTACGCAAATAGAGGAGGCTACACAGGCTATTCTCTCTTCCGTAGTCACAAACCAAAACCCACAGGAAGATGATGATGCCTTCTATAAGAAGCTGGGGGAATGTCAACCGGCCAGTTACAGGAGGATAAAAATATACATGAAAGCAAGGGAACAATGGAGAGACCTCTCCTACTGGTGCGGTCAAACCAACCTTCATCCCATCATGGAAGCAGAAATCGCCTTAAACCCATCCTGGTGGATCCAAGAGCTTATACATGGTGATGATGTGGACCAATTGCTAGCATCATGGCTGGCAAATAGGTTCTGGACCAAGGAAACACCTCTTAACATTCCTAAACAAGAAGACCATGGACCCGTAAAGCACTGCAGATACTTGAGTGATGCCGGGGAATCAGAAGAAGAAGCCGAGGAAGAAGGCGATGATTCACTACCGCATATCTCTTTCAATGCTGTGGCGGAGTATGTGGATTTCTTGATGCAACTGAAAATTCAAGAGCCTGACTTGTTCCAACAGGAGTTGAGAGTTGATGAGGAGATAGAAAACATGTCAGACTCGGATACTTATGAACAACAAGTTGAAAATATGGCTATAAGGAAAGCGGCGGTGGATATTGTCATGCAAAATGGATGGGACAAGAAAGACCCGGATCCTAACCACCCTACAGACTTTGAAATCATGCGTGCGCATTTGGAAAATACGGAGGACTCACACCTCTGGGAGAATATCGAGGTTACTGAAACTGACCTCGCGGAATATGAAAACAACATGGGTAACCAAGCCCACCTCAATCAAGACAACCAAACTTTCCTGGCTGAGGAGGACCAGGTTGATGAATTCTCGCAGTACCTCAGGAGCCTGAGAATTTCAGACCCGGTAGGCTACCATGGTGTGCTAAACTCTGAAAACCCTCAACAGTACCAAGGATATGAAAGGCAAGCCATAACCAGGACTATAAGAGAAATAGCTGATGAGACGGGGCGCGAGGAAGGAGAAATAAGTCCAGAAGCAACCCCACCAAGAACCACTCGACGCCATAGATCCAGGAGGACTCGGCGCTCCAGACACACATCAGGTCCCCGGGCCGAGGTGACATTCCCCACTCAAATAGAAGCAGTTGAGACTTCAAACCAGGTCGATACCGCTCAGGGTGAGTCATCCCAGCAAGTCCCTGAGGAAGAAGAATACAATGAACATGACAGCCTGGTAGAATGGTATGTGTCTGAACTCAGGGAACTGAGAATCACAGACCCAAGGGCCTTTCGCCGAGCTACCCACCCCAAAGATCCAGATTTTACAGAGGAGTTTGAAAGAGAAGCCATAGCAACTGTCCTAAAAGAGGTTAACAAGGGCAAAACCCCCCAGTGCTCTGACTCTGAGGACAGCGGAGGTTCTCCGCGATTCTTCTTCTTCGGAAAAACATCCGATGGAAACGCCCAAAATAGCGAATCCGATAGCGATGAAGAAGAGGTAGAAAGGGAGCCTGAGGTAGAATCTGACCATGAAGAACCTCAACCAAGCACCCTCCAAGGAAGTTCTATCCTGATGGCATCTGGGTCTGGTCCCCCAGCTGACATAACCTCAGCATTTGAAGGATTGAACATATCACAAGCGACCAGGATCCTCTCATACATGGAACACCTGAGGCGGGAAGACCCTGCATTCCTAAACTTCATAGCTCAGCATGCCGAAATACTACAGCAACCAGGGGCGAGTTATGAAAGGCTCAGGAGAACCCATCCACGAGAAACCGCCCGTTTCCGGGCACAAATAGAAGGGTTGTACAAAATCTCAAATGAGATTGACAACGATAGCAGCGATGATGACGGCTCCGAAACTAGAAATTGTCGTTACATCAGCGGGTCAGGGTCTGATGATTCTGAGTCTGAAAATTATGATCACCGGTCCGCCCGAATTGCAGCCTGGACGGATGATGATGAGCCTTCCTTGAAACCATGTAGCAAAAGAAGACAACAAGGAAGAAACACTCGCATGACTGTCCGGCCTCAACCTGAATGGGGTGAAAATGTGCGGCGTGAGCTGGAGCAAGCCATCGCTGAAACCGAGGCCATGACAACCAGCGAACTCATGAGAAGCCTAAGGGTAAATAGTGATGATGATACTTATTGTCCCGCCGAGGATGATGAAGAAGAGGTCAAGAGTCCTAAAGCCTTGAGAGTATATCAAAGAAGAAAGAAGCCAACGAATGAGAAGGAAATAATAACCTATCAGAGGAGAAACAAAGGAACCAATAAAGGAAAGAATAAGTTGCTCAAAGGCGAATCCTCTCGTGATGACGCCACTTGTCATCGAGTTGGCCATCATGATTCTGACAAAGGTGAGTCCTCAGAAGTGCCACAACCGCAGACAACCACAGAAGAAAATCAAGCTAACCCAGAGGAAATGGCATATGACTATGAGATCGTGCTAGATCCTGCTGAACAAGTGGACCCTGCCAACCTGCAAGGACGGCAACCAAGAATGGTAAATTTGGATATCCATATCCCTAACATTCCAGGTCAACCTGACCTTACTCTCGAGGAGTTGGGAGAAATAGTGCGGCAAATGGTCAACCAGATCTGGGAAGCCACGTCCACTGAAGAGGCAGATGGAGAAAACGAATCCGCTGAACCAGAGAAAGAGGAAAATGCCAGCACTGAACAGGGGGCAGCCGCTACCTCTATTGATAACCATGCTGAAAACATTCCCCTTTCAAGCCAAAACCAAAGCTCTGAAACATGTCAAATGATAACCATTGATGATGACCCGGGCTCGGAAGAACCCGAACAAGAAGAATTTCCTGAAGGAGAATACCTATCCCTCGCTGACCCTGTTGGATGGATGAATCACTTGGTCAACCGAGTAGAAGAGCCTAATAAAAGAATTGGATGGCAAGGGAGTGATGATGAGTTGGAACCAGAACACCCTTATCTGGTTGACCTACAACCCTTTGTCCTAGACCCTTGGCCAAAAAGGCGACCGCCCACAAGTTCTAAGCGAAATGGTGAAATGCAAGCCTCCTCTTTACCATGGGTAGAAAGGATAAGGCATAACAGGTCACGAAAAGAGGTGTGCTCGCTGGAATATGGCCGAGTCAGAAACCTGGTGTCCCAGGCCACCAATCAAAATCTGGAAACAAAAGCAGAAATTACCCAACAGTTCAGGCAAGCGTCAATTGTGGAAGGTATAGAAGGTTATGAGCCATCTCCTCACTATCCCATTCCCAGTACATGGCCCAGACATTATGCAGATGATACAATAAAAGGGTATTATGATCCCGAAGTATTCGTCAACATCCAAAAAGAAACCATCGCCGATGCGCGAGAATTGAAGAATGCTGCCAAGGGGCAAGGTACTTCTGAAAGCTGTCGGACGATCACTGTGAGTGAGTCTGACACAGATAGTGAAGAAGAGGAACCTCCAACAACCCAAGGCGACAGCTCACAAAGTGAACCAAAGCTCACTCAAAAGAAAACAGCCAAGCCAAAAGAAAGCCCGCTTAAATCACACGCAGCGGACGGCTCAAGGAAAGCAACCCATGTAGGCCGAGGTCTAACCCAAGGAGTCACAACAGATGGCCCCGCCCACTGCACAAGGTCAAAGCAAGCACAACCAAGCACCGCTTTAGACAGGGGGCAAGCCCAACAACCATCAAAGGAAGATAGCGCTGCCTTCACTTCAAGGGAAAAGCGTCAACTCCTGATAGACCTGGATTTCTGCACAAATGCGTTGAGAAGAATGACTAGGCAAAACATTGAGATACAAACCTTAGTCGAAACCCTGATAGCTAGGCTAAAGACTGAGCGAAAGGAAAGGATCTCAATAGAGGCGGAACTCAAAGCATTGAAGGACCGCGCCCAGAAACAGGGGGCAGGGCAGAAAAAGGCCATGAAGCCAGGCCACGCTACCTCAGGCAACTCAGGAAACCTCCCACAAAGGAGGGAAGCCGGCATTGTCATCCAAGAAGGACAAAGACCAAAACCCAAAACTAACCATCCCCCAGGAAAAGGAAAAGGGAAAGCCAATGCAGAAAACCACCACCATAAACCAAAACACCTTCGGTTCCATAACGACTCATTTGAGAATCCTGGAACAAGCTGGAGAGAAAGAGGCGAAAGCTCGCGCACGCGGGAGTGCCCTCCATAAGGTATGAGTCTGGCCATCTGAGACACGGAAATGACGAAACCAATTCAACCCAACAAATAAAAAATAGACAAAACCACACGGGGCAATACCACATGAAAATGAAATTGGTTAAGCTTGACAACACTTCCCCTTGCAACAAACTACCACATAAGATCAAAATAACAGGAAAACTGAAACCAAAACATGAAGGGTCCGATGAGCACTTCAGACGCAGGAACCGTGTAAGCCCTTGGGAGATGCCAGAAGCTGAAAGTGAGGCACTTCAGGCGCAAACCATAAATAGGCAGCCAAAACCACATAAAGCAAAGAAAGGAAATGATGCCAAAAGAAGGGCGTACTGCCGATACCACCAAGTCTGGGGGCACTCCAGAGAGGAATGCCTGACATGGTCTTGGAATGACAATGACCCGTCAGATGAAGAAACAGAAGACGAAGTGTGCCGCGCCATAACCCGGGGTACAAACTCTCAAACCTCTGACGAGGAAACTGCCTCTGAATATGAACACGATACTGAGGGGAAACTACAGTACGGTAGCTCAGAAGAGGAGCCTGTTGTGCTGGCAATCAATTCCGCTGCAATCAGACCACTAGGGAGTGATACTGACCAAAGCGAAACGGAGGAAAGAGAAATCAAGCCACCACCAAAACCAAACAAAGTGCCCAACCTAATCCGACAGGTCTCTACTAGGATCAGACCAAACATGAAAAATCACTGCAATGTCAGTCTGAGATCAGGCACCAGGATACCCGAAAGACAACCTCCCAGAGAAATAACCAATAGTGGAACAAGGAACAGAAATGAAACCACAATAGAAAGTGAAACAAGATCCGATGGCAGGCCTAAAATGTCCGTGGGAGATTACAATGTGGTCGCTCATTTGCGAAAAATCCCCTCACTGCTCAGCGTCTTTGATGCCTTGATGGTATCTCAAGAGCTGCGTGATGCCTTGATCTATGCGCTGCAAAACCCTGCCAGCTTCCAAGCCTATTTCGCCCAAGAAACCCGTGAGGAGGTGATGCAGATTGACCAGGAACCATACATTACCTTCACAGACGAGGACCTGATGGCAGGCACAGCCGATCACAATCGACCCCTATACACCACAGGCACCATCTATGGCAGGAAAATCAACAAAGTCCTCATTGATCCTGGATCCTCAATCAGCATCATGCCATTAAAAACGCTGGTGCAGCTGTCACTCAGCATTAAAGAAACAAAGAAAGATAAAATCCGGATCCACGGGTTTAACCACCAATACCAAAAGGCTCTTGGTTCCACGGTGATCGATGTTACCTTTGGGAACCTGGTCACTCCAGTCAAATTCTTCATCATCGAAGCTGATACCACATACAAGGCACTGTTGGGGAGACCATGGCTCCACGCCAATGGATTGGTTCCCTCCACCTTGCACCAGTGCATTAAATATGTCAAAGACGGGAAACAATACGTGATTAAAGGAGATGATCAGCCATTTGAGGCACACGAAGCCGAATTGGATGATGCTAAATACTACAGACCCAAGTCTGGAAAGGGGGCAGCCACCAAGCAAGGAAAGCCCTCTCCTGAAACCATGAAGGAAGCAGTCAAAAATGCTATGCTCAAAGCGGCCATAAAATCACAAATCCTCTTGGGTAGTGATAGTGAGACGGGATCGTCGGAAGGCACGGCCGAGGACATTAACTTACCCACTCGAATGTAGCCAAATTATTCCAGTGAGGGCGAGGATCAAAATACCCTATCCATAGAAACCCTACCCCTAGAACACTGTAAAGACCTAACACCTCGGGAAAGTGAAGAAGTCATCCCTTTCAAAACCTTCACTGTCCCACCCAAAATAGAAGAGCTTGAAACAGGGCACGTCGTTCATCCCATTATACAATTTGTCAAAATGGGGGAAATTGAACACCAAAATGAAGAGTCAAACGCCGAAGACTGGGAACAATGGCTTGTAGAGGAAACCAGGAAGACGGGGATTCCTCCTCAGCTACAAGACACCACCAGCACACGGTTGGCTGAATTGTTCCGTAAAGCACAATGCCTAGAACCAATTTCCGAAAAGCGAGCAAGAATGTTCCGAGACATGTGGAATGGCTACTCTAACGAAGTCACAAAACTTAATGGGAGGGTTGCTAACACAAGGGGCCTAGGATTCAAAGCTCAAACCAAGGGCTCAGGGTCAAATACTCCTCGAAGACCACGACAGCACTCTTGCCACCGCATAACAATCACTGAAATCAAGGAAGGTGAAACAACTGCGGACAAAGGAGAACCTCCAGAAACAGAACAATTCATTTTGGCAGCCAAAAATGCACCAAAGGAGCTAGAAGAGGGCGGTCAAAACACCATCGATAAACTAAAAGAAATCAACCTAGGAACAAAGGAAAACTCAAAGCCTACATTCATTAGCACCTCCCTTCCTCAGGAGATGCAGGATGAACTGATCAAGCTGCTAAGGGAATACCAAGACTGCTTCGCATGGAGCTACAGTGAAATGCCCGGGCTAGATCCAGCAATAGCAGTCCACAAACTCAAAATTGACAAAGAACTCAAGCCAGTTAAACAAGGACCCCGGAGGATGAGGGTTGAGCTGGAAGAAAAGGTAACAGCTGAAGTAAAAAAGCTCATCAGTGCCGGATTCATAAGGGAAGAAGAAACACCCGACTGGGTGGCCAACATTGTCCCAGTTAAGAAAAAGAACGGGCAAATCAGAGTCTGTGTTGATTTCAGGAATTTAAACAAGGCTTGCCTCAAGGATGATTTCCCACTACCGGTAACAGAAATTATAATAGACCACACTTCATCTCATGGGGTATATTCCTTTGTAGACGGATACTCGGGATACAACCAAATCAAAATGGATGAGAGTGACCAAAAGCACACTGCCTTCCGCACCCCAATTGGTATCTACTGCTACAAAGTTATGCCTTTCGGCCTCAAAAATGCAGGAGCCACATACCAAAGAGCCATGACCAAAATCTTTGATGATCTCATACATGAGGTGGTAGAATGCTATGTAGATGACCTTGTTGTAAAGTCCCATACCCATGAACAACATTTAGGGAACCTGAGACTGATGTTTGAGCGGTTGAGACAACACACTCTGAAACTCAACCCCCTAAAATGCGCCTTCATGGTGTCATCAGGAAAATTTCTAGGCTTCGTGGTGCGGCACCGAGGCATTGAAATTGATCCTGACAAAATCAAAGCCATCCAAGAACTGTCCCCTCCACGGACACTCAAACAACTCCAGTCTCTCCAAGGGCGCTTGGCGTATATTAGGAGATTCATAGCCAACCTGTCCGGCAAAATCAAGCCTTTTACCAGGCTCACCAAAAAGGATGTCCCCTTTAAATGGGACGAAGAATGCCAGAAATCCTTCGATGATATCAAGCAATATCTGCAAAAACCTCCTGTATTGGCGGCACCCATTCAGGGGAAACCTCTCATTCTCTATACCACCGCCTTGGACGGATCTCTGGGGGCATTACTTGCCCAAGAAAATGAAGAAGGGAAAGAAAACGCCCTGTATTACCTCAGCAGAATGCTCGTGGGGGCAGAACATGCGTACACACCAATTGAAAAGCATTGCCTGGCCTTGATCTTTGCAGTAAAGAAGCTTAGGCATTACATGTTGGCCCATAAAGTCACGTTAATCTCCAAAACTGACCCATTGAAGTACCTCATGACCCGACCTATGCTTACTGGAAGGCTGGCAAGGTGGGCGGTGGCTCTAATGGAATTTGATATAACATATGCGCCCCAAAAGGCCATTAAAGGACAAGCATTAGCCGATTTTCTAGCTGCTCATCCTATACCTGATGACTCCCCGCTAGCGTGCGACTTCCCTGATGAGGAGGCTATGCAGGTAGAGGAAAATAAAACTTGCTGGAAGCTATACTTCGATGGATCATCCTCCATTCAACCAGCAGTCAAACCAAACTTACCAAAACGACAAGCCGGTGTAGGGTTGGTGTTTGTCACCCCAAAGAAAGGCATTCTCCGACATGCTCTGAGCCTGACCGAGCCATGCACAAACAACGAAGCTGAATATGAGGCCCTGATAGCTGGACTTGAAATTGCCCTTCAAATGGGTATTGAGCAGTTAGAAGTCTATGGAGATTCTCAGCTCATCCTGAGTCAGATCGAAGGCCTCTTCAAAATAAGAAAACCAGAATTGGTCAAATACCATGAAAAAGCCCTTGAGTTGATGGCCAAATTTACATATATTACCTTCCAGAAAGTCCCAAGGTCTCTGAATGGCAAAGCAGATGCATTGGCTAGATTGGCTAATGAACTCAGTGACCCGAGTCAGGAAGAAATCCAAGTCCTTGTCCATCGCAGGAGATCCTTGTCCCCTTGTCTCCCGCAGGAAAGAAACGAGGAGGAAGAAACCATGTTTACTGACATCCTAAGCCTTGAAAGGGAACATGAAAAAGAATGGATAGAAATCACACAAGTCATGACAACTGAGATTTCGAACCAAGAGGACTGGAGACAACCCTTCCTCGACTACTTCCAACAAGGAAAATTACCTGTGAACAAGGCCATTAGGGAACAGATAAGAAAAAGGGCCCTAAGGTTCGTATATGTGAACAACACACTCTATTGGAGATCTTATGAAGGATAATGGCTTAGATGTATATCGAAAACCGAAGCCCACCAAGTTATGCAAGAAATTCACTCGGGAGTATGCGGAGCCCACCAATCGGGCTCTCGGATGCGAGTGCAAATCAAACTGATGGGTTATTATTGGCCCACCATGATTAATGACTGCGAAAACTTCTCCAGACAATGCCATATGTGCCAGATTCATGGAGATTTCATACACCAACACCCAAATGTGCTACATCCAACAGTGGTATCATGGCCTTTTGAAATCTGGGGAACAGATATCATAGGTCCCATTGACCCACCAGCTTCAAATGGGCACCGCTTCATATTGGCAGCCACGGATTACTTCTCCAAATGGGCCGAAGCCAGGTCATACCGTGAAATTAAGGCCTCTGATGTGGTCAGGTTCTTCACCACTCAGGTGCTTTATAGATATGGGAATCCAAAGAAAGTAATCTCTGACAACGGGACGGCCTTTAAGAATGCCAAAATTGATGCCTTCGCCGACAAACACAAAATCGAATGGAGATATTCCTCTGTCTACAACCCAAGAGCCAATGGACTGGCAGAGGCTTTCAACAAAACATTGATCAAGATCCTTCGCAAAACCATTGGAGATAATCAAAAAAACTGGCATGAGAAACTGCATGAAGCATTGTGGGCATACCGCATCACTCATAAAACAGCAACCCAAGCCACACCCTATTCTTTAGTGTATGGGGCAGAAGCAGTCCTACCAATCGAGGTAGAACTCCCGTCATTGAGAGTAGCCATGGCAGCACAAATCCCTCTGACTAAACAAACGCAACTAAGGTTGCAAGAGTTGGACGGAATGGACGAAAAGAGACTGGCAGCCCAACAAAACTTGGAGTTATATCAAGCCAGAATGACGCGAGCTTATGAAAAGCTATCAAGACCCAGAACGTTTAAGAAAGGAGAACTAGTATTGGTTTTGAGGCGACCTATCCTCGGCCGACACCATGGTCCCAAATTTGCACCAAATTGGGAAGGCCCCTATGTCATAGAACAAGCATATGAAGGCGGAGCCTACCTACTTGCAGACTCAAATGGAAAACATCCTGTCTCCTCCATAAATGGGAGATACCTGAAGAAATATTATGGACAAAACTACCCCGACGTTCCCACAGCCCACCAAAGTCAAAGGAAGAGCAGCCAACAAACCGACTGGGCAGATAATTGCGAGGCAATCAACCGCCTCTTCGCTTAGGTAGAAGGCAAAAATCTCTCATGTCCCACCGGGTCAAGGCTCGACAGGGTACTCCGTTCTTTTGAACACTATGGGGTATCCCTGAGCCGAAACCCTAAAGTAATAAATTAACCTTTAAATAAAATAAAGCCTTCAAAATTCCCTAAAAAAAAAAAACCTAAGACGAAATCCTAAATAAAATCCAAGTCCAACAAAAAAAACACGCACACATCTTATTCCAAAGCATAAAAGCATATGACCAAAAGAAACTAGACCAAGCTAAAAATATAGTCTAAATAAAGATTAAAACCAAATTCCCCTAAATATTCTCAAACTCCAAATAAAAGACAAATTTCAAAGATCCAAAACTTCTAAAAATATTCTGTCCCACCGGGCCAAGGTAAAAGGAGTGTTCCGTCCTTATGGACATTCATGGAGCATTTCCTTTACAAATGGCCTACATTTCAAATATGACCCTAAAAAGTCTTGTGCTTTGTCCTTAAAACAAAGTACTAGGTGCCTGTTCATCTCACCGAACTAAAGGATGAACAAAAGTTCCGTGTCTTGAACTCTAAATTAAGACACAAACGGTGAAACTTACCAAGGGATTAGTCAAAATCACGTCCTCAATAGTTGCAGATTGGGAAGACAACCTGTTTACTCAAGATGTAATTCTCACCGAAACCTACCTCAAAAAAAATTAAGACCAAACCAAACCTGAAAGCCCCTCTGAAAACGGAGAATACCACGGCTGACGTCCGCCAACCATGTCAAGGAATAGGCCTCATAAATCCTGATACCCAGAGGGGCCCATGGTCGTGTTGGGCCTTAAACCATCGACTACGGTATGTTCCTAGCTGCCGTACCCAAAGAGCTAGGAGAAAACCCCATCTCACCACATCAAAAGAGTGATATGTAACAGACGAGTCCCGACGGTACGTCCCTTATCACCGTGCCAAAAACAACCAACAGAAAATGATGCACAAAGTCCCACTGCGTGCCGTGCCCATTGCACGCCGTACCCACTGCGTGCCATACTCAGAACGTCTATTCTACATGACGGATCGGTAATATGGAGCAAACAAGTCCCACCGGAATGGTCCTAGCTACCGAGGCAACAATGTAGAATAGACAAATCCCACCGGTATGTTCCTTGTTGCCGTAACCAAAGAGCAGGGAGAATAACAAAAATATCTGTCCCGCTAGCGATATCTGATGCCGCTACGCATGACAATCTAAACCAAATCACTAATAAACCTCAACAGATGTCCATAAACCAAGATCAACAGACCAAGAGTTATTAGGCCTCCAAATTGCCCTAATCAAATCATGAAATCAAAATACCAAGCATAAACCATCCAAAATTACCACAGTTTGAACAACAACAAAAGAGTACAAAACGAAGCAATGAAACAATAAAACCAAATGATCAAACATCCGAGACTTCTTCACAGCGGAGGCACTGGAGGCGCCTGAGCTGCGGCCATCGCCCCTGCAAAGGTCTCTAAGGTGTTATGAATCGACTGAAGCACCGTCTCGACATTCTCCAATCGCTGACCCAGCTCCTTAAAACGCTGGTCTATGTGTTCCTGGAGTGGAAAAGATTCTTCAATGGCTGAGTCGTCTGGAGAAGGGGGAGAAGCCTCTCTCACCGGACTATACTGATTCACAGCAGCAAACCTATGAAGGATATGACTGTTCACCCGGTAGTTGGGGTCAGGAACCAGAGTACCATGGACCATCTCCACCCACCCAAAGGAAGTCACATCCAAGAGCAGGTTGCGCGGATACAGGATAAGCCGCTCAGTGATCGGATTCCCCCACAGCATCTCAGACAATGGAATCTGAGCCCGCTCCATCAAGGCCTCGATTAAATTCCCATAAGGCAAATGGCCCTTGGGAAACCTCGTGACATAATGCATGTTTTGGAGGATGAGACTGGGAAGATTAGCTTTCCCGCGTTTGAGGAGCAATAAGCGAAGGTAGAACAAAGTCCCTGGGCGAGTCAAATCCGATAACTCACCCTGAGGAAAGAGGATGTAGTTGATAATTAAGAAAAATAACCTGAAAGGAACATATAAACTTCATGGTCATGAACCTATCCTTCAGAGACAAACAAAAGAAACAAACAAAACAAAAACACACAAATAGCAAAGTTACCGGTGAAGCGCGGGCAGATGCGTAGTAGAGACCAGCTCAGAACTTACCTCAGATCTGGGTATCTTGAACCACTCGCAGTGGCCCCGGTATGTCCCTTGCTCGCGAGGCCAACTCCCGAAGGCATAAACTGACAAGCCATTCAAAGTATCTGTGGCACCAATCAAGTCAGCCAAATCTTCCACCCCTATGTGAAAGAGCCTGCCAAAAAGATAAGAAGAGGCAGAAGGGGTGCCATGATGGTCAAAGGTGACGCGGAGATTAGCATAAAATAACTTAGTGATATCCGGATGGTAAGGGGTATCAAGTCTTGACAAGCCGTGGAGGCTCCAGGCATTAAGCCATCCTGCTATTAAATTCATATAAGGGGTGGTAAAACGCCCCTGAGGATGAAAGAAAAAACAGGCGGAAACTTCACGCCCCCCTTCACCAATATTACTTTGATAACACTCAAAAGCCTCGTCGTCTCGAAACAGATAACGGTTGCCTGGGTCGTACGACCAATTAGGCTTGGAAGGTGGTGCGCTCTGAACAGAGGAGCTACCTTCATCCCTAGGGCGCTTGGGATTCCTGGGATCTATGACACCGGCCATGGAAAACGGAATTAGAAGAAGAAAAACTTGGTAAGAGAAAATGATACGGGATACGTGCGCATGATGCCTTATATATAAACGAACTAGGGCACCGGAAAGCGTATGTCTTCTCAAACTTGCTAATAAAGGTGAGAAACCAAAAGGCGTGGCGGTTTACAATGAAAGAACACAATCGCTTCGCGATCCAAGGATTTTTATGAACAAAATTGATGAACCCAATGACATCAAGAAATATAATATCCATATCCATAAGCCAACTACAATCAAACCCAAAGAGCCATGCAAGCCCAAGAAAAACCCAAAATATCACATGACCAAAAAGTCCAACCACAACATCAAAAAAAAAAAAAAAAAACAATCAACTAAAACCAAGTCCAAAACTAAAACCATAATAAAAAAGATACAAAATGCCAACATGCCACATAACTCCAGCTCCTACTCAAAGAAAACCCATAACTAACTCGACCTCCCGAGATGCATCTGCTACAAGGGAAGCAAAACAAGGAAGGGCTAACACCACACCTGTGCAAGCTCCCTCTGAATCATCATCAGAATCAATACCTCTTTGGCGAGCCGACACCTCAACCAGCGGCTCAACCAATACTGTGTCCGGGGAGGAAACAGAATCCATCATAGCTGTAAAGGATGAACCCACAGCTGGAGAAGGACTAGTGAGGAGGGCCTCCCACTCTACACAATCCAACACCATCTCGTCTAGTGAGGCTGGTACCATGTCAAGCTCAGGAGAAAAGAGATCTTGGAGAAGCTGAACCATGCGATCATCCATGGAACCGACGGAGACTGGGCCCTCTGTCAAAAAGGGGGGGATGACATGAGAAGAAAAAAAAAAGAGAAGGGTGGTAAATATAACGATAGAACAAGTCATTAACAGATACCTGGTAAAGCGGGAACTAAAGGGGGAGCGTCATCCTGAACCTCTAATTCCATGTCAGGAATAGGACCCCTGAGCAGCTCGTCTACACTGATGAAACTCCGAACAGACAACTGATACATATGACAAAGGTCCCCCAGTCCAAGGGCCCATAACTCAACACCAAAAACCATCATAGTATAAGGAAGTCGTCCTGAATCAAACAAACCTATGAAGCGAGAAATTAAAAGAAAACCAGATGAAAGCTAAGTAAACAAATGATACCTAAACCGCGAAGTGCCAAGGGAATGACCGGTGTCGGACCGCACTCACAAGTGAGGACAGTGACAGCAACGATAGCCAAGGAATCATCAGGAGTCGGAAGGTCACTATCCTGAATAAATGGGGCCGGAGAAATCAGACTGGGGCGCAGGATCTCCTCAAATGGCACGTTGATTGTCTCGACTTGAACCTCCTCCATCTCAACTTCTTCCACAATAGGCTGAGGCTCAGCATGTAAGGCACTTCCCTAACCCAAAGAGCCTAGAAAATCTGAAACAACATGTAAGTCATGGTACTAAACAAAAAAGAGAAAAAGAAAGAAAAAAGGAACGAAGACGCATACCTGAAGGGAATGAAGAGGAAGGAGGCTCCATGGGGAAATCGGAACTTAATTCTTCACCAGTCCGACGGCGGAGTACATACTGTCCCAACTCTTCTGAAGGATCCGGACTTTCACGACGACGCTTCCTGAGTTCATCTCTGGCTGCCTCTATAGCCTGCTGCTCTGGATATTCTGGGGAAGGGCAGGAGTGCACCGGACTGAGAATATCTCCCGCCTCAGGAGGAGCATCGTCTGAAAACAAAAAGAAGTAGGGTAAATGCCGGGAACAACAAAATCAGCAAGGAAAACAAAATGTGACATAACCAAAATACCTAAAAACATCAAGAGATGCTCATAGCTATCTGACCCCTGCATAGCAGCCTGAAGGAATCCACCTGCTAAGGCGCGCTCAACTCTGAAAAAGAAATGACCAAACTTCCATTTTCCAAAACCTGCACACAGAAAACCACCAAATGAGCATACAAAACCATAACCAAACAAATGAAACAAAATAGAATATTCAATAAAATACCTGGGAAGGAGCCGTCAAGGGGCACAGGAGGCTCAACATACTCCGTAGCCTGAGATGAGCCTATCAGACAACCGTCGATCCCGTATGAGCCTCTGAGAGGTCTAAAACCACCAAGAGAAGCGTCCAAGCCTGGAGGCACAACGCGAGAAGATGGATAGACTCCCTCCCTCAATATCTCGGCACTCAAAGAATGAGGAACCCTAGCCCATCCTCTGAACCAGCGATCATGATCAACAGTCATGCGCCCCATCCTCTGCGGGCCAGGAACAGCACATCTAATCCCAGTCCCCAACCGTAAGGAAAAAGCGGCCAAATCAGCACAGTATGCCAAAGAAACGCTACTAGGAGGGTCAGAAAGTGCAGAAGAAGGAGTATCCTGATCATACCCACACTGCCAAGCGCATTTCTGAGGGCTGTACACCTCAGAGATAATCCTCGCACCTAGTCGAATAACCAAACAACCCTCTCTGATGCTAATAGCATAATCTCTAGAACGCTTGTTCCTGCGGGAAAGCAACCTCAGTGGAACTCCCTTCTTAGGGGGTTTTGAATCCTCAAACTCATACATCTTGCCCGTGTTTGATGGCCAGTTGCCCGTAAAAGCCTCAGGGCGATAATCGGCGATGTAACGATCACTCTTGGCAAAAAAGTAATGAGCAGTGAGCTGATCAGGAGGATGAACTGATGAGCCAGCAATAAGGCTGAGAGCCGGCATTGAACTCCGCACACCACGCGAAGTAGATGATGAATAACACCCACTCCAGTACACATTGAACCAACCATGTAATATGTGCAATGGCATAGTGACATAGGCCCTAGAAGGATCTCTGGAATAAGTAAGCTCTCGCATAGACCGATATGCATTCACCAAAGCTGCTGTGGCTAAGGACACTTTATGGCCTCGAGCCAATGTATTGGCTACTACAAAAACCCCTGGCCGAATGTAACCCACGGGCTCAATGACAACTATGAAGTAGCACAGCCACCATGCTAGATAGGCTGTCAGGATGGTCTCATCATCAAAAGCATGAGAACTCAGATCCTCCCATGGAACACACCGATCAGGAACATAAGTCTTATCTAAACCAGGCACTACAGGCTCCAAAGGACTAGCAAACCCCACGGCCTTTTCTCGCGGAATCTTATCCATGAAGTAACCAACCCAATCCTTGAAAGACACATCACGGCTCAAACCCTGGAGAGAACGGGTCATGGCTATCTCATAATAAATCCTAAACACAGTCCGTAAAGAATCCTTGTGGAAGAAATCCCCACGTCTGTCCATACCATAAAGCTCAAACTCTGGCGGGATCCTCTCCTCATAAAACAAACCCGCCACGGGAACCCCAAGCAGGCGAACCATCTGGTTCAGATCAATGGTAGCATTGCGATCCTCCAGAACAAAGGTGTTATCCATGTAATTCCAGTTGCTAGCCATGGCCCGAAGGATAACTGGATCCCAGGTATACCTAAACAAAGCCAGTGTAACTCCTCCAAATATCTCCAACTCTGTCAATTTCGGCCCCATATGCCCCATCATATAGCGAGTCCACTCGGTTTGCCCCGGAACCCAACGGAGCTCACCTTGAACATTCAAACCCCCAGGAGCCCAAGGGATAACATGACCCTCTGTCATCTCCATACTCAACAAATGATAATCTGAGGAGGAACCAACCCGTCCGGTAGGACCCAGAAACAAACCCTCAAAAGAACAAACCCCGCCAGCACGGCGAAACTCACCACCAGGCACAAAGGAATCATAGGCAAGGCTGTGAGGACGTACCTCTGTAAGAGAAGGCGGGTCAGGCCTCAAATGAGGGTATATGTGATCAGCATATAGAGGAGAACGATCATGCCGGGGTAGCAAACCATGGAAATTGTCCCTCCCGCGGAGAATGACACATCGCCACTTGGGATAAAGGTGCTTGTAGATTCCTTGCGGGTCCAGATAGCACTTGATATATAGGTCAATCGCCTCATCAGAAGGCCCATACACACCATTCCTGACTACGTCAAACCGGGGCACTGTGCTGTAAATCTCTTCGACAGGCCCTGTATCTCCTGCATATAACCAAGATCATGTTAGAAACCCAAATATCTTTGAAATGTAAAGGACACCAGAGCAAATTGTTCCACACCCAAGTTTCACAACCTGCTCTGGTGGGGGGCATTTGTTTACCTCTAGAAAATACTGCAAAAATATATAAATGTATAATAATAAGTAAAATAAATATAAAGAGCTACAGTCCTAAGCCCTCTTTTGACACATAAAAAATGGCGCAACCACAAGAAAATATACCATGTCTGAAATAGGACACGAATTCATACACTAAATCCGCATCTATCTACGGACTACTGGAACCCATACAATTATCCACAAATGAAATGTCAATCCAATTCGGCCCAGTCCAGCCCAATTTCTGAATTTTAATCAAAATAGATGAGGCCCAGTAACTAAATGGGCTTGGTATAATTAATAGAAAAGCCCAATCAAATAAAAAAAAAGAAAAGGGGATACGGGTCAAACCCTCTCCCTAGCGGATCCAAATCAAACCAAACCCGATAATCCCAAACCCATCCATTTAAATCTAATATAAAAAAAGGGGGACAGATGGCACCTCCCCATTGGTCCGTCCCTGTGGGCCTCGTCCTTTCTGTTAACAAAAGAAAGAGGCAGTACAGACCTGAAGGAAGGGCGCGATGATCGACTGAAGCTCCGCCTTTCGCCGATGTTGCACGCTGCCGCGACTTCAACGAAGCACACCGCTGCATAGAGGATTCCATCACGAACCTATCGACATCAAACACGGAGCATGTCAGACGGTGAATTCGACGGACGACAGAGGCAGTATAGAAATTAGGGAAAACAGAAATGTAAAATTACTTAGCAAAATTACCAATTGAAACACCTGATGTGCTGGCGTGGCTTTAGAATGAAGGGAATGTATGACAATTGAGGTTAATTGCGAAAAAAAAAGGAGGGTTACTGGAGGTCCTGATTGACAGAAATGCCAGGAAGGCGGAACTCTCGCTAAATGATGCTGCTCATGTTAATTGAGGGTGAAGAAGTATTACAAAGGATGTGAATGACATAAAAGAACTTCAGGAGAAGAGAAACGCATGCGCAAGCTGACACCAAAGTGCAATTCTCATAACTGGAGAGGTCCAGTAGGGAAAAGGAGTAAGAGAATAGTGAAAAAGGAAGAAATGGAGGGCATGGTCCTTCTATTCTGCAACCTACGACCTGGAAAAGGAAACCTACTACTGTAGGGATTCTTTTGGCAGGAGGAGGTGAGGTCACCGCTTCAATCGAGGCCGTTGATAGAAAAAGCATGATGGAATTATCTTCCTTATAGTACAAAATCGCTCAGCATTACCCAGGAGGGAGCAGAAGCACATGATGTGGTGAGAATGGTTGAAGTATACTTTCTAAAAGGTGCATACATCCCACCACACGATACAAATTGAACGGATGGATGATGCGCAAAGGGTGCTTCCCCATGGCACTAGATGAGGAAACGAAACAAACTTGGAAGCATGAATCATCAAAGGCAATGCATGAATTCTCCCTGGTGGGCCCAGGGGAAAATCAGTAAAAAATAAAGAGGACAAAGGAATGTAGTACATGAAGAATGAAAAAAAAAACAAATATATTATCTCAATTTTGCCCCTCCCTTCTGCCATGCGGCCTGACAAGCCTGTAATTAGGCAGCATTAAGTCAATTGAGTCAAGTTAAGAGCATAATTGAGAACATAGGGGTGTATTACTGCCTCTCTGAGGCCATAGAAGTAATTAAAAATGGGTGATGTCTATTCGAGTGAGGTGCTAATTGAATGAATGAAAGATAAGCTCCTAACATGTAAATATCAATCTGGTATTAAACACTCTTTCATGCCTACTGTGCCAATTGATTCTCCTGGCCAATGAGAAATCGACAGCACTCCTTCAAACCTGACAAAGGGAAATGCCTTTTCCACTTAAGATGAAACAGGAAACACCAAGGCTAACCAATTAAATGGAACCAATTAATAAACCATAAATGAATGAAACACCAATTCCACTTCTACCCTTAAATCCGAGATCAAAATACATATGAATTAAAGGATATTTGTGAGATTACATGCCAGCCATGGATGGCTCCAATGCAAAATCTATATGACTACTCAAATGGAGAAAGAAAGAAGAGACTGTCACCTAGCTGCAGCTAGGAACTCAAAGCTTGATACCCCCACAAGAACATCAAAACCATCCACTGCCTAGGGATGCATGGATGAGTGCCACCTGTCCCTACTCCACAACTGGCGCCAAATACTCCCTCCAAGGAAAGCCAGTGGATAAGGAAGAGGCAAATATGGCCTGGTCCCACCAAATGCCAAATGGCATGGGGGCCCATCCATCATAAGATATCCTACATGGCAAGTGAAGAGAAGTAAATCACAAAGCAATTATCTCATCCCCAGCCTGTAAGTACCAGGTGTCAAAAGGGGGTTGGAGAGTAATTGAGTAGTAAGAAAAGAAGAAATGAAGAAAGAATTATAAAAGTAAGGCGGCATACTATCTCACCATCACAACCATTAATCAAAGATAGAAGAATGGAGATGATGCCACATGTCCAGATGATGAAGTCACCAAACCCTGGAAATCCCCTATAAAAGAAGCTCCTCTTGAAGAAGAAGAAGAGGAGGCCAATTGTTTTTTTTTAGTCTGTCGAAATTCTGTCAAATTAAAAAGTCAAGCTTTAGTCAAAGGTAATAGATGTAACTTCTTGTAATGGCCTCCAAAAAAAATATATATAAATGAAATAATGTTGAAAGTAATTGTGATGTCTTTATTTTTTCTTTCCTGTTTTTCTGATTTTGTTCCTTGGAGTTTGCACTGATGTTGGTGAGGAGTGTGACATAGATTCCACACTCATTTATATCAGTTGTGTCTCTGAGAAGTCATGCATGTAGGAGTAATTTGCATCAACATAAGTTTTTTGTTCTTGTTAGTATGAAGTTAGATGCTGCTGGTTCCATGGTGAGTGTGACTTAGATTCCGCCTCCATGGATGCTATACTAGCCTCTGATCTCAGTTTACCTCAATAGATGTTATAGTCTTCATCATGTCTTTGTTGGGTCTGTCATGCATATAAGCATAGTTTGCATCAGCACAAGTCCATTATTGTTAATGCACAATTAGATATTGCTGATTTCATGGATTTTTAAGTTGATCTCAAATATATGAATCATGGTTACTGTCAGGCCCTTGCTAAATTTGTCATTATACAGTTCATGGTCAAGATTTAATAGGTCAAATCCTTGTCATACTCAGAATAATTGAATCTACAGTTGAAATAAATTGTTTTATCAAAAATGAAGAGTCCAAGTTGATATAAAAGGCTAAATGTAAAAAGTATATTTTAAAAACGCATGTAGGAGTCCTCTCATTCAGGGAGCCCATATCTTTACTTGCGTCAGTACCACTTAACAAAACATTCAATAAATAGTCCCTTTCATCATTTCTATCCAAGAATAAGTTTGGAGTTGGAGTTCATTCCTTTAGAACAAATGTTTCTGTCCTACTTAATAAGTGAAATGCATAACCAGTTTATGTTAAAATGGGTGGCATGCTTAAAATAAGTTTTGAGATCTTTTTCAAAAAAAGGGATAATAGTATAATGTGCCTGTGTCCCTTCTTGTGTCAGCATAAAAAAAAATATGCAATAAAATAGTTTTGTTTCCTTTATTTTCTGTCTAGGGGCAGGCCTAGAATTAAAATTCATATCCTCAAGATGAAGTTCATATCTCATACAGTAGATACTAAATGATATGAGCCCATAGCAAAGTTGTCCATAAAGTTATGTTTTGATGACATGCATATTTAAGAAAATGAAGGTATAATGGGGTTTGCACTCAAATAAAAAAAATACAAATGGTGGAAGTGGAAATTAGTAGTCTCTATATGCATAAAAAAAAAGGGGTAAAGAAGATTTGTTTAATCACTACAGTTCCTTATTTCACAACCAACACGTCATAATCAGCATGTTTTAACAAAAATGTGTGTAAAATTACACTCCCTAAATTAAAATGATTAATAGTCTGAAGTTCAAACCACCCAGCACTAATAACTGTTGAGCTTGCACCTGGGCTTGCTCCTTTGAAAACCAAGGGTGCAGGAGAAGTTAAACTAAATAAATAAAAAAAAACACTGGGTACGCGAAGTCATGTTCCCATAAAGGAGGAAAGGGGAAGTGAATTGGTACCAGCACAGACATTGTATGCAAATGTGACAAAAATGGAATTGTTTATGTTTGCTTAAACCCCAAAATGCTATCAAAAAGGGGGAAACAAATTGAGAAGGTTTTATGAAATAAAAAAAAGGCCAGGGTTCAAAATGAATAAGATGGTTTCATAGGTGGCCAATGGCCAAGTGTCGACCATGATTAACATTACCAACCTGGGTCTCACTCCTGCCACTCTAGTCAACAAATGCCATAGTCTCATTTAAAGTCTTAAGCCATATAAACACATCTGGTCAGCAAATGAAATGGGAATAGAGATGAAATCAAGTGCTTAATATCCAAATATTAGTCATGAGGTTTAGTGTAACGCGTGCAAAGAAGAGAGCAGCATGCATACAAAAAGTTACATAAAAAAAATTATTGCATTCTGAGAGTTTGTCAGACCAAAGGAAAAGTTAAAGTGTGGTACCTCGAATCGAGAAGTCTAATGTAGAATTGAGTGCATAGGTAACTCCACGACCTTCTCAAGGTGCTCCACTGTGCCCCAACCATAGCAATTCCTCACCGTGCTCCGCCAATTGGTTGCTTCCACCATGGCCACAGACTCAAACCAACTTGAAGCCAGAATGTCTTCAATTGTTGCGAATAGTTCAAATCGAAGGTGAAGGCGACTTCAGGAGATACCCACGACGCCTCATAACTCGCCCGAAATCGACGCGGCCGTCGGGAATCCTTGGTAACAGCCTCAATGGAGGCGTCCAGTCCAACGGAAAGGTCTCAAGAGTATGACCAAGAGAGTGGGAGGGAAAGGAGTATGTTCCCTGCGTAGGCTTGGCGCATCCGAAAGACGACGTCGACGTGCGAAGCCAACGAGTCGATCCTGAACCCAACTTCACTTCGTTCGGCACACAGACGCGGGCGTGAACCAAATGGCTCGATCAAATCCCAGCCCTCAACCCCTCTCTGATCCTCTGTGACGTTCAGTGTGAAACGAATCCCTGACGAACACAACACAGACAGCAAACCTAGCCAATCAGAAAATCTGAGAAGCAGAAAACTTCAAAAATGCATTAAAAATGGCTAGATTGTCAGAAAAATTCTCATAAAATATCAAAATGTCAAGAAAAATATAAGGAATATTTTGATGCGTCACATTATGCTGAAACACCAAAGTATAAAATATTTTAAAATTAATTGGTTTAAGGGATGACCATAAGTAAAAAAAAATAATAATAATAATAACAATAATAATAAATTTATATTTATATGGTTAAATAATAAAAAAAAGAGAAAAAGAAATGGAGCAAAAAAATCATTTCGAACATTTTATGTTCTGGACAGCAGGTACATTTGAACATTTTATGTTCTGGACAGCAGGTACATCTGAACAGTTTATGTTCTGGACAGCAGGTACACTTGACATTCCTTGTTCTGAAACAACAGGCACAGTCAAGCGTTAAAACTCGCAAAATTGAAATAAATAAAGTATATATATCGCTAAGAAGGTCAAAAAGAAATTTAAAAGTACAAATTTAAAAGTCCAAACTCAAAAGTTCAACCAAATGCTGAAAATCTAAAACTCAAAAGTCACAACTGAGAAGTCTAACTCAAAGTCCAGAATGCCAAAATTCAAAAGTTCAAACCAAGTTCAAACTTTAAACCAAAGTCTGAAAAACCAAAGCTCAAAAGTCAAACTCAAAAGTCAAAATCCAAAAGTGTTAGCTTAAAAATGCAAGACTTAAAAGTCAAACTCAAAAGTCCAAAAAATGTAGAATTAAAAGTCCAAACCTGAAAATGACACAAAGTCAAAATGGCACAAAGCCTAAAAGTGACTCAAGAGACACAAAGTCTAAAGTGACATAAAGTCTTAAAAGTCAAAGTTCGTCCCTTCAAGACTGCATCGCGTTTCGCCTTGAAGGAGACACCCTCCTGATATTCAGATTGAGAAAAAGGAAAAGTCAATTCTGAATGATCACTGAAGTTTCTGTCAAGAGAAGGCATAGCGCATCTGTACTCGCGACTTGAACGAAACCTCCAAAAAAAAAATCCCTAAATCCCCAAGCGACTGAGAACTGACCTAGAATACCCTATTTTCTAGTGTCGGACTCAAATCTAAAAAGGCTTGTTTCTACAAGTTCACAGCATGTTTGACCAGAAGCAGACTAAAATCTGATGCCCGGGCGACCAGAAGAAAAGTCAACTAGTGGCCATCACCTAAGTTCCTGTCAAGAGAAGGCATAGTGCATCTGTACTCGAGACTTGAACGAAATCCCAAAATCTCTAAATCCCCAAACGATTGAGGACTGATCTAGGATACCAAATTTCCTAGTATCAAACTCAAAAAATCTCTGTAACGGCACTAAGCCTGACCCAGCAAAGTAAAAAAAAAAAACAACCTAAATGTCTTAAAATGTGAAACTAAAGAATTAAACTGCATCATTCATGTTTGCATGGCACTGTTTAAATGATTGTCCTTCTGCTTTGCTTTCACCCTGAAATTCTCTACCAAAACACAATCCTTTTTAATTAAAATGGACTTCATCCACTTGCGACATTTAAACTTTGATTATCCCGATCTAGAGGTGCTCTTGGCTCGGTTCGTAACTGAGTTCGGAGGTAATTAACAGTAGGGGCTTGCGCCTACTGGAAAAAAAGGACCTACGACAAACAATCAACTCTCGAGGTACTTAGAACCGCATTAGTGCCCTTCGCTCGTTCGGAATGGGCAGTAACGACGGGTCTCAAGATGCTCGAGGGGTATCTGATCCGCATTTTCTTCGCCCCATAGAGGACTATCTGATCTTCCGTGGTCGGACTGAAAAAGTGCGAGACAAGTTGCTATTAAATTTGATTTAAATTGCACAAAATTACTAAATGAAAGTTTCTTCAATAATTATCGTATGATTTATATTGTCTGAATATAACTCATTACATCACGTGAATAATTTTTTGTGCTTCTGCTATTCTCATAGGTAACAATCTTTCATATGTACTATGAAATTTTCAAAAATTTATAAAAAAATGAATAAAAAAGAATTGATTGCAATATGATCTATATTAGACAAAATATATTCGTGTTCATTTTCATATCTGATAATATTCGAACCATATTCGTATCCGCTTACTATCCGAACCACATTTGTATGTTTATACATCCGTATTTGTATCTGTATCCGAAAAAATATAAATACGGATATAATTTGACCTCAATCTAATCCGTATCCAATCCGTTTTCATCCCTAACATGTTCAGGTAACTCAATACCTGTAAGTGGTGATAAGATCAACCGTAAGAAATTGACCACAAGATATAATTACATAAGAGATTAAAGAATATTAATTAAGAACAGAAGACAATGTAGGTAAATGGCATTATATATATATATATATATATAGAGAGAGAGAGAGAGAGAGAGAGAGAAAATCTATGGTGCATACTAATGTACGGAAGCTTCGGTGCATACTGATCTGAATTCTTGGATCTGTTTCAAAATAACCAATCCAAACCGTCCAATATGATCTCCCTATTGAAATCTCATTGCCGACCAAATTTTATATTTTTTCGATATTTTTAAGTATTTTTTTCGGATTTTTAAAAACTACTATTTTTGAATGGTTCAGAAAAAATTAGATTAGCGATTTTCTAAAATTTGAAAAAAAATACTTTAAAACTTCGAAAAAATATAAAATTTGGTCGGTAAGGAGATTATAATAGGAAGATCATATTGGACGGTTTGAATCAGTCATTTTGAAGCAGATCTAAGATTTCGGATCAGTATGCACCGAATCTTCCGTACATTAGCATGCACCATAAGTTTTCTATATATATATATATATATATATAATGGAAATTGACAAACGTAATGCAAATGGTACAATATAATGGAAACTTTGACTTCACGAGAAACTTAATATAGGTAACCGAGCACTAGGACAGTGCATCCGAGCACTATGGTACGGACCGGGTACAAATTACAAAATGAGGCTTCTGCAACGGTTCATTAGACAGTAAATTAATAAATTCGTCACAAAATAAAGATAGTGGCATTGTTGCAATTGTAGTCAAATATTTAGCGACAATTTTTTTTATAGAAACTGTCGCTAATAAAGTATGGTGCCAATAAAATAATAATCAACAGTGTTGGTACCAATAAAAAAGAAGTACTGTGTTTTCATAGTTTTTGTCAGAATAAATTGTTGGTGTTACTAATCGGTTTTTTATTCGAAATAATTCTTTTATCTTAGTCTATTTGGATAACAGGGAAAAAAAATGTCCAGAAAAAACATCCAAATGTATTTTATTTTCCTCATCCAAATGTATTCTAAGATATTCTAATTACTACACCGGTATTGGCCAAACCCCAGAAAAACCATTTACACAACAAGAAATACATAATATATAAAAATTAGGAGAGACGGTTCCTAGTGGCATCATGATAAGACAACAAAACATCTAATTTCAAGAATAGTGGTGCAACCGAATTCTATAATTTTCTTACTAATAATTTAAATTAAAAATTTAAATGTTGAAATTCGTTGATCTTGTTTCATTTAATGAGCGATATATTTTCTTATAATGTTTTTAAAATTTAAAGTTCATTTGGTATTTAATTAAGAGATGAAAAATAAACAAATCTTGTTAACTGCTATATATTAGTTCTATTATGTTTATATTTTGAGATCATGATCAAGTACTAAATAAACTATAAAATTTATATAGAAGTATATTACTCGTTAAATTGAATAAAATTAACAGTTTAAATTTTTTAATTTTATAATATATAAAATAGAAAGCTGTGGATTTTGATGGCAAAACCTTACTCTTTCGAGACAAGACACCGAAGCATTTAGTTTCGACAAAGTAGTATAAATTATTTTAGCATAATTAACCACATATATACCTCCGCAGAAATCTTTCAACCAACGAACGGCGAAGGTTAGGTTGTTGGCCCCGCAAGCAGAAAATAATTCCACCAGCCGGTCAGTGTAAATTATGTACCCCATAAAAGAGGGGTCCCGCATAAGGTGGCACACACACATGGGCCTGGTAGTCAAAAGGGAGTTTTTTAATGTGACACAGCATAGTATGGAAGGAGCTGGGGAAAGTGGGCCAACGAGATACGAGAAGCAAGGGAATAGTAGTGCCTCAAGAGATTTTGCACACTCATTTAGGGGAAGCCCGGCTGCAACTATCATCTTCTGACCTGCTAAGCAGTAATCTGCTTCACCACTTATGAAGTAATGATATCCGTAGGATGTTAGCTTAAACACGTTGTTGGCACCCTTGAGTTCTTGTATCGGGTTGCTGGTGTTGCAATCCCTGTAATGCCAACTGTCCACAACCAGCGCTGATTCAGCTTCAATGTTGAAATCTGCACATATTTTAATCAGAACAGAAATTAAGTACAAAAACTTGTATCACTGCGATTTTATCTTTGTGAAGAAAAACTATAAAGGACAAAAGGTACATCAATCTCGGATTTTTTTTTTTAATTAAGCTTATCACAGAGTGTATCGTTGACGGCATATGTGTGACTCTTTGTCGTCCACCAAGGTGTGCCGGGGGTGTCGCCGATGCTGGACATGATTGCCGAGGTGGTGATAAGAAGCGTGATGCTACTAACGGAGAGGACAAAGACGGAAACCAAGGAGAAACGAGCAGTGGAGGTAGATGCCATGGAATTTTTTTTTTTATTTCCTTCCCTCTGAAGCAGATTCGAGAAGGAGAATTTGATTACGCGTTGGCTTTTACAAGAATTTCCAATTTTGAGTTAATGCTTCGGCTGGTTCTTATAAATAGATTTATTTAACATGTATACTTAATTCCAAGAATAAATAGCGCCAGACTAATTCGGTCTGCCCAAAATGAGTAATTTAGTTGTTTACTTATTTTATGTGCGTTCTTTTCTTTATTTAACGCTCGACTACATTTTTACAATTATGAAAATTGGGAAAAAAAATAAAAAATAGTAAGTGTGTGGTTGCAAACTTAAAAAATAGTAGACGTACACCAGCCCAAACTTAAGAACTCTAGATATTAGAGAATCAAATTTATTGACTAATTTAAGAATTATACAAATAAGCAAGTACAATGTTGCATTGAAAGATTGTAGCAATATAACAAATTAATTATTAATTTGATAAAAAGGGGAATAAAAAGCAACATAAAATCATAAATGAGTATTCAAATTTCAGGAAAAGAAGAAGTGTGTAAGTATAAGGGCCTGATCGGTATAAGTGTACGATTTAGCGGGAAATTTTAGATCAGTTGAAATCGGGACCTAAAAATTTGCCACGAATTGATTTGGCGAAAAAATGCAGAAATTTTTCGGACTTTAATACCCTTGCCGCGCTCTCTCTCGATAAAAACTTAACCTTCTTTTCTTCATCGTCTTCCTTTCTCTAGTGCAGTATTCCATCTCTTGTGTAGTCAACAGCACCACTAGAAGCAACTACCCCTCTTCTACTTTTTTGTAAGTTATCTACGTTTTAAGCTTTGTCTTTAGTTACCCCTTACCAGGCACACCAGACGTAGGATAAAAAACTTGAGAATGGGATCCGTAAATTAAAAAGTTTAAGAAGAGACATACTTATAAATTGTTTAATAGTTTATTTTTTTAATGATCTACTCTTTGAGATCTAGCAATATATTAAGTTGTTAAATGTCAATGATTGGTAGATGCTAGTTACATTATGATCAGGGTTAATTTAATTTTATATCCATGATGTATTATGTCCTTAATGTATGTTATTAATTTAACTTTGTTATATATCATTTGCATGATGTATTATGTCCTTAATGTATGTTACAAATTTAACTTTGTTATATATCATTTGCAAATTAGTTTAGTTCTTACCTTAAAATAATAATTCATTTATTTCTGTTATTTACTTTTGGTGTTCAATTTTATGATCTATAGCACGTGGTCCAACAATATGTGTGTGTGTATATTGTGCATATTAATATATTGAGACTTCAATACAAACTAATTCTGATCGTTGGATGTGCTTCAAGATTCGTGCGGATGAAGACGCTGGATTAAAAAATTACGATGTGCCTTTGTCTTTATTTTGCTCTGCTTCTCTGTCGACTAAATCGTCCCCTTCTCTGAACATCTAAATCTCTCGTCTCTCTCTCTTGAAAACCTAAATCTCTCCTCTCTCTCTCTCTCTCTCTCTCTCTCTCTCTCTCTTCCGACTCCAACTCCTCCTCGAGAATATGCTCTACTCCATTACACGAGAATAATGCAGCTGGTCGAAAGAACTGAGAAACCCTAGAACCATCGTGAGAATCAAATCGCGCCTCTCTCGACTCATCTCCGTCAATCGTGCTGAAGCAAGTAAGTCGCGCCTTTGTCTGTCTCTCTCCTATCGCGCCGCTCTCACCTCCGTGAGAAAACCTAGCAAGTTAAAGTTTCCAGGTAACTTTCTCCTTCTTCCAATTAATAATTTTCCAACTTCATTTTGACATCCATATTTTGCAATTAAATGAATTTGCAATATGCAATTTCATTACGACAACTCCTTCCAAGAATTTGCAATTTTCTGTCATATAATTACCTTGCAATTTGCAATTTCACCATTTGGATGGGTAAGGAATAAGCAAGAATAGCAAATTCCGGGCGAAAATTTATTCCTAATCATCTAACCTCTTCATAAAATTACACATTTTTTAATATTTTCTGCCTAGAAATAGGCTATTCCTCTTATTCCTAAACGATCCAAACGACCCCCCAAAATTTATCCCTTTTGACTTTCAATAACAAAAAGGTCATCTTTTAGACTTTTAGTTGTTTAACAATTTACACTAATTTTGTTAAAGAAAAGCAACAGGTCCGATATAGCAAACAAAAGATATAGATAGGGAGTAATTACCACTGTAATAGTCCAGTGGCTGTAATGATAGTTTTTTTTTTCTTTATTTTTTGAATTGCTTCTGCGTAATGTCACTTGTAACTACCAATAGTTTCAGTAAAAGTGTATAGCTGAGTACAGTAGGGATGCACCAAAATTTTGCTTTGTTCCAGTGCTGGTCTGCACTGATCAAGTTTTTAAAAAATTCTATTTTTCTGTTTTATCATCGTTTTATCTATATTTTTGTTTACACCGCACAACCGTTTTATCCGATATTTCACCGTTTTATCGTCATTTTATCACCGATAAATGCTAAATCACCACCCAACCGCTAAACCGCACAAATCGCATTTTAAAATCTTGGCACTGATATATAGTTTTTGTACGGTAGCATATATTTTGAAAAGAAGGTGACATTTTTTGGAGTCGTTTGGATCGCTTAGGAATAAGAGGAATACTCTATTCCTAGGCGGAAAGCATTGGGAAGTGTGTAATTTTGTCAAGAGTTTGGATGGTTAGGAATAAATTTTCGCCCAAAAATTGCTATTCTTGCTTATTCCTTACCCATCCAAACAGCCCCTTTGGTGATTAAAAAATGAAAAGGATAACCATTTATATAGCTTTTGGAGCCAATTCTATCTATTTACTGCTATAATTTATGATATGTGATGTTTAAGATGCTTACTAATAGATGTTTTCCTTCTTAATTTATAATTTTTAGCATGAATGGGAATGAGAATGAGCGGGTAGCAGCAGATGAAAATGATGATATTGGTCGTACCTCTATTTATAAATTTGTTTGCAAAATTGATAATATCATTGAGAACATTTGGCAAATAGAGGGTGATGAGGATATGAGAAAATCTATGGTACTATACTTACCATTTAAATTATTTCTTCTTTGCATTAGAAAAAAGAAGATAAAGGAAAGGGGAAGATGTCTAGTCATGGAGATGGCAGCAATGAGTATTATGGAGAGGATTTTAATGAAGAAGAATTAAGAAGATAGTGGAGAAGATTTCAATGGTGAAGAAGATGATAGTGGATAGAGTGACTAAGTATTATTTTGTGAATTGGAAAATGTAGAACTAACAACTAGCAAAAGTTTGTCTTATTGTGAATTGGGAAATGAAGAACTAACAAACAATGCTATAGAGTTGACTAAAATTGACAATGTTATGGAGTTGTCTTTCTTGTATAAACTGAGACAATGGAAGAAGAATGGTTATAGAATGGTTGTATTTAGTGCAATTTTACTTTTTTTCTTGTTCAGATTATTAATTATCTTTCTGTATGATATCTATTATAGTCTCTCTGTTGAAATTGTACTAACAGTCTAGTTGCATTTCATGTTTTTTGTGTGCTTGTTCAATTCAACAAGTTGATTAATGAGTTCAATAAATGTCAATTGTAACTCTCTCAATCTTGCATTTTTAACGTGGATTAATGTCACTTGTATGTATTTGTTTCATGTTTGATATTTCGTGTTTCCTGTATGGATTAATCTTGCATTTTAACGTGGCACAAATCCTTAGAATAAAACAAGTACAAATCAAACATGTACCAAATGTATCCATTTAGCATTTGTACCAAATCAGATCCATTATCCAAGCTACATTCCTTGAGGTTCTCTATATGCATTTGGTATAGAAACTGATTACAGAAACATCTTTATTATGAGAGATACAAGTTACATAAACTACAGAGATGCATGATCAAAAATTGATTATACAGAGATACATGATAAAAACTAATTACACAGAGATCCATGATAAAAACTGAGATATACAAAGATACAAGCTAGTAAGCTACTATGTGTGTGTGGTAAAACTGATTACAGAAATATAAAAGTAAACTACAATACCTACAAATAAAAATGAACTACAATAACTACATAGATATATGATAAAAATCAAAGTACCAGAAACATTGAGCCTAATTAACATATAATTATGCATTAAGCAGGACTTATATCTGACATCACGTGAAGATAAGTGAGGCTAGGGTTTTTGCAATGTCAAACATCGCTTAACCTATCAACAAGATTGTTATACAGCCTAAATTTAATCATCGACAACATCAATAAGACATCAAATTAACTCGAAACTAGATATTAGGAGTAAACCCTAATTTATCAAAAGTACTCTACCGGCTTAAACATTCAACATGAAAACTCAAAAAATAAAGAAAAGCCAAATTGCAAATTGCAAATTCGTTTAATTGAGAGAAGGAGAGAGTTACCGAAAGCTTCAACTATTCAGCGATTTCATGAGTTCGGCGATTTCGCGAGCGATTCAGTTGTTCGTCAGAGAGGTGAGAGAGAGTCAAAGAGGACTGAGTGATTCGTTAAATAGGTCCAAGAACGACGCGATTCGTCACCGATCTGTCGAGAGAGTGGACTGAGTTCTAGGTTTCATTTTTTATTTGAGAGAGAGAGAGGAACGAAGAGGTAACCATTTAGTCGAGAGAGAGAGTGCAGAGCAGAATAGAGAGAAAGGTACATCGTATTTTCTTAATCCAGCGTCTTGATTAGCACAGATCTTGAAGCAGATCCAACAATCTAAATTTGCAGAGCTGATAACTGCAATCAAGCAGTCAAGCAATCAAGAAATCATATGCCAAAAAAAAAATCGTTGTCCAAAAAAGAAAAATGCGTTCCTCTCACCCCCGCGTCGCTCTCACCCTGCCTCAACCCCTCACGCGCATCCCTCATGACAAGTCCGGTCTTGGTTACCAAAAGCCATATCAAACTAAGAAAAAAAACTTGTCACACAATAAAGGGAAACAAGTTACACAAAACACACAATTTCAAAAACCTAGGATTTCTCGTGGTCATGCACATATGTACCAAAGGAAACCTAAAAACACTAGAGTGCAAAACAAAAAGAATTTACAAAATCAAAAAAAGAAAGTTTTTGTTCCAAAGGCGTCCAATAAAATTTATTTTAGAGGACCCGATGGATAGTGTATGAATTTAAAGAGCAACACTCTTCTCAAAACCACAAAGCTCAATCCAATGGGCATAAAAAGAATGTTTCCCAACATTTCCAAAAGGATCGCAAAAAGGATCTCAAAGCCTTATCCAATGATCCTAAGAAGAAGGTTGAATACCTTAGAGCCCATTACTATTCTCATTTTGTCAAAGATTCCACCATACCTAAGCCAAAAATTTAGGGAAAACTTGCTATAATTTTCACTTTTTGTCGATTTACAAAAAGGAGGAGAATATTGTAGTAAAGCTTGTGAAATGCCAAAATTTAATCGCTTTACTAATGATATTGTTTTGCAAATTGTCAAAAGGGAGAGATTGTTGTACTAAACGTCTCTAGATTTGTCAATTACAAAATAATATCATTTGGCATTTAACAATCTTCTTTGAGTTTTATAGGAAGAAAATGCAAATTATGAAGACTTGGATAAAAACTTTGAGCAAGATCAAGATCAAGTCTTTAGTGAGTTTGTAGGCTAGTTTAGACTAGGATATAAGGTATACTTTAGTCCTTGTTTATCCTTGAAATGAACTAGATAGCAGAAAAGCTCAATATACTAGTAAAATTCTGTTTTCTGTGACCCCGCGTCGTACAACGCTACAGTTAAAGACTTGGAAAATTTTCTATGTACCGTTGGCACAACGCCACAAAAATCTCATGTCTCCTCCACTGCTCAGACAGCGTTGTCCCATGTAAAACCCATGTAAACAACTATTTTTTACATACAAAGTTGCAGGCAACGTTAAACAATGTCTTTCAGCGTTGTGTGACAGTTGATCGATGCAGAGGAAACTGGTCAAATTAAATTCTTAAAATCCGATACTAATTCGTTTGTAGTATAGTTTAAGGGTCGAATCACGGGGACAGACTATTCTTTTTCCAAGTTAGACAATTCAAATTAAGTTAAATCCTAAGGTTAAATAAACAATTCAATTTTCGAACAAGTCTGAACAGAAAGTAAAATGCATAATTAAAAACCTAATTAACCAGAGAACTTAATTACTAAAGAGATAAATCAGTTGACGAACGATTAGGGGTTCAGGTTATCTAACTTTTCTTGTCTGTCAGGGTTGGGGCGGACCGTTCCATTTCTGGGACGGACCGTCCTGGACCCTGTCAGATGGCTGGAACAGGCAATTCTGAGCCAGGCGTCCCCTTCCAGACGGTCCGTCCTGACTCTGGAACGGGCCGTTCCAATCATCTGATACTTGTTTTGTCATCCTACTTGGTTATTTGCTGAGTGTTTTAACGTGAATTAGACCAAACCTAACCTACAGACTTGTGCTCTAACTTCCGTTCAGATCAAGTTGAAGGGTTATGCTTGGTAATTCCTAAAACTCCTGAATTTCAACTTCCGTTTCTTGGTTCAGATGCTTTAAATTGATTTTTGGGTCTTGGTAAACTCTCAACCTTCCGGTTTATTGAATAAAGCTCTAATTTACATCAAAGTCTGGCTTAATCCTTCCGGATATCGCCTACCTACTTATTCTAAGTGTTAATTTGTTATTGCAATTCGATTTTGACTTGAAAATTAAACTAGGCCTTTGTTTAACGCAACAATAAGATCAAACAATAACTAATTTCAACAAATAGATAGCAAAACAAATCACAGAGAATAAAACGTAACTTAACTCAACTAATAAAGAAGTATTCAATCAAAACAAGCAACTAAAGAAAAGTTATCAAACCATAGCCCTAAACTAAACTACTCTACTAAATCCATGCAAGAAAAATTAGGTTTCATCATACAAAGACACAAAGAAAAGAGAAAAAAACCAAGTTATAACAAGTTGTGCTCAATTTTCCGCGCTTTTGTGCTCTGTCCCCTCTGGGGCGGCCTGTCCTAAACCTGGGGCGGTGCGTCTCAGGTGCATGGTTGGTCGTCTCAACAGGCTGACTCTCTTGAGTTAGTTTCTGGCTTGGAAATTAGGATTTCGTATCTCTCTTGAGTTGGGGACAGGACAGAGCTTTTATAGCACTCATTGGCGGTTCCAAAACGTGGCATTGTTGTTGGAATTGTGTTCTAAAAGTTATCTTATGGTGATTACTTTTATATGTTATATTTATGAATTGGATGTTATTACATTTTGTTCCATGAGTTTATATTCGTATTTAGAAGTATTCAAGAAGATTCTCTTGGTCTTGAACCGCAGAACTCTAAATAAAATGAATATATATCTCTAAAAAGTTCACAGATCTTGGATATTAGCAGGAACACTAATATGCCATACAAGACTGTCGTGTTGATTAAAAGTACGTTGTAGTTCTGTAAACGTTGATAAAGGATTATCATTTAATAACACGAGTATATGAAAAGTTTCATATATTAAACAGAACTAATTGATAAAAATATTATATGGATTGTGTTTGTGTCATTAATATTTTTATCGTGTCATTAATTCTAAGATTGATATGATATATTTTCACATAAGAAATATGCAACGTGATTATTACTTAAAGCCATTTGAAGCTTGTGGTGATAAAAGTAATATTTCTTTGTATATAACTTGTGTAGGAGGGAAATATATATGTCAATAGCTAATTGCCACTCATGAATTGAGGAATGATATTATAAAGGGCTCCGTGGTAAAGTAAGATTATAAATAGATCCAATATAACTGAAGTGCAGTTATAATTATATAATCATACTTATTGGAGACTAAGAAAAGATTATAATACGAAGATGACACAGCCCTACTTTGTATAATAATCATAATATCATATGGCAAGGAATAGACACAAGTAATGTTAATAACATTACTAGAAGGATCGTGTTTCGTAAAAGAATTTGCTAAACATCTATATTATTTGGGTAGCTGTAATGTATGCTAGAGTACCGCTTACAGTTTATGGAATAAAATATTTTATTTCATTGCCAACATAATATGGATCCTCAATATAGGTCACACCAACTAAATGGATGTTGTCCCTAATTTAAAGGCCTAGAAGGGGGTGAATAGGCACAAAAGCAAAGTTCTAAACCGGTATGTTCAATATTTGGTTCAATTCAAACTTGGTCTAACAAAAAACAACAAGACATAAGCAATTCACAATGCAAGGAAAGTAAAGAGAGAAGAAAAGAAGTGACACGCGATATATTACGGAGTTCCGACCCGCTAGGAAGTGCTAGCCTTAGTAGTACGTCTCCGGGAGTTCCGCAACCTCGAAATGGGTGCGCTCCGTTCAATTCCACAACGAACGGGACTACAAATTCGAACCAAATCACCTTGTTACAATCACTCTCAAGGTGGATTGGCCTAACTCAATTAAACAAGCTCAAACACTCAAGGGATTGAGGCTCTAACCAAATCACTCAACAAATCTAGCAATTAACACTAGTGGATTGGTTTGCACACTCTAATCTCAATGATTTTGCTAAATTAATGCTCAAACACAAGAGAGAGTAATGTCTAACTGGTTGGAGCTCAAAAGGGAGGAATTTCAAAGGTTTCAAAAGTGTCTAAACAGTTCCAAGAGGCCTCATATATATAGAGGGCGCCAACAGCTCCAAAAACCAGTCAAGACAGACTCTACCGTTACACAACGGTATATGGCGTTGTACAACGCCGAAATAGCCGTTGAAAAATCAAACGGTCACAGACAATAACGTTGTGAGTTGTCAGAGCGTTGTGTAACGTTGTATAGCGTTGCACAACGCTTCAGCAAAAAATCCAAAGCAGAAGCTCGACAGTTCCGTTGGAACTTGTCAGAGCGTTATGTAACGCTTGGTAGCGTTGCACAACGAAGTCAAGAAAAGAATCAAGGCAGAACTGACAAACTCAAACAATATTGTCAGAACGTCATACGACGCTGACTGGCGTCACACAACGTGGCCGTTGCACAACGCTTTTCAGCGTTGTATGACGCGGACAGAGCAACTGAGCGATGTCTGAGCGAAGTTAGGTGCATGACTCAGACTAACGTTGTGTAACGCTGTAGGGCGTCACACAACGTTGTCGTTGCACAACGCTGTCCTGCGTTGTATGACGCGGACAGAAGCTCCAAACTAAGAATTGAGCATTTTACCAGCAAATTGATTGAGATTAGTTTAGAGTTTAATTAAACCTTAACTAAGGATTCTAACTAATCCAAAGCAATCTCTTGAAGCTCCAAACTATGCGCCACACTTGCTTTAATTCATTCTTCAAAAAATCTAGCTATAAAGCACTAAAAAGAGATGTTAGTTTAAGGGTTTCGGTGTTGTTTTGCAAATCGGCAAATCAAGAGAAAATGTTTAACCAACAATGGGAAACAAGAAATATATTTTCTATGTACAAGGTTTCATGTTGTATGAAACAAAGTGTACAAATAGAAAATTATATCACATGACGTGATTAACTAGCAAGGAATAAATTTATCGATATGTGAATATTATGAGTATAATATGTGTTTCACATACTATAATAATATATGATTATTATTATAGAGTGCATAAATTTATTTAAAGCCCAAGCCCAATTATTTTAACAAATGAAGAGAGAAAGAAGGCTTTAAATTCGGGTCAGAATTTGAGCCAACTTTAAAATGACAATTAGTATAGCAAATGATAACCAAATTGGACAAATGATTTATGACAATTATAGCCCTGGAAGTGTAAAATCCAATGGTTCAAGTTTCATGTCGTTTGGAGTTTCCTACAGAGAGTTATCATTGTTTTAGTGCTGCAACGTCAGAAATTAAAAGTGCTGTTTTAATTTCTGATTAGTGGCTTTGAATGCTATACGAATTTGAAAGGTTTATTCTGATGTTTTATAGGTAAAACAGATCAAAAAAATTAAAACACAAGTAAGTCTTCATATGTTGAAGCTTTGGCTTTCTCATCCTTAAAATATTTGTTAAAATATTCAATCGATTAAAATCGATCAAGACACGGGTGGCGGACAGTGGCGAAGCCAGAAAAAATTTCAATGGGGTTCAAGTATTAAACTATATATTAGTATTAATGTACAATATCATATTGATAATGAAAATTTTAAATATTGGGGTCAACAATAGAATTACTATTACATTTTATGGGGTTCAAATATAATATTTCTTAGAAAAATATCAATATCTTACCAAAAATTTAATATAAACAAGTATCTATGAATAAAAAAATGGGTGACATTGCACCCCATTCTCTCCACTTAGATTCGCCTATGGTGGCGGAGCTAGGTGTTGACGGGGAATTCGCTAGCACGGATTCAACTGTCATTCTTGTTTCGGATTCAAGGTGAACCGAAGAGGAATAAAGCTTCGTTAGAGACCATAGGTATGGCTCAACAATCCTTCTTATAGGAATATATGTGATTGTGATGCAAATATAATATAAGAAAGTTAGCGATAATAAGAACGATCTTAGATGTTATCGGTTAATAAAATTTTAAAATTACCCGATTCGCATCATGAAATCCTTCAATTGGTATCAGAGCATTAGGTTCTTTATTATCTCTAACTAGGCTATTTTATTATGTAATTTTATTACATAAGTGCTTAGTTAATTGTTCTTTTGTGTTGCGGTTCTAAAATTCGAGCTGAATTTTTGTTACATACTTTGCAATATTGTTATTAGATTACTGGTTGATTATTTTTGTAATTTCTAAAATTCTTACTATTGTAAAAGAAGTTTAGAATAGGATAATTATATAGATCAAGGTTTTGGACAGATCTATGAGGTTAAACAAAAATAAGAAAAATAGCGCGTTGCTGGATTTTTTTCCAGCAGCAGTAGCAGTTTTTGCTGAAATTAAAATAACGATTTCTCTCAAATGGATTATCGTATTTTAATGAAACCAGTTTCTAAATTTAGATATTGAAGTCTAGTTTTTAAATAATAAAACTTTCCTATACAAAAGTTTTATGGAATTTCGTCACAAAGGCAAAACAGCAACAGTGCGCAGTTTTTCTGTGACAAGGACATTAACGGTTTGAATTTTCTTTTAAATGTTTAAAAGATTATTTTTCATACTATGGTGCAAATTGTAACAGAGAATTATAAATCATTTTTCTGGAATTTAAATGATTTAGAGAACTTCAATTGCATAAGAAATAGAAATTAACTAAAAGGTACAAAATAGTGCATCGGTATGCAATTCCTATTTTGATTTTGTTTTGCAGGGAACCGAGTTTGTATGTCTCATTCCAATACCTTGTGTGATGTAAATTTTGATGTGATGTGTTTATTTGATTGTAAGCAAGTTTAATAAATATTTATTAATTAGGCACAAAAGGCAATTTATGTATAGGATGCCTTTATTTATTATTTACATCATTTGCATTGTGAGATGAGATGGGTTCCTAATACTTGCACTTAGCAAATTTTATTTTGAAAGGATTCATAATAAAGTTTGGGGCAGCATATTTATTTTATATGTAATTTTTCATCCAATGGTGCAAGAATACAAAACGGTGGATGAAGAGAAGCGCAAGAGGCATACAAACTCACAAATGTTTTGTGATTGTGTTATGTGATGTGCTTTATGATTATATGTGAATGATATGTTAGGATAGGTATGGGTGTATGGAAACATGACCTACCAAACTATAGTTACATTTGAATTGTCCAATGAAAAATTAAGTATTTTCCCTTCTTATTTTATCCACTTTAAGCTAAAGATTATTGAGATGCATGAGTGCATCGTGGAATGTGTTCGGATATATTATCAGGCCATTGATAAGTGGATTAAATGTGAGGCATTTGATACATTTATTTTATGGAGATAATATAGCCAAACATATTGACCAATAAAATAAGTTTGCTTAAAGAGCAGTCAAGATCTAGGCTTGAAGTCTCGGGAAAATCGTTTAGTAAGAAAAGTTTCTTAATAAACAACAAGAGTCATAAAGTTTAAAAAATTGCAAACGATTGCAAAAGTTTTCTAAAAGGTTATGATTAGTAAATGATTACTTACCTTGATTTTATATTTCGGATGAGTTCGATTTATTTATGATGGGATCTTGAATATACTGCATAATGGACAAATTTTAAATATGTAGTATGAATTTTTACATAAATATTAACATGAAATCCTTTAATTTATTTTATAGAAAGACAAACAATGTACTTATCCGATCCATACTCGAAAAGTTTCCGTTGGAGAATGATGGTTCTAATTTCCTTGATTGGGAATTGAAACTCCAACTTATCATCAGGTCGGAGGATCTTGTTAATGTATTGGAGGAAGATGCTCCAGTACTAGGTACAAATCCCTCTGATGAGGAAAAGACCAAATCTGAAAAGTACCGCAAGGACGAACTGAGCGTTCAAGGTCTCATGTTGGCAAGTATGGCTACTGAACTTACTAGAAAGTTCATAAACAATACTCCAAAAGAGATAATTGAACGTCTCTCCAAGATGTTTCTGGAGAATGCTCGTAAAGAGCGTTCAAAGATCACCTTAGCTTTCACAAGGTGTAACATGGCAGAAGGGTCTTCTGTCAACCAACATATGTTGAAAATGTTGGATTACCTTGAGAAATTGGAGAAGCTAAATGCTCCAATGCATGCTGACTCTGCTGAGGATATAATCCTTGGTTCATTGCCTCCATCTTACAGAGATGTAGTCATGCATCTTCACTTGCGTGAAAAGGCAATGACCCTGGATGAGATCCATCAGACTTTGAAGCAAACTGAGGCCGATATGAACAGACATAAGGGAGAGAAGAATGTTCTTGCGATCTCACAGAATGGCAAGAAAGTTCAAAAAGGAAAGGGCAAAAGAAAGATATCTAAAAAGAACAAGGGGAATGGAGAAGCTCAAGCAAGCACCTCCAAAGGCAAAAAGAAAAATTCGCCAACTCCGCAAACCGAGTGCTATTATTGTCATGAGTTGGGACATTTTAAGGCGAATTGTCCAAAGTACAAGGCTGACTTAAACTCAGGCAAAATAGAGCGGAAGCGTCCCAAGGTTCCGAAAGGTATATATGTTATTGAGATTAATTTAACCACATCTATTCATGATTGGGTAATTGATACTGGATCATGTGCTTATATTTGTGCAAATATGCAGGCACTAATGAATAGAAGACATCTCAAGAGAGGAGAAGTCATTTTGAAGGTGGACAACGGTGTTAGTGTCTCGGCATTGGCCATTGGCTCAATAAATCTTCATTTATCTAGTGGTTTAATAAATTTGAATAATGTTTATTATGTTCCATCTATATGTAAGAACATTATATATGTGTCATGTTTGGACAAAGATGGTTATGTCTTTACCATTTCAAACTCGTGTTTGAGTATTGCAAAAGATGGAATTTTCTATGCAAATGCTACTGTTCATGATGGTTTATATTTGCTAGAAGTGAATGATAAACATGTTCTAAGTATCAATAACAAAAGACTCAAAGTATCTCATGAAAATAACACTCTCTTATGGCACTATCGTCTTGGTCATATAAATGAGAAATGCATTAAGAAGTTACATGATAGTAATCTTCTTGGTCTCAAGGATTGCAATGCAATAGAGACATGTGAATCTTGTTTAGTTGGTAAAATGACTAAGAAATCTTTCAAAAAGAAAGGTTCAAGGGCGAAAAACTTATTGGAATTGATACATTATGATGTATGTGGTCCAATTAGAACAAGTGCACGAGATGGTTTTAGGTACTTCATTACGTTCATAGATGACTATAGTCGTTTTGGCTATGTTTATCTAATGAGGAACAAGAGTGAATCTTTTGACAAGTTCAAAGAATTCAAGAATGAAGTTGAAAATCAACTGAATAAGAGAATTAAGATTTTTACGAACTGATCGTGGTGGAGAATACTTGAGTAATGAATTTGGTACATATCTGAAAGAGTGTGGTATCATACCATAATTGACTCCTCCAGGAACACCTCAGTGGAATGGTGTATCTGAAAGGAGAAACAGAACATTGCTTGATATGGTTCGATCAATGATGTGCCAAATAGAATTGCCTCTTTATTTTTGGAGACATGCATTGCTAACTGCAGCTTACACACTGAATATTGTTCCATCTAAATCTGTCGAGAAAACTCCGTATGAGTTGTGGACAGGAAAAACTCCTGACTTGTCTTTTCTCAAGATTTGGGGTTGTGAGGCTTACATCAAACGATTGATGTCAACCAAACTAGAACCCCAAGCAGAAAAATGCTTTCTTATTGGCTATCCGAAAGAAACAAAAGGATACTACTTTTGGCACAAGACAACAAATAGAATATTAGTTGAAAGGGGTGCAATTTTCTTAGAGAAAGTATTTCTCGAAAGAATCAAAAGTAGTGGGAGTAGTGTAATGCTTGAGGAAACTCAAGAAACACTACAAGACCTCGATCAAGTCATGGATGACAACCATGTAGATCGAAGTAGCCCAACCATAGTTCCGACGGCTAGTGGGAGCATTAGTGTACAAGTTCCTCAACCTATTGAGGAAGAGGTTCACGAATCACCACATGGTGTTCAATCGAGTATTGAACTAATTCCACGAGAGATTGTGCAAAAGGTTCAAGGTACTCAAGATGAACACGAAGAGCTACAAGAACTGAGAAGGTCAACAAGATCTAGGAAGAAGCCTGATATGTATCTAGAACTTAATGAGATCTTGGTAATGGATATGGATGATCCAAAGACCTTTGAAGAAGCAATGAAAGACAAGACTCAAAATCATGGTATTTAAGTCAATTATTACTAGCCATTGCTGCATTTTATGATTATGAAATATTGCAAATGGATGTCAAAACAGCATTCCTTAATGGAAATTTGGAAGAGGATGTGTACATGGTACAATCTCCAGGTTTTGAAGATCTAAATAATGGCAGTAAAGTATGCAAACTTCAAAGGTCCATTTATGGATTGAAGCAAGCATCCAGGAGTTGGAACAAGCGCTTTGATGAAGAGGTTAAACGCCTTGGATTTATTCAAAGTAAGGAAGAACCTTGTGTATACAAGATGGTCAGTGGGAGCTTTGTACTTTTCTTGGTCCTATATGTCGATGACATACTATTGATAGGCAACTTTATTTCCTTAATGGAGCAAACAAAATTTCATTGAAAGAGATTTTCTCAATGAAAGACTTGGGTGAAGCCCAATATATCTTGGGAATCAGGATATGTAGACACAGGTCACGTAGACTCATTGGCTTAAGTCAACGTACATACATTGACAAAGTGTTGAAATGATTCAACATGGAAAATTCCAAGAAAGGAAATGTGCCAATAATGAGTCAAGGTGTAAAACTTAGCAAGTCTCAACGTGCTATGACACGTAAAGACATTGATACCATGAAGAATGTAGAATATGCTTCTGCAATTGTTTCTATCATGTATGCTATGGTTTGTACACGACCTGATGTCGCGTATGCTCTAAGTATGACAAGTCGTCATCAAGCCCATGCAGGTCCTGCACATTGGACTGCAGTCAAGAATATCCTTAAGTATCTTAACAGAACTAAGGATAAATTTCTTGTGTATGGAGGGACAAGGGAACTCGTTGTAGAAGGCTACAGCGATGCGAGTTTTGCAACCGATTATGATGATAAAAAGTTGCAATATGGATATGTATTCATTTTGAATGGAAGCGCTGTTAGTTTGAAAAGATTCAAACATTTAGCAAACAGCTGACTCAAGCATCCAATCAGAATTGATGGTTGTTGCTAAAGACAACGAAGTAAATGTTTGATCAAAAAGTTCAATGAGGAACTTGACGTGGTTCACACTACAAGATCAAACATATGGATAGAAAGTACTTTGTCATTCGGGACTTCATAGAAGATGGTAAAGTAAAATTATTAAAGGTGGACACGGTTGGTAACACAGCAGATCCGCTAACAAAGCCTTTATCTCAAGCCAAAAGTGAAGTTCACTTTGATTCCATGGGTTTGAAAAACACATGGAGAGTGGATAGAGATAACAGAATGAGTCAAAAGGCAACCTTAGTTTTAAAGTTAATACATAAGAATGTATAAGAAGAAACTTTAAGAACAAATGGGAGATTGTTGGAATTGTGTTCTAAAAGTTATCTTATGGTGATTACTTTTATATGTTATATTTATGAATTGGATGTTATTACATTTTGTTCCATGAGTTTATATTCGTATTTAGAAGTGTTCAAGAAGATGCTCTTGGTCTTGAACCGCAGAACTCTAAATAAAATGAAATATATATCTCTAAAAAGTTCACAGGTCTTGGATATTAGCAGGAACACTAATATGCCATACAAGACTGTCGTGTTGATTAAAAGTACGTTGTAGTTCTGTAAACGTTGATAAAGGATTATCATTTAATAACACGAGTATATGAAAAGTTTCATATATTGAACAGACCTAATTGATAAAAATATTATATGGATTGTATTTGTGTCATTAATATTTTTATCGTGTCATTAATTCTAAGATTGATATGATATATTTTCACATAAGAAATATGCAACGTGATTATTATTACTTAAAGCCATTTGAAGCTTGTGGTGATAAAAGTAATAGTTCTTTGTATATAACTTGTGTAGGAGGGAAATATATATGTCAATAGCTAATTGCCATTCATGAATTGAGGAATGATATTATAAAGGGCCCCTTAGTAAAGTAAGATTATAAATGGATCCAATATAACTGAAGTGCAGTTATAATTATATAATCATACTTATTGGAGACTAAGAAAAGATTATAATACGAAGATGACACAGCCCTACTTTGTATAATAATCATAATATCATATGGCAAGGAGTAGACACAAGTAATGTTAATAACATTACTAGAAGGATCATGTTTCGTAAAAGAATTTGCTAAACATCTATATTATTTGGGTAGCTGTAATGTATGCTAGAGTACCGCTTACAGTTTATGGAATAAAATATTTTATTCCATTGCCAACATAATATGGATTCTCAATATAGGTCACACCAACTGAATGGGAAACAATAAATATATTTTCTATGTACAAGGTTTCATGTTGTATGAAACAAAGTGTACAAATAGAAAATTATATCACATGACGTGATTAACTAGCAAGGAATAAATTTATCGATATGTGAATATTATGAGTATAATATGTGTTTCACATACTATAATAATATATGATTATTATTATAGAGTGCATAAATTTATTTAAAGCCCAAGCCCAATTATTTTAACAAATGAAGAGAGAAAGAAGGCTTTAAATTCGGGTCAGAATTTGAGCCAACTTTAAAATGACAATTAGTATAGCAAATGATAACCAAATTGGACAAATGATTTATGACAATTATAGCCCTGGAAGTGTAGAATCCAATGGTTCAAGTTTCATGTCGTTTGGAGTTTCCTACAGAGAGTTATCATTGTTTTAGTGCTGCAACGTCAGAAATTAAAGTGTTGTTTTAATTTCTGATTAGTGGCTTTGAATGCTATACGAATTTGAAAGGTTTATTCTGATGTTTTATAGGTAAAACAGATCAAAAAAATTAGAACACAAGTAAGTCTTCATATGTTGAAGCTTTGGCTTTCTCATCCTCAAAATATTTGTTAAAATATTTTATCGATTAAGCAATCGATCAAGACACGGGTGGCGGAGCTAGGTGTTGACGGGAAATTCGCTAGCACGGATTCAACTGTTATTCTTGTTTCGGATTCAAGGTGAACCGAAGAGGAATAAAGCTTCGTTAGAGACCATAGGTATGGCTCAACAATCCTTCTTATAGGAATATATGTGATTGTGATGCAAATATAATATAAGAAAGTTAGCGATAATAAGAACGATCTTAGATGTTATCGGTTAATAAAATTTTAAAATTACCCGATTCGCATCATGAAATCCTTCAATTGTGGCTCTGGAAGGCGGTGGAAACCGCCTCACCAAATCAGGCGCTCTATTTTTAGAAGTCTGTAAATAGCTGGGATGACCTGGTCTGGAATTAGGGCGGCCCGTCCCAGTATGGTCTGTGATATCGTCATTATTTGTTGGTATTTGGACCGTACTTGGCACTCAAATAACACTCAAACTATTGAATTATTTAATAAATTGCTACGATTTCCAAGGAATTGGCTCTACCGTCGTTTCTTCTCTCATTTTTACAGAACTTTGATGATTTCTGATGATTTTGGAGCATATAGATGGATTCCCGACGTAGCACGCACGCTAGATGACTCATTCCTAGCATTGGAGGCTCTTTTCTCTCTTCTGGTCGACCCGAACAATCATCTGTTCGATCCGACCCAAACCTATGGCAGCCAGGCTCTATTTTCTCTCTTCTGGTCGACCCGACCACAAGCCTGTTCGATCCGACTGGGCATCACAACAGCAGACTTGTGCAGCTGTCTTTTCTCTCTCCTGTTCTGTTCGATTGCACACCTGTTCGGTTTGACCAGGTTGCCGCCATATCACATAAGGCATTATTTCTTACATAGAAACTGATGGAAATGGTAATTTCTTGCGCCCTGGTGCCCTAGCCTTCCATCCTTGTGACCTGGGACATCCATATATACACCTCTAGGCCTGAAGGAAAGGGGGATACCTTCCATACCATAAAATTCCACTTTTCATAGGCGTTTTTCTCTCTTCCACAGTTGGAGATCATCAAAGCTTGGTTCTTTGAAGCGACGGCAGCAAGGAGACGAGTTTGGTGACCATCTTGCAACACACCACTGCCTAGAGATCATAGTTTGAAAGCATAAAGGAGTATTCGGTTTATTCTTCTATGTTTTCTTCTCTATTTTCAATGGGCTTGTATCTTGTGATTTCTATGCTATTTGTTGTGTGTTTTAATACTATGTTAGGCTAAATTTATGCAGTCTTAGGGATAAGGTAGTAACTTAGGTTTGGATGTTGTGATTTGACTCGATATGATATGATATGTTTTGTTGATTTGTTTTGTTGAGAATTATATTAATTGCTTGTTTGAATTGCTTGTGATTTCCTAATCACCTTCTAGTTGTACGGCCGCATCTAGTCAAGTCTAAGTTAGGATAAACAAGATTAGTTCAAATAAAGTATTTGGGATAAATCGTAGATCCGAAAGGGGAGATTAGTTTGACACCAAAAGTGTAACTTTTAGACAAGTCTAAAAGACCTCTAGATATCCTTATGAACTCCAACAAACAAGTTTAAGTTGATTGAATTCTATACCAAAAGTTGTGAACCAATCGAGTTAATTAGGTTAGGTTGTGATTTAACCAGTTTCTAGTCCAACAAGCGACAGCTGAGAAAAACATCGTTTGATGCACGAACAGATCCTCGTTCGAATCGAACAGAGAAGTGAATGCTTGAAAAACATCGTTTGATGCACGAAAGTGATAAAATCTATGTTCTAGAGTCCAAACCGAGGTGAAACCTAAACCCTAAGACGCTTTTTATTACTGTTTAAACCCTAAAAACTTTACTTTGTTATTTAGATTATTTTATTTGACAAAAACAACCAAAAATATCTACTTTATTGCACTTAGATTTATTTCAACTATTTCTCCACCAAAATATTCTTGTCTAGCTTTTGAAAAAGGATAAGTCCGGTATTCAATTAAACTGTCCCTTGGGTTCGACCCTAAAGCTTTACTCCAAACGATTAGTGAGGTTAGCTCTAGGTCTATAAATTTATTTGATTCCTAGGTTTTAAGCCTTCATCAGTCTGCACTGGGTCGTCTGGACTGCCTTTGAACTGCGTCTGCATTGGTTTGGGATGGCCCGTCCTGAGGTTGGGGCGGCCCGTTCCAATCTACCTAAGTTGCTCAACTTGGTCGATTTCCTCCGTTCTTTGTGCCAAAATGCGATGAACCTATATAAAAAACTTGCCGGGCTACGGCTGAACTTTCCTACATCTAACATTAGTACAATTTAAAGGAAAATGAGTAAAAACACAAGTATTTGAACACAATTTGGGGGTTATTCTGGTTGAAAATCAAGTACGGAAACCATACATCAACAGTATATAGCATTGTACAACGCTCTGTTGAATTCGTCAGACTTGTTCCCTTTGTCTCCTTTCTAACGTTGTGTAACGCTAATCAGTGTTCCACAACGCTCTGACAATTCCAACGGAAATGTAGGAGTTCTCCTTTGGTTGTACACTCCTTCGTTGTGCAACGGCATATAGCGTTGCACAACGCTCTGACAGACCAACGGCCATATTAACTAGCCGTTAGAATTTACAACGGTCAAATGTAACGTTGTACGACGCTATTTAGTGTTGTACAACGCTACGTCCAGTTTTTGCTGGTAAACTGCTCCTTTCGAGCCCTATTTATATCCACCCCTTGTTCTCTCTTAATAGAGAGTTTTGTTTTGCAAAATTAGACCAGAATTGAGCCTTTGAGCAGAGAGATACTCTCCCACTTGAGCTTTTCATAGCTAGACTATCTTTAGAGATTTAGTAGCCTCAAACACCACCGCCCCGACATTGTCGCTAGGTGTAAGTTGGAATAGGTTGAGAGCTCTTCTCCTTTAAGGCGTTGTGCTATTTGAGTTAGGCCGATCCACCTCGGTTACTTGGTGTAAGAGGTGATTTGGTTCGAAATTGTAGACCCGTTCTTATTGGAATTGAACGGAGCGCGCCCTTTCGTGGTAGCGGAACTCCCGGAGACGTACAACTAAAGTTAGCCTTTCCTAGCAGGTCGGAACTCCGTAATCATACCGAGTGTTCAATTTCTCTCTCTCTTTTTCTCTTTATTATCTTGCTATACTTGAATTGCTTGTGTGCTTGCTTGTATTGGGTACCAATTGAATTGTGTTAGGATAGTTTATACCAAATCGGTCCAAAACCTCAATTACTTCCGCTAAATCTTGATTAAACCGCCTCTTTTAGTGACGACAATTTCATCAAACAAAAAGAAAATATAATCATTAGAATAATGGATATTATTCTTAGTAAATGATTATTTTGTTGCAATAATTTGATTCGATCATGCACCTAAAAGCTCCATATAACGACTGCATTTAACTAAACATATAGGGCCGTTTGGATCGCTTAGGAATAAGAGGAATAGTCTATTCTTAGGTGGAAAATATTGGAAAGTGTGTAACTTTGTAAAGAATTTAGATGGTTAGAAATAAATTCCCACCCGGAATAGACTATTCTCCATTATTCCTTACCCATCCAAATGGCCCTATAATTCATGAAATTTATTCCTTGAAATGTTTAATGGAACACAAACTAAAACTTCAATATTACAACTACATCTAACTGAACAAATAATTTATTTAAGAGATGGGCTAAAATCAGCCACGACCGACGAATGCAACCGTCAGCTACGATCAAATCTCAATTTTCAAGATTCTAACGGTAGATCTGAGAAATGACCTGTAAATTTCCGCAAAAAGAAGGGTGTACAGTGTATGTGTACAATTAAAATGAGAAACATGGAAGGGCTTACATGTGAGATTTGCATCATCACATTTCCAGTTCCAACAACTCGTTGTCGTTGACGACCAGATTGCTTTGCTCGTTGGAGCTCCGCCACGAGTACGAGTACGACACAGTCTCACAGTCTGTTGTTTCGGTGAATCTCAGATTTTGTTATTATTTTTTTTTTTTCGCCGTTTCCTATTCTGTTGTTTCGGTGTTACTAGTCCATGCTATTCTTATCCGATCCCAATCCCAAGTTAGCTAATTGATAGGTTAGGTTGGTATATCTCTCCCTCCTCCTCCTTCTTGATCTCTACCATAAATACGCCCAATTTCTGTAATTTTACAACCATTTCCATCTAATTTCTTTGCGTCTTCTTCTCATTTTTTGTGTAAATTTTATCATCTCTAATTTAGTTTGGCTTTCAAAACGTTTAGCTCGCTCAAATTTATTTAATCCTTATCTTTGCTTTTCAGATATATATTGCTAGATAACGCAAACATGGTGAAGGATACAGAATATTATGATATTTTAGGTGTTAGTGTAGACGCATCAGCTGCAGACATAAAGAAGGCATACTATCTCAAGGTGCTTCAGAAAAAAAAAAAAAAAATCTAATTCCCTTGTATTTTTCATGACAAGAGATGTTTAAACTCGTTTGATAATTCATTTGCTTCAGGCAAGGTTGGTGCACCCAGATAAAAATCCAGGGGACCCACAAGCTGCCCATAATTTTCAGGTTTCTTGTAGTAACCATTTTCTCCCTTTGTTTCACCAATAATACCTAATGATGCTTATCTTTGCCTCATATTCTTGTGATATCTATTCTGACCATTGAAACCAAGATTATTACAATGGATACCAAGTGTACCATTTAGGTCTGGTATTGGCTGGCGTCTACTGGGCTGAACTTTACCTGTTATCTTTCTGACATGGTCAATATTGAGTGCAAAATAATTTGAATTAAGAACTCAGACATTTATTTTAGCTTTAAACTGATCAATTTGGCACTGGTAACAGTTTATTTTTTTGTGGAAATTACTTTACGCACTCAATTTTTCTATACACTCCTCTATGACCATTATACCCCCAGTTTTTGCACATAAAATTATAGCATAAACTTCTTTTTTCTAAAACTGAGAATAGTTTGATCATAAATGTCAAATTGGAAGTGAATTGCTAAACGGGGAGTCCAAAAAGTAATTCCCATTTTTTGTCAGAAACAAGAAAAGCAGTGTCTATTAATTCAGAACTTAATTGTGAAGCCAGTTTTGCAACAATATTTCAAATCCAAAAAGAATCCAAATATTATTCGTCATGGAAAAATGGGTCCACTTAACTGCCATGTCGTTAGAGTTTTGGGTGTCAGAGAGATTTTTTCTTTAGAATTTTGGGCAAATAATATATGGAATGAAATTGGACATTAAGTAGAATAAGACTAAGAGACATGTTTGGGGTTTTGAAAGTGTGGAAGGGACAAAATAGTGGTTGAAATTTGGGGACTTGTGCTGAGTCCGCTGGCGACTAGGCTTTTTGATATTTTGTTAGTAAATGAACTGAAATGGAAAAAAAAAAAATCAATGAAGCGAAAGCATAATTAGAGACATTGATGCTTTTCTTGCTCGAAAAATGGGTACAGGTTTCTTGCTTAAAATAGTACGATAAGTAAAGATTAATACATAATGATAAGATACAATAGTATATTTTCCAAATACAGCAAACTCGCGCATGTTTTCATAGCCATTGCAGAAAACTTGCTCAAAGTTTGTGGGCATTAAAGTCTGGCCTAGCCTTTTCAGCCTGTTCTTGTTCTCGAATTAAATTGTTGTAAGCCGTCAGTTCATGAACTCTTGATCTTGTGCAAAATTAACTCAGAAATTTATAATTTTATAACACTTACGTGGTCATCACTGATAAAGAAGAATAGTATGTGGTTCAGTGCATCAACGTGACCCCTTCTATCTTTTTGTTATTTTCTATTCTCACTTCTAGTATAAAAAAGTTATTTTTTCTCTACTTGTTCTCTATAGTCCTACTCTATATATGCTTGAAACTTCAATTACATCCATCCAACAGATACTTGGAGAGGCTTATCAAGTACTCAGCGATCCTGCCAAAAAAGAAGAATATGATAAACATGGAAAGGAAGGCATTTCCAAGTAAGATCTCCTTGTCTTTTAATTTATTATATTATTATTTTTTGTTGTAGCACATACTTTGTTTTGACAAGAATATTTGTTCGACTATTTGCCCCATTGCTATCTGACCTTGCTATAACTTGGGAGATTTTCTTTATATCTCTAAACTTAATTCTGTTATCCCCATACTACTACTTGCACCAAGCGATGCATGATATACTGCAGTATTTTGTTGGCAGCCAATATCAACAGCTAAATTTTTTGGATACTGTATCAAATTCCAAGGTCTATATCCTTGCATACCCATACTGTCAATCGTGTCCAACAATGACAATTAGAAACTACAACTTTGTTAAACCATTGTTTTGGATGAAAAATATATTTATTTTGTATCTTGTGTTCATAATTATAATTGCAGTGATGTCATGGTGGACCCTGCCGCCGTATTTGGGATGGTTTTTGGAAATGATTACTTTGAGGATTATGTTGGACAGCTTGCACTGGCATCCCTTGCATCTACTGAGGTTGCGGAGGAGGCTCAAGGCCCAGATGGCAAATCTAAAGCCCACGAAAAATTGAAGGTTACCAATATATTTTGCAAGTTGAAAAAGTGTTTTCATTTCTTGTTACTACTCTTTTGGAGATACTGTAATTACATTAAAGACATTTGCAGTTAATGTACAAAAGTTCACTATGCCAATGAAGAGCAAGTAGTTTACTTTCATTTTTTCTCTACCCCTAAAATAATGCAGGAGATGCAAAAGGAGAGGGTGAAAAAGTTGATAGAAAGCCTGAAAGACCGTCTCCAGCCTTATGTCATCGGTCAAAAGGATGAATTTGTAAAGTGGGCTAATTCTGAGGCTCAACGCCTCTCTCAAGCCGGTAAAGTTTTGTTTCATCATTCATTGTCAAAGATTATTACCATGCCCCTATGAAAGATGTTTTTGGTAGGCATAGACATTTTGCTTAGTATATAAATGATTGAATTATATTGGTTAGATTATTAAATTACTCAGAAGTGGTGTAAATTATGTTAATCATGTGATGTTTTGAGATGGCGTTGAAAATTTTGAATAAGAAGGTTAACGTGTACAACTGCTTGAAACTGTTGCAGCTTTTGGGGAGGCAATGTTGCACACAATAGGGTATATATATGTAAGACAGGCATCAAGGGAGCTTGGAAGGAACTTAGTGATGCCGTTTATAGCTGAATGGGTAAGAGACAAAGGCCACCATGTCAAGTCTCAAGTCAATGCTGCTTCAGGTACACTGTCTTTCCACAAAATGGGGGTTATTTTGTGTACCTCATTAACATGTTAAATTCAAGATTATTTTTGCAAAACTTGAAGTATCATATGCAACCTGATTAAACATGAAACGATCTTGTTTTTTCCTGTTCAATCATGGAAAGTATAGTTTATACCAATGTAATTTCTTAATTCTCTTCAACTATGGGAAAATCCAGTATCTTTCAAAAAAAAAAATAATAATAAAAATAAACTGTTTCTCGTTACATTAGTAATGCGAGGGTGGACATGACATTTTCTACAGATTATTCAATTATTCATTTTGAAGGTGGTGTGCTGTGTACCTCATGTTCTAGTTATAGGAATATTCATTTTGAAGGTGGTGTACCTTATGTTCTAAGGTTTTGGAGGGGCTTGCTAAAATCTTTCCGATCAAAAGATATTTTTACGCAAAAGTTTTCTTGGACTGTCAGTAAATCCAAAATAGCATGATATCGTCCTTTTTTTTAGAATTTGGAAAGGTTGCATTACCTGATTTGTACTGTAAGTTTCTTTCTGCGAAAGGTTATGTAGAGGGGTTGACGAATTTGGACACTTTATAGTGTTTTCAGGGGCAGAACCAGGTTTTTTTTTTTTTTTTTTTTGGGGGGGGGGGGGGGGGGGGGGAGGTGTGGAGGGCCTGCCGTCCCCTTAAATTTAATTTACCTTTATTCAATACGTTATCTTTGATATAGCAAGCATGCATAAAAAACACAATATGGCCCCTTCTAAACTAAATAGTTCAAATTGGTTCACTCCAAATATCTTTTCTGGTTCCGCCCCTGCATGTTTTCTCTATATAGCTGGTAATGTGAAACCATGTTTGGAACTGTGTTTATATAGCTGCATTGTTTAGTATAGCTCGGTCCCAAGCCCGAGTAAAAGGAGGAGGGTTGTGATAGGCGAGGCGAGCCAATGTAAAAAACCCAGCCATCTCTATGGAATTAGTATCTATTTATGTTTTGTTTTGTTCTTGGATGTGTTCTCTTGTTGGGTTTCTTTTCTATCCTACCCCAACTTGCTTGGGAGAAAAGGCTTAGTTGTTGTTGTTGTATGATTTACTTTTGTTTTAACTTTGGGGTGCTTAGGTGCGATTTCTCTGATACAATTGCAAGAGGGGATGAAGAAGATAGACGAAGGTGAGAACAGAGATGAAGCGCTTTCAAAGGCCTTGGAGGCAAAAAAAGAAGCTATGCTTGGGTCTGTTTGGAAAATTAATGTCGTGGATATAGAAACTACACTCTCTCAAGTTTGCAAAGCAGTAAGTCAAGAGTTGCAATTTATAACATTCACAGAGATTGGATGTTCCCAGTGAAAATCACAAATTGGAGATACCTTTGTTTGACAACAAAGAAAACTTGCACAGTTGCACCGTTTAAAAAAATAATAATAATAATGTAGTTTTTTTTTTAATAAAGAAATTTAACATTTAATTGTAGTGCTTTGGTTATTTGTTTTAGGTTCTTAGAGAACATGCAGTTCCCAAAGAAGTTCTCAAATTGCGGGCTAAGGCCCTAAAGAAACTAGGCACTATATTTCAAGTAAGTGTTTCTTGACGTCTATTTTTCTTAAATTCGTTCTGTAATTGTAGTTGCCTTTATTACTTGTTAGAAAGCATCTGATATTTCTCTTATCATTTTGTATTGCTAGGGTGCAAAACTAACGTACCGCAGAGAGAATAGTCTTCGTGTGGAGAATAGCAGCAGTAGCACTAATGACACATCATAAAATATGTAGCTTAACACAGTTCAATGCTCAGCCGCTGTCAAGTTTTTCTTAAAAAAAAAAAAACGCAGTTCAATGCAATGCTTGAAAATTGTGCTTGATTTCTTATATTCTTTTCCATTTTTCTACGCACCAAGTACATGTAATTTGTTCGTATGTTTGGGTTTTTTTTTTTTTCTTGTGCAAATGTATGAATGAAAAATTAGCTAATTAGGCACACATATAGATGTGCTTTAAAATGGAAGATTGTGAAGATGCAAAGTCTGAAGGTCGTTAAGTTACCATTGGTGATTGGTCGTCAGTTTGAGGAGATTGAGCAGGGTCAACGTTCATAAATTTTCCACAACAACGTATTTATTTATTTTTCTTAATAAATTTTTGATAGTTAGTTGAAAAAGAGTAAAATAAAGCAAATTTGTAGGCATTTACAGAAATTTATGGTATAGATAGATTGCATGTCATAATTTTATTTTATTATGATAATGTTTGAGGTAAGAAATAAAAAAAATAAAAATATAATGAAAACATTTAAATCGTTGGGTTGTAAAATGAGCATGATTAATTGTTGTAAAGAAAGCAGTGGGATGGATGGTTCTTTTGGTTTGAAAGCGGTTTCACATAAGTTGGCAGATTATGTGCACAGAAGATCTCTCAAATGGCAATAGAATAAAGTAGAGGTGGAGTCTCCTTCCTTCCTTCTTGTGTCATTGGAATCATCTCTCAAACGCCTGAAAAAGAAAAAAGGAAAAGCCCCTTGATCTGGCTTAAATTTACGGAAGTTTGCCACTGGCGTCAGCACTTCTCTGGAATCAATCCCATCACATGTCTATGTCTACTACACCCACCGTAGAAGTAGAAGTAGAAGAAGATGGCTCCATTTCGAAAAGCGCGGCCGTGTTGGCATGTGGGGCCATGGCTGTATTCTACGTGGCAGTGCTCTACGCGCCCACGGGACTGCTGCGGATGAGCACGCCCGTCTCACGTGACCACTACTTCATTCGCCGCTTTGTCTGCGCCGCCCTCTCTACGGCCCTCTCTGTCGCCGCTACTTTCTACCTCCTCACTGTCAGAATTTCTATCTAATTTTATTTCATTTTATTTCTCAACTCTCAACTTGGGTGTAAATTAACTGTACTGTCACTTGGTCTTTAATAGCTTGGAGAATTGCAAGGCCTATCAGCAATGTTGCGCGTCTTCGGCCTCAGAACCGACCATTTGGTATCTTCATCCTTTCATCTTTATCATTTCTACACACACCTAGACCTAGCGCAGATTTCATACATAACATAACCTCTCTACATGCAATGCAGTGCCAAGCAGTCCTCATTCCTTTATCCCTTACCTCTTTAATCTACTTGGGTTCCTTTTTCTGCAAACTCCACGCTCATAGCAGTAGCCACAATGGATTGATACCTTGTGTCAAGCAACTTCCACAAGGACTGGCACGCTGTGCTCGCAATGTCATGGCGTGGCGCAATTATTTTGTGGTTAGACATTCTTTCCTTCTCAATAAGAGTATTTACATGTAGCCTTACTAATTTAACACCTTTTTACTGTTTACCTTACAAATTGACCACTGAATATTCTTTCCATTTAATTATTATATAAAACCAAAAACTTTAAAAATAGAGTACATCATCTCATGCTGATGTCTCCGTATAACTCATTTATTATTGAAAATTTTCTTTTCATTCCTATTGATCAGGCACCCATAACAGAAGAGGTTGTATTTAGAGCATGCATGATACCCCTTCTTCTTTGTGCTGGTTTCAGCACCACTCTCATTATCTTCCTTTGCCCCATGTTTTTCAGCTTAGGTACTTTTCCACTTTTTCTTTTGCTGAACTGCATTCCCAGTCTAATACTGCCACACTTATTTTGCAAAGTTTTTCTTATTTTTGCTTCTTCTTTTGCACTCTAAATTGGAAATTTTCTGAAATTTAGTGAAAGATTGAGGTAATTTGTTCTTAATGTGGCAGACTTTAAAGATTTCTGGGATATATTAAAGCAGGAGAGAAGAATTTTATTGTACAAAACTGTGTGCAAAGCTGACCACCCCCTGCTTAAGTTCTTAATAATCTATTCCACCCTATATTACAAATATACCAAGACTATTAATATAAAAGATAATATCTGCAAACCTTGCCATATTTGCACATCTTCAAATTGGTGATGGTGATAAAAAACCAACATCAATTTATTCACTAGATGATCATGTCTTACTGCAGTGAATGCTTTGTAAAGATGTCAGCAATTTGAAAATTAACGGGCACATTATCAGCTTCCTTCAACTGCATCTCTAATGGTCAATGCTGTGGTCGTGCAGTGGTTTAAAGGCATAAGCGTTCCTTCTGAGAGTGCTGGGGTTTGAGTCCCACTGGGGTGGGATGAAAATGGGTGTGTGGGTTGTGGCCTACTGGCATGAATCAAAAAAAAAAAAAAAAAGCTGCATCTCTATTGAGTGACGAACAACCTCATTATGTTTAGTTCGTTTATAAAATATACTGGATCCTTTGCTATATGAATTGCCTTATGATTGTGTGCATGAAGTGGTACTGGTGAAGATTGAGGGAACCCGATATCTTCAATTATTCCCCTGAGCCAACCAATCTCTGGTCATGTTGTTGACACAGTCTTTTCTTTTTATTAAAAAAAAAAATAGTTGAACCAAGTAGAGTTCACAGCATTCATTTTTTAAATGGTCCTTGTTTATCTAAATTTATTTTTTATATATGCATTGTGTATTTTTTTCCCATTATGAATATTTAATAATATTAATTATTTGTGTACTTTTTCAGCACATTTAAATCATTTTATTGAGCTGTATTACCAGGGTAGACACAGCTTCTCTAGAGCCCTTCTTGTTGTCGGTACTACTGCACTGTTGCTCTTTCTAATCATCTTTCTAAATGTAGTGGATTTATAAATGTAGAAAGTACAAAAAAAAAAAAAAAACAAATGTGTTCATAATTTTCTGAACGCAGGATTCCAGTTATGTTACACTGTGGTGTTTGGTTGGTATGCTGCTTTCCTGTTCATCCGCACAGGTTTGTACCTTATATCATGTTTTGGTGCCATACTCATTTATACTACTAGGTTTGCTTATTATTTTTTTCTTTTTTCTTCTACTTTAGCTGTTACATGATATATTCTTAAAGGATCGTATAGTGGAATGATGCCATGCATCATTTCCCACATCAACCGATATCATATTTTCTGTTTTTGTATGGTTCAGCCTTGAGCGTTGTTTTTGGAGTTCCAAAAATATGCTTTAGCACAATATACAAAAGGAAACAGAATAAATTCAAGTTTATATAAAAATAATAAAATAGCGCACTTGGTATTGAGTATGGACTTATGCAGCTTATCTTGTAATGTTTTCTTATTTTTCTTCTTTTTCTTAACTCTAAATTACAATGTCACAGGAACGTTGATAGCACCCATTGTAGCTCACATCTTCTGCAATTATATGGGATTACCTTCTTTCCATGCTTCCCACATGCGAGGTATGCATTGTAGGCTCCAGAATTGCGGTATTAAATTTTTGGACCTTTTGGTTGGGTAATGCATGTACTGATAGCACCCTGTACCTGGTACCATTTTACATTAGGCTTTTAACTTTATTATTACTGTTTTGTTTTTGCTGTGTTCAACTGAGCACAAATTGCTTATCCTAAAGGACAAATTGTGTCCCAATCTGATTAGACATTTGGTGATTAACTGAGTTATTCATGAATTTTACAGGTTTGGAGACAATAGCATTCCTTGCTGGTGTTGTCGGATTTTTCACTCTTTTATTTCCTGCTACCAGACCAAACTTGTACAATCATAGGATCACTGGATGCAACTGTTGGCAGGCCTATTGTATCCTATACCAATGAATTCTGTGTCATTTATTTTGGTGCATTTGGAGGTTACATTAGTTAGGTCAAAATTTTTCCATGTATGCTCTTTAGGATGTTAGATTAGATTGGAGAATAAACGACATTGGAGATGTTAAAGAAGTTCCGATCAAAATTTTGCAAACATAATCAGGGGCAGTTAAACATTGCGCTAATTTTTCTTTTATAGTATCTTGACTAACGTAAGTTATGGACCTAGTCAGTATGACAGTATGAGTGAGATTATAAATGAAATGGTAGACCTTAGAAGATCTTCATTCTGGTGGTGTAGATTTCCTATAACAAAAATTTGTTCTGTTTGAAACTATTGAAGCCTCTGAATCTTTTTTGTATCATGTTTGGGAAGAAGATTATCAGTATGCTTATCATTTTCGTTTGAAATTATGCATCTTTTAAATTTCTGTATCAGGATATCTATATTATATTATTATTTTTATATATTAAAACCCGTGACATTTTTTCTCTATTTTTGACCGCTTTTTTGCATTTTTTTTTATTTTTGACTGCTTTTTACTTAAAACATATTATAGTTTTTTTTTTTGGTTTGAATGTAATAAAAAGTTTTCTATTTTTGCATTTTCTATAATTAAAAATAGTTTTTCCTTTTTTGGATATATATATAAATAATAGTCGTACCAATCATTATTTAATTTATTAAAAATTAAATAAATTTGGATTTCATATTGAATTATTATCATCTAAAAAAGCATAGCGCAACGAAGATGCAACGACCATATCTAGTGAATATTAAATCAGTGAATTTATGCACTACAACTTCCTAGAGGCACTTTAAAAGTTCTTTTTGTTTCCTTTTTTAGAATAAATTGTCTCTGTTTGGATCATGTAAGAATAAAATTAGGATTAGTTATTCGGACTAAAAAATATTATTCTTAAACGATCAAGAATAAGTTTTTTGAGATCTAGAATGTTATTTTTAAGCGGTCAAATGTCTAGATTAAATTCTTATATCTAGGGTGTTTGGATCATCTTCTTAATGTAGATTAAGGAATAGTTGTGACCACTTCTTAATCCGGATTAAAAAGATGATCCAAATATCGTATCATAAGAATTTAATTCGGATGTTGGATCACTTAAAAATAACACTCGAGAGGACAAAAAGCTTATTCTTGATGGTTTAAGATTAAAAATTTTAATTCTGAATAACTAATCCTACCCTTAATCTTATATGATTCAAACGGAGGCTGAAATATTAAATAATTATAAGGTTATTCTCCGAATTAAGGCCTTGGCAAATTTTTAACATGGGATTTCATTTCAATTTTTCGGTTCATTTCATTAGAAAAAAATTTATCAAAATGGATAGATTTGATGTCATTCGATCGGAATTTTTATGTTATTAGATCTAATGAAATTTCGAGAAATCAATTCCGATGAAATAAAATCTCGCGTAAAATTCATTTTGATCAGAGCCTAAGTATCAAAAATCGGATTTATGTTGGTTGAAAAACTTGAGTTTACTTAGGCAACCTATCTAGTTTGACTTTATAAACTTTATAATGCAATCGCTTAAATTATAAAAATATCAAAATTGAAATACGAAAGGAAATTGCTCTTAAAAAGGAAAGAAAGAAAGAAAGTAGGCTTAAGATGATTTGAAAATTATAAAGTTGTCCCTCATTATTTATGGCATAACGATTTGAAAATGAAGGAAAATAATGAAAAATGAATAAAATTTTCTTTTCTTTCACCATTATTTGAGTGTCTCCTCCCCTCCTCTCTTCTCGTCTCGTCTGAGTCGTCTCCCTTCTCCCTCTACCCTTGCTACTTGAATCGCTATGCGTAGGCAATTATCCACATCACTCCTCAACGTAATTCCTATTTCCTCAATCGTTCTTCGTACCCACCAGCACCAATACCATTCCGCTATTCCAATCACACTCACACATGTTGATGTTTCTCCTTTTCCGCGCTATCCATTTTTCCCCAAATCTCTTTCTTCCTCCTCTAACTCTAACTCTAGCTCTAACTCTTCTCCTCCCACTCGAATTCTCATTTTGGACGACCCTCCCAGCTCTTCTTCAACCAATTTCTCTAACTCCCAAGCTGATACAGTTTACCAAACTATTGTTACAACCATCAAATCCGGTGACAGCTTAGAGACAGCGCTTGATTTGCTTTCTGTTCAACTAAACACTGAACTAGTCGATGACATCTTACACAGGCTACGCTATGAAGAGAAATTGGCATTTCGCTTCTTTACTTGGGCCGGCAACCAAACCCCCTACCTGCATCAAACCCACACTTACAATTTCATGATTGACATTTTGTCGAGCACGCCGTACAAATGCCGGCAGTTTGGCATTGTTTGTCACATTTTGGATTACATGAAGAGAAATATCACTCGGAATTTGGTGCCCATTGAGGCGTTATTGTCTATTCTAAGAGAGTATGCTGACAAGCACTTAACCCATTCCAACAAGTTACCCAAAAGGAAAACAATTAAAATGAAAACCCCACCTCAGACTCAGGCTCTCAACTTACTCTTCGATGCTCTATGCAAATGTAGCCTTGTCACCGAGGCCGAGCAAATTTTTCACCGCATCAAGAAAAAGGTTACCCCCAATTCAGATACATTTAACATTTTGTTTTTCGGCTGGTGTCGGGTCCAGGACCCAGTTCGGGCCATGAAATTGCTTCAAGAAATGATTACACTCGGGCATACACCTGATAATTTCACCTACAATTGCGCTATTGATTCCTTTTGTAGTGCTGGCATGGTTAAAGAGGCCAGGGAGTTATTTGAATTTATGCGAACCAAAGGTTGCACGATGTCTTCCCCGACTGCTAAGACCTATTCTATTATGATTGTAGCTCTTGCCAAATGCGACATGATGGAAGAGTGCTTTAAACTCCTCACGGAAATGAGAAGCTGTGGTTGCTTACCTGATGTTAGCACCTATAAAGAGATGATTGAAGGAATGTGTCAGGCTGGAAAGGTTGATGCTGCCCACAAGGTGCTCGATGAAATGTCTAACACGGGCTTTCCACCAGATATTCTTACCTACAATTGTTTTCTAAAGGTGCTTTGTGATTTGAAGAAAGCTGAGGAGGCCATGGACATGTGCAATAGAATAATACTATCAGGCTGTGAACCAAGCGTACACACATATAACATGCTCATTACCATGTTTTTTGAGATGACTGAACCAGATCGGGCAGTTGACATATGGCACGAGATGGATGTGAGAGGATGCAAACGTGTGGTCGATACATACGTATTGATGATCCAGGGTTTGTTTGATTCAGGAAGAGACAAAGATGCACGCTTTCTGTTGGATGAGATGATAGATAGAGAGCTCAAGTTACCTTACCGGAAATTTGATACAATCATCGAAAGGCTGTCTGCAGTTGGGGACTTACAGGCAATCGATCGGCTGTCTGAACATATGAGGAGGTTCTATAATGTGGCAATGGCAAGGCGATTTGCAATAACACAAAAGAAAATGAGCATGAGCTTGAGGACGAAGTGATTGATAGGAAAACTTTCCTTTTGCCCTGGTTAATAACCTTGGAAAGTGTATATTGCTGAGGTCATATTGGAAGATACCCCCCAATTGTGGAATTGTTTTCACTTCTGTGTGGCCATATGCTGAGCAAACCAAACTTTTGAGTTCGTCTGCAGATATCAAACATCGTCACAAGAAAGGAAACCCTCGGCTCTTCTTCATTGCACTTCTGTCATGATTTCGCTCGCCAATTTACTACTCCAAAAGATTTTGAATCTTTCCTTCTGTGTCACCAAAAGATTTTGAGAAGTATTTATGCAAGGAGAGCTCAAGTAGCTTAAACCATTCTGTTGATTTGGAAAATGATTTAGTAGTTTATAATTGAATACTCTTTGCAAATAATTTTTTGGCCTGCAATTTTACATTCTGATACTAGAATATTCAGGTTTTATTCGAAAAGGTGTAGAAACATTAGATTGTCAACTTGACTTGTAGAGGTCAAGAACTAGAATTTCTAATTTTCCTTGGCAAATGCAGCTGACTGATTAAATTATGAAAAGCTGCAATGTTCTGATATTTAATTTTCGTTTGACACTAGGCTTTTGCTCCTCCGACAGTGACTTAATACTAATCTTATACTATGAACAAGGCAGCCTTGACTCTCGATTGCATAATGATGATCAAGAGGTGAATTGTTCGATAACTATTCTGACTTGGCCGGTGCGGGTAAAAATTATGAAGAGGGTATGTCAATGTCATTATGTCAACCACCTATTGTACACTGAGATAGCAAAGCCTATTCTGCTCGGGCTGCTGGAACTATGGGTTGCAGTATAATTTTTTTATTTATCATATTGTTATAAGAAGATGACTCATATATAGAGGGAATGTGTCTGTTACTGTTCTAATATGTTGGGGGAATTTTGTAATTCAGGAACTCTTGTTTTGATACCATGTTAACAAATTGCAGATGCTTAAACTTGAAAAAATATGTTAAAACATGTATTATTCAGTTAAAAGCAGTTTCATCTGAGGAAATTTTGTTGTCAGTTTGCACTTCTATCCACATTAAAAAAATATATATATTATTTCCAGAAGAAAAAAGGATGAAGAACACTAAGATCTGATTAACAGCAATTGCATGACATTTGCCCAAATAGATTCAGGTACCGGTACCAGATTTTATGGATAGGTCTGGTGGTGACAACAGCGAAGGCTGGCGCGTGCAGCTTTGGTGTCCTTAAGGTTGAGATAGCATCTTAGCGGCCACCAAATTGGCTTAAAAAAACTCAAAACAAAAAATGGTTGATAAACAAGGAACTAGTCTGGTGGGCCTGCAAGGGTACTGACGAAGGTTGTGTGAGGGAGATTCTTCAAGACCTCATGGCTGCTGCTTCTGAGAGAGAACTCCGCTATGGAACTTGTCAATTATTTTTTAAACAAATTTGTATCATAATGTACGATGATGATACTTTTTGAAAACCTCCAAAATAGTTGATTCATCAGTAAACTTCGTATATTACACAAAACTAAATAGCAACCACTTTGTTATCAATACTATGGTACTTCAAATATTAAACAAGTATACAACATAAGCATCATTTGTCACAGCATGGGAAGAAACTGCACAAGAAGGTACAATATTTGGATAAAACATAAATAAAATAAATAATGAAGATGAAAATTCAAGAAAATCAAGCTGGAGAGGCTTGACCTTCACCTCCATTTGGTAGAACAGAAAAGAGCACTTGTCTAGAAATATGGCTCTCCATTTCTCCTGACACCTCTGTCAACTTCAAGTCAAAGTTGGTTCGGTATTTCTGCGGTCTGGGGCTCGGCGAACCTGAGATTCGCCGCCTAGGACTCGATAAGTGGCTTCTTTGTACTGCTTCTGGGGTCATCAGGAACCCATGTTTTGTCTCGACAGGGAGAGGCTTCAGAACCCGCATTCTCTCTCTAGCTCTCTCTGCTGCACTTAATGCTCTCTCTCGGCTCATTCGTGCCAGCCTCCATGGATTAATCCCAAATTTTGTACTCTTGTTAGATGAGTTGTCGTTCTCTTTGTTTGGTTCTTTCTCAATTTTTATGGATAGCCTCTTGGCACTCTGTAATTTTACACTTATTTAAATATGATGATGGTACAAGGAGTAATTACATGCTAGTAACAATACTAATATGAACAGTCGTATGCAATTAGTATGGCTACCATGACGTGTATAGACAAGATTGAGGTTTTCAAAAACTCAGTTTAGGATAAAAGAACAAACACAAGAAAAAGAAAACAAAGGGTAAACAAAATATTACTTCGTCTGGTTGGCTTTCCTTGCACAGCAAACGAGAGAAGAAAGACGACTTCTCAGGTGTACTGAGATCAATGCTGTCATCATCAGATGATTCGTCTGAGTCGTCAAATGGGTCATCAAAAGATTTGGCTTCCTCTCTCATGGCTAGAATATAGTCATATGTCCTCATTCCCTAATCAAGGCCATGAATAAGCTATAGATTGGTATAAATTGGGCAAAGCAAATGCAAACTCATTTCAAAAAGAATGGGAAAAAAAAAAGCTGTGCATTTATTTCACAAACTTTACTGAAGTAATAGTTTACCACAATAAAGAGATAGTTCTTTTTGCCCCTGGGCAGGGAATATTCCATAGGTAAATAGGTTATTTGACATTGTTTTGTAGGGATGGATGGGGTGGGGGGCTCTACTTCTCAGGATATAAGAAAGAACTGGCTGCACCACCCCACATACCTTTCGAATGAGTATGACATGGAAGAAAAAAAGTTGTCCAAGGGCAGCCATGCTGTATCCTGTAAATATCGCCAATAATATCTGCATATAAGAATTCTATCAGGAAAATCCAGAAATTCTTTTACAAAATCTTAGGTATTTTAGTCTTCAGCCTTAGTTGTAAACCAATTAGCCAAATCTGTAACCTGATTTTTAAATGATAAATGTAAATATAATTTTTAACCGAGTGAAGTGTTGATGTAGCATCAAACCCAATCAAAACACCAATGAACTGAATTTAAAGTACCCAAATGAATATAATAGAAATGAACAGATAATCTTTCAACCAAGCAAGTAAAAATAAAAATTATATACTAACAGAAAAGGTGGCAAGAAATCCTTTAGGATATGCAAAATGAAGCCTTTGTTCAGTTTCTCTGCGAATCCCTTTATTATTCACAAAGCACCTTACAAATATTGCAAGTGCTGTACCACCTTCAATAAATAGCTGTGCCACAGAAAAATCAGATGGATGTTAGTATCCACTGGCATAGTCAAGAGTTAGTTATAAAGATATTAAGTTAACAAGAGGATTAAACATCTTACTGGGATCAAACTTGCATTGGTAGTGCAAAGTAACAATACATTTTAGATTGGCTATATTTGCAACATTTTTGACGGAGTCAGAATTAATATATATTAATTTAGTCTTAATTGCATGATCAAGGGCTAGATTTGTACTACTGCTTGATGAAGATTTTGGGGAAGCTAATACAACACCATTTTGGTACTGTACTGTCAATCCTAGTACCACCATATATCACCCAAAGTTTCAGAAGACTGGCTATGGGAAAACAAATACTGAAAAAGTAATAGTGAAGCAGTTGAAGGTTTGGCGAATGAAGATTTGGCAAAACTAATATAACACCATTCTGGTATTGTACCTGCTAACCCTAGCATCACCATCTGTTAGCTGAAGTTTTTTCAGAAGACAGGCTTTGTAAAAAGAAAATACAGAAAAATAATACCAAAGCAAGTGTGGGAAGGAATCAGGTAAAGGTTCACCAACTTGAGTTACACCTAATATTTATAACTGAGGAATTAATTTGTGTGAGAGAGAAAAGATATCAGTTTACCATTAATAATACACAAGCCATTAGAAGAATGAAGGTGGTGTAGTTCTTTCTCCCAATGCAATTATTTAACCACTGTGAAAGAGAAAATATTAATATATTTCTTACAAAAATAGAAAAAGGAAATTCCACATCTATCCCCATAAAGCTCCAAAACACCAATCTTGCTATAAATAATAAAAAGCATGTTTTGATATGGTGGACAAAATGGAGTGATGAAGGACTATAGTACACCATATTTCACATAAAACAATGAAATAAATCTCTCTGCCCGTTTTTTTACATACCCTACAATGGTGATCAAATCCATCTACACACCGATTGCAAGTTCTACAATGCTTGCTTCGCAATTTGACCTGTTGCAAGAGTAGCTTTGTTATTTATCATTTCATAAACCTTAAAATTTCCCATTGAACAACTTATTTTGTAAATTTAACAGAAGAACGTTTATGAGGATGAACAAGAAGAAATCTAAGGGTTGTAAAATGTACTACTACTGGTAGGAATACATTAATTTAAAGATACCAAACCTCAGAATCACAGAGAGCACAGAAGGAGATGTCAGAGTCCTTCTGAGAAGGGGAAACAGCATCTGTTGTGACCACAAGTGGAAATGGCAAAAGAGGGTCCAGTTGCAGATTAGAGTTCCATTCGTCCAAGTAGTTTCTTTTGATGAACCTCCTAAATAACTTGTGCTCTATTCTTCTAAAGAACCTGACAACCACATGCCACAAAATCTGATTGTAGTTCAACTTGGGAAGTTTGTTTGCCGATTTGGGATTCTTTCTCCTCCTCCTCTTGGCACTTGTGTTGTCAGAAGGGTCAGTTGCTGTGCATCTTATGTAGAGAATTGCCACTGAAGTAGCCTGAAAAAGAATGAAAAAACAATTGTTTTTATTATTATATTGTGACAAGGGATCCTCATTAAGTAGCAGGCCATCATTCATCAAGAAAATGTAGAGAAAAAGAGAAGAAGGGCAGAATGAATGGTGTGGACCTGATTGATACAAATACAAGTGATACAGGGATCTTAATTACCAGGAAAGAAAATAGAGAAAGGAGGGTAATTTCGAGAATTCGATTGCCGAGGAAGGGTCCCAGAAAGACATAGAAATCGATGACCAGAAAGCCGAAGACGCCAATCCCCACAAACTGCAATTAGTGTAAATTAGTAATGACATATATGGAAGTCTTTTTTGCTCTTTGGAAATGAAAACAAACCTGGAGTGGGTGAAGTGGTAGCTGCCATCCGTGTCGCCGCATTCCGTTCTCCCCTTTCTTCCCTTTCTTCCCTTTCTTCCCTTCTCAGAGTCAGATCTTCTTTCTGCTTCCAATTTCTCTACGAATTCATTACAAGATGTGTCGTTTTTAGTTTTAGTTTTGTTTTATTTCGAATGTGGAAATCGGATATCGTGATTCGTCTCCGTCCACAGCTCAACGGTCGATTCGTCTCTTCAGTCTTCAGGTTTTGAATTTCGAAACAAGCTCCGCTCTAAACTCTAAAGACGAGACGAGAGTAAAGTTATACGAATTAGTTTACAAGTTGCTTCTTACGAATGACGTGTTGATGTACGCGTGGTTTCTTCCCACTCTTTTAAGTCTACTTGTAAAATTGCGTATTCTTTCTCAGTGGGATGAGTATCCCATGGACTTTTACTGGTTGACTGAAAGTACCAAGCTCGACTGCTCGAGTAATTCATCTTTACTTATTATTTATTTATTTATTTGACCGAATGGAGCGCTGTTCGCCGTCAATTTACCAGCAACTTCTGATGCGCAAATATTAATGAATGGAAGGCCGTCTGATTTCGCCGCTTTTCAGAACACCGTAGGAATCGGCTTTCAAACCGTCTAAAGCACCAAAAAATGTTTATTTAATAAAATCTTAAATTTGAATTTGAATCTCTAAGGATTAAGGAATAAACCGTCAAATTTTGAGATTTAGAAAAATGATATTAAAAATTTCTTTCCAGCTTTATTTAATTTTAAAAAAATAAATTCAACAAAAGACGCATATAATAATGAAAACATATTCTTAGCTGGATCGAAATGTCAAAACCCAACTTACGGATAGCAAGTTAGCAACACAAGCCATCATCTAATATATTAGATAATTTTTGGGAATGATTATAATAATCATCATTTTTTTCATCACCGTCATCACCACCAAAGTATTTAGAGAAAGTAGAATGGTATCCAACACCTCCAGTCATTTAGGTTGTGTTTGGATCGGAGTGGGAAGAAGAGAATAAGAGAAAAATAGTTCAAATTTATTATTAAATAATCCAAACTCTTTACAAAGTTACACACTTTTCAATACTTCTTCCCACTTCTTCCTTTCTTCCCTTCTTCCCACACCTCATCCAAACGGAGCCTTAAAGAGAAAATGCTATTCAGCCCCATATTCAGCTATGTTTGGTACGGACGCGAACTAGACTGGTTCGACGTTCCCCAAACATGGTCATGAACAATGAACTAGGCTAGTTCCAAGTTTTCCAATATCGGAGAACTAAGAAAAAAAAACAAGAACTAGGAATTAATTCTGTGTTTGGATGGGAGTGAGAATATAGATGTGTTTGAATGGTTCATGAACAAGGGATGAACAAGGGGATGAACAAAGGCCTACGAACAAAATCAGTTCCTAGTTCGCAACTGTTCGTGGGTTGTTTGGCTCTCAAGAACTAGCTTTGTTCACGAACTACTAGTTCATGTATGGTGCCAAACACACAAACCCTTATTCCCACACTATCCAAACTCTTCTAAATGGTGCCAAATAAGAAATAGCTTGTTCTTATTCCATGGACTTCCAATCATGAAAAAGCAAACTATTTCAAATTGATCCTCAAAACCAAATATTGTTCTAAACCAAATTATTGTTCTAAACCAAATTAATCCTCAAAACCAAATTATTCTTCTTGTTCTAAATCTCTCATATCTCCCTTTGAAAACACATGAGAAAGCAAGTGTAAAACCAAATATTTTAAATTGATCCTCAAAACTATTAAAACTACTCATTGTTTCAAATGATTTATTATGTTTGTTCCTATCTGCACCCCATCCAAAATTTTTGCCCTTGTCACTGTTCATCATCCTATCATCTCATAGGCACGTGTTTTCTTTTTCTCATTTCTGGAATACTTTTCCGGTGCAAATTCATTCTTTTTGTTTCTGGAATCTCATCCCTATCATCCAGTGCATCTACCTAATCCCTTTCTTTTATGGTTCCCTCACCTCTTCTACTACTGCTAGCTACTGCTTACGCTTCTCTCTCTCCTCTCATCTCGCGAGGACCCCCCACCCAGCACAAAACCAGGACAATTACAATATATATAAGCACAATTATGTTTGATATCATAAGAAAATTTAAGAACAAACAATATAAAAATAATTGTCCTAAACGAACAATCAACATACCATTAATTTACAAAACAGGAACAATTAGTTTATACAGAACTAGGACAATTAGGGGAAAAAATAATTCTAACTGTCCTGCAAAAAAAATTAATTTTCTTGAAAAATATTATTAACTATCTTGGAAACTAGAACAATTAGAAAAATAATACTAATGGTCTTGAAAAAAACTTAATTGTCCTGGAAAATTATTTTACTAATTGTCCTAGTTCTGTAAACTAGGACAATTAGTTTACTAAACTAGGACAATTATGAAAATAATACTAATTGTTCTGAAAAAAACTAATTATCATGAAAAATGTTATTAATTGTCCTGGGAACTAGGATAATTAATTTACAGAACTAGGACAATTCGAAAAATAATACTATCCTGGAAAAAAAATAATTTACTAATTGTCCTAGTTTTGTAAACTAAGAGAATTAATTCATAGAACCAAGAAAATTAGTTTGTAGAACTAGAACAATTAGTAAAATAATACTAATTGTCTTGGGGAAAAAAATAATTGTATTAGAAAATTTTAATTGTCCTACAAAATATAGTTATCCAAAAAAATTCAATTGTCTCGGATAAAAAATACATTATGTTCCAAGGGCAGACAATAGAGGAGGGATAATCGATATCGGATGGTAAGGAATGAGGATCAAACAAAAATTGAAATCGATATTTAATGAGGACGTTGAGCAAGTTTCTTGAAACGAGAAAAAAATAAAACACGTAACAAATAATTAATGAGGACGCTAGATGGACATGAGAGGATGATGAAATCTCCAATGATGATGGTAAGCAAGCAATTTATGTTTCTTATGAATTTAAATTTATATTATATTCATGAGCGGAATGCTAAAACATTTGACATAAAATGAGTGAATAACAATGATTCGAATTATTTCTTTTATATTAAAATTTACATTTCGGAACCTAAAAACTCAGACATATAAATCTATAAAATGTAATGTCTAATTCTAGTAGGAAAAGGAGAGAAATAAATACAAGTTCATATTCGATCTCATAGATTTAGATAGAATTCGGAGTTGTACCCTATAAGTTTTAGCGACTGTTAATTTCAAGTATCATTTAAGTTTTTATTTTAAGTTTGTAATTAATTAAGAAGATGATGCAGCCATGGCGTTGTCATAGGCCGAATCGAAAAAAGCAACACCCAATCGCTTCAAAGTTCAAACAAACTACATATCCTAACTGACATCCTCTTTGGATGTCATCCTGGACATTCTTAAATTCGGAGCCCATAATTAAATCCAACGTCTAGCCCAACACTTTTAATTCCACTCTATCACCGTCTATTTTCTCTCCACTCTCTCTCACTCCGTCCCTTTCTCACGAAAAATAAAAATACCAATTCAAAGTCTGAAGCTTGGTTCTTGTATCATAAGTTAATATTGAAAAGCTATGAGATTGATTATTTTTGCTCCGAATTCTCTCTTTTGATTGCTATAGTTTGTGCAGCCACAAGAATTACAGTCGCTAACGTCTTACTATCAATTTCGATTTAGTCTCAGTAAATAAAATAAACTACACGCAATATAAGTTTCTGAAAAAAAAGAAAGAAGAGAAATGTATTTCGCTCTTTCATTTATTTTTTATTGGAGTACGTAATTTATGATAAGGGAGTAATTAATTATTTTTAACAAAGTATAAGAGTTTCATTAAGGTAGTGTCAAATATGTTTTCCTTTATCTTTAAACATGGAAGTCATAATTTATGATAAGGGAGCAATTAATTATTTTTAAAGAAGTATAAAAGTTTCATTAAGGGAGCGTCAAATATGTTTTCATTTATCATTAATTATGAAAGTATGCAATTTGTGATAAGGGAGTAACTAATTATTGTTAATAGAGTATGTAAGATTGATTAAGACAGTGTCAAAATTTATTTATTTATTTTTTACTATAGAAGTACGTAATTTATGTTAAGGGAGTAAATAATTAATTTTAAGGGAGTACGTAAGATTAATTAAGGGAGTGTCAAATACATTTTAATTTATCTTTTATTATGGAAGTACGAAATTTATGATAAGGGAGTAATTAATTATTTTTAAGGGAGTATAAAAGTTTTAGTAAGAAAATGTCAACTATGTTTTTTTATTTATCTTTAATTATGGATGTACATAATTTGTGATAAGAGAGTAACTAATTATTTTTAAGGGAGTATGTAAGATTCATTAAGAGAGTGTCAAATATTTTTATTTATCTTTTACTATAGAGGTACGTAATTTATTTTTAAGTGAGTAACTAATTATTTTTAAGAGAGCATGTAAAATTTATCGTTTATGATGTTTTATTTAAGTAATTTGTAAAACATCAAACTTAATAAATCTTATTTAAGTAATTTGTAAAGAGTATTTGTGCAAATATTTTTTTTTTCTAAACTTCAAACTTAATAAATCTTACGTACTCCTTTAAAAATAATTAGTTACTTTCTTAATACAAATTACCTACTTCCATAATAAAAGATAATTGAAAACATATTAGACACTCCCCTAATAAATCTTACATACTTCCTTAAAAATAATTAGTTACTTCCTTAATACAAATTACCTACTTCCATAATAAAAGATAGTTGAAAATATTTTTAACACTCCCTTAATGAATGTTACATACTTTCTAAAAAATAATTAGTTACTCCCTTAATACAAATTACATACTTCCATAATAAAAGATAATTGAAAATATTTTTAACACTCCCTTAATGAATCTTACATACTCCCTTACGTTTAATTAGTTAATTCTTTATCACAAATTACGTACTTCTATAATAAAAGATAAATGAAAATATATTTGATGCTCACTTACATACTCACTTTAAAATAATTAGTTACTCCCTTATCACAAATTACATACTCTCTTAATGATATTTAGATACTCCTTTATCATAAATTACGTACTTCCATAATAAAAGAATTAAAATATATTTGATGTTCCCTTGATATAGTTGAATTTTATTGTCTATGATGTTTTATTTAAGTAATTTGTAAAGAGTATTTGCAGTATTTTTTATTCTCTAAATATTTGGTTCTATATTTGAGAAGTTTATGATAAAATATGTACTCCTTTATTGTTTGCTTTCATAGATTATGATTTTCATAAATTTTCAACTTTCAGGAGTGCATAATTAATTTTCAACACCCAATACACGTGCATTTTATTATCTTATGTGCATAATAAACAACGGACCAGTTAAATCTAACAAACTATTATTAGGCTTTGTTAATTATCCAGCGTTAATATTGTTAGGCCGGCTAAATCCAGCATCCAGCTCATTAATCACATAGGTTAGAATAGGATGGCAAGGAATGTCAAATAAGTGGATGTCCCATATGAACTTTGCAAACAAACAGAATGGTGTTATCTTGGCCCAATTTTGTTTTCAACCCGGCAAGTCGGCAACCTAGCCCAAATTCTGAAATTCGACCACTTGGCATTCCAGAAAATAAACGCAACACGTATGCATCGTGCATAATTTAATGGCCGAATAAATGGGAAAGACCGAAAGAAACAGAGAAGAAAGGGAAAAAAATGATATGTAAAAGATATTACAGGGGCGTTTGGATCGCTTAGAAATTTGGAGAATTTGAAAAAATTGTAATTTTTAGAAATAAATTTATTAGAAAGTGTGTAACTTTATTAAGAGTTTAAATTATATATAATAAATTTATAGTAAGAAGATTAAATTTTCCGAATTTTTTGAAAAATCCAAACAGCCCCACAGTGAGAAAGTTCTTGTACCGACAACACGCGGCAGGAGCAGGTTAATGCATATCCTGATATCCATACATACATTAATGAATCCATGATACATTATCGTTCCCATCATCAATCACCTAATCTAATACGGACATGCAGTCCACGGGGCTTTGCATCGTAGAATGAAGCCTCCCGTTCCCCTCGTCGTGGTTCCATCGGCCGACCTATCTTTACACGTGTCAATCTGATCCCCATGCGTCCATTATTTCCATGCACACGTGTCTCTCTTCTCGCCTCCCTACGTCAATCCCCACTTTTCATTTTTTTTTTCTTTTTAACAAATTAAAGAATAGATCTCATTAATTCAGTCCTATCCCTTCTCCCTAGCTCTTTCCTCCTCGACTCTCTATAAATAACAATCCTCCCATCTGATTTGCTCAACTGCGAGCACTACACAGTCTACACTTCACTAGTCACTAGTCACTACTACTTTTTGAAGTAATTTGAATCGAACAGAGAACCGTTTCGGCAAATTAGACAAAATGGAAGGAAGGAGAGTGGACGAGTATGGAAACCCCGTCCTCAGGGTTGATGAGTACGGTACGTAATACACATTATTTATATATTTTTATATTTTTCTCTTGCATTTATTATGTTATAGTTCCTCTCGTCATTACTTTGGCTACTAAAGCTGTAATTTGAAATTTCCTTTTCCCATCTCATCTAGCTATGAATTATGATCGATATATTTAATAAATTAATCAATTCCAAAGTAAACATAGGAGTACTAAAAGCTCTACTTGTTTCAAAAAAAAAAAAAAGAAGTAAACATAGGAGTTGTGACTTGTGACTCAGATGATTGTGTTGTTTGCAACAGGTAACCCAATTCATGATCAGCCATCGGCATATAGCACTGGTGGCACTGGCGGGCACGGCCATGGAACTGCTGCCCATGGCATCGGAACTGGTGCCGGTGGTTATGGGACTACACAACTGCATGAAGGTACAGGGGGTCAGCACCAGCCGATGAAGGAGAAAGAGGGGCATGGCGGCGGAATACTCCACCGCTCTGGAAGCAGTTCCAGCTCCAGCTCGGTAACTTGAATCTTTTTAGAACGCAATATTATTTAATTAATAGTTTAATACCTTTCTTGATTCCCCTCTTGTGCCTGATTGGACGATTTTTCAATGTTTATGCCAAGCAACAGACCAAAGATTGATAAATTACCTCCTCTTAATTATGTTTCTAGTGGCCTGCCTATGCCTAGAATTAATACATTCATTCGTTTCAAAAGATTCACTTTGGGTTCTTACTTCTTACTATATGGCAGATTTGTTGAGTCAAAACTCATAACAACGTTATCTTTACTTGTGTGCAGTCGGAGGATGACGGCATGGGAGGGCGGAGGAAGAAGAAGAGCATCAAAGAAAAGATAAAGGAGAAGCTCCCGGGGACTCACAAAACCGACGAACACAAGACTACGCCAACCACGGTGCCACCGGCTACTACAGGCACCGGAGCAGAGCACTACGGCGAGGAACATGAGAAGAAGGGGATAATGGAGAAGATCAAGGAGAAGCTCCCTGGCCATCACTGAGTTATATATTATATGATGCAATAAATTATATATTATGGTCTAATAATATAATTACGCTTTGTTTTTGGAGCTGCGTGCTTTGAATACGGGTTTTTAGTGGGTGCGTTTGGGGTGTTTATAAAATAAATAAATGCGTGGGTGATGTTGTAAATTGTTGATATTGGCGTCACAGTGTCTTGGACTGTGGACTCTGTACTCTTCTGGATTGTATGCTTTTGTTTATTTCATTTCCGGATCCTGTTAATTACTCGTGTGCGCTTTCTGATGTTTTGAACTTTATTATCTCATCTCAAAATAGTACTTTTTACGATGCCTCTTGTGGCATCTAGTGCTGTGCATGGCCTGATTTTGATTGAAGTTGTAAGGAACTTGCAAGTAGTCTATAGTACTTTGTAAAACAATTGTTGGCTTTGGTATAATTTAGCAATGTAAAAACGTTGAAATGCAAATATTATTATATCGCTTTCGGAGTCCTGTAGATACGAGTGGTCAGCGACAACGCTGGCTGTTTTAGGCTGTCGATAATACGGTGTATTCATTAGCTTTCTCAAGACAGGCATCTGTATTCATCAAGGGGAAAAAAAAAAACGACATTGCATCATGTGTAAATAATTATATTATATGTTGTTTTGGATTTATATACAGGATACACGAGTTTTCTTATGTAGGGAATATTTGTAGATTAACGGATGATACATGAAGTTGAAACATATTAATATGAGTAAAATAATGTACTAGCATTTCTGGAGTCGATAATATTTGAAAATCAAGAGCAAGGTTCATTGCTTCTCCAAAAAAGATATTTTTTTAATATTATTTAAAAAAAATTTTTTTTTGAAGAAAGAGGGAGGTCTTTGCCATCCAACTTTTTGAATATTATTTAAAAATTTTAAAGTTATTAGTACGATTCAATTCGATTTATTGATATTAACCAATTTGTCTTTATAAAACTTTATAATTTTAAAGTTTGTTGATAAGACAAAACTTTATAATTTTAAAGTTTGTTGATACTTGATTAAGAGGTTATTATTCGGATTGATTAAGAGATTGTCGGAGGTTTAAATTTTAATAAAATATCAAATGAGTAAAAATTATTACAATCTGAAAATTTTTTTAGGACAACGAACCTTGCTCGAAAATCAAGTATTTTCTTTTTAAGAAAATTAGGGATCTAAGTCTGTAACTTTGAATTAAAATTAAATAAGTAGAAAGTCCTGGAATTGTTCTTATAACTGATAAAAACGTGACGCTTTTTAGCCGCAGTGTGGTGAACTGGTGATATTTGAAAATCGTATTGGCGGATATTGGTTTGGAATGGCTAGTAAGTAATTAGATACGGTTGATATATGCATATTGTTTGTTCGGATAGTTGGCAATCTAAGTATAATTTTTTTTAAGACAAAAAAAAAAACTTTTGGCAGTCTCGGTCGATAAATTTATACTAGTGGGCAATCGCGCGCGCGTTGCGACCTATTTTATTTTTTTATCGGTTGTTAACAAATCGGTAATATAGTATTTTCGTAATATATGAGGATTGCATTATTTGTCTGTATGTTCACTTAGATTGTCTATATGTTCACTTTGTTTGTTGTATATTTTCATTTTATATTTAGCGATGACAAGGATGACAAAACTGCAGATGACAGTAATCAATTTCCCAAATAAAATGTGAAATAAACCCAAAAAAAATGTGAAATAAATCCAAACGGATATCCGCGAGGGAAATAATGATTTAAAAATTCTATAAATGTGAAATAAATTCAGAATATCCATATTATTAAAAAAAAAAATCTTACTACTTCCTAAACCCTAATCTCTAAAAAAAAAAACCGAAATAAATCCAAATAATTATTTGCTTTTTAAGATGTATGCAAAATTAACCTGAAATATTTTTGGCCCAAAATAAACCCAAAATATTTTTTAATATTATAATAAATCCGAAATAGATTTAGCCTGAAATATACCAAAATAAATTAATAAATGTGAAATAGATTCGGAATATTCAAATTATTTTTTCGGATAACAATTGATTCAAGCAACTATTACGATTTTCTAACCATGCAAATTGAAAATCGAAATAAATTGTGAAAAAAGAGAACTTACATGAAAATAATTCAAATTAAACAAAGTTTGTCTCAAATCTCAACTTGTAGTCTTCGTTTTCTATTTTTCTCGAATTTTTAGATTTCTTTTTTCGTAAGTGATTTAGATGTGGTTTTGAAATAGAAATGGAGAATGAGGAAGGAAGAAGAAAGTAATGAGAAAATTTCAAAATTCGCGTGGCAAAGTCCAACCGACATTTGAATCGGCGGTCGGTGGCCACTTTAGTAAAATTTGATATGTACTAGCAGAGAAGATCAATTTTGATTTATTTTTGGGGTTATTAAGAAAAACTGCCGAAAATCTATTTTTAATTTATAAAATTGTATAATCTTCTCCAGTCAGCGCAAGTGAGGTGGGTGTGTGTTGGACCGCTCCATTGGTTTCTGTCTTGAGAGTTGAGACTTGAGACTAAACACCGTTTCCATCCCGCTCAAACCCTAACCCCATCTCCTCTCTTCTCCAACTCCGCCTCTCTCCCTCTCTCTCTCTCTCTCTCTCTCGAAGCGCGCTAGAGAAACTTTGCCCCTCTTAGCACGGTAACTTTTCCACTTTCCCCTCAATTCTTAAGGCAATAATTTAGACAGGTCCACAATTTTACAACTGCTGCTATCTCTGAAAATAAGTTCACCTCACCATCGTCAAATTCCTTTGTATTGTTCTCAACATTATGTAACGATGCGGAAATTCAAGTACCTCCCCCTGCAATTCTGCCATTGCAATTTCATACAAATGGCCGATCAATGCTACATAATTAGTCCTAGTATCTAGATCCTAAGTTTTGTTTATTTTCCTTTTTTTCAATGATTTACGTTTGTCAGCACCAAAAGCAAAAAAAAAAAAAAAAAAAAAAAAACATCTTTTTTGTCACAGCTTAGCTGACAAGACTTGATTACCTGCTTTATTTTACAAGACAAAGTGTGCAGTAGTTTTTATCAGGAACTTCTGTAATTTGGGTTACTCTTTACCTCATTTTCTCTGTTTTCTTTTTGGTTAAGAAGATGAATATAATTAGTGTTTTGTATGTTAACTTTCCTTTATTGCATCCAGGGGCTTCATGACTAGCAATATACCTCCTACTGGTGGACAGGTACATTAACTTTTTGCAACGTCATACATGTTTCTCTTTAGAAATGTACCGTTATTATTTGTCACTGAAAAATGAAATGTCAAAAAGCACTGCACTATGTAATATTAAGTCAGAGTCAATAGTTGTTATGTCTGAAATATCTGTAGAGGGTTATTTGGTCCTTTCTGGCGTAAACCACTGTCTGCGAATACCTTTCAACGAATCTTATTCAGGATTCTCTGTCTTGGTAGTCATCACTTATAACCTACACTCAAATATATGATGACTTTTCTCTGCATGTTACAAAAATACTCACAAGCCACATCTGCAGAGATTTGATACTGCTACATCTGTTAGATAATTACTAGTGAAAGCTAAAAATCATAGCAATAGTTACTTCAGTTATTAGAAAACATGATATGTTAGCAATTAAAAGCTGATTATCGATGTTTTATCATTAGTGGATTGAACGACTATTATGGGGATTATTATCTACTATGAACAAATAAGTTGGTATGTGTGAAGCCTCTTATTATCTATATGTTTCTTTTTATATTGTGAACAGCCTCCTAGGCCTGTTGCCCCTGGTATGAGTGGTCCTGCTCAAAATTATGGTGCCCCTATGGCGATGCAGGTACAATAGTTCTTTACTGATATATAGCAACATTTAAGAGTATTACCCTATATACTGGTTTGGTCTGATCAAATTAAGTCACCGGTACATCATTGATGGTATAAATATATCAAATTGCCAAGTCAAGAATTCGGTTGTCAATTGTAGTGGCAGTATATTCTTATCCGTTTGCATCATGTATTTGTCCCCCCTTTTTTTTTAACAAAAAAAAAAACAAAATCTGGATTAGTATTTTAGCCAAATTCTAATTGCCCACACTTTGGCAAAGAATAATGTATCCATATCATCCATTTATTTAATCTTATACAGTTATTAAATACTTTAAAAGTTGTTTAATAAGCATCGTGGGACATAGGTCAATTGTTTTGTTTACTTGCTCCTACATGACTACATCTATTTCAATTATTATTTTTGCAAAAAGCAGTATAGGGCACCATTGGTGCAAGGACAGCCAGGGCCTCCCCCGCAATATGCTCCACCAGGCCCACAACAGTTCAGGCCGATGGTGCCAGGTCAGCAAGCAATTCCTTACCACCAGCCTGGCGTGGCCCCATCTTCATCTCAACCTGTTGCAGCTATGCAATATGTACAGCAGGCAGCTAGACCTATGCCTGGTGGGTCCGCACCAGCAGCCCCTGCATCATATTCGGTATTTTTCCCTTTCCTTTTTGTTGGAATAAACTTTTCTCTTATATCTCAGTTTTCTCTATAAAATTTGAAATATCAGGTATACATCTGGAAGCAGCAAACTGAATATTAGATTTTCAGCTCTGCGAGGAAACCTGTACTTACAAATACTCCTCGTATGTGACGCCCTTGTGTCTGATTCCTTGTAGAGTTGTATCTCTCATATGTGGCGTCCTTATCTTAAGTAGGAGAATTACTGTCTTCTAATTCTATATGATGTCATTTGCCCCTTCGAATTCATAGAACCAATTATAACTTGACTCTTCCAGCAGAACTTGTATTATATTTACAAACTCAATGACGAATGTATTTTCATAACTTTCTTAATATCTTTCCATTATTGAATGTAGTATGGACCCTCTGCTTATGGCATGGCGCCAGGTGGCATGAGCATGCCGCCTCAGTATCCACCTGCAGCACCTACTCTCACCCAACAGTGGGCCCCGGCTAGTACGCAAGGTGCTCCGCTGGCACCACCTTTAGGGCAACCTGGGCAACTTCCATCCTCCAATGTGAGTAAATTCTATCAATTTTGTCTACTCTTTGTTATGTTATCCTGCACTGAGAAGTACTTTTCATTTCTGCAATTTTGTTAGTGAAGAGGTATTTATGCAATGGTTTTTCATTGGACAGGAACTTCTACACATGTAAATTGGACTGTTGATTAGCATTATTATTTCACAAATTTTAGTGGTATTCAGTATAGTGAATGAAATTCATAAAAAAATTTCAGAACAAAGTTGAGCCGTAATAAGGTTTATTACCACTGGGCATGTTCCTATTGGAATCGGGGTATAACATCCAACTAACTACCTATAATAACGTTACCATTGTTCACAACAAAAATATTTTGAACTGTTGGGACTACGGTCATTTACTCAGAAATTATCTTACTGTTCTGTTGCTTCAATTTAATTTTTTGAAGGGAACAGCTGCGCAATCAGTTTCATCGGAGAGCACCCCTTCAGACTGGATAGAGCATACAGCAGCTGACGGTAAAAAGTAAGTTTGCATGTGGGAGATACCTATGGTCATGTGGAACCACTTTTTCGGTTTGCATCTAAGGAAACAATTTGTCTCAGACCAATTAAGGCAATTTTTGAATGGGCTGAAAGGTTTGGAGTTGTAACAAATTTGATTGTGTTGCAAAATGAATATGCGATAATGTGAGGATCATATATAATTTTGTAGTAGATTAGTAACCCCTTGAGGTTACTACTTCACTAAAATTGTGAGCAAGATAAAACTGCTAATGATTGTTCATTTAAAAGTATGAAATTTCATTTTCACTCCAGCACAAATTGGTGCTTCCTGGTCTTATTGTTCTCGATTTTTGTATTTGTCTATAGATACTATTATAATAAGAAGACTAGGCAATCTAGTTGGGAGAAGCCTCTTGAGCTGATGACACCTATCGAGGTGAGCCATTTATTGTTTTGCACGGTCTCTTTTCCTCATGGCTGTTGTAACTCTATCAAGCATTTGCTTTCTTTTTTGGGCCAAGTTTTGATTTATATATGCAATTTGCGTAATTGTGACCATTTGGGGTAATTCTAACAAATATTTCAGCGGTAACAATTGTACTGAACTGGTGGCCTAATTGGGTCGTTTTGGAGGCCTGGTCAAGCATGGTTTGTTCTTTTGTGTAATCTTGAGAGGGGATTCTTTCTCTTCTTTCTCAATTTTGCCACATGTACCACTAGTATGTTCTCTCTGATTTATTCCCTTTTTGATGATAGAAAACATAAATCTGGAATTCACAGTGAGATTTTAGTCAAAATTTTTGTTGATGCTTCTGATTAATATTCAATAAAGTCAGTAGCATTATTTATTTACATAAATGAGAAACACATAATTATTAAGCCTTTAGAGGACAAATCTTGTTGACAAGTGATTCATCAAAATGTGGACTTAATTGTTAATATGAAAGTATTTAATCAATTCAGCGTTGGTTCTATTTAACTTAAGCAACTGATGTTAGGTTGAATACTTGGGAAATTCTACTTTGATGATTCCATTTTGGTTGGGTAGAACCCAAATCCATTAAGATGAGTTGCATCTCAATATGAACTATCTTATGAGCTTTGAGAAGTAATAAATTGCATTCTTGGCTCATGTCCAAATCTGTCTGTAGCCTTGAACCCTCAATGGTTATATTCATGCTTGTTACAAGTTTAATTTTCATGAAGTTACACATTATATCATATATGCTGTGTACATCCTTTATTTCTGTTAATATACCGTGAAGTAGAGGATGTGTTTTCTACTATGGAGCGGTTCTGTTGGTTGACATGACGTACTCTTCACATAATATTTATGTTTGCTGAGGTTTATCTGACAGAATGCTGTACTACGGCTTGTTTGTTACGGTAACTATATCAATATACAATAGAGGGAGGGATGGTGGGGTTAAGGATGGAGGAAAAGAACAGATGGGTGGGGTTGTTGGAGGGAACAGAAATGCATCTCTAATGTGCAAGAAAATAAATGAAAGAGTTCCAAAGTAAATTTGTTTGATGGATCTAATTTTCTTGTTTTTCTTTACATTACAATTAATTTCTAGTACTAATTGTTTCCATTATTGAAGTTAGAACTTTGGGTTCTGATATTATATTTTTAGCCAGCTTATTGATGTTAAATTTATTTTAGTACGATATAATTTTGTTTGGGATAAAGGCTTTGAACTGAAATGAACTTATTGTTGTTTAATATCTGCGTCTTATCTGATATCTATACTTTATCATTCCATTCACATTTTGCATTGTTATGGAGAATTATTAATCAAACTATGGTCAACAACACTCACTTTAAACAGTACTGATTATTTCTGATAAGTTGTATAGGAACAACTAAAAATCCTATATGTATAGAAATTAAACAATGGAGATAATGAGTTAATCTGCCTAAGCATGGTTTGTACTGAGTGGTACATAGTTGTTGCCTCATTTTACAACTGTACATAAAAGCACACAATATATAATATGTTTTTAATATCTTTTTTTCTCTCCAATTCTATTTTGTTGTGATTATACAGCGTGCAGATGCCTCAACTCCTTGGAAAGAATTTACCACCCCTGAGGGCCGCAAGTATGTTTAAACATTTTATTTCTATTCCATGCAAAAAAGGTGATGTTTTGTGTTTAACTTGATGAAATTGATGATAATTAATTTCAGATACTACTTCAACAAGGAAACAAAGCAATCGAAATGGACAATACCTGACGAGCTTAAGGTTTTGCATACTTTTCTGTATATGTAGCTTAAAACTTCAACTTGAATACTGAGTTCTGAAAATAATGCATAGTTTATTACTTTTTTTCCCTTTTCTTTTCTGTAACAGTTGGCTCGTGAACTAGCAGAAAAGGCGGCGGCAAACAAGCAGCCAGCATCAGAAGCTGCACCTCCAGTGTCAACTGCCCCAGTCAATGTGGCTGCTCCATCTGGTAATATGGCTTCAACTCAACCAGAACCAGTTGGCTCAGGCTCTGTTGCCGTTGTTTCTTCTGGCGTTTCGACCCCTCCTCTAACTGCTGTTACGCCTCCTTTAAATGATGTGACACCTCCAGCTTCAGGAAATTCTGATCCTCTTGGTACCAACAGTGACAAGTAAGGATAATTTTCTTGTACTGGATCTTATGGTTAATTACCTGAATTGATGTATTTTGTTTTCCAGTCTTGCACTATTGTTTAATTTTGTGTCATCATGCTGGTTTCGCTTGATAGTTTTCAATGCTGGTAGCACCAGGACCTACATACTACATTTTATGTTGGAAGTTTTTAGATATAGAACTTGATACTTGGAAAGTAACTGTGCAGAATAAATCAAGTTGATGCTCAGTTGCCTAATGGAGCTTCTTTGCAAGATCTAGAGGTACACTTTTGGAATTTGTCCACCTGTGCTTATAATTCATTCAAATTGAAATGCTTTAAGGAAGATTTATTTTGTGTTTTTCTCTGAAATCAAGTTACTAGCAAAAGGCTTGGCGACAAATAGAAAGGACCGAAAGTACCAAACTGATAGGGCCCACTTTAGATTTTTCTATACAACATTTTTAAACACTAGCTGTAGCCTAAGTGCCTAACCCTAGCTGCTACATCTTGACGGTTTTTTTTTGCAATAATATACTCTTTTTTTCTCTTTTAATTCATGGAGGAGGCAAAAAAGGCAATGCCAGTTATTGGGAAGATCAATACAACCCCTGTCGAGGAAAAGAAGTTCGAAGAAGAACCTTTTGTATATGCTACCAAGCAGGTTAGTTATCTTTTGTTAAACATACTTGATATTTTTGGCTGGTTAAAATACATGTCACAAATATCTTGTTTATTACAGGCCATGATTTAACCTTATTATTTGTATGATTTAAGATCAATCATATCTTATATGATTAGAACATGGTGGAATTTGTTTGCATCTGAACCCCCTTTGTGGACATTTATTATACATACTTTTCTGTACCACAATTGATTCAGTAATTCCTTTAATTGAATAGGAGGCAAAAAATGCATTTAAAGCGTTGCTTGAATCAGCAAATGTTGAGGCTGACTGGACTTGGGACCAGGTGAGAGGTTCTACTTGTGTGTTTGCTGCTTTTTTACTCTTTTCTTTCTTGCTCTGAAACTTAAAAAAATTTGTTTGTTTTAGGCTATGAGGGTTATTATTAATGACAAGAGGTATGGTGCTTTGAAAACACTCGGTGAGAGGAAACAAGCATTTAATGAGGTATCTATCTTCTGGATGTATTACTATATTCGGTAGTTTTTAAACACATATTATTGAATACGTAGATTTTGTTTTGTATTGGTCTGAAGTTTTGCATTTTTCTTGGACTGTCTAACATTTAGTCAAATGCCTAGAACCTGGTAGAGGAGAACAAGCTTGGAAGTTATCAATTATATATATGATTTGATTAAAAGTTTAGAACTCTAGTCCCTGCTTATGCCTCAGTTTTAGGTCAGAAATCCAAAGAACGCATAAGAATGTATGTGTAAAAAAAGAGCTTCTGCTGTACTAAAGTATTGATACTTATGGTGGTTTTGTGACTTTGGTTAATGTGTCCTTGTTTTATGCTGTAGTATTTGGGGCAGAGAAAGAAGCACGAGGCTGAGGAGAGGCGCATGAAGCAGAGAAAAGCTCGGGAAGACTTCACCAAGATGCTGGAGGTAATCTTTTGCTTGGAACAGTGCCTTGCAACTATCGATTGATTATTATTGATCTTTTTTTGAGATACAACATTTTTTATCCTTTTCAGGAATGCAAGGAGCTTACCTCAACGACCCGTTGGAGGTACCTTTCTTCCGTTTTTCTTTTTTTTTTCCTCTAATTGAGAGAAATTCCCATTTGCCTTCTCATATGTAAATATGTAACACATATAAGTTTCTATGGTTTCCACCTTGAGATTTCACTTTAGTGGTAGTTTGTTACTTCTAACTAGAAGAATTTTCTGCACCAAGGAAAAAGAAATGGGAAAAAAGCGAAAAAAAGATAATCCTACGAATGACAGTTTTCTTTCAGGCAGGGGCGGAGCCAAGGTGGGGGCCCTGGTGGGCTTGGCCTCCCCACATTTTTAAATTTGATTAATATTTATAAGCTAAATTTAGTGAAAGTATGGGTAATTATGTAGATTGGCCCCTTTAAAAAAGTAAAATTTACATATTGGCCCCACTTAAGTTATTTTTCTGGCTTCGCTCCTGCTTTCAGGTTTTTAGAATTTAATCTTGATTGCTAGCTCATGTATGCTGCAATGCTAACGATGTGAATATTTCAGCAAAGCCATAACTATGTTTGAGGAGGATGAACGCTTCAGTGCAGTTGAACGCCCAAGAGATCGAGAGGATCTCTTTGAGAGCTACTTAGATGAACTTCAGAAGAAGGTTTGTTTCATTATTCGGAAGGAATTTTTCCTGTTCCCTGAACAAACTGTAAAATAAAATTATATCTTCCCTAAAAAATTTAAGTTTTTGCATGGAGCCATGCAAGCACAGAGATATGACTTCTCTGTTACTTCTCCTTTGTCCTGTATTACTTCAAGTAGGGAAATTTTGAAGCAAATTGGAGAGAAAGAGAGACAAAAGGACATCTCCTGTATTGCATTTTCAGTGTTCTTGAAGTTGGTTAGTATGTCTGTTCTGGGTTGTCGGCGGCTTAAGGGTGGTTAGCATGTTGGTCCTTCTGGGCTATCGGTGACTTTTTTCTTGTGGTTTGCTGGTTTGGGTGCTATTGAAATCAACATCCCCTCCTATCCCCCTATATAAATAACTTTTCTTCTCAGGAAGTCCAATACAAAGATACAACTATAATCATTGTATAGATGTGAATCAATTATATTTCATCTTAAATGAATTCACTGAGCAGGAAAGATTGAGGGCAGCTGAAGAGCACAAGAAAAATCTTGCAGACTACAGGGCTTTCCTTGAATCATGCGACTTCATCAAGGTTTGCATTTTTGTGCTTTCTTTTACAAGTTACACACTGCATTTTATAAATTGTGCAAATACTTGAAGTTCTCTCATTGACAAAGAGCACTCTCAAATTGTTAATCTGTGAAGGTGAAGGCACTGCTTGCCTCCTCTACCTTTGAGCCATTTCCTTGGGCCCATGTTGAATTTGAATCAAGTTAACTTTGTGGGAACGTCCTATGAGACCATTTGTTTAGACTTTTAGTAATACAAAAAAAATCAGGAAATTTATTCTATGCTCCCTTTGTTTAATCTGGACTACTGGTTCCTAGTTAAAGTTTGAGACTGAGAAGTAATTTTAATGAAAGCATTGCTATTTTATTCCTTTTTGGAAGGTAACTTCATTAAACTTTGGATAGGTTAACACACAATGGAGAAAAGTGGCAGATAAACTAGAAGATGATGAGAGGTGTGCTCGTCTTGAGAAGCTTGACCGTTTGGAGGTTTTCCAGGTTCGTTTTGTGCACAGGCCGTTGTATATGTGTTTCAGAAATTTCAATGAGGGTTCTGTCAGATCAAGATTGGCATTGATGTCAAATTATATAATGGAGGGAATAATCTTTATAAGTAAATACATAATTGCAACTAAATGAGGGTTCTGTCGGATCAAGATTGTGTTCTAGATTCCTTTTGAAGTAACTGTTAATGAGCTGGATGCATCTTTGGGTTCAGTACATATTATCAGGTGGATTGGATCTATGCTGATCTCATCCTTCATGCTAGCAGTTTAGGTTGGGAATAATTTTGTTTTGTTGGGGTTGATTGGGTTGTTTGTTTACATATTAAATTTTTAATGTTCTTCAGGAGTATATACTTGACCTGGAGAAAGAAGAGGAAGAGCAGAAGAGAATCCAGAAGGTTAGACCTATTATGTCTAACCTGACTATGATTACTTTTCATTGTTATTATACTCAGAATTTTTTTTTTAATTTGGTTAACTAAGTACTCAATCTGAACTAATGATTAATGATAATGTATGATTGTAAAAATCCAAAAAAATTGATCAAAAAATAATATTATACAATTGTTCTGAGACTAAGTTTTAAATTGAAATTATGTATCATGTATTGAAGACGCAACAAAGGAGACAAGAAAGGAAAAACCGGGATGAGCTTAGAAAGATGATGGAAGATCACATTGCCTCTGGGGTTCTCAATGCAAAAACACGCTGGAGTGATTATTGCATGCAGGTACTTTTTTTTCTCTTAAGCTGTGGTTGAGCTAGAAAGAGCTTATGCTAATATATGAAAGTAAAAACAATCAGAGAGGTAACTGACAAAATTATGTTTTTCTTTTTGCAATTTCTAAATGCCAACTCCTTGAATATCAAATCCAAAATTCTGAATCTCTCAAACCCTTCTGATTTCTGTTGATCATTGTTTTACTCTGATAACTCAGTCCTGTGTAGACCAACAACTTATAATGTAAAAATAATCACATTGTATTATATAGGTGAAGCACACAAAGCCTTACATATTAGTAGCAGAGAACACTTCTGGCTCGACCCCCAAGGACTTATGGGAAGATGTCTTTGAGGAGCTTGAGAAGCAGGTTTAACTTGGTGACCTCTTTCTCATTTAATATGCACAGATTTCCTTTTTCATTCTTTTGTCTTGTTAAATTTGACATTCTTGTTCTTTTCACCTCCTGTAATAGTACAATGAAGATAAGGCCCAAATCAAAGAAGCAATGAAGCTTGGCAAGGTGATTATATTAGCTTACTTTGTGCATAATTTGTTCATTATTATATTATACGTATATACATGTTCCTGTTTACACAGCAAGATTTTGTTGACTTGTACTTGATTTTCAACGGTAAGGGCCGATATACAAGATGCACGAAAATAACTTTAAACCAGTAGCAGATAATATGAATGATGTGCATTTTTGGCATTTTGTCAAGTGTGATGCATTATTGAATATGTTGCATTTTGGATTGACGGGGTGCCAATTATTTTATATCAGATGAACTTGGACTCTTCAACAACATTGGATAGCTTTAAGACTTCTTTACTAGAAGCAAATAGTGTTAAGGGAATATCTGATATAAACCTCAAGGTAACACTCTCTTTTTCTCTTTTTTTTTTTTTTTCTTTGCAACATATTTGTACGCCTCTTTTATGTGCAAAACATTTTGATATTCAGACTCTTGTATCTTACAAATTATACCTTGTTCTTGTAGCTTATATTCGAGGAGTTAATGGAAAGGCAAAAAGAGAAGGAAGAGAAAGAGATGAAGAAAAAACAACGTCTCAAGGAGAAGTTTGCTGACCTCTTGTATTCTATTAAGGTAGTACCTGTTCCTTGCATTGAATTTTCGTCTCTTTAGTTCTTTCTTTCATCTGCTTAAATGTCTCAAGGAGAAGTTCGCTGTTATCCTGTATTCTACATAGTTAAATGTCTATTCCATGCATTGAATTTTCATTTTTTTGTCTTTTTGTCTTCTTGCTATATAATTGCCATTGAAGTGAATACAGGTAATGTGTACTTGTATGGATGCTGGACTAGCTGGTTTTCAGTAGCATTTATAATTTTTTGGGGTTGCTAAGCTTGGATGCCTAAAACTTTTTTAATGTTGTTTTAGGAAATAACTGCTGCTGCATCATGGGAAGAATCAAAATCACTATTTGAAGAGAGTGCAGAATTCAAGTAATATTTTCATTAGTTATATTCAAGGTTTAACTTCTGTTATCTTAAAAACTTTGTAATTGTGTTATAACATGTAATTGTATAACAGGGCTCTAGGTGATGAAGTGGCAGCAAAAGAGCAATTTGAGGAGTGTATCTCTCACTTGAAAGAGAAACAGAAGGAGAAAGAACGCCAGAGAGAGGAAGAGAAAGTAAGCTTTATTGATTTAACAGTGCATCTATCACTGTGGTTCTACCTTTTTCTTTGCTTTTGTTTAATTTTCTTTTGTCCAAGCCAACTAAGTGATTTCATTACCTGAAACAGGCGAGGAAGGAGAGGGAAAGAGAAGAGAAGGAGAAGAGGAGGGAGAGAGAAAAAGAGAAGAGAGAGAAAGAGAAAGAGAAAGAGAAAGAGAGGAAGGAGAAAGATCGTGACCGTGAAAAAGATAAGGACAAAGATGGTGATGTAGATGCTCATGGTTCTTCCAAAGACAGGAGCAGTAAGAGAGACAGGGAAAAAGACAAGGAAAAAGATAAGGATAGAGAGAGAAAGCACAGGAAACGCCACCATGATGCTGCTGAGGATGGCAATGATAATTCTGACAAGGATGAAAAAGAGGATTCCAAGAAGTCTCGGAGGCATAGTAGCGACCGCAAGAAATCCCGCAAGGTTTGGTGTTTTCAAACTGATTACTTGTTTGTTTTAGTAGGATTTGGAAGGTCTAATTTTAGTACACAAAAAGGTTAACCTTTAACATTATATGCTTGTGCAGCATGGGCATGGTTCTGATTCAGACAGCGAGAACCGGCACAAGAGGCACAGAAGGGAGAGAGATGGTGGTTCCCGCCGAAGTTCTGGTCTGCACGAAGAGCTTGAAGACGGAGAACTTGGTGAAGATGGTGAAATTCATTAAACAACCAAACTGCTGCATCCTTCCAGTTTAGTCATTGATTAGTGATTAAACTCACTTTTGCTAAAAAAAAACAGAGTTGCTAAATTAAAGAGCTTAGCAGCAAGCGATGATTAACATGTTATTGGAGCATAGTGTCGTGTTTTATTGGTAGATGTTTTGGGGCTAGAATGGTATAGTAAGCTGTGGCGTTGCTCCTGTTTGTCTGTGTGGTATAGTTCAATTTATTGACTTGATTAAAATTTAGAACTTGAATAATCTGTGCTTTAAGTTTTATATGCAATGCCTTATTTTCTGTTGCATGGTGCCTTTGTATCACGAGTCAATACAGTTGAATTAGATGGAAAAAGCTTGATTTGCATTTATGTTGTAGACGGAAATTATTAAACTGCTGGAATTTAATGGGATTATCCCTTTAGACACGCTACATGCTGCATCCAGGGGACTGTTAGATAGCTATGAATTAGTTTAAAAGAAAATGGGAAATGAAAAAAAAAAAAGCTCTTGTGGTTATTTTAACCGCTTAGCTACTGAGTCTGCTGTCACATAATGCACCCTAAAGATTTGACAAAAAGGCCATATTGTTTCATAATATATCGTAGGAACTCGATGTTAGAGAGATATTAGATGCAATTGATTGCCTTCAGGTCGATCTTAGCAATCAATTTATCACTGTGCCAGCTAATCTATGCTTCTCTGTTACTATCCTCACAAACTGGGTTCTGCATTCCTGAATCTATAACATGAACTGTAATAAAAGGCATAAAATATGAACAGACCCCTCATCCTATTTTTGAGGGGGCAGCAATTACAGTGATAATTTACCGGTCTGAGATTTTTTTTTTTTTTTGATTGATGGCCGTAGCCTCACACTCACACACACTCAACCAGCTTGAAGCTGGGATCGAACTCATGCCCTCTTATTTGAGAAGCATATGCCACTACCAACTGTTCTAAAAGCATATGCCACTATCTGAGATTAATCATGCCTTTGAACAGGCCTTGAAAAATGTACCTGACGTTACATTACTTCTCACCATCCGAAGATTTTATGGACAAATATTTACTGCTAACATTTATTTTTTGTTTTGCCTTGTGAAATATACATATTCTTGATTTCGCACGTCAAAGAAAAAGCAGAAATGATCATATAGCAGCAACTACATAATATTCTTCCTTCATCAAGTTTTTTTTAAAAAAAAATCTTAAGAAATTTAGCACAGCATTGAAATAAAGAGAACGCAGATCTGCTACATAGATCTCAGTTTCTAATAATACATTGAGATTTCTAATTCATTAAGCACACGAGGAACAGAAAAGTTTCCCAACAACAATTAAATTAAACACTAATCCTTTCCAAAATCAGCACTGTAGTGTGCACTTGACTCCAATTTCTTTGCTTCATTCAGTTTCCTAACAGCCTGCATTTGTCAGGAGCCAACAGTTACAACATATTTTCTTTAATCCTATTTTATTTTTGCAAAAATTCCTTTCTTAAAAAAGGAACTTTCTAATTTTTTATCGGATTCAATCAACTTTGATTAAATAAAGAGAACTCTTGAAATGATTAAAAAAAAAGGATTTCTGATCACAGATTCCCAAAAATAGGTCAAATTGGAAGAATTTAACTATATTTTTATTGATCATCTGGGATTTTTTTTTTTATCTAAACTCTGAAAACCAAATACCAAATTTAAGACATACCGAAAAACATTAATATATTCATCAAAATTGTTCTACAGCTATCTGAACTGATACAAGTCCTAGGAACACATCAAATCTGAAAAGAAATATATCGATAAGGATTCAGCTGTTACCTTCATGAAATCTTCATGGATTACATAGTCACGTTCTGCACGGATAGCAGACATGCCCGCCTCAGTACAAACATTACGCAGGTCAGCTCCATTGAATCCCTGGAAGTAAAACAATAAAAAGTATATATCAATAATTGATAAATGCCAAAAAAATAATTGGAGAGCACAAGTTTGAATCTGAATTTGGAATATTTAACTCTCAGATGTACAAGAGAATAGTATGAAGAATGTAATATTATTTTACTGATGCCTGTCTCCTACTTTCTCCGGAGAAAACCCCAACCTGTTCCCCCTAATTCTTAGTAGAGTTGCAAAAAGAAGGCAAGCCAGAAGAAGTGTTAACATCCTTTCTGGAAACTGTGGCTTCACTAAATTCTTCAACTGTCTAACACCTTATGCATGACAACTCTCAGATTTGCAAACTTAGAACAAACAGTTTTTTTAGAGCAATAAATAATTCATCAGCAGAAAGTGGTATTGGATATTCAGTTGCAGAACCTCCTCCCCAGAAGAACAAAAAAATTAAAATCAAAACAAACCTCAGCTAGTTTTACAACAGCCTCATAGTCGATCTCTCCATGCTTGGCTATGCTAGCTGCATGGATTTTCAGGATCTCCATTCGAGACTGTTCATTAGGCAATGGTATCTCTATCTTTCTGTCCAGCCGACCTGGCCTCAGCAGGGCAGGGTCCAGCACATCAGGTCGATTTGTTGCCATTATCATCTTGACCTGTTATTCAAAAGTAAAAAATCGGCACTAACTACTACTGTCAAAACAATTTCCTCTAAATACTGATTTGAAACTCTGGATTGTTATGCCAAAATATTAGACTAATAGGCACAGCATGACAATAGCATGGTACCTATTGATGTATCATTTGGCCAGAATTAATGTTTAATAAAATATGCCCCTATCTCAATACATTTATGCAAATTCAACACAACAGATTTGAGAAAACTGCACATTTTATCACACTCTCAAGCACAGTAAGAATCATTAAGAATCACCAAAAAGGAACAGTAACGCCTTTAGACAAAAGGTATCTCAGCTGAGGGGCAATCTTAATAGAAAGGTTCATATACTTGGTGATTCCGTTGGTTATAGCATATGCCATGACAGAAACCATTTCTTTTGTTAACAATAATAATGAACCAGAATGATCACCTTGCCGAGCTCATCAAAGCCATCCAGCTGGTTCAGAAGCTCCATGAGGGTGCGCTGGATCTCACGGTCAGCACTTGTCCCCTCACTGAATCGACGACCTCCAATCGCATCTATCTCATCCATAAATATTATGCATGGCTAAAAGGCAGAAACCAGTTTAACTTGGATCAAATTCCTTCTATCTTGTCAGGTGATTAATCACACAATTCAAGGAAATAGAGGTCTATTTTTGCATAATGAGTATTAAAGCAAAGAGTAAGGCTTATTTTTTTTTTGTGTGGGCCACGTCACTCTAAAATTTAATTTATCTAAAGAAGATAAATCAAATTTACCTGATGGTCCTGTGCATAGTTAAACATTTCCCGAATCAGCCTTGCACTTTCACCAATATATTTGTCAATGATAGCACTTGATACGACCTATATAATGAAATGCAACATAAAAATATAAGTGAGTGTATTAGTTCCAATAATAAACTCATAGGAAATTGAGAAAATATAAGCTGTCTAACCTTGAGAAAGTTGGCATCAATATTACTAGCAATAGCTCTTGCGAGTAATGTCTTCCCTGTTCCTGGTGGTCCGTAGAGGAGAACACCCTGTAAGTAGATTATCATTATATTATGTTAATCATGACTATGCAAAATCAGGATACCCTAATGTTATAATTAAATCACCAAACAAGCAGGACACCATTTTACAAATCTACATAGCTCCTTCAGAGGGTTGAGGACTTGTATTTTCTTTGTGAGGGGAGTTTCTTGAATTCTAAGTTTAAAACTGCCTGAAAACTACTATAGTTGAAAAACAAGAGAAACACAACAAAGCATTACCTTAGGAGGCTTGATTCCAACTCGAAGGAATAGCTCAGGATTCATTAAAGGCAACTCAATGGACTCTCTTAGTTCTCTAATCTGGTCTGATAAGCCTCCTACAGCTGAGTAGCTCACATTTCCAGGATCTTCATGTAACATATTATATACTACAGGATCCACCTACATAATTCATCAAGTGTAACATTGAACTTAGGATACTTGTTAAGTACACTAGGTATAGATTGAATAGCAAGCTTGCTAACCAAAATGCTATATGTAGATCGAATACCTCTCTTGGGAGAGCTCGCATGATTGTAAGTGTAGTCATATCAAGCACAACACGTGTACCAGCTGTTAGCTTTTCTCTATCCACTTTGCTACGACAGCCCACAACATACCTAGGCCCGCTGCTTGCTTTTACAATTACTACATAATTTAGTAAAAAAACATAAGAAAATGTCAGGCAAAGTAATCCTAACAAGTAAACTGTTCAGATGCACCTACACATAGCATTAAACCTAGAGAATCAGCTCATTCCATTGTTGATTCGTTCAAATCATCCATGCTACATCTCCTTTGTTTATAAATACAGGAAGAACCAAAAAAAAAAAAAAATGGAAAGTTGTTTCAGCATCTTCATAAGAAAATGTGACACTAGGTGCACAATGAGTAATTTTTAATAATCAGGCAAATTGTTGTGTGCCACATATTTAATGATGCTAATCACATGCTCAGAATCAATTTTTTTTTTCTAAAAGTTTTGCAAACTTGTAGATGTTAATGGATAAACAATGTAATTAATGAAATTTTTTGTGAATAGCTAAGCTAAGAAATGAAAAAGTAGTAATTTATATATGGTTGACTGACATCTCTCATTGTCAAGAGGCCGAAGAACCTCCCCAATAATTTGACCAACACTCTGCAAAGACTTGAGATCATCTTCTGTCTTTGCAAATTCCTTCTTTGACGCTCTCAAGTTCTCTCTAACTGCAGTTGTGATTTTGAACACAGCATTAGAATATTTAAAAAAGTAAGGAAAATTAGGGTGCCGGGACAGTTTTGACCATGGAGTCTGTCCTGAGAAATTTTGTGAAAATGGAAACCAAACTGCTTCCAGTATTTACGAATTAAGAGAAAAAAGAGCGTCTCAAGAAATTCAATTCATTCCTGTAGAGAGACGTTCCTTCTCAAATCAACCAGGATCCTAGCATTCCTTGAGCATAAAATAAGCGATTCAGAAGAAACAAGGACAGTAGATCTCCTTCTTAGAGAGAGAGAGAGAGAGAGAGAGAGGTTACCAGTGCGGAGGCGGGATTCGAGCTCTTTGAGCTGAAGAAGCTTCTTGCGGTACTCGTTGGTGGCGTTCCTCCGGCGTGTCGCCGCCTCGTCGCCACCATCTCCGGCGCTGCTCATTATTTATTTCTTTCTTTCTTTCAGGGATTTGAGAGAGAGAGAGAGAGAGAAAAGGAGACGGAGCAGTGAAGCGAGTCTTGTTGCCAAAGCAACGCAATAAAATTATAAAAACAACAGGAAATCTCATCTCTTGGGCCTTATTGGGCCCATCCTTAATACTACCATCATCTAATTTCGGGTCTCCTTACCCAGCCCAAATACTTTTAGACCCAAAGCCCATAGGTTACATTGTCTGGGAAGAGAAGAGGCCTGGACTCTGGAATGATTAATAGCAATATAGCATTTGGAAAAGGAAATTGATTGGAAATTGATTACTGCCGTCTGCAGTTTTGTCATTCCTGTCATCGCTAAATATAAAATGGACATATACAACAAACAAAGTGAACATATAGACGATCTAAGTGAACACATACAAACAAATAAGTTCAATGAAAATAAGTTGAATATGCATGTAAAATTCTGAACAAATGATGACAACACTTATTTGTTTGTAAGTGTTCACTTAGATCATCTATATGTTCATCTTGTTTGCTGTATATGTTCACTTTATATTAGCGATGGCAGGGATGGTAGAACTGCAGATGGCAGTTATCATTCTTGTGATTGATTAGTTTCATCTTACTCCGTGCCACTCGTGTCATCGCGCTGCACAGCGCCTCAACGAAAATCAGAGCAGCACTCTATCCCCTCTACTCACCCAGTGCATATTTTTTGTTCATTTCGTTTTTATAAGTGTTCACTTTAATTGTACAAATGTTCACTTTATAGTAGAATTGTTCACTATTTTATAAGTGTTCGCTAGACCAAATATGTTCATTTTGATTTTTTTTTTTTGGCCAAAAGTTCAGTTTTGTCAATACAAATGTTCAGTTAATTGGTATAACTGTTCAGTTAGTTGCATCAGAAAATATAAATGTTATGAGCAAACATGTTTATTTTATTAAGTATAAATGTTTAGTTTAGTAAGTACGAATGTTCAGTTTAATAAGTATAAATGTTCAGTTAGTTGCAACAGAAATACAATTGTTATAAGAAAAAAAACCAAGTGAAGGGGTCATGAACCGGACAAAAAATACATGTAAAAAATAGAATTGGAAATGAACCGATCCGGTTCAAATTAAATTTTTTCCGATTCTACCCCTGCCTCCTAGCGCACCTCTTGATCACGCACGACTCTGACTCTAGCACGATTCCGACGTATTAAACTGAACATTTATAACATATAGCAGCGATGAAGCGGATGGTTATTCTGCCGATGACACTTATAATAGATGTTTTGGAAATGAAACGTGCTTAATTGGTCGTTTCAGATTTATTTATTATTTTTTTGGTAAAGCGCGCATAAGAGAAGAGACACTAATTATGGGACGAGGCAGGTAGTTGTGCTCCTCCCATCTACTGGCAGTCTGGCATCTTTTCGTTGAAGGAAGTCACACATTTTTAAATGATGAGAACAAATTAATTAATTATTTAATTAATTAGAGGGGGGGGGGGTGATGAAATCATGTAATCGGGGCAGATCAGCTAGATAAAAAGTAAGAATAATGAGCTAATTATTGATGTTGGTGTGTGAAAGTAACAATAAAATATCTTTGATTTTGCAAAGTTATGTTCCACACAATTGAGAAATTATAATTTTCCTATACAATACAAACGTAATATAATGAGGATATCTGAGGATATATGAATTCCTTTTTTTTTTTCCCTATTTGACTTCACTTATAAAGTAAGCCTATGGCTCCGTCTTGAATATAACCTGAGATTTGTTCTTGCAAACCAAGCAAATTTGACACATGATGTGTTGCAATATTAATAATTGACACATATATAACCGCGCGCTTCCATTAATTAATTATGTATCTCAAACCACCTACACATTTAATTCGTCTCAAAATCACCTCTCTATATAGTAAGATAACACCGTTATTCGTTAATTAATCTATCTGAGATGAGATTGTGAAGTTAATTTGAAACTCCAAATTAAGGTTAGCTAGCTCGTCAATGATGGATTGATGGTGTACAAGAGGCACAAAACAATTAATTTATGAATGAACAAGCAGGTGGCGACATCACTGGAAGGTGTATAGTCATGATACCTTATTGGTGAATCCAACTTTCTTGCAATTAATTAACACCATCTAAATTATTAATTGCCATATTTGTATAACCATATCATACATGCATGTGGTGTGAAATGCCATTCGAATATTTTCATTCTTTTTTCTAAGTGAAGTAGAAGCAAAGATCTGTTGACCTGGGTCACAGAATTTCTGCTCTACGCATGCATACCCTTTTCTACACCAACCTACTCATAAAACAACACGTACGTTCCTTTCTTATTTTATGGTTTTTGCATTTTTAGTTTTTACCATGTAAGGTAAAAAGTTAGAAACATCTGGCGACGAGAGTGTGCTAGATTATATATATATGTTGCTTGGAAGACATGTATATATGCTTGTAGAAGGAATTAGATAAGAACTATTATATGTTAATGAACTGCGCGCCAGTTAAATTTATCTGCGAAATTTACACTTCTGCAATATCCGAAGTAAGAGGTCCATGCAAGATTGATTACAACTTTATTATATATATGCAGCACTGATATAAATGTGGGACGTTGAGATTTTTCGTAAAAAGCTGATTAAAATGTTAAAACAAACCAAGATGCTTAAAGTAAGCCTCAAATTATAACTTTTTTCTGCCCTCAAAAAAGATCATTGGTTAGGTCCCTTATCACAACCCTAAAGCGGATTAATAGTGCTTAGGTTGTACTTGCTTTTCCCTTTTAGTTTATTATGGTCAGAGAAGATGGAAGAGAAAACTAAAAGGATCTAAAAGCTTTACCAACTCCCAACAAATTATCTCTTTCTCATAGTCATATATCTGCAAATATATTGCACCCTTCTTTTTTCAGCAAAAAGAATATATTATTACATCTAAATGAACCTCTCCAATATTATCAAGAATTGAGAAGCATGTGCTACATAAACATTGATGCCAAGTCGACTAATTGGCATGCTGAAATGGAGATGATGCCAACCTAATTGCTAGCTCTTCTAGTCTTCTCCCTATAAATACTCAGCACCTTATCCATGCAAACATACAACACAAACCTTAAGTCTAGCTACAATAATCCTTCCCTTCAACAGCTACGTCAGCAACTAACTAATTAACATGGCATCTACTAGGTGCTTGTTCACCATTCTCTTAGGAATCACTACTTATTGGACCCTTTTTTCTCTCTCCCTCGGCAACCCTGGTGGACTCTTCCTCTTTCCCCAATTCTATGACCATACATGTCCACAAGCCCCGGCTATTGTAAAATCCATTGTTGAGATGGCATATGCCAAGGATCCCCGCATGGCCGCCTCATTGCTACGCCTTCATTTCCATGATTGTTTTGTCAAGGTTAGTTTTTTTTTTTTTGCCTTATATATATAAATTAATATATGTAATCTTAAGTATATATAAAGAAGAGATATTTTCCAACTATTGCATATATATATTCTGCACAAAAAATTAGCCTTAGAAAAAAGACTACTATGAATTAGACTTACAAGTGTGCAATAAATAGAAACGCTCCACTTAGGTTATTATACGTTGGTGTCTCTTTTAAATTTTAAGGTACATATTTTCTTCCCTCTCTTGGCAGCCCTGTCAAGGTGAAAAACATTATTACATGTAAAGTGTTCGTAGTATAGCAAAAACTAAAATGTTCATTTGACGACCTGATCAATTAATTTGCCTAGCTAGTGTTGTTCAATTAATCTCCAAATGCAACTAATTAAGTTCATTTTTTTTAAGGGTTGTGATGCATCAGTCCTGTTGGATACTAGCGGGACAATGGTGAGTGAGAAACGGTCGAACCCAAATAAGGATTCTCTGAGAGGATTTGAGGTCATCGATGAGATCAAGTATGCGCTTGAGAATGAATGTCCACAAACAGTTTCCTGTGCTGATATCGTTGCGCTAGCAGCTCGTGATTCAACTGTCTTGGTATACATGTTGTATTCATATTTTTTTTAAATCACTCTCTTTACAATTCTAAAAAAAAGTTAACGTGGCCCAACTAATTTCATCAATTACATGCATGACATAACTTATCGCAAATGCATTTGATTGGATGTCGATATATTGTGATGACGTTATAATGAATAAGTTGATGTAGTATGATAGAATTCTTTATTACAGTCCAACCAATAGTACTAAATAAGGTCAAATTTGTCAAACTTCAAAAGAACAAAAGGACATTTATCTGTAATTCTTCATGCGCGGGTATATGATGTCCTGTTTTAAACTTTTAATATATGAAAATTGAAAATAGACTGGTGGGCCCAGCTGGGAGGTGCCACTTGGCAGGAGGGACTCTTTGGATGCCAGTGTACAAGGTTCCAACAATAACCTTCCTGCGCCTAATAGCACCCTTTCCTCCATCATCACCAAATTCAAGCTTCAAGGCCTTGACATTGTGGATGTTGTTGCTCTCTCAGGTACACATATTTTAGTTATTTATTTTCCAAAGCTGTCATGCAAATACCTACTGAATTGATGAATAAGGCAATAGCCAATAAGCATTCAACTGTGACAGTAAAATAGAACACATCAGAGAAGAAACACATGAGATTGATAATGCCTTATTTGTTTGAAAGAAGATAAGGTTTTTGCATCATATCACGCCTGTTCATAGCGCAAGCGCGCGCGCGCGCTCACACACACAAACACACGAAAGTTAAGCTCATAATTTCCTCGACTTCCACTAGCTTGTATTGCATGATATCAATTATTTCTTAAATCTGTAATTTAGGAGCCCATACCATTGGGGATACACGGTGCGCAAGTTTCCGGCAAAGGCTTTACAACCAAAGTGGCAATGGAATTCCCGACTTCTCCTTAAACCCAGCTTACGCTGCTGGGTTGCGAACCAAGTGTCCCAGCTCAGGCGGTGACCAGAATCTCTTCTTCTTAGATCTAGTCACCCCATTTAAATTTGACAACCAATATTTCAAGAACCTACTTGTCTACAATGGCATACTGAACTCGGATGAGGTATTATTCACACAAAGTGCGCAGACGATGGAGCTTGTGAAGCTATATGCCGAGAATAACGAGCTGTTCTTTGAGCAATTTGCGAAATCTATGGTCAAAATGGGGAATATATCGCCTCTTACGTGGCCAATGGGTGAGATCAGGAAGAATTGCAGGAGAGTCAACCACCATTAATTGATCGGCAATCAATTGAAGATAACACAAATTAAATAATTGATTCTTGATATTAATTACTTTAATTGGGGTCAAACAGGATGCATTGACTTCTTCTAGTTTGGTTCAGTTTCGGTGGTGTTTCTTCCCCCTTGTTTTTGATCTATTTGGGTGGGATATTGTAATCTTGCATAAATAAATAAAAACATTTGTTTTCGCCTTATTTGTTAAAAAGGAACATATGATATTATCATGATATATATATATATTTTTTCTATAACTCTCTTCAAACCTCGGCATAAAATGTTTTCGATGAGGATTCAAGTTTCTGACCGCTCAAATGATTTTTGTTGGATATTAAGTATTTGATAGTTCTAATTCTCACCTCATACTTATATACGAAAATAAATTAAACTCCAACCTGAAATGAAAATGTAGAAGGTTTTAACTATATATGTGCATAGACAACACATTTCTGTTTAATCAGACAATTTTTAAATATCCGATGCCTAAATATACGAGTTAGTGGTCTATATATGTGACCAGACAAAGAATTAACAATCACTGACCTTGAACTTGGCCCAATTAGCAACGAGGCCCAGCAGCTCAAACAACTTGACACAGTCGGCCTCTTTGCTCAGAGAGTCAGAGTCTTAGCCTCTTAGGCTAAAACAAATCGAGTTGATCGGATTATGTTTAAATCGTCAATTCAATGCATTCTAGTCAAACAAATCCTTTTTTATTCAAGTCTGAGGTGGCTTGTTGCCTTGTTGGTTTTTTTTATCACAGCACCTTTGCACAAATACATCGGCTGCCACCGTTAAACTTCGCCTTAGCCCAATTAGAATTTGTCCCGATCACACAAATGAAATTGCGTACAATGTTTATAGCATGCATGATAAATGAAATATGTCTGATATACGAAATATGTCTAATTAGGAAGTACCAAAGTAGATTATATTAGGTGGAAAGTCCAATAATGCCATGAGCTGTTGAAAATGATACAAACTTTAAGACACTGCTGGTATTATTATTTTTTTTAAAGAAAACCATTTTCCTACTTTTTAGAGTTCCATAACCATATACAAGACAATTTATAGAGGGTTCTACAATCTGACTTTAATCAGAAAACAAAAAGAATAAAAAAACGTAATATCTCATATGTTAAACATCACACAGAAAGTCAGACGACCAATTACTTTTTTTTTTGTATATATATGAATATTCCTTAGTTGTTTGCTAGTGGTACATGCATCAGGGAATGATTTTTTCGAGGGGGGAGGCACGGTATTTACTATTTTGTGTGTGGTTTTAAAGGGTGAAATGCAGTTCTTATTTAAGAAGGTAAATGATTTTTAAAATAGAATCTTCTGTTTGTTTTTAACAACAAATATCGCAATTTGTACCATTTTAGTTGGTGCATATTTGCGAAAAAAAAATGTAGTCTGACCTCGAGAACGAAAGCACAGATCGAATTCTAAATCATCATAATAAAGTATATATATAGCGCAGGCTAGACCGTTACATTGTCAAAATTACTTTGAAGTATGAACACTGAAAATAAATTATTTTTGAAGATTATACTCTTCTCAATTTATTCTTACTACATCATTCAATTGCTTTCCATGCATTTGTTTCATCTGAAAGGAAAGAAATAAAGAAAATAAATAAAGAATGAATCAATTTTTTTTAACATTAATTAGAACGTACAGGAACTGAAATAATTTATTTATATCTGATAATTATTAAGAAAATATGCATGCATGATTTAATGATTTGTCAATTGTGGGTTAATATAATAATAATAAGTACCTTAAAATTTAAATCACTGAGGACTGCAATGTAAAAAGAGCAAAATCCATCATACGATACTCCGGATTTAATCCGGAAAGAACAGGGACAATAGTCCCACATTGCCTATCTTCATAAACCCGAGCGCCGAGCGCCGAGCTCCCTGTATATTCAGACCCGTGGTGTCTATCAGTCAGAGCAAAGATCTCGCAGTGTGCGGCTCAGACCACTTACGACCGGAGATGTGGGCTGGTAGCCAATTCACTTACATGGTGGCATTTCGGATATTATATGTAGTTAGAGTGCTGTGCATTTAATTATCCATGTCGGATATGTATCAGATACAAGGTAATATATAATTCTTCTAATGGTAATTTACATATTAGATATGAACCTATATGCCACACCAAGAGCAAGGAAACTGCTAGTCAGATAAGCATGAATCAGATGGCATAATTTGTTTTTTATTTTTTTAATTGGATGGCTGTTTGGCAGAAGACGGAACATATAAAATTTTATAAATGCAAAGATGGCACAATTTGTTGATGTCAGCAAAAGAGAAGAGAGCTGCCTGATGAAGATCCAACAGCCGTATATAAAAGCATATCACCATTCAAAGTATTTATTGAATACTGTTTATAGACATTCCAAATTGAAGAACAATAATCTTTAGTAGCTTTAATAAATCAATCTCTTCTTTCTGCAATTTCAGGAAAATTTCTTGATTAGGCTGGAAATCCTGCCAACTATTTTATTATTTTTTCATGTTTCAGAAAGGGGCAGCGGCTTAGGCTGGAAAAGGGGTCGATCAATGTACAACATTGCTGCAGCCCCATTTGTAACGCCGCCAGGAAAACTCCATCCAGATGGGAGGGGTCTGTTTGTGATCTTCTTAAATGGATCTCCTTCAACGCCTTACACTAGCGGAAATGATACACACCATCCACCAATATACCATCCAACCATCCACCCTCACCAACTACAAGAAATTGGGCTTTTTGGGCACCCAGGCCCAAATTTTTTCGCGCATCCTGACGTCAGCATTTCGTGTTCTGTTTGATGCCTTAAGGGATGTGTTAAATGTTCAACAGTTTTCGAACTAAATACAACAAGGGATGAGTTAATTTGGGTTACGTGTTCAGTTTGATATATTTATAAAGTAACATATTAATGATTTTACATCTTTTTTCACGCATTCTGCCAACAAATTTGGGGACACTATATCAATAAAGTTCATTTTGTTAGCACAAATGATGATTTAACATGCGTCATATGTTCGATTTGATAGTTTCGTAATATACAAAACAAAACACAAGAACTAGTACCAAAATAAAACATTAATATGATCCCTAAAACAACATGATCAGTTTTAACAATCCAAAACAATAAAATTTTAACCAATTCAAAAAATAATACCATTACAATTCATACAAATATTAGAACACATATTCAGTTTGGTAAAAATCTGAATGTTGGTGGAGAATGAACACACAACGCCGTACCAACTTGATCGAACCACAGCCAGAACCTGCGTAATATGAATACAAATACATGTTATTATAGACCATTTAATACTAAATAATAATTTCAAGCAACTTTATGCAGTTGTACAAAATCCACATGAATTAGAGTGTGCTAGCAATGCCAATCTGTCCAATTACTATAATCTCATCCCTTAGTGCATTTAACATAACATAGAAAGAAACTAACTGAACACTTATAAAAATATACATGAATAGCAGTGTCCCAACAATGACAAACTGTCCAAATACTATAATTTGATCCCTAGATGCATTTAAGATAACATATAAACAACTACCTGAACACACTTGATACATGCAAGATGAATAAAGAAGTAACACATACAATATCCATACAAGACGAACAAGATGCATGCAAAATCAACATTTAGGAGAACTAAATTAACCTTTACAAAATTAAGATGAACAAATAAAAAATAAGATGAACAAATAAAAACTAAGATGAACAAATAAGAAATTAATGAATATGAATAAAAAACTTTACAAAATATGACAACAATTGAATTAAATATGAATTAAACTACTGAATGCTCAATCAATGATCAAAATAAGTGTAATGATTAAAGAAAAAGATTAATTAAAAATCAGAAATGGTGAATGCGAGGCGGAGGGAGAAAAATACCAAAGGCGAATGTGCATCGCGCAATCTGCGTGTTCAAATTGTAGAGAGAGATCGTCTTGTCGCTGATATGCCATTAACGACTTGAATCAAAGAAAATTGCATGGATTTGGAATTGGAGGCAGAGGAGATACGAGATCGGATTTCCAACGGCCGACGGGGGAAGGACCAGGCGAGGATCAAACTCTTTCGAACTCGTCATCGCGTTGAAGAGGTGCTCGTCGAATTGGAGGGAAAGAACGGATCGAGAAAAAGAGAAGGAGAAGAGAGAGTATAGAGCGGAGAACTGGAGGGTACGGATCTAAAGAGAGATGGATCCATGGTGAAAGGAGATCGAAACCCTAACTGACCTTATCTAGATGGAATAGAGTAGAGAGAGTTTTCAGAAATGGGAAATGAAAAGAGAGAGAAGATGCTGGGGTCCAAAAGAGATGAAAAGGTGTGAAGAGGTCACATGAGTATCACGTGTGTATGAGTTTGGATGGTTGGATGGAAAATAGTGAGATGGTAAATACCAATTACCTTACACTAGTGGAGTTGTTTCTGGCGCAAGTCAATTTGTACTTCTTTTTGGTTCCTAATGAGGACTTAATTTGAGTAAATTTTTTATAATTTATTTATAGTCTTAAATGTATCGCATGTACTTGCACTTGCTCCACAAAGCAGTGCAGCTGTACCCATATACCTGCAAACGAGACCCTGGCAATATGCTGGCCATGAACCTTAAATCCTTAAGGGGCTGTTTGGATTGATGGGGGATTTTGGAAAATTTTTATCTTTTTATCATAAATTTATTATAAACAATCTAAATTCTTCACAAAGTTACACACTTCTTAATAAATTTATTCCTAAGAATTACAACTTCCTCAAATTCTTAAGTGATCCAAACGCCCCCTAATTTAATTTGTAAATTCAATGATTTGTACTGGACCAGACAGGCTGGAAATTTCTATATAAACTCAGCCTTTTCCAGATGGACTAGACACGTACTCTGCCCACGAACCAGTTGTTAACTTGTTATGGTCCCACCAACACTATTTTAAGCCGGATTATTTTTTTTTCTTTTTTTTTAAAAAAAATTCTAGGTGTTTGGTGGGCTTTAAACTTGGGTTTTGCCGTTTTGGGGCACCGATAACAAGTCTATCACCCCACTAGTGACTTGTTCATAGTTCAACCTTCTGTCTTTTTTTTTTTACTTAGGAAGAATATAAATATATATATATTCAAACCCTTAAGTGAGTTTGATAAAATATTTTTTTGGCGCCTCGATTGGGTTTTCAAAACATTATTTTTCACATGATAAATATTTTCGTCACCAATTCTAAAAATAATAATAAGATAGCATATGGTAAAGAAAACACAATATTTTTTAATAGTTTAATATTGAACAAACTATCTAAAAAAAGGGATAAAAAGATAAGCATATTATAATGTGATGGATGAAAGAATACGCATATATAATTGGCAAAAAAAGAAGAAAGAATTGATTCGGCATGAGCACCGTCCGTTACAAAGTTGAAGAAAAAGTATGCGAAGAGGTTGGTGAAGCTTATTAACGGGAGTTGGTGAACTTTAAAATTTGTTCTTGTCATTTTGTGAGGTGACCGGTGACTGGTGACTGTGGTGAGTGTGTTGGACACTTGGACTGTAGTGTAGTGTTGTTGCCTTGTTGCCAGTTGATGAGTACGACCGAGTTAGAGAGAGCATAAATTGAACTCGGTAATAAATCACACAATTACAAAATTACAAAATGAAGCATTAAAATGAATAAAAAAGCCTTTAAATAAGTTTCCAAAATATTTATACTGAAAAATAAAACTAAATTGAATTGTAAAATTGTTACATTGAATTTTAAAAATATTTAAAATTGAAGATGGAAACATTTAAATTGACCAGGAAATTAATGATGGTACTAAACTAAATTTGGGAACATATAAATTGAAGCCTGGTATTAATTGTTCGGACGAAATTGATGTTTGATGGACAGAATATAGAATAAAAAGGATTAGAAGTTTTTCGTTATGGGTTAATTTATTTTTATTTATTAAAATAAAATAAAATAAAATAAAATAAAGCGTGGGAGACTGGGAGCGAATGGTTGTAAAGTTGCAATTTGCAAATCAAACCCTTCCAAAATGATCGGACGAACCACGCCACAGGTCCACACTCCACAGCCAGGAACAGGAAGGAAAACGCCGCGGAGAGAGGACTGGAGAATGGAGAGTGGAGAGTGGAGAGGAGATTGACTCGAGATTTTATTATTTATTTTAATTCAATTTTATCGCGGTTAGGGATTGCGACAGACAAAGGAGAAAGAAAGAAAGAAAGAAAGAGAGATGGCTGCGGAGTGCCGACGGAGGTACCTCTCAGATTTTGGGCCCCACAACCACACTCACTGTAGCCTGTAGGCACAGTACTCATCCTTCTACTTGTATAGTCGTGGCCTCGTGGGGCTGGGGCCTGATGAGGATGATGATGATGAATTGATGATGATGATGATGCATCTCCCTCGTCACTCATCACTCACGGGCTCATGGCTGCTTCCACAAGTTTCCATTCTTGAGGAATGAGGAGCAAAGCAACATTTCACATTTGGTATGCAAATTGGGACTTCAATTCATTCATATTATATTATGGTCTTAATTATCTATCTGCTATCTCTTTACAAGGCATTAGGTCTTCTGATCAAGTATCCACGACCACGACCATGACTGCTGCTATCGATATCAAATGCTCAGGCACAATCCATCTTACTTTACTGCCTTTAGTCTTCTTGTAAGTTTTCATTTCTCTACTTGTTCATTTCTTTCTCAAAGAACCATACCCAATTACCCATGGTTTTTTATTGAATAAATATTGTGGTGCAACCAATGTTTTCAATACCAAATCTTTTCTATTACTACTAATAATTAATTCATCCATGTACGCAGTACGTTTCTTCGTTTCGTCATTTCATTCCTTTCATGGCTCTTTAATTTGCAATTACTTTTGCTATAGACTAAGCCCTTCAATATGAATATCCTTCTAATTTTATGACAAACAACACATAAATAATCAAAATGTTAATGCATCCTTCTCTCAGAGATTTTATATTCTTCTTTGTTGATTGCTCCTCACTCTAGTGCTCTAGCGTTTAGAGTCAACTACTCTATATATGTGCAGACAAAGTGGTGGATCATTTTCCCATCTAATGGTAAATCCGGGCATCACCCCTATTTAAAATTCAATATAATTCCCATGTACATGAATATATCTTCTGTTGGTAATATATCAATATTGCATGCCTGCCAAATCACCTTTATCATCCCTGGAAATAGTACCAAATTCATTTTATTATCCTGCTTGTTGCCTCAATTGTTATATTCCTATCTCTTTCCTGTACATTTATGAAATAGAAAATACAATGGACTGAATCGTTTCTTGCTATTATTTGTCCTGCTATTTAATTCTGCAACTGGAGATTTTCTATGGTTGAGAGCCTGAGACAAAGAGGAAGCAGTCTTTTTGTCTTGCTTGTGTGCAGTAAGGATTACCATTATGTCACACAATTGATTTTGGTGCGGATAGTGGGAATTGATGTAGAATATTGTACTTTTGTTTGACCCCCCCCCCCCTTTTTTTTCCATTACATATGCACTAATGGATCACCAAATTAGCATAGGTGCTATATATTTAACTGTAATTAAAAAAATATGGTGTTTTATTAAGAGAGCTAATTTATTTGGTCATTGTGTTTTTCAAATATATATATATATATATATATATATATATTTTTTTTTTTCTTCTCCTGTAAACAAATATTCCAAAGGTGAGTCTTGTGTTGGTGCAATTTGGTTCCAGAAACAAAGAGGCCTCTTAAGAAATTGAAATTGCGAAGCAGTCCCTAAGAATGTATTCATGGCTGATAAAGGTTGTGGTATCACAAATAGCCTGAAACCTGTAAAAATAGGCCTATTAGCACACATGAAAAAATGGCAAATTTTGTAAAATAGGTCAACCTACAGTCTAACAAGAGCCAGGTGTGTGTACGTGGCATGAAGCCATTATGCTTGCTTAAGAAACAATAATTGTAACCACCACCTCCCCCTCCCCTCGCTCTTGTTTTGGTGAGTATTGGAAGGATCCTAAGCGTTACTATCTGAATATGGCCAAATGCAAAATACTGGCTGCACCTAGGACATGCTTAGCAGATGACACCACAACCACTGACTAGTGGGACCAACCATCTTTCCATACTGACTCTTAATTCTTCTGCAGTTGCAAGGTTGCAACAGATATGAACAATCCTCTTTCCTATTTAGGTTGCCAAGTGTTATAACACTTCTGTCATATAATAGACTCCTATGTTAGAATGGGCCTATCACTCAGTTTGTGAACCATGTACTGCTTTAATTTTGTCAGTCAGAATTACATTTCAAACAACAGCCAGTTTACCTGATAGTGTGCATCTAGTGTTAAATATGTGAGAACAATTCTTCCTTTTATAATTCCAAATATTAATTACTGCATCAATTACTTCCCCTTTCTGTTCACCACCAAACCATGGCTTCTACGGAGCACAGAAAACCTAGCATTGAATTCATTCACACCTTCTACTCAGGGGAGAGAGAACTCTTCTCTCGTATGACCTCCTTTCTCGAAATAGATGGTGATTTAGCCTTCAAGATCATATCCTACTGGCTATGGCTTGAAGAAAACATAAATAAAGATGTAATCTATTCTATCCTATCCTTGAGCAATGATGGCATTAAACGGATCTCCTCACTGGGGGAACAGGTTTTGACTAATGCCGCCAAAAGTAACTCTTCCACTGCTAAGAAAGCCCTTTCAGGTGTCAATTATTTTCTGAATTCTGTTTGTCATAAAGCTATTGACGATCTCAAGGATAGAGCAGAATATGAAAAGGCCAAGAAGGCCCTACAGGAACTGAATCTAGAGGTGAGTTGTTTTGTAGATCTAATTCCATTTTGTTTCTAATTCATATTTGATTTCATCTCTCAATTTTTTTGGTATTAGTTCAGAGTATAAATAATTTTATTATGTTTGTACCAAATCTATTGAAATTGATAAAAAGGGATTTGAATTTTCATTTTAGCACACTGCAAAGGCACTCTTGAAAGCTTATTCAGAGCTAGGAAGATGACTGTTTTTAATTAGTTTAATTAATGTGAGACATACATCATATACGACAAAAGTGGTATCAGTAAATGTACGAGGAATGCGGTCTTAGTAAATCCCTCGAAGAATGGTGAAGAATAAATAGCCTGGTCTTGTGATGCGGGATGTAACTATTTAAAAAGCTAGAAGCGACAAGCTATTGTTTGCTATTTGTGTCTGAAAATGTTATCATAACAACAATCAGAAGGTTGTTCTTCACAAAACGACAGTTCTCTGTTTTGGCCGCAGTGACTTTTAAGCATGAAATTCGCTTGAGCTCTGTGAAGTCTAAAAGAAGGGTGCACGTGTAGATAAAATTCTGTCATTTAAGTAGCAAGGCAATAAAGCTTTAGAAAGTAGCTAGAGAGCCTTGAATAGAAAAAATCTTTTGAGATCAACTGTCAGTACTGGTCTATATCTCTTTTTTACCCAAGATGTTCTATTTCTCACAACTTCTACCTTCAAAAAACTATATAATGAAGCATACATTCTTTTGGTTGTTTCAGGAATTCCTGTGTAACCCGGATCCATCATTAGCCAGATTAAACTTATCAAGTGGAGATGGCACTGGCAGCAGCAGCTCTGCTGTCAGAAGGATGCACATGCAATTGAATAAGGTAATCAACTTACCTTGGTGTACTTAATTCTTCTAACATCTATTTTTGTTAGAAAAAAAAATACTTCAATCGTTTGGTAAGTACTTTTACAATTCTTTTAAAATTACATGATCTGTACAATTTACTCTTTACTCGTTGAGTTTTACATCCATCCTTAAATTTATTTTTTACTTCAGCACGTTCTCCTCTTTTACCTTTTGGAAAATCTGCATGAACCATTCAGAGTCTAATTATATGTATGCGCATTAAAGTCCAACATTTAATATCTTTGTTTCTTTCAGAGTTTCCTATCAGGCGCACCCAAGTCTTCGTTGTCTACGGTCTCCATATCACAAAGTGAGAGTTATGGTGGATGTGACAAAAAAGAAGCAAGCAGTCCAGTGCAACCCCATATTGTAATTACCCAAGATATTTTTCACTTGGTACCAGTTAGTTCGTTAATTTAATCAGCTTAGCTTTTTTAAATGACCAGGTAATACACTTTCACAAACTGAATTCAGCTTAACTAATATTTGGTTAAATGATGTGTCATGACCAAAGTCCGTTACTCCTACTTGCTGCATTTTTATATTTTAAAAACTTATTTCAAGATTATTATTTGGAATGTAAAAATTACGTTCGAAACCTCAATCTACATAACATTTCCTTTTTGAAGGATCACTTTTCACATGGGGGCAATACCAGCAGAGACTCTGACAAGGGGAAGATTCTGGTTCAACTACACCATGTGAGTTACCTAGAATTTAGTACTTTCTATATTGTTACTAATTATTTCTCTTTTTTGTCAATTTTATTAATCTCCAATGTTTTGGGACCTTTGAATCTGTGTTTTGGTTAAACTAATTAAACCAAATTGTAAAATCTGCTTTTCTTTTTTCTCCTAAACATCAAGAGTTCTTTCTATTTTTTGCATAATTTTCACTGTTTCTAGAAAGTCTTTTGATAAAAAGGAGGGAATTATCAAAACCCTGCGCTAGAGGAAAGATAAGTATCAATTAACAAAGCGCACAACTTGTCCGCAAAGAAGAAAGATAAAGCAAAAAAATAATCAATCATTATATCTTGATGTCATTCCAAATAAACCAAATAAATAAAGAAAAAATTATGAAGAGAGCCATAACCAGAAATCAGCAGCATGGAGGAGCCTTCTTCGGGTAATAATATTAAATGTACCAATTTAAATTGACTGATCACTAAGTTTATTTTCTTAATTTTCAGCTTATATATATATATATTAGTTTCTTCTTTTGATCATTTGCTGTATCTTTCCAATGTTTCGTTCACTATATAAATCATCGTTATAAAAATAACCAAGTTGATGAAAGAATGATATATGTTTTGTTTCGCATATTACAGGAAAGTGCACATAATACATCACAGCTTTCTCCTCTGGCGAAAGCGTACTACCCCAGCCATGCTAGTTTACCAAGTGTCATTCAAGCACAACCAGTGGATCACATGATTGATTCTAAGGCAATTGAACGGCAAATACCTGCAATCTCCAAACAAAGCAGCACAAGTGTGCAGCAGGTACCTGTTCTATCTCCACGAGGTGGTGCTGTTCCTTTCCCAAACGGCACCATCGTGTCCCAGTCTCCTCCTAATGCTACAGGAGTTTCTGCACCTGCGCATCCTCTTCATCCAGATGAGAGGACGCTATTTGTCACCTTTTCAAATGGGTCCCCGTTAACGGCTGATGAGCTTCTGAAGTTCTTTGTGATGTAAGTTTGTACTGTTTTAAAAAAATTAGGATTTTGAGTTGATTTTCATTCTATAGAGTTAAGTGCAGGCCTAAAAAAGATGGTTATATCCATTTTGTTTATCATACTTTAGAAGGAACTGTGTAATGGTCTATTATGGCCTGATGCATGCAACTGGTTTCAGTAAATAATTACCCAGGTCTCAAATATGCAAGATGCCGACAATTATCTTTGGCTTACAATCTACCAATAGTTTGTAACACTATTTTTTTGCAATTCTCAGGCGCTATCACGATGACGTGGAAAGCATTTACATTGAAGAACCGACTACTACGAGGGATCCGCAGTATGCGCACGTTACATTCTACCACCAGGAATCGGTGGAGTTTGTTTTGGCTGGCCATGCAAAGGTGAAATTTAAAGTGAAGGGAAAGCACCTGTGGGCCCGCCGCTTCATACCTAGGAGGCAGAGGAGATGGGGTCAAAATGGTTGCTGAAGTGCCAACCTAAATCGCCACCATTGACACTACATTTTGGTACCTCTGACTATGGCTGTTGCCGGTGCGCCTTCCTCAAGTTGGTCACCTACATAGCATCATCCCTGTTAAAAGCAGCTTACATTTTCACTGGGAATTGTGCTTCTTATAATGGGAGAGAATTTGGGTGGAGTTCCAAATCCTTAATTACAAAATATGTACTGCAACTTTTTATTGTTTGACAGACGTGTCACTTGTTTTTCAACTATTGTCACCTTTACAAAATCTTGGTTGACAGGGAACACTTAGTACTGCACTTAGTTTTGTTGAGGTTCGTTGATGATGTGCCATATTCCAAGAAGCCGTAATAAGTTGTATTGTGAATAATTGCAACATCTCATCTTTAGAAGTTGCATAAAATATCGATTTATTGTGTGCTATAGTTGAGAATCTTCCAAAATTATTGAAGGTGCAATCAAATCCCTTGGGTTAGGGTACCATGAGCAACTGCAGGTAACAATTTTCTAGCTCTGCAATTGCTGTTGGTTCTTCCATGCTTCCATAACAATCACTTTGTGCCACAGTGGGGAACCTGTGGTGATGACCAACCAATAATTGGCACAATGCCATGGAGATGTTATTGGTTTTCTTGCTACTAGTACGCGCACATCACAGGATTAATCCCTTCCTCAATGCAACTTCCAACATCCGTGTTTAGAAATAAATATAAAAGATTTTGAGGCCATTCAATGAAAGCTACATTTGCAAAGATTTTTGGAGCAATACCGTTTTAGAACGAGTGCAGATCGAGAAACAGAAGAGGTGTTACGAAGAAAATTAATTGAATAAAGTTATGTCATGTCTGGTGGGCTTGATGAGGGAGTCTCAATTGTTACTAGAGCTGTTAATGTATCAGATTTAAATTGAATAAATTTATTAAATTATTATAAGATTCACATGAGTATCTAAATAAGAATTAATTTGCATCCATTATCTCCAGCGCATCACAGATCGATTTTTTATCATAAGCAAAATGCATACTTAACATAATGATTTTACAATTATTTCACACGATAAACATGCAACTTGAGAATATATTACATGCTTTCCAATTTAAAGCCAGATTGGAAGCGTCCAATTCATGCATGATAACAAGAAATATTTGGTCAGTATTCAATTCACTTTTTCGAATTTGGAACCAATAAAATGATCCAAATAAGGATCTTTTATATACGATGGATTACTGTCCATTAAATACAAGTGGATCTGTAAAAATAAATAAATAAAAATAGTGAATAATTTTAGGGAATCCATTCGTGCAGATTCGGATCAGATAATTGGATTATGGACATCCATTGGCAAACACATATATTGGCATTATTTCTTGCCCAGGAATTATGAATTATCAAGGAAAATGAATACAAGGGCATTTCAGAGTATAGTAACTAATAATAAAAATTCATATAAATACGATCCTTTTTTAGACATTCTGTGATTCATAAATATTTTTTACCAACTATCTTAGATAATTTGATTCGGCTAGGACTGGTTAACCCTACTTTTATTCACACACACATGTTTCACAATTGTTGGGGCCTGATGCCTCTGGCCTAAAATTAGGAAACAGACCCAACAGCCTCTGGCCTAAAATCAGTAACTCAGTCAAGACAAGCCTCTGGCCCAATTAACAACTATATAACTATATAAGAAATCATTCCGAAAAATTTAGAAATATTATTATATATATATATATATATATAATATTATAATAATAAATGAAAAAAACCGGAATTTTAATAACTTGGCTCCCCAAAGAATGCCTAAGGTTTTTCCGATACAAGCTTTTTTTTTTATTTTAAAAGGTTAGCATTCGGACAATCAATTTGACCAGGTTTTTGTTGCATGTTAGGCTGTTAGCCTTTTTCCACTCCATTTAATTTCTATTGGAGATCATAATTTTCTTCCTTAGCAGCCAATTCTTTCTATTCTTCCAAGCATTCAAGTATGAATTACATCGATTTATAATTACTAATCTAAAAGTTTAAGTAATTTTAACTTATTACTTCTACGAATAACATAAGAACAATTTTGATATTCTTCTCTTTGCTGTTATTTTAATTTGAAAGTAATTCGCATACGCAATATAAAAAGAGAGACGTATTAAAAAAATATATTCCACCAAAAGTCCTTGCATGTTTCATATTTACAAAATGTCTAAAAATTGATTTCAATTTAAATATGTATTAAATAGATATAATAAACATATTGCAAATACTTTATCGGAATTGCTTAAGACCATCCTTAAGATTCTATCATCTCCATCATCCATGGTTTTTTATTAATGAGGACACTGGATAATTAATGAGGATTCCAAGGAATGATAGAATCTATGGGATGAAATCCAGCGTTATCCAGCGCCGTCATTAATTATCCCTGCCTTTCTGCTTCGCTCCCCTTCCCCGCCCTTCCGTTGCGCTCCCTTCAACAATTACGATATTAACTTTAGCAGTTACATATTGAGGATCATTAATTATCCAGTTCATCTATTAACTATTGAAGTTAATATATATAATTGTTCTATTTATATATATATTAAATGTTAATATATATAATTGTTGAAGTTAATATCGTACTGTTGAAGTTAATATCGTAACTGTTGAAGTTAATATATATAATCTTTCTTATTATATATATGAACTGTTAATATCGTAACTGTTGAAGTTAATATATATAACTGTTCTAGTTATATATATTAATTGTTGAAGTTAATATCGTAATTGTTCAATGGAGTGAAATAGAAGGGCGGGGGAGAGGAGCGAAACGGAGGATGAGTGTTGGATTTCCAAAAAAACGGAAATGCGTGGATGATCCTCGACAAAAATAGAAAACACGTTATTAACTTTGGATGGTGGGGATGATGAATATTGGAGATAATCCTTATCAGCCCTGAATACTTTATATGTATTTAATTGTACATTTTTTTTTGAACATGTGTATAATATCGTTTTGTTTGAAATATTATTTAATCTTTATGTAAATAAAAATAATAGAGAGACTAAAAGGCAAAAGATATATTTGTAAAAAATAAATTGTAAAAAGCTAGGGTCATTGACAAATCATGCACATATAATATAATTGAGATTTTTTTTTGCCGATGACCCATCCTTTTTAGTATTTATTTTAACAAAATTTACCTTTTGCATTTTAGACTCTTCATTATATTTATTTAGATTTTACAAAAGATCAAAATTTACCTTCTTGCTATTTTTTATGCACAATTAAATACATATAAAGCATTTTTATATGTGTAATATGTTTATTATATCTATTTCATACATATTTAATTTTTTTTAAAATAGAAAAATCAAATCGCGGATTTGATGATGCCGCTATTAGACCAGATTCTTAGCGGATATTTCAAACCCGCTATTTTGGTGCTCTTATTTAAAAAAAAAACTGATATAAAATTGTTCCATTTAAAATTTTGAAAGTATTTATTTTTCTTAATAAAAAGTTCGGCAAATTACAAATGCCATATCTTATTGGCATGTAATGCACATTTTAATAAAATAGGGGGTCAGTGCTCTTTGAAACGAGAAACAAATTTAATAAAATACTAAACTAAATTGTGGAATAAATAAAAATTATATTGTTATCTTAAAAATGATCTAATATCGACAATTACTTCATGGTTTAAAGGACAAAAATAACGTATTTTTGTGAACATATATTTAATTTTGATATTAATTGAGATATTGTTTTGTTTATGAAAATATATAATATATAAAGATCCAATACAAAAATTTTAAAAAAATGTTACTCATTTCAATTTTTGAATTTGCAATCTAATCGGATTTGATAGAGTTCAGTGAATCCATCAAATCGCTTTGATCTCAGCTATTTAAAACATAATATATATTATCTTAATATTTTTTTTAAAACATCATTTATTTTTGTAAATATGCATAATGTAGGGACTAAATTGACATAATACAAAAAATATTTTTCCTTCTTTGTTTTTGTCCGTTTCACATTTGTCCGAATATTAACCTTTTAAAATAAAAAAAAAGTTAATGTCAAAGAAAAGAAACATCACAGGATGTCAATCTTTCAATTGCAAGACTTGGCAAAGAAATTCGTTTGATGAGAATTAGTTCTAAAAACCCTGTTGTTCGCCCACACATTTCGTTTGCAAAGTTGAACGTATTATATTATTATATAACCCAAAGCCTAAATACAGAGAATGAAGACTGTATCGGAATCTGGAATTCCGATATTGCAATATTAATCTTAAAATTTCGATTTTTTTCATTTATTACTATAATGTTATATTAATATAATAATATTTCTAAATTTTTCGGGAAATCATTTTCTTACTTTACAAGCCCCCTGAGTGTTATGCGTCCGAATCTTGCTCAAAATTTTCAAACAAGAGTGAATTTTGTACCAGCCTGTATTTTAAACGTAATTAATCACTGTTGTATTAAACAATTAATTTTTGAGTTATTTGATTTACAAAATAACACCTAATACAACAATTAATTTTTGAGTTATTTGATTTACAAAATAACACCTTTCCTACTAATATTTCCTTTATGTGATTTATTATGTTGTTACGATAGGGCGAAGCTATGTGATTTTTTGTGGGTCCATGGACCACCTCAAAAAAAAAATTATTTAGATATTACATTTGTTTGTAAATAAAAAAAAATACAAAAAGTCAGAAACCCATCTCAAAAATTTGAAGGACCCAAGTGAACTTGTCATGTTTGATTTGAATTGCATAACGACTCCTAAAAAAATCATATAGGGACCCAGGTAGCATTTGTTCTTGATGAATCATCTTCTTCTTTCTTCCACAATGAATCTCACTAAGACAAAACTTAGATTAGAATGGAATATATTTCAATGAATAATTATTTGTAGCATAAGTTTAGGACATAATAAAAAAATTACCATAAAATATTAAAAATGCTATTCATATATTATATAAAAACATCAACTAAAAAATCTAAACACCTATAAAAAAAAATTTTGAGCAGCACAACAAATTTGAAATACTGTAGTTTGAATAGTGACTGAACTCCTTTGTATGCCTTCCATATTTATATATTTATAATATAGAAAAAGAAATGTTCAATAAGATTTATAATGAACCTATTATATAAAATTATGAGAAAAATGAAAATTCATAGGGAATTGTTGTATTTCTTTTGTCTTGATTTTTGAATTATTATTTTTTATATTGGATATATTATTTTAGATTTTATGTTGTTATTATAATATATATTTAATTTCTAATGATTTTTTTCATGTTACATTATTTTAGAGTTATTTATTTTAAAATTATTATCATACTGTGTTTATGTTAGACGTTACATCAGACATATATTTTTAGCAAAAAAAATTACAAATCCTGCTGACACGAAATCCTAGCTTCTGTCGCTAGTTACGAAAAAATGATTAAAGTAAGACTTACACAAATTGTGGAGTTGTACAAGACTCAGTTAGGCTCTATAGAGTCATCAGAATATATATTATTACTTGCTAAATTCATCTCAATCACTTTGCTAGTTAATTAAATGCTCATTCTCAGGAATATTACGTTATATAACACAATTAAGTTATATAACGTATTAGTAAAAGTCAAGATTTTGCGAAATTCTGAAAAACTGTATTCTTGCGTTAGACAACTTTGCATTGTGTGATGTATCTTACAGCTGTCAGTTACTGTTTGAAATTTTCACCCATGCATTATATAATTGTCTATTGTGTTATATAACACGCTGACAATTCAAACGACTAATTTGTCTGTTTTTTTTATCAACAGATATATTATTGCGTTATATAACATAAAAGTGAAAATTAGTATGTTTTGGAGCTTGTGACATCCTTTATATATCAGACCTTTTGGAATTGATTCTCTCTTACGAACCTTACCAACTAGTTGTCTTTGAGTTTCAAAAAACTAGTTTTCATACTTTCTTTATTCGAGCATTTTCTAAGCAAAATATTTTAGATTAGTTAACCTCAATCAAATATCACATTGGTTTATAGATAGATTTTGAGTGATTTGATTGTGAGCATTATTTTTCTAGTTTGTGTGAGGATTAAGCTCTTGTGTTGGTTATGTTAATCCATCTCGAGGTCTATTATGACGAGGTGATTCAGTTAAAAGTTGTAGTTCCATTCATTGTAGAAATAGTACGGAGCACACCTTTCGTTGTTGAGAAACCTCTGAAAACGTATGACTGAGGTTAGTTTTTCCTACGTACCAGGTAGGAATTCTGTAATTTAAGTTTGCACATCTCTTCTCCCATTTTTACTTATATTGTAGCTTGCTTGTGCAAATTTAATTTCTACAAAATTATTCAAACTGATATAAAACTTGAAATTGTGCATACTACCTATTCACCGCTCTAGGCCGTACTTAGCGACAACAATCACTTGTACGAGTGCTACACAAAATATACACAATTTGACATCGCGTCATTAACAGACGAATCCACAAAGAAATTTGTTCCAATAAATAAAATAATGTATGGCAACTCTGTTAGAAAACAACACTCTTTGCTGCTTATATCTTTCCACATATATATATATATATATATATATATATATATATATATATATATATATATATATATATATATATATATATATATATATATATAGAGGTGGGATAAAGTATCATAGATGGCAATGTCATAGATGTCTTTTTTGAGTCATTTTTTGAAGATCCGAAATTCAATCGGTCAATCCAAACCGTTCAAATTGATCAGCATATTGAAATACCATTGGAGACCAAATTTTACATTTTTTAATTTTTTTGGTATTTATTTTGATATGTTCAAATTGGAGGGTCTGAAATACTCCAATTATAACGTTTTTTAAAAATATCATAATAAATAGCAAAAAAATTCGAAAAAATATAAAATTTGGTCTCCAAAGATATTTTAATGTGGTGAATAACTTGGATGGTTCAAATTGAGCATTTGAATTTTGGATCTCGAAAAACGACTCTATGGCATGGGACCCTCTGTGCCATCTATGGCACATTAGCCATCCTCTCTCTCTCTCTCTCTCTCTCTATATATATATATATATAGAGAGAGAGAGAGAGAGAGAGGATGGCTAATGTGCTTTGACCGGAGTCTCGGTTAAACCCCGTCGGTTCTCAATTTTGAAAGTTCAAACGACCGATCCGAACGTCAAATATGATCTCCATATTGAAATCTCCTTGCCCAAAATTTTCATTTTTTTGAATTTTTTAAGTATTTTTTTCGGATTTTCAAAAATAACAATTTTTGTAGGGTTTAGAACAAATTAGATTAACGATTTTTGAAAATCCGAAAAAAATACTTAAAAAATTCAAAAAAAAAATTTTGGTCGGCAAGGAGATTTCAATATGGAGATCATATTTGACGGTTCGGATCGATCGTTTGAACTTTCAAAATTGAGATCTGACGGGGTTTAACTGAGACTCTGGTCAAAGCGCTTTGATTGAAGGCTTTCTATATATATATATATATATATATATATATATATATATATATATATATAGAGGATTGCTAAAATGCTATGCATAGCACGGATGGCCTTCGTACTACGGATTCGTTCTTGCATTTCATACTTCAAACAACCGATCCAAACCGTTCAATATCTTCTACATATTGAAATCTTATTAGAAACCAAATTTTATATTTTTTAAAATTTTTTTACTATTTTTCTCAGATTTTTTAAAATCACTGTTATTGAAGGGTCCAGAATTTATTAGATTAAGTATTTTAAAAAATCTGAGAAAAATAGTAAAAAAATTCAAAAAAAATAAAAAATTTGGTTTCTAATGAGATTTCAATATGAAGAAGATAATGAACGGTTTGGATCGGTTGTTTGAAGCATGAAATGCAAGAACGAATCCGTAGCACGAAGGCAATCCGTACTATGCATAGCATTTTAGCAATCCTCTCTCTATATATATATATAGGATTGTTAAAATGTTATGCATAGCAAGGATGTCCTTCGTGCTACGGATTCGTTCTTGTATTTTATACATTAAATAACCGATCCAAACCGTTCATCATCTTCTACATATTGAAATCTTATTAGAAATCAAATTTTACATTTTTTTTTAATTTGTTTATTATTTTTCTCAGATTTTTGAAAATCACTGTTATTCAAGGGTCCAAAATTTATTAGATTAAGTATTTTAAAAATCTGAAAAAAAATAGTAAAAGAATTTAAAAAAATATAAAATATGGTTTCTAATGAGATTTCAATATGAAGAAGATAATGAACGGTTTGAATTGGTTGTTTGAAACATGAAATGCAAGAACGAATATGTAGCACGAAAGACATTCGTGCTATGCATGACATTTTAGCAATTCTCTATGACACTAATGTGCATATGGACCTTATGCACAACATTTCTGTGCTGTCGGATTCCTTCAATTTTCGCGCTAAGATTAAGATCAAGGGTAAGGATTGAGGCGCTGAGAGCTTAGATCTCTCCGTTAGTTGCAATTTTTTCCCGTTTCGTATCTCGATTTGCAGCTCAGCACCTCCATATTGTCTTCTCCGTTTGCTAAAATTGGAAAAGCCAATTTACAAGTTTGATCGCACCTCTCCTCCTCTCTCTCTCTCTCTCGTACCCAGCAATTTCCTCTCGTTAACTCTGTGCATCTCTCTCCTAGGGCTAGCTTTCTCTCCTCTCTCTCGCACCACTCAACATTAATTCGACTGGTTTTGTTCGCACACCAGTCACCAGTTTAATTAGTATCTTCTCAATCAATATCTTTTATTATATTTAAAAGTTTAACTGGACTGTTGAGTTTATGCTTTCTCTAGCTTACTGTAATCGCACAATCAAACCCCAGATTTCGTTCCCTATCTGTTTCAAGTTTGAATCATGATGCATACGGAGCTTTTGACTCCTTGAATCATGAAGCTAGTTTTGAATAACTGGTGGCAAAAAAATCAATACAGTGAAATTACAAACTTACAAAGTGAAGTAGAAATTGTGACAGTGGACTTTTCGAATTAGACCAGTAACCTACAAATTAGCATCAGTAACCTTGGCTTGAGATATTAGTCAGATGTTTTACAAGTCCAAATTAGATGCATATTTGACAAAAATCAAATTAGACTGAAACTAAAAAGAAAGTGCCCTGACTGCACTCTAACCAGCAACCTTGGCTTGAGAGTTGAGATATCATCCATTTTCTTAAGTGTTTCCAAGTTCAATTGTTGGTAGTTGGTACATTTTAAAATCCCAGGTTAAGCTTGTCTGTTGTTTGGATAGCACCATTTTCTTTTATGTAGGCATCTACATTTGAGATTCTAACACCACTATTGTAGAATTACCACATTTCCAATAGTTAAAAAGCTGAGCTTACTAACCAATTACTCATAAATTAAATCAAAACCAACTACAAAACCATAACGTTTTTATTGCCCGAAATTTTTTAGATTCAAATATATTTCACAATTGTTTGCTCTGAGCGATTGCGTAAATGGTCTTTGCCAATTGAACCTTCACAATAATTCAGTAAGCCACACGTTTCTCTTTCTTTATTTGACAATTGTTTGCTCTGGTATATTAATATAAAACTCGTCCATGGTTGAGAAATCAACAATCGGAGAGATCGGCACCGAGGAGAGAGAGTAGATCGAACAACAATCGGAGGAGAGAGCGGACCTGCGCCGGAGACAGCGACGCAGAGTGGAAGCACCGACGGAAAGAGCGAGACTAGTTTTTGCTTCGAAGGTATGGATTCAGTGAGGATAGAGAGTTGTGAAGAGAGGAGAACAGAATACAGACCTGCGTAAAGGGGATAGACGCAAAAAATTAGAAAATAACGGAGAGATCGAAGAGTTCAGCGCCTCAATCTACACCGCTCATCTAAAATTTCTGTACGAAAATTGAAGGGATCCGACAGCACAGAAATGCTATGCATAAGGTCAATATGCACATTAGTGTACTATACAGAGTTTTGCTATGGTGAGTTACGACTTACGTGAGTCGCGTTAAAAAATTCTTAAATCTAGTTCAAAATGATTGATCTAAACCGTCCAATACGATCTTTCTATTGAAAACTCCATGCATTCCAAATTTTATATATATATTTTTGAAATTTTTAAGTATTTTTTATTTTTAAAAATTGCCGTTTTTTAACGATTTAGAACTAATTAGATTAACGATTTTCTAAAATTTCAAAAAAAAATACATAAAAAATTTGAAAAATTATAAAATTTGGTCTGCATGGAGATTTCAATAGGGAGACCGAATTAGACAATTTGAATCAATCAATTTAAACAAGATCTAGGAGTTTTGAGCACAACTTACAAACCCTATGTGAGTCGTGTCTCACCAACCTCTGTAAGTCGCAACTCACCATAATGCATATAGTTTGTCTTATTCTCTATTATTCCAAAGTGCATATAAACGCAATGACCGAATAAATTTATGTGTGCTGGTGCCTGGCGGTGGCAAGAGTAATCTCTCCTAACCACGCACATAAACTTGATAATTAATTAACACTTCATCTAATTAATATACAACCTTCTGCGTATATTAAAAAAATGCCACTAGTCAATTGAGAATCTACATTATAGCTAGGATTGTCGGCACATGAATTAATTAATTATTATAAGCGGACTGTGTGCGTAGTAGTGCAAGAGATGAAGAAATGAAGTGAAAGCTCTTGGCACCTTTAGAAATGTCAAATTGCAAGATCTTTTCAGTGTCAAGTCCATGTATAAAATCATTAGCTTAGACTAATTAAATTGGTTGCTTGATTTTTTGTTTTCTCGCCAACTAAGCCTACTTTAAGAGGCAATCTACACTTCTGCATATATTAATTTAATCAGGTTACTAAGCAATGTGTCTTCCCTTTCCTTTTGTAGGATGCTGCTATTTATTTTAGTCATACCCAATAGCCCAAAAAAACTAATACAAGTTATAATTAATTTATTAATATTAATTAACTATAATTAATTTAAATTACGAAGATAATACTACATTATGAGAAGTTACATTAATGCATAAATGGTTATATTCTGTATTATGAAAATCTATGAAAAAGAACATATCTTGTCTTTTTCTTTTTTTTTAAAATTTTGAACATATCTTGTCCAATTTCAAAGATATTGGTTCTTTTTTTTCAAAGATATTGGTTGTTGGGTTCAATTTCAAAGATGCACCGACGCACGTGTGCCTATTAAGAGTGGTTCTAAATAAGTGGCAACAGCCATCTAAGATTATAAGCTCTCTTATTAGGTAATTATATTATTATTTGTGAAGCTAATGTTGGGCTTCAGTGAGGAAAATGATGGCGATCTTACGTGCAAATGGACCACTAGTGTTGAAAAATATAGGTAAAAAGAAGGCAGGACAAGGCATCTTTTTCTTTGTTTAAAAATTTACAAAACTTCTGCATTATTCTCAAAATTGTAAAAGTACCACTTCTTCGTTTTCCATTTCTAAATTCTAAAGCGGACATTGTAAAAAAAATATATATATAGTGGACAAATTAATGAATTACAATGAGGCACCTAGCTATAATATTATAAATATGTTTTTTTTAAGTTGGATCTTATAAATATGTTAAATCACCCATATATATATATATATAAATATAAAGATATCATGGTAAAAGTAAGGAGCATAGTGCATTTTTCCCCCTTGAAGGTGCAATATCCCAAGCCGATCATAGACCGACTAACAAAAAAAAAATGACTAGTTGAAATAAATTTAATCCGTAATTGAAATATTATTTTATGCATAATATTAATTATAAATTTATAAAATCCATCATAATGATACCTTAATCTAAAATGGAGAAAGCAATTATCTTACTTAACATTGTAAGAACAAGTACGATAATATATGCGAATTATGAAATTACAGGAGCAAAAAATGAAAAAAAAAAAATTCGAGAATAGATGCAAACAATTTTGAAGGCGAATCAACAGTACGGATCTTTGTTCTTTCTCCGGCAATAAGGGTATCTAGTTTTCTTCCAAATTAAAATTTGTACTTTCAATAATCCATTCTTAAAACAAAAGTTTGTTGTTTTCCAAATTAAGGGATTGTAGTAGGGATTTATGAAAAGCGTCTCTTTCTGGTTTTTCCTTTTTTTCTCTTTCATTACAGACAAACAGGGGACATGCCCGACCCAAATGAGAGAGACCAAAGTGTGTCTTTGGATCTTCTCTGGCGCAATTCAGTGCGCTATGTAGTGTGCATACTCAGAAATGTCTCTCGAAATCCATTTCAAACTTAATAATTATTAAGTTTTTATATCTACATTAAAAACCAATGTCATAATATGAATTTTCTTAGGATGGGAATTTGATTTAGAAAATAAGGAAAAATTGAATGTGCAGTTTTGATTGCGAAGCTCCAGCCTCAAAAGATCGGAATGACATGTTGTTAGCTGGGGACGACAAATTTACACATCAATAAACTTTATGATTCGAGCGATGATTCCCTCTCATTAAAAAAGAAGAGACTTGGACAGGGACCTAGGAGAAAAGTTTGCCATGAAGAAAGAGACATTCTCCCAAGGCAAAGGAAAGGGAAAAAAGAAGAAACTGGGGGGGGGGGGAGTAATAAAAAAGAAAGAAAAGAGAGAGAGAAGATATGTAGAGATCGAATCCCTTGAGAATAAGAAACAGGGAGTGAAATACAGCTGACATGCTAGCGTAAAGCACCCCATTTGAGAACGATTTTTGACAGTGATTTGCGCCTTTTTATTTAATTGTGTTTTTCTCACTTGGGCTGGCACGTAGTGGGTAGAATATTTATTATGAGATGGTTATTTCTACGTACATGAGGACGAGATGAGATGGGATAATGAAATATCATGATTTTTCTTGCCTTTGACGATGAAGCATAAAGTAGACTCATCTTTTTGTGCCGACACACTTTGCACGGAGGTGCAAAATGTAACGTCAATAGATATAGCTAGGTTACCAGATTTATTTCATTTTGTATTTTGTATTTTTATTTTCTCTCTCCTGTCTACATCGGTATGGACATTTCGAATTAGAAGATTATTATTATATATCAAATTTGAAATACTTTGAAAATCAGTTAGTCATTCATCAACAGCTATAAACATTTTTTAAAAGGATTAATTCTTAATCATAATTTTGAAAATTGTCATCTCTAAAATTGATGCAATTTTAAATAATATTTAATCATATAAATGTTATCAGCTATAGTTAAGGGATTAATTGAAAAATTGTTAAAGTAACAAAAACAATATTTTAATAAATGAATGCTTAGTCAGTGTCATACACATTCTTTTTTAGCACTGTCAATTGTGCATTAAGGTATTATAACTTGGTCGAAATCAAAGAATAAAACCAATATTGCCAAATGAAGAATAAAGTGGAAAAGTCTGATTAAATGAAGCCGGTATATATGTATAATTATTATTATTTTTTTTAAAATTGGAGAGCGTTATCGATCATTTGAAGCATAAAAAATAAGACTAGTATATATAATCCTTAAGTCAATTAATCAAATTAAATGATAAAATAATTATATTTTGTTGAGATTAGTTTCGAAACGGTCCAAATGAAAACAGCGAAAACCGCTTGTATTTGAACCATCTACATGACTAACATGTCGACAATCGGCCACACGTGACCTTGGACCTTTTTTTTTTTTTTTTTTGCAACACATCTTCTTTAATATACTTTTATATTTATATTTTGATTTAGTCAAAAGTGGAATTAAAGATCTGACCCGCTGCGTTTATGACTTCATATATGCATAACGGCGGATAGCAAAAAAACAAGGCATGTCATGATTTTGGAATGAAGCTTGTATCCTTTTTCTTGGGACAACGTGCTTGACTCATCTTGTCATTTGCTTATTTCTCAAGAGAAATTTTTGGTCAGCTTGGATATTTGAAGACGATTTAAATTTATATTTTTGATACGGTGATATTGAATAAATCGAGTATGTTAATATTCATTTAAAAAAAAAACTGCAAGAAAAATGTGTAATTCTTGAATCATGACTTATTAGATATCTATTCAGAACCATTTCCGAGTCAATTAATTATTAAACTCGAATTTGTTTATGAGTGGATTTCAAGTAGGAGGGTGACCTCGCTCGATATCGGTCTAACTCGTTTCAAATTAAATGTATGATTTGACATTTGAACTGATTTGTGTTTATTTATTTATTTTTACTTAGACTTTTATTATTTTTGAAGTCTCATATTTTGTAGGCCAACTAAAATATAAGGAAGGCTACAAGCCTTCATTTTCGTTCCTCATTATATTCCCACTTTTCAGACTAATGATTCAAAATTTGAATCTCAATTATATAAAGTAAAATCATTGGACATGATATGATAAAACTTATAAAAATTTAATCATGGTTACGATTTTATGAACATTATATAAGTACTGTTTTTCAAGCAAAACGATGCCGTACTTGTTTATGTGAATTAAATAAATTAAGTATATTATATCGACAGGTTTTATTGTGATACTTCAGTTTGTTTTTTTATAATTACAGATTTTAAATATAAAGGCGTGAAATATAAAGAGATATGAACCCTCCTAAAAAAATATTGAAATGTAAGAAATTATAAGAAAATGCATGCAAGTTTTTGTTTAAATGCAACTTGAAAAGATAACAGTAATATTACAGTATATAATTAGAAGCACTAACATCAGCAGCTATAATAATAAAATAACGACGACGACGACGATATATCATGCTCGGACACAACATTGTAGAGACGCCTTGTTGAATTGTCATGGTAAATTAAAAATAATAAAAATACTTTGTAGGGAGCCCATTGACACGCCGAAGGAAAAAGACTTGCTATCCAACTGGTAATTTTTTCAGTCTACATTCTAGAGAAAAAAAAAAAGAATTATAATTTTTCGATCAAGTACATGATGGTGGAGCTATTAAGAAACTCTAAGAGGACACGTACCCCAAATAGTTTGTAGGCCACATTAGTATTGTAATTAAGAATATCAATTTATATATATTAGGAGCATTGATTAAAAAAAAATGGTACTATAGTCGCACCAAACAGAATATACGGAAAATAAAGAATTTACAAATAATCTAATCATGATTAAGAAAAGTGTACGTTCCAAATTATTGGTGAAAAAGGAAATATTTTTCAAGGGCCCCTGCAATCTTGAAAATATAAGTGAATTGATGCGACATTTTTCTGGCTCATAAAATTAAAACTGAACATGATAAAACCAAAATATGGAGGGGTGGGGCGGGTGGGGCCTGCCTGTCATTGTCTGCTATGCTGCTCGGACCTATGAGAGTATGACGCATGTATAACCATCATTAAGGTTTTAAAATGAGATTTGTGCGGTTTGATGGTTGGGTGGTGATTTAGTGTTTATCGGTAATAAAACTGTAACAAAACAGTTATGCGGTGATAAAGTGGTTGTGTGGTATGATAAAAAACTAAGATAAAACGGATTTTTTAAAAAACTTGCTATCATTACATATAGACAAAGCCAATTAACGGTCCTGTAGCTTCAAGGATGCAAAAAATTACATATATCATTTGTCTTGTAAAATGACTATAATTTGATCTTTCACATTCTACTTATTTAACTTTTTAATATTTGTCTACTCGGCCGAGATTGAAATATTTTGCATCAATTCAGATGTAAATAATTCCTTATTTGAATTTATCTCTGAAATAATTTTGCATCAATTCAGATCTAAATATCACAAAGAACCCTCCAATCGGATTTCGAACCAACGACCTCCATAAAGGTGTGTTGCTCTATGCCACTAGACCAATAACCAGTTTTCATATAACCTCTATATGTAGATGAATCGTACATCAAAATTAAAAACAAATTATCAAAATCTTAAGAAAAAATAGTAATAGTAAATCAATTGTTCTTCTGATTTTCAAAATTAACTAGGTCATAAACAACATGGTATGACCCAAGTCTTTGGATTTTAAATTGGCAGAATTTGGATTAAATTTTTGTTCAACCGCAAAAGGAGGACGATTGTATTGCACGATTTTCCAATAAAGAGGAATAACAGTGGATATGACTTAGTCTAGTGGTGTTTGGTGCGCAACGGCCAACGGGCAACCCGTTGATTGTACTACACGGTTTGCTCGTATATTATTGGAAAATAGTGAGGACTACACTAACTGTTATATGTAAAAAACCTATTTGCTATCAGATCAGCAAAAGCTTTAAATTTGATATATATAGGAGTGTGTATCCCGTTAGTATGTATTCAATTAAATTTTTATTCACTTTACATAAACATAAATTGAACCCACAGAATAATCTCATCAACAAAGTTATGTATGAAATCGTATAAACCGGAATGAAATTCGGCTAAACTGAAATGTTATGACATTTTTAAATTTATAAGTAGAAGTACATGTGTTAAATTGATAAATTATGTATTAATGTCTATAATAAATATCATAATAGTATTTTCTAATATTTAGTAACGTTTCATATTAAGTTTTTTTTTTAACTTTATATACTGAGAGTAAGTTTATTGTGCATCTTGATGCATAGGCCCTTCTATACATCATGATGTTTTTTCATTAATACTTTTACAAATTGTAAATCTAATTTATCCAATCTAATCTACATATTGAAATCTTTCATCAAACCAAATTTTATATTTTTTATATTTTCTTTTACTATTTTTCTTTTAAAACATGATATTTTTGGAATATTCTTGGTATAATTTGTTTCCAAAAATGACTAGTATAAAAAAATTCAACAAAATAGTATAAAAATTTTAAAAATATATAAATTTTATTGCAATAAGATTTTAATATATTGTAAATATATCGCTAAAAAACATCATAATGCATAGAAGGCCATATGCATCAAGATGCACAATAAACTATCTCATATATTATAACCAAATAGTACTGACGTAGTCAATATTTGTTATTATTTGAACCGTACTTGGCACTTAAAATTGACTCGAACCAACGAAATACTTATCAATTGTCATGTTTTTCCAGGATTTGGCTCTACCGTCGTTTCTTCTCTTCTCTATGTACAGGTTTTTGTGATTTCTGGTGATTACAGAGCATTTCGATGGATTTCCGGTGTTTTCTGCACGCTAGACGACTCATTCCTAACATAGGAGGCATTTCTCAGCACTCTGCTCGGTCCGGGCAGCATTTCACTTGGTCCGAGTGGTTCACAGCCGCCATGCCACTTTCCTTATACTCCACTCGGTCCGACCAGAACTTCACTCGGTCCGAGTAGACAGCCGCCATAGCAAGTTTGGAATGTTTTTCAACATGGAAATTGGATTTTTTTTTATATTTTTTTTTTGCCTTGGCATCCAAACCTTCTCTCTAGACACCTAGGGAACATCCTTATATACCTCTAGCACGCTTTGGAGAAGGGGATTCGACTTTCCATCTTCTATTGCACCTTCCTAAGGTGTTCTTCCTCTCTTTTCTCTCTTTTCACCATTGGAAATCATTGAGGCTTAATTCTAGTAGACGACGGCAGCAGTTGAGAAGCTATTCTACCATCTAGCAACACCCCATCGCCTATTGGATCTTGACATAGATCATAAAGGAGTATTTGCTTTGTATTTCTTTATGATTTTCTCTTACGATTTGATGGGCTTGTATCTCTACTTTTATATATTGTTTATTATGTGCTTTGCTACTATGTTAGGCTAGTTATTTATGCTGCCTTAGGACTAGGGGATTAACTTTATGTTTGGATGATGTTTACTTGACTTCATATGTTATAGAGTAAAATTTTTCGGAGGTCACTAAACTTTGTACATAATCCATTTTTGGTCACTGAATTTTCATTTGTCCGTCTGGAACCACTAACGTTAGATATCGTCCATTTTTTGTCCTTCCGTCACGATTCAAACCAATTACGTTTGTTTATAGATAGCTGGGTGTAAAAATTGGGATGGGAATCAAATTTCTTACTTTTCCCTTTTACCTTTATCTGCCTGTCTCTTTCTCTCAAACTTCTGTTGCTCACTCTCTTACTCGTTCTCTCCCTCCCAAATTATCTCTCTCCCTAGCACCCTCCGACAGTAAGAGCAAACCCTCTATCGCTCAGTCTCTCTGTCTCAAACGTTCGCACCCTCCATCGCCTAATCTCTCTCTCGATCACTGGGTTTGCTACTCTCGTTCCACGTTTTCTCTCACAAACCCTAATTGTGCTTCTCTCGTCAATCACTAGTTCATTGGCTCTGTTGACAAGATGCGGTATCGAGAACACTACAATGAGAAAGCAATTTATGGTAAGTATCTAAATTGCTATTTCTATTCGAAATTAGATTTTTAATGTGGTAAAATTAATGGTCAGATTTCGATTGTATCATGTTGATTGCTCTTCTATTTGTCATAATTGGTATAAAATTGTACCATTATTTTTCTATTTAGTAATTATTTACTGCAATTTACCAGTAATTTTCATGCATGGCTGTGATATACAAAGTATTAATTTCAGTAATTTATGGTAATAACATGTATTGATTGAATAAGGTACCTTGTATCCATGGCTGTGATATCCATTTTGTTCAATGAAGAAGCATTAATTTTCATGCATGGCTGTGATGTCCATTTTGTTCACTCTGTAATTTTTTTACCTTGTATCACTGAGTGATGTAGGTCGTTTCAAGTACTTAATAAGTGTCTAATTTATGTCAGTGATACAAGATACTGAGTGATATCTAGTAATTTCAGTACATATCGACTGAATAAGATACTAAGCGATATTAATTTTTTTCAAGTAATTTAGCCACATTAAATAAATGAGTAAATAAATGAGCATTTCATTACTTGAAACGACCTAGTTGAGCATGAGTAAATAAATGAGCATTTCCGTACTTTTTTGCATCATAGTTGAGCATTTCATTAAATTGGAATAGAGTGGTACATAAATAAATGAAAGATTTTAATTTTGATTTGTAGGTGATAGTGAGAATTTGTTTACATGCAACATACATCATGGTGGGATAGTATGTATGGATCATGGAAAGTTTAGCTATAATGGAGGCAAACATGATTACTTTGAATGTATATATCTAGATGAAATGTCTTTGTTAGAGTTTGAAATAATGACTGAACAACTAGGATATATAAAGGGTTTCTCAGTGTGGTGTAGGGTGTTTGGTGAGAATGAAAGTAATGCTAAATTGTTACTATCTGATCAAGACTTAATGGCCATGATTGATAAGATTTCAAAGAATAATAGGGTACTTGAATGTTTTTTAGACCATAAGAGAAGTGAAGTGCAGATGGATAATGTAGTTAAAGAAGTTGTTGAAGAAGCACTTATAAGTGAGCAAAATCAGAACTTCTAAGATGTAGAAGTTGGAGTAGATGATGTAGTTGATCCAAATCAGAATCCACAAGATGTAGAGGTTGGAGTAGAGGCTAGAGAAGATGAAGTAAGTGATTTTTATGACCCTGACAATGATGTAGAAGCTGATGATGATGATATTGTTAATGACAGATATGTGACAAATGACCTTAACATAATAGATTGGATAGTGCCTTACAAAAGCCAAGCAACAGAAGAAGATTCAGATTATGCTCCCTCTGATATTTTACTTAGTGCTAGTGACTCTGATGATGATAGAACAGAAGTAAGATATCCTGAGTTCAATGCACATGTAGATATGACAAACCCACAATTTCAAGTTGGAATGGTGTTTGGTTCTTTTGAGGAGTTTAAAAGGGCTGTCAAAGAGTATGCAATTAAGAATAGGAGGAATGTTTGCTTTTCAAAGAATGACACCATTAGAGTGAAGGCAATATGCAAGAATGGTTGTCCATGGAATATTTGGGTTTCTCACATGGGAAATGGGACTGGAAATGTGCAAGTGAAGACATATAATCCATCTCATACATGTAGTAATGAGCACAACATCAAATTTCTCACTTCCAAGTGGCTTGTAAGGAAATACCTTGAGACATTTAGGGCTGACCCTAATTGGTCTTTATAAGGTATTCAGGCCAGAGTTAGAGATGATTTACATCTTCGCATTGAAAGACAAAAAGCTTGTAATGTGAGGTCAATTGCCTTGAAGATCTTAGCTGGTAAGGAGGGAGAGCAATATGCAAAGCTAAATTTCTATGCTGCTGAGATAAGGAGGAGAAATCCTGGTAGTATGGTCATCTTTGATCTGAGAAATAAAGTGTTCAAAAGAGCATATTTTTGTTTGGCAGCATGCAAACAAGGGTTTTTGTCTGGTTGTAGGCCAATAATTAGTGTAGATGGGTGTTTTTTGAAGACTAGATATGGTGGCCAGTTGTTGACTGCAGTTGGAATTGATGCCAATGATTGCATCTTTCCAGTTGCATATGCTGTTGTGGAAGGAGAGACATCTGAAAGTTGGAGGTGGTTTTTGCAGCTATTGTCAACTGATCTAATGATAAATAACAGCCATGCATGGACTTTTATGTCAGACAGACAGAAGGTATGTTTAATTAGCACTTTTTTATTTTTCCTTAAGAAAAACAAGCACTGTTCCACTGTTTAAATAACAATTTTTTTTTCTTAAAAAAAACTAGGGGCTAATTCCAGTGATACAAGCATTGTTTCCTGCATCAGAGCACATATTTTGTGTGCGTCATTTGTATGACAACTGCTTCAATGCTGGGCATAAATGCAAGACTTTAAAGGATCACTTGTGGATGATAGCAATGGCCACATATGTTGCAGAGTATGAGAACAAAATGAAGGAGCTTCAAGTTTTAAATGGTGCAGCTTATGAGTGGTTGAAAAAAAAACCACCTACCGAATGGTGCAAAGCATATTTTAGAACAAACCCTAAGCCTGATATGTTACTGAATAACCTATATGAAGTGTTCAATAAGTATATTCTTGATGCTAGGGATAAGCCTATCATAACCATGCTTGAGATGGTAAGAACTAAACTGATGAGAAGGTTTCAAGTAAAAAGAGATGAGTTGATGAAGTACAAAGGTTCAATTTGTCCTAAAATCCAAAAAAAATTAGATAAATGGAAAGATGAGACAATCAAATTCAATGCTATATGGAATGGTCAATCTCTGTATCAAGTGACTGGTTTCAATGGCCAATTTGTTGTCAACATGGATAAATCTTCATGTGATTGCAGAAGATGGGACTTGACAGGTTTGCTACAATTTTATATTTAATTTGGTTATTATAGTATTTGACACTTTGGTTTTCTAATAAATTTTATGAACATTGTTGTCTTAGGTATTTCTTGTGAGCATGCTTGTGCAAGCATGAGAGTTAATGGTCTGAAGCCCGAAGATTATGTCCATGATTGCTATAAGGTGGAAACATATCTAAAAATATATGGCCATGCAATAAATCCAATATCTGGAGAGAACATGTGGGAGAAAAATACCCTTCCTGCAGTGATACCACCCCCACTTGACCCTCCCAAACCTGGCAGACCAAAGAAGGCAAGGAAGAGAAGTAATGTGGGAAAAGAGAATAGTGCAAATAGAACCAAACTTTCTAAAAAAGGCAGAACTGTGGTGTGTTCAGTTTGTAAACAACATGGCCATAACAAAAGATGGCATGCTACAAAGCCTACACCAGCATGTACACAATCTACATCTACAGCTCAAAATTTCACTCCATCACAACTGGGTACCAATGTGATTCCATCAGCATCAGCAGCTGCTGAGAGTAGTACTAGGACAAAGCTACAGGTTGTGTAATTTTCTTGTTTATTAAATTTATATTTTTTTATTTATAATCTTTGACATCAATATTTTTGGTCATACAGGTGGCAAAGAAAAGATGATGTGATTATGTTATGTAATATGCAAGTTAGATTAGAGTAGTTTGATATGAGTACTGTTGCATTTTGTTATTAGATATGAGTACTGCTCCATTTTGTTATTAGATATGTTGTTATCAAATTATGTTATGTACTCTTGTATTTTGTTTTTACATGTACTGTTTGATTATTAAGATATGTACTCTTGATTATGTTATCGCAATGTACTCTTTATTAGATGTGTACTAGAAACTCTGGTACCAGTTGGTACAGAGGCAATGAACCAGTTGTGACCAGTGATGGTCAAGCTAACTCTTTCTCCCTTGTCTCTATAGTAATTCACTAGCCGCTTAATTCACTTGCCTCTGGTTCAGCATTGAAAACTGAAGGTCACTCGTGTTATTTTCAATGAACCAGAGGCAATGAACCAAAGTTATCTTTACATACACAGCCTAAGAGAGGCAATGAACCAGTGAGGTAATGATCACTCAAAACACTTGGTACCAGTTCTTTCTCAATTTGAAATATTACAAAGCAAATAATGAAAATTACAAAACAGTGAGGTACCAAATTGAAAAAACAGTGAGGAGCAGAATAACATTTGAAAGGCACAATAATTGTGATAGCATGAAAACATAACACAATAACATTGATTTTAATACATAATACCATCCAGTACATAATAAATTGTAAAACCATTACATGAAAGCATCTAATTTCAATAAAATAGCATTTTATTTTTTGACAGCATCTCATATCCTATTACTACCCTCTACATGTTGCCCCTTGTCTTCACTCGCCTAATTCAACATCAATTTCTATCCTGAAGACAACTCACACTAACAATAAAAGAAAATAACAATGCTATTACCAATAAAACTAATAAAATGACCAAAATGAAAATTACACGATTTTCCTTTGGTTCCTTAGTCTGCATCTTTTTTTCCAAATCATTTAATCGTCTAAGAAGTCCATTAATAACTTCTTTTGATCGTTCTATAGTAGGCTCATCATACCATTTAAAGTATCCACATGCTTTGGACATCTACAAAATTAACAGCAAAAAAAATTAATTTCAGAAATTTATGTCTAAAAAAGAAAAAATTGGAACTTACCCCTTTTCTCTTTTATTCGGTCATATTGGACATTTCTTATAAGTCACTTAAAAAACAAAGTGCACTCTCAGATTATTTTTAATCTTGCAAAAATTTGTATAAAAAAAACGAATAAAAGTTGCAACCAAACTTAGTGATATGGCCTAATCAATTTATAATATAGATAACCAAGAATGAGCAGGAAAATAAGATGCTGACCGCATCCAAATTTTGAGGCAATGCACTTTGGTCAACTTCAATTGACACCAAGAATGAGCAGCGAACAACTGAAAGCTACCTCTTTAAAGCTATTTTAATTTTAATGTTGGAACTTACCCCGTAAAATCTGCAGCCCCAAAATCTCCTACCAGGATTTGAAGGTTTCCACGCTGTTTTTAATTCAGCAACCTCATTGCAGTGGCAATGTTCACAATTTTTCCAATTTGAACCTTCCATCGAGAGTGCTGTCAAAGGAGAAGAATTGTTGCAAAGCGATTTGCGCAGAGAGATACGATTTTGATGCAAAGCTTGAGATCAAGAGGTGTTTCTCTCGAGTTTTGTTGAACTGAGAGAGGTAGGATTTCCAGCGAAGGAGGTTTCAAAGAGGTTTGAGAGAGAAAGAGACAGGCCGATAGAGGTAAAAGGGAAAGGTAAGAAATTTGATTCCCATTCCAATTTTTACACCCCAGCTATCTATAAACAAACGGAGTTGGTTTGAATCGTGACGGAAGGACCAAAAATGGACGATATCTAACGTTAGTGATTCCAGACGGACAAATAAAAGTTCAGTGACAAAAAATGGATTATGTACAAAGTTTAGTGACCTCCGAAAAATTTTACTCTATGTTATATTATGCTTGGAGATTTGTTTATTGTGAATTATGTCGATTGCTTAAGTCAAAATATTTGTTGAATTGCTAATTACCCTCTAGATGAACAACTACATCTAGTAGGTCTAAGTTAGGATAAATAAGTTCAATTGATTAAAGTACTTGGGGTAAATTGTGGATCCGAAAGGGGAAATTAGTTAACGCCAAAAGTGTAGCCTTTAGAATAGTTCAAAAGACTTCTAAATATCCCTAAGAACTCCCATAAACAAGTTTAATTTATCGAACTCTATACCAAAAGTTGTGAACCGATCAAATTAATTAGGTTAGATTGTGATTAAACCAGTGTCTGTACCAACAAGCGAAAGCCGAGGCTTAGAATAACTAGGTTTGACCAATAAACCCTGACTTGAAGCATAATTTAGCATATTAAACCAAATAAACTCGCTTTTATCTTCTGCTCGGACCGAGTAAACCTCTGTTCGGACCGAGCAGAGTGGTGACTGTAATTAAAACACCAAGTTTAGTGCGAAAGTGCTTAACTTTGGAGTTTTAGCAGCCAAACATAAGTGAAACCTGACTCCTAGGACGCTTTGATATCTGTTTAAAATCCAAAAGACCTTACCTTTAGTATTTTACTTTAATATTAGTTTGATTGATTTATTCCAAGTCCAAAAATCAACCAAAATCATTTACAATTCAAGCACTATTTAATTTTATATCATTCAAAATTTCAAAAAAATATTTCTGTCTAGCTTTTAAGAAAGGATAAGTCCGGTACTCAAAAATCCGTCCCTTAGATTTGACCCTAAAGCTATATTCCGAACGATTAGTGAGGTTAGCTCTAGGCATACAAATTTTATTTGATTCCTAGGTTTTAAACCTTCATCAAGTACTGAATATGAACTTTCACAATTTTTAAACATAATAATTGAACTATTTTATGCAAAATAAATGTAGTTTGCACACAGGTAGTTTGTATGGGTAACAAGGGTAATATTGGGTCCCGGGAAGGCACGTGATAAATATTTTTGTAATCGTTGCTGAGGAAATTATGCACTTTAGTATGAATTCAAATTCATGATCACCACACTGTTGTATTGGTATCATGAGCCAAGAGAAAAAAAAAAATGAAATGAATTCATAGACCCCACGGCATCTTGTAATGAGGCCATCATATGTATACCCAACCAATCTGATCATATAATTAAACTCATAGGCCCATGGCACGTTTTATTTATTTTTCTTCTCTCTCATTTTATTTTCCTTTGCAAAAAAGCTGCTTGTGTTCAAAAATATCTTTTGCAATTTGAGCTTGTTAAAGAATTAACGGTTTTATCTCAGCTTACTCAAAACTTATCATTTGCAAATTGATAGAATTTCGTTTAATTAATAAGAGTCAAAACAGTCAAGCCCGTCGTCTTATGCTTTATTATATTTCCTCCACATAGTTGTCACTTGTCTCTTGTCACGGCATCTAAAACCAAAAAACCATGAAGGCAGCTCTAAATACTTATTGTAAAGTTGGTTAAAACTAATAATTACATTTCATAGGTAGCTCTAGTTAATGATTTATGGAACCAAATTAAAGCTTCCAGATCGTTGTGGAGGGAAATATTATGATTATTATTTTCCCAAAGTAAATAAACAATTGACTATTTTATATAGTTATATATGTAAATTGCAAAAGTATAGTTTAGAGCATTCGTGCATTAAATTTGATGAAATTTAAAGTGCATTTACATAATGAGATCAAGTATCAATATAATTAAATCGTTTATTAATTTTCAAACCATTTGATTTATATGTTTTTTGAATAACAGTAACTCGGATGAGATATCTGCATTAAAATTGCCAAAATGCTACAAAAGTTAGGCGAAAAAAAAAAACTAAGAAAAAGGTGCCTTAATTAACTACTAATCACCATTCGTTCTTCCTATTCTTAGATTAGAAACACAGAAATTATGTTTTTCTAACATACTCAATCATCCAATTAATAAAATTCACAATCGATCATCCAAAACCTCATCTTTCTCATCTGTGGGCGATACCACAGGTCTGACACCATGCCCCAAATCAGTCGGAATACCTATCTGAAAATTGAAAAGACTCAAAAGTGTTCAGTTAAGAAGAAATAGCAGAACTACCCTCCACATTTTGAAAAATTCCCCTATTTATTTTATCACGGATGCTTCAAATGAAAGCTGACACAATTGCTTAATAAATAGTGGAGAAATAAAAACAAATATATATATAGAGATTGGCTAAAGTATACTCCAACATACAAATCGTCCGTATGCTGGAGTCGTTTTTCAAAATCTAAAATTCATACAATCAATCCAATTCGTTCAAATTGAAATCTCCGAGGAAACCAAAATTTATATTTTTTCAATTTTTTTAGCTATATATTATGTTGTTTTCAAAAAACACTATAAGGAGTATTTCTGACCCTTCAATTTGAAAATAGCATAATATATACCAAAAAAATTTAAAAAATGTAAAATTTGGTCTTGAAAGATATTTTTATATGAAGAACAAGTTGAACGATTTGGATCGACATATATATAGTTTTGCTATGGTGAGTTGCAATTTACCAAAGCGTCCGTGAGTCGCACTCAAAATTCCAAAATTTAGTTCAAAATGACCGATCCAAATCGCCTAATATGATCTCCCTATTGAAATCTCCATGCAGATAAAATTTTATATTTTTTTGAAGTTTTAAAGTATTTATTTCGGATTTTTAAAAATTACTGTTTTTGAACGGTTCAGAACTAATTAGATTAATGATTTTCTAAAATTTCAAAAAAAATAATTAATAATTATAAAAAAAATATATAAAATTTGATATGCATGGAGATCTCAATAGGGAGATCATATTAGACGGTTTGGATCGATCATTTTGAACTAAATTTCGGAACTTTGAACGCGACTCACGGACCCTTTGGTGAGTTGCAACTCACAATAGCAAAACTATATATATATATAGAGATTTGCTATGGTTAGTGAACGCCTTCCAGGGCCGGGCCGGGCTCCCGGGAGGCCGGGTCTAAAAGGGCCTACTCAAGGGCCGGGCCGGGCCGAACATAGAGAGGCTTTTGGAAGGGCCGGGCTTAGAAGGGCTTAAATATGAAGATCGAGCCTGGCCCTTCTCAAGCCTGGCCCTTTTAGGCCTTTCGGGTTTCGAGAGGCCGGGCTTGAAGGGCCTGAAGGGCTTGAAGGGCCAACGGAAAGACAATATATTTCTTTAAATATTTATTAAAACTATATTTAAAATGAATAATTTTTATTTGTAAAAGATAATAAAAAAGCTATAAATTATTTAAACATAATTTTACACATTTATTTTTCATTATATATAATATTTTTTTCATCTTTAATTTGAATTTAAGACCTGTTATATTATAATAACATAAAAATGTAAAAAAAAAATTTGTTGATGTATTTATGAATTAAAATAAACTAAAATTACAAATGTATGAAATAATGTAACATAAAAGATGAAAAATATGTATATATTTTTAACTTGTCTTAACATCATGTTCAAAATTTATAATATTATTTGATATGATCTGTTCAATTTACATTGTATCAGATAGGATCTTACCTTTCACTTGAGATTGTGTCTGATTATTCATAACTTCGATCTCTCTAGACCTTAGGCCCTTCCTAAACCTGGCCTCTCTAGGCCCTGGCCCTTCCAAAGCCTGGCCTCTCTAGGCCTCTCTTCAGTTGAGATTGTGGCCTGGCCCTTTCAAAGCCTGGCCTCTCTAGGCCCTGGCCCTTCTTAAGGGCTTAGAGAGGCCGGGCCGGCCCTTCATGTCAGAAGGGCTTGGCCAGGGCCGGGTCCAGGGCCAGAGGCTTTTGGATGTTCAATAGCTATGGTGAGTTGCAACTCACCAAGGGGTCCGTGAGTCGCCCTCAAAATTTTAAAATTTAGTTCAAAATGACTGATTCAAACCGTCTAATACGATCTCCTTATTGAAATCTCCATGCAGACCAAATTTTATATTTTTTTGAAAATTTTAAGTATTTATTTTGGATTTTTAAAAACTGCTATTTTTGAACGGTTCAGAACTAATTAGATTAATTATTTTCTAAAATTAAAAAAAAAATACTTTTAAAATTTGAAAAAATATAAAATTTGGTCTGCATGGAGATTTCAATAGGGAGATCATATTAGACGGTTTGGATTGGTCATTTTGAACTAAATTTTGGAATTTTGAGCGCGACTCACGGACCCCTTGGTGAGTTGCAACTCACCATAGCAAAACTCTATATATATATATATAGTTTTGTTAAGGTTAGGGGTGAAAATGGAGCGGATAATTCCCGCTCCGAACTGTATCCGTATCCGAATGGATACTGATGAAGGAATTAAATCCTAGTACCAAATGAAATTTGTACCTAGACCTAACCTCACTAATCATTTGTAATTTAGTTCTAATTGAGTCTGCTCTATCCGAAAAAAAATACCTATCCAAGAAGGCTTGTGCCATTTCATCCCAAGACCTAATTGACCCTTTTTTCAATGTTTTTATACCATTTGTGTGCTCGGTCCTTAAGGGTGAAATGAAATAACAATAGCCTAATTGCTTGTTGAGGAACACCATTAAACTTAATCAATCTAGTGCAATCAATAAAAGTTTGTAAGTGAGCATGGGGATCCTCATCGTCGTTCTCATAGAACAGATTTTGTTGCACAAGCACAACATGGTTGGGGGCGATTTGCACGTTGTTAGCGGCAATGCCTGGAATCACCACTGGTCCGCCTACGTTCCTTGCACTGGGAACTCCAAACTCCATAAGAGTCCTTTCGCGATCTTCCTCATCTTTGTTGTCGGAGTTATGGACGCTTACTTCATCTTCTTGGGTCCATCGGCGACGCCCATTGTCAAAATCTCTTCTTTGTCCCGCAAGAGTGTTCCAATCTGCTGTCAATCGAGCCTCTCTCTGCTCAAGTTGGAGGCGGAAGGCCTCCAAGTCGCGTGTTTGCTGAGCAATGGCTTCAGGAGTGAGCGGATCAGCCATCGCGGTGCTTTTTTCTCTTTGTCTGAGGTTCAACTCGGTCCGAGTTGGGGTGGAAGTGGGGGGCTGGGCTAGCTCAGAATCTTCGTTTAACCTCTGGAGGAAGCCTCTGATCTTAGATGGTGAAGGCTTCTTCCTTTGATTATTTCTTGCCAGTCTTGCAATGGAGAGAAGAAAGCGTGAGTTTAAAAGAAAAATAAAATAAATCTAGTCTCCTAATACTCAAACAAGAATCCAATATTGACACCGTACCTGACAACGGCGCCAATTTGATGAAGGCCTAAGACCTAGGAATATCAAATAAATTTATAATCTAGAGCTAACCTCACTAGTTTTTTGGGGTGCGTTTGGTGAGAGCAAGTTAGCGCTAACCCTGAGGTAGTGTGCTAACCAATTTACTCATGAAATGCCAAATGAAATGAGGTTAGAGCGGTTAGCAGCTACCCTCACGCTACCCAACTAACTCAACAAAAACTTGATTTATCTCTCCCGAGTGAAGAGAGAGAAATATTAAACAAACCCTCCATTCATTTTTTTATTGTTTCTCTTTCACTTTTTTCTTCCATACGATTGTCTCCTCCCAAGAAAAATAAATAGGATTCATTGTGGCCCATATTGTATTTGGAAAGTATAGAACAATTAACACCAACATTCCCATTAATAATATTGTCAATTGTAGTTATAATAATCATGATAATTATAATTATAATTATATACGTTTCATTATAATACTAATAATAATTATAATTTAATTTTCATAATTATTAATAATTTATGATGATTAATAATAATTAGTAACTAATAATAAATAATCAATGATGACTAATAATTAATAATAATTAGTAATTAATAATTAATAATCAATATGACTAATAATTAATAATTCAAAATAAATAATATTAATAATCAAGGAATTTTAACTATCTATTTTGTAACCATGTTTTGCTTTATTTCATTTTCCATAATCAGTATGGAATTGCAGTCTTTGTTTGTTTGTATTAAGAATATTATAATTTTAGAATATTTTATACTTCGTCACTTGTTTATGTTCTAAATATTTGTAATTAGAACGTTTTTATTACTTAATTATTTACTAAAATTAATCAATTCCAATTAATAATATTGTAATTATTAATTATGATGATAATAATAATGAAACATATGCAATCTATGTAGATCTCGTCCAATCAAAAAATAAACAAATAAAAATATTAAATTATTTTTTCAACATAACTCGTTCAATATTTGCAGCAAACAAAGGCAAAGAGGCACTACACGTCAATATACTACATTGGTGTGCATTTTGAGGACATCTATAAAAATCAAAAGTAATCAATAATTTATTCATTTCCCTCCATCACTAACTTCAACATACCACATCAAATAACATTCGCTAACCTTATACTACCACTAACCCCTTCAAATCACTACCCCCTACCATTCTACCTCTCTAACCCTAAAAAGTACTAACTTTACCTTACTAATCCTACTAAACTTTGGGTTGCCAAATGCACTCTTGGAGTACAGTTTTAGGGTCGAACCCAAGGGACGGTACAACTGATTACCGGACTTGTCCTTTTTCAAAAGCTAGACAAGAATATTTTGGTGGAGAAATAGTTGAAATAAATCTAAGTGCAAGAAATTAGATGTTTTTGGTTGTTTTGTCAATTAAGATAATCTAAATAACAAAGTAAAGTTTTTAAGTTTTAGATAATATAAAAAGCGTCTTTGGGTTCAGGTTTCATCTCGGTTTGGACTCTAGAACACAGAACTTATCACTTTCGTGCATCGAATGGTGTTTTCCAAGCGATTAACCCTCTACTCTGTCCAAGTTAGAACCAACTCGGTACGAGTTGAGGGTGAAAGTGTGTGGTTTTGACTTGTTATGATACTTTATGCTTTGTGCAAGGATTGGTGGCTAAACCTAGACTTACTAACCCTCAACATTCACTTTTTGGGCCTGGAAATGATTTAATAACAACCGCTTCAAATCAAACTAATTAACCCATAACTTTTGGTATAGGAAAGACAATTAGCTTAAACTTGTTTAATTATTTTCGTAAGTTTATTTAGAAGTCTTTTGCACTGTCTAAAAATTACACTTTTGGTGTTAATTAATCTCTCATTTAGGATCTACGATTTATCCCATGTATTTGGCTTAAACTAATCTGTTTATCTTAACCTAGGCTTAACTAAACGTCGCCATTCATTTAGAAGTTCATTAAGAAATCACAAGCAGTTCAAACAAGCAATTAAAGACTACTCGTTAAACAAATTACAAGTCATAACAAAACATCACAAGTCAAATATCGCCATCCAAACTTCATTTACTCCCTTACTCCTAAGACTACTCAAACTCAGTCTAACATAGTACTAGAACAAACAACTACAAGAGTAGAAATAACAAGATACAAGCCCATCGAAAATTAAGAAGAAAACATAGGAAGAATAAACCGAATACTCCCTCTATGCTTCAACACTGTCTTCTAGGGCAGTGGAGTGATGCAAGATGAGTTCTGAACCTTCTCCTCGCTGCCGTCGCTTAAAGATTAGGGATCCTTAGGGTTTCGGTGGTCAACAAGGTTTCGAAAGGTTGGAATTGAATTGTGAAGGCTTAGATATCTTCTAAGGCAGAGGGAGAGCCTTTTTATAAGGGTTCCACACACAAGGAAAGAAGTCTAGGACTCCAGGGCAAGAAAAACTACCAGAAAGAACAACTTCCATGCATAAAAACTTGCCATATGAGATGAGACGGCGCCCAACTCGGACTAAGTTGAGGTGAACTCGGACCGAGTTGAGAAGAGGTGAGTCATGGGTATGTCGGCTACAGGAACTCGGTTCGAGTTGTCTCCATTTCGGTCCGAGATGCAGTGTGAAAATTGTCTTCTCGTGCTAAGAATGAGTAATCTAGCATTCGTCTTGTGTAGGAAACCTTCTAGAGCTTGTAAATCCACCAAAAATCACTTAGAACCCTGAGAGACGATGACAGAGCCATTTTCTAGAAAAACAAAGCAATTTATCAAATAATTTAATGGTTTGAATGTAATTTAGGTGATAAGTACGGCCCGAATACCATCAAATAATAACGATATCAGATACGAATATGGAAAACAATATTAGTACGGATACGGATGTGGCTATGGATATTTATTCGTATCTATATATCTTTACAAAACGGATATCCGTTTTGTAAATGGTAATGGCGCACTTTTTAGAAATAACATCATATTTGACTTGTAGCTATTTCAATTATATACCATCAGAATTTGGGCATTTGTTGCGCTTGCAACCTTTTGATGTTTTATTTGAATTTATTTTTTAATCTTTTAGGCTCTGCATGTTTTGCGACATTATTCATTAGGAAATGCTTGAGCATCTTTTGATATATATTCTATAGGCTTTTGCATTAATTAGCTTAAAAGAGGAGGCACCATGATGCTTCCTTTCCATAGGAGGCATGTCAAGATCAACCCTCACGTAGGATGCAAGGTCTTCATGGCCACTACAACGACCCTTCTGAATTTACCAAAATACCCCTCCGAGCTCTTTAGTAGTTTAATATTGCAGTACTGCTATCTTGTACGAGTATATCAACCTCATTGCATGATTTGTTGGTTAGAATACATCACTAGCATGAGCAAACACATAATTGTCTTCCTTCTATTATTGGATTTGTGAGTGATGCGTAGATAATTCTAACCGTCTCACAGTATCACTTAATAAACCGCTGCTTAAATTGAATAATTAGCGTACAAGGGTAACAACTATAATTGCAATAAAAGGAAGAAAACACAAGTGTTTTTAAATAATACCACATATCGTAGTTTTGATGCATATGTTATATTAATTTGTAGAGATTACGCGCGGTTGCCAAGAACTTAATTAATTAATTAATTATGCGATTCAAGTGCATTATGAAATTATTTATGTGGGACCATAATATTGTTATTATAAAGACAATGAGTCTTACCGTTCAATCAAAAAGAAAAAGGAAAAGGAAAAAAAAGATTTATGAGTTTTGTCTACATTATTGTAAAGGGAGGATTTTATGTGGTAAATACACGTAAACAACATCGTATCGTATAGACGACCAATGCAGTAATTGTACATAAAATTTATAATCCGGCGATTTATAGACATATTGAAAATTTTGATTCAGACACTAACTCCTCACTACATAAATGACTACATATCACATGCGCCACAAAAAGAATCGGCGCACCAAAATGGAAGAGAAACAAGCGTCCAGAGAGCCAGACTAGAAATGTAAACAGGATTTTGATTGAGCACCTAACAAAATAACTAGTGGTCACATATCAAATCGCCTTATAACTTTCTCCATCTCACGTTATAATTTTTTTTTTCGTTTTTTGGTTCTGTTTTGCATGATTTGTATTTCAAAATTTTACGTCCCTTTCGCTAGCCCACTTTTAGATTTTTTAGTGCTTAGCAAAATTCATATTAAAACTCAAACAATATTTGTTTATATCATTCATGCTTTCTGTAGTTTGTTAATTTGGTCAGGCCATATACACATTACCCATTAATTAATTAAATTACTTTTTTTTCCCCATTTAAATTCCCTTTTTTTGTTGTTGTAAAATATAGGCTTGTTCAGAACTTCAGATACAGAATAGTTATTGTCAAACTGTGCTGATAGCAGAAATACAGACAGAGACAGTCGGCAAGGGGGTTGTTTGTATATATATTAATTTCATATATTTTTTTTTTCAATTTATTAGTTTGATGAATGATGATAACGGACCCATATTTGTAATATAACGGCAACGGGTAATGTGTATATGGCCTGACCAAATTAACCACTACAGAAAGCATGAATGATATAAATAAATATTGATTGATTACTCTGTTTATAGTAAAAAGGATCGTGATGCATATTATTCCCTAGAATAACCATGAAGTTAAGCAAGAAATTTAATAACGTTGTCAAAATCTACTGTTATTTCTGCAACTAAATTTCATATCATATCATGAGATAAGCTTTCTTTTCTTTTCCATCTTCCTCCATTTTCTGTGCTTACAATAAACAAAAAGAGAATATCTTATTTTACGTCATGTCTAAAAACTATTTCATTTGTACTGTCCCTTTTATATAAGTTCTTTATTTTCCTTCAGTTTGCCTTAATTTTCAATTCATTGCAAACCAAGGGCCATAGGGGGGAGAGAGAGAGAGAGAGAGAACGGATTGCTTGAAACCTACTTGATTGTTTTCTCTCTCTCACACTCTCCATCTCTGTTTCTTTCATTCTTGTTATGCTCCTCTAACTTGTACATTAAGCATTTAATTGGTTTTGTATAACCATATATATAAATGTATATATAAACCCATAAACATCAGCCTTACTAAACCCTCCACCAGACTTCTCTCACACACGTACACACGTCTGTCTCTCTCTAGCTAGAATCAAATCAATCAAAGATGGGGAGGCATGTATGTTGTACAGAGAAGAAGCTAAGGAAAGGCCTGTGGTCACCTGAAGAAGACGAGAAATTATACAACCACATCATCAGATTTGGGGTCGGATGCTGGAGCTCTGTACCAAAACTTGCTGGTACATTACTAATATCCCTTCCGGGCTTCCCTACTTCTACCCAATAAAAATTAAAATGCCTTCAACTTGGAAGTATCTTTAGCTGCTCTTTGTTTTTTCAACCCCTTTTATTCTGTTGTTTTTAGTATGAAGATGCATGCAATGGGCCCAATTTTGTTTAGGCTATTGCATAATATACTTGTGAATTTATCTGCATATATTACTTGAATGCAGTAGGGGTACAAAGGATAATTCACATTTCTGAAGATTGCAATTAATTTTTTTGGTTGCGCAGTTTGCGTCAGGATGTACGTATATAACAAGCAGCACCAAAATCGCGCAATTCTTACTTAATTAAAGGGAGAACAATGCATTTTTTGCATTTAATTAATTTAAAGCAATGGTTCTTTGTCTTTCTCACCGCCAGTGAACAATATGGTATTTGAAAAGAACAAAATTAATTAAGGTTTTGACATATATCTTTTTTTTTTTTGTCTATTTTGTAAAGGATTGCAAAGATGTGGAAAGAGTTGCAGGCTAAGGTGGATTAATTATTTGAGGCCAGACCTCAAAAGAGGAAGCTTCTCTCAACAGGAGGAAGACTTGATCGTTACTCTGCACAGCATTTTGGGAAATAGGTAATTTAAATGCATAATTAGTGCTTTTCTTTCAATTGCAAATGTAGTTATTTTGAAATTAGTTCCAAAATACATGCATTCTTATTATTATTATTTTTTTTTCGTTTCTGTCGGATTCAGTAGCTATGCAGTAAATTCTTGTAGCAAGTTGCTCTGTTTCTAATTCTATTATTACTGTTTAGGCAGTTCTCTCCGAAGTGTGGCAAAAAGCTTAATTAATGAAAGCTACATATTTTTAATATAAAGTCTCAATACCTTTTTTCACATTTAATTCCAGGGGTAATATTTTTCTGCATTGTTTAACAAATTGTTCAATGTTAAAACATTTTCAGGTGGTCGCAGATTGCTTCACAGCTGCCTGGGAGAACAGACAATGAGATTAAAAACTTTTGGAATTCCTCCTTGAAGAAAAAGCTCCGGCAACGTGGGGTCGACCCAGCAACCCACAAGCCAATAAAGAGCGCGCAACAATTGGAGACGAAAAAGCCCGGATCCGATAATAATTCTGCCAACGAAGCACTTGTCGAAGAGCTGCTTACGATAAAACCAGTTTTCAACCCTTTTCCTGAAACCGAGTTTCAAGTTGCATCAGATTCTAACTACATTGCACCGTACCCAAACGAAATGCTACATTTAATAGGGTTTGAAGACTACACAAGTGTGTTGGATGTCTCAGACAGTTATGGGTATGGAGATAGCTCCAGCAACAGCAACAGCAACAGCAACAGCAACAGTAGTAACTGGACCAATGTCGGGCCTGAAGTGACCGATGTGCTCGAAACCGATCATGTGTTGAATTGGGCTCCAACGGAAGTTCCGTTGCATGCAAGTGGAGATGAGCAGTTTGAGCAGAAGGTTGTATTCCCCTATCAAGAAAATGCCATGAGGAATTTATGTAGGGATAACTTTGGTGCATCCAGAGGGGCACTGGCGCCTAATGAACTAAACATGGACTACTTCTAAATTTTTAAAACTTCCTAGGTGTGTCTTGAAAGAATATAAGTCTTAGATAGGGTCCACTTGTACACTTTTGTTGGTATTTACTTTACTTGCGCTAAATTTTCTTGGGATGGTTACATAAAAGGATACGAACGCACCGTTGGATCTTGGATCGGTTCGCTTTTCTACACTTTGGTCTTTTGGATGGCGAATATACTATATTATTATATTCTAGTTCTACCAATAGTTTTTTAATGTAAAATTAGAATATTTTTCAGTAATTTGGCTTGTTTAGTTGAAAACAAGACTGTACTAATAGTTTTCTTATGCATCTGTTTAATTATGTTATTATCAAATTTAAGCATGTTTGCGGTGTGTATCTGAAGGAGGAAATACTAAAATAAATTTTCTTAAGTTATATGGATAACTTTGATGCTTTTTCCAAACAGCAATACTAAAAAACACGGATGTAAGTTGAAATAGCTCAACTGCTTTTCCTTCTTAATTTGTATTGATATGCATTGGCATAGCAATTTTTATATAAAAATCGGATGGAAATTTTGAATTTTGATAACTTTAATGTCACGTCATGGCTTTTCTATTACTTCACCTAATTAATTACTGTCAAGATAAAAAGACTAAGAATTACAGCAGTGTAATTGCTATGTGTTAGCTCTATAATCATAATAGCACGAAGATGCTAGACTAGCTTTATGAAGAGTTTGGTTTGTTTATAATAAATTTACTTCCTTATTTTCTTATTCCTTAATTCCTAGGGCTCATCCAAACGGAGCCCAAGGGAAAAAAAAAATTCATTTTGAAACCCTGCAAAATTCAATATTTTTAATGCTTCATCATTAATCAATCTTACAACAGCAAGTCACACAGTGCTATTTTCATCGTTGTTGTATCTACAAACTTTTAAAACATCAAATTAAGCTATAATAATAGCATTAGTGAGACGAACAATTTCAAAATTAAACTAGTTTCTGTTTGGCTTTAGTTTTTTTTAGAAATACCAGGTAGAGGCTACCAGGTTCTGTTTGGCTTTAGTTACAACCAGACAACTGAGACAAATCTTCCCTGCAATCTACCTAAATTGTCGCCTCTTCAGGGCTACAGGTTAGAAACTGCTCCTAAACTCCAAAACTGCTACATCCACTATGACGGCTCCTGTTTCTTTTTGTAAATTGTAAATAAATACTTGCAAGCTTGGGGGAAAAAGTATAATATGTATCATGTTTCAATGTTCAAGGAGGAAGTGGCCTGTGTCTACGAGTTTCATGGAGGCGCTCACTGGGAGGGACCCGAATGAGTAGTCATCATAACAAGGACCTGAGGTATGAGTGGACCAGGTTCATCCCTTCAACTTCAACACATTTGGAAATAATAACACATTTTATGTAATGTTAAATGCTGGTTCTGAATAGGTGGAGGGTCACTGACAAGAGATCACATCTTCTTTCTTTTTGCAAGTTGAATGAGAGCTCTAATTAAGCTCAGTGGTACCACTACCACTGATGGCTGGTACGTACACTGGAGCTTGAAGGAGATCTGACTTACTTACAGACTCCATAACAGGGTGACTGATAGCAGGGCTTTATGTGTACATTTCTAATTTTTGCTTGAACTTGCATGTGTTAAATGGGAATTTGTATTGATAAGGCTATTAACTATATTTTTTATGGTGACCCCTCGAAAAAAGTAGGAGGCCTACTTTTCAAAAGGTTGATATTTCCAGGGGAGCTGGTAATATTGTGGTAGCAGGATCGGTACGGGTTACTGGTACTGTAGTATTATATTTACAAGTTGAACTTCTGCACTTTAATTGTTTTATTTGGTGGCAATCGATGCAATTACAACCACTGTGGAAAGATTAAAGAGAAAGGAGAATAAAAAGAGAGGAAAATTCCAAAGAGCTGGAAAAGGATATTTTGTCATGCTTGTTGGCTCCTGATAACAAGATACAAAAGTCACTCCCAATAATAAAAGCAGAGTGCTCCTCATAATAATAAAAAATAATTGTGATGATATGGAAGATATCTTGATCAAGGGTACCTGTTTTAGACGATAATAATAATAACAACAACAGTAATAGTAACAATATTGTGATGATCTAGGATACCTGATCAAGGACTGATATGGTGGACCCCCAGGTAGCTCCTCGAAGCCATTTAAGCAATGAAGATCAATCTACTATTACATCATACTTAGTCGCAGATGGAATACTTGGAGATGGTGCTCTTTAGCCACCAGTGGCCAAGAAGCAATTCATGTTTCGTACAAATCCACTTGTACCTATATAAACAAACAAAATAGCATGAAATTGAACAGCAACAATTGAGACAGTGAAAACAATAGTTTATACACAAAGGACTTGAGATAGATAATTCCAAGGAAACAAGTGATTAGTTGCTTTAAAAAATTTGACAAAAACTATCTAGTGCCCTAATTTAAAAAAAATTCTGGTACTTCATACAGAATAAGGTTGTTTGGGCTGATTATTCACTTTGTTAAAGCTATGACTAATAGTCCAAAAGACATAAGACCATCACGAATTCATGATTAATACTTTATTTCAATGGACCGGTTTTAAAATTACTACATATCTGGGTTATATACATTCCAAAAGGAAATTACCATGTCGTCTAGTCATGAGACCATCATGATTATTATTTAATGGACTGATGATTCAATATTACCACATTTCTGGGCTCTAGCATTCCTAGAAGTAAAATAAATGTGAACCTCTGGTGAATAGTTTGCATCCTTTATTAGATGTCTCCAGTAATTTTGTTTGAGCTTTCATAATCCCATCACTGGTATGCATTGCGCAATTTGTCAAACACCTAATGTGCACCGTCCCCAAGAGCACAATTTATTGAAATTGTAAAAAACCACAACGAATTCCCAATTACCAAAAACCGCAGTAGACTGAGCAACATTAAAGAATAGCTTGACCTCTGCAATGCCTAATGGGCAAAAGAAAACTCAAAACTCAGTTGAGACAAAGCACTCGCAAACGAAATAAGAGATGGGAGTGTGAATGTGTGATGGGTGATTGATTGGTAATTGGGTATCAAGGATTGTTATGAATCTTATGATCTGATACGTATCGCATCGCAGGTGAATCCGTATTATTATCGTATGGTACCAAATATCAATACTCATTATACTCGTATCTTGGCAGGTATTTTACCATCCTACAGATGCGCGCATATGGCAGAACGTACCATTCCGATTCCATGCCCCCCACAGTTTTAAAATGATCGTGTTCGTGTCGTGTCATACATTTGACATTTCAAAAGAAATAATAAGATACTTGTAGTTTAACATTGACACCAGACCCAAAGAACTACTATATTATGGTACATTTTTGGTTTGGGAATTCTAAAATAATAAGGGGCTGTTTGGATGGATAAGGAATAAGCAAGAATAGCAAATTCTGGACGGAAATTTATTCCTAACCATCCAAACTCTTCACAAAATTACACACTTTCCAATATTTTCCACTTAGAAATAGGCTATTCTTCTTATTCCTAAGCGATCCAAACTGCCCCAAAAAAAGACAATTGCTGCATTTGTTTCATGCAGATTAAGCCACACACAAACAGCTGTTTCTAGAATTGTTATAAATTATTTAATACTGAAATCAAGAGTTACGCAAACAAAAGTATAAAACTTTGAAACGCCTTTTTTATTATTTAAAAAAAACTTTGGATTTTAAGGTTATATGTATATTAAACCCAATAAAATTTTGAGTGGACATTTATTCAGAATGAATCGCAACAATTATTGAACAGAAATAGAGACAGCATAGATGGAAAATGAAGTCTTGAATCAGAAATAAAGACCATGTTCTCTTCCTACAAAGTTAAAAGACTTTAAAAGAAATACAATCACCATCAATGTTATCTAGCGCTTGCAAAGTTGCAATCCCAACTTTTCAATTTATTTCTGGCGCTTGTAGATCTTGTGGAGGAAAGATTTCAAGACCTCTTGCACCTCCTTGCTCGGCTGTGCTTCAATTGATCCAATCAGCTTTTCATAGCTCTCACTCTCATAATCAGCAAACACACCCTGAAATACATTTCAAAGTATGTAAAAATACATAGATATTTTCATACTATTGTGCTTTACTAATCTTAACAAACTTATTTGTGGAAGTAGCCAGAGCCATGAACAGTAGCTACTTTTTTTAGTAACTTATGATATCAGATATTGAAACCTCAAGATCTTGGTGAATTAGAAAGAAAAATATCAACCTTACAGGACGTACATTTAAAAGTGACCTCAAATTTCATCATTTACCAAATTTTTGGATAAATGCTTGCCTAATCGCAAATGCAATATCCAGAATGATTAGAACATGTTGCAAAATGAAACTACAGTGTATAAAATCAATGGTTAATAACCAAAATGTCACCCGTAACAACGACAAATGAATGTAGCTTACAGTTACTAGTACCTAACCAGCATAGCATTAACCCATATCACATCAAACTTGGCCCTCAATTTAAAACTATGAATGAGTTCGTTCTTAGGGAATAAAAACAAAGTTATCAAACCTCAAGGCTGAGATCCTTATACAAGGCCTTCACTTTTGCAACACACTCAGGATCTGTCTTTCCATAGTTTTCCTATAGAGTACCAGTAAAATATATTATTACAGACTGATTAGCCTTTATAAATTAATATAACTTCAACAATAACATTGCCAAATTAAAAAATCATATTGCATTACCCAACATGGTAAATCTCTCATCCACTCCATACAACTCAAAACGGAAGGACCAATAAAAATAAGGAGATTTTTGTGGGACACATAGCACAATTTTTGTTATTTTCAGGCGTTTTAATAGATTCTTCCACATAGAAATTTCAGATGACATGAAAAAAGTAGACAAGTAGGATTTATACAGATAGAAGGGTCTTTTGGGCATCATTAGCACGTTCAAGAGCCTGCACCACCAGCCAGGAGCACTTGAAGTCTTCTATGTCTGTACCGATCTGTGGTACAAGAAACAAAAAAGGTTTGTTGCATGTTGAATTCATATGGAGGCCAAACAAACCAAAAAAAATAATAAATAAATCGTCTTAATGGATCAGGATGGTACCAGATCATTGATCACAATGGGATACCAGATATTTGACCAGCTCATGTTACCAGTCACTTCTTTACTATTGTTCTATTTAAACTTAAAAATAGTGCATTGATTTGCGGCATAACCTCACACTTCTGTACAAAATATCAAAGGCATTAATACTGGCATGTGCAAGTACTATTATCAACCCATACTAGAATAGGAATACCACATCACAAAGAGAGAGAGTACTACTACTGACCTTGCCAATGAATTCAGGATCACCAAAACAGTCTAAGAAATCATCCTGTGGAAAATGAAAAGTATATCAAAATGAGTTTGGGACCAACATCATCACTATGAAGATGATCAATGATTTATTATCATTCAAAAAATAGATTCAGCAGTGAAGAAACAGAAATATGTAGCATTAAAGATTACATTACAACGAAATTTAGAAAAATGACCTGAACTTGGAAGTAGGTACCCATTTCTACCAGAATATTCTTCACATCCACAAAATTGTCCAGATTCCCTCCTGACATCAGCAGTGCACATGCAACCTACATTGTATGTAGTTGTATTTGTATTATGCATAGTATATAATTATGTGAGATGGCTAAGCATGTCTTACGGTCGAATCTAAGTTATTTAAAGACAGAGAAAAAATTCATAGTTTAGTTAACTCCAAGTCAATACTGCTACACTTCTACCAAGGAAATAGAAGGTATCAATATGGATCTGCTTTTGCTGTTTTGGCCAAAATCCAAATTATTTTGAATTAACTATGTGATAAGGAAAATGGTCACTCTTATCAAACTATTAATAATAAAGATGATGTGTGCAACTTACAGCCTAGGATAATACCTAAGTAGAGATATATCAATTCACATGTTGATCATATAAACTTACCGGAAGATAGAATGAATAATAAGCAGTTTTGTACTGAACAATACGCCGGTACCTGTAACATAAATTAAAAATATATATAAAAAAAAACAAGCAGATCAGAATAGCATAAAAAAATAGTCCCTTTTCTGCAAATGTGTGAAAAGAAGTCACAGTAATTCTCTTTTTACGTACACTGGTAGGGTGTACTTTGAGAGGTCTTTCTCTCCCTCATGGGTTGTGATCAGGTCTAAAAGCTGTCCTGATGCTGTCTGGAACTCAACCTATAAGTCAATATGAAATGTGTTAACTAAATATAAGGAGCGCAAAATGCAGACATTAATTGCAATTAAGGTTCCAGTACTATTAAACTACCAAGACAATTCACTCATTTTTGGTTTTTAACTCTTTTCAATTTACTGTTTAGGAAGATCAGATACAGAAAAAACTAATGAGAAAAAGAAAGTACATAAATAATGTTGTATTATTGCATACTTCCTTCTTTAAATTAAAATCTATGAAGAATAAAATAATGGCCCATTACTAATATCAAGGTGGTCCATGTCATAAGGCTTGTCCAAATTAATACCAGAACTTCCAAACCATACCGTACCGGGGTTTTAAAAAAAAAAAAATGCAAGTATCATAACAATTAAAATAAAAATAAAAAAAAACCTCATTAAACAAGTCAAGAAGGTCCACATAGTAAGGCTTATCGTTGAAGTGGCGTTTCAGAATCCTGGGAATGTGGTTCCTCAGAATAATGCCATCATTTGTAGCAATGAGACCAACCTGTAAAAGGAAAATTAGGAAGAGAAATTGAAGGAAGAACAGTTGTTGAACAGGCTGCATTGGAATACATTTTATAAGGAATTACTTTAGTATTATGCACAGTTTTTATGATAGATGCAGTTGAGAATATATAGGGAGTACAGGAAGCATAAAAATTGAAGCATTTGTTTAGAAAGATGTATGATAAATGTTGATTTGAAAAAGCAAAAGAGGAGAGATACCTTAGGGTTGCGGAACCAACAAGGCTGGCCTCTTCGGGTGTGAGAATTGTCCATAATATCATCCAAGACAAGAAAGTAAGCTTGAAGCTAGATTGTTGGTAAAGAAGGAGATGAGTGATGAGTGATGAGTGATGAGGTGAAGCAAAGGTGAGATTGATCGGATAAAAAAAGAAGAGGGAAATGGAAATAGTTAGTTTACCCATTCAATGCACCAGCCCAAGGCACAGGACTGGAAAAGCTCGTCTGATGTGAGGTCGCGGCCGGCTTTCAAAAGCTTGAAGCTATCAACGACAGAGAGGCCGCGATTGAGCTTGCCTCCTGGCACATTGTAGTCCAGCATCTGTGAAGAACAGAAAGAGATGAGATGAGATGGGATCTGAGAGTGAGAGAGGTAGAGTTGAAAGGCACCGATGACCGACCGTATCGATCCATTGGCGAGACTCAGGAGTGAAATCAAAGGCGGGGTCCTGCAGCAGCTCCCTCTTCAGGTCGCCGTAAATCTGTCTGAACACCGCCTTCGTGTCCACCATCGATCCCATCTTTTATCTTTCTTTAGCTTTTAGCTTAATTAATTAAAGAGAGAGAGAGAGACAATGGGACTGGACGAATTTATTTCATTTCATTTCATTTCATTTCTGGCTTAAAAGGTTGGCATTCCTCGCATGGATCCGTATCCTCTGGATGGTTGTATTCAACCATCCAGTGGACGTCTTTCAATCCGAGCCGTCTGATTTAATCTAAACGGTTAAATTTTTTCGGGCCTATCAATCTTAGTATCATGCACGGGGCATCTATGACCATTGAGATTTAATCAGACGGCTGAGATCCAAACCATCCACTGGATGGCCATCCAGAGGATGCGAAGTCCTGCGGCTCCTCCTGCTGCAGTCCTGCTCCTGCACCAGAGGAAGGAGATTCAGGAACCCACTCCCTCACCAATCTTGATGCTGACTCAAAGGTCAGATTTCTACCAGGGCCTCATGTGACTCTGCTCCGCTCTGATTATCTGTGCCCATTACTCTTTACATACTTGATGATACTTCAACTATCAAATCTCAATTTTTTTGGAAGGGATTTGCCTGTCAATTCTGCTCTCATTCCTGTCATCATGCCTAAATGCAATGTGCCACGCTAATTTCAGCCTGTTATCCAACCAATCAACTTATTCCACACTCTAACAACAGTTCACTATCAACATCACAATAATAGTTCTTTCTATTAATAGCAAATTTTCATTAATCATATCTCTACCTTTCCACCTTTACCTAACAACATCAAATTAGGCCACTATTCTGCCTCATCAACACAAATTAAGAAAAAATAATATCCGATGCTTGTAATTCAATAGATATATTTACACGACATTTTATTTATATCGTGTGATTTTCATATGCTAAGTGACTCATAATAAATTAGTAATTCAGTAGTAAATATATATTTTTTTTCCTATTTGTAAAACTCAGATATTACTTTGGACTTCAGTGACATATAATTTCCTAAAAACAAAAGTACAAAACCAATCCAACATAAAATTTAAGCAAAAAACAAAATAAAAAGTTATGATTGTTTCAATTTCAAATTATGATGAGAATCACAATGATTGAAAACTTTCTTTTAAGTATATATCAAAGCAAATTTTGTCATCTGGTAAAACATGCATTTAATTAAGAGTTGAAGACAGATAAGAGATAGTTAATACTATATTATAAATTAATGTATTGCTTTAATGAGCAATATAATTGCACTCTGTACGATGAAAACAAATATTTTCATAAATTATATACGTAATGCAAGTGTAATTCCTTTGACATGGATGGCACACCGGCGCGCCGGCACTGATATAGAAAATCAGGAGTCAGGATTGATAATTTTGATTTTACTGTTCACGACAAGGACCTGAGATTTTTTTTTTTTTTTGACAGAAATAATTAAGAACCTGAGAATTAGCTAGTACATAGTTGAGAATTTAGTTTATATAATACGGCTCCGTTTGGATGGCTTCTTCCTGGAATAAGGAATAAGGAATAATCACTTTTTACCAATAAATTTATTTCTAACCATCCAAACTCTTCACAAAAGTTACACACTTCTCAATAAATTTACCCCTTCTCAATAAATTTCTTTCCTTCTTCCTTCTTCCTATCTTATTCTCAACGCATCCAAACGGAGCCTACATGAATAAAATGTAATTATTCTAGAATCATCCATGCACCCTAAGTCTGTAACAAACACTAAGTAACAAAAAAAAAAATCCTTCCACTACCGTACCCACAAATTATTATTAATTGTCTCTTTGTTATACGCAAAAGATTAATTAAGAGTAAAGCTGGATCAGCCAGAGGCGCAATCAACCTACTCTCTTGTTAATTATCTCCTTGTTTATTACCTAGCTAGATCGATCCATGTCATGTCATTGTTTGTTTCTAATTCTCCACTGGATCAAATATCAAATATGCAAATTAATATGCTGATGCTGCCCTCTATATATCTTTTAATTTTATTAAGATTATAAGATACTAATTTGTCCACCATCTAAGACATTAATGGAGCTCTCTCCTGCTCTCCTATGATCTCCACCTGTCAATTTACTACTCCGATTGTTTTGATTATTTTGTTATTTTATTATTATTTTTTTGTAACAATCCATTTGATTGTCATTATTGTGTCAATTATAGTAAGAGTAAAAGCCGACTTTATTGCCGTTAACATTTTGTTGTTGCTGCAGACGAAAATGCATGTATGCAACATGACAATGATTCGACAAGAGATGCGAATATGTCTTCGGTAGATGAATACAATGTGTGTTATTATAAAATTAGGGAAAACATGCGACATGCAGATGATGACACAGATCTCGAGATGACATTCTCAATTGGTGCGTTTGGATAGGTGTGGGAAGAAGGGAAGAAGGGAAGAAGTGAGAAGAAGTATTGGGAAGTGTGTAACTTTGTGAAGAGTTTAGATTGTTTATAATTTTTTTTTTACCTTTTTTCCTTCTTCCTTCTTCCTTCTTCCAACCCCATCCAAACAAAGGCAATAAACAATCCAAAACATATTCAATGCAGCATGGTTCACATGCACTGCTGCACATGTTGTAAGATCCTTAGAAATCGACTACACAAAATTATGAGCCTATGGGCACAATTTCGGAAAAAAAAAAAAAAAACTACACAAAATTATGATTCTCAAAAAGAGCAAAAACTGATCGATCCCAGCCGCGCGCGATTTTTTTTTTTGGGAATTTTTTCTTACTAATTTTTAAAATAATTCGGAATTTCACTTGAGTCTTAATTAACCCAACAAATATTTACTGAAATGTCTTAAATCAGACCACCATTTTAGTTAGAGGCCTGAGTTTGCCACAATGAAATGTCTTAAATCAGACCACAATGAACATTTGGCATACTTATTTTCATATCCTAAAATTTTAAAATTTTTGAACAAGTCATTTTATCACAATAAATTGCAAAACTAAACCAAGAAAGTCATTTTCAACACGAAAAAATTGTGCAACCTACCTACCCAACGTTGAGTGCTAGAAAATGAAATCTTTTGGGTCTGGTCTATAACGCAGATCTCGACCTTATATGAATATTATCTGTGTTTATTACTTTATTATAAAAAAAATATTCCATTTTATATTTAGATACCAATAATACCTAAATTGGCATAAGACTATTTATACAATATGTAATGCATTTTCATTGAATTATTCATTATTTTCCATCTATCACGTATTGTTTCTTATTTTAAGTGTATTTTTCTCATATGATACTTGATTAGAATGATTCAAATTTTGTTGGAATATTAAGAAAAATGTATACAACTCTTATATTTTGAGAATCTTCCAATTTGTAATGAACGATGATTGAAAAGTGGTTGTAAGTTTTGGAGTGAATGTACGTGTTATATTTACTTGAAGTTTTGATTATTATAAATTTCGAATTGGAATGGCCTAGCTAAGCTAATTTTTGGAGAAATTCGGTATAAATTTCGAATTGGAATGCACCAATACATCTCACTTTGTATAAATCTCTCATTTTCTCAAAAAAAAAAAAAGTCTAGTTTTATGTTGAAATACTAAAATCCCCAATAAAACAAAAAGAAAATTGAAAAGGGAAATGATTGAACTTGGACCCACGGCTTCAATCTTCATCGCTTGCTGACTTTCATCACTGATGAAAACACTGGGACCGAAATGGGTGCGAGTGGAAACATATTCTAAATAATTTAAAATTTGCAAAATAACAACGTCAGATCAATTCGACAGTGCAAAATATGACGTATATTTACAAACAAGGTCCAAAATAAAGATATCAAGATGACCCCGAGTACTTAATTTAGAAGACAGAGTAACAAAAATAAAAGTTGCAGCTGGATTATAAAATAATATCGAGTCAAGATTGATAAAAACACAGCACTGTTTAAGGGGTCACGAGGGAAGAGCGAACATTTGCGGATGTTGTTAAGGCCACAAAACAGCATTATGACTCTCTCCAACCCCACTCCAAACCCGCCATGTGGAGGTGCACCATATCTACAAAAGCAAAGTCACAGCACAAATTAGCACTGAAATTATATACCATGACTACAAGAGGGAAATGTGGAGTATCGTAAGACCAGGGGCGGATCTACCACCGTGGCGGGTGGGGCTAGAGCCCCACCTCACGCCGTCGAGTCCTTGGAGCCCTCTTTTAGCCCCAGTTAATTTTTTCTGCCATTGGAGCACTCGAAAGTGGGACTGAAGACTTAAACAGAGGTTGTCAGACCCACCTAGATATTTTTTCTAGATCCGCCACTGCATAAGACATTAATTGTTGTACCCGAAAGAATCGATATATAAGAAGAAATAGTGTTGACATCGATGCCACATTTCACCGCACGATCCGTGAGTAACTGATATAATCTCCTCCCCTATCATTAGCATTTCAAAACGATATTAGACCCCATAAAACAAAACTCTAGACTCGTTAATTATTATATATGAAAAGATGAAAAATAAGGATTACCTCGAACAAATTAGGACATCAAAAGAGTTACTATAACCAGGCTTAGCATCACAAGGCATGGTGTACAAGGGCCTGGCCCCCAGTCAGAGGCGAAGCTACGTGTATCTTGCTGGGTCCAGGGACCCACCTTGAAAACAAAAATTATATGGACTAGTATTCATATTTAAATAGAAAAAAATATAGGGACCCATCTGAAATTTTGGGTGGACCCATCTGAAAAAATTAAATGCGCGTTTGCTTTCCTCCTTGGACCCTGGTCCTTCGTCACCACGCTTCTCGCAATACAGAATCGGCGTCCCATCTTTAATTATCCCTTGGCTCTTGCGAAGTTGCGATCTCGCCCCTCACACACTGCCTTGCAAACGGATCTCTTTCAGTCTCGCCTCTAGGTAGCACGCTTGTTATCTCTATTTTGCAATTTAGTTAAATTAAATCTGTCTATTTTTCATCCATAAGGTCATGTTTGATAGAGGATTAAAGGTGGAGTAACTCATTTAATCCACTTTTATTCCTCCAAACATGATTTAAATTTGGTGGAGTAGTGTGGAGTAAGGAGAAAAAAATTACTCTACCATTTTAGGTGGAGTAAAATTACTCCATTGAATTAAGAGATGGTTTTCATTTTTATTTACTCTTACTCTATATTTACTCCATCTTTTCATACCAAACATAATCTAAAATTGGAGGAGTAAAGTGGATTAACTATTTACTCCTCCTTAAGCTACTCCACGGTTTACTCCTCTACCAAACATGGCCTAAAGGAGAGGAGACTCTACTTCTCACATACTGTGATACTGAGACAATAAACTGAAATCTTTCGGAATGCATTCTGATGGAAGTGCCCCAAATTTATTTCCTTTCTTAAATGAATAGTTTGTTTCTTTATGGAATACATAAAATATATGCACAGAGAAATCTGAACTTGAAACTATATGAAAACAGGGGCTTTGCGGTCCATGAATGATCGTTATTATGAACATATAACATACAATTTCAAAACTCCCATAGTTATAAATTATAACAATATCAAAGCAAAATATATGGTTTTAGGAGCAGAACTTATTAAAAGAACTCAACTTTTTGAAAGCAATTTAAGCATAATTTTGGAAAGTGCAGAAACAAAGAAAATTGTACAGAGGCATTTTAACAAAGAAAATTTTTTATTCTGAAATTAATGAAATAAAATAGTAAAATATGTAGGTATCGTATTCAGATTTTTTTATACTATCTTGGATATGCAACTTAAAGAGATCAATGATCGATTTGATGAGATAAGTTCTAAATTTTTATTTTGTGTCGCTTTTTGAACCCAAGAGATGCATTTGAAGGTTTTAATAAGGATACGTTGATCAAGATGACATCATTTTATCTAAGAGAGTCCGAAAATATTGATAAGGCTACACTTGGTTATCAACTTGATGCTTACATTATGGATGTTTGCTTAGATGAAAGATTTCATGATATACGAGATCTCAATGAGCTGCCTAAAATGTTAGTTGGGACCAAGAAAAAGATTTTTAATGAACTTATTGTTAGTGAAGTGCATAATTTTTATTTTTCATGAATAATTACTCCTAATTAGCCATAAACAATCATGCACAACAAGATCTAGTACACAAGCTATTCAAACACACGAGAAAAAGGGTTGGAAGTATACCTCTCTTGGTATCGCAACCAAGAGGCTCGTTCCAACGGATTGGTGTCGGTGGCGTGCTCTCCAAGAACCTCCACGCCGTGCGCCTCGAGTCCACTAAGGAATTAACCACCTTCTCCAATCAATTATGCTAGTAATTGAGAGAAGTGTGTCTAATTCCAAAGCTTTCCCTCTTCAAGTTTAATTCTCCAATTAATTTAGTGGAAAAGCTTGCTCAACACATGAGCTAGGTGGTGTGTGGAAGAGAGAAAGAGGAATAGAAAATTCTGAAATTTTCTTTTTCCTCTTGTGAGGTGCGGCCAAAGAGAGAAGGAGAGAGAGAGGTGTGTGGAGGCTAGGGTTTGCTCCCAAAGAACACCCCTTTATATAGACCTCATACCCTAGCTCTCATCCACATTTTGATGGACCAAAATGCCCTTATGTAGCCGCACCTACCTACCTCCCTTTGTGGGTTGGGCCTCAAGTCAAGTTGAGCCCAATAGTCTTCCATTTTATTACACCTTTCATTTGGCATTAAATTAACTAATTATTTTAAGGCCCAATTTGCTCATTTTATTAAATGTGTTGATTATTATTAATTATTAACTATTTAATAATTAATATGGAATTAGTCAATGCATTTAATTATTTCGATATGATCTATTTGACTTAATTAATCATAACGGTCCATAACGGTATACGATTAATTAATCAACTTATCATATTTTGCAAAACCAATTGTTGCAAATAAACAATTAATGCACGTGTGGTTAAACACCTTATTATGTGTGACCCTTTGAGGATTTATGCTAGGTTGGACATGGAATTAAATCGCTATTTAATTCCAATAATCATAAGCGGTATCTAGCAACACGTTATGATTCCCAATTCACATAAATAGTGTACTGCTACAATATTTCAATCCTGTATGAGAGAATAATTAGTTTCTCTATTTTGATTCTTATGTCACACGATATCATCGTATAATCCAAGATAGGAACGTGTCATTCTTGCAGATTATACGTTTCTTGATCTAGAGATAATTGTATCAGTTGCCAGCAAACAATCTATCTCCATCAAGGGGCCCAAATAGATATCGTCACTCACTAAGTGAATTAATGAGGGACATACGGTTTTCTTGACTATTTAGCTTTTCCCGGCACAATTCAAGAGAACATAAATAACGTCCGTATAGCAGCCCTTATCGGGAATCAGCGGTAGACGATATTTATTGAACCTATCCTCATGTGGAAAAGATAAATATCTCAAACTTAGAATCAAAATCATAACGAAATAAATAATGACACATAACACAATCCATATATTTATTTCGTTGGATCGTGTCCTGTACTATGTTCAATTAACATAAACATATGCAATTAAGTTGGTTACCCTTAACCTGTGATTTATAGAACATAATCATCACTTAACTTGCATACTAATCTTATTGATAATTAATGTTCCTTGTTAATTATCAAGATTATGGACGCTTTAGATTTATTGTTGTCATTTACTACTAAATGAAGCACAGTGATCTATAATTCAGATCCTCAACCTGAATGAACTGTCAACACATAAATCAAGGAACAAATGATATAAAATCATCCATAACATAAAACCATAGAAGTAGCCAAATATGATTGGCTTCTAGGACATATCTCTAACACTTATTATGCAAAATTATCAAAAAATAAAAACTCGTAGAGAATTGTTGTATTTATTATTTTTTATAGTCTTGAATTATTATTTTGGATATGGGATATATTATTTTAGATCTTAATTGTGTGTTATTATAGATATATTTGATTTTTCATGATTTTTTTGTTATATTATTTTAGAATTGTTTGTTTAAACAATATTATTATATCATATCTATATTAGACGTTTTGCTTTATATATATTTTTAGGAAAAAAAAAATTTATGGACCCTACTAACATAAAATCCTAGCTTCGCCACTGCCCCCAGTGGATATTCGGTCAGTATAAACAAGTCTGTATTGTATTTGTTCATAATTATAGCAAGTCACTGTGTCCATTACTTTGCAATAGTGGAATGGATCAAGTCAATACACTAAAAAAGGAGAAAAAGAACTCACTTGTCACTGACTAGCTTTCCCAATTTCTTCTCGGCCTCAGAATTAAGGTCCCCCATTGCTTCCACTTTTACCCCTGCTTCCTGTTTACATATCACAGAGAACCAGTTTGAAACACTATATATATATGGTCATCGAAAGTCGAGCTAATAGAAAAAATTTAACATGTTGAACAGATATAAAAAAGGAAAAATGAAAAGATAATTTACCTTGAGCATTTCAATACCCTCTTTATAAGTAAGCCGAAGCACTTCCCTCCCTTTCCTATCGGGTAGCAGGTACTGCAGGAAAAATTAGCACAAATAACTATCAGAAAAGTCCTCTTAAAGAAAGATTATACACATAACACTTATTCCTGACCACTCAAAGCGAACCTCAAACCAAAGGGATATGAGACACTTAACCTTCAGAGGTTGAAATGGGTACTGACGCTTAATGATCTCAAGTTCTGCACTGCATTTCTCATTCAGGTGGTCAAATATTGCCACAAACAATTCAGCCACCATGTCACAAACCTGCAGTGGATCAAAAAATAAATAAATAAATAAATGTGATTTCCTATTGTCCTCAACGAAATAAAGATATGAACTGTAAAAAATTGAACTACATGAATACCATGATAGTGGCAATGCAACTACCTCAGAAAAATCTTTATTGATCTCCATTTCAACATCAAGGCCAGTGAACTCACAAAGATGCCTGTGTGTGTAGGAATCCTCAGCTCGGAACACAGGCCCCACTTCAAAAACACGGCGAAAACCAGCACAAACGATCATCTGTTTGTGAAGCTGAGGAGATTGCGCCAAGCATGCCGGTTTCCCTTTGTAATTCAGCTTGAACACTTCCGCATCACCTTCACTTGACCCAGCTATCAATTAGGGGTGTGGATCCCACGAAAGCCCTTTGAATCGAGGAACTCCCTAGACTTCTTCTCTAGCTGGTACAGAATCTCAAAAATGGCCTGGTTTGGAAAAGTGCGCAGGTCAAGCGACCTATGGTTGAGCCTCGTGTCCTGGCCGACATGCACTAGCTGCTTTCCACTCTTCTCAGCCTCCATGAATTCAGTTTCACTTCGTGAAGCATCTTCAATATTGAAGGGGATATTCGACACGGCCCTGTTGATGCAGATCATAACAGTGGGGAAGAAAAAAAGAAGTGAGACACAGCAAGATAGAGAGCAATAGAGATAGAGAGAGAGAGAACCTGTTGGGTGGTGCTCTTGATGGGCTTTTCGGGGACAGAAATAACGCCCTCTACATCCACAATTGATTCCTTACTGAGGCAGGTTGCAAAGTGCACCATCTGCAGACTGACGACGTCCTTGCTGATGACAAGCACACACTGCACTGTGCTCATGCTCTGCTGCACCACCAGAAATATCGTCGTCTTGTTAACTGGCCGTATTGCCTGTGCTGCTCCTCTTATCAGCACGCTCTTGTCCTTCATGTCAGTGCACAGCTCCTTCACATCTGTATTGTTATTTATGATTTAATATAACAGGTAGAGAAGCAAAAGATAAACAAAATCGCACCAGCAATGAAAAGTAAAAGTCAGAGCAGTTACCAGTCCAGGTAGGACAAGAGACATATTTAGACGGGATGTCTTTCCAAGGAATGTCACCATAATCGGGCAAAAGGGGATTGGCTTCGTCAGATTCAGGCGCTCCTGTTGAGGAGGCAGCAGCAGCAGCTCTTGTGCCAGCTCAATTTGATGGTTGTCCATCGAGCCCTCATTCCCAACTACAATAAGGGGTTTCCCCAACCGCAATATCTCGAATATGCTCTCAGATCCTGTGACCAACAAACAGGAACGCTTCAACCCTCAATTGACATTTGTTAATTAATTAGGTTCAAATTGACATTTCATTCACTCAAATACTCGATCAATGCCAAATTTGATACGATGAAAGCTAATATGCTGGTTAGAGCAGAGCTTGTAATTAGTTGTAAACAATAATTTTGGGCATATAAAAAGGGTTTTAATAGATATGGCGAGGCGCAAAAAAGAAAAAGAAGATGTGTATGATCGAGGCAGCAGCTTACCAGCATGGGTTATTACGAGAGAAGCGGCTTTGAGATGATCAACCTCTATCTGTTGCCCAGGTAGAGATAGAGATAGAGGGATTTGGAGATGCGAGAACCCTCGGCGAAGAAGGGCAGATTTGACAGACTCTGAATCCGCAGCTGTCACCAGCTTGTCAAACCTCGTCGTGCCCACCGTCACGATCACCTCCCTTCTCTTTCCCATGTCTCTGTCTATCTGTCTCTGTGTCTATCTATCGGGTTGATGGAAACGAAGGGGTTTATATACTTTTACCTGTTGCGTTTAACCGAACTGCTCAACTTAGCGCCAAAGTAACTCAACACTTGGCGCTCAAGTCTGGATCTCCAGAATTGGAAATCGAATTCTGATTTTGAAGGGTTTGAGACTTTGAGTTGGATCCAGCGACAGTGAGACCCCTTCAGAAATCAGAAATAATATAAAATAATTATGGGCCCTTATTTAACTGGAAATCGAATTCCCTTTTTTATCTATTGACTTAGCAGAATAGCAGTTAGCGCCCAAGTTATTTTGCTTGGAGCCTGTGCTCATTTCTTTTAATTTCTTGTCCATTCAAAACTAAATACGATTAAACCGTTTATGAAAGATGCGACCATCAAAACTTTAATGGAATACAGGGCAAAAATGCACTCAAATTCATGGTATTTTTTAAGTACCAAATCTTTCAACCCAATTTGTTACTAGCAAAACAATCTCAATATTCAAAACAACACACGAATTTATTTATTCTAATCTGGCCCGTTCGAAGTTCAACAAACTGTATTCTCAATATACACAGGCACCATTAGTAGCTGACATTAGACATCGTATGAAGCAATCATTTCCATAAGAATGACCATCATTTGTAGCAGGACTGAAATAAACTAAAATTAGAATTATTGGTTTAGTAAATAAAAGTGGCAAGTGGCAAATAGACAGAAGGACTAACAAGTAAACTCGGCAAGGATGATACGGTATGCCAAGATCCTAGAATCAAAGCGAAAAAAAAAAGAAAAAGAAAATAGGTGAGGTACAGTAACTATAACTGCCCTTTAGTTACTGTTAACAACGCACAAAAAGAACATAAGTGATTTAGTGAACTAGAATCACTAAAGTCTCTGAAGTTATTTTCTTAAGAAACCTAAGAATAGCAACTTATAAATATATATGTTATTATGGGGGTATTAAGATAAGATTACCTTTTGTTGGATATTCTACAATAATGATTCTTTCATCAAACCTGAGCGGCCTGGTAAGAGCCATCATCACAGTTTTTAAGTTTAAACTCGAGAGGATTCTAAGGTGAATGTTTGATTTCGCTTGTAGATACATGGTCTCGAAAGTGCACAGGCAGATGTACCGTGTACGTGTAATATTGCAATCAATAAGTGAAGATCAAATGCTTGTGGCAATCGCCACCCTACCCTCAAAAAGAAGATCAAATGCTTGATTGAGGTAAGAGATTGAAACATCTCATCATCTACGGAATCTCCTTAGAAAAACCAAATCGCCAAAAGTTTTATCCGGGGGAGAGTTTTCGTCTGGTAGCATCTGCTTTCAGTAATACCTTGCTGAAAGTTTTACATATTGGAGAATATGCAAAACTTCATTTCCTATGCTCTAACATAGATTTCTATTATATAAAACTTCCAGACCATGTAGCAGTAGAACACATTGTACTGGTAAATCTGATTGGCCAAGAATAGCATCAACATATGCATATTAATTCGTAAATTTTAGTCTTCAAGGAGGAAGGCAGTTCATTATTTTTACGTGGCAATTGGCATGCACATCTCCCAGCATCCAACATCTGATCCCTGGAAATTGGAATAATCATCCAGGCACAGACAGTGTGATTTTGACTTCTATTGTCTAATTGGATTTCGGATTTGCAATTCAGGCGAATCCACATGCGACTAGTATACTCTTTGTTCTTCATTGAGTTCAAGTTGTTGACGCGAGTATTATTATAATCTATGTGACTATTTTTTCAGATTATTATTTATAACAATATGAGTATTATTTAATTAGCTTATATATATATCATGTACTTAGTTTATGGTGTAGTGCTGAGCAATATTGTGAATTGTTTATGTCAGTACTATATGAATCATGAATGCCCTCTTAACTAAACTTTATTTGCTCAAATCGATCTTTTGAACTTTTTTTGAATGTATATAAACTTAGTTAAACCTTCAACTTGGTAGCGAAATAATTATAGTTAGTTGTAGAAACAACTTCACGCAAATAGGACTTGAGACTTGAGAGATCGATCGAATCTGTCTTTTACTCTTTTGCGGAAGTTCAAGATAAACTTTTTTTCCCCCTAATATTCCAAAGAAAGTTTGGGGAATTATTTTGTAAGGGCTGTAGTAAGTGTTTATGAAAGTTCAATTATTAAAATTTGAATTTTCTTCTATTTTTTAAGGGCATAAAATGAGTTGCATCTTTCCACCGATTCAAATTTTGGATTTACGTCTAATGTAAATTCATAGTCCACTAACATCCTTACTAGATCATGTTTTTTTTTTTATAAAAAAATCTATAAATTTTGTAGTAATAATAAATAATAATCAATAATCGTCTCCTATATTATCAACCACGAATATGCATACAGGAGATCCAAATGTAGAGCGAGGTGGTCTGTTGAGCTCCTCGTATCTGCCACTGTCGCGACGGAACGCCTACCGCGCAGTCCCATTTAAAATCCTCTCCATTGATCCATTCCCATGGAACTATTACGACCCTTTTGTTCTCTCTCTCTTAAAAAAAAAATATTGTGTTTAATATATGATGATAATGATGTTCAAAATAATATTCGATCATTACATTTCATGCTATATTAATAAAAAAAAATATATGTAATCCATTTTGAACTGCCTCATCGATCTACTAAAAATTTGTCTCCCTATATCTTTTTATGACATGACATGACCTACTTTGCAGCACTTAGTTTCTGACATAGAGGTCAAGACGAGATACTGATAGCTAATTTCATTTCAGTGATTAGCTACTCACGTTTCTTTATTTTTTTTCTTATTTTTTTTCTTATTTATTGTTTCCACTTGTTTAGCTTAGGCGAGTAGTGGGGGAGGAGTTCTGTTTCTCCTTGGTTGTAAACTTTGTAATTTTTTCTCTTTTAATTAATAAAATCTGCCGCTGGTATTTCACAGGCGGCCTTCAAAAAAAGAAAGCATCGCTTAAATTGCGTAAGTAAGGCTACGACTGAATTTTTTAAATTAAAAAAAAAACAGAATAATTTTAAACAAATAAGTTTTTTTTTTGTATATGTGAAATCATGATTCTATTTGTCTTAAGAATCTAACCAAAGTGTCCGATATTTTTAAATAAACTATTGCAAAGTATATAAAAAACAACTTACACTAAATTTAAATATTTAGTCCAAATATTCAAGATATATTAAAAATAGTTTGGTAAATTAACATGAACATCAAATTAATGTGTTTGATTTCGATAAAAATAATAGTATGTTTGAATTTTCTTTTTACAAAATAGTTTGGTAAATCGAATATTATTGTAAGTGTAGATCATTTTTTTATTGGCGAATTTATTTCTCGTGTCTAATTCAACTCAAGTAAAGTAGTAACAATGATATACAAATGAATTCAACTAATTTAAAATATTTAGCCTAAATTTTCTAAATATATTAAAAGATAGTACCATAAAATCAATACATAGGAAAATGGATAAGACCAGTTAAGTGAGACTGGAGATCATGATGAAAATTTTGCACAGATGGCGTCCTAGTGCAGTAATTTAAAAGATGGCATCTCAATGTCTATAATTTGGAAAAATTTGAAATGATGCACCATCTCACTCCGATAATTTTCTCAATCTAATAGTAATAAGTAACCAGAGTGAATGGAAAGACAGGACGACGGCCCGATTTACTGTTTGCCTTATATATGGACTTCATTAATTAAGTATACAATAGACAATAGTTTCTCAACATTTGGATTAAAAATACACAGATGAAGGAGGCAAATTACATTAAAAAAAAAAACTCTTGAAAGAAAAAGAAGGAACGTCGTTTCTATGACACACGCAACAGAACTTGTAGATAAAGTAACAAAATGGTACCGTACATTTTTTTAGTTGATACTTGATAATATAAAAATGAACAATAAAAATAACAAGATTGAAATTGAAAAATTAATTACAAGTATGCGTATACTGTTTGCGAACCTTATTCTAAAATCACAGAAAATGCCCTAAACCTATATAATTCATTAATTGCAAGTATGCTCGTAGACTTAAGACTATCTGTGAACCCAAAAGAAAAAAAATAAATAAATAAATAAAAGAGATTCACAGACTATCTTCTATATCAAAATATATATTATTCGGCACAATTAAGTCCGACTCCGAAACTACTGTGAGCGCACAGTAGTTGGAACAGTTCTTCTATCCGATCCGTCCATCTCTCCTTCTTCCATCTTCTCCGTCTGATTGCATCTGGCCCTTATCGTGTCGCTCATCGCTTCTCCGGAATCCTTTTCTTCTCCGCCTCGATTTCCTCTTCCTGCCTTGGTGCGTCGCTTTGCCTTCCCAAAGGTCGCCATTCGCTGCCTCGATTTTCTCCGCCATGTGGTCCCTGTACGAAGGCCTGTCGGAGTATGCTCCCGGTGTCTACGCCGCTTGCTCAGCTTTTCGCCTGTTGTTCTGTCTACAGTTCATCCATGGTCTATTCGGTTCTTTGGTCCTGCCTTATCCGATTGCCGCGTGCGCTCGGTGTTGCGGGCTGCGCCACGTTTTCCTGTGCTCCTCTTCTCTTCTTACCTTGGTGTTTTGTCATCCGATTCCATAGTCCTCCTGCTGCAATTTGTACTGGATTTGTTGTTCCGATGCACACACAGTGTTGCCTCTAGATTATTCCCTTTGTGCTTATTTTGGCCTCTTCTCCGACTGCATGCCATTTGTTAGTTGCTTTGGTAATATTTTTGCTCTCTTCTCTTCCTTTCTTACAAATTTCTGTCGCTTTTGTTCATGTAATCTGTCTGATTTTTCTCATTTCTCTTTGTTTCAGGTTGCTGCTCTGTTGCATTGCTGCTTCGTCTTCTTCCTTGCCTCCTTCAAGCCTTCTGATTTCGCTCGGGTTCTTCTGTTATTCCCTTTTCACAGTTTTTTTTTTGGCTTGCTTTTCTGTCTGTAATCTTATAGCTTTGTATCTGTTTTGCTCATTCGCCTGTTTGCAACATTTTTTCCTCATATCTTATTTCGTATTTTTCTTTTCTGATGCTTTTCTTGCAGGTTCATCTACACTTTCCGCCGTTTTCTTCTTTGCTGGTCTTGGCCTCTTCCTCTTGCTGTTTGCTCTTTCCAGGTAAATTGTTCTCGCATTTCTTTTATTCTTCTTTATGTGGTCTGTCAGCCTCTCAGTGCGTTTGTATTAGGTTTGTGTGCTGGTGCTTTTGCTTCCTGCACCTTTGTGAGTTGCTCTATTTTCCTGTTTTTTGCATGTTCATTGGTGCATTATTTAGCTAGCTAGCTTTGTTTTGTGCTACGTTTCTTTCTTCTGTTCCTTGAGCTGCTTCATAGATTGCCTCTTTCTTTACAAAGAAAAGAGGTGGATTACATAAAAGAAAACTCCGGCAGCCTTTCTTAGGAACGTTCTTCGTGATGTTTAGTACGTTGCATATTTTTTTCCTTAGGTTTGTTTGCTGTGTTGCTTCAACTGCGTTGCATGTTATTCTATTTCTTCTGCCTCTGCGTGGTTGCTTCTTTACTTGCTGCTTTCCAGTGCACTTTGTGTGTTCTGGTTGCTTTGTTCATATGCGGCGTAGTACGAGGCTCGCGCTCGGTTCAGGTCATCCGTCTTCTGGTCTATCATCGTTGCCAGTGCATCTTTCTTCTTATTGTTATTGTTATATGTTTCTTCCTTATACCGCAATGGACGCTTCCTGATGGTGGATTCTATTTTTAAATAGTAAGGGAACTGCTATGCTAATTGATAATAGGATTTATTTTAGTTGTGCAGAAACCAAAACACTAAAATTGTTGATTTTAGTTTTGTAGAAACCAAAACTATTCTGAATTCCATTTTTTTATTATTTTCCTGATAATATATATTATCACTATATGATGTGTAGAAATCAAAATTGTTATTTAGTTATGCCTGACTATCTATTACAGTTGAAAATTTCTACATTGATGAGATCTGATTTAGTTACAAACTTACAATAATAGTTATTCTAGGCAGTATTGTGATCGGTTAATAGCAATTTTTTTGTTGAGCCTTACAATAGGAGAAGCTATTAAAATTATTATCTATAATTGTCATGTTCAAATCGAGTAACTTTAAATTCAGCAATGCAATTTAATTTTGATGATAAAGGGTTTTGTAATTCTACTATTATGTTGATTTTCAGGTGACATGTGTCTCAATTCTTCCTGATTTGAAGTTCACAATAAGCTTCTGCCCCTGAGTGTACCTTAGGTTGAATGGAAAATCAGGTATATTCCTCCTTTTAATTGTGCGATTCAGGTTTGACAAAAATTTCAAAAGTGCCGCTGGAGTGTTTTGCAAATTTAGTCATAATTTCGCATTTAAGTGGAATTAGTGGTTCTGTGGGCTGCTTTGAAAATATGAGGTTTTACTGAGGTGTATTTTGGATGATTACGAATTCTCATCTCGCAGTGTGGATTTTTTTGGCAAAAATTGATATCAGTACATGTACTGGCTCAAACTTTTAACATGTGATCGGCTTTCTTCATTCCTGCCAATCTTTTTCTTTCATGTCCATGGTTATTACTAAATATCCTCTAAATTTATGATGTCAATACATATTAAATTTCCTATAAATATGTACTGCATTAAATTCAGTATGGTGATGTCAATACATTTACTGGCACCATTTTAGCTTTGGTTTTCAGTATGGTGATGTTGCTTCTTTCTTCTTAGTCAGTTTTAATTTTTGCCTTAGTTTTGCAAATATTTCGTCCCTTTCTTCTATTCTGTCATGGACGTTTCAATTATGGAATAATTTGGCACATTTTAGGCATTTAGGTGTGTAATGTACTTGCTAATGAAAGATTGGATCTCTACAAAATATTTATATGACCTTTTCAAATAATCTGTTCGGTTTGGATTTTGGATGGTCTTGCAAATTTATGTCGGTGCTCATTGATGCTTGAAACAAGGTCATGAATTGATGAGGTTCGAAACTTACTCTCTGCATGCTTATTTCTAAAATTTCAATAGATATTTGGTAGGAAAAAATCATGGTACGACGAAGAGATTAGTAGGTTCATTAAAGCAAGGTCTCTTGCAAGGTGAGTCAATATATCGTCATGCATACATTTTTTTTTTCTTTTTTGACTTGATTCAAACAGCTAAAATTTCTGAATTTCTTTCTTCAGACATGCTTCATTCACAGCCAAAGGTTTGTGCTTACTCATGAAACCATTAATGAAGAGTTCATTATTTGTGAGTTTCCAACTTTGCCCTTTATACTTTTTTTATGCTGCACAACTATCCTTATGAAGAGCTATTATATGGACAACAAAAAAGAAACAAAGATAAATATTCTTTTTTATTTTATTGGCCATGCACGAAGACGAAGTTTTTTAAATTTTTGTTATTCTCAGCTGAGGGACTCACTGTGTGGTGCTCAAATGTATTGGAGGGAAGATGTTTCAGATAAGACTACTGAAACCATCTCAGTTGTTGTACTAGATGGAAAATGCTGGTGTATGAGGCAACAAGTAATTTTTTATATATAGCTTGAATAAATTAAAGAAGTGGAAAGAGCCTTTTTATTCTGCAAACGCTAGAACTTATGGAAATCGTTTTATCATGAGTATTGAGAGGAATATGCTGATTTGTTTTCACTGAAAAGTTAAGAATCGTTCTTTTACCATCTATACTTAGATTGTTCATTAGGATCATGCTATAAGATATGGTTAAGGCTTATACAGTTTATTTTATTTTAGTCTTATTTGTTGGTTCCAAACAAACTCCACTGCTAAGTGCTAAACATCATTTGATAATTGTTTGTGCCCTTTGCAAATATAGGAGTTCCTTCTTTTGCATTCCCTAAGTAAGTACTAACAGTGGAGACTAAGATAAGGACGGTCTTTTTTTCCAGGAATCAAGAAATGAATCCATATAGGTTATACCATAACTCATGTTTTATTATCAAAATTTACAAGGCATCTACTGGTATACAGGTACCTCATAGTTTGAAAGTGAAATTAGGTATCTATCTAAGTTGCTTCTTGATAAATTCTATAGTTTAACATTTTAGGTTCATTATCTTCTGTATTTTTTAAATTTTTTATACTAATAGATAAATGGCAAATGTTAGATATAGAACTATGCACTTAGTAATTTTTGACCTTTTATTTAGTTAAAACCAGATTGAGCAAAGCAAGATTGTCAAGATGAAGCTGCACTGACTTTTGAAAAATTGACTTTAAGATGATGATTGATGGACCTAAGCGATAATGATATAAGTTGCAAATAAACATATGGGTTATTTTTTTACTTAATTTTTTTTTATCATTTTGGCTCTTATTAGGCCAATAATTCTCTGTACCTATCCTGTTAAGCACCCTTTTTTGTTTACATATATATGACGGAGATAGTCAATTAAGAGATTTTTTTCATGTGGTCTTATGAGTGTACCAGTTCAGTATTAGTTCGCTATTTAGTATTTGGTGTTTATAATTTTAATAAAAGTTTCGCTTTTTTTGGTGAATACCTGTATGAAGATATTAGGTGCACACTAATTCTTCTATTGGTAACTTATACATGTTTTGATTTCTGGACCGAAATGGTGAGTTGCTAATACAACTATAGAGACCTGCTGAGTACTAATATAACTGGTACTTAAATTTTGAATTGGAGTTACCAATAGAAGACATGGTGAATACCAGTACGACTATTAGGTTAACTCCAACGCATAGTATACAATATGTATCAAATAAAACTATAGAGATTCACACTATATATTTTGATTTGTGAATTTCTTTTCCTTTACTTTTCTTTTTGCTCACAAAATTTCAAAGTGGGGACGGCTGATTTAATTACAACATTCGATGTACTTTATCTCCAAAAATTCATAATCCATGCGTCAAATTATTTCTTCGTGGCAAATGTATTGTTGCAGCTTGCATGAGTTGTATGGATTATTTTTTTTCTCCAAGGAGTTAGCCACTTAATTCACAATTAGTCGTTTCTTGATTGAATGATTCATTATTTATGGTTGATGATCAGAGTAGCTAAGTCTAACTTTTTTCCCTTTTTATTTTTCACCTTCATACATCTAATCCTTAATTATAGCACTGTTCAAATGAAAAAAAAAAACTGACGAAAATGGCTCTGCAATACTAAATCTAACAAAAAATATATGAAAAAAATAGATCGCGCAACGCGCGAGATGCCCACTAGTATATATAAGTAGGTAGTGATTTCCCTATTACACCATTAAATTCTTATGTACATTGAAACCATCTTTTTCTGAACTTTTGCTGCCTCCGTAGTGTGATAATTTATCGGTAATGAAAATCCTAATCAGAAAAAACTAATAGATCAGATATTGGGTTACTTTTTCCGAACTTTTTGAAACTTCATTTCCAACTCAAAATTCTTGCTTTGCATTGTTATTCTTATTTTTTTAGTTCAGGAAAATACTTCTTATTCTTACTCCTACTATATATTTAAGACAAAATTATCTAATCTTTTGGAGCAGGTATCATAATAATAATAATCATAATAAGAATAAATAAATAAATAAATAAATAATAACACCTACGTTTATTAATATGTTGCTCTATTTTATTGATAAGTCATGTTCGTCTTAATTATTTTATTATACATTTTTGAGCTTACGTGTCATGGGAATGCTTTGGATGGGTTAATAATTTGGTAGGTAATCTATTATTATGACTGAAATTCACAATAAAACAAAAAGAAGATTGAAAGAGTCAACCTTAAGAAGAGGGAATTGGTTGAACTTGGACCAACGGCCTCAACCTTCATCACTTCTTTCTATCTGATATCCTACACACTTGGACTCTAAGCAAAGCTCCATTAGTTAGATTATTGGTCACCATCTTCATCTCTCCCTCTCTCTCTCTCTCTCTCTTAAAATATAGAGCCCAAGCAACAACAAGGGAGAATGAAACGCCACCATTATTCCAGTTTTCACCCTTCTTGAGTCTTGACCCAACAATTTATACTAGTCGGTTTCATTTCAATGCCCGTGCAGGGCGAGGGAGCTGGTTCTCCTCCGACTCTATTCATCACAAGGTTATTAGCTCGGGCATCAAGGTCCCGATGGTACATCTTCTTGAGGCATGTCTATCGGTACCAGAATGGAACGGGACCTGGGTCTGAGCTAAGTTCAAGTCCATTCAATTCACCGGCCTGGCTTGCATTCGAGCTGGCTGTCTTGCTGACTCAAATAGTGATTACAACAGTCGTAATGGCTGTATCTAACAATGAGAGACCCTTTTGGCCTCTTAGGATTTGGATATTTGCATATGATGTTGCAAATTTGCTTAGCCTTCCTCTCCTTTATTGGCGCCACCGGCATGCAGCTGAAGTTGGAAACAGCACTCGCTACGCTGAAGATGTCGAACAACAAGGACGGAATGATGAGTTACCTAGGTAAATAACAACTTTGCAAATGTTTTTTCAGCAGGATCAATCATACATCAGTGTATTTTTATTAGTTATGTTTAAAGCAATTTTCTCGTATGTCGTATGTGTTTGTCCAACCTACTGAGGTAGCTGCAAGATAATTAAACATGAGGAGAACTGATTGCTAGAATGGAAAACATTTTATCTACTATTATATTGGGAAACACTGAACCAAAATCACCTGTTGAAGATATTTTTACTAAAACACAAGGCAATTTACAAAATAAATTTTTGCTCGTGTAATTGTTGGTGTAGGACGACTTCATACCTGATGAACAAATCACGCAGTTGTCTGGAACTGTTTTACGCAATGTGGTTCGTAATGGGGAATGTGTGGGTCTTCGACTCCCGGCTTGGGACCTTCAACAAGGCACCAAAACTGCACGCCCTCTGCATCAGCCTCCTTGCCTGGAATGCAATCATCTACACACTGCCTTTCCTGCTCTTCCTTCTGCTGTGTTGTTTTGTCCCGATGGTTAATTACATACTCGGCTACAACATGAACTTGGCCTCATCGGAACGAGGCGCCTCCGACGAGCAGCTGTCAGAGCTGCCACAGTGGAGGTTTAAAGGAGCTAATAAATCCAGCAATCACAGAGATGAGAATTCAGTATGCTTTAAACTTTCAAATTAGGCTTTTGTGTTACACTGGGGAAAGTTGGAAAATTTTGGGTGGCGAGTGGCAAGTAATAATAGGTCCAATCGAACAAGGTGTGTTATGTGTAAGTACCTGAAGGCCCAAAATATAAACACCCACTGACCGGGACCACATCAATCGTACAATAATAATATATTAATATGTGTATTTCAGCATATGGCAAAAGCGTTATATTTATAGACTCAAGTTGTGCACATCATTGTTAGGGGCTTGATTTTGTTTTTTATTATTATTATTATTTGATGAAAATTGTTAGATGCTTGAATTAAGAATATCTAACAATGCTATTGCTATTGCTAAGTCATCAGAACCTGAGGTATAACTTAGAAATTTGGTTTTGACTTTTGAACAGGAATGTTGCATATGTCTGGCCAAGTACAAGGAGAGGGATGAACTGCGGCGGTTGCCATGTTCACACGTGTTTCATCAACAGTGTGTTGACAGGTGGCTCAGGATCATCTCTTCCTGCCCTCTTTGCAAACAAGAGCTCAAAAAGTGACATTACAACCTAACAATCCCTGTATAGCAAGTAGCAACCCTAAACTCAAAGCACTTCACAGAAGATATGCCAAAGGCTATTACATTTGGTTATGCTGAATCTTCTTTTCTATAGAGTTTTCTTTATCAGAGATAGACTGTCTACCTAGAAGGTCACCACATATTGAATATTTTTGCTTCTCTGATGCAAAACACTGTATTGATATGGCGGTGAGTCCAAACAGAGTCGGAATTGCATAAAATATGTAAAATAACAACATCAAAAAGATTCAACTTGATAAATTTATAAATACGTCCAAAATCAAGACGCCCCTGGCTTTTGAGAAGACAAAAATAACAGTTGTAGTTAGAATGAGCAAAAAAAAAAAAAAAACAAACAAAAAGATAAAAATAATGTCAAGATCGATAAACACGCAGGATTGTTAAGGAGTAAGCCTTTGAGGGTCACGAGGGAAGAGAGAAGATTTGCGGATATTGTTAAGGCCACAAAACAGCATTACGACTCTCTCTAACCCCACTCCAAACCCACCATGGGGCGGTGTACCATACCTACATAAGCATAGTCATGACACAAATTAGCACAAAATATATGCCATGACTACAGGAGGGAAATGTGGAGTTTGTGATATATAGTTGTACCTGAAAGAATCAATATAGGTAGATATAGTCTTGACATCAATACCACATTGCTCAGCACGTTTTGTAAGTAACTCTGGAAGGTGTACCCTTTGTGCTCCTGATATAATCTCCTCACCTATCATTAGCATTTGAAAAAAAAAAAATATCAAGCTCCAGACTGGTTAAATATGAAAAAAAAATGAAATGAAGAAGAAATGAGTGTTACCTCGAATAAAAACATCAAACGAGTTGCTATAAGCAGGGTTATCATAACAGGGCATGGTGTAGAAGGGCCTGATCCCCAGTGGATATCGTGTCAGCATATAGAAGTCTGTATTGTATCTGTTTATAGCATGTTACAGTCACTACCTTGTAATAATGAAATCGATCAAATCATCAGAGTAAGGGAAGAGAAAAGAACTAACTTGTCACTAACAAACTTCCCCAATTTCTTCTCAGACTCAGTATTAAGGTCTCCCATTGGTTCAGTTTCCACACCTGCTTCCTACTTATATACATCATCTCCAAAAATATCACCAAACCAATATAAATTTTGCTACTATTGAAGTAAATGAGCAGTTATTATACCCTTCTATTCCATGAGATGGCACATCAAAAGAAACAAAAGGAAACAATATCCATTTTATGTTGAAAATAACAGAAAAATGGTTCGAAGCATCATTGAGTTATCAAAAGCCAAGCTAATAGAAATAACTAATATGTTGCGCAGATATCAAATAGAAAAGAAAAAGATAATGCACCTTGAGCATTTGAATACCTTCATCATAGGTAAGTCGAAGCGTTTTAGGTAGGTACTGCAGGTTATAAATCAATATAAAGAACTATCAGAAAAGGCCTAGAAATTATACACCTAAGACTTATTCATGACCATTTGAAGCAAAATCCAAAACCAAAAGGAAGCCAGCCACTTTACCTTCAGGGGTTGAAATGGGTACTGGCGATTAATGCTCTCAAGCTCTTTACTGCAGTTCATATTTAAGTGGTCAAACATTGCCACAAACAATCTATCCACTATGTCACAAACCTGCAATGCATCGATTAAATCAGTAAATTCGAAAGTGAATCAATGCTTCATTTTTGCCCTCAATGAAAGAAAGATACCAACAAAATAAAAACTGAACTGCTGGAATAATATAACAATGTATGTGGAAAGTACCTCAAAATAATGTTCCTTAATCTCCATTTCAACATCAAGGCCTACAAACTCACAAAGATGCCTGTGGGTATAGGAATCCTCAGCTCTGAACACAGGCCCCACTTCAAAAACACGGCCAAACCCACCACAAATAGTCATCTGTTTGTGAAGCTGAGGAGATTGCGCCAAACAAGCCGGCTGCCCTTTGTAATCGAGCTTGAACACTGCTGCACCACCTTCACTTGACCCTGCTATCAGCTTGGGGGTGTGGATCCCGCGAAAACCCTCTGACTCAAGGAACTGCCTGAATACTTTCTCTACCTGGCTCTGAATTTCAAAAATGGCCTGGTTTGCAGGGGTGCGCAGGTCGAGCACCCTATGATTGAGCCTGGTGTCCTGGCCCACACGCACTAGCTGCTCCCCACTGTCCTCAGCCTTCTTGAATTCAATTTCGCTCCGTGAAGCATCTTCAATATTGATGGGGAGATTGGGGACAGCTCTGTTGATGCAATAAAGTTTTCTCACCTGGATCTCCACCTGTAGTTCAATTCAACCAGATCAGGACATTGGTGAAAAAAAAAAAAACGGAGGCAACAGAGAAAGAGAGGGTGACAGACAGTACCTGTTGGGTGGTGCCTTTGATGGGCTCGTTGGGGACAGAGATGACACCCTCCACATCCACAATGGACTCCTTGCTGAGGGAGGTGGCAAAGCGCACCATCTGGGGACTGACGACATCCTTACTGACGACCAGCACACACTGTACTGTGCTCATCGTCTGCCGCACCACCAGAAATGCCATCTTCTTGCTCACTGACCGTATTGCCTGTGCTGCTCCTCTTATCAACACGTTCTTGTCCTTCATCTCAGCACACAGCTCCCCCACACCTTTATCATTATGTATGATTTACTATAACAGGTATAGAAGCAAAAGATAAAAAATAAAAGAAGCCAGAGCAGTTACCAGTCCAGGTACGGCCAGTGATAGATTTGGACTGAATGTCTTCGACAGGTATGTCACCATAATTTGGTGAGAGAGGATCGGCTTCATCAGATTCAGAAGCCCCTACTGATGCAGCAGCTCTGGCCTGCTGGCGCTGGGCAGCCTTCTCCGCCTTCTCAGCCTTCTTTGCATCCTTCTTTGCTTTGCTCTTGCTTATGCCAAATCCTTCTCCTTCTCCCTCTTTTTTAACATAGCCTTCACCTGGAGAGGTTAACCTGAGGGAAGCATCAATTTGGGATGCAATATCACTGGGATCTCCTGGTGTATATGGGACGAGCGATTCCAAGTCCATGGACTCTATGGTCTGGGCTAGAAACTGGGGTCCAGGGGCAAAGAATAGGTGCTTTTTATTTGCTAGCTCCTCTGCCAGTTCAGCTTGATGGTTGTCCATGAGGTCTTCATTCACAACCACTACAAGGGGTTTACCCAATCGTAATGTCTCGAATATGCTCCCAGATCCTATGACCAAGAACTAACAGCACCTCAATATCTATTAATTTAATTTAAATCCAATCTATACATGGGCTATGCCATTTTATTTATGTAATGTTAAATTTGACAGTAATTAAAAGCTTTTAGTTGTAAACAATAAACAGTAACTTGGGTATAAAGGATTTCAAATGGCGAGGCACAAAAAAAAGAAAGGACAAGTCAAGTGTATGAGATTACCAGCATGGGTTATGACAAGAGAAGCAGCTTTGAGATGATGAGCGATGGTCGTTGAAAATGTGAAATAATCAACATGTAGGGCCCCCTCTTGTCCAGACACCTGAATTGAATTTTCCCATTTTACCATCTGATAAAGATAAAGTAAGGAAGGATAATGCAAAGAGGAAGGAAACCTAAAACCTTGGAGGGGATGTAGGTGGCAGGACCAATCTGAAATTGGAGATGCGTGAAGCCGTGTCGAAAGAGGGCTTGTTTGACAGGGGCTGAATCCACAGTAGCCACCAGCTTGTCGAAGCATGTTGTCCCCGAATTCAGATCTGGTGCCGCGCGGCACACCGTGCAGCGCGGCATTCTAGCCGTCTGATCAAGATCCAATGGACAAGGGAGCCCCGTGCATGTAACCTAGATTGATAAGCCCGTAAAAAATGAACCGTCTGATCCAGATCAGACGGCTCGTACGCGCGCTGCACGGTGTGCCGCGCGGCACCAGATTCGGGTCCTGTTGTCCCCACTGTCACAAACACCTCCTTTTTTCTCTCTCCCATCTCCATCTCCATCTCACTCAATTTGTCTCAAGTGAAGAAACACAATACAATACAACAGAATAGAACAGCCTCATAACATTAACGGCAGACTAAGTAGGTTAGGTACCTTAATTACTTTAATTAAGATTAAAATTAAAATTAGGACTTCTGTTTCCCACAGCAACAGTCAAGACTCAAGAGTCAACAGAGCAGAACAGCCTGTTGGGTTACTTTCCAAAACCACCGCACCGATCAATCGAGTTGGCGATTTGATTTGCAAGCAATAGATTGGGATTAGGGTTTTACTTAATCGTTAATCGTTAATTAAAATTAATTGAAAAGAAAGATAGAATAGGAGCTGGTTCGTGAACTAGCGCTGTTCGCACGAACCAAACAACCCACGAACAACCGTAGTTCGTGAACTTCTCCCTAGTTCTTAGTTTCCCGATTTTCACAAACTAGTTTTGTTCGTGGGCCTATTCGTGGGCCTTTGTTCTTCCTCTTGTTCATCCCTTGTTCGTGAAGCATCCAAACACACTCTTAAAATAGGCTGCTGGTCGAAATATATACTTTTGGGCCGCATATTAAGAGTCTTCTTGGCCCAAATTTTCTCAACCCTCTCTTTTAATTCATTCATTAATTTTGGGAACAGCTCCTATAACTGCCATCGCTAAATAAACCATTGCTGCAGTGTGTTACAAATATTCAGTTTAATAATAAGAAGTGTTCAATTAAATACGTCAGAATCGCGCCAGAGTCAAGAGGTGCGCTAGGAGACAGAGGTAGAGTCGGAAAAAAATTAATTTGAACCGGATCGGTTTTTGTCTGTGATTGTCTGTGATTGTTTAGCTAAAAATTTAAAATTCAATCCAGCATAAATGTTTTTCTCTTCTTTTTTTTTAAAAAAAAAGGTGTGGTTTACCGCACCCAATTCATTGAGCATAAACTTTTACATAAAGCAATCTTTTCCAAAAGTTCAATGTTGTTTTCTTGTTTTGTTTTGTTTTTTGTTTATCCTAACGAAATTAATTTGGAAATTTTGAAAAATAATAAAAAAATTTAACATTTTTATTTGATATACAGATGCGACAGAACTATAATAAAAATACAAATGCATATAAGCCGGTTGTAATTTGTCTATTACACCAAACATTGTAATGGATACGTTGGTCGCAGTAATTTGTTTTAACCAATGAATAAATAAAATAGTTTATAATAATACACTAACTTCAAAAAAAAAAAAATCATTACTACACTAGTTTCACATTCTTAATCTTTTAATCACTCTTTTAAAAAAAATTCTTTAATTTCCAATTTAAAAATCTCGCTGTATATTGAAAACACTTCACAGAAGATAAGGCAACAAGCCAACTATTAAAATTTGCAAAATTATTGAATATTCCTATCTATAGAGTTTTTTTTTTTACTAAAGATAGGCTGTTTACCTAGATTGTCACTGCATAGTGAAGAACACTGGTACTTTAAATGGCAGCGAGTGGAAACAGATTCTGAACTTAAAATACATTTGTAAAATCACAGCATCAATAGATCCAACACTACAGAAATAAGATATATAAATTTACAAACATGTCCAAAATCAAGATGCCCTAGTACTTGAGAAGATAAAAAAAATATATAAAGAGCAGAAAAATTTTTAGTTGTAGTTAGATTGAGCAAAAAAAAAAAAAAAAAAGGATAAAACTAATATCAAGATAGATAACAACAGATTGTCAAGGGGTAAGCCTCTGGGGGTCACGAGGGAAGAGAGAAGATTTGCGGATGTTGTTAAGGCCACAAAACAGCATTACAACTCTCTCCAACCCCACTCCAAACCCGCCATGTGGCGGTGCACCGTATCTACAAAAGCAAAGTCACAGCACAAATTAGACTACAAATATATACCGTGACTACAACTGGGAAATGCGGAGTTGGTAACATATAGTAGTACCTGAAAGAATCAATATATGAAGAAATAGTGTTGACATCAATGCCGCATTTCCCCGCACGCTCTGTGAGTAAATCTGGAAGGTGTACCCTTTGTGCTCCTGATATAATCTCCTCGCCTATCACAAGTATTTCCAAAATATATAGGAACACAGAAAATAAAAGTTCAGACTTGTTAAATATGAAAAAAAAATGAAATGAAGAAGAAATGAGTCTTACCTCGAATAAAGACGTCAAAAGAGTTGCTATAATCAGGGTCATCATAACAGGGCATGGTGTAGAAGGGCCTGACCCCCAGTGGATATCGCGTCAGTATATAGAAGTCCGTATTGTATCTGTTTATAGCATGTTACAGTTAATATTTTACAATAGTGAAATCGACTAAGTCATTAAAGCAACGAAAGATAAAAGAACTAACTTGTCACTGACAAGCTTCCCCAATTTCTTCTCAGCCTCAGTATTAAGGTCTCCCATTGGTTCAATTTCTACCCCTGCTTCCTGCTTATATATCATCTCCAAAAATGTCACACAACCGATAAAATACTTTTGCTATTATTTGAAGTATAAGTGCAGTTGTCATGCTCTTCAATTCATTTTTTCATCAAAAGCTTTTATCCATTTTATGTTTAAAATTACAGAACACCGGTTTAAAGCATCATTAAGTCATCAATAGCCGAGCTAATAGAAATAATTAGCATGTTGAACAGATATGAAATATAACAGAAAAAGATAAGGCACCTTGAGCATTTGAATACCCTCATCATAAGTAAGCCGAAGCGTCTCAGGCAGGTACTGCATGCAGGAAACAATGGTACACGAAACTATCAGAAAAGGCATCTTCAATAGAGATTAATACTTGTAAGACTTATTCCTGACCACTCGAATCAAACTCAAAACCAAAAGGAAGTGAATCATTTTACCTTCAGGGGTTGAAATGGGTACTGACGATTAATGCTCTCAAGCTCTTTGCTGCAGTTCTTATTAAGGTGGTTAAACATTGCCACAAACAATCTATCCACTATATCACAAATCTGCAATGCATCAAATTGAATAAATTCAAAAGTGAATCAGTGCTTCCCTTTTGCCCTCAACAAAAGAGAGATGTGGACTGAACAGCTGGAAGTGTTAGTGTAAGTACCTCGAAATAATGTTCCTTAATCTCCATTTCAACATCAAGGCCTACAAACTCACAAAGATGCCTGTGGGTGTAGGAATCCTCAGCTCTAAACACGGGTCCCACTTCAAAAACACGGCCAAAATCACCACAAATGGTCATCTGTTTGTAAAGCTGGGGAGATTGTGCTAAGCAAGCAGGCTGCCCTTTGTAGTCAAGCTTGAAAACTGCTGCACCACCTTCACTTGACCCTGCTATCAGCTTGGGGCTGTGGATCCCAACAAAATCCTCTGAGAGAAGGAACTGCCTAAACACATTCTCCACCTGGCACTGGATACGGAAAATGGCCTGGTTTGCAGGGGTGCGGAGGTCGAGCACCCTATAGTTGAGCCTGGTGTCCTGGCCCACACGCACTAGCTGCTCTCCGGTCTCCTCAGCCTTCTTGAATTCAGTTTCGCTGCGTGAAGCATCTTCAATATTGAAAGGGAGATTGGGCACGGCTCTGTTGACGCAATAAAGCTTCCTCACCTGGATCTCAACCTGTAGTTTGAATTTGAATTTGACGCGTCAGTATTGTAGTTTATAGAGTATGAGAGGGGACAGAGAGAGATAGAGTATTGTAGCAACCTGTTGGGTGGTGCCTTTGATGGGCTCGTTGGGGACAGAAATGAGACCCTCGATATCGACAATGGACTCCTTGCTGAGGGAGGTGGCGAAGCGCACCATCTGGGGACTGACGAGGTCCTTACAGACGAGAAGCACGCACTGCACGGTGGTCATGCTCTGGCGCAGGACGAGAAAAGCCATCTTCTTGCTGACAGGGCGTATGACCTGGGCTGCTCCTCTTATCAAGACGCTCTGGTCCTTCATCTCAGCACACAGATGCTTCACACCTTTTATTTATTTATTTACGATTTAGTAATTAATATAACAGATACAGAAGCAGAAGCAGATATTAATAGTCACCACTTACGAGTCCAGGTGCAGCCAGTGACAGATTTGGACTGGATATCTTGGACGGGAATGTCGCCGTAATTGGAGGAGAGAGGGTCGGCTTCGTCGGACTCAGAGGCTGCGGCGGCGGGCCTAGATCTGGCCTGCAGGCGCTGGGCGGCCTTCTCGGCTTTCTCGGCCTTCTTAGCATCTTTTTTGGCTTTGCTCTTGCTAATGCTACTGCTGCTGCTGCTGCTGCTGCTGCCTTCTCCTTCAACTTCAACTGCAACTTCATCTGGGGTCGGGGTCGGGCTGCTTAAACTGAGGGAAGCCATGTGCTCCATCGATCCGATCGATGCTTTCTTTGCGCCGCCGCCGGGGGTTACTTGACAAACGAATTGGGATAACTCAACTGGAGGCGGCGTAGAGGCGTAGAGGGCGTTCGAGAAAAAGAGGGAGCTGTTACTCGGCAGGGTTCGCTACTTGATTCGCATGCGGTCATGCGGTCATGCGGATGCGGTCCTAGTAATTAAATTGGATTATACGCGGCTCAAGTACTGTGACAGACCGTGTTTCAGCCCGTAACACACAAAGGGGTAAATATATATATTTTTTTTTTACCGTGAGAAGTCGAGTAAAAGAAGAAAGAGGGTGAAATCTGACCTCCTCTCCGTCCAAAAAATAAAACAACAGATAGAAGTTACTCCCCTATTAGTAAGAATGTACTCCCTTGTTGAAATAAATATATCTGTTAGCGACATTGATAGAGATCGATAGAGATTGCAAATCACCTCAAAGCAAAAGGAAAAATTCTTAAACTCTATCATGAATAATTCAATCATTCATTGATTTACACAGCGAAATTAAAAATCAATAACATAAAAATGTTTGATCAATAAAATCTGACCTAAATAAGTATTTGATCCTAGAAATACAAATCTACATCAATAATTGATCAACTAATACAATCCATATTGAAATCGATTGTTCCAGACTTCTAGCACAAAAGATGCATAAAAAATAAATCAAAGGAGAAAAAAAAACAATATTACCTAAACTTTGGAGAACTGATCAATTAAGAGCGCGCAATTCAGTTGATAGCCGAAAATCGACCTAAGATAGTTCGATCTAAGTTAAAATCACACAAATTCACCGATTCAGAAATCTTAATCAAAATATACAAAGATAAATTGCGATCTAGAATAAGAGAGATAGAGAGAAAGAGATTGGATCTGATAATTAAGATAGAAACCTTGACTGAGATAGAGAAGAGTGCAATCGAGATTTCTATGGAGGTTTCTCGTAGAGAGAGAAAGCGAGATGGCGTCGAAACCAAAAGCTGTTGGAGAGAGAGCTCTTGTTTGAGAGAGAAAGCTTGATCTAGATCTAGGTTTTCTGGAGAGAGAGAGAGAGAGAGAGAGAGAGAGAGAGAGAGGTTTAATTTCCGATCTATTTTCGAAATAATGAAAGGGGTGTGCCAATCACGTGAGATCGGCTATAATTTGGATAGAAATAAAATCACGTGATAAAAATGGAAGGAGGCGCTGTCCTGATTGTTTGATTGTAGAAAAGTTTGACTACCGTAAGTAATTCTCGTTGCAATTGCGCTAAATATTTTTCGCTCAAAACGTAAGGTCAAAGAGACAATTTAACCCCTGATTTGAAAACATCTGGTGCACCAATTATATTATCAACGGTTTAGATAATAAATTAAAGAGTCGGATACACTCTTGATTTGAAGGTTTACACTCTTCCATTGGTGCTTTTAATATAGTAGAGATAGAGATAAAGATAACTGTATAACACTAGAGGCGGTGGGAATATGGCCACAAGCCGCCACCGTGAACGCAATGACGACGAGAAGCTTATCAGAGGAGGCGTCTCCATCACCTCTGATGAGAACACCAAACCGTCTGAAAACCAAAGATTGAAATTCAGGCAGAGAAATTATTCTGTAATAAGAAAGTTTTGTATTTCCAAAAGAAAATAATAAGAAAGTTTTAGTTTATTTTTTCGGACTAATTCTGTTTGATTTGCAGTCTCTATTGTATTTTGTACGTAGTTCCAATTTGTGGGTCATTAATCATTATCATGAGTAGAAAAATATTAGATGCATATTGGGGCTTCTCTTTGGTCATCACTAAATATTGTAGGCTCCGTTTGGATAAGGTGTGCGAAGAAGGGAAGAAGGGAAAAAGTGAGAAGTACTGGGAAGTGTGTAACTTTGTGAAGAGTTTAGATTGTTTATAATAAATTTATTCCCTTATTCCCTTCTTTTCTTCTTCCCAAATGGAATCCAAACTGAGCCATACTTTGCAGTTTTAATTCCGACCACAGCTCCTGGTACCGATATGCTTCTTACCATTGCAAGATAACTCTTTCTGGAACCAACTGTTATAATTATTATGGTCTATAATAATAAATGTGAACCGGGTTTAATTATTAAATTTATCTAAAGGGTGCATCAAATTTTGATGGAAAATCTGATTGACCATGTTCATTTAATTTTGATTCCTTCAATTGCCTTGGTATTAATTAAAAATATTATGTCATAATTTGGCACCTATTCATTTTATTTCCGTCCAAGAAAGAAAAATAGACAGAATATTAAAAACGTCATTAATCTTCCATCAAGAAATACCAAGGAAAATTGGAGAAGATCGAATTTTCGCCTTACGATGTCGTCTCTTCAATCTTGTAAGTTCTAACTCATGTATTTATTTAATTTTATATGAATTACGTGTTTTTGGAGTATTAATTTCAAAAATATTTTTACGAATTAAATATTCTAATTTCTATCACCAACAACCAATAAGAATTGAAATCACCGAGGCTGCCATGGAATTGGGCCTACTATTGAAGACAATACTACTTATAACGAAGCTTTCTGATATGATTTCTGGCATGGAATACTCTCCTTTCTTTACTAAGTTCAAAGCTTTATTCATAATGGCATACTTATACATGGTCCACTAATTTACAACTTAAGTGCTCAAAAGTAGGGTTGTCAATGAAATTCGTTTATCCGTTTAGCTAATTCGTACCATACCGTATAAGATGGATATGGATAAAGTTTTATTTTTGTTAAGTTAACGGGTATGGGTATGGGTAAGAAAATTTTTTCGTTAATTTAATGGGTACGGGTACGAGTAAAAGTTATTTCATACCGTTTTCATAACAGGTAATTGCCACAATTAAAAAGATACAATTACATGATACATATGACATCTTATATTGTATGATTGGTAAAAAATATTGCTATATTTTATTAAGATCTATAATTCTTTCCATTCAATGTACGAACAAATTAAAAAGCAAAAATCTTAAATATTCGCCATCATTGTTGCACTTTATTAATATACTAATTGATATAATTTATTTATACAGAGTGTACAAATTTTATTGTTATTATATCTATTTTTACCTTTATCGTACAGTACTGTTAATTCTTAACGAGTACAGGTAAGGTACGGGTAAAGAAAATTTTAACAGGTGCGGTTATGAAAATACCATCTACCGTACCATATCGTACCCATTGATAACTGATCGTAGTAGAGTAAAGGTCTCGAACCTACATAGATGAATATGGGTATTATTCTTATTATTTCGTTAAATCTAGACGATAAAAATCGAGAAGAGAATTGAAGTCACAAATAGAACAAATTAAAGATAAATAAAGGAATGCAATTGCAAGTAATAAAGATTATGCAAAACAATTGAAATAAATATTTTTGGGGTTTTCTTACGGTTTAAAATAAGATAATAAAAGTGCCTTAGGGTTCGATTTCACCTAGATCTGGTCACAGAGTCACAAGACTTAGCACTGTCGTATTCAGCCTTGCTAATTCGGACCGAATTCTACTGTGTAAATGCTATGGTTTACTCTTTTGTTGATTTATTCAAGCCAAAGGTCCATCTAGTCATACCTAACTCCATAACCCTTCGCTTTCGTCTATTGGGCACGGTATTTTGAATGTGATCTAGTGTTGAATAACCTTCATCGAGTGCATTGCACCCCCAACTTTCGTTGTTTGGTGGACTTACTCGAGTTTACCAATGGTTTTCTACGAGGTATCTAGTTAGATTTTCGCCTAACTAGAAACGTTGACTTTTGGTTATTAGTTGGTCGACTTTCGCCCTTGACCTACCTCGAAATACTTGTACAGGACTTGGTTATTATAATGGGTTGAATTTCCCAACCGTTGCGGCCGTACAAGAGTCGAGCAACACTAGTAATAAATAATTCAAGCACAAGCAATTCAATTAAAATCCCGAAAGCAATTAGCTTCGTCCATCAACAAAATAAATAAACTAAGCAAACCAAATATTAGGCTACATCTAGCCCTAAAGCAACAAGTTTTTGGCCTAACATACTAATAGAAAACATGCAAATATAAGTAGATATATCTAAACAATCCATAAATCTAGAAAATAGAGAAAGAGTACTAGAGATACACAAATAGATCAAGTTTTTGAGGCACAAATCACTGCCAAATGCACAAAGAAATAGTAGGGAATCCGTCGGAAAGAGTTGCAGTAGTAAGCAATAGCACTATCTTGTCTCTACCCCCTATCCGAGTCGCAAAAACCAGAGAAAATGGCCAAAAACCCGATCCCAGCTCTGCTGGAGAGAGAAAGGTGGAATATGGAATGAAAAATGGCCTTCTTCAAAGATGGAAGGCGCCTATATCTTCTCCCCTGGCTGTCAGACAGGTTGGCACACGTTTTCCCCCCTTCTAGGTCGAAATCAGGGCCTTCCATAAAGAGAAAACGCGCTAGAACACAGCCAGAAGTGTTTCCCTGTATAGCAATTCGGACCGAATTCAGGGGAATTCAGGCCGAATTAGTCTCACTGGAATTTCAGGGGTTTGCCTGCGCAGGAATTCGGTCCGAATTGCAGAGTCTGGTTGAGAAATGTGTCGATTCGTCCTGGGTTGTTCCATCAGGCTGAGTCGGGGCATGATCTAGGCTAGGTATGAGTCGTCTAGCATCTAAATTGCTGCTTTCCTTACTAATTTCCTTGGATTCCAACAAATAAGAGCAAAGTGCAAAAGGCAGTGCCAAATCTAACAAAGAAAGGAAAAAACATCAATAAATCAAAGTTTTAGTTATGATTTCGATATAAAGTCTGGTCAAAATAACAATATAAATATAAGACATCAACAACCCTACTCAAAAGTAAAGATTACCAACAATATATGACTGTGTGGACTGTTATGCCCCTCACCTTAGCAAATAATAGACAAAACGATGATCAAGTGTTATAGTTCTTAATTTCTCTTTTATTATACATGTGACAAGTTGTTTAAAATTGATATATCGTGAAGATTCATATTTGCTTATTAATAGAGTTGATCTTTCGATAGTAATTTAAAAATCAGATTTTGCCGTTAGTAGTATACACATTTTTACGATTCAATTCATAGTATATATTTGAACATCTGTTAAAGATTATATGTTACTAAATCAAAATGCTTCAAGCAAAAGAAACTTGCAATAGGGCTACTTTTTTTTTTGACAACTATATATAGTTTCTGAATTATATAAAGCATAAAAAATAGTATCTAATAAGAAGCATATATACAATGCCGTTATACCAGTACAGTAGTTGAATTGAAAAATGAAAATTGTCGTCAAAGATAAAAACAAAGGTATGTGCTTAAATTTTCAGATTATTCAAGAATGAAAATTTATTGATGAGGCATTACTAGGATTGTTGCATATCTATGAGTGTAAAAGTTTGTTAGTCTATAACGAAATTAAATTGTTATAATTTGTGCATGCTAACTGAAATGAAATCGTTGGTTTTGCAAAAAAAAAAAAAAAAAATTAAATCATAAAGGAGATGTGGGTGTGACAAACTTTTACCGGCATAAGACATTAATTATCCCAAGTAGCAGAAGAAGCAATAAGTAAAATTGAATTGTTAGTCCTTTCTTCCATATTATAAACAATCCAAACTCTTAACAAAGTTACACACTTCCCAATACTTGTTCCCACTTCTTTCCTTATTCCTCTTATTCCCACACCATTCAAACAGAGCCTAAATGAAGTTATTATTCTAATTCAAGCAAGCTAAATTAACAATAACATAAACTTATAATTGTAATTAACAATGACTTCATCGAACCCTTTTATATTCTGTCATATGTATATACATTAAAATTATAAAAAATATAATTTATGGGTGTGTTTGGATGCAATGGAATAAGCCGTGAATAGGGAATAAGAATAAGGAATTTCGATTTGCGTGCTTATCCTTATTTCTTAATCTTATACCATGATTTTGTTAGTATAGGAATAAGGGTCCAAATTCCTTATTCTTATACCGTTTGTTTTGCGCAAGAATAAGAACAACCACGCAAACCGAAATTCTTTATTCTTATTTTCTATTCCCGGCCTATCCAAACACACCCATAGTTTATTGTAAATCTAAATATTCAAATGACATTAGAAGCTAATTCGAGATACTTACAAGTGTTTAAATAACGTCGGAGCTTTAATTAATATTAGTATAAGATGTCTTTGTTAGAGATATGTCCTAGAAGCCAATTCATTAGGCTACTTCTATAGTTTATGTTATTGGTGATTTCAGATCATTTGTTCTTTGATTTAATCGTTGACAGTTCATTCAGGTTGAGGATCTGAATTATAGATCACTGTTATTCATTTAGTAGTAAATGACAACGATAAATCTAAAAGTCCATAATCTTGATAATTAACAAAGGACATTAATTATCAATAAGATTAGTATGCAAGTTAAGTGATGATTAAGTTCTATAAATCATAGGTTAAGAGTAACCGACTTAATTGCATATGTATATGTTATAGAACATAGTACAGGACTGGACCCCACGAAATAAATATATGGATTGTGTTACGTGTCATTATTTATTTCGTTATGATTTTGGTTCTAAGTTTGAGATGATTATCTTTTCCACATGAGGATGGATTCTATAAATCATGTCTACCGCTGATTTCTGATAAAGGCTGCTATACGGACTTGATTTAAGAACTCTTGAATTGTGCGGGAAAAAGCTAATTATCAAGAAAATCGTATGTCCCTCATTAATTTACTTAGTGAGTGACGATATCTGTTTGGGCCCCTTGATGGAGATAGATTGTTTGCTAGCAACTGATACAATTATCTCTAGATCAAGAAACGTATAATCTGCAAGAATGACACGTTCCTATCTTGGATTATACGATGATATCGTGTGACATAAGAGTCAAAATAGAGAAACATAATTGTTCTCTCATGCAGGATTGAAATTTTGTAGCTGTACACTATTTATGCGAATTGGAAATCATAACGTGTTGCTAGATACCGCTTATGATTATTGGAATTAAATAGCGATTTAATTCCATGTCCAACATAGCATAAATCCTCAAAGGGTCACACAAAATTGGTATTTAATCATACGTGCATTATTTATTTATTTGCAATAATGAGTATTGCAAAATATGATAAGTTGATTAATTAATTAAATAGCGTTATGGACCGTTATAATTAATTAAGTCAAATGGATCATATAGAAATAAATTAATGCATTGTCTAATCTCTAAATAATTATTATTAAGTTAATAATTATTTATAAACAACACACTTAATTTAATTAAGTTATTTGGGCTTTAATTTATTGGTAAATTAAATGTCCACATTAAATAGCTTTTGAGTGGGCCTTTAATTAATAGAATTAAGGGACAAATTGGAGATGGACTAGCGGGCCAAGGAAGCCCCCTAGTAGGCCGGCCATGAGGGTGGTAGGTGGGAGTGGCACACTTGTAAATAGTGTGAACTCCTAGCTAGGGTTAAGAGGCTATATAAGACACCTATTGGAGGCTCCTTTGCTCTCTTCTCTCTCTAGCCGCCACCTTGCCCCCCCAAGAGGTGCGCCGGCCCCCCTCCTCTCCTCTCCACTCAAGCTCATGTGTTGAGCATCCCTTCTCCCACAAATTAGTTTGGTTCTTTGGTTGAAGAGAAGGGAAAGCTAAGGGATTAGACTCGTTCTTCTCTTCGCTAGCACGAATTGAGAAGAACTTGGTTAATACCATAGTGGACTCGAGGCGCCGCGATTAGGAGGTGATTGAAGAGCACGCCACCGACACCAAACCCGTTGGATCAAGCCTCTTGGTTGCGATACCAAGAGAGGTATATTTCCAACTCTATTCTCTTGTGTTGAATGGCTTTTGTGCTAGATCTTTATGTGTGTGATGTTTTGATGGCTTAATTAACTTGTAATTAGCACAATAAATGAAAATTACACACTTTCTAACAGTCTTCATATGTGGGCAAATAAAGAAATAAAATAATGTTAGAAAATAAAAATATGTTTCTTAATATACCAACGATATAAATAGATGTGTTATTCAACTTATTTTTATATTAGATGGAAAACCAATCAATAGTATTGCTTCGACTGGCGATTGATATCCAACCGCAGATCAAACTAATCAAACGGTAAAAATTCCTGTTTACACGCAAGACCTAGCGTGTTACACCTCTTCGCATGCGTGTGTTTATAAGTAGTATAGATATAGAGGTATAGATGTAGAATGACATTCACATAACTAAGTTAACAGCTCAAATGTTCCAACAAACTTTAATATTCTTAAGCTTACAACAAAAATTATGATATACTTTTTGTGCTAGATTAACTCATATTTAACATTTTGTCCGAATTTGGGAGATTAAATATCCAAATTTAAAAATTAGAGAGGAATAATTTCAATTATAAAATTTTAGGGGATATATAGAAATTTTCTTTTATTTTGGCATCATGTCATAAACCTGGAAACAATCATTTTATATTTTATATAATTATAATTATAATTAAAAAACGCAAGTTATTAATTCTCAAACACAAATAAATAAATAAATAAATTGCGTTTTTAACAAATCAATGAACAGGAAACAGATCCGGAAGTTTACTGGCTGCAAAAAACAATTTTTGGAACGTCCGTATAGGAAAAATATAAATTTAAGGAAGATTACTCTTCAGATTTTATGGGAAACTCACCATTTCGTTTTCCGTTTTCCTTTCGGACGATATAATGCTGTTTGTGTATATGAAAAGTACTTTTGAATTTATTGATGAGAAAATAAAATTTGGCAGGTAGAATTCAGTCTGAAGAGACTCTCTGAGAGAGAGTATTGCGGCTGGCCCTTAATTTGGATGTAAAATTGGAGAGGGTCCAGAATTGCAGATGTCAGTGAGAGTGAGTGAGCCCAAGGATTTTATTATATGGGAATTGCAAATGCAAGCAATTGCATATTTGCATTTGCATCCGTGGAAAACACAATTTAGTAATTTACAGTCTCCTTGTCCTCGCCTCAGGCCTCGTCGTCCTCGCCCGTCCCGTCCGCTCGTTAATTCACGTCTCATTCTCTGTCCGAAACTCCGAATCCGATAGTCGATAGATAGACAGATAGAGATAGATAGATCTAGATTCTCCTCTCCATTGGGACTTGGGACTTGGGAGATAGCGAATGGGAAGATAGATCTAGATTCTAGGTTCTAGATCAGATCCAATCCAAACCAGAGCATCCATGGCGGGGGCTGTCTCAGCTCTCTTCCTGCTTGACATAAAGGGTCGAGTCCTTGTCTGGCGCGACTACCGTGGCGACGTCTCCGCCGTCCAAGCCGAGCGATTCTTCACCAAGCTCATCGAGAAAGAGGTAGGTCTTTTTATGCCCTGCCCTGCCCTACCCAATTCACATCTCATTTCAATTTTGTTGTCTAATTAATTCAGGCCGATCCTGAGTCCCACTCTCCCGTCGTGCTTGATGATGGCGTCACCTACATGTTCATCCAGCACAACAATGTTTTTCTATTGACTGCCGCACGACAGAACTGTAATGCCGCCAGCATACTCCTTTTTCTTCACAGACTTGTTGATGTCAGTACTCTCTCTCTCTCTCTCTCTCTCTATATATATATATATATATATATATATATATATGTGTGTGTGTGTGTGTGTGTGTGTGTGTGTGTGTGTGTGTGTGTGTGTGTGCCTACTGCTCTCTTATTCCTTCACAATTTTTTACTTGTGTTTTTCTTCTTCCAGGTATTCAAGCATTATTTTGAAGAACTCGAGGAAGAATCTCTTAGAGATAACTTTGTTGTAGTCGTAAGCAAAATTGTCATCTCACCTCCATTTTTTTTTTTTTTTGGTTTGTGATATTGTCTATGTTCTCATGTACAAGCATTTACATACACAATTACACTTCTGAGTATCGGTTTGGCTTACATGATATACAAAGAAGACTACAAGAGTACGTCTTGCACAATTTACTGATTTGATTTTTTTCTTTTTCCTTTTCCCTTTGTTTGTGAACTGAAGTACGAGCTTTTAGATGAGATGATGGATTTTGGGTACCCGCAATATACTGAGGCGAAGATACTTAGTGAGTTTATAAAGACTGATGCATACCGAATGGAGGTCACCCAGAGGCCTCCTATGGCTGTCACCAATGCTGTCTCTTGGAGAAGTGAAGGCATTCGTTACAAGAAGAATGAGGTATCTGCTGTTTCTATATGCACAAAAGGGTATTCCAGTTGGCGGGGACATTTTTTGACTAATTTTGTATGGTTTATATTAAATGTTCAAAATTTATAGAGTTATTTTGGCCAATGTGAGGAAAAAGGAGTAAGGCCAATGTGGGATGTTCCTCTTCTCTTGTTCGTATTTCTATCTCTTTGATGTAGAAGAATGAGACTAGAGAATAAAATAAATATGTTTTTATTGTTTGAGGTGTATACAGCATTATTGTGGTGTCTGAAAAATTGGTAGTGCGGTACCAGTACCTGATGTTATTTACACTGTTACTGATGACAGGTTCTCTTATGTATGTATGGAATTAGTTTTAGCATTGCCTTCTGACCTCGTTCCATTTGGGGAGATATTTGTTTTGTCAGAACATATATCTATGCTTAATTAAGGCATAACATTTCCTTTACATCAAACATGAACAAAAAAGCCTTCAGTCCCGAACAAGTTGGGGTAACTGTCCAGAGACTTGATTCAAATACTTCACCAGAAACTTTTTACTACTATTATGGATGTTATGCTTTACTTTCCTAATACTTGATTCAAATAAATTGTAGGTATTCTTGGACGTAGTAGAGAGCGTAAATATCCTAGTGAACAGCAATGGTCAGATTATTCGGTCTGATGTTGTTGGTGCATTAAAAATGAGAACTTATTTGAGGTAATATTTTTTTTGTTTTTGTTTTGAGAAATCTGTCATTTTGGTTTTGGGAATACCAAATTCATCAAGCTGAACTCCTGCTTCTCCTTCAATTTAAGAAAAGGGAAATAACAGCCTTTCCAGTACAAGCTAGTATGATATATCTTGATTATACTATTTTCTGTATAGGAAAATACCTCTAGAAGGGTATATATGTATCAAGTAATTAAAGAATCTAATATGAAGCAAAATGCATTAGTTGAACAAAAAAAAGGAGAAAATAATTAGAAAGAAGACGGACCACTTACTGTAGCAGTGTGAAGCAATGTGTGGCATATCCAGCCTTCTTTTCTAATTTTCAGCTTCTAGTCATCTAATAGAAGTATTTGGTTGCAGTGGGATGCCAGAGTGTAAGCTGGGATTGAATGACAGGGTCCTTCTAGAAGCTCAGGGCCGTGCTACCAAAGGGAAAGCTATTGATTTGGATGACATAAAATTTCACCAGTCTGTACCATAATCTTACCTCTATCTGATCTGTTTTTTTGTCATTCGATGCTTAGTTTTGTCAGGGGTCAGTTAAATGAGATTATAATTTGGGCTTCACCTGTCTCTTGGCACAAAAAATAGTGAATAAATAATTCAATAATTACTAAGTGATTTGGTATGTTATTATTTCTTAAATTTTGAGATGTGTAATGGGAATTATATTCTCCAGGAGATTTTGAATTTAAACATCTCTCACTTATGTAAGTGTGGAACAATGATGAGTTGGTCCTTTGATGTGCTGCCTAAACATAAATATGTTAGTAGAGAATTCTGAGATAATTGACAAGTTCAAATTCGACAGCTTTTCATTATTCATATTTATTTCTTTAAGTTGAGAATTTCTGAATTTCACTGACACATCTGAAAAGCATCTTCAATCAAAACCAGAAATTTATTTTACTTCTATTTTTGGTTGAAGGTGTGTTCGATTGGCAAGATTTGAGAATGATAGAACCATATCCTTCATACCACCTGATGGTGCTTTTGATTTAATGACATACCGGCTCAGCACTCAGGTTTTTTCTTTTATATATAAACATCTTTGAGTTTTATATCCTTTTTTTAATTCTGGTAGACATTTAATTTTATGGTATATACCCTTTGCTAGTCACACAAATTTATGGGTAACAAATTGCCTTTTGTTCCCTTGCAAACATTGGAATGTTTATCGGCTCTCTAAAAAGATGGAAATGTTTGGCAGACATCTTGAATACTGGGAGTTTTCAATAACTTACCTTTTGCAAATATCTTCAAAATTACCCACTGTGCCTATCTCTTTATGTTCTGAACTACAAAAGAAAAACATGTTGGCTATTAATTTGAAGTTGGAGTTATTTTCTTTTAAATATTTCTGCATAAGCATAAAATATTAGCTTCAAGTCATGTTCTTATATCTTTCCATCTGTCATTTTCTTTTCTTTTTAATTCCATGAAGGTTAAACCATTAATATGGGTGGAAGCTCAAGTGGAGAAGCATTCAAGGAGTCGTATTGAACTGATGGTCAAGGCCAGAAGCCAGTTCAAGGAAAGAAGGTACTTTCCATTTAAACTGCATTTTCCAAATTTTATTTTGACATTACGTTGGCATGAATTACCTTATTTTCTTTGTCATTTTGTAGCACCGCAACAAATGTAGAGATAGAGGTTCCAGTCCCAGCTGATTCAACAAACCCTAACATAAGAACTTCTATGGGTTCCGCTGCATATGCTCCTGAAAATGATGCTTTGGTTTGGAAAATCAAATCCTTTCCTGGTGGCAAGGTATTTCTTATTTTTCTCCTTTTTTGTGTACATTCCCCATATATCTATTTTGTGGAAAATTTTGAAATACATGAGGTGATTCTCGACTAGAACTACTGAATCCTTTGGCTACTATCCTTGTGGCTCCTTACAGTTCTTTACCCTAGCAAAATCTGACCAGTACAGGTGCTGTAGTAACCAGAACATACCAAAGTTATTACAGAGATTTCAAGGGGCCTATTTTGGGCAGGTTACAAGTGGGTTTGGTCCACGGTAGGACCAAGTCAGGTTGGATGTATTGTTGAAGTCATTAGATGCATTTCTTTTATTCTACAGGAGTTTAAGAACCATCGTTATGTTGATTTGGAAAAAAAGAAGTCAATAAAAGGATTATTTAGCTAATTTTTTTTTTGTATATATTCAATCCAGCATAAATGTATGCAGTGCCCTGGTTTAAAACTGTCCTGGATGGTCTATGTTTGTCAAATTTGTTTTCAATTATTAGTGACTTACTAGTTGGCGCTGAACTTGGATACCAAGTTCATCAGATAAGGCAATATCAAAACTGATTTATACTGGTTAGTTATCATTTTTTGCCTGTTCGAATTTCTGATTGTTGAAACCACTTTTTTTTTCTTTTTTTTTTCTTTGGATTGGTTGTTTATTTAAATTTTTGTAGGAGTACATGTGCAGAGCTGAGTTTAGCCTTCCTAGCATAACAGCTGAAGATGGGGCACCTGAGAAAAAAGCTCCAATCCGTGTCAAATTTGAGATACCTTATTTTACTGTTTCTGGTATTCAGGTAACTTCTTATTTGCCTTCCCTGTTCATGGACTCTATCATACTCCTTTCTTGGCTTCCTTTGCAAATATCATCCTGCAATCACAAATCTAGTGCCCTTGGCATTTCTCATTTTTAGTATAAAAACACTCAACATTCTTGAGTTGGCTGCAACTTGCTAGCAACACCCAATTTGTAGGATAGAATAATGGAATGGTACTTTCTTTTGGATCAGAAGAATAAATTTTACCTGACTTTGATGAGTACCTTTTCCCTAATCAAATCGATAAAAATAAGCCACTTTAGTGAAGCAGCCTTAAAAGCTGCATGAGTTGCCACAAATTCAAAGAATTTCGGTATTTCTGCATGCATTGCCGATCTTACCAAAGTCAGCAATCCTGCTTGTACTGTTTGAAGTTCTTCTGTGCTGGATGGTTGGTCCCTAGTTGATTGTTTTTTGGCTGCTCTCTGTGTCTGGGTCTATATATGTTCTTTGTCTGTTTGTGCCCACTTGCTTTAGTTAATTGAAAAAATGAATCTGGTACCTTTTTTGAGTGCTATGGATGTCCTGTAGCTCAGGTTTCAGATGAATTGCAGCCTGGGTTAGTGATGTCAAACAGATGAGACTCTTGCTTCTAGAAGCAGCTGCCATTCTACATTTATAAATATAATTTCTTGAAGGTTGCTGATATATGGATACCTAGCTGCTATATCAAAATATCCAGAAATGTCCTCGTAAAAATGAAAAAAAGTACAATTTTGAAAAGAGCCCCTACAGCCTCCTGCCCTCAGCATAGGTCTGTTGGAGATCCATCCTGGTTCCTTGAAAAATAATACAAGTGATCAAATACTGTAATTAACTGAAGTTGAATTACCTGGTTCAATTAATTGGTCCATGTAGCAACAATGGTCCTAAATGGTGATACCAGTGAAATTCCTTTCATAAAATAATCGGAAACTAAAATGCTGTAGAACTGATTAGTTATATCTTATGCCTTTGATTTGGAATCATATATCCTTTGACATTTTAGTGAAGTTCTTAGTGATACACGTACATGGCATCTTTCAATATTGACCATTGATTTTAATAACACTACAGGTGAGGTACCTGAAGATCATCGAAAAGAGTGGGTACCAGGCGCTACCATGGGTAAGATACATCACTATGGCAGGAGAATATGAACTTAGACTTATCTAGGATACTATGCATGCCTTATGTATTACTTGCTTTGATCTCTCCATCACATTGTGGTCTGTATCCAATCTCTCCTTCTCGAATAGGAGATTCACCATTTCTTTCCAAAGTCCTTCATTTCATAGAAGATCTTGAAGCACCTTTTGTAATATTTTGGAAGATTTTATTGTGTATGCTCTGATAGGATTATAGTTGCAACTTGTAAGCCTCAGATTTTTTTGGCACACTTTGTATTGTTTTTCCCAGAATATTTTTGTTATAAATTTCTTCTTTTTTTTTGTTGTTTGCTGTAATAATTGCCCTCCCTCCGAACTAAATTATATATCGTTTGTGAATACTTTGTGTTTGGGTTGAGTTTTTTATTATTATTAATTATTAGTATTCAATGCCTCCTTGCAAAGTTGACTTTATTTTTGCTTGACAAATTATTATATATGCGAGTTTTGACATTACTCCAGAAATATACGGATGTTCAGACCATGTTATACTAGGTAGCACTCCTAAAATGATAAGATTAGAAGTATGGTAGTGAATTTGAGATATGGCATCGTTAGATGAGATTTAACTTATATAATATTGTAAGGATAAAATTTCCTCTTCTATTGCAATGTAGAAAGAAATGTACTTAAGCTTTGCTCTAGAAAATATGTTCGAATGGAAAAGAAATGGATGGAGGGATGAGCAGAATAACGTATATAGAGTAGTATCCTCTTCCTTTTTCTTTTTTTTTTTCCCTGCCTTTTCCTTGGAAGTTATTTGATTTTAAAGGAGGAAGCAAAATCTGATTAGGAGGCCTCCTTTTCCTGTCCTCTTCTTCTTCCCCTGTTTGAAGAAAGCAGATTAAATAATGGTTAGACCATATAATCCGTTCTCTGTTAGTTACGAATATATAGCTTATACACATTTATTCGGATTTTTTAGTATATATTAAAATTCCCTTTTAAGAGTCGATCTATAATTCTATATCGGATTGTAATCATCTTAATTTAAATTCTATTTGTATTCATAAATTATTCTATATTTGTAAATATCTGATTATAAATTCAGATACAATACGAATAATATTTCATGTTTTCACCCCCTATGTTAGTAGGAGTTGAAAAATCAGTGCATACCTGTACTGCACCTTATAGTGCGATCCATACAGTATATATGAAAGGATTATTTTCGCTCAATAGTGCGATCCATACACCAAAAAAAAGGTTATTTTCAGGTACCACACGTAACATCACTCAAGGAACTAGGAGGCAGCAGTGTAAATAAAGACAAAGAAACATAACTATGCATGATTAAAAAGGAAACGAACAACTCTTTTTGTAGAGCCGTAGAGGCGAGCTGGCGAAGCTTGGAACATTGACCCTCTTCCTCAACTTAGGGACAAAGAATTGGGATTCACTACTACAGATACAGATAGACACGTGCCAGCCCATATAGAAAAGAAAGAAAAAGAACGTTTGCAACGGATGAAATAATTCGCCACACAATTATGTAGTGATCTGCCAAACAGGATATATATCATAGACTAGGTGACATAAAGATTAAATGTTCCTCTTTGTAGGGTCCTATGCTATTCTGTAAAAGTTCGAGTGCTACCTAGCATATCGACCTTCTACAAAAATTCAAATGGCTTTCGACAGAATAAATTTTGATAATGCTTATTTAGATATCAGAATTTTGTTCATCAGAAATGACCTAGTAACTCTTATATTTATTAGCATTTCAGCGATTGCGATTTACAAGATGTTTGATATTTACTCAATCCACCTTAAAACTGTTTTTAAGTAAATTTTGTTGGGTAAGGTTATGGTAGTATGCTTAGCACCGGTCACTAGTGTTATAATCAAGTGTTATAATGCTAATTATAGAACTATTACTATAGACTTGGTCGATTATATTTATGCAATAACACAGCAGAAGAATGAGAGAGAAAAACGAGATAAGCCTATATAGTTGGGACAAACCTTAGTGACCTATCCAAAAAATGGATTTTGTATAGGAAAGGTGACTTCAGTTCCAGTTGCCTCTTGTTCCTATTTTTGTTCAGTCGTGACAAGTTTTTATTCGAAGGAGAATCATACAATGTAGAAGATCATTACAATGCTTTAAACTTGGATGAAATTAATGTTTTTGCATGAGAAGGAAAAATTGTGCCGGAATTTAAGTCGATAACATCTCGAGAACCAGCTCTTGATCTAGTGATAAAGAGTAATACATTTTGAGTGAAAAATTGCAAGTCCAAAACCTGGCTGGAAGATTTTTTATAGACATTTAATAAGTTAGGAGACTTATCTCAATTTATCTTAAAAAAAAAAAGTACCATAACATCTCAATTGTGCTGGGAGGATATACAATATATCCCTCTCTGTCTTTTGTCTTTTTCGTTACTATGACACTTTGTAGTAAACAAATTTGTGACGTACGATTAAAACTATTTAATTCAAAATTTTCAAACTAAAACACCCAAAACCACACTAGCTGTTGAGTTTTTTGGGGAGAGATCCTAATATAATCATACAGTTCAAATTGGATGAGTCAAATTTTGTAGCGTATTTGCATTATAGGTAGAGCTGTCAACGGCCAGAGAACACATGTGATGCCGTTTCGTTAATATCAAACGAAACGAATAACAACAGCGAAATGGATTTCGTTTCAATAACGAAACTGCAAATAAAATACAACTATGTACCGTTTCGACTGTTTCAATCTAGTTTCAAACCGTTTCGTGTGTTATTTGTGAAGTGGAACGAATAATGCAATGGATTTTTGTGTCGTTTCGTAAACGAAACGGTTAACAAAATAAAATGCTGAAACTGTTATATTAACGGAACAACAAATGGTATGGATTGAAACGTGTCTTTTTTCAACGTTTGACAGCTCTAATTATAGGACAGTGAAATCAAAACTAAGGGAAATTGATTAGGATACCTCCAATAGTGATGGAACACCACAATTTTTTTTTTATCAAAATATCCCTCAACTATTTAATTGTTTGCATTTTCTATTTTATGAAGAGTATTTTGGTCAAAATTGTGTTGTTGTATCACTTTTGGAGGCGCTTAAATCAATTTCTAAGGTACTAGGCAGGTGCAATTTTATTTTTATATTTTTAAACTTTCTTTCTCATGTGTTGCCGTGCGTGATCGTATCATATGGTAAGGCCAATTATACGAAATGCTATAAAATGTTGGTCCCTTTGCCTTTGTTTTCTATGTTTTTTCTCAAGGAATAGAAATTAATTAAGGACAAACTAAATCAAACACCTGTATATATATCATGAAAATAATGTAAATTTGGTTTTCGGTCAACATTAGTAAGCATTTGAACAAGGTGCAAATTAGTTCTTGTTCTTATCATGTAATGACAATTGAATGTCGAGGTTATGGGTAATTAAGGAAAGTGGTTTGCTAAATTGAAAAATGTTGCGTAGAACTCGGTAATATAAATCGTGGGTTATAATGAACAAAAAGAAAGTACTGAATTCGTAGCTAAGGACGATCCTTTGCTTAATAGAAATCGTGGGTTATAATGAACTAACAAATTTCTGTGAATATTAAAAAACAAGCTGTTGGCGGACTAGTCAATGACTTATCATTTCATTGGAAGAAAAAGGAAAAGGATGGAGAGAATAATTAGAGGCAATTGCACTTGTAACAGAGATGGAAGATAAAAAGCATGAGAGCGGTAAAGTTGGCATGAAAGTAGGTAGACTAGGCAGCTTTTTATTTTTTTTACCAACACAGAAAATTCCCAATTTTAGTCTGAAAGAAAAAGCGAGCGAGTCAATTTATGCGTGCACGACTGCACGTCCAGTCCAGCTGCAGAGGTAGGGAACTAGGGAGTGGGGGGCCATCACTTCTGGCCATGGTGGTTTCCAGAGTCTGATACATGCAATTGAGAATGACATGCAACTGCCAAGTTGTGTTTGTGTAGGTGGGGAGTCGGGCATTGCATATTTGCATCATTGCTCCTCGCCCTTTCCAGTGCACACTGCCCACACAACTGCTCTTTATTTTATTTTATTTTTTTTGAAATCACACATCTGCTCCTGGGCCTCCCATGCCTCCTTCCTTCGTTCCTTGTAGAATTTAGATACTTGCCTACGGGCTTTTAATAAATATAAAAAAAAAGAATTTAGATACTTGAGTTACAAATAAATATTAAATATGTTATAATTGTTGAATTTGTAAAGATTAATATCTGTAATATTCTTTTAATGATGATGGGAATGATTATATATGATGTTTATATTTTAATTTTGTTGGATACTAATTTAACTCGATTCAGCAGTTAAATTAAAGTTTACTATGTTATGTATTTCTTTATATATATCTATGTCAGTATCGTTTCACATGACTGGCTCTCTTAATTATGTTTCTATGTCTCTATTATTTTCATGTATTATTTTCCGGTAAAAAATAACGTTCAATTAAAATTCGCACTCAACATTTACTTAACAAAAAAAAATTAAGAGACGACAAAGAGGAAATTAAAAACGTTCAACGTTTCTTTCAATGAGAAATTAAAGAGGCGCTAGAATGGAGAGAAATTAAATCTCTCTGAATGGTAAAATAAAATCAGAACAACATTTTTAGATTTAGTTTTAAACTTTAAAAAAATGTAGATTTTAGATAAAAGTATGACGCTCCAAACAGTATATATATATTTTTTCATATTTCTCCAATGATTCCACAAATAATTTTTAATTAAGTAATAAAATTATAAAAACATAAAGGGAAATCACAAATTAACACAAACGAAATCTCTAGGGAAAAAAAAAATACTTCGTACGACTCTATGTTTAAAAAAAAATCAGTTAAAACCATCGTTTCATTTTTATTTTAATTTCTTTAAAAATTGGGGACAGTTACCTGTTCTATATAGACCATATAATTCATCCATCCTAACAAAAACGCAAATCATGAGCTCGACCTTGGAAAAAGGGAAAAAAAATTGTAAATGTAATTATGGACAGATAATACAATCTCTAAAATGCAATTTCAATTTAGTCTAATTACTGATGCTTTTATGGGATTGCATACTTAAATTAATGTTTTCTAAATAAATCCAGAAGAGCAGTAAGATGGCCAGCAACTACATATATGACATGTGGCCAGTAAATATCTAATACAAGATTGTTAGAGTTATGTCCTAGAAGCCAATCTTATTTAGGCTACTTCTATAGTTTATGTTATTGATGATTTTATATCATTTGTTCCTTGATTTATGTGTTGACAGTTCATTCAGGTTGAGGATCTGAATTATAGATCACTGTGTTTCATTTAGTAGTAAATGACAACAATAAGTCTAAAGCGTCCATAATCTTGATAATTAACAAGGAACATTAATTATCAATAAGATTAGTATGCAAGTTAAGTGATGATTAAGTTCTATAAATCACAGGTTAAGAGTAACCAATTTAATTGCATATGTTTATGTTAATTGAACATAGTACAGGACATGACCCAACGAAATAAATATTTGGATTGTGTTATGTGTCATTATTTATTTCGTTATGATTTTGATTCTAAGTTTGAGATGTTTATCTTTTCCACATGAGGATAGGTTCAATAAATATCGTCTACCGCTGATTCCCGATAAGGGCTGCTATACGGACGTTATTTATGTTCTCTTGAATTGTGCGGGGAAAAGCTAAATAGTCAAGAAAACCGTATGCCCCTCATTAATTCACTTAGTGAGTGACGATATCTGTTTGGGCCCCTTGATGGAGATAGATTGTTTGCTAGCAACTGATACAATTATCTCTAGATCAAGAAACGTATAATCTGCAAGAATGACACATTCCTATCTTGGATTATGCGATGATATCGTGTGACATAAGAATCAAAATAGAGATATACCTTTATTCTCTTATGCAGGATTGAAATATTGTAGCTGTACACTATTTATGCGAATTGGGAATCATAACGTGTTGCTAGATACCGCTTATGAATTGGAATTAAATAGCGATTTAACTCCATGTCCAACGTAGCATAAATCCTCAAAGGGTCACACAAAATTGGTGTTTTAACCATGCGTGCATTATTTATTTATTTGCAATAATTGGTATTGCAAAATATGATAAGTTGATTAATTAATTAAATAGCGTTATAGACCGTTATAATTAATTAAATCAAAGGGATCATATAGAAATAAATTAATGCATTTTCTAATCCCTAAATAATTATTATTAAGTTAATAATTATTTATTTCAACACATATGCATATTATAGGGCTTTAATTAAATAGTTAATTAAAGGCCCAATAGGGAACCAAATTGAGAGCAACAAGAAGGGCCATTTAATGATTGATTAAGTGGACCCATGAGGCAAAGCAAATGGCCCATAAAGGCCTTTATTGTGGCCGGCCATGCATAGAGGTAGGTGGGGTGGCAATTTGGTAAATAGTTAGTGTGAGGTAGGTAGGGTTTGCACACTATATAAAGAGGTGTATGGTTGCAAATCCCCCTCTCTCTCTCTCCCACTAACCTAGCCGCCCCCCCTCCTTTGTGAGGCGCCTCCCCCCTCTCTTCTCTCCCTATTGCTCATGTGTTGAGCCCCATTCTTCCACAAATTGATTAGTTTATTTGCTAGAAGAACGGGAAAGCTAGGGATTAGTCATATCCTCCAAGTTACTAGCATAGCTTGTTGAGGATTTGGTTAATACCAAGTGGACTCGAGGAGCTTTCGACAAGGAGGCCGAAAGAGCAAGCACCACCTTCATCCTAGCCGCGGTTCAAATCCCCTTGGTTACGATATCAAGGGAGGTACATCTTTGAACCCTTTCTCTTGTGTGAATGGCTTAGTACTAGTTCCTATGTGTGTGCATGCTTAATTATGGGTAATTAATAGTAATTATCTTTAAAAAATTAAAATTGTGCACTTAACTAACAGTGGTATCAGAGCACATGGTCGTACTTAAGCTATTTTGATACTTAATTAAGAGAAATTGGCTAATTAACGGACTAGTAGAGATGATGCGTTTGTTTGCTGTCTGGAAATGGTATTTTCTGTGTTGTTTCGCGTTTTTCGATGTGATATGTTCTCTGGAAGATCTTTCCATCTACATGAAAGTTGTAGATCTTTGGATTGTGATTCTTTTGGCATTAGATTCACATTTTTCTGAATTAGTATAGATTTACTGTGAATAAAATGGCGACAGTGCGCAGAACCAGTTTCTGCTCGTACTGTCCTGTTTGAATGGCTTGAAAGATTTATATTTTGAATATAAGTACCAGTGTTCTATGGCTAGATTTAAAGAGGACTTGAAGAGCTTTCTGAGTATGTATAAATTGTTGTATGACTTGGATTAATTTGTGGGTTTTCAAGTATGAAAAGGAAGATCTCGTCAGATCCAGTTTGTTGAGCAAATCGATTTTTCTAATAAACTGTATCAACTGAGAACTCCTTTAAAAATTCTGTTTAAATGGAGTTGTTCTATTTTGAGTTAGGATTCCAGGAAAATTAATTTCATAATTTTTCGTGGAAGTTTGGACCTTCAACTAGGTTAGAACATTTCGATCGACAGTCTGTTCCAGTACAGAATTTGTTGATTGTTTAGTATGTAACTAGAACTTTTTGAACTGAACTTGGTGGTTTTCTTTTCATGGATAGTTAGCCTATAGACTAAACTAGTTTTTCTATGTATATTGTATATATAAAAACTGATTAGAAGGTGGTCTAACAGACCAAATGGTTGAGAGGATAAGCTGAAAGTCTCATAACGGTGTTTCGTGCACTTGTAAGAGATTTGTCATTTTTGATTCTCCCAGATGGTTTAAGATCTCTTCTTGAAATTTTTACTGGTATTCACAACTATGATAAGGAGCTTAAGTAATTTATTTGAGAATTTTTGGAGACCTAAAACCTTTGTTTTTATTGGATTCCATTAGTTACGTTTTTAATAAATTACTGTTTTTCTAAGTATTCAAATTAGTTGAAAACAATTAGAAAACTCCTTGTTTGATCTCCTTTCAGTTATGGGATGTTGAAAGAACTTTCTAAATGAATTTAAACAAGTTTTGTTGTTTAAAATTGAGGATATGTACACGGAATTTACTTATGGCAAACGATACGCAAAGATGCTTGAAAATCGTTAATTGGAAACAAAGTGCTTGTATGTGCTAACTTTGTTTTGTAGGTGGATAGTGGGTTTAGTATGGCTCAAGACTCAATGCCTTGTGGTTGTAATGAATGCATGTGTGAATGTTTGTAATGCGGCCTTTGGTGCCATTAATTAATTAATTTGTTGATTAATTTTTTATGTAACTTGTGAGGCTTGCATGCCCCTAAGGTTAGGACGGAAATAGGAGGTTTTCACATGTATTTTGCACCTTTATTTTATATAGGATTTAGATCCTTATAGAATTTAGTGGGAGGGCAAGGATTAGATTAGTTTTGCTTCATGGACAATGTGGCGAAACTAATGCAAGCGGGAGCCATACAAACCCACAATTATGAGATGCTTGTATGATTGCTTGTGATAGGTTAGGTATGGGTGTATGTTTACACGACCACCAAACAAGCGTCATGATTGTTAATTATCCCAAATTAAAAAAGGATTAAGTCAAACCAAAATTCACTCTCCTTCTTTCTATCCCCTTCTTACGTAGTATGATCGGTCATTGATGTATTCTCGCCGACGCGGGACATCGTGATCCATAATCCGTGTCGGGGTGTAAAACAGATTTACTAGGAGCAAATAGAAAGAAGTAGACTTAACAATGAATCAAATCGGATTATTCATTGGAGTGAAGTTCGTTAATCGAACCAAGAATCATAGGAACGTATGATTGGTTGGAGAACCTATTTCACATTTGTTGGTGTAATGTTCTGCCGACGCCGTCATTGCATTAACAAATAGTGGGAGTGTTGGAAATTCACTACATTTAGGAACATGATTTAATGTAGTGGAAGTTTTACTTAGTTAAAACAAATATTAAAGCATAAACTAATTGACCTCAAAACTTATGTATTGTTGTAGATGTCTTCCTCATCTTTTACGCTACGTTCTCTTCTTGAGAGAGAGAAACTCGCTTTTAACGGTGCCAATTTCTTGGATTGGCATCGCAACCTAAGGCTTGCCTTTAGGTATGAGAAAAGAGAGTATCTCCTCACCACTCCCATGCCATCGGCTCCAAAGGCAACCGCTACCCAAGAGGAAAAGGATGCCTTTGCGAAGCATGAAAACGAGGACATGGAGATGTCCGTCGTGATGGTGGCAATCATGGAATCCGAACTCCAAAAGGAGTTCATGGATAGTGGCTATGGAGTGTTCGCTATGATCACTCGCCTATCCAACATGTTCCAAACTAAGGCTCGCACCGAAAGGGCCCGTCTCATCAAGGCCGTCGCCAACACTCGTTTGGCCGAAGGTCATGAAGTCGGGCCACACGTCATGAAGATGGCGGAGTTGTTTCGGCAGCTCGAGAAGCTTGATACGCCCTTCCCCTCAGGGGCGATTCAAGACTTCATTCTCAATTCTCTCCCTCCAAGCTTCACCGGTTTCGTTGTGAACTACCGGATGAACGGCATGGACAAGAGCATGGATGACATCCAAAACATGCTCATTGAGACGGAGGAGAGTCTAAAGAAAGAGAAGGGCCCAAAGGATGTTCTTGCGGTGAGTGGAAAGAGCAAGAAGATAAGAAAGCGTGGCCGCAAAGGCCCGGTGACGCCCCAAGGTCCGGGAAAGGGTGCTCCCGTGGGTTCTAAGAAGAAGAAGAACCCGGTCACTTCCGAGACCGTGTGCTACTACTGTAGCAACAAGGACCATTGGAAGAGAAACTGCCCAAGGTACCTAGCTGACAAGAAGGCGGGAACTGTCCAACCTTCTACCTCAGGTATATTTGTCATCGAAACCCTTCTCGCTACTTCTCACACAGATTGGGTATTCGATACTGGTTCGTGTGCTCACATTTGTCGAAATGTGCAGGTCCTAAAGAATAGAAGGTGGCTCGAGAAAGGCGAAGTTCAACTCCGCGTCGGTAACGGCACGTGCGTCTCCGCTATGGCCGTTGGGAGCGTGGAACTAACTTTGCCTACTGGTTTTGTTTTGGAACTCAAGGATGTTTTTGTAGTTCCATGTATCACTCGAAACATTGTGTCCGTTTCTTGTTTGGATTTGGATGGATTTGATGTTGTAATAAAGAACAAGTGTTTGACTTTGTTTCGTAATGAAGTTCGTTTTTGTGATGCACATTTATTGAATGGTCTTTATGTGCTCGATTCGAATGGATTTGTTTTGAGTGTTGAAAATGACAAAAGGAAACGTAAGGTTTCACATGAGAATGCGACTTTAATGTGGCATTGCCGCTTAGGTCATATCAACGAGAAACACATCAAGAGACTACAATCCGTTGGTCTCTTGGATCAATTCGCTTTCGAGCCAATTGACACTTGCGAATCTTGTTTGATGGGTAAAATGACCAAAGCGCCTTTCCTCAACAAAGGGATAAGGGCAAATGGATTGTTAGATCTCATACATACCGATGTATGTGGACCTATGAGCATTTGTGCACGTGGAGGTTTCTCATACTTCGTCACGTTCACTGACGATTATAGTAGATACGGGTATATCTACTTGATGCGTGACAAATCTGAAACCTTTGACAAGTTCAAAGAGTTTAAGAGTGAAGTTGAGAACCAACTTGATCGAAAGATCAAGGCCTTACGATCCGATAGAGGTGGTGAGTACTTGAGCCATAAATTTGGCAATTATCTAAAGGAGTGTGGAATCATTCCACAACTCACTCCACCAGGAACACCACAATGGAATGGTGTGTCCGAAAGAAGGAATCGAACTTTGCTAGATATGGTTCGATCGATGATGAGCCAAACTAATTTGCCTATATCCTTTTGGGGTTATGCAATAGAAACCGCAGCTTTTACTTTGAACCGTGTTCCATCAAAGTCCGTTGAAAAAACACCCTATGAGCTATGGTTTGGTTCGAAACCTAGCATGATATTTCTCAAGATTTGGGGTTGTGAAGCTTATGTGAAAAGGCTAGTGAGCGATAAGCTTGGACCCAAATCGGACAAATGTCATTTCGTAGGTTACCCTAAGGAAACGAAGGGTTACTACTTCTATAACCGTGTCGAGAACAAGATAGTTGTTGCACGACATGCGGAATTCTTGGAAAAGGAGTTTATCTCAAGAAGAAGTAGTGGGAGCAACGTGGTTATTGAAGAAATTCAAGAACCACAAAACATACCTCAAGTAGGTAATGTGGTTGTTCCAAACATAGTGCCAAATGAGGTTGCACCAAATGAGGTTGCACCGAATGAGATTGTAGCCGAACCTATTCCTCAAGTTGTTGTGGAAGAAGAGGTTCAAGAACAAGCTCCCTCAAATGAATACTCAAACATATCGCGCGTCGATAGTGTTGAGGACGCACCTATACTTGAAGTTCAAGAACAAAGCCCACAAACCGTTGTGGAGCAAGTTCAAGAACCTCAAGCATCTACCCTACGAAGATCGGCAAGGCCAAGTCGTCCACCTATAAGATATTTAGGTTTGCACGACGTTCTCGTCATGGAGAACGATGAGCCTTTGACCATTGATGACATGAAAAGAAAACCAGACTCCAAGGAATGGCTTAAGGCCATGGAATCCGAAATGCAATCCATGTATGACAACAAGGTATGGACCTTGGTTGATCTTCCCAATGGAGTAAAACCCGTTGAGAACAAATGGATCTTTAAAAGAAAGGTCGACATGGATGGCAACTTGACCATTTACAAAGCACAACTCATAGCGAAAGGTTACAAACAAGTTCATGGTATTGACTATGAAGAAACCTTCTCGCCCGTCGTCATGTTCAAGTCCATTCGGATCATGCTAGCAATTGCCGCATTTTATGATTATGAAATATGGCAAATGGATGTCAAAACCGCCTTCCTAAATGGAAATTTGGAAGAGGATGTGTATATGACACAACCCGAGTGTTTTGTGGATCCAAAGAATGCTAACAAAGTATGCAAACTTCAAAGGTCCATTTATGGATTGAAGCAAGCATCAAGGAGTTGGAACAAACGCTTTGATGAAGAAGTCAAGAAATTGAACTTCGTCCAAAGCGAAAAGGAACCTTGTGTTTACAAGAGGATCAGTGGGAGCGTGGTTGTGTTTCTTGTTCTATATGTTGATGATATCCTCTTGATCGGGAATGATATCCTCGAGTTGAATGCAGTTAAGGATTCATTGAAGAAGGTGTTCTCAATGAAAGATTTGGGCGAAGCCGCCTATATCCTAGGAATCAAGATCTATAGAGATAGATCGAGAAGGATGTTAGGCTTGAGCCAAGATGCATATATTGACAAAGTGTTGAACAAACACAACATGGCTAATTCCAAAAAGGGATTCTTGCCTATGTCACATGGCATTTTCTTGAGCAAGTCTCAAAGTCCGACCAATGATATAGATCGTGAATACATGAAGAAATTCCAGTATCCATCTGTGGTCGGATCGATTATGTATGCCATGCTATGCACTCGTCCTGATGTGGCACATCCGATTAGCGTGACTAGTCGATTCCAAGCCAATCCTGGCATGGCACATTGGACTGCAGTCAAGAATATCCTCAAATATCTCAAGAGAACAAAGGATAGGATTCTCGTATATGGTGGAGACCAAGAGTTCGTTGTAAGTGGTTACACCGATGCTAGTTTCCAAACCGATCGAGATGACTCAAAATCACAGTCCGACTTCGTATTTCTGCTCAATGGTGGTGCCGTAAGTTGGAAAAGTTCCAAGCAAGATACTACGGCCGATTCCGTCACCGAAGCAGAATACTTAGCGGCTGGTGAAGCAGCGAAAGAAGGTGTATGGATCAAGGAGTTCTTGACCGAGCTAGAGGTGGTTCCAAGCATCTCAAGTCCAGTGGATATCTACTGCGACAACACGGGAGCCATAGCTCAGTCCAAGGAGCCTAGGTCTCACCAAAAGACTAGGCACATTCTACGACGATTCCATCTCATCCGTCAGTTGATCAATGATGGATGGGTCAAGGTCAAGAAGGTGGACGGTGCCGCGAACACAGCGGACCCTCTGACAAAGCCTTTATCTCGAGCCGCACATGAGTTGCATGTTGCATCCATGGGGATTAGGCGTATGCCTGAGTGGCTTTGAGTTGTATCTTTTATTACTAGGCTTTAGTATGAGAAATGTATATTTTGGATATTACATTGAGTACTATGCACTTGCTAGAAGTCACCATTGATTGACTCTAGGCCAAGTGGGAGATTGTTAGAGTTATGTCCTAGAAGCCAATCTTATTTAGGCTACTTCTATAGTTTATGTTATTGATGATTTTATATCATTTTTTTCTTGATTTATGTGTTGACAGTTCATTCAGGTTGAGGATCTGAATTATAGATCACTGTGTTTCATTTAGTAGTAAATGACAACAATAAGTCTAAAGCGTCCATAATCTTGATAATTAACAAGGAACATTAATTATCAATAAGATTAGTATGCAAGTTAAGTGATGATTAAGTTCTATAAATCACAGGTTAAGAGTAACCAATTTAATTGCATATGTTTATATTAATTGAACATAGTACAGGACATGACCCAACGAAATAAATATTTGGATTGTGTTATGTGTCATTATTTATTTCGTTATGATTTTGATTCTAAGTTTGAGATGTTTATCTTTTCCACATGAGGATAGGTTCAATAAATATCGTCTACCGCTGATTCCCGATAAGGGCTGCTATACGGACGTTATTTATGTTCTCTTGAATTGTGCGGGGAAAAGCTAAATAGTCAAGAAAACCGTATGTCCCTCATTAATTCACTTAGTGAGTGACGATATCTGTTTGGGCCCCTTGATGGAGATAGATTGTTTGCTAGCAACTGATACAATTATCTCTAGATCAAGAAACGTATAATCTGCAAGAATGACACATTCCTATCTTGGATTATGCGATGATATCGTGTGACATAAGAATCAAAATAGAGATATACCTTTATTCTCTTATGTAGGATTGAAATATTGTAGCTGTACACTATTTATGCGAATTGGGAATCATAACGTGTTGCTAGATACCGCTTATGATTATTGGAATTAAATAGCGATTTAACTCCATGTCCAACGTAGCATAAATCCTCAAAGGGTCACACAAAATTGGTGTTTTAACCATGCGTGCATTATTTATTTATTTGCAATAATTGGTATTGCAAAATATGATAAGTTGATTAATTAATTAAATAGCGTTATAGACCGTTATAATTAATTAAATCAAAGGGATCATATAGAAATAAATTAATGCATTTTCTAATCCCTAAATAATTATTATTAGGTTAATAATTATTTATTTGAACACATATGCATATTATAGGGCTTTAATTAAATAGTTAATTAAAGGCCCAATAGGGAACCAAATTGAGAGCAACAAGAAGGGCCATTTAATGATTGATTTAAGTGGACCCATGAGGCAAAGCAAATGGCCCATAAAGGCCTTTGTTGTGGCCGACCATGCATAGAGGTAGGTGGGGTGGCAATTTGGTAAATAGTTAGTGTGAGGTAGGTAGGGTTTGCACACTATATAAAGAGGTGTATGGTTGCAAATCCCCCTCTCTCTCTCTCCCACTAACCTAGCCGCCCCCCCTCCTTTGTGAGGCGCCTCCCCCCTCTCTTCTCTCCCTATTGCTCATATGTTGAGCCCCATTCTTCCACAAATTGATTAGTTCATTTGCTAGAAGAACGAAAAAGCTAGGGATTAGTCATATCCTCCAAGTTACTAGCATAACTTGTTGAGGATTTGGTTAATACCAAGTGGACTCGAGGAGCTTTCGACAAGGAGGCCGAAAGAGCAAGCACCACCTTCATCCTAGCCGCGGTTCAAATTCCCTTGGTTACGATATCAAGGGAGGTACATCTTTGAACCCTTTCTCTTGTGTGAATGGCTTAGTACTAGTTCTTATGTGTGTGCATGCTTAATTATGGGTAATTAATAGTAATTATCTTTGAAAAATTAAAATTGTACACTTAACTAACAAAGATAACAATAATAATTACAATTGAGGAGCCAAACATCCTATAATTTAAGCAAAATTGTAAGTTCAAAATTGTATCAAAGGTGTAAGTTAAAAAAATGTAAATTGCAATGAATGATTAAAGAGGCATGATTTAAATATAAAAAACAAATTAAGTTTTCTAAACTGCCCTTGAAGGATAAGTTTTTAACACTGTAATTTTTCTTTTTCTATAAAGCAAATATTCCTACTATAATTTATTTTTTTATTATCCTCTTCAAATGCTGAAAAGTTTTGCCAAAATAGAATTAACATTTTATTCAGGAGAAATATAAGCACATCAACGTCAAATCCATCTTTTGTAATCGCTTAAAACCAAAATCTAATAGTAACCCCCCAAAAAAAATTATGCCACCAAAAATATGGAAATCAACATAATCAATAAAAAAAATGACTGTAAGTAATTTTATTAAAATAAATGCGGAATTAACAAAAAATGATGAATACCTTCCGCCATTGTTTACTTTTTGATGTTGTTGATGAGTATCACCAAGTGAGAGAATTATGCCTACACAATCACTTGAGCTAGAAATTCCTCGAGTGTAGAGAGAGCACCAAAACCGAAATGTCTTCTCTTATCTCCATGGTATTCTTAGAAAAATCGGTTTAGATCTTGTTCACCCTTTATTTTCTGTTTTCCTCTCTCTCATGGCGTCGAGTGATTGATGTGTGTTCAGTGTTCTTAAATTTATATTCTAATATACTTAAATTTCGTCGCAAGCGTATGACTATGCATCTAAGTATTTTAGATCGAAGGATGATATTGGAATAATAAAGTTTAGTTTTATTCAATTGACCAGATGGAATACAATTAGGTAAGAAAGTTGTAGTTGCTACAAATTAAATTGTTTAGGTTGCAAATAAAATAAATTCCTAAATTAACAATTCTAATTAAAAGAGGGTTTAACTATCTAATTAAGGCTTATGGGTTTAGGTTAGTTACTTCTTCTTCAGTTTACTCCCAGTCCAGCGACCCGCCAGATGAATTAGCAACCCACTAAAACTTAGGTCGCTTGACCACTAAGTGGGTCACTAACAGCAGCTGGCACAGACAACCCGCTGACTCCTTTAGCGACCCGCTAGGGTAAGCACATATACAACAAATATTTTGGTTTTTAAGTTCAAATTTTCATTAATTAACTCAATTAATGTCGAAAAGATCCTAGATTTCAAGTTTCGTTTCTTAGTCTAGTTTCTACAAGTTTATACCTTTCTAACCTATGGTTTTCTAGACTTCACTATTTTTTGTTCTTGATCCTAACTTAACCTGTCAGCTCTATCCTCATGTTATACAAAGATATGCCTAATATTTTAAGTTGTTTGGATTTAACCACCTAGCAATCAAGTGAGGCCTCAACTTAACGGGTGTAAAAAAAATCTACTTAGATTATCACATCAAATCAATTCAAGCAATTCAAACAATGTATAAAATACAAATATATCAAATTTAAAGTAATATCAAAGCATAATATCAAAGTAAACTAAAGGTTCTCTACCATAGCCCATAGCCCCTAATCAAGTACTACTCATTAGTATACATCTCAAAACAATCAAAGGTATCTAAGTGATAAGAAAATATAAGAAAAAAAAAATCAAGATTACAACAAATGAAACCTAGATCTCCTTCTTTTTGCTCTCTACATGTGCTACCTGATTGCTCCAAACACTCGATTGGTTTCATCCCTCTCTCTTTGTTGGAACATATGCAAAATGCAGATCTAGAGAACCAAATGGTGGTTTCAATTAGAGGGGTATATATAGTAGTCGGTCTGAACCAGGGGCGGATCCAGGATTTAGAGATGGAGTAGGCCAAGATTTGAAGAACTGACCTTAGTTGGTTTATGGTAGTTCATTCAATTTTTTTCGAGCGTGCCGGCAATCAATATAGCAACCATTCCAAGACAAATACCACTAGAAAAAAAACACAAGAAAAGTTTAAGTTATTTACTAGTCATCATCCCATAATTGATTATAAAAAAAATTATGAGAAGTGCACAACACAAATCTTGATTACTGATTCAATGCATGCCTTGTATCAAAATCCAGAAACTCTATGCCTTCCTTGAACCACCCTCTACTTTCTTAAAAAAACTTTCAATGATTTTTTTTTCATGATTGACACCTATCGAAAATAACAATATATAATTAGATTCTATGCAACAATACCTATTTGGATATAATTAAGAGGAAAAAAAATTAAGAAGCTAGCTTTTATGTTCAATTGAAATATGTTGACATTCACCCTGCATCAGCCACTTTAATTGAATTGTATGTTGACTTGGTCCTTAATGAATGACACAAAATCACTATGATTTATGAAAAATATAAGTTATTCTAGAAATACACAAAAAGCGTATATGCACTGCTAATAAACATTTGACATCACGCAACTGATACAGATATTAAAAAAAGTCAACAAACATATTAATATTGAGATTTAAGTGTATCTGTGTATGACAGTATGGAGTCTATACATTCACAAAATGACATATCACACAAAGTTCTAAACATACTTACATACATTCAAGTATTTGCCAATTAATTATCCATCATGGAATGGCCGAATGAGATCATCCTAAATTAGTAAATTCTAATTTTATAAATTGCTTAAAGTTACAGGTTTTCACAAAAGTCCTAAAGTGAAAACTAAAATAAAAGCTAAAAAACATAATAAATAATAAATATTAAAGAGAGAAAATGTCACTATTTTGTTTGAAGAGAGAAAAGGTCACTGTTCGGAGAACGGGAGAAGGCGAGAAGCACTGCCGTAGGCCCGCAGCATCACCGGTCGCTGCCTGTTGGTTGACGGAGAAGACGAATAGGCACCACCTCACCGGCCGCTGGTCGTCACCTCACACAGCTTCACAATTTCTACTCGCTAGCACTAGGTTAGATCATACTTAGACGGCATGAGAGCAGGAGTTCTATCGGAGAAGATTTGGGAAGGTAAATGACTTGATCGATATGAATGCACAGAAGAAAGACTAATGGGCTGAAGTTGGGCTCTAGTCATAGAGTAGGTCAATTCCTAAAATATCATTAGTTTACACTAAATTTTCTATATCTGTAATTAAAATTTATAAATCACAGCATAGGCCAGGCATATCCTGGCCCCCCACTGGATCCGCCCCTGGTCTGAACAGACATGCATGATCCTATCTGTTCAGATCCTGATCCCAACGGTCCTCTTGTCTTGCAAGGTACCCGTTAGATTGTTTAGTGATAGTGGTCCGCTTGTCTAATAAGTGGTCTGCTTAGAATGACTCCACATATTTTCACTGACAAATATAATATGTAGTATGTTAGTTAATTAATAGTTTTTTAATGAACACTTTTGAGAAATTTGAAAAATAGAGTTGACAAATCTTATTTGTTTCGGAAATTTAGCCTTAATAATTTGAAATAAACATAAATCAAAATAAGAGTTCAATCGCATGCACTATCATGAGTGCATGAATGAGATAAATCAAAATGAACTGATCATAGTTGAACATTGAATAAAGTTAAATGACTTGTAGGGGAAAAAATGAGGATAGGCACTTTAAAAAGTTTATTCTCTGATCTATTGTTTGTCGTTAAAATTTTCAGATTGATCTATAATTTTCCGTGTACAACAATAACAATGAAGTGCATGGATAGGATCAACTTGTTGCAAGTTTCCATTAATTGGAAAAATTGTCAATTTGAAGAACTCGTTCTCCCAAAATTATTGCAACCAGGGATAACGCCAACAAAAAAGAAAAAAACAATGCAACTTTAATTAAAAAAAAAATATTATGGAGCTCGTAGTCGGTAGTCTTCTCTTCTTGCTAGTTGCTTGTACAAATCACTGTAGTAAGTACTAAGTAGTAACTTACACGGATGCGTATACGTCAGCACAACGCCATACGGATACAAGTCCATATGAACCACAAAGGACCAAGACTTATAAGTTAAAAGGCGAGACAAGATAAACAAGTGGGTCCCACTATGCTTCTGCAATTCAGAACGACCATTGAAGCTTGTCCATGTCACTGCCTCCGTGCCTCTCTACAGATTACATCCACCCCAAATCGACCCAACATTTGTAAAGCTCCACTCACGCTTTGTTCCGATTTTGTACCGTTTGATTGCCCCTCTCCTTTTCCAACTTCCTTTCAAGGAAAACTGTGCACTAACTGTTCATACATCGTTTTGTCAAGTGGTGATGCATGCATCTTGTCTTTAGTCCGGTTTTGGTCTCCTAATTGTCACCTCAACATTTAATTGTTGTTGATTAATCTCAATCAGACGATATGTTTGTATGCTCTCCAGTTTTTTTACTTATACAAGATGTCCTACACAACTCCATATCACAATTGAAAAATTATTATATATAGTTTTAATAGTGAAGATATATAAGCAAATTTAGATTTATTAATTTGAGTGGTGCTAGCTTATCATGTACTTAGTTTATGGTGCAGGGCAAGTGGGCAACTTAATTGCACAGAGTATTCAATTTTGACGTACGACTCTCGAGTTATGGCCTTATGGGAGAGTCACTGATGAACACACTATGAGGACTTTGATTGTTTAATGCACGTGCATTTTATAAAATAATACTCACCTACAAGTGCCATGCACTGACTTAAAACAGCAATAATTACATTAAAAAAAAGTTCAATTTTTTATTTATTAATTTGTTGTTCGATCTTCCACTGTACTTCTACTCCTATGATTTTGATAAATTAAATGTATATGATCTCTCACTCTATCTTAGTTTTTGTATGCTTACACATGCAAAATTAGGACTTCTATATCATTTTTTTGTTTTACTTCAAGAGCTTTAGAAGACTCATCCGCCACCGATGGGTGCGTTTGGATCGTTGGAAGAAAGAAGAAGAAGAAGGAAGAAGAAGAAAAAAAAATTATAAACAATCCAAACTTTTCACAAAGTTACACACTTCCCAATACTTCTTCTCACTTTTTTCCTTCTTCCCTTCCTCCCACTGTTATAATTAATGTTATTAATTATAATTAATATGGCCTATATTATTAATATAAACCAAGTTCATTTAGATAAATATTCTAAAGGGTGCATCAGATTTTGATGGAAAATCTGATGGACCATATTCATTTAATCAAGATCCCCTTAATTGTCTTAGTTAATATACTCATTTCTGTGATTAAGTGGCACCCTCTCATCATTTTCGCCTAATAAAAGAAGAAACAGAAAGAGCAAAAACGCCAATTTTTATGCCATCATTTTGAACTAAGGGAAATTAAGGAAGATTTGATTTCCGCCTAACGCCATGTCTTCCCTACAGAATTGTAAGTTCTAACTTATGATATTTAATTTTTATATGAAATACATGATCATTAGGGATATTAATTAAAATATTATTATGATTAAATATTTTAATTTCTAATACCCACACCTATCCAAACGCACCCGATTATAACATTCGTCTACTACCAATTTATATTAAACATTACAACAAAGAACAGTTAAAAATGCTTCATATGTGGTGATTCCATGTACGTTAATTTGTTTTTAAAATGTCAATTACTCATAATTAATCTAAAATTGAATGTAAATATAAAACCGTTCATATCGAACTATTTCATTTTCTGTATGCACACATACAAACTGATGACGTATATATGGTTTTGAATATTGCATAAAAATTTTAACAAATTAAACTGATCATACGTGGAATAATTTACTACTTAATTTTTTATGTTCTTCTTTCGCCTGGAAAAAATCGAAACATTCAGATTTTATGTATGCATGCAATTATGTGAAATATTTAGATCTTTTTAGTGACCAACTTATTTTATAATTAAAGTTTTTAAAAATTTTTATTTTAGATTAATTAATAAAAACTTAAGGTACGATGGTGGAAACATTTAAAATATTTAATTAAACCCTCCCACCACTGATTTATAAGTAACAGCAATATTTCAAATTCAACAATATATCCTACAGTAGGATGGAAACTGACAGTGTGGCATATATGAGAAAGTGAAATGCTTGGCAACCTTTTCTTTTTACCCTCTTTTTAAGAAAAAAAAAGAGAGGTAAAAGAAATTTTCTTAACAAGACCAGACCACATATATAATAATTATAAGAAGCATATATTAATTAGCGAGTCCATTTTTCAAAGAACTGGAGACGATGGGAGCTGAAAGTTAATTTAGATATGATGCCCTCTGCAACTGACATCTTACAACCGTGCGAGTTTAGCATACCTTGGTTGAAACATATATATAAATATGAAAGCCATGCGTTCCAACTAAATTATTGAAGATGCGCATGTGAATAGGACTGTAGGAGTTGCATCGTGCATGTATTGCATGAAGGAGGTAATAAGATATTTGATGGGGTGGCCTGGCCCAAGCGGCTTTGGTTCTGCTTCCACTGCTGAACAAGTGACTCAGCATCTCTCTCTTCCTCCCAATCTTACTGCTCTAATCACTGGTACGTCTCTCTCTCTGCTCCCTAGATATATTATAATATAAATAGAGGTTCAATCGTGCTATCTTAATTAATTTATTTCAAATTAATTTGGAAGTACAAGTTATACTTAATAATTAACAATTCAGGCCATGAACAATACATATATATTATCCTGATTTGGGCAGCGACTAATTCTGATTCCTGGTTTTCTTAATTTTGTTACTGTTGGATCCACGTACCTGGCATCATTCTGTTGGCAGATATATTGGAGCTTTTTATTGTATGTTTCTTATGAAAACTAGCTAGTTATAAATTGGAAAAAAGTCAAAAACTGTATAGCATGTATGTATATATATTAATTGTTCCATGCCGGCCTCTTGAGTAGTTGAGTGTGTGAATTGTGGTACTTATCAGGAAAAAAAGAAGAAATATTAGTACATATATATACATTAGATATATATATATATATTCCTTTATTGTTATGCACAGGTGGTACATCGGGAATCGGATTCGAAACGGCGAGAGTTTTAGCGAAGAGAGGAGTGAGAATCATTCTCCCTGCAAGGGATGTGAAGAGAGGAAATGAGGTCAGAGAGCGAATACTTCGACAAAGCCCGGCAGCAGAGATTTATGTGTTAGAACTAGACCTCAGCTCCTTGAGCTCCATTTTGTGCTTCTGTTCTTACTTCCTTTCTCTCGGTCTACCTCTTAACATTCTCATGTGAGTACAGCACTATTTATATATCTTTTTTTTTTTTTTGATGAACCACCTATTTATATATCTTGCTAGGATGACTTTTATTACTTTTCTGCCTAATGTTTGTTCCTCAAGTGGATCAAACCAGATTCTTGAATGTGACATGCATTGGACGACGGATCTTGTTTTGTTAAATAAACTTTTGACTCATTATTGCTTGGACAAACTAAACATTACTACCAAAATAAAATAGATGGGCCTAATTTATAGCTCAATCCAAACCCCACATTTATTGAATCGGCCGGAAATCGGCCCATATATGGATGGTTCCTTAGGATGCTAGGCATATGGCGTTCTGTGCTTGGTTTTCTCAGGGATTAAAAGAAAGTTTTCTGTTAAGTTTCTTTCCTAACTTTTTAATTGGATAGAAATAATGCAGGAAAGTTTAGTAGGAAGCTTCAGTTGACCGAAGACAAGTACGAGTTGACCTTTGCTACAAATTACTTGGGTATCATACTAGAGCTCTCTAATTTATTTAATTCTAACACTTGCCTAGCGTTTGGATCGTCTAAGAATAAATTAGAATTAGTTATCCGAGTAAAAAAAAAATATTATTTCTAAAATAAATTATTTTGGAAAGTTAAAAGTATTATTTCTAGTAGTCTAACATCTGAAATAAATTTTTATTTCTAGTGTGTTTAGATCATTTTTTTTAATCTGGATTAAAAATTGTTCCCATCAAATTCTTAATCCACGTTGAGAAGATCAAATATTGTTTAGAATTACATTTCCATGTTTTATTATTATTATTATTATTATTATTATTATTATTATTATTATTATTATTATTATTATTATTATTATTATTATTATTATTTGCATATGAAACCCGAAGGCAAACTAAAATTTTCTTAACTTTGGAAACTTATTCTTATGTAACATTTTAATGAATGATAAATGCAGGGCATTTCGTATTAACCGAGGTTCTGCTACCAAAAATGAAAGAGACGGCAAAAGAAACAGGGAGGCAGGGAAGGATAATCAATGTTTCATCAATGATACACAAATGGGCAAACAGAGAAGAATTTCATCTATATGACATGCTCAAATCCAAAGAGTAAGCCGACTTCTCTTACATTTGGAAAATTGAATTTTTTTTTCTTATTATTTGAATATTTCCTCAACTTTCTTGGCTCACTACAAGAATATATTTTTTTGGGTTGTATATTTTTTCTCAACAAGACATTTGAGGTGCAATCTTCCATTCAAATTAATAAGTTTGTTCTTTGTTTGGCTTGATTAGCTACATAGAGTATGTGGTGTCTTGATGAATCTTCCTGTAATTTTTTAATCAAGCTCATATATAATATTAGTTGATTGCATTATTCTGGTAAACAAGCCTTTTAAAGTAGCAAAAATTCTGAAACATCTCGTACTCTTGCAGCTACAACGCGACACGTGCTTATGCACAGTCGAAGTTGGCTAACATTTTGCATGCAAAAGAAATAGCAAAACAACTGAAGGTAATTTTGTTTTCCATATAAACTACTATAATTTCGAGATGCCCTACATATACATATTTTCTTCACCATGTATGCCTTTGATTGATTCTGTCAGGAGAAAAGGGTGGAGATAACAATAAATGCAGTTCATCCTGGAATCGTGAAGACTGGAATTATCAGGGATCACAAAGGATTCGTAACAGGCACATCCCTCTTTAAAAAAGTCGTCATATTTAACAAACGTTATTGCGTATATATTATCAATGATTTTCCAAATCAGTACCATTGACCCCCATTTCTCTTCAAAAAAACTAAATAAAGAAAGAGTAATGTATCTATAAATATACACTATTTGGTGGCTACAAAATTATTGCTTCAATTTTAACAATCCTAGAAGAAGGTTTAATATACAATTTTTTTTACAAGAATATGTGTCACAGTTCTTTCCTAATTAAAACCCATATATTACAGTAATTTTACTACCGGTTTGGCAACAAGGATTATCCTAGTTCCTGAAAAAGGATGTATGCTTGTATTTGACCGTTGCAAACTAATGCTAGATTACATAACTTTGTTTGTTTTTTTATTTTGTTTTATGAAGCAGACTGTATATTTTTCATTGCTTCAAGACTTCTGAAATCAACATCTCAGGTTTGCAATGAGCTCCTTCAATCAACCGAAGGATTTTATACAGAAAGTTACAATACATTCAAATAATCGATACATATATGCATTTGCATATCAGGAATAATTATTGCTAGTATATGTATTTGATTTGCAGGGAGCTGCCACCACTTGTTACGTAGCGCTTAGCCCCAAATTGGAGGGCATTTCTGGAAAGTGCTTTGAAGACTGCAATGAAAGTTCTTGCCGGGGTGATTATGATCGGATGGCTCGAGTGCTCTGGGAGGAGACTCATGCACTACTTCAAAGAAAACTTCGATCTCGCATCAAGCATGGAACAATTACATAATTTGACGGAGATGGACAAAAAAGAAAAAGAAAAATTTGAAATTCAAAGACAAAAAATAATCATTTATTCGCTGGAAAGTATATTGTAAATAATTGGTTGTTTGATCAGGGGTTTATAGATTGCGCATTCAATTAAAGAATCAGGAAGACAATAAGGTGTGCACATGTACATGTTCTTCAAATCAATTTGCAATACTTCTATGATGTGAGTGCGGATCCGCAGGTTGGTCAGCAAGGGGAAAAAAACCAAACATAACTAGGCACAGCTGTATTTCTTTCTTTCATTTTGTTGGGCTTTCCTTCCCGTCATCCCGTGGCCCGTGGACTTCAAATATTTGTCAATGTGAGTCCTAGGGCTGCAAACGAAATGCCATTTCACTCTTTTTCGTTTCGTTTCACTCTGATGAAATGGTTAACGAAACAAAATTTAATTTTGTTTCGTCCGGTTCAGCGAAACTATTAATGAAATAATTAACGAAACAATGAAACAGTTTCGTCACTGTGGTAATCACGAAAATTATGTAAATTTTGACCGTTTTGTCATTGCGAAACGATTAACGAAATTAAAATCAGTTTTGTCGCTCAAACGAAACGGTTAAATGAGACACTCTAATTTCGTCGTCGTTTCTAACGTCCGACACCCCTAAATGTGACTATGTGAGTAGAACAATGATATCAAGTGACACTAACACCTAGCACCTAATGCTATGGAATTTATTAACTTCGTGATTTTAAGACGTTAAGTTTTCTATATAGGAGGATTATATTTATGCCAATCTCATCAGGTGAGTTGCTGGAAGCAGTGGCTTAACAAGAAAAGAAAAGGATATCTCCAGTATTGCTAACAGGAGAGGAACTGGATCCAAATTAAGTTTCTACTTTCTAGTTGAAGCGCACTGAAATTATTATCACTAATACATAACCTCTCACTAACAATTAATTAAATTTGAGAAACAGAAACGTTTTCCTTCAATTTAAATAAATGCCTTGTCTCTGCCATCCTTTGCTCCAACCTGTACTCTCTTTCTCTTTCCAACGTAAAAAGGATCCAAAAAGAAAGAAATGGCAGCACAGCGGCCATATGCACATGTCGATCAGACCTTACGAGGGCTTGCTGGTCAAGCTGAAGGGTTTGGTCGACAAGCAATAGGTGGCCTCCATGGAGCTGTTTATCATGTCACCACACTGGATGGTACATGTTTTTCTGCCCCTTTGATTTTTCTTTTTTGTCCCCTTTTTAAGTATGATATATGATTCAAAATTCCTCAAATTTCCCGATAATGCAATTGCATCTCATAATTTGCATTTCATTTTGAGCCCTAACTTTGATATGAGAGATTTGTATTTTCAATTAGTAAGTAGTTCGGTAAAAAAAATTTTAATAAATGATATGTACTCAATATTTAATAGCATTGCCACCCATGAAATTCAAACTTCAAAGTTCCATTGATTACTTTCAGTTATGATTTATCAAAATACAGACGATGGACCTGGCTCGCTCAGGGACGGGTGCCGAAAAACTGAGCCTCTTTGGATTGTATTTGACATTTCGGGTACAATTAATCTGAATTCTGGCTTGAGAGTTCTATCTTACAAGACAATAGATGGCCGTGGTCAACGGGTCAAGTTGACTGGCAAGGGATTGCTGCTGAGAGAGTGTGAGCATGTGATCGTATGCAATTTGGAGATTGAAGGTGGCAGGGGTCATGATGTGGATGCAATTCAAATTAAACCAAATTCAAAACATATTTGGGTTGATCGGTGTAGCTTGAGTGATTTTGAAGACGGACTGATTGATATCTCCCGTGGAAGCACTGAAATAACCATTTCAAGGTAGCTCCTATATATTACTTTGGAGTAAACAGAAGTCTTAATTGTACTCTACTAAAACTTACAAATGTCATAAATTAAAGGTGCCATTTCTCAAATCACAACAAGACTATGCTTATTGGGGCACATTCCTGCGACATAATCGACAGATCAATTCGTGTGACAGTACACCATTGCTTTTTTGATGGAACGCATCAGAGGCATCCACGAGTCAGATTTGGAAAAGTGCACCTTTACAACAATTACACCCGAAATTGGGGTATATATGCTGTTTGTGCAAGTGTGGAATCACAGGTTTACTGTTATTTTCACGCTCATCTAAAAATGTCCAGAATTGTTTTTTTTTTTTTTTAAAGAAAATTAGGGGTCAAGCCCCAAACTACAAATTTCGGTTCTGTGGAAAGAACCTAAAATTGTTGTTAACTGTGGTTATTGAATTGATGGATTTATGCTTCAGTACAACATTATTATTCTTTTTTTTTTTGCTATTAATTGGACAATAGATAGTGTCTCAATGCAACATCTATGAGGCGGGAGAGAAGAAATTGGTTTTCATGCATCTAATTGAGCAGGTCCATCTCTCCTTTTGTATTATAGTATTTTTCTTTTTTGAATAACCCATTTTGTACGTATTATAGTTGCTTCTCACATACTGTACTGGTACCAACCGAACCATTTGCCAGCATGGTACATGTATTAAGCCCTTTTCATTATGATAACTTAGGAATGAGATTTCAAACAATATCAAACTCCTATGGTTTTATAGGCACGTGTATATATATATATATACAACATACTATCATAGTATCATATGTGTGATGATCAGGTTACGTAAGAATAGATACTGGTGGTACGACCAGCAGCAATGGTTAAATTTTATTCCTTTGAATCTAGGCACCAGATAAAGAAGTAGGCACATGTGGATCTGTAAGGTCGGAAGGAGACCTCCTTTGGAATGGCGCTGGGACCTACGTGACAGAAGAAGCAAACAATGATCAATCCGTTTTTAAGGTTGAAGAACACTATGAATCATGCTCTGTTGAACCCGCAACAACAGCCCTCGTAGAGCTCCTACAACAATCTACTGGATGGCAACAGATTGTGATACCCATGGAGAACGTTCAGTAATTATTTGGAGTTGGAAAGCAAATTAAAGCACCATGACATCAAGTCATGGACTATTATATATTAAATTTCAGTAATGTAACAATTTGAAATATTTATATTCATTTTTTATATTGAAATAAAAATTTCAGAGTTGGTTAAGATGGAAAAATATATACGTCAAAGTATCCCATAAGCCGATCGACCATATTGTCTCGTTTAGTTCAGTCAATTTGGTTAATTTTTATTTTCTTATGTCACTTTCTCCTTCTCCTTCCCGTTTACATTCTGAAGATTCTTACTTCTTACTATCTTCGATGATTCGTTTATAGAGTCTCTATTCTTTATATAGGTTAAGAATGAAACACATCTAATAGTTTAACTCCAACTTTACCTGGAGATTGCTAATTACTTTTTTTTCAACAATGCATACTTTGCATGACTGGCTAACATATATTTAATATTTTTTTGGTTATATACTTAATAACTCCCGCCGTAATTGTCAAATTATAGTTGAAAATAATATCAAGTGTTTTTTTTTATCCAAAGTCCTTTAATAACTGCCGGTTGTTTTAATTGAGAACATATTCAGGTTTAATTAAATTTTTAATGGAACTCCAGATTTTAAACAATTAATAATAATAACTTCAGATTGACGTCCTACAATAATCGTTGGTTATTAAGAAATAAAACTTGAGACTTTCTTAATAAAATTTCAGTTTTGACTTTTGAATAATAACTTTATATTTAACTTTTGTATAAAATTTCAGGTTATAAATAATAAATAACAAGGACTGACAAGGATCATTTTTAAGATTTCTCATCCTATCAAATCAATTTCTATTTTTAATTAAAATGTGATTGCTCCTTATCTACTGACAAGGATCCAGCAGCTTCTCTTCCTTCTCCTTGGTCAAGAGAAGTTACTGATGCGGTTCAGCAATTATCTTTTGCCCAAACAAACTTGGGTCCTGATACTGTCTCTTGGAATTGGAACTCGGCCGGCACCTTCTCAGTCAAATCAGCTTACCGAATGTTGGTCTCCAGTGGCAAAGTCAATTTTCAGGCATCTTCGATCTGGAAACTAAAGTTGCCTCCCTCTTTGAAATTATTTGCTGTTTTACTGTTCCACAATAGAATTCTAACTCAGGAAGCCCTGCACAAAAGGAGCATTATGGTACAGCCAGGATGTGTGTTATGCAGCTCAATTATCTTGGAGTCGGCAGACCACTTGTTCTGCCTCTGCCCTTTTACTTTACAAACCTGGCACAATTTGAGGACTCTTTTTCCATTAATCTCTATACCAGTTTTCACTGACCTAAGGTCCTTCTGGGATTACACTCTTCTACATGACAATTCAAGTGGAGGCAGCAATACAGCTGTACTGGCAATCACAACCAGCTGGGCAGTGTGGTTGGAGAGAAATAATCGAATTTTTAGGCAACAACATAAATCTGCAGGCTCTTTATGTCATTGGATCGTCTCTCAGCACGAGTTGTTCTTAAAGCATTGCTAAGTTTAGGCAGCTTCATTTCTTAGATTTTGTTTTTCTGTTTTTTCCTTTTTCTTGCTTGGTAGCCTCTATCAAGTTTCTCTAAAAAAAAAAAAAAAAAAAAAAAAAACAACTTTCTGTTTTTTTGTCTCTGATCTCCTACGCTTGACTTCCTCTACCCCTCCCCTCCTGACTTCTAGCGCCTAACAATTGTTATTATTAACTAGGACAATTAGTATAATAGTATAATTGATTTCATTAACTAATTGTCCTCATCTGTAAACTATGACAATTTAGTTTATAGAACCATGACAATTAGTTTACAAAAGTAGGACAATTCGAAAAAAAAATAATTTTTTCAATATGGGTTAGAGAATCAGCATGTGAGGGGGGAGGGATTAAGCGTATGTGTCAGAAGGGGGTTGTGTGCATACACATTGGATGGTATGTAGTTGGCGGGGATCGATGAGGATCAGAGGTAAAAATGTAAAAAGGCGCTTCACAAGATGACATGGATGAGAATTAGAGACAAAAACGAGAAGGACAAATATTTCGAAAATGAAAAAAATTAAATGATATCGAGGAGGGAATGATGTGATGACGTTGAGGAAGGAATGATCTTGAGGAATTCCGATAAACAACTTCTCATTATAACTGTAGATTTTGATAAGAACTTCGATTCGTAATAAATTTTTAATTTTAAATAATAACTTCAGGTTAATATTTCATCATTCACTTCATGAAATGCATGATTCTTATAAATTCCGACAAAAATATAATATATAAATATAACAAAAAAAAAATTCAATCAAACCTCTTACTTACAAAATAATTTGAGTCGGCCAATCTGAATAGAATTAATTTAGAGTAGTCGATTTAAATAACGAGCGCACGTAAAAAGGGCAACCAATGAGTCGTGGTCTGTTTTTGCTAATTTGATGAGATTACAATTACAATCATTCGAGGCTAAGAGGCCTATGAAAACAAGTAAACAACCAATGAGTTGTGCTAAGACAGATTCAAAAGTCAAAACCTCTTATACATTGTACGTAGAATTTTATGAATCACAAACCAAAACTCAGTCCACGGTGTAATACAGTAAAAAAATAGTATGAGGTTTTTTCTCTTTTGCAGATGTTAATCTTATGAAGAGTTTAATTAACGAAATTAATGTGGGGGTCACTCCTGTGAGATAAATTAGTCCCCATGCATGCATCCTTTATCTTCTTCTAACGGCTAGTGTTTCTCATTGTGAGCATTGAGCTTTGCGCCGAGGTCGAGGGTGTTGGAGACAAGCTTGCCGAGGAGCGAGTGTACTTTCTCCGGTGGATAACTTGCCTCTGGCACCTCACCCACTGAATCTGTGCATGTCGTCACATGCGTACCTGCACAATTAATTCAACCTTGCAGTTTAGTTCCAACTTCCAATATGATGAAATCATAATTAAATTAAATGAAGGAAATTAAAGGGGGACCAGTTTTCTAGCTTACTTGCGGCGGATAGCTGGGTCATGAGGTCGTCGTGGCTGCCCCGAGTCTGGAGCAGTACCTGGGACTGGTGGAGTGCGTCGAGTAAAGAGTCGTAGCTCTCTTGGCAAGCATGGAGGGCGCTGCCCATGATCCCCTGGTAGTCTTGGGATGACGAATTCATTAGCTTTCCCACCTGGATTGCCGCCTGCTGCGTGGTGGTGATTGCCGCCTCCACGTTCGCCTGCACCAAAGCATTTGGAGACGTGGCTCCGGAAGCCTTGGCCACCTTCAGGCAGATCTTCTGGTATTGAATATCATCCTTGCACATAGTGGTCGGGTTGAATAATGCTATGCGGTTTGTGTGCCGCATCAAGCGGCTCTCTCCAGTCGCCACGAGGGCAAAGAGGACGAGGAAAACAACTGCTGCTGGTTGGCCGGCCATTCTAATGTGTTGCTTTTGCTGATTGATCAATTGGCTTATATATTATTAATTTGAAAGGGGAAGGGCTCTGCTTGATCAACCTTCCCAAGGGCTAGCTGGGGAGAGAGTCGATTGGAGATCTATAATTTTAGCACTCGACATATGTCATTCTCAAAAGCCCAATATATATAAGCACCTAACCTTGCCCCGCTGCGCTGTCTATCCTGACTCCTTGCCTATTTTTGGTTTGGTGGTCGTGTCAGCTGTGTGCCATCCATGATGTAGCGGTGCGTATAACAGACGGCTGTTATATTCGGCAGTGACCTGCATGCTGTACACCTTCATATTAATTGTCTGTGCTGTGCTTCAATTAGCCTTTTCACTGTTATTTCTGTGACTGGTTATGCTTCAAGTTCGGGTTTGCATTGATCGATGGGCATGCATATTTGCTATAATAAGTATATAAGGACTAAGGAGTATTGATTAGTTGGCAAATTACAGTATTTTATTGTTTTGGATCTGGAAGAGATACATACCAATTGTTATGTGTATTTATAGCGATTAATAACTCTACCGCGCTGGCACACATTTCAGCCATATATCTTTTCCTTGATGGGGCAATGTAATAAGCTAAGTAATTATTTTTCGGCATATGATTATTCAATGACTGTAACATTGTACTATATATCTTAGTAATAAATGACCCTAAATTAAAATCAAGTTGTCAACTCATCAAATGCCCAGCCTTATTACTGATAGAAATGACCAGGATTAAATGTGTGTGTATATCCTCTGCTCTGAAATATGATGTATGTTAATTTGAGAATAATTTAGGATTTATTCGATCGTCTATACAAAAACCTATTTTTAAAAAAATCAATGAACTTGATATATATACCATCTGTATCTAAACTAACAATAAAGAGTACATATATAATAATTTTTATTTCAGTAGATTTTGACAATATCTCTCGAGGATATAAATGGTTATATGAATGTCGGCAAGGATTTCTCATAAGCAAATTCATACTAAAGATAAAGAATTGAGCTGCGTTGCTTTTAAATAAGCTCATTTATATTATTTCTCTAATTCTAATGCCAAAAGTTTCATTAGGCACCAAATAACATTCAATAAACTGGAAGGACACAATCCAGAAAGTCATATATAGTTCTCTTTGCATGAGAAGATCAAGCTGCTATTGCCACCACGGGGTACTTCTTCCTCCTCCCTACTGTCAGGAAAAACACCTTCGCGAGCACGCTGGGCCTCCTCAACGACCTTGATCACATTGGCCTGGCCTCGACAACCATTGCTGGCAAAGACATACTGAAGCCGTAGGTGGTGAGTACAACCTTAGTGCATAGGTTTTTATATGGTGCATTAATTGTGCTTGCGGAAGAATGTGGTGTTGAATGTGGACAAATGGTGAACATGGTTGGTATGCCGGCCATGGGTGCTTCTCACAACAGAAGCAAAGACGAGTAGGACATAGACGGTCAGGAATGTGGCTGTTGGATTAGTATCCATTAGTCTTAATTATTTTGGTTGACCCTTGAGGGGGCATTAGAATTGTGGCAAAGGAAAGTAAAGGGGGCTGAAAATGAAGGTGCTTGGATTCGTAAAAAGATTATATAAGAAGGTGCTTTAAGAGTTGTCGTTGGCTAGTTGAAAATGAATTAAAATGATATCATGCATGTTTCCTTTTATTTAACTCTACATTGATAAAAATGCCACACAATGGTTGTGAGGCAAATGGGCAGCTACTTGGTGCAGTTTTACTAGTACTAGTATTGTGCTGAGGCGCTAGTCTGCTGGAAACTGTCATCGCCAAACTACACCAACAAAGTTAAAAGTAGTGAACGTACCTTGATCTTATAATAATACCAAAATCTCAAGGTCTGCTGGAAACTGTCATTTCTTCGCGTACAAAATTTATTTGAATGCCAAATATATATGATGTATGGTGCGGACATTAAAGAACATATGCCACTAAAACGCATCGAATGCGTCCATCATTTAATTGGCAAAAAGAAACTCTGGAAGAAAATCAAGGAATTGCCTTGTAACACAATAAAACATAATAATTCCCCTAATTTTAAGTGTTTTTAAGTGTGGTTAAAATTTAGAATCCCAAAATAAAAACTAATCCAGAAAGGGCTAAAAATTTACATCTGATCAGCAAAACTACCCTCCAGTACTCCATTGCTAGCACAGCAGTCAGCAAAACTAAACTATATGTTAAATTACAAAATAATCTTCGAAAATTTGTCTGAAATTTTTTTGAAGATAAATTGGAGGTCTAAGCCACCCAACTTATTTTTAAATTAAATGTCTATGAAAGACCCCCCAGCCGGGTTTCGAACCTGCGACCTTTCACTCAAAGAGTCAAGGAGCATTGCTCTTTGTCTGAAATTAGAAGGTGGCCAATAGAAAAGGTAAATTAACAAATTATCCCCACTCAAAAAAATTCAACTCATGCACATATGGAATATATTTCAAATGTAGCATTAGTCAATCTCCATATCATTCTCTTTTGGGCTACCCGCAGAAGACCAAATTTTAATTGTCCGGTCATGTGCTACGGTTGCTATCTTCTGTCCATCTGTGTAGCAAATACAAAACAAAATAAGAATACAGATCAAGTTTCAAAATATTAAGACCACAAGATATCTTATACAACCGCAAGGTACCCTCAGTATACCACTAGACAAATAAGAAGCAAAGATCTGCAGGATTACTTTGATATATTCCCATTAATTAAATTTTACCCTTATTTAATAAAGAAACTAAGGCACTCTCCTAAGGGTTTCAAATAAAGCCAACCGCTATTCAATTCAGTGCCGTATGTACAGGTATCTGGTTAGTATAGCACCTAATTTGCCAGACTTACATGAAACAAAGTGACTAACTGAACAACATATAACTACAATTGACGTTGAAGACAAACAGAGATCATGATAGCTTACCACTTGTGATATCCAAACCAGTGACTTTGGCTTCATGTCCACCTAGAATTTTGATTGGCTTGAAATCTTTACACCATAAGAAAGATGGTTTTTACATAAATTTTTATTACTAGACTTTTTTATTTATGTTGGACATTAATCTATTGCTAGATTTATTTTTTTTATTACTAGATTCAATTGATGTACTAAATCTAGAATTTTTTTAGTAAGACACAATTTTCTATTAATATCTCCTAAAAAATCTAGCAATTTATTTTTGCTAGACTTTTCTAATCTTGTAATATCTAGTGTAGCAATTTAAAAAAGTCTAGCAATTTATTGTTGCTACATTAGATATTACAAGATTCAAAAAGTCTATCAAAAATAATTTGCTAGATTTTTAAGGAGCTATTGATAGAAAATTGAGTCTTGCTAAAAAAATCTAGATTTAATGCATCAAATAAATCTAGCAATAGAACAATAATCAACATAAATAAAAAACGTCTAGCTATGAAGTCTATGTAAAGACCATCTTTTTTTAGTGTTAGATGACCATAACTGAAAAAATAAATACAAAAGATGATTAAGTAATAATGTAATATTGAAATATTGGGGGCTTCGACTTAAAAAAAGAACTTTTTGCTGGCCCATCTAAATAAGAAAAGATCAATCTATAAACACTAGAAAAACCTCAAATATTTGCACCCTACAAAGTGAGAATTATTTGAATCCCGCACTCGTCGCTAAAAAAAAAAAGAAATTTAAAAATAAAATGAAATTCGTCCCAAAACAATCTACCATCTCTTTCCGCTGAAGAAAGAGAGGGTGATGAACGTGGTATTTTTAAAATTCTTGATATTACAATGTATAGAAGATAATCAGACCATTTTATGGTTTTGCGCACAACTAAATGAGAATATTTTCTTTTAAACTGGCAAAAAAATGAAGAGTTCTCTAAAAACATACAGCTGTTTTGGTATCATATAAGGATGTTGCCAAGAAGTATCCCTCTTGTGGTTCATATTTGACTTGAGATATCAGATTCTTATGGGCAGGAATGGAGTATATATTCTTCCTTTTTCTCAAATCCCAAATTCGACAGAAGTTATCTTCGCTGCCAGTTGCCAAGTGATAACCATTAGGAGAGAAGCTGATCCCAAGAACCTGTCAGGTAAACCATAGCTGTGAGTAAAAATGGTAAATGATATGGTGAAAATGTCATCAATTTGAATTCAAAAGTTGACTTGAAATACTACCCAAGACAGAGAAATCCAATGCCAATACTAAAATAAAATTTTTCAGCCATTAGAAACTGAAAATAAATTTATATCAATGTACCAATCAGTATTGGTACTTTGGTAGTTATAGATGCTATGGTAACAACCTCTCAAGACATCTTAATGTCTGTCCCGGTGTGTCCTTGAGGTTCATAAACCTTGGGGTCATTGCAATAAAGATGCCATCTTAATGTCCATCCCGGTATGTCCTTGAGGTCATTGCAATAAAGATGCCATGCAAGCCCCAAATTAGTAGAAGTGCGCCATCCATGCATTCAGAGGTGCAATTTTTAGGTTCAGGGTGTTGTTCCGCAGAGGGAATATACCATGTAAATGGGTGTAAAACAGTTTTAAAACCCCATTTTTTTATCACATCAGCGGTATTGGAATTACTTCATGGCGTTAATTAAAAGGTTAAGGGAGAATAAAATGATTTTATAACATACTGGCTTGACATGCCCCTCAAAGGCAAGAATGCTCCTCCCTGTACGCAAATCCCACACACGTGCAAGCGAATCAAGACCGCATGATGTGGCCAAGGATCCATCAGGATGGAAGCAAATACTGTACACACTCCTGCTATGGCCTTCTTGCAATAACAGCTCTTTGCCAGTGCCGACATCCCAGAGCCGCCAGGTCTTGTCGAAGCTAGCAGTACCTAGATACTTCCCAGAGGGATGGAATGCAATCCTTCCAAGACGGTCAAGGTGGCCTTTGAATGTGGTTAGGAGGTTTCCGTTGTTGTCCCAAAGCTTCGCAGTCCGATCAGCTGATGCAGATGCTACCAACAACTTCATTTCAGTAGGGGAGCATGCCACATCAGTGGCACGTTCGTTATGCGCGGGAATTGTTCTGTTAGAGTTTGGACAAAATATATATCTATGTACAAAGTTAGATATACCAATATGCGGAAGCCTTGGATCGACGGTGACCTCTTTCACGTCGAGTTGGATTGCTTGCACTTCGTCTTCACACACCAGTAAGAATAGACCACGATGAACAAGAGTCTATCTCAGTATCCACAGCACAGATGCCTTGGACTCACTGCACAATCACGAGTATGACCGTCGTGATTGAAACACCCCTCTCAAGTTCTTGATTTTGTATCGATACACAAAATCGAGATGGTGGAACTCTCCCTCTTTTTCCTGACTCTCTAAGAGTAGTAGAGACTCTCTCTCTCTCTCTAAAATAAGTCTGTCACCTTTTCTTTTATAAGAGGCGTTCAGATTAAACAGATCAGACACTCTTTGATGAAAAGGTGCCAGTCTGTCGACTCAATCAGCGACCCGCTGATGATATCAGCGACCCGCTGAACTAAGTCTCCACCATATAAAACTAATATCTCCCTCTTGGAGACTTTGTTAACTGCAGCAATGTCTTCATACGGCAAATGTACCGTGCGACTAGCGTATATACCTGCATGCGGGAGCTACAAGACCAAACTTTAACATATGTTAAAGCCAGCCAAGAGGCATCGACCCTTTTCTAAAATAAGCAGTTTATATGTACATACTCATACCCTAGATCTATCAAATCCAGCACTAGACATAACATTGCCAACCAAGCTAAGTGGCAAATGTTTAATCCATTTCAATCTAAGTTTCACAAATGTTCCCTTCCTCAATCCAAATGATGAGTCCGGTGGTACCTGAACATAAAGAAACACTCTTTGTGCGATTTGAAAATTAATCTTCCTTATGCACTCATATCAATCCAAGTAAAGTTAATCGCTTTCCCAGCAATGCACCGGTAGACCGAATCATACATAGCCATAGGTAACACACCAAAGTAGCAGAACATTAACTGTACTTTTCATGACATAGTCACTAGTCATAAGGGTATGTATTTGAGATTCACACTATGAGGAGACAGCTGGTATAGGTCCTGAGACCACTCAACTCAATCTCAACGCCGCCAAGCACACGTGGTATGAAACACGTGCTATAATGAACTGTCTATCAATACAGACGTATGTCAAGTTCATTATACAAGTTAAGATCCAATTACAATCTAAGTGTCTATGGTCTAGACCGTTATCATTGTAATTCATCCTGAGACTCTCAACAAGACCGCTGCCACGAGCGTCAAGGAGTGACTCACCTTGGCTACTCTTTGAGCTACATGAATTGTGGGGATCAACTCATGTTGACTCGCCTAAAAGAAGACAAATCTCATCTTAGTCTATAACTAAGGCGACAACAAGCTTCGGCTACAGAAGTAGCTACATTAGTCCTCGACTAATCGCACATAGCTTGATAAAGTCTCATCTCTGCATGCCCCAGGCATCAGAGGCGAATGCTTGTGTAAATAAGCCATTCTAGCTCATTGACATACTACCATAATGCTAACAATTTATTGAACAAAGTAAATATATTATGAAGTTGAACAGTAATCAATTAAACAAACATATTATTATCACATTGTTCAATACACACATACAAAAACATACATAGATAAAACTGTTCACAATCAACAGTATCAGCGGCTAGCTGGATCAATAAGCGGCCCGCCAGGAAATCATGCGGTCCGCTTGAATGTCAAGCGGTCCGCTCCCGTTCTGAGACCGAGAGCTCTGACATGTCTCAAAAACAGATCACGACTGATCGGTTTTGTCAGAGGATCAGCAATCATTTCTCCAGTAGAAATATGCTTCAACATGATCTCCTTATCTTCCACTAAGTCTCTAACAAAATGGTACTTTAAGTCTATATGCTTTGTCTTATCGTGAAACTTAGGGTCTCGAGAATACGCAATTGCTGCCGTATTATCGCAATAAAGTATCAAAGGTTCAGGAGAAACCTTGAATATCCCTAAATCACGTAAGAACCGCCTCAAGCATACAGCTTCTTGTGCAGCAGCCGCACAAGCAACATATTCAGCTTCCATAGTGGAAAGCGCCACACATGTTTGCTTCTTGCTACGCCAAGAAATAGCAGCTCCACCTAGCATGAACACGAAGCCAGATGTGGACTTTCTCTCATCTAGATCTCCTCCCCAGTCAGCATCACTATAGCCGACTAAATGCAAATCAATTCCTTGATAGCATAATCCATAGTCCAGAGTGCCTTTGAGGTACCGAATAATCCTCTTGACTGCATGCCAGTGTGCAAGTCCAGGATTAGACTGAAATCGGCTTACGAGACTCACCGCATAACAAATATCGGGTCTCGTACACATCATTGCATACATAATGCTGCCAACAGCACTTAAGTATGGAACATTCTTCATCCGATCTCTTTCTTCGTCAGTTTTAGGACTCATTCTAGAACTCAACTTGGTGTTTCTCTCAACAGGAGTGTCAAAAGGTTTACTCTCAACAAGAGCAAACTTCTCAATTATTTTCTCTAAATAATTTCTTTGAGATAGTTTAAGAAACCTTTTAGATCGGTCTCTTTCTATCTTGACACCTAGCACATAGCTAGCTTCACCCATATCCTTCATGTCAAACACGGAGGAGAGCCATACCTTTGATTCCTCGATCAAAGACATGTCATTTCCAGCCAATAGAATATCGTCTACATATAAGGTCAAGATTAGAAAAATATTCTTGGACCGCTTCACATAGACACAGTGATCTTCTTTCATCACCTCAAACCCGTTTGACAAAACGGCTCGGTGGAATTTAAGATTCCATTGTCGTGAAGCCTGCTTGAGACCATAAATGGATCGGCGGAGTTTGCACACCTTGTGTTCCTCCCTTTTAGCCACAAACTCTTGTGGTTGTTCCATGTATATCTCTTCCTCTAACTCTCCGTTGAGGAATGCAGTTTTAACATCCATTTGGAACAGCTCTAAATCAAGCGATGCAACGATAGCTAGAATTAAGCGGATAGAAGAAAATCTCACCACGGGTGAGAATGTTTCCTCGAAATCCACTCCCTCTATTTGAGTGAATCCTTTTGCCACCAAACGAGCTTTAAAACGGTCAATTGATCCATCTGCCTTTCGCTTAACTTTGAGAATCCACTTATTCCCAACAGCCTTGCGACCAGGAGGTAAATCAACTAACTCCCAAACTTGATTCTTTCTCATGGATTCCATTTCTTCATTCATTGCCCTCATCCATTCCTTAGCATAACGACTCGAAAGTGCATCCTGCACATTTCGAGGTTCAACTAATCCATCTTGAGCAGCCAAGAATATTTCTCCCTCATCGATCTGAAATCGACGGCGGGGTACTAGTCCTCTGGCACTTCTGCGAGGTTCAGAATTTTCTGTCTCTGACTCCAAGTCAGCGGTCCGCTTAGTGTTTATGCGACTCGCTAGAAATTCCTGGCGACCCGCTTGAACTTCAAGCGACCCGCTCAAACTGGGCGATTGAAAGTCTGTTTCCATGGAAACGGTTGTTTCTGCAACATCACTAACACTAGGACGTTGAGGAGGACTAACCAAATCTCCCTCTTGCTCCTCTACATCTATGTTATTAATGTTTTGATGAAAAACAAGTGTTTCAAACAGATTTCTATCTTGTGAAACCTCACTTTGCTTAGGAAATTCACTCTCAAGGAATGTAGCATCTCTCGACACTATTTCTGTTACTGTCCCACTCAGATCATCTCCAATAAATATGTAACCTTTTGACTCATTAGAGTATCTTATAAAGATACACTTTCGTCCTCTAGGGCCAAGTTTACCATATTTATGAGATGAATCATGTACATACGCCATACACCCCCATGGTCGAAGATTAGCCAAATTTGGTTTTCTACCGTACCATAACTCATAGGGTGTAGCTGTAACAGATTTAGAAGGCACACGGTTCAATACATAAGTGGCTGTTAGCAGCGCATCTCCCCAAAACGAAATTGGTAGATTTGCCTGAGCCATCATAGATCGAACCATTTCAAGCAAAGTCCTATTACGTCTCTCAGCAACTCCATTTTGCTGAGGTGTATAGGGAGTTGTCAATTGTCGTACAATTCCCTTTTCATCACACAAACTCTTGAATTGATCTGAAAGGTACTCGCGACCTCGATCTGTCCTAAGAGTTTTCACATTAGTATTTAATTGATTTTCAACCATCGCAAGATATTTTCTAAAGCATTCCAATGCCTCAGACTTACGTGATATCAAATAAACACATCCAAAACGAGTATAATCATCAATAAATGTGATGAAGTAATAGGCACCATGCCTTGCTCTCACGTTCATTGGACCACAAATGTCCGAATGAACTAATTGCAAAGGAAATGAAGCACGAACCGCCTTTCCAAACGGTTTGCGTGTGGCTTTACCTGCTAGACAATGCTCACATGTTGTCAAGGAAATAGTGGTTAAGGGACCCAAGAGTCCATCCTTAGCCAATCTATTCATTCTCTCTCGACCTACATGACACAATTTAGCATGCCAATCCATAGAAACATTATCATGCAATTCAGATGAAGATGCATTACATTCAGCAGAACCATCAATTGTATTAAGTACCATAAACTTGTTATCTAGATTACCATCACCAACAAGTATATCATTACAGTACAAATTCACACAATTGTTCACAAACACAACTTTAAATCCAGTTTTAACTAAAATTAAAACAGATACAAGGTTTCGTCGAATATTTGGCGCATGCAACACATCATGAAGTACAATTTTGTAACCGGTGCTGAACATAAGCTCACAAGTGCCAATGCCATGCACATTTACACTACTATTGTTCCCCATAAAGATGCGTCTACTCCCTGCCGGTATCCGACGATACTCCATAAATGCCATGCGATCCTGAGCTATGTGGTCGGTTGCTGCAGAATCAACAGTCCAAACAGGATTGTTTTCTGTTAGCATAAAGCAACTAGACACAAATAAATCAGAATTTAACAAGAATTTCGAATCAGGAACAACCCTAGCGGCCCGCTGGTCATCCCAGCGGCTCGCTGGAGCTGAGAGTTGTACCTTCGGTTTCGTGCAATCACGAATGAAGTGACCAACCTCTCCGCAATTGAAACAGGCTCCCTTGGCCTTTTCAACCTTTCCCTTTCCACGCCTATCGCGCTTCTTGTTATTCTTGGAACTGGAAGCACCCTCAGTTCCAGACTTGGCATTCTTCCCTTGTTGAGGATGCTTTCCTTTGTTCTTCTTCTTTTGAGAATTTGAGACAGCAGCCATCATTGCCTCTCCAGTAGCCCTCTCGGCCTTCTCTGCCATTAGCCGGTCATCTTCAAGTTCCACATGGTGGGCAGCTTGATCAAAAGTGCGAATATTATCATTATGGGTCAAGTTAACCCTCATGTGCTCCCACGAGCGAGGGAGTGACCGAATGACTGCCTGCACTTGCTGCTCATCAGTGAGAATATGACCAGCACGCGCCAACTCATTAATCATGTTCGCCATGGCATTAAGATGTTCCCGCATCGAATGATCGGGCTTCTTCTTATAGCCTTCGAACTTAAGAGTTAATTGGCGCAGGCGGGTGGTTGAAGTACCACCATACTGGACTTTGACCGCTTCCCACAAAGTCTTTGTGGAGCGATACTTCTCAAAACGAAGGAGAATGTCATTGGACATGCTGCTCAGCAACATCACGCGAGCAGCACGATCCTTCTTCTGAAAATCCTCATTTGCTGAAGCTTTAGTGGTATCCTTAAGATCAGCTTCAGTTAGTTGTTTTGTGAGGGTCTCCTCTAAACCCTGGTCCTCAAGGAGATACTGAATCTTACGATGCCACACATCATAGTTCTTGTCATTCAGTTTCTCTCCCGAGTTGAGATCAGCAATGATGCTCTTACTAGCCGACATTGTATCTACAAATACAATGGAGACAAAACACAATATGTATGCTGTTAGCATTTCTCAAAGAAGTTATAACCACTCAATTATAACCATAATACCTTGCTGCTTGATGCTTGAGTTATTACTAAATACTTATATAACTTAGCCTTGATAACCAAAAGAAAGTCTGAGACAATCAATCAAATCGCAAGAACTAAGTCTCAAAGTATTTACAAAACTCAAATCAGCGACAAGGATCAGAAACTAGATGAGATTCTAAGTCTACAAATCTAGAATCACCCTTTGTGTTGTCTATTTTGCGAACTATCACGAAAACGTGAAGCTCAAGCATCTCTCTAAAATCATGAGAAAACTCTCCAAATGTCTACCATCATGACCTGGTCAATTTTGATTAAAGTAGAGGATATACCAAACAGATATTATCGCTAAGATAACAGTCTGTACATATTAAATGGGCATTAGTCTGGTTGTTTGTGTCATTTTACATCTCTCTGTCTTACCAGAACATGCGACCCACTAGCTCTCCTAGCGGCCCGCAGTAAAGTTAGCGACCCGTTCTCTAATTAAGCGGTTTGTCTAAGATATCTAGCGACCTTCTTAGATATCCTGCGACCCACTAATTAAATCAGCGACCCGCTGGTCCTGACAGAACAGGCGCCTTCTGGTCATATCCGTAAGACTTTTATGGTATTTTAAGTCTAAATTATGTCCTCAATGACTAAATTAGACTGTATCTTCAATCCTTACTGATCAGTAACAAAATTAATCTACAACAAGGATTTTGAATATACCATGTAATGCAAAAATTCGACACAAACGGTCTAACGAAGGACATCGCAGTCCAAACCCTACGAAAAGAGGCACTAACAGCGCTCTGATACCACTGTTAGAGTTTGGACAAAATATATATCTATGTACAAAGTTAGATATACCAATATGCGGAAGCCTTGGATCGACGGTGACCTCTTTCACGTCGAGTTGGATTGCTTGCACTTCGTCTTCACACACCAGTAAGAATAGACCACGATGAACAAGAGTCTATCTCAGTATCCACAGCACAGATGCCTTGGACTCACTGCACAATCACGAGTATGACCGTCGTGATTGAAACACCCCTCTCAAGTTCTTGATTTTGTATCGATACACAAAATCGAGATGGTGGAACTCTCCCTCTTTTTCCTGACTCTCTAAGAGTAGTAGAGACTCTCTCTCTCTCTCTAAAATAAGTCTGTCACCTTTTCTTTTATAAGAGGCGTTCAGATTAAACAGATCAGACACTCTTTGATGAAAAGGTGCCAGTCTGTCGACTCAATCAGCGACCCGCCCCGCTGAACTAAGTCTCCACCATATAAAACTAATAGTTGATACCAGTTTCACATTTGGCATGCTCCATATATTGATGCAACCAGTCCATGAGCTGTACAAAAGAAATGTTATATGTGAAATAGGTGTGGCTAAAATCATGGTACATGTAGCATCACTGCGAAAACTAAAGATGCTGATATTTTAGGCAATATAAAATTAGTATTTTTACATGAGGGAGTCACTTGACAGTTATTTATTTAGAGAATGTTAACAATCATTAAAAGAAATAAGAGTTCCATTTAAAAAAATCCAACATTATAGGCATGATCTATGTAGGTAGACCTAATAGGATTCCTACAAAAAAAAATTATGAGATTTGGCGCGTATTTACCATTCATCAAAGTGATTTGTTGAACAGTTTGAAAATAACAGCTATAGATGCATGACCAAAGTCTAGTCAAATTGCATGAAATTTGATCTGTACTCTATCTGTGTATGAAACAAAATAACTACCAATTCATCCTTAATTTCGAATGATTGAGAAAAAAATTATTAAGATTAGCAAAATAAGACATTGTCAAATGAGCAATACCACACAGAAAACATGAGAATGGTTGATGAGGCATTTGTGTCCTAAGTATATACCATATCTCTCAGTGAATTTGCATGGTTACATAGAGGAGCAATGATTTTGGTGAGAAGAAGAAGACAGACTAGTGGCATGCATAGCTTGTTGCTAGATAATTGGCATCTTTAGAGAAGGAAGAAGCAGAGAGAGGGCGTGCATCTCCAATTTCACTGAGTTCCTGGACGGCCTTGTCGTGGCGGTCCTTGGCCTGGCGGCTGGCTTTGGAGACGACGTACTTGGGTTCATCATCGGTGTTAGAGGTGGAGGGAGGAGGAGGAACGGGCGCGATGGGAGGAAGAGGAAGAGGAAGAGGAGGAATAATAATAGGAGGAACAATTGGAGGGATGGGGCTCACGCTCTCGCTCTCCCTCTCCCTCTCCCTCTCCCTCTCGCTCTGCTTACTACTTTCGTCTTTCATTTTGATTCCGTCCGTCTCACCCTCTCCTCTCCGTCTCCATCCGTTATGGTTTATGGTTTATGGTTTATGGTTTAGGATTTTGCTTCTTAGCCGACCGGACCTAAACAACCGACTTAGCCGACCCGACTCTAAGGCTGTGCTCCACAACCTAAATGAAGGAGAGGAGCTTAGGGGAGGGGAGATGAGACCCAGCTGACCGAATCTGCCCATAGAATTAATCCTGCTCTAGAACAGAGGTGAGACTGAGTAAGAAGGGGATGAGGCTGAGTAAACACAACAGAAATTTGAGAAGAGTTAATCCCGAGTTGTAATCCCCAATTTGGGGGTGAGCCTCATCTCCTCTCTCCTAATCTCCCCCTATCTCGTCTCCCCTCAATTGGGTTTTGAGTAGAATGGAAAGGAAGGTAGCGGAACAAATTAAAAAAGTGGGCTGACCGAGCTTGTTTACTCGCTCCAGGAAAAAAGAGACACGAGGAAAAGGAACGAATGAAGGAGTAACGATAGAGAGAAAATTGTGAAGCAGTTACTCTAGATTTGGAGGGTACACAATTCCGATCACTCCCTCCCTCTCTTTTCATTCCTCTAATCTAATGAAAGAGTTCTGGAGCAGATCCTAATTCCTACCGTATCCTATGATTCACCCTATAGGCCTCCAAGGAAATCAAGTCATTCATTCACTCTGAAGCTGCTGCTGTTGTTAATTGCTAAGGCTCCGTTTGGATTGGCCGGAATTTGCAATTCCGGACATTTTATATGTCAATTTTATTATAAACAATCTAAACTCTTCACAAAGTTACACACTTCCTAATAAATTTATTTCTAGAAATTACAAATTTTTCAAATTCTCCAAATTCCTATCCCCATCCAAACGGGCCTTAAATGCTTCTTTAGTTCATTTCTATCCCACACTTCACAACACATCACCTGCAACTGCAATTCATCCAATCTTCAGTAAACTAGTAAACAACCTGCCAAGCAAACCTACTAGTTGTTAGTCATAAAAACCTAAGCAACATACAAGCATGTAGTACCACTAAGTTATATTCGAGAATGACTACAGACAGTACACCTTGAAGGTCTAAAACACGGATCAAGCAGTGCCTTACAGTTGTTTTTCAAGATTCGAAATTTTATTGATTGACCCAAATTGTCTGATATACATTGAAATCTCCTTATAAACAAATTTTATAATTTTTCTAAACTTTTTTACTATTTTTTTCTGATTTTACAAAATTGCTCTTAATGGAAGGCCCATAATGTTTTACATTAAGGATTTTGAAAAATGTGAAAAATATAGTAAATTTTTTTTAAAAAATGTACAATTTTGTTTCCAAAGAAGATTTCAATATTGAAAATATATTATAAAGTTTAGATCGAATATTTAAATTTCGAATCTTAAAAAAATATGTATAAATCATCGCTTGATCTGTGCTTTAGGACGTCCATAGAAGCATAGTCATTTTTGTCATATTTAGGCCTGTCAAACATTTATACCGGAAGCGGAAACATCCATTTTTATTTTTATTCTATTTCGATAACGGAATGAAATGGTTGTTTCATTTCCGTTCTGTTTCGTCAAATGTAATAGAAATCTATTTCATTTAACGTTCTGTCTCTATTTTCTATTGATTTCAATCCTATTTTCGTGTTCTGTTTCATTTATATTAATAAATTTCAGTTGCGTTTCCGTTCCATTTTTGAAAAACGGAACCCATTTCATCTTTCATTTAACGTTCTGTTTCGACAGAACGAAACGTTAATATTAACAGGTCTAGCCATATTTAAGGGTGAAAACTATGACTGTTTTAACTGTTCTTTCATTTTGTTTCGTGAAACGGTTAAAGATTTTGGTTGCGTTTAAAAAATGAAACGATTAACAAAAGTTTGAAATAGTTCCGTCCATGTGTATTTTCGTAATTTCGATCGTTTCGTCTAAAATGAAATGGTTAACGCAAATGGTAGTCAATTTCGTGTCTAAAATGAAACGGTTAGCGTAACTGATCATTTTCGTCATCGTTTTAGACATTATGCACCTGTTGAAGGACAATTGAACTGATAATCTAATGGACCGTTTCCCTTTACAACAGGTCAATGGGCCGTCGAGGCTTTCCTTATATATATGTTTATGATCTACGTGACGTCAGTTCCAACGGATCAATGGGCCTTAATTGAGAAGAACTGGTAACTTATTTAATTATGCATGTATTGGTCGTACACCGAAAAGATCCCCAGCATCCAACTTTTACTACTGGATATATATACAAGAGAGTTTTGTTACGGTGAGTTGTTGTTGAAATATAGAGTAGAAAAACTCAATTTTTTCACTTGATAAATTATTTATAAAGTAATTTATTTACCACTTCCTTACACGAAATTAAATGTTCATTATTCTCAACTTTATTCCGTTGTTTATCAGTTATGAAATGTTATATTTCATCAATGCCTTTATATTATTATTGAATTTTCCGTTGAGAAATATGAAGGCCTAATTAAATTCATTACTTCCACTAGTTGTCTGTTACTCATTGGAACTAATTGCCAATTAAATCTGAAATTTATTTTGGCAATACGTTGCTATCTCGGTTGTATATATACCTATCTATTAGGTGATAAAATATTAACCCGAGAAATACAATATTTGTTATAGAGAAAATTCTGATTCCAATTCAATTTTCCATTTGTTTTGATATTACTCATAGTAATACTCCAACTTGATTTGAAATATTATACCGATAAATTTTGCTGGATATTGTGGAGATCTCTCATCAGTCATTTCTCAGGTCATGCCCTAAGGAGTGACACCTACCTGAATTATCTTGGTTGTGGTTCCTCTTGCACGTTGAGACGGAATATGCTTAAGGACAACGCCTAGAGCGATTCGGGTAAAAATGTTTTAATTACTTATTTTATTTACTTTAATGCTATCCAAATTTATTATTTGATTTTTGCACTAACAGTTGTAACTTACCAAATGATCAGTGAGTTATGATCAAAGTTTTTAAATCTAGTTCAAAATGATCGATTCAAATTGTCTGATATGATTTCTCCGTTGAAATCTTCATGTACATCAAATTTTATATTTTTTTTTCAAATTTTTAAGTATTTTTCTGATTTTTTTTTTTAAAAACTGTTATTTTTGAATGGTTCAGAACTAATTAGATTAACAATTTTCAAAAATTTCAAAAAAATATTTAAAAATTTTGAAAGCATATGAAATTTGGTCTGCATGGAGATTTCAATAGAGAGATCATATTGGACAGTTTGAATTGGTCATTTTAAATTCGATCTAATAATTTTGATCGCAACTCACATACCTTTTGGTGAGTTACAACTCACCGTAGAAAACTCTGTCCAGACTCTATATATATTCGAATGCATGGGCAGCATGGCATGCAACTTCCTGACCCAGGTCTATCCGTGTTACAAATGCAAATTAAGACTTGTAGTTCTAGAGAAAAGCATATGCATTAATGCATATAGATATGCTGGGATATCTCATATCTCCATGCGAGGGTTCCTTATTAAGCAAAATGTCGACGCCTTTCACTAAGACAATCTCCTACATTATTTTTTGAGATCATCGTCTTTCTTCTCGCATAGCTTTATCTAGATTTTCCATATAAAATTAAAATTATTTATTACAAAGCAGATTGTCCATAAATCAACCAGCCAGTGAAAAATTCATTCTATTTCTGTGTACAATTATTGTGTGACGCATTGTTTTATTCCTTTTGCAATTTTCAATTAAAATTAAGCAGCGTTGGACAAAACTTTTTTTTTTTTTTGAGAAATTTAATAGTGGCAACCAAGGGAGAAAAAACTTTTTCTTTCCTATCTAATTTTCAACGTGACTCTTAAATTCTTGAAAAGTTAATTTTACATTAACGTAACAATTTGCATATCGAGGCTGATAACTATCAATCCATCATCTCCAAACAGTTGGATTAATTGTATTCCGAAAAAGAAAAGATGATGATAAGATGATGAGGATGAGCATTAATAACTGCTTTCTATTCTCGAAATATTTTTCCTATCATCCTCTGGGACTCATCTCCTCTTTCTTTCTCTGTTTCGCTCCATCCCCTCCCCTCCCTCTCTAACAACTAGAACAATTAGCATTCTTTTTCCAACACAATTATTTTTTTCCAGAACAACTAGAACAATTAGTATTTTTTTCCAACGCAATTATTATTTTTTTTTCCAAAATAACTAGAACAATTAGCATTTTTTTTTCCAGAACAACTAGAATAATTAGCTTACCAACTAAAACAATTAGCATTTTTTTCCAGCACAATTATTTTTTTTCAGAACAACTAGAATAATTAGCTAACTGTTTTAATTAATATATATAATTATTCTCTCATGAAAGTATACATAGTCTAAATATATATTGTGGAGCTTTCGTGTAACCTAACAAACGTTGGCTAGTATGTTATAATTAATAATTATGTTTCTTACTAGAACTTTCCTACTAATGGTCGGATCGAAAATGAAAGTTAATTAAAAAAAAATGCGGGGAAGGAAGGAGGGGAGTACACTGGTCACTGGATTAATTGTATTTCAAAAAAAAAAAAAAAGGGACGAGGATGAAGGAAATGATGGAAGATGAACTTTCTTATTAATGAAGCCATATTAGATAATTAATGAAGACCTAAGAATGATAGAAATGATGGAATCCATGAGATAATAGAAATCAATTCCCATTTACATATGCATTTATTCTTTTTTTTGTTCTATTCCAATTGTACTTGAAAACTGAAGTCCCCCCAACCAACTGTACTTGAAAATATTTGCTCACAGATTTCAATTTAATTAGAAATCAATTGTCCAAGTTGAATAGATTAAAATAATTTAATTAATAGATGAATATTTATTAATTAGAATAATTTCAATGTGAATAAAATATTGACCTCTTAATTTGAACAAAGTCAAAGCTCAATGATATTGAAGTATCACAACAAATTGAGTGTTTATATTGAAATCTGCGTATACTGACGAGAAAGAAGCATGATATGTGAGTCATTCAATTAAGATAAAAAGAATAGAGACAAAAATCCAATGGCTAGAAATATATATAATGTGACATAACTAAGAATAAATCCGGGACTTCGAATAATTAATATTAATTAAAATCTCGTATGTATTCTATAACAGCTGATATTAACTGCTAATTTGTTGACGTAGAAAAAAAACAGCTCGAAAAATAAGGACAGACGACTTTCTTTACTTTATAATTATATAATTATATATAAGCCAACTTGTGCTTAAAAATTAAAAAAAAATATGAAAAGGAATCCGAAAATAAAGGTTGATTCGTTAAGGAAGTTTTGGAGGAGATCCTAACGATTCTCCACGTTCCCGTGCCTCCAGGCTCCAGCCAAGGTTGTTCCTTTCCTTTCCGTATAAAGCGATGCTCATAAAGAAGTATTTGACAAAATCAACATTTTTGTCCCAGCCCTACAAAATTTGAAATTTATAAAGCTTGTCCAACCAATATTTTTTTTTAACTTGTCAGGGTAATATGATTATAGAATAATCTTGTAAAAAATTAATCGATAAAATATATATGCCACTAAGATAATGATTATTATTATTTTGGAAGAAGTTTGCACTTGTAGAAGTGGGAAAGAGAAAGAGGGAGGAAGAGAGGGAGCGAGAAAGGGAGAAATAAATTATAGATTATATATGGTTTATTTTTCTCTCAAGTACAAAATTAAATATTTATATCAATTTCTACAAATATATAATTTACTTTGAATATACTGGTAGTTAAATTTTTAGAATGACGTCATTTACATTTTGACCATTGTAACTCTTGTTGTGAAATATTATTTCGTCTTAAAAATTTTTGTTCATTTTGACGTATGCAAGTGTCATGTGACGTATAAATTTTTTTGTCTAACGTCGAATGTCCTTACTCCTATTATTACGTTAGTCTCCACGCAACAATTTGTACTTTTGTTTTCTATGGCTGTGTTTGGATGAGGTGTGAGAATAAGAGAATAAGAAAATAAATTTATTATAAACAATTTAAACTTTTCACAAAATTACACACTTCCCAATACTTTTTCCCTTATTCATCTTATTCCCACACCATCCAAACGGAGCCTATATTGCTCATATATATCTTGTTCATGTTGTTATTTTATTTTATTTTGATGATGTTAATTTTGGCAGAAAATGAACATAGAACCTAAATTAAGTTTAGTGGGTCATTTATGAAGAATACTTTCATGTTGTAATGGTTCATAAAAGGAATGTGAGGTTTAAGAAGGGCATTAGTGAAATAGTCGCAAGTTAAGAATAAACGTGTCGCAGCGTGCAATTTTTACGGTCCCCTGAAACCCTTTCCAAATGCACCAACAGCCGGCCCCACACCAGAATTGAAGGACATAAATATTTTTCTCCGCTTCCATAAACAAAAATATCTGAACCTAATATTTTTTTTGAAGAGTTATCTGAACCTAATTTATTGACACTTCTACGGAATTGTACTGCAATATTGGTAATTAATTAATTTTAATTTAATGACACTTGGGGTCCTTGAAAAAATGACAGCTCATCTCCAATTGCACGCAACTCAGATGTAACCTAATTTAATAATGCATTTTATCAAGGTGATACAGTATATACACTATACAGGGTGATTGCGTACAAATCGGTGTTCATATTTTTTTTTACAAATTCAACAGCATTGTTTTAACTTTTATAAAAAAAAAAGGTATATTTAGAATTTTTCCTGCTGTGGAAGTGTCCATAAAAAAAAAGTAATTTACTATGACTGAAAAGTGAAAATTAGCTTTAGTGTAAATTTTAATTGTGAAAGCTAAAAGGCGTTCGCATCATGTGAAAGTTACAACAAAAAGCGTTATTAATGTTCCCGAATTAATTAAGAATCTCAGATGTGAGTCATGTGACAAACTGGAGAACTGATATTATTAGTTCGGGTAGGTTCAGGATGGTGGGGCACCCCTTGAATCTTCTAAGCATAATAAAGAAAAGCAACTGTAAGGTTAGGACTTAGGAGAGAGACATACATACACCGATACACGTTTATCTCTATTTTCAAGAAGAGAGTCTGAATGAATTGGTACCCTTCTTTTTTTTTATTGTAGATGTGTATATTTTTTTCTACTGCATGTACGATTTTTGGGACGGTATGCTCATGTTGGTGTTTGTGTTTCCTTCGTTTTAGGAACCCAATTTCAATTTATGTATTTATTGGGACTGTCACCGGATAATATGAACTCCGGATTGGATTAGGTCAGTATCAACCAAATAATAAAATTATAAACAAAATCTGGAGTGAAGCATTTCATATAAAGTGTATTTTTTTTTGTAATATAGTCTTTCTATTTGTGCCCACAAAAAAGGAGTATTAAAATAATTTAAGAGCGTTCGTATACAATTTGATAATTATGGGTTTGAATCCTATCCATGGGCCTGATTTATCTTTTTTTCCTTCTTATTCAGAAGAATAAATAGTTAACAAACTGAAATTCAAAACAATAACAAATAAATAAAATGGCGACGATACCAATCGTCATTATTCCAAAATGTCAAAACTAGGAATCTTTCCTATTCCTCTCTACCTCTGTTATCCTCCTCACTTCCAGCAATACAATCATTCTTAAAATAATAAATCACAGAAAATTGTACAATTCAACCAACAAAGTAAAGGGAGCATTTCATTTTCAGCACCAGCTCCTGGAGGAAAATTTTTATCAATGACAAAAATGCTCTGATAATTTTAAAAGAGACAAAAAAGTCTCTGAAATTTTAAAAAGACCACAGCTATAGCGATAATATAATCGCCGTAATAACTCAGCCCTATAGCGGCATTGTGATAAAGAAATTAAAACCTAGGTCAAATGAATTTATAACATTGTTCTACCTTACTAATCGTTCTGGTAAAGCTAAGGGTCGAACCCAAGGGACGGTAAAAATGAGTACCGAACTTAGTTTTTCTTAAAAGCTAGACAAATAAAAATCGTGAGGATTTAATTTAAAAAAAACTACTAAATAATAATTGAGAATTAATAAAATAATTATAAAATATTTTTGGGTTGATTTTTGTGTTTTTAGATGTTCAAATAAATGCAAGCGATGTCCTAGGGGTTTAGTGTTCAATTAGTTTGGCTCTAAAGCAACTCAGTCTTCAATTTTCATCTAGACAGAGGCTAATTTCGGTCCGAAATGTAAGGATTTCGGTCCGAAATTCTTACTGTTTTGGTCTGAAATTGCTTTAGAGTGAATGTTTCGACTTGATATCTCTACACGATGCTATGTGAAGGGTACTTAACAACCAGAGCTAAGTTATAACCTCAGCTTTCGCGATTTCGATTCTAACTTGATTTGGAACTTGGTTTTCGCCTCATAAACAATCAAACATATACTTTCGTCCTAATCCAATTGTTTAGGTGAGTTAAGTTGGGTTCTAGAAATATTTAAAGTCTTGTCGGATCAATAAAAGTTGCACCTATCGGTCACAACTAACCTCCTCTTTAAAGTGATTGGTTTATTTCATATACTCAACTATTCAATTAATTGTTCTTGTCTAATGCCCTAACGGTGCTGCAGACATCATTAAGTAGACAACAAAGCAAGTAATCAAACTAAATAAGCAAGTGATCAATCTCAACATAAACTCATCACATAAATATAGCATAAATGATCAAGTCATCACATAACGTCAAATTAATCTACTAGCTATCCCTAGAACAAAAGGGTCTAGCCTAACATGCTCATAACAGAAATAACAAGTATCATGCAAATAAGTAAGATACAAGCCATAAAACAACGGAACATAAGCATAAAAGAGTAAACCGAGATATCCGATGCGAATACTCGTTGTCCTAAGGCCAAGGAATCGATGCCGAATGGTCTGGATGTGCTGCCGCCTTGTCCAAACTCCCTTCCTCCCTTCAATTCTCGTGAAAAGAGCCAAGAACACACGTGCAAAATATGGAAAAATATCGTGGAGAGAATAATGGATCCTTTCTGGTCAAGAATCACGCATATAAATACCTAAGGAAAATCCCAGAGGCGGCCAAGGCAAGAGAGAAATTTCCTTCCTTTCGAATTACCATAAAAAATCTTTCCATACATGAAATTTCGGACTGAAATTCCATAATTTCGGACCGAAATGTCGCTGGTCTGGGCTGATAACTGGAGTTTGGGCCATGATGTGAGATCCAGACTTGGCATGGTGCTTTGTAGGCCTCCTCTAGTCCATTTCATGCGTCTGTGGGCCAGGACTGAGTCGTCTGGCAGTGACCTAAGCTCCAATTCGTCTTGTTTGCATGTCTAGTCTTCAATCTTCACGAGAATTCTACAAAATAACAAAGAAGCGGCAGCAGTACCAATATCCTGAAAATCACAGTTAATTATGAGACAATTTATATTGGTTTGAGTACTATTTTGGTGCTAAGTATGGTCAAAATAGTACTATAAAAATGAGATATCACATTGCTATTACCGCTATAGGGTTTTTTTTTCTTTTCGGACTAACACACAGAGGGACTGACACACAAAGGGGCTTTTGTTTTGGAATTTTCCTCTATAGCGGCATTGCCTTTACCGCTATAGAGGAAAATAATTAAAAGTGCAAGCGATTTGATAATGAACGGGGGGATTTGAGTAAATACTTTGAGCATGGAGGAAAGGCGAATGGAGAGTGCCATGTCAACAAGTGCAAGCGAAGGATATTCTACTAGTTAGCATGTGCACCGTTTTTGTTGGAATTATATTTCTTGCTCTTGGAGCAACTAAATTACACAATTGAAGCTTAGCAATAAATCAATATTTGATTGATTTTACCCAAAACAAAGGAATCACGTGGAGATTCTAAAATAATTAAAAGAAGTTGGGAAAAAATAAGTAAAAATAATGTCTTGAATCATAAGTCTATTTTGAAGATTAGAGGTGGATTTAGAGCAAGCTTTTAAAAAACTCCGTTTTTTTTCGTTTTATCGCCATTTTATCTTAGTTTTTGTTCATATCGCTCAATCGTTTTATCCGTTATATCACTGCTTTATCCGTTATATCACCGTTTTATCACCGATAAATGCTAAATTACCACCCAACCGTTTAACCGCATAAATCACATTTTAAAACCTTGATTTAGAGTAAAGAACATAACATTTGAATGCTTAAAACATACTATTGATTTTTTTAAAAATTTTTACATGGACTAAAATTTTCATTAGAAATGATCAATGCTACTGTAACTGTTTGAGTTTAAAGAGTTTAAAAAAAAAAACTGAAATACAACCAACCGTATTAATATATTGTTATCGATATATTCATATACGTTGATACCAAACTGATATTTCAACATGACTTTATTCAAGATATGATAATTTGATCTATTCCCATTTATTTAAATCCGAACTTGATCAAACTTGATTTATTTTGAAAGTCAAACTTACAAAATTAATTCGGAGAACACCATAACATAAAATGAGCTGACTAAAAAAAAAGCATTAATTCCACTATAGCGGTAAAGGCAATGTCGCTATAGAGGAAAATTCCAAAACAAAAGTCTCTCTGTGCGTCAGTCCGAAAAGGAAGAAAAAAAAAAGAAGCCCTATAGCGGTAATAGCAATGCCGCTATAGCCCCCAGCGGTAATGTTATTGCCGCTATAGGGCTGAGTTATTACGGCAATTCTATTACCACTATAGCTGTGTTCTTTTTAAAATTTCAGAGGCTCTTTTGTCTTTTTTAAAATTGTCATGGATATTTTTGTAATTGATAAAATTTTCCGCTCCTGGTCCAGCATCAGGGCAGATTTTTGGTCCGAACTATCCGATCTAATTTCTGTTAAGATTAACTAAACTGACCACATGAATCTCGATATTAATCACAAGGCATCCATTATTGATCGGACGATAAAAATTCTAACCTCTACCGAGGATATAGATTCACCTGGCCGGGCATATAGTGCAACTTACATGGAAACTTATTTTTTATATACCCCTTTTTGTTAAATAATGATAATGATAAACATATATTTTCAATTCGGTTTTAAGTATTTGTCAACTTCGCAATTATTTTTATAATACATGTGTTTAGAAATATTGATTTAACAAATCATATAATTATTTTATTTAAGTTTATATCATGACAGCTTTCCAAATCCTTGTTTTTATAACATATTTCTAAGAAAACGTTAGAAGACAATAAGTAAACATATTTAGATGAAAGCTCTAAATAATTCTTGGAATGCTTCAGAAAACAAGTGTTCAAAGAATATTAATTAACACAGAGACCGCCCTTTGATTTGTGTCAAAATAATTTTGATGGACCTGTTAACTAAAAGATCAAAAAAAATTTGCTGAGAGGTATATACTTATAAGCACATGCTTTTTTGTTAAAAAAAAATTATCAATATGAGTTGCCAAACATTTGAAATGAGTGATTTTATTGTCAGATTCAGACATTTAAAAATAAAATAGAGAAAATCCTGAAGAATAACCGCATTTCCTCTCCGTCTGATCACAAGAAAGAGCAGGAGGGGGGATGAATGAGTGGCAGGGTTGAGATGGTATAAATGGCATATATCAGAATTGATGCGACTTAAATTGCTTAAACTCTTTTTTAATATAAAAAAAATAAATTGCTTAAACTCTTCTAATAAATCTCAAGTCAACTCTTCCAAATTCGGACTCGTTTTAAGTTCTTCCAGTCTAATCGCTGTCTTGTTCTATTCACTAATACCTCCTTAGAACCAACCAATCAAAACCAGCGGCTACTACTATTATAATTTAATTATAATTCAAATAACATCAATTAAAAATCATAATATTGTTGGTGCCATTATATATTAATACTAAATAGCCATTGAATTGGCAAACTCTCCTATTAAATTTTGAGTGTCCCTTCATGGTTGCAGCAAGGTTCCAACTGTCTATAAGTATCCAAAGGCTTCTCCTAAGAAGATAACTATCTATCCTCCACACTAATAAGTAATAATTAATACTAGAGCGTAGAGAGGCAGGGAAGGAGTTTTGTTGGCAATTTGCCAACAATTAGGGGCCGGAGAGAGAGAGAGAGAGAACTGAGAAGGAGCCTGGGAGGGAGGTCGAGTATTCATCCAAACTGCCTTTGCCTTTGCCTTTGTTTCTTTCTTGAATAAAGGTATTAATTCCTGATATACTCATCTCTTGTCTTTTGCAATTCAAGTTTGGAGCATTCAGTATTCCAAGGAACAAATATTGTCTCCATTTGTAATTAATGTATCCAGGCCCAACCCAGGGTGCAGTTTTCGAGTGAAGAGAACAAATATAATGTTTAGGTGTCTCCTTCTTGACTGCTATGAGTGTGAGAGAGGCAGACTAGAATTTAAGTCATGTTCTTCCTTCTTCTTTTTTTTTTATAGGAATTGTTGTTACTTATTCAGTATTTCTCCAAAGAGACCAATTACTTTTCTTAATTTTGTTGCGGACAAAGTTTTTAATTAAGGTCGACACTTAATACCTTAATTTGCGCGTGAAAGTGCAAAAATAACAACTCTTTCCCCCCCACCTTTTGTAAACCAAAAAACCAGAAAAAATTAAAAGGAAGAAACCTTACTAATTATTTCTTTGTTTCTTAGAGAGGTCCAACTTGTGTCCAAAAATGGCAGAGACGATGGAACAGAGCAAACCTTCCACCCTCGAGATGGAACGGTCCAGTGGCGGTGTAAAATTCAAGATGCCAGTGGATTCAGACCATAAGGCGACCGAATTCTGGCTATTTTCCTTTGCCAAACCGCACATGCGCGCCTTTCATCTGTCATGGTTCTCCTTCTTTTGCTGCTTCGTCTCTTCCTTTGCAGCCCCGCCTCTCCTTCCTGTCATCAGAGACAATCTTTCTCTGACCGCCACCGACATAGGGAACGCCGGTATTGCATCAGTGTCAGGTGCTGTGTTTGCTCGTCTTGCCATGGGCACTGCGTGTGATCTGGTTGGACCTAGGTATGCTTGCTGTAGAATCTAAAACAACAATGACATTTTCTTAATTGCACTTAAAAGAGTTTTCACTGATAAGCATAAAGCTGATCAATACAGCCCTTTCCTCCTATAAACAATTTTGAATATTTTTGTGACTTCTGAGTTTTGAGCAATGGGTAATACTTTTCATATTGATTTATTGATTATTTGTTGATGTATTCTATACATTTAGTGATCAGGTATATGCCATTAACTTTAGAGGAGTTTGTTATATATACTCTTAAGCACTCTCATTCTGATTGGTTGAACGAGGTTGACTTTTTGCCAGTCATTTTCCCGGAATAGAAAAGGAATAGAATATGAATATACGATCAAAATTTGCACATTAGCCCAGAACTTAGTTTCGATATTTCATGCGATAAAGTGCAAGAATGATTTTTCATCTGTTATACTCTTAATGTGCATGATTTAGGCTCGCGTCAGCCACTCTCATTCTTATGACGACGCCAGCTGTATACTGCTCGGCTATCATCAATTCAGCCACAGGATTCCTCCTCGTCCGTTTCTTCACCGGCTTCTCTCTCGCCTCATTCGTCTCTACCCAATTCTGGATGAGCTCTATGTTCTCTCCTCCTAAGGTTTGTAGCCATTATCGAACTAGTAATTACTTATAATTACATCTTCTATATGAAATGTGAAGTACTAAATTAAAATTAGATATGCCTTGCAAAAATGTAGAAAATCACTTCCATATTCCCATGTTTCTACTTTCTAGTAGCAATATGCAACCGTTGAAGTAAACATCCTCATATATATCTGTTCACTACGGAAATAGAATCTGAAAAAATGGCAATTCTAATTCTCCTTCAAATTAGTTCTTCCTGTAGAAGGGTTCACAGCAGCTTATATATATATATTCTAGAATTACAGATGTCAACTTTTTTCTTTTTGTCTTTTATTTTTATAGGTCGGACGAGCCAATGGATTTGCTGGTGGTTGGGGCAACTTGGGTGGTGGAGCAACACAATTGATTATGCCGCTGGTGTATGAGTTGATAAAAAAAATCGGAAGCACCCATTTTATTGCATGGCGCATTGCATTCTTCATTCCTGGAGTGATGCAAACTGGCTCTGCAATTGCTTTGCTGCTGTTTGGGCAGGACATGCCTGACGGTAACTACAAGCAGCTTCACAAATCAGGGAATAAGCACAAGGATGACTTTGCATCGGTAAAAATGCAATTACTTATAATTAGAATCTACATAAATAATTAATTATCGACACTGCTTTCAAATAATTAAAAATGTGTACTATTCCAACACAACTGCAGGTGTTCAAGCATGCAGTGTCCAACTACAGAGGATGGATAACGGCACTGACATATGGGTACTGTTTCGGCGTAGAGCTAACAATTGACAACATAATTGCACAGTACTTCTATGACCGCTTTAGCGTGAACATCAGCAAGGCCGGGACAATTGCGGCTAGTTTTGGTCTGGCAAATATCATATCCCGACCCGGGGGTGGGTTCCTTTCTGATTACCTATCCCAGAAGTTTGGCATGAGGGGGAGATTGTGGGGCCTGTGGGTGGTTCAAACTTTGGGCGGCGTATTTTGCTTGACTCTTGGAAGGACTAATTCTTTGGGTGCGTCGATTGTGGTTTTGCTGCTCTTTTCCTTCTTTTGTCAGGCAGCCTGCGGTCTCACCTTTGGAGTTGTCCCCTTCATCTCAAGAAGGTAACAATTTCATTTTTTTTTAATGATAATTTACTAGAGCGTTTCTGAATTTCTTTCATTTTTAAATTTTTTTGAAAGAAAAAGAACAGCTACAAATTAATGATTGTTATAAAGAAGTTCAGGGGAGTAGGGGCAGTGCAGAACCACCTACACAAAAAATACAGTTTAGTTCCTGTAAAACAAAACAGAAAAAAAGGAAAACCAGATGGAAAACAGCATACACGACTGGTTTAAACTTTTCTAAGTATAAAAAAGGGGGTATATTGTTTAAAAGAAAATTTGTTCAAAGATTATTGGACTGTATGGAATAAACTTGACAGAGTCTATCTTATTTTGAATACAGGTCATTGGGCCTGATCTCAGGCATGACGGGAGGTGGTGGCAATGTCGGTGCGGTGCTGACACAACTTATCTTTTTCCACAATTCGAAGTACTCGACTGAAGACGGCATATTCTACATGGGAATCATGATAATTGCTTGCACACTGCCTGTAACACTAATCCACTTCCCGCAATGGGGAGGGATATTGCGCGGGCCCATCTCAGGCAGAACAGCTGAAAACTACTACCAGAGCGAGTGGAGTCACCATGAGCAGCAAAAGGGGTACGATACTGCGAGTATACGGTTTGCAGAGAACAGCGTTAGAGAAGGTGGCCCACGAGCCACCGGATCATCCCACTCCAAGCATACTGTACCAGTTGACACCTCCCCGGCAAATGTCTGATTTGTGTGTCTGTTTCTGTACATTACAATTTACCTTTTAATCCTTCAATTGTGTATGCGTGGCTTGCGGGTGAAATTTTTCCATCCTTTTTTTTTTTTTTTTGGTGTTGAAGCTTGTCTTGGAAGTTATTAGTTAATTAGGGCAGCACGAGAAAATTGAAGTTGTTTAATTATTCCCTAATGAAAATCTTTTGAGTGTATATTTATTCTTGGACTTTATTTCGTTTATATCTTATGAGATTACGTTGATGAATGATTGTCAATTTTAAGTTCACATTCTGGCCAAAAGTCAATGTCCTTTGTGAGTTTAATTTCTTTCCAAATGATGACTCCGAATTGTTCGAACCAATCTATTTTGTGAATGATTTTGTTACAATTAATGTCCTTTGTTTCAAATGCCACTTATCGAGTATATCGTTTTGAATGGTTAGATTTGTTATATATATGCAATAATCGATCTGACAGATTATTGAATTAATTTAATCTTACCAATTACCTTGGTGAGCTTAAGCCATCAATTAGTTATATACTATTATGCTGCCATCATCATCTTCACATAAAAGTTGGGCTAGAAACGAGTGGAAAATATTGAGGGTTGGGCTGTCAATGGGTATGGTACGATACGATACGGTAGAAGGTATTTTTTTATCCGTACCCGTTAATTTTTAATGGTACGGGTACGGTAACGGTAGAAAATGGATAATAATAATAAAATTTGTACACTTTGGATAAATAAATTATATCAATGAGTATATTAATAAATTGCAACATTACATAATTTTGTAATTAAATATAACAAAATCATAGAATTTCTTCTAATGTCAAATATCACAATATATATATATATATATAATGGCTAATGTGCCATAGATGGCACATAGGGTCCTGTGCCATAGAGTCGTTTTTCGAGATCCAAAATTCAAATGCTCAATCCAAACTGTTCAAGTTATTCACCATATTAAAATATCCTTGGAGACCAAATTTTACATTTTTTCGAATTTTTCTGCTATTTATATGATATTTAAAAAAAAACGTTATAATTGGAGTATTTCAGACCCTCCAATTTGAACATATCAAAATAAATAGCAAAAAAAAAATAAAAAAATATAAAATTTAGTCTTCAATGGTATTTCAATATGGTTATCAATTTGAACGGTTTGGATTAACCGATTGAATTTCGGATCTTCAAAAAATAACTCAAAAAAGACGTCTATGGCATTGTCATATATGACACTTTAGCCCTTTGACTAGGACGGAGGGTGTATTCAGTTTATGGCCATTCGATCGCATTTAGATTGTTGCACAGATGGGATCGAACGAACTGGGATGATGGCGCTGGGGCTCCCCCTCTTCGTTTCTTTTTTAAGTTTTTCCTTCTTTTGACATTAACTCCGTTTCCTTTTGTTTGCATCTAGAAAGCTCTTTCATTTTCCCTCTAAAAGCCTTCTTCCCCCCAAAAAAAAAGATAAAATCATGGCCACTCGTATCGACATTAGGTGCTCTCTATTATCTACAGTGGCGCATCAACCATGACTCTTATCGCCCATCTTCTCTTTTTCCCGTCTCTCCCCTCTTGCTGAACCACAAATTAACCCTATATATCTTCCTGTCCGTACACTAGGCACCTCCATCGCAAGAAAAGTAGGAAACTCGATTTATTGGTTGAATGGAAGAAAATCAATAGTTCTTTTTAGTTTATAATTCTTTAGCCTCTTCATTTTTTTTTTCCATCATTCTTTTTGCACCAAGAATGAAATGCGAAGGTGAACCAGTTGGGATTTTGTGTAATTGTATCATGTCAATTGATCTAATGTGTCAATGGTGCCAAGGTGAACAAGAAAAATTTAAGGCATTTAATTTTTTATTGCCCCAAATTGAGGTCAATTTGGAATATGCCACCATACCAGTATATATTTCAAATAATGAGACAAACAACAAAATTGAAAAATCACAATTAGACACTCCCGTAAACAGAAAATAAATACAAAAAAATACAATAAATTGCAAAATAATAGAAATAAATAACAAAATAAAATATCAAAAATAACACTCAGTTCTTAATTGAAGCTCCTAGTGCACTTGTTTTTCTCAATAAGGATTTCCAGCCAAGCCCTAAGCATCGAAAAATTAATTAGATGAGATTAGCACCCAAGTTTTATATGCATCTGTGCATCAAACCCCATGTTTCCGTGGGTCCGTGTAGGGTTTCGATTTGGTGAGAATATATGCATCGAAGAGGGTTGCTTTCCCGTCTATCCGTGGGTTTGTCTTGGGTTTCGATTTAGTTGCGTCGAGGAGAGAGTCGAGAGAACAGAGAAATTTGGTGAGGCGAGCTGGGTCATAGGGAGGCGGAGAGAGGTGCGGAGAGAGTGAAGAGGAGAACCTTGAGAAAAGGGAGTTGGAAGAGACAGGACGATGATGGCAGGTAAACGGATAAAGTTGGGAAGTCGAAACAGAAAATAGACGAAAAAAATATAATTTAATGGGGATGTAAAGACCTCAACGCTCAAAATTAACCTTAGGATTAGATCAGCGCACGCATCTGAAACGTATAGGACAGTGCCTCAATCCAATCCAAAGAACATTAGCTAATATATATATATATATATAGAGTTTTGCTATGGTGAGTTGCAACTCACCAAAGCGTCCGTGAGTCGCGCTCAAAATTCTGAAATTAAGTTCAAAACGACCGATCCAAACCGTCTAATACAATCTTCCTATTGAAATCTCCATGCAGACCAAATTTTATATTTTTTTCAAAATTTTTAAGTATTTTTTTGAAATTTTAGAAAATCATTAATCTAATTAGTTCTGAACCGTTCAAAAACAGCAGTTTTTAAAAATCCGAAATAAATACTTAAAAATTTTGAAAAAATGTAAAATTTGGTCTGCATGGAGAATTCAATAGGGAGATCGTATTAGACGGTTTGGATCGGTCGTTTTGAACTTAATTTCAGAATTTTTAGCGTGACTCACGGACGCTTTGGTGAGTTGCAACTCACCATAGCAAAACTCTATATATATATATATATATATATATATATATATATATATATATATATATATATATATATATATATATATATATATATATATATAAATGCTATGGTGCATCGCGATGTATTAAGGCTTTTGTACATCACGACCATATTTGCCGATAGTTTTACAAATTGAAAATCTAACTAAACAAATTCAATCTATATATTGAAATCTCATTACAAACCAAATTTTATATTTTTTTGAATTTTTTTACTATTTTTTCGATTTTTTTAAAACCTGCCATTTTTAGAATTTCTTTATTATTAATTGGTTTCCAAAAAAAGAAAGCTTTAGAAAATTCGAAACAAATAGTAAAAAAATTTAAAAAAATATAAAATTTAGTTTGTAATGATATTTCAATAAGTAGATTAGATTAGTTTAATTAGATTTGTCAATTTATAAAACGATTGACGGATAATGATCGCAATGTACAAAAGCCTCAATACATCGCGATGCACCATAGCATATCTCTCTCTCTCTCTCTATATATATATATATATAACTATTAACTAATCAATTTCTTCATCAACACAAACAGATTCTGATAACGACATTAGTGCTCCATCTTTAATAGCGCCCTCATCTATTGAAAATATTATTTAAAATGGTTGAAAATATATTCACAATTTCACATGCTAAATTCTGAAAAAAAAACAAATATATATATATATATAGGTACCAATTGCAAGCGGCGAATATTTTAGGTTTTCAATTTTTATTTGTTTGTACACTGAATATTGGAAAGATTTATTATAGAACATCTTAAATAAAATCTAGCAATATTTTTTACTAATCATGCAATATAAGATGTCATATATATCAGATAATTGTATCTTTTTAATTGTGGCAATTACCCGTTATGAAAACGAGTACGAAATAATTTTTACCTGTACTCGTACCCGTTAAATTAACGAAAAAATTTTCTTATCCATACCCGTTAACAGTGATTAAGCCGTATGAATTGAATACCGGGAGGGAATCGCAACCAATTATAGTTGTCAGATTTTTTTTAATGCAACCGGATATTCCTATCGTGCATCCCACATCTCACCGATACCAGCTAAATGACCTCTACTAGTTTGCAATTGATACTGACAATTGAACTATATTAAACTTGTCACTTGTGCACCGCATAAAACAAATTATTTTTTCTCTAGCATTCCCATTTTAACCGGCCATAATCACTGTTAAGTAGCACGTTGGTTTTTTATATGGAAAAATTAGATATGTGCCCATCTTAAAGTTAAGAAATTTAGAAATTTGCCTCCTCAAAATTAATCATTTGAACATTGCCACTACAAATTCAATTAAATTAGAACTCCAAATCAACAGTACAGACGACAAAACGCTCTTGACTCCACTTTAATCCAGTGCACTCATTACTCAAGCTTTTAAAAAAGAGATAATTAGTTTCATGCCACTGTGAATTTTGATAATTAGGAAAATACCATCCTTAAATTGCTAATTAAATTTATGCCATTGTAGAATTGCTAAAATTAGTTTTATACCACTATTTCTATAAAAACATACTAAATTCTAAAATTGCCATTACCAAATTTATCATTAAGTTTTTTTAATGACCAAATTACTTCCGTTATAAAACAAACCCTAAAAGAAAATACAGACGCGTTCAGAAAAAATATATATATACACGCTAAGGCAAAATTGAATATTCATCCGTGAGCAAAAGATGAGAAAAAAATACCGACGGTAAGTTACTCATTTACATTTATAGATGAGAATATTCATCAGTGAGCAAAAGACAAAAATTTATTTTTTCTGTGATCATTCATGGACTATTTTAATTTAATTTTATGTATTCCACAATATAATCAAGTCTCCAAACAGCATATTATAGTTGAATGACACATAATTACTTACGTGAAAATATACGGCACAATTTTTTTTTTTTTGCAAATAAATCTTTAAAACTTAATCTTTTTTTTTTTAATTAGAAGTATGCTAATGTTAGATGACTAATTAGATCTATGTCACTATTTTTAAACACCAGTGGCATAGAATAATTTTATTAGTTTGCAGTGGCATAAAACTAATTGTTAATGATTTATAATGACATATTACTAATTTTTTTAGTTTTATAGTGGCATATTTAAAAGGGTAAAATTGTCACATAATTGTCAAATGGCAAAAAACTAATTTCTACTATTTTATAGTGGCAAAATAATAATTTGTCATTTAGTGATGGCATATCACTAATTTCAAATATTTACAATGGCATAAATCTAAATCACCCTTTAAAAAACTCCATTTGTTTCATTTTATCGTCGTTTTACGGTAGTTTTTGTTCATACCACATAACTGTTTTTGTTTTATTACCGTTTTATCTCCGATAAACACTAAATCACAATTTTTTTGGAAAACAAACTCTAGTCAATAGTCAAAGCCAGAAGATAAATTCTTCTTGCCCTAAAGGAATCTCTTTCGTATGTTGTCAATTTGCTGAATTAGCCGAAAAGGCAAAAGAAAACCCGACATGAAATAAGCTGGTACAGCCGACAACACCGAAGAGATAAGAGTGAGTCTACCCATCAATTTGGCCTCAATTCTGTCCAAAATTGGTTGAAAGAAGAGTCAATCGGGCGGACCCACCGTCAATGGCAGGCATAGGTAAATCAGATTCAGAGGTAGTTCTGCTCTATTAATGCCGAACAGCTGTCCCACAAAATCCATTATTTCTTGTGTAGTGTTGAAGGGAACAAAAGAGAATTTGTGGCGATTAAACGATAGGCCAGAAGCTTTCTGAAAGAATGTCAAAGTTAAGTTCAAAACTCTCAGCGACCTTGAATTATGTTGTAGTAAAAAGTAGCATGTCGTCCGTATATTACAGGCTACAGCAAGAAGAAAGGAAGGGGTAGCCTGGCAGAAATTGTGGCAGTTGCTTGTAGGCAGTATTTTGAAAACCGTACCGAATATCAGAAAATTCTGGTAATATCGAAAACTGGAACAGTGAACGAAACAGCGATATCCAGTATTGTGACAGAAAAATCGAAAAATTTCAGGAAAAATTCCAGAATATATCGAATTTCAACCACCTAGCCGGTATGGGTGCCGGTACGGTTTAGAAACACTGCTTGTGGGTTTTACAGGATCCTGTAGACGTTTTGGGTCTCTTCTCATGGAAAAAAAATGAAATGCAAAAATGTACTGTATGAATTAGAGTTATCTTAAGAGTTACAATTGAAACTAAATTAAGCTTTGCTAAATTTAGAATTCTTTTTTTGTCAAAAATAATATTTACTCAATGATTTACTCTACTTAGATGTTACCTAATCAAGACACATGATGCGATGTAAAAGTATTATTATTCAATCAATAACATTGAAAATATAGCCTAATTGTCGATTGACATTATGATCTGATTTCATGAAAGATTCTTAATACAAATCTATGGATAATTTTTCATTCTTCCTTTTTGTTTCTTTTGGAATTGTTGTCATTTTTTTTTCTATTAATTAGGTGTTTTATTCAGACGGTTCCGGATGGGCCCAGTTTAGACTTAAAAATGCAATAATATCTACTTTAGCTGTGTTTGGATGAGTGAGAGAATAAGAGAATATGTTTTTCCTACTCTTAAATTTATTATAAACAATCCAAACTCTTTACAAAGTTACACACTTCCCAATACTTCTTCTCTTATTCCTTTTATTCCTACACCATCCAAACGAAGCCTTTATTAATAGAAGATGGCATGTAGGCCTTTGGTTTGTCAAATCTATAACCCCTACAATCTAGAAACAGATATAATCGGAAAATTTTTATCAATGATAAAAATATCCTTCAGATTTAAAAAAAAAAGACAAAGCAGAACAAATATTTTTAAAATGAGCACAGTTATAGCGGTAATAGTATTACCGCTATAAAATCAAGTATTACCGCTATAAGGGACTAGCGTTTTTCTTTTTTTTTCAGCTGACAAGTCTGTGTTTTTTTTTTTTTTTTTTACCGCTGCATTTAGGAGAAGTGGCAGTAGATGCTGCATTAAACATGGACATTTGGGCTTTTTTTCAGCAGATTTACGTTTCCTTTTTTTTTTGTCGGTTTTTTTCTTTTTTCCTTTTAGTTTTTATTTTGTCCTTTTCATTATACATAAACATGCAATATGTATTTTGGGTTGCTACAGTTATTTTATAATTTTTATTCTTAATTAGATCATTTCAATAAACTTTGAACCAATGAATTTAATTAAATTATATGTGTTGTAATTAGTGTTCCCCAATAGTACGTGTCGTGTCGTACTGAGTGATGAGAAGAGGCAGCACAACACGCATTCTGACACAACACGACTGACACGATCGTATCGTGTCGTGTTGACACGTCTTGTTAGTCGTGCCAAATCATGTCAGAAAATTTTTTATTTTTATAATAATTTATTAAAAACAGTCAAAATATTATAATAGAGAAAACAAATATTGTTACCGTTTATTTGACTATTCTACAAATTAAATATATAAATCAATACAAAATTACAGAATATTTTTGTAAAAAAATTAATTGATGATTTTATTTTTTTACTAGCTCATGTTTTTATTGTTTAAACATATTAAAAAAATGAAATATTTAAAAAAAAAGTAAATAGATGTTAAAAAAATACGGTTATAATTTGAATTTTAATATAAAATGAATTTAAATAATTTTTTAGGAGAATAATTTAAAAGAAAAAGTATGTTTATGATGTTATTTTTGGTAATGTTAAAAATTAAAATCATGTTGTCGTATCATGTTCGTGTCGTGTTAGTTCGTGTTCGTGTTCGTGTCATGTCAAATCGTGTTAATTTTTTAAGATTGCCAACACGACACGGTTATGACATGACACGATAACACGATCGTGTCGTGCTAATTTTGTACTCCTGTCGTGTCATTTTGGAGAACCTAGTCGTAATGCGTTGCATTATTTTTTCTTATGTTTCATTTCGATTATGTGTCTTAATGCGTTGATCACAAAAAATTCATGATATAAAAAAAACTACAATCGATATCCATAATAATAACATAATAAAACTACAAGTAAATAATAATAATATAACATAATAAAAACTACAAGTGCATCAACCTCTTTTCTTCCCTGACTTGTAGTTTTATTTTTAAATTACTTTTTATCATGAAATTTTTGTGATCAACGCATTACGACGCGTATGATCTAATTAAATTTATTTGTTCAAAATTAATAGAAATGAACTAATTAAGATTATAAATGAAAATAATAAAATAATTGTAGCAATCAAAATGCGTATTGCATGTTTATGTATAATGCAAAGCACAAAATAAAAGAAAAAAACCGAAAAAAAAAATAAAAAAACAAATCTCCCTTAAAAAAAAAAAAAGCGAAATGAGCATGTTTAATGCAGTATCCAATTCCAACCCCACCCTCTCTCCTGAAAATGCGGCGCAAAAAACAAAAAAAAGGACATGTCAGCCGGAAAAAACAAAAGAAAAATGTTATAGTAGGAATAGGATCGCCGTTATAGTCTCCCATAGCGGCAATAACATTAGGCAAAATTGAATATAACCCCCTCTAATCTTGGTCAACTTGATATAACCCCGTCTAATCTTCAAAATTGGATATAACCCCCTCTAATCTCATCAATTTTGGATATAAACCCTTTTGCTTTATTTCAATCATATTAATTAAATATAAAAAACTTTTTTTATAAGTTTGGACAAAAACACCCTCCCTTTGTCTGCTATGCCTATGCTTTTGAAGTGTGCGAGCTCTCTCCATGGCAGATTCCTATTGTCGATAAAATTCGATTTAATATTTGTATTTCAACAAGCACTGTATTGTACAAGATTCATTAGCATTTACCCTCGAGCCCGCTATACCTTTTACACATGACACATCCACTTCTAACTCCATATATATGAACAGTTCTACCCATTCAAACATTTTCATGTCATAATGGTGTGTAAATTAATGTTCCATAGGTCATAGAGATATAAAAGGAGAACAAATTTGTGGTGATTGACTCGGTCTTACTATTCAATGTAATTAACTATTTGATGCTGACATCATTCAAAGACTCCTCCAAATCTTGCAACCCGAAACTATTCCTTTCAATCTCTGCATCTGTACACCTTGTCAAGATGAAATAATTGAACCACAAAACCATGAAGTACAACTTTGCAAGTGAGTAAACCAGCCCACCAAAAATCTACTGCCAATTCTTGCCATTAGAGACATCCCAACACTTCCACTTAGAAGTGTCTCGCACCATTTAAAGAACACTGCCACAAATCATCGCATGAGAGACACCAAGTAACAGCCTTCTTTCAAAGAATTTCGACCTGGCCGCCTCCAATTTCTCTCCATTACTACCACCCATGGCCCACGCAAGGAAGAAGTTTGAGATAGAACCTGAATTTTGTGGCCCCACTAGGCTGACCAACGACGACAAAGGAGAAAAGGGCAAGAGCTTTGATGTCACAAATAGTTTAAATAGTTATTTTGTTTTAACTTTTTTTTTCCTGACGTTTCATGGTCATTATTGACGATTCCAAAAAAAAAAAAAAGAAATCCGAGATTGGTAAGAGGGTTTAGGAATGTCGGGGCAGGAGAGATAAAAGGATATTTCCGTACAAACTTATCAAAATTGCCTTTATATCTAATTAATATGATCGAAAATAAACAGAAGGGTTTATATCCCAAATTGATAGGATTACAAGGGGTTATATTCAGTTTTGAAGATTAGAGGGGGTTATATCCGTTTAGTGAAGATTAGAGAGGGTTATATTCAATTTTGCCATAACATTATCGCTATAAGGCTGGCTATTGCCGCTATAGTTGTGCTCATTTTAAAAATAGTAGTTCTGCTTTGTCTTTTTTAAAAATCTGAAGAGTATTTTATCTTTGATAAAAATTTTCCGATATAATCATATAACCCCAACAATCATAAATGTCAAGGATATAACCTTTTTGTTAATTTCAATCATTTATCAAATAAAGATAATGACAAAAATACCCCCACTAAAATTTGAATTCCCCATCGAAAATGAAAATCTTCGAGGACCATATGTAGCTAGTTGAAAAAAAGTACATTGATCTGTGTTTGCACTCTCTCGTTCAAAAAATTAACAAAAATTGAAAGCCCAAGAAAAACTGGGTCTGATCTGAGAGGAAAAAGGACCTTGGCTCGAACCCTTATTTGTTGTCGCGAGGCACAGCGTGCAGCGCACAAAACTACAAGCAGCTCACACAAACAGCAACGCAGAACAATAGCAAATTTTTTTATTTTTTTTGTCGTTTTGCGCACTGCACGCTGTGTCGCGCGATACATGATTTCATTTCCCTTAGCTCGGCCTAGGTTTTGTAATTCAGAAGGGAGAGGCATATTAAACGTGTTGATAGGATGGGCTATCATGGAGCATAGAATCATAGAATATGAATATATAGCCGATTTAAATTTTTTCCGATCAATAACATAGGAATCATTAGCTAATTAACTAATTATATATTGTTATTCTCAATACTATATTTGAACAACTAGGGCAGCCCGTATAAAACAAAAACTTGAAATATAAAGTAACGATAGATTATTGATGAAAACACAAAAGAAATAGTAACAGGTGTAAGAGTCCAAAATTTCTAGCAACTACCATTTCCCCTGCACATTTTAACTACTGCCTAGAAGGAATAATAAAATACGGGAACAATATGAAATTCTGAGAATTGGCAAATGAAAAAGATAGAATTGGGCGGGTATGAGGAGGAAGATAAAAGGGAGAAGGTATTTCTGTCATAAAATTATGTGATTATTTTTTTTTCAATTAAAAAAATGAGTAAAAATTATTAGAAGGGGTTACATACATTATGTAGGGGTTAGTTTTAATTTTGAAGATTACAGGGTTATATCCAATTTTGCTAATGAAGAATAGTTAGAAGTCAATAGATAGATACTAGAGTGAGAAAATTGATACTCGTCTACTAAAAAAAAAGCTTAGGTATATTCTCCATTGAGATTTTTAGCTACGGTGAAACAAATGGTATTCTGTGTTGCTTCCCGTTAGTAGTGTATTTCTCTTATCGGAGCGCTCGCGCAAACTTAATTTCATAATTATCCATAATAAACTCAGCTTTGAATTTAATATATATCAATTAAGTAACTCCATTCGTCAAAGATATTCCAATAAATGAGAGATGCAGAAATCAGATTCTATAATTTAGAAAACAAAATTGAATGTCGCATTGAAGTTATGTTCTTATATTTTGATAATTGAGGGAAATGGAATATATATATTTGGAGTAGAAGTGAAATCCATTATTGCCAGGAATATTTAGAATCATGCAAGGATATTGAATATAAATGCTAAACTGCATAGTCACGCGCGCAAATGACCACACAAGCATGTACCAGAAGAACTGATATAATTCATTTAAGAATCCCCGTAGAAGTGAAGATCCTCCAATCCCCAAGAAATATTGAAGTCAGAAAATTCCACCTTGCAACCACCTCCCCTGCAATATTACTCCCAACTGGGAAACAATATAATTTCCATACTCCAGACTCACATTCAATTTATTATAACACGGCTCGTTTGAATGCGTTAGAAATAAATAAGGAAGAACTATTTCGAGTGGAAAAATTAAAAAGAGTGTTATTTCGGGAAGTGTGGGAAGAGTGCTATTTCGGAAAAAAAAAATTGTTTGGATAATGTGTTAGAAATAAAGTTAAACAGAGTGTTATTTTGGGAAGAATTATTCTCACTTTATTCTTAACACGTTTGGGTATTTAGGAATAACTCTTTCTAATTTTCTGCCTAGGAAGAGTTATTCTTCCTTATTCCTAAGCAATCCAAACGAGCCCTATAATAATTTTGTTGTTCCATAAAAATAATGCGTAAAATTTTTAAGATGTGGTTGATTTTGTGTGTGAGACAAGCACTTTAAATTATGGTTTTTCAAGAAACGTAATTTTTTTTTATCATGGATAGTTATCACATTACAACTTACAAATAACAAAAACTAGAAATGTGAAAAAGGCTTTTCTATTCTCAGTTCTCTAAAGTTAGATAGGAAAAAAAAAATCCAAAAAAATATTGAAGAAATGATAACGGTAGTTTTACCATCATTTGTTATTGTTTAAAAAAATGAATACATAAAATAAACAAGGTAAATATATAAATGATCAAAGTGAAGACATATAAAAAAATAAAATTTGTCATCTTTTGTTTAGATTTTTATATGCATATTCAACTTATTTATATTCGCTTTGATCAAGCGATAACAAAAATCAATTTCTAAAAAAAAGTGAGCATAAAAATATTATAAAAATAAAAATTATTCTTTCATTAGATAATAATTTTGAAACGAGAGAACATAAGAAGCTCCACACTCATATTTCCAAACAAATTAGAAAATTACAGAACTATACAATTGGCGAAAATAACAGAGGGCGAGAACCATTTCTATCAAACACAACTGGCCAATGCAGCAACCAATCCCCTTCTTTGCCTTCCAACTCTGCTTCTATTGAAAGTCAACAGTCAACTCCATTTAATCAACTTCAATCCAAAAATTTGTAGAACCTTTCATTTTCAAAAGCAGAGACTCCCATCTAGTTTCCACTTGGTTAGGTTTGAACTCTATAACTATCCTAATTATTAAGTAGAAAAAATTGGTCTTAGCTAGAATAATAGAACTCACCTCTTTTCCTAGACCACCTATTCCGGAGGGAAGAGTGTACTTCGTATCCAACCCAAGCCTATCTTTCTCTTTTGGTACTTCTCCTTAATTCACCATCCATTACTCTTCTTTTTATAGCAAATTAAGTTATTATCCCTTAAACTTGTCATTTTTGTGAAGTATACATGTTTTTTTTTTCGTTTTCTTTTCCTATTATTCCGTTTAAATAAACTTATTGTTATTATTTTTTTGTGGTATTAGTTCATTATTGTGAACTTAACCTTCTTTTTCTTCCCTCGCTGTTTCTACTGCCCCTTCTGGCCATGGAAATTTTGCACTGAAAAATGTGTAGGTTCTTATTTTTCTTTTTGGAAGGCTAGGTTCACTTTGAATTTTACTTTTATCTATGATTACACTTTTTTTTTTCCTTTTTTGCTACCATTTACTGCTCAGTGTTTTCTTAAAGAGCTCAAACTTGTTGGCAGAAAATGGCGAAGAAGAGTCTGGAGGTAGAAGCAGAAGTAGAAGTAGAAGACGAAGGTGATGCAGCCCAATTCAAAATGCCGGTGGATTCAGACCACAAGGCGACTGAGTTCTGGCTCTTCTCCTTTGCCAAGCCACACATGCGCGCCTTCCATCTGTCTTGGTTCTCCTTCTTCTGCTGCTTCGTCTCTTCCTTTGCGGCGCCACCTCTGCTGCCTGTCATCAGAGACAATCTGTTGAGTAGAGACGAGGTGCTATGATAAAACTTGCTTCTTTATTATCACTAAGACTATCGTTACAACCTCTACTACTCAAATATTATACCTCCAAGAATACAACTGTACTTCTCACTATATTCCTACACTTCCTAACTACTAGCACTCTTTACTTAACTTAGCTTGGATTGACCTTTACTTAGCTTTGCTTAGCTTGGATTGGATGGCCTTAGATTGCTACAACTCAATGCCTACAATCCTATTTATATTGTTCATATGTCGGTTATAGAAGGTGTCTAGAAATTAATAAATTCAATCTTGATTGTTCTAAAGAACCGACATATACTATGATAGTTCTAACATTTTCTAGATTTTTCTTGTATATTCATTTTCATGGTTCGGATGGGCTTCAACAATATGGGCTTCAACGATGGCCCAAACTTAATACTCCCCCTCAGCGTTGACTGCTATATTGTTGATCGTCTTAGCACTCCGAGTTGTTCACGAATTTCTTCGAACTTTTTCGCATTGAGAGCCTTTGTGAAGATATCAGCGACTTGCTCTTCTGTCGGTGTTAACTCCATGTGAATTTTGCCTTGTAGAACCTTCTCTCTTATAAAGTGGTAATGTACTTCAATGTGCTTGGTCCTTGCATGAAACACCGGATTTTCTACTAAACATACTGCTGACCTATTATCACAACGAAGAACCACTTGATCAACAGGTTGGCGAAGATCCTTTAGTAGTCGCACTAGCCATGTGCTTTCTTGTGCAGCCATAGCTGTCGCCCTATACTCTGCTTCTGTCGTGGAAAGGGATACCGTAGGTTGTCTTTTGCTGCACCAAGACACTGCTCCAGATCCTAAGTTGAAAACGTACCCAGTTGTTGATCGCCTCGTATCGCAATCTCCAGCATAATCGGCATCGCAATAACCCGTCATTTGGCATTCACCTCTACGATATAAGATGCCGTAGTCTGAAGTACCTTTCACATATCGTAGTATCCTCTTGACTGCTTCTAGATGTGGCTTCTTGGGATTTTGCATGTGACGACTTGCAACGCCAACTACATAAGCTATGTCTGGTCGAGTAAGCGTCAAATAGATGAGACTACCAACCAACTGTCGATACATTCGAGTGTCTTCTAGATCCTTCCCTTCTCCAGCACGAAGCTTGAGGTTTGGCTCCATTGGTGTTGGTAGTGGCTTGCATTCTGACATTCCAAAAGTCTCTAGAAGGTCCTTTGCATATTTGTGTTGACAAAGGAACATACCTTCTTTCGTCTTCTCAACTTCAAGCCCAAGAAAGTGCTTGAGTTCTCCAAGCTCCTTCATCTAAAACCGGACTAACAAGTTATCCTTCGTTCGTCGAATTTCTTCTGTAAGGTTTCCGGTCAAGATGAGATCGTCTACGTACACCAAGACTATCGCGATCTTGCCTCTGACTTCCTTGGTGAATAAGCTCGAATCTGATGTTGCCACTGTGTAGCCACTTTGTACGAAAAACTCAGCTATCTTCCCGTACCATGCTCTTGGAGCCTGCTTGAGACCGTACAATGCCTTTTTTAGCTTGCACACATACTCCGGATATGCCTTGCTCTCGAAACCTTGTGGTTGGTTCATGTATATGGCTCGATCAAGTTCTCCGTGTAAGAAGGCATTCTTTACGTCCATCTGCCAAAGTTTCCATCCTTTGCTTGCAGCTAAGGCTAGTAGAACACGTACCGTTGTTAGTTTTGCTTGCGAAAATCCTTGTGCGACTAGTCGAGCCTTGTATCTCTCGATCGATCCATCTGCTCGGGTCTTCACCTTGTACACCCACTTGCACGAGATTGGCTTTACTCCTCCTGGCTTAGGCACCAACTCCCATGTTTGGTTTTGCCTCAAAGCCGTCATCTCCTCCTCCATCGCTTTTCTCCATTTGTCATTCTTTTCCGCTTCTTCATAAGACGTTGGTTCGAAATCTTCGATAACTGCAGCATTCGCATACTTCGGATTTGGACGTCTTTGCCGAGACGATCTCCGAAGTGGTGGGGGAAATTCTTCAACTTCTTCTGGCAGTTGTGGAGTCATATCTTCTACTTCTTCGTGCACTCCTGTTTGCCATGGACTCTTAGATTTTGAAGGAGTTGAGGTCTTACCTTCGTCATCTTGGACCTCGTGATCATCTCGTGCTACGTCTTTTGCCATCTCTTCTATCTCTGTCTCCACGTCTTTCGTTTCAGACTGGATTATATCTTTAGATGGCCAATATGACGAGGCTTCGTCGAAGACTACATTCCTTGAAGTATAGATGCGCCCGTTTGTAGGATCACAACACCTCCAGCTCTTTCTTTCATCGTCGTAGCCGACGAAGATACACCGTACCGCCTTCTTGTCGAACTTGGTTCGAAGATGATCAGGCACGAATACATAGCACACACAACCAAAAACTTTGAAGTGACTTACTGTGGGCTTGATCTTCCAAAGCTTCTGGAATGGTGAGATGAAGCCCATCTTCTCTTGAGGTAGACGATTGATGATGTGTGTCGCCGTCTTCATGCACTCGGCCCAAAATCTTCCTGGCACGTTCTTGGCGTGTATCATGCTTCGACATGTTTCGGCAATATGTCGATTTTTCCTTTCTGCTACGCCATTTTGTTGTGGGGTGTTGGGACAGGTTAACTGTCGTCGTATCTTGTGTTTCTTTAGGTAGGTGTCAAACTCATGTGATACATATTCTCTTCCATTATCAGTGCGAAGACACCGTACCTTTTTGTTGAGCTCACTTTCCACCTTCTCTTTGAACTCCTTGAATTTGGAAAGTGTCTCCGATTTTTCTTTCATAAAATACACCCACACATACCTCGAGAAGTCGTCGATAAATGTCACCATTTACTTTGAGCCGCTTATGGAAGTTTGCTTAATTGGCCCAAAGACATCTGAGTGAACCAACTCCAAGGGCTCCTTAGCTCTAAACTTCGATTGTTGGTAAGGAAGTTGATGTGCCTTACCAAAATGACAACCCGCACATACTATGTCAGTGCGTACCTCCATGTCTGATAGGCCCTTGACCATAGACTTCTCGACCATGAGCTTTAGCTTGTGATAGCTCACGTGCCCTAGTCGAGCGTGCCAGAGATCAGAAGTTTCATTCTTCCGAGTCTTGTCTACGTAGGCCGACTCTGCCGACATCACATAGATCGACTCCATTCTTCGGCCTTCCATGATCGGTGTGCCTGACGCCTTTATATTGCGGTACACCTTAACCTCATGCGGTCCGAACAACACATAGTTCCCTTGTGCGGTCAGTTGTGAAACTGACAGTAGGTTTTTCTTCATACCGGGAACGTGATAGACTCGTTGCAACTCAATCTGCTCTAGGTTGAAGCGAGAGGGAATCGTTGTCTTGCCGATGTAAGCGATCGGCAGCTTGGAGTTGTTGGCAGTCACGATCACCTGCCTCCCATTATACTGTTAGAGTTATGTCCTAGAAGTCAATAATTTAATGACTTAATTATTAGTTTATGTATGGGATGATATTTTATCATCTGTTCCTAGATTTATTATTGACAGATTATTCAGGTTGAGGATCTGAATAGTAGATCTCTGTGGATCATTCTTTAGAATGACAATAATAAATCTAAACGGTCCATAATCTTGATAATTAACAAGGAACATTAATTATCTTATAAGATTAGTATGCAAGTTAAGTGATGATTAAGTTCTACTAATCATAGGTAAAGAGTTACCAACTTAATTGCATATGTGTATGTTATGGAACATAGCACAGGACTTGACCCATCGAAATAAACATATGGATTGTGTTATGTGTCATTGTTTATTTCGTTATGATTTTGGTTCTAAGTTTGAGATGTTTATCTTTTCCACATGAGGATAGGTTCAATAAATACTGTCTACCGCTGATTCCCGATAAGGGCTTCTATACGGACTTTATTTATGTTCTCTTGAATTGTGCGGGGAAAAGTTAATCATCAAGAAAACCGTATGTCCCTCATTAATTCACTTAGTGAGTGACGATATCTGTTTGGGCCCCTTGATGGAGATAGATTGTTTGCATGCAACTTTATACAATTATCTCTAGATCAAGAAACGTATAATCTGCAAGAATGACACATTCCTATCTTGGATTATACGATGATATCGTGTGACATAAGAATCAAAATAGAGAAACATATTTATTCTCTTATGCAGGATTTAAATACTGTAGCAGTACACTATTTATGCGAATTGGGAATCATAACGTGTTGCTAGATACCGCTTATGATTATTGGAATTAAATAACGATTTAATTCCATGTCCAACATAGCATAAATCCTCAAAGGGTCACACATAATAAGGTGTTTAACCACACGTGCATTAATTATTTATTTGCAACAATTGGTTTTGCAAAATATGATAAGTTGATTAATTAATCGTATGCCGTTATGGACCGTTATGATTAATTAAGTCAAATAGATCATATAGAAATAATTTAATGCATTGACTAATTCCATATTAATTATTAAATAGTTAATAATTAATTATAATCAACACATTTAATTATTTGAGCTAATTGGGCTTTAAATTAATTAGTTAATTTAATGTCCAATGGAAGGTGCAATTAAATAGAAGAGAATTGGGCTCAACTAGACTTGAGGCCCAACCCAATTTGAGGGTTGGTAGGTGCGGCTAGGGAGGGGCAATTTTGTCCTTCAAAAGTTGGATGAGAGCTAGGGTATGAGGTCTATATAAAGGGGTGTTCTTTGGGAGCAAACCCTAGCCTCCACACACCTCTCTCTCCTCTCTCTCCCTTGGCCGAAAATCCCAAAGAGGAAAGGAAATTTTCAGAATTTTCTTCTCCTTCTCTCTTCTCTTATCCACCTCTTAGCTCATGTGTTGAGCAAACTTTTCCACTAAATTAATTGGAGAATTAAACTTGAAGAGGGAAAGCTTTGGAATTAGACACACTTCTCTCAATTACTAGCATAATTGATTGGAGAAGGTGGTTAATTCCTTAGTGGACTCGAGGAGCACGGCGTGGAGGTTCTTGGAGAGCACGCCACCGATTCCCATGCCGTAGGATCGAGCCCCGCGAATACGATTTCGCGGGAGGTACAAATTCCACCCCTTTCTCTTTGTGTCGAATGGTTTACGTACTAGATCTCTCTTGCTCTTTGTTTAATTGGATTAATTAGTTAGTAATTAGTCACAAAATTAAAATTGGGCGATTTCCTAACAGTGGTATCAGAGCACATGGTCGTACTTAAGCTATTTTGACACTTAATTAAGAGAAATTGGCTAATTAACGGATTAGTAGAGATGATGCGTTTGTTTGCTGTCTGGAAATGGTATTTTCTGTGTTGTTTCGAGTTTTTCGATATGATATGTTCTCTGGAAGATCTTTCTATCTACATGAAAGTTGTAGATATTTGGATTGTGATTCTTTTGGCGTTGGATTCACATTTTTCTGAATTAGTATAGATTTATTGTGAATAAAACGGCGACAGTGCGCAGAACCAGTTTCTGCTCGTACTGTCCTGTTTGAATGGCTTGAAAGATTTATATTTTGAATATAAGTACCAGTGTTCTATGGCTAGATTTAAAGAGGACTTGAAGCTCTTTCTGAGCATGTGTAAATTGTTGCATGACTTGGATTAATTTGTGGGTTTTCAAGTATGAAAAGGAAGATCTTGTCAGATCCAGTTTGTTGAGCAAATCGATTATTCTAATAAACTGTACCAACTGAGAACTCCTTTAAAAATTCTGTTTAAATGGAGTTGTTCTATTTTGAGTTAGGATTCCAGGAAAATTAATTTCATAATTTTTCGTGGAAGTTTGGACCTTCAACTAGGTTAGAACATTTCGATCGACAGTCTGTTTCAGTATAGAATTTGTTGATTGTTTAGTTTGTAACTCGAACTTTTTGAACTGAACTTGGTGGTTTTCTTTTCATGGATAGTTAGCCTATAGACTAAACTAGTTTTTCTATGTATATTGTATATATAAAAACTGATTAGAAGGTGGTCTAACAGACCAAATGGTTGAGAGGATAATCTGAAAGTCTCATAACGGTGTTTCGTGCACTTGTAAGAGATTTGTCATTTTTGATTCTCCCAGATGGTTTAAGATCTCTTCTTGAAATTTTCACTGGTAATCACAATTATGATAAGGAGCTTAAGTAATTTATTTGAGAATTTTTGGAGACCTAAAACCTTTGTTTTTATTGGATTCCATTAGTTACGTTTTTTAATAAATTACTGTTTTTCTAAGTATTCAAATTAGTTGAAAACAATTAGAAAACTCCTTGTTTGATCTCCTTTCAGTTATGGGATGTTGAAAGAACTTTCTAAATGAATTTAAACAAGTTTTGTTGTTTAAAATTGAGAATTTGTACACGGAATTTACTTATAGCAAACGATACGCAAAGATGCTTGAAAATCGTTAATTGGAAACAAAATACTTGTATGTGCTAACTTTGTTTTGTAGGTGGATAGTGGGTTTAGTATGGCTCAAGACTCAATGCCTTGTGGTTGTAAATTGAATGCATGTGTGAATGTTTATAATGCGGCCTTTGGTGCCATTAATTAATTAATTTGTTGATTAATTTTTGATGTAACTTGTGAGGCTTGCATGCCCCTAAGGCTAGGATGGGAGTAGGATATTTTTCACATGTATTTTGTTCCTTTATTTTATAGGATTTAGATCCTTATAGAATTTAGTGGGAGGGACAAGGATTAGATTAGTTTTGCTCCATGGACGATGTGGCGAAACTAATGCAAGCGGGAGCCATACAAACCCACAACTATGAGATGCTTATATGTGATTGCTTGTGATTGCTATGAATTGTCATAGGCTAGGTATGGGTGTATGCTTACATGACCACCAAACAAGTGTCACTTAATTGATTGTCCCAAACAAAACATGATTAAGTTAAATCGCCCTCCTTCTCTCTATCCCCTTCTAACGTGTATGATCGTTCATTGATGCATTCTCGCCGACGCGGGACATCGTGTTCCATCATCCGTGTCGGGGTGTAAATCGGATTTACTAGGAGCAAATAGAGAAAGGTTACTTAACGATGTTTTCTAATCGGATTGGACATCGGGGCAAAGTTTGTGGATGTACATGTGATATTTCACAAACCAAGAATCATATGGAATGATTGGTTGGAGAACCTACCTTATCTAGTTGTTTTGGTGTCACGCCGACGCTAGCACCATCTCAACGAAAATAGGGATCTTGGAAAACCTACTACATTTGGGACGTTAAATAAATGTAGTGGGAGTTTTATTTGTTATAAATAAAACAATTGCATAAACTAAATGACCGTAAATTGATTTTGTTATAGATGTTAAAATTGTTAATTTTGTTGCGATCAATCTTTGAAAAATGAACAAACTCGTTTCTAAAAGGTAGTTACTTGAAAGAGTAATGCCGATTCCTAAGACACGATCTTAGTGAAGAGAAATTTGAGTATGTCAATTCCCAAAACTTTCCTCAAACTACTCGAACGTAGCAACGCGATGATTGATTGACTTTTGGCGAAAAATTATTCAATAAAGCGTATGCTTAATATCCTCATTTGAAATTTCTAGACCTTTGAATTAGCGAATTCATATGGACTAAAATTAACTCGTATGTTCTCATTCGCTTACTCAAGAAAGTGTTCTTGGAGAAAGTAGATATTAACTCCATCATTTATGATTGAGTATAAAGAATATGAGTTGACCAAGAGATTCTTCTTTTAAAAGAAGTTATATGAATGTTTCATTGGCTTACAAATCGAAAGATTTAAGTAGCTAATTGATGACTAGAGATATTAATCTCCGATATCAAGGATTGTTGATATTGTCATACGATCTCTTTGGAATCATGAAGGATATAATGTTACCTTTTTTCACGCTTGTTAATGCAAAAAGGTGATTGGTTAAGTATTCAAGAAATACTTCACCAATGTATGAGTTGAAATTTCGAGACTCTCATTGATGACCATGTGTCACATGAGATGTTTCATTTGCCGTTTATGGGAGGCATTTGAAAGGTTGTCCGAAATACCATGATTATGATATTCTAATCCTAAGAAGTATTTGTCGTTCAAAATATCTCACTATCTCTAATTCACACTAGTAACTTGATACTAGTTCATATGCTCACATTTAACGAAATGTGTTGGCAATGAAGAATAAGAGAATGTTCGAGAGATGTAAAGTAAACTCCGTATAAGAGATGACTTATTCGTTTAAGTCATTACCATTGAATACGTAGAGTTATCTTTATTAAGAGTTTGTTTAGGAATTGAAGGTTGTATACCTTAATCCTAACCTCTCAAAACGTCTCCATTTCATATTTGATGATGGATGACTATGTTTAGTAAAAGACAAGTTCTTTTATTATGAATTTGTTTATATGATTTCATGCATCTTGATCGAATTTGCTTGAAATAGATAAACAAGTTATGAATGACAAATAGGATGCGTAAGACTTGACATAAAGTATTTGACTTTCATGTTATATATAATCGCTTAGTCATATACATAAACGAGAATCGCATTACGAGAGTCTCCGTAACGTAGAGCTCGTAATTCAATTTGATTTCAAATCAATTGATATACGAATCACGTTTGTTAAATGACAAAAGCGCCTTTAACCTACAAAGGTTTAAGGACAAGTGTCTTGATTAGGACTTATACATATCGATGTATAAAGACCAATAAGTACTTGTGCAATGAAAGGTTGTTGATACTTTACTACTTAACCAACGATCATTGTAGATATTAACATATCTATTTGATAAGGTATAAGTATGAACCTTTTGACTAGTTCAAAGGAGTTCAAGAGTGAAGTTTAAAAGACCGTTCAAGAAAAATGGAAGTCTTACAATTAATCGTGGTAAATAAATAGTTAAGTCACATGATTTGAAATATTGCCTAAAGAGTATGAAAGTAGTTTCACAACTCGCTCCATGAGGAATAATATATCCAAGAGTGGAGGTATCGAACAATATTTTGTATAGTTCGATCAATAATAAATCAAATTGACTTATTCGACTCGTATTAGGGAATTATGTTTGAGGACAATATTGTTTACACTGAATGGTGTTCCATTAAAGTCTATTGAAGAAGATATCTTACGAGATTTTGATCTCTAAGTATAATACTTCTCGAGATTTGGTGTTGAGAAGATTATTTTAAGTATTGATGACTTGTAAGCTTAAACCAAATAAGACACTATATATTTGTAGGATGCTTTATATTAAAAGGCACTACTTCCACGAATATGATAAGAACAAAGTAGTTGTTGCTAATCATAATGTAGTCTTGATGAATTGAAATTCTCAAGAAGAAGTAGTGGGAGTAAAGTGAGCATTAAAATAGTTTATGCGCCACTACAAGAAGTACTCTTATGGGAAACTTGTCACTCCAAACATGGTACTTAGTGGGAGTTGAGCGAAACTTCATTCACAAGTTGTTTTGAAAGAAGTTTAATAGTATGCTCCTTCCAATGAGGACTCAACCATCTCACGAGTTGATGATGTTTGAGAAACTCATGGAATATATGAGGAGTCAAGAACTCGTTCAACAAATAGTTGTGGAAGAAGTTCATGAACCTCATGTACCAATCCTACAAAAGATCAACGAGAGTTGATTTCCTAAACCGTTTGGTGCATAGGTTGTCACAACATTCTCGTACTAAGCATATGAGAATCCGTTGATAAACAAAGAAACGATGGAACGATCCGATTCCACATATATGGTTCGAATTCATATGATCTTTAAATAAAATCCATGTATAACAACAAGGTATAGACCTTGGTTGATGTTCATGAAGGAGCAATCCATCAAGAACGTTTAGATCTTCAAAAGGAAAGATCGACATGGATAACAAATCGACTATGTACAAAGCGCGGCTTCTCGCTTGTAGCTATGTCTAAGTCGATGGCTAGTTGACTACGTACAAAGCACAACTTCTTGCTTGTGGCTATGTATAAGTCAATAAAGATCATTCTAGCAATAATTGTATTTCATATATGTCGATATATGGAAAAACACATAAAACCGCCTTCTTCGTATGAATGAAGGAAGATGTTGTGCATTTGACACAAATCGAGGTTTATGTATTGCTAAAAACATACGCATGCTTCAAGGATCCATTAATGGATTAAAGCAAGTGTTGTGGAGATTGGAATAAAAGTTTTGACAATGAAGTCAAGGAGTTGAACTTCGTCAAAAGTATCTTATATATACAAGATATTCAGTGGAAGCATAATTGTATTACTTGTATTGTTCAAGATAACAATTCATTAAATTGGGAATAACATTAAGAAAATGAATATTGTCGAGATCTCTTTGGAGAATGCTTTCTCAAATGAGAACTTGGGCGAAATCACCTAATCCTAGGAAACAAAATCTATAAAGATAGATTATGATGGATGTTAGGTTTGAGCAAATATGCATATATTGACGAAGTGTTCTAGAAACACGAAAGTTACACTCCAAGAAAGGATGTCTAACTGTACGTCACGTGGCATGACTTGAGTGTCTAACTCGGTCTAATGCAACTCAATTCAAGAAAGTGCATGAAATAGTTCAAGCATTCTTTCATTATGAGTTTCATTTCGTACGCCATATTTATGCATATGCCCCAATGTGTAGTATCCAAAGGATATGACAAACAGTTGTCAAATGGATACAAGAGAGACACATTTGGACGATAATCAAGGATATCCTCGAGTACATTATGAGAAAGAGCGATATAATGTTTCATCTCTTAAGATGAAAGAAATCTCGTGTAAGTTGTTACACTAATAAAAGTTTTTCAAAAGATTGATATAATCACAATTTAGCTACATATTTTGCTTAAAGGTGGTGTTGTAAGTTTAGAAAGTGTTCTAAATGGAATATTACAACCGTTTCCGTCACCAAAACAAAATACATAGCAACTTGTGAAGCAATAAAAGAAGTTTATTTCGGATCGATTTTTTAGTTGAGTTATTATGGTTCTAAGCATCTCGAACCACAACATACTCCTAAAGAGCCCAATGTTACATTGGAGATTCAAATTTGATCTATAACGATATCACTTGATATCATATGATGGTGATCAAGAATATATATAGGAGTATATATATATATATGGTCGAACAATTTTTGGATAGGTTCGCGAACACAGCGAACACTCTAGCATGACCTCTACCTTGAGCAGTATACGAGATGCAGTTATGCATCCATACGTGGTGGACGTATGAGTAACTAGCTTTAAGCGTATTATTTATTTTGAGGTCCGAAACATGTATATATGTAGATATATGACATTGTTCTCAATTCTTCGTTGGCTAGAAGTCACTATTGATTGACTCTAGGCCAAGTGGGAGATTGTTAGAGTTATGTCCTAGAAGTCAATAATTTAATGACTTAATTATTAGTTTATGTATGGGATGATATTTTATCATCTGTTCCTAGATTTATTATTGACAGATTATTCAGGTTGAGGATCTGAATAGTAGATCTCTGTGGATCATTCTTTAGAATGACAATAATAAATCTAAACGGTCCATAATCTTGATAATTAACAAGGAACATTAATTATCTTATAAGATTAGTATGCAAGTTAAGTGATGATTAAGTTCTACTAATCATAGGTAAAGAGTTACCAACTTAATTGCATATGTGTATGTTATGGAACATAGCACAGGACTTGACCCATCGAAATAAACATATGGATTGTGTTATGTGTCATTGTTTATTTCGTTATGATTTTGGTTCTAAGTTTGAGATGTTTATCTTTTCCACATGAGGATAGGTTCAATAAATACTGTCTACCGCTGATTCCCGATAAGGGCTGCTATACGGACTTTATTTATGTTCTCTTGAATTGTGCGGGGAAAAGTTAATCATCAAGAAAACCGTATGTCCCTCATTAATTCACTTAGTGAGTGACGATATCTGTTTGGGCCCCTTGATGGAGATAGATTGTTTGCATGCAACTTTATACAATTATCTCTAGATCAAGAAACGTATAATCTGCAAGAATGACACATTCCTATCTTGGATTATACGATGATATCGTGTGACATAAGAATCAAAATAGAGAAACATATTTATTCTCTTATGCAGGATTTAAATACTGTAGCAGTACACTATTTATGCGAATTGGGAATCATAACGTGTTGCTAGATACCGCTTATGATTATTGGAATTAAATAACGATTTAATTCCATGTCCAACATAGCATAAATCCTCAAAGGGTCACACATAATAAGGTGTTTAACCACACGTGCATTAATTATTTATTTGCAACAATTGGTTTTGCAAAATATGATAAGTTGATTAATTAATCGTATGCCGTTATGGACCGTTATGATTAATTAAGTCAAATAGATCATATAGAAATAATTTAATGCATTGACTAATTCCATATTAATTATTAAATAGTTAATAATTAATTATAATCAACACATTTAATTATTTGAGCTAATTGGGCTTTAAATTAATTAGTTAATTTAATGTCCAATGGAAGGTGCAATTAAATAGAAGAGAATTGGGCTCAACTAGACTTGAGGCCCAACCCAATTTGAGGGTTGGTAGGTGCGGCTAGGGAGGGGCAATTTTGTCCTTCAAAAGTTGGATGAGAGCTAGGGTATGAGGTCTATATAAAGGGGTGTTCTTTGGGAGCAAACCCTAGCCTCCACACACCTCTCTCTCCTCTCTCTCCCTTGGCCGAAAATCCCAAAGAGGAAAGGAAATTTTCAGAATTTTCTTCTCCTTCTCTCTTCTCTTATCCACCTCTTAGCTCATGTGTTGAGCAAGCTTTTCCACTAAATTAATTGGAGAATTAAACTTGAAGAGGGAAAGCTTTGGAATTAGACACACTTCTCTCAATTACTAGCATAATTGATTGGAGAAGGTGGTTAATTCCTTAGTGGACTCGAGGAGCACGGCGTGGAGGTTCTTGGAGAGCACGCCACCGATTCCCATGCCGTAGGATCGAGCCCCGCGAATACGATTTCGCGGGAGGTACAAATTCCACCCCTTTCTCTTTGTGTCGAATGGTTTACGTACTAGATCTCTCTTGCTCTTTGTTTAATTGGATTAATTAGTTAGTAATTAGTCACAAAATTAAAATTGGGCGATTTCCTAACATATACTTCTCCAAGTACTCGAGTTTCTTGATATCACCCGTCATGTGGTTTGAGCAACCAGAGTCGACAATCCAGTCACTCTCATAGTTGATTCTCTCTGACTTGGACACCGCAGTCAGAGCAACCTCATGCTTCTCTTCTTGCTCCTCCTTTAAGTCAATAGTTGCAACCGTGCAGGCAGCCTCAACATCCCAGTCGTCTTCGCTGTTGCATTCTTGACTCTTGTCATGTCGACTATCCTTCGATGTTGCCACGTTCCCTTGGATTTTCTTCTTGGACCGACATTCTCGAGCATAGTGTCCTTTCTTGCCACAATTGTAGCATCTATCATCTTGATCTTCGGGCTGGCGGTTATTGCTTCTCTGATTGCGAGCTCCCCCTGAAGAGTTACTCCTCCCTTTCGGCCTTCCTTGTTGGTTTGGCCTGTGACTGGGTCTGCCTTTCGACTCATTGTCAAATCGACCATTCCTTCGACTGCTGAATAGCGCCTCTTCTTCCTGTTGTGGCGAGACTCCGGCTATCTGCCTCGCTAGAGCCTCTTGGTTCGCGAGCAGATTCTCGAGCTCCAATAAGGTTGGCTGAGTTGGCCATCCTCAGATCGCCGCTATGAACCCGCTATACTCGGGCTTAAGACCGTGGATAATGATCCTCCGCATGCGCTGCTCGCTGATCTTCTCTTCGGGGTTGAGTTGTGCAATCTCGTTGCATAACGACTTCACTTTGGTGAAGTATTGGTTGATCGTCATACTCCCTTGTGAGATTGTCATGAGCTCGCTTTCGAGTAGTTGGAGGCGGGCATCATTCTTCTTGGAGAATAGCGTTGCCAGAGTGTCCCATGCGACCTTAGGCGTGGCCGCATCTCGTATGTACACAAGCAACTCTTCTTCTACGGTTGTCTTGAGCACATACATGGCCTTTCCGGCCTTGATTTTCTATTTCCGTAGAGCCTCGGTTTCCTTCGATTTCTCTACGGATGGGGTTCTTCTTCCGGTCTGGGTTGGGGTCTGGTTTGGGTCATCTACTGGTACCGTGGTCTCTACAACCTCCGGCGGAATAGTCTCAGATCCGCCGACTATCTCCCATAGGTCCTGACCTTGTAGGTAGGACTGTATACAAGTTCTCCAATTTGTATAATTGGTGTTATTTAATTTTTTAAGACCACTAGTCGTACCTGCGAAATCCATGGCTTCAACTAGCTTCACGTCGTCTAGCAAGCCCCTTCTAGGAATCGCAACCTCCCGACGCTATGCGTGACCTTCACGAGAAACCCGACCGATCCTTCGACAGCACTGGCTCGTACCGGCTCTGATACAAGATTGTTGAGTAGAGGCGAGGTGCTATGATAAAACTTGCTTCTTTATTATCACTAAGACTATCGTTACAACCTCTACTATTCAAATATTATACCTCCAAGAATACAACTGTACTTCTCACTATATTCCTACACCTCCTAACTACTAGCACTCTTTACTTAACTTAGCTTGGATTGACCTTTACTTAGCTTTGCTTAGCTTGGATTGGATGGCCTTAGATTGCTACAACTCAATGCCTACAACCCTATTTATATTGTTCATATGTCGGTTATAGAAGGTGTCTAGAAATTAATAAATTCAATCTTGATTGTTCTAAAGAACCGACATATACTATGATAGTTCTAACATTTTCTAGATTTTTCTTGTATATTCATTTTCATGGTTCGGATGGGCTTCAACAATATGGGCTTCAACGATGGCCCAAACTTAATACAATCTTTCCCTCACAACAACGGATATTGGAAATGCCGGTATTGCCTCAGTGTCCGGAGCAGTGTTTGCTCGTCTTGCCATGGGTACTGCCTGTGATTTGGTCGGACCAAGGTGCATTTTCCATTCAAATAATATTTAAGAGCCCAACCAACACTTAGATTATGTTCACTCTTCAAAACATTGGTTGCAATTTCTTAAAATAAAAAGACCATCGATAAAAACAGAGGAAGTCAATGCTCCTCATTCACATTATTACAATTGCTTTTGTTAACTGAAGAAACTGTAATATCATTTGAAATTTCCGTACTAACTTAATTCCACAGAAATATCTTATTTGCAATGATTGACGACTAACTACTCATTCATTATCATTTTTTTTTCTTTTCTGACCGCCTACTCATTAGATTATAGATGTTCACTCCTAATTCGTTTCTCCTTCCTAATTGATGAAATAGTGTGAACAATATTTTTTAACCATGTTTGTAAAATAAAATTCTGGAAAATATTCCCTTTTCCAACAATATGAAAAGATGTAGCAACTATCATATCGTTGTTATTGTGCATTTCTTAGACTGGCATCAGCCTCTCTCATCTTGATTACAACACCGGCTGTCTATTGCTCATCACTCATCGACTCAGCGACAGGATTCCTTCTCGTACGTTTCTTCACCGGTTTCTCTCTCGCCACATTTGTCTCCACCCAATTCTGGATGAGCTCAATGTTTTCTCCTCCTAAGGTTTGTTCAAACTAACCAGTCACATCATAGATATTAATTATTAATTGCTAGAAAATGTTAAGGAAGTTCGGAACTTCAAAATTAAATAACACCAACAAATGGATAAAAAGGGAAAATGAAAATAAAAGACAGTCTAGTCAAAATTCCTAGCGCATTATAATGAAGCACATATTGGAAAATTTCTTCATATGCTTTTCACATATTGGAAAATTCACCATGGAGGTTGGACTTTTAGTCTTTTACCATATGTTGCAGGGACATTTACCATAACTTTGTTACTATATTGATGTTTTGTCCCTGTAGGTTGGACTTGCCAATGGAGTCGCAGGTGGCTGGGGCAACATGGGGGGTGGAGCCACCCAATTGATAATGCCACTTGTGTACGAATTGATAAAAAAGATCGGGAGTACAAATTTCATCGCATGGCGAATTGCTTTCTTCATTCCAGGTGTGATGCAAACGTGTTCTGCCATTGCTGTATTGATGTTTGGGCAAGACATGCCAGATGGTAACTACAATAAACTTCACAAGGCAGGGGAGAAACATAAAGACAACTTTTCAGAGGTAATAATCTGATTCATTCTATGTTGGATGAATTCAAGAAATTTTTAACTACTATAATTTTGTTAAGAATTTAAAAATTCAAATGACCTTTTTTATATCAGTTCAGTTCTCTCTACCATCTATTAATTCTTGTAAAGCACAATGCAGGTGTTCAAACATGCGGTAACAAACTACAGAGGATGGATCCTTGCCCTGACTTATGGATACTGCTTCGGTGTAGAACTAACAATAGATAACATAATTGCACAGTACTTCTATGACCGCTTTGGGGTGAACATCAGCAAAGCCGGGACAATCGCAGCCAGTTTCGGTTTGGCAAATATAGTGTCCCGACCTGGCGGTGGTTTGTTTTCTGATTACCTATCAAAACTTTTTGGCATGCGAGGACGGCTTTGGGGGCTGTGGGTGGTACAAACTTTGGGTGGCATATTTTGTGTGATTCTTGGCAGGACTAACTCTTTAGCCGGGTCGATTGTGGTCTTATTGCTCTTTTCCTTGTTTTGCCAGGCAGCGTGTGGTCTCACTTTTGGCGTCGTCCCCTTTGTCTCAAGGAGGTAAATATAAGATTAGCTAGGCTTTTAGTGAAAAGGCTACCTTTGTTTGGAAGAACAAGAGATGAAATTTTCTCTGCTTTCAGCATTATTAATTTGTATTTTTATATATTCGGAGCATTGAATTAATGTAGTTTCTGTGATACACAAACACAGGTCGTTAGGCCTGATATCCGGCATGGGAGGTGGGGGCGGCAATGTCGGTGCAGTGCTGACACAACTCATATTTTTCCACAACTCAAAATACTCCACTGAAGACGGGATATTCTACATGGGAATCATGATACTTGTTTGTACTCTGCCCATAGCCCTAATCCACTTCCCACAATGGGGCGGGATGCTGTGCGGTCCCAAACCGGGATACACACCCGAAGACTACTACCAGAGTGAGTGGAGCCACCATGAGCAGCAAAAGGGATATCATACTGCGAGTTTGCGGTTTGCGGAGAACAGCGTCAGAGAAGGTGGTCGGTCTGCCCGGGGGTCGGGACATTCTAAGCATACCGTACCAGTTGAGACCTCACCGACTGATGTGTGAAATTTATGGAATGTGGAAAATGTCAAAGTACGGTTTTCAAACAAGTTTATGATCGGAAGCAAGATGAATCAACACAAAATCTATGATTTGGAGAGTTTAGAAGTTGCCCAAATGGTGTTAAGGTAGGAGGCTTATATTATATTTATATATGTGGTAGTAATGCTAATATCATACTGCATGGCTTCTGTACCTGCTATGGGGCCTTGCTCGCAAAAGTGTGTTTTGTTATTGAATTTAAAGAGTATTGTTATGTTTTGGAGTTGAATTTGGATGAACTAATTTCACGTGATAGTAGATTGTTCAATGTATTGCGTTTAATCTTTTTATTGATTGGAACTAATTAATTACACGGAACAACATCAACAAATCTACATTTTTATTAAATTGTATATCTGTATTTGTTTAATTGATTAGGTTGAAAAATATAGACACCGAAATTACCTTTCGCGTAGGATACCATCTTAGTGGATCATATTTCATGCATAAACAAAGTGAACGAACATGTCTTGCAATGCCTAAATGTACTAATTGAAAAGCTTTGTTTAGCAATGATATTATCTCTGGTTACAAATATATAAGTTGATATAGCTTATATGCATCATCAAAATATCTGCTAAAATAACAGAGGAATATAAGACAACTAATTGATATTGAAATGTGAGTTGAAGACGAAAAAATTGACTAAACTGGTTGGCACTTGTCACACTTTCTCCCATTTGACTTGGGAATCGATTATGTTTACACATCGTTTTTCCCTCGAAACATATATAGGAGGCTAGTCAATTAATGGTCCACAACCATCATTTTCTTCAAAAAAGGACAAAAAAAAGAAAAAGAAAAATCGTGTTGCACAATTTGCGTTGTATATTAGGATCAATTTTGTTGACGAACACGTAGTGCTAACTCATTACGAACATAAATAAAGTTAGAGTATTACTAGGCTGTTATTATGGAAATTTGATTGCTAAGTATTATATTATGCATTATCAAGTATAACTATATTATTAAATCCTCAATTAACTTATTAGAACTATCGGTACCAAATTCATTAGAGTGCTTTTTCACTAAAGAATACTAACCGTAGTTTCAGGCTTTCAGCCATTTTTTTATACGAGCAAACGTAACCAATTACCCATCAATGGGTTGGTAAATAAAATTATGCAAAAATATATATATTTATAACTCAACAAAAATAAAAATTGAGACTAAAAATTTTGATAAATTTTTTTCTGTAGATGAATCAGTAACTTTCATGTTGCTTGTTGCATATTGAAGATGTGAGATTTTATACACCCGTTACACAAATCAATATTGGAAATGGCCACAAAAAATTCTTTAATGGTACGGTAGAAATTGCTCCCAACAAGAATAAGCCTTGTTCATAATAAGCCCTGTATACCATATTTGGTTCTCACGCCTATATTCTTATTCCGAATAAGTCCTGTTCCACTACAAACCAAACACACCGAAGTGTTACTTATATAGATTAAGGTCGGAATCCAAGTTTCTGATACAACCCACTATCCGGATTAGGGGTGTACAACGGGCGGGTCAATGATATTTTAACAAAATTTGAATCCAACCCGACAATACCGGGTTAGAAAATAAATTTAGTTAACCCACCCGTAGCCCAACCCAACCCGTCAATTTTTTTATGTACGGATTTTTACGGGTTAAGCGGGTTAAACGGATTTAGTGAATTAAAATTTTGATCAAATAAAAATACATATAAAAATTATTTTGTCGCTATTACAATTTAATTCGAAGCAAATTAGAGACGCATTTGAATCATCTTTCAACTTTCGAGTCATTGTGAGAAAAATAGAGGACGTGCATATCTATGAAGGAGATCGAAACTTCATGAAATAAGAGATACTAGGTGGGTGACAGCGGCTTCGCCGCGGATTTGTCAAATTTCAATTTTAATAAGCACTAACAACTTGTCATTAAATCCACAGTGCATAATAGGCTTATAAATGTAAAAGACGAAATGCCATAAATTAACTTTTTTTACATGAGCTCTAAATATCTGAATGCACAGGCATCATACGTTGAATTTAAAAAAAAATAAATAAGCAATTGAACTATTGAAGAGACTCAATTCACCCAAATGGAGCCATCATACAACTGATCTGATCTCCTATATATAGGGTGCGTTTGGATCGTTGGAAGAAAGAAGAAGAAGAAGGAAGAAGAAAAAAAAAATTATAAACAATCCAAACTCTTCACAAAGTTACACACTTCCCAATACTTCTTTCCACTTCTTCCCTTCTTCCCTTCTTCCCACACTTATCCAAACGGAGCCTATAAGTAAATAAGTAAACCTAGTCATTCCTTAGGAAAAAGGCGAGGAGAAAATTTCAATTTTTGGATAAACCAACAGAGTGAAAATATATAGCAAAATCTATAAAATGACAGAACTGAGCCCCATGATCCAGCCACGATCAGCAGTTCACCTATTAATTAAACACATGAATTTACATTACTGGAGAGGTGGAAAAGGTAGACAAAAGTATGCTATATGAAAGAAACAGATCTTTTTTTACCGGTATATGTCAGATGGCCTACTTGAATGTAGTGGCAGTATAAATCATACATCCAACAGTTGTGTCTAACACACCTGCTTGAATGAAAGCATACATTAACAAAAAAGAAAAGGACCTTTGGCTTGCCAGTACTGCCACTGGTGTATAGAAGAAACGATCTTCAGCATCAACCCATTCAATATCACACTTAGTAGGAAAGTAAGGCATCACATTCTATCACCAAACATCTCTTCCACCCTGCCACTTTGTTTCTTCCCTTTTCATTGCCAATGGATTCTCATATATCAAGCAGATATCTGTATTGTTAATCTAGCAAAAATCATAAGTAGTGTGTTTAAAAGGAAAAGCAAAAGAAGCAAGAATCAGAAGGTAGAGGCAGATATTCCATGCTACTCTAATTCAAGTTGTTCAAGCTACAAACAACCGTAGGATTGACAATTTCAATACAAAGTATTTTAAGAAGGATAGAGGAATATAATCATATAGAAATAAACTAATAACCAAATCCAGTTTTTATTTCTAAAAAATATAATAAGCAGCATTCTTGTATTTACCCAAATCATCAATTCGAGCTATAAGGTATGGGGAAAAAAATCCATGGGTGTTACTAAGGAACCAAACATACCCAGACTTCTTTGGTTCTTCCACATACTATCAACTGTAATTTTATCCTCGCCTTTTGCATGAAGAAAGTTTGTCCTCTCCAACATTCTCTTTGGCTCTGACATTGCATTTTAATGCAGAATTGCAGACATTTTAGTGAAGAAATTAATTTTCTAGTAAGGAGTGAATGCATGAAAACTTACTCAAAATAGATAATGAAGAAGTAAGACCCCTTGTAAGTTCTGCATAAATTAAATGTCCAAGTATAGCACGCAGGACCACACATAATATAACAGCAAAAGAAACCAGAAAAAAAAAGTAGGTCAATGACAAATCCAAGAAATATATTTATGTTTCCTAATGACCATTAAATGTAGTGCTAGTCTTGCTATTATTTCCTTACATGTACTAAAGTTATCAAATGTGTTGTTTGATCTCCTGGTAGTACCAAATAGATTGAGAGCTTACTCCCAATTTTACCCTTGCTGATTTCTAGATATAATTATATGCAGTAGTTATATATTTTATATAATTAGCTTTTTTAATTTATACCAAGTACCTGTTATTAATTGTTGCAAACAACAATCAATATTTTGTTTGGGCTTTGTCACTATTGAAAATCAAAGTTTTAGGTAACCAAAGTTTTACCTGCCTTTTTTTTCAAGCCATCACTTCTATAACTGAGGTTAATGTCAGTAAACAATCTCTTTCTCTTCTAATTAAATGAGGTGAAAGGAACACTATTATCAATACAATAATCTGAATGATATCCCAATATTATTAGAATTTGAAAACAAATCTAATTAAATGATATCCAAAATGTTTATCAGAGACTTCAAAAGAAACTAACCAGAAAGCCCATGACGATATTGAAAAAAATGAACATATGAAGGACATATAAAAAAGAAATGTACGTCAGGACATGAATAATAACAAAGTATCTAGGAAAGCCATGATTATTAAATCGAACTATAATTTAGTAATAGAATTATAAATAGCATCATCTCAAATCAAAATTACCTTAGCATCTGAGCATGTGTGACCCATGCAGAAACCTCCAATTCCATTTGCTGAGAAAGAAATTAAAATTGGACTCAATACAGGAAAGTTAAATGAGAAAGTAAGTTGTTGCTATAGATGTGCTAACTATGCCTATCAGTTCACATTATTCAAATATAATCTTCAGTCTAATAAAAATACTCTTTTCTTAAGGTCTCAAGTGCAAAAGTTTAAAAAGAAAAATATAACACCTTCAAAATATTATGGTATATCCTCTTTAAAATGCCAAGCTTGCCTCAGCACAGCTGCATCTGATGGTAGCCCAAAACACTAACGACAGGATATCCCATAAGCAAAACAATAAATTATATAATTGTAACTTTTGCTAAATTATTCTAGCTTCATAAATCATAATCTATCATTAATTATGGTTAGTTTTTTTGACGAAGGAGGAATAAAAAAAAACGGAATTAAATTATTTTAGCACAATAAACCAATTACTAACTTTTTTTTTGAGGAAAAAATGGAGATCCAGTCCCCATCTTTTTATTAAAATTAGATAAATAAACCAATTACTAACTAACAAATTTAGTTGGACATGACGAATGAAATCCAATTGTTTTCCTGATTTAGATGCTCTACTAATGTAAAAATCAAGGTTAGGGGGATAACTGTTATTGTTTCTCAAATTTAGAATATCTGGTCTATGACAAACAAATCAAGGTATTTATAAAGGAAAAAAACTTGATCAACCTGAGATTTATGTGTCTTGCCAAGGATTGCAAGAAGCATGTGCTCGGCCTTCATCTTCTACTAAGAGGCGATGCAGAGACCTAAGAGGCGACGGAGATAGGCGACGAACCACAGATCGTGAAAAGAGGTCATCCTAGTCTCGTGTTTTGTATATAGATTCCATGGAGCGAAGCTCAGCTGCTCAACCCGCTCAGGAGGCAACGGAGAGAGGCGAATGAAGGAGAGATGCTAGGAAGGGAATTGCCTAATTTTTAGAGATGCACTCCCACAGGACAAAAACACCCTCCGCACTCTGATCCACTCGGTCACTCCTCTCTCTTTTAATATTTTTTTCTCCATCTCGAGTCTCGACGTACCCCTGAAATTTTTATTTTTCCCCACTCTCCCTTGTTGGTTCTGTCTGCAATGTCTAGCTCCACCTTTGCTCCTCCTGACGACCTCGATCGTAACCTGGTTAGAGCGGAGACGTCGCCGCAACAGTCGAAGAAGGAGAGGAGACGACAGGGGAACATGGGTGGGGTGGCCGTCGTGGCTCGCTGCCATCGTCGGAGAAGCTATCAATGGGTCGAGTTCGCGCGCACTGATACTTTTGAGAAAATCGAAGGAGACATAGGCGGAGGAGAAATGTGGCTGTGGGCCTGTGGCGACGTGGGAACTTAGGAAATAATAAAAGAAAAAGATAGGAGTGCGGAGGGTAGTATTGTCTTATGGGAGTGAATCTCTAAAATTGGAACGTGGAGAAAGCAATTTCTCATATAAGTTTTATAAAATTTGAAGTTGATTTGATACTTGATTAAGTGACCAAATTATAAACGTATTAGAATTAATCAAACCAGGTTCGTTCATTTGTTGACAACTTAATCAAGTATCAAATCAACTTTAAATTTTATAAAACTTATATGAAAATGCATCGCCGATAAAACTTAACAAGATCAACGGTTTGAATTCTCCATTTGAGTTTTAAAATTTAAAAAAATTAAGAAAAATAAAAAAGACGGCTTGGAGTAGTTCTTTCTTGGATCGCTGAGGATGCGGTTGTATTCCCCGCTAGGAACAGGAAAAGAAAAACCTAGCTAGTTAAAAATTTAAAAGGGAAGCAAAACAATGTAACGGGTCATGTAACGGGTAATAAAGAAAGAAAATTTTGACTTGCTACACGAACAGTTACAGAATTGTTACACAAAAACTCAAGAGAATCGCTGGAATCATCTGAACGATGAGATTTCTCGTAAATACGAATCAACGGTGAGATTTCGTGCAGAAGAGAAGAAAATATCGGTCCGGATATCCGCCACGGAATTAATATATATATATATCTTAGATTTGAGGAATTAATATATATATATCTTAGATTTGAGGAATTAATATATATATCTTAGATTTGATTTGAGTAAGGACACGAGAAAAAGTAAGACAAAAAGAATAAATAATGATAAACGGGTGGGTTGAACTATACACGGATTTATTAGTACAAAATTCGTAACCCAACCCGAAGTAACGGGTTTGTCAAATTTAAAATCCGTACCCAACCCAACTTCATGCTAACTCGGTAAAAAACGGTTCGGGTCGGGTGGGTTGAACGGATTGAACGCGTTCACGGTTTTTTTACACCCATAATCCGGATACTGTGTTGTATCGGAATTTAGGATTCCGATATCGTAATAATATTCTTAAAATTCCGATTCTTTTTCGATTTGTAATTAATATAAGGAAATTGATTACTGTCATCTGCAGTTTTGTCATCCCTGTCATTGCTAAATATAAAGTGAACATATACAACAAACAAAGTGAACATATAGATGATCTAAGTGAACACATACAAACAAATAAGTTTAATAAAAATTAGTTGAATATGCATGTAAACTTCTGAACAAATGATGACAACACTTATTTGTTTGTAAGTGTTCACTTAAATTATCTATATGTTCACCTTATTTGCTGTATATGTTCACTTTATATTTAACGATGGCTGGAATGGTATATTTACCGATTGCACTTATAATTCCTGTTAATATAATGGTAATTACTACTTACCATCCATCTAATTATTATCAGCGTCATCCACGAGCGAGCCAGACGCTTAGATTTGATCCGAGCGATTCTAGCGCGCACCTTCCTCGTCTCGCTTCCTTCCTTCGTGACTTCACTCCATCCGCTCGCGATCCGAGTGTGCTTCCCCTTCCCTCCCTCCGTTCACACAGGTACGGCTCCCCCTCCCTTCTCTCTCTTCTTTCTTGAGTTTCCCTCCCTCCCTTTGCTCCTTCTTTCTCAATTTTTCTTTCCTTTCGTCCTCTTCTTTTTTCTTTTCTTTCTGCTCCTTTTATTTCTCTCTTTATTGATTTTTTTGGTTTCTCACTGGTCTTTTTTTCTTTTCTTTTTTTTCCTATCTGTTCAGTTTTTTTATATAACTGTTCAATTTAATTATCATGTCTGTTCAGTTTATTTGCTCACTTTTACTTTTTGTATAAGTCCACATTTTATTACATCTGTTCAGTTTATTTTCTATTTATGTTCAATTTAATTGTCATTTATGTTTAGTTTATTTGCTCACTTTTATTTTTTGTACGAGTCCACATTGTTTGTTATATCTGTTCAGTTTATTTATATAACTGTTCAATTAATTGTTATATTTGTTCATTTTATGTTCACTATTTATTTTTTTATACAAGTCAATATGTTTGTTACATCTGATCAATTTATTTGTTATAACTGTTCAATTTATTTGGCATTTCTGTTCAATTTATTTGCTCACTTTTAGTTTTTTTGTATGAGTCTACCTTGCTTGTTGCATCTGTTCAATTTATTTACTATTTATGCTCAATTAGTTTTTATATCTGTTCAGTTTAAGAAAGCAAGATAAAGTGTGAGAGAGAGGAAGGAAAAATAGATCGCCAGGGAGAAAGGAGGGACGGAAGGGAGGCCGCTGGCGAGGAAGGAAAGTGCGTTAGGGAGGAAGGGCGCGAGGGAGGCAAGACACATGAGGGAGGGAGGGCGTGTGAGCGAGGGAGAGGCGTCTCACCCAGAAATGCGAAAAAAAGCGAAAGTCAGAGGGGAGGGGAGGGGTTGGATGACGCGGATGATTTTTTGATGGATGATGGTTATCAGCTCTGTTCAGGAATAATAAGTGCCATCGCTAAAAGGACCATCACTACCATCGCTAACCTCAATTTCCCTCCCGCGCGCTCCCCTCCTCTTCAGATGCGTTCCCCTCCCCTCTGATCCCCTCTCCTACTCCCGACGCTCTCTTTTCGAGTACTATCTCTCTTTTTCGCTTTTCTTGGACCTCGCTTTTCCTTTCCTCTCTGTCTTTTCGAGCACTCCTTGGACCTCGCTTCTCCCTTGAACAGATGAATGAACAAAGTGAACATATACACCTACAAAGTGAACATATACACCAAAGTGAACATAAATGTTATGAGCAAACTGACGCACAAAAAAACAAATTGAACACATGAATAAACAAAGTGAACATATACACCGACAAAGTGAACATATACACCAAAGTGAACATAAATGTTATGAGCAAACTAACGCACAGAAAAACAAATTGAACACACAAATAAATAAAGTGAACATATACACCAACAAAGTAAACATAAATGTTACGAGCAAACTGACGCACAGAAAAACAAATTGAACACATAAAAGTAACAAATTGAACATATACACCAACAAAGTGAGACATAAAATACACATAGAAATCTGACGCACAACAAAAACAAATTGAACACATAAAAGTAACAAATTGAACATATGAATGAACAAAGCGAACATCTACACCAACAAAGTGAGAAGTATAAAATAAACACAAAATCTAACGTAAAACAAAACAAATTGAACATATGAATGAACAAAGTGAACATCTACACCAACAAAGTGAGACGTATAAAATAAACACAAAAATCTGATGCACATCAAAACAAAATGAACACTTAAAATAACAAATTGAACAGATGAAATAAACAAAGTGAACAAAATCTGACGCACAGAAGGAAGGGAGGGGGAAGGGAGGGGGAAGGGAAGGAAGGGAGGGGGAAGGGAGAGATATGCACAGAAGGAAGGGAGAGGGAAGGGAGAGAGACTGAAGAGTGCGTAGAAGGGAGAGGGAGCGTACCCAGGTGAGGAGAGGAGAGCGCTTCGCTGGATGAGGAGAGGGGAGCGCTTCGCTGAGTGAGGAGATCGCTTGAGAGGGAGGGGCGCGATGAGGGGTCCATCGGACAGAAGGCGCTGGCTTGCGATGACAGCGATGGTAATAATCAATTTCCGTAATATAATAATATAATATTTTTCAAAAATTTGGGCTTGAAGAATGAAGTTGGTCGATAATTCAGCCAATAGGCGGGGACCCATTAGGCCCAGCCCAATAAAAGACTCCCAGCCCAATTGATTACTTGCTGTAAAACAGAAACACGGAACGGTGTCTGGCTGTTAATGGTGGGAGCTGATAACTACAATCAGAGTTTCAGGCAATCACGCAATCAATATCCATTTTAGGTAAGTACGCTATCCAGTTCTATCCGATAGTTTCCATTTTCGCTTCACCCTCTCACCCTCACCTTCCGTTTCCTTCCTTCGCACATCGCCTCCTGTCCCACACAAAGCCTCCTTTCGCCGTCGAGCGGTCCTGCCTTCGCCGTCGAGCGGCCCTGCCTTCGCCGTCGAGCGGCCCTGCCTTCGCCGTCGAGCGGCCCTGCCTTCGACGTCGAGCGGCCCTGCCTTCGCCGTCGAGCGGCCCAGCCCTGCCGTCGTGCAGCCCAGTCCAGGCCAGCCCTGCCGTCGCCGTCGTCGTCGCAGCCCTGCCGTTATCAAAATTATAAATTAAATATTATTTACTCCCTCACTTGTATTAAATACTTCCTTACTACTAATTATTTACTCCCTTATAGCTATTTAGTTACTCCCAAACAACAACAAAATCAGATATGAATATTATTTACTCCCTTACTATTACTTATTTACTCCCTTAGAGTTATTTAGTTACTCCCAAACAACAGTAGAATCAGTTCTGAATATTATTTACTCCCTTATAGCTATTTAGTTACTCCTTTTATACTAGTTATTTACTCCCTGATAGCTATTTAGTTACTCCCAAACAACAACAGAATCAAATATGAATATTATTTACTCCCTCATACATATGAGATACTCCTTTTATACTAGTTATTTACTCCCTTATAGCTATTTAGTTACTCCCAAACAACAACAGAATCAAATATGAATATTATTTACTCCCTCATACATATTAGATACTCCTTTTATACTAGTTATTTACTCCCTTATAGCTATTTAGTTACTCCCAAACAACAACAGAATCATATATGAATATTATTTTCTCCATTGTTTATATTATTTACTCCCTTATACTAATCAATTTCCTCTCTTATAGTAATTTAGTTACTCCCTAAAAAACAGCAGAATCAGGCATGAATATTATTTACTTCCTTATACATATTAGATACTCCCATGTACTGATTAATATCATCCCTTATAGCAATTTAGTTACTCCCAAGTTGTAACAGTGAGGGGAGGCAGAGGTGGAGGTGAGGCGGAGGAGACAAGAGGCGGAGGAGAAGAAAGACTGAGGTGAGGCGGAGGCGGATGCGAGGCGGAGGAGAGGTGAGGCGGAGGAAAGGAGAGGCTGAAGCGGAGGAGAGGAGAAGCGAAGGAGAGGCTGAGATGAGGCGGAGGCGGAGGCGAGACGGAGGAGAGGAGAGGCGGAGGCGGAGGCGAGACGGAGGAGAGGAGAGGCGGAGGCGGAGGCGAGGGGAGCGAAGGAGGTGGTGGAGATCTGAATCGGATTTTGTGTTGATTTTCATGTGAGGTGGTGGAGATTTGAAGGAGGGGAGCGAAAGAGGGTAAAAGAAGGGAAGGGTGAGTCGAGGGGAGCGACTCCCTGTTGATTGCTTGATTGCACGAGTGTTGATTGTCACAAGTAATTCCGGTTAATGGTCGATAGGAGCTTAGGAAGCGATAGTGTTAGTGTAGACGAGACGACGAAAGTGTATTAGTGTAGCCCAATAAAATAAATAAAAGACTCCCTGTTGGCTGTTGTGTTGTGTTGTGTTGTTATAAAACGGAAGAAAAGAAAAACCTTAACAAAACCCACAATGATGAACTAGCAGATAGACTAGAGAGGTAGAGGACATAGATGGCAGTTCAAATTGGGTCTTCTTCTTCTTCTCCTTCCTCCTTCTTTCGACCTTCTTCCTCCAAGTATCGCCAGGTCCTCCTTCTTCTTCTACTTTCAATTCATTGAATTCATTGCGTCGCTGTTTATTTTTCTCATCAAACAAAAAAAATTCCAAGTTTTTGTCTTGTATTCAGCTAGGTAAATGCAGCTTGCAGTTTCAAAATGCCCAAAACAATGTGATTACACTGTTCCATGGTGCCAAAGGTATCCTTTTTTCACATACGCATTTCATCCGGATGTTACCCTCTAGTTGTTGTATTGACCACATCAAGTTAGGTTCTCCTGTTGTGTTGTGGCATGAACCTTTTGTCCTTGCCAACATCTAAAAATTGATCTTACCCCTTTATGGTTCTTTTTCTCTTTGATGATGGCAGATCGAGGCTGATAATTCATGCTCAATTGAGGCTTAATTGCATTTATAAAGGCCTCAATTAGGTTTGATTTTGTGCTTAATTCCTGAATTGACAAGCAGCGCTGTACCAGTCCAGTACTGTGCTGGTCTAACTTTTTACCAGTATATACAGGCCACAGTTGAAATACTTTGCACAAATTGCCATGTACCTTTACACAGTATCTATGGAGTCACATGCCAGTTACATACTCTATTTGTTTACAATTGGCTTCCCGATTCACCGACAGGTTGTCGCAATTCAAGAATGGGCTTTTATGTAAAGCGCCTCGTTCTTTCTTACTCCACTTCAGCCGCGATAAACCCTAACTCACCTGAAGAGGGTAACCCTGAGCTTCTAGAAGATTACTCATTTGAGCTAGCAACCAAGAGAACTGATGGGAAGCCCGGTTTCATTTCCTTTCACGGACTGCCGTATAAGAGCAGGGAAGAGGCTACTGGGTACAGGCCTCTTTCTACAAATGAAAAAGTACATGATATAGTCTGGTTTGTGGGCCCCACGGTCCTCGTCTCGTTCTTGGTATTGCCTTCACTTTACTTGAGAAAGATTCTCTCTTTGGTGTTTGAAGACTCCTTATTAACAGGTTAGTTGCCTCTTAAAAATTAGTTAATTGTGAATTTTGTTGTTTTATCGAGTCAAAAATAGCTTGTTACTTGTATTCCTCCAGTCCAATGCAATGTTCCCATATATATTGTCAAAGGGCTTTTTGTATTTCACGTTTAAATGCAGCTTGCTTTCCTTATTAGCTGACTGCAACTTTACTGGTGTCCCCTCGATTGTACTGCTAATCGGATTATAGTCCAGCATAATTTACTGCTCTCTTTTTTTTTCCCTACTATATATGTTGAGCTCCATTTGTAGTCTATCCCAACTTGTTTGGGACAAAAGGCTTTGTAATTGTAGTTGTATGTTGAGCTCCATTTGAAACAGGTTCTGATGTTCCTTTTTTAATTTGTTTTATTTTATTTTATTTTCTTTGCTATTAGGATCAACATAAGTTACTATATTTGCAAACTATACTTGAATATCTCATATGCGCATCTAGCATCCAACAACCATTTGCTATGTTTGTAAATTATACTCATAATATCTCATGTGAGCATCTGACATACAACAAATTTCCTTTTTTTTCTTCAATTAGAGCATAGTATAAGTTACATTATTTGCATAGTATACTTGAGTTTCTCATATGTGTATTGACATCCAATAATCTTTTTGTAATTTGCATTGGTATCATCAGTCATCCCTTAACCAAAGGAATGGTAGGGATGGGATCATGAACTCTGCTGCTCAAATTTATGTATGTCATCAATGATTAATTTGGCGTTAAAGTTGCTGGGTTAGAATATGTAACACTAATATAATAGGTCTTTTCTGTCACACTGATCTGGCACTTGTGTTTTTTATTTGCAAATGAATGACATCAATGTTGCTTGCAACATCCAAAGCTTTTTTTGTTAAAAATTGCATACAGACTATTCATAAATTTCCAATGGACGGAACTGCTAGCATATTTTGTGTATATGCCCATGAACTATGTCCAACTTTCTTTTAATTTCTCTTATTCATTTGCAGATTTCCTCATACTATTTTTCACTGAAGCCCTTTTCTATATCGGGGTCTTAATCTTTGTCCTCCTTACTGATCTCTCCTGGAGGCGACGGGCAAACCAAGCCATCCTACCTAAGCTGCCAACTTTGCAAAATGCACCACGATATTTTCAAATATTGTCAGTTACGATGAAGGTGCTGAATTTAATCATACCGCTTGTGACCATGGGCCTGGTTTGGCCATGGACTGGGCCCGCTGCATCAGCCACTTTGGCCCCTTATTTGGTTGGTCTTGTGGTGCAATTTGCATTCGAGCAGTACGCCAGGAGAAAGAAGTCGCCTTCCTGGCCAGTAATTCCTGTTATTTTTCAGGTAGTATGTTTTAATAAGTTCTTTTATGAAGAGGCATAAGAAGCAGAAGAGATTATGTTGGGGTTGTCAATTCCATGTTGTTCCATTCCAATAGGAAACAACCCCAAAGCTTGCATTTTGTACTGGATCTACTTCCAGTTCTTGCTGGGGAACTAAAGTCCACGGCTTATACCTTTACCATCTGGAGCTAACATACCTGCGTGCTTACTATAGTTGTTGATGTGAATAATACCGAAAATTCTTAATATACTGGAATGTTCACTTCAAGGGACTCCACAATCTTGTATTATAACTTTTAACAGTAAGCATATACTGTACATGAGTAACTTGTGAAAATACAGATGCTACAATTTTTTACCTAAATAAATAGATGTAATTTTTTTCCGTGTTCTAAATAATTTTTTTGTTTTTAGAATAACTTAAATCATCTTCTTGATTTCCAGGTATATAGACTGCACCAGCTGAACCGAGCAGCTCAATTGGTGACAGCACTCACATTCTCAGTGAGAAGCGCTGAAACAACAGCACAGACTTCAGCAATAACAAATTCTTTGGGGGCACTTCTAATAATTTTACAAATTCTTGGGGTAATTTGTATGTGGTCTCTCTCTAGTTTTATCATGAGATATTTCCCTTCTACACAAAATGAGAGCTAGCTTAGCTTTCTTTCCTCTCTGACTTTGTGAATGCAAATCAATAAATAGAGGTGATTTTACAAATAATTTAGGCCAGCACTCAAAATGTGAGCTAGCTGAGCTTTCTTTTCCTCCGACTTTTTTAATGCAATAAATAGAGGTGATTCTACAAATAATGTGGATATATCTTGGTAAATCATCATGGTATTTTTCTTGCTAGTTGCTAACTGTACCATTGTCCAATTTACTGGAAGGTTTTAAATTATTTTAATAAAAACTGGACGTTTTTTAATGTTTTACAAGTCAGCGTGTACATTTTCCAGTTACTTGTACATACTTTGAATCTGTATTGGTGTCAGTTTCACATCAGTCGACCTTTTACCACATTTAATTCCAGTCAAGCACAACTGTCCTGCTGATTTTCTTTAATAAAAGCAACCCAAGCGGGGTTGCCAGCTTTTAATTAAGCCAAGCCCAGAGTTCAAACAAAGTAAAGAAAAGAAGTGTGTTGTAATAGAATCTAGACGACGACAAGAAATTAGACTAAGGGGGCGTTTGTTTGTGTAGTAAGGAGTTGCATAACTTAAGGATGCCTAAGTGTTTATGTAGTGTTATGTAATAGATGTTTGGTTGTGTAGTAAGGATGACTAACTTAATGCATGCATATATTCATGTCAAAAGACTAAAATGCCCTTAAATTTGAATTAGTATTATGTATTATATGTTGTGACCTAATTATTGTTAATTATTAATTATTATTAAAATTAATTATTAATGATGATAAAAAATCATTTTTACTATTATGAAATATTAATAATTACTTTCAATAAAATATTATTATTTATTTTATAATAAAAATTATTATTGATTAATTATCTTCAATTAATTATTATTCTTAAATCATTATTATTAATAATTAATATTACTTGTTAAATATTATTAATTATAATAATTAATCTTTGTTATTAATTATGATTTTCTTAATAATTATTGTTACTTATTAAGTATTATTATTTATTAATTATTTTTTATTTTTAATTATTATAAAAATTAATTATTAATGATAATAAGAAATCATTTTATTATTATGAAATATTATTAATTATTTTTAATTAAATAATATAAATATTATTAATTATTTAATAATAAATCAATATTGTTTATTAATTATTATTATAACTTGTTATATATTATTATTTATTAATTATAATAATTAATATTTATTACTAATTATGATTTTTAATAGTTATTGTTACTTATTAAATATTATTATTTATTAATTATTATAGATTATTAAATATTATTATTAATTATTTCTAAAGGGTATTGTTGGAAAAAAAATTAAAGGGGACCGGTGCATAACTTATGCAACCTATTTAGGTTGCATAACTTATGTACCCTTAAGGCATCTTATGTAAGAGGTGTTTGGTGACTTAAGGATACATAACTTAAGTTATGCATCCTTTAAATCACAAACAAACGCCCCCTAAGGCATCAACCAAAATAAGTGTGTTGTAATAAAATCTTTGTTATTGCACTTTTGGTTGATGCATCAACCAAAAATAAGTGTAAAATCATTTGTATGAAATTTTTTGGGACTAATAATAAATTATAACCATTTAACAATAGAATTTTAGTCCCAAACAAATTTGGTTAATAGAAATTATGCAGCATTTTCATACAAATGATAAATGGTAAAAAGGAAAAAAAAAAATTTGCAGTCTTATATTTACAATGAAAAAATATCTCAAAAATGAACTCGGTGAATCTGTACATTTTTACCTATCATTTTTGAGAGTATGAATTATGTTCAACTTTTCAGTATTGCTTTACTCTTTTTAACAACCAAAATCATCATTTTTCATCAACACAAGTTGTGAAGCATTATTCGCGTATAATTTATTTAGTATTTTTGCGTATTGACTCTTGTAAATTCTATTCATTATAAAAAATATATATAGGATTCCATGATTCTAAATTTTAAAAATTTTAGGCTTAGTTAAACTTATTTTAAATTGTCTGTCTGATCATTACAAGCAAACAAGTCCAACGTTAAATAAATTTAACGATCATATTGAACCCCAAAAAAAAAAATGGGATGGAATAAAATTTCCTATAAACAATGACTGGAGTTATTCTTTTTCGAGTTCCATTTCCGGATAGCTTGGCGGATGCTCTCGAAATTACCAAAAAAAAAAAAAAAATCCATTTCGCGGAAGAACTTGGAGGAACAATTGAGACCTCTTGTAAATTTTGAAGATATTTCAAACCAAACGATCTTCTAATTTAGTATGAATAAAATTGGTCAAAATAGATAAAGAAAGAGATAAAAAAAAAACGCTCCAAGTTGATTTGGACCAATTTTATATAAAATGAACCGCCTATATATTTGTTAGAATTCTTTAAAAAGGTATATACCATTGCAGTTGCAGAAAATGCCAACTCAAAAAACCTGACGAATTTCTGATTGCCACGTCTACATTTATTTAACTCGTTATTGTCCAATTTACTACGAAGAAAAATGTAGTACTACTTAAGATAGTGTTGAAATCCGCAACTCTCGCGGGATTTTTCTTAGAAAAAATAGGACTTCACATTTGATCCCCATTCCCCAGTAAGAAACAAAAAACTCATTCCTATTGACATGAAATAATGAAATTTGACTAATAATCTACTGAAACGCGGATTACATGCATTTGACATTAAACTATTACAGGTTTTAAATATTTACATCTCCATTAGTGATTTAAATAAGAAACTTACTTGCATAATAATGTAATTAATCTATGACTAAATATATTTAAACATTGTTTTCTATTTAAACATTATTAGGCATATATATTTAAACATTATTTTCTATTTTAGTCAGGAGATTGGATGAATTTAAAAGTGGATTGATTTGCCAAAAAAAAATTCATAATGATAAATTTATCCCAGTATAATTGAATGCAATCCGGACTTTTGCCAGGACCCATGAACTGTCTATTTTACACCCCTACCTGCATTTGAAGTCAAAATTCAGAAATAAAATATGTCATTATTAAGATATGTATTGTGCTGTATATAAGATATTATATAATTAAGAAATATTTGACCATCAATTAACTAAAGTGTCAAAAAATTAAAACTCGGATAAACAATTAATCGATTGTGAAATAATAGTTTAATGCATGACCTTTTTGAAATCAGAAAACGTAGACCTACAGGGTACAGCTAGTTTTGGTTTTAATTGTATTTTGGTGTAAGCGTTGTATATAACTGTTGCGGTTATAAATAAGTTGCTATTTATAAAAATGTGAGTACGAATTTGATGGGCAGAATGTAGGTGGACCAGACAGTTTGTGTACGAAATGAACCAAGACACCATGAGCAATTTGAGATCAAGTTAAAAAATCCATGTAGGATCCGATTCACCACAAGTTGAGATGATGTTTTGAGAGATCTCTGATCTGATCTGTTTGACTGTTTCTGTCTGTCTGGCTGATAAACATACAGAGCTCTGTTACAGCTGGCCAACAATTCCTTCCCTCCATTTCTAAAATAACCAGAAGGTGCATTTTAATTTTGATGGATGCGAGTTGCAACTAGAGGAGCTGTTGATATATCCATTAGTTAACTGAAAACGGAGAGAAGAGAAGAGTCATTTATAGTTTTTCTTATTTTGATTCGATGGAGCATGTAATGTAAGGTGGCATTCCCCGCATTCACTCACTCGTTGTCGCTGCAATCTGCAAATTAAAGGCGATCTCTTTCATCCTAAAAATAAAAATGGATGACATGAAGGCGAGCACGGACAAGTACAAGTACATTACCACCGCGGAGCTGCGGCAGCACAACACGCCGGCCGACCTTTGGATCTCCATCCAAGGCAAGGTCTACGACGTCACCCAATGGCTCCAACACCACCCCGGCGGCGACCTGCCCCTGCTCAGCCTCGCCGGCCAGGATGTCACCGACGCCTTTGTCGCATACCACCCGCCTGCCGCCTGGTCCATGCTCGACCGCTTCTGCGTCGCCCACCTCTCCGACTTCCACGTCTCCGACGTCTCTCGTGAGTACCGCCGCTTGGTCGCTGATTTCTCCAAGGGGGGTCTCTTTCACCGCAAGGGACACAGCGCCTCCGCTTCCCTTCTGCTCATGGCCGTCTTGCTGGCCACAATAGTATACGGCGTGCTTTACACTCAGAGCCCGGCGGCGCATGCCGCATGTGCAATGCTTATGGGAATCGTCTGGATCCAATCCGGTTTCTTGGGACATGATTCCGGACATTACAATGTCATGGCACAGCGCTGCCCGGGACTCAACCGAGCAATGCAGGTTCTTTAATTCAATGCAATGCATTCAAAACGTTTTTCAACATTACAATCTAGTTCCTTCAAATGTACATCAATTGCTTACTTATTCTGCAATTTAAAGATTTCTTCAACTTGCCATTTCCCTAGGAATATAAAACAAGGTTTCGTTGAACAAAGCTTTTGAATCCACATGTATTTTCAAAGCTTCTTTTATTTGCCCATTCAAAAAATTTAATTTATATTTACTTATTTAGACTTCATGTTACCCATGATTTTTTCGGTGACGGGAACTTTGCCAGGCTCCACTTGGTACATACACATAACACATGTCCCACTTGTGTTTGTCTCTGAAAACGGGACCCATCCATGTGCATCCATTACATATTGTCAACTCTCCATCAATTTACCAATGTGAAAAGAGTACGCCAGGACAAATCAAGGGTCATATTTTTTATTTGAGCATTTCAGATTTTTAGTTTTAGTTTGCTCTGAAATAGATAAATATGGCTTATTGTGATGCTTGTCCACAACACTCTAATTTAAAATTGTGTATTCACCTATGCTCACAGATCTGAAAATAACGTCACCAAGTACTTGGTTAACTATATAAACTAGTTAGAACGAAATTTACCACTTCAAAACTCAAATTCCTTAATTTCAGTACTTTCCATGTAAAGAGTTGAAAAAAGTAAACAAACATTGTTTTGAACATTACACAGGTGTTGGCAGGGAATTGCGTGACCGGCATCAGCATCGGGTGGTGGAAGCGCAACCACAATGTGCACCACATTGCATGCAACAGTTTGGACTATGATCCCGACCTTCAGCACATCCCGCTCTTTGCCGTCTCCTCCAAGTTCTTCAAATCCCTTACCTCTGTCTATTATGAGCGCCGCATGGTCTTTGATAAGTTCGCTCGGTTCTTCGTCAGCTATCAGCACTGGAGCTTCTACCCAGTTATGTGTGTTGCCCGAGTCAACCTTTTTGCACAGTCGATTGCCCTCCTCCTGTCCAAGACGCACGTGCCAAATAGGTTCTTAAAGCTAAATTCTCTTTCAATTTTACTTGGATAAGTTTAGGATTGCTGTCCATCTGAAACTACTCAAATCCTCAATATTGCTCTACCTTGGCCCACACAAAGTATCAAAAATAAGATAACCAAAATTAACCTGGCACCAAAACTGTACACCTGCAGAAGCAACAAGTGAAGTCCTATCTTTTCTGGCTTCTTATTTTGGCTGAAACAGAGAAGCTAATGAATAATGAAAATATGTTTGAACTACTGCCTGGCAATCCCAAATAAACAATCATCTGCAGTACAGATCACTAAGTACCTAATTTTAAGCATAATTGGTGTTGACTCTTTCAGTACAGTACAAAGTTCAGATTAGTTCATCACTGTATTTGAATATGAATTAACTAATTTGACTATTGCAGGTGGCAAGAGGTGCTAGGTGTGGCCTTTTTCTGGGTTTGGTACCCGCTGCTTGTATCCTGCCTGCCAAGCTGGGGCGAGAGAGTCGCATTCGTGCTCATCAGCTTTGCAGTCACCGGAATACAGCACGTGCAGTTCTGCCTGAACCACTTCTCCACAGAAGTGTACGTGGGCCCGCCAAAGGGGAATGATTGGTTTGAGAAGCAGACAATGGGGACTTTGAACATCAGCTGCCCGCCTTGGATGGACTGGTTCCATGGTGGGCTGCAGTTCCAGGTGGAGCACCATCTCTTTCCCCGGCTTCCCAGGTGCAACCTCAGGCTCATATCGCCTCTCGTCAAGGAGTTGTGCAAGAAGCACCGGTTGCCGTACTCAAGCTACTCGTTTTTGGAGGCCAACAAGAGGACCATCGCCACATTGCGTACGGCAGCTCTCCAGGCACGCGATCTGGCAAACCCAGTGCCAAAGAATCTGGTGTGGGAGGCTGTCAACACGCATGGTTAATTTGTTGGATACTGGCCATCTCTGAGTTGAACAGAGTAATAGATTTTGGAAGCAAGTAATTTTCTTTTTATTGGCTTGGATTATTTCCATGGCTACCGTGATTGTTTGAACAGGTGGAAAAAGCAAAGAAAAAAAAGAAACACAGCAAGTTCTTTTGTTCTTGCTGCTGGAGGATGTTTTTAATTGCGGCCGATTAGTCTTTTTCATGGAATGAGACCGGGATGAACACTTCCTACAGTATATAGAAAACTGAATGATAAACTTTATCTATGTTACTTCTTTGTTCCCGGTCGTATTCTTGCATCATCATTCATCAAATATCTCAAAATGTCGATCATATTCATATATCTTTTGTGGTCTTATATATAGTTGAAGTCGTTGCACAACTTGTCAATCATCTCTGAGTAGAAAGAACCCTCCGTTAGCATCTACATACTTAATTTAACAAGATTACAAGTTAACAACCAAACCAAGAAAGAGAAATCTCGAGGTATAAAACTATAAAATTGACCAGAGGCATCCTATGTATCAAAAGATGACCAGAAAGAATTGGCTACAAAGGGAAAAGGCAAATCCAAACCGTTCAAACTGATTTATTTGATAACTAACATATTTACATACCAAATTTGCAAAATTTTTTTCTTTTAAGGTCAAGTAGTAAATAATAAAAGTTTACAAGTACAATTTAATGCACTCAAATTGAGAGAGGTCATGAGTCATGAGACATTACACCCCTCGACAGTCGACAGTCAGAATTCAGAAACCAATAGAGAATGACAAGATTTATTAGGGAAAGGGAAGGTTATTGGATTTGATGGGTAGATCAAATATCAGATTGAAGAAGAAGAAAAGAGGAAAAAGGCCCAAATGAATCAGACCAGGCTCTGTTGGGTTGGGCCACAATCAGGTAAGTAAACAGATCAGATGGTGACCGAAAAATTTAAAAATAATATTAAATTAATATAATATATTAAAAATAATATCAATATTTTCGGTGGAATTGAGATGTAGAAATACAGCCTTAATCTGAACTGGAGTCTGGAGAGTGGAGACGGTGTGGGTGTATTTTGTGAACTTAGCCTCAGACCAGACAAGTAGACAACGCTGAGAGAGAGCATTCAAAGATATCAGATTAAAGAATTGAGGGATTTTTTTGTAAAAATTTATTAGGAATGATTGTAGCAGTTTATTTATAAGAAAAGGGGTCTTGGGAGAGAATAGTTTATGAGATGTTTGAGTCTGAAAATTCTATTCCATTTTATCTCTTTTTTTTTTCTTCGTTTGTATCCAGTTTCAATACAGAATACCATTCCTTCCAACTAAATCTCAAAAATCGATTCATCTTATCTTTTATTGATTTTACTTCAATCCAGCTTGCTATTGAGCATCATCTCTGAAATTTCCAATAAAATTTCTGTTATCGGTATCTCACTTGATCTTCTATTTCGTGGTTCAAAACTTCAAATATTTAAATCCACATCAAATCAATTTTCACATTATGTTCGTGACATCAGCGTTGCAATGCACACTTAAGTGGCGTCCTTGCCCCAGTTAAGCACAAGATGTTTACCATACAAATCGGATAAAATTTTTCAAAAATGAAAATTCTTACAAAAAAGAAGGTTCCTACTTCCCAGTATAATACATGAACAACAACAACAACAAAAAAGAAAAATAAAAAGTATAGTTTATGTACAGAAATCAAGTATTGGGTTGAACTCTTCTTTGGTGTTTGGGTAATGGCTATGAATAGTCATCGACTACCCGAAAGGGTCGAAGAGGCCTATTATGGGACATACAATCCATTACAGGCATATGATCATTACGCTTCCACCAGGTTATTCTATTCCACCCCTTCTAGAGATTCTAAAGAAAATAACTTCAAGAAAAATACTTAACCAAAATTCATCCACTCCCATTATTCCACAAGAAGAAAACAAAGATTCTGTTGAATTTCAAGTATTCAGTTTCACCAATATGATATAGAGGCTTTCTTCCCATTACGAATTGCACAAAAAAGATTTTGTATCGGAAAGGGCTCTACGAAAAATTCTGGAAAAACGCCAACGGTTGCTGGCTTATTTGTCAAAGAAAAATCAAGTACGTTATACTAAATTAATACGAAAGTAAGACATGTTGGAAAAAGTGTGTGGAGCCGTTCTCAGCCAACGGGCCACTGATACTGAACGACCCAGTAAGTCGCTGGTAGGGCCAGTGGGCTGTTAGGACTGGAATCTGAACAGATGTGATTTGTTCACACATACTCCTATATATACTGTTGGAATATTTAATGTGGCCAACTAAAGGGTACATCATAATTTGATGAAAATTCTGATGGACCGAATTCGTTGTACTTGATTCCTTTGGTTGCCTCAGCAATAAATACTTTATAATCTGAAAATTAAGGCATCATTTTCCATAATTCTGCCATTAAGAAAATTCAAAAAAAAAAGAGAAAAACACCATTATTGACCATCATTATAGCTGAGGAAAACTCAAAGAAGATCAGTACTAACGCTTCCGCCTAACGATTAATGAAGTATGCTTTTCAATTTGTAAGTTTTATACTTATGATTTTGTTATTTTATATTGATTTACAGATCATGGCAATTGGTGTTTTAATTTTTAGACACGTTAATTAATGATTACGTCTATCATTTAGTATCAGAGCCGATCGTAAATTCTTATTTAATACAAATTTATTTTTTAAGTATGAATGATTTTCCTCCTAATCTTTCATGTCCGTCTCTTTCTAATTTACCATGTTCATGAATTAGGAGATATGAGCATTTTTTATGATCATTATGTCCATAAAATAATCTTACGATTATGAAAGACAGATCATATTTAATTAAACTTATTTGCTTTTTTTATTTTGGACTAATGGCTATAATGGAATTAAGTTGGAATTTAGTTATTTATAATCTGAAATTAGATATTCATAGGAATGGAAATTAATTGCTTTCTCTCTTTTGTACGCGTAATCAAATAATCCTACTAAATTTGCCATCCTTTATTTGGCTTCAATTTTTTTTTTAAACCGTTCACGTGGGATGTATCATGGGTGGGATTAATGTTTGGTTTTACATTTAATTGCTATTTCACTTATTGAATCGAATTTTGTTTATAGTTCGGTTATAATGCATGAATTAATTTTTCTATTCCATTTGATCATTTCATTTGAATGATCAATTAAGAAACAGTTTAATTAATTGCTATAATTCCATTTACTTAATCAAACGCATAAAGATATTTTTATACAGATCTTCTAGATTATGTTCTGTTTAAATTTTGTTAAGCGTTTAAATATCGGACATGATAAGGACCATCTGCTAGATCCCTCATCCCCATCATCCCCAAAGATAACGCGGTTTAACTTTCCCGTTTCGCCACAAAAATGCGTTACCTTTTTCTTTTCTTTTCGCCGCGCCCTTTCCAATTTGGTCGATTTAACCCTCCACAGATATCGCTGACTTCATAGTGACGCTCTCAACGCCAAGCATCCCTCGTCTTCACGATGGGCGCTGTGGAGATCAGATCTCATCTGTACGATCGCATCCGTACGGCTTAAGTAGTCAGATCAGATCGGACGATGTTGTCCAGCGAGTTGGAGAGCAATTATTGTTAAAAAATATATTTTTTTAAAATGTTTTACTTAATGTGACATTGTTGTAGTTTAAAGTAATAAATGTTGAAGTTATCATAGCTTATTGTTGAACATATTACGGCTGCTTGTAGATATTATTCATAATTATTGAAGTTATTACGGCTAATTGTTCAAAATATTATACATAATTGTTGAACCTATTATGCACAATTGTTGAAGTTATTATCATATTTGTTAAATTTATTACGGTACTTGTTGAAGATATTATTAGTTGTTGAAGTTATTGTGGATAATTATTATAGCTAATTATTGAATATATTATACCTAATTGTTGAAGATATAGTACATAATTGTTGAATTTATTATAGGTAATTATTGGATATATTATTAAACATCACCTGCATCATCATTCCTTTATTTTATTGGACCTGCGTCATCATCTCATGGTGATGTTGCATATTGTACTGAAGTGCGCATCATTATCAATAATTGTTGGAACAATTCGAAATCGCATTGTAAAAACATAAATAGATGACATCAAAATGGATGATTATAATGAAATATGACTCTAATATCACAATTATTGAATTTATTATAACTAACAGTTGTAGATTCTATGTTCATTGTTGAATATATTATAACTAATTGTTGAATATATCATAGCAAATTATTGAATATATCACAATTATTCAACTTTATATAAATAATATCACAACTGTTATAATCTAAGATATATATTAAAAACCGTGGCCGATATTTAAACTTGAAATATTGGTCAAAAATAGAGTTAATTTTTTTTACACTGTTATTTATATAAATTAAAAATAGTTTAAAAGTTAAATATATTTGGAAATCTAAGGTAGATATATTTGGAAGTCTAAGGTAGTTCATGTCTAACCTATAGGAAAAAAAAATTATCTCCTCATACGACATGCAATCTGAGCCCTCCAATTTTCGTTGATCGATCAATCTGAATATATTCTAGAAGCTTACCCTTCTAAATTGAAAGCCATGATTGCATTGGATTTTAATTAAAAATATTTTTTTGATTAAATATATTAAAAATAATTGTACCAATCATCGAAGATAATTTTTTATATATAAAATAAATATAAAATAGATATATTGAAAACATATATTTCTTTATATATTGATAGATTTAGCCATCAAAATTTATCAAATGGCGGCGAAGCCGCCTACCCCTCATCTAGTTTATAGTAATACTTGTTAAAACTTGCTAGAAGCATTGTTATTCTTGGGAATACGTCCATCAAACTAGTTGATGTTATTGGTGAGATGCTGCAGCAGTATCAACCAACAGAATTTGAAGTCTCCGATGTTAGAGATATGTCCTAGAAGCCAATCATATTTGGCTACTTCTATGGTTTTATGTTATGGATGATTTTATATCATTTGTTCCTTGATTTATGTGTTGACAGTTCATTCAGGTTGAGGATCTGAATTATAGATCACTGTGTTTCATTTAGTAGTAAATGACAACAATAAATCTAAAGCGTCCATAATCTTGATAATTAACAAGGAACATTAATTATCAATAAGATTAGTAAGCAAATTAAGTGATGATTAAGTTCTATAAATCACAGGGTAAGAGTAACCAACTTAATTGCATATGTTTATGTTAATTGAACATAGTACAGGACATGACCCAACGAAATAAATATATGGATTGTGTTATGTGTCATTATTTATTTCGTTATGATTTTGATTCTAAGTTTGAGATATTTATCTTTTCCACATGAGGATAGGTTCAATAAATATCGTCTACCGCTGATTCCCGATAAAGGCTGCTATACGGACGTTATTTATGTTCTCTTGAATTGTGCGGGGAAAAGCTAAATAGTCAAGAAAACCGTATGTCCCTCATTAATTCACTTAGTGAGTGACGATATCTGTTTGGGCCCCTTGATGGAGATAGATTGTTTGCTAGCAACTGATACAATTATCTCTAGATCAAGAAACGTATAATCTGCAAGAATGACACATTCCTATTTTGGATTATACGATGATATCGTGTGACATAAGAATCAAAATAGAGATATACTTTTATTCTCTCATGCAAGATTGAAATATTGTAGCTGTACACTATTTATGCGAATTGGGAATCATAACGTGTTGCTAGATACCGCTTATGATTATTGGAATTAAATAGCGATTTAACTCCATGTCCAACGTAGCATAAATCCTCAAAGGGTCACACAAAATTGGTGTTTTAACCATGCGTGCATTATTTATTTATTTGCAATAATTGGTATTGCAAAATATGATAAGTTGATTAATTAATTAAATAGCGTTATAGACCGTTATAATTAATTAAATCAAAGGGATCATATAGAAATAAATTAATGTATTTTCTAATCCCTAAATAATTATTATTAAGTTAATAATTATTTATTTCAACACATATGCATATTATAGGGCTTTAATTAAATAGTTAATTAAAGGCCCAATAGAGAACCAAATTGAGAGCAACAAGAGGGGCCATTTAATGATTGATTGAGTGGACCCATGAGGCAAAGCAAATAGTCCATAAAGGCCCTCTTTATGGCCGGCCTTGTGTGGAGGTAGGTGGGTGGCAATGTTGTAATTAGATGGTGAGAGGTAGGTAGGGTTTGCACACTATATAAAGAGGTGTATGGTTGCAAATCCCCCCCTCTCTCTCTCTCTCCCACTAACCTAGCCGCCCCCCCTCCTTTGTGAGGCGCCTCCCCCCTCTCTTCTCTCCCTATTGCTCATGTGTTGAGCCCCATTCTTCCACAAATTGATTAGTTCATTTGCTAGAAGAACGGGAAAGCTAGGGATTAGTCATATCCTCCAAGTTACTAGCATAGCTTGTTGAGGATTTGGTTAATACCAAGTGGACTCGAGGAGCTTTCGACAAGGAGGCCGAAAGAGCAAGCACCACCTTCATCCTAGCCGCGGTTCAAATCCCCTTGGTTACGATATCAAGGGAGGTACATCTTTGAACCATTTCTCTTGTGTGAATGGCTTAGTACTAGTTCCTATGTGTGTGCATGCTTAATTGTGGGTAATTAATAGTAATTATCTTTGAAAAATTAAAATTGTACACTTGACTAACAGTGGTATCAGAGAACATGGTCGTACTTAAGCTATTTTGACACTTAATTAAGAGAAATTGGCTAATTAACGGATTAGTAGAGATGATGCATTTGTTTGCTGTCTGGAAATGGTATTTTCTGTGTTGTTTCGCGTTTTTCGCTTTGATAAGTTCTCTGGAAATTTTTTCTATCTACATGCAAGTTTTAGATCTGTGGATTGTGATTCTTTTGGCGTTAGATTCACATTTTTCTGAATTAGTATCGATTTATTGTGAATAAAATGGCGACAGTGCGCATAACCAGTTTCTGCTCGTACTGTCCTGTTTGAATGGCTTGAAAGATTTATATTTTGAATATAAGTACCAGTGTTCTATGACTAGATTTAAAGAGGACTTGAAGCTATTTCTGAGCATGTATAAATTGTTGCATGACTTGGATTAATTTGTGGGTTTTCAAGTATGAAAATGAAGATCTCGTTAGATCCAGTTTGTTGAGCAAATCGATTGTTCTAATAAACTGTACCAACTGAAAACTCCTTTAAAAATTATGTTTAAATGGAGTTGTTCTATTTTGAGTTAGGATTCCAGGAAAATTAATTTCATAATTTTTCGTGGAAGTTTGGACCTTCAACTAGGTTAGAACATTTCGATCGACAGTCTGTTCCAGTACAGAATTTGTTGATTGTTTAGTATGTAACTCGAACTTTTTGAACTGAACTTGGTGGTTTTCTTTTCATGGATAGCTAGCCTATAGACTAAACTAGTTTTTCTATGTATATTGTATATATAAAACTGATTAGAAGGTGGTCTAACAGACCAAATGGTTGAGAGGATAAGCTGAAAATCTCATAACGGTGTTTCGTGCACTTGTAAGAGATTTGTCATTTTTTATTCTCCCAGATGGTTTAAGATCTCTTCTTGAAATTTTTACTTGTATTCACAACTATGATAAGGAGCTTAAGTAATTTATTTGAGAATTTTTGGAGACCTAAAACCTTTGTTTTTATTGGATTCCATTAGTTACGTTTTTTAATAAATTACTGTTTTTCTTAGTATTCAAATTAGTTGAAAACAATTAGAAAACTCCTTGTTTGATCTCCTTTCAGTTATGGGGTGTTGAAAGAACTTTCTAAATGAATTTAAATAAGTTTTGTTGTTTAAAATTGAGGATTTGTACACGGAATTTACTTATGGCAAACGATACGCAAAGATACTTGAAAATCGTTAATTGGAAACAAAGTGCTTGTATGTGCTAACTTTGTTTTGTAGGTGGATAGTGGGTTTAGTATGGCTCAAGACTCAATGCCTTATGGTTGTAATTTAAATGCATGTGTGAATGTTTGTAATGCGGCCTTTGGTGCCATTAATTAATTAATTTATTGATTAATTTTTGATGTAACTTGTGAGGCTTGCATGCCCCTAAGGTTAGGATGGGAATATGATTTTTTCACATGTATTTTGCACCTTTATTTTATATAGGATTTAGATCCTTATAGAATTTAGTGGGAGGGCAAGAATTAGATTAGTTTTGCTCCATGGACGATGTGGCGAAACTAATGCAAGCGGGAGCCAAACAAACCCACAACTATGAGATGCTTATATGATTACTTTTGTTAGGTTAGGTATGGGTGTATGCTTACACGACCACCAAATAAAGTGTCATATGAATTGTTTGTCCCAAACTAAAACGAATAAGTTAAATCGCCCTCCTTCTCTCTATCCCCTTCACGCCGATTGTCACTCATGGCGCGGTCCGCCCAAGCGGACGTCATGATTGCCAATTCGGTAGTCGGGGTGCAAATAGCTAAGATTTGCAAGGAGCAAATAGTGAGAAGTGACTTTTCGATGGACCCAACTAGAGTTTGGACATCGGGGCGAAGTTCGCTTATGCGAACCAAGAGTCATGGTAAGATGATTGGTTGTAGAACCTACCTTATTTAATCATTTTGGATAACGTGCCATAGCAGGTCCATTTTGATGAAAATAGGGGTCTTGGAAATCACTATACTTAGGGACTTTTAAAAGTGTAGTGAAAGTTTTACTTTTGTTAAAACTAAAAACATAAAACTAATTGACCTTTAAATTCGATAATTGTTGTAGATGTCTTCCTCTTCTTTAACGCTTCGTTCTCTTCTTGAGAAAGAGAAACTCGCCTTTAACGGTGCTAATTTCTTGGATTGGCACCGCAACCTAAGGCTTGCCCTTAGGTTTGAGAAAAGGGAGTACCTCCTCACCACTCCGATTCCCTCCGCTCCTAAGGACACCGATCCAAAGGATAAGAAAGAGGAATATGAGAAGCACGTCAATGACGACATGGAGATGTCGGTCTTGATGGTTGCGGTCATGGAATCGGAACTCCAAAAGGAGTTCATTGATAGTGGTTATGGAGTGTTCGAAATGATCACTCGTCTCAAGAACATGTTCCAAACCAAGGCCCGCACCGAAAGGGCCCGTCTCATCAAGGCCGTCGCCAACACTCGCTTGGCGGAGGGTCATGAAGTCGGGCCACACGTCATGAAAATGGCGGGGTTGTTTCGGCAGCTTGAAAAGCTTGATACGCCCTTTCCTACAGGTGCGATTCAAGATTTCATTCTCAACTCCCTCCCTCCAAGCTTCACCGGTTTTGTTGTGAACTACCGGATGAATGGCATGGACAAGAGCATGGATGATCTCCAAAACATGCTCGTTGAGACGGAGGATAGTCTCAAGAAGGAGAAGGGCCCAAAGGATGTTCTTGCCGTGAGTGACAAGAGCAAAAAGATCAAGAAGCGAGGCCGCAAATCCAAGAAGGGCAAAGGCCCGGTGACGCCCCAAGGTTCGGCCAAGGGTGCTCCCGTGGGTTCCAAGAAGAAGAAGAACCTGGCCACTCCCGAGACCGTTTTCTACTATTGTAGCAACAAGGGTCATTGGAGGAGAAACTGCCCCAAGTACCTTGCCGACAAGAAGGCGGGAACCGTCCAACCTTCTTCTTCAGGTATATTTGTCATCGAAACCCTTCTCGCTACCTCTAACACCGATTGGGTATTCGATACCGGTTCGTGTGCTCACATTTGTCGAAATGTGCAGGTCCTAAAGAATAGGTGGCGGCTCGAGAAAGGTGAAGTTCAACTCCGCGTCGGGAATGGCACGTGCATCTCCGCTATGGCCATTGGGAGCGTGGATTTAACTTTACCTTCTGGTTTTGTGTTGGAACTAAAGGATGTATTTTTGGTTCCCTCTATCACTCGAAACATTATCTCTATCTCTTGTTTGGACATGGATGGTTTTGATGTTGTAATAAAGAACAAGTTGTTGACCTTGTTTCGAAATGATGTTCATTTTTGTGATGCGCATTTATTGAATGGTCTTTATGTGCTTGATTCTAGCGGACTTATCTTGAGTGTTGAGAATGACAATAGGAAACGTAAGATTTCACATGAGAATGCAACTTTGATGTGGCATTGCCGCTTAGGTCATATCAATGAGAAACGCATCAAGAGATTACAAACCGTTGGTCTCTTGGATCAATTCGCTTTCGAGCCAATTGACACATGCGAATCTTGTTTGATGGAAAAGATGACCAAAGCGCCTTTTCCTAACAAAGGAACAAGGGCAAATGACTTATTAGACCTTGTACATACCGATGTATGTGGACCTATGAGCATTTGTGCACGTGGTGGTTATTCATACTTCATCACATTCACCGACGATCATAGTAGATACGGGTATATCTACTTAATGCGTCACAAATCCGAATCCTTTGACAAGTTCAAAGAATTTAAGAATGAAGTTGAAAACCAACTTGGTCGAAAGATCAAGGTCTTACGATCCGATCGAGGTGGTGAGTACTTGAGCCATGAGTTTGGCAACTATCTAAAGGAGTGTGGAATCGTTCCACAACTCACTCCACCCGGAACACCTCAATGGAATGGTGTATCCGAAAGGAGGAATCGAACTTTGCTTGACATGGTTCGATCAATGATGAGCCAAGCCGATTTGCCTATGTCTTTTTGGGGATACGCCCTTGAAACCGCAACTTTTACATTAAACCGTGTTCCATCAAAGTCCGTTGAGAAGACGCCCTATGAGCTTTGGTTTAAGAAGAAACCAAGCATGTCGTTTCTTAAGATTTGGGGTTGTGAAGCTTATGTGAAAAGGCTAGTGAGCGATAAGCTTGGACCCAAATCGGACAAATGTCATTTCGTAGGATACCCTAAGGAAACAAAGGGTTACTACTTCTATAACCGCAACGAGAACAAGATAGTTGTTGCTCGTTATGGTGTGTTCTTGGAGAAAGAATTTCTCTCAAGAAGAAGTAGTGGGAGCAACGTGGTGATTGAAGAAATTCAAGAACCGCAACAACAAAGCATGCCTCAAGTAGGCAATGTAGTTGTTCCCGATGTGGTGCCAAATGAGATTGCACAAAATGTGGATGCACCGAATGAGATTGTAGTCGAACCCATTCCACAAGTTGTTGTGGAAGAAGAGGTTCACGAACAAGCTCCCTCAAATGAAAACTCAAACATATCGCGAGTCGATGATGTTGAGGAAGCACCTTCACTTGAAGTTCAAGAACAAAGTCCACAAACCGTTGTGGAACAATTTCAAGAACCTCAAGCGTCTACCCTACGAAGATCGGCAAGGCCAAGTCGTCCACCTATAAGATATTTAGGTTTGCACGACGTTCTCGTCATGGAGAACGATGAGCCTTTGACCATTGATGACATGAAAAAGAAACCCGACTCCAAAAAATGGCTAAAAGCCATGGAATCCGAAATGCAATCCATGTATGACAACAAGGTATGGACCTTGGTTGACCTTCCCAACGGAGTAAAACCCGTTGAGAACAAATGGATCTTTAAGAGAAAGGTCGACATGGATGGCAACTTGACCATTTACAAAGCACGACTTGTAGCGAAAGGTTACAAGCAAATTCATGGTATTGACTATGAAGAAACCTTCTCGCCCGTCGTCATGTTCAAGTCAATTCGGATCATGTTAGCAATTGCCGCATTCTATGATTATGAGATTTGGCAAATGGATGTCAAAACCGCCTTCCTAAATGGAAATTTGGAAGAGGATGTGTATATGACACAACCCGAGTGTTTTGTGGATCCAAAGAATGCTAACAAAGTATGCAAGCTTCAACGATCCATTTATGGATTGAAGCAAGCATCAAGGAGTTGGAACAAGCGCTTTGATGAGGAAGTCAAGAAATTGAACTTCTCTCAAAGTGAAAAGGAACCTTGTGTCTACAAGAGGTTTAGTGGGAGCGTGGTTGTGTTTCTTGTTCTATATGTTGACGATATACTCTTGATCGGGAATGATATTCCCGAATTGAATGCAGTCAATGATTCATTGAAGAAAGTGTTCTCAATGAAAGACTTGGGCGAAGCCGCCTACATCCTAGGAATCAAGATCTATAGAGATAGATCAAAGAGGATGTTAGGTTTGAGCCAAGATGCATATATTGACAAGGTGTTGCAAAAACACAACATGGCGAATTCCAAGAAGGGATTCTTGCCTATGTCACATGGCATTTACTTGAGCAAGACTCAAGGTCCGACAACGGAGACAGATCGGGAATACATGAAGCAATTCAAGTATCCATCTGTAGTCGGATCGATTATGTATGCCATGCTATGCACTCGTCCCGATGTGGCACATCCGATTAGCGTGACTAGTCGATACCAAGCCAACCCAGGCATGGCACACTGGACCGCAGTCAAGAATATCCTCAAGTATCTCAAGAGAACCAAGGAGAGCATTCTCGTATACGGTGGAGACCAAGAGCTCGTTGTAACTGGTTACACCGATGCTAGTTTCCAAACCGATCGAGATGACTCCAAATCACAGTCCGGCTTTGTATTTCTGCTTAATGGTGGTGCCGTAAGTTGGAAGAGTTCCAAGCAAGATACTACGGCCGATTCCGTCACCGAAGCAGAATACTTAGCGGCTGGCGAAGCAGCAAAAGAAGCCGTATGGATCAAGGAGTTCTTGACCGAGCTAGAGGTGGTTCCAAGCATCTCAGGTCCAGTGGATATCTACTGCGACAACACGAGAGCCATAGCTCAGTCCAAGGAGCCTAGGTCTCACCAGAAGACTAGGCACATTCTACGACGATTCCATCTCATCCGTCAGTTGGTCAATGACGGTTGGGTTAAGGTCAAGAAGGTGGACGGTGCCGCGAACACAGCGGACCCTCTGACAAAGCCTTTGTCTCGAGCCGCGCATGAGTTGCATGTTGCATCCATGGGGATTAGGCGTATGCCTGATTGGCTTTGAGTTATATCTTTTATTTAGGCGTTAGTATGAGACATGTATATTTGGATATTACATTGAGTACTATACACTGGCTAGAAGTCACTATTGATTGACTCTAGGCCAAGTGGGAGATTGTTAGAGATATGTCCTAGAAGCCAATCATATTTGGCTACTTCTATGGTTTTATGTTATGGATGATTTTATATCATTTGTTCCTTGATTTATGTGTTGACAGTTCATTCAGGTTGAGGATCTGAATTATAGATCACTGTGTTTCATTTAGTAGTAAATGACAACAATAAATCTAAAGCGTCCATAATCTTGATAATTAACAAGGAACATTAATTATCAATAAGATTAGTATGCAAATTAAGTGATGATTAAGTTCTATAAATCACAGGTTAAGAGTAACCAACTTAATTGCATATGTTTATGTTAATTGAACATAGTACAGGACATGACCCAACGAAATAAATATATGGATTGTGTTATGTGTCATTATTTATTTCGTTATGATTTTGATTCTAAGTTTGAGATATTTATCTTTTCCACATGAGGATAGGTTCAATAAATATCGTCTACCGCTGATTCCCGATAAAGGCTGCTATACGGACGTTATTTATGTTCTCTTGAATTGTGCGGGGAAAAGCTAAATAGTCAAGAAAACCGTATGTCCCTCATTAATTCACTTAGTGAGTGACGATATCTGTTTGGGCCCCTTGATGGAGATAGATTGTTTGCTAGCAACTGATACAATTATCTCTAGATCAAGAAACGTATAATCTACAAGAATGACACATTCCTATCTTGGATTATACGATGATATCGTGTGACATAAGAATCAAAATAGAGATATACTTTTATTCTCTCATGCAGGATTGAAATATTGTAGCTGTACACTATTTATGCGAATTGGGAATCATAACGTGTTGCTAGATACCGCTTATGATTATTGGAATTAAATAGCGATTTAACTCCATGTCCAACGTAGCATAAATCCTCAAAGGGTCACACAAAATTGGTGTTTTAACCATGCGTGCATTATTTATTTATTTGCAATAATTGGTATTGCAAAATATGATAAGTTGATTAATTAATTAAATAGCGTTATAGACCGTTATAATTAATTAAATCAAAGGGATCATATAGAAATAAATTAATGCATTTTCTAATTCCTAAATAATTATTATTAAGTTAATAATTATTTATTTCAACACATATGCATATTATAGGGCTTTAATTAAATAGTTAATTAAAGGCCCAATAGGGAACCAAATTGAGAGCAACAAGAGGGGCCATTTAATGATTGATTGAGTGGACCCATGAGGCAAAGCAAATAGCCCATAAAGGCCCTCTTTGTGGCCGGCCTTGTGTGGAGGTAGGTGGGTGGTAATGTTGTAATTAGATGGTGAGAGGTAGGTAGGGTTTGCACACTATATAAAGAGGTGTATGGTTGCAAATCCCCCCCCTCTCTCTCTCTCCCACTAACCTAGCCGCCCCCCTCCTTTGTGAGGCGCCTCCCCCTTCTCTTCTCTCCCTATTGCTCATGTGTTGAGCCCCATTCTTCCACAAATTGATTAGTTCATTTGCTAGAAGAACGGGAAAGCTAGGGATTAGTCATATCCTCCAAGTTACTAGCATAGCTTGTTGAGGATTTGGTTAATACCAAGTGGACTCGAGGAGCTTTCGACAAGGAGGCCGAAAGAGCAAGCACCACCTTCATCCTAGCCGCGGTTCAAATCCCCTTGGTTACGATATCAAGGGAGGTACATCTTTGAACCCTTTCTCTTGTGTGAATGGCTTAGTACTAGTTTCTATGTGTGTGCATGCTTAATTGTGGGTAATTAATAGTAATTATCTTTGAAAAATTAAAATTGTACACTTGACTAACATCCGAAACAGTTTTCAAATTATTGGTATAGACATTATATGATAAATTGATTCTGATTAAAGTACAAACACACTACGTACGATCAAATTCAAAACTACAAATCATCTTTAAGTGGAGAATAATTCTGACTCGTTGTTGCATAATACTTTAATTCGAATAACTGATTCTGATTCAAATTTCAAGATTACGTAGAGTAATTGATAGTAAATCCACAGAAATCAGCACCTCCAAAATTCGAAATTGGAATCAGTTACTTAAATCTTAAACAAACTGAAATTCGAAACAAATTCTTCATTACATACCTAATCTATCCATTATGCAAATCGTCGCCTGAGACGAGCAATCGAAGATGAGAGCCGATCACAGGAGGCACGATCCAAGAAGAGAGGAGAGATCCGAGCCGATTACAGTAGACGAGCGATCCAAGAAGAGAAGAGCGATCAGAGCCGATCACAGGAGATGAGCGATCCAAGAAGAAATGAGCGATCAAGCAGAGGAGGAGCGATAGCAAGAGAGGAGAGATCGAAGAAGAAAAAGAATTACAAAAATAGAAATAACGGTCGTGGAAAACACGTGAAGAAAGCACGTGAGAGAATCCCCAAGGATCTCGCTTGGGATGATGGGGATGACGGAATCTAAAGGATGCTCTTAAGCAATTCCATTTAAATATATATATATAGAGAGAGAGGATTGCTAAAATGCTATGTATAGCACGGATGGCCTTCGTGCTACGGATTCGTTCTTGTATTTCATGCTTCAAACAATCGATCTAAATCGTTCATTATCTTCTACATATTGAAATCTTATTAGAAACCACATTTTATATTTTTTTATTTTTTTTACTATTTTTCTCAGATTTTTGAAAATCACTGTTATTGAAGGGTCCAAAATTTATTAGATTAAGCATTTTAAAAATCGAACTGTTTGGGCATGCATGCATGATGTATTAATTAATTTCATTTAGTTGTGTTTTAATGAAATTTCAATGAGTCATGCAAACTTGTTATTCGCATTCTTTCAAAATATGTTCACATTGTGTTTATTAAGTGGATAAACTCATATATATTATTTATTTTATATGCATATAATTTGTTATGCACTAATGATGTTACGGATTAAACAATTATCCTTTTGCTTCTAGATTAATTATAATTTGATCATGTATATTTGCGAATGATTCAATATTCATTTAAATTTACGTTTTCGTATGCACTTATATATACAAACGGCCCAACGGAAATTTGTTATAAATTTTGCATATGAATAATTAACCGTATGAAGTTACTTTTAATAATTTGGGCATTATCAATTTTAATAACTTTAATTGTATTTGCCATTTTATTAAAAGGAAGTGTGTGATATTTTGTTAATGTATCACAATAAAATTTTACATTTAATAAATTATGATTGTAAATTTGAACAACTTTAATTGTCATTTTAGTTTATTAAGTGGAATTTCATTTATGACCAATTTGTTTCTGCCCAATGGTGATACAAATTGATTTTATGAAACAACTATTATGACAAACTGAAAATAATTTTGGTGTATTATTATTAATTTTAGTTTAATTAAGAATTATCTCTTTATAGTTGTTTTATTTTATTATGTTATTTGTGATTTTTTAGTTTATGTATCACTATAATATTTATATTTAATAAACATTAAGAATGTCAATTTGAACAACTTTAATTGACATTATAGTTTATTAAATATAATTATCTCATTATCTTCAATTTATTTTATGCCCAATGGTGATATAAATTGAAAATCTGAAGAACTTTATGTTAAAACTGAAATATTATTTGGCGTTTTTATTATTCATTTTAGTTTAATTTTATTATGCTATGTGAATATTAGTTGACTATTAACCACTTTATTTTTCCTGAAATTTACAGCATTGAATAAAACTAATTATTCCAACTTGAAAAGAACCAATTGAAATTTGTCTTGGTATTTTGAAATTAAACCAAAACATTATGAAAAGATTCTACTGCAATTATCAATAAAGGCAGCGATGATGAAATACTAATTTTTCTAAATTATATCTCAAATTTGATGAGGTCAAGTTTGGATTTAAAGAAAATATTATAAATCAATGTATATATCTTAGGGTTAGTGGGAGTAATTTATCATTCTCATTTTGTACGTGGATGATATTTTATTAGTCAATAAGAAATTCACATTATGTTATGATGTGAAGCTTCAAATTATGATTTTGATTTTGAATTTATGAAATTTTCTTATTGATTATGTTGCGCATTATGTTAAATTTAAGCAAATTTATTTAAGTGGATCGAATGAATTTTATTAACCATTTGTTAGAAAGAAATACCACTTCTATAATTAATGGGGGTCAAATAACAGTAATAGTTATTTTGATTGTATTAGTTTAGTTTGGTATTTATAACTAAACAAGGTTTAAGATGTTGGTCAATTTTGAATTTGTGCTTAATTATGATGTTTTCAGCATAGGCCAAGAGGGAGAATGTTGGAATATTTAATATGGCCTATGATAACTAATGTGTGAGCCAAGTTAATTTAAGATAATTAACTAAAGGGTGCATCATAATTTGATGGAAATTCTGATGGACCGGATTCATTTTATTTGATCCCTTTGGTTGCCTCAGCAATAAATACTCTATAATCTGAAAATTAAAGGCATCATTTTCTATAATTCTGCCATTAAGAAAATTCAGAAAAGAAAATAGAAAAATGTCATTGTTGACCATCATTATGGCTTAGTAAAACTCAAAGAAGATCAGTACTAACGCTTTCTCCTAACGATTAATGAAGTATGCTCTTCAATTTGTAAGTTTTATACTCATGGTTTTGTTATAAATGGTGTTTTAATTTTCAAATAAGTTAATTAATGATTACGTCTATCATATACCCCTCTAAACAGAAAGGTCTATCTGGTTCTTGGATCTACTGTTCTATATGTTCCACACAGAAAGAGAGGAGAGTTTCTGAGAGGGAGGAAGTCATCCGATTGCTCGAAACAATCGGATCACACACACGAGTCAAGACCGGCAAATAGAAGCGTGGAAGGTGACGCCAAGTCCTAACTTGAGGCTTTGGTGTACTAGTTACATACGGAGATAGACAAGGCGCTACAGAACCGAACTCCGAGAAGGATCTAGGCATTCAATCATTAATGCTGCAGTATATCTAGTTCCTTGTATTAACATTCAATAGGAATAGATATGCATATAGGTTTATACTATAGTAGTTAAAAACTTCATTGGTATCAGAGCCACGAGGCTTCTTGTCGAAATTTTGGATCTGTTTAAACCTTAGGACACCATGGTTGTGGTAGAATTAGATTTGGTTGTGACGGTTTTACTCAAACAAACTATAGATCCAAAATTTACATGTTTTAACGCTAGATCTCGGTAGGAGTTCGTAGAAAAACACTAAAAATGGTCTAATAGGGGTTGAGTAACCTTACTGGTACAAGGAAACCTTCTGAGGAATTCCGGTTGCGGGAATACTAAAATTAGGGTTTCAGCTCGTCAAAATCAGTGGGTCGCTAGATATTATAGTGCTGACAAACAACATAAGGTTGTTCTGCATAGTTGACTATATTAATTTGCAAGCTCAATAAATTTTTACAAGTATGAGAAGCATCTTGGGGGCTGCATCTTGCATAGTTGTTCTTACCTTTAAAACAAAAAAAAAAAAAAATTATCTGATAAATTTTAGTTTGGACTTGGGAATAACGGTTGTACATTAATATTCATCATTTTTAGACAAAATAAAAACAACAGAGCCGTGTAGGTATGTTTAGATTTCAAGGTATGCGTTTCATATCCGAAAAGAAAATATCCAAATTCTATATACATCAACATTCACTAGAAAGGGGAAAAAAAATTAATGCACCGTTGCACCTTCATAGCATTAAAGTATATAGCTAGCATATCTATGGATATGAGTTTTTATCTGCAAACTTTTGGTAAAAAAAAAAAGTTTAATATTAAACTAGGATCTGCTGTCAAGATTGAGGAGAAAGAAAAAAGAAAAGGACTGATCGAAAGTTAATTTTCATGCAATCGAATTTGGAGGACAATTCAGAAAATATAAATAAAACGATTCTTCTTATCCCCTCCATTCACCTTTTTAATTCTCGTAAAGATTGATGTGTGTATGATTGTAGATACACTGATTGATGATTTGATATAATCGTAGATGTAACTGATTATCTTTTTCATATTGTATTTATTTTTATTTTTGTTTTGTACTAGTGTACCACTCGTGGTATACCACTACTTGACAGCCAATATCAATCTTTTATAAAAAAAAAAATTCTCGTAAAGATCGTTAAATATTTTTTTTATACCCTCCTACGAAATCAATTTGAACAGAGCTATAAACCCTTACAATCTAATGTTTTTAGTAGCGGTGGTTTTATTTATTTATTTATCTATTTATTTTTACAATTACTTACTTTAGCACTTTTTTTGCAGGAACATATTTATGTCCTCTAGTTTCAATTAACCAAAGCTCTCATTAGTTGTAGTCTTCTAGGCGGTTTTAACTATAATATAGCATTTTAAAGTAGGTTACTCTATTGTTTATCTTTATTGTAATTTTTTTTAAAATAAATTGGAGGTCTCAGCCACCCAATTTTGTTGCATTTTTATGTATGCTTAGTATGGTTTTCATAAAATTATTAGTGGACAACATAAAAATGCTATGTCGTCCATGCACTGCGAACTAAGGGACTGTTTGGATCGCTTAGGAATAAAAGGGATAGCCTCTTTCTAGACGGAAATTTATTCCTAACCATCCAAACTCTTCATAAAGTTACACACTTTCTAATGTTTTTCGCTTAGAAATAGACTATTCCTAACTGATCCAAACGGCACCGAAATTTGTAGGCAGTTAACTAATGCAAAACTGATTAAAATTAATAGTTTCAATATGGAAGATGGTCAAATTCAAAATCTGGCAACAGTTGTACTTTATAATAAAAAAAAAACAGATGCTTGATTATTATACTAAAAAAATTTGGTATGTGACGTATCAAAGTTACTTTTCACATTATCAAATTTGGCAGGGCTACATCTATAAATATGAAGTTAGGGTTTCGGGCGTTGAGCAACGAGCAAGATGGGGTTCATAAAAAAATAAAATCACCCGTAAATATCGAAGCAATAATCATAAAATATTAGCAAGTTGCTCAGGTCAGGGATATGCTGATTTATCATGTACCCATCACTCCGACTCCGGTATATCCGCTGGCTGCTACAAGGGCTAGCTGTGGACTATCATTATTTTATGATCTGAATTAATAGATCAATTAAAATTCGGAATTGTTTAAGAGCATCTCTAAAATTTTATCATTCTCATCATCCCGGCGTTATTCAACGTCCTCATTAATTATCCAGCGCCTATCATCTAGCGTCCTTTTTGTTTCTACCTTCGATTCTCACCCCTGTAACACCTTACCAACCTAACGCGTACGTTGCCCCATCTCCCACACACTGCAACAAACTCCTTATCATATGTTGTTCCCCCCTTCCACACACTTCATGTTGATTCTCATTCCCATCTCCATCTCATCTCTTCCTCTATGTAATATAAGTAATTTTCCTAATTCGAACACTAACTATTTTATTTTTGTTTTTGTTTTGTACCGGTGTACCAATCGTGGTATACCACTACTTGACAGCCAATATCAAACTTTTATAAAAAAAAAAAATTCTCGTAAAGATCGCTAAATATTTTCTTTCTACCCTCCTACCAAATCAATACGAACAGAGCTATAAACCCTTACAATCTAATGTTTTAGTAGCGGTGGTTTTATTTATTTATTTATCTATTTATTTTTACAATTACTTACTTTAGCATTTTTTTGCAGGAACATATTTATGTCCTCTAGTTTCAATTAACCAAAGCTCTCATTAGTTGTAGCCTTCTAGGCGGTTTTAACTATAATATAGCATTTTAAAGTAGGTTACTCTATTGTTTATTTTTATTGCAATTTTTTTTTAAATAAATTGGAGATCTCAGCCACCCAACTTTATTGCATTTTTATGTATGCTTAGTATCGTTTTCATAAAATTATTAGTGGACAACAAAAAAATGCTATGTCGTCCATGCACTGCGAACTAAGGGGCCGTTTGGATCGCTTAGGAATAAGAAGAATAGCCTCTTCTTAGACGGAAATTTATTCCTAACCATCCAAACTCTTCACAAAGTTACACAATTCTCAATATTTTTCGCTTAGGAATAGACTATTTCTCTTATTTCTAAGTGATCCAGACGGCCCAAAAAATTTGTAGGCAGTTAACTAATGCAAAACTGATTACAATTAATAGTTTCAATATGGAAGATGGTCAAATTCAAAATCTGGCAACAGTTGTACTTTATATTAAAAAAAAAAAGATGCTTGATTATTATAGTAAAAAAAATTGGTATGTGACGTATCAAAGTTACTTTTCACATTATCAAATTTGGCAGGGCTACATTTATAAATATGAAGTTAGGGTTTCGGGCGTTGAGCAACGAGCAAGATGGGGTTCATAAAAATAAAATCACCCGTAAATATCGAAGCAATAATCATAAAATATTAGCAAGTTGCTCAGGTCAGGGATATGCTGATTTATCATGTACCCATCACTCCGACTCCGGTATATCTGCTGGCTGCTATCATTATTTTATGATCTGAATTAATTGATCAATTAAAATTCGGAATTGTTTAAGAGCATCTCTAAGATTTTATCATTCTAATCATCCCGGCGTTATCCAACGTCCTTATTAACGATTGAATTATACTGATTGAATCCCGGCGTTATCCAACGTCCATATTCTAGACAGTGTAAAGAGTTTAAATATTGAATATTGCGATGAAATAATTTAGAACGAATCCAATAACGATTGAAACTCTCAAATGATGCTCTGAATTGCATTATTTGCTCTTTCTGTGCATTATTAGAACTTTATATGTATAATTACCATGTAAAATCCAATCTTTTTGAACGAATAACGTATGAATCTCTAGACAGTATAAAGAGTTTAAATGTATATTATTGTGATGAAATGACTTAGAATGAATCAAGAAACGATTGAAATGCTTTAGTAATCCTTAGAATTGCATTATTTGCAGTTTATATGCATAATTATCATGTATAATCCAATCTTTTTGAATATGAATCGTATTCTAGACGGTATAAAGAGATTAAATGTAGATTATTGTGACGAAATGACTTAGAATGAATCCAGTAATGTTTGAAATGCTTTTGTGGTGCTCAGAATGGCATTCACAAATGCATTATTTGCACTTTCTGTGCGTTATATGCAATTTATATTTATAATTAACATGTATAATTCAATCTTTTTAAATTAATAACATATGAATCATATTCTAGACAGTATAAAGAGTTTAAATATAGAATATTGGGATGAAATGATTTAGAATGAATCAAGAAACGATTAAAATGCTAAAATGGTGCTCAAAATTGCATTATTTGCTGTTTATATGCATAATTACCAGGTATAAACCAATCTTTTTAAATAACTAACATATGAATCGTATTCCAGACGGTCTAAAGATTTTAAATGTAGATTATTGTGTTGAAATGACATAGAATGAATCCAGAAACGATTGAAATGCTTAAATGATTCTAAGAATTGCATTATTTGCAGTTTATATGAGTAATTACCAGGTATAATCCAATCATTTTTGAATAAATAACATATGAGTCATATTCTAGATGGTATAAAGAATTTAAATGCAGATTATTGTGTTGAAATGACTTAGAATGAATCCAGAAACGATGGAAATGCTTTAGTGATGCTCAGAATTGCATTATTTGCATTTTATATTCGTAATTACCTTGTATAATCGAAACTTTTTGAATAAACAACATATGAATCCTATTCTAGACCATATAAAGAGTTTACATATAGAATCTTGTGATGAAATAACTTAGAATGGATCCAGAATCATTAATGCTCAAATTATGTTCATAATTGCATTATTTGCACTTTCTTTGTGTTATTTGCAATTTATATTCGTAATTAATTTGTATAATCCAATTGTTTTGAATTAATAACATATGAATTATATTATAGACAGTATGAAGAGTTTAAATATAGAATATTGTGATGAAATGACTTAGAATGAATTAAGAAATGATTGAAATGTTAAAATGGTGCTTAGAATTGCATTATTTGCAGTTTATATGCGTAATTACCACGTATAAACCAATCTTTATGAATAAATAACATATGAATCATATTCCAGATGCTATAAAGAGTTGAAATGTAGATTATTGTGATGAAATGCTTTAGAATGTATCCAGAAACGATTGAAATGCTTAAATGATGCTCAGAATTGCATTATTTGTAGTTTATATGCGTAATAACAGTGTATATTCTAATCTTTTTGAATAAATAACATGTGAATCATATTCTAGACAGTATAAAGAGTTTAAATATAGAATATTGTGATGAAATGACTTAGAATGAATCAAGAACGATTGAAACGCTCAAATGATGCAAAGAATTGTATTATTTTCACTTTCTGTGCATTATTTGAAATTTATGTGCATAATTACCAAGTATAATCCAATCTTTTTTATTAAATAACATATGAATCGTATTTTAGACAGTATAAAGAGTTTAAATGTATATTATTGTGACGAAATGACATAGAATTAATCCAAAAACGATTGAAATGCTTTAGTGATGCTCGGAATTGCATTATTTGCTTTTTATATTCCTAATTACCATGTATAATCGAATAATTTTTAATAAACAACATATGAATCCAATTCTAGACCGTATAAAGAACTTATATATAGAATCTTGTATTGAAATGACTTAGAATTAATCCATAAACGATTGAAATGCTCAAATTATGTTCAGAATTGCATTATTTGCAATCTCTGTGCGTTATTTGCACTTTATATTCGTAATTAGTATAATCCAATCTTTTTTAATAAATAACATATGAATCATATTCTAGACAGTATATAGAGTTTAAATATAAAATGTTCCGATGAAATGACTTAGAATGAATGAAGAAACCATTGAAATGCTCAAGTGGTGCTCAGAATTGCATTATTTGCAGTTTATATGCGTAATTACCAATTATAAACCAATCTTTTTGAATAAATAACATATGAATCGTATTACAGATGGTATAAAGACGTTAAATGTAGATTATTGTGATGAAATGACTTAGAATGAATCCAGAAACGATTGAAATGCTCAAATGATGAATTGCATTATTTTTCAATTTATATGCGTAATTACCATGTATAATCGAATCTTTTTGAATAAACAAAATATGAATCATTTTCTAGACAGAATAAAGAGTTTAAATAAAGAATATTGTGATGAAATGACTTAGAATGAATCCAGAAACGATTGAAATGCTCAAATGATGCTCAGAATTGCATTATTTGCACTTTATGTGCGTAATTATCTTGTATAATCCAATCTTTTTGAATAAATAACATATGAATTTTATTCTATACAGTATTAAGAGTTTAAATGTAGATTGCCATGATGAAATGACTTAGAATTAATCCATAAACCATTGAAATGCACAAATGATTCAGAGAATATCATTATTTACAGTTTATATGTGTAATTAGCATGTATAATCCAATCTTTTCAAGAAAATAATATTCGAATACTATTCTAGACAGTATAAAAAGTTTAAATATAGATTATTGTGATGAAATTACTTAGAATTAATCTGGAAATGATTGAAATGCACAAATGATGCTCAGAATTGCATTATTTGCACTTTATATGCGTAATTACCATGTATAATCAAATATTTTTGAATAAACAACATATGAATCATATTCTAGACAGTATAAAGAGTTTAAATATAGAATATTGTGATGAAATGACTTAGAATGAATCCAGAATGATTGAAACGCTCGAATGATGCTCAGAATTGTATGATTTGCACTTTCTGTGCATTATTTGAAATTTAGATTCATGATTAACAAGTATAATCCAATATTTTTAAATAAATAACATATGAATCATGTTTTAGAATTAATGCGGAAATGATTGAAAAGCACAAATGATGCTCAGAATTGCATTATTTGCACTTTATATTACTATTTATAATCAAATCTTTTTGAATAAACAACACATGAATCATATTCTACACAGTATAAACAGTTTAAATTAAGAATATTTTGAGGAAATTTCTTAGAATGAATCCAGAAACGTGAAATGGTTAAATGATGCTCAGAATTGCATTATTTTCACTTTATATGCTTAATTACCTTGTATAATCCAATATATTTGAATAAATAACATATAAATCATATTCTAGATAGTATAAAGAGTTTAAATGTCGATTAATATGATGAAATGACTTAGAATTAATCCGAAAACTATTGAAATGCTCAAATGATGCTCAGAATTGCATTATTTGCACTTTATTTGCGTAATTACCAAGTATATCCAATACTTTTGAAGAAATAACATATGAATCATATTCTATACAGTAGAAAGAGTTTAAATGTAGATTATTGTGACTAATTATTTAGAATGAATCTAAAAACGATTGAAATGCTCAAATGATGCTCATAATTGCATTATTTGCACTTTATGTGCATTATTTGCAATTTATATGTGTAATTATTATGTATAATTCAATCTTTTTGAACAAATAACATATGAATCGTATTCTAGACAGTATAAAGAGTTTAAATATTGATTATTGTGTAGAAATGACTTAGAATGAATCCAGAAACATTTGAAATGCTCATATGATGCTCAGAATTGCATAATTTGCACTTTCTGTGCATTATTTGAACTTTATATGTGTAATTACCATGTATAATCCAATCTTTTTGAATAAATGACATATGATTCGTATTCAAGACAGTATAAAGAGTTTAAATGTTGTTTATAGTGATGAAATAACTCAGAATGAATCCTTAAACAATTGAAATACTCAAATGATGCTCAGAATTGTATTATTTGCAGTTTATATGCGTAATTACCATGTATAATCCATTCTTTTTGAATAAATAACATATGAATCCTATTCTAGACAGTATAAATATTTTTAATATAGAAATTTGTAATGAAATGACTTAGAATGAATTCAGAAACGATTGAAATGCCCAAATGATGTTCAAAATTGCAGTATTTGCACTTTATATGTGTAATTACCTTGTATAATCCAATCTTTTTGAATAACTAACATATGAATCGTAATCTAGACAGTATATAGAGTTTAAATGCAGATTACTGTGATGAACTGACTTAGAAATAATCCATAAACCGTTGAAATGCTCAAATGATGCTCAGAATTGCTATATTTACAGTTTATATGCATAATTAGCATGTATAATCCAATATTTTTAAATAAATAACATTAGAATCCTATTCTAGAAAGTATAATGAGTTTAAACATAGATTATTGTCATGAGATGACTTAGAATTAATCCGAAAACAATTGAAATTCTCAAATGATGCTCAGAATAGCATTATTTTTTCTTTCTGTGCATTATTTGCACTTTATATGCGTAATTACCATGTATAATCCAATCTTTTTAATAAATAACATATGAATCGTATTCTAGACAGTATAAAAAGTTTAACTATATATTATTGTGATGAAATGACTTAGAATGAATCCAGAAACTATTAAAGTCCTCAAATGATGCACAGAATTGTATTATTTGTAGTTTATATGCGTAATAAACATGTATAATCCAATCTTTTTGAATAAACAACATATGAATCGTATCTAGACAGTATAAAGAGTTTAAATGTAGATTATTGTGATGAAATGACTTGGAATGAATCACTTGAAATGACTTGGAATGAATCATTTGCACTTTCTGTGCATCATTTGCAATTTATATGTGTAATTATCATGTATAATTCAATCTTTTTGAATAAATAACATATGAATTAAATTCTTGACAGTATAAATGTAGATTATTATGATGAAATAACTTAGAATGAATCCAGAAACAATTGAATAGCTCAAATGATACTCAGAATTACATTATTTGCAATTTTGTGCATTTTTTGAACTTTCTGTGCATTATTTGCACTTTATATGCATAATTACCATGTATAATCCATTCTTTTTGAATAAATAACATATGAATCATATTCTAGACAGTATAAAGACTTTAAATGTAGATTATTGCGATGAAATGACTTAGAATGTATCCAGAAACGATTGAAATCCTCAAATGATGCTCAGAATTGCATTATTTACAGTTTATATGCGTAATTACCATGTATAATACAATCTTTTTGAATAAATAACATATGAATCCTATTCTAGACAGTATAAAGAGTTGAAGTGTAGAATATTGTGATTAAATTAATTAGAATGAATCCAGAAACGATTGAAATGCTCAAATGATGCTCAGAATTGCATTATGTGCGCTTTATGTGCATTATTTCCAATTTATATGCGCAATTATCTTGTATAATTCAATATTTTTGAATAAATAATATATATTCGAGATAGTATAAAGAGTTAAAATATAAATTATTGTAATGAAATGCCTTAGAATGAATCCAGGAATGATTGAAATGCTCAAATGATGCTCAAAATTGCATTATTTGCAATTTCTGTGCATTATTTGCAATTTATATGTGTAATTATCATGTATAATCCAATCTTTTTTAATAAATAACATATAAATCATATTATAGACAATATAAAGAGTTCAAATGTAGATTATTGTGATGAAATAAATTAGAATGAATACAGAAACAATAGAAATCCTCAAATGATGCTCAGAATTGCACTATTTAAAATTTAAATGTGTAATTACTAGTGTATAAACCAATATTTTTGAATAAATAACATATGAATCATATTCTAGACAGTATAAATATTTTTAATATAGAAAATTGTGATGAAATGACTTAGAATGAATAGAGAAACGATTGAAATGTCCAAATGGTATTCAGAATTGCAGTATTGCAGTTTATATGCGTAATTACCTTATATAATCCAATCTTTTTGAATAATTAACATATGAATCGTAATCTAGAAAGTATAAAGAGGTTAAATTAGATTACTGTGAGGAAATGACTTCGAAATAATCCATAAACCGTTGAAATGCTCAAATGATGCTCAGAATTGCATTATTTACAGTTTATATGTGTTATTAGCATGTATAATCCAATCTTTTTGAATAAATAACATGTGATCCTATTCTAGACAATATAAAGAGCTGTAATATAGAATATTGTGATTAAATGACTTAGAATTAATTCAGAAACGATTGAAATGCTCAAATGATGCTCAGGATTGCATTATTTGCGCTTTATGTGCATTATTTCCAATTTACATGCATAATTATCATGTATAATTCAGTCTTTTTGAATAAATAACATATGAATCAAATTCGAGACAGTATAATGAGTTTTAATATAGATTATTGCGATGAAATGGCTTAGAATGAATCCTGAAACGACTGAAATGCTGAAATGATGCTCAGAATTGCATTGAAATGCTCAAGTGATGCTTAGAATTGCATTATTTCAATTTATATGAGTAATTACCATGTACAATCGAATATTTTAGAATAAACAACATATGAATCATATTCTAGAGAGTATAAAGAGTTTAAATAAAAAAATATTTTAATCAAATGACTTAGAATGAATCCAGAAACGATTGAAATACTCAAATGATGCTCTGAATTGCATTATTTACACTTGATGTGCGTAATTTTCTTGTATTATCCAATCTTTTTGAATAAATAACATTTGTATCGTATTCTAGACAGCATAAAGAGTTTAAATGTAGATTACTATGATGAAATGACTCATAATTAATCCATAAACCATTGAAATGCTCAAATGATGTAGAGAATAGCATTACTTACAATTGTTATGCATAATTAGCATGTATAATCCAAGATTTTTAAATAAATAACATTTGAATACCATTTTAGACATTATAAAAGTTTAAATATATATTATTGTGATGAAATGACTTAGAATTAATCCGAAAACGATTGCTCAAATGATGTCCAGAATTGCGTTATTTGCACTTGATTTGCGTAATTAACTTGTATAATCAAATCTTTTTGAATAAAAAAATATATGAATCATATTCAAGACAGTATAAAGAGTTCAATTAAAGAATATTGTGATGAAATGACTTAGCATGAATCCAGAAACGATTTAAATGCTCAAATGATTCTCAGAATTGCATTTTTTGCACTTTATATGCGTAATTACTTTGTATAATCCAATATTTTTAAATAAATAACACATGAATCATATTCTAGACAGTATAAAGAGTTTAAATGTTGATTAGTATGATGAAATGACTTAGAATTAATCCATGAACTATTGAAATACTCAAATTAATTGCATAATTTGCACTTTATTTGCATAATTAACAAGTATAATCCAATCTTTTTGAAGAAATTACATATGAATCGTATTCTATACAGTATAAATATAGTTTATTGTGCATTGTTTGCAGTTTATATGCGTAATTACTTTGTATAAACCAATCTTTTTGAATAAATTACATATGAATCGTATTACAGACGGTATAAAGAGTTTAAATGTATATTATTGTGATGAAATGATTTATAATGAATCCAGAAACGATTGAAATGCTCAAGTGATGCTCAGAATTGCATTATTTGCAATTTATATGCGTAATTACCATGTATAATCGAAACTTTTTGAATAAACAACATAGGAATCATATTCTAGACAGTACAAAGAGTTTAAATAAAGAATATTGTGATGAAATGACTTATTCGAAGTTTACAGGCGTAATTACCATGTATAATCCATTCTTTTTGAATAAATAACATATAAATCATATTCTAGACAATATAAATATTTCTAATATAGAACATTGTGATGAAATGACTTAGAATGAATTCATAAACGATTGAAATGCTTAAATGATATTCAGAATTGCATTATTTGCAATTTATATGCTTAATTACCTTGTATAATCCATTCTTTTTTAATAATTAACATATGAATCGCATTCTAGACAGTATAACTAGTTTAAATGTAGATTACATCGTTTTTTCAAAAATGATTGAAATGCTCAAATAATGCTCAGAATTTCTATGCGTAATACCATGTATAATCGTATGTTTTTTAATAAATAACATATGAATAGTATTCTAGACAGTATAAAGAGTTTAAATATAGATTATTGTGACGAAAGTACTTAGAATGAATCCAGAACCGATTGAAATGATCAAATTATACTCAGAATTGTATTATTTGTAGTTTGTATGCGAAAATTACCATGTATAATCAATTATTTTGAATAAATAACTTATGAATGATATTCTAGACAGTATAAATTGTTTTAATATAGAACATTGTGATGAAATGACTTAGAATAAATCTAGAAACGATTGAAATACTCAAATGATGCTCAGAACTGCATTATTTGCACTTTCTGTGCATTTTATATGCGTAATTACCATGTATAATCTAATCTTTTTGAATAAATAATAAATCGTATTCTAGACAGTATAAAGAGTTTAAATGTATATTATTGTGACGAAATGATTTATAATGAATCCAAAAATGATTGAAATGCTCAAATGGTGCTCAGAATTGCATTGTTTGCAGTTTATATGCATAATTACGATGTATAAACCAATCTTTTTGAATAAATAACATGTGAATTGTATTACAGACGGTATAAAGAGTTTCAATGTAGATTATTCTGATGAAATGACTTAGAATGAATCCGAAAACGATGGAAATACACAAGTGATGCTCAGAATTGCATTATTTGCATTTTATATGCGTAATTACCATGTATAATCGAATCTTTTTGAATAAACAACATACGAATCATATTATAGATAATATAAAGAGTTTAAATAAAGAATATTGTGATGAAATTCGCAAACTCCATGAAATTGGAATCCGCCCGCCCCGGCTTAACGGAGAATCAAGGCCCCCGAAAGCATTCACAAGTTTAAACAGGTTTGACTGACGCTGTTCAAACAGGAATAGGTCAACTCGACGGTATCCCTGTAGCACTTGCGGTTATGGATTTTCAATTTATTGGAGGAAGTATGGGATCGGTCTGGTCACCCTCCTTCAGCCACTGGACTCTCGAGCGCTGCTTCCAAAAAATTTCGTCCGCACCCAAATGCGCTTATTTTACTATCTATCGCTTTATGCTACGCAGAAACCGAACTTTTGCTATCTATCGCACCGGTGTTACTGCTGCGTGAACGCTGCTTTGTGCCCAGTTCTATATGCAGCCCTAGAACTGAGACTGATGTGACTCTGCTTGTAAACCACCTCTTTCAACCAACTTTCATAAAAAAGCACTATTCTTATGTGGAATAGATGTATACTACTTCCAAAAACTCAAAGCTCAGCGATTCGTTTAAATCAAGCTCCGGGAGGTACATTTGCTTTTAGCAACATTTTCTTGACAACGAAGAAGCGTAGCATTTATTGCAAGGCACATTGCCCTTATGTAGGAAATTAGAGAGCAACCATAAGCAACTGCTTCTCCCTCTCAGTCTTGTAATCTAACTGTCTACTGTCAAAGCTTCATGACTTAAAATGAATCTATAAACGATTGAAATGCTCAAATGATGTTCAGAATTGAATTATTTACAATTTATGTGCGTAATTACCTTGTATAATCCAATCATTTTGAATAAATAATATATAAATCGTATTCTAGACAGTATAAAGAGTTTAAATGTAAATTACTATGATGAAATGACTTAGAATTAATCCATAAACCAATGAAATGCTCAAATGATGCGGAGAATAGCATTATTTAAAGTTTATATGCGTAATTAGCATGTATAATCCAATCTTTTTAAATAAATAACATTTGAATACTATTCTAGTCTGTATAAAGAGTTTGAATATAGATTATTGTGATGAAATGACGTAGAATGATTCTAGAAACGATTGAAAAGCTCAAATGATGCTCAGAATTGCATTATTTGTACTTATGTGCATAATTATCTTGTATAATCGAATCTTTTTGAATAAATAACATATGAATCGTATTCTGGATAGTATAAAGACTTTAAATATAGATTACTACGATGAAATGACTTAGAATTAATCCATAAACAATTGAAATGCACAAATGATGTAGAGAATATCATTATTTACAGTTTATATGCGTAATTAGCATGTATAATCCAATATTTTTAAATCAATAGCATTTGAATACTATTCTAGATGGTATAAAAAGTTTAAATATTGATTATTATGATGAAATAACTTAGAACGAATCCGGAAACGATTGAAATGCTCAAATCATGGTCAGAATTGCATTATTTGCACTTTATATGCGTAATTACTTTGTATAATCCAATCTTTTTGAATAAATAACATATGAATCTTATTCTAGACGGTATAAAGAGTTTAAATGTGACGCCGTTTAGATCGGGAGACTTAGAGAAACCAGCAAGTTTAACGATACATCACTAAAAGAGGAGTAAGAACTCGACCCAACAGTGGATAAAAGAGGAGATAAAACTCAACTCACAAGAAAAATTCGTAATAATTCAATAATCTCCTTATTACATTCTGATTTTCAGCTTAAATAGCAATCTAACACAATTAAAAGCTACTACCCATTAATATATCATCTCAACCACTTTTTCTAATCCCAAAACACACTTAATTACCTCCTAGAAGACCACAAAAGACAACACAAAATACAACAACAGATTATTAACTCATTTTGACACATTAAGACTAAAAATAACTCTCAACTAACAAATTAATTATTGTTGACAGTTCTTGAATTGATGACTCAACTCTTTTGCTGATTTTGCATCTGACATGGCATCTTGATCGGTGTCAAAATGTATATTATTATGATAAAATTACTTAGAATTAATCCATAAACTATTGAAATGCTCAAATGATCCTCAGAATTGCATTATTTGCACTTTATTTGCGTAATTACTAAGTATAATGGAAATCTTTTTGAAGAAATAACATATGAATCGTATTCTAAACAGTATAAAAAGTTTAAATGTATATTATTGTGACGAAATGATTTAGAACGAATTCAAAAATGATTGAAATGCTCAAATAATGCTCAGAATTGCATTATTTGTAGTTTCTATGCGTAATACCATGTATAATCGTATGTTTTTTAATAAATAACATATGAATAGTTTTCTAGACAGTATAAAGAGTTTAAATATAGATTATTGTGACGAAAGAACTTAGAATGAATCCAGAAAACGATTGAAATGCTCAAATGATACTCATAATTGTATTATTTGTAGTTTGTATGCGTAATTACCATGTATAATCAATTATTTTGAATAAATAACTTATGAATGATATTCTAGACGGTATAAATTGTTTTAATCTAAAACATTGTGATGAAATGACTTAGAATAAATCTAGAAACGATTGAAATACTCAAATGATGCTCAAAACTGCATTATTTGCACTTTCTGTGCATTTTATATGCGTAATTACCATGTATAATCTAATCTTTTTGAATAAATAACATATAAATCGTATTCTAGACAGTATAAAGAGTTTAAATGTATATTATTGTCATTTCAATTGAAATGCTAAAATAATGCTCAGAATTGCATTATTTGCACTTTTTGTGCATTATTTGCAATTTATAGATAAATATTGATTGTAAGGATTGGTATTGGTATTGTTAATAGGTTAGTTATTTCGATTAGTATTGTATGATATCGTAGATTAAAGAAGTGTATATAGATATGTAATATTGATTGTAAGATTTTTATTAATAAAATATTTAGGCTACAGGCCTTTTTCTTAAAAAAAAAAAACACAGTGTCAGTGTTTACACTAGACTAGGCAGGTTTAATGAAGTAATTTTAAGTGGATTGGTCGGTAATGTTGGCCATTAAAATATTATAAATTAAAGCTCTTCCTTTCTCTCCTCACACAGATGGATACATCTGGAACTTCTAAGTCTTAACTAGTGTTTTTTAAAATGACACGATACGAGCATGTTGGTACGACACACATGCATGTTGACACGACACGACACAACATGTTTATGGAATTAGCACGATACGTGCGTGTCAGCATGTCATGTCAAAGTCATGTCGTGTTGGAGGTTTTCAAACAATGACACGTCTTGATACGACACGAGTTGACACGATAAAAATTATTATTATTTAGAATTTGTTAAATTATATTGAGTGTATATTATAAATTTAATAACTTTTTATTCATAATCTTTTGATTCAATTATTAATTCTTATTTTAATATATGAAATTCCAATAATTTATTATATTTTCTATTTTAAAAATTATTTAAATATTTTTAATAATTTTTTAGTGAATAAATTATAATATAGCTTGACACGTTTAACACGTCATGTCAACACGACACAACACGTCGTGTTAGATGTGTCGTGTCATTACACGTGTCATATTAACCAAATTCTTTTATTTGACACGACACGACACGACACAACACGTTGAAAATATTAACTCGTGTCAACACGTCAGGACATGAGCTCTAACACACGTGTGTTTGACTCCAAACTAATTTTTCTTTCTAATAAAGTATATTTAATTTGGAATATTACGTTTGTACTAACTCCCTTTTCTCAACGACTATGGCTATTTTTTTTCTAAAAATATGAATACTTAATATGTGCATATATAGTATTTAAGTGTGAAGTCTATAATACTTTATTGTGCATTACATTTTTGATAATAAAGTATGTACTATAACTACAACATCATAGTGAGTTAAATGTATTTGCAAAACTCGACCGTGCATTTAAATCGAAGGTTACAAAATGAGATTATAAGTTTAGGACAATTATTAACAACCTTCAATTTATATTTTGACCAAATCAAACGTGTAACTTTTCTGAATAATTATTTCCAAAATGAAATACGGAAGCGAGCATTATCCAAAAATAAAATATGCACAATACAATAAGAAAATGCACATTATACAATGATAAAATGTATATTTAATGATACGTAAAAAAAAATTATACGAGTGTTCAGAAATAAAGTTTGCGTGGGGATAGTTACCAGGCCGGAAGAATTAAGAAAATATTTATCCATTCTGCAATGCTATATTGATTTGATCTTTTTTTTTTTTTTAATATACCCGTATGGTTGCATTGTAATATGGATCTGATGCTTGTTTTTTTTTCAGTAATAATTTTGGCGGGTGGGGGATCCCAGTAAGGGGAGATAGTTAGTGAGGGGTTAGATGTTGCTGTTTTGTGATTAAACGTTTTTATTGCAGCTTTTCAGTATTGGAAAGTGGTGGGATTAAAACCCCACTTATTTCCAAAAAAAAAAGAAGGGTATGGAAACAATGCATAAATTCTTCTAAGTCAGATAACTTCATTTATTGATCCAAAATTTCACATAATAACATCACCGTAAAATAGGAAAAAAAAAACGAAAAATGAATTATAATTTCCAATTGATTATTGTCTCCCGGTTTTTCTTTCAAATAGTATCATTTATCTCCACAAAATTGTTTAGTCTCTTGACCACAGCTGATCAAAACGTCATGCTCTTACCAACAAATTCGCACTCATTTATCATTTTTTCCCAAGGCTAGTCGGCCAGTAGGCCTCACTCATTTATCTTAAAATTGCTCGATCACATTAAGTATTTTAAATCATCAAATGCTGGTTACGGCTGGCTATCTGTAACATAAGCAATTAATAATGGTAGAACTGATTTTTTTTTTTTTGCTGTTTATCATGTTCAAAAATATATGTAATTAATCATTTGAGCTGTAAACATTAGAAAAAAATTAATTTTACAAAAAAAATACAAGTATCGTGATTTATTGGCTGTTGTATCACACAAAAAATGTCAAATGTTAAATGACTTATTGTCCCTAAACGTCGCTATATGCTATTTAGAAACTTGCGGGGAAATAAAGTGTTTCTTGGTATTTTTACTTTTTTATATAAAAAAAAGAATTACGTATCTAACAATCCATCGAGGGAATTGCTTTGCTCATGAGGCATGTCATGTCTATTCTTAGCCTTTGTTTGGATGGAGTTGGAAGAAGGAACAAGGAAGAAGGAAGAAGAAAGAAGGCCAAAAAAAAATTATAAACAATCTAAACTCTTCACAAAGTTACACACTTCCCAATACTTCTTCCCACTTCTTCCCTTCTTCCCTTCTTCTCACACCTATCCAAACGCATCCTTAGAGATGCACTCCGACTGAAATACCCTCGCACAGTCGTACCCCTTCCATCCTTTTTTTTTTTTATTTGCGAAATCCTAAGCAGCCGAAGGAAACGGCTGTTCCGTGCAGCCAAGTCCTTTTTTTTAATATTTAAAAACTTTAAAAGTTCAAATGTTTAATTCAAACCGTTGATTTTGTTCAATTTTATGAGAGATACGTTTTCATATAAATTTTATAAAATTTAGGGTCAATTTGATACTTGATCAAATGGTTAACAAATGAACAAATCTGCTTAACTATCACTGATTAATTTTAATACGTTCATAATTTGATCACTTAAATTAAGTATCAAATCGAATTTAAATTTTATAAAAAACACAAGGGTATTTTAGTCATTTATAAAGATATGGGAGTGCATCTTAAGAATAAGCGTGAGCAAAGCAATTTAATGAAAGTGATACGCGACGAAATATGGTTGAACCAAACTTCAGTTTCCATGACACAACAGTCACAAAACGGAGCTGCTGTCCCTGTCCTATATCACCGTTATTTACTAATTAATTGTCAATTCTGTCAAGTGCATCCTGGTTTCCAGTTGATCTATTTGATGTCCCCTCAAACAAACTAACATTTTTCTTTGTAAGATCGAAAAGGACATAAAATTTTGTTTCGATCTTATCCCTTCAAAAATATTTGCTCAATAAAACTTTATTCTATTTGGGTGTGTTTGGATAACTAAGGAATAGGGTATAAGAATAAGGATTTTCGGTTTGCGTGCTTATTCTTATTCTTGTGCAACCCAAACTACACAAGAATAAAGAATAAGGGTCCTTATTCCTATACTAACAAAATCATGGTATAAGAATAAGGAATTTGGATAAGCACGCAAATCGAAAATCCTTATTCTTATATCCTACTCCTTAGTCATCCAAACACACCCTTTATGTATAATATAATATACAAATATAAATTTGATTAGGTGGGGAAGCACGGCTTCGCCGCGTCTTAGCAAATTTTTTATATTTCAATTTTAAGAACCACTAATAATTGTCATTAAGTCTAAATTGTATTCGACATGCATATATATAAATGCAAAGGCAAAATGCCATAATTTTGCCATACTCGTACCGCTTGATATCAATACACAGAACATCCACGTCCAACAAAAAAAAAAATCAAGGTGCTTAGAAACCTAGAAACATCAACTAATTAAAACTTAAATTCCAATATAAGCGTATTTCTAAACCATTATCTTATAACTAAGCATCATCACCTGATGTTTCTAAAGCATTAACCAAACTTATGTAACGTTGCCTGGCAAAGGTACATGTCATTGAAACCCATGCATGTTCTTCCACATCTGTTTCCTTCAAATTTTGCTAAATTGACCTGCAAATGTAAATCATTAACATCAATCACAGGTAAAACTAATTGTAAATTAAGGAAGAATTTATTTCCTTTGAGTAATCAGAAACAAATTTTATGGAATTGAAATTCTGTCTGATTTTTTTAAAAAAAAATTGTAATTAATATATAAGTCTAAAAATTCTGTAAATTTTACCATATAGTATATACAATTAAAATTTTATTCAATTCTTCCAAAAGTAACCTTTAGCTGAGTGTGTTAAAAATTAGATGTGAACATGATAATTTGCTTCTTACCCCTACCAGTAAGAAAGAAGAGGGTTTAACAATAATTGATAACCAAACAACGATCCTTCACATCGTCTCAACAATAAAAAAAAAAGACATAATTGCAAAAGAAAAAACTTGCATCAGTGAATATATAAAATCTGGATCCTTTTTCTTTTGACAACAATTTTTTTTTTTTTTTTTGAAGTAGTGCATCCTTTCTAAGACTTCTGATTAAGGTGTCAGACCTAGGGCATACTTGATATTAAGAACTTTAAGATATGGAATATGACAATATGACAAAATGTATACCTAGGGCAGACTTATTACCAGAAGGTTCGTGGCAGAACTATATTATTCTTTTATTTTTGCAATAACCTTGTGGAAAATATAGATTATTTTAAGTTTCTATAGCACAATTGTTAGGTCTGTTGATTGGTTATTCATATATTCTTATAGTATTTATAATATATTATATATACTTCTATGAGGAAGAGGAACAATTTAGACACTTTATGTGAAGAATAGAGACCAGGGGATGCTCGGAGCCTTACCATGTTTACAGAACCTTTTTCATATCACATATTATTTGAGATTACTAATGCTAATTAATATAATTTTAAAAAAAGTAAAGAACGAAATATCTTTACTTTGATTTGAACTAAAAAGCATTTCATGCTCTAATGATGGTACAAAGGAAAACCTAACCCGAACCCGTTAGCATTCCCCTTGTGAAATTCAGCCAAAATCGCCAAAACATATTATTTCATTTTAATAGTAAAAGACCTAATATATTGAAATGTTCATCTAATATCAATTTTTCTTAACAAAATAGCACTTAAAAATGTTAAACTATTTATTTAATTTTTAGTAGTGGCCCTGCTAGTCTTTGTTCCTTCTTTCCTCAACACAAAGCATGCCAGTTATTTTCTGGCTTGTTCCATGACTACCTTGGTTTTCACATCAGGGGGATAATTGTTATTGTTTCCCAAATTTAATATACCTGGTCTCTGACAAACAAATCAAGGTGTTTAGAAAGAAAGCATGAGCTTTGTTTCCATACAAAATTCAAGCTTAAGGATTGATACTAATGTACAACCAACCATTTCACCATTTGTTTAACTCGACTTTACATATGTACAATATTTTAGCATGAAACCTGTAAGTTTACGAAAAATGTGTCAAACAACAAAATTGTATTGTGTTGTGTATGTTGATTTATAGACAAAACAAATCTAGTACATCTATACCATGGAGCTTCAGTTTTTTAAATTGTGATTTTGGAGACTTCTTATCAATTAATAATAGAGATCCATTGTGAATTTGCAAGACTAAATAATTGAATAGCTGAGCTCGTCAACCAATAGGTACTCATTAAATTTTCAATGTGCAAATTAACTAAAACTAGTTATCTCATCGCGCTTTGCGCGATGAATTTTTGTTTGCAGTTTGCAACGAAATAGGTTTTTTTGTTGAACCGTAGTCGATTTTTATCATTGTGCTCATGTACTGATCTCGCTGTATGTTTTGCCATGAACAAAAGTGACTCATGCTAAATTGGCAATTGGCTGGCAAATTAGCTAAATTGGCAGTTGGTTATTAAATGAGTTGCCACATTAGACAAATTAGCTTTACCACATAACAACAACTCTAAAAAATCGCCACATTAAACAAATTTGCTGCAAAGTATGCAAGAAAATGACAAAAAAAAGTCAAATCGATTTGTTATTTTTGGCAATCGAAATTATTATCCCCTAGATTTGTGAGAAGAAAACAAAATGACCAAATGCTATTTACAAAACCTCAATCGGACCCAAAAAATCGACAAACTTCCAGTTGACTACTCAAGTAATGGTGCCTTAGATCAATATTTCTTCTTTTCAAGTAGCACCTAATGGCACATCTGTTGAAAAGTAAAGAAAGGGCAAAAAAAAAAAGTAAAAATAGGAAGCTAACTTGAACGCAGGAAATTGAAAAACTAAAACCTTTGAGAGAGAAGGCATATACACCAATTGAGTTTGTAATGCTCCACAGTGCCTTCTCTTCCGCTGGAGTTCACAACTGCATACATCATTTGTTTAGCGATCTCCCTTTGTTATCTCAATACAGCATATTAGTTCATAGAAGACATGAATATAATAAATGGAGAAAGGTGATTACTTAAATTTGATTAGATCAGCACGCATACCTTTCTATTCTCTTCTGTGAATTTTTTCTTCATTTACAGGAAAATATAATCGATTACAATGTTGTCGTTTTTCTTTTCTTTTCTCATGGGAACAAAAGGCTTCCTGCTTTAATAATTTTTGTGCTCCACTTCGTATCTGCAGCCGACAATTTCTAAAACTATAGAAATAAACACACAATTTAACTTACGTATAAAATTATATGCGCTTGTGAGGCAGGTTGGAGCCTATTTAACATTATGTACTCATAATTTTTTATCCCTCTTTCTCACCATATAGTTTGGAAAATAAATTAGAAAATACCTGAAGTGTTCATATTTGATGTTTCATACTTTCATATCTCAATAGTAACTGAACCACAAATAATATCAACAAACCCTTTCATTAAGAGCACGTTTGTTCCTAAAGTCAGTTTTTTCGTTAAGGGCATGCATTTTGTTCTCAGAGTCAGTTATCGTTTATAAGAATTGTACATAGTATGAAGATTAAGGAACTAAATGACCTTCTGATTTAGTTATAATATTGACCTCTTTTTATTTCTTCATATTCTGGCAATGCATCCGTCAGTTGATAAATGACAGCAACATCCCTAAAATGACTCAATTTGATGTCACATCACTATCTCTGCAAGCCATCAGTGACTGCTATATCATTGACAGCCTTCCCACCTCGGAATAGAATTAGCCATTTTCCAACATTATGAACCAACTGATAATGCAAAATATTAATCAGCTAAGAATCTTATAGATGACAAATTTTATATCCAAAGGCGAAATAAATTCAAACAACAATAGAAATGATAACAATTTTAGGAAAAATCAGAAATAAATCTAATTTTGAAATTATACCAAAAGCAAGCCTCAGTCCACCACCGTGAACAAATTGCAAGCTGATCGGATTGACCAAACTGGAGCATGGTCAAACTGAAATGGACCTTCATAGCCTGCGAAAAAGAAAGCACACCATCCACCAAGAACTGGATGAGATTTTCAATAGTTGATCTCACCAATACAACTGACCTTTTACCAGCACACTGTCAGACCTGACACACAATTTCCCCCTGGAAAAAGGTCCAACATCATGCATCTGCAGACCTGACACATGAAGCACTGTCATTTTGGTATCAATATCAAATGTTTTGATTGCATACACTGGTACATAGGATATGCTGTTATAAATGAAATGATTTTTTAGTATTCCATCACATAAAATGAACACTCTGAAGCTTCTGCTAAGCAAAATCTGAGTATGATGGGGGATTGTGGGCCAAGCATGAGGTGTCTAAATATACCAAATTCAGAACTTAATGAATACTTAAAGGCTTTACCATTTAGTTTCATACTGTGTCTAAATATATCAAATCGATGCAAAACACTGAACTAAAGTTTGTTCAATGACATGGCACTGTAAAGATCGTTCAGATGCATGACTAATTATTTCGAAACAATACAATACCTCATGTGATCCATTTGCCAGACCATATTCAGATGACATCAAGTTAATTCTCTATTGAGCAGATCCTTCATAGCAAATCACCTACAAAACAAACCATCGAACTTTATTATGATATAACCTACATATATAGATCACATATACTGATATTATCATTACTTTTGTACTTTTAATGCCATATTCATGTATCAAGGCCAACTATAAATGATTACATCTCCATTGAAAAAGAAATGAAAGTTCAACAAATTAGACGAAATAAAAGAGTTCCTTAATTTGTCTTAGTTAATAAATAGAGAGGGGCCCAACTCTGATGTTTTTGAATTGCTAGCAAGTAACTCTTGATAGTTTTTGGTTTAATGTCAACTTCTTAATTGACTACAATAATAGATATGTAGGGGAAAAAAGATTACCTGAGTTACTGGAAGACACAAAGGCTATTGAAACGATTTTAAAGGGCAAATAGGTAAATTGTCTGTGAAACTTACCAAATTCTTATTATGGCTAAATTTGACCCCTTTTCAAAGTCAGATAGATTTAAATTTGTCATCTTATTATTATTTTAAAATAAATTAGCCGCCAGTGATAAATATCAACATAAAATGGAGGATAAATCACATCAGTACTATTTGATGTTTAATTGAGAAGAGAGTATGAACTACAGTTTAGAAGTTGCAAAAAATTAGACACTCCATTTGCAAATAAAATAAGAGCAAATAAAATTAAATATAGTTTGTAAAAAAAAGTATTGAAATGCCAAAACAATGAAGTGAAAGAGGAGCATAATTGACTTAGAGAAGGGAGACATGGCGGAGACGCAGTAGAGGCATAGCTAGGGTTTTCTCTCCTCCATTTGTAAGGCTAAAGAAACAAACAGCGAAGCAATCAGAGATGGGAAGAAAACCTGGCATCGCTGGCAGTTCCATCACCTCTGAATCGCCAATAGTCGATCGACCCCACGCCAGCCCAGCCATCAGCGATCTCTCGCAGAGGCTGAAGGATCAATTTTTTTTCTTTTTTTTGGTGGGAACAATCCCTACCTCTCCTCCGCTCTATAGCTCTCGGCCTCTCAGAACGAAGAAAGGTGGAGAAGCGCCTGTGTTGAAGAGGAGAAGGATGGAGGTCTCTCTCTCTCTTGTTTCCTTTTTGGCTCCGTGCAAAAAAGCAAAGATGGATCAGCAAAGTAGATAACCAATTTTATTAATACCTGGATATGTTCAAGTCCTCACCAGTCTTGTCAGCCAAGCCCGATAATTTCCCTTTTGTCATTTTGCTTGTTGGAGCACGAAACAAATCGTTTTCTGTAGCAGTTTCGTGCTTGCTAAGCTCAACACTGAACAATGATAATATGATGAACAATTGCTAGTTTATATACCTTTTTGTGTAATAGGACACAAATAGTAATAGGAAAGAAGAGAAAAAAGCACATACTCTTTGTGTTCCGATGGATCTCGATCTGCAAAGAGCTTTCTTCTGGTGGTGGTGTGTGCTAAATGACTCACTTCTTCTACTGGCCTTTTGATGTGTTGCAAATAATGAGTTCTGAATGAGTTTGATAGGATAGTTCTAGCCAATAATGAAATAGGGACAACATGGTTCATTTTTTGGTTCTAGAAGGTTATTTTTAAAGAATCATTTGGAAATCTAATTATACTGCAGTGGACACCATAATGGAAATAAAACTGAACAGTACGACTACAGGAACTAATCAATAAAAGAAATATGAACCACTTACAATGCACTGAATATCTCATGGTACAGTGCAGTGCTGGCACACTGTATTTTGAATGAGAAACTGAAGAAGCCTAGAAGGATTGGATGCATTTTTTTGCGTAGCTGGTTCAGCTATTATTGCCTCGCATGGCCCTAAAGAGAGATTGTCTCCGTAAAACAAATCTAACAGTCTGGCACTATGCAATTTATCCAGGTTACTTCAATGACTTATACCACACAGGATATTTATAGCATGACTTCAATGACTATGTCAATTTGTCTCTAGTTACATATACCAGACCAAGAGCACTATGATATTTAAAAATAAATGAAACGGATGGATGCAATTGAGAGCCATTACTGAACCAGAATCATACCCAAGTAAGCTTAGCTTTTTAATAGACATTTTAGATGCAAGGACAAAATAATAATGCTGATGCGCGTAATTATAAGATATGTACCAATCAGGATTTGTACCAGAATAATGCAAATGCACCTATAAATAATGGCAACCTTTTATTTCAGTAGCAATTAACATGAATAATGCTGCTTTTAAATAAAAAAAATACCAGCTAATTAGTCGACGATGATCATAGATAGAAATTAAGTTTAATAAATTAAGACTTTCATACTGATTCACATTTACTTTAATCAATGAAAAATAGAAACATAATTGTGCACTCTAAACAATGACCTCTATGCAATCCGAGAAACAGATGATTTGTGTGCAAAATTGAGATTAAAATATTACTCAAAATAAAACAAATTACATCTACACCAACATAATTTTGTGAACTTGAGAGCTTGCTTACCTGTGGCAAAGAATCAGGTGCCTAAATGCATGCAGATGGAGAAACCTGGCCCAAGCATGTTATTGCCTTCTCCTTCATGTTACTCAAAATAGCTTGTGCCTTCAGTTTCAATTTTATCTCTTACGCAATTGCTGCCTTCTCATTTTCGCTGAAAATCTTGCGTCCAGATTGAATTGGTAGGTGCCGAGGAGCAGACTGAAGGAACTCCAGCACAGGCCACATGAGAATCTCTGAGATTGAATGAACCAGCAGCGAGAGGATCTGAGATGGGAGGGTATATGGATAGCGCACAGTGGACTGCGTACATAAACTGAAAAAGACACAAAAAAAATTAAGAATACAGATCGTTAATGATAATCTAGAACTATACAATCTACAGTACAAAGAAATACTAAAAAAATTAAGTCAGCCTGTTACCTCATATAGTCCATTAGTTCAGCTCAATCCTCATCCTCAACTGAGGGTCAGGCTCTCTTTTTTTTCCCAGCATAACCTAACAATAGACACAACAGGGTTACAAATTCCAGCTTGGGTCCAATACCTACAGAAGCAGTTTAAAATTTTAATTCAAGGATCGTAATCTTAGCATCATAAAATGATAATGACTAAGATATCATTGGGCAAACTTTAGAAGAACTGAAATAAATCCACATACGTTCATGTTCACTTTGATATGTTTTCAACAATAATAGAAACTTCCTACACTATTCCATTTAGTATGGTTCTGTTGGATTAAATTTGATGTGATTTATATTTTTATTTGCTCCGGAAAGAAGTGTTGATGTATTAGTTGATGCCTTATCTGACCAGTACAAATAAAGGTTCAGTATGGTACCGATACAATTGTACAAATTGATAGCCAACAAATTCAATACAACAATAATAGAATAAAATGCTAAAAAAACTCACCAATGTCATAGAAACCAGCTTTGATCGCAACTGTAACGCCAGCAACTGCTTGGATACCAAACACTATTCTCAAAGGAACAGTTTCGAACAAAAGAAAAGCAAAACCATAATGTCTCATTGAACCTTTCAATCTGGAAGAAATCAAGCAGGCTTTATTTGAATCGGCAGCAGAAAAAACTCCTGGTCCAGATGGTATGAGTTTCTATTTTTACCAAAAAAATTGGGAGATAATACAAACAGATGTTGTGCACCTTTTTGAGGCATTCTATTATGATAAACTTGATATTGCGAAACTTAACAGAGCCATGATAAGTTTGATTCCAAAAAAAAAGAATGCTATGGAGATTAAGCATTACAGACCTATAAGCCTGATTAATTGCATTTACAAATGGATTACAAAGGTTTTAACAAATAGATTAGCTATGGTTATTGATAGATTAGTTGATCAAACACAAGCTGCATTTATCAAAGTAAGATTCATATTGGATAATGTAGTCTGTGTACATGAAATATTACATACCACAATTAGATCTAAAAAGGAAGGTGTGGTGTTAAAAGTGGATTTAGAGAAGGCTTATGACAGAGTGAATTGGCACTTCTTGTTTGAGATACTTAAATCCAGAGGGTTTCATGAGAAATGGGTGAGATGGATAGAGAAGCTTTTGATAGGGGGACATGTATGTATTAAGATCAATGGAAAACTCTCTAGATATTTTGAGGTTAAAAGGGGCCTTAAGCAAGGCGATCCCCTTTCACCTCTTCTTTTTAATCTTGTAGCAGACTGTCTTAATCAAATGATTAGAAAAGCAAGAAATAATGGTCTGGTAAAAGGTTTAGGGGTTCCTGTAGATGAAGAATACCCTTTAATGAACCTTCACTATGCTGACGATACCATTATCTTTTGTCAAGCAGATACACAAATGATGCAAGTTCTAAAGTGGATTTTCATTGGTTTCGAGGCTATATCAGGTATGAGGATTAATTTTCATAAGAGTGATCTTTATTCTTTGAATATTTCTATGGAAAGAGCTGAGATGTTAGCACAAATTTTTGGATGTAAAGTGGCACAATTTCCAATTTTATACCTTGGAATACCAATTCATTGGAAGAAATTAGATAGTGCACAATGGCAAGGGATTGTAGATAAATTCCAAGCAAAGTTACAAGGCTGGAAAGCCAATTTCCTATCCTATGGGGGTAAGATAACTTTGATTAAAAGTGTGCTATCATCTCTGGCCATTTATATGATGTCTTTTTACCACATGCCAGTATCAATTCGAAAGAAATTAGATCAGATTAGATTTCAATTCTTATGGCACAGTGGAGAAAAAAAGAAATATCATTTAGTAAATTGGCATACTGTGTGCAGAAATTATAACCAAGGGGGCATTGGGTTAAAAGATTTAAAACTCATGAATATTTCATTATTATGTAAGTGGTACTGGAAACTCAGAGATCATACTACAAAAGGTTGGTGGAAAAACATGATTCAAAAAAAATATGGCTTGTTTGGCCAAGATAAAATCAAATCTTTTTTCTGGAAGAAGGTTATGGAGTTTGCTAGTATCATTAATATCAATAGTAGTTTTGAGGTGGGCAATATAGTTTTGAATGCAAAAGGAAAATATTCTACAAGTGATATATATAATTGGTTAGAAAATGGGGATATAGAGAGAGACACGACAGCATTTATTTGGGACCTTAAAGTGCCTCTAAAAATTCGCATGTTTCTTTGGATATTGAGTAAAAGAAAAATTCTCACAAGAGATAATTTGGCTCTAAAAGTTGGGAGGGTAATCCCAAATGTATTTACTGTGAAAATCTTGAAACAAGTGATCATTTGTTTTTTAGATGCTATCAAAATGTGAAAATTTGGGAGTGGGTATGCCGATTGTTCAGAATTCCATTGATCCCAGAAAAATTAGAAGATTTGTTCCTTTATGATGGAAATATACAATCAAAATCAGCTTTCAGATACTATTGTGTGGCAATATTTTGGGTTTTATGGAAAAATAGAAATACATGTTGCTTTTCTAATGGCAAACCGTATAGTTTTAAAAGGTGTGTTGCTGATATCAAAAGCATCATGATTTACTGGTCAGGCCTTTGGAAAGCATCACTCAAAGAAGAAGTCTGGAGTGTCTGGTCTGAAGAGGGTGAAGCATTATTGGAAGATGTCAGAGCAAACGTGGAGGAGAGAGCAAGGGGTCCCATGGTGATATATGCAGCATAGAGGAAATAATGTGTTGCCACTATTTGTACTGTTCTTTTTAGATGGATTGAATAGCTGGTTGTTTTGTACTCATTGGAGGTTGCTTTGGTTGTTAACCATAGAGAGTGTTAGATAATGAAGGGGGCACTGGTACACAGTTTGTGGTATGGTACAAGTGCCGAGTCTTTAGCTGTTGATGTTGTTTTGGTTGTATTGACGTTTTGCTTTTCATTTTAATGGAAAGTGGTGGGATTTCACCCACTTATTTCAAAAAAAAAAAAATCATAATGTCTCAATTTCGAACCAAGCAACCTGAAAATTACAGAGAAATAAAAAAAAGATCAGCCTAAAACTAAATGCAAATAAGAAATCCCATCGAAAAATAATAATAAAAAGGAAGATAAAGGAACGAAAAAATCAGAGAGGAAAGAGAGTGAAGGGAAGAAACAAAGGAAAAAGTGACAAGAGAGGTACAGAGGAACATTAAAAGAAAAAAATCACTAAAAGGAACAACAAAACAGAAAGCGAAGAGCTAGAGGTGGTAAAGGATGCTCACCTGGAAGAGAACAGAAGAAGGTAAGGCGAAGCAGGAGAAACGCAAAGCTAGGTTTGCTTGTCCGCTGTGATTTGAGCTGTTTCCACCTCTCCTAATAAAAAAATTAATCAAGCAAATATCGATAATAGAAGGAAATAGATAGGTACGGAAAAAGAAATAGCCCCAATTTCTCAAGGAGCAGAGTAAAGAAAAGAAAAAAGCACCTGACCTAGTTGTTCTGGCCATGGAGGTGCGGAGGTAGATCGCTCGTGAGCATATCTGCTCTCGGAAGAGATAGTGACAACCGAGCTGTTGAAGAATAGGGAGAGCAAGCTGATGTTGATTTTACTGTGGCGATCGAAGAGAAAAGGGAAAGGAAGAGGAGAAATTTTCCGAGAGACTCTAATCCATCGTGCAGAGACAAACGCTAGCTTAGGAGAGGCCACAGGCGCTTAGTTTCTGCTCTGTGTGTCGCGAGGAGAAACCCTAGATCCATCGAAGAAAGAGGGAACAGTCTGTGGAGGAACCGAGGAAGCTTCGCTCGAGAGAGAGAAGGCAGCGCTAGCGGAGACGAAAGGCTCAGATTCATTCCAGAACAGTAACACAACCGTTGCGATTTAAGCTTTACCTACAGTACTTTCAGGGATTGAAATTGAGATACTTACAATTTCATTTTATCTATACCACCCACCACCCTATCATAAAAACACTCTCGATGGCAAAGAAAATCTTTCTCAAGCAAGGAGAGTGTAGATTTAACACTTTTTTATTCCTATTTTCTAAATCCAAATAGAACTTGATAAATCATGTGAACAAAAGATATCTACTTGTAAAGATGTGATATTCTACCACTGGGTTTGCTTGCAGATTTTTTGCATATTTTGCCTAGGTATACAATAAAAAAAAAAAGAGTAAAATAAAATTTACCAATCAAAATGACAAATTGAGCCGATTACAGCTTTGTAAAGAGACCTTCTAATGGTATGTCTCCATGCAAAGGGAAATGCAAAATCCTGGGAAAAAGTTAATTAAACTATTTCAGTTAGATTTTACTTATAAAAACTTGCAAATCTTAACAATGTGCAGTATCTTTTTTTTTTTAAACAGTACACTGTACTATAGTGAATTCAAAGTTCTAATGGTATAGGCGTAAAGGCAACATAATATGAGAAGTTGAGATAAATAAATTTAATCAGAGTAGAATTTTGAATCAGGATTACTAATATAAATAATTTATCAAATAGAAACAGAAGCAAGTGTGACCTAAGCTTCTAGTATGTAGACGTGTATTTTCTGGTATGTAGATATGTATTTTCAGAATCCTCTTTATAATTTTATCATTCTTTCATCAATTTTCAATCTTTTGCAAGTCTAATGAAAAAAGAAGCAAGTGATGATTGTTACCTAATCTAGCCTCGAGGGATCAAACTAAGAGAGTTATGATAATGTGGCGACGAGGCGATGGAGTCAATAAATGGTGTCTCAAAGAGAGTACATCATACCGAATATCTCTTTCAATTTCCATATGCATTTAAAAAAGCCCCACAATCACATATTGCTTGAAATGCAAAAATTGTATTTAGAGTTCATTAATATCACCAACAACCAGGTTCTACTCATTGGAAATGAGTCTCAGCCTCCCAGGTAATATCAAAAGTAGGTCTTCTGACATTGCTAGATCAATTCAGTTAATGTTTTGATCATTTGGCCCAATTTTGGTGTTTCTATACAGCACATTGAAATCAATTCGATCAATTCATTAGAGAAAAAGAACTTTGTTTCAGTTAGATTACATTTGAAATGCATACATGCTGAAATTTTCCTAACTTGAAAGGTTTTAGATGTTACAGCATTCATATAGGGGACCAGTATTTTAGTATTACAAAATTCCGAGTCCCCAAGCCTCCATTTTATTTTAGTATTACAAAATTCCGAGTCGTTTGATTTTCTTGTAGGAATTGACCCTAAAAAAATACAGTTTCATATATCTACATTAGTAGATACATTAAGGAACCTTTGACACTAAACCCTAGATGCTATCAATTATCATAAGGAAGACTTAATTGATCCCCTAGCTATAGGTTTTTAACAACACATGCTGAATGATGGGGTTAGGATGAAGTGCATACAATCAATCACAGAAACATAGCAACAACTAATTGAATTTTAGTTTGATTTAATTTGATAGATAAGGAAGCGAAATTAAAATAAAAAGACTGAAAACACAAACACCTTTCATTCCGACTGAGAACAACCACCATAGAGAGCGATCCGAGAGGAGAGTTGTGACAATAACACTGTGACAGGTCGGCAGCGGTGACAATTAGTTAATGGCATGCGCTTAACTGTTTATTTAATGTTAATGACATGATATGCACACAATTAATTAATGATCTAATCGCTAATTAAGGATTAAACAAAACCTAAGGCATCCACATAGTCATAAAAAGACAATCCACACCTGGAAAAGTCTGGAAAGAAGCGACTACTCCTACTGATGGTCGGTGAAGACCTAAACTGCGTCACCGGCCTCATACTCTAGGTAGAACTTATCTGCTACTCCCGAGTAGTCCTCGTGCTCACCTAACGAAAGATCGATTAATCAGAACGGAAACTAAGACTTAACACTCATTCTAACGATCACTAAGTTAACCTTCTATTTGGATTGAGATTCTAGCTACTAGGATTAAGGATTCAGATTATCTGAAAGGGGATTATGCTTTAAAAGATATTATTAAATTGAAAGAAGTATTTTACAAAATTTTGGCAGAGTTCCACTTAAGAAACAATGCGAAAGAAGTCGTTCTGACGGGTTCCTACAGTCCATGCTACGCGTTAGAGTCGTAACTAAACTTAACTAGAAACTTACTAAAATCCTTAACAAATTAAATTGTAGATTAACACTTTTAGCTAATTAATAAATGAAACTAAAAAAATATACAAATAAAATACAAATAAATCAAACTCAAATGTCATTTAGAAATAAACTAACTATAATTATTCTAAATATAGATAGAAAATAAATTAGTCTATAAAACACAATTATAATTATTTATTGTTTAGTGTTTTAAACGTGTTGGTGTTTTAATGTGTTTGGGATCATACGAGTCCAGATAGTTGTCTTCATTGTATTTGTATTTTTCGAATTATTTCTGGACTATTTAGAATCATCTCCCATATTTAAGTTTACGTGCTTATCCGATTTATTTAGGCGACGCGTCACTTTAATACCATTTTCTCGGTCCACTTGGTTCAGATAAATCAGTCTCTAATTTATTTAGGGTGTGTTTGGATGCTTCACGAACAAGGGATGAACAAGGGGAAGAACAAAGGCCCAAGAATAGGCCCACGAACAAAACTAGTTCGTGAAAATCGGGAAACTAAGAACTAGGGAAAAGTTCACGAACTACGGTTGTTCGTGAGTTGTTTGATTCGTGCGAACAGCGCTAGTTCACGAACTAGCTGTTCGTGACACATTCCAAACACACCCTTAGATCCAAAACTAGTTTTAATTTTATTATTTTGGATCCTCACATTTAAGTTAATCACTTTCATTCACTTTTATAAATTAATTTATGTATTTTTTATTAATTCTGGACCTGGCCTAATCCAGAAAAGAGATTAAAGTCCAACTGCAAAGGACTTAGCTCATTCACAGTGTTAGAGATATGTCCTAGAAGCCAATCATATCTGGCTACTTCTGCAGTTTTTTGTTATTGATGATTTTATATCATTTGTTCATTGATTTATTTGTTGACAGATCATTCAGGTTGAGGATCTGAATTATAGATCTTTGTAGTTCATTTATTAGTAAATGACAACAATAAATCTAAAAAGGTCCATAATATTGATAATTAATAAGGAACATTAATTATCGATAAGATTAGTATGAAATTTAAGTGATGATTAAGTTCTATAGACATAGGTAAATAGTTACCAACTTAATTGTATATGTTTATATTAATTGAATATTGTACAGGACATGACCCAATTAAATAAATATATGGATTGTGTTACGTGACATTATTTGTTTCGTTATGATTTTGATTCTAAGTTTGAGATGTTTACCTTTTCCACATGAAGATAGGTTCAATAAATATCGTCTATCGCTGATTCCCGATAAGGGCTGCTATGCGAACTTTATTTATGTTTTCTTGAATTGTGTGGGAAAAATCTAATCATCAAGAAAACCGTATGTCCCTCATTAATTAACTTAGTGAGTGACGATATCTGTTTGGGCATCTTGATGGAGATAGATTGTTTGCTAGCAACTGATACAATCATCTCTAGATCAAGAAACCTATAATCTGCAAGAATGACACATTCCTATCTTGGATTATACGATGATATCGTGTGACATAAGGATCAAAATAGGGAAATACATTTATTCTCTTATGCAGGATTGAAATACTGTAGCAGTACAATATTTATGTGAATTGGAAATCAGAAAGTGTTGCAAGATACCGCTTATGATTATTGAAATTGAATAACGATTTAATTTCATGTCCAACTTAGTATAAATCCTCAAAGGGCCACACAAATCGAGATTTAACCATACATTACATTATTCATTTATTCGCAACAGTGTGTATTGCGAAAATATGATAAGTTGATTGATTGATTATATACCGTTATAATTAATTTCGTCAAATAGATCATATCAAAATGAATTAATGTATTAGCTAATCCTATAATAATTATTAATTAGTTAATAATTATTTTAGTTCAACATGATTTAATATAAATAGTTATATTAAATAAATGGGCCAATATTTATATATTAAATATATAGTCCAAATGTAAAGCAAATATTAGAGAAACTAATTAATTGAATTAGAGATAAATTAGATGGGTGTGTGAAGCCCAAAAGGCCCATAATGTGGCCGGCCTAGTGATGGTTAAAGGTAAGTGGCATGGCTTGTAAATAGATGGAACTTGTTGCTAGGGATAGAGCATTATAAAAGGACCCTATTGGTGGCTCCTTGGCTCCCTCTCTCTCCCTTCCTCTTTCCTAGCCGCCACCACCTCTCTCCCTTTCTCTCTTGGCCGGCGCCACCACCCTCTTTTCCATCCACCTTTGCTCATATGTTGAGCTCAAATTCTCCATTAATTAAAGTGTTAATTAAGAAGAAAAGAAAACTAGGGATTAGTTTAGACCTTGTAGCTACTAGCATAGCTTATAGGTATTTGGTTAATCTCGTGGTGGACTCGAGGCCGGTTTTAGATTGAATGATGCAAGGTGTTGCACGTCACCGACTCCTACACTGTGGTTCGAACCTCATTATTACGATATTAGGAGAGATACAATCTTTTAATCCTTTTTCTCTATTGTGTTGGATGCTTAAACCTAGATCTTTGATGCATGTTGTTTAATGAAGATTAATTAAGTGTAATTAGTCTAAAAATTAAAATCGTGTATTTTCTAACACACAGAGCCCAACCCAGAGGAGAACGGCCCAGCCATCAAAGGCAGAGCCCAACACAAGGCATCAGGCCCGAAAAAATTAATACTAACTTTACTGTTCATATTAATTTTGATAATAACAGAAAAAAAATTAAAATTTTAATACTAACATTGTTGGATCGTCATCCCAATTGACGAAAGCCCAATACCCTTGGATCGTCATCCCAGTTGACGATCCAAGCTTGGATCGTCATCCGAAATGACGATCCAACGATCCAACAAAAAATCACATATTAAAAAAAGATTCTGAAATTTTTTTGTTTGGATCGTCATCCCAAATGATTTTTTTTTTATGCAAATTTTACATTTTAGTCCCCAAAGTTTTTATTATTACAAAATATATAATTTATAATTAAAAATTAAACATAATTAAAATATCTATTATCTTTTATATAATTAAATTATTGCATATTAAATACATAATATTTTATATTTTTGTAATATTTATTCATACATATATATATAATGTATCGTATATTTTATATATTAAATACATATTATTGTATATAATTAAAATATATGATACATATTATTATGTACATATATTTCTATGTATATTTATTTATACATTAAAAAAATTAAAATATTTATTTATAATTAAAATATATATTTCTATATATATTTCTATGTATATTTATTTACACATCGTGCGTGCCGTGTCATGTCGTGTCAAACACGATCGTGTTAGAGTCTCGTGTCGTGTTGACACGAACTACTTTTTTAACCGTGTCGTGTCGTGCTTAGTGGTGAGAAGAGTCAACATGACACGCATTCTGACACGACACGACTGACACGATCGTGTCGTGTCGTGTTGAAACGTTGTGTTAGTCGTGTCAAATCGTGTCAGATTATTTTATTATTTTTTAAATTAAAAATAAAAATTAAGAAAAAAATTACTAAACGTTATAATTTATTATGTTATTAAGTTTAAAGTTTTTATTAATATTTTTTATAAAAAATAATAATTAAATTAGAACAATATTATGATTTAAATGATGGTAAATAATATGATGTGGTATTATAAATTGAAAATAAATTATTAATTTTGCTTAAATAATCAACATTAATAATTAGATTTTTGTTGAGGTGTCGTGTTAATTCGTGTTCGTGTCGTGTTGCGTGTCGAATCGTTGTCGTGTTGAATCGTGTCAAACTTTCTAATGTTCCAACACGACACAATTATGACATGACATGTCGTGTCGTGCCAATTTTGTATTCGTGTCGCGTCGCGTCGTGTCGTGTCAACACGCACATCGTGTCGTGCCAACACGCATATATTATTGTATATAATTAAAATTTATTCGCCGATGACACTAAAATTATTATTTTTACATAGTAGTCCAATAAAAAAATTTGTTATACATTAAATGTAGATATTAATATATAATTTTTTTTAATGTATAAATAAATATACATAGAAATATATGTACATAATAATATGTATCATATATTTTAATTATATACAATAATATGTATTTAATATATAAAATATACGATACATTATATATATATGTATGAATAAATATTTAAAAAATATAAAATATTATGTATTTAACATGCAATAATTTAATTATATACTTATATTTTTATAATAGATGTTGTAATTATGTTTAATTTTTAATTATAAATTATATATTTTGTAATAATAAAAATTTTGGGGGCTAAAATGCAAAATTTGCATTAAAAAAAAAGATTCTGAAATTTTTTTCACAACCTTTTTTTTAATATTTGTTTTTTGTTGGATCGTTGGATCGTCATTTCGGATGACGATCCAAGCTTGGGTCGTCAACTGGGATGACGATCCAAGCTTGGATCGTCAACTGGGATGACGATCCAAAGGTATTGGGCTTTCGTCAACTGGGATGACGATCCAGCAACGTTAGTATTAAAATTTCGATTTTTTTTTGTTATTATCAAAATTAATATGAACAGTAACGTCATTATTAATTTTTTCGGGCATCAGGCCTTAACAGGTCAGGAAAAGTATCACGCAAGGCCCAACACAGAGCCCAGACGCAACAGGAAATAAGAAGCCGGGTCCGGGGATCAAATCCGAACCCGACAAGGAAAACCAAAACCAAACAGAAGCACATACCCGTCCCAGCAGGCCTGTAATTTTCACTAAGGACCCTAAATCAAATTTATTTATTTAGAAATTACCTAAAGGACCCTGATAACAGAATAATTTGTAATTAAGTCCACTTTTAGTTCAAAAATCTTTACAGAAAGGATCTAAAGTCGAAAAACTTTACAAATAGGTCCCTAACACACTAACACAGCGTACCAGTGAGCCAAACAGAGAACACCAGGCTGGTACCAAGCCTGTACCAGCTTGGAAACCATCCAGAGGGCATCACACAACTGAAATTTAACCTATTTAGTAAGCATTTGACATAGAAACCACTATAAATGTCACTTCACAGATCAAACATGCAAGAGAGAGCCTAAATACTCAACACGGCTATTACAATTTGATTTTACAAGCTTTACACTTACACTAAGACACACAACCACAGATCCTAACAATTAACATTTACAAGTGCTACCCAAAATGAGTTAAGTTACTAATCATTCCATCAAGCAAGTACAATTTCTATTGGAGGGGTCCATTAAGGTTCGAACAGAATAGAGGAGAGGAGGAAGGAGTGAGGGCCTTTGACTCTATTGGGGAGAGAGCAAGAGAGAGAAAGAAAAGGATCGAGCGGATCGAGGATGGTGAGACGATGGGGTCGTGTTCACTGGCCAAGGAGAGAGGGAGGGAGAGGGACCCTGTGGGTTCTGCCATTGGTGACAAAGGGGCGACCAAGTCAAGGCAGAGAGAGAGAGAGACAATAAAAGAAGAGAAAGGAGAGAGGAGAAGGAGATAGGAGATGAGATGGAGATGGAGATGATCCAACTGCTGAGAAAAACCCAGAGAATTTGGACTTGATCAAACGGTCCAGAACAAAAGAAATTGAAAGAATTTGTAAACTGATTTATTTGATCAATGAAACCCAGTTTTTAATCCTGTTTTAACACACAAAAATTTCATAAATCTTTGTTAATTAAATTTATTTGTTTTCTTGAAGATTTTACTAAATTTAACGATTTAACTAATATTTGAGCTCGATTAATTCATGATTTCTGAGAATTTCTCTGTTAATTTCAGATTAGTCATTAATTTTAATAATTTTAACCATTCCATAAATTAAGTATTAATTTTAAATTTAAATTCTGTTTTCTAATTTTTCAGGTTTTTACAATTATTATATTGTACTTTATCATATAATTTTTATTATCATTAATTAAATTATTGGTATTAATAATATAATTATTATTAAAGTTATTATTATTATTAAACTAATAATAATTATTATTAATTAATATTGTAATAATTACTGCACATCTAATTTTATATTTTTATATTTTTATTCATTTACTTTGCATAATCAAACAACCATGACATAATTTGACATAAGTTTTTCTTCCTTTACTTCTTTCTCCTAAATTATTCCTTTACCAAACGCCACCTACATAGGAAGGAAAAGTAAAATAGTTTTGGCAAATAACAAATTTCATATAAGTCACCCGAGTCCATCTATCCAACCAAAAATTAGGTTTGGTGTAATCATTGTCTTTCTTCCTCACTTTTCTTTCGAATGTTGGTTCGCAATTTGAGTCTTTCCTCTTCTTCATGTTCCCTCCTTTTACAACTGGGGCACCAATTGTATGCACTACCAGCAGCAGCAGCCAGCATCCCCAAACTCAACATTGTCAAATATGTAAAACACTCCCACATCGGAAATTTTGAATCCGGATCTGCAATGCATGTTTTAATCAAATTAATATTACTGTATATATGTTTGGAAGTATAAAATCTAAATTTACAATTATGTATATATAAAGTTTGTACGTGCACACTTACTCTTCCTCCGCTTGATTGTATTCCAATGGCACAGTTTGTTATTCCGTGGCATAATCAATATATTCGAAAAAAAAACTTGTGATTTTAACCTGGATAATTGACATAGAATGAATAAATATTAAGTTTATTACTAGATTGGCTTTAATCAACTCCTACGCATCCTTAATCAAGGACTCAAGTTATTTCAAAAAGAATGTTTTATTACAACAACAAATTGATTTATTTAGTCAGAGGATTGGGATTTTAATATTCCTTCCTAAATAAGTTATTATTCCCTACTGGTTTCATACAAAAATTGTACTTTTTACTTTCAATAGATGAGGACAGAATTTAAGAGAAAATTCATCTACCGAGACCTAATATTAATACAAAATCCTGATTATTTCTCAACAACAATTCTTTCAAAGGAAAAGCCAAAAGGAAACACAAAATTGAAAATAAAAAAAAAGGAGGAGGTTTATGGACTTTGGTGAAGAAACTGCCAAGCTTACCAGAGAGATATTCAGCTTCTGTATGAGACGAAAGCTCAATTAATGACCGGGCGTGAGAATTTATAATTTATTAATAAACAAGGAGTTCAATTGCGTGCAATAGATATATTGGGATGGTTAAATTGATATGCTGCAAATATAGCTTTTAATAAAGTAAAATATCCATATGTGTGTGTGTGTATATATAACTTCTATTAGGAGAACGTTTGATGAAAATTTTCTACAATTAATGGACTTCAACGAATCGCCAATAGTAGGTGGTTTTTTTAAAAAAAAAATTACCCGGTGCCTTTTTTTAGTGATTTCTATAAAGTGTAAATTTTACATTTTTATAAATAATATATTTATCTATATATAATAATACACAGAGATATTGAGGGAGGTCCTAATTCTCACGGACTATTCTTTTGAACCACTTAGTTTTATCAAGTTCTTAACTTTATTAACTATCCTCATCACCAGATTTCTCTCTCTTCCTGATAAAATTGGTGCTTCGAAGAATATATATATACTATTCCTCCTACTGGCTTTTTTGTTATGTTTTCGCTTTTCTTTCTACTATTCCTCCTTTTTTTGCAGCAAGTATATATACTACTAGAGTTTGTCTTGATATTTTTTATTAATCAAGCCCAACGATTTCATCCCAGGTTAGTAGTCATATATATCTGATGAAAAGAAATTTTATTTTAGAGATTAACAAATTAATATCAATACTGTTCAATTGATATTTATCCTAGCAAACACTAGCGGGTTGCGAGAAGATCTGTCCTTCACATTACCATCTGTGTCGTCTTTAATTTTGACAAAAATGCTTCTCATTTGTGCGTTTGTAATTTTTCCTGGAATTAGATCCATGCAAATTAATTTTTTTTCCCTGCACGAACTTTTCTTTTATATACTTATCATCTTTATGTTTCTTCATTGTTTTTGTATGTTTAAACTAGATGACAATTAACCGACGAATAATTAATTTGGAGCGCCTTGTAAGGCGTAGAAGAATGAATAACTCATACAGGAAGATGCCAAAGATGCACAATTCAGGCATGAGTGATTGTGCGTACTAACCGTTTCTCTTTAATTTTATCCAATGTATCTGAACTTTTTTATTTCCTCATTTTTCTGTTAGGTGAATTATTTATTTCCTTTCATGTGCCGTTAAGAACAATTCTAAGTAAGAAAATTCATTGCTTCAATTTTCCCTTATAAGCATACAAAAATTTCTGTTTTATCTCCCGGTGAAATTCTGAAATATTGCCATAAAATTATGTCTATCGTCCTTCAATAGTTTGTTTGAATGGTTTATTATCTTACTTTTTATTTTTTATTTTTCACTACGTTTGCAGCTGAGAGACTCTATGCTGGTTCTGTTAGCCTTTTCTTCTGGGGTATGGTTTTGGAGTCGGTTATCACATTCTTTCACTGTCCAAAATGCATAGCTCAACATTGTTCTGAACGGTACAGGTCCCGATTCTCGAATCTCAATCTAAAAGTAGAGAACAGTTCAATCGAAGAATACACTTTGAAAAGATCAAAATAAGAGTAAGCTCTTTGATTATTGAACGCTGTCTGCCAACCACAATAGAAGGGTACCAACTCTCAACTTGAGAGTTCACAATTGTAATCTGCATTTATCGATCTATTTTTAGTTTTCAGTTTTTTTTAAAAAAAAAAATTGTGCGGACTTGTTGTCTTTGAATTATCAAATATATAGCTTAAATATTGAATGCACATTTAAAGGAATGTTCATTTTTTCCAAATGCTGAATCAAGCCACAAAAGTTTAATGCAATTGGATTCAATCATCAACTTCTTCCTCTTTGATCTATGAGCTTATGTATGACAAAAAAAAAATTAATAGTAATAATCAGAACAAAATATATATATTTTTTTTCGCAAATTAGATTATTAGAATGGGATGGAAACGCGGATAGACAACCCCTTGCCTCAATTATTCTTCCAAAATATTTTTCACCTATAAATTTATAAAAGAAAAAAAAGGAAAATATGCGAAATATACAAAAAAAAAAAGGACAAAGAAAGAAAATCTTTTTGCGATTGATCCCATATCTCTCAATATTCATTTTATCAATCCTCCCAATATTCATTTTGGCGGAGGAGGAGGCGACAGCGGTTCAGATGGTATGTGGAGGACGAGGCAGCAGGAGAGGCTTCTGAGTTGTGAGTTGTGAAAGGGAAAGAGGCGATAGAGAGAGATGAGTTGAGTACCAGGACGATCAGATTTCAGCGTAAATAAATGGACTGCTAATATTTTTCTTTGTAATATCGAAAAGGACATAATTTGTTTCGATCTTATCCCTTCAAAAATATTTGCCGAATAAAACTTTTTTTTATTTATGTATAAAATAATATACAAATATTTGAAACTAAGAGGGAACTAGGGAAGAAAGCGATATTGTTAGCTAACAGCAAATAATTGTAAAAAATTAGTAAATGAAACATTGATGTTTCTTACACCCAGTATTATAAGACAGATGAAAACGAAAAGAAAAAAAGTTAAACTAGAAACACTTATTTTTAGAAACTTCCGATTATGAAATATTTAGAATGGAATTGGAAAGATATATTACTTAGAGAGAGAATTAACGGGAAGGTGAAAAGTCTTTTAAGCCTTAGCAAAGAAGAGGAGTTTGGGCAGGAGTAATTTAGTCATAAGATATAAAAAAAATAGTTTTTTATATTCAGAAATTAACTTAAACTGTGGAGGTGGGTATATATCTAATTTTATCAAAAATAGAAGAGTATGAGATCAATTTCAATGATTTGAGGGGTAAATATCTAATTGAGCAAGATTTGAGGGATATGAGACCGATTTTGCCTTAAAAAAATTTTGCTAATAAAATTACTCTATTTATGTATAAAATAATATACAAATATTCAGTTGCACATTTGTATTTAAGATGAGATAGGATCAAGGTCCAATTTATTTAATTAAATATCACAAAAGTACTTGTGAATCCGTGTCCTTTGTCACTATACCAAGAAGTCAAGAACTGATTATTAATTATTACATTTATTTATATCACGTAAAATTAAAAGGGTCCGGATTAGTCTCGATAAAAACAAAAAAGCTGGTTCATGTGATGAGCAAGTTAACAACAGTATTTAAATCAACCACTAGTAATATTAATATAATAACAGTATTTAGAAAACTTCCACCAACTAGTCTTAAAAAAAAAAAAAAAGAGCACACGCATACGCACACGCACAATAATATTACTAGTTTACTACGAATCCCGCGCGGGACCGTCCAGTGCAGCCTACGAACCGTCCGATCTAATTTGGACGGTTCAGGCCTATCAATCTAGTTACATGCACGGAGCTCCTTTTGCCATTGAGATTAAATCAGACGGCTATGATTCCTGCGCTGCACGGTCCCGCGCGGGACTAGATTTCATTTCAGTTTACTACCACTTTAAAACTTTAAACGTGCGTTGCATAATAATTTGTCGATTACTCATCACTATCAGATATTCTAGACTCAATTTCCGGATGAACGTCACAGAGCTGATATATACTTGCAGCCAAAACTCAAATAATTGAGGAACCACACCACAACAGCATCAATGGTAGACACCGACACGAGTACTGTCATGAACCACCCCAACAATAGCATGATCTGCACCGACTTGCCGGCCGACATGCTAGAGGCCGTGGTCACTAAACTGCCAACAGTCGACTTGCTCTCCGCCTCTTGTGTCTCCCACGGGTGGCTCCACGCCGTGCGCTCCTCCCTGCACACCCAGCCCCGCCTCTTCCCTTGGCTTATCCTACGCTGCCTCCCTCACCCTGTTGCCACCACACACTGGATTCATGCATTGGACCCCCACTCGCGCACCTGGCTCTCAGTCCCTCCGCACTATAATTCAACTGGCAAAGCCAAAGAGCCATCCCCCACGCTAAATTTCCTCCACGGGTCGACCCGAGACCGCTTGTATGCCCTCACACTCTCTCAGCTGCTGATATCCGAAGATCCATTTGGTTGTTCGTGTCAAATGGAGGCAAAGGGGCCGAACGTTTGGAGGCAGGATCCGGTTGTGGCAGAGGTGCAGGGTCAGTGGGTAGTGGTGGTCGGTGGTGGATTCCTGACGGATGAGAGAGAGGAAGAAGGAGCAGTGGAGGTTCATGATAAGCAGACCGGCATGTGGGAGTTGGCTGAGCCGATGCCAGCAGAGTTCGATAGGTCTACATACGCCACGTGGCTCTCTGTTGCTGTTTCAGAAAAAAGACTCTTTGTGATCGAGAAGAAAACCGGTTGGGTTAGCCGATTTGACCCAGAGAGTAAAAAATGGGGTCCCACCTGTCAGTTGGGAACCGTACCTTCTGTGTCGAAATGGGCTATCGTGATGGCCGGGAAGGAGAGGCTGCTCTTGGTCGGAGCAGGAGCTGAAGGAGAAATGCCGACGTCGGAGATGAAGGTTAGAGCTTGGGAGGTGGATGGGGACAGTCTGCAGGTGATCAATAACAAAGCGATGGAAATGCCGGCGGAGATGGTGGATCGGTTGTTTCCTAATTTCGACAGTCTTGATGAAGCCAGACGGCAGGTTTGCTCGGTGGAGGTGTGTGGGACGGAGCACGGAGGGTACATGTTCGACCCGGCAAGCATGAAAAACGGCGTGGTGATGTACCAGTTCCAGCAGTCTATGGAGGATCAGGAAACTGGAAGAGTAGAGATGAGGTGGGAGTGGGTCCCGAGTCCAGAGAGTGTTGGAAGGGGCTTGAAGGAGAGTGTAGCGGTTGGGGAATTGAAATCTGGTGCCGCGCGGCACACCGTGCAGCGCGGCATTCTAGCCGTCTGATCAAGATCCAATGGACAAGGGAGCCCCGTGCATGTAACCTAGATTGATAGGCCCGTAAAAAATGAACCGTCCGATCCAGATCAGACGGCTCGTACGCGCGCTGCACGGTGTGCCGCGCGGCACCAGATTCGGGTCCAGCGGTTGGGTGTTCTCCAGTACTATTGCATCAAGTGGCGCGTACGCGTTGGCGTTGCTTTCAATCCTAACTTTAATTTCCAGCCAAAATTGCCACATGCTGACGCAGATGCAGATGCTGCCCACATCCTTTTTCCCTACTTGTGACTTGTGAGTTACAGGATTAGGTTAGGTATCCATTTTATTTGCTTATGAATTTCAAAAATCTGCTGTTAGCACTTTTAGCATATGTGGCCCGCCATAGTCAGAAGGGCAGCTTTATGCTTGTGTTTTTACCTTTTTTTTTTTCGGCTATTTAAGATGATGTAAATATACTTTAAATGATGCCTGCTATTTTTAATTTTATTATATGTTATATATTAAAGGGTGCAAGTTTAATTTTGCATTATGTTTGTGCATTACAAAATTCATATTCGATCATGTTAATTCTTAAAAAGATAATCACATATAGATTTGAAATTTTATGGACCAGATCGCTTCCCATAAACATCCCTTATTTTGAATATTAAATTTTAACCGGCTCATAAAGGAATTGTTCGAATATTCAAAGAGGACTGTTTCAACTTTCAAGTCGATTAGGTTATAGGTAGGATATCGTTAGGCTTTGGATTTAAGAAAATGGATATTATGTAATTTAATCAAAGACTTTTTACCTAATATAATATATTGACACCAATCAAGGAAATACATTCATTTGACATCTCACTAATCAAATAATTGACAAGGAGAATTGCTTTCCATCATCCCATCATCCTTAAATCTTCATTAATTATCTAACATATCTTCGTTAACAAGAAAATTCAAAGGATGATGAATCATCATCATTGCAAATCCAGCATCATCCCATTAATATCTTGCCTGCCAAAAGTACTAGTAGCCTAAGGGTATCATCTCGAGCTGCCCCTTAATATTAGGACGATAAGGGTATGGTAAGTTGGGAAGTCGCTGCCTTCGGCTCGATGAAGGATTTCTAAGACCTAATATGTGAATAAGCAACCCGTTTTTTCTTTCCTTGAGTGGAGTAGGAAAGCAAGCATAACCAAATCGGGGAGGTAGGTTCGTAGCCCTTCCGAAAGGTCGGAACTCTGGATTCATGAAAGCAAAAGTAGCTTCTGTTTTCCAATTTCAAAAAAGACTTCTTTCTACAGGCGAGACTCTCCATCTCGTCGTGCGTTCGGGTGAGGAGAGATGGTTAAAGAAGATCGGGGTGAGAGATCCTTTACACTTTCAAGTTTCAAACAATGACTACTCTCAGTGGACTGACTCGAGCCCTTGAATATTATAAGAAGACGACTTAGGCAGAAAAAAAATATGTAACTGTTGAAGTTATATATGTAACCATTAAAGTTAATATATATAACTTTTGAAGTTATATATGTACTGTTGAATTTATATTTGTAACTGTTGAAGTTAAAATATGTAGTTGTTGAAATTATATGTAGCTGAAGTAGTTAATATAAATAATTGTTGTAATTTAGATACTAACTGTTGTAGTTAATATGAGTAATTGTTATAGTTCAGTGATTAGCACAACTTGTGTGTTGATTGTGTGAACTAAATCTTCTGCATACACTGGTGTATGATACTATTGACTTTAACGAGAAAAATAGTGGGGACCGAAATATGAAAGGATGAGAGAAAGAGAAATAGTGGGGACAAAAAATATTCCAAAAATAAAAAAAATTAAAATGTGTTCCCACTGGTGATAATGGGGATGATGGATCTTGAGGATGATCCTTATCACCCCCATATAATACAGCCAATTATTCTTGGTTTTTATCCCCAAAAATAGAAAAATATTTCTTTCTTATCTTCTTCTCTAAGCAACGATCCATTTGCAGCCTACACTTTTATTTCTCATAAAAAAGAAAACAAAACAAAATAAGAGGAGCCTACTTGTTGTTGACATTAGACATTTGAGATGCATCAATACTTGTGTATGACATTAGACAGATGCAGTATGATAAATCATAAATGTTAATTCCAACCACTCTTGATTATCACTTAATTAGTCCATAAAATCTTTGACCGATCAGGGAAATACATATATTTGACATCTGACTTGTCAAATGATTAAGAACTGAGAATTTGACTTTTTTATACATTTTTTAACAACATAAATTAATGTTTTAGTACACAAATTTTGAAGTGTTTATCCTAAAAATTTAGAATGAAACTATATATATATATATATATATATAGAGAGAGAGAGAGAGATAGGCTATTGTCCTTTGGATAGGACTCAACCATTTTCCTATTCAATTTCAGACTGTCGGATGGTGTTAAGATTCGTGCACAGAAATAGATATATGGTGTAGATCGTTGCGCTGAAGATTGATTGTGAGTTAAAATTTTCCGTTACTCCTCTCTCCGCACCTCCGTTACTCCTCTCTCCGTCTCCAAAAATCGTGTGCTTGGTATTTTTCTCCGCACAGTGGAGAAGTTTCAATCTAGTCCATTGGAATGAAATGAATGGCTGAGATTGAATTTACTGATTTAATTGCTCCAAAAAATTAAAAAGATCCCTTCGTCTCCTCCATTTCTTCCTTTCGCCCCTTCTTTTTGAGTTTTTGTCCGACAAATTACCTCCGCGGGCTCCGCCATTGCCAGGATGTGAGCCGTAACCAAACCCAACACTGTTCCCCCTTCTCTCGTAAGTCTTGGCCTTCTCCCTCCATCCCTCGATTCTTCCCTCTCCGTCGTCTCTCTCATCACTTCCGCCTCTCCTCCCAACAATTAAATCCTTAAATGAGAAATCTAATAACAACCGCACATATCCTCTCCAATAGTGAGTTTAGCTCGTACCTAATTAAAATTTGCAATTTTACAAAAGTGTTTTGCAATTAGCTTCAAAATTCTGCATCTACTACAAAGGTCAATTATCACTAATGGGCTAATGGCACCAACTATGACACGAGATGAATACACCTAGTATGAATTAGACGGAGCATTTCAAGCTGATCCTTTTGCAAAATCTCTGGCACAAAGGAATCGCTCTTCACCTCTCTCCTATCCTCTCCTAATTGCACACGTGTCACTTACGAGATAAGGGGCAGGAACGGCGTTGGGTTTGGTTACGGCGTGTATCCTCGTATTTCGGTGGCGGAGGTCGATAGTCGGAATCCGTAGGAAGAAACGAAGGAGACGAAGGGTTTTTTTTTTTTTTTGGAGCAATTAAATCAAAATATCTAGGGAAAATTTTTTCTATGCCCCCCAAAACTGAGGAAATGATGGATTAGACGAAAATTTTTAGAGACAGAACGTAGCAAATCCCAGCTCAGCGCTGCGATCCACACCAGATATCTATATTTATGCACGAATCTTAACACAATCCGACAGTCTGAAACTGAATAGGAAAATGGTTGAGTCCTATCCAAAGGACAATAGCCTATCTCTATATATATATATACAGAGAGAGAGGGGGAATGCTAAAATACTATGCATAGTACGGATAGCTTTCATGTTACGGATTCGTTCTTAAATATAATGTTTCAAACAATCAATCTAAATTATTCATTATCTTCTTCATATTGAAATCTCATTAGAAATCAAATTTTATATTTTTTTGAAATTTTTTACTATTTTTTCAAATTTTTGAAAATCACTGTTATTAAAGGGTCCAAAATTTATTAGATTAAGGATTTTCAAAAACATGAGCAAAATAGTAAAAAAATTAAAAAATATATAAAATTTGATTTCTAAGATATTTCAATATAAGGAAGATAATGAAAGGTTTGAATCGATAGTTTGAAACATGAAATTTAAAAATAAATCCGTAGCACGAAGACCATCTGTGTTGGAATATACTTTAGCCAATCTCTTTCTCTCTCTCTCTATATATATGAGTACTTTTACCTGTAAAAGAGCCTCACGGGAGTCCCCTCCAGCACCACAACGTAATCACCGACCAAAAATGAAGAAAATTAAGGAAAGCATCAGCTGATCAGCACCATGTTTGGCAAAAAGCCATTGAATTGCAACAGCATGAGAGACTTGCAATCAGATGCTGGAGGAAGTCATCACCAAGCTGCCAACAATAGACTTGCTCTCAGCCTCATGTGTAAACCTGTCAACGGTACTCATTTACCGTTTTGCCATCAAGTTTTGGCTGAAACGGAACGGTTTGTGGCATAAAAAATTATACCGTTTTCTAAACGAAACGGTATGTGGCACAACTGGTTATATCGTTTCGATCGTTTCGACCTCATTTCAAATTGTTTTATGTGTAATTTCTTAAGTGGAACGGTTGATAGCACAAAAATCTGTTTCGTTTAATAAACGGAACAATAAGTGGCAAGGCCAGATGCATACCGTTTTTAAACGACACGATAACAGTAGAGGGAAATACTGTGCCATTTATCACGTTAGACAGCCCTACTCATGTGTCTCCGTCGACTGGCTCCAAGCCGTGAGCTCCTCTCTAGTCTCTCCAACGCCTACCTCGCCTTTTTCCATGGCTTATTGTGCGCTGTATTCCTCAGCCCAAGTCCTCGTACGTCCTACTCCATTCACGCCCTCGACCCCTATTCCCACACATGGCTCTCCATCACCTGTCACAATTCAGAGAGTAAGCAGCCTTCGACGATACTGCACTTCCTAAGCGGATCCACATGTGACCGTTTATACATGCTTTCCCCAACTAAGATGACAGTCTTTGAGGACCCATTTGGCAGTATGCATCAAATGGAGGCCAAGAGACCCAAAGTGTGGAGGCAGGATCGCGTTGTGGCAGAGGTGGGTCGGTGGATAGTGGTGGCAGGTGGCTGTGGATTCCTCATGGGTTTGGAAGACGAGGATGGGGCAATGGAGGTTTTTGATATGCACTTATGCAGACAGGAACGTGGGAAGTGACTGAGCCAATACCATGGAAGTTTGAGGGGTCTACATTTGCCAGTTGGCTCTCTGTCGCGTCATCTGATACAAGACGCTATGTCATCGAAAAGAGACTAGAAAATGGGGACCCACCCGTCTGATGATGCCTGACCAAGCGGTCTCACTCTCAGAGTGGTCCATTGCAACTGTTGGGAAGGAGAGGTTGCTGTTGGTCGGAGCTGGAAAGGAAGGAAAGGGGCGGAAGGGAGTGATGGAGGTGAGATATTGGCAAGTCAATGGAGATAGTCTGCAATTGATCAATGACAAACCGGAGGAAATGCCGGGAGAGATGGTGAGCCGCTTGTTTCCTGATTTCCACATGAGGGATGATGCCAGGCAGCATGCTGCATGCTTGCTCGGTCCAAGTGTGCGGGACGGTGCACGGAGGCTATATATTTGATCCGGCATTCGGCAAAGATGAAACATGGAGTGGTCAACGGAGGGAGAGGCGGGAAGAAGAGTGGGTCCCAAGTCAAAGGGTGTGTTTGGATAGGTGTGGGAAGAAGGGAAGAAGGGAAGAAGTGGGAAGAAGTATTGAGAAGTGTGTAACTTTGTGAAGAGTTTGGATTGTTTATAATTTTTTTTCTTCCCATCTTCCTTCTTCCTCTTCTTCTTCTCTCATCCAAACGCACCCAAGGGAAGGAATTTCACTAGGATGTTCTCCGGTGACTCTGAATCAACTTGCTCGCTGCTTTGTATTATGTATTATTAAAAATGCTCGTATTGTGAATTGTGTAATGTTAATTTGTTGTAATAATTATGAAATTTGCCTGCTAGTCGTTGTGTAGCTTGTAGCGCATTTTGCATATCCAAACCGTAACAACCCAAATTTATGCACATATTGGGTTTGCTTTTGGTAATAAACCAATGTCACGGCTTTGTTTGTGTTTATGCACATTTTGAATGATGTAATTTGTAAGATAGTTATTTTGCAATGCCTTCTGTTGTGAATGAAAAAGGACAGGATAGTTTTGTATTTAATTTGTCCAACAATTCGCTTATACCATTAAGGTAATTTCGATGATAGAACACTAATGACGGAATTATTTTATGGGATCATTGAACTTTGTCTTATCTCTAATTCTCTAACTGAGCATCTAATGACAAGAAAACGTACCAGAAAAGTAGGACTGAAGAAGGCCAATCTCATGATAGGAAAAAAGAATGGAATTAAAGTAAGCATACAGAATTACAGATCCGCAAAACCGCCCAGGTCAAATGGTATCCAAACTCTTCACAAAGTTACACACTTCCCAATACGTTCCGTCTAGAAATAAGCTATTTTTATTATTCCTAAACAATCCAAACGGAGCCTTACAGTTTTTATTATTTCCCACAGGCCACAGGATTATATATCTGATTCAATGGCCTCTGCTAGAACGAGGCTCAAATCACATACAATTTATTAATTCAATCAATTCGAGGAGGAAAACGTAGTGAAAGTCAAAAGGATCGGGCCGAATTTTAAAAGACCGGACTTGACGGGTTTGGTAGAAGGGCCGGATCAGACCGGGTTAAGAAAAAGGATCGAGATAGAACGGGTTAGACGGGTTTGTTTTTTGAAACACGAGACCGGTCCTTCAAAAACCCGGTCCTTAGCCCTTCTAAGCCTTCTAAAATAATACCAACATTTATTTTTTTAATAGTTTTTTAATCTCTATCGTCCCATCATGATAAAATAGTCACTATTATTGAACGATTAGGTCGGATCCAGCCCTTCAACATTCGTCTTTGAAAAAAATTAGACCCGGCCCTTTCAAAATCCGGCCCTTATAGACCCTTGTCCATCGAAGAGCCCTTTGAAGGGCCGGTCCGGTCCGAATTTTAGGACGGTTTTTCAAAAGACGGACCAAGGACCAAGGATTTTTGGACTATCACTAGAAAAACGCCATACTAGTCATAATTATGCACTAAGGTTGCAATAGTTAAGACTGCTTTCTGTTTAACAATAATATTATCTTAGTCGGACGGTTTTTTAACAAGGTATACTAAGGAAGTTTTATTTCTTCTTCTCCGTTTGGATAAGGTGTGAGAAGAAGAAAAGAAAAAAAAAAGTGAGAAGAAGTATTGGGAAGTGTGTAACTTTGTGAAGAGTTTGAATTGTTTTTAATAAATTTATTCCCTTATTCCTTCTCCCATTCTTCCCAAATGGAATCCAAACGGAGAGGAGAACCTGAAAGAAAACATGCCCACATAGAAATTAAGAATGACCCAATAAACACTAGTTACAATGCACATTCAGTCTTCCCTATGCTTTTATTTGGTAATGTTAGATTTCACTTCTTTTACTAAGCAAATTGCAGGATTGGAACACTACCTGCTAGCAGAGTAATGTGTATCGGTAAAAGAAAATCAATACTGTATCTCATTGGGTTCACTATTCATTCATATCTTCAGTTAAAAGACCAATTTAAATCTTGAACTAAAGCAAACCATATATAAACCTTTCTAAAGAAGGATAACTAATGGACAGAATGATAAGACTGATCAAACTACAGGAACTAAACTACATTAACAGTTATCAGTCCGACAATTTACAGAGATCAACCCAAGTTAAATAAGACCTACAAGAATTTAACAGCCAATTGCAATAGCACATGTATGCTGGCGGGAACGAATCTAAAAAATCAAAAGAGAAGCATCAACCTTCCTGGAACCACGAGCACCACACTAAATAATGAGTGTTAGACCTGGAACAAAGACAAAAAAGTAAAATTAAAACAAAACAGAAGTAAACCAAAAATAGTGAAAAGAAAGAGTGCTAGGCAACTTGGCCATTTTGTTAATCTAGTCCAATAGGAAACTTCGAGAACAAGAATAAGAATTATAGGATTTTGTAAAATAAGTTGGCATCTAAAATCTGCAAACCAGAAGAGACTTGAATTCACACTAATTCTGTGAACCAGAATGAATTTGTTCGCAAAAAAGGTCTGCAAACTTCATTGCAGTAGCTCTTGAGCATAGCAAGCTTTTGTAGTCACTAAGCTATACAATTCTGTCAAAAACAAAAATGTCTTCTTTTGTATTAATTACAACCTGGCAAACAGCACCTTGTAAAAAAAAAAAGACATAAAAAGAGGTGCTAAAATAAAGGGTCTCTGCTAAGTTTTTTTTCATTACTTTTGATTTCGAGGGTTCTAATAAGCTACTGTGCAAAAAGATATTCTTTTGCAAACTCCGGTAAGAGAGAAAGAAATTGGTTCGCAGATATTGAATGCGAACCGACCTCCCTTCTGATTTGCAGATTTTATATGCAAGCTTTCTATTTTACAACATTTTTAAATTCAGATTCTTGTTTCCTAACTTTTAAATTTCAAACTACTGCATCAGAAAAAAAAAAAGCAAACTGACAGCTGCTGCCAAGTCTTCCAGAAAGTGATAGGACTTACAAGCAAAGTTAGCAATGAACCAGGTCAACTTCCCCGTCTCCTTCTCCTCTTCTTTGGTTTCTCAGTTTCAGGTGTCGCATTACTGACGTCAGGCGCAGTAGGAATAGGTGGAATAGGAGGCACTGCACCAGGAAATGAGGGGAATACCAGAGGATGGGGATGAACCGGCATATATATCATGCCAGGAGGTGGTGGAGCCATTGGCGGTGCCAACATAGGACTCAGAGCAGGGACCATACCTGGACCAGGTACAGCTGTACTGTTATCAGCATTCCTTCCTCTCTTACCCTTATTACCCCTACCTTTGTCTTTCTCTTTCTCTTTTTCTTTGTGTTTCCCTTTCCCTTTATCCGCTGATTCTGAAACGGCACTAGTGCTTGTACCACCACCACCTCTTGACTCCTCAAACTTCTTTAAAATTTTCTCCCTGGCCTCTTTCATCACAGAGAGAGCATACTCCATTGCATCTTGGTCCATTGCACCTAACTCGACTATGTCTGCAAAATATTGGTGGCCATGTTTATACAAATGATCATAATTCTTGTTTTCCGGTGCCTGATTTGTTGGTCCCACCTGTTCTACCTGAGATGGCTCTTCAATTGGTGATGCAACTGCTGGCTCTGCTGGCTCTGCCAGTGGAGATGCTATCATGTCAGTATTTTCATCTTCATGCAACTGCCTGTAATTTTTCTTCCACCTGTTCATCACATACTTGTTCGGGATATACATTACAAGCTCCTGCCGCAGAACAGCTAGCACGTGACTACACAAAATGCCTTTGAACTGAAAAGACCTGCACACACACCACACGTCCTTCTCAGAGCTGTTAAACACCACACGATAATCAACCCTCCTATCCTTACCCAGAACTGTCACGGAGTATGTAACCATTGACCCAGTTCGGCTTACTTCCTTGCAGTTCACATGCATCAGCTGTCGCACCTGATCTTGGAATTTCTGGAACATGTTTATTGTGTACAGTTTTGCAATTTGATCCTCAAAAGTTAGTCCTGACAGCACTTGCGGGCTTTGTTGGAAAGACCTAAAATCATCATACGCTTCTCTATCAATTCTGAGTTTCATTGCTGTATCATACTGCTCTATGAAAGTTTTGATAGTGGTCTCTGGCGTAATATACCCGTCAAAAAATGCCTCCAACCTTTCACTCCTACGTACAGTTGAAATACCAGCCCAGAATGTATCTTTGATGAATGCTGGGACCCACTTGTCCCTCTCCTCAAAAAGAGCAGTCATCCAATGGTTATCGTACAAGTTGTACTGTTTTACCATATCTGCCCATTCTCTTTCAAAATCAGCAGTCGTCAGTGTGTCATACACAACCTTTTTAAACCTCAAGCTGACAGTTTCTTTATCCTCAGGCCGACCAGACATGTCAGGAAGCTCCTTCATGACATGCCAGAGGTTGTACCGCCTCCGGGCTGTTGGGAACACCATGGCAGCTGCCTGTGCGACAGCTGACGTGTGACTCGTGATTATTGCATCAGGGGGTCTATCATCCATACACTTGAGCCATTTCTTAAAAAGCCATGCATATGACTCCACAGTTTCATCTCCCAAGAGACCGCAACCAAGCAGGACAAACTGGCCATGGTGGTTCATACCAAGAAATGCCACGAGAGGCATTACATACCGATCTGTCAAATACACAGTATCAAATGAAACAACATCCCCAAAATACTTGTAAGAGGCTCTCGACCTTGCGTCAACCCAGCATACATTCTTCAGCCGCCCTTCATCATCCATGTCCCAGCTGTAAAAAAAGCTCGGGTCTTGTGCTTGCATCCTGTCAAAAAATACCAACAAAGCCTCCACATCACCTTCCACGAATCTTAACTTTCCCATTTCATTACCAAAATTCCTCTGTGCGAATGACCGCTCGACAAACTCCTTCGGCTTGGGTGGCCGGCCTCGGCCCGAGTGAATTTTCGGGTTTAGCCGTGTTTTTGCATTGAATGGTTGGTGCTCCTTTTGCCAGTCGGGGAGCTCCTTGAAGCACATCATAAAGCGTACCATTTCAGGGTTGCATGGGTGGTTGTGCTCCAACTCAAGAAAAACCACCTCCCAGTTAGATTGGAGAGAGTTGTACTTGACGACCATCATGGCCTTGCAATCAGTTTTAGCTACTAGCCTCCTACGGGCCTTCAAACCCGGTTTGATCCTTGGTTTGCCACCCTTGTAGCAGACGAACGTTGCACGGTACTTAATGCCATCAACAGTGTGGCAGCTACGTTTTGATACCCCAAACCCAGTGCGGTAGCCATAAGAGAGATAGAATTCATAGGCTTCTTCAGGAGAGTCAAAGTGCATGCCTTGTTTGGGTACCGAGACGGCATCCTTTATTACTAAGGGTTTGTCTTTGGGGGTCTTTGAAAGAGATGAGTTTTGGTCTTGGAAGGGGACTGAGGCCATGGTGTTGTAATGCAGGCCCTCCATTGATAATTGGTGTGAGACCTGTTAAATAATTACCAATTTACCACAAAATCAAAAACATGGATAACCTGCATATTATATCAGACAGTCAATGGATAATATTACAATTGTCATTCTTATAATTAGAGAAGATCAAGTGAGAAGTCATGAATGGAGCTCATTACTACTTGTTTATTTATAAAGTTAAGTTGTCCAATTAACAGACGGCACATAACCACATTTCACACAACTAATGCACCACAGGTTATGATATTCTCAATTTACAAAAAAGAAAATCGATAGAATTCTAGTAAAACAATCTAGCCCAACATGAATTTACTAAAAACAGAGAGAAAATCTTAAAAAATGAACGAAAATTCCAGGAAAGCGAAAGAATTTGAAGCTTACAATAGGAGAGAACAAAGCAGAGAAGAGCAACGAGATGAGAGGTAAGAGATGAGAGGTAAAAGATGAGGGACGGAGTGAACCCGAATTAGGGTTCAGGCGATCGCCGGAGAGGAGAGGAGGGACGCAAACGGGTCGGATCCCTTTTGGGGACTCTTGCAACTTTTTTTGTTGTCGGTTTTGCAACATGTACCCACTCTTCGCACTTCACCACATTTGGGTACACATTTTTCGACATCATACCCTCTTTATTCTAATATTTCCAAATTCAATTCACGGACACGCCACATCACAGACACGACTAGATACGGTGAGATATGCAAATGTTTCGTCTAATTTTATCAATTTTATTGCTCTCTAAATAATTTATTTAAATAGCCAGTATTAATACAATAATAATTGGCCTTGTCGTCAACAGTAAAAAATAATTTTAAGCTCTCCTATTTGATTTGTCCCACACTATAAAAATGGCACTGTTTCTTTTGAAATGATTTTTATGTTTTATTTATTTTTTCAAGGTATGTAATCACTTATATTGGAATTATGATTATTTCTCATTTTTTTTAATCGAACCAATTGATCCCATGTAGGGGTGCAGAACGTGTCTAACGGCAACGGAACGAGACGTTTCGTTTGCCGTTCTGTTTATAGTAACAGTATGTACCAGTTGATTCGTTAACCGTTCCGTTTGGACGGAACATCTATATTTATACTGTATTTCATCCAAACGAATGACGAAACGCGTTCCGTTTACCGTTTCATTTCTAAAACATATTGAAATTTCACACCGTTTACCGTTCCGTTTAGACGGAACGTACACAGAAAACGGTACATGGCATACCGTTTGCATCCCTAATCCCATGTTTGCTTGAATCGATCATTCCTAAGTACGCGCTTCACGGTCCCAGTTAAGCATCGAGATGTCACGTGACACCCATGTGTTTTCTCCTCCGTTTCAGGGAGTTATTGGCATTATTTTTTTTAATATTTTTTGTTTTTTTTTTTGGTGAAATAAGTGGTTTCCCACCACTTTCCATTAAGAAAAGCAAACAAAACATACAGAAATTATTGTTCAAGGGATGAAAAGCAAACAAAACATACAGAAAATTCTTAAACAGAGATAGAGCCGGCACTAGTATTAGGGATGAAAACAGATCGGATACGGAGCGGATGTTGGTCTTCTCATATTTGCATCTATATTTTTTTTCGGATACAGATAAGAATACGAATGCGTTCGGATACGAATACGGTTCGAATATTAAACGGATACGGATACAGTTCGGATATTAAACGGATACGGATACGGTCCTGATATTTTCGGATACGGAGTCGAATACGAATATATTTTGTCGGATACGGATAATATTTTTATCTTTTTTATTTATTTACAATGGCAGTTTCTCTAAATATAATGTTATTCAATATACTCAGTGTTTATATTAGTATTTCGTTAAGATCAGTAGTAGTACATGCGAGTGAATATCTATTATTTTTCTGTTAGAGATAAATCCTAGAAGCCAATCTTATCTGGCTATTTATATAGTTTTATGTCATTGATGATTTTATATCATTTGTTCCTTGATTTATTTGTTGACAGATCATTCAGGTTGAGAATCTGAATTATAGATCTATGTTTTTCATTTAGTAGTAAATGACAACAATAAATCTAAAACATCCATAATCTTGATAATTAACAAGGAACATTAATTATCAATAAGATTAGTATGCAAGTTAAGTGATGATTAAGTTCTATAAATCATAGGTTAAGAGTAACCAACTTAATTGCATATGTTTATGTTAATTGAACATAATACATGACATGACCCAACGAAATAATTATATGGATTGTGTTATGTGTCATTATTTATTTCGTTATGATTTTGATTCTAAGTTTGAGATGTTTATCTTTTCCACATGAGGATAGGTTCAATAAATATCATCTACCGCTGATTCTCGATAAGTGCTGCTATACGGACGTTATTTGTGTTCTCTTGAATTGTACAGGAAAAAGTTAAATCATCAAGATAACCGTATGTCCCTCATTAATTAACTTAATGAGTGACGATATCTGTTTGGGCCCCTTGATGGAGATAGATTGTCTGCTGGCAACTGATACAATTATCTTTAGATCAAGAAACGTATAATCTGCAAGAATGACACATTCCTATCTTGGATTATACGATGATATCGTGTGACATAAGAATCAAAATAGAAAAAAATATTTTTATTCTCTTATGTAGGATTTAAAATACTGTAGCTATACACTATTTATGCGAATTGAGAATCATAATGTGTTGCTAGATACCGCTTATAATTATTGAAATTAAATAACAATTTAATTCCATAACCAACAGAGCATACATTCTTAAAGGGTCACAAAAAATAGGTGTTTAACCATACGTGCATTAATTATTTATTTGCAAGAGTGTGTTTTGCAAAAAGTATGATAAGTTGACTAATTAATTATGTACCGTCATGCACCGTAATAATTAATTAAGTCAAATGGATCATATTGAAATAATTTAATGCATTGACTAATTCATATTAATTATTAATAAGTTAATAATTAATTATAATCAACACATTTATTTATTTGAGCTAATTGGGCCTTTAATTAATTAGTTATTTAAATGTACAATTGGAGATGCAATTAAATGAGAAGAGTAATGAGCTCAGGGTGCGTTTGGATATAGGAAGAAGGAAAAAGAAGAAGGAAGAAAGAAGAAGGAAGAAAAAAAATTATAAACAATCTAAACTCTTCACAAAGTTACACATTTCCCAATATTTCTTCCCACTTATTCCCTTCTTCCCTTCTTCCCACACCTATCCAAACGGAGCCTCATTTAAAATATGACCTAGCCCATAAAAGGGCTTGATGGGGGCGGCACAAAGAGGGGCAAAATTATCCAATTAATTTTGCAAGAGAGCTAGATCATGAGGGTTATAAATAGAGGTGCTCCTTGGGAGAAAATCCTAGCCTCAATTGCGCCTCTCTCTCTCCTCTCTTCTTGGCCGAATCCACAAAAGGAAAGAGAAAAATTTCAGAATTTTTCTCCCCTCTTTCTCTCTTCTTTCCACCTCCTAGCTCATGTGTTGAGCAAACCTTCCACTTAAATTAATTAGGAGAATTGATTAGAAGAAGGAAAAGTTTAGGAATTAGTCTTGTTCTCCAAATTACTAGCATAATTATTTGAGAATTTGGTTAATACCTTATTGGACTCGAGGCGGCGGCCGTCAAGCTTGGTGGAGACACGGAGAGCACGCCACCGACTCCTACGCCTAGGTCAAGCCTCCTTGATACGACTCAAGGAGAGGTGAAACCGCTAAACTCTTTCTCTTGTGTTGAATGTCATTTCCTTGCACTAGATCTCTTGTGTGCTTGTTATTAATGGTTAATTAGTAGTAATTAGCTATAAAATAAAAATTGCACACTTCCTAACATTTTCATAGTTTGAGCCAAATGAGCATTTTTTTAAATATAAAAGTTAATTTTAATAACATTGCCTTCAATTACAATGTACAATTTTGGAAGTAAACTTCTTTAAAATCAAAGTAAGCAAATTTATTTGTTGGATTCAACTTTCAATACATAAATAAAAAACTAAAAGTGAAAGCAAATAAGAGACCTTCTAAAATTGCAAGCACCACATAAGTACAAATCCAATAGGATTGATGAATAAATTCAGTCTTTCCACAATTTGAATTCCAACGGTATATTTAACTATTCAATGTCAAATCATATCATGTTACTGTAATTGTCATCATACATTAAAATAATATATTAATCATATGTAATCATCATGATTAGAGAAAAAAATTAATTTTAGTGTTGTTATCATATATAATCGTCTCAATAATAAAAAATAAAATAATTTTATGTTACTAGTCCAAATGAAAATATTATTGTAAGAGAATTTATCTAATAAAAATTGAGTATTATATAATTTAAAGTATTCCATAATGTAGATAAGTAATTATATTAATCATCTTATGCCGTTAAAGATATGGATAAACGGACTAATATCTATCGAATACGGATAATATCCATGTCGGATACGAATACGGATCAGATATTGTCAAAAAACTCAAAATCATATCCGCATCCATATTTTTTTTACGAATACGAATATGAATACGGATATGTTCGAATACGAATATGAATCGAATGTTACGCATATTTTTTAGATTCGGATACGGACCGGAGCGGATTTTATCCGCTCCGTTTTCATCCCTAAGTCTGGTACCATTACCATCCCACAAGTATCTGTTATCGGGCCTATTAACTTGAATAAAATAAGTGAACTTCAGCATGTTTTAGCGGGCCTACAGAAAATAGTTTTGGGTAAGCATTTCAGATTAAGCAGGCTTTTCTGATGTGTCACCTTAAAAATGTAGAGGCTGGCTTTTAATGTCTGAACCCTGAACCCTCCGATCTACTAAAAGAATGAAGCAATCAGACAACTGATAACAATCAGGAAGGCTTTGCCGACATGATACAATCTTGTAGCTAGCCCCCCCCCCCCCCCCCCCCCCCCACACCACTTTTTTTTTTTTTTTTTTTTTGCAGGTTCACTAGTCATGAAGCCATCTCTCATTGCGCTTTATATTCTGTTTTAGTACGCCCAAATTATATATTTTATCAAGATCTATTTGGGAACTCGGAATATTCTAAGATGCAACTTCGGATTATATAGACTTGCCATCGAGTCGTTTTCGAGATTCAAAATTCAAACAGTTTAAGTTGTTCACCATATTGAATTACCTTTGAAGATCAAATTTTATATTTTTTTCAAATTTTTTTACTATTTATTATAATATTTTCAAAAATTATTATAATCGAAGTATTTCAGGCCTTCCAATCTGAAATGTTTTCGTCTCCAATGGTATTTCCATATGGTGAATAATTTGAATTGACCGTTTGAATTTTAAATCTCGAAAAACGACTCGATGATAGTAATCGTACCATTGATTGCACGTTAGACTATATACATACATACAACATACATATAAAAGCCGTAGGCTATATAAATATAGCATATCCTGCTTCTAGAAACGCCTAGTTCAAACTTAACAACAATATTTTATATAGTTTATAACAGTGTTTTGAAAATCGTATCAAATATCAAATACTTTCGGTTACATCGGAAACCGAAATGGCGATATCCGATATTGTGAGAGAAAAAATAAAAAAATTTCAAAAAATATCAAGAAATATCGGATTTCAGCTACCTAACCGGTATAGGTGACGGTACAGTTTTAAAAACCCTAGTTTATAGTTGCGCGGGCAAAGCACTAATACTAAACAATAAAAAATGACCCCAACCATAGGACCAGCTCTTGGTCTAGTGACAAAGAACAATGTACCTTGACTCCTTGAGTGAAAGGTCGCATGTTCGAAACCCGACTGAGGGTAGGGGTGTACAACGGGCGGGTCGATGATAATTTAACAAAATTTGAACCCAACCCGACAATATCGGATTAGAAAATAAATTTAGTTAACCCACCCGTAATCCAACCCAACCCATCAATTTTTTTTATGTACGGATTTTTACGGGTTAAGCGGGTTAAACGGGTTTAGTGAATTAAAATTTTGATCAAATAAAAATACATATAAAAATTATTTGTGGCTATTACAATTTAGTTTGAGGCAAATTAGAGACGCATTTGAATCATCTTTCAACTTTCGAGTCATTGTGAGAGGAATAGAGGACGTGCATGCCTATGGAGGAGATCAAAACTTCATGAAATAAGAGATATTTGAGTAAGGAAATGAGAAAAAGTGAGACAAAGAGGAATAAATAATGATAAACGGGTGGGTTGAACTATACACGGGTTTACTAGTACAAAATCCATAACACAACCCGAAGTAACGAGTTTGTCAAAATTAGAACCCGTACCCAATCCAACATCATGCTAACCAGGTAAAAAACGGTTCGGGTCGGGTGGGTTGAACGGATTGAACGGGTTCACGATTTTTTTATACACCCCTAACTGAGGGGGATCTTTCATAGACATTTAATTTAAAAATAAATTAGATGGTTTAGACCTCCCATTTATCTTCAAAAAAAAAAAAAAAAAATGACCCAACCAAAACCCTGTGTTTCTCATAGTCTTGGACAAACGAGCCGCAAAACTCGATGACTTATATGTAAATAAGTGACCACTTTCCGCACACAGTTTTACAGAATATTTTAAATTTAATAAGTTTTTGAAAAATAGAGAAACAAGATATAAAACCCACGAAACACAATAAACATCTCAAAAGGTTTTTTTTAGAAAAGCCAATTACAAAACTTCCAAAATGGATAACATATATCAGACTCCAATACTCCATGCATTGTGCACCATCGAAGTCCACTCTTGTAAAGACAGCATCACAGCAGCAGCAGCAACAACAATATATAATTATAGTAATCATCAATCAAAAATCATCAAAATCATCAAAAAATACTCCATTTTCAGGGGTCTTTTCTACCGTACATTTGATGACATCATCAGTGCTCCAGATGAAATGATCTGAACCGTCAGATAAAAATCTCTGACGCTATCGATCAATCCGTCATTTACTTTGATCTTTCCGTCGCTCCTCCTCTTTTCCTCAACAAAACAAAGAAAAAGAAACAACAGTGCGGCTGTGAAGAGAGCAATGACCATGGAGGAAGGGGACGATTGCTGACAGTTTCTTTCCAATTTATTCTGCCCTCTACCTCTAGCCTCTAGGTGAGCCCTTGCTTCACCCGCTTCTCTTCTCTAATCTCAGCTAAACCCTATGCCTACCATCTCCCACTATTGATTGTCCGATTGGATTAATTGCCTCTTTCTATTTCAACAACAGAGAGGGCATGACGTTTGGCAAATTAAGGCAACAAAACTGACGAACCAAGGCATTGCTTGGACTTTGGAAGAGATCGCTGTAAATTACCCCTTTCTATCGAAGAGGTAGACACGAGCTTCAGGCTCTTAACATATCAGCTTGCTGCAACCATCGTTCACAGTACGTTTTTCTAATTTTCACTTCAGAATTACAGTGGCCATACCTACGGCCAATGGGGAAGAGAGTAGGTTGCCGTGAAGGAGCGAGTGGTGAAGGTTTTCTTCCGATTTGCTCCAGCCCTGCTTGGAGCTAAACCTGCAGCTTCCCTGAGAATCTGGCTGGCACGGAGCAGCTGGTGGCTTCATCACGGGAGCCTTCGAGGCCATGCTCAGAGGACAGAGTGTGATTCTAACTAGAGGCACAAAACTGTTTAAAATTCAATCCAGCTTATCTCTGTTCGCCTCTCTTTCTCTCACTTTTTTTTTTTTTGCATTTTTGCATCAAATGGTGTACAATACGCTCTTCTCCATCTCCGTTTCACATCAGTTTTGTTTTCAATTGGGATCAAAGGGGTCATATTTTGGTGAATTAGCGCAGTTTCATGTGTTAAGCTGACAGCTACTGTGAAATTGCATTTGAGAAATTAAGTGTGCATGTGTATTTGATTGCAGATGTCATCAAAGGAATAAAAGAAGAAACAACTACTCAATCTGCAATTCTGCACCTCCTTTACCAACCGATGCTGGGTAGCTTTTACTTTTCATTTTTTTGCGGCTTTTAGTTAACCTGCTGGCTAATTGTATGGCAAGCAAAACTTGACATTTTCCACTCTTGCAGCCAAGAGCCTGCATATTTGAGATATCTTCTCGATTGACCTCTGCATCATCTTGATCGGTGATTCGACTTCTCCTAAGATTGTGGATCATCTTAATATATACTAAAGTTTGCTTGGTGGGGTATGATTAACATTGGAGGTATTTTACTTTGCTTTCTTTCTACCTGGGTAGAGGGGATCTACTCTTAGAATATTAAACCTAAATTAGTGAGATGGCAATTGATGGTTTAAATTGAGTCTTAATCTTTGTCTTTCGAGTTTTGGTTGTAATTTGGAATTGTAAATTTTATGCAATATGAAATTGTAGATGAAATTTTAATTTTGACTGATCAGCTTCGATCTATGTGCTTTAAGCCTGGGCTTATATTTTTTAGTTCTTGAACAATCACAGTTCTGTCCTTCACCGACTTCCCAGTCCTAATTCTTATTCAACCTCTTGCAAGTAATTATCTAGGGTATTTTTTAATCACAGTACAATTTTAAACAAAAGTTTTTTCCCTTTTGTTAAATTTGAAATTGATATTTACTTGATTGATGAACAGTATCAGTAACATGTCTATGATACTTATATAAGAAAGGTATGATATCACTAGCAAAGCAAGCAAACAATTGTTGTTTCTATATTGATATTTAAAAATGTGTACATTAATAGTGTCATAGTCGTTCAAATATGTGCCTGTGAAAAAGGGCAAATGTCAACAAATTAAGACATAGAGGTAGAGATGCTCTAGAATTTCGCTATACATTTTGTACATGCATGTTTTTTCTAACCTAAACTTTGCAGATTCATCTTGACAAAGGAAACTAAAGAGGCAGAAAGGTATTTTTTTCCCTTCATTTTGAATAGCTAGCCCAATTTGCCTTTGTATACCTATAATCCATATTGCTTTGTTCCACTTTATTTTGGTCCCAGTAGTTCTGAGTTGAAATTAAAGTGATGTGTATTGTAAAAATTCAGAAATCACTTGGTATTATGTCTATTCTAGACTTTTTACAATGAACTCAAAATTAGTAGTATTTACTCAATTTAATTGATAAAGTCGTTCTTTCATATCCATTAGAGTAAAATTATTTCAGACGTCATCTAATGTTGGTACAAGACAACCAAACAACCGTACCTTACTGTATATATATTCAAGAAGATGTTGTGGGAAATTTTAGTCATTTGTGCTTGAAAATATCAATGTAAGCAATATTTATCACTCATTTCTGGAGTTGGAATTTAAAATTGCCAAAGTTGTAATACTATTGATCAAATTCGTCAAATTATTTTGTCGTTAATGATATTTTCAGGAAGCATGGCTTTTTTTTGGTAGGTTTATATATATATATTGTATTTTTTCAATTGTATCAATTTTGTTGTGCTACGCCGAATCAGTGCCATCTATCATTCAACTTTTACTAATAATTTTTTTGGCCTTTTGACTTCGTATAATTTCTTAACAAAACCTATATGTGATTTTTTTTTTTTTTTGAAACAAGACCAACAGGTCTCATCACTTCCATTTACCAGAAGCAAAGAGTTTTACAAAAACAGCACAAAAACACTGCACTGATACATGTCCAAGACGGTACCAGTGCAAAAACGCTCTCTCCCCTTAAAGCTAAAAATGAAAACAATCAATGTACGGCATATATGTGATCATTCCTTTTTTTTTGGATTCAGGAAAAAATTCAATTGAAGATATGACAAGTGGTTTAGATAACAGCTTCACTGTGAAAGAATTGTGAAATCATACTACAAGCTGACGAGAATGGTATATATCTTTATATAAATTATTGTGGTTTCTTTTTCTACACTTTTTGATAAATTGTACAATTTAGTATCTGATATAGTTCCAGTTTACAACAAGCTTAAAAAATTATTGTTAAATTCTTGCTGTTACTCCAAATTGTTGTTTGAAGTCATCAGTTAGTATCATTAATGCGAAGCAAAATGGAGGGGATGAGAGTAGAGTAGAGACACAAATACTATGGGTACTAAGTGTGAAATTAGTCTATCTTCAATAATTTAAACATCAGATGTACAAAAAACAATTCTATTATTTACTTTCGCATATTATCTGATTCTCAGCTCCAATTGATTTTCTGATTATATCAGACGGTGATAATATTGTTCCTTCAAGGAAAATAATAACCATAATTAATTATTATGGCACCTATGATGTTTGCACCTGTTGTACTTGAAATGATTTGCCTATGTTGACTTGTGTTCTCGAAATTTTTGTTAAGTTCATCGTTTGTTTTTGTTTTGTTCATAGACCATGTTTAAAAAATCGATTTTTATTGGATGCTTTCTAATAAAGATTCTATTGTAGATTACTATAGATGCAGGCATTCAGGAGATATTGTAGGTTTATGTTTTATTTTATTTTATATTTATATAGTTTTCAACGGGCAAAAATAACACCACACTGTTGGAACCAACAAAAATATATGAAAAGTAAAATTAAGTCGCGCGAAGCGCGATATTATAGCTAGTAACAATAAAATTACGAAAGTACCAACAATCTTGTTCCGACCAACTCTTCTTTTCTGTTTTTTCCTCAACTGCAATAGTTATTGTAGCAAAACCATTCTCTAAACATCTATAAAAAATTAAAAAAAGCCAATTACAAAACTTCCCATACAAGGATAAGATATATCATACTCTATGTCATTGTGCACCATCGAAGTGCACTCTTGTAATAGCAGCAGCAATAATAATAAAATAACAAAACTACCAGCAATCTTGTTCATACTAGTTCTCTTCTCCCCATTCTTTCCTCAACTAACCTACCTCAACTACAGCAGTTGTTGTAGCAAAACTATTTTTTAATCACTTCAGCAAACTTACTAGGAAAAGGTTCTTCAAATTGAAAATTCTTTCAACCTTATTATTATTATTTTCATATTTTCATATTAATTAATCGCGCGGTATTCTGGCCGTCTGTTTAAGATCCAATGGACAAGGGAGCCCCGTGCATGTAACCTAGATTGATAGGTCCGTAAAAAGTGAACCATCCGATCAAGATCAGACGGCTCGTAGTGCGCTACACGCTGTGTCGCGCAACAGCAGAGTCGGATTCGGGTCACTGCCAAACACACCCAGTACTCGTGTTTTTAAAACCTGTTCATTGGAGGTTGGAGCGATAATCGAAAATTTTAAATGTTATAATTAATATTATTAAGTATAATTACTGTGGTCTATATTATTAAATATAAACCAAGTTCATTTATGAATATTATTTAAAGGGTGCATTGAATTTTAATGGAAAATCCAATGAACTAGATTCATTGAATTTATGATCCTCTTAATTACCTTAGTCAATTTATTTTCTCTCTCCTGTCATAATTGGCATTTGGCATCCCTTCTCCAAATTTTTTGCCTAAAAAGAAAAACAAACAGAGAGAAAAAATGCCATAATTTTTTGCCATCAATTTCGACTATTGAAGAAGGTCAGAATTTCCGCATAACGCCATGTCTTTCCTTCAAATTTATAAGTTCTTACTTATAATTTATTAATTTAATATGAAAATACGTGATTCTGAAGTATTAATTAAAATATTATGATTAATTAATATTTTAAATCTGTCAGTAAATCCACACACAGAATTCATTAAACTCCCTTGCTTTCTACAGCTTTACCTACTTATTTGTTGTAATATAGAAAACATTTTTTATTTTATTTTTTATGCTTTAATTTTTTAAAGCTTTTTAGTTCTTTGTCGTAACGAAATTTGTAATTTATTACTTTTTTTACTTATTTAATTCAAAGTTACGGGTTGACCTAAATTTTTTTATGAAAAAAAAAAATTACTGAAATCAAAATTGTATTCGTACTCATCGTCCGCAAACTAATTTACGGTTACAGAAATTATCTGCGAGGCCGCTATACACAATATATTACCAATGTGCTCTCTGGAAATAAAACAAAATTTTACTTTTATCATATCACGCCTGACTAGTAAATTGAAGGAAAGTTTGGTTGGCGCATCTATAAGGACAATGCAGATGATTGGATCTCAATTAATAAGAACTAGATTAACTCGATCTTCTGCACTTACAAACTAATTGATCTTTACTTCAGTCTTTAGGTATATCATTACATAAAAATATTCAAAGTTGATGCAAGTTTTGTCATTTGCCAAATGACTTAAATTTTACGACGAGTTATTTAATGACATTTAATAAAATTTCAAATAGCGCTTTAAATTACACAAAATTTTTATTGTTTATCTATTTTCAGATTTTATCGTAACTTGATGTGAGAAAATTGTCAATTTTTCCCCCATCAATGATTCTATTAGAAAAACAAGTAAGCAATTTGTTAGTACTTTTCTTTTTCGGCTTTGCCTCAATTCGAAGAATTTTACATGCTTACCCTTCTTCTCTCAGTTTTTCTTTTTATTTTTATTTCTTTTGTCGAAAATTTCTTGAAGGTTTTTATTTTAAGAAAGAACTATCGACTGACATTGAATGCTAAAAATTGAAACTCAGTGACTTATTATTATTATTATTATTATTATTATTATTATTATTATTATTATTATTATTATTATTATTATTATTATTATATTTTTTTATAATTATTATTTTTTTTTAGTTGCTACTGATGTGTTTAATCTCTCCGACGGTGGATAACAACAAATTTTGTTGAACGCCCAAGTGGAACCATTGATGTCATAGTTGGTTTAAATTATAAATATAAATAATAACAGTGCATTAAATTAAGATAAGTCTAAAGAAATAGCTACAAATACAGTTGCCGCTTCCTTCCGTTTTGTGTTGAACGACAAAATTATGTTCCGGAAAGAATGATGTATCGAAGTTTTCAGGAATAGTGGAAAAAAAGAGAGAAAAACAAATGTATAAGATCAGATTTGCCTTGGGCTTAAAATCACAATCTTCAGACACTACAACAAAAGAGATGATTTTTACATAATTTTTTCTAGATAGATTTTTTTTATTTTATTACTAGATTTAATTGAAGCACTAAATCTAACAATTTTTTAGCAAGATTTAATTTTTTATTAATAGATCATTAAAAATCTAGCAATTTGTTTTTGATAGACTTTTTGAATCTTGCAATGTTTAATGTAGCAATTCTAAAAAATTGCTAGATTTAGTGCATCAATTAAATCTAACAATAGAATAAGTTCCAACACTAATAAAAAAAAATCTATCTAATAATATTTATGTAAAGACCATCTCTCTTGTAATGAGAGATGATTCAGCGTATTTAATCAATTAAACCTAAAATTGAAATGACTATTAGCTAGATTAAACATATTTTTCAAAGACAATTCACCACACAAACCTAGGGGGAAAAATAAGCAATTAAATAATAAAATAAAACGTGTATAGAAGCTTGATTAGCCGGTTTGCACGCCCACACGGTCACACCCCAACCACAGTTTTGAATTTTGATTAACAATTCACTTCAACGTCATTGCGCTTGCGCATTCTCAGATTCTCTCTCTCGCTTATAATTTATAAATAACGAATGATCAGTCACGCAAGCACATAATGAAAGAAACCAAAAAAGTAAAGGAGAGGACAGAGGAGGTAAATTATCAAGCATGAGTGCAGAAGAGCAAAAAATGCACCAGCAGTTGTGGGCCAACTTGCACGGCGACGTGCTCGAGGAGGTGGCCATGCACGTGCCGATCGTCGACCTACTCTCAGCCTCATTGGTGTCCCGAGAGTGGCGTAGAGCTGTGTGTTCGTCATTGGTCTACAGGCCGCACCAACGCCCCTGGCTGATCCTCCGTGACCTTCGCAGTCCGAAATCATCGGCTTTCTCAATACACGCGCTAGATCCATACTCCCGCTCCTGGGTCTCTGTCACTCGGCGTTCCATTTCAGACAGGCCTTTCGAAATGGTGGGTCCCTGCTTCATGCGCAGGTCCACCGGAGACCGGTTTTGTGCCCTCATGTTCCGTAAGATGGTAATTAACTAATCTTCAATTAATTTTCTCCATGCACTGCAGTTCTGACTTCTGATCTCTGACCTTGACATGAAATAATTCACACAAAATAGAATAATGGCATATATATTTATATAGTTATTTATAAGAAATTTTGCCCCAAAATCAATTTAGCAATGTGTCCTCCTTCATCAGACAATCTCGAAAGATCCATTTGGTGCGAGGTGGGAGCAAGACACAAAGGCGCCGAGGAAGTTTCGGCTGGACCCGGTGGTGGCAGAGGTGGGTTGGTGGATACTGGTGGTTGGGGGCGAGTGCTCGATAGACCGTGACTATGAAGAGGAGGGTCCGGTTGAGGTCTATGACAAGCGAACCGGTGTGTGGGAATCAGCGGGGCTTATGCCAGTAGTGTTCGAGGGGTCTACATGTGCCGCATGGCTTTCTGTTGTCGCGTCGAGCAAGAGGCTGTATGTCATGGAGAGGAAGAGCGGCTGGCTAAGCTGGTTTGATCCAGAGAGTAAGAGATGGGGGCCTGTGCGTCAGATGAGGCCGGACCCGGGTGTGTCGGCATGGGCTATCACAGTTGGTTATGGTGAGAAGCTGTTGTTGTTTGGTGCGAGGAGAGGAACAGATGGAGATGCAGTGATGAAGGTGAAAATTTGGGAAGTGGAAGGGGACAATCTCCGGGTGGTGGATACCGAAGGCGAGGAGATGCCAGCGGAGATGGTTGATCGGCTGTTTCCGGCGGATGAAGGACAGGACGCCACGTGGCAGGGTTATTCCGTGCACGTGGATGTGTGCGGAACAGAGCACGGCGGATACGTGTGCAATCTCAATCCGCTGGGGATGAGGAAGAGGAACGGCGTGGTGCTGTTTGATTTGTCAAGGAGCAGGAGCCGAAGCAGTAGGATGGTGGAAAGGTGGGAGTGGGTCCCCCTGCCAGAGAGAGTGGGAGATAATCCCATGGCCAGGATTTTTTGTGGATGTTCTCCCGTTGATTTTAAACATATCTCGTCCAGCTTACGCAGGTATTAGTATTAGAATTTACAATTAAGGGGACATGTGCTGTGCCTCTTTTTTTTTTTTTTGCTTTTTTAATTAATATATACTTTTCATATTGGGTTTATGTATATAAAATTTCTGATGTAAAAGACTGAAGAATAACTTTGTCGACCGAGCTTGTGTAATTAATTGTAATAATAATTGAAGGGCGTGTGAATGAAATGAAAATATATTATTAATTAATTAATTAATTTAATTGGAATAAAGATTCACTTTTAGTGCCGAAGTAATTAAGTTACTGTGAAAAGGAGGGGCAGAAGCAGAACGGAAGTTTGAAGCTAATTAAGAGCATCGTACAATGCGGTCCATGGATTATTAATTTATTAGCAAAAACAGGGGATTAGGCTAGTTGTATTTGTAACACCCAGTTTTGGTTCCTTATTATTTTATTTAATTTATTATTCGGTCAGGTTAAATTAAGTCGGATTCTGATAAGCACATTGAGCTTGGAGTACTTGGGCGCTTAGGCTGCGACACGACTGTCTTGATTAATAGTTAATACTTAATACCAATCAGAGGAGATACCAATTTTACTCCTAGCCAGCGCCCCCTCCCACTCCATTCAGGGGTGTGCAGCTAAATCCGGAGTAGCCTAACACCGCGTAATGTAACGATCCGGATCTTTCAAAATCAATCTAACGGTTTTCTTCTGTTTGTCTTAATAACTTTTTTATAACAAATACAGAGCGATGGATTAATTTTAAACGGCCTGGATTGTTGCGCTACACGGTGTAGAGCAACATCAAATTTGAGTTGCCATGGGCGTAGCTAGAAATTCATACCAATATTTAATCAATTAAACAATCTTACATCATTTCAAAATTGCACAAACATAACACAAATGAACAAACCTGTGTAATAATCGTGGACAAAATGGTGCCCAAATTGGAAGAAATTCAATGAAAAATATGACAGGACGGGTAGGACTGTCAATGGATAGGATACGATACGATAAAAATATTTTTCATACATGTATCCATTAAATTTTGTTTACCCATATCCTACCCTTACCTGTTAAAATTTGACTTTACTCGTATCCTACCCTTACCCGTTAATAATTAACGGTAAGGGTAGGATAACGGTAAAAAATGGATAATAATATTAATAACTCAATGAAAAAAATATTATACAATAAAGATAAATAAATATTATGATATTATCATATAAATATATTAATAAAGTGCAAAATTGGATAATACTTTAAATATAATAAAATCATACTATATCTTCTCATGTCAATTGTCACAAAAAAAGTTACATAACTAATTACTAATTATACCATATTTTCTCAAATGACAACCGAGAAGAAAGGATCTTCTGAAAAAGTTTATTCTTTTTTTAATGTAGCATGTGAATGAAAAAATATAATTAACATATCAATTGAGTCTTACCATTATATCTTTCCGATTTAACGTAGTATTATTTCAATCAAATCTCATAATTTAATTGCCTAGTTTAATTATTAACATATCAATTGAATCTTATTAATATATCTTTCGGATTTTAGTTTGTTATTAACGTTTTAATTGAATCTTATAATTATATTTTTTGGTTATGATAAAGATTAACGGTACGAGTAATTAACGAATACGAAATAGCCTTATCCATACCCTTATCCAATAAATTAACGAAATCTTTTTTTATCCATATCCATATCCAATAACTTAACGAAAATAAAATATTACCCATACCTGTCTTATCGAATACGATACGGGTAGGGTAAACGGTTAAAAGGTACCATTGGCAACCCTAAGGTCGGGTAATCATCCAGACCGACATCTCACATGTCAACTCGGTTCGATTTAAGTACATGTAAATTAAATGATGCAAATTCCAGCAGTAAATGCAACGGTCTGATGGCAACTGAAAAAGGTACGCGTGCTCTAATCACTATAAGAAAGATGGTCTTTACATAGATTTTTATTGCTAGACTTTTTTTATTTATGTTGGACATTGATCTATTGCTAGATTTAATTGATGTACTAAATCTAGAATTTTTTTAGCAAGACACAATTTTCTATTAATATCTCTTTAAAAATTTAGCAATTTATTTTTTGCTAGACTTTTCTAATCTTGTAATATCTAGTGTAGCAATTTAAAAAGGTCTAGCAATTTATTTTTGCTACATTAGATATTACAAGATTCGAAAAATCTATCAAAATAAATTGCTAGATTTTTAAGGAGCTATTAATAGAAAATTGAGTCTTGCTAAAAAAATTGCTAAATTTAATGCATCAAATAAATCTAACAATAAAACAATAACCAACATAAATAAAAAAAATCTAACTATGAAGTCTACGTAAAGGCCACCTTTTTTGTAGTGCATGAGCCCTGAAAAAGTATCACAAGCAATTTATTTATCTCTGCATAAATGTAACTCTGAACCATCCTTCATTCACATATTTTAGATGCACATTCACTCCCCGCACATAGGGGTGTCAAACGTGTAGAACATTTACGGAAGTAGCAACTTTCGTTTATGTTCCGTTGAAATTAACATAATTATATAGATTTACGTTTACGTTTCGTTATTAAAACGTAAATACAAATTGTGGCGTTTTCTGTTCAGTTTTTTCAGACATAAGAATCGTTAAAAACGTTAAAAGAAGACAATGCTTAAAAATCAAAATACAATGTTTATTAGTGAGCTCTAAGACTTACCAGTAAGCAAAAAGAAGAATGTACCAAACTGATATCTTTTCTTTTTTTATCGAAACCCTTAGGCCTCTTATTAATAAAAATCAAAATACAATGTTGCACATTAAAATTAAAGAAAAAAAAATCTACCAGAACTAAACCTATCAGAACTAAAGGCTGTACATCAAAATGTAGAACAAAAAAAAGGCATCAGAAAAAGGCAGAGGTGCCTGAGCCCTATCAGAACTAAACTTATCATCATCAGAAAAGAAACTACAGTACATCAAAATTAAAGAAACAATTAAAGAAAATATGCATAGATACAACCAATATTTTTGAAGAACAAACTAATCTGACAAAAAAAATGGAAACCAAAAACTAATTGTAGTTCTCAAGAGGAAGAGAATTTTACCCACCTGAAGAATAGCTCTGACGGCCTGACAAAGATTTGAGGAGGTAGAGAAGGGTCCAGCGATTTTGAACGCCACCAGGGAGGGACAATCTGGCAACGAGGTTGGAATAGAGACGGCGAGGTTGCGCTTGATCGACTCGGCCATGGCATGCTCATCTTGGGAGAGAGAAGGAGAAAGACGACTGGAGAGGAGGCGCGTGGCGAAGCAGAGGGGTTTGGCCTTTGAGGGGAGATGAGCAGAAGGGTTTCGAGTGGAGAAGAGGGAGGTTAGCAAAGGAATTTGGCCTTTGGCGAGGTGAGTGAGCGAGCGGGAGAGAGGTGAGCAGAGGAATTTGGCCTCTGGGTTGGTTTCAAGTGAGGGAGGAGAGAGCCGCCGGCGAGAGTTGTTGGTTTCGAGGGAGGCGAGAGGCGACGAGAGCGAGAGAGAGAGAGAGAGAGAGAAGAAAGGGATCAGATAGAGACGCTTCACTTATCCCTCTATTTCTCCGCCTCTATCTCCGTCTTGAATCCATAATTTTAAAAGGATGCAATTGTGCCACGGAATAACGTGAAATGCATGGAACATAATACCTTGGTTTCGTTTCTGTTCCGTATTTACCAACGTAATCAGTTTCGCTTCCGTTTCTGTTTCGCTTAGTCTAACGTAACCAAAATCCATTCTGTTTTCGCTCCGTTCCATCCGGAATGGAACGTAAACGTTCCAAACGGATTTCGTTTAACAGCCCTACCCGCACATTCGCCAGCGCGAAGAAAAAAATAACTCAAACTCCAACAATAAGAGCTCAAGTCCTCAAAAAGCTACTAAGATTGATTACTGGCCAACAATCTTTCATTATAATATCTACCCAACCAAGAAAATGAAAGAGGGGATATAAGTGCAGGTTGTCGAAAATATTTTTATAGTTTTAAATACAATACTAATAAACTAATGCATCGCAGTGGCACGCAAATGGTGGGGAGGAAAGGGACCGATGGGACTTGGGAGTATCAGGAGCGCAAAAAACTAGAAGGGAAATGAGAAGAAAGATACCGAGTCAAAAAATTGAAACATTTTGGCTCTGTTTGGATAGGCGTGGGAAAAAAAAAAAAGGAAGAAGTGAGAAGAAGTATTGGAAAGTGTGTAACTTTGTGAAGAATTTGGATTGTTTATAATTTTTTTTTTCTTTTTTCTTTTTTTTCTTCTTTCTTTCAACGATCCAAACGCACCCTTTAAGAAAAGACGATGCAATGATGCATCGATGAAAAGAGCACTTAGGGAAGAAATAAGATGGAAAAGGGAGAAAAATGAGGAAAAAAAAAAAGCGGAGGAGGCGGAGGAAGCAAAATGGTGAGATGAAACATGTAAAAATGTAAATATTAGGGAAAATTAGTTATTTGCCACCCAAAAATAAGGAAATTGGGATTTTGCCACTTTACCCACCTTTAAATGCTTTAGGAACCCCAAAAACTGTCCCCAAGAGAAACCAGATGTTGTAATAGAGAAAATTCAGGATTTTGAATTAAACACTAAATAAAATGGTATAATTGAACCCGAAATGCCAGCCTAGAATATTTTGAAATTAAAGGTCATTTAGAAATTAAGAATAAATCTTGATTAAAATAAAACTATTTTTTTTTTATGAGCGACTGGCGTCTCACTGCTGAAAGTTTAGTATACAGAGAAGCCTTACGAGCAACAGAATCATTAGAAGAGCCAGCCCTTGGTTTTGTTAAACCATCCGAAGCAACACAAAAGGGCACCTCAACAATTATCAAGCAGAACAACACAATCATTCAACTGCTTGTTAAAATCAAGGAAGAACTTGAAGATTGCAAGGACCAAATAAGAGAACTCAGAAGGGCAAAAGCACCTGAGGGGTCTGACACATCCGAGGTCCTAGAGCAAATCCAAAATCAACTCAAAAATTTGAGTCTCGGTCCGCCAACAACCTCAAAACGGCCAACCATAACGGGCAAATTTTTCGTATACCGTGACCCAAAGAAGATATACGAAGAAAAAAAGAAAAAGATACAATGAGTCGCACTGAAACAGAAACAGTGGGTAGACCATCTGTATCAGGCCACGAAAACCAAATACCAACCGTTGAAGATCAAATCCGAGATTACAGACTTGGAAGTCGGTTACGGTATGAGGCACAAAGAAGATTGCCAAGGCGTAGGCAATATAGAAGGACATTAGAATCTCAGTTAAGTCCTGATGCGGAGCTGAGCGTCTCACAGTTCCGCAGAGCACAGCAAGTTCCGGCAGAAACACTATACCAAGCCGGATGGAGCGAAAGAAATCATCGGGTATACCAACATTATTCCGATGAAAGAATTTTGGTGGTTGGAGATCAAAGGGAAATTCCCTTTATCTCTCAAGAAAGTTACAACAGGCTCGTTGAAGAAGGATTACAGCACTTACACATAGGTGTTGTAATGGTCAGGTTATACGCTCTGCACAGAAGAAATGCAGGGGTAAATGCTCTAGTTGTTTTAAGAGACACAAGATGGGGGAATGATACCTCACTGATAAGTTCCATGGAAATGGACTTAACAGACAACACACAACTGGCGTACGCAGTTCCTGACATGATGGTTAGTATTCATGATTTCTACAATCACATCCAATTGGTTGTACAAACTCATGGGTATGAATCATGGCGAGGTGGAGAAAGCAACCTCTTAATCTCTCGATCTTTAATAGGGAGGTTATCAAACACCAGCCACACAAACTTCCGGTACAATGTCCAAGGTGTAACAGAGCACCTAGCAAGCAGAGGCATAAGGGCTATACCGGGACAACCGAGATCAACCGAGGAATTGAGAGGCCAACGATGGATAATCAGACCACCAGCAATTCCAGAAGTGCAACACCCACAAACAATTCGAGTCAGATCAAGAACTGATGGCTCTCTAGCCATTAGATTTGGTGGATATACAGCAATTGCACCAACAGAACCAGCAGTTGTCGGGCCTAATGATGAAGAAGAACTAGATGGAGAAATGGCCTTGATGGTCACAATTGAGGAACCAGAAACCTCATTTGAAGAAGAATTGAAAGCAATCCAACTATTGGCATCCATGTCTAGAGAAGGACCGATGCTAGATTATTGTCCAATCTGGGATAAAGATGATGAATCAGAGGAAGAATGGCTCAATCCTTTTGCCTCCGAAGGTGATAAAGACAAACTGTCGCATTTTGCATACGCGGCAGAAGAAACAGAACTAGAATATCCTAAGATGAAGGCTTTTACAAAAATGATGGAATCAGCTTTTTCAACAGCTGAGAGTTCACTTACCCAGAGAAGGCCAACAGAACCAGTAATGGGTCCAGTTAACTATCCACCGGCAAGCACATCAAGGCAAACACCGATGCCAACAATACATGAAATCAGAGATCATGTTGGCAGACTCAAAGGAGGTTATGCACAACAACATAGCGGGAGATTCAATCTTCCAGATGCTCAAAGTGACAAAGGTGCAATTCTGGTATTACCAGAAGATATCGGGCAATACAGTGATGTAATTTCTCGATGGGAATCAATTACTCTCAATGTGGTTAATGACCGCAACTGGACAGATAACAAGAGTAAGGTGATTTTCATTGAAAATCTCCTAGGGGATGTAGAGAAAAAGATGTTTATCCAATGGAGAATGGCGTATCCCCATGAATATGAAGAATTGATAGCAGTTGCAGATGATCCCCAAAACGTAATCTCCTGCATTCGAAGGATGATACTGCTAGAAGACCCCTACCAAGGGTCCACTGAAGAACAGACACGCGCTTACCAAGACCTTGAACGCTTGTCATGCAACCACGTTAAGGATCTGTTCAATTATATGAATGATTACAAGATCCTTGCAGCAAAATCTGGAAGGATGTACATCTCCTCAGAACTCTCGGAAAAATTCTTCAGAAAAATGCCACCTCTAATTGGGCAAGAGCTAGAAAAGGCATTTTTAGACAAATACCCTGGAGCAGCGATAGGCGTTATGCCAAGAATAAATTTCTCATACCAGTACCTGGCTGAAAGATGCAAACAAGCTGCACTCCAAAGGAGCTTGAAAAATCTCTCCTTTTGCAGTAAAATTCCATTACCAGGCTACTATGGAGAAAGAAAGAAGTATGGACTTCGCAAGTCCAAAACTTACAAAGGCAAACCCCACGAATCTCATGTGCGTGTGTTCAAGAGAAAACATGCTGACAAGGTCCGCAAATGCAAGTGTTTCATTTGTGGAGAAGAAGGACATTTCGCACGAGATTGTAACCGCAAAACAGGAAACATTGCCAGGGCAGCCATTATTGAAAATATGGAGCTGTCAGATAGCTGGGATGTCCTCTCAGTTGATTTAAATGAACCTGATAGTGACGCAATTTGCTCATTATCTGAAGGAGAAGTTGGAAATGTTGCTTCAGCCGTAATCAATGATTTACCATTCGGCGAGCAATCATTTATGATGCAGGCAGAGCAATTGAGCTGGCGAAGTTACATACAACTGCCTGAAGATCAAAGAGATTGTCCTCATGACTGGCAGGACAATGATTCAGTTCCAACAGGACATGAAAAATGTTCAATGTGTAAGGAAATGACAACTGAATCAACAAGGGCATACTGTAAAAACTGCCGCCTAACAGTATGTCCTATGTGTTCAAGATTCAGGCTGGGCAGACGAATACGAGCTAAGGTGCAGCCAATAGCACCTTATGATAGTAAGGATCAGCTAATCAATGAGCTGATGTCTTATGTTCAATACCTCTTGGCAGAAAATGGGAAACTCAAACAACAACTGTTTGAGGCCAGAACAGAGGATCTCGAAGCTGAGTTTGATGAATTAATGAAGAAAGACAAAGGAAAAACCAAACTACAGTTCGAAGATGAAGAGGTGGATGAAGAAATAGAGATGGAACCTAAAAATCCAACAGGAACTATTCGAATAGCTTCTGCCAATACCATCTCTACTGAGGAAATTGAGCGATTCAATACAGAGGTCCAAGACCCTGTAAGGGGCAAAAGGGTCCTAAATAGACTCTACAACATGGAGATAACATTTGAAATACCAGGAGTCAACCCATTCAAGGTTCAAGCAATCCTTGACACAGGAGCAACTGTCTGCTGTGTCAACCAAGAAATTGTCCCACAAGAGGCATTGGAGCCAAGTGCCTATCCCATACAAATAAATGGGGTAAATTCAACTCAGATAGCCAGTTTAAAACTCAAAAATGGTAGTATGCTGATTGAGTCGAATAGGTTCAGAATTCCCTTCACCTATTCTTTTTCGATGGGGAAGAAGGAGGGAGTTCAGATGCTGATCGGGTGCAATTTTATCCGATCAATGCAAGGTGGATTACGAATCGAAGGCCAGAACGTGACTTTTTACAAAAATATCACGACAATTGCAACCACAACAGATGCTGAGGTGGTACAAATCGCAATTCCTGAGCTCGACCTGACGGGCTTAGAATACATTGAAGTAAGAGAGGCCGTAGCATACCACCAAGAGCAAGAGTCACAACAGTTTAAAGAGAAGTTCAGACCACTACTCAACAGACTAAAAGAACAGGGGTTCATTGGAGAAAACCCTCTGAAACACTGGTCGAAAAATCAGGTGACGTGCTCTCTCGACATCATAAATCCTGATCTCCAAATTCAGGATAAACCTCTGAAGCATGTGACGCCTCAAATGAAAGAACAATTTGAAAAACATACAAAGGCGTTATTACAACTGGGAGTAATTAGGCCTAGCAAAAGCAGGCACAGAACCATGGCTATAATGGTCAATTCTGGAACCACCATTGACCCAATCACTGGCAAAGAAATTAAAGGCAAAGAGCGCATGGTATTCAACTACAGGTCCCTCAACGATAATACTCATAAGGATCAGTATAGCCTCCCTGGCATCAATACTATCCTTAAAAAGGTCGGTCACAGTAAGATCTACTCGAAATTCGATCTCAAGAGTGGATTTCATCAGGTGGCAATGGCACCCGAGTCAATTGAATGGACTGCTTTTGTGGTGCCTGGTGGCCTATATGAATGGCTCGTTATGCCATTTGGACTGAAGAATGCACCGGCTATTTTTCAAAGGAAAATGGATCAGTGTTTTGCTGGTACCGAAGATTTTATAGCGGTGTATATTGATGATATTCTAGTATTTTCTGAGAATGAACAACAACATGCCGAGCACCTTAGAAAAATGCTAGAAATCTGTGAAAAATGGGGCCTCGTACTCTCTCCAACGAAGATGAAGATAGCAGTTAGAGAAATTGAATTCCTTGGAGCAATCATTGGAAGGAGTAAGGTGAAACTCCAACCCCATGTCATAAAAAAGATCGTCTCCTTTGATGAGGAGAAACTGAAAGAAAAGGCCGGACTCCGAGCATGGTTAGGCATACTCAATTACGCCAGGAGTTACATTCCAAAACTTGGGACTCTTCTAGGTCCCTTGTACACAAAAACCAGCCCTCATGGAGATAAGCGCCTTAAACCGTCTGATTACGAACTAATCAGAAAAATCAAGGAAAAAGTGCAAAACTTGCCAGATTTGGAGCTTCCACCAACAGGGAGCTATATTATCCTTGAAACAGACGGATGTATGGAAGGATGGGGTGGCATATGCAAATGGAAACCAAAGAAACATGACCCTAGATCCATAGAAAAGATTTGTGCCTATGCTAGCGGCAAATTTCCGGTGATCAAGTCAACCATTGATGCAGAAATACACGCTTGCATGGAAACATTGAAGGCACTAAAAATCCACTATCTTGATCAACAAGAGATAACGCTAAGGACTGACTGTCAAGCGATAATATCCTTTTTCAATAAGTCAGCCCAAAATAAACCATCAAGGGTTAGATGGATAAATTTTGTTGATTATGTAACAGGGACAGGAGTGCAGATTAATTTCGAGCACATAGATGGTAAGCTAAACAGCTTAGCAGATGCACTCTCCCGATTAACAACAAAATTGGCTGTCACCAGCGAGATACAAGAACAACAAGAGCTATTCTTAGCACATCTTGAAGGAGCATTCGAAGAAGCAGACCGATTTAGTGATAGCCTGAACAAGCAGATGAATGAGCTAATCTTAAAAATTAGCTCTTTACTCTGATTTCCCTTTAAAATCCAAATAAATGTTTAATTATTCTTGTTTTTTTTTCAGGTCTGATGGTAATCTACGGAAAACCATTGATCTTTGGCAGTAATCTACGGAAAACTGTCTTTTGTTTAATAGTTTCAGTTTGTTTATATTTTTGCAGAAATGGTGCTGGAATATTTAACCCATATTTTTAGAAGCTATGAAGGATCTCCACGTTATAGTCTCAGGCCAGATTCCAGGATAGCTCTTAACAACGCTGTCCGCTGGGGAGCATCATGTGGCCAGACAGAAGAAATAGAAGACTATGAGACAATCACTTGTGATTTATTGTTTTCAAGGCCAACTTTGAATATGGAGGGAGGAATGAGAACAAGGCTCATGGAATTACACCAAGCCCAAATTCAAAAGTCCCTTACAGAGCTTGAAAAATTGCTAGTCATGAGCAATTTGCAGAAGGTCAGACTTGAACAACATGCTAGCAAGGATAATTGGGCAAGGGATGCCCTCGAACCTGTTAACGATAATATCGAAAAGTTGATTGAAGCTCACAGTAAGTTTCGAATAATCCAGCAGAGCATCTATTATTAGGTAGTGTGCATAATATGCTTACTTTCGGTGCCAACCTGTTTGGTCTGTTAGTGGGCATCTTTTCTTTTCTAAAAAGGCATCTTTATAATGGTGCCAGTATGAAATAATTGTACTGGTGTGTTTTAGTGCGCCACTTGGTGCATCTTTAGGCGCATTATTGAAGTAGTGCGCTTTTCTTTATTTTGCTTTTGGACAGCACTGAGGTAGTGCTTTCCTTTATTTCATTTTCAGATCGCACTAGGTGTGTCAGTGCGCATCTTTTTATTTGAGTGGGAGACAAAAGTATGTGGTAATCCAATTAATTGCATGACGATGGGGCCCAATGAGCACCCGATGCATTATTGAGATACCAGACTCGAGTCTCTATAAAAGAGTGTCATTTAGAAGTTGCAAGACACACAGAAAAACTCTGAAGTCTTACTTCTTCTCTTGTAATCTTATTCTATCAATAAAAACTTTCTCTTGCAATTCCATAAAAATCTTTGAAGCCAGCATTACTTATAATCCGAAGTTTCAAAGTCGATCAGTTCGTTTCCACTTTGGTATCAGAGCGAGGTTTGTTTCTTAATACTATTTATGGCTTTCTAAATTTCTGTGTGTTCTAGGTAGGCACTTAAGGGGGAGATTATACCAAATCCTTAGAAAGTTCAAGGTCTGAAACATATATTTAAATTAATTAAGTCTGAGAGCGTTAATTTTAAAGTTTGAAAATTTCAAAAATTTTGGAAGAATCAAAAGAATCACACTGCCGTACAGTACTTATTAGAAAGGAAGATCGCGGATAAACACTGTGATGTGAGAGGAACCTAAAATCAATAGAAATTGTCATTCTAAAAATTAAATTCAAAGACTGTTAATTATTAACCCGGGTGCACAATTGGAGTAACTCTAGTATAAATACCAGGGAATATTCCCTCTAGAGTGGCAAAAACACAGTTTTGAAGATTTCGGGTGGCATAAACAAAATTGCCCCTAAATATTATTGAGGCCGAATAGTGGGATAAAGTGTGTCAAATAGCCGACAAGTATGAAGGCATGCCATCGAAATATCATATGTCTATACCTAAAGCAATGCAAGTTGAACTAGAAAGCTATTTATCTAGGGGCCGTTTCGATCGCTCATGAATAAGAGGAATAGTCTATTTTTAGACGAAAAATATTGAGAAGTGTGTAATTTTGTGAAAAATTTGAATGGTTAGGAATAAATTTTCATCTAAAAAAAACTATTCCTCTTATTCCTAAACGATCCAAACGGTTCCCTAAATAGTTGCTGAATTAGAATGTTTGTCTAATATATTGATTTTTAGGCATTATTTTGAAGGATTTCGTGGCGTTCTTAGCAACAGAATTAGGTAAGCATTAGAAGTTTGATGATGCATGCAAAGATATTGCGACTTATGTACGAAGTAATTATACGTACAAGTTTATTAGTATACTCAATTCGGATAAGCACAAACTGAATAAACCTGTCGGTTTCTTTCGAAATTACTTCAACGGTTGGTGAACATTATTTTGAAGAAAGCAACCCAAATTAATAGGAAATGGGAAAAAAAAAAGGATAATTCTTATCAACTACAAGGTCATTATACGCCAAAAGACAGAGAATTTAATGAGATGCTTGCGCTAATCTTACTCGTCATAATTGAATTATTTAAAACATATATAGTTTTCGAAGATCGATGATTTCAGAACATCTAGAATAACAAGGACAGCATGCAAGCCACATGTAAGGATTAAGGAAACACTTGCTTTAATTGGGATAACATCCCAATTTCTTTCATAAAAAAAACATTTCAGTTGATAATTAAACAACTTACAACTATAATTAAGCAAAAGTAGAACCTTAGACATAGATACAGAAGAGAAGTAAACAAAATCAAGCATGAGGAAGGATGAAGAGCCAAACAAGCAGCTGCAAGCCGAGCTGCGGAGTGACGTGCTGGAGAAGGTGGTAATGGACGTGCTGATGGCCGATTTACCATCGGCCTCATGCGTGTCGTGCGCGAGAGTGGCGCCGCGCTGTGCATTCATCCCTACTCTATCGGCCGTGCCAACTGCCCTGGCTAGTACTGCGCGACGTATGTAGCCCCAAGTCGGTTGTCCTTGTACATGCATGCCTTGGACCCGTACTCTCGGTCCTGGATCTCTTTTTCTCTTTCAAACAAACCATTTGAAATGGTGATGCCTTGCATCCTTCGAAGGTCGGGAGGAGATCGGTTTTACGCCCTCCTGTTCCGCAGGCAGGGGCGAAGCTACGTGGCGAATGGTGGGTCCATGGACCCACCTCAAAAAAAAATTTCTTAGTATTGTATTTGTTTTGTAATTAAAAAAAAGTCACAAGAAGTTAGAGACCCATCTCAAAATTTTAAAGGACCCAGCTGGACATGTCGTGTTTGATTTGAATTGCATAACAACGTTTAAAAAATTGCATATGGATCCAGGTAGTATTTGTTCCTGACTAATCGCCTTCTTCCTCCCAATAAATATTATTAAGACAAAATTTAGAATAGAATGAAATATTTGGATGAATAATTATTTGTAGCATATATATACTAACGCGAATCTCGTGCATTGTATGATTCGTCTATATAATGTTTTGTGAACTTTAGAACATTATAAACAAAAGCTACCACATAAGATAAAATATACAATTCGGATATTATATAAGAACTGACATTCTTTCAAAAAAAAAAAGAACTGACACTAAAAATCATAAATATTATTCCTGTCAAAAAAATTCTGAGCGCCACAAAAGATAAGAAATATTGTGGTTTGAATAGTGGTCAAATTTCTCTGTATGCCCTCCTATCTTTATATATCTATAATATAGGAAAAAAAAATGTTCAATAAGATGTCTAATGAACATATTATGTAAAATTATGATAACAATGAAAATTCATAGGAAATCATTGTATTTTTTTTATTGTCTTAATTTTTAAATTATTATTTTGTATATTAAATATATTATTTTAGATTTTCTATTATTATTATAATATATATTTGATTTCTCATGAATTTTTTATGTCACGTTATTTAGAGTTCTTTATTTAAAAATTATTATTATACTATGTCTATATTAAAAGTTACATCATACATATATTTTCAGCAAAAAAAAATTACGGACCCTGTTGACATAAAATTCTAGTTTCGCCACTGACCGTAAGATATTGGTAACGATCTATTCTCTTATATTTATATGAATATATAATATATTGATCAGGCGATCTGGAAAGATCCATTTGGTGCCAAGTGGGAGGAGGAAAATTAAGATGGGGCCGGTGCGTCGATCGGCATTGGGGGCGTGGGCTATCATGGTTGGCAATGATGAGAAGCTGACGTTGTTACTTGTTTAGTGTGGGGAGAGAAGCAGATGGACGTGGACGTGGATAAGGGAGATGATGCCACGTGGACGTGGCAGGGTTTTTGTTTTGTTCGGTACTGGAGGTGTGCGGAACGGATTACGGTGGGTACGTCCGTACGTGTGCAATCCGGTGGTGGGTTTCGAGGTGGGAGTGGGTCCCGTGTCCAGAGACCGAGAGAGTCGGGGAGAATCCAATGGGTAGGAATAGGATACTAGGATTCTATTCTATATATTTCTATGTGGTTCAGGTTCTTCTCCTCCTGTTGGCTGTTGGTTTAGTCAGCCTTTCTTCTTTTATATGCAAGTACAAATCGTAAGTTTACTTTATTATCTATATAATATAATGTCAAATGCTTATATTTTCTTACAAAGTGATGCTCTTCGATCTTGTAGTTGTTGATAACACCTTTCTCCTTTGGTTTAGAATCGTGGCATTTCTATTTTGAAAGATGGGCTTGAAAACCACAAAGAGAGTGGCTTAGGGATTAACTAAATATGGGCTTATAAGGTGGCCTAAGAGAGTAGCTCAAAATAATATCAAACAAGAAGGAAAAAAAAATAAGGCCCAATCATTCATAAAATAAAAATAAAGCAAGCCCCATATGATATTCGGGATGAACGATACATGGATCGTGATGTGATGTGATGTCTTATGTGGCGTTTTGTTTTGTTTTCTGCAACCAAACTAGAAGAAATCGCAACGCTAGAACATTAATATACTATTGTTCAGCCGCAGATCCCATTTTCATCATGAGAATATATATCATATATTATGTGTCATCTGTTGGATGTGGAATTATGAATTATCCAACCCAATCCACTACTCTTATTACATAGTTACTTTCATCCAACTTCAAATTCCAAATTTAGTCACTCCTCTCGTCACATAACCACTATATATGGCTAGCTCCCTTTTAGAGTCTTCAAAATTTTCTTTACACAATTATATGTTCTTGTTATTTTTCTCATAATTGTTTTTTCCCCCTTTTTTGGGTCCAATTTCGGTGTTCCGAATTAGAAAGAGAAAGACGAAAAATTTTCAGTTGAGAGTATGCTTCGGAAATTGAGCCAATTAATTATCATTAATAAAGAAAAAAATTAAAAGGCCTAAAAAGGAAAATTAACCTTCAATTCATTAACATTTGACGGCTTTCTGATGTCTCTAAAGAAAGGCCTAGAGGGGGGTGAATAGGCACAAAATCAACTTCCTAAACCGGTATGGTCAATATTTGGTTCAAATCAAGTTTGGTCTAATCACAAAAACAAGTCACAAGCAATCCACAACGCAAGAAGAGTAAAGAGAGGAGAAAAAAAAAGTGACACGCGATATATTACAGAGTTCCGACCCGCTAGGAAGAGCTAGCCTTAGTCGTACGTCTCCGGTAGTTCCGCAACCACGAAATGGGTCGCGCTCCGTTCAATTCCACAACGAACGGGACTACAACTTCGAACCAAATCACCTTGTTACAAGAACTCTCAAGGTGGATTGTCCTAACTCAATTAAACAAACACAAACACTCAAAGAATTGAGCCTCTAACTAAATCACTCGACAAATCTAGCGATTAGCACCAATGGATTGGTTGACACACTCTAATCTCAATAATTTTGCTATTTTAAAACTCAAACATAAGAGAGAATATTGTCTAACTGGTTGGAGCTCAAAAAGAAGGAATTTCAAAGGTTTCAAAAGTGTCTAAACAGTTCCAAGAGGCCCAATATATAGAAGACGCCAACAGCTTCAAAAACCAGTCAAAACATACTCTACCGTTGTAACGCAGAACTAGTCGTTGAAAAAAATCAAACGGTCATAGACAATGCTGTTGTGAGTTGTCAGAGCGTTGTGTAATGTTTTATAGAGTTGCGCAACGCTTTAGCAAAAGTCCAAAGCAGATGCTCAACAGTTCCGTTGGAACTTGTCAGAGCGTTGTGTAACGCTAAGAAGCGTCGCACAATGGAGGATTGAAAAGAAGGAAGGCAGTTCTGACAAACTCAAACACCATTGTCAGAACGTCATACGACGATGACTGACGTTACACAACGTGAGCGTTGCTCAACGCTATTCAGCGTTGGCCAACATAACCTGCACTTTTACATGCAAAAACGCCAACAGCCTGCGTGCTGCATGCATGGAACATGGGTCATGCATGCAGCAGCGCTGTTGAGCGATGTCTGAGCGATGTTTGAGCAAAGTTGAAGTGCAGGGCTCAGACTAACGTTGTGCAACACTGTAGGGCGTCACACAACGTTGACGCTGCCCAACGCTATTTAGCGTTGGACAACGTAACCTGCAGTTTTGCATGTAAAAATACCAACTTGCTTGCCTGTTGCATGCATGGGACATGGGACATGCATGCAGCAGCGCTGTCTGAGCAGTGCAGAGTTGCCTGCTCCAAATCATCGTTGTACAACGCTGAATAACGTTGCACAACATAGAAGCGAAAATATTATGTAACGTTAACTAGCGTTGCACAACGTTCTAACAAGGGGAGATAACATATTTAACAAGTTTAAAAGCAAATGAACTAGTGTTGCACAACGCTACTGAGCATTGTGTAACGCTGTTCCAATCTTGTCAGAAAATTTTGCAACTTAAGAGCGAAATAACTTCGCGTTGTGTAACGGCAAATAGCGTTGTATAACGCTTGACAGAAAAACTGAGCATTTTACCAGCAAATTGATTGAGATTGGTTTAGAGTTTAATTATACCTAAATTATTGACTCTACCTAATCCAATGCAGTCTCTTGAAGCTCCAAAACTTGTGCCACACTATTTTAATCCATTTTTCAAAAAATCTAACTATTTAAACAATAAATGGAAATGTTAGTTTTAGGGTTTTGGTGTTGTTTTGCAAATCGGAAAATCGAAAGAAAATATTTAACCAACACTTTCCATGGCTGGTAACTTGTTTAAGAAAAAAGGAAAGAACTCTTGTCCTTTTCCATGCAAGCTAAATATATACACTGATATTGACCCTCTTTTCTTCAATGAAATTAAATTTCAATTTCAATTTTACTCATTGTATACTTTTCTTATTTTGATTTTTCCAGATAAATATAGATTGAAAACCTCCAAAGTCCAAAGCATAGAGACAGTCGGACTTTGTTCAATAGTATGAATTTTATTAATCAATTGAAAAACTAAAAAGGTTCTTCTTATAGATCATAATCCCCGATAGATTGTAATAATCATGAAACTATCCCTTAATTGTAAATTGTAATTATGCTCCCGACATGGTAGCTTTCATCACCTACCTCCTCCTGTTTGTGTTTGAAATTTGCTTGATAGCTGCTACCCTTTATATAAAGAGACCCAAGAGAAAAAATAGACTTGTTACAAGAGGCCAATAAATTCCAGGTAATGTGTGTTTGGATGAACCGTGAATAGGGAATAGAAATAAGAAATTTCAGTTTGCATGCTTATCCATATTTCTTATTTTTATACTATGATTTTGTTAGTATAAGAATAAGGGTCTAAATTTTTTATTCTTGTGTTGTTTGGGTTACACAAGAATAAAAATAAACACGCAAACCGAAATTCCTTATTTCTATTTCATATTCCCGGCTCATCCAAACACACCCGTAGATAGACACTGTCATAAATTATTAATCGTATTAATTGGATTGGATGAGTACTATTTTATTATTCTCGTGCGAATCATCTTTAGCTCATAAAATAAGCCTTTGTTGTGTCACTTATAATCGATTTATTCAAGCTCAAATGCCTAAATAAAATAAAATGAAGGCGTTCATATTGAACAGAAAGCTCAACAAAAATTTTATCCAAATCAGATTTAGACAGGCTAGTTGACTTATGTTATGTAGACATGTCGTATTCAGGAAATTATCAATGGCAAGTTGGCAACAATTATTGCAGCGAGTTCCAGAATTATGGATGATTCCATTCTTTATTCCAGAATTATGGCAATTATTCTAGTTTATTACAGCACTTCTTATATTTTCTTCTATATTAATTAAAATATTGTACAAATTATATTATTATAATTATAACTATATATATAATTGGAGAGGTGTGCGTTGCACGTGGAGGGCCTTAGACACTGTAGTTACAATAGTAATTAATCGAAATCGTTCATTCTCTATTATTTGATCTGGCCCGTTAACTTCATCCAGCCATCAAGACTTTGATTGGTTGGCGCTCTTTCTAGAAGCGCGTGAGCCATACATGATACATCTTTCACTTTGTGTTGGTCTTTTTTTCTGTCGTCTCTAGCAATCTGTCCACCAAGGATGAAAGTGGTATATTGTTATCGTTTTCCATGCAAAACAGACCATTATGTTTCCGTTTGAAACGTTAAATAGGCCTACTGTTCACTCTCTCTCTCCCCCTTTGAGCTATAGTGTTGTACAGTTTTCAGAGTTTGCAACTCTTTTGCATCAACATCAAGAGAAGGGTTCTAGTGCCTACATATTGAATGTCCCAAATACCTCCAAAACACATTTTTTTAAATTTTTTCAAAATATAAAATTTAAACTTCAAATCCAAACCATTGATCTTATTTGATATAACGAGCGATGCATCTTCATAAGTTTTATAAATTTTCAAGTTTATTTGATACTTGATCAAATGGCTAAAATATGAACATATTATAATTAATCTATCAAATTTAATTAGATTCGTTTAATATTCAATCTCTTGATCAAGTATTAAATTAATAACCTTTAAAAATTATAAAATTTATATGAAAATGCATCCCTAGTTATATCAAACAATATCAACTGTTTGGATTTGAAATTTGAATAAGTAGTAAAAAAAATATGTTTTGGAGCATCTGGAGACATCCAAAATGTGGACATCGGAACCCTTCCCCAACGTCAAATATCAAATCATAAGAAACTTTGTGTAGTTCTTTACATGTGATACCAAAAATTTACTATATTCGAAAAATCACTCAAAAATTTTCGGGGATACACCACGCATCATAGCTTCTGAATTACGAGTCATGCATACCATGCATTATTGATTTAGAAGAGTATACAACACAACAGCATGAAAATGATGTTAGATAATTGAAACAAAAACAAAGAGCAAACCATGCAGCTTGACGTCGCATCTTTGCTATATTTGCACCGACCAAATGATCAAAATATCCATATATTATTTTATTATTTATTATTTATTAGTGTTTTTTTTTGCAATTTATGTTTTCAAAGGATGTTGTCATAACAAAAAGTGTTGCATGGTATTCTCTTAAGTGTAATAAGCACGCATTCAAATATAACAATTAAAAAAATAATCTGGTCTATCGTTGTCGCAATCATTGCTTCTCTAATGGAGTAATAGAAGTGATTGATGTTTATTGAGGGGAAAAAAAATTAATCGCGCAATGTACGATATTAGCACTAGTTTAAATTTAATATGGTAATGCGAATATGTTAATCAAATATGCAAAGGTTATATAATTAATGAATCCTTATTTATGATCACTTGATCAGCTTTCCAACAAAAAAGTTTTAACAGACTTTACTTCTAACAATTTTAACTATTCGTGATGCTCGAAGTTATGTAAAAGTTGCAGAAAATACAAAATGCTTCAATAGCATTGAATTTCAAATTTTCAAAATAAGAAATAAATAAGTAAATAAAACAAGAAGAGAACGATAACATTTATTTTAGAAAATGTGTGTGAATTAATATTTGATTTAATATGTAAAGAAACTGTTCGCCAAGTGGAGATTCTAAGCGCAAAAAACCGATTTAGAAATTATTGCGAATAAGTAAAATTGAGGGTTTGATATCGTATCAGATCTTTTATGAAAGGCAACTAGGCATCTCATCGTGCTTCGCGCGATGTAGTTCTGGCTGTGATTTATGGCAAAAGATGTCTTTAGGATGGTGGTTGTGATGGTCAGGTGATGATGGATGGAATTGTTGTTTTTTTGTCTTTTTTTTTAATTTTTTGTTATGTATGGTAACTCTCTGTAAATAAAATATTTCCTTTTTTTTCGATGAATCATTTGCCGGGTGTATTATCTGGGATAAGCATAGTATAGTTTTTCCTTCTTTTTTATTTGTTTTGTGGTGGACCTTTTCTTTTTTATTTTTTTCTTTTCCTACGTTGCTTCATTGATTCTGTTGCTGTACATGTGTTTGGCATAATGATTATCACAAAAGATTTGAAACGATCAACTTCTTATCTCAATATCTTAAACTATCTATTGATTGAATTTGCTAGATTATAGAAACATGGCACATGCTAATTCGATAGATCATGTAAGGAGTATACATACATACCATGAGTAATTTAATAAGTACATTGCTGGTTGTTATAGGCATTCAACTGGATGCGACATGATATGTTATGTCATTAGCAGAACATACATAATCATAGTTGAAGTCCTATAACAATCTAAGAAGCGAAAATATTTGGCAGTGAATATCTGGCATAAATTTTGTGAGAAAGGTAGGAACCTTGTTCGATGCGAGTTTAACAGTGGCACCTTGCTGCTTTGGAGATGATGGTGTTCCTTCATAGTCTGATGGTTGTGATGTTTCTGCCACTTTGTCTGTGCAGTGCAGGGCTAAAGCCAGGCTTTATGCAACTTAAACGGTTGTAAGGCGCCATCTTTGCAGCCAAGACCTAGAGGTACTATAGAAATATTCACACTCGTACTAAAAACATAATCTTGTTGGGACCTGAGCATACTTGTGTTGATTAGTTTATGTGTACATGCAGACACAAAGTAACAAAAAAATGTACAAAAACCTGACATTTACCAGTACAAAGATGAAAGAACGTTTGACATAAGAGTTAATAATGAATAGAAAATCAAATTCTTTCTCTACTGGCACATATTTGTACGCACCTTACTCTAAAGTAGCACATTAAAGGTAGAACCACAATGAGACACTAACTGTACTATAGGGACTTCATTCAGATTAAAGCTGAGACATCTTATAAATTCTCGCACATTAATATCTAATCTGAAAGAAAAGTATCATAAAATTTGATTATGTTTAATTAAAGAAGTTAAGTGTAGTGAAAATAAACTTCTTGTTGATATAATTTGAGATTAACTATTTTCATAAGAAAATAAAAAAAGAGCTAAGGTTAGTGAAAATAGATTATTTACTGCACTTGAAACTAATAATTTTATAAAATCTTCCAATAAATAACAACATATCATCATTTAATTGAAAAATCGATTACTCATCAACTTCTAACCTGGCTTGTTAGAAGAAATAATAATTCTGCTTGAAATAATAATAAACTGAGCAACTAAGCTCTGTGCTTGTATAATTATACCTGACAGTATTAAGTTATGGTTAATTATGTTTTTGAAATCAGTATTTAGTATTAATTAAAATTAGTAGTTAGCAATCATTAGTATAGTTTTCACTAAACTTCTTTTTCATCATAAAATTTGATCACTCTCATTTTTTTATTACTTTTTCCCTTTTATACCCTAACACATTAAAAAATGCTGCACACCATGTATATAAAGAGGATTACATCATATTATTAATTTGCTAGATAGGTATTGTTACTGCTATTGTTACAGCAGAATGAATAAAAGCATTGCAAATACTTTGTTTATATAAAATTCATTTGATTTGGTTATATACAATGTAAATATACACCTTAATATATTTACGTGATCTTACCAGCACATCTTTTCTGTGAAATTAGACGGTAAAAGAAACAATTGAGACACTAAGTGTTGTCTTGAGATCTATGCCTCTTTCAGCATAGCTACTATACATATCTCATTTAAACATAGCAATTATGTCTCAAGGGCAAAATGGACACTTGCATGACTATTGGGTAGACATGAAAAAGCTAATAAATCATAGCTTCGAGCAGGTTCAATGTAGAGAAAATACCACTAATTTGAGGGCTAATACACAACTTATTTAATAGACATAAGCATGGCTGAAGCAAATTTGGGATAATTGTTCAGTTACTTGTATGATTAAGTCAATTGACCAAATGAAGAAAGCATCTTTGTATAGATGAGTTAAAAAGCATACCTGGGCCTACTCATCACTCGTAAATCTATCATAATTTGTTCCTTGCTTCATTCAACCTGGGTTCAGACAGTCAGATAATCACAATAAGCTCCATTTGTTGCATAATATCCTTATTTTAATACATCACAATTATTATTTGTTAGTCTATCATAAATAACTGAATTGGATGAAGGAGAGAGAGGGTTTCATATTCCAACACAGTTGCATTGCAATCACATTTACTGGTTGTAGTAGTACTACATACATACATGGTCCAAAATGAACACTATCAAATAAACTTCATTGGTCTAGCAGTTTTACCGAAGGTGTCGTTTAATTAGGACTCCATGCCTAGCACGACTGATGCCTATCCTAGTGTTCTGGCATCAATTTATAAACAGGAATATTATTAACTCTAATTTAGATCAATAAACAACAAATGAATACATGAATGTTAAAAATTTATAGTGATACCATAATGATAAGTTATTGTTGAACAACAGCTAAAGTTACAGAGGGTGAGTTATCTTCATTGCGCTGCTCTTCCTTTAACAACCTCTAATGTTATTCTTGCAATCTTTAACAAAGAAGCCTCAGTAGAAACCTGATACAAATTTCTCTATGAAATCAAATTAATAGAAGAAGTCCCTATTTCCAAAAAAGAATAAGAGGGCAAAACTGTAAATTAATAGAAGAAGTCCCGAATCAAACTATGATTTCATCAATCAATGCTAACCGAGTGGGATGCACCAAGGGAGAAAAAAACACAGCTTGATTTCATTAATCTTCAGTGGCATCACATGAGTTGTAATGGTTCTTCGACATCCACATTATACATTAAATTTAAACTTAAAAAATAATCAAGAAGCAATTATCGAAAAATATTTCTGAATAGCAGAAACCTGACATTTTGTAAAGAAGAACAGATCCTCTGGAGTCCCTGTGCTTGCTTCGCCAGTGGCAACAACATGTGTTAAACAATTGTTGCCCTCAAACAACACATACCAACAACCTTAGTATCTCGATAAGTCTTTGGCAACTACTATTTCAACAATATCGATTGCCTGATAATGTGAAAATAATAAGTCAGGTTAGTATCTGAATAGATCATTTGTATGAACAAAAAGAGTACCTTTTTTCATTTAAGGCTGAAACCAATTCAAATCAAGACAGTGAAGTACATTAAGAAAAAAAAACTAATCATTCAATACCAAACGTGATCTTATTTGAAATTAACAAATATGAAAGCACAAAACCTGCTAGTAAGATGAAACGATGAACAAATTATAGTGGTAGGTGCTGACTTGTACCTTGAGCACAACAACAACGCTTAATTCTTAATCCCATTGGATATTGTCTGGAATATAAAAAATTTAAAATAAAATAGGCCAGTTGAGAGAATTATAGTTTTAATATAAACCGAGCAACTAATATCTTACCTTCATATACAGATGAAGATTGAGATCAAGCTTGATATGTACAGTTTTTTGCCTTCTTGAAAGCTCAGTTAGCATACCTACAAACATTCGGAAAGGGACATGTAATTATCATTGTCGATCAGTTCTCAAAGTCTATATCATGCCAATTATGTTTTTTTTTTTTTGCCCAATGGACATATAATTATTTAACTATGAAAACAAATCAATATAAAGGTAAGGATATCAAGGGGTATCTAAAAAAAATGTATGTCTTACTAAGACACCTCATTTTTCAGTACAAAAAATGACACTTCAGAGGGCAAGAATAGAAAACATTCAAAAATAATCAAATTTAATTTGTGCTTTTAATATTTTAATATGTTTTTTTAGTTGAGATTGTTCTGATATGTGTACCTGCATCTTTCATCTATATGAATAACAACATCGGCTCAGAAAAAATTTGCATACTATTTTTTCTTTAAGATATGTATAATGAAATAATTATTTTGGAATAGGGATGGTAGAAAAAGAACCCTTTTGACATAAGGGAATTAAAAAAAAAACTAAACAAATATAAAGAAATAAACAAAATGCCTATCCTAATCCTTTCGCCTGCCACCCCTCACCCCTCTCAAAAAAAAATAAAGAAAAATAAGGGAAAAAAAGAAACAAAAGGTACCATAACAATATCACAAAAAGGAGACCAGAAGAACCTGCTACGCAAGCATGCGAAACAACCCTGTCAAAAAAAATGTATACTGAGAAATTCACAGAGCACACTAACCAAATATCGAGAAATTTATGCAAAATACTAACCCAAAACGAAAAGATTCTTCAAGACAATATAAAAACACACCAAATCGATAGGAGGTGCTCTAGTTCTCTTTCTCTTGAAGAAAACAGAATCGATTTTGTTCAACCCAATCATGTCTGCAAGTCTCGCAGCAAGTCTGGTAGAGAGATTCTACCTAATCAATGGAGTGCAGTTATTAGCCTCCCAAACAATCCCAAATGTTCTTGTAACTAACGATCTCAAAAGATTCAACGAATTCATAATGAAGACATTTTTAAAATAAACAGAGAAATCGCAGAACAAAGGGAGGGAATAGACCTTATACCCAGAAGAGGAACAGAAAGCCATGATCCGACCAATCAGCGAAGCAGAGAAGGAACCACTAAAAGAACATTCAATCGGTACACACGTGAAAGAGAAGAAATTGATCTACTCAACCGTACCGCTGATGTTCTGAGGCAAGATCGGAGATCGTAGCCATTTTGGCAAAGAGGAGAACAATGCATCTGTGGAGAAGAACGGTCTCTCTCTCCTGCTTTCTTTTTTGGCTCCGTGCAGAAAAGCGATGGAAGAAGGGTCGAGAAGCAGGTAGAGTTCATTCATCCTTGTTGCCGTTGCTGCTATAGCCGTTCATGTGGCTGCAAGAATCCAAATAGAAAGTTATGTAAGGTTTCCTGTGCAACACGGAAGGAAATAAGCAAAAATGCAAGGAAAATCTAAAGCAATGATCGATAGTGGAGACATCTTGTAGCCGTTTGTGTGTCCGCAAGAAGTCAAATAAGAAAGCACGCAGAAAATTTGTTTGAGACACAGAAGACCATAGCAAACAACGGACAAAAAATCCAAAACACAAAATTGATGGTGGATACGGATGGGCAGGATCAAATCCATCGCAAATGCACGAAAATTGAACGGCTCAGATTGGTGCAAAGTTACTGTAGATTGAGCCACTCAACTATGAATGTTTTATGATTGGCAAAGGCACCACAAGGAAATTCAGATCCGCTGTGTCGCGCGGTACGATGGCCGTCTGATTAGGATCCAATGGACAAGGGAGCCCCGTGCATGTAACCTAGATTGATAGGCCCGTAAAAAGTGAACCGTCCGATCAAGATCAGACGGCTCGTAGTGCGCTACACGGTGTGTCGCGCAACAGCAGAGTCGGATTGCACCACAAGGAACTCAATCAGAGTCGAACAAAGACTGTTTGATAAGATCTTTCTATACGTACATATACTAGAATCTAATTGGGGCCTCACTTTCTGTTCTACTGTTCGTAGGGGTGTATTAAAAAAATAAATAAATCCGTCCGACCTGTTGAACCGTCCGATCCGATCTGTATTTTAACGGATTTAATTATTATTCGGATTGATTTGGGTTTTAATTTTACAAACACGATATAATTGGACTGGGTTATGTTTTTTATTCGAATAATCTGATACAAACCCGACCCATTTAAGATGTGATCTGATATGTTTCGCATAAAGCCATAAAATTAATTGGCGTTTACTTTTCACCTTGTTCCAATACAGATGCCTCGTCTTCTGTCATCTCCTAGCCAGAGACGCAAACCCTGGTCCCTAGGCAAATGTTGTGACGCATAAAATTCTTGTGAAATTGAAATCATATATAAATGTGTGCATGGGTTATACAAACAAATGCATATCAGGACACCAATTTGTAAAGTTCTTGTGATCATATCACCCGTAACCTAACACATAAATATGATCAAGGTCCAAGAACGTGGCTTTTCTGGAAAAACACACACACACACACAATATGATCATGCCATGGGTTATATAAACAGACGAATATGATCATGCTACATAATGTTCTTGTGAACTTTATCCCGATACATTAATGTTGATATTCTTCATCCCAATATTAGGGCACCAATTGTTTCTTAATTTTATTTGTATCATATATAAATCTAACTTGTTTAATCCGAAAACTCATAGATGAAAATTTATATAGGTTGAATTGGATTATAGGTTGATCGACTATATAATTGAGTTGGATTGAAATTTTAAAAAAAAATTACAAACCCGTCTATTGGAAAGACGGTTCACAAACAGTTGTAAGAATAAAATTACGGATTTTCTGTGGCACTTTGTATGTAATTCTGTTGAACGAATTTTTTTTCCTATTTAAATTTTAGTAACAGTTCTCAAATTGATAATCATAAAAAAAAATAAATCAATCACGCAAAAAAGGTTTTGGATTCTCGAAGCCCACCACTCAGATATTTCCACAATTTAATGGCAAAAATTGATAAGTGTTCTAGACTTCTAGTATTCTAGAACCATGTGGGCCCACCAAATTGGTGAATCAGAACTAAATTGAAAGGACACAACCATAATTAATAGATGTTAGTGTCCTTATTCTACCAGACGTTGAAAAAACTATACAACGCAATCCCTGTCATGATTCATGAAGCAATTACAAAAAAAATAATAATAAATAAATACTTCAATCATACTGTATTATTCTCACAAAACAAATTGTTTTGTGTATATTAATATTAGATTTTTAATATTTTTAATGGATGGTATTCAAAAACTAAACGAATTTTGTAAACAATCTTTTGAGATCTCAGCATTAGGTCTACGGCTACTCCTAATTCAACGTATGGATCCAAGAGGGGTTACACATTAGATCTAGCGTGTAAACATCTGTTTGTGTAGTTCGATCGATTTTATTTATAATTGGATATCAATCGCTAGACAAAACAACAGTATATTTTATTTTTCTATCTAATAAAGACGTAAATTGAGTAACATATCGATTTGATTACATGATGTCTCTCTTTTTTCTTATTTGCCAATGTATGAGGACATCTTTTGCTAGTTTTACTAAAAAAAATGCAAAACTTTTCTAAGTATATTCAACGATTTCACGATTTTTTTTATAAATGATAAATGATTTACAGTAATATTTGTGGAATTTATGAAACTTCTCTAATATAGGGAAATACTTACATGTATTAGCATGAATAGGTTATTTCGGTATTATATCTAAATTTATTGAGACTTCTTTCAATTTTTTTCAAGTTTTCGAATTTGTTATCAGAACTGTTGAGCTTTCAGATTTCAATTATTAAGCTAAGCTCAACACCTAAAATTTATGATTTAGGAAAAGCATTGATATATTAAACAATAATCTTTGTTTATTATGTCTGTTTTTTACTCAGTTTATTTGTTAATAGCAGTTCAAAGTATGGAAAAAAATATTTCGCAAATTAGTTGATTATTTTTAACTTCTAGAATAAAACATGACATCAAGTCCTGCATAAGTTTAGAGATTTTAATTTATACTCCACTACAGACTTTGACAACACATGAAAAATTATTATGAATAATTGAATACTGAGATACTTTTTGAGGAAAGTTTTGTTTATTCACGCTGGGAGAAATTTGTTTTAAAAATTTAAAATTTTAGGGAAAATGAAAACCGCTCCATACATTTGTACCCGAGCCACGATTCACAAGTAGCCTCCTGCCTCCCTATTAGGGGTGTCAATTTAGTACCGTTTCGAACGTTTTCGTTCCGGATCCGTCCGGAACGGAACGGAAATGAAAAGAAAATTGGTTACGTTGCAGAAAACGGAACGAAAACGGAACATGCGGTACTGCACGTTAATGTTCCGTTTTACCAAAAAATGGCTGAATTCAATGGAAAATAGGCTAAAATCAGTGAAAAATGAGGAACGGAACATTTTTCTGTTCTGTTTTACGAAATTAAAACGGAACGAAAACGGAATGGATTTCATTTCCGTGTGTTGGAACGGAACATCCTGCTCCGCTTCCGTTGTTAACGTTTGACAGCCATACTCCTATATAAAAATTCACATTGAACAAATACTTCATCCTTTTTTTTTTCGAAACAAGTAGGGAAATAATCCCCGCCATTTTCCATTAAGCTAGAAAGCAAAAGAATACAGTATCTTGATCTATGGTACCCCTTCTCGTATCTGTTCATCAGAATTACAAATTAACATAGAAATCTAAGTTTATTACAAAACAAATATTGTAAAATGCAACCAAAAATACAAAGCCACTCAAAAACATCAAAAGGCTACAATAGACACATAAATATCAAACCAGCACATTTTGTTGGCTCCTGTACAGGAATAATGCTAGAGTCAAAACGTTTGACACTTGAGCCCATTAAACGCGATCAAATCTCAAATTTTGAAATTACAATGGCCAATTAGAACCACTAAATTTGTTCTTCATAATGAAATCTCCTTAGATACTAATATTTTTTTTATAATTATTTTTACTATTTTTATTTTAAAAAATTCCTGATCTAATTAATTTGGACCAGTCAATTTTAAAAAATCTAAAAACATTAATTACGAATTTTAAAATTTATAAAAATTGATCTCCAAATGGATTTCAATACGTGATTATATTGAGCGGTTCAGATTGGTAGTTCAAAATTTCAATAGTCGAGTCTTGAATCGTGTTTGACGTCAAACATGTTTGACTCTAATATTATACTCCTTAAATAGTTGCATATATCTTCTTTCGTTCCATTTTAGAATAAAGAACTCAAAATTTCTTTTTTTTTTTTTTTAGAAATCTTGACAGAGACTGTCAAGAGAGCAAAGAAACAGAAAAAGAAAAAATAGAAAACTAATTTTCAGTACAGTGTTTATGAAAAATGCTCCCCTCTGTCAATATCCAATCCGCAATGGCTTCCTCCGATCTGTGTACTCCTCTGAAAATCCTGTTGTTGCGCTCCAGCCATAAGGTGTGTAAAGAAGTTGCCAACACGGTAGTCAAGAACTGATTCCCTTTCAATTTGTCGAAAGACATTTGTACCGAATCCCTGACAGAACCCGAAGGTATAACTGGTGGTAGGCTGCAACTCAAACCAAGAAGGAGATAGACTCGTGCAGAAAAGGGACAATCAAAGAACAAATGCAACGCAGTCTCTAAAATAGGTGAGGCACAGAGGGGGCAGCCTGGTGGTACCGTTATATTTCTTCTGTGAAGTTGTTCTTGGGTTGACAAGCGATCAAGTACCAGAAAAAAGAGAAACAACCTTATAGTAGGCGGCACCTTGTAATTCCAAAGTGAGCAGCAGGGAAAAAATGCCTTGCCAGCTGTGATTAAAGCTTTATAAGTCGAAGCAACAGAGAAGTGACCATGCGAAGTCCATTTCCAAACAAGTCGATCCTGAGCAATGCCTAGAATAGTTTCATCAAGTAAGGACTTGTGAGCAGTGAGCAACTCAGAGAGAGGAGAAGGGAATAAAGCATGCCAGTTGTGTTGCGCTGCAGCCACCGTGAGATGAGGTTTTAACGGCCTCCGGGTTTTTGGCAGGAAATAGATAGGTTTATTTGTTGCCCAATTGTCATACCAGAAGAGGGTTGCCTTTCCATTTCCTAGAATTGTTCTTGTTGAAATTTGGAAAAAGTAGCGTAATTTAAGTAAGTCCTTCCAAAAGAAGGAACCTTCCAAATTCCAAACCAGAGGCGGTATTGAACCATTTCTTTTCGAGTAGAGCCTATTAGCAAGGACTGACCATTGCGAATTCGGTGAGTCATACAATCTCCAAAGCCAACGCAAAAGTAAAGCCGTATTTTGAATTTTAAGGTCAGAAATTCCAAGGCCGCCACAAGTTTTTGGTAAACACACTTTGTTCCAGTTTATCAAGTGCAAGCCACTTCTTTGACTTGTGCCCCGGCCCCAGATGAAGTCGCGACGTATTTTATCGATAGCGCGAACTACCCACGCCGGCAACGCAAAGACTGACATGAAGTAGATGGGGATCGTAGACAAAACAGAAGAGGCAAAAACAACCCTCCCGGCCCTTGAGATTAGCCCGCTTTTCCAGCCCGCTAATTTGCTGTCTAATTTGTCAATGAGTCTTTGATATGCCAATCTGTCTGGCTTATTAATAGTGAGTGGTAAACCAAGATATTGCAAGGGCAAAGAAGTTGAACCACAAGAGAAAATGCGTTCAATTGTCGAGATTGAGGACTGCTGCAGGTTGAAAGGCACGAAGGCAGTTTTGGATAAATTGATCCTCAAACCAGACACTCGAGAGAAGAGGTGAAGTGCTAGTTGCAGAGAGCGCACAGCACGGCCCTTGATGGTCGAGAAAATCATGGTGTCATCTGCATATTGAAGAAGGTAATAAGGGTTCCGAAATTTGGACGAGATGCCATGTGGAATCGAAAGGGAGACAGTTTGGAGCATCTTTGCCAGGACATCAGCTGCTAAGAGAAAAAGAAACGGAGATAGCGGGTCTCCCTGACGTAGACCTTTTTTATGGAAGAAAGGGATTCCTTTTTGTCCATTTAAAAGGATGGTGGAGGAGGATGAGGAGAAAAGCAGTGAAAGCCACGCAATGAACTTGTCCGGAAAACCTCTCGACCTTAAAACTCCCAGCAGAAAAATCCAAGAAACCGAGTCGAAGGCTTTGTAGAAATCTAGCTTGATCATAACTGCCTTCTCCCTTGATCTGTGCAAATGTGCTATCATTTCTCGCGCGGTAATAAAATTTTCAGAGATCAAACGGCCTTTGACAAAACCGGTTTGAGAGAGTGAGATAAGATCCGGGATGTGGTGAGCCAAACGATTTGCAAGCACTTTGGAGATTAGCTTTGGCACATAATTAAGTATGCTGATAGGACGAAACTGATGAAGCTCCAAAGCTAGTTCTTCTTTTGGAATGAGCACAATGTGTGCTAAGTTCTGATCATTAAAAGTTAGAGATCCATCAAAGAGCTTTTGAAAAACAGCCATCAGGTCAGGCTTAATAACATCCCATTGCATTTTTACAAATTCGTTCGGCAAACCATCTGGACCGCTGGCTTTGTTGTTTGCTAAGCCCATTACGGCACATTTGATTTCCTGTTCAGTAAAGGCTGCATCAAGGTCACTCGAGAAGTTAAAAGGAGAATACAAGGCATTGCAATTAAAAGGAATGACATCTGTTGAAGAGCCGAGCAAATTCTTGTAATAATCAGTGAAAGCATGAAGGATTTGGTTGGGATCAGTTAAACGATTTCCGTCAACTTGTAGCTCACTGATAGCTTTTCTCTTGTGTTTATTGGTTGCAACTGCATGAAAATAAGAGGTGTTTTTATCCCCACTCTGAAGCCAATTGGTTCTTGCTCTCTGATGCCAACGATCCTCTACAATTATTGCCAGCTGAAATGCTTTCTCTCTTAACATAATCCTCAGTTTGAACTCAAGCAAGGTCAGAGGCCTTCTTTCCTCTACCAAGTCGAAACAGAGGATAAATTTTTTTGCATTAGCTAGACACAAAGAAGGGGAGTTGAATCTGTTTCTATGCCATTCTCTCAAAACCGAGTGCAGACTATTGATCTTGGAAGCGAACGAGAACAACTCATCACCTGAAGTGGATCCAAGACCATCTGAATTATGTAGCGGATGAACAATATGTTGTTGCCAAGTGTTGGCCACGATTTTCGAGAAATCTTTGCATTTCATCCAGAAACGTTCTATCCTGAATGGGGTTTTTGAAGTTGGCAAATTCCTGGCATGCAAGAGCAAAGGGCAGTGGTCGGAAACCATCACAGGCAACGCACGCAAGGTAACTTTAGGGTAGGCATTCAGCCAATCAGGCGAAAGCAGCACTCGGTCAAGTCGTGAGAACGTAGGAGTCAATTGCTTGCTAGACCACGTGTAGATTCTGTTATCTATTGGCAAGTCAATGAGTTGCAAGTTTCTTATGAATGAGTTGAACCTGTCCATGGTAGGAAAATCTAGAGAGATGCTCGACCTTTCATTTGCCCATCGCACCATGTTGAAATCGCCCGCAAGGATCCAAGAGAAAGAGAGATTGGAGTGAATGTTGGACAGGGCATCCAGGAAAGAACGCCTGAGGGTATTAGAGTGCGGTCCATAAACGTTAGTAACCAGTAAAGTTTTCCCAGTTCTTGTGTCAAGCAAAAGTGCTGAACAAGAGAAATTAGTAGACCAGGAGTTTAATAAGGTGAATGCTTTTTTCCAACCTATTATACATCCACCTCTAGAATGAATGGCATCCAAAACAACTACGTTTTTATCAAAAAAGGTAGGAAGAAACAAGCTAATGTCACTTAAGACAGGATTAGAAATCTTTGTCTCTTGCAAACAAAAGAAATCGCATCTTGAAGTGCGAATTACATCTGACACAATTTTCTTCTTTGCTGAGTCCCCCATACCCCGTACATTCCAACTCAAAAATTTAAAGGGTTTACTAATCATAGTTAACAAAAAAGCTCAGCTCAACCAAAAACTAAAGCTAACAAAAATCTCCAAGATGCGTGTAGTAGGCCTATAGCCTAATTGCTCTCATAATCAAGCTCATCATCAGAGCTTGCATCGAGTTGTAGACACGGCCCATAATAATCTAGCGGTCGTTCCCGCTCTGCCCAATTGGAAGGCCCTGCTTCAGATTGATTGGGTGGAAAAATCTCAATTGGACGGTCCAGTTCACGCTCCATTTTGTCACAAGAAGGCCCACTAGCGTTGCCAGAGTCAGAGGTAATTGGAACGTTGTTCTGAAAAGCCTGTAGACAATCGGTAACATTAGCAGGCCTTGTAAGGATTCTTGGCCCAAGGACAGTATTGAGTAAAGGTTCTTCAGCGGGTAATTCATTTAAAAGAGCTTGCAGATGCTCAGAGTGGATGCCAGAAAGTAATGCCACGTCTAAACTCTCAGCATACCTCAACGGTACATCAAAAAAGGCCTCATGGTCCACCTCGGCCACTAAAGACCCACTATGATTTACCAAACTTTTTTTTGAAGACTGGTCAACAGAGTTATTTCTTTTTTCCTTACAAGTTCTGGGTAAAGTTGGCCTGGACCTGCGTTGTTTGCTAGTTTTTTTTGACCGTTTGGTGACCACATGTGACTGTCCTTTTGAAAGAATTGTGGTAAAGTCGACCGTGGTCTCAATTTCCTGTTCAGACAATTCAATTGTTGGTTGCCAAGTTAAGAGACCATGGTTCTGAGGAGTGACAGTAGACCCATGTGATTGCACTTCTAATTCAGGGAAAAGAGTACATGCTGAAACATGAGTAGGCTGGGTACCAACAAAAGAGTTAGAAAAGAAAGGAAAAAGAACCTGCGAGGAAAAGTCAGTGCAGAGCCTCTTGTCTCTCTTTAGCTGGCTCCCTTGACACACAGAAGCATGCAGTTCTCGAATATCGATGCTTGCCAAACGTTTGTTGTTTTGCCGGATCGATTGTGGCTGCTTCCCTGTACCTTTGTTCGTGCGGTCATGCTGTTGAACTTCTTGCACAGCCTTTCCCCGGTCTCGATGCGCCCCACCACGAGAGGAGAGTTCATCAGTATCCCTCCTGAGTATCCTTACAACCCCCTCCGGTAGTTGGGAATGATCAACATTCCTGAAAATCTCTCTCAGAGATTTTAAAGTGAGCACTACCGTCTCATCATCTAGCTTCTAGTCAAACTCGGTTGAGGAAGTGGGGCTATGTTGTGGAGGCGAGGAACGCCTGCTGGGAGGGATGATTTGCGGAGGAGGTGAAGGGAAGTCAGCCGTAGAATAGGCAGGCAAGAAGTGTTAACCACAACATTGGACCTGTAAGCTAATCCGCCAGCTTCGAAGGTTGCAAAGCGTGGTATGGCTCTCAAGTCTGGCACCGCCACTACCAAGTCCCAGTGCGACAAATTGCCAGGATCATTAGTCTGCACCGAGCCCAAGTAGACACCAAACTGACTGATCAATTGAACAAAGTACTCTTCACGCCAAAGGTGTGCCGCCGGGCCCACAATCTGCAACCACACTTTGTAGCGTGGGATGGAAACTTCAGCATCCATCAATGGTGACCAGATGCTAGCTGTGAATCCTAACCGCCACCAAGATTCAGGGAGAGCCATGGCAACGTTGAAAGCATTCAAATTTGGAGGAAGTTCAACTAAGTAGCGGCCTCGCGTGAGCGCTCCAATTGATAGCTGACTGGCAGTTACTAGCCCCGTAGAAGCTACATAGTCTGCTATTGAATCAATGGGGAGGTCAACTTCATAATCCCCTGGTAAAGTAATGACCAAAGCTCGAGAAAGACGTGCAACCTCCCTGAAATGAGCAGCATCTCTCGAGATGTAACAAGTAACATTTTCAGGACGTTCGGAGTCGTGGGGCATGGTTGATTGTGTGTCAGTAGCTTCCAATAGATCGAAAAAGTCAGCTTCTTCCGGTGCTGGTACGACATTATTGTCGTCCCCTCCTCCGGCCACAACCGGAGGAACTGGTTGTCTTTCCCTTGATTGGTCTGACTGATGTCGGCCACCTCGTGGGCACTCCAGGTAGTCGTGACCTTGACCCCAGCAAGAAGCGCATCGGCGTGCATTTGCACATTCTGCCGACATGTGACCTTTGCAGAAACAGCGGAAGCATCTATGTTTCCACTCCTGGTAGTTAGCGGAAGGAGGATAGCGCAGGGTGGTCGTGCTGTCAGGGGAGACAACCATCTTAGGAGGGGGGCGCGGGGCCCAACGCTGCTGTCTCTGCATCTCCGGCCGTGGCGCCTGGGCTGGAGGGATCCGAGCAGGCGGGTTCTGAACTGGCCGAGCAGGCGGGTTCTGAACTGGCCGAGGGGCCGAGCGAGCCTCCAAGTTTCTAACTGCCAAAGGAGTGGGAACTGCTTGAGGTGCAGAGCCCGCCTGTACCACCTGGGCATAAGTTGGTCTGGAAGCATACATCGAGAGCCGGGTGGCTTGCCTAGGTGGGGGGTGTACCCCTGGAGCTCGGGGGCCAGGTCTACTTCTTCGCCGGGTAACAGTTTGCCATCCTTGGTCCGCCATGTCTTCGCCTTGAAAATCGCCTTGAAAATCGCCTTGTGTCGCCAAAAAGTTGATTGTCTGAAGTGGTAAAGTTTCAACATGAACTCAAAATTTCAAACATGCTTTGTTCTCTGTTTTTTTTAAATTATTCTCTTCAGTAAATCAAAACAATCATGGTATTTAGGACTTTAAGTGTTTCGATAGCATAAATCAAATTTTAACTTAAAAAATATAAAAGATAAAATTATTTATAATATTACAGCTTATCACAAATACCATACTTGTACGTTATTGTCACATTATAATATTAGAGTCAAACAACGACACAATAAAAGTTAGTATCCACAATTCCACACAACGACACAATAAAAAGATAGTGCAACTGGAAAAAGAATGTCATTCATTCCTATGACTTAAATTGTTACTTTGTGGAAAATGTAGGATTGTATAATGATATTTCAATGAAAAATGCATGTTTAAAATTTTCGAATTCTTTAGTAAAAAGTTTGTATGATTACTTGCATACGTACAAAATCATATAGAAAAAAATATATATGTTCTGTATTTTTAAATGTGAGAATTTTTAAAAGTCAAAACTAAATTACAAATGAACGTAATTGGGGGGGGGGGAGAGAGAGAGAGAAAAGGAAATACAAATTGCTTTAAGGGGCTGTTTGGATTCCATCGGAATTTGAAAAATTTCATATTTGTAGGCATAAATTTATTATAAACAATCTAAACTCTTCACAAATTACACACTTTCTAATAAATTTATACTTAGAAATAAAAAATTCTCTAATAAAATTTTCAAATTTCTAAACGATCCAAACCTAAGGTGCTTTTAGTTTATTTTTTTCAACATTTTAATTTAACAAAAGGTTAGTACACGGCACAGAATTTTAAAGTTTAAAGTCTCTCTCCGCTCTCTTTTATTTATGATTTTTTTCAAAAATAATTATACTAACTGGCTTATTATGCGGTCCTGATCTTGTGTGGATTTGATTTATTTATGCCGTAAAACAACGAATGAAAACCATTTGCAGAGCAGTCGGAACCCCACAGGTGGGGCCCTCAACTGGCTGGGTCTTCTACTGCTACACGCATGTGGGCCCCAAATGAAATTTGGAGGTACTGTATGGAAGTCATAATTAATTCTCAAATTCAGAAAAAGGAAAAAAGATATCAGGCCACAACTTCTCTTTTTATATTACCAGCTGACGTAATTTGGCATGGCAAGTAGGCAGCAACACACCAAAATCCTGGAGGATGCTGTCTCGTCAGTGTTTTTAATACCGGACCGGATACCGGTAATTTCCGGTAATACCGGCTACCAGCTCCTGATCCGGTATGAAAAGACTGTAATACCGTCCTCTGAGCATACCGGGAAATATCGGTAAAATTTCAGAAATTTCGGAAATGTTTTAGTTTCGGTGTCGGTTTCTCTTTATCACTTTTCCATTTAGAACAAAAATTTGTCCAAATCGAGGAACGACTCTCTCTCTCTTTTGTCAGAAATGGGATCATAGGAGCGTGGCCTACTGCCTAGAGATTTTCCATACTAGTTTTTTTTTTGTTTAATAAATTACATCCTAAAATGGTTAGAAATTTTACCGAAATTAATTAATATAAAAATTTATACACAAAAAATTTTAATATACAGAATTAATTTTTTTTTTTAATAAGAAGAAAGTTCTAACGCGTTTTAGAAGAGGGTTTAGCAATTCCCCTTCGTACGCGTTTATAAAACGCGCTCCAACCCTCCGAACGCGTTTTATAAATGCGTACAAAGGAGAGATGCTGTCCACTTTTCTCTCGTTTGTCAGAGCTTCGTACGCGTTTATAAAACGCGTTGAAAGCCCTGGAGCGCACTTTATAAACGCGTTCGAAGGTGTATTATTTAATTTTTAGAAAAAAAAAGTACAAGCATGCTCTGATAAAGACTGCAAAAGACATGACAAGATTTGATTTTACAATGTCATCTTTGAACTACTGAAATTATTTATAAAAGCAGTCATTGTTGAATTAGAATGCACAAACACCCACTACCTCCTTCTTGTTAAAACCTTCAGTACAATGGACAAAGGAAATAGCTCTAACTCAAATAATGATGTTCCAAACTATCGAAGAGCAACCCGCATTGAGTATTGGCCAACTTTCTACCATTACCCTGCCAATAGAAATCAACCAGAAAACGGAGAATACGAGGCAATTTGCCGCTCTTGTTATCGCATTTTGAAATACAACATCCATGAAGACACGACTGAAGAGGGAGACGTGCTCGAGTTAAAAATACACTACCAATGGCACATTAATGGTGGGCCGGAAAGGGAACAGAAGGAGTACCAGGAGCGGCGATGGCGGGAACACGAAAAGAATCTGAACCGAGAAAGGCGATATGACTGGTACAAAAAATATTACACAAAACCTCAACCCATCCCCCAACAACAACCGAAACCCTACCTCTCGTGTGAACCAACTCACTGGACCGTTTACGAGAAAATATACAACTTTAATGGAGACCACACAGTGACCTGTACAAGGTGTGCTCAAGTTTTCAATTACAAAGAAAATATATTGCGTGACCACTACCATGAGCACAAACGTCACGACGAGAATGAACAAAGAGCTCGGGACATAGAGACGCAGAGGATTATTAAAGAAAGAAATGAAGAAATGGATCGTAAACAAAAAATTAGGGAAGAAGAGGCAAGGAAAAAAAAGCTCAAAAAATCAGAGCAAAAATTGAGAGAAATGAATAAGAGGGATGAACTTCGACAAATTGCGGCAACCCGAATGGCAGAGATAGAAAAAGAAGAAACCGAAGCGGCTTTTTGGAACGAAGCCGCTCAATTCGTTGACAACAGTGTTCCGAGTAATCAACAAGAAGATGATGCTGCTTTTTGGAACGAAGTCGCTCAGTTCGCTGACAACACTGGTGCGAGTAATCAACAACAACCGAATGATGAAGATGAGCAACCATGGTGGGATGAAATTCTACAACATGTAGATAGTCAAAATCTCTAAATATTTATATCATTGTAATATTTATGTGTTTTATTATTATGGTTGTTAATGTAATTTAGTTAGAATTGTTAATGCAATGTTTTATTTTTATGATTGTTTTTTATTTTCCTTTATTTTTTTTAGTGCTTTGCACTATAAGTTGTGGTTTTAATGTGTTGACGTTCAATGGATAAAAGTTGTTGTTTGGAGTATTTCATTTATTGGCGTTTCAATACATAAACGTTTATGTTTCAAGTAGTGCTTTGCACTCCGAAATTCCAAGTCATAATAATACACAAGTCAATCATCACAAGTCATAATAAGCAATCCAATAAATACACAAGTCAATCACAAGTCATAAACGAAAAATAGTCAATCATCATCAGTAATACACAAGTCAATCACAAGTCCATAAACGAAAAATAAACGATCTGTCCATCATCAGTAATACACAAGTCCATAAAAAAAAATAAACGATCTGTCCATCATCATAACTAACGCCGCCGCCTCCTCCTAGGTCCTGAAGGTGAAAATCTGTCAATCACCCTCACCACACGCCTATCTCGTATGGCCGGGGCAGTAACATCTCCCGAGTCAGTGGAGTCCGTATCCCCATCGTCCTCCGGATCCGCATCCTCGACAGCCAAGTTATTTGGCTGTACCATCCTGTCCGCAAAAAATAACCCTCTGATCTGCATCCAAGGGCAAAAGCGAAAAAGTCTCTCCTCTAGCCTACCCGACCTGCCCGTCTCTTCTAAATAAAGTGCAACCAACGAAAAAATTAAAAAAATCATTTCATGTCCGTCTCTTTCGTTTCGTTTCCTCCGCCTGAAGCCATAGAAGATTGTAAGCTCTTTCGTTGTCCGTCTTTTTTCAATAATTAGCTCTTTCGTTTCGTTTCCTCCGCCTGATTCATTTCCTTTGCATGATTCTGTCTCTCTGCCGATTTTTTTCTAAAAGCAAGTCCTAATTAACACTTGCTTCCTTTACGAACTATATGTAAATAGGTGGACGCATCCATGAATCAGGCCTCAGACAAACAAAAACACCTTGCATTTAGTCAGAGGAAACACCAGCTAAAAATCTATGAAAGCTAAAAATTGCATTTCAGAGAGTATGTAAAACCCGAAACCCATTACAACGTCATTTTCACTTCAGCCCCTCTAGTCATAGAAATTGCTATATTTCAACACACAAAAGCTATAACTATTTTGATTTACAAAATGTTGCCAAAAACTATACTTGGACACTATCAATTACAAAATGCTGCCAATTACTCCTACTTGATGTATTTGCACGCTACAATTATTAAATAAATGTAGGCACATGGGGACTAAAACAAGCAGATAACCACCACATATGTACTTGTACCAGATACTGGCATGACATGAACAAATCACTTTCCCAGTTCTTTGAAGTTTGAGTTGCTAACGACTGATTTTATTTTGATTGTTTCATTTATCGAATTCAAATCAGTTTGACTCAATTCGATGATTTAGGAGATTAAGCTACATCTCTAATTTCTATTTGCACTTGATTTAGTGGTATATCTCAGTTTCATCGTTGCATTCTGAAATGATTTTGAGTTTTTGGTTTCTGGTATGTGTTACCAATATGAAGAAAGAACGGTAGAGAGTTTAATAGAAGAAAGAACGGTAGAGAGTTTATGCTATCTCTTTACTATGTCGAAGTTGTATGGACGTGTGATAAACACTACTTTACTTACTTTTATGCTATATGTTAGGATTAGGATTGTTGCTTGCTTCATAGTAGTGTGTGGTACAAATGTTGTATGTCTTAGGTATTAGTAGATATTTATATTTGATTATAGATTAGAATTTGGATGCCAATGTAACTCTTTGTTTGGATTAGATTACAAGTGATGTATGTTTAGAATTTGATGTAAAAGCTGTCACTTATATTTGATGAGATGCAGTACCTCATAGACATTGCATATAACCTGGACATTGCTTACATTAAATATGACCAGAACATTGCTTACATGCGCATTGCTTAAATGCAACCTGAGCCTGATCATCAGGATAATAAACAAACCCAAATTTAAAAATGATAAGTAATAATATAGGATTTAAATGCATTACAAATGACCTGAACATTGCTCCAATGCCAGAACTTTGACAATCGTCAGTTTCTACTAAAATTGTTCCTATTACAACATCAGTTTCTACTTTGACGTTTGTTTCTACCAAAATGTAGTCACAAAAAAACACAAATAGACAGATTGTACCAATTTGTTTTCCTATTACAAAATAAATAGTTTGCAGCAAATAGTTGCCTATTACAAAATACACTCAGACCTAATCTTCCCTTCATTCTGCAAGGATTATCCAACACCTAATCTGCTCTCCCTGCAATAAAAGAAAGAAAGAAAGAAAGAAAGCAAAAAAAACAAAAAATACAACGTATATTTCTGAAACATTGCTTACATTGGCTGATGGCAAAGATTATCTCTTTCTACTTATATTCCTTTTTGTAAGCCCTTAGGCATTGATAAATGCTCTTTTCAGTATAGGCAGACAATTGTGATAACTGCTCTTTTCAATTGGTTACTCTAAAAAGAAATCATAAAATTATACCAATTGAAAACTACTATTTTTAAAGTAACTAGCTTTTTAGAAATAAACAAAAAATTTCAGTAGAGGTAGACAAGATAGTATTAGTGATGATCTTAAGTTATCTTACTCTTTATAAGCAGCGCTCAATAATTCAAGCAGATATTTCAGCTCCAAAACCTCCAGCAACTGGAGCTTAATGACTTAGCTGCACATTCATATGCAAATATGCAATTTGATAGAGTCAGATAACTCCATATGTATATAGGCAAAGAATTAAACTGGAATTAAAATTAAAAGGAATTAATATTCAAATATATGATATAGAATCCGAAACCTGTTTACAATGTCATTTTCACTTCAGCCCTCTAGAAATTGCTATATTCCATACCAACATGAGGCATGCTGTTGGAATTAGTACCATATATCCTTCAAAGAGAACAAAAAAAAAATTAAATATGACCAATAAAATTTAGACTCAAAATGCATAGTACCATATAACTATAACAAAATTAAATTTATAAATATAAGTTCTGATTTGGATTTCTAGTTCTGATAGTCTAAAAGAAGATAGTAAAAAAATAAGTTCAATTTAACATGTAATGTGGTCAATTGCAGCAGACCAAGGAATTGTAATTCCATTTCAGAACTTGTAAACCGCAGACCAAGAAATAGAGTTAAGAAAGATCACTGCACAGTTAATCATGACAGAGCAAGAAATACTCCACAAAAGCGAGGTAACTACAAGGGTCCCTCATTGCATTTCACACTCAACAGCCCCTCACCTTTTTGACTTACAAGCTGGGGAAGGAGGACGACTGAAAAAAAATAATACGATTTCAAAGCATAAAACCATGTCCGTACCTGTAGTGGGATTAAAAGATGAAATGGGGAAAGAAGTCTCAGCAGGTCAAAGCCTTTCTCTGAGTCTCGCCGCGACCAGGCGACAGGAGAAATCCTTCGTTCAAGAGAAAGAAGATTGAGAGGGATGAGTGTCGGACCAGACGTTTTTGGCGAGAAATCGAGGACAGGCGAAATCGTTGATTTTCAACCTAATTCGAGTCGGGCAGGGCGGGTACTGGCGAGAGAGGGCAAATCACTGCATTTTTTCGCGTTCGCCCTTGGATGCAGATCGGAGGGTCATTTTTTGCTGACAGGACGGTACAGCCAAATAACTTGGCTGTCGAGGATGCGGATCCATCGTCCTCCTCCTGGCGGTCCTCCTGCTGGTCCTGCTGAGCCTTCTGCTGTATGGGCCCAAACTCAACAGGCTGCCCAGCCTCCTGAGGAGTCGCTATAGGGACATAATCACCCTCCTCATCTCCGGCCGTCCGCAGTAATGTGCCGAACGAGTCTGTCCCTCCCATACTACCCAACGGAGTGCCAAATGATGGAATAGAAGAAGGCGTAGGCACCGACGGAACAGTAAATGCAGGAAAAGAGGAAGGCATACCAAATGGTGCAAAGGAGTACGGTGGAGGATCCTGAGGCTGGAAAATGCCAGTGGGATCCTGAGAAATGTCAGCAAACTGCGAGGTCGATGCTGATGCACTATGCATGGATGGAGTAGGACCTGAGGCTGGAAACTGAGTAGGAAAGAACGTGCGTGGTCCTAAAATATCATCTAATCGCCCGGTATTCAGTCGACCATCCTATAATATTAAAAAAAAAACAATGTCAATATAAATAAATTAGTATCTAAAATTGAAACTTGCATATGAACGAATACTAACCGCATGCATCAGATCCTCCGTCTGAAGGTCTGTGGGTACAGTCGGACGTGCAGAAGAAGACTCGTCCCCAGAATCTGGTATGTCCTCAATATTTGTTGGAAGTCCTCGCTGCTCCAACAAATCCTCCAACCTGTAATTTATAAATTATTGAATTTAAAATGCAAAACCGCAATTAAAAAATTAAATTATTTAAAATTACCTCAAAGGGATGGAAGCATCATGCAACTGTGAACGACAGTTGGCGAGAATTGCCTTTCCCACCCTTCTGCACCCCTTCTTCACAACCAGTCCCAATGCATGAAGTGCATTCTTCAGCGCAGAGTTGCCCTGCAATTTACGAGAACAATGACATATTGCACAATTCCATTTACCAATCATACATTCCATATTTAAAAAATTAAGATGTACCGTATTGCGAAGTCTGGACCCCATGTTTGTGTACTGCCTCAGAGCAAGAGGCAGCTGCTGAGTGCGCTGGAGACGTGCCTCGGCATCCTCTCGTGGCGTGGGTCTCTCGGAGGCACCGTATCGCCAAAACCATCGGAAGTACCGCAGCGTATCAGTAGCACTCCAGGATCGAGTCTCCAGCTGCCGTGTCTGTAATGCCTCGTCAGTCCACTCAGCATGTGCACTCGCAAAAATGGTAGCAAAATCTGGGCGATCTCGATAGGTACCGTGCTGGAAACCCAGCAGGTTCTGTGTCACGTCCCAACTCTGTTAAAATAAACACGTTAGTTCTTTACTCTAATTAAATTGAAGTTGATCGTATGATAAATCAGAAAAATATAGCAAACGTACCAGAGGTAGTGGAGGAGGAGTAAACTGGTACAGTCCAAACTGATGCCTACAACGGTCGGGGTAGTAGTAGGCAACAATGTGGTAGAAAATGAGCGGCAACCGAACATGCTCCGCTATGGAACCCTCCTGTGCTACCCGTGGCATAAGAGCTCTGTCAAGTACGTACGGAAACCAGTTGACGTCTTCAACGTTCAACACGGCTAGGTAGTCCCGTGCGTTCTCCACTGCCCCGCGGTGCTGGCTCCGTGAGAAAGACCGAGCTTCGCCCCATTTCCTGAAAATTTTGAAGGTTAGGATTGATGTGTTGTAATTTGCATAAAATTATTGAAAAATTATTATAAGTTATTACCTGCCAAACGGCACACATGAATCTAGATTAGGCTGTCCTAATCCACCGATAGGAGCAACCTCTGGGCGACAAACAGGGAGGTATGACCATGCCCAAAATAATAGTAGCATCCAAGGTCCCGTCACAACCTTGAAACGCAAGGAGGCACGGTCCAGAGCACGATATAGACAAGCAAGCGTGGCACCTCCCCAATTGAAGTCCGGAACTTCATTCAAATTGCCCTGCATTTAAATTAAACAACGCATTGAAAAAAAAATAATTTCAACATTGAAAATAACAAAATTAAATTGCAACATTGAAAATAATTTCAACATTTTTTTTTCTTTTTTGTCATTTTAAATCAAATCAGACGGCCCAGATTTATTCAAGAAGTAAAAAATAAATTTAAGGGAAGCACATTGATTGTTCATCCAAAAATTGATCCATGAACACCAAAAATTGGTAATTTCTTTATCTTCGATACTAACTGATGTATTAAATTATTGAACTATCCAAATTATTGAACTATCCAAATTATCAAGAAATTATAAAAATAAACTAAATGTAAAGTCTCTTCAAGTGGCAGCTTCATTATGTGTCAACAAATAAAAATATTGAATTTGTAACATTGAATTCTACTATTTTCGTAAACAAATAAAAATATTATTTAAGTTAAGAAAATTATACCGATACGAGCTCTAAATAGTATGCTGGGACGGAATTCTGAGAAATATCGGGAAACATCAACGTCCCAAATAGCTCTAGAGCCACTGCACGCGTGTATCGGTCTAACTCCTCACCAGGAGCATCTGCCTGTGGCGCCACCCCGCAATTTTGCCGCAACCATTTCAACTTGATGTTGTTGCCCACAACAACATCGCCCCTGCATTGTACAAATTTAAAATAATCAATACAAGTAAGCAATGCATATATTGAATATGCAAAATCAATATTGCATTCTTATTTTTTTCACTTACTCCCTGCTACTCCTTTCTCGGTGCCACTCTCCCAAATCTTCATGAGGATAAAGATTTGCACGAATCTTTTCCTCCCAGGGCCCTCTCGTATTCGATCTAACTGGAATGCCCATCGAGCGCAAACCATATAAGAAGGCAACATCCTGGTAACAATTACAAAATACGTTAAATTCGTGTCATGTTAATTTTACGAAAATTAATATTCAAATTTGAATTTTAAATATAAAGTTTAAATAAATGTACAAATTTATTCGTGTCATGTTAAGTCAAAATTTTATGTTAGAATTAATTGTGAAAATTAATATGAAAATTATATTAAAAAATTTAATATCAAGTTTAAATAAATTACCTGTAGAGTAACGGTCATCTCTCCAACGGGGAAATGGAAAGTATGCGTCTCCGGACGCCAAAACTCGACCATTGCCTTCAGTAATGGCATGTCGACGTTGACATGCTTCACCTTCGTAATGTGACTGAGCCCCAGTTTGATCAGTCTTCCCTCAATCCGATCGTCCACCTTAATCGTTCGCTTGTGCGATCTCAACTCCAAATGTGTTTCACGCTGCATTAACACGAAACAAAAACCGTTGTATTAAAAATACAATTTATAAGCATTTACAAGCATTTACAATAAATACAATTTATAATACAATTTATAATAAGCATTTAATACAATTTATTAGATTGAACATAAAAATTTATAATAAACCTCATTTTGAATTAATTTTTTAATACAATTTATAATAAGCATTTAATACAATTTATTAGATTGAACATAAAAATTTATAATAAACCTCATTTTGAATTAATTTTTTAATACAATTTATAATAAGCATTTAATACAATTTATAAGTCTATTAAGAAATCTAAATTATTAAATCAAAAAAATATAAATTAACATAAAACAATCTATTACCTCCTCAAAAGACAAACCAACGAGATACTCGTTATCCGTAACAAACAAAACCTGTTGGTTTTCTTCGTTGGCCGGTTGCACAGGTGGATTGACATTTTGCGCGCTCGGACGGGCTGCGCGACGCCTACGTCTTTTTGGCCGAGGCTGGGTGGAGGCTGCTTCGGTGGGGGGTGCTTCGGTGGGAGGTGGTGAAGCACCAGAAGGACCAGCCTCATCTTCTGCTGAACTCATCTGATTCAAATAATATAAGAACAACAATTTAAAACAACAATGAATTTAATATTTGTTCAATAATCAAAACGAACAAAACAAAAAAATTTTTTCTATGTAATTGACATTTTTATCATTATATGTTAAAATTTTTCATGCACCATAATTTACGCCAATAAATTTATACATAATTTTCAATATACAATTCCAGTTAATTTGCACCATAATTTTTCTATATAAATTTCTTTTTATTTCAACAATTTACTAACTAATTCCATTTCAACAATTTACTAACTAATTCCATTTATACATAATTATCATAATTATCATCATGCATCAATTAATAACAATTATCAACAATTTCATCAATTATCATCATGCATCGATTATCAACAATTTAATCAATTTTCAATAATTCCACAATTTCATCAATTATCATCCATTATAAATAAATAATTGATCAATTAACTAATTCAATTATGAACAATTCCACAATTTAATCAAATATCAACAATTCCATCACAATTTCATCAATTAACATCAATTATCAACAATTCCATCACAATTTCATCAATTAACATCAATTATCAACAATTCCACAATTTCATCCAAAATACAATTATCAACAATTATCACTATTTCACAATCATCAACAATTTCATCTAAACCCTAAACCCCTAAACCTCTAATTATCCACAATTTCAAATACAAAATACAAAATGCAATACCTCGCTGTCGCAAGTTCGTCGCTGTCGCTACCGCTGCCGCTTCCGCTGCCTTCTCCTCTTCTCTTTCTCTCGCGGCCGCTGCCTTCTCCTCTTCTCTTTCTCTCGCGGCTGCCGCTGTCTTCTCCTCTTCTCTTTCACTCGCGGCTGCCGCTGCTTCCTCTTCTTCTCGCCCTGGCCTGGATTCCCTTCTCTCCTTTTCTCCTTCTCTCCTTCTCTCTTTCTCTCTTTCTCTGGCGAATGAAAGGATGGCGAACAAAAAAAAATGAAACGGCTAACTCGATTTTGAAAGAGACGACCTTCGTACGCGTTTATGAAACGCGCTCCAGGGATCCCAACGCGTTTCATAAACGCGTACGAAGGCCTGACTCGTCTCAAAAAGCGTAATGGAAGGCCTGAATTTATTCCCCTTCGTACGCGTTTATAAAACGCGTTCGGAGCCCTGGAGCGCGTTTTATAAACGCGTACGGAGGGGAATTCAAATACTCGCTTCTGAAACGCGTTGGAACTTTCTTCTTATTAAAAAAAAAATTAATTCTGTATATTAAAATTTTTTGAGTATAAATTTTTATATAAAATAATTTCGGGAAATTTTACCTATGATTTATAATAATTTATTATAATCAAGAAAAATATTACGAAACTGACGTTTAGAAAATTAGAAAATGCCTAGAGACAGTCTCGTTTCCTTCCTGTTGAAATGTATGGGTAGTGATTTGGACACGGTGAATTTCTCTGAGAGCATTCCGCAAAATTTTTTTGGACATGCATACCCTTGTATAATAAAGCAAGAATCTGCGCAAATAAAATTTTGTCATTTCCTCTCTGTTACTATATCCCATAAAACTTCCTTAATTAAATTATTTCTTAAACAATAATAGAAGGAATATCAAAGCTGCCATTTTTAGAAAGTATATGCGTGATATATTTCTGCTGAAGTTACTTTATTGGATTTGGATTGATATAAATATGTAATATTTTAAATTATGTTATTATAAAGATAATAATAAAGTTGTTGTTTAAATATTTGGATTTGGATGTTCTAAAGTTGTTGTTTAGACTTGTTAAAAATTAGACTAGTGACAAAAAATATTATTAGACATGCTTTCGAAAAGTTTTTAGCAGCTAAGTAGACTTCAATAATGTCGAATACAAACTTGTAATGTCGACTCAAATTAGAAACAAAAATTATACCATTGGATGTGACGTGAATAAGCATGTATAGGTCCGTTAATGAATAAGGATTGTGAACAAAGACCGAGTGAATGAAAATAATAATATTTTTCCAACCATTTTATAAATATAATTATAATAATTATTCGTCAACTCATAATTATTAGATAGTATCTCGATTATTGTTATTATAATTTCAAATATTAGGCACCGTTTGGATGCGTTGAGAAGAAGGTAGGAAGAAGGAAAAAGAGAAGAAATAAATTATAAACGATCCAAACTCTTCACAAAGTTACACACTTCCCAATACTTCTTTCCCCTTCTTTCTTTTTTCCCACACCTATCCAAACGGAGCCTTAGATGACAAAATATCTAATCCCATTCGCAATCCAACGTATTAATCATTATTTTAATATTTTTGACTTGTTAATTGGTTTTTTTTTTAAGCATTTGAACCCCCATTAACAAGTTAATTTCTTCATTTCGTGGGAATAACTTATTCACCAATTTTGCCCTATTATAAAATAAGAAAATGCTCCTTGATTAGAATTCTATTCAGCAAAATGAGATCAAGAATGGAGCGTGGTTTTATGAGGTTTCCAAATGAGATCAAGAATGCTTGAGGACAAATTTGTCATTTCAAAATTTAAAGATATAAGAATGCTTGAGGACAAATTTGTTATTTTTAATTTGCTATACTTATTAAGCCAAATTTGATATAATTATGTATAAATGTCACAATTAGCCTCCAAATCTACAAATCCTACAAAAATGTGTATTTTTCTTATTTATAAAACATCTAATATCAATATTATTTTGTTGATTCCACAAATTCTACAAAAAATATGTATTTTCCCCGTAATATTTGTGAAGTTTACGGAACTTTGATCCGTTCTGTAAAAAATATATATATAAGTATTTCATATTATTATTTGTGACAAAAAAAAGTATTTGTATAATTAAAATTGAAGTTGTCTTTTATTTTACTTGTTGGTTAGTCTAAGAAAAGAAATAACATGTGCATCAGTGCATGTCATATTCACAATATTTTGACAAGAAAAAAGAAAATGAATATACAACAAAATGATACGGTAAGAAAATCGATCATACATATTATAACAGTTATAGAGGGTAAAAAGGGAGGAAAAAGAAAAGATGAGAGGAAAATGCAGTCGAAAATTCGTTCTAAGTTGAGTGCCTGGAAAAAGAGGCGAGGTCATCTAAAGCGACCGCACTACAGCCAAACTCCATTCGACCCACCCCGCAATCCGCCACTCTCTCTGGCAGCGGGACCCACTCCCACCTCCCGACAATGCTTCCTCGCTCATTCTCCGTGAACTCGTACAGCACTGCGCCGTTTCGCATCTCCGACGGATTGTACACGTAGCCGCCGCGATCTGTTCCGCACACCTCCACCGAGCAGCACCGCCACGTGTCATCATCTCCTTCTTCGAAGGGGAACAGCCTCTGCACCATCTCCGTGGGCATCTCCTCCTCCATTTTGGTTTTGGTTTTGGTTTTGGTTTTGGGATCTGCAACCACCGGCTGCAGCGTGTCCCGATTGAGCTCCCAGAACCTCACCTTGGTCCCGGACTGACCCACCGGCCCCACTCCCACCGCTACCAGCCTCTCGTCCCGCCCGATTGCAATTGCCCAGGCCGACACGGCTGGGTCGAGCCTCAGCTGACAGGTGGGCCCCCATGCTTTGCTCTGGGGATCAAACCAGGCGACCAAGGCGGTCTTCTTCTCCATCACGTAAAGCCTTTGGTCGGAAGCGGCAGCGGAGAGCCAGGTGGCGTAAGCGGATCCATCAAATTGTGGGGGTATGGGCTCGGCTGACGCCCAGGCGCCGGCTTGCTTGTCGTAAACCTCGACAGCCCCGACCACCTCTCCTTCCTCGAGGACCATGGGACAGCCGCCGCCAGCCACAACGACCCATCGGTCCACCTCAGCCACGACGGCGTCCTTTCTCCACATTTTGGGCGCCTTGGCCTCCTTGCGCCAGTGGGTGGCGAAGGGGTCCTGGGAAACGGACAAGGCAGAAGCGGAGAGAGTGTGGAGGCGGTCGCCGGAGGAGGCAGAAAGGAAGGAGGTGACCGTGACGGCATCAGTAGTACAAGTAGAAGTGTGCGGGAGCGGGAGAGAGAGCCAGGAGGAGGAGAAAGGGTCGAAGGCGTGGAGGGAGTAGAGCGCAGGGGAGGAGGGGCGGGGGAGGAAGCGGAGGAGGAGCCAGGGGGAGCGCCGGGGAAGGCGGAGGAGGGAGGAGCGGACGGCGCGGCGCCACTCGCGGGAGACGCGGGAGGCGGGGATGAGGTCGGCGGAGGGGACGCGGCTCACCACGGCCTCCAGGACGTCGCCGTAGAGGTCCAGGAGTACTCTGTCTCTGTCTCTGTCTCTGTCTCTGTCTCGGTGGTTATGACTATGACTATGACTGTGAGAGAGATGGAGAGAGCGCTCTGTCTCTGTGTTCCTGTTTGCAAGCAAATCCAGCGCCATTGCCATAGGATGATTGATAGGAATATAGGATAAGACTTAACTTAACTTAACGTCTGGGAATCAGTGACTAATGTCTAATTATGCTTCATATTTGATGGAATGGGATGCTCTCATGATCTGAGCTCTGCGCTTTTTATTATGGGGACGGCCGGGCAGGGGGCCCAGCGAGTTGCGTTGACTACCTGTTCCTAGACAGCGATGCCAATGTATTATTTATGTATGCACTTGCACTATGCACTATGCAGTATGGTAATGCTAGATATGCTTTTGTTTCTTACCGTCGGCGCCGCTGGCTCTGCTCCTTATCCTTATCTTATCATACGGGTGTGTTTGGATAATTGAATAAGAAATTTCGAAATATCTGTTTATCTAAATTGTTTTTTTTATATCATAATTTGGTTACTACATAAATAAGAGTCTAAATTTTTTATTTTTATATTATTTGGACTACACAAGAAGAAATTTGATCTTTATATAATATATATATATATATAGGGATATGCTATGGTGCATCGCGATGTATTAAGTCTTTTGTACATCGCGATCATTATTCGTCAACTATTTTATAAATTGACAAATCTAATTTAACTAATCCAATCTACATATTGAAATCTCATTACAACTGTTTCATCTTTTTGTTGCAATCTCAGAGGAGTTTATGAGCACTTTCGTGTTAAGATTGAATCTTGGAGAATTTCGCGTGAAAGTTCACGAGGAATACCGTGATGGTGTAGGCTACGATTATTCCCATTACACAGTTCAAATTCCATCCGACATGGAGCAAAGCGATGTGCAATTGCCCTTCACTCGAACCACATGTGAGTGCCAAAAACCACAATTGACAGGTCTCCCTTGCGCACATATGATTGCTGTTTGTAGGGTGAGATATGAACTGATAAAAAAAGATTGTGGATCTTTTCGAGAATTTAGGGAATGTGCACAACAAGTGATACAAGCAGAAGAAGATGCGAAAAGAATGGGTTGTAAAGATGTCACGGAGAGACACATCACAACTCCAACAAGAAGAATTTGTTCTCCCTTACCCTAACCCCGTAACGGATCCCCTCCTGGGAGAAGGAGGAACACAAAGGTGATTAAAGGGGCGACATATAAACTCCACAATTACCGAAAAACAGGAGAAGCATATGCTCCCTTATATTCTACCTACCACATATGCACAGAGCCAAGGGAACGATTGTTTAATGTCATTAAAGATAGCAAAGAGTTGCAACAACCCGAACCATTGGTAGAAGCAGAGAAGTTCGACAAGTCAGCTTACTGTGAGTATCATCGCAGTTCGGAACATCGCACCCGAGATTGTCTTAAGTTGAAAGATGAAATAGAAAGGTTGATCAGACACACTCATTTGCTAGAGAAATATGTAGAGAAAGAAGGAACCAAGGATAACCGAAACAGAGAATTTTTTAACAACCAGTGGCAAAGAAAACCATACAATAATCAATGGAAAGGAAATGACAACCGAAATAACCCAAATAACATACCCATTCAACGGCAGAATGCTCCGAACAAGCCCAGAGAAGAAAACAAAGGTTCCCCGGTGGTAATGTTTATAGCTGGAGGAGATGCATCTGGAGGCGACAAACCCCATCAATGAGCTTCATACGCAGATCCAAGAAGATTATCTCAACCTTCGCATTATGAAGTGTTTCACTTGCATGCAGAAGGATCTCTAACCAATACCAGGATATCTTTCGGACCTGAAGATTGCATAGGTGACCGTTACCCACATGTGCTATATTTCGAAGCCTTGAGACAGTTGAAACTGGCTTCATACCCTCTGATTCCGATGGACACGCCGTTAGTCGGTTTTGCAGGAGACACGGTGATACCATTAGGTACAATTGATCTAGAGGTTGAATTTGGGGAACCTCCGAATAGTATAGTATCAAGGGTGAAATTCATAGTGGTTAATGCACCGTTTGCCTATAATGTGATTCTTGGAAGGAAATCTCTAAATGATATCGGAGTAATCGCTTCGACCAAGCATCTCATGATCAAATTCCCCACTAGGCTCGGGGTAGGTGTGGTAAAAGGCGATCAACAAAAAGTCAGAGAATCCTACCAAGCAGCGGTGGTTGATCAAGTAACACAGAAAGAAAAGGGGACTTCGGAAAAGAAAGTGCGAATACCAAATTCGGATGCTCCAGGAGAGGAGGTGGAAGAAGTGGAGTTAAGCGAGGGAGCAACTACTAAAATAGGAACAGCGTTCGGATCAAAGAATAGAGAGTTGGTAAAAGAATGTCTCAGACGAAACAAAGGAGTTTTTGTTGCCGAACGAGAACAGATGCCGGGTATTAAAAGAGAGATTGCAGAACACAAAATCAAACTCTTCCCAAATGCCCGACCAGTGCATCAAAAGAAAATAAAATTTGGTCCCGAGCGAAGAGCGATAATCGAAGAAGAGGTTCAAAGGTTACTCGCAGCCTGGTTTATTCGGGAGGTCAAATGTCCTACTGGGCTGGCCAATCCAGTGGTAGTTTCGAAACCTAAAAATAAATGGAGAGTGTGCATTGACTTCACCGACCTCAACAAAGCTTGTCCAAAAGATTCCTTTCCATTACCGAATATTGATGCGTTAGTAGATTCGACAGCAGGTTTCTCTCACTTAAGCATTGTCGATGCCAACGCAAGTTATCACCAAATTAAAATGTGTCCAGAAGATGAGAAAACCAGCTTCCTCACAGAGAAAGGAATCTATTGTTACAACGTCATGCCTTTTGGTGTAAAAAACGCAGGTGCAGAAAATCAAAGCATGGTAAACAAAATGTTTCAGGAGGAAATTGGGAAAATCATGGAGGCATATGTTGATGATATGGTGATCAAAAGTTGTTCAGGGGAAGATCATGTGCAGCATTTGGAGAGGGTGTTCACAAAAATGAAAGAAGTCGGAATGCGATTAAACCCGAAGAAGAGTTTTTTCTGTCTTGAAAGTGGGAAGTTCTTAGGGTTTATCGTCTCCGAAAGAGGCATAGAAGTTCATCCGAGTAAGTGCCAAGCGATTGTAAACATGGAGCCACCAAAAACTGTAAAGGAAGTGCAAGAGTTGACAGGGCGAATAACTGCCCTAAACATATTCATTTCGAAATCCGCCGAAGTATGCCAACCTTTTTTCCAGACAATCCGGAAAAACAAAAAATTCCAGTGGACAGAAAAATGTCAGAATGCTTTCGAAATAATAAAAGAATATTTGGCTACCCCACCAATCATCAGTAGACCCACGAAGGGCGAAACTCTTTACAATGTAGATCGATTTGTAGATGGTCACTATAGCATGCAAAACCAGCACATGATATGGTCAGCAGGTCGGTTTCATTGTTACAAAGATGAAGATGAATGGCCAGTTTATACAGGTCCGATAATTGTCCCCGACAAGAGTTTGGTCAATCGAGGAAGGCGCAAAATCATTCGTGCAGAGATGTGGATGGATAGGATGGAAGGAAGGAAAGGTGGAGGTTCCACAAGAAAACACAAAAGAAAAATCAAGGTCAAGCTTCAACCAGTCAACCGCGACAACCAGCACCTCCACCGCCATATCCGATGGACGCATTGCAATCCGGTCGATACACCAGCAGACCACCAACAAGGGCCAACAGTCCAAGAAAGACAGCGAGTACTGAACATACGGTTCGGACTCGTCAAACACCCATTCAACCAGGACGAATGTTATTGCATGTTGATCCACGAAACAACAATAATAGGGACGACCAAAGTTCTGTACAACCACGGAGAAATTCTATAAGTATTGATCCACAGGTAAGAGATGTCGCATCTAGGAATATGAGAAGTGAGTCGGCTAGGTTTCCAACTAGCTCAACATATCAAGGCAATACATCAGGGGAGAGATGACGAAAAGGATTGTTTGGGGGAAAATTTCGCAATGTACTGTCTTTCGGTAGGATGAAAAAATGAAAAAATTGAAGTTTAAGTGTTGTCGTAATTTTATATATTGTAATGGAATGTATTGTTATTTTATGTATTGTAATTTTTAATTTGAATTTCGAATTTATGCAGTATAATTTTTATTTACTGTAATTTTTATTTTATGTATTATAATTTTTATGCATTCCAATTTTGAATTTCGAATTTATGTATTCTAATTTTTATGTCACTGTAGTCTGTAGTTAGTATTAAGAAACCCTGTTACAAAATTTCAATGACGGAATGTACTTCTCTTAACCTATTATAACGCATTTATAAAATGGGTACAAACATCCTTAACCTATTATAAAACGCATTATAAAGTAGAACATGACAAAAAATTGTGACAATCATAGACTGACATAATGACAGATTGACAAACCGACATGAAAATGAATTTATCCTTTTATAAAACGCGTTAAAAGGCTTTGTACCCTTTCATAAAACGCATTAAATGGCTTTGAACCCGTTTGAAGAACGGGTTCATGCCCTACTTTCTTGTCGTTTTCCATCATCATTTCAATTTATAAACCGAACCCAAACCGCAAATCTCATCTCACATCTCTCATTCTCACCTCTCTCATTCTGTTTCTCTTTCTTTATATCTCATATGTTGTCAATTAAACCCAAAATAGACACTGGTAGAAATGTTAATAAGTGCGAAATTATAAATAAGAGATTTTCAGGTGGAATCTGTTATTATGTACAAAGATCGGCCCAGATGTTCAGCTCGCTAACTTCATCATCATGGACGGTAGAGTTTTGCCGACCCAATTAGGGAAGAACTCAACAACGGTCAAAGGCTCTCGCAGAATTGGGCAAATCGTTGTTTTCATATTAATGAGAATTGTTGAAATGGAAATTATTATTATTTTTATATTAATGAGTTATGAATATTGTAATGGGAATTGTTATTAATTTTTATATTAATGAGTTATGAATATTATAACAATATTAATTTTCAACACGACAATAAAAGAAAAATTATAAAAAAAATTTCAATGCATTAAGATTGACTATCTATTACAGCAATGGCAAAAAAATTGTAAATTAAAATACATTACAATTTTGAACCACATAATTTTCAAACACAACAAGTAGAAAAAAGTCGGGCCGCTCAGAATAAACTGTTCTCTCCAACTAGTACAACAAAGTTGGTCCCCAGTTTGTGGCATCCGTCCTCTACACATAATAACAGATTCCACGTGAAAATTTATAATTTAAAATTGCTGGAATATTGAAATTTTCTATCGTTGAATTTTTGTGTTTTCTAAAGTTGCTGGATAAAGGCTACGTGTTTTTTTTTGTGATTTTGTGATACGAAATAGATGAACGAGTTCAGAGTTATATATAGGTAATTATTTATGCGTTTATAAAACGCGCAATAACCTTTCTAGCGCTTTTTATAAAGGGATAAGAAGGGTCTGCCAAAATTCACCGCTCAAACACTGTATCACGCTTCCCAAAACATAACTGACACCTTCGTACCCGTTTATAAAACGCGTTCGAAGCCTTCAAACGCATTTTATAAACGGGTACGAAGGTGGAGTCCAATTTTTGTCGCTAAAACAGACTGACAGACTTCTTCGCAGTAAGAGGCATTAATTCAATCCTTCGTACCCATTTATAAAATGCGTTCGAGCCCTTCGTACGCGTTTTATAAACAGGTACGAAGGTTTGAGTTTATTTATACTCCTTCCTCTCCGCAATTTCTCTTCGAAAATTCAGAAATTCGAAAAAATTTAGAGAAGCTACGCAGAGAGAGAAATCGAGAAAACAAAATGTCAACTAAACCACGTCATGTTTGGACCGGTGTTCTTCTCCAAGGAGATGGACGAATAACTAAACGAGATATTCTTCGGCACGTCTACTTGCACTACCTTTTCGACAAATTTTACGTGAAGGTTTTTCAATGTGATGTTTTTGAAGTGAGAGGGCCGAAATACTGGACTGATGTAGTTAAGAGGGATGGAGGATACCATGTCCGACGTGGAGATAGAATCGTATGGTTGCGTTTGCAACACGCATGTCCTCCTAATTTTGAAAATCATCCGTTAAATGAAAATGACATATATCATTTAGACTAATTATTAGGTTTTCTATAATTAGATGTTTTATTATTATCTGTTTTGTTTTATGTTTTAGTATATGTGTATTAATTCGTGTAGTATATGTGTTGTAAGTTTTATTATCTATTTTGTTTTAAAATTTTTTTAATCTATTTGCGTTTTTTTGTCAAATTCAAAATATTAAAATTAACCGACTTAATATTTATTTAAATTATATTACACAATACAACTCATTGAAAATTAAAATAAAAAACACAATACAAATTAAAAATTATAATTTATTAAAATTTTGAACCACACAATACAAAACAAATAAAATTACAAAATACATGATATTAAAATTTTGAACCACGTAAAAAAAATTGTAGAGGATCCATTGCTAAGGGTGGGTCGAGATAATAGCACCGCAACTTATAGACAAGAGTCGGGCGACTCATTGTCATATTGACTCCCTCTTTTTCTGAAACTTGGATGAAGATGCTTGCATGTACGCAGATTCTCATCCAAGGATGTCGGCTGCGGTGTTATGGCTCGTAGAACCAGCCCAGCAAACCGCCCTCTACACGTAATAACAGTTCCACCTGAAAGTTTTTAATTTAAAGTTGGTGTAATATTAATAGCCATAAGGATTGTGTGCGACTCTGTATCACTGAATAATTGTGTCGCATACAACCCTTATGGCTATTAATTTCGCACCAACTAATATTATTTTGCATTCTACCATCGAACTCTTTTTTCTCTCTAATTTTCTCTTTTTTTTTCCTTGTCTTTTTTTTTTGGTTTTGGACGATAGAAGGTGGTGTATTTAAAGGAAAAGTTGGATCCTTTCGAACGCGTTTTATAAACGGGTAAGGAGGCTTCCTACTTGTTTTATAAACGCGTAAAGTCAGAAACTTGTGCCGCAATCACTGCACTCTCGAACGCGTTTTATAAACGGGTAGGAAGCCTTCTTATGCGTTTATAAAACGCGTTCGAGAGGAGAGAGGCGCGCGGTTTATAAACGCGTTAGAACTTTCTTCTTATTAAAAAAATATTAATTCTTTATATTAAAATTTTTGATGTCAAAATTCTCATATAAAATAATTTCGGGTTAATAAGTGCATTAGTAAGAGTTTTAAAAAAAAATCAGAAGGTGCGAAATAGTATTTCAAGTGTACTGTACTTAGAAAAATATAAAATTTACTGCAATTTAAAATATTTTAACAGACTTCGACTTAATTAGTACATTAAAAATAGCAGAGAGTCATCATCCTACTCAACATACAAAACGAAACGAAGGATATGAAGGATCAGGCAATTCCCTTTTCCTCACCCCATATTTTTTCGCTTTAAGAATATGAAGCCTGAAGTACGAACAAGAGTTTCCCTTCTGTTTTTTTTCATCCAGTTGTTGTGGGTTGAGGTCACCGAAGTGTGAAACAAGGGCGGAGTTAGAATTTCCACTTAGACAAACTAAAATTTGAAAGTTTAAATTTTTTTAAAACAATGATAGTAAAAAATAATATTACATTATTTTATAATAATAATTTTCCGAACATGAATTGTATCAAATACAATAAAAAAGTAAATTTTTATTGAAAAAAATAAGCAAAGATTTTTCATAATCAAGCAATGTTTTATTTGTGATTTTTTGTCTTCTAAATTTACTTTAAAAGAAAAAATATATAATTAAATTAGTTTGAACAAACAATAAACTTACCTAGACTGTATTTGAACTCTTTTATTAGAGATGCAATACGTTATATATTAATAAAATTTAGTATATAATTGAAAAGTTTTTCATATAAATCTCAATGTCATGCCCCCTGGGGGCGGAGTGTGAAAAGAGAGATTAGAAATTTAAAACCATAACGCACGTAGTTAATTTCTTTTAAGAAAAGAAAAATGTCACCCACGTTAAGTTGCAGATAATTTTAAGACGAAAGCACAGAGTGGAGTTTCCTTGTAGAAGATGCATGAGAGTTTGTTTCCATTTGGTACTTGAATCTGAATCAAAAAACAGAAGCGATGAGCTGTTGCCTGTTGGTAGTGTTGGACCCTCCTTGACCTAACACGTTTTGTTAATTTTTTTTTCTTTTTCTTTTTGAATGGTACTTTTTGTTAATTGTTAGTTGTTGCCTCAGCCTCACACCACCTCACATTTCCCTGATCCGGATTCTCTGTACGACTGTACACCAGTTTTCTGACCTCTATTTGAACTGCTCACTTAGAATAGAACACGTAGCTTTATGTTTTTTTTTTTTGAAATACACGTAGCTTTATGTTTGCTTCATTATATTTTTTAATGGTTCTGGTGCAGTTAATTTTATATATTCTTTTATGAAATTAATATTGAATAAAAGAAAAAATATACAAAATTGCTAATATTATCTGTCTTCAACCTTTTCTTAATTATTATTGATTTCAAGTACACCGCGCGCTTATCCAAAAGCAACATGAACCGCTTATATAAAAGTAAATTAATAATTGGTCCACCGGTGGATTTGCAATTTCTATCTTTTGTTAAAGATAGATTTCATGTAAGTCCGTATCTGATACTCTTTCCTTTTTTTCCCCTTTAGCAAAAACATAGGTCATATTATTTTAATTTTTTTAAACCAGTGAAAAGTCCACCACTTTTCCAATAAATCAAAAGTATACAAGACTACTTTTTTAGGTTTTAAACCGACAAACTAATATAAATCCATTCGATGAGAAAATGATCCGTTCTATGTATCACTTAACAAAGATAAAGAAAAAAAAAAGGGAATTTTGTGGCGAATGAATTTTCGAGATTTATTGGAATCATAATTAAACACAGTAATTCATTATTATGAATGAATAGTCTACATTCTAGTCCACGAAAAAAAACTCATCAATGCTATATAATTTCCCAATCACAAATATCCTAAGAAAAATTAGAATACCAGCTTCCAAGTTGGAGCAGCACAGGACAAGATTTCGTGAGAACGCATATGATTTTGCTGAATGTTTTAGATCCAACCAAAATTTTCAATTATGGCATGTTAGTTGTTTCTTGTGATTTGCTGGTATCTATTAAAAATAAATAATTAAACATATACATTTTTATAATAATTTTATGTTCATTAAATGGTGCAAAAACAAATAATAATAGGATCTCATGACTGAAAGATTATTGCGGTATCTTATAATTTTCTATTATTTTTTTTTCTGGAAATTTCATTTTTTGGCAGCTGATTCTGACCTCAAAGATCATGATTTTTTTAGGACACTGAAAATGTATGAAAAATAAACCCTTAAAATCGTCATCATGGAGTGCATAATTATTGTTGGAAAATGCCAATTTGGTTGCTTATTTTTCTAGACAGTAACTTTCAGATCAGGACCAATCGTCAAAAGAGAAGTTTAGAAAGTAGTAGCTCTTAAGACAATTTTAACCCACATTTATTTATACGGATAGGATTCCCCTTCTAGAAACTGAGCGATTTCAATGATTATTTATTACAAGTGAGCTGCTGGACCCTCTTGGACACCTGACCTAACATGGTCCCACACTCCCACTGGACCCTCCCTGCTAATTCGGCTCTTATCATGTTCAATTGAGTATGATAACTCTAGATGGATTATATATAATCAAGAAAATGTTGTCTAGGCTATATCTAAGGTTACTAAAAAGTAAAAAGTCTAAACAAGCTAACTATCCATGAATCTGTATCCGCTCCCGCACGGGACCGTCCAGCGCAGTCTTAAAACCGTCCGATCTGATCTGGACGGTTCGAGCCTATCAATCTGGATACATGTACGGGGCTCCCTTTGCCATTGAAATTAAATCACACGGCTGTGATCTATGCGTTGGACGGTCCCGCGCGGGACTAGATCCCATTTGAACTATCCATCACAAATTGGACGTTTGGAACCAATTCCCCATGACAGAAACTGAGAAAAGTAAAGGGAAGGCACTATTCTTCCTTGCTATAATTTTCTGTGGCAAAGAAAAGATCAAATTCCTTGCTATGAAACCTTAAGCTTCTGTAGAAACTCATGCAAGCTGCAGATAATTCCCACAGAAAGCAACATCGACCGCTTTCAAATCTAGAAGCACATGCAATATAGATAAACCACCCTTGAAAGTTGAAATATATGCGTAGAAGGCAATGCTGTGTTTAATAACACCTGATGTTTACAGGTATTGGATTATTAATAGTACTGCCTCTTATTTTATCTATTAATTTATATTTTTTTACTTTTGAAAAGCAGCTTTTATTATGTAACAAATGTCCAAAATTTGGGGCCTCGTACTGTCATACAATACATAGCGATGTGGACCCACTGATATTTTCTTTAATGAACGAAGGAGACTGTCCACTTCAAAAGTGATGGAATTGCATTTCTAAACATTTTTTTCTTTTATCAAAATTGTCCTAAATATTTTTGAATTGTATATAAATATGAAGCTCGACCATCCAGAAAAAAAATTACTATCATGGCAGTTTAGGTGTGGTGGTGATTGGTGAACTACAATTTGAAACCTTAATTAACTTTTCAGAAGATGGAGGGTGGTATGTCATAAAATATTGTTGGGTCCAATGGGGTTTCCTTTTTAAGTTTTAGAATGACTCAAAAAGAAAGTTAACAGAATCAGCGCGGATCTCATGTCACAAAATATGGGAGTGGAATACGTATCATTACTTTTTCTTTGTCAATGAAAGAGATTAATATCAGCACGGATTAAAATAAAAATATGGAGTCGCTTTTACGTTTGGAGTAATTTAGTCTTCTCTACTTTGAAAAACGAATATAAGATTATAGTGATACTTTACAAGGATACTGATCAATGCCGACTGCGCACAAATATTACTATGCTCCCAACTTGAATCTGAAATACAGCAAACAGGACAATCTATACGCAATTCATTTCATTTCATTTAATATCTACAAACATGCAGGATGCATTCAACAATCGGTAAAACAATGTCGTATTATTACTTATTAGGGAAAATGCTACTCGAGAATTAAAATAAATCATTTGACTATGGAAAAAAGGCAATTTTATTTCCTATTGCTATTCCAAATTACAGTTAAAAGATGAACGAATTTCAACATCGTACTTAATTATATATACTAGTGGGTACTCGCGCGTTGCGCGATCTATTTTTTAATTTTATCATTTGTTAATGATCAATAATATAATATTTTTTTTAATATATATATATATATATGAAGGAACTGGGGAGAGCCACCGACCACTCTTTCAAAGAAAGAGCATCCAATAAGCAAACTAAAAAAGTAATAGTTATTACAAATTGAATGTTCAAAATCAACAAAAACAGTACCAAAGGAACTCCAGTCCTAGCGCCTAAACTCGTAACCTACCTCCATCAACAGAAAATCCATACCAGTACCAAATTATCCCTTAGTACAAATACCTTCTAGTCTCAATTTTCATCTAAACACCGTCTATAATCATTATTTTTATACAGGCAAGCGAGATGCAAAGTCTGTAAATCTTATTACTCTCTACAGATGCTCAAAATATGCAAAATTCTGAACTCAAAGCCAATACCGGTTGGCACCGCACATCCTGAGTTATTTAACACCTAATTATTATCTGACTCAACTATAACTGCTGAGCCTCTTTCCTCCCTCTTTATTACAACACACATGACAAAAGCAATCAACATCACAATTATTATCAATCTTGATCAATAAGAAAAACGATAAAAAATTGTAAATAATCTGCAACACTCTAGCAGTCTTTGGGGAATTGCTAAATGCAACAGTTGGTCAAAAATCATGTTGCAATAGCAAAAAGGCAGTTGTCATAAGCAATTCCCAGTCTTTGCAGTTTCCTAAACGATGGTTCACCTGGCAAGCACCATCTACCCGCCTGCTACTTGCATCTGATCATTTCAGCCTTCTATCATCACCATGTCCATAGATTGCTGCAGCCGGCCCCACATATCATACTCCCTGTGTCTTGTGTGTCCCATCATTTTTATTAGTTTTCCTTTGTTTCTTGAGTAACGACAAAGAAATAGAAGCAAGCAAATTTAATCAAAGATAGCACAGATACTAAGATTAAACAAAGAAAGAATAGAACTAATACTTGGTAGGATCTACATAATCAACAAAGAAAGAATAGAACTCATACTTGGTAGGCTCCAGGCCAAAGAAAGAATGGAATTAATATTCAATAGGCGCCAAGCTAAATGGGCAGAAACAACAACACACACAACTTTTAGCTTCCAAATTCCAATCTTGTAAAGTGTTATACAAAACAATTACTGAGATTAAGATATTTATATCTTAGTTTGTTTCTCCCATATTTCTTTAGAATTCCTCAATGCCAAAAGCTTGAGCTGGTTTCATTGTTTTTTTCTTCTTTTGCTTGAGAACTTAGGGACACAGTATGACCCAGCTCATATCAGCAACACAGCAGCATCAGACTTGAGTGTAACCATAGCTGTGTTTGAATTTTTCATATTTGATAGCAAACAAAAGAGAAACATGAATTGATACTGACCTCAAGTTGACGCATATCTCTCCCGTCCTAGTAGTTAACCAAACAGTTAATAATAATCTTTAAATTAAATAGGTTGTTTATGCAACAACTAAGAAAAACATGACAGTATTATTTCAAGGAACAAAAATTATAAGTCTACAAAAGTGATTCTACAAATTAATAAATCATAACATGAACTACAACATACCAAGTAGTTATCCTCCTTATAAGAACAATCAATTTTAGAGCAAACACTAACTTTTACCAGAAAAAAAGTAAATAACATAGTGCGCAATGACTCTAATAATCAGAGTCAAGGTTTCGGAAAAATAAATAAATAAAAATAAAAATAACACCTGGTGTATTTGCACTCTCTTCGCCTATGAAATGGTTCTGATAGCAACTCCATGACCTCTCTGCACTAAATGGCCTATACTCCTGAAATAGCAATAACATAGCACGCAATCAAGACGCAATTGTTTATCTTTTATTTGTATGGTATGTTATTTACTGATGATACACACTTTGCACAAAAACTTTTACTTTCACATGGAAGCATTTTTTTTTATTTAGAATCACACCAAACATATCTGAACATGGAAGTTGATTGGCTATCGTGAGGCAAATGGAAACATACATGATATAGCTACTAACCATTAGAAAACAATGTACTTAGTACGATCACAAATAAAATAAAAAAAGTTGCATGTACATCTTGTGTTGGTCTTCCCATTTTGCCCTCTTCTTTTCCTTTTTCATAAAAAAACTGGTTGCATATTGCTCCCCTTCAACCACTTCTTCACTTTGATCCTAAACTGCTAGTATAAAAGCCCAACAATTTTCTTAACGATTAAAAACATATACAGTTTTACAATCAGAAACATGCCCTAGAAGTATAGGATAAGTCTAGCAGCGCAGTGGGAAAATAATAAATCCCAAAAATAGTGATAAAAAATATAGTATCTATGTGCTAGTATGTGAATATAATGATCCTCCATGATCATTTCAAGTGCCTTGTAATTTGAAACAAAAGTATCAGATAGCTAAAAAAAATTCTCGCAACAAAAAATTATGACATCTAAACGGAGTTAATTGGGATGTAGTGTCAGTGCCTATAAGTTATAATACACTAATTTATATTTTTTTTATCTAAGAGCATAGAGAAATATAGAATGAAGAGAACTCGTGAGACCTGAAATACTATGTGTAAAAAAACAAAAAATACAGTATAATAAAGAACATAAATTGAAAACCTTAAAAAGAATGCATCACCTGAAATCTTAATATTAAGAGAGAAACAGATTGGAGCTGGCCATCATTAAAGCTAACAGGCACCTACGATCTTTCACTAACTTTCTCAATATTCCTGAATGAAAAAATCATATCATATATATATCTCTAGAAAGTAAATCAAGGCATAATAATTTAGTTCATACATAATTTTACAACTGGGACTAAATTTAGTGTCATTAACCTTGACCTGACAAAATTCTTCAATTGTACAACCCAATACAATGCGTAGAAAATTTTGAAAATATAATTAGAGGTACATGTAGGTTTATATCAGCACTAAACATACCATGTAGAGCCATCAAATATAAGCCGATTGAAGGCACAAATTGACATAAACCCTTGGTTACAACTGTAAGACCATTCAAAAGATAATTTGAAGTTTCCTCAGCCAGTAATCGATAAACTGGCTGTTAAAAATAACCAACTAAGCTAAAATCTACCTTTTCCCCTATCAAAACTGAACTTACATGCAAAAATAGATGCTTATTTCTAACCCTTGGGAAATATGCCCAAAACCAAGGTTTCATAAGGCATGGCAGCAATAGCCAACAGGTGAAGATGATATCATCTTCAGATTACCCTACCAACGCAATAAAGGAATAAGAAGTGTGGTAAATAAGAGGGGAAATTAAAGGAAGAAGGAAATAAATCCAAAGCTCCCACCAAAAAGAAGAACGATGAGCATAGCGGCTGCATAACTGAGTTTCAAGGAGAACTAAGAAGCTGGAACTTTTTTTTTTTGTTAGGGATCGGAATTTGTTTGAACGATGAGCATAGATAAAAAAAAAGGAAAATAGGAGAGAGAGCACAGAGAAGAAGAATCCAGAGAGGATGAGAGAGAGAGAGAGAGAGAGAGAGGTGAGAACGAACAACTTGTTTATGCCCGTGCAAGAGAGAGAGAGGCTCCGTACACAACCCACGTGCGTACTATCATCTACCCGGTCCGTCTAGTGTTTCTGCGCGAAAGGATGACAGAGAGGCGAGAAAAACGATTAAAAAAACTGATTAGGTTGGAACTCTCCAGAAAGAAATTGATCCGACGGATGAGAGAAACTGGATCGAACGGACATGATACTATCAGAGAAATGAAGGGCTCAGATGCATTAACTGTACATCAATAGTGCTAACTACAGTGATTCCACTGTGGTGAGTGGAACGGCTATTTATATATGTTTTGATTTTAATTTCCATCTAGAGAAGATCAGAAGAATTACAACATTAGCATCATTAGACTTATTAAGTCAACACTTAATATATGATCAGAAACACATTAAATAAATTTCTTTTGAACAACTTATATCCGTTTGGATGGGTGCAAGAATAAAGAAATAACTTCTTCCTATTTCCAAATTTATTATAAACAATCCAAACTCTTTACAAAATTACACACTTCCCAATACTTCTTCTCTTATTCCTCTTATTCCCACACCATCTAAACGGGGTCATAATGATAAAATTAATAATGCAATGCGATTTTAACACAACTGTGTGTCAGTGTCACAGTTCTCTTTTAATTACTACGAATTGAGACGCAACCACTCGTTTGTTTAGATAGTATAAATGTAGTTATTTATTGTATAGATAACTTGTACATGTCAAAATTTTCAGTTTATCGTGTATAATATTATAAAGAGAATGACTGCGGTATAATCCAAACCATACAATATGTTGTCCATGTTGAAATCTCTTCAGAAACAAATTTTCATATTAAAAAAAAATTACTATATTTTTCAGATTTTACAAAATCCTCACATTGAGGATTTTGTAAAATCTGAAAAAATATAGTAAAAAATTTATTTCCAAAGAAATTTCAACATGGACAACATATTGTACAGTTTAGATAGGGTATTTTCAAATCTTAAAAAATAACTCTAAAGCACCCTTAGAGTTTACCTAAATCCATAATTCTAAAACTTTTACAAGTGAAATTGAAAGAAACATATAGATTTATAGTGTAAAATCTTTGAAACGTTTGTCAATAATTCACCAAGTAATCATTGAGTTTTGTATCCTAATAAAATGAAGAATTTATGTTTAATATTTATAGAGGATTGTTAAAATATTACGTGTAGCATAAGATGGACTCGTGCAATGTGTCCAAATATCAAATTTCATATTTCAAACGACTGATTCAAACCGCTTAATATTTTTTTATATTGTAAACTAAACGGAAATCAAAATTTATATATTTTTTAATAAATTTCTTACTATTTCTTTAAATTTTAAAAATGGTTATATTGGAGGACCAAGAACTAATTATATATAGATAACTTTTTAAAATTCCAAACAAATAATAAAAATATGGAAAAAAAATTAAATTTATTCTTTTTATAAAATTTTAACATGAAAATGAAATTGAGTGGTTTGGAAAGGCCATTCAAAGCATAAAATTTGAGAACAAACATGTAGCATGGAAGAATCCGTCGATCCTACCTGTAATTTTGTCAGATATTTTCTTTATGTTTCATCTTGTGTTTCTTCGTGTACTTTCTTTTTGTTTTAACTCGTGTTTCTTCAATTCTTCTAACAAATTTTAAAAGAGAGCTATAGAAAAAAACAGATAATAAATCAAATTACCATACTAGAGAAAGGGAATGGGGCAGTCAGCTGATTGGGAAAAAAAAATTAATGATTGACGTGAATATGGTAAATACTTAATTTTTTTTTTGTTAATTTTACAGGAATTGTAAATTCAATTCGAAATTTATAAATCTACAAATTGAAGGAATCAACAAGAAATTTACTCTTGGTTTTAACTTGTCAGCATCTGTAAATATTTCGAAGTAAAACAAGTTTTTACTCTAAAAAAGTAATAATTTCTTATGTCACGGAAGCATTGAGACCCTTCGATTTTAATAGTCAGTCAAAACTATTTAGTCAGTTTTCAATTTATATCTTCTATACAGAAAAAATATTACTTTGGATAACTAAATAAGAAAAAATTAAAAAAATAAATTAACGTTTACATATATATTTGCTAAACTCATGGATACCTCGGCCCCTGGTTTGTACAAGAAATCTCTCTCTCTAATAACCGTGAAATTTCAATAGGATGCATCATCAATTCTTAAAACAATAGAAATTAATGCCTGACCTTGTCTTAGTAAACGTCAATAATATGCATTATCTATTTTAATAGAAAAGTCTGAAAAAAAACGCCAAGTAGAAGTTCCCATGGACACATATTTAAGATATCGACGAACTCTATAATTATTCCGACATCACTCTCTCAATCTAATCTATATATTAGATTAGTCACGTTAAAAAAATATAAGTAAAAAAAACTCAATAGCATGAATTATTCAAATTGCTCATTTGGTACAATCCACGCACTTTCTTTGAGATTAAATGCATTAATTTTCTGATCGCTGAAATAAGGAAAAATTGAATATAGCCCTTCTAATATTTAAATTTGGATATAAGTATATAACCCCTTATAATCATATTTGATTTGGATATAACCACTTTCGAATAGTTTTAATTAAATTTAAATAATAAAAATCAAATTTATAAAATTAACACAAAAATGCCCTCATTCCTTCCTAACCCCTGCCTTTCGTATTGTGAAAGCCAGTATTTAATTTGACAGAGACCTAAAATTCAATCTCGATCTTTGATTTTTTTTTCTCAAACGATATTTTCAAATGCTGAATTTTTGATCCGTTCAAAACCAATGTTCTCTCAGGGTGCGTTTGGATAGGTGTGGGAAGAAGGGAAGAAGTGAGAAGAAGTATTAGAAAGTGTGTAACTTTGTGAAGAATTTGAATTGTTTATAATTTTTTTTTTCTTTTTTCTTCTTCTTTCTTCCAACGATCCAAACGCACCCTTACTAATGCCCGTTTGGTTTGAACTTTAAACATCAGGTTGGATTAATTTTTTTTTGTTTTCTTCTTAGAGAGATAAAAAAAAATCTTTCTAATTAAAGAAGATGTTTGGGACCAGCGTTCAATCTTTTATTAGTTCATGAATTTGATAGGAACCAGGGTGCTTCCATCGGGAAATTAGGATTGCTCTTTTAATGGCTCTGTTTGGATAGGTGTGGGAAGAAGGGAAGAAGTATTGGGAAGTGTGTAATTTTGTGAAGAATTTGGATTGTTTATAATTTTTTTTTCCTTCTTCCTTCTTCTTCTTCCTTCTTCCTATATCCAAACGCACCCAATAGTATTTCTCTCTCTCTCTCTCTCTCGGTAAGATTGTCTTATGCTACAGAATTTTTAATTAGAAAACTTATTAGAATTTTTTTTCCTGATTTGTTTATTCAACTATACTCAATAGGGGCATTTTTGTCTTAGTCATATAAATCCGAATTTTATCATTTAAAATTTGATTAAAATTAGTTGAAAGGGATTATATTCTTAACAGATATGATTATAGGGGTTATATCCAAATTTAAAGTTTAGAGGGGTTATATTCAAATGCAGAAGATTTGTTATGCAATTTTTCCATGAAATAATAGTGAATAATCTGTTTTTTTTTTATATATTTTTTCGGTTTTCAGGTATGATATTATACCTTCTGCTCTTAGCAATGCATTAGCTGATGTCCCAAAATGTGTCGCAAAATTAGTTGGCACATGATAACCAATTCTCCGTTTGGATAGGTGTGGGAAGAAGGGAAGAAGGGAAGAAGTGAAAAGAAGTATTGGGAAGTGTGTAACTTTGTGAAGAGTTTGGATTGTTTATAATTTATTTTTTCCCTTTTTTCTTCTTTCTATCTTCTTCTCAACGCATCCAAACGGTGCCAAAATATAACTTTTCTGCATTATCTTGCAAGATCTTTGTCACACCCCGTATCCGGGATACGAGGCGTGAGGTGAGACAGTATCTGATCATCCATCCGACGGTCCGTCAACCTACGTCACAACATAAATAAAAGCAAAACGGAGTCAGCTACAAAGCCGAGTAACCAGTTATTTAACGACCCAGCTTCTCTATAACTAATTTATATAACAAAAATCAACCGATCAGATTAATCCACACATCAATAACAATAAAATTAAATGTATTTCACAGAGATCAACGGGTCTAGGTTTTCTCAAATTAGTTTCTCGTATCACTTTCACACTAGCGCGAATCCCTCTCTAGGCGATTCCGCTTCACATTCCATATCACTTTTCCATTTCAAATCAAGTCACATCAGAGACCCATTGACTCGTAAAATACATCAGTCATAATTCGTATATATCAATTCAATCAAATAAACAAACGATATTTAAATCAATCCATACGAAAATTAAATTATAGAGAAGTCTGGTTACCTTATCAGCGATCTTGAAAAATGAAACGACAATAATCTCAATGTATCAAATTCCAATCGGATGGAGGATCCAAGTTCCAATCAGATAGTAACATGAATGCGTGATTATTTCATAGCTTTAAATTGAAATGGAGGACCATAGAAATTAATCAAATGAGACGATAATAAGCTTTGGTAGGATCTGCGAGGAGGAATGGCATTTATAGACAAATCCAACAAAGTTACCATTCTCTTCATCATGAATTTAATTAGACACAAATTTTATAGATGTTCGGCCAGAAGAAATTTTGGGAAGAAGTACAAGGTTTTTATATTTATCAGACGGACAAAGACAGTTATAGAATTCTTGTAGGCCAAAGGGTGCTTGATCTCAAAGCTTAATAAATTTTAAAATAACCGAACACATAGCAAGGCAAGGTTTAAAGAAAGAATAATAAAAGTTTCACAAGGACTGTTTATTTGTGCCGCAAGAAATATTTATTAGAATATAATGGTAATAACTGAAAGTCATCTAAAATTATCAAGGGGGTCACCATTATGGACAACAAGAATTAGAAAGTATACAAAATAAATAAATCAATAGTAAAAATTATAGGATAAATAATTAATTAAAAAGTTTATTAATAAGTATATAAAAGTGGCCCAAAATACAATTCATTATTCTTTTTTTTTTTTGGGACGAATAAAACTGAAATTTTCATTCAAGATTATGTAAATAATTGTACAAATATAAATAATAAATAATAATAATATAAAAATTTTTGGTGTGTTACAATCTTTCTTCAAAAATTCTTCTAGAGTGGTTTCATTCGAGCACACGGTTGTTGACTTGTTGTGTCCGGACTCTGGACTCATTTAATCTTGTGGTACAAACACAACAATAATACAAAGATAGGCTAAAATCAGTCACGACTGACAGATAGACCCGTCAACTGCGATTATATCTTAACTTTTGTAGTTCTAATGGCTAATTGAAATCGTTCAACATGTTCTCCATATTGAAATCTCATTGGAGACCAAATTTTATATTTTTCTGATTTTATTTACTATTTTTTTGAGATTTTTAAAAATCATAGTTATTAAATGGTCCAGAGTTATTTAGATTAAGAATTTAGTAAAATATTAAACAAATACTAAAAAAATTCAGAAAATTATAAAATTTTGTCTCCAACAAGATTTCAAAATGAAAAACACATTGAACGGTTTGGATCGACTATTAGAATCTCGAAAATTGAGATTTGATCGTAACTGACGGTCTCATCTGTCATCTGTCAGTCATGGCTGATTTTAGTCTATCTCAATAATAAATGTATAAACAGAAGTAACCTATTACCCTCTGAAATAATATAATGGGTCCAATGCATTTTCTATATTTCCTCTCGAACGAGAAAAAAATGTTTGAAACTGACCAAAATAATAATTAAAAATGAAAAAACCCGATTTACATGCCACAAAAAAAGGGAGAGCATTGATGCATTCTCCTTGTGTCTCAAAAGTAAGCGGATAAAAAATTGTTGTGTTTGATATCTCATCTCCCTTTCGGGAGGTGTTTTGGGCAATAGTTGTTTTACTTGGAGCAAAATTTAGAAAATATCGTGGACGGATAGTTGTGATTTATTCGAGTATAGGAGCACTATGAAGAATTAATTTTGCTTTTTCCAAAGTATTATTATATGCATTGTACTTACGGTCCTCCATCAACTATCATTAAACGATTAAAAATTTGGGGACATTAAATATGTGGTAGCGAAACACTTCTCATAAAAAAAAAAACAATACGGTCGCTTACCTTTGAAAACTGAGTCTTCTCTGCTTTGATTTGAAAATCGAGTGTAGAAAAATAAAGATGTATAAGTTACTAAAATAAGGCAACATGATGCGTTACCGACTGAGATCAAATAATATACTCCCCAACTTGAATCTGAAATGCAGCAAAAAGGTCAAACCTATACGCAATTCATTAATATCCACAACATGTGGAAAGTATAAAAAATATCGGGTGATAAGGATCGTTCCAAAAATTTCTTTAATTTTTTTTCAGAATTTAATTAATTAAGTGTTAATCATCTTTTAATTTTGTCACTCATCCTCTCATCCCTGAATTTGTAATACCTATGTTTTCTTCCTCTCCCCACCTCCTTCTTTTTTCAGAATAATTAATATTTTTTAGGACAATTAATTTTTTTTTCAGAAGAGTTAGTAACAATTTTTAGGATGATTAGTCTTTTGTCTAGGAAAATTAATATTTTTTTCCAGTGCTAACATTTTTTCCATAACAAAATCAAGACAATTAGCTTACAGAATTAGGATAATTAGAAAAATAATACTAATTGCCATGAAAAAAAATTATTTGTCTTGAAAAATTATATCAACTATCATGGAGCTAGGGCAACTAAAATTTTTTTCAGGACATACAAAACCAGGACAACTAATTTTTTCTTCTAGAACAATTAGTTTTTTTTTTTCTCATGTCAGAAATACTAGATATTTTTTCCAGGACAATTAGTATGTTGAACTAGGATAAGTAATATTATTTTATATGCCAATTATGATAGTTATGAGGATAATTAATATCATAATATAGGACAATTAGCGTTGGAAGGGGAGGCACTGAATGGAGATTATAGACATAAATAGAAAGGAAAAATTGGATATAACCCCCTCTAATCTTGCTCATCTGGATATAACCCCTTGTAATCTTTGAAATCGGATATATCCCCCTGAAATCATGTCACTCTTGGATATAAACCCTTTTCGTTGATTTAAACAATATTTTAAATAAATTATTTTAGCTTTTAACGGATATGACAAAATTACCCTTTTTGAGTTTCCTCCGTCTCCTCGTTTCTTCTTCTGTTTGTCTCTTTGGATTAAACTTTGCTTGAAAATTGGTGTAAATAAGGAACTCAAGGTTTGAAATACAAACGAGGTTTACATTTGCCGAGGTATTACAAAAACTGGAATTTTGCTTGAGCCATTACAGAGGCCTCATAGTTTGGTAATGGGCCTACCAGTACATCTATTTTGTCAAAATAAATCTTTACTACTTATAAAAGCACCAGTTCAAAGGTCTATCCAATTTTGAGTTGAAAGGTGCAAACAATTGTTTACCCAATGCAATGTAGACCGTCGATTTTTATGATTTAATCTGATCAGTGGTGTAGATTTATTTATGAGATGAAAGGATTAAACCTTTCGTATAGACTTGTTAACTTTCGCTGTCTGAGCGGAACTGCGTTGGTCTAAGAGCAGCTGTTCGCGAGTTCGATTCTCTCCTTTTCGAAATTTTTTCCCTCGATTTTTATCTCGCTTCCCTATTTCAGAAATGGAAATTTTGCTGCTTAACTACGGAAATTCTAATTGCCTGATGCACCGCTCCCTTCTCTTCTTCTCCAAACCCTAATTCCCTCATGCGCATCTTTCCTTCTTCCCTTGTTGAGATGGCGATCGAAGGCACCGAGGGGGACGCGCTGAAGCCCTGATTCCCTCCGTCGCAATCTCTGACCGGATCGTGCGCCATTATCTCTGATCGAATCGGCTTGGGCGGACAAGTCGGTATGGTTGATGGAGTGCCCGCCTGTTGGCATCCGATCTTGGGGAAGAAGGTGGCGCAGCCGCCAGCTCCGACGATCCCAGTCAGAACCCTGCCGTTGCTAAGGTTGTTTTTTCCCTTGATCTCCTCAATCCTGACGAATCCTCCTCCATGCAGGTTCAATTGCCTTTCTCTCTCTCTTTTCAAACCACACCTCTCTTTCTTTCCCTTCTATCGACCAATTTTTACTGGTGAAATTTGGTTTCTTAATTGTTGTTCTCATTGATGAAAATTGTGTGGTTCGTGAGATAAGGAACTAGAAATTGCACTATATTGATATTTGACAAATAGGCTAATTTTTTCAGATAGCCTCTTATTATCAGATTTCCTATCTTCAAATTGGTCGATTTTTGAAAACAGTTCATTGTTCATTAAGCATCAATTATGCTATCAATAATAACCAAGGAGCATTATAGTCTGTACACAACTTGTATATAGGCGTTTATAGTCTGTACATTGATTTTTCTCCTCTTCTTTTATTTTTTATTTCCTGTTGTACCAATTTTTATGGTTAAATGAAATTGTAGGAAGACAATCGTCTGTCTACCTTCAAAAATAAAAACTAAAAAATAAAAAATAACCAAGGAGCATTAGAACAGTACACTGAAAAATGTGCAATCATGATCATACTGGAGATGTGCAGTCTTTAATTATTTGTGGATTATTAGATTATTTACCTTGGTCTCTGGCTTTGGGCTATATAGGAGTACAACTGCTCGATTGAGTTCTTCAGATCACCTTTCTTGGTGCAACAATGGCAGATCCAGGACTCCTCAGGGAGAAATCGGGAGGCACTTAGGCTTGATAAGGTGGATAATTCGTCAGAGAAGTACAGAGATGCAGACATCATAGTGTTCAACTCAGGAAACTGGTGGACTCATGAAAAGACTTCCAAAGGGTATCTGTTACGTGAACTTGTGTTCTACATATCTGTAAATTGATGGTGACTAATTGACATTTTTGTCCATTTTAGGTTGAATTATTATCAGGAAGGTGATAAGGTGCACCCCCAGATGAGCTTTGGAGAAGCCTACAGGAAAGCACTGACGACATGGGCCCAATGGATTGATGCCAGCATCGACCTAGACAGGACTCAGGTCGTATTCCGAGGGTATTCCTGGACTCACTACAGGTAATTATTAGTTTATTATTTGGCCAATAAATTACCAGAGAGGCATTCTATTTAGAAATAAGGAAACCGTCCTAGCTAAAATATTGCATTTGATTTTTCTCAACAAAAAGTAAATTGTGCAAAAGGTACCCTATTCAAGGTATACAAGTGAACATTTTTGTATACATTTCTGTTTTTCCTTGTGTACCTTCATTTGCTTAGAGTAGGTGAGCATAATGTCCAGAAAATAGAGAAAAACATTGGGCTTTGATTACTTGATTTTAACATTTTTTTTTCCTGGTGACTTTCAAAAGGAAAATACTAAGCAAAGGAAACAACAAATGAGCTCAGTAAATTTCTTACAAATTAGGCAGTGGTTAGAGATGGCTTTTCAATGAGCATGGACTGTACAAACAGGAAGCAAAGGAAACAACAAATGAGCTTCTGAGTGAAGTTGAAGGAAGCTGCAGCTTTGCTTGTAAAAATTAGATAACAGAAAAAGTGATTACGATGTTAATTGAAGTCACATGTACCAGTGCACAATGATGTAGGAAATCTCCTAAGCTTCTGGCTATGTTGGTCTCTCTTGTGGGCCCCACTCATACTTCTGGATCAATGATGTAGGAAATAGTTCTTTGAGTTTGTTCAATTTACTGTTTTGGAACATCTCTGAGTAAATTGTGACAAGCATATAACCATGTTTTCGTAGGTGCATAATGCAGACTCTGAAGGAAAAATATCTTCCAAAGGTTCATTTCTTCGTTTGTAATCAGATTTGTTATTGTTTTTTTAATTTCTTAATACATATTTTTTTGCAATGCGCCAATGCCAATAAGCCTCATATTAGAAGTTTCTCCCAACATTGTTGTGATATTATGCAATTACATAAAAAAAAAAATTGGTAGTATGGTGTGACATTTTTACCCTTGAGGCCTAGACTCCAGTAAGCATTTTCAAATGTTAAAAGCAAGAAAAGGAGATTTGCGTGTTAATTTTTTAAGAACATGCATTATTTTTTAATTGTTAAGTTAATGGTTGGGGTAATATATAGGCAATATCTGGTTAAACACATTTTAATAAAGTTTTAGTTCCTTTCACTTATGATATAGTTTACTCTCATCTGAAGCTATTCAGTGGGGAGCATATTGGGGTATTGGCAATGAGTGAACCAAATGGTAATCAGGACTCAATAGAGTTTCATATTCTCATTTAGTGAATATTTCCTAAGGCATCTATCATTTGTAATTGCTGTTTTAGTATGAAATGTAAAGCCAATAAGGTCAATGGTGGGTACATTATCATTGGTAGCAAGATTTGGTGCACTAATGGACCATCCGTTCAGACACTGGTACTAAGCTTTTAGATTATACTAATAACTAATGGACCATATTTGTAGATGCTCTAATTTGTTTGAAGATTATACTTATAGATAGAAATTGATTTGATCTTGATTACTGGATGATGGCAAAATAAATAAATAAATAAAAAGAACACCCTAATTCATTTTGACTTTTCAGGGTCTTCTTGAGTAATTTTGAATTGCATTTTCTTTTATTGGTATTTCTGTGGATAATAAGGTTGATCTTATTTGGAATTGTCGCGAGCAACTTATGGTTTTGCGAGTGAACTGTTAAAACTGATGCAAATAATTTCCTGAACTAGAATTGTAGCATTTAGATGATTCACACTTTTCTTTCTAATTATATTTTACTTTTTGATCAGGGAAAAGAGTGTCATGTGTTCATATTCTGATGCTAGAAAGGGGCCGTAGAGAAGAGCTTAACTGGTAATATCTTTGATTATCTGTTGAAATGAATGTTTGAATTTTAATTTTAATAAAAAATAGTGTGCCCCATCAAGTTAAAAAAATTGCTTTGTAATCATATTTGTTTCTTTTGAATTTAGGCTATTGTGTACATGAATTGATCTGCTCTGAAGAAATGAGTAGTAACATCACGTCTATCTTTTATGTTCTTTGTTGCCATCTTGTTTTACATGCATAAACTTTCGGATGTAATAAAGGGTGCAGAGGGTACGGTGAAATATTTTATGGATAAAATAGTAGCGGTGTTATTCACTTTAACCCTTGACCTTCACTTTTTAAGATAAAATATGCCTTGAAAATTTGTTTTACTGTTGATTCACATATCACATATTTGCTAATAGTGTACGAGTTATCACATATCACATTTTTTCTTTAGAAGTTACACGAGTTATTTGTTAATATTATTATGGAATACATCTTATAGCCTGCTTCATAAAAAATTGTCCGCACATTGAGCGGGCACTGCTGCTAGTGAATAGAAATAAACTGGATTTGACGTCCAATTGGAGATTTTGCTAGTGATGCCCTTTCTATATATGGCACGGACAATCACAATTTGACATTAGATGCAAGCATCAAAGGATCTAACGTCAGAGATTTCGTTACTGAGTTTGACTCGACTACCCCTCCTAAAAAAAACCCCTTTCTTCTCTTTCTTTCTCTCTCATGTTCGTCACAGTCCAAACTATTTCTCGTGTGACTGTGATGCTTTCTTTAGCGATGACTTGGGAGGATTCCGGTCACCCCTATCGTGAACTTTCGAATTTGGTCGTATCAATTGGAGTTAAGAGATCAGATTCAATACCTCACGAAAGAAAGAAGGGTAATTTGGTCATATGTGTTATTAACTGAAATTTTTTATTTAAAATATTTCATAAATCAATGAGAAGAGTTTATATCCAAGAGTGACATGATTACAAGGGGTTATATCCAATTTCAAAGATTGTAGGGGGTTATATCCAGATGAACAAAATTGGAGGGGGTTATATCCAATTTTCCCTAAATAGAAAAGGATGATAAGAATAATGTTGTGTATTCCGTCCGAAATTTGATCAAATAATGTCGTATTAATATTTTGCCACCTTACAATAAAAGAGAATTCACTTGAAATTGAAAAAATACGGGCAACTAGCCTAAATTTCGCACTTCGCGCGATAAAAGATGGACTTAAGTGGACCCCACAAATATAATTCTTTATTCTTTTAATTAAGAATTAACTAATTGTAATTATATATTTTTTATTTTTTGTAAATATTATTATGCTAGTTAATAATATTAATATACATTCATAAACACATGATTATATATTATAAGTTCTTTCTTATACTAATAATATGTAGAAGTACGAATATATTCATGTTGCTAGTGTGCATATTGTGAGCGTTGTGCGATCAAAATTTTATTTTATTTTTATATCGATTGTGAATAACTTATGAACTAATATCTATTTCAATATAAGTAGCATGCATATTTTAATTGGTTTTCAATGCTCAAATTTATGTAATGCAACTAAAAAAATATGACAAAAATTGATGCAAAATATTTGTAGAAATACCATCTTAATAAAAAAAATTTTAGGAAAGTTCTGACACAATAAAAAATAAAAATACCATTTTGAAATTTCTAAGATATAAAAAAAATTAATGGTAATTACTATCCAAGTTTATAACAAATAATTATATCTTTTAATTTATTATAATTTTCTAAGTATGTACGTAAAATTTCATGTAAAAATAAATCCATGATCGACACCCCCAAACATTTGAAACATGATTACTTTTCTTAAATTGCGAAATTAAATATTATGAAACTTAAAATATATTTTTAAAATGTTTTAGAAGTCTATGATTGAAACAAATTATATCAATAGATTCTTTTCTGTTCATGCATTTAAATTTAATCCTGAAATAAATTTTGAAAGGTCTCTAAATAATTAAAAAAATTGATGTATTATTTTTGTCCAATAAAACAAATGAAGGAAGTCCATTGGGGTAGAAAACGGAGATAGTAACAGGGAGAAGAGATTCTGAAATGCTTATGGTTTGGACATCGTAAGTTTCTTTTTGTCCCACGTGCCTATACAGTATACACCATTTGCATTCCTTGTATAAAGGGATTTTCCTATTGTAGCAAAAAAATATTACGGATTAAAAATAGCACATGTGGTGGGACCCTCCATCCCCCCACCCATTGATAAAATCTGTCCATCCATCACACCCAACATAAGGATGGACGGCTGAAGATGAACGGTGTGTTACTGTATAAAACACCCCTAGAATTGGAGTATTTATTATAGAAGATTGGAGTATTTATAGAAGATATATCTTTTGCGGTTTTCCTATTACAATTAGGTTTGAAGGGTCACCTATGATCAATAAAACTAACTTTGATCAACAAGTTAAACGAAAGTATTAAAATTGGGAGCTTGAACCTTCCGGTATTTTCCGAGAAAATTATGACATTTGAATTGCGGTTACTCATAAAACAAATTAAAAACGTAAAGTCCCCCTCGAGTAGTTTTGTGACCCACTAAAGAAAATTCTCACTTGAATAAATAATTTTTTTACCCTAATTTATTAAATGAGAAAAAAAACTCAAACGGTATATCAGTAGTATGAAGAAGTTCTGTAGTTGACTTATTAGTTACGTGAACACATATGTCGTGACAAATAAAGGAGAAGAAACAACATGTAGAATGTCATTCGACTTCAGACTATACATTTTTGCAATTTCAGGAAATTTGACATTTGAGCTTATCTATTCATTATAAGGTTCGGATCACTGAGGATTAACTTTGCAGATTCAAATAGTGATGCTAAAGTTCACTAAATCAAGGGACCAATATATTGAAATTTTTGTAACATGATTCACTAACTGCTCAAGCTATTTTCTTTGTAAATGTCATTTTTAACCTTCCATGTTGATAATTTTAAAAGGTAATATAAATTCTGCTCTCGAGTAAATTTTGTAGCTATACTTAAATTCAGATTGCTCATTTAAAATTATGAACAAAGATGAATGAGGATTTTAAGTCAGATCTAAAATTTCTATCCGAATTATTTTATGTTTATATTGTAAAAAAAAACTTTTATTGTTTAATATTAATTGAACGATAAAGCTTCTAAATTCTTTTTTTTTATATTGAAGCTTCTAAATTCTAATTATCACATGATGTATCGAAAGTTGAGTGCTTTGAAATTGGTTGGGTATTAAAGGAGAGTTGGATCGTTATGAAGCCCTATTCTCTGCCGCAGATCAAAATCGTTAAAAATCGCTAGAATGAATTAGTCTGATCTAATTTTGACGGACATATTTTTACGAGCTGCACGAATCTCAACAAACTTGATATTAATCACCAAGCATCCATCATAGATTGAACGATTGTGATGAAAGTGCCGTCCTCTGCAGTGCCGCAGAGGATATGAGTCCGGATTGTTATGTAGCGATTAGAAGACTTAATCAAGTGGGCTGAAATAACAAGTTGATGTGGTTTTTAAAAGACCATTTTTCGAAGAGAGACAGGCTTAGATCAAGCCCAATATCATGACCAATGACCATTCCCAAGCCCAATAGAGGCCTTTTAGGAGTTAGGATCACGTGAATCCGAATTCGCTGAGCAGTGAACTAGATAATACGGTGCTGATAAGTGCAATCAGACCTTCAAATAATCAAGCAATCATATTTCTAAAATAGAAAGGTCCCTATTCCAAAAATAGTAGGCGCTCTCCATCCAACACGTTTTTTTCTCTGCACTGCTTCTTAGTTCTTACGCACGCCTCCTCCCTTCACCTCTCCTTCTGTCTTGCATCAGGAACACCTCCCCCTAGCTCATCCACGTATCTCGTGTCACCTGCGCACATCTCGCATCACGAAGGCCTCTCCCTCGCGCTTCACCCGCCTCTCCTCTCCCTCTCATCCGAATCCCCTCCCATCCCCTCCCTTCTTCCTTTCCCCGCCTTTTCCCTTCTCTCGCATTTCTCCTTCCTCTCCAAGACCGCCTCAAACACTCTGTTTTCTGCGTTGTTTTTTCAATATACTTCTTTGCCAACTATAAATACTACCTTAGTGCAAAATAAATACTCCCTTATGATGTATAATAATGTTACTTTACAATATACTCCTTTAGTACAAAATAAATACTCCCTTGTACAATTTATTTTACTCCTACAAAATTATTAGTTACTCCCTTAAATTAATTACGCGTTTAAATCTATTACTTATTCCCTTATACATATGATTTACTTCCTTAAGCACATTATTTACCGATATTGTTCGATATTAGTTACTTCATTAAATGAAAATGTCTATTTATACTCTCCTTTTAATTTATTAGATACTCCCTCCATCTTATTAGTTACTCCCTTACAAGTAATTATATACTTTTATAATACAAATAAAATACTCTCTTATGACATACAACTATGTGATTTATATAAAATTATTTCGTATGAAAAAAATATATACTCCCCGATTCAAATTAAAATACTTCTTTAAATCTATTAATTACTCCATTATATTATTTACCTACTCACATAATAAAAATGCTTATTTTAACTTATTACATACTCCTTTCATTATACTCCCTTACCAAGAATTATATATTCCCTAACAAAACATGTATAATTATTCATGTAAACTGATTAGGTACTTTCTTATATATATTATTTACTCCCTTATAAATATTGTGTTACTCCTAACTAGTAGCAGAACCAGAACTAAAAATGTATTTTTCCTTTTCACCCTTCTCGAACTCTACTTCCTTCTTCGTATGTCAGATCTAGTCATCTTTCTTCTCTTCTCTACTCATCAGGTAAATACTTGATTGGATTGAAAGGTGGAGTTGTGCAAGATTGAGAGGTGAGGAGTTACAGGGAAGGGGAAGGGCGTGAGTCAGAGAAGAGCAAGAGCCGTGTGAGAAGAGGGAGAGGTGAGGGGAGGAGAAGGATGCGTCGGAGAAAGACGCGAATCACATGAGGAGAGGGAGAGGTGAGGGGAGAAGAAGGGCGTGAGTCGGAGAAAGACGCGAGTCGCGTGAGAAGAGAGAGAGACGAGGGGAGGCACGTGAAGGAAGAAGAGGGGTGGGGAGTTGTGTCAGGGAGAGTCGCGTGAGGGGAGCGCTCCCCTCTGATTGCGTGAACTTTTGTTTACCGTAAGTAATTTTCTAGATAATAGGATGAAAGCGTACAACCGAAGTTGGAAGTTCTTTGTATTCTTTTACAATAAGTACATCAATAACGCTTTGTCTTAGAAAAGGGAGATCACTTAAATAAATTATTTTTTCTGAAGATTATCGTATGTCGTATTTTTATTATTTTCATCTAGAGATCACTTATAAATATCTAACATAAATATGCAGATAAAAATAAATTCTAAAAAGATCGTTAATAAGACATGACAATAGAGACATATATAATTATTATATCGAGATTTAGCAGAATTATTTGAACAAACACATATACAAAGGCCGGTGGGGTCGGGACGGGTGAGGGAGGACGGCGGGGTGGGGGGGGGGGGTGGGTTGAGGTGGGGAGAGAGATGATTTATAATTTAATTAAACCATTTATACATTATCGAGAGCCTAATTAAAATCATGTGAAAATTTTGGAAACCCTCAACCCTCCAGTATATTACAGATACCTAAATTTTACAAATTTCATCTTCTTCGGTTTTTGTTTTTTTTTTTGTTTTTTTGGCAATTTTCTATTTTAGGGCCAATAAATATACATGCATAGATGGCACCAGTAGACCTGTCAAACGTGTAAAACATTCACGTAAATGACATGTTACGTTTAGAGAATAAAATATTTTTTGCAATATTTAACGTTTCATTTATCAAACGTAAGAAAATTTTCTTCCACTTAATGTTTCGTTTGTTTAAACGGTACAAACGTTAAAGATGTTATAAATGTTGCTTCTAGATTTTTTTCTCCAAATAAACTACCTTAGATCCAAATAACAGTTTACAAATTGTAACATAGCAATTTTGTAAGTAGAAAAATTGTAACATTGCAAAGAGAAAATATACAAAACATAGTAAATTACAAATTGTAACATAGAAATTCAAAAGACATTTGGGAAAACAAAAATCCACGTGCAAAATGACAGCACTAATTCATCTAATTTAACAAATTACTAACTCATCTAAACTGAAAAATAACAGAGCTTTTAACACCAAACCTGGTACCAGAAATTACAATTGTTTCAATTATTCTAGAAAAAAAAGACAACAAATTTTCAACAAAGACTAACAAATGTTCTAAAAAAAACTAAAAATTATACAAATTATTACCTTAACAAGAAATCTTTCTTTCAGCAAGTTGTATAGCAAGTAGTGAGTAGTTGCATAGCAGGTACACCACTGTCTACACCTCGCCTATGTCTAGACAGAGAGAAACGACAATGGAGAAGTGACAACCGTCATCGACTTTATCTCCTCGCGAAAGCTAGATAAGACAATTTTTGAAATTTTATGATTTAAAAAGACAATATTAAATAATAGTTGAAATAAAAAAATAAATAATAAAATATTTTTGGATTGATTTTTTGTATTTTTCTGGACTCAAACAGATGCAAAAAAATGTCTTAAGGTTTTTGGTTCATTTAATTTGACTCTGGAACGCTGTTGTCATCCATTTTTACGTGTAACAACAGAAATTTCGGACAAAAATATATAAATTTTGAACCGAAATTATATATTTTTGGCACCGAAATGTGTTCCGGACTCTCTGTTTTGACTTGATATTTTTAGACAAAGTTATGTGAAGGTTACTTGTCAACCAGATCTAAGTCCTAGCCTCAGCCGTAGCAATTTTGATTTTTAGACTTGGTTTGGAATTTGATTTTTACCACGTAATCAACTAATCCTAAACTTTCGTGTTGGAATTTAATCAATTAAGGTCTTTGTGTTGGATTTCTAGAGGTATCTAAGTCCTTTTGGATTAGTAGAAACTACACTTATCGGTCGATTAGTTAACCCCTCTTTCGAGTGTTTGGCTTACCTCAATTTTCTAATTAATTAAATGTTTGATCTAGTTTAATACCCTAAAGACGCTGCAGTTCATCAATAAGTAAACGATCAAGTAAACAATTAATTTAACTAAGCAGAGAAATAATTCACAATACATCAACATCATATATAAAATATCAAATTAAACTACTACCTAACCTTAACATAATTGACTAGCCTAATATGCAAGAAAAATAAGATACAAACTACATCAAATGTATGCATGTGGTCCGTTGATCACGTAGTTGGATCGGTTCTACCGCCATCGCATCTAGAATCGTTCCAAAGTTGCTGCCATGGTCGTGCTCTGTTGCGAGAGGTGGAATCCCCCGCCTTTCGGCTTGGGAACGATGGTGGAAAAGATGGAAATTATTGTATGGAAGGTGGGATTCTTTTATCTCTGTATTTTCGTGCATATATGGTCAGGGAAGAGGCTTGGGAGGCAGGTTAGGGCAAGGGTTCACGAGATCATACCATAAAATAAAGTTTCCATCTTCAAAACTTGCCAAAACCGACTTTTTTCACGCGATTTCGGACCAAAATTATTTTCAAGCATTGTGCACCGTTAGTATTTTGACCATAATTTCTTCATCCGGACTCCGATTGAGGTGATTCAAAGATCGTTAGAAAGTTTGGGATGAGCTCTATAGTGCTATGCATTTTATTTAGTCATTTTCTTTCCATAAGTATCCCTTTTATGCAATTATTGTGTCTAATTCACCACGTTCCTACAAAATAAGTCAAATGCCACGGCAGTACCCAATCTTACAAAATAAAGCACAAAAGCACATTAAATATTATTGGTTTGGATAGTATTTTAGTTTCAAATACGGTCAAAATACATATATAAATTGTTAGGAAGTGTGTAATTTTTAATTTTTAGTGCTAATTACAATTTAATTAAGCAATTAAACATCACACACAACGGATCGTGCACAAAAAGCCAAATTAACACAAGAGATAGGTGGAAATTTGTACCTCCCGCGAAATCGTATTCGCGTGGCTCGACCATGGTATAGGAGTCGATGGCGTGCCTCCATGCGCTTCCTTCTACTCGGCCTCGAGTCCACCAAGGAATTTGGCCATGTCCCAATTCTTGTGCTAGCAAGAGAAAGGAGATAGCTAATCCTTTTCGCCATTCTTCAAGTAATTCTAGCAATTAACCTGTTGGAATAGCTATTCTCAACACATGAGACCTATGTAAATGCAAGAGAGAGAGAGACCTTCATGGGAGAATCAAAATTCTGCCCATGAAAGGTGGTGGCGGCTAGGGAGGAAGAAGGGAGGCAAGGAAAGAAGGTTAGGTTTTGCTTCTTCAAGTGGTCCTTATATAGAGCTCCATCCCTTCTTAACACTTGTAACTAATTACAAGTATGCCACTATGTGGCCGGCCATATACACGGGCCTTATGGGCCATGTGTTATGTTTGTTCAATCTCTCTTAGTCCATATTAAATCAATTATTTAATAGGCCTTTCAAGTTGCATTCAATTTAGGCTCAAATAGACTATTAAATTAAAAGCCTATACTTTAATTTAATTCACTTAATTAAATTAAAGTGTGATGAATAAAATTAATTATCAATATATTGATAATCATTTTAGGATTAGCATGTACATTAATTTATTTCTATATGATCCATTTGACTTAATTAATTATAACGGTTCGCGACGGTATATAATTAATTAATCAACTCATCATATTTCCACAGTACTCACTGTTGTGAATAAATAAATAATGCACGTATGGTCAAAGTCCTATTTGTGTGACCCTTTGAAGATTTATGCTAAGTTGGACATGAAATTAAATCGTTATTTAATTTCAATAATCATAAGCGGTATCTAGCAACACGTTATGATTCCCAATTCGCATAAATAGTGTACTGCTACAGTATTTAAATCCTGCATAAGAGAATAAATGTATTTCCCTATTTTGATTCCTATGTCACATGATATTTTTGTATAATCCAAGATAGAAATGTGTCATTCTTGCAGATTATACGTTTCTTGATCTAGAGTTGATCGCCTAGTTGCGCGCATACGATCCAACTTCATCAAGGGGCCCAATAGATATCATCACAAAGATCTACAATTCAGATACTCAATTTGAATGATCTGTCAATAATAAATTATAGAAACAAATGATCAAATATCATCAATAACATGAACTAATATAATAGTCACCAACTGATTGATTTCTATACATATCACTCACATGTTATATATAAATGGAGAAAATTTAATGGGTTATTATATTATATATTTAACGATAACAATTTTTGGATAAACAAGATTGTAGTGGTAGCGAGTAGCGACAATTTAATGACATGACATCTCTCTCACAAGTCACAAATCAGTGAAATCACAATTAGGGTTATTTTGGCAGTGGATCTGCTCTGATTGTGTGAATAAATTGATGAGATGGCGATGGCGGTGGTGCGGCCGCAGATAGTGCTGCTGGGGGACTCGATCACGGAGCAATCGTTCCGGCGGGGCGGGTGGGGCGCCGGTCTGGCGGACTCCTACTCGCGCAAGGCGGACATTGTGGTGCGAGGCTACGGCGGATACAACACGCGCTGGGCGTTGTTGCTGCTGCACCATCTCTGGCCCACTCCTCTCCCTCCCCCCGCCGCTGTCACCATCTTTTTCGGTGCAAATGACGCCGCGCTCTTAGGCCGACAAAGCCAAAAGCAGCATGTTCCTCTTCCCGAGTACAAGCACAACCTCCGCCAAATCGTCTCCCATTTTAAGGTCCTCTTCCTGCTTTTCTCATTTCTTAATTAATTCACATCCCCAACCATTATGCTCATTGTTTCTCTCTCCTCTTCTGTTTTTGACTTCTGTAGCAAATGTCGCCCGCTATCCTAGTTCTCTTGATAGCCCCTCCTCCCGTTGATGAAGATGGAAGAGAGCAATATGCAAAGTTTCTTTCTTTTTCTTCTCTCTTTCACATTATCACTGTAATTTCAACCTGCTATTAATTTATTAGGGAACCCCTTTTCGAAAGTTTATTAGAGTTAAAGTTGGTTTTCTACCAGATCGCTTTATGGCGACAAGGCAAGGAAGCTTCCAGAGAGGACAAATGAGGTCACTGGTACATATGCAAGGCAATGTGTTCAGCTAGCTCAAGAGATGCAGATACCATGCATAGATGTCTGGACTGTTATGCAACAAACTGAAGGATGGCAAAAACTATTCTTAAGGTTTTTTCACCTTCCTTATACCTGCATCTGTCCGTTACTGGTTAAAAAACAGCACCAATTGTACTGGCAATTCTAAACATTTTCTATTGTCATAATCCCATCCTTCACTATACCACAACTCCAATCGGCAATCAGAGTACGCTACATTGTGCCAATTAGTACTAACAAGGATACATTAGTACCTGGTACATACATCACATACTGATTTGAGACCCTAATTTGCAGGGACGGGCTGCACTTGACAGAAGAAGGCAATGCAGTGGTACACAGTGAGGTGTTACGAGCTCTAAATGGAGCTGGTTTAGCTGCAGAAGAAATGCAACTCGACTTCCCACACCATTCTGCAATTGATGGAGCACATCCAGAGAAGGCTTTTCAATCACAAGGTAATCTTACCCTTTCTGTTGATTTGTCCAAATTACACCCAATATTCTATTACATTACCATAAGGTACCCACTATCCCTTGTATCTTTCTTCAATGCATTCATAGGGCCATAAACCGTATTCTTTACGGGTATAACTGCATAATATTTTGGGATACTATTTTGGAAAATCTCTCCCATCAAATAGAAGGATACAGCTCTTTTGTTACATGCAAAGAGCTGAAAATTGTCACATATATATCCTTTTCCAAATCATGAATATCAAGTACACTCTAGAGATCATGGCAACTATATCTGTCAATGCAGTCCCATATTGCTTACTTTGGAAAATGGTTTATAATTGATGGTAAATGGACATACATATGAGATATTCTCTTGCCATTGGGGAGTGTGAGTAATCAACAATGTTTAGTGTCGGTATCACTAATTGTTGTTTAATAATTTTGTGACCTCTCTTTTGACGGGGGACAGGAGACTTTTGTATCAGTAGTTCTAAAATTTGATCCATGTTGCAAAATTAATAAACAACATTTAGGGCTCATACTGTACAGTACTTGTTTTTTGCAAGTAGATGGAGATATATTGACAACCATGACAGGCGATAAAATCATGAACCAATAATGAAAAAGAAGTATTTTAGATGTGTTTTGTAAAGTTTAGATAGGTTGTATATTAAAATTACATGTTTTTTGTCGACCAAGAGCCAATAAAACTGAACTGTTTATTTTTCCAAATCAGTCGCTAGATGATCAATCAATTTTTCAAGTTGCACCAAACAACCTATGTACCGTGTTAAATTTTACATTTTGATCTGTGATAACAGCTTGATCAATTGTCAAATAGATTTGTTGTCAATATAACCCAACTGTTTGAATATATATATGCTACTCAAGTAAACATATTTTCAGAACTAATATCTGTTTCTAATACTGTGTTAAATGCAATTATGTATTTAGTTCTACTTGTTGGGGGGTTTCTTTACAAGTCTTATTAAAAGTTTATATATAATATGAAATTAAGGCATGCATTGATCATAATAATAGCTTAATTCCTCTGCATGGGCAAGTTTTAGGGAGAGTTAAAGCTAAATTTTATTACTTTTAATGTGTGAGCTACTTCAACACATTTGTTAATGCTTTGTTCCTTTATTCTATTTCCCTATATTTCAGGATGTTCTAGTTCAGGAAATGTCGATGCTTTCTGTCCCGAGATTGCTTCAAATCATATTTGATTCGAGTTATAGTTTTATAATATCGAGCAACTTAATTTAAGATGATTAATAACTTTTCTTTTGTTCTTCTTTCTCGAGGAAAATTTGTAGTTTGGTAAGTGGAGTTTTATACTAGGTTTTTTTTTAAATAATTTATATATCCTCTCACGATTTTGCAAAGAGAGTTTTCTTTGGTCATTTTGTATTAACACCACGCATGTGCATTTTTACAAGTTAAATTAAAGGTCCTTAATGGATATACCCATTCATTTTTATGATATATCCGAAGAATTAACATATATGCTACCATCAACGAACATCTTTTTCTATGCGTAAGATCTTTCCAGTTAAGCTTTTTTAAATAAGTCATGCAAATACTATTGATAATTGTCAAACACAATTAGTTAAAAAACTCACGTAAAGGATAAAAATAAATCATATAAACTGTTATATCAGCATTTAAAATTACAATTCAAAAAAATGCCTTCAACTTAATAATATTTAAATCAACTTTAGAGGGTTTATGAGAATTCAAAATTAAATTAAATTGGCCTCTTAAAGCATTCTTTAATAAAGCAATTAACTAAAAAAATGAGTTAAGAAATTCTGATATGCTGTGACGCTTTGGGTATCACCTAAAAAAAATTCAGATTATCGCGCATTGCTCACAATACTAAGGCTCCGTTTGGATGGCTTTTTTCTGGAATAAGAAATAAGGAACAACCATTTTTTACCAATAAATTTATTTTTAACCATCCAAACTCTTCACAAAAGTTACACACTTCCCAATAAATTTACCCATTCCCAATAAATTTCTTCCCTTCTTTCTTCTTCCTACCTTATTCTCAACGCATCTAAACGGAGCCTAATAAACTTATGAGGTGCAATATAGCTTCAGTAACTATAAGCTAAAAATTGCTTTGGCTATGTATTAATACTTCAGTTTTTTTTTTCTTTTGATAACTTTTGGTTTATTAAAGAAATTAGGGTAATTAAATGGTTAGACTTGCACAACAAATATTCTAATAGCCAAACAGATGAGTACTACAAAGAATCTGAAAAAAGAGTTAAGATTGAGTTTAATGCATGTTAAGAGGCCTGTTTGCCTCCTTTCTATCCTGTAATTTCTCTCTTTCTTTCCCTCAAACCCATTCTTCCTTGTGGGCTATAATAACAGCGCCTTCCCTGTCGCCTTATACTCCTACAACCAGCTCCAAGTATCTTAGAACCCTAACCACCAGCACCATCCCTCTCTCTCTCTATCTCTCTCTCTCCACACGCCCAAAGATTAAAAAAATATACATATTTCAAATGGATTTTTGCTGTTTGAATCCTTGCATGGATAACGATACACAACTAGGTTATTTGGATGGAAGTATTCATCAACTAAACGGAGGTACAATAAGCAGTGTTATGACAGGGAGTGCTTTATATGCTATACCTCCATTGGAGACTTGCTATTCGGTATCATCAGGGTTATCTTTCTATCAAGAGGGGGCTTCCTACAACAATGTTCCTGCAATAATGGTACCAAATATAGAAGATAAAGCTTACAACATGGCTATGGTGCCCAGTCTCACGCCGAAGCTTTCCTTCACTTCTTCTTCTTCTTCTTCCACAACAGTGCTAGAGGGTCGGCATTTGGATTTAAGAGAAAATGGAGGGACCCAAATGGTTATTGATGCGATCAGCAAGAGTCTCCGTAAGAACAGGAAGAAAACTAACATGGTCAAAGGTCAATGGACACTTGAAGAAGATAGGTATTGTATTTTTCCTTTATTGTTGAATTGCTAATTTTATCACTGTCATGTTGCTTCCTCATGGTACTCATAAATTTTAGTTTATTGTTGATGTTGCGAATAATAATAATAATTTGATTTGTTGATCAATTAGTCCAATTACTCTTTCTGAAATGGCATCGAGGTTTGCCTTTTGTATAGACTTTTGCAACTGAATTTGATTTTTTTCTTTTTTCTGTTGTTAACAGCAGAAATAAATACTGGAAAAATGTAATTTATCACGAGGCGGCGGTGCTAACTGATGAGCTTGGATCTTCATTTTTTTTTTCCTTTATTGTGGCAGAGGATTAATAAAACTAGTAGAGCAACATGGCATAAGGAAATGGTCTCACATTGCTCAAATGCTTCCTGGAAGAATAGGCAAGCAGTGTAGAGAAAGGTGGCATAACCATCTAAGACCTAACATTAAGGTAGAATTCTCTCCACTTTATTAAACTTCTCAATTGAATTATAGAACAGTAAAAACTTCGCTGACATTTTTTTCATTATTTAAACACGTAATTAAATCTGCTCAAATTTTAATTCAAAATCCGTATTCAGCCTAAAGAACTCACATATTTTAAAGTAGAGGCTTTATTATCTGAAATCAGGATCAGTTTTCCAAAGGCAAATAATTAAAGGTCATTTAGGATGTGGCTACAGATTGACGATGTAAGGAGAGAGGTCGGGAGGTTAGGGGTGACTGGATCTGTGAATCCCCGAAATTGGGTTGAATCTGAGCAGGATTTACTCTTCCTGAAATCAGTCACTCTCTCACCTCGTCGTCTCTTCCTTCATCTCCGATCTGGAGGGAGTAATAACTCACGGGCATCTTAAAAGTTTATTCCGGTTCGTCACCTCATCCTCTCTCCCCTCATAAATCTGGTTATGGAGCACAGCCTTAAATTACTCTTCAAATAAAGATTTTTTGCAGAATGCATATGCATAGATGGTACGTAAATAAACTACAATACAATCCATGAAGTGATTCCACAGTTAATACCCAATAATAGTTCCATGTTTATAAACTTTCATCTAATTGGACATATATAGGTGAAATTTTGCCTCGGTCTAAGATAAAACTAATATCCTATTTTATATTTGTAATTGGAATCTTGTGAACAATATCCTATTTGAAACTAATTCATAATATCCTATTCTTTTGTACCTTGGCTGCCGCAGCCAGGTATTTCTAAAAAAAATAATAATAAATTGGAATCTTGTGAACAATTCTATTGGGTTGGAAGTCTTACAATTTTTTTTGAAACATTTAATTGTGTACTACATGTTGTAACATTGAATTTTAATACGAATGGTTCATTTAAAATAAACTGCAATTACAGTCACTGTTAATCAATGCAGAAGGATAGCTGGACGGAAGAGGAAGATAGGATATTGATTGAGGCACACAAGGAGGTTGGCAACAAATGGGCAGAGATTGCCAAGCGGCTTCCCGGAAGGACCGAGAACTCGCTCAAGAACCACTGGAACACCACCAAGCGTCGCCAACTTGCCCGTCGGCGTGCCCGCAGCAGCAAAAACTCCCGAGGAGCCTCCAACAACACCATCCTCCAAGACTACATCCGGAGCCTCGGCATCACAAGCTATAAAAACAACATGCCACCTCTGATGTCGACAGTCCCAGCTCCAACTCCTGCAATGCCAGTGTCGGTAATGCAGCCAGAAAATGGTGCCATGCTGAAGCCGGCTAATATGGAGAACGTGGAGGTGGAAGTAGATGATGTTCTACTACCGAGTTGCGATCCATTTGGCGATATCTACAGTGTGTTGTTTGACGGAGGTAGCAATTTCGATATCGCTGAGAATATTGTTTTCGACTTGGGCAAGATAGACGAGGTGATGATGGAGATGGTGTGGGATGATGAGTTAGTCGCTGGGGCTGGGGATAATGGGACGGTGGTGATGCCGAGGGAAGGTGATCAGATGATGGTGAAGAAAGAAATGGATCTTATGGAGATGATTTCTCAAAGCAACTGCGACGGTTTTTTATCAGAATGATCTCAACTCCGACAGTGCCCGTGGGCCGTGGCACAGAATAACCAGATTGACATTAATTAATTAACAAAATAAAAAAGATATAGAGAAATAAATAAAGAGTAAAGTAATTAACAACACATTAACACGTACGTTCCATCTAATTAATTAAGCTACTAGTTATCAAATTTGTAATTTTGGAGCGGGCATAATTTGACATATTTTCGTAACTTTGAAGTTTGATTTGATCACGTTGAATAAATTGTTTGAAGTACTTTTTCTTGAATTTAATTTTAATTAATTCATGTATTGGATTGGATTTTGCCATTTTGGTTGTCGCGACTTGCAATTTAATGGCCTGTAGTCTGTAGTCTGTAGAAGACGTGAACCCAGCAATTAAATGAAATAAAGCCCAGAGCAGCCCAGCCCAGCCCAGCCCATGGGGCATTCCAGTCTGGGACCGCAAGCCCAATAGTCAATAGACATGGTCACATGGAGCCTCTTCAGTCTTCAGTCATCCCTTCCTGAGGGCTGAGGAGGAGGAGAAGAAGAAAAGGTTTAGGGTTTACAAGTACAACTGTTGTTTCTCATGGCGGACTCGCCGTCATCAACTCAGACTCAGGAGGGTGTTGTTGCAGATCCGACGGTTAGATGTCTTTTTCCAATTCCATTGCTCCCTCCCTCCTTATTTCTTTTAGATTAGAAAGTACAATCATTGCTTAACTGTGGCAATTGAATTGATTTATCAACGCTTCATATCATTCTAGTTGAAATAATATACAGATTCTGCAACATCTTCACCATGTTATTGAAAGTCCAAAATATTAACCTTTATATTATTAAGTTGAAGGTGCTTTTGATGAAGTAAATGTTAAGCATATCTGTCTGACTGACATCATGGGCATGCCCACCCCAATTTTAGGAAAGCCCCACAAAACAAGTAGGCCTAGGGGTGATCAATTGGGGCCCCTACACTCTTGTTGGGGTATTTGCGGGAATACTCTATGGTGGCAGCAAGGAGGCAGCAGCATCTGTTGTAAGTTTCATTCTTCATAATCAAACCTCATTTCATATCCTCGTATAGCTTTAATTCCATACCCCAAAGCATGACAAGCCAATAAAAATGTATTTCTCATGCTTTCTCGAATTATTATCTATGAGTTCCATTCTTCGTACCTTATTTCATATAGTATTAGTTTAATTCTATCTCTTCTAAAAATGGTATGGGTCTTCTTTGCACCTAAACCCACTATCTTTACATGCTCGGTCAAAACATCAAATTCCTTACATGTGCAACTTTTATCTGAGAATTGGCACTTCTTGAACCCCAAACTGTTGGAGGATTTTAAATTGCAATCGAGGTTCCTCCTTTTTGTTATTTCAGAGTAAAGATGCAGAGGTGATGCTAAAAATGGGGAGCACAGCTGACAAGAGAGAGCAGTACCGGCTGATGAGAGATGCCATGGAGAAAAGGTTCCTCCGCGTTGCTCGCGGGTCGCTGGTTGGTGGGGTCCGCCTTGGCATGTTTACAGGTGCCTTTTATGGAATGCAGAATTTCCTGGCTGATGTAAGAGGTGTACATGTGTATGATGTCTTAAATGTAGTTGGTGCCGGTTCCATTACTGCTGCTGCTTTTGGTCTTATAAGTGAGTTCTTTTACTCATTTCTTTTTTTTTATATTTATTGCATTTTCTTTTTCAGGGAGTGTTGGGTTTTATCGGTGATGTTTTTGTTTTGTGGACTGCTCAGATATTTGGTTTGAATACCTCAATGCAAAATGCCAAGCCTATTATTCCTGGTTCTGATTTGTCAATTTTTATTATTGGAGATCACGGTTTTTGAGCAGCTCTGGCCATACCGGTACTATAACAATGCAGTACAAAAATGCTTGCCAACACAGTTCATATCCATACCACCACTAGTATGTGTGCAGATGAGAGCGAAGTAGGGATTTAATTTCATAAAAAAAAAATTAGGAATTTAATCAGTAGACTATCTACTGCTTGCTGGCTGGTGGGTTCCATTACATTATGCTTAACCTTTTTTTTTTGTTTTTCAATATATAAAGTGCCTGGTTCTCTGGCATGGCGTGCTAGAAATGTCGTGCTCGGTTCAGTTCTTGGAGCTGGAATTTGCTTTCCTCTAGGTAATTTGAATTTTCTGGGGTATAAATTTTCATGTGTATGTTTTCTTATGTACTTGGAATTTGTTTCAACTCTATGTATGATTTTTTTTTTTTTTTAATGAAATTGGGTGAAGGTTGGTTGCAAATGAAGTTGATGGAGAGTGCAAATCAAGAGACAGTAAATGAGACCAGAGAAGCAGGTCAAAGCCAAAGCCGAGTCAGTGCTGCCATAGATAGGCTTGCAAATAGCTTACAGAAGAAATAAATAATTATGTTTTTTTTTTTAACCTTTTCTTTTGTCCATTCTTCTTGTGAACCAAGATTCATAAATAATTGTCTATTGACTGGGTTAAGTTGAAAATTGCAACTCACATTTGATTTGTGGAATCATTGTTAGTGATGCTGGGATTTTGTAATGATTTTATATTAAAAGTGAAAGGTCTTTTCTCTTAGCCGAAAGTGATCCTTAATTGCGTAGCATTTATGTTTGCATTATCTGCTTTGAATGGGTTAGGTACGCACGAGGCTTTCTCACAACTAACAGACGTTTTCACTGATTTGGCTTTGCTTAAATTTCAGTTCAAAGAAAAAAAAATTAAAAAAAATAAGACCATATCGTTCATTTAAAATTATAAACAGAGATGAACGATCAGGATTCCAATTTGATTTAAAATTGATGTTCACCATTGAATTATCCAAAAAAGAATAATATAATAATAAACAAAACAATTTACCTCGTCGCAACAGATAATTTGTATAGTGTATAATGAATATCTTATTCTATTTTATTTATGAAGTATTATTTATTTATATTTATTTTGAAACAATTAGGACTTCTTAGTCGTACGACTTACTATTAGAGAAGAAAAGTGAAATACCAAAGCACAAAAAATAAAAACATAAAATAAAATAAAAACACACACACTTAAGCCATCTGCACCGGCGCACACAGCCCTAACAAAACATATACCGGTGCACTATGTTATCTTTCTACTATACTAATCAAACTCATAATATAGAATTAATTACAAAGCAAAATGAAGGTACAGGATAAGGAGGTGTTTTTTACAGAGTGATACATGTTACTGGGAGTTTTTGTAAGGGTAAATAACATGAGTTTCTGCCTTAGGTGCACAAAGCAATTGTCTGGAATCCATGCAGAATGCCTGGTCACTGCAATCATGTGGGTTCTCCTCTGGCATGTGGAAATTGTTTCAACATTTAAAATGTAAATAGATGAATACACTAATTAATAAATAAACAATATCAGTACTAACTTTGGTATGGACAGCAACAAGTGAGACAGCCATCTCAATTTTTGAAATAAGTTGTTGCACTGGTTTCCTAGGAGAATTCTGATGAAATTACACTTGATAATTGGAATTACATGATCCCAAGTAGAGATATGCAACTGAAAATAATTTGCAACTCACCTTCAGATCAAATAAGTCTTCTGCGTTTATCCTAACATTTGAAACACCTCTCGAGTAACAAGACCCTCTTACTAGCTTCACATGAGTAAAAAAAAGTCTCTGACATTTTCTTTTATTCATTTCCTTTCTAATGATCACAAGCAGTAAGGAAAATTTATTAGAGACAGATTTGGACATTTATAAGCCATAATGTGTCACTGAGAGAGAGAGACTAACAAGAGAACCCTGACCTAATCAGTAATATCTGTTTGTACAAATTGATCATAAAAGCGACACAAAAGCAACCAAGCAACACATTTCCATTTTCCTGTTACATTTATACAGCTCCAGACTCCAGAGTGACTCTGCTTATCTGCAATGAAAAGACACAAAGAAATAACAGATGAAAAGAGACATGTAAAAAGGAAATATATGGAAAATACCTTAAAACGACTGTACTGATATAATATGGCATCAGCACTGGTTCTTCTGTAAAATTGTTTGGAAATACTAATATAATATGGTATAAGCTCTGGTTCTTCTTTGAACTTGTTTGGTAAAAAACACAAGTGCCAATTTTATGATATGGATATAATAATTGCTCACATTTCTATTCTAAAAGTTTCTTCAAATTTCATGAGTCTGGTTCCTCACTCAAGTCTTCGCTGGCATTATGTTGAGACCCATCAGAGGAAGAAAACAACCCATTAAACCATGATCGGTTCATGTTTCCATTACCACTCTCTCCTGCCCTTTCAGTACCACTCTCTCCATCAACCTCTGCAGTGGTTTCTCCATTTTCCTTGGTCTCCTCAGCTGGCAATTGGTAGCGGCAAACCGGGCATGTGCTGTGCAAATCCAGCCATGGCAAAATGCAAGTGGCATGAAAGTTATGCTTACAAGGCAACTCCTTGGCCTCGGTACCTATTTCAAAGTCGTCGAGGCAGACGGCACAACTCGATACCTCCTTGATTCTTGTGCATGGCAATGCTTCGATGGCTTCCTTCCTGGCTGGTGGGGTGCCATACCGGTTCGGGTCATTGTCGGCCAGATGCTGCAATAAGAGATCCAAACCAGGTCCAAGAAAATAATCACCCAAGCCTGAACCTGATTCACTACCATTGTCCTCGGAATTGAAATTCCCTTGAAGAATTATGGCTTGATTATTTGAATTAATCAGAATGAGACTCTCACCCTCTCTTTCCCGATCTCTATCTCTATCCCTATCTCTATCTCTGTCATCATCCCTCAGGCTCTCAAGCAGCTGTAGAATCGCTGATCTACGTCGAGACCGTCTAAAAATATCAGCAATTTCACGCTCAATTTCATCGTCCTCTTCTTCGCCGTCGTCCTCCTCATCGTCGTCGTTGTCATCATCGAAATCTGGATCAGGTTCTCTCCTGACAGAGCGTCGCAGTCTGGTGCGAGTTGAACCGGAGCCATTATCATCTACCATGCCAAGGAGGATAGGGGCCCACAGAGGGAGAGCAGTTTCAGACCTCAGATCAGTTGTGGTGGATTCAAAATCTCTGCCTGGCATTTCTTCGACAAATCCGGTGTGGCAATGGGGGCATTTGATCTCCATGGTTGGTGTCACAGCTTGAGAACACATATGGCACCAATATTGGGTTGAACTGGAAGTTACAGCAGCAGCAGCAGCTTCACTGCCTTCACTCATTTGATCTGAAAAACGAAAGCCCTAACCAATCAAGATAAATAAAAACTCAAAAGTCAAGAATAGAAAACAAAAAAGAAAAAGGGGGCAAATTGACGAAGAAAACTGAGAGATCATTTGTTGGGTTTCACACTTTCACCTCAGAAAATACGAATTGACGAAAATCGGATGCAATAAAAAAATGCGAAGACGAGAAAGAAACAGAGAAATTGAGAACAAACCTATTTCTTCTTTGTAGCTTGTACTAGGCTCGATTGGAGACCTCCATTTCTCATTAATTTTCTCCCTCGTTAGTTGTTTCGCTTCCAATCAATCGAATCGAATCGCATAAAGAAACCCAAAAGAAAAAGAGAGACGCTCTTTTTAATCCAATCAGATTATCAGACTCCAGAATTGATTTCTTTTCCCCCTAATAATTTCTTTTTTAATTTTTTAATCAGAATCAGAATTAAAATTCAATTCTGTGTTTGTTCGTTTGTTTACTTTTTGAGAAAATGGTAAATAGACAATCCTACCCCTTCCTTCCGAAACGGGAAATTATCTGTACTCTACAATTATACTACAGTTTGTAACAAATAGTTGTTGTTGGATGTGGTTTCGCAAGTGAAGAGTGGATGGTCGTAAAAGTAGAAAGGCGTAAATGAGAGGGTGTGAGAATAAGGCGCACAGCAATCCTTATCTATCTAAATGGTGGGGTCTACGGGGGTGTGTTGACTGTGGACGCTTCGCTAATCGCTGCTGCCTTCCTCGGATTCTTTCTTGCTTAGTTGCTTTCCCTTGGGCCTTGGGCCCTTGGGGCCTTTGGGCTTTGCCTAATTGGCTCCGCTGACGTCCCCACACCACATGAGCTGTCGTCCTGCCCTGTGCGCTTGATTCTCTCTCTGCATCTGGGACCCATTCCTTTTCTTTCTTCTTTACTCCTTGATTGGAAATTCCACCAGAAAACAATTACAGCCGTTTTGGCTATGTGCGGATGTGCCTCTCAAATCTTCTCAAATTGCAAATGCACTCTCCAAATCTTTAAATTTTAATATTTACCCCTTGAATTTTTTTTTAATTAAAGGGATGCCCAGCCTAAATCAATTCCCCTCACAACGTTCGGAAATTATCAGACCTAACAAGATTTTCATTCATATATCTTATTTCAGATTCAACTATCATTGATCACTTAATTTGCAATTCGTTTTTACGCGTAATAATCTCGAAATGAGTTGGGGGATTTATGCAAGTAAATTCAAGCCAACAACTTTACATATATCGAATCATTTGACAGTCCTATTATTATTATTATTATTATTATTATTATTATTATTATTATTATTATTATTATTATTATTATTATTATTATTATTATTATTATTATTATTATTATTATTATTATAAATAAATAAAAGGAAGAAGAAGAGCCAACATGAATGTTGCTAGACATATAAATGGATTATTTTCACATGAATTAATTAAATTTAGGTCCTGGATGGGTGACGTATAGGGTTGTCAACGGTAACCTTTTAATTGTTTATCCTACTTGTATCGTATTCGATAAGATGGGTATGAGTAAAATTTTATTTTTGTTAAGTTATCAGGTATGGGTATGGGTTAAAAAAAATCGTTTATTTATTGAGTAAGGGTAAGGGTAACGGTATTTCGTAACCGTTATTTACCCATACCGTTATATATATAATATATAATTTATAATCTTTAATGGAAAAATATATGATTATAATATTCAATTAATATGTTAATAACTAATAAGAAAATTGGATTGGTAGATTTAACTGAGACAATATACTACATTAATAATTTATAATTCATGATGATAAGTATTAATTCTTCAATTTAAAACTTTCAATTATAAATTAGTTATATATATTTTTGTGATAATTTATATGAGAAGATATTATATGATTTAATTATATTTAAAGTATTATTTAATGTTGTGTTTCAATAATATATTTATTTATCTATATTGTACATTTTTTTATTTAATTATTATTATCATTATTATTCATTTTCTACCGTTACCCTACCTTTTTCGTTAATTCATAATGGATAAGGATAAAGTATGGGTAACTCAATTTTTAACGAATACAGATAGGATATGGGTAAAGAAAATTATAATAGATATGGGTAATGAAAACGTCTCTACTGAATCTACTGTACCCATTGACAGCCCAGTGACGTACTAACATTTTCCAAAATTGGTTGAATCTCTAAGATATTATTGATGATGCAATGCCTTATAATGCCTCTCATAGAAAAACCTTTCTCACGCTAAGCAGTGCTCTTTTTTGGCTAGTTCGCATAACACGCAACGATCGATCCTATTTTTAGTAACAAGCCTATACGTACCATCAATTCGAAATTATGCTCATTCATATTGTGCTTTGATTGCATATTGGAGAGTGAATATTGACCAAAAAGTCAAGTCAGTTCCGGGATTAAGAGAGTATTCCACTACAAGATCGAGATCATGGCCCCACTAGATGTGTCACCAAGGGACACGCCGATGCTGCAATGCAACAAAGCACAAATGGAATACTGGCTCCGTTTGGATAGGTGTAGGAAGAAGGGAAGAAGTGGATTGAGAAGACTAGTTTTTTCTAGCTGTGTTGCAGCAGTCTATTCAATCAGGGGCGAAGCTATCATAGACCCACCTTAAAAAAATATTTTCTTAATAGTATATTTGTTTGTAAATAAAAACAAAGGTCACAAGAAGTTAGGGACCCATCTCAAAAATTTGAAGGACCCAGCTAGACATGTCGTGTTTGATTTGAATTGTATAACGACGTCTAAAAAATCGCATAGGGATCTAGGTAGCATTTGTTCCTGACTAATCGTCTTCTTCCTTCATCCCCAATTAATTTTATCAAGACAAAATTTAAAATAGAACGAAAAATTTGGATAAATAATTATTTGTAACATATATATACTAGCGTGAATCTCGTGCATTGCAGGATTCGTCTATATAATATTTTGTGAACTTTAGGATATAATAAACAAAAGTTACCACATAAGATAAAAAATACAATTCGGATATTATATAAAAATTGCCAGTAAAAATCATAAATACTAATTTGTCAAAACCAATTTCGAGCGCCACAAAAGATAAGAAATATTGTGGTTTGAATAGTGGCCAAATTCCTTTGTATGCCTTATATCTTTATATATATATAATATAGAAAAAAAAAGTGTTCAATAAGATTTCTAATGAACCTATTATGTAAAATTATGAGAAAATTAAAAATTTATAGGAAATTGTTGTATTTTTTTATTGCCTTGATTTTTGAATTATTATTTTGTATATTAAATATATTATTTTAGATTTTCTATTGTTATTATAATATATATTTGATTTCTCATGAATTTTTTATATCACGTTATTTAGAGTTCTTTATTTGAAAAATATTATTATACTATGTCTATATTAAAAGTTACATTATACATATATTTTCAGCAAAAAAAAAAAAAATTACGGACCCTGCTGACACGAAATCCTGGCTTCGCCACTGTATTCAATTCTGCTTATTGTAACAACTAACAAGATGTTAATTTTGTGTTGATGAGATTACCTATCAAGTATTCGGTGAGATATTTGAGTAGATGATTAGGAGATAGCCGCACTGGATGATACCAGATTAATACTGCTTCACGGTATGATCTGGAGTCAAAAGACAACTTATTGCAAACTTTCAAGTTTTTGTTTTGTTTCTGTTTCATTTCAAACATGAAACCAGTGACGCTCCTTTTTTTAAAAAACACACGCACACACACATCCAGTAAATTTACTAACGTATCAAATGTTGAATGATGCCGACGACTATGAACATCCATTAAATTTTAAAATTTATTTCGATTGATGGAAAAAAAACACGCGTTATGTTGTCAATTTTTTTTTTCTAATTATATATATCATATCAAAAGTGGCTTTCAAATATAAAATAAATCTAACGTAGTAAATTCCAATCCATTTGTAACAACAGCAACAATTAAGTCTTTTGTGCTAAATAAACTAGAATAGACTAAAAAAGAAACCCAACAAAAAATAATAATAATAATAATAATAATAATAATAATAATAGGCAAAAAAAATAAAATAATAGTTATAAAACCTACCACCTCAGCTGTAATCTAATATTGTGACTTGTAAACCTATGACATTACTCTTATCTCAAGATTTCTATTTCATAGCTCCGATACATGAATTGCTAACTTCCATGCGATCATATCAATCATCCACCCCTTTAGCCACATAATTCCATTCTTTAAAGTTCCTTTTTACTGCTTCCTCCCATATTAATCTTGGTCTACCTCTGCTTTTCCTTGTGTTTTTGAAACGATCGAGAATTTCACTACGAACCGGTAATTTAGGAGTCCTACGTTGGATATATCCAAACCATCTCAAACAATATTTAATAATGTATTATTATTTCATTCATCTAGCTTAAAGGTGCAATCACAACTCGTTTCATTTCGTCCCTTTCAAATGGTTAACAAAACTATTTTTCTGTGTTGTTTATTAAATAAAATGATTAATGAAACTGGACTCTTTCGTTTCGCTTAATTTTTTTTTAACTGTTTTATGTCATTTTTATATGTTTTTATGTATTTTTTTAAGTATTTATGAATAAATTTTAATGAATCAGAAATATTGTATTATCAAACTTGTCAATTTTGCAAGCGAAATGAAAAAAATATGTTATAACCATTAATTGTCGAAGCAACAAAATTGAACACAACTAGCCACAGATTCGCGCTTCGCGCGATGAAGATTTGTCTTAAGACCGGCATGTGATTATTAGAAGTGCTAGTATTATCATTGTAATAAGAAAACTCATGCAAAAGATATCAATGCATTAGTGAAATAATGAGTATTCAACACAACTGTTAATAAAAAGTTTAAAAGAGCAAGAGATATAGCCAGAAAAATAAACAGCACCCTTAAGTAAACAATATCGATTGAAAGAAGAAATAGTCAATATTGTCATTATTATTCTTCTATCAACTCCATCATCTCTAATTTGATTTGAAATCAATCTATTAATAATCAGTTATTAAAACTAAAACAAAGAAGAAGCTGTACATTCTTACTGGTAGCCAATTTTATGCACTCATACTTCTTAGTTGCAGTTTGTCAAGGTTTTGGTCAAATCACAAATTGAATGAACTCGGCCAGAACCTAAATCAAATTCAAAATAAATCAATACAATAAACAATAAATTATTACAACCTAAAATTAAAGAGTCTACATTATTACGATTACACCATTTTATTTGAAAAGAGAGTGGGACTGATATGTAAAATATAGTACTCAACAATATTTCTAGAGTACTCAACACAAATCAACTGTCACAGAACAATATTTCTAAAACACAACTGGCACGGTTGGTATTTGTGGTACGATAGTAGCAAAGAACACAAAAGCACGACCAAGGAAAAGATGGAATGAGAAAGTGCAGGTTTTTTACTTCACATTGCTAATACAATTAACAATCAAATGGTCTAATTGATGTCTGAAAACCTCCGTACAGACCTTAAGCTATAATTTAGACAGATGCATATCCACTAAGCACATCATCCAAACCAAAGTTATCACAAAAGAGACATAATTACAGCTTCTTTGTACATTATTATAATAAATTAATATTAAAAAGATGTCATATACCATCAGAAAATTATAAAGATGGTCAATGCTATGAGTAAGTCTGAGAAAGGAAAAAATGTCACCATCGAGCATGCCGTGAAAGGCAATATTATGAATGGAAAAAGCAACCTAAATAACAAAGCCATTTCAAAATTTAAATATGTAAAATGGTAAAAATTTATATTACAAATTTAGGAGTTAAGATAGATCAAACTACCTTATTGTAATGAGGTCACATTACGTAGTTGGTAGATGTTATTATGATACAGGAAAAGCACACCAGGTGAGATCACCTAATAGACAGATGCAAAAATACAAAGTTGAGCATAGTACCAGAGCAAACGATGTTCAATGAAACTATAAGGATTGTGACAATGTAAATAAGAATGATTATTGTTGAAAATGATGTTTAATAAAACTGCAGCAACTCTAGCACGATAACAAAGTTTTCAATTTTAAGATCCAAAATCCAAAATAATACTGATATGTTAGACAGAGCTAATACGGATTTATGTAAATAGATCAAGAGTTATATGTGCATTAGAACCTCTTAGCAAAATTAAGTGAATTTCAATATGTTGGACTGAATTTCTAACTATATATGTAATTTCCATGTTTAAAATATTCTTTGTTAAAAACTTATAAGCCATCTAATACAGGCCTACCATATTATTAAGATTGGTTTTTGTGGCAATTGTTTTAGGAGTCAATGGAACATTTTAAATTAAATTAAAATGCTGGTCTAGCTTGTTACCACCTGTTCTTAAAGGAAAAACATAGAAATAATCACCTAGTTCAATTGCTAACTGTAAAAGGGTGTGTAAAAGGACAAAAAATTTACCTTTCTAATAGCAGCATAAAATGAGTTCTCAAGTAAATCCTATAAAAAGTAAAATTATTCAATTAGTTTATTTGTAATGAATGATATGGAATTTTACTGATAAAATTAGCACTTCATCTATAATACTGACAATATATAGAAAATATCAATTATAATGAAAAAAATTAAATAAAAATACTGGTTCTTTTCAGAAGCTTTCCATTTGAAGGTGGCGTCAATCATGAACTTTGCTGTTTGATCTCAGGTGCCTGAAAGAATGTTCCTCTTGCCATGTTACTTTCATATGCGTTTAGGTTCTTACTAAAACAGGTATATGCGTATGACAACAATATACCCAAGGGTAAAATCGGAAGTTCCAAGTAATGATTCGTTTCTCACAATATATTTATTTAGGTTACATAGAAATTTCACTTGCAATTAGAATAATCTACAATAGAGCAATAATAATAACAGTACCATTGATTAGATTTATTTAATGTTGTTTGAGATTTCTTTTCCTAAAAAAACATTTGATAATATGTAATAATAGTACATCTTGAAAATAGCGAGAAAAAGATAATGATGAGGGAAAAATTATTGTATTAATGTATATATATATTTTTTTTAATTTTGTTGTTATGGAGAAGCTTGGATGTTCCAAATTTGTTGATGTAAGAAAAATTAGAGTCGAATGTAGTAAAACGAAATTAGAAAGTATGGGAAATCTTACAACAAAATGAGCAGTCTCGACACTAAGTTGAAGTCCTGAAAATCAAATTAAGCACAAAATAAACAAATGAATGATTAGTGCCCAAAACAAAAAGGAAATCGCTTGCCTTTTTTTATGTGATCTAAAATAATTGAATATGAAAGAACCGATGATTTAAAAATAGAAGTATAAGCCATTCTATGAGCAGACACCATAAAAATAAATAAAATAATGCCAACAGTGAAATAAGAGGCAAAGCTAAATTGACGAATTAATTTAGCTCATACTGGCAAAGCTTTCAACACTGAAGTATAGCTCTTGAAGGCAGTTTGGCTATCAACAATGCCCTCTGAGACCAAATCCATCATTATTTTTACGACATATAATGGCATTTAGTATCTCAAACATTATTTGGTAGATTATGCTAGTAACCTCTCTATATATAAAGAAAATGGAGAAATTGACCTTGGATGGAGAAGATCCAAAGCTATTGATCTTTCGCATGCATTTGTATTGTAGCAGACACTATCATTCCTTGTATATAACAAAGTGTTTCAGCCTGCAGTATCCAAGAGAAAGAAATGATGCTAATTTATGATAAATTAAGTTGTAAGTTCAAATAAATTGATTCTTTAGCTAGATATTTTTCTTTCAGGCACTTCTTTAACCTCTGATAAAGGATCTTAATGTTCCCGTATATTAATAATATGGCATCAACAGCTCACAAAAAGAATATATTGAACAATAATCAAAACTTAGTTCTCAATTTCAAATTTTCAATTGACTCATTAAATCCCTAATTATTAACTATGAATGATTTCTTAGTCATTCTATCATTCAAACCAATAACCCCGCAATTAATTCAGTTTTAAAAATACTAAAAATCTCGGTTCTCAACAGAAATCGAATGAATAGAAATATAACAAAAAAAACCAAAGAAAGAGAAAAGCTTGGAGAGTGTACTATCAGTGGTGTACTGGTGTCCCTAGCAACCCTGCTAATGAAGTTTTTGCTACAATAAAAAAGTAGAAGAGAAATCGAAGAAGAAACGTAAGAAATTATAGACCAGAGGAGAAAATCGACTCCCTCACCTAGCGGCCAGGTCTGCTGGATCTCTGTGGAGCGCTAGGCTTGAAGATGAAAGAGGAGCAAAGATCGTAGGGGCCAGCCAGAAGATTAGGGCTCAATCCAAACTATTACGGAGAAGAGAGAGGAAATAAGGAGGAAGGGGGAGAGAATTCGAGAGAGATTGGGGCTCGCCTGATGAAAAGAGATGGTAGAGAGAGAGAGCGACGGACATATCGAAGACTGACGAAGAGCGACATACAGATTGAATCGAGTATAGATCTGACGGACATGATCATGATCTCCAACTAAAATTAACGGTCTGGATAAATCTTTGCATAAATCTGAAAGTGTACTGTAGAAAAGATCCCTGGAATTGGAGTATTTCTTGATAACACACTGTGTGCAGTGCTAACCCTACTTATTGGGCCAAGAGGCGAAAAATTTAATTGATCGTTTCGATTGTTTTGGTTATCTTTTAAACCGAAACAGTTAGTACAAATAAATTTTTATTTCATGCCATAAATGAAAACCGAGGTTAATAAGGATCATCTCCGATTTCTATCATCATCATCATCCTCAAATGCGTTTTTTATTTTTAGAAAACGTGTAATTTCTATTTTCAGAAATGTCTCACCCAGCGCTCATCCCTTCTCTCCATCTCTGTTTCGCCCACTTTCCGTCCTCCTCTGCCTCCCTCCCTCTCTGATTCACTTAATGTATATAAAGATTCTACTTAAAATATATAAAAGTTCTACTTATATACAAAACAATTCTACTTAAAATATATAAAAGTTCTACTTATATACATAACAGTTCTAGTTAATATATATAAAGGTTCTACTTAAAATATATAAAGGTTCCTCTTATATACATAACAATTCTACTTAAAAATACAAAGATTCTAATTAATATGCATAACAGTTCTAGTTAATATGCATAACAGATCTAGTTAATATGCATAAAAGTTCTAGTTAATATGCATAATAGTTCTAGTTAATATGCATAACAGAACCTTTATATATATTAACTAGAACCTTTACTATATTAACTAGAACCTTAATATATCACTCCCTCCCCCTCTCCCTCCCCCTCCCCCTCCGTACCCTCCGATTCACTCTCTCCTTCTGATTCGCTCTGTTCTCCATTCTCCTCATCGCTCATCCTCATCCTCCCCAACCCTCATTCTTTCATCTTTTTTCGCCATTATTCTCTGTGTAACGCTGGCTGAAAATGAAAAGGAGATAACGCGTTTTCTAAAATTAGAAGGGGTTGACGGAAATAATAAAAAAAAATGATGGAAAGCAATTCCGTAAATAAAACGACGAAACTCGCTTGTATGGCGATAGTTTTTCACGTTATGTACCCTAATCCAGTCCAGTTTAGTTTATGCTTTGGTTGGGCCCCACTATATATTTTTTTTAAAACTCTTTTGGGCTTGGGTCGGCTAATCAGCCCAAAAAGGTAGGCAGGCCGTCCCGGAAAAATTAAAACTAACGTTACTGTTCAGTCGAATTTTGATAATAACAGTTAAAAATTTGAAATTATAAAAATAACGTTGCTGGATCGTCATCCGGATTGACGAAATCGCAAAACCCTTGGATCGTCATTCCAATTGACGATCCAAGAGGCCGTTTGGATCGCTTAGGAATTTGGGGAATTTGGGGAAGTTGCAATTCCTAGGAATAAATTTATTGAGAAGTGTGTAATTTTGTGAAGAGTTTAGATTATTTATAATAAATTTATGATAGGAAGATGAAATTTCCCAAAATCCCATGAGATCCAAACGGCCCCCAAGAGAATTCACATTAATTCGCGGCACTTTAACCGATGAACAAATATGAACAGAAAAGTATTTTAGGTACGCAAAGATATTGTTGAGAAGTAGTTGTTGACTTTTTGACTCACATTAAAATAATGTACAATTTTGTTCACACACATAAAGGCATCACAATATTTTTTTAGCTTTTTCCAAGTAAAAATTAAGTACTGAAGAAATCAATGCCTTAATCTACTTTACGATCTCTTGATGCCAGTTAATACAAAAATTAAAACGTCAAAATTTCTTAATAGAGAAAGTAATATTTGAGTTTTTATTTTTAGTATTATTTTAATTATTGAGGCTTAAAGCTGATTTGAATCAGTAAAAACAAAAAACAAAGTTAATTATGAAGGAATTTAAAAGTACCTTGTAGTTTCCAGTAATCCAGGTACGTTGTGCAAATGAGAATATGTATGCAACATACAACTAGTGTTCTCCAATCGTACGTGTCGTGTCGTGTTGTGTCAAACACGATCGTGTTAGAGTCTCGTATCGTGTCGTGTTGACACGAACTACTTTTTTAATCGTGTCGTGTCATGTCGTGTCATTCTTAGTGGTGAGAAGAGGCAACACGACACGCATTATGACACGCCACGACTAACACGATCGTGTCGTGTTGACATGTCGTGTTAGTCGTGTCAAATTGTGTCATATTATTTTATTATTTTTTAAATTAAAATATTATTAAAAAAATTAAAAGTAAGCATAATAATTTATTATTTGATTAAGTTTGAACTTTTTATTAATATTTTTATAAAAAAATAATAATTAGATTAGAACACTATTATGATTTAAATGATGGTAAATAATATGATATAGTATTATAAAATGAAATTAAATTATTAATTTTGCTTAAATAATCAACATTAATAATTAAATTTGTGTTGAGGTGTCGTGTTAATTCGTGTTCGTGTCGTGTTGCGTGTCGAATCGTGCCGTGTTGAATCGTGTCAAACTTTCTAATGTCCCAACACGACACGATAACACGATCGTATAGTGCCAATTTTGTATTCGTGTCGTATCGTGTCATTTTGGAGAACACTACATACAACCTTCACATTAAGCATCACAAAAATAAAGTCAATGATGACAAATAATATTAAGTATCACAAAAGCCAGAGAAAAAAAAAGTATTTCAGTACCAATAGAATTGTACATTATTTTAATGCGAGTCAAAAAGTCAACAACTATTTCTCAACAATAATCTTTGAGTACCTAAAATACATATCTGTTCATACTTTGTTCATTGGTTAAAGTATCATGAATTAATGTGAATTATCTTGGATCGTCAATTGGAATGACGATCCAAGCTTGGATCGTCATTCCGGATAACGATCAAAGGGTTTTACGATTTCGTCAATTCGGATGACGATCCAGCGACATTATTTTTTAAATTTTGAATTTTTAACCGTTATTATTGAAATTTTAGTGAACAGTAACGTTAGTTTTAATTTTTTCGGCCGGCCGTGAGTCAGTCAGTCAGTCTTCCTGTCTGCCTTCGTGCTCTGTGCTTGACTGCTTGCTCTTTGCGCACTACTTTGCTTGCTTCCCTCCAGGCTCCAGAGGATATGAATAAGCTGCCAGTGCCAGTGCCACCACTCAGTCTCAGTCTCTCTAACCTGTCTCAATCTCAGTCTCAGTCTCAGACCAAGCTCCTTTCTCTCCGTCCTCTTTCCCTCCAACGCAGACAAAACTTGCTGCTTCTTAATGCTCCACTTCTTTCCATCTCATGTTGCAATTACAAGCCCATTTCTCTTTTGCCACACAACGCCTCTGCTCACCAACCAAACGTCACCATTGAAGTTGAAGAAGAACCGGACCAGGAGAACAACTTCTGGGCTGCTGTCAGTTTGATCATCGGTACCGCAGTCGGGCCTGGTATGCTCGGCTTGCCAGCTTGTACCATCAAATCCGGACTTGTACCATCTACTCTCACCATCTTTATCTCTTGGATATATGTCATCTCTTCTATCATATTAGTGGCTGAACTAACCTTTGCAACCATGGAACAATCTAACTTGGAAGAGGTCTCCTTCACAGGCATTGCATCCAACACATTGGGTGCAACATTCGCTACATTTGTGGCCATTATTTATGCCTTATTAAGTTTCTCTTTGATCATTGCTTGTGTATCCGGAATAGGCTCTCTTGTCTCTAAACAATTTCCTTCCTTGAACCCAATATTGGCTAATGCAATATTCCCAATTTTTGTGGGTATTTTAATTGCATGCTTTCCGTTTCAGGCCATTGACCAAACCAACCGCTTATTATGTGGTGCAATGCTAGTATCAATCTGTACTCTCGTTGCATTTGGCATCTCAGTCGGGAGAAATAGTCTTTTAGCCTCTCTCAGCTTTGCTTCATGGATGCCGCAATCAATTCTACCAGCCATACCAGTAACCGTCTTAACCCTAGGATTTCACGTCATCACACCATTCATCTGTAAAATTGCTGGCAGCACAGTATACGATGCAAGAAAGGCTATTCTAGTTGGAGGGTCAGTTCCATTAGCCATGGTTCTCTCTTGGAATGCAGTTATTCTGGGTCTTGCCGGGAAAGGCAACATCATGAAATCCTCCACGTCATATGATCCCATTAATTTGCTACTCTCAGTAAATCCTTCTGTTTTACCTGCTGTACAAGTGTTTGCATTCACAGCTCTGGCTACAAGTCTGATAGGCTATGCTGTCAGTTTCCCAAAACAGTTGACAGATACAATACTCTTGGTACTTCAGCGGTTTCATTCAAAAAATGACAATTGTTTGGTTGGAGAGACAAGGAATTTGGGAGTCACCTGGGCCGTGCTTCTTGTACTGATTTTCATTGCCGGTTTGAGTGGTGCAGCTTTTTCTAAGGCTTTGGATTTTGCGGCTGTTTATGCAAATTGTTTTTTGTTTGGGGTGTTGCCACCATTAATGGCTTGGATTCATCGATCCAGGAGGAAAAAAAGGTTCGTTATTTATGTTTATTTGCTGTCAGTATGTTACCAATGTGTTCATTATAACGCTAAATATTTCATAATATTTTACTACCATTGTAAACTGGTACAATATCGGTTTGGTATGGTGCTTATTAGTACCTAGAGAAACTGCTACTCCTTGGTTCAATGTGCAATGAGTTTTGATGATTGCCTTACTACCAGAATATCAAGATTCTTTTTTTTTTTCCATTTTTGTTTCGTTTTTGTACTACAAAGGTTTATAAATCTAATAATGCTTGCATAATTAGATAAGAAATATAACTGTCGTTTTTTTTTTCCTTCTATGTACCAGATCAGCAGATTACAGTGAGGATATATTGCCAGGAGGACATGCTTATCTTTTTGTACTTTTTGCAATTGCTGTGGTTTTAGGATTCTGGCATTAGCTTCCATCCTTATTCTTTTTTAGTTTTTCTTCTGTTGTATGTGTGCGTGCAGGTGGGGTCTCCATGGTTTACCTACATTGAAAAGATTTGTAAAGTTCTCCTTTAAGAATTCAAAAGCTTCAGTTCAATACTGGCATGGTACCGTGTACAACAAATCAATAGGTACTTACTAATTAATTATTTAGCAGATATTTGTTTATAATTTTCTATGTTGTTTTATTTCTTAACCTCACACTATCAAATCAGTAGAGTTGTAGCAGTACCTTGTAATGGAAAACGCATTCTGTGTCAGTGCAGCTGATATTGGACTATAGCTTATCAGATCCCTGTTGAAAGCAATGAAAAGGAAATTCTCAAAATATGCATCTCGTATTAAATACAAACATAAAAGGAATAAAAAAGAACAGGAGAGAACGAAAGAAAAGAGCACTGCTTGGTATGTCGTCCGTCCCAAATTCTAACTACAATATAATATAATTAATATATAATATAATATAATTTTCTCAAGTTATTATGCTACATAAATAGGTTGTTTTGGATTTTGATGTAGGCTGAGCTTTTTGTTTATTTTTGGATTGCCTATTTGTAAACAGGGTTTGCTTTTCTTTCAATGAAAAGTGATAGAGCTCTCCTGATCTCCTCTACTTATTTCCAAAAAGGAAAAAAAAAATGCTACATAAATAAATAGTTGCATTCATTATTTTTACTCAACAGACCAATTTATAATATAAGTCATATTACATACATAGATACATTCATTTTTTTTTCATATAATATATATTATTGTACAACCTTGCCTTACTACTTGACTAGTATTACCAGCTTAAGCCACTTTTCCTCAAAAAAAAAAAAAAAGGAGGAACAAAGAGAAATGCAAAACTCGAAATTGAAAAATAAATAAATAAATTACAAGCTTCATTGTTAAGACCAGTACAAAAATAATACTGCGTTATGTAGATTTAATTTTTTAACAAATATGTGATCGCAAAAAAAACTATGATGATGCAAGTGTTGTAGAGAACTTTTTTTTTTATTAGATATATAGACCACATATATCAACAAATATGCCGTCACATCTTATCCGATCGTTTACACTATCTACGTCTGCCCTTACATCACCTTGAAGACTCTGGTGGTTGGATTTAATATGGTGCATCATTCAATTGCTGTACCTTTGTAAGAATGTAATGCTCCTCTCAAGTCTCAAATTGATATCATACTTTTCTCTCCATGTAATGAATTTATGTCTATATTTACTAAATACCATTCATTTATATATGTTAGATCAGTCGCTGAGCCAATAGGGGTGCAGGGGTGGGTTGGAACCGCATCCTCAGCAGTCCGAAAAAGGACTGCTCCAAGCCGTCCTTTTTATTTTTTTTAATTTTTAAAAATTATAAAACTCAAATGGAGAATCCAAACCGTTGATCTTGTTAAGTTTTATCGGCGATACATTTTCATATGAGTTTTATAAAATTTGAAGTTTATTTGATACTTCATTAAGTGACCAAATTATGAACGGATTAGAATTAATTAAACCAGGTTCGTTCATTTGTTAACCACTTGATCTAGTATCAAATTAACTTCAAATTTTATAAAACTTATATAGAAACGCATCGCCGATAAAACTTAACAAGATCAACGGTTTGAATTTTCTATTTGAGTTTTACAATTTTTAAAAATTAAAGAAAATAAAAAGGACTGCTCCAAGCAGTCCTTTTTTTTGACTGCTGAGGATGCGATTCCGGGGTGGGTTGCTGCACTCGTGTGATTTCAATTTTTTCTATATTATTAGTGCTAATTTTGTTAATTATATATATGAGAAAGTTCAATATGTACTATAGTGCATAGGACATTTCGTGCACCACGAACTTTTTCGGGAGTATTTTTATAAATTGACAAATCTAATTTAACCAATCTAATCTACGTATTAAAATTTCATAGCAAACTAAATTTGTGCTCCTAAACATTGAAAATTATAATTTTGACCCTCAAATATTAATTATTGGCTCCGCCACTGTGTTAGATGAGAAAATAAGAAGTCGTATATCATGTTTTGTTTTACTTAACAAATTCTATATTATACCTGACATAGTATTGTTTGTGGCATTAATAAACATACCTCTTGAGAGGACAATATAACAAATATAGATAATATAAGTGGTATAAAATTTTCTACTAAAATATCTTTATTTCATAGCTATTTCGTTATATATATATATATATATATATATATATATATTCTCATAAATATGTGTACTCATCAGCTATTAGAAAGATCAAACCAATAATTTGCAACAATAAGGAAAACAACGGGTGTAAGCACAATATAAGAAAGGCAAAATTGGATATAACCCCCTCAAATCTGTTCAATCCGGATATAACCCCCTCTAATCTTATCAATCATGGATATAAACCCTTTTTAATAATTTAAATCATAATTTTATCTCTAAAAAGTAATTCCTGCAATTTTTGACTAAATTGCCCTCTCGACTGTCCACATTCCACAACCTTTCGTCTTTCTCCGTCTACATTATTTTCCTTTGTCTTTTAGACATGTATTTATTGACATAATCTTCTCTCTAATTGTGTCTTTTGTGTTATGTGAAATCAAATGTCGAGAACATTCGTACATGTTTGAAATAACACACTGCCTGTCTTGGAGTTGGATTGCTAAATTATCTTTTTTTTTACCAGCGTATTTAGATGTTTGCGAACTATACAAATTTTTATCAGGGATGTTAAAATAGGAGTCCTGGTCAATAGAACGGAAAAGAAAGTCCCGTATATACAACAGATGCATAATTCTCTAACAATTGCTGAAAGCAGTGAAACCTTTTAATTTCATTTTCGTTATAGTCAAATACCCTTTGTAATGATGCCCTGCGACTTTCATATATACCTTACAATATCTGATTTATGCATAAATGAATAAACTTTAGATAATAGCACAAAGAAAGACGGAGCTTTCATCATCTATCAAGGAGGATGATGTTTGCCTTCCCAATTTATTTTTGCGGATATCAACTTAAGTCTCAAGTAAAAGAAAAGGAAAAAGAAAGAAACTTTTTTGTTTTGAGGGAGACGGGAAGTAAAAACGAGGTACAGAGCTGAGGGAAGAGGGTAGAGGGCAGAGGATATTTTGGTCAGAAAAATTAGGGATTAATTTTAAAAAAATAAGATATGGTTAGATTTAATAAAAGGGGTTTATATCCATGATTGATAAGATTTGAGGGGGTTTTATCCGATTTTAAAGATTAGAGGGGGTTATGTCCGGATTGAAAAGATTGGAGGGGGTTATATCCAATTTTGCCTATAAGAAAACATACTGCTGATGTCACGCAAGAGACATATGGGGCCCTCTTAGCAGATGGGTCTTATTGGGCCTCGTTCTCTTCCATGTTCAATGTATCCAGATTTCTAGGATACCAAACCCTCACCACTAGGGCTGAAAATGGTAGCCGTTTCAACCGTTCTTTCGTTTCGTTTCGTTTGGAACTGAACGATAACGGATAAGGATTTCAGTTTCGTTTAAGGAACGGAACAACCAACGCAAATAGAAATATTATTTCGTCTCAGAACGGAACGATTAGTGAAACTGGTACGTTTCGTGGTCGTTTATTTCGCGCATTTCGTCTAAAATTTTTTTTATGGTTTTATTATTAGATTGCAGAGGACCTCAGCAGAGAGATAGAGGGAGAAATGAGTAAAATTAGATTTCTGCAGCGTCGCTCCGTCATTTCTCCGCCGAACACAGTCACATCTATCTCTCTCGTCTCTACACCACCGAGTACAATCGCCGTCGAGAGCAAGAGGTGATTATAGTGTCTCCTCCCCCTTTTTCACGTGACCTAACATGTCATTTCTCTATCTTTGTTTCATACAAAATGCAGAATAGTTTATTTTCTTACATCTTAATAAAATGCAAAACAATTAGGTAGTCAAAGACGGTTATAACCGTTTTGATCGTTCCCATCAACGGAACAATCAACGCAACATGTGCTAAACAGATGCAACAATCAACGCAATAAGTATAAAAATTTCGTGCATCAATGTAACGGTTAACGAAAATGACCACTTTCGTGGTCGTTTTCCACGTTATGCACCCCTACTCACCACGTGCTTTAAAAAAAGCGCTAATATTCGGAACATTGTGTCATATTTATTTTTAATTTATGGAAAAAAAAACCTTAGAAATAGAACCAAATGAAAAAAAAAGGCAAGGCAGTTGTATAAATAAACAATTCCACCGTTTCGGCCAATTGCGTGCATTGCCCATTTGGGTTGGGGGTGGGGGAGGCGGAAAATAATTTAGAAAAATAAAATTTGGTGCACGTAAACTCAATCTGTGACTAAAGTTGGAAAAGAATTATATAGCTGGAACTAAAGTCCGAACTGGGACCGCTGCGGAGACCACTACCAGCCACCTTCTTAATTGGATAATTAGATACCAGTCCAGACATTTAATTAATTTAAAAAAATACAAAACATACAGGCAGCAGCTTGCGGGCCAAGAATTACTACGTGACTCTTTTGGGGAAAAAAAATACTACGCGACATCCGCATAAAATTCTTATGCTAGTACCCATATCAAACACAATTCTGTTTAACAGTTAATCATTTCGTTTTGTTTCTTTCGAAACGGTTAACGAAACTATCTTTTATTTTGTTTGTTAAACAAAACTGACCTCATTCATTTCATTAATTTTCGTTTAACCGTTTTATATCATTTTTGATGTATAATACTTTGATAAACCGGAAATATTGCAGTATCAAATCGGTCAGTTATGCATGCGAAATGGAAAACCTAAGAGCTAGATTTGGAGGGTTAGTTTTGACCGTCTTTTGAAACAAAACAGTTAACGCAAATTAATTTTTATTTTGTGTCATAAAAAAACTGTTAACAAAAAAAATGAATCGTTTGGTTGATTTTACAGCCGTATTTTATGCTCATAAACTTGTTATGGAAGAGGGGTTGGAACTTGGAAATGAATAATGATGGTGCGGTATATTCCACCTTATTTTGACTTATCCCCTGGCGGCCGGCACCTCCCTTGACTTATTCCTCCTGTCGCAATCTTCAAATCTCCTCCCGCTTCTCTGACCAACCTTGTACCGGGTCAAATTATCTAACTGAACGACCCGCAACACTTTATACGAAGATTATTTCGTCACATGGGATGTAAATTTCTCCATAGAGTGAAGTTTCGCAGAACTCTCAGAACAGCCATCATGCCCAAAAAGAGGCCCAATAGGCCTTGTCTCGGTTAAAAGCAAAATTGGAAAGAAAAAAATAAAAAGAAGGCCTTGTCCGTTCTGTCTCTCAGTCTCTGTCCCTGTAATCCTATATATATGTACCCAGTGCCATCCAACTCCAGATAATTCCTGAGATAGCATTAGCATAGCACATTAGCACATTAGCACTAGAGAGAGGGTTCTGACTTCTGAGTGAGTGTAAGCAACGATAATACACACCCAACTTGCACCAAGGAAGTGGAAATGGCAATGCTGAGGAAGAGAGATGCCGAGGCCGAGCTGAATTTGCCGCCCGGCTTTCGATTCCACCCAACCGACGAAGAGCTGGTGATGCATTACCTGTGTAGGAAGGCTTCTGGATCACCATTGCCAGTCCCCATAATTGCCGAGGTCGATTTGTACAAGTTTGATCCTTGGGAACTTCCAGGTACTTCTAATTATTCAAATTGTATCTAGTTTTATTACGGTTCATTTTCAACCAGAAATTAAGAATCTGAAATTTCTCACAAGCTTAATTAGTCTAGTTAGTATACAATTTTGTTAATATATATTTTTCGTAAATTCATAATCATGATTATTTATTTCTGGTAAAACTTCTCCTGAGCAGAGAAAGCACTTTTTGGGCACAGAGAGTGGTACTTCTTCACGCCACGAGACAGGAAGTACCCAAACGGGTCCAGACCGAATCGGGCAGCAGGAAGGGGTTACTGGAAAGCCACTGGAGCCGACAAACCGGTGTCACCTAAGGGGAGCAACCAAACAGTCGGTATAAAGAAGGCATTGGTATTTTATTCGGGGAAGGCACCAAAAGGGATGAAAACTGACTGGATCATGCATGAATACCGGCTTATTGATGGGAACTGCAGCAACAGTAACAAGAAGGGAAGCCTCAGGGTGGGTCATCAAACTATTACTATTACACTCTATTATAATATTATTTTATACTACTACCCTTAATTTGTTTCCACAACAAGACTAATGATGTTTTTTTAATTCATGCAGTTGGATGAGTGGGTTTTGTGTAGACTTTACAATAAGAAGAACATTTGGGAGAAGATGCAGCAAAAGAAAGAGGAGGCTATCTATGCTGAAACCAACCATTTTATGTGGGAGGAAATGGGCTCAAACAACCAGCACACGCCCGAATCAGAGATCGATAATGGGTCGTTTGTGGATTGTGATGAGACGGAGCGGATCGTAGAGTACGCATGGCAGCAAGCTGAGGGAACAGGAAGAGATTGTGTGAATGCATTTCAGGTGGATCGAACGACAAACATAAAGGAGGAAAATGAATGGTTTATGGATTTAAGATTTGATGATTTGCAAGGCTCTAATTATTCAGTTTTTGGATCAACTGTTGACGTTTCTAATCCAGACTTCCTTTTCTCAGACTTTTGAAGGAAATTAAGGGGTGCATGGTTCCTTTCTTTTTTTTTATTTTTAGGCATATTTTCTTTGGAAAGTTGTATATATGCAGCAAATGGTAGGATAGCATAGGGGGCCTAGTAGTAGTATAATTTGTAGTGCTTGAGTTTGCATGATCCATGATTCTTTTGTTTATTTTATGAGCTTTCTTTAATTGAGAATTTCAACTGATTGGAAACGAGTCAAACGACCTCTAGCTCTGATACATTTATGAAAGTAAATGCATTTCTTTTTCATTAATTTGTATCTATTTCATTTGTCGTTTGAAGCGAGATGGATTCACATTGAGAATTTCAACTGATATCTTTTCTACGTATTCTTTTACATGAACATGAACATCAACAATAACAATACATCTATATAACAAACAATAAAATATATTAAATTTTTTTAGTACAAAACTGTTATTGCACTTCGGTGTGAGCCTTTCCACTGACATTACTCGGTTTTAAATTGTGTATTGCGATCATCCAATAGAATCTGATAATGCCAATTCAACGGAATGAAGCTTGGCTAAAACAAAGCATTTATTGGACTAACTACACAATGTTTAAAACCACCACAGAAACTTTTAAATAAGAGCAAAAAATAAAACAGGCACGGTTATAAACATCTCTACCGGTACCAACCAGAAGCTTTTCATCGCATAATAAGATCACAAAACGGGGAGCCAGGATTACCTCAGCTTGGGGGCAAAAATTCAAGGTGACACATAAATTTTCAATTATTTTGAATTTACCGCATACTTCTACAATTTTTCTTCAAAGTGTCATAGCATAAGCACGTTAAAAAAAAAAAAAGTGGGTGGGCATGGGTTTTGGGGGGGGGGGGGGGGGGGGATTGTCGTCCTGCACCTACACCATGATCACAAAATTGGCTTCAGATTCTGTCTGGAGCGTTGAAATCAAGCTAGTTATTCTTCATAATATATTTCCTAAATCATAAGAAGTTCATAGAGTACCAACACAGCAACACACATCATGAAAAAATGACTCCCTCTTCATGCACAACCTCACCAATATGATAAGCTGCTACAGAAGAATCTGCGAGTATTTTATCAGCTGCATCTTTGGTCACAATAAGAACCATGCCGATCCCCATGTTGAAAGTGCGCCTCATCTCAACATCTTCAATTCCACCAGCCTACAAGAGTAACAATTGTTGAAGGAATTATGAACTTTGCCTAGCCAATACACTAGAGCCAACATAAAGGTTTTGAGCAATGTGTTGGGTATTTGTACTAGGTGTGATTTGGCATTATTTTCATGCAAGCATCAATTCTATTTAAAACAGACTTAGTTGCAACTAAGTAAAAAAAAAAAAAAGAAATATCAATTTATTTAAATTAAGCAGCAGTTTTTAGACCTGTTGAAGCCAATGGAAAACGGGTAATACTTCCCAAGAGCCGGTAAAAATCTTTGCACCAAGTCCATCAGGAAAAACACGTGGTATGTTATCAGTAAACCCACCACCTGTCATGTGAGCTATTCCCTTAACACCGCCTTTGCTTATCATATCCAGTACCTAAATGACCATGTTCAATTTAATCTATATTTAAAACTCTAGATATAGTAGGATTACAATAAGTTCCATCTATCAGAAGAGATGAACAAAGAAACAAAATTAGAGGATAAAATTATTTCAAGTATCGCTCTTTCCAATTCTATTCATTGAAATGTACAATATCAATTTTGTTCTTTTTTGGAGTCAGTCAAAAGTTAAAATTTATTAAGGATTCAAGAACTAGAAGGAATCAGATAAAGGACAAAACAATTAAGATCAATTTGGAAGCTTCCCTATTCTCCCCGACACTGGACCTAAACCTAACAATTCAGCACCAATATCTAGAATAGAAATTTTATAGGCTAACCTGCTTAACATAAATGACTGTCGGAGCCATCAATGCTTCACCAATTGTAATTGGCTTTCCACTATTACCTGGCATATTGTCGCTGAGAGAAAAACCGCTGCTTTCCAGAACTCTGAATAAAGAGAAATAATTCAAACCCCTTGTTAAAATCTTAAATTATCGATTCTTTGCAATAATAAAAACTATATGTGAACACCAACAAAATGTAAAATTATCACAAAATATCCTTAAGTCAAGGTAGTTAAGATGGTATCATAAAGTAATTTGATAATAAAACTCAGCCAAGGAAAAACGACCAAATATAGAAACAGATTTTGTGCTTCAAAAAAAATAAATAATAAATAAATAATTCAAAGTTACGAGATTCACTTGTGTATAAAATTGAAAACCATGAACAGAACCTTCTGACAAGGGAGAAGCCATTTGAGTGGACCCCACTTGAAGGCAGGCCTATAAGGATGTCTCCAGCAACTATGTTTTTTCCATCAATCAACTCATCTTTTTTCACAGCTCCTACTGCAAACCCGCTGAGGTCGTATTCTCCCTTCGCATAGAAACCAGGCATTTCTGCTGTCTGTAAAAAAATTGCCAAGTATGATTATTGCTCTCAAACTAGTGAATGATTCCAAACAAATTCAGTAAGAAGATTATAAAAAATGCAAAGAATGTAAAAGAGCAATGTGATACCTCGCCACCAAGCAAAACACAATCAGACTGTTTGCATCCATCTACAATTCCCTTTATTACCTACCATATTTTGAGAGAGAGACAAAAGTCAGAAAAAAAAGTTCAGATTACCTACCAAAACTCATTATCATGCATAGTACTGAATATGGAAAACAATATGAATCTGGAAAACAATATGCCCCATAAATTGAACAAAAATACAAGTAGATGAGCAACGATCAGAAACTAATTATATCAGAAATACCTTCTCGGCGAGATCTACATCAAGCTTACTTGTTGCATAATAATCAAGGAAAAACAAAGGCTTTGCACCAAAAGTAACTATGTCATTGACGCTCATAGCTACCTGTCAAACAAAGATGACAATGTTCAGTGCAAAGCAATATAACAGTACTAGTTAATTAATTAATAAAGAACATAAGCAGAATTAATATGAAACATACCAAATCAATTCCAATAGTATCATGAATACCAGTCTCAAATGCAAGCTTTAATTTGGTACCAACTCCATCAGTGCCAGCTACAAGATAGCTATCACCTGTTGTGGTTGTAAAAAAAAAATTAAATGATGGCGCATCAAAATTAGGTCTTTCACAGCTATAATGGACAGAGTTAATTTTTTTTTTTTTGGTATCAAATAAAGAACACACCAAATGGAAAATGTCCACCGAATCCGCCAATACCGGGCGCCATCTTAGCAATCCGGCGTACCAACTCGGTACCGGCGTCGATATCGACACCGGCACCCTTGTATGTCATCCCCTTCTCGTGTTCGCCTTTGTCTACTCCATGGCTGATGGCGCAGCAAATTGAAATTGGTCGTAGCCTAAACCTCTGAAAGTTAATCGGCGGCGATCGGAGGCGAGCTTGCCGGAGAGAGACTGTCAACGAGGGAACTGGGTATAGACGGGTCGAAATCATGGAGATAGAGAGAGAGAGAATTAAGGGGATTTCGCTTTCAGGGTTTAGGGTTTAAATTCGGCTTGAAACTTGAAAGGGATAGAAGTGCAGGAGGAAGAGTGAACTGAGCTCAAATCGAGAAGGAGATGAGAATGAAAATAGCCGTCTATTTTGGGCCGAAATTCAACTTTCATTTCTTAAATGGGCTGCGCCCCCACTAATCTATAATCTATAATATTAATCAGAAATTAAATTATAAATGCCATTTTTAATTTTGTCATCCCTAAATATAAAATAAACACATACAACAGATAAAATAAATATATAGACTATCAAAATGAACACTTACAAATAAATAAGTGTTGTCATCTCTTGTTCAGAGTTTTATATGCACATTCAACTTATTTTTATTGAACTTATCTGTTTGTATGTGTTCATTTTGATCACTATATATGTTCACCTTGTCTATTTTAAATGTTCACCTTCTGTTTAGCGATGGCAAAGATGACAAAAATGTAGATGGCGGTAATCAATTTTTAATATTAATTAAGATCCTTATTTTTTTTCCTATTTTACCCTTTTTTTGGCATTTAGTTAAATATAGTTTTCTATTTTTAGTTAAAAATTAATTTTCTATTTTTATATTTTTCCAATAATTAAAAATAGTTTTATTTTTTATTAAATATATTAAAAATAGTTGTGCCGATCATTATTTAGGGTAGTTCATGCTAAATTATTATCATTTAAAAAACATAGCGCAGGAAAACTGCGATTACCATACCTATTTCTACAGCATCTTCAGCAACCGCTTAAGCGGCTGTATCGTGCAGCTAATTTTTTTTTAAATATTTAAAAATTTTAAACTTGAAATGTTGAATTAAAACTGTTGATCTTGTTCAATTTTACGGGCGATGCGTTTTCATATACGTTTTATAAAATTTGGAGTTGATTTGATATTAGATTAAGTGGTCGACAAATGAACGGATCTTGTTAACAGTCACTGATTAATTTTAGAGGAAGGTTCCGCTACCAACATTTTGGTTGTCTCCAAATGCCAACATTTTGCTATTAAGCTATTTTTTCAAATAAAAAAATTCAAATATTGTGCATATTTTACAGATTCTGAGCATATTTGAGCATTTCAAGCTATTTTGCATTTTTTTTAAGTCATTTGATCACAATAATCTATATTTAAGTTTTTTATATAGTCTAGAATATGTTTATGAACATACTTATTCAAAACGATTGGATTATACATTGTAATTACACACATAATGTGCAGATTTTACAGATTTTGAGTATATTTGAGCATTTCAAGCGATTTTGTATTCATTTTTGAGAAGCTGCGTCGTTAAATAACTGGTTATTCAGCTTTGTAGCTGACTTCGTTTTGCTTTTATTTTTTGTGACATAGATTGACATGCCGTCGAATAAATGCGAAAGATACCGTTTCAACTCACGTCTCGTATTTCAGATACGGGATGTGACACGTAACATGTGCCGAGCTACTTTGGTTAAAACATCTTCTACAGAGTTACACGCCTTGCCAACCGAGCTGCCAATCCTTTGGTGTGACAACATTAGCGCAACTTTTTTAGCTTCTAACCCTATATTTCATACTCGCACAAAGCACATCGATCTCTTTTGTCGTGAACGCTTCGCTAAAAAAGAAATCAAAGTTCAGTTTTTATCTTCCGCTGACCAAATTGTAGATTCCCTGACGAAGCTACTGTCTATATCACGCTCGCAGCTCATGTGCAGCAAGCTCACAGTTGTTCCACCAACTGTGGCTTGAACCTTGAAGGGGTGCATTAGGATTAAACATGTGTAATAATTAACTAATTACTGTGTTAGGATGTTAGTTCTTGGAAAGTCACGTGATTGAGTATTAGTAATTGGGTTTCCCACGCGACTAGAATCTGATTGTAACTAGAGTTGTCCTCACTGGTCTATATATACCAGAAACCCTGTAATCAAGAGTTTAATCAAATCATTTTTATCTTTATTATTTATAAAAGCATCGTACAAGGATTGTAAGAAAAGTCAGATAAATGTTGTATTATATCCGTAATATTAAATATGGATCATTGATTTTTTTATCTAATATGATATATGTGGTCTGGATTTGTATATCCAGACTGGCTGGGCGGTGGACTGGTTTTTAAGCGAAATATTTCGTTGCTGTTGGCGAGTTCGATTCTCCGCTTTATCACATTTTTTTCCCTTTATTTCTTTTACGCGGAAACAGAAATCTCTACTCTTCCCCTTCCTTTCTCCTTATCTTTCCTTTTCATTTCTGTGTACCCTAATAGAGGTTAGGAGGCGCCTTCTCTCTCGAGATCACGAAGCTTAACTAGCCTCCTCTCTCGACGAGTCTAGGGTTTTGACCGCCACACCTCCGATGCGTCCTCCAAATCCTAGCACCTCTTTGGATTTGCCTCACGTTCTTCCCTCCTCTCTCCAGTCTCCACCACCGCCTCTTTCTCTCAAATTGAGCCCATGTCGGCGCGCATCTCCTCATCTTCCTTCGATTAGATGATGCTGTCTATCTCCAGTCTCCACCACCGCCTCTTTGCTTCAGCAATTTCATTTTATTAATTTTTGTTTTACTAATTGAAATTCTTTTGACTTACTGCAGATCTACACTGAAGCTTTTGAAAACTGAGCGGGTCAAACAATATGATTACTGCATTCCTTGTAAGTGTATTTCTATTGGCAGCATAGGTTATGTGCTTTATCTGACTGGGACATGCAAGCAGCTAGCACTATTTTGATTTTGTTGTGCCAGAAGAATTATATTTTTACAACCATATTTCTTTTGTGCTTTAATTTTGGTCACCCTCCTTTAAAATTTCACTTTTTGGTTTTGTATGTTTGAGCTTATACATGATGTTCTGTAGTGTGAAATCTGTAAGGATATATTTCTGTTCTCTCTTGACAGACTTTCAGCCACTGGAAGCTCAGGACGATGAAGAAGACACTGTCGTTAATATATTGTTCCCTATTGAACCACCAGTAAGCTCAATGCTTTCATCTTCTTTGTATGTTTCATATATATGGTATACAAAGTAGATGCACAGTTCGCTTTCTTTCTTATTATTGTAGCTATGATTTTCACTCTCGTTATGTGGGTGGGTGTGTGGGTGCATGTTTGTTGTTTTGGGGTTTGCTATAAAGTTGATATTGATATTTTTTTTTCTGTGTGTTTGTGTGTTTTTTTATTGGGGGGGGGGGGGGGGGGGGCTGGTCGAGATGGTTACCGAATTTTCTGTGTAAATATGTTTAGAAAAAGATTTTGTAAGCTAATAATTCTTGCTATATTCTTCTATTTGTTGCAGATTGCTTGTGATTTTGACTGGGAACTTGATGAACTGGAGGTATTTTCTCTGAAACAAAGATTATAGTACTGCGGGCAATTATTATGAAACCAACCGTATTTTCTTTTTACATAGCCTGACTTTTTATTTTATTTTTTTTAAGGATTTTTGTAAGGATCTTATTGAGAATGAGACCCTTCCTGAAGATAAGAAAGATGAGTTCAAGGTGCAAAATTAAATTGTATCAGTTTCGAAACTCTTTTTGCCAGTTCAAATCTGTATTTGGAAAAAATTCTTTATATTGCTGGTAAATTCTTATTTTGTATTTTAATCAGAATTATGTAAAGGAGCAAGTCCGGGAAAGAAAGGCTGCTCAACGGCAGGTATGCTGTAAATGCTCAATTAATGCAATTCCAGTTATATGTTTAATTATGTTAAAGGCAAGAAAAAAGTAGTTCATGAAAATCAGCATGAGCTGTCAGAGTATTCCTAAGGTTATGGCACTGGAGATCTTTATTTTTATTATTAATTTTTGGTCCACCACCTGTTACTTCTGAAGATGATTTTGTTCATCTTGTATTTTCTTTTTGATTTGTCTTTGTGGGGCTGATGCTTAATCAGACCTCACCATTTCTTTTTGCCAAAATTTTTGCATGAAAAATATTTCCTTTCTTTGTGGGTTGATGCTTAAACATAAAACTTTCTTTTGACACTTGTTTTAAAATGTTGACAGGCTAGAGAAGCTAGAAAGAAAATGATTGAAAGTATGAATCCCGAAATGAAAGCAGCATTTGAGAACATGAAACTCTACAAGTTTTATCCTGTTTCAACCCCTGATACACCTGACATAAACAGTTGCAAGGTATCTTCTTCATTTTGATGCTCTTCCAGTAGGCAGTTATAGGTTGAGAATGTCCCTTTGTGATATGGGTTTACCGAAGTCTAACTTAGAATGCTTCTTAGTGCCATGTTACTTTCAAATTTTGATTCTCATAGCATTTTTTCAATTTAATAATCGGATACTTGTGCCATCTTTGTGTTTTAGAGGAGGAGATCACGACCATAAACTAAAATTTTATTTTACTACTATTTTGCTTAATTTGGCTTTTGTCAGTTTATTATTTTATATAATTGTCAAAAGTGAAGGATTGAAATGAAGTCTCTGGTCATTATTGATTCATGATGAATTTCACTGCTATTACTGTTTCAGAACTGTAATCGATGACTTTACTTTGAAACTATTAAAGTGGTCTTGACTAGGAAATAAAATTTCAGCTTCACTTATATGTATAGTTTGCATTTAGGCCAGAAATTGACTCAGGACTGTAGCATGAAATTCTGGTAACATAGTTAAAGAGTAACATCTGTTATAGACATAGCAAGAGTTTAGCATAGTTCAGAAACTCTTCTTTGCCATGTTGTTTGATCTTTATTTCATTTTTTTCTGGAAAAAATGTCAACTTTCTTACACGCATCCTTCAACTAATTGGACCACATGCATGATTCTGTTAGAATTTAGAAGGTACTTATTTGATTAGATTTTTTTTACCTTTTCTGTTTATGTCTTTAAAGATGGAGTGACTAGGACAAGAGGGAAGTTCCTGAATTTAGACTACTTTGTGCAGTAAAGTTTTCAGAGTTCATTAGCAGCCAACTATGCAGAATTTATTTCAATTGTACAAGACAAGAATTCTGCATGAGTTGCGGAACTTATCGTGTTCCATTCACTTGAGCTAAGTTCAAAGTAGGTATAGGCATTTTGACTTGATAAAATTATATACAATGTTTTAAATTCATGAATTTGCTTATTCAAAAAATTAATCTGATTCTCTAAAAAAATATGAATGCAGCTGACGAAAATTTGTGGAGAACTGATGAAAAATTTGCTCATGATAGCAGGACTCAAGTCAGCTGTGATAAAATGATTATAGGTAAGAGCAATTTTTGGGATCAATTTGACCATACAGACACTGCAAACTAAGAGGGTAGTGCGGGTATTTAAATAATTAGTCTTACTTTAGTTCATGGACGGTGACTTATAGTTATTAAATTATCCTATGATATAAGATAACATGCAATGCAAGGACTGTATGTGCTGTTTTATCAGCCACTGGTAGTGCAAGGACACTACTTACAGTCAGAGCAGAGTTTTTGTGCTAGACTTTCCCATGAGGGCGCTATGGGAATTGGCAAAATCTTTTATTGCAGTTAATGATTCTGGGTATCACCAACTCATCAGCCACTGGTAAGTGGGGGTCCTTGATATACAATATCTTGCATTACAAATATATTAAATCTGACAGTATGTAGTTAGCATCAAAACCAAGATTATAATTGTGCACCTATGGTGAATTAATGCCACAGAGGTTAGTGTTTACAGATGCATTTGGTTAAATGGTAATCTATTATGTCTACAACAATGGTTATGCTGATACTATTTTAGATGATGTATTAAAAATGGATCACTGGAAATATTAAAATTTACCGTGTATACTACCCCACACGATTGAAAATGTAAATCATAGACCTTATTTGTTAGCTCATCAAGGACAGAGTAGAAATTACTATGTAATAAGCCTATTGATAGAGATACCAACCAACAATTGACACTGATACCTTGATTGGACTTTTGAAATTCTGCTAGGTTATATACTCATGCAGCAGTTGAAGAAAAATCATTAACGACCAATCAGAGAGGCATGCAATAGCTGAAGCCAAGATTCATTTTGTCGGGTTGATAGTTTGGTTTCATTGTAAAAATGATGACGAGGGTTTTCTTAATGTGTTACTTTAACGCAAGATTTATTACGTCTATGGTTATTAATGTATTGTGTTATTCCTTTGTATTATTTGGCAGAAATATGTTTAAGGTGGTTTTGATAGACGGCTACAAACATGTGCCACAGAATGACGAGAAGGCCTAAAGAAAGGGGTGGCTGTCAAGGCTGGTGGTCATGAGTTCCAACTCTATAGCTCTATGAGTCTTTATTTTGAATCTTTGTACATTACTTGAATATTTTTTAATTATTATTTTTAAAATTTTTAGTTTATAGTTAAAATATTTTGATATGAATTATCTCTTTAAAATTTTGAAACATTTCTCATAAAAGCTCATCCTTATTATTGATGAACTAATTTTGAACTTCATCTTATTGAATTTCTATTTTCTAAATCTTTCTCAGGGTGTGTTGTCAACCTGGACAACAGTGTGGTGCCAGTCAAATACAGCATTGAGAATGGAGTTGACTACTGGATTGTGCAACTCATGGGGATCATCTCGGGGCGAGAATGGCTATATCAGGATGCAACACAATGTGGGTCTGCTTCTGCAAAGTGTCGTATTGCTTTTTTTGCTTCATACCCCCCCAATCAAGAAGGGGAAGCAACCCTTAGACTCCTTTAACCCCCCTTCCCCAATCTGAGTTTGTCAAGTGAAGCAGGTAACCTAAGGTTTTTTCCTATTTAGAAAAACCAACTAAGAATCGTTGAGATCTGGATCGTGTCAGAATGTAGTATCAATTAGAACGGTGATGCGCATAATTATAACTGATGAATGATACTTAATATGTGACTATTGGCAAGATATTATCAGTCTTGTACCAGTACACAAGGTGAGAAGGGCCTAATTTAATTACTTCAAACAATTTTAAAATTGTTAAGTTACTATTGGCACCTAGCAACAAATTTCAGCAAGTTGCATGCTCTTCAGCTGATGATCGTCAGCTCTTGTAATCATCAAAAACATCTCTTGACAAATGCAAGCTCGAAGATACTGTCAATTATGGGACAAAAGTAGTATACAGAATCAGCACACTGAACCTAGCTTTCAAGTAAGCTTCTTATATATGCGGGTTTGTCTATACCACTTCTTATTGACAAAATCTTCAAAAGGATTTAGCTAACTGTTGTAAAAATAGATATGTTAAGCGAGCATTGTATATCCTCCATCTGACATGAGGGCTCTCTTATAATTTATGAGACTTGTTAGGTTATTATTGACTGTTGTGCTTTAGTTCATAAAAATGGATGCTGGCCATAATTGTAAGGGTTTAACATGACTATGGTACGTGCCTTATACCAGTCATCCATCATTGATACCGGCTTTATGTTTCTGGTTTATGTCCTGGTTTCAGGACCCAGATGACAAAATAAGAAAGCTTAAGGGACTTGTAAATTTCCTAGGTAATCCAGTTTGGTATCCCCCAATAACCATTGTGGTTAAACCTGCAGTTCACTTGATGTATGTTTCCTGTAAATATTTTGCTGCATTTTCCGCCTTGCTGATACTTCACCTTTTTTTTCAGCATTAGAGATTTAGAGAACTGCATTTACTATAATTGAACATATGGAGCCCACTCTCAGAAAAAAATTGTTATAGATACGAATGCATTGGTGATAGCACCCCTTCATCTACTGTGTCAGCCATGTACCTTCTATCTCAGCAATTAGAACCTGAGTTAAAAAAGGAAGGGCTGTCAGCCATCTGCCCATGATAGACGAGGCCACATCTCTCTCTATCAACCTGACAGCCCTTCATTTTTTAACTCAGGTTCTAATTGCTGAGATAGAAGGTACCTAGGTCTTTCCTATTCTTCTTCTTTTTTCTTTTTATCTTCTTTTGTTGTGGATTTGTACATCAAAGTGAATAAGAGAATCAATACAGTATATGTGATGTTGCTTTTTTTTTTTCTTAATTAGGGCCTCTGGTGATGGAATTCCAGAAACACACAGGTATTATATTTTTTTATAACCTACTACTTTTTTAAATGCATAAAATTTTCAATTCTTGATCTGATGTGTTTGTATTTTTCATTTTTCTAAAATTATTTACTGGTACAACGAACTGACTTATTTTTCAGTTCTTGATCTGATGAATTTGGACCTTGCTTCCTTCCTGTTGTGTGTACAAAGAAACAAATGGTAAGCTAAAATGGAAATCATAAAATTCTTCGGAAGTATTATTGTCGAGTTTTGAATATCCTCTCTTTGATATACATTGAAGGTTATGACACTCATGATTGTTATATATTTTAAAATTTTATTCAGCTTATTGAAGCGTATTATTGCTATTGGCATGATTGCAAGTATGCTACTGGTGTGTTATAGTCTTGATTTTGCAGCATGCTATAGCTATTAGATCATTATTTGGGATATTATGAATGAGAGAGAAAATGTTAATGTATGCATAATTTAAACATGGGAGTTTAAAATAATAATAAAAAATTATTCTCATACCCTAATTTCATAAAAAAATGCCCACACATTTGGGTGGGCGTATATGCTAGTAATACAAAATTACACAAGTTTTCTTTACAATACATTTACTTTCCTGTTTCTCTTTACCTTTCCCTGTTTTCCATCCCATCTGATACTGCCCATACATGAAACTTAATATTAATTGCCAGCAGCCCACTATCAATCAAGTATTTCTAAAAAGAATTAGTGTGCATATGTCACCGCCGCCCGAAGAAAAAAGAGTAATTTTAGTTTATTATCATAAAAAGCAACAGACTTTCCCCTCCCAACATACAGATGATGCGCTTGGTGTGATATGAACTTAAAATTGCCCATACGTTATATGCACATCGCACATTAAGTATCCGGAACACAAGTTGATTCAATTTCTTCAAACAAAAATTATAGAAGAAAACTCATTTCTTTCTTCGGGGGTGCCTTTTTTTATTACTTTTTTTTTCCCCATGAAGGTGCTCTTTTACTAGTTTTCACAAAACAAAATTACCAAAAATTTTAAAAAATCTACATTTACCAAACTTAACTAACACGGAAACAATAAACGATCCAATTGTAAGCATCACCCAAATTCATCGAGTAAATTCTGAACAAGCTGAACGGACCCGAGGCGGCCAAACTTTACAAAGACAGCCCGAACCAACGTGCTCCACGTGGCATAGTTCGGTATAATCCCCTCATGCCACATCTTCAAGAGGTACACAGTTGCACAATCCAACCTATTCACTCCACAAAGCCCGGAAATAAGAATGGTGTATGCTGTTACATCTCGTGCACCCATTGCACCCAAAATATGAGCTGCCGTTCTAATATTATTGTCTTTGCAATATGAATGGAAAATCGGATTAAAAGTGAGCAAATTGGGTCTAAGCCCATTAACTATCATCTTCCCCAATAAGGCTAGAGCACGCTGTACAAAACCAAGCGCGCAGAGACCATGTACAACAGTGTTGAAAGTCACAGTATCCATCTGATAATTGCTATCTAGCATCTCGTTGAATAATTTGAAGGCTTCTCTATGTTCTCCTTCTTTGAAAAGTCCATCGAGCAAAATATTATAGGTACGTGTACTTATTACGCACCCACTCCTTCGCATCTTAGCCAGTAATCTCATTGCACGGCCCACTTGTCCATTTTCACATAAGCCCTTGATTAAGGTGTTATATGTCGCAGTACTGGGTTGACAATTCTGCTCCATCTTCATGGTCATGATCATATCATATGCATCGTCAAACATCTTGCTCTTACAGTATGCGTCTACCATACATGTGTATGCAACCACATTAGGCTTGCAACCGTCACGACCCATAATGTGCCAAACATTCATGGCCCCATGCACATCCCCGACTTTGGAAAACCCATTAATTAGGATAGAATAAGTTCTTACATTAGGATGAATTCCCTCTCTTTCCATACATTTCAAGACTGGCATGGCCTTCTGTACAATACAGTTAGAACATAGACCTTGAATTAATACATTATATGCAATTACATTTGGGGTACATCTCTCCTGTATCATCCAATCCCACACGTGGAGAGCATCATCTACTCGACCATTTTCTAGAAAACCCTTTAGTAGCGACACGTAGGTATGAATATTAGGGCATAATCCTCTAACCAGCATTTGACCTAATATGGCACAAGCTATATCCAAATCCCCAGCATTGCAAAAGGACCCCTTTCAGACATTTTATCAAACATTTCAAAGGCCTCCTTCAATCTAAAGCTCCCACAGAGACCGTGTATCAAGGCATTGTAACAGGAGACTTGAGGCGGTAATTTTACCAACACATTCTTGGCTTCACTTATGCGACCCATTCCGCACAGTGAAGATACTACAGTAGTAAAACTCACCTCACTGGCAAAGCGCCTTTTTTGGGCATTTCTTCGAGAAGCTTCAATGCCGCCTCTACACGGTTGTTTCTACACAAGGCCTTGATCAAGATGTTATAGGTGTAAACATTTGGTTCAATCCCGTCTTTCTTCATGTCACTATACAGCGGGGCTATCATGCTAAATCTGTTGTCTTTAAGCAATGCATCAAAAAGGTGATTATAGACCCGGACTGTAATGCTGCACCCGAGTTCTTTTGCACGGTAAAAGGTCTTAAGGGCTCGCATGAGTTCACACGACACCTCCACCTGTCAAACAAAGGTGGCAATGTTTAGTGCAAAGCAATATAACTGTACTAGTTAATTAATTAATAAAGAACATAAGCAGAATTAATATGAAACATACCAAATCAATTCCAATAGTATCATGAATACCAGTCTCAAATGCAAGCTTTAATTTGGTACCAACTCCATCAGTGCCAGCTACAAGATAGCCATCACCTGTTGTGGTTGTAAAAAAAAAAAATTAAATGATGGCGCATCAAAATTAGGTCTTTCACAGCTATAATGGACAGATTAATTTTTTTTTGGTATCAAATAAAGAACACACCAAATGGAAAATGTCCACCGAATCCGCCAATACCGGGCGCCATCTTAGCAATCCGGCGTACCAACTCGGTACCGGCGTCGATATCGACACCGGCACCCTTGTATGTCATCCCCTTCTCGTGTTCGCCTTTGTCTACTCCATGGCTGATGGCGCAGCAAATTGAAATTGGTCGTAGCCTAAACCTCTGAAAGTTAATCGGCGGCGATCGGAGGCGAGCTTGCCGGAGAGAGACTGTCAACGAGGGAACTGGGTATAGACGGGTCGAAATCATGGAGATAGAGAGAGAGAGAATTAAGGGGATTTCGCTTTCAGGGTTTAGGGTTTAAATTCGGCTTGAAACTTGAAAGGGATAGAAGTGCAGGAGGAATAGTGAACTGAGCTCAAATCGAGAAGGAGATGAGAATGAGAATAGCCGTCTATTTTGGGCCGAAATTCAACTTTCATTTCTTAAATGGGCTGCGCCCCCACTAATCTATAATCTATAATATTAATCAGAAATTAAATTATAAATGCCATTTTTAATTTTGTCATCCCTAAATATAAAATAAACACATACAACAGATAAGATAAATATATAGACTATCAAAATGAACACTTACAAATAAATAAGTGTTGTCATCTCTTGTTCAGAGTTTTATATTCACATTCAACTTATTTTTATTGAACTTATCTGTTTGTATGTGTTCATTTTGATCACTATATATGTTCACCTTGTCTATTTTAAATGTTCACTTTCTGTTTAGCGATGGCAAAGATGACAAAAATGTAGATGGCGGTAATCAATTTTTCATATTAATTATTAATTAAGATCCTTATTTTTTTCCCTTTTTTTTGGCATTTAGTTAAATATAGTTTTCTATTTTTAGTTAAAAATAATTTTCTATTTTTATATTTTTCCAATAATTAAAAATAGTTTTATTTTTTATTAAATATATTAAAAATAGTTGTGCCAATCATTATTTAAGGTAGTTCATGCTAAATTATTATCATTTAAAAAACATAGCACAGGAAAACTGTGATTACCATACCTAGTAGAAATTATACAGCATCCTCTGCAACCGCTTAAGCGGCTGTATCGTGCAGCCAATTTTTTTTTAAATATTTAAAAATTTTAAACTTGAAATGTTGAATTCAAACTGTTGATCTTGTTCAATTTTACGGGCGTTGCGTTTTCATATAAGTTTTATAAAATTTGGAGTTGATTTGATATTAGATTAAGTGGTCGACAAATGAACGGATCTTGTTAACAGTCACTGATTAATTTTAGAGGAAGGTTCCGCTACTAACATTTTGATTGCCTCCAAATGGCAACATTTTGCTATTAAGCTATTTTTTCAAATAAAAAAAATTCAAATATTGAATCCAAACCGTTGATCTTGTTTAGTTTAACGAGCGATGTATTTTCATATAAGTTTTGTAAATCTTGGAGTTTATTTCATACTCGATCAAGAGATAAAAAACAAACGAGCCTTGTTAACTATTATAGATTCGTACTAATACATTCATGTTTTAGCCTTTGATCAAGTATCAAATAAACTCTAAAATTTTCAAAATTTATATGAAAACACATTGCTCGAAAAATTAAATAAGTTCAATGGTTTGGATTTAATATTTGAATTTTTAAATTTTAAAAATTAACTAAATAGTAAAAGGTTGACATTTGAGGGCAACCAAAATGTTGGTACCGGAACTTTACTCCTAATTTTAATACGTTCATAATTTGGTCATTTAATCAAGTATCAAATCGACTCTAAATTTTATAAACCTTATATGAAAACGCATCATCCGTAAAATTAAACAAGATCAACGATTTTGATTCAGGATTTGAAGTTTAAAATTTTTAAATATTTAAAAAAAAAAAGATTGGCTGCATGGTACAGCCGTTTTAAGCAGTTGCTGAGGATACGGTTCCTACTGATTCAGGATGCCTCCGGGACTCCCCCATAAACAGTTTCGTTTCTGTTTTTCCGCGCAAATTATCCTGCAAGATAAAAACAGTGCTCTATATGTCGGAACCGAATCCTCTCTACGGAACTTCAAAGTTCCGCATCGTGGAGAACTTTTTATACGATCCGTTCGAACAAATCCAACAGTCAGGATGTACTGGCGCTATTAGAAAAAAAAATCACGCGAATAACTCCTCTCCGTTGCTCCGTCCGACCGTCCGTCCCCTCTCGTGCACACGACACACAGTCGTCTCCTTCGAAACCTAGAACAGCGAACAACTCCACTCCTCAAATCACTGATTTGTTGTTCTCTCTCCCCCTTCTCTCCGCCAACCGTGTTCTCTCTCTACCCTAACCTTCAGTCGTTTCTGACGACACCTCCGCCTGAATTCCTCAACCCTAAAAGCTCAATCCAAGTAAGCAAATCACCCGAGTTGTGCTCCCTCTCTGTCTGCCTCGATCCAAGGTTAATTTAAGGTTAATTTTAAGCGTAATTTTGCTTATTTCTTTTAATTGAAGGTTAATTTGTTCTTGGATGGTCAATTTGGTTTACCATGTTCCCTGACAACTAAGTCTGGCTTGCAGGAGGCCCCTCCTTAATTCTGTTTTTTTTTTTATTATTTTTTTAACACCTGCATTAGCAATTTCTCTCTGTTGTTGTTCGGAGTAGGTTTTTTAGTTCTTTTACTGGTAGGTGTTTTCAGTGTTTTGCAGTGCAACCATGGTTTAAGTTGGGTTTTTTTTAGTTCTTTTTACTGGTAGTTTTTTTTAGTTCTTTTACTGGTAGCTTTTCTAAAAGTTGGGTTTCTAAGGTAGTTGGCAGTTTTTTTCTTCTTCCTATCCAGGTGTGTTGTTTACTCTTTTGATGTTTGTTGTGATGTGTACTTGCAGCCTCTAAGGCTTGCCTTTGTTAAATGGAGAGCTCACGGGCATTACAAATTTTAAAAAAAAAAAAAACTAAGTCTGGCTTTTGAATAGTTAAGTTCAACAATTAGGCTGAACACATGTTCTAAGTGGTGGATTCTTACGAGTGTGGGATGAGCGGTCCAATTTGAAATAGACAATTGTAATATTCTTAGTTGATCGGTGATTGACTAGCTTTAAACTCAATGTACACAACCAATTTTCAAAATGTTACTTCTTAACCTTTTCTGAGTTAAGAGTCCATCAATGATTGGTTAATTGATTAATTTTAATCGTATTGATTTCTTATGCTTTGCAGAATAAGTAGTTAAAGCGCATGGAATTAACGACCAAATTCACGGAATCAATTTTAGGGCTAAGCTAGTGATGGATGATGATGATTGTACCATTTTAATTGTAGTTTTCTCAATTTTAGGATTATAAATTGTATTGGATATTCAATATTAAGCGGAAGTGTTTGCTTAGATCTTATTACTGGTACACTTTTTTGAAAGATATATATATATATATATATATATATATTTGTAATGTAAGGCTGTAACCAGGGAGGTAAGGAGAGCGTGGCCATGGATGCAATTGCTCATGAGAAAGTTTCACCGTGCCTGAATTGGTTTTGGCCGCATCTAACCCGTGCCTGAATTGCTCATGAGAGAGTGTGGTTGTGGATCCTTGTACTCAACAAGATTTCCCAAATTCTCAACTTGGTTTTGGCCGCATCTAACTCGTGCCTAAATTGTAGATTTTGGTATCGTCAGATTTGGTTATGTTGTTTTGATTTATGTATTATGTGTTAATTTGACTGTTTGACTGCATGTATGGATTACCAGCTACGGCAACTATTGTCAATGCTGACTTATTTCCATTTTAGATTCTTTATTCTCTTTTTTATTTTTTCCCCTGTCCACTGGAGATGAAGTAGATTAAAAAAAAAAAGGTGAAAAAACAAATATTCCCCACACTACCTGGTCTGAATTGCAATCCTTGGTATACTCTTATCTAGCGGCCTGAATTGCTACCTATTATTCTTTCTTTCAAGAAACCACCAAAGAACGTAATTAGAAGAGTCCAACAACAAACCAGTACATAGTTTTTTTATTACAAACAACAAAATAATGTATCAATATAACCAAAATGAGATTCTTCTTGTCTTCATTTATTGAGGAATTCGTCATTGGATTGATCTACCGGTCCCACCATCAGTTGCAAAGGTAGAGCTTGAACATCCATCTTCTGCATCACACTATCTCTCAAATCCTGTGTCCATAAACCTGCCCAGCATTGCAATATCAATTTGATTTTAATACCAAATGATCTCAAAGTATAATGTAATTAAAGCCTTTAAAACACACTTCATTTCGTTGCATCGAACATCTCCAAAGAGTGGCAGAACTAATAATTCTAAAAGGCATGCTATCTGTATGGTTAAATATTTTCTGCCAACTGAAATAGTTCCTTAAAAGAACTGGGTTCAAAGTTTAAGTGAAACTGCTAACTTAACCCAAATTGAATGAATATGGGCACAGGCAAAAAAGAGGTGATCCCTCTTTTCTACTTTAGGGCAATACTGGCACTCTATTGAACCAGCCCATCCTTTTTTACTCAAAAATTGAATATTGTCATAATCTTGTTCTCACTCTAGATTCTAGAAGCCACAAAAAGATTTGAAAACTTTCAAAAACAATGTACAACTAAATCTGCAACGATTTATTACCTGACCGTAAATATATCTATATACCAACTAAATTTCAGTGGAAATCAGGTTTCAATTTGTTGATAACACAAATTAAACAATTTGAATTGTTCCATATAAAATGTTCTCCACGATGCGGAACAAAAAAGTTCCGTGGAGGATTTGGATCCCTATATCTCTGCACTTGGTTCTACTGCTATAAATGTGCCACGGACGTGATACGTATGTGGATCTTTTGCATCATGTGTCTTGCGGACTTGCGGAACTATACACTACACAAACAACGGAGCAATCTAATAGTAAAATAATATTCTATTGTTAAAGCAAGCTCTGAAAAAAAAAAATGCAAATTCTTGGAGCAAACGAGTTACTGTTCAGCTGACACGTCCAGTATATTAATGCGTATAATGTTCGTATTAAATATTTCCTTTCACTTTCATTGTTCAACGCATAAATTAACCGGTCTATCAAATTCTAAGCAATTTCCCTATGGCTCCGGCAATTAGAAATTTTGCCCTATCACTTTTTCAGATCGACGACCCATCTGCAAAATCTAAATCCGATGTAGTGCTACAATGTGTAACGACAGTAGCGTAGCAAACGGATCATTCAAAATTGATCCAAGGATCTACATTTGTTATAGATAAATTGAGAGAAATGAGAGAACCATTAAAATATTAAATCAATTTTGAACGATCCGGATTGCTGCGCTACACGATGCAGCGCTGCACCAAATTTGGATTCCCATTTGCAAGGCTTTATCCAGTTATCCTAACTACTCTTATATTTTATTTTAACTATTGTTTTCTTCGTTCACTGTACTTTGTAATTCTATATTCGCACGGCTGTATATATTCGGTTAATTGTGCCTGACAGAAATTGTGCTCATAATTTCACGTTTTAATGAATTCGATATATCATACATATATTTATATTAAATTGCCTGCAATTAAACGTATTCAGTAAAAAATATTTTCAACTGATATTATAGTATATAACATATTCACATTAAATTCTTACACTGTTTTGCTTATATACTTTCCATAACTTATCGATATAAACTAGTGCTAAATCCGCGCGTTGCACCATTCATTTTAGATGTATAAACTGCGAAAAACATATAATTAAGAGTATTGGCTACGAAAGAGAATCAAAGACAGCATAGTTAATTAAATATTTATAAACATAACCGATGTAATATAAATATTTAAAAACTGCTCATATAAATATTGATCATGCGTATTTTGGAGTGAATGACAGTAAAAGAGAGTATAGGCATTAAAAGAAATGGTGGTCATGCTGTGTTAGCGTGCAAGGCAGTATAGGTATTTTGCCATATATATGTAGTAAAAAGAACACTGGATTTTGCCAGAACTGCATTTTTGTGCACTCATTACTACTAAACACATAGTCATACATATCAGTGTACATTACATGTCATAGGAACCATGCATATCACAAAGTTACTAAATAAAATACAACAGTGATTAGGTATATTGTAGATAAGCACCCATAATTATTTCAAGCAGGTCACCACAGTATTAATTAAGTATTCACAAACACCGTCTAAATAAAATACAATACCGCGCGCTTACCTACATCATCAGACAAGTAATATGTATGAACATAATTATCCAAAGGGTGGTTCAAGAAGTGTTGTGGGATCCCAAAATAAATTTTTTTACAGTGGCATGCAGTTGCGTTGGTGGTGATGAGTGCTCGGCTTACTCTCCAGGTGGAGGTGTCGCGCTTGCAGCATGGCTACAAATACGAAGAAATTGTGAGCATCGATCTTATATGTAGTATGTGCTTGACCTTCTGCCGTGTTGTGTAGGCCTGTCAAACGTGTTGAAAAAACACGGAACGGTATGAAACTTTTTCCGTTTCGTTTATAAATGCGGTATAAACAACCATTCCGTTAACCGTTCTATTTTCGAAATGGTACAGAGTTCCGTTTCGTTAACCGTGCCACTTTAGAAAATACACGTGTAACGATTTGAAATGAGGCTGAAACGGTCGAAACGATATAACCTAGTGTTCCGTCTACCGTTTCGTTTCAGTAAACGAATCATTTCAGCGTTCCGTTATTCGTTTCGTTTTACACTGAAACGTGGTGGCAAACGGTAACGGCCTACCGTTGACAGGCCTAGTGTTGTGTGTGTGCGCGAAAATATTAATTGGTTCATCCTTGTCCGCATTGTGTTGCCCGGAGGACGTCATCAAACTCCAGTAATGTGTATATTTTATAGATTCCGAGTATATTTGAATATTGTATTTATTTTAAATCATTTGATCATAATAATTTATATTTAAGCTATTTATGTAGTCTAGAATATGTTTATGGACTCATTTATTCAAAACGATTGGATTGTACATTGTAATTACGTACATAAATTATAAATTTTACAGATTCTGAGTATATTTGAGCATTTCAAACGATTTTACGTTCATTTTAAATCATTTGATCACAATAATCTATATTTAAATTTTTTATACAATTTAAAATATGTTTATGAACTTACTGAGTCAAAACGATTGGATTATACATTGTAATTACGCATATAGGGGGCGTTTGGATCGCTTAGGAATTGAGAAAATTTGCTATTCCTAGGCATAAATTTATTGGAAAGTGTGTAACTTTGTGAAGAGTTCGGATTGTTTATATTAAAATTTATGCCCGAAATTGCTTATTCCCGAAATTTGGGACGCATCCAAGCGATCCCATAATGTGCATATTTTATAGATTTGGAGTATATTTGAGGATTTGGAGTGATTCTACATTCATTTTAAGTCATTTTATTAAAATAATCTACATTTAAACTCTTTATATAGTTTAAAATATGTTTATGAACTCATTTATTCAAAACGATTGGACTATACATTGTAATTAGAACATATTGTGCATATTTTACAGATTCTGAGTATATTTGAGCATTTCAAACAATTTTGCATTCTTTTTAAGTTATTTGATCACAATAATCTATATTTAAGTTTTTTATATAGTCTAGAATATATTTATGAACATACTTATTCAAAACGATTGGATTATACATTGTAATTACACACATAATGTGCAGATTTTACAGATTTTGAGTATATTTGAGCATTTCAAGCGATTTTGTATTCATTTTAGAGAAGTTGTGTCGTTAAATAACTGGTTATTCGACTTTGTAGCTGACTTTGTTTTATTTTTATTTCTTGTGACGTAGGTTGACGGGCCGTCAAATGAATGCGAAAGATACCGTTTCAACTCACGTCTTGTATTTCGAATACGGGATGTGACACGTGTTGAGATTGGAGAGATGGTACCAATCTGGTACAGAGAGAGATCGGAGAGAGGAGATTTGTTTTTTTCCTGTTTCGCACAGAGAGGTTCACACATGGGAGCAACAGAGAATAAATAAAAGAGATTTTTGGTGGGTTAGCAACAGTGCATCCCTGATTTTTCATTATGCTTATATATTTCAATGTTTACAATATTTACAACAATAACCTTATAAAGTTTGGTTATTACAACAATGACATAAATGAAAACTAAATGGGCTAAATGAGGAGGGACCCAACAACACGTAACATGTGTTGAGCTACTTTGGTTAAAACATCTTCTACAAGAGTTACATGCCTTGCCAACCGGCGGCTCGATCCAAGATCGATTATGACTTTTGTCGTAAACACATCGCTAAAAAGGAAATCCAAGTTCAGTTTTTATTTTCCGCTGACCGAATTGCAGATTCAGTGACGAAGCCACTGTCTATATCACGCTCGCATCATGTGCAGCAAGCTCACAGTTGCTCCACCAACTGTGGCTTGGACCTTGAAGGGGTGCATTAGGATTAAACATGTGTAATAATTAACTAATTACTGTGTTGGGATGTTAGTTCTTGGAAAGTCACGTGATTGAGTATTAGTAATTGGGTTTTCCACGTGACTAGAATCTGATCGTAACTAGAGTTGTTCTCACTGGTCTATATATACCAGTAACCCTGTAATCAAGAGTTTAATCAAATCATAATACAAAATTACACAAGCTTTCTTTACAATACATTTACTTTCCTGTTTCTCTGCACCTTTCCCTGTTTTCCATCCCATCTGATACTGCCCATACATGAAACTTAATACTAATAGCCAGTAGCCCACTGTCAATCAAGTATTTCTAAAAAGAATTAGTGCGCATATGTCACCACCGCCCGAAGAAAAAAGAGCAATTTTAGTTTATTCTCATAAAAAGCAACAGACTTTCCCCTCCCAACATACGGTTTTGAGTTTCTAAATGTACTTGAAATGAAGTACCGAATGTTTTGTTGCAACTTGCAACCTTTTTGTTAGATCATGTACCTAAGCTAATTCATAACAGATGATGCGCTTGGTGAGATCTGAACTTAAAATTGCCCAAACCATGTACCCTCAATTTCTTCAAACAAAAATTATAGAAGAAAACTCATTTCTTTCTCCAGGGGTGCCTTTTTTTATTACTTTTTTTTTCCCATGAAGGTGCTCTTTTACTAGTTTTTACAAAACAAAATTACCAAAAGAGTTTAAAAATCTACATTTACCAAACTTAACTAACACGGAAACAATAAACGATCCAATTGTAAGCATCACCCAAATTCATCAAGTAAATCCAGAACAAGCTGAACAGACCCGAGGCGGCCGAACTTTACAAAGACAGCCCGAACCAACGTGCTCCACGTGGCATAGTTCGGTATAATCCCCTCATGCCACATCTTCAAGAGGTACACAGTTGCACAATCCAACCTATTTACTCCACAAAGCCCGGAAATAAGCATGGTGTATGCTGTTACATCTCGTGCACCCATTGCACCCAAAATATGAGCTGCCCTTCTGACATTATTGTCTTTGCAATATGAATGAATAATCGGATTAAAAGTGAGCGAATTTGGTCTAAGCCCATTAACTATCATCTTCCCCAATAAGGCTAGAGCACGCTGTACAAAACCAAGCACACAGAGACCATGTACAACAGTGTTGAAAGTCACAGTATCCATCTCAGAATTGCTATCTAGCATCTCGTTGAATAATTTGAAGGCTTCTCTATGCTCTCCTTCGTTGAAAAGTCCATCGAGCAAAATATTATAGGTGCGTGTACTTAATACGCACCCACTCCTTCGCATCTCAGCCAGTAATCTCATTGCACGACCCACTTGTCCATTTTCACATAAGCCCTTAATTAAGGTGTTATATGTCGCAGTACTGGGTTGACAATTCTGCTCCATTTTCATGGTCATAATCATATCATATGCATCGTCAAACATCTTGCTCTTACAATATGCATCTACCATACACGTGTATGAAACCACATTAGGCTTGCAACCGTCACGATCCATCATGTGCCAAACATTCATGGCCCCATGCACATCCCCGACTTTGGAAAACCCATTAATTAGGATAGAATAAGTTCTTACATTAGGACAAATTCCCTCTCTTTCCATACATTTCAAGACTGGCACGGCCTTCTGTACAATACCGTTAGAACATAGACCTTGAATTAATACATTATATGCAATTACATTTGGGGTACATCTCTCTAGTATCATCCAATCCCACACGTGGAGAGCATCATCTACTCGACCTTTTTCCAGAAAACCCTTTAGTAGTGACACGTAGGTATGAATATTAGGGCATAATCCTCTAACCAGCATTTGACCTAATATGGCACAAGCTATAGCCAAATCCCCAGCATTGCAAAAAGCGCCTATAATCGTTGTGTAGGTAATTACATTAGGTAGTAAACCCCTTTCAGATATTTTATCGAACATTTCAAAGGCCTCCTTCAATCTAAAGCTCCCACAGAGACCGTGTATCAAGGCATTGTAACAGGAGACCTGAGGCGGTAATTTTACCAACATATTCTTGGCTTCACTTATGCGACCCATTCCACACAGCGAAGATACTACAGTAGTAAGACTCACCTCATCTGGCAAAGCACCTTTTCTGGGCATTTCTTCAAGAAGCTTCAATGCGGCCTCTACACGGTTGTTTCTACATAAGGCCTTGATCAAGATGTTATAGGTGTAAACATTTGGTTCAATCCCGTCTTTCTTCATGTCACTATACAGCGGGGCTATCATGCTAAATCTGTTATCTTTAAGCAATGAATCAAAAAGGTGATTATAGACCCGGACTGTAATGCTGCACCCGAGTTCGTTTGCACGGTAAAAGGTCTTAAGGGCTCGCATGACAGAACCTGTTTGAGAGTAGGCTTGTATGAGGCTAATCATGGTGTCTTCTGTACACGATATCTTTTCTAGCTTCATTTGTTGTAACAGGTACTGGGCCGTGTCGAGTTGCAAAGATCGACATAATGTCTTGATCATGGCTTGGTAGGTGAGAGGGGTGTGATTGAAAATTGTGGAGGAAGCGAGAGACATGAAGTAGGCGAGTGATCGAGAGGTGTTTGGGTCGTGGCGAATCATGTTAATTACTTGGAGTTGAGTAACCGGGGTAGAAATTGGGGGTATGGATTGAATGGTGTGAGCCATTAGTTTGAGGTTTATGAGAGGAGAGTGATTGGGCTTGGGTGAGTTGAGAAAGAGAGAGTGGCATTTTGTCGACCACATGGTGTGCAAGAGAGGAGAGGAGAAGAGGAGAAGACAAGAGCAGGTATGGAATGGAATTGTTGCTTGGGAGAATTAGGAAATAGGAATTAGAAGAGAATAGTGGTGAGCGACTGAGCGTGATTGGAGAAAGGAAACTAGTCACAGTGGTCAGACGCTCAGACTCAGACACTGACTGATTGATTGATTGATTGAAGCGTGCGTCGAGCGGAGAATTGAACATTGGAACTGGGACTGGGTTTTAAAACTCATGTGAAAGAAAGTTCCCTTAAGTTTTAATTCCTTTCAGGTTCAGCTCAAGTGCTCAAGCGCTCAAGTGCTCAACCTAAACCAGTCGGAGTTGCTACAATACAAATATACAATACATGTTACTTATTGAGTTCCGTTCAACCACAAATACAATAATTTTGATTTTTCTTTTCTTTTTTTTTCAATTTTAACGATCGATACAATCATACAAGAACACAAACAACAGCAAATAGTGATGGCCGGCCGCATGGATTTTTGTATTAAATCAAAACTGAAAAAGGTAAAGATATAGATAGCAAGAGATGTGATACATTGTTTTGTTTTGAGGGGACCAATGAATGAATGAAAGTACAAAAAAATAATTTATTTTCATAATTAAATTTTGTAAATTAAAAATACAACGTGAAAAACAGTGGAGTGCAAATTAATAATCAATCAATGAAGCTCCCATGGAATATGGATAGTCTTTCCACCTCTACACTAGCCGCCGCATGCACCCCGTAGCTGAAGCTGCGACATGCATGCACCGACGTCCTGGACCTGGACCGGACCTTATGCGGGGGCATAGGAAGGAGGGAGGGGAAGGCCGACAACCTTGCCGCACCTCATGGAGATCTCTGGCATGTTGTACTCATCCCTGAGTGACCTGGCCGGGGAGACGACACTGATGTACAACTGCTGGCCCAGGTAGTGCCTGTCCCAGGCAGCTGACCGCAGGTTCCACATGCCGGCATTGTCGAATGTCAGCAGGATCGCTGTCCACGAGTTCTGGTACACCTGCACTGTGTGCCTGCTCACTGTATCAAGGTTGTTGTATGTCTTCCTGCTTGCTGGGGTCCACTTTCCAGGACCCATACCCGCAGGGAAGAATGAGTACCCGTCCAAGTGGTACACCTGGAGACTCTTCTCCGGGTTCTCAAAAACGATCTCAATAAAGGTCCTGAACTCCGCTGAGACCACACTAGGAGCAATCTTCCCTGCCTTAACGCCCTTGGGTGGCTCATCGCTGAGCAAGTTGTACTCGAAAACCTTCGTTGAGGCATTGAAGTACTCAGCAAGCTTGACCGGGGTGGTGGGGTCGGTGTGAGAGATGCCGTTCAGAGCATACCTGGCCTTGCCGTCAACCATAATGCGTGAGTTCACAAGCTTGATGGTACGGGTGATATTGATCTGGCCATAGTGGTACGAGCCTTGTGGGTTGGGCCGGGCTGCGCTAGCAGTGAGGTTCCAGCGGAAAGAGCGCCATTGGTTGAGGGACCACTCCCAGCCGACGGGTGCACCGGGGAGGACACTGGATGAGGGTTTGCCTTTGGAGCCCTTGTAGCGGAGGATAGCGGTGGCCCTTTCCACCTCCTTGAGGAAGCGTGTCGAGGCGACAATGTAGTAGTCGCTTTCTTCTTGGTCGGCCTCTACCATGACTGTGAAGCACTGGCCCACGTGCACGTCAATCGAGTCGTAGGTGTTTTGCACGGTGTGGGATCCTTCCATCTCAACAAGCTTCATTTTGTGGGACTGCATGCGGAAGTTGAGGGAGGCCTTGAGGCCAACGTTGCAAACGCGGAAAATGTAGGTCTTGCCAGCTTCCACATTGAACATGGGTTTCACGTTGTCTTCGTTGCCGCTCTTTCCATTGATCAGGACACCATCTGGGCGGGTGAGTAAACGGCCGGCATCCAGTGTTTTCTGAATTTCCTTGTGGCTTTCAAAGTACCTGTCAAACCCAGAAGTTGATAATTGCTAACTACATACCAGTAGGCTGTGGGCAAGTTTCAAATTAGATTTGATAATTGTTAACTACACAGTACATACCAGTCATGGATAAGGACGTCAAACTCCTCAGCAGCAGGAAAGTATGGGACAGGGATGAGGTCACGGCTGTGGACGCGCATGGGACCAAAGCCACCAGCGGCCTTCTGCATGCCGGTGGAGGGAAAGTAGAAGTAGGTACCGATCTGGTCCTTGGCCTGCCAGTGGTATGTCCAGTTCTTACCGGGTTGGATCGGACAGTTTGTGCCTGGCATACCATCCATCCAACTGTTCTTCCTGTGCTGGATACCGTTCCTGTCAGGGGAAAAAAGGGAATGTTCATGCTGGTCCCTCTAATCCATTCTTATTCATTGAACCAAAAGCACATAAAAGAAGGTAATCTAACCAGGTAAATAGCAAGGGTTCGTCGAGGTCATTAAAGACATTAACGACAATGTTGTTGTTGCTGGAGCAGTTGATGACTGGGCCCGGGAACTCTTTGTTGATCATGATCGCCTTCTGTGGCTTGCCCAAAGGACTGATGGTGCCATACAACACATGCCATGTGAAGTAGTGGTATGGGTCCTCAGCATATACTGCTGAGAGACCTAGAAATGATAGGAGCAGGATAAGAGTGATACTGAGACGCGTCATTATTTTTTATTTTTATTTTTTGTCTGTAGAGATTGAAGAGATACCTGCACAGAAAGAAAAGTTTGTTCTCGGTTTACTTTCCCAGAATGCATTTTTTTTTTTAAAAAAAAAAAAGACAATGAAGATTTGGAGCGCTAACCTGTGGTATTGATGAATCTCTGGGTTGAGACTTGTTGTGTGAGTATGCTTTATAGGTACTGGGATTGCTTAATTATAGAAAACGATGGGGTGTCAGGTGTGAGCTTACAGTTGTCTGTGGTCTGAAATGGGCCACTAATTTAAGGAAATGATTCACTGTTGAAATTCCCCCAAATTGAGGGGTTGGGTGCAAATTGATGGTTGTGAATTGTGATTTGGAGAGAGTTTATAAATAAATAAAGCATAATAAAGCAGCGATGCTCTGTCAGTGTTTGACCCCGTCGTCTCGTTAACTAAATCCTAGAACCTAGATGATATGAATTTGAGTTGAGCTTTTGTTGGTTGGGCTTGGGCCTGGTCCAAAAAAGGTGGTATTTCGGACTCGGAGGGAGGGGAAGAGCCCAAAAAGGGTATCCATCCATCAATCTTCAATTGGATTGATCTATCTATTCATAGGATTAGAAACGAAAGGCTCTTTCTTTCTTTCTTTCTCTCTCCTCTCTGCTCTAAAGCTCCCAACACTATCAAAAAAAAAATTCCAATGGTGCCTTCTCTCCTGGCCTGCTCTGCTCCACCATCCCCTTCCCCATGGAATCTCTCTTCCCTCAGACACGCGCTTCCCTCCCGCTCCAATTCCCTCCGCCTCCGCTCCAGCTCCACTTCTGCTCGCCTCACTCTCACCTCCGCTCCTACGTGCTTGTGCTTCGCCACTCCATTCTTTGGCCTTCAATCCCATTCCGCTTTCTCTTCTCTTTCCAAAGGTCTCACTTCTACCATCACCTCACTCTCAAGGCGCAATGATCACCATTTCCACAACCTTCTTTATCATTTCTTTTTATTTCAAATAATGCTATTAGCTTTCTAATCAAATTTCACACATTACTTCTTCTGTATGCATTGTTTATGCCTACACATCTCCCCTTATAAGACAACTATACCTTTTGTAACTACAGAGTGTTCCACTTTTGGCCACGCAGTCGGCCGCACAATTAAGGGCCTCAAAATTTATGCTATGCGACATGGGAAGCGCATTGCAAGGCTCAATCGGCCTCCAGACCAACGGAAAGCGCTGATCCGTAGCCTGACGACAGAGCTGCTGAGGCACGGCCGCATCAAGACGACACTAACCCGAGCCAAGGCCATACGGCGCTTTGCTGACCGCATGATAACGCTCGCCAAGGATGGCTCGCTGCACAAGAGGCGGCAGGCACTTGGTTTCGTGTATGACAAGATGATCGTGCACGCCATGTTCATTGAGGCACCAAAGAGATATGCGGATAGAAATGGTGGCTACACAAGGGTCATGAGGACATTTAACCGCCGTGGTGACAATGCCCCCATGGCATATATTGAGCTTGTTTAGATGGGTATCTTCTGTTCTCTTTATTTGTTTTATTTTTAGATCTGAAAATGGAATTTACACCCTTTTATTCGGAGCACACAGCTACTCTGGTACAGTCTACAGATCTGAATAGAAAATCCTGTAATCAGTTCATATTGGGTACCAACTTGTAAATCAAGCTTATGATATTGTTTGCTGATTTAAGATACACTGAATTTATTTTGTACCCGCTATCCTTTGAAAAAAATTATGTAAAGCTGTTCATGTTGCACCGTTGCCGCTCTTATGAATTTGTATGTACATCAAATCCCAGTATGGACCTTCAGAAAGACATTTTTATGCACAAACTGATACCATCTATAGGCTGCAACCTTTATAGAGAGTTAGACCAATATGTTTTATCTTTAGTGATATGCCAGGCCTCATAAGTCATAACCTCTTGTTTATGCGTGCAGATTGTTCTTTCGAGGTTGTTTTCCACTCTGGTTATGCTCTTCCGTTTTTGGCAACAACCAAACTGCATTTTTGTTAACTGCTGTATTACAGAACAATGATTTGGCCTCTTCTGTCTATTCAAGTAAAATTCTGCCTAAGAGATGCTTGTACTTCTCATTGCTTTCCCCCCTTTTTCTGGGATCTTTTGTTTCCAAAAGATTATATGACAATTTTGCAAGTAAATGAGAGATGAAGATTTGATTGCAGCACGAATAATTATAGAATTGTGTTGATAGGTTTTGCACTGTAGATTCTAAACTGTAAAATGCAACTGCCTCATTCTAACTCTTGCAAAGTTGTCGAGGGCAGAACTCTTTAAAAGTAAGAGAATAAATTTGAGTTGGAAAGTTGTTTTTAACTATCAGTGCTGAAGTTTAAACAATTGCATTCTACCACATGGCAAGATACCTACGTCTAATCCAACAATGCTGGTATTTGAACTGGCTAACACATGATATTCTTATGGCAATCTATGGATCAACTTCTTGTATTAATTAGGATGTCCAGGCATAGCATCATTGAGAATGTCGATTGTGAACCATGATGTATAAAAGGCTCCATGCACCATGACCGTTTGATCGGTGATTTTGCAAATTGACAAATTTAAATTAACCAATTCAATCTATACATTGATCTCATTTGTTGTAGTGTCCATGAATATTCATAAAAATTCCAGCGACTCATTCCTTCGGACCATTGGAGATGGGTTTACTTCACCGGTTTATATTAAGATTTTTCTGTTTTAGGTAATCGAGTCTCTCTATGAATTGGAAATTGAATCATTAATTATTACGTTCATTTCTCATGTAGTACTATGAGTGTACTTCAGCTGATCACTCTTTACATGTAAAATATCCTTGAAGAGCTGTAGCAGAAAATAATAGAAACAATAATGAATGAAACAAAGTCGAATAGAAGTGTAGAACAAAAGGCAAGACCTTTTACTTGCCCACGAATTAATTACAATTGCAACCAATGGAGTACTAAGTACTAACCCAAAAATAGGTGCTCTAAGCTGGAACTCTTTAGGTACTAACCCAAAGGTCAGAAACTAGAGATGAGTTGTTGAGCAAAAATAGAGCGGATTAAAAGAACTGGAATCTGAAGTCGAGCCAAGCCATTCCAAACTTGGAATAAATTAGTTCAATTCTGATCTTCCTTCCAAAATGGCGCATATTAAAAAGAATGGGGCGAGAAAACAAATCAGCAGTAATAAAGTGCTGAAACGCATATCAGTACATCTGTAAGAAGCAGACCAATTGCATCGAATACATACTTCGGGGCAAATAACCCCCAGACCTGAAAAGTTATACCCACAAAATAAATAAATAAGCAACTGTGAAAGAATTTTATCGAAGCGGCCACTTGATGTGCAATCTGGTAAAATGTCAAAAAGTTGTATCATTGTTTCTATATGTATAGAAAAGATTCAAGTTTTGCAAAGCATACATGAAAATTTTCGTTGTTTCAAAAAAAAAAAAAAAAAAAAAAGAAAGAAGAGAACAAGGATAATACATAACTTAAATTTAGAAGATATTTGAAAAGGTTTTAGTGGGAATACCATTAAATGTCTTCTTTGAATAGCAACACAAAGAACAGTAAATGTAGTCGTGATTGCTGTAATCAGGCCATAAAGTAGATATACCTGGTTTATAGAGAAATGGAAACTTAAATGTCACATTACAGGTGCTATAAACAGACTGAACAAAATAATCTTTCAAAGTTTGCCTTCGCAAGGTGTGGAATGATCTGGTACAGACAATGACTACGGTACTATTAAATTTGTCTCATGGGTTCTCTCAGAAATTAACAAATTAATACTTTAAAAAAAATTTGTGAGAGAATACCTGAGTCAGGTTAAGGAAAATGACAGTTTTGTCCCTCCCTTTACTGGAGCTGGAATTTGGGATCGTGACAAGAAAAGGGAGGCTAAAAATGGGTAAAATGTGGGAAATGCCAAACGTATCAACAAAGAGCAGTATTGCTTGTCTGACTACTTTGAATTCATCAAACCTGGCACAATTTTTGAAAATCAAAACAGATAAGGGAGGAAAAAAAACTTTGAAACAAAAATAGTTTCAGGCAGCAGATCACTTAACAACAAAAAAAGTAAATATAGAGAGATTTACCCGATAAATGCAGCACCATAACGAAGACCATCAAAAGTGCACCTGGAATGGCATACATGTAAAAGGTTTCTATAAAAAAAATCCAAATATACATGTAAAAGATCAAAATGACAAAGAAGTGAAAGATCATGTACCAGTGTCCAGTTTGATAAAACAGACAAATGGCAAGCAGGCTCCACTGCATCACAGAGATCGGGTCCATCTTGCAGTCATCCAATAACCCTTTATTTTTTGAACTTATTATGCTCCATCCTGCCACACCGAAGTAAGTAAGAAAATGTCAGAGCAGCATTACCACAGTGTACCGCACCAGTACCAGTCCAAGTTGGCATACCATAAATGATAAACAGCTAATGGATCATTCTGCAATTTCAGGAAGTTTAGAGGAAGTTTATATCAATGCATTTGTGTAAAATTTAATTTCACTCATTGCCATAAAAATCTGATATGCTTACAAGACTAACATGACAATGAGGAAATATGTACCTGCAAAGATACAGACTAAGACAGCAAAGGGGCCTTGCTTCCCAAGCAGAATCAAAATAGTTGGACTCCATGCAGAAACCATGACTAATGCCAAGCTTCTGAGTCTTTGTACTGTCTCACCCTTCTCCAATATGCCCAAGTATCGGAGCACAAAATTCAAAACGAACAAACTTAACCCGATAACATACACCATTTTTGGTGCAAAGCTCCTTTCAGACAACCAGAAAGTCGCTATAAACAAGTAACTTAGCATAGTTCCTACAGTGACTACCCATTTAATGTATCTCGAATGAACTGTACAAGTTATGTATTTGCATGAGAGGAAGGACAGCAGAAAGAGAATAATCATTGGAGAAATCTCTGAGAGAAGTGTAACAAAATCATGGCCTTCAAATAAACTGGGAAGCCAATTCAAATCAAAATCTGAACCAGAATCATAGTTTAAGAATGAATTCGTCGCTGCCTGCTTTGACATGCCCTTCTCAATTCCAAACCTTATTAATATGATTAGAATGAGAAACACCAGGTCCTGTAATTTGGAAACCGGAAAGGGATTGGCAAATACTATAATGAGTGGATTTTGCTTCCTAGACTATATTCATGTCTACCATACAGAATCTTCAAAAATTATTACAACCTCAAAACTCATAAAAAGCTGTTTTATTCTGGGAGTAAGGGAGAGTAGCTTGAGCATTGCTAATCAAAAGGCAAGTGTGTTGGAAGATACCATAATATTCTGGGAATAAGTTAGACTTTCAAACTCCACAAAGGCATGGTATTTGGCAATTTTTTCATGTCAAAAGTAAACAACAGAACTTGAAAATATTCTCACTAAATCATAGTTCTTACATGTTTCTTGATCTTTCCATACACCAATGAGCTTCGGATACTACCAATTGCAGTTGTAGCCAAAAGAAAGTTTGCCACTCTGCCTTCTGCCACTGTGTTTAAAAAAATAGATAGAAGGGAAGTCTATAATCATACACTCATAAAGCATTCAATTGCAAAAAGTTCACAATAAAATTCCCTATTTGTTGGGGAAGTCCAGCTAATGGCCCTGCTTTTAGCTGGTCTTGAACATCATTCAGCATTACATATCGAAAAATTTTAGCTGCTTTTAGCTGCTCTGATAATCAAAGACCAAAATGAAAATTCAGAACCCACAATGCACTGGGAAGAAAGTTATATTAGATGTATCACTCCATGACACTGTTCAATGGACCTACTTTATTTGTTTTTCATAAAAAAAAAAAAATCAATATCTGCAACTTCTGCACTGAATATTAGCAGAATTGGATAATTTCTTTTGAAATAAACAAACTGTAGTATAGCAAGTATAGAACTCACATATGTAACTATTTGACAGGAAGCTGACTGCACGGACTGCTACCAGAAGAAATGCAACATAAATTTGAAGATGGTTGCTGCTTTTTTGGGTTTTGTTGTCATAAACATTACTCAGAGAGTGCACTCTTTCAAACACGAAAAGGTGGAAAATGATAGAAATTATAAAAATACCCAGGCCAACACCCATAAGCTTCAAGTCAAACTCTGTCCATGCAGAGCGAGCAAGTGTTGCGAAACTCAATAAGAAATCAGAAAACTCATCAATGGTGCCATTTTCAGGCTTGCAAGAGCTATTTTTGGAATCTGACCACCTCGATTGTGCCTCATTGTAAAGCTTTGTGATATAGTGCAGGTCATCAGATGGAAATCCCATTACTGATGTGGCAGAGTAGCAGTCAATGTACCGTTTTACCTAAATTAAATGAACAACAAATTAAAAAAAAATAGTTCAAAAAAATTGAAGGGAAATACAAGACAAAAAAATACTCCATATTCTTGAAATTGAAATTCAGTATTCTCTATTTAATAAATTGAGCAGCACGGCCATAATTTAACAAAGTTCAACTCTTCCAACATTTGCTACTTATGGGGTATGCCTGACTAGACATGTGATGCGAGTACTGACAGTGTACTAATCCTTGACAAAGTTACAAAGAGCTTATGGTCATTATGGTTGTCTTTTTTAATTTATATTATCACCTTATTATTTTATACCATACCTGCCAGCTGTTAATACATAAAACATGAGCATAATTGTTCTTCCACGTCTTCAAATCTGAGCTCGGGTCCTCATAAAATGATGCAGGAAGCCACTGTCGGTCCCAAGAGCCAGGACTTAGAGCATACAATTCTGGATTTACACGGCCAATGCTTCAGAAGGGGCGATAACAACTTCTCAGAAATACTCAGGAATTATGTTTTCTAAGCTTACACAAAAATAAAAGGTGGAGAAAGGGAACATACCTTCCAAAAGGAAAAGGAATGCCGAGGAGTGCTGATATGCTCACTGCAAAGTCAAGCTGCACCCAACCACTACAATTCATTATAATGCTCTGGTTTACAGACTCACACTCAGAAATAGTCAGAGAGAGAGAGAGAGACCTGTTGCATGGTACTTGTACAGATGTTTTTGCCATTCTGACAAAACAAAGAATCACAAAGATTGTAAGCACACGAATACAGTAATAAACAGCTACATAAGCACAAATAGAAAGCCAAATACACACATGGGGAAAATAAGAAATAACAAGCAACAAGCAAATGCAAAACTAAATGGTATAATTGTAAAAACCCTGTATTTCAACTTAGTAAATTAAAGGAAATTCAATGAACATACCAGCCCTAGGCCACATGTGCTTGGATGAAAGATGGATGAAATAGAGCTGGGAAGGCTCCTTGGCATCCAAGCAAAAAGGCAAGTTTCAACCTGGAAAACATAGTCATTGAACTGTATCAATGGGGTACACCTTAGAAAAGCTAAAAAAATTTACAATCTGATGTGCCTCTATAAAGAGTAGGATATATATAACCTTCAGCATAATTTAAAGAAAACAATGTGATTCTTTTTTTTTAGGTGAAGGATGTTGCAAATCTTTTTACATGGGCATGCATAATAATTATCATATTTAGGAATATTTTGATGAGTAATGCTAGAGTCAAACACGATGACACTTGGCCCGTCAAACACGATCGGATCTCAATTTATGAGATTAGCACGGACGATCCGAACCGCTCAATTTGTTCTCCATAATGAAATATCCTAGGAGATCAAATTTTATATTTTTCCAAAATTTTTTACTATTTATTTTGTATTTTAGAAAATCTTCAATCTAATTAATTTTAGACCCTTTAATTTTAAAAAATATGAAAAAATAGTTAAAAATTTTAGAAAAATATAAAATTTGGTCTGTAAGAATATTTCAATATGAAAATCATATTGAGCGGCTTGGATCAGTAATTTGAAATTTCAATAATTGAGTCTAGAATCGTGTTTGACGTCAAACGTGTTTGATTCTAGCGTTACTCTATTTTGATACCATATCATCCCTAACATAAAAAAGTATCAGAGGTACCAGCTAACCTCCTCAGATGTGCCGCCACCATGATCTCCGTTTAGAGTTTGAGCATGGTCTCCCATCACAATAAGCATTGTGTTCTCAAGATGCTTTTGACTATTCATTATATCGGTCACATTCTAGCAAAAGATAACAACAACAACAACAACTAAGCCTTTTGTCCCAAGCTTCTAGCAAAAGATAAGTACATATTATAATCTTTTTCTCATATAAAAATTACATTTGGATAAAAAAAAAGGGTATTAATAATTCAATTAAAGGCTTAGTTGTTGTCATATAAGTTTTCCTCATGTTCTTTGACAAGATCTTAATCCTACCATTTACTAGTGGTATACACTCATGAACAACAAATTATCCAAACCAAATGAAACACGACAAATAAAATTATTCAAAACCAGTCAAGTACCGACCATTAAGGTATTAGTACTTAGAAGAAAGGGTTCCGTCTTTTTTCTGCCCATAATGTCCTTCTTATATTGTGCATATCAGAGTGTTGTTGAGAAACTCAGGAAAGGTACATTACAGTGGCATATATGGCTCATTGGTTGAGGTGGAACCTCAATGTGCTAGCAACAGAAATATGTCAACTTGCAAAGGTAAATAAATGAAGTGGGGATATATACCTGAAGTATAGCATTTATCTGTTCAAGCTTTTGAACCATGGGTTGAGAATCAACTCCAAATATATGGCCAGCATGGTCCTAATGCAACAGACCAAATCAATAGTAAAGCATAGTTAAATTTGTAGCATTACAAAATTAGGTGTCTAAGTATAATTAATTTAGGTTTTGTGAGGACGTTAAGTTGAAATGGTTGAAAATAAAGAAAGGGATTTAGCATGAAATGGCACTGACAACACCGAGGAAATGACCGATAAGAACATCCCAGTCTTGTCTGTGAAGCCAAGGCATGAGATGCTGGGCAACGCCGTTGTCTACCTGAGAGAGGAAGGGAGTGAGGGATAAGAAGAGGGCAGTGTTTGTGGGAATGAATGGTTGAAATAAGAATAAGAATGAAAAGCAAAGCATTATACGGTGTGGAGGTCCTTGACATTGAAGGAAGGGTAGGGATAGGAATGGTTGAAGTGGTGAGGAAAGAGCTGGGTCCAAGTGTCGTCGCCCATCATGACGACTCGTCTTCCGGTGTGGAGGAGCTGATGGATCCAGTTGTCTTCGTGGATGGCGGGAGCAGCAAAGCTGTTGCCGACGTCAATAAAGGTGGGGAGGCCCCCCGTGGTGAGAGCCTTGAGGCGCTGGAGGCTGGTAGTGGGGGGATCGGCGATGGCTTTGAAGATGCGGGAAGAGGAGGGGTGGGTGGAGGCCAGATGTTGCAAGGAGGAGAGCCGGTCCATCCATTTCTGTTTCGTTTCGAACAAGGAGCTGGGAGCCACGAAGTCGAAGCGGAGAGCGTCCACGATCAGGATCAGCACGCGGTCCACGGTGGGCGGGGTCCAGCCGGGGAGATCCTGATCCGTAGTCGAGGGGAGATCAGACTCAGAGCAACAAGGAGCTTGAGCTTGCAGGAGGTCGGATGGGAGCGAAAAGGCCGACAGCTCCGTGCGCGTGAGGAGGAAGCCCCGCGTGAACAGGTACACTCCCAAGCAGTGCAGGCACAGCACCACCGCCGCCGCCGCCTTCAGCCTCATTCTCATTCTCAGTTCGTTCCTTCGGTTGCCACAGTGCCACTTTTCAAGTCATCAAATCATCACACATTCACGTCACGCCTTACAAAGAAGAAGTTGAGCGATGACGAAAGAAGGTTAGGTGGCGATTTGAAAGAATACGGCGGGGAACACACCACCTTGGGCCTTGGCAATGGCAGCGATCAACCGACTACCGAGTCGTAGAGACGATTCGTGTCGTAAGGCGTTAAGCGAAGGCGTTAAGAATTGTGTGAGCGTATCCTTTACGGATGGTTGTTATTCAACCATCCAGTGTACGTCTTTCGATACGAGCCGTCTGATTTAATCTAAACGGTTAGATTTTTTCGGGCCTATCAAACTTAGTATGATGCACGGGGTATTTATAGCCATTGAGATTAAATCAGACGGCTGAGATCGAACCATCCACTGGATGGCCATCCAGAAGATGCGAATTCAAGAATTGTGGGGTGGGGAGCGTATTGTTAATTGTTATTCATAAAGGTGTGTTTGGATGACTGAGGAATAGAATATAAGAATAAAAATTTTCGATTTGCGTGCTTATTTAAATTCTTTATTCTTATATCATGGTTTTGTTAGTATGGCTCTGTTTGGATCGTATGAGATTAAAGGTAGAATTAGCTATTCAGGATTAAGATTCTTAATCATAAATTCTTAAGAATAAGCTTAATCTCAGATTAAGACTTTTTGTTTGGATGAGAAAGAATAAATAATGAGCTTTTCTTTCTAATCTCAACTTTTATTCTAACAAAATGTCGGATTAACTAATCTTAGTCTGATTAAGAATAAGCTCTTAATCCTAGACTGTTTGGATGGTTTCTTAGTCCCGAATAGCTATTTAGTCTAGAATAGCCCTTATTCCTAACTATCCAAACAGGTCCTATAGGAATAAGGATCCTTATTCCTTATTCTTGTATTGTTTGGGTTACACAAGAATAAGAATAAGCACGTAAATCGAAAATCCTTATTCTTATATCCTATTCCTTAGTCATCCAAACACATCCAAAATAATTGCTGCATTGTTATGGTCACTAGGGTTAGAAATCGAGCTTCGCTCGATACAGTAATTTTTATTTTATATAGTTTAAATTTTGAATTTTTCTTTATGTAATTTTAAATTTTTATATATGTTAATAATAAGTTGAAGATATAAATAAAATATCTATATCAATATGTTTTAAGAAATTATGAAATAAATTATTGCAAAAAGATTAGATTAAAGCGTCGTCTTATTTAAATAGTGTACAATGAGGTACGTAAAGATGGTTATTATATATGCATAAATCATAAGAAGAAAAACATAAAAAGTTTATGAGGCATTAGTGATACAAAAAGACGTTTTATTTCCGTTTAATACAGGAAAAAGTCATCATTATATATGTAGCTTGCGGGGTCTCTTTCGTCATCAACCAAATATCGTTCATCTTATGTTTGGAATTCTTCTATTCAATTGTTACGTTGGCTTTGAATAAATGAAGCAATTATATACCTAAAAAAAATCATGAAGAGAGATTCATGAGGAGAAGTGTTTTTTTTTTTTAATTAGTACGCTGAAGTGTACAAATATGACACAATTTTAATTTCTGAAAGATTAATGGATGACGAAGATTAAATAAAGGAAAAGGGCCTACATATTTTATTGCAAGTAACATAATCAACTCACCTATTTTCTTTGAAATTTTTCTAGGACGCCCCATATTGATCTGTTAACCATTTAATAGAGATAATTTAGCAGTCAGAATGAATGTAAAGAAAAATTTGAATGGCACAATATAGGATTTAAGATAAATAATCTTACAATTATTAGAATGTACTAATAGTAATTGCCTAGTTTTTAAAAAAGAGAAGAGAAAGCACATGTGATGAATGTTGAGAAGAAGATGGTCCTAAAAAAATTACTGAAAATAAGCTCTAAAAAAAATCATATGGAGGAGGTTGTTAAGGGTAACAATTTAAACGGTAAAATATGTTTTAATACAAAAGTTAATTGAATTATTAATATACAAAGAGTCATTAATACAATGATATAGTAATAATTTTGTTTTTCCTTCACTCATTAATTATCACCAACGCATGCACATTTATATATATAATTAATTGAGAGTGCAAATAATGGCAGTTTACAAATCAATAATAATAGCTCAATGTTTATAAAACAATAATAATGATTTTTCCAAACGCACTATAAGGGAAATAAATCCTGGCAGGAAATCAGCTTTCAAGCACATTTAATACAAAAAGAAAATATTGTCAGCATTAAAGCTTCCCTTGAATTGTGCAATTTTCCTGGATCATAAGAAAAGGAGCTAAAAGCAATAAAGCCAAATTTTGAAAATAATAATTGCAAGAATATATGGTATATCATTGAACCTCAATCCCTATATCCTCCTCTCATTAACAGGCACAAATCACATGAAAAATCACATCTTATAAATAAGATAACAAAAACAAATTAAAAATACAGTCTAAAGGTTCCAAATCTGAATAGCTTTACAAACTGCAAAAAAAAAAAAAGAAAAAAAAAATTGAACTATCTCTACTTGGATTTGTACCACACGATGTACATATAATAGCTTTTTCTTCCAAGAGCCTGATTATATTATATGTATATATTTAGATTACGCAAAATACAATGAAACATATTTCCATAAAATAAGGAACACTTAAAAATCAGCACAAAGAAGTTAGTTCTAGGAAATGTCAAAAAATAAAATAACAAAAAAATTCTATTCCTTATCAACTAAGAAAATTAAAAGTTATGATAGCATTATACCTTGACATTGCAAGAGACTTGGTCAGGTGTAATTTTTTTCGTCTACATTGTGTTACTCTCTTGCTATTTTTTCTATATGTTTAGTGCCTCTACTCTACCAAAATGTTCCTGCAAGAGCCCATTAAGAATAAAAACTATTAAAACTTCAATCAATATAACAGTGGTTACAGAGAGAATGAAAATTGATTTGATTAACACTGTTACATAATTGATCTTAAGAAAATCTTATTGATTATCTTCTTCTGCTCCCGTTGCTTTTGGATAAATTGTTTTCCATATAAGTAAAGAGATCATGGAGCAAGTACTCGGTTTAAACTCAATAACGTATTTTCAGAAGAAGTTTAGTGCCTGGAACCAAATCAGTACCACAATAAAAAAATGCAAATGTTACCAAAATATGCAAAATATGCTTAAAAAAAGTTTAATAAGAACAGCTATAAAATTCCATGCATAAAAAGTTTGGTTAATTCGCATAATTTCTATTCTAGACAGTTTATTCGCATAATTTCTATTCTAGACAGTTTGTACCAAGACATAGTTTTTTTCCCGTAATAATTTCTCAATCAAATTAAGAGATCAATGGATTATCAAGTAAATCAATAATATAAATATCACGATTTGTTACCATTAAAAAATTATGCATATACATGAATCCAAATGTAAAAAGTTCAGCAATGATCAAATCTAACCCCATCCGTGCAATAATTCTGGCCACAACTGAAATCTTTCTTTTGGTTTGTTAAAAAATACAAAGGGGAAATTAGCAAAAAAAAAAATGAAGTGGAAAAAGGGAAAATGCAAAACGATGTAAATATGCATAACGCTTTCGAACCTCAAATTGTTAAATATCAGGCCAAAGAGAGACGTCCAGATGGCAGAGACGATAGCTCGTCAGATTCATTTAGAGCGATTTCGGATTGCTCGATTCCAATGATGGAGATAACTCGAATTAAAAATCGACCGGTCTGCCATTAGAAGAGCGAAACCCTAGAAGAGGAACAACATATGAGGCCTGCAAAAACCAACGAAAAGAAAAAAGACTGCAAAGAAGGGATAGGGACCTGCTACACAAATGAATAAAAGAGGGGGTCGTGTGGGAAGGGGAAAAGAGACAGCTTCGCTCCTTCAATTCCTTCCCAGCGTTGGTTTCATCAAACCTAGGATTATATTGCCATGGATTGAATTAAGGGATCTACCTCACCGAGGCGACAAAGAAGGAGAAGATGCGTCAGAGAAGAAGAAGAGGCGACTCTTTGACTTGTGATGCAATAGAGAAATAAAGGAGGTTTCATTAGAAGGCCGCTGAAAGGGAGAAGACGGATGAGATTTAATCATCTAGAAAACATTGAACGGACAGTTGCTGCTTTAAAAACTGCGCAAAAAAATCACGCCTATTATATTATACTATAGACTATAGATGTTAACTTATATTGCAACAAACCTAATTGTAAGCAAATCTATTTTGTATAACCATTGTTGATATAGTCACGTAATAATAGTAGCATATTCTTACAAAGTATATAGGGCTGGTACTGACATGGTACCAAGCTATCCTCTTTGTTGAAACCAGATCTTTTTTCAAACCAACCAAAGCTCGTGCAAGATATGTTTTAATAGCAATAGCACAACGGATTATCTATAACAAATAAATTAAGAAAGAAAAAAAAAATGCACTTGAGACCTTGAATTTTTTGTAATTCTCAGCAACTGAGTTCGAATTTTTTGTGGCGATATTACCTCCTTTACCAGAATGAACATCTTGTGAACATCAGTGTAGCCCTTCTCTTATAGTTTTGCGGCTATTTACCCGCTTCCAATAGCCTAGTTATTTTTGCAATAGATAAACCAAACAACTGTTAACACAAATTTATTTTGTCAGTATGTTCTGAGAAAAAGGAAGACCAATATCCTTAAAGACGCAACTGAGATTAAGATAGATATATTTAAGCAAAGTAAATCAGTAAGGAAATAAAAGCATTGCTTTCAGCCTTCAAAACCAAGGTGAATTGCAGCATTTTGACACGAAAATGCTTATGGATATGAATGGATATCACAAAAATTAGGAGAGAAATATTACTCTTTTAGGAGTAGATATGATTATTGAGGCACCATAGCACGACAGCTTACACAGACAACGACCAACTGTCAACAACACCTAAAGTCTCCAATAAAGTAACAGCATATTTAAAACACCGATAATAGAAAAACTTATATTATAATTGCTTAGCTACTCGATTATATTGAAATAGCAAACAAAATTACTTATAGGCTTTACAACACATCTAAAAATTGAACAACTTGCAAGTTACTTCGTACAAAATCAATTGACAACATTCTAGCCTATATGTCAAATTGACCTGAAATCCTGAAAATAAGCTGAAGCAACACATGCAAAGACCCTAAAATAAGCTGCCAGCAAAGACTCTAAAAAATAAAGAACAGGTGCTGCATTAACTAATAATTTGAGAGCCATCCTCAATTTGGCTAGAATTATGCAACACTTCACCCATTGCACCATCATTTTAGACACAATGCACCTAAAAAAAAATCTGAGAGCCATTGCCAAATTGAACCCAAATCATATAGTGATACGCCAATTCGTTGCTATTCCAAACACAATATAGGCAAAATAATGAACATTCCAGACACAACCAGAAGAATCACAGATTAATAAACCGGATACAAAATGAGGGGAAAAAAGAAGAAGAAAAGGCACAAACCACAAAAGAGATTAAAGAGGCGATATGCAGCACAGAAATGGTGAAACAGAAATGAAAATGAAAGCCCCCCTCCTCCCACAGCCAAAATAAAGCCACTAAACGCAACAATCTCTCCAATGACAAACAGTGAAACTTATATTATATCATATACACCGATACACATAATTTGGTCGTATGTTTTTTTTTCCCTCACTTGCCAGCATTTCTTACCAGTAAATTTACCAGTGAACAGCAGAAAGAGCAATAAAGAAACAAAAATGTTAAAAAAAAGAAGCACAACATACCTGAACAGCGAAAAGCCCAGATAAAGCACAACATACTAGAATTAACAAGTTAGTTTAATAACTTTCCTCCTAGGTTGAATTTTATATGGAAATCGATCGTTGGCCAAAAAATTTTGAACGTACTAATTTGGTAATAAAATAAGGATATAGTCCTTTTCTTTGTATTGGCTCCGTTTGGATAAAGTGTGGGAAGAAGGGAAGGAGAGAAGAAGTGAGAAGAAGTATTGGGGAGTGTGTAACTTTGTGAAAAGTTTGGATTGTTTATAATAAATTTATTTTCTTATTTTCCTCTTCCCAAATGGAATCCAAATGAAGCCATTATGAATAAAATAAAAAAATTATTCAAAAGAAAATGCTAACAGCATGCACTAAAGATTATTATAGGATATAATATCAAAACATTTGATTGTTATTAGAAAAAGGGAGAACCATCCGGAAAGGAAAGGAGCACACAGCGACGATGAGGATTGGAAGAAACAATTTGGATTCAGGAGTATTGATGCTCTTTTAAGCATATCATCTTCACCTGTTTGCGATTGGTATGATAACTATCATGGTTGAAAATATCCATAATGTACAACTTATATATTTTACAAAAACTGTTATATTACTGATCTGTTAGCGACTGACATAAATGAGAAAATAGTTCCACTAGCATATGTAAACTTGGCGTTGGAGCGTCTGATCAACCAACACTTTTTTTGACTTTCACGTTGGTAAAAAAATTATATTTATGTGAACGGAACAACTGTCAAGTCATTCCTAAAGACAAAAAGAGTAGAGCATGCATTTCCAGCTCCACATCAGACTGTTCAATTGACAAAGACTTTGATCATGACGACCAGAAAGATTAGGGATATTGTCAAGTTCGTTCTGATCCGCTACACGAACTGCCATATAGAATCTATATCTTTTTTTTTCTTTCTTTTAACAACTTACTAGTAAGCTCTTTTTAAACCGTTCCATCTGAATCAAACATATAAGATGCGATCAGATGGCTAGGGGAAAAAGTACGATGTAGCTTCACTCACTCTCTTCCTTTTAATGCTTAATGCTTGCGTTTGGATGAGAGAAGAAGAAGAGGAAGAAGGAAGATGGGAAGAAAAAAAATTATAAACAATCCAAACTCTTCACAAAGTTACACACTTCCCAATACTTCTTCCCACTTCTTCCCTTCTTCCCTTCTTCCCACACCTATTAACAAGCTTCATATATACACGATACAGATTTCAAAGCGCTCATTTACAGCTGCCAAGTGAAGAATTGGATCCCAAATATTGTAAATATAGTAGCGTTGGCTTAACTAATAAGATTATGAACCCAATGTGAGAAACATTAAATATCAAAGATCAGAGACTTCCAGGTGAAAATTTTCACTCCATCCTACTCCGTTTAAAAGGTTACACACCAATTTAACTCCAATGAACACCAAGTCAAACCATAAATATATTATCCAAAATTAATATCAGCACTATCATTATCCAATTAGCACCGTTTCGTATCAGTTAATTAGAAGGCATTACATATACAGAGCTAAAACCCCTTGACCCTTCCTAGTACCTACCCATACAAAAAAGAGCATTCACTTCATAATTTGGTGCCTGTCTCTTAATTATATACAGAACTAAAACCCCTTTACCCCTCTACAAAGCTCATCTAAGATAAAATGCCAACCCATGAAACACTGAATGTTAGAAATACTAGAACCAAAAATTCATCACGGAACCCCAGATTCAAAACCTAGTCATCATCTGACAAGCACACCACTCCATCTCTAACAGCAGCCGCCTGTTCAGTACTACTACAATTGCCAAACGATGCCAGCATAGATTCCACAGAGAGATTCTGTGTATGATGTTGATTAAGAGCAGCAGACTGCTCCTGTGACTGGGAGTCCACAGCCAGGTTCTGAGTTTGAGTTTGACTGAGAGCAGCTGGGCCCCTCTGTAACCGCCGTGCAAGCAAGGATTGGAGCTGCTGTTGCGTGGCGGAGGCAGCAACACTGTCGATTGCGGGGTTGGGGTTCACAATGGAGGCTGTGGCTGATACATGGGGCCTGGCACGAGCAAGATGAGGCACAGGTGCTCGGTTATTAGTACGGAGCGCAGGGACAGGCCGTGGGGGGAGACTGACAGGACTGAATGGAGCCCGCATGGGACTTTGAGAAGTGGCTGAAGGACACAGTGGGGAGGACGTGGGAGATATGTGAAGTGCTGTGATAGATGGTGGCCTGTTGCTGTTTGCACTTGCACTTCCTGGCCGAGGTGCTACAGCTGGAGGAGCATGCGCTCTCTGGATTTGCTGTGGCGCTCGTGATTGTGTCGGCATCTGTCGAGGTCCAGCCACTAGGTTTCTTACTGCATGCAAGACAACAAATACAAACAAAAAAGGAGTTTTATCGGTCTCACTTCATATCATTTTACACAATCTAGTTTCATGGAGCCCAAGTCCCATAGATGGTAAACTGGTAATAGTAAAAATATGTAGGTAGGAAGGTTGTGGTTTGAAATAAGAGAAGTGAGAAGCATACATTGCGAGGGAGCAGGGGAAGAAGGTGGCAGTGCCCTGTGCTCGATGAATTTGGCACGAAACTCCTCAGCCAGGGACTGGTTGAGTTTAACTTTACTGTAGACCTCCTCAAGGTGCTGCTTCTGCCGCTGATACGTATGCTCCTCCTCCTGTAACATATCCTCATACCTCCTCTTTAACCGCTCCAATTCTTCTTCCATTTCCAATTTCAGTTGCATTTTCTGTTCCAACGGCATGAGCATCCAATCAATAACAGCAACCAACAATAATCACAAAGGAAAGAAAAGAAAAGAAAACAGACAGCCAGACCGACCGACCTACCCTACCTTGGTTTCATAGCGCCTTGCCAGCTGATCCTCTTGTTGTTTGATCCTCGTGAGCTCGTTCTTCAATGGGTCGGTATGAAGGCCATTGGGGAATACCATTGGTGATGCCATCGGAAGCATCTGCCATAGAGGACTATAACTCGACCCCGATATCACACCAACTGTTGTCCCATTTTCACTTGCTGTTCCAAGGCCATCGCAGACAACATTCCTACCATTAACTTGTGCACCTTGCCTCCCTGGATCCTGAACCAATGGGATAGGTATCTGAGGTGGCACCTGGGATGGCAGTACTGCTCCATGGCTTTGATCAGGCAAAGGATGAGAAGCGGCATCTCTTGATACATAGGCAAAGGATGAGAAGTGGCACCTGGGTGGAAGAACACCAACTAGGTCGCCTGCGGTGTTCCCAGGTGCACAACAGCTTGGGAAAATGCCAAAAATTCTCAATCCAAATCAAATTCCTGACGTTCTACTGGCCCACCCTCAGACTGATCTTTTGGGACATTCAGACTAGTTCTGATTTTTCCTTCGATCCAAGTAAGCTTCCTCTCCAGTTGCAGCGTACTGTCGTGCAATAATCTCATATCAACTTTTGCTAGCTTAGCCAAGGCTCGCAGTAAGATGTAATAATCCGCATGGACAGCATACATAAAAAAATTGTCTTTCGCTCGTGTATAGCTAATATAACCTACACAATAGATTTTCAAACAACCTGTCATGAAGCATAATTATATGACTGGTAACTGCCGCACAATAAATATCAGTATTACCAAGATACAAACCATTTCTCGCAAGTTTAAACTGTCAAATTGAGTCTGACTGTTAAGTGGTTGGTGCCAATAATATATACAGGTGCAATTATCTAAGAACCAGAAACAACATAAATAAAAAAAGCTCATGAAATTTTAATTTAGCTTGTGAGTATTTGATACCAGCAAATATGTACAGTTACCAGACCCAAAAGGATACCACCAACCAAGGAATATGGACCCCTGATGTAATAGTGATCGAGACTGAAAAATGGGCGTGGATTTCAGTATCTCAGACTTCATGCAGTATTGGACCGGTATCACATGGTGATTCATACCTAACGTTTTACAGCAGCAAGAGGTAACAAGCTAATTCTGGGATCTAGCTGTTCCAGTCATATTTTAAGGTGTCACAAGACATTAATATGTAGAATTTACAATATTACTTTGCAAAGCACCATAGATTTTCTCTTATTTACCTTTTGACTTCCTTCTAGAAACAGGGGCAAGATAACAGAACCAATTCTCTTCCATTTCAAACCTCATCCTGTCCAATTCTCTCTCTCCTCTTAATGAGGAATCCACAGCACATTTTGGCAAAGGGCATTTAATCTCAAAAGTGTCAGCATGCAGTCGTGTGCTTGACTCAGAACACGTGCTGATGGTGACATCATCATTATATCTCTTCCGTTTGATATTCTTGTGCTGAAAGTTTAAATTTTCTGGCTTGATATCAAACTCAGTATCCTAAATTCAGAGAAATTCAACGAAATGGAAATCAGCTATCTCAGAATGCTTTTAAAAATTATGTAAATTAATTACAGAAAATGCTAATGGTTTAGTGGTTACCATTAGTGGTTTGAAAAAGGAAACAACAACGAGACGGAATACAAACAGGTTTTAAGGAATATATAAATTAATTTGCTTTTATTCATCAATCCCAAGATTGAACGATTAGACACTATACTATCCAATAAATATGTTTGGTAAGGTCCACACCATATTATACCTTTTTCAGTCTTTCACTCACATTGTTCATCTCATTTCTTAGAAATCTTAACCCTAAACACAAATAATACATTTTTGTTCATATATAATGCATGTAGCAAAGTTCCCAACATAAATTAATTTCAGAAATAATATTTAAAGAAAAGGTTTTTGGAGTAATCCCTTTATCAATTTACTGAGGGGACAGATATATCAACATTCAACGAACATAATAATTAAATTGCAATACTCTAGAATTGAATGTAACTAAAGATTGACTAGGTACATTTACTTACCTTATTTTTACAATAAATGTCCCAGCACCTCTTAATCGTTCGATTCACTTGTAGTTCAGGGTCGCATGCCATTCCAGCAGAAATAACATCTCTGTAATACTTCAGATAGGTATCCAGGTCTTGTAAATAATCTGTAAATGAAAAAAAAAGGGCTGTTTAGACCTTACATAATGACAAAGATAATTATGTGTTAGTGTCAATGGCCCTCAAGCTTTGTATAATCCATGGGAAATTTGCAAAGTATAAATTAGCATTCAAAATATCAACCTGATAAAAGAAAAGTGAATATTACCATGCTTAACCTCAATGTCTTTGTGAACAGCTTCTAGAACTCTTAACAACTCTCTTGTATCAAATTCAGAACTCATATTCGAGTCCATTTCACAACCTTCCTCCAGTTGGGCCTGCTTGTCTGCGACACCATTCAAGCTTTTCTCCCATGTGCCATAACCATTTATATCATACAACATCCTCAAAGTAATAATCAAAATTGACATCACAACAACACGAGTTGGGAAGCCGACAACACCATTTGCAGAAATCCATAGCTCAGTTGGCAACAACCATTCATACACCCGGCATGCACGTGGGAGTATCTCCATGGGGAGAGAGAGCTCTTCTAACCACCTTCTAGCCACAGCATAGAAATTTACTGGGGGTAAATGCAAGCCAATTTTCTCAGCTATTTTACCTGCTACATCTTCCAGTTGCCAGGACCCAAGTATTCGTGTGGGTCTGAACATAGTCCGATTTTTTAAGGGGCAAGCTGCTGGAGCGGTGCCAATGTACCTATCCATTTCAATAAAGAATGAAAGGTACGGGAGCTTTGCTTCTTGTGCCCAATCAATTATATCAGTTGGCAACACTGGCTCCCGTGCTAGGTGGCATGAGAGGAAAGAAATAGCCAGTGTTGAATATATCGGAATTGATTTTCGCAATGTACGATAGACTTTATTTATAGTCACCTTTTCTGTGCTTGACTTATTTTTACTCCCTACAAAGCAAATTTGTGAAAAGAATGTTACAGAGTATGGAAATTCAATTTGAAGGTATGGGCTAATTGAAAGTAAAACCAACCTATACCTTTAGCTGGAAGATGTTTAAATGCAAAGTTTGTGCTATTTAGTTTATTGAGACAATGTTATTACTCATGATGTGAATAATCATAAAGTATACCTTTAGCTGGAAGATTTTTGCAATTAGCTAGCACTGCTATAGCCCACCCTTCTTGCAACACTCCTGTGGTGGCCAAATAGCTTAGCCAAATTGGACCTGCCATGCCACATATAATTGGACTAACTTTATACGTTTCCATCAAAACTTGACATTGGTTTTGTAGCATCACCTGTAGGCCCTACACACACACAAAAAGAAAAGAAAAAAAAAATCAATTCATGAATTAAATAGAAATACCAACAATCTATTTCATCAATTGAAAAGAAATACCATAAGATATCGCTCCCGCAAGGCTCGGGCCACAGTTTGAATGTCAGGGAGCGGCCTTGAGCCAAAATCCCTTGGTTCGTCGTCGCCGGAGTGGACCTCTTGATTGATAGGGGCCTGGCGGTGGAGGCGCTGGCTGTACAAAGCTCCATCACCGAAGACAGTGTCAAGATCAACGTCAGTCGCAATGGTACTTTTTGTCCGGGTTCCACACTCGGCGCAGTAATAGAAGCCGATATCCAACTCGAAAACATTGTTGCCGCAGTCGATGCAGGGTTGCTCCAGCGTAATCGTCTCAGCTGACCCCATTCGTGTTTGAGAGAGAGAGAGAGAGGTTCTCCCCAAGTTACAAAAGCCAAGGTTGCCAGTAAGTCCCTTTGTGTAAAACCAGTTGAGGAATTGAATTAGATTACAGGGTGAATCTTTAGTTTCTGTTCATTGTAAAAGTGAAAGAAAGGAAAAAAAAGAAGGAGAGCTATCTGTATAAATAAAATTATTCATACAAAGTGGTGTAATTTCACATACTAATTAAAGAGTTGTGTAATTTGACAAATTAATTTGTAGAATTTGCATTAATTTACACAGGATATGGCTGAGACTGAAATGAGGGAATTGAGTTAAAGCTACTTGTTTTTCATAGAAGAAAGGAACCTATTTCACGTAGGACTTAGTTGAAACTCTCAGTTTGTCAATAATAGATTTAAGGGAACTCAAATGAGATGACAAATTCTAGAGTTGATTTAATGTGATATCGAATTTCAACATATCTCACCTTAATAATTGCTGTTTGTTTTTTGGATAGAAATTGAACTTAAAAAAAAAAGGGCCAAAAGGTAAAAGCACCTTGGGGCGGAGAGCGAGAGCACCTAAACCGAGGAGAACAAGGGGCAATGGCAGCAATACCTTGGGGTGGAGACTGAAGATGGATGAGACTGAGAGGCGGAACAGGCGCAGCGAAGCTCTTCTTTTTGGTGGGAATTCGACTCTTCTTTTTCTGGCAGCCAAAATCGCTAGTTCTAGTTTTTTTCAATAAAATTCGGGACGAGCAGGAGGGTAGGGTAAGGGTCTGAGAGAGGCGAAATCCTAAGGGGCCGTTTGAATTTCATCTTCCTACCATAAATTTATTATAAACAATCCAAACTCTTCACAAAATTACACACTTCCCAATAAAATTATTCCTAGGAATTGCAACTTCCCCAAATTCCCCAACTTCCTAAGCGATCCAAACGGCCCCTAAGTTCTTTCCTGCACTGCACGCTATTAGATCTTAGATCTTGATCGGACGGAACACACTAAGGGTGTGTTTGGATGAGCATGGAATAAGGAATAAGAATAAGAAATTTCGGTATTCGTGCTTATTCTTATTCTTGTGCAATCCAAACAACACAAGAATAAGGAATTTGGGCCATTATTCCTATACTAACAAAACCATGGTATAAGAATAAGAAATTTGAATAAGCACGCATACCGAAATTCCTTATTCTTATTCCTTATTCCATGCTCATCCAAACACACCCTAAGGATATATTTAGATGAGCATGGAATGGAATAAGGAATAAGAATAAGAAATTTCGGTATGCATGCTTATTCAAATTCTTTATTTGCATTGAACAAAAATAAAAATAAACATGCATACCGAAATTTTTTATTCTTATTCCTTATTTATTATTCCATACTCATCCAAACACACCCTAAAAAAGATAAACGACTGTTGAGTAGGCGGATTGGAGATCGATGGAGACTGATGCGGAGAGAGCGAAGTAAAGAGGTGACATTTTGATGACCTCATCAAAAGTACTGTAGAAAATAATATCGAAGGATATACAATTTTCTGAAATGACGGCAACAACCTTTATTGTTTACATTGTTTTCTTCTCTTGTTTCTTTCAATTTTCTCAAATTAATACAAAAAAAATCCAAAAATATAAATCGGTACATGACACGTATCCTCCGGATGGTTGAATACAACTATCCAGTGGACGTCTTTCGATCCGAGCCGTCTGATTTAATTTTAACGGTTAGATTTTTTCGAGCCTATCAATCCGGATATTATGCACGGGGCATCTATAGCCGTGGAAATTAAATCAGACGGTTGAGATCGAAACCATCCACTGGATGGCCATCCAGAGCATGCGACTCGCCCAATTGTGGGGTCTTGTTGAGAATGCAATCCGGATCCTTCGGTCGTTTGCAAAAAAACGACCACTAGTCGTTTGCAAATGTGAGGCGTCGGATGTAAAGGGATGGTCGGATTGACAAGGACCCTTCTTCCGTCAAAAAATTTAAAAAAAGAAAAAGAAAAAGGCGTATAATACGCTTCTCGATCTCTTCGTGTACGGTGTACCCACTTCCTTCCATCGTCAGAATCGTCCCTTCTCCAAATTTTATAGAGAGAGCGATCGAAGCAAATCGCAGGGGCTGCTGTAGGAGATTCCTCCGCAACACAGTTCCTCCTCCTGCACTGCCCGATTTCAAACAAAAAATGCAGAAAAGAGCACTTCTCTTCCTCAATTACATTACCTATCGGCTATCGCTGCTTGGTTGGTGTGGGTACCGCTACCTGGCACAGTCATGTAACTATGTAAGGATAATTGTACCGATAGGTTTTAGGAGGATTGAATTGTACCAGAAAGTGATTCTTTAGCATTGGAGTAATAGAGAGAGCATGACTATTTTGTTAAATCGTTTTTAGTTTTTCACACATATTTTGTAATTTTCATTTTTTTCAGATTGTGAGGTCCTTAAAATGCAATTAACAGTAAAGCTTTGCAGGACATTCCTTCTTGGCGTGCAATTGATACTGTGCAAGCTTGTATACAGCAGCTCCAAGATATTGCATTAATGGTACGATATGCTAAAAGAAGTGAAGTACAAAGGGCTCACACTTTGGCAAATGATGGAAGGAGGAACAGAAGTTTGCAGTTGCAACTTCAGCAGGACAACTATAGAGCTCCTATTTGTTTCAGATGGGTGTAGATTAGATTTAGTGTAGTAGTTTATAAAATTTTTTGACAACTATCCCTGATTTTGTGTAATATAGTGGGAGGGAAAGTTATGTATATTATATGCTGTAAGAGTGAAACAAGCCATCACCTCCCTAATTTCAAGATTCTATCTACTCTAATTGAACAGCCTTATTATAATTATGTCCAAACAAGATAAACAACAAAGTTACTCAACCACACAAACCTGAAAGAGTACTATTAAGATGTTACATGTTAGTAAGCAGCACATTTATCAAAAGATACAGACTGCACACAACAAGGTTAATGTTTAATATACAAGATTATTTTCATCATCACAACAAGGTTCTATAAGCAGCACATTTCCCCTGATTAAAAAGAATTGGATTAGAATTGTGATAAGAATAAGATTAAAATGAACCTCTTTCTTATGTACTTTTTTTTTTATTGCGCAGTACATTCATGTTTTTCTTTACTTCATTTTTCTCTTGAGAGTTTGTTTGATCTGAAAACATTTCTGCCAGGTATATTGGTTGTCCTAAAGAAGGGACAAATTTTGACAATTTAATTGTGTAAATCAGTAATAAATAGTTTTTGTATAAATGACAAAAGCACTAAAAATCATGTCAATTATTACATATGGGACTTCACAACAGAACAATCTCATCGACAACAATTACATGCCGAATTCAGCTAACATAAGATACAACAACACTAAGTCACAAATTGATACAAATATTCTGCGAATACAGAAGGTCACTAGATTACAACACCTATGACTCTATACAAGTCAGCTGGTCCAATTCATACTACACTAGAATGCACATAAGATTAATTGGCCCACCTCTGCACCTACACTATTTTCAATTGGAGCGGCAGGTTCATCATGTTTGGCTTCATTATTCTCTTCGCCTTTTACTCTTAAGTTCTGATCAGGAGAGTTTGTCTGCGCTTCAGGATTTACAACCTTGACAACTTCTTTAACTGGCTTAGCATTCTGAATCTCAGCATCACCATCCTTCATTATTCTCTTCACAGACTGTTAGAGTACATCTCTTCTCTTGATTTAATTGCATTTTTCAATTGATACACTCCTCATTATATTCATTTCCAAATACAGATTATCAAATTCTGTGAAGAACGTGAAGCATGTCATCAGACGCTAGATAGGAATTTCTTCCAATATGTTATTCTTCTTTTAATCTATAATATATCATGCTCTGAGATGCACAGAATCAGCTCTTCAATTTTCAAATCAATTGAAGATCAATTCTTTAGCAATTATTTGCAGCTCTTCACGTCAATAGTGCAAGTTTGCAACTCACCATAACAAAACTCATATATATATATAAATTGTTGAAAATGAATTTGATATTATATCATTTACCTGAATATATACTATTATCTAAAGAGCTCTTGTAAATCCAGTCCATCATTCTAAACTTTTCATCCTCAATTTACGTTTTTTTTATTTTTCACAAATTTAGGGAAGCTGCCTCAGTAAATAAGAGCAGTCAAATTGATTCATCACGTCAATAGTGCATGTGCCGACGGTGTGGATGTGCGAGACAGAGACGACTCCTCCGTTGATGGATCAGATGTCGTTGTATCACCCTCCCTTGCCTCGAGATCTACAAGTGCCGATCTCAGCACTGTGAGAACCTCGGTCATCCTGGGCCGTTCATTCTTGTAAGGCCTTACACACTGATATGCCGCATCAAAAACCACACCTAATGTATGCCGGTCCCAGTGTGGGCCCAGCCTTGGGTCCATGATAGACTCGATGGCCGTTGAGCTGTCCCCGCTGCTACGTTCTGTCATGACGCATTGTGCCGTGTGCACAATTGATTCTGCACCTCCAGATGGTGTGGGGACCACGGCACGCTGACCTGTCACGAGCTCAAGTAGAACAACACCGAAACTGTACACATCAGCAGACTCTGTCACTTGGCCGAGAGAGAAGCTCTCTGGGTCCATATATCCCATGGTGCCTCGTACCTGCATAATTGAATGATTGCTTTGTGTGACTAGGTTGTGAATATATGTACCATTTTCAATTGAAATTGTAATTATTTAAGTTGATTAAGATGATAACATGACGCAATGTAGCATAACAAAAGTTGAACTCTGTAGGTGTAGGTAGCTTCAGCACTATGTGAATTAAATACTAAACAGAAGATTTGATTTCTCAGTTGATCATCTGATAGAGATCTTCATGATTGATCTTAAGAAACTAAGAAAAAAACACCAAACATGATTTTCTATTATCGTTACCTCAGTAGACAAGTGCGTTGCATCACTCGACATGATCCTTGACACGCCGAAGTCTGACAGCTTCGCAACACCTGACTCGGACAGTAAAATATTTGTTGGCTTCACGTCCCGATGCACCACAGTACCGCCAGGGAACTCATGTAGGTACACCAATCCCTCTGCCACATCTACTGCAATCCGAAGCCGCTTGTGCCATGGCAGGTCGCCATGGAACAAAGCACGCGACAGGTTTCCTCCAGGCATGTACTCGTATACCAATGCATGGTTGTCACGGTCATCAAGACAATAACCGACAAGCGTCATCAAATTCTTGTGCCGGAGCTTGGCTAGAACCTCTACCTCGCTGTAAAATTCGGCGATCTTTTTCTCTCGATAGATTCGTTTTATAGCAACATGGTGTCCACTAGGAAGTTTTCCTAAATACACCTTCCCAGCCCCGCCTTCTCCCAAGAGGAGCCTGATATCGAACCCATCGGTGGCTTGTTTTAGCTCTGCTTTTGTGAATATGTACAATCCCTCGGTCGGAAGGGGGGAAGATGCTACCATGCCTAAAGCCGAGCTGGACTTTTCTCCATCAGATGTTGTGGCGATTCCGTCTGAAAGACGGCGGCTCTTCCACCGCCAGTGCCTTGACCGGCATATGGCCAGAGCAAGAAGAACAATCCCGACAATTGACACCAGCCCGGCCAAAGAAGACAATGCTGCAATTTTGACTGTTCTAGAGTGATAGAATTTGGCCATGCCGGAACCAGAGATGGGTTCTGAGCCAAGAGGCGGAGGCGGAGGGGAATCTGATGGAATGCCTAGAGCATTTACATCTTCAAGAACTTGAACCAAGCACAAAACATACGAACGGAAGCGCTGCATGGACGGATAAGACTGGGACCATATCGCAACGGTTGCAGCCATGCCACACGCGACATAATCCTTACTCCTGGATGAATCCAATAGGGAGAATGTTGCTTTGATGACTGTATTCTGGCAGGCGGAGCAGGCGGATTGGTGAGTGAAGAGGTCGGGGACGGAATTGGAGGAGCAAAAGCTGGTGGCATTGGAGAGCTGGGACGGTGCGGCAGAGAGGAGAGAGGAGAGGGGGCCGAAGAGGCAGGGGCGCTGGCCGGCAGCAAGAGAGGGGGAGTGAGAGTCAGAGGAGAGAGAGCATGAGCCATTAGGTTGCAAGAGGGAGGGGCGAGCGAGGCCCTGGCGAAGGAGGGTGGCGGTGAAGTTGGATGAGCAGGAGGCGGCAGCAGAAGGCGGGAGGAAGGCGACACCGGTCAAGTTGGCGTGAGCAGCGGCAGCGTAGATGTAGGCGGCAAGGACGAACCAGCAGCAGCTGGTGGCGGTGGGGTCGGTGGCGTTGGCGTAGCATTGGGAGGGGATAATGCGGGAGGCTCGGTCAATGTCATAGGGGCATGGGGTGGGGGGAGTTAGGAGGGAGAGGGAGAGGGAGAGAAGCAGAGCAACTGGCATTTATTTTAATTTATGGATGGATGCTAATTTGGGGGTAATTGAGGCTGATGATCCCTTCCCCTTGATTGACAGCCGGACAGGTAATAAGATAACAATCAACAATGGGGCTTGGCCGCTTGGGGCATGCATGAGCGATGAGTCTCAGACTCTCAGTACTAATAATAAGGTAGCGACTGCTCACTGCTCAGCGATTGATTTGTGAGTCCTGCTGCTCTTGCAGAGTTGCAGACTTGCAGCCTTTCTCTTTGTCGTCTCATTTAGGTTTAGGAATTAGGAGAGAAGGCCGCCCAAACTCCAAATCCAAAGGGGCTCCCACTATTACTTACAGGGGCATTTTACAGTGTCAGTGACTGAGTGCTGGGTTGTTGAATGTTGAATGTTGACTGATAGAAAATATATTATATGGAATGCGCGTTTGACGCGGTTGACTCCGGCTGGTGAAAACGACTTCCAATTAATCAATTGCTACTCCTTTCTATTTCGTTGTAACCAGCTCATGCCATTTTGTGAGCTATTGGAAACGATAAGTAACACCATCAAAAAATACTCCAATTTCAGGGTTCTTTTCTACAGTAACGCTGGTGACGCCATCAAAACGTCATCGCTCACTTCGCTATCTCCGCTCTCCGTGCAGATAGTCGCATTAGTCTTCTTCGCTCTCTCCGCGCAGATAGTTGCTTTGAAATTTTGCTTTGTATCTCTCTCTCTGGTCACTTTTTTCTTTATTTTTCGTTCACCTCTCTCCCTCGGTTTGTTTCTCTTCTTTCCTCCTCCAGCGAAACAAGCGAAAAGCAAAAAAGGAAAAATTATTTCTCCTACTTTCCTCCTCCAGCGAAACAAGCAAAAAAAAGAAAAAAAGAAAAAGCAAAGAGCGGCCAAACCTAGGGCGAATGGGAGAGAGAGGGTAACGGGGATGGAGCGATTGGTGAAGAGAGGCAGGTTGTCACGACGAAGGACCGATTCTATCGAAACATGATTCCTTCTCTCTCCACCTCCGCCTCCGCTCCTGATCGACCACCAAACCTTTCCGTTCAGCCCCATCTTCATTTGTCTCTTTTTAGGGAGCAAATTCGAGTTAATTAATCTGAAGGTAAATTGCAAAGAAATGAAGAAATTTGGTTTAATGTTGAACTTGGCTAAGCAATGTCATTATAGTATATTAACCTCTAATATTTTTCACTGATTGCATACTGGTAGGTACAAAGTAAATTTTAGTCCTGGCAAACTGTTTTCCCTTTCAACTTTTTCTTTTAACTGCTGAAGCTTGCTAAGTATTTTTTTTTTTCTTCTTTATTTACTTTACAGGCAAGAGTTTTAATGCAACAGAATAGTGGTTTTCAACATTTCTCCACATCTTATATTAGGTAATTTAGAAAATTTGATTTATAATTTTCTATTGGAAGCAATTTAATTGGAAGCTTCTATTTAGTTATGTTATTCCCCAGATATCACTGAAAAGATAGTAAACCAAAAGTTTGCATTTGAAAACAACTCTTTTATTTTATGGGAGGTGAGATAACAATATATAATGGTGTAACTAATATTTTTTAAAATATAGCCTAATAAATTGTGTTATGTGAGCAAGAGATGTTGGTACAAAGGTTCATTCCCATCAGGGTTGAAGGGAAAATATGTGTGTTGGGGTAAAATCAGAATCACCTTTTGTCTAATTATCTCCTCTGAATCTAATGTCACTGCAATTAGGCTAATGTTTGTTGTGTTTTTCTTCCTCCATTTACATCTTTGGTAATCATTACGTGCAGGATAAGAACCAATGGAATGCAGGACTTTATAAACAAAAATTGTATGGTTTTGCTTCAAACAAAGAAAAAGAAACCATGCCTTTAAGGAAATCTTCTGATCCCTTATATCAGGTAGCTATTATTTTATTTATATATTTAGTTTTGTATCCCTCTTATTATTGATGCACATTGATCTGTCAAGCAAAGAGCGGCCAAACCTAGGACTGAATAATTGACTTCATTGTGCTTTGGACTATAGTCAGAAAATTAATTGGATAGGCATGAACTGATGCATACAAGTTTTAAATGTAAATAGCAAACCATTGGAATGTTTCTTTTTAGCAAGAATGGCTACAGGATATAAACCGGTAAACTCTTTTTATGGCAAAAAAAGTAAGGGTGGATCAATAGTTGGTTATAAGCACAACTAACCAATCCTTTAACAAATTGATGTTTTTTTTTTTTGTCATGTTTTCATTGCAATTATTAGCTGATATTTGAGAATTGTTGGCTGGGCATTAATTTATTTTTTTCTAAGTGATTAATATTCAATCCCTTCTAAGGGGCAGAACTTTAAGGGCAATTAAAGAGTGATACTTCTTTTGAATATGACTGTTGTCACATTTCATGTCAAGAAGCTAAAGTAATACTTTAGAATTTCTAACATAGACTCTATTGTACACAATGTTGAAAATGACTATGTACCAAGTGATGAGCTGGTGTGTATCCACAAGGAGTTTATGAGGAGAAAAAAAAATTACTTCAAGAATTAAGATATTTTTTTATTACTAAATTGATTACGCGTTGTTACATTTTGTTCTTAGTTAGTGAAATGCAATTCTTGTGGAATTTTTATAGTTGTTTCACTATATATGTTTATGTTGGATATGTTTCATAATGGTTTCTAGGAGTGCTTTTGTTTCGATAGTATTAATCTTATATCGTACTGTAAATTCTTCTGTGTTACAGGGTTGCAAAGGTTCTTTTCTCGCCAAAGGAATTGTGTACATTTTACGAGACTAAAACAAGTGAAATCCTAACGACGTAAAGCAAAATCAGGTACTGTTTTGGTCCTCTTCTTCGTCTTCATGAACTGCTATTTGTACAATAAGATGTTTGGTTTATTGTATCTTCATATGGCTCTGTATAAGTGTTTCCTCAAATTACAAGTCTTTTTGTACTTATTTCCTTACACTTTTTACTTTCAATATTGTTATTCTATAATATCCAAATTTTGAATGAATTTTTTAGGTTAAATTTTTCTGGATCTCAAATTTTACGATAAGAATATTTATGTTATTAGTAAGTGCTTAAACAACCTTTGATGTTATTTTTTCAATTAGCATGGATATTCATATTGAATCCATTAAAGAATGATGCTTCTCAAACCAAATCAGTGCTTACAAAGTATATCTAGATCCGGCTCCAGTTGTTCGAATTCTGCAACTTAAAAAAGATTCAAATGTTGGTTAATTTTGAGTAGTGCTTCTTCTCTTCAGTTGTGAAAGCAAAATTTGGTACAAAGGCTCTGGAGTTAACTAGGATTGAGGATGAGCAGAGTGCTTTACCTTCTCCTCCTCATTCTCCTCCTTAAGTCTCTACAAACCTGAACACTGATCTCCTCTTTCATTTTTGAACAAAAATCCTTCGTAGAAAGAAAGAAATACAAGGCTCCATCATGGTTTACAGATCTTTGGCATAATACACATACATCCTAAAATAGTTGAGGTTGCATTTTTGCAGGTAATTTTTCAATAGCCCTAATGACCCTGCGGTTGAGCTAAGGTTTGATTCATTACTTTTTCATGTGATTTTCTACCTTTTTTCTATATTTATGCTCTTATCTTGCAAGGAATTTTTTATATTTTAAGAGCATTCTTGATCTAAATTATAGATAAAACTTACAAAAAGTGTGAATGGTCTCTGATCAATATCACCGGGTTAATTTCAATGCCTTAGAGTTTGTCATAAATAAATGAAAAAAAATGATGAAGAAAGCAAGGGAACAAACTTGGCAAGCCTCTTTCCCAAAGTCATTATAGACAATTTTCTATTTAGAGCAGCTATTTTGTAAAAATGGCTTAATTACCTTCGCCTTTTGGGATTATGAAAAATAAAGTTGTAATTATTATAACAGGATGATGTGCATGTGCAAAAATTTGAGTTGACAGATAAAGGGAGGGATGTTCTTACTTGTAGTTGTACTAACTAAAGAATATTATGTGCTCAAGTGTCCGGTGTATCCCAAATGTACATTCAGTTACAATAATACTCATTTAGCTAAATTATTATAGAAAATTTGTTATTTTTCCAAGTATTATGTCTTTGAATACTGATTACAAAATTTATTAATTTAGTGATATATATATATATATATATATTCTTCTTGCATTTAGCTTTTTGCAAAAAAAAAAAAAAGCATTAGTATATTCAAATTAAAAAGAGTATAATGTTAGTTATTTAATATCCAATACTGTCACTTTATTTTAATTTCTTTTGGAGTTTTATTGGAGAAAAAATGTTGCTTATAAATAACGTCAGAATATGAACAAGCTAAAAATATGCACGTTTCTTCTAGAGCAAATACTAGATTCCCTGTTGTTTTAATTGAATACCATGGCTGTGTGCGGGTACCCGTACAGTTCGGGCAAGTAAGAGAGCGAGAAAGGGCCACTAGCCAAGGTGTGTTGCTTTTGTGTTGTTAAAAGTGCTAGCTCTATGGCATGGCTGAACAAGAGCCATGGAGACACCTGCTAAGGTATGGCTACCAGGTATACTTGGAATGAACTATACCAATGATTATACCTTGTGTTCAGTAGTGATCGTTTGGGGACCAAATTTATTGCTATTGTCTTTCTTTTTGCATTTTGTTTCTTACCTTCACAATTGTTTTACTCATCGAAGCTGAAGATATTGGCATTGGTATTTTTTTTTTCCTTTTTCCAGTTATTTTGTTTCTGAACTGTTATTATTTTTCTCATAATTCAATAAAAGGTAACGATAGGAGCTACTCATCTGATTTGGTGGCAATATTCAATTAGAATAATATTTTCTGTTTGGGTATTCATCCATTTTGCTCTTTTTGCAGATTAGTTTATCCATTATGCTGAATTGATTTTACTCTAAAGACATGCTTTTTGGCCTTGCTCTTTGTGGAGTATTGGGAGCCACATTTAATTTGTTTTTTCACTGTTTTGCCTTGAACCGATTAGTATATGGTTGCTTTGTTGTGATGTTATAATGGTTTAGATTGTTAGTTATAATAACTCATGTCTAATAACATTCAAAGATGGACAATAAGGTGGTGGCACCAGTATCCTGAGATAAACGATACAGATGCCAATTTGCAAAGGTTAGGATTTGCTTAGCTTAGAGGGCGTATAATTTTTGTTTGTTTTTTTTAAAATTTTGGTAGTTGGATGACTTTTTTTTTAATAGAAAAGTGCTTTCAACAATTTAAAATGGCTATGAATTAAATTAAGCTGATTGTTGAATTTTGCTATGTTTCATTCATTCATCTATGGATTGCATCATTAATCATTTCAATCAAGAGATAAATTGCGAGATAGTTCTGTATTATTCGAATAATTATAACTTATAAATTATGGTTCTTCCAGTTATGATAATTGTATCCCGGCCTTATGGCACGTTTTCATCGCGCGAAGCGCGAGTATGTGGCTAGTTTATGTTAATTTACACAAGGTCATATTAGTAACACCATTTATGAAACTGAGGATGCGAATACTACAATATTTATTAAAAAAATAATAATTATGATACAGGTCATATTAAAAAAAACACAAACGTAGTTATATGATGTATTTATGGTGGTGTCCATGTATCTTGTTCAAAGGATCAAACCAACTTACATCAATATATATATATATATATATATATATATATATATATATATATGAAAATTGATTACTGCCATCTGCAGTTTTGTCATACCTGCCATCGCTAAATATAAAATGAACATATACAGCAAACAAAGTGAACATATAGACGATCTAAGTGAACACATACAGACAAATAAGTTCAATGAAAATAAGTTAAATATGCATGTAAACTTTTGAACAAGTGATGACAACACTTATTTGTTTGTAAGTGTTCACTTAAATCGTATATATGTTCACTTTGTATTTGTTAGAGTTATGTCCTAGAAGTCAATAATTTAATGACTTAATTATTAGTTTATGTATGGGATGATATTTTATCATCTGTTCCTAGGTTTATTATTGACAGATTATTCAGGTTGAGGATCTGAATAGTAGATCTCTGTGGATCATTCTTTAGAATGACAATGATAAATCTAAACGGTCCATAATCTTGATAATTAACAAGGAACATTAATTATCTTATAAGATTAGTATGCAAGTTAAGTGATGATTAAGTTCTACTAATCATAGGTAAAGAGTTACCAACTTAATTGCATATGTGTATGTTATGGAACATAGCACAGGACTTGACCCATCGAAATAAACATATGGATTGTGTTATGTGTCATTGTTTATTTCGTTATGATTTTGGTTCTAAGTTTGAGTTGTTTATCTTTTCCACATGAGGATAGGTTCAATAAATACTGTCTACTGCTGATTCCCGATAAGGGCTGCTATACGGACTTTATTTATGTTCTCTTGAATTGTGCGGGGAAAAGTTAATCATCAAGAAAACCGTATGTCCCTCATTAATTCACTTAGTGAGTGACGATATCTGTTTGGGCCCCTTGATGGAGATAGATTGTTTGCATGCAACTTTACACAATTATCTCTAGATCAAGAAACGTATAATCTGCAAGAATGACACATTCCTATCTTGGATTATACGATGATATCGTGTGACATAAGAATCAAAATAGGGAAATATATTTATTCTCTTATGCAGGATTGAAATATTGTAGCAGTACACTATTTATGTGAATTGGGAATCATAACGTGTTGCTAGATACCGCTTATGATTATTGGAATTAAATAGCGATTTAATTCCATGTCCAACATAGCATAAATCCTCAAAGGGTCACACAAATAGGACTTTAACCATACAGTGTATTAATTGATTTGTTTGCATTGGAGAATGCAAAAATATGATGTGTTGATTAATTAATTATATACTGTTGCAAACCGTTATAATTAATTATATCAAAAGGATCATATAGAAATTAATTTAATACATATGCTTATCCTAAAGTAATTATCATTAAGTTGATAATTAATTATGCTCAACAATATTTAATATAATTATAGGAATTATATTGAATAAATAGGCTTAATTTAATTAGCCGATATGAGCCCAAATATAATCAATTGGATAGGCCCATTATATAATTGATATAATAGGTCTAAGAGAGATTAAACAATAAAATGTAAATGGCCCATTTAGGCCCTTTATTAGGCCGGCCATAGAGTGGCAAAAGAGTAAATAGTGAGGTGAGAAGGTTGGACTTGATCTCTATATAAGGACCACTAGTTGGTGCCTTCCAACCCTAGTTCTCTCTCCTCCTCTTACCTCCTTCTCTAGCCGCCACCTTCAAGAGAGAAAATTGGTTTTCTCTATTCCATTTTATGCTCTCTTCCATTGATTATTAATAGGTCTCATGTGTTGAGAATAGCTATTCCTAAAATTAGTTCAAGAATAGTAAAGGGATGAGCATTCCTCTAGTTCCTACTAGCATAGGACCTATGAGAATGGTTAGCTTCCTTGGTGGACTCGAGGCGCGCGATTAGGAGGCGAAGGAGAGCACCCCATCGATTCCCATGCCGTAGGATCGAGCCCCGCGAATACGATTTCGCGGGAGGTACAAATTCCACCCCTTTCTCTTTGTGTCGAATGGTTTACGTACTAGATCTCTCTTGCTCTTTGTTTAATTGGATTAATTAGTTAGTAATTAGTCACAAAATTAAAATTGGGCGATTTCCTAACAGTATTTAGCGATGGCTGAGATGGTATATTTGCCGATGGCACTTATAATTCCTGTATATATATATAGAGAGAGAGAGAGATTTTTTGGTGAGTCGTGCTCAAAAACTTCTAGATTTGATTCAAAATTGTCGATCCAAACCGTCTAATACGTGTTAGGAATTTGCCCAATTTTAATTTTGTGACTAATTACCATTAATTAATCCAATTAAAACACAAGAGCAAGAGGATCTAGTACAAAACCATTCGACACAAAGAGAAAGGGGTGGAAATTTATACCTCCCGCGAAATCGTATTCGCGGGGCTCGATCCTACGGCATGGGAATCGATGGGGTGCTCTCCTTCGCCTCCTCCATGGCGCCCTCAAATCCACCAAGGAAATTGACCATGTCCCAATTCTTGTGCTAGCAAGAGAAGGGAGATAGCTAATCCTTTTCACCATTCTTCAAGTAATTCTAGTAATTAACCTTTTGGAATAGCTATTCTCAACACATGAGACCTATGAGAATGCAAGAGAGAGAGAGACCACCATGGGAGAATCAAAATTCTGCCCATAGATGGTGGTGGCGGCTAGGGAGAAGAAGGGAGGCAAGGTGAGAAGGTTAGGTTTTGCTTCTTCAAGTGGTCCTTATATAGACCACTCTCCACCAACCTTTGCTTGACCTTTTTACCCTTCTATGGCCGGCCATATACATGGGCCTTATGGGCCATGTGTTAGGTTTGTTCAATCTCTCTTAGTCCATATTAAATCAATTATTTAATAGGCCTTTCAAGTTGCATTCAATTTAGGCTCAAATAGACTATTAAATTAAAAGCCTATACTTTAATTTAATTCACTTAATTAAATTAAAGTGTGATGAATAAAATTAATTATCAATATGTTGATAATCAATTTAGGATTAGCATGTACATTAATTTATTTCTATATGATCCATTTGACTTAATTAATTATAACGGTCCACAACGTTATTTAATTAATTAATCAACTTATCATATTTTTGCAATACTCACTATTGCAAATAAATAAATAATGCACGTATGGTCAAAGTCCTATTTGTGTGACCCTTTGAGGATTTATGCTACGTTGGACATGGAATTAAATCGTTATTTAATTCCAATAATCATAAGCGGTATCTAGCAACACGTTATGATTCCCAATTCGCACAAATAATGTACTGCTACAATATTTCAATCCTGCATAAGAGAATAATTATGTTTCTCTATTTTGATTCTTATGTCTTACGATATCATCGTATAATCCAAGATAGGAATGTGTCATTCTTGCAGATTATACGTTTCTTGATCTAGAGATAATTGTATAAAGTTGCATGCAAACAATCTATCTCCATCAAGGGGCCCAAACAGATATCGTCACTCACTAAGTGAATTAATGAGGGACATACGGTTTTCTTGATGATTAGCTTTTCCCCGCACAATTCAAAAGAACATAAATAAAGTCCGTATAGCAGCCCTTATCGGGAATCAGCGGTAGACGATATTTATTGAACCTATCCTCATGTGGAAAAGATAAACATCTCAAACTTAGAACCAAAATCGTAACGAAATAAACAATGACACATAACACAATCCATATGTTTATTTCGATGGGTCAAGTCCTGTGCTATGTTCCATAACATACACATATGCAATTAAGTTGGTAACTCTTTACCTATGATTTGTAGAACTTAATCATCACTTAACTTGCATACTAATCTTATAAGATAATTAATGTTCCTTGTTAATTATCAAGATTATGGACCATTTAGATTTATTATTGTCATTCTAAAGAATGATCCACAGAGATCTACAATTCAGATCCTCAACCTGAATAATCTGCCAATAATAAACCTAGGAACAGATGATAATATATCATCCATAACATAAACTAATATTTAAGTCATTAAATTATTGACTTCTAGGACATAACTCCAACAATACGATCTCCTTATTAAAATTTTCATGCATACCAAATTTCATATTTTTTAAAAAAATTTTAAGTTTTTTTTTTATTTTTAAAACTGTTATTTTCGAACGGTTCAGAACTAATTAGATTAATGATTTTTTAAAATTTAAAAAAATACTTAAAAATTTTGAAAAAAATATAAAATTTAGTATGCATGAAGATTTTAATAGGGAGATCATATTAAACGGTTTGGATTAGTCATAATGAATGAGAGAGAGAGAGAGAGAGAGGGAGAGAGAATGGCTAACGCGCCATCGATTCATTTTTCGACATATAAAATTCAAATGGTCGATCCAAACCGTTCAAGTTTATCACAATATTGAAATATCCTTGGAGACCAAATTTTATTATTTTTTTATTTTTTTGCTATTTATTATGACATTTTCAAATTGGAGGGCCTGAAATGCTATAATCATAATGTTTTTAAACATATCATAATAAATAGCAAAAAAATTCGAAAAAATATAAAATTTGGTCTCCAAGGATATTTCAATATAGAGAATAAGTTGAATGGTTCGGATTAACCACTTGATTTTTGGATCTTGAAAAATGACTTCGTGTCATCGATTTTCTATCGACTCATTTTTCGAGATTCAAAATTCAAACGGTCGATCCAAATCGTTCAAGTTGATCACAATATTGAAATACCCTTGGAGACAAAATTTTATATTTTTTCAATTTTTTTTTGCTATTTATTATGATATTTTCAAATAGGAGGGCATGAAATATTCTAATCATAATGTTTTTAAAAATATCATAATAAATAGAAAAAAATTCGAAAAATATAAAATTTAGCCTCCAAGAATATTTCAATATGGAGAACAACTTGAACGGTTCGGATTGACTTCTTCCAGTGTATGTATGCAAGAACAAGTAATCACTATCATTCGTCTTAATTATTTTTTAACTTAATACCATATGATTTTTTTTTTAAATAAGGGCCTTTTAAAATTATGTAGAATGCGATATTCTAGTGCAACTCGTTACTGGAGAAACGATGATGCCTAAACTCGTTGAAACGAAATTTCGTCCAATCACTCCTAATTCCTAAATCATAAATCATATCTAAAGGACACTTCTACTAACCGTAAATTAAATCATAAATCATATCTAAAGGACACTTCTACTAACCGTAAATACGGTTGGTTGTTGTATCAGTAAATGTTGCATCAATATGCACACAATTAAATGTTTTCTGTGTTGCTTTAATTGACAATACGCTTTGATCAGCGAGTCATTTTCACGTCAGATTCGCTGCATCAGAAATTATCCTTTCATCCATGCATCTATGCAAGTACAAGCGGTATAATAACAATTGGAAAAGATATATCATGTGTAAAAGCACGTATCCGATGACTAAATCAATTTGGCTAATGGTGTAAGCAATTGTTTAATCTATGTATTTTTAATCGTTGATCATGTAAATCAATGACTGTATGTTAACGATAAATATAAATTTACAAATTCTTCACTTTTAATAAAAAAATTATCCTAATTAATTATGCGCTATGTTTTGAAAAAAAAAAGCACAACACATATATATGGAAAGCTTTCTTAAAATAATAATCAGTTTTTATTTTAGAAATAGATCACATATATAAAATTTGTCATCTATTATATTTTAAATAATTTCATTTATTAAGAAATAAAATTTTTTATTAAATTCTTTTTTATTGAGATGTTGATTTTTATTTTTTGTTAAAATTAAAAAATATTAAAAAAATTTTATTTACCCACCCAGTTAGGTATGTTTGCTAGAGAAATGTTATTGTGCACTGTGACGTATTGAGTCTATTGTGCACTGCGATCGGATCCGTTGGATTTGCCTTCCGATTTGTGCTAATGAAGTTGGAATCTCATTAAGTTTAAGATGCGCCTCTTTCTTATTTTGTTCCAGTGATGCGTCTCACATTATAGGTAGCATTAAAGTAAATCAGGTTCATATATAGTTGTGAGATAAAGCAATCACATATTTGACAATAACAGATTTGGAATGACAATACTTTCAGTTTCAGCCCACAGTCAACACTAAATAACGACCAAATTGAAGTTGTGGTCCAAAATCCAAACTATGTAGAAATCAAATGAATGATTAAAATAATATTACTTATGGAAATCAAAACTGAAACACAAAGAAGGTCGATATTGACCGTCACGATATTTGCTAAAACAAACAAAAAGAACGATTGCTCTAGAAATCGAAGAGGCAAAATGGGTAACCTGATAAATTGAACTCGGAGCAATCAGAAGCAGATCGTATACGCTGGTAGCAAAGGAAATCTGTACTGGATTTAATCAGACGGACACGATCGATGAAGCAAAATGAACGGTGCGGATTGAAATACTGTCTGAACAACAGTGAAGCAATAGTAGGGTCAAACGAAAGTCAAACTGGCCCTTAATATATTACATGAAATGATTCCCTTTATTTATTCTAGTCCCCTCAACTCAAAGACTCAAAGTAAAAAAAAAAAAAAAAAAAAAAAAAAAAAAAAAAAACATTGAAAAACATCAAAAAAATAGAGCACTCGGGCCCAGCTATCTCCAGCATTCCTTCCAAACTGTTACGTTGCTACCCAATATCTTCCAAACTGCATCATCGATCCATACCAAGTTACCAACTCTCTCCTTCAATTGCAGCGGAATCTCCCCAATATCCGGTAGCATTGCCATCGCCCGAATTGTCAATTGGTCATTCCATGCTCCTGACCAGCACCCCAGTAGACCTTTAATCAACAGAGCAAATGATTTAGCAGTGTGAGGGGTACCGTGATTAAAGCACACATCATTGCGATTTATTTATATCATTTAAGCAATAGCACTAACACACAATTGGAAACCACATCTCTGGTGTGCATCAACACACCAAGTTGACTGAATCAATTCATCCAAAAATCTAGGTATATTAATGTTGAATTGACCCAAGAAGTGCCAAATGATCAACTGTTTCACTTTTTTTACAATAAACACAGTAAGTGTCTCCTGACCAACCCCTTGCACTTAAATTTGATCTAGTGAGTATTCTTTTGCTTAAAAGTCAAAGAAAAATTCTAATTTTCAAGGCAATCTGAGAGCCCAAATTTTATTTTTAAAAAAATAAATTAGATTTAATACCTCCATCATCTATCCATAGGTACATATCCTATGGGTGCGTTTGGATCGTTGGAAGAAAGAAGAAGAAGAAGCAAGAAGAAGAAAAAAATTATAAACAATCCAAACTCTTCACAAAGTTACGCACTTTCCAATACTTCTTCCCACTTGTTCCCTTCTTCCCTTCTTTCCCACACCTATCCAAACGGAGCCCTCAGTAGCAAATTTGTCATCAGGTTTTCCTTCCCATTCTAGTTTATCTAATCTATCAAGAGGCAAGCTAGACAGAGAAACTTGTTGTAAGTAAAAAATGGGCATAAATAGCTGTGTTGTTTGGTCTAGTGGTTTTGCTCTATTCTGCTAACCAAGTGGTCCTTAGTTCGATTCACGATTCACGAAGAGAGTATTTATTTCTAAATTTTCTATTTCTATTCTTATAACAAAATTGTTGGTTTCAAACCTTGAAAAAAATGGGCATAATTAAACGCGCGGCTTCAAACTAACACCCTAATCGAATGGTCATAATTAACAAGATTGGATACAAGACAAGACCAAAGTAAATAATTTTTCTTTTTAAAAAAAAAATTCATACCACTTGGCATATTAAAATTGATTTGAGATTGCATTGGAGGCGTCAAAGTCAGGGACGAGCTTAATTTCTTAGGGGATGGAACCACTGGGAAGAATCAAATCAGACTATCAGAGTCGAGAATATCATCTGATGTTAGCTTTTTTTTGGTTGGTGTGATACCATAACAAAGCTTCAAGAATCGTACAAACAAAAATGGAACCACCCAAAATACCCAATAATAGAAGAGTCGCACTCACACTGAAATGAGAAGACCTATCCACTTATCCAGCAAACAGGAGACTTTGTTGAATTTGAAGGCCCCTTCAAATCTCGAATCGCCTTCCGACCTTGCCATTTGCCACACGCTGAACTGCGGCTGCCGCCGACAGCAGCAGCAACAACAATTATTAAAATAACGAGAAATGCTAGTGTGCAATATATAGGATGGATGCGTCCGTTTAATATGATCGTTTTTATGTTTTTAAATTTCAAATGACCGATCCGAACCGTTCAATATGTTCTCCATATTTAAAACTTATAAAAAACCAATTTTTACATTTTTTCTCGAAATTTTCAACAATTTTTTTTGTATTTTTGAAAATTCATGATATAAACATTATGGATCGTCCAATAACAACGATTTTCTAAAATACCAAAAAAAAATAAAAATTTTGAAAAAAATGTAAAAATTAGTTTCTTATAAGTTTTCAATATGGAGAATATATTGAGCGGTTCGGATCGGTCATTTGAAATTTAAAAACGTGAAATCGATCGTATTGGACGGAGCCCATCCGTCCAATATATTGAACTCTAACATTTCTCTAGAGAGGAGGGTTCCGCTGCCTCCATTTTAGAATGCCCCCAAATGTCACAAATCTCTGACCGTTGGATCAAGATTTGATGAGCTGTCTGGATTGATATCCTGTTAAAACATTATATCGCTATTGATGGGGGAAAACAGAAACGGAAACGGAGAGGAGAGAGAAACCCTAGCTTCCCCCGCCTTCCCGTCTCGCGCGGCTCTCTTCCTCCACCATAGAGCTCGATCTCTATCAATGGATTTAATCAGACGGACACGATCGATGAATCACGTGTGATGCAAATCTTTTCTCTCGCCTCCACTATAGAGCGATGCGATTGGGGTCGAATTGAAGTAGTGGAGGCGAGAGAAAAGATTTGCATCACAGGCGAGAGATAGCCAGAGATCGAGCTCTATGGTGGAGGAAGAGAGCCACACGAGACGGGAAGGCGGGGAGGCTAGGGTTTCTCTCTCCTCTTCGTTTCCGTTTCTGTTTTCCCCCATCAATAGTGAGATAATGTTTTAACAGGATATCAATCCAGACCGCTCATCAAGTTTTGATCCAACGGTCAGAGATTTGTGACATCTTGGGACATTCTAAAATGGGGGCAGCGGAACCCTCCTCTTCTCTAAATTAATAATAACAACAACAACAACGACAACTATTACAACAAAAGGAGGGTTCCGCTGCTAAATAAAAGGAGGATTGCAGGAGTTATGCGCAAAATAAAAGGAGGCTAGTGTTTTAAGATAAAAATCTTCAATAGCGGACTTGATCAGCTCACGTACCAAATTCCATCCGTCCGATCTAATTTCAACATACAGATTTGCACGAATCTCGACGGATCTGATATTATTCATGGGACATCCATCATCGATCGAACGACATACGGTCCTGCCGTGTAGCCACCACAGAGGATGTGGTTCCTAGTGTGGAAGTTACACAACAACATACCGTATATGGGCTGTCTGGTCGATGATGGGTGCTTGGTGATTAATTTCGGACCAGTCGAGATTCGTGCGGTCTGTGAAAATCTGTCCGTTGATATTAGATCAGATTGATGAAATTTGGTCTGCTATAAAGGATATTTATCCTAGTGTTGTGTACTAGTGTCAACATGACACAACATGATAGCGTTATTGTGCCATGTCATAGCTGTTTTGTGTTAGAGATTTGAAGATTTGACACGATTCAAGATCCAACACGACACGAAATGTGACACAATTAAAAATTTATTATTATTAATTTATTATATTTTTATAATATTAATAATGGACCTTTGAACCATTCAGGTGTTATATTTCAATTTCGAAGTTTTAATAGACGGTCAAAATCATTCAATGTGTTTTTTATATTGAAATCTCATTGAAAAATCAAATTATATATATTTAAAAAAAAAAAATTTATAATAATCGAGGCATGCCTGTTTAGACCAGAAACATTAGTTACGTTTATTTATACAAGGAAAGTAAAGCGCTGGAGAGTAAACACAACCATTTTACAAAATGACATGAGCATCGATGATTCGATTCTATGTTGGAAAAGATGTAAGCATTTTAATCCATGTGGGCCAAGCAAGTATCCATGTTGAAAAGCATCCTGCAAAGTACTTTGGTAATTGTAGATTGATTTATGAGAGTAGCGATATTTTCTCTTCCTCTTAAGGTATGGTAACTCTTTTTTTACAAAACAGTTGATTAATGGCATTGTATCCAAATTATAATTAAATGATATTAAATGGCACATTTGACTTTTTATTTCATGCATTTGAATGAAATAAAATATATTGGATTAACCAAGATGTGTCTTTGATGTTGCTAAATGAGCAATCTAAGTTTAAATCAACAAAATCAAATGATCAATACAAGAAAAGACCGTTGTCCTTTTTGGCGATTCGTAAAAGATGATTTTGGAATTTAGGTGTTAAAAAACCACTGTACATATTCAGTATGAGGTAATTTTTACTGCCTATTATAGTGCAACTATTCTTACTTGCAATTATGCAACATGATTTAAATTATATTGGATTGAGAAAAACGCATGCTTTAATTGATTAATAAAATATCTGATATGTATAAGCAGTTTGGCGAGGTCTGTGGGGAATATGCAAAGACTTTCTAATTCTATACAGGTATAATTTCTTTTTCCCCAGAGTGTTTATGTTGTTTTGAGCTCCGAGTTTATGATTAAAATATCTTTAATTTATGAGGTACTTGATTGTTTCAGGTACTTTGCTCATGCATGACTCCAGAGAGGCATAAAGAAATTTGGCCAATTTATGGTACATATGATATACACCTTTTTTTTTTTTGACATGCTATTGCTTAGCGATTTTTGTTTACTGTTTGTGTTCTTAGTATGATAGTAAATAAAAGAGCTCTTGAGCTCAATCCATACCACTCCAGAAACCGTATAGATCAATATCTCTTTTGAAAGTAAAAAGGCCGCGCCGATACATGAAAGTAACGCTATGATGGTAAAATATATAATATATAAAAAATAAAATTAATAGCACAACGCATCAGATTGGCACTATATATTTTGATTTGTGGATTTTTTTTTTCCTTTTAATTTTCAGTTTGGTCGCAAAATTTGGAAGTGGAGACTGTTGATTCAATTAGAATAACAAGTCTTTGTGGTACCCATTAATTTTTATTTGGTGTATTTTTATATCTTCAAAAATTCAAGCATATGTATTGTTGCAGCTTGCATGTTCTGAATGGGTTAATTTTTTTCTTCGGCTCCGTTTGGATGGCTTCTTCCCGGAATAAGGAATAAGGAATAACCACTTTTTACCAATAAATTTATTTCTAACCATAAAAAACTCTTCACAAAAGTTACACACTTCCCAATAAATTTATCCCTTCCCAATAAATTTCTTCCCTTCTCCTTCTTCCTACCTTATTCTCAATGCATCCAAACGGAGTTTTCAAGAAGTTAGCCACTTTTAAATCAAGTCGTTAATTTCTTGATTGTTTATTTATAGTTGATGATCAGAGTGGCTAAATCTAACACAAGTTTTTTTTTCCCCTTTTTTATTTTTCATCTTAATACATCTAATGATTAATTATATCATTTTTCTAATGAAATAGAAAAATAAAAAAGTTCATGAAAATAGCTCTTGAGTACTAAATTTAACAAAAATAATAGAAAAAAAAAGATCGCAAGCGAAATCCCACTGGTTTATAATTAAACAGAGGAATCTAACGAAAAGTAGAATCGTGTTCGGTTGGATCAATTTATAAGGGTTCATTCTAAATTATTTCAATTATGAAATAAAAAGTTAATCCAAGTTCTGTTGGATCAATTTTTTTTTATTTCGTGTAAAATTTTTTATTATTATAAAAATCCAAAAGAAAAAGTGAATCAAACGAACTTGAATAAAAAAATTGAAATTAAAAGTATTTTAAAAATAAAGATTTTAATTGGAAAAGGCTTTATTCATAAGTATGTAAGAATAAAAGTTTAATGGGGAATTTAGTGCCAAGAACTTAAAAAAAAATATTTAGAATTGATTTTATAATTTTCTAGCGACATAAATATTTTATTCCAGATGTAGTACTATATATGTGAATTTAAATTGTGAGAATTATTAGGACTAAGGATTTAGAAGCTCAATTTTATGTTAATTGATTGATAGATGTGATGTAGAAATATTTATGTAAAATTATGATCGGTACCGTAGAAATTGATTGATGGATTGAGGTGATGTGAATTAATTTATATTTAAGAAGAAGATTCCGCTGCTAATATTTTGGTTGTCCCAAATGACAATATTTCGCTTTTTAGTTAGTTTTTAAAATTTTAAACTTCAAACGTTAAATTCAAACCGTTGATCTTATTTAGCTTAACGAGCGATGCATTTTCATATAAGTTTTGTAAATTTTGAAATTTATTTGGTACTTAATCATAGGTTAAAATAAGAACATATTAGAACGAATCTGTCATAGTTAACAAGGCTTTTTTTTTATTTTTCTATCTATTGATCGAGTATCAAATAAATTCTAATATTTACAAAACTTATATGAAAACGCATTGCTTGTGAAACTAAATAAGATCAACAGTTTGGATTTAATATTTAAATTTTAAAATTTTAAAAAAATAACTTAATAGTAAAATGTTGACACCGAACCTTCCTCTATATTTAATTTAAAAATATTAAAAAAGAGAAATACGATGATAATTTATATTGCGCCCCCGCCCGCTTCCAAGTTCCAATGCACCGTGCAATCAATTTTTGTCCGGCTGCTGCCATTATTTGCATACATGGTCATGGACTCGTGGATTTCTCTCTTGTCACCGCCTGCCACTGCCACGGGAGTCGGATCCTCTGGTCGTTTTTTTTACAAACGACCACCTGGTCGTTTTCGATCTGGACCTTCTGATTTAATCTCAACGGTTAACATTTTTTCGGGCCTATCAATCGTGATACTAGCACGGGACATCCATAGCCATTAAGATTAAATCAGACGGCCCAGATCTAAAACGACCAGGTGGTCTGCCGACCAGAGGATCTGGTTCCCACTGCCACGGACACCAAAAGGCGAGCTATCACTTCTCCTTCACTGCTTGTACTTGGATCAATTTAATTTAATGAATATCCATCCATCCTTTTTTCTTTTTTTTTTGTTAATTTGTTGTCTTGTCTGGCACAACTTATTAATTAATTGTTCTCTTTCATTCATTCATTAATTGTTGTAAACTATTCTAGCAATCCAGTTGCCATCTCCATCTGACCTCCTCTATTCTATTACCTCTGATGGCATCCTCAACACCTGGAATTACAAAACAGGCCAGGTAACTTTCCAACTTTTTAATTCTTATTTTTTTCATTTCAAAAACCCTATACTTTTTCTATTTTGGGAAAAAAAATGTTCATCATCATTTTACAGACATTCATTCATTATTGTGTATCTGGATGCTATTGTTAGTGTGCCGCAACTGCCCACTTGGCTGGTCAGGTCGGATCTATGCTCTCTCACGGCCCGTGGCTTATCCTCGGCATGCACGACTCCATAAAGTTACTACTTTACAAATTCTTTTCTCAAAAAGATTTTTGAGTAATTTGTGTGCATCTGCTGCTTTCTGATTACTGAGGTCAAAACCGTGACTGCTCTTACCTTTGCATCTGACACATAGCAATAGCTTAGCTTTCCGATATTTTCACAATTAAACTCATTTAGATAAGATTTATGAGAAAAATCTGACTCATATATGTCATTCATTGATGATTTAACCCTATTTAATGATTAGTAATTTTGCAAATAACACCACTTCAAGGCAATTGCTCAACGTTCACTTAAATTACACCTTCTCTCATCTATTGGTCTCAGAGTCGAATCCTTTTGGGCCACTTGTAGTCAACAGAAATGTCGGTTGTAATTGTATATATTTATGCAAACATGTTTAATGGGCGTGCACAACTTTAGATTTCAAATCTGCTCTTAAAATATATGTTTCCACATCTAATTGTTATTTTTTTTCATTTTTTTTCCATTTATTCAGGCAGGGAATATCCTGACAGGTGCAGAAATGTACCCTTCTGGCCCCACTGGGCTAGTATCTGCACTAGCTGCTGATGGCAACTTGTTGTTTGCTGGTACACAAGTAAGTTTCCCTTTTTATTCTTTAGTGAGTTCAGTTTTAGAACTTTCTGTCGAACTTTAATCAGATGGTAATTACTAACTAAATTGTAGGACAGCAGAATCCTGATCTGGAGACTTAGTGGAGCAACTAATCTTTACGAACCAGCTGCCTGTCTCATGGGTCATCGCGTTCCAGTCGTGTCCATAATCCTACAAGGGGCCACGCTTTACTCTACCTTCCTGAACAGCACAATCAAAGTCAGTTCATGTGTTCCAACTTCCAACTATGTTTCCCTTTTTTTTTTTCTTGTTAATACAATACCTTGGTATTTACCAAACAAAAGAAATACTTGGTAGGTGTGTTTACTTGTTCTTTAACTTGCAGAGTTTGGTGTTTAACTGGCAATCTCTATCTCGGGGAATGAGGTGACCAGTACAAGTACAATTTGGGTATTGACTGGCAGTTTTGTGTTGCTGACAGTCTCAACCTCGGGACCAGATGTTACCTGTCCGGTATAGATATTGGCAGTCTTGTGCTTTAGCTGACAATGTCAGCCTCGGGAAATGACGTAACCAGTATCAGCACAGTATGGGTATTCACAGCCTTATTATGCTTTCTCGTTTATTGTTTTGAATGGCAAAGTATCAACCTCTATAGACGTGCTTGCAAAAATCAATATGTCTTTCCATTTAAGCATGATTATTTTATTCATAAATAATCTAGGGATCTGCTAGAAGGGGCTCGCAGATTGATCTTTTCTTAGGTAGTTATTCTGCTTCTTTTGGTTCCTGTAATAATTTATGTGTGTACAAAATGATGATTCAAATTTGGTTTTAGGAATGGGATCTGACAACACTGCAGTGTGTCCATACCTGACTGATCATACAAAAGGGGTCATGTCTTTGTTGTTCTGGAATCAGTTTCTAATATCAATGTCATGATTATTGTGTGTTATCAAATAGGTAATCGTAGTTGTTAACATGCTTCTGCTGAATATACTTTTTGTTCTTTTCATCACATTTAGGTATGGAATAAGAACAATAAGGGAGAGCTGGAGCTGACATATACTCATACTGAAGAACATGTAAGTATTTTTCTGTTTAATTTTATATTTTTATCCCTCGGTTGTTTGTATTAAGTATTAACAAATATTTCTATGTTTCTCACACTTTTAACTGAATGCATTGGTACATGAAAATAATAAAAAGAAGAAAAGTAATGACTTGTCTTTTTTTCACCTGTTTTGTTCTTCTTATTATTAGGGACTACTCGAGCTTGGTGGGATGAATGATTTACATGAAAAGCCTGTTTGCTTCACTGAGTGATAACAGTGTCCGGCTCTTTGATCTTCCCTCGTAAGTGTTTCAGTATTGTAGTATTAAGTATTTAAAAGAAGTCCAGCCAAGACAGGGACGAGAATTTGCAGGAAATTTTTATCACACATCAGTTAACCGAGTATTGTCGCCATAAGAGTACAGTAGCATGTTAGTTCTGGGATTCTTGGAGCTATACCAGATGTACTGATTAGTATATGCATTACAGAGGGGTATTGTCTTCCTTGAATTGAGGACTTGAGATTGATAAAGGGACAAGTCCTAATTAAATCTTACCCTTGATACAACCTGTCGACAATGCTTATAATATTATATGGGATCACATAGTTTGGCACTGTCATTACGACCTGGATCATTATTTGTTTATTTATTCCTTGTATTTAATTTTTAATTGGACAGATTTGAGGAGAGGGAGAGAATCTTTGCAAAGCAAGAGGTACGAGCGATGCTAACAGGACCCGACGGACTGTTTTTCATCGGTGATGGGACTAGTGAACTGAAGGTGTGGCAGTGATCTACAGACTGAGCGACATAACATTGTAATTAGTATGCGCTAACATCAGAATGCATGTGTTTAATTAGCAAAGAGACGAGTGCTGACCTTTGTATATATCATATATGTATGATTGCATTGCCAAATTATCTTGCCTGTCTTTTGTTGCCTTTCTTTTAACTGATAATTTTGGGATCATGTAATTCAGTTTTCAGACTTTATGGCGGACATCCTTTAATTTTATTTGTAGATGCTTGTCATGTAGCAGCCGGGGTAGCTTTGATTTTGCAAATGTGTTTCTTAATTAAGTGACCAAAAAAACACAGTTAATTATAACGATGAAAATACATGGCCAGGTATGATCGAGCGAAGCTCATAACCAGTGAATAAGTATTATTATCACAGTAATTATTCCGTATTATACATGTGCAAATCAATTGCTTTTCTGTAACCAGATTTAACATGAGCGTTTTACTGACCTTACTAATCTACTTCAATCAAAACTGACTTGAATGAAATTTTAGCACTATATTTTGAAAAATTAATGACCAGATTCACATATTTTAATCTACTTTAATAAAAATTGACTTGAGTTGACCCGAAAATACTGATGATACTAATATACTCCAACTAAATTTATTATCAAAACATCGAGTTCAATAAATTCAAAACTGTGTTATTCTGAAAATATAATATATTTAAAATATAAAAATTATTCCACCAATTATTGTTGCAAGCAAAGATTGATCAATGAAGTAGGAGAGTTTAAAATTATCAAGCAAACGAAGATGTTTATCTTTAATAAAAAGTCGGTCGACTACAGAACACAAGTCAACAAGAAGCTTGAAGAAACAAATTTTATTCAAATTAATGGCATGCATACTTTTATGTGATTTATCAACTACAACTCTACAAGCTATACAGTTAACAGAAGGCAACAAAAGACAAAAAGAAAGGCGAACTCAAAATTTATTAACTTGTAAGTGCACGTGCTTGGACCGTTTTTTTTTACTGACAAAATAATTTATTAACTCAATATTATTATCACAGTAAATTTCGAACACCATCCTATTTGATAACACACACCTTTCTGGAAAATATTTACAGTGCGCAGCAAATTTCCAACACCATGCTATTGCAAGTACACGTGCTTGGACCGTTTTCTTTTTTCTGACAAAATAATTTTGAGTACCGTGAACGCAGAGACATGGGAAAAGGGGATCTCGGATGTGCTCTAATTATTTTAATTGCGAACGGTATAAGTAAATGAAAATGATGGTTTTTTTCCTGTATTTCGACGCGCAAGGTTGGGACCCGGATCCGTGTAACGCACCTGTCGGGCCGTCCGATTTGATCTCGACGGTTAAATTTTTTCGGGCCTTACAATCCAGTATTTTTTAGGGGTCATTCAGATTAGATTGGACAGTTCGAGAGGTGCGCTACATGGGTGCCGTGCGGCACCAGATCTGAATTCCGTAAGGTTGTCTTAGGCCCTTTTTAGATAATATTAGAAGGTGTTAAGCCCTCATGGAAAATTTAAAGATAATTTTTAGCCCTTAGGAAAAAAGTCCACTATTGCGACCTTTTTGTTTGTTCGCTAATTGCGAGTCTTATAAAGAAAAGCATTATGATTGATTTAAAATTATTTATAAATGCAAATAATGTGTTAGAAATTAACTGCCATAGTTTTTTAAGGGTATGTCATCCGAGGTCGACAAAACTCATCTCCATCATTCTTTAGGGATCATTAATGAAGAAAACACGTCATTAATGAGAGAAAGCAAAGACATCATCCTCTGATATCATTCTCATATTCCTCATCCATCGGCGCTAATTATTTCCTTCCTTTCCAACGTCATTGTTGATAAATATTTATACCTAAAAACTAACACAATTTTCTTTGCTTTGTACATTTGTAGAATTAGACTTTTTTTATCGTTTATTTTGTAAATACTTTTTTTATTAATAAAATTTGTCGGCATGATGATTGCCACGACCTTAAAAAAAAAAAATTAGCACGATTGAAATGTTGCTTGCCTCCTACCGCAATTGGTTATTCAAAATAAATGTTGCGTCGGGAGGAGTATCAAAATTCCAATGTTGATAAAACGGATAATTTGACAAGGGATTAATAAAATAAAATAAAATAAAATTTGAAGACAGCCGGATGCCCGGATGGATGCGCTGTATCGTTTAAAGTAAGAATTAATACATTCTGGAATATGCTCGTGTTATTCCGGTGTCATTCGAATTCGATTCGAATTTGAAGTTGGCATCTTTAATCCCTTCCCTGCTCTGCTCTGTCAGAAATTCAGAATAATAAGAGAATATACGCACCCCATGCCCACCTGGGAGCGTATCCAGAGGTTGTTATTCAACCATCCAGTGGACGTCTTTCGATACGAGCCGTCTGATTTAATCTAAACGGTTAGATTTTTTTGGACTATCAATCTTAGTATCATGCACGGGGTATTTATAGCCATTGAGATTAAATCAGACGGCTAAAATCGAACCATTCACTGGATGGCCATCCAGAGGATGCGATTTCATGCCCACCTGGATCCGACGGCGGACGAACGGCTCTGATCCCATCTCACCAGATCTCCAGTTTTATCGCACGGCTCGGCCATAGCTTCGTAGATAGAATTTAAAGAGTATCTGCAATAGATGGAACTGGACGCTCCAGTTTCGGGATGGAATGGAGAGCGTTCCCCAGACGCACAAAAATTGAATGGGGCGCATTGGCATCCCCAAAAAAATATAAATTTGTATCAAATTTGAACTTGTTTATATAGTCCGACCAATTAATTAATTTTTTCATCCAGTAGTCATGATTTAATAAAGTATAAAGTCCATATATAAATGACTTCTCGGTGCTCACTAAGACGAAAATATAGTGATTTTTTTTTGGGTAAAGGTACAATGAAAATGGGTTTAATTGAGGTACTATATATGATGCATCATCCATATCATAAATATCAAATTTGATTAAATTTAGTATATGTTTTAAAGTTCATCACAATATACTTATAAATATAATTTTTATATTTGATTTATTTCAATATATTTAGAAAATTATTATGAAGATTGTTGAAATGATCGTTGTCAAAAAGGAGTTTTGAAATTTTCAATAATATTTGATGATTTTAAAATGTTGAAGATAATTAATTTTGTAAAAGCCCTCGTCATTTATATAATATAAATAGAAATAGAAATACAAATAGAATTAAAGTGGTGACTATATATAATTATTATATATATAAATTGTGTGCAGTGAGCGAGTGATGCAGTAAATTGGTAATAACAACTGCAGAGGTCTTATGGATTTGATTGTGAGAAGTTAGTTTGGAAGAGAATAATTGGGGTAGCAAATGTTTTAGAAGGTTCTGGAGACATATATATACATATATAATATTATGAGAAAGAGAAAGAGAAACAGTCCGTCCCGGTCACTGTGAGTGAGAAGTCGGAACGGAGGCGAGGTGGCATTGAAAGTGTAGACCAGGTCCAACAAGAACAGAACAGAACAGAACAGAACAGCTGCAACTCTATCTTTGTTTCCCTTCTCATAATATAATAACAATAATAATAATAATAATAATTTCCCGCCTGGTTTTCATTTCTCGTCCCTTGGAACTGCTCCAATCCTCGGAACCCCAAAAAAAGAAACCAAACCCTAGAAGCTAGAAAGAACCGACCGATGGCTCCTCCTTCGGTCTCCGCCCCCTTCCGACCCAAGCGCTGAAGCCCTACAATACAAACATCCCCATCCCCTTTTCTCTCATGGCTACTCTAACCCCTCCCCCTAACCCCATTTCCTTTCCTCCTCCCGCGCCCCGCCTCGTGCGCATCCTCGTCTCAGACGCCGACGCCACCGATTCCTCCGACGAAGACGACGCACACCCACAGCGACAGCGACTTCTCTTGCCCCCGCGCAAGAGGGTCAAGAGGAGCATCATCAGGGTACAAACCACCGCTACTGCTGCTGCTGCACCCGCCTCTTCTGCTTCTGCCCCCCGCCGGTACCGCGGCGTCAGGCACCGACCCTGGGGCCGCTATGCCGCCGAGATCAGAGACCCTACCCAGAAGCGCAGGCTCTGGCTTGGCACTTTCGACACGGCTGAAGAGGCGGCTGCCGCCTATGACCTAGCCGCCCTCAGATTGCGCGGTCCCAAAGCTATTACCAATTTCCATCTCAACAAACAGGTCAGCTTTTCTCCTCATCCTTTGCTCAACCTTAAACTAGAGGCTATATTTCAAGGCCACACTGGTTCTAGAGGACCCAAAGAGGAGCCTCATCCCGTCCATGCTCCTGTTGCTGGGATTTTACCCAAGCAGGAGACCGATCAGGTGGCAGCTCCCATTGGTCCAGTCGTCCGGCTTAATAATAAACGCAAACTCAAGGGGCTTGTTCATGCTTCGGCTGAGCCTGCTTTCGATGCAAAACTATGCATCCCAACTGACAAGGAAGGGGTAAATGAAAAGAAGAGTGAGAGGGCCTTCGTCAGGGTGCCACACCCTATGACAGCATCTAAGAAGGTGGAGCCAGTAAAAGGCGAGGGGTGTAAAATCGTGCTGGGAAGGCTCAGTGCTAATGTGTATGTCCGTGAGGTCGGTGGTGGTGCCTAGCTGCCTAGGATAGATATTTGCTACTGTTCCATATGTGCCAGCTTATCTGACAGATTTGGTAATATAACCAAACAATTGTGTGCAATTTGTTACGGTTCAAATGCTATATTTGGATGATATGCTACACTGTTTCTATATTTTGTTGTAAGAAACAGATAATTGTGAAGTTAGATGATGTAGGTTGCTTCGTAATGGGTTAATGTTGAGCCGGATGAATTGTGCATGTAATGTTATGTTTGGTTCTTGCCAAATTTTTTGGATTTAATTGGTATGGAGCAGCTGGTACTGATATCCTTAGTTTGTGTGCTGTCTGTCTGTCATGGAACATTAAAGTTTCTTTTGTGCAAGGTTGTTTTTAGTTTAGTATGTGGCTTTGCATGAGTCCATTACCTTCTGTTTTGTAGTTATTTATCAGCATGGAGAAGGTTATGAGATGTCAAGGTGTATGGCCATTGTTGTTGTGTACAAAGTTTTAGAATATTCTAGTAGCTTGCACATTTAATGTAATAGCCATGTAATGTATAATTTTGTGCGAGATAACTTTGGCACGTGATGTACATATGTCTCTGCTAAATTTTATCAGTTGCTTGTCATCTTAGCTTATTTTTTTATCACCTTTTGAAGCACTCTTCTTAATTGGAAGTTGGTTTGAAGATAAATATTAGGCCATTGTTATACCTCATCTCTTTATTTTTGCCATATTTTTCGAATGAAGGAGAGCATCAATAACGTGAATATTGGTTTCTTCTTTTTAATTTGCAATTTGTGCTTGTGATAGATCAACTACTTGAAAAGTACTTGATCTCTGCTGCTTGTGGTTTGTAAAAGGTACCACTGGATAGGTTATAACCTCGAAGGAGGAATGTGTCAGACAAAACTGTATTGTTTTATGGGTTTCGGATTTTTAGAGAAACCGCAACTTGGCTTACTTTAGAACACGTAATGACATATCAAGTGGTGAATCTTTCTAAGAAAATGACGAAGAAAGAAAGATGTCAGCGATAGCATTGGAAAGAAGATATTGTTTTGTTTATGTAAGAATTAAGATGCTACCTAATAATATTAGCATGTAAGCGGGAAAAATGTGGTGAGCATACCAACTAATGTCGCTAAGCTTCTACAAAAAGACAATCGTGGTTCACCAAAATGGAATATGATGGCAGTTTTAGAAACACAAATTTTGCACCCCACCCATTAACTCAATGTCAAAGTTTGATGAAACTGAATAGCATCAGTTGCAAGTTGCAACAGAAGAATTGCTGCGCTATAGAGTTGAGTGAAGCTATCTTTTCTGTTGGTTGATACTTGATACTATGAAAGGCCCAAGCCCAGTACGAAAACTCTTTTTGGAAGTGGGTCCAGTAAAAGTTTCTATCCTCTGGAGTTCGGCTTAAGATTTGCACTTTGCAGTTTTTCATCACGACCGTCCGATTTAATTTCGACGGTTTGTAGAGCATGACTGATTGAGATGAGAAAGTAAGGTAAAGGTTCTGAGATCGATGAGATGAAGTCTGAGTCCCTCGTTCTAAACTAACAATCTGCACAATCATGAAGGAGTTCATCCCAAACTGAGATGGGCTTGGCCCTTATTTTTTAGTCAAAAAAAAAAGAAAAAAGAAAAAGAGATGGATTATCCGTGAGTCGTAGAAAAGTTCTTGTTTAGAAAATTTTTAATTAACATTAATTATCTTCCAAACATTGTAATATTGCCTATGACAGGTAATATATCTTGTGTTATATTAATGCCTTTTCATATTTAGTGAATCAAAATCAAAAGATTTTTCCAACCCGGTTTGTTTCTCGGCATTTCGTTTAGTCCCACATTGGTTATTTCAGAGAAATTAGGTCTTCGGTAGCCTTTAAAAGCTAGAGCCAGGGTTGCTACACACCCAAAGAATTAATGAATAGCTTAGATTAGATTCCCCCTGAAGGTTGCCCTATGCGTATGCGTCTCTAGAGAGAATAGAGAAGTCGATGATAGCATCGACGCCCTGCAATCTGATCGGGGCTACACTGCAGCTGCAGCTGTCAAATTTTGGCTGAGAAGCTGTGATCAGATTGCGAGCGCCGATGCAATCGCTGATTTCCAAATTATGGTTCGCGTCAGTAAATCTGCGAAAATTGGTATGTGGCTTAACTAAAGTCTATCTAAATTTGATAATATTTTGTTTCTTCTTGTTGTCCTTTTTCCAGAAGTGGCTGTTAGGCGTACTTTGCAGAAAATAAGAAGGGTACAGAGTTGCTTGTTAAGGTATGCTAATGCCATGCCATCTTGTTTAACTAACCTGATTCAACATGTCTTTGCAGATCCTCTCCTGTTTGTACAGGATCCTTTAGGCGGATCTATGACATCTATTTCAAACTCACAAATTATAAAAGGGTAGGGGAACAGTATCCCAGGACCCAAATGCTAATTGAAACCAGCACTGCAATCTCTAAGGTACAGTAGTAAGCTAATTCCAGGGCCAGGCTCAAGATGAAGATGTAGTATCAGTATGGCTTTGGTATTTCAAATCAGTAGCTTCCAGAAACTGATTTGAATAATTCTGCAAAGTACGTACAATGAATGAAACAAAGAGTTGCTCAGATCAGCTCTGGATACCTCCAAAACATTAAACATACATGCATACATAGATTAGGAGGAAGTTGAGTTTCACTAGACTCCTCCTTGACGAAATCTGATGCTTCTCCCCTTGGGCCTTGGGACATGGGGATTGGGGAGTCTACTTCTCTATCTACAATGATTGACCTATCTGACTATACATACTGGATTTGACAGATAATTGGATGAAATAGTATTTAGAACAGGATTATTGGTCTGGTCATGCATGAATCATGATGCAGACGCCATATTTAAAATTCAATGATTGACCTATATATCTGACTATAATTAACGCTGTGTTGACTTATTATAGTCTAGAATATAGATAGAAAAAATGCCCAAATGGTAATAACAAGTCTGAAAACTCAATCTGAGTCGGATGTATTGTATTCTTGTTATTATTATTATTAGTAGAATAGTCATACCAAATACCCCAATCCAATCCTTTCCCTTTCCGTCTCCGAGCCGTAATCTAATCAGTCTAGATTCTCTGTGCCTTCGTAGCACAACCCTTTGCGTATCGCATTTGGCGTAGCCGCTAACGGCCTAAAATGACACAAGATATATGTTTAAATAGCTTCATGCCAAAAAAACGAGACAATAATTGGGTGAGTCATTTGTGGGTTGATATAGAAAAATACGCTTTTCCTATGATTGGATGAGCAACAAACATATGCTTTTCCTATCCTATGATTTAAAACACGAAACCACTACAGATTCTACCACTACATCTTTTGGATGGTAGTTTCGTGTTTTAAATCATTGGAAAAGCATATTATTTATGTAACTTTTTAAAAGAACACACCGTACTGAATCTTCTTCTTTTTTTTTTTTTGCATTTAGAAGTTTTTTTTGGAACCTTGCTAACTATCATCTAGAGAATTTCATCCAATGTATTCGTCATTTTTGTTACGCATTGAAAGTAATTTTCTTTTAATTTGTTTACTCCTCTAAATTAGTGACCTTTGAATTACTTATGCCTGTTAAGCATATTGTGTTTTAATGTTCAGATAACATGTTTTCTAATTTTCCATCATAATAGAATAATGAAAGGTAAATTTGCTAGAAAATTTAATATGTAAAACGTGATTGCAATAGTAGTGCACGTAGCAATACCATAGCATATGAAATCGGTACAACATTCTAGATAATATTACTTATTGATAATAGCTTTATAAACTCGATATAATTAATGTTATTTGTGAGACTGGTATTATCGTTGTATTATATTGCTAAATAAATTAAAAGCTTTCATGGATTTAGTTCATACATATTTTATTAGGATGGCGATGTAGATCTTTTGGCGTATAACAGGCCACAGAGAATCCGCGGAGATGCAACCTTTGACCAACCGACCCCTACCCTACCTGCAATTAAAACCCAAAACTTTCTCCGTCTCCGTCTCCGTCGCTTTTATTTGAATCACCGTTTACTTATAAAATCACCTGAAAAAATAATTAAACATTTCAAATAAAAAAGAGTAAACATGTCAGATAAAAAGACGTAAATAATTCTTATATATCAATTGTGGACCATTGATTTCTGTAATTTGATATAATATGTGGTCTAAATCAAAATCAGAATTTTTATTATAAAAGATTAAATTACTACCAAATTAACTATTTATTTAAAAGAAAGACTAAATTATTGATTTTATCATATTTTTATCGTCTAACATGTAAACTTCTTCTATATGAAACAATAATAATATAAATGTTTTATTTTCTTATTTGAGGACATCTTTGTCAGTACTTTTGAAGAATTACGGTTTGCCAATTTGTCGAACTATAAAAGGGTTACGGAAACCCGTTCCGTTCCATGAATACGAAAAGAAATCAACTATCAGTTGGACAATTAACAACAAAGGATGAGAATTTTTTTTAACATCCCATTCCCGTGAGAAAAAAAGATGGAAAAATTTACGTGCCATCTCACGAATTAATTTTTTCGACGTGTTGTGTCGTATCGTATTAAATAAAAGAGAATTGGTTAACATTACAAGTATTATGATATGACGTGTTGACACAACATGTTAAACCTATCAAGATATATTATAATTTATTTTAATTTTTTTAGTAAAAATTCATTTAAAGTAATTGAATAAATTGTAAATATAATGAATTTTTGGTGGTCAAGTTGTGTCACGTATTGATGTCAACACGCATGCATGTCATGTGGTACTTATCATTTTGGAGAAGGAGAAAGGAAAAGGAGAAAGCTAATGACAAGTTTTGAGGTTGATTTGGTACAACTGGGTGGGGCCGGATGGGATTACGAATGGAGAGAGAGACGTAGCTTGGAGGGTTCGGTTCTTCTTCTTTCTTTCTTTCTTTTCTTCCGACCTTTCTTTTGTGTTTTTAAATCGAAATATATATTATATTAGTATAATAATCGGCAGTGGGAACGGGAGTCAGGGAGTGGGACCGGACAGGGACTCCTCGATTCCATCTCCATTCTCCCACAACACAAACAAATTCCCCATTTCATTTCATTTCATTTCATTTCAGCCTTCAAAACAAAAAAATTCCTCTCTCTCTCTCTCTCTCTCTCTCTCTCTCTCGCATCGAATTGAAGATCATTTCAGCAATTTCAGGTAAGATTTTCTCTCCCTCTCCTCCCTCTGACGCTTTATTCAATTTAATTAATTCTAGATCTTTCATACCTGCTCTTCCATCATCAATGTATTCCACGGATCTGACCATTTTTTCACCTCTACCTCTTTAAAATTAAATTAATTATTATTTATATACAAACTTGTTCATTCATCTCATCTCTGCAGAATTAACTTTTAAGTATTCCTTTTCCTTGTCAAATAACAATTAACAAGATCAGATTTTATGTTAGGAGCTCTTGTCATTACCTAAAATAAAATAGGTAAGAGACAGGCTTCACCTCTTTTTCCTTTCTTGCGCGCGTTTCTAGTTCTAGCTTTTTTTAATTAATTAGTATCGATTTATACAACTCCATTACTTGTTTCTTATTTACTTGGTTAATGGTAATGCAACATCTCAAACACTACTAACCCAATAGAGATTTCCTTTTTGGGAAGCTCATACTCATAGCTCTCTCTCTCTCTCAGCATGTATTCAGAGTAAAACACCTTTTAACTTCCTCAGTACTCTATAACTTCATTTCTATTTTGTTATTATTTATAACTGATGGTTTCAATAAAACTATTTGTTCTGCAGTATTGCATCATGGCTTCAAAGCGTATTTTGAAGGAGCTCAAGGACCTTCAGAAAGATCCTCCAACCTCATGCAGTGCTGGTATATTTCAATTATCTTCTTAAACTATCTACTTTCAGAAACCATCCATAATAGCCCTCACATCATAGGAAATACTCCAAGTGTGCATGACATTTACTCCTTTCATTATACAAATTCTTATCAACTTGACCATTTGCTCTTATTTTAAGTCCCCGAACTACCCTTCTGTTTCACACTGCCCCTTGTTGACGTGTAAGGCCTATTTTGAGGTCTCTGTGAAATTAAATGAAACTATATTCTTTTCTTTTTTCGTGGGTTGAATGCCAAATTTTAGAATCTGGTTTCAGCAATGACCAAAACTCCACAGTTTTGTAATTGTATCTAATTTTCTAAAGATTTTTTGAGTACCACATGTACCAAAAGTAAGAATCAAATGAGTCCCAATCACCCAATCAGACTGAACACTAATTCTAATAAATGTCAGTCAGAGCCTTTTGTCCCAAACAAGTTGGGGTAGGCTAGAAATGACACCCCAACCCTGGTCATTTCTTGTATATATGGGATACGGCTGAGTTTTTACGCTGGCTCGCCAAGCCTATCGCAAGCATGCGGGCTTGGACCCTGGACCTCTTAGAAGAGAGCCCAGTGCTCTTACCACCTGAGCTACTAGACCACATGCTAACAGTGCACACAAAAAAGAAAATAATAATAGCTTGTTTAAAAATAGAGAGCTTTTTCCAAAATAAGAAAGTTGCTCTTTCAAAAAGAATAATTTTATATATGAATAGGTCCTGCCGGGGAGGATATGTTTCACTGGCAAGCAACAATTATGGGCCCGCCGGACAGCCCTTATTCAGGCGGTGTTTTCTTAGTCAACATCCATTTTCCTCCTGACTACCCTTTCAAGCCCCCCAAGGTAATTTTTTCATTCTTTTGGTATCTAACCATCCTTTCAAGAAAAATATAATGTCTTCTGATTCGGTAGTAATAATGTGTAGTCCAAAGCACTTAAAACATTAGTGATAGAGGTACTGATCAAGACCAGGATGCTTGTTTTATTTGTTACAGTGGTATATGAATCAAGTACTGTTCAGATTTACTCATTCCTTTTTATCCCCACCTCCTTTTATGTTTTATGAGGTTCTATGTTAGAATTTTGCCTTAAGCAAGTGTTAACAAACACATAATATTATTAGGCTGAGTTGTTTCCTTATTCAGACAAATAATCTTGTTCTTGTAATACAACTGAGAACCTATTTAGTAACACAACAATTGGAAACCTGAAAGGTTGCATTCAAGACGAAGGTGTTCCATCCAAATATAAACAGCAATGGAAGCATCTGCTTGGATATTCTCAAGGAACAATGGAGCCCTGCTCTTACTATCTCGAAGGTATACTTATATGCATGCACCTAATAATGACCCAAATTAAACATATAAAAATTTTATTTGAACATACCAAAGGTGTATTTTTGTTGAGGCAGTCAGTGGGACAAGGGGATACGGTTGGGTGTGTGTTTTGAGATGAAGAAAGACCTTCCTAAGTCTTCTTATAGCCAGTGCCAACCATACAAGCACTTGCAATAGTCTCTCTCTCGTTCCCCTTTGGACTGGATCCTCTTTCTTTTTACTCTTTGCTGTCACTTACTAATTTACTTAAACATTGTGATCAGCTCGATGTTAGTATGCTCCCTTAAATAACGAGTATTTTGCTAGTATAATACAATTCTCAAATTTGCTGTGTCAAAATTAGCACCAGGAAGATAAGGAAAGAAAAACTAACTGTATTTCAACAGGTCTTGTTGTCAATTTGCTCGCTCCTAACAGATCCGAACCCAGATGACCCGTTAGTGCCTGAAATAGCACATATGTACAAGACCGACCGGACCAAGTACGAAAATACTGCACGCAGCTGGACCCAGAAGTACGCCATGGGCTGACGATATGGGCCTCAGATACTTCCTCAAAAACAATTTTTAAGTACAATTTAATGGCCTATTATGTTAACTATGTGATCCAGAAAACTAGTTCTCTTCTTTCAATTGTTGGTCAAGCTGTCAGGTCGTGAATCTTTGTTAATAAGCTAAACTAAATTCTTGATTGTTTTTTTTTTAAGTAGGTGTTGTGACATTGAAATGTGGTGCTGGTTGATTGTTAATAATCTAATGTTAAATGCCTTGTCGTTCTATTGTTGTGGAACCAGTACTGATTCAAACCCACCCCCCTCCAAATGGGAAGAGGATAATTGCCATTGATTTTGGGCCACTTGAGAGTTATAATTATTATGGTACGAGATATGGCCTATTAATAAACACTAGTAGGTTAATTCGTCGGTGACGCATGGATTTCAGGTATGATTTAGCAATGTGGAAGATAATTTATTTATATATACGATATCGGGGTTCTCCCAATTCTCAGCCGTGTACCTGTAGACTGTAGTTCAGGATCTGTGAACTAGCTAATTCTGTGGTACCTATATATAACTAGTAGAGAGATCCTGTCGAGCATTTGCAAAAGAAAAATTCAGAATTGATATTTATATGTAAATCAACAAATATTTTGATTCGACAGGGAGAATCAATAGAGTACAAGGGAAGGCATTTCTAATTGCTGCCTTGGTATCCTTTGTCGTCCAGTTTTGCAGATTGTTGTTAACAAAAGTTGTTTGCGGCACCAAACTCTCACCTATTTACAGCATGCTATATATTTTACAAAAGTATAGCCACATATAGAAGACTTTTATTCTCCAGATTAACACAAAGCCATTTGCAACTATATTAGGACAAAGGGCTTGAACAAAACATTGCAAATTATTTTTAACAAAACTCGAATTTGCTTCCTAAACCGTATTCAACACCACAGATACTCTCAAGAATATCACAAACATTTAAGTATGTGAATAATGTTAGAGGGAGGGAACCTCAAAGCATCTTGGAAAACTAAAAAGTTTCCCAAATGAAAAAATTGAAAACATACCAACGCTCAAAGGTCGCATTCATTTACAAACTTCTATCCTTAAACATTTTAGATAAGAGATGTAAACAATTCTTATATCAATTATGGATCATTGATTTGTGTAATTTGATCTCATCTATGGTCTAAATCAAGGTTAGACTTTTTATTAGAAAAGATTAAGTTACTACCAAATTAACTATTTATTTAAAAGAAAAGACTAAATTATTGATTTTACCATATTTATTGCCTAATATGTAAAGTTCTATACGAAACAATAATACTATCAATTTTATTTTCTTATTTGCCCACGTATTGAGGATGTCTTTTGTTAGTTTATTATAATGGGAATGCTTCATGGATATACAAATTCTTAACCGGACTTTCATCACACTCATTCATTCTAAAAAACTATTAATTCATTATAAATTATAAATGGTTGTGATTATCCTGTTCAGAATTGTATCCATAGAAAAATTTTACTCAAGAATAAGCAATATTATACGGATGCCAAGAGCCAACCCAAGAAATATTTGGAACCTAAACGTACAACTAGGTTCCTCATTCGATGCCACTTCCAAACACGCCAGGTTCTAAATTGTTTTTTTTTTTTCCTTCTTTTGTCGGGTACGCACAAGTGCTCGAGATATGGTAAATGGTAATAATATTAGTAGCCTCAATACGTGAACAAATAAAAAAACAAAATAATATTAGTCAATAAAAATATCTAGAAACTTCCAGCGATAAATGTGGATATCTTTACAAAAAAATAAATTAAATTGTTTAAACACCACTGATTCTTTTTTGTTAACACTATATTTGCTTTGGGGTAAGAGGGAGGGAATGAGATTGGAGGTGAAATTTAGACATTTTTTTTTTGTGTTTGGATAGAAGAAAATTGAGAAGGAAATTTTTTCGTGAGGGGAAATGTTTTTCGAAATGTGCAAATTTGTTCTTTCTCCAAATTGGTGGAGAATGGAAGGAAAAGAAAATTACAAATATAAGACTGATCCTCTTCATTATCAATCCAAATAAGAAAATGTAAAATTATTTTACTTTCTACCCCATCAAATCTCTTCCCTCTTCATATTTTTCTTTCCTTCCTACTCTATACCACCAAACCAAACATAGTGTAAAGGATCTGACCATTTATCTAAAAAAAATCAACATCTAGACCACGCATCAAATCAGATCACACAAATTAATGGTACATAATTGATATAACAATTGTTGCCACCCTCTCTAGTGAATTTGTTTCGACTTTTTATTGATGCATTTATAATAGTAGAGATATATATATTGATATGATGTTGAACAAACAAAATAAAAAATTATGCCAAAATTTGAAGCTAAATCTGCGTCTAAATAGATACGAAGCAAAACATATTATAATTACTTAATATGAATTTAAAATATGAACAAAACATACATTAACTACTATAAATTTTTAGATATGGACAATGCATTTTTAACAACAAATAAAGATGCAAAGCATGATGGAAAATAAGTTATTTAAAATAAAACTAATAATATCAAAACAACAAAGCTGATAAACAAATGTATATAGTTTTATAAAACATAACATATACAAGTATGTCAGAATTTTTTAATAAAAGAAGAAAAAAAATAGAATTTGAAAGAAACACAAAAAAATGAAAGTTCAAAAAAATCTTTATATTAACATACTTTTTTTTTTAAAAAAGGGCAATAAATCTTAGAATAAAAACTGATATGCCGATATGACATTGATAGAATACTGTATTGATTGCCCTCGGAGACGAAAGGGTCTTTCCATTTATCTAATCACAATAGATTATGCATCTTTTGCCTGCTAATTAATAATAAAAAAAAGGGAAAAAAAAAGATGAGTAGGAGCATCTAGAAACAAATAAACGGGAAAACATGAAAGATAGAAAAATAGAAAAGGAACAGCTCTTACTACAGGTACAAAATTCATGCTAATCAATCAAGCCACATCCATGCAATACATAAATAGCACTGCTACACATCCATCCAAGAAGATTTATTTTCACAAGCTCATAACGTTTGACACCTAAAGCAAGAACTACAAATTTAATAAACTAAAAGACCCTCATCCCTTCCCTCTCAGACACGCATACGCACACAAGTCACAATTTCTCTCTCAAAGCTAAAACCTCGCTCCCTCTCATCATATATGACTGTTAAGTTATATAACTCTAGATAACGAATAAAATGAATACTCTACACTCATGCACCAACTCTGCTACAGAGGAACCAAAAACAAAAGGAGAGGCTCAAAGACTACTTCAAGTTGAAACTATAGATAATCTAAAGACCGGTTTTGGCACGTTTCATTCCACTGCTACCAAAAGGGGAAACACTGCCACTTGGAAGAGGGCTCTCCTCTCTCAGAGTAGAAGAGTTCAGCATCGCAAGTTCTCTAAGCTGTTGCTTCTTGTAAATGTCTTGCGACTCATCCTGCCGAAGATATATAAAATAATAATCACAATTCAGTCCCTGAAATATTAACATTACAAACAACTGGGCATTTGGGTCATGAGAACTGTCATCAAGGACTAAATGGAAACAAACCTTTGAAAACAAAACTGGTATAAATTCACACCTGATTCAGTACTTAGCTACTCAGTACATATTTTAGTTCCTGCTAAATGAGCAAAACCAGTAGAGAAATTTGAAAAAGAAAAATAAATAAATAAACCTTCAAAGTACCGGATGATATTGTAAACTAGCAAAATTCCGTTCTAATTTAGTTCACTTACAACAGGCTTTAGCAATTCTTCAATGATCTCTTGCGCTTGTTTCAACCTCGCATCAATTATATTAGCAGGTAACTCAGCCTCGATCAAGATGTGTAAAGGGTCAGTCAAGTGCTCATAACCAAGCCTTCCCTTTAATTTCTCTTCCTTCAAAACACAAGAAAGAAAGAAGGGAAATTTCAAACTCAAGTAAAAGCTAACTGTACAAATCTATCTTTCATTTGCTTCTCTTTGCAAACTATAACGAATGACTTGTAGTAATCGCAAATAAGCACCCAAAAAATTACATTCACTATGAACACCCCAATATTTTTCTTTATTTGCAAGGTAATTTCATTTTTGAATAATGTGATTGAACAGGCTTTGGGAGAGAGTGATAGAACATCGCTTGAGACGGATGACAAACGTTTCGAAAAACCAATTTGGTTTTATGCCTGGGAGGTCAACCATGGAGGCCATCTTCCTAATAAGGCAATTGATGGAGAGATATCGGGAGCGAAAGAAGGATCTACATATGGTTTTCATTGATTTGGAGAAAGCATACGACAAAGTGCCAAGGAAAGTTATGTGGTGGGCACTAGAAAAGAAGAAAGTCCCCACAAAGTATGTTACCCTCATCCAAGACATGTATGATGGTGCCGTTACTTGCATCAGGACATGTGATAGTGTAACTAGTGACTTTCCTATTAAAATAGGACTACATTAGGGATCAGCTTTGAGCCCGTATATTTTTGCCTTAGTGATGGATGAGATCACGAAGGATATACAGGGAGAGATTCCTTGGTGTATGCTCTTTGCGGACGATGTGGTGTTAGTCGATGAGAGTAGGACGGAGGTCGATAGGAAATTGGAATTGTGGAGACGAACTCTAGAGTCCAAAGGGTTTAGGCTTAGTAGAACTAAGACGGAGTATATGGGGTGTGAGTTTAGTGGGATACGACTAGTGGACGGAGATGTCTGTCTAGACGGGCAGGTAGTACCTACGAAAGATACTTTTCGATATTTAGGGTCGATGCTGCAGAGCGATGGCGAGATAGATAAAGATGTTAGTCACAGGATAAGAGCGGGGTGGGTGAAATGGCGACAAGCATTAGGCGTCCTATGCGATAAGAAAGTCCCGCAGAAGCTAAAAAGCAAGTTCTACAGGACAGCGATTAGACCTGCGATGTTGTATGGCGCAGAATGTTGGGCTACTAAAAGACGACATGTCCAGAAGATGAGTGTAGCTGAGATGCGTATGTTGAGGTAGATCTGCGGTCACACGAGGAAAGATCGGATTAGAAATGATGACATACGAGATATGGTTGGGATCGCACCAATAGAGGAGAAGTTGATCCAACATCGTTTGAGATGGTTTGGACATATCCAACGCAGACCTCCAGAGGCACCGGTACGTATCGGAATTCTTAATCATTTCGAGAACACCCGGAGGGGGAGAGGGAGACCAAGATTGACATGGGAAGAAGCGGTAAAAAGAGACCTTAAAGAATGGAACGTCTCCAAGGAGTTGGCGATCGATAGGAGCGCTTGGAAGTTAGCAATTCATGTACCGGAGCCATGACGTAGGAACTTAGGGGTAGGAGCGATGCCATAGGTTTGTAGGTCCCTCTATTAGGTCACGGTCGAGGTCTAGGTTTCTACTATTACTATTATTATTAGAGGTATTATTATTAGTATGGCTAGTCTTACTATTAGTATTTTTATGTTTTGTATTTTTTTTGTTCTTGGATGTGTCCTCTTGTTGGGTTTCTTTCTAGCCTACCCCAACTTGTTTGGGACAAAAGGCTTAGTTGTTGTTGTTGTTGTTGTTGTTGTTGTTGTGATTGAACAGGCTTAATGCATTCATTAAATCTAATATTATCTCCAATACCTACAGACTAATATCATTTCTCTTCAACAATCCCACTCATATGAAATTAACTAAAACAAAGCGGAGTAACCTATATTCTAAGCCTGTAAGTTGAACAAGAGGCTTACGGAGTGAATTTGTATTTAAGATGATACACATATATGGTCATACTTTGTTTCACCTAATCTTGGTTCTAAAAATTGGTTACATCTGATTATACAGTTTATCTAAAACACAACCAAACCATAAACACCAAAAAATTGGGTGGCAAATGGTAAGAACAGTCACATAATTGAAGCAGAACCGACCAGTACGAGACTCTGACAGTTAAAGTATCTCATAAAACTAGCAAGATCTAGACTCGACTGTTACGAGACTCGACTGTTAAAGTATCTCATAAAACTAGCGAGATCTAGACTTGGCAGATTTTGGCTGGCCCTGACAGGCACCAACTAGTACAAAATACAACTTCACTACAGCTGAGCTCAATTACCTTTTCTGGATCTTTAATAGAGCCCTTTCCTCGAATAAAAACCCGACATCCAGTTGATGCCTCAACTCGTTTCAAGGAGTTTCCTCTCGGTCCGAGTATCCTTCCAACAAAATTGAACTAGAAAAACAATAAAATTATGTAAACTTCTTTTCCAAAATTAAAAAAAAAAGAGAACTAAATAGAAATGTTCATTTCATTCTTTCATGGAAACCAATCTGATGAAAATCTTTGTCTGCATCATAATCATTTGATTTGGTGGTTTTGAGCTAATACAGAATATACTAGGCCAACTTTGATGTTGTTGCTCAACAGACTAATAAACTTGGAAACTAAAAAAAAATTTAAAGCTAAGCTTACATTAGGATAAGCGTCCACTGGAATCTCTAAACGCAGGATTTTCTTCACTAAATAAGAGTTCGGGCTTGGTGGAGGCGCTTGCCAATCCATTGTCATCCCTTGGGGAATCCCCAACCTCTGTTTCCATAGAAAATAAAAAACCAACCAAGTCACGTCACTTACAAATTGATTAACAATTGACAAAGATTAACCACGGACATGTTTTTGCTCAACAAGTCCAACTGACTAACTTTCAGATGGATTGCAAAAATTCTCATTTGTTCAATTGACAGCCAGTTGTTTATTTCTAGCTCTAATTCTGATAATGTTGCAAAACTACAAGATAATATATCAAGTGGTAAGACCACAATAAAGAGAAAAATTTATCTAGAAGCTTTCAAACTTCAATTTGTTTGAGATTACTATGCATTTCTGCCTATGTTAGTTGACTGAAAATCAAAAGCTCAACAAGCCTGGTTGGAGAAAAATAAAGAAAGCTGAGCCCAAGGGTATGCATAGGAGATAGAATAAGCTGGTTTGCGGAAACCAGCTCAGGTGCCAAACCAGATAATATACAGGTCAGGTCAGGTAGCATTTGCAGAACAAACCATTCAAGCATTTTACTGGCTTCATATTTTTCTTCTTTGTATTTTATAATTGAACTGTTGTTTTTTCTTTTTCTTTTGGAGGACTCATGCGGTGGGGAACCTATAGTAATGAGCGAGTGCAGTACTGCCAGAAAGCACTTCAATCCTTACAAGGTAATGTACCCAATTGCTGCTCACCCAAAATTTTCCTTTTATTATTTACAGAGAGAAAAAGGACTTGTACCTCTTGTTGAAGATTATTCCAAGGTCCTAGAACAGGCCCACCTAGGTTAGATCGAATATTTGGCGAAGACATCGGACTTGGGCTTCGTTGGTGCAGTCTGTCATAATCTCCAAACCCATGATTCGGAACCATTCCAGAGACTCTCATTATTTCTGACATATTTATACAATTTAATAAAAAAATGTTAGCATAAAAAAATAGAAATAGTGCCATCCACATAAAAGCGTTATTCAGAAATATTCGAGTACAAAATCAATAAAATATCTCATGTCAAAAGTAATAAACAAACGATCAAACGAATAATCAATCTTGATACTTGTGAGAACAAGTGCATTCAAGAAAGATTTCCTGACGATCTAATCATAAACGCAGAACAAAGAAAATGAGTTGCAAAAAGAAATTACCCCATGCTCAACTAATACAACATTGTGCATGTAATTGGGCATCAATTTGAATGATCAAAGCTGCATAAAGCTTAATAGTAAACTTATAAGCTGCAAATTCTGGATATCGCATAAATTAAAGACATGAGAAACATAAAGAAATATCAAAATGAGCAGAGGAATATATTGAACGAAAGATATTCTACCTTGATTTAACAATCGACTACAAATTGGAAGCACTTGCATGAAAGGCCCGAACTTCTGGTGCTCTGCTAATAGCTCTGCTAAATAGTGGCTGTAACTGAAAAGGCAAAAGTTCATTTGTTATGTACTGTGACATTGCAGAAATTAAGACACGGAAATTGGAAAAATATTTTTTTAGTATTATAACGTGCAATTCTATGCCTGCATTTAATATAAGAAACCCAAGATGATGTCACAAAATCGATGATTAAGCGAACCAACATGAATGATTATGATTTCTTAATGTTAAGTATAACAAAAGAGCATGAAGTAAGAGAAATCGTTTGCAAATGCCTCTGATTTAGCGCTTGTTTGAGTTTGCTATGTTGATTCCATGAAATATTTGTTCAAAAATAACATTAAACAGCTATTATTTAGAATAAACCCATACTATAAAATTCATAGTACAAAAGCACAGCATAACAAGTGATAAAACAGCAGAAATCCAAACTTCAATTATGTGAGATAATGGACAGATAGTTGGATGAAGAAGGTACAAGAAACAATATGATCATGCTGGGATTCACAATGGCAAGCACAAACATGTACTATGTGGATAGAAACAATACAAGAACATGTACGAAGAAAATTTCATGATGTAACGCCTATAAAGTGAACTGTATTCTATTTTAAAGACAATTAGTGCTGATAAATGAAAGTAAAAAATGAGTAGAACTGATAAGACAAAGGTCTCTATGGCAACAGAATACATCAAGATATCCAAAAAGAAAGAAATTTAAGTCATAATAATTATAAGATAGGTCCGGAATGTGGAGTTCATGGGCAATTTGACAGATGAGAAAAAAATGAAAGAAAAATTGAAAACTGATGTAGAAAGAGTTATTATTATTTTGGGTTTGAGAAGAGAAATAGAGAATAGATGTGAGCACTAACCGGCGGTAATACCAGGGAGGAGAGCAACACATGTCTGATGGCATGCAAATATGGAGAATTTAGGGGACAGATGCAAAAAGTATTATTTATGTTTATTATTTATTATTGGCAGGAGGCAGGAGGCAACAAAAGAAGAGAGGAAGGAGAGAAAGGCAGCCTCACCCAGAAGGAAGGCCAGAAGCCAGAATGAATGAGAATAAGATGCAAAAAAAAAAAAAGGTTAAATTAAGAGTAGTGATGCCAAAAGAGAAAGTTCCCAAGTGCCAAGCAGGGAAAAAAGGGGAAATTTATCAATTTATAGGATAGGATCAAAGGAATATAAGATAGGATAGGATACCTCTCGACATCAGGGGCAGGGGCAGGCGTATTCCTAATTTGGGGCGAGAGGGTTCTCGCGGGGGAGAAGCTCCGGGCGTACATGCCCGACATACTATTCTATTCTAGTCTTCTCTCTATTTCTATTTCTATTTCTAGTTTCTAGTTTCTAGTTTCTTTCTTCCTTCCTTCCTTTGTTTCTAGAGAGACAGACAGAGACAGAGACAGAGACCGAGACCGAGACCGAGAGAGAGGTCTCCCTGAGTCTTTTGAGCAGTAAGTAAGTAATTACTGTAGGCTGCTGCTTGTGCTTGCTATTGCTATTGCTAGGTTTTCTTCTGTCTGAGAGTGAGAGAGAGAGAGAGAGAGAGAGAAGGCAGCAGAGCAGAGCAAGCCCATACGATTTTGTCTCTCTCTCCTCTCTCTCAGTCTCTCTCTCGATTGTGGCCTGTGGCTGTGGGCGATAAATACGCAGCAATTACATTACTTTTTTATTTATCCTTTCCTTTTTTTTCTTACTTATTAAAAAATAATATCAAACTCTAGGGTTTTTTTTTTTTGTTTCACTCAGGATTTCATATATAGTTACCAAATTCTAATTTTCTCATTAGATGCCCATCAAACGGTCCTCATAATACTATTTCACTTCTCTCTTTTGGTTTTAAAAAGAGGGGGGGGGGGGGCTGCTACTACTTACAACCAAAATAAATAAATATTGGATAACAACTGGATTTGGCAAACAATTTGCTGGTCATTAATCATGATTCATCACCGCCGCATTCATATTTATCTATTTGCATTTAGCATCCTACACACGACCAACTGGAATTATATTACTAGGAAACGTGTCATTACCCAAATATTTCTATTACACTTTATACTTTTCAAAAAAAATTTGTGAATAAAGAAAAAAGTAATTTATAGAAAATGGATATTTCTTTATAAAAATATTTTAAAAGTAAATTTGAGCTCACTAATTTTAAATTGTTGGATTTTTTTATCATAATTGTGTTTTTTAAAAAGAAGAAGATCTTTGTTAATCAACTTTTTTTAACGGTGCATGCTGCAGGGGCGGATCTAAGTGTATGTCCCCCTAATGCTCTCAAAATAATCCTTGAAAATACAATAATTACATGCAAATCAATTTGCTTTATTCTAAAAATTTCAGCATAGCATCATTTGCCCTCTTATTCTAAAATTCTGCCTCCGCCCCTGTGCATGCATGCATTGATCTATTTGAGGCCAATCTTGACCATTTTTAGATGAAAATATGTTGTGTGTTTTCTTCCACGTTTTTCAAATATATACAACAAAGAGATATACATAAAAAAGAAACAAATTAATCAAACACACTTCAGAGAAACTATTCTAAACAATATTATGAAAATTTTAATCAAATCTAATCTTAAATATCATGCACTTGATATGTCTGCATAGATAACGTATACACATGATATCTCATATTTATATTGCTATTTTGACCAGACTTTACATCGAAATCATGACTAAAGTTTTGATTTATTGCTATTTTTGCCCTTCTTTGCCAGATTTGGCACTGTCTTTTGCACGTTGTTCTTATTTGTAGGAATCCAAGGAAATCAGCAAGGAAAGCAGCAATTCAGGTGCTAGATGACTCATACCTAGCCTAGATTAAGCCCCGACTCAGCCCAATGAAGCAGCCCCGCTCGAATCAAGGCGTTTCTCAACCAGACCCTTCAATTCGGACCAAATTCCCCTGAATTCGGACCGAATTCCCGCACAGGCAAGATTCTGAAATTTTAGCAAGACCAATTCGGACCGAATTCCCCTGAATTCGGACCGAATTCCTGCACAGCCCAATTCCAGCGAGACCAATTCGGTCCGAATTCCCCTGAATTCGGTCCGAATTGCTATACAAGGAAGGTGTTCTGGTAGCGTTCTGGAGGCGTTTTCCCCATCTGGAAGCCTCCATTTTCGCCTGAAATCAAGGAAAACGTGTCTGACAGCTGCTAGAGAGTACTTAGGCGCCTTCCATCTTGGGAGGAAGCCATCTTTTTCATTCCATATTCCACCTTTCTCTCTCCAGCAGATCCAGATCTAGTTTTTAGCTCCTTTCTCTTGGCTCTTGCGACTTGGACAGGGGATAGAGACGAGTTTAGTGCTGTTGATTGCTGCTCCGACGGATTCCTTACTCTATATTGTGCATTTGGCAGTGATTATGTCCCAAAAACTTGGTCTATTTGTGTATTTCTAATACTTTTTTCTATTTTCTGGATTTATGGATTGTTTAGGTTTATATATTGTTATTTGCATGATTTTCATTAGCATGTTAGGCTAAAAACTTGTTGCTTTAGGGAATGATGTAGCTTAGATTTTAGTTTTGCTTGGTTTGCTTGTTTTGTTGATGGACGAAGCTAATTACCCTTGGGGTTTTTATTGAAATTGCTTGTGTTTGGACCTTTTATTACTTGTATCGCTCGACTTTTGTACGCGCGCAATTGTTGGGAACTTCTTTACATTCTATTAATCGAGTCCTGTACGAGTATTTCGAGGTAGGTCAATGGCGAAAGTCGACCAATTAATAACCAAAAGTGAACGTTTCTAGTTAGGCGAAAATCTAACTAGATACCTCGTAGAAAACCATTGGTAAACTCGAGTAAGTCCACCGAACAACGAAAGTTGGGGGTGCAATACACTCGAAGAAGGTTATTCAACACTAGATCCCATTCCAAATACCGTACCCAATAGGCGAAAGCGGAGGGTTAGGGAGTTAGGTTTGGCTAGATGGACCTTTGGCTTGAATAAATCAACAAAAGAGTAAACCACGGCATTTATGCAGTGGAATTCGGTCCGGATCTAAGGCTTGCGATTTTGTGGCCAGATCTAAGTGAAATCAAACCCTAAGGCACTTTTATGATCATATTTCAGTCCGTTAGAAAACTCCAAAAATATTTATTTTTATTGTCTTGCATAATTTTTGTTACTTGCAATTGCATTATTTTATTTCCCTTTAATTTGTTCTGCTTGTGTTACCTATTATCTTCTTGATTTTTACAGTCTAGATTTAAAGAAATAATAAGAATAATACTCATATCCATCCATGTGGGTTCGACACCTTTACTCTACTACAAACGTCTAGTCGAGTACAATGATTATTTTTTTGACCTTGGTTCACAACCTCGATCAACACACATAGATAGAAATATATCGTCGCACTCCCCCTCAAATTAGAGCATGAAGATCATGAATTCCCAACTTGCTGAGAAGATACTAAAATTATCGCTTGCCAAGGACTTATGTAAAGATATTTGTGAATTGTTCTATAGTCCGTACATATCAAGTAATAATGTCTGTGCAAATAATAACTGTCACATAATGACAATCAACCGGATTAGATGCTATATGAATAACAATTTGACTATCACAAAATAACTGCAAGGGTTGTGTATGTGAGACACCAAGAAATTGAAGAAGAGACTTAAGTCATGCCAACTCACAAGTAGTGGTTGCCATTGAGTGATATTCTGCTTCAGCCGAGGACCTAGATGTAGGAAGTGATTTGTGTACATATTTTAAATTTAAATCACATTTAACTAATTTAAACATCATGCACAACAAGAATCTAGTGGAAAGATATAAATTAGTGCAAATGGAGGGAAAAATAATTTTCACCTCTTCTTGTATAGTAACAAGAAGGCGCAACCAACAGCATTTGGAGTCAGTGGCGTGCTCTCCAACACTTCCTCTTTTTTTGCTCTTGAGTCCACCAAAAGAATTAACCAAATCCTTGTTTCTTGTTCTAGCAAGAAAAAGGATGAACCTAATCCTCTTAATTGCCTTCTTCTAATTTGAGAGTTATTTGAAAATCAGGATTTATAATTTATTAGATTAAATATTTTCAAAATTTTGAGAAAAATAGTAAAAAAAATTCAAAAATTGTAAAATTTGGTTTCTAATGAGATTTCAATATAAAGAAGATAATGAACGGTTTGAATTGGTTGTTTAAAGCATGAAATATAAGAACGAATTCGTAGCACGAAGGCCATCCGTATTATGCATAGCATTTTAGCAATTACACACACACACACTATTTTCACTAGTCTTTTTGACTCCACAAATGACACAACTTACTTCATTTTTTTCTCCCTTGATATCTATTTTTCTCGCTGCAGTTACCAAAATGAAGATTCATAAATTTCGAATTTAAGAGAATTTATGACCTTCAAGTATTTATTTATACTATATAAAAAGTTTGCTTTTGGGATGAACAGTAATGAACTGATTTTGATTTTTTGTTACTCACTCTGTGCTGTTTTTGGTGCGATACCTTCCTGTTGTATATCCTATGAACTTGCATAGACAACATACTTGCTCACACAGCCACACCACAATGATTTTGATTTTTTTTGTTTTACACTCTGTGGAATTCTTAGTGTGATGCAGTCTTTGTTGTAGATATCCTTTTTTTTTTGTTAAGCAACATACTTGCCTACACATCCACACCACAATGAGTCGGTACAAATAAGATTAGGGAAGCAAAGAAAGAAAAAAGGAACACAGTTCTTTCATTTCTACTCTCTAACAATAGACGTCTCTCTCCGTATAATAACTCAGCTGGTGGAGCTGAATACCAGCTGAGTTATTATTAATATTTTTTTATTGAAGCTATAATGAAAAATAAAAAATGGATCTTACTTTAATGGAAAATACCCATAGTATGTATCCCATATATGCTGAAAGTGAATTTTCTAGCTTTATGCCGATTGCTATTAGATTTGTAGCAGCTATCATTGTTAATTTTGATTCATACGGTTCTGTAATTTGAAACTGAATTATATTTATATTAACTATGAACTTCATATTCTTGCCAATTTCAATGTAGTACAAATTCTAAATAAAAGAGATTTATAAAACCACATCTATTTCATTCTTTACAGTGCTGCTTGAACTAATGAAGACCAATTAAAATAATAACGATCATAAGAATTACAATAATTTAGTTTCATCTCTAACAATTAGTGACTCTAGCAAATATATAGTCATTCTAACTCATGATTAACGGTCAATATGTATATTAAATAGGAATGTTTGCCAAAATTTGAAAATCAAAACAGAAGTTAAATGTCTAGGGGTAAAATTAGAAAGTTTTGTAAAGAACTTATCAATTATGAATGATTAACTGAATTTGGGATAAAGAATTGACAGAATTATCTTCCTTAATAGGTAGGAGGAAAATTATTTGAAATTGCATAGATCTTTAGGAAAAGGAAATATCAATTGCACATTAGCACTATAATTTTTCGTATTTTCTGATATTAGTGGAAGGAAAGGTTAGAAATCAAAAGAAGATAAATCATTACAAAGTTGGGGTACTTCCAAAATTAAAAACTGAAATTGGAGGGAATAATTCCAATCAACTAAACTTTGAGAGATGTACGTCTGATTTTCCTAATCCCTAAAATAAAAAACGTGAGTTTATTTCCCCTTTGTTCTTAACTTTTATACTGTAATGACAACACCTGTATATTTTCATCTATCTTATATATATCTGTAATCAGTGTCATCACAACATACAAATAATCGAAACTCTCCTGGATGAGCAATTTAAGTTAATAAACAACATAAACTTGCTAATAAATACTGTCAAAACTATTGGTTCCAGCGGAGCTGGTACGAAAAATCTAGTTTGAATATCATTTTAGCTTCTCAGGGTGTGTTTGGATTGTTGGAAGAAAGAAGAAGAAGAAGGAAGAAGAAGAAAAAAAATTATAAACAATCCAAACTCTTCACAAAATTACACACTTTTCAATACTTCTTCCCTTCTTCCCTTCTTCCCTTCTTCCCACACCCATCCAAACGCACCCAGAAGGAAGAACCGAGATAACACACAAGGATTGGTACGAAAGATATGTGGATTGTATCGTTTGTAGAACGGTGTAGGAAAGCCCCAATAATTAGCACAATAAATCCATGTCATTTTTGACACTTGCGTCTACACTCCTCTTTGTTGTTTGGTGTATGTTTCAGTTTGAATCCCTCTTCTCCAGTTGTTAGACCGTAAGAGGTAATCTTGCCTTAACTCCCAAAAAGCGTTCACTATAATACACACACAAAGTTTTGCTATGGTGAGTTCCAACTAGGGATGAAAACGTATCGGATACGGAGCGGATGTTGGTCTTCCCATATCCGCATCCATATTTTTTTTCCGGATACGGATACGAATACGGATGTATTCGAATACGGATACGGTTCGGATATTAAACGGATACGAATACGGTTCGGATATTATCGGATACGGAGTCGAATACGAATATATTTTCTCGGATACGGATTGCATTTTTTATTTTTAATTGATTATTTATTTATTCATTTCTTTAGTACTTCATGTTAATTTTATAGTACATAAAATTTGTCACATATAAGATATAGAAGAATATTTATGCCACACTATATTATTTATTACGCTAATTAGTCAGCATTACTCAATATTTGATACATTCAATCAACCCAATCTAAGATCCGTATCAAAATATTATATAATATCTATAAATTTAATTATTATTAACACTATTAATCATTTTGTTTATAATCTTAGAAATCCGTACTTGATTTCCAATAGATGTGTTGCATTCATATAAATAAATACATTATACATTTTTACCAACATCAGCGACTTGGTGTAGTGGTTAAGGCGCTGGATTGATATTGATCAAACTAGAGTTCGATTCCCACTGGCTCCGTTTGGATAGGTGTGGGAAGAAGGGAAGAAGGGAAAAAGTGAGAAGAAGTATTGGGAAGTGTGTAACTTTATGAAGAGTTTGGATTGTTTATAATTTTTTTTCTTCTTCTTTCTTCTAACGATCCAAACGCACCCAGTGAAAGGAAATTAAGTTCGGTGTGTTGAATGCGGATCTGAGTTGTCATAATTCGGATATCCGTTTAGCAAAGAGTTGCGGATACAGATTTTTATCCGTATTCATATCCGTATCCGCACTAATATATGTTCCCACATCCGCATTCGCATCCGTTTAAAAAAATCCGTATTCGCATCCGTATCCGTTCGGATGCGGATATTAATATCCGAATTCGCAAATTTCCGGATTCGGATACGGATCGGAGCGGATAATATCCGATCCGTTTTCATCCCTAGTTTCGACTCACTAAACGGATCCGTGAGTCGTGCTCAAAACTTTTAGATCTGGTTGAAAATGAATGATCCAAATCGTTCAATATGATCTCCCTAATAAAATCTCCATACATACCAAATTTTATATTTTTTCGGATTTTTAAAAACTGTTATTTTTGAACGGTTTAGAACTAATTAAATTAACAATTTTTTAAAATTTTAAAAATAAATATTTAAAAATTTTGATAAAAATATAAAATTTGGTGTTAAAGGAGATTTCAATAAAGAGATCGTATTGGACGGTTTGAATCAATTATTTTGATCTAGATCTAAGAGTTTTGAGCGTGACTCACAGACTTTCTAGTGAGTCACGACTCACCATAGCAAAACTCTATATTTATACAAGAACATGGTCCTAGCCCTCTTTTGGTTGCCACAAGTTGTCACAACTTCATATATTATCAATATTTAAAAATTTTAAAACTCAAATGATAAATTCAAACCGTTGGTTTTATTAAATCTAATGAGCGATGTGTTTGTATATAAGTTTTATAAAATTTAGAGTTGATTTGATATTTGATCAAGTGGTCAACAAATGAACGGATCTGGTTAACTATGACTCATTAATTTGAATACGTTTATTGTTTAATAACTTAATCGAGTATAAAATTAACTCTAAATTTTATAAAACTTATAAACAAAAGTATCATTTTTAAAATTGAACAAGATCAACAGCTTGTATTCAGAGTTTGAATTTAAATATTGATACAATATGAAGTTGTGGCAACCAAAAGTGGTGACACTAGAACCTTGCTATATATATATGTGTGTGTGTGTGTGTGAGAGAGAGAGAGAGAGAGAGAGAGAGAGAGAGAGAGTGGTTAAAGCGCCATCAATTTTCTATCTACTGGGTTTTCGAGATCCAAACTTCAAATGATCAATCCAAACCGTTTAAATTGATCATCATATTGAAATGCTTTTGGAGCTCTGACTCATCTCTGTCATGCATATTACCAATTTTTGTGGCACCCACATTTTTTTAACTATCATCATCATTATTATTATTATTTTGAGGAGATGCACCCACCTTTTAATTCGCATAATTGGTTTTTTATTCCTAAAAAATTTATATTCATTAAACCGCTTAGCTTTACGAGAATCTGCGTAACCAAATAGCTAAGAATGTTTTGTTTTATACTTTTGGGTGTGTTTGGATAGGTGTGGGAAGAAGGGAAGAAGGAAAGAAGTGGGAAGAAGTATTGGGAAGTGTGTAACTTTGTGAAGAGTTTGGATTGTTTATAATTTTTTTTTCTTCTTCTTCCTTCTTCTTTTTTTTTCTTCCAACGATCCAAACGCACCCTTTATGTCAAGATTCTGATATGGTCCTTGACATAAATTTCATAAAAGGAAGTGAGGAAAAAGGTACTGACGTAAATTTCATAATATGATAAATAGTGTTTTCTGCAATATTATACACATGCGAGCTTATATTGCATAATAATAAAGCCAATAGTATAGTATAGTGTGTACCGATGGAAAAAGAAAAATCTCTTATTTGGGAGCTTGAACCTGCCTCGTTGTATAAAATGTAAATCACGGGTCGTTTTCTTGGATTCAGACCGGATGCCACCCTTGCCAGGAAACTGGAGAGGATGCGGATGGGAGAATTTGGGTTTTCAAGACTTTTTGACTTTTTGACTTCCCAACTTGTTTTTATTAATTTCTTTTTAATTCCTTGCTAATCTCTGTCAAATTGGTTTAATTCATAAGTAATTCCGAGTCGTGAAAGCATATTGTTATAATTTCCGTTCCGGCCATGTAAAATTCAACAAATAAGGAAATGAACTAAAAATGTACACTTCGAGCCCACCTAAACCAAGTAAAGCCACTTGAAATTTGCTGTTGTCCTTGAACCACAAGAATTTTCAATACAAAAAACAATGACAAATTTTTAATTAGAGCTATGAATCTTTTGATACATATGGTTTACCTAAGCGATAAGGACAAAACCTGTAACATATCCAATACATCTTTTTTTTTCTTTAAATACACATTGTAAGATTGTGATCAGGGGCGGAACCAGGATTACGACATAGGGTGGGCCGATCAGCCGACCGTGGAGTAAAAAATAGCACTGTCTGTCGCGGCCGTGGAGTCTGTCGCGGTGTCGCCTGCAGCCTCTTGACTCCTTACTCCCGAGCCGAGAGAGAGAGAGTAAGAGAGATCAGAGAATGGAAATTGTCGAATTAGGAGATGGATTTAGAAATTAGGAGGAACAATTTAAAAATTATATATTTCTTTCTGTCTCTCTGACAGGAATTGGGAGATGAATTTGCGTAAGAGGATTAGAATTGGTCTCTAAGTGTTTACATTAAGAGACATGGAGTCTCTACTTAGACAACTAACTAGGTCAAATGAGCTCATTTACTTTAGCTTTGGACCTTTGGCGTAGGTCCAACTATAATATCTCCAATAAATTTTGCTACTGATCGTGATAACCAACAAATTGTTGATTTTCATAATACTGATTACGAAGGATTAAGTGCCTTCGCTTTTCATGTCCGCACTTTAAACCCCTTAATAAAAATTTTATAAAATTCATAATACGAAAATATAGTTATCATACGCGATATATATGTATATATATATATATATATATAGAGAGAGAGAGAGAGAGAAAGTTTAGCTACGGTGAGTCGTGACCAATACTCCCAGATCTAGATCAAAATGATCGATCCAAATCGTCCAATATGATCTCCCTATTGAAATCTCCATGTAAACCAAAATTTTCATTTTTTCGAAATTTTTAAGTATTTTTTTGAAATTTTAGAAAATCGTTAATCTAATTGGTTCTGAACCATTCAAAAACATCAGTTTTTAAAAATCTGAAAAAAAATACTTAAAAATTTCGAAAAAATAAAAAATTTGGTTTGCATGGAGATTTCAATAGGGAGATCATATTGGACGGTTTGGATCGGTCATTTTGATCCAGATCTAGGAGTATTGGTCGCGACTCACCGGAGAGTCCGTGAGTCGCGACTCACCGTAGCTAAACTCTATATATATATGATGAGTGAATTTTATATGCATATTCAGGTACCATTTTGTCTCCAAACTAAATCAATTGCCTTGAGTTTACATAGTTTAGATGAGTTTAGGTTAGTTTAATTAGAGTTTTGAGTCAAGAATGAGTTACTACCAATAGTTTCTAATTTTATTGCAGATTCTAGACAATAAATGACTTGGATGAGTCCATAAAGTTGAAGAGCTCGTTCTAAGCTTTCCAACGGATCTTGAATCACCTCAAACGGAGTTCGGATGAAGGAGATATGCTCAAAATACTGACAGGACGCAGTGCTGACATTTTCCTGCGACCCGCTGATGGTCCCAGCGGCCCGCAGACCTGGAACTGCCAGATTTAGCAGAATCGCCCGATTTGGCAATTCTATATTTGGATGGCGGTTTCTACCGACTCCAGGTACATCCAGAGCACGTCTTCAATTATTTCCAGCATTTCTACACCTTCCCAATGCCTATAAAAGACCTGTTTGAGGAGATTTTAGGGGAGAACAAGAAGGAGACCAAATCCAAGGTCAAATTTAGGGTTAGACATAGAGTTATTTGAGAGTTAGGTCTCAAGTCCAGATCGTGGCAGCGCCAAGCAGGTCATTTGCGACAGCAAGAGACGTGTTTGATAGGAGATTTCGACACACGCAAGAGCAATTGGTTGTAATCTTTCCTTATTCTCATTTTCTCTTGTGTTTGTATGATGTCTTTTAGTTGTTGATTATTTGTTCTCGGGCTATGGTTGTAAACTCGAATTCTTAGTTGTTGATTGCATGTTTATTTAGTTTATTTGATATCTTTGTGTTTTATACCTTGCTTGAATTGCTTGAATTGATTATGCCATGATTATTTAAGTAGATTTGTTTACACCCGTTAAGTAGAGCTCGCTTAATTGTTAGGTGGTTAAGTCCAAATAAACTTAGATTATTAGGCATGATTATGATTAACATGAAGGTTGTAAATTGAAAGGTTAAACCATGACTAATTAACGAGAGTTAAGTCCTTTCCAAGGGTGAAAACTCAAGGATTTCATAGGTTAGAAAGGTATATACTTTTAGAAACTAGACCAAGAAACGATAGTTGAAATCTAGGTTCTATACGAGAGAAATTGGGTTAATTAATTGATAACCAGACCTAAACGAGAGTTTGATCTAGGACCTTAATTAAGCCATTATCCCTGCACAATTATCAACTGAATTAAGTCAATTTGCAATCACATCGCTAATCCTAGCGGGCCGCTGAGTGAATCAGCGAGGTTGTCTATGCCCACCAAGTAGCCAGCGACCAGTCTAATAGATTAGCGACCTAAGTTTTTTTAGCGGGCCGCTGGAATTGGGACTAAGAAGAAGTGTTAGCAACCAGAAATCCTAGAATTTCGTGACTTGTTGAATCTCTCTCATTAATTCTTGTTTTGACCTTGAAACTAGACATAGGATTTAGACTCACCTGCAACCCTTAATTCACATAAGAGTTGAACCGTCTAGCTAATTTAGTAAAGTAAAAGACTAATATTCTAACACCGTTCCTGTGGATTCGACCCTCAAGCTGTTCTACAAACGATTAGATCGGTAGACACGAAATTTTTATTTTGAGACTTAGTTTTCCCATCGATCAATATATATATATTTATATCACATGAAAAATATTGCAGTTGGGCTTTGTTCATATACCTTATTAGAAAAATTAGCATCTAGAAATTGTCCACATTACAATGATGTTTGACCAAATCAACTATTGTAATACTCAAAATGTTTTTTGTTCCTCTCTAAGCTTGACTCTTGTCAGTCGTGTTTAGAACCAGACATTTCGTTTTGTTGTGAACGCGTTTTGTATGCGTGTGCGAAGGGACCCAAATGGTTAGCTATTATTACGTTATTCAAAACATAACATGGATCATTATTAATATGGAAATTGATTACTGTAATTTGTAGTTTGTCATTTATATTTTCAAGTTTGTCGAAAAGGTACAGTCAGTAGTCCTTTTTAAGAGCTGTCTAGTCGGAAATAAAAGAAAATTACAAAACTGCGAAAATAATTAATATAGTCCTAATTAATTTAAATATTCGATGTAAATTTCAAGCCTTCATATGACCTTGTTTAGGGCATGAAACGGCCATTGTGGAAAGTAACCGGTGATGTTTTTTTTTAATAAGTCCAAAATTGTTTTTTTTTTCTTATTTGTTAAACTTTTCGGACCTCCGTGCCTTCTTCTTGTTTCCAGTCCGGTCAAAGTAGTCCTAGACAACATGTCCTGCATATCACTACTCTTAATACTAACCAAAACAAAAAAAAAAAAATCATCAATTTCGAGTTTTCGACACACAAATTGACTAAAAAAATCGATACTAATTAAATCACATGGAAAGATTTTATTTGGAAACTCTTTTTTTTATGTGAAGTTATCTAAATTTTAACTAAAAATATAATATAAGCATACGAAATGAAGGTATTTAATGAAGTCGGTATCATTAATAATAAAATCATACAGTCGTAGTAGTTTATTATAAAGTGGCATAGGATTCCTTGAACGGTACAATAGATCAGGGGGGCAGAGCGGTACAGAGGAGCAGAAGGTGTGTGGTGTGGGATGCCGGATTAATTAATTAATAACTTAATTATTTAGTTAATAGTATTGTTATTAATTATATTGATGCACACGTGCGCAGCATCTGCCACTGCCACCCACGCAGTTAGCGACAATTACATGTTGCAATTACACTGCTGTAATATTACTATACTAATTTTGCACGATTCTCGTGCCACTTCCGTACTTGCTTGATTCAAAATATCTTTATTATATATAAATTTACAGCCCTCTTGACTTGTTCCTTGTTCGGCTGCCTTTTTAAAGTAGTTTTAATTTTAATAAGCCTCTCAAGTGTCAAAGAATCCATTTCTCAATAATTTCATTCCTGAAGATAGGAAAATAAATGGATATTACATATTTATCATTGTTAGGCGTAATCGTGTTGTAAGTATCTGACTTTTATGCAAAATAAGGAAAGAAACTCAAAATTTTAAAAGCATCTCTCTTCTAATAGTTTTTTTTTTTTTAAAAAAAACAAGGCTATTCTCTTGTGATAGTTGCTTTGCAAGACAAGTCACAAGTGGCATAACATTTTATTGGTGCAATGATAATTCTTATTCAGTTTTATTCTAGAGTAATTATGATTTGTAGCTGTGACTGTGAGTACTGAGTAGCATAATTATTTTTGTACTTTTATTAAAATTGAAGCCTAGGATACCCATTAGCTACACTAAGATTGGTCCAGCTTATAATTCATGTTCCCCTCCTCGGTACGAATCTTTTGAGCTGTATTGGGTTCCATCATGTTTCGCTCGAAAAAGAAAGTTTTGTCCAAAAGGACCGGAAAAAATATCAAGGCATCAGAAATTGGTAATTATGAATTTTTCAGTCGACCCAAAAATTGGATATCTTATTTAGTATCGTTAACCATCATATATATTTATTTATATGTTACAATTAGAATTAAGAACTATTGCGGTATGTGCATCGTATAATGTCTATGACTAGTAAGATAGACATGGAATCAGTATCATTGTCACATGTTGATTAGTTCACGACCTAACTCGGATTCTTCTCGGTAGCACATATTATTTTTTTTAAGAAAATATTTGACAGAGACTTGTCAAGTTAGTGACACATAATATTGAGTCGTATTCGTTTCAAATGCATATATAATTTTAACCACGATAACAGTGCAAACTAAAAATCTCATACAAAAAAGTAACTTTTAAGATATTTCTCTGATATTGCGACATGGATTGCTTTGCGTGTCGAGGTTTACGTATTAATTAATTGCAATCCCTAGACCCTAGTAGATATCCAATTTCTTTGATGACATAAAATTAATGTTCAACATATTTGGGCTAAATTTGGGCCCACTGTGGTCAACAAAATGTTTTTTTAGAAAAGCTTGGGAGCGGCTACCAAGTACCAAGTAGTTGTCATTTGTCAACAAAATGTTAAATGTTAATGAAAACCTGGACTCCTTGTCCTTGGGGATTGATGCCAGATCAACACTTCTTAACGTAATTGATTTCCTTTAGGTGAACTTTTGGACCTTAGATGTTAGCAAATAATGGTCTGGCCTTTAGGTGAACTTTTGAACTTTTGGACCTTAGATGTTAGCAAATAATGGTCTGGCCTCTGGCGTGGTTTTACTCCAAAAAATAATTTAGCGTTTTTGGATAGTTTGTTGTCTAATTAGAGTTAGATAACTAATTACACGCTGATTTTAAGTTTTTTATTTGCAGCAAAACAAGATCGAAATTCTATACTTGTTGTGTGCCTGTTGTGTTCATAGATCGTATTTTAGTTGTAGTGTTCATAGATCATATTTTAGTGATTTCCTTTTTGTTGGTTGGATTTGAAAACTTTTTATTTATTATATTATGGTCAAGATTTTTTAAAAAAGTACAAATTTCAATGGAGAATGAAAAAACGGAAGTATGCGAGATTGATTAGCATCAGTTTTAAAAAGCTTGAATCAGATCCAGCTAGCTTAATTAATTTTTGTGTATCGTAATTCCGTTAAGCTCAGACACATCTAGCGGATTCCCTTTCATCGCATAATTAGGCAGGTCTGGTAAAAGGGGCATAATAAATTAAACTTTCAAGAGCAAAATGTTGATAATATTATTGCGTTATTAGCACGACGCTCTAACCAACTGAGCTAATACTAATAGGCCACTACGTGTTCTATTCAATACCTTTGTTTCCCTAAATATCCCACGAATTCATAAGACTAGCGGGGTTTCGCGTGTTGCGCGATCTATCTTTTTTATTACAATCTTTGTTAAAAGTAATGCCATGGAGCATTTAAAGAAAAAATATATTGGGTTTAGTCTGTCCATGGTATTATTTTTAATATGGAGCATTGAACAATAGTAAATTATCAGTACTAATTACACATCTAAATGTCTAAAATGTGCGAATTATACTTTTTTTTTAAACAATAAAAGATTGGGTCATATATACATAAAAATGTTCTTTTATCCACCAACAGCTTAAAAAATGGTTAATTTAACCGTACATTCTAAAGCGAGTATTCTATAATGAACTTACTTTGAGTATTTTCATGTTGAAAATTCAATGAATCACGTTAGATTGGGCCTCTTTATGGCTCCGTTTGGATGCGTTGAGAATAAGGTAGGAAGAAGGAAGAAGGGAAGAAATTTATTGGGAAGGAGTAAATTTATTGGAAAGTGTGTAACTTTTGTGAAGAGTTTGGATGGTTAGAAATAAATTATTGGTAAAAAGTGGTTATTCCTTATTCCTTATTCCGGGAAGAAGCCATCCAAACGGAGCCTATATGTGAGGTTAGCTACTGCTATGTCCCAAATTTTATCCTTGCTGCCATCATCTTCTTCTTTGCCCAGAAAAAAAAAAAATTTACTTACCTAGCAAGCATACTAAGCTAGGCCAGAACATAACAAAATGTTAATCAGACATGAACATGTTACTATAATTGTATCCAAATGTATCATTATAAGCTGAAATTATGAATAATAAAAGACTGAGCAAGGATATAGTAGATGGAACATAAAATAACACCAAATTTATAATGGCCTAATTTCGACCGCAAAAATCTAAAGCAATTTGATATCTCCACCAAGCCCGGAAAGAAAAAAAATCACCACTTAAATTTAAACCTAAGCAAAAATCTAAATAAATTTAAATTGGTGACAGTTGGCTTACAAAATAACCAATAAAAGCTCCCTCTCTACACATTCCTCGTTGAGCAGCAAAACTGCAAAAGGAAAAAAAATACATAAAGACAAATATCAATGTGCTCAGATTTCCACTAATAGTTGTTGAACAGGGGAAAAAAAAACCATGGAGAGAACCTATAAAAATAAAACTAACTAACTATTTGTATTCAAACTTTAATGTCGTTGTCTATAGTTACATCACTGGCATGTTCATCAGTATCAAAAGCAATACTAAAAGAATTACTTGGATTTTCTACCCTTCTGCCGCTTCAGTGAATCTCTCTTGTGCTTAGCCTATAAGGTGAATTAATAAACATATAATTAATTTTCCAGCATATATTGAAAAGAATGGAAGAAGCACAATTCCAATTCAGATTATAATGCAAAAAGTGTCAGGCACCAGTTTGGTACCAAATCCATCTTCAATACTGGTACAATAAAGACATTTTATCTCATTTCTAAACATGAAAGGATTGTACACATCCATGGTAAGTATAGAGTTAATGTGAAGATAATTAGAAAGGGATCAACAATTAAAAAAGTGTCTTTCTTTACTATCCTATTTGTAAACATGAGAGAATTGTGCATATTGGTGAAAGATAATTATAGTTATAATATCACGATGCAAATCAAAAAGGCTGAAAAATGGAACAAAACTAACATATGTGATAAAATTTGAGAAATAAAATAATAATAAAATGAAATAAAAAAAAAGTTGAATGATTGTGTCAATAATGATAAAAACAAAATGATTTTGAAGCTGAGGGAAAAAAGACATCTTAAAATATAAATATGATATGATGTACCATTTCTGTGAGGCTCGTTCACTCTTCGTTGCAGTTTTTTACCTTTCTCTACTTGCTCCTTTTGATTCTCTTTTAATGCTGGCCACGATCCCAGTTGAAGATGTGATCAAATATTGACCACTTTACCCTTTGAATGAAAGCTAATTCTACACTGACATGTTAGCTTTGTCAATATCAGAATCCTTGCTAAAATAGTTTCCAATCAAATATCAGAAACACGCGAAAAAAATAAGACACCTAAGCTAATATTGCCATAGCACCTGACCAATCTTGCATTAATTCTCCACGTTCATTGAGTTATTCATGTTATTCAATATATCATCTATTTATAATACTGAAAGACAAAATTATTAGAAGCAAATAATACTGCAACATTGGGCATCATACTTCGGTTGTTCAACTATTTATTACTGTACTTTGGTTGGGAAACTTATTTATATAAAATAAGCCTTCAAACATGATCCGGCAGAACAAAACTTACAGTCATAAACAGAATTTCAATCAGATAGGTATATACCTGAACACAATGCTCCATGATCGATCTCCTACAAAAGAAAACAAAAATAAAATCAATTGACATCAAATCACACAGAGAGCCGAGAGGAGCCAGAAAAAAGTGAACATCGTCACACTATGGAGCATCATCTAATCAGACACCTGTAGAACAAAAACACAAAATAGAAAATAAAACTGGCTTGAATAAAATGCAGACAGAGAGGAGGAGCAGCACAGGGAGGTACAGAACCATCGGTGATTTGATGACAGCATCTCGGCAGCGATCCCTCAGCTCCTGTGGAAGAACCCTGCAATGGAAAAAGAGAAAAAAAAACCCATCAGAAGAAGATCGATAGCAAATTAGAAAATCAATAAATGGAAGACCTAAAAGAAGAGGAGGAATCAACAAAAGGAAAAAAAAGAGCAAGGAACACTGCAATTTCATTTTTTTTTGTTAGGATTCAAAAATTAGAAGGGGAAAAAACAATGAAAAGAATTGAAAACAAATTTCTGAAATAGAAAGTTAAAAGTAAAAAAGGGAGAGAGTGGACAATAAAATAAGTGAGAGATGCGCATGGTTTTGTTGGTTTGCTATGGTGGTCGCAAGAGGTCCTTCATACAGGTTCGTTTAATGCATCCTCTAGAGGAGATACGTGGTTACATGGAGACCATAGCTAAGCACCTGTTATCCGATTTTGTAATGACGTTGAATTATTTTAGATGCACCCGTTATTTTCATCATGATAAAGAATCATGAAATTAAAACAAAATTATTATTTTGGCTCTCTAGATTCCTTTAAAAACTAATAAAAATGTGCACCGACAATAAAAAAAAAGAAATATATATCCCAGGTAGCAAACCTAGAAAGCAAAATCACAACATCAACCCCCAAACTTGAATCACCAAATCTGCAGAGAGTGGAACCAAAACCAACCTGGTAAGATGAAAACAAACTATAAATCTCATATGAAATCAATGGAAATTAAAAACATAAAATACTATTAACCAAGTGCACCATCACATTCTAATTTAAGATCCAGGTGACAGTCAATTCTAGGTTAAGCAGTAACTAATATACTTGAGTTAGGTGATGTAATTAAGTTGTGTAATCAAGATTTGTGTAGCTGGTGTGTCTGTTATAATAGGGGTACACACCTCTCTATCAGATTACAATTGATTGACAAAGAAATCGTTCAGTAACCCACATGTTTCCACAAAACCGGAAATAATAGAAAACATAAAAGCCCTAACATCAATTTCCTTCTAACCCAAAAAGCAACCTATTTTCTGTTTACCTAAACCCAGTGGCCAGTACCAAGCATAAAGCAATCCAATCCAAGGTAGTACATTAAGTTTTATACCAATCAATACATACCTAATTTGAGTTAACTTAATCATATATAGAAAACTATTTAAAACTTCTCAGAATGAAATAAAAAGTTCAATAATTGACTAAACTGTCTAGTAACTTACCAAACTATGTTTCTGCTATTGCTCTAGAAATTGACTGAACTGTCTAGTAACTTACCGAAATAAAAAGTTCAATAATTGACTGTTAATTCTAGGTTTTAAATGCAAACAGATTCATGATTTATACATAAAAAAAACTCAAATTTAACATTCATGAAAGAAAAATACAAAAATACCAAGTGTAGTATGTGGACGAATGAGCTTACAAATAAAATCTTTTTGTGCCGAAAATGCAAGCTTGTAAAATCTTCATTCAGTTGGCTATAAGCATTAATACCTGCAACATAAATCATAAACAAAGTTATGAAAGAAGGTAGATGCTGCATAGTTTCATAGAAAGATTGATAATCGTCATTAAATTAACTTACCTAAAATTATCAGCTGATAATACAGCAAACTTTAGTAAGTGGGAGGACTAAGTTGATCAGCCTCAAATTGAAAGAAAATTGGAACCGCATCCAAAGAAAAATTCTTTAAAAAATTAGAGATAAAGAAAAATCATTATGAAAAAAATGACAAAATGAGTATAAAAGAAGGGCAACTCCTTTGAAGCAACGGTCATATTAGAGCAGGCTGCATAAAACAAACAAAAAAAAAAGAGAGAAAGGAAGCAAATATCAGCGAAACTCACTGTCAATCATGGTTGTATGAAGCCAATATATTAAGACCCTGAAGCCTATATATGTCCACCTCTTTGCTCTCTATTTACTCATCACTTGACCATTCAACCCTCAAATCGTGTTGAGGAATAGCAACTCGAATCAGCTTAGCCTTATTACCACATATATCCTCTATTAATCAAACAAAACTTGAAGCACCCTTCTGCTCAATGAAGTGGACAAACACCGGATAGGCCAACAAAACAAAGGAAAGGATCACGATACAAAACTTGAAGCACCGAGAGCACACCAGATGGATGTCTGTGTATCGTTCTGTGCTTTATGGTTGTTTTCTACCTTTTTTACACCGCGCGGAACACCGAAGCTCCGCTGAGAAGGAGACAGTCAAAGCGGCGCAAAGACCAGGACCATTCCTTCGAAGGAGCTCCATACGGTAGCCACATGGCCGAACCCTTCTGCCATCAGACGGCTGATATTGATAGAAAGAGATGGACGGTCGGAACTCTCCGGAAGAAGAGATCGATCGGAGGAGGAGATGCGAATCAGACGGCTGAGATTGATAGAAAGAGATGGACGGTCCACATCCAGTTACTGTTCGCCAACGGTGCTTATGAACAGGAACGAATCCGAATCTATTTACTCCGGATTAATATATGTTTCGATTCGATGTTAATTCTACTTTTTCATAACATCAGTTCAAACATTGATCTTCTACGAAACATCTTTATAATTTTATATTTTTTAATTCATAAATTTTATTACTTCAGGTGTTGTAGTTACCAACTAAATTAGTTTTTAATTGATTTATTCTAAATGCATTCCGACACAAAAATGAAATTTGAAACAAACCTAAATTCTTTGGTTTGTTTTTCCTTTCCTGTTATCATTTTGATAATTAGAAAACATGAATAAATGTATTCTGGACAATAAAGTAATATTGAATTCTCGTCTTATTCACTACACAACGCCCTCTTAATTAGTTAGTAAGGGGTCGTTTGGATGGGTTGGTAATTGGGGAAATAGCCTATTCTTAGGCATAAATTTATTGGGAAGTGTGTAACTTTGTGAAGAATTTGGATTGTTTATAATAAATTTATGGCTAGGAATTGAAAATTTCCCAATTCCCAACCCATCCAAACAACCCCTAATATATTTATCTTGATACTGGATAAATACAGAAACTTTTATGTTATATATATTGTGTTGATAACTGTTGTCCCTAATTTAAAGGCCTAGAGGGGGGTGAATAGGCACAAAAGCAAAGTTCTAAACCGGTATGGTCAATATTTGGTTCAATTCAAACTTGGTCTAACAAAAACAATCAACACACAAGCAATTCACAATGCAAGGAAAGTAAAGAGAGAAGAAAAGAAGTGACACGCGATATATTACGGAGTTCCGACCCGCTAGGAAGTGCTAGTCTTAGTCGTACGTCTCCGGGAGTTCCGCAACCTCGAAATGGGCGCGCTCTGTTCAATTCCACAACGAACGGGACTACAAATTCGAACCAAATCACCTTGTTACAAACACTCTCAAGGTGGATTGGCCTAACTCAATTAAACAAGCTCAAACACTCAAGGGATTGAGGCTCTAACCAAATCACTCAACAAATCTAGCAATTAACACTAGTGGATTGGTTTGCACACTCAAATCTCAATGATTTTGCTAAATTAATGCTCAAACACAAGAGAGAGTAATGTCTAACTGGTTGGAGCTCAAAAGGGAGGAATTTCAAAGGTTTCAAAAGTATCTAAACAGTTCCAAGAGGCCCCATATATATAGAGGGCGCCAACAGCTCCAAAAACCAGTCAAAACAGACTCTACCGTTATACAACGCTATATGCCGTTGTACAACGCCGAAATAGCCGTTGAAAAATCAAACGGTCACAGACAATAACGTTGTGAGTTGTCAGAGCGTTGTGTAACGTTGTATAGCGTTGCACAACGCTTCAGCAAAAATCCAAAGCAGAAGCTCGACAGTTCCGTTGGAACTTGTCAGAGCGTTGTGTAACGCTTAGTAGCGTTGCACAACGAAGTCAAGAAAAGAATCAAGGCAGAACTGACAAACTCAAACAATATTGTCAGAACTTCATACGACGCTGACTGGCGTTACACAACGTCGCCGTTGCACAACGCTTTTCAGCGTTGGCCAACGCGGACAGAGCGACTGAGCGATGTCTGAGCGAAGTTTAGAGCGTCACATAACGCTACGATGCATGGAACATGACAGCATGCATGCAGCATCGATGCTGATCGATGTCTGAGCAATGCAGAGTTGCCTGCTTCAGACTACGTTGTACAACGCTGAATAGCGTTACACAACATAGGAGCGGAAATGTTGTGTAACGTTACTTAGCGTTGCACAACGTTCTGACAAGGGGAAATAATAGATTTAACTGGTTTAAAAGCAAATGAACTAACGTTGCACAACGCTACGGAGCGTTGTGTAACGCTGTTCCAACCTTGTCAGAGATTTTGCAATTTAAGAGCGAATTAACTCTGCGTTGTGTAACGACAACTGGCGTTGTATGACGCTGGACAGAAAAACTGAGCATTTTACCAGCAAATTGATTGAGATTAGTTTAGAGTTTAATTAAACCTTAACTAATGATTCTAACTAGACCAAAGCAATCTCTTGAAGTTCCAAACTAAGTGCCACACTTGCTTTAATCCATTCTTCAATAAATCTAGCTATAAAGCACTAAGAAGAGATGTTAGTTTTAAGGGTTTCGGTGTTGTTTTGCAAATCGGCAAATCGAGAGAAAATGTTTAACCAACAATAACTTTCATCAATCGCTAGTTTGTTAGAAACTCGCCGAATATCAAAGAAGAAACACAGAAGTTGTTAGTAAATTAAACATTGAACAATTTCTCTTGTTATTCAAAAAGTTGTAAATTACATCCTTCATATAATATTAGTTTCAAAATTAACTCCAAGATTTGGCTCAGTGATAGCAACGCCTCCCTTATTGGCTTCTTTCCAATCATCTCCTACGGTCATCTTCTAAAACAAAACCATGGAGAGATTATGGAAATTATCCAAAGATAGTCAGGGATTAGACTCAATTGACAATTTGACCTACCAAGTCAAATTCAACAAATTTTTGGTTAGCACTCACGGGACTTCCTCCTCTCTAGCTCAAAGTCTCAAACCAAGGAACAAGAGGTCCCCTTGTCTCTCACTGTTGCGCTCCAGCCAACTTCGCTGAGGCAATGAACATTCACTCTGATGAGTTACCTATATGCTTTCTTTGCAATTACACTGGGCATACGTCTCTTTGTTGCCTTTCTCATAAAACCGTCACCCCCATCAACTCAGCGACCCTCCCAAAGCACTTCATCTTCCTCCTCCAAAAATTCCCCAATCTTCTTCCAAAGAGACGGTCAATTTTCCAAACCTTAACCCTAGATTGTTCCCCGTTCAAGCCATGGCCCATCAATAATAAATACCACTACAATAGGAAGAAGAAAATCAAACTCTCAAAGCAGAGATTCAGCGTAGTATCGTGATTCAAGTCGATGCTAGGGTTTCACTTGTCGATATCATGATGAAAATACGCCACCATCTTTCTCCTTCTCAACCTCAAGTCATTGAGATGTGTTAGGAAATGCTTAATTTTAATTTTGTAACTAATTACACTTAATTAATCCAATTAAAACACAAGCAAATCGGATTTAGTGCTTAAATTCAATCCAACACAAGAGATAGGTGAGAAATTTGTACCTGTCTTGATATTGTAATCAAGAGCCTCAATCCTACGGCTTAGAAATCAATGGGGTGCTCTCCAAACTCCTCCAATTCGAAACACCTCGAGTCCACTAAGGTATTAACCAAGTTATTCTCGAATCGTGCTAGCGATGAGAATAACAAAAGTCTAATCCCAAAGCTTTCCCTTTCTTCAATCAATTCACCAATTAATTTGTGGAAGTGAGAGCTCAACACATGAGCAATTGTGTAGAGAGATGAGAGAGAGAGGGGCGGCGCATAAGAGGGGAGAGTGGCGGCTAGGGAAGGGAGAAAGAACAACCATCCAATGAGCCTCCATAAAGGTCCTTATATAGGCTCCAAACCCTAGCACAAAGTTCACACAAATTACATGGTGTGCCATCCCTACCACCTCTATAGGCCGACCTCATTATGGGCCTAGATGGGCCACTAGTTCATCTCATCTAGACCTCAATTCTATTAATTAAAGACCCATTCAATTGCTACTTAATTGGACTTTTCATTTACTATTAAATAAGAGCCCAATCAACTTAATTAAATTAAGTGTGTTGTTCATAAATAATTATTAACTTAATAATAATTATTTAGAGATTAGACAATGCATTAATTTATTTCAATATGATCCATTTGATTTAATTAATTATAACGGTCCACAACGGTATATAATTAATTAATCAACTTATCATATTTTTGCAATACTCACTGTTGCAAATAAATAAATAATGCACGTATGGTTAAACACCTTATTTTGTGTGATCCTTTGAGGATTTATACTATGTTGGACATGGAATTAAATCGTTATTTAATTCCAATAATCATAAGCGGTATCTAGCAACACGTTATGATTCCCAATTCGCATAAATAATGTACTGCTACAGTATTTAAATCATGCATAAGAGAATAAAAATATTTCTCTATTTTGATTCTTATGTTACACGATATCATCGTATAATCCAAGATAGGAATGTGTCATTCTTGCAGATTATACGTTTCTTGATCTAGAGTTGATCGCCTAATTGCGCGCATACGATCCAACTCCATCAAGGGGCCCAAACAGATATCGTCACTCACTAAGTGAATTAATGAGGGACATACGGTTTTCTTGATGATTAGCTTTTTCTCGCACAATTCAAGAGAACATAAATAAAGTCCGTATAGCAGCCCTTATCGGGAATCAGCGGTAGACAATATTTATTGAACCTAACCTCATGTGGAAAAGATAAACATCTCAAACTTAGAACCAAAATCATAACGAAATAAATAATGACACATAACACAATCCATATATTTATTTCGTTGGGTCAAGTCCTGTACTATGTTCCATAACATATACATATGCAATTAAGTTGGTAACTCTTTACCTATGATTAGTATAACTTAATCATCACTTAACTTGCATACTAATCTTATATGATAATTAATGTTCCTTTGTTAATTATCAAGATTATGGACCGTTTAGATTTATTATTGTCATTCTAAAGAATGATCCACAGAGATCTACAATTCAGATCCTCAACCTGAATTATCTGTCAATAATAAACCTCATAAGAAAAGAAGTAGAAAGAGGAAGATACCCACTCAACCTAATGCATCTCCTTAAACACCCTCACTGGTATTGTTGTCAGTCTAGGATTATTGACTAGATCTCAAGCTAGAATCACATGGATAGTGATTAATGAACCTGGTGAGGCAGGGGAGAAAGGAGAAGGCAAAAGGTGGATGAAACAGATAAAGGAGAAGGGAAAAACAAGAAGCTGCACTTCTGAAGAAAGCAGCCAAAGAAAGTAGAATTCAGATGTTCAATGATGAGATAGATTAGCTAGCAAAGGGCCTAGACAGTCTAGTAAACCAGTTGGCACAGCTGCAGTAGTTGCTCAATCTGGTCCTAATCCAGTAGCTAGAGGTAACTCTACTTTGAATGCTCAACCAGCTCCCATCTAGAAAGCTTGTTGCATACGATTTTCTAATATAATTCTCCATTTATTGCATTTGCCACAGAGAACCAAATACTTAGGTTAATGTGAATCTTTGGTTTCCACCCGGTATGAACAAACAAAAAGAAAAAAATAGTGCAGTTGGTCTACCAATTTATTAACGTGGTTTATAACAACGTTATTGGACTAATAACACAGTTATGAACCCAACTATTCTTAATAGTGCGGTTATAAATCGTGCTATTAGGTGAGAGAGAATAACGTGATTATAAATCACATTATTTTTTGGTTCTTTTATCTTCTTTTATTTGAAGATAAATTGGGGGTCAAGCCACCTAACTTATTTGTAAATTAAACATCTATAAAAAACTCTATAGTCGAATTTCGAACATGCGATCTTTCACTCAAAGTGCATTGCCCTTTATCATTAGACCAAAAATTGGTTCTTATTAAAATTATTTAATATTGAATTATTTTTATTAAAAATTTCGGATATATATTTTGAGAGAGATATATTTGTTGCGTCGAAAGAGAAGAGAGTTTTAATTATGTTGTTAGATTTAAACTTTTTCGCCAATATATTACAGTAATTTAAGTTTCTTAGTTAGAGGAATGTGAAACAATAGAAAATTGGAAATAAGCCGTGTAATCTTGTAAATTGGAAATAAGTGGTGCAATTTGGAAAAGTAGAAATTAATCAAGTTTATATGGTATACAATCCCTATTATTACTTTTTTATTATCATGATTTTCAATTAAAAAAGTTAAAAGCATAATGATATGATAATGATATGACAGAAATAGGTTCCTTTCATGCTCGTCGTCAGACGTCAGTATTTATATTGTTGTGGTATTTAATTATAATATAATATTATCTCGCAGAGGCAGTGGCGAGGACTGGGCCAGCGATGACTCATCACGGATCAGAATTGATGGCCCAGCGCGCGGGAATGGGATAAAAAAGCAAAAAGCATAACATAATCCAGTATTCCAGTTGCAGTGTGGTAGTGAGCTCAGAGTCAGCGGCGAATGGCGATGGCGGCGATGCCATTCTCGGACCGCGGTGTCGTCTTATTCTCTGCTAATCCCAAACCAATCACCAAAACCCTGTTTCTTGCCCCCAGAGGCAGAGGCAGAGGCAGAGGCAGAGACAGAGACAGACACGGACACGGACACGGAGAACACTCTCCTCCTCAACCTCAACCTCAAGGTCCTCAATCCGTCTTCTCCTGCCCCTGCTCGTCTCATGATCCCGAGGACATTAAACTTAAAGAGCGCAGCACCAGACGCGCCGTCCGCATCGCCTGGGAGAAGCTCCTCCGCTGGTCCCGCTCCTGGCGATCCAGAAACTTGACCACCCAAAGCCAAAGCCAAAGCGATCTTTCCAAGGTCGTTGTTCTCGGCGGCGGCTCCTTCGCCACTGCCATCGCTGCTCATCTCGCCTCCAACAAGCCCCACCTCCACGTCTCCATGCTCTTACGCGACCACCATCTCTGCCGATCCATCAATGCCACTCACTTCAACACCAAATATTTCCCCCGACACCAGCTCCCACCAAATATTGTCGCCACTACATCTCCCTCCCACGCATTAGCTGCTGCTGATTTTTGCTTTCACGCCGTTCCTGTTCAGGTTAGGAATACATATTCTACATATCCACCCCAATTCATTTATGTACTCTAATTTCTTTTCTTGCACCCCAGTTCAGTTCCTCCTTCCTTGAGACCATCTCTCCTTACGTCGACCCCAAATTGCCATTCGTCTCTCTCAGCAAGGGTTTGGAGCTCAATTCTTTGAGGATGATGTCCCAACTTATTCCCAAGGCATTAGCTAATCCACGTCAGCCTTTTGTTGCGCTCTCTGGCCCATCCTTTGCTGTTGAATTCATGGAAAAATTACCTACAGGTACTTTCTTTTTCTTTTTTCATTTCTTACATCTTTCTTTCCTCGTCTTTTCTCAACCATTTGCCATGTTTACAAATTAGAGTACCCATGTAATGATGCTCATACAATGTAGCCATGGTGGTGGCATCTAAAGACAAGAAGTTGGCAAGGGCAGTTCAACAGCTCCTCGCATCTCCTCGTCTCAGAATAAGCACGTCTAGGTACCTTTTTTTTTTGTTATTTTGTTTAAAGACCAACCATTTCTCTAACAATTCGAAACTCATTTTAAAGTTTCTATATGATAGAATTTTGAGGGGATGCAAGATTATCTACATTCAGATTATCTACATTATAAATTTTAGTATTGTGTATCATGCTCTGAAATTCAGGATTCTTGACGCAAAAGCTCCTTCAACCAATAACCACAAAACCACTGAATAAATTAGACGTGTAATAATTAATTAAGACTCAAATTGTTAGACTACAAAGAAGAAACCATGAAATTGTCTGGTTATGGCTCTAGTGACTTGGTTTAGTTTACCTTGTTGGATTTCTGGTTGTGTTTGTGACTTTTGTGATGTATCAGTGATGTTACAGGAGTAGAGATTGCTGGTGCTTTAAAAAATGTACTAGCTATAGCTGCTGGCATTGTAGAAGGGATGGAACTTGGGAATAACTGCATGGCAGCCCTTGTAGCGCAAGGTTGTTCAGAGATTAGATGGCTCGCAACAAAAGTGTGTCTTCACTTCCCTCTTGAACCGTTGCAAAATGTTCTTTCGATAGATTTTGGATTCATGTGTGCGTGTGTTTGATCTTACTTGCAGTTAAAATTGAAACGTCTTTAGTTTAATGAGATACTTATAGTTTCCTAGAAAAGCTCATACAAAATTTTAGGTACACAGTTGATATCGAGAGCCTGCCGGGTTTGTTTGCAAAATGCGCTGCCAGATATATCTTTTTTATCTAGATTTGTGTTTTTTTATATCTGATTAGATGATTAAGAGTAGAGGGTGTGTTTGGCAGTCGCCCCACATGGGCTGAAATAAGCTATTTGGGTGCCCCACGTGCTTATTCACCCCTTGTTCACTCTTGTTTGCCCATATAGGTGAAATAAGAATAAGGCCTTAAATAGCTTATTCGGCCTTCAATAAGAATAAGGATTCCACGTTTGGGTGCTGCACAAATTAGCTATTCGGGTGAATAGCTTATTCGTAAGAAAGCCAAACACACCCTATATAACTAAAATAATATAACGTTTTTTTTTTTAATATTGCTGTTCATTGTCATGCAGATGGGAGCAAAAGCAACTACCTTGTCTGGTTTGTCAGGATCTGGCGACATAATGCTCACTTGTTTTGTTAATCTCTCAAGAAATAGAACTGTTGGGTTGCGGCTTGGTGCGGGAGAGAAACTTGAAAATATTTTGAGTTCTATGAGCCAGGTAGGTTTGTTACTATGTGCTAAGACCTACATTCATCGGTTACAGAGAACTTTTCACTAAATTTAGGGCCTTTTTTTTTTTTTGTAAATGCCAACCAAAAAATTCTGCAACCCATAAAGCTTAATCTCCAATTGTCTGGAATATGGATTTTTTATGGTGAGTAAGACGGTGTATGGTGTTGGTACTTAAGTCGGGAGTTGTATTGGACTGCACATTTTCTGTACCGAATGTTATATGGATAGGGATGAGTGTGGTATTTGATGCAGTACCAACACAGTGATGCCTAATTTCCAAGGTTATATATTTATAATACTTGGAAAGGGATATATTGATAACCTTTTTTTTTTTTTTTTTGCCAAATGTGACCACTGATTAATAGCTGATTTGAACTTTATGTTGTGTCATTCTTTTGTTTCCTTTCAGGTAGCTGAAGGTGTATCTACAGCTGGTGCAGTTATAGCATTGGCTCAGAAGTACCATGTGAAGATGCCGGTTCTGACTGCTGTGGCCCGCATAATTGACAATGAATTAACCCCAAAGAAGGCTGTTCTCGAGTTAATGAGTCTTCCACAGGTAGCTATTACGATCCAATAGTGTGTTTCTGATTCCTGAATTATTTTAATTTTTGGATATCTGACTCTATGTTATTAGCTACAATGTAGTAAGCACTTAGAACTTTTAGTAATGTTTGTACCAGCACTGTTTCTTTCAAACATAACTTTTTTAACTGTTTATGCTCATTTCCTATTGTGCCGACGCCAAATATTAGACACTGCTCAGATCATACTGCTTGTTCTGTTTAGGGCTATTAACTTTCTTTGACATCTGATACTTGTTAGGATGTTGATTGACTCCTTTATTCTGCAATACTAAACGATAAAGTTGAGATAAAGAAAAACTTTATATATTGTTATATAAGTAACAACAAGATGAGTAGTTCGGAGGTCTTTAAAATTAGTGTAGAGAGCTAGATGAATTAACTTGGCAGATCTATTTTATGTCAATAGTAGACTAAATGACATCTGAATTTTTGTAGGTTGAAGAAGTGTGAAAGATCACAATATGACAGAAAAACCAGAGAATTTGTGTCAAATCAAGAAGAAATAAGAGATCGACCCTGTCGTGCAATTTTTTTACTGTTGCATCGGAAAGCCTCAAATCCTTCGTGACCAAAAATTTCTTCTTGTTTCAATTTTAATATAGAATCACACCTCTTTTTTTTTTTTTCCTCTTTCCGTCAATTTCTGATTAATGATACAGTGCTCACGGGAGCATTACACGCACAGCTAAAAGTTTTCTCAATGCACTCGTAGATAAAAGAAAATGATTTTGCTTCTTTTAATGCATTTCCTGTTGACAAATTTGATTTGCGTGCATGCTCTCCAGACATACATTTATTGAAATTGATCCTTAGCAAACAAGTGAATTACAAAGTATTCCATACTGGACGTGGAGGTGAATTGGAATGATCTGGACAGCGCTTGAACTGTTTCTGCGATTTGTACTGAATTTAATCAATTTCAAGTGTTTTCGTTGTTGGACATCATCGGACAGTCATGTCGTGCCAGACGTCACCATTGTCGTCATACTAGAACTTGAAGGGGTTGATAATTTTTTATTTAGGAGGGAGGACAGATTACCGATTGGTTGTTTACAGTTACGATAATAATGCAATCATTATGACATACAGTTTCGATCCTTTTGTGTACAAAGTCGAAGCAGATGTGAGATTCTTATCTTATTAGGAGATATAAAGCAGAGATTTATTATATTTATAATATAATTATAATTGAGTGCATACATTCATACTATGGATGCAAATTGTCAAACGCTAGCGCCTGTTGTGTTCTGTACTCCATTATAATCATTAATTTTATTTTTCATTAACAATTCATATTTTAAAATTTCAACGATAAATTTAAAGTTGGGCCAAATTTCAGTTCTAAATCGACGAATTTAATCTAGAATCATAAAATAGCGAGTTGTTTTTAAAACGATATTAAAAGCTGGGAGAAAAAGACGGTGCAAATTATTCGCAATAGACCAGTGATATTTAAAAATTATTAGGGCTTAAATGCACAAATATATAATACGATAAGCATATATTTTTGTATCGGAAACATTAAATAATATTTGAGTTTAATTGTGAAAATAAAGTTAGTAATGTTTAGTATTGGTACATGAAACGATAATTATATCAGTGATTTATTTAGAAAATCCATAAAGAGAAGTAAAGTAGTTTTTGATTTGCAATATTTAGGTGGTCTTGGAAAGATGAGACATATGCAAAAGGCGAGAATTATATTTTTGCAGTATATCTCTACTACTTATAAAGCACCTTTAGCAAGGTCAGCATTTTTCACACAAAGGGGTCCAAACAATTTTGTTAGCATCATTATAAACCATTGATCAATATGGTGTACGGTTTAGATTGCTATTCTTATAAAGGAGTCGACTCTACACACAAATAAGTCAAGTCGCTGGAATCGTTAAGCGAAGTCGGTGTTCGATTCTCGCCTCTGGCACTTTATTTTTTGTTATGTTTCATTATATATCGATATATGCTCTTTTCTTTCCTTTATTTTTTCTCCCAAATTTAGCGGCACGATTTAGGCTGGATATGAAACATTTCATAGCAAATCTTTCCATAATTTCTATCGCATTTCCATTGATATTCTTTCACCCAGATTGTCTCTATCACAATTTTTTATTTCTTTCTCGATGAAAACCTAGATCGCTTCGCTGCCGCACCGCACGTCTCCCATTTCAAATTCCTTTCAAGCTGCCTCGATCCAACGCGCCATACCACCTCCTCATTACGACCTTGCTCCTCTCAGTGCTGCCCGAAACATGATTTACGCTATGAGCACTGCTCGCGTCGCCTAAACATGAAATCAAAGTAAGAAGTCAAAAGGTTGTCTAATTCTTTTTTTTTTAAATATGTAGGTTGCAAATTATTGCCGTACCAGAATCCATTTAGCATGTATTGAGAGTTTGAGACCACATTGGTATGAATCAATATCACTGGACATAGTTGATGTTGTCAGTAACATTATATTTGTCTCGAATTTATTGCATTTCTTCTCTTGTCACATGCGTTTTGTTGGTGTTGAAGGAGTAGTGGCACCGGTACATATTGAGCTCCTATTTAATTTTTCTTTTATGTTAAGCCTTGATTTGGCTTTTTTGGCCAATTTTGACAGGCTTGGAGACGAAAATTAATTTAATGTCCCGGTGCTTAAGGTGTACAGCCATGAGATAAATAAATATGATGAGGTAAACAGTTCAAATTTTCTGTATGTTTTGATTAAATTGCGAAATTGCTCTCTCATCAGGGGATCCAACACTACCTTCCAAATGGCATCGATAAGTTTGTTCACAGTGTTTCGAACTTTTAAAATTTTTATTTTTTTGAATAAATAAACTTTTATAAAAACCTGTCATGTAACATTGGTCAATTAAATACTATAATGCTCCAAAATGTAGCTGGTTTTTGTTGATGGTGTTGAGTTGTACAGGGTTGATGATTAGAAATTTAGAATTATCTAAATTCTGGGTTATGTTGTGTAGGTTTTTGAACTACCAAATGTTAGTTTGGAAGACATGTGTGGTCCGGAGAATGTCAAAAGAGAGCTGAAAGAGACAAGTTTCTAAATTGATTTTTTTTTTTTTGTAAAATTTACACATTAAAGCAACAAACTTGTAGATCAATACTGAGATAACTGGTTTAATGTAGCTAAATTAGATTTTTCACTTCAATGAATGAATATTTCTAGACTTTGTACTTCTAAGATGTTAAGACATATCAGTCTCCATTCAAGCAATAAAAAAATAAATATCCAAAAGTATATAAAGCAAACAAAATTCCTTAATTCAATCACAAAATTCCAAATGCAGTGTCTCATAAATCACAGTTTCCAAGGGCAGAAGAAGGGGCTTGCTGTTTGGGTACAACTGTTTGTACCAGCCTACACCATGCCTGCCAACCTAGAACGCATGACGGTTGTCCGAGGAGAATTTAGGGCAGCTCTTGGTGAAGATTTCAGGAAAATGCAACAGAGTTTTCATTATCTGGCTAACCTTTTGGTGAATTTTTCAGAAAAATGCAGCAACATTTCTATTTTAAGCCGGTAACTGTCATTTTTTAGCGATAAAGTTTTGATTTTAGTATTCAGATTTTGTTAATGAAAGCTAGCAACGCTATGTTGTTTTTTATTGAAAAATAGATATATACGTTCATTCTTTATTTCCCGAGCTGATATCACTTATAATGCATAGTTAGAGAGAGAGAGACACTACATTAGTAACTAAATCAGAAAGGTAACTCTTTGTATAACAAAAATGGAAGAGACGCAGGAGTAGCAAAAATGATTTGGCTGCAACTCACGTGGCATAATTTATTCGGTCAACAACTCAACATGGAATCTAATTAAGAGAGAAAAGTCATTAATTGGAAATGAAAAATATGAAGCCCATTAGGGAGGAAATCAATAATGATATATATGTTCCAGCTTACTCGAATTAAATTCGGCTCGAGGAAGGTAAGATATGGAGAAACCGATTATCATTACCATTTAAGAGGAGAGAGAGAATGGAAACGAGTGCAGTGGAAATTTGAATATAACAAAGTTGAAAAATAAAGGGTCAGATGGAGCTTGCGAGTTGAAAAAGGTCATTGGTCAATTCAGGATTTAATTTCCTGTTCGTATTAATTAAAAATACATCAATCCAAAGAGGAAAGAAAAGGTCATAATATTTGAAAGTAAAGATTGTTGGATTAATGTCAATATATATTTGATACAAAATAAACGGAAGTTGTTGCTGCCGCGACTAGCAAAAGAAATAACAAGCTTCATTAACTTAAATAAGAATAATAGAAAATATAAAAAAATGTGCTATTATTATCTTTAAACGCTATGTCTGAAGTCAAAGTATCGCAATTAAATAAAATCATCTGCAACAAAATAATTTTAGAACCTTAAAACATATATACTTTTAATGCATTTCACAACCTAATAAAAAAATTGTAAAATTATAAACCCTGATTTTAAATAAAATTAACTATGGTGCAATAATCAAACAATTCTAGGTTAATAAATAAGTTGAATAAAACACAATTATATGATTTTAGATTAAAAATACATATAAACGGGTTGTTAGATTAATATTATTTTTTATATAGTGCAAGGTTTGCTCATTTTTCTTGTTCATTTTATTACCTTTATTTCAGCTTGTAGCTAACAGTTAGATGTTATGGCAATGACTTTAAACTGATAAGGGAAAGCATAAATCTGATACATTGGTGCAACAAAGAAATAAAGTTTGTTCATTTTCTTTTTTCTAATAAAAAAAAACTATTTTCTTTTCGAAGGCAGATGCGAAGTGCCAACTGCTGGTATATTGAGAAAAAAATTGAATTAGTTACAGGAGGTCTGCTATCTCAGAGCTACATACCAGTAAAACAACAAATAATCAAAGAAAGCTGTTACAGGGATGAAGCTAAAATAACAAACTGTTTTTAGCCGGTCTATTCGTTTCTTTTTTTATAAAAAATAATCACAAATTAACTTCAGCTGGTCTGTTCTTTTTTTTAATTAAAATAAAAATTAATTTCAGCCAGTATATTTATTTTTTTCAACCAAAAAACAATGCAACTTTATCTGGTCTGTTCATTTTTTTATTAAAAAAATAATTTCAACAGGTCTATTCATTATTTTAACCAAAATAAGCTGGTTTGTTCATTTTCTTTTTTAATACCAAAATAACAAACCAATTTCGGTCAGTCTATTCGTTTTTTTTAAACCAAAATAACAAACTAATTTCAAAAATGATCAAAACGACGTAGAACTTTCATATTGAAAATGGACAAGATATTGATGCCAAATAATATTTTCATTTTCACATATCACACATTAAAGTCCGCCCACACATTGGATGGGCGCTGCTGCTAGTTTATTTAATATTTAGATTGTGAAAAAGGAGTTTCTGGAAGGCTCTGTTGACTGTTGGTATTTGGTAGTTTAGGAAGGGAAGGCGCCTGGCTGCCTGTGGTTCCTTGGTTTATTGATGAATGATGAATGATGAGTGAGCAACCGAGCATTGAGGAAGTAAAGTTTTTTTTTTTTGTTTGAAAAACGCCCCGAAATTATTTTATATAGAATTTTTTACACTAAAAATTTTAATACACAGAATTTTTTTTTTTTAATAAGAAGAAAGTTCCAACGCGTTTTAGGAAAGCGTATTTGAATTCCCCTTCTTACGCGTTTATGAAACACGCTCAAAAGCTTCCAACGCGTTTTATAAACGCGTACGAAGGAGAGATGCTGTCCACTTTCCCCTTGTTTGTCAGAGCTTCGTACGCGTTTATAAAACGCGTTCGAAGCTCTGGAGTGCATTTTATAAACGCGTACGAAGGTGTATTATTTAATTTTTAGGAAAAAAAAGTACAAGCATGCTCTGATAAAGACTGCAAAAGACATGACAAGATTTTATTTTACAATGTCATTTTTGAACTGGTGAAATTATTTATAAAACCAGCCATTGTTGAATTAGAATGCACAAACACCTACTACCTCCCTCTTGTTAAAACCTTCAGTACAATGGACAAAGGAAATAGCTCTAACTCAAATAATGATGTTCCAAACTATCGAAGAGCAACCCGCATTGAGTATTGGCCAACTTTCTACCATTACCCTGCTAATAGAAATCAACCAGAAAACGGAGAATACGAGGCAATTTGCCGCTCTTGTTATCGCACTTTGAAATACAACATCCATGAAGACACGATTGAAGAGGGGGACGTGCTCGAGTTAAAAATACACTACCAATGGCACATTAATGGTGGGCCGAAAAGGGAACAGAAGGAGTACCAGGAGCGGCGATGGCGGGAACACGAAAAGAATCTCAACCGAGAAAGGCGATATGACTGGTACAAAAAATATTACACAGAACCTCAACCCATCCCCCAACAACAACCGAAACCCTACCTCTCGTGTGAACCAACTCACTGGACCGTTTACGAGAAAATATATAACTTTAATGGAGACCACACAGTGAGCTGTACAAGGTGTGCTCAAGTTTTCAATTACAAAGAAAACATATTGCGTGACCACTACCATGAGCACAAACGTCACGACGAGAATGAACAAAGAGCTCGGGACATAGAGACGCAGAGGATTATTAAAGAAAGAAATGAAAAAATGGATCGTAAAAAAAAATAAGGAAAGAAGAGGTAAGGAAAAAAAGGCTGAAGAAATCAGAGCAAAAATTGAGAGAAATGAATAAGAGGGATGAACTTCGACAAATTGCAGCAAGCCGAATGGCAGAGATAGAAAAAGAAGAAACCGAAGCGGCTTTTTGGAACGAAGCCGCTCAATTCGTTGACAACACTGTTCCGAGTAATCAACAAGAAGATGATGCTGATTTTTGGAACGAAGTCGCTCAGTTCGCTGACAACACTGGTGCGAGTAATCAACAACAACCGAATGATGAAGATGAGCAACCATGGTGGGATGAAATTCTACAACATGTAGATAGTCAAAATCTCTAAATATTTATATCGTTGTAATATTTATGTGTTTTATTATTATGGTTGTTAATGTAATTTGGTTGGAATTGTTAATGCAATGTTTTATTTTTATGGTTGTTTTTTATTTTCCTTTATTTTTTGTAGTGCTTTGCACTATAAGTTGTGGTTTTAATGTATTGACGTTCAATGGATAAAAGTTGTTGTTTGGAGTATTTCATTTATTGGCGTTTCAATACATAAACGTTTATGTTTCAAGTAGTGCTTTGCACTCCGAAATTCCATATTGATTACACATAAAGAAAATCACAATAAATAATACACAAGTCCAACATCACAAGTCATAATAAGCAATTCAATAAATACACAAGTCAATCACAAATCATAAACGAAAAATAGTCAATCATCATCAGTAATACACAAGTCAATCACAAGTCCATCGGGAGTCATAAACATGTCACAAGTCCATAAACAAAAAAAAACTGTCATCATCAGTAATACACAAGTCAATCATAACTAACGCCGCCGCCTCCTCCTAGGTCCTGAAGGTGAAAATCTGTCAATCACCCTCACCGCACGCCTATCTCGTCTGGCCGGGGCAGTAACGTCTCCTGAGTCAGTATCCCCATCGTCCTCCTCCTGGCGGTCCTCATGCTGGTACTCCTGAGCCTCCTGCTGTATGGGCCCAAACTCAACGGGCTGCCCAGCCTCCTGAGGAGTCGCTAAAGGGACATAATCACCCTCCTCATCTGCGGCCGTCCGTAGCAATGTGCTGAAGGAGTCTGTCCCTCCCATACTACCCAACGGAGTGCCAAATGATGGAATAGAAGAAGGCGTAGGCACTGACGGAACAGTAAATGGAGAAACAGTAAATGCAGGAAAAGAGGAAGGCATACCAAATGGTGCAAAGGAGTACGGTGGAGGATCATGAGGCTGGAAAATGCCAGTGGGATCCTGAGAAATGCCAGCAAACTGCGAGGTCGATGCTGATGCACTATGCATGGATGGAGTAGGACCTGAGGCTGGAAACTGAGTAGGAAAGAACGTGCGTGGTCCTAAAATATCATCTAATCGCCCGGTGTTCAGTCGACCATCCTATAATATTAAAAAAAAACAATGTCAATGTAAATAAATTAGTATCTAAAATTGAAACTTGCATATGAACGAATACTAACCGCATGCATCAGATCCTCCGCCTGAAGGTCTGTGGGTACAGTCGGACGTGCAGAGGAAGACTCGTCCCCAGAATCTGGTATGTCCGCAATATTTGTTGGAAGTCCTCGCTGCTCCAACAAATCCTCCAACCTGTAATTTATAAATTATTGAATTTTAAATGCAAAAACGCAATCAAAAAATTAAATTATTTAAAATTACCTCAAAGGGATGGAAGCATCATGCAACTGCGAACGACAGTTGGCGAGAATTGCCTTTCCCACCCTTCTACACCCCTTCTTCACAACCAGTCCCAATGCATGAAGTGCATTCTTCAGCGCAGAGTTGCCCTGCAATTTACGAGAATAATGACATATTGCACAATTCCATTTACCAATCATACATTCCATATTTAAAAAATTAAGACGTACCGTATTGCGAAGTCTGGACCCCATGTTTGTGTACTGCCTCTGAGCAAGAGGCAGCTGCTGAGTGCGCTGGAGACGTGCCTCGGCATCCTCTCGTGGCGTGGGTCTCTCGGAGGCACCGTATCGCCAAAACCATCGGAAGTACCGCAACGAATCAGTAGCACTCCAGGATCGAGTCTCCAGCTGGCGTGCTGCTAGTGCCTCGTCAGTCCACTCTGCATGTGCACCCGCAAAAATGGTAGCAAAATCTGGACGATCTCGATAGGTACCGTGCTGGAAACCCAGCAGGTTCTGTGTCACGTCCCAACTCTGTTAAAATAAACACGTTAGTTGTTTACTCTAATTAAATAGAAGTTAATCGTATGATAAATCGAAAAAATATAGCAAACGTACCACAGGTAGTGGAGGAGGAGTAATCTGGTACAGTCCAAACTGATGCCTACAACGGTCGGGGTAGTAGTAGGCAACAATGTGGTAGAAAATGAGCGGCAACCGAACATGCTCCGCTATGGAACCCTCCTGTGCTACCCGTGGCATGACAGCCCTGTCGAAAACGTACGGAAACCAGTTGACGTCTTCAACGTTCAACACGACTAGGTAGTCCCGTGCGTTCTCCACTGCCCCGCGGTGCTGGCTCCGTGAGAAAGACCGAGCTTCGCCCCATTTCCTGAAAATTTTGAACGTTAGGATTGATGTGTTGTAATTTGCATAAAATTATTGAAAAATTATTATAAGTTATTACCTCCCAAACGGCACACATGAATCTAGGTTAGGCTGTCCTAATCCACCGATAGGAGCAACCTCTGGGCGACAAACAGGGAGGTATGACCATGCCCAAAACAATAGTAGCATCCAAGGTCCCGTCACAACCTTGAAACGCATGGAGGCACGGTCCAGAGCACGATACAGACAAGCAAGCGTGACACCTCTCCAATTGAAGTCCGGAACTTCATTCAAATTGCCCTGCATTTAAATTAAACAACGCATTCAAACTCAATTCGAGAACATTGGCATATTATAATGAGTATACAAATCTTTAATTTTTATGCGGCAATGGCATATTATAATTTTGTTATTTTACAGTGTCATAAAATAAATTGTTAATAATTTATAATAGCATAAAATTAATTATATCTTTTGCGATGACATATTACTAATTTTTAAGTTTTATAGTGGCATATTTAAAAGGGTAAAATTATCATATAAATGTCCAATGGCAAAAAAATAATTTGTAACATTGAATTCTAATATCATAGTCAACAAATAAAAATATTGAATTTGTAACATTGAATTCCAATATCATAGTAAACAAATAAAAATATTATTTAAGTTAAGAAAATTATACCGATACGAGCTCCAAATAGTATGTTGGGACGGAATTCTGAGAAATATCGGGAAACATCAACGTCCCAAATACCTCTAGAGCAACTGCACGCGTGTATCGGTCTAACTCCTCATCAGTAGCACCTGGCTGTGGCGCCACCCCGCAATTTTGTCGCAACCATTTCAACTTGATGTTGTTGCCCACAACATCGCCCCTGCATTGTACAAATTTAAAATAATCAATACAAGTAAGCAATGCATATACTGAATAGCAAAAATCAATATTGCACTTTATTTTTTTCACTTACTCCCTGCTACTCCTTTCTCTGTGCCAGTCTCCCAAATCTTCATGAGGATAAAGATTTGCACGAATCTTTTCCTCCCAGGGCCCTCTCGTATTCGATCTAACTGGAATGTCCGTCGAGCGCAAACCATATAAGAAGGCAACATCCTGGTAACAATTACAAAATACGTTAAATTCGTGTCATGTTAATATTACGAAAATTAATATTCAAATTTGAATTTTAAATATAAAGTTTAAATAAATGTGACATTAAATTCGTGTCATGTTAAGTCAAAATTTTATGTTAGAATTAATTGTGAAAATTAATACGAAAATTATATTAAAAAAATTTAATATCAAGTTTAAATAAATTATCTGTAGAGTAACGGTCATCTCTCCAACGGGAAAATGAAAAGTATGCGTCTCCGGACGCCAAAACTCGATCATTGCCTTCAGTAATGGCATGTCGACGTTGACATGCTTCACCTTCGTAATGTGACTGAGCCCCAGTTTGATCAGCCTTCCCTCAATCCGATCGTCCACCTTAATCGTTCGCTTGTGCGATCTCATCTCCAAATGTGTTTCACGCTGCATTAACACAAAACATAACCCGTTGTATTAAAAATACAATTTATAATACAATTTATAAGCATTTACAAGCATTTAAAATAAATACAATTTATTAGATTGAACATAAAAATATTATAAGAATTTACAATAGTCTTAAATTTATAATACAATTTATAATAAGCATTTAATACAATTTATTAGATTGAACATAAACCTCATTTTCAATTAATTTTTTAGTACAAATTATAATAAGCATTTAATACAATTTATAAGTCTATTAAGAAATCTAAATTATTAAAGCAAAAAAATATAAATTAACCTAAAACAGTTTATTACCTCCTGAAAAGACAAACCAACGAGATGCTCGTTATCCGTAACAAACAAAACCTGTTGGTTTTCTACATTGGCTGGTTGCACAGGTGGATTGACATTTTGCGCGCTCGGACGGGCTGCGCGACGCCTACGTCTTTTTGGCCGAGGCTGGGTGGAGGGTGCTTCGGTGGGAGGTGGTGAAGCACCAGAAGGACCAGCCTCATCTTCTGCTGAACTCATCTGATTGAAATAATCAATTAAGAACAACAATTTAAAACAACAATGAATTTAATATTTTTTCAATAATCAAAACGAACAAAACAAAAATTATTTTTCTATGTAATTGACATTTTCACAATAATTACTGATTAATAATCTACATTTGCACAACAATTATCAATAATCAACAATTTCAGTTATACACAATTACTAACTAATTCCATTTCAACAATTATCAATAATACACATAATTAACTAATTCCATTTTGTATTTATGACATTATAAATAAATAATTGATCAATTAACTAATTCCATTTATACATAATTATCATCATGCATCAATTATCATCAATTATAAATAAATAATTGATCAATTAACTAATTCCATTTATACATAATTATCATCATGCATCAATTATCATCAATTATAAATAAATAATTGATCAATTAACTAATTCCATTTATACATAATTATCATCATGCATCAATTATCAACAATTCCACAATTTAATCAATTATCAACAATTCCATCACAATTATCAACAATTATCAACATCAATTAACTAATTCCATTTATACATAATTATCATCATGCATCAATTATCATCAATTATAAATAAATAATTGATCAATTAACTAATTCCATTTATACATAATTATCATCATGCATCAATTATCAACAATTCCACAATTTAATCAATTATCAACAATTCCATCACAATTATCAACAATTATCAACATCAATTAACTAATTCCATTTATACATAATTATCATCATGCATCAATTATCAACAATTCCACAATTTAATCAATTATCAACAATTCCATCACAATTTCATCAATTATCAACAATTCCACAATTTCATCCAAAATACAATTATCACTATTTCACAATTATCAACAATTTCACAATTCCACAATTTCATCTAAACCCTAAACCCCTAAACCCCTAAACCCCTAATTATCAACAATTTCAAATACAAAATACAAAATACAATACCTCGCTGTCGCAAGTTCGCCGCTGCCGCTGCCTTCTCCTCTTCTCTTTCTCTCGCCGCTGCCGCTGCCTTCTCCTCTTCTCTTTCTCTCGCCGCTGCCTTTCTGCTCTTCTTCTCGCCCTGGCCTGGATTCTCTTCTCTTTTTCTCTTTCCTTCTCCCCTTCTCCCCTTCTCTCCTTCTCTCCTTCTCTCTTTCTCTGGTTCTCTCTTTCTCTGCCGATCGATGGCGAACGAAAAAAATAAATGAAACGGCTATTCGTCCAATTTGAAAGAGATGACCTTCGTACGCGTTTATGAAACACGCTCCAGAACTCCGAACGCGTTTCATAAACGCGTACAAAGGACAGACTCGTCTCAAAAGGCGTAATTGCAGGGAGGAATTTATTCTCTTTCGTACGCGTTTATAAAACGCGTTGGAAACTCTTGAGCGCGTTTCATAAACGGGTAAAAAGGGGAATTCAAATACGCTTTCCTAAAACGCGTTGGAACTTTCTTCTTATTAAAAAAAAAATTATTCTGTATATTAAAATTTTTGGTGTCAAAAATTCTATATAAAATAATTTCGGAAAAACGCCCTTTGGCAAGTAAGTAAACTAGTAAAGTAAAGAAAGCAAGGAAGTCTTAAACAGTAAATAGGAAAGAAATCATGATTGATGAAATAATAGATGCCACGTGGGACATCGCACGCCGTTGACGCGTGAAGAGAGTTTGTATATTCTAAATTAATTCTAATCTAATCCTGCAATCTATCTATCCGAGTATCCGTGATCCGTCTCTCTTGTCGACTGCTCCAAATCGAAGGAACAAGTTCTATCTATCTATCTAGGGTTTTACTTTTAGTATTTATTAATATAATCAGAGAGAGGGAGAGAGAGAAAAAGAGAGAGAGCGAAGGGGATTTGATTTCATTAAATAAAATGGATCCGACGGAGAGGGAGCTCCTGGAGACCTTCGAGGCGGCCAAGAAGGCGGCTGACGCGGCCGCCGAGGAAGGCGGCGCCTCCTCCTCGTCGTCTCCCGAGGCCGATCGCTGCATCGACGCCTTGAATCGCCTCCGACAGATCAAGGTCACCACCGCTGTGCTCGTCTCCACTCAGGTCACCTCCTCTTTCTCTTTCTCTTTCTCTTTCCCTTTCTCTAATCTCGAATTCTGGATGGATGGGATGGTTCATGGTTCATGGTTCATTATTTAAGATTAAGAAAATAGGGTTAATAATATCTTTCAGGTTGGCAAACGCTTGCGCTCTCTCACAAAACACCCCAACTCTGACATCCAGTCTGCCTCCTCTCAACTCATCGCTTTTTGGAAAACTATTGTTGTCCAAGAGAACTCTAATAATGCAAACAAAAATGAAAATGGTCACATTGACACCCCATCCAATGCTATCAAAACTCTATCCAAACCCAAACCTCAAAAACCTCACCAAGCCCACCCACAGATGAGAGACCTCAGGCCTGAAAACAAACCTCTCGTCCTTCACGACGAAAGGAATCCACCGCCCTCACTTGATAGGAAGCTGCCCGCTGTCCCCAAACTCTCCTCTCTTCTCAAATGCAATGATTCCAACCGGGATCGCATTCGAGAACTCATCGCTGACGCCTTCTCCAGGGTTTCTGCCGAAACTGAAAAAGATGACAGAGAGGAGATCAGGAACATTCTAGACGAGGTCGACGCATGCGATCCATTACGGGTTGCAGTTACTGCTGAGTCCTCACTTTTTGCAAAGCTGGGTAGCTCCACAGGAGCCCATAAGCAAAAGTACCGCTCCATCATGTTCAACCTCAGAGCAGAAAACAACACCGACTTCAGGAGGAAGGTGCTCCTGGGACTGATTAAGCCTGAGAGGCTGCCGGACCTCACGCCAGATGAGATGGCCAGCGATGCAAGGAAGATGGAGAACAAACAGATCAAGGACAAGGCACTGTTTGAGTGCGAGCGTGGTGGCCCTCCTAAGGCCACCACAGACCAGTTCAAGTGCGGCAGGTGCGGCCAGCGCAAGACCACCTACTACCAGCTCCAGACGCGCAGTGCAGATGAGCCTATGACCACTTTTGTCACTTGCGTCAATTGCAATAATCACTGGAAATTTTGCTGATTTTCGAAATCATTTTGAGGGTTTCGAGGATTGCAGGGGCCCTGTGGGTTCTGAGGACTAGATTACTGTCCTTGGTTTAATTTCTACTTTTTTAAAATTTTAATTTGTGCATGTGTATTTGATGACGGACCAGTTTGATGGCATTTGTTTCTGGTAGGTTAGGCTCTGAGTATCCCCTCTTTTAGCTGGGTTTTAATTTAGATGATTTAAATGTGAGTGGACATTGAACAGAGGAGGGTAGTGTTTCTAAAATTTTTATATAGTTTAGGGTGCGTTTGGATGAGAGAAGAAGAAGAGAAAGAAGAAAGATGGGAAGAAAAAAAATTATAAATAATCCAAACTCTTCACAAAATTACACACTTCCCAATACTTCTTCCCACTTCTTCCCTTTTTCCCTTCTTCCCACACCTATCCAAACGCACCCTTAGATAATTAAGGGTCCGATCCAATGTACTCCATCGCTTTTTCATTTGATTCAATTTAACTATTGGTTAATTGCTTTTATGGACAGGAGTTGTATTATTGTATGTTTGCACCGTTTTTTTGGCTCCCCTCTTCATACAATACAAAACTAGAGTTGTTTTATCCTTCGTTGAGTCGTTGCTTGAATCGATGAAACAGCTCCGAATATGTCGACCGCACAAATATATTTTTGCTTGAATCGATGTATTTAGTTTATTGTTAAAACACAGGAGCTTGATGTAAATAGAATTTCATCAAATGTTGGGACATTGAATAGCAAACTCAATACGTGGTGTCGTATTTACGAATTACGACTAGGCAATTATGGTGCATCATTCTTCTGAACCGTTAGTTGAAAATTTCCTAAAATTGGCACTTCGCATTATGAGTTTTTGGTTCGAATTTGGGCAGACGAGATGTGTGCAGTGCAGTCAGTAAGGCATTGCGCATCGTTGTGACTTTGTGTGACTTGTGAGTTGCGAGGGGGTTTCTAACTTGAGCATACATTGCCACTCAATTGTTATTAGAATATTAGGGGCTGTAATTTTTGTTAGGTCCGTCTCGTTACTCGTAGGAGGAATAAATACTAAATAGGAGAGAGAGGACGAGGTAGGTGTTGTTACATTCAGTTTTTGACTTTTGACTTGTCAGATGTGAGGTGGTTAGATTAGTTTTATAGAAGAATATGGTTCCGTTTGGATTTCATTTGGGAAGAAGGAAATAAGAAAATAAAGAATAAATTTATTATAAACAATTTAAACTCTTCACAAAATTACACACTTTTCAATACTTCTTCCCACACCTTATCCAAACGGAACCATAGGAATAAGGAGATAAGAGATTTTAGGATACTATTTTACAAAACATGTATATTTTTATATTAAGACAAATTTATCTTTAAATAATAATATAGCTAAATCCAAATTATGAAAATTCAATCAAATAGTTAATACTATTTATATATATTTTTTCAGACCTATCAATTTGATATTATTCACGAGGCATTCATTATGCGTTGAGATTAAATCGGACTTCTTCTGGATAAAGAAATAGATATTGATGAAAAATTTGTACCAATATAATGATATATTATGGTTTATCTTAAAACAAAGATGAGTTTTGCAAAGGTTGATAGTGGTGGATCACAAATTCACAATTCACACCTCAATAAAAAAAAAAAAACAAAATGGGGAGATCCACATTCCACATCCACTACTTGAAAGGGCACGTGGCATATTAGGTCCCACTATTTACTATTTAAATGTTGAACCGTCATGACTGAAATGTGGGACCGAGATAAAATCTATCAATCTGCCAATCAATTATATTGAAAGTGAGAGTAATCATCGATGGCATCGCATATGGCGGCGACGGCGACGGCGACGGCCATGAGGATGAGAACCGGAGTCGGAGCTACGCTTTGTCGCTGCCCTGAGTCCCCTCTCCTCCTCTTCCACCTCCATAGACCTAGAGTATCAACTCATCCTCTCCTCTCTTTTTTTACTGCGCTTAGCTTCAACCCTTGTAATTTATTTTTGATGTTTCAGTTTATGGTTGTTGCAAGATCAATGCACTCGAGGAAATCAACTAAGATCATAAAGCTGAAGGTGTTGTCTCAGTCTCAGTACTCCCAGTCCCAAGCACCAGATGCTAATTCTCTTATCCAAGGTCCTACACTATATAATATATATATATATATATTATCATTTAACATTATCATGAATTCTTCAAAGATTAATTTAATTTACACTTCCTCTTGCTAGAGAGGATCAATGAATTGCCAAAGCTGCTGGAGGATATACTCCAAACATCCATTAATACCGGGCCTAGGGGTGCCGTCAGGCTTGTCCAAGGCATCCAAGCTCTTATTGGTGTTGGCACTGAGTGGATTAATGACTTCTCCCAGTCCCAGTCCCAGTCCCAGGTACATCTTTTATTACTCTCTCTCTCTATATATACATGTTTTATGCACCATCCAAGATCAAGCTCATTATATTATAACGCAACAACTTCAATGCCCTATGCAGAAAACCAGAACAGATGCACCTGCTGGAATCTCTAACCAATTACAGCTTGGCTTGCTCTCTCCTCCTTATCTTAGGAGCCTCTTTGAGCGCATGGGTGCTACTTATATCAAGTTGGGCCAGGTATATACGCTTAATATTGCTGCCTCTATGCAGTTGATTTATGCAAGTGTTATTCCCAGTTTTGCCATTCTTTTGTCATTAACAGGCACACTGATAATGTCATAGAGGTGCAGTTCATAGCATCTGCACCCACTTTGTTTCCTGCAGACTATGTAGAAGAGTTCCAGAAGTGCTTTGACCGGGCCCCACCAGTTCCATTCAGTCAGATTGAGGCTATAATACGCGAGGAACTACAGAGGCCACTGGATGCTGTCTATCAGTATGTTGATCCTGTCCCCATTGCTTCTGCTTCCATTGCACAGGTTGGTTTGCGGGGACTGCATGTGAACATGCAAGCATAGAATAATAGCAAATTGCCAAATTCAACCTTCTCTATGGGCTAAGCTGTTTTAGCAGCTAGTAGCATAGCATGGTATTGGAGAATTCATCATGTTGAACTTCATGTCTCATCAGGCCTCTATTGTTTTAAGGCAGAGGGACCTATTACCGCAACTTTTTCTGGCCCTTAATAGCCACGACTCATGTTTTCCCAATAATTTCAAAATCGAATTTCAAACAACAAATACTTTTGATCTCGTCTTATTCTTGAATTAATGCATTCATTTCAAAATCATAAAATATTTTAGTTTGTTTTGTACAGGATTAAATGTTAAGAAAAAAACCAATGGTGCAAAATATTCACAACAGGCATTTTGATATTAAGAACACAATTTCTAACTTTTGGCACTGGATGTTTTATTTTAGAAAAATAAAGCAAGGTCTATGGTTCATATTTCTTGTTTAGAATTTAGTTATTAAAATATTAAATGAAAAAGGAATATTAAGTCATGATGGGGCTGTGGTAATTGGATTTCTCTTCTAATTTTTCTAAACTACCTTCTTATATACAGATAAGAGGTGATCGACTTGTTTTTCCCAGATTGCCAATTATTCAATTGAGATGTTCTATAGTCAGCCTTCCACTCTAGTTGATCTAAGTTGCGCAAGTACTTAATCAACTTAGCCTGTTAGCTGGTTTGGACTCAGTTTGCATTATGTGCACAAGATAAAATAAAAATAACACTTTTGGCTGAAGTTTTGCAAACATCCAAGGTTAGCACCTATTATGGCTGAAGTTTGCACTTGATCGCTAATCAAGCTGCAACAGTGCAGCTGAACCAGTACATCAGCTGAGCTTTTACCATGCAGCTTTACCTTCGTAATGACTCTAATTTCAGGTTCACAGCGCAAGGCTGAAAAGTTCTGGCCAAGAGGTGGTCATCAAAGTACTAAAACCCGGTATAGAAGACATATTAGTTGCAGATTTGAACTTTATATACGTTGTTTCCCGAATATTGGAGTTCCTAAACCCAGAACTTCGAAGAACGTCTTTGGTGAGTCATCTAATGGTTAAAACCCTCTAAATTACAATGAAGTATCTTCTCTAATTGAATAACTGATAATGCTAGGTGGGGATAGTAAAAGACATCAAAGAATCAATGCTTGAAGAAGTTGACTTCAGAAAAGAGGCAGCAAATATCGAGGCTTTTAGGAGATACATTGAGACAATGGGATTGGAGAGGCAAGCCAAGGCGCCTTTTGTGTACACCCATTGTAGCACCAAGCGTATTTTGACCATGGAAAGGCTTTATGGGGTTCCACTCACTGATCTTGATTCGATTAGGTCACTTGTGCCAGATCCAGAGCTGACAATAGTCACTGCACTCAATGTCTGGTATGGTCTTGTCCCGTATTGGTTATTTGTTTTTGATAGTTTAACCAGCTCCAAATGCAATTCCTTGAATTGACCAACCCCTTAGCCTGCTGTTCCGTAGAACTGCTAATGGGATACAATGCTTGTTCCAGTTAATAGACCTTTTGATTTATCTTATTGATGTTACTTACTGTGCCTAAAGTATTGTTAATTTAGGATTTTAGAATTATTTTGAGAATTTTCTGGTATTTTTGAACCTAACATGCAGTAGTAATTTTGTTAGAGTTGTTTTTGACAATTGGATTTTTCATTAATTTTCTTTTTAAGTTCCCTAAAAGCTTTTTGCCATCTCAGTATATATCTTCTACAGAAAAATCATATGAATATCGAAACAACTTGTATCATTATTCATCAGAATACTATTATATTTGGTTGGATATCTTGAATAGGTAGTAGTTATCACTTAGCTGGCGTCAATAGAAGTTATTCACTTGATTTGATCTGTTTCTGGCAATCTAAATTGACCTGATCTGAACCAACCTACTTAACAGTGCTTCTTAGCTACTTATGACGAATAAAACTTGATTAATCACAGGTTTGGGAGCCTAATATCCTGCGAGTCCTTCCATGCAGACGTCCATGCAGGGAACTTGTGGCTGCTTCGTGATGGGCGAATTGGATTCCTTGATTTTGGTATGATCTAGTTTAATTGATGTGTTGGAATGCTAATCGATTCACAGTTCCATTTTCCCAAATTGTAGTTAAGCCCGTGCAGTTTACATTTCATTACCTGTAGCTAGAATCCTCAGCTGTACATTTGGACACAGAAGACTGCATTGAAGCACTGAACAAATAGATTGAATGAGTTAAGGACTAAAGAACAATACGCTGTTTGTAATTACAGGGATAGTGGGGAGAATATCTCCTAGAACATGGGCTGCAATGGAGGTGTTCTTGGCATCTTTTGCTTCTGAAGATTATGAGGCAATGGCTTCTGCTTTGATAGAGATGGGTGCTACTGGTACAGATATAGATGTTGCAGCCTTTGCAAGGGATTTAGAAAAGATTTTCTCTTCAATCCAGGTGCATTCACATATAATAACATACATGAGTTATGTTACCATCACTATATAGAATAAATGATGTCTATTTGAATCTTTTCTAAGTTAGAAGAAATATATGTTTCTGCAGCATGCACATGCATAAGCATAAACTAGTACACATGCATGTTGAAGAATACAATAACAGACACAGCCCAGCAGTACTAGAAACATGGTCCACCAACTTTAACAGAACCTAAGATTTTTTTTTTTTTTGAGGAAATGCCCATGGGCCCATGCATTAAAATTAAAATAGTTCAGATACATACTGAGATTACAACAAAGGGTTAAAACACATAACTCCCCAACTGGCACAAACATCTAGAAAAAAACCTAAAAAGAAAAAAGGTACAGAATACTGAAACCTAAAAAAGAGACGGGCACAAGAAAAATCGAAAAAAAGAAAAAGCAATAAAAGGACCTAAGACCAACTAAATTAAAGACGAATACAAGTGCCAAATTAAGGAGGGGGGGGGGGGGCTCTGAACAGAACCTAAGATGAACATAAACCATTTATGGGTAGTCAGCACAAGATATCAGAATGCACTTTCCAGAAAGGTCTTCATGCTTTATTTTAACATTTTCAATGTTCTCTAGGAATTGGATACGGAAATAGTGATTGCAACTAGAAGAGGACCCAATTCCAATGCAGCTGCAGCAGTCTCTGCCAATGTTGTTGTCGATGACAGGCAGATGAATGCCTTGTTTCTCGACCTGGTTAGTTATCCTATCCACTCATGGATACAAGTAGCAAATTGAGTTTACAATTGCTGTCAGATATATAAAATAAAAGGGGAAATCTGCGATGGCTGAATGTACCATGCTGGTAATTATACTAGTAGACGGCTGTAAGACAACACCGAAAGTAATTTTTGATGTTGTTATTTTGGATGTGGTTCAGGTGAGGGTGAGCGAGTCGTACGGGTTGAGATTCCCACGGGAATTTGCTCTTCTGATGAAACAGTTGTTGTACTTTGATCGGTACACGAGGTTGTTGGCACCGAACATGAACATGCTTCAGGACGACAGGATCACCGTAGTCTCCAACCGAAGGATGAGAAACATGAATACTTTCCCTTAAACTTGTTTTTATTTTCTGTTCAATTAGAATGTTTGATTGCTAGTGTAAATGTAAATGTATGTATATATTATAGGCGCATCAATGCATGATGCATGGGCATGCACTAAAAAGGATAATAGAAATGGCAGATGGAAATTGGAATAGTTGATAAAATGTTTTTGTTTTCGTTATTTGTGCTTTAGCCTTGAGGTATTGAAAGTTGGGTTTTTTTGTTGGAGGATTGGCGATGAAAGGAGCATCATGCTTAAGGTCACTAGGTCAGGATAAGAATAAGAGGAGTGAGTGTGACTGTGTGAGTGGCGCAATTTGGGAGTTTGATTGTGGGGTCAGATGCGAATACGGGGTGGGTTGTAAGTTGTAACTTGTAAGCGGGTTATCGGGCATGATCCGGATCCGGTCGGTCATGTTCACAGTTCATGTCGATCTAAAGTGTAAAACTAAACAAAAACTAAAAGTAAAAAGAAACTAAAGCGAACCGACGAGGCGACGACGACGACGACGACGACATGGCCTCATTCGACAAAGTGAGCAGTGGCACCTTGGCGCCCAAGCCCATCGCCACCGCGCCGCCGCCGGCCTTGGCCATCGCTGGGGCTGGGGAGAGATTCTTTAACGAAGAGGAAGAGGAAGAGGAAGAGTAAGAGGAAGATGAAGAGGAAGAAGGTGGAGTTGCTGCTATTGCTAGTGCTATTGATCTCCGAGAGACCTTCGCTGCTTCTGCTGCTGCTGCTTCTTCTACTTCTACTTGTACTTATTGGGATGTCTTGCGATCCCACTTCTCTGACCCTCTTACGTAATTAAGTATTTTAGTTCCTTCCTTTTCCTTCTCCATGAACATTTTTGTCATCCAATTATCAATTATAAAAGCCAATTGTCCCTTTTAAACTTAACTTAACCTAACTTAGGGGTGCCCTTATGGATGATGCCATGATACTGCCATGTGGCCATTCATATGGAAGAGCCGGCATGCTCCAAGTTCACACTATGGTCATCCCTCTCTTCTTTTTCTTATCATTATCATATATTCATATGCTCTATAATCTTCTATCTTATTCAATTCTTTTTCTTCCTCTTCTCTTCTCATATGCTCTTCTGTTTCTTTACAAATTAAAATTATTAAGCCTTTACTTAGGACTGCCCCTTTTATTCATAACCTTCTTGTTAAATTTATTTATTTTATTCTTTGCAATGCAGAAAGCATGTTGCAAGTGCTCTCACCCTGTTTCACAAGATTTAGTTCGCCCAAACTTTGGTGTGCCTCTTGTTTTGGGCTCAGTTTTAGGACATACTTTTCTATGCCATTTTCGTGGATTTCATCTTATTTTTTCTCCTTCCAGAAGACTTGTTATGCCTTAACTTTCTACTCTTAAGACCTAATTTATACACTTATTCCTTTAAAAATGCTTTTTAAAGATTTTAAGTAGATTTCTGTGGGAGTTTATTTTGGTTTTGTTCTCTGTGTGTGTGTGTCGATAAGGTGATAAGGGGTCCAGATAATTACTGATTGTTTAAGTTTATTTTTTGTTTAGTGCATTTTTACTTTTCTGTAACCTCACATTTCTTTTAACATACTGTTTGCAGCTCTTCGTTCAGCTGTTCAGGCTTTTTTATGTGAAGAAGAGGCTCATTTGAGGAAAGTATCTAAGAGACGAAGAGATCAGCTTGACCAGGTTTCCAACTAATACCAGTCTCTTAGCAACCAAATTATTTCTTTGTTAGTATTTTGGTTTCATGTTTTCAAGAGTATAACAATAATCACGGTAGGATAACTTCTCTATCATACCAGTTGCTTCTTGGCTGCTTGCTAATCGTTATGTTATTTAATTGATTAAATTGGTTATTGAGCAACTATTCTGTAAAGTTGTCAATTTCTCTGTTGTTTCCTTTTGAAGGATAAATGTGGGTATGATGATCCTCTCTTCAATGAACTGTTGCGAAATAGAGCTTCCCAGTTCCCTTTGGCAATCTCTGATCGGGTTATTATAAAGGTATATTGTTCTTTGCTATAGCTTTTGCTAAAGATTAGTATTAGAAAAGATTACCGCACTGTTCAGTTCCTCGCAATACCAAGGTGGCCATAGTGACTCTGGAGCCTTTGCAAAGAATATGAGGTGTGAATAATCAGCCTACGAGCACGTTGGTTGTTTTGGACCAAATTCAATCATCTAGTTAACCTTGTAGTCATACCAACCTGGTTGCTTCACATCCACCCTTTTGTTTAGGCTTAACAAATTCAGTCCCAAGTTGTCGATTTTTATCCATCCTATTTGTATATCAGGGTAACAAGAGGACACCACCTCGCTTTGTTGGACGTATTGCAGCTGTAACAGCACAATGCTTAAATGGATGGTTAGTCTTTTTTTTTTTTTTCCCTTTATTTTCCTTTTGTTCTGTTTTACTGCAAATCGCGTGATTTAAGAGATGCTTGGATGCATTTGGGTCCAATGGATTTGTTGACGTGTAAATGGAGTTTATTGTGTATATAACAGGTATGTGGTTAAGACATTGGACAATGGAGAGAGCATCAAGCTACAGTTTGGGTCTTTAGCAAAGGTGTCATCTGATCAACCAATAAATGCAGTCCCCACCTATCCAAACTGGTTGTAATAGAAGTTCCATACTTGATTTCATGAGATCAGACAAGCGCCATGAAGCCCTCTAGTGAGCAGTAACGGGAGAATTGAACAACCAAAGTAAGATACTGTATACTGGTTTGGTCGTGCAGGAAGCATATTGGATTGAAAGGGTATCTTGAGTTGATTTATATTGGGAGTAAGTGTAGTTTAACATAATGGTGGTGGGAACTCCCATGATTCATTTTCCTTTTGTTAAAATATTACGTCTGATGTCATGATGTGAGTGTTTGCAAAATGTCTACTAGTTGTACCTCTGCTGCTTGGAAACGTTGTTTGTTATCCTCTTGTACAGATGTATCGCATGTTGCATGCTGTATAACTGCAAGTTTGTACGGAACACTACAAATATATATAAATAAATAAATGGTTATGAAATGAACATTGTGAATATTCTATCAGCATCTGGTGTGAAACTGTGAATAAAAGCAAATGACATAGGCTTCAAGTCAAGTGAAAACTCAAATTAAGTGACAAATGACAATGATGATGTAGTATGGAATAATAATGATAATAATCAATAATGGTGCCGAAATCTGAAAGCATATCTAAGTCTAAGCATTACAGACACTGTACAGGTGTCAGGTGTGGAGATGGAAATGAGAGGCCGCAATTAAGGCCGAAATGCAAAGTAAAAGCCGAGGCGAAAAAGGGCCCAGTAAAGATAAAATCTAAATGAGAGCCCATAACCATAATTATATTAGATAGATTATATTCAGAGCTGATAAGCGTCATCCAACGGAAAATCATCCGCGTCATCCAACCCTCCCCTCCCCTTCATTTTTCGCTTTTTTTTCCGCGCGCCTGGGTGAGACGCCCCTCCCTCACGCGTCCTTCCTTCCTCGCCTCCCCTTCCTTCCTCGCTAGCAACCCTTACCCCCTCGCACTGCCTTCCGTCCCTCCCTCCCTCCCTCCCTGGCCATCCATTTTCTTTTCCTCTCGCACACACTTGAACATGTTGTACTAAACGTCTCTAGGTTTGTCGATTGCAAAACAATATCATTTGGCATTTAACAATCTTCTTTGAGTTTTATAGGAAGAAGATACAATTTATGAGGACTTGGATAAAAGCTTTAAGAAGGATCAAGATCAAGTCATTAGAGAGCTTGTAGGCTAGTTTAGACTAGGATAGAAGGTATACTTTGGTCCTTGTTTATCCTTAAAATGGTCTAGATAGCGAAAAGCTCAATAAACCAGCAAAATCCTGTTTTCTGTGACCTAGCGTCGTACAACGCTATATAGAGTTACACAACGCTAGAACAACTAAATTCATACTTTTGTGAATCAACGTTGCACAACGCTATATAGAGTTAGGCAACGCTGAGACACAACGTTGTACAACGCTCAGTAGAGTTGTACAACGCTGGAGTTAAAAAACTTGGAAATTTTCCTGAGTACCATCGTGCAACGCCATATAGCGTTGCACAACGCCACAAAAATCCCAAGTTTGCTTGTGCTTTGATTGTTTGTATTAGACCAAGTTTGAATTGAACCAAATATTGACCATACCGGTTTAGAAATTTATTATTGTGCCTATTCACCCCCCTCTAGGCCTAATTTTAGGGACAACAAAGTGGTATCAGAGCAGGAACCTCGATTAAGCTATTCTTAATCTCGGTTTTCGATCATGGCGGCTAGAATTGTAGAAAAACCGGGTAAATTGGACCATACTTGCACAAATTTCTCTATTTGGAAAAATGGTATGGTTGGCTACCTCAAAAGCATGGGTGTTTGGTATATTGTGGCAAATGAATCTAAATTTAAACCAAATACTAACAAGCTTACCACCGAGGCCTTGAGGGAAAAGGAGGACAATGACTATGCGGTCAATGTCATCCTAAGCTCGGTGCATGAATCAATTGGTAGCACACTTGTTTGCGATTTTGATATAGCTAGGGACATATGGAGAGCCATCTTGAGTTGTTTCGAAGGAAGCCAAATGGGAGGAGTCCACACGGATTCGGAGTTCGATCCATGTACATCCGATTCGGACAACTACGAAGAACATGCATTCATTGCCAAAGAGATGGAATCCCCGATTCTTTCAAATCATTCCACTCCATCAACATCACCAAAAACATGCTCTCCTAAGGTATATCTTCCTCTCAATGAATCTCTTAGTAATAGTGATAGTGAGAGTGATGATGAACCAACTTGTTCAACCAAATGTGTTGATTGTGATAGGTTGAATTCTATTCTTGATGCTACCCATGATGCCTTGGTTAGGAAAGCCGATACCATAGAAACTTTAAAAATCAAGGTAGATGAGCTTACTTCTAAGATGGGTGAGTATGAGGCTAAAATTAAGGAGCTTGAAAAACAACTTGAAAAACCGATTTTAGCTCAAGCTCCTAAAACGGATTTGAAAAACCTTTTCAAAGGTCAAAAGCCTCATGACAAGTCCGGTCTTGGTTACCAAAAGCCTTATCAAACCAAGAAAAAGAACTTGTCATACAAAAATGGGAAACAAGTTGCACAAAACACACAATTTCAAAAACCTAGGAATTCTCGTGGTCATGCACATATGTACCAAAGGAAACCTAGAAACACTAGAGTGCAAAATGAAAAGAATTTGCAAAATCAAGAAAAGAAGGTTTTTGTTCCAAAGGCGTCCAATAAAATTTATTTTAAAGGACCCGATGGATGGTTTTATGAATTTAAAGAGCAACACTTTTCACAAAACCACAAGGCTCAATCCAATGAGCATCAAAAGAATGTTTCCCAACATTTCCAAAAGGATCGCAAAAGGGATTTTAATGCCTCATCCAATGATCCTAAGAAGAAGGCCGAATACCTTAGAGCCCATTACTATTCTCATTTTGTCAAGGGTTCTACCATGCCTAAGCCAACCAATGCATATTGCAACTATTGTTGTCAAAATGGTCATATCTCGTTGGCATGCAAACTTAGGAAACCAAATGGTAAGTCCAAAAGTAAGTGGGTTCCAAAAGCTTGTACCTCTAGTGGTACAACTAGCGGTATGGTAACCAATGTGGCCTAAATACCAAATTAACCCCCGGTCTTATAAGCCAAATCCTTAGGGGGAGCCTCTTTATTTCTATCTTATTTTTTTTTGAGAGGTTAAATTTGGTCACACTACTTTGTGTAGTGCTCTAAATTGGTTCTCCAATTCCTTTTCTCCAAAATTAAGGGGGAGCCATAAATTTAGGGGGAGCTTGCTACAATTTTTACTTTTTGTCGATTTACAAAAAGGGGGAGAATTGTAGTAAAGCTTGTGAAATGCCAAAATTTAATCGCTTTACTAATGGTATTGTTTTGCAAATCGTCAAAAGGGGGAGATTGTTGTACTAAACGTCTCTAGGTTTGTCGATTGCAAAACAATATCATTTGGCATTTAACAATCTTCTTTGAGTTTTATAGGAAGAAGATACAATTTATGAGGACTTGGATAAAAGCTTTAAGAAGGATCAAGATCAAGTCATTAGAGAGCTTGTAGGCTAGTTTAGACTAGGATAGAAGGTATACTTTGGTCCTTGTTTATCCTTAAAATGGTCTAGATAGCGAAAAGCTCAATAAACCAGCAAAATCCTGTTTTCTGTGACCTAGCGTCGTACAACGCTATATAGAGTTACACAACGCTAGAACAACTAAATTCATACTTTTGTGAATCAACGTTGCACAACGCTATATAGAGTTAGGCAACGCTGAGACACAACGTTGTACAACGCTCAGTAGAGTTGTACAACGCTGGAGTTAAAAAACTTGGAAATTTTCCTGAGTACCATCGTGCAACGCCATATAGCGTTGCACAACGCCACAAAAATCCCAAGTTTGCTTGTGCTTTGATTGTTTGTATTAGACCAAGTTTGAATTGAACCAAATATTGACCATACCGGTTTAGAAATTTATTATTGTGCCTATTCACCCCCCTCTAGGCCTAATTTTTACTTTAAACCTAATTTTTAAAAAGCAAATAAACTGAACAGATGTAATAAACAATGTGCACTCATACAAAAAAGTAAAAGCGAGTAAATAAACTGAACAGAAATGACAAATAAATTGAACAGTTGTAACAAATAAATTGAATATATGTCACAAACATGCTGATTCGTATAAAAAATAAATAGTGAACATAAAATGAACGAATATAACAACTAATTGAACAGTTATATCAAATAAACTGAACAGATGTAACAAACAATGTTGACTCATACAAAAAAATAAAAGTGAGCAAATAAACTGAACAGAAATGACAATTAAATGGAACATAAATAGCAAATAAACTGAATAGATGTAACAAAAATGTGGACTCATACAAAAAGTAAAAGTGAGCAAATAAACTGAACAGAAATAACAATTAAAATGAACAGTTATATCAAATAAACTTAACAGATGTAACAAAACAATGTGGACTCATACAAAAACTAAAAGTGAGCAAATAAACTGAACAGAAATGACAATCATATTGAACAGTTATATAAAAAAACTGAACAGATGTAACGTGAGATAGAATGGAGAGAGAAAAAATAAAAGAAAGAAGGGTCAGTGAGAAACACAAAAATCAATAGAGAGGAAAATAGAGGGAGCAGAAAGGAAAGGAAAAGAAAAGGGGACGAAAGAAAAGAAAAATGAAGAAAGAAGAAGGAGCAAAGAGAGAGAGGGAAACTCACGGAGCAAAGAGAGGGAGGAAGAAGAAGGGAGTGAGGGGAACTCACGGAGCAAGAGAGAAGGTCGGATCAAGAGAGGGGAACTCACGGAGCCACGCCTGGGAGTGGTGGGAGAGGGGAAGGTAGCGATGGGTGAGAGGGTAAGGTGCGCGCTCTCTTACGATGGATGAGAGGAGAGCGATGGATCGGATCGGATCGGATCTTACGATGGATGAGAGGTGCGCGCTCTCTTCGATGACACAGATGACTAAATGATGGATGGTAAGTAGTAATTACCGATTATATTATATTAGATTCGAACCGGAACCAAGCCGATCGATCAAGCAAGGCAATTAGCAACCCTTGAAAATCGGAGTCGGAGACGGGAGACGTCTCTCCTTCTCCATCCGTGAAGGCGTGAACTGCCAATCCCTTTAAATGGATGGTTAGTTTTTTTTTTTTTCCTTTATTTTCCTTTTGTTCTGTTTTACTGCAAATCGCGTGATTTAAGAAATGCTTGGATGCATTTGGGTCCAATGGATTTGTTGACGTGTAAATGGAGTTTATTGTGTATATAACAGGTATGTGGTTAAGACATTGGACAATGGAGAGAGCATCAAGCTACAGTTTGGGTCTTTAGCAAAGGTGTCATCTGATCAACCAATAAATGCAGTCCCCACCTATCCAAACTGGTTGTAATAGAAGTTCCATACTTGATTTCATGAGATCAGACAAGCGCCATGAAGCCCTCTAGTGAGCAGTAACGGGAGAATTGAACAACCAAAGTAAGATACTGTATACTGGTTTGGTCGTGCAGGAAGCATATTGGATTGAAAGGGTATCTTGAGTTGATTTATATTGGGAGTAAGTGTAGTTTAACATAATGGTGGTGGGAACTCCCATGATTCATTTTCCTTTTGTTAAAATATTACGTCTGATGTCATGATGTGAGTGTTTGCAAAATGTCTACTAGTTGTACCTCTGCTGCTTGGAAACGTTGTTTGTTATCCTCTTGTACAGATGCATCGCATGTTGCATGCTGTATAACTGCAAGTTTGTACGGAACACTACAAATATATATAAATAAATAAATAAATCGTTATGAAATGAACATTGTGAATATTCTATCAGCATCTGGTGTGAAACTGTGAATAAAAGCAAATGACATAGGCGCTTTCCATCTCAATTCTCCAAGGAGAATGCGTCCTGACAAGCAAATGACATAGGCTTCAAGTCAAGTGAAAACTCAAAGTGACAAATGACAATGATCATGTAGTATCGAATAATAATGATAATAATGGTGCCGAAATGTGAAAGCATATCTAAGCATTACAGACACTGTACAGGTGTCAGGTGTGGAGATGGAAATGAGAGGCCGCAATTAAGGCCGAAATGCAAAGTAAAAGCCGAGGTGAAAAAGGGCCCAGTAAAGATAAAATCTAAAGGAGAGCCCATAATTATAATTATATATTTATATTATATTATAATATTAGATTCCAACCGGAAGCAAGCCGATCAAGCAATTAGCAACCCTTGAAAATCGGAGTCGCAGGGCTGCACGCGTGAACTGCCAATCTGCCATGGCTGCTTCTTCCTCCTCAAGCGACTCCTCCTCTAGGCGGAGGCGCCAGAAGAGGCCCCGACGCAAGGACTCCTCCCTCTCCCTCTCCCTCAAGGCGCGCAAGGATCTCCGCTCTGCCTCCGGGACCAAGCGTAAGCACCGCCACCGCCGCCGGAGATCTCCCGCTCATTCGTCCTCTTCCTCTTCCTTCTCAGATACAGATAGAGATAGCTACAGGTTCCATTTTGCTTGCGTCGTTCAAATTGGTCATACTAATAATTTATTTTAATCTTCATTTTTCATCAATCTAATGTATTATATTATAGTTCCAGTTAAGGATTCAAATGCCTCATCTATTTTCCTTGTTCATTCTTCAAAATATAATACAATATAATATAATATAATATAATTGTCCTAACTCCTAAGCTCGCTCTATCTTTCTCCCTCTTCTCTGATACTTGTGGCTGTAGTGCCAGTGATACTGCTCCTTCATCTGATACTGACCATCAAGCTTCCAGTCGCCCAAAGAAGCATACAAACCATCACACCTCCAACAAGGTATACTTTACTTCCATCATTTCTTATTTCTTTTTCACCTACCTTAATGATCCACATTTTTACACACCACCTAAATGATTTACCTACTGCAATCAATTCTCATCCATACTCATTTACCTACTGTTCCATTTCTCCCATCCCATCTCAGGAAAAGCACAGAGAAAGAACCACTTCAAGTCACCGTAAACGCCATAAGAAGGACAAACAGGTAAACTATCATATTTACTATTACTATGCTTGTTACCAAAATCCTTCAATTATGTTTCCAATCATACTTATATATTTATTGTTCCTCCTATGTTGGGGGCTGGCTCTTGAAAATTGGAGCTGGGGTTGTTAAACGGGTAACCTGGTTGATGCGACGTGTCCTTGTTGCTATTTGGGCATTTTGAGCTCTTCACAGAAAAAGGAGTTAGACCGCTGTGGCAGTCCAGTCCAACTCTCCAAGGTCTCTCTCTCTCTCTCTCTCTCTCTCTCCACCACTTAATGCTATAATCGAGAAAAATAATTTGATTGGGCAACCAGCCTCACTTAGATTGGTACTGTACAGCAGTATGTTTCTGTTTAGCAATTAGCTCCAATTAGAACTCATGCAATTCTATGATCAAGATTACAAATCAAAGTCAGTTGCCACTCCATAGGTCATTTAGCCTCCTTTATTAATTGTCTTATTGTGGCTTTTATGCCTCAGTTTCCTTGATTGTGCAAACAAGCTGTAGGTTTTCTTTATTACTTGTGCAAATATTCTTGATTGAAGTTCTTCTGTGTCCAACATTTATAACCACGACCTCAAATGGGCGTTAAATTGCAATCAAATCTTTATTGTTTAATGCAGAAAGGAACTTTGAAATAATATATTAACATGACCATTTCTGATGGTGAACTGTTACCAATACAACCAATTTCTACGTATTGGAAAGCAACCTTGCTAAACCTGTAGTGTGTAGTGACTTTTGATTTATTTTAGTGCCAGTTCATGGACTTATTTGGTTTTTTTATCTAAAGAAAAGTGTGCTTTCTTTTACAGTTCCTGGGACGTAACAAAGATGAAAGTGTGCGGCGTAGTGCTATATCTGGTAAAAAGGTTCGCATTTACTGATCTCCTTGGAAATGTTATTTTGTCATTCATCCATTTGCTGTCGAGAGGGTTCATTTGAGTAGAAAAGTAATTTCCCATCATAGCCTAAGTCCATCCTCAAATTTGGGCGTAGAATCAAACCTCCAACTTGTGAATGCAAAATATCAGTTGTACCTCTTCAAATTTATTTTGCTAGTAGCAGAACTTTCCTTTCATTCTTCTCAGCCATGTGTTGGGATGGTGTGCCGAATCACTGCTTGTGTTACCCTTTTTTTGTAAATGTGGGACAATAAATTTGGATACAGTACATTTTTTCCCTGTTCGGTGTATGCCATATTTCCTACACCCAGTCTATGCATTTGGGGTGGTGATGGGTGGGGTTGGGTCATTTGGTCAAATCATCTCTTTTTCTTCACACACTGCTCCATATGCACATATTATTATACAGAGCCCATTCATGTAAGTATTTTTCTGTATGTAACAAGTAAAAAAAGATATGTTGATCAGTTTCTTGGGTCTGAGTTGCTAATTGTGGGTTGTATATATGTATAGAGTTGGACACTTTCCTTATGAAAATGGTTATGCATGTAGATTTTGCTGAAGGTGGACAAAACAAAAGAGGACAAGGAGGCAGAGAGCAAGCGAACTGAACTTTTGAAATTTCTTAATGCTAGCTATGATTAGTTAGTTTTTTTTTTAATATTTTGTGTTCCATCAATTTGTCAATCATCACTTTTCTTTTACTTTTGTTTTGTACCTGTGAAATGTTACATTTGTGGAAATTTTCTTTCACTTACCTTTACCTAATTTACCATTTACCTCTTTATCTATATCATCTACTGTCTAAAAGTCGAGTATAACAATTAGTCTTCTTTTTACTGGGACTCCTTTTGTATATACACTTCTCGTGTCTCCGAGCTTATATGTTGATTTGGAGAACTTACCATACTATGGTTACCATTGGAGATTAAAAGGTGATTTTGTTGTGTTCATTTTCATTTATGTTCAAATTATCACTTTCAATTATCTTTACCTGATTGTTGGTCCACAGTTCTTGTCTTGTCGTTATGTTTTGAATGCTTTCATCGAAATGAATGAAGGTAGTATTTGCTGCAAGAATTTAATTAGGTACTTAGCATTACCATGATATTTTGCTTGCGCGTCACATAGAAGCGAAAAATGAAAGAAGATAATTTTTTTTGATGAAAGAGGGAGGTCTTTGCCATCCAACTTTTTTTTTGAAATTAAAATGCATGCGGGACTTGAACTCTTAACCTCATGGAAGCTAGCATAGTGCTCTTACCACTGAGCTACTAGGCCACATGCAAAGAAGATAATAGAAAAAGGAAATAAAATGTATTAAGACAATAAAAACAAATATTAGTGAACTATCAATCAAGTCTAGTATAAACATTAATTTTCTGTTGTCAATTCCTAACTCCGTAATGCGTAACTCTCAATCCTGCAAAAAAAAATAAAAATAAAAATAAAAATAATAACAGTCTAATTTAACATTAATTTCTGGAATATATGAGTGGACAACACAATTCTACGAATGGATTGCTTGCGTGATTATTTAATAGCAACAACGTCGTAGTTAGAAGGGGCCGGAAATGATAACTTTGAATTTTTAAGAATTTTGAACTTTTTGGTAGATTCCGCAATTTGGTCAGGCAAATTCAGAAATATTCTTTTTTTTTTTAAAGCAAAACCCGAGTAAATTGACATTTGACAATGATTGCAAAGTCAAGCCAAATCTTAAAAACATATAGAAAATATTTTATAAAAATGCGCTTGCATGATCAACTGGTTGTGCGTCAATTTTAATGCAATTTTAGGTATTTTTTAAAAGCTTAATCGAGTGACCGTTTAACAGGGATCGTTCCAAATACAAATAATTTGATTACAATATTTTTTGTCATGTGTTGATAAAATGTAAGCGATAAATATTCAAATTTAAACATTTAGGAGAGTAAAGTTTTTAAATTGAGAACATTTGAGGGTCATGTACCCGATGTTGCCAAAATATACATGGAGAAACGTGATACGATCTGTACAATTCAAAGATACAATTAAAATTGGATCCTTCTTTGGTGTGTTTGGTCTTAAGTTGGATGTCGTCTCCAATAAATCCAGTCACCCTGAGTCACCTTCACCTTACACAACATAATTAAATATAATTTACAAATGGAGCGAGAGAAATTAGAGACAATATATGTTTGACAAAATGCTCAAGAGACTTGTTTAAATTTGATGGTTTGTAGGACCATTAATTGTTATATGCCAAATACGGCGACTCAAGAGACTTGTTTAAATTTGATGGTTTGTAGTACCATTAATTGTTATATGCCAAATACGGCGATACTCATTAATTGTTATATGCCAAATACGGCGATACTTATTACTGTTCTGTTTGGATCGTTTAGGAATAAAGGGCCGTTTGTATCAAGTGGAAATTTGAAGAATTTTCTATCCCTAGACATAAATTTATTATAAACAATCCAAACTCTTCACAAAATTATACACTTTCCAATACTTTATGCCTAGGAAGAAAAATAGCATATTCCTAGACGAGAAGTATTGAAAAATGTTTAATTTTATAAAAAAATTTAGATTATTTATAATAAATTTATGTCTAAAAAAATTATTCCTTCTATTCTTGTACGATCCAAATGTAGCCTTAAGATGAATAAACTCATCGTACGTCTGGTCTCTTTAATGAATGCAACAAATTGGAATAGACACGTGACACGTCCTGTTCCTTCACCACCTAGTAGCTACCAATAAAATTATATCAGCGGGAAAGATCCAAATGCCCCTCAGGAAAAACCAAATTTAATTGAGAAAGACCATTAATTCGCAACTGCAGACACAGAGGTAAGTGTTGCAGGAGCAACACTGTATGTCAATATCACTTCCAAATATAAAAAAACTGTATGGAAAAACCTTGGAAAAAAAAAAAAACTGTACGAAGGAACTAAACCAAAATCTTGAGTATAGTTGTTAATTTACTGGACTTCTTTTTGAGGCATTAAAGCAATGTCAAATCTGATTGTGTTGTTTGTAATTTGAATCTTTTTTTTTGTGTTGTACTGATAATTAACAATATCATTCATTACTGGTTATGAACAACCTCCTACTTGATAGATTATTAAATCATGAATTAATTGCAGATCATAAGAAAAAACAAAAGTCGATATAAATGACAAATAGAAAGCTGAAGTAGGAAAGACATGAAACTGAAATATAAGCAGTTCAGAATTAATAAGCATAAAAAAAAACAGGAAAGAAAAAATTGGGTACATGAGGCCGTTTCACACTTTAGGGACCATTTTGTAAAGGAAAATACCAACAGTAGGCCAGTGGAAAATTGGATGATGTGTAGCGTAAAAGGCAATCATTGCCTGTACAATGTGGTGTTTCAATAGAATGCTTTTTTGGTCTACATAATGTGAACCTATGAGTCAACCAAAGACAATAGATGCAATTAATGCCAAAATATATTGACAAACTTTTTGAAGACAAATTCCATAATTTCAGGCACTGAAATAAATCAAACAAAGAGAAAAAAAATAAGAGTACCTTTGTAGTAAATAGTAATTGATCTGGAGCAATTAGTTAATTAGAGGACCGAAATAGAAATTAAGATGAAATAAATCAATTCCTAGTGTGTAAAGTGCTTGAATGATCCAATTAACTGGCTGCAAGAGAATAGAATCATATATTAGCAATAGAATAATGAAAAATGCATCTAAAGTACTGATGGTTGAATTGATGCCTGCAAAGCTTGCGATAAAATTCTCAAATCAAGAAATCATGTCTTATACCATGAACAGACCATTCCAATACCCACGGGAGTTCAGAACCAACAGTGCATATCACCAGTGATTCCCTCGGTTGCCATGACCATTTCAAGCTTGGAGAACTGGTTGTTTCCATCCTTCTCAACCCCTCTGTACTTCCCTCACGCTTAATTTGAGAGGGCCATTAACAAATCAAAAGAAAGCAACCAATTTTACTTGCTCTTAATTGAAGGAAGAAAGCAACCTGTTATTAATTAATTGAATTTTCAGTTTATAAAAAACAATCAGAGTTGATAAACTTATCTCAACACTTTTTAATTTTCCTTTGCTGGTAGCAATCAGGTCATTGATGGAGGAGAAGGGGGCGGGATTGACAGAGAGACCAAGGGTGTCGGGCGGAGTTGGTGGCGGAGTGGAGAGAAGGATCGGGATGAGGAGGCGAAGAAAGGAAGATGAAGCATAGCTGCATAGAGTATGGTACGAAGAAACAGAAGGAATAGCCGAATCGGCGAAGAGTATGAAACGTAAGCGGAGCGAAACGCTTTTCAGTAGTGCAATAATCGAGTGTTCGCGAAAAAACAATCGGACTCCCACGCATCTTTATTTAGTATATACTGATGCGTGATTGTTATACCTCAGTACTACTTAGAATACTTTTCTCAATTGTTAATTACTCTTAGGCCTGGTCTCTCATATGGTAAGAAAAACCAGACAAAAACATGTGTTACCGTTTTACTAAGCTACTATAAACCTTAATTGGTGATAAAGATGCAAATTCCATTAACCTTTAAAAAAGAAGATGCAAATTACATTAACCTTTAAAAAAGGAAGATGCAAATTCCATCACGCAAAATCACATTTGATAATGAGAAAGACAACTCAACTTCCATTGTTATATAGGAATTGTACTTAATACACTCCAACTACAGACACGAAGGTAATTGTTGAAGGAAGAGTAGTACATTACAGTTGAGTCGTTTTAATGGCATTTATTTTTAGTGGTTAATCTGGCAGCATGCATTAGCCTTATTTTCAGTATCACTTGCAAAATGAAGAAAATTGTATGGGAAGAGATTATGATCATATTGGTCAGTATATAATAGTTTGCTTTGCTAAGTAATTAAGGCAAAGTCCTTGATTAGCTGTTAATTCAAGCATGTAGAAAGGGTAAATCCAAGAGTATTAGCATAGTTTATATATATGGCTCGAAGAGTGCGCTACACTTGTGCACAGTTGGATATTTGTACAAGAGGAAAACAAGAAAAAAAACTTGCTCGAATTACTTGTCTCAGAAAAGAAATGTTTTTGTCTTCTATCTCGTTAAAACAAAAGGAACGTTCTCATCATACAGCCTGTTTTAACTGTTATTCTTTTAAGTTACAAACTTAAAATTACCTTATGCAATAAAAACATATCTTATGCTGCAATAAAATTCTGCAAGTACCAACTAATTAACCAGGGAACCAGCTTTTATTAGTTATAATTCAAACAAATTGAAAAAAATAAAGAATAAAGGAACTGTCTAGCTCTCTGTTTTTTTTAGAGAGAAATAAATAGTAAAGACTAAACAAATTCGGTATCATGAAGCTAGAGGATAGTGAAGCAGAAGTGTACAAGAGTAAATGATATTTCATATTTTATGTATGCTGTAGGCATCTTCTTGTTCTAATTATATTTCTCATTTTGCGTGTGGTAAGTTAAGAAAGCAGCAATTATTACGGACTAGATTGCCCAATGCTTGAATGCCTATATAGTACTTGTGAAAAAGGTATATTTATGTATATACATCCAAATATACATAAAATATAATAGATACTTCATACTTCAAGAAAATGGGGAAAATGTCTCATATTCCCCGCTATTGCCCACCAACAAGCTCATTATTACTTTTGTTGATGAATGGATCAGTTCTGCTGAAAATATTTTACAACCCTAGGAATGAAAAAATAAGTGCTATCGATTAATGTCCCCTGTGTTTTTTACTGGCTATTTGCAAGGTTGGTATGATATACATACATTTAGTTTAGGGAACACATGATCTATAATGATTAGCATTAATTTCCAGAGGCATCTTAAGAACCTTTCTTAATTATAAAGAAACCCAAAATTTTTAAATTTAATAAGCCTCTGAAACACGTCATTTGTGAATAAAATTTAGCTTTTTAATGGGTACATCGGCCAAAAAAAAAAAAAAAATACTTGCTAAATTATGTAGATCGAATCAGACCAAGGATACCGGATGATGTGGTTTTAAAAAAAAAACCGAATATAATATCATTTTAAGGTACAAATCCCGGTCGTACATTTTGTATATATTGTACAGTGAGAGGTTATGCAATTATCAGACCATTGTTTTTTTTTTTTAAGATAGACGGAGATCTTTGTCATGTAATTTTTTTTGAAATTAAAGGTGCATGCAGGGCTCGAATCCTCTTGATCTCTTGGAGACCAAACTATTGCTCTTACCATTGAGCCACTAGGCCACATGCATTATCAGATCATTGTTATTTGTAATTTTGTCCCGAGTTACGGTACTTGTATGTTGCAATCGTTACCCATCATAACTCCAATGTTTACTTACCCCTCCCCTCTCTGTTCCCATCTCGTGCCATCCAGTGCGTACTCACCTCATCCCCTCTTGGCGTGTACACATTACACCAAAAAAGAACTTTGGTACCGACCCATTAATACCGATTTTTTAGAAAAAATAGTCGGTGACAATGTTGTAATTGTCAGGCCTTTTCATTAGTACTGGTTTTCCTAAAATCCGGTACTAATAGTTAGCGGAAGAAATGTTAATTTCTATATATTTATGTATAATTTATATGTTGTGATAAAATGTTAATTTCTATGGTGATATTATTAAGGGGCAATTTTGTTTGTGCCACCCGAAATCTGTAAAATTGTGTTTTTGCCACTCTGGAGGGAATATTCCTTGGTATTTATACTAGAGTCACTCCAATTGTGCACCCAGGTTAATAATTAACAGTCTTAAATTTTAATTTTTGGTTGTCAGGTTCTATTAATTTCAGGTTCCTCTCACATCACAGTATTTTTCCGCGATCTTCATTTATCTAAAAATTACTGTACGGCAGTGTGATTCTTTTGATTCTTCCAAAATTTTTAGAATTTTCGAACTTTAAATTAATACTCTCAGACTTAATTAATTATTGATCATAAGTTTCAAGTTTTGAACTTTCTAAGGATTAGTATAATCTCCCCCTTAAGTGCCTACCTAGAACACACAGAAATTTAGAAAGCCATAAATAGTATTAAGAAACAAACCTTGCTCTGATACCAAATAGGAAGTGAACTGATCGACTTTGAAACTTCGGATTATAAGTAATGCTGGCTTCAAAGATTTTTATGGAATTGCAAGAGAAAGTTTTTATTGATAGAATAAGATTACAAGAGAAAAAGTAAGACTTCAGAGTTTTTCTGTGTGTCTTGCAACTTCTAAATGATACTCTTTTATAGAGACTTAAGTCTGGTATCTCAATAATGCATCGGGTGCTCATTGGGCCCCATCGTCATGCAATTAATTGGATTACCACATACTTTTGTCTCCCACTCAAATAAAAAGATGCGCACTGACACACTTAGTGCGATCTGAAAATGAAATAAAGGAAAACACTTCCTGAGTGCTGTCCAAAAGAAAAATAAAGTAAAGCGCACTACTCAATAATGCGCATAAATATGCACCAAGTGGCGCACTAAAACACACCAGTACAATTATTATATACTAGCACCATTATAAAGATGCTTTTTAGAAAAGAACAAATGCCCACTAACAGACCAAAACAAGTTGGCACCGAAAGTAAGCATATTATGAATACTACCTAATAATAGATGCTCTGCTGGATTATTAGAAGCTTACTGTGAGCTTCAATCAACTTTTCGATATTATTGTTAACAGGTTCGAGGGCATCCCTTGTCCAATTATCCTTACTAGCATGTTGTTCAAGTCTGACCTTTTGCAAATTGCTCATGACTAGCAATTTTTCAAACTCCGTAAGGGATTTTTGAATTTGGGCTTGGTGTAATTCCATGAGCCTTGTTCTCATTCCTCCTTCCATATTTAAAGTCGGCCTCGAAAACAATAAATCACAAGTGATAGTCTCATAGTCTTCTATTTCTTCTGTTTGGCCACATGATGCTCCCCAGCGAACAGCGTTGTTGAGCGCTATTCTGGAATCTGGCCTAAGACTATAACGTGGGAATCCTTCATAGCTTCTAAAAATATGGATTAAATATTCCAGCACCATTTTCTGCAAAAATATAAACAAACTGAAACTATTAAACAAAAGACAGTTTTCCGTAGATTACTGCCAAAGATCAATGGTTTTCCGTAGATTACCATCAGACCTGAAAAAGAAACAAAAATAATTAAACATTTATTTAGATTTTAAAGGGGAATCAGAGTAAAGAGCTAATTTTTAAAATTAGCTCATTCATCTGCTTGTTTAGGCTGTCACTAAATCGGTCTGCTTCTTCGAATGCTCCTTCGAGATGTGTTAAGAATAGCTCTTGTTGTTCTTGTATCTCACTGGTAACAGCCAATTTTGTTGTTAATCGGGAGAGTGCATCTGCTAAGCTGTTTAGCTTACCATCTATGTGCTCAAAGTTAATCTGCACTCCTGTCCCTGTTACATAATCAACAAAGTTTATCCACCTAACCCTTGATGGTTTATTTTGGGCTGACTTATTGAAAAAGTATATTATTGCTTGACAGTCAGTCCTCAGCGTTATCTCCTGTTGATCAAGATAGTGGATTTTTAGTTCCTTCAATGTTTCCATGCAAGCGTGTATTTCTGCATCAATGGTTGAATTGATCACCGGGAATTTGCCGCTAGCATAGGTACAAATCTTTTCTATGGATCTGGGGTCATGCTTCTTTGGTTTCCATTTACATATGCCACCCCATCCTTCCATACATCCGTCTGTTTCAAGGATGATATAGCTCCCTGTTGGTGGAAGCTCTAAGTCTGGCAGGTTTTGCACATTTTCCTTGATTTTTCTGATTAATTCATAATCAGACGGTTTAAGGCGCTTATCTCCATGAGGGTTGGTTTTCGTGTACAAGGGACCTAGAAAAGTCCCAAGTTTTGGAATGTAACTCCTAGCGTAATTAAGTATACCTAACCATGCTCGGAGTCCGGCCTTTTCTTTCAGTTTCTCCTCATCAAAGGAGACAATCTTCTTTATGACATGGGGTTGGAGTTTCACCTTACTTCTTCCAATAATTGCTCCAAGGAATTCGATTTCTCGGACTGCTATCTTCATCTTTGTTGGAGAGAGTACGAGGCCCCATTTTTCACAAATTTCTAGCATTTTTCTAAGGTGTTCAACATGTTGTTGTTCATTCTCAGAAAATACCAGAATATCATCAATATACACCGCTATAAAATCTTCGGTACCAGCAAAACACTGATCCATCTTCCTTTGAAAAATAGCCGGTGCGTTCTTCAGTCTAAATGGCATAACGAGCCATTCATATAGACCACCAGGCACCACAAAAGCAGTCCATTCAATTGACTCGGGTGCCATTGCCACCTGATGAAATGCACTCTTGAGATCAAATTTCGAGTAGATCTTACTGTGACCGACCTTTTTAAGGATAGTATTGATTCCAGGGAGGCTATACTGATCCTTATGAGTATTATCGTTGAGGGACCTGTAGTTGAATACCATGCGCTCTTTGCCTTTAATTTCTTTGCCAGTGACTGGGTCAATGGTGGTTCCAGAATTGACCATTATAGCCATGGTCCTGTGCCTGCTTTTGCTAGGCCTAATTACTCCCAGTTGTAATAACTCCTTTGTATGTTTTTCAAATTGTTCTTTCATCTGAGGCGTCACATGCTTAAGAGGTTTATCCTGAATCTGGAGATCAGGATTTATGATGTCGAGAGAGCACGTCACCTGATTTTTCGACCAGTGTTTCAGAGGGTTTTCTCCAATGAACCCCTGTTCTTTTAGTCTGTTGAGTAGTGGTCTGAACTTCTCTTTAAACTGTTGTGACTCTTGCTCTTGGTGGTATGCTACGGCCTCTCTTACTTCAATGTATTCTAAGCCTGTCAGGTCGAGCTCAGGAATTGCGGCTTGTACCACCTCAGCATCCGTTGTGGTTGCAATTGTCGTGATATTTTTGTAAAAAGTCACGTTCTGGCCTTCGATTCGTAATCCACCTTGCATTGATCGGATAAAATTACACCCGATCAGCATCTGAACTCCCTCCTTCTTCCCCATCGAAAAAGAATAGGTGAAGGGAATTCTGAACCTATTCGACTCAATCAGCATACTACCATTTTTTAGTTTTAAACTGGCTATTTGAGTTGAGTTTACCCCATTTATTTGTATGGGATAGGCACTTGGCTCCAATGCCTCTTGTGGGACAATTTCTTGGTTGACACAGCAGACAGTTGCTCCTGTGTCAAGAATTGCTTGAACCTTGAATGGGTTGACTCCTGGTATTTCAAATGTTATCTCCATGTTGTAGAGTCTATTTAGGACCCTTTTGCCCCTTACAGGATCTTGGACCACTGTATTGAATCGCTCAATTTCCTCAGTAGAGATAGTATTGGCAGAAGCTATTCGAAGAGCTCCTGTTGGATTTTTTGGTTCCATCTCTATTTCTTCATCTACCTCTTCGTCTTCGAACCGTAGTTTGGTTTTTCCTTTGTCTTTCTTCATTAATTCATCAAACTCGGCTTCGAGATCCTCTGTTCTGGCCTCAAACAGTTGTTGTTTGAGTTTTCCATTTTCTGCCAAGAGGTATTGAACATAAGACATCAGCTCATTGATTAGCTGATCCTTACTATCATAAGATGCTATTGGCTGCACCTTAGCTCGTATTCGTCTGCCCAGCCTGAATCTTGAACACATAGGACATACTGTTAGGCGACAGTTTTTACAGTATGCCCTTGTTGATTCAGTCGTCATTTCTTTACACATGGAACATTTTTCATGTCCTGTTGGAACTGAATCATTGTCCTGCCAGTCATGGGGACAATCTCTTTGATCTTCAGGCAGTTGTATCTAACTCTGCCAGCTCAATTGCTCTGCCTGTATCATGAGTAATTGCTCGCCAAATGGTAAATCATTGATTACGGCTGAAGTAACATTTCCAACTTCTCCTTCAGATAGTGAGCAAATTGCGTCACTATCAAGTTCATTTAGATCAACTGAGAGGACATCCCAGCTATCTGACAGTTCCATATTTTCAATAATGGCTGCCCTGGCAATGTTTCCTGTTTTGCGGTTACAATCTCGCGCGAAATGTCCTTCTTCTCCGCAAATGAAACACTTGCATTTGCGGACTTTGTCAGCATATTTTCTCTTGAACACACGCACATGAGATTCGTGGGGTTTGCCTTTGTAAGTTTTGGACTTACGAAGTCCATACTTCTTTCTTTCTCCATAGTAGCCTGGTAATGGGATTTTGCTACAAAAGGAGAGATCTTTCAAGCTCCTTTGGAGTGCAGCTTGTTTGCATCTTTCAGCCAAGTACTGGTATGAGAAATTTATTCTTGGCATAACACCTATCGCTGCTCCAGGATATTTATCTAAAAATGCCTTTTCTAGTTCTTGCCCAATTAGAGGTGGCATTTTTCTGAAGAATTTTTCCGAGAGTTCTGAGGAAATGTACATCCTCCCGGATTTTGCTGCAAGGATCTTGTAATCATTCATGTAATTGAACAGATCCTTAACATGGTTGCATGACAAGCGTTCAAGGTCTTGGTAAGCGCGTGTCTGTTCTTCAGTGGACCCTTGGTATGGGTCCTCTAGTAGTATCATCCTTCAAATGCAGGAGATTACGTTTTGGGGATCATCTGCAACTGCTATTAATTCTTCATATTCATGGGGATACGCCATTCTCCATTGGATGAACATCTTTTTCTCTACATCCCCTAGGAGATTTTCAATGAAAATCACCTTACTCTTGTTATCTGTCCAGTTGCGGTCATTAACCACATTGAGAGTAATTGATTCCCATCGAGAAATTACATCACTGTATTGCCCGATATCTTCTAGTAATACCAGAATTGCACCTTTATCATTTTGAGCATCTGGAAGGTTGAATCTTCCACTATGTTGTTGTGCATAACCTCCTTTGAGTCTGCCAACATGATCTCTGATTTCATGTATCGTTGGCATTGATGTTTGTCGGGATGTGCTCGCCGGTGGATAATTAACAGGACCCATTACTGGTTCTGTTGGCCTTCTTTGGGTGAGTGAACTCTCAGCTGTTGAAAAAGCTGATTCCATTATTTTTGTAGAAGCCTTCATTTTGGGATATTCTAGCTCTGTTTCTTCTGCCACGTATGCAAAATGCGACAGTTTGCCTTCACCATCTTTGGAGGCGAAAGGATTGAGCCATTCTTCCTCCGTTTCATTATCTTTATCCCAGATTGGACAATAATCTAGCACCGGTCCTTCTCTAGACAAGGATGCCAATAGCTGGATTGATTCTAATTCTTTTTCAAATGAGGCTTCTGGTTCCTCAATTGTAACCATGAAGGCCATTTCTTCATCTAGTTCTTCTTCATCATTAGGCCCGACAGCTGTTGGTTCTGTTGGTGCAGTTGCTGTATATCCACCAAATCTAATGGCTAGAGAGCCATCAGTTCTCGATCTGACTCGAATTGTTTGTGGGTGTTGCACTTCTGGAATTGCTGGTGGCCTGATTATCCATCGTTGGCCTCTCAATTCTTCGGTTGATCTCGGTTGTCCCGGTATAGCCCTTATGCCTCTGCTTGCTAGGTGCTCTGTTACACCTTGGACATTGTACTGGAAGTTTGTGTGGCTGGTGTTTGAGGTTGTTGGCGGACCAAGACTCAAATTTTTTAGTTGATTTTGGATTTGCTCTAGGGCCTCGGATGTGTCAGACCCCTCAGGTGCTTTTGTCCTTCTGAGTTCTCTTATTTGGTCCTTGCAATCTTCAAGTTCTTCCTTGATTTTAACAAGCAGTTGAATGATTGTGTTGTTCTGCTTGATAATTGTTGAGGTGCCCTTTTGTGTTGCTTCGGATGGTTTAACAAAACCAAGGGCTGGCTCTTCTAATGATTCTGTTGCTCGTAAGGCTTCTCTGTATACTGAACTTTCAGCAGTGAGACGCCAGTCGCTCATAAATAAAAATAATTTTATAAGTATTTTAATTTAATCAAGATTTATTCTTAATTTCTAAATGACCTTTAATTTCAAAATATTCTAGGCTGGCATTTCGGGTTCAATTATACCATTTTATTTAGTGTTCAATTCAAAATCCTGAATTTTCTTTATTACAACATCTGGTTTCTCTTGGGGACAGTTTTTGGGGTTCCTAAAGCATTTAAAGGTGGGTAAAGTGGCAAAATCCCAATTTCCTTATTTTTGGGTGGCAAATAACTAATTTTCCCTATTATTAATTTGTATGCAATTTGATATATATTATTGTATGTGATGCATGCACATATACAACGCATGTATATATCAGTATAATTAATTGATGGCTAGCAAAAAAGGGCGGTAGCCCCAGAAAGAAATATAATTTTTTTTAATGATCATTACTATCAGTTTTTAATTAAAAATCGGTATTAAAGAGATCTTTAGTATCGGTTTTTAGCCTAAAAATCGATACTAAAGATAGTAAATATTTCAAAAAAAATAGGCGGCGATCTTTAGTATCAGTTATTAGTTTAAAATCGGTACTAAAGATTGCCGTTATTTCCCCTGCGAATTTCAGCCTGTTATTAGTACCATCTTTTTAATATCGATTTTTAATTATCTTTAGCACCCCTTATTATTAGTACCACTTGGAAATCAGACTAATTAAAAAAAATGGCATAGTGACACTTCCATGCCTCCCCCTCTCCTCACCTCATGATGTTCAATAAAATAATACTAATTGTCCTATATCATGATACTAATTGTCATCTATTATAATCCTAAATGTTCTAAAATTAGGACAATTAGAAAAATAATACTAATTGTCCTAGAAAAAAATTAATTGCTCAACTAGGACAATTAGGAAATTAATATAAAAAATTAATTGTCTTGAAAAATGTTATTATGGGACGATTAAATTTTATCTGAAAAATTAGTATACAAAACCAGGACAATTTGTATTGAGAACTAAAATAATTAGGAAAATAATATGTGGGGAGGGAGGAGATGGGGTAAAAAGTCATCATGAGGTGGGGGAGGGAGGAAAATATATATAGGTGCTTGGAGGGGAGATAGTGAGGAAGGGAGTACGCTTTGGATGGTGTGATGAGCGACGAAATTGAATTGTAATTAGCGCTGACCTTCAAAAATAGAAAGAGAACTTTTTTCTTTTTTTCTTGTACGAAAACTTTTTGTTCAATGAATTTGTGGGCGAGTCTTTGTCTCCCCACCTTCAAAAAAAAAAAAAAAATAGAAAGAGAAAATGCATAGACTCACAAGGTATTATGGAGATGAGGAATATTAAGGATGATCGTTATCAGACTCATATTGCAATGAAGCATTCTATCACTATGTAAACATCGACTAATATATATTTAGGGGTTTTTGTTTTGTTGCAAATGAATAAGAGATTATTCTAGATTAACTCTGAATCGACATTGAAAAATAATCAAAACATGTTTCTTGAATATTTAGGAACACTTTTAATCTTGAATATATAGTTATTTCTAGTCTTATTCTCACACAAATTAAAGGAAAGCTGGAAAAGTTCATACAATGACGAAAACAACATTATTTCCCTGGAAATATATTCGTACCCTCAGACACATGACATTAATTAATATATATAAAAAACTCAAAATTATGTAAAAACACAAATAACACGACCATTTTCTTTTAATTTTCATGTCACATTACACTTGTATACGTTACACACATTAACATCCTCGGTCTGATCATAAAATAGCCATTTGAATTGTCAGTGTGTTATGCAACACAATGGTGCGTATAGAACGAATGAGAGGTAATTTCAAACGATAACAAATATCTTTCAGAGACGTTGCATAACGCAATGGTGTATATAATGCATGAGTGGATATTTCGAAAGGTAACAAATATCTGTTAGAGAAGTTACATAATGCAATCTTGCGTTACATAATGTAATCTTACGTTACATAACGCACCATCTCCTCTATTGTCCAACACAATGTCGCGTTTTCTTATATATTAGAGGTAGAGAGCACAAATTATTGCGAACTTTTGGCCAAACAATTGATCTGTTGTATAACACAAGGCTATGTTATGAAACGCTTTTATTTTATCCGTTATATAACTTAATAGGACGTTATATAATGCACAAGCAAAATTTAGCAAATTAAATGTCGAAAAATTGGGCCTTCCGTTGTATAATGGAATGGAACATTATACAACAAATTGGTTTTGTGTTATACAACGTGATATTGCGTTGTATAACGCAAGAATACAGTTTTTCAAAATTTCGCAGAAATTTCCATTTAATTGATGCATTATATGATGCAATATTGCGTTAAGTAACATAATATTCCTGAACATGAGCATTTAGCTAGCAAAGCGATTGAGATAAATGTAGCGATTCATAATACCTATTCTAATGACTATAAGGTCTAACTGAGTCTTGTAGACCTCCGGCCACAACTTGTATAACACTTGCTTTAAATATTTCTTTGAATATTCACCTATTAAATCACTCAAATAGAGATATATATTAGTAGAAATTGTGTTATTTTACAAACCAAGAAACTCAAAGGCTAATTAATTGTTTAGTACAACAAAAATGATTTTTATTACACTTATACTCCGAATTGAAGGAATCTCTTTGTTTTTTTTTTTAGGAATTTTGTTCTTTTTTTGTGCTTGCACTTATAAAATTTTTATTTTTCTCTTTCCTTTTCGTATAATAAACTTTATGTTTGGTTGATAAAATTTTACCAGGCATTATACCTACTCGTAAAAACACGTACTTCTTCCAATTTGACATTACACATTAATTTCATTTTGTTTCATATCAAAGCGGAAATATATTCCAAGGCCTGGAACGAATTGTTGTACAAAACTGTTGAAGCTATTTAATGGCAATCATATCAAAGCGGAAACTCCAAGGCCTGGAACGAGTTGTTGTACAAAACTGTTGAAGCTATTTAATGGCAATCATCAACGAATTAAATGACAGCAGTTGGAATTAATTATGCGTCTCTAATATATTTATTAGGCTTAATTTTTTTTGTCCCTCAACTCTTTTCTATTTGTTTATTTCTCCCTATACTCTTATGCATGGTTCAAAAAATCGGCCGATTCCGATTCGAATCGGATGAATCGGATTGGAATCGGAGGTGGCCGAGTCGATTTTAGGCTGTTTGGAACGGAATCGGTGAGATAATAAAAAACCGTCATTAATGGTGCTGTTTTTCAATGGAGAGAGGGGAAAGGAATGTCGGGAACAACGCCTGAGGTGGCTAGGGTCGAGAAAGACGCGTGGGACGCCGGTGGAATGGAATGGAAGGAGGGCGCCGCCGTCTCTGTTGGGTGGATCGGCCCATTTTTCTTTATCGCGACATAAAAAAAGGGGAGACGGAAAATTGATATTGGGGAAGAAAGATCCAACTGGAAAAATCCAGTTCACAGTGTATTTTTAAAATCGAACCATCCAAAATTTTCCGTGTTGAAAACAAATTTTAACAAACATACATGTTTCATAAAAAAAAACAAATCATCCAAAGGCACAATAAAATTTTAAATTTTTTATTCTAGGATCCTAACTGATAAATTAAGATGTTTTACTGAATGTTTTCTTATCAAAAATTTTTACAAAAATATTTTACTAATCATTAAATTAAATTAAATTAAATTATTTCTAAAATTTTATTTCCTGAAAATTTTTACGCATCAAAAGAGCTTCTATAATGATAAAATTTTTATATTTTAATTGATTTTATACTTCCAATCTTTAATTTCAATAATTTTATATTTTTGTAATTTTTCTTAATTTTAAATGGATAAAACATGATTTCCATAAAAAATCCGATTTTTTGTCCGATTCATCCGATTTTTTCCGATTCATCCGGGTTGATTCCTTGGACCAACAATCCGATTCCGATTCCGATTCCGAGTTTCAGAACCATGATCTTATGTATTTCTTATTTGCCATCAAACTCTTCTATAGGATTTCTTATTTGCCCTTCAACTTAACCATACATAATTAACTATGTTATCTAATAAAAAATCTGTAAATTAAGGAGAAATAAATTAAAAAGACAGAAATACCCTAGTACATTTTCATTTTCCTACATTTTCTCTTCCTTGCTCCAGAATATTGTTGTATCAACTGTACTGTAAAATTAACGTTTGTCATTGGTACTGTACCAACTGTTGAATTCATGTCGAGAGAAAATTGAGGCAACTAACATATAAACTGAAAAATCAACAGAATTCGAGTGTCAATGGTGAGAACAATGGCCACATAACTTTGATTAAATACAAGCACTGCATCAAGGCCCTCAAATCTGAGCTAATGGCATCTAACAAATATTTTGCACGACACCATGCACCCAGGTGGGGCCGAGAAGCCAGAGACCATCCCAATAAACCAATTCAACCTAAGCAAGAAATCAATCATGAACGTATAGTTGGGGTAGACGGAGCTACTGTGCATATCGGCCACTTCTCGTTCATCCTCGAATCGCGCCTCTGACCACGATCTCAGGTGAGAGAGACGGGAGGAGGTTCGTGCTTGTTTGAGTCGTGCCGCAAGAAACCGGGAGAGAGAGCAGGTTTCTCACGTTTGGGCCCCAAATGATGTTGGAAAGATTTAGGCATTTGAGTTTTCTCAAGAGTATTTTTTCAGCTCACGAAAATTTGCATAATGTTCGACAGAAAAGAAAATGCAAAATATCCCTGCTTTATAATTATTGAAGCCATTGAAATCGAGATACATTCTATGGTACAATTGGAACACATCAAGAATATTCTGGAGCAAAGGAAAGGAAGACGCAGGAAAATGAAAAACAGTCTAGGGTATTTCTGTCTTTTCAATTTAATCTTCTTAATTTACAGTTTTTTATTAGATAACCATAGTTAATTATGTATGGTTAAGTTGAAGGGTAAATAAGAAATCGTGTCGAAGAGTTTGATGGCAAATAAAAAATACATAAGTGTATAGGGAGAAATAAACAAATAGCAAAGAGTTGAGGGGCATAAAAAAAATTAATCCTATTTATTAACTAAAAGCAACGATCAGATCTGAGACTCAGAGTAACTGAGTAATGCGTGTTTGATTATTTTCCACGTTGCTGTTTAATTTGTTCGACTGCAAGCATGGATATCCTGTATGCATCAATGTTTTGAAAACCGACCCGAGCATCGAACATGCAAAGCCATCGGTTCCATGGTTCAATTGGTTCGACCGGTCGAACAGGTAGAATGAACTGGATGACGTCATCGTTACCATATAGTTTATATAAATTAAATGTTCACTTTTTAAATAAAATTAAGCCAATTGATATAGTGGTAGAGCATCTCATTTCTATTCAAGACATTTATGATTCGATTCCCATCTATAACATTTTTTGAAAATTTCATTGAACCAAATAAAAAATATTTAAAAACTTATAAACCGGACGTTTCGGTTCGACGGTTTCATTTAAAACCGAACTGGACCGGCCGGTTTGTTATGGTTCGATAACAACCAAAAATTCGGCTCAGATTGGACCAGACTAGGATCCGGTTCACGGTTGAACCGATCGAACCGGCCGATCTAGTCCGGTTTTCAAAACATTTTTTTTTTTTTTTGATAGAAGCCCGTAGGCACCGGTTTTCAAAACATTGGTATGCATTCTTTCAATGTACTACGTACATTCATTTTAGAATCTACCCCATATATATATTTAGTAACTTTGCTCAAAAATAAATAAGGGCACAAATTAATAGAGTTCTAAAAAAATACGGGTGTCCAAACATGATACGATACAGAGGTAGTATGACATGGTAAGACGTGGACACGACACGACACATGAGAACTTAAACATGTCGTGTAGAAATATCGCGTTTGACTTTGGAGGCATAAACATGACACAATACGACAAGAGAATTGTCCAGACATGACACTATACAATACGATACGAAACAAGACACGAGACCCGACACGACAAAAACAAAAGATAAGTTTGTAACGTTGGTTAAAGATGTTAAATTTCATAAAATAACAAGAAAATATTTAAGAATAATTTCATAATTTGAATTTCAAATTCATCTCTAAACATAAGTATATGACTATGTTTTATGTAAACATAAGTATACGACTATGTTTTATGAAATTCAAACGTATTAAAACACGATACGGCACAAAACATTTAAAAAGACACGGCACGAGGACACGAGGCTTGCCATGTCCATCCCTTAGAATTTATACACGACATGATACAACACGTGAAACATTTAGATATGGCACGACACGACACGACATGACAAATGATCTAGACACGTCGTGTTTGACACGGCACGGCACGTATTTAGAACACGTCTCATTTTATAATTGTTTTAATTGCTGGATCTTTCCTAAATAAATATGGGCACGAGTAGGTCTCCTTTTACTGAAGTTTCATTGCTTGACGTCAATTGTTATTTTTTTCTTTCTTCAATCCTTTATGCTTTTAGAGAAATTTTATTAATGTATGTTTCAGAAAAAAAAATTGAATATTGAATGTAGATAGCGCTAAAAAAGAGAATGAATTATGAATATATGAATATCATGCAAATGAACCAATTATGGTCTAGAAATTTTTCTTCCAAACAAGTATACATCCTTCCAACTTGACAGCCACTGTCAGGATGTCTTAGAAAGAAAAAAATAATAATAAAATAAAACAAGTGTACATCTACCATCCTAATATGTGTCCAATTCGGGTCTTGCCGATTTCAACTTGTTATATTATATGTAGGATTGCTAGCTTTATCTGGTGCATGCCTCATGTTTTCCAAAAATGCGGTCCAAAATTTATTGCTTTTATTAATTAATACATTTCTAAAAAGTAAGAACATATTTATAAGAAGAGGATGATTTTAATGATGTAAGTTTTTTGCGCCTGAAAATTTCATTGTTTTTCTATTTTATTAATATTTCAAAAATTGAAATACAAATTTTAAATTCAAACAGGCGATTTTGTTCAATTTAAGGAGCGATACATTTTCATATTATTTTTTATAAATTTCGAAGTTCATTTGATTCATATAATTAATGAATATATATGGATCTTGTTAAGTATGTGTAGATATGACATATTAATTCTAATACATTTATGTTTTGGCCTCTTAGTCGTGTACATTGAATAAGCACTCAATTTTACAAAAAAAAAAAAATGATATAAGAACAAGAATCAATGGTTAAATTCAAAATTTAAATATAAAATTTGGAAATATTAATGATAATAATTTTGTGATATTTGTGGCATAAAACTTGTGGCATTATAGAAACCCTCTATCAGAATTTCTTTGACTACTCATCAATAATTTTATTAGTGGGAGAAAACTGAGGAGAATAAATCAGTATTTTAAAAGATATCCTTTTGTTCTTGTTATATATATATATATTCAATTTTGATGTTCCGTTAAAAAGTAGCATTAAAAAGATGATGATAGATATCACGGAGGTACAGCAACAGAATGTGGAGAATTGGAGATAGATAGTTAACAACAGCAAAATGAAACAAGAATAATTATTTGCCCTTAGTTGTAAGTAATGGGGAACTATGTATAGTGAACACCTTGGCCACGGGCCCACGGTAGGTCTTCTATCTTAATCGATCAGAGTACACTGATTAGAATGTATAACAGTCTCATTAAATTATGAGTACAGTTGCAACTCCCCAGTAATTAATGAGGTTCAATAGTGTTAATGTGTTATACATTGTGCCTCTAAGGGCTATATATATAAGCACCTCCATGCATACCCTTAGAGGCAGAGCCACACCAAAACGCAGCATCGCAATAACAACTATATATAATAATCTCCAAAATAATATAAGCACCAATGGCTTGCTTCAATATCCGTGCCATCGTTGCCGTTACAGTTGCCATCCTCCTCCTGACGGCACCGCATGCTGCAAACGCCGTTACATGCGGCGACGTGACATCTGCTGTTGCCGCATGCTTGGCATATGCACGCAGTGGTCAGGGCTCACCCTCTGCAAACTGCTGCAGCGGCGTGAGAAGCCTAAATGCAAAGGCCCAAACCAGTGATGACCGCAAGACTGTGTGCAACTGCCTCAAGAATCTCGCCAAAAGCGTCTCCTTCAATGCTGGTGCTGTCGCCGGCCTCCCTGGCAAGTGTGGCGTCAATGTCCCATTCCCAATCAGCACCTCCACTGACTGCTCCAAGTATGAACTATGAACTTAATTTCCAACAATTAATTAAATTCATATATACCCCTACATGTTTCACTATCTTAAAATTTACATATTGGAACAGATTTTTCTGACAATTTCATATCACTTGTTGCACACGTAATGCAGGTTGCTCTAAAATTCCAAAAGGAGAGGCCGTTGATACGTTGTGAAGAAGACAGAAGGAAATAAGAATAATAATAAAGATAATATGGTTGGCAAACTATTTAGTTCGACTACTCTTTATTAATCCGGTCCAGTGTTTTTTACTTTTCTGTTTTTCTTTCTTTCCTTTTTTTTTTTTCCCCTTTCGGTCTTTGTTGTCGCAGTGATAGCTTTAATTTCGTTAATTTGTCATTTGCGTGGATGATACAATGTTTATGTTAGTGCTTGTTCTGATACTATCCTATAATAAAATATGTGTGTTTATCCTAATTAATAAAGGCTCTATAGCTTTAATTACTAGAAAAAGAGAACACAAATTAAGGGATTTATATATGTATTGCATTAACAAAGGCTCCATCGCCATGAGTCAGCTGCGAGTAAGATCACCATCCCTCTCTCAGTACGCGCTGGTACGCTACAACCTCTGTTAGGACTTAGCGTCGTCATTCATGATTCCAAGATAGCAAGTTAATTAGTAGTATCAAGCGTCAAAAGGTTGGACTAGTATTTGCACGGGAAAGTCATCGTAACCGTTTTGTTACTCCATTAATCTACACTCCAAAAACATTTAAATCTGATCTACCAACTACATTCGACTACCCTTCTATAAAAAATTCGAATTGCTAATTAATGCACGTACATTTTTTTTTTTTTTGTGGGTGGGAGGAAGGTCACTGTGCTAACAAAAAAAAAATATATATATATATTTTGCACACATAATAAGCTAATTAAATCCGTTGGGACAATTTATATTTCTCTAGTCTATTGATTCTTTGAATATCATAATAAGAGACACGATCATTCCTAGAGGAGAAAGGCATTAGTTTTATCATGTGGTGTAATCTTATTTATTACTTTTATTTAATAATTTTTATTTAATCATATGGACAAGTTTGGTGTAATATATTTTAAATTGTGTAATTTATATTTTGTATCTATTAAATTAATTGAATTATAATTCTTATATATATATATATAGAGAGAGAGAGATTGGCTAAAGCCTAAAATGCTTTGCAAAGCATAGAGCCCTTGTGCTTTGGACTTCTGGACCGCCAGATCGGATTCAGGATTCGTGCGATGATCAACATCGATGGCTCAAATTTTTTGCGCTGAGGTATCGTTTCCTCCGTTAGTTACTGTTCATCTCTCCCGTCCCAATCTCTCTAATCCTCACTCTCATTCGAAGAGGAAAACCACAGTCGAGGGTCGAGACTCCTCTCCTTCGCGACTCCCACTTCACACCTTCAGCACCTCGCTCTCCGTACGTCTCTCATCTCTTGACTTCGTTCACTCCGCCTTCTCATCTCTATCTCTAATCTCGTGACTTCACAGCATCAACACCTCGACATTTCTTATGTTTTTAAAATTCGCTCAAACCCCCTACTGGTGAGTATTGCCTTCTTTCTTTTCCGTTTTTGCATAATTTTCAATGAAAAGTTGTATGCGCTAATCCCCATATCTAAACCTCATATCTGGACCTACCTCAAATTTGTGTGCAAAATTGTGTGTGTGGTACCTCATATCTGACCTATCTGAACCTCATAATTTTCAATGCAAAATTGTGTGCGCTACTTTTGATTGCTATTAACTTAATTGCTGGTAACTTCATATCTGAACCTATCTCAAATTTCTGTGATTTTTGACTTTGCAAAATCAAAATTAGGTGGAAATTATGGCAATTAAACATCCCGACCCACTTGAAAATGTTCCATTTGCGGCAATACTAAAGGAGGCCATAATAGTAGAACTTGTCAAGTACTAATTAACATTACAAGTTCATTATTTTAACATTGTAGTTCAATTATAGATGTTATTGACAATTACTTTTATTTGTTCCAGTTAAAGAAAGTTGCAGGCAAGAAGAAAAACAAAAAGAAAGATGAGGAAGACTTGGAAGATGCATAGGAAGAGGAAGACAGTATGTAATGGACAACAACATTTTTAGAGATGGTTTTATATTTAGGTAGTGGTCACTGGTTGCTGTATATATTCATGGAGCAACTGATGGATGATTAGGCAAGGAGTTTAATTGGGATTTAGGGTTAATTAGGTTTAGGTAGTGTGCTCTAACTGATGGATTTAGGCAGTATACTCCAACTGTTCTTTTGTGCTTCTCCAAAAATTTTTTTTGTGTACACTACGCGAAATTTTGGTTTCTGTAACGGTTAATAAAAGACTTCTGTAACGGTACACGAAACGTTACTGTAGCCCCCGTTACAGAATGTCTAATAACCGTTACAGATCTATAACGGTTATTAGAACACAACCGTTACAGTAGCCCCTCTTCTGTAACGGTTATTATCTAATAACCGTTATGGTATTATGCAAGGGAAAATCTGGTACAGTTTTTTTAGAACATGTGTAACGGTTATTAGATAATAACCGTTACAGAAGCCAGTCTTCTGTAACGGTTATTATCTAATAACCGTTATGGTATTGTTGACGGAACGTATGGTATTTGCAGAATATCTGTAACGGTTAATACCTAATAACCGTTACAGAAGACTGGCTTCTGTAACGGTTATTAGATAATAACCGTTACAGATAATATTTATAATTAAAAAAAATAAAATTATAATATTCTGTAACGGTTATTTCTTAAAAATCGTTACAAAATTCTTAATTTTTTTTTGTGTTTCGCCTGTTTAATTGGCTAGCCCCAATTTGCTAGCCGAATTGGTACTAAATTGGTACCCAATTTACATTTCCCGTAGTGGTAATATGGTTTTATCAGCATTGAACTTAATGTTATGCTAATCTCGTGACTTTTTTGTTGGAATAATTTCTTACTGGAAGCTTAACAATGAATTTGTTGCCATTAAATAAAAAAGGCACCACTTTATAGACCAATCCTTGATACGTGTGGGATTAGTGGTCACATTTTGTTACTTTACAATTTTGATATGTGTTACAGCATTTTTAGATTTTACAAACTAAATACAAAAAACACAAATTAGTATGTACATGAATCAAATTAGTATTGATAAACAACTTGCACTGCTTCCATTTTGGTACAGTATGTACAGGAATCAACTTGCACTGCTTCCATTTTTCTAAAATTGACAAAATTCAAATCGCATGGAAACAAAAAATATATATATAGAGATAGGCTATTGTCCTTTGGATAGGACTGAGGTGGTTTCCTATTAAGTTTTTAGCCTTTAGATGGTGTCAAGATTCATGCTAGATTAGAGATATGTGGTGAGGATGGAGGCGCTGGAGATGGGGATTATGCGTTAAAAATTCCGTCTATGCACCTCTGTTAAAAGTTTCCGTTCGCCTCTCTGCTTGATATGCACGCGACTAGACCTATCAAACGTGGTTAACGATGACGGAAATGGGTATGGCTGTTATCGGGCCATTTAATAGAACGGTACAGATTCATTTGCCACTAACCATTACGTTTATCTTACGGCAAAAAACCATTTTCGTTAGAGGAGGGTTCCGCTGCCTCCAAAATTTCGCTGCCCCGAATGCCACGAATCTTTAGCCGTCCAATAAATTTAGATCAATGGTTATGGTATAATCTGAAGAGCCATCCTCTTTCTTCGTTTTTCAAAAACTTTATCACACTTTCCAAAGACATCAAAACTTTAATCCTCTCCGGTTCTTAGTTCTCTCTCATTTTCTTCTTAACTTTGAAGAAGCTGGCTCCAACATGGAAGAACGCCCCGCACCCCCCTCCGGCCCCACCCTGTCCCAAATACATCGGAATATATTTCCTCCTCTCCAACTTCTCTCTCATGCTGTATATTATTTCGAAATTCTATTTCGACCAGTTACTTCTCTGCAACCCCAAGAGCAATCTAGTGCTCTCTAAATTTTTGGAAATGCCCAAAATTTAGTCAACGACGTTTACTGGGTTGCTTGAAATTTTGTTTCTTGACTAGCCAAATTTCGCACTTTTCCAATGAATTTTGTTAGAAACGTTTTCCATGTTTTATTGAGTCTCACAATTTTGAATGAACAATATTGTGTTTCATTATAAGGTTGAAGTGTCCCAATTTTGAATTTTGTACTTATTTATAATGATTACTGGGTACTCATCTTCTACATAGAAATAATCTTTAATTGAAAAGGTGAGTGCCTTTATATGATTCAAACAAAAAAACCAAAAACCCATTTCAATTTTTGGGTCATTTTCTGGTTTTCAATCATATCTCGAACTCAAAGAAGAAACCCAAGTCTTGTGTTTTTTTTTTTCTTTACTTAATTGAACAAAAACATGCTCAAATTTAAACATTGCAAATTTAAAGAGCAACATGTGGCATCTAGGATCCAAGATAAGTGATATGTCTTTTCTAAGAGCATAGATGCGAAGTTGCAAACTAACTTCATCGATATAGAATTTGAAGATAAAAAAGAGCAGAGAAAGAGAATTTCGATGTCTCTAGGAGAGGTGGTACAGAGGTTTTCGTTCAATTTTAGAAGTCACTTCTTGGTAAGAAGAATAAGGGAAGAGAGAAAATGGTAGAGAACTGGAGAAGGAAAGTTTTGATGTTGTTGGAAAGTGTGTAATTGTTTTTTTAAAAAATAAAAAGAGAAGGAATTGGATGTTTCCCAAGATTATACCACAACCATTGATAGGGGTGGGCGCGGTATACCGCAAATACGCGAAATCGTTCCGTTCCGTCCATGTGGAACGTATAATGGAACAAAATTTTATTCCGTTTCGCAAACGGAACGGAAAACGGAATGCAATTCGTGATTCGTTTATGTGAAATACAGTGTAAATTATATCGTCCCGCTACGTTCCGTCCAAACGGAACGAATACGAATCAGCCGGTACATACCGTTTGTTGAAACGGAACGGAATACGGAACGCCTCATTCCGTTTCCGTTTTATACGTTGCCCAGGTCTAACCATTGATCTAAATTTATTGGACGGTTAAGGATCCCTGGAATTTAGGGCAGCAAAATTTTGGAGGCAGCAGAACCACCTCTTTTCGTTATTCGTTACGTTTAAATAAACGAAATTAACGGTCTAATGTTAAAATAAGGACCCATTTAATTTACACAAAAAACCACCTAACAAATTCAAAAGAAACCATGAAAAATTGAACCAAGACAGCAACATATAATGATACAATTATACAAATATATAATAAGCGCTTCAATTACACTAATCAGTAGTTCACTACACACATGACATATGACATGACACACTTCAAGTTGCAAGTTTTGAACTTAACAGCCACTCAAACGCAGTTAACACAATCTCAGAATTTAAACTTACCGGTCACTCCTAACCCAAATACGCATTTGAACCCTGAATTACATGCATCAACTCAACCCAAATCTCAAACTCCCATCTCAGATTTACCAATCTCAGCCAATGGCCAGACCAAGAAACCAACAAACACAACTACACAAGTATCATCATTGATGATCAGTGCTTGAGATCTGAGGAGCCAAAGACATGTTGGTAAAACCAACACTCCAGGCTTCAAATGTGTATTAAGGCATGTAGTGGCACAACAAAAGCACAACTGCACTACATAAGTACTAAAAAAACTAAAAACTGGCTTACAGACAAAATACAGTAAGATAACCATCACCCATCAGCCCATCACATCCTCATCCCTCAATCCTCATTGACACAGCCTTCATCGATGGTCCACAGAGGATCACCAAAATTCTGACCATTCTCTGAAAAGTACAAACAATGAAACATTTTAAGCAACTTTTTTTTAATATAACAGTGTATTGAAAACAATGAAACATGTTATAAGTGAGTAAATAGTTATTGAAACAGTGTATTCAAGTACACAATTTTCAGATATAGTTATAAGCTTGTAGTTATAGACTTATAGTGCCTTCAAAACATATATTGGGACAGATATTAAGTGAGTAAATAGTCATACCATTAATCGATGCTTGCAACCAATCTTGAGCACACAGTAGTGCTTCAATTCTCTCATCATTAAGAGAGCTCCTAACTGGGCTAAGTACCAGATGCCACAGTTGATATTGGGACAGCCAAGATGTCCCGAGTTAACTGCGAGAGTATCGGGTACTTAGGAGCTTTCAATTTTCACCAAGCAAGAATGTCAAAATCCACCTCAACATCTGCTTCATCAAGGTCCTGACCTATTTGCATAGAATACGTAAAAAAGAAATATAAAAAACAAAACATAAAATTTAACAGAATTAATTAAGTGTGTAAATTTTTTGCATCACCTAAATAATCCTCTAACTCTGATTTTGGAGGTTCATAATTCTTGTTTGCTTTTATGTACTTCTTGAGTGCAGCTTTTTTATTGGTGGCACTAGTGGATGCAACACTCTTTTGCCTGTTAAGAAAAATGCCAATTTAAAAAAAATAAATATCAATTAAGTTTAAACTTAGCAATTTTTGTACCTCTTTGACCTGGCAGCTTGTGTGTTTGAAGGATCATTTTCACTTGCATTTGCTTCCTCATACTCTTTGAACAATTCTTCTATGCATTGTCTCAAGTTGGTCAAAAACCTATTACAATCTTCAGGGCATAATAACTGTTCCATGTAGTATTTAACAATAACCATCTTGTATCTTGGATCAAGCACGCAAGCTATTGCCAAGAGTGAATTTCCAATGCTCCAATATGAAGCTAAGTAAAGGTTACTTGAGAGCAAGCTTTCTTGAATTTCTCCATCCTTGATTGGGAGTGATGAATATACTTCATCGTTTTACAGATAAGTATTATCTCATCATTCAAAGTACTAAGGCCATCTTGGACAATCAGATTCAAGATGTGACAGCCACATCTTTGATGGAAGATGTTACCATCTATAGGTAAGTGATCCTTGATGGAAGTTGAGTTCAATAATTCCTTGATGCAAGAATCATTGGAAGAGGCATTATCAAGAACAAGAGAAAAGACTCTTTTATCCAAGTTCCACATGACCAATTTATCATAAAATGTTTCAGCTATGTGTTTGCCGGTATGTGGGCTTGGTAAAGGAGCAAATGTGATAATTCTTTTTCTCAAAATCCAACCATCATCAATATAATGACAAGTAATTGCCATAAAGCCTCTATCTCTACCCTTGTTGGTCCACAAGTCAGAGGTAAAACTAAATCTACAGTTTAGTTCTCCCAAATTTTGATAAAGGTTAACTTGTTCTTCTTCATAAATCTTAATACAATTTGACCTAAGGTATTCCTTGATGGAATTTTGAAACATGGTTGCAACTCACTAAGGAAGGCTCTTAAGAAGTAGTGAGTTACACAATTGAAGGGATATTCATGTGCAATTACCATCTTTGCCAAGCATTTTCTACTCTTCATCTGATCAAAAACCCATGGAATAAGTTTACTGCCTCCTATTTTTACAAAGAAAAAATAATTTAGGGTATGTACACAAACACAATGAGAAGTATAAACAAGTGAGGAAAGAAGTTATACCTTCTGATTGTCCATGTTACATATGATTTCTCATGGAGCTTGTACCCCTTTGTTGGCAAATATCTGGCTCCACAAAATTTGCAAATGCCATAATAGCTGCCATCTTCTTGTTCCGGTCCCCGATTGAAAAATTTCCAAACGTCAGAAGTTGTTTTTCTAGTTTTCCTTTTTTTAGGATTCACTCCTTCACCAGCTACTGCATTTTCACCTTCTTGATGATTGTTTCCAGCTGCTGCATTAGCTTGTATGTTTTCAATCTCCTCTTAGGTCTCACCATGTATCCCAGCACCCATGCTAAGACAATAAAAAAACATATGTATAATAATTAATAATTGACAAACATATAAGTATATGAAGTATGATAAGACAATAAAAAATTAAGTATATGAAGTGTGCTAATACAGTGCCTAATAATAAAATTATCATAAATAGTTCACAAGTGTCACAAATTATCATAAATAATTTTTGCAACATGGACAATCAGAAGTGCATGAAGTATGCTAAGACATGCACATGATAATACAGTGCCTAATACATGCTAATACAGTGTCATAAATAGTTCACATGTGCCTAATAAGACATGCTAACACAGTGCATGCATATCACATAATTATCATAAATAATTCACAAGTGTCACAAATTCATAAGTGTCACAAATTCAAAATTATCACAAAAGCAGTGCCTAATAATAAAATTATCACATAATTATCATAAATAATTGCATACTCATCTGAGGAAAGGTCTGGCTCGGATGGATCATCTTCTCTGTCTGAAGAAGCCATGCTTAAATCAGCCTACATACCATGGTAAAGGAATTAATTTAGTGAAGATACTGCATAAGTCAGTGAAGACAGTGCCACATTTGATCCGTACATGAATTAAATCAACTAATTTGTAGATGAATTAATGAAAATAATCATTAGTCTTAAATCACAATCATCAGGCCTCATTAAATGCTCGGCAGTAATGGCTACTGAGTGCTGACTGACAAATTAGTGAGTCAAATTAATTTAATAAACACCAAAGGAAAAAAAAACACAAAAGATGAATTAATAAAACTGATAAAGCGATTTTCAATTAAAATACAAAATTACAAGTATTAAATGCAAAATCATCATTCATCAGTTGAGCCTTAACTGCTCAAAATTACAAGCCTTAAATGCAAAATCATCACTCATCAGTCTTAAATTACAAGTCTACTGACTTAGCTGAGCCTTAACTGCTCAAAATCATCACTCATCAGTTCATCACGAGCCTTAACTGAGCCTCATTAAATGTTGACACCAACCGATTTTGAGCAATTACCATTTACCAATCATTAGTCTTAAATGCAATTACCGACTGAGCCTCATTAAACAATCATTAGTCTTAAATGCAATTACCAATCCAAATCTCATTTTGTCTAAAAATTTGTAATCCCTTTTCAGAGAGCAAAATCACAAAAGAAGGGGAAAAAAATCAAGTAATTGTCCCTCTCCTTTTGACAATTACCTGAAGGGAAGCAACAAGCAAACAATTTTGACTCTCCTCTTTCTCCTTTTTTCTTTCATTTTTCCTATCTTTCTTCTGCTCTGAACCTCTTCCTTTTTTCTTTCTTTTTTTCTACTGTTGTCTTACTTATTAAGCAATGTAAACCCAAAACAGTTATGATTGTTGACGCCGCCATGGTCCTGGCAGACGATCTCGCCGCCTGTCTCTCAGATGTCACTGCTACTGAGTTAGCAAATGATAACCCTTTCTCAGCCTAATAAGCCTACTCATCTTGCTCAAGTACTCTGGATTTCTGGAGACTACAAACGGATTGTCCAACCAGGACCCGACAGCTAGCAAATCTGACTAAGTTTTAGGAACAGCATATCGATCAAAATCATCACTAATCGACACTCAAAGCTCAAATCAAGCCTCAAGTGTGTGCGTCTGTACTGTTTGAGTGAGAAATTGTCAAAAGGAGAGGGACATAGACTGAGAGAAGAGAGGTGTGATGAGGTGACGCCGACAGCCGACAGGCATGCGAAAGAGGAGAGAGAGCGAAAAGAGGGGAATGAGCTGCTCGATGCATTATATCTAGATTTTTACTCCAGACCATCCCTCTATTTCTCCGTCAATTATCTCTCCTATTCAAAATATTCTAACCCTTTGCAATTTTATACGCCAAAACGAATAAACGAAAACGGCAGGACCCCAATTCATTTTCGTTAGGTTAATTATACGATATACATACGCCATATCGTCTGCGTTATGTATAGTTATACGATACTATATCCATTACCGTTATTCGTTACGTTAATTTTTAACGTCACGGAATAACGGTAATTGGTTTCCGTTGACAGGTCTACACGCGACCACTCTCTCTCTCTCTCAAATTCGTACACTCTCTCTCACGCACCTTCGACCAGCTCTCTTTCATGCACCTTTTCAAAATCCATTCGAATTTCATGAAATTTTCATCTCTCCTAGAGCTGTCTCTCAAAAGAAATTTCATGAAATTTTCATCTCCAGAAGCTGCACTGAGAAACGTGATTTAACTTGGTGATCCATTTTAATGTTCATTTTGATTTAAGGTACAGAGGCAACACCTTTGCACTGAGAAATGCATCAAACAAATTGTTAAACCTTTGCACTGCCAATTGTTAAACCTTTTCATAAAACATCTTCTAAAATTAAAATTAAAATTAAGATACAAGTATCCATTAATCACTAAAATCAAACATCTTCTAATACAACAAAATCACATTAAATGGATACAAGCATCTAAAATTTAAGCAAGAACATCTAAATGGATACATTCTGGCATCAAGCATTACTAGCAAGAACATCACATTAAAATTTAAGCAAAATCATCACTAGTAAGAGAATGATTAGGATGCCAATTTGATAAGCAAACGAATTGAACCTTTTACTTCTTTCATATAAGATTGCTTTGAATGCTCATTCCTACATTGCAAGATCAATTTAATAGTTAGTACTTAGTACAGTATGCACACAAGACGGGTAGAGTGGATTATAAGTGGTAATTACGCATATAAATTGCAAAGAATGCAATTCCGAGCATCATTTGATCATTTCAATCGTTACTGGATTCATTCTAAGTCATTTCATCATAATAATCTACATTTAACTCTTTATACTGTCAAGAATATGATTCATAGGCTATTTATTCTGAAGGATTGGATTATAGATGGTAATAAAGCTGTTGTACTAAACGTCTCTAGGTTTGTCGATTGCAAAACAATATCATTTGGCATTTAACAATCTTCTTTGAGTTTTATAGGAAGAAGATACAATTTATGAGGACTTGGATAAAAGCTTTAAGAAGGATCAAGATCAATTCATTAGAGAGCTTGTAGGCTAGTTTAGACTAGGATAGAAGGTATACTTTAGTCCTTGTTTATCCTTAAAATGGTCTAGATAGCGAAAAGCTCAATAAACCAGCAAAATCCTGTTTTCTGTGACCTAGCGTCGTACAACGCTAGATAGAGTTACACAACGCTAGAACAACTAAATTCATACTTTTGTGAATCAACGTTGCACAACGCTATATAGAGTTAGGCAACGCTGATTCACAACGTTGTACAACGCTCAGTAGAGTTGTACAACGCAGCAGTTAAAAAACTTGGAAAATTTCCTGAGTACCATCGTGCAACGCCATATAGCGTTGTACAACGCCACATAAATTCCAAGTTAGCTGTTCCATGTAAACAGTCGTTTTTACATGCAAAGTCTCTGGAGACGTTAGCCAACGTCTTTCAGCGTTGGGTAACGTTAGCGTTGTGTGACGACATATAGAGTTGTACAACGCTCTGTTGAATCTGTCAGAGTTGTTCCTTTTGTCTCCCTTTAGCGTTGTGTAACGTCATTCAGTGGCAAGCAACGCTCTGACAATTTCCAACGGAATTGTCGGAGCTTTCCTTTGGTTTTACACTCCTACGTTGTGCGACGGCAAATAGCGTTGCACAACGCTCTGACAGACCAACGGCTATATTAAAGAGCCGTTAGAATTTACAACGGTCATATTCCAGCGTTGTATAACGCTATTCAGCGTTGTACAACGCTGTGGCCTGTTTTTGCTGGGGAACTGCTCATTTCGAGCCCTATATATATCCACCCCTTGTTCTCTCTCAAGTAGTTGCTTCACTTTGCAAAATTAGATCAGAATTGAGCCTTTGAGCACAGGGATACTCTCCCACTTGAGCTTTTCATATCTAGACCATCTTGAGAGATTTAGTAGCCTCAAACACCACCGCCCCGACATTGTCGCTAGGTGTAGGTTGGAATAGGTTGAGAGCTCTTCTCCTTTGAGGCCGTTGTGCCATTCGAGTTAGGCCGATCCGCCTCGAGTGTCCTTGTGACGAGGTGATTCGGTTCGAAGTTGTAGTCCCGTTCTTGTTGGAATTGAACGGAGCGCGCCCTTTGGTGGTAGCGAAACTCCCGGAGACGTACGACTAAGGCTAGCTTCTTCTAGCGGGTCGGAACTCCGTAATCACATCGCGTGTTCAATTTCTCTCTCTCTTTCTCTCTTTATTATCTTGCTATACTTGAATTGCTTGTGTGCTTGCTTGTATTGGGTACCAATTAAATTGTGTTAGGGTAGTTCATACCAAACCGGTCCAAAACCTCATTTGCTTCCGCTAAACCTTGATTTAGCCGCCCCCCTAAGGGACAACAAAGTGGTATCAGAGCGGGAACCTCGATTAAGCTATTCTTAATCTCGGTTTTCGATCATGGCGGCTAGAATTGTAGAAAAACCGGGTAAATTGGACCATACTTGCACAAATTTCTCTATTTGAAAAAATGGTATGGTTGGTTACCTCAAAAGCATGGGTGTTTGGTATATTGTGGCAAATGAATCTAAATTTAAACCAAATACTAACAAGCTTACCACCGAGGCCTTGAGGGAAAAGGAGGATAATGACTATGCGGTCAATGTCATCCTAAGCTCGGTACATGAATCAATTGGTAGCACACTTGTTTGCAATTTTGATATAGCTAGGGACATATGGAGAGCCATCTTGAGTTGTTTCGAAGGAAGCCAAATGGGAGGAGTCCATACGAATTCGAAGTTCGATCCATGTACATCCGATTCGGACAATTGCGAAGAACATGCTTTTGTTGCCAAAGAAATGGAATCCTCTATTCCTTCAAATCATTCCACTCCATCCACATCACCAAAGGCATGCTCTCCTAAGGTATATCTTTCTCTCAATGAATCTCTTAGTAGTAGTGATAGTGAGAGTGATGATGAACCAACTAGTTCAACCCCATGTGTTGATTGTGATAGGTTGAATTCTATTCTTGATGCTACCCATGATGCCTTGTTTAGGAAAGCCGATACCATAGAAACCTTAAAAACCAAGGTGGATGAGCTTACTTCTAAGATGGGTGAGTATGAGGCTAAAATTAAGGAGCTTGAAAAACAAATTGAAAAACAAATTGAAAAATCGGTTTTAGCTCAAGTTCCTAAAACGAATTTGAAAAACCTTTTCAAAGGTCAAAAGCCTCATGACAAGTCCGGTCTTGGTTACCAAAAGCCTTATCAAACCAAGAAAAAGAACTTGTCATACAAAAATGGGAAACAAGTTGCACAAAACACACAATTTCAAAAATCTAGGAATTCTCGTGGTCATGCACATATGTACCAAAGGAAACCTAGAAACACTAGAGTGTAAAACGAAAAGAATTTGCAAAATCAAGAAAAGAAGGTTTTTGTTCCAAAGGCGTCCAATAAAATTTATTTTAGAGGACCCGATGGATGGTTTTATGAATTTAAAGAGCAACACTCTTCTCAAAACCACAAAGCTCAATCCAATGAGCATAAAAAGAATGTTTCCCAACATTTCCAAAAGGATCGCAAAAAGAATTTTAATGTCTCATCCAATGATCCTAAGAAGAAGGCCGAATACCTTAGAGCCCATTACTATTCTCATTTTGTCAAGGGTTCTACCATGCCTAAGCCAACCAATGCATATTGCAACTATTGTTGTCAAAATGGTCATATCTCGTTGGAATGCAAACTTAGGAAACCAAATGGTGAGTCCAAAGGTAAGTGGGTTCCAAAAGCTTGTACCTCTAGTGGTACAACTAATGGTATAGTAACCAATGTGGCCTAAATACCAAGTTAACCCCCGGTCTTATAAGCCAAATCTTTAGGGGGAGCCTTTTTTATTTCTATCTTATTTTTGTTTGAGAGGTTAAATTTGGTCACACTACTTTGTGTAGTGCTCTAAATTGGTTCTCCAATTCATTTTCTCCAAAATTAAGGGGGAGCCATAAATTTAGGGGGAGCTTGCTACAATTTTCACTTTTTGTCGAATTACAAAAAGGGGGAGAATTGTAGTAAAGCTTATGAAATGCCAAAATTTAATCGCTTTACTAATGGTATTGTTTTGCAAATCGTCAAAAGGGGGAGATTGTTGTACTAAACGTCTCTAGGTTTGTCGATTGCAAAACAATATCATTTGGCATTTAACAATCTTCTTTGAGTTTTATAGGAAGAAGATACAATTTATGAGGACTTGGATAAAAGCTTTAAGAAGGATCAAGATCAAGTCATTAGAGAGCTTGTAGGCTAGTTTAGACTAGGATAGAAGGTATACTTTAGTCCTTGTTTATCCTTAAAATGGTCTAGATAGCGAAAAGCTCAATAAACCAGCAAAATCCTGTTTTCTGTGACCTAGCGTCGTACAACGCTAGATAGAGTTACACAACGCTAGAACAACTAAATTCATACTCTTGTGAATCAACGTTGCACAACGCTATATAGAGTTAGGCAACGCTGATTCACAACGTTGTACAACGCTCAGTAGAGTTGTACAACGCAGCAGTTAAAAAACATGGAAAATTTCCTGAGTACCATCGTGCAACGCCATATAGCGTTGTACAACGCCACATAAATTCCAAGTTAGCTGTTCCATGTAAACAGTCGTTTTTACATGCAAAGTCTCTGGAGACGTTAGCCAACGTCTTTCAGCGTTGGGTAACGTTAGCGTTGTGTGACGACATATAGAGTTGTACAACGCTCTGTTGAATCTGTCAGAGTTGTTCCTTTTGTCTCCCTTTAGCGTTGTGTAACGTCATTCAGTGGCAAGCAACGCTCAGACAATTTCCAACGGAATTGTCGGAGCTTTCCTTTGGTTTTACACTCCTGCGTTGTGCGACGGCAAATAGCGTTGCACAACGCTCTGACAGACCAACGGCTATATTAAAGAGCAGTTAGAATTTACAACGGTCATATTCCAGCGTTGTATAACGCTATTCAGCGTTGTACAACGCTGTGGCCTGTTTTTGCTGGGGAACTGCTCATTTCGAGCCCTATATATATCCACCCCTTGTTCTCTCTCAAGTAGTTGCTTCACTTTGTAAAATTAGACCAGAATTGAGCCTTTGAACACAGGGATACTCTCCCACTTGAGCTTTTCATAGCTAGACCATCTTGAGAGATTTAGTAGCCTCAAACACCACCGCCCCGACATTGTCGCTAGGTGTAGGTTGGAATAGGTTGAGAGCTCTTCTCCTTTGAGGCCGTTGTGTCATTCGAGTTAGGCCGATCCGCCTCGAGTGTCCTTGTGACGAGGTGATTCGGTTCGAAGTTGTAGTCCCGTTCTTGTTGGAATTGAACGGAGCGCGCCCTTTGGTGGTAGCGAAACTCCCGGAGACGTACGACTAAGGCTAGCTTCTTCTAGCGGGTCGGAACTCCGTAATCACATCGCGTGTTCAATTTCTTTCTCTCTTTCTCTCTTTATTATCTTGCTATACTTGAATTGCTTGTGTGCTTTCTTGTATTGGGTACCAATTAAATTGTGTTAGGGTAGTTCATATCAAACCGGTCCAAAACCTCATTTGCTTCCGCTAAACCTTGATTTAGCCGCCCCCCTAAGGGACAACAAAAGCATATAAAATGCAAACAATGCAATTCTGAGCATCATTTGAGCACTTCAATCGTTTCTGGATTCATTCTAATTTATTTTATCATAATAATCTATATTTAAATGATTTATACTGTCTAGAATATAATTAATATGCTATATATTCAAAAGATTGGATTATACATGTTAACTACGCATAAAAATTACAAATAATGCATTTCTAAGCAGCATTTGAGCCTTTTAAGCCTTTCTGGATACATTCTAAGTCATTTCATCATAATAATCAACATATAAACTCTTTATACTGTCTGAATACGATTCATACGCTATTTATTCAAAATTATTGAATTATACCTGATAATTTCGCATATAAAATGCCAACAATGCAATTCTGAGCATTTCAATCATTTCAGGACTCATTCTAAGTCATTTCATCACAATAATCTACATTTAAACTTTTTATGCTGTCTAGAATATGATTTATATGCTATATATTCAAACAGATTGGATTATAAATGTTAATTACGCATATAAAACACAAATAATACAATTCTGAGCATCAATTGAGTATTTCGATCGTTTCTTGATTCATTCTATGTTATTTCGTCACAATAATCTATATTGAAACTCCTATATTGTCTAAAATATGATTAAATGCTATTTATTCAAAAAGAGTGAATTAGAAATGGTAATTTTCGCATATAAAGTTCAAATAATGCAATTCTGAGCATCATTTGAGCATTTCAATCATTTCTGAATACATTCTGAGTCATTTCATAACAATAATCTATATTTGAACTCTTTTTACTGTCTAGAATATGATTCGTATGGTATTTTGTTTAAAAAACATTGGATTATACTTTGTAATTACTCATATAAAATGCAAACAATGCGATTCTGAGAATTATTTTTGAATTTAAATCGTTTCTGGATTCATTCTAAGTCATTTCATCGCAATAATTTACATTTAAACTCTTTATACTGTCTAGAATATGATTCATGTTAATTACGCATAAAAATTGTAAATAATACAATTCTGAGCATCAATTGAGCATTTCAATTGTTTCTTGATTCATTGTAAGTCATTTCATCACAATAATCTACATTTAAATCTTTATACCGTCTAAAATGTGATTATATGCTATTTATTCAAAAATACTGAATTCTGGTAATTACGCATATAAAGTTCAAATAATGAAATTATGAGCATTTCAATCATTTCTGGATTTATTCTAAGTCATTTCATAACAATAATATTTATTTAAACTCTTTATGCTGTCTAGAATATGATTTATAAGCTATATATTCAAAAAGATTGGATTATACATTCTAGTCAGGCATAAAAATTGTAAATAATACAATTTTGATCATCAATTGAGTATTTCAATCGTTTCTTGATTCATTCTAACTCATTTCATTGCAATAATCTACATTTAAATCTTTACAGTGTCTAAAATATGATGATATGCTATTTATTTAAAAAGAGTGAATTAGAAATGATAATTACGCATATAAAGTTCAAATTATGCAATTCTGAGCATCATTAATTTGAGCATTTCAATCATTTCTGGATTTATTCTAAGTCATTTCAAAACAATAATCTATATTTAAACTCTATATATTGTCTAGAATATGATTCATATGCTATTTATTAAAAAAGATTGAATTATACCTAATAATTACGCATATAAAACGCAAAAAAAGCAATTGTGAGCATTATTAGAGCATTTCAATCGTTTCTGGATTCATTCTAAGTCATTTCATCACAACAATCTATATTTAAACTCTTTATCCTGTGTAGAATATGATATATATGCTATATATTCAAAAAGATTGGATTATACATGTTAATTACGCATATAATTTGGAAATAACACAATTCTGAGCATTATGTGAGCATTTCAATCGTTTCTTGATTCATTCTAACTCATTTCTTCACAATAATCTACATTTAAGCTCTTTATGATGTCTAAAATATTATTCAAATGATATTTATTATAAAAGAGTGGATTATAAATGGTAATTACGCATATAAAATGCAAACAATGAGATTCTGAGCATTATTTGAGCATTTCATTCGTTTCTGGATTCATTCTAAGTCATTTCATCACAATAATCTACATTTAAACTCTTTATGCTGTCTAGATATGATTAATATGCTATATATTCAAAGAGATTGGATTATTCTTTTTAATTACGCATAAAAGTTGCAAATAATACAATTCTAAGCATCAATTGATCATTTCAATCGTTTCTTGATCCATTCTAAGTCATTTCATCACAACAATTTACATTTAAACTCTTTATACTGTCTTGAATTTGATTCATACCCTATTGATTCAAAATGATTGGATTATACATGGTAATTAGGCATATAAATTGCAAATAATGCAATTCTGAGCAACATTTGATGGTTTCAATCGTTTCCGGATTCATTTTAAGTCATTTCATCACATTAATCAACATATAAAAACTTTATACTGTCTCGAATATGATTCATAGGCTATTTATTCAAAAATATTGGTTATACATGGTAATTATGCATATAAAATGCAAACAATGCAATTCTGAGCATCATTTGAGCATTTCAATCGTTTCTGGATTCATTCGAATTTATTTCATCACAATAATCTACATTTAAACTCTTTATACTGTCTAATATATGGTTAATATGCCTCAACATGGCTAAAGGCAGATAATACAATTCTGAGCATCAATTGAGCATTTCAATCGTTTTTTGATTCATTTTATGTCATTTAATCACAACAATCTACATTTAATGACAGAATTTCTACCCTGGAAACGTTGTTAAGGAAAGGGATACATGTCATGCCAGGATGTGCATTATGTGGATCTGACTAGGTGGAATCCTCAATTCACCTGTTCTTTCATTGTGCTGTGTCGTCTCAACTTTGGAATGAAAATAGGGTTGCAGGTTTGCCTCTTCCGAAAATAACGTTTGGTAAAGAAGTAACACAACGTTGGGAGGTAGTTTTGTTGTTATCATTAAAGGGTCTTCAGAAGGAAACAAAGAACGGTGCAAATGATGGTGCATAAAGTCTTACAAGAAGAATGGTTATTAAAGGGATTCGCTAATCGAATTACGTAAAGGGATGTGTACAAATGTGCAGATGTATTTAGTTGTTGAGTAACCCTGCTGGCTACACGTTCTCCTTTTTTTTTTTTTTACTTTTCTTTTTACTTGGTAGCAACTACCAAGCCTTTCTAAAAAAAAAAAAAAATCTACATTTAAACTCTTTATACTGTCTAGAATATGATTCATATGCTATTTATTCAGGAAGATTTGATTAAACATGGTAATTGGGCATATAAATTGCAAATAATGCAATTCTGAACTGCATTTGAGTGTTTCAAGTGTTTCTGGATTGATTCTAAGTAATTTCAACATAATAATCAACATATAAACTCTTTATACTGTCTGAATAAGATTCATACGCTATTTATTTAAATTGATTGAATTATACCTAAAAATTTCGCATATAAAATGCAAACAATGCAATTTTGAGTATTTCAATCGTTTCAGGAATCATTCTAAGTCATTTCATCACAATAATCTACATTTAAACATTTTATGCTGTCTAGAATATGATTTATATGCTCTATATTCAAAAAGATTGGATTATACATGTTAATTACGCATAGAAATTGCAAATAATACAATTATGACAATCAATTGAGCATTAGGATCGTTTATTGATTCATTCTAAGTCATTTCATCAAAATAATCTACACTTAAACTCTTTATTCTTTGTGAAATGTTATTATATTCTATTTATTCAAAAAGATTGGATTATACATGGTAATTACGCATGTAAAATGCAAAGAATGTAATTCTGAGCATCAATTTAACATTTTCATCGTTTCTTGATTCATTCTAAGTTTTTTCTTCACAATAATCTACATTTAAACTATTTATACTGTCTAGAATATGATTAATATGCTATTTATTCAAGAAGATTGGTTTATAAATGTTAATTACGCATATAAATTGCAAATAATACAATTCTTAGCATCATTTGAGTATTTCAATCGTTTCTAAATTCATTCCAAGGCATTTGAACACAATAATCTACGTTCACACTCTTTAAATGTAGATTATATGATTTATATTTTATTGATTTCCAAAGAGTGGATTATACATGGTAATTACGCATAAAATTTGCAAATAACGCAATTCTAAGCATCATTTGAGCATTTCAATCGTTTCTGGATTCATTCTAAGTCATTTCATCACAATAATCTAAATTTAAACTCTATATAATATCTATAATATGATTCATATTCTATTTATTAAAAAAATGTGGATTACACATGGTAATTATGCATATAATTTGCTAATATCGCAATTCTAAGCATTTCAACCGTTTCTGGATTCATTCTAAGTCATTTCATCACAATAATCTAAATTTAAACTCTTTATACTCTCTAGAATATGACTCGTATGCGATTTATTCAAAAGGAGTGAATTATAAATGGCAATTAAGCATATAAATTTAAAATAATGCATTTTTGAACATCATTTGAGCATTTCATTCGTTTCTTAATTCATTCTAAGTCATTTCATCACAAAAATCTACATTTAAACTCTTTATACTGTCTAGAACATGATTTATATGATATTTATTCCAAAAGGGTAGAATATACATGGTAATTACGTATATAATTTTCAAATAAAACAATTCTAAGCATCATTTGAGCATTTCAGTAGTTTCTGGATTCATTCTAAGTCATTTCATCACAATGATCTAAATTTAAACACTATAACAGTCTAGAATGTGATTCATATGCTATTTATTAAATAAGATTATACATGGTAATTATGCATATAATTTGCAAATATCGCAATTCTGAGCATCACTTGAGCATTTTAACCGTTTCTGGATTCATTCTATGTCATTTCATGACAATAATCTAAATTTAAACTCTATAACTTTCTTGAATATGATTCATACGCTATTTATTTTAAAAGAGTGAATGATACATTGTAATTACACATATAAATTGCAAATAATGCAATTCAGAACATTATTTTGAGCATTTTAATCGTTTCTGAATTCATTCTGAGTCATCGTCACAATAATATACATTTGAACTTTTTATACCTCTAATTATACTGTCTAAAATATGATTTATATATTATTTATTAAAAAATATTAAACTATACATGGCAATTATGCATTTAAATTGCAAAAAATGTAATTCTGAGCATCATTTTGAGCATTTCAGTCATTTCTTGATTCATGCTAAGTCATTTCATCAAACTAATCTCCATTTAAACTCTTAATACAGTCATAATATGAATCATATATAATTTACTCAAAAAGATTTTATTGTACATGGAAAATGTGCATATCAATTGCAAATAATGCAATTCTAAATTTGAGCATTGCAATTATTTATAGGTTCATTATAAGTTATTTCATCATAATAATCTGCATTTAAACTATTTATACCATCTAAAATATGACTCATAAGCTATTTATTCTGAAAGATTGGATTATACATGGTAATTACGCATATAATTTGCAAATAACACAATTCTGAGCATCATTTGAGCATTTCAATCGTTTCTGGATTCATTCTAAGTCATTTCATCAAAATAACATACATTTAAAATTTTTATACTATTGAGAATATGATTATATGATATTTATTCCAAAAGAGTGGGTTATAAATGGTAATTATGCATATAATTTGCAAATAACTCAATTCTGAGCATCATTTGAGCATTTCAGTCGTTTTTGGATTCATTCTAAGTCATTTCATCACAATAATCTATATTTAAACACTATATACTATCTAGAATATGATTCATATTCTATTTATTAAAAAAGAGTGGATTATACATGGTAATTATGCATATAATTTGCAAATATCGCAATTCTGAGAGTCATTTGAGCATTTCAACCGTTTCTGGATTCATTCTATGTCATTTCATCCCAATAATCTAAATTTAAACTCTATAACTGTCTAGAATATGATTCATATGCTATTTATTCAAAAAAAGTTAATTATACATGGTAATTATGCATATAATTTGCAAACAATACAATTCAGAGCATCATTGGAGCATTTCAATCGTTTCTGGATTCATTCTAAGTCATTTCATCAAATAATGTACATTAAAATATCTAAATATACTGTCTAGAATATGATTCATATGCTATTTATTCATAAAATATTAGATTATACATTGTATTTACGCATTTGAATTGCAAAAAATGTAATTATGAGCATCATTTGAGAATTTCAGTCATTTATTGATTCATTCTAAGTCATGTCATCACAATAATCTCCATTTAAACTCTTTATACAGTCTTAATATGATTCATATTCAATTTATTCAAAAAGATTTGATTGTACATCGTAAATGTGCATATAAATTGCATTTGAACATTTCAATCATTTATGGATTCATTCTAAGTCATTTCATCATAATAATCTACATTTAAACTATTTATACCATCTAGAATATGATTTATATGTTATTTATTCTTAAAAATTGGATTATAAATGGTAATTAAAAATATAAAATGTAAACAATACAATTCTTAGCATCGTTTGAGCATTTCAATCGTTTCTGGATTCATTCTAGGTCATTTCATCACATTTAAACTCTTTGTATGGTCTAAAATATGATTCATACGCTATTTATCCAAAAAGATTGAATTATACTTGGTAATTATGCATATAATTTGTAAATAATGCAATTTTGAGCATCAACTGTGTATACTGTCTAGAATATTATTCATATGATATTTATTTAAAAAGATATGATTATACATTAAAATATATAGTACAAGTAATGCAATTCTAAGCATCATTTGGGAATTTCAATCGTTTTCGGATTCATTCTAAATTATTTTGTCATAATAATTTATATTTAAACTCTTTATATGGTCTAGAATATGATTCATACGCTATTTATTTAAAGAGATTGGATTATACAGGGTAATTACGCATATAAAATGCAAACCATACAATTCGGAGCATCATTTGAGCATTTCAATTGTTTTTGGATTCATTCTATGTCATTTCATCCCAATCATCTACATTTAAACTCTTTATACTCTCTAGAATATGATTAATATGCTATATATTCAAAAAGATTGGATTATACTTGTTAATTACGTATAAAAATTATAAATAATACAATTCTGAGCATCAATTGATGATTTCAATCTAAGTAATTTCTTCATAATAATCTACATTTAAACTCTCTATACTATGTAGAACATGATTCATATGCTATTTATTCAAAAATATTGGATTATACAAGGTAATTACGCATATAAAGTGCAAGCTATGCAATTCTGAGCATCATTTGAGCATTTTCAATCGTTTTTGCATTCAAATAATGCTTCATATGCTATTTATTCAAAAAGAGTAGATTATACATGGTAATTACGAATATAAAGTTCAAATAATGCAATTTTGATAATCATTTGATCATTTCAATCGTTTTCGGATTCATTCTAAGGTATTTTATCACAGTAATCTACATTTCAATATTTATACTGTTTAGAATATGATTAATATTTTATATATTTAAAAATATTGTATTTTACATTTTAATTACGCATATAAATTGCAAATAATACAATTCTGAGTATTATTTGAGCCTTTCAATTGTTTCTGGATCTAAGTCATTTCATCACAATAATCTATATTTAAACTATTTATATTGTCTAAGTCATTTCATCACAATTACGCATATAAATTGCAAATATTACAATTCTGAGTATTATTCTGAGTATCATTTCATCACAATAATCTATATTTAAACTCTTTATATTGTCTAGAATATGACTCATATGCTATTTATTCACAAAGATTGGATTATAGATGGTAATTACGCATATAATTTGCAAACAATACAATTCTGAGCATCATCGGAGCATTTCAATTGTTTCTGGATTCATTGTAAGTCATTTCATCAAAATAATCTACATTAAAACCACTAATTATATTGTCTATAATATGATTCATATGCTATTTATTAAAAAAATATTGGATTATACATGGTAATTACGCTTTTAAATTGCAAAAAATGTAATTCTAGGCATCATTTGAGCATTTCAATCGTTTTTGGTTCACACAATAATCTTCATTTAAACTCTTTATAATCTTTAGAGTATGATTAATTGCTATTTATTCAAAAAGATTTGATTATACATGGTAATTGCGCATATAAATTGTAAATAATGCAATTCTGAGCTTTATTTGAGCATTTCAATCATTTATGGATTCATTTTAAGTCATTTCATCACAATAATCAGTATTTAAACTATTTATACTATCTAGAATATGATTCATAAGTTATTTATTCTAAAGCATTGGATTATATATGGTAATTACGTATATAAAGTGCAAAAATACAATTCTTAGCATCATTTGAGCATTTCAATCGTTTTTGGATTCATTTTAGGTCATTTCATCATAATAATCTACATTTAAATTCTTTGTATTGTCTAGAATATGATTCATATGCTATTTTTTAAAAAAGATTGCATTATACATGGTAATTATGCATATAATTTGCAAATAATGCAATTCTTAGCATCATTTGAGTATTTCAATCGTTTCTAGATTCATTCTAAGTCATTTCATGATAATAATCTATATTTAAACTCTTTATATTGTCTAAAATGTGATTCATATGCTATTTATTCTATTAGATTTGATTATACATGGTAATTACGCATATAAAGTGCAAACAATGTAATTCTTAGCATCATTTGAGCATTTCAATCGTTTTTGGATTCATTCTAAGTCATTTCATCACAATAATCTATATTTAAACTGTGTATAGTGTCTAGAATATGATTCATATGATATTTATTTTAAAAGATATGATTATACATGAAAATATATGGTACAAATAATGCAATTCTGAGCATCATTTGAGAATTTCAATCGTTTTCAGATTCATTCTAGGTCATTTTGTCACAATAATTTACATTTAAACTCTTTATATGGTCTAGAATATGATTCATATGCTATTTATTTAAAGAGATTGGACTATACATGGTAATTATGCATATAAAGTGCAAATAATGCAATTCTGAGCATCTTTTAGCATTTTATTCGTTTCTGGATTCATTTTAAGTCATTTCATCACAATAATCGTTATTTAAACTCTTTATACTGTCTAGAATATGGTTTATTTGCCATTTATTAAAAAAGACATATAAATTTTATATTTCAAGGACATGTGAATTGATAGCATATTGCAATATAATATCCCAAAAAGCATTACAAGTTTTAAGTGACATATAAATTGGATACTTAATAGAATTACAATCAAACATCCATATTTAACAACATTTTATAACAATTGCAATTAATATGCAAAGTAATATTATAATAACACGTAATACTATTGCCAATCCCGCGATTATAGCCTTCAAAATAAATTTTAAATCCCGGAAAAAGTCATCATCTCTAATTGCTTCTTGACACCGTCCTGATTGCTTTGGGCCAATCATAAATCCAAGAATTTGGATTTTTCGCAAATGTACGATACCTCCTTCGATGAGGAACAACTTTCTCATCCCTTGCTTTCATTCCTCAATCAAATAAAAAACCTAAGGCAAAAAAAAAAAATTAATAAATTAATAATAAAAAAATTACTTATGAATTTGGATATCACAAATTATGGTAGAAATATCAGGCCATTTGTACAATTTTTTCAATATGGTATATTTTTCAATTTGTTCTCGTTTTATGTGATAAAAATAAAAATAGAAACTCATAAATGTTTTTTTTTATGATTACTGGTGTGGCTTGTACTGAGGACTGTCACTAGAAACTCCTAAGATCTACAAACAAACATAAACAAGCATGCCTCAACCTCTGATGAAGAAATTCGTACTATTTTTATCTTAACAAAAAATTAAACAAAAAGACACATTCAAAAGACATGAAATCAAATTCTAACTTTTAACCATTTAGGTGTGTCAAGTTTTTTTAGCAGCCTATACATCAGTAGACACTCTTCAGCCTATACCTGTCACGAAGAGGAGGCCGAGAGAGTCGACGAAGAACTAGGGTTAGTTTCGATTCCATGCTATTTCTTACGATCAGCAATCAGCACAGAAGAGTGGAGGATCGACGATCACCTTCTTGCTCTTTCGCTCGCTTTCTTTTTTTCTCTCTCTAAAGGATCACTGGTAGGAAAAAGAGAGAAAATTATACGGAGAGAGGATACGAAGAGATAAACTACGAAGCCGTATATGCATTTTTTCGATGGACTTTGAGATCCTACCGTCCGTTAAGATCGGACTATTGACGGTTGAAAACACATAACGTGTTAGGATGGTTTTATTAAACCATACGACTCTGTGCTCCACCAGGCTTTTATTATTGTACCGAAACTTTGGATTCATCGCCGATTCCAAGTCCCAACACGACAAGCAACAACCATGACATACAAAACCGAAAATGAAAGAAGTAAAGACTTTTTTAAGGCTCCGTTTGGATGGTTAAAGAATAAGGAAGGAATAAGGAATTAGGGAAGAAAATATTGGGAAGTGTGTAATTCTGGGAAGAGTGAGAAGATGTTATTCTGAAAATAAGAAATGTTATTTAGATGGTGTGTTATGAATAAACAAATTGATATTAATTTAAATAAATTATAAAAAAATATAATTTTAATAATATTAAATAAAGTACTAATTAAAGAGCACATAAAATTTCATTTAATTATTAGTATTTAGCTAATTTTGTTGAAATTATGTATATATAATTGTAGGAAGAAACTATTCCTATGAAGAAAATATTCTTCTCTTTATTCTTAACTTATTTGGATGCCTAAAAAGAAAATATTCCTAGAAAGAAATGCCCATTGAAATTATCGAAACCTTTTCAAAGCTCCTAACTTTATTAGCAGCTATTTTTACTATTCCTTTCCCATCCAAATTATTGAAATACATCAGAAGAAATGCCTAACGATTATAATATAATAACGAATAACGAAGGCAAGTGGAGCAAGAGCAACTCATCGTTGCTGGCTTGCAGCTTGCTTGTAGTTGTATGGACTACGAACCAAACAAACAAAGAAAGATTCAAATGGCTCCTCTCAGAATCAGATCAATCCATCTCCCTCCTCTTTCCTCTACCTCCCGTTCTCCTCACCGGACTTCCTACCGTAGTATGGCGGCGTCGCCTCCACCTCCCACCGTCCGCACTGTAATATCGTTCTTCCAAAAATTGATATTAGCCAATATCATTCTTTCAAAAAACGATACTTGTCTCATTCTTTTAGAGAACGATATTGTGATACTATCTACGCAATTTAAATTATTTTAGTAATATTTTTTAATTCATGAATATTTTAATATTATTTTTCATTTTTTCGGTTCAACTGCCAGGCAACCATGAAACCATGTTGGACTCACTTTGCTTTATGTGTTGATGATGTTCTAGTTTTTTCCCCCTCACTGGATAGCCACCGTTTGGATATAGGAAGAAGGAAGAAGGTCCAAATTTATTATAAACAATCCAAACTCTTCACAGAGTTACACACTTCCCAATACTTCTTCTCACTTCTTTCCTTCTTCCCTTCTTCCCGCACCAAGTTTTGAGGATTAATTAGTCAGGTACTCAGGTAGGGGGTGAAAACGGGACGGATACGGAGCGGATAGTGGTCATACCAAATTCGTATCCATATTTTTTTTCGGATTCGGATACGGATACGGCGCGGATGTTAAACAGATATGATTACGGTTCGGATATTGTCGGAAATGGATACGAATACAGATATATTTTGACGGATACGGATAATATTTTGCTCAATTTATTTTATTAAACAAAAGACAATATTCAAACCAAAGAGTGTAATGTTTATTTTTTTTTACTACTATAAATTAACTAAAAAAATTATAGAAAGACAACGACAAAAAAAATCTTATTCACACATATCGAGACATCACAAAAAGCAAACTTTAATCATGTTTATATAAAAATTAGCATCATCTTATAGTAAAAAAAAAATAATCGTCAATTATGATGCTATATATATAATTGAAATAGTTATACCTATATGTCAATTATGATGTTATTTTAAAAAAGTGCATCATTACCATATACCAAACGGATATACGGATACTGATAAATATCCGTATCCTCATCCATATCCGTACTAATATTGCTTCCCATATCCGTATCCATATCCGTTTAAAAAAATCCGAATCCGTATCCATATTCGTATCCGTTCGAATACGGATAGTATTATTCGAATTCGCTATTTTGCGAATATGAATACGGTTCGGAGCGGAAATTATCCGCTCCGTTTTCACCACTCAGGTGGTATAGTTCGGCCCATTGAAAAGGTTTCGATAATTTCAATGGCCCATCCCAATAAAATTTCATGGATCCATCATGTTGCCATTAACCTTATTCTATCTAGTTGAAAATAATTTTTTAATAAACAAAAATAAATTGATTATTGTCATCTGCAGTTTTGTCGTCGCTTGCCTTTACTTAAATAAAGTTATCACATAAAATAGACAACATGAAGATATAAATGATCAAAGTGAACACATAAAAACAGATAAATTCAATAAAAAAATTAGTTGAATATGCATTTAAAAATCTGAACAAGGATGGCAAAACTTATTTGTATTTGTGTGTTCACTTTAATCAATTATATGTTTATCTTTTCTATTTTATGTGTTCACTTGTTCAAGCAATGACAAGGGACGATAAAACTGCATACGATAGTTAACATTTCTCTATTGCCTGATTCTATTTTAGTTTTTTTTTTTACTATCCAAATTCATTGTTTTTTTTTCCCTTTTGAAGTTTAGGCTGTTGTTTTATACATGCACTATTTCAGAAGCATATAATTATTTGCATATGGTTCGGCCTTGAGTTTCAATTTTCAATTTACATTCTTTACTAGCATATACATCTAAGATATAAACCTTTCTAACAGTACTCTTGAGACCAAAATGGCAAAATAATTTTCTTAGTTCAATGTATAAAGAAAAAGTAAATATATATATTTTCTATTTGAATTTGATTCCTAATTAAAATTTTACAATTTATAAGCTGTCTTAACATTAATTTGTTCAGGATTTGAGATAGTTCTTTCAATTTGATGGCTTCAATTTGAAGAAAGAAAGAGCATTGAACACATGAATTAATTATTGATTTAAGCTGGTTAGTTTTGAGCCCTTGATTTAAGTTAATTTATTAATAATGGTAGAGATTAAAGTAGCAAAAAAATAATAATAACAAGGAGTCAAATTATATTTTCATCTGCTATAAGATCATATTGCGCTAGAATTCATAAAATATACGTATATATGTATTGAGTTAAATTAACACCGGCTTTTTAGTACTGGTTTTTAATATATTATATTTAGTACTCCTGTTATTAGTAGCGTTTGACAATCGATACAAATAAAAAAAATCGCGTAGTGCTAACTACATGAATTTGCTTCTGAATGAGTTGGATATATAATATGTTTAAATTTGACTCCTCAATTCTCAGGTCATGATTAGAGCTGGATATATAATACGATTGAATGATAGTTTAAAATTAATATTTAAACGAGTGTGATCAATATTAAAATCTAACTAGGACGGTTTGCTGGGACTGGGAGTCACGAAATTTTCTGCACCTCTTATCGGAGGAGCAAAAGAAAAAACTTTCAATGAAGTCACAACAGATCCAACAAACTTTCAATTTCAGTATGATTCATGTAGTTATAGCGCATCCCTAACCGTTCTTGGTAATTTCAGTATGATCCAACAAGCACATTTTCTTGACATATTTCACTTAACAAAATAAAGTGCAAGGAGAGAAAAAAAATATTAAAACTGACACGAAAATTAATATATATATATCATCATGATAATTTTACTATATATATATATATATATATATATATATATATATATATATATATCTGATAACGTACGTACAAACTCTCGACAGCAGTAGTATATATAGTATGAATGAGTACAACAGTAGCATAATTTTAACTAGAATTAATGCTAATACAGGGCATGAAAGTATACAAAATATCATGATATACACGCCATGCAAGCAAAATATATATTCCTCATGCCATCACCGCCTTTTAATTTTAGTGCACCCTGCAATTAAGAGCAAAATAAATTAGAATTTGGGGTTATAATTTTAATTCTATCGGTGCATTCGCAGTTTCACACATAAATGTTTTACTTGTATATTATTATCTTTCCAACATTCATCATTTACTCATTTTATGTTTGCCTTGGTATTTACTTGAAAGCCCCAATTAATTTCATAAGGTAATTAATTAAAGACCAAATCTGAAGAAGTGGAAATGATGAAAACAAAAATCATTCAGATGTTACTAAATTTTCAGATACCGAGAAATGCATGCATTAGTTGTTCCACCATTAATAACACTATACTATGTCTAAATATACGTGTTTTGGAAAAACAAAAAAAGGAAATCACGCATGAGGCATGACACATATGTATGTATAAATATATAAGCATACTTGGAGCAGTCGGTGGAGGTACTGATGGCATAGGGCACGCTGACACCGCACTTGCCGGGGATGCCGGAAACAGCACCGGAATTGACACTTGTTGATTTGGCGAGGTTCTTGAGGCAATTGCACACTGTCTGGCGGTCAGTGCTGGTCGATGCCATCGAGTTCAGGCTCCTGACGCCGCTGCAGCACTGTGAAGAGGGGCTGCCCTGGCCGCTGCGAGCATAGGACATGCACTGGGACAGGGCAGATGCCACTTGGCCACATGAGATCGTAGCATTTGCGGCATGGGGTGCGGTCAGGAGGAGGATGGCAACAGTTACGGCAGCGATGGCACGCATGTCGAAGCCAGCCATTGTTGATTGAGTGCAAGTGTATATAGAGAGCTGCAGCTTTCTTAGAATCTGATTTATATTTATAGGAGCTAGCTAAGCTTGCAAGTGTTGTGGCTCAAGAGGTGCAGCCATGAGGGTTTATATAGATCGATCGTTATGCATAGTAGCATGAAGGGTTGGTTTGGATGAATATATATGTCGGTGTCAAAGGCTTCAAATCCTGATTTATTATTTTTTTCTTTTTTAAATAATCATTAATTTTGAATTAAATTGATCTTCTGAATCGGAATATAGACTTGAAATTATGGAAAAAAAAAAACAAACTATTATATCTCATTCTCAAGTTCTTAACCCCCAAACACTTTTAAGTCTTTTCTTCCAGCCAGCTTAAAAATATATAATAACTAATTAAATAAGTATATATACATTTGATACGATTGTCAAGTATATATACGTATATCGATCCGCCTAATTAAACATAAGTTTCCACAATTTTCAGCTGTTTAAATATTCTGGAACCCAAATACGTTTTGTCGCCAACTTATTGGCTCCTTTAATTGGTAGATATTCTGGAACTAGGCTGTCAATGAAACTTGTTTATCCGTTTACCCAATCCGTACCGTACCGTATAAGACGGGTATGGGTAAAGTTTTATTTTCGTTAAGTTAACGGGTAAGGAAATTTTTTCGTTAATTTAACGGATATGGGTACGGGTATAAACTATTTCGTACCGTTTTCATAACGGATAATTGCTACAATTAAAAAGATACAATTACATGATACATATGGCATCTTATATTGCATGATTGGTAAAAAAATATTGCTAGATTTTATTTAAGATTTATAATTCTTTCCATTCAGTGTACGAAAAAATAAACCTAAAATATTCGCCACCATTGTTGCACTTTATTAATATACTTATATTTATTGATATAATTTATTTATACAGGTGTACAAATTTTATTATTATTATATTTATTTTTTATCGTTACCGTATCCGTACTGTTAATTCTTAACGGGTACGGGTAAGGCTATTTTTAACGGGTACGGGTAAAGAAAATTTTAACGGGTACGATAATGAAAATACTTTCTACCGTACCGTACCCATTGACAGCCCTATCTGGAACCCGGCCTAACACATTCTTTTTTTTTCGTTCTGCAGTTACTTGGATATGTATTATTGCTTCCTTCCAATGCGTTTGGATAGGTGTGGGAAGAAGGGAAGAAGGGAAGAAGTGGGAAGAAGTATTGGAAAGTGTGTAACTTTGTGAAGAGTTTGAATTATTTATAATTTTTTTTCTTCCCTTCTTCCTTTTCTTCTTCTCTCATCCAAACGCACCCAATGAGTAAAGAGCTGGATGGGAAAGAAACATCTGTTGTGGGAAATTTCGAAAAGCATGTACTACTGAATTCTCTCTCTTATTCCATACATTACCAATCAATCAGCCCAGAAATCACATTTTGGAGTTTCTATTGAGGGAGTTTGTATAATATTGTACAATATAACTACTTTCAAGTTATGAAAGTGGAACCAATAGCTAATTAATCGAGTATATATTTGTGGCATAATTCGAGGTGCTATATATATGTATCAGGAGAGTGCAAAATATGTTTGATGCATTTCTAATTATATCAAGAATACAAACTCGTGCGGGGCGAGTTTCAAATTACTATTTTTGTGTGCGTGCTTAATTATGTGCGTGTTGAGTTATATAAAATATTATTTTGAAACTAAAATTTTTAATTAACAAACATTTCTTTCGGGGAAAGCTAAAATTTTTATGGCACAGCAATACTATATATTTTTTTTCAATTAGTAGATGCGTCTTATTTAGATATCCATGCACTTAAAATAATTTGGAGGAAAAGTTTGCATAGACACGATTATCTGAATTGTTCTATTAGTTTTTTTTTCTACAAATTGACTAAAAAAAAGAATACATATCATTTTAAAATTTCTTGATTAATTAAAGTGATATTTTTTCCCAATTTTTTTATTTCATAAGAATTGTTTTAGCTGAAATTAAATCCCGTCCTCCAGTTCGCGTTGTTTTTAACTACTAAGATAAAACTGAATTTTTAATGTCAAAATTTATAATTAGTAGTTATTTAGGCCTTTAAGGAATAGGTGAGTGAGCTATGCATAATGCATGTGCCTCTGCAAATTAAAGCGAGTCAAATCACCAAATAATGGTGCCCTAAGGAATTGACTGCCAACTAATTCCTAACAAGTTTAGCTGATTGATCAATTAGTTAACTTTCTATGCCTGTTTTAGGTTTGGCCTATTCATAAATTCAGATTTATCAAGAATCTTGCATACAGTAAGTAGGAGTCTAAAATATCAAGTTAGATATATGTGGTGCAAATAATTCTAAACTAACTAGTTTATCAACTAAAATAATTTTATTAATTAAAACTGTTCATGTGCTCAATTTTATTTCATTTGTTCAGTTATAAGATTATGATATTATTTTATTTTTGGATTTAAGATTTAGTTTTATAATTGAAAGGGCGGGAAATAAAAAATCTAAATAAATTGATATATATTTAAATATTACGTTGTTGCTGATGCAATTATTATTATTATTATTAAATAATACCACACGCACACAGATATATATATATAGAGAATGGCTAACGTGCCATCGATGGCACGGAGGGTCCCGTGCCATCAAGTCATTTTTCGAGATCCAAAATTTAAATGGTCAATCCAAACCGTTCAAGTTGTTCTCCATATTGAAATAACTTTGGAGACCAACTTTTATATTTTTTCGATTTTTTTTGCTATTTATTATGATATTTTTAAAAACATTATGATTAGAGTATTTCAGGCCTTCGAATTTGAAAATATCATAATAAATAGCAAAAAAATTTGAAAAAATGTAAAATTTGGTCTCCAAAGGTATTTCAATATTTTGATCAACTTGAACGGTTTGGATCGACCGTTTGACTTTTAAATTTTGAAAAACTAGTCGATAGAAAATTGATGGCACGTGCCATCGATGGCGCGTTAGCCATTCTCTATATATATATATATATATATATATATATTTATTTATTTATATTGGAATTGCTTACCATATTATTGGATCGGGATTAACCTAACTAAATTGAAAATTTAGTTTAGCAGGTTATGACCTAACTTTAATACATTTTACTTAATTTCTGATCGGGTTGATCAACTTTTATGAAAACAAAATTGGAGAGGAAAGCAGAGAATTGTTATTGGGACTTGGGAGTATAATAAATGCAATAGTGACAGAGAAGATGGCAGGTGAGCGTTTCATAAGTCATAAATGTGGATCACTAATTGGAGTCGGGATTCCGGTGCGGAAACAGCTACCTGTCAGCATTACAATTAATTAATTGCATTTTTGGACAATGTTAAGTGGTGAATGTCTGTTTCAGCTGCCTCTTTTAAAATGTTTTCGTTATGGCTAGCTGTACGATGCATCAGATTTAATTAAGTTATTTCATATATTAGTCAAAATTAAATTTGAGAATCTGAATACCAAATTTTGTTCCTTTATCTTTGCACGTTCCGGATTAGATTCGGATCATATATAATCCAGAATTTGTATTGATACGATGATATCTTAAAAATTAAAATATCTCTCTCACTTCGCATTTTTCACAAACAGATTGATCATACAATATGAGCTCTCAATTTAAGACATCCATACTGTTCATGACGAATTCAAAAAAAAAAAAAATATGCGAATCCGAATTCAACTACAATATAGTCACCTTTCATAAAAATATACATATAGATCTAATAACTTAATTAGGTGATGTAATTTTTAAATTTTTGCTTTTATTCTCAATCCCATCTATTGATCAATTTCTATATATGCAAAATATAAGCCATGGGCCCATGATTGATTAATATATATGATAAACCCTCGGCTGCTCCACCGGTACACACACACATATATATAGTTATATGATATATGTTCGCCTCGTTTTCCGAGAGGAGCATTCTTGATTTTATTAACTTAATTAATTAAGCCGGTCACACTGCTGCTAAATATATCATCCTTAATGAGACTTACATTCTCATACTTGATTTAAATTGACAGTGTTCAGATATTTTAATTACACACGAATAATATTCTGATATTCTATCTCATATTTATAGTTATAAACTAAAAGTGGATTCAAGTAATTAATTCTTTTAATAATTAATTTTACATCAGATTTACATACTCAACAGAGTTTTATGGTAGACAATTTTAGGGATTTTCCCAAATGAAAACTGTTCAAATAAAATTAACTTTATAAGACGTAGGGATGTCGGTTTATTTAATTTAATAAGTTTAAAAGAAAATAATGGAGTGATGACACGTCAAAACTCAAAACAAAACACGCAAACCTAATAATTATTCAATGGAATTTCGGAATGTGTTTAACAGGTAAATGTCTCTTTTACAATAAATTTTTGCGAGAGCCACCTAGACACCTGGTATTAAATGAAACCACAACATTTTTTATATATTTATTAATTGAGCTGCAATCGCCACATTTATTATTCTCCGTGTGCGCGCGGTCTAAATTTGCTCTCTCTCGAGTCAATCGGCCCAATTTTTCTCTCTTGCAGACTGGAATTGAAGAGTTAAACCATATCTCTTCGGCTACATCCGAGAGTAAAGACGAGGATGGAGAAACTGCTTTTAGAGAGGCTTTTTATTTTTTCTTTTTTGTTTTCTTTCTTTTCTTTACTTCAGGTCCATGGACTGCCGGCCAATGGGCCCAATATCAAAAAAAAAAAATTTGCTCTCTCGCTGCAGGAGGCTTAAATACTTAAATTCTACCGTGATGAAATTTTGGAAATTGATTAGTGTCATCGCACTAATTACATCTGCGCCATCGCGCTGCACAGCGTCTCAGAGAAGGTCCATCACTCAGTATACTTTCGCCGTATCTAAATGTTCAGTTTAGTATATAAATGTTATGAGCAAAAATATTATAAATGTTATGAGCAAAAATATTATAAATGTTATGAGCAAAAATATTTATTTTATTAAGTATAAATGTTTAGTTTAGTAAGTACGAATGTTTAGTTAGATAAGTACAAATATTTTGTTAATTGAGTATAAATGTTCAATTAGTTGCAACAAAAAATATAAATGTTATGAGAAAACATGTTTATTTTATTAAGTACAAATATTTAGTTTAGTAAGTACGAATGTTCAGTTTAATAAGTACAAATGTTCTGTTATTTAAATATAATTGTTCAGTTAGTTGCAACAGGGAATATAACTGTTATAAGAAAAAAACCAAGCGAAGGGGTCACAAACCGGACAAAAAACACATGAAAAAATTAGAAAGGGTCATGAACCGATCTGGTTCAAATTAAAAAATTTTCCGACTGTACCCGTGCCTCCTAGCGCACCTCTTGACACACGCGCGATTCTGACTCTAGCGTGACCCTGACGCATTTAACTGAATATTTTTTATTATTAAACTGAACATTTGTAACATACAGCAACGATGGTTTATTTAGCGATGACAGTTATAATAGCTGTGAAATTTTTAATATGAACCTTCAAAAACTCATCAGAATTTTTTAATAAGTAAATATGAACTAGTTATCAAAAGAGCCCATTACAGCCCAGTAACACAAGCCTCTCGTGTATCGAAAGAAGGCCCAACAAACCAAAGGAGAATACCACACCTGAATTTTTTATTTTTCTTTAAGATAAATTGGATCTAAGACACTAAACTTATTTTTAAATTAAATGTCCAAGAAAAACTCTCATTACGCCAAAATTGATTTTTAGAACCGACACTTTAACACCGATTTTTTCAAAATCCGGTTCTAAAAACAACCAGTGGCTTTTTTGATATTGTTAGATATTTTTTGGACCGGGTTTTATAAAAAATCGGTCCTAAAGAGTTGCCAGAAAAAAAAAAGAAAATTCAAATTTTCTTTAGAAATCGGTCTTAAAGTTGAAGGTATTTGAACCGATTTTTTATAAAAAGCGGTCCTAAAAAAACTGAATTTTTTGTTTTTTTTTATCTCTTTAGGACCGATTTTTTATAAAAACCGGTTCTAATACTTTCATTTTTAAGACCATAAAAAATCGGTCCTAAAGTAAATTGAATTTTCATTTAAAACTACTCTTATTTCTCCTTTCTTCTATAAAATTGTCCAAGTCCGAAGAACCCCTCTCTAACCCTTCTCTCAGCCTCCTCTCTCAGCCTATACTCTCCTCTGCGCCAACCTTCGAGGACTGCCACCACTGCCCTTCTCTCTCACCTCTACTCTTCCCTTTCGAGCACTACAGCCTCTACTCACCTTCGAGCATTTCCTCTTCTCCTTCGAGCACTGCCACTACTGCCTCTCTCTCTCTCACACACCTCTAGTCTGCCCCTTTGAGCACAACTGACCTTCTCTCTAAGCGCCTTACCATAGTCCCTGGACTGCACCTCCGACAGCTAGCACCTCTGAGGTAATTTCGAAACCCTTTGAGTTGAATTGTGATGGTTATTGTTTTGATATGAAAATTATGTGAATTAAACGTGAATTTCTATTCAAAGTTCGCTTGTGAATTGATGTGAATTAGATCTGAAAATTGATGGTTATTGTATCTCGTTAGATAATTTCAATTTTTATAAATTTTGAGATATTTATAATCGGTGTTTTTGTTTTGATAATTAATATGTGATATATAGGCTAAAAATGGCAAGTTTTAAAAAATTCAAAAAAATAGTAAAAAATTTCTAAAAATTGAAAAATTTTGTTTGTTATGAGATTTCAATATATAGATTGGATTGATTAATTTAGATTTGTCAATTTCAAAAATCACCGATCAAACGGTCGTGGTGCACGGAGCGCTCCATGCATCATAGTTCACAATAGATTTACTCATATATATATATATATATATATATATATATGATTGTTGTGTTGCAATATTACATAAATATTATGGCTAGCAACCAAAATTAAAAAAAAATTATTTAAAACTGATTTTTAAGACCAGTTTTTACCTAAAAAAAGGTCTTAAAGATATTTTTTAAGACCGGTTTTTTAGCGTAAAAATCAGTCCTAAAGATGCGCTACTTTTTAAATTTAGATTATGGTTGATTTTTAGCACGGCATTTTTAACACTGATTTTTTATTTGTTTTTAACACCACATATTATTAGCATCACCCCCATAACCAGTTTTAAAGATTACTATTTAACCGGTTTTAAAGAGAAAATATGGCGTAGTGCCTCTAGCCGAGTTTCGAACATACGACATTTCACTAAAGATGCATTGCTCTTTGCCACTAGACCAAGAGCTGGTTCTTAACCACACCTAAAAAATTAAAAATAATATTAAAATATTCAGGAATTTTGAAAATATTACTTCAATAACCAGAATTATATAAATGGTATTGTAATATCAGTTTTTTGAAAAACCGATACTAAAATCGATTTTCTAAAAAACGATAGTTAGTATCTGATTTGGAAAAATCGATATTAGCTAATATTGGTTTTTCAAAAACCGATACTAGCCATTGCTCCCTTTTTTTGCCTTTCAAGCGATTTTCAATTAAAATAATGATTATTTTTATTATTTTAATTGATTTTAGATAAATATTAATATATTTGATTGATAAAAAAGATATTTTATATTTGTTTTGAACATATTTATATAATAAAAATAATATATATTAATTATTTATGACAATGATTATTTTTATTTATGTTTGACACGACGTGCACGACTAGAGAGAACTCTAATTTTTTTACCTTAAACGATAATCGCAGTAACACTGAATACAATTATACAAATGGGGGAAATTAATTAAGCGATACATCTAATTAAAAATACTATTATTTGACGATGACGAAAACAGATAAGCAGTTATCAAAATGTAAATAATAAATATATCTTTTATAGTCCCGATCGGTTTTGTGTATAAATTTTTCATTTATTTCAAAATGATTTTGCAATAAATTAATCGTTTATCGTCAATTTAAACGGTTAATATTTCAAACCACTTATGGATAATAAATTAAGTTTCAGATACCTAATTGACCTAAATTACAAAAAAAATATTACTGTATCTTTTTGTTTGTTTCATAACTAATTACTTGTTATTACTTATTAGATAAATATATTCTTAGAAACACAAAGAGACAATGATATTGGCACATGAAGTAAGTTTATTTTGTTATTACTAGGACACATTCTAAAAGGGCTGCATATAAGCATGTGTAATGTATGCGACAACAAAGACATACACACAGTCACACTTGAAGTACAACAAAAGAAAGCTTACTAGCTTAGCAACGCTACAACACTCAGATATAAAGCTGATCCAACACAGACATATATATATTCGATCTATGATCCATGATCTCCCTCCATATGCATATATATATGCTGCTCCTTAGAGTTTAGTGGACCCTGCATTTCACAATTAACAAATCAATTAATTCGTAATGATTGATTCGTAAAAGATGGAAGATATATATATATATATAAGAGAGGCTATATATATATATACTTGGAGCAGTCGATGGAGGTGCTGATGGAATAGGGGATATTGACGCCGCACTTTCTGGGGATGGAGGCAGCGGCAGTAGGGTTGAGGCCGGTGACGCTTCCGGCAGCCTTTTTGAGGCAGTTGCAGACGTCCTGGCGGTCCATGGTGCTCTTGGCCAAGGCATTGAGAGTCTTCACCCCACTGCAGCAATTCGCGGGAGGGGAGCCCTTGCCCGTCTTTGCGAACTCAAGGCACGGGGCGATCGAAGTCGCCGCCTGTCCGCATGTTATCGTGCTCTCAGCCGATTGCGGTGCCGTCAGCAGCAGCACTAGTACTGCGACTGCCACGGTTGCAACAAAGCAGTTTGCCATTTTATTTCGTTTATATGAAATATATGGTAAAACTTGTTGGTGGTGGTGGAATGGTGGAGGCGTGGAGCGTGGTGGTAGCGTTAATATAGGCAGGAACCCAACCCTAAACCAAACTTTGTTGGCTGAGGAATTAATGATGGAGACAGTCAGACAGAGATTGGATCAGTAGCTAATAGCTATGCATGCACCTGACCCGGACAATTTAATAGGCACGCACAACAGTAGAGCTATATATGTACGAGAGGTCTCTTTTTTTTGGGATCTATATATTAATTCCCTTTCATTTTGTAAAATTAATACAACGACGTACGTACTATTCCGAGTTGTGAAAATTTGTTGCTGAATGCGTGCTTACTTCTGTGCAAGTGCAATATGTTTTGAGTTGTCAAATATTTCAAAGAGAATATTAAAATCAAATATTTCAAATTTTGAATAGGAATTATTATATATATGTTCTGGGCAGATGTGCCAAATTAATATGTAGCAACTAATAAATTCAATCAAATTTGATCAGCCACCGTTATTTTCTCCTTCTAGGGTGCGTTTGGATCGTTGGAAGAAAGAAGAAGAAGAAGGAAGAAGAAGAAAAAAAATTATAAACAATTTAAACTCTTCACAAAGTTACACATTTCCCAATATTTCTTTTCTTCTTCCCTTCTTCCCACACCTATCCAAACGCACCCCTATGTAATAAGTTCTCTTACCAAATTAACTACACTTCTCACAGTCAATTATGATCATCTTTTATTATTGGGGTCGGCATGGCAGACCTTTTAGGTGGGTGGGTAAATAATAAATGACTTTCACAGTTTCACTATTAAAAGTTAATTCCACCTGTGGCTGAAGTCCTTGCATGTAGTTGGCAAGTAGCACCCGAATGGTAGTCATCCTTAGACCTGTCAAAATTTCGTTCCGCCATGGTTTTTCGTTCTGTTCCGTTCAAACGGAACGTTAAATGGTAAAGATTTCAGTTTTTTTTTGAAAACGGAACGAAAATGAAACTGAAATTTATAAACATTATTGAAACGGAAAACAGAATTCCGCTGAAATCAATGGTAAATAAAGGACGGAACGTTAAATGGAATGGAAAACTATTACGTTTGACGAAACGGAATGTTAAATGGAACGTTAAATAGAATCAATTTCAGTTACATTGACTGGAATGGAACGGAAACGAAACAGACCTATTTCGTGTTCCGTTTCAACGTTTGACAGGTATAGTCATCCTTGTACTTCATGGATTTGACAGATCTTGTGCATATAACTAATTATGGAATGACTTGCCTACGGGCTTTCATCCAAAAAAAAAAAATTATGGAATGACTTGTGTCATTTGTTTCTTTTTTATTTTTTAAGAAAATTAGGTGTAAATTATATAACTATTAATTAAAATCGGCGACCGCATTTTTTATAATTAAATATAGCTTTCAATTTTTCATTTTCTATAATTAAAAATAGTTTTTTTCCTTTTTTAAATATATTAAAAATAATTACACCAATAATTATTTAATTTAAAAATTAAATATATTTGAAAACCTAAAATAGTTCATGTGTAATTGTTATTTGACCTCTTAAACCGTTGTTTTAAATTTCTACGCAATAAATTACATAAAATTGAGATAATACCATATAATTTAAGTTGCAATATAATCATTATTAAAATTTTAAGAAAAACTTCTTATAGTGAAACTTGATTTGTTACAATAAATTCAATAATCAAATGTCAGTAAGAAAGTCGTATCGAGAGAAGATCGATGTATCATCTAGTTATGTATTGGAAATTGGTTGAGTCTGATAAGGATCATCTCTATCATTCTCTAGTAGTTATTAATTGCATTTCATAAAAGAAAAGAGGGGTGAGATTGAGAAAATGATTTCATTAATGCGTTTTTTTTATTTTTGAATGAGGGGATGACGGAAAGGAGGATAAGCGAATATAGGAGAGGGAGGGATAGGTGAGGGGGGAGGGGTGACAGGAGGAGGGGGTGAGAGGGGAGGCAGAGGAGCGACACAGAAGGGGCAGAGGGAAGAGCGACACATAATCATTCTATTTAATAAATATTTATATGCACTAACTATTCTAGTTAAAAATATAACTATTCTTGTTAAATACATAACTGTTCTAGTTAAATACATAATTGTTCTACTTAAATACATAACTGTTCTAGTAAATATAGTGTTCTACTTAATATAGTCTCCCTCTGTGACTCATCCCTTTTCTCTCCTAAGACTCAATCTCTCTCTGTTTCGTTGAGCATCCTCCCAACGCTCCCTCCTTCCTTCCCCTCCCTTCTCTCTAATTCGCTGAGTATGCTCCCAGCTAGGGATGTATACGAGCCGAGTTCGAGCGAGTTGGCATCAACTCGAACTCGAACTCGTCATAACTCGAGCCAACTCGTGACTCGGTAGCGAGATAGTTCCGAGCTATTCAACCTAACTCGAACTCATCTTGTTCTAGCTCGAGCTAACTTGTAACTCGTGGTTCAACTCGTCAAAAGAGGTTGAGGGTCGCTCGTCGTTCAACTCGTGAAAAGTTACCTTGGAATTCTGCTCGAAAATTCTCATGCCGAAAGAGAAGATGATTTGCGTGCGTTGTAGGTGTTGAAGGAGAGTGATAATCTATCGAAATTCTTATTTCTGGTGGAGAAATAGAGCTTGAGGAAGTGGCGAAAATGGGATAGGAGTTGGAAATGGATGAGGGATTAGTGAAGAAGGGAAAGAGGCGCTGCCGTGGGGGAGGGGAAAAGGTTTTGGTACTAGGTTTAATGGAGGAAAATATTGGGCTGCAATTGGGCTGCATATTAACATGTGAATAAATATTTTTCTGTGGTCTGTGTATGATGACTCGAGTTGGGCCGAGTTGAGTTGGGCCCAACTCGAACTCAACTCGTGGAATTAACGAGTTGGCACAACTCGAGTTGCTAGAAACTCGAGTTCTTCTTACTCAAGTTACCATCGAGTTTTTCTCGAGTCGAGTTCGAGTAACTCACGAGTTACGAGCTTTTTGCTCACCCCTACTCCCAGCGCTCATCCTCCTATCTCTGGACTTTCGAAAACGGAAGTTATTATAAAAGGGGATGAGGGACGACGCTGTATAAATATTTTATGAAAATGAAAAAAACTAAAATGTGTTTTAGAAGAAATGAGAGAATGACGCTAAGGAAAGAATGACAATAAGCAATTCCGAATTGAAAATGCAAAAACGAAACATTGCATGAATTTGAAATTTATTACTTCGGTACTTGTATTCTTGGAGATATATCAAAGACACTAGTCGTACAGCCTGTTCCCCAATTAATAAGATTATAAATGAAAAGAAAAATGGTTATCTGACCGACTGGATCAATTATTGAGCTAATAATTGAATATGTATTCTGGTTAGCCTTTCACCACAAAATACCGAAATAACCCTGGACAAGAAGGCTAATTGAAGATTTAAGACTGAGCTGATAACTACAATCAAGTCTTAAGGCAATCAAACAATCACCGGTTAAAAATAAAAACATGATTAATTAGATGCTACAAAAATTGGAAACGGCAACAAACAAGCAATCACCGGTTAAAAATAAAAAAACAAAATTAATTAGGGCGCTACCAAAAATGAAAACTGCAATAGACGCTGCCCGCGATACGCGTTTTCTGCTGACGTCACCACGCGTTTATTGCGATTCTCGCGATATGCTGACGTCACCAAGCATTTTTCTGTGATCACAAATTTTTGATTTGCTAAGACATGGGAGCATCTAATTGTTAATTACGGAGTAAATTTATAAAAATTAAGGAGTATGTATTTATACTGACAACAATAAATATCATTGGAGTATTTATAAAAATATACACATTCAATGGGAGTATCTATTTTACAATAAGGAATTAAATCAAATATTACAAAGGTAGATTGATTTGTAGGAATTTATAACATTTAAATAAACATAACAAAGCATACTAAAATTATGTTCTAATCTATAACAACAAGAAGTAAACAAACACAGTACTGATACCAATAAAACTACATCAAAATGAGTACATATCATCCTTAAAAAAATGAGTACATATCCAATAAAATGTCAGATTATTTTGCAGTTAACACAAATTCAATCTCATAAGAGCTATTAAGCAGCAAGTTGCAACCAGTCACAATATTGTCACCTTCAATATTAATCTGTAAAAACAACAAGAATAATTTATTAAAAATCATATTAAAAACTACATCATCAAAATCCAAGCATATCTCAGTTACAGTAAAAATACTCCCATGTAATGCAAATATAATAGTCAATTATCTAAATAACTTACTCCCTTGACATAAAAAATAAACAAAAATTAAACATTAAATTAACTAATTCTCTTATTTAAATACTCCTAAATTCAGGTGAATATACTCTCGTATTTAAAATAATCACTCCATTATTTAGAAATACCATCAAACTACTAACACAGTTCTATATTAAAAATTTAAAATACTTCCTTAATTAAATAAGTTACTTTTTTGTTAAAAATATCATCAAACTATTGTACGATACTAGCACATTCAAAAAAAATACTCACTTTGTCATGCTGATATTCTCTCTTATTAAAAATATCATTAAACTGCTAACACATTAGCACATTTACGAATACTCCACTTTTACTGATAGTATACTCTCTTATTCAAATAATTTACTCTCTTGGTTATAGAATACCAAGATATTTGTTTAGTTGCTAATACACTACCACATCCAAAAAAAAAAAAAACTCTCTTTGTCATGATATTGTACTCCCTTATTTAAATAGATTACTCCCTTCATAAAAATATCATCAAACTGCTAAGACATTAGCACATTAAAAAATACTCCCCTATGACTAATAATATACTCCCTTATTTAAATAACTTACTCCCTTGTGCTAAATGTATTGCCCCTTAATTGACTTACCTCAGTGTCTGGCACATGAATGTTCTTCAACCTACATACAAGAATCTTCAGAATTGCAATGACCTGCAATATAAAGAGGAAAAAATTGAAAACATTAGAATATAATCAATGATGGATTAATATTTTCAATATAAATCAGTAAAATTGCAATACACTGCCACATCAAACTGTTAATACTCTACCTTGGTTACAAAATAACAAGATACTGTTAGAGATATGTCCTAGAAGCCAATCAGTTGGTGGCTATTATATTAGTTTATGTTATTGATGAAGCTTGATCATTTGTTCCTAGAGTTTATTATTGACAGATCATTCAGGTTGAGGATCTGAATTGTAGATCTCTATGGATAATTCGTCAGAATGACAATAATATCTCTAAAGAGTCCATAATCTTGATAATTAACAAGGAATATTAATTATCATATAAGATTAGTATGCAAGTTAAGTGATTATTAAGTTCTACAAATTATAGGTAAAGAATTACCGACTTAATTCCATATGTGTATGTTACTGGAACATAGCACATAATATGACCCAATGAAATAAATATATAAATTGTGTTATGTGTCATTATTTATTTCATACGTATTTGATTCTGAGTTTGAGATGATTCAGTTTCTCCACGTGAGGATAGGTTCTATTAGGGCTGCAAAACGATTATAACGATGACGCAAATCACTTATTGCGTTGATCGTTGCGTGCTAACAGACGAAAATTTTTCCCATTTCGTCTTGTGTTCCGTCCTATAAACGCAACAAACTTTTGTTGCGTTGATCGTTTTGTTCAATTGGACGGTTATCATCGTTTTAATTGTTTAACCGTTTTTTCATTTTTTATAGCACAACCAGTAAATGGAGCCAATACATAATTTGTTCACTTGAACAGTTGTTTAATCTTAAAAAAAAATCAGTTAAACCAATTACACTAAAGCCAGTACATATATAGCCACAACAAATTTAATAACAAAGTACATAACCACTTACATAACCAATAAATAAAGTCGGTATCGGTACTACTAGTACCAGTACATAACGAATTATAGTAAAGACAAATACAAATTACATAATCCTTACATAATAAGATACATAACAAATTACATAACCACAAAACCAGTACCAGTACCACTAATCGAAAAAATCCTCAGTTGAAATGCCAGAAAAAGTTCCTGAATGGAAAGAGAAAAAAGAAAAAGAATGTATAAAATTTAAGAACCAGAAAAAGTGCCACAATTCAAGTGCATGCCTCAACAAATTCGATCACAAATTCAAAGAAAAAGAGAGAGGAATATGACAAACAGTGATAGAGCTCCAAAGAGGGAATTGGAGCAGGGACTGGTTGTCCAACTCTGTTGCCGGCGCCGTCAAGCCACCACCAATTCCAATCGACAGCCACCAGCTCCAACATCGACCAACACCAGTAATAGAAAGAAAGAGGGAGAGTGGAGTCTGTGGGTGTGAGGCAGTGAGGGAAAGAGAAGGTGTGGCTTCCCTGTGGGTTGAGAGGAGTGACAAAGCTAGGGTCTTGAGCTATGGTTCGAGTGAGAGATGAGAGGGAAGGCACTAATTAAGAGGGGAGAAGGAGAGAGGGAGGAGTGACAAATTAAGTTAGAATTTTGAGCTGTGCTTCGAGTCAGAGAAGACGGGAGAGGGGGTCTTTGATGGAGGCGATTGGAGATCTGTGCCTCTATAGGGAGGTAGGTCTGAGAGGAGGTCATGGAGGGGAGAGAAATAGAGATAGAAGGGAGTGGGGAGGTGCTCGGCTTGGTGGAAGGGAAGAAGGAGAGAAGAGAGGAGGGTGAAGAGAAATAGAGACAGAAGCGTGTGGGGAGGTGCTCGGCTTGGGAATCGTATCCTCTGCCCACCTTTAAAAGGTGAGCAGAGTGCCAACCTTACATTTGGATCCTTGAATGCTAATCTAACGATGCGCGTGATAAATCTCTGAAATCCTTCCCTGCCCGAACTAACCCCTCTTCTCCGATTCATCTTAAAAAAAAATTTCTCCGCAGTCTGAGTTTTGTGTCATTTCGTTTCGATCTCTCTATATCTCTCGAATGAGAAGCAAGCGACATCGGCTGAGGAGAGAAAAAAATCGCTCTTGATTTAATTGTATTAGTAAATATGTAAATGGTATTGGTACTTGTGCTGACCAATTCTCTTTGCGTTGCTAGCGTCGACTTCAACATGAAAAAGTTAACCAGTAAGGTCAGAAGTAATAGTATAGGCTCCGTTTGGATGAGGTACGAAGAGATAGGAATAAGGGAATAAGGGAAGAAAGTATTGGGAAGTGTATAACTTTGTGAAGAGTTTGGATTGTTTATAATAAATTTATTTCTTGGAAGAAGCTATTCTTTTATTCCTAGAGGGATCCAAACGGAGCCTAAATATAATTAAAAAGGGAGGGTTGTACCATGAAATTGAATTGTTCAGCAATATCAATTGTTTCTTTGGTGGAACCAGTTACTAATACCCCTTACCCAAAAGTCTCGTTCAACCACTGTGATAGCCGATAATGTATCTTTGCTTTAAAAAAAATTTCATAACACACAAAATTTATCTACTAGAATTTGAAATCTGCACAAGTTGGAAGATTGTATGACATCAATACAGTAAACACAAATTATGCACGTAATTGTTGACCCTAAAAATTAAACCCTGAAAACCAAGTTTAAAATCCGAAAACCTAAAGCCAAACAGCAAAGACCAAATTTGTAAATTGCCAAAAACCAAACTCAAATTGCGAAAAATACCAAACAAACTCCAAAAATTACCAAAAAATACCTAAAATTCCCTTAAGAATTATGATGAATTATCATAATTTTTAGATCCCAGAAATGCCTACACAAATGCCAAATTTTGCAAACAAACCCAAAAATTTTACAAAATTACCAAAATAAATCCAAAAGGAATTTTGCAAAACCAGTTGAACCATTAAATTTCTTATATTTTTCTAGACTTACCCATAAAATTTCATCCAAAATACCCAAGGAAAGACCCCCAAACAATTTATTTTGGTTTGGCCTTAAGAAAATAAAATGGGAATTGTGGAAATTGAACAAAATCCCAGAAAATCCAGATAGAATAGCGCGTCCAACCATTGGAGAGGATCCCAGGGGGGCCAAGGATGTCGCTGCCCCCAGGAAAGAATTACCATCTCTTGTGAGTGGTTAAATGCACCCGTTTTTTGTGAACCATGTTAAAAAATTAAAAGAAAAGTCTGATTGGTGCACCGTGAACCAACTTCATCCGTCTCTCACTCTCTCATTAAATCCGACAATGGGCCCCATCTGAAAGGTCCGTCTTCCTCTTTGGTAAAATGAAAAGAGGAGGGGAATATTCCGACTTTTACCATAGAAGTCGGGTGAAATCTCGAAGCTCGTCGACGTGGCTCCTCCAGCGCCACCAACCTAAAACCAGCAACGCCACCCACGGTTTTGCGAAACCAGAACCCTAGCGCAGCTGAGGGACAGCCATTGGATCAAGATCAGAAGGTGAAGACGGCACACGGCTCCAAGATGAAACCCTAGGCTCTAGCCTATATAAGGCCCCAAATCGAAGAAAGAAAGAGAGAGAGAGAGAGGGGTAAGGTTAGGCTAGATCTAGGTTTGCTCTATTGTGCTAAATCGAGAGAATTGAAGTGTAATTGGGAGAGGCAATAGATCGAGCAGATAGAGAGAAGAAAGAAAAGAGAGGAAATTGAGCGTTTGCTGTGGGTATCTGTCTTTTGTTCAAGTCAAATAAGTAAATTTAAAGAGTTAATTGATTGTTTTGTTGCTTTCTCTTTTCTATTTTTTTTAGCTTTTCTCTTTCCTTCAAATTGAAAGTTGTAGCAACTGCCCTGTGACAAGGGAAGGGATTTGCCAGGGAGCACGGCTCCCATGGCAGATCTCTGAACTTGAAACAAGGGATATTAAATATTAAACTGAATCTATGCCATAATCGTTTTAATTCATGTTCATTAAATTAAGGTGTTGTAATAAAAAATGCAAATGCTTCCTTTGAACCCACCATATATAATCAATCTAAAACGACCTAAATTAAGCATCAAGTTAAGCTCCATTGCTGCAAGTCAACCTACATGCAAATAGAAACTAAACAAAAGTGCAATTCCACCTCAATGCCTCCCATAGCAAATCAAGGTACCACAAAATGAAATAAAGGCATAGATGAACTCAAATCAACCCCCCTGAAGCTATTCAAGCGGATTCTGGCACCAAAGGATGTCTCTGTGGGCCCCACCAACTTGGCTCCATTCTGCTCAAGTTCAAACCGAAATTCCTCAGCGGAGATCATCCCCTTCCAAGCATCTTCACGACAAATTGAACCCACCATCATCCTCAAAGGACCTTCAGAAGCTTATACAACCTCAAGCTGGCAAAGGAAAGGAAGTAGGGGGCTTCGAACTCCATTAATGGAGGTCCGAAAATCCTCAGGTCCCACCAGTCAGAAAAAAGATTCCATTGCTTCAAAAAATGGCATAAATGTGACCTCCTCGGTCCCACGATTCTAATGCACCAAATTTCACTCAAAACGGCCGACTGAAACGCCGTAATTTCGCCGACAAAATTTCGAGGGACCTTTCTGCATAAAAACCATCTCGAAGCGGGGAAGAAGGGTTTAAACCAGCGCCATACGTGATCCGCTGTGGCCAAAGCTCTTGTGCCAGGTCACTGATGCGACAGCGACCCGTTACACCAAAAATTTCGAAATTAAAACATATCTGACACATGGGTCCCACTGACAGAAAATAAAATAAATACATACCACGTCATCAGCTACGTCAGCAAGCCCTCTCAGCGCCAAATCAAGTCCAGTCGGCGCCAATCAGCTGCCAACTCAGCCCCTGTGCACACGTGGACCAACCAGAAAATTCCAAATCAGCAGAAACTTTGAAAAATCATTAAAAATAGTAGAAAACTCAGAAAAATTCAAATAAAATATACATAAAATCCTAAAAATCCAAATAAACCAGTTTCACTGATATTTTGATATAAAAATCTGTCAATTTATTGAGTATTTCTATTCTTGAAGTATTTTCAATATTAAATAAATCTTATAAAATTTTAAAATGGTATTAAATGGACTTTGTAAAATTCCAAATGATGTCAAAACTCAATTAAACTCTTCCAATAGATTTTCAAGGATAAATATTGAAATTAAAAAAAAAAGAAATACATTAAATAATTAATATTTTTGAAAACAAACATAATTAAAAATATAAAAAGAAGTTTCAAAAGTCTAAAATTAAAAATAAAAAATAAAAAAATAAAAAAAATTGAGAAAATGGTAAAACCCAAAGAGAAACTTAAGAAATTAAAAATCCAAACACGAAACCCGAAATCAAGACCGAAACCCCTTTATTTCAAGAATGAAAACTCTTCAGCATGTCGAAACGTCCTCAATTGGGTCCCGTCCATTAGGTCTGGTACACCAATTGAGTCCGGTCTAAACCAAAAGAAATAATCCCAAAATAAACATAAAACCAATGATTATTCCTAGCCTTTACATATAATTCTTTAGAGCCCTTAATCATAGGTTCTCGTGAGCGATCACGGGGTAATTAACAGTAGGGGCTTGCGCCTACTGGAAAGAAAGGACCCACGAAATCAACAAACCTCTTTAAGAAGTGACTCATGTTTTGGTTCTCTTGTTGTTAAGAGATACTCGAACTGAGATCGAACCTTAAGGGGGGTGAATCTAAGGCTATGTTCCCATTTCTCGAGGAAACCCAATTCCATTCTTCGAGGGATGACGAAAAAGCCACGACAGTAATTAGAGTCTTTATTTTTTTTCTTGGTTACAGTACCATATCTTTTTTTTTTTTTTGAAGGTCCACGATTGCCACGATTTCATTAAGTAAGAAAAGTTGTTACAAATATTACAAGGTACAAGGTAGAAGAAAAGAGGAAGGAAAGTTACAGTACCATATCATTCAATCATGCAAAGCTTAGTAGTCACACTGAAATACAATTAAGGATTTCACAAGTGGTCATCTATTAATAATTTATACATATAAGAGTACAGTTGAGGAACTGGACTACTTGTGTAATATAAACCCAATCCCTTTTTATACAAGCCTATTGTCTCACCGTACTTCTTCTGTACCAATTTGTACCACAGTACCTGTTACCTAGTTCTCCCATCAAATTGAGCAAACGCAACATGTACTAATTCGTGGAACATATTCTCCTCTCTCCTACAAAGCTAAAGAAACCATTTCTGGTACAATGCTACCCCCGAAATTCATCACTACCACCTCCATGAACCACCGTACCACCATCTGGTTCACCCACAAATACAAGGTGACGCAAGAAAAACCAAGCCCACAAGGGTGCTCTCCTCAGTGTAACGATTCTAAAGGACTCAAACTCGTAAAAAAATGATCGGAGTTGCCGGAATCTCGCCAGAAGGGTTGGGACAAAAATAAAAAGTGCAGAGGGATGCCTTTGTAAAAGATGAATCAGAGAAGAGGGGTCAGTTCGGGTAGGGAGGGATTTCAGAGATTTATCACGTGCACCGTTGGATTAGCATCCAAGGGTCCAAATGCGAGGTTGGCACTCTGCTCACCTTTTAAAGGTGGGCAGAGGATACGATTCCCTCGGCTTGGTGGAAGCGTGAGTAGAGATCGGAGAAGGAGGGGTGCGTGAGCTGAGCGGCGCAGGGAGAAATGAGTTGGAGCGGCACAAAACCCTAGTTTTCTCCGCACATGTTCTCTAGAATGTTGCACGAAACAGACGATTGAAACGAAACTCCCTCTCTTTGCGTTTAATCGTTTCGCTCACCTAGTGAGTGATGATATCTACTAGGCCCCTTGATGGAGTTGGATCGTATGAGCGCAACTAGGCGATCAACTCTAGATCAAGAAATGTATAATCTGCAAGAATGACACATTCCTATCTTGGATTATACAAGAATATCATGTGACATAAGAATCAAAACAATAAGATATTATTTCTTATGCAGGATTGAAGAAATGTATTGGTACAGTATCTATTTATGCGAATTGAAAATCATAACGTATTGCTAGATACCGCTTATGATTAATGGAAATAAATGGTGATTTATTTTCTATGACCAACATAGCAAAAATCCTCAAAGGGTCACACAAATAGGACTTTAACCATACGTACATTATTTGTTTATTTGCAGTAACGAGTACTGCGCATATGATAAGTTGATTAATTAATTATATACCGTTACGAACCGTTATAATTAATTAACTCAAATAGATCATATAGAAATAATATAATGCATATGCTAATTCTAAATTAATTATTAATATGTTAATAATTAAGTTCGTTCAACGTATATTTATTATACTAAGCTAATTGCTCTTTTAGTTAATCAGTTAACTGAAAGTCCGATATGAGACGAATTAAATGAGTGAATTAATGGGCCACTATTTCATGTAGATTTGGCCCAATTAATCTCTGAAAAATTCAGCTATGGAAGGGCATAATTGTCCAAGAGAAAATGGGAAGAGAGATTGGTAATTATGGAAACGTTCCATATATATATTGATTGTTTCTTTGGGAACAAGTCAGGCTAAACCCTAATCCCTCCTCTCTCTCTCTGGCCGACGACACAAGGAAGAAGTTTTTCTTCTTCTTTCTTACATGTGAAGGCACCTCCCTACCTCTCTAACAGCTCATGTGTTGAGCGCTTCCTTCTACGTATTAATCAGTTAATCGCACGCAAAGGAAACATGAAATTAGCGATCGTCTCGGACAAGCTAGCACTTGTCTTGAGACCTTGGTTAATTTCCTAGGGCTCTGCTCCAGTAAGGAGTAGAGGAGGTAAATGGGGAGAAGGTAAACTGACCAAACTCTGCCCAAGGGTGTTAACCTGCTACCAATCAATAAATTTTCAAAGGAAATAGAGGTGAACCTGGGAAAACCTGGAGAAATCTAATGTAAAACAATGAAGAAAATGGAAACTTCATTCACCCCCAAATTTGAGGTGTATTAGTATTATCTTTGCTTTCTTTCCCTTTGCCTTGTCAGTCAAATTCTGGAGCATATCCTAGGTGGACTCGAGGCAACCGGAGGCAGCCATGAAGAGACGAGCACACCACTGACTCCAAAAGATTGGATTCGAGCCTTCCGGATACGATTTCGAAAGAGGTAACCTCCTACGCTTTTCCTTTTAACGTGTTAACTACTTGAATAACTAGATCCGTTAACCGTGCGTATTAATTGCTTGTTAAATGTCAATAAAAATTAAAATTACATGTGGACTTGAGTTTCTATCAGATACCACCAACATGCTAATACAGTACCACATCACAAAAAAATAAGCTATTCCCTTGTTAAAAATATCACTAAACTGCTAACACATTAACACATTCACAAAATACTCTGTCATTGATAATATACTCCCTTATTCAAACAACTTACTCTCTTGGTTAATTAGATACCATCAAACTGCTAATACACTACCACATCCATAAAAAATTACTCCCTCTGCCATCCTAATATACTCCCTTGTTAGAATAAGTTACTCCCATAAAAGATATCATCAAACTGTTAACACTAGCACATTCATAAATACTCCCATGTCACTAATAATATACTCACTTATTTAAACGACTTACTCTCTTATTCATAACTCATTCTTTATGATGCAAATCTAGATAATCGCAACAACAAAAGGATGATCGATCAATGTTCTCAACAAAAATCATTCATTGCAATATAGATATAGTTAAAAAGTAACAGAAAAAAAAGATAATAGATCGATATTTTTAATACAAATTCATCGTTGCAATTCAGATCTAGATCAATAATAGATCTACACAATGGAATTAAAAGCAACAACAAAAATGATTGATGATTTAATCTATAGCAACAATTATTAATCGTAACAATCCATCTCTAAAGAAATAATTGATTAATTAAGAGACTGAAAAATACAAATCTAAACCAAATCGGTTGTTCCATATCCAAATAGACATAAAAATATAAAAAAAAAACAAAGGAAAAAGGATGCATAATTACCTAAACTTCGAAAATTGATCAAACAAATTATCGCGCAGTCAAATTGATCGCTAGAAATCCTCGTAAGGTAGCCTGATCGTCGAAAATCGCACCAAAATCGTCGATTGAGGAATAAGGAGATGCTATGATCATGAAAGAAAAAAAGAAAGTGCGATCTGGAATAAGAGAAATAGAGAGAGATCAGATCTAATAGTTGAGAGAGAGCTTGCTTGAGAAAGAGAAATGGAGATTTTTCAGATCTGAATTTTTGTGTTACGAGAGAGAGGGATTTATACGGGAAGAGAGAAACTTGTGTGATTAGCACGTGATGAGGATTGGAAAATTGAATGGAAATAAATGACGTGTCGAAAATGAAAGAAGCCACGGCATGATTGTCTGATTGCTAAATTGGTTGATTACCGTGAGTAATTCTCGATTTAAAGTGGGAATTACTTAAGACAATCAGGAGAAGCGCAATCAAACAATCACAGCGTGCGTCTCATGAGTCTCACGTGAGTCGCTCCCCTCCCCCACCCTCTCCTTCTTTTACCTCTTATTTCGCTCCCCTTCATTCCGATTTGAACCTTCAAATCTGGCTCCTTCCCCTCATCTCAGGCTCCTCCCCTCTCCTCTCCTCTCCACACTCAACCCTTGCCTTTTTTTCAACTCGCATCCTTCCCCTCCCCTCGCGTGTCTTCCTTCGCCCCTCCCTCTCCACACGCGATTCCTGCCCTTCTCTGACTCGCGTCCTTCTCCTTCCCTCTGATCCCCTCATCCCTTCTTCTCATCCCTTCTCCGATGAGATCTGGTATAGTAAGAAAAAAAAATGGAGATCGAGAAGTTGAGAAGAGAGAAGATATTTTGATCTAGTTCTACTACGATTTGGAAGTAAATAAATAACTATAAGGGAGTAAATAACTAATAACTATTTGTGTAACTTTATCATGGAGTAATTAAACACTATGAGAGGAGTAAATAACAAGTATAAGGAAGTAACTTAAATTGTAGAAGGGAGAATTTATAAAGAATAAGGGAGTAAGTAATAACTATTTGTGTAACTTTATTAGGGAGTAATTAAACACTATGAGAATAGTAAATAACCAATATAGGGGAGTAACTTAAATAGCAGAAGGGAGTATTTATAAAGAATAAGGGAGTATGTAATAACTATTTGTGTAACTTTATCAGGGAGTAATTAAACTTTATGAGGGGAGTAAATAACAAGTATAGGGGAGTAACTTAAATAGTATAAGAGAGTATTTATAAAGAATAAGGGAGTAAATAATAACTCTTTGTGTAACTTTGTTAGGGAGTAATTAAGCACTATCAGGGAGTAAATAATGAGCATGAGAGAGTATCTAATACATATAAGGGAGTAAATAAACTTCAGATCTGATTATGTTATTGTTTGGGAGCATCTTATTTGGGAGTATCTTATTTGTATTATGGGAGAGAGGGGAGACAGAACAGAGGAGATGAGGGAGATGCGAGGTTGAGGGGTGCGCGGACAGAAAGGAGCAAACGCGTTCGAACACGTTTCACCAGGAGAGCGTTTCCATTTTTGAAAAGTGAAATTTGCCAAAAATAGCTCTGATTGCTTGATTGCCTTAGAGCTTGATTGCACTTATCAACTCCGATTTAAATTTGTTAATCAAAACACAAAGGGTCTGAAATAAGCTTGTATTGACCCCAAAAAAGCTCATTCTAGGAAGAAGCGCCAATGGTATCTGCTAGAAGATACCCAAAAATTTAAAAATAATATTAAATTAATATAATATATTAAAAATAATATCTATATAACAATATTTTTTAAAATAGTATCACAAGATCGGAATTTAGGATTTCGACCGCTGTTACGGAATCTCGGATTCTGATCTTAGCTAAGATCGGAATCCAAGATTCCTAACAAGGACAGAACTGGATTTTTGACTTTTTGAATGATTTTAATATAATTCTATATTATAAATATTAGTTTAATATTAATAGTTGTTATATTAATTTAATATGAATGGTTTTATTTTATTTCTTTTTTTAATTAAATATAATATTTAATTAAATATAAATTTAATTAATTTATTTATTTAAATATAAATTTAATTAAAATATAAATAATTATTTTATTTAATTAAAAAATGAATAATTAAGTTATAAATTTTTAATTAATTTACATTAAAATTAAAAATTTTTAAACAACCATTTGATCTGCGTCTCGAGTGTCGTTCTCTTTATAACCAATAAAAGACTCGGGACTTTGTTGTACGAATCTTCCCACGATTCGAAAAGATGTTTGATGGTTCTCTCTCGCCCACGCCAAATTTTGTTATAAGTGGGCACCACATTCGGGTATTCTTTCTCCAATAAATATTTCACGCCCGGTAAGAAAATACCGATATCTCTCTTTACTGCATTTCTGATAAAGTTGGCAATAACTTCAGCCGTTAGATTATCATGAGTGAAGTTTCCGGCCCTTCTCACGCATGTATGCTCTTGTTCATTCGTTATTATCTTCCAAAATTTATAATTTTAATGTAAATTAATGAAGAATTTATAACTTAATTATTCATTTTTTATTAAATAAAATAATTATTTATATTTTAATTAAATTTATATTTAATTAAATAAATTAATTAAATTTATATTTAATTAAAAAAGAAATAAAATAAAACCATTCATATTAAATTAATATAACAACTATTAATATTAAACTAATATTTATAATATAGAATTATATCAAAATCATTCAAAACGTCAAAAATCCAGTTCTGCCCTTATTAGGAATCCCGGATTCCGATCTTGTGATACTATTTAAAAAATATTATTATATTGATATTATTTTTAATATATTATATTAATTTAATATTATTTTTAAATTTTTCAGTAGAAGATACTCTTTCAATATTTGGGCTGAGGTTGAATTAACTCACACAAGATGCCGAAAAATTTAAAAATAATATTAAATTAATATAATATATTAAAAATAATATTAATATAATAATATTTTTTAAATAGTATCACAAGATTAGAATTCCAGATTCCGACGGCAAGATCGAAAATGGTCGTTACGGGGTTTCACCCCTGTATTCGGAGCCAAAAAATGCTCTCTAGATCTCCAAAATTCACTTTGAAAGTTTGCAAACCTAAAAACCCCTCTAAACTACTAAAATTTTTTTTAAAATCATAAATTAATCATTAAAAAGAGAAATGCAGTAAATCAAGTGAATTTAGTCTTTCTTCTCCGTCTCGGTAAAACATCAACCTCGTGTGATTCCTTTCTAACGCAATCCAGAAAGTGATTCCTTGATCATGAGACTCGATATGATTGTTTAATATATAATATGAACATAATATATACAGAGGACGACATTTGGGACACATATCAAATGGTTGCTTAAAAATTTATAATTTTAATGTAAATTAATTAAAAATTTATACTTAATTATTCATTTTTTAATTAAATAAATTAATTAATTTTATATTTAATTAAATAAATTAATTAAAAGGAAAATAAATTTAATTTTCCAAAAAAAAAATACTAAATTACATATAAAATTTTGTTTAATTATTCCTGATCTTTTTATATTTTTTTTCAATATTTTTAGAATATATTATCTATTTTTCTAATTAATTAACTAATTACTAAACTAATAAAAGGAAAAAAATTCCCAAAAAATACTAAATTACATATAAAATTTAATTTAATTATTCCTGATTTTTTTCATATTTTTTCAATATTTTTACAATATATTATCTATTTTTCTAATTAATTAACTAATTAATAAGCTAAATAAATAAATAAATAATATATAAAAAAATTAAAAAGCTAAGATCGGCATCCGGGATTCCGATCTTGCCGTCGGAATCTTAGATTCCGATCTTGTGATACTATTTAAAAAAATATTATTATATTGATATTATTTTTAATATATTATATTAATTTAATATTATTTTAAAATTTTTCGGCACAAGATGCCGTTTTGTTGCTTGGGCTGTATTGTGTCAAGTCAACTTTTAATCGTCGTAAACTCGTTTCGTAAAGATGTTTGTAAATTGTAATGTAAGCTTTACTAAATTTAAATTGAAGGACGAGAAGAAACAGATTGCTTGAGCTATCATTGACTAAAATAAGATGTAGAATATTCTAGCATTTTACAACCGGTCGGTCACTGGCATGTCCTCAACTTGGAAATGAGGAGTAAAAAGGAGAAGATTAGAATCTTTAATTTTCAGAGAGGGAGAACATACAGCCAACTGACTAGCTCATGTACATGCCGAAATCCCAATGATAAGCTGCAAGCTAGCTTATCAATAAATAATAACACACTATGCTTGAGTGTTGAGAGTTGAGAGTTGAGAGTTTGAGACGAAAACCATGAAAGCAGTCAAGTTAGCCATATATACCTTTCTTATTCGAGTCATAGTTTGCATCCCTACCAAACAAAATATCAACTAGCCTAACTGATATCTGTCCCCTGTATCTGACTTGTATCCCATCCTATTTTACAGCAAGTACCAACGAAAAACTATAAAAGAGAAGAAACTGAAAGAAAATTGGGGCTCATGTATGGCCCAATTTCTTGGCAGTGAGGAGCTGCCTGAGAAAAGAGAGCTTCCCATTAACCCGAGAGACAATGGTGGAGATCACTGTGCTGCTCCTGTTGGTTGCCAGAGAAGAGTTCTCGGCTGGCTTTGAATCTTGCTGTGGGGCGATGCTCTGGAGAAACGAATTGAGCATTCGAATGATCTGGCTGAAGCTCGGCCGCATGCTCGGCTCCTCAACCCAGCACGACTGCACTATGAACACCAGCTCCTGGGGCGTGCCGTCTGGCAGTGCCGGCCTCATTTGCTGTCAAAGAAACACAACCCAAAGCAACCAAATCAACCAACCGTGACACTCTGAGGTGTGTCAACATCAAAATCAATAGAGGACAAGATAATTGGATACCTTAAAGGCGGCAGCATATGCAGCCTGGAGGTTAGACATGCCTTCGAATGGCATCTTGTTGGTGAGCAGTTCCCACAACACAATCCCGAAGCTGTACACATCCACCTTGTTTGTGTAATGCTTCTTCTCCCCCCTCCTTAGCGTCACCGTGCTGTACAACTGACAGTATTTTTTTTTTAACTGTTTAGTTACTGATACGATTAGATTATACTAAGCTCACAGTCTAGTAAAGTTTCTTTTTATCTATTTCATTTGGAGCAACAGTCTTCAAATCAAGAAAATTTTGATGTTATTTCTGTCCATCATGTTTCGTCTTCCCCCCCCACCCCCCCTGTTTTGAGGAGTGGGAGCATTTGGGAAGGGGTATTCCAATGACGCTGTCAAAATATTTGACCACCCAGCTAAAATCCTCATCTCTCATCGCCAAAGGGTTCTTCAAAAAAAAAAAAAAAAAAAAAAATCGAAAATAAAAGCAAAGAGAGAAAAAAGATGATTGCTGGACGTTTACATTACATAATATTAGCGGTATTTGTTACACTTGTGCAAATGGCAAATTGAAATCTGTCATCTGGTGCTGATAAAAGATAGAGAAATATGAAAAGAAAGGATGTGAAACTAATTGATAATGTTTCACCTCAGGAGCCATCCATCGGTAAGTCCCAGTCTCAGCTGTCATCATCTCAGTAACAGTTTCTTCTCTTGCAAGACCAAAGTCAACTAGCTTTACATTTTTACGATTTGCTGTAAGTAATAAGTTGTCTGCATATTTAAACCACACTTCCATAAGCAATAAAATCAGATACGATTATAGAACTTAAAGATTGATTAAAAAGTAGAAAACTACTTTTAGGGGCATACAGGAAAATAGAGCACAGCCAAACTACTATTTCATCTTACATCATCAGTTACGATTACTAGTTCAGCCATTCGTCTCACTACCAGACTTCACTAAATCTCATGCAGTAACTAGCATCAATTCAGGATTCTCAGACATCAACAAGAAGAACAATAAATTGCATAGGGAAAACAACAAGCATACCAGGTTTTAAGTCTCTATGAATAATTCCATTAGCATGAAGGCACTCCATAGCATGTGCTATATCTAGTGCAAAGCTGATTGCCGTACGAAGGTCGAGTTGCTTTGGCTTAATACTATTCAAGTAACTTTTCAATGACATGCCAGGTAATAGCTCGGTTGCAATCACCATCAGTGGTTCTTTGCATGCTCCTATGAACTGCACCATACAAAAACAGAATAAATAAACAGATGGTACACTGAATCATCCTTTGTGGGAATGATACCATCAGGTGCCAGTGGTACCAACACAGTACCAGTCAGGTACAGACGAGGTCTAAATCTAATCTTTTATTTCATTCCTGATCAAAATGATTTTTTCACGGGATTTCAATTCAATTCAATTGATTTCATAGGATTTCGTAGGATTTTATTGGATCTAATTAAATAGGAATCCCAACCAAATGACACCAAATCCATTCATTTTGATCAAGAATTTTCCAACGAAATGAAATGAAATCCCATGTTAAAAAAATGAGATTTTGATCAGGGCCGAAATTTGCAAAGCACTTATTTTTTGAATCAACTTGACAAATCTCCCCACAGTACTCAACCAGTGTTGGTTTCTGCTTCAACTGTTCATATATGCAATAAAACCCAAAAATTGTTAGGTCAAGGACCAAAACCCCTTCCATCACAATTACATTTAAGCACACAGGCTCACACACCTCTCTAGAGAAAAAAATTGACTTTGAAGCCCTCACAACTTAGTTACTTTTATATAACAAGTAGTACTCATAGGCTTATACCACTTACCTTTCCAAAAGGTTAATATACATTCAAAAATGTTCTCTTAATCCACCAAAAGCTGGAAAGTTTCACAGCAAGTATTTCTCCACATTAAACAATTTGAAAGACATGCATATAAGGACTGAATCAAGTTGTGTACTTTTTCTTATTTTTTGCAATTATAAATATGGGAGGCTCAAACCTCCCCCCACCCCCCAACAAAAAAAAAAAAAAAGAAAAAGAAGTCTTTTGTATATCACATCTGCATATTTTTCCCTGGAAACATACCTTGACAAGATTGTCATGCTTAACTCTAGACATCATATTTACTTCACGAATAAACCGAGCTTCAAGTGTGGCCCGTTCATCAGCCGTTTTGCCATTACTTAGAACTTTTATTGCTACAATCTGGCCTCTATACCTGATTTGTGCCAGAGAAAATTAATGAGGAAACATAACATTTGAGCATTCAAGTCTTAAAATATTTAGACAGGTCGAATCACAATGGATAATACTCTTGTCAGAACAATATTTCTTCTTCCTTTATGTTTTTGCAAATAGATAGGCAAAATGATAATATTTCTACTCTCAAGTGTAACAAAAAGGTAATATCAATACTGGCATCATCTGGATCAACTTCTTGTGTTTCACTAGCCATGAGCCCTGACCCAATTTTAAATTTTCCGTACAAATTGACCTCGTAACTAAGGTTACTGTAATGATTTTCTTTTTTTTTTATCAGTTAATTTGAAGATAACAATGCTAAACAAGGATTTGAAAACTGACATCAACCAGGGTAGCGTGCATAAATGACCAAGACATCAACCAGGGTATAATTAGGTTTGGGCGTTGTAATTGAGCTCAAATGAATAAAATATAGTACGAATTTTGATCAGAATCCAGAAAGGAGTAACTTACTTGCCCTCATAGACCTTTCCATGAGCACCTTCTCCAATCTTTGACCCAATAAAGAGCTGTTTCGGGTCAATTAGCAATTTCTTATCAATATCGAAACCGTTAGTGGCGGCGGCGGAGCATTGGCCTGATTGGGCCGGGTCGTCAGCCCGTCTGCACTCTTCTTCCTCTATCAATATCGAATCCTTGTCACACTCACTTGTGCTATTCATGTTGCAGTCTCTCTCTCTCTCTCTAATGGCAATGGCGAGTAGAAGATGAAACCTTCATCAAATCAAATGGCGACCCACCAGAGACCAGAGTTGATTCTTCTAGACCCACCTTTTACCTTTATCGAAAGAACAACAGAAGCATCGAATGAATTCCTCTCTCCTTTCTCCTTTCTGCTAGCAGATCAAATTCCCGCTTAATATTAATTAATAATTATACACAGGAAAAGAAACCACATTTGACATGATATGCAAAGCTTCGGATTGACGCTTCAAACAAGCTCGTGGACTCGTGGTCGTGTGAAGAGAATCTCACAAAGAGATTCCCCTCTTTCCCAAAATGCCTTTTCCCTTTTTTGGGGTTTTTTTTTTTTTGTGTGTCACTGCTTTCTTTCTAATTTGTCTGTGTCTTTCTTCAAATTTTGCGCTTAAACCCTGACCCAAATAACCCTAATCCTTGATTGATTGGTTGTTTGTTTCTTCGTCACTCTCTACTCTCTAGAAACAATTCAATTTCATTTTCATTTTCAATTTCAATTTGTAAGCGTCGGTCCCTGCACCTGCACTGCACGGAGAAGGACACTTTTAGTTTTAGATTTTTAGTTAGTGGAGAAAAAACTCAAAAAAATATCACAAAAGCACCCATCATTTTTACACATATGACCCTCAAAAAGTAAATGTTCGCTATACAAATTTATCTCTTTGAAGTATTAGACATTACAAAATTTTATTTTCTTAAAAATATGCTTAAAGAAATTTAGTTACTCATGTCATGTCATGAATAGACAAAGTGTGGGGACATTAATGAAATACATAAAGGCCAGGCCAGCAGGCGGAGGCCTTGATCAAAATTCAAAATGTTTTTTACACATGATTTCATTTCATTTTATGGAACACGCAGACGCAATGCATGGGTGCATCGGGACCGTCCATATGATAGGATATGATATGATATACCCCATGGCCATGGTTCTTGGTTGGTTGCACTTGAACGCGTCATGCTTCCGACGTGGGAGCCTCAATTCCCTTCGTGCTTGTGGGGCCCGCCTCCCACCCTGACCCACCCAACAAGTATATATATCAATTAATTAATGAAACTAAGTTATGATTTATTCAATTAAATTTAAATCAGAATTACAGTTTTAGATTTAGATAGCAATATTTGATGCTTCAGTACAATAAATAAATAAATGTACTATTCTAGCTTACTAGCTATCTGGTACTGGTGTCACATTTTGATAAAAGTGTTCATCCAAATTAATTATATGTCAAATTAATGCCAGAAAAAGAAAAAGGGCTTTGAAGTTTTTGAACAAGAAAATTCTACAACTAGAAGATTATGATTTATGCAGACGCGCTCTGTTTCTCAATATAATAACTAATAATAATATTTGTGGCCTGGAACTCATACTCAAGGAGACAAGGAGATCTCCAATTCAGACTTGAGAGACGTTGTGCAGAAAGCCAATGTGATCTGAGGACTGAGGTACTCAAAGAAAGCAAGAGTGACCTCACCTGACCTGACCTGACCTTATGGCACTAAAATGGCAGCTCCTCTCTCTGCTCCCGCCTCCCGGGAATGACGGGTGGGACCTCCCATGCTGTGCGGCCGGCCTGCACCAAATTATGGTCATTCATTTAGTTCCCTTTTCACACTTGATTGATTGTTTCATTTTCCTTCTTTTCTTTTTGTTGTGTTCAGTACTGTTCTGAATATAAGCCGTCTAAACAATAATCAAGATGACGACCTAGCTAGCTCTATAGGTCTTGTGGAAATGTTGTATGCTGCTCTACAGTCAGTATGTAATATGTTGTAAAGATCCTAACAAGTGAATTTATTTGGTTAATAATTAATAATAAGAGTTAGTATGGATGAGGATGATGATCAGGCCTTGACTTTTCATTCTGCCTGCTTATACTGAACAGCATCAAAGAAAAAGCAAGTAATAATTTGGTTCTCAGTTCTAACATGTACTATTTTTTTTTATTTATTATGTTCATCTCTGAATTCTGAAACAGAAGCTGTGAAATGGCTTCAAGTACTCTTTTCAACTCAGCTTCTTCTTTTTAGGTTCAGTACCTGTTCAACATGCTGGTTCCTTAATTGAAGAGGCAAATAATCAGGTCGCAATAGACAGATGAAATGAAATTGTTCTGAGGTTTTTGCATTATTTCTCACTTTTAGTTTCCTTGCTGCAATCCATCCTTAATCAACAGTCAACACAAATAATTTTGGACTAGTAAAACATTGATTCAACGTTTGCTGGAACGTATTCTGTATTCTAATTTTCAAAAGCATACGTTAGCGTGCAGGAATGGAATATGTGAGAAAATTTTCGCTGGATATAAAATAAAAGTGAAATAAGAAACTCACTTGCCATCTTCAATCCATCAGCTGAGCTAACATGTATTTTCACCAGCACAAGGGCACTCGAGTGAGAGATTGTAATATAGCAACTCAGAAACAGGTTTATTATACAGCAAGAGCAGTTAATAATTATAACTTATAATTATCTCGTGGGAACTAGGGAATAATTATATAATGGGCTTCCTGCTTGTCATGTGGACGTGTAAGAAAGCAGGAAAAAATAATGCTCCGAGTATGCTTGCTTTGCATCTGCTCAAGTTTAATCAGTTCGGCTTCCGCACTATTTGAGAGTAGGGGTGGTTTCGACTCGAGTTACGATCGAGTTAGTATCAACTCGAAATCAAGTCGTTACATTTCGAGTTAACTCGTGACTTGATCGTGAGACACTTTCGAGTTCACTCGACTAACTCGAAATCAACTCATGACAACTCGAGTTAACTCATGACTTGATATTTCTACTCGAAATTGGATTTAGCTATCATACAAGACTAATATATTATTGTGTAGTACTCTGATACAATGCTTATTATTCATCACAAAACATACAAAAGCTAAGCTTAGCTTGAGATATTAATGTGTAGTACATTGGTACACTAAGTCGAAATGTCTAGGAGTAATTTTTGGTCGCTACACTTTGATGCACTTGAGTTGGGGTTATTTTTTTAGGTTGCACTGATTACTCGAGTTAGAACCGATCGAGTTGGGTCCAACTCAAAATCACGTCGTTTCATTTCGAGTTGGTCCTAACTCGAGTTGTGGCAACTCGATTTCTACTAACTCGAGTTATATCCGAATTTTTTTCAAGGCGAGTTCGAGTAATTCATGAGTTACGATTTTTTTGCCCACCCCTATTTGAGAGTGATGATCAATTTTCTAAACTTTTTCATTTTATTTTATTATTAAAAAACTGCAAAGTTATAAATTAAATTGATGGGACATTGTTTGTTGTTTGTTGGATACCGGTCAATACCGATCAGAATTAAAAGTATATTTCTATAATTTCAATAACTAGGCAAGTATTTTGACATTTTATAGTCGTAACTGAAACCTCCAAATAAATAGGCTGGAATCACAAGACTTGACTGACAATCATTTCCTTAACGGAAATGCTGGTGGAATATTCACAAATTGAACTTCAGCATAAGCAAAAAAAAAATGCAGATATCAATAAGCAAAACTGAGAATACTCTTAACAACAATTCAACAAGCACCAGAAACATTCCAGACATAAAACAAGACACAGGGTATTGATTAAAGCTAAGAAACTGTTCAAACAAAAATTCATAATCTGTTCCGACCAGTTGGCTAAACCGATATCACGGAAGCTACGACCAAAAACAACTAATGCATTTAAGCACGCGGTGCAGCAGCAGCAGCAGCAGCAGGAGGAGCAGGAGCAGCACCAGCAGGAGCAGCACCCGCAGCAGGGCGAGTAGCTTGTGTCGGCCTTGGCAGGTCATCCTGGGAATGATGATTCAAAACAGAATTCCAAAATTAATGAATTGCACAAAAATTATTAATTTCATATCTAATAGAAACCAAAAATGCAAAAAAATAGGATATGAGTTTTTAAAATGAATATCCCAACCATTAATGATCAGCTAAAAGTTGGTATATAATAGCTGACAAAGTGAAGTAGATGGGAGGTGAACTATTTGGGACCAATTCATCCCACTTGGTACTGTTTTCTCAATCCAATGGGGCAGATGGTCCCAAAACATACAAACAAATAAAGAAAGTAATCCTATATTTCATTATCATTTCAATTTAGTCAAACCATTAGCATTCCTTATTCTTATGACAAGATAAGCCAACTTAATTACAAACAAATGTGAGCAATGCACAATGTGAATGACAAGAATAATTTGTTATTCACTCTGACAAGTAATGCAGTGCTTAATTGAAAGAATGTTAATATCTGCTTTCGTTGACACGTCCATCGTAAAAGCACGACAAACGTAACGCCTTAGAAAGCAATGGAAGCATACAATGTTTATGTTTAGATATAGATATAAAAAAAATGAAGAAACGGTAGAGAAAGGGAGAGTACCCTGCGGCGGAAGCGCTGTGGTGGCTCACGGATGCGACGGTTCTCACGGGACCTGACTCTGACAACATGGGAATGGATGGCACAGGAGACACAGTACTGCATCTTGGCATAGAGCTTGGGGAGAGCATAGGCTACAATAGAAATAGAAATACGAATACAATGAAGGAGTTGATCTTAGAAATTGGAAGTGTTGAAAAGCATGAGACAGGAAGATAATTGGAAAATAAAGAAGAAGAAAGATACATTCATAGACAGAGGCATCAGTGACATCCCTAATAGCAGCCTGTTCAACAATGTTCCTGACAAGGAACCTCTTGATGGCCTTGTCCTGAAATTGAAATTGGTATTGGTGTATTATGTATATAAATATCAGGATGTACAATTATATTATATTATATAGTAGGGAGTAGCAAGAGAGAGAGAGAGAGTACCTTGGGGCAGCACTTGCCGCAGTTGGAGCAGCGAATAAACTTGACATGGCCGCGGCCGTGCTTGTTGCGTCCGCCATTCCTGCGCTTGAAAGTCTGCCAAGAGAAGAGAAGACAACAATTAATAATTAGTAATAAGCAGCAACTCAGATCTACCCATCTATCTATCTATCTATCTATCTATTTTCTTACCATGCTGCCGAGCTCTTAGATCTCTTCCTCTCTTCCTCTCTTAGATCTCTCTCTCTCTCGCTAGGGGGCAGGGGCTAGGGCTTTGTGGAGGCGGCGCGGATACATGGAAAGAGTTCGCCAGTTTTTATACAACCTCAGCCTCCAACCCAACCACATCTCACAATCCATCCTGTCCGTTCGATCCTTCCTCCACCCCTCCCTCATTGGGCCTGGCCCTTTCACGCACGCTTTCCCTTTCTGCCCGGCCCACTATTATCCATTTATATATTTAACGCCACATAACACACCCTTTACTTACCAAATCAAGTTCATGTTAGTAACCACCAATCCGAGTAAATCATATTTCAGATCACATTTCATTTCAATAACAATAACCACAAATAACAATGCTCCAACAAGTTAGCAATAGAACATGAAATGAAATTTATAATCACCTGACGCACAATCATGATTTTAGGATGCATCATTTGTTTACAAAACTATATTGCGAAGCCATTTATATATGAAATGAAAATCTCAAGGTTTGTACCACAAATTAATTAACTAAAATAAAAAATAATAATTTTAACTTTAGGGAAATCATAAACTGCTTTTAGCTTCAAATTCAAACCACATCCCGAAAGTCAGAATAACAAAATTGTGCAGAAATGCTAACGCTGATAAAATAACTAATATAACCACAGCAACGATTAACTAAACGAGGTGACGCGGCCACCAATCCACGAAATGACTTTTCAATTGCATAGCAACAAAGAAGTAATAGCATTCAACTTTTCAATTGCCACGACCATCAACATGCAAAATTCCAAGTTTTCGGTGGCACAGCCACATAGAACTACTTTCACCTCTCTTTTTTTAAGCCTACCTATTCAACATTACTACAAAAAAAATTTCATCCTGAAAACCTGCCATCCTATGTCAAGACAACAAAAAGGCAACTATATCAACAGAAAAACATCGAGTTGCACACATTCTGATGCAACCGTGGCAGATCTGGCACAGCTGCAATTCCACCCCCTCCTGAAGAACTGTCAGATAGGTCCTCAAACTTCATAAACTGTGACATCTGCTGTGCAGCCAAGTGTGCATAGCATATTGGTGCAACTGCATACAGAAGAAGAGTGGGTTAGTAATCAAATGCGACAAGCAAAATGCTCTCTGTTTCCCTTTCCTTTTATTAGGAAAAAGGAGCAACTAGCTTGTGTACCAATTGCATTAAAGAACAAGTTTTTCCAAGTCATGGTATCATATATATAAATCAGGAAGCTATACTTGCTGAATATCAAACCCAAATCCATTAACCAAACTCTCGGACCTGTAATGTTTTTTTTTTTCCTGTACAACCCAGATCTGGAACATTTACCACTTTTAGCATGTGTATTGTGGTAAGAAAAAAAAACTTTCTAAATGGATCTTGTAATTTGAGTTACCAACTGAGATGGCAGTGGTGCTCCTCTGGTAGACATAAGAAAGAGAGTGCACAAGCTTCTGGAGATCATCAACTGAGAAACCAATCTCATCAACTAGCACATGATAGTGAGTTGGCCTCGAGGTACCCTTCAAGAGTTATACAAACAAAAAGAAATAAATATAAACTTGTATAAACATCACGAATAATTATTGGGTTTGAATAAATAAATAGTACAACTGAAAGTGTAAAGAAGAGAAATACTATCATTCCATTGTGTGCACACATGAAGAAATCATAGTTCCTTGGGTGAACCACCTTTGTATCCACAACAGTACCTATCAACAAATACATGTTTTCAAACATGTGAACCCAAAAGACACCTTTTTTTCAATTTAATAAGAAGGTAACAACACGTACCAGGTGGGACGTTATCAGGTGAATCAGCTTGAAAAAGCTTTGTGTGATGATTTTTCTGAGCAATAATTAAAGTGATTTTAGGAAGAGGACCATCGCCTAAATGCTTGTACGCCTGTTGTAATTAAAAAGCCTTGATGTTAAAACAAGAAATTTCAGAGGATAAACAATAGTATTTGCAAAATGATCATAGCTAATGTGCACCTCAATTATCTGATTAAGCTCGATGTTGAGAACCTGGCTGAACTGAGTCTCGCTCACACCATCCCTGAAGCATCATCATACAGTTATAGACAAATGGAACATCGAGATCCCTTGTAGTAAAATTATTTGCATACAATAAATTACCTGAAGATTATTATCTGAGCTGGTTTCCTCCCTCCACTTGTCTGGAAGAAATCAATCAAAATCTCCCTGTACTCAAAATAGAGAAAGTAAAAATCCAAAGAAGCAAAGTTGATGTGTCATCAATATACCACAATATCATAAACAGATTTAATACTAAGTGACCTTATCATGCCATCATCCTTGCCATCAGCAGTTGGCTTGTAAAGCTGATCAATCAATTCCAATTTAGGTGATTGTGTGCGCACTGATGCTCGGTACTTAGAAATTGATGGCCATTGCCTTGATCCAACAACCTATTCACATTTGTTACATATAATGAATGAATCACCATATCATCAACAGATTATTTTTAACTGCTAATAAATAATCTTTCCATATGCAGTCAACCTAAGAAAACACGTTTTATCTCAAATATCCCTTCGGAAAGAGAAAATTCAGTTATATCCTTCAAGTGACACCTGGTAAAGCACTAAACAAATTCCGTGCACACATTTCGGTTGCCATTTGCATCAGAGAAAGCTGAATTACTCATCATCACGTTTATGTATAATGGGATTAATAAAGAAGTGAGGAACATAAGAAGGTCATTTAAGGATTGGGAACAAAAAGAGGAAAAAAAAAAAAAAGATGTGTAGCATTTTCTATTTAAGAAGAAAATGGTGAGCTGTAAATAATGGTTAATTCAGATCATTTGATGAATGATACAACATTCATTAAATCCCATTGATTTTCATATAAATGATTTCCAAGGGATATAGATATGCCTGGAATGTTTGGATTGCAAATTTAAAACTTTGTTTATGAAGATTGTTAATATTTTTCATTAATGAGTTGTAAAATGGATCTTAGGCCTTAAAATATATAGGAAGCCAGGGCGAGTATATCTGATATTTCCCAATGTTTCCAGAGGTACATGAGGTTCCTTACTTTTCAGGGGTGTAGATTAAATATTTCTTTGCTTTTTAGGGGTATGCATGAATTCAATCTAGAGAGAGAAGTTAATTATACCGCAGCAATGGATGGCAAATCAGACCGGCCTGGTGATCCATGTGAGACATCAAGGCCCAAAATTAGGGTAGGAATTTCGTGAATTATGGGAATGGACTGTTTGTGCTCCATTGAGATTAAAGAATTCATTCCTCCAAGCTTCAAAAATGGAATCTGGTTTAGTAGTTAGCAGTGTATAAATAAAACAAGAGGTTATCTAGGGTATAACAGTACTTCTACCTACCTTTGCATTGATCTTGAGAAGAACATTGGTGAAGTATTGGTCATTGAGCTTGCCAGGAGATATGCACTGTGTCACAATTCCCATCTCGTGAAGATTTTTCCTTTTCCATGGCCCTTCAAATTGATAAAACAGTAACAAATTAATTTTTGAAAGAAGAGAGCATACCAATGTTAGTATCCACAAGAAATCCTAGATCTTTTCATTGTTCACTACAACATCTCGATCGTTCAAGGGTGTCTTAAAGTTGGTGTATGCATAAAATTATATGTTTCCAGGGACATATACAATATTCAAAATTTAAGAATTAATATATGAACATCACCATAAAGCTCAGAGTTTTTCCTCTCTGGGAGGATACAAAGCAGGAATTGAGGCGGCCCCGGCAGCTGTGCACGTATCTTCTCAAACATCTTATCAACTCTGACAACTGGCCCTGTTCGCAGCCACTGTCGATCCTCCTCAACTAGTGTGAATGGCCGTGCAATGTGCTGCACAAGAGCATAATCATGCAAATTAGCCCAATAAACACCATCCATTATACTACGGAAAGAATTTTACTCGTCAAAAATTTCACATCAAGTATTTTCTTTTTCTAATTTCTACTAACGCATTTAACTATTTAAAGTTAGGGATAAACTCTGAAAAGGAATATGAAAGAAAAAAAAAAATTCTTACAATGCCTTTGCTGCGACCACAGTTGATAATCTCCCTTGAGACGTGGCTCATGTCGACTCTAGCCGAGAAGTTGCAAATAGCCCATCGTTCAATTTTAACTGGGTTAATCAGTTTCTATATAATAAATCACAAAAGTTCAGTCAAATTCTAAGTTAAAAACTCAAATAATCTCTAATTTTATTGATGAAATTGAATAATCTATTATTATGAAACATCCAACCTTGTGGTTAAAGTTCCACCGACCACGATTTGGGACAGACTCCTCCCCGTTACCAAGTAACAGCTGGAAGATAGCTAAAATGTTAATCAAACTTCAAATTTTGAATAATGATCGAGTAAATGATATTTATTGTGGAAAGGGCTTACTGTAGGTGCAGTAAGGATACGACCATCAAATCTGTTCAGCTGTCTCTCAATCTGAATACCACAAGCCCTTAGCAATGGATCCTCATCATAGCGGCTGTTTCGCAGAGACTGTGAAGTAACATGTCCATGGAACTTATTCAAGAATAGTTTGAAAAAGCACCCACAAAGAACGTAAAATACTCTCAAATGCCAAGTCTATCAATGCAGGTCCTACAATTAGAGAGAGAGAGAGAAAAATAGAGAAATAGAGAGAGACCTCAGTGATAGTTTTAGCTCTATCCTGGGGCTTCTGTCGAGATTTTTCAACCAAGCTAGCCCTTTGTTGGGATGACAAGGCTTTGGTGTAGCGCTGAAGAGGGATCAAATCACAGAGCTGCATATCAAGTTTTAATCCATTAGCATTTTAACTGACAGATCATGATGACTCACAGCATCTTAGGAATATAATACACTTGCATAACACAAGAGGTAGCGAATGGGTCAGATCAGGTTGAGTTAACATTTCAATCGAAATTTAAGAGTGAACCCAGTAAGCCCCACAAATCCATCTGGTTAAGAAATCCTGACCCAGAAGAAACACATCAGATCAGGTTGAACCACATGAGCAGGAAGTTTCTGAAATACCGACTTGGTTTTGCATAGCATAACATATTATATCATTCTTATTAATAGCCTATTTTTTAAATTTAAAATTTCTAAATCACAAGGTTAAATGTTAAAAAAGTTCTTTTAGAACAGTAGACATCCTAACAAGCACCCAAACCATAAAAACCAATCAGCTCAGTTAACATATTACCAGCAGTAACTAAAGAACAATCACACTTATTCAATAAAACAACAACAACTCTAGAGAGAGACCTCGAGAGGAAGGTAGTTAGGGCGCTTAGGCTTGCCTACATCCAAACAAGGAAAGTTGGCAGACCATGACACCTCTATCTGGCGTCTTTTCTGGTAGTACTCGCAAACAGTCACGTCTTCAGTCTGTGACTCACCATTTTCTTCCCTCACTTTCATTGGAAAACTTCGTGACAAAAAAAAAAAGAAATAAAATAAAATTGGATGTGGAAGTGACAAGCAGAGAAGCTAATGCATCAAAAAGCATTCTGGGTCTTGTTAGCATACAGTTAAATAAATGAATACTATTATATTACTGTTTGGATATCTTTTCGAAAAAAATTTTGTGAAAGAAGAAATATAGTGTGAAGATAGAGTAAAGTACCACTGTTTATTGCAAGGGAGCTCACTCATCCCAATAATTTTGAATTCCATCTTGCTATGTTTTGTTTTGATCCTCATGTTCTTTAACATTTTCTTGGCCTATCATTCAGAAAACAGTGGTTAGAAGCAATTTTTAAACATCCAAGTGCAAATTTAAATAAATTAAATTGAAAAAACAAAATATGAAAATATACTAATACTCACTTTCGCCCAGTCAACCATGCTTGGTTCTCTGACATTTTGGTTTGCCAGGAGAAAGTCAATTACCGGGCCTGGTGTCATTATCATGGTGGTTGTAACATCTGTAATCACAATAGCAGATGTTAAAATTCCAATAATAAATAATTCAACATTGAGAAGAAAAATTAACAAAAGTATACCCATATTTAAGGAGAGGCCTCCAAGTGTTGTGTAGAAGCTGGAATGGAACCCACGGCATCCCGTCACACCACCACCCAAGTCCACAAAATTCTTTGGATCTCCACTGAAGAATGACTGCCGCACAAGTAAGCATCCCCTGTAAAAATTTAGTAGAAGGGCCAGCATATTAGATATATCGTTAAACCCATAAGACTTTCAATTGGAGCAGAAATGACTAGTACATCAAGGTCAAGAGTTCAGAAATAAAATAGGCTTTAGGGATTTTTCTAAGTACTCAGGAAGAACCAAGCTAGTTTCAAGCAGAAGAAACTAGTTTACTCAAAAAAGGGATACATGCAAGAGAAAGAAGTTCCCCTCAAATCAAAAACAAGAGAGGACCTGTTTGCCTGCTGTTGCCTGAGGATAATATCAAGGACTCGAAGTGCATCCTGGGTCTGGGGGGACTCAGTTCCTCTGAGGCCCATGGCAATTGACTTCAGAGGAATCTTGGCCGCATATGTCAGAGAAACTTTGAATGCCTTGGTCTGCTTTAACTGCTTTTGCCTCTTCTTATCTCCCGTCTCTCCTGGGCTCTCATTCCCTGGTTTCCCTGTTACCCTGGCCACAAGAATAACAATTACTGGAATATTAGATTATGACAGACGTATAATTTTTCCAATGTTTTCCATTCTACATTTCATGCACCGGGTTGATGCTGTAGCATGTCATTAACAAAACAACACATGGAAAAGCAACAAGGAGTTGGCTATAAGAACAAGGCCCTGTTACTAAAAGACAATTTGATTAAGAGCTTGTGCATTTTGTCGTATCCAAATTGAATTGTGTAGTAGAATATTTTCCCCACACTACAACAGCTCAATTCAAAAGTACAGCAGCAAATTAACAATTTCACATGTGAACATTTCATGTGCTCCAACATTAAAAGGTACACAGCTTGCCAAGAATTCATCAAAATGAGACAATATATATATGTATAGAGAAAGCCTTCAATCAAAGCGCTTTGACCGGAGTCTCAGTTAAACCCCGTCGGTTCTCAATTTTGAAAGTTCAAACGACCGATCCGAACCGTCAAATATGATCTCCATATTGAAATCTCCTTGCCGACCAAAATTTTCATTTTTTTGAATTTTTTAAGTATTTTTTTCGGATTTTCAAAAACAGCAATTTTTGTAGGGTTCAAAACAAATTAGATTAACGATTTTTGAAAATCCGAAAAAAATACTTAAAAAATTCAAAAAAATGAAAATTTTGGTCGGCAAGGAGATTTCAATATGGAGATCATATTTGATGGTTCGGATCGGTCGTTTGAACTTTCAAAATTGAGAACCGACGGGGTTTAACTGAGACTCCGGTCAAAGCGCTTTGATTGAATCCATTCTCTCTCTCTCTCTCTATATATATATATATATATACATATGCAGTATACCAAGATGTTGGCATTTTAGAGTATGAAAAAGAAAATGATGGTACATAATATAAGTCAAGTACATGACACTAAACCTAAAAGTGTATTTGCCATACAAGAGGACATAGGTAAACCTGCATGATGTCTCCTCTAGGAGCACTTGGAACTCGAAAATATTCTGACGCAGGGGCCCCACTGTGAAGAGGCTCTTCTCACCATCATAGGCAAAATCTTTTCCATCAAGCTCTGAGCTGTACATCTGGACCAGTTTCTCAATTACTTTCCTCCCAATTCCTTTGTTCTCCACAGCTTTGTCATCCTCGTATTTTATAGCAACCTAAAATGAATTACAGAATTCTGCTTATCAATTTAATTAATTAAAAACTTAGCTGTTGCATTTTAGATTGTGGCCGAAAATCAAAATCTCGTGGCTTAGACATAGATTAATACTAAATAGGTAAATTCTGCAATAAGGTACCTGGTCTAGCAACTGTACAATGAGCCACTACCGGGTCCTAAATAACCAGGGCAGCAATTAAAAGATATGTATATGCTACTAAAATAACAGGGCAGCAAAGAACAACCAGAGCAGACTCATGCAGCTTTTGACTTGACTAAAGAAATACATCTTCTATATGTTAAGATCTTAGACCTCTTCATGTCGATATAAATCAATAGCATTTCAATGGATAATTTGTTTGAAGGATCCAAAAATAAACAGGAGAATAATTAAAAAAAATAATAAAATTAAAAGTCATTACACTGTAGTGGTAGAACACAGCATCAGTGGCAGTAAGGCGAACATTGAAGTGGTTTGAGAGAAGACTGATTCTGCGGCCTTGTTCCCCGACACAAGGTCGGGCCATAGGGACCCGCTTTGAGACTTCTAACTTTGGTCCCTCCCCCATTCTGTTAAGAATGTACACACCTCTATCTGTTTTAAAAAGGAAAAACGCAATGATAATTTGCTCTTAGATTATCGATATGGTAGTACAGAAAAGAAATGTTTGACAATTACAGAAAATTAGTATATTAAAGGCAGCTTTAGTTAATTTGATTGAAGTATATATGTCTCAACTCTCAAGTGAAAAAAAATGATCTGTAAAGCATAGGTGGACAGATGATCACTCTTGGCGAATTCTACAATGTCTCCGAGAAACTTGTTAATACAGCAGCTGATTGAGTCATGTAGAAGTATAGATTTGCGTAAAAATGAGACAGAGCAATTTGAAATGAAATTAGTAACTAGTAATACTAATACGATGATATTGCGCTGGCCTGGAATCAATCTAAATCAGTCTGACAGATCTAAAAATTGGATAAGAATATATAATATTACAAAAGGTGTGAAGAAAGGCACAAAGGAGTAGCTGATTTGAAAACTAGACTTGAATAAATAGGCAAAAGGAAAAAAGAGAGAGAATGAGACATGAAGGAGTAATTTATCACTGGTTCATTTTCAAGTAAAATAATATATATAATATAATAGTGTTGAGAAGAAAAGAGGATGTTAAATACAGAACACAAGCATCAGGTTTGTTATTCTATTCAGTCGCCATTGATTCCAATGCAAAACACTAATCAACCTAGCAATAGCAGAGGAAAGCGAATTTCGAGCAAAAAAAGGAAAAAGCTTGAGAAATTCGTAGCAGAGAAAGCGTAGTGAGATAGGATTTGTGATTGTAGGAAGAAAAGAGGAAGAATTGTGCATTAATTTAGCAAATTGAGGTCCTAAAAGAAGAAAAACCTTGAAGAAAGAAGCGAAGCGAATCTTTCAAATTACGTCAAATTACTTCTGGAGAGAGAGAGAGAGAGAGAGAGAGAGAATGGCAAGATGAAATTGAAATGAAACGACTCCGACTCGTATGAGAATATGAGATGAGAGAGAGAGAGTATGAGTATGTCCAACAGTCCAAGTGGACTCAACAATATAAGTAGACCTTCGTCACCATCTCTTCTCCAGTCATCTCCCTCTCCGGTTTCATTTCTCTTACTACTCACTTGTGTTGTGTCATGTGTGCAACTGGACTGGACTATTCTAAGAGAGAAGACTCTTGCGACGCTCTCAAGGGTCCCATCCCATCTAGGGTTTGGGAAAATGAACTGCAGTCTGCAGCGGATTTCAAATCCAAATTCTTAACTTTTTGTTTTCTTTTGCGTTTGCTACTTTGCTTGCAAAATGCAAAGGGATCCATCATCCATCCAATCCAAGCACGATGCATTTCTGTGGGGGCGTGCATCTTAATTGCTATTGACCCGCTACATAAGAAGCTATAGAAATTCTGACACGGGGAGGGAGTGCAGGACTGACAAAATGCGACAGGGGCCAGGGCCGTGGTAGTCAGACCTCAGACACTTTCAACTTTGAACGGAGTCAGTCTCAAATGAAATGGTACCAGTGTACCACCCACCCTTGACCCTTGCCAACTGTAAATAATTTCCAGGCTTTTTGAATGGAAATTTAGAGTTACTCATCGTTTATTAAACATAAACACAAGTAAATAATTTGTTCTCTTAATTTCTTTCCTTCGTTCAAACTCGTTTAATCTTTTGCAAATTCTTTAATGAAAGTTTCATCGGCAAAACTTAAGAATTTCTTTTTTAATAAGACATGCAAAGTAAGCAACAACGGAAATTAGGAGCTCTTTTTTAGTTTTTTTGGCGACGGGCAACGGTGTAAATTACATCGACCAGTTTATATTTCTTAATCTAAGACGCCTCTGATGTCGTCTTTGTAAGAACTAAAATCATTCTTAACTCAATTAAAAATGAGTTAAAGACTTCAAACATATTTTAAAATTCAATTAGTCAGATTACTAAAGTTAAGCAAAAATCGGCTAACGTGGCATCTTAATTTAAGATGCAACACCAGCTTTTTTTTTCTTAACTTTAAATCTTAGTCAGAACATGAGTAGTCTTAGTGTCTTACTAATCTAATTTTAAACGTTTTTGGCGATTTAATTCATTCTTATGTGAGTTAAGAATGACTCAAGTTTGCGTCAAAAATAAAGTTGTGTCGAAAAATATGACTCAAGTTCTTACTAAAAATGACACTAGTCATCATGAATTCAGAAATAAAGATCAAGGTAAGTCATCAGGATTTCAATCGTCGGATTAGTGACAAAAATTTAATAAATAGAGTCGCATGTGTCGAAAGTAATTTAGTTTTAACTGTTAGTGTTAATTTTTGAGAGCAGTTCCGCTGCCACATAATTTAGCATGTCACATCTACCACAAAATCTCGTCCGTTAAATTAAAATAGAATGGATGGTTGTGATTAAATGTTAATTAAAGACAGAGGTGCTTTAATTGTTTTATTTATAAACTCCTCCTCTCTACTGGAATATGAAACGACTCTCTACTTTTTTTTTTCTCTCCCACGTACTCTTCTTATCTGGTGTTCGATCTCTTTCCCTTCGTGCTCCTGCTCTCTTCTCCTAGTCTGACGCTCTCTTCTCTCTCTCTCGTTATCGATCTATTGAATCTGCCGAATCGAAAAGGATCAAGCAAACGGAATTTACCAGTGGTTATTTGACTAAAATTCGCTAGTGATTTGAACATAAAAATTCCCTTTTTAAGGCTTCATTCTTCCAAGACCACATTTTCTTTTTTTCGTTTGAGTTCGTTCATCAAATTAAATTTGAGCAACTAGGATTCCGTGCCTAAAAAAAAGAAAATAAAATGCAGAAAACTATAATTATTTGAAGGTCATGCATGTCCCCAAATCATACCCAGAAATTAACTTTTACTAAAACCTTCAACATCAGCTTTTGCCAGTATGAGAATAAAACTGATCACATATCTATAAATTCATTTTATGATATTATAACAGAAACAAAAGGATATATCCATTGTCATAGACACATATAGTTATCATATCTCTATTTCATCAGTAGATTAATAAACTATAACAGAGTTGATAGAAAAAGCAAATCATGTGATGAAAAAAACTGATAGAAACCTTAGTAATTAGTATAATTAACCGGTTCAATTCAGTACATCACAATATATCTAACATTAATACTTCATAATACAACAAAAGAAACATAGAACTCTGAAGTTGAACAGGGAATAGAAAAAGTTCCACAAAGAGAGGAGAGCGTCAGACTAGGAGAAGAGAGCAGGAGCACGAAGGGAAAGAAATCGAACACCAGAGAAGATGAGTACGCGGAAGAGAAAAAAAAGTAGAGAGTCGTTTCATATTCCAGTAGAGGTTACGAGGAGGAGAATAAAACAATTAAAGCACCTCTTGTCTTTAATTAGCATCTAATCACAACCATCCATTCTATTTTAACCTAACGGACGGGATTTTGTGGCAGATGTGGCAGGCTAAATTATGTGGCAGCGGAACTGCGCTCTTAATTTTTATATTCTACCGAATTTTAATGCATGCAATGAATTTCTCTTTTATATGGATTTTTTTTAATTAAATGATAAACGGTTTTATATATAAGATTGCTAAAATGCTATGCATAACACGGATGGGCTTCGTGCTACGGATTCGTTCTTGAATTGTATGCTTCAAACAACCGATCCAAACAGTTCATTATCTTTTTCATATTGAATACTTATTAGAAACCAAATTTTACATTTTTTTTTGAATTTTTTTACTATTTTTCTCATATTTTTGAAAATCACTGTTATTGAAGGTCCAGAATTTATTATATTAAGTATTTAAAAAAAATCTGAGAAAAAGTAAAAAAAATATAAAATTTGGTTTCTAATGAGATTTCAATATAAAGAAGATAATAAATTGTTTGGATCCGTTGTTTGAAGCATGAAATTCAAGAACAAATCCGTAGCACGAATGACATCCGTGCTATGCATAGCATTTTAGCAATCCTATATATATATAAAGTTTAATATGCACTATAGTGTATAGGGCATTCCGTGCATCACGGACTTTTTTGGAAATATTTTGTAAATTGACAAATCTAATTTAACCAATATAATATACACATTAAAATCTCATACAAAACCAAAATTTACAATTTTTTAGATTTTATTACTATTTTTTCGAATTTTTTAAAGCATGTCATTTTTGGAATGTTGTACTATTTAAAATTTTCCTAAAATGACATGTTTTAAAATCGAAAAAAATAGTAATAAAATCTCAAAAATTGTAAAATTTGGTTTTCTATGATATTTCAATATGTAGATTAGATTGGTTAAATTAGATTTGTCAATTTACAAAAAATACCCCCAAAAAATTCCGCAGTGCACAGAATGCCCTATTGGCTAAAGTATACTCCAGCATACGGATCAAACCCGTATGCTGGAGTCGTTTCTCAAAATCTAAAATTCAAACAGTCGATCCAAACCGTTCAAGTTGTTTTCCATATAAAAATATCTTTCGATACCAAATTTTACATTTTTTCAAAATTTTTTACTATATATTATGCTATTTTTAAATTGAAGGGTCAGAAATACTCCTTTACAGTGTTTTTTTAAAAATAGCATAATATATAGAAAAAATTTGAAAAAATATAAATTTTGGTTTCCTAGGAGATTTCAATATGGAGAACAATTTAAACGGTTCGGATCGACTGTATGAATTTTAGATTTTGAGAAACGACTCCAGCATAGTGACGATCTGTATACTGGAGTATACTTTAGCCAATCTCTATATATATATATAGAGAGAGAGAGAGAATGGCTAATGTGCTATAGATGGCACAAAGGTCCCGTGCCATAGAGTCGTTTTTGGAGATCCAAAATTCAAATGCTCAATCCGAACCGTTCAAGTTATTCAACATATTAAAATACCCTTGGAGACCAAATTTTATATTTTTTCGAATTTTTCTGCTATTTATTATGATATTTTAAAAACGTTATAATTGAAGTATTTCAAAATAAATATAAAAAAAATTCAAAAAAATGTAAAATTTGGTCTTTAATGGTATTTCAATATGGTGATCAATTTGAACGGTTTGGATTAACTGATTGAATTTTGAATCTTCAAAAAATGACTCAAATAAGACGTCTATGGTACTTTAGCCCACCTCAGAGAGAGAGAGAGAGTTGCTAAAATGCTATGCATATCACGGATGGTCTTCGTGCTACGCACTCGTTTTTAAATTTTATACTTTAAACGATCGATCCAAACCGTTCATTATCTTCTCCATATTGAAATCTTATCGGAAACAAACTTTTACATTTGCGTTTTTAGCTGGCATATTGAAATCTTGATACACCAGCAAGTTGCGTTTTTTAGCTAGCATATATGATTTGAACATTATAGCTTGATTTTGTTATTTTGTTATCTATATAGTATAATATAATCCGCGTGGTTTTTTTGCGCAGATTTTAAAGCAACAGTAGCGACACGCATTCTGTCCGTTTGATATTTGATGTTGAGTAAATCTTGTCTGTCTAACTTCCTCGGTTCCACACTATACCTTCGATCCAGTTCCTCCTCTTCGTTTCCATGGTCTCTCTCCATTTGCGCCTCCTTGACTACACTTCTTTTCGTCCCCGGCTCCCACCTGAGACTCTCCCTCCCTTCAGAGACTTGCTCTCTCATCCCTCCTCTCCTTTTCCACCTCCTCTTCCTCTGTTCTCCCCTTCCTCTCCCCTTCCCAAGCCACCTCTCCTTTTCATTATGTCAGTCCTTCAGAGACTTGCTCTCTCCTCCCACCTCTCCTTCTCCACTCAGTGTAAGTCCTTCCATGCTTGCGTATTCCTGCCATGACAGCCTCCCGGCCTACCTCCAGTTCACCGCTCTCCTTACAATTCCTTCGTCTCTTTCTACTGTCATGGCGATTCGTCACCATGCCCGTCATGATTCTATACCGTCTGAAGGCGGCCTATCCTGCCCCGATTCCCTCTGGTAAATTTTTTTCATTTCATCTTGGTAAAATTTTATGATTTATTATATTTAATCTATATCCAATTTACCATTTCGTTATTTGTTTTGGATAATTTAATCTGGTAACAGATCTGGTAAAATTTAATTCATTCCAATAGCGATTTAGAGAATTGGTATAGTTTTAGAGAATGTTTTTCCATGTGTTTTTCACTTTTTATTTGTTTCCTTATTTTTATGATTTCATCCCTTTTAAATACATCGGTTCTCCTTTTTGTTTCATATATGTTTCTGTTTATTATGATATATAGGTATAGTTTTGGTTGTCCTTCTTACTGGAAGTAAGATATGAGGATTCAATTATAGTTTTTTTTTTATTAATTGCTCTTTAATTTATTTTTTAAATTAATAAACAATCATTAAATACTATATCGCTCTTTAATTTTAACGTTTATGTTAAATCTTTAGTTCTGGCGTTTTATTTTAATGAAATTTATAAATGTTGGCCCCTAACCATTATTGCATCAGTGTCCTTTTATATCTATGTTAGTTTTTCTTCATATACAAATAGAGCTCTTTCCTTTACACAATTCTCTTTTCCATTTATTTATAGGCTGGTCTATATTTTTAAATTTCATTTTCTTTGTTTTGTATATTATACAATACAGTTTCTTATTATTTTTTCCCTAGGTAATCATGAATACTATTACACTTGCTTCCTAGAACAAAAACTATCTACCATCTGAATTAATTCCCTATTGTACCCCTTTTTTCATAGGACCTGAGTCATGTGTTTATAATTTTTTTTTCATAGTGACATGATTTATTAGATATTAATACTGTTAGATTTTCTCCTAAATTTATAAATTTGCTGTACCGTTAGAATCATACCACATTCATGATTCGCAATTTTGATCGAAGTTACATGTACCAATATACTAAGTTTTGACAAATTATGTTATCTTATTTGCAGATATATTAACATTAGCCTCTATATGTATCTTTTGTTCTTGCATGATTGCATCAGACCTTCAATTAATTCTCAAAACGCATGGAGAAGGAGAGTGGTCTTGCTAAGGCCACGTGGACCACAGAGAAGAAGAGACTGGGGCATGCAATCATGTTGGGCATTGTTGTTGAGCACCATCTCTATCAATATTCCCTCTTCTGGCCGTTGACATCCTCTTACTCTCCAACGCAAAGAGAGAATCAGACCGGAAACAGCCCCAAAAGCTTAAAAGAAGAGGAAACCGGAGACAAATTATTAGCAGATATATGTTAATTAGCCTCTATATGTATCTTTTCTACTTGCATGATTGCATCAGACCATTTAATTCTCAAAAGGCATGACACAAATAGAAAATCATTCTAACTTCTGCACTAATTCTTCATTGTAGCAACTAGGCACTCTTAGGTAGCATCAACTTCCAGAAGTATAAGAGAAGAATTTATTCTGAGAAAGAGGAAGGAATTGAGTTCTTTGTAGGTACCTCTTACAAGAGAAATAATTCATTATGATTTAATTGCATAAATTTGGTTCCGCTTACATTTTTGTCATAATCTTTATTTCACCCTCATTTGACTTAATTGAATATTATGGTGGAAAATATGCAGTGATATCTTGGATGACCTCCTTCTAGCAATTGTACAAGTTAGGACTCTTTGCAATTTTCGAATTGCTTATATTTAGAATTTTATATTAGAAGGGAGCATTTACTGTGTTGACAGTTATGAGAATATTGTTATGCATGGCAAAAAATAATTGTTGCCAGAAAAAAAAAAAGGGCTCATTGTTCTACAATATGTTATTTTGTAGATAATCTTTCATGCTTTGCCACTGTTTATTTGAAGGGCTCATTGTTTTTAACTATTCTCTGTCAAATCTTTCTAATTGACTACGTCATTGTTGTAAAATGTTGTAAACATCATTGTTTATGTGGGTTTCAGTTGCAAATTTGTAAACATAAATCGTAGTTTAAGTTCTTAAGCAATATGACAAAAATATGTCAGTATTACTATCTAAGAAATTATTTATGTCAACAAAAGCTCTCTTACACAATATATTTCCATTGCTCATTAAAAAAATCATGTCAATCTTACTGTTATATGTGATAGTAGTGATTTCTGAAGATATTACAAGAGAACCTTTTCATGGTTTATGCTCAGTCAAAAGATATGCAAGTATTATTTGGTAATTGCTACTATATAAATGGGGATGGAGATAGCAGATTTCATTTTTTTTTTCTTATTATACCTTTTCCATTTCTCTTTGGTCAAATTTGGTTAATCTTTATTTATAGTCATGGTGGTTTTGTTGCAACCCATGTGAATTTCAACAATGAAGCAGCATACACGGAGGTGTATTAGCTTACCAGTATTGTAGTTTATCTAATGAGCCAGTACGTGGTGAAATAGAATTTATTTGAGCCATCAGCTTTTAAAAAAATATTTTGAGTTTCATACCTTACTTTTTATCCTTGCTATTTCTGATGCGTATACATTTGGACGTTTTATTCTTTCGTATCTTGAATATATTTAATAAAGCATGGGGAAGTTCCTACAGAGAAGGTTTAGTTAAATAATTTTTTCTAAAATGGATGGGACTAAGATGGATGCTGGAAATCTGAAATTATTCTCAATTTTCAGTTGCTCAGTTTGCAAATATCTATTCGGATAAATTGCAATTTATGCTTCGGTATGTATTGTGTCCTCTTTGACCGTCCTATAATTGTCCTCACATACTAAAGCTTGCTTCGAATCAAAAGTATTCAGATTTTGAGATTAGTGGTTCATACGTGCATTAACCAAGGTTTTGACGTGATAATTCATAGGTACGCAAGAGGAAGCAGCAGAGGCATATGACATAGCTGCTATATTATATATAATTTTGTGGTTTGAATACCGTGATTAATTTTGTCATTACACGCTATGATGTTGATATGATCATGACTAGCACCACAAATATATAAAAATTATAAAACGATATCAAAATTTATATTTATTATGATCTCAAGTATCGAGCGAAGCTCGATGTCCTATCCTAGTTGACATTATTGTGAGATAAATTTGAAATGGTAATAATTTCTGTCTTTATCTGCATAATGATAATTTTTATTTCCAGTCTTAACATATTGAATGCATTTTTTTGTATTTTTCTCCACATATTTAATAGGTCAGTTTTTTACATATACAACTTGGTGCAGATGAGAGAAACACAAAAGATGCAAAAGGTATAATTTTTCCTCATTCAATTCTTTATTACTTCATATGATTTGTCTGTGTTCCTCATGATTGTCTTCGCACTCTTTCTTGTGATTGCAACCATCGTAAAAATACTCTGCTTATTCATTTCTATGCGTGATGTTCTCTATCATTTCTTACTCTGCCTATGCTGTTCGTTGTGCTCTTCGGTATTAGTATCTTTCTATCCAACTTAATTGTTACAGCTATTTCTTCATGCCAGTTTATCAACTTTATATTCTGCATCGTTATACAGCCTCTTTGCATAGCATCTTTGTTCCCTCCAATTATTTCTGTTGAGCTATTAATCTATCAGTGTACTCTCTTTTAGTTTTCCTATTTGTTCCTGCTCCCAATTTTTCCTTTTATGATATTGCTTTCTTATATCTTCATTGATTTATATAATGAGAAAGTTTAATATGCACCATAGTGCATAGGAGTTTCTATGCACCACGAACTTTTTCGGGGTTATTTTTGTAAATTGACAAATCTAATTTAACCAATTTAATCTACATATTGAAATCTCATAGCAAACAAAATTTTATAATTTTTGAGATTTTATTACTATTTTTAGCGAATTTTTTAAAACAAGTCATTTTAGGAATATTGTAAATAGTATAACATTCCAAAAATGACATGTTTTAAAAAATTCAAAAAAAAATAGTAATAAAATTTCAAAAATTATAAAATTTGGTTAGCTATGAGATTTCAATATGTAGATTAGATTGGTTAGATTAGATTCGTCAATTTACAAAAATACTCCCGAAAAAATCCGTGGTGCATAGAAAGCTCTATGCACTATAGTTAGGGGTGAAAACGGGGCGGATAATCCCCGCTCCGAACCGTATCCATATCCGTAAAATAGCGGATTCGGATAATACTATCCGTATCCGAACGGATACGGATGCGGATTCAGATTTTTTTAAACGGATATGGATACGGATATGGGAAGCAATATTAGTGCGGATATGGATGCGGATATGGATATTTATCCGTATCCGTATTTCTATACAAAACGGATATCCGTTTTGTATATGGTAATGAACACTTTTTTAAAATAACATCATAATTGACATATAGGTATAACTATTTCAATTATATATATAGTATCATAATTGACGATTATTTTTTTTTACTATAAGATGATGCCAATTTTTCTATAAACTTGATTAAAGTTTGCTTTTTGTGATGTCTCAATATGTGCAAATAAGATGTTTTTTGTGGTTGTCTTTCTATATTTTTTTTGAGTTAATTCTATAGTAGTCATAAAAAAAATAAACATTACACTCTTCAGTTTGAATATTGTCTTTTGTTTAATAAAATAAATTGAGCAAAATATTATCCGTATCCGACAAAATATATCCGTATTCGTATCCATATCCGACAATATCCGAACCGTATTCGTATCCGTTTAACATCCGCGCCGTATCCGTATCCGAACATATCCGTATCCGTATCCGAAAAAAAATATGGATACGGATTTGGTATGACCACTATCCGCCCCGTTTTCATCCCTAACTATAGTGCATATTAAACTTTCTCTTTATATAATTCGCACTATAAATTTTACAATATTCATACAATTTATTGCAGACTATATTGATTTATATAGTTGCATTTTATTTCATCCTTTCTAACAAAAAAAAATAGTTTCTAGAATTGAGCCAGAAGAAATAGTACCATCTGTTGTACCAATCAGATCAGTCAGGCGAAGACTTGAAGATGATTTCTCCTCTTCTAGACAGGAAGAACGGTACTCATATAATCTAATTAATTTTCTGATACATATTGATTCTGACACTAAAATTGACACAAACAACCATCGTTCTACTAAATAAAAAATTACGCGCCATCTATTATTCCTCTTTATAATTACATCTTTCAGAATAAACTTTTAAAATTATAATTTTAATCTAAATGATCCAACTTATAATAAAGCAGATCAGCTGGTCAGCCATCATCAGACCCATCCAAAGAGAATGAACAGAAAAATTCAGCAGCTCATCCGAGAACTTCCATCATTGTTTATACCACAAAAAAATCCATTTTGTACTCCAGGAGGAGGAAAACCCAAGAAGCATTGAATATTCTCTATGTAATATAATCATCTTTTGTATCCTTGGTATTTTCTGTCTTCATATCATGCCAGTGTTATCAGATTCAAGTACTGTTTCTTTTGTTTATTAAGAAGTCAACTTATCATGTCGGTATGAAACAAACAAACTGGAAATCCAAGCTCTAGCATTCATGTTGCATATTGCATTTCTTTCCGGATAATTGACCATGCCTCTTATCTTTCTAAATGTAACTATCGTTCCAGCTTTATTATTTTCTATACATAGAGCATACTTACCACGATCTTTTCATTACAACTGACTCTATTATTCCAAACACACCGTCTTATTCCAATAAGCAAGCATAAATGCTATAATATATATTCTCCACTACTCATCATACAAAAAACAAAATATAAAAATATAAAAAAAAACACTCAATTAAAGAAATTTTTCTAATACATTATCATCCATTCAGTATTTATAATATAAAAATGTAATACAATAAATAATCAAATATCGATTCCTATTTATCTATAGAAAAAACATAGATCGCGCAAGGCGTGAATATATTCCCCCCATAGTTTTAATTATTTTTTAACACATATTTCTATCGGGGGCAAAGTTAAAAATAATCCTAATTACTAAGCTTGCTTAATATTTACAAAGTATTTAGCACTGCGCTGTAAAATTTTGAGAACGAATAGATTGCTTGATTTTCCTTAAACTTTTTGTAAGAAAAAAAAAATTAATGAGAGATTGATTAAAAAGAGTGTGTTTCCCAAAAAGTGATGAATAAGATATACAAGAAAGCGAATTACGAGAACTAAATTTAATTTTAAAAGCCATCTTATAAATATATAGAAACTCTCGTATCGTTAGCCAAATATAAACCAAGATGTGCTCTATATCTTGTTGGTGATACTAGACAGAAACACAAATATTCTGACAACAAAATTTCAGCAACCAAACCTTTTTTATTTATGTTAATTTTAAGTGAGTTTACAAGATACTGTCATGCCACTGGGTACAATGAGTTCTTATTTTTTAAATTTAATCAATAAAACAATTACCTTGTGGTAATCAAATTATACAACATCAAATAACACAATCAGTTACACAAGTATATAACACGCCTCTTTCATTTTTCTAGGAAGACTTTATTTATTTACTTTTTTAACTCAAGATCAAGCAAAAGGCCGAAAAAAAGGAAACATAATTTACAATTCCATTACCCAAGCAAACCACACAGCACAGTGGCGTGATTAATTCTTTTCACTATGTTACAATCAATAAATCACAATTCAATAATACATGGTGAGCTTGTCAGATCAACTATACCAGATACCATCTTTCTGGTACGCCTTTTATCTGACCGAACCACACATCTCAGTGGAGTTACCAAATCTATCACATCAGTTTCTCGTGAATGAACTGTGTCTCTAGTATCTGAAGAAGCTGCTACATCGAATCCTTTCGGAGAAGGTATTTTACCTGTATCACCCAGGTTCGCTTCTTCGTTTACATTTTCAAATCCATTATTCGGAAAACCAAAATCAGGTTCATGGCATCTATTGTATTTCATCTCTGATTCTAACTGATTCAGAGAATGACTATGATCAGAAGAACCCCCATCACTTAATCCTTCCTGAGAAAATATTTCTTCCATGGAATTAACATCAGTCTGCTGCAGTTCTTCGTAACTTTCATCATTTCCATGTGAAAAAGAATCCTCTGAATAGCAAGGCAGTTCATCCATTTCACAAATATTAAATTTCATCTGGCTTGGTAATTGGGGGCAGTCGGCTGTGAATTTTGCATACTTGGTAGAGAAGAAATTCACGGTAAGGTTCAAGCTGATAAAAAGAAATTTTGAATTCATTTAGTTTTCTGATGACACTCAAGAAATAAAATTGGTAAAATTTTTGCCCTTTCACTCTTACACCCACTAACGAACCCAAATTAAATATTATGTTGCAGTTTTGGTTTTGCTTGTTCAAATTAAGATGCAGGTCAAATAAGTTAATAATTCAATTCAGACCCCCAAAGGTATACAATGCTAGTAAGTAGCAGTAACAGCGAATAGCATGCGAAAGTGGCATCCTTGATTTAAAACAGAAAAGGCAAAGTAAAAAATAATGTAAAAAGATTGATACTTGTCCCATGTTGGCAGGTTGAGCATTGTATAAGCAAGTTTGATTTTGTTGGCTACCCCTTGAAGAGATTTGAAATTGGAGGCTGCTTTTCTGACGGCTAGAGACTTAGTTGGGTGCTGCCATGCCCATTCAAACTGCACAAAAGAAATTTAGTCATATATTTTTATTTTTGTGTAGTTTTGAACAAAGGTATCAGTATTGTAGCTGGCACAAGAAGAAACCAATAACAGTAGGGAATCCTGTAGAGCAGTGATGTTTGGTGAAAAGTAAAAGTAAAAAAAAATAAAAAAAGAAGAAAAGAAACCTGTAGAGCAGTGATGTTTGAAGGAAAGCCATAAATGCAAAGAACCATTTCCCAAGGCCTGGCCTTTTTGGTTCGCCAGGCACCACATGTTATGTGTCCATTATGCTGCCTTATCCTTCTTTTAGGGTCGACTGTGAACCTAAAAATAACATATATTAATGAATAAGCAAGAAACAAGGGAAGAAGAAATGAAGAAATGATATATTGTGAAAGAAGAGAGGAAGAGAAAAGGAACCCGATATAGGTAGTGGTACGGGGTTTGTAGCGGGGGCAAAGGGAGCAGAGAAGATAGCACGCGAAGAAGCCGTCTTGGTTTTGGTTTTCTTCTTCATTGCCATTGCCATGATCCATCCTCCTCCTTCCCATGTCTCTCTCGCTCGCTCTTCGCCTCGTTCTCAGTTCTCACGCTCAGATTAGATTTAGATTTTAGATTTTTGTTATTTTTGGTTTTGAAATTCGACCGTTGTGTTGTGGACTTGTGGCATTTGGTAAAGCCAGAAAGCCTTGCCTTGATTTGGGTCGAGTGAAGGTGAATGGTTTAGTGCGGACCTACTGTCAGTCTGTCAGCCGACGACGACGAGGAAGAAAGGAAGGTGGAGATTGGATTGGACCCACGGGCCACGGCCACCACCTCCAGGCTCCAGTAAAATTGAGGGCCTATGGGCTGGGCCGAAAGATGAGGTCCCTGTCCGTTGTTAATTGTTATGTTTCTCCATTTCTCCTCTCTTTCTCTTTCTTCCTCCCTTTCGGACTACTGTCTACTGGTGGCTTCTCTTCTCTTCTGGTGAGCTCCTCTTCTTCTCTTCTCTCCTTCGCTTCTCTTCCTTTCTCTTCCTCTACGCCTACGCCTACGCCTACCCCGCCGACCTAGGCAGGGTAATACTAATATGCCTCTGTGATCTCCAACGATAATTGCTATTTTTTTTTTATTTGATCGTGCAGATGGCAAGATGGGATGCCATTCTAAGCTTACCCGTACAGAACCCACCAACTCCTGAGCTTTCTGCAGCACACATCACCTGGTCTAAAGTTGAGGGTTGGAAAGATACCATCGATCGCCTTGCCCTTATTCCTTATTCCCGCGTTAATGATTTTGTCAGAGGTGAATCCAATAACAAACACTGCCCTACCCGCTTTCACATCGAGGCCAGGAGAAAGCGCTCCACTCACTCCGCTTGCAAACCTAAAGTTGATGGCATTCTTGAATATATTCTGTCTGTCACTTTTCTATCTTTCACCTTTCATAATTGTCTTCGCTCCTTGTTGTTTCTATTTATTATTATTTTCTTTTTGGTACCCCGGGCGGAATATTTCAGTATGCTGATTGTTCCAAATTTTTTAACTACTTTGATTTAAGTGTTATCTTCTGTTAACAATGAGAGCTTCTCACCACTTTCTCGAGTTAAGATATGTATAGTGACATTCTTTTTAATGTCTATACTAAATTGAGCTTGGGAGTTCATATGTTGGTTTTTGATTTGGTATGAATTGGTTATGGAGTGGTTTAATTGAACTTGTATGAACAGGTAGCAAAAACATCTCTTTTTCTATAACTACGCATTTCTGTAATTTCATACAATCAGATACTGGTGCTCATTCGGGCCTGATGACCATAGAAAAGGTGGAGTGGTGCGCCCAAGCCGGGCCTATGCTGTGCATAGAAAAACTCCAGCCGGCAGGCCCAATACCAAAAGAGGTTGCACGTGCCACTTTATTGTGAAACGCCTAATTGCAGAGCCTTCTGTTGCCCTCATAATATACAACAAAGACAAGCATGTAGACAAAAACGGGTTGCCTTGTCATGGTTCTATGGATCAAAAGGCCGCTGGCACACGAGCCATGTTTGCTCCCTACATTTCTGATGAGTTTAAGCTTCAGGTCATGTCATTGCTGCATGTAGGGGTCCCAGTTGAGACCATTATGCAAAGGCATACTGAGGCAGTGGAGAGACAAGGTGGGCCATCCAATAGAGATGATCTTCTCACTCACAGGTAACTTGCTGCCAATTGTGGTTATAATTCTTTCAGTATGCCATATCGTTGGGATCCTAAAAGAGACAATCCATTGAAAGCAGTGTATTGAAACGGTACAAAAGATTTACTCATAGAGAAGAAAATGTTGTTCCACCATAGAAAAAAAAAAGGGTTTTAGTTTGTGTACATTTACATAGATAGGAATATTTGTTTTTATTTACCAAGAATCAAGAGATGCTGGCTGATTCCGTTCTGCAATTCCTTTTTAAATTTTTCACGTGGGGGTATCTGTTGAAATTTCCTTTCTTTATTGTTAATTGGCTAAATTAGGTGTGTAAGGAGGATGGAAAGGAAAATTAGGCGAACCACATATGAACTGGACATGGATGATGCAGTGAGTGTCAGTATGTGGGTAGAAAATAACCACGACCAGGTTTTCTTCTATGAGGATTACTCAAAATCAGACACTTTTGTTCTCGGTATCCAGACCGATTGGCAATTGCAACAGATGATCTGCTATGGCAATCGGAGCCTTCTTGCCTCAGATTCCAAGTTTGGTTCCAACAAACTGAAGGTGAGCTGGTATATTTTGGTAAAATTTGTTTCATTGGAAGCATATTATTCTTCTTTGTTTTATTTATTTATTTATTTTTGTATAGTATCCTGTTTACAGTGTACTTGTGTTTGACTCTGACAAAAACGCTATTCCGGTGGCATGGATCATAACGCCAAAGTTTGCAAATAGTGAGATACACAGATGGTTGGGGACACTTTACCACCGGGTTCGTACTAAGGACCCCACATGGCAGTTGGGTGGTTTTATCATTGATGACCCACTGGCTGATCTGTTTACCATCAAGTAATATTTTGATCCCTTTATTTTTGCCACTAAATTCTGAATATTTTTCTCACGGTGAAAATTCTGTGACAGGGAATTGTTGCAATGCTCAGTCTTGATCAGCTTTTGGAGGCTGCGTCGGGCATGGCACAAAAATCTGTTGATGAAATGCTCTGATATGGAGACTTGTGCTATGATGTCAAAACAACTGGGAGAAGCACTGCACAGCATCTGTGATGGTACAGGCGATGTGGGCCTATTTGAGGCTTTTCTAGAACGTTTTGTGGGTTGTGCTGAATTTTCAGATTATTTTAAGGCTACATGGTTTCCTCGACTAGGTTTGTAATGCATGCTCTTTTGTAAAACATGCCTCATTAAACTATCATATAGATAATGGGACTATACTATTATTACAAGTCAAAACTCAAAATAATTTGCTGAAGCAACATAGTGCATCGTATTACATAAAACAATTATATAGAAAATAGAAGATACTGAACCAACAAAATTTACCTTGTAACCATACTTTCAGGGGTATGGATCAAGGCCTTAAGATCCCTTCCATCTGCTACGTCAGAGGTGACTTCGGCCATAGAGAGCTACCACCACCTTCTGAAAATTAGACTCCTAAATGAAAAAGACCAGTTTGTGTACCAGCGTGCAGATTGGCTGGTACAGAAACTAAGCACAAAAGTACACTCCTACTATTGGCTAGATGAGTACTCTGAAAAAGAAATCTTCTCTAGGTATTGGAAAGATGAATGGAAAAGAGGTCTCAGTGCATGGCGGGAGGGGTCCCAAATTCCAGCTGCAGATATAAAAATTGAACCAAACTGTGCAAAAGTGGTTTGCCAGAAGAACAGGGAGATGGCTCATGTGGTGCTTAACCCCGGCTCTGAGTTTGCCTTGTGCGACTGTACCTGGTCAAAGGCAGGTTACATATGCAAGCATGCTGCCAGCTCAACTAAGGTTTATCGCGAAAGGGGTCTTGTAGGTCCATCGATGAGTATGATTTGTTACAACCGTGCTTTGATGAGCATGCTTGATTGTGTGCCTAGTGATTGTTTGGTGCGGGACCATGCAGTTGGGCTGGCAGTGCGTGTTAGAGAAGAGTTGGTTTCTTTGCTTTGTTCGAAGGAGAAGAAGGATAAGGAGATTGGGGTAAGAGAATCTCAGCAGTCTTCAGGAAAGATAGAAAATGAGTTTTGTATTTCTAAAGATGATGATACTGAGGCATCTGAGAAGAGAGCAGAGAAGAATGGTGTTATGGAGAAGTCTGGTCATGGCTTGAATGTTGAGGTGCAGGCAGATGTGATGGATATTGACGCACAATGCAATAATGAAAAATCAGATCACTATTGTGATGCCACTGCAGTTAACAGTGCAGAGAAAACTGGTGATAAATCAAATGATAAGAAAGATATTAGAGAAGATGAGATTATAGAAATCCACCCTTCTGAGCCTTCTCAGCAGATGGAAGTGGATATTTCAGAAAAAGATATGTGTGTTTCTGAAAAATCGCTTCAGGATGTGGACATAGCCAATGGATCAGTTGAGAATAGTGATAAAGTGGAGTGAAGTGTCATGGTAAGTAGTGTTGACTTGGATGAAAATTGTACTGCTATGTTGTATGGAGGATTTTAAATGATTGTGTCGATATGAAGGGGACTAATGTGGCAACTAGTATTTCAAGTTAACAGTGAGATATACTGGCGGACTGTTAAAATTTAAATGAATTTTATTTTGTTGCCTGAAGTTTAGGGGCTTCCATTTGGCTCTCTATTAGCTCCCCAAAGAAGCAAGAACCATTGGAGTTAAATAGTGTTTTGGTAATGCCGATCTTCATTAAATCTCTGTTAATGGAAACTAAACTTAGGGGTTTATTATGAGATACCATATACTTCAGGCAACAAAGTGAGAATCATTTCTTAGTGGTAGCCTGGTAGATAGGGATGAAAACAGATCGTATCCGCAATTTTTAAAGCCAACGCCTTTAACCAGACCAACACTCATTTTGTGATTAATTTATTTTATGTCTATATATATTTAAAGCTTCTGTCATTAGCTTGACGACGTTTTCTAACTTCTAAGGATGGTTTTGGAAATATATATTTAATTGATTGAACCCAATGTATATATACACCTAGAATCCAACCAATAATGTTAATAATAATTTAATTTATATATATATATTATTTTGATGTAATTTTGGATTAGATTGATTGAATGAATGAATCCTCAGCACCGCTTACCTAATTATCGTATAATTTATCGTATACATGGAAATTTTCTTATGCTTCGGTTATTCCTATATACGACAAATTTTTATATGTACTATGAAATTTACAAAAAGTTTAAAGAAATGAATAAAAAAATTGATCGCAATATAATCCGTATTCGACTCCGTATCCGAAAATCGAACTGTATTCGTATCCGCTTAATATTCGAACCGTATTTGAATTCGAACGTATTCGTATTCGTATTTGTATCTGAAAAAAAATATGAATGCAGATATGAGAAGACCAACATTTGCTTCGTATCCGATCCGTTTTCATCCCTACTGGTATGACCATTCATCTAATTTGCATGTAGAGCTGTTGAAAGTCTGATTTAACAACACTGATCGGTTCGAAGAAGACATCAACTTTGTGAATAAACAATTAGATTTTTCTTCTCTCCTTTTTTGAACTAAACTCTAAACTCTAAGGAACTGTTTGGCAACCACAAGTTTAGTTTGACTTCTAAGTCAACGAGCTAACCTACGGACCTTGTATTGCCAAATAATTTTGGGATCAACGAGATTAGCACTACCTCCCTAATTTGGCCATTCTATATTTGAGTATTCCTCAAACACCCAAAAAAAAAAAATTATATCAGATGAAGAGAAAAACTTTGAGAAAAATCTTAAAATTTCATAATTGTAAATTTTAAAATTAAAAAATTTAAAATTCTAAAATTTAAAAAATTCAAAATTCAAAATTTCAAATTTTAAGTTTCAAATTTTAAAATATCAATTTTCAACTTTTACAATTTTTAAAACTTCAACTTTTAAAATTTTAATTTTTTTAAATTTCAAATTTTGAAAATATCAAGATTTAAAATTATTGAATTCTAAAATATCTAGATTAAAATGAATGTTATAATTGAATGCATTCATTTTGATCACTAACTTTAACCTACCATGCTAAACAACAATTACTAACTTTTACTAACTTTAACTCTTTATCCCACTAAACTTTGATGTTGCCAAACGACCCCAAATTGTTTATCAGAACTTATTAATGTGCATCAGGGGGCCGTTTGGATCGCTTAGGAATAAGAGGAATAGCCTCTTCCTAGACGTAAATTTATTTCTAACCATCCAAATTCTTCACAAAATTATACAGTTTTCAATATTTTCTGCCTAAGAATATGTTATTCCTCTTATTTCTAAACGATCCAAATGGTTAGTGCTAAGCTAAGACAGGCCTGTCCGTCTGGTCCAGTCCAGTGAGAATTGCCATCCCCACATGGGTGAAACTTGAGCTCCGGAGTAATTCGTAAAGCATTCGTCATTGGAAGAAATGTAGCATGGTTTGGTTTACGGAAATACAACTTTACTAAAACGATTATTAGCAGAATCTTTCTTTTGTGATTCATATACATCATACTTTTTTTTCATTCATATAAATCGTTATTAGTCCATGATTAAAAAAAAAAAAAAAAGTCCATGATGTCTGGGCTCGTTTGGATGGTATGAGAATAAGGAAGGAATAAGAAGAAAATATTATTGAGAATAGTGTAACTTTGGAAAGAGTGGGAAGAGTGTTATTCCAGAATGAAGAAATGTTGTTTGGATTGTGAGCTAGGGATAAGCAAATTAATATTAATTTAAATAAATTATTACAAATTATTATTTTAATATTAAATAAAGTACTAATTAAAAAATACAACGAATTTCATTTAACTATTAGTATTTAGCTAATTTTGTTGAAATTATGTATATATAATTGTTGGAAGAAATTATTTCTAAGAAGAAGATATTTTTCTTTTTATTTCTAACTTGTTTGGATGTCTAGAAAGAAGCCATTTTACTAACATATTATGCTTGGAAGTTTGAATTTTGAAGATAATTGATGTGCGGATTGGAAAATCGTAGATAAATGGTAGATGTGTAGAGGAGACGTAATAAGCCACTATTAACAGTAAGGTGTTGAGCAGTCCAAGACAGTAGTGTACAGATTTAAGTTGTAAGAATAAGTTGAAGGATAGCGTTTGGGTTTGATCAGATCATATTGCTGGTACGTATGACTAGGATTAGGACTAGGACAGAAGCAGCGCGTGTTCCATAATGTAATGTACATGGGAGCGTAGTCAATTTTGATTGTAGTAATGGTAAATGAAGCATAATCAATTAACAACAAATTAAGCTTCCTGTTTTGCTGGAGATACCAAGCAAAACTTATTAGAAGATGCTTACAAGTAGAAAGAGAAATCCGGAGTGAAGAATTGGCATCTGATCGATTAAGTAAGAAATTAAAGCTGATTGATTAAGAAGGTAGAGAGCTTGTGATGAGGCGGTTATGGTTGATAGTAAGAGCATTGTCACTCTTCTGTGGCTGCTCCTCCTTTGTTGTGTCAGTGTCATTATTGTGAAAGCAATAGACGGGTGCTTGCCAGGCGGCATCGTCGAGAACTGCTCCTACCTCAAAGGTCATGACATGCGCTGTTCTTCCGGTGTAGAAGACCCACTTGACGGGGCGGCTGCTTTCGACGTCCTGGTAGTACCAGATGAAGTCGGCCTTGGTCCAGGCGTCGCACAGGAAGCCGTTGACATGGGCCCGGCCGAGGTAAGTGGCACCGTCAAGCCAGTTGGGACGGAGGACGCCAACGTCAAGCTGGGCAGAGCGGCAGCGGAGGGGTTCTTGGAGGGTGTAGAAGAAGGAGGTGCCGTTGTTCCACTCGAGGTTGAAGAGAGGGGGCCCGCCGCGGGCGAGCTGGTCGTGTATGATGTTGAAGTTGCGGCCGCGGGGCCAGTCGTACCAGAGGTCGATCATGGAGAGAGAATTGGAGTAGTTCATGAACAGCAACGCGTGGAACTGCTCGGGCCACGGTGCCGGAGTGGGGGTGTCGCTCTGTTTCTGGGTCTGTGGAGTCCTCGCTGTCGCTGCGGTGGGTGCGGGTGAGAGGAGGAAAGAGAAGGTGGTCAGTATGAGTATGAAGAAGAGAGGCAGCGACATTCTTAACTCTCTCTTAAGCTGAAGAGCTGAAGCTGAAGAGGTGGAGGTGGATCTGGATAAACAATACAATGGACAATGGAATGCTTTTTAACAATGAAAGCATTCGGTGTTTTAAAACAATTATACTTATTATTATTTACTTTCATCTGAAATTATTCAGTTTTACACTTTTACTTGATGATTTTTTATTTTTTTCTTTTCGCAATTATAGGCCTCTAAATAACTAGATTTCCTTGCAAAACAAAACACCACAGCAAACGCAATAACGCAGGCATAATATTTATCTGAAACTTACAAGGTTCTCATTTCAAACACGGTTTTGTTTAGACTCGGGCAAAGGCCCACAATAATCTCCTAAAACTAATATGTTCTGCCTTTTCACCTAGTTTTGCAAATGAATGCCAATGCATAGTTGCAGAGTGCAGACCCCATCCCTTGAAACGACCAAATTTTTTGTGGCTAAATTTAGTTTATCTATCTATTTGCAAGCTGCTCTAGATTGCTTGATTGTAGCACTAGCAATTGAACGCTTGCCTAAAACGAGGTCAGGGTTGATGCACCTTTTTTTCTTCATTTTTGTATCATTTTTTGGGGCCCTGATTTAGATGGCATCAGCAGATCAGCTCCATATTTAGCTCCGTATAATTTTAAGCAAGAATCTGAACATTCATAAAATCCTGTTTTCCAAACAAAAATGAATGGCACTATTGACCGGATGCCTTACAAAAAATGTGGGCACAAAAAAAGAAAAGAAAAGCGGTATGCTGCATAGCTGAGTAGCCAATTTTTTTTTTTTTTTTTAGCAAATTTCCCAAACTGCAAAAAGCAGAGCATATCTACCTTTACTTTTTTTTTTTCTTTGTTCTTTCATTTTTCTTTAAAATAAAAGGAGAATGTAAACACATCACTCCACCAGATTCATGAAAGAGCTAATGAATGAAAATTATCATTCGAAACAACGGGAGAATTGAGATACAACTGCGAACTATAGTTTTCCCGAGAACTCTTTTCTACCCCTCTTGAAAGAGGCAAAGCCAACATACCGCTTGCCTGTTTCTTTCCTATTGGAAACTGATTGTATTTTTTTTTATTAATTCAAAATGCTTTTCATTCCCTTTTCATGTAGGGGGATTGTCTTTTTGATTAAACAACCAGACAGATTGCACAGCAGGGTCAGTTGAAAACAGACTTCCCGCACGTGGACTTGCGGGAGTTGACTTTGCAGCTTCATTTGGACCATTCATCTTCCATTGATCCCTGCTGTTCGCAATTAAAAAAACTAAATTAGATTGCTGAGTGCCATAAGATCAGAAGTATCAATAACTTCAAAATCAATATTAATACATGTAGAAAACACAACTCCAAGCTACCTGCTCCATACTTAAACCTAACAGCACAACACCCAAGCCAAATAGAAACATGAACCTCACCCAATTCAAATTTAAACTCACTCACTGTTATTCTAATAATATTATTGCAAAAAAAAGTGAGTTTTTCTGATCTCGAATATAACTTAGCTGAATAAATAATAAGTTAAGTTTTAAAATTCAAAAAATAACAGAATGATTTTCTAATTTTTTGGAGGCCCCGCTAATTAATGGAAGTAATTTAACGAAACAAATTAATCACTTCTCTTCTCTCATTCAAATTTCCAAGATTGAATAATAACAGAATTAAGAACTAAACATCTGTCAAATTAAAAATAAGAAGAGATAACAATAAATAATAGAAGTCCAAAAGGATCACAAGCGAATCACATAGCTAGTCAGACTGGTTGAAGCCAAATCATATTTTGTTTTGCTTCAATTACTTGTATATTGTAATAAGTTTTAGACTATTTCCTGAAGCCTAAATATGTATAAAAAAGAAAACAGCAATGTCTCGCTGGTATAATCATTTCTGTACTGCCCAAAGAACATAACGTTATTTCAGAATTTATGATTTTCTCTGAATAAGAGAAATAATCATTTTTTGTTTAAAATTAAGAAAATTGTTATACAGTTCAATCTGACAGAGAAGGGCAGTATAACTACTTTACATTCTTTGTTAATGAACTTTCTGGGAAAAAGGATTAATGACACTTACTTGGACCAGCGATGAGTTGGCGAAAGCTCCGAGTGATTCACAGTATCTGACACGGCAGCACCAAATCTCCCCATCATACTATGAGGCAGGAAAAGGTTCTCCCCATTCATCATAGGTGCAGTCACAGACATTGGTACGTGCACTGGCTGTACTGGCACTGGTACTGGTACCGCTAAAGCTGGTCTAATACCACCCAAATGCCTTGGAGAATGCACATCACCAATAACACCTGCCCCTGTACCAGTTTCTTCCTTAGGCACAAATCCACTCTTACTGCCTCCGACAGACCCGAGTGCATTTTGAGTTAATGGGGCACCCCAAAGCTGCCAAGAGCCAGTTTCATTACTTCCTGAATCCTGTACAACCGAAGAAAATGGTTTGTGTGCATCATCAGAAACCCTAGTTCGTGATAGGGGCGATTGGATGGGCGATGGTTTGCTTATCTTCCCAGCTTCACTTGATATGAACCCAGTGCCTAAGTCAAGGGGTAAATCGTCAAGCGACTCCGAAACAGGTCCGAGTAATGCGATTGCATCAGGATCAAATGACGGGTCTTCAAACTGCTCCTGTTCTTCAATTACAGGAGGGGGTGGAACAGGATCTTTAACTGGAGGGAATAGGCCGGTATTAGGCGGACTGTACATGGGGAAAGGTACGGCTGGCCGATTGAAGATTGGTGGTGCGTTGAAGTAGTGGTTTGGTGGCGCGAAGTAGGTCTCAAAATGGCCATTTTGGTAATTGGGCGCAGTTGTGGTTTGGTCAGGGGTAGGAGTGACTGGGTTCCGCTTGAAGAGCTGGTGCCATGCTTTTTTCGGGGCTGGTGGAGGGGGTTGTTTCTCTAAATTTACCTAAAGAGAGAGAGAGAGAAGGAGACACAGAGCATAAGAAGCAGTGTAAAAAGGAGGGAAGATTAAGAATTGTTCCCAAAGATTTGAGGTTTGTTGTTAAGTCTGGCTAATTTTTTTTTCCTAAAATTAAATCAGCCCCCCTGAACTAATAGTTTTGCTCACTGAGACCCTGCAGTTCACTATTTCTAATGTCATGTGCAAAACTCTTACATGTCAAAAGAAAATGAAAATTCATAACGGCCATTTTTTTTTCCTTTTAAAAATCAGGCCCCTGAACTAATAGTTTTACTTATTGAGGTCCTGCAGCTTTATTTGTGGTTTGAAAGAATAAAAGTACAACATCCAACAACTTATATTTTGTTATTCTAGCATTAAGTCTTTAAAAAGAGTCCAGCCAAGACAGGGACAAGAATTTGTAGGAAATTTTTATCACACACATCAGTTAACCAAGTATGACTGTCATAAGAGTACAGTGGCATGTTAGTTCTGGAAGTGTTGGAGCTATACCAGATGTACTGATTAGTATATGCATTACAGAGGAGTATTGTCTTCCTTGAATTGAGGACTTGAGATTCATAAAGGGATAAGGCCTAATTAAATCTTACCCTTGATACAACCTGTCAACAATGCTTTGAACATTATACGGGATCACATAATTTGGCGCGATTATACTTATTTTTTAACTACCATGTAGAAGTTTTGAAATGATAATGGCATTACCAGAAGCAGTGTAGTTACTTATTGTGGTTTTGTTCAACCTAAAGTTTAGGACTGGTTTTTGTGGCATCACACCAGTACCTGCAGCAAAAGTTAAAGCCCACAATGTATTTAATGAAACATACCAGCCGATTGATTTTGGCCTCAGCGCTCTTATCATCCCCGTTTGGCAAAACCTTGTGCAGAGTACCAACTCCGATCTGACCCTCTTTCTTCACTGCATAGCTCTGGTTACCAAACCCAGCACTGGTTTTTGATACTTTAGCCACAGAAGGGGCACTAGGAGAAGAGCTCGGGTTGCTTCCGCCAAAAAATGAAGCCCCCGAGAAACCCTTAAAATTACCAGCAACAGTACTGAAATATTTTTGCCTAGTACTCTGTTGTACAATTTTGTTGGTAGCAGGTCCATGACACGCACCAATACTATCTACCTTCTTATCAGAGTCTTTCTTTCTGTCGATTTCCCTAATAGTAGACCTCTTATCAATTTCTTCGCAGTCAGAATTGCTGACACTAGAACCTCTATCTTTGTCTCTTCTTCTTTCCCTATCTTGCCTCTTTTTGTCAGCATCTTTCTTGGCATCTCTGTCCCCGACCGGAGTGGCGCCTTTTGACCTCTCTTCAGCTTCTAACTTCTCGTCTCTTAACTTGATTCTCTCTTGTACTAGCCTGGCCATCTCTTCGCGTTGCTTGCGCTCTTCTTCTTCGAGCAACTCCTTCTCTAACCTTGCTAATCTCTTTTCTTCAGCTTTTCTTCGGGCCTTTTCGGTTCTGTTCTCTTGCAGGTTAGCAGCAGCAGCAGCAGCATTGTGGGATCTTTTAGAGCGTTTGAGGAGGTCGGAATCAGGGGAGGCATTATGAGGGGAGGAAGCAAAGCCGAAAAGGCGGTTAGAAAGGCATCGGAGAAGCAAAGTGCAAAAGGAGACAATCTTGCCGAGCTTGCAACCGACGGAAAAGGAATTGGAATGGGAATGGGAATGGTGATGTTGGGAGGGGGAGGGGGAGGTGGGAGAGTCGTCGAACCAGTAAGTGGAATCGGCGCTGAGGAAGTGGCTGCAGAGCCAGCGGCTGGAGTTGTGGGGGAAATGAGGGGAGTGGCCGGGGAGGTCGAGGACGGGGCGCTTGGAGACGTGGCCGCAAGTGGAGCACATGAAGCGGCCGGCGGCGCCGGGGTTCTGGTCGCGGTAGGGGGTGAGGCAGTTGCGGCAGCGGCGGGTGGCGGTCTTGCGGAGCTTCTGGAGGTGCAGGGCCTGGTCGCGGCGGAGCTCGCGGAGGCGGGCGGAGCGGCGGGCGCGCCAGGCGGAGAGGCGGGGGAGGAGGTACTCGTACCAGAGGAGGGTGAGGAGGAGGACGGCGGCGCAGGCGATGCGGGGGGAGGTGGCCTCGAAGCGGAAGGCGGGCGGCAGGAAGTGCGAGAGCGCCCAGAGCAGCATCAGCGGGATCACCAGGAAGGGCAGCAGCCCCGCCACGCGCCGCGACCACCGCTGCACCACGCACAGGATGCACATTCCTCTCTACTTTTCTTCTCGATCGACCGATCCAGATTTCTTCTATTATCTTTGCTCACGCTGTCGTCGGACCAGCTGCTGCAACTGTGCCTTCAAGGCCTCAAGGCTCAAGGCTCAAGGGGAAGGGGACGAAGCTCGATAGATAGAATTTTTTTTTTACTTTTTTTTTAAGGGGAGAAGTGGACGAGACGACAATACAGACAGAGAGATGTGCTAAGCTAAATTGAATTTTTTTTTTATTCTTTTCTATTTCTTTTTCACCCTTTTCATAAACCAAAAAATATAGGCATGACAATATTAATTTCTTTCTTTGCATTTTGCATTTTTCATTTTCTTTGCCGGCGAGCCCAGCCGACACGTTCTAAAATCCCCTTTTTTTATTATTACTTCTTAATGGTAAATTGTCGTTTGTTCCTTTCTTCATCGCATCGTCTTCCGCTTTCTTTTCTGGGAATGAGACGAAGGAAGGCCTTCCGGCCCAATATACCAATCTTCCTCTTAGCCCCTTCCCTCCGGGTAATTATCTCCTCTTTTAGCATCTACTCATCCATTAAAAATAGAGACAATTTAGTCATTTGAAAAAGTCGCATCTAAATAATTTCTCCTCTTCTCTCTCGTCTCCAAACTCTAGCCGCAACCAAAGGAGAAAGAGTGAGAGGCGATTCTGCTCTCCGCCTCCGTCGCCACCGATCCTCCACCGTCATCTTCCTCCTCCGACATTTCTCATCTCCGTCGAACCAGATCTAGCGTCCGTCTCTCATCTCCGTCGCTCTGCCTCTTCCCCGCCTCTCATCTCCCTTACATGGCCACTGGCGCCCTGGTGATGGCATGGTTAACGATGGGACGACGTTCGGCTCCTTCCTCTCTCGCCTCCGGATCCTCCATCGACAGATCTCAAGTTCGACCAGACTAGAGAAATCTTCTTTTTCTGCCATGGATCGAACTCAGGTCCTCCTTCCCTTCTCCCTCCCCTTCCCTCTCTCCTCAACCTCTATTCCTCACTCAATTTATGTCGCTTGTGCAGATCCAAAAGCGCTCTCATAGTTATTGTTAGAATTTTAGTGCATTTTTCTTATTGATTCCTTATCCCAATCTCCTTCTTTTTTCGGATCTGTATTTTCAATTTAGCAACTATTCTGAGATGAATTAATATCTCTGGTTCATATCCAAAGTAACTATATTCACATCTTCTAGTATCGGATAGTTTGTCATTGCTAAAATACTATTTTTCATGTGTATTTCTATATGTGTTCAGTTAGTTGTTTTATATATGTGTTCAGTTAGTTGCTTTATATGTTATATTACATGCATTTAGAGATTAGATTATTGTCATTGCTGACACACTGTTATTCATATTTATTTCTACAAGTGTTCAGTTAGTTTCTTTATATGATATGTTAAATGCATCTATAGATGAGATTATATAAATTGGACAGGTTTAGTATTGCTATCAAATTCTAATTCATATGTATTTATACAAGTGTTCAGTTAGTTGTTTTACATGTTATGTTAAATGCACATGGAGATTACTTGTGCAAATGTTTTACTTTGCACAAATGATATATTAGATACTGCAAATGTTAGGTTAACTAACATAAGGGATCAGCTTATTTTCCATTGTTAGAAACTGTTTCTGCATAGAGTTGCCTGAAATAATTATTTAGTATTAAATTGTTATTTATTTGTCTTAATTGTATTTTGTTTTGTTTTGTGTAGGAATTACAGGACAGGACGAGAAGAGTTGTGCAGAAGAAATCGAAGGAGGAGTTGTTGAATTGTGTTAGCTTGTAGTGGTTAAAACTGCGTAGGATTTGTGTTATTATTGATGAATGTATTATTAATAGAATTGTTCAGTTTGTTGAAATAATAGATATTATTCTTAATAAATGATCAGTGTTCAAATTATTACGAATGCATCTAATTGAACGCATAAACAATTTTAAATTATTCCATAACTAGTTTAATTGAACAAAAAAACTACGAAATCAAATTTCTGCTACAACTAACTGAACACGTAAACACTTTAAATTCAACCCTTAACGTGTTTAACTGAACACAAAAATATAAAATTTCATATTACGACTGCATCAAACTGAACACTTAACGCAAATTAACTGATTCCTTGACGCATCTAATTGAGCAAAAAATTCCGTCCATTTGGTGACGTCAACGCGCAAAAAAATATTCTTGAAAAAAATTTTCAATTTTTTTTATGACGTCAGCACGAAAATTGATGAAGTCAACGGCAGATTGATGATGTCATCAAGCAAAAACTAGACTCGTCCATTGGAATGAAGTTGGATGCTTGGATACTTTAGAATTGGATTCTGTATATCAGCTCCTTTATTAATGTCCCAATGGTCGTCGGTTAATACTGGATTGCTAATCAACAGACCTTCCATTTGACAAAGTTTTTATTTGCAATACATTGAAAAAGGAATGATAGACAACCTATTCAGATCATTAATGTGCATAATACAATCGTATTTCACATTCAAAGAATATCAAACATTTTTGTAAATTTATTTTCTTATTAAATGACAAATTTAACAATCATATTGAATAAAAGTCTATCAAAATTTATAAATGAAATATTTTTTTAGCAGTCTAGAGGATCTGTCTGTCTGTCTCTCTCTTGAGTCTTGACTCTGAATTGCCCCTATCATCGAGTTTTCTTTCGCCTCGGACTACTAGAGTAAACTCAGTTAATCCAAATAAAAAAAGAAGGAGAGAACACAAAACAAATAGACAAATAGAGATAGCAGTTGTTCGCATCTTTGCGCTTATCAATTGATTAATAATAAAAACTTTAATTACGGTAATAGTGAACAAAATGTATGGATTGGAATATTTTGATGAAATGGTTGTCAAAATTTGAAATGTAAGATTGTAGATATGGTGTTTGTAGTTTAGATAGGATGTGTAAACATTTTGTATAATTTGAGATTCAGTTGGCAATTGATAAAGCAGTAGAAAACCAACTGTTAAATTTTGTAATTGTATGATGGATATGGGCAATTGATTCTCAAAATGCATAAAATTTGATACACAATTATTCTATGTGAACTATAAAGAATATATGTTCAATTTCGTTTATGTATCTTGATTGATTGATAGCTAATCAGTGAGGGGAGGTGTTGTGGGTGTTAATATACGAAATTACCAATCTCAAGATAATATTATAAATCGGACGGTCCAGATCCGATTAAGATCTATATATAACGTATTGAGGAAAACCCTAGTCTCTCTGAGTCTGAGCGCCGTCCGTGTTGTCTTCCCCAGTCCCAGCGGAGCGGAGAGAGGAGAAGAGAGGAGAGGCAGAAAGCCATGGGTAAGCTTGAGCTCCGGATCTCTCTCTCTCGATCTTCTCCTTCTAATGCCTTAATGCCTCGTCCTTGTTGGTTGGTTTCATTGGTTTCATTGGTTTCATTGTTTGAGCAGGTGCGTACAAATACGTGTCGGAACTATGGCGGAAGAAGCAGTCGGATGTGATGAGGTTTCTCCAGCGTGTCAGGTGCTGGGAGTATCGGCAGCATCCTTCCATCGTGCGCGTCACCAGGCCAACACGACCTGACAAGGCCCGCCGCCTTGGATACAAGGCCAAGCAGGTAATATTTATATTTACTTCATTCAAAACTATATAAGAAGCTCTTTCTTCTGTTCTATCTCTGTCACGTGTGTATAAAGACATATACTGATGATTTCTGCATATATCGACACTAGACTGAAAATAATCAGACAATAGACTTAAATTGCACACTTTCTCAACTTCAATTTATATTCTAAGCAAGGTGGTGCTGGTATATATGTTTGTATTGTAGGGCTTTGTCGTCTATCGTGTGCGTGTTAGACGTGGTGGCAGGAAGAGGCCAGTCCCCAAGGGTATTGTCTATGGTAAGCCCAAGCACCAGGGTATCACCCAGCTCAAGTTCCAGAGGAACAAGAGGTCTGTTGCTGAGGAAAGAGCTGCACGCAAGCTTGGCGGCCTTCGTGTTCTCAACTCTTACTGGGTCAATGAGGTTGCTTACTTTCTCTTTCTATGTTGTTCATATTGTTAGCACAGTCCTTGGGGATCTATGTTGTTCTTTCTCAAAAATTGCTGCTGCTAGTGAAACCCTGCCTATTACAATACTTGAAGTCCCATCTAATGCAATCAATTCAGCAAGTTCTAATCGGTGTTTCTTTTGTACTCACGTCTTTTTTCCTTGTGACTGCAGGATTCAACCTACAAGTACTTTGAGGTTATCCTTGTCGATGCTGCCCATGCTGCAATACGCAATGACCCCAGGACCAACTGGATATGCAAGGGGGTCCACAAGCACCGCGAACTCCGTGGTCTCACCTCTGCTGGCAAGAAATTCCGTGGCCTGCGTGGCAAGGGCCACACTCACCACAAGGCCAGGCCATCCCGTCGTGCCACCTGGAAGAGGAACCAGACATTGTCCCTCCGCCGCTACCGCTGAAAGTAGACATTTTTCTTTCTGGTTCTTTGGAGTGTTTTTACTCTCTGATGATTTTGTTTCTCTTAGTGTTTTTCAGTTTAAGAATCTGATACTTGGGTAATCTCTATTTCTGAATATCAGTTTTTAAGACTGGTTTGATTAGTTTCATTTTGTATGGACATGGTAAGAGTAATGCATGAGCTATTGCAAATGTATTTTACAAATGGTCATTATATAGACTTGGGCAAATTTGCGAGGCATGCTTTTGAAAGTAATTTGGATGGAGAATTGGTCTCGTCATGTTTTTACTGACATCACTATACAAGATTTGTACAACTAAAAAGTTGTTCTGTATGGGTGCCTAACTGCCTATTGTTTGTTACTTTGTTCTAGAAACGAGTGAACTGCTTGAAAATTATTTACTAATGTTAATGTCAATGCATTAAATAGCCTATTGTGTCTTTAATAAGGTGTTTGTGCATGCCACCCCCTGATTAAAAGTGACTTAAAAAAGTGCTAAATCAACAAAATGAATTTGTGACAAAACAGAGTTTTTTATGTGGCATTAATTTCCAGGGACTAATAAAATGAATCTTAAAAGATGTAATAATGAGGCTTCTCATATGTTAGTAATTTTCATAAAACACACGGTAGATTACTAGATTTACATTTTTGTGAAATATGCATATAGCTCAAGTCCTCAAAATGTTGCTCATATCTTCATTATAAAAAAAAGAAATTCCCAATATAAATAGGTGTTCATCAGGTTTGCATTTAGGAATAAATTTGCATAAAAATTTTGCATTTAGAGAGTCATATTTTTGTTTGCATCAAACAATTTTATATGGTTGTCTTTGTTTGCATTTTAGATTGTTACACATGTTTTACAAAGGAAGAGACATGGAGTATTTCTAAAAATATAGATAGATAAAAAAAAGAGTTTTAAAGACCACATTTGCATCAGTTTGCATCTGGTCTCTCAGTAAAACAAAAAAAAAAGGAGATTTTCTTAAAAGAAAATATATAATAAATAAAAAACATAATAATGAAGCTATCCACTATAAAAATTTTCTAGTAAATAAAAAATGTGTATGTCTTTGAACTTTAGCTTAATATGCATTTTGATGAAGGTGAGTTAATTAGATCGTGTATGTGTCAAATAAAACAAAAAACGAATTTCAGTATAACAAAAAAAATGTATAAGTATAAATTAATAAAAACACACGAGCATAACATAAATTCAAAGGGTATGCAAATCTTGAAGCTTGATTCACCTAACTTACATAAAAATGGTTGCAAATTTGCATAAAAATGAAAATTGTAAATTGTGACAAATGTGAAATGACTTGTGCTTGCACCTTGTGATGATTTGGACACATGAAACAAGCTCCAACTGATCTAGATTGGGCATCAAACAAGCTCCAACTTTACATGCAAAATCAAAATTCTTAAAAACTCACTCTTCTGCCTCAATGCTTCACCCAACAAATTGGGATGCTTCAATCTGAAATAAACACATGGACATGGATTGTGATGCTTCAAACTGAAATAAACACATGGACATGGATTGTTTGACCTCCTGAATCTATCCAACTCGTTGCTGGCACAGAGAAATGGTTGTGTGAGCCCCACAACAGAGGCTCAATTCAGGCCAGATTTAGGTTAAGATGATGCCTCAGTCGAGATCACCTACCTCTAAGCTTTACCATGCTAAATTGACTCATTCAACAGTGGAATAAACCTAACTATGGCAAAGAAAGATGGTCAGAAAGCTTCGAACACCATTAATGCCCGCTCGAGCTTCCTCAGGTTTTACATGGAAATATAAGTCGTAATGGCTCAAACTGACGGTACCATCCTAACGCACTAAGCCTCGATGAAAATGGTGGCCTCAATTGTCGTAACTTGAACGGAAAATAACCGGAGGCTAATATGCAAAATCCCCTTGTCGGAGCTGAGACTGAGGGTCTGCTCCAAGATCAGATTTCGGACGGAAAGAAAAGGAAAGTAACGATAGAAATTTAAATAAGGGGCTGATCGAACTTGTTTACTTGCCCCAGAAAGGAAGGTAGAGGAAGGAGAGTAATAGAAGACGAAGTAACAATAGAGACAACTTTATAAAGAGTTTACTCCCTAGTTGTACCCTCCGATTTGAAGGGTACACTCCTCCGGTCATCCCTTACCTCTCTTTACATTCCCTTCCTTTAATAAAGGCACACTGGAGCAGACCCTGAGAGAGAGGAGACCAGCGACCACAGACGATCCGCTGTAGTCCAAACTTGGTGAGGCGAGTCATGTTTTGAAGTCACATAAGTCAATTAAGGATGGTCAGTGGTTCCTGATGGTCAGCGGTTCCACATGAGGATATGTTCTATAAATATCGTCTAACGCTGATTCCTGATGAGGGCTGTTATACGGACGTTATTTATGTTCTCTTGAATTGTGCGGGAAGAAACTGTTCATCAAGACAACCGTATGTCCCTCATTAGTTCACCTAGTGAGTGATGATATCATTAAGACAACCGTTGGATTGTATGCGCGCAACTAGGCAATCAACTCTAGATCAAGAAACGTATAATTTGCAAGAATGACACATTCCTATCTTGGATTAGACAAGGATATCATGTGACATAGGAATCAAAACAATAAGATATTTTTTTTATGTAGGATTGAAGTACAATATTTATTTATGTGAATTGAGAATCATAATGTATTGCTAGATACCGCTTGTGATTATTGGAAATAAATATTTTCCATGGCCAACATAGTATAAATCCTCAAAGGGTCACACAAATAGAACTTTGACCATATGGTGCATTATTTATTTGATTGCATTAATGAATACAATAATATGATACGTTGATTAATTAATTATATACCGTTGCGAACGGTTATAATTAATTCAGTCAAGGAATCATATAGAAATAAATTAATGCACATGCTAATCCCAAAGTAATTATCAATAAGTTGATAATTAAGTATACTCAACAATATTCGATATAGTTACCGGAATTATATTGAATATATAAGCTTCATTTATTTAAGTCTTTTTTAGCCCAAACAATATGCTATTGTCTTAGCCCATTAAATATTTGAATTAATGTGTTTAAGATAGAAAAAATAGAAAGATATCAAATTGCCTCCTAGGCCATACGCGGCCGGCCATGATGAATGGCTATTTTTATTAATGAGATTAATTAGAATGGTTAGGAGCAATATAAGGTTTTTAGCGTGAAAATTAAAAAAACTAATTTTATTGCATTTTCTTTTGACCATTCTTGAGGCCGCCACCCATCCAAGAAGAGAAAAATTAATTTCTCTCTTCCTTAGCTTCTTTCCGTGACTAATTGATAGGTCTTATGTGTTGAGAATAGCTATTCCACTAATTAATTGTTGATCGGAAGAAAAAATCCCGAATGGATTAGTTTTGTTCTTGCTCGTGCTAGCACATGAGATTATAATTTAATTAATCTTTTTGGTGGACTCGAGGCAACCGGAGGACAGTCGTGAAGGTGACGAGCACGCCACCAACTCCTAGAGAAAGGACTCGAGCCTTCCAAATACGATTTTGGAAGAGGTAACTATCTCCTACGCTTCTCCATTTAACGTGTTAACTACTTGAATAACTAGATTCGTTTTTGTGCGTGATTAATTCCTTATTAAATGTTAATAAAAATTAAAATTGCACGTGTACTTGAGTTCCTAACAGTGGTATCAGAGACAGGTCGTTATTCAAGTTTTTAATATTTTTAAATTGAGAAATTTGTAATTAAACTCCGCCTATACTAAGCTTTGGTTGCATTGTTTAGTATAGCCCGGTCCCAAGCCCGGGTAAAAGGAGGAGGGTTGTGATAGGCTAGGCGAGCCAACGTAAAAATCCCAGTCATCTCTATGGAAATGAAACCCAATTACTTTTCGTTGGGGCGTAACCCTCTTAGCGACGCGTCTTATCGGAACCCAGATGAGATGATAAATGAGCAAGGGCCGGGTCGCCACCCCTTTAGTGGCACGCCTTATCGGAACCCGGATAAGGTGATAAGTGAGCAAGGGCCGGATCGTCACTCCCTTAGTGGCGCGCTACATCAGCGCCCGGATGTAGTGGCAAGTAAGCAAGGGTCTTCACACTTTTCACGACGGGTGCGGGGGGCAAGGAAGATAGTCAGTGAGAGTAGGATTCGTTTAGGTAGTTGGAATGTAGGGTCTCTAACAGGAAAGTTAAGAGAGTTAGTGGATACGGCGATTAGGAGGCGTGTGAACATCTTGTGCGTACAAGAGACAAAGTGGACGGGCCAAAAAGCAAAGGAAGTGGAGAACACCGGTTTCAAGCTGTGGTACACTGGAAAAGAACGGGGCAGGAATGGAGTAGGTATCTTAATCGACAAGAGTCTTAAGAGTGGAGTTGTCGACGTGCGGAGACAAGGGGATAGGATCATTCTAGTGAAGCTAGTTTTGGGGGACTTAGTTTTGAACGTCATTAGTGCTTATGCACCACAAGTAGGACTAAGTGAATCCATCAAAATCCAATTCTGGGAAGATTTAGATGGTATGATTAGAAGTGTGTCAACCACTGAAAAACTCTTCATCGGAGGAGACTTCAATGGACATGTAGGTGAAACTAGTGGAGGGTTTGAGAGGGTGCATGGGGGTTTTGGGTATGGCGATAGGAACCAAGAAGGTGAGGACTTCTTGAACTTGGCCATAGCTTACGACCTCATGATAGCTAACACCTTCTTTAGAAAAAGACAATCCCACTTAGTTACCTTTAGTAGTGCCCAACACTTTTCCCAGATTGATTTTGTTCTTGCTAGGAGAGAGGACAGACGAGCCTGCATGGATTGCAAGGTTATACCTGGGGAATGTGTCGTCTCACAACACAAACTTGTGGTGGCTGATTTTCGCTTTCCGCTGCGTTCTAGAGTAGGTAGAGGCGTTCGAGTTGTGAAGACGAAGTGGTGGAAGCTCAAAGGAGACGTGTCTCATACTTTTAGGGGCAGAATGATTGAAGAAGGTCCGTGGAAAGCAGGTGAAGAAGTAAACAAGATGTGGGAAGATATGTCAGCTAGCATTCAAAAGGTAGCTACGGAAGTGCTTGGAGTTACTAGAGGAAGCAACCGCGAACCCAAAGATACGTGGTGGTGGAACGACGAAGTGCAGAAAGCTATTAAAGAAAAGAAAGAATGCTACAAACGCTTGCACCATGACAAGACCGACGACAATGCGCAGAAGTACAAATTGGCCAAGAAGAATGCAAAGAAAGCTGTGAGCGAAGCAAGAGGTCGGGCTTATGAGGATCTATACCAGAAGCAAAGTACGAAGGATGGTGAGAAGGACGTGTATAAGATAGCCAAGCTTCGAGATAGGAAGACGAGAGACTTAAACCAAGTGAAGTGCATCAAGGACGAGACTGATAGGCTTTTAGTGAGGGACGACGAGATCAAGAATAGGTGGAGGGATTACTTCAACAAGTTATTCAATGGAGAGGATGACGACTTAGGAATTGTGTTGAACGACTCCTTTGATGACTCCAATAGACGTTTTGTTAGGAGAATTCAAGAGTCCGAGGTGAAAGAAGCCTTAAAACGAATGAAAGTAGGTAAGGCTCTAGGACCTGATAACATACCAATCGAAGTATGGAGGTGTCTCGGAGATGTGGCTGTAGTTTGGTTAACTAAACTATTCAATAGCATTTTCCGATCAAATAGGATGCCAGATGCGTGGAGGAGAAGCACTCTAGTACCAATCTTCAAGAATAAAGGGGATGCTCAAAGCTGTACAAACTATAGAGGGATTAAGCTTATGTGTCATACAATGAAGCTTTGGGAGAGAGTGATAGAACATCGCTTGAGACGGATGACAAACGTTTCGAAAAACCAATTTGGTTTTATGCCTGGGAGGTCAACCATGGAGGCCATCTTCCTAATAAGGCAATTGATGGAGAGATATCGAGAGCGAAAGAAGGATCTACATATGGTTTTCATTGATTTGGAGAAAGCATACGACAAAGTGCCAAGGAAAGTTATGTGGTGGGCACTAGAAAAGAAGAAAGTCCCCACAAAGTATGTTACCCTCATCCAAGACATGTATGATGGTGCCGTTACTTGCATCAGGACATGTGATAGTGTAACTAGTGACTTTCCTATTAAAATAGGACTACATCAGGGATCAGCTTTGAGCCCGTATATTTTTGCCTTAGTGATGGATGAGATCACGAAGGATATACAGGGAGAGATTCCTTGGTGTATGCTCTTTGCGGACGATGTGGTGTTAGTCGATGAGAGTAGGACGGAGGTCGATAGGAAATTGGAATTGTGGAGACGAACTCTAGAGTCCAAAGGGTTTAGGCTTAGTAGAACTAAGACGGAGTATATGGGGTGTGAGTTTAGTGGGATACGACCAGTGGACGGAGATGTCTGTCTAGACGGGCAAGTAGTACCTACGAAAGATACTTTTCGATATTTAGGGTCGATGCTGCAGAGCGATGGCGAGATAGATGAAGATGTTAGTCACAGGATAAGAGCGGGGTGGGTGAAATGGCGACAAGCATCAGGCGTCCTATGCGATAAGAAAGTCCCGCAGAAGCTAAAAGGCAAGTTCTACAGGACAGCGATTAGACCTGCGATGTTGTATGGCGCAGAATGTTGGGCTACTAAAAGACGACATGTCCAGAAGATGAGTGTAGCTGAGATGCGTATGTTGAGGTGGATCTGCGGTCACACGAGGAAAGATCGGATTAGAAATGATGACATACGAGATATGGTTGGGGTCGCACCAATAGAGGAGAAGCTGATCCAACATCGTTTGAGATGGTTTGGACATATCCAACGCAGACCTCCAGAGGCACCGGTACGTATCGGAATTCTTAATCATTTCGAGAACACCCGGAGGGGGAGAGGGAGACCAAGATTGACATGGGAAGAAGCGGTGAAAAGAGACCTTAAAGAATGGAACGTCTCCAAGGAGTTGGCGATCGATAGGAGCGCTTGGAAGTTAGCAATTCATGTACCGGAGCCATGACGTAGGAACTTAGGGGTAGGAGCGATGCCATAGGTTTGTAGGTCCCTCTATTAGGTCACGGTCGAGGTCTAGGTTTCTACTATTACTATTATTATTAGAGGTATTATTATTAGTATGGCTAGTCTTACTATTAGTATTTTTATGTTTTGTATTTTTTTTGTTCTTGGATGTGTTCTCTTGTTGGGTTTCTTTCTAGCCTACCCCAACTTGTTTGGGACAAAAGGCTTAGTTGTTGTTGTTGTTGTTGTTGTTTGAGAAATTTGTAATTAACAAAGTTAATTAGTGATGTGTGTGCTTGCTTTCTAGAAAAAAAATCTGTTTTTATGTCTTGTTGCTTGTTTTTCGTGATGTAAACTTCTCTGAAATTTTTTCTATCTTATTAGAGTTTGTAGATCTTTGAGTCGTGGTTCTTTTGGCGTTGGTTTCACTATTTTATAATTAGTTATGAAATTTTAGTGAATTACATGATAGTGGTGCGCATATCTACCATTCTGCTGCACAGTTCTGTTTGTTGGGCAAGAAAGACGTATTTTTGAAAAATACCTATCCGTATATTTTGGATACAATTATTCTAAACTTTATGCTCTTTCTGAATATATGTAAATTATTGCATATTTTGGATTTTAAATGGATGTTCAAGTATGAAAATGAAAGAAATCGTCAGATCTGTTTTTCTGAACAAGTTGCTTGTTTTGATAAATTGTAATTAATAAAATACTTTTATAGAAAGTTTTTGAATCAAAATGTTCTATTTCGAGTTACGAATCTGTGAAAATTAGTTTCATATTTTTTTTCATTTAGATTTGATGCTCCAACTGGTCAAAACTTTTCGGTCGTCAGTCTGTTTCATAACTGGACTTGTTACTTTTATGACATTTTACTCAGAAATTTTGAACAGACCTTGCTTTTTCTTTTTCCATTAATAGGTAGCCTACTGCATATGCTAAGTTTTCTGTGTAAATTACTTTTATGGAAACTGAAAGGAAGATGATCCTTTAGACCAAATGGTTGAGATGAAAAACAGAAAATATGATGACGGTGCTTCGCACACAACATCAGGATTTGTCTTTTTTTATTCTCCCTGATGGTAAATGATCTCTCTCTGAAATTTTTACTGGTAGTTGCACTCATTGTAAGGAGCTCTCTGTATTTATTTCGGATTTTTGGTGACCGAAAAATATCAGATTTTATCGGGTCCCAAATTGCACATTTTAATTAGTTAAAATATATTCTAATTAATCAAATTAGTTGAAATGCTAATTAGAACACTCCTTAAACACCCTCCTTTGTATTTTGAATTGTAGATTAAATTTCAAAGGTTTAAATAAGTAGTTGTAATGTTAAACCTTTTTGCATTTGAAAAAACGAGCGACAAGCATACACAAAGATTCTAATTAATGAAGTTAATTACGAACAAGTTGAAACACGTGTATTGTATATGTGCTAACTGGTTTTTGTAGGAGCATCGTGGATTTGGTATGGCTCAAGATTCCAATGCCTTGTGTGTTGTAATTGTGTAAATGTATGCATGTGTGAATGTGTGTGTGTTTTTTTTTTTTGAAAATAGACTCCCAAGCAGGGAGGCCTGCATTTCACTAAGCAAAATGCCGTGCATGTGTGAATGTGTGTAATGTGGCCTTTGGTGTCATTAATTATTTTTAATGTAACTTGTGAGGCTTGCAAGTCCTTAAGGCCTAGGAGGGAATTAGGATTTTTTCACATGTATTTATTTCCATTAATTATTAGATAGGATCTAGATAATTAGTGGGAGGGCTTGAATTAGATTAGTCTCTTGGAAACCTTCGATTTTTGTCGCTACCGTTCAGCGTGTTTCCTGCTCTTGGTTCACCTTGAACCTAAACAACAAACTCAACCAACACTTTAATAGATGGATGATGAGTTTCAAATTTAAATCCAACCACCTTAGATCTTCAATCAACGAACTATTTGATTTTTTGGTGGCTAAACTAATATGCAAAAAAATATATGAAATGTGAAAATTCCCTTTTTTTTTTCTTTTCTTTTTGCGCAAGTGAACAGAACCACACAAAAATGATTGGTAAAGAAAAGCTTATAAAAGAAATTAATTTCGGCCAATAATTAAATAAGAGAGAGAAATTGATTTTTTTTTATTTTCTTTTCTTCTTTTTCCTTGCGCAAGAGAAAAACAAAATGGAAATTTCCATATTTAATTGAAATTTGTGCAGCCAGCAAAATTAAATAAGGAAAAAAAATTTCCTTATTTTCTGAAATTTTCACGCATCACCTTCCTTTCTACAAAACTTTTAGCAGAAACTTTCACAATTATATTTTGCAACTTGTTTAACAAATTAATGCATGAAGTAATAATATGAAACATATTATTACAATATATGATGTCAATATTATTCCTATAATGCTCCCTAACATTATACCAATAATATTCATATACTTTCATGAATTTATTTATGGCCTAAGCATGTCATTTTTCATGACATATTATTTTAACATTTTATCACATGCATTTTCATACATCATATAAAATGTAAAACACTTGTTGTTTCTCTTCAGTTGGTGTGACCTTATAGAGGATCTACGTCATCTTGATCTACGTCATCTTGGTAATAATATAAAATATTTTATATTATAGACTATAAGAGGTTCTATCACTACATTATAACCACCCAAACGACACAGTCATTACGTACTTGATCCACTTGATCTGTGTCTATCCTTGTTTCATGATATTATGTATAATATGCAAAATAGGATCGTGTCATTTTTGCATTATATTCATTTTCTTGGTCTCTTAAGTGAATTATAATTATAACTACATCAGTTATATTGTATGCTATATAATTCCACTTTACCAAGGGGCCCAGTAATATCATAACTCAAATAACCGAGGGACAATGATAATCGATATATAAACTTCTCCCCACAAGTCACACAAAATGAACTACTAATTTCCTCCATCAACAGATAACTAAGATCAGTAAAAAGATGGTATTAATCAGTTTTTTTCTGAACCGTTCAAAAATAACAGTTTTTAAAAATTCGAAAAAATACTTAAAAATTTTGAAAAAAATGTAAAATTTGGTCGGCAAGGAGATTTCAATAGGGAGATCATATTTGACGATTTGAATCGGTCATTTTGAAGCAGATCTAAGAGTCTCGATTAGTATACACCAAATCTTCCGTACATTAGTATGCACCATAAGTTTTCTCTTAAATTAAATTAGTTCAACACAACACACATAAGAAAGAGCTTTGGTTCATTTTGACATCATTTAACAATTTTTTTATTGTTGTTATTTCTTTTATTATTTTTATTCTTGAAATTATTTATGTTTCTATCCTTTTAAAAATTGATTTAAAGAGCTTTGGTTCATTTTGTCATCATTTCAGAATTTTATTATTTTGGGATTTTATAAAATTTATATATATTCTTTTAGAATTTTGTACATTTGTAAAATTTTAGAAATACTTCAAAAATGTAAAAGGCCCATGATTTGACAAATTTTATATCAAAATATTTGTGATTTTTGTTTCTTTGGATCTTCAAAAATATTTTACTTTAATTTTTCTGAATTTTATTTTTATTTTTGGAATTTTATGGAATTTAATTAATCTTAAAAATATTTCAAAAATAGAAAAGAGCATTAAAATTACATATTTTGATATCAAAATATAAGTGCATTTGAATCGTATGGATTTTTAGAAATTTTTGGACATTTTATTTGAATTTTTATGAATCTTCTATTATCATTTATGAAATTCTTTTAACCTTGAAAATATTTCAATAATAAAAAGGAGCATCAAATTGACAGATTTTTACATCACAATATCAGTAAATTTGGTGTTTTTAGATTTTTAAAAATTTCTGAAAATTTTATTCAAATTTATCTTCGTTTTCTACTATTTTTAAAGAATATTTAAAATTTTAGCTGATTTGGAATTTTCTGATTGGTCTATTTAAGCAGGGAGAACTGAGATGGCGCTGACTGGGTCTGATCTGGCGGTGACGGGACCTGTTTACGTGGCAAAGCACGAATTGAGGTTTGAATGACCGCTGACCATCCTTAATTGACTTGTGTGACTTCGAAACATGACTCGCCTCACCAGGTTTGGACTAAAGCGGATCGTCTGTGGTCGTGGGTCTCCATTCTCTCTCAAGGTTTGCTCCAGTACGCTTATATCAAAGGAAGGGAATGTATAGAGAGGTAAGGGGTGACCGGAGGAGTGTACCCTTAATTGACTTTAGCTTAATATGCATTTTGATGCCCAATCTAGATCAGTTGGAGCTTGTTTCATGTGTCCAAATCATCACAAGGTGCAAGCACAAGTCATTTCACATTTGTCACAATTTACAATTTTCATTTTTATGCAAATTTGCCACCATTTTTATGTAAGTTAGGTGAATCAAGCTTCAAGATTTGCATACCCTTTGAATTTATGTTATTCTCATGTGTTTTATTAATTTATACTTGTACATTTTTTTTTGTTATACTTAAATTCGTTTTTTGTTTTATTTGACACATACATGATCTAATTAACTCACCTTCATCAAAATGCATATTAAGCTAAAGTTCAAAGACATACACATTTTTTCTTTACTAGAAAAATTTTATAGTGGACAGCTTCATTATTATTTTTTTATTATATATTTTCTTTCAAGAAAATCTCTTTTTTTTTTTTTGTTTTACCGAGAGACCAGATGCAAACTGATGCAAATATGGTCTTTAAAACTCTTTTTTTTTTATCTATATTTTTAGAAATATTCCCTGTCTCTACCTTTGTAAAACATGTGTAACAATCTAAAATGTAAACAAATACAACCACATAAAATTGTTTGATGCAAACAAAAATATGACTCTCTAAATGCAAAATTTTTATGCAAATTCACTATTCCTAAATGCAAACCTGATGAACACCTATTTTTATTGGGAATTTCTTTTTTTATAATGAAGATATGAGCAACATTTTGAGGACTTAAGCTATATGCATATTTCACAAAAATGTAAATCTAGTAATCTACCATTTGTTTTATGAAAATTACTAACATATGAGAAGCCTCATTATTTTATTACATATTTTAAGATTCATTTTATTAGTCCCTGGAAATTAATGCCACATAAAAAACTCTATTTTGTCACAAATTCATTTTGTTGATTTAGCACTTTTTTAAGTCACTTTTAATCAGGGGGTGGCATGCACAAACACCTTATTAAAGACACAATAGGCTATTTAATGCATTGACATTAACATTAGTAAATAATTTTCAAGCAGTTCACTCGTTTCTAGAACAAAGTAACAAACAATAGGCAGTTAGGCACCCATACAGAACAACTTTTTTTAGTTGTACAAATCTTGTATACTGATGTCAGTAAAAACATGACGAGACCAATTCTCCATCCAAATTACTTTCTAAAGCATGCCTCGCAAATTTGCCCAAGTCTATATAATGACCATTTGTAAAATACATTTGCAATAGCTCATGCATTACTCTTACCATGTCCATACAAAATGAAACTAATCAAACCAGTCTTAAAAACTGATATTCAGAAATAGAGATTACCCAAGTATCAGATTCTTAAACTGAAAAGCACTAAGAGAAACAAAATCAGAGAGTAAAAACACTCCAAAGAACCAGAAAGAAAAATGTCTACTTTCAGCGGTAGCGGCGGAGGGACAATGTCTGGTTCCTCTTCCAGGTGGCACGACGGGATGGCCTGGCCTTGTGGTGAGTGTGGCCCTTGCCACGCAGGCCACGGAATTTCTTGCCAGCAGAGGTGAGACCACGGAGTTCGCGGTGCTTGTGGACCCCCTTGCATATCCAGTTGGTCCTGGGGTCATTGCGTATTGCAGCATGGGCAGCATCGACAAGGATAACCTCAAAGTACTTGTAGGTTGAATCCTGCAGTCACAAGGAAAAAAGACGTGAGTACAAAAGAAACACCGATTAGAACTTGCTGAATTGATTGCATTAGATGGGACTTCAAGTATTGTAATAGGCAGGGTTTCACTAGCAGCAGCAATTTTTGAGAAAGAACAACATAGATCCCCAAGGACTGTGCTAACAATATGAACAACATAGAAAGAGAAAGTAAGCAACCTCATTGACCCAGTAAGAGTTGAGAACACGAAGGCCGCCAAGCTTGCGTGCAGCTCTTTCCTCAGCAACAGACCTCTTGTTCCTCTGGAACTTGAGCTGGGTGATACCCTGGTGCTTGGGCTTACCATAGACAATACCCTTGGGGACTGGCCTCTTCCTGCCACCACGTCTAACGCGCACACGATAGACGACAAAGCCCTACAATACAAATACAAACATGCTTATCAATATCCATAGAATATAAATTGAATGTGCACAAATCATCAGTATATGTTGTCTTTCCGTGTACACACATGACAGAGACAGAACAGGAGAAAGAGCTTCTTATATAAAAATTACCTGCTTGGCCTTGTATCCAAGGCGGCGGGCCTTGTCAGGTCGTGTTGGCCTGGTGACGCGCACGATGGAAGGATGCTGCCGATACTCCCAGCACCTGACACGCTGGAGGAACCTCATCACATCCGACTGCTTCTTCCGCCATAGTTCCGACACGTATTTGTACGCACCTGCTCAAACAATACAATGAAACCAACTAAATTAGAAGGACAAGGCATTAGAAGGAGAAGATCGATAGAGAGATCCGGAGCTCAAGCTTACCCATGGCTTTCTGCCTCTCCTCTCTTCTCCTCTCTCCGCTGGGACTGGGGAAGACGAGACGGACGGCGCTCGGACTCGGAGAGAATGGGACTACTGGACTAGGGTTTTCCTCAATATGTTATATTATATATAGATCTTAATCGGATCTGGACCGTCCGATTTATAATATTATCTTGAGATTGGTAATTTGGTATATTAACACCCACAGGCCACAACACCTCCCCTCACTGATTAGCTCTCAAGATAAATTAAAGAAATTGAACATATATTCTTTATAGTTCACATATAATAATTGTGTATCAAATTTTATGCATTTTGAGACTCAATTGCCCATATCCAACATACAATTACCAAATTTTACAGTTGGTTTTCTCCTGCTTGATCAATTGCCAACTGAATCTCAAATTGTACAAAATGTTTACACATCCTATCTAAACTACAAACACCATATCTACAATCTTACATTTCAAATTTTGACAACCATTTCATCAAATTATTCCAATCCGTACATTTTGTTCACTATTATTGTTGCTAATACCGTAATTAAAGTTTTTATTATTAATCAATTGATAAGCGCAAAGAGGCGAACAACTTCTATCTCTATTTGTCTATTTGTTTTGTGTTCTCTCTTCCTTTTTTTTATTTAGATTAACTAAGTTTACTCTAGTAGTCCGATGCGAAAGAAAACTCGATGATAGGGGCAATTCAGAGTCAAGACTCAAGAGAGAGACAGACAGACAGACATATCCTCTAGACTGCTCAAAAAAAAAAAAAAAGATCTAGAGTAGTCCACCTGGTCGTTTTTTTAGCAGTCCAGAGGATCCGACCCCAGAGAGAGAGAGGCACAAAAAAAAAACAAGAAACGACTAGAGAGAGCTCGCGGAGAGACGAGACGGTGCGGATCGGAGCTTGGGATGCGAGGAGGAAAGTGTAGACTGGGGACTTGGGGCCGACTAGCCGAGTGCCCGAGTCTGACAAAAACAGACAGAGAGGAACTGAGCCGAATTTGTATCTTTTTTTCGATAGTAACACTAACAGACCAACAGCCCGCAGGCAAAGTGGCAACTGACAAACCTTCATGAGAAACTATTACAACTAGGCCTGTCAGTCAGTTTTGAGTCGTATAAACTTTGCAATATATACTACCACGCGATGCCCTCGTATGTGGACAAATAAAGAAAAAAAAAACAATGTTTGCCAATTAAAATATATTCCTTAATTTACCAGCGATACAAATAGATGTGTTATTCAATTTATTTCTATATTAGATAGAAAACCAATCAATAGTGTTGCTTCGGCTGGCGATTGATATCAAACCGCAGATTAAACCAATCGAATAGTAGAAACCCCTGTTTGCACGCTAGACCTACCGTATTACACCTCTTCGCATGCGTGCGTTTATAATTTGTATAGATATAGATTTTGTAAAAGCTGAACGGAACTCAAAATTCTTACGTTTACTAAACGAAATTTTAAACGGGACGCTAATTATTCACTGTGTACTAACAAGAAATTTTTTACATTTACTAAACGAAACGTTAAACTTAAAAGACCTTTAACGTGGTTGTTTTTCACGTTTGACAAGCCTAGTTACATTACATATATGAGCAAAGTTCCGGTGCCACACTTTAATTTTTAATTTTAAATTTTTAAAATTTAAAATATAATCGTCCAATCTAAATCGTTGATCTTGTTCATTTTAACGAGGGATGCGTTGTCATAAAATTTTATAATTTTTAAAGTTTATTTGATCCTTGATCAAAAGGTCCAAAATGAACGGATCAAAATAACAAAAATATATTAATTCTAATATGTCCATTTTTCAAAACAGAGAGGCCGAGTCTAATTCATTAAAATTTAATAATTTATATTTTTACAAAATATATTAAATTTAAAAACTAATTATTGTGTTATTCTATTTTTCTATTTTTTTAATATTTAATCAATATATTTTAATTTTGAATGTCTGACATTAACTAATGTCGGACTTTCAAAATCCGATATTATTATAATACTTGAAAATTTTCGATTAAATTAATAATATTTTAAGAATCTAATGTTATATAATAACATTAAAACAATTTTCGAGTGAGTTTGAGATAAATAATCACAACTAAGAAACTTGGCCGATTTTACTCCACCACCAAGATCAACCTCAACTTGATAAAATACAACAAGTTAATATGACAAACATGATAACATTATCAAGTTGCAAATGTTTAGCAGAAACTTTTGAGACAGAAAAACAACCAGATAGAACTCCTGCATTGTACAGTCACTATAGCACAGGACTGTTAACAAAACCAAAATCAGATAAGAAAGCATAATTTTCCAATTATAATCCCAATTGTGACCACTATCAACAGATCAGGTATCATCCAGTTTACACCAGTTTTCATACTGAATGCCTTGAGAAAGACGTTGAAGAGCATTAATTTTGAAGTTTCAAAATAAAATGAAGGGAAATGAAATGCAATTCAGCAACCTTTGTATCCCCAAGAGAAGGCATAGGTATGCCGCCATATCCCGGAACCTGAGAAGACTTATTAGCATCATTAGGATCAATTTCACCGTATCCTCGAGCAGCTGCACTTGCTCTTGCCTCCCACTGTTGCAGTGTCCCAAAATCAGATACCGGTAAGTCTTTTACCCTACTCAGTAGTACAGTCAATGGGTTCAGTTGCTCCTACATTTACATCCAAATGATATAGCAAAACTAAAACCACAGGTGTGTAATATGATCAGTATAACAAAACTAGATATTTCATACTTATTCACACCGACCCTGACACAAAATGCTCTTAAAACTGATATATACTATAATGTTGCTTGCTTGTAAAAAAGACGGTGATCCTTCTGGTGAGTTGGTGCAACAAGTGCATCAATTCCACTACTAATATTATATTAATGTCCTGAAGAATTTCCAAACCAAATTCCTAAATTCTTAGAAACAAACCCTGACATACAAAACAAATGAATCTCCCTGCTAATTTTTATATATCAGCCTCCACAATAACCAGATCGCAGTTTCATATGTAATACATCAATGTTTACCAAGGGCAATGAAAAAGTGAGCCAGAAAGCAAAACTATATAGCAAAATACAAAGAAAAGATAAACCTCAACCCTCTTAAGAAGATCTTTCAATTTCTCCCGCCGCCGACTCCTATTGTCATCCCCATCTCCCATTTCATCTGCAGCAACCAGCAAGCTTGTCACTTTCAGCTACAAGTTCACCATCACATCTTTCGCAGTGGAACACATCATCAGTAAAACTAATAAGTTGCAGTGCATCAAAAGCAGAGTATCTGCAACCAAAACTTGTAATGAGCATCATTTACATCATAGGCTAATTTCCATAGGTGATGTGTTTGGATTGATTGTTGAGTGACAATAGAATGATTAACACGATCTAACTAGAGGAAATGTGTAAAATTAAGCAAGTTTTGTGCCTCCACGAGGCAAACAAACCCTTGGAAACTCTTCTTGATTTTTCATTACCTTTTTCCACAATTTGGACAGACATATGTCTGGACAGTGTTCCTGCTATCCAATTCATCTTTCAACTTTTTCTTCATTTTGTGTATCCGGTATCTAACAACATCATAGATCTGCTTGTATTAAAGAAAGGAAATAAGAATTAAAAAACATGAAGTATTTAAGATGTAAGTCCAAAACAGAACCTTTACTAAGAATAGCACCTGTGCATAGTCCAAGCAGCAGTATGAATGGGTATGCATTTTAACCTTCTCCTCGCCTTCCTTACCTGTTTGATGGCCTTCGCCAGTCGCAGCAGCAACTGCTGCACTAAATATTTTCGCACCTTTTGCTGACTGGATATAACGATATATCATATATATACAACGATGGCTTAGAACCTTCTAATGGAGAGGTCACCGTTTGACATTGTAAAACGATGTGGAAAATAATGACTTATTGTTTAATATGAAATTATAACAATTATTTTTTTGTCATAAACAAAGACAGTGTTATGGTAGCAGTATCATTCATGTATTTATAAACAAGTAAACTTATACAAATCATATATATAACATGGGAGACTGAATTTACTTTTCAAACCTATAGTTTAAATATGCGACCCATGCTTTTGTCGCCAGAGACTATTGACATTTTAAAAAAAAAAACGACAAATTTTAAAGTTTGGATCACAAAGTGACAAAAGAAAGTTACAAACCTCTTTTCTATGGTCCCTAGTGACAAACTTCTCTTCCTAAAAAAACCTCAAAATTCGACGGAGTTGTTTTGAATGCAGCTTCAATGCCTTAGCCAAATCTTCCTCTCTAACCCACTGGCGCCTGTAGAATTTTTTTTTGTTGTGTGTGAAACAAATGAAGATAACAACAAGACTAGGAATAGTAGAAAGGTGGGGTCTTGTTCATGCCAGGTTGAAAATTTTCATTCAAAAATAAAATAAAATCAAATACAGTCCAACTGATTAGCAGGTCAAGAATATTGACCACTCCCAAAATATGTTGGCCATGTTTGGTAGAGGATTAAAGGCGGAGTAACTCATTTAATCCACTTTTACTCCTCCAAACATGATTTAAATTTGGTGGAGTAGTGTGGAGTAAGAAGGAGTAAATTATTCTACCATTTTAGGTGGAGTAAAGTTACTCCACATGGATCAAGAGATGATTTGTTGGTTATCATTATTTATTTACTCTTACTTCATATTTATTCCATTTTTTTATACCAAACATGATAAAGTTGGAGGAGTAAAGTGAATTAACTATTTACTCCTCCTTAAGCTACTCCACGTTTTACTGCTCTACCAAACATGGCCTTAACAATTAGCATATCACTTCTAAAACTCGGGTTTTGTTGGACTGACGGATTGAAATTGATACATTTTTTTTCTGGGTTTAGTCATATTATATTTCCCAGGGGAAGTGGTCAGATGAATGCCAACTCCCGATTTTCACCTAAAAAAGAAGTGCTAAGAAGGATATATTGAACAGAATTAGGACATGCAGAATCTGTCTTAACTGGGTTAGGCTAACAACTGTTGCATGAAACATTGCTTTGTACAGCTTTACCTAAAAAGAGCCTTTATTCCCTATTCGGCGAGACATTGTTTGTATCCATGAAATACAATCCACCTACATTTTTGCAAATTTGCAATGAACATCTGCCTCCTCTACCTCAAAAATAACAAGTCTACTGAATCACTAACTTCTAGAGAGAACCCGAATATAACTATCACCAGATGATACAAACAGTGGCGGATCCAAATAGAAAGTATCTCAGGCACTTGCCTGGAATCTTTTTTGAAAAATTAAGGGTCTAAATATGAAGTATCTCAGGCACTTGGATAGTCAATTGGGATGCCGATTCAAGCAATTTGCAGAATCGTCAATTGGGATGTCGATTCAACAACGCTATTTTTAAAATTTCGAATTTTTTACAGTTATTATTGAAATTCGAATGAACAGTGGTATTGGCTAGGGGACAGCTTTTCTAGTTACAAATCTTGGAACTCAATTGTTGATATTCTGAATTTTGCTGAACATTTGCCGAACCTGGATAGGAAAGCTTTTCTTACAGTTTTTAGTGCTTGTTGTTGGAGCATATGGAAAATTAGAAATGACTTCATATTTAATAGCACACCCCTGAAAAATATGCGACAAATCTTATTGATTATTTTCTATTTGGTTAAATATTGGCTAGGGCTTTGGAATGACACAGAAGGACCAGCGGTGGACAAGTGGCTACCGGCTGATTGGGACCTGATTCCCCTTCAGATGGTTCCAGAGGAGACCAGCTTGGGGATGAACATGACTGAACTGGCGCTAGCATACTGAAGAATTCAAATTTAAGTGTTGCTGAGCTACAAATATAGACAATTTTGATAGTTTTTGCATGTGTTTTGTTAAAAGCTCTTATATGCTAGAGAGGTTTTGAGTACTGTACGTATGGTTATGGGGTTCAAAAAGAGTTTTGGGTTTTAAGTAGAATCTGAATCTATTTCGGGTAGGTTATGCAGTTTTGTCTTACTTCTAATTTGCATTGTACTTTGTTTCATTTTCATCAAAATGAAACTGGGTGGCGCTCCCACTTTTTTTCAAAAAAAAAAAAAATTCGAATGAACAGTAATGTTAGTTTTAATTTTTTCGATACGTGGAGGAAAGTGTAGACTGGAAACTTGGGGCCGACTGGCCGAACTGACCCGAATTTGTATCTTTTTTCGGTAGTAACACTAACAGACTAACAGCCTGTAGGCAAAGTGGCTACAAGCAAACCTTCATGACAAACTGTTACAACTAGGCCTGTCACTTTTGAGCCGTATAAACGTTTAAATATATACTAGCATAAGATTTTCTGATAATCTTATATATGTGCATAAACATATATAGATGTGTAGATTAGTCAACTTGAATACTTTATTTTATAGCGTTAGCTTTCGCACAATACTAAATCCCAACCTTGGTCCACGTTCGACGATCGTTATAACCTGGCCTATGTGTCATCACAACATCACATGCGCAAAGAATTAAGTAATAATAAACACAAAGAAGATAACTCGAATGTGTCTACTGTCAACAAAAGAAAGGAAGAAAAAAAAAAAAAAAATCGTCGACAGCAGGGTTCGAGAACCTGCGCGGGCGAAGCCCAACAGATTTCAAGTCTCTCTCCTTAACCACTCGGACATATCGACGCTATTGGTAATTAGGTTCTGAGGCCTTTTTATATCTTTTCTTCACCCCGGTTCCAAAAGTAGGCGAAGCTGAAACTGAAAACGCTCGTGACAACCTTACAAATTGGATCTCCCTAGATAGCCGCTATCTAGTTGTATCGAAAAAAAAAAACTTTACAAATTGGATCGTCACTTTAATAACCTACTACTGCTACTTGTAAATGAACTTATGAAGAAATTACAACTTCTTTTACAAATCTGGTCGTATCAATTTTACAAATTAACATTAGAATTTGGTTTGTCGGCATTAAAAATATATTGCAATATATTGAGGTAATGCTTATATAAACACGATATTTTTGTTTCAATTATAACTAAATTGTTTGATCTTTCTTGGTAAAAGAACATTCAATTCATTTTGCTTTTTTTTTTTGTTTACAATTTTCACAAGTAGTCGTATAAAATTTAATTCGCTTGTGGTCAATGAAAATGCAAGCGATATCTTAAGAGGGGATAATATATATACTTTAATATGACAGTGGCTTTATACTGTTCAGTTTACAATTTTTAATTGATATGTACACCATAGCACTGCAATTGTTAATTATTACTTTCCCGTATAATTTTATTTTGAAGAATAACAACGTTTCTTTGCAAAAAAAAAATAAATAATAATAATAAATAAATAAAAAGGAGAAACATTCAATTCAACATATAGATAGTAGGAGTTGCTGAACAGTTCATGAAACCAATCAGAATTTTCATGCTATTAGTGTTGATTAGTTCCTAATATATAATACTTGAATTAAAATTTAAATTAGTAAGGTACCTGTAAACACATAGTCAACGCGCGCATTGTTCGTTAAAAAAAGAAAAATTGTTGATTGCGGAATGTTATTGTTAGCCATGAGTGATGAGTTGAGCATAAGTAATAAGAATGATAATGGGCATGCCGAGAACGTCGGATGTACACCAGAAATAGAATTAGCCGTTGCTCTTTATATAAGAACAAGAACGATACACTTAATTAATTGTCATCATCTCCCTGGGCCCTGGCCAGTGTTTAATTTTCAACTTCTCGATCGATCGGTCATGGCAAATTCCAACTTCTTCGTAGGATTCCTTCTCCTCGTGCTCCTTGTTGAGGTCAGTTCTGCGTCTCGATCGTCTTGCAATATAATTGATTAACTGTAACACTTTTAATTTCCTATTAATTCTACTTCTCTGTATTAATTCATTCTGATATCTATACCTATACCTAGCTAGCTAATATATCTGAATATCAAATATATATGCTTTTTCAGATGAATGTAATCGAGCAGCCGTGGATACAAGGAGCTGAGGCCATAGGTACAATTAATTAATCCCGTCCAAATTTAATTTACTTCATTTCTCGTAATTAAGAAAGAAAAGTCTCAACTCCATTCAGAAGTTCCAATGGAAAACTATATCAAACTATTATTAATATTAATATAGCACATCTTAATTAATTTAATTTGGAGCCAAAATATATATATATATATATATATATATATATATATATATGCCCACATTTTGATTTTTCAATTTTTATCTAAAAAATGACCAAAAGCTCTTAGTACGAAAATGGTAAATACGCGTGCTGTGAAACACGGAAAGGTCTATGCATTCCAAATAAAATGGTAAATATTCCTTCTGAATGAATATATGAATGTAGATTGCAAAGCCAAGTGCAACGTCCGCTGCAGTAAGTCGTGGAAGCCAAAGATGTGCCTTAGGGCTTGCAACACATGTTGTCAGCGGTGCTCATGCGTACCGAGCGGTACCAGCGGTAACAAGGAGGAATGCCCTTGTTATGCTAATATGAAGACTCATGGTGGTGCCTACAAATGCCCGTAAATTCCACAAAATAACACCCTTTTTTCATATTAATTAATTATATGTTTATCTATATCTATATGACAGCATCGCTTTTATGCGATTTTCTGTGTATGCATGACCCTGTTATATGTATTTATGTACCTATATGACAGCATCGCTTTTATGCGATTTTCTGTGTATGCATGACCCCGTTATATGTATTTATGTACTTGGGGTTACATGACATTAATATGTGCTATATATGTACCAGTACCTATGAAATACATTTCTTCTTATTGTTTTCTACCTGATGGAGCACTTTTTTTTTTTTTGAAACAAGTAGAGCTTTAATTTGAATGCTCTACCACTTTCATTAAACGTACATAGTCTTAATACAAATATAGTAGAATTTGATAGGATAACTCTACCGCATGTTGCACGGAAGGATATAAGGTACAAATACCCCTTTTTATTATCTCCTTACCTCTAGCGCATGAAATAAACAACCTCATGAGATCACAAAAATTAATTACAAAACACAAATAAAGTCCTTAAAAAAACAATATGAGAAATAGACCAGAGATTAGTAGCATGCTTATTTTGACACCCCTTCTTAATCCAATGGATGTCACATTGTCGCCCCACATCAACCATTTTTCAACCTTGATTCACCTAAAGAGAAAGCTCAATAACGTCAGGATCATCCAAAAATTTGCTCCTTCAATGCAGATTTTCACAAAATTGACCAATGATTAAACAAAGATTTAATTAAGGAAGTAGTATATCTATAAGTATGATACTTATTTAACTTAAAACTCATTTTATTTCGATTATTCCATAAAATCCAAAATATTGCCCCACAACATATTTGAAAAGCATCTAAAAGAGATCTATGTAAAGAGTTAATATTGTTAATCAAACTGTTTTAGAAACCATAACCAAATTAATCTATTATTAGGACATTTGAAAAAAAGATTCTATTCATCTCTAAACTTGGGCAGTAAACACATGAAGTGGCACATGTCCATCATCGATGTGCTAAATTATCTTTTGTTAATAATTTTCTTTTGCTCAGTAACCTAAAAAAAAATTTAATCTTTAAAGAAACCTTTATCTTCCAAATAATCATGTCCATCCATCTAATTTTATCATTGTTCTCATATAAAGAGAAATAAGAGCTTATCATATATCTCAAAGAGAAATAAGAGCTTATCATATATAGCTTAGTTGTCTCCTAAACTGCAAAGATCTCATATGATTCATCAGGATAGAAGCAATTGTGATAATTTTGTTAGTGCAAATATTATAAAGAGATGGGAATAAAATGTTTATGGGAATTTCACCACACCATTTATCTGTCCAAAATTGCACTAAATTACTATTCCCTACCTCAAAAGAGCAATTTATTTTGACTATTTATTATATATATTTTTAAAGTACTCTAGAAGGGAGACCACTTATTTCTATTTAGGGTGGTGTCATATTTATGGACAATTATATCTTTCCGACAACCATGATAATTTAGATCTTTTATTCTTCACCACCATTTATCTAACAAAGCATAGTTCATGTTTCTTAGGTTGGTGATCCCTAACGCCTTTGTTTTTTAGTACGAGTGACACTCTTCTAATTGATCAAATGATAGTTTTTCTTGATTCCAACATGCCAAAAAAATAGATTGAATAGTATATATTTGTATTTGTATTTGTATTTTTTTGGTATATTATGAAAAAACATCATATATATAGCCAAGGAAGAGAGCACACTATTTATCAAAGTAACTTTGCCCTCATAAGAAAGAAGACACCCCTTTCAACTTTGTAACTTGCGTTGGAAATTGTCTAAAATCTCTTGCCAATCTTTATATCTTGGTTTTTCCAATGCAATGAGATTCCTAAGTAAATGAGTGGAAAGCTATGTAACTGACAACCAAAAATATTAGCTAAATGTGAAGCTTTTTCCTCATTCATCATATTCATTGAGTACGCTTCGCATTAATCGTAATTAATTTTCATACCCAACAGCGTCTTAAACCCAATAAAAACTCTTTTAGGGCCTGAATCATGTTTTCATCATGAAATAATCGTATCAGCAACAAAGTGCAAGTTTATCGATTGATGACAATTATCTATGTATGGACCTAATCCTCTAAGGGTTTCGTAAAAAATTTCGTCTGTAGAAACGGTACATTGTAAATGACTAAATGGAAACCATGACAAAAATGCTAATCATCAATTGAAATACCATGATAATTTTTTTTTTTTGAAAAATTGACGGTGGCTGTCAATTAGAAAAAGGAAAAAAAAAGAATAAAGAAAAACAAAGCTAACAATGTTTTAAGTAACTACATCCTTCCTGAAACTAATTTCAGAAAAAAAAAAAATTGGATGGCAAAGACCTCCCTCTTTCTTCAAAAAAAAACATCCTTCCTGAAGCATCCAGTTTGCAACCGTACGTGCATCATTGTTATTGTCTCTGAATAATCTGCCATTGCGTTCCATCCAAACAGCCCGGAGTGTTGTAGCAAGATAAACCAAGGAAGAGACGCTATTCTGGAATCGCTATAAGGTCTCGATCAGAGACTGCTGACATGAGTAGGAATTAGACGTCTGTGGTAAATTCTCAGTGATTTGGAGAATCCTCCAAACATCAGCAATGTAAGGGCATGTAACAAATAGATGCAAAGTGTCTTCCAACTGCACGCTAGAGCACAGAGCACAACCATGTGTAACCATGATGTTTCTTCTGGCAAACTGGGATTGCGTTAAAATTCTGTCGTTTACCAGAAAGTAGAGGAAAAGCTTGATGTTTGGAGAAATTTTGATTTTCCAAATTAAGCTATAAGATGCAGAAATTTTGCCAGCCGTGGAAAGAGCCAAGTAAGTCGACGACACAGTGAAAGCACCATTTGAAGACCATCTCCATATCAGGTTATCTCTACCAGCTGCATTGACATGAGTTGCGAAATCATCCAAGAGTTGTTGTGTCTCTCTGTTCCAAGGCCAGGTAGCATCTGATGCAAAATCACTTGCCCTGTCGAGTAGGTGATAATTTATAGGCCCCTTTGTACTAGTCCAACAAAGACAGGCCTTACCAGTAACTTAGTTCATGCAGACCTACCTTGCGTACAACAGCAAAAACGATCCGGTACCAGTACTGGCATAGGGGTAAACTGACACCAATTTCAGCCAATAATAAAAATTGGCAGCAATAAGGAGAACAAGCACCGGATTATCCCAAATCAGGAGAGATTTAAATTAATGTATAACATGTCTTTATGCTTAAAAACTATGCACATCGAACTAACAAAACCCAACAATGAACTAAAAATAAAAGAGAGATATCAAGCCATATGGGGAAGTAGAATATTAGGAGATGCTGCAGAAAAACCGATTGTAGCAAGCCAAATTGGACAGTCAGCCGCTCCATTGTGAGATCTCAAATGGAACTTGTGAACGACAAATTGACTTAATTTATTTTTTGCTTCTCTTTTTTCTCTTTTAGCTGACTTAATTATAGAAAGATCAAAGCCAATTTGCAAATTAAAATAATTAATCAACTCAGTTATTGGTAAAGTAGGGATCATTGCACTCATGTTTGAGAGAGTAATTAACATTCACAATTCCTAGCTCTTCTGTTGAATTGTAATCAAAACTAATTAAAATGCACATCTATGCAATACCAATATACCATTCCTTTACAAGTATGCCAGTAAAAGTCAGTAAAACTCTTAATTTCATGTTGTTGTTGTATTATCGGGTCATCCATGACATACATTTCCTAAAAATAGGAAATAACATGCTTATACAATATCACAAGCTTTCAACCAACGTAGCATTAAACTATTTAATTTACACAAAACTCGAGAGTACATACATATGCAAGCACGTAAATATGTAAGCAAATGAAAAACATGTAAATTGGATAAGGGAACTAGGTGGAAGTACATCAACAAAAATTCAATTGTTGTACAACCTGGTTTTGACAAAAATATATGCGTTAAAATCAGCATATATAATTATTTTTGATTGATCAAATTTAATTAAGACAAAGAGCGGCATATTTAAAACTACCTTCTTTAATAATAATGATGATAATAATAATAAATCATATGTAAGATAGAGTGATGCTTCATATATTTGATATTTCCACTGTGGCATCGCGGCATTACATCAGAAACCCCAGATCTTTAATCTTCGGTGAATAAAGAATCTAAAATGGAAGCCATAGCTACTACAAATGCGTAGTCCATGTTAGTATAAATCGTCAAGCCATACGAATCCTGCTGAAGCATCATGGTCTTCATATTTTCCCTAACGTAAATCTGAAGCATACAAATTAATCAAGCTCCAGTCAATTAATACTCAAAATGCAAAAGGATCGCCAAAATCTTCAATTGCTTTTATTTTCGTCCCCCCCCCCCCCTGGAGATTATCTTTATAAATGAAGGAATTATATTGGCAATGTTCTTTTTTTTTATACCTGAGAATAAAAATGAATAGGCAATACAAAAGTTCATGTAAAAGTACAAATATATAATTAATGATTAAGTTAATTAGTTTGGATAAGAGCAGGAAATCACGGAAGCTGCTTATTGAATGAGTTCTTTCTGTTTTGTCTTCTTAATTAAATGTAATACAGTATTAATTCTCTATTACAATCTTACTTTTTGTACATTCAAGCTACAACAATATAGTAATGAAAATTCAATAATTACCTGCGCAACAACTTTGTCTGTTTTTCCTAGATAGATGGTCATATTCTGATTGTTATAACCCTTCTTGACCTTGAAATCACAATGTTGTTCGCTAGTGTTACCGGCATAGAACACATCAAATTCAGGTTTGATTTGAATTAAGTTTGGCGTTTTGATGGTACAAATCAAGTCGCTTTGGTTTGTGCTGTCACCTCTGTACATGTTCCACCTGCTGTGCACGCTTCTAATCTGCAAAAATTACCAACTCATAAATGAAATTTATTGACAAACACAAGTTGTGGTTGTGGAATAGAATACTCTTAATTTTCAAAATGTAAAGAAAAAAAAAATGAAGAAATGGAAAAGGCAAGTAAAAGAAAAGAAAGACAAAAAAGAGAACGAATTAGGAAAAAGAAAAAAAAAAGTTAAAAGATGACAGTCCGGGGGACCTTCTGTTGCATGGTAACAATGATTGCGCCGCTTGCATCGCAAAGCCAACGTTTCTGATGGATGCCGAGGAGGCGACCCTTCAGTTTTAGCACGACGTTGCCGTTTGCATCTGTCACGTCAGAGTCACCATCTTTGCAAATAATTTTTTCTGTCACAGTTAACTCGACATCATACGACATGCAGAATTGTGGTCCCACCACTGGCAGCGGCTGCTCCAGCCCTGTGATCTTAGGTGCCGGTGCCGGTGCTGGTACAGCCATATATATACACTTTTTTTTGTTTCTTTTCTTTGGCTTAATTACAGTGTCGTCCGGGCAGCTTCCAACGTTTCAAATCTTTTAGTTAGAGAGAGAGAGAGAGAGAGTTGCATATATAATAATAAAATCATTCATGCTAAATTTGGATATTATGTTTTTGGTGGTTGCGCTGCCATTGTTGCTGTCTGGTCAACTGAAACATAACTATAATTAGATGATCAACGCTTACATCTTGTATATATTGACACACACACTTCATCATGGTCAAATCGGCGGAGAAAGAATCATCCATCCATCTTAGCTGACATGTCATTAAATTTAAATTTCATAAATGCCGATGGTGCTTTCATGGTACCAAATTTTGAACTTATCGTGTGACGAATTGGCGGGGTTTACATGATTAAAATGGGGGACAATTATTCTACATTTTTTTCATTAATATATAAAGAGAGAGAATGAATTCAATCAAACCAATTTGACCTGTAAGGATGTATGTTTTTTCAAAATACTAATATTAGACCTGTAAGATTGTAAAATTTTTTTTTTTTCGAAATAAGCAAGGGAGCGCCCTGCCACTTTTCATTACTGAAAAGTCAAAAAGTACAAAAAAAGTAACCAAAGCAAAAAAGCCAAATAGCAAATGAGCTGAGCTCATGTTTTTGCCTAGCTAAGATTGTAAATTATTTATTATTAACTTCATAATTATAAAAAAATTTTGATGTAATTATCGTGCGACGTGTCTTCAATAGTATAGGTTGAATTTAAGAAAATCATCAGCTGAAGCACATGATATGCAGTAAATGTATTTCAGAAGCTTTGTATGCACAAAAATAAATGTATATTGCAGGAATTCGCAGACGTGAATATTTCAACTCCACTTTGGAACGTATTTAAGGGAGAAATATAAGTTCTGGTGAAATTATGATATGAAATAAGGCTAGAGTTGATTAAAGGTTGAACATAGTTTGCGTAATGTGCAATAAATGTAATTTTGCAAACCTTTTTGTGCACCATAAATGTAACTTTTCCGATTTCATTCAAGTAAAAATTTGATCGTTGTTTTAGATAATATCTAGATGGAGAAATGCTAGAGTTCAATATATTATTGGACAGATGGATCCGTCCAATTTGATTGTTTTCACGTTTTTAAATTTCAAATGACCGACCAAACTGTTCTATATGTTCTCCATATTGAAAACTTATAAAAAACCAATTTTTATATTTTTTCAAAAACTTTTACTATTTATTTTGGTATTTTAGAAAATCGTTGTTATTAGACGATCCATATTTTTTATATCTTGAATTTTCTAAAATACCAAAAAAAAATAGTAAAAATTTTTGAAAAATTGATTTCTTATAAGTTTTTAATATGAAAAACATATTAAACGGTTTGGATCGGTCGTTTGGAATTTGAATCGTGAGAACGGTCGTATTGGACGGACCCAATAATATGGCTTGGATAGATTAAACAATATCAATTGAAGCACATAATATAATATTGTAAAAAGAAAAAAGGATTACAAATTGAAAAGATGCGAAAAGAAACTAATTATTGCAAAAGTTGAAATGATCAGTCTAAAAATATAATAAAATAAATTAATATTAATATGAGGTAACTGATCTATGTAGGTTGATAATTAAAGGTGAAACCTGAATGCTCAAGTCTTAAGTGGAAAATGATAATTTGGAATTTTTGCAAGGAAGTATGTAATGTAATGCAAGCAAAGTGGGTGTAAAGGCGCATTGCATTGGTACAGAAAATGTGGGCATGAAGCAAATAAGGCGAGGGTGAATGGGTAGGGTGATGGCCTGATGGGATTGGGATTCAATCCGGATTCGCTGTTGCGCTACACCGCGTGTCGCGCACTACGAGCCATCTGATCTTGATCGGACGGTTCACTTTTTACGGGCCTATCAATCTAGGTTACATGCACGGGGCTCCCTTGTCCATTGGATCTTAATCAAACGGACAGCAGACCGCGCGACACGCTGTGTCGCGCGGCAGCCGATCTCAATTTGGATTGGGAGCATGAGAGCAAATAAGTAGGGCCCGGCCCCCAATAACTCCCAACGGCGCGGTCCCCACCCGTCAACCCCATTTATAATTTATAATTTATATTCCCTCCTCCCCTACAATACATACAATTTATTTCTTCACTACAATTTATCAACATCTTCCTTTTCACCTAGCTACTATACTATTTCTCAAGTGTCAAATGTGATTTTTAGTGAGAATTGATCTCAATGAGCATTAATTAACTTCTTCAATTTCAATTGATCTCAATGATAATACTTTTTATATAATAATAAAGTGCAGAGGATCGTCGGTTGAGCCCTTCCTTCCTTCCCTTCTTAAGGTTAAGGGCGTGAATATCGTCATACTATTTATATAATATAATTAAAAAAAAAATCTCTTTGATCTCTTCACTTCACAGTTCACAGTTGACACTCTTTGTTGTTCAGTTTGAAAGTAACTGAACAATGAATTGAATATTCACATCTCCATTTCTTTTGCTTTAAGATTACGATGCCGATGGTGCGGTACCAGATTCGGAACGAGTACGGCTTGTCGGATCCCGACCTCTACGCCGCCGACGACAAGGATGACCCCGAGGCGCTTCTCGAGGGCGTCGCCATGGCTGCCCTCGTCGGTCTCTTGCGCCAGCTCGGAGATCTCTCCGAGTAATTTACTCTCTTCTCTTCCCTCTTCCTTTCCTTTCTTAGGGTTTCCTTTTCTTCAAATAAATCATCAATCATCAATGTAATGTAATGGCCCACTTCTCTCACTTTTCTTCAAATAGATTTGCCGCAGAGATTTTTCATGATTTGCATGAAGATGTCATGGCTACTGCTTCAAGAGGACATGGCCTCATGCTTCGTCTGCACCAGCTCCAGGCTGACTTCCCCTCACTGGAGAAGGCTCTTATTTCCCAAATCAACCTTCCAAATGTCACAGAAAATGAAGGTAAGCTTACTCTACTCTACTCTATTTATTATTACTTCTTTCTTTTTTATATTCCTTCTCACTATATGTTCTTTCTTGGTTGGGGGACTGGGGGGTTTGGGAAGGGAAGGAACAATCACAGAGTGCTCAACTACATTTCTCTTGTCATAATTTCCACTTTATGTTACATACAATGCTTACTGTGTGGCACTTTCCTTTTTTTTTTTGTCTAGGAATTCAATGGCACACCAATGTTCAAATCGATCAAAATCTCATAACAAGTGGAGACATGCCCCGTTTTATTATGGACTCTTATGAAGAGTGCCATGGCCCTCCACGCCTATTTACCCTTGACAAGTACTTATTTAATAACACTGCATTAGATTAATGGATTCTTTGGCAACTTTCCTTATAATGAGAAATAACTTGCAATTTTGAAATCCAACACAATCCATACCTTATGCATATTAATCTATCATTCATGAAACATTTTAAGCTGTAGCTAATGGATCTTAACCCATTATTCTAATGATACATTTCTGATTTTCAATGCTAAGCTGGAAATGGGTAAACGTAAATCCCTACCACTTTAATTTTGTGATGTAGCTTAACTGACCTTTAGCAGTTCCAGAACCTCCAACTTACTGTATATTCCCTTAATTATGACATCTTGAACATGCACAATTGAGAACAAGCAGCAAAAATGAAATAAATAAGAAGACATTTTCATTGTGAAACTTCCCAAGTAACAAACCAACGCTTGTTTCTCTACTTAAACTTTGTACATTAATTACTCATCCCTCATACTGTTCATGACAATTTTCTTCTTTCTGATTTAGATTTGATGTAGCTGGTACTGGTGCATGCTTGAAAAGATATTCTGATCCCTCATTTTTCAAAACAGAACTTGCCTCCTCCTGTTCTATTGAAACAGAGGATACTCCTAGAGAAAAGAAACCCCGCAAAATCAAGGTAAAAGAGTATAGTTGATGAAGTAGTTTCTTTAGATCCATATTGAACCAATATCTCTTGACTGTAAAATTAATGTTTGAGGTTTCTTCCTTTTCAGAAAAAAGCAACTCGATGGAAGAAGGGAGAGACACTTGAATCATTACTAATATCTAGTTCAGAGTGAGTAGGTCTTATGTTTATTTCTATGATTAAAAGTTTCATGAAAGGTTATATTAAGTTCATAGCTAAACTGTTTAGAGATTTTATTTTGAACTATTGTCAGAAGGATTGTCAATGATTGGTCTATATGTGTACATGCATAAATTGTGTTGCCAACTGGCTTTTTATGGGTGTAATGTAGCTAACATGCGAGCATAGTCAGTACTGATATGGAACTCTGTACTTATAAATCACTTCAACCCTATAGGTGTGGTATCCAACAGACCAGAATAGGCCTGTCATTTGATCATAAGTCTTACTTAAGCCTTAGTTAGCTATCTAGATCTATGGATGCTTATTGTGACTTTGAAACTGAGTTTTCGGCCATAAAATAGGATTTTCTGATTGCTTCTTAATCAATAATCTCCAGGTCTCCACCTTCATCAGAAAACCAATCATCTGGTAAAGCCATTATATCTCGAGCGGTGAAATTGAAGTTGCAGAGAAACTTGCACAACTCAGATAATAATAGCAGAAAAATATATCATGGTGATCTTCTTGAACTTATAGAATCTCAACAGAAAATCATTCTAGAAGATTCTAAAAGGCAGTCAAACATTAAGGCAGAATCAAATGGCATAAGCAAGCAGGCTGCTGTTCAATTCTCATTTGAGACTGAAAATGAAGCACAAAAGATGCATAAAGTATACCCAATTCAGGAACAGAATGAGGTTTCTTCAGAATCAGAGAAAATCGAAATTGGCATTGAGACCTCTTCGAGTCAAGCTAGAGAAAAGACTGTGACTGATTCTGACGTCGCTAGTGAACATGAGAATTTTGTGGATGCTCTTAACACCATAGAGTTGGAGATGGAAACAGATGGCGAGAATAAATCCAAATCCGATTCTGTTAGTTCTTTTCAAAAGGAAACAGTGCATGGTAACTTGGTCTCAGATACAATTGGAGAGTTGGTTAGTACAAACCAGGATTTAGAAATAAACGAAAACATTGAAATTGGTGAAGTAACTGAAGAGTTCTTTGGCAATGATGATCTTATGGATGTTAGTTCTACCTCCAGTTTGCACTCAGATGGGTTGCACCAGACAGGGCAGCTTTCTATTTCACATGGAGATAAGTTAAGAGATGAATTAAAGGTGCCAGATGAGGCTCGACTGGATGTTGAAGATGTAGTATGTACGTATAGTGTACTAGTATGTTTATTTTGTTTATTATATAAAGTCAAGTATTTATAGTTTTTGCTTCTAAAAAGTTGAAGAAAATTGGCCACGTTGAACATATATCCTGGTGAATTACTGGAAGTTGGAACTGTTACAAGGTTGTGATGCTGGGTTTTTTATTCTGTTTCCTGGGACCTTTAAACTGGTGTGCACTAGGACCTGATTGAATTTCTATTTGACTCTTAAGAAAAATTGCCTTTCTTTCTAATTGCACAATTGTGGGTATATGACAATTTTGTTGATCGAGTACAAGAGAGGTTTATGTGGGCATAGGTGGCAGTGTTTGCAATTGCACATTTTTGATATGATAATTACTGAGCTCAAATTTTAGCTTCTAGCTAATTTTCAGATTTCCCTCAGTTTCAAAATTTATATTTTTTGCAGGCTCGACCAGTCAGACTGACATTCATCAGGAACAAACAAATTTACATGTCAACAATGTGGATGTGCCTACTAATGCTTCTTCAGAGATGTCAGAAGTGTCTGATGTCATTTTAAAGACACAAGAAAGCAAATTACTTGAAGAAACACATATTCTTGAGAATTCTTTGGACTCTCATGAAGGGAATACATTGTTGATCAATAATAGAAACGCAGCAGATTTTGATGAACTTGAAGGTAACTTGCATTGTCCTTGACCAATAGCTACTCATGTTAAGGATAATTTGAAGTTATGAATCCTTCCCAGTCTAAGCACCTATTGATTTAAAATTTTATTCCCTCTCTTTTAGATTTTTGGTTATTATCTTTTGTTTGTTTTTTAATTTGCATAATAGAGTACTTGAATTACCTTTAGTTCAATTATTAAATTTGGTCCTTTTTTTTTATAAAAAAAAATTGCAGAGCCAGTTGGTAATCTGATTGAGGTCTCACAAGTAGAATTGAGGAATATCTCTGAAGAAATTCTCAATTTGGAAGAGGACTTGATCTCAACCAGAAAAGATGAAAGTGTCTCTCAGGAAATATTCTCTCATGGTAGTAAAGATGCTCGAATTAAGAACATTAAAAGTTAAAAAAACAAGAACAGAACATCCTTTTCTTGTGTGCTTGTTAACATCCAATTGTGTGTTTATTTGATATGCATGTGCTACCATTGATGCTGGTTGGTTTGGTAGCTAGCTGAATAGGGGTTAATTGATGATCTAACACCCCCAACCCCCCCCCCCCCCCCCCCCCCCAAAAAAAAAAAAAAAGAAAAATAATAATAAATAAAAGAAATAACAAATGAAATGATGAATTTCAAGTTTGTTCTTATGAGTACTGTGCCAGTGTATTTTTCTTTATTGTAGTGTACCTGCTAACGCATTATGAATTCATTGATGCGGCAACCCTTGATAACCTCCTGTCCTTGTTGATTTCTTTGATCAACATAAATAAAAACTCCCTCTTTGACCCTTCTTTTGTGAGCACCTTATTTTTAACCCCTCTTCTTTTGGGCTTAATAAGTTTCCTCTTTATGGCTTAGTTCATCCTCAAGAAACCACACAAGATTTTGACGAAGAGAAATTTGACGATCCTGCGGATGATTTGAATGGTAAAGGTTCTTTATTTCCAAATAGAAAGGATCAAATTGCTCCTGGGAGCATAATTTTTCTCCCAACTGAAGATGATACTGATTTAAACACACATATGACAGGTGAGTCTGTATGCAGAGTTGATGATATATGGGGGAATTATGTTTTATATATGTTTTCTCAAAAGTAGCACCAATTAATTGCAATCAGCATACTGTTTTACGTGATTCCAATCAGCACCTAATACAGGTTTGGTGTAGCATTTGAGGTTGATTTTGCTAAACATTTATAATTTCTTCCAATTTGTTTGCTCTTGTTTCCGTTAGAAAAAATACACATAGTTTAAGTGGGGAGCTCTGAGTTAGGATAACATTTTATAGGTGTAATTTAGTCATTTTTTGCTCGGCTTAACCACAGTTTCAGTGTTTTGGTGCTAATCTTATATAATGAAACAGGTAAGGGGGTGTAACTGCGAATATGGAAAGTACCTGTGTAGTATGCAAAAATGTTCGTATGCTTTGTCATGAGTCATTTGTTATTTGCCGCAGGGTTAGATGTGGAAGATGCTGTTCACGAAATTGGAATCCAAAGTAGTGAGAATCCAAAAACAACAACATCAGATGATTATATGGATAATAGCCGAAGAACATCAATTCAAGAGCCGGAGGCTTCTTCTATTGGGCCTCAATCACCTATCAATGTTCCAGAGGAAACAGCATTCCAGGGTTCATATCCTAGATATCACCTGGATAATTTCGTTGAACCTGATGAAGTTTTACTTGATCTTGGTGAAACTGAAGAGGAAACATCCAGAAACGAATCTCCACACCATTTTGAGGTTGAAACCCTGACCAATCAATTCAACAAATCTGAAGATTGGCAGCAGTATCAGAATAAAGATGAAAGCAGAGTTATCCTTATAAACCGTGAACCAACTGATGAATCTTTACTTGAGATTTGTGAGGAGAATGCTTGTAGCAAGTCTCATGAGCTTTCCATAAATGACAATGATTCTATTGAGTTATGTGCTGAGAATTTTTCCTGCAGAAATATTGTAGGAGCAGATGGCATGTGTGCGAACAAGTCGGTACCCTTTTCACCAAAGGAAGAATGTGAGACATGGGCAGGTCATTTCGAAGCAGGGGCAAAAGAGAAAAGTCGAAGTTCAGCTGATTTCCTCTGGGAACCCACAAATTCATCTTGTGAAAGAATGTTTGAACCAGCCGATACATTCCTGCACTATGAGGTCAGTGACCATCAGGTGTCTGAGCAGGATTTAGAACTGGATGCATGTGATGCTAATAAGGTTGGTAATGCATGTGAGGAGACACTATCTGTGAAGGAGGATGGTTTTGGTCACAGTGATGTAGGGGATACCTCTGTTCAAGTTAATGAACTGTTGGAAGAGAATTTAGAGACCAAATCTCAGGATTTCTTTGACAAGGGCAAGGTAGATAATGAATTACCTGTTGAAACTTCAGAATTTAATGAAGAAACAATTGCCGAAAGTGGTGCATCAATAAGAATTACAGCGAAAAATGAGGTACTTGTTGAAGCTTTAGAAAGTAATGAAAATGATGATGCTGAAGGTAGTCCATCAATGTCATCTATGGCGAGTGACGAGGTTATTGTTGGAACATCGGAATTAAATGAAGAAAATAATACTGTAGTTGTGCCAATACACTTTTCTGTCATTGAAGCTTCCAACATTGGTCAAGAAAGTAGTGCTGCAGGTGGCATACCAACATCCTCTGTGGTGGATAATGAGGCACATGTTGAAACATTGGAATTAAATGAAGAAGCTGGTGTGGAAGATCATGTACAGTTACCAGTTGCAGTGAAACAAAAAGTGCTTATTGAAGCTGTGAAACCAAATGAAATTGATAGTTCTGTAGGTGGTTTACCGACATCATCAGCAGTGAATAATGAAATACTAGTTAAATCTTCAGAATTAAATGAAGAAACTAATGCTGAAGGTGGTGTACCAATAGCGTCTGCAGTGGAAAATACGGTACTTGTTGAAGCTTTGAAAATTACTGAAAAAGGTACTGCTGAAGGTGGTGAACCAGCATCGTCTGTGGTGAATAATGAGATACTAGTTGAATCTTCAGAATTAAATGAAGAAGCTAATGCTGAAGGTGGTGTATCAATAGCATCCGCAGTGGAAAATGAGGTACTTGTTGACGCTTTGAAACTTACTGAAAAAGGTACTGCTGAAGGTGGTGAACAAACATCCTCTGTGGTGAATAATGAGGTCCCTGCTGAAACTTTTGGATTAAGTAAAGAAGGTAATACTGAAGATTTGGTACCAATGAAGTCTATGGACCATGTTCATGAACTATTGGAAAATAAGGAGAGCGAATTGGAGAATGAGATCTTTGGTATCAATGAAAAGAAAGAAGAGACTGCTGATGATGGTGCATCAATTCCCTCTAGGGTTTCTGTCCATGAAATATTGCAAGAACCTACAAATCTAAATTTGTACGTTTCAGAAACTGATCCAAGCAGCAAATACGAAGATTGTCTCCATGAAAATGCTGGGCATGCTGATTCGGATTTCCAAGCTAAAGGGGGAAATATATCTCAATACTGTACTATTTCTCTAGAAAACCCTCTTCATGATGCAAGCCCCAGTGAGAAACTATCAGAAGAATCCAGTGAACTTCAGTCAAATAAACAAGTGCCATGTAACAATTTACATAATGTTCAGGAGAAATTGCAAGAAGATATCAATCAGATTGCTACTGAGCCCTGGCATAACGACAGTACCATTGATCCCTGCACAGTTGATCCAAACAAAACCATCCTTTCAGAATCCTGCTTCCCATTTTCCTCCATCAACCAAGTCCAAAATGTTTCAGAAGAGAATTTCGACTCGAAATCTGACAATATGTTGAGTGGTGACAAGAGTGTAGATTCAAATGAGGTTCTTACCACTGCTCTTGCTAATTTATCTGTCCAGACTGAAGCAAGTGAACTGAACATGTGCAGCGCATGGTCTCTGGTCTCCGAGCATAAGCCACCACCTCTTCCTCCTCTTGGGTGGAGAGTAGGAGGGAAGCTTTTGAAAGGCACTTCCATGCCGTCAAATGGGCATTCCAAACTTGTTGACGAATCAAAATCGAACTTATCTGTCCATATGAGAGGCGCAGAGGCTCCTCCAATGGCTAATCATGATGATACCCAAGAAATAGAGGGAGGAAAACCACAGTTGATGAGTTTATCTGACCTTCCACCAATTTCATTTGAATACCAACCTGGAAACCCTAACTCAACATTATTCCCTTCTTCAGGGGAAAATCTTCAAAATATGGAGTATAATAATGTATCGAGTGCTGCCGTAGGGTTTGTGGGTCCTCAAATGAGGCCTCCTCAGTATGCTTGGCCTGATGCACAACACCAGCTTTTGCCAGTTCCAGCATGGACTACTGGACCAGGCCTGGTGCAAGTACATCAACCTGGTTATTTGATTTCTCTGGAAGACAACATGTGGGCCCAATATGATACTGGGCCATTGATTGAAGATGAGAGGCTGGGTAGGAAGCATTGTTCAATCCGTAACATGCCTCGTAATCCATTAATGGATGCTGTTGCTGCTCATGACAGAAGCACGGTAATATTTATTGTTAACATCTTTATGATTAAGGCTGGTTTGTCCTTTTTTGAACATGGCTTGTCTGGCTAAAATTTCAGTCAGTACAGCTCAACTTGATCTAATCAGTAAAATACTGGTGTATTTTGGGACCTTTGCATTCAAATGATTTTTAAGCCCTAATGTATGTTTAATGAAGCTTCAGTACCATCACCTGTTAAAATTGAGCTTAATTTGCAGTCGAGCCTCAATAAATGTATATTAAAATATCCATTGTTCCCCAAAGTGACCCTACTTTTTTGCAGTTTGGACTTCAGAACATTCAGCTGGGCCTCTTTTTCCACTATCCATGGATTGAATTATTGAACACTTTATTAATGTTGTACCAAAATTTGGTCCATCTTACTGTGATTTTAGAGGAAGACATGCTGTCTTAATAGTCCATAATATTGAATATGAAAAAAATTTCTAATTGCTTTTTGAGTTCATAAAATAATATTTTAAGTCTCATAATTGACAGATGAGGAAGGTCTCTGAGATGGTTAGGCCTGACGATAAATTAAAAGCTGATGAAAGAAATTCTTTGCTAGAGCAGATAAGAAACAAGGTATCTAACTTTTACCATCCCACTCAGTCAGGCTTTATTCAAAACAAACCATGGTGCATTGCCTTAATTAAGATTGCCTTTAGTTGCGTTTTTTCCCCCTCATGCACGCGAAACTATATTATAATAAAAAGGCCATAATTGTAGCCAATATTACATGCACGTTACCAGCTGGCTTAACTCTTTATTAGTTTAATTTGATATCTAACTGTTGAATTTTGCATGATAATGTAAGTTCCTTCTCTTTATTCATTTTTGAACAGTCATTCACCCTAAGGCCAGTAGGTGCCCCAAAAACGACAGCTGTCAAGGCACCGCAAACAAATCTCAAAGTAGCTGCTATTGTGGAGAAAGCAAATGCTATACGTCAGGTTGGCTTCTTATTGGTTCTGTACTTTCCATTACTTTCTTTGTTATATGTTTCAGCAGGACAATCATTGTTTCAAGAATTGTATTGTCGACTTTTGGTTTAGTTGGAATTGTCACTAAGGTATATGAAATTAGCTTCTAATTGAACACTGGTACAGCAAAGATTGTGCTAGCACCACCGATTTTGTGTTTGTGCCACTAGAACAGTAAAGGGGAAATCAGAGAGACATCACTTTGTTCTGCCCCTTTTATTTTTTTGTGAATCTGGTTTAGCAGTTTTGTTTAAAGTTTGGGTGCGATGATTTTGTAAAATTGTTCTTAATATACTTACCTTGGCAGCTGCTGCCTAGTTCTTAGAGAGAGAGAGAGAGAGAGAGAGAGGGAGCTGGTACAGCTTTTAAATCCAATGTTGGATCTGGCAGACTCATAAGTTGTATTTCTGATCTTCATTTTTACAATATATAGGCTTTTGTTGGAAGTGACGAGGAAGATGGAGATAGTTGGAGTGATGCATAGGTCGCATTTGTTGATCCAGGCAAAATTCTGGATGTCATATGGAAGGCAAATCTTAATGTGAGCGAAGTATCATGTTTAATATTTTCTTTTTTTGGTTACCCTTTCAATTTATTTCTTGTTAACATGTATCTAATTTTATAGGGGGTTTTATTAGCAAGATCCTGTAGAAGGTTAGTATAGGCCTCAAAGAGGCCATGTTGTATTAGTTGTATGTAATTATAGAGGATCTTTCATTGCAGGTGTAATCTACCTTTTATTTCTCTACGACAAAAACTGGCAAGTGATTTTATATCATGAAAGCCCCTTTGCTTTCTACACTCTTTTTTAGGTTACGGTCTGAAATCGCAGATAATTACTGTGTGTTTCCCATTATTATAAGTTTTGGATGGATAAGATTTTGTACATGTTGGAGTAAAGAGTGAGTTAACACATGTGATTTGTGTGTTTGTGTTTTCATTTACATAATTAGGTTAATTGCAAGCAAGGTAGCATATGATAAGTATGAAAAGAAGAAATTTTCTCAAACAAAATAGTATGAAAAGAAATTTAGAATGGAAATAATAAAATGCAATTGCTAAAGCAGCCGTACGATAGATAAGTAGATATTTAATTTAATAGGTACGTGATGGATGGGATTGAGTGGCAATTTTTAATACATGAAATTAAGTTGGTATTAAATCCAGTTAACATGAGTTTGAATAGATTTTACATCTGTAATAGCCGTAGCCTAATTGCATGTCTGAAGGCATATTATAAATTAAATAAAATTTGAAGAAGGGTAGAATATAAAATGAGAATGAGAATGAGAATTATTTATTTGTTTATTTTGAAGAGGAGACGAAAAGAAAAGAATATGAAATGAGGAAAGGAAAGGTTCGGAGTTGCAGGGATGGGATGGATACGTTGAGAGAGAAGTATGCGAAGTGGTCTGACAAGTGGGACCGGTGCGTCAAAGCTTCTGATACAGTGAAGTCGCAGGTCGGGCCCGTCTCCTATTTTTTCTCTTTTCTCTCTCGCTCTCTCTCTCTGTCTCGTGACTCGTGAGGCCGCCATCGCCATGAGGCCACGACCCCCGCCTTCTCTTCGCCACCTCCGCCGCTGCCATCTCCGATCCCTCTTTTCTTCCTCTTCCTCTTCCTCTTCATCTTCCTCTTCCTCTTCCTCCGCCAAAGGCAACAACAATGACATCCGCGCTCTCCTGTCGGATCCCTCCTCCGCCTCCCGCCTCCCTTCTGTCCGCCTCCATTCCCTCCTCTCCTCCCTCTCCTTCCCTCCCGATCCCAATCCCACTCCCACTCCCTACGCCTTGCTCCTCCACTCACTCCTCCAGTTCCGCCACACCCACCCCGCCGCCAGGCTCCTCCTCCTCCGCCTCCTCGACCCCTCCAACTCCCCGCCTTTCTCCTCCCTCCACTTCGTCCGGGCTCTCGCCGATACCCATTCACCTTTCCCTTCCCCTTCTACCTTTTCCTTCTCACCCGCCCTTGACACCCTCCTCCATGTCTCTTGCCTTTATTCTTCTAACCTTTCCCCATCAACCCTTCCTCTCCACGCCTTTCGAATCTTCACTTCTCGCCGCCTCTGCCCCTCTCTCAAAACCACTAATCTTCTTCTCAATTCCATCCTCAAAGGTCCTCGTGCTGATGCTCATTTTGCCGCCGCACGTCAGGTGCTTGATCAAATGCGCGAATGGGTTGCTCCCGACTCCTGGTCTTACATGCCTTTCATTCGCTTCTGCTGTAACAAAGGCCAACTTCACCAAGCTGTTTTACTCCTCTCCGAAATGGACAAGCTTGGCATCCCGCCGTCTGTTATTGCTTACAACATTATTATTGATGGCCTCTGCAAGGCAGGTAGACTTGATGATGCATTTAGCTACAAGGAGGAGCTTATTACCAAAAAATTAAAGCCTACTGTAGTCACTTATGCGACCTTAATCAATGGTTTGGCTAAGGCTAATAGGTTTCAAGATGTACATGTTCTTTTGAAGGAAATGCACAATATTGGTGTTGCACCAAATCAGGTTCTATATAACACTTTGATAGGATGGCATTGCAGACTAGGTGATTACACGTCTGCACTTCAGTTACTCGATGAAATGTCTTCCCAGAAAATGACACCAAATGGAATTACATACAACTCTATTGTTAAGGCACTCTGCAGAAAAGGAGATTTTGACCAAGCTGAGCGCCTTTTTGAGGTGATGCTATCAAAGAGAATTATCATACCTGTGGGTTTATTTAATACCATGATCTTTTGGCTTGTCACAAGGGCTTCTAGGTTGGACTCAGCTTTAACACTATTTAGAGAAATGGTATCTAGGAACTTGAGGCCAAACGAGTCACTTATGACTACTTTTGTGAAGACACTCTGTACAAAGGGGATGTGGAAAGAGGCAAAAGCAGTGTGGCATGGTTTGGTGGAGAGAGGTTTTGGGGTTAATGTCTTGACCTCTAATGCATTGATTCATGGCCTTTGTAAATTGGGAGATCTGAAAGAGCCGGTTGCTATCCTAAGAGTAATTATAGACAGAAATTTAGTTGTTGATAAGGTGACATACAACATTCTGATAGAAGCCTTTTGTAAAGCAGGCAAAATGGATCAAGGGATGCAACTTCGTGATGACATGATTAGACGAGGGTTTAAACCAGACAATTACACATATAATTCTCTGATTGTTGGCTTTTGCAATTCAGGTCTGATGGAGGAGGCTGTACGGGTTTCAAATGAGATGAAAGCTTCAGGGGTACCCTTGGATATTGTGGCATTTGGTACAATCATACATGGTTATTGCAGAAAGAAGGAGGTAAAACAGGCTATGGTTTATTTGCAAGAGTTGATTAATTTAGGGATAAAACCAAATGATATCATATACAATTTGCTTATTGGAGGATATTGTAGAGAAGGAAATGTCTGGAAAGCTATCGAACTATTTGATGATATGAAGTGTAAAGGTGTTGCACCCACCATCGTGACTTATTGCACCCTTATGAACGGCTTTTGCATTGTGGGCCGTGTGGAAGAGGCCAGGGATATTTTTGGAAGTATGAGGGACGATGGGTTAGAGCCAGATGTGGTAAGTTATACTACTATTATTACTGGTTATTGTAAAATGGGACAAATTGATGAAGCCCGTAAGTTGTTCGATGAAATGTGTGCAAATGGGATTGCTCCAAATAAATTTACTTACACTGTGCTTATTCATGGTTACTCTAAAATTGGAAAGAATAAAGAGGCAAATGCCATTTTTAGTGAGATGGTAGCGAGTGGTGTGATGCCAGATACTGTCACTTTCAACAGCTTGATGTTAGGTTTTTGTGAAAATGGCGTCTTGGAGGGCACAGACAAGGTGCTCATGGAAATGTCCGAGAGAGGGTTGGTCTTAGATGAGGTTTCTTATACAACTTTGGTTCATGGAATTACTAAACCTTGGCAGCAGAAGATCTCATCCGCTGAACAAGAAGGCTTTTCTAATCAGAGTTTTGGGCCTTAACCCTAAACCCTGAATCTTATGCTGAGAGGTTGAAATTTGTTATGAGCCAGGTCGGTCTTGACTCTAAAGCAGTTCAGAAGGCAATTTGATCTGTGAAAGGTGCAAGATCAGTCAAATATATGACAATGAGCTAATAAATCCTTCATTTTTGACAATGAGCTAATAAAGGTGCAAGCTCAGTCAAATATCTGCTCACCTGGTTGGGTTCAGATCAATTGACCCAGGTCTGAGATAAACTGTCTGATGTCTATTGATCTTGATGGGACTACATGAGAAGTTGATTCTTAACAGCTCACCTTTTAGGTTGGCATCATACATTTTTTTTTTCTCCTCTGAATTTCCTTAATTTTTGTTATCTCACTATATATTCTTTTTCTTTTCTTGTTGTTTTTGCATAAGATTATCATATTTATCAGAATTCTACTTACATGAGGTTTTTTTAACTAGCTTGTTGACCAAAGCTAAATACTACTGTACCAGCCAGTTCATGCTGGTAATTGGCCTTGTTAGCTGGTACAGAACCAGGTGTACTACCATTGTACCAACAGCCATTGCTTGAAGAAATATAAATGTGCTGTTTAACCTCAATTAAGATTTAACAATTACAAAAGAAAGTAGATAAATATGCAACTGGACAAATTAATAAAGGAATAATTAACTTGGTATAAGGCAAGGAGTTTTTGTACTCTTTAGTTTAGAATTACTTGCAGCTTACTGACTGTTTATTGCTTTATAACGAACTCAGGTTGAGAAAGAAAGAGATAATGAAGGCAGTGACCCGGCATTATTAGAAGTATAGAAGAGATTACACATTGCATCTATAGCAACACTATTTGCTGGTATTTGTTCATTCTTTCCATTTGTAAAATATATGCTCATATTTTTTTTCCTCATTTGAATAAAATGGACAGTTAAAGTGCAACTAATTTTTTCCACTGGAATTAGGATTGTTGTTAGATGTTCGTTACACGAGAGTTGAACTTTTTCCCTATTATTCTGTGTGTATTGTTCATAGTTTGACAGTACTATTTGAACAATTGAGCGCATTGTAACTACCTGGGCTCCGCTAACAAAATTCATAAGCACAGGACATAGTGAGGATTACAATCTCTGCTTTTGAGATGTGGAATTGTGGATGCTTCCTATTTTATAATTTTAAATGCTGGTTGGTTTTTTATGGGATAATGTAGGTTTATACTGAGTTGATAGAATTTATTTGTACTAAAATAAAATTAAGAGCACCATGTGGCTAATGTCCTTAAAATCTAGCATACTATTCTTAGAAACCTGAGTACTTGTACCATTATAGATACCTGACAGGTACTATTTTCTAATGCCTTATGACCATTCATACGATATACCAGTTATTTCCACTAGCAACAATATGCTTGGATAAACGACTAGTATTTTCTACCTTTCTAAAAGAGTCACCAATTGCTCATAAGAATGATTAGTACCTACGCCACGGTATGATTACTACTATCTACCTTTCTAGATAAAGATCCAACTTATCATATATAAAGAGACTGAGATTGATGGCCCTTGACCCAATTTGGAATCCCGTGGGTTTGCTTGCTAGTTGTTACCTGCAAATGCAATATCTAGCTCCTGCCGTTATACCAACTGAAACCAAAGTCTTACTAAAATGTTGATCGGCAATTTCAGATAATATATGCAGAGTTTGTTTCTTCTTTCTATTTTTTTTTTTCTTTTGGATTTTTGGTTTTTTGTTTCAGAACATCGGATAGGAAGTAAAAATTAAAGAAATTGAAAGGGATGCAAAGTTGAAAAAGTTGACTTAAAACGAATGGCATGGTTTTCTGTTCCATACCAGTTCCACCTAATACAATACAAGAAAGTTGTTAGTCATGTTTAGTTGAATAACCCCGCAAGCTTTGATCACCTAGGACTACATACGGTAGGAAAGTGAGATTCTGAGGTTAATTGCTTTCTTTTTCTGCCGCTTTCGCTCTTAATCGTTCCAGTTTTCTCCATTCAAATTAATTAGTAAACCCTCCCTTCCCCAACACACACACGCATCCCCAAAACCAAAAGTTCCAATTACCTTTTTGCTATGTCAGACTGGAGGGAATAATTGTTCCTGACTTCCTGTGAGTGGAATGGATTATGGAGTAGATTAGATTACATGCAGTGTCAAGTTAGTGCAAGAAAGAGACCCAAACTATATACGTCTAGTCAATTCATGAGATCTTTACTTGTAAGTTGCATATAACCCAAATACACTCAATGCTCCAGGTGCTCGCCATCCAACACTACAACTTGTGTTGTGGCAATGGCCTAACATGAGCAATGCAACACTCCACTTCCCGCGCAATAGCTGGATCAATTGTTAGCCCCTTATAATAAAATTAAATTTTTGTTTTAGTTAATGGACCTGTCAACTATATGCGCATGCCATCCCAGTTCTTCAACTTTCCTTGCTCTCAACGCTGTTACAAAATTCGCATGATTCATTTCACATCCTAAAAGTTTTCAGCATATAGAAGTTACACTCCTAATTGATTTCAACTTCCTTTTATCCTACCATTATCTAGATATTAGCATGCTATATATATCCATCGATCTATACGTAAATATAAACCCCATTATATATGTTGAGAAACCATCAACATTAGCACGTCTCATGGCTACTTGTTTTGCACCTGACATATGGGGATGGATCACGACCCTCCCACCAATCCATCAATGGACTCCATCCTCTCTCTCTCTCCACTTATGTACCTCTCAAGAAGGAAACCACTCGTTAACCCTAGTAATCAACAAAGCCCCCAAACACCAACCATCAACTATCTCTTTCTCCATCTTTTCTACAGTCCCTGTGCCAATCTCACTTTGGACCTCCCATTCATTCCGATTGAAGGATCACCAGATCGATGGAGAAATTATGCAGAATTTTTTCTTCAACATTGTTTCTGGCGTACTCAAGTACGGGCATCATAACAAATATACCTTGAGAACAATTGCTTTGGATGGATGCAATAATTCAGATGTATTTAACGTTTCATTCCTCACTCTTTCCTTCCTAGTTTGTGTATATGAAGCCCCACTAGACCTTAGGCGCGAGTTTGTGGAAACAATTAGGGTTCATTTGGCACATCCAAAAATGAGAGAATCATCGAAGCAACTCATGCAGGTGTTAGGATCAAACATCGAGGAGCAATGGATGAGGTCCTTAAATCTTGGGTTTACAAATTGGATAGTCGAGTCCAAGGCTTTCGGCAAGGATGAATTGACGACACCTTCTCCTTTGTTCTCTTATGCTATATCAGCCAGCAGTCTATGGAAAATTCAACTGTATTATCCTATGATTGCAATGGCCATGGAAAATCCAAGTAGTTCAACAAAGGATGCAAGACTGCAATTCTCTCTCAATTACCAACAATTTGAGAGTGTAATTCAATTGAGGTATAAATTGAACTTCAAGGAGAATTGGATTGATATAAACGTGAACGTGGATAACATAAGGTTGGTACATGAGTATTATCATTTAATCATTTTTAGGTCTCTACTTCTGTGCAATAGAATGCTTTAAGAACCTGACTCATATATAGGCTATAGCCTATAGCATACTTGCGATTTTAATTGGTAAGGACATTGAAAATGTAATAAAAAAAAAGTTTGTTAGCAAATAATTTTTTATTGCTAAAAGTCTAAAACTGCTGGAAAGCAGTTCAAGTTAGTATTAATCGTGCTACTGTTTTTGCTTACATGTCTGACTTACATTTTCTAATGACTCTTTTTGCTCAACAGACTTCATGCAAACTCAACCTTGCCAAAGTACTTTTTAGAAAGCATATTACAATATATAAATCTAAGACTCGCACATGCATTTATTTCTTTACTAGGTGCAATTTGATCAGGTTAGTATCTGAAACCTTGATGGAAAAGCAAGGCTACGGGTCTGATGAAAAGCACTTCCCATCTCGCATTAGCTTGCAACTCACTCCGCTGCTCCAATCTGACATACTCTCAGTCACAGTGACCAAATCAACTGACAATCCTGCTCATGAGGTCGGCATAGAGAAAACAATAGAAAGCTCCTTTGAGCCCCCGAAATCTGTTGGATTCTCCATATCATCAACAGGAACTGTACTATTGAGCCTAAAGCCTTGGAAATTTGAACAGTCGGTGTATGGTGATAGTGCAATTCTCAACTGGATTCTTCATGACAGTGTCAATGGGAGAGAGGTGTTTTCGTCCAAACCACCAAAATTTGCATTGTGCCAGCCTAAATCATGGTTTCGAAACAGGTATACCAGAGCGTACCGACCATTCACGAGGGAAGGAGGTGTCATATTTGCAGAAGATGAATATGGTGAGAGCATTTGTTGGAAAGTAAGAGAGGCAGCTATAGGAAAGACTATGGAGTGGGAGATAAAAGGGAAGATTTGGTTGACATATTGGCCGAATAAGCGAAGAACGCATCATAGTGAGACTAGATTCTTAGAGTTTAATGAATTGGTGAGTCTCTCTATAGAAAATTGATGTTAACTTAATTAGTTAAGTTGAGAACTTGAGATTCTATGCTGAATTAGTTTGAAGAATGTCATAGTGTGAATGACATAAAGCTTTGAAGATTTTTTTTTTTTTCTTATGTGCAATTTGCAAATGTGAATTTCACCGTAGAAAATAAAGGAGTACTAGTTTGTGAAGTTATCTTCTGTACAAGCTGTGACTCTCTCTGTACATATTGTTTTCCTACTGTACCAGAAAATTTGAGTAGTCTGTGGATTTTTCAGGCAGTGACCACTTTTAGTGTACTGTGCACAAATTGTTAAAACAAGGATTTTCCATGTTTTGTTCTCATGGTCCTTGATTTTTCCATCTATGATATCAAAAGTAATTTTACAATTGAATAATCTTGAGGAAAAAGAAACAACTCGAAAGCTGTTAAAAGGGAAAGAAAAACAATCTCATTTTGTTCATGAAAAAATATGTGCGAACAATATCTGATTCCAAACATCAGGAACACCAGGAAGGCACCAGTGTATGCAATCGGCATAGCTGCTTGGGTTCTTCAGCTGCTCCTCTGTCAGTGGGTCCCACTGTTTCCTGAACACAGAAGGGTGCCCATCTTTCCGGTACTCTGATAATTGTGTGATATTCAGGAATTTCACATGCAAACCTTTTTCTTTTAGTTCTTGAATAGTTGTTTCCACCACATGCATGTATCTCGGGTCGGATCCTTCACCCCAGTATCCATCTTGTAATATAGGTAAGGTATCATTGTAGCAGTTGTGGCCACTTTCAGTGCCCCATTCATCTCCTCTACAGAATATGTAAGTGTAAGCTACTTTGCATGGATTTAATTGGTCATCAAACAAGAATGATTAATCACACTGACCAAGTAGATAATTATTATAGGTTCCTTGTTTTTTAAGTCAAAGGAACTCAAGCAGGGTTACCATAGTGTTCTTTCTAGGTTTATTTACTTTTCTATCTCTTGTAAAGTCCTTTCTAAAAAAAAAAGTCTTTAACTTTGTTTGAGGTAAAGTGGGAAAAAGAATTCAGTTTATAAATTGAGTTATGAAATTGTGATGAAAATAATGAACTGAGGTTTTATTCTGCCCTGAAGCTTTAGAAAGCTCCACTGGGGTTTAATTAAACAGAGTCGTTATTTTCCTTATCCATGTACATACTCGTGAAATAATGAAAGTGGCAATGCCAGCTTTAATCCTATTTGTTTTCTACAGCTGCAATGAGCCTAATATATGACAGTAATTCGAACAAATAGACTGGTATCAGAATCTGGTACCAAACCAAACTTACGATGAATGGGTCGGTGACATGCTCATGAAGAAGAGTTCGGTCTTTGTGCGGTTGATGTGAAATTCAAGCCAATCTGACCAAGCTTTAATCGCCAACTCGTAACCCCTTATACTATCAATTTCCTTGTAGACCCCATCATCCTCTTTGAACGAGCCCCACCTGGGATGGAAAACAACAAACAGAAAACTCATACTGACACGGTCCACGTGGAACAAATAAAGGATTTCGGAAATCCAATTTCAACTTTGCCTGCCCCAGCATTGAAGGCTGGCAAAATATAACTGTATCATACTGTAATTAATGTTTGGTGGCATGTTTCAAATAAATAAATGCAGAGCAAAGAACTTACAAGACCTTCATATTCCGCCTTCTCCACCAAAGATAAGTGTTGAAAACCAATATATCAGCTTCAGTCCAATGTTTTGCATGCTTTTCAATAGAATGTGCTCTGACAATCCTATCTGGCACGCGATGAAGCACCGGGTGATCTGAGTTTGACTCCACTAATAGTGGGGACCAGTAAAAATCAACTGATGCGTTGAAATCCTGTTATTTTTATTCAGAGCATTGTCATGTTTTGACATATGTTCTTGTGCTAGAGAATGAGTAATTCTTTTGAGGAATATTTTACATTTCTATGCATGGTTTCTCTAAATTTCATAAATGAACGGATCAAAGGAACTATAAGTATGATGTAACCATGTGGGAAGCTTTCTTTGTTCTAATTCACGGTTTTATACCTCTTCCACCATGAAAGGTGTCAATACCAAACACTCGAGGATAGCATTATCCATGTGCACAATTTGCAAGCATAACATTTACATAACATGAGATGTAAATTGCAGTTTTCAAGTCTAGCTCATGCATTTCATTTCACAATGAAAATGTTGCTCCATCATGACCAGAATCCTAAAAAAACAAGTCAATTACTCTCATTGTCCGTTTACATACAGACATACATGTCACATGCCAATACTCAAACTCAGTATTTATTCACGATTGAAGTGATAACTTTGGAACCCAACATCAGCAGTTTTGGCTATGCTCGAATTAAAGCATCAAAAAATTTTGCACCGTTCCAGTGACCAGTCAAATTAAAATGTGCACTAGAATGTCAATGTTTGCTAACTTTCTATTTTTGTTAGTGAAAACTTTGGCTGGAATTATTGAAATGAGCCTAAATTGGCCTAACTATTCATGAAGGGCATATATAAACTAATAATGTTAGATGCATATATACCTTGAGCTTAAAGGACATGAGATTTCCATGGGTTTCCATAGCCTTGTTGGAGCCATCTGTGGAGGTGTCAAGGAGGCAAACCATGGACACCCACTGGTTTCTGTTGAGTGAATCCCCGACAAATACCATCCTCTTTCCTCTTAATTTCTCTAGCAATCTTGCTCCATCGAATCTACTTGTATTCAGCACATCACATGAGAATTCTCATTTCTATTACTAAAAACAATATAGCATTATTTTGAATTTACCCAAAAAGGCAAAAAAGTAATAATAATAATAATAAATTAGCGATGTTGATTATGTTGGATATTTAACTTAATTTGTTACATAATAATTAAAGTTTCTTGAGAATTCTAGGAAGTTAATGTCAATGAAAAATTAAATATTTGGAAGCATGTATGGCATAAGAGAGAGTTGTAACGATTATTAATTTAAAATTAACTAAAAGTCATTACAGGTGTGTATATGCATCGGAATTGAAGTTGTGCATTGTAGGAGACAACTATTGAATGTTTAAATGAATCTTTCAGAAAATAGTGTTTGAACTTCTCTCTCAAGTTTGGGGGTGGTGGCCTCATGTGGCAACAGTTGCCTCCGCCCATGATTATGGCATATAAAGATATTCCCCGTTGATTCATGTGTGATGTTTATATAATTGGTAAATTTGTATGCACATATAAAGATATTCCCCGTTGATCCCTTACTGACAAAGCATATTTTATATGTTTGTTTGAAATAGTAAATCAATAGTCCCATTCTCAAAGGCGTTCGTGGTAAGATCTCTGCATAATATGAATTAATGTACCAAAAGTACTTCATTTGTAATTTCTTATCTTTTAAGATGAGTAATTAATATTCGTTTCCCAAATGGATTGTGTTCGGCTGCAGTTCTCAATACATTTTTGGGCTACATTATATATGTAACATAGGTTATTTTTATTTTTATTTTTTACTTTTTTTTTTTTGGGAAAAATGAAAACCCATGAATGCATAGAATACATACCTTGGAAGGTTGCACCCATCCGGTTGCCATCTCCATTTCTGATACACCAAATCTGATCTGCCAAACTTCTCACATGCCGATTGATCAGACATGAACCGGCATTGTCTCTCTCTATATAGCGGGTATGACATGTCATCGTAGACCCACTGACCAGAGAAGAAGTCGCATTCTCCACTGTTTTCTCCGCTGACTATTTTTTCAGTGATGGTCTTCCAATTGCTATTTCTCACTCGAAGGGAGGCAGCGAGAAATAATAAGAAACCAAATAAGAGTACTACTAGAGAATTGAACTGGCTCCTTATCTTCATTATCTTAGGAGGCAAAAATAAAATAGAAGAAAAAGAAGAAAAGATTAGGACTAGTATTTAATCTGAGTAGATTATATATTTACATAGTTAGTGTCATTCTTTCGTCTCTGCTCTGTTGGAAATAATAGACTCTCTGTGTGCTTAATGATATATATGTGCGTGTTAGGTTTGAAGAGAGTGAAGAACAAACCTTTACATAGGGAGGCAAGTGAGAAAATTTGAACTTTGAAGTAGGCATGTATGTTTGGTTGAGGAAACTCTTTTTTAGGTGCTTCGAGGGCTTTGCTTCCTGTGAAAGTGTTTAGTTTAGGTGAGGGTTGTTGAAACCTTTCTCGCATCTGCTGGTGTACCTAAACTTATTGTCAAAACAAAACTTTAAATGAGAATTCAATTTAAAGCGGCCTCAGTCGTTGTTTCCATCATCCCTAGATTCAAAATATAACAAGACATGCATGCCGTATGCTCTTCAAAATATACAACACTCAAAATATACAGTTTACGAACCATCTATCTTCACTAACTAACAATTTGACATGTGCTACCAACAGTGAAAAAATTAAGTTTCACATTGGGTACAAAAAAGTTTTAGTTGAAGATGGCAAGAAACTTTTCTTGCTAATAGACCAATAGAACATTTTTCCGAATTATTTTTTTGATTGAGTGGTCATTTAATAATTTTATAATTATAATTTTCTTGCTAAGGAAATCAGCAGAGTAAGAAAGAATCATTTATGTTTCTGTAAAAGGGAATTAGCAAATCTTTAACCATTCACAAATAGATAAGATGACAAGCCTACAATCTACATGTATATTACATAGAAATTAAAATAACAGAGCAAGTTTCGGTGCGTTTCCTAATTTGTCGTTATTTATATACGAGTATATAGCAGATATCTGCGCATTCCAAGAAATGAATCTGGCCAATTTATTTAATGAGATTTGGTCTCTGTTTGCTTTGCTTAGGTTCAAAGTTTGTGCACGTCCTAGTCGGATTTGAAGTTTCCCTTTTTATAAATATGTTGGGTAATAGTACAGTACTGCTTTGCAAGGATATTACATTAATACGCTCTTGTCCATTTCAATATACATTAAATAAGTGTTGTTGCTTGTCGTCGTTGGTGACTCTTTAGTTGTTACACGAAACTCTGATCTGTTTCTGCCACAGAAGAGTTAAAAGCTGTGAGAAGATGAATTGAGAGAAGAGGGCAGGACCGAAAAAATAAAAAATGGCGTTACTGTTCACTCAAATTTCGATAATAACAGTTAACAATTTAAAATTTTAAAAATAATATTATTGGATCGGCATTCGGATTGCCAAAATAAAAAACTGGTTGGATCGGCATGCCAATTGCAGATCCAAGCTTAGATCGGCATTCTAATTGTCGATCCATGGTCTACCCATTCTCATCCGCTCAATTTGCTTTCTTAGTGGTCCATTTGTGATTTCTTAGTGGTCCATTTAGCACAAAAGTGGTTTGCACTAATATTTTTTTGTCGTTATTTAAAATTCTCTATATAAGCTCACTTGTCATAATTTATTCTTCACAAACTAATTTTTTCTCGTTAGTCTGAAATTGATAAACTTTCTCCTTGTCAGTCGCTGCCCCATCAGGAATGCCTATATAAGTTTGGATCGGCAATTGGAATGCCGATCTAAGCTTGGATCGGCAATTGGAATGTCGATCCAACCAGTTTCTAATTTCGGCAATCTGAATACCGATCTAACAACATTATTTTTAAAATTCTGAATTTTTTACTATTATTATCGAAATTCGAGTGAACAGTAACGATATTTTTAATTTTTTCGGAGGGCAGGAATGAGAAAGGAAGGTTGGGTCAATTCAACCCAAAATGGCTATATAATGTAATAATATAATATCATAACATATCATATGAAAAAGAAAGACATCAACAACTGTCCGCTTTGCTTCTCTTCTGGTTTTGTTAGTTTGTACTTTGTTGTCCCCCCTTAAACGACATTTCATTTTACCAAACTGCTCCCTTAATTAAAATTAATTTACTTTTCCTCATCAATTTTTAAATGTTTGGCAGAGATTTTCCAATATATCGAGCCAAATATGTGTCTTATTTAAATAGGATTATAAAATGATTATTCAGAGTTCTCCGAAACCAAAAAATAAGCAAATTAATTGGAACACCTTTGGATGAAATGATGCAGTTACCTGGCACTGGTAACTGCTCCCCGCCTTTGAGCAGCTGCAATAAGAATTTATCGTAACTATGATTGATTTTTTGTTCCAAAGAGAAAATATATTTCTAAATACTAAAAATTCTAAATTATAATAAGATTTATGAAAGGAACCTCAATTGCAGTAAACTTTTTAAGTTTTAACATAATAATTACTTTCCCGAATTTCTTCAAAAAATCCTTTTTCGAAATGATAAAGACTTTATTAGAATAAAAGTAATGTAATATATGAGAATGGCTAATGTGCCATAGATGGCACAGAGGGTCCCGTACCATAGAGTCGTTTTTCGAGATTCAAAATTTAAATGCTCAATCCGAACTGTTCAAGTTGTTCACCATATTAAAATACCCTTGGAGACCAAATTTTACATTTTTTCGAATTTTTCTGCTATTTATTATGATATTTTAAAAAAATATTATAATTGGAGTATTTCAGACCCTCCAATTTGAACATATCAAAATAAATAGCAAACGAATTCAAAAAAATATAAAATTTGGTCTTCAATGGTATTTCAATATGATGATCAATTTAAACGGTTTGGATTAACTGATTGAATTTCGGATCTTCAAAAAATGATTCAAAAAAGACGTCTATGGCATTGCCATCTATGACACTTTAGCCTACCTCGTAATAACTGATAAGTCAAACAGAAATTATGCGACACAAAAAGAGTTGTGTTATTTAATAATTTTGATGCGCCTTAGATACATCAAACACAACTGTTTCAGATGACGAGAGAAGCTAGACGCAATAGTCGTTCGATTATAATCGATAATTCGAGGAATCGAGGGTTTAAAATTTTCCCCTCTTTGTACATTTATGATAACTGTAGTTTCTCTTTGCATTATCCAAAAAAGGTGTGTTTAGTTGCATGTTCTCTCTCTTATATACCTCAATTTTACCAATCTTTGAATTGATTTAAGAGGATATAGTCATCATTGTCAACATAGATCATTGTGAAGTGATCCTTTTTCTATCATATTATTTTTTTTGTATTATATTATCGATCGAGGGCTCCATTGGCAGCTATTGGTAATTAATTCATAAGTTTCCAATAGATACAAGTAACGTGAAAAATTCAATCTAGGAATCCCTACGTGACTTTCGAGAATATATTTTAAGGTTTATTGGATCCTTATATGAATTTTGTCTTGATTAAAAGCCTCCAAATTTTTTTATATTAATTTTGTAGGATCCAAGTGCAAATTCATTATTAATTTGATAAAAGATATCGATAGAAAATAACTTTTTTCTCTATAATAACAGCTTTTGTATCAATGATTGATGTACGTATGAATTGTCAATGAATTTTACTGAGAAAGGCTATCTTATTAGATTGTGTTCTATGTATACGTGAATTTGTAATCTACGCACGTATGCGTGCATCTGTTTTTTATATAATTACTTTAATGCAAGACCCGAAATATGATTGGAATCCGATTCAAAATCTGCTAGGATAATGAAAGCAGATTTGCATTAAATATTCAAGCTGATTTTCATTTATATATGGATCCACAAATGGAGTAGTAATTTTGTTATGTGTATCATATTCTTTCTATGATCCAAATTAAGCTAATATGATTTATCGACAGCGCAAACGATACTGTCTTTGGCGTGTTCCATTCCATATTAAATGAAGAAAGATAAATCAGACATTTATTTGATCATTCCCTGTTTTGAACACAGAAAAGTGTACACTAAAGAAGCTGGCGAGTTTAGTGCACAGTTAAGGGGAACCAATTAAGGAGGAAGAGGAAGCAAGTCAATGCCATCATTGAGATCCAGACATGCAAAATGACAAATGTTGATTATCAATTAACACAAGGGAAAAGTGGAAACACTTGAACCGTCGTTGTTCCGATTCTGACTAATTCTTTGTTACTATATATATACCAAATATAGGTTACTTTCAGCTAGTGCGCACTGCACACCCTCTTGGATTACTTAACCTCTGTCGTTTCGAGGTTTCTCAACACTTGCGATATATATTGAAGGGATTAAAACATGAATTAAAGCTACACTGAAAAGAGCTATATAATTATAAGCATAAGGGGAAAAAAGTAAAATACATACACACTCAATAAATATATCATTTCTTTGCTCCTCTATATCAAGGAAAGAAAAGCTTGGCGTACAAAACTTCGTTCCACGTATCCTGAAGGCCGGGCAAGCACCAATGTACACAATCCGCATAGCTGCGAGGATTAGCAAGTTGCTCGGGCGTCAATGGGTTCCATTGCTTTTTGTATATCTGGGTGTGTGCGTCCTTGCGGTACTCGGAGAGTTGCGTTATGTTAAGCACCGTTATAGGTACTGTTTTTGAAGCACTAAAAACTTCCTTCAAGACTCGCATCATGCTCTTGCTTGTGCTTGGTCCCCAGTAAGACGCGTCTTCAATCGGGCCAGTTTGGTTGTAGCAGTTCCCACCTGCCTCACCTCCCCAATCTTCGCTCCTGTATTGCAATTTCACATAAAAATGTACTCATTTCGACAAATAAACATGTTTGTTTACAACTAATTACCTCCCGTGAGAGGGGGACATGGTGGCGAAGAACACACGAGTTCTATCAGGATCAACATTCTTCTCCAACCACCTCACTAATCTCCCCAACGCCATTCTATATGCATCCTCTGTCTCCATCTCCGTTATATCCCTCATTTCGCTTTCGAATGATCCCCTCCTAAAACATTTGCAAGGACAAAGATTTATGATTGTTAATTCAACTTAGATTTATTTTTATAGGACAAAGATTGAAATTGTTATTTCAACTTGACTTATGTTTGTTCCTTGTGCGAAAGTTCCTACCTCAAATTGTAACAAGAAATATATTTGAGTAAAGGATGAGGTTCGCATAGTTCATGAATTATTTTTGTTCCGATTTGTTATGTATAAATTGGTTGGTCATGCAGGCACTTGTATGTTTCAAAAGGAGTCCTCTGCTTTTCTATTTAAATCCAAGGGTATAAACTATAGAAAAACTCAATAAAATCAACTATAAAGAACATCCCAATGATTCAATATGAGTGCATATATATAGAAAATTAAGTATAAAGAACATCAAGAATATAAACTATAGAAAAATAAGTTGCCCAGAATTAAGTAAAAAGCAAGTTGTAACTAGTTATTTATGCCGAGCAGGACCAAGCTTGCAATACAATGTGTTTTTCAAGTCATAAATGTGTTCAATACAATGTGTTCAATTCCAATGTGTTTTTCAAGACTAATAAATCAAGAAGGTACCTAGGTGTATTAGGAAGCAACAATCCAAAAAGAAAAAAAATGAAATAAATTAAAAAGATCCAAGTCATAAATTACTAACAGAATTTTCATCTTCTGACCAGTCATCCACCATAGATAGGTATTGAACACCAAAATGTCAACTCCTTTCCAATGCTTGGCATGCTTATTGATTGAACCAGCACGAACAATTCGATCTGTGATTCTGTGAATAACTGCATTGTCCGAGTTAGACTCAACCAAGAATGGAGCCCAATAGAACTCTATTGAAGCATTGTATTCCTGAGAGGATTGAACAAATATTGGAATTGAAGATCAGAGTTTCACAATGCATAGCAAATACTTAAACCACGTCCCCTTTTGTAAAGTTTACTAGGTATGAAGAATGAAACTGTTTAGGAAAAAGAACAAGTCAGATTTCATGCATTTCTAGTTATGCTCTTTACCCAAAGAATTTTGTTAATTCTAAAAGAAATGGAGTAAAGGATCACCTTGGCTGTAAAGACAGTAAGAGAGTCGCCGTTGAAGGTTTCCCAGGACTTTGCGTTATCTGGGAGGACCCGGTGCAGGAGGCAAACCATGGAAACAAACTGTCCTCGGTTCAGTGAATCCCCCACATACATCATGCGCTTGCCTCGGAGCATTTCCCACATCAAAGTTGCGTTGAAGCTGCCATATTTGTAAATGAATGACATGAGAAAATATTGTTAACATTTATTTAGTCTTTGACTAACAATGTAAGCAACTAGTCTGCAATCCTTTGTTAAACTCAGGTCGTTTCCGGAGGGAATTGTGGTTTTATCGTTCAAACAGCAATTTTAATTATCAAGTCACATGTCAGAGATGAATTACACCTTCAAATGGATGTTGTACAATTTCAAAGCTTTGATGTAAGTGAACCTCAAGTTTTTGGTACGTTCGAGTTTACATGCAACATGCATTCAATGTCCGTCCGCAGATCCTCAGCGGAGAGAACTTGTTAGATTATTTTCACAAAAATTAAGATGGAGAGACAAAGAGGTTGCCACAGAAAATCTGAACTATGAGGCTGTTTTATATGAAGATAAGGTAAATAAGGTCAGGAGACTCAGGACTAAGTTTACAACAAAATAAATAAACATTGTGGGATGGGGTGGGGTGGGGTGGGGACCACATTGCGCAACGAATTAGACAAAATAACGTGAAGTTTGGAGAAATTGGCGTGGCACATTGACACAGTGACACTGCCACTGTTCTCCAAATTCATGTAATGATGTAACCGCAAAAGCAAAAGGCCATTATAAATTTATAATAGCATTGCCATTTAAGCACTTGTGCTCTTTACCTAACAATCATATTGATTCACATAAAAGCAACAACAATCTTTTGGGTAATTCATAATTGGGTACAAGAAAGATTGCCACGTCACTATCACTATCAGGGTTGTTCCATATAAGTACTAAATAAAAATTTGTATTATATTGCAGCAAATCAGATTAAAGGTGTTTTATATCAATAGACGATCTACGGGAAACCAAAGTCCAAAACAAATAAGAAGAAAGATGCGGAGGAGTAAATTTTTTAGCAGATGTGCCTTTTGGTATTAGCATTGCATGTATTTAATTGCACTTGACAATTACAAATTCAAGTATCAATCTAACTACAGACGTGACTGAAAAGAGTGATTGAGGTGCATATCGTATGCAAACAAAAAGGGGTTATCATATATCAAGACTCGATCGGTAGCCAACAAGCTGTCTGCTTAATTAGCTGTGTTGTGTTTGGAAGTCACGTGAACAAGGGATGAATTAGCAGTTGGACTAAGATTTTTTTCCCCCCACATTCACTACTAGAATGTCAATTATTTGCTTCGCAAAAAGGCGTCCCTATTCCGACACGAAAAGCTATCTGCGTCCACCTAAAGACGCTACCTAAGCGACTCAGATACTCTAGCCGCTAATAATAAACATCTGTGTCGCGAGGACGCGGATTACTTAACGCGTCTCTATATCTGTGTCGGGATAACGACGCTTACCATGTTCTCCGATCGCTTATTCAAACAGTAAGTGTGTCTCTATTTAGACGTTACTATGTCGGTATACCGACGCCTTTATTAAGCGACCCAGATAATATATTGTCAGAATTTTAGCGGGGCCCACAACCTATTAGAGTCAATATAGCGACGCCTTTGCTCGCCGAAACAGAAAACTTATTGTCAGAATTTAGTGGGGCCCACTGTATCCGCGTTTTTGTACATTGTTGTATATTAGATCAGAGACGTCAGTATACTGACGCTACTGTTGATGGACACATCAATTACATTTATACAATCATTCAATTCTTTCCGGTACCAATTTGGTACCACACTATTTAATTCATACGATTTTAATTAATCACAATTATTTTAGAATTCTCAGCCATACACATAATTCACATTGAATCAAACAAAAAAAAATACAAATATATATTGTGCATTGAATTGAAAATCATCATCCAATACAAATAACAAAAATTATTCATATGTTTGGAATTCAAAGTAAACCAGAATTCATAGTCTACCTAGCTTAAATTATCATATCCAGGCACATAATGTATTCCCTCATAGCATTTGACGTGCTTGCATATGCTGCACTTAAGCCTTCTTCATGTGTGAGTCCCTGTGAAGTGTTGTTGTCCATTGATAATATTGCCAAACTTCTATGTTGCTGAAAAATTGACCACAACATGAAAGCAAGCAAGCACATTAATAAAGTTAAACAAAACTAATATCCAAACCAGAAACTATATAAGCTCAACTAGATGCTTATCCTTGTTATTTTCTAATCATTTACTGTTAATTTAACAAAAAAGTTGACACCAAATCCAATATTAAATTTTAACCTATTTAATGCAGGTTAAAGGTGGTGAACTATCGAATAAAATACAATCAAGATTATTTTCACATTTCCTCCTACAAACTTCTTTCAAATTTTTAGTAATCAGACCTTAATTTTAGTTGGAACTTCAAGTCACCAAAACAGTAAACTAATTGTACCACAATCTTATTCAAGTCAAGCAGTTCAGCAATGAACTAATTATACTCCATCAGAGCCCACAATCGTATTTAAGTCCAGCAGTTCAGATGAACAATTCATCAAAATAATTCACAAGTCAAACTAACCTAATGTAATGTACAACCCATAATGATAAAGGAGCAGATCCAATTAAAAATAGCGCCAATCCTCATCCAATAAGCCAACAAAACCGACCATCTAATACAATAATTTACTTAACAATCCTCATTTTCATTTATTCTACACTAGTGTGCTGGTGCCCATTACGTCATTTAATTAAACGGGTTAACATAATTACTGGTTCTGAGAATTACAAAAAACATGCATGTATGTACAGAAGAGACAAAGAAAGATATAGTGTAGTACTTGTTCATGTGAGTTGCATCGATAGATCAGTAAACATGATCATTCTGCAAGAGCATGGAAACTCCCATTTAGGACTTCTTACAGGAGGCATGAGCTGACATGATCATCCAGTAAAAGAGTGAATCCATGCAAGTTAGAATTTCTGGAAACCTTATTTGGCCACCTCATGGAGAGCATTAGCCAAATAACCAACATTTTCTGTAGTCACGCCAGCCATACTATGAGAGAGAGAGGGAGTCAGCATTTGATAGTATAATGTAAAATGCTATAAAAGACATTGTACCGGTCAAATTAGGTATTGATTCCCAGTTGATTACTATAGCATGCAAGTCAGGTAAAATATCAGTACAAAAAAATTAACTAATAATGCACTAAAGCTTGTTAAAATTCCAACAAGGCAGGAAGAGTGGTAGACCGGTAGATGAAGCAGAGAAATTACCTTATCCTGCCGTTGCGAGTCATGTAAATATGGTACTCATTTGTCAATCTATCGACCTGTTCAGGTGACATACCACTGTAGCAGAACATCCCAATCTGTCCAGAAAATTAAAGAAAAACATTCATTAAAGAAACCACATATGATATCTATCTACTACAACTTATCATTAACTACAAATGCTACACTGACCTGATTGGTGATGTGCTCCCAAGACAGAGGTGAACCCAACTTTTCAAGGTTCTCTCTTAGTGCTGTTCTCATTCCAATTATACGATCAGCCATACCCTAAGAATAGGAGTACGGATCATAAGAAAAAGAAGGACATTGAAGCCAAAAATAAATAAATAAATAAATGGAAGATAAGAAGGATAAAATCACAAGCAGGCACTATAAAAGTGTATCACAAATTTCCCTGGCAGCTTCCGTCAAGTTTTCAAATAATAATAATAATAATAATGTATCACAATAATCATTCATAAATCACACTTTCTCAAAAACTAAATTCTTCCGTATTATTAAATGGGACAGTGAGAAAGATCAGGTTCCAATGAGATTTCCAAAGTCCTTGAGAAACCCTGGTCCAAGAATTACAGAAGAATAAAAAAAAATACTTCGCATACCTTGACCTCTTGCAGCCACAACTTTTTCAATTCAAGGTCACCAAGAATAGTTGAAACGATCAATGCACCATGAACAGGAGGATTGCTGTACATTGGCCGGCCTAGCTGTTGTAACTGGCTTTTAACAGCCACCGCCTCCATTTCATTGTCACACAAAATGCTGCATTAAATTGCATATAGCCTCCATTAGTTCAGAAAGTAAAATGAAGCCAAATTTAAACAAAAATATACAACAAACATTCATCTCCATGTCAAACATGATTTACAAACTCAAACGTGGTAGGCAATGAGGAAGAAACTCCGACTTTTTACATTTAAACAAAAAAAAAATAAAAGGCAGAAAGTACAATCCCATGCATATGCTGTTTTGACCTTAATATCCTCCATCAGAGAAGTAAAATCAAGTCCCTTTGTCTCAGCGTGGTAGTAGCGGAATGTGTTTTGTGGAACCCGAGCATCTCTCCAGATATTATGATGGCTGTTTACCAAATTAAAGTTCAAAATTAATCCAAAGTAATAACTTTAAAATGATAAAAATAATACCAGATCCTCGGTTTTTACATGCAGACAGAAAATTTGTTTGTATCACCCCATGCTGATATCTGGTGCAGAGATCGACTATCTCCTGCCATGGCTTCAAATCCGAGATCCAACATAATCCACATAACCTACAAAGTCCAATAGACAGAGAGAGAGGAGGGAGGGAGACTTACCGGTGGCTGCCGAGAAGGGAAGTGGAGAAACGTGGAAGAGGAGGCGGCTGCTGCCGAGAAGGGAAGTGGAGAAACGTGGAAGAGGATGTGGCTGCCGAGAGTCGAGAAGAGCGGTGCTTCGAGGGGGGTGTTAGAGAGACGAGTGCTTGTCGGCGAGGGCGGCGAAGAAAGAGAGGCGTCGGAGGGGGCGCGACTGGCTGGAGGAAGGGAGGCACGGGAGGGGGGTTGCGACATCGAGGCTAGGGTTTAGCGAATTGGAGCAAAATGGGAGGGAATGGCGAAAAATTGGAGGGATAGATGAGAAAATTAGAAACTGCTAGGGTTCTGGCTTGACTTGGTGGAAAAATGGGAGGTAATGGGGAAAAAAATGGGAGGGATGCGGAGAAAATTAGGGAATGGATCGTTCTTCAGTATCTTTCTTTTTATGTGTATTGGTGCAATGAGTCGTTTTCTCGTTCACTTTTACGTAGTCTTGACTCGCTATAGAATTTTCACTCCCGGATACTTTTACAAAAAATTAATCTGTGTCTTAGATTTTCAATAATTTTTCTTGAAATATTAATTGCACTTCAATTAAAAAAAATAAAATATTTTTGACGTCTATCCATGTACAAAATATAAAATTCCTAATCATTGAAATTTATAACATTTCTTGGAAAACCGAAAAAGTTTTTTTTTAACTTGAACAAAAATTTGAAATAGAGTCTATACATACAAAAGAAAATATGTATCTATGTATATAAATGGACGTATGTACAATTTCAAGCTTTCAATTCGAGGGATCCCAATAAAATAAATGAGTACATTTTGATCACTATGGGTGTGTTTGGATGCAACGGAATAAGTCGGGAATAGAGAATAAGAATAAGAAATTTCGGTTTGCGTGCTTATCCTTATTCCTTATTCTTATACCATGGTTTTGTTAGTATAGGAATAAGGGCCTTTATTCCTTATTCCCATGTTGTTTGGGTTGCACAAGAATAAGAATAAGCACGCAAACTGAAATTTCTTATTCCTATTCCTTATTTCCGCCCTATCCAAACACACCCTATGTTGTTTGGGTTGCACAAGAATAAGAATAAGCACGCAAACCGAAATTGCATATGTTACATACTGGTTACATAATATGATATCGTAAACGTGACATGTCGTGTCGTGTTAACACGAGTTAATATTTTTAAATAGAAAGATATAATAAAATGATTAAATTTCATATATTAAAATAAAAAACAATGATTAAATAAAAATATTAAGAAGAAAAATTATTAAATTTATAATATTAACTCAATACATTTAATAAATTCTAAATAATAAAATTTTTTTATCGTGTCAACTAGTGTCATGTGTCGTGTCGAGTTGGGTCATATGTTAACTCGTATCACGTTAAGACGTGTCAATGTCTGAAAATCTCCAACACCACATGACTTCGACACGACACGTTGACACTAGGTACATTAAACATGAAAAAAATTTGTATTGATTAGGTGCACTTGCACTTCTCAAAATTATTATTTTAAATCCTAATGATATATGAGGATTTATAAAAATATTATCGGAAACATTTTAAATAAAAATATAAATTTTTTTACAACAAAAATATTAGGAAAAAATATAGATGATAAAAGTATTAGATGGGTTAAACGTGTTAAGAAATATTATAATTTATTCAATAAAAATTTATTAAAAATATTTAAATAATTTTTAAAATAGAAAAATGTAATAAATTACTGAAATTTCATATATTAAATTAAAAATCGCTGATCGAATGAAATGATTATGAATCAAAAGTTATTAAATTTACAATATAAACTCAATATATTTTAATAAATTCTAAATAATAATAATTCTCGTCGTGTCACATGTTGTGTTGTGTTGTATATCGTGTCAACTTGTGTCGTGTTAAGACGCGTCAATGTTTGAAAATTTCCAACACGACACGCTGATACGCACATGTCATGCTAACTCCATAAATATATCGTACCGTGTCATGCCAACACATGTGCATTTCGTACGAACATGCCCGTATCATGTCATTTTGGAGAACACTCTTGTCATGTACCTTTAATAGTTCTTATATTAGTAACACAATAATTTATCTTAATAGCCGGTTTTGTAATATCTTATTATTACCAAGGAAATTTTTTATTTCGAACAATTGATGCCAACCATCAATATATATGAAAAATTATTAAATAAAAAAATGTCGTTTTTTATGGGAGAAGAAAAAAATGACCCTTTCATTTTATTTATTATTTCTATTTTCATCCTTTCATCCATGTTATAAAAAAGAGGGAAAATTTTTTTTATCAAATTCTTCTTGGTACGAAAAAAATATTGGGTAACAAATTTGGCACTAAAATTTGGCGCTATGTATAAAAAAATTTATGAGGTAATTTGGCGTTGTATATAGCAAAAAGAAAACAATAGAAGTCGCACGAATTAATTGGATGAAAAAGAATTGAAGTGTGCTATTGTCTTTTGTTCTTTTCTTATTTCTTTTACCATTTTTATTATATTTATTTTCCAAATATTATATTCATTTCTATAAGCATATAAATTATATGATCAATGAAATAATTTTGTCGTATTAATTTTGGCCCGCCACTTTTGATTTTCCTTTTCGGCGCAAATATTGGTGGAAAAGAACTTAAATAATAACCACTTGTCATTATTTCGAATAATATCTGTAGCCCAGCTGGCCCGCTAGGGACTGCAATGATTCACAACCTGATTCGTGAGTTCGATTCCTGGTCCCAGGACTATTTGTTTTTTAAATTCTGAAATTCCATTTGGTTTCATGCAAACTTTATTTCGTTCGAAAACTTGTAAAATGTTCTACAACTCTATTATAATTTTACGAGTCAATATATGTCATTTTAATTTTGAAAATCAAAGGATTTAATGATGTGTTATTCAAACTAATCATGTTTCTTATTTTAAATATTCATTCTTTTCATTAGTATTTTATTTTGAGTAAAACTTAATCATTAGAAATTTTTCAGAATTGATTTCAACCATGTTAATTACATTTATAAAATAATAAAACTGATGAATGGGTGGTTATTATTATTTTTTTATAAGTAGTATTTATTTACATAGTGGTGGGAAGTTTTTTTTTTATACTTATTTCTTTTTCTAGTTTTTATTGAGATTTATTTCCTTTAATTGGTACGATAAAAATTAGGTAACTAATTTTGGCGAAAAATTTTGGTGCTATCTAAAAAACGTTCACTGAAACATTTGACGTCATTTATGAAAATAATTTAATCATTCATGGAAAATTTTGGCACCATCTAAAGCCTCTCTTAAATATTAGTGTTCATGTTTATATGTGTCGGTATACCGACATCAATTACACTCAGGATATTCGCGTCCATGTACAAAACTTGACAGCGTCTCAGTTTAGAATATTTATGCGTCCTAACTAATCTGTGTCGGCCTACCGACACCTAGTAAATGTTCTCCCGCCTATTTTTTTCTTTCTGCGTCGCTACTTGATTTAGCGACTCTAATATGTTGGTGTTCCGACACAGATAAACGAAATTCTAGTAGTGATTAACAAATGTTATTCTTTCTTTATATGGTCAGAAAGGGTAAAATTTTAATTAAAAGACTGCGCGCTTGGGGACAAATTAATCATCAAATCACTGCACAGGTAAATTCAAGCCAAATAATAAAATAAGATTTTTTATATCGAAGATATACCAACCAGTAAAAAATCTAAGGCGAATGAAATTTTTTTTTCAGCAGAAAACAATTGCCTATATAATTGTGTATATTAAATGAGTATGTCAATTGTCATATAAATTTTACTTAGAAGTTGTGAGTTAAAATGACTGAAAATAATAACCAACAAGTTGTGTACTAGTATATAATATCAAAAAAAAGGAAAATAAAAAATAACATATACAATTATATAAGTACTAAGGTGTATTGTTATATCAAAAACATTCATATGGTATGATTTTTTTAAAAAGAGAGAGAGCACGTGGAGCTTTCGTTCTAACCAAAAAAGTGGATTTAGTAGATCAACAATTGGAAGACATAATCAAACGAATCCACCGAAAAGTAATCAACCAAAGACTAAACAGGTTACAAATAATGATTTATGAATATGCCCACCAAAAAGTAAACAAGCCAATAAAATATTGGTCACATATCAGAATTTGTAAGGCGCCCTTGGACATGACACATGAGCTCACAATGGGAAAAGCTGCTGCCGTGCTCTTATTAATGATGGTTATGTTTTCAATATGTACCTCTGTCGTTTTCATCTTTGATAAAGTGGTTCATCAACCAACTATTTTGCATTAAATCACTCCTGTAAATTCGTTGAAAGGAAAAATTGGTGGTTTGTCCACCAAACCAAACCTTAAAAAAAGTGAAATGCATGTCTCTAATGAAAGGTGCATTAATTGTATGACTAAAAAAAACATGAAATTATCGTAGTGAATTATGGACAATAGTAGAATTTTTTTTGAAGATAAAAAAAAAAAAAGTAGGAGAGTACCTTGGAAGAGAGCAAGCATGAGGTTGCCATCTCCAGTGCTGATATGCGGTGTCAGGGCGGCGGTGGGCCTGGCAGGTGAGCTGAGGCTGGATGTAGGGGCAGTGCTGCTCGGCATAGAAGGGGCGCGCCGATTCATCGTACACCCATCGGCCGGCAAAGATGTCGCAAGCATTATTTGTGGTTTGAATGGTGAATGGAAGATGCATCTTTTCCGTTTCTATGAAAAAGTAACGGGCAGTAATGAATTATGTAAAATGAAAACATTTCCAAATAAATTATAGTATTTGATTGGTATTGGTAAATTAAATTGAGAAGCAGATCCCAATAATATAACATACCATGACTGACATGAAGATGACGTGCAGCAGCGGAGAGGGGACGACGGAGGAGGCAAGCGAAATCCTCAAACTCAAAGTAGAGGACGGTGGCGAAGGTGATGAAGGAGACGGTGAGGAGGTAAGAGGAGATACTTATATTATGCCGCCGCCTCAACCTGCTGCTGCTGTTCAGGGGAACTGGAACAACCACCTCCTTCATCGTCTCTCTTCTTCCTCTTTGAGTAAAGTAAAGTAAATAAAGAGGAAGAGTAGGGTCTTCTTCAAGTCTCCAGTCGGTCCAACAACTTCTCAGAAACCAAATCTCATCTGTGAATTAATTCCAATTTTTCAACACGTACCGCGTACGTACGGTGACGGTGGGTGAGCCCTCCAGATCTCCTGCATCCATTTTAATTTGTCTTTCTTTCTTTTTTAGCCTGCAACAAATTTCTGATATCAAATTTTTTTATTCTATCTTCTTACATTATTATACGGAATTGTTTAGAACCATTCCGGAGATTATATCATTCCCATCATCTCTGATTTTCAGAAAGAGAAAACACGTGACCTCCCCTTCCGCGTACGCTGTCTCTCCTTCTCCCGCGTGAACTAATCCCTCCCCCTCCTACCTCTCACGTACGCTATCCCCCCTCCCCCCTTATCCCTCTCACGTATGCGGTCCCCCCACACTCCCTCTTTCCCTCCTACACACTTCATAACTGTTGAAATTAATATAATTAAATGTTGAAGGTAATATCCTAACTGTTGAAGTTAACTCTCTGGTCAAGAATTTCATAATTCCGAAATCAAACTACACGCCACGAACATCCTCTATGTACTATTGAAGTTAATATATTATATATGTAACTGCTGAAGTTAATATATATAACTGTTGAAGTTATATGCGTAATTGTTAAAATTATATATGTAGCTGTTGAAGTTATATATGTAACTGTTGAAGTTAATATATATAACTGTTGAAGTTATATGTGTAACTGTTGAAGTTATATATGTAACTGTTGTATAATATGTTATATATGTAACTGTTGAATTTAATATATATAACTGTTGAAATTAATATATATAATTGTTGAACTTGTCATACTTAAATGTTGAAGGTAATATTTGAAGTGGGCATATTTAAATTGTTAAAGTTGGCATATATATTAACTTCAACAGTTACGGTATTAACTTCAACATTTAAATATGTTAACCTCAACAGTTAGAATCAATATATAGTGTGTGTGTGTGAGAGGGGAGGGGGAGTGGGAGTGTACGCGGGAGGGATGGGAGGGGGGACGAGCGTACGCGGCAGGGATGGGATGGGAGGGATGGGATGGGAGGGTTAGCTCTCCTTCCTCCCTTCCCCATCGCGGCCAGATAAGGAAACACAAAAAATTAAAGTTTTTGCTAGGGTTAGTACATCTCATTCAAAATTTTCAATTAATTCTGAAATTTCATTTACTGCTCACAATTCTTTTCCTATTTACTGTCAGGAAAATGAAAATAATAGCCCAAATTAGAAATTTCGTTTTGCCGCTCTATTTGATTTTGTAATCTGAAGATTCTTCGGTTCCCTATTTAATCTATCCATGGATTTCGCAAGAATGCGCATTGCTCTTGATTTGAGGTTAGCAAAAACAGTATTGTCCAATTTTTCTTTTTCGTATGTTTTTTCAATTTACTGATTACTGACCAAAATAGGTTAAAAATGTACATTTGTACCAGTTTCTTTTGATTTTATGTTTGTTTCAATCCGTGCACTTTACTTACATAATTTTTGGCTTTTAAACTTTCTAATTTTCAAAATAAATTACAGAATTTAATATCATGTTGCTTGTGATATGATATTGTGCTATTGTGTTGTTGTTGATAGGATTAGTAATATGTAAAAACTAATTATTTCTTTCAAAATTTGGAACTGGTATATTAAATAATGTGACATTTTCTTTTTCATATTCAGGAAGTTTTTGTATCAATACTTTAATTGCTATTGTTTAACTTATGATGATTCTTTGGTCTGTAGTTTTGGAGAATGTGGTATTTGAAGAGCATACTCGTGAGGTGGATTTCTGTATGATGACTTGTTATATGTATTTTTTCTACTTGAAGAGCATACTCGTGAGCTGGTCTGTAGTTTAACTTATGATGACTTGTTATTTGTGTTTCTTTCTGCTTGATTTCTATATTGTTTCCTTTAATTTATCTTAGCTTTTAATATTTCTTATCTTCTTAGTCTTCTTAGTTATGATAATGCCCGGCTCAGGAAGCATTGATCAAAGTTCATTAGGCGTAAATGCGCTTTCCAATACGAGGGAGAATGAGAATAAGAACAGCATGAATGAGGTGGCATGGTTGCTGGTGCCAGAAAGTTAGAAAGCGGATGTGATCGACAAGAGAGGTTCCATGATCAAGCGTGTTAGTTCCATGACCCAGGCTACTAATTAAATAAATTCACCTTCTGTACTTAATTACAAAATTCACTTCTTTTCCCTTACATAGAAAATTAAATAAATATTTATTATGTATGTAGGCTGCTGCATCAATTAATCGATCCTTTGCAGAATTTCTCACACTGGTTGTCTTTCTTTTAGGTACAAATCACTTTTGATAAACTTTATATATTATTTCTCTTTCTCAATAAAGAACTGTTGTGGTCTGTTGTTGATTTTTTGTAATTTTTTTGCTATTTATGATGACTTTTTGATGTGTTTTGTTGGTTACTGTAAAACATGGACATGAGATTTGTAGCATTTCGTTTAAGGTATCAGCTTTAGGCCCAAAAGAAAAGCAGATTTTTAAGGGTGCGAGGTTTACTTTTCTAAACTTTTTAATTCTATCTTCTTACATTATTATATTATATTATATTATATTAGTTCCCATGGGGGACGTTTGTTTGTGACTTAAAGGGTGCATAACTTAAGTTATGTATCCTTAAGTCGCCAAACACCTCTTGCATAAAATGCCTTAAGGTTACATAAGTTATGCAACCTAAATAGGGCACCGGTCCTCTTTAATTTTTTTTCCAACAATACCCTTTAGAAATAATTAATAATAATATTTAATAATCTATAATAATTAATAAATAATAATATTTAATAAGTAATAATAACTATTAAAAAATCATAATTAGTAATAAATATGAATTATTATAATTAATAAATAATAATATATAACAAGTAATAATAATAATTAATAAACAATATTGATTTATTATTAAATAATTAATAATATTTATATTATTTAATTAAAAATAATTAATAATATTTCATAATAATAAAATGATTTCTTATTATCATTAATAATTAATTTTTATAATAATTAAAAATTAAAAATTAATTAATATTAATTAATAAATAATAATACTTAATAAGTAACAATAATTATTAAAAAATCATAATTAATAATAAAGATTAATTATTATAATTAATAATATTTAACAAGTAATATTAATTATTAATAATAATGATTTAAGAATAATAATTAATTGAAGATAATTAATCAATAATAATTTTTATTATAAAATAAATAATAATATTTATAATATTTAATTAAAAGTAATTATTAATATTTCATAATAGTAAAAATGATTTATTATCATCATTAATAATTAATTTTTATAATAATTAATAATTAACAATAATTAGGTCACAACATATAATACATAATACTAATTCAAATTTAAGGGCATTTTAGTCTTTTGACATAAATATATGCATGCATTAAGTTAGTCATCCTTACTACACAACGAAACATCTATTACATAACACTACATAAACACTTAGGCATCCTTAAGTTATGCAACTCCTTACTACACAAACAAACGCCCCCATATGTTTACCATAAATGATATTTATTCTTCATAAATAGCTCCTCCAAACTAGTTTATTTTTTACTCCTCCATATTATATTATATATGTAAATGAAAACACCAACAGTTTACTTTTCAAGTATATATCATTTCCAATATTAACTCCAGTGGTTCTTCTATATAGCATTTTTATTTACTTTTAAAATGTATATAATTTACATGTTATTGTCAGGATGTGCTAGCTGTATTGTATGTTTTACTTTTACATATCCGCCGAGGCCATAAATGAACAAACAGTTCCCAACTTCCGATGTACTGTTCTCGTATTCGTGGGCCTTTAATTTATTCATTCTATTGTAATTTGTGGGGCTTTATCACTAGTGCCAAATCTCGTAACTCCTGTACCTGTTAGCATATATACGAGGCGCCCAAATTTTAATTTTAAATTAAATAAAGTATTTCAGTCGAGTTACATTCTTCTAAAATAAAATTATATTAATGGGATCCGTTTTCAATTTTAAATAAAATATACATTTATCCCCTTGAGTGGAAAGTCCGGGTTTGGTAAATAACAAAGGTCAATTTATAAATGACAAACAAGATCTTTTTTAAATGAAATATTAGATATGTATCATCGTGGTTAAAAAATTAAAATTGCCTATTTTAAATTTCAGCATTTAAAAGTTACCACTCTAAACTCAATTATCTTGAATTATAATTTTACGTAAAATAGAGTTTTTTTAAAAAAAATTTAAAAACTGGTTGTTTATTTTAAATTTTAATTAGTGCAAACATATCCTTACTATTTATAAAAACATCTAAAAAAAAGTTCGAAATAATTTCACTATAGGATGAAAATGATTGTTATGTCAATTATGGGTCATTGATTTACGTGATATATGATCTTGATGTTGATTTCAAATAAAAGATCAAACTTTTTTATAGAAAAATGTAAGGTGGTATTTAAATAATTTATTTTTCAAAAAGATATTCACGTGTATTTTTGGAAGGTTCAACTAGATTTTTTTTTCTAACATTATTTTTCAAATAGTCATCTTTTTCTATCCTATTAAAATAAAGAAAAATAATATATATAGGAGTGATAAAATACACTCTGATGTACGGATCGTTCCCGTACACTCGAGTCGATTTCGAAATTTAAAATTCAAACAGTCGATCCGAACCGTTCAAATTTATTCCCAAATTGAAAACCTCTTGGAGACAAATTGGTGGGCCTGAACTACTCCAATTGTAGTGTTTTTTTAAATATCATAATATATAGCAAAAAAGTTCGAAAAAATGTAAAATTTGGTCTCCAAGAATTTTTCAATATGAAGAACAACTTGAACGATTCGGATCGACCGTTTGATTTTTGGATTTCCTAAACGACTCTAGCGTACGGGAGGTGATCCGTACACCAGAGTGTATTTTATCCATCCACTATATATATATATAGAGAGAGAGAGAGAGAGAGAGTTTTGCTATGGTGAGTTGCAACTCACCAAAGTCTCTATGAGTCGCGCTCAAAATTCTGAAATTTAGTTCAAAATGATCAATTCAAACTGTTTAATACGATCTCCCTATTGAAATCTCCATGCAGACCAAACTTTATATTTTTTCAAAATTTTAAAGTTTTTTTTTTAATTTTAGAAAATCATTCGTATTAGACGGTTTGGATCGGTCATTTTGAACTAAGTTTCGGAATTTTGAACGCGACTCACGGAGTCTTTGGTGAGTGGCAACTCACCATAGCAAAACTATATATATATATATATATATATATATATATAAAATCTTTCTTACTAAACTAAACATTTATATTTATCCAAAATGAATATTTTTTTCTTATAACATTTAATATATTTTGGGAAACTTGAATCCATGCCACTCCAAAATTACAAAATTAGAAAAATGCCACTTCAAAATGAACTCTTTGAAAAATGCCACCCCAAACTCAATATATTCAGATATTTGCCACATTTATACAAATTTTATATTATTTTATTATAAAAATATTTTTTTTGAATAAATAATCTTGTATTCCTTAATTAAAATATCCTTCTAGTCTTCTCTTCTCAAGATAAGAAGTTGCCCAGTTTTTTTTCTCCGCCTGACCTCAGCGGCAGCTCTTTCTTCCCAGTTCGCCTCCTCTCTTGATCTCTCTTGACCTCAGCGGCAGCTTTTTCTTCCCAGCTTTGTCCCTCTAAATTCACTATTATTTGTTTAATTCCAATTATTATGAATGTCATGGAAGTAATTCATTCATATCGCTCAATTCCAAAAGTTATCATGGATCTTTACATCCGATACTGAAATTAAATTATATCCCAACAATAATTAATACAAGCGATAAAGAAACTGATGGTAAAATAATAAATACATAAACAGCCACATGATAAAATAAACTGATGGTAAAATGTTCTAAAACCTACATAAATAATACATACATAAACAGTCACAAATACAATTACTCATCCATAGAATTGATAATACAAAATCTCACACCTTCTTAACTAATTGTACACTTTCATCACGATTAAAAATGCATTTATTCGCCAAGGGGTCGTTTGCTTAGGAATAAGAGAAATAGCTTATTTCTAGACGAAAAACATTAGAAAGTGTGTAATTTTGTGAAGAGTTTGAATGGTTAGGAATAAATTTACGTCTAGAAAGAGGTTATTCCTTGTATTCCTAAGCGATCCAAACGGCCTCCAAATGTACAATAGATGTAAATGGGGTCCGTATCCTCTGTCAACCTTTTGAGGTTGGTAGAGGGCCAACTCTTGATCCGAGCCGTTCGATCTAATCTCGACGGTTAAGATTTTTCAGGCCTATCAATCTAAGTTACATGTACGGGGCTCCCTTAACCGTGGAGATTAGATCTAACGGTTTAGATCAGGAGTTATCACTCTCCCTTAAAGGTCGGTAGATGATGTGATTCAGATGTAAATGTTTCAATCCACTTAATGCCAACTGAGTATGGGGCCTTCTACTTGTGACGAGCAAGAGGTGAAGAAAGGGTAAATCATAGTGGGTTTTTTTCTTTGAGCTAACGATTTGTGGGAAAGGTTCAAGAGAGCAGGAGTAGGAGGGGAAGAGTGAGACGTCACACCAAGAAAGAGAAATAGGAAGAAAGATGGAGAGGGAGTTTAAGGGTATTTCTTGAAAATACAAAAATATATCTCCGAATACAATATTTTTATAATAAAATGGTATAATAATTGTATAAATGTGTCAAATATCTGAATATATTGAGTTTGGGGTGGCATATTTCAAAGAGTTCATTTTGGAGTGACATTTTTTTAATTTTGTAACTTTAGGGTGGCATGGATCCAATTGTCTCTATTATTTTTTTTTGCAACTAACTGAACATTTGTATTTATCCAACTGAACATTTATACTTATTAAACTAAACATTTATACTTAATAAAATAAACATCTTTGCTTATAACATTTATATTTTTTTATTGCAACTGGCTGATCATTTATATCAAATAACAGAACATTTGTACTTATCTTACTGAACATTTACATACTAAATAAAGTGTGCTGGATGAGAATATAATGCGCTGGATGATGACAGCAATGACATTTTAAGCGATAGCGGTAATCAATTTTCAATTCTAATGGTATACACTGTTAGAAAACTGCTCAATTTTAATTTTGTGACTAATTACGCTTAATTAATCCAATTAAAACACAAACAACACGAGATCTAGTACTTTAAGCAATAGACACAAAGAGAAAGAGGAGAAATCGATACCTCCCGCGAAATCGTATTCGCGGGGCTCGACCAAGGCATGGGAATCGATGACGTGCCTTCTCCACCGTCTCCACCACGTCTCGTAACCGCCCTCGAGTCCACCAAGGAGGATTAATCACGTTCTACAAGGTACGTGCTAGCATACCCAAAGAACAAGCCTAATCCCTATGATTTTCTCTCTTGCATCAATCAACAACCTTGATTTAGTGGAGAGAAAATAGCTCAACACATGAGCAAAAGAGAGAAGGAGAGAGTGAAAAGTGGCGGCCTCATGGGAGGAATGAGAGGAGAGAGAAAAGCTAGGTGGAGGCTCTCATAAGTGGTCCTTATATAGAGCACAAAACCTAATTGACCTCTTGCATAATTACAACTATGTCATCCCACCTACCACCATAAGTGGCTGCCACGAAATGGGCCTTTATGGGCCATTTAACCCCTTCATTTGGACCATTAATTCATATAATTAAGGTCCCTCAACTTTGCTCTTTAATTGGGCTATATATTTGCTATTTAAATAACGGCCCAATTAATCAATATAACTATTTATATTAATAAGTGTTGAACTAAATTAATTATTAACTCATTAATAATTGTTTTAGGATTAGTTAATGCATTAATTTATTTCTATATGATCCATTGACTTAATTAATTATAACGGTTCGCAACGGTATATAATTAATTAATCAATCTTATCATATTTCCACAGAACTTACAGCTGTGAATAAATAAATAATGCACTGTGTGATTAATGTCCTATTTGTGTGACACTTTGAGGATTTATGTTATGTTGGCCATGGAATTAAATCGTTATTTAATTCCAATAATCATAAGCGGTATCTAGCAACACGTTATGATTCTCAATTCGCATAAATAGTGTACTGCTACAGTATTTAAATCCTGCATAAGAGAATAAAAATATTTCTCTATTTTGATTCTTATGTCTCACGATATCATCGTATAATCCAAGATAGGAATGTGTCATTCTTGCAGATTATACGTTTCTTGATCTAGAGTTGATCGCTTAGTTGCGCGCATACGATCCAACTCCATCAAGGGGCCCAAACAGATATCGTCACTCACTAAGTGAATTAATGAGGGACATACGGTTTTCTTGATGATTAGCTTTTCCCCGCACAATTCAAGAGAACGTAAATCAAGTCCGTATAGCAGCCCTTAACGAGAATCAGCGGTAGACGAAATTTATAGAACCTATCCTCATGTGGAAAAGATAATCATCTCAAACTTAGAACCAAAATCATAACGAAATAAACAATGACACATAACACAATCCATATGTTTATTTCGTTGGGTGAAGTCCTGTACTATGTTCCATAACATATACATATGCAATTAAGTTGGTAACTCTTTACCTATGATTTGTATAACTTAATCATCACTTAACTTGCATACTAATCTTATATGACAATTAATGTTCCTTGTTAATTATCAAGATTATGGACCGTTTAGATTTATTATTGTCATTCTAAAGAATGATCCACAGAAATCTACAATTCAGATCCTCAACCTGAATGATCTGTCAATAATAAAACTAGAAACAGATGATAAATATCATCCAAAACATAAACTAATAATTAAGTCATTAAATTATTGACTTCTAGGACATAACTCTAACATACACTTCGGTTATCGTTTTTTAGGTAATTTCCAGCGGTGTTTTGTTGGTTATCGAAAACTTCAAGTACTGAGAACCGAAACAGTGGCTGAAAAAAAAAAGACAAAATACTGAAAAATATTAGAAAATACCGGATTTTCAGATGGTGGCCGATAAGGAGGCCAGTAAAAACATTGTTTCTCAGTAAATACAGCACAACAATCCATAAAAAATAGGGGCGACTACTAGACTTGGGAAATTTCACCCAAAATTCGTCTGATATAAAATTTACTATGCTTTTTGCATATAAAAAAGTGAAAAGTCAAAACACAAATGGCCGGTTCGCCAAATTACGAAAATCGAATTCTGAAAATTAGAGGGAGATTGGGTTTGGGGGCGGGGGGGGGGATAATTTGGTCAATAGCAAAAACTCAATATGAATTGGGATGATCTATATAGTAAAAAAAATTATTATTAATTTAATTGAGTTTATGATGGTAATTTTCAAAGGTTTAATTTCAGTAGTGATTTCTAGCCAACGAACAATTGAGAACAATGTCATATATCTACATATATACATGTCTCGGACCTCAAAATAAATAATACGCTTAAAGCTAGTTACTCATACGTCCACCACGTATGGATGCATAACTGCATCTCGTATACTGCTCAAGGTAGAGGTCAAGTTAGAGTGTTCACTGTGTTCGCGAACTTGTCCAATTTTGTTTGACCCTATATATATATACTACTATATATATGTTCTTGATCATCATCATATGATATCAAGTGATATCGTTATAGATCATATTTGAATCTCCAATGTAACATTGGGTTCTTTAGGAATAAGTTATGGTTCGAGATGCATAGAACCATAATAACTCTACTAAGAACTCGATCCGAAATAAACTTCTTTTATTATTTCACAAGTTGCTATGTATTTTATTTTGGTGACGGAAACGGTTGTAATATTCCATTTAGAACACTTTCTAAACTTACAACACCACCTTTTAAGCAAAATATGTAGCTCAATCGTGATTATATCAATCCTTTGAAAAACATTTATCAGTGTAACAATTTACACGAGATTTCTTTCATCTTAAGAGATGAAACATTATATCGCTCTTTCTCATAAGGTACTCGAGGATATCCTTGATTATCGTCCAAATGTGTCTCTCTTGTATCCATTTGACAACTGTTTGTCATATCCTTTGGATACTACACATTGGGGCATATGCATAAATATGGCGTACAAAATGAAACTCATAATGAAAGAATGCTTGAACTATTTCATGCACTTTCTTGAATTGAGTTGCAATAGACCGAGTTAAAACACTCAAGTCATGCCATGTGACGTACAGTTAGACATCCTTTCTTAGAGTGTAACTTTCGTGTTTCTAGAACACTTCGTCAATATATGCATATTTGCTCAAACCTAACATCCATCATAATCTATCTTTATAGATTTGTTTCCTAGGATCAGGTGATTTCGCCCAAGTTCTCATTTGAGAAAGCATTCTCCAAAGAGATCTTGACAATACTCATTTTCTTAATGTTATTCCCAATGAATTGTCATCTTGAACAATACAAGTAATACAATTATACTCCCACTGAATATCTTGTTTATACAAGATACTTTTGACGAAGTTCAACTCCTTGATTTCATTGTCAAAACTTTTATTCCAATCTCCACAACACTTGCTTTAATCCATTAATGGATCCTTGAAGCATGCGTATGTTTTTAGCAATACATAAACCTCGATTTGTGTCAAATGCACAACATCTTCCTTCATTCATACGAAGAAGGCGGTTTTATGTGTTTTTCCATATATCGACATATATGAAATACAACTATTGCTAGAATGATCTTTATTGACTTATACATAGCCACAAGCAAGAAGTTGTGCTTTGTACGTAGTCAACTAGCCATCGACTTAGACATAGCTACAAGCGAGAAGCTGCGCTTTGTACATAGTCGATTTGTTATCCATGTCGATCTTTCCTTTTGAAGATCTAAACGTTCTTGATGGATTGCTCCTTCATGAACATCAACCAAGGTCTATACCTTGTTGTTATACATGGATTTTATTTAAAGATCATATGAAATCGAACCATATATGTGGAATCGGATCGTTCCATCGTTTTCTTGTTTATCAACGGATTCTCATATGCTAAGTTTGAGAATGTCGTGAAACCAATGCACCAAACGGTTTAGGCAATCAACTCTCGTTGATCTTTTGTAGGATTGGTACTTGAGGTTCATGAACTACTTCCACAACGATTTGTTGAACGAGTTCTTGACTCCTCATATATTCCATGAGTTTCTCAAACATCATCAACTCGTGAGATAATTGAGTCCTCATTAGAAGGAGCGTACTATTAAACTTTTTTCAAAACAACTTGTGAATGAAGTTTCGCTCAACTCCCACTAAGTACCATGTATGGAGTGACAAGTTTCCCATAAGAGTACTTCTTGTAGTGACGCATAAACTATTTTAATGCTCACTTTACTCCCACTACTTCTTCTTGAGAATTTCAATTCATCAAGACTACATTATGATTAGCAACAACTATTTTGTTCTTATCATATTCGTGGAAGTAGTGCCTTTTAATATAAAGCATAATACAAATATATAGTGTCTTATTTGGTTTAAGCTTACAAGTCAACAATACTTGAAATAAGCTTCTCAACACCAAATCTCGTGAAGTATTATACTTAGAGATCAAAATCTCGTAAGATATCTTCTTCAATAGACTTCGATGGAACATTATTCAGTGTAAACAATATTGTCCTCAAACATGATTCCCTAATACGAGTCGAATAAGTCAATTTGATTTATTACCGATCGAACTATACAAAGTATTATTCGATACCTCCATTCTTTGACATATTATTTCTCATGGAGCGAGTTATGAAACTACTTTCATACTCTTTAGATAATACTTCAAATCATATGACTTAACTACTTATTTGCCACGATTAATTGTAAGACTTCTATTTTTCTTGAACGGTCTTTTAAACTTCACTCTTGAACTCCTTTGAACTAGTCAAAAAGGTTCATACTTATACCTTATCAAATAGATATGTTAATATCTACAATGATCGTTGGTTAAGTAGTAAAGTATCAACAACCTTTCATTACACAAGTACTTATAGGTCTTTATACATCGATATGTATAAGTCCTAATTAATTCACTTGTCTTTAAACCTTCATAGGTTAAAGGCACTTTTGTCATCTAACAAACATGATTCGCATATCAATCGATTTGAAATCGAATTGAATTACGAGCTCTACGTTACGGAGACTCTCGTAATGCGATTCTCGTTTATGTATGTGACTAAGCGGTTATATATAATATGAAAGTCAAATACTTTATGTCAAGTCTTACGCATCCTATTTGTCATTCAAAACTTGCTTATCTATTTCAAGCAAATTCAATCAAGATGCATGAAATCATATAAACAAATCCAGAATAAAAGAACTTGTCTTTTATTAAACATAATCATCAATTTCATCGAATATGAAATGGAGATGTTTTGAGAAGTTAGGATTAAGGTATGCAACCTTCAATTCCTAAACAAACTCTTAATAAAGATAACTCTACGTATTCAATGGTAATGACTTAAACGAATAAGTCATTTCATATACGGAGTTTAATTTATATCTCTCAATATTTTTCTTATTCTTCATTGCTAACACATTTCGTTAAATGCGAGCATATGAACTAGTATCAAGTTACTAGTGTAAATTAGAGATAGTGAGATAATTTGAACGACAAATACACTTTAGGATTAGAATATTTCTAATCGTTACAATCATGGTATTTCGGACAACCTTTCAAATGCCTCCCATAAACGGCAAATGAAATATCTCATGTGACGTACGGTCATAAATGAGAGTCTCGAAATTTCAACTCATACCTTGGTGAAGTATTTCTTGAATACTTAACCAATTACCTTTTTCACCAACAAGTGTGCGTAAAAGGTAACGTCATATCCTTTAATACTAGAAAGAGATCGTATGACAATATCAATAATCCTTGATATCGGAGATCAATATCTCTAGTTATCAATTAGCTACTTAAATCTTTCGATTTGTAAGCCAATGAAACGTTCATGTACCATTTTATAAAAGAAGAATCTCTTTGTCAACTCATACTCTTTATACTCGATCATAAATGATGGAGTTAATATCTACTTTCTCCAAGAACACTTTCTTGAGTAAGTGGATAAGAGTGTACGAGTTAAATCTAGTCCATATGAATTCTCTAATTCAAAGGTCTAGAAATTTCAAATGAGGATATTAGCCATACGCTTCATTTAATAACTTTTCACCAAAAGTCAATCAATCATCGCGTTGCTACGTTCGGGTAGTTTGAGGAAAGTTTTGGGAATTGACATACTCAAATTTCTTTTCACTAAGATCGTGTTTTAGGAATCGGTATTACTTCTTTAAGTAAATACCTTTTGGAAACGAGTTTGTTAATTTTCAAAGATTGATCGCAACAAAATTAACAATTTTAACATCTATAACAAAATCAATTTAAGATCATTTAGTTTATGCAATTGTTTTATTTATAACAAATAAAACTCCCACTACATTTATTTAATGTCCCAAATGTAGTTGGTTTTCCAAGATCCCAGTTTTCATCAAGTAGAGCCTGCTATGGCACGTCACCCTACTTAATTAGACAAGGTAGGTTCTCCAACCAATCATATCGTTCCATATGATTCTTGGTTTGTGAATATCTAAGTATATTTACAAACTTCGCTCCGATGTCCAAACTCTAGTTGGGTCCATCAAAAAGTAACTTCTCACTATTTGCTCCTTGCAAATCTTAGCTATTTGCACCCCGACTACCGAATTGGCAACCATGACGTCCGCTTGGGCGGACCGCGCCATGAGTGACAATCGGCGTGTAGGGAATAGAGAGAAGGAGGGCGATTTCACTTATTCGTTTTTAGTTTTGGGACTAACAAATCATATGACACTTGTTTGGTGGTCGTGTAAGCATACACCCATACCTAACCTATGACAATTCATAGCAATCACAAGCAATCACATATAAGCATCTCATCCATAGTTGTGGTTTTGTATGGCTCCCGCTTGCATTAGTTTCGCCACATCATCCATGAAGCAAAACTAATCTAATCCTTGTCCCTCCCACTAAATTCTATAAGAATCAGCGGTAGACGAGATTTATAGAACCTATCCTCATGTGGAAAAGATAATCATCTCAAACTTAGAACCAAAATCATAACGAAATAAACAATGACACATAACACAATCCATATGTTTATTTCGTTGGGTCAAGTCCCTGTACTATGTTCCATAACATATACATATGCAATTAAGTTGGTAACTCTTTACCTATGATTTGTAGAACTTAATCATCACTTAACTTGCATACTAATCTTATATGACAATTAATGTTCCTTGTTAATTATCAAGATTATGGACCGTTTAGATTTATTATTGTCATTCTAAAGAATGATCCACAGAAATCTACAATTCAGATCCTCAACCTGAATGATCTGTCAATAATAAAACTAGGAACAGATGATAAATATCATCCAAAACATAAACTAATAATTAAGTCATTAAATTATTGACTTCTAGGACATAACTCTAACATACACTTCGGTTATCGTTTTTTAGGTAATTTCCAGCGGTGTTTTGTTGGTTATCGAAAACTTCAAGTACTGAGAACCGAAACAGTGGCTGAAAAAAAAAGACAAAATACTGAAAAATATTAGAAAATACCGGATTTTCAGATGGTGGCCGGTAAGGAGGCCAGTGAAAACATTGTTTCTCAGTAAATACAGCACAACAATCCATAAAAAATAGGGGCGACTACTAGACTTGGGAAATTTCACCCAAAATTCGTCTGATATAAAATTTACTATGCTTTTTGCATATAAAAAAGTGAAAAGTCAAAACACAAATGGCCGGTTCGCCAAATTACGAAAATCGAATTCTGAAAATTAGAGGGAGATTGGGTTTGGGGGCGGGGGGGATAATTTGGTCAATAGCAAAAACTCAATATGAATTGGGATGATCTATATAGTAAAAAAAATTATTATTAATTTAATTGAGTTTATGATGGTAATTTTCAAAGGTTTAATTTCAGAGTGGCAAATTTTTTTTAAAAAAAAAAATTGATAAGAAGAGAAATAAAGCTGAAAAAGATGGCAGTTATTAAAATAAAGAAAGTCGTACGTTTTTTTAGAAAGGGAACGGAAAGGGAAAGTGGAAAGCGGGGATAGAATTAAATGAGGCCACTAGTATCATTATTATTATTATTATTTTTAATGAAAGTAGGCAGTATTAGCATTTGTGTTGGATGCGCTGGCCTATATATTAAATATTATAACATTCAATTGATGTCCCACATGAACATGGAGATCCTCTACAGACTATTCATATAATATAATCTCTATCTCTACTATATAAAAGCATGCATTAAAAAACATAAACATGTCAGATAAAAAGATATTAGCAACTTCTAACATTAAATATGGATTATTGATTTTATTAATCTGATATGATCTATGGCTTAGATTTGAATATCAGATAAAAGAGAAAATAAAATTGGTTACATACCTCTTTGATCTTCTCCGATTGAATATATACCACTCGAATTTTTAAAATCAGATATATACCCCTCTAATCTTTTTATTTTTATTTATTTATCCTTATCCATAATTTTAATAATAATTGAAATATAAAAAACCAAAAATTTATTATTGATGACCAAATTACCCTCCTTCCTCACCTTTATGTCTCAGGTTTCATATTGCCAACATTATTTTTTTCCTTTATGAAAGTCCAGCTGCATCAAATTACCCTCCTTCCTCTATCAGAGAGTCCAGCTGCATCAAATTTCACCTCCTAAACTTCACTAGGGACATATCCATTGTTTTATTCAGAGGTTGTGGATTCTTGAAATATGCAAATATGGATCTTATTAGATCAAATGTTCAAACATTAACGCTTTAAATATAAATATTTTAAATGCTGAAATTGAATAAAATATCTAACGATATATTAGAGGATAACTATGTATCTTTCTAAAATTATGAAGTGCTAGAACAAATGGGAAGAAAACAGGAGACAGAGGGTCGAGGAAGGAGAGTAATTTAAGCACAAATTAAAAATTTTGATTTAATTATCATTAAAATTATGAATAAGGATAAATATACAAAAATGAGAAGATTAGAAGGGTATACACCCGATTTTAAGGAATTGAGGGGTATATAATAAATTAGAGAAGATTAGAGAGATATGTAATCAATTTTGCCAAGAGGAGGGGGGGAGCAGGAAAGAAAAGAGAGAAAATGATGGTGCCTACAGCCTACCAATCCCGATTCGCTGTTGCGCGACAAATGGTGTAGCGCACGTACGAGCAGTCTGATCTTGATCGGAAGGTTAATTTTTTACGGGCCTATCAATCTAGGTTACATGCACGGGGCTCCCTTGTCCATTGGATCTTGATCAGACGGCCAGCATGCCGCGCTACACCATGTGTCGCGCGGCAGCGGATCTGAATTTTACAGCCTACTGCCTTGTCTTGAAAGAAAAGGGACACTGGGAGACTGGGAGACTGGGCTGGCCGCCCGTGACATATGTTTGTCGTCATGGTTCATGGTTTATGTTTTCGCTTCCGGAGGATGAATGAACTATGAAACCAACCTAACCTTCAATCTCTCAACTCTCAACTCACTGTCAGTGTCAGCCGATTCAATTTTACTTGATTTATTTATTTGATAGTCCCGTACCGTACTGCCCTTACTTTTTATGGGCTTATGGCCCCCAATAAGAAACAAGAACATACCAGACCACACACAATGTAATGTTCCAATTTTTAATTATGAAGATTTAACTCTATATACATCCATCCTCAAAATTAAATTTTGTATTAATTCGTGCCTAATTATAAGTAGTAGCCGGTAGAATTAACTAATATTTTACAACTTTTCGAAGACTTCAATGGGAAACTAGCAATAGTTTTCGAGCATAATCTGCGTAGTATCAAGTATGATTCTTAGACTTTATGGCTCCGTTTGGATAGGTGTGGGAAGAAGGGAAGAAGTATTGGAAAGTGTGTAACTTTGTAAAAAGTTTGGATTGTTTATAATTTTTTTTCTTCTCATCTTCCTTCTTCCTCTTCTTCTTCTCTCATCCAAACGCATGCTATGAGACCAAAAAAAAAAAAAAACATAGACCCAATCTGAGCAACAACTTTAATTTCAGTCTACAGTGTTGGAGGCCAAGTCAGTGGTAATTACTTTCGGATAGGGTATGTAACTTCCAACGCCTGATAGTAGCTGTTTACCTGTTACACTTCCACAGTCCACTCCTGTTACTTCCAGTTCCAGCCAATGCCAATTAGGCATTAGCCCAACCCAACTCCGCATTCATCCCCTTCATCAATTCACCTCGTATAAAATGAAATATGAACATACAAAACTGCACAAGGGACAGATCAAGCAAAATGTTATACCAGCATATTAAGCCTCAATGCACTTTTCCATTCACTTGTCAGATCCTAAACTCAAATGGTATGGAGTTTTCAAATCTACAAGTTCCTGGAAAAAAAAAAACTAAACTAAACTAAACATATTTAGCATCCATTTATCTCTGAGCTGCAGCCGGTTGAGTATTGTAAGCAGATACATGCTGTGAACCCGATGCTGGTACATACTGAGCAGTGCCATCTGGCATTCTTTGAACCTGAGCCTGAAATAAACATTCAAATAATCTCATTTAACTCCTGCAGACTAGTTTAATACTTTGATATGCATATGCACACCACATGAGCACTTTTGCACTATCAAGACAGCTAAACAAGGAAGCAGCAACCATAAGGCACAAAATTAAGGTATCACCAGGTGCACAGCAAGCGCCGAGTGTTCAATTAGGCACAGTAATGGGATCGGGCTAATGTCAGAAACTAATAAGATAACAAAAATGCATAAGGAAGTGATAAGTAAAGAACACTGTCAGAAAACTTGGGTCCAGGTGTAAAAGCTATAACAACACTTACCTGCATATAAGGATCAGCATGAGACCCATAAGCACCAGCCTCTGGTGGATTTGCATATGCTCCAGGATATCCTAAAAATATCCAACATGAAAGGTAAATCAACCCTTTTAAACACCGATTTATATGGCGTGCCTATCTCTCCAGAGACAGATTATTCTTAGATAAAAATCCATTAGGTGATGTTGAATTGCAATGTATATGAGCCAACAAACTGTTTTATGTTCCTCATGGTGCAAAGTAATAATTATTAATGTAACCTTGCATTGTAAGTTATGAAATATTGCTAAACATAATGGGTACCTCATGCATATTATAATCTGGGCTTTGTACAGTAAATTATTAAAAAAGTTTAGGGGTGGGGTTCTGCAGAAACATGTTACAAAAGTTAAACTAAAAGTCAATTTGGTACATAGAACACCCTGAAGAGCTCTGTAACGGTTAAGAAACCCAACCATACTGAGTGCACAAAACCGGACATCGGAGAACTCATAATATTGTTTAGAGCAATACTCCAATACGCCGCATATTATAAAAGAAAATTCAGCAATTATTTTTGAATGTCTGATAAAATAAGAGTAAGAAGTGAATGCTTCTTGAATTTTTAGGCTCATTCTTACTTATTTAGGAAGAAAATTATTCACTAGTAAATATGTACAACAACAACAACTAAGCCTTTTGTCCCAAACAAGTTGGGGTAGGCTAGAAAGAAACCCAATAAGAGAACACATCGAAAAAAAAAAAAAAATAAAATAAAAAAAAAAATAAAAAAAAAATAAAAAAAAAAAAAAAAAAATAAAAAAAAAAATAAAAAAATAAAAAAAAAAAATAAAAAAAATACTAATAGTAAGACTAGCCATACTAATAATAATACCTCTAATAATAATAGTAATAGTAGAAACCTAGACCTCGACCGTGACCTAATAGAGGGACCTACAAACCTATGACATCGCTCCTACCCCTAAGTTCCTACGTCATGGCTCCGGTACATGAATTGCTAACTTCCAAGCGCTCCTATCGATCGCCAACTCCTTGGAGACGTTCCATTCTTTAAGGTCTCTTTTCACCGCTTCTTCCCATGTCAATCTTGGTCTCCCTCTCCCCCTCCGGGTGTTCTCGAAATGATTAAGAATTCCGATACGTACCGGTGCCTCTGGAGGTCTGCGTTGGATATGTCCAAACCATCTCAAACGATGTTGGATCAGCTTCTCCTCTATTGGTGCGACCCCAACCATATCTCGTATGTCATCATTTCTAATCCGATCTTTCCTCGTGTGACCGCAGATCCACCTCAACATACGCATCTCAGCTACACTCATCTTCTGGACATGTCGTCTTTTAGTAGCCCAACATTCTGCGCCATACAACATCGCAGGTCTAATCGCTGTCCTGTAGAACTTGCCTTTTAGCTTCTGCGGGACTTTCTTATCGCATAGGACGCCTGATGCTTGTCGCCATTTCACCCACCCCGCTCTTATCCTGTGACTAACATCTTCATCTATCTCGCCATCGCTCTGCAGCATCGACCCTAAATATCGAAAAGTATCTTTCGTAGGTACTACCTGCCCGTCTAGACAGACATCTCCGTCCACTGGTCGTATCCCACTAAACTCGCACCCCATATACTCCGTCTTAGTTCTACTAAGCCTAAACCCTTTGGACTCTAGAGTTCGTCTCCACAATTCCAATTTCCTATCGACCTCCGTCCTACTCTCATCGACTAACACCACATCGTCCGCAAAGAGCATACACCAAGGAATCTCTCCCTGTATATCCTTCGTGATCTCATCCATCACTAAGGCAAAAATATACGGGCTCAAAGCTGATCCCTGATGTAGTCCTATTTTAATAGGAAAGTCACTAGTTACACTATCACATGTCCTGATGCAAGTAACGGCACCATCATACATGTCTTGGATGAGGGTAACATACTTTGTGGGGACTTTCTTCTTTTCTAGTGCCCACCACATAACTTTCCTTGGCACTTTGTCGTATGCTTTCTCCAAATCAATGAAAACCATATGTAGATCCTTCTTTCGCTCCCGATATCTCTCCATCAATTGCCTTATTAGGAAGATGGCCTCCATGGTTGACCTCCCAGGCATAAAACCAAATTGGTTTTTCGAAACGTTTGTCATCCGTCTCAAACGATGTTCTATCACTCTCTCCCAAAGCTTCATTGTATGACTCATAAGCTTAATTCCTCTATAGTTTGTACAGCTTTGAGCATCCCCTTTATTCTTGAAGATTGGTACTAGAGTGCTTCTCCTCCACGCATCTGGCATCCTATTTGATCGGAAAATGCTATTGAATAGTTTGGTTAACCAAACTACAGCCACATCTCCGAGGCACCTCCATACTTCGATTGGTATGTTATCAGGTCCTAGAGCCTTACCTACTTTCATTCGTTTTAAGGCTTCTTTCACCTCGGACTCTTGAATTCTCCTAACAAAACGTCTATTGGAGTCATCAAAGGAGTCGTTCAACACAATTCCTAAGTCGTCATCCTCTCCATTGAATAACTTGTTGAAGTAATCCCTCCACCTATTATTGATCTCGTCGTCCCTCACTAAAAGCCTATCAGTCTCGTCCTTGATGCACTTCACTTGGTTTAAGTCTCTCGTCTTCCTATCTCGAAGCTTGGCTATCTTATACACGTCCTTCTCACCCTCCTTCGTACTCAGCTTCTGGTATAGATCCTCATAAGCCCGACCTCTTGCTTCGCTCACAGCTTTCTTTGCATTCTTCTTGGCCAATTTGTACTTCTGCGCATTGTCGTCGGTCTTGTCATGGTGCAAGCGTTTGTAGCATTCTTTCTTTTCTTTAATAGCTTTCTGCACTTCGTCGTTCCACCACCACGTATCTTTGGGTTCGCGGTTGCTTCCTCTAGTAACTCCAAGCACTTCCGTAGCTACCTTTTGAATGCTAGCTGACATATCTTCCCACATCTTGTTTGCTTCTTCATCTGCTTTCCACGGACCTTCTTCAATCATTCTGCCCCTAAAAGTATGAGACACGTCTCCTTTGAGCTTCCACCACTTCGTCTTCACAACTCGAGCACCTCTACCTACTCTAGAACGCAGCGAAAAGCGAAAATCAGCCACCACAAGTTTGTGTTGTGAGACGACACATTCCCCAGGTATAACCTTGCAATCCATGCAGGCTCGTCTGTCCTCTCTCCTAGCAAGAACAAAATCAATCTGAGAAAAGTGTTGGGCACTACTAAAGGTAACTAAGTGGGATTGTCTTTTTCTAAAGAAGGTGTTAGCTATCATGAGGTCGTAAGCTATGGCCAAGTTCAAGAAGTCCTCACCTTCTTGGTTCCTATCGCCATACCCAAAACCCCCATGCACCCTCTCAAACCCTCCACTAGTTTCACCTACATGTCCATTGAAGTCTCCTCCGATGAAGAGCTTTTCAGTGGTTGGCACACTTCTAATCATACCATCTAAATCTTTCCAGAATTGGATTTTGATGGATTCACTTAGTCCTACTTGTGGTGCATAAGCACTAATGACGTTCAAAACTAAGTCCCCCAAAACTAGCTTCACTAGAATGATCCTATCCCCTTGTCTCCGCACGTCGACAACTCCACTCTTAAGGCTCTTGTCGATTAAGATACCTACTCCATTCCTGCCCCGTTCTTTTCCAGTGTACCACAGCTTGAAACCGGTGTCACTAGAATGATCCTATCCCCTTGTCCCCGTTCTTCACTAGTAAATATGTATTATAAAAAAATTACTTCATGACCTTGCCATCAGATATTAAGAAACCCCATTAATGTATCATAATCATCTGATCGAATGAACAAATACTATCCAACAAAAACTAGATGTACCTGTGAAAAATTATATATTTTAGTTTCATAATCTTAGATTGTGTTGGTTGTTTTGTTCCAATCCGCATTTCAGCCTTCACCAAAACTCAAATACACAAAAGAAAATTTTCTTGATCAGCACCTCTAACAAAACAATTGGGTAGCAAAAGCATTGTGTTGGTAGGGGGGGGGGGGGTCATATTTTTCCTTAAATAATTAAGTAAGCTTAAGGACCAAAAGGATTAAAAAAGATAGATCGGAGGCACGCAGTACTGGCAGGCAGAGAGATGGCAGTGTGGCAGATAAGTATTGAGGTAATAGAGAGGAGGAAGAAAGTACCAGGATTAGCAGCGGCAGCCTGAGCTGTCTTGTCGGCATTGGCCAGGTCGGCACGCAGCTTTTCAATCTCACAGGCCATAGAAGCCATGGTGGTCTCCATCTGCTTGCGCTGCTCTTCATTCTCTGCATGCGCCTTCTTCTCAAATTCTATGGCGGCCCTATGAGAAAGCAAAGCAGCAGAGATAAGGATGATGATGATGGGTCTGAGTAGCATAGATGAGTGAATAGTGATGCGTACCTCCCTTTGTGAAGCTCACGTTGCATGGCGTCGATCTCCTTGGCGACGGTTTCGAGCTGGGTGTTCTCGGCGCGCATGCGGCCGAGGTTGCCGCGCATGGCGACGAGGGCCTGCACCATCTCGTCTCTGGAGAGGGAGAGGGTCCGGACATCGTCGCGGAGCCTGGCAATCTGTGATCGCACGGCGTCGACCTGGCGGGCGGCGGCCTCAGCGTGCCTGGACCTCTCGAGGGCGTCGCGGAGGTCGGCCTCCTTGGCGTCGCGGGAGCGGGAGGCGGAGGCGGCGGAGTGGCGGAGGTGGTGGTGGGACTGAAGGAGCTCCTGGCGGAGGGCGACGTGGACGGCGGCGAGGCGCTGGTTGTCGAGCAGGAGGGATTGGATGTGGCGGTCGAGGGCAGCGAGGCGGTCGTGGAGGTCGGTGGAAGCCAGGCGCCGGCGGTCGTCGTCGGGAGCGCGGCCCAGGAGAGGAGGCTGCTCCTGAAGGTCAACCACGTGTGGGCCCCGCCGTGCCCCCATTCTTATATATAATATATATATTTGTGTCTTTGTCTTTCGAAGAGAATCGAAGAGGAACTAGGAAGACTCCGCGACTCGACTCGACTCTACTCCTCTTCTCCTCTCTTCAGATTCACATGGAGGGAGAACCTGAATGTTGGGCCCCACAGCGCTGTCTCAATTTCGTATGTTATGGGTTTCTAACGGGCCTTCAGCCCAGCCTAAAATTTCTTGATATTAGCCATACACGGTCTAACCCTAAGGCTATGCTCCAGAACTCGTGTATTAAAAGAAGGGAAGGGGGTGGAGAGGTAAGGAGAGGAAGAGGAGGAAATGGAAAGAATTTAAATTGACTAGTTTACATGCTCCAGACCTCCGGTGCTTCACACGAGGGGAGAGAAAGTAAGAAGATACATCCCACATGTAATGGATGGAGTTGACCATTTTACCCTTGAACACTATATTTGGCACTAATTTTTTGGAGGGCATTTATGTAATTTAACCGTTCTTACTCTCTGTACTCTTCGATTTGGGAGTAATAAAAATGGGCTCCTCGATGGAACAAGCACACCTTGTATCACTTTCCCTTCCGCTGGCTTATTGATGCTGGAGCGAGTAACTGGCAAGTCTATCCCTTACCTTCCGTTCCTCTCCCTCTAAAATTGCATCCTGGAGCAGACCCTAACACAATGTCTTTAGCTATTCCTTTTGCTCCCGGTAATTGGTGTTTACCATCCAATCATCCAAACAAACATTGGATATAAAACCCAGCCGCATCATCTCCTTCTCTCCCATTTTCGTTCGAACATGCGTCTCTTCTCTTTTAGACTAGATCTGAGATCTGTTTTCGCACCTCTTTCCTTTTTTTTTAAATTTCAGTTTCAAAAATGACGATGAGAAGGAAAGACTAGACTAGGAGAGAAGTCATGGAGCGATTGGAGCGATCGGAGGGACGAGGAGAGTTATCTCCCTCGAGGAAGAAAACGGATTTGAACCGATGGACACCGTAGATGATTCCTCGAGATCCGTCAAGGTGCTCGATCTGCTCCGTCGCTTTCTAACTGTCCAGCGTAGCACACTGAGGCCTATACTAAGCTTCGTAGGTACTATTGATACCAGAAACGAAATTATTAACTTGGGAAATGAAGCTTTTTACATAGTTTGCTAAAATGTAATTGATATTGTCCATAGAGTTCACAATTTGTTGAAATCACAAAAAAATAGACTACAAAAGTTTGGTGTCTGCTTGTTACTAAGAGATCATATTGTTATATCTAGGAATACGTATGATGGGATACGCGACTATACTGTTGATACGAGATATGAAAATAAGAGACATATTGTTATATCGAGGGATACTAATGTTGAGATAAGTGATCATATTGTTGACACGAGATATGAAAATAAGGCTGGAATTATGTAGTCGACTTGTTCTGTAGTTATTTAGACTTATGTTATCAATGATGTTCAGATACAAGAAATAAGTGTTCAATTTAGTTAGTGAAGTATTCATCATGCATAATAAAGATTGATGCGTACTTGAATTAGATTAGGTTTAGTCAACATTAATGAGAAGTTAGTTTCGTGTTCAGTTAAATGCTATAAATGTTCAGTTAATTTTTGTAATGGAGTAGTTAGTTATCATATGTGTTTAGTTGGTTTCTGAAATGCACAAGTTAGTGTTTACACATATTCTATTCTATACATGTTTTGTTAGTATTGCAACGGTTATAATGTTGTTAACATTTCGTATTTGTTAATGTTTATTCTCAATTTTAACAGGTTTGTGCTCTGCTGATGTTATGGTTGGAGTCGTCAAGCTGTTATCCTCAAAAATTTCTTTTAATTTGATGAAAATTGAATTGTAGTTGCATTTCTGTGTCTTTAGTTTTTTTTTAAAATTCTAATTGGTAAATTGTGCTTGTTTGTGGTTGTTAAAATCGATAAATTATGAAAAATTATAGTTTTGTTGTTACAATTGTTTACTTCTTTTGCGCGTGTGATTGGATTATAATCAGAATTTTTATGATATTTTATCATTTTATAGTTATCGAAACGTCAAATTCGGAATGTATTTAATTGAACACATAACTACAAATAATTCATCCCTTGAATGATTTAATTGAACAAAAAATTCTTGAAACTTTTTAACTGAACACTTAGATAGAATTAACTCATCCCTTGGGTTGTTTAACTGAACACAAGACTTATTTGTCTTATTTTAATAAGGCATCTAACTGAACACCTAACTGGATTTAAATGATCCCTTGAGTTATTTAATTGAACAAAAAAACCTCTCATTTTGATGACGTCCGCGCGTGTTTTTTTTTAAAAAATTGTGATGACGTCAGCCGGCGTAAATCTATGATGACGTCAGCGAAAATTGATGTATGCTGGATTTTTGCATCTAGACCATTCAAAATAGTTCAATTGGATGGTTTGGATGGTTTTTTAATAGATGGTGTATATCACATCTGTTTTCTCTTCTTAATTAAGCAATAAACTGTAATCAGTAGAGCACGAAGATTTGATTTGATTGGACGGTGGATTTGGATACAGAAGTCAAGTCAGAACAGAAAAGCAGGATCCGTATCCTGACATCTCAGCGGGGACCGTGCGATGTAATCTGGACGGTTAAGGCAGGAAGCTCCTCGTTTCCGTCGTCGTCCGTCACCTCTATACAATTACAAAGAACAAAGTTAGACTTAGACGCCGTCCTGTACTCCTGTCTTTCTCTTTCTCTTTCTCTTTCTGTTTCTGCTCGGAGACTCAATGAAGATCGCACTTCTCTGTCTCTGTCTCTTTCTCTCTGTCTGTGTCTTCTCCGCCGATGCTATTGCTCAGCCAGGTTCCTTCGACGTCAGGCGACACCTCTCCACCGTTACCAGGTTCCTTTCCTTTTTCCAACCCTGTCTGTCTGTCTGTCTGTCTGTCTGTCTGTCTGTCTCTCTCATTATGATTTATGATTTTATTATGATTTATGATTGCGTTGCAGATACGAAGTGTCCACAGATGCTCAGAGGCATGCTCCACCAATACCAAACCCAATCCCAAATTCCTGCCAACCCATCCACTTGAACCTCGTCGCAAGGCATGGCACCCGCTCTCCCACCAAAAAACGAATCAAAGAACTTGACATGCTCGCAACCCGATTGGCATCTCTTCTACAAGACCAGCACAACCCATCAATTTCAATTCCAGAGTGGATTCGCGGATGGCAATCACCCTGGAAGGGCAGACTCAAGGGAGGAGAACTCATCCATTTGGGAGAAGAAGAGTTGTACAGACTCGCACTCAGAGTCAGGGACCGATTCCCCCACATTTTTGCCAAGGACTACCACCCTGATCTCTATCCCATCAAAGCTACCCAGGTCTGTTGTCTGCACCTCCTCAAACCTCAACCCTATTTACATTCACATCTTACTCATTTCTGATTTGCATGCTATCCAAAATCAGGTTCCTAGGGCCGCCGCTAGTGCCGTGGCATTTGGTACAGGCTTATTTTCAGGAAAAGGCACTCTCGGCCCAGGTCACCATCGTGCCTTTTCTGTAGTTAGTGAGAGCCGTGCAAGTGACATTTTGCTTCGATTTTATGACACCTGTGCAACTTACAAGGTCTGTATTTCCCTTTTGTTTTTTTTTGCCCCCTTTCTTCTTATGTATTTTAGGTTTTCTCTGTTAATTGTTGAATGGATTTCGTTAAGATTTATTTTATTGATTCAGCTCTTGAGTCTTGAGTTCGTTTCAGGATTTCTCTACCTTGTGGTGCTCTGCTCTGGCCCAAACTGTTTAGCAATTGACTTTAGTTTTTGGGACTAATCGTTCAATTCGAATCATCCAATATATTTTATCTCAAAACATGTAGAGAAGGAACCAGGTCACAAGTATGCATATATGAAAAACCAAATCTGATGAATATACAATGCCTTTCCATCTGGTCCACCCAACCAGACCCAACCCACCATGTTAATGTATCATACTTACTAGTCAGATCATTTAAAAGTACCAGTTTTCTATTTCTTCAAATAATTTGCTACGAATTTATATTTATTCAGTGACCAGGTGTGTTTGGTTGGAGTGGGAATAAGGAATAAGCCCCTTATTCCTTATTCCTTATTCTGGTGAAAACCAAACAACTAAGGAATAGGGAATTTGGGCTTATTCCGGCCCTAATTCATATTCTAACAAAACCAAGGAATTTGGATAAGGAATAAGGAATAGGCTTTTCTCTATTCCTATTCCCTATTCCCACTCCAACCAAACACACCACTAAGATCTTGTGTTTTTCATCCTCTTCATGCCATTTTACGGATTGTAACAAATTCCTAATTACAATTGTGCCTGAAAGCCTCAAGTTGTTTGACTTTGACCAAGTTTCTCTTTCACACGAGGTAAAGATCTCATAGCATAATCCAACTCTTCAGGATTACAGAGAGAGACATGAGCCTCAAGTAGAGAAGTTGAAAGAACCGGTCTTAGAGGAGATTACATCTGCACTTATCTCAAGGCATAGTCTTAATTTTAAAAGGCAGGATGTCGCATCCCTTTGGTTTCTCTGCAAGCAGGTGACTGTTATTCCAATTCGGCATCATTATTATTATGTATTTAAATTGTAGTTAGCTTGTTCCCAGTTTCTCCTTATCAGATTGTGTAGTCATACTTTCGATACATTTGCAGGAAGCTTCTTTGTTGGATATCACCAATCAAGCTTGTGGCCTTTTCAATGAAACAGAAGTATGTCATAAGCCATATCTTTATTTATTTTTTAAATTATTTTGTTTTGTTTTTTGGGTACTATTTTCTTTTGAGAAAGAATATTTGGAGGTATGCTGTTGTCCATGTGAATGCTGCTCCCTCCCACGTGGCAATCCTGATTTTGAGTTTTTATACAATGCCTTGTTACACGGCCTTTTCACATTATTAAATGAAATTGATTAAATACTTAGGATTATTGATCGGGCAACTTTTAGTTACAAATACTCTTTACTTTGGCTTTTCTAGACGTACTAATGATTTCAATGTCAAAAGCAAGCATATGCTCAGAATGAATATATTTATGTAAGCTTTACTCCCATATAACAGCTTGATAACTTTCTAATGATGGCAACTTTGACATGTGAATTGTTCTTCTTTGTTAGATTCATCTGCTCGAATGGACAGATGACTTGGAGGTTTTTTTACTAAAAGGCTATGGCAAATCCATAAATTACTGGATGGGAGTGCCTCTATTACAAGACATTTTTCAGACAATGCAAGAGGCCATTCAAGCTAATGAGGGTATTGTTATTCTTTGATTTTTGCACCCTCCTTTTTTTTCTGTTGGAAGTGATACCAGCAATCCTATCAGCTGTCCTCAAATACAATCATACATTTATGTCAACTGCATTGTCTGCTTTTCAAGAAAATGACTAAAATGAACCTGAAACTTTTGTTTAATCCTATCTAAAGCATTTTTTTCTAGTTTTATTTGTGGCAAAAGATATAATTAGTTAAGAAAATGTTATGTTTATTGGTGTTGTCTGTCTTCAAATATATAGTTCATGTTATATTTTTGTTCTTTCCCACGTTAAAAAAAAAAAAAAAATCAACAAACTGATGGTCGACTGTGTTAACTGGTAATAATAAAATGTTTAAGTAGCAGCAAGCTGGCAGTATTTCCTTATTTTCTTTTTGCCCTCTCGGACTTTTAATGGTGGTTTTGTTGGTTCGTTGTATATTACTTGGGGTCTTTGTGATGCAATTGGTGCCAATCTCCACTTGTACTTTGTTTGGCACATATTGGGACAAAAATTTATGAACTAGGTTCATATGTTTCTTTATCGAGTATTTAACAAATCCTGTAAACTATTTCACATGTAGAGAACCAGCCAGGTGGGATGTATGAGAGAGCACGGCTCCGGTTTGCACATGCAGAGACAATCGTTCCTTTTAGCTGCCTTCTTGGCCTCTTTCTTGAAGGAGATGGTGAGACTTCTCATCTTATTGGACTCAATAAATTGCCCGACCCATCCACCAGGGACCGCAGCCAACCCAACCCAACTTGAGCATTCAATTAAACAGCCTGGACCTAACTTAAAGTTAATTGCCAGAAACGAACTGAAAATTCATCCTGCATATATATTTCTCTTATTTGCATGTGGTCCGGTATTGCCACATTTACAAATCTGGTCAACTTCCTGGTATTAATTGGTTGGTACCGGACAGCAGGTCTTTTTTTTTTTATATCTGTATTTTATGTGATTACCTCTATAGCTAGCTGAATTGGGGCTTGGCTTGAAGCATCTTAGGAAGGGAAAGTAGGAAGGGATAAAAAAAAATGAAAATTACTTGAGAACAAATTGATATCAAACAAGCAGTTATTATTAATTTCATTATTTTAATTTAGAATACGAGAAAATTCAAAGATCAGAATCACTGGACCTGCCTCCAAAGCCGCCTCAGGACAGAAACTGGAGGGGCAGATCAATTGCCCCTTTTGCAGGGAACAATATGCTGGTTTTGTACCAGTGTCGCGACAAGCAAAAAGGCCAGAACAGCTCATACCATGTTCAAGTTCTTCATAATGAAGTGCCTGTTTCATTACCGGTGAGATCAACAAACCTAGTCAGCCTAATGTGCTTTTGAAGTTACAATTATATTTTTCTTGGTTGCATGATCTGAGATTTTTCTTGACAACTTTTATAGTTTTCAAAAAGAAAAGAAAATGATTGTAGAATTAAATATCTAAAAGGCTCATTAGAAAGGAAGTGATGGCGAGGGATTGTATCTATAATTGATTCTTACTATTCTTTATATAAGTTTTGTTCATGTCTCAGTCTAATATCTGCTTGGAATTGGTGTTATGTTTTCAGGCCTGTGGGACTGACTTCTGTCCATTTGAAGTCTTTAAGGTTTGTTGTGTGTTATCTACTTTAATGCTTATCGTCTTTTTATGTTGGCTTTGGAAGAACTGCAGAGATGGTGTTAAAATTGTAAATTATAATGATTGTTGTGAAAATACATTTATGACATTTGGATTTTGTCAATTTATGCAGGAGAAAGTTGTACTTCCCCTTCTGAAGCATGAGTTTAACAGCATATGTGATGCTAAAAGTGTTGTACGAGATGTGCAGGCGCCAAAGCCGTGCTCCTGGTCATGTAAATTCTCTAACTTCCTCGGTGGAATTTTCTCATCTGCTCAACCTCAACAAGAGAAATCTGAGCTCTGATAGCATGATTAATGGGCTGAAAAAGATATACACAATAGAATGCTTCCAATTCAGATGTTTGGTTGTTTGGGTGTCTTTCTTGGCAAATCATTTAGGAAGTTTTTGAGTACCTTTCTTGGTTTTTTAGTTGGGAGGTGCAGTTGTATTTTTATTTTTTCTTGATCATGTTTGATTTGTGTTGAAGGCTGTTAAGTTAGTGTTATAGGTCTATGTCGTCAATAACTTAGTATTTCCCACGAAATTTCACTGTTTTATCAAGGCAGCGTGTCTTTTTTTTTTTAATTTTCTTTCTTCCGGTTCAATTGTTTTTTCCCCCTTTCCTCCCTTTGTGATCTGCTGAATTAACTATTTTATTTTTTGTAGCATTTTCTCATCACCGACAGCGACAATAAATATTGGTTGCTGCTCTTCTTACTTGGTCAGCAAAACCCAGCTAACCAAATCATAAACTGTGTGATAATGAAGAATTGGGCGAGACTAACAGACATGATTTCAGAAGATACGCCTAATACAGAAATCAACCTTTACCTTCTGATAAAAAATGATACAGTTGTAGCATACTTTGCAATGGTATTTAAAATTGATCCGACGAGTAGATCAAATACCAATTTGAATTTGTATGTTTTCAGCTGCTGCATCACTACAGGTACACCATCTGGTAACTGGTAGTCTGGTATGCTTTACATTTTACAAGGGATAAAAGCCCAACATAAACCAAAAATGGTGAGAGCATTTATTCATTATTAAAATTAAATGGGCCTGCTATTGCCAATTTGCCAGGCTGGCAGCCCAAGGCATCAGAAATGAAACTTGATCGCAGCCGTTCATACATACATGATCTAGGGTTTAGCTCCTTTTCCACTCTCTCTCTCTGTATATATATCCATAAAATCCCTCTCAACTTTCTAGCCTCTAGTCTCTTCTCCAATCTCCTCCTCGTGACTCGTCTGCGGCCGTCAATTTTTTTGCTCCTTCCTCTTTCATTCAAAAACTTACATTTTTTTTTTTTTCGATTTCGATTTCGAAATTCGAAATGATAATAATAAGGCATAGTTGTGTTTGAAATGCGTCGAAAAACTGATTACCGTCGGAGGATGCGCTGTATCCGGCGCGTATGAGGCGACGCTACAATGAATAATTAGTCCATGTTTGCTGTCTTTATCTTTCTCTGTCTTGGTTCTATCATCACCAAGTAGTCAGATAATAGCAGATTTGGATAAATTTATTATATTGTTAATTTAGATTAGACGGTATATGGATGGAAATGATGATCCTTTCCCCGAATGATCGACTGTGATTCTAACGTGCGATCTTTCTCTTCCTCCTCCAATTCTAATTCGAGGAGAAGACCAAGCCAGCTTTCTGATCCATCCATCATTTTCTGTTGTTATTATTAAATTAAATCTTTGAAAATTTTTACAAATATTTTGATCTTGCTTTTTTTTAAATTAAAAAAAAATGTTAGTCGAGGATCACCTGTGCTTAGCCGAGTATTCTTTTATCAATGTCAAGTCTTATCAATTTATATTGTAATATTTATTTTGACTCATTTCTGTACCCAGTTTTATTTTAGTATTATGAGGCTTGGAGCGCGTTATTTTCAGATCAGACAGACCAGATTCAGGCATTAAGCCATTCACAGGAGTTTCAATTTTGTTTCAAACTTAAATAACATCCATATATGCCTAATGTCTTCAGTTGTGAGTTGTCCAAAAAATAAATAATAATGGGTCCGTTTGGATAGTTGCAAGAATAAAAAAATAATTTTTTTTTATTTTTAAATTTATTATAAACAATTCAAATTTTTTATAAAATTATATATTTTTCAATATTTTTTTTTATTTTTTTTATTTTCACATTATTCAAACGGAGCCAATGATAAAATGAAATAAATAATGATGCCCATACAAAACAAATGGGATCTGGTGCGGACGATGTAGAGCACTCATCCCAATCGTCTGATTTGATCTCAATTGTTCATTATGGGTCTCGAGCGGCATGGAATTTGGATTCCATACAAAATGGGAATGAACCTGACAAAGTACATATATATACACTAGCAAAAAGAGTCCATCTTTTGAGAATGGAAAAGAAAATATGAGATAATTTTGTTAGGCTGTATTGGTACGGTGGTAGAGAATTGATTTATTTTTTTCTTTTTTGTTTTTATGTGCACAAATTAAAAAAGAATAAGAAAAGAAATAACCATTCTATGTCTTGATCTCTTTCGGTGAATACAAGCAGGTAGCCAGGCATAGGCTTGGCCTACGCCGTGAAAATTTTTTTAAGTGTTAAAATTTTAAAAAAATACGGTTATCAAATGTATCTGACCTACTTTAGTATTGAAATTTGAAGTTACTAATGTCTAATTGAAGTCGACCTCAACAACTCGGTTTGGTGCGGTTTGACAATTTATCTAAACTATAGATCTAAATCGTACATCAGATCAAGTTGCACATATTAATGATCTATATTAATGTTAACAAATGTTTGAATTCACTTATGTAAAGGAGTCGCTTCATTTTTGTTTTGGGTGCGTTTATAAATATAAGTAGTATAAATATATATTTATTTTTAGGCTTACTCTTTCACGTTCTGGCCTCTTTTCATCATATCTCAGTCTGTCACGTCATTGTTGGTAGAGAGCGCAATAAATAATTTGTTAGTTTTCTAACATTTACGAAATTCCAGAACTAGAATGAGAGGTAGGTGAGTAGGAAAAGCTATTTACATACATACACATACTTGAGTGACTCAAAGGGGTTTGGAACTGATATTGTGGCTTGTAGTATACTTGGAAATTTGGAATAAATAGAAAGAGAAAGCGGTGCGCTCTTGTAGTGTACTTGTTGCTCAGCTCAGCAGATTAGAAAGAGAGAGAGAGAGATGGGAAGCAAAGAGAAAGAGGCAGAGTGTGTGTGTGTGACCGGAGGGAGTGGATTCATCGGGTCCTGCTTGGTGCGGCTGCTTCTCCAGCGAGGCTACTCCGTTCACGCTACCGTCCAAAATCTCAGTACTCTTTTAATTTTTCATTATTCACTCATTAAATCAGTCACTCCCATTCCCAGTGACTGTGAGGCTGTGTAATTAAGTTGGTTGTATTGCTTTGCCTTGCCAGATGATCCTTCTGAAACACACCACCTGCAAGCCCTCCCGGGAGCCAAGCACCGGCTTCGCCTCTTTGCCATCGACTTACTTGAACCCACCTCACTGCGTGCCGCCATCACTGGCACTGCTGGTGTCTTCCACCTCGCCTCCCCCTGCATCGTCGATCGTGTTCATGATCCCCAGGTTTCCTCCACCCACCAACCTGGTCTTAATTTTGTCATAAATTGTAGCACTATATATATATCTCGCTTTTCCCAGCTTGGCCTCATTACATCACCTAGGTACAGCATCTAAATCACATGCCTCATGCTATCCTTTCTGTATTCACGCAGACCCAGTTGCTTGACCCTGCAGTCAAGGGCACACTCAATGTACTACAAGCCGCAAAGGACAGTGGAGTCAGGCGTGTTGTGCTGACATCATCCATCTCAGCTATAGTGCCAAGCCCTGACTGGCCACCCACTACAATCAAGGATGAGAATTGCTGGACTGATCTTGAATATTGCAAAAACAATGAGGTTGCCAATTTTAAACTTGACTTTGGTTTTGACAGCAATAGTACAAAGGTTTTTCTCCTTTGCAATTTTCAAGTGAATGGTAAGACAAATCACTCACAGCTTTCATTACTATTACAAATCAAACACAGCTTTCATTACTATTACATAAAAGGAAGCACTCCGAGTTCTATTGTAGGTTTTCTTTCTAATTTACGCTGAAAATTTGAAGGAATAGCATATTGTGGTTTGGATAGCAGACCTGATCAGAAGTACTGTTTCGATGTGATTCTTCATTTTTCGGGTCTTATTAGGGTTCTTCTTGCTTCCATAGGTTTGGTACCCAGCATCTAAGACCATGGCTGAGAAGGCGGCATGGGAGTTCTCTAAAGAGAACGGACTAGATGTAGTGGCGGTCAACCCAGGGACAGTAATGGGACCAATTATTCCTCCTACCGTCAATGCTAGTATGCTGATGCTGGTCCGGCTTCTCGAAGGTGAGTTTTAAGTACTCTTTTCTAAGCGACCAAACCTTAACATCTGTTTCATTTAACAGAAAAAAATGAAGATTGACTAAATTTTAGCTCAAAGCTTTGCTTACTTGCAAGAGTATAGATAACTCCGCTTGATTTATAACTACGTATAGTCATGCATTTAATACCAAAATTTTGACCAAACTGACCAGTAATGAAGAGACTCCTATCAATCAATGGATCTTTTCAGTTCAGCAAAAGGAGTGATTCCAAACTATCTGTGAAATGAGTGAAAGACTACTCTTTTCTTTATAATGAGATGAATGACTGATCTTTTCTTTTTCCCCAAACTCATACCATAGCTCTCATTTTGGTAGTCCTTATCAAAGACTCACTATTGCCACTGACTTGAGTGTTTCATCTCATTATGAACTGTAATATTTGATGGTGTATCAGGTTGCTCAGAAGAGTATGCAGATTTCTACATGGGTCCGGTTCATGTAGAAGATGTTGCACTTGCTCATATTTTACTATACGAGAATCCATCAGCTTCTGGAAGGCACTTGTGTGTACAATCTATTGCACATTGGAGCGACTTTGCATCCAAAGTTGCTGAACTTTATCCGCAATACAAAGTTCCCCAGTAAGTGCATTTTCTTTAGTAGTAACTACGGCAAAAAAAAATGTGTTGGCTCCTCCCAAGCATTGATGGTTATGTATGGACACTTCATTTAGATCAGGCATACAAGGATTGGCTTGTTTGTGTTTTCGCTTGTTGCTTCATTTCTTTCTTGATCTTTTTTGAGTAAAATGAATAGATAGAAAGCGAGTTTTATTGATCCTTTATTGGATTAATGAAAATGTGTAACCCCATTTTAGTTTTCTTGTTGGCCAGTTAAAAGTTCTTTAATTGCAAAATATGATTTATTTTGTAGGTTTCCCAAGGATACCCAGCCAGGGCTTGTGAGAGCTGAAGATCCAGCAAAGAAACTGATTGCTTTAGGTGTAGATTTCAAATCTATGGAGAGAATCATCCAGGACTCAATGGAAAGTCTGAAAAGCAAGGGTTTCATCTCATAAGTGGATGATGAGTGGTGTTTCATTATCTTGGAGACTCGGCTTATTGATAAATTCGTACTTATGTATGTTTAATGAAAGCTTGTTTTTGTGAGATTGTGAGCCTGACGAACTTTCTTAAATATGTACCTGGTTTAGGTGAGGTATAGGGTTAAACTTTAGAGCAATTTGTGTGGTAAGCAAATGCCGAGGCTGTAACTGTCTTTTAATATTGGTTCAGATAGACATATCACCTATGTTAGTCTGCTGTGCTATCAGATTCAGAGACAATAAGTGAATACAAATGGTGCATTCAAATCTATTCTGGTAATATATGGTGGCTACTGCGCCTTACATATATTTACAGCGGCCAAGGTGCGGGCCGCGGGGTAAGTGAAAAGACGAGAGAAATCCAATGAATGTAGCAGAATATCATCACGTCGGTGCAGGCTAGCTGTTCATATTTTGATTTTGTTCACATTAAATTAATGTTATGCCCGTGTAGTGTAGGCCTATAATAAATCATATTCATATGAATATCTGATCCAATAGCCTAATGCACAGCACAGTGGTTCCAATTTGAGGTTTTATGCTTTTATAAGTAGTTGACGACCTTACTTGAACAGGATCTCTTCTATAGGATCGTACAATTGTATCCTTGAAAGTAAAGGAGACAGACAAGCAAGTCTGGTTGATGAATCATGATCACTGAACCAGAGCGTGATTAACGGCTCTGATCTCTCCTAACGAGGAATCGGCGACGTTCCTAGCTGGCTCTGGCCTGTTGGGGTGGTCCAGTGGTTGTCTGACAGACTCTCCTTTTTTGAGAATTAGTTTTAGTCTAGTGGTAAAGAGCAATGTATATTGAGTGAAAGGTCGTAGGCTCAAAATCCGGTTGGAAGATCTTTCATAGACATTTAATTTTAAAATAAGTTGACAAGTTTGACCCCAATTTATCTTTAAAAAATATAAGTAGTTGAAGTATTTGAGTTAAATTAAATAGAAAACGAAATCAGTAACAAGTAACTATGAGGACATGATCAATTATTCAATTCAGCGTGACTTATTTAAAGTCGACCGGTCTTTGCCTCTTTGGTGAGAAAGTTTTTCACTTCTTCTTGTGTGCGTAAAGTTTGGAACTACAGATCGATCGGACTATTGTAGTTGATTTCCTTCTCATAGGGTGCGTTTGGATATAGGAAGAAAGAAGAAGAAGAAGGAAGAAGGAAGAAAAAAAATTATAAACAATTCAAACTCTTTACAAAGTTACACACTTCCCAATATTTATTCCCACTTCTTCCCTTCTTTCCTTCTTCCCACACCTATCCAAACGGAGCCATAGACCACCAAATGTTGTTTTCAAACTTATCAAATGGTTCAAGCGGCTACACTAATAACAGTTTTTTTAAATCTAAACGTACACGTATTAAGCAGTTTTGGTTTAGGTAAAAGTATTTCTTGCTCTTCTCAAGAAATTACGTCTCATGAATATATACATATTTGTGAACTAATTAAAGTACATTAGAGATGATCATATCATCTATGTAGAATGCACAGTATCTTATTGTTAGTTTACTCACAAAAACATTAAGTTGCAATTTTGGAATCTTATTAAAAAATATTTATTAGTAAATTAACACCTCTGATCAAAGGCTTCGTTTGGATTGCTTAGGAATAAGAGGAATAGCTTATTTCTAGGCGAAAAGTATTAGAAAATGTGTAACTTTGTAAAGAGTTTGAATTGTTTATAATAAATTTACTCCTAGGAAGAAACTATTCCTCCTATTCCCATACGATCCAAACGGGACCAAAGTGTGACATTACATAATGTATATAATATATATTGTTGATCATTTTCTTGTACACTTTTCTCTGCGTTTTTGCTTTTTATATCTAATAACTCATTCGATTTAAAACAAAGACCAAATCTTCACTACTTATGCCTGATGAATGGGTTTTAATTTTGAGTTGATACGAATAAATTTGATTTGTCAGTTTCAAATGCCAAATCTCTAAAAGCAGCATATAAAATCCACTTACCAGCTATGACAGAACTTAAATCTGCCATGCGTCATGTGTGTGCATATGTAACTATAAAATTTAGACAAAACTAGCTACTGCATCGCGCTACGCGCGATGAAAGTTTTATTTTAATCCATACTCATAGTTGTTCAGTTGGATAAAATTAAAAGAACATGGACTTAAATACAAAATATAATATAATTCAATCCACACAAAAGAGAAGATAAAGTCTGTAATAATTATTTTGCTATGAGTTAAAATAGACCTGAGAATTGCACACGATTTAAGTGTACGAAAGAACGCAATGAGTTCTGAACATCACACTATTAAAGTCTATAAAACAACGCCATGAGTTTAACTAAAATAGGCTTAAGAGCTCCAATCCGAGCTGAAATAGGCTTAAGAAGTCCACGCGATTTAAGTCTACAAAAGAACACAATGAGTTATGAAGAATCACAATTTACTCTTTATTACATCCTTAAGCCTACAAAACAACACACAACTCAAACCAATTTCAACCAAATCATACAATTTTGATCAAATATAATCAATAATTTATGGAGAAAAACAACATACTATAAAGCAATAAGCATCTTGGTTGTACCATGCTCCACAGGCAGCTTCTTATCCTAGAAGCAAACAACAGAATCAAGCAACAGGCATTTGATTGAAGAGATGATGAAAACCCAAAGAAAAGATGGAATTAGCACTTAAAGTTTATTGACTTGTTGCATGTTCCAATAGAGAACTAAGGACATTAGCAGTAATGGTACAGTTGAAAAATCAAGTGAGATTTTTATTGTTAGCAGATTTTTTCAAATATTGGCGGGCCAAATTGCCCTTTGCGCCGTTATTTCCTTCATCGTTGGTTGCTTGCAAAAAAAAAATGTGTTGTAACTTGTAGCTGATAGCACAAAGCTACTTTTTGAACTGCGAAGAAGTTCAGAAAAAAAAATTCTATCCAAGTGCATACCTGAAGTATTCGCAATCAAAGAAATACTGATAACAGTAACCATACTTGAGGATCCAGCACAAATGCTTCTTTCTGACCATAATAATGAACAAAAACAAAACAAAGCAAAGTCAATCCTCAGCCTAACTTGAATATTTAATGTAAAACAGAAAAGTATTTATAGGTTATTGAATATAGAAAACAATAATAACAAACTTCAATTTAAATTTTTTTTAAAAAAAACTAATAATTTGTACCTTTATTCTTTCCCCTGTTACGATGTTTCAAATTCTGCTATCACTCATTTTTTTAACTCTATAGCTCTTTTTCTGATCTTCTGTACTCCCTGCATGACCAAATGTCAAATGAGCAAATCTCTGAAAAGTAAATCTTCAAATTAAAAAAAAGAGACCATAGTGAAAAAAGGCAATAACGAAAATAGCAGGAATGATTTTTCCTTGAACTTCTAAGTGGTTGCAACTATTCTATTTATTGTATTACCATCCACTGTCTCCCAATGATGCACTAAATTGCGATGAATTGTTTAACTTGTCGCTCTACATAATTGATTTGTTAAAATAAATTCATACATAGGCTGGAAATTTCTGACAGATTGAAGCGTGAAGGTAAGAGAATAGCAAAAGAATTACAATCCTGTCAAATATTGAATACTCCTTAATGATACCTTCAACTCTATTAGCGAGTTGTGAGATTGGTATAATAGTGTCCATGGTTGGTTGAATGTCTATAGCTACAAAAAAAAAAAAGCAAAGATAATGATCAAAGCACTTCATAAAATAAGGATTCATAAGTACAAAAAGAAAACAACAATATCAGAAAGATGCTCCACCTGTCTCTAGTATCACAGTATCTTCATTTACAGCCATGTAAGCCTCCAATGTCGTACTATGATGTCCACCATTTATAGAAGGTCCAAGCCATCTCCTCCTTCCCAAGACTATGATGTCCACCAGGTCTACCATACCTGGCATTTCTGCCTCCTCTTCCCTCCACCACATTTCCTCAATTTATTCAGTAATCCAATAAACATTTAATTGGAAAATAATTGGTAAAAATAGAGAAGAGAAAAAGGAAGAAAATCTAGAATGGCGTAATAAAGAATCGAGCATAATTTATATGATCTTAATAATTATTGTTATTCTTTTTGCAAATGAATCACATTGGAGTTAGGGTTTATTGACTTCTAATTCACAACTTACTTAATTTGTTAGCAGTATATGATATATAAGGAAGGGACTGTAAGAAGAATTGAATGATGCAATTTCTTGGATCAAAAGGCAGCAGCCAATTTATTTGTCTTAATGTTTCTTTTCTCAATTTATTTTTTATTTCTCCTCAAATTATTACAAAGCTTGGACTTGACATTTTCATTGAATCATGTCAAGTACTAAACCCTAAACTGAAAATAAAGCTAAACACTTTACATTTTCATTTAGATCCTTGAGAGTAATAAAATAATGGCAAGTACAAATAAGATAAAAAGTTTTCTCAAATCCTTCATGGCAATGCATTTAAAATGCTAGTCCAACACTTTATCATTCTTTTGTTTACTCGATGGAAGGTGACCTAGAAATAATAAGGGTTAAGTTTAAAGAGTTTATAGCTTACATGTGCAACAGTACTACTCAGCTTTTAGCCAGCCGATAATGTAAGCGTACCAAATTATTCGTCAATTAGAAATGTTGCTATTGTGCAGCCTGCAAACAAATTAATTTAGTTAGTCATAGAGTTCATAGAGAGGAGCACGAACTCTAAATAGAGAAGCACTAAACCTGAATAGAATACTAACATTAATGGTAATTTAGCTGAAGTGCTCCTTTCTTTACAATACTAATTCATCTTGTGTTAGAGAAAAGAATCCGAACTTTATGCTTTGTTCATATATACATTTATAGTATTATACTAATAGTAAATTATGATTAATTTAATCATAGTAAATCCTTCAAATCAGAGATTGAAGTATTTCTTCTATCTAAGCTTCTAAAGATATAACAGATCTGCAAATAGTATACCAAGCAAAAATTATTACGCACCAGAAACGACTTCTCCTCTCTTTATGCAGATAAGAATCCCTAATAGCACATATGCTATATGCATTTAGTTATTTAATTTAATGAATTCACAATTGCTGTAACAATTAAAAAACACTCCAAAAGTTTTTATTTTTTTGTCTTCATAATATAATATAATTTAGTGTATTAAATGAATCAAATTAATACCATAGGCAAATTATCTTGAAATGGCTCACAACATGTAAATTAGACCATATGAACCTCATGTAGTGAAAATAAACTGTAATGATTAAATATATGAAATTCTCGACATATCGGACCCTCTCAACTAGAGAAAAATGTACCTCAACAATCAATAGAAGCCAGATTTTTCGTTGTCTTTAGAGCAGAAAAATAAGCTTTATTTATACACCTATTGGATTTTGTTTCTGAGACCTGCAAACATGGATAGAAGTAAGAGTTATCAGATACATCCAGTAAGAGTTATTATTTTTATACATTTAGTTATTTTAAATTTATGATTATGATTATAACTTAGACACAACAGCACTACAGAATCAACATTTTCAGATTTCGATCATGCTAAACCATCAACTCTAGAATCAGCCATCTAATATGAATCTCGATTTATTCTTGAAGACCAACAACTCTAATTGAGCCCTAAATAGAAGTCAAATTCTTTACCTCTATCTAATGTATTCCTTTATGTAATAAAATAAGTTGTTTGACATTGAAGCAAAGATTGCATCTCAATTTTCTTATTTGAGTGCCAGCCATATCCTATCCAAGTAAAAATAGATATTAACTACACCAATTAGACTGTGATTACACCATTATATCCATAAGTGTATGAATAAGATAACTGACCTTCTTTTTGTCCTTATATGTAGTATCGAAGCCAAAGAAACTGAAGACTCAGACTGTATCTTTCAATTTTATCACCTGAGAACATGAAAGTGTAAACAAAACATATAAAAAAAATGTTATGAATAAAAGTTTTTGAGTATCCAAAAGTAATACACAGACAATCTATTAATTCTTAGATTTATGGATGACTGATCCTTAGAAAGTTACAATAAAATGGCAAGAATTTTTCTAGAAGAGAAAAGGAATAAACAAAGAAGCTGAGGAAAGAATTATTACAATAGCAGACTAAAAGGACCTGCTTCATTTTCCTCTTTCTCTTGATGGAAGTAGACCTGAGGCTGTTTAACTTGATCAAATGGAAGACCTGAAGAAGGATATAGCACTTACATATCAAATTTTCAAAATAATGGTTAAGGAACTGAATTTACTTTTTATCCACAACTGGATCCTGCAGCATGGCGAATTTAACAAAATGTTATTGTCCTGAAATGTAAATCTAGAATTATTTACAATAATGATCCTATTTTCAGATGACATGTAAAAGTGAGGGGAATTATTTAAAAGTGAGGGGAATTAAATAAAGATGTTACTATTACTAAACAGGTCCACCATAAAAAATCGAAGCCGTGCCTAACTCAACTTGCTCTTTTCTTTCTCAATTCTTTGCAAAAGGAAACAAACTCCTTCTATTTCAATCTGGCACAATGAGAAAAAGCTATAATAGGACGACTTAATGGAATGAAGAGAAAAAAAAAGGACTTGGGATAGGCAGCACTTAACCCTCAATTTTTAGCCATAATGCTGACCTCCTTAATTGAATGTTATTACATGACTCCTGAAAAAAGAGTAAGCTAATTTACTGGAACCGAAGGTCATTGGTTTAAAAAACTTGAGTCTGGTTTTTACCGTTCTGCCACACTGAACCCAGTATACTGGTTTGGTTTGATTCCATTTCTTTTTCTGACCCTTGAAGTGACAACCTTAAATCCTCTTCTATCCTATATATTCTATATTGATTGTTTATTCCACGGTACCATTTTGGTGTGCAACAAAACTGTTTATGTAGAAATAATATCAATTAAGCTATATTTTGCAATGCATTTTTTTATAAAGATCTGTATTTGTTTTTATATTAAATTAAATCTATCAGTGTTAATGTTTGATGGATAAAATGTTTAAAAGTCTTTTCCTAAAAAAATGTTATATTATTTTGTAATAACTGAACAGCTACGAAAATTATGAATCACAGTGTACAGAAAAGTAAACTCGTAAACCTAAAATTGAAAACTTTTACAAAATTAAGGCTAAACAAAGCCAACCAATTGTCAGATCTGAAAGCTTGCAAACTTAATCGAAAGAAGAAAGAAGCAAAATCGGCACACGGTGTAAAAGAGAGCATACCTGTCTTAACTGAGGTCACCGCCAAAGTAGGAAACCTACAATTGAAAAAGGAAAAATCAATCTAATCGGTAAACAAAACTTTAAAATTCCATGGGAAATATAGAAAAAGGAGAAGCAGAAACGATATTAACTGGCCATTTTCAGGCAAAACCTGCACGCAAGGGATTCTCTGTCTCCCTTCACCTGGCACGTCCGCCGATTGCACTCTCTTTCTCTCCCTTCACTTGGAAGCGCCACCGACTGCAGTGAAGTGAAGAGGATGGCATGTGTCCTAGTCTTGTCCTAATTGAGCCAGCGAAAGCCTAGCTGGAAACCCTAGAGGTAGCGAAGAGAAAAGGAACGACTCCAAATGCGCCTGCAGTCCGGACGAACCTTCGCGAGAGAGAGAAAAGGAAAGCGATAGCGTGGCTTAGGATCAACTTTGATGCTCGATCCGTGTGGCACGATAAAGGAAAATGGAGCCCAGCGCAAACGGGGAGAAGGAATAAAAGGAAAAATAAAGCAGCATCACGGGAGAAGACGAAGAGAGCAAATAGAAAATCAAGGTACGAAACCTTTAGTGGATTCGTAGGGCTCAGATCTAATCCATCGCAAACTCAACAGGAACGCAACCGGTAGGATTTGAGCTTTACCTACAGTACTTTGAGGTTTTGAAATTGAGTTACTTATAATTGGATATAGCCTCCTACAAACTTAACCAACTAGAAATAATCCTTGCAAACTTCAAAACTAGAAATAACCTCTACAATCTTTGATGAGATAGGCTAAAATCAGCCACGACTGATCCGTCAGCTGCGATTATATCTCAACTTTTGATGTTTTAATGGCTAATATGAACCGTTCAATGTGTTCTCCATATTGAAATCTCTTTGGAGACCAAATTTTACATTTTTCTGATTTTATTTACTATTTTTTTTTAGATTTTAAAAAATCTTAATTATTGAAGGGTCATGAATTATTTAGATTAAGAATTTTATAAAATATCAAACAAATACTAAAAAATTTCAGAAAAATATAAAATTTTGTCTCCAACTAGATTTCAATATGGTGAACATATTGAACGATTCGGATCGACTATTAGAATCTCGAAAATTAAAATTTGATCGTAGCTAACGGTCTCATCCGTCAATCGCGATTGATTTTGTCTCGCACTTTTTCAGTCCAACCACGGAGGATCAGATAGTCCTCTATGGGGCGAAGAAAATGCGGATCAGATACCCCTCGAGCATCTTGAGACCCGTCGTTACTGCCCATTCCAAACGAGCGAAGGGCACTAATGCGGCTCTAAGTACCTCGAGAGTTGATTGTTTGTCGTAGGTCCTTTTTTTCCAGTAGGCGCAAGCCCCTACTGTTAATTACCTCCGGACTCAGTTACGAACTGAGCCAAGAGCACCTCTAGATCGGGATAATCAAAGTTTAAATGTCGTAAGTGGATGAAGTCCATTTTAATTAAAAAGGATTGTGTCTTGGTAGAGAATTTCAGGGTGAAAACAAAGCAGAAGGGCAGTCATTCGAACAGTGCCATGCAGACATGAATGATGCAATTTAATGCAATTTGATTCTTTAGTTTCATATTTTAGGACATTTAGGTTGTTTTTACTTTGCTGGGTCAGGATTGGTGCCATTATAGATTTTTGAGTTCGACACTAGGAGATTTGGTATCCTAGATCAATCCTCAATCGTTTAGAGATTTAGAGATTTTGGGATTTCGTTCAAGTCTCGAGTACAGATGCGCTATGCCTTCTCTTGACAGGAGCTTGGGTGATGGCCGCCGATTGACTTTCCTTCTGGTCACCCAAACGTAAGATTTCAGTCTGTTTCGGGTCAAATGTGATGCGGACTTGTAGAAACATGTTTTAAGATTTGAGTCCAACACTAGAAAATAGGGTATTCCAGGTCAGTTCTCAGTTGTTTAGGGATTTTAGAGATTTTGTGGTACTTTCGTTCGAGTCGCGAGTACAGATGCGCTATGCCTTCTCTTGACAGGAACTTCAGTGATCATTCAAAATTGACTTTTCCTCTATCTCAATCTGAATGTCAGGAGGGTGTCTCCTTCAAGGCGAAACACTATGCAGTCTTGAAGGGACGAACTTTTGACTTTTAAGACTTTATGTCACTTTAGACTTTGTGTCTCTTGAATCACTTTTAGGCTTTGTGCCGTTTTGACTTTGTGTCACTTTTAGACTTTGTGTCATTTTGACTTTGCGTCACTTTTAGACTTTGTGTCATTTTTAGACTTTGTGTCATTTTGACTTTGTGTCACTTTTAGACTTTGTGTCATTTTGACTTTGCGTCACTTTTAGACTTTGTGTCATTTTTAGACTTTGTGTCATTTTGACTTTGTGTCACTTTTAGACTTTGTGTCATTTTGACTTTGGGCTTTTAATTTTGCATTTTTAGACTTTTTGGACTTTTGAGTTTGACTTTTAAGTCTTGCATTTTTAAGCTAGCATTTTTGGATTTTGACTTTTGAGTTTGACTTTTGAGCTTTGGTTTTTTGGACTTTGGTTTAAAGTTTGAACTTGGTCTGAACTTTTGAATTTTAGCATTCTTGCCCTTGTGTTGGACTTTTGAGTTTGGGCTTTTTAAATTTGCACCTTAAACTTCTATTTTTGACCTTCTTGATGATGCTTTTTGTTGTTTCAATTTTGTTTGCAGATTTTAATATTTGACTGTACCTGTTGTTCAGAACACGTAATGTCCGAGTGCACCTGCTGTCTAGAACATAGAATGTTCAAGTGTATCTGCTGTCAGAACATAAAACATTCGAATGATTTTGTTCAATTTCTTTGAGAAACTTAATTTTTATTTAACGATGTGAACTTATTATTTTCCCTTATGACCCCCTTTTAGATTTTAATTTGAAATGCTTTTGTACTTTACTGTTTTTACATGACATGATATATTAAAATATTTCTCATATTTTTCTTGACATTTTGACATTTTATGGGAATTTTTCTGATAATCCAGCTATTTTTAGTGCATTTTTGGAGTTTTCTGCATCGCAGAATTTTCTGATTGGCTGAACTGTGTTGTGTGTGTTATGTTCGTCAGGGATCCGTTTCAGGTTGGCCGTCACAGAAGATCAGGAGGAGGCGCTGTGGGTTAGGGTCTGATCAAGACGTTTGGTTCATGTCCGCGTCTGTGCACCGAACGAGTCAGAGTTGGGTCTGACTTCGATCCGTTGGCTTCACGCATCAGCACCACCCTTCAGGTGCACCGGACCCATGCAGGAATCAGATTCATTTCCCTCCCACTTCCTTCGACCAAGCTCCTGGGATTTTCCGTTGGACTGGACGTCTCCATTGACGCTGCCAGTGGGGGTTTCTAGGGGTCATGTTAGCTTCAGATAGGTTTTGAGGCACCGTAATCGTTCCCTGGAGTCTCTTCTGTCGTCAATTTGGATTATTCTCAACAATTGGGTACATCCTGACTTTGATTTGATTTGGGGTCTGTGGCCATGACGGAGGGTGACCAATTGACGGTGGGCAGTGACGAATTACTCCAGAAAGGGTGTCGTAGGGTACTTAGAGAGCATCGTGAGGTAACCTACACATTCAATTTTATTCTTCATTTCCCAATTTAAGTTAACACACTTTGACTTCATCTTTGGTCTGACGGGAATGAAAACTAAAATACAGTTTTGTGTATAACTTGTTTCCTAACATTTATGTTTGCTGATATCTTTTTATGCCCTTGTTTGCCACGCTGAACCAAGTACAGGGTATTCACAGTTTAAGCATTTGATTTGACATTTTTGATCTCTCTCTTTTTTTTTGTTTATTAACCGTACCTGACTTGTAATTCAAAGATCAGGTCATAACCATAATATCCACTCAGACGAATGAAACCACATCTGAACCAATAGTGGTAGTCTTATTAACATTGGTGAGGTTCATATGTGTGGACCATCTTATTCATTTTGACCCCTGACATTTTTCCATTTTTCAGTACACGTCTAATCTTTCTTTAACCATCATTACTCAATACACTTCATTGCTCACAGAATCAAATAACTTCATGCAGTTCAGTTTGTGTTTAGGGGTCATTTGATTCCATATGCTGATCCATGCTAAGGTCAATTTTCTTTCTTTTTTTTTCTTTGTCATTCATGTAGGCAAAGTTCCACACATTCCTCACTTTAGATATTTTTAGTTCAATTTCTTTATACTTCAAGGATAACTGTTCTATAGCATACAAGTTTGTTCTATGGCTGGTGCTAGACAACCTGGACTGAAACTATTGATATTTTAACTTGGTGAACAGGACTTTGCAAATACTAAGAGGCTTATCAATTAAATAAAGAGAGATGTAACAGTAACAAAACAAAGGACTTCATTTTCTCTACTTACTTTCTGTGTTTAGATGCAAACCCAACCACTATTATCATTTTCTTTAGTATGACCCTGAAACCTGTCCTAAAGATGCAACTCTTTTTGACAGAAACTCATTATTTACTAAATGAGACAAACATTTGTTTTAAGGGATTTCAGAAAATAACTCCACTTTTGATTATAACCAGAATAAAGGATGGGACCATGTATTATACTTGCTTTACTTGAAGAGAAAAGGGATTCAATATGTAAACAACCTGAGTAGAGATACAGATTTTGTGAAAAGAGGACTCCTACAAACTTCTTTAGAGTATGCTTTTAATGTTTATACTTTATGCAAACTAAAGTTCTTCAGTTTTAGTTGTGTAATTTTTATTCTAAGCACTAGATTAACCATTTTTTTTAAATCAAGACACCTGGAACTTAATCTATCAGATTTTTTTACTACAAGCTGTGCATATGCTGAACTTAACTAAGACACAATGACAACTAGACATGACCTGGGGCAAGAGTAGAGGCCAGGAACTAGCATGGTGCCCATGGAGGTGGAATCTAAGTCACGCTCTCCATAGAACCAGCAGCTCCTAACCACAAAAACACATGCATAATGAGGGAGACAGACTAATGATGAGGACCTCATGCTAATGACAATTACTCCTACATGCATAGCTTCTTAGAGGCACAATTGGTGTTCATGAGTGCGGAATCTATGTCACGCTCCCCACTAGCACCAGTGCAACCTCCAAAGAACAAAACCAGAAATGAAAGAGAGAAAGAAAGACACAACAAATGCATTCAAAATCATTTTATTCACTTATTGGAGGCCATTACAGATTACATTTCATTACCTTGACTTCAAAAACAAACTTGATTTAAAAAAAGACAGAATTTCGACTCCTATTAACCTACTGGCCTCCCCTTCTCCTTCAAGAGGTGCTCCTTTTATAGGTGATTTCTAGGGTTCATGCCCTTCTTCAGCTTGACACTTGGCAGCATCTTCAAATTTTGAAGTTTGATGGATGGTAGTGATGCATCAATTTGAGACCGACTTGCTTTTCATTTTCTTCCTTCACTTCATGGTTTCTACTGTTCCATTTACCTTCCAATAGCTATTTGCCATATGGCATCAGTTTTGACACAGTGGCATGGCATCTTAACTTACTGCTTCTCACTTAGCGCCATGTAGGCTATTTGCTTTGGTGATGGGTGAATTGCAGCCACTGCTACCTCATATGCAACTCCAATCAGATTCTCTTTTAAGCTTGGCAGTCCAAATTTTGTTTACTTACTTCTACTAAAAACGCATTAGAGATGATGGGGCACTCAGTCATTGGTTCAATCTCTCTTGACATGTGGGGCCATATGCTATGTGGCAATTGAGTGAGAAAAAGTATATTTACTTTTGTTGTTTTACCATCTCAATCCTTTGGCGCCAGATGGAGCATTTGTGTTGGCATTCATCCAAGGGTTGGTTGTAATATGATGGTTGAGCATCAATTACAAAGGAGGCGGCATGTATGGAATTTGATTAGGGTTTCACAGGAGCTTCTTCGATTTGGTTGCATCTCAGGCCTTTAATTCCCATCCAATGATCAACCAAGATGCTTGAGGGGTAAGTAATTGTGAACAAGAGTAGATGGAGATGAATGAGCCACGTCTCAAGTTAATTTGTGGAGGAGAAGTAGCTGTAGAGGGGGGACCAGTGAGCATATTTGCATCATTTCCACTTTTTGTTCCTCTCAAGTTCAGCCGAAAGTAATTGCCTCTCTGGTGGATTTAAAACCATTTCGTCACTTACATTCTATCATTAGAGCATCTCACAACCGTGTTTAACATGTTTAATCCATCAATTAAGTTGCTAATCATTGTTTAGTCAAGGTTTGACCAGCACTTAACCAAGCCGTGCCACCAATTGGTGCTTACACCTCACGGCTTGACTTAGACCCAAATTGATAGCACTTTCGTGTTCTCAGAATATCCATAAAGCTGTGCAAGCAAGCAATTTGGTTTCTAATCAATTCAGTTGCGTTAATTTCATGCTCCTCTTTGTACCGCCTCGCAACCCTTCTCATCAAAATTCAAAGTATTCATAGAACGAGAGGGATAAATATTAGTATCGTTATCTTCTCCTCGACACAAGCTTTCCAGCGGTACCAAGAATTTCGAAAATGGTGGCGGGGTTCGCCGGACTGGGGTTTGTCAGAGGGACGGAGCTCTTTTTCTCCGATTTTCAATTTCCTTTTCTTTTCTTTTCTGTTAAGTGTGGGGTCAGATGCGGGAGAGCCAGTTGGAGCGCGCCACGTGTGAGCAGCTGAGGCGCCTGACTTGTGGGGATTGTGAGCGGATCCGAGAGGAGAACGGGAGAAGGTGCGATGGGCTCCCCCTTTTTCCATTTATTTCTTGCGGCCCATCTCCCATCTTTTGTTTCCATTTCCTATTCAATTGGCTAAAGCTCCACTCCATTTTGATGGACAATGGATCCATCCATTTTCTGGAATTTGAGCAATAATTTGATTCCGTGCTTCCCATGGTCATGAATTTTCCATTTTTAAGAATTTTAAACCAATTAAATGAATTTTTCTAAGATTCATAGAATAATTCACATAATTAATTTATTTAAGCATCCCTTGTTGCACGTCTTCTGGCTTTGGAAAATTGACCCCCTCCCCTTGAGAATCTGGACCCATCATGCATTCATGGGCCCTATTTTAATTGTCTGTGAATTGCTGAATTTTCTTATGTGGCAAAAATTAGAGGTAAACAAATGCCCCCCACCAGAGTAGGTTGTGAGGAACCCGAGTCGAACGACCTGCTCTGGTGCCCCTTTCTGCATTCACTCTGGGCCTCATTTTCTATGTCACTTCCCTTCTTGTGTTACTTTATCATTCTAGGGAGATGTCAGTTCCGATGATGATTTTGAGAGGGTTCGTATGGACGTGGTGCTGGCTCTTCCTTATTTTGTTTCCCTTGCAGCAGACGCATTTGAGGAGGTCGAGTCGGCGGTGGGTTCTATGGTTTTTCTTTTGTATTGTTCTTTTACTGCACTTGGTAGTTTTGAGGTTTTAGATTGGACTTTAGTTTAGGACTTGGTTTCAGTTGATTATTTCTTGATGTTGTGGTTGGGCCTTTTAGTCATGTGATATTTTGGGTCTTTCTTGGGCTTGCATGATTTCTTGGACTTGGTTGTAGTTGGTTTATGGATATGGATGTTAGATTTTTCGATGTCATTGGGTTCATTTTTGTTCACTAAAATCTTTGGATCGCGAAGCGATTGTGTTCTTTCATCACAAACCGCCACGCCTTTCGATTTCTCACGTTTATTGGTAGATTCGAGAAGACATGCGCTTTCTGGTGCCCTAATTCACTTATATATAAGACATCATGCGCCCGTATCATTTTCTTCTTCTAAATTTTCTTCTTCTAACTCCATTCTCCATGGCCGGTGTCATAAATCCAAGGAACCCCAAGCGCCCTAGGGATGAAGGTAGTTCCTCCATTCAGAGCGCGCCTCCCTTCAAGCCTAACTGGTCGTATGACCCGGGAAACCGCTATCTGTTCCGTGACGACGAGGCTTTTGAGTATTATCACAGTAATATTGGTGAAGGGAAGCGTGAAGCTGCCTCCTGCTTTTTCTTTCATTCTCAAGGACGTTTCATTACCCCTTACATGAATCTAACAATAGGATGGCTTAACGCCTGTAGCCTCCATGGCTTGTCAAGGCTTGATACCCCTTATCATCCAGATATCACCAAGTTATTTTATGCCAATCTCCGCGCCACCTTTGACCACCATGGCATCCCTTCTGCTTCTCCTTATCTTTTCGGCAGGCTTTTTCATATAGGGGTTGAGGATTTGGCTGACTTGATTGGTGCTACAGATACTTTAACCGGCTTGTCAGTTTATGCCTTCGGGAGTTGGCCTCAGGAGCAAGGGACATACCGGGGCCATCGCGAGTGGTTCAAGATACCCAGGTTCGAGGCAGGTTCTGAACTGGTCTCTACTACGCATTTGCCCGCGCTTCACCGGTAATTTTGTTGTTTGTGTGCTTTTTTGTTTTGTCTGTTTCTTTTGTTCGTCTCTGAAGGATAGATTCATGACTATGATGTTTATATGTTCCTTTCAGGTTATTTTTCTTGATTATCAACTACATCATTTTCCCTCAGGGTGAATTATCGGATTTGACTCGCCCAGGGACTTTGTTCTACCTTCGCCTACTACTCCTTAAACGCGGCAAAGCTAATCTTCCTAGTCTCATCCTCCAAAACATGTATCATGTTACGAGGTTTCCCAAGGGCCATTTGCCTTATGGGAATTTAATCGAGGCCTTGATGGAGCGGGCTCAGATTCCATTGCCTGAGATGCTGTGGGGGAATCCACTCACTGAGCGGTCTATCCTGTACCCGCGCAACCTGCTCTCGGATCTGACTTCCTTCGGGTGGGTGGAGATGGTTCATGGTACTCTGATCCCTGACCCCAACTACCCGGAGAACAGTCATATCCTTCATAGGTTTGCTGCTGTGAATCAGTATAGTCCGGTAAGAGAGGCTTCTCCCCCTTCTCCAGACGGCTCAGCCATTGAAGAATCTTTTCCACTCCAGGAACACTTAGACCAGCGTTTTAAGGAGCTGGATCAGCGATTGGAGAATGTCGAGGCAGTGCTTCAGTCAATTCATAACACCTTAGAGACCTTTGCAGGGGCGATGGCCGCAGTTCAGGCACCTCTAGCGCTTCCGATATGAAGAAGTCTTAGATGTTTGATCATTTGGTTTTGTTGTTTCATTGCTTCATTTTGTATGTTTGTTTTTTTTTTTGTTGTTTAAATTGTGGTAATTTTGGATGGTTTATGTCTGGTATTTTGATTTTATGGTTTAATTAGGGCAATTTGGAGGCCTAATAATCCTTGGTCTGTTGATCTTGGTTTATGGACATCTGTTGAGGTTTATTAGTGATTTGGTTTAGATTGTCATAGATAGCGACATCAGATATCGCTAGTGGGACAGATATTTTTGTTATTCTCCCTGCTCTTTGATTACGGCAGCAAGGATCACACCGGTGGAATTTGTCTATTCTACATTGTTGCCTCGGTAGTTAGGACCATTCCGGTGGTACTGACTTACTCCATATTACCGCTTCGACGTGTAGAATAGACATTCTGGGTATGGCACGCAGTGGGTACGGCGTGCAATGGGCACGGCATGCAGTGGGACTTTGTGCATCATTTTCTGTTGGTGGTTTTGGGCATGGTGATAAGGGACGTACCGTCGGGACTTGTCTGTTCCATATCGCTCTTTTGATGTGGCTAGATGAGGTTTTCTCCTGGCTCTTTGGGTACGGCAGCTAGGAACATACCGTAAAGACTTGCTTGTTCCACATCACTTCTTGCATGTTGTGAGATGGGGTTTTCTCCTGGCTCTTTGGGTACGGCAGCTACGAACATACCGTAGTCGGTGGTTTAAGGCCCAACACGACCATGGGCCCCTCTGGGTATTAGGATTTATGAGGCCTATTCCTTAACATAGTTGGCGGACATCAGCCGTGGTATTCTCCGTTTTCAGAGGGGCTTTTAGGTTCGGTTTGGTCTTCATTTTTTTGGTAGGTTTCGGCAAGAATTACATTTTGAGCAGACATGTTGTCTTCTCAATCTGTAACTGTTGAGGACGTGGTTTTGACTAATCCCATGGTAAGTTTCACCGTTTGTGTCTTAATTTAGAGTTCAAGACACAGAACTTTTGTTCATCCTTTAGTTCGGTGAGATGAACAGGCACCTAGTACCTTGTTAAAGAACAAAGCACAAGACTTTGGCCATCTTTTTTGGGTAGGTGTGATGGACAGATCACCGCATTGTGTCTTAATTTAGAGTTCAAGACACGGAACTTTTGTTCATCCTTTAATTCGGTGAGATGAGCAGGCACCTAGTACCTTGTTTAAAGCACAAAGCACAAAACTTTTGTAGTAAGTTTCACCGTTTGTGTCTTAATTTAGAGTTCAAGACACAGCACTTTCGTTCATCCTTTAGTTCGGTGAGATGAACAGGCACCTAGTACTTTGTTGAAGAACAAAGCACGAGACTTTTTAGGGTCACACTTTGGAATGTAGGCCATTTGTAAAGGAGGCGTTCCATGAGTGTCCATAAGGATAGAACACTCCTTTTACCTTGGCCCGATGGGACAGAATATTTTGTGTAAGTTTTGGAAGTTTTGGATTTTTGGATCTTGAAATTTGTCTTTTATTTGGGGGTTCGAGGATATTTAGGAGAATTTAGTTTTAATCTTTATTTAGACTACATTTTTTTTAGCTTGGTCTAGTTTCTTTTGATTATATGCTTTTAGGCTTTGGAATAAGATGTGTGTGTTTTTTTTTGCTAGACTTGGATTTTATTTGTGGTTTTCGACTTAGGGTCATTTTAGAAAATTTTGAAGGGTTTGTTTTATTTAAAGGTTAATTTATTACTTTAGGGTTTTGGCTCAGGGATATCCCATTGTGTTCAAAAGAACGGAGTACCCTGTCGAGCCTTGACCCGGTGGGACGCGAGAGATTTTTTCTTTTTACCTAAGCGAAGAGGTGGTTGACCGCCTCGCAATTATCTACCCAGTTAGTTTGTTGACTGCTCTCCCTTTGACTTTGGTGGGTTGTAGAAATATCGGGGTAGTTTTGTCCATAATACTTCTTCAGGTATCTCCCATTTATAGAGGAGACGGGGTGTTTTCCATTTGAATCCGCAAGTAGGTAGGCTCCGCCTTCATATATTTGTTCTATGACATAGGGGTCTTCCCAATTTGGTGCAAATTTGAGACCATGGTGTCGGCCAAGGATAGGTCGCCTCAAAACCAACACTAGTTCTCCTTTCTTGAATGTTCTGGGTCTTGATAACTTCTCATAAGCTCGCGTCATCCCGGCTTGATATAACTCCAAGTTTTGTTGGGCTGCCAGTCTCCTTTCATTCATTCCGTCTAACTCTCGCAACCTCAGTTGCGTCTGTTTAGTCAGAGGGATTTATGCTGCCATAGCTATTCTCAGTGACGGGAGTTCCACCTCGATTGGTAGGACTGCTTCTGTCCCGTATACCAAGGAATAGGGTGTGGCTTGGGTTGCTGTTTTATGAGTGATGCGGTATGCCCACAATGCTTCATGCAGCTTCTCATGCCAGTTTCTTTGGTTATCTCCGATGGTTTTGCGAAGGATCTTGATTAGTGTTTTGTTGAAAGCCTCCGCTAGTCCATTGGCCCTTGGGTTGTAGACAGAGGAGTATCTCCATTCAATTTTGTGTTTGTTAGTGAAGGCATCAATTTTGGCATTTTTGAAGGCTGTCCCATTGTCAGAGATTATTTTCCTTGGATTTCCATACCTATAAAGCACCTGAGTAATGAAAAACCTAACCACGTCAGAAGCCTTAATTTCACGGTATGACCTGGCTTCGGCCCATTTGGAAAAGTAATCCGTGGCTGCCCATTTGAGGCTGGTGGGTCAATGGGGCCTATGATATCTGTTCCCTAGATTTCAAAGGGCCATGATACTACTGTTGGATGCAGAGCATTTGGGTGTTGGTGTATGAAATCTCCGTGGATTTGGCACATGTGGCATTGTCTGGAAAAATTTTCGCAGTCATTAATCATGGTGGGCCAGTAATAGCCCATTAGTTTGATTTGTACTCGCACCCGAGAGCCCGATTGGTGGGCCCCGCATGCTCCCGAGTGAATTTCTTGCATAACCTGGTGGGCTTCGGCTTTCGATATACATCTAAGCCATGATCCTTCATAAGTCCTCCAATAAAGTGTGTTGTTCACATATACGAACCATGGGGCCCTTTTCCTAACTCGTTCCCTAATGGTTTTGTTTTCGGGCAATTACCTTGCTGAAAGTAATCAAGGAAGGGTCTTGGTTGATACCTTTGATTGTCATGACTTGTGTGATTTCTCTCCATTCTTTTTCATATTCTCTTTCAAGGTTTAGGATGTCTGTGAACATGGTTTCTTCTTCCTCATCTTTTTTTGCAGAAAGCAGGGGGACAAGGACCTCTGGCGGTGGAAAAGGATTTGGATTTCTTCCTGGTTTAGATCACTGAGCTCATTGGCTAGCCTGGCCAAAGCGCCCTATTTGCCATTCAGAGACCTCAGAACTTTCTGGAAGGTAATATGTGTGAACTTAGCCATCAATTCAAGAGTTTTTTCATGATATTTGACCAATTTTGATTTCCTTATTTTGAAGAGGCCTTCGATCTGGCTTAGGACGAGTTGGGATCTCCATAGACCTCTAACTGCTCAATATCCATTTGAAGAGCTATTTCGAACCTGGCTATCAAGGTTTTGTATTCGGCTTCATTGTTTGTACATGGTTTGAAGGGTCATCAGAACTGTGGAAGTCTGATATCATATTGAGAGCCATGAGAACTGTGAAAGTCTGACACGGCTTGGAGTATTACCAGAACTGTGAGAGTCTGATATGATTTGGAGCGCCATGAGAACTGTGAAAGTCTGACACGGCTTGGAACATTACCAGAACTGTGGGAGTCTGATATGAATTGGAGCGCCATGAGAACTGTGAAAGTCTGACACGGCTTAGAACATTATCAGGACTGTGGGAGTCTGATATGATGCGGAGCGCCATGAGAACTGTGAAAGTCTAACACGGCTTAGAACATTACTAGAACTGTGGAAGTCTGATGTGATTTGGAGCGCCATGAGAACTGTGAAAGTCTGACACGGCTTGGAACATTACCAGAACTTTGGGAGTCTGATATTATGATTTGGAGGGCCATGAGAACTGTGAAAGTCTGACACGGCTTAGAACATTACCAGGACTGTGGAAGTCTGATATGATTTGGAGCGCCATGAGAACTGTGAAAGTCTGACACGGCTTGGAACATTACCAGAACTGTGAAAGTCTGATATGATTTGGAGCGCCATGAGAACTGTGAAAGTCTGACACGGCTTAGAACATTATCAGAACTGTGAAAGTCTGATATGATTTGGAGCGCCATGAGAACTGTGAAAGTCTGACACGGCTTGGAACATTACCAGAACTGTGAAAGTCTGATATGATTTGGAGGGCCATGAGAATTGTGAAAGTCTGACACGGCTTGGAACATTACCAGAACTGTGAAAGTCTGATATGATTTGGAGGGCCATGAGAACTGTGAAAGTCTGACACGGCTTGGAATATTACCAGGACTGTGGAAGTCTGATATGATTTGGAGCGCCATGACAACTGTGAAAGTCTGACACGGCTTAGAACATTACCAGAACTGTGGGAGTCTGATATGGTTTTGGAAATTGTCAGAACGGTGAGAGTCTGATATAGTTTTCAAGGTTAATTAAATGGAGACTTTGCAAGCCTCTCTTTACTTTCATCCATCCAATGAGGTATCAATGTTTCGGTTATGGGTCTATATTCCAGTTTAGTTTTGACATCTTTTTCCTTGGCTTGAGAGATTTGAGGTTTTCTTGCCCCCGGTTTAGCCTTAGCATATTTGTTCTTGGCTGGGGTGTTTTGAGCTTCTGTTACTCTCAGATTAGGTGTCTCATTGTCTCTGACAATGGTTGGGTTTTGATGAGATCCTTTGTAGATTTTCTTGATTTCGAATTCTGGATGCTGAAGGATTTATTTATGTACAGCATTTTGGTCTAGATTTTTCTTCAGAGATTTGGTTTTGGATTTTTTTGTTTAGTGTGAGGGTTATGAGGTTTTGGCATGCATTTCAAAGTTAAGGGTATATTCATATCCAGGTTCACTCCTCAACTTCCTATGAAAACCCCTTATTCCCCTGGCTCTTTTAAGAAACTTATAGGAGCCAAGTCTTTGCGCGACATGTGCCACATGTGGTGAACTCATAGCTTTTACCGGGCATTTCGACCATTGCGATCCCGCCCGATGATGATGTCTGTAGTTCTTCGGTTGTTTTGGTATATCCCTTTCTGTCTTGGTTGTTTTCAGAGTTTGTTTCAGTATGGCCATCTTGTGACCATGATTCCATCAAAATTTCCCACCTTTTCATGTATTCTTTATTGGACTCGGCTTTCCTTTGTTGAATTTTTGTTGAACTGACACGGGAAACTTTCCTCTTTTCCTTGGAGTTTCTCAGGAGCTCATGTATTTCACCATTTTGTTGCTGGAGCATGGCTATTCCTGCGACTTTCGCCTGGTGTGATTTTCCATCCCCTTGAAGAGGTGCCGAAACCTGCTGAGGGAGCAACGTAATCCAATGATTACATAGCTCGAGTTGCTTCCTCAACCTATCTTGCTTAGAAGATGTTGTTGAGACTGGGAGCCCTTGGGTTTTAGTGCTATGAGGCCTTGAACCACTTTCAGGAATTTCTTCGTATGTTTCAACATGAGAAATCATATTACAAGTCGTCGACGAATACTCTCCATCATCAGAATCATCATCATCGGTTTCAGTTTCACTAACTTGCACATGAGGCATAGGGTTTTGGCGGGCATTCTTAGGTAGGTTAAACTCACCCTTGCGGCTCATCCTTTCAAGAGTATCCTTGAACTTGTAGCACTCTTCAATCGGGTGTCCAATGACCCTATGATATGGACAGTAGTTAGGATCATGGACGTTTCTCATTTCTTCGGGTCGTTTGCTTGGCGGGAGATCAAGCCCTTTTGTTAAGACCCGATAAAAGAGTCTTTTGGTTTCTCCTACTTTGAAAGAATATGGTTTACTCATTTGCTCCATCAGGGATGGTCTTCTGGGCTTGGGAAAGACCTTCTTGTCATTATTTGTTTTCCTGGAGTTGACTTCATAACCACAACTACTGGAAGCTTCCGAATTTATGGCCTTCTTGATTGGTGTATCACTCTTGCCCATTAGAGTCATGTCAACCTCTTCTTGGTCACTCCTGAGGGGTTGAAATAACCCAGTTATATCAAGGTCCTTGTATTTCTCCATTATATCAAGCAAGGCTCCGAATGTAGTGGCTTTGTTCATTACTAAGAGTGGCCCCATTAGTGAAATTTGTTTACTAATGTTCCTTACCAACAATTCCACCATATCAGACTCTTGAAGCCGCGGATAACATTGATCATTTAGATTTCTCCATCGCATAATGTAGTTCGAGAGAGACTCTTCTTCCTTGAGTTTCATGCTTGTCAGCTCCATTGGTGTGATTTTCTGGGGTGTTATTGTGAATCTCTCGCAAAAGGATTCCTCCATGTCTCCCCAAGTTTGAATACTATTCTCTTTTAATGAGGCATACCATTTGAAAGCTACTCCTGTTAGGCTCTGGGAAAATTGGCGCAGGAGAAGTGCTTCATTTTGCGCTGTATCTTGACATAAGGTTTTGAATCGCGCTAGATGTTCTTCTGGGCTTGTCTCAGCTCCCACACCATAAAACAATGGGAATTTTGGGATTATGGAATTTTTCGTTGGTTGATACTCCTTTGGGTATGGATTTCCAAATCTTTCCTTGGAACGAGCAGGAGGGCCTAACCCTGCCTTCTGCAATCGTTGGCTTATCATCTCTTCAATTTTCTCATGAGTTATCCCAAGTTTTTCAAAAGGGTTACTTGAGGTATTTATGGGCTCTTTGTAATGTTTTAGTATGGGTTTGCTCTTCAAGCAGTTGGTCTTTGTTTTTGGATCATTCATTTTTGGCTCTTCACTATTGAATTTCACGGACTTAGGTTTCTTGGGATGTGGATCACTTACTTCAGGAAGAGAATTATGCCATAATCCTTTTTTAGTAAGGGAATCTTGCATATTGGAGCACCAATTGGACAAACGAGCATTTTCTTGGTGAATTTCTTCTAGTTGGCGGTCCATCCGCTCGAGTTCCTGCCTTTTTTGGACAATCTCATCGCCATCAGAGGATGCCCCCGGCATAGAGCTTTCACCCTCACTTTCTGAGCTTTCGTCTGTTTGTTTTGGCGCGACCAACTTTTTGTCATCCCTTTGGGTAGAGTGATGACTCACATTCCTTTTATTGTTAAGTGAGGAGCTCATTTTCATGTGATTTTTAGTTCTCACCATATGGCTTTCATGGTCTGGTATGTTACTAGTGTCAGAATTCACCATACGGATTGAATTTGAATCTTCCACTTCCCTTTTTGCGAAATTGTCTCCTAAGGATTCGCTTTGACCGGTTTCAAATTCATCTTGACTTTTGGAGGTATCTATCATCTTTTCCCATAGAGATCTTTCGAAGAGGGGATTTTGGATTAAGGCTTGCACATTCTTTGATTGGTCATTATTTTCTTGGGTTTGAATTCCTTCAATAGTATTCCAGGTATCTCTTTGGTTATCGGTTTCGGTTGCTGTAGTGTGACTGTCGTCAGAATCTACCTCTTCCTCTGATGCGCTTACCATGCGAACAGTGGCGCATCCTTCGAGTCCTCGATCTTCCCAAATGATTTTTGGATCCGACTGACATGAAACTGTCAACCTTGATTTGTGCTGAGGGTTTCGCCTTATTCTTACTCCAAGAGTTTGTGAGGCGAATGCTTCATGCCACATATTTCGTATTCTCGATCCCTGAGGTTTAGAGGTCATCAGCCTAGCATATCGGTTGTGTGCCCCCTGCATTTCTTGTTCATTAAGCACGTGCATTCTAGTTTTCCGGAAGAGCGTTGCCAATCCATTTTTGGTAGGCATGGGAAGGATTTTCATCTGCTTTCTAGAAAAACTGCCCCCAAGGCTTCGCTTTACCTTCACTTGTTCTCCTATTTTCAGGGAGGGGTGTACCAATCCCCCTTTAATAGGTATGAAAAAAGTTTCCTTCTGTCCTTCAAGAAAGTTGCCCCCGTTATGAAGTTCCTTTGGCACTTGTTTCTCCGTTTTCCAGAAGGAACATATCAATCCTTTTTGTGTAAGTATGTGAGGAGTTTTCCTTTGCTCCTCCGAGAGGCTGCCCCCGGTGTGTTGTTTAATTGGAGTAGGTTTTTCCATTTCTTGGGAGGGAAAGGTAAATTTTTCGTTGGTTGATACGTCAGGACTCATAATTTGAGTGTCAGGCGGAATCGGTACACTAGTTATTTCTTTCCTTTGCTTCTCTTTTACTATCTCGGAGGTTTCATGACTTGCTTCCCTAGATGAAATTGTCTTTACCAATATTCTAGTTTGAGGTTTCCACATTGTTTTGACTTGGGCGACCGAGGATTTTTTCCTGGCAATCATCAGTGGAGTAAAGGAGCTCTCCACCGACGAATTTGGTTTTGGTTCAGGTGCTGAGTTCTTTGTGCTGGTTGGTTTGGGTGTGTCATTGTTTACGACCGCACGATTTGGCCGTGCGCCCATTCTAACCATATGCTTCTGGACCTCAGCACATGCTGCTGTGACCCGAGCGTTCTCCAGCCGAAGTTGCTCTAGTTGTCTTTGTTTTTTCTCCAGCTCCTTGCGAAGCTGGGCCACTTCATCAGACATTTCCTCCAAAATTTCGATTTCCTTGTCGACGTCCTCATCAGATATGTTTCCATGATCCGGATTCGGATCCTTTTCCTCACTTGCTGCATTATCACTGGTTTGTTGGACAATTTCCTCCACTATCGGGTTGCGGTTCTTAGGTCGCCCTACCCGTTTGGGAGGTTTGGATGCTGAAGCCTTTCCTTTTTGTCCTCGCGTTTCCACGGGGACACTTTTGGGGTGAGGTGGTTCTTGAGAACTAGTTCCCACCATATAAACTTCTGTCGATCCCTCATCATCAACATCATCTGCGGACACATGACATATCGAGACAGAACCATCCTTCCGTCCCTTCTCCACCACATATTTCCTTTTCCTTTTGTCTTTCATCATCTGGCTCGCCACTTGGCTGGACAGAGAGGTATCATTTTTCTTTGGCACCCACCGCTTGGTGCTCCCTGTGTGTTGCTTGGGAGCTAGGGTGGGTTCCTGTTGTTTAGGCCTCCAGACCTGCTTTGCCTTTCCCTTGGCTTTCATGGGCTTGGGGTTGGGTTGGAGTGGCGGGAAAGTGAGCCGGTCAAAGACTGAAGGCGGATTGGCCACAGTCTTTTTCTCAAATGCACTATAGTCCGCATCCCCCTCTCGGTTGTCCTCGCGATAGGGAAAGCGGAGCCTTTGGTGCACTGGGAACCTTAGTCTGTCCTTTACGGACGGCTTCTTAGAGTTGGCAGGGACCGTAGTGACGATCCTACGGGACTTACGAGACTTTTTGATGATTCTGAAGGCCGCATGTATGGCCTCCACCGTCTTATGTTTCTTGTTGGTTACTTCCTTCGCCTCAAAGACCGGGGCATACATGGGAAGCTCCCAGTCCTTCCTGAGACGCATCTCCTCTCCTCCCTTCTTGAGCACATGCAGGGGGGTGAAGGTGTTGCGAAGAGGCATGTCAGTGACGGTGTCTGGTTGTTGGACCAGGTGGAGGGCTTGGGCCCTCGAGATCCTAGTCCATTTCTCCTTCTTGAGTTTTGGGGTTGTTGCCCCCTTAATGTGAGTTGTGGGCGCCCTACCCTTCTTGATGCTAAGGGAAGGCTTTCCAGAGACTTTGACAGATGCTTCACTAGCAAGCATCATGGGAAAGATTTGCACGACAGCTTGGATGGGCACATGGAGAGTCCCGGTTGCCACCGTCTTCCTGCTGCGAAGACGCTCGCCCTTCACGATTTGACTCCAGGTAAACATGATTCCTGCAATGGAGAGAACTCAGAGTCAATCATTAGTATTTTTTTTTGAAATATCATGGACTTAATTCCACTTTTACATTTAATCTTCGATTATGCCCTGATGAGAGGAGAAAAATGTCCCACCGGGCGTGCCAGAGTCTGTCTCGCACTTTTTCAGTCCATCCACGGAGGATCAGATAGTCCTCTATGGGGCGAAGAAAATGCGGATCAGATACCCCTCGAGCATCTTGAGACCCGTCGTTACTGCCCATTCCAAACGAGCGAAGGGCACTAATGCGGCTCTAAGTACCTCGAGAGTTGATTGTTTGTCGTAGGTCCTTTTTTTCCAGTAGGCGCAAGCCCCTACTGTTAATTACCTCCGGACTCGGTTACGAACTGAGCCAAGAGCACCTCTAGATCGGGATAATCAAAGTTTAAATGTCGTAAGTGGATGAAGTCCATTTTAATTAAAAAGGATTGTGTCTTGGTAGAGAATTTCAGGGTGAAAACAAAGCAGAAGGGCAGTCATTCGAACAGTGCCATGCAGACATGAATGATGCAATTTAATGCAATTTGATTCTTTAGTTTCATATTTTAGGACATTTAGGTTGTTTTTACTTTGCTGGGTCAGGATTGGTGCCATTATAGATTTTTGAGTTCGACACTAGGAGATTTGGTATCCTAGATCAATCCTCAATCGTTTAGAGATTTAGAGATTTTGGGATTTTGTTCAAGTCTCGAGTACAGATGTGCTATGCCTTCTCTTGACAGGAGCTTGGGTGATGGCCGCCGATTGACTTTCCTTCTGGTCACCCAAACGTAAGATTTCAGTCTGTTTCGGGTCAAATGTGCTGCGGACTTGTAGAAACATGTTTTAAGATTTGAGTCCAACACTAGAAAATAGGGTATTCCAGGTCAGTTCTCAGTTGTTTAGGGATTTTAGAGATTTTGTGGTACTTTCGTTCGAGTCGCGAGTACAGATGCGCTATGCCTTCTCTTGACAGGAACTTCAGTGATCATTCAGAATTGACTTTTCCTCTATCTCAATCTGAATGTCAGGAGGGTGTCTCCTTCAAGGCGAAACGCTATGCAGTCTTGAAGGGACGAACTTTTGACTTTTAAGACTTTATGTCACTTTAGACTTTGTGTCTCTTGAATCACTTTTAGGCTTTGTGCCGTTTTGACTTTGTGTCACTTTTAGACTTTGTGTCATTTTGACTTTTCGTCACTTTTAGACTTTGTGTCATTTTTAGACTTTGTGTCATTTTGACTTTGTGTCACTTTTAGACTTTGTGTCATTTTGACTTTGCGTCACTTTTAGACTTTGTGTCATTTTTAGACTTTGTGTCATTTTGACTTTGTGTCACTTTTAGACTTTGTGTCATTTTGACTTTGGGCTTTTAATTTTGCATTTTTAGACTTTTTGGACTTTTGAGTTTGACTTTTAAGTCTTGCATTTTTAAGCTAGCATTTTTGGATTTTGACTTTTGAGTTTGACTTTTGAGCTTTGGTTTTTTGGACTTTGGTTTAAAGTTTGAACTTGGTCTGAACTTTTGAATTTTAGCATTCTTGCCCTTGTGTTGGACTTTTGAGTTTGGGCTTTTTAAATTTGCACCTTAAACTTCTATTTTTGACCTTCTTGATGATGCTTTTTGTTGTTTCAATTTTGTTTGCAGATTTTAATATTTGACTGTACCTGTTGTTCAGAACACGTAATGTCCGAGTGCACCTGCTGTCTAGAACATAGAATGTTCAAGTGTATCTGCTGTCAGAACATAAAACATTCGAATGATTTTGTTCAATTTCTTTGAGAAACTTAATTTTTATTTAACGATGTGAACTTATTATTTTCCCTTATGACCCCCTTTTAGATTTTAATTTGAAATGCTTTTGTACTTTACTGTTTTTACATGACATGATATATTAAAATATTTCTCATATTTTTCTTGACATTTTGACATTTTATGGGAATTTTTCTGATAATCCAGCTATTTTTAGTGCATTTTTGGAGTTTTCTGCATCGCAGAATTTTCTGATTGGCTGAACTGTGTTGTGTGTGTTATGTTCGTCAGGGATCCGTTTCAGGTTGGCCGTCACAGAAGATCAGGAGGAGGCGCTGTGGGTTAGGGTCTGATCAAGACGTTTGGTTCATGTCCGCGTCTGTGCACCGAACGAGTCAGAGTTGGGTCTGACTTCGATCCGTTGGCTTCACGCATCAGCACCACCCTTCAGGTGCACCGGACCCATGCAGGAATCAGATTCATTTCCCTCCCACTTCCTTCGACCAAGCTCCTGGGATTTTCCGTTGGACTGGACGTCTCCATTGACGCTGCCAGTGGGGGTTTCTAGGGGTCATGTTAGCTTCAGATAGGTTTTGAGGCACCGTAATCGTTCCCTGGAGTCTCTTCTGTCGTCAATTTGGATTATTCTCAACAATTGGGTACATCCTGACTTTGATTTGATTTGGGGTCTGTGGCCATGACGGAGGGTGACCAATTGACGGTGGGCAGTGACGAATTACTCCAGAAAGGGTGTCGTAGGGTACTTAGAGAGCATCGTGAGGTAACCTACACATTCAATTTTATTCTTCATTTCCCAATTTAAGTTAACACACTTTGACTTCATCTTTGGTCTGACGGGAATGAAAACTAAAATACAGTTTTGTGTATAACTTGTTTCCTAACATTTATGTTTGCTGATATCTTTTTATGCCCTTGTTTGCCACGCTGAACCAAGTACAGGGTATTCACAGTTTAAGCATTTGATTTGACATTTTTGATCTCTCTCTTTTTTTTGTTTATTAACCGTACCTGACTTGTAATTCAAAGATCAGGTCATAACCATAATATCCACTCAGACGAATGAAACCACATCTGAACCAATAGTGGTAGTCTTATTAACATTGGTGAGGTTCATATGTGTGGACCATCTTATTCATTTTGACCCCTGACATTTTTCCATTTTTCAGTACACGTCTAATCTTTCTTTAACCATCATTACTCAATACACTTCATTGCTCACAGAATCAAATAACTTCATGCAGTTCAGTTTGTGTTTAGGGGTCATTTGATTCCATATGCTGATCCATGCTAAGGTCAATTTTCTTTCTTTTTTTTTCTTTGTCATTCATGTAGGCAAAGTTCCACACATTCCTCACTTTAGATATTTTTAGTTCAATTTCTTTATACTTCAAGGATAACTGTTCTATAGCATACAAGTTTGTTCTATGGCTGGTGCTAGACAACCTGGACTGAAACTATTGATATTTTAACTTGGTGAACAGGACTTTGCAAATACTAAGAGGCTTATCAATTAAATAAAGAGAGATGTAACAGTAACAAAACAAAGGACTTCATTTTCTCTACTTACTTTCTGTGTTTAGATGCAAACCCAACCACTATTATCATTTTCTTTAGTATGACCCTGAAACCTGTCCTAAAGATGCAACTCTTTTTGACAGAAACTCATTATTTACTAAATGAGACAAACATTTGTTTTAAGGGATTTCAGAAAATAACTCCACTTTTGATTATAACCAGAATAAAGGATGGGACCATGTATTATACTTGCTTTACTTGAAGAGAAAAGGGATTCAATATGTAAACAACCTGAGTAGAGATACAGATTTTGTGAAAAGAGGACTCCTACAAACTTCTTTAGAGTATGCTTTTAATGTTTATACTTTATGCAAACTAAAGTTCTTCAGTTTTAGTTGTGTAATTTTTATTCTAAGCACTAGATTAACCATTTTTTTTAAATCAAGACACCTGGAACTTAATCTATCAGATTTTTTTACTACAAGCTGTGCATATGCTGAACTTAACTAAGACACAATGACAACTAGACATGACCTGGGGCAAGAGTAGAGGCCAGGAACTAGCATGGTGCCCATGGAGGTGGAATCTAAGTCACGCTCTCCATAGAACCAGCAGCTCCTAACCACAAAAACACATGCATAATGAGGGAGACAGACTAATGATGAGGACCTCATGCTAATGACAATTACTCCTACATGCATAGCTTCTTAGAGGCACAATTGGTGTTCATGAGTGCGGAATCTATGTCACGCTCCCCACTAGCACCAGTGCAACCTCCAAAGAACAAAACCAGAAATGAAAGAGAGAAAGAAAGACACAACAAATGCATTCAAAATCATTTTATTCACTTATTGGAGGCCATTACAGATTACATTTCATTACCTTGACTTCAAAAACAAACTTGATTTAAAAAAAGACAGAATTTCGACTCCTATTAACCTACTGGCCTCCCCTTCTCCTTCAAGAGGTGCTCCTTTTATAGGTGATTTCTAGGGTTCATGCCCTTCTTCAGCTTGACACTTGGCAGCATCTTCAAATTTTGAAGTTTGATGGATGGTAGTGATGCATCAATTTGAGACCGACTTGCTTTTCATTTTCTTCCTTCACTTCATGGTTTCTACTGTTCCATTTACCTTCCAATAGCTATTTGCCATATGGCATCAGTTTTGACACAGTGGCATGGCATCTTAACTTACTGCTTCTCACTTAGCGCCATGTAGGCTATTTGCTTTGGTGATGGGTGAATTGCAGCCACTGCTACCTCATATGCAACTCCAATCAGATTCTCTTTTAAGCTTGGCAGTCCAAATTTTGTTTACTTACTTCTACTAAAAACGCATTAGAGATGATGGGGCACTCAGTCATTGGTTCAATCTCTCTTGACATGTGGGGCCATATGCTATGTGGCAATTGAGTGAGAAAAAGTATATTTACTTTTGTTGTTTTACCATCTCAATCCTTTGGCGCCAGATGGAGCATTTGTGTTGGCATTCATCCAAGGGTTGGTTGTAATATGATGGTTGAGCATCAATTACAAAGGAGGCGGCATGTATGGAATTTGATTAGGGTTTCACAGGAGCTTCTTCGATTTGGTTGCATCTCAGGCCTTTAATTCCCATCCAATGATCAACCAAGATGCTTGAGGGGTAAGTAATTGTGAACAAGAGTAGATGGAGATGAATGAGCCACGTCTCAAGTTAATTTGTGGAGGAGAAGTAGCTGTAGAGGGGGGACCAGTGAGCATATTTGCATCATTTCCACTTTTTGTTCCTCTCAAGTTCAGCCGAAAGTAATTGCCTCTCTGGTGGATTTAAAACCATTTCGTCACTTACATTCTATCATTAGAGCATCTCACAACCGTGTTTAACATGTTTAATCCATCAATTAAGTTGCTAATCATTGTTTAGTCAAGGTTTGACCAGCACTTAACCAAGCCGTGCCACCAATTGGTGCTTACACCTCACGGCTTGACTTAGACCCAAATTGATAGCACTTTCGTGTTCTCAGAATATCCATAAAGCTGTGCAAGCAAGCAATTTGGTTTCTAATCAATTCAGTTGCGTTAATTTCATGCTCCTCTTTGTACCGCCTCGCAACCCTTCTCATCAAAATTCAAAGTATTCAGAGAACGAGAGGGATAAATATTAGTATCGTTATCTTCTCCTCGACACAAGCTTTCCAGCGGTACCAAGAATTTCGAAAATGGTGGCGGGGTTCGCCGGACTGGGGTTTGTCAGAGGGACGGAGCTCTCCTTCTCCGATTTTCAATTTCCTTTTCTTTTCTTTTCTGTTAAGTGTGGGGTCAGATGCGGGAGAGCCAGTTGGAGCGCGCCACGTGTGAGCAGCTGAGGCGCCTGACTTGTGGGGATTGTGAGCGGATCCGAGAGGAGAACGGGAGAAGGTGCGATGGGCTCCCCCTTTTTCCATTTATTTCTTGCGGCCCATCTCCCATCTTTTGTTTCCATTTCCTATTCAATTGGCTAAAGCTCCACTCCATTTTGATGGACAATGGATTCATCCATTTTCTGGAATTTGAGCAATAATTTGATTCCGTGCTTCCCATGGTCATGAATTTTCCATTTTTAAGAATTTTAAACCAATTAAATGAATTTTTCTAAGATTCATAGAATAATTCACATAATTAATTTATTTAAGCATCCCTTGTTGCACGTCTTCTGGCTTTGGAAAATTGACCCCCTCCCCTTGAGAATCTGGACCCATCATGCATTCATGGGCCCTATTTTAATTGTCTGTGAATTGCTGAATTTTCTTATGTGGCAAAAATTAGAGGTAAACAGATTTTAACTTTGATCGCAAGTCAACAAGTCCTTTTAATTAAACTTAATCCTTGTTTCCACCATTTCTTTTTTACCAACGAAAATAACCAAAGGCCCAAAGCAAAAAAAAATTAAAATAAATAAATTCTTTAACCAATGAATGTTTTTTTTTCACAAGAAGTATTGTTAGGAAAAGTATTAAGGTTTGTCAGAGAAATATAAAAAAAAAACAATAACAGACTATCTTGTTTATGCCATGGTATACCAAACTAGGCTGATGCTTAAAAATTGGGAATCGTGTTATATTGCTAAAGCTATAAAGCATTGCAAATAATACTCCAATATTACTAAATTAGAGATTAGAGATGAGGTTCCTTTAACAAATAGCTTGAATAGTCGTAGCTACAAATCACTGAGATGTAGGGCAACAAAGTTTTATCACATGATGTTGGAAGCATGGCTTGCCAAATGTTATACTTATATCACTGAGATGTAGAAAAACAAGGAGGGTATTTTTGACATATGTTGTTAAAAAATATTTTTTTAATTAAAAATAGAGATGGGCTAAAATCAGCCACGACTGACGGATGCAACCGTCAGCTACGATCAAATCTCAATTTTTGAGATTCTAACAGTCGATCTGAACCGTTCAATGTGTTCTCCATATTGAAATCTCATTGGAGACCAAATTTTACATTTTTCTGATTTTATTTACTATTTTTTTTTAGATTTTTAAAAATCACAGTTATTGAAGGGTTCAGAATTGTTTAGATTAAGAATTTTGTAAAATATCAAACAAATACTAAAAAGTTTCAGAAAAATATAAAATTTGGTCTCCAATGAGATTTCAATATGGAGAACACATTGAACGGTTCGGATCGACTATTAGAATCTCGAAAATTGAGATTTGATCGTAGCTGACGGATGCAACCGTCAGTCGTGGCTGATTTTAGCCCATCTCTTAAAAATATGTCTATTTAGATGAAAGGATTTTTTTTCTAGAGTATGAAATTGTAGGGGTTATTTCTAATTTTGAAGTTTGCAGGAGTTATTTCCGGTTGGTTAAGTTTATAGAGGTTATATCTAATTTTGTCTAAAATTTATTATAGAGAGTTGATTGTATATTACTTGACAAATGACAATCGTATGGCGGTGAATTTAATTTTAACAATCATTTTCGAGTAACGTGGTAAATCTATTAAATTAGAATAAATGCCCGATATGATATCCGTCATTCAGCACCAATTTGCTATATTTCAAGGCAATTATGTTCTTTGTTAATATAGGCTCCGTTTGGATGACTTCTTCCCGGAATAAGGAATAAGGAATAACCACTTTTATCAATAAATTTATTTCTAACCATCCAAACTCTTCACAAAAGTTACACACTTCCCAATAAATTTACCCCTTCCCAATAAATTTCTTCCCTTCTTCCTTCTTCCTACCTTATTCTCAACGCATCCAAACGGAGCCATAGACTAGCTTCATCCCTCGCACGAATAGTTAAAGTTATCTCTATCTCTACTCTTTATAAAACACAGACCTAAAAGTGATTCTAGCATATAAATACTTATTTGTTTGTGTTGTTCGATTGATTTGATCGGTAATTGAATATCAATTACTAGACGAAACAACAATATATTTTAGTTTTTTGTCTAATAAGAAAACAAATTGAGCAATATATCTACTTGCATCGCTTGTAGATTGAGCAACATATTTTTATTGTCTAATATTATTTTATTTGTCTATTTGTCCATATATGAGAGCATATTTTACTAATCGTTAGAATAAATTATTCTAACGATAGTAATTACAAAAGCGTATAATTAAAATATAATTGCAGGATAATATTTCAAATAAAAAGCGTATAACGAAAGAAATTCTTATATTATTTTCTTAAAACAAATTCTTATATTCTTTTGGTGGTCGGGGTTGAGACTTGTTTGCACACAAAATAAAATGTTAGGGCGGGCCTTTTGGAACCCAACATTTTAGTTTTGGGTTCAAGAGGCTGATTGTTGTTGCGATGATTTGATAAAAATTTCTAATTATGTACGTCCTACGTAATAAATGGTTTATTATATAATAATATAACTATAATATTACAAAACAGGGAGTGGCTAGTGTCAAACATATAGGACACGTACACTGGTCCAACGCGATAAAATTTTAATTTTTAAAATTGGAATGGCCGATCAAAACCGTTCAAATTGTTCTATGTTATAAAATCTTCATGGAAACCAAATTTTATATTTTTTTAAATTTTTTTACTATTTTTTTTGGAATTTTTCAATATGCTCAATCTAAAAAGTTATGAACCCTTCAATTTTGAAAATTCGAAAAAAATAGTTAGAAAATATGAAAAAATATAAAATTTGATTATCAAGGATATTTTAATATAGAGATCATATTGAGCGGTTTGGATCGACCGTTCGAAATTTTAATATACGACGTTTGTATCGCGTTTGACGTCCTATATGTTTGATTCTAGCATTACTCTAACAAATAAATGGCTGCTGTTCCATTGATGTTTTCTGGTTCAATTTTGCCTTTGTTTTATATTGGGCATCTTATTTTGTGAAGTGCGGTGCTCGAACTTCGTAGCCTTAATTACAGTATAGACATTTCCCTTTTTAGCGTCGACCTACTTAATTTTATTCATTGCTGATCAAACTTAATTTTGTGTTCATCGTAGCTTTCTGTTATATATTTACAGAATTTATTATTGAAGTTGAGAGTTGAGACAGCCCCTGACATCTGACGGTCCTTTTCCATCCAGCAGCAGGCATTGGCATTTGGCAACATGTAAGATTTAATCATCTCTCTGATTTTCTACTCGCAATCTCGCATCAATCATCATTCACAACAATGTATCCGCAAACTTGTTAATTACCTTGTTATTATTATATATATGCGTGTTTACTTTATCCTGCACCGCACGGCTGCACTGCAGGTCAAGACCTGCAAAAGGTTTCGAAAGATTTCTCTCTCTTTGGGCCAGGTAACAAGTTACTCTATTACTTTAAATGAAAACCTATAATTTGAGAATTTTGCGAAATTTTGCGAGATTTATTTGACATGTCATAAATTAATTAATCAATTAATTGTTGTTGGTAAAAGTCAACTGAAGTGCTAAGGGTTAACGCTGAATTTGGGGTCCCACCCGTCAGGGTTGGGTTATTAACCCTTTCCATTGGCATTGATTGTTGTGAATTGTGAATTGTGACACAGTCAAGAAGAAGCAGAATCAAATTGTGGGATGATGAGTGGGAGTGGGAGGCGACGCAGGCCTTTGATTCTGGCCTCCACGCGAGCCGTCCTGGATTCGGTGCTCGATGATGATGGGTCTGATTCTGAGTCTGAGGCCTCTGAGGCTGTTTCCACCTCCACCTCCACCTCCGCTCGCATTCGTCGCTGCCTCCAGATCTGCGACACCCTCACTGTCACCGCGGGGCTCCTCCGCTTCCACCACAATCATAACCACAATGACGACGATGAATTCAGCGACGTCTCTTCCTTTGTTTGTGTTTCCACTTCCCTTCTCCGCCAATTGGAGACTGTCACGGCTTCCCTCGTACCACTCTCACTCTTTCCTTTCATTTCTTATCATATCATATCATTTCATTTCGTTTCATGTCATATCATATCATGCGCTCGCAGGTTCTCGTCAAAAACCCTGACAACAATGTCGCCCGAATTGCTAAGATCATCGTCTTCGATCAAACACCCGCATCCCACAACACCCAACAACCACTTCATCCATCTGCAATGGGTGTTTTCCCTTCTCTCACCTACCCCCCCATCAATCCCAATCATCTCTCCCATGTTGCTTTTCTTTCCCCTTTACTCGCTTTTAATCTCGGCTTCCATACCTCATGCCTCAAACTTCTTCTTCCCATCCAAGGCTACCTATTTAAATATTTTCTCACCAATGAACATTACATACCCGAACCAAATACGTCTCCACAAAAACAAAACCTATCTCTAAATCTACACATTACCCCTTTGCCAATTTTACCCAAATATGCCTCTCATTTGAGGGTCTCTTTTGTTAAAATTCCTGAATGCGGTATGCTGCCATCTCTCAAGGGCAACTCTCTCATTCAGGCTTCTCACTACCAGACCATGCTTGATTCCGCACTCAATCAGTTTTTCAAGGTTGACCGCTTCTTGATGAAAGGGGATGTTTTCTGTGTGCATAATGTTTGGAACTGCAGATCAGAATTGTGTCTTGTTTGTACTGACAACACTGCAAAAACAAGATTAAATGATCTAATTTATTTTAAGGTATGCATGCTTATCCTTTTTCATTCTAACATTCTTTCATACTCAGCCCGCTAAGTCACATTTCGAGGGCTGCCTCGTTGCCCGGTCTATTCACCTCTCTTATTGATTGAACTCTTTAATTGGATGCTTTCTTTTCTTCCAATAATTTTTGTGACTATTGGTTACCATGCCTTACTACTGGTATATGCTGTTTCAGGACCTAACCAGGACATAGAAAGCTGGTCCACAATTTAACTTTCTTATTTTGTTCTTATCTTTTACTTTCTTAGATAGAGCTAAACAATGTCATCTTACATCACATTTGTACCGTTCTGGACTATGTCATGTGTTGGTTGCAAAACCTTGTTCCTATTTCTATCCAAGCCTTCGTTCTTACAAACTTGGTTACAATTTTTGTTCCTATTAATAGGTAACCTCAATGGAGCCATCTGATGAGCCAGTACTTCGGGTCAATTGTACTCAGACAACACTTGTGCTTGGCGGAGCTGCTCCTTCTGCCATCCCTCCATACAATTTACTATGCAGTTCATCAGATCAGGTTCCTGTGCAAGGTGAAGCAGTCAAGACTTTGTCGTTTCTTATTGCATCTGTGATTTATCCCTCCGTTCTCACTTCCAAGTTTCGGTTTGGTCTTCTCTTGCATGGGCCTTCTGGTAAGTTCACCCCATTTTTAACTTTTTCATATCAATGTTTGTTATTTTCATAATTTTTTCTTTTTTTATTTGGAAAATATACGTGAGAAGTCTTTACTGTCATCTTTTATGATCTAGTGACAAGAGCTCATGGTGGCAGTACATAACAAACCATACTAATGCCATCCTCTTATGATAGTGCATACCTTAGCTTGCAACATTTTGATCAGATCTGCAGGCCTTAACTTAAAAATACCCCTAATCCATGCATAGATTTTACTTAATTTAAAAAAAAAAGAAGAGATTACTTAAAACAAAAAAGGTTTTTTGTAGTGTGATCATGTTGTTAATGTTGACAGCATATGCTGGTATGTGGTGACCAGACTTAACATTTACCAATAATCAAACCTGAAATACACTGTAATTCTTTTTGTAGATGCTTGTGTTTGTAATTTACTATTGTAAATCTTATTATGTTATGTAACTGATAGGATGTGGCAAAAGGACGGTTGTGAGGTATGTCGCTAAGCACACTGGTCTTCATGTTGTGGAATACAGTTGTCATGATATGCTAACCTCCTCTGGAAAAGGTGCATCAGCTGCACTTGCTGCTGCTTTCAAAGCTGCTCATAGGTACTAATTTTTAGTCTTTTATTCCCTATAAGATTCTGATTTCTAAATAGTAAGCAATTCCAGTCTTCTTTTTCAAGAGTTGCATCAGTGTCATCCAAAAGTATTCAAGAGTAAGCAATTCCAGTATTCTGGTTTCTTTTGTTACTTATGTCTATGGTGCCTCAGTAGGTACCAATGCAAAACCCACCTATATGGTCCAATATTCTTTTTATTTTTAATTTTTAGTTTCTATCATTATCATTGTCGCAATCATTAGCTTTCTATTGCTATAAATTGCAGGTTTGCACCTTGTATAATGCTACTAAGACACTTGGATGCATTTGCTAATCTCCCTTCAAATGAGGGCTCACAATCTGGCCAAGCTAGAGCTACAATGATCTCATCAATCATCAAGAAGTACACTGAACCACTTCCTTGGGATGATGAATTACATGCAACTAAATCTGATTATGCAGATCTTGTACGTGTTTTCGGAGTTGTAAATAATATTGGTACAGTTGATGTAAGATTTTTTCATGTTTAAGCTTCAAAATTACCTAACATTTATTAATTAATTTGCAGTTTCTAGTTCAACCAGAGCTGTCAAGCCGACACCAAGTAATCGTAGTAGCCTCTGCTGATACCACAGAAGGTCTACAGCCCGCAATCTGGCGATGTTTTACCCATGATATTAGCATGGCATCATTAACTGAAGAACAAAGATCTACTTTGATTTCACAAAAGCTCACTGGCTTTACAAAGATGACCAATGAGGTACCGTGCGCTGCACTGTTTTGGTTCCAAAATTTGATCTTTATATGGTCTCTGTTAGTTTTATTTTTATTTTTATATTCTTAAGTAACGGTATTCTCCCTACTCCAACACACATACACACCTCTTCCTTCCTAGCACATGAGCACACTTGTGTTCGTGCTCATTAGTCCTTCAGGTCTGCTATATTTTCTGCGGCTATGTTAAGTTTATCACTCTTACATCAGTGGTTCATTTTGCATAAACTTTTTTTAAGAAATGAATTCTCAAAAATTATGTAGAACTATCATTTTATTTTGTTGCAGTGTGATAATCCAGAGCTAATGGAAAAAGCAGCTGCACAGACTTCAGGCTTCATGTCTAGGGACAAAAATGCAGTATTTGCAGATGTTGCAGAAAATGCCGTGCATCAAGATTTTATAAGTAGCACGGAAAGCACTGAGAATGAAGCCATTGGTTTCGAAAAAGCGGATGTTTGCAGCTTGGAAAAAGAGTTTTTAAAAGCTCTGGAAAGGTCAAAGAAACGAATTGGTTCTGCACTTGGTGCACCAAAGGTAAGGCTTCTCTTACTCAATTTCATCTCATTCTTTCAATTGTTATGGCATATTTTCAAATGCTATCCCATTTCTTCAGTTATGTTAAGTTAATTACTCTTATATTAGTTGTTCATTTGGCATAAACCTGTTTAAAGGAAATAAATTCGCAAAAGTTATATTGAACAAACATTTTGTTTTTGCAGTGCACTAATCCAGAGATAATGAAAAAGGCAACTGCACAGACTTCAGGCTTCATGCCTAGGGACATAGATGCATTATTTGCAGATGTTGCAGCAAATGCTGTGCATCAAGATTTTATAAGTAGCACGGAAAACACTGAGATTGAAGCCATTGGTTTGGAAAAAGAGTTTTTAGAAGTTCTGGAAAGGTCAAAGAAACGAATTGGTTCTGCACTAGGTGCACCAAAGGTAAGGCTTCTCTTACTCAAAAACTCATCTTATGCCCTCGATTTTTATGGCATGGTTCTCAAATGCTATCCCTTTTCTGCAATCTCCTTTTTGGAACCTGTTGTTGTTTAGGTGCCTAATGTTAAATGGGAAGATGTGGGTGGTCTAGAGGACGTGAAGAAGATGATTTTGGACACTATCCAGGTAATTAGCAAGTTGATCTTGGTAATTTAATTAGCAACAAGTTGATCAGAAAAATTTTAATCTTAAGATTCTTAACTAAAATTACCAGCAAGTTAAAGTTTCACTTACAGCTGGCGGTTTTTAATCACGCATGTATGTCATATCTCATAACTCAAAGTTGTGTGCTTATCATGACAGTTACCACTCATGCACAAGCATCTGTTCTCATCTGGATTGAGGAGGCGATCAGGGATGCTGTTTTACGGGCCCCCGGGTACTGGTAAGGTAGGCATTTTTTTATTATATAATCAATCTTATCTCCCTCTTGTTTTTTTGTTTTTTATTTCACTTCTTATAATAGATGGAGGAGAAAAGACTAATATTTTGCTGCAGACTTTATTAGCAAAAGCTGTTGCCACTGAGTGCTCCTTACACTTTCTGAGTGTAAAAGGACCTGAGTTGATTAACATGTACATAGGAGAATCAGAAAAGAATGTCAGAGATATTTTCGAGAAGGTACTATTTGTTTCTAATTTGTACGTGTTTGGGAAAAAATGTATTTGTTTATGCATTATCTCTGTATGTGTTATTCAGCAACACCTCCATAAGGCTCCTTTATATGATAAGATAGCTTAATCCTTCTTAATCCCATCAAATAAAGGCTCCTTAGGGAGGATAGAATGTTCCCTTAGCTAAGGAAACTCCCCCCACAGGTTCTGCAAATGAGTCTCCTTAGTGTTTATTTTTTTTTTATTACCAAAATCTATTCAACTCCACCGCTTTCCTAAATAGCGCATCTATGCCCATATAATTATTGTGTAGTTGATACAATTAATATAATCGCAATGAGCATACTTACAACAACTAAGAGGATTGCATTGATTATATATTTGGAACTAATTTAATCAATATAGATTGATATTACTATATAAATTAACATATTTTACATATTTAATAGAGGATTGCTAAAATGCTTTGCAAAGCATGGATTTGTCCCGCATATTGCATCCATTTTCAAATTTTATCCTTCAAACAACTGATCCTAACTATTCAATATCTTCTTCATATTGAAATCTTGTTGGAAACAAATTTTACATTTTATTTCAAAATTTTTACTATTTTTTGGATATTTAGAATATATTTGATCAAACCTACAATAAGAATGGTTTTTAAAAATCTGAAAAATATAAAATTTGGTTTCCAACAAGATTCCAATAAGGAGAAGGCATTGAGCTGTTTGGAATGGCCGTTTGAAGCACATGTCATAATTTGAGAACGGATGACGCGTCTGTGCTTTGCAAGGCGTTTTAGCAATCCTCTATTTAATATTTATGGTTAGCATAAGCCTATGAAGTATAGCTATTATAATTTATAATTAAACTAAATATAAAAATTCGTTATTCGCTGAAAAGATAAAATTGAAGGTTGATATTAATCAAGTACATTTCTACTAATGGAGTTAGTATAATAATGTTAACTAATCAAACAATCAATAAAGTTGATCTAATTGGTATTAATGAAAATTTTAAAATAAAATAGTCAATATAATTAACCCAAAGTCAATAGTGAGAACTATTTATCTAATTAGTAGTATTATAGTCACTTTTTTATGAATGGAAGGATTTTAGTTACTAAATGAATCAAGAGAATTATGTTGTTAAATTACCAAAACTGATAAAATTTATTTATGGAAGTATAAAGGTAATCTAAATAGTATGTAATTTTGCCATAATGTTAGTCTAATTATCTAATTAGTTGTGATTTACTTAATATTATTCATTGAGGGATATTTTGGTCTTTAATATTTGTTCTCATACTATAGCCCATTTCAAATCCTACATCTTTCATTTTATCTTCTTGCCACCACACTGCTTAGTGTTGATTTAATTCTTGCTCAGTTTCTTAATCCATGTTGTCATACAACCCCTGCCCATGAGGGACCCTGTAGCCATTGAAAAATTTGTCAGTCTTGTACTTGCTATTAAGTAGTGGTATGACAATCTTTTATCTTATTTTGTTTTTCTCTTTTTCTCATTAACTTGTGCTCGTTTATTAGGCAAGGTCGGCTCGCCCATGTGTCATTTTCTTTGATGAATTGGATTCACTAGCACCTGCTCGGGGTGCTGCCGGGGATTCTGGTGGGGTTATGGATAGAGTTGTTTCCCAGGTATTTCCTGCTTCTAATTCTGGTGGAGTTCTTCTAATTCTACCCCCAAACAGAAGGAAATTCTTCTTTCTTGTTCTTCCCAAATAATGATAAAATACTATAAAGTTAGAGCCAATTCGGATGGATATTCACCACCTACCAATATAGTAAGACAGTGGTTAACCTGATTTGGTACTGGACCCTAAATATACACATTTGTAGCCTGACTAGTTAACAAAGCAGTTATGGTATGAAACAGATTGGTCTAAATTTGTGTGAACTTAGCTAATTGAACTTGAAATATCTTTTGGTTGATACATGTGCATTATTCTTGTGTGTAATATCCAGATGCTTGCAGAAATTGACGGCCTAAATGACTCTAGTCAGGTCTCTCCCTCCCTCCCTCTCTCTCTCTCTCCCTCCCTCCCTCCCTCCCGGTCTCCATATAATTATGTATTAGTTATTTGTGGAGATATATAATGTTCTTTCCTAAAATGGTGTCTTCTTTCTCCCACCGAAGGATATATTTATAATTGGGGCAAGCAATAGACCAGACTTAATAGACCCAGCTCTTCTCCGTCCCGGTCGCTTCGACAAACTTGTTTATGTGGGAGTTAACACTGATCCGTCTTATCGTGAGAGGTAGTGTAGCCTTTTCTTTTCATTTTCATTTTAATTCTCAAGTTTAGTTACACTAATCATATGTTTTTAGTTTAATTCCCATTGCCTATGTTATAAGCACAATGCAAGTTCTAGGCTTCTAGCATGGAGATAGGTCTGTGAAGCAGCATCGACACATTTTGTGTTGGTGACTGTGTGTACATGTGCAGTGGATTTATAGGCTGGTGGTAGGATGAGTGTATTTGGAATACAAGATTGTAAAATTTCCTTCCTTTTAGATCTTAGTTGCATAGAGTAAAAATACATTCGGTTAAATTGTTGCAGGGTTCTACAAGCACTTACACGAAAATTCAAATTACATGAAGATGTTTCTCTTTTTGAAGTAGCAAAGAGATGCCCTCCAAATTTCACTGGTGCCGACATGTATGCGTTGTGTGCAGATGCTTGGTTTCATGCCGCCAAACGCCAGGTCATTTCCTTCAAACTTTTTTGTGTATATATGTTTTTGTTGTAATTGTACAGGTCATTCACCATCTTGCACCAACAAACATCAACAATATCACTGAGACATCCACACATAATAACAAACTACCTCAACTTGAAAATAACTCTCTCTGATGTCAAGGGTCTTTTCAAAGTAGTTATTCGGATTCTCTATTGATGTCTCCCACTGAATGAGAGTGCATATCTTTTTCATTCTAGGTCTCTGACCAAAGCATGACCTCTCCAGCTTCTAAAGACAATAATAATTTAGTAGTGGTTGAGTTTGATGATTTTCTGAAGGTACTACGACGCTTCCTCTTATAATGCCCCCGTTATTTTATTTTTCCCTTCCCCTTCCAACTTTTTATGTCTATTATTTAAAATTTTTATATTGGTAAATAACTGCAGGTGTTGAGTGAGATATCACCATCTCTTTCTTTGTCAGAGCTTTCGAAGTACCAGCGGCTACGAGAAAAGTTTGAAGGCCCCACTAAGAGAGTATAGTGTATTAAAGAAGTTTGCAAAGTAGTAGGATATATAAAACAAACAAGCATTTGCATGGTGGAAATGCTCCGGCTAGGAAATAAAAAATTTTGTTGCATATTGTGTAAATATGAATGAGCTTGGTGCTCCTGCTTGTTTGGTAACATGCACATTTTAAATTGCTGCTCAAGAAACGATGTGATGAAATAATTATCCCACATCCTTCTGAGATAGCATCCCCAAATAATAATCCTATAACAATAGAAGAGAAGTTGAAGATTGCAAAACAAATTCATTTTTCATCGGTCTCTCTTTTTTTTGTCCAATAATTAATAATTAACTATCCGTAAAATTATTATTATTATTTTTTACCCCAATTGTTGCGGCTGTAAGCTGATCGACGGTACTAAATTTGACATATTCTTAGTTTCCCACTAGAAAGAGTCATATTAAAGCCTCCATTTTATTTATAGAAATCTTTAGTAATTTTTTTTCTCTAATAAATATTTTACTTTTCGTAGTAAAGCTCATGGAACAACTCTACTATACTGATAGTAGCTCTAATGTAATTAATGCTCTATTATATACACTAATACACAATACACTGAAAAGTTCAAACCAATTCAAATCAAATCCAATGCAAGCCCATATTTCCTTTCCTTTGGAGGGCCCATTTGAATAATATCTATTCTATATATATTTCTAGGCAAAAATAATATCCTGAGGCCTGAGGGCATGGGGGAATCCTGGGGAGGCCGGGAGCCACGCAATTATGGGCACAGCTTCCCTTGATATCTCATTTTGTCCTCCTCTCAAAACAACAAACAAATAAAAATATCTCCTATTGTCTTGCCACGTGGATTCACCACGTCACCCCGCTAGCTTATCCCGCCTTCCCTTCCCTGACTTGGTGACTTTCCCCTCTCCTATCGCCTTACCAGTTACCAGTACCACCATACAAGTCGCAAAAGCTGCTAGCACCATTTCCCTCACTCAAATCTGTTTAACAAAACTTTAACATAAATTTATTAGTGTACTCAATATATATAGGTAACATATATTTAGTTTATTACAATGGAGACTGGTGTTGCGAGTTACAGTCGGAGGAGCGTCTTTCCAAACAATATTGTGCTCGGTCGACCTCACTTGACAATGGCAGCTCAACCCCCCGGAAGAAACCAGCAGCTGGTACGTACCAAATCATGTATATATTCTATTATACTCATCACTTCGTCTACTTCTACTTGCAATTACCAATTTGTTCATCCCATCTCTTAATTTGCACATATATAATTTGGTGGAACTGGATGCTAATTTAACATATAATATAAATTTACCTTTTTTATAATTAATTAGGGGATTAACTGGTCCTCATTTGGTGGAGATTCCTTGCGTGTGAAAGCAATCAGATATTCATCCTCACCCACATTTTCTAAGGCCACGAGCACTTCTGCACTTGTCACCAAGTGTGGCCTTGGGGTTCGCCTGGTAATTAAGTTCCAATACATTTTCAATTTCAATTTTAGTTTCCTTCTACTTACAAATTAATAGAATCTAAATCAACTATGCATGCATACATAATTTTATTATTTAAGTTCACTTGATTGGTTATGCGCCATGCATCCATGCATACATACAAACATTCATGCTGATTTAATTGAGGAAGATGTTCTCCGCTGGTAATCTCAGAGCCACTTAACACCTTCATTTATGATACATGCTTGTAAATGTAACTGTCATTTTCTGTTCTTCTTTGTGCACAGTTGCTCAATTCTTGGTTAACCAACCATATATACTCGTTATAAGTATCAACAACAGCAATAATACCAACATCAAAATATACAGCTTGCTCTATTTAATGAAGATAGTTCTTTGCATGCATCAATCATACTGCACCCGCTTGTTTTAATTTGTTTCCTGCATGCAATGCAGTTGATTAATTATTATGTCAAAGAAAAATACACCCTGGGCTATATTGGAGGAATCGTTCAGGTATTTATAAAAGTTTAGCTTGGCTTATTTTTCTAAAAAAACAAAATCCTGTTAGACTTGCAACTGCAAGCCAAATAAAAGATATCACGAACAACTTAACTAATTAGGAGACTGAAATTTGCTGGCTATCAATCTGATGACCAATATAAGTGTCGCCGCCATATTGAAAATATTGTATGTCAAATAGTTCAAGCTACATGTGATTTAGACTTGTTTCTAAAAATGGGTACAAAAGAAATGTTGGCTTCTGCATGGTATTTATAATGCAATAACTAATAAATACATGAATTTCTAATGCTACACATGCTATTAGAAGGCAAAAAGTGAAGTTGCCTGTTTGATTGAAACATATATGGTTCAGGAGAAGGCTATGTGTTCTGGGTGGAGGGACAGTAAGAGATATATTAAGAGAGACAGGCGAAGGGTTAGCAGATGGGCTCTGGGTGGGCCCCACTTGAAATCCGAGGCTCCTCATCCTTCTCCTTCCCCTACTGATTTTGAATTAAACAAGAAGGAAAATGTCACAGCAAGCACTGCATCCAGTCATGGCATCAGCAGTGGCACCGGACTGCCGAAGAGATGGATCATTGTTCTACTCTGCTTCTCTTCTTTCTTGCTGTGCAACATGGACCGCGTATGCCCCTGCATGCCCATATGCATTTTACATCTCTCTCTATATATAAATAATATATACCTATCTACTCTGTCTTTGTATATTTTTTTTCACAAATCACAATCCTAATTGCAAATGCAAATTCATGTAGGTCAACATGAGCATAGCCATTCTTCCAATGTCAGCCGAGTTCAACTGGAGTCCCGCTACCGTTGGCCTTATCCAATCTTCCTTCTTCTGGGGCTATCTTCTCACTCAGGTCTCTCTCTTCCCCTCTCTAAATTACTTAGTTTGTTCCTCATTTCAGTACTCTATATCACTAAACTATGTAAAAATAAATACCATACATTCTACAGAAACAGCCGTGTGCTCCTCACTCTTGAATTGAGCTCTACCATCTTATTGCATCCCTTTTAATTAACTTATAAATCAATCTGTAAATATAATCTATTATTCTAGATTGCAGGAGGAATTTGGGCTGACACGGTAGGAGGAAAGACTGTCCTTGGATTTGGGGTGGTATGGTGGTCTATTGCCACTGCTCTTACTCCCGTCGCTGCCAAGGTCGGCTTGCCATTTCTTCTGGTCGTACGTGCTTTCATGGGCATTGGTGAGGTTAGTGCCTCTAAATTTTCTTATACAAAGTCAGCCTGGATCTACTTGTTATTTACTTTAGGATGCGAAGAATAGATTATCATTTATTTTACGTTCCTTTTCCTGCTTACAGCTTACTTTGCATTAAAAAACTTGAATTAGGGGGTGGCAATGCCAGCAATGAACAACATTCTGTCAAAATGGGTACCAGTAGATGAAAGGAGTAGGTCTCTGGCTCTTGTATACAGTGGCATGTACCTGGGGTCCGTAACGGGCCTTGCGTTCTCTCCTTTGTTTATCCATAATTTTGGATGGCCTTCTGTCTTCTACTCCTTTGGCTCCCTTGGCTCTGTCTGGTTTGCTCTCTGGTCTAGTAAGGTAAGGTAGCTAACAAGCCTATATTACTTTCCTCTCTCACCTGAATTACATTGCTCTCTACTCCTATATGTGATGGTGCTGTGTCGTGTCATGTCATTATACGCCAATGCAGGCATACAGTTCGCCTTTGGAAGACCCAGGGCTGAGTGCAGAGGAGAAGCACCTTATAACCACAAAAAATGCAACAAAAGAGCCAGTCACCTCAATTCCATGGAGATTAATTCTTTCAAAGCAACCGGTTTGGGCTCTCATCGTTTCTCATTTTTGCCACAATTGGGGTACATTCATCCTGCTTACATGGATGCCTACTTACTACAACCAGGTAGCTTATATAAATCAAATCATATTAGAAGCCTTACATGGATTATGTCACCTTCCTTTTTTCCCCAGGGAAGTGGCTTATATCTAGTATTACTACTTGTTGATTATGTTATGAACAGAGGTTGGTTTGAATGGGAATGCACATGTTGGAATCAATATACAGGTTTTGAAGTTCAACCTGACAGAGTCAGGGTTGTTTTGTGTGCTTCCATGGCTAACAATGGCATTCTCTGCAAACATGGGTGGTTGGATTGCCGACACTCTCGTCAGAAAAGGACTGTCTGTCACAACTGTTCGTAAGGTATAACACCTAATTGCTAATCCCTTAGTTGTCAACTATATTTTGGATATCATTCTGGTTTAAATTGTTTAATTTTAGTATATTTTTTAATTTTTCGCTTGGCTGTAGCATTAGTAGTTTAAATGATAGGCTTATGCAGGTGATGCAATCGATTGGTTTCCTAGGCCCTGCTTTCTTCCTGACCCAACTAAGTCATGTTCATTCTCCTGCAATGGCTGTCTTGTGCATGGCTTGCAGCCAGGTATGTCCAAAATTTTTTTTTCATTATTAATTTTGGTCATCTATAACTATAAGTCAATTTTGATACCTTTTCATAATTAATTACATGCAATGATTATGTGTTGGAATAGTAACCTGAACACCTGACATTTTGCTGTGGTGTTCAAAATTTACAGGGAACTGATGCATTCTCACAATCTGGGTTATACTCAAATCATCAAGACATTGGTCCTCGATATGCCGTAAGTAATTTGCTTAATTCATAATTATCTTTTACATTTTATTATTTTTTACGAGATGGAGAAGGTAACTTGCTTCCATCTCTATAGGGTGTGCTGCTAGGCCTATCAAACACGGCTGGAGTTATGGCAGGAGTTCTTGGAACAGCCGCAACCGGCTACATTTTGCAGCATGGTACTCAAGCTTTTAAATTTCGGTTTTTTCGATATGACGGTCCAGGTCCCCATGTTATTTCAGTGTTATTTCGATGTTATAACGGCGATATAACGGTGTAGTGTTTTTTTCAAAGTTTGACACACATCAATTCTATAACTATCAACTTATATGTTTATACATCTCCAATACTCCATACAAATAGCATACGGCCATACCAAATTCAATATACTGCAGTGTACCAATATTGAGTAGTAGTAGCAGCTTGTACCAATTTAACAATAGTTAAATATTGAATACACAATTTAACAATAGTAGCAATAGCAGCTTGTTATTTCGCCGAAATAACTGAAATAACGCGTTATATCACCGAAATAACTGAAATAGAGCGTTACGTCATTTTCTCAATTAAGACTGTAACGTTCATACGGTTTGACACAGAATACCGCTATTTCTGTTATTTCGCCGTTATTTCGGAGAAATTTAGAAGCTTGATGGTACTAAATCATGCATAATTCTCCCCTATTATATTTCAAATTAACTAGCTAGATCAATCAGATAATTGTTGCATTGCATGCATTGTTAAAGAAATACCAACTGCAGGCTCATGGGATGATGTGTTCAAAGTGTCGGTGGGACTGTATCTTGTGGGGACTGTTGTGTGGAACCTCTTCTCCACCGGCGAGAAAATCATCGATTGATTATGAGCAGTCTGGTTTTTAACTCATGGATTCCAGCCAGCCCTTGTAGAGTAGTTTCAGTTAATTAGCACTTTTAATCAAGTAAACACACAAAAAGAAAGAGAATTGTTTTTCTGACATCTCTTCAAAATATTTTACACTGATTGAACCTGGAGATCATGCCCTTCTTAGTTGATTCAGTTTCGGATTCTTTTCATTCCAAACACAAGGTTAGAAGAGGCGCTTCTTGCTTTCTTTTCCTCGTTTTACATGAGCTTTTTTCCTTAGCTATTTATTTATGTTCCATAGTACAGGATGCTTGTATATACAGGAGCTTTAATATAAAAACAATTATTTATTTATTGTGTACTTAAGAACCGATTGGAATAAGCAGCAAGACACACATTCATATCAAGTATCTTTATGTACTTAATTATTACAGCCTATCTTGAGTGAATGTTGCAAATTCGAAATTCGTTTAAAAGATTTTGATAGAGGCAAAAAGCAAGTTCAAAATAAATCATGTTTACTAATCTAATCGTTTTGCAGTAAAACTAAGGGTCAAATTCATAAGGACAATCTTGGAATATCGGTCTTTTACTTTATTCAATTAATTAGACGATTCAAATGAATTTAGGATTTACTTGATGAAATTAAATTGATTCTAATCCTAAGATTGATCTAAATTTCAATTGAGAATGCGAGTTTAACACAATAACACAAATTAAGAGTCAGTTAATAGGTTGCTTGTTGTCTGTCCGATTTTAGGAAAGTTTGTTTGAATCCAAACAGATTCGCTCGAAATCATCGCTAATTGTTTTTTTTATTTAGTTCTACAAACAATCTAATACAGATAATCAAGTTAAGTTAAGGTTCTAGATCCTAACTCTCCTTCAAGGTCTATTTTTCTAAGTTCAAGCTTCAAACCTTAAGTTTTAACTCACGTTCCTTCACTTAGATTTTCTAGGTTTACTTTTCTAATCTTAAAGGGGCTGTTTGGATTCCCTAAGGAATTTGGGGAATTTTATCTTTCTACCATAAATTTATTATAAACAATTCAAACTCTTCACAAAATTACACACTTCCCAATAAATTTATTCCTAAGAATTGTAACTTTCCCAAATTCCTAAGCGATCCAAACGGCCCCAAAGATATCCTATATCTTAAGATATTAGGTAGAGGTATACCTTGTGGTTTAATCTTGGGTTGACTTTTCGGCTAATACTTATCCTATGTTGTTGCAATTATAAATAAACTCGAAATTAGGGGTTCTAATTACGTATCAATCTAGACAATGCCTTAGTTATTGGGTAAAACCATCAATTCAAGCAATTCAAACAACAATTAATCAATAAGAGAAAGAAAGATAAAATAAATAGATAAATTATAAAACTAAATAAATATCAAATTAACTACCAAGCATTAGATTCCCTACAATTGCCCTTAACAATAATTTTAGGTTAGACAAGTCATAGAATCATTACAAAATCGAACTTTCCTCGAATAAGCCAACATAAAATAAAAAGAAGAAGTATAATACAACAGTAGAAGTCTGTTTCCTCTCTTTCAGCCTGCCTTCAAACGATTCTGGTTGCAATTGGGCTGACCCTCTTGAACCCTGAATGTTGTGTCGAGCAGAAATTCTAATTCTCACTTAAAACTTGGATAAAATCGATCTAGGGATCTTGGAATATTTAAATAGGCTTAGGAAAATCTACACACCCTAGAGAATCATCTTTGAAAACATAAAAAATAGGGGGAACTCAATTCTCTAATTATCCTTTTAAAAATAACTTTTTGAGTTTGTATGGGGGCCAAATTTCAACTGGATTTGCTCGGATTCAATCAGATCCATCCAAAATCCATCTGAGGCATGAAATGTTCGTTGATCGATCCTTTCTTCAGTCGGATCCGTTTTGGATTCAAATAAGTTTGCTTGAAATGTGTGTGAGACTCCAAAATGTGCAAAAATCACGAAGAATCTGCAAAATAACAAGGGCAGTAGCAGTTTCTAACCTAAAAATATACCAAAAACTAACTAAAAAAAATAAATATTTAGTTGTAATTTGGAGCCTAAAAGAATTGAAATGTTAGCATGAAATCCACTGATCAAACCTCCACAAGCTTAAACATTGCTTGTCCAAAAGCAACAATCTAAACCTAAGAAGATGGTTTAGGACCTAAATTACAATTAAATAGCTGGTATCTACAAGTTAAGGGAGATTTCTCAACAATTACCAATATTATGATTAAATCATTCAAGTAATCTTGGATTTGGACACATCAAAAGATTTTTCAAATTCATTTTCAAAATCAAGTTCACCTCGTGACCATTGACTTTCCACAAGTAAAATCCTAAAGTATTTATAGTTTATTGTCCATAACTTATCTCGCTTAATTCCTAATCCAATTGATTTTCATGTTTCATAATTGACTTGACAACAAGATTCAAGATCAATCCCTTCCAACACAAACAACAAGTCCAACCATATTCATTTCACAAGCACAAATCAACTTTCACACTGCTTTAAATTTTTGAAAATGCAATGAAGAACAACTAAAGTAGGGTAAAAAAAAAAGTACAACTTCCCACCCATCGCCTCCGAAATTTTAGGGTTGATTAATAATTTATTTTATTTCCATATGGCATGGAGATTTCGCGAAAAATGTCAGCCATAAATATGTGGATGGACTTAGAATAAATCCAGACACAATTGAAATAGAAGCCACTCAAAAACAGCAATGTGCTGGTTTGATATTTGCTGTTTATATGCATAATTACCTTGTATAATACAATCTTTTTGAATAAATAACATATGAATCATATTTTATACAGTAAAAAGAGTTTAAATATAGATTATTATGACGAAATGACTTAGAATGAATCCAGAAATGATTGAAATGCTCTAATGATGCCCAGAATTGCATTATTTACAGTTTATATGCAAAATTACCATATATAATATAATCTTTTTGAATAAATAACATATGAATCATATTATATACTGTATAAAGAATTCAGATATAGAATATTATGATGAAATGAATGAGAATGAATTTAGAAACGATTGAAATGCTGAAATCATGCTTAGAGTTGCATAATTTGCACTTTCTGTGTGTGCAATTACAATGTATAAACTAATATTTTTAAATAAACAATATATGAATCATATTCTAAATAGTATAAAGAGTCTAAATATAGAATTTTGTGATGAAATGACTTAGAATGAACCAAGAAACGACTGAAATGCTCAAATGATTCTCATAATTGCATTATTTGCATATTATATGCGTAATTACCATGTATAATCCAATTTTTTTGAATAAATAATATACGAATCGTATAATAGACAGTATAAAGAGTATAAATGTAGATTATTTTGATGAAATGACTTAGAATGAATCCAGCAAACAATGAAATGCTCAAATGATGCTCAGAATTGCATTATTTGCACTTTATATGCGTAATTATCATGTATAATCCAATCTTTTTGAATAAATAATATACGAATCGTATAATAGACAGTATAAAGAGTATAAATGTAGATTATTTTGATGAAATGACTTAGAATGAATCCAGCAAACAATGAAATGCTCAAATGATGCTCAGAATTGCATTATTTGCACTTTATATGCGTAATTACCATGTATAATCTAATATTTGTCAATAAATAACATATGAAACATATTCTACACAATATAAAGAGTTTAAATATAGAATATTGTGATGAAATGACTTAGAATGAATCAAGAAATGATTGAAATACTAAAATGGTGCTCAGATTTGCATTATTTGCATTTTATATGCGTAATTACCATGTATAAACCAATCTTTTTGAACAAATAACATATGAATTTTATTCCAGACAGTATAAAGAGTTTCAACGTAGGTTATTGTGATGATATGACTTAGAATGAATCCAGAAACGATGGAAATGCTTAAATGATGCTCAGAATTGCATTATTTGTAGTTTATATGCATAATAACAGTGTGTATTCCAATATTTTTGAATAAATAACATGCGGATCATATTCTAGACAGTATAAATAGTTTAAATATTGAATTTTGTGATGAAATGACTTAGAATGAATCCAATAACGATTGAAACGCTCAAATAATGCTCAAAATTGCATTATTTGCTCTTTCTGTGCATTATTATAACTTTATATGCGTAATTACCATGTAAAATCCAATCTTTTTGAATGATTAACATATGAATCGTAATCTAGACAGTATAATGAGTTTAAATGTAAATTATTGTGGTGAAATGACTTATAATGAATCAAGAAACGATTGAAAATGCTTTAGTGATCCTCAGAATTGCATTATTTGCAGTTTATATGCATAATTAACAAGTATAATCCAATCTTTTTGAATAAATAATATAAGAATCGTATTCTAGATGGTATAAAGAGATTAAATGTAGATTATTGTGACAAAAGACTTAGAATGAATTCAGTAACGTTTGAAAGGCTTTAGTGGTGCTCAGAATTGCATTATTTGCATTTTATCTTCGTAACCACAGATGAATCCTATTCTAGACCGCATAAAGTGTTTATATATAGAATCTTATGATGAAATGACTTAGAATGAATCAAACAATGATTGAAATGGTCAAATTATGTTCATAATTGCATTATTTGCACTTTCTGTGCGTTATTTGCAATTTACATTTGCAATTAATATGTATAATTCAATCTTTTTGAATTAATAACAAACGAATCATATTCTAGACAGTGTCAAGAGTTTAAATATAGAATATTGGAACGAAATGACTTAGAATGAATCAAGAAACGATTGAAATGGTAAAATGGTGCTCAGAATTGCATTATTTCCTGTTTATATGCGTAATTACCAGATATAAACCATTCTTTTTGAATAACTAACATATGAATCATATTTACGACGGTATAAAGATTTTAAATGTAGATTATTGTGTTGAAATGACTTAGAATGAATCCAGAAACGATTGAAATGCTTAAATGATGCTCAAAATTGCATTATTTGCAGTTTATATGCGTAATTATCATGTATAATTCAATCGTTTTGAATAAATATCATATGAGTCGTATTCTAGATGGTATAAAGAATTTAAATGCAGATTATTCTGATGAAATGAGTTAGAATGAATCCAGAAATGATGGAAAGACTTTAGTGATGCTCAGAATTGCATTATTTGCATTTTATATTCGTAATTGAATTTTGCTATGGTGAGTTGCAACTCGCAGGGGCTCTGGTGAGTCGCAATCCAGGCCACTCAATCCGCTTCAAGATTCGTGCAGATGATGACTCGCGCGACGTCGCTGAGAGATTAAAAGTTTCCGTTCCGTCTGCAAAAATTCTCCGTTTCCTCTCTCTCTTTATTTCACCTCTCCCCCTTCTCTCTCTCTCTATTTAGCCTCCTCTTTGAAATTTCCTCCTCGTGAAAACCCTAGATCGGAGCTGCTGCTGTAATGTCTCGATCTCTCTCTCACACTCTCTTCGAGAGCAACTGAAAACCCTAGATCGGAGCTCCTCCTCTTCGTCTCGCTCTTCTCTCTCACACTCTCTTCGAGAGCAACAGAAACCTATATCGGTGCTCCTCCTCTTCGTCTCGCTCTCTCTCTGACACTCTCTTCGAAACAGCAATAGAAACCCTAGATTGGAGCTCCTCATGCCTGGATTAGCAACAGAGCCGCTAATTTGTTCTTTAGGCCAGCGAAACAGCAGGTTCGAACTCTTTCACCTCTCCTTCTGTACTAGTATTTACCAGTTTCTCTCTCTCTGTACTGGTCTTTTCCTCTTTGTACTGTTATTTTCCGATTTTCACTCTGTACTGGTATTTCGATCTAGGATTTAAGGTAAAAACTACTTAAAGAACCAAGAGAGAGAACTTTAAAAGCCTTAAACAGTCTATCGAACACCGACGTCTCAATCAGGCCTGACGAACAGACCTTGAACAGTCTATCGAACAGCACCGACGGAGGTATTGGTTTTATGTGTATTTTTATTATTTTGGGGAAAAATGATTGCGGCATTGAAATTGATCTAATCATTCCGGTGACTTTTCAAATGTCTTTTGTCAAATTGATTGGCCTTTTCTAATACCATTCCTCGGTTTTTTTCCATTTGGTTAATTGATTGGCCTTTTGTAATTGTACGTCATCAGTTTGCACTTTTAGTTTGTTTTTGTTTAATTTATTTGCTATTTTTATTCAATTTTGGTTAATGATACGTGGCTATTGTGAGAGATTGATTAAACCTAATCTGGTCTCTCTAATTCATTTGCAATTTTAAGTGACATAGATTGATTTGGTGGTTTGACATAGGATCTGGTCTGGCATGGGATATGGTCTGACATAAGGTTTATGCGGTTTTGTCTGGTCTGCTTGCAAAGACTATGTACATACCAAGTATGCTTGTATGTGTCTGATCATTTTTCCAACATGAGTAGGAATTGAGTTTGTCGTTACTGGTTAGATTATATTCTCCTTCGATCTAGGTTTTTTCACAATCTAAATCAGCTATTTTATTAAAATTGAGATTTTGCCGCTGAGATTGATGCAACTCAATTCCTTATAGTACTTAATTGTGTATTGAAGCAACTCAAACTTTGATTGAATGTATTAATTGTGTTACACATTTATTGTTGCTTATAGCACTTAATTGTGTAGTTTGATTGAATGTAATCATAATATTTTTTCCATGAATCCAGAATGAGTAATAAAATTGTGTCCTCTGATTTTTCTTTTGCAGATACATAGATGGCTTGTTATCTTGTGCTAAGTGGCAAAGTTTGTGAATGGAGACTAGAGAAGCTCAATTAGAGAGAACAAAATCTTTGCATGTGCTGTTAGGAAATAAAGATGTATTATGTGAATACAAAAGAATAAGTTCAATTAGAGAAGAGAATCTTTGTTTGTGCTTTACAATAATGTATAAACAATATAGATATAAATTGCATATTGTTTGTGCTTTACAAGAATGTATAAACAATTATAGATATAAACATTTATGTTAGTTGTTTACCCATTCCTCTTTTGTTTGTGCTTCTTTAGGTACTGAAACATGTAAGCTATTTACAATATCATTTATTTATCAAACCATACGAGTGTTTTTTGATGGAGTGTTTGAATTTTAAAGCATGTCTTTACCGTACCACTAAAATTTAGTATAGGTACAAGTATAGACATCTGACACATGTCTTTACCATATCAATTATCAAACCGTAGATTACACTAGTATAGGTACTGGTACAGGTACAAGTATAGAAAGGGTGTTACAACTAGTGGATAGTTTAAATGGACATCATCAATATTAACAAAGCATGGAAATGTTCCAGAATTTATAAATTGCCAGCATAGATTACAAGCACGATTTACAAGCATCACAAGCATATCTTACAAATAGAATTGAAATATGCTAAAGAATAATTGACATTCTATCAAAAAGTATAGAGATTACAAATATTTTCACATATGCTGAAGAATAGAAATTGACCTTTAATTTGACACAACTAAAGGCATATTTAAAAAATGTAAACAAAAATTATGATTTAAAGGAATTATAACCAAAATTACAACTATATCTTAACTACAAACTATAACAAGAACCACAAGAGGCAAACTATCGGGGCATTTAGCCACGTGATACCACCAAAATGCTCCATATTATAAATCCCCTGAAAATATAAAAAAATGGAACAATTAACATCTATATTAAGGCTTGAGCATGTAATTAAGAAATAAGAATAAAGCTACTTGCTGTTGATATTACTGAATCAGGTTCCAAGTTCAACAATCTGTTCCCATAATATTATAAATTCAGTCTTTTATTGGTACATAAACAGAAACATGAATCTATATGTACAGAAACAGAAACATGAATCTATATGTATGGCTTAGTGTGAATATGTAGTGCCAAGCTCTTCTGACCTCTTATTGGTACAGTGGTACCATGGGTATGGTACAGGTGAAAAAACGATTGCTGAACATGTGTTATATTACACAGAAGCTATAATCTGATCCGTGCGATAATATGATTCATGTTATTCAAGTTCCATGTGGATGTTATTCAGGTTTCGTTAAGTAGCATTAGCAATTAATCTATAAACATCAGCTGAAAAACGCAAGCTAAACATGTGAATATGTATAAATCACAAATTTGGACAGAATCTATAGACTCGTATGTGTAGTCATTGCCAGATACATACCACCACCATGCCAAGCTGTTTTGTAACCAAGCATGGTACCAAGCATAACCTGTACATGGTACCAAGTTGTTTTCTAACTGTGCTATAAAAGCATAGTATAAGCATCCATAAACGAAAAAAAAACAAAATGCATAGAAAAGAGGTACAAGCACATCCATTATGACCAGAAAAAAAAATAATATTCCAAAATTCTAGGAGATAAGAGGACCACAAATGCAAAATCAAATTACAGATTCCATATTTTATTCTCCATTGTCAAAAACCAAATTCCTAATTTAACCTACAAATCAAAATCTGCTGAGCCAACCTACAAATGCAAAATCGAGAGAAAGAGATCTGTGCCTCCTCTTTATTTCCCTAGCTCAGCAGATTTTGTCAGGAGAAAATGTGTTAAGGCTGGGAGCCGTTAGAAGCGTGGAATCAGTCAACCAGTCAGAGGAAGTCAATCCTGAGGAGAGTAACGGGATAACAAACGGAGGCGTTAAGGATTGTATTCTGCAAGAGGGCCCAATGCTTCATCCCAGTAATGGCGTTAAGGAAGGGACCTTCTGTTAAATGGTGACGTGGAGCTGGGGACCAAGTTACTGCAGCAGATACGACAGAAGAGAGGTGAATTGTGAAGAAGAGTAGATCTAGGATGTAATTCAGTTATTTTCCTTTACAGTAATTTTTCAGAGAGTTGTATTTGAGGCACCGCCTCCTTAGTTTTAGGGTTATGTTGAATCTGAAACCAATTTTCTATTATTCTCTTATCTTTAGTACTCTCAGGGAAGATTTGCTTAATTACTCATATATCTCTGAAATTAGTACAGCTCAATAGCTGTTTATCTCTTGCAAACATTGTTTAGTTGTTCTTATCTCTTATTATTATCTCCAATTTCCTCAATTACTATTTTAATTCCCTTTAGATTCGTTTTCTTTCTCTTTTCTGAATTAAAAATCACTTGAGGTCAGCATATCTCAGTTCTTTGATTCTCTTTGCCAATCAAGGTTCTGACAAAGTGGTATCAGAGCACCGATTACTCGAAGGGCTGTGAGTAACTGGTGTATGGGCAAGACAGATCATCTCACTCGGAATCGCAGTATGGAAGATCTGAGAGAGAAGAATGTACAGTTGGAGTCAGAATTGGGGAAACTAGCCAAGGAGATGAAAGATTTAGCTATGAAGCAAGTTGAACAGGCCAGAAACCAAGAAGAAAGCAACAAGAACATGGAGGTAAGAATCACTCACACCTTGGGAGAACAAATTAAGGAAGTGCATAAGTCTAGTGAGGAAAAGTTTATTAATCTGAGTAATATGCTTGAGAGACTGTTGCGTGAGAAGAATGGAAAAGAAGGTGAAACTGGGGGTAATGGAAGTGGGAATCCTCTCAGGGGAGACACTTATGGTAGGGGAACAAACAGTGGAGGACCTAACTGGGGTAGCAACAGTGGGAATACCAGGAATTGGTGGGGCATGGGGGGTGCATACTATGTACCTGAATTTGATACAAATGGAGAATTTTATGAAGATGGAGATATGCATTTTGGCCCTAGAGAAAGGAGAGATGGTGGAGAAAATCATGCTAGAAATACACCTAATTTACAACTACCCAGATTAGATTTTCCTCAATATGATGGCAGTGACCCTATTATGTGGAAAATGAATTGTGACTACTATTTTGAGATGTATGGAGTTCCAGAGGAACACAAAACCAGAATGGCAGTATTAAATTTTTCTGCAGAAATGCATGAATGGTTTAGAAGTATGATTAGAGGACATATTCAGATGCCATGGCAACAATTGGTACAAGAGGTATTAAACAAATTCCACAGTACTATGGTGAAAGATCCTGTGGATGAATTTAAAAGGATTCATCAAGTAGGGAAGGTGGAAGAATATATCAAAAATTTCAGTAGAGCTAGAGCTAGATTGTTGCAAATGAAGCCACTGTTGGATGAGGACTTTTTTGTGTCTGGTTTTGTGAGTGGGCTCAAGGAAGAAGTGAAGGCCACAGTTGAACTGATAGGACCTAAGGATTTAAATAATGTGTTCAAATGTGCCTTGAGGGCTGAAAATGTACAGGAGGTACAAAATAAAAGACCCAGGGAGGCAGTTAAACCAAACAAGTTCATCAAATATCCACAAATCAAAATGAAAGCAGACAGTGAGGGAAAAGAGGCTCAGTTGCACAAACCATGGTTTAATAAACCAAATTATCAAGGCTTAACTTTTCAACAGAGGAGAGCTTTGGGGTTATGTGACAAATGCAATGAGAAGTATTTCCCTGGTCACAAGTGTGCCAACAAAGCTATTAATTTGATTGATGAACAAAATGAAGTGATGATTGAGGAAATATCTACAGATGAGGAGGAAGAGAAAAAAGAGGGTGACAATGAAGTTGAAGAGGAGATTGAACAAGCTGTTGTTTCTATGTATGCAGCAGACAAAAAGAAAATCAATTCTATGAAATTCAAGGGGTATGTTGGCAAAATTCCAATGTGTGCACTGCTAGACAGTGGCAGTACTCATTCATTTATAAACCCAAATATGGTTAAGGAACTTCAAGTGGAGGTGCAACAAACAAGCCCTATGGTGGTGATGGTAGCCAATGGACAGAAGATGGTGACTGATACCAAATGTACATCTTTACAATTCAACATACAAGGGCATCAATTTGAAGAGGACTTGAGGCTACTTACTGTCCAAGGGTATGATATGATTCTTGGTTTGGATTGGCTGGTCAAATTAGGACCTATGAACATTGACTGGGGAAAAGGAGTAATTGAATTCAGGAGAGGTGGCAAGGAAGTGAGACTACAAGTCAAGGAAGAGAAGGCAGAAGTGCAAATGGTGAGTGGCCCTGTGAATATTGACAAGGAATTACAAAAAGGAAATGAGATAATAATAGCACATCTTTTTGAGATCAAGGAGGGTAAGGAAGAAAGGAAGAAGGTGGATTCCCAGTTAAAGAGGGTACTAGATACTTACACAGAAGTATTTGCAGATCCCAAGGGGTTACCCCCAAAAAGAGGAGTGGATCATCAAATTACATTGCTGCCTGGCACCAAACCACTGAATCAAAGACCCTATAGATACTCCTATTTTCAAAAACTGGAAATTGAGAAAATAATTGGTGAATTATTAAAGGAAGGGCACATACAGCCTTCATCCAGCCCTTTTGCATCTCCAGTTTTACTAGTCAAGAAAAAAGATGGGGGGTGGAGAATGTGCATTGATTACAGGAGGTTGAACACACATACCATCAAGAATAAGTTTCCTATACCCATTATTGAAGACCTTCTGGATGAGTTACATGGTTCCAAATTCTATTCTAAAATAGATCTAAAATCAGGCTATCATCAAATAAGGATGAAAGAGGAAGATGTAAATAAAACTGCTTTCAGGACCCATGAGGGACATTATGAATTTCTAGTCATGCCTTTTGGGCTGACTAATGCCCCAGCAACTTTTCAAGCATTAATGAATCAAATTTTTAAGCCATACCTCAGAAAATTTGTACTTGTCTTTTTTGATGACATTCTAGTGTATAGTAAAAGCATGGAGGAGCACCAAGAGCATTTGAGCCTGACTCTGAAGGTGTTGGCTGAAAACAAACTTTATGCCAAGATGAGTAAGTGTGAGTTTGGAGAAAACAAATTGGAGTATTTGGGGCATATCATATCAGCTGAAGGAGTGGCTACTGACAAAAAGAAGGTAGAAGCAATGGTCAACTGGCCCAGTCCTAAAAATGTTAAGGAACTAAGAGGATTCTTGGGGTTAACAGGCTATTACAGGAGATTTGTTAAAGGATATGGTATAATTGCTAAACCCTTGACAGACCAATTGAAGAAGAATGCATTTGCATGGGGGGAGGAAGCTGAGAGGGCCTTTACAACTCTCAAACTAGCCATGTCAACAGCACCAGTACTAGCTATACCTAATTTCTCTATACCTTTTGTACTGGAGACAGATGCTTGTGACACTGGTATAGGTGCTGTGTTAATGCAGAACAAAAAACCTATTGCTTACATGAGTAAATGCCTGGGACTCAAGAACCAAGCACTGTCCACATATGAGAAGGAATTCCTGGCCTTACTGACAGCTGTACAAAAATGGAGGCATTATTTGATTGGAGCAAAGTTTGTGATTAAAACTGATCAAATTAGCCTTAAGCACCTGTTGGAGCAAAGGGTTAATCACATGATGCAGCATAAGGGGTTATGTAAATTGATGGATTTGGACTACACCATTGAATACAAGAGAGGAGCAGAAAACAAGGTGGCAGATGCTTTATCAAGACAAGCCAGGAAGGAGAAGGAGGAGACAGATAGGAGTGAGCAATTGGCTGTGACAGAAGTGATACCTCACTGGATAGAGGAGATTAAGGACAGCTATGTGGATGATAGGTGGGTGACTGAAATGGTGAACAAGCTAAGTCAATCTGAGCATGATAATAAATTTACCTATCAGCAAGGAGTGTTGAGGTACAAAGGAAAAATCTGTGTGGGAGAGAAGAATGGTTGGAGGAAGAAATTGATACAAGCCATTCATGATAGTAGCTTGGGAGGGCATTCTGGGGTACTAGCCACCTATAAAAAGTTGAAGACTCAGTTTCACTGGCCTCAAATGAAGAATGAGGTTCATCACTATGTAGCTGCTTGTGACATTTGTCAACAAAACAAACCAGAGCACAATAAATTACCAGGTTTGTTACAACCCCTTCCTATTCCTGATGAGGCTTGGAGTAGCATAAGTATGGATTTTATAGTGGGGTTACCTAAATCAGAAGGGAAGGAAGTGATTTTTGTAGTTGTAGACAGATTGACTAAATATGCACACTTGATGGCCCTAAAACACCCATACAGTGCAGCTGATGTGGCACAGGTTTTCCTAGAAAATGTGTATAGGTTGCATGGATTGCCAGCTAGCATAGTGAGTGATAGAGACCCCATCTTCACTAGCAAATTTTGGCAAGAATTGATGGCAAAATTGGGGATAAAACTTAACTTGAGCTCTGCTTATCACCCTCAGTCTGATGGGCAAACTGAGAGGGTAAATCAGTGCATAGAAGGATTTTTGAGATGTATGCTTTGCAATCAGGCCAAGAATTGGGTCAGGTGGTTACCATTGGCTGAATATTGGTATAATACAAACTTCCACACATCCCTAAAAACTTCACCTTTTCAAGCACTCTATGGTTATCAACCTCACCCACTGCCCATGGGGTCTGCTCCTAGATGTTCAGTGGAAGGAGTGAATGAACTACTACAAAAAAGACAGGAATGGATTACACAACTGAAAATCAATCTCAAGAAAGCACAAGATAGGATGAAGAAGTTTGCTGATGACAAAAGATCAGAGAGGAGTTTTAATGTGGGGGATTGGGTATATTTGAAGCTCCAACCATATAGACAAGTCACCATCCAAGGAGTCAATAATGCCAAGCTAGCTCCTAAATTTTATGGGCCTTTTGAGGTAATTTCAAGAATTGGGGAGGTAGCTTACCAGTTGAGGCTACCTGCTGGCTCTCAAATCCATCTTGTGTTCCATGTGTCCCAGTTGAAGAAAAGAATTGGAAGTGATGAAATAAGCAGTCCTCAATTACCAATAACACAACCACACCTCAAAAACAACAATGAACCTGAGGGTATTTTGGGAAGGAGGATGTATAAGAAGGGGAATGCAGCAGGGACTCAGATTTTGGTTAAATGGAAACATACCAGTGAAGAGGAAGCCAGCTGGGAGGATTATGAAGAGATGAAGAAGGCTTATCCGCAATTTATTCTTGAGGACAAGAATTATTTTGAGGGAGAGCGAGTGTCAGGAGAAAATGTGTTAAGGCTGGGAGCCGTTAGAAGCGTGGAATCAGTCAACCAGTCAGAGGAAGTCAATCCTGAGGAGAGTAACGGGATAACAAACGGAGGCGTTAAGGATTGTATTCTGCAAGAGGGCCCAATGCTTCATCCCAGTAATGGCGTTAAGGAAGGGACCTTCTGTTAAATGGTGACGTGGAGCTGGGGACCAAGTTACTGCAGCAGATACGACAGAAGAGAGGTGAATTGTGAAGAAGAGTAGATCTAGGATGTAATTCAGTTATTTTCCTTTACAGTAATTTTTCAGAGAGTTGTATTTGAGGCGCCGCCTCCTTAGTTTTAGGGTTATGTTGAATCTGAAACCAATTTTCTATTATTCTCTTATCTTTAGTACTCTCAGGGAAGATTTGCTTAATTACTCATATATCTCTGAAATTAGTACAGCTCAATAGCTGTTTATCTCTTGCAAACATTGTTTAGTTGTTCTTATCTCTTATTATTATCTCCAATTTCCTCAATTACTATTTTAATTCCCTTTAGATTCGTTTTCTTTCTCTTTTCTGAATTAAAAATCACTTGAGGTCAGCATATCTCAGTTCTTTGATTCTCTTTGCCAATCAAGGTTCTGACAGATTTTATATAATCAATATATACCACAAGTAGGGTAAAAAATAATCGAGAGAAAAATGTATATCAATGTAGGCTAAAAAATTATCGGCAGAAAAAATAGCTAACCGTGAGGAGAGGTAGAGATAGAGGAGAGAGAGAAAGAAAGAGAACTTGCTCAGTGAGGCGCGCGAGAGAACCGTGGATAGGGTTTTTCTGAGGCACGAGATGTCCACTCTCCAGCCGATGCTCTCGAATCCTCACGTGAGGAGGCGCGAAAATTCAGCCCTCTTCGATCTAGGGTTTCTATTGCAGTTTCGAACAAAGAGACGAAGTAAAAAGGAGGCACATATCTGTTTTTAGAGAAAAGGGAAATAGAGAGAGAGAGAGAGAGGAGACAGAGAGAAAATAACAGACGGAACGGAGAATTTTAATCTCTCAGCCACTCATCACGCGAACGGATTTGCACGAATCCTCAAGCGAATTGGACGGGCTGGATTGCGACTCACCAGAGCCCTGTGAGTTGCAACTCACCATAGCAAAATTCTTCGTAATTACAATGTATAATCGAATTTTTTTTAAAAAACAACATAGGAATCCTATTTTAGACCGTATAAAAAGTTTCTATATAGAATCTTGTGATGAAATGATAAAGAATGAATCAAGAATCGATTAAATTGCTCAAATTATGTCCATAATTGCATTATTTGCACTTTCTTTGCGTTATTTGCAATTTATATTCGTAATTAACATGTATAATCTAATTTTTTAAATTAATAACATATGAATTATATTATAGAGAATATAAAGAGTTTAAATATAGAATATTGTGATGAAATGACTTAGAATAAATCAAGAAACGATTGAAATGCAAAAATGGTGCTCAGAATTGCATTATTTGCTGTTTATATGCGTAATTACCACGTATAAACCAATATTTATGAATAAATAACATAAAAATCGTATTCCTGACGTTGTAAAGAGTTTAAATGTAGATTATTGTGATGAAATGACCTAGAATGAATCCAGAAACGATTGAAACACTTAATTGATGTTCAGAATTGCATTATTTGTAGTTTATATGCGTAATAACAGTGTATATTCCAATCTTTTTGAATAAATAATATGTGAATCATATTTTAGACAGTATAAAATAGTTTAAATACAGAATATTTTGATGAAATGACTTAGAATGAATCAAGAACGATTGAAACGCTCAAATGATGCTCAGCATTGTATTATTTGCACTTTCTGTGCATTATTTAAAATTTATATGCATAATTACCAAGTATAATCCAATCTTTTTGAATAAATAACATATGAATCGTATTTTAGACAATATAAAGAGTTTAAATGTATATTATTGTGACGAAATGACTTAGAATTAATCCAAAAACGATTGAAATGCTTTAGTGATGCTCAGAATTGCATTATTTGCATTTTATATTCCTAATTACCATGTATAATTGAATATTTTTGAATAAACAACATATGAATCCAATTCTAGACCGTATAAAGAAATTATATATAGAATCTTGTATTGAAATGATTTTGAATAAATCCAGAAAGGATTGAAATGCTCAAATTATGTTCAGAATTGCATTATTTGCAATTTCTGTGCGTTATTTGCACTTTGTATTCGTAATTTCCTTGTATAATCCAATCTTTTTCCGGACAGTATATAGAGTTTAAATTTAAAATATTGTGATGGAATGACTTAGAATGAATCAAGAAACGATTGAAATGCTCTAGTGGTGCTCAGAATTGCATTGTATGCAGTTTATATGAGTAATTACCATTTACAAACCAATCTTTTTGAGTAAATAACATATGAATCGTATTACAGACGGTATAGAGAGGTTAAATGTAGATTATTGTGATGAAATAACTTAGAATAAATCCAGAAACAATTGAAATGCTCAAGTGATGCTCAGAATTGCATTATTTGCAATTTATATGCGTAATGATCATGTATGTCTAATCTTTTTGAATAAATGACATATGAGTCATATTCTAGACTGTAATAATTGTTTAAGTATAGATTATTCTGATGAAATGACTTAGAATGAATCCAGAAATGATTGAAATGCTCCAATGATGCTCAGAATTGCATTATTTGCACTTATGTGGGTAATTACCTTGTATAATCCAATATTTTTGAATAAATAACATATGAATCATATTCTAGACAGTATAAAGAGTTTAAATGTAGATTACTACGATGAAATTACTTAGAACTAATCCATAAAGCATTGAAATGCTCAAATGATGCAGAGATTAGCATTATTTACAGTTTATATGCATAATTCGCATGTATAATCCAATCTTTTCAAGTAAATAACATTTGAATACTATTATAGATAGTATAAAGAGTTTAAATATAGATTATTGTGATGAAATGATTTAGAATTAATCCAGAAATGATTGAAATGCACAAATGATGCTCAGAATTGCATTATTTGCACTTTATATGCGTAATTACCATGTATAATCAAATCTTTTTAAGTAAACAACATATGAATCATATTCTAAATAGTATAAAGAGTTTAAACAAATATTTTGTGATTAAATGACTTAGAATGTATCCAGAAACGATCAAAATGGTCAAATGATGCTCAAAATTGCATTATTTGCAATTTATATGCATAATTACCTTGTATAATGCAATCTTTTTAAATAAATAACATATGAATCATATTTTATACAGTAAAAAGAGATTAAATATAGATTATTGTGATGAAATGACTTAGAGGGGCTGTTTGGATTATGGTAGGAATTTGGGGAATTTCATCTTCCTACCATAAATTTATTATAAACAATCCAAACTCTTCACAAAGTTACACACTTCCCAATAAATTTATTCCTAGGAATTGCAACTTCCCCAAATTCCCCAAATTCCTAAGCGATCCAAACGACCCCAGAATGAATCCAGAAATGATTGAAATGCTCTAATGATGCTCAGAATTACATTATTTACAGTTTATATGCGTAATTACCATATATAATGTAATCTTTTTGAATAAATAACATATGAATCATATTATATACTGTATAAAGAGTTCAGATATAGAATATTATGATGAAATGAATGAGAATGAATTTAGAAACGATTGAAATGCTGAAATCATGCTTAGAGTTGCATAATTTGCACTTTCTGTGTGTGCAATTACAATGTATAAACTAATATTTTTAAATAAACAATATATGAATCATATTCTAAATAGTATAAAGAGTCTAAATATAGAATTTTGTGATCAAATGACTTAGAATGAACCAAGAAACGACTGAAATGCTCAAATGATTCTCATAATTGCATTATTTGCATATTATATGCGTAATTACCATGTATAATCCAATCTTTTTGAATAAATAATATACGAATCGTATAATAGACAGTATAAAGAGTATAAATGTAGATTATTTTGATGAAATGACTTAGAATGAATCCAGCAAAAAATGAAATGCTCAAATGATGCTCAGAATTGCATTATTTGCACTTTATATGCGTAATTACCATGTATAATCTAATATTTGTCAATAAATAACATATGAAACATATTCTACACAATATAAAGAGTTTAAATATAGAATATTGTGATGAAATGACTTAGAATGAATCAAGAAATGATTGAAATGCTAAAATGGTGCTCAGATTTGCATTATTTGCATTTTATATGCGTAATTACCATGTATAAACCAATCTTTTTGAACAAATAACATATGAATTTTATTCCAGACAGTATAAAGAGTTTCAACGTAGGTTATTGTGATGATATGACTTAGAATGAATCCAGAAACGATGGAAATGCTTAAATGATGCTCAGAATTGCATTATTTGTAGTTTATATGCGTAATAACAGTGTGTATTCCAATATTTTTGAATAAATAACATGCGGATCATATTCTAGACAGTATAAATAGTTTAAATATTGAATTTTGTGAAGAAATGACTTAGAATGAATCCAATAACGATTGAAACGCTCAAATAATGCTCAAAATTGCATTATTTGCTCTTTCTGTGCATTATTATAACTTTATATGCGTAATTACCATGTAAAATCCAATCTTTCTGAATGATTAACATATGAATCGTAATCTAGACAGTATAATGAGTTTAAATGTAAATTATTGTGGTGAAATGACTTATAATGAATCAAGAAACGATTGAAAATGCTTTAGTGATCCTCAGAATTGCATTATTTGCAGTTTATATGCGTAATTAACAAGTATAATCCAATCTTTTTGAATAAATAATATAAGAATCGTATTCTAGACGGTATAAAAAGATTAAATGCAGATTATTGTGACAAAAGACTTAGAATGAATTCAGTAACGTTTGAAAGGCTTTAGTGGTGCTTAGAATTGCATTATTTGCATTTTATCTTCGTAACAACAGATGAATCCTATTCTAGACCGTACAAAGTGTTTATATATAGAATCTTATGATGAAATGACTTAGAATGAATCAAACAATGATTGAAATGGTCAAATTATGTTCATAATTGCATTATTTGCACTTTCTGTACGTTATTTGCAATTAATATGTATAATTCAATCTTTTTGAATTAATAACATATGAATCATATTCTAGACAGTGTCAAGAGTTTAAATATAGAATATTGGGATGAAATGACTTAGAATGAATCAAGAAACGATTGAAATGGTAAAATGGTGCTCAGAATTGCTTTATTTCCTGTTTATATGCGTAATTACCAGATATAAACCATTCTTTTTGAATAACTAACATATGAATCATATTTATGACGGTATAAAGATTTTAAATGTAGATTATTGTGTTGAAATGACTTAGAATGAATCCAGAAACGATTGAAATGCTTAAATGATGCTCAAAATTGCATTATTTGCAGTTTATATGCGTAATTATCATGTATAATTCAATCGTTTTGAATAAATATCATATGAGTCGTATTCTAGATGGTATAAAGAATTTAAATGCAGATTATTCTGATGAAATGAGTTAGAATGAATCCAGAAATGATGGAAAGACTTTAGTGATGCTCAGAATTGCATTATTTGCATTTTATATTCGTAATTACAATGTATAATCGAATCTTTTTTAAAAAACAACATAGGAATCCTATTTTAGACCGTATAAAGAGTTTCTATATAGAATCTTGTGATGAAATGACAAAGAATGAATCAAGAATCGATTAAATTGCTCAAATTATGTCCATAATTGCATTATTTGCACTTTCTTTGCGTTATTTGCAATTTATATTCGTAATTAACATGTATAATCCAATTTTTTAAATTAATAACATATGAATTATATTATAGAGAATATAAAGAGTTTAAATATAGAATATTGTGATGAAATGACTTAGAATAAATCTAGAAACGATTGAAATGCAAAAATAGTGCTCAGAATTGCATTATTTGCAGTTTATATGCGTAATTACCACGTATAATCCAATCTTTATGAATAAATAACATAAAAATCGTAATCCAGACGTTGTAAAGAGTTTAAATGTAGATTATTGTGATGAAATGATCTAGAATGAATCCAGAAACGATTGAAATACTTAATTGATGTTCAGAATTGCATTATTTGTAGTTTATATGCGTAATAACAGTGTATATTCCAATCATTTTGAATAAATAATATGTGAATCATATTTTAGACAGTATAAAATAGTTTAAATACAGAATATTTTGATAAAATGACTTAGAATGAATAAAGAACGATTGAAACGCTCAAATGATGCTCAGCATTGTATTATTTGCACTTTCTGTGCATTATTTAAAATTTATATGCATAATTACCAAGTATAATCCAATCTTATTGAGTAAATAACATATGAATCGTATTTTAGACAGTATAAAGAGTTTAAATGTATATTATTGTGACGAAATGACTTAGAATTAATCCAAAAACGATTGAAATGCTTTAGTGATGCTCAGAATTGCATTATTTGCATTTTATATTCCTAATTACCATGTATAATTGAATATTTTTGAATAAACAACATATGAATCCAATTCTAGACCGTATAAAGAAATTATATATAGAATCTTGTGTTGAAATGATTTTGAATAAATCCAGAAAGGATTGAAATGCTCAAATTATGTTCAGAATTGCATTATTTGCAATTTCTGTGCGTTATTTGCACTTTGTATTCGTAATTTTCTTGTATAATCCAATCTTTTCCGGACAGTATATAGAGTTTAAATTTAAAATATTGTGATGGAATGACTTAGAATGAATCAACAAACGATTGAAATGCTCTAGTGGTGCTCAGAATTGCATTGTATGCAGTTTATATGAGTAATTACCATTTATAAACCAATCTTTTTGAATAAATAACATATGAATCGTATTACAGACGGTATAGAGAGGTTAAATGTAGATTATTGTGATGAAATAACTTAGAATAAATCCAGAAACAATTGAAATGCTCAAGTGATGCTCAGAATTGCATTATTTGCAATTTATATGCGTAATGATCATGTATGTCTAATCTTTTTGAATAAATGACATATGAGTTATATTCTAGACTGTAATAATTGTTTAAATATAGATTATTCTGATGAAATGACTTAGAATGAATCCAGAAATGATTGAAATGCTCCAATGATACTCAAAAATTGCATTATTTGCACTTATGTGCGTAATTACCTTTTATAATTCAATATTTTTGAATAAATAACATATGAATCATATTCTAGACAGTATAAAGAGTTTAAATGTAGATTACTACGATGAAATTACTTAGAACTAATCCATAAACCATTGAAATGCTCAAATGATGCAGAGATTAGCATTATTTACAGTTTATATGCATAATTCGCATGTATAATCCAATTTTTTCAAGTAAATAACATTTAAATACTATTCTAGATATTTTAAAGAGTTTAAATATAGATTATTGTGATGAAATGATTTAGAATTAATCCAGAAACGATTGAAATGCACAAATGATGCTCAGAATTGCATTATTTGCACTTTATATGCGTAATTACCATGTATGTCACACCCTGAACCAAATCGTCATTCGGGAAGGACAACCCCGCCACGTACTCTGCTATATACACGTAAGGCTAAACATGGTACAATAAGCAATCACACAAATCACAAGATAATGCCACAAAAGTACTTATTATAACCAGTGTAGTACATTAAATAGGTCAACTATTACACAACAAAATGTCTTATCTTTATTTAACAAAAAGAGTACATAACATAAGAGAAACTAGTTGTTTGTGGCATCACAGTCTTCGGTTGGGTCACCTACAGGATATTCCTCACCGTCTGTCGGACCTGTACCTGAAATCCACAATTTTTGTGGAGTGAGTACGTGAATACTCAGTGTGGTGATAAAGTAAGCCTGTTCGGGATTATGTTATTCAAAAGATTGGGACTTATTTTATAAATTCATGTCAATCCTGTCTGGATGACTTTTAATTTAATTTATTTAAGAAATGGAACTTGAGTATGATTCAATGTACTTTCCTGAGGAATAACATATACTATAATACGAGAATTTTCACTTTATATCATCCAGATTCCACGCCAGGTCTACCTAACATGCCTTAACTGTAATGTGTTTCTGACAGAACCTGCGCTTATTCGATCCTACCCATCGAGTGTATACCTAATGTATAGACACCCGACCGTGGTTGCTTATGCAACCGCTCCTGCCCTCCACCGTGCACTAAGTGGGGGCTAGTATACACCAGTACTGGGCTACTACCTCGGAGTTCCGTGGGGTAGTCCGCTTCCACACACCTAATGGTTCCAGCCAGTCCAACCAAAACGAATATATACCAAATGACCGCTAATCCGCCTAGAGGCTGAATAGCAGAGTAGATCGTATGTGTTGCCCGTGATCGCTATCATAAGGAGACCACCGGCATTAAGCTGGGGTGCAATCTCCCGATAATGAAAACCACAAGTAAAACAACTTAACTACTCGGTCTCATTCTGTTTCACTTTCATCATCCATTTTCTGTTATTCCAAGTCACTTTTATATTTCATAATCAAATTTGCTAGTTCCTATCAAAAGAATAACAAAATCTCAAAAGACATCCACACCTGGAATTGACGAGGTTTAAAAGAAGCTACGTCTTCGAAAAGCTTCGTCTTTTATTTCTTCGTCAAAATAGTCGTCCTCTATCGGTCCCGCTAAGTCTGACTGATTACCTGACGTAACTAAACTCGTCAAATACTAGTTTAACGAAATCTAGGTTAGCCCTCTTTTATTTTTATTGTGGCTTATCTAATAGTTAAACCAGACTTATCACCTAGTTAAGTATGATCTTATTTATTATATATATAATATTACACTTTTTAATATTTTATAAAGATTACACTTTTAAATAATATCTCAAGAATAATTCTACATACTTTTAATTTGACTTGTCATGAAACTAAGGGTCTATTAATTATACTATATAATTTTATTATAATAAAACATATGTTAAGTTTCTAAAATAATCTTATAAAATATATAAGAAATTGGAGTCAAGTACCAACGTAATTAACTTTGAATTATTTGCTAAACTTACTAATTCTTTTCTTTGTTTAATTTGGCCGTTATAATCATGTGTGTTATATATGTACTTATTGAATTCCATAAATCCAAGTTCTTATTATATATATTTTTATTTCATCACGAAAACCAAGCTCGGGATTAAACTTTTAGTATAATTTATTTACCTTAATGTAATTTAACTATGTTAGACGTCCAAAATAGAAGTTGGGCTCAGTATAGAATACGAGTCTGAATTAGAACAATATTATATTCAGAATCCCCACATAATTTATTTCCAAATATTCTTTCTAGTATATCTGGATTACAGAAGATGTGATTGGTGTAAAAATCAGCAGAAGTTTATGAAATATTTGCCCGAACCCACTATCTTTTCTTACCAGCAAACAAACCAAGTGCTGGTATCAAATATCACCAAGATCATATGTTCATACCTCACGAGTTAAAGAGAAGGAATAGAAAATAGATAATTAATTGAAGGAGATACCTCAAACAACAATTAGCAAGATCAGAACCACCAAGTCCTATACCTCACCGTAACTTGACCCCCCTTCTTTTCACTATTGTCACAGAGATTACAAGATGAAAAAGAAAGAAATTGCATTGATTGTGTATGCGTGGCAAAGAGAAGAGTGATGACTATATATATATACACCACAAATAGACAGTCAGCATGATGTCGTGGTTTCCAATCAGAAAAGAACACATGTCAAGAAGATAAGAACAATGTTTTATGGCGGTAGAATGGATAAGGATGAGTAAAAATAAAACGGAGAGAGAGAAAGTATGGAATCCGGATTTTTAATCAATGGTTGAGAAAATTCAACATAATAATCCTAAGATCTAATGGTCCGAAAGGATTAAATATTCAATTAAAAACTAGATATATGTAGGAATTTAATTATTATGCTATCAAAAGAAAACAATTTATAGACTAACGTTTTTACTTAATACAACAAGATTTACATAATTACAAGCTAATTTGGATGATTTATTTTAGAAATTAGTGATATGACATTTCAAATATATGTAACATAGTCAAGAATTTTGAAAATAAAAATTAAAATTAACTTGGCCAAAAATTAAAGCAACATTTTTTTTTATAATTAAAATATTTCCAGTGCATAGTACATAATTGACAGAGTATCACAATGTATAATCAAATCTTTTTAAATAAACAACATATGAATCATATTCTAGATAGTATAAAGAGTTTAAACAAATATTTTGTGATTAAATGACTTAGAATGAATCCAGAAACGATCAAAATGGTCAAATGATGCTCAGAATTGCATTATTTGCAATTTATATGCAAAATTACCTTGTATAATGCAATCTTTTTAAATAAATAACATATGAATCATATTCTATACAGTAAAAAGAGATTAAATATAGAATGAATCCAGAAATGATTGAAATGCTCTAATGATGCTCAGAATTACATTATTTACCGTTTATATGCGTAATTACCATATATAATGTAATCTTTTTTAATAAATAACATATGAATCATATTATATACAATATAAAGAGTTTAGATATAGAATATTATGATAAAATGAATGAGAATGAATTTAGAAACGATTGAAATGCTCAGATCATGCTTAGAGTTGCATAATTTGCAATTTTTGTGTGCGCAATTACAATGTATAAACTAATATTTTTAAATAAATAATATATAAATCATATTCTAAATAGTATAAAGAGTCTAAATATAGAATTTTGTGATGAAATGACTTAGAATGAACCAAGAAATGACTGAAATGCTCAAATGATTCTTATAATTGCATTATTTGCAAATTATATGCGTAATTACCATGTATAATCCAATCTTTTTGAATAAATAATATACGAATCGTATAATAGACAGTATAAAGAGTATAAATGTAGATTATTTTGATGAAATGACTTAGAATGAATCCAGAAAACAATGAAATGCTCAAATGATGCTCAGAATTGCATTATTTGCACTTTATATGCGTAATTACCATGTATAATCTAATATTTTTGAATAAATAACATATGAAACATATTATACACAATATAAAGAGTTTAAATATAGAATATTGTGATGAAATGACTTAGAATGAATCAAGAAATGATTGAAATGCTAAAATGGTGCTCAGATTTGCATTATTTGCATTTTATAAGCGTAATTACCATGTATAAACCAATCTTTTTGAACAAAGAACATATGAATCGTATTCCAGACAGTATAAAGAGTTTAAATGTAGGTTATTGTGATGATATGACTTAGAATGAATCCAGAAACGATGGAAATGCTTAAATGATGCTCAGAATTGCATTATTTGTAGTTTATATGCGTAATAACAGTGTGCATTCCAATATTTTTGAATAAATAACATGCGGATCATATTCTAGACAGTATAAAGAGTTTAAATATTGAATATTGTGATGAAATAACTTAGAATGAATCCAATAATGATTGAAACGCTCAAATAATGCTCAAAATTGCATTATTTGCTCTTTCTGTGCATTATTATAACTTTATATGCGTAATTACCATGTAAAATCCAATCTTTTTGAATGAATAACATATGAATCGTAATCTAGACAGTATAATGAGTTTAAATGTAAATTATTATGGTGAAATGACTTAGAATGAATCAAGAAACGATTGAAATGCTTTAGTGATCCTCAGACTTGCATTATTTGCAGTTTATATGCGTAATTAACAAGTATAATCCAATCTTTTTGAATAAATAATATAAGAATCGTATTCTAGACGGTATAAAGAGATTAAATGTAGATTATTGTGACAAAAGACTTAGAATGAATTCAGTAACGTTTGAAAGGGTTTAGTGGTGCTCAGAATTGCATTATTTGCATTTTATCTTCGTAACAACAGATGAATCCTATTCTAGACCGTATAAAATGTTTATATATAGAATATTGTGATGAAATGACTTAGAATGAATCAAACAATGATTGAAATGGTCAAATTATGTTCATAATTGCATTATTTGCACTTTTTGTGCGTTATTTGCAATTTATATTTGCAATTAATATGTATAATTCAATCTTTTTGAATTAATAACATATGAATCATATTCTAGACAGTGTCAAGTGTTTAAATATAGAATATTGGGATAAAATGACTTAGAATGAATCAAGAAACGATTGAAATGGTAAAATGGTGCTCAGAATTGCATTATTTCCTGTTTATATACGTAATTACCAGATATAAACCATTCTTTTTGAATAACTAACATATGAATCATATTTACGACGGTATAAAGATTTTAAATGTAGATTATTGTGTTGAAATGACTTAGAATGAATCCAGAAACGATTGAAATGCTTAAATGATGCTCAAAATTGCATTATTTGCAGTTTATATGCGTAATTATCATGTATAATTCAATCGTTTTGAATAAATATCATATGAGTCATATTCTAGATGATATAAAGAATTTAAATGCAGATTATTGTGATGAAATGAGTTAGAATGAATTCAGAAATGATAGAAAGACTTTAGTGATGCTCAGAATTGCATTATTTGCATTTTATATTCGTAATTACCATGTATAATCGAATCTTTTTGAATAAACAACATATGAATCCTATTTTAGACTGTATAAAGAGTTTATATATAGAATCTTGTTATGAAATGACAAAGAATAAATCCAGAATTGATTGAAATGCTCATAGTTCATAATTGCATTATTTGCATTTTCTTTGCGTTATTTGCAATTTATATTCGTAATTAACATGTATAATCCAATTTTTTAAATTAATAACATATGAATTATATGTGATTAAAGAGTTTAAATATAGAATATTGTGATTAAATGGCTTAGAATAAATCAGGAAACGATTGAAATGCTAAAATGGTGCTCAGAATTGCATTATTTGCAGTTTATATGCGTAATTACCAAGTATAATCCAATCTTTTTGAATTAAAAATATATGAATCGGAGTTTAGACAGTATAAAGAATTTAAATGTATATTATTGTGATGAAATGACTTAGAATTTGTCCAAAAAAAGATTGAAATGCTTTAGTGATGCTCGGAATTGCATTATTTGCATTTTATATTACTAATTACCATGTATAATCGAATATTTTTGAATTAACAACATATGAATCCAATTCTAGACCGTATAAAGAAATTATATATAGAATCTTGTATTGAAATGACTTTGAATAAATCCAGAAATGATTAAAATGCTCGAATTATGTTCAAAATTGCATTATTTTCAATTTCTGTGCGTTATTTGCACTTTATATTCGTAATTGCCTTGTATAATCCAATCTTTTTTAATAAATAACAAATGAATCTTATTCTAGACAGTATATAGAGTTTAAATTTAAAATATTGTGAAGAAAATGACTTAGAATGAATCAAGAAATGATTAAAATGCTCAAGTGGTGCTCAGAATTGCATTGTATGCAGTTTATATGCGTAATCAAAACTAATCTATGAAGTTTATTCTTAGGTTGAAACTTGGTTTCGGGTTGAAAGAATTGATCTCTTGACATTTGAGGGGATTTTGAATTTAATTGGCAGATGCCCTTGGTTTATCGATTTATCGTTTGGTTAACTCATTCCTTTAACTCAAAAAATTTCCTTGAATCGATACTAATCGAGATAACTTATGCACCGAACTTTCTCATACTCTAGAACTCTACAAATGTTGGTCGGTAAAATTCAAATTCACTTTTCAAAAAAGTTTTTTTTTTTTGACATGTCCATTATTTGGTTGCTTAAAATCATGACCTTGATTATATTGTCTACAGACTCCCAAAACTTACCTAAATACAATCTATATGACATTAACATGCAATTTATACAACCAAAACTATGATGCATTTCCTAGATACAAATTTCTATCATCTCCCTAAGAATAAAACTTTGCATCGTCTTTAACATAAAGAAAAAAAAATTTAAAAGAGAGAAAGGAATAGAAAAACTCATCAAATCTTTGTAGAGGCTATGAAGGGCCAAGTCGCACAACATGAGCCTCACTTGCTTTGATAGACCATTGTGCTCCAAGGTGTCTCTAGGTTCGTCTTGTTGGAAAAGGTACATTTTCCAAGTAGCAGAGATGTGTGCTTTTGGTTGAGGGTAAGAATCACTTAGAAATTGGTGCGATACCACCCTTGGGTTTGGGTTAGGTCGAGGTTTTGGCAGTCGGGTTGGTTTCAAACGGACCCAGTTGGATTCGGACGGGTCCATTCGAATTGGATTGGAAATTGGTTGTTCTAAGCCGAGTTTCAAACGGATCTGTTTGAGTTAGAGCTGAGTTCGTTTGAATTGGATATGGCTCGAGATAATTTTTACTTTTTCCACTATCTTGAGATTTGCTGGGTTGAGTCGACTAATATGCTTCTTCTGTTAGGAAATTGCTCAATTTTATTTTTGTGACTAATTACACTTAATTAATCCTATTAAACAAAGAGCAAAGTAGATCTAGTGCAAAATCTCAATTCGACACAAGAGAAAGGTATAGGAATTGTACCTCCTGCGAAATCGTATTCGAGGGGCTCGACCAAGGCATGGGAATCGATGGCGTGCCTTCTCCACCGTCTCCACCACGTCTAGTAGCCGCCCTCGAGTCCACCAAGGAGGATTAATCACGTTCTACAAGGTACGTGCTAGCATACCCAAAGAACAAGCCTAATCCTTATGGTTTTCTCTCTTGCATCAATCAACAACCTTGATTTAGTGGAGAGAAAATAGCTCAATACATGAGCAAAAGAGAGAAAGAGAGGATGAAAGTGGCGGCCTCCATGGGAGGAATGAGAGGAGATAGAAAAGCTAGGTGGAGGCTCTCATAAGTGGTCCTTATATAGAGCACAAAACCTAATTGACCTCTTGCATAATTACAACTATGTCATCCCACCTACCACCATATTGGGCAGCCACAAAATAGGCCTATATGGGCCACTTAATCCACTCAATTTAGTCTCTAATTCTATTAATTAAAGCCTCATTTATTTGCTCTTTAATTGGGCTATCTATTTGCTACCAAATAACGGCCCAATCAATTAATATAACCATTTATATTAAAGTTGTGTTGAACTAAATTAATTGTTAACTCATTAATAATTATTTTAGGATTAGTTAATGCATTAATTTATTTCTATATGATCCATTGACTTAATTAATTATAATGGTTCGCAACGGTATATAATTAATTAATCAATCTTATCGTATTTTTACAGTACTTACTGCTGTGAATAAATAAATAATGCACTGTGTGATTAATGTCCTATTTGTGTGACCCTTTGAGGATTTATGCTATGTTGGACATGGAATTAAATCGTTATTTAATTCCAATAATCATAAGCGGTATCTAGCAACACGTAATGATTCCCAATTCGCATAAATAATGTACTGCTACAGTATTTAAATCCTGCATAAGAGAATAAAAGTATTTCTCTATTTTGATTCTTATGTCACACAATATCATCGTATAATCCAAGATAGGAATGTGTCATTCTTGCAGATTATACGTTTCTTGATCTAGAGTTGATCGCCTAGTTGCGCGCATACGATCCAACTCCATCAAGGGGCCCAAACAGATATCGTCACTCACTAAGTGAATTAATGAGGGACATACGGTTTTCTTGATGATTAGTTTTTCCCCGCACAATTCAAGAGAACATAAATAAAGTCCGTATAGCAGCCCTTATCGGGAATCAGCGGTAGACAATATTTATTGAACCTATCCTCATGTGGAAAAGATAAACATCTCAAACTTAGAACCAAAATCATAACGAAATAAATAATGACACATAACACAATCCATATACTTATTTCGTTGGGTCAAGTCATGTACTATGTACCATAACATATACATATGCAATTAAGTTGGTAACTCTTTACCTATGATTAGTAGAACTTAATCATCACTTAACTTGCATACTAATCTTATATGATAATTAATATTTCTTTGTTAATTATCAAGATTATGGACCGTTTAGATTTATTATTGTCATTCTAAAGAATGATCCACAGAGATCTACAATTCAGATCCTCAACCTGAATAATCTGTCAATAATAAACCTAGGAACAGATGATAAAATATCATCCATAATATAAACTAATATTTAAGTCATCAAATTATTGACTTCTAGGACATAACTCCAACATCTTCGTGATGTATTCCCCAAGCTTGAGTTTTTTGCATTTGATACACTGCTTCAACAACTTTCATCCTTTGTCCATGTGTTGGTGATTGCATCGAAGTTCATTCGACTTTTTGACACTTGCACGACCCGAACGACGGTGCTTCCAAAAGCTTGTCTTTTAATGTAAAATCTAAAACCCACAACAAAGATCAATAAGTTATGTCTAAATAAACCTAAACCTAAATTAATTAAACTAATAAATGAAATTGAAAGTTTTAGCCTTGGTTGGGTCGTAAGAAGTGCTTGTTTTAGATCACTAGCTTGACCACCTTGTATTTGCTCATTTTATCTTTACTTTTCTCCCTCTTAATGCATGACAGTCTTCAAAAAATGCTCGAAGGGCGCCTTAAAACATATATGATACGTATGGTATTTTGCAAAATAATTAGAAAATTTTATTTTGTGCTTGTTTATAAAAATATAAACTTGAAACGATAATTTCAAACGATTCAACTTGTTGTAGGTATTTAAAAATTTGACTATCTTTTATGAAATTTTGGAAATAAAGGGTCCTAATTCTCTCCAATAATAAATAATAAAAATAAAAGGGAAAATCGGATATGAACCTCCCTAATCTTCTCTAATCGGAAATAAACTCCTTTAATCTTTAAATTCAGAAATAAACCCCTCCAATCCTATTTTGTACAGAAATAAACCCTTTTCATTTAATTTGATATTATTTAAATTAAAACAAATTGGATTTATAAATTTATGACATAAATATCCCTCCCTTCCTTCGCATATACTGTATAACAACTTATCTCCCCGTGTTGCCTCTGCTCTAGCGTATATCAAAAGGAAAGACATTTTGTAATTTATTCTTTCCAGAATGCTAGGTAAAAACTAATGATTTTCTATTTCTTTTCCTAATTTGATTTATCAATATTTTTTCTTCCTCGGTTCTTCGGTGAGAAATGGAGAAAGGGACGAAAGCCACGGACTTTACCAAAAGCAAATATATTTTAATACTATTGTTTGAATAAAATAATGTAGTTTCATTTATTTTTACGTTTGAAGAAACATTATTAGATGATAAAAAAGGTAAACATAAAGATTGATAATGCTTTGCTAGATATTATATAGCGGCCAAAACTATCCCCGCACATCAGTCCAAATCAGCAATGTTATATCAAAATAACTTATAACTAGCTATCACATCGCGCTTCGCGCGATGAAAGTTTGATTTATCGTTGTTTTTTTACTTTAGAAACTGCAAATAGGTTTTAATAGGTTTGTCAAAACCATTAGCAAAGGGTCTAATCTTTTACATAACCAAACTTCTAATGTCTAAGCTCCTAAAATTTCCATCGAAGATACCGGAGCACTAACAATTGACAAAAAAAAAAGCACAAATGTTTATAGAAATTCACAAATTCAAACAACATAGTATGGATGCACAAATCAGATTCAGCTCTGACATAAGACTTAACAGAGCCTTTGTGTCTGATCTTCTTGTCCATTCTATCCTTGTAATTGCCACAACTCTTCCCAAGCTATATCTCAAATGTTAAAAAAAAGTACTATAATAAAAACAAAATGCTAAAAACATAGAAAAAGTTCTTTGAGGGGAAAAAAAGGATGACAAAATATTACTACCTTATTGTATGCTTCCATTTCTTTTAGACAAAACAATAAATTAAAGCATAAAGTGGGAACACCAGAAAATCATTTAATAAGAAAAAATCAGTACCAATATCTCTAACCAAAACCAAAACCATCAAACCAACAACATGCTGCCTTCTTGACCGAGATTGTTTTTTTACTAAAAAACCAGCAATGGCCTCCAGCTATCCATAACAACCACCAGCTCTCTAAACAAAAAAAAGGAAGAAACACCATTGTTCAGGGAAAAAAATATGAAACATTAGTAAAGCTTAGAAAATGTAAAAATTAACTGTTACTTCAGCTTGTAGGTAAGAAAAATATCACCTTGGCACCAAGTACTCTTTTCAGTCCAGATAACTCAGTCTCCAGAAACTTTTATCTTCTCTGACAATTCGCACGATGGTGCTTCTACTCTAAATCGCTTGGAATCATCCGAACCGCACGCAAATACTGAAAATCCCTACCTTTTCTCCAGTCATAGTCAGCATGAACAACAAATCCTTGCTCAAATGGGATGCTGAAACTGAATTAAACTTTCAAGTTAAGATCATAGACGACCACGATTCAGCAAAGAGAGGCATTGGAAAGCTCTCCTTTATCTAGAGTAGCGTCAAGAGAAAGAAAGAGAATTAAAGAAGAAACGATAAGAAATGGGAGCTAATAAGTACAGAGGAGTAAAGAGGTAGAGATAAGCACTCTCTATTTTTCTCTCTGCACATATAAAAGTGAAGAAGAATCGAGAATAAGAGGATGAAATGAATGTTCGGATCGTTAGGAGAGGAAGTAGACAGTTCAAATTGAGGGACCAAGGAATACTATATATGGAGGTAGCTCAAACTGAAAGATTTCTTTTTTTTTTTCCAAAATCTTGACAGCAGCTGTCAAGAGAAATTGAAGGATTTCCTGATGACATGCTGTCTGATATTGCTTCTCCACCAAATTACAATTAGAGACTTTGATATAAATCTAAGCATACCTTAAAATTTGAAAGCATTGCAAGCTGCTCGGACATGAATAAAACTGAAGGTTCAGTGAATAACAGGAAGGGGATTGTAAAATGACATCATGTTGCTCACAGAGGAGGTAACAAAAGTCTTTGCCCATCAAACATTTTGAGCCAAATTTGTGCACTGTAAAAGCAAAAATGTTAATGGAATGCACACTTCTGACGTTAATCATTCAATCATCGACAATTTAACCAAATATAATGTTGAATTGAACGAAATAAGAAGGTAAACTCAAAGATACATACCTCTGCCTATCATTTAATTGGCTGAAAGAGAATCCACAAATCCTATATGCTGGCATCCTTAGATGTCTGTGTTCATGATTAAATAGGTACTTGTTATATTTCTTTCTTGTTAACACAATTAATTTAAGAAAAATAACTTTGAGACATAAAACGAAAAGTAAAACCAATTATGACTAAAATTGGAACTTGGCCTCAAAACAATTAAAAGGTCTCAGCTCACCAAATTGGATATTATTTGTTGACTCAGACTTTATTCTATAGTTCACTACATATATATAAAAGCAATAAATGGAACAAATCCATTTACCAGGGCAGCCAACCATGATATACTCGTACAGTTGTATATCATTTTGCTCCAATTATAATTGCGTACAATCATGAATGTTGAGAATGGTCGTGTAAAGCAAACAAATGATTAATGAACTAACACTGTATTAATTCTTCTGTGAGTGTGGCTTTACAGGTATTGCAAAAAGATAACTATAATGTCCATTCCAAAGTAAATTAGTGTATTTAACCATGTATTAATTCTTTTGTTTTGCATGCATCTCACACTCACATCGCGTATTTAATTATGTGAGTGTGGAAAACCTCGTCCAAACACAACCTAAGCACCAGCGCATTTTCTTAGAACAAAGATATGGAGGGAAAAAGAAGGAGAACAACCTACGATTGTTCCCAATTTACCCCTGATTTATGCACCCACGCAATATGTAAATGTGATGGTTCAATAACAGTTCCAACTTAAAAAGGTTTAATTGTTGGTTCTATTGAAGGCAATGACAAATGGTTGTAAATGAAAGAATAAAAGGCGCAATAATGAAGAAACACGATCATATTCTAAATAATTGTACATTAATTATAACGTAATAGCGTTCAGTATCATAATGCCAAATTCGTGCACAGATTATAGCATGTATAAAATACCTTGATTTATACTTTCCTATGCTAATATCACAATGGCAGTAAACCTATTAGTAAATCAACTCGAAAATTGCAGTAATAAACTCCCGCTAATTAAAATAGCAGCAAAAGAATAAAATAAGTAATGAAAGATGAAAAAAAGATTCTCACCGAAAGACCAGAAAAGAAGAATTACCTTACATATGATGCTGAGATAAAAATAATGAAAGAACAACTTAAAATCACAATGTTTCTTACAGTACTGAAAGCTTGTTAATCGTGAGCGAAATTCCACCTGTCAGCATCATCAAAGAACAATACTTTAATTCACTGAATAAGAGAACTCATATACTATATGGGGACAGTCGAATACCTCGTTCTTCATTTTTTTTTCTTTTTTCCCTTGTTTTCTTCATTCCCAACTCAACATCTAAAAAATCAATTGAACAATTAATTCACTGAATCAATACCAGATCAATAATTATGAACCATATCTTTAGAGAGGGTTTCTTGGAGAAATTAAATTAAAATCTTCAAAACTGATTTGACCTGGCTTAGGAACATAAAAATCTCCAAATACCTGAAATTTATTTTTCCTGGCTTCCTCGACTAACATTTAACTATTCCTGCGATTATTATTGGAGAAGCCTGAAAACCCGATACACTTCCTATTTTTAATGAAACCTGAAAAAACTTAATTTGTAGCTATGTATGTTTTTGTCGATATGAAAGAAAGACAATTTAGTCTCTATGACCATTGAAGAGAGAGGAAACATTGAGAACCTGTGCAATAGCGTCTGTGAGGAAGAGCAAGGAGGAGGTCAAATTGATAAAAAAAAATAATGCCCCTTGCGAGCTAAACAATGAGATATAAAGTAAGAGAAAATGAGGAAAGCAGATAAAAAATCGAAGCAACACCTTGAACCCCTAGTTTTTACCTTTCCAAATGTTGATAAAAAACGGAGCCAGCGTTGTCCCCAAGCTCACACTGCCTCCTCCTGGAATAATCAGAGAAGAAGGGACCCAAGGAGATAAAAAACGGAGCTCAATCGAAAGAGAAAGACACGATCCACTCGCCTGTACCATCGACACTAACGATGCAGGTCGGAGCCCTCCAAAATATTGCGGCAAAGAGGTTCAGCGGTTGGTTTACTGTCGCCTCGAATCGGGAGCTGCGCCCACCTACTCACTGAGTTGAAGTTTGGAGTGCCAAAGAAGAATCAAGAGATGGAGAAAAAGGGGGATGTACTGAAAGAAAGAGGAGCTCTATTGATTTGTGTAGCAGTTTGCGCATTCATCTCTTTGCCCCACTCGCCAGAGAGATTCACAGAGGAATCAGTTTGAAGTAGCACACGCTAGAGAAAAAAGCTATATACATAGAAAACCTACGACGAATTTGTTCAGTGGAGACGAATGGAGGAGATCAGATCCATCTGTGAGAGAGAAAAATAAACGGTCCAGATAATTGAACAGTAATGACTGGTTTGAAATTGAAGTATTTAAGATTAAGATTTGGAGATGCTTTTATATCTCCAGAGACAGCTTAAATGTATATAGAATAGAATCACAATTTAGCCATTTTTTTATCACTAGATGAGAGGCCAGGGAGAGAAGACGAATGGTCTTTGGACATGATAAAGAGTGCATAGGAAAGGTAAGGGTATATCTGTAACAGATGTATAGATTTAATATGTTTTATTTAAAATATGACCAGAATAAATAATAAGGGTTTATTTTTGTACAAAACAGGATTTGAAGGGTTTATTTTCGAATTTGAAGATTAGAAGGGTTTATTTTTGAATAGAGAAGATTATAAGGGTTTATATCTGATTTTGCCAATAAAAAAAATGAGAATGAAGTAAATGAACGGCGAGGCGATTGTGCTGTTGCCAAAAAAAAAAAAAAAAAAAACCTGAAATACATGATTGTTATTAAAATTAGAAATATTTGGATATTGATATTAAAATTTATGAGTATGTTAGTAGTATTATTAGAAATCGCGGGAGGCATAATAATAATAATATTAATATTCCGATCGATCGATCGATCTATCTCATTCGTTCTCACTTTTCTTCTTCTCGTCTCCCTCGAAACCGAAACCGAAACCAAAACCAAAACCAAAAACCCTAGAAGAGAGAAGAGAGAAGAGAGAAGAGAAAGGAGGCTGGAATCAGCAGCTAAGAAGGACGAGGAGATCCACTCTGCCTCTGCCTCGGTCTCTCTCTGTCTGTAGTACCGACGCTAGAAAAGATCTTCTCGGTATGCACTCTCTCTATACTCTCCTCTCCTCTTCTCTTCTCTTCTCTTCTCTTCTCTAGTCCAGTAGACAGTAGTCCTACGCGAATCGGAATTTGATGAGATCTCAATTAATTAACTAATTAATTAATGCTCTCGTCTCATCTCATCTCCTCTGCGTCCTTTGCACGCAACTTCCTCTACCAAAATTAATAACCAACTTCCTTTTTGGCAGAGTGAAGAGCGAAGCACTATATGCTATATGCTTCCTAGGAAGCGAGGAGGCACGGAACCTGAGGTAGAAGAAGAACAAAGAGGTGAAGCCTCCTCCTCAACCTCCACCTCAACCAAGAAGGGCAAATCATCTCTCTTTCCCTCCTCCTCCTCCTCTTCAATCAACACCATGCAATTCAATGGCTCTTCCCTTGTTAATGATATTGATGAGGATCTCCACAGTCGCCAGCTTGCCGTTTACGGCCGCGAGACCATGCGCCGCTTGTTTGCTTCCAACGTCCTTATTTCTGGCCTCCACGGTCTCGGAGCTGAAATTGCAAAGAACCTTGTTCTTGCCGGTGTCAAGTCCGTCACTCTCCATGATGAACAAAATGTCCAATTGTGGGACCTCGCTAGTAATTTCTTTTTCTCTCAAACTGATATTGGCAAAAACCGTGCCCTTGCTTGTGTTCAGAAACTCCAAGACCTCAACAATGCTGTTCTCATTTCTACACTGACCGCTCCTCTTCAGAAAGAGCAACTCTCCCAATTTCAGGTTCTATTTATTGTTTTCCTTTTACCTGAGTGCATATCCTACATTCATTTTTTCTTTTACTTTTATTGCCTATTTATAGCTTGTTCAAAGAATGCTCTTTGTTATGTTTTGTAATCAACTCAACTGCTTCCATCTCACTCTTATCCAATCTTTCAATGCTCGGGGTTGTATCAATGTCTGGTTTAAAATTTATTCCTTGCATGCATATATGGATTAGGCAAGGCCACTAAATGTGAGCAAGGCAGTACTTTCTCGTTCTTATTGTAATAATTCATCTTTTTCTTTTTCTCTCTAGAAAATGCTCTGAGAATTTAAGTTTGTTGGTTTGTAGGCTGTGGTCTTCACTGAAATCTCCTTGGAGAAAGCTATTGAATTTGACGAGTACTGCCACACACACAACCCACCCATTGCTTTCATCAAAAGTGAAGTCAGGGGCCTTTTCGGGAACATATTTTGTGACTTTGGTCCTGAGTTCACTGTTCTAGATGTTGACGGTGAGGAGCCACACACTGGCATAGTTGCTTCAATCAGTAACGACAATCCTGCCCTTGTCTCATGTGTGGACGATGAGCGCCTTGAGTTCCAGGATGGTGATCTCGTAATTTTCTCTGAAATCAAGGGCATGAGTGAATTAAATGATGGTAAACCCAGAAAGGTCAAAAGCGCACGGCCTTATTCGTTCATGCTCGAAGAGGATACCACGAACTATGGGGTCTACGAGAGAGGTGGTATAGTCACACAGGTGAAGCTGCCTAAGGTTTTGAAGTTCAAACCATTAGGCGAGGCAATCAAGGAGCCGGGGGAATACTTATTGAGTGATTTTTCAAAGTTCGACCGCCCACCTCACTTACACATTGCCTTCATTGCTCTGGACAAGTTTAGGACTGAAATGGGGCGGTTTCCAGTGGCGGGATCTGAGGAAGATGTGCAAAAGCTGTTTGATCTTGCAACAGGGGTGAATCAGACCATGGGTGATGGGAATAAGGTTGAGGAAATTGATAAGAAGTTGATGCGCCATTTTGCATATGGGGCAAGAGCAGTTTTGAACCCAATGGCAGCCATGTTTGGAGGTATTGTTGGTCAAGAAGTTGTTAAAGCTTGTTCGGGCAAGTTTCACCCCCTTTTGCAGGTATTAAGCTCTATTTCCTAAAACTTTTTGATGGAATAACTTAAATCCAATGATGAAAATTTTGCCGCTCTTTTTAATTGTTTTCTCTTTCTATCTTTTCATTTTCCTTTGCAATGTGGTGCCAGTATCATGTAGGAGTCTGAAACAAACACATAAACTTCAGACTTAACAGAGTGGCATACGCCAACAAAGACTGATATTTTCTGGTGCCAATCTTAAGTATTTTAGGCTTGATTAACCTTTTTTTTATGAGTACACTGTTTGCCCTCATTGAGTTCTTTCATTTGGCTTCTCCTTCCCTTGTTATTTCATCGTCCATTTGGTATCCAAAGTGTCTTTTGTCTGGTATTAAAGAGACGGGAGGCAAGCCACCTCAGGCTTTATCTTGATAAAGACTACTACTGAAATTGAACCTTTTGGATTAAGGCTATTCCATTTTCTAATGCTGGCACTACTTAATATCTTGCAGTTCTTCTATTTTGATTCGGTGGAAAGCCTTCCTACTGAATCCTTGGAAGCTGATGATCTCAAACCACTCAATAGCCGGTATGATGCACAAATTTCTGTATTTGGGTCCAAACTTCAGAAGAAACTCGAAGAATCTAAAATATTCATGGTGGGTTCTGGTGCGCTTGGCTGTGAGTTCCTGAAGAACCTCGCTTTGATGGGTGTATCCTGCAGCCAAAAGGGAAAACTGACCATAACTGATGACGATGTCATTGAGAAGAGCAATTTGAGCCGTCAATTCCTCTTCCGTGATTGGAACATTGGTCAAGCAAAATCAACTGTTGCAGCTGCTGCTGCTTCTGCAATAAACCCTGATTTCCATGTGGAGGCCCTTCAAAACCGAGCTAGCCCAGAAACTGAAAATGTGTTTGATGATGCCTTCTGGGAAAGTCTTGATTCGGTCATCAATGCCTTGGATAATGTTACTGCACGGATGTACATTGATTCAAGGTGTCTGTATTTCCAAAAGCCTCTTTTGGAATCTGGCACACTTGGTGCAAAGTGCAACACACAGATGGTCATACCACACCTGACAGAGAATTATGGTGCTTCACGGGACCCACCTGAGAAGCAGGCACCCATGTGTACAGTGCACTCTTTCCCACATAACATAGACCACTGCTTGACTTGGGCCCGGTCAGAATTTGAGGGGCTGCTCGAGAAGACTCCGAATGAGGTTAATAGCTTTTTGTCGAACCCTGGTGGATACGCCTCAGGAATGCAAAGTGCTGGTGATGCACAGGCTAGAGACCAGCTTGAGCGTGTCTTGGAGTGCCTTGACCGGGAGAGGTGTGAGACTTTTCAAGATTGCATCACTTGGATACGCCTCAAGTAATCTCTCTCTCTCTCTCTCTCTCTCCCTTCCTCTGGAATTTTGTATATACATTTTGCGATGCCCCAAATACTTTTGGTTGAAGTTTCTTTATGAATCTTAAATATGATTCTGACATAGATAAGCACAAAATTGAGTCATATTTTCTGAGAGGACTTCTAAATAGCATAGCTTAACATTCTTACTAGCTCTCTGCACAGAAGAAATTCGTTGTATATCACGAGTCAGTATGTTAGATCAATGGCTTGATATACTATTCAATAAGGATTGAAAAATGTATCTTGAAGTATGGATGGATTAGAAAATGTGTGCCAAATGAGTTGTAGTCATGCTTTTTTTTTTTCCCTGCCAAATATAGCAGTGGAGACATTTCATCCACTAATAGCTTGACCTGAATTTTCTGATTTTACATTCTTCATTATACTCACACCAAAACCTCATTCGGCAGGTTTGAGGAGTACTTTGCAAACCGGGTTAAACAGCTAACCTTCACCTTCCCAGAAGACTCGTTGACCAGCTCTGGCGCTCCTTTCTGGTCAGCCCCAAAGAGGTTCCCCCGCCCCCTTGAGTTCAGTTCCAGTGACCCAAGTCACCTCCACTTCATCATGGCTGGGGCCATACTTCGGGCTGAAACCTTTGGCATACCCACCCCTGATTGGGCCAAGGACCCTAAAAAGTTGGCTGAAGCCATTGACAAGGTGCTCGTGCCAGAGTTCCAGCCAAAGCAAGGGGTTAAAATCGTTACTGATGAGAAAGCAACTAATATATCGACAGCTTCCATTGATGATGCAGCTGTTATTAATGAGCTCATTGTGAAGCTTGAGGATTGTGCTAAGACACTGCCATCGGGTTTCAAAATGAACCCTATCCAGTTTGAGAAGGTAATCTGGCATTTGCTTTTCATCTTGGAAATTGTAGTTATATTTACTGTAGGTAGTGTCATTACAACTAAGATTGTTTTTCAGGAGACGATGTGTTTTACTAGTAAATTTTTTTTAGAGATACTTGACTGAGGCAGCCAAGGGGGTGTTTAACTAGTAATTACCATTCTGGAATTACTTGTACATGTTACTTGCTACTAGTTACTATTGACAGAAATTTAATATCAGACTGAAAATTCTCAACCTTCATGATTTCTAATACAAAGTAGTAGAGTCATAGCTCTGGTATGAATTATTTTACAACCTTTGTTATTTTTCTGAATTGTCTAGCATTTTGTTGCATACTTGAAACATATGTTCTTGTTGGTGTTTATTGGCCACCAGGGCGAGGATCCCGTAACTATGTATTAACTTAACAATCTTGACAATAGTATAATTTTAAAATCCGATTCTTGGAATGTGATATATCTTAGGCAATATCGAACACATGTAAATGTTAAAAGTATATGCAAATTTTACTGTTCATCAAATGACTTAAAAATTTCGATATCCATATTTACCAGTATTTGATTGAATGCTAAATAGTGCTAATGTTGCATGAAAGTTGATATACATTCAACATGCCTTCAAAAAATTTATATTTCTTTTTCTATATATTTTTTGCTTTTGAGTTGAAAGCAGTTGTCAAGATTGTCTTGTCAACAGATTCCCGACCCCTTTATGTTTTCTAATGAATTACTCAATCACCTCAACAGGATGATGACACGAACTACCACATGGACATGATAGCAGGTCTGGCCAACATGCGGGCTCGCAACTACAGCATTCCTGAGGTGGACAAGCTGAAAGCCAAGTTCATTGCAGGACGCATCATACCAGCCATCGCCACGTCAACTGCTATGGCCACTGGCCTTGTCTGCCTTGAGCTCTATAAGGTCCTCGCTGGATCCCACAAGCTTGAAGATTACCGTAACACCTTTGCCAACCTGGCACTACCGCTCTTTTCCATGGCGGAACCTGTTCCACCAAAGACCATCAAGCACCAGGACATGGCTTGGACAGTGTGGGATCGCTGGACTATTAATGGGGATATCACTCTGAGAGAACTCCTCCAGTGGCTCAAGGAGAAGGGCTTGAATGCTTATAGCATTTCGTGTGGCACCTCTCTTCTTTACAACAGCATGTTCCCAAGGCACAAGGAGAGATTGGATAAGAAGATGGTAGAGGTGGCCAAGGACGTGGCCAAGGTCGAGGTGCCACCATACCGGCGCCATCTGGATGTTGTTGTTGCCTGTGAGGACGACGATGAAAATGACATTGACATCCCACTCGTTTCAGTCTATTTTCGTTGAACCTGATTTAATTGAATAATTATTGGGAAGTTTTTAATCTTGATGCCAAGATGTATTTGTAGTTTCTTTAGAGTTGTTTGTTACAACACAGATTAAGTACCTTATAAACAGCGCTGGTTCTTGGAACTTTAGTTTGTGATTTTTCAGGTGTTTTTCAAATTCTCGCTATAAAACTATCAGACCAAGAAAGAAAAATCTTGCAGTTGGATCATTAGACTTTTTTTATTTATTTCTGTGTTGGGTCCTTTTGTTTTTTTTCTTTATCATTCTTAGTGTTACTCGTTTTTGTTTTTTTTTGGTGAATTCTTATATCTTGTGGATTATCTCCTCTCTTTGTGGCATTAAAATTTGTCTTCGACCTGGATAGAGGCTCTATCATAGTCCATAGGGCTGTTTTTGCTCTCATGTTTATGAGTTGGATCGCTGTTTATTTGTTAACTGACAAGCCACGTTAAAAACCTTTTTAAAATTGAACGACGAACTCAAGACGAATACTTTTGGAAATTTCATATTAGTATGCTGCCTCTAAAACTTCAGCAGGTACAGTTCTCTTGACGTTCTACAAATGTTCGTCTAGGCCTATATCTTTTGGAGACCTAATCTACCTATTTTGAAGTACACCTACGATGATTGTTTTCTAGTTAAGAGCTTCACACGCTATTTTTGCATTGTTACTATTAGTAAAACGTTTTGACGACTAACAATTTTGGAAAGCTAAATAGTGGTTAAAACGCCTAAGTATATGACAAATCTAGTTTGTAAAGGGGGGCAACCAGTAGACATTTTTCTAAATTATTATCTATTAGAAGGACAAAGCCCACATCTAAAATGTCTATACAAAAGTAGCATCGATGAACAAAGAATGTTGTCTATATAAAACCTTGCATCTTGCCGTTGCATTATTACAATAAATGGCAAATCTAATTTAGTGAAGCATGGCGCCAACAAATTATCATGTCAACTTCTAACCATCAACTCTTCTGAGAGAAAAATTGTTACATTTGATATAAATTTCTCTTTCACATCTTCATTCGTTAACATCCAGAAATCCAACTAGGCATTTTTCCAATAGAAACTCGGCATTTACCCATGCATGATACTTATCTTTGATTTGATTAAGGTATATACTAACTGACAAGAATATCAATTACAGGTATAAAAACAAAAACAAAACAAATACTCTAATAAACAAAGTGAGGTCATATAGTGGCTATTCTTTAAATTTCAAGCAACAAACGACAGAAAAAAAATCAAACAAATATGGAAGAATGGGTTAATATCCTAACTGGTACAAGTTCAGTATCAGTTCGGTTTTGTACTGGTAAAAGCTGGTGCCATAATTGGTAAAGACAGTATGGTAACAAAGAAAGGATACTGAACAAAGAGGTGCAATCTTTCCCAGCAGCCTTCATGAGCATATCTAACCCTGGAAAGATTGAACAAAAAAGCGCATAAAATGAAACCGAATAAAATTAGAGAACGTGCGTAAGATTTTCCACTTACTGTATCGGGTAACCTATGTTGAATTTGGATTATATGCTGTTCAATAACACTGAACAACAAAACTGCACTGGACCTGACTAGTATGAACCAAACCTACCAGTACAGGCCTAACCTGATACTAAATTACTAACCATACCACCTACTACAGTAGGGGCATTACGTATAGGACTCAAACAATAACAAGCATTGAAATACAACCAAAACAATGTACTATATGCAACAAGTTGCTGCATGCATGATCTGGTAGCAACTGAGACTAAGATGAGCCAGTGCCAATATGGATGACTGGTAAACTGAGACCTGGCCTATGGTGATGCTAGCTCAGGCAATGGTTTGTGTCAAAATATTATTTCAAAAGAGAACACAAAAAGAAATCAAAATGTTGACACAACTTCAGCCTGTTAACGTGTCGGATCTTATTGGGTAATTGGGTTGGAAACTTTAAATATAATCTTCTATAGATTATGTTTATTTTTAAATTAAAAGCTCGGAACTTTTATTTAATTCAAAAGGAAAAAAAGGAAAAAAAAAACAAAAATTCAGGGTGAACAAGTTTGGTCGAGTCACCAGTTGGTTGACACATGGCAGCTCATCAAATTCAGTAATAGAAGCAACCTGGTAGCCTGTTGAGCCTAGGTAGCAGATTGTACATGGTAGGATTGTCTGCTAAGATTGAATTCGATCAAAGTTTTACTGATCCTTTACCTCCAGGATGGAATTTGAGATAAGGAGAGAGATTGTACACTCGGCCTTTCAGAACAGTCCAGATAGATCCTTCTGTGCTTTTGTGCTGCTTTACTTCTTCCAGAGTTATTAGTCTTCGATTTGACTTTCCTTTGAGCCCTGTTACACATTTATTGTAAGTTAGGAGAACCAATTGAAAAACACTGGTAGAAATGTTAATTTTGCATATTATTTGTTTATCAAATTTTAGCTTTATTTTGCTAAATAGTAGAGAAGAGTTGCTCCAATTTATAGTATTAAGATGGAATATAGCTTTGGATAATCAATTATACCATAAAATGACAGTGCATATCTGTATGTGCTTAGATAATTGATTGCATGTAGCAAAACTGCATTTTAGTCAAGGAGTTGTATTTTTTTTGTAACATGTGAAAAAAATGAGTCTTCAAGAACTCTAAGCATATTAATCCTCATATTAAAGTAAAGGCAGCTAACAAGCAAATAATTAGTAGAGACATATGCACCATGTAAATGACAAATGTGGTCCTTCAAGTGTCACAGAATTCTATTTCATAACATAATTTGACAAATTCTCAGCTTGCTGGTATTTGGTACTTGCATATCCAATTTCATTTAATTCTTCTAAAAGAAATTGAGAACGAGATGTGACATGAAAGAAGTAAATTAAATTAATTTAAAACCCAAAAAAAAAAAACATGATTTTATAGGGGTCAATAATACCTGCCAGATCAGGGTGGGTATGAGTAAGCTTCAGCCAATCCATTTGACTGTAACCTTTCTCAAATGGAACCTTGGCTCTGGCAATTTTCTTCTGGAGAGGTTTCTTCTCAGTCGGAGCATCACCAGACTCTCCTGTGCCACTGCTGCTGCCGATAGGTTTTACTAAATCTACCTTTTGTGAGTAGTTCTCCATTTGTGTACTGTCCAGTCCATTTGGTGTGTCTTCAAGCTTAATATTTTGTAAGGATGAAAGGGCTTTAGGAGACTCTATCTGGTATTCATCTGCTGGTGGGGAAACCTAATAATTAATTTACAAAATTTTAAAATCACCCATTAGAAATATTATTTTTTTGGTTTTTAAAAAAAAAAACCCAATTCTGAATTCAGGGAGATAATAAATGAAACCTATCTTTAGATGCGCACAAAACAAAAAGAGAAGGGAAATTGGAAAGAGTATTGAGAGAGACAGAGAGAGAACATGCCTGACAGAAGGTGAAATCAGACGAAGCATCTTCTGCCATTTTAAACTGAATTAGACGCCGATATAATTGAGATCGGATTGCACACAAATTTGGGTGGCTTGAGACTTGAGAGAGAGAAGAAATGAAATAACACCAAACAAACGGAACAAACCAGCAGAAAGCGAAAAGTCCAGGGCATTGAAAGGACATTTTCGCACCAAGCCCTCTTTTTCACAAAATTATGTATCCAACCATAATACATAATACATGTTCCTTGCTTCGCTTGTTCGTTGTTACAGTACGATTGCAAATTGGAACAAAACCCTCATCATGAATTTCAAAGTCGTTTATTTCATTAGAATGGACACAATCTAAACCGTCCGGCATGACTTTCAAATACGTATTCTGCAATTATAATCAGACGGTTTGCATTGTCTGCAAATATCTATAGATAGGCATTTGTGCAATCAATGACATACTCACATACATATCGTTCTGCACGCATGAGTTGTTTTTCGTGATCCAAAATTCAAACGGTTAGTCTGAATCATTCAAGTTGTACTTCATATTAAAATACCCTTACAGACTAAATTTTATATTTTATATTTTTTATTCTTTATTATGATATTTTCAATAAATATTATAATCAGAGAATTTCAGGCTCTCCAATTTCAAAATATCATCATAAATACCAAAAAATAAATAGAAAAAATATAAAATTGGTATGCAATGGTATTTTAATACGGAGAACAACTTAAACGGTTCAAATTGACCATTTAAATTTTGGATCTCGAAAAACAACTCATGTGTACGGGACGATCTGTGTCATTGATGGCACAATAACCTATCTAATTCTATAATGAAATTTTTTTTATGCAAACTTAAATCCAAACCATTCATTCAAAATGATAAACGGTAATGATTTATTAAGGCTTAAATAAAGAGGTCAGATTTGAGAATATGTTAAAAAAAAAAGTATTCCATGACAAAATTACATATTTTTTATTTGTTTATTGCCTTAATTGGTCGAATCAAATTTGGGCTTGAGGTCTATTAAGCTATATCATGTACTTGAGGGTTGATAAATAAGATGCAGACTAAATAATAGTTATTTTATTCAATGTAAATTGTACATTATATGCCACTGCCGATACCTCTTATATTAATTCCATGATAAAACCTTAAAAGGTCATTACATTTAATTCAGAAAGGAAAAAAAAAAACAAAAAGGAGCATCTATGTGTTGTACTGGTTGGATACTCGAAGGGTAAAACGAGCATTTTTAAGCAAATGATACAGAAAATGCATACGACCAAGATTAAAAAAAAAACAAAAAAAAGGTAAAGAAGCAAGCTCCATATAAAAGATAAGTAGAAAACTTGAAAATGTAAATTCATTAACTCTGTTGGAAGAAGGTTGAGTATAAAATTTCAATTCTAGTATAATCACAGAATTGATAGATTAAACTATGACATCATCAATAGTAAAAGAAACTGGAGGCACAGGAAAAGAAATGTGATGTTTTGGTGGTGGCGTCAAATCTTCTAGTCTTCCTTCCAACATTTGAAGCACCTCGCCCATTGATGGCCGCAGCTCTGGCATCGTCTGAGTGCACCACAAACCAATTATCATCATTCTCGTCACGATCTTTTCGCTGACATTGGATATCCCAAATATACCTGAAATTCTTGTTTCCTCAATACACTGGTACACCCAATTGGGGAAGTAGGTGTTACTGGTACTAATACTGTCCTCGTCAGCTTCCATTCTGTTTTCTTTCCCACCAGACATTTCTATGAGCAACATCCCATAGCTGTAAACATCTGATTTTGTTGACACTTGTCCATAATTCCTTGAAAATACTTCCGGTGCAATGTACCCAATTGTACCTCTCATGTTACTCATCAATATGCTGCCCTCATCAGGGCGACAAAACTTAGCGAGACCAAAATCAGAAATTTTGGGCTGAAAATCTTGATCGAGGAGGATATTGTGCGGCTTGATGTCAAGATGGATAATGCGAGTGCTGCACCCACGATGCAAGTATTCTAGACCTTGAGCTATGCCAACTGCAATATTCAATAGCCGTTCGTATCCAAATTCAGTGAATTTCTTGTATCGCCTCTGTCCAAGGTACTTGTCCAGGGAGCCGTTCGGCATGAATTCGTAAACTAGTGCTCTTTGTGATCCCTTTATTGCAAAACCAAAGAGACTGACAATGTTCACATGTGCAGTTCTTGCAATAGCATTCACCTCAGTAACAAAATCCTCACCGTTCCCTTTGTAGTCTTTGAAGACTTTAACGGCGATTTGGCTTCCATCAGGAAGTGTCCCTTTGTATACACTTCCGTAACCTCCTTGGCCCAATTTTTCAACAAAGGATCCGGTCATCCATTTAATCTGGGAGAAGGTGTACATTTGAGGAACGAAAGGCAAACCATACTTTTTCATATGTTCCATCTCATGATACTTGTTTGGTTTTATGTTTCCTTGCTTCTTTTTGTGATGCTTGTATGAAAGAAAGATTATGCAGCAGAGAAGAAAGCTACCTGCACCTAATGTCGTACCTGGCAATAAAACAGAGAGAGCCGAATCATAGCTAAGAAGTAAAATGTCTCCTTATTACTGAGATATTCAAGAGATGAGCATTCTCATCTGATCAGAAAAGAAAGAGTTCAATTGGTCTCCACATTGGAATGAGAATGGAAGTGATTTATGGTATATTGGTATATATTAAATTATTAAGTACCAAATATATTCTTATCCATATAAAATGTCATCTCATCTGCTGTTGCCATAAGACATCGCATGAAGAAGGATGAAAATTCAAGAAAAAAGGTAAAAGTTTAGAAAAAGATAGATACCTATAATTATTAGTCTTCTATGAGAAGTCTTGTTTTGGCCAATATCACCACCTAGGGACAAAAGTTTCAATAAATGTTGTTAGTTGCAATGGTGGAGAGTTCCGTTCGAAACAAATTATTATTCAAGACCACCACATTAAGATAGCCGGGCTAAAGAATTTAAGTCTGCTTCCTTTTTTCACTTTATTTATACAGTGCTTTGATCTGGTAAGTAGTGAGTAGTAAAATTGCTGATTTTAGGAATACTGTCACCTTCTGGATTCAACTAATATAAAGTATTTGACATTTAAATAATTATAAATTTTTTTGTCCCACTCTGCACTCTGCTTTATTTTTTATGTCTGGCTTAGCCACTGTTATGGGCACTTGTAATATTTGAACCAAACAATCAAAGTAATAACAATAACAAATAAATAAATGAAAAGAGGAAGAGGGGAAAAATGTGTACGGCAGTCTTTGGAGGAATTAAAGCAGGTAAAAAAAGTAAGGTCAGACTGCGTGTAGCTGCACCAGCCGCCTGATTGCTCACATTGCTTACATTCAGGGGAGTCCCATTTCCATGTTAGGTCAAAGCCATCCTTAAGCGCCGCTAGGAAAGTAACATTGATCGATTCAAGAGCGGCTGCGGGCAGTATTGCTATTGTTTTGATTATTTGAGAGCACATTTGGTCGTAATTATAGCCCGGAGGCAAAGTAGCGCCAACAAAAATGTAGGAACTTGTGAGGCATTGTATGGGACTGAAGGACGGGGGAAGGCTCCCGTTACAGCCATAGAAAAAGGTGAGGTCGACATCGTTGGTGGTCTTGTTGAGGATGGATCCAGCAGGCAGGGTAATTCCTTGGGTGATTGTCGGGCAGTAGCTGACATCTGTGGTGCGCGGCGCATCTGGATTGCCAAGGTGAATGATGCTGCGGTTGACGTCAATGTTGCCAATGGACAAGTTGCTGCTTATTCCCAGTGGAAGGAGAGGGGTATTTCCGTCTTTACAGATGACTGTGAGATCCGGATATCCGCAAACTGAGGCTGACTCGGACTCGGAGTTGTACAAGGAGAAGGGATAAGAGAAGTTGAGGCTGCCGCACCACCTGTATGTAGCGTCGATATCGGGATGGGCGGCAGACGCCTCCGAGATAACAACAACAACAACAGATAGAGAAGGAGAGAGTATTACTAATAATACTAAATGGGGTAGAATTAGAGGAAGGGCCTTAGGCAAGAAAAAGGCCATTATATTGTGATGATCGAAAGTAAACAGCTCTCATTTTGGATCGATCAGAGTCAGGGGAAGCTTTCCTAAACAGCTAAACTCCATTTTCCTCTCCATTAGTAATTGGTTAAGAGTATTCATTGGTCAGACAGAAACAGCTTAGTTTCCACTATTAGTCCGCCCGGCCGTTTAATAAGAATTTAGAAATGAGAAAAGTCTTTCGTGTTGATTATTGACTATGAACTCTCTACCAGTAGTATAGACTAGAATAATAAACGCCTCCTGAAGACCACAAACAAAGAAGAAGAACAAGAAGGAAAATAAATAAATAAAATGAAGTTTGAACTTTCCCAAGCGCTACTCAAATCCAACATGCTGCGTCTATACATAATCTACTAATATAATAATATTGCGCCTACAAATGGAAATGAAAGACTATGGAATGTAATTTGGATCCTTGGTCCGGGACAAAGTTTTTGGAGTGACGTCATATTTTAATTTTAATATTTAAAATTGAAATGAAGAATTCGAATTACTGATTTCATCCTTAGATTCTCATAATGAATTATTTTAAAACTTTAGATCATCAAAATTTTTTTTGTTTTGAATGTATACATAAAAAAAAAAAGATGAAATCTAGTGCATATTAAATTACCGTTCATCAAAATGCTTGAATTTTACAATTAAGTTTTATTTAGTGAATTTTGATAAATATTTAATAGCTTTATAGAAGTGCATAAACTTGGTACGTTATTAATTTATAAGACCAACAAAATGTTTCATAAGACTTGTTTTCTATTTCCAAATTTTTAAAATTGATTTGACAAAATATTGTCAAAGTTATGAAGCTAATTATTGTTAATGAATTTCTATCCTAAAATCATCTAATCTAAAGATAAAGGAAGGTGAAAAATGCGGGGACAGACTTACGGCTACAAGTCTGTCTCTCAACTCTTCCTAAGTCCTAACTAATTCTATGTGCTCATAAATCTATGAAAGTACCAAACAATAAATATATGCTAAGTGAAACTTTTAATTGTACTCTAAAAACATAAATTCAGTTAATTCCAATTCTATTCCGATAAAATATAAATTGTGTAGAGTTTCACAAAGCAATCTATTGGAAATTCCAAAAGTAAAATTCCCATTGACTAATTAAAGTAGTTACGTGTTTCATGAGGTCTTTTCGGGGTAATAGAAAAAACTACATACATACTTCAACCTATTACATTTAGTCAGAAGGTGCCAACTGCCAAGAACTATAAAGCGGCATACATAACAGATGCAGATATAGAACCTCATTCCATTGCATGAAAATCTTCAATATACAAAAATAAATGAAACAATGAACTTCCTTTTTTTTGTTACAATAAAATCCCATCTCTCCAAAAAATAAACTATCAGTTTGGGACTTCCGTCCTCATTTACTTTGTCAAACAATATCCAGAGATTGTCAGATCAATTTAAGGCAATGAAAAGAATAAAAAATAGAATGAAATAATTTACAAATTGCCTTTGGCCGAAAAAATTACATGTCATTCATCTTTGTTTAATTTTATTGGTACAATTCAAGAGGATGGAGGTGGAGGGATCCCATGTTTTTGAAACTAATCAGGCATTTGAAATATACAATTCAACAAAGGTCTCACATCTCTGTGGATAGAGAGCTCCTTAAGAAGGGGAAGAAGCACACTCAAGAGCTGAAATTTAAATAATGAACCAAAGCATGAGCTAATGAACTGGAGTGCAGCTTCTTCCAGGTTTACCTGATTTATTTTTGGGAATTTCCTTTTGTTTCTTTTTTTAAAATAAAACTATACTGTCTGGTGCAGTGTAAAGTACAAGAACATCTTTGACGAGCCAAGCTCTTTCTGTTTTCCTTTTTCCTTGACATGCTTAGAAGGGACATTTTCATGGCATTGCACAACTAGGGGTTGATTGTAACATTTGGGGTTTGGGGTTTTGGGGGGTGGGGGGGAAGAGATTTGAATGTATGAAGAACCTACTCAGGTTTGCTAGCACCAAACAAAATGTAATAGATAAAAGGTAGTATTCACTTTTTGCTTCTTGAACATTATGGGGGGGAAAAAGTATCAAGTTCCCTAGATTTTAAAAAGAAAAAAAGTCAATAATATAGTCCTTCCAAAAGGATTAATTAACTTGCCCTTCTTTTTTAAAATTCAAAACCAAGTTGGTGCCAAACAAATTTAAGGACCAACTTAATCCTCTTGAAGAAGTTTAAGGACAATGAGCTGAATTTTCCCAACATAAAAGTGCAATCCCAAAAGCGTCACTGAGGATGGCCATCGGAGAAGTAAAATATCTTATTGGTTTAATTTTTTTTCTGTTATTTGTATTGTTTGATCAGCCCTTATTTTAATGTGAAAAAGCAAGCTTAACACTTTCCTGCTCTTAGTGATATGCTAACGTGAAGGTACAAAATTTAGGTGTGTCGTATAGACTAAAAAACGAGTTGAGTGGTAAAAAACCTGATCATCAGAAGTTTGCGAAGGTGAAAATGGTAGACATGGTATGGCATTCAAAGGTTGCAAGAGGAAACTGAAAGGGTTATTATTTACGATTACAACTCTGCTTAGCTTTGGGTTGGCATCAGGTTGGCTGGTAGAAGAAAAGAAGTGGAATTGGAAGGAATGGAGGCCGGCGCAGAGAGTGAGGGAGGGTGGAAGTGTCATCCAAGTCAAGGGCCACCTACAATACGAGTACCAAAGCTGAGTGGGTGAGACGAAGAGAAGAGAAGGGAATATAAAATAATAAGAGTAGAGAAGAGACCGTGAGCCTGGGCAACGTAGCGGAGATGTTGTCCGAGGCATCACATTCACAATCCTTAGATTCAGATCCAAGGGGCTTGAAGCTGAAGAGGTTGTGGGTGGGGGCCCAGGCCCAGGCCCAGTCCCAGTCCCAGTAGGCCTGGACGAGGTTGCGCAGGAGCAGGCTCAGCCACGTCAGCAGAGCCGACCAGGCGCCGTTGGAGGCTGAAGCCAGCTCCGACATTCGACTTATGAGTTATGAGAGAGCATAAGAAGACTCAGGGGCCGTTTGGATCACTTAGGAATTTAGGGAATTTGGAGAATTTTCAATTCCTAAATATAAATTTATTGAAAAATGTGTAACTTTGTGAAAAATTTGAATTGTATATAATAAATTTATGCTAGGAAGATGAAATTCTTCAAATTCCTCCATAACCCAAACAGCCCCTCAGAGAAAACGGACAATCAGGGAAAGACTTTTCTTTTCTTTTTTTTCTTTTTTCTATTTTTAATTCCAAGCTACCCACTACCGACTACTCCACTGGGTCCCACTCTTCAGTCATACTCTTCCACATAAATTTTCTTATCAGTTATCAAGTCTCAACTCTCAAGTTTGCATATCAATTCGTTAATCAATATCCACTTTAGAAACGCGTGTGACGTGTCTTAAGAAATGGTCAAATGGATACATGTACAAATGTTGAATTGTCCGACATGGGAATTGGGATGTGGATTTAATTTTGTCCAACAGATTGTACTGGATTCATTTTTTTGTTTTAAAAAAAATGTTTGCCAGCGGCATTGTACTAGATTAATTCCACAATTTTTTATCATTAATAAATATTATAAATAAATAAATAAATAAATTTATTAAATCGAAAAATATTTTAATAATCGTCATTGGCAACACTGATTCCAACCTTATTTAATTGCCACACTAGTTCCCTCCTCTCCTCACTCCCTCCTAGCATTTACCAAAAACCGACGGGTCGAACCCGCCCCACGTTAAATCCGTCCCATGGATCGGCCGACCCTAGACTGTCCATGGACCCGACTAGCGGCCCACTAGTACTGTCATGCTTAAACTCTAATTCTGGTATTCTCACAACTAGGATGTGTCAGAAGGTTTCATTGTACCCGTAGGATTACTCTACCCTTGTTAGACCTTTTATTGTGTATTGTTATGAACTCCTACCGAAATCTACCATTACATTTTTTTAAGCATGCCCTCAGGTTGTGTCCAGTGCACTGTTAAAAGTTAAAACATATGAATACTATCAGTCACTGTGACCATAACTTGTAAAATATGTTAAAGAGCTAATTAACCAAATAGCCCCAATGAATTTTATATTTGTTATTCGGTGAGTTGTTTTAAACATTTGTATTATATATCAGTTTTTATTTGATTATATTATGAGCCATAAGATAATCTCTAGAACATAGCTTATTATGTCTCAGTCAGAAAGAATGACAATCCTTTTACTGAGAACCAACACTTATTGAGAATACATAAGACGCATAAAATCTTTCAAAATGCATTTATCTGTTATACTTGATAATCAGACAAATTTAATGCTTACTTTCATAAAATATATATTAATTCGATCTATGTTTGAAATTTAACCTCCACAATAACAGCTAATCTATTGGAATTTAAAAATTTACTGGCAAATATACCAACAACATGTAAAAAACAAAAAATGATTTTTTTATTGGAAAAATCCTAAAACTAAACCTGCGTTCTTTATGTGGTAACAACCTTCATATATATATTTTTTCTTTTTGTCCTTTTATTATTTACATATATCTAAGCTGATTTAGCTTGGTCACGCGAAATTGACATGATTTCAATTGTCATAATCACAGACTCCTAAACTTGATAACACATTGGTTAGATCTGAAAGTTATATCAACTAATTTTGGGTGACAAATATTGAATTTTTTGTTGCTCACGGCAATATCAGAATAGTACAAAGGGTTAACTGACTTTTTTTTTTTTTTTGCCTATTTCAAATAAGGGGAATTTTCCATCAGAACAACATGTCAGCTCACTTCTCATCATATTATTGTCTACTCATAAAGCAAATAAAGCAAGATAGATGTGACATCTCTGAATTTTAGAATCTATTTGCAACACTTCAAATTCTAAGATCCTATTTGAAAAATGTTCATGTTTATCCACTTTGAAAATATCTCTTTGATCTTATCCACTTTGAAAATATCTCTTTGATTTTATCCATATTTTTAGTAGCTAAGTAATCAGTATTTATATAAATAGTTTCTAATAATTAATATCTTTATAAATAGGCTCCAATATCTTTATAAATAGTATTAATATTTTCAGAAATAATAGCTAAGTAATTCTTTTTTGCTTACTTAGCCATTAAGTAATCTAGAATATTTACCATTTTAGCCAGACCTCCACTATAAATATACCCTAACCTCATTTCATTTTATTTCGTATATCATTTCTGTTTCTCTCTCTTCCTAGCCAGGGGCGGATCCAAGTGAGGAAACCCCTGGCACGTGCCCGGGCATGATTTTAAAAAATTAAGGTGTGATATAAAGGCGGAAGAACTCGTGCCCGGGCTTTGCTCACACTGGTGCCCAGCCTTGAAGAAATTCATCTCAACCAAAAAAGCAAACTGATTTTTTATTCCTTATAAATTGGGCCTATAGGTTCATAACATTTGGAATTTAAAACTAATTTGCAAAGTTAGAAACTTCGAATGAACGCATTTGATTTTGTAATCTTGTAAAATCCCGTAAGAAAAAAAATATATATATAATGGATATTTTATTTTAAAATAATAAATATTAATAAAATTTCAAAGAAAAAAAAATAAAAATAAAACAAATTTTAAAACAATGCGAATTAATTTTTAAACCAAACTAAAACTTGGATCAAATTATTATAGATTAATAAGTTATAAAGAAATTCTCAGAAATTATGTTAATTAAAATCTCACAAATTTCTGGGCGTTTGGTCTGAAAATTATCGTAGAAATTATTCCAGTCCGTTGGATCTGAATTGTTATTTCTAGAATTATTATCATCCGTTGGATTTCATTTGATTTAAACCGTTCCATCTTAGATTGTTTGAGGTTGCCATAGAAAATCCAAACCTTAGCAAACCGACTAAGAGAGTCGGCTGCCTCTTCCCTTATCCTCTTCATTCTATCTTCCGTCCTTACCTTCTTTTCTCTATTTCTTCTTCGTTGCATCTCTCTCCCTTTCGATCGAACCTAGCACCAGACCCCAATCCCCTTTCACCTTTCTCTCCGATCACCTAACCCTTCCTCTCTCCCTCCGTTCGCTCACCCCTCCTCTGACTCAACACACCGAACCCACCTTACTGCCTCCCTATTCCTCCGCCAAATTCCCTCCTATTCCTGAACTCCACTCACGGCCAACCCCTAAACCCTTCACTGTTTTCCTCCACCCCACCTCCACAGAAAACCCCAGCCACACACTCACTCCACCTTCTCTCTCTCTCGTTGGTGGCGACAGTAATTGGCAGTGGCGACGGTGGCGCTTGGCGGCTGATCGGAGACAAGGAGACAACTCAGGCGGCAGCAGGCTGAGCACCACTCTCCTTTCCTCCGTCCTCTTCCTTTGTTTGCTATCTCGGTTTGGTAACCAACTTCCTCTCTCTTTCTCTTTGTTGTGCTGTGATTGCTTGTTGAAGCACGCATAAGAATTGATCTGTCGGATTGCTTGATTGAATTGTTGTGAATGTGTGCGTAGCCTCTAGATTGATCTGTTTATTGGAATATGTTGAGGCATGCCTTATGTTGATCTGTTGCTTGCTTATGTGGCTCGACTGAGCCTTAACTGATCTGTTGTGACACTTATTGTTGGCTCGTGTGAGCTTTGCTTGCTCTATGTTGAGCTTTGATCTGTGTTAGGACTAGATAGGCTGTGATTAAATCTCTTATGATCTGTTTATGTGCTGGCTGAGGCCATGCATTGAGTTTTGAGGCGTTACTTGCCTCTATTTGAATCTGTGATGGTTGGTTTGTGTTGAATGTTGCTCTCGGCTTGGTTATCAAGCTGGTACAGGCTTGGTACCAGCCATATGCCTCTTTGTTTGCATTCTGGTATGAGTCCAGGGACTCGTTAGTGATAATTTCTGGTATCAGGGACTATTCTATAAAAATCTTTGAACTGGTTTTAGACTAATTTATAAATGAATCTGTTATTAAGGACTAAAGTGTAATTCTAAAGTAATTAAAGTATTTCTGTAGGCTTATTACCCCACTGAACCGAAATATAAAAATGGAGTTTTGTTTAAGAAATGATTAATGCATAACTTAAGGCTTAAAACAACTATGACACTCAATATGCATTGTTGGCCGTAAATGTAAATGTTGAAAACAATGAAAAGGAATAAAGTTTATAAACTAATATTAGTTCAAATATGAAATGATCTCAATAAAGCTATAAACTGGATTATGAACGTAAAATAAAATATGGAAGATAATCTACAACAGCTAACCATAATTTGATTTAATTTTGGGATAACTAGTTAGATCGTTAGTCTAATCGGTAACTTTTTCGAACGTCAGGTAATCAGTCAGACTACTCAGGTGTAGTTCACTAACTACTGATCTGAGCAAGAGATGCAAAGCAGAGAAGAACTTCGTTGATGTTTCACAAAAGCAACTCTCTCTGTGACCGTCAATCCAGGTGTGGATTGTCTTTTCATGACTATTATGGATACCTTGGGTTTTGTTTAATTCTTAGTTAGTAATTAGACCATTAACTAAATGTGTGCATATCATGTCATCTACATTAAGTAAACAGTTAAGAGCATTTCATTAACTTAAAGATTAGTTTTGCCTAAATATAGGATATGCATTCATATTAACAAAGTGATTAATAACTTAAAAGTGCCTTAAATCAACACTTGCATTTGGTGCGGATCAGGATAGTGAGACCGAGTGAGATAAGAGCGTTTTGCACGCGATTTCCATTATCGGGAGTGATACCTCAGCCATTGCCGGTGGACTCCTTATGATAGCGATCTCGAGCAACGCGTTTCTGATGATCACTCAGCAGACCGACCGTCAGGCGGTACTGCGGTCACTTGATGGTTATTTGTGTTATTATTATATCCATTTGACTTGTGTTAGTATATTCCTTTGGCTTGACTTGAACCCACGACCTTAGGGTCCTGCGTGTGTCATTATACCAGACTGCCTCTCGACCCCCATGCGTCAGTTTACCGGTACCGTGTATTACTGCCTACTCCTCGACGGGGGATGTAGGGACGGGGCACTTACGAGTTGTCGAGCATTTACGCGTAGGCTGATCTGTCGGCACGGTTCATGTCATATGTGTTGGGATTTGTGAGATGGATTCTGGATTTTTGTGTGACTTATGATTTGACCATTGAGTGCGGGTGCTGTTAGAGATATGTCCTAGGAGCCAATCTTATTTAGGCCACTTCTATAGTTTATGTTATTGATGATTTCAGATCATTTGTTCTTTGATTTAATCGTTGACAGTTCATTCAGGTTGAGGATCTGAATTATAGATCACTGTTATTCATTTAGTAGTAAATGACAACGATAAATCTAAAAGTCCATAATCTTGATAATTAACAGAGAACATTAGTTATCAATAAGATTAGTATGCAGATTAAGTGATGATTAAGTTCTATAAATCATAGGTTAAGAGTAACCAACTTAATTGCATATGTATATGTTATAGAACATAGTACAGGACTGGACCCCACGAAATAAATATATGGATTGTGTTACGTGTCATTATTTATTTCGTTATGATTTTGGTTCTAAGTTTGAGATGATTATCTTTTCCACATGAGGATAGATGCTATAAATCATGTCTACCGCTGATTCCTGATAAAGGCTGCTATACGGACTTGATTTAAGTATTCTTGAATTGTGCGGGGAAAAGCTAATTATCAAGAAAACTGTATGTCCCTCATTAATTCACTTAGTGAGTGACGATATCTGTTTGGGCCCCTTGATGGAGATAGATTGTTTGCTAGCAACTGATACAATTATCTCTAGATCAAGAAACGTATAATCTGCAAGAATGACACGCTCCTATCTTGGATTATACGATGATATCGTGTGACATAAGAATCAAAATAGAGAAACTAATTATTCTCTCATACAGGATTGAAATATTGTAGCAGTACACTATTTATGTGAATTGGGAATCATAACGTGTTGCTAGATACCGCTTATGATTATTGGAATTAAATAGCGATTTAATTCCATGTCCAACATAGCATAAATCCTCAAAGGGTCACACATAATAAGGTGTTTAACCACACGTGCATTAATTGTTTATTTGCAACAATTGGTTTTGCAAAATATGATAAGTTGATTAATTAATCGTATACCGTTATGGACCGTTATGATTAATTAAGTCAAATAGATCATATCGAAATAATTAAATGCATTGACTAATTCCATATTAATTATTAAATAGTTAATAATTAATAATAATCAACACATTTAATAAAATGAGCAAATTGGGCCTTAAATTAATTAGTTGATTTAATGCCAAATGGAAGGTGTAATAAAATGGAAGGCTATTGGGCTCAACTTGACTTGAGGCCCAACCCACAAAGGGGTAGGTAGGTGCGGCTACCATAGGGGCATTTTGGTCCATCAAAAGTTGGATGAGAGCTAGGGTATGAGGTCTATATAAAGGGGTGTTCTTTGGGAGCAAACCCTAGCCTCCACACACCTCTCTCTCTCCTTCTCTCTTTGGCCGCACCTCACAACAAGGGAAGAAAAATTTCAGAATTTTTATTCCCTTTCTCTCTTCCACACACCACCTAGCTCATGTGTTGAGCAAGCTTTTCCACTAAATTAATTGGAGAATTAACTTGAAGAGGGAAAGCTTTGGAATTAGACACACTTCTCTCAATTACTAGCATAATTGATTAGAGAAGGTGGTTAATTCCTTAGTGGACTCGAGGCGCACGGCGTGGAGGTTCTTGGAGAGCACGCCACCGACACCAATCCGTTGGAACGAGCCTCTTGGTTGCGATACCAAGAGAGGTATACTTCCAACCCTTTTTCTCGTGTGTTTGAATAGCTTGTGTACTAGATTTTTTTTGTGTGATGTTCTTGGCTTAATTAACTTGTAATTAGCTAAATAAATGAAAATTACACACTTTCTAACAGTGGTATCAGAGCACATGGTCGTACTTAAGCTATTTTGACACTTAATTAAGAGAAATTGGCTAATTAATGGATTAGTAGAGATGATGCGTTTGTTTGCTGTCTGGAAATGGTATTTTCTGTGTTATTTCGCGTTTTTGGATGTGATAAGTTCTCTGGAAGATCTTTCCATCTACATGAAAGTTGTAGATCTGTGGATTGTGATTCTTTTGGCGTTGGATTCACATTTTTCTGAATTAGTATAGATTTACTGTGAATAAAACGGCGACAGTGCGCAGAATCAGTTTTTGCTTGCACTGTCCTGTTTGAATGGCTTGAAAGATTTATATTTTGAATATAAGTACCAGTGTTCTATGGCTAGAAATAAAGAGGACTTGAAGCTCTTTCTGAGCATGTATAAATTGTTGCATGACTCAGATTAATTTGTGGGTTTTTCAAGTATGAAAAGGAAGATCTTGTCAGATCCAGTTTGTTGAGCAAATCGATTGTTCTAATAAACTGTACCAACTGAGAACTCCTTTAAAAATTCTGTTTAAATGGAGTTGTTCTATTTTGAGTTAGAATTCCAGGAAAATTAATTTCATAATTTTTCGTGGATGTTTGGACCTTCAACTAGGTTAAAACCTTTCGATTGACAGTCTGTTCCAGTACAGAATTTGTTGATTGTTTAGGCTGTAACTTAATATTATTGAACTGAACTTGGTTATTTTCTTTTCATGAATGGATAGCCTGTAGTCTAAACAAGTGTTTCTATGTATATTGTATATATAAAAACTGGATAGAAGGTGGTCTAACAGACCAAATGGTTGAGAGGATAAGCTGAAAATCTCATAACGGTGTTTCGTGCACTTGTAAGAGATTTGTCTTTTTTGATTCTCCCAGATGGTTTAAGATCTCTTCTTGAAATTTTTACTGGTAGTCACAACTTTGATAAGGAGCTTAAGTAATTTATTTGAGAATTTTTGGAGACCGAAAACTGTTGTTTTTGTTGAATTCCATTAGTTACGTTTTTTGGTAAATTACTGTTTTTCTAAGTATTCAAACTAGTTGAAATTAATTAGAAAACTCCTTGTTTGATCTCCTTTCTGTTATGGGATGTTGAAAGAACTTTCTAAATGAATTTAAACAAGTTTGGTTGTTTAAAAATTGAGGATTTGTACACGGAATTTACTTATAGCAAACGATACGCAAAGATGCTTGAAAATCGTTAATTGGAAACAAAGTGCTTGTATGTGCTAACTTTGTTTTGTAGGTGGATAGTGGGTTTAGTATGGCTCAAGACTCAATGCCTTGTGGTTGTAAATGAATGCATGTGTGAATGTTTGTAATGCGGCCTTTGGTGCCATTAATTAATTTTTTGATTAATTTTTGATGTAACTTGTGAGGCTTGCATGCCCCTAAGGATAGGAAGGGAATATGATGTTTTCACATGTATTTTGCACCTTTATTTTATATAGGATTTAGATCCTTATAGAATTTAGTGGGAGGGAAAGGATTAGATTAGTTTTGCTCCATGGACGATGTGGCGAAACTAATGCAAGCGGGAGCCATACAAACCCACAACTATGAGATGCTTATATGATTATTTTGTTAGGTTAGGTATGGGTGTATGCTTACACGACCACCAAACAAAGTGTCATATGAATTGTTTGTCCCAAACTAAAACGAATAAGTTAAATCGCCCTCCTTCTCTCTATCCCCTTCACGCCGATTGTCACTCATGGCGCGGTCCGCCCAAGCGGACGTCATGATTGCCAATTCGGTAGTCGGGGTGCAAATAGCTAAGATTTGCAAGGAGCAAATAGTGAGAAGTGACTTTTCGATGGACCCAACTAGAGTTTGGACATCGGGGCGAAGTTCGCTTATGCGAACCAAGAGTCATGGTAAGATGATTGGTTGTAGAACCTACCTTATCTAATCATTTTGGATGACGTGCCATAGCAGGTCCATTTTGATAAAAATAGGGGTCTTGGAAATTCACTACATTTAGGGACATAATTTAATGTAGTGGAAGTTTTACTTAGTTAAAACAAATTTTAAAGCATAAACTAATTGACCTTAAAACTTATGTATTGTTGTAGATGTCTTCCTCATCTTTTACGCTACGTTCTCTTCTTGAGAGAGAGAAACTCGCTTTTAACGGTGCCAATTTTTTGGATTGGCATCGCAACCTAAGGCTTGCCTTTAGGTATGAGAAAAGAGAGTATCTCCTCACCACTCCCATGCCATCGGCTCCAAAGGCAACCGCTACCCAAGAGGAAAAGGATGCCTTTGCGAAGCATGAAAACGAGGACATGGAGATGTCCGTCGTGATGGTGGCAACAATGGAATCGGAACTCCAAAAGGAGTTCATGGATAGTGGCTATGGAGTGTTCGCTATGATCACTCGCCTATCCAACATGTTCCAAACTAAGGCCCGCACCGAAAGGGCCCGTCTCATCAAGGCCGTCGCCAACACTCTCTTGGCCGAAGGTCATGATGTCGGGCCACACGTCATGAAGATGGCGGGGTTGTTTCGGCAGCTTGAGAAGCTTGATACGCCCTTCCCTTCGGGGGCGATTCAAGACTTCATTCTCAATTCTCTCCCTCCAAGCTTCACCGGTTTCGTTGTGAACTACCGGATGAACGGCATGGACAAGAGCATGGATGACATCCAAAACATGCTCATTGAGACGGAGGAGAGTCTAAAGAAAGAGAAGGGCCCTAAGGATGTTCTTGCGGTGAGTGGAAAGAGCAAGAAGATAAGAAAGCGTGGCCGCAAAGGCAAAGGCAAAGGCCCGGTGACGCCCCAAGGTCCGGCCAAGGGTGCTCCCGTGGGTTCCAAGAAGAAGAAGAACCCGGCCACTTCCGAGACCGTTTGCTACTACTGTAGCAACAAGGGCCATTGGAAGAGAAACTGCCCAAGGTACCTAGCTGACAAGAAGGCGGGAACTGTCCAACCTTCTACCTCAGGTATTTTTGTCATCGAAACCCTTCTCGCTACTTCTCACACAGATTGGGTATTCGATACTGGTTCGTGTGCTCACATTTGTCGAAATGTGCAGGTCCTAAAGAATAGAAGGCGGCTCGAGAAAGGCGAAGTTCAACTCCGCGTCGGTAACGGCACGTGCGTCTCCGCTATGGCCGTTGGGAGCGTGGAACTAACTTTGCCTAATGGTTTTGTGTTGGAACTCAAGGATGTTTTTGTAGTTCCATGTATCACTCGAAACATTGTATCCGTTTCTTGTTTGGATTTGGATGGTTATGATGTTGTAATAAAGAACAAGTGCTTGACTTTGTTTCGTAATGAAGTTCGTTTTTGTGATGCACAGTTATTGAATGGTCTTTATGTGCTCGATTCGAATGGATTTGTTTTGAGTGTTGAAAATGACAAAAGGAAACGTAAGGTTTCACATGAGAATGCGACTATAATGTGGCATTGCCGCTTAGGTCATATCAACGAGAAACGCATCAAGAGACTACAATCCGTTGGTCTCTTGGATCAATTCGCTTTCGAGCCAATTGACACTTGCGAATCTTGTTTGATGGGAAAAATGACCAAAGCGCCTTTCCCCAACAAAGGGATAAGGGCAAATGGATTGTTAGATCTCATACATACCGATGTATGTGGACCTATGAGCATTTGTGCACGTGGAGGTTTCTCATACTTCGTCACGTTCACTGACGATTATAGTAGATACGGGTATATCTACTTGATGCGTCATAAATCTAAAACCTTTGACAAGTTCAAAGAGTTTAAGAGTGAAGTTGAGAACCAACTTGATCGAAAGATCAAGGCCTTACGATCCGATAGAGGTGGTGAGTACTTGAGCCATGAATTTGGCGATTATCTAAAGGAGTGTGGAATCATTCCACAACTCACTCCACCAGGAACACCACAATGGAACGGTGTGTCCGAAAGGAGGAATCGAACTTTGCTAGACATGGTTCGATCGATGATGAGCCAAACTGATTTGCCTATGTCCTTTTGGGGTTATGCAATTGAAACCGCAGCTTTTACTTTGAACCGTGTTCCATCAAAGTCCGTTGAGAAGACGCCCTATGAGCTTTGGTTTAAGAAGAAACCAAGCATGTCGTTTCTCAAGATTTGGGGTTGTGAAGCTTATGTGAAAAAGCTAGTGAGCGATAATCTTGGACCCAAATCGGACAAATGTCACTTCGTAGGATACCCTAAGGAGACAAAGGGTTACTACTTCTATAACCGCAACGAGAACAAGATAGTTGTTGCTCGTTATGGTGTGTTCTTGGAGAAAGAATTTCTCTCAAGAAGAAGTAGTGGGAGCAACGTGGCGATTGAAGAAATTCAAGAACCGCAACAACAAAGCATGCCTCAAGTAGGCAATGTAGTAGTTCCCGATATGGTGCCAAATGAGGTTGCACAAAATGTGGATGCACCGAATGAGATTGTAGTCGAACCCATTCCACAAGTTGTTGTGGAAGAAGAGGCTCACGAACAAGCTCTCTCAAATGAAAACTCAAACATATCGCGAGTCGATGATGTTGAGGAAGCACCTTTACTTGAAGTTCAAGAACAAAGCCCACAAACCGTTGTGGAGCAAGTTCAAGAACCTCAAGCATCTACCCTACGAAGATCGGCAAGGCCAAGTCGTCCACCTATAAGATATTTAGGTTTGCACGACGTTCTCGTCATGGAGAACGATGAGCCTTTGACCATTGATGACATGAAAAGAAAACCAGACTCCAAGGAATGGCTTAAAGCCATGGAATCCGAAATGCAATCCATGTATGACAACAAGGTATGGACCTTGGTTGATCTTCCCAACGGAGTAAAACCCGTTGAGAACAAATGGATCTTTAAAAGAAAGGTCGACATGGATGGCAACTTGACCATTTACAAAGCACGACTCGTAGCGAAAGGTTACAAACAAGTTCATGGTATTGACTATGAAGAAACCTTCTCGCCCGTCGTTATGTTCAAGTCAATTCGGATCATGTTAGCAATTGCCGCATTCTATGATTATGAGATTTGGCAAATGGATGTCAAAACCGCCTTCCTAAATGGAAATTTAGAAGAGGACGTGTATATGACACAACCCGAGTGTTTTGTGGATCCAAAGAATGCTAACAAAGTATGCAAGCTTCAACGATCCATTTATGGATTGAAGCAAGCATCAAGGAGTTGGAACAAACGCTTTGATGAAGAAGTCAAGAAATTGAACTTCGTTCAAAGCGAAAAGGAACCTTGTGTTTACAAGAGGATCAGTGGGAGCGTGGTTGTGTTTCTTGTTCTATATGTTGATGATATCCTCTTGATCGGGAATGATATCCCCGAGTTGAATGCAGTTAAGGATTCATTGAAGAAGGTGTTCTCAATGAAAGATTTGGGCGAAGCCGCCTATATCCTAGGAATCAAGATCTATAGAGATAGATCGAGAAGGATGTTAGGCTTGAGCCAAGATGCATATATTGACAAAGTGTTGAACAAACACAACATGGCAAATTCCAAAAAGGGATTCTTGCCTATGTCACATGGCATTTTCTTGAGCAAGTCTCAAAGTCCGACCAATGATACAGATCGGGATTACATGAAGAAATTCCAGTATCCATCTGTGGTCGGATCGATTATGTATGCCATGCTATGCACTCGTCCCGATGTGGCACATCCGATTAGCGTGACTAGTCGATTCCAAGCCAATCCCGGCATGGCACATTGGACTGCAGTCAAGAATATCCTCAAATATCTCAAGAGAACAAAGGATAGCATTCTCGTATATGGTGGAGACCAAGAGCTCGTTGTAAGTGGTTACACTGATGCTAGTTTCCAAACCGATCGAGATGACTCAAAATCACAGTCCGGCTTCGTATTTCTGCTCAACGGTGGTGCCGTGAGTTGGAAGAGTTCCAAACAAGATACTACGGCCGATTCCGTCACCGAAGCAGAATACTTAGCGGCTGGTGAAGCAGCGAAAGAAGGTGTATGGATCAAGGAGTTCTTGACCGAGCTAGAGGTGGTTCCAAGCATCTCAGGTCCAGTGGATATTTACTGCGACAACACGGGAGCCATAGCTCAGTCCAAGGAGCCTAGGTCTCACCAAAAGTCTAGGCACATTCTACGACGATTCCATCTCATCCGTCAGTTGATCAATGATGGATGGGTCAAGGTCAAGAAGGTGGACGGTGCCGCGAACACAGCGGACCCTCTGACAAATCCTTTATCTCGAGCCGCACATGAGTTGCATGTTGCATCCATGGGGATTAGGCGTATGCCTGAGTGGCTTTGAGTTGTATCTTTTATTACTAGGCTTTAGTATGAGACATGTATATTTTGGATATTACATTGAGTACTATGCACTTGCTAGAAGTCACCATTGATTGACTCTAGGCCAAGTGGGAGATTGTTAGAGATATGTCCTAGGAGCCAATCTTATTTAGGCCACTTCTATAGTTTATGTTATTGATGATTTCAGATCATTTGTTCTTTGATTTAATCGTTGACAGTTCATTCAGGTTGAGGATCTGAATTATAGATCACTGTTATTCATTTAGTAGTAAATGACAACGATAAATCTAAAAGTCCATAATCTTGATAATTAACAGAGAACATTAGTTATCAATAAGATTAGTATGCAGATTAAGTGATGATTAAGTTCTATAAATCATAGGTTAAGAGTAACCAACTTAATTGCATATGTATATGTTATAGAACATAGTACAGGACTGGACCCCACGAAATAAATATATGGATTGTGTTACGTGTCATTATTTATTTCGTTATGATTTTGGTTCTAAGTTTGAGATGATTATCTTTTCCACATGAGGATAGATGCTATAAATCATGTCTACCGCTGATTCCTGATAAAGGCTGCTATACGGACTTGATTTAAGTATTCTTGAATTGTGCGGGGAAAAGCTAATTATCAAGAAAACCGTATGTCCCTCATTAATTCACTTAGTGAGTGACGATATCTGTTTGGGCCCCTTGATGGAGATAGATTGTTTGCTAGCAACTGATACAATTATCTCTAGATCAAGAAACGTATAATCTGCAAGAATGACACGCTCCTATCTTGGATTATACGATGATATCGTGTGACATAAGAATCAAAATAGAGAAACTAATTATTCTCTCATACAGGATTGAAATATTGTAGCAGTACACTATTTATGTGAATTGGGAATCATAACGTGTTGCTAGATACCGCTTATGATTATTGGAATTAAATAGCGATTTAATTCCATGTCCAACATAGCATAAATCCTCAAAGGGTCACACATAATAAGGTGTTTAACCACACGTGCATTAATTGTTTATTTGCAACAATTGGTTTTGCAAAATATGATAAGTTGATTAATTAATCGTATACCGTTATGGACCGTTATGATTAATTAAGTCAAATAGATCATATCGAAATAATTAAATGCATTGACTAATTCCATATTAATTATTAAATAGTTAATAATTAATAATAATCAACACATTTAATAAAATGAGCAAATTGGGCCTTAAATTAATTAGTTGATTTAATGCCAAATGGAAGGTGTAATAAAATGGAAGGCTATTGGGCTCAACTTGACTTGAGGCCCAACCCACAAAGGGGGTAGGTAGGTGCGGCTACCATAGGGGCATTTTGGTCCATCAAAAGTTGGATGAGAGCTAGGGTATGAGGTCTATATAAAGGGGTGTTCTTTGGGAGCAAACCCTAGCCTCCACACACCTCTCTCTCTCCTTCTCTCTTTGGCCGCACCTCACAACAAGGGAAGAAAAATTTCAGAATTTTTATTCCCTTTCTCTCTTCCACACACCACCTAGCTCATGTGTTGAGCAAGCTTTTCCACTAAATTAATTGGAGAATTAACTTGAAGAGGGAAAGCTTTGGAATTAGACACACTTCTCTCAATTACTAGCATAGTTGATTAGAGAAGGTGGTTAATTCCTTAGTGGACTCGAGGCGCACGGCGTGGAGGTTCTTGGAGAGCACGCCACCGACACCAATCCGTTGGAACGAGCCTCTTGGTTGCGATACCAAGAGAGGTATACTTCCAACCCTTTTTCTCGTGTGTTTGAATAGCTTGTGTACTAGATTTTTTGTGTGTGATGTTCTTGGCTTAATTAACTTGTAATTAGCTAAATAAATGAAAATTACACACTTTCTAACAGGTGCTTCACTCTCGTATTATTATATGAACTCCGTATATTACTACGTTATTATTATCCGCTTCTCCAGATACTTTTCAGATTTTACTTTGGCATGTCACTATGTGTGGATTAGTAATATCATTAAATTATACTCACACTTAGAAATTATAATATAGGAATTAAAATAATCTAACTTATGTATGGTGTAGTTCCTAACTAGTTTTTAACCAAAGCCTTAGGTTTATCCTTGTTCCACCACTGAGTATTCGCGTACTCAGCCCACAAAATTTTCATTTGTGGAGCAGGTTCAGGTCTGACTGAAGGCGATTCGAAGATAAAGATCGCTTACCGCTGCTGGATGATGTCATATGATATCTGAGTTTCTTCAGATATTGATCTTTTGTGTACTTTAAATTTGGTATTATTATAATGACATTATTTTGTGATTTACTATGTTTAAGATACTAAAAATTTAGCCTTACGTGTATACAAGAGAGTGTATGCACGTGGCGGGGTTGTCCTCCTCGGATTCTGATTTGGTTCGGGGTGTGACAAATCTTTTCTTTTCTTTTCTTTTGTCTTTTAAATAATGTTTTTCATCTTAGCATTTTTTTTAACCGATCCCAGTACTTGATTCTATTTAAATTTGTTTCTCATTTTACCAAGTTTTTATATTTATCTTTTCCATCTTTCAAATTTTATTAAATAAATAAATTCTTGGTAGTCTTAAATTTTATTTTAGATTATTTTCTAATTCTCGTTTTATTTTTAGATTTATATTATACTGGAAGGTTCATAAAACTATTTGTTTCATTCTTAAATTCCTATATAAATTGTTCAATATTTATGTGTTTTACACGACAATCCCGTGCACGAGCTATATGGTGCTTGAAGTTGAGTGCATGATTTATAATATAAAAATTGAAATGTGATGAATATCATCTATTTTTTTTTTAAGTTATGATCAAATATTGCATGTTTCTCCTCAGCTTTCTTCGTTTACTCCTTTTTTTTTTTTGGGCAATCAACTATAGCAATGAGAATAAAAATATAGAAAATAATCAGGGTCTTAAATTTAGAATGAAAACAATAAATTGCAAAATTTAATAATTTATTAAGTGTGTGTATGTATATAATATTTAAAATTATATATGTATATGTAATATTTAAAAAAAAATGTATATATATTTTATTTATTAAATAATTAAAAATATAAATTATATTTAATTTTTATTGTGCCCGGCTTAAAAAAATCCTGGATCCGCCACTGTTCCTAGCAAACTTTGAATACCGCCTTGACTTTGAATAGTCGGCCATTTGGAATTCGAGTCATACGTCACATTTATAGTCATCCCGATTTGCTTGTGCTATGGATCGCTCAGTCAGGTAACCAGACTTCTCTATAATTAGTTTCGTATTGCTTGAATTGATTACCGCTTGGTTTTGATTACATGTGTATGCCCGTATGTGGTATGTTTTGCGGGATGTCGGGTTTAGAATCCTGGATCTCTGAATTTGTTCATGCATGCACCCTGATCCCCCTGCTAGGGGAGGGGTTTGGTTTTGATCCCCGATACAGGAGAGGAACTTTATTCCTGATTTCGTTCTGATCCCCGATATAGGGGAGGAACTTTATGTCCTGATTTGGTTCTGATCCCCGATTCTGGGGAGGAACTTTATGATTGGTTCTGATCCATGTGACTAGGGAGGAACTTTTTGTCCTGATTATGACTTGATATGACTGATCTAGACCCGATTATCTCCGTGAAATGTATGTTTTGTTCTGTGGATTAATCCGATTATGTTTAATTTGCTTTATCAACTAATATAGAGAAGCTGGGTCGTTAAATAACCGGTTACTGAACTTTGTAGCCGACATCCGTTTTATTCCTTTTCTGCTTGCGACGTAGATTGACGGGCCGTCAGATGGATGCAGAAGATACCGCCCCACCGTCACGCCCCGTGTGTCGGCGTGTCGGCGCGGGGTGTGACAATAGATATGTCATAGGAAGCCTATATTGAATACTGAATGGCTACAACTTTCATAATAATTTCATCACACACACTGAACTTACAATTCTGGATATCAGTAGATAGCGAATCCAAATGCCGTGTCGTACGGGACGGTCCAGGCATGCAGCGCACCCATCCCAATTCTGGATATCTGAGAGAGGTTTTATAAAAACGGTATGAGTGGCAAATATCTGAATAAAATGATTTTAGAGTGGCATTAAGCTAAGGTTTTATTTTGGAGTGGTATTTTTTAAATTTGTGATTTTGAGGTGGCACTCATCCAATCCAATTTTCCCTAAACTTTTAAGACAACTAGTAGTAATCCAATGATCCAATCCAATTGATAGAATAAAATAGGGTGTGGGCCGTGTGGCATGCTAACTGGTTACTGGACTGGGTAAGGGCCGGGGCTAACGGTCTAACGGGCTAAAGGGCTAACTGGCTAACGGGCTAACGGGCTAACTGCTAAGCAGATGAGAATTGAGATTGGATGAGAAGGTGTGCCAGCCCTTCTCCTTCAGTTCATAATAAGCATATAAATATAAATATATTATAATGGAAGCAAAAAGGGAAGTAAGTGAGTTTTGCTTGAGGGGTAAGGAATAAGGAATTAAGGATGGATTCCCAATTTGTAATTTCCCTTTTTAATTTTATCAGGAGACAGGAGAAAGAAAACGCGTGTGCTTGTTAATTAAGTAATGTAATAATCGTAAATTGTAGGTTGTAATTTGGTAGCGGAAAGAAAGTAAACGCGTGCGTTCATCTATATCTGTCTATTATTAATTACTTTGCTTGCTTTCCCAATCTCTATCTCATCATCTCTCTCTCTCTCTCTCTCTCTCTCTCTCTCGCCCCTTTAGTTTGGTTTGTTCTCCTTCTCTTCCCCTATTTGTATTTGCATTTCTATTGGTAATTTGGTATCCATCCATCCATCCATCCTCAAGGTTAATATATCAATCAGCACTCAGCAGTAGAAGAGTTCTTGGGTAAAATCCTTCAACTCTCTATCTCTTCTAATTTTCCAATTATAGAACTTTTGATGGTTGTCCAGCCAATTTTGACCTTTTGTTTTTGCGGGGATACCTGTTAAATCAACTTCCCTTTTACTTTCTCCCTCCTCACAACACAATTAATTAATTAATTAATTAATTAATTAATGTTGTTAAAATCAATTGCATTTTTTCTTTTCTTTCACTTTTTCATCTACAGCTAACAAAACAAAATGGGAGGTGGAAAGGACAAACATGACAAGGGGTACCCATATGGGTACCCTGCTGCTGGTGGATATCCTCCTCCGCCTGGGTCCTACCCGCCTCCACATGGCTATCCGTCGGCTCCACCTCTAGCTCCAGGCGGTTATCCACCTCAAGGATATCCTCCCCAAGGGTACCCACCTCAAGGATACCCTCCTGCTGGCTACGGCTATCCACCTGCTGCTGGATACCCACCTTCCCATTCCCATGCTGGCTATCCTCCTACTGCTTATCCAGGACCAGCACCCGGCCCATCTCACTCTGGTACCTTATTATCTACTTATTTTATGAGTTATTATATCCTTTTCATGTTTTATCTTAAATAAAATTGAATTCATCATAGTTCTGCAGTTACTGTGTTTCAATTTATTTATTTTTTAATCTCTCCCAGATTAAAATTATATACGGTACCAAATGTGCTAGAATCTCGTCCATAGGTATTTTATATTTAGCATCATTGTCCTATAGTGATATTTTTAGTTCTTTTTATTTTGAGAATAAGGGCAGTGAGAATAGTATCAGTTTCTAATCTGTTCTGCTCTTTTTGGATGGGCCGGAATTTGCAATTCCAGGCTTTTATATGCCAAATTTATTAGAAACAATCCAAATTCTTCACAAAGTTACACATTTTTCAATAAATTTATTTCTAAGAATTGCAAATTCCTACCCCCATCCAAACAGGCCCATAAGAAAGTTGTTAAATGAATATCACTCCTCTAATTTAAAGTCACATGCTTTTAGCAAGATTGAATTGTACCGATGATGTCCACTTCAGTAGCCAACTTAACTCTCATTGTGCTCTTGAGTCTTGACAGCCACTGTTAAGGGTTTTGAAAAAGCTTTCATCAAATTGTGTACCTTGCTAGTGATCGAGGTCTGATATCGATCCGGTGTCAGTTTGTGAGGCTATATTTCTTCTCACATGCATTTCTACACTGTGATCTTTCCTACATTCTTACCAGTTTATCACCACTTAGGTCATGGGGCTGGCATGGGTGCACTTCTAGCTGGCGGTGCGGCAGCAGCAGCGGCTGCATATGGGGCCCACCAGTTGTCTCATGGCCACCATGGCCATGGCATGTTCGGCCACCATGGCAAATTCAAGCATCACCATGGCTTTGGCCATCATGGCAAGTTTAAGCATGGCAAGTTCAAGCACCATGGTTTTGGTGGGAAGCATGGGTTCATGGGCGGTAAGCATGGGTTTTTTGGCAAACACAAGTTCAAGAAGTGGAAGTGATATCCTTTTAGAGAGGTCAGGTTGGTTTGTGCTAGAAGAACCATATTAGTAGTATCAATCAAGTATAAACTGACATTAAATTAAAGTTCATTTGTATTGGGGCAATGTATGTACGTGTTATAAGAATAAGCTGTGCGCCTGTGCCGTCTGCTAGATTGATCCTGGTACTATGTTTACCGGGTGTTGTTCTGTATTATATGGGAAGATTTAATTTGTTTCTGGGAAGGTGATTTCTTGTTCTCTCTCTCTCTCTCTCAGGCCACCATGGTAAATATTGGAAATGCATGTTCGGTGAAAATGGAGTATATATCCATTATTTCAAATATTGGGCGTCTTTTTGTTTTACATCAAAAGTAGCTAGGCTTGTGTGTTACATGTACATCCCGACTGTAGCCTGGTAGACGACTAGAAAACATTGAATAATTAATAAAATTAAATAAACATAACTATCATTTTATACCCACCAGATCTGAGAAGGTGATCCTCTTTTCATGTTTTCAAATCAAGAGTTCTGGTGGTTTCAGTTTTGATTTGATGATGGTTGGGAATGCTTACCATCAGATCGAATTCAAAGTGTTGCCGAAAGATTAAATTTTAAGCATATTTATATAATATAATACTTGGTGGATCTCGCCATCACTAAAAAAGTATACATAATAAAAAGAAGTCACATTAAACTTTTCAACAGTATTCCTGTGATTTGTGATTTGTGAGGCTTGTAGTTTTAAATAAACATAGGGTGGGATAGAAAACCAAAAGCAATATTAAACTGATTTAATGTTTTGTCTAAGAAAAAAGAGAGGTTTGTTTTCTTTTTACTAGTTTGTTTAATTGAGGCAATGATTATGAAAGGGACAGGAATTGATTACTTGCAAGATAATTCCTGTAGCATGAATACTAGGCAATCTCTGTTCTCGTCAGACCTCAATTCCGTGCTCTTCTTTCTAGTCTAGAGCAATAACATGTACATGGTGCATAATTGCATTGGTGCTGGTCTTTCTCTTTCTCTATCTCTGTCTGTCTCTAGTAAGTAGTAAGTGCCTACATACAGGAGTTCAGATCTGGTGCCGCGCGGCACACCGTGTAGCGCGGCATCGTAGCCGTCTGATCAAGATCCAATGGACAAGGGAGCTCCGTGCATGTAACCTAGATTGATAGGCCCGTAAAAAATGAACCGTCCGATCAAGATCAGACGGCTCGTACGCGCGCTACACGGTGTCCCGCGCTACACGGGATTCGGGTCCTACATACAGTCATACAGATAGAAAGCAAGGGGTTGAAGCTTTGAAATTGAGATGAGATGAGATGAGGTGGGGCGTGGGGTACTCAGAAGTCAGAAAGCGCTTCACATTGTCAAATACCCATCTGGTTGACAGATCGATTGATGGAAAAGTCTAGCTAGCTACTTACTAGCTGCCCCCTCCCCTAGTCCCCTGCCTAGCATCAAAATTCAAATGTGCCTCGTATCATTCTTTGCATATATAGTTTAAAACCCTTTTCAAATTATTAATTATTAAATGAGAGCAATGCTGCCTACTTGATACCTATCTATCTATCTATCTATCTTTACCTGTTGCCTCTTGATCATCCATTCATCCCTGACTAGGACTCCTTTTTTATTAGTCTTCTACCTAGCTAGCTACGGTATTCTTGTATATTGTGTTTATAGACAATAAATATATCTTGTTTCCATTTGTATTTTTGTATTGAATATGTTAGCTTTATTTTTTGCATCTTATTTGAATTTGTATTTTTATGAATGACTATAAATCTTACCAAATAATTCTTTAATTCGAAAAAGTTACTGTAGTCAGACACGCACACATGGGGTATATATAAGCTAATTAAATATTTCATGATTTCTATAAATTGACTATAAATGTTTGGGCAAGGAAAATCCAAGCAGGCAAGCACTTAAATGCATGCCTACCTCTTGGCTATTGTTAGAATTAAGGGAATGTCGATTCTCTGTGGCAGTTTAGGGGTTGTCATATTGTGGCATATGATCTCGGAGCAATCATGACAAAGTATAAATTTTGCAACAATATATATGTATGTGCAATGTGCTGGTCCACAAAGGCCACAGAGAAAGTAGAGCATTAATGTAGGATGCATCATAATCATCATCATCATCATACATATATGAATTTCTCGTGTCAGTGACAGTGAGGCCTAACAATAATAATAACAACAATAACAAAAGCAAGCATGCATGAGAGCGATGGAAGTCAAGCAGTTGACCTTACTTGGTGTGTTGACAGTTGACTTAAAAGGGTGCAATGCAATGAGCAATCCGCGTTGACTGTTTAGAGCACTTTCGGTTTGTGGATGTGGGATTTGAATAGCACACAGTTGCATCTGCAGTCCTATTTCTATGATTGTGGCCGGTACCATGCCTAAATTAATTAAAGAAAAAGAAAAGGCCACACCACACTCCTCTTTTTAACTTTTAATCTCTTCCAGTTGCACACCTCATAGCTAATAGCTTTGATTAACTATCACATTGTTGATTGTTGTAATTTTTTTTATTTCATTCTTGACCAAAACCCAGCAAAGTGGTTTACCCTTTTAAACGTACAATCTATTAATTTCCAACAGAGTATTAAACCACGATGTACTGGGATAATGAAATCAGAGACTTTTCTGATGAATTATCTCTTAGTCGAAAATGTTCAACATTATATCGTTTTGTAAAATTTTTTACTTTCTAGATATATATTTAATTGTCAAATATATAATCCATGAGAAAAATGCTATCAAATTTTGACTTCTGTTTCTCTTTAATTAGGATTTATTTGCACATAGAATAGTGCAAAAATTATATTATTCTGGATAGTAAAGTGAAATAGAAGATGGTGCTGCTTAAAGTAGACTGGAAGAAGTGCTTCTCTCTCTATATTAGAAGAGTGGGTATGTTATTTGATAAAATGTTAGCAATCCTTTTTAGCAGGAACAACACTCTAATTTGCTATTTAGTAAACAAGTCCTTTATACTTGGGAATTCATCTCTACAATCATAATATCGACAATCAAACAATCATTCAACGATCCCGTGCTTTCATTTTTATTTTCGTCATCACGTGAGCGGCGGCACGTGAATTATCAAAATTTTTAGATAAGATAAAAAATCCATCTCTCTCCCGTCTAAATCTCTCTCTCTTTCTCTCTCAAGATTTGAAATTATCAAAACCCACTTCTCTCTCTGTCTCTCTTTCTCACGATCTCACCTCTCTCTCGAGGTATGAGATCTTAAGCAGATCTGGTCGAAGTCTCATCCGTCGTGTCCTAGCCACCACGCCAGTGCGGTCCCGCCATCGTGCTCGACCACCGTCCCTGCTCGACTCCGCCATGAGCCACCTATATTGGATAAGTTGAGGTAAAACGCTACCTTCGTCCGTTCACCCCTCCACCCAATCGGCGCCACTTCTCTGGAGTCTCGACCTAGACACAAAGGAGCTAGCCTGGAGATCTAGTTCTGTTACAACTTGGGAGTAACTAAATTGTTATAAGGGATGATATTAATCATATAAGCGAGTAAATAATATTCATATCTGATTCTGCTGTTTTTTGGGAGTAACTAAATTACTATAAGGGAATAAATTTATCAGTATAAGGGAGTAAATAATATATACAACAAAGTAAATAATATTCATATCTGATTATGCTGTTGTTTGGGAGTAACTAAATAGCTTTAAGAGAGTAAATAACTAGTATAAAAGGAGTATCTAATATGTATGGGGGAGTAAATAACATTCAGAACTAATTCTACTGTTGTTTGGGAGTAACTAAATAACTATAAGGGAGTAAATAAGTAGCAGTAAGGGAATATTTAATACAAGTAAGAGAGTAAATAATATTCATATCTAATTCTGCTATTGTTTGGAAGTAACTAAATAGCTATAAGGGAGTAAATAACTAGGGCTCCGTTTGGATGGCTTCTTCCTAGAATAAGGAATAAGGAATAACCACTTTTTACCAATAAATTTATTTATAACCATCCAAACTCTTCACAAAAGTTACACACTTCCTGTTGTCCCTAAGGGGGGCGGCTCAATCAAGGTTTAGCGGAAGCGATTGAGGTTTTAGACCGGTTTGGTATGAACTACCCTAACACAATTCAATTGGTACCCAATACAAGCAAGAACACAAGCAATTCACAATGCAAGATAATAAAGAGAGAAAGAGAGAGAGAAATTGAACACGCGATGTGATTACGGAGTTCCGACCCGCTAGAAGAAGCTAGCCTTAGTCGTACGTCTCCGGGAGTTCCGCTACCACGAAAGGGCGCGCTCCGTTCAATTCCACAACGAACGGGACTACAACTTCGAACCGAATCACCTCGTCACAAGGACACTCGAGGCGGATCGGCCTAACTCGAATGGCACAACGGCCTCAAAGGAGAAGAGCTCTCAACCTATTCCAACCTACACCTAGCGACAATGTCGGGGCGGTGGTGTTTGAGGCTACTAAATCTCTCAAGATGGTCTAGCTATGAAAAGCTCAAGTGGGAGAGTATCCCTATGCTCAAAGGCTCAATTCTGGTCTAATTTTGCAAAGTGAAGCCACACAATGAGAGAGAACAAGGGGTGGATATATATAGGGCTCGAAATGAGCAGTTCCCCAGCAAAAACAGGCCACAGCGTTGTACAACGCTGAATAGCGTTATACAACGCTGGAATATGACCGTTGTAAATTCTAACGGCTCTTTAATATAGCCGTTGGTCTGTCAGAGCGTTGTGCAACGCTATTTGCCGTCGCACAACGCAGGAGTGTAAAACCAAAGGAAAGCTCCGACAATTCCGTTGGAAATTGTCAGAGCGTTGCTTGCCACTGAATGGCGTTACACAACGCTAAAGGGAGACAAAAGGAACAACTCTGACAGATTCAACAGAGCGTTGTACAACTCTATATGCCGTCACACAACGCTAACGTTACCCAACGCTGAAAGACGTTGGCTAACGTCTCCAGAGACTTTGCATGTAAAAGCAGCACAGCTAACTTGGGATTATTGTGGCGTTGTGCAACGCTATATGGCGTTGCACGATGGTACTCAGGAAAATTTCCAGGTTTTTAACTGTAGCGTTGTACAACTCTACGGAGCGTTGTACAACGTTGTGACTCAGCGTTGCCTAACTCTATATAGCGTTGTGCACGTTGATTCACAAAAGTATGAATTTAGCTGTTCTAGCGTTGTGTAACTCTATCTAGCGTTGTACGACGCTAGGTCACAGAAAACAGGATTTTGCTGGTTTATTGAGCTTTTCGCTATCTAGACCATTTCAAGGATAAACAAGGACTAAAGTATACCTTCTATCCTAGTCTAAACTAGCCTATAAGCTCTCTAATGACTTGATCTTGATCTTTCTTAAAGCTTTTATCCAAGTCCTCATAAATTGTATCTTCTTCCTATAAAACTCAAAGAAGATTGTTAAATGCCAAATGATATTGTTTTGCAATCGACAAACCTAGAGACGTTTAGTACAACACTTCCCAATAAATTTACCCATTCCCAATAAATTTCTTCTCTTCTTCCTTCTTCCTACCTTATTCTCAACCCATCCAAACGGAGCCTAGTATAAAAAGAGTATCTAATATGTATAAGTGAGTAAATAACTAGTATAAAAAGAGTATCTCATATCATCATATGTATAAGGGAGTAAATAACATTCAGAACTGATTCTACTGTTGCTTGGAAGTAACTAAAAAACTACAATGGAGTAAATAATTAGTAGTAAGATAGTATTTAATACAAGTGAGGGAGTAAATAATACTCATTTCTGATTCTGATAACTGCAGGGCAGGGCTGGGCTGGGCGACGGGAGGGCTGCGCGACGGCGACGACAGTTCTGGGCGACAACTACGGGAGGGCTGCGCGACGACGATGGTAGGGCTGGACGACGACGACAGGGCTGGACTGCGCGACGACGACGACAGGGCTGCGCGACGGCGATGGCAAGGCTAGACGACTGCGACGGGAGGGCTAACGGCGACTGGAGGGCATGACGGCAGGGCTGATGGGGACGGGAGGGCGCGACGGAAGGGCTGATGTCGACGAAAGGGCGCGGCGACGATGTGCGAGAGAGAAGGTGCGAAGGGAGAGGAGGTGAGGAGAGGAGGAGAGAAGGTGAGGCGGGGGTGAGAGAACGCGAGTGAGAGGACCTTTCCTTTTTTGGCATCGCGCAGTTTCTATTTTCGATCATAATTATTTGATTGCATGTTTAGTTGATTGTACTTATCAGCGCCGTTTATACTTAGCTACCTTATCCGTTTCTACAAAAGAATAATAAACAATCTATACTATTAATTATAAAAACTGTGACCGCGTTTTTTATAAATAAAAATAGTTTTCTATTTTTGCATGTTCTATCATTATTTAATTAAGAATTAAATATAGTTGGAAATCTAGTTTATGCCTAGTTGTTATTTGACCTCTTCAACTATTGCTTTGAATTCCTATACAATAATTTTTATAAAATTGAAATAATATCAGATAATCTAACTTGCAATATAATAATTGTAAAGGATAATCAACATTAAAATTTTAAGAAAATTTTTGTATAATTAAACTCGATTTGCTAAAACAACTTCGACAATTAAATGTCAGTAAAAATTTCCATATCGAGCTATCCCTCTAGTGAATATAAATGTTAACTCTTTCACCTATTGACCGAACTATTAACTTCAGGAATCGCCATTATCATGCGGTAAACAATTCTCCCCTCTCTCCTCTCAAATCCCAAAAATAAGAAATATTATTTTCCTTTTTTTTTCAAGGTTTTAAAATGAGATTTATGTGGTTTGAAAATTTGGTGGTGATTTAGCATTTATCAGTGATAAAGCAGTAATAAAACGGTTATATGGTTCTAAATCGGCGATAAAATGGATAAAATACTAGTACGTAATGAACCAAAACTAAGATAAAATCGTGAAAAAACCGAAAAAAGGTGTTTTTGAAAAGCTTGCTTTTTTTTTTAGAAAATTAATTTTTTTCCCACTTAGTTTTTTTAATGTGTCTTAGTTTTTTGATGCAGCCATAGGGAGAGCTTCATGAGAAGTAGCAATTACCGCAGAACCAAAAAAAATAAAAATAAAAAATAGATTGTATTGCTTAAAAATTAAAAGTAAAGTTCGGGGAAGTGTACATGTAAGAATTAATTAACATATCCCAAATATTACATAGAATGACAAGAACTAAAATTAATTTATTGGTCGCATATAATTAATATCCAAACAGTAACAATGCTTCAATTTGTTTTTTCAAGGTAGCAATGCTTCCAATTTGCCAATAAGCTATTCGATACATAGTAATTATACTTAATAGAGTAATCAAGAAAGAAAGAATTGAAAAATGCAATGCAGGCACGTGGTAACCAGTCAGGTTGATTTTTTTTTTTTTTTGAGTCTTCAAAGGAACTAACTTTAACGGAGGAGAGGAGGTGCTCAGGTGCACTGAGATCGACTCTGAGGGGCCGTTTGGATTCCATGAGGATTTTGAGGAATTTCATCTTCCTATCATAAATTTATTATAAACAATCTAAATTTTTCACAAAATTACACATTTCCCAATAAATTTATTCCTAGGAATTACAACTTCCTCAAATTCTCCAACTTCCTAAACGATCCAAACGGCCCCTGAGAGAACAAGTGCAATGCAAGAAGAATCACCAAATTAAAGCCTAGAATTGATAGAAAAGAAAATGCATGATTTGTGGGGCCCACTTTGGTCAACTCCTTTTACACTACCTAGTGTTTACCAAAAATCCGCCGGGTCGAACCCGCCCCGCCCCAAACCCGTCCCATGGACCGGACCGCCCCGGACCGTCCATGGACCGCGATGGACCGAAGGGTTAGAACGGGGCGGGTCTTCGACGGGTTTGGGCCGTCATTTCTAAAAATACCCGTGTTAACCCGCCCCGTCTTAACCCGTGGACCGAACCGCCCCGCCCCGTCAACCCGTCCAAAACCCGTATTAATCCCGGAAAAAAGGAGGAGGATAACTTTATATAATTATATTCAAATTTTTTCATCTAATAAAAAAATTACAAATTAAATATAAGAAAACAAAAAAAAATAAAAACAGAAAAGATAAGTAAAAAAAATAAAAGAAAAACGTAAAAGTAAAAAATAAAAGTAATTAACGAAAAATAAAAAACAGAAAAAATATTGAAAAAACAAAAAAGTATTGAAAAAATAACACACAAAAAAAACAGCAAAAAAAAACGTTATAGTGATTATATATGTAGTTTAATACTAACGAAAAATTAAAAAAAATAGTAATAAAATAAATAAAAACCCGCGGACCGGACCGGACCGTCATAACCCGTGCGGGTTACATGGGGCGGGTTTAAGAAGGGTTAGGGCCAAGATTTCTAAGATGGACCGTCCTAACCCGCCCCGTCTTAACCCGTGGACCGTCCTAACCCGCCCCGCCCTAACCCGTGGACCGCCGCGGGTTGGACCGCCCCGCCCCGCCCCGCCCCGCCCCGTTTGGTAAACACTAACACTACCACTGCCATCTCACTGTAGACAAAAAAAAAAAAAAAAATGAAGCGATGCCGATCGCTCTTCATTGTATTATATTATATACATATAAATAGGCCTCCTTGTTACATGCACTGAATTAATTAATCCGCCAAAGCAGAGCACAAGTTGCTAGTTTGCTTTGTTGCTAGCCTATAATATAACTAATGTTTCATCCTTGTGCTTCTTCCCCTGCTGCTGCCTCCTCCTATTCAAATAATTCAACAAACAACAACCAGAGCTTGAGCTCCTCTGCCTTCCTCTTTGATGGCAACACCCTTTTTCTCCCTTCCTACTTTGCTTCCTCTTCTCCTCATCTCAAGGTATAACACACACATGGAATCAGCTACCATTTTTCACATCTCCAAGCTTGGACACTATATAAATTTCTAGCATGGAAAATATAAGTGTTAATTTGCTTTGGTTAAATGAAATTACTTGATCGTAATTAATTGATGAAAATCCTTTAACAGGAGGTAAAGGACTCAACTGATTTGACGGAAATGCAAGGCCACGAAGTCGGTACATGCACAGCAGGCGGGAAAGCGATCAGATATAGCCCCGAGGAAAGGAAGGAGCGTATCGAGAGATACCGCAGCAAGAGAAACCTTAGAAATTTCCAAAAGAAAATCACAGTGAGTGTTTCTACCAGCTAGCTCCAAATATATACACATTTGTGAAACTTAATTCACTCTGACAGGATAATGTGCTTATGTCATGTGCACATATATAAATCTATAATCGAGGTGCGGTTACTTTAGTAATTTGATATTCACTAAAAATTAAATTCTTCGATATAACTGAAGATAGCAACAATGAGAATTTGATTTTAAGGTTGCAACTGTTTTCAACTCCTACACTACATATGCTGATGTCATTTTGTTTCCTTTTATATTTGTTTAGTATGAATGCAGAAAGACATTGGCTGACAGTCGGCCGAGAGTAAGGGGACGATTTGCCAAAAATGGTGAGACGGAATCGGAGACGGATACGGCAGAGAGTAGCAACGGCAGCTACTACAGCCCCCACAATGCTGTGCAAGATACCGGCAGCAATGCAAATGCGGATGCATGGTGGCAAATGGAAGGAGGGCCGATGACAGCAGATACATTCGAGGCTGAGAGTGAGAGCTACTATGACGACGAATTGTGGGCCCAGCTTGTCAGTGACTTCTCGGCAAATGTCTGAATATTACTTAGTTTAATATGGACAACAGATTTTGCTTTCTTTTATTTCCCTTTTCGTGAATTTATGTGTGTGTGGTTCTTGATTAATCGGATCATCGACGACGTGGTTGTAAAATTCTGTGTAATCAGAGTAGAAGATAGCCATGTTTTAGATAATTAGAGCGGCTTATAGCTGTTTAGTTTACCGACTTAAAATTAGACTACCTATCTATTAATCTACAACTGAATCATAGTATTAATTGAAAGAGCTTTAACTAGAAGGGGCCTCATATTGTAACTAGACTAGCTGATCACAGTTAACTATACTTAAAAAGAAAAGAAAAGAAAAGAAAAGTAGGTGATCAATTCAAATTGAATACAAATTGTTGGCTGAGTTGCTTGCCAGAGCAGACTGGTTAAGTATATGGTATATGCTCTAGACTTGCAGCATAGTCTTTGGCATTGATTGTTGGAGTTCATATTAAAATTAAATTAATCTCTTGATTGTGTGCGGTAGGTATACATCTGGCATTTTCGGTCTCACTGATCCTTAGCCGTACAGTTTCTTTTTTTCCTTTTTCCCTAAACAAGGATGGAAGCGCGTGGAAGAAGAATGAATTAATACGAAAATGGCTTATGTGTCCTAATATAATATTATAATATAATAATAAGTTGAGTAAAGCTGGGTCCTTATCCGCGCTTGATCCTGAACTGGAGGAATGTTGTGTTTTATTAACTAACTAACTAACTATTATTTGGGTAACTTACCGGACAAAGTTTGGTCATATTTGTTATTATTGTGGTACTCTCGATTTATAATCCAAATTTCAAACAATTAATGACAAATTATTTTAAATAGTAATATGTTTCACTTATTTAATGTATTATGTATATAAGAAAAATTTATATAAAACTTCCTAAGGTTAGGTTGGACAGAAGTCACAGAACCTATAGGGCCCATGATTTCCTGTTGGATCTGATATGATGTGTATTTCCTACATTCAATGAAGTAGATACGATTTTTCCTTGGGCCTCCACCCAAATCTCATTTGGATCTTCCTACATCCGAAAAAAATTAAAATAATATTAAAATAGTTACGAATTTCGAAAATAATCAAAATTATATAAATGGTATTACGATATCGGTTTTCTAATATCAGTTTTCCAAAAACTAATACTAACCTTTATATCATGCAAAAACTTTGAACTTTTACACGTTTATTTATACATCTTGACTGAGTCAAACGCACTTTTTTTTAAAGATAAATTGGTTTGAAGTCACCCAACTTATTTTTAAATTAAATGTCCATAAAAGACTCTCAGTCAGGTTTCAAACTTGCGATTTTTCACTCAAGATGCATTGCTCTTAGCTAGTTCTTGTGTCAAACGCACTTTATTCTTAGCCTTTATACATCTTGCCATTCCTAGCCTTTATTTATACAATAGATAAAGGAAAATCTATCCTCATATGTGTCATCATTATTGACAAATGATGTTGTATCATTTTTATATTAATATTACTGCTATTTTGGTAGTTTGAAAGAGTATGACAAGTGATTATATTCAGTACTTGGTTAGTGATAACAACTCACTTGGTTTTGGGAATTTGGATGACCGGTACCGCGTCGGTCCAAAGATGGAAACTTAGAGCTATATATTAATGTGATGATGTCATTTGGTACTGTACCGGTTTCTATTTGAGTGTACACTAATTTTACAAAAACAAGTGAATGACATTAGTGCTTGACCACGACTTGCTTGAATACTAATAAAGCACATGCAACTAGCTAGTTGAAAAATCCTGAAACCAAAACAAGTATATCAAACATCCAAATATCCCAACAGTGATCTCACATTATATCCAAATGATAGGCGGGTTTCACATCGAAATATTCAATCCTTTTAGGCCTTAATTTCAATTAAATGTTTGTGTTTTAGTTAGATTTTAATGCAATTTAGGTTAAAAATATGGTACCGCTATTTGCCCTTGTTTAATTTCAGGTTTAACGATGATTTGGTGTAAAATTGGGCCCAAAGCAGAGTTCAAGCGGAGCAAATCAGGATCCAAGCGACTGGAGCAAAGGAACATGGTCAAATCAGACAAGTCCCCTGTTCTGGCGACCCCGCCAAACATAAACCGACCTGCCCAATTTGGAGAGATATTTCTGGCAGAGCACTATCTCTATTTTTGGACGAACCATACATGATCTCCACCTATGGAAACCGTCTTTGAAAGCTATTTAAACATAGGAAGAGCACCAGAAAAGGGGAAGTCAGTTTGGAGAGAGAGAAATCAAGAGAAGATAGCAGAAATTTCCCGCAGCCGTCTCCTGTCGACCCCGCCAAGATTCCTGTTGACCCGCCAGAAGACAAGCTGAGAGTTGATTTGCTGTTGTTTCTTGTTGTAAACTTTCTCTATTTTCTGTCTTTTGATGTTTAGTCTGTTGAAACCTGTTGTCTTTATGTTTAATATGACTTGTAGTGAGTAGTTTAGTTTAGGGGCAATTGTAGGGAACCATGACTTGGTAGATTAAAGAAGTTTAATTTGGTTTTCTAATTTTTCTAAGTTGCTTTGCTTTACTTAAGTTAAATTGCTTGAATTGAGGATGTGAATTGAATTGATTTGAAGGTTTGCTCACTTGGTTAGGCCTGATCTCGTAGATAAGCAAATAGAACCCTAATTTCAAAACGATTTGTATTTCCATAGCATAGGATAGTTAGTATACCCAAAAGGTGAAACCGGAACTTAGCCGAGAGGTTTATTTCCTTCTAAGATCGAGAGATTTAGGATATCCTACCGAATAGTTAAAGCAAACCCTAAAACTTAAGCCAAGGAACGAGAGTTGAAACTTAGGTTTTTAGGGAGATTTAAAGGTTAAAACTTAGAAATACCAAATCAAGAACGAGAGTTAGTATTTGGACCAAAGTTTAAGCCAAAGACCTGAACTTAGAGAACTTAGAAACTAATTAAACTGAATTATCGTACTGTTCTGGCGACCCGCCAGGATAGTGCCTGGAAGTGGAACCAGATCAATTGACCCTAGTTTAAGTCCATAATTCGAGTTTAGATCTTTTTCTTAATTTTTAGAGTAATTTAGAGATTAATTAGAGTTTAGTATTAATTCCTTTAGTTTAAATTTAATATTCTTAATCAATTTTTTGACTTGTTTACCCTTAGATTAATCAAACTAAGTTACTTAAAGTCTATAGTTTAGAATAACCGTCCCTGTGGATTCGACCCTCAAGCTATGCTGCAATAGATTAGATTTGAGATTTAATTTGACCTAAGTTTTACCTCCGATCACCAAACATCCAAGTATATCATTTCAAGCACATTTAATAAAGACAACAGAATAAAATTAATATTAACTAGCTATTGTATCGCGCTTCGCGCGATGAAAGCCGGGCTTCATTTGATTTTTTAGGATAGTAATATAGGCCGCGTTAGTTTTGTGTGCGTTTATATCTTGGAGTGTCCTGAGCACTGAAGGGTAATGTTTTGGAACTTGAGCTGTTTCAGCATAGAAATTTATAATAATGGATAACAACACAAAGTAACAAATGAGAAATGACAATAGTAGAAATTAATTTTTAAGATTTGCGCATTACTCAATGACACACACCCTTAATTAAAATTAAAAATAAATACAGATTAATTCATCCTTCACTAAATCAAAAGGTCCTATATTCTAGTATTTAGACATCTATTATATTGTTCTCTTTTACTTCTCAAAACTCCCAAAACAATAAGACAAACAAAACTATTTAAAATTGATGGTGGAGAAAAGAGGGAAGAAAAATTGGGAAAGATTTAAAAATCGTAAAATAGAAGAGGATTGAGTCAGCCCAAATTGAATTGATGGCAATGTGCAGAATCCGATAACATTATGGATCCTTGCCTCTAGCATGCAACATCAGCTGCACAAAAGCAATAGCAAAGAAAGGAGAATTGCAATATGACTTGACCTGTGGATCGAAAAAGAGAAGAAAATTAAGTTGCACAGAAGAGAAGGGGAGTAACTTTTACATAATGGAGAGAACCAAATGGTAAAACAAAAGGTACAGAAGAATTATAGTAGGCATGGGACATATGCACAATGTATGGAAAAAATAATTGCCATATATACAATTAGAAAAATAATATGTGCAATTATGTATATGGGACATAATCATAGAACATAATTGCACATATATTATTTTTCTAATTGTATATGTGCTAGCGCAAGTATAATGCAGGCCATGTAGGCATGAAACTTTTTGGTACAATATATGTGCAATTATATCTTTGTTATATGTTGCATCTACTGGAAAGTATAAATGCGATAAATTTGACTATCATGTGACATTAACAGTATTAGTAAGGCAAACACGTCGTAACAGTGATGGAAAGAGGTTTTTAATTAGTCTGGCTTTTTTCAAGAGTAAAGGCTAAAGTGAAGGCACAAAAGCTACCTGTCTAGTTCCCTATAAAACAAAAAAAACTTTTAGAAAAGAAAATCACAAAATCTTTGGAACCGAAAACATCTTCATATCTCATTTGGAGTTGGCAATAATTTTTTTTGATGCCACATGGTTCATCCCGAAAAAGAAAGCTGGGAAATCTGAAGCCTCTACCCATTGAAATTAAATCTTATACATTAAGGAGATAAAACAAAATTCAGATCCTGTGAGATATGTAGTAACTTTGACAGAAAAAGTAAATTTTCAGTCTAGTGCTGAATAAACAACATCGAGAATTATTAATTTAAGACGTTCAAACAGTATCGTACCTGTAATGCCAAGAGGCCAATGAGTCAACCAAAATTTTGTATAGTCATGTAGACCTAAAGAATAATCAATCAAAACAAAAGGAAAAAAATTTTGCGATATCCTCATGCAAAGTATAAGAAAAAGTGAGCTCTTTACAAATAAAGTACCGCTCAGAATACTATTACTCAATTGATTGCACCAAACTTGTTGCAAACAAATTTAAATTTCAGTATGACCAAACTAAACTATTATTTGATTGATTCTGTGCTATCGAATCTACACCTAGCAATGGAGTGGCATCATCAACATTGTAAACAACAAACACTCTGCCAGCATTGGGACATTTAACCGGCACAGTACTGAATGGAAAGGGTATTATTTGGCAATCTTGCACACAATTCATATTTTTGTTTCAGTCATGAAACTATTCTTATCTTTCTCGATGTATTGCATCATTCCTTGCACAAAAAAATGCCAATGGTGGGAGTATAATTGCAAATATCTAAGGAAAATGTTCAATAATAGCTTTGCCATATCCAAATGACACCAAAAGGTCATACATTCAAAAAAGAATCATATATAAGCTCTTACTTATTTTTCAATGCTTTGTCTTCATCACTTCATTGCCTGATAATAGACTCAAAGTCGTCATCAGCTAATCATTACCTCATGTTTCCTATCAGAATCCTATAAGAAACAAACAAACCCAAAAAACTAATAATTTAACAATTAAATCAAGAAAAATTATATAAACAATCATAACTGTACAATTTTCGATACTAATACATCATGTGTTGACAAAGGAATCCCAATTTTACCCTTTGTCCGTATATATGCTTATACTAATTGTAAGTTGCGATTAATTCAATCATAGTAAATCCTTCGGATCAGAGATGGAAGTATTTCTTATATCTAAGCTTTAAAGATATAACAAATTTCCAAAATGTATAGCAAGTAATAAGATAGGAAAGGAGAGCTAAACAGCCACAGCTACTGACGTATGCTATTAAGATGTACTAACCCAACACTATAAAATATCAAATTATGGTCAAATTATATTGTTTATTCTTTAAAGAGCACCATGAAGCTATCATCAGGTACGATAATGGTTTGGCGGTGATTGAAGATATTGGTAACGAATAAAGGATAAATATGAAATCCTTCTGATACTCGTGCATTCACATGTGCAAGAAAGTAGACTACCAATTATATATATATAATTATATATTATAAAGAGTGAAATTGGTATACCATGATGGCCACAATTTTTAATCTTAAATCAGCCTCCCATTCACTCATATCTTGAGAAGCTATTAGAGCAATTTTAACAGAAGGGAAAAAGAAAAAGACAATATCAATTCTTAAATATAACATCATACAAATTCTGATAACTCTTGCTTTTATGAAGACAACATCTCATTAGCATAATATACAAAGTTCTGTTTTTTTTTTTCTTAAAAAAAAAGAAACAGAGAATTGAGCCAATACCTCTGCAAGCACTATACCAGACTGATGTGGGCTTCTTCATTGTTCCTCTCCATGGAAACATGTATTATTCAACATGATCAATTCGAGAATCCAAAATCTTGCTGCAAGTGTCAATAATAGCTTCCATCAAACTAAGAGATACAACAATAGGCATGCAGCAGATCTGGGATTACTGCTCAAGTTCAAACTCAACTCTTTGTCGATATGTAATTATGCAATAACCAAGCCATCATGGTTTAAGAATAAATAATTAAGTAGAAATTGAATAATACCAGGAAATAAAATTCCACCTCTTTTGATGTTCTAAAGTTTTAATCGATAATCCAACACGATCATGTGGATGAAAAAAATGCAAGGTAATTTAGTATAACAATTGAGAAATTGGTTATAAAAGAACGATAATAGAAAATAAAAAGAAAAGCAAAAGCACATAAGATATTTTTTTTTTCTAAATGTTCTACAAAATCAGTTTAAAACCTCTTTAATTTAAGGTGATAAGTGCTTGAAGCTCCTCTCTACCTAATCTAATATCTTTATTTTATAGTATAATTTAATGTTAAATATTTAAAAAATAAATTTGACACAACAACAAATAATTTGATAATGAGAAGTCATGGCAAGCAAGTTTACCCAGAGAAGTTGTCACCTGCAGACAACAATCTTTCATGATGGATGCTCTCAGAGAAATGCTCCCTCAATGAATGATCTAAGACAGCAGTGAACAGACAATCATAAGTGAATGGCAAAACAAAATCTATAATTAAATGGATAAACTAAAAGGTCACAACAATGAGCAAATTACTAATGATAGCATTGAAGTTGAGGCAATTGATTGGAAAAAGTTACAATCAGATTGTATAAGGCAGCAGATTTAGATCAATTGCTAGGTTTCTCCCTACAATATTTGCTGGATCTGTCAACTGCTAGCTGAAGTATGCATCACTAAAAAAGGGGAAAAAAAGAAAGACTTACCAAAGCAAGACACAGAAATGGAAATAGAAATTGCAAGAAAACTTTGGCATGTTCTTCTTTCTTCCAGGATTTGTCCAAACTTTTACAGACTTGCATAACTGATCTGAAATCCTGTTTGGAATGAAACGGGTAAGTTACCAGCTCAAAAGAAGAGCCAAAACAAAACTCGCTGACATGACAAAAGTAATTAGCATATAGTAGCATAAATCTGAACAGACAATACCTTGTGCTTATACAATACTACCAGCCTTCTCTTGACTGCTTGTAGCAGTAGACTCTAGCAGTTCATTTATGGTTTCTCTCATAGTCTTGTTAGGCAGCAGATCATCTGCCAACACCTCCGTTGCGCCACATGCGCATTTTGACTGATTTATTATGTTCTCTCTTATACCTGAAAGGACACAAATTAGGGGGGGAAAAGGCATTGCATTTCTCTAATCGAAAAGAAAGGAAAAAAAAAAACCCATAGAAGTTGTCTGAAAAAGTTGATTCATACCATAGACCATCAGAAATTATTTTCCAAGTATACAAAGGTAAGAGAAGATGATTACATATCCAATCATGGGTTGAGGCAAGCTCGAAATTTAGTGGGGGCATACATTGCGAAATCTTTAGCCGTGACATCTCGATCCTTTAGCACTTGCTAAGTTAATTGAAAATTGATCAGCTAATTGAACCTGAAAAAAGAAACAAAGCAAAAATATATCTTGACACTGTTCATATTCTATGGTTTGCAAATAATTGAAAAATTTGTTGATAACCACTGTCAAAGAGGAACAAAATGCAATAATTTTTGCCTAATCAAACGAGTGGTATCGGTAACAATTAATGAGGGAAAAGGCACCCGTATAAATTAGTTCATCAGAATAACGATCTCTATTTGAATTTTAACATACAGTTTCTTACTCAATTCTTACAACCAAAAAACTACTTATTCTAATAATATCAGCAATAAATAATTTAAATAATCTCACAACAAAAAGGTAAATGAGAGGACCATATTGGCCGCCCCTCCCTCAACTTCCTGTTGGCCCCTCCCATGTAGCTGATAGATTTTCTTTAATGTTGGATCCTGCAATTTTGATTTAGCAGCAATAATCCCAAAATAAAGCACAAATTAGAGATGGAAATCCGTTTATGCACAATAAGGAAACAAATATTAAGAACAAAAAGCAACTGGTAAAACTCAAACTTGCCTTGGAAGATATCAGATTAGGAGCCAATCAAACTAACGAACATGTAAGAAGAACAACCAAAAGAGAAAAAAAAGAAAGAGAAAAGCTTAGGTTGAGGTAGAAATCAGAGAGGAGATAATATGGTCCATCTAAGAAGACGGGAATGAACTCCTAACCTCACAAAATCCCAAATCATTGCTTGAGTTTGCATTTGCTAATCTAAATTCAGTCCAAAATTTTACCAGGAAGAGGAAGGAAGAACCCCATGCGAAGCAGCAGAGGCACAAAGCTAGAGTTTTCTCATTCAGCGATGCATTCTCCAGGAAGAGAAAAAAAGAAGAGGGATCGAGAAGTGTCGAGGCACTAAGCCCAGCGCAGTTAGGATTGAAAAAAAATGGCCCAGCACAGTTCGCCGTACACATTGGAATGACATAAGAGGAAGGGGTATTGCGCGGAGAAAAGGTGCCGGATCTGATGAGAGCGCATTCGGCAAAAGGGCAGGCGGAGAAAAAGGCGCAGAACAACATCGCACAGAAACTGCAACATAAGACCGCTAGAAACACAGCCAGCTCAGCGCTAGCCCACGCGGAGCAGGTAGACCAAACCAACTAAATAGAGCGAAAAGAAGGGACGGCTGAGATGAAGCACTGCAGAAGAAGGGACGGCTGGGATGTAATATTATTTCTACAGTTTTCCTATGGTTTGAAATTGAGGTATTTATGATGATTACATCAAACTATTTCAGCTTTACTCTTCACATTGGTAGTCTTCAAGAGCAAGTACTGCACAAGGCGTATCTCATTGTGCTGCCCCTTGTAATTTCTTACTTTTGGCTCCGTTTGGATGAGGTGTGGAAAGAATGAAAAAAGAGAAGAAGTGAGAAAAAATATTGGAAAGTGCTGCCCTTTTTAAGATCTTGAGTTTGTCTAGATAATTGGTAACTTGGTACATAAACAGCATCATTTGGGGTCGTTTGGATCGCTTAGGAATAGGAGAAATTTCCTATTCCTAAGTATAAAGTATTAGAAAATGTGTAATTTTGTGAAGAGTTTAAATTGTTTATAATAAATTTATGCCTAGGAATAGAAAATTTTTCGAATTTCCACTTGATCCAAACGACACCTTAGTAACTAGCATAGGTGTACAACGCATATAGTTACTTGGGTGCATGGTGTCACCCATGGTACCACCCATGTTAACAAGCATCAATTAGTATATAGTAAATATCATCAATTAACAAGCATCAATTAACTTTGGTACATGGTACATATATAAACAACATCCCATCACACAAATTTAACAACCCTACATCATTCATTAGTACAATGGCACCAAACAATAAGACCAAACAGTAAGTAATTAAATATACAATAGCACCAAACAATTTGGTTTTCTGGCGAAAAAACAGTCCGATCTTCCGAAAATAGTTATTAGATAAGCATGCGTTTGGATCGTTGGAAGAAAGAAGAAGAAGAAGGAAGAAGAAAAAAAAAATTATAAACAATTCAAACTCTTCACAAAGTTACACACTTCCCAATACTTCTTCCCTTCTTCCCACACCTATCCAAACTCACCCTAAGAGAATAAAGTAAATATGTACAGATAATTATTAAAAATTGAGCATAGTAAAGAGAGAGAAATATAGGCTAATATGTATAGCAAAGAGGAGGTGAGATGTATATAAGAGGAGAGGAGAAGAGAGCAGATTATATATATATATATGATGGCTAACGTGCCATAGATGGCACAGAGGGTCCCGTGCCATAGAGTCGTTTTTCGTGATTCAAAATTCAAATGCTCAATCCAAACCGTTCAAGTTATTCATCATATTAAAATATCCTTGGAGACCAAACTTTACATTTTTTCGAATTTTTTTGCTATTTATTATGATATTTTTAAAAACATTATAATTGGAGTATTTCAGACCCTCCAATTTGAACATATCAAAATAAATAGCAAAAAAATTCAAAAAAATATAAAATTTGGTCTCCAATGGTATTTCAATATGGTGATCAATTTGAACGGTTTGGATTGACTGATTGATATATATATATAATGTATCATATATTTTATAATCTATAAATACTAACCTTTAATATAAATAATAATATAAATATATTCGCCGATGACCCTAAAATTATTATTTTTATAAGATAGTCTAATAAATTCTTTGTTATACATTAAATGTACACATAAATATCTAAAATTTTTTTAATGTATAAATAAATATACATATAAATATATATAATATATAATATCTATTTATAAAATTAAATATGAATGAAGGTATTATACATGTGATAATATAAATTATATTTAATTTTATATAATTCGGTTTTTTTCCCTTCCGCACCCCGTAGGCCCGTACCAACTTCACAGAAAAAATTTCTTCTCGTCCATTGTTTAATGTGAAGTTGCTGACGTAAAATAACCTTCAAGTGTTATTCAAACGATGATAACTAAATAATCATCCTTAAAATGAACGCTAATCTATTGTGCAATTTGATCAGGAATTATAATTGCCATCGGCAAATATACTATCCCAGCCATCGCTAAATACAAAGTGAACATATACAGCAAATAAGATGAACATATAGATGATTTAAGTGAACACTTACAAACAAATAAGTGTTGTCATCACTTGTTCAGAAGTTTACATGCATATTCAACTTATTTTCATTGAACTTATTTGTCTGTATATGTTCACTTAGATCGTCTATATGTTCACTTTGTTTGTTGTATATGTTCACTTTATATTTAGCGATGGTAGAGATGACAAAACTGCAGATGACAGTAATCAATTTCCCTATTTTGGGAAAAATTTTATAAAAGACAAAAATGCCCCTGACAATTTTAAAAAAGACAAAAGAGCCTCTGAAATTTAAAAAAGAGCACAGCTATAGCGGTAATTGCAGTACCGTTATAATTCAGTCCTATAGCGGCAATAGCATTACCGCTATAGGGGACTATAGCGGCATTGCTATTACCGCTATAGGCCTTTTTTTTTCGAGCCGACACTTTTTTTTTCTCCTTTGTCTCGGGCTAACAACTGTGCTGAGGTTTTGTTTTTTTGCACTATAGTGGCAATAGTAACGCCGCTATAGTGGTTTTTTTTTTTTTTTTGGCTGACACCTTTGTTCGCATCGAAGAGGGAGTAATATCGGACTTGGGAGACATTAAGAGTGGGAGGGACTTGGGCTGACAGGTTTTTGTTTCACTTTTTTTTTTTTTTTTGCCGCATTTAATAGGGTGGGTGGGAGGGGGGTTGGGTAGTAAGAGGCTTATGCCGTATTTTTTCTGCCGAGAGCAATCAGAAAAGAGAGAGAAAGAGAGGAGGAGAGGAAGAGGAGATTTCCGGCGTGATTTTTGTTCTTGGTGGCCGCCGCGCACAGAAGGAGGAGAGGAGCGAGATATCGGTATCAACCAACCGCCAACGACTCGGTGGAAATGTATGTTTTTTTAATGTAAATTTTCATGTAAATTGTGATGGAAATTGTATGGAATTATAGATGAAAATTTTTTATTGGAAATGGTATGCATGGAGATTGTATGAAATTTTTTTGTGTAATAGGATATGTTTATGAGGAATTATTGAATAATTTAGTCTATGGAAAAAATATTTAATATTTTTTTAATTTTATTTTTGAAATATGCAATGTAAATTGTGATGGAAATTGTATGGAATTGTTGATGAAAATGATTGATTGCAAATGGTATGGAATTGTTGGAAAATTAAATGGAAATATATGGAAAAATTATTTAATGTGAATTATTTGATAAATTAGTATATGGAAAAAAATATTTAATGTTTTTTTAAATTATATTTTTGAAATATTCAATGTAAATTATGATGGAAATTGTATGGAATTGTTGGAAAATTAAATGGAAATGTATGGAGATTTGAAAATTTTTTTTGTGTAATGGAAAATTGAATAATTTAGTTTATGGAAAAAATATTTAATGGAACCAATTTTATGGAAATAATTTATCCAACCTATTTTTAACTGTGTCCTTGTACTATATTAGTTTGGTTTCATCTAGAACTAAAAAAACCATAAATGAATATTAAAGGCAAAATAGAGAAGTTGAAGTATATGAGAATTTTAAATTGTATAATATCTGACCTTGACATCACTGATATATGAAGGAGAAAAAATCACAACAACTAATCTCATATTTGCGCAAAAAATAAAAAAAACTCAGACGTGTCAGCGCAAAAAAACAAAATTGCACAATTGTCAGCCCGAGAAAAAGGAGAAAAAAAAGTGTCAGCCCGAAAAAAAAAATACCTATAGCGGTAATAGCAATGTCGCTATAGCCCCTATAGCGGTAATGCTATTGCCGCTACAGGGCTGAGTTATAACGGTACTGCAATTACCGCTATAGCTGTGATTTTTTCAAAATTTCAGAGACTCTTTTGTCTTTTTTAAAATTGTTAGGGGAATTTTTGTCTTTTATAAAAATTTTCCCCTATTTTGATATAAGCTTTTGTCAATTTTTCTTATTTTAGCTAAAACATAACTATTGACAACAGCTGTATTTAGCTTGCAATAGTATAGTGCCAACTGCCAATGCACATTTAAAGATTGATCCAATATATACCAATCCGACTCTGCTGTTGCGCGACACAGCGTGTAGCGCACTACGAGCCGTCTGATCTTGATCGGACGGTTCACTTTTTACGGGCCTATCAATCTAGGTTACATGTACGGGGCTCCCTTGTCCATTGGATCTTAATCAGACGGCCAGCGTACCGCGCGCTGAATTTAATATATACCTAGAACAATAATTACACAAAATGCACGACTTACCCAAATTACTATTCTCGTCCACTTTAATGCACAAACAACTTGCCCAGTGGAATACTTTAATGCTCAGTTTTTGTCGAGGATCCCGAAAAAACAACTAGTTATGTTTGGCACAACCCCGAACTTTTTTTTTTTATGAGAAGCCCGTAGGCGAAATTTCAATTAAAAGTAAAAAAAGTTACAACTAGAGTTTCAACATCATAATAAAAGGAGATCTGGTGCCCGAGTAACCTAACTTAAAAGCTAAAAACTGACACAACAAAGCTTAAATGAAAGAGTCTTAAAAAGAAAAAAACATGAAAAAGCTAAAGTAACATGAGCCGAAATTATTTAATATAAAAATTCAGACACCAAAAAATTTAATATAAAGAATTATTTATTTTTTTTTAATAAGAAGAAAGTTCCAACGCGTTTATAAACCGCGCCTCTCTCTCTCCTCTCGAACGCGCTTTATAAACGCGTTAAAAGCCTTAAAACGCGTTTATAAAACGCGCTAGAAGGCTGAACTTTCGGAATAGTTAAAACGCAATTAACGCGTTTATAAAACGCGCTAGAAGGCTTGTTACCCGTTTATAAAACGCGCTGGGAGGGCAACATTCCAACTTCTATCACTTCGATCAAACTTTAGTCATTTCGATCGAACTTTAGTCATTTCTGTCTATAAGTTTGTGAATTTATAACCGCGTTATTTGAAGTTATATAAGACTATACATTCTCGCAGAATTGAAATCGTCAACAACAGATTATCTCTTACAATTTAAAAACCTATCAATCAAATCCAAAAATGTCTACAATTACAATATATGTCAACCAATGTCCAACTTTTGGTGCTTCTTACTTCCACATCGGTTGTAGTATGCATACCACATTTGCTGAAATTCGAAATGAATTATACAGCAGGCTACAGATTTTAGAAACCCAGTACACTTTGAATATCCATGGTCGTTACAACGAAATTGCAAATGGGAGATATGAATCGCTATTTCTTCCTGTAAATTCTGAAGATCAATGGCGCCTTTTTTACCACGAGACATTCGAGACGAGAGGGTTACCGATTATTGAGTTGCATGTTGATTTCATCCCCGTATATGGCACGGGACCAGATCTGAACCTAACACCCCTTGACGAGCCCGGTAGCAGTGAGCCAAACACTTCCTTAAACCTTATGTGTGGCCAGCAATCCACCCCTTACCAATACACTGGCGAACAGTCCGTTCCTACGCAAGACAATAACACATCAGGAGATGAAGTCGAGGTTGCCGATGGTGATGAAGATGAGGGTCCGGCGACTTACTCCGACCTTCCTACCGGAGAAGAATATACCGATGTGGAGGACTTCTCCGAGAGAGAAGTGCCTTTTTATGCAAACTGCGACCAGCCATACGTTTCAGGAAGGACGGACTTGCACCATCCTGTAAGTGAATTGTGTGATATTTCCATGTTTGAGTATGCTGGTATGCCGGAGCGTAGTTTAGGGCCACAAGGCGAACTTGCTGTTGGTAAACGATTCGGTTCCAAAAAATAATTAATTCTAGCTGTCTGTGATGTTTCATGCAAAACAAATCGAGAAGTTCGAACGAAAACTAGCAATAAATAAAAAAATTATAATGGTTTGCATGCAAAAACCGAATTGTAAGTGGCGATTGTATGGTAGACGTGAGAGTTATAATACAAATTGGAAGATCTCTACCAATCCAAATGAGCATATTTGTTCGAGACCCCCGGGCCAAAAAGGTCACGCAAACCTTACAGCTAGTCTCATTGCCGAACACGTTAGAGATGAATTGAAAAAAAATTTGGGAAAAAGTGTCCAGGACATAGGAAGCCTCATAAGGGCTAGATATCCACGTATTGAACCGACTTATAATAAACTATGGCGTGGGAGGGAGCGAGCGTTGGAGCAATTGTTTGGGTCTTGGGAAGGGCCTACAATAAACTTCCACGCCTCCTGGAGGCAATGAAGGCGACAACCCCAGGAACGAAATACACAATAGTTTCTTGGCCTACAAACGATCCTAACGTTGGCGTCTTCAAGATGGCAGCCTGGGCTTTTGGTCCGTGCATAGAAGCGATGAAATATGCCAAACCTGTTATCTCAATTGATGCTACTTTTTTATCGGGCCGATACAAAGGTAGATTGTTCTCAGTGTGTGGTTATGATCCAGAAAATCGATTAATTCCGGTTGCATTCGGATTGGGCGAAAAGGAAGATAAGGATACTTGGGGATGGTTTATGTCTTGGGTTAGATGGGAAGTTTTAGGGCGGAACACTAGATACTGTGTCATATCTGACCGTCATAAGACAATAAAAGCGGTATTTGCATCCGTAGATTACGGTTGGAAGGCACAAGGTGCGCATGCAGTAGCGATTCATCGGTTCTGCATGCAGCATGTTGCGAAAAACTTATGGAAGGAGGCTGGCGGGTCACAAGATGCTGATTTAAAAAACTTTTTCAAATGTAGACTTGCTAACAAGAAAAACCCTAAACGTTTTAGAGAGAATTGGGGAGTACTGAAGGAAAACAACCTGAGGGCTTATCAGTATCTAAGAAATTGTGGTAAAATTAATGAAAATGACAACAACGAGCGGCCAAAACTATATAAATGGGCTCAGAGTTTTGACAAGGGGCATCGATGGGGTATAATGACAAGTAATGGATCGGAGAGTCTGAATAATGTGTTTAGAATAGAGAGAAGATTACCAGTGACAGCACTTATAGAAGGCACGTGGTATAAATGTGCCAACTGGATGAACAAGCGAACACAAGAAGCACTTCAAAGGTTGAGTTTCGGAGAAAGATGGCCGGAAGGAGTAAAGAATAAATTGATCAAGCATGATGGAAAATCACGTAAGTACTTAAAGAAAAAGAATTTAATTCATTCATTCATTTTAATCCATTTTGAACTAACTTCATCTTTTTGTTTCAATCTCAGAGGAGTTTATGAGCACATTCGTGTTAAGATTGGACCTTGGAGAATTTCGCGTGAAAGTTCGCGAGGAGTACCGTGATGGTGTAGGCTACGATTATTCGCATTACACAGATGAAATTCCACCCGACATGGAGCAAACCGATGTGCAATTGCCCTTCACTCGAACCACATGTGAGTGCCAAAAACCACAATTGACAGGTATCCCTTGCGCACATATTATTGCTGTTTGCAGGGAGACAAATTACAATGTAGATCAATTTGTGGATGGTCACTATAGCATGCAAAACCAGCACATGATTTGGTCAGCAGGTCGGTTTCATTGTTACAAAGATGAGGAAGAGTGGACAGTTTATACAGGTCCGATAATTGTCCCCGACAAGAGTTTGGTCAATCGAGGAAGGCGCAAAATCATTCGTGCAGAGATGTGGATGGATAGGATGGAAGGAAGGAAAGGTGGAGGTTCCACAAGAAAAACAAAAAAGAAAAATCAAGGTGAAGCTTCAACCAGTCAACCGCGACAAGCAGCACCCCAACCGCCATATCCGATGGACGCATTGCAATCCGGTCGATACACCAGTAGACCACCAACAAGGGCCAACAGTCCAAGAAGGGCAGCGAGTACTGAACATACGGTTCGGACTCGTCAAACACCCATTCAACCAGGACGAATGTCATTGCATGTTGATCCACGAAGCAACAATAATCGGGAGGACCAAGGATCTGTACAACCACAGAGAAATTCTATAAGCATTGATCCACGGGTAAGAGATGTCGCATCTGGAAATATGAGAAGTGAGTCGGCTAGATTTCCAACAGATCAAGGCAATACATCAAGGGAGAGAGGACGAAAAGGATTGTTTGGGGGGAAATTTGGCAATGTACTGTCTTTCGGTAGGAAGAAAAAAATGAAATAATTAAAGATTAAGTGTTGTCGTAATTTTATATATTGTAATGGAATGTATTGTAAGAAATTTTACAATTAACTCGTATAATATAATGTTGAAAGGTTTAGTGTTAGCTTGAAGACATGCATTCTTGTTATCTACAAAAAGCCCTAATCCTAAAAGGCTTTGTACTCTATAGTTCATCCGACCTTCATGCAAAGACTGAGGCACTTGAACTGTTTAGTGTTGAGAAGCAGTTAATTAACTCATATAATGGGACCCTCAGCATTCAATTAACTACTTAGCGTTGAGAAACAGTTAATTAGCTTGTAGCGCTAAAAGGCTTTGTACCCTTTTATAAAACGCGCTAAAAGGCTTTCTACCCTTTTATAAAACGCGTTAAAAGGCTTTACCCTATAATAAAACGCGTTCAGAGGCTTTGTACCCTTTTATAAAACGCGCTAAAAGGCTTTACCCTTTTTTAGCGCTTTACCCTTTTATAAAACGCGTTAAAAGACTTTGTACCCTTTTATAAAACGCGTTAAAAGGCTTTGTACCATTTTATAAAACGCGTTAAAAGGCTTTACCTTTTTATAAAACGCCCAATTCTCGCATCTCTCATTCTCACCTCTGAATATCATTCTCATCTCTCATTCTCACCTCTCTCATTCTCACCTCTCAATGTTAATAAGTGCGAAATTGTAATAAGAGATTTTCCGGTGGAATCTGTTATTATGTACGAAGGTCGTCCCAGATGGACAGCTCGCTAACTTCATCATCATCTGAGGTAGACCAACACTCTGCTGCCTACGATCATGGGTAATGGGCGGTAGAGTTCTGCCGACCCAATTAGGGAAGAACTCGACGACTGTCGAAGGCTCTCGCAGAATTGGGCAACTGTCCATGAGTCTCCGCAAATCGTTGTTTTCATATTAATGAGAATTATTGTAATGAAAATTGTTATTAATTTAAATCGTTGTTTTCATATTAATGAGAGTTATTGTAATGGAAATTTTTCTTAATTTTTATATTAATTAGTTATAAATATTAAAACATAGATAAAACATAAATTCATACAATAACATAAATTCATACAATAACATAAATTTCATAGAAAATAAAATACATAAATTCCATTATTCTAGCACAATTAAACTTTAATTTTTCTCCACTTCCTTAACCTCTTTATTCTTCTCCTCCTCCTTATTCTCACTAGAACTCTCATCTATTTTAACCCCCATACTAAAATCAGGGCTCCTGCCACATCCTGGAGGGAAACGACGTACAGCCGAGACGGCCCTTCTCTTCGGAGGGCCGTATAATGGGATCCTTTTTGCTCCCACATTAGGTGTTCCCTCTCCCACCTTGGATGTTTCCTCCCCCATCTTATTATTGTTTTGATCCTTCTCCATTTCTCAAATTTCTGATTTTACGCGTCTTTTGTTTGTGATTTTTTGATACGAAATAGGAGAACGAATTGAGATATATATAGGCAATTATTTAGCCGTTTATAAAACGCGCTAGAATAGGGGTCTGCTAAAAAAACGCGCTATAAAACACTGCTCAAGCACAGTATCACGCTGCTCAAAAAGTGGACACCACCTTCGTACGCGTTTATAAAATGCGTTGGAGGCCTCCGAACGCGTTTTATAAACGCGTACGAAGGTGGTGTCCAGGTAAAACAGTAAAACAGACTGACAGCCTGCGAAAGTATTGAATTCCATTAACTTAGCCCTTCGTACGTGTTTATAAAACGCGCTCAAACCTTATTACGCGTTTTATAAACGCGTAAGAAGGGTTGAGTCTATAAATAGTCCTGCTTCTCCGCAAATTCACGTCGAAAATTCAGAAATCAAAAACCAAAACTTTAGAGAAGTTACGCAGAGAAAAGAAACCGAGAAAACATAATGTCAACTAAACCACGTCATGTTTGTACCGGTGTGCTTCTACAAGGAGATGGAGGAATAAGTAAACGAGATATTCTTCGGCACGTCTACTTGCACTATCCTTCCGACAAATTTTACGTGAAGGTTTTTCAACGCGACGTTTTTGAAGTCAGAGGGCTGAAATATTGGACGGATGTAGTTAAGAGGGATGGAGGATATCATGTCCGACGTGGAGATGGAATCGTTTGGTTGCGTTTGCAACAGGCATGTCCTCCTGGATTTGAAAATCACCCGTTAAATGGAAATGACATATATCATTTGGACTGATTATTAGATTTTCTATAATTAGATGTTTTTATTATTGTGTGTTCTATAATTAGGTTTTCTATAATTAGATGTTTTTATTATTGTGTGTTCTATAATTAGATGTTTTTATTATTGTGTGTTCTATTATTATATGTTTTCTTTTATGTTTTAGTATATGTATTAATTCGTGTTTTAGTATATGTATTAATTCGTGTAGTATATGTGTTGTAAGTTTTATTATCTAATTTATTTTAGTTTTTATTTTATCCATTTTCATTTTTATTGTGAAATTCGAAATATTAATATTAAAAGACTTAATATTTATTTAAATTATATTAGACATTACAACTCAATGAACATTATAATAAAAAACACAATATAAATTAAAAATTACAATTTATTAAAATTTTGAACCACACAATACACAACAAAAAAAATTACAAAATACATGATATTAAAATTTTGAACCACATAAAAAAAATTGTAGAAGATCCATTGCTAAGGGTGGGAAGAGAAAACATCACCGCAACTAATAGAGAAGAGTTGGGCGACTGATTGTCACCTTGACCCCCTCTTTTTCTGAGACTTGGATGAGGATGACTGCATGTATGCAGATTCTCATCCAAGGATGTCGGCTGCGGTGTTATGGCTCGTAGACCCAGCCCAACAAACCGTCCTCTACACGTAATAACAGATTCCACATGAAAGTTTTTATTTTAAAGTTGGTGGAATATTAATAGCCATAAGGATTGTGTGCGACTCTGTATCAGTGAATAAGTGTGCCGCATACAACCCTTATGGCTATTAGTTTCGCACCAACTAATATTATTTTGCATTCCACCATCTAACTCTTCTTTTTCTCTCATTTTTTTTTTCAGATTTTTTTCCTTTTTTTTTTTGATTTTCGACGACAGAAGGTTGGGTATTTATATGGAAATTAGATCTCTCGAACGCGTTTTATAAAAGGGTAAGAAGGCCTCTTACGCGTTTTATAAACGCGTAAAATCAGAAAATAACGCGCAAAGTCAGAAACTTTCGCCGCAATCACTGCAGCTTCTAGCGCGTTTTATAAACGCGTTTTAAGGCTTTTAACGCGTTTATAAAACGCGTTCGAGAGGAGAGAGAGAGGCGCGGTTTATAAACGCGTTGGAACTTTCTTCTTATTAAAAAAAAAATAAATAATTCTTTATATTAAATTTTTTAGTGTCTGAATTTTTATATTAAATAATTTCGGTAACATGAGCATAAACTACCAGACGACACCAGTTTCAACTAAAAGAGAAAGGAAAAAAACATTCAAGGTGGATTTTGCGACACCCTCTGAAAGAAACACATATCGATCTCTTCACTGATTCCTTCGTATTGTTGCAACTGCCAGTTTGATTGACCCCTGTAACTGTTGCCCCTCCTTCTGACTGAGTTTGCCAGTTTGTGAGCCTGATCCACTGCTTCTCTGCGCACATGGTGAAGGGTTGCTCTCTGTTGTCTTTCTCCAAGTTGATTAATGATACTTTGCACCAATTGTGCAGCCCTCCATGACGGCAGGTCATCTGTGTTTCTTTGATTCACCGCCTGTACTAGATTCAAACAATCTGAAAAGAATTGTACCTTGACCATCGGTGGAAGTGCACAACCCCGAACTAGCTGGTTGCGAACAGGCTATTCGTGAGCTTGTTCCTTATGAACTAGGGACGAACTAGGGATGAACAACGGCCCACGAATAGGCCCACGAACAACTCCTAGTTCATGAAAATTAGGAAATTAGGAACTAGTCAAGAAGTTCGCGAACAGTTTAGTTCGTGGGTTGTTTGGTTCTCGCGAACTAACCTAGTTCGTGAACTTCTAGTTCACGGATGGTGCCAAACACACTATATTTTTCAATTTTGGGAACTAGGAACGAATTAACTGGGGGAGCCAACTAGCTGTTCCGAGAATCTTGTTCAGCTTTGTAAATGACAGGTGCAAGAAATAATTTTAAAAAAAATGAAATGTTTAAACAAATCACGGTGCCATCAAGCTTATCTTTCAATTTTAGCAGACAAGACTTTCTATCTAGATAATTTGACAGATTCAGAGCAACAGACATCAAAATTAAGAATATGAACGTTTGAAATAGAAACCATAATAAAAATAAAACAAATTAATTTGCACAATCCTTGCGCTAAGCGGATTGTACCAAAATATATATATATATATTTTTGGGTGGGGTTCAACTTATTCTGTTTAAATGGTGAAACGGTTCAACTCAATTACTTCATCTTATAAGACATTACTGGAAACACGGTGGAGTGAGGATTAATTTATTTTTTTGGAAAGCGGTTCAACTAATTCTGTTTAAAATAAATAATTACTTCATCTTATAATAAATTGCTTAATTTATTTTTTTATTATATAAAAATTAAAATATATTGTTATTTCGTCTAGTCGATTGATATTCAACGACAGATCAAATTTATTGAATGGCACAAACATGTATGTATGATGTAGGGTGTAACATTGTTTTGGATCCGTGTGTGATCATTAAGGATGAAGTGGAGGGATGAGTTTGTTTAAGGGTGTGTTTGGATGGGTAGGGAATAGGGAATAGGAATAAGAAATTTCGATTTGCGTGCTTATTTTTATTCTTGTGCAACCCAAACAACACAAGAACAAGAAATAAGGGCCCTTATTCCTATACTAACAAAATCATAGTATAAGAATAAGGAATAAGGATAAGCACGCAAACCGAAATTCCTTATTCTTATTCCATATTTCCGGCTTATTCCGTTGTGTTGCAAATTTGTAATAAATAAAGAAGTAAAAGATGGGAAGACAGACAGAAATATAAAATATTGGAGTGGAGAGGTCACGAGGAGCCAGACTGGAGCCATCAGTGGAATCGACAGAAACAGACACCAACAGACACCAACTCCATCAAGGACAGTCGTCGATCAGATCGATACGCCCAGCAGGCAGCAGCCAGCAATGTGGCGGTTGAAGGTGGCGGATGACGCCTCCGTCTCTCCCTGGCTGCGCACCACCAACGACCACGTTGGCAGGCAGCTCTGGGAGTTCGACCCCGAATTGGGTTCCGCCGAGGAGCGGGAGGCGGTCGAGAGCGCGCGTCAGGCCTTTCGCGCCAACCGATTTCAGATGAAGCACAGCTCCGACCTCCTCATGCGCCTCCAGGTCTGCTCACACTAATCATCTTTACTTTACTTTATTAATTTATTATTTATTATATATATATATATGTGTATGTCTGACCAAATAGATTCCATTACAATGCATGAGTACTGTATGACTCTTCTGTTGTTTTTTATTTTATATTTGCAGTTTGCCAGACTCAATGAGGACGACCTTCCAGTAATTAAGCTGGCCGAAAATGAGGACGTCACACACGAAGCCGTCGCCACTTCTCTAAGGAGAGCCGTTGCTCAATATTCTACATTACAAGCACATGATGGCCACTGGCCCGGCGACTATGGAGGCCCCATGTTTCTCATGCCTGGCTTGATCATTTCTTTGTATGTTACCGGCGCATTGAATGCTCTTCTTTCACCACACCATCAAAAGGAGATACGCCGCTATCTTTACAATCATCAGGTACCTTTTACCTTCTCTTCTCTTCATACCAATTCATGCAATTCTATGTTGCTCCTGACTTGCAACTCTAATCACAGAACAAAGACGGCGGATGGGGATTGCATATAGAGGGCCACAGCACCATGTTCGGCTCTGTCCTCACATATGTCACTCTCAGGTTGCTTGGTGAAGGCCCTAATGCTGGAGATGGTGCCATGGACAAAGCAAGGGATTGGATACTAACCCATGGCACTGCCACTGCTATTTCTTCCTGGGGCAAATTTTGGCTCTCTGTTTGTCCTAAATTCTTTCCTCTACCATTTTATTTATTTTCACCATATAATTCATATCACCAAGTTCCATTTTTTTTACTTTTACACTGACTGCTTTTAGGTACTCGGAGTCTTTGACTGGTCTGGGAATAATCCTTTACCGCCTGAGATATGGCTACTGCCCTACATTCTGCCCATTCATCCTGGTATTTGCCTACATATACTTTCCATATTACCATTTCATTTTTTATAGCCTCTTCATAGTTTCAACTTTGAACCACCACACCAAAATTACTATATGTTTTCTATTGGTATTTTAGAAACAAAGAAAGAAAGAAAGGCACCTTTCACATTTGACCCTAAAATTTACAGGAAGGATGTGGTGTCACTGTCGGATGGTTTATTTGCCAATGTCTTATATATACGGCAAGAGATTTGTTGGGAAAATCACACCGCTGGTATTGGAACTACGAAATGAACTTTTCTCTATCCCGTATGACAAGATTGATTGGAATAAGGCACGCAATGAGTGTGCTAAGGTTTGTTCATTTTAATGTATCTCCTTTAGATTGTTAAGAGTTGTGAGTCTTTTTGTGATATTGTCTACCTATTAATGTACCTCTGATTCGCTGAACCAAGATTCCTTGTTTATATGTAGGAAGATCTGTATTACCCCCACCCAATGATACAAGATATATTGTGGGCCACCCTTCACAAGTTTGTAGAGCCTGTTCTGTTGCACTGGCCCGGTACCAAGCTGAGAGAGAAGGCTCTTAACACTGCTATCCAACATATCCATTATGAAGATGAGAACACTCGTTACATTTGCATTGGTCCTGTTAACAAGGTAAACCTCCTTTTTTCCTTTGTAATTAGTGAATTACTCTGCAGATACGTGCATCTCGTAATTGCTACTACACTTTTGTTTGTTGTAGGTGCTCAATATGCTGTGCTGCTGGATTGAGGATCCGAGTTCAGAGGCGTTTAAGCTCCACATCCCAAGAATCTATGACTATCTGTGGATCGCTGAGGATGGCATGAAAATGCAAGGCTACAACGGGAGTCAACTGTGGGACACTGCATTTACTGTTCAAGCAATTTATGCTACAGGTCTTGTTGAAGAGTATGCACCTACCCTTTACAAGGCTCACAACTATGTCAAACATAGTCAGGTATCCGTAACTTGTGTACCAGATTGGTATGGCATTTTTGTTAAGTGAAATATGAAGAAGAATTTGTAACAACAGAAAGTATATTTCTAAAAGGTACTTGAGGATTGTCCAGGGGATCTTAGTTACTGGTACCGTCACATATCTAAAGGAGCATGGCCATTCTCTACAGGAGATCATGGCTGGCCTATTTCTGACTGCACTGCTGAAGGACTGAAGGTGGGTATTGATTATATGTGGAGTGAAATATTTTTCTTTTTTTTATTCTTTGGAATTTTGAATACTGCTACTTATGATTGTTGATTTATTTTTCTTTTTCAGGCTGCGTTATTATTGTCAAAGTTACCTCAAGAGATGGTCGGTTCGCCCATTGAACCAAATAGGCTGTATGATGCAGTCAATGTTATTTTATCACTGATGGTATGTCTACTTCATTATTGATGATAAATTAATTCTTGCTCGTCAAATATTTTGATTGAATTTTGGATTTTGCATAGAGTGCTACAATCTGTGTGCTTGATGTGCTTTCACTCTGAACTTACCATTTTACTATTATATGATAAGTCAATTGATAATCGCGATGATGTTTATTAACATTATCTTGTTTTCTTATGTCTTCTTGTTTCTTGTAGAATGACAATGGTGGCTTTGCGACCTATGAACTCACAAGATCTTATGCATGGATGGAGGTAAGAATTGTTTGCATGCAATCCTTGGATTCTGCTTTTCTTGTTTCTTAAATGTGGATTTGAGTGTGCAAGAGTTCAGTGGATGATGCTAAACAATCTGGATATGAGGAATTGCAATTCTTTATACTTGGCTTGGTGCAGTATAGTTAAAGTTTTGCTACTGAATGGGGAATCTGTAGAGTACATATGGATACAATTTCCTTCTTATAATTTCATATAGAAATGGGCAACGACATCCTTTTATCCTCCTAGATAAAATCATTAGTTAGTCATTGGTGCATAACAGTCTTCTTTTCTAAATATATTCTGAATAAATATGGGAACTACATTTATGCTCTTACTACTGAAAAATGCAGCTGATAAACCCTGCAGAGACATTTGGGGACATTGTGATAGACTACCCGTAAGAGCAATAATCTTCACAATTTCCTTTTATATCTTATTTAAAAAAAAAAAAAATCAAAATGCTATGAAATTGAGCATGTGTAAGATTGCATTGGCAGGTATGTAGAATGCACATCAGCTGCAATACAAGCGCTGACTTCATTTAGGAAGCTATATCCAGGTCACCGTAGGAAAGATGTAGATTCCTGCATCAGAAAAGCCGTCAACTTTATCGAATCGATCCAACTACCTGATGGTTCATGGTTTGTACACTATTATATTCCCATTAATTTACTTGAAGGAGTCTGTTACATACTATTGAAGTAATCGCTTTTATGTTTGAGCAACAGGTATGGTTCATGGGCAGTTTGTTTTACTTATGGGATATGGTTTGGAGTTAAGGGTTTAATAGCAGCTGGAAAGACGTACAAGAGTAGTGGTTCTATAAGAAAAGCATGTGACTTTTTGCTCTCCAAGGAATTACCTTCTGGTGGTTGGGGGGAGAGCTATCTGTCATGCCAAGACAAGGTACTAGCGCATGCATTTGACAAATTATTTAACTTTTGTTTTCATATTCTTTATATCCTACTCTATATGTGGTATAAGTTAGCAAGTGCAGTGATATGTATGTGTGCCAAAACAGCATAATATCTTTCCACAAACTCTGTACCATCACGAAAACTAGTACAAAACGGTTCAAGCATTAGCGACTCAAAGTCTCACCTAACCGACCTCTCTGAAATCTTTCTCAGCCATTATGGCTAGTTAAAGGAGGATTGGTATTGGCCCAGTATCATCCATGATCCATTCTACTATACCCACAAGAAACAACAGCTAAATTGCCACAATTGCTGGCTAGTCCCCTTGCCCATCTCTATGATGTATTGATGATATGCATCTCTGACTCAACACATTTTGCAGCGCTCTCCACTTTGTCTGGTATGAGCTGCAGAATGTGTACCCATGTGAAAGCAAGCACAGTTATCCAAAACCTGATCAGTGAGATAATCATAACAGCATCTGCCACTAATGTTTTGTTGTTTGTGATTAAGGTGTATACAAATCTTGAAGGGTACAGAGCTCATGCGGTGAACACAGCTTGGGCCATGCTAGCTCTTATTGATGCTGGCCAGGTATTATTTTTTCTCTCTTGTTAAATCAATGTTCCTCCCATAATTTCCTTGATTCAGGCTTCCAGTCCCACATGGTTCTTATGTAGCTATGCCATATATGCATATATACTTAAAATTTATGTTCCAAATGACAAATCCAAATGTGTTGATCTTGATCTTTGTGTGTGACCTTAAACAGCACACCTCTACCATCTTTTATAGTTTATGTAGAGATTCATGTATTCATGATACGTCGTCGTCTGTCTGTATTTGTGGGTTAGGCTGAGAGAGACCCAAGGCCATTGCATACAGCAGCTAAGGTGTTGATCAACTTACAGATGGAGAATGGCGAGTTCCCTCAGCAAGTAAGTGCACCTTTATCTCCTAGTTTAACTGACACGAATAGAGATGTTTTCTTAGTTGTCTACAAAATTGTCTTATTTATGATCTCCGCCTAAATATCTTTCGATTGCAGGAGATAATGGGGGTGTTCAACCGTAACTGCATGATCAGCTACTCACAATATCGCAACATATTTCCAATATGGGCTCTGGGCGAATACCGTTGTCGTGTGTTACTTGCCAATAAAAAAGATTGATAAATAGATTGATGTCTCTTCAATTTGGTCATGGTTTCTTAACAGAGTTTTGTTTTGTCTGAGAATCTCCTACTTGGAAGTTGTTGGCTTGTTATTTTATGCACAATAAAAGCAAATTCTTATAGATGTTGTAGGCTCTGGTTATCTTTTCCTTTGTTCATATGCTGTTTTTGGTAGCTTTCATAGTTGGTTTAGTTGCCGTTTTAGCGAATAACAAAACATTCTGACATGTTATTAAAAGTTACAAGAAAAATAGTTGCTGTATCACTTTCAATAGACAATATTATAATTCAGATATCAGTTCTGTAGAGCAATTTTGTGGTGGGTTTTAGAAATTGTGCGTGATCTGTGTTGTAACAGTGCTAAATGCTGAGCTTATTCGGCGACCTTGGATATGTAAAACATTCAAATTAAATTTTGTGTAATGGTAATAAGCTATAAAAGATCTCAAGGCTGAAATGAGTGAAATCCAATGCATGTACAGATGGATTGGGGCAATATACATGTTCTCAATTTTTTAGTTTCAAATAATTGATTGAAACTGTTGGTAGGAAATCGAATTTTAACTTTGTTTGTTTTTAATTATTTTTTTTAGATTTTATTTACATCAATTGTTCTAAAATTCGAGGGTTCTTTTAACAAAGATTTTCTAAAAAAAAAATCTGAAAAATGGTAAAAAAAAAATATCAAGAAAATATTAAAAAAAAATAGTTTCTTTTCGATATTTCAATATTTAATAGTTCCAATTGGTCTTTTGAAGCTCGAAAATCAAGAACCAATGCATTAAACCCCAACCAACTTCTTAGCCTTGCACTGATAATAATATTACTATAGCAATAATAAAAAACAGGATTAATTAGATTTATGTCACTATAAAAATTTGTTAATTCGAATTATTAATAAGATCTATACCATTATCAAATTGTTTAAATTAGATACATGCCATTATTTTCTTCCTAAAAGGATTAAATTCTAAAATTGTCATCCTAAAATATCTCATTATTTTTAAAAATTCCCAAGTTACCCTTGTTAATAAATGCTGAAAAGAATGCTGAAAAAAAAAACGCTAAATTGAGAAATTTTTCAGTATGCCATGTTGATTTTGCTTAAAACGGGGGTCAAGCCCTATCTTTTCATTAAAAAGTTTAGTACAAAAGATTAGCCAGCGGCTAATTGAAATAAGAAAAAAAGCAAAGTGCAATAAAAATAAAACTAAAGCTTAGCGCAAGTAAATCAAAAAGCTAGACAGATTAAGATGATCTTCGTGAGGTATGCTGAGGCTGAAGTGCCAGCCATTCCAGAAAACACTTGATCTACCAGTAAGCTTATGGGAAGCTGAATCAGTGAATCTCAGTAAATGTTCTTGAGCATCTCCCTCCACAAAATGAAGCACAAGATTGCCATACAATTCTCTATGAGATTTCAATTTATTGCTGTCGAGAATGAAGTCTGCATTATTGGTAAAGGAGATAGAAGAGAAGGCATGTGATTTTTGGGCTGCCTTTTGCAAGAACTGCACAAAGAATGAGCAGTCATTGAAGATGTGCCCAGCTGTCTTTCCCCTTGCTTGCATAGAACGCATCTACTTGCTAACATCCAGCCTCTTCTTTGGAGATTGTCTACAGTAGCTATTTTGTTTTGAGCCATTTGCCAAATGAAGATCTTAAATCTTGGAGGTATGTTGAATTTCCAAATGAATTTTGCCAGCAACACTCTGTTCATTTCTAGAAGGCTGAGGACTCCTAACCCTCCTTGTCTTTTTGGGTTGCAGATTCTATTCCCGGGAATCATGATCAGTTTTTTTGGAGTAGTCTGGAGCTCCATGCCAATAATTTTTCAATTCTTATTTTGTCAATTTCTTTTATCACCCACTTTGGAAGTTGGAAGGCAGACATAAAATATAGTGGTAATGTTGTTAAACAGGCATTGGAAAAAAAAAAAAGAACTCCCTTCTCCATTGATCTCTCCTCTTTTAAGGCGGCACAGCAGTTGCTTCTTGAATCGAATTGACTTAAACCAAATAGTAAGGCACCATGTAGACTGAAACTTGTTTAGCAGTACTTTAATTAAGAATATCCAATTGACTAAAATCTCTACTTTAAGAATTACTCCTTTCCAACCAAATTCCCCAAAGTGCAGAGAGTAGTTAAGTCGTAAGTGAGGTTACCATCACAACTTATCTCAAGCAAGGAGCATAGCTATAATTGAGGAGTTATCTCAAGCAAGGAGCACAGCTTAAATTTAACATTCTTCGTTAAATTCTTTTGTGGTTTCTAACCCATGTCATTAAATGGTTTCTAACCCAAATAGACCTGATCATAAATTATGACCACAAAAAGCTCTTTTGAGAGAAAGAGAGACAAAGAAACTGAATTATAGTATGGGTCACCAATTCACCATTAATCGTGAGAGGGGAGCAACGGCAGGAACAAAATGGCTATGTCAAAATTCTGCAAATGAAATTACACGGATTGAGATTAACGCACTCTCAGGTGCTCTTAGTTTGTATAAATTATAAGTGAAATTTTTTTTTAATTGTCTAAACTAAGACAAACGTGAGAAATTGGGATAAAAATAAAGCATATAACAAATCGATAATTGCAGAAACCAATTCCATATAAATGTTTTCATCAAAAGTAAAAAAATAAAATTATAATAAAAAATGGCTATTCATTCACCAGTATGGATTGAAAGGGGAGGGGGCTGAAAGCGCGCATGGGAGGCCTAGGCTGCTTTTGAAAAAGCCTAAATCTATCAAAAAATCATGATATAAAATATCGGCAATTCATCCCTTTATCAATTCGTTCGAGCGATAATTATCATTGAGCTAGGTTTAGCGCAGCACCTATACCAATGCCCAATGCCAAGAGAGTAGTTTAGACAACAACTTATTTGCTAGGTATTATTAGATTAGATGCTCCTTCCTATTTTGAGGAATTTAGTTTCAATGTGATCTTTACATTGGATGTCAATCAAAATGTACCTATCATTTTGACTCTTAATCTTGGCTCCGTTTGGATGCGTTGAGAATAAGGTAGGAAGAAGGAATAAAGGAAGAAATTTATTGGGAATGAGTAAATTTATTAGGAAGTGTGTAACTTTTGTGAAGAGTTTGAATGGTTAGAAATAAATTTATTGGTAAAAAGTGGTTATTCCTTATTCCTTATTCCAGGAAGAAGCCATCCAAACGGAGCCCTTATGTTGTCCGATATCACATCTTCAGCAACCTTCATAAATCCATTTTTTAGACAATTTCCTGGGTAAGTGAGGCTTCCAAAGTTCCAAGTCAGATCAGAACTTACAAGCACAAAGAGTAAAACGAAATGCGCTAGTCGCAAGATCCACCTTTACAATGTCACCATGGTCTATATGCTTGGTGGGAGCGCTACCTCTTCAGTATCCTTCTTCTTCCTTTCTTGCTCCTTTTAGTGGAATGTAATATTTTTTTTGTAATTTGGAAAATTGATGGCAAGTTTTTATTTATTTATTTATTTATTATTATTTTTTTTTGAAGGCTAGGTGGCGATTGACACAAATTAGTGAAAGAAAAAAGAAAAAAGAAAGAAAAACAAATTAGTAAAATAAATTTTGTCAAAAAAGGTTCTTGGGTTTTGATTTCTGTATATCAATATTTTTTACGGAAGAAGCTGTGGCCTGTGGATGGTTTTCTTGTCTTGCTAAACTAATAAAAAGAAAAAGAAACAACGTCCATGACCTTGTCAGCAATTGAATTTGTTGGGAGTGAGACAGAGAGTGGTCAGAGAATACAGCACACAAAAAGACTACGTGGTGGTACCCGGGGATCCACCGCTGTAATTTTCCCTACCAAACCGGTCACTGGTCAGGAGAGGAGGCAGGTGGGGCCCCACAGAGCCACCTTTGCATATAAAAACTAAACATATAGGCCTCACGGGTCGTGTAACGATATACAAACTAACTATATAGGCCTGGCACAGGCAGGCCTATAAAGGCCCAAACAACGGGGAGGTGCATGCTAGGCTTTATTCATCGGAGGGGCTGTCAGCCTGTCAGCGTGTCAGCTTAGCCTACTAAGTACTAATTACTATCAGTCTATCACCATCTAATGAATCAATCTCTGCTCAACTCATTCCATCCCAGGACCCAGGCACTCTTTTCTTTTGTCACTTTATTTTTCTCTTTTTACTCCCTTTCATTTTCATTCTCTCTCTCATATCATATCAACTCTGCATCTTTACATCAAAAATTAGCTTAATTAGCTAGAGCTGTAGGCGCGAGAAAATGGAGTAATTAACAATTTGGATCAGTATTAGCAATTTGGCATATTATATTCCTTGAAGATGGATAAGGTCTACGTACAACCTTAGCTTTTTAATATCGTTAGACGGCTATCGTTACCACTTTTTCTAGCTTCAGATAAGATTCTTTTTACAAAAGCATAGTGCAATTGGAGCATATATTAATCTGCCCCCACATAAACTACCCAGTACCCTCCAAACAAAATATGCCTCCAACCAGAATTTAATGATAAGTTCCAAAGTCATCGATCCCCACATAACTAATAGTATAACTCTCATTGATTTTTCTTCGTGTTGAACATTTTTCTTTCTTTTTCGTATTGACATTTGCTGCACCGTCTGGTTCTTTCAACCTGCTTTTTCAGGCTGAGACAAATTAATATATCTTTCAAGTACTGAAAAAAAAAAAAGCAGCGCCATTTCCAAAATTTACCAGAGAAGCCCATACCGGCCGGCCAGCTGAGGCAACACCTACTTTACTGGTATAGTACAGGATGTGTTTAGGGCTGTCAAACGTTTAGAAACGGAACGGTACATGCCAGTTTCGTTTCCGTTCCGTTTCTGGTAACGTAATAAAAAACCATTCCGTTTCTGTTCCGTTTCGTAAAACGGAACACTTTTCCGTTTCGTTAACTGTTCCGCTACTTATTTTGCACTGATTTCAGCATATTTTCCATTAATTTCAGTCATTTTTTATGAAACGGAACACTAACGTGCATTTCAACCCGTTCCGTTTCCGTTCCGTCTCTGAAAACGTAAGTCATTTACCATTCCGTTTCTGTTCCGTTTCGGACAGAACGGAACGGAAAACGTTGAAACGGTATCCGTTTGACAGCCCTAGATGTGTTGTTTAATCAGACAACAAACTCTTGAATGCTACTGCTTTGACTTGATCATGTATCAGAATTTTTCAGATTCAGAAGCTATGTTTGCAAACATATGACATGAATATAGTCAGATTATTACTCGTAAAAACAGCAAACTACACAAGAAAATCGTCTTAGAACCGCCCAAGTGTCACTTTCAGATGGGACCCACAAAAACACAACAGACCAACCAACTATGATGAATTGATGCATGATAGATAGCCATACATAGGCTTCTTTTTTTCTCATAGCTCATTAATTAGGTTAGGCCTGTTGGATGCTTTCCCAAATGAGTAAATGACCCCTCACCATCTTACCTAAAATGGAAAGTTTATAATATTAATATGTTAAAAATAATATACCTTTTCCTTTCCAAGCAGGGTGATTACTATTAGTAAATTGATCAAATGGGAAAATGGACCAATTTTTCATATATCATTGCAAAAATGTTGGAGACTTACGTTCTTAGGCATGTACACTGTGAAAATGAGAACTGCATATGTCTTACACAGTTACACCTAACATTCTTCGTTCCAAAATAGAAAGTTTTGTATTGATATTATATTTTTTTATGCAAGAATTTCTCCAATGATCTCTATACTTTTTTGTAGTATAATAAATGGAAACCATAATTATAGCGAGTATTATCCATACGATTACTGACTCCTACCTGAAATTATTTTCACTCTTGAATTAAACTTCAGAAACTTGACAAAACATAAATTAAGTATCTTTTTGTTATTATTATTATTTCAGCCTATGTAGACGTACACAGATACACCCTCAGCTTTCATCCTGTATCCTAGTGGTATTCTGTCCACACAGGAAGTTATCCGCTTCCTATATTAGTATTTGTGATTAATATATATGAAGGTTTAATTCGGTAAAAATTTCTAACTTAGAAAATTAAATATACCGCGGTGAAAGTTGATCGAACACTTAGACACCTTCGGAGTTCGGTTCTGTAGCAGTTTGTCTTTTTCCATACACAACCGGTACACCACAACCCCACGTTAGAGATTAGCGTCGCCTTCCACGATTTCAAGTGCCGGTCTCTCGTCGATGTGCAATCTGATTGCTCCAACCACTAAGTTGACTTACTAAGGCTCAAATAGTATTTTAGCGGCTTACTAAGGCTGACTAGCTTTCCTCTCCGCTAGTGGCCCACCTAGTCTAGTGAGAGTATACTCGCGTAAGATTCTCATGTCAAGCGACCTGTAGGCCTTGCCAACGATTAATATGACAACCATACAAAACAATTTTATGTCAGCACAATAGTGTCAACTGTCAAGCAGCTCGCCAACCCGACTAGCATTCCACTGGTATACTAACTGTTGAAATTAGAAATAGAATTCTATAATTAGAAATATGTTTTGTGTCCAGCAAATTTAGCATTACTGTTATTTGAGTCATTGTGCTATAAGTGGTCAGTTAATTTAGACAGATTAATTTAGGATTTTGGTTATTAATGTCGGTATTCCAATGCAATTCGTGGTATTCTATTTTCAGCATTTGTATTGTCCTTAAATACAACAGTTTGTAACCAGTTTGTAGCAAGTAAGTAAGAGTTTATAACAGAGTTGTTGAATATAGAAATTTCGTGTTCTAGTTTCAACATTTGATTGTTCTAGTTTCAACATTTAACTTTCTCATCTTCAACAAATTGGTATCAGAGCCATAAAGGGCGCATAATTGAGAGTAGAAGAAGAAAGTTATTCCATTGATGGTTTCAGGAGCAACCATGGCGCAACTCCCTGCACCTATGCTGATCGGTAGCAACTACGGCATATGGAAAGTGAAGATGGAGACTCTATTGCTCTCACAAGACTTGTGGGATATTGTTCAAGATGGCTACAGAACGTACGCTGCAGGTTATAATCTCAAAGAAGAAGAAAAGCAGCAATTAAGGGAAGATAAGAAGAGAGATGCTAAGCGTTATTCCTTATTCAACAAGGAGTAGCAGAAAACATCTTCTCACATATCATCAACGAAACCACAGCGAAAGATGCTTGGAAAGCGCTGCAACAAGAGTTCAAAGGATCAGCTAAGGTTCAAATTGTCAAATTACAGACCCTACTGTGATACCTTTGACCATTGATTAGTTACCAAGTCCTATTAATATCTGAATAATCATGATTAGTATTAATCATGAATTATATGATCAAGAAATTAAATACAATTAATTTATAACAGAAAAATTTGTTGGGATTTATGATATGAGAACATAGCATTGTTCTATAATATGACGAGAAAATATCTGTATAGTTGCCACGATTATCTGACTTCTGTTCTGACTGAATTAAATTAAATTAGTGAAATAGCTAATTTACAAAAAAATTAGAATTCTGATTAAGACAATAATTAACTGCATGGTTTGGCCACAGAAAATCCAAGAGAATTTTAATAAAAGAGAGAGAGAGAGAGAGAGAGAGAGAGAGAGAAAGATCGAGACAGACGAGACTATCTCCTCCTTCTGCCTCGTCTCCCCCTTCTGATCTGGTGATGTTTTCGCCTCTCCCTTTCTTTATGCTGTGAGACTCGAGAGCTTGATGCTCTCCCCTCTGTGTTGCGATGTGAGTGGATGAGAGCGTAGCTGCCTCTGGCTGGCCCAACCAGAGGTTGGCACCTCTCGATCCGTGGTGTGTTGGCACTAGAAGACCCCTCTTCTCCTTCTTGTTCAAGATGCTTTAGTTGTAGCCCTGATTGACGCGTTGGCGTGACTCAATTAACTCCCTCTTGAACTTCACTCCTCTCTCATCTCTTCTGTCCTTCACTGTCGAGGTAAGTCTATATACTCAATTGGGGATTTAGGGTTTTGATTTGGGGTTAACAGTTGTTGATGTGAGAGGAGGATTGAAGCTCAGGGAGGTATTGTATTTCTGTCTTTCTTCCGATTTCAAGTCAATTCTCGATTGAATCTTTCGACTCTTACTCACTTAATTACTGTTAGGTCAATCGGTTTATGGAACTGTCCTTATTCTTGATTTGCTTGGCTTTGATATTGGCATTGATCGTTCTTGAGTGTTTGAGACGATTTGTAAAGACTCACGAGCAAGGTATATCCCTACTGTGAACTTTAATTTTGTTAGATAAGGCTAACTGTTAGGCTAATTGAGGAGATTTGGGTTAGTCTGAGCTTGAATTAGATGAGTTTGATGATGTTTGAGATTATAAATGAGAATGGAGCATCTTAATATTATATAGTAGGAACTGTGTTGTCTTTAGTCTCAATTTCATGCATGTTAATGCTATTATATGGTTGCAGTGTAGTATAAGAACATATAATATACTTAAAACATGCATTTTAGTTAATATAAGGCCATAGTTACTTACTGTTGTGCTGTGTAGATGCTTAATGCCTACTGTTATGGTGTGTACAATGGTTAAGCCATTCTGTCATGAAGTTTGTTGAGGTGTTTTGCATCAGAAACTGTGCTTTTATCATATTAGCATGTAGTATTAATTTTATGCAGGGTAGATAGTGTATAAATATGCAATTGGGTCAATACTAGCTATTGAATACTTGTTATCATTTTATGAGCATGGAAGAGTCTCAAAGTTTCAAACTATGTGCATAATTTCTGTTACTTTGCATCTGAGAATGTGATGGTAGTGTGTTGTAACAGTGTGTTAAATGTGCTTGAGGTTGGACCTCTGTATAAGTGAAGGTTTGGCTTAGGAGAATTCTGTTATTAACTAAAACTTAAATGATGCTGTGTATATATACTGTTATATGAGGTCTATTGGTGAACTAGTGTGCATGATTTAGGGTTTTAATGTAAATTCTGGTATGCATCATGCATTTTAGAGTAAATAGTGCACATATGAGGTGATTTATAAGTTATTCAAGCTTATTTACATGTTTAAGATGCATTATAGTGAGGCAAATGGCTAACTTTTCTTGTGTACCAGTTTCCGGTACAGGTTCTAGAACCCAGGGACTAAATCGTAAGGATAAATTAAGTTCTAAGGACTAAAATATAAATTTCTGAGGGCTTAACTGTGACATGTGCTGGATTTATAAACTTGAGTGGGCTTATACGTAAGAAATAAAGGCTTGGAATTTGTTCTTGGACTTTTATGCAATTTTGATGGTTGGAATTTGAATTCGGGTGTGTTGAATGATAACGAATCAGATTTAAATCCGATTAGATTTTGTTGGACCCGTTACGACTGACTTAGTCAGCTGGGTCAGGCTGACTGGGTTCAGTCGTGTGAGATGTGGGTCGGATTTTTGTTGGGCCGAATGGAAAATAAATAAAAGTTGGGCCGAAAATTATTCCTTTGTGCCTTCTTTGATTTATTGGGCTTTTGTTTAACAGGCGGGCCGAAATTTAATTGTGGGCTTAATATTTAAAAAAATTCTGTGGGCTTTATAAATTAGAATTTCAGATTTTATATTAAATTCTAATTAGATGCTGATATCTCTGATATTCATTGGTATTTTGGCCGTACTTGGAACTGAAATTATACCCAAACCATTAAATTGCTTGACAATTATTTGTTATTTCCCTAGGATTTGGCTCTGTTGCTGCTTCTGCTTGTGTTTTATAGGGTTTTGATGATTTTCATGGTTGCATGCACGCCAGACGACTCATTCCTGGCATTGGGACACGTTCTAGACCGACATGCGGGACACATGCTACCTAGATGACTCATTCCTAGGCTCTGTTCGACCCCACCATTGCTCTGTTCGACCCCAGCACCTCTCTTTGGTCTATCTCTCTCCAGTTCGGACCGAACTGATTCTGCTCGGACCGAAGTGCCCTCCATGCACTTCCCTACTCCTCTCCAGGTCGAGCCTATCTCCTTCGGGTCGAACTACATCTCTCCAGGTCGAACAGATAGGATATGGCATATTTTTCATGTATAGAAATTAGACTTTTGGTAATTTTTGATGGTCTAGATACCCTAACATCGCCCCCAAGTAACCCAGGGGGCTATAAAAAAGCCTCTCATGCCTCTTGAGGTGCACTTTTGATTCCAGAGAGAAAGATAGCCATCTAATACCAGAATTTCATCATTACCCGAGTGTCCTACAACTTGTTTGAAGCGATGGCAGCAGCAAGGAGCAGTTTTCACCACCTCACCTCTCATCCATTGCCTAGGAGAAGTTGTTCTAGCATTAAAGGAGTAGACTTTATTTTCCTTTATGCTTTTATATTCTTGTTCTATGGGCTTGTATCTTTATTATACTTATACAATGTTTATTTGTTGTTTTGAGAACATGTTAGAGTAGTCTGTTTCATGTCTTAGGGTATGGACGTAGCTTAGGTCTAGCTTGCTGTTATGATTTGATATGACTTGATGTTTGGCTTTATGATCTTTTTATTGAGTAGTATTTTCATTGCTTGTTTGATTCATTTGCCTTGACCTGATTTACTTATAAATAAAGGCCTGTTTAGTTAAGTTACAAGGTTAGGTTAGACAATTGGAATTGAATTAAGTACTTGAGATAAGTTGACGATTCGAAAGAGGAGATTAGCTAGCACTGAAAGGTGTAGCTTCTAAGTTGGCTGAAAGGCAACTTAAATATCCTTAAGAAAACAAATAAATAAGACATAGGTTAATTAAAATACCGACACAAAAGTTTAGGTTTAATTGGCCTATGTGGGCAAAGTAGAGTCCTGTACTAATTTCTAGTCCAAAAGACGACAGTTAAGGATTAGGTAATGTAGCTATAGCCGATTTGAGCCCTTCATAAAGTTAAAACTCAAGTTGCACTTTCATAACTCAACATATCAGCTTCTGTTCTGACCGAACAAGTCGTGTTCGGACCGAACTGAGAGTATATGCTTTGATTGATTTGTTGGTATTTAACGCGACAGTGAGCGACCCGACAAATCATGGGCTAAACCTAAGTGAATCCTGATCCCTGGGACGCCTTTTTATATTTGAAAAACACCAAAACTTATCTGCATTAGTTAAACATCCTTGAATTACCATTTAGCATTAAAAACGACCAAAACTATCTACTTAATTGCTTTGTTGCTTAGTTTCTTAAATTTCCTTTATTCTCCACTTTATTTTACTGTCTAGATTCAGAAAAAGAACAAGTCCGGTATTCGTTGATCCGTCCCTTCGGTTCGACCCTAAGCTTAACTCCAAACGACTAGTGATAGGTCTAGGTACAAATTTTTTTGGTACTAGGGTTTAATTCCTTCATCAGATGTGATTCAGTTGAGCTTGATAAATGTTAGACTAAAGGACTTAGACCCAATAATATTAGCCTAACCTCGATAGTCGGATTTTCGGGATATGATGAGATTAAGTATGATTTTGGAACAGATACAGTGGCAAATAAATTATACAGACTATTCTGATCCCACAAAATTATAAATTAATTATAATTTTCTTGAGTTCGATTAAGTATTTCTGAATTTTGATTTACAGTATTATTGCTTGTATTATGTAAATTCTGTCTGTAATAAATGAATGGATTATGACTTTGATATATTTGTTATTGTGCAATAATTATTACTCTGTTAGTGGGAACAAGCAATTATATAATACAGTACATTGGATAAATAGATGATTAGGCAAGTAACTAAAATTATTAAAGGACTTGGAAAACTACGTCAAATAGTTAGTTAGACGATATTTAGATAAATATTCATCCACTTAAATGAATTGTAGAACCCCGTTAACAAATCTTAACAGACCTTAATCTGTGATTGTGAACAGGGACAACTAACGGAGCAATCTCCAAACCTGGTTCAGAAGGTGTGGATTACACGGCTCTTTGTTAGAATATGGACAGTCAGTAACTTTAAATTCATGCATAGCATGTTGAAACGCTTGTTGGAAATTGCATTCTATTGTGCATAAATAGAAACCCCAAAATAAACAAATCACATGTTGATAATGTTCCGATTGTTCAGTTGATAAACACTAAGTCTGACTTTGATCATTCATTTGAATTATGCTCGAAATGATTCAGACTTAACAATAAAGGATTGAAATCGTTTCAAAGAATTTGTAATATCTTATTAAAAGATAAATTTGACTTGATTGTGAAACCATAATTGATTATGTTGGCATAACAAAATTATGTTATAGCTCACTCATCCGGTGATAATCGATTTGGCCCCCGACCCGGCCAGAGTCTTAGCGCTATTAATACTGGAAAATTTCCTCTATCTGCTCTGTATTAAATGGTTTGGAACCATTGGTTTGGGAATGGTTCTCTCTATTTCTGTAAGACCATGAGAACTGGAGTGTATGTTATTATGTGAAAAATATCTCTGTTATGTTATGCTTGATTATGTCTGTGCAACTTGCATATTTTGAAGTATGCCAGTCCTAGGCCCTTTTCGCCTAGTGCCTACGGTATGATTCCGTTCAATTCTGCATAAAAATTTCAAAAAGGAAATTTATTGATTCATATAAAGAACTGTGTAATTGGAACTAAAAAAACCATACTGGGAAATTATTTTCTCATTTTGTTTGTTGTTTGTTTGTGCCTCATTAATTTGGGGGTTCCAGGAAACGCGAAGCCATCGTAGGCCCGCGATTGGTACGTTTGAGTGCTCAATCCTCAAGTTTAGAATCCGTATTCCTAGCATAGATGCCGATGCCACTCTTCTTTTGTCCCTCGAGGCACTGTCCGAGGTTTATGTTTATTTGTATCTTGAGTCGCCTGGTCTGGCTAGTCCTAGCGATGGCATGGTGCCAGAGCAGGAACCCTCCTCGCAAGCATAAAAGGGAGGATTCCTAATTGGATCTGGTGTTGCTGTTGTTGTGTTATGACTGCTACTGTGTTGCTGCTGTTATAATTTTGTGGTTGGTGGAGAAGTGAAACAAACAATAATATTTTGTATAATATGTATAATATTCTGGTGTGAAGCTGGATGATACAAATTCCCAGCTTATGTTGTAAAATAAAATAATGTGAAATATAATCTGAATGTTTTATGTACACAATGATTTTGGGATCTGTGGTGTTCTGTCTGTTTTGGTTTAGCTGGAAGATAGACTAAAGAAAATTTCCAGTCAAACCGTCGCACTCTCGTCTTCTCAATGAAGATTAGACGGCGGGGGTGTGACACCTATGTAGACAATACCAGAATTTGCCTATGAAAGACTCGGAGAAGGTAAAAGAGTATTTTTCACAAGTTATGGATTTAGTGAATCAGATGCGTTCTCTTGGCGACACAGATATAACTGAACAGAAACTTGTCGAGAAAATGCTAATTAGCCTTCCATAGAGTTTTAACTCTATAGTTACAACCATAAATGAGTCCAAAGATCTTGCAACTTTACCCATAAAATAGTTAATTAGTTCTCTTGAAGCACATGAAGATAGAAAACTGCAGAAGGACAGAACTGGTATTTCCTTATCTTTGTTGATGATTTTACAAGGATGACTTGGGTTTATTTTATCAAACATAAGTCAGAAGCATTTGAAGTGTTCAAAAGATTTAAAGTGCTAGTTGAGAATCAAAGTAATTTCAAAATCAAGGTTCTCAGAAGCGACAGAGGAGGAAAATACACATCCAATCAATTTGTTAAATTCTGTGAAGATCATGGAATTTAAAAGACAGCTCACAACAGCTTATACCCCTCAGCAAAACGAAGTTGCAGAACGAAAAAATCAAACCATAGTAGAGATGGCAAGATCTATTCTCAAAGACAAAGGTGTGGCACTAAAATTATGGGCAGAAGCAGTTTCTTTAGCTGTTTATATCCTGGATAGAAGTCCAACCATAGCTGTTCCAAATAAAACTCCAATTGAAGCATGGAGTGGAACAACTCCTAACATAAGCCATCTGAAGATCTTTGGTTCAGTATACTATGCACATGTGCAAAAAGAATATAGATCCAAGTTTGATGATAAAAGTGAGATATGCATATTTATGGAGTATATGGCTTGAACCAAAGGGTAAAGATTGTATAATCTTGAGAAGAAGAAATTGGTAGTTAGTAGAGATGTGATTTTTGATGAGGTAGTAGCTCATAATTGGGATGATAATCAAGAGAGCCACAAAATTCAACAAGCTCCAGTGGTCATATTTCAAACTCTTGACAATAATGAGATGCAAAACATTGTTGCTCCCATCCAAACTCCTAGCCGAGACATTGGTGACAGCACATCTGCACTACCAGCAACTCCACTTCATACACCGCAATCAACAACCAGCCAAGACTCCTCTGAACAACATGATACTAGTACTGCCTCAAATTCACCAAAAATTGATCCAAATTCAAGTACCGAGTCAGATGAAACTCCTTCACGCAGAGTTAGATCGTTGCCTGAACTTTATGAAAGGACAGAGATATGCAATTTTTCTGTTGTTGAGCCACAATCGTTTGAGAAAGCACAACAACATGAGAATTAAAGAGAAGCCATGAAACAAGAAATTAGGATGATTGAAAGAAATCATACATGGGAGTTAATGGACAGACCAATGAATAGAAATGTAATTGGTGTCAAATGGATTTACAAGACCAAGTTAAATTCATATGGATCAGTTCAGAAGTTCATAGCAAGACTTGTCGCAAAGGGGTTCAAGCAAAAACCTGGGGTTGACTATTTTGAGACATTTGCTCCTGTTGCACGGTTGGAAACAATTCGCACAATCATAGCTTTGGCTGCACAAAAAAGATGGTGTATCTTTCAACTTGATGTTAAATCAGCTTTTTAAAATGGAGAACTTGATGAAGGAATTTTTGTTGAGCAACCTGAAAGATTTTTGACTCAAGGAGGAGAAAACGAAGTCTACAAATTGAAGAAGGCGCTATATGGACTGAAACAGGCTCCTAGAGCGTGGTACAGTCAAATTGATAAATACTTTTTGAATGATCAGTTTGAGAAAAACAAGTCGGAACCAACTCTTTATGTGAAGAAACAAGGTACTCATGTGTTGATTGTTGCTTTATATGTCGATGATTTGATATACACATGCAACAATGAAGCAATGATGGAAGCATTTAAAAGAAACATGATGAACACCTATGAAATGAGTGACCTTGGATTGATGAAATACTTCTTGGGTATTGAAATAGCTCAATGTGAAGAAGGGATTTTTATATCTCAGAAGAAGTATGCAGAGGAGATATTGAAGAAGAATAGGATGCAAGATTGCAAGAGTGTTACAACACCACTAGTTCCAAATGACAAATTCAGAAAAGAAGATGGCTCGGAAAAAATAGATCCAACTCAATTTCGTAGTTTAGTTGGAAGCTTACTGTATCTGAGTGCAACAAGGCCAGATATCATGTTCAGTTCAAGCCTTTTGTCAAGATATATGGATTGTTCAACTCAATATCATCTTACAGCGGCAAGACGAGTTCTGAGGTATATTAAAGGCACTGTTGCATATGGGATTTGGTACAAATCAGTTAACAATTCAAAGTTAATTGGTTATACTGATAGCGATTGGGCTGGATGTCAAGATGACATGAAAAGCACTTCAGGTTATGCATTCTCGCTTGGTTCAGGTATTTGCTCATGGTCATCGAAGAAGCAAACAGTGGTTGTGTTATCTTCAGCAGTGGCAGAATATGTTGCAGCAGCAAGATCTGTTGCACAAGCCATTTGGCTCAAAAGAATTTTGGAGTATGTTAACAGAAAAATTGAAGAACCAATCACTATTTACAGTGATAGCAAATCAACCATAGCAATTAGTGAGAATCCAATCATCCATGACACAACTAAGCATATTGCTATCAAGTATCACTACACTAAAGATGCATTGGAGAAACAAGAAGTGCAGTTGAAGTTCTGTCGAACCAATGAACATACATTTGATTGTTCTAGTTTCAACATTTAACTTTCCCAGCTTCAACACTAACGAGCTGAAACTCTAAATATGGTATTCTGGCAACCGAGATGTGTCAGAGGGTTTCTACACACCAATAGACTTACTCTATTCTTGTTAGACATTTTATAGTGATTTTCTAAAGCATAATCAAATTGGTTGCATTGACCGGACCCAGACAGACAGGTCATTTCCACTCTCGTCTTTATATATGTCTACATTCAAGTTCAATTAGAATTAGCAAATGCATCTTATATATTTCTACATTCTGATTTTATATATATAAGCGGAGAAATAAAAGGAGAATTATCTTCTCTGGGAAGAGAGAGTAGAACGACCCCCTCCGTTGTCTTTATAACATTATAACAATTATATTATATTATATATAATAAAACGTACGAAACCAGAATTTATTTATTTTATTTATGATCCAGACAGAAAATGGGCAGCAGTGAAGAAAGGTTTGTGCCGGACAATGGTGGCCACTGTACAGTGTACATACCACGTACTGTTCATTTCTGATCTTTATTTTCGCTTTGCTTTTTGGTTCAGATCATTTCACTGTTGAGCACCAATTGCACTCGGGGGTGGGGTCCACACAAAAATGGTACAAATCACAGAACAGTAATTAATACTAAATTAACTACGGGAGTGCAAGTGTTAAGTGTAACAGATCGAGTTGCTGAATGCTAGATACCACATGGAATCATATCCTCCTCTCGATAAATCCTATCGATAAATCATTCTGATCAGACCTTAGTTGTCGTTTCGATTCACCTTTTAAAACTCTCGATTTATATATTCTGAGAGAAATTACTGCCTCACGTCCTGATTAATCAATTATTAATTCCTATGAACATGTCGACGTCATATTGTTGGTAAATTCATAGTGATAAAATGGTACTACATTATATATACTAATGAAATGGTCATGTATTAAGCGTACAAAAATGTATTAAATAAATTGATGTTTTGAATGATTGTTCTCCACAATGATAATTGATAAGACTAAAAACAATCAAACAATACAGTCAACGCACAAGAAAAGTACTAAAAGAAAAGAAAGCTCTCGGATGGCAATTCGGCTAGAGAAACCTTTTCACTTGAAAGCCCGCAAATGAGAATTATAGCTTGCTGCTTGCAATTATAATTCAAATAATCCCCATATGTGCAATTAAGATAAGACATTTGGGAGAGAACGAAACTGATGTCTCAATGTTATGTGATGGTGCCGCATCAACATATATCTTGTACTTTTTATATATGATTCCTTAATAAACTTCTATATGTGTGATGAAGAATTAAAACAAACAAAGATAAGACAGTGATGGCTCATCCATTCACTCGTTAATGGGCATCAAAGGATCCCACCAATAGGCAATAGTACACATTGACATTATTGCGCTGTTTTTAGCTATGATAATATTAATAGATGCGAAGGCCCCAGGACCCAGGACCCAGGACCCAGGTTGTGGAGGCAGTAGGCAGCAGAGGATTTTATTTTGTATCAAGGCTTTTCGAATTGTATTCTACAAATTGCTAATGTATAATAAGTTTATTGTTTGTTAACTAGTTTAATTATAATTATGATTTTTTTTTTCCTTTCAGAGCAAAGTAAGAAGAAGAAAAATCATAATAATATCCCTTAATATGAAAATCTTAACTTACTATTTTTTTAAGGAAAAAATATTTCTATAGTGTGTTTGATACAGTTCATATTCAGAAAATTTATTACTATAAAATAATATTATATTATTTTTTTATTTAAGTTTCATCCTTCAACCTCTAAGTCAAAATTCAAACCTTCCTTCTTCGGGGAAAAAAATTTGAAGTTTGAAATATAATATTAAAATTTTGATCGATGCTAAGTAATATCATGCACGTAAAAAATAACAAAAGTTCGATATAAACTTGTCATTCGTCAAACAACTTTAAAGTACCATGAGCAATATTTTAAAAGTTTCAATTGAATAATAAAAGTTTCAAACAACTTTAAAGCACACCAAGCCCCTAAAAAAGATTTAGAAAATTAAGAATACGGTGAAGTTTATTCAGTTTACTTTCCTGAATTCTTTTCTAAATGCACCGTTATAGAAAAAATGGAGAAATAAATATAATAAATATAACGGAATGGAGCCTACCCCAACTTGTTTGGGACAAAAGGCTTAGCTGTTGTTGTTGTTGTTGTTAAGCTCATAGGAGGGGCAGCAGGCAGTTAGTTACACATTTCACCAATCACCAAGATAGAAAAAGATATGATATATATTAGTTATTAGATTATTATTATTATATATTATAATGAAAATAAACAAGCACAGAGGTCCCTTCCCAAGTCCAATTGGGCTGGCAACGTCAACCTGGTTCTGTAATCTGGTTTCTGGTCCCAAGTTAATACTTAGGAGCAAACAAATTAATAATAATAATAATAATATAATAATAAAGGCAGCGAGGGAGGAATGAGGGAGGCATTAAAGCTAATTTGGATTGGACGCTGGGATGTCTTTACTTTAGTACCCTCAAAATCTCAAATGAAATGAAAAAGAAAAGAAAAGGAAAGGTCCGTGGAAAGAGTAAACAGTAAAGTATTCCCATTTCCCAACCAATCAATAATACAAAGGAAATAAAGAAAGAAACAATACACCATGTTGGTCACTTGTCCCACTTCACCTTGCAAATTGCAATAGGAAACCCTCCAAGTCCAAGGTGCGTGCTACTGCTACTGCTACTGCTACTGCTTCCATTAAATTAATTTAGTCCTAAATGAATATATTTATCAACAATTAATAGCTTAGAGAGAGAAAGAGATGATTAGGGAGCGAAAGAGACAAGACAATGAATCATGAATCATGAATCATGAATGGGGTAGAACCAAACCAAACACAGTGCCCTGCAAGAGAAGGTACTCAAAACTTTTAAGATAAAGCCGAGAAAGCGCATTTAATGTGAAAGAGAGAGAGGCTTTTGTCTCTCACGCAACACCACTACTACAGACTACAGTAGCATTGCTGCTCCTGTCTCAAAGCCTTCCAGCTTTCATTTCACTGCTCACCAGATCTCCGTATAATTCAATTTGATTCTACTCTCAAACACACACACACACACACACACACAAAAGGCAAGTCCCTCTTCTGGTGATTTTGGTGTCTAAATCTTCCTAAATAACAGAAAAACTAACTCAACCGAGGGGAAGCACTTTGCACGCACGATGATAAATATTGATAATTCTTTTAGTTTCGACTTAAAATCATCATGTCAATATAAACTAAATTCTACAAGCCAGACTCTTCACGCTAGGTAACCAATCAGTTCAAAATTCTTGCAGAATTCATTTGTTAGCATCTTAATTATCCAATTTATGCAAGGTTTGGACAGAATCCAGCCTCAATTGATTGGGGGAAAAAAGAAAGAAGAAATGGCAAGGGGAAGCTTTCTTTATACCTTCAACAAATAGAAAGAAAGTAACCTTAACAACAGTAACTAGATGAAACAAGAAGTAGGCTTTCTGAACTTAATACAAGGCATGCAATATGCAATGCCAATCATGCCATGCCATTCCATGACATGATGTAACAACCAACAATGAGCGTTGCAGTAAGTGCTTTTGATTTTCTTTAAACCTAGGGAAGAAAGTTGTTGGCAGGGGCCTGGGGGAAGTGAAAGGGGAGGTGGGGCCCAGGTGGCAGCTGCCAGAGTGGCAGGGGAGGTGTGGCGGCCATTGCGGCAGCCGTAGAGAATCCTGATGATGCTGCAGAAGAGGGAATCGACAACTGCCCGCAGTGTTGCAGTTTCCATGCCCAGCTGGGAACTGTTGAGTGCTCACCCAGCTCTCCCCTCTTCTCTGTTCCTCTCTCCTGCGCAAATAATAATTATGATGATGATAATAATTGGATTTATATGACCACCCAAATAGGAATCAATTAGACTTTTTTGTTCCATTATTTGTAAAAGAAAGTTATGGGAGGTGGACTTTGTACTACAAAATAAGAACAAGATATGGTAAAAAAGAATAGAGCATACACATTAAATCACTCTCTCTCTAATATGACCATTGATTTTCTGTTTGAGAAAAACACATTTTTATCAAAACAAGATTATTATAATAGTCAAGTGAACAGAGCATTTAAACATAGAGCCTCGTTTTAAATTATTTGTAAGATTTTCGACCTGGGCTATGAATTACAATATGCTAGAACATGAGGGATTTCACAAAAATGGATAAAGAATTAAAGCTATCAGTGATAGCTGTGTCTCAACTGCTACGGAAGACAACATCACCAACTATTTCAATTAGCAGAGGAAACAAGTGTTTTGATACAACTAGATAGGTACAATGACAATAAGAATAGCTTTCTGACACAGTCAATAAAATAACTAGAAATCATTTGAACAGAATAGCCTTCTGACACAATCCATAAAATGCAATGGAAATCATCTAAAAACAGCAGCACCAGAAAGACAAAACATTTGGTTCTTTCAAAGATGACACAACATTTAAACACATGCAATACAACAATATACATTTTGAGACTACAATGGTCAGTGCATATTATTTTTAAACTGGACTTTGTGTATTGTTGCTAAACTAAAGCTAAAAGTCATATCGTATGAATGAAATAATATCTGGGAAGAAGCATTATTAAGACATTACCTTGAGATTCGGAAAGAAGACAGAATTAGGAATATTCCAGAAATGAGCACTTTGATGTGCCAATGCAAGGCCTTGAGCATTAGGAGCCTGAAACAATGATGCATTTGTGACCCGCAAAATAATTCAAAATAAGAAAAAATGTGGAAGGTTGAAAATGATCTCTAACAACCATCTGGGTCAATTACTAAGATATGTTATTTACCAAAAATGATTTTGGTACAAAAATTAATTGAATGTCCCAGTTTTTCAAGCTATTTCCCTTCAATCAATCAACCAACTATAATGGACGTGGGCCATTGAGTGTGTTCAGTTCAGTAGGGCAACCAGAAGTGTACAAATTGAAATTAACTTAAAGGTCCTTTTAAAATCCTTTAGAGCATCACATCCACATGAAAATCTTTCAAGCACACCACGCAAATTATAAAAATTCTTTCAAGCAGAGTACACAGAGCTAGCTGACTTAAAACAACTCATACAACTAGTTTGTTACCTGTGGAATCATATTTGAAGTTTTTGGAGAGCCACAAGCTAATTGCAAACCCATGAAATTGTGGTCTCTTTTGGGACTTTGCATATTAGGTTGAGAGATTCTAAGATTCAGATCAAGCATGTCACCTACAACTACTGAAAGATGAAACCAAAAAAAAAAAAAAAACAGATAAATAGCATCATTTAAACTTTTATAATTAACGAGGAAAAACTTGATAAAATACAGGATTAACCTTCAGGCTCTTGTTCAGGAAGAGCATCTCCTTCATAGGAGCTTGGTTCGAAATTGGTAACAGCTTCCCTTCCATTAAACCTGAGAGCTGCCTTGTCATATGCTCTGTTCAGAAAGGGGAAAAAGATAAGGTAAAATATATCAAGTTATCAACAATGATTGAGATTTGGATGATATTTTTTTATGGAACTTATGTCCAAGGACAAGTGCTTGGAAGACCAGAAAAATATAAATAATTAGTACCTTGCAGCTTCAATTTCGCTGTCAAATAAACCAAGATAGATGTACCTACAAGCAACGGTGATCTCTTATCAAGATAATACTGCATAATCACTGATCTTGTTGATGGTGACAAAAATTAATGAAATTATCTAGTAACAATCAGCACATATCCATTTATATTGACTATTTCAAGTACAAACCTCAAGCTACAATTATAATATCTCTATAGCCAAATTATGGTGTGTATAATCAGAATTATCAATTTAAACATTTCTAGTAGTTTATAAAAAAGAGTCCTTTTTGTTTGCCTAATGAAGTATTTCAAGTGCTGAAGTGATTCAATATTTTGAGGTCTGTTGTGACCAGCTGTATAATAGCTTCCTAGAGAGAAATGAAGATTGAAAAATGAGAAAGTTTAAAAAAAAATTAAAAGGTGTTGAGAAAGTAGTTGACTTTTTGCCAAGTAATTGGCCCATGCGAGCCTCCCATCTGCCGCACTTGTGAAGTGTGACGCCTCGGTACTTGGAGCTGCCCCTGGCAAAGCCGGTGCTTTGGCGTCGCAGTATGTGTACAAACTCCTCCTTTGTGAGATTTCTCATCTGATATTATTTGCAGAATTGAATGATATAGGAAGTGGATTTAGAAGAAGAAAAAAGGTGTGAGAGGTATTAATGGTGAGGACCTGCTTGAGATCTTGGTCGTAATCAGTGAGGTTGAAATTGATGTCAGCATCGAGGCCGCGAAATTTGATTGCGGCACGATCGTAAGCTCTAAGAAAGGGAAAGAGGAAAATGAGAAAAGAGGAAGAGGAAGAGGATGAAGCATATGAATAAATAAAGAGAAGTATAATCTGACCTGGCAGCAGCATGAGCAGTATCAAAACCGCCTAAATAGACCTGCTTGCCACAATCCCTGAAATGAAGAGAAAGATGAGAAAGAGGAAGAGAAAAATGAGAAAGAGGAAGAGGATGAAGCATATAAATATAGGAGGAAATACCAAATATGAGATTCCCATCTGCCAGTGCGGCGGTAGAAGGTGACGCCTCGGTATTGGGAGCTGCGGGAGCGGGGGCCGCGGCGGGTCTTCTTGGGCTGATGGGGCTGGTGGCAGGGGTGGGGCTGAGGCTGAGGCTGATGGGGATTGATGGACGTGGCGGAGGAGGAGGAGGAGGAGGAATTGGAATTGGAGGCGTCGAGGGGAAAGAGCAAGAGCTGCCTGGTGACAACGCAGGAGGCGGACTCCTCCTCCTCCTCCTCCTCCTCCTCCGACGCCACATTGAGATCCAGCACCATTGATCTCCCCTCTCCTCTCCTCTCTAATAGTAATAAGAACTTGGATTGGATAATTTGGATTTTACTTATTTTTGAAACTACTACTACTTTTGACTTTTGAAGAAGACCAACAAAGAACTTATGGTAGCCTTAATGCCTTCAGGGTTAATGCCTTAATGCCTGCCTGCTGCCTAATGGTAGCGGGGGAGAGAGAGAGAGAGATTTGCTACAATACAATGCTTCTGCACAGTCACACGTCCCATCTGCCCATCTCTCTCTCTCTCTCTCTCTCTCTCTCTCTCCATTTTTACTTTTCATTTTTTTTTTATATAAAACTCCTTTTCTTTGTTTCTTTGAGCTGTGTATTAGTGTATTTTTAATACTAACACTGCACCAATACGACACAACAATACAAATTTAATTTTCAATATTTAAAAAATAATATCATAAACTAATAAACCATAAATACTTTAAAGTATTTTTAAATCATAAATACTTCGCACTTTAAACTATTTTAAATGATTATTTAAATTATTTTTATATATCAATGTTTATAACATAATTTTTTTTAAACGTGTATTTAATTTTTTTATATTTTTTAAATATGTTCAAACAACAATGCATTAGAAAAATATAAAATTATCAATCAAAATGTTGAATTTCAGTGATATAAGGTTGATGCTTATTACTAGACACACGGTACACCACTAGATGACACATTCACACCTATCACTCATCGTGCATTCGGCCATTCTGGAGTCTCATCTAGTAAATCGTCCCATCATCCCACTCCAATTTTTACGACTCTTTCTCCCCCTCATCTAGTCAGACTTTTAAATAAATATTTGTATTTTCTATTAATGATATTAAGTAAATATTAATATTTTATATTATTTTAATTAATTTTTAAAACCACACATAAATAGTTTGGATCGGGTTCCGAGAAACTCATCCAAGATTGGATCAGGTTTCGGAAAAGCGATCCAAACTATTTCTTGGATCGGATTCCGAGAAAGTGATCCAAGCTATTTCTTGGATCGGGTTCCGGAAAAGCGATCCTACAATACTATTTTTTAATTTTTGAATTTTATTCAATTATTATTGAAATTCGGATAAACAGTAAAACTACTATTAATTTTTTCAGGAGTTAACATCCCTGGTTAATCCGGTCCAAAATAGTCTGGAAAGAGATTTGGGCTGACGATGAGCCCATGGCAGCGCTGCTTATGGACCAGGTCGAGCCGGAGATCCGGCTTGGACCTCTTATTAAGAAAATTGAGCTCGGCTCGGATCCGGCCCCTTTTTTCGGTTAAAATACTCGGCTCTGTTTACAACTTTCAATACTGTCCACACATAAAGCCCGAGCCTGGCCCTTGGTCACCGAGTAAGATGATCCTTTCAGTGAAAGCCTGCTCGAGATTTTTTGTTGCGTTAAATCTGTAAATAACATCTATAATAGATAGCTGATAAATGAGTTCAAATAACTTCCCCGTCTTTTTCGCTTTTTCTGTAAAAGATGCTTGAAATATAAGGTATAGCAAGATTAGAAAGTACTTTAATGTTATGTTTTTATTAGTGCCACACAAATGAATGCACGTTAGACTTCACAGAAGAACATAAAAAGACTAAAGAATGAGGGGCGCAATTTTTCTGTACACGTTTTCCTTCTTTCCACCCTTGTTATTTTTTCCATGTACATGGTGTTATACACCTAAGTTATTCCTTTTATATTTTTTCCATTTAGCTCACATGAACCGAGTTCAATTTATAAGTTGTTAGTCTCTGCCCACCCCTGATTCGATAGAGAGAAATTCAGAGAAGACTGAAGTTCGAGCAGCTCGAGCAGGGATCGAGTACAGACCGAGGGCCATCTTCCTCCCTTCGATTAAAATGGACCGAGTCGAATTTCAAGCCCTCTACCAAATAGAACTCGGTCCATTGAAAATTTCGAGACGTCCAGTCCGTTTAGCCCACGGGCCGCCCTACCCATTGGCAGCCTTAGCCCATGGCCTATAATAATAATAATAATAATTATAAAGTGGGTTCACATGATCTGCTAGTGGTAGTGGTAGTGGTAGTGTAACTAGTGTGGTGTTAGGTTGCGACAGAAGAAAGAAACATGTGATGTTATGCAAGTTAAGTTGCAGGGAATCTCATCTCAGAATCAGATGACTAGATGAGGCATTCTGCATTCAGGCCTCGAGTGTGGAGCGTCGCTCGATCAGAACTGAACGGCGAGATCCATCTGATTAAAAGTGTTCAATAAGTAAACCCTAGCATAGCTCTGCTATCTGCTCTCGCCGCCAGACAAAACTAACCAAACTCCTTCATACTCCTTCGTCCTTCCTTCCCTTTTATTTATCTCTAGCTCTTCCATCTCCATCTTCGTCTCCTTCCTTCTCCAGACCATAACACTACAACACAACACAACACAACAACATGGGGTACGTATGTTCTATCTATGTCCATTGACAATATTGATTGATTTTTTGTTTCTTAAAGCTTATGGACGGTCGTGTGCTAGCCTTGACATTGGATTCGCTAGCACACAACATATTTCATAAGCCACATTGCCCTGTTGCCGCTGTTGCAAGGAATCCTCCAATCAATGCAGATGCAGGATTCTCTTCTCTTCTCAGTGGCATACATTTCTGTTCTGTTCTGTTCTGTTCTGTTCAATGATATGCTATGATATTTGAATGAACATATGAAATAAATACTCAGGAAGACCCGTGGCATGGGGGCTGGCCGTAAGCTCAAGAAGCACCGGAGGGAGGAGCGCTGGGCTGACAAGGCCTACAAGAAGAGCCATCTTGGCAACGAGTGGAAGAAGCCCTTTGCCGGCTCCTCCCACGCCAAAGGCATTGTCCTCGAAAAAATGTACTTTCTTTTTCTCTCTCCCCTCCCCTCTGCAATTGCGAATTGCCCATCACTTCACTCAACTTATAATATTTACTTCTTACTCATGCATTGCATGCAGTGGTATTGAGGCCAAGCAGCCCAACTCTGCCATCCGTAAGTGCGCTCGTGTCCAATTGGTTAAGAATGGAAAGAAGATTGCCGCCTTTGTGCCTAATGATGGTTGCTTGAACTACATCGAGGAGAATGATGAGGTTTTGATCGCTGGATTTGGTAGGAAGGGACATGCAGTCGGAGATATTCCCGGTGTCAGATTCAAGGTCGTCAAGGTCTCTGGTGTCTCTCTCCTGGCTCTATTCAAGGAGAAGAAAGAGAAACCTAGGTCTTAGAATCTCTAATTGCTCCTCTCATGGATAACTCCTTCATTTTGTTTCATGCTGCCTACAATATGTTTTGAACAAAAAACTTGTTCATTGCTTTTCTGTATTTCTTTAGCTCTCTTGTTTTGCAAGTATAGTATCATCAAGACTCGAGAGCCCCTTTCTAGTCTTCTCCTTGATCAATTTGCTAGTTTGTTATTATAAGAATCTTCCATAAATAACTGCCTTATAGAATCTTCCTATTCCTATGGCCAGACAAATTATTGAACTCGTATTACTTCAATAATTTTTAGGGATATTTTTATAAACTATGGAAAAGATTATACACCGAAGCGCATAGTTTATACTTGGCATATAGTGTTTAGCAAAAGAAAAATACATCTGTTTGAATCTTCAAGCACTCTCTATATTTCTTCATACTGGGCTGTGTCAAATTTTGTATTAGATCACTACGAAGACAAATTGACCACAGAAGGAATGAACAACACCAGCTAAACCTTTTAACTATAATCTGGATGTACTGAAACTAGAGATAATTAAACAGAAAATCATTGAATCTAGTGACAGACTCCTTTTTCGCAACAACTGAAAATTGTATAATAATCTGAATCTGGGGCTGTGCATGGTAAGAGCACTTGGCTTTTTTCTAAGAAGTTCATGGTTCAAGCCTGCACTTAGGTTAGGTTTTAGTCATTGTGAAACTGCTGCTTGGCTTAATTATTCGTCTGACTCTCATCCATGGTAAAAAGTGACTACTTTGACATGTCACATTGTCATCCTCTTGGACTCCCAGTAATAACTGTTCATGATGGCTATATTGCTCCATCGAGTCTCATCTCATGGTTTCTACTACTCATTCATTGGTCAAACTTTGCAATTAATGATTGCAATCTTGCATTGACAGCCATGCATACCAATGACCAATCTGATCTGCAGCGGTAACCATAATTTCTGCCATTAGCATCAAGTTGTCATGTCGATCTTCGCTGCTATCTGTCTGTATAGCATTACCATAATTTCTGGGATTGTCCCTACCAATCTACCATGCCTCCTCTCGAACATCTCAGCTATGTAGATTGTGGCAGTACAGTAGCCTTCACCATAAAGAGCTAAATACACTTCTTTCTCATAGGCATTGTCATTCAGGGAATTTCAGAGCCTCTTGTCAATTAATCACTTGATGGCTGCTCCTCTGAAATTGATGCGACAAAGAACACCATATCGGAAACAAGGTAACATTACTGGTACGTTCAGAAAATGAGGAAAGTCGCCACTCCACTCCATCAAGTCGCCACTTCATTTGTCTGACAACATTGCTGGCAAATTAACTAACTTACACACTTCTTATTTTCCAAAGCCCTAAAATGCAAGTTATGAATTTTTCTGTTAGCAGTCCGTCAGGACGTTTGAAGTCTAAAATACTGAATCATATATCATGTTCCTGTTACTGACTTGAGAATCTCTTTTAACACCACAGAAGAAACGAAGTCTACTAATACTAATTTTGCGCTCTCAATTTTTTACAATGGGAAAAAATTAGATTTAAAAAAATTAATTTCTTTAATAAAGAGCTGGAGTAGCTCAGTCGGTTAGAGCTGGAGTATTTTTTTTTTAATTGTGTTATGATATAAATGCCGTCTTTTATAATCTGTATAAAACATGCAAAGAAAGTATGGAATATATTTTAAAAACTTAAATGGACTTGAATCCTTATTTCTTAGTTTTTTTCTTAATACCGGTGAAAATCGACGTATTTCCATTATAATAAAAAAAAACAAACAAAAGTACTTGTCCATGCCGGTACGTGACTTCATCCTTGACTCAATTTTTGAATGGTGTGATTGCTTTGCCACTGGGGTTTATTAACATTTTTAATTGCTGAAAAATTGGTTATTTAACATTTTATTGCGACGTGTTCACCAATTACTGGTAATTTAACATCATAAAAAAAATATTGACGCAGAATAGATAAAATGATGAGAAATAAAAGGATTTTAATATTTCCATGTCAAAGAAATAAAGTGACTTTTTTTTGGTGAGCATAGGAGAGCCGTGGGATGTTGAAGTGGCAACCACTGAAGCACTACCGCCAGACGCCAGTCCGCCATTCCGCCACTTTGGCACTTTGGAGTTTGGAGCACTAACATTAAAAAAGTGCACGGGGGACGGGGCCATTGCATTGTACATTTGTACTTGTACACCAAGGCAAAAGAATACTTGCGTGTACTCTTGATGCGTGTACCAATGAAACTAATTTTGTACAGTTTTTTTTTTTTAAAATTTTCCGGAATTAAGAAAAATAATGAGTTGTTGGGCACGTCAGATTTCATCATAGTTTATCAAGAATATTATAACATTTTTTTCTACTTTATTATCATAAGATCTCATATAATATTTGTTTGTTTAATTTATTTTTGAGCTAATTTCTTGTATGGAAGAATTAATTTATTATATATAACACATACACTTTCATGTCTTTCAGTATTTAATCCTTCAAATTAAAGATGTACAATAAATAAAAAAGAATTTAAAAGAAGGAAAATAAAGAAAGAGAGCCAAGTATAAGCTGCTGTTCTATTGAAAATAAGTTTGGGGTAAAATTTTGGACTGCCAAGCAAAGAAAGAATACTTGTGTAATTGTGTTGTGTTCGCCACTACCAACGGTCCAACGGTGACAGACAGTGCACTCTGCACTGCACTGCACACACGAGCTACACGTCTACAGTCTACAGTCTACAGTCTACACACTACCAAAAGCAAAAAGGACCAAATTTCTTTATGGGCCCCCCCTGGGTCCGCCACTCTCTTCAGAGTTCAGAGACGGCCCATTGTTCTGTCACACTTGACACTTGTACACGCGTTGACCCAAGTCACCAACTATAAAACGAATGATTCTGTAATGTAAGCTATTAATTGTTAGAAAAAGGGAGCTTGATTTCTTTTGCTCTTGAGTCTTGACTAGTCAGACCTAGAATGCATGTTATAAACTTGTAATACTCTGTTTATATTCACACTTGTGTTTTGGGCAATGTACAACTTGCGCACGCAGGGAGCCCCAGCCCCACTGCCTCAGGAACAAGTATAATATAAACCTTTTCTTCTCTCTCTCTCTCTCTCTTTTTATTTTTTTTTCCTTTTCTTTTTCATTTGTTTATATTGGCGGGTCAATGAAATTAACGGCTCAGGTTAGTCCATTTGGTCCTATAAATTCCCCTCCTTATAGTGTAAACAATATATATATCTGACCCAATCACTAGCTCCCTCTTTTACAACAGAAAAGTTTTAATCAAATTGAAACAAAAAATAATTCGAAAATGGTTGTACCCAGTAAGGTGAAGACGGGGCATCTTGATGACATTCAAGAATTAAGGCGGGTTCAACCGAGCGTGGTACCGGAGAGGTACGTGCGGGAGAATGAGGAGCAGCCCGCTCAATCTATGGTTTGTACATCTTTGGAGGTGCCTGTCATCAACATGCAAAATTTAGAAGGAGATTGTGGTTACCAGGAGTTGGCCAGGCTAACTGCTGCCTGTCAAGACTGGGGCTTCTTTCAGGCAATTATTTAATTATTATTATTAATTATTGTCAGTTTTTGTTAATCATTTTATAAACTTGTCATCCGTTAAGTATATTAATCATTTTATCTATGATTTATGTGTATGTAGGTTGTGAACCATGGGATCGAAGAAGGTCTGCTAGATGCAATGGAGGTGGTGGCGAGGGAGTTCTTCATGCTACCTCTTGAAGAGAAAGAGAAATATCCACTGGCACCCGGTACCATCCAAGGCTATGGCCACGCATTCGTCTTCTCAGAAGAACAGAAGCTAGATTGGTGCAACATGCTGGCACTCGGTGTAGAGCCCACCTTCATACGGAACCCTAAGCTATGGCCAACAAAACCAGAGAACTTCAGGTATCTAATCTAGCTAAGCTAACTATGGTATCCATGCATGTTGTACGTGCAACGCCATGTGCCTTTTACATATGTATTGCTGGCAGTATTTGACTAACCAAAACACATCGGGTATTTGTGGAACACCTTGAACTAATCTTCTTTTTCCATCTTTGATTTCAATTCAAATGCAGTGAAACTTTAGAGCTGTACTCAGCCAAAGTAAGAAGCCTTTGCCAGAGGCTACTAATACACATAGCTCAAACGCTTGGCATTTCGTCAGAGACCTTCAACCAAATGTTTGGTGAAGCGGTACAAGCAGTGAGAATTAACAACTACCCACCATGTGCACGGCCTGACTTGGTGCTCGGGCTGAGCTCACACTCCGATGGCAGCGCTATAACTGTACTACAACAGGACACGGCATGTGTCGGGCTTCAAGTGTTGAAAGATGACACGTGGGTCCCGGTGAAACCTCTTCCCCATGCCTTGGTCATCAACATTGGAGACACTCTTGAGGTTGTCTTGAAATATATCACAAAGCAACATTATCTCTAACTTTTTGTGCCTTTTGCTTTGTCAGTGGATACAAAACCAACATTATCTCTAACTTTGTAGATGACGCAATGATTTGATTTTGGTTGTAGGGGATAGTGCATGTCCTCATGACGAGTAAAGGCAACAATCTAAAATTATCAGGCCTCCTTTCCTTTTTGTTTGTGTTTGTTGCCATGAATTTGGCCCATAACTTTTTTTTTTCCCAATATATATATATATATGGTTAAGTAATGACAAAAGTACTGATTGACAATGGATAAGCTGCTTGTAAACTTACTTTGGATCGACAATTAGGCTTTGTTTGTGCAGAAAAAGATTTCTTAACTTACTTTGGATCACTAGCTCATCAAGAATTTAATTTATTGTACTAATGAAAGCCCAAATAATATGACAATTGGCAGGTGCTAACAAATGGGAAGTACAAGAGTGTGGAGCACAGAGCAGTGACAAACCAAGACAGGGAGAGGCTGTCAATTGTCACATTCTATGCACCAAGCTACGACGTCTTGTTGGGCCCACTTCCAGAGCTAGTGACCCAAAATGAACCTACAAAGTACAAAACATACAATCATGGAGAGTATAGTCGCCACTATGTGACCAGTAGGCTTCAAGGAAAGAAGACCCTGGAATTTGCAAAGATCCCTACCATTAACTAGCTAGTGCGTGCGTATACTCAGATACTCTATTAATTATTATTACGTGAGAAATGGTGGTGGTAGATACTTATTGTAATTTATAAATTATATGGGTGAAGTGCTTCTTTAGATATGGTTGTTGGCTTTTACTGTATATATATAAAAGAAAATACTTATCGTGTTGCTAGTATAGTACTATTTCCTTAGGGCTTGCTAAGAGAATAATATAGCTCTCCCTGGTTGAATTATTGCATAAAAATTGCAAATGGAAATGCATGCTTGTAAGTTGTAAATATAGGCGGTCTGTTCCTGGACCCAATTTAGTGTGTACTTGTTCCGTTGTTCGTTCCCCACTTCTTACTTTTTTGGGCCCAATAAGTCCATTGGAGGTCCATTACTTTTAGGGTTTTGTTGAGCTGAAAGGCAACGTTCTCACCAGCCCATTAGCCTTGGAATATAATGTTCCAATAAGATCGATCCCTTACTCCCTTTGCAAGACGATTGTGGATTGAAGATATAATTTTTTTATTAACAAGTTAAGTTAACAATTTAGAGATTTTGTGAAATCCAGGCGAACAAAAAATATGAATTAAATTTAAAGATAATAATATATAATCATAGAATTTAGTATGTTGCAATTAATTAATTCATCGATATGATATGATATGATATGATTGTGAGCCTGATCAGTAGTCCTCCTCGTCCCCCTGGCCTTCGACGACGGGTATGCGGTCATCGCCGCAGTGCAAGATGGCCATGCGCTGACAACTGTCTTGATCTTGGAAGTGATCGTTCAAACATTGGTCTTGGAGCCTGGTGATGCAGGAATTATATTCGGGGCCATTCCAAATCTTTTTGAAGCCGTCGAAGACTGGTTGCAGCAAGCAGTAAGGGATGCAAGTGATCCAGTTGGGCCACTGGAAGGGCCACTGGATGTTTGGGAACAGATCCCACGCCATCACCATGCCCCTCTGCACTCCTCCTGATGACATCAACAGCACGGCCACTACCAAAACCTGCACCGTCCACTTCATTTCTTTATATTTCTAATTACTGCTCTCTCTCTTCCTCCTCTTACTTTATACTTTATACTAGCTACTAGCGCTTTCATTAATTCCGCGCAAAACCCCAACCCCCCTTTACTTTATTATATTCTATTAACGCCTATCATGAGTTATCTTCTAGAAATTAAGTCAGCTTGTATTATATGCAGTTTAATCTCATCTTAAAATTCAAATTTAAGGCACCATGCCATAACAGCAACTTTCTGTATTTAATATAATTAATTAAATGCATCCTCCCATCGAACCTCCTACTATAAATAAATTGGAATTAGCTAGGTTAAGCACTTGGAAATTGAAATGGCGACTAGGCCAAGAATAATCCCATTTCTGATCCTGCTGACACTGCTCATCCCGATAGCTACAGCCGGTGGCGGTAGGGCGAAGAAGATGATGCCTCGCCGGAGAATGAGTATGCATGAATTGTTGAAATACTACGCCAAGCACGTACCGAAAATAAATGACGCGCAGGACTGGAATTGGACAATGAAGGCAAGAAGTCCAGCGGATTACAAAAGACCAATGCCCAAAAATGTGTTCGTGTTGAACCGGATGTGCTGGGCCTACTTCGGCCACCGGATAACGATCCGGGACGTGCGGGCCTTTTTCCGATGGGGATGCCAGCCATATCCCATCACATGCAAAGTATATATATATATGTTACATTAATTTTATAAATTAAAAATAATAATTTCGAATTAAATTAAGCTGCTAACACTATATATATGTTACATTAACAGGGCATTCAGATGCTCCCGCGGCAATGCCTCGACCACATGTTTTACGTGCTGAACAAGCGCATCAGGCCGGCCCAGGTGAAGCAGCTGCGGCGCCGCTGCCACCTCAAGGTCCGGCCGATCAACCCACGAACCCGCAAATATATCACCTACTGCGAGGATCTGTTTACACTTGTGCGACGGAGGGCCAAGCGTCTTGCAGCTTCCAGTTCCAGGACCAGCTAGCAGCGCGTTACCCAACCCTCGTTAATTCATCAATCATCCTTTATTATACAACAAATCAATTAAGATTTAATTACAACTGAATAAATACATATATATATTCATCGATCATTTGGTTAATTGCTGCCATTCTTTCTTTCCTAAATATATTTTTTTGTTTTTAGATAAATACTAGATAGAGGCTATCTAGTAGAGATACAAGAAAAGAAGAAAAATAAAGAGCAAATGAAAATTCTCGAATTTATTTTAATCACCAATTCACCATCCATCAAGTGTAGTGAGTAGAGTCTGGTTGTATGTCTTTTTAATTTAATTATTGTCTGGGTCGGGTCGGGTCGGGTTAGGTCGGGTCGGTAAAAAATTCTCGAATTTATTTGATTGGATGGAACCTATGAATGAGTCGATGACCCTACATTAATTTATAATTTGCATTTATATATATAGGTGTAGACCAGATCCTACGAAACAATTATTTAAATTAATTAAGATGCTCGGTCAGATTCAATTACGAAGGGAATCAAGATCATCTATCATCATTCATCGTATATAATCCAATATTGTAGTAAGTGAGATTGCGACACTGCTCATTCTTCTGTCTCTTTCATTTCTGAAATATTGGCCATTTTATTATATTTATTTATCACCTACCCGACTTATATATTGTATATATCATTATCACCCACCAATTCGCTTCGCTATATGACCTTTATTTGTTTATTATATGATATATATTGATGATGCAAAGCTGATAGACAAAATTAATTACACCTAATCGTGCGGGCCGGGCAGAGATGATCCCGACAAGACAACAGTAAATTTGTCCGCACAACATTTTTGGACAAAAAAAAAATGCCCCGTTATTAATTATCCCATCAGCTTTGCAAAGTGCAAAGTGAAAACGCCACTTTTTATCCTTCATTACAAAATTAGTAACTTACTATTTTTTGGTATACATACTCATTAATAATTTTTTTCTTCAAGTTTGAATACTCCCTATTTGAATTGAATTTCAAGGAAACAAACGAAATTCAATATCCATACTTCATTAGAAAATTCACTGCTGTCTGAATCACCTCCCCTAATCGTGTTGAAAGTCGAAAAAACTGCAACGTAGTAACTAGTTATTACATTTTTTATTATTTTTTTTTGTGTGTGGAAAACCAGTAACTAGCTAGGCCTCGCTTGGCCGCTTGTGAACGTCATCTAACTAGAAAAATGCTTAAATTCCGCTTTTGTTAGCCGCCGCAGCCGCAGGTGATTTACCAAAAGAAAGTTTTCAAAAAAGAATCAGGAAAAAGGCAGTCGAAAATTACAATGCACAAAAAGGCACCTAATCCGAGACGTTCTGATTAAGAACCCATAAAATCTTCCAATTTTTTTTAGAAATTAAGAAACATGAAGTTATTGGTTGTCTAGTTGACTTTTTCATAAAAGAAAAAAAAAAACTACTTAAGTTGTGAAGTTGCGAGGGATTTCACATTGTCGAATATCTAAAAAAATAGATAAAATAAAATTGGCAAGAGAGATGGATGATAGACGTAATCATTAATTAACGTGTTTGAAAATCAAACACCAATTGTCAAAATCCGTAAATCATAAAAAATAATAAAATTATGAGTACAAAATTTACAAATTGAAAAACAGAAATCGTTAATCGTTAGACGGAAGCGTTGGTACCGATCTTCAATGATTTTTCTTAGATATAATGATGGTTTTTCATTAGGTGTTTTATTTCCTCAACTTAATTCTGATTTCTTTAGTGGAGATGTGTAAAATTAATCACACCCTTTAGTCGAGATGTGTAAAATGAACAACACCTTTTAGCAGAAATTTAATAAGGTATTTATGAGACTCTAAGTCTAAGGCAACCATTAGGATCAAATACAATGACTATGGTCTATCCGAATTTTCGTCAAATTTTGATACATCATTTAGTTAATTTCATTAAATGAACTTGGTTCACAATTAATAACATAGGACACATGAAAAAAAATTCTAACAATGGAAACTAAAGAGCGTTTGGATTATATAAAAATAAAATTAGAATTAGTTATTCAAAGTAAAAAAAAATATTATTCTTAAACGATCAATAATAAGTTTTTTTTTAGAATCTAGAGTGTTATTTTTAAGTGCTTCAATATCCGAATTAAATTTTTTCTAGTTATTTTTAATCTGGATTAAAAAGTGGTCCAACAACTTCTTAATTTGCATTAAGACGATGATCCAGACACTCTAGGAATAAAAAATTAATCTGGATGTTAGACCACTTAAATATACAGAATCACTTTCCATTATCCCCAAATTTCATCATCCCCATCATCTTCCATATCTTCATTAATTATCTAACATCTTCACTAATAGAAAAGTCCAGAAAATGAGAAATCATCCCCTCATTCTTATTCACTCTTTCCTGTTTTGGTATCTTCTTCCTCATTCCCTCTTTTCTTTTCTGGTCCCCTTCTATATTCCATGCAGTGACCTCATCCTCATCCCTTGTTTATTTTCTGTCAGTAAGCCTTGTCCTACCTCTCCCTCTTAACTGTTCTAATTAAAATAAGTAATTGTTCTACTGCTTAAAATAACTTTTATAGTTAATATTACTAACCGTTCTAGTTAATGTTACTAACTGTTCTAGTTGTTTTGACACAAGTTAATGTTCTATTTGTTCTAGTCGGTAAAATAATTGTTTTAGTTGTTCTGAAAAAAAAATAATTGTGCTAGAGGGGTAGGACAAGTTTGAAGAGAATTATATAAAATAAATTTGACTATGGTAAGTTTGAAGAGAATTATTAACATCCACACCTCACATGAGCACACATACCTTGTATTCTCTGTATATATCAAGCTTTTAAATTTCACCGAAATAACGACGTTATTTTCGAAATTTTGATTTTTCGGACAAAAGCACACCAACGTTACAGTTTCAAAACAGAAAAATGCGTAACGCATCATTTCTGAAATAACACCGTTATTTCGGCGAAAAATTTTCATTTTTGCGGAGAAAAAACGAAGACATGAGAGACTTTCTATACAATATAATTTTATATTATATTATAGTATTAATGTATTATACAGAGTATTTTTTTTCTTTAGGTTTTGTGCTTACTGTTTGTTATCCTCTTTTTCTTTGTTATTCTCTTTGCTTAATTTCTTTCTGTTATATTACAACAGAAAGATTACACAACATTAGAATTAGTAATTTAATTGTGCTCTTTGCTTAAGATTACATATTGAAAAAAAAATAGATTATTAGCATATTTAAAAAAATTAGATATTAGATTATTAGTATATTAAAAAAAATATATAAGTCCGACTTGTACTGTAGTACTGCACACAAGTATACATATGAGTTTGACAAAGATGTTCGCATATACACATCGTTTTTTCGCTGTTTTTTCACCGAAAAAACGTCGCACCGTTAAATCAACTGCGGACTGTCATATCGAAAAAAATGAAATTTAAAAGCTTGGTATATATTTAACTTTTTTTTAAGAGAATAAATAAGTTTGGTAACATTAGTTATTTGTAGTGACGCTTGTGTTAATATATATGTGCATATAATATATAAGCTCTAATAAAGTTATATTTATAAGTGTATTAAAGGAGAAGAGAAATTACCAGGTCAAAATGTTTGAAATTAATGAGAAGCGATTAATTTAGCTTTGAATAATATTAATTAAAGCGATCGTATAGGACACGTTAGAGAGAGATGATAAATTTTCTCGAAATGGACATGAAACAACTAGAATGGGACAAGTGTGGTAGGTTTGTGACAGAGACACAGTCATTAATCGCGTAAGCATTTTATTTGTGTCGCATCATCGTTTGAAATTTGTGATGGAATCTGAATTTAATTAAATACGACACTCTCATCTCTCTCTCTATCTCTCTACCTTTTTAGCTTCTAATCTCTTCCAAATGTCAAGAAGAAAAAAAAGGCCGAAACAAGTTGATGTCGCATATTCATAGTTATTGAGAAATATATAATATAGCGTCACATTACATCACATGAAGATGAAGATTCCCCTGTTTTACAAAAAGTCGATAGGATAGGCTAAAAGGAACTTAATAACTGGAGAGAACACGTACAAGTACAACAACTAGAGAATACAAATTAAGATCATGCATGGATCCGATCCAATTTAATTAATGCAATTCAAGCGTTGGTGGAGACAGGATTGTCCTGATTTTGAGCAGCGTTCTGCGACTTGAGATGCTCGCAAAATCTGACCGCAATGCTGCTCTTAGCTGCTGGAGAGACACCATGTTCGCCGATGATAGACTCGATCACGGCACGGCACAGTGCTTTGTTTTCTATGACTGCCATGTTGGTTTCGGGCACCGAATCATCCTTGGAGAAGGCAATCTGAAATTATTTGTGTTGTTGGCATTAAATTTAATTTAATTGAGAATTATTATTATGTAATAATTAAATTTTCAGATTGTAATTTAGGTGCGTTTATGATTTGAAACTAATAAATAAATTTGAAGGCGTACTGATAGAGTGCCAGAGGGAGAGTGAGTGAAAAGGATGGAAGAGCCGGGAGGGAACGTCTCGGGCTTGAAGACTTGCTTGAACTTGTCGACCGCATTGGCCTCGGCTTCCGTGAAGATGCCGATCGACTTCCAGTGGGCCACACAGTTCTCGGAGACCTTCTCGGAGTACTGCTCGCCGGTCAAGGGAAGTATCATCGTCACCCGGATGAACTTCTCAAACGGCCCTGTAATTAATTAAGCATTTTCGATCTTTCAATAATATAATTAATTAGAATTAATTAATCGGACTTATGTACTAATGATTGCAATCGCTAGCTTCTAGCTGTCCGATGAACAAATTAAGTTCGTACGGTACAAGATTTCCAATTATATATTTTCAGGTAATTAAAACCGCACTGGGAAATAGGAATTAGGAAACAAACAACAAATAAAGCCTTAATTAAGCCTGTACCTATTGACACTTTGACAGACAGACAGACAAGTCACAAGTCTAACGACAACTTCCAAAAGTTCAAATTGAACTTTTGTGTCTCCCTCTCCCTCGTGTTACAGCGACTAGAAATTGACTTTTCAATATTAATTTTAAGTTAAATCATTCACATGCTGTACATATATATATAATTAAACATAAAAAAAATAAAGATTATATATGGGGATTGGGGTCATTGTCTCATTGACATTAACAGTATCCTTCAGGACTGGTTCAAAGTGTCCAATTAAATGCTCCAATTATATATATATAATTTCACATTTACTCCAATTAAATGCTCATGAATCATGATGGCAATACGCTTTTAATTAATAAAAAAAATAATTAATATGTGACCATTGATAATGTCAGCAAAGAAATCGGTGGCGGAGGCCAATTGGTCGGGGGTGTTGGTGTGAGGGGTCCACTTGCAGGCGAGGAGGTTGAGAGCAGAGTCCTGCAAGTAAATGGCGATGGCGGTGAACTTGACAAACCGGCCGGCAATGTCCAGCCCTCTCACCCCTGCATGCATATATGCATTGCCATTGATTATATATATATAATAAGCTAGCTAGATTTACTTTACACAAGAATAAATTAAAATTATATTAGACCTGCGCCGGCGAGGAATAAGGGCGGTTTAGACGAGTCGGGGGGAGTGACAAAGGCCGGGAAGGCCACGCCGTCGACATCGAGGGGGGTGGGTTTCGGTACCAAGGCAACCATCTCGATCTCTCTGTGTTTTCTCACTTGTCAGTTGGCGATCTGTGTAGTGTAGGTATGTTGGTTGTTGGACTACAGAGCGAGAGCCGAGAGAGAATGCGATATTTATTTATGGGACATCACAGATTCACAAATAAATAAATAAATACAAGGAAGGATTGGAAGGGTTGGTAGCAACGTGGAGCCGCCTCACCTGCGCGCATCAATCAGCCCCTCATCTTTAATTAACCTCTTCACATTTCATTTTAATATCAAACACAACAAAGCTACGTTATTCAAGGGCTGCTAATCCACATACTAATTCCCAAAACCTACCTAACCCAGCTCAATCTTCCTAAATACACTACATGTTTGCTAGAAATCAAATGGAATTAACAACTTTTCTTTTTTTCTTTTTTGTGACAAAGATAGTCTCATTTTTAAATATGTATAAATTATATACTCTTTATTCAGATTTCAAATTTATAATCTTCACTAAAAATGCAATTAAAGTCAAAAATAGCCACCGAGAATATAGTGTGGTGAAGTTATGTCCTATTGCAGAGTTTTAGAATTTAAGCATTAATTCATTAGAGATTAGATTTAGAATTTTAACTCTTTTCTCTTATAATTAATTAATTTATCGCTAACACGTGTCATCTATTTTTCATCGAATCGTTTTTTGAGATTCCAAATTCAAAAAGTCCATCCAAATCATTCAAGTTGATCATCATATTGAAATATCATTGGAGTCAAATTTTACATTTTTTCGAATTTGTTTGCCTTTTATTATTGTTGTCCCTAATTAAAGGCCTAGAGGGGGGAGGAGGGGTGAATAGGCACAATTTGGTTTCCTATACCGATATGGTCAATTTTTTGTTCAATTTCAGCCCCTTATTAAAACCGCGATGTGATTACGAAATTCCAACCCGCTAGATTGGTTTCCTATACCGATAAGGTCCAATAAACACAAGCACACAAGCAAGTCAATTCAAAAGTAAATAAAGAGAATAGAGAAAGAGATAACAAGTGATGTGATTACGAAATTCCGACCTGCTAGATTGACCAAGCCTTAGTCGTACGTCTCCGGAAGTTTCACTAGCACGAAAAGGTGCGCTCCGTTCAATTCCACCAAGAACGGGACTACAAGCTCAAACCGAATCGCCTCGTCTCAAAAGACTTTGAGGTTGATCGGCCTAACCTCTAACTAATCAACACAAACACTCAATTAAATTGAGGATCTAACCAAAACACTCAAAAGTGCGGCTAATTGAACTAAGGATTTTGGTCTAAGCACACTAATCTCAATGATTTTGCAAAAATGATGCTCAAACACAATATAGAATCAATTCTAGCAGGTTGGAGCTCAAGGAGAGAGATTTTGCAAGGTTTCAAAAGTATCAAAATAGTAGGGGACGTACGCAACCAGCTCCAAACCAGTCAAAAATTAATTCCAGCATTGTGCAACGTTCCATATTATCGTTGTAATTTCAAACGACTACTTGACAATACCGTTGACAGTCTCAGAGCGTTGTGCAACGTTCTGTGGCGTTGCACAACGTTGAAACAAACAACCAAAAGAAAACTTGACATTTCCGTTGGAACATGTCAGAACGTTGTGCAATGCTGAATAGCGTTATACAATGTTCTAGCAAAGGAGACAAGAGGAGCTCTGACAAACTCAATAGTTTGTCACACGACGTTGAATGACGTTACATAACGTGGGCGTTGTACAACGCTGTTTGCCGTTGTCCAACGCAACCTGCAGTTTTGCATGTAAAATACATTGTTTGGCAACGAGACAACGCTGCATATGTGACACAGCGCTGTTTGAACAACGATGCAGTGCTGTCTAAGCAGTGGAGAGAACCATGTCTCACAAGAGCGTTGTGTAATGTTAAAGGGCGTTACCCAACAGTGGAATAGTATCGTTAAGCAACTTTAAAGAGCGTTGCATAACCATTTGACAAGAGGAATAGATTGAGTTCCAAGTTGTCTCAAAATCTCGTTGTACAACGTTGCAGAACGTTATACAACTCTGTGATGCAACGTTGCACAATGCCACTAAGCGTTGTGTGACGCTCCCTCAACCTTGTTAGTGATTTTGAAATTTCGAAATGAATTAGCTCAACGTTGTGTAACGCCATATGGCGTTGTATGACGCTGGACTGAAAAACTGAGTAATTTACTAGCAAATTGATTGAGATTAGTTTAGAGATTAATTATACATAAACTAATGACTCTAGCTAGTCTAATAAAGTCTCTTGATGCTCCAAAACTTATGCTACACTTGCTCCAAGCCATTGTTTATGTAAATCCACTAAAATTCATTAAAAATGAAACGTTAGTTGAGAGGTTTTGTGTTGTTTTGCAAATCGACAAATCGAGAGTTAATTGTTTGATCCAACAATCTTCCCCTTTGCCGAAGTGCAAAACAACACCTAAGTAAATCAACTCCGGACCGTCATACCGAAAAAAATGCATTTTAAAAGCTTGATTTTTTTATTAATTAGTAAAAACTAATGGAACATTCTATAAAAAATTAGACCCATATTACTTCAAAAATTAGACAGATATCACTTCAAAACTCTGAAATTTGAAAAATGTGACTAATAAACTGTATCTTCGAGAAATATCACCTAAATTCAATTTAATTATAAGTGATGATCAATTCCGGACCGTCATACCGAAAAAAATATATTTTAAAAGCTTGATTTTTTTATTAATTAGTAAAAACTAATGGAACATTCTATAAAAAATTAGACCCATATTACTTCAAAAATTAGACGCATATCACTTCAAAACTCTGAAATTTGAAAAATGTGACTAATAAACTGTATCTTCGAGAAATATCACCTAAATTCAATTTAATTATAAATTCATCACTTATAAATCAACCTTCATACTCTTTTTTTTTTTTTTTTTGACATCGACCAATATTTCCCTCCCTCCTCAAATTTCAAAACATTTTACTTATGCTGCTGAAATTATTTTAATTTCATTTTTCTGAATTTTTCAGAATTTCAAATTTTAAAAATTTTAATTTAAAAAAAAAATTTAAAGGTGATAAAATATAATTTTAAAATATTATATAACTAAACAATAATTTAAAAATAAAAAATCGTATATACATGATTATTGAAACTATTAAGAAAACAATATTTTATTCATAATTCTTATCAAGTGAATAGTTTGAAAAGTTTAAAGGTTAATCATTTCCCATCTTATTAAATGAATTAAAAAAAGTTTGTTGACTGTTTTGTACTCGCTGGCTCTTGAGCAAAACCGAAACAGAACTCCATGGCTCCACTAATTAATATATTAATGGTATCAGTTCATTTTATTAATACGACACGCAAGCGGAAAGTCGATTTAAGTGAGAACTAGCTAGTTCAAAGAAAATACATCTAATGAGCTTGTTTTTATACTGTTCTAAATTCTAATTAACACCCACCACTGGACTTGTTCCGCTGATGTCAATTGTCAAGTGGCAGGAGTCCGATCACGCTCTACCCCAATTTATTAAAATAAATATATTCGGTCGCCAACAAGCATGACAATTAGATAAACAATCAAAATCAATGTACTGAAATAATTAAATAGGATAATTGCCTTGGGTTAACCTTCGCTCGATGCATAAGCTAGTTCCTTCCAATTGAACAATTTCAATTCAACTTTTGGGTTCTTCTGTTCTTCATTTTCTTCCACGGCAACTCTCTTAAAACTTAAAAGCATTTCCGACCGACTTATTCAAATATTTGTAAAATCCTCCCTTTCTCTCTCCCATTAATTAATATTCATTTTTGGCGTAGCGTAAAGTAGAATATAAAAACTAAACAATTCTTTGTTTCCTTAAAACAATTTTAGTACATTATCGACAACCTCTCTAATAAGTATTACAAAACAATTTCACTTGAATCTTTCAATACATGTAGCCTATATACTTGTTGAATTTAATTTACTAATGGCATGGACAGATTTGTGATTTGCAATCAATGTATTCAATAAATTGGCACCAAAATATTCAACTATAACTCCACTAATTATCCTAAAAATAAACTTAAAAATTAGAAATGTCCCATGTGCTCTATCAGAATATCGTAATCTAATTCTGAGACACCTTAAATAATAATAATAATAATTCTTAGCCATGAAAGGACGCCTGAAAAGGATATCAAGAAAATCTATATCATCATAATCATAAAATATTCATAGTTCACTTACCCAATCTACAGTAACTGCATGGTCATCACTAGACGTCCGATATTTCTCTTCGCTTGATGGATGGAATCTCCGCCATTCTTTTCTAGTTTTTATGTCTGCCTCTCTACAACAATCTGATCCGTCTATTTCCTCTCCCAACAATCCAACCGTTCAGTCCATCTTCTTCATTTTCTGAAGCGTCTATTTCCTCTCTCAACTCTCAACTCCTCTCTCTCTCTCTCTCGCCTTCATTTCATTTGGCACTGCAACTGCAACCCTTCTCAATTTGCAAGTTGCAACCCTTCTCATTCTCAAGAGATAATTACCTAGCTGCTCTTTTGCCACCTTCAACACTCCTCTCCCATCCAAGTATCCAACAACATCAGGTTTCATTTTATTTAATCTTCAATTTTCTATGTACGAATTGGAAAGTTCAGAAATTAATAATTCCACTTCCAATTCACTACTTCTTCATTCCTTAGGGAGAAGAGGAGATTGGGATGCATTTTTCCCTTAATAAAGCAGGATATACTTGTGATTTGGTCACTCTTTAAATGAAATTTTGTGGACCGGAAGATCTTATAAAGAAACAGAAGAGTTTGTGCTACGTACAGCAAGGTAATCAAGATGCTCATGTAATCTTTTCAAATTTGTATATGTATACTATCGAAGATGAGGTTCCCTCACTATCTGGTATGCCTCTATTGGTTTTATCTTTGGCTTTTAAAGGGCAGAGAAAATGTAGTTTATACTTTCGTCTCTGGAAACATCATATTTTATCTTTCTGGCATATCTGCATTCTTTTATTTAATTCGTATTATAATCCCTAACAGTGTCGCTGCAGGGTGTTCTCAACTCCATCTGACATGCAAGCTTTCAAGGCAAGTCTCTTTGCAAATTGGCACTTAACCTTATAATTTGTAGATTAGGAATATTTTGTCAGTTTATATTGAAGCAACATCAAAGGTTTTGTTTAACAGGCTGCCAATCCTGGTTGTGTGTTAGAGGATTTCATTAGATGGCACTCACCACCAGATTGGAGTGAGTATTGTCAGGACAGGACCAATATTGATGAAGAAGGCTCATCTAGGTGTGGTCTGACTCAGTGACCGAATGCAAAAGAAAGGTAACAGATCTACTTGGTAACAATATTAGCATTTACCAATTTATTCCAGCTTTTAATGCATCTGAATGTTCACATGGTATTGTCCCTCCACCCCCTTGTTATCAATATGTTTCCATTTGATGAGTGTATCCACAAACCTTCTTATCAATAGTATAGTTTGGAAAAGTACTAATTTTTACCCTTTACTAATTACGTATGACTCTGAGATATTCAAATTTACATCCATTTTTAAATGGAAGAAGGAATATTCTCATTTCCCCTACACTTCATAACTGTTGCTTTACAACAAATGTCCTTTTGTTTCATTTCTGCATGTAAAATAATTAATGCTTTTTAAATACCTTTCCCTAAATCTTTTCTGCAAAAGATACATGCAAATGTATTCTTTAGTTATTTATTTATAAATTATCCATCTTCCCCTTCACCAATTGTTGCAATATTTTACCTTGAATTTAATGGTAACCAAGAAGGAACCCAGAGAAAAATCAAAATAGGTTCCCATGTTAGTCTTGCCTGCACCAATATTGAAGGAGCAATGTCAAAAAAGGGGTCGCACATCAGAAAACTGGTATGATCTCAAACTACGGATTCATGTTTCAATTAAGCTCAAGTTTGTGCTCTTTTTTACTTTTCTTTTCATTTCTTTTCTCTCTATGGAAGTGATCTCCTCAGGTTTCTTCTTTTCTTAGGTCTGATGTCGTTGTACAATAGAATGGTCGTCTCTTGAGGGTCTTGGCAAGGGCTTCATGAAGGAGGTCAGCTATTTTTGGCCAAAACAATTACTGTTGGATTTATTCATATTACGCATGATTATCATATTAATCTAAATATTTGGTTTGATGTTTATATTATTCATGCATATTACTGGAAAATAAAACACAACTTCAGGAAAATAATGAATTAATGGCACATCAATTTTGCAATTATTTTATTGAGGTGCGGACGCTCTTATAATATTTAAAAGGTTCATATATACCATACATTTAGATTGAAAAACTAGATGCGCCATTAGATATTTTCTTTGATAACTAACTTTCCATTTTATTCCTTTTTAGACCCCATGACGCATAGATGAGTTGGCTCAAGCTATCCCAAAATCTGGGTTCTCACAGGTAATAAGATGGAAATGATAATTAAAATCGTTGCCACTCTGAAGAAGAATTCTATATTATTGCTGTTAATTTTGCTAGATTGAGAAGCAAAACTAACGATTCATGTGACATGGAATGTCTATTTTTTGCAACTTCTAAACTGTAGTTCATACTCTCTTCTCGATTAAACATCAAATTAGCGGAACTCTTTTATTTTGTCTAATTTGTTAAATTTTTCATTTCTTTTTCAAGGGAGATGTAATCATTTATAGTTGGGCTTGATACATGAACATGGCATTAAAAGTACAAAAGCAATGATACAGTAATACACTATAATATCAGTATATGTGATCTATATACGTAGTTTATACGATGATAAAGTTCAATTCAATGGTTTGTTTTGTAGGTGATTTGCTACAAAGAAATAAAAGAGGTCAACATTACAACTAAGTCAAAAGGTCATTTAGTTTCTTAATCTTTATACTATGTACAATTCTTACAAAAGATAACTGACTCTGAGAACAAATGCATGCCCTTAATGAAAAAACTGACTTTTAGGAACGAAATGCATGCCCTTAATGAAAGGGTTTGTTGATATTATTTTTGGTTCAGTTAGTGGTGAGATACGAAACAACAAATATCAACACTTCAGATATTTTTTAATCTAACTCCCAAACTATATGGTGAGAAAGAGGGATAAAAAATTATGAGTACATAATATTAAATAGGCTCCAACCTGCACTCATAAGCGCATGTAATTTTATATGTAAGTTAAATTGTGTGTTTATTTCTATAGTTTTAGAAACTGTCAACTGCAGATACGAAGTGGAGCAAAAAAATTATTAAAGCAGGAAGCCTTTTGTTCCCATGAGAAAAAAGAAAAGAAAATAACAAAATTGTAAACTTTTACTAACAATTATATTTTCCAATAAATAAAGAAAAATTTATAGAAGAAAACAGAAAAATATGCGTGCTGATCCAACCAAATTTAAGTAGTCACCTTTCTTACAATTGAAATTTAAGTAGTAAACAAAAATCTTCTAACGAAGTTAAATTTTATTAAAATTTGTAGAAAATTTTCATAGGAGGAATGCTATTTGTTGTGGCAAATCGATAATAAAAGTATGTAAAAAATCCTGTATCAAACGAATCTCGTTGTGTCCCTATAGCATACTAGACTGTACAAGTTAAACCAAATAGAAAATAATATGTTATCAATTTAAACTTGAAATCCATTAAACTAAGTTTAAAAGGTTAACAAATTTTAATATTTTATCAAATTAATATGCTATCAATTTAAACGTGAAATCCTAACATGTTTATCAATTTAAATGTGAAATCTATCGAAATCCAATGAACGAATTTTAATATGTTATCAAGTTAAACCTGTCGAAAAATTTATACATTAATTTTTACAAATTTTAAAATGGTGACATATTTTATATTTAATTAGTAAGTCAAATATCGAGCGAAGCTCGATTAGCCCTGCTAGGTTTTAATTAATGCAACACCCAAAAATAAAAAAATATTTGGATGAAAAGTATTGGCGTCGTACTGTCACTTATTTTGTGCAATTTTGCAATACTCATATATTCCGATATGAACATATCTAAGCAAAACATATATAGAAACAATCTTACTCCCAAAAAGAAGAATCAGCCATCTAAATTTGATCAGAACATAGAAACGAAAAAAAAAAGCAATTTAAAACACACATGCATATAATTAAACAAAATGAATGGGAAATGGGAAAATAAACTAAAGGAAGGCCATATATATTCACATTTCACAATGATGAGGCAAACTGTAACTTGTTTTTCAACCAGAAAGAAAATGAAAGTGGAAGTAAACTTGTACATATCTTAATAACTCTCCTGGTATATCTTTGCTATAATTGGCTCGCAAATGCCAATTAATTCATGCAGCTTGGCCTCAGATTCGGCAGGGTCGGGAAGAAGATTATCCTCAACCCAATCTATTGCTTGCATAGTTGCATCATCTATCACCTTTTTATTTGCGGATGTTAATTTAGGAGCAATTTTGCTGCCCCTCATTTCATTCCTCATATTATACGCATATTTCTCTACTGCATTGCGAGCATCGACCTTTTTCTTGTACCCCTCATCCTCAGCCCTGAATGTCTCAGCATCCTTTATCATCCTCTCTATCTGCTCTTCGCTTAGTCGACCTTCATCATTGGTTACGGTGATCCTACTCTGTTGTCCGCTTCCTGTATCTTGTGCTGTTACATTTAGGATTCCATTTGCATCGATTTCAAAGCAAACATTGATTTTTGGTTCCCTTTTTGGAGCAGGACGAATCCCTGAGAGCTTGAACTTGCCTAGAAGGTTGTTGTCTTCTGTTTTGGCTCTCTCGCCCTCAAATACTTGCACAAGGACACTAGATTGATTGTCGGAACTGGTAGAAAAAAACTTGTCCCTTTTTGAAGGTATTATTGTATTTCTTGGTATTAAGGTAGTCATGAGTCCTCCTTGTGTTTCTATACCTAGAGACATAGGGGTAACATCGACAATAACAAGGTCTAGAACCTCATCATTTCCATGACCGCTTAATTTTGCAGCTTGCAGTGCTGCCCCATATGCCACGGCCTCATCAGGGCTTATGCCTTTGCAAAGCTCCTTTCCATCAAAGAGGTCTTGTAACATTTGCTGAACCCTTGGGATTCTTGTAGAACCCCCAACAAGCACCACTATGTCAATGGCAGCCTTGTCCATGCGGGCGTCCTCCAGGCACTTGTTGACAAGTACCATGCACTTTTTGAAGAGATCCATATTGAGCTCCTCAAACCGAGCTTGGCTGATGTTCGAACTAAAATCAATGCCATCGTAGAGGCAAGCCACCTCCACAGTTGTTGAGGCAGCATACGATAGAGTTCTTTTTGCCCCCTCACAGGCAGATCGCAACCTCCTAATGGCCCTTGGGTTGTCGGTGATGTCCTTCTTGTGCTTCCTCTTGATCTCCTGAAGGAAGTGGTTCAACAAACGGTTGTCAAAGTCCTCGCCTCCAAGGTGAGTATCTCCTGCAGTTGCCTTGACCTTGAACACACCTTGCTTGATGTTGAGCACTGAAACATCAAAAGTGCCCCCGCCGAGGTCAAAGACAAGAACATTCTTCTCTTCAAGTACATAGGTCAATTTCTCAAACCCATAAGCCACTGCAGCAGCGGTGGGTTCATCCATGATGCGCATGACCTTTAGGCCTGCGATCTCACCGGCATCTTTCGTGGCCCGTCTTTGGGAGTCATTGAAATAGGCAGGGACTGTGATCACTGCATTCTGTACACTGCATTCGAGAAAGTTCTCGGCAATCTGCTTCATCTTTTCTAGGATCATTGCAGACAATTGCTCTGGAAGGAACTGTTTCTCCACCCCTCTGTACTTGACTACAATTCTTGGTTTATCGCCAGGGCCTTGGATGACAGTAAAAGGCCATAGCTTTCTATCATTCTGCACAATTGGGTCGGAGAACTGCCTACCAATCAAGCGTTTCATATCTGTCTCGGAAATAATGTGTTAGTGTCAAATAGTATATGGCTGTGATGGAAAAAAAAAATTGAGGTATTAAATTAGTAATGAACAAAATCGCTCAATCATTTTTTTAGGAAAAATATAAATAATATTTTATCCAGTGTGCTACTTTTGTTGAAATTCATCAACCAGCTAATGAGCACATGAGTTTGGTTGGCTGGCTGACGGCCTGATATAAATTGTTTTACTAATCAATTTCTTCACATGGGAAAAAATAAATTTTTTTTTGAGGGTCGAAAAAAAAAATATTGAAACTATTTTCCGTTACTGGGGTCATCGAGAATTCTTCATAAAAGTTCTGACTCGATAAGGATTACAGGCAGCCTATTCAACTTTAGTGGAATGCCAAAACAGGGAATTATTAGTCACCCTCTTGTTTACTCTGACCAGTAAAACTCTCAAAAAAAAAAAAAAAAAAAAAAAAAAAACACTAGTACCGGAATCCCCTATCTGCAAAAAAGAACACTACCACGGTACCACCTAATTTAAAGCTTGAAACTAATGCTTGTTACTCAGTTAATTATTAAAAAACTTGTATCTCAAATATGAAATCCTTAATTTGACTCAATCAATTGCTGTTTCAAATATAAAAGTTCATCACACACAGAGCTGATCAGAAAAACCAGAACATAAAGAGGAGAACTGACCAAAGATGGTGTTGGTAGGGTTCATGTCGACCTGGTTCTTGGCAGCTTCACCTATCAGCCTCTCGTCTGGAGTGAACGCAACACATGATGGGGTTGTATGGTTGCCTTGGTCGTTTGCAATGATCTCTACCCGGCCATGATACCAGACCCCAACGCACGAGTATGTTGTGCCGAGATCAATGCCGATTGCCAGTGCTTCCTTGCTTACAGCCATTTGTCAGATGATCCTCTTCTCTCTCAGCTAATTGCCTCTTTCAAACTCAAACACAAGAGAAGATGAAGCTAAATTAAATTGACGGAGACAAATGGGATGAGGCCGATTCCTAGTTTTGCTTTTAGGTAATAGACTTACTCATATTCAATAAACAAAAACTCTAAATTCTATTTTATTTGTCTATTGGATTGCCCGGTTCCTGCGCTCCTAACTTATTCCTTTTCTTTTTTATTCTTTGTATGTATCTCCATCTTCTTATCTCAATTCGGTACGTTGTTTCAGCCATTTGGACCAAGTCCCTCCTATCCTATGATTCTTATCTCTCTCACAGGAAATTTCCTTTGCAGCGTGTGGACTGCAAAAGTCAAGTCAATGCTTCATCAATTTCCCCACAATTTCACGAAAAAAGTTTACAACTCAACATACCTCATCTATCATACAATGTTACAATAACAACTTACCATCTTCTTTCTTTCTTTCTTGGAGTAATAGCATGAAGCTAGCTAAATTTTCAAGTTGGACAAACTTTATTTATAACAAATATTATTTTTGACCCTAAAAAAAACAAATACTATTTTGAACTTTTAATATGCGAACCTTGAAAAAAAGAATGCGATTGCTAACCTCTGATTATTATTTTAGCTTAACTAGAATAATTTTTCAATGTAAATTATTATAGTATTCTCTAAAAAAATGGTTTTTTATTCAATTTTTTTAGTTAATTTTAAGGTTCATACATTTGCTTGATTTATTTCCTACTTACGGAAAAAGTGTTGTCACTGATTTTTGTCATTTGTTTTATTGCCATGACAAAGGTTCACAAGAGGAACATTTTGTCATTGCAGTAACAGAAGCTGAAATGTTGTGATGTTAACACAAAAACAATAAATTACAAAAAAAAAGGTATATATTTCATTAATAATCGAAAGAAACTAGTTGGCATTTCAGCAATATCTAAAATGTTGGAAAATGAAAGATAAAAATTTGGGAATATATGTAAAACTGAAGCTCTTTATGTTAATGTCCTCACGTTCTGTTGCCCTTTTATATATGATTGAATAATCTGATGATAACTGGCGCTACTTCGAATAACATGAATTGTATATTAAAAAAACTATAGGCTGGGAATTTTTTTGCCTTTTTTTTTTTGTAATCCAATTGATTTTAAACATTGGCATCTTTGTTCAAATTATTTAAATCAAAACAATAATATTTTAATTAATGCTCATTTTTATTATTATAAGAGTGGGAAATCAATTTTTTCCAACCCAACTTTACCCGTTTATTTGTTAGAAAACCTGCTAAGCTATTTAACTGTCAAGTTCTTTTAAATTGTTTATTACAAGTAACAATTTCCGGAGTACATTTAAATTATATATAATTGAAGCAAAACAATGATCATATCAACACCATTAAGTATACATCAATGTCGAAGCACACATCAAATTTGGGCACACATCTTGGAGCTAGAACAATTCCGGACCCTCAAATACTGCAAAGCGGATATTAGTCTGATTGTCATATACTCATATTATTGAGTAGTGAAAGTGAACACCTTCACCTTCTCCTGCTTTGTCGGTATTAATTGTGGTATTCCTCAGAAACCACGGCTGACATTACTCCTCCTGTAATATGTTATTAAAAAAACAACTTGGAGTCTTGGACGGAAAGCAACTTATACTGGGACTGTGACCACAGTTTCCTTAACGGGGCATGCTAGGTATGCCTCCGCTATCTCCTTCATTTTGGAAAGGATCATGGAAGATATCTCCTCAGGGTAAAACTTCTTCTCCTCGCCGTTGTGTTTGACCACAAATAATTTGAGGACCCTTCACAACAGCAAACGGCCATAGCTTAATGTCGCTTTGCACAGAGGGATCTGAGAATCTCTTTCCAATTAATCGCTTCACAGCTGCAAATTATAATTCTATATATTAATAATCAAAATAAAGTATACTGAACACAGAGCCTGCTATACCATAGGATACCTTTTTTCTTATAGAAGCTGCTTCTTAGATTGTATGCTACTTGCTAATTAGAGAAGACCTTTTACTATTAGGATACTTTCTTTTTTTATTGATTTCTGGTACTTCTATGTTAAATTATGAGGTTTGCTTTTTGCCTGCCCATTCAAAACAACTATCACAGAATGGTCTGAACATAATAGACAGAAATGTCCTACTGACCATAATTCTTTGGAACTTTCTCTTTAGAAGTTCCGTAAGCGGATTAAGCAAGATACTTAATGTAATAATAAAGAGCTCACTGAAGATGGTGTTGCTGGGGTTCATGTCGATTTGGTTCTTGGCAGCATCGCCTACATGTCTCTCAGTGTCAGTGAAGGCGACGCTGGACGGAGTCGTGCTGTTACCCTGCTCATTTGCAATGATCTCCACCCGACCATGCTGTCACACACCGACACACGAGTAAGTCGTGCCGAGGTCAATCCCAATTGCTGGATGCTCTTTGTGTGCCATTACTGGGGTACTAATGCTCCAATTAACTAGCAGGACGCAAATAACCAGATCGATTGATTAATTCTGATATAGACAGATGTTGGAACTGATGAAAATATTGTACAAGGCCAAGAAATATGACTTAAAAATGCTATATTGTATTTACCTGTTTTTTTTTTCTTTTAATTAGGATTGAAAAGTTCTAACTCGGAAACGCAGATCAGTTTCCTTCAATGAGTTGTATACAGCTAGGAGATGAAATGCAAGAAATTGCTGACCCGGTGCAGAGCTGTATTCAAAGTAAGGATTAAAGGGGAGAGATGTGGAAATTTTGGTTGGGTTGAATTAATTAGTTAATTTGATAAAAAAAAAAAGAATTATTGGGCTTGGTTTTCTGTTAATATTACTGAAGACTTGATCAACTACACTACAGGGATGTCAACTTCCCCTTGCATGCATATCATTTTCTAGGTAACTTCTCTTCCCCTTAATTAATATGCTCCGTAGATTGCCAGATAAGATTTGTGTGCTTAAAATGCACAGAGCAAACAATGGACTTTATTTTACGTGTTTTAAATGATTTATTAGTTAATTATATTATATCATAATAATTGAGAGACGGTCAATCGTCCTTGTCTAGAGAAAAATAATAAAACAGCATTTTTCATTAAATTTGACTGCCTCCAATTAATTCTTCTCCCTCTCTTTAAATTTTAGTAAGTAGAGTTGCTCAAAGTGAAAATGAAAGCGCCTGTGCATGTGTTAGGTAGAGGTAGTCAATTACTTGGAAACCGGAAGAGAAAGCAACGGACCAACTAGGCCTGCCAACGGAAACAAAAAAACGTTATGCCGTTCCGTTTGCTGAAACGGAATGGTAAACGGTAGAGATATTTATTTCGTTTCCTTAACGAAACGGTAAACGGAACATCAAATGGAACGGTTTAACGTGTTTCAACGTGTTTTTGTACATGCCGTTTAGCGAAATCATTTCGTTTAGTAAGTGAAACGGTAAACGGTAGCGAAATCAATTTCGTTTCGTTAACGGCACGGTAAATGGAACACCCCATTTCGTGTCCGTTTACCACGTTAATCAGGTCTAGCACCAACTGTCTCTCTCATCTAGATAGAGAAAATTTAAAACAATTTATCTTTCAAAGACTTTGACTGCCTCAAATATTTTGTCCCTCTAGTCTCTGACTTTGCAGTTGGATATTGATTGATACATCATCTTCAATATGTATTCATTCATATTAATTTGAGGGGAAAGTGCCAACTGCCAACTAAATACATCATCATGCACATGAGACGTCACATATATTTATTATGGGTAAACTAGTCTTCTTCAAGTCTTCACAAATCCACCAATTAAGAATTATGTCCCATCTGCATGCGAAATTTCCTGAGTAGCTTCTATGCATTTTGGCAACTTTCAAGGCTTCATCTTTTCTACCCTGGACTAAGTTCGATAGTTCAGCCAGACACAAAAATCGGGTAACTAATTATGGTTGGTTTATTTTTATTTTATGCATTGAAAATCATTAAATTAAAAAAATTACAACAAAATTATATGCAACTTTAAACTGTACGGATCAATAATACAGTTAATCCATCTTAATATTGAAAAATGAAATTCATTTTTCTTATTTGGACATCCAATTCCATATGAATTTATATTAGCTGTGATAAGTTTTTATTTGTGTGCCTATTCAGCCGGACAGGAAGTCGTCTTATGAATATACATAATTTCTTACTTAAAATGTTTGACTTGAGCAAACTAAAAAGCCACCTTAATTAGCTAAGTAACTCCGTGGAAGAACAGGGGAGTTTTGTGCACACGGCCTTCAGCACGATTCGAGGACACAGTTTGTGGTGGTTTTAGTAAATACCATCTATATATATAAAGCGTTTTGTATTACTGAATTTCAGACCAAGGAAACACAATTGGAATTAATGTGACTAAGAACCGCTTTGTACAGATAATTTAAATTGACGGTGAATACACGAAGAGGAACAAGATGAAACAAATGGGGAAAAAAAAAATTTAGCATAAACAACATAGTTTCTGACAACTCAGACAATGATATATTGTAGTAAGATCACAGGATCTATCTTTTAAAATACCTACTTATCGATCGGTTTGCAGATAGTCTTTAGCTCATTCATCTTGGATTCAGACTCCCCCACCTGGGGCAGTGGGTTTTGCTCAACCCAACTGATGGTCCTACCAATTGCATCCTCAATGTTCATCTTTGTTGAGAATGACAACATCTTAGTAATGCTATTATCCCTTAAATTGCTCCTCATCTGATAGGAATATTTCTCAAGTGTGTTCCATGCATCACGCTTCTTTCTGTATTCCTCATCTTCGGCCTTGTATTTCTCAGCTTCCTTCATCATCTTCTCAATATCCTCGCTGCCCAATCTTCCTTCTTCATTGTTAATTGTGATCTTACTTTTGTGACCACTGGATCTATCTTGTGCAGATACATTCAGTATACCGTTAGCATCTATCTCAAAGCATACATCAATCTTTGGAACATCCTTGGGAGCTGGATCGATGCCATGAAGCACAAACTCACCAAGCAAATTGTTGTGCCTGGTTTCGGCTCTCTCACCCTCGTATATAGGTAATGCCATACTAATTTGGTTATCGATAATTGTGGTAAGAACATAGTGTTGTGTAGTTGGTATTTGGGTGTTTCTTGGGACCACAACTGTCATTCTGCCTCCTCGAGTCTCTACACCTAAAGACAAAGGGGTGACATCAACAAGCACTAAGTTTTGGACCTCCTTATCGCGTTGTCCATTTAATTTTGCTGCCTGAACAGCGGCACCATAAGCCACTGCTTCATCTGGATCGATGCCCTTACAGAGTTCCTTACCTCCAAAGAAATCTTGCAGCAGTTGTTGTACCTTAGGGATCCTTGTAGATCCCCCGACAAGCACCACCACATTGACCCTCCCCTTTTCTATCTTGGCATCGCTCAAGCACTTCTCAATGAGGTCCGTGCACCTTGTGAAAAGATCTATATTAAGCTCTTCAAATCGAGCTTGGCTGATGCGAGTACTGAAATCAATGCCATCATAAAGATAATCAATTTCAATCGTTGTCTGTGCTGAAAAGGACAGGGTTCTTTTTGCCCGTTCACATGCAGTCCTCAGTCTCCTCAAAGCCCTCGCATTTCCCATCAGGTCTTTATTATATTTTCTTTTAAACTCTCTGACACAATGGCCGACTAAACGATCATCAAAGTCTTCCCCGCCAAGGTGGGTATCTCCAGCAGTGGCCTTCACTTCAAAATTACCATGTTTGATTGTGAGCAACGCGACATCAAAGGTGCCTCCTCCAAGATCAAAGATAAGGACATTTTTCCCATTTTTGTTCTCAGATATCTTATCAAAGCCATAAGCAACTGCTGCAGCTGTGGGCTCATCCATGATGCGCATGACATTGAGGCCGGCGATGGCACCGGCATCTTTGGTGGCTCGGCGTTGGGAATCATTAAAGTAGGCTGGAACAGTGATGACCGCATTCTTAACAGTGCAGTCGAGGTATGCCTCTGCAACCTCCTTCATTTTTACAAGGAGCATTGAAGATATTTCCTCAGCATAAAATTGCTTCTTCTCACCTTGATAGTTGACAACAATTTTAGGTCTGTCATTGGACCCAGCAACCACCTTGAAGGGCCATTGCTTAATGTCACTTTGCACAGAAGTATCAGAGAAACGCCTACCGATCAAACGCTTGACAGCTGATAATTAATATAAACGAAGGTATTTGGTACTGAATTGAAATAAATAACGAAAAGTAGAAAGAAAGGGGAAATTATATTCTTTTTTTTCAGAAATATAGTTTGTTGGCATCTCACCATGAATAACTAGACAACAGATAATTTGTCATACTTTTCGGGGATTCTGGTTGATATCATAAATAGCTTACTGTGTTTATGCAGTGTTAAGTTCCAAACCAGAAATGTAAGGTGTTGAAAAGCATCAAATGACTAATTAATGTAAGGTGTTGAAAATAACCCAGCATGGGTTGTTTGAATGAGTAAAGAGGGAAATGGATTGAAGGCTGACCGAAAATAGTGTTAGTGGAGTTCATGTCAGTCTGGTTCCTGGCGGCATCCCCAACGAGCCGCTCGTTCTCAGTGAAAGCGACACACGACGGCGTGGTGCGGTTGCCCTGGTCATTCGCGATGATCTCGACACGGTTGTTCTGCAACACAGCCACACAGGAGTAGGTGGTGCCGAGATCAATCCCGATGGCAGGAGCTCTGTTCCCCTGGGAAGCCATCACATCAATCAAGCAAAAAGCCAAAAACTCAGCTCTGCTCCCTGCTGGCTGCTGCTTTTAGAAAGTTAAAGTCAACGGTGGTGCAGAGAGGTTAGCTCTTAGCAGGATGAGAAATTGAGAATAGCTGGGCCCTTGGGTTCTGCCGAATCCCGATGACCCAGCTTCATTAATTAATTTGTTTTTGGGAAGAAACTCAAGTTCAAGTTCTTGGAGACTAATTAATTAATGCCAAGGGAATTTGAATTAATAGGCACTGCTACTCTGCTACTGCCAGTGCTTGGGCGTTGCGTTGGAGCAACTAAAAGACTCATGAACAAGTAACAAAGCAAACCACATATCAGACTTATGAACGAAGAGTGGAGAAGACGATAAACTGATTACAGAGAATGCAGTACCTTTTTGTTCGGATATATTGTTCAAAAATATAATTTTACCATTTTGACAATCTATTTTACGTTTCGGATTTTAAATGCAATTGATATTATATAATGTATATGCAAATAATAAAATATTATTATCTAAGAACTTTCAACACAAAAACAACAAATGTGATGCAAAAAATTGTTATTTATAAAAAATGAATTTAATGTGATTAGATTCCATGTACTATTGCAGCGAAAGAATGTTCGACAACGAAAAAAAAAGATAATAATAATTTTTCTATACGAGGCACAATAATATTTGCCCAAATTTTTTTTCCCCCTTTTACTTACCTTCCCTCGAACTGTCTTTATTAAACACATGTACAGTAGGAACAGAGACAGGAAACTGATCCCCTGCAGCACTAACAACACCTCTCACAAGAGCCGAATTAATCATTGGTAAGTCACATAATATGTTCTTAAACACAAGATGATAAATCAGCATGGCCAAACTGATGCACACGGGTCCACGAGGATGCACACGGATGCAGATTCTAGGGACTTTATACATGTTGTTGAATTTCTATTGTTGTTATTTGGGAATATAATTCTCTGTTATGTGTCATAGATTTTACAGCCGGCCAAAGCAGAAATCATACAAATAATTTCAAGAATTACAGAATTACAAAATCACAGAATTTAGATATAAAAAATTTGTTATGAAACACACACATATATAGAACTCTACACATGATAGTTTGGATTTTTTTTCTGCTACATCACGGTGACACTAAGGCGATTTGATTTTTTATAGTTTCAAGATGCCTTTTCAAAACACTAATTTCTTCAATCCCGGCATGATGATTTGTGTCTGACCATGCAAGAGCCTGATCTGCAGCCTCTTCCATTAATTTCTTGTCAGAAGCAGACACTGCTGGATCCCTAGCTATTGCTTTTATCCTGTAGGCAAAATTCTCAAGGGAATTCAATGCAGCAGCCCTCGCCTTGTGCTCCTCATCCTCTGCTTTATAACGAGCTGCTGTTTCCACCATTGTTTCAATTTCCTTTGCTGTCAGCCCGTCATTCTGCTTACTTATTACAATCTCATTCTTCTGGCCCGTGCTCATGTCATTGGCTGTCAGATTTAGAATGCCATTGCCATCCACCTCAAAACATAAATTAATTTTCAAGTCGCCCCTCGGTTTTGGTGTGATGCCAGATAGATTGAATGCTGTCATGGATGCTAACTCACACTCTTGTACTTCTATGGACAAGCTTGAAAGCTCATCTGCGCATGGCATTATGAGCAACTCCTTTTTTGCCGGGACAGGGGTATGCTTCGGAATGAGCACATTCATTATTTTGCCATCCTTGCTTTCCAACCCAAATGACAGAGAAGTGATATCTTGGAGCTTTAATATGTTAAACTTCTCACAGTCTTCGTTGCCGCTCAAAATGGCAGCTTGAACAGCAGCACCATAGGCAACTGCTTCATCAGCATTCACGCTCTTGCACAGCTCCTTCCCATTGAAGAATTCCTGGAATTGAAACCTCCAATTTGTAATTAACTTCATTATATTCAGATTTCATCTTGATACTGTCCTTTTAAGTTTCACTTTTTGTAAGATGCCGTGTGATAGCATAAAGTAACTTTTATTCAATGAAAAAATGTTATATGATTAATTAAAGTAAGGATTATTTTGATTTATCGCATTGTCTTCCTATTGTGGCGATTAATATGGATGTCATGATGAACATTACCTGAAGAAGCTGCTGCAACTTGGGAATTCTTGTGGATCCACCCACCAAAACAACCTCATCTATGGACTTCTTGTTCATTTTTGCATCTTCTATGCATCTCTCCACACAGTCAAGACTTCTTTCAAAGAGACTCCTGTTAAGTTCCTCGAAGGTTTCCCTCGTTACATTACTATGGAAATCGTTTCCTTCATCTAAGGCATCAATTTCTATCACAGTTTGGGTATTAGTTGAGAGGACTCTTTTGGCCTTCTCACAAGCTGCTCTTAACCTTCTTAGAGACCTTAGCTTATTGCTAATGTCCCTATTCTTCTCCTTTCTGAATTTCTCAACAAAGTGGCACACCATGTTGTTGTCAAAATCTTCACCACCCAGATTAGTGTCCCCAACAACAGCCAGGACTTTAACTGTGCCCTTGTTAATTCCAACAATCGATACGTCAAGATTTCCGCCACCAAGGTCAAAAATGAGCAAGGTTTTCGCATCGGGGCTCTCTGAACCAACTTTCTTTTGCAAGTAGTAAGCAATTGCTGCAGCAGTTGGTTCATTGAGAAGTTGCAATACAGTAAGGCCAGCAACGACTCCTGCATCCTTTATTGCTTTTCTCTGAGAGTCATTAAAGCAAGCTGGGACACTTATAACAGCTTTTTTCACATTGGAACTGAGATGTGTCTCTGCAATGTCTTTCATCTTTGATAGGATCATAGAGGCAATTTCTTCTGGAGCAAACTGCTTGTCTTCACCCTTGTATTGAACTGAAACCATGGCTCTATTGTTACTTCCACGTACAACACTGAATGGTAGAAAACTTTTGCCATTCTCGACTGACCGATCTGAGTAGCATTTACCAATCAGACGCTTGATATCTGGTAAAGAAGCAACGTTTTCTTTTGGTTAGCAGTATAATGGACTAAATTGCACTGGAAATCTGAAAAAATTTTGGTTGGTAATTGCCAACTGACCCTCAAAAAAAAGAAAAATTTTAATTGCCAGTAAAGTGATTTAGTGTGTGTCACAACAACTATAACTTTTTCTTGAATATCTTGATATGATTAAATGTAATTGTTATTTCTCAACCTCACCATAAGCATGAGCATGTTTGTAAAAAAAAATAAAAAATTTCAAAAAAAGAAAAAGGCTGATCAAAGAGGTAAAGTTCAAACTGGGAATGGCATTTGCAGGGTTTGTCATGACTTGCTCCTTGTTGACGGTATCACCAATTAGCCGACCTGTATCTGTGAAGGCCACGCATGAACAGGTTGCACGGCTGCCATATTCATTTTCAAGCATCTTGACCCCATTCCATTGCCATACTGCTACACATGAGTAGGTTGTGCCAAAATCGATCCCAATAGCATATTCTTCTGGCTCTACAAACCGCCTACTAGACTGCCCTGTGGTCATCTCTGACTTCTCCAGGGTCAGAAGCCTGGAAAGCATCCCTTTTTCCCTCATTTGGCCCCACTTTTTGGGAGTAGCACTTTCTGTTAAACTCTTCATCATGGAGGCCTTGTTACTTACCTTCTCGCGTTCTTTGTAAGGTTCAGCCTCCCACACTCTTTTCTGAGAATCCTCAATGTTACTAGCAGGAATTGTGATGCCATTCTTCATTCCAGTAGAAATCTCCTCGGCCGTAACTGTGAGCGTACCATTTACATCTACTTCAAAGCATACCTTCAAATCACACCCATTAGGTGAAATAGGAGCTCCAGAGAGCTCCAGTTTTCCTAGCAAATTGTTCTCACTGGTCGATCTTCCCTCACCCTCATAAACCTGGATAAATAATTTTGTTTTGCTGGAGTGGTGACAACGAACGATCTTTTCTTTTCTGATGGGAATAGTTGTATTTTTTGGAATGAAAACAGCCATTTGTCCTCGGGGAAACTGTATGCCAAGAGAAAAAGAGGTAGCATTGCGCAAATACAAACAATGGAGCTCTTCATACCCTCTCCTACTGAGAAAAGATGCTTGGAAAGCTGCTCCATATGCCACAGCTGTTTCCAAGTGATCGGTTACTTTCAACTTTCCTTCAAAATACTGGTTGATATGAACCTGTAACGATGGAATTCTTGTGGAGCCACCACCAAGAATGACCTGCTGTATCATACCAGCAGTCATCTTTGCATCTCGAAGACACTTATTAATTGCAGCTACACACTTTATGAACAGTGCCTTGTTGAGTTCATTGAACGTTTCAGCATTGAGGGAATACTCAAATTTTAAATCATTATATAGGGGACCAATCATCATTGGTACTATGTTGTAACCTGAGCACAAGGCAATCTTTGCACTCTCAAAAACTGTTCTAAGCTCGATTGCAGAACTAAAAATGTTGGTTTCCTTGTGTCCTTTTCTTTTGAGCAAGCTGACAATATGACAAACCATGTTGTTGTCGAAGTCAGATCCACCAATACTAAGATCACCTGCTGTAGCTCGCACTTCACACACATTTTCTTTGATGGTTATTAGAGAGACATCAAGAGTTCCAGCCCCAAGATCAAATATAATCATGTTATACTCCTCGAGCTTACTGGAGTTTCCAGACAGCCCGACTGTGCTATAGAACAACGAACTAGCTGAAGGTGCACTAATAATTTGCATTAAATTGAGGCTGGCCATCACACTGGCGTCTTTGATTGCTTGCCGTTGTTCATAGTTGAAGTGAACAGGAACTGTTATCACAGCGTCTGTGATTGTGGCTCCAAGGTTTGTCTCAACATTCTCTTTAATTTTGGTCAAAATCATTGAGCAGATCTCCACAGGGGTGAACATCCATAACTCGCCTTTCCAGCGTACCTCAACCAGCAACCTATCATTTTTACTGCTTATAACCTTGAATGGCCACAGCCTCATGTCATTTCTGACTGAAGGATCAGAGTAGCGCCTACCAATTAAACGAATGACATCTGCCGCATTAAGTTCACAAAAAAAAAAAAAAATGGTTCCAGTTAGGACAAGCAGTTTTCTATTTCATTATTCTATTTACATTTTAATCAAAATTAGATCACAGAAGAAGAGGTTTTACAAATATTAAAAAAAATCTGCACTTCAATTATATTCATGTAGTAACTATTATTAAAAAATAAAAAACCATGTTATGAAAAAATCAAATGGTTTCTTACAACAGCAGCAATTACTTGCAGCACATTTAGAAGAGAAAAGGAAGGAGTAATGCTGCATGTATAATGAATTAACTGCCTGTTGTGGTAGGAAATTAATGTATGTATTAATTGGAAGAATACATAAAGACATGGTCCAGTTATATATAGTGGAATAATGACAAGGTAAAGCAGGGGAAACAGAGACAAGTAAATAAATGAAATGACCGACCGAAGACTGTGTTGGTGCGGTTGTGCATGGCCTGCTTTTTGGCGGCTTCTCCGACGAGCACCCCAGATGAGTCTGTGAATGCCACGTAGGACGGCATGGCGGACCTGCCTTGGTCGTCTGGGATCATTCGACACTGGTTGCCGTCGAAGAGAGCCGCACGAGTGTATGCAGTGCCCAGGTCGATTCCAATCGCTGGCCCCATTCTACTAGTACTACTACTTCCCCTGCCCTCCAATTCCATTGTTCTCAATTCTCAATTCTCAAATACTCAGACCCAAGATTTTTTTTCCTTTTCTTTTTCTTTGGATAGAATAGAATCATAGATTCATACTTCACACTCATAGAATAGAACAGGAGAAAAAGAAAACCATGTCCATGTGGGCCAGTGGACAATGCCAGACGGACGGGACAGACGCAGCAAGGTTGACCCTTGACCGTGTCCTAGTCAACTCTCTCACCCTTTAAAAGAATTTACCTATTCTTTTAGTTAATTATTACTAATAATTTTTGTTACAAAATATCTTCAGATCAAATATAAAGTGCCGTTTAATCTTCCCAATTGTGGATAATAAAATGGACATTAATTAGCCTCCCTTCATTTAATACTTTCTAGTGAATTGTCACAATAAAAAACAAAAGTAAAAACTCGATATTTTTTCACAATTTAAATTTTGTCAAAGAAACAAGGGACAATAGACTTCTCGATACTTCATACATCATTAAGTGCTCAATTATAAAGAAAATTTTGCTACGATGTCCTCTATATATAATTTGTAGACATTTAGTAAAAATTTATATTAACAAGTATAAATATTATTATTATCATATATACAAATACATTAAATGTTTATTATTTCATTTATATCACTTTTTACTTTGTATATTTTATATTATTTTATTGGGAAAGATATATTTATATAAGCACTTAAAATTATTAATATAGTAACTTTTGTTAGAAAATAACAATTGTTTTGAATTTTTTATGAAAAAATTAATTTGAATATATTTATCAAGAATATCACAATCATTTCACGTTGAGAAACTAATATAGTTATTACGCTAAATTACTATTGGAGGGCTAATAGTTGCAGATTAAAAAGTTGGAAAGAGTATTTGTTATAAATAGAAGTTTGGGGTCATTTTATCGCAACCTGAAAATTGAAGGAGCTGCATGTTATTACTTTTAGAAATACATGAAGAAGAAAAATCAAATGTCGTCATATAACAGTGTATGGTAGATTGGTAGACTAGTCGGTAGAGACCTTGAAATATAATAATTCATAATTCCGTGTGGAGTTGTGGGGAAAACGATGAAGCATTGACTTGACTTGGTAGTTGGTAGTTGTAGAAGAGTACATAGTGATAGTGGATAGGAAATGGAAATTACCTGTTTGAAGAACGACAGTCGACAGGATATATAGGATAGGAGGGGCTGGGTCCACATCGTAGAAATAGCATCAAATTATAACATTACATATTTTTTATTGAAGCTGATAATTAAGTACCATTACATATTTTGGCCATCATCATCCCACGCTGCTCAGTTTATGTTCTTTGCACTAATTATTATATATTATGCAATAATTATATATTTTGGCCCGGGACGACGATGGCCGCACCGCCTCGTTTTGGAGGAGGAAGCGATCGATGTCAGAAATAGGAAGTGGCTAACATAACTTATGTTCTTTGCACTAATTATTATATATTATGCTAGTTACGTTAGCCAACTTCCTCCTCCAAAACGAGACGGCGCGGCAATCGTCGTCCCGGGCCACCTGTCCACGACCACGAAGGAGACTCAATTTAACAACGCTGGGGCCTGGGCCTGGGGTCAAGAAAAATGGAGACTCTGCTGCATGGAAAAATGGAGAGACGACAAAAGAGAGTGATGGGACCCTTGAAACAGCCAGCTAATGGACACCTCCCGTCTGTTGGTGCTGGAGAGATCCCAAGGAGATCCATACCCGGGTTCAAAAGAAGAAAAAAATATCCGAAAACACATATCTGCAAGGTTTTAAAATGCGATTTGTGCGTTTTAACGGTTGGATGGTGATTTAGCGTTTGTCGGTGATAAAACGGTGATATAACGGATAAAACGGTTGTGTGGTGTGAACAAAAATCTTGCTAAAACAGAAAAACGGAGTTTTTTTAAAAGCTTGCATATTTGTCATTTTCTGCAAAAATTAAATTTGGTCTAATAATGCCGCCTAATTTAACAACATATATAAATTTCTATCTTTTGAAATTATATATATAAAACAGTACGTATACTTGTGATTTTCCTTAATATGTTGAATTGTTGATAAATCATTTCTACAACCTAATCATGACAAATTTGTTAGTAAGATTCCTTGACTCGCGTAGATTCCTATAATGAATCAGTTAATACATTCTTAAATGAAAACCTGACCCATATACAAATAGGTATAATATTGTTAACTGCATGTTAGGTGATATCACACATTTATATATATCTTTCGACCGGATTTTACCCTTGAATTTCCTTGAGTTTTAGGTTTTATTCGTAGAGTTTTGATATTGCTCGGGTCTACTTTCCATTTGTCGGAACTTGAGAAAAATGGAAGAAAATTGGCCCACGAAACATGCCTACGCCAAGTTGTCCCGTCGTGATCATGATCTAATGATCAACTGACTCTATACTTTAATGAATTAAAATGTATCGTCAGACATGAAAACCCACAATTTAGGCACCAAAACGAGGAAGCTACCTGGTAATTCCAACAACCAACAAGGTTGAGATCCTCTTTAGAAAAAAAATAGAACCAAACCGTCAGTTAGTTCCCCCAAGCAACGAGCGAGCTTAAGAAAATCCAGATCTAATCAACATTGCGTCAGTCAACTGTTTCTGTAACTGTAAGTACATATGGCAGCAATCGGGATCGACCTGGGCACCACATACTCGTGCACCGGGATTTGGCAGCACAACCGTGTTGAGATCATCGCGAACGAGCAGGGCAACCGCACCACTCCATCCTGTGTGGCATTCACCTGCCATGAGAGGCTTGTCGGGGATGCCGCCAACAACCAGATCAACACCAACCCCACTAACACCGTCTTCGGTATGCTACGCTATTCTATGCTTTCTCAAACCCCCTCCACCTCCTTCTCTGTTTTCTTTCTTGTTTCTTTTTTTTTTTTAAAAAAAAAAATAGCTGTCATTTTCACTTTAATTTTCAGCTTTCCGCTTGTTTGACAATTCAATGTGTCTAGCCAGCGATCACCACATGGCACTCAATTTGAAAGAATTCACCCGGTCCCGCGGCAGAATCAGATTTCAATGGATAATTCAATATTAAATTCTTGTTTGTGTGAGAGAAAAGTAAATTTTGTTCTTTATGTCAGCTATAAAGCGTTTGATCGGAAGGAGGTTTTCTGATGACTCCGTCCAAAAGGATATTGCCTTATGGCCATTCAAAGTTGTTCCTGGTCCACTCGATAAGCCTAAGATTGTAATCGAATACAAGGGAGAGGAAAAACAATTATATCCAGAGGAGATATCCGCGATGGTCCTGGCAAAAATGAAGCAGGTTGCCGAGGCATATCTTGATTGTACTGTCAATAATGCTGTAGTCACTGTACCAGCATACTTCAGTGATTCGCAACGCAGATCCACACAGGATGCTGGTACCATTGCTGGCCTCAATGTTATGCGCATCATGGACGAACCAACTGCTGCTGCACTTGCTTATGGTTTTGACAAGATAATCGGTAATCATTAATTAATCTTCCTTTCGGCCAAGATGGATATACTCACATTTTTTGTTTAATTAAGTTTCCATCCACGCAGATTTAGATTCATAGAAAGTACATATATATATAGTTAATCTGCTGTATTCATCATTCATTTTTATATAATAACAGATAAATATAAGGAGAAAAGGGTCATGGTATTTGACCTTGGTGGCGGTACATTTGATGTCTCCTTGGTCAACATCAAAAATGGCATCTTTAAGGTGAAGGCCACAGCAGGAGACAGACACCTAGGTGGTGAGGACATTGACGAAAGAATGGTCCAGTACTTTATAGAGCAGTTCAAGAGGAAGCACAAGAGGGACATCAGCAGGGACCCGAAGGCAATGCGGAGGCTGAGGACAGCTTGTGAGCGAGCAAAAAGAACCCTTTCCTTTGCAAGTCAAACAACAGTGGAGGTTGATTGCCTCTACGATGGCATCGATTTCCGTTCCCACATTAGCCAGGCTCGGTTCGAAGAGCTGAACATGGACCTCTTCTCAAAGTGCATGGATCTCACAGAAAAGTGCTTGCAGGATGCAAAAGTAGACAAAAGTAGTATAGATGTCATAGTTCTTGTCGGCGGATCCACTAGAATTCCCAAAGTGCAACAGCTCTTGCAAGCCTCCTTTGATGGCAAAGAACTATGTAGAAGCATCAACCCCGATGAGGCCGTGGCGTATGGTGCTGCCATCCAAGCCGCAAATTTAAGCAGCCAATGCAACAAAGATCTCCAAGACCTTGTTCTTGTTGACGTCACGCCTTTGTCACTTGGAGTGGAGGTTGCAGGTGGAGTCATGTCCATTGTTATACCGAGAAATACTCCGATACCAACCAAGATGAGCAAGGTATTCACAACAATCCATGATAACCAAACTCGAGTGAGACAGAAAGTGTACGAGGGAGAAAGGACATTAACAAAAGACAACAACTTTCTCGGTGAATTCTCACTCTCTGGGATTCCACCAGCCTCAGCAGAGGTGCCCAAAATTGATGTGTGCTTTGAAATCGATGCCAATGGCATCCTAAACGTCTCAGCAATTCACACATTGAGTGGTCATCGAAGTGAGATGCTTGTAACCAATGCAGAGTCCACACACAGCAAATATGAGATTGAAAAAATGATCAAGGATGCAGTCAAGTACAAGGCTGAAGATGAGGAGTATAGGAAAAAATATGAAGCGAGGAACTCCCTTGAGAAATACGTATATCAGATGGGATGTGTCCTACAAAACAAGACTCTGTCATTACGGGCAGCAAAAAATATTGAAATTGCCATCGAGCAAACCATAAGCTGGCTAGACGATAACCAACTGCCTGAGTTTGCCGATTCAGAGACTAAGCTGAAAGAGCTGAAGAGAATCTGTAGCCAAATTATCAGTTAGATTGATAATATGATATTATGTTGTATAAATTTCTATTGCGCGAAATTGTTATTAGAAATTCAATCCGTTCTATATGTGAGTATATTCTTTCATAAGAATGTTTTCTTCTGTTGACGTTTGTTATTACCAACTATAATTTGCATCTAAACATAATTTAAAATTTAATTGTTATAATAAGTTGTACACAGTATTTTGGTCTTGTAATTATACTAATTGTGGATGACTGATCTTTACCAGAGGAAACATGTGCGAGCTTAGGCAAGTATGAGACATCATATATAAGATGCACTTAATTTGGTTTTACAAATTTGTATTTTCAAACTAGGCCGGATTGTTTTTTTTTTCTTTTTAAGTTTACACAAAAAAAAAAATAAAATTGTACCAAACTTCTTTTTTTTTTTTCATTAAAAGCCCATGGGAGGTCATAAACGTCGCCTTGGGTCTTGTGAAGATGCTTTGAAATTGAAGTGAAGTTCAAAAGCACGAATGCTAATCAGAATATACATAATATTCACTTTATATACGTAATTATTAAGTATAATTCAATACTTTTAAATATGTAAGGTCTGAATCATATTTAGACAGTATATAGAGTTTAAATGAAAATTATTAGAATGAAATGACTTAGAATGAATTCAGAAACAGTTGAGATGCTCAAATAATAACTCAGAATGAGCATTATTTGCACTTTATATACGTAATTACTAGGTATAATCTAATCTTTTTGAATATGTAAGGTCTGAATCAAATTCAAGATTGTAAATAGAGTTTAAATGTAAATTATTATGATGAAATGACTTAGAATGAATTCATAAACAGTTGAAATGCTCAAATGATACTCATAATGAGCGTTATTTGCAATTTATATGCGTATTTACTAGGCATAATCCAAACTGTTGTCCCTAAGGAGGCGGCTTAATTAAGGTTTAGCGGAAGCAATTAAGGTTTTAGATCGGTTTGGTAAGGACTACCCTAACACAATTCAATTGGCACTCAATACAAGCAAGCACACAAGCAATTCAAGTATAGCAAGATAAACAAAGAGAAAGAGAGAGAGAAATTGAACACGCGATGTGATTACGGAGTTCCGACCCGCTAGAAGAAGCTAACCTTAGTCGTACGTCTCCGGGAGTTTCGCTACCACCAAAGGGCGCGCTCCGTTCAATTCCAAGAAGAACGGGACTACAACTTCGAACCGAATCACCTCGTCACAATGACACTCGAGGTGGATCGGCCTAACTCAAATGGCACAACGGCCTCAAAGGAGAAGAGCTCTCAACCTATTCCAACCTACACCTAGCGACAATGTCGGGGCGGTGGTGTTTGAGGCTACTAAATCTCTCAAAATGGTTTAGCTATGAAAAGCTCAAGTGGGAGAGTATCCCTGTGCTCAAAGGCTCTATTCTGGACAAATTTTGCAAGGCAAAACTCTCTTTGGAGAGAGAACAAGGGGTGGATATAAATAGAGCTCGTCAAGAGCTGCAAAACAACTCAATTTGCTGTTGTGCGTTACACAACGCAATATTGCGTTACACGACCCGCAGATAGCCGTTATAATAAAACAAAAAACAAACTATCCGTTGGCAGTGCGTTACACGACCCAATATTGCATTGTACGACGTACTGGACGACCGTTATAATAAAACAAAATGGATAAACTAGTCGTTTGAGCTGTCAGGCGCGTTATACGACGCGGACCACCCGTTGTGCAACGCAACATTAAATGTCATTAAATGATCAGAATTTTGCTTCAAAAACGAGTGAAAAAGGCCAGAGAAAAAAAAAAGGAAGGTTGTACAACGCTTCAGTGCGTTATACAACGTTCTGGCTTGATTTGAGGAAATTGTGTTGCACGACGCGTAAATTACGTTGTATGATGCAGCTGGTGCGTTACACGACCTTCTGTTGCGTTGTGTAACGCACTGGGTCTGTGAAAGGAAAAGAACTGCACAAACTGATGCGTTGTGTGACGCAATAGTGCGTTACACAAGTCACTGGTGCGTTGTACAACCCAATATTGCGTTACACGACGCACTGAGTCTGAAACTGAGAGAAATACTGAGTTCTTGAGCTTTTCTGCTAACTAGACTATTTCAAGGATAAACAAGGACTAAAGTATACCTTCTATCCTAGTCTAAACTAGTCTATAAGCTCTCTAAAGACTTGATCTTGATCTTGCACATAATTTTTATCCAAGTCTTCAAACTTTACACCTTCTCCCTATAAAACTCAAAGAAGATTGTTAAATGCCAAATGATATTGTTTTGTAATCGACAAACCTAGAGACGTTTAGTACAACAATCTCCCCCTTTTGACGATTTGCAAAATAATATCATTAGTGAAGCGATTAAATTTTGGCATTTCACAAGCTTTACTACAATTCTCCCCCTTTTTGTGAATCGACAAAAGGTGAAACAATTGTAACAAGCTCCCCCTAAATTTATGGCTCCCCTTAATTTTGGAGAAAAGGAATTAGAGAACCAATTTAGGGCACTACATAGGATAGTGTGACCAAATTTAACCTCTCAAATAATAAGAAAATAAGAATAAAGAGGCTCCCCCTAAGAATTTGGCTTATAGGACCGAGGGTAAACTTGGTATTTAGGCCACATTGGTTACCATACCACTAGTTGTACCACTAGAGGTACAAGCTTTTGGAACCCATTTACCTTTGGACTCACCATTTGGTTTCCTAAGTTTGCATTCCAACGAGATATGTCCATTTTGACAACAATAGTTGCAATAGGCATTGGTTGGCTTAGATTTGGTGGAACCTTTGACAAAATGGGAATAGTAGTGGACTCTAAGGTATTTAGCCTTCTTCTTAGGATCATTGGATGAGGGATTAAAAACCTTTTTGCGATCTTTTTGAAAATGTTGGGAAACATTCTTTTTATGCCCATTGGATTGAGCTTTGTGGTTTTGAGAAGAGTGTTGCTCTTTAAATTCATAAAATCATCCATCGGGTCCTCTAAAATAAATTTTATTGGACGCCTTTAGAACAAAAACCTTTTTTTCTTGATTTTGCAAATTTTTTTCGTTTTGCACTCTAGTGTTTCTAGGTTTCCATTGGTACATATGTGCATGACCACGAGAATTTCTAGGTTTTTGAAATTGTGTGTTTTGTGCAACTTGTTTCCCATTTTTGTATGACAAGTTCTTTTTCTTGGTTTGATATGACTTTGGTAACCAAGACCGGACTTGTCATGAGGCTTTTGACCTTTGAAAAGGTTCTTCAAATTCATTTTAGGGGCTTGAGCTAAAATCGGTTTTTCAAGTTGTTTTTCAAACTCCTTAATTTTAGCCTCATACTCACCCATCTTAGAAGTAAGTTCATCTACCTTGGTTTTTAGGGTTTGTACGGTATCGGTTTTCCTAACCAAAGCATCATGGGTGGCATCAAGAATAGAGTTCAACCTATCACAATCAACACATTGGGTTGAACTAGTTGGTTCATCATCACTCTCACTATCACTACTACTAAGAGATTCATTGAGAGTGAGATATACCTTTGGAGAGCATGCCTTTGGCGAAGTTGGTGGAGATGGAGGTGGTTGTGTTTTACGCACTTGGATTAATGGATGAACAAATCTTGTCCCTTGATTGAACTCGTTGAGGACATCCTTCACGAAGTCATCTTCCACATCATCCGTTGAGAATACCACCTCTTCCACATTTGCCACCATAGCATACACCTCATGAGAATCCGAATCGGACGAGCTTGTTTCGGATTCAACATCCCATAAGGCATGCATGGCTTGAGCCTTCTTCTTTTCCTTCTTGTGCTTAGGCTTTGGCTTGTCAGTTTTCACTTGAGGGAAAAGCTTGTGACACTTGTGCATAGAATGCACTTCTTTGTTGCACACAAAACACAACTCCTGTTCATCGTGTGCTATTTTCTCCTTGTTGAACTTCTCCTCATGCTTGAGCAGCCCACGAAACATCTTCTCAATCACCACCTCTTGCTTTGCTTCATCAAGCTCGTAGAGGTTTAATGGTGTTTGATGTGGGTAGCGGCGATGGGAGGGTTGAGAGGAGGATGTTGAGGCGGGATAGTTTGTGGAGGTCATGGCTAGGGTTCTTGGAGTATGCTCTAGTTTGGCAAGTTGTTTGAGCTTCTCCTCAACACATCGGAGTTCGGTGTACATTTGCTCCGGTGTGTACTCATGTTCCATGCGGATAATTGTCTCAAGCGATGTGATATGAGCATCCCATTCGTGCCTTCTACTCATAGCCCGCAACATCTTCCCTACAATCTTGCCATTTGTTAGGCGCTCACCTCCTTCGGTGAATTCATTTTGGAGTTGTACAAGACGAGTGTACATATCCTCAATGGATTCACCATCCTTTATGTGGAAATTCTCAAATTGAGAGTACAACTCATACAATTTATAGTGTCTAATTTTGAATTTTCCTCATAACGGGTGAGGAGAGCCATCCACATATCGTGTGCTAGATCAAAACGACTAAGGGTCACACCAATTGATTCATGGACCGAGGCTAATATGGCATTAACCGCACAATCATTGTCCATTCGGTTATCACGGGACTTCTTGGTCAATTCGGTAGAATTTGGTTTAAGTTCGGGGGTATACCGATTTTCTACCACATGCCAATATCCCAAGATATTGAGGTAGTTCACCATGCATCTCTTCCAAAAAGAGAAATTTCTACAATTTTGGCCCAATTTATCCGGTCTCTCTACAAACCGAGCCGCCATGACCGAAAATCGAGATTAAGACTAACTTAATCGAGGTTCCCGCTCTGATACCACTTTGTTGTCCCTAAGGAGGCGGCTTAATTAAGGTTTAGCGGAAGCAATTAAGGTTTTAGACCGGTTTGGTAAGGACTACCCTAACACAATTCAATTGGCACTCAATACAAGCAAGCACACAAGCAATTCAAGTATAGCAAGATAAACAAAGAGAAAGAGAGAGAGAAATTGAACACGCGATGTGATTACGGAGTTCCGACCCGCTAGAAGAAGCTAGTCTTAGTCGTACGTCTCCGGGAGTTTCGCTACCACCAAAGGGCGCGCTCCGTTCAATTCCAAGAAGAACGGGACTACAACTTCGAACCGAATCACCTCGTCACAATGACACTCGAGGTGGATTGGCCTAACTCAAATGGCACAACGGCCTCAAAGGAGAAGAGCTCTCAACCTATTCCAACCTACACCTAGCGACAATGTCGGGGCGGTGGTGTTTGAGGCTACTAAATCTCTCAAAATGGTTTAGCTATGAAAAGCTCAAGTGGGAGAGTATCCCTGTGCTCAAAGGCTCTATTCTGGACAAATTTTGCAAGGCAAAGCTCTCTTTGGAGAGAGAACAAGGGGTGGATATAAATAGAGCTCGTCAAGAGCTGCAAAACAACTCAATTTGCTGTTGTGCGTTACACAACGCAATATTGCGTTACACGACCCGCAAATAGCCGTTATAATAAAACAAAAAACAAACTATCCGTTGGCAGTGCGTTACACGACCCAATATTACGTTGTACGACGCACTGGACGACCGTTATAATAAAACAAAATGGATAAACTAGTCGTTTGAGCTGTCAGGCGCGTTATACGACGCGGACCACCCGTTGTGCAACGCAACATTAAATGTCATTAAATGATCAGAATTTTGCTTCAAAAACGAGTGAAAAAGGTCAGAGAAAAAACAAAGGAAGGTTGTACAACGCTTCAGTGCGTTATACAACGTTCTGGCTTGATTTGAGGAAATTGCGTTGCACGACGCGTAAATTGCGTTGTATGATGCAGCTGGTGCGTTACACGACCTTCTGTTGCGTTGTGTAACGCACTGAGTCTGTGGAAGGAAAAGAACTGCACAAACTGATGCGTTGTGTGACGCAATAGTGCGTGACACAACTCACTGGTGCGTTGTACAACCCAATATTGTGTTACACGACGCACTGGGTCTGAAACTGAGAGAAATACTGAGTTCTTGAGCTTTTCTGCTAACTAGACCATTTCAAGGATAAACAAGGACTAAAGTATACCTTCTATCCTAGTCTAAACTAGCCTATAAGCTCTCTAAAGACTTGATCTTGATCTTGCACATAGCTTTTATCCAAGTCTTCAAACTTTACACCTTCTCCCTATAAAACTCAAAGAAGATTGTTAAATGCCAAATGATATTGTTTTGTAATCGACAAACCTAGAGACGTTTAGTACAACACAAACTTTTTGAATAAGTAAAATATGAATAATATTCTAGACCTATATAGAGTTCAAATGTAGATTATCGTGATGAAATGACTTATAATGAATTCAGAAAAGCTTGAAATTCTCAAATGATACTCAGAATAAGCATTAATTGCACTTTATATGCATAATTACTTGGTATAATTCAATCTTTTTGAATAAGTAATATATGAATAATATTCTAGACAATATAGAGAGTTCAAATTAGATTACTGTGATTAAATGACTTAGAATGAATTCAAAAATGATTGAAATGCTCAAATGATACTCAAAATGAGCGTTATTTTCACTTTATATAAATTATTAATTGTGATGAAATGACTTAGAATGAATTCAAAAATGGTTTAAATACTCATTTGATATTCAGAATGAGCGTTATTTGCATTTTATATGCGTAATTACTTGGTATAATCTAAACTTTTTGAATAAGTAAAATATGAATCATATTCTAGATTGCATAGAGAGTTCAAATGTAGATTATTGTGATGAAATGACTAAGAATGAATTCAGAAACGGTTGAAATGCTCAAAATATAAATAATGTTCACTTTATATGCGTAATTACTTGGTATAATCAAATCTTTTTTAATATATAAGGTTTGAATCATATTCTAGACAGTATATATAGTTTAAATGTAAATTATTGGAATGAAATTAAATGGAATGAGGCTGAGGGTCTATTTATAGTAGAGGTTTCTTAACTGCTTAGAAGGTAAATATTAGATTATTTAATCACGAAGTAAGCAAATATAGATTACTTATGGCTATTTCTGAAAACATGGGAGGCCATTTATTCAAGTATTGATTACAAAATGGATATAAATGAATCTTTTTCAAATAGGATCTCAGAGTTATTGCAAACAAGTTCTAAAAATTTGAGATGTTACATAAATATTGTAAATAGGGAATTGTTTTCCATCATCCCATAGACTCTATCATTCTCATTATTTCCCAAATCTTCATTAATTATCTAACATGTCTTTATTAAGAAGAAAGTCCAGGGATGATGGAATCATCCTCTTCATCCTCATCCCCTCTTTTTTTTTAAAAAAAAAAGACAATTAATCCAATGTACTCCCCTCCTTCCTTCACTGTTTGTATGAGCGAAAGAAGCCCTTGAAATCGTATGAGCGTATGAAACTAAAACACAAATACGGCAATTCCACTATTTACGAGTTTAATGAAATGAAAAAAACAATCTATTGTAGAGAAAAATGAAGAAGAAAAAAGAAGTAAAGAAAGGAACAAGGCTTGCTTACTAGTAATAGGTTCGCTCTGTGGCTCGTAACGTGCCGTAGTTACGAACCAAAGAAGCCGCGTAGACAATTTTTTTTTTATGATCGGAACGGACAATTTTGAGACTTTTGCACAAAGCAAATTCAACCTAACTAATAAGCAGACAGTAGAAACGCTAAAAAGAGTTAGGGTTTCATTGTAATTTCAAATATTAATAGAAAAGTTCTCGCAAAATAATTAACTGTTGTGACTAATGTTACTAAATGTTCTGAATAATAACTAAATGTTCTAGAAAAATCACTAGCTGTTCTGGAAAAATAACTACATGTTCTAATTAATCTTACTAACTGTTCTGGAAAAATAACTAACTATTTTGGGAAAAAAATATTAACTAAAACAGTTACTAAAATTTTACTAACTGTTCTGATTAATATTACTAACTGTTCTGAAAAAATATCTAATTGTTCTGGAAAAATAACTAACTGTTTTAGTTAATTTTACTAATTGTTCCGAAAAAATAACTAACCGTTCTGAAAAAAATAACTAAATGTTTTGATTAATGTTACTAACTTTCCTGAAAAGAGAGAGAAGGAAGGGGAAAGGGGAAAGGGGAGGGAGTGGAAATAGAGAGAAAGATAGGGGATGATGAGAAAAATATTCTGAAAATGAAAAGTAGTTATTAATACTCATCTCTATCATTTCAATCATCCTTTTTTTCTTTTTCGAAATACAATTAATTCAAATATTAGAGAATGATGAGGATTATGAATCTTGGGATGATGGTTATTAGTCCCAATTATAAATTGGTTCTAAAAATATGAGACGTTGCGGATCCGATCGTGGACTGCAACACATTATTGTGGGGGCAAAGAGTTAGGTTGCGCTTGCGCGTTGTATGTTGATTGGATGAGTGGATTAATATCCAGTCTTTCACACTTTTTTTTTTTTGATTGGAATTGTGTCCATTTTCTTATAAATATATCTACCCTGCCATTTTATTCTGTTTGACAGACAAATAAGAGAGGAAAAAAAAGCATGATGGATACATGAAAACTGAATTAATTTGAATATTTCCTGAGAAATAAAGGAATATCCTACATATTTATTTTGATATTCCATGTATTTCTGCATGTGAATACCGCTGGACGATTGAAGATAGAAGAATTTATTGCTACTATTAATAATGAAAAAATGAAAAGATGTGAGGAGTGAGGAGTGTTGGTAGGTAAATTTGCAATAATTGTAAATGACAAGAGCTATTCTGCAAAAGGGCCTTCATTTGCATGCACATGGTTCGTAAATCGTAATGTTTGAGCCAGCGGGCGGACCCACACGTCAGCCAAATGGCTTCTTCAAATTGGTAGTGTACTGAACTAGTGATCCTGGTCCCTGGAGCACGCAAACGCAACTAAAAGATAGATAATACTTTGTTTTGTTTGTTTTGATCGAGAGAGAGAGAGTGTGTGACTGTGAGTGGTGTGTGTGTTCGTGTGTGTGTGCGTTGCATCTCAATCTCATTCATTCAATTTTCAAACGCTTTTTCAATTCTCTCTTCCCTCTTCTCTCTCTTCTCTCGTCTCTCGTCTCTCTCGTCTCTCTCTTTCTCTCGATCGGAGTCGGAGTCGGAGTCTCCTAAGCCCTAAGGAGAGTGAGGTCAGCCCAAATTCCATTCCATTCCTTCAATTTTACCACCCCCTTTCACCATTTTTTTCCTTCTTTCTTTTCCATTTCCATTTCCATTTCGATTTAGCCTCACTGGTACGCTTCCGCCTTCCCATTGGAAGGAGAATCAATCTGCCCATCTTTATCTTTTCTAAATTTTGGCTTCCCTTTTCTTTTCTTTTCTTCTTTCATGTCCCTTTGAAACTGAAACTGCCCCTCATTTCATTCCAAACTGCATCTAGGTTTTTTTCCTTCCTCTTCCATTCTTGGGTTTTCTAACAAAACATTTCCTTCATTCCCTTCTCTTTCAGTTTCAGTCATTTACTTTCTCTATGTGCTACTGAACTCAACCATGCAAGCTAAGCAATCTGCTTCTATTGCCGGCTTCCACCAGCACATCGGCCGCTTCACTCGCTCCCGTGCTGCCGCTGCTTCTGCCGCCCGAGCAAATACAAATTCAAATACAAATACAAATACTGCCGTCCCTCTAAACAAACCTCATCCACATAACAAAAAAAAGGTTACTGGAGACCCCTCTCACGAAAATGCTCCCCGACTCGTACAAAGGCCCAAGCCAAATAATGCAAAGGGCAGACCCAAGAGACAGCCTCTAGCTCATCTGCAAACCAATGTAAGGCTCGCGCCCAATGTTAATAAGGAACTGAACCGACACCCTTTAGCTGATCTACCTGCACGAACAAAGAAAGGCAAGGGAAAGAGGCTGGTTTCTGATCACTGTACTGATGCCGCTGTTGGTACCAATCTGGGTGTACCAAATAAGAGGCATGCACCATTGAGACAAGTTTCCAATGTCTTATGCGACCTTGTGCCACAACACTCTTCCTTTCCTGTACCAAACACAGAGGTACAGTAACACTCTTTCTACCATAACTGCTTTTAATTTGAGACTATAACAGTTTGCCCTAGTTCCTGCCAACATCCATCATTTATGCACTGGTAAATTTTTCCCATACCTGTATGTTAGGTTTCCACTATCAGCGTACAATTTTCCTGTGTTGACTTGTGTATTGTTTCAGATGAAGGTCTTCCCTGGGGCTAGTTTGGGTATTTGCAAGTCTAGGGAAGAGGCTCAGTCTCCTGCTGATTGTGGGAAACCTGAGCCGAAGACTGCTGAAGACATTAAAATAAATGAAGGGGGGTCAAAACACATCATTTCTTCGGTGAGGTACTTAAATAAGGATAGAGAGAGCATTGAAACAGCCTTTTTAGAAGAAAGCAGCTATGGAACTCGTGCTTTTGTGATGAACGCCGACTCAATAAATGGTGATTAGTTCATAGTCTCAATTTATAATGCATGCCTCTTAAACAGATTATTATCCATCCCTCCTTCCCTCGACTCAAATTAGTGCTAATGTTTGCTCCTTGTATTATTTATAGTTGAGGAAGGATGAAAGTGATTTCTTGTGTGTTCAGAAGGGTTTCTGTGATAAAATTTCTTATTTTTCTGACACATACAATTACTAATTTCAGGAAAATTTTGATACTAATTGAACTAACCTTTTTCATGTGTAGGAGATACAACTAGCTCCGGAATAGTAAACATAGACTGTGACAAGTCCAATACTCGAATGTGCTCCATCTATGCATTTGACATTTACAGCAACTTTCGTACTAATGAGGTAATAGGTCCTAACATTCTAAAAATGTTGCCCTCTCTTTTATTTTGTAGTTGATCTTCATGTCTGTTTCATTAGCTTAGTTAGTGGTGTTAGACTAAAGCTTTGATACGGAAGGAACTTTCATCATGTAGCAATGATGTATTTTCTTTTTTTTTCTTTTAAAAACGTATCACCAGCTTATCAGAAGGCCTTCGTCTGATTTTATGGAAAAATTGCAAAGCGACATTACACAGAACATGCGTGCAATCTTAATTGACTGGCTTGTCGAGGTCTGCGTTAGTTTTTTGTAATTTGCATTAGTTAATATGTTCTCGTCTCCTTTTCTTTCATCCTTTTTTGAGGTAATTATAATTCCCTTATTAAAGTTAGTTATTGTCCTTGGTACAGGTTTGCGATGAGTACTGTCTAGTTCCAGACACACTTTATCTGACAGTATACCTTATTGATCGATTTCTCTCGAAGAGCAAAATTGAGAGGCAACGACTTCAGCTCCTTGGAATAACTTGCATGTTCATTGCCTCGTAAGTATATATTTCTCAGAAATTGAATTACAGAATGTAAAGTAATGGGAAGCTTCATACAATAATTACATATAGGTGTACAAAAGTATGGAATCCTGTAATTTACTAAATAAGGTCTTCCTTTTCAGTAAGTATGAAGAGATATGTGCTCCACGTGTGCAAGAGTTCTGCTTCATCACGGACAACTCATATACCAAGGCTGAGGTAAAGTGCACCCCCAACCCCTTCACACATGCACAGACACACAAAAGACACACCAACACATTAACACGCACCAGGGGACCCAGCAAAAGAAGAGGGAAAAAGGATACTTGTGTCTTTCAAATACTAACAGACTGTATCATTATAATTATCGCATCAGGTACTAAGAATGGAGAGTCAAGTGCTGTCCTTGATGGGGTATTATATCTCCGTTCCAACAATAAAGATATTTCTGAGGTTATATAGAATCTTAAGTGTTAACTTATATATTATCATTCTATTCGTTGGAACTACTTTTAAATCATCAGAACGTGGTACTAACTGTCCCTTGCATTGAATTTATCATTTCAGGAGATTTCTTCGAGCAGCGCAAGCCTCTTCCAAGGTATTACAATGTACCAATTTCTTCAATTGTCTGGTTCTGTTTAAACTATTATTGCTGTACAGGTGTACTTGTCTGTGTGAACATGATGGTATATGCAGCATCTTCAATTCCCTCAAGTGTTACTTCCTAACTATGAGATATATTGGTCCTGTAGTTTTTGTTAGTATTCGGACAAAAAGAATGACAGGAACCTTTTTTACTATTAGGTGTACTTTTTTACTTCTTTTTAAACTGTCTAATTTTGTGCCGGACTCTAGCCTCCACAAGCAGTTCATGTCAACTAGGAACCTGGCATATGCTGCTAGCGCCTGGGTTTCTGTGGTCATCAAGCTCCCAATAGAACTCATTATAGTTCACTTTGGGGCTAATGTGACAAATTCAGGGCATTTTCTAATAAAAATACTGGATTGGATGTCATTTGCAAATATTGAAAGTGGCGTCATTATATGAAATCCTTTGACATGGAACTTTATTTTGATTCTTATACATTATTTGTGTGAATAATGTCAGGCACCTCCTGTGCTGATGCATCTAACGAATTATCTGGCAGAGCTTACACTGATGGAGTACAGCTTCCTCAAATTCCTGCCATCAGTGATTGCCTCGGCTGCTGTTTTTCTTGCTCAGTGGACACTTGACCAGTCTACCAGCCCCTGGGTTTGTTCATTCACTTCCATCCCTCTCCCTATTTATACCTGATTTGGCAATTGAACATTGTCTTCCTTTTTTGTAATCTTGCAAATAACATTAACTATTTGTCTATTTCATACATATACATGGAGCATTAAACTCCCTTTCAATTATTCTTTTTCCAAATAACACCCTTCAATTACATATTTCCAAGGAGCGCCCTTCAGTATATTTTGAGTTCTGCAAATAATGCTTTGCTCATACAGTAGTTTAGGCAGGACAGTTTTTGCTGAACTTCGGAAATTACAAGATTTGCTTCCCTCATGAATCCAGCTTACAATTCTATAAAAGTGAAATTGCATTCCATTTCAGATTATTTGAATGTATTATTCAACAGCTAATGCTAACAGTTTGTCATCTGTACAATTGCGAAGTTGATTGTATATTATGCATATTGCTTAATCTTTCATTTCTAATTGTTTGGATTATTCTTCCTTTTGTAATCCAGTAAATGAACTTTGTTACTTGGCCATTTTTGTTTGGTTTTAAATATGCAGAATGACACTCTTCAGCATTTTACTGGTTACAAGAGCTGTGACATAAAGAATTCTGTTCTTGCACTGAGAGATTTGCAAGTCAACACGAAAAATTGCACTCTCAAGGCAATTAGACAAAAATATCAACAGGATAAGGTACGTACTTCATCAAAAAGTTCTAGCAGTGTTCAGTGGCATTGTGTAAAATAATAAATTAAATCAACCTATTTATGCAGTTCTCCTCGGTGGCGTGCCTCGCATCACCTGAGCTACTTGATTCCTTATTCTGCTAGTGGATGGTAGATACATACAACCTCCTAATTGAACCTCAAAATTTTTTTTTTCTTCGTATTTTTCTTTCATTGATTCTTGATTTCTTGTTAGTAAATTCAATTTTATCAGAAGTGGTCATTTCTTTGGTTAGCAGCGAGTGGGTTTTTCTTTTTTTCTTCTTGTGTTTTATTAGGCTATCTGATTGGTGAAACAAATGATCTTTCCATATTTATGACAATTCTGATAATTTTGTGTGTATGCATGTTGAACGAAAAAATAATATATTCTAGACTCTGCATTCATTTCTCTTCAACAAAAGTGTTGTCCTGAAGAGCACCAACTTATTGCGCTCATTCTGTCATTTAAAAATGCACTTGTGGCCGTGTTGTCTAGTATTTGCCTACAAAAAATTGACTTGTTAGGCCTATTTCACATTTAATCTTTACCAATATGAAGGCAAATTGGAAATGGACGTGCTGGCAAGTACATTTGCATCATAACAGATTTTCCAAAGATATCTTTCACAAAATCAAGAACATTTGTTCGCAAAACTTCCAGTACCTCATGTACAGAGAACAAAAATATCTCAATAACATGCTCATGTCTCATGTGCCTATATCGTTGGTATTCACAGCTTCGTAGTATTGATCTAACACTCTAATCAAATCCCATACATATACAATCTTAGGCTACTTTTCTCAAGTAACTCGTATGATAAAAACCTAAACATGGGACTTACTCCCTAATACATGCGTGGGGAATATATGATATGATATGATATATCACATGCGGTAAGCTACTCAAATAAAAGCTCCCAAACAAATTCTTCGAGAAGTTCATCATTTATACTCCTCTCGACTTCCCTCGCAATTAAATCAATTTGATCCCCCAACTTAATCCATTTTACATCAAATGCCTTCCACAAAGGATCCCCCTTTGGCAGCAACTCTCTTTTCCTAGCCAGAATCTGCCACAATTTTTCAACAAGACCCTCCTGGCCCCACATGGGCCCCATTTGTCTGTCAGCCTTAGCCCACGGTCTTAACCCCGTGCAAGGAGCCAGAATTTCAGCCAGAATCGAATTCACAAGATCAAAGAGAAGCCTCCTCTCTGATACAGTCCATCCACCAATTTTCCTGTATTTTTTCTCAAGATTTGAAAACACAGCAGGGCCCACCGGAGAGTGGCGATCATAACATATTCTGACTAGTTTTTTTTGGTCATCTGCACCGTGGAAGCCAGAATCAATCAGCATGTCAAGCAGGTACGAGAAATCTCTTTCTTCTTCACACGTGAATTCTAGCTTTATGTCCTCGATCAAATGGAGTGGTTCTGTTTTGTTTTGTGGTTCATTGACTCTGTCGAGCTCAAATATAAGAAGCCCCAGTTGCTTCTGAAGCTCTGTGGTGTTTAAATGAAATTCTGTAAAGAAGAAAATGTAAGGTTGTTAGTTGTATTTATTTACATCCGGTTGTTTGTTGTAAGTAACAAACAGTTTAATTTGAATGTGAATGCCACTTTAAAATAGCAACATTAACACTTAGGTGATTCCTCCAATGCTTGCTAGTTGGATAGACGTACCAAAACGATTTGCAAGTTGCAACAGATTTCTGATAATAATGCATAATGGCTTTCTAATCAGAAAAAAAACAAAGAATCAACACGGACCATATCTGTGACAGGCTTAACTGTTCTGGCTTGACTAATGACAGTACAAGACTCTTAGAACACATAAAAAATAAATTTGCAAAGATTATATATAAGAGAGTTATTGGAGTGCAATTTCTGGAAAAAAAAAAAACCCTATTATTTCATCAAAACAAATATTCCTAGCTTCAATCAGGAAAAAAAATGTTCTTGTTAAACAATTCCAACAAAGGGTATAATAATAATGCTTCAATTACCGAGAGGATCTGCAACAACTCGTTTGTAGTGCAACCTTTCTCTATCTAATGGAGACTCCAGTACTGAAACCGGGCTTGGCTGCCTAGTCTCCAACGACTCTGTTGGAGAGGCTGAGCCTGTCGTGTCTTCCCTTGCAGTAAAGGAGTCCTGTTTTTATAATTCAACGAACAGAAAAGTAAGAAAAAAGCAATTGATCTAAACAGTAACTATTTTCCTGACATCAACCAGATTAAATTTATAAATAAACCTTGGCGAATTGCATAGTGTAGATTTGTAGATAATCTTGTACATAAAGAAGATTGACTTAAGTAATAAGCAATATGGCAATATTATACTCTTTTTTTATTTTTCGTCAAATTGTAGGATATAAAATCCAGCTGGTAAAATAATCTAGGACTGTAAGTTTGCTCTGAAATCTGTAAGGTAAGGGCTAACCTTAGGTCCGTTTGAAGCAATTTTTCTGTCTTTCGTTAAACCTTTCCCAATGTTCTCTTCAAAGAGTATCCCATCAAATACAAACGAATTTGTTGGATCTACCAAGATGCCAACTTGATCAGCTGAATCTCTTCTTGCTCCATATGGAGTTTTTGCAATTTCCATATTTGATACACAAGTGCCACTGACATCAGATCCACTGGTACTATTTACAACAGAATTTAGGTGCAATACTAAAGTTTTTGTCAGTTTTTGAACTGTTTCACAAGGAATCACTGGTCTATAGTTCCCAGTGCAGTAATCCTTTTCAGATTCTGCCAATTTTTGTATTTCATCATTGCTGTGTAAAATTAATGGGATTTCATCCTTTAAGTTGTGAACATTTTGTGAAGAACTCAAGATGATTTCAGCACTTTCTTTTGACTGCAACTTTTGTTTTTTGACATTTTGTTTCCCGGAATTTCGCAATTTTGACATGTTATTTCTGAGAGAATGGTTGCTTCCTTTCATTGGTTGGCCAGATAACAACGCATTCACTAATGCTTGCTTTGTTTGGTGTTCTTCATCAATTCCAAGTTGTGCTGAGAGGAAGGTCCTCTTATTGTTTTGGGGAATTACATGTTTACTCTCACTGTTATTCATGTTGTTGGAGGTCATTTCCCTTGATCGGTTGTTTACTCCTCAATTCTGTATTTCCTTCAAGCCAGAGTAAAGCTTTGAAAAATAGAATTAAACATCAGTATTATGACGTCAATAGAACAGGGACTTTAAAGGATTTATTATGACCTATCATAAGAGATGAGAAGATTAATCGATAGCCTAATTATGACCTTCAATCAATAGATACAACTTGTAGTACCAGAAAATTTGAGGATTTAGAGCAAATTGGAAATTATCAAGACCTATATTTGGATTTTTCTAGCAATACCAGTATGGTACTAGAGAGATTAGGACCCTATAAAACATCACAAATCTATATTTACCATTTTAAGCTTCCACGTAATTCACAAGGCACGGAGAAAGAGTAAACATGATCGATTTGAACCAACGAGGAGAGGAACTGAAGGTATGCTTTGCTTGAAGGGAAAATCCTAGTTAGGGTTATAGCACGGCAGCTCTGGGTAGCGACTTCAAAAATTGTAGCTGTCTCCTTTTTCTGAAGAAAAAAATGAGCATAGTCTGGAAAAGGAAAAAGAAATTTTGGGGACATGTTAGCGTAATTACAAGCATGGAAATAAAGAAAAGGAAATTACATCTGTTTTGAAGGCCCAGTTACTTCTGAAACTAGACGAGAAGTCTGGTTCCCATCTTATATTGGGATGACAAAATAGGACAAGATTTGCCAGGTCTTTTCTATTTATTTTTTCTATTAGTTTTTTTTATTATTTATTTTGAAGAAGCAGCATCATTAAGAAACTATGTTCCAATCAAGGGACAACATCAATGCTTTGTCAAACTTAATCAGAATAGTATTAATAATAGAATTAACAAATGAATTGAATTTTCAAGTGCGAACCCATACGACTTTCATGAAAATTACATATGCATATCATATTAAGAAACAAAAATAAAGTAATCTCAGCTGCCTATTTGCAGCCTAGGTACTATAATATTAGAGTTGGATATTATAAAGAACAATCTGTTGAAGCGGTTAACAAGTAAGCACTGAAAAAGAGAAGTTGCTCAAGCAGAATAGAGTTTTTGTAAGAATATTTTCATAAATGGGTGAGTGCAACAGTCAGTAAAAGTTAAAAGGATTGTCAGTGAACTTTCAAACACATTTATATGCTCTGCGAAAATGAAACATTAATTTAATAGTTGAGTGGTGAGCTGAGTAAGTAGTTGGTTGAGTGCATGAGAAATGGATTTTTTCTCTTTTCAATAAGTTTGAATAAAATGTAGTAAAGTCATTTTATTGTTACAGGGAAAACCAAAAACAAATGATGTTTCAGTATAGCTGCTGAAAAAAATAACATAACATTCATCTATTTCTACCTTAGTTATAGAGCAATAGTAATAGTACCACCAAAAAATAGTAAAATGATGGAACAAAAATTAGGGTGAAGCCATTAGGATAGTCGCATGAAAATGAGGAGAAAAGCAAGGGGCATTTTGAGAAATTTGGAGCAAAAAGAAATGGAAGTTGCGATGCATGAGCATGATCCAGAAAAGTGAGAAGAGAAATTCATATGTTAGGATTGGATGGGTCATGGGTGTGATCACAGTAGAAAAGAAATGATGAAAGCTGCAAGTGTTGTCAGGATCAGGATGCCTAATTGTTAATGAATATATAATTGAATTCGCAATCAATTTTCTTTGATTTGCAAAAGAATGATAACACTGATATGATATACGATTAGATTAGTATGAAAATTAAACAATTAGCTGAATCACAGATGAAATAAATAAAAATAAATAAATAAACAAAAGGTACCTTGTCTTCTCTGTGTGTATGAGGACAGAAATGAAATAGGAGCTCCTCCAACTCGGAAACCAATCAATCTCTCCGAGAGAGAGAGAGTAATTAAATCTCCCTTATTTTATTTGGGAATAAAGAAATATGGGAACCATCAATGAATTAATTAAAAGAATTAAATTGAGAGGAGAGGAGATGGGAGAATAAAGAAATGTAGTAAAGAATGATTTGGCAGCGGAGAGAGGAGAGGGGAAGGAAGGAAGAGTCAAGGAAGGAAGGAAGGAAGGAAGGAGCTTTAATTAATTAATTAATTAAGAAATAGCGGCGGGTGGGGGTGCGGTTGTGTTGCGTTGCGTTGCGTTGCGTTGAACAAATAACAGAGCGGATTGAGGAAGGATTAGTTGTAGCAGGTAAGGTAATTAACTAATTATAACTAATTAACTATCTCTATATATCAATATATGTACTATGTACTATGCAATGAATGTAATCTAGCTGGGCATGATTTGACTGTCGCAGTGCCAGTGGCCACCTCATCTCATCTCATCTCTCGTCGGATCATAAATAAATGCATTGCAATTTGCATGGCATAGCTAGGTATAATCTCATCTCCTTCCCTCCTCCGGCTATTATGGAAAATAATTTACTATTACTATTAATATTGTTATTATTACACTGTCTTTCTCTTTCTTTTGTCTCTTCTATCTTTTCTTTGCTCGATTTACGAGTTGCGACTCCAACCCAAACCACAAATCCATAACCAAAACTTATCTACCTTGTACAATCATAACACCAAATTTTTCACCAACTTTTGTTTACGTTCCTCTTTTTTATTATGTGTAATAATATAAAAAGGTATCTCTGTCATCTGATAACAGTATTCGACTTTGACCGATTCTTTCTCCTCAAAATAATGATTTCTTCTATTTTATGTATATTTTGCCAGGTTAAAGAGTCATATAATAAAGTCGGCAATCTAATTATCTAAATCTACGTCTCTGAATCCTTCTGTCTTAGTCTTACGTAGCACCATTCTATTACTATGTGTTCCTAATAGTTTATAATACAATAAATTAATAATAGTATGATAACTTAATTGGAAATAGCCGACCTGATCAAACTCTTAAATCTACAACCCCCAAAGGGGCCTAGTCCAGCTTTAAATGCTTTGTTATGTCACATTTCATTTATATGCTCATTCATTGATCTAAAATTAAAAATTATAGCGACAAATTTAATCATTTTTTTCATTAATACACTTATGGCCCTTCTGCATTACATTTCAACTAGTAATATATGAACAATTGATTTATTATATATCGGACGCAATACAAAAAATTTGAAAAATTGTCATGTGGTGCATTGAACTTTTTTTAAAAAACAATAACAACGGCATACAATGAAAATTCATATTTTTTTTAGACTGGAGAACAAATATCGACGTTAAACTATGATCGGAGGTGAAACCTAAGTCAAATTAAACCTCAAATCTAATCTAATGCATCGTAGCTTGAGGGTCGAATCACGGGGACGGATATTCTAAATTTATGATTTAAAGTAATTTAATTCGATTGATCTAAGGGTAAACAAGATAAATTTTGATTAATTGGCTAAAGGATAAAGTTTAAACTAAAAAAATTAAATCTAAATACCAATTAATTTCTAAATTACTCTAAGAATTGAAAAAGAAATAATCTAACTCGAATTTAAGACTTAAATTAGGGTCAATTGATCGAATTTCACTTCCTGGCACTATCCTGGCGGGGTCGTCAAAACAGTTTGACAATTCAGTTTAATCAGTTTCTAAGTTTTCTAAGTTCAGATTTTTTACTTAAACTCTGGTCCAAATACCAACTGTCGTTTTTTATTTGGTATGACTAAGTTTTAACCTCTAACCCTCCCAAAAATCCTAAGTTTCAACTCTCATTTCTTGACTTAAGGCTTTAGGGTTTGCTTTAACTATTCGGTAGGATATCTTAAATCTCTCGATCTTAGGAAAGAACAAACTTTTCAGCTAAGTTCTGGTTTCACCTTTTGAGTATACAACCTATCCTATGGTAAGCAAGTATGAATTGACTTGAAATTAGGGTTCTTTGTACTTAACTATTAGGCAAGGCCTTAACCTAATGAGCAAACCTTCAAATACTTATCAATTCACAATCACAGATCAGGCAAATAATCACAAGTAAAGCAAAGCAACTCAGAAAAATTAGAAAACTAAATTAAAACTCCATTAATCTACCAAGTCATGGTTCCCTACAATTGCCCCTGAACTAAACTACTCACTACAAGTCATACTAAACAAAAAAACAACAGGTTTCAACAAGTTCAACATCAAAGAAAGAAAATCAAGAAAGTTTACAACAAGAGACAACAGTAAAACGCTCTCAGCTTGTCTTCTGGCGGGGTCGACAGGAGACTGGCTGCGGGAATCTTCTGCTATCTTTTCTCAATTTCTCTCTCTCAAGTCTGACTTGGCCTTTTTGGTGCTCTTCCTATGTTTAAATAGACTTCAAAAACGGTTTCCATGGGTGGAGATCATGTCTGGTTCGTCCGAAAATAGAGAATGTGCTCTCCTAGAAATATCTCCACTAAATCAGGTCTGTCAGTTTGAGTCAGACGGGGTCGCCAGAACAGGGGCCTTGTCTGGTTTGACCCTGCTCCTTTGCTCCTGTCGCTTGGATTTTGACATGCTCCGCTTGAACTTTGTCTAGGGTCCAATTTTGCACCAAATTGTCATTGAACCTGAAAATTCAAAAGGGCAAATAGCAGTACCATGTTTCTAACCTAAATTGCATTAAAATCTAACTAAAACACAAATATTTAATTGAAATTAAGGCCTAAAAGGATTAAATATTTCGATGTGAAACACGCCTATCAAACTAAGACTAAAAATTTCAATTTATCATCTATGTTTAAAGTTTGTTAGAGATGTTAACAGTACTAATATAGATTAGAATTGAAATGACAGATGTTTTAATAACGTGACATAAAAATCTAATAATAATAATAATAATAAATAGAGTAATTAAGGCTCAATCCATCTTGACTCTTGAGTCATCAGTCTGGTTCTGTGGAATGCAATGACAGAGGATGAGAGGAGGGAAGGAAAAGGTAGAATAGACAAGTGAGGTACCTTATCCTGGCCTGGGTATAGTTTAGTGATTACCAGTTGTTGGTGGAGTCTTTCTTAGGCTACAATTTGAATTTGGTCACTCGGGGTTTGCTCCAGAAGGGGATAGAGGGGAGCTGCCCTTCCGCTGCCCTAACTGCTAACTTGCTCCAGAACACAAAAAATCCAGTGGAAACTAGTGGGAAAGAGAGTCAGAGGTTGGGGATTAAGTTTTAATTCCTCTCCCATCTACCATGCCCTTCCATTTCATTCCATTCCACTCAAAATCTGAAGCAGAGGCAGTTCCTCAGAGGTTCAAGTACCGGACCGACCGACAATTAAGTTATAAGAAAAATAATAATTAAGAGTAAATAATTAAAGGGCCCTGGGCCTAGGCCTGGGCGTGGGAGAAGGACGGAGGTAAGAATCGAATCATGTCCATGTGCTTAAGGCTCCGCTCCAGAAGGAGAGACTCGGAGCGAAGGGAAGGAAACTCGGTACTCTCCGATTTTGGGAATAACCGATCTCTCCTTCTATCTATCTCTCTGCTCTCCTTAATTTCCGTCCATTCTCTCCCTCTGGAGCAGGCTATCCGAACTCTCCTCCCTTCCCTTCGCTCCGACTCTCTCCTTCTGGAGCGGAGCCTAAAAGTGCCAACTAACGGTAACACCAGGCACATGCTTCCTTCAATTTGAAGGACTGGACGGACGATTGAACCCCTTATAATCTATAATAAGAGAACATACATACATACATACATTGTGTATTAATATTTTTAAATATTAAATTAAATTAAAGAAAAATAGAAAGAGAAGAATTTATTAGAAAATACCACCAGGCTACAAGCTACAAGCTATAAACTATAAAGCTAAGCTAATCTAAGGAGTAAGGGGCCAGCCAACCCATTCATTGATGTTGATTCATACCACGCCCTTCCCTCGCAAGTCGCAACCACAGAAACGGATTTGCATGGTTGCGGCCTCATAAAATACAATACAACTATACAAGTATACAACCGCCTTCTTCTTCTTGTCACAACGTACCGTCAGATAATGAGAGAATCCAGGACTTTCTTCCATCTCATATAAATTATAAATTCATAATAGTTATCATAACCATAACCCTGTTAAAAGCATACAAGTTTTTCCCTCTTTCCATATGTATACGATTCATTTTGGCACATGATAAATCAAATCAAATCAAATCAAATCTAATCTAGGTAAAGAAAGAAAATACTGAGCTGAACACAGATGTGGTTTAGCAATCTGCAACTACAGAATAAAATCTGATGATGACAAGTACCACATAGGACGGACAAATATTACAGCCGGTTTTAAAATCACAGCAACATAATAATAATAAAAAAGGAAGAAACAAGTAACCAAGTCACATATCATCATTACCTAGCAAAACATGGTCCTTACCTTATCAACCCCAACCAAAAGTACACCATAAGCAGATATCTCTCCATAGAAATTTTTAAAAAATAAATTCATAATAAACACACCAAACCAGAACACAACTGCAACAACCCCACCCACTGACAAATTTAGAAGCACTTCCTGTGCACAATTGATGGACCTGACTCGTCGTACTCTGCCCTTGAGATCCACATCTGCACCAGAGACCACAAAATTTTTACAACCACATCAATTACCATAATGCTATTATGCTACAAAACATAAGAAGAATGAAGCATTCATTATAAATAAATTGGAGGGAGGGGAGGGGAGGGGATCGCTGATTAATTTACCTGCTGGAAGGTGCTGAGGGAGGCAAGAATGGAACCACCGATCCAGACTGAGTACTTCCTCTCGGGAGGTGCAACCACCTTGATCTTCATGCTGCTGGGGGCAAGAGCAGTGATTTCCTTGCTCATACGGTCGGCAATGCCAGGGAACATGGTAGATCCACCACTGAGCACAATGTTGCCATACAGGTCCTTCCTGATATCCACATCACACTTCATGATCGAGTTGTAGGTCGTCTCATGAATACCGCCAGCTTCCATCCCTATCAAGGACGGCTGGAAGAGCACCTCTGGACATCTGAACCGCTCCGCACCAATGGTGATGACCTGGCCATCAGGCAGCTCATAGGACTTCTCCACAGCTGAGCTGCTCTTGGCAGTCTCCAGCTCCTGCTCGTAGTCGAGCGCCACATAGGCAAGCTTCTCCTTGATATCTCTTACAATTTCCCGTTCTGCTGTGGTGGTGAAGGAATACCCCCTCTCTGTCAGAATCTTCATCAAGGCATCAGTGAGGTCACGACCGGCCAAGTCAAGACGCAGAATGGCATGAGGAAGTGCATAGCCCTCATAGATTGGGACAGTGTGACTCACACCATCACCAGAGTCCAGCACAATACCTGTTTTAAAAGTTATTTCATTAATTAAATATTCATGATTCATTTTACATTAAAATATAGAAAATATTTCTGGGGCACAGACTTTGACAGGTCACAAGTTAAATTAATACATGCATCGAAATCAATAAGATTAGTAGTATATTGGGCCAAGTCAAACAGGATATGTATTAATTAATTAGTCAAATCAGTTGGCAGCAGCACTTTGTGGACTAGTCAATTGAGGAATCCAGAAGCAAGAACACACCATCGTGACAATTAATATTCAGATTTACCAGGACATGGCCCAAAATTGTATATTAATATACAACCATGATTAGTTTTAAATCAATAAACTACCAAACCACATGGGACTCTTTCAATTAAGAGGCAGAGTCATGACTCAGACCAGACAAATTAATTATAAACTGAACTCTCATGCAGTGATGGCGTTTAATAAAATACTAGCACCCAACTTGGACTAAATCAAAACAGCACTTGAATTGCAGTGCTTTAAATACAAAAAAAAAAAAAACAAATGGTGCTTTAATATAAAGTATTCAACTAGAGTACCGTAATCAAGTGTCTTAGACTCAAGGAAATAGGATAATAACCATGAAGCAAATGAGAAAGAAAATACATATACATTGCATTTGCTGAACCTTGGCATTAATGTATGCAAATTAATACAAGCACTCAAATAAAGCCCTTACAAATATATTTTTCATGAAGTCACTTTTGTTTCTGTGAAGAATGAAAAATCACAGTTAGGTTGATTATATGCACAGCTTGGAAATTGTGATATGAAAGAAAGTTGTGAGAGAAACAAACCAGTTGTGCGACCACTGGCATAGAGAGAAAGGACGGCCTGGATGGCGACATACATGGCTGGGACATTGAAGGTCTCAAACATGATTTGAGTCATCTTCTCCCTGTTGGCCTTGGGGTTGAGAGGCGCTTCGGTGAGAAGCACGGGGTGCTCCTCTGGAGCAACACGGAGCTCGTTGTAGAAGGTGTGATGCCAGATCTTCTCCATGTCATCCCAGTTGCTGACAATACCGTGCTCGATGGGGTACTTGAGGGTGAGGATACCTCTCTTTGACTGTGCCTCATCACCGACATATGCATCCTTCTGGCCCATGCCGACCATGACACCTGTGTGGCGAGGGCGGCCCACAATACTGGGGAATACAGCCCTGGGGGCATCGTCCCCAGCAAATCCAGCCTGAAATTAGTAGAATACATGCAATTGTTAGCGCCAAGTAATAGAAAATTTTATAAGGAAAAAAATGAAAGAAAGAGAAAAGAGAAGTCTAACCTTGACCATTCCAGTACCATTGTCGCAGACGAGGGGCTGGATATCCTCAGCATCGGCCATGTTGTTTTATAGTCGTTGTTGAGAAGAGGAAGCTACAAAAACAGAGTATAAATCTATAGGATGGGGATCTATAGGAATTGTTGTACAAGTTAGAAAAAGACGGACATCTTGCATACACTTAGAGAGAGAGAGATTACCTTGAGGTTCCTCAGAGTATAAATCTTAAATCTTAAATCAGGAATTATTAAATTAAATTAGTCGTCGAAACCAAAAGAGTTGAAAACTTTTTTGTTAGATCGGTAAGAAGTAATTCAAATGCATGTTGTTTGAGAAGAGAGAAGCAGATCAGATGAGATCAGATCTAGAAGACTAGAAGGAAGCAAAGTACAGATCAGATCTAGGCAACCTTACCTAGTGCGCATGAACTGAGGAAACGCACCAGATCTACGAGCAACAGAGTAGATCTATGTTTTGGTAGTTGGAAAAAAGAGGAAGAGAGTACCTTTTGAAGCGAAGCGATTACACTGAAGAGTAGAGGCACTGAGTCTGAGTGATCTCTCTCTCTCTCTCTCTCTCTCTCTCTCGCCGAATTCGAAACCCTGGACTGGACTGGACTGGACTGGAACAAATGAGGAGACTCTTTTATACTCGATTATGAAAACAATTAGGGATTTTTTAAAGGACCGCTGACGTGTTAGACCCGGTTCTCGTACACCGGACGTCGCTGATCACATGGCCCACCAACCGATCAAACGCCAGACTCGCTCAGAGATGGCTTTATGCCTTTTATCTTTATCACAGTGGAAATTTTTAAATTTTAAAATTAGAATTTTAGTCTGGCGACTGGCGTTCCAGCTCACAGTTGCGATTCAGCCATTGCGAGAACAGATTTATCAAGAGTCGTAGAGTCTTTGTGTTGCGAGTCGGGACTCGGGAAGCGAACGAGCGAAAGAAACCCACCCGCCACACGGAAGGGCAATGTTAAATGTTTGCCTCACTCCTCTCCTCATTTACAGCTGGACTTACGGTTTGGTTTGCTTCCTCTTTTTCTTTTCTGGCAATGACGTGGGACCCAGCCGTCTGTGTGTGGTACTGGTACAGTGCTACGCTCGCTTAGCTAATTAATTAGCTTAGCTTGCTTAGACTAGACTGTCCCTTTTTTTATTTATTTATTTATTTATTTATTTATTATTATTATTATTATTTTTCTGGCCAAATGAATAAGAATGATGATGGAATTACCCGGAATTATATGCATCACCCGAAAACAAAACAAATATAAGAAATTAGAAATCCTTCCATTATATTGGGTTTTATCATTTTTTGGTATTGTATTGTATTGTGTTGTATTTGTATGGCTTACGAAAAGCCAAGGGGATCCATCAAGCAACAAGACTACAAGAGCGTGGAATGTGGATATCCAGACTCTTTACAACTAACTTCCCTTCTCTGCCACTAATTTCAGATTCACCTTCACCTTGTAATTTGTACGTATGCTTTTCTTTCTGGCCTCTCACCATACCATGCATCTTCCTTTCGCAAATTTATCTACTCTATAATTCATGTTGACATCTGATTCTTTCGAGATCGAGCTGCCCTTTTCTACTAAAATAAAATTTAAATAATCGGTAACAGATGAAAATTTAAAATAAAATAAAATAAATCTGGTAGTTGAATATTGTTCAATCATTTTTCCATGTATGATTAAGAGGCTGCCACTATCATTGATTATTCTTAAAAACTTTAACATTTTTTTATTAATTGGGTACTCAACATCACTAACAAAAAGAATATGACAAACTTACAAGTTATTACAATCAGAAATTCAGTTATAATATATTTTTCCTTTTAAAAAAAAAAATTGCATCCCTGACTAAGTAATTCGTTGTTTATGTGTATTACGGCTGGCCCCTTTCGATACAAAATGACATGGCTATGTGAATGTTCATTTATAGACGGCTGGCCCCTTTTGATTTTTGTCAGCTCTTGTGCAACGGAAATAGTTACCTCAGGTTCAACCATAATCCTAATTTAAGTAAAAGGAAAAATAATAATCAACATCAGTTTGCAAAGTTGCTCGCAGTTTTTGCAATCATGGAGATTCTACAGACCTAATTAAGAATGTAGTCTTCATTTTGGGGGCTCAGGGGCTGTATGCCTGTATGCAGTATGTTCTGTTGGTGCAAATTCAAATATCAAATCGGATAATATGAAAAATGTCAAATGACTAAAAGAAATAGAAGGAACAAAGTTACCCGAATCGCGCTAGGCGCTGTCCTTAAGCGTATTCCGTCTCAACGTGCGACAGGAACCGCAACCAAGATAAGACGGGGTTGTCACCTTTTAGGGCACGACCATGAAGGTGACTGATGAAAGCCTCCAAAAATATCCAGCAGAATAACCAAATTGGGATTTGGAATATCAAATATTATCAATAGGAATATGAGAAATTGGACAAGCTGTATAGCTATTTTGTATATGTCAATCATCAACGAAATGGGCTGTTTATATAGCAAATTAGTTAATCGGATAATACAGCCTTAATCCATTCAACATTTATTGTTATTAATCCAATTAAATTCTTTAGCAAGGAACGGTAAAATTGTTAAAGAATATATGCATTGATTAATAACAAATATTTAAACGGTAAATAATTTATAAGGTATAAAGGAATAGTCTCCAACGGAAGTAAATTAATTAACAACTTTATTACTCAATTGAATGGTACAACGGGAACAAGTATATTATTTGATTAAATGAATTTTATAGAAACCGAACAAATGATAAATGGAATTTATCAAAAAGAATTTTCATATAATATGATTTAATGAATTTTGAGTTTTTCCAAACTATATTTCCAACATGTTCCAACTTCCAACTTTGGAAATAATCCTTCATTCCTTTCCCGTAATTGCTTCTGGGGGTTTTCTAAGCCAATGCCTAATTAAACTTTTTTTTTTAGAAAATAGAGGGACAGAATTAGAGAGAGGTTACGCGAAAAATAAACATATCATCAGATCTGTCCACAAAAATTCAGACGGCGCGCGTAAGAGAGGACCAATGCGGACCGCTAATGCAGGCGGTCATGCGACTTAATTAATATCTTAGATCACTGTATTTAACAAGAACAGTTTGAGTCAGGCTAATACCGGATCCACATCCTCTACAGCCAAGGTTTGGCTGTTCCAAACAGTCAAACACTTATTTTTTTTAAATATTTCAACATTTTAAAATTCAAATGTTGAATCCAAACCGTTGATCCTGTTTAATTTTACGGGCGATGCATTTTCATATAAGTTTTATGAAATTTGGAGCCGATTTGATACTTAATTAAGTGACCAAATTATGAACGTATTAGAATTAATCACTGATAGTTAATTAGATTCGTTCATTTGTTGACCATTTGATCTAGTATCAAATCAACTCCAAATTTCATAAAAATTATATGAAAATGCATCGTCCATAAAATTAAACAAGATTAACGGTTTGGATTCTATATTTGAATTTTAAAATGTTGAAATATTTAAAAAATAATAATTTGACTGTTTGGAACAGCCAAACCTCAGAGGATGTGCATCCGGCTAATACCAGCATGCATAAGATGACAATGACACTCAGATTGCCGGTGTTCTCTCAGTACGGTTCTGTTGCATCGGTATAAATAATTGCATGAATTAATGTTTTTGTTTACCCTGTTATAAAATGAGAAAAAGAAACTAAAAATCTTGTCTGCTCTTGTCCTGTACTGACAGTGTGTGTGGACGATATCATGTATACCGTTCCTGCACTGATCTGATTTATTTGGTTGAAAGTTTAGAGAGAGCAAGTAATCTGGTTATGATTATTTAGTTTGAGCAGACTTTTGATATAAATAAGGAATTAAGTGAGGACCGTATTACTGTCGGTACCATTACCAACAGTTTTTCTTAAATTTCAGTAGTCTTATTTTCCTTTTGTTTTTTTTTTTAACATCGGTACGTTTCTTTATTTATTATAATTATAATTTTTCCTGTTTGGATCAGTCAATTGACTTTTCATTCCTTTATTGGTGATATGATTAGATGCTGATCCTAGGACTCTCAGTTATTCTTATTTCGTTTGCTGAAATAGCTAGCCAAACACCAGCTTGGCTTGGTCCTTAAGAGCGGCTTACTTTACTTGTGCATATGGTTTGGTTTGTTGATTCGAATACCTTTTCATATCCTTGAATATTTCTGATACAGTAAGATTAGAATCTGAGCCCTTGTATAAAATCCATTTAAAACCCAGTTACAAAAAATAATCAGGAAAAAAATCGTAAAACCAGACCTCCCTCAAGGTCCCCACAAAGGTGGGTCCGGAACTGTTATGCTTTAGGTGGGCCCAGAGTCAGGAACCGTTAGTAGGGCTGTCAATGAAACCCGTTTACCCGTTTACCCAACCCGTATCGTACCGTATAAGACGGGTATGGGTAAAGTTTTATTTTCGTTAAGTTAACGGGTACGGGTACGGGTACGGGTAAGGAAATTTTTTCGTTAATTTAACGGGTACGGGTACGGGTAAAAGTTATTTCGTACCGTTTTCATAACGGGTAATTGTCACAATTAAAAAGATACAATTGCATGATACATATGACATCTTATATTGCATGATTGGTAAAAAAATATTGCTAGATTTTATTTAAGATTTATAATTCTTTCCATTCAGTGTACGAAAAAATAAAAAAGCATAAACCTAAAATATTCGCCACCATTGTTGCACTTTATTAATATACTTATTGATATAATTTATTTATACAGAGTGTACAAATTTTATTATTATTATATTCATTTTTTACCGTTACCGTACCCGTACCGTTAATTCTTAACAGGTACAGATAAGGTACGGGTAAAGCTATTTTTAACGGGTACGGATAGGGTACGGGTAAAGAAAATTTTAACGGGTATGGTAATGAAAATACCTTCTACCGTACCGTACCGTACCCATTGACAGCCCTAACCGTTAGAAATAACCCGCTCAGAAAAACGGTTTCCAGGGATGAATGATCTCCGGCAACAACCATCGGATCCCTTGTGACCTTTCTACTATAGCTTCTAAGGAAACTTCGATGAAACCTCGCATAAGCAAGTCCCGGTCGGAAACAAAGAGAGGGTAGGGCGAGGTTTGGAGAGGTTTTAGCGATCTTTGTAACACAATTAAGGAAGGAAGATAGTGTCACAAGAAGGCCACAGAGGATCCAAAGCGGTGTTATCTGTTACTATAAATAGACACCCCCTTCCAGAAGGAAGGGGGGTTAGATTCTATAGAAGAGGAATAGAAAAACCTATGTACTAAACACAATTATAAAGAAAGAATTTTGAAATTTCTACTTCTTTTCATCTTATTTTTTTGTTGAAACTTATGAGCTAGAATGTAGGTTATCAATTTCCATTGGGCAACGGTCCTTGATTCCAGCAGCACATTATTTTGGTAATTACTGGGTTTTGGTACCATCCAGCCCACTACAGTGTAGCGTGCCAATCTAAGGTTTCCATCTTGTATTAGCCAATCCAGTCCCTTCGGCTTCGAGGTAGAGAGCAAGTTATCTGATATGATATCACAAAGTGTTTTGGGGTTTCATGGACCACAACTGGTACATCAAATGAAAGGCAGATGTAATCCTCCCATTACTTGGACGATACTTATTGCAGGGACTTTTACGGAAGTCTGAATTTCAGGATCTAAGCAACTTTTCAGTAACCCAAGGACCATTACATAATTTTTCTTATTAACCATCAAATATATATAAAGAAAACCCATTGTAATATGGTTTGCACACTCTGAGCCTTCTTTTATTTTTATTTTTTATATAATCTGCACAATTAAAATTTCATAGTTTTATCTCAGAATAGTCAACAGACACATTCAATATGTTACAAATGCACTATTATAGTATACCGCTGCACAAAATGTGTATCATTTGGAATTAGACCAAATGATTTGTACCCTCCTTAATCTAAATGTATATTCATAATTTATGACTCGATTTAATTAAAAAGCATTGTTTGGCACACAAAACATGCTGCAAATGCATTAATGTAAAATTTTATTTATAAAAAGATTCACCTAATTTCACCTAACAACTATATTGGCACAAATGAAATATTTCAACTATTACCATATATACAGAATTGAAATATCATCAGTTATCCCTAAGGCAGATTATGCAGATGGGGAATTAGAGAAAGGAATGAATTGCTAGACAATTGTAACGAAAGGTCAAAATTGTACACATCTCTTTGATTTAATTCGATTCAATTCAAAAGACTGATGGATCATCCACCGTTGATTTAAAAATTTGGGATTAAAATGTAAACAAGAACTTCAGTCTTCAATCATCACATTATTAATTCAAAAATGGAGAAACTCAGGTTAAATAAGGCCACATTATTACATATTCAATAAGGACTTAACCTTTTGAGAAGACATTCCTCATTTAGTCTATATATCAAATTTCACGTCCTAAAATTAAATCTATTCAGGATGTTATGAAAATGTCCTTAACATGCATATGCCATTAAAGTGGGATTACTAAGTGCTGCTGTTAGTACTTGAGCATTGGATAGTTGGCCGCACTATCCAAGCCCAAGCCATCGCTTAAAGCAACTGGATTGAACCTACAACCACAGATGTTCTCAAACGCCTCGTTCAACCAGAATTCATAGAATCGAGATCTGAACCTCGGGATCAAAATGATCAAATTATGCATCCACAACCAAAATACAAAATTAATACAGTTATGCAAAAGTAATTAGATTCCATACAGACAAAGGAAAATTTAAGGTTCGGAAATATAAAAGGGAGCAAAAATTCTAAATGGCGACCAAAGAGTACATGTGTCACACCAGGCAGAGTAAACATTCTATAGTCCAGATCTTTAGCCTAATTCCTGCCCCCAAAAATTTAAAAGAAAAAAGAACAAGTTAAATTGAAATGAAATGCTACAAGACCAATAATATCAATAAAAATATCTTAATAGGGATTCCACAGTTTCACCATATATGTTCAAAATTTTCTGTTTCTTCTGTTATATTGAACCCAGTAGAGTTTGTGCTCTCTGAGTTTCGGGGTCTTTATTTTTCACCTTTTACAGAGCAAGTGCAAAATACAACCCCTATTTTCTCAACATTTGAAAACATTCACCAACAATTACCAAAGTACATGACAAATTAGGAATCCCAAGGTACAAAAGGTACAATGAGAAAAAGTGTATCTGTGATTTAAAACAGATAAATTTAGTTGGGTTAATATTTGTTAGGAAATTTCAATTGGTCATAATTTGTTTGATGTAACAATTGGTTGTTTCAAATACAATAATAGTGGATCAATTTAACATTCTTAAATTACCAAATTCAACTAAGCAAAATACTTGTTGACAACAATGCTCAAAATAAAATAAAATCAGACCTGCTCCTTTTGTTAGATCTTGGTACAATCAAAGCTCGTTTCTCGAGGCTCTTAAAGTGGTCCCTAGCAAGTGTGCAGCACCCCTTCACAGTGAAGAAATAAGGAACAGTCAGTTCCATCTTGACCCATTAAGAGCTAATATCAAACCATACCCACGTGGTAACAATACTACTACATATGCTGAAAGGCGACATTTTATCCCAAATTGAAAAATACCAACCCTATAAAGTCTAAAAAGCCCCAATAAAAGAAAGAAATAGCCAAGGGGGAAAAAAAGATAGTAACTCATACCATACCAGTTGTGGCATTGATAGCTGATGGATCTGTCCTAATCTTATACATTAATCACACATCATACAGCTTAGAGAGAGAGAGATTACCTTGAGCTTCCTCAGAGAGCCGGTTATTTCTTCTGTCAAAAGCACTTGAACAGGAGGTGGCACAAACCTAGTAATTCAAAGAATCCATTTATTATGGTACAATTAGCATGAAAATATTACAAGGTGCAAAATTTAAGACAAAAAAGCATCAAAGGAGAATATAGAAAATAACACTTCATGAGCATTTGTTAGCTATTTTTAATAGAACAACTACCCAACAAGTATAGCTTAGTTGGAAACAACTAATCCACCACAAAAACAATAATACTTGGCAAATAAAAGTTGCCGCATTTACTTAGGTTTCCCAAGACGAGGGGGAGCAGTCTTAAGACGCTCTTGCTTCGCAACAACACGCCTGGTGTGCCTTTTGTCCTTTTCTTCATCCTCTTTTTCTATCTCCTTGAGTATATCTGACAAGCTGCATAGAGAAAAAGAATTGCAGTGGTTAGCCTGCTTAATGTACACTTCAAGCTGTAATAAGATGAGTTTACCTGAGGATGACAAACAGAAAGCAAAGCAATGAAAAAAACTTGAAGATGTTTGGTTGAGATGAAGAGAGGGAGGGAGACCTGTCAATTTGTTTAGAAAGGTTGTGAATCTTCTTGGCCTCAGCCTGTGCTCTGAGAAGCTCTTTGCGCCTAGCTCTTCGGTTTAGTTCGACGCGTGTAACTTTCTTGGTCTTGGATTTGCTACAGATAGAAAGGAAGAGTAAGAAACTGATAGGAGTTATGAAGATAGGATGACTTGCAATATAACAAAACATAAATAGTAGAAAGGAAAGGACCTTGGGGCAGAGAAGTGTTCTCCTTGGTTGGCATCGTCATCGCCATCCTCATCATTAGACTCATGACCGTGGTCTGCATCCAAAAAGAACTTCTGCAAGGGCAGATAAAAAGCAGGTTTGATTTGAAGAAAAGAAAAAGGGTATAGATAAATAAATGGCGGCACAAGGGGGGGCAGGGGGTAACCTCTTCTTCGGGAATGAGTTGGCCGGGGACGGTAAGGGGTACAGGTTGGGGGGCCAATTCAACCTTGTAGAGCTTTTGCATCTCGTCGGCAACGGCTTTAGCGAGGGCATCCTGATGGGCCTGGAAAGGAGGATTGAAGGAGCAGCCGAGAGGGTCGATTTCGAGGGGGGGGATGGGGGAAGGAGTGGAAGGGTGGTGGTGTTTCTTGGGATTGGGATTGGGATTGTCATCGTCATTCCAGATAGGGAGGTCATGATTATCTTCTTCGGATTGTTTAGAATGAGAATGAGGCTGACGCTTTCTCTTTTGGGGGGGTTGCTTGGAGGTGGCGGAGGGAGGGAGAGGGACGACGGCGGGGTTCTTGCGGAGGGGGGCTTCGTGGCGGAGGGGCTTGGCGCGGTGGAGCTCCGTCTTGCGCTTTGTTGTTGTTGAAGCAGCCGACGAAGAAGAAGAAGAGAGGAAGAAGAGGGAGTCGTCCGGGAGGGCGCCGAGGGAGTGGCGCTGGCGCTGGCGCGTGGCCTCCTGCAAGTAGTCCTCGATGTCGGCGGTGCTGATGTTGCTGCGCCACGCCTTCTTCCCCTTCCGGCTCCCCTTCGCCGCCTTCCCCATGCTTATGTTGCTTATGCCTAGGGTTTTAACTTTTAACCAAAGAGACACAAATAGGGGTGAGCAAAAAACTCGTAACTCGTGAGTTACTCGAACTCGACTCGAAAAAAACTCGATGAAAACTCGAGTTAGAAGAACTCGAGTTATAACAACTCGAGTTATGCCAACTCGTTAATTTTACGAGCCGAGTTCGAGTTGGGCCCAACTCGACTCGGCTCAACTCGAGTCAGAATATACTGGCTGCAAAAAAAATAAAATGTTATCTTATTAATATACAGCCCAATAATTTTACTGATTTGCAACATAATAATTCGTTCACTAAGACGACTAGTACCTCAACACCCTCATGACTGCTCCTCTTTTTCTATTTTCGAGCAAAATTCTAAGACAACTAGTACCTCAACACCTTCTCACGAGCTCGTTGCCGAGTCACGAGTTGGCTCGAGTTAAAATGAGCCGAGTTCGAGTTAGCTCGAATAGCTCGGAACTGCTTTGCTGTCGAGTCACGAGTTGGCTCGAGTTGTGACGAGTTCGAGTTCGAGTTGAGGCTAACTCGCTCGAACTCGGCTCGTATACAGCCCTAGACACAACCCAACCTGCTATTTCTCATTCTAACTTCTCTTATTATTACTAGCAAATACGCACACCCAATGTGTGGGGGCAAATCCTTATTTAGTAAAAAAGAATGTTGTAATACTTTTTAAGTATTTAGGCATCAAAATTAAAGATGATATTATCAAAGATATAATACATGTTGCCATTTTAGAAAATAAAGAACATTTCATTCAAAAAAAGAAAAAGAAAATAAATAACAGACTTACATTTTTTTTTTCAATATAAAAGCAACATATATAGCATTCTCCACTTTCATTAACAAAAACTAAATTCTTAAGTCAAAACTTTATCACTAAGAGACTGCAATTAGTGAGTTACAAAAATTTATCCATGTTACATTTTGTTATAATCTTACTTTAGAATAGATACAACTATACCCCTAAATAGATACAACACTTGCAGTTCAGAATAATTTAGCTAAAAAAATAACAATTATGCCCTTAAAGAGACACCACGATCTCTTGCTCTGTCTTCTTAGCTTGACTGGATGCAGCAAAGACACCATGTTCAACGCACTGAAATATGAGAATTCTCTTAAAAAAATAAATATTATTTACTGGTACAAGTGATTTCTATTTATGGAAGGAAATTAAAAAATCAGGATCAAGTACTCAGTTAACCATCTAAACTAAAGTCTTATAACTAATTAAAGCATTTATAATAGATTTCAGGTTATGGGAATAAAAACATGGCAAGTGCACGGGCTTTCTTTGCAAAAATTTGTGTACTTGAGCATATTTGCAAAAATGAAGTATGGCAAGGCATTAAGCATGAGATAAATAAAAGGTTGAATTTTGCAAAAGATAACTTACCTAAGCCACTTAACCTTTCACATACATATTTATAATAATAAAAAAAAGAAACTCAAAGGGATCATGCATTAGGGTCCCCTACATATCACAAATAGCGCAAAAAATATTAGCCACATAACAACAACGATAATCATCGATGAAATTACAGTATAACAAAGATACTAAGCAAAATATGGCAAAACTAATGAGTTATTCATCAACCTATTTTTCAATAATCTAACAGATTTTTTTTAAAAAAAAAGCATAATAAAACAACATAGTGTAATAAGAAAAGTAGTAAAATGGGAGTGATCAGGTTCTTATTTGAAAACCAGTACCAATTATCAATTGATATGGTACCAAAGCAACTAAAGGGAAATGAGAATGATCTGGTTATTATTTGAGAACCAGTACCAAGCCAAGCTGGTAAATCACTGCTGCTAGGATTTTTTCTTTCTCCTCTTCTCCTACCAGTCTCAGTCCAGCCAATGCCTGCACAAACTTTAGACCCAACAAATTATAATGTTTTAGCCTACTATTATACCCCAAAATTATACCACCAAAATAATGCGAGCAAATTGCAAAATTATGATATCAGCTGCAACCTTTAATGAAGTTCTTAAAGAAGTAAATAAATATATATTTCATCCAAATTGGTAGTGCACTGAGGAAAAAGGAAAAGTAGTAGAAAGTAATACAAAGCACCATTCTAATTAGGAAAAGTGAATGAAATTTGTTAGATCCAACACATTAAGAGTCTATTTTTCACATACTGGCCACAACGTGTCTAATACAAACCTTGGTAATTTTTCTTGATGTGCAAATGCATCAGGTCTTATTAGTGAAATTAGAAGCGACCTGTGTACGTTTTCTCTTGTGCATGAGATACATTTAACTGATTTAAGTCTTAAACATAAGGTTTGATTCATAGTTGATACTATCATATAACAACATGTACAGAAGGACATTTTTGGAATACCTTTGGAAAATAAAGTTTGATGTCATAGTTTGAAATATTATTTCTTTTACTTTCACTTTTGAATAAAAAAACATAAAATAGTACCAGTTTGCTACTTTTCTAAAATAACCTAATGCAAGTGAGAAATACAAAATTGAAAGTAATTGATCAATAGTACCAGCTTGCTACATATACCGAAAGTCCAAACAAAGAGAATCATCAAACCAGTCGTTCTTGTTCCATCACCTCGCCATTGCTCCTCCGACTTAATCCAAGCGTCTCTCCCTCTTTTATACTCACTCAAAATCTTTGCCAGAACTTAGATGTGAAAAAAGCAACATAACGAATAAAGTAAAATAGGTGATGAGAGAGAATCAGATTTTGGAACCAAGGTGGTATCACAATTACCCAATTTTGCAGAGATAAAATATTTTCTTAATTCCAAACCAAATAAGAATTGAAATGGAAATTTGAATTCCTCTCTTTTGATTCCCTAATTTTGAATTGCAGAGAAACTCCGATCATAAAAAATAAGTAATTCTCAATTAATTCCTAGAAGCCTCCAAACAAAAATCTTCTCAAAAACAAATAATTGGGGAAGGGAAATAGCAATACCAAATTCACCACGACCAAGCTCTCGGCCGAGTCCATAGCGGATGGATACCAGTTCGATCCTTGAGCACTTTGTTTGGGGGTATCCCGAATTGGGAGCTTTGTTGTATTCTATTGAGAAAGGATTCGGCTTCTTTCCCTCCTTCTCCTGTGGAACTTTGTTCTTCTTTGTTCTCTTCTCAGCACAGTTTGGAGTTGCACAACAACTTAATGTAAAACAGTAATTAAACAAAATAAATAAAAAAGCAAGTAATGAAAAAAAACAAAAATCAACTCAGAAAACCAGAATTTGTCATTGACTAATTGCAACAATTGAAAAAGTAATGAAATACATCAACTTAGAAAATCAAAATTTGTCAATGGTGAAATACAGGGATTATGATGGTTACCCAATCTAACGGCAGCGGCAAACAATCTCAGTTTCGTTTCTAGTTCCCTCATCTGTTTGGGCTGTATTCTTTGGTTTAAATAGGGAAGCAGAATTAATTCCGACGCAAAAGGCGGCAGAGAAAATACGAATTTCAAATAATAAATTGAAACGCTGCATGACAAATTTTGAAATTTGTCACCCCTTCATCAGATTCGAAGGGAGACCATCAGCGATGCTTCATCTGACGATTCCCCTTCGCCTAACTGTGAACCGAAGCGAGCAATCCACGTGGCATCAGATCAACTCGAACAACGCGAGAGAATGATGATGGATTGTAGCCGTCGGCTTTATTCTCAGTGCATCATAGGGTAAAAAGAAAGGGCACTGAATTTGAGCGGTAAGAAGCAGGAGATCCTTTCTAATCGAACCAGAAGAATTAATTTGCGTTGGTGGAGACTCGAACCGGATGGGTAAAATAAAATTTGGAGACCGATCGCTATTTTCAGATAAAAGGTCAACAGACATTTTAACCCTTCATTTGGAGACATCTGGTACGCAAATTAAATTATCAACGGTTCAGATTATAAATTGAAGAGTTGGATACACCCTTGGTTTGAAGGTTTACACCCTTGAATTGGTATATTTATAAGTAGTATAGATTATCCGCTTGCCAGCCACTGGCCAGCATGTCTAAAAAAAAACTTCTCTTATTATCAACGAAAATATAGAGCTGAACGTAGAGGATTAAATCCATCAAGCAGACAGAAAAATTGGACGACCCAGATAATTCAATAGTACAATCTGACTTGAAATTGAAGTATTTAAGATTTTAATTTTCACTAAAATTTTATTTCAAATATCTGTTTTCATTTCAATCATGAAGATGAAAGAATTGACTATAGCATTATATTAGAACTTTAATTTGTTTGGACTGATTATTTTATTTTAATTCTTCTGATTTTATTATCTCTACTATATTAAAAGCACCAATGAAAGGATGTAACATCTCAAGATACAACCTTGGTCTGAACAATTTGCATCATTGATTGTTTTTAATTTATAATCTACAACATTGATTATTAAAACAGAAATTTGATAAGAAGATCAGATGGTGTTTCAGAACGAACATGTATTTTTCTTCTCATTTTATCGGAACACAAAAACAAAACAGGCGCGATCGCTACCACCCGTTCGATTGTCCTGTATGCATTTAGCCATCCTGCTCTCAAAAGGTACCCGTAGGAATTTATTCTCGAAAAGTCTCTCTTTTCTTTCGTTGCCATCCCTCTCTCCGCCGACGATCCAAACATCGCCACACCCTACCCAAAGAACCAAGGAGGCAAGGATCGCCACCGACCCAACCTTCTCTCGTTGACTTCCCTTATTTTGTGGGACCCACCGATCAGACCTTGATGCACCGAGTTGAAGGCCGCCTACTCCTTTCTCTCAGCGGATTCGATAAGGAAGGGCTGCCACGTGGCTTGATCGTTGTTGGTATGGAAGGGGAGCCGCCCGATGAAACAGGCACATACAATCTTTCTTGGCGGCAACAAAGCTGACGTGGCCCCCCTTCGCAGCGCTGCTGTTTTCAGTTTGAAATTTGAAATTCGAAATAGGTATGCATCGTTTCGATTTTTAAATTCAAAATCTGAAATTCCACCCCTATTATTTGTGTCTGTGTTTGCTTTTTTTTTTCTCGTTTTAGTGCATGTAACCTTCAATTCGAATTTTCTGGCGAAGGGAGCTATCGTTGTTGATGAGACTAGGCCAGTTAGGATCGTGACAGAAAGAAGAACACAGATACAGGCTTGGCTTTGTTAGTGTGCATTGGTTTTGTGCTTTATCAGTCCAATAGGATTTACCAACTTTGTATAGTTTCTGTCAACCTCTCTCATTCGCCCATATAAAGTTTCAAATGTGCGAAGTAGAAGGAGAAATGAAATTCAATGCCAATCTGGCCTCTCTCAATGAACCTGTGTTACTTCATAGAATCCTGGTTTTAACTTTAATGTTTTGTTTAATTGATGCAACAATTCTTGAAGAACATACTGAATGATCTTTGTGTGCACAACAAGAGAGATCATTCTCTCCATTGGGTTTAATTTATTCTTGAAGGACATACTGATTATAAATTTTTGGTTTAATTTATTCTTTGAATCCTTCTCCGTCTTAATCCATTCATTGGTTCTCAGTTTCAGTTCAATTTTGAAGACAAGGAGAGGACAAGGGGAAAGAGAGCTGTGCGGGTGCAATAAAGGGTTCGAAATAGATCTAGAGATGGGAGCTGCTTCTTCAAATGCTCTCAGGTTAGAATTGTTTTTTTTATTTTCTTCCCGTTTTACTTTTGGTTAAATTGATTGAATTTCCGACAATAGATCAAACTGAGAACTGCATGCACTTTTTGAAATGATGTGTCTATGTGTGTGTTGTAAAAGGAAACAAAATTGACCTTTATACTCTACTATTCCTTATGTGGCGACAATATTGTTGGATCAGTTGCACTTTAAAATATATACCTTCTTCTCATCAAATGATTGTACTATATAGAGAGTTGACAAATAGGTTGATTTTTTCAGATGGCCTCTCAATATCAGACTGCCTATCTTCAAATTGGTCGATTTTTGGGACAAAGTTAGCAAATAAAGACAACCGCTGTGAATGAGGTGAAGATGGAAGTTGACTAATTTGGTGTAAATATTATTTCAGAACTGCTGATCTGATCCTCATGTACTATTGTTTATCCCTGTAATTTGATTTAGTTATTACTATTTTCATCTTAATTTAGGGAAGTTGGGGAAATCACTTTATGTGCACTCAATAATCTACGTGCATTCATGGTCATTTCCCATGTCACTCTCTCTAAATAAGTTGTTTAAACTTGTCCTATGGTCTGTTAGTGACTTAATCAATCTGTCAGGCAGTATAAAGTGGCACTTCGTTTAAAAACTGGTGGACCTTGGATTATGTGAAAGCAAGAAGATGCTCCTTGCCTGTTGTGAGCTTATTGTCTGTTAGTTGGATATATTCATCTTCTTTTTACTTCCTTGCTCTAATTTCTTGGCATTAGTTTTTTCATCTATGATGATTGATGGCATTAAGTAATACTTAATTTTTGTACTTCCAAACAGTTACATACATAAGTAATGTATTAGGTGAAGGTTCTCCTTGTGATGTCAGCGACCAGGGATAAGAGCCTCTCTTCTACCTCTGACAACTGTTATTGTATCTGATCACCTAATGGTGGGAAGGTTCTCCTTAACATCATGATAATGACAATTTGATTTAGAAGGACTGTTAATTTATTATTTTACTTTGGGAATGTGCAGTGAATTGATAAATTCTACCTTAAGGCATTGAGCATGTTGTATGAAAAAGTACAAAGACAAAGGTCATTTCTTTCCTTTTATTTTTAACCTTTTTCTTTGTTTTACACTTTCCAATCGCTGGTCAGTATGTATTAAAAAACAGATTATAAATTTAATTTGAGTAAATAATTTCTAATATCTAAAAATACACTCTTGTTACAATATTGGTATGGCGTTTGGGACCAGTAACTCATTTTTGTTATTTTTTGCTTCTTTTGCTTCTCTGACTAACCTTAATGAATGGTCATTCCATTGGCTTTTCACCAATGATAATGGTTATAGTTGACCATATCTCCTTTGGCTGTTCACAAAAGAAGAACCTTTTACACATCATCAATAATTATAATCTGACATTTGCAGGGCCTTCTGTTTCAGGTACAATATGTTCTTTTATTGTATAAATAATGCAAAATTTGTTTTTGGTGAACAAATTGTTTGAAAAATGCTCACATAGTTAACTCCTTTAATTGACCATCAAGTTTTGCTGAACTTATTTGTGTCTTCTTAACTCCTGATTCTTTATAAGACAAACTATGCACTACAACTCTTGTTCCCCACAGATAACATCCAAATCTGACAACCTCTTCTTGAAAAAAAAGGTTACTCCTTTTCGAAAGCATAACTCATATCAATAATGTAGTACTTCAGTTTTTTATATAATCATTTGGTTGATATTTGTCATTTGTCAATTGTCATATTAATAGCAGTGTGCCAGAAATTTTCAAAGCAATTTACGACTGTTCTAAATATTTATCAACATAGATTGACCAAATTTAATGGCCAGGCAAATCAACAGTCAATTTATTTAGAACAACTTTAATTTCAGATGCTCATAGCTAACATATCAGACTAGCTTTTTAATCAACAAATTTTAAGGATATAATATATGGCGTCTCATGCATGGGCAATTATTAAAGGCAATTTGTTGTTTATTTCACCAAATTTCCAAGAGACTAAAATTGTGAAACTGATATGGTAAATAGGTATGGTAAATAAGCAATAAGCAATTAATGGAGGTGTCGGAGGCAGCATTTGTACCGGCGACAGAAGCCAGGGAATTATGTATGTGTTTGAATATATTGTTGTTTGATTAATATAAATGCATTTAAAAGGGAAATATATGGGTCATTATATGAATGATTAATATAAATGCATTAATATAACACATTTTAATTTGGTAATAACCAGGGAATTATATATGGAGTTAATTTGGTTAGTACTGTGATTCTGGTTATGTTGCCGGAATTTACTTAGATTATTACTGTCATTTTTCAGGTGTTTACATTTTTACTGTCGATGATTGCATATTTATGTGTTTACTCTCTGATTAGATACTATGCTTTAATAATATTACTATGAAAGTAATAGCCCTTTTTGACTTTTATATGTCACACTTATGGTAAAGAAGAAAAGTTATTCTGTAATTGCATGAAGAGATAAGGATCAAATGATAAAATATCAAGTGAAGCTTGTCAGAAATTTTCACCGCCTGGGGATTAACTGTATTATTTATGAGCCACCGAGTAAGGTTGACTGGTAAAGGTACTGAGTGGTGTTTGATATCAACGTATAAGTTATGATATACTTTATTAGTTTCGTTAATTATAATGTGTTCACTTGTATGGAGTGCTGCTGGAAATTTGTATTTTAAATATTTATATATTTATATAGCATCTATTATCTTTGCCTCTGACCATATGTAAAGAACAACACGAAAATTGCAATATAAATGTGACATAGTAGCATATATCTACTTGACCATCATCAAACATTAATTAAATGAATAATAAAAGTGTTAACAAGAAGGTTGTGACGGGTTCACACAGAAATGAACCAAATAATATAGTATATAGTATATAAAATTAAGTCATGCTCGATCCAACTCAAATTGTATCCAACCAAACTACTTTCCCCCGCTAACACAGAATCAATACTTTGCTATTAAACCAAAATTAGATCAACGCAAAAACTTGTGGGATCAGTAAACAATTTAAACACCCTTTCCTCATTACCATGATGCTAAGGGCCCTTATTCTGGTACAATGTGAACCACCTAAAACCTCATCGGTACTACCCTCCTTTCCGGTACCAGTCACTCAGTGGTCCCATCAACCCAGCCACGTCACTTCTCTCCTCCGCCCACGTTGATCCAACCATAAATTGCCAAATTAGCCTGAAACTTAAAAAATTTACCAAAAATATTAGTGAACGCACAAAAAAAAATTAAAATAATTTGCCCAAAATTTCACAAATATTCGAAGGAACCAAATCCACTATTACTTCAATACCAAAATTCCTCAAAATAAAGTCCCTTTTCATTTTTGAACCATTTAATCGTAAAAATATATCCCATAAAATTCCAAAATAGAATTAATAAACGTGGAAGGGTTTGAAGGTGGGTATAGCATGGCCAGCGAGTAATTCAAAATTTAAGAAGGGTGCTATGATGAAAAAGATTAGATATAGCACTTTATGAAAAGAAATTCATTTTTTATTTTCTTTTTTTTAAACCTAAATAAAATGTAACTTCATTTGGTCTGTCACGCTTCTTTTTTTTTAAAAAAAAAAAAACCAAAACAACAATGTAACTTCAGCTGGTTTCTTTCTCTTTTTTTTCTCCAAAACAACAATGATCTTAAATATAGAAAATGGACAACATATTCACGTCAAAATAATATTTTCACATATTAAAGTTCGCCCACACATTGGGTGGGCACTGCTGCTAGTACAATTTAATAAGCTAAGCTTGATAAAGAAAGATAAAAATAAAAAAGAGTAAAGGGTATTTTAGTCTAAATAGAAGTGGACCGGAAAGCAATTTGCTGAAACCACAGTGGCTTGCTTGCCTAATGTCAGAAAAGAATATAATATAATTGGTGCCTTGCCGTGGAATCGGAACTGAGCGCAGTTTGTATGGTATAGGGAATATCAGAGGTCAGAGGGCGCGGCGCCTCAATCTGTCGTCTCAAAACTCAAAAGCTGAGAGAGAAAGAAAGAGGTGAGGTTACTTTTGCTTATTCTTACCAGTTACCAGTTACCAGTACTTGCGTTGCGTATAACCAAAGAGAATCCATTCAATCTGAAAACCATACTAACTCTTAATCACTGCAAAATACCATCAAATTCAGACAGACTTAATCTCAAATTCTCAATGATATGAGTGCCAAGGACAAAGCACCTCCTCATGCTACCCATAACCCTACCTCCCATTCCCAATCTCAATGGCCTCGCAATTTACTCCTCCTCTCTTCTTATCCTCAGCAACCTCTCCACTACTTGCATGACGTCCACAAACAACCACAACCACAGCCCCCGTCCGACGCCACTAAACCCCTCCCCTACATCACTGCTGACCCCAGCCTTCTCCCCAAGCTTGATATGCTCTTTGACACTGAAAATGATGCCTACGACTTCTACAACACCTATGCTGAGAACCTTGGCTTCTGCGTGCGCCGATCCACTCTCTGGACCACCTCTAAGAATGTTATTACACGCCGCACCTTTGTCTGCTCCCGCGAGGGCTTTCGCGAAAAGAAGAAAGGTGCCAAAGAGGCTAAATGCCCTCGACCTGAAACCCGTATCGGCTGCCCCGCTTGCATGACTATTAGACTCACTAGTAATGGCAAGTACCGGGTCACTGAGTTTACACCCGCTCACAACCATACGCTTGCCACTGGTATGTGTATTCAGACATTGAGGAGTAAAAAGTTGAGGAGGAAGGCACGTGCAATTAGAGAAAATTTAGTGGATGAAAGTATACAAACGCCAGAGTTCGACACTGAAGAGGCAGCGTATGAGTTTTATAGCATGTATGCAGGAAAAATAGGGTTCACTGTGAGGCGGGCTAGTATGACTGTAGGACCCGGTGATGTTATTACCAGGAGAGTATTTGTATGTTCAAAAGAAGGCTTTCGCGAAAGAAAGAAGGGAGCAAAGCGAGTCAAGAACCCTCGACCAGAAACACGAACCGGCTGCCCTGCTTGTATGGTTATACGGCTGGGGGAGAACGGTAAATACCACATGACTGAGTTTGTGACTTGTCACAACCACCAACTGTTGGTTTCCTCCTCCTCTAACCTAGTTTTGGAAACTGGAAATGATATAGTAACCGATCCGGATGAGATTTTGAGAAAGGATGATTCTCATTCTTGCGAGGAAGAAAAGCATTTGAAATCTTCAAGGGTAAAAAAGGTAAAAACAACACAGGTGGGGGATGTAGGAGCTGTGCTAGAATACCTGCAAAGGATGCAAATGGAAAACCCCTCATTTTTCTATGCAATGAAGTCTGGTGAAAATGATAAAATCACAAACATTTTTTGGGCTGATGCAAAGTCAATTACTGATTTCATGCATTTCGGTGACGTTGTATGTTTAGATACTGGTTATCGGGTTCATGGATATGTTCGCCCACTTGCCATATTTACAGGTTTGAACCATCATAAGCAAAGTGTTATATTTGGATCTGCTTTGATGTACGATGAAAGTTTGCATTCTTTCAAGTGGCTTTTTGAGACATTTAAAATTGCCATGAACGGGAAGGTGCCAAAAACTATATTGACTGACCGGGGTGAGGAGATAACAGATGCAATACCATTGAGCTGGTCAGGCACGGGACATAGGTATTGTGTTTGGCAAATTTACCAGAATGCCCTTGAGCAGCTGAGCCAAGCATTTCATGGGTCCAGAACCCTGGTGTCTGATTTTAGTCGATGTCTTTTCGACTGTGAAGAGGAAGAAGAATTTATTTTATCCTGGAATGAGATGTTGGAGAAGTACGATTTAAAAGATAACAAATGGTTGTTAAATTTGTTCGAAGAGAGAGAGAGATGGGCACTTGTGTATGGCCGTGAGGTCTTTTCTGGAGATTTCAATGCTGTTCTACAGAAGGACAGCTTGAGATCTGAACTCAAGAAGATGTTATCAGTGGAGAAGGATATTTTGTGGTTCCTTGACCAGTATGAAAAGATAATCAAAGAGAAGAGATCTGATGAGGTGCAAATCGAAATGGTATCATATCAAAGCACAAAAAAACCACCTTCAATGCGAATTTTGAGGCAAGCTGCAAATTCATACACACCTACAGCTTTCAAAATGTTTGAGAGAGAATTTGAATTGTACATGGATTGCATGGTGTATAATTCTGGTGAAGTGGGCACAATTTCTGAGTACCGAGTCCTAGTAGAGGAAGAAGATTCCAAAACATCCAAGGAGCATTTTGTTAAATTTGATTCCCTTGATGGCATGGTTTTCTGTACATGCAAAAAGTTCGAGTTCATTGGTATCCCTTGCAGGCACGTGCTAAAGGTGCTAGATACGAGAAATATCAAGGAATTACCTGAACAGCTAATTCTGAGGAGATGGAGAAAAGATGCAAAAAGTGCTTCTTTTGGGAGTGGCTTCGCAATTTTACAAGGGAAAAGAATGAACTTCCTATGTAGGACTTTTGGTTTGTTGGTTGCACATGCAGTGGGTAGTGTTGATGCAGCTACTTGTGTGGAAGGTCAAGCAAGTGCATTATTGGATCAGGTTGAGCGTGTTCTGCAAGAAAGAAACCCGGATTTGTCAGCTCTTTCTGTGGAGAATGTTATTAGTGAGGGGTTGCCAGGGCACACAAATTTTATATCTGGCACAGCGGAAGGTACCTTTTTTTGTTAATTATTTATTTATCAGTTTATTATAAGGGTTGTTTTATATTTATAATATTTATGACAGCACCTTCCCTGGCAAGCCCTGATAAATAAAATTCTGATAGTTAATTGCAGGAACCAAGGTAAACAGTATTTACCATAACCTAATAAGACATGAGTATAGTCTGTCTGTCCACTCGTATTTAGGTTGTGGTAACAGTATTTACCATAACCTAATAAGACATGAGTATAGCCTGTCTGTTCATTCTTATTTAGGTTGTGCCTGAGACCTTTATCATTTTTTGAAGTGCTGAGAATTGATTGTAATCATAAATCATTATGCGGCACCTGTGCGCTTTAGATATACATGGTTATTTTGCTGAAAAGTGTACAGAAGAGGATCCATGAGAACTTATGTATGTTGTTCATATTTCATGCAGGCCCTTTAACATTTCCTTTCATTCTAAATGCTGGTGCTTTGGACTATCGCTAATCTTGGTAAGAACCGGCTTCTCTCTTTCTCACAAAATCCAAAAAGGTAACCAAAAACAGATGATATCTGGATCAGTACAACATTACTTCTATTCGGCTGCAGTAGTTGTAAGCTTGCAACATGATTTGGGCTGTCTAATATAAATCTGCACATATCTCAACCCGCCCGCCCCGGGGGAGAGGGTCCTTTGAATGTGCGTCTCTGTGTAATATGTGTAGGTACTATGAATTTATATATTTTCATATGAATATGTGCTAGTTAATTAGTTACGAAAATCAATGGTTGCTTGCGCATGTTGAATAGCTGAAAAACTGCTAGTTGTGAATTCTGATCATTAAAATGCGTGTGTGTGTGTTTTAGACTACACACCGTTAGAAGCGATGCATTTCCACTGTCCACAGACCACAGGCATGGCATGATTTGGGCAAATTATGAATTTGTTAATGTTATGGCACATACATTCTTTTTTGGTGCTTTGGAGAAAACATAAGGATTGGGCAAATTATGAATTAAAAAGTATGGCAATTGGCATGTGCCATATCCAGAATTCCAGACTATTCCACGTCTAAACAAACACAAACACAAAACTTTACAAAGTACAAACACAAAACAGAAACAGGGCCGAAAGTAGAACAAGTCCACCACCCATGGGCCATGAGCCCATGAGGCCATGACCCATCCGGCCATCCCTATCTGGCTCTCTCTTACTCTCTTGTGAATGGGAATCGGAAAGGAAAGATATCTTTAATTTTTGGTACGTGTCAAATTAGCTAGCATAAATAAATATAAATAAATAAATGTAATAAATAAAAAAAAGAAGCTTTACACGTGCGAAATGGGCCTGCCTGCCTTATGTAAATTAATAATTGCGTCTGTGTTCTGTTCTGTTTGCGTAGACCGACCTTCAACAAATATATATTAATTTATTTATTCGTTAGTTGGGAACACATTACACATGACATTGTATAATAAACTATCTTCGACGATTTTGTCCACACGGCGACTTGCTTTCATCGCGGACATGACACGTCAGTCAACGTAAAATAGCGTAGAAAAGGAGAACTCAGAGGTTCTCTTTTTGGCTATAAAGCTTAGCTGGGGAATCAGAATCCCAATCCCGCCACCCAAAAAGGAAAAAGGAAAAAGGAAAAAAGAAAAAGAAAAAACAATTTCCTTATTTATTTAATTTCACATTATTGTTAAATCTTGCCCCATATCTCTCTCTCCTCTATTGTCTATTGTTTTCTTACGCTACCTTTCTTCCTCACTACTACAAGAACTAGTGCTACTAGAACGAACAAGTTAAAGTAAGAAGCTCTTGGTATCGTTGATTGATATGGTAAGTTCCCCAATTTTTCAACTTTTTTCTATATTCATATTCATATTCATATTCAATCCCATCTCCTTCTAAATTCTAATCATTTGGGTTAGCCTGTAGATGTAGATCTGTCGATGCCTTTTGTTTCTAACCCATCATCCACAAGATCTTTTTACAAATTCATAGATCACAACTTCAACTTGTTCCATGTTAATTTTTTTTTTTCTTTTTTTCTCAATTATAACTATATATTCATCTTCTGTATTTATTACTTGACAAACTTAGGCAACCCTACGCGCTTCTTACTTTTTATTCAAAATATTTTTTGTTCCTTTGCAATATTGGTTCGATCGGGAGTTCAATTACAAAATTACACAGGAGGAATGACCTCTCTTTGTTATGTAATAACTAATTACATCTGTTTCCTCCTTTTACCTATGCATAATTAAACCAATTGAAAGGTGTTATGGGCTTATAGCTACAGAACAACAGCGCTCAAGATGTTCTCAGTGTCCTACATCTTCATACTATTTAATTTGCAAAATTCTCATAAAAGGAGGCTACTTACTAAAGATGAACATTTATAAATAGTACACATCTCCTATTTGTTCAATTCACTCACTGCTCATTTGGGCTCATTTGGGTTTCAGGCAAACGCAGCATCAGGGATGGCAGTCAATGACGAGTGCAAGCTCAAGTTTCTGGAACTGAAGGCGAAGAGGCAGTACCGCTACATAATATACAAGATAGAGGAGGCAAAGAAGGAGGTGCTCGTGGAGAAGACCGGGGAGCCCACCACCAGCTACGACGACTTTGCCGCGGACCTGCCGCCTAATGAGTGCAGGTATGCAGTCTTTGACTACGACTTCTTCTCCGAGGAGAATGTCCCCAAGAGCAAGATCTTCTTCATCGCCTGGTATGTTTATCTACTATTCTACTACCACTGCCCATCTATTCAACTCTCTCTCTCGATCTTTTCTTGCTTCCACTGGGAAATTTCTTTTTTTTTTTGTGTAATGTAGGTGGAGGGGTTAGTTTTTTTTTTTAGCCTAGTGGATTTGATTTAGACAGTTTGATTTTGAGACATATTGTGTCCGTTTTGATATTTTAAAAAGGGTGTTTCTCAAATATTTCAGTTGGATCAGTTGAGCCTTGGCTGGCCAGTGTGTATCATATGCTTGCATAATTTATAAATAGGCAACAATCTTGCCATTTCTTAGACTTGGTTGCAAGAGAGCTGAAATGATGAAAAAATAAGTTGCCAAATCACTTGATTTTAGCTTTATTTCAGTCAGAGTCAGAAGACAGACTTGTGAATAGTGATAGGCAAGATGCATTTTTCAAAGTGATATATATTTAATTAACATGTAGATTTGAGTTTGGCAGGCAGTAGGGAGCTGGCACAGATTAGATAGTTCATAATTGAGCTATATGTGTGTACTGTAAGTGCTAGTTTTGAAGTTGGTGGTTGTTTGTTCTGACAGGTCGCCGGATACATCGAGGATCAGGAGCAAGATGCTGTACGCCAGCTCGAAGGACAGATTCAGGAGGGAGCTGGACGGCATTCAGATTGAGCTGCAGGCAACTGATCCCAGCGAGATGAGCCTTGAAGTGATCAACGGTCGTGTCGCTTGAATCTTGCTTTGTATGTGTGATTGAGGATTGTCGGGTTGTGTTCCTGGCTCGTGACTGTTTTAGACGTACTGCATGCATAAAGTTTGTTTTGTGTGTTTGATGGATTGTAATGCGATGTGGCAGTATCCTATTTTAATAATCTGATGATATGTTTGGTTGTGCTATTTAATTATATGTATGCGTATTGTATGTTGTTGTTATGTTTTACTTGAGAGTTGAGAGTTGAGAGTTGAGAGTTGAGAGAGATTCGAAAGTGGTTTTTATTACTTTTAAAGTTGTGGAGTTGTGTTAATGAATTTGAATTTGAGTGGAAGCAGGCCTCGTGCTAGGGTATAATAATTGTGTAAACACATTTCCTTACATATATATATCTGGTTCTGGTGGTGGCCTGTGGGTGTGACCGTGTGACTGTGACTCTGTGAGTCGTAATAATAATAATAATAATATGATTTGAGGAAGCAGTGTACTGTAGAAATGGTTGTTTAAGGAAAATTGAAAGGGGTTTGTCTGCCAGTAACGTTAATTTATTATTATTATAAAACGTAACGTTTATTTATTTATTATATGTAATTAAATAAAAGTAATATAAGAATTGTAGCATAAGAAAAGGAAAAGGGGTGAATGGATGTATAATAAAAGTGGTTCATGTACATATGTAGAGATATTTTGAAGGAACAAGGAAGGAAGGAAAAAAAAAATGAAAATGATTGAATGATGTAGAATCGAATCCAAATATGAAATATGGAATAATGAATAATGAAATGAGTGTTGGGTTGAGTTATGGGTATGGGTATGGGCCGGACCCCCGGACGGGACGGGACCAAAGCAATTAATTCTGAATTGAGGAAGAAAGAAGGAAGGAAGTGTCTCAATTTCTACTTTGGCGACTGACTGCTGCCTTGCCTAGTTGCCTAGTTGCCTGCAGCCTGCTCGAAGAAGGAAGGAAGAAGGAAGAAGGAAGAAGGAATCGAAAGGAATCGAAAGGAAGAAAGGAAGAAGTGCGATGGCGAACCTGGACGTGTCTCTAGACGAGCTCATCAAGAAGAGCAGCAATAGCAGAAGAGGAGGAAGAGGTCGAGGAGCTCCTCATCCTCATCAAGGAAATCCTCGCTCTCTCCGCCGCCCTGCTCCTTACCCCACTCCTCCTTCCTCCGCCTCTGCCAAGGTGCCTTCTCTTCTCTTTTTAACACACACACACTCTCTCTCTCTCTCTCTTCCCTATTTATTTATTTATTAAATTAAAGATAAAATATCAATCCCACTTCCTTTTCACATCAGTACCGCGTCTACACTGACCACCAGATTGCCGCCGCCGCCGCCTCCTCTCGCGTCGCCGCCATTGAAACTGGTACCAAGCTCTACATCTCCAACCTCGATTATGGCGTCTCCAATGAGGACATCAAGGAGCTCTTCTCTGAAGTCGGCGACATCAAGCGTTACTCCATCAATTATGACCGCAGTGGCCGCTCTAAGGTCCCTCTTCTTTTTTTTACTTCTACTTCCTTTCTTCTCTTAACCCCTTCCTCACCTACTACTCTATTCTTTTCTATTTCTATTTTGCCTACCAGGGCACTGCTGAAGTCGTCTACGCCAAAAAGGAAGACGCCTTGGCCGCCATCCGCAGGTACAACAACGTCCAGTTGGATGGCAAGCCCATGCAAATCGAGTTTATTGGCACCAATGTCGACGTTCCTCCTCTCATGCCTGTGCTTCCCTCTCCACCGCCTCTCTTTCCTCCTTTTCCCATCAATTGGACCCCTGCACATTCCAATGCCATCCCCAAAAGGTACCACAACTCTCATCTCTACCAATCCCATCAATTTTTCATTACCATTAGGGAACCTGCCTCACAAGCCACTAAAGCCCCTAATCTTTACTCATCAACTACACCCTTTACTATCAACCTCTTTGCTTCATCTTTAACAATTCTTTCTTTCAGCTTTACTAAAATAACCAAATGGGTCCTTAAACTTTCAGTTCTAGTTATTAATCCTTCCAACTTTCGTGAGAAGAGCAAGTTGGTCCCTTAATTTTCAGCTGTACAGAATTGATCCTTCAACTTCACTCAGAATAACTAAGGTGGTTCTTCTATTAGTCAGAAAGACCTACTTAGCCCTTTGATGAAGAAAGGCCTAGGATCAGCCAAGAGAAATTGAGGGACCCACTTTGTTCTTTTTTCAAGTTTAAGGATTTAGAGATGGTTCTTTATCATCAAATCTTCAAGTACTACATAATTAATGTGATTGAATTCACAATCTGAGGACTAAATTTTATTTGTAAGGAAAGTTCACCTAAACTTGATCTTTACTTTTCAAAGTGCTTGGTTTGCATGTTGAGTCCATTGCACCAAGTTCATGTCTGCCGTTGTTTTGACTGGTGTACTATGTTATGTTAGTCATGACATGTTAATAATACGAGCATCTGTTTAGCTCTTGGTTATTCCAATCTCTGATCTAATCTTCAAGTGTCCATGCGAATGCTGTTCGTTAACTGTGTGTAATGCAATGGTTTTACTTACAGCGGTCCTGGAAGAGGTATGCCAGTAGGTGGGCCCCGTGGGGGCAGTGTCAGTGGAAGAGGTAGGGGACGCGGCCGTGGAAGTGGAAAAGGTCGTGGTAGACCAATTTCGGCTGCTGACCTAGATGCTGAGCTGGACAAGTACCATTCTGAAGCAATGGAAGAGAACTGAAAGCTTCCATTTCCCCTGCTGAGAACATTGAACTGAAACAAGTTTGGCTTAGAAAGTTTTTTACTTTCTTGTGTGTTATCGCTAGTGATGTTTGTTGGATCTATCTTGTCACTTCATAGGTTACATAGAGGTTATGAGTGGACTCGGTTTAATCTGGTTCTTCTTCTATCTCTTATTTTGTTTTAGTTGATTTTCTGCCCATCTATTCCTTTGGTTGTAGAGATTATATATATTCATCGCATTGGCTTTTGTGCTGAAAATGGAGAAGCATTGATGTTAGGGTATATATTCACTATGATTTGATCTGAATCAAGGCTGTTGACGGATACATAATAGCAGTTGTGGAGTGTATGTTTGTTCATTGCAATGACTGGAGAATTAGCAGTTATACTGGCAGCGTCCACCAGTGCTAAAAGGGTACTAACTAAAAGACTATTTAATGGACGAAACTTTTGAATTACATACAGCTCCAAGACGTGAAGCTCATACGACCACAAAAATTAGGAAAAAGAAATGGTAATATCAGAAGCTTAAAAAACACATCTGATGGATTCGATTTTGCTACTTGATGATGATACAATCAGCAGCCGACGAGATAAAAATAATTCCAAGAAAGATAGCTTTCTTGTTTGCAAGTCTTCTCGATTCTCAACATTTCCTAGCTAGAGATTAAATAAATGTAAACAAGAGGTCGGCAGGTGCAAACACCCAAACAGAAAAGATAGCCGTGCGTTTTAGCATGACCAAGTTACAATCATGAATAGTCATTATTTTTGTTCAGGTCTGGTTGGACTTTGGAACGTTACCTCCTCGAAAGAACATAAAGCTGAGACACAGGTGAATGTTATGTACAAATGTAACCATATAACTTTATCGCATTTCCAACTAATTTGAGCGTTTCATTTTACCTATTTTTAAATGTTCAAATATTTGACAACGATGTACCTACAAAGATGCCTGATCGTATGCTTTCATGTTCATGCATTCAGACCACTTCATTTTGTAGAAGAACCTTTTTCAGCATTTTTTAAATGTCTGAATACAAAAGTTCGGTATGGCTCGCAAGCACATTCGCTCAAAAAATAATATACAATCAACAAGTAAAAAGAACATCATACAAAGAGCAAACTAAGATCTGGAATTAAGAATCACCAGCTTAGCACCGAACAGATATATTCTCATACCAGGAAAGTACTTTTTTAACTGATTCACACTCAACAATTTCTTTTTACAAAGAACCCTGTCATTTACTAAAGCACCAGTTTGTGCACACAACATAGCACCATCTCAATTAAGCTACTCTAAAGTCTATAAACGCATCTGTCAAACTCCATAACCCCAACCCTCCAGCTTTTAGTTACCTTTTTAAGCTAAATTGCTGATGTCAGTAAGCAGTAAGAAATAAGAACACTTCGACAAAACAACCAGCTAACTGCCCAGTGCCTCCAAGGGCTAGCAAGAGCATACAAAATATCAATGAAAAACAAAACATAAAGAAAAGTAATGGGCCAATAGTAGAATACCTAGTAAACGCTTAACCCTGATAAAAGCCTACTTGCTCAAGTTAACTGTTAGCAAGCTAAAGAGATGTCAACCACTACTCATGAAAATTTACACAAGAGATGAAAGGTTTATAAGGAAATAAAGGAAACCCTAAAACCTGCGATGCCCATGATCATGATTCATGAGCCTTGCAGATGGGCACTCATATGACATGTGGCCCCAGCCGCCACAGTTGTGGCATTTAACACTTGGTGAGCTGCAATAAGATTACATTTTATTTACTCATTGGAAATTGAGCTGAAAATTGTGATTTTGAGGGTAGAGCAGCTTGATACGGACTAAACGATAATAACATGCCAAGATTTTAGAACAAAATTATCAGTGCTGCACCAATCAGTCAGCACTCAGTACGGACTTCTGTTGTTAAGTTAATAGTTCACTCAGTTTTACATTGATTATTGTTTATTTGAGCCAATTGCTTTAAGTAGCTGTTCCAGATTCACTTCTCCTTTCTCCCCATTTCTTTTCTGTCGTCATTACTTCACATTTCTCAAATATCTCAACTGTATTAATCCAATCAAATATTTCTCTATAACCTTTGTGTGTGTAAATATCTCTTACTATACTAAACAGTCTTCATTCATTATAAATTGAAGTGCACGGTAGGATCTTACCACACACGGCTGATACGGCCAGGCTTGCCACCAGTGTGGCACACAGTATCATGGTCATCACCACCAGATATGAGTGTGGTGCTCTTCTCAGCATTACTCAACATGCTGCAGAAATTTGCATAATATATATACATATATATATCATCAGCACTCCCGTACCATCTGGTACCAGTTAAGGTCATCAACACAACCGTACCATCAGCACTCCCGTACCTTATGTTTATTTAACTGTAGTTTTCTTTTCATTTTGTCATGCGGTTTGTGGGTTGAAAGGGGATTCTCAAAGTGTTTTTGCTTTGTTTGTTAGCTAGATGGTGTGATTTCCTAAGCTGATGTATGACTGGTATAGACACTATGCTCACCACAATTTTTGATAGGCTGTTTGAGTTTTGAACCAACGGTATGTTAATGTATCTAAATCTGCCTTTAATTTGAAATACCAACTGCCTATTATTTATATCATCTATTTGGTTACTTTGGTTGGTTATGTTCCCTTGCATTTATCTCCCCCTTTTGTGTGTTTGTGTGGGAATAATTGAGTATTTATTATTGTATCTGTTTGCTAGATAGAACAATTTCCTAGAAAACCTGATAAATGACAGGGACCAAACATTAAGCTCACCACAAAAGTTTTTGATTTTGAACCAGGTTTCCCGAGGTAGAAAAATTCCGTGCTCACCCAACCCCCTTCTGACACATACGCTTAATTTGAGAGAACTCACCAATCCCGACTGATGTGGCCTGGCTGGCTGCAGATACGGCACAAGATGTTGTGGTGAGCCCCACCATGAACCTCAGAGGCAATCTTGGTCTTAGGACAACTGCGGGCCATGTGCCCAGGAACATCGCAAAGGTTGCAGACAGGGTCATTACGGCAATCCCGGGCCAGGTGTCCTGGCATGCGGCAGTTCTTGCAAGCTTTATCATTCATGCACTCTGACGCCACGTGCCCCGGCATGCAGCAGTTATTGCACCTCTTTGTGTTTCTCAAGACACTAGCATCTGGGCAGTCACGTGCAATATGTCCATACCTGTATCATTGTCTCATTTGTTTAGTAATTTTTATGTTATTTTTGTTAACAACTCGAAGCAGTCACTCAGCAGAGACAATAATGATAGTTTACTGGTTTGCCAGGCTATAAATGTTTGTTTGTTTTTTAACAAACCACATTAAATGTTCATAATAATAACCAAATTCAACTCTTCCTAAGCAACCAAATTAAACTAATATCCACTTGGCTTGATTTTAGTGGATTTCAGACATCAAACAAGTAAGGTCACTAAGTTTTGTTTTGCAATAACTCAAAACTTTGGTTCATAAGTTGAAGGTAATTTGGTAGTTACTTGCAACTATGGATGAAACCAAAAGGCAAAAAGAAAGTCAAAGAAAGCACATCCCAACTCCCAAGGTAGATGAAAGGAAACCAATAGATTATTTGAGTGCACCTGTTACAGGTATGGCAGAGGGCCTTGTTGGTGCAGTCGCTTGCTATGTGGCCATACTCATTGCAGTTCCAGCATATAGTTTGGGTCGGGCAGACGGCTGCAATATGGCTGTTTATGACAATTTCAAGCAGCATCTTACTTAAGTCTTACATCCAAACCAAGTAGAGCAATTTGAGCTAGTATTTTTGCAGAAGCAAGACCTGCCGCAGTGCAAATTAGTCTCATGCTAGTTGTGTGTGTGTGTGAGAGAGAGAGAGAGAGAGATTAGGTGTTACAATATAGAAAAGAAGAGAAAAGGAAGTAAGGAAAAGAGGGATACCCTGTTAAAAAACACTTGTTGCAGACAGCTTCATTGGGGCATTGTCTTGCTGAGTGTCCAGGCTGCTTGCAGTTGATGCAGATGAAATCCCTGAATAAGGTTTAAAAAAAGGAAATGGTGATTAAATTGGGCATGATAGAAGGGCAGAATGGAGAATGAAAAATAGTAAAAAGTGAAAATAGATTAGGCATAGGAAAATGAGATGATGAAGAGACATATGAAGATACCAATTAGAACAAGAATGGTGAAGATTGTGGGAGTACATGGCGGCATGTAGGAAGCAATAAAAAAGTATAAGGAAGATTGAGGTAGGTTCTGTACTTGCATTATTATATTATAATATATGAGATTAGTATAGTATGTATAGTTGAGAAGAGAAGAGTTGGAAAAGAAATATAGATAAATTTGGTGATGTATGATATGAATGATTGGTGAAAAAAAGAAAGAAAAGCATTGGAATCAGTGATAACGGGAAGAGGAAAAGAAAGTACCGGCGGGGTGGAGGTGAAGGTGAAGGTGAAGGTGTGTTGGTGACGTAGGGGTGATAACGGGAAGTCGTCCTTCTCCTACGACTAGAGGCAGTGGCAGTGGGGCTCCTACTCCTGCTTCTCATCTTCTCCTTCTCCTACGAGTAGAGTCGGAAAAAAAGGAAAAGAAAATGCAATTACGACATTCTTCATTAATTTAAGGTAGAAACGAGCGAAGAAAGAGAGATACCTGGTTGGTATGGTAAAATCGAAATGGTAAGGACTAAGGCGCAGAGAAAGAGAAACTCTGAGAAAGAGAGAGAGATACCTGGTTGGTATGACTATGGTAAAATCAAAATGGTAAGGACTAAGGCGCAGAGAAAGAGAGAGAGAAATGGCAATCACGCAATCACGCTCTTACTCTGTCTCTCACAGCACCGAGTCGCTGAGTCACTCGCACTTGACTCGCATAGTCGCATAGTCCTAGTCGCATGAGATGCGGAGTCCCATCTGATCTGATGAGTGATGACCGATGACTGATGCATATTTTATTAGGCCTTGCCTTGGGGGCCCGGCCTTACCTGGCATGACCCGGCCCAATTTTATTTGTAAGTACAGTAAGAGTAAGGTAACCCTAGAAATAGAAATAGAAATTGTCGCGTCTCTCTCTCTCTCCTCTTCCCTTTCTCTGATTGTCAAAGCCAAAGAAGAAATTAATTGCGATGAAGGTGTTCGATCCATGGCCCGTGTTCTTCAGGCGCGAGTTCAAGCGCACCTGGCCCTTCCTCGTCGGATTCGCCGTCACCGGAACTCTCATCACCAAGTTCACCGCCTCCCTCTCTGGTGCGTCTGAGTCTTTCTCTCTCTCTCCATCCATTAGATATTAGATATCTAGATCTGATTAGACTATTTCATTTGCTTATTATTTGCAGAGGAGGATGCCAAAAACTCCAAGTTCGTCCAGTATCACAAGTACCAATTCTCTCTCATTAGATCTCACTATTTCTCTTTTCTTTTCTTTTCTTTCAATCTTAAACACACATATATATGTGCACATTTGATTTCAGTATAATCAATATGAGGTTCATACACATCCACATCAACATCAACCAATTCCCCAAATAATGAATACTAGGGTTGCACTTGCTCTTCCACCTCTAATTCCTGCCTTCTCTGATTACCCAATACCTCTAATCCCTGTTATCTATGCTATGCCTATATTACATTTCTAACACTTTATCATTACATCATCCACACAACACCACACAACACCACACCACACCACACCACTAAATTAACAATCCTCTACAGTCTCCTTTGCTCATCTATTCACTTTTACTCAAAATTTGCTTTGCCCATCTTAAAATCCTCTAACTTTGATCTTTTTTTTTTTTTCATCTTCCAGGTGAACTCAGCACAGCTGCTATGGATCATATTTGCATGCTAAATAAATTTGACACTTCAGCTTTTTCTTTGTTTTTTGACTTGTGAAACATAGGCTTGTTATATGCCTTTTTTCAGCATCTGAGTTACTTTCATCAACGCAAAATAATTGATGGCTACTTAGTGCACATTATTATTCTTTTTTTTTCAGTTTAGTTCCATTTATCATATGATATTATACTCATATTTTTGAAATCTCTCTAGTCTTGCAATATGCATCAATCGTTCCACTGGGTACATCAAGCTGGCTTAAACAAATTTGTGTTCAGTGTTTGCTCTTTTCCCCTGTTTGGTTTTATGAAACCGACCCATTTAATTTACTTGGAACAATCAGCTCAAGTATCACACCCACTCATTTGAAATTGCTATTAGCTTTTTATATTATTTTTTATTCTTTTGATCGCTTACTGGTGCCATGCCATGTAGTTCAATGTAGTTCAATTGGAGCGAATAGGTTGCAAAAAAGTTAAGCGGAGACCAAGCCTCTTGCAGCAGACCCTATTGATTTCATTCTTGCTTTTTATAGTTTCATCAGTGATTTTTTTTTCCTTTTTACCGGCTAGTACCTAAGTTATAACTGCTATTATTTAGTTGTCTCGTTGATGCGCGGTACCACTTACATTCTCAAAATAATACCATAAACTGAAAAAGTTTATATTTTATACCATAAATCTAGCTTACGAGAAAGAAAAAACAAAAAGGCAGTCTATACTTGAAAAGTATCTTTTAAATGCTTGAAAAAATAGATACGATTCAATTCCTTCCTTATATCATAATAATAGCACTAATCTAAAAAATGGTGACACTATTATTTCTTGGATACAATTTATATTTTCTCTACAAAATTATGTTAGATTAGTTTTTTTACAAATCTAGTAATGATAGCAAAATTAGATTGTCATAATACTCCAAATAACATTTTTATAAAACTTTTGCACTATTATTAATTTTTTACACATCTTTTTGACGATCCAAACATGTACAGTCTGTAAATGGTTACTTCGCCTGTTGAGTGATTTTGTCGTTACAATCTAAATACTCCCTTGATATAACTTTCAATGAAATATAATAACAATCACAGCAAATGTCTACAATTCTATTACTCCTACTCTGAAAAATGAGAATGCAACAATAAACATTGAGCTGACCAAGGCAGATCGAGATTATAACAAATGTTAGTCAACCAAAAAGTGTTTCAAGTTTCTTCATCCCTGCAGAAAGCTATCTTCTTTCTCATCAAGCTTCCTTCTAAACCTGTTGTTCAAAAGACAAAAGAAACTGACTTAAGCATCCAAGAAGAAGTGTGTTAAACATTGTAAATGTTAAATATTGTTGTACTCTCAGTAATTTAATTTCGGAGTGAAACAACAATGGCAATTTACAATGCTCGAGGCACAAATGGGCAGCATCAGGTTAGCAACAGGAGTGGCATCATTCAGTTTTATGCTCTAACTAGTTTGCATAAGAGTCAACCAGACCCGGTTAAGACTGAGTATTATCTCTATGCTCTAAGCTTGTGTTGATATTCTAAACATTTCATTCAAAAAATAGTTTTTCAAATGGAGTTACCGTGAATTAAGCTCTTCAAGGGTACCGACTTCCTCATTTGTCAGAACATCCACGGTCGGCCCATTCATGTACCAGTCCTTCCTTTTTCTGATATGATTATAGAATCCTCAACTCATGTGATTGCGACAATAAGTATCAGAAAAATGCAAATACTACGGTGAGATTGAAAAAAAAGAATTACCGAATAACACCACTTCCTTTGCTCCCAAAGTACCTGGACACGTCCAAGGCATTGTTACCTCCTTTGCTGAAGAATAGTTTTTTCCAGAAAAATGCAAAGATTAAAAATTAAAAAGAACATAATATTGTACAGATCTAGGTATGTTCAACTAATTTAAAGTTTGTAATTGATAAGAGTTCCATAAGCATTATGCTGGGTGAAGCGAAAATGATGGTACACAAAAATAACCAATAATATTAGTATATTACCATAACTTTTTCATGATAACTCATGTTATTTAATTCAGTGAAATAATATGGGCGTTTCAAAACAGTTGGAGAGACCAGAGAGGGCCATTTGTGAATGACACTCTTATTTCTTTTGGGAACAACAAAGGAGGAATAGGAGAATAGCTGTTCAAAAGATGTACCTCAATTCATATCCACGGCGCCCCTTCTTACCAAGTTTAGCTTCTTTTACAGCAGAGACACTCTGAGTTGCTATCTGTTTTTTTTTTATATATTATTATTGATGAAGATAAAATTTCTATAACAACAAGCACAATGGAGTGAAAAATGGTACTAATATTCATACAATTGCTTAATACATATTGCTTTGAACGATCAATTCAAGTTATTGTCACCGCAAGGAAAATGGAATATTACATTACAATCTGATAAAGAATGAATGGATAGTATTTCTTATGTAGGGAGATAAAAAGCAACAACTGACCTCATACAATTGCTCTCTGATAGCTACAGCAATTGCTGGCTGTTAAAATTAAAACAAAACCAGGAATCAGCACCATACTGACTTGCAATGTTATGCACTCAAGGTTACTACTGGCATGCCACTGGTATTTTTGGTCAATAAGAGGAATGAGTTTTATAAATAAACACAGTTGGACTTCTGAAGCCTGGCAACTATTAATGAATCAACTATTATTGAATCAACATATTGCACACCAGTGCTATGGAAAAAGTAAGGTTAGCAATGAATTATGATACCGCGACTTCAGGATCAGCAACATCCAAGTCATTGCATAAGGTTACGGCAAACTCTTCAGGGTCGCTTTCAAAATTGCTTATATCCTAGTAAAATGTAGATGCATGAAAAGGCAAGGTAGAGTTGATTGAGAAAAGTGGTTGATTGAGAATATGGTAATTGGAAGGCAAGTTATAGCGTAGCGTAGCATAACGTACCCATAAGAAAGTATCTCTAACAACAGTGTTATTTACGCGGAGATCTAGCTTGAGGGGCACAATTTTCTCGTGAATAAACATATCTTGACCTCCAAAAGAACGAAATTCTGCCAGTTGGTGCTGAATAAGAGGAGAGGGAGAAAAGAAGATTATTTACAGGAGGATATTTATATATATAGTTAATGAATGAATGGGTTGTTTTTGTTAGGATAAAAAAAAAGAACCTGAATAGATTGGGAAATGTGGGAAACAAAAGTGGGAGGTAATTCCAAATCCTTGACAGTCCTTTTAGCAAAGCTGAGGACGAGAGAATCAGGATCTTGTGTAGCAGAAGAGAAGAGAAGAGAAGAGTGAGTTTAGTGAGTTTAGTAGTGAATGTGAATTGATAGATGCAAAGATACCATGAGGATTCCAAGTGAAGGCATCCTTATAGCGATGGGCGTCGAGATCAAGGTCAAGGTGGATGGGAATGAGGCTCTCTTTCTCTTTCTCTTTGGTAGGCCTGCGAATTGCGATGCTCTCTTAATTAATTAAATTAATTTTAACAAAAGACAAATACTTAGTTAGTAACTCACATTCGGAACTTGATGGAAGAGACAGACGCCGACGCCGACGCTCTCTCTCTCTCTCTCGATGAAGCGCCAATGGCCCCCGCCAGCGACGACGATTTCATCTTTTCTTCTCTCTCTCTCGTTTAGTTCAGTTATTAAATCCCTTTCTTCTCTCCTCTTTTCTTTGGGCCTCATTTCGATTTCACGTCGGCCCATATCTTTCTCCTTGGGCCTCCTTTCTATTATTCTCTCTCTGTCACTGTCACTGTCACTGTCACTGTCACTGTCACTGTCACTGTCAGAGTCTCAGTGTCTCTCTAATCTCTATTCAATTCAATTCAATTCGTGATTCATCTCCTCTTTAATTATCTGCTATTTCTCTAACCACAATTTAATTTTAAACCCATTCATCTCTTTCTCTCTCTCTCTTCTCAACCACCATCACCATTTATTTGCCCTTACAAGCTCTACTTACAAAAATACTACTACACTATACCTATACGTAATCTCACCCCAATATTTATTTATAACCAAAAGCAACACTTCAACATTATTAGATTAATTAATGCAAATACTAACATGCCGCAGCCGCATTTATACCAGAAAACCTAAACTACATATACAAACCCATCACCTTCTCATTACATTTACATAATTTGAGACACCGAATCATCTTCATTTATACCAGCAAGAAATGCAATCACTACCCACAACATTACAAACCCTACTATAACTGATCTCAATAAATGGTTGCACTCACTACCCACATGACTTTCTGTCTCCCTCACATCAATACCCGCTGTTTCATCCACCTCAAACTCTACCTCTTTCCCATCAAATTGCATTTTGCTACCACTGCACATCTCTTCTATCTTCGTTTCAACCTTTCCTATAATCTTACGGCATTGCACGCAGTTGCAATTCCCTCCAAGAAAGCCTGGTATTGTCTCAACAAACTCTCTCAGGACTTTCTGGTATGCTTCTCCTTCCAACCGCATCTTTTGACGAGTTGCTGGCTTCAAAACCTATCAAAATACAACAAACAGTGCACAAAAGAAAAAATGAAGATGGTGCCAAAGGGCAAAAGAAACAAACATTGTGTCTCAGGCTCTCATCCTAGAATTTGACAAATGCAAACCCAGAAACAAAAAAAAAAAAAAAGCACGTGCGTGAGCACACACACACATCGACAACCAAAACTGACCACAAGTCTAGGGCAACACCATGTGCCTTTAAATGAGATTGCTTTCTTAGCTGGCCTAATTTATAAAGGAATTAGGTTCATGTTCTAAATTTATTTCTTTTGAAAATCTATGGTGGCAAAACCAAACAAAACCATTACAGTCTCGACCTGCTTTAGTATAATTCAGTAGTTATGACAGGATAAGAAGTAATTACAATAGAGGCTTCTCAGGGTTTTACCTGGATGAAAGTCTGAGTGATAACTCGAACAACAGGAGGGAGGCGAACAATGAGCAGTCGGCCAAGCCGATTTGGGTAATTTTCCTGAACAAGAGTCGTCACGGCTCTCAGCATCTGCATTGGAAACCTGAATGGAGAAACTCCTTTGCAATCCATCAGAACTGAGATCATTGGCTCATCTTCTTTAACCAAATGCATGATGCCATATTCGATTTGGGAAACTACAATAACAAGTAACAACATTTTTATGGTAAAAAAAATATGCATCAACACAATTTAAGTCTTTACTAAGAGTTCATAATTGTTGACACGTAATAGACTATTTGTCTGTCTTAAAATTCTAAAGCCTTATTACATCCAAGTTTCCCACCGAAGCACCAACTTGAGGAACCAAAAAGAAAAGAGAAAATTACATGTGTGCCAAACTGCCAAATCTAAAGTTGAAAAATTAGAAAATTGCCACTTCAAAATTGAAAGTTTGAAAATTGCCACCCTAAATCTAATTGAGTTAGAAAATTACCACTATTATTGTATAAACCACTCTTCACCCTATCCAATATTTCTGATGGACCAAAATATCCCTATCTCTTCTCTTCCTCTCTCCCTCCATCTCCATACGAACTCAACTACACAAAACAATCTGATGGTCACGGAAGCCTAACTTAAAAAACAAATTCTCTATTCTTTCGTCAAAAAGTAATACCCGTTTCTTTAGATGTAGAACTAGAGATGGATATCAAATAGTAATTAATAAAATTTTGGTAAATAGGTTGGCCGATTGTTTAATTATCCATTTTTAACCTAGTGAATTGCTATTGTTTCTAATTTATTATTTTCCAGATAAGAAACACTTTTTTTACTACTATGATTAACCAAGAGGACATAAGGCAATCCCACTTAGTTTTGGTCTTATTGCTTCTTTCTAATTGGGTGCAACCCTACAATAGTGGGGACAACAATGGTGTTCATCTTTAACAAGTGGAATTATTTATTTATTTTTAGAGATTTAACAAGTTAATTTTGTTTCTGTAAATGAAATTGAAAATCAAAGAAAGTCGCGTATAATGGAAGGTAAGTCTTTTACTAAAGTTCGTTGCTATTAGCCCATTTAATTTTTGTTTGGTATTTTCATTTTTTTCTTCTAACAGCGAATAGGAGGAAAGGGGGTGTTTTTTTGTTTTTTTTTTTTTTTTTTTTTTTTGGGGGGGAGGGGAGGAAGAAGAGAGAAAGGATATTTTAGTCAATATGAAAAAATAGATAGAGAGATGGATGGTTTATACTATAAAAGTGACAATTTACTGATTTAATTTTATTTAGGATGACAATTTTCAAAACTCCAATTTTAGAGTGGCAATTTTCTAATGTTCAAATTTTGAGATGGTGAAAAACTAATTTTCCAAAAAACAAATATATAGAAAATCCAGAAATGGTACAATTATTAAAATAAATCAGAAATAGGTAATGAAAAAAAAAGAGAATATACCAACTGCTTGGGCAAAACGCGGCCTATCCTTGGGGGCCAAACTAGAGCATGCAAATCCAAGCCTGATGACAAGACATGGCCGAAACATGACATCACAGCCATGCCAAAAAACAAGGTGGGACCACCTGTCAAGCTCTTCAAGTGAAAGTAAGTGGTAAGTCTCCCTCCAACGAATCGTCTTCTTGAGTGAAGACAGCAAAACAGAGAGATCACCGTTTGCTGCACTGTGAAATCTTCTGAGTTCACCCATGTCAATCCTAAATGAATAGTATGGAGAACAACATGCTTCAGAATCATTCTCTTTGGCCTACTCTCATGACCCTTTTGGTATTGATTTAAGGCTTTAACATTAATATCTATACCTCAAAAGAATATAGAGTTAGCTGCGTACCAACTTACCTGCACTGATATCATCCTGAATGATGACAGTGAAACCGAAACCTCATATAATATAACCCAGCAATAGTATTTTCAGTAATTCCTTTATTTAATTATTGGGATCTTGCAAGGCCAATGCATTTGTACCATAATTCTCGCATATCTAAGTAAAATACGTTGAGTACCTTTCTGGCAGAGTAATGCCTTGTTTCTCCAGGTCTTTGAAAAGTTGCACCGACCAATTCTCAACAATCAAATCCTCAGCCGTTTTGTCAGAACTGGATTAACAAAAGAATACATCTCATCTACACTAATTGACCAAAAGCAATAAAGAATATTCATGGAATCCGTCTTTTTCAAATCCTCAAAAAGCCCCCTTAAGTGCTGATAACAATCCTATAATTATGCTCGTAATATTCCAATTAAATGCTTATATGAAATAAGGTTTTCTCAGGATCGTGAAACAGGAAAGCGTTCTATATATAAAATAAAATGCGCATTAGGCTTGCACAACTGCTGATGCTGGCATAGTTCATGGGGGAAAAAAAATGCTCACCCGCCTGCATCTAAATGTGATGAAGTTGCTGAAGTTTCATCAGCATCATCTATAGTCTCATTAGGTTTATCAACATGTTTTGAATGATCAACTAAAGCAGTTGTAACAGAAATGAGCAATAGAGGCTTTGAAATGTTCTGTATAGACATAGAAATAGAACGTCATTATTATTATATGATTAATTTCACTGTAGAGCAGTAAGAAAGAGAAGAAGTAGAAGTAGAAGTAGAGTTACCTGAATGGCTGTGATAAGAAAGCGAAGAGGAGTCCAGCGCCGAGCCCAGTTGAAAGGAGGGTAGCTGAAAAGTTGCAGGGCCTGAAGTGCATTCCAGAAGACGGGGCACTTGGCAGCAGAGATCCTTCTTGCTGTCTCTAAGGCAGCAAGTTTTGCCAAGAAACAGATGGCACCCTGCGCCTGCGCCTGCCCCTGCCCGAGTTTGAGCTGTCCCAAAGGAAGCAAGGGAGCCATGATTTTTGGCTTCTTTTCTTCATTTGATGCCTTGATTGATATATACAGGCTGCTCTTACTTTTGTTTGAGGTATGCCTATCCATTGGCGGCCGATCTGATCTGATCTGATCAGGTACAAGACAAGACAAGACAAGACAAGACAAGGCGTGCTCTTACATTTTGGATGGCATCTTGAATTGAATTCTGGTTGTGTTGTGTTGGGTTGGTCTATATCTCAAAAATCTGAGTGCTGCAGAATTGGTAAAGAAAGAAACAAAGTTCAATTGGTCTGAGACTCTTAAAGGAAGAAAATCAGAAGCAGAATAATTTCTTAATTATGCATGCTTGTAAACATCAATTTAATTAATGAAGATAGTGAGAGATTTGGGCCTAGCTCCAATATGGTATTGGTAATTGGTAGCATTACATTACATTGCGTTAATTAAAAATTGGGTGTTGGGTATTGGGAATTTGGGATGGATTGCAATTGAACTTGCAATCTCGAAATAAATCTCCAAAGCTAGGCAAGGCTAGGCTAATTGCGTAGGACCCGAGACGAGCAGGAGAAGCGTAATGTAATTGCGTAAAAGATTAACAACTAACATTAGTTAATAATTCATTACTTACCGATGTGATCTCTTCGTTTGGTTTGGTTTCGTGAATCGTGTCGTTCGTAGAAGAGAGAAAATGGCAACAAATTAGTAATTGCAAAGGAGACTAGGAGAGAGAGCATTAAATTAAATTAAATGCCAACTAATTGATGAGAAGAATAGATCAGATGAAGAGAAAGAGGCGAGAGGACTAACAATTAATTAATTAATTCATTCATTCATTAGGTGGATCGGTTGGCCTGCACGCCTGCCCACAAGCCCACAAGCCCACAAGCCCTGAAGAGAATTAGCTTTTTCCGAAATTTTAAAAAATAATATTAAAATAATATAATCCAATAAAATTAATATCAATTTAGTCAGTTTAATATAAATAGTATCGCAAGATCGGAATCCTGGATTCCGAACGTTAGATCAGATTCTCGGATTCCGATCTAACGTTAGATCGGATTCTGGGATTCCGATCTAACGTTAGATCGGAATCCTGGATTCCGAACAGTGCAGTAACAGGAAATTTTGTCGTTTTTCATGGTTTTATTGTACTTCTATCATAAACATTAATTAAATATATGAAATTTTAATATTAAATTAATATATTATGAAATTTTAGTAATATATTTTGAAGATAAAATATTAAATTAATATATTTTATTTTACTTCTATATATAAAATATAATTATTAATTTATTTTATTTTACTTTACTTCTATTTACAAAACAATATAAATTATTAATTTAATTTTACAATTTTAATTAAAATATGATTATTAACTAATATAATTTAACTAATTTAATTTAATTAATGCATATGATAAAATTAAAATTAATTTTAATTACAAAAAATATAATATATATATTTAAATTTTAATTTATTAATTAATATAATTAAAATATTTATAATAAATATTATTAATTTAATAAAATAAATAAAGTAAAAGGGAAAAGACTAAAAACTGATTTGATTGGGCGGTGGATTCCTGACATGCTTAGATCGGAATCCTGGATTCCGATCTAATGTTAGATCGGATTCCTGGATTCCGATCTAAGCTTAGATCGGAATCTGAGAATCCGATCTAAGCTTAGATCGGAATCCAGGATTCCGATCTAAGCAATAAGTTCGCCACACAACGGCACATTATTTGATTTGATAGGGAATTGACGTGAAGTTTTAAATCTGTTTGCTAATATCGGAATCTCAAATTCCGATCTTATCACTATAAATAGTTGGTCGTTATCACAATCTTAATATCATCTATCTTTTCCAATTAATTCTTAGTCATATAGAAATGTATTCAATTAGTGTTTTTGTCAATCAATCTCCCTTTAATCCAGCAAATAATTTTCGTTTTGATGTTTTTCCACAAACTGATTATGAATCTATTAAACAAATAATTTTGTCCTCATTGGGAATTTATCAAGGTGAGTTCAATTTGAGAATTGTTTCGCGTTTCAACGTAATTATGGACGGAAGGTTTCAACAAATTATTTTGCCGGTGAACTCTCAAAATGAATGGCGATACGTTCAACACGAGTGCTTTGAGGCAAGGCGACTTGATGGTCTAGAAATGCATGTCGATTTACTTCCGGCACAAGGTAAATTTAATTTTGAATTTAATTATGTGACATTTAATTTTGAATAATAGAATTATGTGCTTAAATATATATATTTATATTAATATTAACTATGAAAATAATAATTATAGAATAATAATTAAAATCATATTAAAATCATATTAAAATCATATTAACTATAGAATAATAATAACTATGAAAATGCGATTTATAAATAATAATTAAAATCATATTGAAAATCATATTTTATTAATATTAACTATGCATAAAAACATAAATAAGAACAATTTCTAGAAATGACTTTTAATAAGTAATATTTAATATCGTTATTAACTACGTTTTTGTATGTGATTACTACAATATTAACTACGTTATTATTTAACTACAATTTTTGTATGTGATTGTAACACATTTTTTTTATTATAATTAGGTGGTTATTATAATTATAATTATAATGAACAACAAAATTATGAGGAAGAAGAACACCAACAACCAAATTCAACCAATCAAGAAGAAGAGAATGAAACCATTACATTAGATTGGGATCCTTGGGACCCTAACAGTATAGATCCTCGTGATAGTACACTTCAGGAAGAAGAAGGTACATACTACGAGTCTTACACCGGTCAAGGCACTTGGGAACATGGTGGTAGTAGTAGGCAAGAACATGGTGGTAGTAGTAGTAGTAGGCACGGCCGGCCACAAGAAGAAGAAGATGTCGTTCAAGTAAACGAAGAAAACGAAGAAGAAACACGTCGACTCGATGATTTATACGACCGAGGTCCCGGTTTTCAGTCAGACTATGCAACAGGTGAGGACTTTAGTGATGAAGAAGTGGACTTATTTGAGTCAGAGGGAATCGATGGTGGACCCCAATCAAACGTGAACCCCAATCACCAGTATTACCTTACAGGAAGGACAGAAACATACCATCCCGTAGGGCAATTTCTAGATATTTCTGAGTATAGAAATTCCGTACCTCAACCGTCTCAACCTCATGGATCAGGGCCATTAGCAGAAGGGACAATTTTTTTCTCGAAAGAGCAACTCATAGGAGAGTGTCAAAAATACTCATTACGTTTAAATGTACAACATAAAACCACTGCTAGTTCTCCGAAAAAATTAATATTGAACTGTAAGGAATATGGTTGTAAGTGGCGTATGTATGCCCGTACAGAAAGAGAAGGCAAATTTTGGAAGATAATAACGAATGAACACGAGCATACATGCGTGAGGAGGGCCGGAGACTTCACACATGATAATTTAACGGCTGAGGTTATTGCCAACTGTATTACAAATGCAGTAAAGAGAGATGTCGGTATTTCCTTACCCGACGTTAAATCTCTACTGGAGAAAGAATACCCGAATGTGGTGCCCACTTATAACAAGATTTGGCGGGGACGAGAAAGAGCAATCGAACATCTTTTTGGTCCATGGGAAGATTCGTACAACAAACTACCGAGTTTTTTATTGGCTATACAGAGGACGACACCCGGCACGCAGATAAAGTGGTTGTTTAAAAGCGTAGGTGATCCGAACAGAACTATGTTCGAAGCAGCAGCATGGGCATTCGGGCCTTGTATCGCGACGGTTCCGTATATTAGGCCCGTGATTAGCATTGATGTCTCTTTCTTATCAGGTCGCTATAAGGGTAAATTCTTAGCGGCTTGCGGTTACGATCCTGAGCAACGGCTTGTTCCGTTAGCATTTGCTTTAGTGAGAACGGAGGATGAAACTTGCTGGGGTTGGTTCATGAAATTTCTAAGGGAACAAGTGGTGGGACCAAAAAAATTTTGTGTTGTCTCAGACCGTCATTGGAGAATAAGGAACATGTTTAAAAGACCACAGTACGGATGGCAAGAAAGTGCGGAGCCTGCATTGGCCGTACATCGGTATTGTATGCAACATTTATGTGAAAATGTGTACAAGGTTTCTGGTAAAGACAAAGGTATACCACACAAATTTAGAAATAAGTTGGCTAACAAGAAAAAGAAACGACCATTCATGAAAATGTGGGAAGAACTCCGAGTGACAAACCCTGAAGTTATCGATTATCTTAAGAAGTGTGGTAAAAAAAACGAGACAGATACCAATGAGCGAATGAGACCAGAGAGGTGGGCACAAACTTTTGACACTGGTGCACGTTGGGGTCTTATGACTAGTAACGGATCTGAAAGTCTAAATAGCCGGTACAAGGTTGAGAGAAGACTCCCAGTTGTTGGACTCGTAGAAGGCACTTGGTATAAGACTGTGCAGTGGTTTAATGAAAGGAAGCAAATAGCATTGGGAAGACAGGCAGATGGAGAACGGTGGCCAAAAGAGGTGCAATTAAAAGTCATGAAGCATACTCTTAAAGCGGATAAGGATTACCGTTGTATACTTTACCTAAAATTAACCTTCATTTATATTTACATGTTTTTTTTATATATTTTAATATTTACAGCGCTGATGACTGTGGTAACAATTGATGTTGAACATGGAGAGTTCGAAGTACAGGTGTCCAACGAGAAAGATTTCCCTGGAAGAACGTGGAAGTACAAAGTTCTCATCAACCGAAATTATCAACCGGAAGATCCTCAACTACCGACTAGGCGTGTGACGTGCAAATGTCAAAAACCTCAACTGACCGGAATACCATGTGCTCATGTTGTTGCCATATGCGGTACATATAGATGGGAAGTAGATGAATTTATAGACCCACTATATAGTACAGAGAACATGGTTAAAATATGGTCATCAAGTGACTTCCACTGCTATGAAGACGAAGAGAACTGGCCTCGCTACGATGGACCTGTGGTGTTCCCTGATAAGAATATGATTAATCGGGGGCGGCGAAAGAAGGACCGTGATTGGATGTGGATGGATGCAATGCGAAATAATAAAAATAAAAAAAGAAGAACCACAGAGGACAACAACCCACAACCACCTATCTCTTTGGAGGAACTTCAATCTGGTAGGCGTGCCAACACGCATAGACGAACAAGTACAAGGAATAGAGCTCCGCCTTCAACAGGTAACCGAGGTGAAAGTTCTTTTTCCAGGGAGCCAGTTCAACCTGGCCGAAGTTCTGTTAGCGTAGATCCACGAACTCAAAGTCGTATTAGTCTTGGTATAGGAGGAAATGAACCACGCCGAAATTCCATTAGCGTGGATCCACGCTCAAGTTCTGCTAGGTATGTCACAAGTCAGGGGACATCAATTACAAGGGACAGTCAAGGAGCATCGAGTAGCAGAGCACAAACCGGAATACGTGGTGGAATTTTACGTCTTGGCGCAAGAATAACTAATTTTGCAAGAGGAGGAAGAAAATAATTGTAATTTTTGTGGTGATAATGTATTATTTAGTTGAATTGTACTTTTATGTGATGTGAAAAATAATTGTAATATTCGTAATACTAAGTTGAATCGAGAGCTGTTTTTTCAGTTGAAAGTGTGACTATCTTGGTCCTTTGTCATTTTTGTTTTCAACAAATGGTACGCCTAAAAATATTGAAATTTAATTTTAGGAAAATTGGTCCACCAATTAACAGCTTAGTATTTTTGTTAGAATTTTTCAGAGCGTATTTCCCATTTTTCTAGCGCCAAACTTTTCGAATTCAGAGCTGTTTTTTCAGTTCTAATTTTTCTCATATTTAATTATCAAAATCTTAATTATTAAAAGCAAAAAAAATAAATTAATTAATTACACATAAATTTTCATATGAATTTTTTTTATTTTTCCTTATTTTTAAAATAATTTTACAATTTATTATCTATTTTTCTAATTAATTAAGTAGTGAATAAACAAATAAAAAGACAAAAAAATCTAATATAATTAATAAATTACATATAAATTTAAATTTTATTTTTCCTCATTTTTTCCGATTTTTTTAAATTTTTTTTCAATATTTTCTCTATTTTTTTATTTAATTAACTAAATTAAAAACTAATAAACTAAATAAATAAATAATAAAATAAATAAATAAAAAATTAAACTTACTGTGCTCGCGCGCGGAAAGGAGGTCCGGAGCCGAATTAGATCGTAAACGTTTGATCGGAATCTGGGATTCCGATCTAACGTTAGATCGGAATCCCAGAATCCGATCTAACGTTAGATCGGAATCCGAGAATTCGATCTAACGTTCGGAATCCCAGATTCCGATCTTGCGATACTACTTATATTAAACTGATTAAATTGATATTAATTTTAATGGATTATATTATTTTAATATTATTTTACAAAATTTCGGTAGCTTTTTTAGTATTTTACAACTTTAGTACTTCGGACAATTCACATTCCAGAGTAGTCCAGACACATCAAATTTTGCTACAAGTGATTGATAAGTGCTGTGGAAACAAATTAATTTTCACAATATTTGGGTACAGTACCAAATAGATCTATGAGCATTTTATACTGTACTTGATTTGGTTGTGCCTTTTTTATTTTACTATTTTTTATTTCTCATGCATTTTTTATTCATCTAAGAAACCTCTACAAAAATATTTCATGCCTAATATGCATGTGGGAAAGAGTTAAATTGCCCAAAAATGAATAAATGCATGGAGTGTTTCAGCTTTCTTTATAATAGCCTGGTAGGTATATATAGGACTTTACAATTATTGACAACCATCAAGCATGTAAATCATATTAATCAAGCAATGTCGGCTGACACTATCATCTGATAAACTGATATTCTGTTTTTTAATTTCAGGGGACAGTAAGAGGTGTAGCTGCTCAAAGTTATATATATGATATAATGATATTGCAACAATTTATTTTGAAGTTTTCTATTTTTTTTTTGGATAATCTGTATTTTTCTATTTACTTTGCTATTCATCACACATAATTATAAGTTGGTTTTTCATTCTATATCCTTATGCCTAATGATTTTTTAAGGAAAAAAATGGAGATCCAGTCTCCATCTTTTTATTAAAAAGAAGGTGTATGTACAAATTTAGCCAGTGGCTAAACAAAGTAAAATAAGAGCAAAACAAAAGTTCAAAAGCAAAAAAACAAATGTAACTAAACCAAGTAATCAACCTTATGCCTAATGATGAATTGTTGCATTTTCTAGAGGAGAAAAATAAATAGTTCGAGTGTCTCAACACTCCTTTTACTTCACACTTAAATGCACAAAATGCATGCAATAAGTTTTGCTTTCCACAATATTCATAGTCTGCAATCTTTATATATTACGAAAATTATGTATTAATTTGTTAAGAACTGATAAAAATAAAAAAAAGATCGCACAACGCGCGATTGCATGTTAGTGTGAAGAAAATTAGAATGAAATGATATAATTACATTGATTGAAGTTGATCTTTAAGGAAAACTCGAAAATATCTCATTGTGGTGGAATCAAGCACATTCTATATATATTCTTAAAATTTTGAAACTCCACTTATCATATTGCTCTTACGTTTTGTCTAACTTGTAGTAGTAGTTACGACCCATGTGAGATATAAAAATAGCCATTTGTAATTCATGTCTTTCAACTTCTGATACGATATAGAAGGACATAATTAATGAATCAATGATCAACCAAAAAGTTGAAGATAAGTTTTTTAACTTATATTTTTTAAGAACGATAAAAAGTAAAAATATATTTGAAGGATCACATGCATGTCATTCTTTAATTATTTATTATGATTATTTATTGAATATCAATTTATTATTATTATTTGTTTTTGTTTTAGCAAATTAAGATGCATATTGAACTATTGAAGGAGTGGTAAAATACATAATGTTAAAGTTGACACATCTAAGAGTTTGAGACGAAAGAGGATGTCAACACGTACATTACACACTCAGTAGAGCTACTAAAGGAGGTAAGACCAATCTTTTCTTGCTTTTTGCCAATTAATTAGTATACGTGAGAACTTTAGCTTACTATCCATAAATATCATAAGATTACCCTTTACTATTTTCTATTTCGCTTTTCTCTGTTTGTTTAATTTGTTTGTTTCTTGGTCCTCTTACTGTTACTGTTGGTATCATTATTATTATAATATAAAGAATATAGATATAGCCATGTAGGTCTATTGCCATATCATATTGCTCCGTCACGCTGTCTCACACAACACATTCCCTTGCATTTGCATATATACCTTAGCCCCTAAGAAATTGATATATTGACTGATGAGCTAGGTGCATATATATTTGATCATCTCTCTCTGCTGCTCCTACTACACATCCATCCATCCTGATCCTACCACATAAAATAAGAAGCGCCACCAATCAACAATCACCACTCAGACCAAAAAAAGGCAGTGCGACCTCTCCTTTTCTTCTTCATTCATATATTCAGATATTCTCTCTAGCTTTCTCTCTCTCTCTCTCTCTCTCTCTCCTAGCTATAGCTGCTTCTAGCTAGCGGATCTTATTCTCCACCTTGTCCAACCGCCAGCTAGATCATATATTAATTTAGTGTTGCTTGCTTCCATATCCCGGAATCTATCTTATTCTTAAGCTCAGTCAAATTCAAATTAATACGTACATACCATATATCACCATGGCTTTCACTTCGGTACCCATCTATCTAGATCTCCCCAATTGGAACCAGGTTTATCTCTTTTTCTCCCTCCCTTAATTATTCACTTGTTCTCGTAGATCGGCCTCCAGTACTAAAAACGCACATTAAAACCCAAAGAAACAAAATATATATCTAGCTAGATTATATTATATATAAATACTTGCTGCTTAATCTGAACCCCCTACCTTTTTCTTTGGTATCATTAAATTTACAGCAATTCCAAGCAAACCTCCAAGCTCCGACTGTTACTAGCAGCATCGAGGGGCACCAGCTGCAGCCACCAGCACTGGGTGCAGCACTGCGGCCCGAGTCTGGCACCCCAGGAACAGGCTCCGTCCGGCCAGGATCCATGTCAGAACGGGCCCGCATAGCCAAGATACCGCAGCCAGAACCCGGCCTCAAGTGCCCCCGCTGCGACTCAACCAACACAAAGTTTTGCTACTTCAACAACTACTCTCTCACACAGCCGCGTCACTTCTGCAAGACCTGCCGCCGCTACTGGACCCGCGGCGGAGCGCTTCGAAATGTTCCTGTTGGCGGTGGATGCCGCCGCAACAAGCGCAGCAAATCCTCTGCAAGCTCGTCCAAATCTGCATCGTCTGCTGCAGCCCACCGCCAGGATGGCACCTCTTCCACATCATCCACAGCCACTGGAGGCGGCAGCAGCTGTGGAAGCACTAATACCATCACTATCCCGAGCTCACTCTTTGCAACGCAGTCTCAACTACCATTCATGGCCTCCTTGCACGGCCTTAGTGACGTCTACCCTAGTCATGCTTCCAATCTCGGTCTAGGGTTTCCAGCTGGGATCCAGTCTCTCGAAGCAGTAGAGTACCAGCTTGGAAGCGGTGGCTCTTGTGTGGGATTGGAGCATTGGAGACTGCCCCAGATCCAACAATTCCCATTGTTGGGTCGGGTCGAGGCATCGTCAGCACCAGCTGCTGCTCAGTCAGGCTATCAGTTTGACGATCAGGCAAGTGGGGATGGGGTTTTCTCAGGAGCAGTGCTGCCAAAGGTGACGAACGCAGCACTAATCACACAGATGGCATCAGTCAAGATGGAAGACACCGCACACTCGCAGCCGCAGGGTGTGAATGCCTCGCGTGAATTTTTAGGCATAACTAGCAACGAACAATACTGGGGTAGTGCTTCTGCAGGAGTAGTCAGTGGTGCGGATTCTGGCAGCGGCACTGGTGCTGGTGCAGGATGGGCAACCCATCTTGCTGCCTTCAATTCAACTTCGCCTGCCAACATCTTGTAAACTTGTAAAGTTAATTTAATTGTTCCTTGATGGTTTACTTCAAGTGTACCGTACGTGTACGTGTATTTGTTGGTAGATAACTAGATCCTATCATCCTATGCCTAGCCAGAAGCTTAGTTTTTGCAATGGCTTCATGGGAGGTACGTTTCTTATTTTCTTTTACATGAGTGCATGAGGAGAATGCGCTGGAAATCCGAGATAGCTACTAGACTGGATGGGAGAATTCTACATATATTGCTAGGCATGTTTCATATTCTATCGTTTTTTTTTTTTGGGTCAACTTTTTTAGCTTATTCCTTTTTTTTTTTTTTGTAAGTTAAGCATGGTGGGAGTAATGTGGTAATTTTATCATTTCATGGAGATTAGGATTGATTAGCTTTATGAAGATAGTTGTTAGCATGTGAACCATAGTTTTTATTTTAAGATGAGTAGCTTCTACTGACATGAGCACTAAAAACTTTTGCAAATTTGATGGATTCCTCTGGTTTTCTCTCTACTTTAGTTTTGATACATTTTCACACCCCATTTCTCATATCCGAGACCCGTATATCGGCTACTTTTTCATGCCATGTATATAGCGATCAATTATGCACTTGAGGCGCCTATTTTAATTATATATAGGTAGTTCAATAAATAATAGAGAGGCCATATATATATGCAGCTGGCTATCATTATAATTGATTTGGATAGGGGCAAACTAAATGCTTGATGATTAATTGTTGGTGCTATAGGGTTGTGCTACTCGTAATGCAAATTCTGCTCGAACTATTTCTTACAAATTGCCACAGTTTAAAAAAAAAACCGTGATAAAAAAAATAAAGACGATTTTATTATAAAAACCGTTGTTAAATGAAGGCCGGAATAACAACAGTTTTTATAATAAACTGCATGTCTATATTTGGGCCTGAGCCTGACATTTTTTTTTTAACGGAAAAATTGCCACAGTTTTTAAGAACCGTCTCTATTGTGTTTTACGATTTTTTCGACTTCTCTCCTACTAGAAAGTTTACAGCGGTTTATTTTATTATAATAACCGTGGCAAGGCCTCCGTCTAAAGCCTCGTTTTCTGGTAGTGCTCATTACTTAGTTTCCAAAATTTTCACAATGTGCCAGCAGTGCAATTAGGTACTTCTATATGGATTTAACAAACATAATGCATTTCTTACATCTATTTATGTTAGTATGGAATTGAACTGCTTGGTTGTATTGAAAGAATTGAAATCCCAGGCACTCTCATCTCATTCATAATTATATTTCCTAATTCCAACTAACTAATTAATTTTCTTTTAGTTCTCTTAAGGCTGTTAATGAAATCAGTTTGTCAGTTTATTCTACCCATATCGTATTTGATAAGACGTGTATGAGTAAAATTTTATTTTAGTTAAACTAATAGGTATGGGATGGATATGGGTAAAGAAAATTTTTCATCAATTTAGTGGGTACAAGTACGGATAAGAACTATTTTGTTAAGGTGTGTTTGGATGAGCCATGAATAAGGAATAAGAATAAAGAATTTCGGTATGCGTGCTTGTCCAAATTTCTTATTCTTATACCATGATTTTGTTAGTATAAAAATAAGGGCCCAAATTTTTTATTCTTATGTTGTTTGGGTTGCACAAGAATAAGAATAAGCACGCATACCGAAATTTTTTATTCTTATTTCTTATTTATGGCTCATCCAAACACACCTATATTTGTATATATAATCATGTTATTAGTATATTTTGTAAGATATTGTATTAGTGTCGACTTATGTTAATAAAAAAAATTAATTTACACTTTATTCTATTATAATTTATAATTAGTTATATAATTTTTTAATGTCAGTCGACATGAAAATAAATATATTTCATGATTTTATTATATCTAAAGTATTATCTAAATGTTGCACTTTACATGTATATTTGTTTGATGTTATTTATTTACCATATTATATATATTTTATTAAATTAATAATATTATTATTATTCAATATGTACTATTATTCTATCCTTTCCGTTAATTCTTAACGGGTACTGGTAGGATTCAGGTAAAGTCATTTTTTCACGAGTACGGGTAAGATATGGATAAAAAAAATGAATGGGTACAGATATGAAAATACTTTCTACTGTATCATATTGTACCCTACGCATTGACAGCCCTATGTTCTCTGTCTCCAGTGGTTCAACATTCAATACTACACGCAGCTGCAGGCAGCATCTCAGCACTTATATAACTAGCATTAAGTTAAGCTGCACCTAGGCATAAAAATTATTTAAAGTTTGAAAATAATGCAGCTAAATTGCATTTAACACCACGATTGTATACTATTTTTACTTCTGAAAGGTGATACTTAAATATCATAGGGGCTTTGGATTGAAGTGGGAATTTGGAAAATTTATTTCTCTATTTCTAGGCATAAATTTATTATAAACAATTCAAATTCTTCACAAAGTTACATACTTCCTAATAAATTTATATCTAGGAATTAAAAATTCTCCAAATTCTTAAGCGATTCAAACTGCCTCATATATATTTTCTTATTTCTTTTCAGAAATAGTATATATAAGGAGTTTGTACAAAAGGTTAAAGTGTTGTATATACTAGAAAATAATAATATATACATGTACTGGCTAGTACACCTTCACTTCTTTTAAGAGATCAACTGAAGGATCAACCACTCAGGAACAATCAACCAAAACACGTACTTCAATTTTTACCACCTTTTAGTTTTCCGAAGCACTTGAAATCTTTTCTTACTGTCTGTCATCAATTGCCATTGTCCCCACATATGTAGGCAGAGCCGCAGAGAGCAGCGAAAAAAATAAAATCCAAGACAGTTAGACTGTTAAAAGAAAAATAATTGGCAATCTCCTTAGTTGCACTTGCACAGCACTCAAAGAATTTTCTCTTCACGCATTTCGAGGAAGCTATGATCCTTTAGAATTCTAGAGCTTTGAAGCCTACCCTTGACTGCCAGGGAAGACCATTTTTAACTAATATATTGTTACATAAATATATATACTACATATATATATGTATGATGCTCTTATCAACCTTACAATGGAACGATGATTGTATAAAGTGAGCATTCATTTATACGTTGGGTTTGCATCAACAATGCATGATTGCGTTGCTTCAAAAAGCTTATACATCATATAATGAGTTATGAAATCTGCATTAACAATTTAAATTAGATAACTTACAGAGGTAAATTAAATATCTTTTTTTTTTTTTTTTGAAACATTGACAGATCAGAAGGGGTACGTAGTTTGATCATTTATAGCAATGTGTTACTCTGTCTTCTGTATACTAAATTTCTGATCCTTTTTAAAATTTAGGCTGTTTAGTAATGAGTTAATCGGCGAAATATTAAATTATTGCAGACAGATGGCTGGTCGAATATTTATAAGAGGATCGATGTGTCCAATATATTAATTAATGCTTAAAGGAGTTTGGTGCAAAGTGTCAAATATAAAGCTATCAAGCTCCAAATTAAACAACATGTATATAACTGAAACTAAAGTTATTTGTCATTTTCAATGTTTCCGTTAATGGGGCTATTTCTTTTTTCGAAAACAAGCTAGGGAAGAAACCCCCACCACTTTCTACTGAATCAGAAATTAATATGCGATAATTTGCTCCCAACATCTATGACATAAAAATAACCAACGGCACCGGCAATCCGGCATATTGATGGGTTATGAAATCGGCAAGTAATTAAAGATCGATTAAAAAGCATTTAATTAACATAAAGAATCCAAATATTCAAATTTATGATATATAGTACTTTTGAATATCTTGTTCCCATTATCCCATAATTTTTAATATCTTGTGGTGATATTTAGTTCGGTGTTTAATTAGGGCACTGATGCTGGCAGGTATATGTATGTAAATATGTAGAGTACAGGCGCATGTGAGAGAAAGAGACATGCACTTCTTTTTTGCGAATATGCTTTGCGAGTGATGTGGGTTATGCCTCGAACGATTAAGAGGCTCAAGATATGTTCTTGCAATAGCAGATGTTATATATTTCAGCAAGTTCACACATATTTATGCAACTGCCGGACCTTCTCTCAGATAGAGAATCAGATAATTTTATGTAATTATCTGAACCATGAGACTCATGCAGATTCACATATATTCTTTTAAAAGAAAAAAAAATGCAAAATTGCCTTTCGACAATGCTTAGAAAATTCAGAATTTTAACCTGCCTATGTCTCATGTAGTCCTTTTTGCTTGAAGAAATGGAGACGTCCCATTACATCTAATAATTATATCTTCTACCAGGGTTATAAAAAAGAAAGCAACAAATTTCTGATCATAAATTATTTCCTTTTGAGTTTTGGAATTCGAAGCAAGAATTGGACCTTAGGAGTCAAAGCAAGAGAAATACAAACAATAGTGCAAATATAAAAGGAGACGAACACTTTCGATTTCGATCAGCAAAATAAGAAAGAGAAATACAAACAAAAGAGCAAAAATAAAAGAAGTAGAAAAATAAAGGGACGAGGTGGCACCCAATTTCTAAAGAGAGATATTTTTCCAAACAGCAAACGCATGTGGGTTCAAAATAAATTCAGCTATAAAGAATTTAAATACAAAATTTGTTTCTTTTTTATAAACGTTGTTGTGGGGGAGATGAAAGGTCTGAACAAGAATGAAAAAGAGCATGAGCAATCAAAGGTATATTGGTCAGAAATTTTAGAAATGATTTTTTCCATTTAAAATATGATTTAAATTAATCAAAAGATGTTATATACTTAAGAAATTAGATTAGAGGGGTTATATCTAATATTAAAGATTGGAGTGGTAATATCCAATTAGAGAAAATTTGAAGGGATTATATCCAATTTTGTCTAATTATTAATTAAACTAATTTAACCTTCTTTGGATTTTGGTGGCATCTTTTTTTTGTGTTATTTTTTTAAGATAAATTGGAATCTTAGTCATCCAATTTATTTTTAAATTAAATGTCTATGAAAGACTCACAATCGAATTCGAACATGCGATCTTTGTGTTATTTTATTTTTTTTCTATTCTTTCTCCCATTATTATATACGTACATTCAATATGTATGTAGATATCTTTAGGCAAATTACATATATATGGAATCTAAATAACTAAAAAGTGTGGATGTGTTTTTGAGATGACCCATATTAAACTTTGAGTAATGGTCAATTAATTTAAAAAACTAATACGCAACATTAAAACAAAAGAACTTTTTTTAATAAGTTTGATGAAAGGTTATGACTTTTAAATTGACTCAAATTTTATAACCTGTTTTTTTTTTTTAAAAAAAAGAGTAATGAGAAATACATATATAAATGTTCATTTTTTGTTTGAATAATATATGTTTTAATTAAGAGATGTGAAATGAAAGTATAATATATATAAATTGAATGATGTAATTTTTTTTAAGATAAATTTGTTTCTAATTAATTCACCTAATTTATTTTTAAATTAAATGTATATGAAAGATACTCTAGTTAGATTTTGAATTTGAAACTTTTCACTTAAGATATATTGCTCTTTGCCACTAGATAGTGAATTACAAATTATGGCGTCTTTGGTGTATTGACACGGTACAAAACTCGTGCTACCACAATACGACATGACACATGTACGGATTTAACACGATACGGGTGTGTTGGTGTGGTGTGTTAAAACTGTGTCGTGTTGGCATTTTCAATAAAGTGACAAGGTTTAACACAACACGGTTCAACACGGTACGATTTGACATGACACAATTTTACGATTCTATATATATTTTTTAAAATTTTAAAATTCAAAATTAAATAAATAGTATAGAAATATTAATGCATTATAAAAAACTAAGATTGATTTGAAATTTCACATATTTTTATAATTTTTAAATTCAAAATTTTAACATAGCACAAAAATATCATTACATAAGAATTAATATGATGGATTATTTGAAATTTCAAGCAAAAAGTATCATAAAAATATATTATTTTTTAACCAAGATATTAACAATTAACATCACCTGATTTCTATTATTTTTTAATAATACATTTTATTATGAAATATAAAAAAGATTCTCACATAGAAAATGAATCTCAAAATTTTAATTCGAATTTTTTTAGATTTCTTTTCAGTTTTTAAATAATTTTTATGGAAAAAAAATAGTTTGACACGGTTAACACAACTGTGACGTGGCATGTTAACACAGTTTCCAACTGTGTCGTGTCAATTTTCGTGTTGTTTTTTTTAAGATAAATTAGAGGTCAAGCCTCCCAACTAAATTAAATTAAATGTCTATAAAAAACTCTAGTCGGGTTTCGAACCTACGACCTTTCACTTGAGATGCATTACTCTTTGCCACTAGACCAAGAGCTAGTTCTCTAATTTTTGTATTGTGTTGGTATTTTCCTCCACACTCAACACGATTGCAAATATAACTCGTGTCAACACGACATCACAAGATACTAAACACTTGTATTTGATACGATTGTAATTCTTTGAATGATGTAAATCTGATGGTAAAGTTGTTGGTTGGAGTTAATTTGGGTTGAATGGAGAGAGAACGAAAGAAGGAAAGAGAGGAAAAAGCAAAAGGAGGTGAAATGCCCAGAAAATGGATCCATATAATTATACGTATGTATGTTTATCTGTCGCTGTCGCAGGGAATCTGAGTTCCGTCTACATATATGATATATCATATGCTTTCACCACACCCGATGCATGTGATGCAGTCTTCAGGCCTCAGGAGTCAGGAGAGCCAAAAAGAACGAGAGAGAATAAAGCGCCATAAAAAAATGTAACAACATATATTCTCATATCCTCCTCAGTCCTGAGTCCTGACCCCTTCCATCATACATTATTAAAACACACCCCACACATATATATAGGCATGCATCCTACGGTGGCCATGATTGGGATTTGAACTATTGTGCTGGATTCTTGGGTACTAAGACTTCTTATCAATGTTGCACCGGTACTCTTAATATGGAAGAGTACCGGTACCGGGTACGAACCGGGTACGGGTACGAACCGAAAGTGTCACGTGGCGTACCGTGACGTACCGGATTAGTTTACAGCGCTCTAACATTATTCCTTTCTTATATACTATTCTTATATACTATCCACAATATTAATTCTAATCTTTTCAAAATATTACTATTAATTTATATATATTTTTTTTCCATTACAAATAATAGATATTACTTTTGAATTTCAATCACTTATATTATATATATATGTGTATTATATACGAAGTACAATGACGCTACACAATCTTACATATAATAAAGATGCGTGGATGGTCCCAAAAGTTGCGAGTAAAAAGATGTCTATCAAGGATATGCCTTAAAAGATGCGATAAAAAAGATACAATCGAGTAGATGCCTCTTTCACCAAAGGGTGCTAATATTTTATCTATAAATAGAACTCCATTTTTCAAGTTTTCATTAACCATTTCACATTTACAAAATGACAAACACATATAATAGATATCACATCACTATCAAATAGAAATCCAGATATGATACGTGTACTGTAACATTATGATATTTTATACTATTTTTAAAATTAAACATAAGAATATATTTTTCTATGAGATTTTAATTAGAAACTAATAGTTAAATTATTAAGTTCCTTCAGTGGTGTACACGATTCCTATTTTTGGTGTTAAAATTTTATTTTATTTTATTTTCTTGTCTTTGTATTGGTCTGTAAAGACCTTTAAATTAAGGTTATTCACATTAGTGGCAGTTATTTAAGATAGCATTCAAATTATATCTTGCTTTGTACAAGTCAGTGAATAAATTCTAGGCGCTGATTAAGGGTAGTTATTTTTATTGAGAAGATGTCTATCAAAAGTGGTGGTTATTTTTAAAAAGGCGCTGTTAAGTTATATATGCGCTACCTATATCCCTTCCTCTCTTGCAAAATCCAGCGCCTCCATTCTGAATTCCTTTTTGTTTACTTAATTCTACTAGAAGAGATTTACGCTAGGGAATCAAAGCAAGGATTGAGAAGTAAGTTGCTCGATATTTCCTTTGATTTTCATAAATTGCTTGATAATCTAAATCCAGTGGGAATCCGTATATATATATATATACCAGTATATTGGAGTGAACTTCTTTCTCTTCCTTGGATTTATGTGCGTATATATTTTGATTATACTACTGCTACTTGGGATATGCTATGGATATTTAGTACTATATGTAGAGAGAGATATGCTATGGTGCATCGCGATGTATTGAGGCTTTTGTACATTGCGATCATTATCCGTCAACCGTTTTATAAATTGACAAATCTAATTAAACTAATCTAATCTACATATTGAAATATCATTACAAACCAAATTTTATATTTTTTGAAATTTTTTTACTATTTGTTTCGAATTTTCTAAAACTTTTCTTTTTTGGAAACCAATTAATAATAAAGAAATTCTAAAAATGGCAGGTTTTAACAAAATCGAAAAAAATAGTAAAAAAATTCCAAAAAATATAAAATTTGGTTTGTAATGAGATTTCAATATATAGATTGAATTTGTTTAGTTAGATTTTCAATTTGTAAAACTATCGGCAAATATGGTCGTGATGTACAAAAGCTCTAATACATCGCGATGCACCATAGCATTTCTCTCTATATATATACATATCTAGAGAATGGATATAGTACTAATGTGCATATGGGCCTTATGCACAGTATTTTTGTGTTGTCGGATCGGCGTTAAAATTCGTGCCGAGATCTTGATGAAGGGGCTAGATTGAGGCGCTGAACTCTGAAATCTCTCCGTTAGTTTCTATTTATTTCCGTCTATCGTCTATCTCACGGACTCTCTCTCTTCTCACGCAGAATCGAATCGTTTTCTCTCCTTGGGAAAAAAAGGGAGAATTTGGCAAAAACCAAAAATCTGGACTCGTTCTTCCCGCCGCTACGACGCTACCTCCTCTCAGAGCAGCTCGATTTGTCACTTCATCCGCACCTCTCACCCTCTCACGTTCTTCAATCCCCTGCTCCGCTCTGCTACAGGCGCCTCCTCTTGCCCTTCCGCTCCACTTCTCTAAATTCGATTAAGGACAAACCATTGGCTGTATAAACACAAAACCCAGCGTCCCTCTTTCTCTTCGTGGTTAAACCCTCCCCATTTTTTTTCTTCTCCTCTCATTCTCTCAACACACAACAATTCTGAGCTTTTTGTTTTTAAACTTTTCACACCACTTACACATCCTCTCTTCTCTATTTGCTCGCATCGAAATTTACTTGTGAAAATCTAGACTCAGCAAATCCTCATAAAAGGCACATTTTCCGATGATGCCATTTGTGCTCACACTTAAAAGTTACAAAATTTTTAGCACGTTGACAATTTCTTTGTATTAATTCCTAACCCCTGACATTCAATGTTGGAACACAAAATTATTTTTATCACACAAAATTACTATCAAATAGAAAATAATACATGTGTGCTAAATTGTTTCCTTTTGCAACTTATTGAGAATTTTGTTGTTTTGTTCTTTCATGGACTAATTTTGTCGAAAAACAATTTAGAACACATGAGGCCAACACATATTACAAGCATAAATTAAATGAAAGAAACAAGCATAGATACAATTAATTATAATAAGCATATGGTAACTTGGTACATAAACAGAATCAATTAGTAACTAGCGTAGATGTACAACACATATAGTTACTTGGATATATGGTATCACCCATGTTAACAGGCATCAATTAGTACACAGTAAATAGCATCAATGAAAGAAACAAGCATCAATTAACTTGGGTACATGGTACATAAACAAACATCCATCACACAAATTTAACAACCCTACATCATCTACTCAACAGCACCAAACAGTAAGTAACAACCAATTGTGTTAAAATTAATAACGCATGGGGTACTGGCTTTGCCAATTGTACATGGTAAAGATTGACAAGTTAGATAGCATCATTAGAAAAGCATTAACAGAACGACGCATGGGGTACTGGCTTTGCCAATTGTATTAAAATTAATAAAAGCCAGAATTACATCACGCATGATACTAGCTCAAGTACCTCATTGCATATATCAAATTGGCTGCTACAGAATTACATTATACATTGTATACATCAATACATCAAGTAGAACCTATAATATAGCTCTTGCCAATTGTATAAAAATAAATACAGTACATCTAGGATTAAAAATTGTTGGCCTCTTCCACAAATATGAAGAGATACCTCACAGTAAACTGCTTACTATCTATCTTGCCAAGCCTCTCTATTTTTAGCTGAAATCAAGCCTCTAATTACCTTCGTATAGAGAATCTCCAACTGAGGCACCCCATACTCTTCTGTTAGTTCCATGAAATGCTGCTTTATAGATCCTAACTTATCTGTGAAATCAGCGTCAGGCATCTCCACATCTTTAGTTCCATTGCTCGCAAGGGAGTTGGAACTGACGTCAGGAATTGATAAACAATTTTTAGGCCCATTTAAATTGGGTTCCTAGGTAGGCTCTGCTTGTGTAGAATCATGCCTCACCAAGACAGGGTCGGTATGAGGACCTTTATCATCTTTAGCTGCGCCTAACATGGCTGTGTTAGATAGCACAACAAAACAATCATAAAACACACAATTTTCTCCCTCTTTTTTGATTTAAATTAACATTTAGATGAGAAGGCGTGGTCCACGAAGGTTCTACTGTTTTTCCTATTTATCCATGTCGCGGCTTTTTCGTCATCCCTCGAAGAATGGAATTGGGTTTCCTCGAGAAATGGGAACATAGCCTTGGATTCACCCCCCTTAAGGTTCGATCTCCGTTCGAGTATCTCTTTACGACAAGAGAACCAAAACACGAGTCGCTTCTTAAAGAGGTTTGTTGATTTTGTGGGTCCTTTCTTTCCAGTAGGCGCAAGCCCCTACTTTTAATTACCCCGTGATCGCTCACGAGAACCTCTGATTAAGGGGTTTAGAGAATTATATGTAAAGGCTAGAAAATCATTTATTTTAGGTTTATTTTGAGTTTATTTCTTTGGTCTAAACCGGACTCGATTGGTGTACCAGACCTAATTAACGGGACCCAATTGAGGACACTTAAATGATTTTGTTATTTGAGACAGGCTTGGTTTTGGTTTTGATGTGGAGGCGTTGTTTTTCGGTCCTTAGGCTATTTTGGGCCTTTGGATTTGGGGTTTGAGTTTATCGAGACTATTTTGGGTCTCGAGATTTGATTTGGGTTTTAAGGCTATTTTGGGCCTTGGAATTTAGTTTGGATTTCAAGACTATTTTGGGTCTCGGGTTTGATTTGAGGTTTCAAGGCTATTTTGGGCCTTCGGTTTTGATTTGATTTTCAAGACTATTTTGGGTCTTGGATTTGATTTGGATTTCTAGGCTATTTTGGGCCTTTGGATTTGGATTTAGGTTTCAAGACTATTTTGGGTCTTGGAATTTGGTTTGAGATTTCTCGGGGCTATTTTGGTTCACCTGTGAGACTTAATAATTTTTTTATCACTTGGAGTTGGCTTCGATTTGCTGAAGAGATTTCGTTCTTTAAGTGAAGAGGTTTCGGTCTTGATTTCGGATTTCGTGTTTGGACTTTTAATTTCTTGAGTTTCTCTTTGGGTTTTACCATTTTTTACAATTTCATTTTTTATTTTAATTTTTTTATTCTTAATTTTAGACTTTTGAAATATCTTTTTATATTTTTAGTTATGTTTATTTTAAAAATATTTATTATTTAATACATTTCCTTTTAAAATCATTTTTATTTTCAAAATCCTTTTGAGATTTTATAAAACTTGTTTAATATCATTTTAGAAATTTATAAAATTTGTCTAATATGGAAAATACTTCAAAAATAGAAAAGACCAATAATTTAACAGATTTTTATATCAAAATGTCAGTGAATTTGGTTTATTTGGATTTTTAGGATTTTATGAATATTTTATTTGTATTTTTTTGAGTTTCCTACTATTTTTAATGAATTTTTGAAGTTTCTGCTGATTTGGCATTTTCTGGTTGGTCCACGTGTGCACAGGGGCTGACATGGCCTTGATTTGGCGTTGAGAGGGCTTGCTGTTGGCGCTGACTGGACTTGCTGACGTGGCATTTATTTTATTTTATTTTATTTTCTGACAAGTGGGACCCACGTGTCAGATTATTTTATTTTATTTTCTGACAAGTGGGACCCACGTGGCATTTAACGGGTTTCTGACACGCCAGTGACCCGCTACAAGTGATTCTGCCGCAGCGGATCGCGTGTGGTACGGGTTTGAACCCTTCTTCCTCGCCTGGAGATGGTTTTATGCAGAAAGGTCCCTCAAACTTCGTCGGCGAAATTACGACGTTTTAGGCCATCGTTTCGGGCAAATCTTAGTGCACTGGAGTCGTCCCTTTGAGGAGAGCATCTTGGTGTCATCAATTGGAGGTTTGGGAACTTATATTGCCTCCTAAAACTTGAGATGCCTCGGACAGACATTAATGGTGTTTGAAGTTCTTGGGTCGTTTTCTTTTGCCAGTTCGAGCATTTATGCAACAATTGAGGTGCCTGGATAATGTTTGTAAGATTGATGGAGCTTGAAGAAAGCTGCAACAGGGCGATTTGGACTGAGGCATTTCGGCTTCAATTTGAACAAAGATGAAGTTCTGCCGTGGGACCCACTTGGCCATCCTTTTGTGCCAGAGACGATCCAGATAGCTTCAGGGCATTGACTTTAACATGTTTAAGCATTAAATTTGATTTGAGGCATTGTAATTTGATGTGAGAGCCAAAGGAACAGAAAGTATGCTTTACTCACTTTTATTCAATTTTCAATTTTACTTGTAAATCGTTTTGCAGTAAAAAGATTTAACTCTATAGCTTATTTGGCCTAATTTGAACTTACTTTTGATGTCAAAGACATTACAGATTGTATAGGAGGCATTTACACATGTTTTAAAATTTCAACTTGAATCAATTATGCACTTTTATCACTGTTTTTGAGGATTTTTGGTTTTGAGTTGCCTCAATTGCAGGAAATGCATTTGCAGAGGTCATATAGTCTGAATTTAAACACTTCAAAGTCATATCTTGTTGTCTCATGAGGAAACATCCAATTTCATTCATTTTCAATCCTGATCCAAAAAGCATCACTTTAATTATCCAATTATTTTTCAAATCAGCATGAATATTTTTTAACATCTTTACAAATCATTCAGGAATGTATTCTTGCAGAGAGGTCCTCACCCTTTTGTTTATTTTTATTTGGACAGATTTGTTCATGTACCTAAACATTTTATTTAATAATACTATGGGACTAGCTTAAGGCATGTACAAGCATGCAGATTCTATGTTCCTTTATGCACTTGGGTCCATTTTGGCAGCATAACACCTAAGTAGCATTAAATTATACAAAAGGTTTCACAGTTTGAGCTATTTTGAGCTCAAACCATGGAACCTTGGCCTTAAAACTGAGGAGACCTCAATCAAAGCCATTATTTTGCCTATCCTTGAGCATGGCATCAAGGTAAGCGGATAGGCACCTCTCTCCAGTCTTCAATTGAGGAGACCTCAATGGAAAACCTTAATGGAGAGAGGTGAAGAATTGGAGGACTAGAGGGAGAGGAGAGAAGAGAACAAAACAACCAAATTGTATTTCAAACACACTTATTTCGATTTGATAACCAGGATTTACAAGAAGGAAGCTCTTAATTCTACCTCTCCTCTTCTTTTCTCAACTGTTTGTATTAATGCCTCTCACAATTACAACGAGATTCCCTCAATTGAGCACAGAAGTGATATTCTAAGACTAACCTAACCTAGCCCCCCTCTTCCTCTCTTTTTTTTCTGCTTCAATTAAGCGTTTATATAGCCAAAGGATTAGGGTTCCCTTTTCTTGGCCGTGAGCATCTTCACCTTTGATTTTGATCCAACGGTCTGGCACTGACTGCGCTAGGGCTCTAGTTTCACAATACCAGAGGCTACGTTGCTGGTTTTGGGGTTGGTGGCTCTGGAGAAGGCCACGTCGACAGCTTCCACCATTTTACCCGGCGTCTGGCGGTAAAACGTCGGGGTTTTCATCTTCAATTCCTTTTTACTGGGGAGAGAAGCATCTGACGAAGGGGACCCATTTGTCGGATTTAGTGAGAGTGAGTGAGATGGACAGAACTGTTCCTTCGTGAACCAACGCAATCCACAAAAGCCACCCTCCTTTCGGTGCATAGACCAAGAGTACCCAGCATCAGACGAAGAATGGTAACTTCTTCAGGGGGGCAGCGACATTTCTGGCCTCCCCTGGATCCCCTCCAACAGATGCACGCGCCAAGGGCTTTGCATTTTTCTGGGATTTCCATTTGATTTTCGCAATTTCCTTTTTATTTCTTTAAGGCCAAATCAAAATAAATTGTTTAGGGGCCTTCCCTTGGGTATTTTTGAACGAAATTTTATGGGTAAGTTTATAAAAATATAAGGAATCTAATGGTTCAACTGGTTTCGGTAAATTCCTCACAAATTTATTTTGGTAATTTTGTGAAGTTTTTGGGTTTGTTTGCAAAATTTGGCATTTGTGTGGGCATTTATGGGGTTTAAAAATTATGATAATTCATCATAATTCTTAAGGAACTTTTGGGTATTTTTTGGTGATTTTTGGAGTTTGTTTGGTATTTTTGGTAATTTGATTTTGTGTTTTGGAAATTTAGTTTTCGCTGTTTGACTTCTGGTTTTCGCAATTTGGTTTTGTTTTATTTGGTTTTGAGGTTTTAATTTTTAGGGTCAACAATCCATTTATGACAATCAACCACATTATACAGCAGAAAAGCAATCAATTAGTACCAATGAAAAGAGAATAACAATAAGCAACTAAATATTCATTCTTGAATAAGATACCATTTTGAGAATAATGAAAAAAGATAAGTTAATTTCTACCATAATAATTAATGCTTAATTGGACAGAATCAATGCATCTCGAAATCCACAAAAATTTTGAAATTGGAAAATAAATTGAACAAAATTAAACCGAAATCAGATGTGCTCAACCTATCCAGAAATGAATAAGATTAAACTACAAGAAAGAAAAGGAAGTACCTCAACCTACAGTATCGATCAAATCGGTAGAGGTGTTGGAGTCGCTAACTGTGCTCAACCTACAGTGTCGAGTCGAGGTGTTGGATAGAGGCGCAACCTAGGGGTTTTGGTTAGAGGTGAAAAGAGAGGAGATAGAGGTGGACAGAGAGAGCTGCCGGTTGTTGATGGCGATCGAGAGGAGGCACGGCGGAGAGAGAAATGCTAGGGTTTCAGATTTTTATCGATTGCTTTGCGAGGAGAGAACGAGAGAGTATAAAGAGGAGAAGCTCACGGAAACGGAAAAATCAAAACTAACGGAGAGTTCTAAGATCTCAACGCCTCTATCTAAGCCCTCGATCTAAATCTTAGTGCGAATTTTAAAGCGGATCCGATGGAACAGAAGTGCTGTGCATAAACCCAATATTCACATTAGTGTACTATATCCATTCTCTACATATATATATATATATATTATTTTTTAAATAGGAAAACATGTTACGAATAAACTATTATTGTGTTGGTTGTCATTGCATGTTTCGTTAAATTTCACAACTCTCCGGGTTGGAACTGAATACCGCACGGAGAGACTATTTCAGTCTCTCATCCGTTGTTTCTCCATGTATATGGGTTCCAGGTATTGAAGATCAGGATCTATTTCTTTCAAATGTAAGGTTCAAGGATGCGGGTTAAAGATGCCACATTTGCTTTGAATTATTTATTTTATCTTTTTGAACAAGAATGGATTTGGAACATTAGACGATCAGGGGAGTCTCATGTGATAGTTTACCCTGATAGTCTGTGTCTTTTCGTTATTTTTATTTTGTTGCTGAATACTTACGGTTGAAATTCTATGAAAGTGGCATCTATTATCTTATGTGAATTAATTACATTGCATATGATGTTGTGCGCCTTGCGTATTTATATACGCGACGGGTTGTTGAGATACACTCCGAGTCGGGTAAAAGTGACCCGGGGTGTGACATATACGTGTCACGAAAATTTGGCTTGCAACTGATTGAAAGACGAAAAATATATGAAACATGAATTTTGTTCTACTAGATAGTAAGGTAACTTTTTTATGCACTACATTTTTCCTCTATATCATTTTGATTTCAATATTTAACAAGAATTTATGCATTTGGGACAACAATTTTATGGACATATATGAATTTAAAAATATTGGAATATTTAAAATTAACAATAATATTGGCATCAAATATTATGTTTTTTTATTAGAATACTTTTTATTTTGATATTGCATATTATTAACGGACCCAAAATAATTTTACACAAGGTGCCATGTGCGAGATTGTATTGTTCAATATAGAACATATTAGAGGAGGCTATTGTACGATCCTCCGCAAGTTTTGTATTGATTTTTCCGCAAACACTTATGTTACTATTTTGACATAAAATCTTCTTGTCATATTCGTGTGTTAACTAATTTCAAGCCTTTTAAAAATATTAGAACAGAAAATACTGACTTCACAAAGCCTATAAACACACGTATTGTTTAATTACTATAATCATATAAATTAAAATTTATAATTCTTAATTACAATTTACTTATTAATTTAGGTATTTTTAATATAATTTTTTTTATTCAATTCAATTTTTAATATTTCGCAATGCTTTTTATTTGTAAACAATCTAAAAATTTTGTAAACATTAAAAAGAATTGTATTCTTATTTGTAAAATAAATAGTTGCCCTTTTTATTTGAAATTATTATTAATAAATCATAATTAGATTAATTAGATGCTAATAAATGAAAGGGTGCATTCATGTAGTCTATATTCAATGAACGAGTCCCAAAAAATATCTTACACTAACTAGATAATTGTTTCATCTCCTTCTTAAAGTGCAGATATATAGTTGTAAATATAATAAAGTATACTTTTTAATTAAATAAATATTAAAAATCATTATTAGGTTACTTAAATGCTAAAAAAATGAAATGATGGGATAATATATCATAAAATGTCCTTTTTATTTTAAATTATTATTGAAAAATCATAATTAGGTTAATTAAATGATAAAAAAACGAAAGGGTGCGATTTTTTATTATTGAGAAATCATAATTAGGTTAATTAAATGATAAAAAACGAAAGGATGCGATTTTTTTTATTTTATATTATTATTAAAAAATTATAAATAGGTTAATTAAATGTTAACAAATGAAAGGGTGTGGGCATGTAGTCTTATTCAATGAATATGTGCGAATGAAAATGTGTCTTTTAAAATATATTTCAAAGAGTTTCAATTAATATATATCTTTCCAAAAGGATGAAATCAATTTGATGCCTCAAAAGGTGTGATTTAAAAGGTGCATTGCCAAATGGTGCAATCCAGTGGATGCCTCATCCACCATATAGTGCCAACAACATTTTATCTATAAATAATACCTCTTTTTGTAAGTTTTCATCAATCATTTCACATTTACAATAAAGACAAACATAATAGATATTACATTACTTTCAAATAAAAATCTAGGTGTGATACGTACACGGATACTAAAAATTTGATCCGCAAAAAAATTCGAAGAGAAAAACATGGGGGAAGAATTTTGTTCTTCTAGAAGTAAGGTAAATTTTTATCCAATAATTTTTATTAATACCGAAATGTTTAAATCATTATTAATTTTCATTCTTGAGCAAATCAATTTATCGAATTTATCTTCTTATAGCAAATATACTTTAAAAATAAGTTCTTTCATATTAAAATCATGGATTAAAAATCATCTATATACTTAAAATAAAAATTAATGTCATAATGTCCCATATATTGTTTATGATAGATACCATTATCGTCGAGCGAAGCTCGACGCACATATCTAGTTAATATAACATAGCGTGCATGCTAGCTATATAGGACTAGCTTTCATAAAAAAAAAAAAAAACTGTATAGAACTGGTATGCAATTAAAGGATCTAATTAAATTAACTTGATCGCCTCCAACACATCGGTCCATGACAGTAACAACATATATATTACATAATCATTACCTCCTTATTCTTCCACGTGGTCCTCGGTCCCCCACACATGTGCATCATTTATACATAGAGAAAGTTTAATATACACCATAGTATATGGTTTTCTATGTATAACTGACTTTTTGAAGGTATTTTTGTAAATTAACAAGTCTAATTTAACCAATCTAATCTACATATTGAAATTTTGTAGCAAACCAAATTTTACAATTTTTAAGATTTTATTACTATTTTTTTAAATTTTTTTAAAACATACTATTATTGGAAACAAACTACTATTTACAAACATTCAAAAAATGACAGGTTTTAAAAAATTCGACATAAATAGCAATAAAAAAATAGTAAAATTTGGTTTGCTATGAGATTTCATTAGATTGGTTAAATAAAATTTGCCAATTTATAAAAATACTCCCGAAAAAGTCCACAGTGCATAAAAAACCCTATGCACTATGGTGGATTAATCAATTCACATCACCCATCTGAATTGTTCAACCATAATCAGAATCTCAAATAGATTCGTAATAGATAAAATGATCACCAATTTCGCAAATTAGTTAACCGGGGTCATCATTAATAACAAGTAATGAGATCTTATAACTGTTATTCCTGCCATCGCTAAATACAAAGCGAACATATACAGCAAACAAGGTGAACATATAGACATTATAAGTGAACACTTACAAACAAATAAGTGTTGTCATCACTTGTTCAGAAGTTTACATGTATATTCAACTTATTTTCATTAAACTTATTTGTTTGTATGTGTTCACTTAGATTGTCTATATGTTCACTTTATTTGTTGTAAATGTTCACTTTATATTTAGCGATGGCATGGATGACAAAATTACAGATGGCACTAATCAATTTCCACAAATAATTATCCTCAAATAGCAGCAGGGAATGTTTAGCTAATATCTATACGAAATGAATTTAATTAGTTACTTTGTCGCAAGCTTGTTCTGCCTGTCCGCTCACTGGCTCCAACGGATCTATTTTCTAAATTTTCTAAATTTGGTTACTTTGAAATTTGATTTTCTAATATAAATAGTTTTTTTAAGCATTATACATGCAGAGTGATCTGTTAAAATGCATTGTACCACATGTGAAAATGTAATGTACCGGTACCAGCATGTGTTTGTCAGCGTACATACTGGTCCAAATGGTGAACCCTAAAAAAGATAGGTAAATATAGGGTATGTTGCAGAATTGAATCATCACTTTTATTTGATAATCGACATGCAATTCGTATTTTGTGTGGTTAATAAATCAGAATTAAAATGTATTGTAGATATGTGAAGAATGCATTTGTAATTGATGGTAAAAATAAAACAAGAAACTAAGTTGGCGCTATCTAGTTCGTGGGATGTATAATGCATTTGTCTTAATTTGCCTGACTTGTATTTTATTTATTTATTATTTTTTTGAGGAAAATAAATGTTGTATTGTTGCTGCAGTCCAGCCCACAAGTAAGGCCTCGGGCTTTTAATTTAATGAAATTTGGATATAACCCATGAAATATTGCCAATTCAGAAATAACGCCTTCAATCTTCAAAATCAGAAATGATCACTTCAATCATGTTTGATGAAATATATCTTCTTATTAATTTCCTTAACCAATTTGCCATCGTTTGATCTTTTGCAAGAATAGATTTACTTGGTTTGTTTGCAAGAACAGATATTCCATTTAATTTTAATTTTCTTTTAAAACTCAAAAGGGATCGGATTATCCTGGTTACATTTTGAGTTTTCCAAATAACGTATTTTCTGCGCGCGTTTTTTTATTGCAATTTAAAAATGTGACGTTGTTTGCAGGAAAAAAAAAGAAATTAGCTTAGCTGAGTCGGATTTTATTGAGTTCCAAACATCAAAAATATTTAGATAGTGAGAGGACCAAACTGACCTCAACCTTACGATTTCAAATATAGGCCATATCATAAACAGGTGTGCACATGAGGAGGCGGGCAATTCCATCGTGAACCGTTCAATCTATTTCAATCACACGCGCACCGTCTTCCAGCACAACCACCGTCCACCGCAGATGGAAGGAAGGGCGCAGCTCTGATGTCGGCTCTCGGCTGGCACTGCCACTGCCACTGCCACTGGGCAACAGTTTTACAATTTCTTCTGCCCACTTGTATCAACAATTTGTGGTTACTTTCACAAAAAGAAAAAAAAATATGAAGATGACAGTAAACTGCAATTTGCATAACATTGTTCGGTGTTCCTGCTTTCAAGTTTCAACAGCTTCTGCTGTTCATAGAAACACACGATCAGATGCCAATGCCATTCATTAATGTTCAAAATATCCATACAAACATACATCATGCACTTAGCATTACTTGTTGCTACCAGTTTAGCACCTCAGAAACAAACTTTCCTAATGAAGGTAACAATTAGAATTACACTCTGAACAAATTCACAGCCCTTACATCCTTCACTTTTATCAGAAGCACAGTACAAAAGGTCCAAAAAAAAAAAATGCACACCGCACTATTTTACACTACTCAAACAGTCGAATTAAAAGTGCACTTCAATTGATTAGCTCCTGTACTAATTAATTTCAGATGCCACTTGTTTGTGCAGTCAGATCAAATCAGCAGAAGAACATGCTGTTCTGTACATCAGTGTTCAAGAGTGGTAGCTCGGGAACAGGAGGTACTACACCTTCCCCTGATGATGCGTCAGAAGCATAATCCTCAAATTTTATGAACTGAGACAGCTGCGCAGCGGCATGGTGGGCATATGCTATTGGTGCAACTGTTGCAATAACAAAAATACAAGACTTAATTAAGCAATGAATGGCTTAATTTGCAGTTATTATAGGAACAAATTAGTTATGGCAAGAAAACAGTTGTCTTTATTAATTACCAATTGAGATCGCACTATTGCTCCTCTGGTACCTGCATTGATAGTATTAAAGAAAGCCATTACTACATAGTTCAAGATTATTAGTTGCGTTAATTGGTTTCCTAGTGGATTATTTAATAACTTTAGTTAATATTATTTAACAAATTGATATATAATAACTTAGATTGCGTACACATAGGATAATGACAGTACGAGTTGCTGTAGGTCATCAACACCAAATCCAATCTCATCAACCAGGACATGGTAATGTACTGGCCTTGAGGTGCCCTGTAGTGTCCAAAAACAATACAAACAAGAATATATCAATTCTCTCCAACCAAACTCAAACTCAAAGTTAATATCCTATAGCACCCACTATATCAGGTAACTGAAATCTACAATCTTGTAAAATTCTGTCAGCATATACTGCTTCAGTTTAGTGAAATTTATTGTTCAAATCCTGGTAGCAATTATGGGCACCAGAGTCTAAGTACACATACAATGATCCCATTATGAGCGCACATGTAGAAATTGTGGTGCCTTCCATTAACTATGCTTGTATCAACCACTGTGCCTAAACAATTAAAATTTGCAAATAAAAAGAAATTCAAAAGCTCCTCTAATTCAAATAAGTTAAAGAAGATAAATCATTGTGTACAGAGAGGATCGACATACCAGGAGGGACATTTTTTTCGGGGGTGTCAGCTTGGAAAAGTTTGGTGTGATGGTTCTTCTGAGCAATTATCACAGTAATTTTAGGCAGAGGTCCTTCACCCATCATCACATAAGCCTGTTAATTCATCTCAGGGCTAGTTAGGTTGTTAGTTAGTTAGAAAGATAACTAATTGATTGAGCACTAATAACTTCACTATTTATTATCCACAATCCTTTATGATTTGATCCACTTCAATGTTCAAAACTTGATTGAACTGGCTTTCACTCACACCGTCCCTGCAATGAAGAAGAGATATAGAACCACAGCTGACTTTATTTTTTCATGTCGAATTTCCTTTTGACAGAATCCTATATATATGTTTGTTATATTTTATTTTAATGGAGTAATTCCTATGACATTGTGGCTGGTACATAAATAGAGAATGTATGTTAATTTGTTATAAATCAATTAAAACCCACATGATTAAGGCTCACAACTAATACCTAACTATATAGAAACATGAACGTACTTACCTGAAGATAATGATCTGCTCTGGCTTCTGTCCTTTGCTGCTTTTGTAAAATTCAAACAACATTTCCCTACAAGGAAAAAATATGCATGATAAAATAAATTTTACCTACAGACAATTATATCAACCACTTGTTAGAAATTTCAATGGAACCTTATAATCCCGTCATCACCATGTCCGTTAGAGTTTGGAATACAAAGGGAATCAATCAGTTCCATCTTTGGCGACTGTGTGCGCACAGAGGCTCGGTACTTGGAAATTGATGGCCAGCACCGGGATCCTACAACCTGCAAATTGCAATGGGGATTTCACCAAGCAATCAAACAGACACTCCTCTACATTGAAAAGAGAAAATTTGAAAACTTAATCGAATTGTGAGAGGAATTAAGAACGATGAGTCTTGGCATACGGCTGCAATGGAGGGCGTATCGGAGTGGCCAGCAGAGCCGTGCGAGACATCAAGTCCCAGAATTAAGGTAGCCTTTTTCTGAACAAGAGGAATCGCTTTTCTATCCTCCAAAGCTAGGACCCAGTTAATGCCCCCAAGCTGGTATAACAAAATTGAAAAGAAGATGATTAAATATATGTAAAGTATCAGAAGGAAGATAACATCGTAAGATAAATTAATTTTTTTTTAAAAAGGGATGTAATAAGTTGAGTAATGTGAAATGCTTCACACCTTAACATTTATTTTCAAGATGAGGTTTTGGAAATAGGTCTCATTGTGCTTGCCGGTACACATGCATTGACTCATAATTCCTTCCTCTTGAAGACATTTCTTTTTCCACGGTCCTTCAAAGAATTAAGAAAAAAAATAGTAAATTCAGTTGTACGTGCCTATCATAAGTCATTATCTGGAAAGCAGCTCAGCTGAAAATTTTTAACGTAGAAACACGAAATCAGGCCTTGTGTCTACTTATTAAATAAATGAAAGCTAACTATATATTTATATACCATAGAGGTCATTGTGTTTCCTCTCAGGAAGAATGCATAGAATGAAATGCGGCTTGTCATGCAGCTCTTTCCTGAGTTGGTCAAACATCCTCTCGACTCTGATAATGGGCCCCGTTTCTACATACCGGCTTTGCTCCATAATTAATGCCTGTGGGTGGTCAATATGCTGCATGAAATGTAAATTGTTAGCTGCTCTGCACATATATTTAATTAAGCTTGAAAAATAATGTAAACAAAACGTGCAGGTAACTCACAATGCCTTTGCGTCGAGCACAGTTGATGACTTCTCTGGAAACATAATTCAGATCGACTCTTGCAGAGAAGTTGACAACTGCCCACACACCTATCTTAACTGGATCCAGTAGAATCTGCACAAAAATGTCTCATCAAACAAGCTTATTTTTTCAGTCACAAATCATCCCTCTAAACTCTTAAGGCAAATTTTATGTCAAAAATCGAATGGATGCATAATATCGAAGAAAATTAAGGAACCACAAAATTATATAGATTTTTTTTTTATTGTTCCTTACCTTATCACTGATTTTCCATTGGCCGCGATCAGGAGTAAATCCCACATCATTACCAAAAATTAGCTGCGCAAATGAAATGCATAATATTTAGGGAAAAATCCACAGCATCCTCAACACAAAATTTCATACATGTACCTGCAAACTTGAAATTTGTACAGTCCCCCCCCCCCCCCCCCCCACAAAAAAAATATATTCAATATCACGTTCCCAAGGTTCCAGAAAGATAATTTGAGGTTTGGCAAGGCAGCGGTCACTTTTTCGTTTGCAATAAAACCTTTCGTTTCTGAAGAGAATAGTAAAAGAAAAATTTGTGGCAAGAAATCCTACTCTTGGAGCAGGAAGAACACAACCAGTTAACCTTGTCATCTCTTTCTCTATTTGGATGCCACAAGCAGCAAGTAACGGATCCTCATCATAATTATTACTTCTTACTGCCTGTAGTAGAATTTTCAGATGCACATAATTTTGTCTATGTAGCAATTGAAAAATTATCATACTAAAAGTCACAAATATGTCATATCTATATAACACTATTAGGTTCATCGGCTTGGTGGTATTACAAGACTGTTTCCTGCTTAATTTGTAATTCCCTTTCAGTTTGTTAACTTTATGGCGCATGTATATTCCAAACCGAAAACTTTGCCGAGAACAAGTATATGCTGACTCACCTGGGTGATGATTTTTCTTTTCTCATGAGGTTTTTGTCTTGATTGCTGCACCAGAGAAGCCCTTTGTTTGGAGGACAAAGCCTTGGTGTAGCGTTGCAGAGGGATCAAGTCACAGAGCTGCATCACAAGAAATTTGCACATTATCATATACATGCTGCTTAAGAGCTTAAATACTTTTGAATCCTAGACACCGCAACTTCATGCATATTACAGAGCTAACACAAATGAGAGAGAGAGAGAGAGAGAGAGAGAGCCTCTAGTGGGACGTAAATGGGATCTCTCTGCCTGCCAATATCAAGGCAATTGTATTCTGAAGACCAGGAAAGGTCGAGCTGATATCGTCTCTTGTAATATTCTGACACAGTGATTTCGACGGTACGGCATTCTCTGTCTTCATCCCTCACATTCCACAAAAACCTGCATGATTGAGAATAATAAACATTTCCAACTATTACAAATTATTTTTTTTTTCAAACAGTGTATTAATTGTAAAATCTTGATCAAGAACCTTTGTCGATTGCAGGGAAACTCACTAAAGCCAATAATTTTGTGCTCCATTTTGTTGTGCTTTGTTATAATCCTCAAGTTTCTCAGCATTCTTTTGGCCTATTTAATAAAACAGAATACATCACAAGCAATTTTTAAGGAGTTTTGATGGAAATATAGTCCAAAACTCAAGGTCAGTAAACGAGACTAAAAAAATAGTAGTTGGTAACAATAGGAAAAACTATGTTATCCCCCAATTGACTATGTCCATATTTCTTGGAATCAGTTGAAATACTTTGTAAGGATATACTTTTCTTATTAACAAATAACAAAACATGCAACCCAGACTGATCTGGTACATTGCTGGAAGGGATAAGCTTTGCAACCAGTTTCTCTAATTGCAATGCAGTATCAACTATAATGTCGCAGTCCCAGATGTATTTCACTGAGATCTGGAGTTCCAACCATTAATTTTATCAAGGTTGCATGCTGTGTGGATCTCATACAAAAGATACTTTTGTGTCCTTGTTATCTCTTCTTAGTTTTATTTGTTTAATTTCCTCGTTGAAATTCTCAAGTTAACTATTATATTAGCTAACTGAAATTTTTTTTCCTTTCCTTTTTATTCACATTGCAAATGTTCTCAACTGGCTTTTTTTCCATCCTTTTTTGTTATTTTGTGTTTTTTCTAATTACTATCTACTAATTTATAAGTTTTAACAAATTTAATTTCTATAGGATTCTAATTAAGAATCTATCACATATACGAAAAATAATTATAATTTAGCTTATTACCAATTTATTCAAGTTTTTTATGAAAAGAGGATTTTACCTAATGCGTGATGCATGTTCATTCAGTAACTAAACAGTTGTTGTGAAAAATAATGAAATCCTTACATTACCTTGATCCAGTTAACCTGCTTGGGCTCTTCAACATTCTGGTTAGCAATGAGAAAGTCAATAACTGGGCCCGGCGTCAAGATCATGGTCGTTGCAACATCTGTGTTGGAGATACATGCATGTTAAAAATTTAATTATACTTAATTAAGATTCAAAACTCAGAATTAATTTTGAGTTTGAAATGGACATACCCATGTTTAATGACAAACCACCACCTACAGTTGCTAGAAAACTAGAGTGTACTCCCCGACAAGCTGTAACTCCACCCCCCAAATCAGTAAAACTTTTTGAGTCTCCGTTAAAAAAGGATTGCCTGACCAGAAGGCATCCCCTGAAAAATAAAGGGATATTAATTTTTCTTGTGTAGCTAAATAAAAGAAAAACCTTGTATCTTCTCATGAAAAAAAATATTCCTTCATGTAAATCTGCTTTACTTTTGGCGCAGGATAACTTTACATGACAGTATTGATCATGAACATGTTCCATTACATACTGCCCTTTCAAGTTTCAATTCCTTCAACTTTCAACAAGCAACTTGAAAGGAAAGCCTCAGTAAAGTGATAAATCATTTAAACAACGCCAAGGTACAGATACAAATTAGTAAAAAGAGTAGAACATAAACTGGATGAAACTGACATTCTAGCCTGTTGCTGCCTCAAGATGAGATTGAGTACCATGACCATGAGTGCACCTTGAGCCTCAGGCGGTTCTCCTCTCCTGAGGGCAACAGAGCCAAGCGGGATTTTTGAGGCATAAGTTAGCGTCACTTTAAACAAAATTGTTTTGTGCATTCGCTTCATCCGTTTCTTATGCCCTTCACTATGACTCCCAGCGGCTCTAGACAAGAAGGAAATATATTCTTTAACATAAATTGTTAAAAGCGTTCATTCCTTTTCATAAGTACTTTTTGGTCTTTAGGTCCTGGCCTTATGATATTGATAGCCCAAAAATTGGGTCAAGCCCTTTGACATATATAAGATAAAAAAGAAAAGAAAAACATGTATAAGGCAAAGCAAGAGACCTCGCTGAAATCTCCTCAAGCACAACGGCAAACTCAAGCATACTCTGAGAAAAGGGTCCCACTGTAAAGAGACTCCTCTCACCGTCATATATGTAATCTTTGTTGGCTAGCTCAGAGCGATATGTCTGGAACATCTTCTCTATCACTTTCCGACTCATCCTCTTGTTCTCCACCACATTCTCATTTTCGTGCTTCATTGAAACCTGTCACATTTTGGAAGAAAAATTAACAGATGGAACTATCCTCTTTTACTCTCAGCTCTCCATTACTGTGAAAGTCAACCACACTGCCGGCTTTTCTTATCAGTTTTGTTCTTTATACCCATCTTTTCTTGGTGCGCTCACAAGAAAAATTGGAGATAATTTGTAATTTCATTCATCTTGTGTGGTGGATGTGAGATGTTGATTTCATACTATTAGTTGCAGAGTATAGTATTTGATGAAGGTGCCTAATAAAGTGCACTATCATTTACATTATCCTTGAATCAAACTTGACACTTAACTAATACCAGAAAAAAAAAAAAACAAAGAGAGCAATTAAAATGACAGAGGAAGATGTATGTCTATTACGTACAGTATATTGGTAGAAAACGGTGTCAAATCTGGAGAAGCGAACAGGGAAGTGATTAGAAAGAATATTAATGTTTCGTCCTGCTTTTCCCACAGCGGTCCGGGTCATTATGACTTGCTCTGTTTTTTTTTTTTTTTTTTTTTTGTCTTGCGTTAGTGCACTGTTTTTTACGAAATAAGAACAGTGAAATCATAGGCCTTACATTTGATGTAAATATTATAAGTTTAAATCATCAAAATGTGTTAAGCAAAGAAAAAAAATGGAAGAAGAGAGTTAAATGCATTCGACTTCTTTGGCACTTCATTTATTGGTGATAGTTTTTGATAGCTTTAAATATTTTTAAGTTGAAAGCTGGATGTGTAGCTAATGTGATTTCCATTTATTTTTAATATCTGAAAGGAAAATTAGTACAAATGATAGAATATGTGCAGAGATTAATTCATGATAAAGCTACAGGAAGATATACCAGTAAAATAACACAGAAAAGAGGTATACAAAAAGTATTTGGAACTAAATTGATTACCTGTGCACAATTTTCACAAGATTTTAAAGAAGGCAATCCCGGTTGCAACTAAGAAAGTTTATACAGCGCACAAACAAAGAATGGTGAAAATTTCATGTTAACGCCAATTAAGCGGTAAACTTCTTAAGAGAAGATGTGACAAAAAAATGAAAATATCTAATATAATGCAAGAAAGAAAGAGTTAAACAGAGAAGTGAAAGGGAAAAGTATGCTAATGTACTATGCCTTCTGCATTTGTAGGGACAAAAATGCAAAAAGCATGACTTTCGTACATAGATAAAAAGCTAGTACTTATCTGTGATGTTTGTCCCTAATTAAAAAAAAAAATTTATTTCTTATTTTGTTTTGGAGATATCTTTATCATCAGTTTGAGTGAAACCTAATGTTTCTGATAAACCACTTTAACATTGTATCGCATTTAACATTGATGACAAACACATCTTCAAAACGAAACAAACAAGAAATGAGAAGCGCATATCGTTTTCTAATCATCTTTTTGTAAAGAGAGAAAAATCATTGAAGAGGACCATCATCTTTTTATGAACGAGGGTCATGCTTTTTGCATTTTTCTGATATCTCTTTCATTAATATTTCGTGGGATGCAATGTTTTTTCCCTCATATTATCCATCATTATTATCTATTGACAATGTTAATAATGACGAATGATATGAAGGGAAGAACAGTCTAGAGTGTATCAGCACCGTTGGTATGGTTTTGGACAACTTAATTTCATGGATTAGGTGTTGACAGTTGACGAGTTCTTTCTGAATTAGTCGGATTTTATGTTTGTTATTATGGGATGAAATGAAGTACATGTATCGGGTCACGTGCTTTAATTGGCTACACGCCCACACATCTTAACATCAATTGGATTTTAATAATTATTATTATCTGAAGTTTATTTCATGTGATAATTTTAGAAGCACAAAATTCTAGGTAGATTTGGAAGTTTTAATTATGTTATTTGTCTGATCAAATGAAAATATAATTAGTTCTTTGTGAACATTTTTTTTTATCAATACAATTGCTGGTGTGACAATCACCACCTAACTTCAAATAAAAACAAATATTATATGATTAATTTTATCGCACTTTGTTACTTGAAAGAAATGCAGGTTGGATATTAGGATTATGTATTATTGCTATTGTTATGTTTTCTAAGGCGCCTTTGCATCGAATTAGGAACTTCAGCCTTAATTGGTTGAACTTAACGGAGTTGCTACTGCATATGTGCGTTTGGTAAAGTAAAAGTCAGTAGGGTTAGTGGTGTAGTATTTTTCGAACTAGTGGAGGAATGGTTAGCTAGGTTAGTGATTGAGAAGAGTTAGTGCTAGTCTAAGATTAGTGAATGCTGTTTATATGGTACGTCAAGTTAGTGATGGAGAGAAATAAATAAATTATTAATTATTTTTATTTTGTTTTTAAAACTAAATAATATCTTTTTGTGTGCACATTATTAATATATATGGATGAAGAGTATCACTTAGCGTTATAAAATAATTGCTACATATTATCTTTAATCCTCATAGGCCTAGTGTTATTATCATTATATATAATTAATCATTGCAATATTATTAATTTGAAAATGATTAATTTTGAAAACGTTATCAAATAATTAAATAACGAAAAATATTTTAATTATAATTACATAACATAACTGTAAGGGCGTAATTATATTTTGCTATTATTTTCTTTGTGTGCAAATGACTATAATACATATTTTTTTTTTTACAAACATGTCTCATAAAGAAAATATTTGATAACGTTAATGCATCTTTTCTCTAATATTTTAGCAGCAAAATCCATCTTTTTTTTTTTTTCCTGTCACACATGTCTCAGCTGCCACATAAAATTTGAACTCCAATCCAACCTTTTTCCCAAATGGAGCATTATCTCTCTTTTTTTCATTCAACTCGGCGCAATGAAAAAATGAAATAGGGGAATGGACAAAGGGAAGAAAAGAAATGCAAAGGAACTTATCAAAATTAATCTAACTCTATGATTTCGTTAGCTAATAGCGTGTCATTTATTAAGAACAATGATTAATTGAATTAGTCCCAAATTTGGGGAACAATGATTTTGTCGACGGGGTAACGAAAGTACTTAAAATGCTAAGCGCAGTAGGACTGAATCACCGATGAAAATGGGGACAAAAAGAGATTTTGCATCGCAGACCAGACAACAGAGCAAAATTAGAGAGAATCTCAAAGACTACAAACAGGGAACGGGGATTAACTTTCATTAAAATGATAGTGTCGTCTGCATATTGGCGGAACTAAGATAAGTCTAGAAATGAAAGAAGAAACATTGTTGAAGAAGAATTGGAGAGCATCGTTGACAATAATAAAAAGGACCTCGTTGTTTTAAACCTCTCTTGTGCACAAAGAAAGATGAGAAGTCATCATTAACTTTAACGGTGGAAGAAGGAGAGTTCTTTGTAGGATCCAAGTTATCCAAGAAGGAGAAAAACCTCATTCAATCAAAACATGTGTTAGAAAAATCCAGAATACAGTGTCGAAAGTTTTGGCAAAGTCTACCTTATAAAGGATAGCATGTAATTTATTCTTGTGGGAGATAATGATGATTATTTAATTGCTCTATAAATGAAAATCAAAGAAAGAAAAAATACATTTTGTCATGGTGGTTCATATCGATAGAGTAAGAAAAAGAAAAGAGAAAAAATAATATAAAAAAAGAAAGAGAGTAATTCTTTCTCTCTCCTAAATCGAAACAAAAACACTAACTCGTGGTTTTGCAGAGTTAGAGGGTAAGAGTAAGATTAGCTACTAACTTGACTACTTCTAATTCATTTGGTGAACTAAATTTTTTTATGCTAGCGCACTAACTCTAAGTAGGGCTGTACAACGGACATGTTTATAATTTTTTATCAATATTTCAACCCAACCCAATTGTACCGGGTTAAAAAATTTCTTTAATCGACCCATCCGTAACCCGACCCAACCCAATAGATTTTTCACGTACGGATTATTACGGGTTATGCAGGTTATACGGGTTAAACGGGTTGTAATTTAAATTCTACAAAAATAAAAATAATCACATGATTGATATAATAAATAAGTAGCACATAACATACAAAACACTTTTAAGTTCAATAACAACATACAATGGTAGTGCTAGAATAAATGACTTAACAAAAACTATTTCGAGTTCAAATGAATTAGCACAAACAGCAACAAAGCTAGGACTATTTTGACTTTTAACATTCAAAATACAAATATAAAAAACATACAATAAATTTTCCATACAGAGATTGCTGTAAAAGAGTAAAAACCTAGTTTTGTCGCTAGTAAATGCCTAAGGAATCAAAATAAATATTGTCAATTTGTCATAGACTCAAAGTAACCAAAAGATGGATCATATATGATTAATAAACTAAACGGGTCGGTACGGGTACGGGTTATCAAACAATAAAATTATGATCCAACCCAATATAACCGGATTATTAAAATTGAAACCCGACCCAACCCGATTAATGTTTCAACCCGTTAAAATACGGATCAGGTTGGACGGATTAAACAGGTCGGACGGTTTTTTGTTTTTTTGTACAGCCCTAACTCTAAGGTTAAGTGCTAATCTCAGTATAGCAAACGCACCTTATCTCACACTGGCATATAGGGCCAGTGGATGAAGAATGACAGAGTTGCTTTTGTTTAAGATTCATGTTTCAATATCAGAACCATTCGTTTAATATATATATATACTAGGTGGGGAAGCGCGGCTTCGCCGCGCCTTAGTGAATTTTTTATATTTCAATTTTAAGAATCACTAATAATTTGTCATCAAGTCTAAGCAGCCATATAAGTGCAAAGACAAAATGCCATAAATTTTCTTTTTACATGAGCTGTAAAAAATTAAGTACATAAGCATCATACATTTTCAATTATATTTTAATTTTTTTGAATATTTTTAAAAAAATTACATCATACATTTGGTAATTATGAATAACTAATCATGTTATTAGTCTTAAACGATTAAATTACATTTGAAATATACCCACATGATGCGCTTGGCAAAGGAATAAGAAGGGTGCAATTCAGAGGCATACCTACTTCAGAAAAAAGTCAGCACGTAGATAGCTCGGTTTGAGATTAACAAATCGAGCGAACTCGATGGCAGTTGGCACATATTTTCAATTGTGAGAAGGATCCACCTCTCTAGCCCATACATGTCTTCCTTGCTTACAAACTAAACTACATAAAATGCAGGCACGCTCTTTGCTGAGAAATTTGCCTTACAAAATTTTCCTCCAACTTGAATCCATTGTATAATGTAGAAAAATAATCAAGCCTAATATTAATTTAAATGGCACGAAAGTAGGTAACTCAAGAAAGTAGGCATTAAAGAAAAGTTTTGTACTGTATTGTAGTAATATTGAGTTTGCATTCAGTTTTATTAAATTATGACAAATATGAACAAACCAATCAATATTTACTCTAATTAAGTTATGCCTAATTTTTCATTTAATTAATTGAACCAACAGATCAAAAAAACAAAAAATGATATATAGAATAAATAATGAAAACTCAAAAGAGAATGATGAACTAAAAAAATATTTAAATACTTTCTATTACTTAGTCATACTTAACTTATCAGATTGAAATTTAAGTCTTAATATATAGAGATTCATTTTGTGTTTGAAAAAGCTTGCATATATGTGAAAACGTGCATGTGGCTGTGTGTGTGTGTGAGAGAGAGAGAGAGCTAACTTTTCACGTAGGCCCTTTGTCTTCCCAAAATCAACATCAAATCACTCAACTTGGATGCAGAGGTCACTTTCATTATATCTATTTAATCATAAGTAAAATTTATAAAACCTCTTACATTGCCGAAATTTTTACGATTAAGAAATGATAGAAAGGCCTTTGTTTTCAAATATTGTTAAGAAAAATAATGCCAAAACAGATGATGTTGAGAATATTTAAAAATGGAATAGCTTACATTTTATGAAAAAAGTAAAAAAAAAAAACTGATTATGCATCCTTTTTTTTCAGAACTCGATGCCAATTCATTGCAGAAATATACAAAAAAAAAGTATTTTATTTTATATATAGAAATCTAACATGAAGTATGTATTTTTCTTTATATAAGAAACTACCAAAGTTGCATAGTGTTCCTGTATTTCACTGCCCTGAAGCCAATGTTCTAAATGTAATTTCAGAATTATTAGGTTGCAAGATCCTTTAAGATAGCATGTAACTTGCCAGTAGCATGTCTGAAATACTTATTTCCAGAATTTCCAAACTTCTTATATATTATCACGAAATAGCTGAGTATTTTGAAACTAATAAATAAGAAAATAAGATTGTTACCTTTGTTCTTGATGAATAACGAAGTGGCATGCTTATCTATTGATCTAAAAATACATACAGAGATTAATAAGACACAAAAATGAGAGCACAAATACGTGGCTTTATGATAAGCAGGTTATATTATGAATCAAAACACTTTGGCATGCTACGTGTAGTATAGATTGTGTACCAGTTGACAACCTAACATGTACCATGACATTTATAATACATATCTGATACAAATATAGAGCTGATGATAATGAAATGAAGAATAAAGTAAAAAAGAAGGCAAATTAACCTTGAATGTTTTCTTTTTTTTAGGTTCTTTGAATCATTGTTTAATGAGTGCTTAATGTGAGGGCTTTTATAGGCCACAAACCAAACTCGAAAGAACTTTTTCTTGCTCCAGAATCCTTGAGCTGCTTGATGAGAGCGGTCGGTCGAATCCTACATAGAAAATCACAAATTGAACACAAAATTTCAGGAATTTTTAAAAGATCGCCATATAAAAACATAAATTCGTCAATGTCGCTACATTGTGCCCCTGATACCCATCTCTGTGATGACTTAATTGGTTTAACACCATTGCAAGTTAGATTGATCAATCATTTAAAAAAAGTTTGTAAGCATGATAACTTATGAGTAAATTTGAATTATTAAACTCTCTTCAATATTTATACTACGCTAAAATTAACATGTTTATTTTTAATAATTATATTTTTGAAGATAAGAATTTTTTTTTTCACTAAGCAAATAATGTATTTCAGTGGCTTACTTAATGGTCTAATTTCTAATTTTCTTTTGATAATATTTGGTATGGAATAGGTCAGATTGACCAGTGAACCACAAAGGTTACTGGCCAGGTTGGGTCAGATCTGGTTCAGTTACAATTTGCTGTGAAATAATGATGTAAAACAATGTTGACTGGACCTATATACATATTGACTCACTGACAAATCAACTTACAAATGACCTCTTAACAAATCTTGGTTCTGTCTGCAATAGTGTCCAACGATTATTAGTTTTATCCAACTTCAAATTTGTTATTCTGGTTTAATGTGTAGTCCTAAGAAAAGAAAGAGTAAATAGTTTTGACATTTTAAAAATCAAATGTCCATTGTGGCTTGAAAAATTGGAACCTGAACAATAGAAGTCCCAGGAATTAGGACACTAAAGAGTAAAGGTTTAATGTTCGAGGGAGAAGCGGCATTAAATGGAAGATGAGGGATAAATCAAATTGAGAAGAGATAAAGAATCAGATGAAAAGAGCTGATTCATCCAAAAATTGGAGCTTAGCAAGTACTACAAAAAAGACAACTACTGTCTAAATTGCAACCACATGCCAAAGATGTTTTAAGGCCAATTCTAATATAGAAACAAAATTACCATGATGTGACACAGGAGTAATGGTATTGCATACTGCACAGCACACGCTAGTGGCTCCCCTTGCATATATCATAAGGCTCCTACAACCATTGCAAACTATTCAGCTCCTAAGTCCCGCCATGCAATTTTCCCCCTATGTCAAGAGCATAAGCACAAATCCTCCATTAGATAACACCAACTAAAAATTACTAACAAACATATCGACCATTGGTAGATTAAGCGGGTGCACAAACTTCTACACAGGCCACAGAATCAAATTACTCAAAAAGTGAAAAGATAGACGATAAGTAATTTAAGGGCAATCAAAGTTAAAGCAACGTGACCTCTGAAAAATCCTACAACTGAATTGGTCACTTAACCATGGTTTGGGAAATCGTCCGATTCTGATCCGATGCAGCCGAGTTGAAACAGAATCAGCTTTTTATAGGGTAAATTAGGGGGAGAGGGAGACTCCTGTATTGAATGGCGGAATTGGATTGGATTTAGAGAGAGATCTAGAGCCAAACTTAGTTGCAAAAAGGAGAGACGAAGAGGAAGGGTTGGAGTTGTAGAATGAAGGAACATTTAAATTTGTTAAAGGTACAAAAATTAATTGAATTTTACAGAAAAAAAAGCTGTTACGAATAAAAATAGAAATGGCTTGCGCAGTACCTAGGGTTAGGGAATTGGACAGAGACGAAGAAGCAGAACCGAAAATCAAAGAGAGGAGACACATAACATCGGATGGTGATCCTTCTTCGTCGGTTGCTCTGGAAAGAGAATAAACACCAGGAAGGAGGAAGTAGAGGCGGAGCGTCGAGAGGAGGTGGGGAGTGGCGCGGTTGGCAGAGGAGGAGGAGGGCAGTGCGAAGGAGGGGTTGGGGTTGTGGCGTGGTCGGCGAAAGAGGAAGAGGCAATTGGCGATGTCTAGGCTCAAAAGAGGGGAAAAATCAAAGCGATGTTAGGCGGAGGAGGAGAGAAGGGTTGGCGGAGGCGGCGGCGACAACAATGTATCGGAGGAAAGAGGAAAGAGAGGCGGTAGCATCGAATAGGAGATGGAGCGGGATTGGCAGAAGGAGGTCGGAGGAGGGAGAGAGACAGTACGTGAGAAAGAGAAAGAGGGGTTGGATAAAAGAAGAAGGAAAAAAAAACCGATCAAGATTTCAGCGAAAATGAATGAACGGCCAGATTGCCGTGTCGCTAACGAAAGAAAAAAACAGACCACGACACCCACGGGATTTAATTAATACTATAGATATATATATATATATATATATATAGTAAATCTATTGTGAACCATCATGCATAGAGCGCTCCGTGCACCACGACTGTTTGATCGGTGAGTTTGCAAATTGACAAATCTAAATTAACCAATCCAATCTATATATTGAAATTTCATAGAAAACAAAATTTTACAATTTTTGAAATTTTTTTACTATTTTTTTCGAATTTTTTTTGCTATAAATACTCTATTTGCTCTCTCCATCTTAAGCGCTTCATCTGTTCCATCTTTCTCAAGGTATTTATGAAATATTTTTGTTGTATTTTTTTATTCACTTTATGAGATTTATATTTATGTTTTATTTAGCTACTTTTTATATCTGTTTATTTTATTTATTGGATATGTTAACTATATTGTTATATGTGTTATATTTGTGTGTTGAATCTGGTCATTTATTTTTTATTTAGTAATTTGTATATATGTTCATTTTGTTGTTATATATATTCACTTTGTTTGTTGTATCTATTCATTTTGTTTATTTTTTTAAGTCAAAATTTGCATTATTTTTGTCTTGTTGTTGTATGTGTTGATTTTATTATTGTATGTATTCGTTTTGTTGTTATAAGGCGAAGTCTGTTCATGGTAGAAACGAAGGAGAGTAAGGTTGAAACAAAAGGAAGGAGGAGAAAAAATATGCGAGAAAAGAGGTGTAAGAAATGAAAATTGGTAGAGAGGAGAGGAGAAAATAGTGGAGAGAGGGAAAAAAAAAAGTGAATGGGTGCCAATGGAGTGAAGAAAAGAAAAAAAGAAGAGGAATTTTTTTTTTTTTGCTACATTCAATTCAGCATCTTTTCTATTTTTTAAAGTCTGAATGGTGTAGATGATAAATTTCTTGATGATTGTAATCATTTCCTTTTTTTGTTTTCTCTTTTCCAGTTAGCTTTTTCCTTACCGAGTAAGTAATAACGAAAAAATTAATTGAAATCGTAAAAATATAAGGTAAAGGGCGCTAACATGGCGAAACTAAAGCATATTTTAATGATAGATCTTAACCAAAGCGGTTGGCGGAAGCAGATAATAAGCCTTAAATATAATAACAATACAAATAAGAAGAGATGGTCTCCATTTTGGAGATCTGTACATGAACTTGAGCCCATGATTCAAGTACATTGCTACTACAAGATAGGAAATGGAATGAACACAAAATTCTGGATCGATAAATGGTTATTTGGCACACCCTTGTGTGTCTCTTATCCATCTCTTTATCAAATTTGTGTTAATAAAGAAGTGAATGTGGCTGAGGTGCTTAGAAGTAATCTTGAAGCGCTCAAATTTTATAGACAATTATCTCAAGTGCAGGCCACAGCACTTCAAGAGTTATACCTTGCAACGTCGACGGTTTTGCCCTTATCCTTAAGTCTGGATATATTGAAATGGGATGACAAAGAAAAAGGTGGATTCTCAACCAAGGAAATGTATCTTTGGATAGACGATAGAGAGGACAGAAATGACTTTTTTATGGAGATTTAGAAAATAAAAATTCCTCTCAAGATCAAGATTTTCATTTGGCTACTGAGTAAAAGGAGATTTCTGACAAGAACGGCGCCCAGTGGTAGGGGATGGAATGGAGATAAATCTTGCGTGTACTGTGGAGCGAATGAATATGTGGACCACCTCTTCTTTAGATGCACTCAACATAGAAATTTTTGGAACTGGTTCTTGAACCAATTCCCAATTAGAAGACCTAGAGATTTAGAGGAGCTATTAGGAGCTATACATAATATAGACAATAGGATTAGAGATAGCTTTAAAATATGCCTTAGTGCTATTCTTTGGATTATATGGCTTAATAGGAACGATGTTTGCTTTAGAGGTAGTGCATCTCACTCTGACAGATCTTATGCTTTGTGTCGCGGCTTTTTCGTCATTATTCTCGAAGAATGGAATTTGGGCTTCCTCGAGAAATGGGAACATAGCCTTGGATTCACCCCCCTTAAGGTTCGATCTCCGTTCGAATATCTCTTTACGACAAGAGAACCAAAACACGAGTCGCTTCTTAAAGAGGTTTGTTGATTTCGTGGGTCCTTTCTTTCCAGTAGGCGCAAGCCCCTACTGTTAATTACCCCGTGATTGCTCACGAGAAGCTCTGATTAAGGGATCTGAAGAATTTTATGTAAAGGCTAGGGAAATCGTTGGTTTTGTGTTTATTTTGGGTTTATTTCTCTTGGTTTTTAAACCGGACTCAATTGGTGTACCAGACTTAGTTGACGGGACACAATTGAGGATATTTTGATCTGTTGAAGAGTTTTCGTTCTTGAAATGGAGAGGTTTCGGTTTTGTCTTTGGGCTTCGTGTTTTGACTTTTAATTTCTTAAGTTTCTCTTTGGGTTTTATCATTTTCACAATTTCATTTTTATTTTTTTATTTTTAATTTTAGACTTTTGAAATATCTTTTCATATTTTTAGTTACGTTTATTTTCAAAATATTTGTTATTTAATATATTCCCTTTAAACTCTCAATCTTTATTTATGAAAATTTGTTAAGACAATTTAATTGAGTTTTAATATCATTTTAAAATTTTACAAATTGATTTGACATCATTTTAGAATTTTATAAAATTTATTTAATATTGGAAATACTTCAAAAATAGAAAAGACCAATAATTTGACAGATTTTTATATCAAAATATCAGTGAATTTGGTTTATTTGGATTTTTCGAATTTTATGAATATTTTATTTGTATTTTTCTGAGTTTTCTACTATTTTTAATGAATTTTTGAAGTTTTTTGTCTATTTGGAAATTCTTGATTGGTCCACGTCATCAGAGAAGGCTGAGTTGGCGTCTGGCGCGACTATGACGAGGCTGCTGACATGGCACACAGTGTTTTGTTTATTTTAAATCAATTTGTTTTGGTGCAGCGAGTCACTGTCGTGTCAATGACCCGCCTCGAGAGTTTTCGTCGCAGGGGATTGTTTGTGGCATCGGACTTCATCTCCTTCAAATCCGATATGAAGGGAATTTTGCAGTTTGATCCCTATACTTTTCCGGCCAAATTACGACGATTCCAGCCGCCATTTCCGTCGAAGTTAGATTCGTTGGAATCGTGAAGGTGAGAAGAACACAGCGATGTGATTATTTGGAGCCATGGAGCATTGTACAGCCTTGCGAAACCTGAGGAGTTTCGGACCCCCATTAATGGTGCTCAAAGTTTCTTGCCTTCTTTTCTTTGCCAGATATAGGTCCATATCACCTATGGAAGTGAGAAGATGACCAATGTAGAGTCAATTTATCATCAAGGATCTTGGAGGTTGGCTATCTCAACTGAGACGATTCGGCCTGAATTTGAGCTGAACTGAGCCCTCGTTGTGGGGCCTACTTGATCACTTTGTTATGCCAGCAACCATTTGAATGGATTCAGGACCTCAAATTTAGTTTGCTTACATACTTTCCTGGGTTGGAGACATTATAAATTGATGTGGGAGCCAAAGGGGCAGATTTACATTTTTGTTTCAATTTCCATTTGCATGCAAGTGAAGTTGCAACAACAGAAGTTAATTTGATATTCATTTTAGGTCGATTTGAGCTTCTTTTGTATAACTAAATCATCACAGAGAGTGAAAGCAAGTAAAATAGCATTTGCCACAGTTTGTAATTTTCATTCTTATGCATTCTTAGACGTTGTTTTGATGATTTTGTCTTGAGTCACTTTAATTGCATGAAAGTCACTTGCAGAGGTCCTAACACATTATGTTAAGTGCATTCCAATAGTCCAGAGACCCATTTCACATTCCTGTTTGCAAAATTCACATTTTTATGAGACTTTCTATCATTCTTAAAATTAAATGAGGGAACACCTTTACTCTTACTTATAAAAAATTCTGAGGATTAGTATAAATGTTCTTTGGTATGTTTACAAACCTTCTGTGCAAGCACTTTTACAAAACAGCCTAAGATTTAGAAATATCAATTTATTTCCTGAGATGACCTTGCTGTCTTTGAAAATTGACATAAATTCATATAAATTACCAAAAATGATAAAACCTATCCCTGTTGTCCATGGGGTCATGTACTTGCTGTCCATGTTTGTTTTCATGTTTTATGCAAAGATAACCTCACCTTTTCATTTATTTCAATTTTGAGCAGATTTATGAATATATGCATATATATTTTTATTTCATAAGAATGTAAAATTTAACTTAGGGAATATAGAGCCTATATTGTCCTGTGCATTTCAGTCCTAAATTTTAAGTAAATTGCAGAGATGAGGGCTGGTTGAGGTTTAACATGACCTTCACCATTTTTGTGTTATTTTTGAATCATTTATGACTTGAACATGACTAGGCCAGAGCCAATGCTCTGGACCTATGCCAAGTCAAGTTGATACTGCCATGAGAGACTAAAGCTGGGCTAAAGATCTCTACATGGCAGCCATGGTGCCCTCTATATTGGACTTGAGAGTACTCCATGAAGCGAAGAGCTGTGCTCTAGACCATAGCTCATGGTGATTACATTTACATGGCTCAAGCACACCATTGATTGGTGGCTGAGCTAAAGAAGAGAGACAACAAAATAGCAAAACGATGGATTGACACTTCAAATTGATTTATTTGATCTGGAAACAGAGAATTACACACTTGCTTTACTCGATTTCACCCTTTTCCTCCCTTTTTACAAAGTGCTCGATGAATTGCCTTTCTCTAAATTCTCTCTGCCTACCCTAATTAAGCCTAATTTCAACAGTCTAATCCTATGCCAAGCTTGCCTCTCTCTTCTCCTCTGATTTGGGGGCCTTTTATAGGCAGAGAACCTAGGGTTTAGGTTTTGAGCCGACTTGATCTCCACCTTCTAATCTTGATCCAGTGGCCTTCAGTCAGCTGCGCCTAGGGTTCTGGTTTTACAAAACCGTGTGCGAGGTTTCTGGTTTCAAGTTGGTGGACGGAGAGGAGCCACGTAGACGCCTCTCTTCCTCTCCTCCGTTTTTCACCCGGCGTCGCACGGTAAGAATCGGAATTTCACCCTTTCTGTTCTTTTTTACTTTGGGGAAGGCGACCCTTACAGATGGGGTCCATCTGTCGGATTTAATGAGGGAGCGAAAGATGGAGACGCTGGGTTCATGGTGAGCCAGTTGAACAATTTTTAATTTCTGTGCACGGTTCACCAACAACTGACACATTCAATATTCGAATAAGGTAGCGCCCTCCTTCATTCCCCTGGATCCCCTCCAATTGTATGCACGCGCCAAACATTTCGATTTTTCTGGGAATTTCCTTTGATTTTCCTTAATTTCTCATATTTTCATTGATGTTGAACTAAAATAAATTGTTTGAGGGCCTTCCCTTGGTCATTTTTGGATAATTTTTTATGGGTGAGTTTAGAAAAATACAAGGAATTTAATGGTTTAAGTGTTTTTGGTAAATTCCTCATAGATTTATTTTGGTAATTTTGTGAAGTTTTTTGGGTTTGTTTGCAAAATTTGGCATTTGTGTGGGTATTTTTGGTATTTAAAAATTATGATAAATCATCATAATTCTTAAGGAATTTGTGGGTATTTTTTTGGTGATTTTTGGAGTTTGTTTGGTATTTTTCGTAATTTAATTTTGAGTTTTGGAAATTTGGTTTTTGCTGTTTGATTTCTGGTTTTCGCAATTTGGTTTTGATTTATTTGGTTTTGAGGGTTTAACTTTTAGGGTCAACACTTTGTTGATTAAAAATTTATTGCTTTACTGGTCAGATATGTGGCATGCTGAGAAGAAAAAATAGGTGTTAGAGATGATCTGAGACTTGACAACATTGCTTCTACAGATAAAAGGGCCAGCCATGGGCGATGGGACTTCTGCAGCTTGACATATTGTTTTGCTAAATTGTGGCTTTGGCTTTGTATGAATTGAATGTAACTTTTATTTTTGCATTGGGATTTATAGGGGAATAAGTATCTTCGCTGATCTAGGTTCACAGGTACCAAAATAGGTACATGTGCTTCAGCTTGGGAGGTTTTTGCTTTTACTTTATTGAAATTGTAATATGAATGTTACTTTCTGGTAATAGAAAGTGGCAGGTTGACCCTGCTTGTTTCCAAAAAAAAAAAAAAAAAAGCATATTTTAATTGAACACATGGCGAAAAAGACAATTTCTGTCCTCTGTCGCTCTCGTTTTTCATTTCCGTCGTTGAGTTTATCCACAATTTAAATTTAAAGTTCATTTAAAATGAAAGAAAAACATATTAATTATAGTTTGTTTAATTTCTTTAAAATAATTTATTTGATTGATGATTATAGTGGCGTTGATTAAGTTTGTTAACAGAAACTTATAAGTTATAACTAGGCATGGTTGTTGTATTGAAGTCGGAATTAGCGAGGCTCGTCTATTTTTCAATGCAGGTGATTAAGAGTATTTCCGTAAAACAAATAGACTGAAAATATTAAGAAAATGAGGTTGCAATCTGAATTATGTTGCTCCGCTAATTGAAGGTACAATAAAAGCTAATTAATTATTGTCATGAGGAAATTGAGTCGAGAGTTGAGACATGAGAATGAGAGGTGGTACGCAGCATCCGCTTCAATTTTGGAAAAGAAGAATTCTTAATTGCAAAACAAAGAAGAGTTCTGAAATCTGAATTTCATATTTCTCTAGCGAGCGGCTAGCCCTCTCGTACGTTAATGCAATGCATAATCATCACGACGGCCATGGTGGCAGCCAACTCACGCCATACATCGGATCTCTAGGAGGCAAAGGGAAGCCATTGCCGAAGCTTTTCCTCCTCCATGGAAGCCTCGAGATATTCATCAGATATGCCAGAAAGTTGCCCAACAAAGACAAGTTCCAGAAGACCATGGGAGATTTTCTTGGAAGCCGCATAACCAACTCCATCACCGGCACGCACCTACGCATGACCAGTGACCCCTACATCACTGTCTCCGTTTCCTACGCTGTCGTCGCACGCACCTATGTAATTGACAACAACGAGAACCCCATCTGGGACCAGCATTTCTTTGTGCCCGTGGCCCATGAAGTACCTGAGGTGTTGTTCACAGTCAAGGATGATGACACACTCGGTGCCCAAATAATCGGTACTGTATCTGTCCCTGCTGAAACCGTCTCCTCTGGGGAAATCATCGACGGCATATTTCCAGTTCTCGGGCTCAATGGTAAACAGTGCAACGAAGGCGCCGTTCTAAGCTTCTCGTTACAGTACGTCCCAGTTGCAAGGCTTCCAACTTACCACCATGGAGTAATTGTGGAACCCAACAGCAAGGGGGTGCCCCACACCTACTTTCCTCTCAGAATGGGAGGGAAGGTGACTCTGTACCAGGACGCACACGTGCCTGCTGATTGTCTGCCGAGCTTCAGGCTCGACAACGGAGCACAGTATAAGCACGGGCAGTGCTGGAGAGATGTATTTGATGCGATCAGTGGAGCCACCAGACTCATTTACATTGTGGGTTGGTCAGTTTTCCACACGGTCACTCTGGTCCGCGACGGAGGAAACGGAAACATGGTTACCTTGGGCGATCTTCTCAAGCGCAAGTCGCAAGAAGGGGCCCGCGTTTGCCTCCTCATCTGGGATGACCCGACCTCTCGCAGCATTCTAGGAATCAAGACTGTAGGCTCTTTATTTCTCATTTAGTTAGTTTGTCTAAACCTGAATTTATACTTCCTCATTAGATCTGTTGATTAAAAGTGAGGACTGTAGCTATGTTTCATAAGTTGACCCATCGAGACCTGTTGGCAGGCTGGGATCATGGGCACTAACGACGAAGAGACACGGCGATTCTTTAAACATTCTTCAGTCAATGTGTTGCTTTGCCCTCGTTCTGCCGGCAAAAAGCACAGTCTTGTCAAACAACAGGTCATCTCACTTGTCCCTCCTTAGACCTTACCTTATGTTGCCTGCCACAATATGAACTTTCAGCATATCGAGGAAACATAAGAAATTAAATCTGACTAATAGAGAAATCAGAGCATATCCTTCACCACCAAGCATTTTTGCAGCACTAATTAAATGTCCATTTTTCTTTTTCTGGATGGTGCAGGAAACTGGAACTATCTTCACACATCATCAGAAAACTATTATTGTAGATGCTGATGCCGGGAACTACAGAAGAAAAATAATTGCATTTGTTGGAGGCCTTGATCTATGTGGAGGCCGGTATGATAACCCGACACATCCTTTATTCAGGACTCTCGAAACAGTTCACAAGGGTGACTATCACAACCCCAACTTTGCAGTAAGTACTTTGTTCTCTGCTTTCCGCATCCTGATTAATGCATTACTAGCTAATGTATACTGAGATGTTTTCACATAAGATAGCTTTTCCCTGAAAACTTTGTGGCATTTCTGGATTGGTGCTAGAATTGGTTGATATATATATGATTGGAACTTCAGTTGAGAAATTTGGATTGAAGTGGGATAATTAATGACAGCATTCATATTTTTAATAAAAGGAATACTATTTCCCTTGCTCTATTATGATGTTATAAAAGAAATTATTACAAAAATAATAGAATTTTTAGAACAAGTAAGAATTAACATATTTTGTGTTCCTGTTATTTTCTTTGTGAAGGAAGTGAACACTCTTGGTCCAAGAGAGCCATGGCATGACTTGCACTCTAAAATTGATAGCCCGGCAGCCTACGATGTGCTGAGAAATTTTGAAGAGCGCTGGTTGAAAGCGGGAAAACAGCATGGGATTAAGAAAGTGGGGAAGTCATTTGATGATGCATTGTTAAATCTGAAGAGTATCCCAGAGATATACCTTGATGATACGCCTTATATGAGCGACAGCGATCCCGAATCTTGGCATGTGCAGGTATGCACCATCAAAATAAATTAATCATCATATTCAACAGGTTTTCTTATGGACCTCGACCTTTGCTGTTAAATTCATGCTGTTCTGGGGCACTGTTGCTCATGCTGGACGTATAATGTGATATCAAATATTTACATGCTGGTGAAACATGTTTCTCTCTGTTGGTTTATATTTTATTTTGTGGCAGTTAAAATTGTTCAAATATACAAGCTACTTGCCAATGACCACAAGTACTATTACACTTCTTGACCAGTTACAAACCAAACAGTATATTCGTTTAAAAGTTATAATGTGCCTTAATTTAGATACAGGTAGACCTCCAATTTATCTTCAAAAAAAATTTAGATACAGGTCATGATTAGTACTGTACCTTAAAGAGATGTAGCGCCTGTTGTTTAATCGTATATACGATTCTGGTTTTCTTTTGCTGATTGCCTTATCAGGTTTTTAGATCTATCGACTCAAACTCGGCTAAAGGCTTCCCCAAAGATCCTAGAGAAGCTAGCCTGAGGGTATGTAATTCTAACAAGGCATCATTAATTTCTGTGGTTCATGCTTTTCTTTGTAAACATTTTTTTTAATTAAATCTACTTAAAAGAGGTCCTAATTATTGTCTTTTCAATAATAGAACCTCGTTTGCGGGAAGAATGTTTTGATTGATATGAGCATACATACAGCTTATGTAAATGCCATACGTGCAGCCCAGCACTTCATTTACATTGAAAATCAGTATTTCCTTGGTTCTTCATTCAACTGGGATTCCAACAAAGACATAGGTAAATGCTGATTGCAATACTAAAAGCCTCCTTAAAATCTCCCTATAGCCTTATCTTCTTGTAATACTAATTGCATATTTAGTCAATGACTCGATTAGGTACAGAATTTCATGCATGGGCTTGTCCTTAAAGAGTCTCATAATAACATCTTTTTTAAAACAACACAATGATTTCTATAGGAAAATTTGATTACATATTGCCTTAGAGATGGTATTCTAATTGTATATTTAATGCAAACAATTAAGTTAATACTAATTTTTGAACCTGGTACGATAAAGATACGAAGCTTACAGCACTTTCCAATAAAGAGAAATGGGATTATCCAAAGTCATGCTAATTCCTTTTTTTCTGTTATCAATTAATAATGCAAATGCAGGTGCCAATAATCTGATACCAATAGAAATAGCCTTGAAAATTGCAAACAAGATAAAAGCAAACGAGAGATTTGCTGCATACATTGTAATTCCAATGTGGCCAGAGGGCAACCCAACCAGTTCACCTACACAACGAATTTTGCATTGGCAGGTTAATTATTCCTTTTGTATATATATTGCCATCAAATATATTAATTCAAAATCTGACTAAATAAGCTTGCAACAGCAGATGATAACGTGTTCTTTGATACGCATGCATGCAGAAGAAAACAATGCAAATGATGTATGAGACAATATACAGAGCTCTAAAGGAAGCTGGACTGGATGATAAATACGAGCCACGCGATTACCTTAATTTTTTTTGCCTCGGCAACCGAGAGTCTCAAGACCCAGCATTAACAGCAGCTAACTCAAGTAGTCCCCAGGTTTGTAATACGTTGTGCCTTCAATCTGAAGTATAATTAATTGATTAATATTTAATTGACAACAGCTAGCTAGCTAGAATGCTAGATCATGATGTACAATTGCCAAAGTCAGAGCTGAGCCATTGTTTGATTTGCAAGAGATAAAGATAATTAATAAGATGTGCCAAACAAAACTAGCTGAATGTAGTTGTAATATATGTATATTGACATCTATATATGTATTAATGTACTGCTACTGCTACTGCTACTGCTATATATGGGTACGGTATGGTCAGGAAAAAGCAAGGAAAAACAGAAGGTTTATGATATATGTTCACTCAAAAGGCATGATAGTGGATGACGAGTATGTGATAATTGGATCGGCGAACATAAACCAGCGATCACTGGAAGGAACCAGAGACACCGAGATTGCAATGGGGGCATACCAGCCGCAATACACATGGGCTGCGAGGCAATCTGCTCCGCGTGGCCAGGTAACTAGATATAATGTATATATCTGACTGAAAGATGATGATGATGATGATGATCTGACTGATGATGAAATGCAGATATATGGGTACAGAATGTCACTATGGGCGGAACACACGGGTACAAGCGAGGAAGTATTCGAGCAACCGCAGAGCCTTGAATGCGTAGAGAGGGTACGGGCCATGGGAGAAGTGAATTGGAAGAAGTTTGCAGCAGATGAAGGAATGGAGATGCGAGGCCACCTCCTCATGTATCCTCTGGACGTGGACCCCAGGGGCAAGGTGGCATCCCTGCCAGGCTGTAAGACTTTCCCGGATTTGGGAGGGGATATTAGTGGCACTTTCTTTGGTATACAAGAGAATCTCACAATATGATCATATGAGAATGAGACATATAGCTTTGATTTTATTTAATTATTAATTAGCAATCATTTTAATTAGTTCGGTACTGGTACTTGTCTATCCAATTTATAAATGATTGATTAATTATGAGTATGACTAACAATTAATCTTCTGGAAATTATTGGATTGTCCTCTTTTTGTGCCTCTTGCAGCGAACCAGAACCTCACCTGTGCGTGCCTCATCTTTATTATTTATTTATTTGGGGCTTTGAAGCGTGTGCGTGACCCAATTAAAGCGTGTGCTCTTTAATTTTGGGCCTTTCTACGCAGGCGTCTCAACAAACCCCGATCATTCATGCTCTTTAATTTTGGGCCTTTATGCGTTGTCGTAGAAATTTGTTATTTCATTTCATGCTCTTTTTTCTATCACATCACCTGACAGAACATAACTATATATGCAGGTTGTCCTCACTTTATTAATATTGGCTTTAAGTTAAATGTGTCGCGCAATTTTTATTGAATTATCATGCCAAAATTAGTGTTGCAGCGAAGAAAAGGCCGGTAGAGATTTTTTCTTCGTCTGTCTCTTTCAAGAGATTTTCTTCTGAAAAAGATGATGTATCATATCATATATGATATATATGCATGTGGACAGAACAGAAAAGCAGCAGCACAACTGCACAAGTCAAACTGTGAAAGGGTACAAAATGTAGAAATCAATGAATAAATTTCAAAAATTTATATAGACGGCCAGACCCGTGACCCGGCTGGCGGCTGCTGCTTCTCCTTCTGGAATCAAGTTTTGACTTTTGGCCGCTTAACAACAATAATAATATTTTTTTATTATTTTGAAATTTGCTCAACAATTAAATGAAATGTGAAACAAAGAAAAGAACATATGAGAGGAGAAGTTTAGAAATTTCCAGGAAACTGAAAGGGGGCCAAGTCAGAAAAATAGACCATGCCTTGACCGGTAGGCAAAAAGCAAAATAATGTTCCAAAGCATGACATACAATCATACATACACAACATGCCAAGTTGTGGCGCTGCACGTGTCCACCTTGCACAAGAGACAATTGTCAACCTTGCCAGCGTGTTACAATTAATAATTTGTGATATTATGTAATAAGACAATTGTCAACCTTGCCTACGGGCTTTACTTTTCAAAAAAAAAAAAAAAGTAATAAAACATGCCAAAACGCCCATGCTCATGGCCTCCTCTTGTATCAATCAAATCAATTGACTTCACCTTTAAGTTAATTACATTACATTGACCTTTGCTTGTCAACCCATGTGATGGGTTGGGCGAGCTACAAATTAATTAACTTTTGACAAAATTGAAAGAGAGCGGAGGATATGTATTATGTTATACAGTTATAGTGGATTTAGGAATTATGCATGTGAACATGATGGAAGGAGCAACCTGCTCCATCCTAAAAACGATGAAAATAAAAACAATCCGGATTCGCTGTTGCGCTACACCGCGTGTCGCGCACTACGAGCCATCTGATCTTGATCGGACGGTTCACTTTTTACGGGCCTACCAATCTAGGTTACATGCACGGAGCTCTCCTGTCCATTGGATCTTAATCAAACGGACAGCATACCGCGCGACACGCTGTGTCGCGCGGCAGCCGATCTCAATTTAAATAAAAATGATGCATGGACTTAAACTACTTGACTATCGGTGCACATGGGATGTGTACTACTTATTTTTACTGGCATCCAAATTCGCTACAGTTGGATCCAATATCTTACAAATAGGCTCCGTTTGGATGGTGTGGGAATAAGAGGAATAAGAAAAGAAGTATTGGGAAATGTGTAACTTTGTGAAGAGTTGGATTATTTATAATAAATTTAGGAGTAGGAAGAAACTATTTCCTTATTCCTAGGCTCATCCAAACACAGCCAAGATAATGCATTTCACTTTTTTTTTTGTAATTTTTAATCCTCCCTTGTTAGTGCAGGTAGTGTTTTAAAAAAAATACGGTGTCTCTGAACACGACACGACACATGACGAAGGTTGTACGACACGGTAAAAAACAGACACGACACGTGAATTGTATAGATACGACACGAAACACGATACAACACGAGACACGACACGACACGACACAACCCAATAGACATAATAAGTTTATAATCAGGATCAAAGATAGTAAATGTTACGAAATAATAAGAAAAATTCTTATATTGTCTGGTTCTTCCACAAGCATAAGTACATAACTATATTTTATGAATTCAAACGTATTCAAACACGACACGTTTAAAGACGAAGATTTTTGCTGAAGATCGCTTTTATAAAATTTTGAATAATCATACCAAATGTAAATATTTTTCCATCTACTTCTCTTTCCTACTCCCATTCTCACTTTGCCTTCTCCCATAAATGTCGGTTCCCTCCTACCCTAATCCACATTGACACGACACGAGCATGTTGATACGACATGCACGCATGTTGACACGACACGACAGGTCTACGGAATTAGCACGACACGTGCGTGTCGTGTCAAAGTCATGTCGTGTTAGAAATTTCTAGACATTGACATGTCTTAACACGACACGAGTTGACACATGACACGAGTTAACACGATAAAAAATATTATTATCTATAATTTATCAAATTATATTGAGTTTATATTATAAATTTAATATTTTTTATTCATAATCCTTTTTATTCAAACATTAATTTTCATTTTAATATATGAAATTTCAATAATTTATTATATTTTTCTATTTTTAAAAAAAATTATATTTTTTAATGACTTTTTAGTGAATAAATTATAATATTGCTTGACACGTCGTGTCAACACGACATGTTGTGTTAGACGTGTCATGTCATTACGCGTGTCGTGTTAATCAATTCTTTCATTTGACACGACACGATACAACACATTGAAAATATTACCTCGTGTCAACGCGACATGATACGAGCTCTTACATGCGTGTGTTTGACACGACACGACACGACACGTTTGCAATACACTATATCAGACTACAAGGGCCAAAGATCTAGATGGGATGGATTTTTGAAGGGTCGGTCTCCTCTTCCAAAAAATTAACCCGTCTAATCCGATCCGTCTTAACCATTTTCTCAATTTGGTCCGACCTGACCCTTCTACCAAACCCGTTGAGTCTGATCCTTTGAAATCGGGCCTGACCCTTTTGACTTTCACTACCTGCAAAACCGTTATTTTCATAGAAATTTCAGACCGAATATATGTATCCTGCATTGAGCACCGACAGTATTTTGACCATAATTTTTTCACGCGAACTCCGATCGAAGTAATTCAAAGATCGTTAGAAAGTTTAGAATGAGCTATACAATATTATAGATTTCATTTAGTAATTTTCTTTTCGAGAATTCAACCTTTTATGCAATTATTGTGTATAATCCATCATGTCCCTACAAAATAAGCTAAATGCCAAAGCATTTACCCAATCTAGCCAAATAAAGCACAAAACACAGGGTGAATATTGTCACACCCCAAATCAAACCATAATTCGAGATGGACAGCCCCGCCACGTGTATACACTCTACTATACACACGTAAGGCTATAATACAATGTTACAGATACAAAAATCATAGGGGTCGTTTGGATCGCTTAGGAATAAGAGGAATAGTCTATTCCTAGACGGAAAATATTGGGAAGTATGTAACTTTGTGAAGAATTTGGATGGTTAGGAATAAATTTTCGCCTAAAAAGAGACCATTCCTCTTATTCCTAAGCGATCCAAACGGCCCCATAAACAGTAAGTACATAATTAAGTATTATTAATTTTTATTACAAAAATACTGGCAAGTATTTATATAACAAAAGTCCAACCGAAAACAACATACACTCAAAATACCATTATAATATTATACATTAATTATTATTCCAACTTGACTTAGTCTTCTTTTGAAACTTTTCTTGCTTTTTCCACCAAACCTGAATCTGTCTCCACAAAATTAAAGTTTTGTGGGCTGAGTACATGAATGCTCAGTGTGGTGATAGAGTGAGCCTATGGTCTGGTTATCTCTAGCTAGAATTAAACCATACTACTTTTAAAATTTACAATACATTAACTAAGTGTATTTGACATTTTAATGAAACAATCCACAAATCATGACATGCTCAAATAAATTGAAAAATATCTGGAGAAATAGAATAATACTAGCATAGATAAGTATAAAAGATTAGCATAATAATAATAATAATACGAGAATCAAGCACCCGCACTCAATGGTCAAATCTTGTGTCAATCCAACTCACGTCCCAATAAATAAAAAAATAATGTCAACACACGTGCCCACAGAACAACCTACGCGTAAATGCTTGACAACTCGTAAATGTCCCGTCCCTACATCCTCCGTCGAGGAGTGGGTAGTAATACACGGTACCGGTAAACTGACGCATGGAGGTCGAAAGAAAATTTAATATAGCGGCACATTAAACTCAGAGATCAAATCAGGTCCAAATGAATATATAATACAACAATAATAACTATTGTCTCGATTAGTCCCAAATGCAAGTGTTGATTAACAACATTTTGGCTTATAGATCAATTAATCTATAATCATTTATTTAAAGTTTCAATTTCGCTTATACATCAATTAATATTTTTTTTCAATTGATTTTATTTGTTTGCTTATAATCTTATTAACTATTTTGTTAATTTGAAAGTAAATTATGTTTGGAAATTTACGGAATTTTACAAATATCATTCATTTGGATAGTATTAGTTGCCGAGTAGGATCAAAGTGCATATATAATAATTAAATGTTTTCTTCATTTAGTAAATTGGTTGCATGCCGAAGCTGAGCTGAGGTCATCTCTATTCTGTGGACACTGGACACAGACACACAGTGTGACTCACTAGTCAGCCCCTCACTTGGAAGTTGGACGTTGGAAGTTGGGAGTTGAAGCTTGAGTTGAGAAGTCAACGCCATTAGCATAAATCCATAATAATTGAGATGTCCATCACCATTTCACCATAATAATTAATCTTCTTCTTCTTCCATCATGGGCAACGGCGTCGCTAAACTCACTCGCTGCTTCTCCTGCTCCTCCCCTCCCCTCCGCCGCCGCCGCCGACGCCGCCACGTCTCCCCATCCGACCCAGCTGCTGCCTCGGGCTTGGACGACTCGCCGTTGCAGCCCCAGCTCGGGCACTCCTTCTGCTATGTCCGCGACGACCCCTCATCCTTCATCTCCATCTCCATCTCCGGCGCCGCCGTCAGCGCCAACGCCTCCACCCCTCTCTCCACCTCCATGGTCTCTGACTCCTCCTCCTCCTCCTCCTCCTCCTTCGAGAGCTCCGTCTCCTTCATGTCTGGCCCCCTCCCCTTCTCCCTCACCAAAGACACCAAAGACACCAAAGACACCGAAGACGACCCCTTCCCTATCAGTATCACCACCACCCACCCCAGTCTCCAGTGGGCCCAAGGCAAGGCTGGCGAGGACCGTGTCCATGTCGTCGTCTCCGAACAGCACGCCTGGGTCTTTGTTGGCATCTACGACGGCTTCAACGGCCCTGATGCTACCTATTTCCTGCTCACACATCTCTACCCCTCCATCCACCTCCACCTCACACACATTCTCTGCCAACAAGGCCATTCACAACACACCCACAGCCACAAGCGACCCAGTACCGGTACCACACCAAACAACAGATCAGCCTCCAACTCCAAGGTCAGCCACGTCGAGGTCCTCAAGGCGCTTTCTCGCGCTCTCATGAAAACAGAGGAGGCCTACCTCGCCATGGCAGATAACATGCTCGGCCAAAACCCAGAGCTGGCTCTCATGGGTTCCTGCGTGCTGGTCATGCTCATGATGGGGGACGATGTTTACTTGATGAACGTCGGCGACAGCCGTGCTGTGCTCGCCACCAAGTCCCCCACAGACTTGGAGGGAATCAATCAACATCTCTTCAACGATTTTGCGGGATTTTTGCCCAGCTTGTCGGCCGTTCAGCTCACGTTTGATCACAGTACCTGCGCTGAAGAGGTCACTATATACTCTTTCTTTGTGCTTCTCTCTTTCACTATAGCAAAATGATCCTTATCTCACTTAATTTGTTTTCTCAATTGTTCTAATAATAATAACAGGAGTTAATTCGGATAAGAAACGAGCATCCTGATGATTCAGCTGTTATCACCAATGATCGAGTCAAGGGCTCTTTGAAAGTCACTAGAGCTTTCGGTGCTGGCTTTCTCAAACAGGTAACAAACAAATTCCTTTTTCTTGCTTGGACCTTTTTTTTTTATATAATTTGGTCTTAGCAATTTCATGCTAATGCTACATTCATATAGACCAGTCCAATTGTTTGAACCTTGAGTTAAATTACTAAATTTCGTTTGCAAGTGATCTCTCTGGGACTGGGAGAGCTTCTAGCAGTTTAATCTAAGTAACCGATTTAAATTCACATGATATGGCTAGTTAAACATCAGCACTTCTACTTATAAAGGTCAAATATAACTATACCAAATTAGAAAATAATAACTTTGAAAATTGAAATAAACACCGATCTGTTACTGTTAGTATGGAAAATTAAAATCTCTTGTTGTGATTTTACAATGTGGATTCTTGATTCTAGAAAGTTTGACTTCGTACATGAGCGATGATATTGTATTCATCTTTTTCATTAGTTGAATGCTTTCTTATCACAGCTAGAATAATTTAGAATAATGAAAACTGCTGAAAAGCAGAGGCGTGTCATGATAATAAAATGTTATATATATTATATGGTGCTTGCAGCCCAAATGGAACAATGCATTGCTGGAGATGTTCAGAATAGAGTATGTGGGAACAGCACCATACATCAGCTGCCACCCGTCACTGTACCACTACCGGGTGGGACCCAAGGACAGGTTCCTGATCCTGTCATCAGACGGGCTGTACCAGTACCTGACGAACGAGGAAGCAGTCGTGCAGGTCGAGATGTTCCTCTCTACCTCCCCTGACGGTGACCCGGCACAGCACCTTGTCGAGGAGATCCTCTTCCGTGCTGCCGCGAAAGCAGGTCGGGCTTTTTTTTCTCTTTTTTCCTGCTGCCCTCTATTACTGCAACAGTTACTGTTAGAGCAATTTAAATTGTTAATAATATTATACTTTTTGACTTTTGCCAATCGTATGTGTAATGTGCTATATATTAATTTCTTGTTTGACTGTTAGTTAAGAGATTTTGCTGTTTGTTGCCGATTAAGAGACCCAGAGAATTAAAATTAATATGCACCTCTTCAATTGGGTTATTATGAGTGTCATTTTCATTACATGTATTATTACATGGAGGAGTGTTGTATGAAATTTTTTGTTTTCAGGAATGGAGGTGCATGAGTTGATTGAAATTCCACAAGGCGACAGGAGGCGGTATTATGACGACGTGTCTATAATAGTAATCTCTTTGGAAGGCCGGATCTGGAGATCATTTGTGTAAACTAAATATAGATTAGAGATCAGAAGACTATATAATATATATAAAAAGTATAAAGGAGAACATTACAGAGATAGATAGAGAGAGAGAGAATTCGTTAATTGAATTGGGACAATTAATTAATTATACATATGTTGACTGCCATCTGGATTGCCTCTTGTAGTTGTATCATATTCATCAATCAGGCTTGACGGCTGAGATTCAATTTGGATTTGATTGCCTTGCCAATTTGCTAAGTTAGAGGGTCAAAACTCAAAAGAAGCACAAACAAGCAAGGCCCATTTGGCCATTTCTTTGTTTAATTGTTTGTAGAAAAGTCAAGATCACATTTTCCACTTGTGCGCGTCGGATTAATTGCACTTTGACTCTTTTGCCTTATCTTATCTTGTGATGATTCAATCAAACAAGTAGAAAAAGGGCATTTGACTAACTTTTTTTCTTAAAAAAAAAAGAAAAAGGGCGCTTGACTGGAAATGGAATACTGGATGATGAATTGATGATATGATATTTACGTGATGGAGACTTAATCAACTAATTTAATTCAATTTTGTCGGAGTCTGACGCTATTGTCAAACTTCGCACGGTTTAAATTATTAAATAACATTTGCGTGAAAGACTTATTTGCCTCTAAACTATCAATTTGTTTACGGAAGCAAAAATGAAAATTCGTTAATGTTATATAATTTGAACTACGATGGCACAATACGAATTACATATATGTACACACAGAAGCTGATCTAAGTTTTAAGCCTAAGCACTAAATAAAAGATATACGAACTGTGAAACTAAAAAGAAACAAAGGCCGAACACTGTGTTAGATAAATCCCAAGTCCAATCAATTTATTCATAAATATTTCAAAATCAAGTCCAAAGTGCGTAGCTTGAGATTCAGAGCCACAGCATAGATAATAGCTTGGGACAACTGAGATTTGAAAACTCGAAAATAAAAAATAAACAAATACTTGAAAATAAATTATGATATGATTAAGTACAATTTTTTAGAATAAAATAAAAATATACTTAAAAATTAGATAAAAATATTATACACAAAATTCACAATTCAATCATAATGTTAAAGATCCTTTGAAGGATGGAACACGATAATGCGTTCAATATGCTTTCAAGTAACAGTTGAAATCAGATACAAGATAAAAAAAATGAAGGAGACAAGAAACTATTTCATTTGTATTGTATTAATCTCATATGTTCTACAATTACAATCGAGAGAGCTTATATAGAGTTGCTCAACTGACTCTCCATCAATTATTACAGTTTGTTACACTGTTAATCAGCAGACACGTCAGGATCTTTTGTGGCTACTGATACGTAGCTTCTTGTGTGGCTTGTTGTGTTTCTGAGACAATGTGTAGCTTATCACGCCCGCCACAAGCCAATGCTTGTGAAACAACATTGAGCTTGCCTTTGAGAAACAGAAACCTTGGCAAAGAAAGAAATTTTGTCATGATATCACCTATTTGATCTTTTGAACACAAAAACTTGACAATCAACTGGTTGGACATTACTCTTTCACGTACAAAATGATAATCTATTTCAATATTCTTAGTCCTGGCATGAAACATAGGGTTTGAAGCCAAGAAAGTGACTCCAATGTTGTCACACCACCAGATAGGTGAGTTAGGGATTTGGAAATGTAATTCGTGTAGAAGATACTGGAGCCACATAATTTCTGTTCATGTCAAGGCCAAAGTCTTGTATTCTGCCTCTGTATTGGATCTAGAGATAGTAGGTTATTTTTTTGCACACCAAGAAACTAAATTGCGGCCAGGGAAAATATAGAAACCATAAGTTGATTTCCAATCATCAACACTTCCTGCCTAATCTGCATCACTGTATGTATGGGTTGAGTTTGATGAATCTTTGTGAAACATGAGACCATGATCCAATGTCCCACAAATGTATCTAAGAATACATTTAACTGTAGTCTAGTAAGTGACAGAGGGATTGTGCATAAATTATGAGACTTTATTCACAGAACAGGCAATATATGGCCTAGTTAATGTTGCATATTGCAAAGCCCCTACTATGCTTCTGTATATGTGTGGATCTTCAAACATATTTGTATCCTGAGATGTCAGTTGGTTTCCTATTCCCATTGGAGTAGCACATGATTTTGCATTGATCATGTTTGGTCTAGAAAGAACATCCATCGGATATTTAGTTTGAGTGACAAAAATGTCCTCGTTAGAGTGTTGAACTTTAAGTCCAAGGAAATAGTGGATAAGATCCAAATTTTTAATGGTAAAACTTATTTACAGTTGAGAAATGCAAGAAGCAATTGTAGTTTCACTACTGTCAGTAATAAGAATGTCATCAACATATACCAACACAAACAGTTGATGACCATTCTGTTAGAAAGTCAAGTTCTTGTGCAATTTTAATTTTCTTTATTAACATTTAACAAGTAATTAACACGCACGAAAATCAGATCTAGTTATTCAAGTAATTAACATCGCAGAAGGAGAAGCGTAGGAGGTAGTGGCGTGCTCGTCACCCTCGCGACTGCCTCCGGTTGCCTCGAGTCCACCTAGAAGATTAACCAAAGTCTCAAGACAAGTGGTAGGTTGTCCAAGACGATAGCTAATTCTCTATTTTCCTTCGCATGCGATTAACTGATTAATACGAGGAAGGAAACGCTCAACGCATGAGCTATTGAGAGAGATGGAGGCGCCTTCACATGCAAGAAAGAAGAAAAATCTTCTTCCTTGTGCCGTCGGCCAGAGAAAGAGGAGAAGGGAATTAGGGTTGAGACTTCTTTTGTTTCTATAAACAACACCTATATATAAATGAAACCTTCCAATAATTATCATTCCCTCTTCCTAATTTTTCTTGGACAATTATGCCCCTCCATAGTCGAAATTTTCAGAGATTAAGTGGGTCAATCTTCATGATATAATGGCCCATTAATTCACTCTTTTAATTCGTCTCATATCGGACTTTCAGTTAATTGATTAACTAAAAGGTCAATTAGCTGAGTATAATAAATGTGCGTTGAACGAACTAAATTATTAACATATTAATAATTAATTTGGAATTAGCATATGCATCATATTATTTCTATATGATCCATTTGAGTTAATTAATTATAACGGTTCATAACAATATATAATTACTTAATCAACTTGTCATGTAGTCGCAGTACTCGCTACTGCAAATAAACAAATAATGCACGTACGGTTAAAGTCCTATTTGTGTGACTCTTTAAGGATTTATGCTATGTTGGCCATGGAAAATAAATCACTATTTATTTTCATTAATCATAAGCGGTATCTAGCAACACGTTATGATTCCCAATTCGCATAAATAAATAATGTACTAATACAGTACTTCAATCATGCATAAGAAAAGATATCTTATTGTTTTGATTCTTATATCACATGATATTCTTGTATAATCCAAGATAGGAATATGTCATTCTTGCAGATTATACGTTTCTTGATCTAGAGATGATTGCACAAGTTGCTAGCAAGCAATCCATCTCCATCAAGGGGCCCAGTGGATATCATCACTCATTAGGTGAACTAATTAGGGACATATGGTTGACTTGATGACTAGTTTCCCCCGCACAATTCAAGAGAACATAAATAAAGTCCGTATAGCAGTCCTTATCAGGAATCAGCGTTAGACGATATTTATAGAACATATCCTCATGTGGAGAAACAGAATCATCTCAAACTCAGAATCAAATACGTATGAAATAAATAATGACACATAATACAATTCATATTTTTATTTCATTGGATCATGTTCTGTACTATGTTCCAGTTGTTAGGAACTCAAGTCCTTGTGAAATTTTAATTTTTTATTAACAATTAATAAGCATTTAACAATTGCAATTAACGGATCTAGTCAAACAAATGATTTAACACTTAAATCAAGACGTGTAGGAGGTTACCTCTTCTAGTATCGTAACTAGAAGGTTCGAATCCTTTGCGTAGGAGTCGGTTTCAAATTCTTTGCTCGTCTCCACCACCAAGTAGTCGGCAACCACATCGAGTCCACCTAGAAGTTTAACCAAGTTCTAGTAGTATGTGCTAGCACACCTAGAACAAGGCTAATTCTCTCTTATATTTCAATTAATCAACTTGTTTAATTAAGTGGAACTAGTGCTCAACACATGAGCTCCTATAGGATGCAAGAGAGAATGCAAGAAAGAAGAAAAGAACAAATTTCTTTTCTCCTCTTTTTAATTAGGGTGGCGGCCACGGGAAATAACAAAAAGAATAAAATATTAGGTCAAAAAAATTTTGACCGAAAATGTTTTTCCTTTTAATACTCCATTTTCTCTAATCTAAATGTAACTAATTACATTTATGCCATTAAATGGCTGGCCCTCAAATGAGCCTAAATGGGTTAATTAATCCAATTAATTAAGTTTCAATTTTAAATATTAAATCTTATATTTAATGGCCCACTTAATTGCATTTTATTCGGATTCAATTAGACTTGATAAATTAGGCCTACTTATTTAATATAATTTTCATAACTATATTAAATATTGTTGAACAAGAATAATTATTAACTCATTAATAATTATTTTAGGATTAGCATGTACATTAAAATATTTCTATATAATCTCTTTGATTTAATTAATTATAACGGTTCGCAACGGTATATATAAGTAATTAATCAAACTATCATATTTTCACAGTACTCACTGCTGTGAATAAATAAATAATGCACTGTATGATTAAAGTCCTATTTGTGTGACCCTTTGAGGATTTATGCTATGTTGGCCATGGAAAATAAATCACTATTTATTTCCAATAATTATAAGCGGTATCTAGCAACACGTTATGATTCCCAATTCGCATAAATAAATACTGTACCAATACAGTACTTCCATAAGAAAATAATATCTTATTGTTTTGATTCTTATGTCACATGATATCCATGTATAATCCAAGATAGGAATGTGTCATTCTTACAGATTACACGTTTCTTCATCTAGAGATGATTGTATAAGTTGCTAGCAAACAATCCATCTTCATCAAGGGGACCAGTAGATATCATCACTCATTAGGTGTACCAACGAGGGACATACGGTTATCTTGATGACCAGTTTCTCCCCGCACAATTCAAAAGAACATAAATAAACTTCGTATAGCAGCCTTTATCAGGAATCAGCGTTAGACGATATTTATTGAACCTATCCTCATGTGGAGAAACTGAACCATCTCAAACTCAGAATCAAACACGTATGAAATAAATAATAACACATAACACAATCCATATATTTATTTCATTGGGTCATGTCATGTGCTATGTTCAGTAACATACATATATGTAATTAAGTTGGTAACTCCTTACCTATAATTTGTAGAACTTAATCATCACTTAACTTGCATACTAGTTTTATCTGATAATTAATGTTCCTTGTTAATTATCAAGACTATGGACTCTTTAGAGATATTATTGTCATTCTAACGAATGATCTACAGAGATCTACAATTCAGATCCTCGACCTGAATGATCTGTCAATAATAATCTCTAGGAACAAATGATCAATCATCATCAATAACATAAACTAATATAATAGCCACCAACTGATTGGCATCTAGGACATATCTCTAACACCAGTAACATATATATATGCAATTAAGTTAGTAACTCCTTACTTATGATTTGTAGAACTTAATTATCACTTAACTTGTATACTAGTCTTATCTGATAATTAATGTTACTTGTTAATTATCAAGACTATAGTCAGTTTTGATTTATTATCGTCATTTAATTATAAATGAAACACAGTGATCCACAATTCAGATCCTCAACCTGAATGAATTGTCAATAATAAAATCCAGGAACAAATGTGATGTACGGTTTCTGTACTTGATTTTCAACTAGAATAAGTCCCAAATTGCGTTTAATTACCTGTGTTTTTACTTTTTTTAAATTGTTCTAATGTTAGATGTAGGGAAGTTCAGCCGTAACCCGGCAAGTTTTTTTATAAAGGTTCATTGCATTTTGGCACAAAGAACGGAGAAAATCGACCAAGTAGTGCAACTCAGACTGATTGGAATGAGCCGCCCCAACCTCAGGATGGGCCGTCCCAACCTTGTGCAGACGCAGGCAAAGGCGATCCAGATGACCCAGTGCAGACCATGCTGGGACGGGCCGCCCCAACTCCAGACCAGGTCCTCCTAGCTATTTCCAGATTGCTAAAAATAGAGCGCCTGATTTGGTGAGGCGATTTCTACAGTTTTTACCGCCTTCTAGAGCCACAATGCCACGTTTGGAACCGCCAAAGATGCTTATAAAAGCTCTGTCCTGTCCCCAATTCAAGGCTAAGTTCGAAACCCTAATTTTCAGAGCCAAAAAATCAACTCAGAGAGTCAGCTTGCTGAGACGGCCAGCCACCAGCCTGAGACGCACCGCCCCAAGATCAGGACGGGCCACCCAGGATCAGGACGGGCCGCCCCAAACAGGACAGAGCACATAATTATGAGATTTTCGAGCGCAATCTATTATAACTTGATTTTTCCTTTTTCTTTGTATTTTTGTATGATGAAACCTGCGTTTTCTTTCATGAATTTAGTATAGTAGTTTAGTTTAGGGACTATGGTTTGATAATTTTTCTTTTAGTTGCTTGTTTTGTTTGAATACTTCTTTATTAGTTGAGTTAAGTTACGTTTATGATTTCTGAGATTTAATTTGCTCTGTCCGTTGACATTTGATAATTGTTTAAGTTTAATTGTTGCATTAAACAAAGACCTAGTTTAATTGTCAAGTCAAAATCAAACTGCAATAACCAAATAACACTTAGATTAATTAGGTAGGCGATATCCGAAAGGATTTAACCAAACTCTAAGCAATTAGAGTTTTACTCAATAAACTGAGAGGTTGAGAGTTTACCAAGACCCAGAAATCAATCTAAAGCACCTAAACCAAGAAACGGAAGTTGAAATTTAGGAGTTTTAGGAGTTAAACAAGCAAAACTCTCCAACTTGACCTGAACGGAAGTTAAAGCGTAAGTTTGTAGGTTAGGTTTTGTTTAAATCACGTAAAAACACTCAACAATAATCAAGTAGGATGATAAAACAAGTATCGGATGATTGGAACGGCCCGTTCCAGAGTCAGGACGGACCGCCCGAGAGGGAGCGCCTGGCTCAGAACGGCCTGATCCAGCCATCTGACAGGGTCCAGGACGGTTCGTCCCAATCGTGACAGACAAGAAAGTTAGATAACCTGAACCCCTAATCGTTCGTCAACTGATTTATCTCTTTGTTAGTTAAATTCTCTAGTTAATTAGATTTTCAATCTTACATTTTACTTCCTGTTTAAACCTGTTCGTAAACTGAATTGTTTATTAAACTTTAGAATTTAACTTAATCTGAATTGTTTAAACTTGGAAAAGGAATAGTCCGTCCCCGTGATTCGATCCTTAAAGCAAACGAATTAGTATCGGGTTTTAAGTATTTAATTTGACCAGTACCCTCAGCACCGATCAAATGATTGGTTTCTAGGACATATCTCTAACACATTCTGATGGTAAACCAACAAAGATGGGTCATAATTAGATGTCATGAAACCAAGTTGAAGAAGAACATTATTTAATTTTTGAAACCAAGCACTAGGGTTTCTGGTTGCTAACACTTCTTCTTAGTCCTAGATCCAGCAGTCCACTGACTCTCATAGCGGCTCGCTGAAAGAACTTAGGCCGCTAACCTATTTAACTAGTCGTTGGTTACTTGGCGGGCATAGATAACCTCGCTGGTTCACTCAGCGGCCCGTTAGGGTTAGCGATGTGAATGCAAGTTGACTTAATTTAGTTGATAATTGTGCATGGATAATGGCTTAATTAAGGTTCCTAGATCAAATTCTCGTTTCAGATATAGTTACCAATTAATCAACTTAATTTTTCTCGTATAGAACCTAGATTTCAACTCTCGTTTCATGGTCTAGTTTCATAAGTTTATACCTTTCTAACCTATGAATTCCTTGGTTCTCGCCTTTGGAAAAGACTTAAACTCTCGTTAATTGCTCCTGGTTTAATCTCTCGGTATCAATCGTCATGTTAATCATAATCATTCCTAATAATCTAAGCTTGTTTGGACTTAACCACCTAGCAATTAAGCGAGCTCTACTTAACGGGTGTAAACAAATATACTTAGATAATCATGGTATAATCAATTAAAGCAATTCAAGGAAGGTATAAAATACAAAGATATCAAATAAACTAAATAAACATGCAATCAACAACTAAGAATTTGAGTTTACAACTGTAGTCCTACAACAAACAATCAACAACTAAGAGACATCATACAAACACAAGAGAAAATGAGAATAAGGAAAGATTACAACCAATTGCTCTTGAGTGTCGAAATCTCCTATCAAACACGTCTCTTGCTGTCGTAATGAACCTACTTGGTGCTGCGACGATTTGGACTTAAGACCTAACTCTCAAATAACTCAATGTCTAATCCTAACATTGACCTTGGATTTGATCTCCCTTTTGTCTCTCTTTTTCTCTCTTTCAAAATCTCCTCAAACTAGTCTTTAATAGGCATTGGAAATGTGTAGAAACGCTGAAAATAACTGAAGACACACTCTAGATGTGCTTGGAGTCGATAGAAATTGTCATTCAAATATAGAACTGCTAAATCGAGCAATTCTGATGAATCTAGCAGTTCCCGGTCTGGCGGGTCGCTGGCACTCTTAGCGAACCGCTGAAAAATGTCAGCACTGCATCCTATTAGTATTTTGGGTATATCTCCTTAATTCGAACTCCTTTTGAGGTGATTCCATACAACGAGCTTTTCAACTTCATAGACTCATCCAAGTCATTTCTTGTCCAGAATCTACAAATAAAAATTAGAAACTATGGCAGTAACTCATTCTTGACACAAAATCCTAATTAAACTAACCTAAACTCATCTTAAACTATCTAAACTCATGGCAAATTGGTTTAGTTTGGAGTCAAAACCCTACTTGAATATGCGTATAAAATACACTCTTCATCAGGTATGGCCCCTAACTAGGGGTGATAATGGAGTGGATAATTCTCGCTCCGAACTGTATCTGCAAAATAGCGGATTCGGATAATATTATCCGTATCCGAACGCATACGGATGCAGATTCAGATTTTTTTAAACGAATATGGATACAGATATGGGAAACAATGTTAGAGCAGATACGAATATTTGTCCGTATTTGTATTTCTATACAAAAGGATGTATAGAAACGGATATATGTTTTGTATATGTTATTGGCGCATTTTTTGGAAATTGCATCATAATTGACACATAGGTATAGCTATTTCACATCAGAATTTGACGATTATTTTTTTTACTGTAATATGATGCCAATTCTTGTATAAACTTGATTCAAATTTGCTTTATGTGATGTCTCAATTATTTTTCTATCGTTGTCTTTTTCTTTTTTTTAGTTAATTCCATACTAGTCATAAAAAAAAGTAAACATTACACTCTGTCAATCAAATATTTTCTTTTGTTTAATAAAATAAATTGAGCAAAATATTATCTGTATCCGACAAGATATATCCGGATTCATATCCATATCCGATAATATCTGAATCGTATTTATATCCGTTTAACATCCGCGCCGTGTCTGTATCCGAACATATCCGTATCTGAAAAAAAAATACGGATACAGATATGGTATGATCACTATCCGCTCCGTATCCACTCCGTTTTCACCCCTACCCCTAGCTCCGGAATCGTATCCTCTGCTCACCTTTTAAAAGGTGAGCAGAGTGCCTACCTCTCATTTGGACCATTGGATCCTAATCCAACGGTGCGCTCACAAATAGAGATAAATCTCTGAATTCCTTCCCTGCCCGAATTCCCCCCTCTTCTCCGAACTGCCCCCTTTGGATTGAAGGAGACGGATCTTTTTTTTTTCTCTCTGGTTAGCGGATTCGTTCATTTGGCTCCGATAACCATTCTGACCATCATCGCAGCTCTATCAAGGGTCTATGGAATCGTAGAGGCGAGTGGAGAACGACTATGGTCTTTGTTTCAGTCGTGTCGCTTAGATTAACGATTTCAAGCGATTATTCGCTTTAGTCCCTACAAGTGTATTTTCACATTTTTCTGGTGATCGTCGTCGTTGCAATCCGTGATGCGCTGGTGAGACATAGCTTGGTTTATCATGACAACGGTTTGTGTTGGTGAAGGAAACACACTATCATTTATTCTGGGTGCGTTTGGATAGGTGTGGGAAGAAAGGAAGAAGGGAAGAAGTGGGAAGAAATATTGGAAAGTGTGTAACTTTGTGAAGAGTTTGGATTGTTTATAATTTTTTTTCTTCTTCTTCCTTCTTCTTCTTCTTTCTTCCAACGATCCAAACGCACAGCTTATGTCATACCTTTACAACTACCGGGCTTATACCATGGACTCACAATTACCATCATTTACGAGTTCGTACCTATTGTAATGCACAAACCCAATTGTCAGGGCTTAATTATTTATCAACACTCGCACAACTTTTTTAAAATTCATACTCTACAAACTTTATTTATCAAGCATTCAAGCTAAAGTGAGAAGGTGTTAAAGTGCAGAGGTTTGGCTGCGTTTCAGAATGGCCTTCAATTTAATTAATGGGACCTTTATGTTCCAGCTATGACACGATGACTCATCCCTATTTATTTTGCAACTTGAATCAAACTTAGAACAATTACTAATTGCAAATCAAATTCCAGCTATGACCTTTAAGTTCATTTGTTCTAAAGTTATCTTCTATTGAGGCCACAATTTCTTGCTTTTGGTCCAACGCTACAGTCAGCTAGTCGAGTGAAGATGGAGAGATAGTACTGAGATCACCTGAGGCTGGTTCTGCGATTGGTTTTTCAGAAAAAAAAAACAGATGCTTGATTTCATAGGTTTATCCCTTCACCTTTTGCTACTGATATGATTTTATACCGCCTCAGTAGAAGAAAGTATGAGGAGGACGAGAAGAGAAAAAGAGGATTGGAATTTATTTTATTTTTTTACGAAGGAATTGGGAAGAGATGGGGCAGTCAGGCTCGGGCAGGTCGATTTAAGCGATTTTTTTGCACTCTTTGCGCGCGCTCCGTTAGATTTGGATCGAAGGGTCTAAGAGAGAGGTAGGCACTCTGCTCACCTTTTAAAGGTGAGCAGAGGATACGATTTCCCTAGCTCCCACCTAGGCTAGGGCTGAAAACGCAAACCGTTTCGACCGTCCGATCGTTTCGTTTCGTCCAAAACGAAACGACAACGGTTAGAGATTTCGGTTTCGTTTTAGGGACGGAACGGTTAACGCAAATATAATGCAGTTTCGTCATACCAACGAAACGGTTAACGAAACGGACCTGTTTCGTGATCGTTGTTTCGTCTGTTTCGTTTTACATTCTACGGATGTGTTATTTTCCTATTGCAGAGAAGCAAAGGCGGACAGAACGATGGTTGATATTAGGTTTTGAGCGCCGCTCTGTTATTTCACCGCCTCCGTCTCTCTATTCCTTCTTCTCCGCTTCTATCGTATCTCCTCCCTTGCTCCATTCTCACTCGCTTCTGCGTTTCGGCCAGAGGTGGAGATGAAGCTTTCAACAGCTATCTTCCGTATGGCTCTCTTTATTGCAACAAGAACACCCACTGACTCTTCCTTTCCCCTTCTTTGGATTTGAGTGGGTGGTAGAGACGATGTGGCTGTCGTACTTGAGCTTTGAAGCCATGGCAGTGAGAGGTTAAGCATAGGGATTGAGGCTGAAGATATATTAGTAAGTTTTTCTGATATACTTCGATTGAGATGAAATTTCTTTGCTTCTTTCTCGATTTGGGGCTTTTTCTAGCAGAGATCTATTTCGATTTGGGGGTATTTTCAGGCACAGCAAAGATTTATATTGATTTGGGTATTTTCTGGCACAACAAAAAATGTTACCAGTTGATATTCTAATGATGGCGTAGAAAACAGATATTTGTAGATTTAGGTATTTTGGAATTTAGAAAGTAATTAGGCATGTTATCAGAGGATGATTTTTTTTTTTGAGTTTCTGAACTTCCTTTTGTAATAATTATCATTTTTAGTGTATTTCTCCAATATATACTATATATTATTGTTGTTCTTGTTGCTTTGGCTGTTCTTATTTGCTGTTCTTTAGGCCGAGGTTAGGCATGTTAACCAGATATTGAGAAGAACATGTTGTAATTAAATTAATAAGTCGAGATTAGCATTGAGAAGAATAGGTTCTCAATTTTCAATTTTTTTTTCTCTGTCTCATCTGAATTGATAAGATCAATGGGCGTTGCTTTCCCCACGGCGCAACTTTACAATACACGGCAAATTTTATTAAATGACCAAATTACCCCTCCTTGAACCCTCCGCCTCCACACATCTATCCAGTTCCAATCGACCAGTCCTAAATTTCTCTCCATCTTCTCCTTCCTTGTCAGGTGACACTCAGGTCCGACACAAATTGTCCTCTCCCTCCGATTTTCTTGCTTCTCCCTCTAACAGACTCTAAGAACACCGCTCCGTCTCAACCCTCGATCCTCTTCCCTTCCTCCGCTACGACGATTTCTTCACCTCGTTGAATTCGTCACCTATAAGCCTACTCTTTGTAACATCTCTGTTCATCTCGCCCCTCACTACTCGCCACCCAGCAATGTAACCTCGCCTCTCCATTTCCTACTATTTGAGCCAACCCCTCTCTATCTCTCTACTGGACCCCACTTTCTACTTCACCAAAAATTGATTTAGAACAGAGAAATATAGCGGAAGAGAGTAAGAGGCTGAGCACGGCTGGAAGGTAGAGAAAGTGTTGGCTGAAGAGGCGTGGTGGTGACGGTGACCGCGAGGCGAGGTGTTATCCACCAGCAGATATGTTGTCACTGTCTCTTCCCTTTCTCTCGCTAATTGGAGCTTGTCCAGTCCAGCATCTTGCAATCGCTATGGAGCCGAAATGAAGCATCTCCACAGATTGGTAATAGTTAGTATTTAGATTGAGTAGTCTTGCAATCATTGATGAGCTAAAATTTAGCACGTTTAAGTTTTTTTTTGTTCAATTAGACACTAATTGGTAATAGTTATTTATTTTTCTTTGAATTGTTTGATTTTTGTGTTTGTACCTCTTATCATACAACTAAGGTACAGTATTTAATTATAGTATTGAGCTTACTGCTTATCGAATGTAGATGTCTCACTTGAATTTTAAGAAATAAGCTAACTAATTTGCAATCACTTTAGATATAAAACAGACAATTTCTTTTAGAGATGACTTTATTGCTTGATTGCGATGCTGTCACCTTGGTCCCTATGCACGTTGTGGGTTGTTGGTCCCTTGTATAAATTAAGTTTAGAATGAAAAGAGTCTAGTTCTCTTATGTTGTGGCTGTTTGAATGCCATATTTTATATGTTGAGAAACTATAGCATGTGAATTAGTACAGTTCTTAACAAGAAGTCAGGTCCAGTAACAGACCAATTGAAACAATTAGATTAGGAATAAAGAAAATTTTGACATCCAGGAATATTGGATCTGAACCAATATTAAAAGTAACACCCTTACCAGTTATCATTGAAAGGTAACATCAACAATGAATAACTATAACATGAAATACCTCATTGATTGTCATCAATTATTTAACTAAAAGCAAAAATAAAATCTTTTTATGACATATATGTAAGTATCATATATTTAAGTCAATCCAATCAATTACACTATCATCTAATATTGATGCAGGAACTTCAAATTCTGTAGTAGTTATGCTAGTTTCTTGGTGCATTTGGCTAGCATGAGTTACTCCATTTGATGAACTAGATTGCCATCTTGCTTCGACAATCTCAAATTGGGACGGATCCCGTCTGGTAGAACTCTTCACTTTTCTTTTTTTTGCAACTTGAAATCTATTTTCACGGGTTGGGATTGTTGGTTCAAAATGAACATCAGATTGGTTGGTAATCTGTTGAATTTTTTCTTTAGCCCAATTTTTTTTGTCAAGAGGCCACTTGAGATACTCTCTACGAAAATTATCAAGTATGTTGTCTATTTGGTCATCATGATCGACACTTGAATCAAAAACATTCAATTCTCTAGCATTGATTCTCCACTGTGGGTGTACTTGATCAAGAGAGATTGAACTGGTTTTCCAATTTTTCATGTGATGTGCACACGGCATGCCCATTGTTGCCTTGAAATGACCAGTACAAATAGGTTGCATAGTACCTGTTTTTGCCATCTCATATTGTTTATGTAATTCTTTCAGCGCAAAGAGTGAGATATGATGTATGAGGTTTCTGAAAAATGGAATATTGCAATCATGAGGTACTTGGAGTTTTTCTCTAGCAAGTTGCACTTTTATCTCATTAAATTCATTCTCAACAGCTAGACATATCTTCTTCTTGACAGTTTGCAGATCACCTGTAAGAATGTAAAGGTACAATTATTGAGTAAACAGATTCACATTTTCTTGTGATAATAAGTGAACATATTATTGAGTACAAAGATTCAAATCAATAACTTATCTTCTACCTGTTGATACTTGTAGATACTTTTTGAGCTTACTGTGTGCTCCTTCTGCTCTTGATGATACTCGATTGCCGATATGTAAATATCTCTCTGTCCACGCACTAACAAATTTCTCCTTTAATGGTAACCAAGTTTTTTTAATATATGCTAGAGCAGCTTTCTTCTCCTTGTATATTGATTCAAACCTTTGCCAGTTATCAATATAGTTTTCAATTGAAGATGAGTATACGATAGTTCTCCAATCAAACTCAAATTCATCCCAATTCTCCTTAGTTTCAAAATATTGTTTGCACTTTGCACTAATATTTTTGTTTATATGCCATATACAAAGAAGGTTAGTAGCTGATGGAAAAACAATTGATATGGCATTCATTAGAGCTTGTTCTCTGTCTGTAATGATAACTGATGGTTGGTTCTCATGTTGGAGAGTCTTCTTGAACATTTGTAAAGCCCAAACATAGTATTCAGTTCTTTCCTTCTTTACGAAAACAAACCCAGAGTAAAATGTTGTGTTGAAACTTGTGATACCAACTATATCAAGTAATGGCATTTTGTATTTATTGGTCTTATAGGTGCAATCCATGACAAACACATGTGGAAAACTTCTGGCTAACATAATGGATTGAGGATGAGAGAAAAAAAAGTGAGTAATATGACCAACTTCATCTCGTAAAAGGTTAAACTTGAATCCACCTTGCCCAAGCTGTTCGCATAATAGTTGAATCATTGATTTACCTAATAAAATGTAAATAAATACAACTATTGAATAAGCATATTTAAATTTTCCAAGCTCTTAAAATTACACTTAAAATCATTGGTTACCTTTCAAGTTGTCCTTCTGAATTTTTCTCCTTGCATTGTAGATTGTTTTCGCTATAGCTAATGTGGTTGGATTGCTTTGTCGAAGTGATGAGAGAATTTGCCTTGGCTGAATCCCGGCATTTGTCATATATTTTACAGCCTGCAATTCAGTATCGGCTAAACGACGGAGTGAGGGGTGACCAGAAATATCATTGGAAGGCTCATGATTGTGTGAGTTGTTCCTTATCTCAATTGTCCATTTACCTTCCTGCTTTTTACCATATAGCTGAAATGGGCATTTAATCAAACGAGTTGTTGTAAACTGTTTGTTTCTTTGGTCATTTGAATGATTGTGGGTACCCCGAAAGTGGCCGCCTCTATCACATTTCAACGCCACATACTTTTCAGCTTTTGAGTTAAGGATAGACAACGCATAGCCTCTTTTTGAGTAAAAGACTCGAACACAATCAAGTAATTCATTACGAGTTTTAAACTTTAAAGAGACCAGTTGATTTTCATTGCTTGGATCCATCTGTATATGAATAAAGATAGAAAGATTGCATCAAACATGCCATGGAGGTTATTTGTCTGGTAAAATTGGCACTTAATTATAACATTGGCTATGAAATTATTCTCCTTTTACCCTCTTTTACATTGCATCAAAACTGAATATTCTTATAGTTTGAAAGAAACTTATGTTTGAGAAATTATAACTGTACATGCTTTAATTACTTTTTAACATAAATATTGTCATTTTAAAATTGTTTTGTGTTTTTGTTTAGACAGATAATATTAAAATCCTACTAGCGTTGGAGTGTTATTGCTGGAAGTCTATCTACTGGATGAAAGTATCTTATAAACTAAAAGCATGGTGGTGGCTTTGAGTAATATAATCTGTTCTGTATGAAAACTTAGACGGATAATGAATGTTACATTGTATTTTCTTAATTGTAATTAATATAGGATGGAAAACTTCAAATTTCCTCTTTCTAATAGGTAGCACATAGAATAAGATAAAATTTTTATTACCTGATGGAGAGAATCTAGTGCTGCCCAAATTTTCACTAATTGAGATATTCTCAATTTCTTGTTACGATGAGTTGATTTCAGAATGATAGGTTTTATTTTTTTTAATGGTGGCGGTAATGTGTGGTAATTGGTAAGAGAGGCGCGAATGAGTCCCGCCAAATTTAATATTTTGCTGTAATATTTCGCTATGTCATAAAAGAGGAAAGAAAATCTTCTGATTTTTTTCCCAATAAATTATTGCGTAAAATAGCAGAGGGTATTTTAGTCTTCGTTAATAAATTTGCCGTGTATTGTAAAGTTGCGCCGTGGGGAAAGCAACGCCCAAGATCAATTAGTACAAATTATGTTTGAGAAACGGTTAAAAATTTTAAACGGTCAAATCGTTTTTGTCGTGCAATTCAACGCAACGATCAACGCAAAAAGAATTTCTTACGTTTAAAAAACGGAACGCAAGGCGCAACAGAAAAATATTTTCGTTTCTTTGACGCAACGGTTAACGCAAGAGGGTAATTTCGTGCTCGTTTTGCACGTTATGCACCCCTAACCTAGGCTATAGTCACTCTTTCCTTTTTCCTGGGCCGAGCGTGTTTCTTCTCTGGACCCGTTTGGTCCCTTTTCTTTTCTGTTGGGCTCTCTGTGTTGAATCTTTAATCTGGACTGGGCCAGGTCCAATTAAAAAGATTAATTTAGTAAATAATGGATTCATCAATATTAATTAAATTGATTAACTTAAAAATGAGAATTAAAGAAAACAAAACAAAACTAGAAATTGTTTTGGACCCAAATATTTTGGATGACTTTATGGCCGAGGATAAGGTGTTGGACCCGAAATTAAATTGTCCCCTAAATAAATCAGATTAAGCACGTAAACTTAAAGATAGGAGATGATTTCAATTAGTCCAAAAATATTTTGAAAATATATACAATGGAAAAATCTTTTTGGACTCGTATGATCCCAAACACATTAAAAGAGAAACATATTTTAAACATCAACACATTGTCATTTGTAAACAAGTAGGCAAACAGAGAGGTACCAAACTAAATGAATGAATATAATGCAAACAGAGAGGTTTCAACACGCTTCTGTGTCCTGCACCTTTTAATAACAATTGAATTTCATTTATTTATGTCTGATTTTAATATTCTTTTGGTTATAAAGATAAAAGTATTAATACATAAATTAGTCATTGATGTCTTTATAAAACCAAACCAAAGTTGTTACGACTTAAATGAGTAGAATAGACTGTAGGATCTCGTCAACACGTCTTTTTTCACACTCGTTTTATAAATGAAACCCTGCTAAAATTTTTATATATTATTTATTTAAATAGAATAATATATTTCAAAATAGAATCTTTTTTTATAAAATCTAAATTCAACATCCTATAAATTTATAATTGTCTTTAATATATATGTCGTGAAATCAGAGAAGCATGCACGCAAGTCCAAAATTAAATGCACAGACCTTGGGGTCTTCGTCTTCTTTCATAACCTCAATCGACAAGTTACCTCCTCCAAGACTCCAACTAATGAAATATTTTCTACTCCAATAACCTTTACTGGGAAGTGGGAACACTGCTGGAATGTATTATGTATACTTCAATTATTAAAAGTGTATAAAAAATAAAAATAAAATAGAAGTTATTACAAGGCCAATTTCAATTGCATAACAGGTGTCAATCAATGTCCGTTTGTAAATCATAATCATATATATGAGACGAGAAATTAAATGGGTTCATTGTCAAACGCGGAATTAACTGTCCAATTCATCTAGGACTAGGAAAATTAAGAAATCCTGAGAGGATGAGTTAGAATGTAATTCAATCAAGAGGTATGTGTTGACGTCATGCCATATGGGCATATGGCCCATATCCCAAATTCTAAAACGGTTGGCGGGCATTGCACTTGCACCGAGAACACAGTCGTGTTTAATTTATTCACTGTAATGTATTCATTTCAATTAGAAAAGCTTTCTGTAAATATTAAAAATAATGGAGAATGAAGAATGTTGAAAGCCGATTAAAATTAAAATTAATTGTCAATTAAATGCCAGGGTCCCGCAAACACAGAAGCGTGCAGAACACATCTCTGATGAATGAACATAATCTGTTGCTCTGCTCAGATTAAACCTTAGTAGTTAGTACCACATCTAAAACCTGCACATCCCATGACCTAGTTGAGAAGAAAAACAAAAGCATATAAATTTGTAATTGCCGTGGGAAAAGCACCCAACAAATCTGATCTTAATTCAGACATGTTAGACTCAATATTAAGCTATCAAAAACGCAAAACAAATAGAATAAGTAAAAAACTTTAAATAAATAAAAGGAAAGCAAATCAAGGGCAGGGTGAATAATTTGTTACTCGGGTTTCGGGAGGTGACGAAACCAGAGCCGGCAAAGTTGCAGGTGAAAGGGCGGCGGCCTTGGGCCTGATAGTAGGCATTCATGGCGTAGGCGGCATGGGCCTGGAGGTTGTTGGGCTGGAAGCAAGATCCGCCTGCCTGGATCGCCTTGCAGTTGGCGTTGCTGCAGGCGTAGTTAATGTTGTTCTGCAGAGCTGCAGTGCTCACTCCGGCTTTCGGCACACACCACGACCCTCCACCAACCCCTGTACCACTTGGACGCCCCACAATCTACATGCGCATGCATTGAAATATGAGACCGGCCGAGAGATCAATAATGTTGATTGGCTTGATGTTTAGTTGTACCTACCTGGCCTTTCATGATGCCCAAGGCATTGTACATGGGACTGAAATCCGGCCTGAAGAGCCCCCAGTTTCTCTCTGCAATAGGTCCTGGCTTCAGGTTTTCATTGAACAAAGCGAAGATGTAGGTCTCAAATCTGCGGCCCGGCATCAACGGTGTTCCCCTTCCCGAGCTCACCTTACTGATCAACCCATTGATGTAGGAGGCTGCATAGTCAGGGCTGACCCCAGCCTGTCCTGGCTCTGCCTGCGTCGGCCATCCTGTCTCCCCAATCATGATTTGCACGTCGCCGTACCCAATACGCTTCATTGCGGAGTAGATGGCATCCAACTGTGCGTCCAGCATGTTTGTGTACCTGATTTTGGTGTACTTGTCGAGTATCCCTCCATTCTTTCTGAAGATTGCGTAATTCAGGGTCTGAGGGTTGTAGCTGCATGGCATGTTCAAAGTCACAGTAGATTTCATTCAAAAAAAAGTCACAATGCACCTCCAATTCAACTACAACCAATCAACCATCAACATTTACGACACATTTGTTAATTTAATTTAATTTAAACTTGTTATCGGATAGCTATTATTACTTGAAGTATGGGTAGGGATTGACGATGAAAGGAGACTTAGTCGCTCGATGGAAGTTGAGCATCGGGATGAGTACTGATTTCTCCCAACCGTACCGGAACCGCGCAGCAGATGGTGGCTCAGAAGCTGCAAGGATTCCAAGAAAGTGTGGCGTAGACACCCGGATCCGACGGAAGCCAGCTGCGACGAGCGCGTTGTGAAGAGAGTGCATTGCCGGCACAAGGTTGACTATGAGGTTTTTATCGCCCGACAAGAGGATCTCATTGCCCACCAAGATAAGGTCAATATTGGTAGCGGGGAAGAAAGGGGTAACATGCTTGGTGACCCAGGCCGCTGCTCCTTCACGAGAGACGAGACCAGGGATGTCACCATTGGTGGTGGAGATGGTGAGGGATATCCTGGTGCCGGCAAAGGCACGGATAATGTCGGGGTTGGAGTCGAAGATCTTGATGCGGTCGATGGTAGTCTTAGCTTGGAGGAATGACGCTACCTGCAATTGCATGCATCATATATATGTGTATTGGATGTCTGTCATGATATGTGTATTCTGTGTAACTTGAGCACTCTAAGCAGTCAGCAATAGTTAATTTACAGACGTGTATATAACAAAGAAAACTCTGAGCAAAAAGGAAGTTGCTGCTGTTATACAACATGAGAGGATCAAACAGTATCACATAAACTCTTAACAACGCTGCAGAAATTGACAGATTTCATGACTTGACCTACAAATTCATAGCAATTCTATGAAATCTCCCAAGTTCTTTCAGTTTTGAAATTCTTAAAAGAGTATCGTAATATGTGTCCCCAGAAAAAAAAATATATATCTATTAAACTGATTCATTTACCCGTGTAAACTTTATACAAAGAAAATGACAAAATATATATGTGGTAACGCCTTAGGCCTATTTAAGCCTCGAAGGTCTTAGCTTAGAATTTAACATGGGCTTGGGCCCAAGTACTGTGTACACGGAGACTTGGACTTTTAGTGGCCGAGTCGTCTGTGACCATTATCAATATAGATATAATACCCGGATGGCCGGATATAAGGATATTTGTCAATAATACAATGAATTGGAGTTAATCATTTGCTGCTTGGGATGGTAGCAATTAAAGGTTCCTGTCAAAGGGAAATACAACTCATCTGATGTTTCCTGTAAATCATATGACTACTTGGGAGGCAGGAGCTTAAATATATAATTTCAAGCTTCTCATATGCCATGATCTCTCCCAACAACAAGTTCAAAGGACGGATGGAAAATAATACATTAATTCCATTAATTAGGGAAAGGGGGGAATACAAAGCATCATATATAGAGCGAGAGATTGTTGCATGCCTGCGATGGAGGAGGCAGGTTATTGCCAAGAGTGCCATAGTTGACGCCAATGGATAGAGCAGCCACTGCTGATGAAAGAAGAAGAAGAGCCCGAAGGCCAACCTCGCGCAGCATGGCTAGAGGCGCCATTGGATTGGTTAATGAAAGGGATGTCGGAAATTAATGGAGATAAGTTAATTAGCTTTGCGCGTGTTTCGTAATTTAATCAGCATGTTGGTAATCATTCTTTCTATTTTTAGATAATTTTGGTAACGGCCATAATCTAATCAGCATGTCAATAGGAGCTCAAAGAATGTACTTATGAGGGCAACTTTTTTGAATAATTTCAAGCAAACATCCTTCCACCCCCTTTGTAATTCCAGTTTACTTGCATTTAATCCGAACACTTGTTAAAGTTGCCTTGATATATCTTACATTTTAACTATTCCAAGCAAATAACTAATTTTTTATATGATACATTCCAAATTTGTTAAACAACTAGTATAGGACAACCCCTACAGACATAAACATCGATCAGAAGCCAACAATTGCCAGGTAGGGCATAACATTAACATCAAACTCTACTCCCCGTGCTCCATACGGTCCCTATGAATTTCATCAAGAATCACGATAATTGCTACAACAAATGCATAATCTACATTAGGGTAGACTGTTACACCAAAAGTGTCTTTTCCAAGCAACACATTCTTGAGTTCATATTGACGGCTCATCTGCACCATAAGAAACAAGTACTTATTGTTATCCAAAAGTTTGATCTGGATTTCTGATTCGATCATGGTACATCCAGTATAATGAACACTGAACCAGCATTATTGGATATCTAGAAGTGCCATACTAGGATTAACTACAGCTCATGCATTATATGCATTCAGTGCAATTTCTTTCACTACTCAAATGGCCTATATGCTCAATTAAAAGTTGACCTTAATAGGATGACAAATGCCTCCATGGGATTAATGTTTTGAAGCAAGAGGTGTATGTGCTGGACTGCAAATTTTCTAAACTACGCACTAATTAGGGATTTATGTGCATTTTGCTTTTCTGTTACCAGGCTCTATCTTAAAAATTAACACTCAATTCAGCCTCTTAAATACCCTACATAAGCAACTAAACACAAAGAAAATTAAGAGAACAATAGAAAACAGAGTTCATTGGGATCAAATGGCACATAGGTACAAAATCCAAAATCCAGTACCCTCATCCTTGGTTTTATTTTGGGTTTGCTTTTTCAGTTTTTGAAAATCAGGCCATGTCCCTCAGCCACAGCTAAGTTACGAGGTTGGAAAAGAAGCAACCCATATGAAGAAAAAGAAATGGAAAATTGCAAGGAAAGACAAGGACTTACGAGGGCAATAATGGTATTAGTGTCACCAAGGTAGAAGGTGCAGGACCTCTCAAACCAGCTCCCTTTGACCTTGAAATCGCAATGTTGTTCGGCAGTGTTTGCAGCGAAGAAGACATCGAGCTCAGTCTTAAGCTGGAGCATGTGTGATTTCTTGACGGTGAAGAGCAAGTCTTTGTGATCGCTGCTGTCTCCTCGGTATACATTCCATCTATGGTGCATGCTTAATTTCTGTTTTTAATTATGAAGCAAAAGATGATAAGAAGAGGCAGAAAAATTAATGGGAAAAAGAAGAGAAGTATTGGTAATTGGTAATTGGTATTGACCTTCTCTCTCATGGAGACGATGGGAGAGCCGGCGGAATCACAGAGGACGCGGCGGGAGTGGAGGCTGAGAACACGGCCCTGAACCTGTGTGTGTGTGTTTTCATTGCTTCATTCAATCATTAAGGAATAAGAATAGGAAATGATCTTGATTGAATTTGAATTGAATTGGGTCACTTCACTTAAATTGACTGACTCTGATCGTAAAGCTAATTACCCAATTATCTTACCTTCATCAAGACACCGCCGTTGACATCGGAGACGACGAAGTCGCCGTCGGACAAGCTCAGCGCCTTCTTCGTCACCGTCAGTGCCACCACGTACGGCGCGCAGAACTGCGGCCCCACAACTGCCACCACCCCCGACGGAGACATCAACGGCGCTGGCGCTGGAGACGACGAGGCTGCCATGTGCTTTTTCTCTCTCTCTCCCTCTCTGTTACTTTACTTTACTTGCTGCAACTCAACTCTAAAAAAGTCTCCAGACCAAAAGTAGACAAAGAAACAATTTAAGAGTTGACATGACAATTGACAATTGACAACCAAAATAAAATAAAAATATGGTCGGGTCCGGCGTGGGACGGGTTAGCCTTCCCAAGGTCCCATATAAAAATATTAGATTAAGTATTTTAAAAAATTGAAAAAAATAGTAAAAAAATTTAAAAAAAAATGTAAAATTTGATTTCTAATGAGATTTCAATATGAAGAAAATAATGAACGGTTTGGATCGGTTGTTTGAAGCATGAAATTCAAGAACGAATCCGTAGCACGAAGGTCATCCGTGCTATGTATAGCATTTTAGCAATCCTCTATATATATAGGAGTTTTTGTCGGAAGGAGATTTCAATAAGAAGATCATATTGAACGGTTTGGATCGGTCATTTTGATCTAGATCTAGGAGTTTTTGTCGCGACTCACCGGAGGGTCCGTGAGTCGCGACTCACCGTAGCTAAACTCATATATATATATATATATATATATATATATATATATATATATATATATATATATATATATATATATATATATATATATATACATATATATATATATATATAGAGGTGGGATAAAGTGCCATAGATGGCAATGTCATAGATGCCTTTTTTGAGTCATTTTTTGAAAATCCGAAATTCAATCGGTCAATCCAAACCGTTCAAATTGATCAGCATATTGAAATACCATTGGAGACCAAATTTTACATTTTTTTGAATTTTTTTAAATTTTTGGTATTTATTTTGATATGTTCTAATTGGAGGGTCTGAAATACTCCAATTATAGCGTTTTTTAAAAATATCATAATAAATAGCAAAAAAATTCGAAAAAATGTAAAATTTAGTCTCCAAGTATATTTTAATGTGATGAATAACTTGGATTGTTCAAATTGAGCATTTGAATTTTGGATCTCGAAAAACGACTCTATGGCACGAGACCCTCTGTGCCATCTATGGCACATTACCCATTCTCTCTCTATATATATATAGAGTTTTGCTATGGTGAGTTGCAACTCACCAAAGCGTCCGTGAGTCGCGCTCAAAATTCTGAAATTAAGTTCAAAACGACCGATCCAAACCGTTTAATACGATCTTCCTATTGAAATCTCCATGCATACCAAATTTTATATTTTTTCGAAATTTTTAAGTATTTTTTTAAATTTTAGAAAATCATTAATCTAATTAGTTCTGAACCGTTCAAAAACAGCAGTTTTTAAAAATCCGAAATAAATACTTAAAAATTTCGAAAAAAATATAAAATTTGGTCTGCATGGAGAATTCAATAGGGAGATCGTATTAGACGGTTTGGATCGGTCGTTTTGGACTTAATTTCAAAATTTTGAACGCGACTCACGGACGCTTTGGTGAGTTGCAACTCACCATAGCAAAACTATATATATATATATATATATATATATATATGAGTTTAGCTACTGTGAGTCGCGACTCACGGACCCTCCGGTCAGTCGCGACCAAAACTCCTACATCTAGATCAAAATGACCGATCCAAACCGTCCAATATGATCTCCATATTGAAATCTCTATGTAGACCAAATTTTTCATTTTTTCGAAATTTTTAAGTATTTTTTTTTTAATTTTAGAAAATCGTTAATCTAATTGGTTCTGAACCATTCAAAAACATCAGTTTTTAAAAATCCGAAAAAAATACTTAAAAATTTCGAAAAAAATAAAAAATTTGGTTTGCACGGAGATTTCAATAGGGAGATCATATTAAACGGTTTGGATCGGTCATTTTGATCTAGATCTAGGAGTTTTGGTCGCGACTCACTGGAGGGTCCGTGAGTCGCGACTCACCGTAGCTAAACTCTATATATATATATATATATATATATATATATATAGAAAATGGCTAACGCGCCATCGATGGCACGTGCCATCAATTTTCTATCGACTAGTTTTCAAAATTCAAAAGTCAAACGGTCGATCCAAACCGTTCAAATTGATCAAAATATTGAAATACCTTTGGAGACCAAATTTTCCATTTTTTACGAATTTTGTTGCTATTTATTATGATATTTTCAAATTGGAGGGCCTGAAATACTCTAATCATAATGTTTTTAAAAATATCATAATAAATAGCAAAAAAATTCGAAAAAATATAAAATTTGGTCTCCAAAGATATTTCAATATGGAGAACAACTTGAACGGTTTGGATTGACCATTTGAATTTCGAATTTCGAAAAATGACTCGATGGCACGTTAGCCATTCTATATATATATATATATATATATAATGAAAAGAATGGCATTGGCAGCTGTAGCTATGTAACAAGGAGTAGTTAGTTTTTGACTTTTTCTCCTTGTTCTTTACTTCCTCCAGGCCTGCCAAACGTTAGAGGTGAAGCGGAAACAATCATTTTTGTTTCTGTTCCGTTTCGGTAACAGAACGAAATGACTGTTTCGTTTCCGTTCCATTTCGCCAAACGTAATAAATTTCTGTTCCTTTTAACGTTTCGCGTCACATTTTCTATTGATTTCAGCCCATTTCCGTGTTCCGTTTCATTTACGTTAACAAATTTCGGTTCTGTTTTCGTTCCGTTTCTGAAAACGAAACCCATTTCAGCTTTCATTTAACGTTACGTTTCGACATAACAGAAACGAAAACGTTAAAACGTTTCATCACTGACAGGTCTAACTTCCTCCCTCTACAATTCCTGATCATCATCATCATCATCATCATCATCAATTCTCGGACCCACTTACAATGTACCATGAAAATATACCCATCAGTTCATCACTCATATATGACATTTCCTTTCTCTTTGGAAACAAAAATAATTGAAGGCTCTGAAGATTCTTTTAAAACAAGTTACAATTACATTTACATCCGTACTTATTTACATAAATAAAAAACCAAAGTTCCCATACTACTACTAGAGTACTAGTACTATGCAGTGAATTTCTTCCGGCAAACTCTCCAAATTGTAAGAAAAAATAATAAATACTGCCTGCATAGTGCATAGTGCATAGTACAAAACACCACAATTGTATTTTATACGCCACGCCACTATTTTCTTTGAAATCAGCAGTTCAGCACCGATCCGGGCATGTTGTTTTTGTTTCTACTATAGAGCTCCACGCAGAAAATTAGAAACACTCCCACCTTTCTTTTTCAAAGGGTTGGTTGTTTTGCGGGGCCCTTGGGGGGTTGCAAGGAGTCCAAAAATCAATCTAGAAGCCACACAGCATGCATGGCTCGGCACAGCTGCTATGAAGGATCAGCCACCTTCACATCAGAAGCCTCCTTCATGCTTCTCCCTCTCGACATTGACTTCTCATGGCCGCCATTACACGACCCTTCCTTGTTCCCAACTGTTACTGATTCCATCTTTTGCATTCCTTCTTCTTCTGTATTCTCAACCTGAAGCTCTTCCAGAACAGACACCACTTCCTTCATGCGTGGCCTCAGCTTCGAGTCCATCATCAAGCACTGTGATGCCACAGAAGCCACTTTGTGGGCCCCCTCAGGGGAGTACTGCCCCTCCAACCTTCTGTCCAGAACCCGGAATATCTTGCGTTTGTTTCTCAGGTAGGGTCGAGCCCACTCAACTAGGTTGTGCTCACCTTGGGGTCGATTCTTGTCTATGGCACGCCGACCAGACAACAACTCCAATAGAACCACACCAAAGCTATACACATCACTTTTTGTCGTTAAATGGCCTGAAACAATGTGAAACTACAATTTAATCACAAGTCTGGTACAATGACCAGAGACTACAAAAGAAGTTTACACGACAAACAACAGGCCTTTACTTGTACATTATCTATGTAGTGGCTATGCAATGACCAGCATATCAGACCAGCATGGTACCGTAATCCATTTGATTTTGATGTGATAGAAGAATATAATAACAATAATACAGCCTTTTAGTCCAAAACAAGTTGGGGTGCACCAGAAATGAAATCCAACAAGTCATGATCACCAAAGAAAATAGAAGCAGCAGCAGCAGTAGTTGTTGTTGTTAATTTGAAGTTATATTGGGATCCATAAACGAAAAGTGAAGAATGCGAAAACAACAACAATTCGATAAAAATGTAATTCAATCCACACCTTTTTTCAGCTCAAGTCAAAACTGAGCATGTGCACCGGCCTTGATTGACATGAATCAATTCTAGGATCACTATATTAAGATGCCAAACTACATTCTTATTATTATTGGGGAAAAATGGGTTGGTGAAGAGCACCTGTGGCGAGATACTCAGGAGCTGCATATCCCTGTGTCCCCATAACCCTTGTAGAGACATGACTCTTCTCACCAGTGGGACCGTCCTTGGCCAACCCGAAATCCTACAACTTTGCATTGTAGTTCTGCACATTTACATCAAAGACTCTCATTCATCAATTCTGATGTTCCATTGTGTACTTGGGTCTAGTGCTTCATTTGCAACTCAGAAGTAATTGAATTGATGAGCAGCTATGATAAAGGCGAAATAAACAAATAAATAATGTAACAGAAAACTAATAATATATAATTTATGTGATACATTGACGGACCGAATCAAGAAGGACATTTGAGGTCTTAAAATCACGGTATATGACTTTGGCTTGAGCACTGTGCAGATAAGCCAGACCTTTGGCAGCACCAAGGGCAACCTTCATCCTTAATTTCCAAGAGAGAGGCTGAAAATACGAACCCCCTGCATCCATATTGGATAAAACAAATTAAACCAATACCTGAGTGTTTGGTTACCTGAAGCTTTATGCTCACATTATTTTGCTGTGCTCGATTCACAGTCACAAATGAGTCTATTAGATAGATGAACTTACTCCTAAAGAGATGGTTCTCCAAGCTTCCACGAGGCATGAACTCGTACACCAAAAGTCGGTGTTCGTCCTCTAGGCAGTATCCGAGAAGCCTTACAAGATGAGGGTGGGACAACTGACCCAAGTAATTTACCTCTGCCTGCAATTGAGGAAGAACAGAAGATATAATAAATAGAATGGAAATATGGAATGGAAAGGGACACTAATTATACAAGTGATAGAAAGGGTGGGACAATTACAAATACAATGGTTGGTAGATTGGTATTGCATCCATTTTGCAAGCAAATTAGTAATGGAAATATGGAAAGGAGAGGCCGAGAGGGAGGGGTTTTGCAGTGGCACTAATTATACAAGTAATAGAAAGGGTGGGAGTGGGACAAATACAAATACAATGGTTGGTGGATTGGTAGTGTTACTACTGTATGAGAAACTAAAATAATAGAATTAGAGAGACAGAGACAGAGACTAGAATGAATGAATGAATACCAGAGGCGCCAGTGGAGAGCGTCTCAGCCTTGATTCTTGCGCTGCTGTAGCAACTCCCCATGGAATTTGGCAAATTGGCGGCGATCAAGACCCTCTCTCCCTTTCCTTCCCTAGAAACTAGAATGAATGAATGAATACCTGAATGGTGAATGGAATGGATCAAGAATTCAAGACCCTCTCCCTCTCTTTTGCACTTGTACCAGAAAGATTGAACATAACTTGATTGAAGAGTTGTTTGTTGTTGACCTCTGCTCCTTCCTTTGTCCTTTCTTTTTTACTTTTCCCTTTTCTTTTTCCTACTAGCGCCTTGAAAGTATAATAATATTAATGGAGTCCACAATGATTTTTTTTTATTTCCTCTCCGAAAAGGGGCAACTTTAAACGGAATTGCTTAGGACCATCCTTCAGATTCTATCATCCCCATCATCCTCACGCGTACGTAACTAACTCGCGTACGTAACTAACTCCTCCCTCCCTCACGCATACACTCTCGCGCCTTCCCCTCCTCTGTATCCGCCCCTGTCCCCTCCTCCCTCCCACGTACACTGTCCCCCTCCCTCCTCCTCCCTCCTACATACGTCGTCCCCCCTCTCTCTCCTCCCCTCCTCCCTCCCATGTACACCGTCCCCCCACCCTTCTCTTCTTTCTCTACACACTTCATAACTGTTGAAGTTAATATATTTAAATGTTGAAGGCAATATCGTAATTGTTGAAGTTAATATATGTACTGTTGAAGTTATATATGTAATTGTTAAAGTTAATATGTTATATATGTAACTGTTGAAGTTAATATATATAACTGTTGAAGTTATATGTGTAACTGTTGAAGTTATATATGTAGCTGTTGAACTTATATATGTGACTATTGAAGTTAATATGTTATATATGTAACTGTTGAAGTTAATATATATAACTGTTGAAGTTAATATATGTAACTGTTGAAGTATATATGGATCTGTTGAAATTATATATGTGACTATTGAAGTTAATATGTTATATATGTAACTGTTGAATTTAATATATATAACTGTTGAAGTTAATATATATAATTGTTGAACTTGGCATATTTAAATGTTGAATGTAATATTTGAAGTGGGCATATTTAAATTATTGAAGTTGGCATATATATTAGGTTCAACAGTTATATATATTAACTTCAACAGTTATATATATTAACTTCAACAATTATAATCAATATATAGTGTCAATATATAGTGTCTGTGAGAGAGGGGAGGGGGAGGGGGAGCACACGCGGAAGGAATGAGAGGGGGACGAGCGTACGTAGCAGGGAGAGAAACAGAGTGATTTCCAGAAATAGAAAACGCGTAGAGCCAAAAATAGAAAAACGCGTGGGGATGATGGGGATGATGAATATCGGGGATGATCCTTATCACCCCCGAACTTTAAATGGTATTTTATTTCAAATTTGTGTGTGTGTGTGTGTGGGGGGGGGGGGGGGGATTATGCAATTCGTGAATTATCCCAGAAAAAGAGAAAACTCGCCTGCCCATTAGATGTTATGTTCAAAGCAACTTATTTACAACATTCGGCTTCGTTAAAATTAATTAAGCAAATATATAAATGGTATTATAAAATTAAATTACAATTCTTATTTTCTAATTACATTGCTTCCTTATAATATGTCTATGTCTATATGATGCTTGCGCTCCTCCGCTATTCAGACCCAAAAAAAATAAAAACATAATAAATAAATAAGGCAAAATCGGATATAACTAGGGATGAAAACTGATCGGATACGGAGCGGATGTAGGTCTTCCCATATCCGCATCTATATTTTTTTCTCGGATACGAATACGAATACGGATGCGTTCGGATACGGATACGGTTTGGATATTAAACGGATACGGATACGGTTCGGATATTATCGGATACGGAGTCGAATACGAATATATTTTGTCGGATACGGATCATATAACGATCAATTTATTTTATTTCATTTCTTTAGAACTTTTTTTAAATTTCATATTGCGTATAAAAGTTTGTTATATATGAGAGTAGCTGAAGCATAAGAAAATTTTCATGTCATGCAATAAGTTATATTCAAACAATATAAATTATACGATAATAAGGTAATAAGGTAAGCAGTGTACAAAATTTATTCTTTCAACCAATTAAATCCAAAATTTCATCAAAATATTATATATAATATGTATAAATTAAATTATTATTAACATTATTGGTTGGATTCTCAACAAATATATTGGATTCAATAAATCACATATATAACCGTAATTATCAAATTTATGAATTAATCAATAAAATTGCAAGCACCACATAAGTACAAATTTAATAGAATTGATCAACAAATTCAGTCTTTCCACAATTTGAATTCCAACAGTATATTTAACTATTCAATGTCAAATCATATCATGTTACCTTAAATGTCATCATACATTAAAAAAATATATTAATCATATGTAATCAACATGATTAGAGAAAAAAAATTAATTTTAGTATTATTATCATATATAATCGTCTCAATAATAAAAAAAATAAAAATAATTTATGTTCCAAATAAAAATATTATTATAAGAGAACTTATCTAATAAAAATTAAGCATTATATAATTAAAAGTATTCTCTAATGTAGATAAGTAATTATATTAATTATCTTATGCCATTAAAAATACGGATAAACGGATTAATATATATCGGATACGGATAATATCCATGTCGGATACGAATACGGATCGGATATTGTCAAAAAACTCAAAACCATATCCGCATCCATATTTTTTTGGCGGATACGAATACGAATACGGATATGTTCGGATACGGATACGGATCGGATGCTATGCGTATTTTTCGGATTCGGATACGGATCGGAGCGGATAAAATCCGCTCCGTTTTCATCCCTAGATATAACCCCTCAAATCTGCTGCAATTGAAAATAAACCCCTTCAATCTTCAAATTCGGATATAAACCCATCTAATCTCATTTAGTATGGATGTAAGCCCTTCTTGTTAAATCTAATTATATTTTAATTAAAAAAAATCAGAATCTAAAAATAATGACCGAAATACCCTTCAATAACCTGACACATTCTCCTGCATTTCCTAAGCAGTCATTTTACTTTGTCTCCGTGCTCATTTCTAAAAAATCAATGTAGGCTAAGCAAAAGTAGAAATTGATGCACGTTTTGCTTTAAAGGAGACTATGCAATACTAGCATTAGGCCATAGTATTAATAGAGATAACGTGTCTATTTTAAATAATTTTCTAATTTGTGTTCTTTGGAGCTATCAGAAAATTCTCATACTCCTCTTCTTTGATTTTTCTGTTTGCCTTCATTTGTGGCTGCATGTCTGCAGTGCGTCTCTCTCTCTCTTTCCCTTACTGTCCCCTTTCGCTAATTTCAGGTATGACTCTCTTTAACTCAAAAGGCCGAATTTTGGCTCTGGTGTATTTAGTACTCGTGCAAAGCAACACCTGATTTTTCAATTGTGAACACACATCAATTGTTACACGTACGTTTATGCAACCGCTTAATTAGAACCTAATAGCTCTCATTCTCATGTTTTAACCCAGACGCTGCAAAATCTGACCAAAGATTAAATTAAATTAAATTAAAGATATATGTATGGAGTATATATAGACTAATCAATATCTATCAGTCTTGGTAAAATTTTGATATCTAATGAAATCTAAAAAAGATAGGAAATAAGAAATTCCATTGTGTAATAAGATGTTCTGCAGTAAATAGTAGTTAATTAAATGAGAAATTGCATTGAGTAGGAAATTGTTACCATATGCAACGCATGTCTCCACGGTACCATTATTTAAATGGTAATTAATTGATTAATTTGTTTCTGTACATGAACAGCTGAATACGTAAATAATCTATGTATAGTTCTACGTACAAATCTACTATAATATCTAATATGGTAAACAGGCCCTTTCAAAATAAACCGGGCCAGATTAGGCCGGACCTAGTCCTTCGATACCCGTCCCATCAAAATCCGTCTTCATTGAAAATTAAATCTGGCCCTTCTAGATTCTTGCCCGTTGTAAATCTTTCAAAGGGCCGGTCCAGTCCGGGTTTAAAAACGGTCTTTCGAAGGACATGCCAAGGACCAAGGACTTTTGGCATATTACTAGCAAGACCACGTTCGCCTTGATCTTTACTAATAATTTGGCAAGACGTATATGAATACATGGAAATACTTTCATGTCTTGCCATATTTTTTTGCTGTAGTGAAAAGGAAAAAAAAAAAAAAATCTAATGACTATTGGTAGGAGTTGATGATTGATGATCGGAAGTGACTTCAGCCGTGGATGGAAATGAGGCACCAAAATCGTTGAAAAACACATCAAAGCTTGCAAACCTGATGCTGCCACCGAGACATGCCAGTGACATGTCAGGCATCCGTGCAGTGTTACCCAAGTACTGCGCCACCTGCCGCATGCTTGGCCTTGTCGTAGGTTGTGGATGTGAGCATAACAAACCCAATTTCAACACCAACTCGGCCTCCTCTACATTAAACGAGCCATTCATATTTGGATCGATAGCCTCGACGATTCTCCCTTTCTCCCACCATTCTGTCACCAACTCGACAAGCCCTGGCACGTCCTCATGACCAGAAGAAAACTCCATCGGCCGCCTCCCACAAACTACCTCCAGAAGAAATGCCCCAAAAGCAAAAACATCGGTACATGTTGTGGCCTTGCCGGTTTTACTGAATTCAGGTGCTAGGTAGCCTAACGTCCCAACAATATGTGTGGTTTTTGGGTTGCTTCCATGGTCGTACAGTCTAGCTAGCCCAAAGTCGCTTAGCTTTCCACCGAGATTATCATCTAGGAGGACGTTGCTCGCCTTGATGTCCCGGTGAATCACAACTTGCTCCCAACCCTCGTGGAGGTACAAAAGACCGGCTGCCACGTCTTTAATGATCTTGAACCTTTGGTCCCAGCTCAATGATGGCTCCTTCCCTTCGAAGAGGAACTTGTCTAGGCTGCCATTCTTCATGAAGTCATAGACCAAGAGGAGCTCGCCCTGGCGTCGACAATAACCCAACAGCTGAACCAGGTTCCGATGCCTTAATCGGCTCATACTTGCAATCTCCGACACAAACTCTCTAATTCCTTGTTTCGAATCGTGTGAGATCCTCTTGATCGCAACCTCAGCTCTTGACTTTGGCATGACGCCTTTGTAAACCCTGCCAAACCCACCGCTCCCAACGAGATTTGTTTCATTGAAGCCCTTGGTTGCCTTGTAAAGCTCTACATAGGGGATTCTATGAGGACCATACTCCAACTCCCAATCTTCTCTCACCTCTTGAAATTTCTTCCTTCTTTTATGACAGAAAAACAGAATACTGAGCACCAATATGAGCAACAGGGAAAACCCAGCCAAAGCCAATCCGACAATTACTATGACCGAGGTGCCCTTTTTGGTATTACTTTTTTTAGGAATTGATGGAAGCCTTGAGAGATCTAAAGCTTGAGCCTCTCCATCAAGGCTAAAGCTCCAACCCAAAACATAGTGTCGGGCGGAACCTGCACCAGTAGAAGCAGAGAAACCGACATACATCTCATTGAGAGCAACATGTGAGAGATTGACTGTAGATGACACTAGGGGAGCTGCAGGCTTGGGCGTCTTAGCAGGAGCAATTCTGACATCCAGCCTTGCGTTATCGGCATCATAATTGATCCAGACCTGCAGTGCATCTCCAGCCATCAGATTCAGCTTTGTGAAATCGCCCATCATGCTCTTGTAATACCCAACCGTGGATGAATTCAAGGAAATCAAGCTGTTCACATCTATTCCCACATGGTTGTTGTCTATGTCATTATACTCGATGGTTTTCACGGTGTCAAGTTCGATGGCTATGAGGTGGTTGCTGGAGTTGCCATTGTCAGAATCACTGAGGAGGCCCAAGTGCTGGCTGGGCATTGAGCCAGGGAGATCCTTCCATGGAGAGATGGCAAAAGCCAGCCCGTGACCGCCTACGTCTGGGTACTGAGGCACAATGGCAAACACAAAGGTCGTGGAGAAGGATGGTGTAGCTGAGCCTAAGCGTGATGAGTTGTTGAAGTTGATCGGCGCCGGATAGAAGGCATGGCCCAGCGCCTCCTTGGTGTTGTTCGTCAGCAGCAAGAGGCCGTTGGAGGTTATTTGTGCGAGGCCGTTGAGGCTAAAATTGGAAGCAGTGAAGCCATGGAAGGTGAACTCGCCGGCAGCAGTTGCGTGGATCAATGGCGTGAAGAAAAGGAGAAGCAGGAAGAGCAGCAGCGGCATCAGTAATCAGTTGGAGGAGTAGGAATTAATTTTGGATATATCATATATCCTTGTTGTAGCCTAGATTTGGCTGATGATTAGTTTCGAGTTTTAATTTAATGAAATCACAAATCACTTAATATATATATATGTACGTAGCTAGGTAGGCCAGGCCGGGTGATTGGTGAAGAGTAGACGAGTCTATAGACTATAGATAGAGAGAGAATTAAAATAAAAAACATATATATAGGTGTTAACTAGTTCTTTAGCTCTATATATATATATATGATATATCATAGCAATTTATTATTTTATCATGATAAAACAATAAATTAAATCAATGCGCCTGGCTAACTAGGTGAGCAGGGCACATGGACATGGTGTATATATGGTGTAAAAATTAGGAGCGCCAGGTGGAGGTGTGGACCCTGTGGCTGTGGTGTCCGGCGAGACAGTGACACGGCGAGCGACATCTGGTCCTTGTATAATTTGCGGGCCCAGCCGATTGCACTGTGGACAAAGCCAAGTGTGGAAGAGTGTATAATCACAATTGAATTCACAGCACCGGTCAGAGTCGATTATTACAATTTCTGCCTGATATATTTATTCATGAGTGATGTAATTCAACTTGATGCATGGTCCTCATCTGAGCTCTTGCTCTGTTGCTCGCCTCGCCTAGTCGCCTCTTGCATGCATATATGATATCAATCAATACATATATTAATCCTGAGTATAAGATCCGGATCCGACACTGTAGCTAAGAACTGTAGACCTATAGTGTGGCTGACATGTGGGGCCTACTAATGTTTATTGGATGCGGATCTAATTCCTGAGCGCGCACTCTCTCCTTAATGCATCGTCGCTGCTCTTCTTGCCATGTGATCATCATTAAAAGATGGATAGGACCCACACCAAGGCTTCAAAAAAATCCACCTGTCCAACCCACGTGACCATGCGTTCTTATTTCGAAATGCTTTCATAAAAAAAAAAAAATTCAAATGCACCAATGCATGATGCATGCACGCTTTTTACCTGCCAACCTCCAAAACATCAATACTATTAAAATTATATTTTTTTAAAATTTTTAAAATATCTTATATCATTTTAATATTTTAGAAAATCACAATAATTTTATTTTTTTCTTTGTAATTTTTAAAGGACTTTCTTAAATTATTTTTCCATCCGATATTTATTTAGATGCTCGAAATACTTTCAATTTTGTATTTTCTATGCATTAAATATTTTACAGATTTTTTCAAACAATATCGTATTTTATTGATGCGATTCATAAATTTACCGTTTTTGAAAAAAAAAAATATGTGTATAAATTATTACCAATTTGGGAATAGACGGTCCATCATACTCATCTGAACATTACATTTATACTATTTTTCTATGATTTTTCTTATCCTGTTTTCAATTGTAAACCCAAAAAAACAATAATCAACAATACTTCTTTTCTCATATTCAATACTATTTTCTATCTGCTAAACATAGACTAATAAAATCTTTTTGTTCAACAAAATATATATATATATATACACACTAAAACTATATAAAAGAAAATAGATCGCGCAACGCGCGAGACCTCGCTAGTATATATGTTAATTCACTTTTATAGGATGAGTGGAATTGTTGATTTCAATGGATAGTGGACTCGACGATTAATGCTAATTGTCTTTGTTTGAGTCATGAATGAATGAATTAATCAATTGTACTAAAATATAAAATCATAAAGGAATGAGATACATAGGTAATAGCTATATCTAGTCATGCCCCACAGGCAAAATCATAGGCTTGTGCCGTAGGATATCAAAAGTTCGATACATCAAATTCAAAACTGGGGCCTCATCTAACCTCGTCTCTAGTGTGACTGTGTGAAGCATGTGGTATGAATTAAAGTCCTCATTTTGTAGCTTTCATGGATATTAAATGACAGAGACATTTGCCTTCCTACTAGGAAATTAAGGAACTATGTAACTTGACTACAGAATCAATTTAACGACTAATATGTGATATAAATATTTAAAACGACCTATATATATATAGAGAGAGAGAGAGAAAAAACATATGGTATATTACCGGAGCTTCAGTGCATACTGATTCAAAATCTTCAATCTGATTCAAAATGACCGATCCAAACCGTCCAATATGATCTTCATATTATAATCTCCTTGCCGACCAAATTATATATATATATATATATATATATATATATATATATATATAGAGAGAGAGAGAGAGAGAGAGAGAGAGAGAGAGAGAGAGAGAGAACATATGGTGCATACTAATGTACGGCTATTAATTTCGCACCAAGTAATATTTTTCATTATGCCATCTGATGTGGTTTTTCCTGCTTTAGAATTATACCCTATTCTACTCAAATTCGTATCGCAAGCGCAGGACAATCGTCTAAGTATTTAGGGGTCGAACCACAAGGACGGACGTTTAATAATTAAGTTTTAATTTTATTTAATCTACTAACCTAGAGGTTTGCAAGAAATATTGATTGGTCACAGAGTTAACAACTAACTTAGATTGCAATTAAATAAATTCTAATTTAACAAGTTTGCAGAAAAAGTTGATTAATTGGCTAATTAGAAGTTAGGGGCTTAAGGCATGCTAATTCTTTCAGTTTACTCCAGTCCCAGCGGTCCGCTGACTTTCGTAGCGGCCCGCTGAAATGGACTCAGGTCGCTTGACAGGATCAGCTGGTCGTTGGCTACTTGGCGGGCATAGACCACCTCGCTGCTTTGAGAGAGGCAACCAGGCAGAGGCGATCGGGCGGAGGCGACCAAGGCTAGGGAGACCAGGCGGAGGCGACCAAGGCTAGGGTTTCAACGGAGTGCTTTTCTTTTGTTTTTTTTGCTGGCCGATATTGATATGTTGCAAGGGAGAGACACGTGACTTATTAATGTAAGAGAGAGAGATAGAGGATTAACTAGAGGATACAGAAAAAATAAAAGTGAAGGAGAGATATGCGCCTCTATCTCAGCCGTTCCTTATCATCTTGGCATGGATCTTGAAGAAATTGGACGGTTAAAAAAACTAGCCTACAAGAGGTGTTTGTATATGCATTCTAGTATAGCCATTCTCTCTCTCTCTCCCTATATATATATAGAGTTTTGCTATGATGAGTTGTAACTCACAAAAATGTCCGTGAGTTGCGATCAAAACTGCTATATCTAGATCAAAATGACCGAACCAAACAGTCTAAGATGATCTCCCTATTGAAATCTTCATACAGACCAAACTTTACATTTTTCGAAATTTTTAAGTATTTTTTTGAAATTTTAGAAAAACATTAATCTAATTAGTTCTGAACTATTAAAAAACAGCAGTTTTTAAGAATAAAAAATACTTAGAAAATAAATTTTATTTTTAAAAATAGTAATTTATTTTTCAAAAATAGTAAACGCCACTGGGACAGGCGCATGTAGAAAATTTGTAAATTTTTAAACTTGAAAAGCCAAATAGAGAGAGCTGAAATGGATCTAAATGGGTAGGTACGCCAATGGGAGTGGCGCTACCGCACGGTTAGTTCTATGCCATATTTATTGATAAAATTATTTATTTTTCATATTTGTTATTAAATTTTCAATTTAAAATCTGCATATTAAAAAAATTTACTGCTACTTCTCTAACTCAGCAAATTGTTGAATTTGGTGTGTTTGCTTTATGGCTGAATAGAAAATGTCAAAAAGGAAAGGCAGTGTGTGTATATATTCTCTCAGTATTATTAAAATAGAAAATTACTTTCCATCATTCCTTCATTCTCATCCCCTTTTATCTTTTCTTTGGAATGCAATTAATCCAGTGTGCTGGAAAAAAAAAATACTAGCCAATGTTTGTTCTTGAACTTTCCTATTTATTGCATTCCAGTTGGTAAAAATAATTACTAGAAAAATTATATATATTAACTAGAATAGTTAGCTAATTATTCAAGTTGTTTTGGAAAAAAATAATTGTGCTGGAAAAAAAATAATGATTGTTCTAGTTGGTAAAATAATTGTTCTTGTTATTATGGAAAAAAATAATTGTGCTGGAAAAAAAATGCTAATTGTTCTAGTTGTTCTTCAAAAAAAAAAAATGTGTTGGAAAAAATACTAATTGTTCTAGTTGGTAAACTAATTGTTCTAGTTGTCAAACTAATTGTTCTAGTTATTATGAAAAAAAATAATTGTGCTAGAAAAAAATGCTAATTGTTTTAGTTGTTATGGAAAAAAATAATTGTGCTAGAAAAAAATACAAATTGTTCTAATTAATGTTACTAATTGTTTTCGAAAAAAAGTAACTATTTTAGTTGTGCATATGACAGTTATTAATGGAAATAGAGATGGAAGAGGAGGGGGAGGGAGCAAAACTACAAGAGATGACGGGGAAAGCATTCCGAAAATGAAAAGTAGTTGTTAATGTTCATCCGCATCATTCCATCATCCTCTTTCCTTTTTCACATTGCAATTAATCCAACTTATGAAGATAATGAATTTTAAGGATGATGGTTATCAGTCCCGATTAAAATATTCTCTCTTGCAAGATCATGTTTTTTTTTTTAAAAAAAAAAAAATCGGCTTCCATTTCTGCATTTTGTTTTATGTACAATCGACTTCCATTTCTGCATACATTTAAAAAATATAATTTATTGGGAGAGGAACTGAGAGGAAGTGTAATTAGGTCTGGAAACGTAATGAAATGATCACGAAAAATCTATTTTCGTTAACCATTTCATTTATTGTACAAAATAAAAAATAACTAGGTGGGGTGTCGCGCGTTGCGCGACCTATTTGTGTTTCAATTTTTTTTGTCCAATTCGAGCAACACAGTTGATTTTATTTGCAGGTTGATTTGGTGAATATGTCGAAAAATAACAGAGTAAAGGAAACAAAATAAATTTTTCAATTATAAATCCTACAGGATATCCCTTGATTGCAGAAAGCTGGAAAGAGTTAAGAGGAAAAGTAGTTTAGTTTTTATACATTTGCTTCTTCAGAAAACCAAAATAATTTTTGGGACATAAACAAACAAATGAACATATTTTCTCGGAAAATTTCAACAGAAAAAAGATGAACTAAATGCTAAGAAACCCTTTTATTTTCTCCAATGGTAAAAATGTTCAATTAAAAGGCTCATTTGGATGAAATAGAGATAAAAAAAAGTCTAACTAATCAATGGGTGAAATTAGAAAGTCAGCCAATGGCGCAAATTAAGTGAGGTGAGTGACCATCAAATTTTGTTGAGTTCAATCAGCCAAGCTGTGCTGCAAACTCGGGTACATTTGCAAATCACGGTATAAGTTTCTAACAATGAGTGGCCATCAAATAAGGAGTAAGGTTAATGAGGTAAAAATAAAATAGTTTGATATGTTTATGCATCATGATTTCCCAGCACTACAAATTTGTATTGAAATATATAAAATTGTTGTCAATTGATGTTTACTTAAACATCGTTTCCAATCAAATAGAAGGAAATGCAAACATCGGAATCGAAGCCATTCATATGATAGACTAACCAATCTGGCAAAAATAAAAATCTAATGAAACTAATAGAAGTATAACAGAGCTTTTTATATAAAAATTTATGCATCCCTTTTTTCTCAGCTCAAGCAATAGAGCCAATCAAACCAGTTGCAAATTTAGATCTAACAAAACCTATAAGTAATTCCTCCAACAGACTACCTCTTTAATTCCAGCCAATTGTAACCAATTAAATAAACAGTTCGTAAATAATCTTTTATTACCACTTTAATAGAGAATGGAGAGGCAAGCAACTGTAGGTATGATCTCATCCCCTTCTAGCTCTGTCTCCGTACTGCTGCCACTAATTCCTCCATCCATGGGCACCGCTAAAGTACTACCTTAAACTCACATGTCAGCCAGAATTTCATTATGACCTATAAAAATAAAAGAAACAATTACTAATCTTTGATATCAAATATAACTACATTTGTGAGATTTTTTTATGTGCATTATTATTGTGCCAGTATATGGGGCAGTGTCACCTTTGATATCTCAAATGTGATAAAGGTTGACCCAAAGTTTGCTTCTAGAGAGAAATACGTAGAAATAATTACAATGAGTCATCTAAATTTGTTTTTACTCCAAAAAATACATTTGAGGATACTTAAGGATCTTGTATAGAGTTGTTGTCTTTTTTAATTTCAACTTTTTCTTTCGTTTCAGCTGCTGAGGCAAAGGGGAAATTTAGCGAACAGTTAAAAAAGAGAAAGTTGTTGAAAAATTTTTAGATTGAGACCTAATTTCATAATTGAGAGTTCAAGCCAAGTAAAATGTCATGCTAAAGAGTAGATGGTGCCTTAATTTACTGATGTGTATTGGCTATAATGAAAGCAGAATAAAAGATACCTGAGAAAACGCAAAGAGTCCGACATATTCAGCCTGTGAAATGTAGCTGCCATTGAACTGATAATAAACGTTTGTGCTAGAAATTAGTGAACGACTAATCACTTAGTTGAAATTTTAACATGTAAATGTCTTCACTGAGCTAATCAGATTTGTCCAATATTACCTGACATCTTGTGCAAGCAGTGAAGATGAAAGTGTCGTTATTGGGAAGGAATTACTCTTTTCCCCTAGCTTCTTGTCGATGTGAGTCCAGTATTTTTACACAGTGACTCATGATGCACTTTGTAAGTTATATTACCAGAGTTCTCTGGATTCCAATAGCAATTGCTGGAGAAACAATAATAATATACATAAACCATTTAAAAAATATTACAGAAAGAGATAGTTATCATGATTCTAAGGAACATAAACAGGAAATGCTCATTTCTCCATGAAGCACATACAGCCTTAATTCATAAACATAGTCAGATCTCTTCGGAGACATTCAAAACATAATGTGACTTGTGAGATGGCATAGAATTCAAACAGTACACAACAGTGGTATGTGTACATGGTAATCACCAGATGCAGTTCAAATTCTATGACCATGCAATAAATGAGCCATGCAAAAAAAACATGCATGTAAGACAGAAAGGAAACAGATTTGCAAGGGTTGTTTTTGATGAGGAAATTAGCAAAGAGGATGCACTTTACTTGTAAAGAAATTCTCAACTACTTAGGTGAGGTCTTTGGTTATTTCATACCTGGACGGGTCGTGGCGGTGATTAGATGTGTCTGCGAAATCTGTCGGTTTCTTTTTCTTGCCTTTCCCGATCTTGTCAAGCTCATCATGTCCTGAGTATGTCTATTTATCTTCAGGAGATATGCTGGCAAATAAACAATAAAAATATGATCATTGGTGAATTTGTTGTGCTATTCTAGCTGTGTGACCATAAGATGGTACAGGAGAAGTATAGATAACGAAAACCATGTACCTTTGGTCTTCAGCCAGATTGTAACCGAAAATGGTCTTTTTCAGGCTGTTGTTGTACCCGGTCCATGTATTCCATGCTGGGCAAGATCTTTGCTGTGTTGAACAGAGGTAATTTGTGGCACACGTTAGGCATAAATATTTTTTTTCTATATTAGCACCGTAAAGTTTCATTACTGAATATGAGGGCAAGCAATTATTTTCATCTTCATTTTTTTTTTTATAAAATATATGTCACGTGTGCCTGTTGAGCAGTACAGTTGCCCATGTTGTATTCTGGTAGGAGGATTTTTTTATAAGAAATAAGCGAGAAATAACCTTTTTTTTGTGTCCCGTAGATTCTGCCAGCTTAGTTTGAGCTGGACTGGTGCTCGGTGTTGCAGGCGGTGCTGTAGAATAGGTGCTGGTGTTGTGGGCTGCATATTAAAGCTGGGTTCATTTCGAGATTGCTTGTTGTTGCAGCAAAATGAAATAGAGTTAAATATTGTATTCGGTGAAAGGACAAAAGAAAGTTCTATCCGTATTTGTAATGAGAAAAAATATGAACTCTCTAGTAAGCTGCAAGAACCGCCAAAAAAAGTGTATGAATAAAAAAAACTGCATCGAATAATTTTAGAATCATGCCTGACGAACACCATGCATATACAAAGAATGATCAGAAGACAACATCAGTAACTTACCAGGATCCTAAAGTGAAGCATTTTATGCATGCAACCACATAGCCTTTTGTGCACGGCGATAGAGTTACAAACTAAGCAAGAAAAATACTGAAATATATTAAATTTGATCACTCACAGGATACCTTTGTTGCTTTTATGTCGCTGCATTTTTTAACAGAAAGAAGTGTGTGCTCTTATCCTCAGCATGTGCCATGAGAAATGTCCTTCTGTGTGACTGTATTGCCCATTGCTCAGTCCTGAAAGTAATGAAAGAAAGGCATGATTAAGTGTATATCTTGAAGATAAAAAAATTTAAATGGTAGAACAAACTTCAAACACAGCAAGACTCTGGAATATTGCAAAGAACTGTACTAAACCTTTTTAAGTACATAAAAAGCTACAGATCATCATGCATATCAACAAAATCACTAAATGTATTTTCCTTTTAAAGACTAAATCGCTAAATGTCAATTTGAATGGTCAACTTGTGCCAACCAAAAGCATATACACATATACATCATTTTTGATTGAAAACACCCTTTGGAAAAAGGACGAAACACTTGAAGCTATTATTAGCACCTCTAAACAGAAGGATCTTCTAAATGCAAGAGAGATTGAGAGAGACACTAAACCGAGAAGTTACAGATCTGCTATTATTAGCACCTCTAAAGAGAAGGATCTTCTAAATACGCACTCGAGAGAGGCACTAAACCTTTTTAAGAAAGGTGTTTGTTATATATATATATTTTTTAAAAAAAAAAAAAGAAAGGCCATTCCTTAAAAGTCAATAATAGGTTTAGTGATTCCACTTGAATTCTTTACAGAGGATTGTCAAACAATAAGGGGTCATGAAAGGATGGAATTACCCCTCTGGAATTGACAAGCTTTACAAAGGATCGCAAGTGCTCGGCTATTTATTCTATGTATAATTCAATTGGCTTTGCTGATTGTTATTATTATTTTATTATTTTCTTCTCTATAGTTAGATTCAGTTACTTTTCTAGTTTGATTCCGTCCGTGCATGCAAGAAATTTGCACTGTAGATTAAACAATTATTTACAACTAAATTACTAAAGCTATTGGAAACCTCCCAAGCTCAACACTAATTGGTAATTTGGTATAACATATTGCATATTTGTTCTTTGAGTCGGACGACGGAATTAATTAATAAGTTGAACGAAGGTACGGCATAACGCCATGGAAAGTGACTAATAAAGTAGTAAACTACTAAGCATAGTCAAATAATTTGGAAATTAAACGTGAGATAAAGACAAATTGAGCACTATCGAGAGGAGTAGGAGCTAAAATCTTGGAATATGAGGAGAAATTGAGTAAAAAGCAGAGAAGAAAAATTACCAATTCTTGGATCTGTATCAATGATAAGCTTATCCCGCTTAGACGATGCCTTGTTAATGCCTCCGTTCTCCATCTTCCTCTTCCTCTTCCTCTTCCTCGAGTGTGCGCGTGCGAGTGCGTGTTTCTCTGTCTCTCTCAATCTCTCTTGGTATGACTCAGCAATGGAGGTCAGGTCGATAAAATCGAGGGAAAGGCACTTAAAAAGGTGAAGAAGTTACATAATTTAACTTCTCGGTTTAGTGCCTCTCTTCTAAATACGCACTCGAAAAGGACGAAAAAGGTGAAGAAGTTAGTGTCTCTCTTGGTATTATTAGCACCTCTTTGGAAAGGCACTAAACCGAGAAGTTACAGATTTAGTAGCGAAAACCCTATCCAGAGAAGAGGCCACCGCCATGGATCGGAAAAGAAAAGAGAAATCGGAAAAGAAAAGAGAAAGAGAAAGAGAAAGAGGAAGAGAGAGAAAGGGGCCAGCGAGGTAGTACAGACCACAGTGTATTGACCTTTCACTGGCCCAAAAAACGCCTCTAGAAAGATTGAGCAGACGCGCTGATGGACGGACAGATCTAACTTGATCGGACGAACTGGATTGATCTGAACAAAAACGAACGGCCAGGATCCGATACTGTTCCAACAACTGTTTACCCACAGTTGTTTCGGATCCGGGTCTAGATGCGGGCATTAATAGATTAAATGATTTGTGTTAATTGTTTCGTTTGAAGGGACGATAAAACAATTGAAACGATGAATTAACTAACAATTAATTTTTATACATATTTTTTTAGTTTGAAACGATCAAAACGTTCAATTTGCTATTTTGATAATTAATTTTTATATATGTGTTTTTTTTAATAATTTCATGCATAAGTGTAATGAGTAACTAGTGTTATTCTCGCACGTTGCGCGATGCATTTCTATCTGAATATGTGACGAAACGATTTCCTAATGAGTGTGGATATGTTATGGATTACATAAATATATTTGCATATATACTTTGTTAAATTGTAAAACATTGCGTTAATCAAATGTATGATTATTGTTAACAAATGATGAAGAGAAATGATATCAGTTCCAAATTAGCTAATTAACTTTTCAAACAATACAATCTTGACACAAAATAGATACCAGTTCCAACTCCAATTGCAAATTATCCAAGCAAATCTAAACACTAAATTGACGGAACTATTTTATACTTTCTCAACTTCAAAATATTTCCATATAAAATTGAACATAGTTATTACAATTTTTCCAAAAACGTCTATTATACAAATGAAAAAAGCCAAAAGATTGAAATGATTGAAGGGCTAAATTGAAAAAAGGAAGGGAAAAAAAATATGAAAAACGTGGTCAGTTGTAATTCGAGTAAAGCATTTAACATTATTCAAGGAACCAAGTGATGAGAGTGAATATGTAGTACAACTGATGAGATAATTTTAAGTATGACAAAGACGTACAATTGTCAATTCTAAAGTAGAACTATCATGCTAGGTTGAGTATTTCTTTAAATAACCGAGTGTCATTACAACTTGTATATACTCTTATGCAAACATCTAGAAGTCAAAAGATTCAGATTGACATATCAAAATACTAAAAGTAATGCAATTTAGATTTGTTGCAGGATATGACGTCTACATGAACGTAAAATAAATTAGGTTGCAAGACATGGGATCTACTTTCTTGTGTTCTATCCAACCAGGCAGTGCATCCTTATTTTATCAAAATTAAGTAAAAGCATCCTTATTGGAGGTCACAACAAAAAGAGGATAATCTCAAATGACTCAATCAATCACCTTAAAAGCTGATGATGAAGTACCTCTAAGATGATTAGTTAGGCTGAAGCTCTGCTACTTCCTCAAAGGCATGTGTTGATATTGTATCAGTTTGTACATTTAAAAAAAATTCAACATTCAAATCCATCAAGTAGACCAAAAATTACAAATTAGAAATATCGATAGATTTGAATACTTCATATACATATATAATAATATTACTCAATTTTAATCCCATACAATGATACAAAGCTTTCTTACACAGGAAACTTAATTATCCTTAACTCATTGGAACTAAAGAGCTAAATAGATGCATGATCAACTTGAATAGTTACGACTTCAATTCTTATAGCAAAAAGTATAACTGAAGGTGCACCTTAATCCACCCTTATTCCTACATAGATTATCAGTCTATACGAACATAATAACTCATGTGATTCTAAAGATGCGAACGAATCTTAACCTGAATCCAATTCCTACCAGAATCACCATCATGTCATCCACTGCCAATAGTAGTGTAATATATTATCCTTATCATTTTCCGGAACGATAGAAGTTGAAAATTGAAAACAAAATTGGCTGACACATCACATTAGTGGTTTAAATTCCCTTTTGCAAGAGTGTATCAACTCTATTGGACTCTTGTTTATCTTTTACAATGAAGGACTAAAAATTAGTTGAACACTGACATTCAATCATGCAAATCAAAGAAAAGAGCAAGGAGTCAATGTCATAATTTTTTATGAATTATAGACTACCTCACTTTATGGAACTCCCTGCACATGGCAAATTGAGCATATGTTCAAACAGCTTACTGTCATTGTTGCCTGTGCATACACCATTAAAACACCTAGAAGATATCAAATGGTCCAGATCAACATAAATTAAACATACTGATAACTAAGCTGACCAACCTACAAACTTAACAATGTAGATATCGCTAAATAATTTTCTCCCTTTTTTATTTCTTTTTCTTACACCACCAGAGTCGTTGTTCCATGTAATATCTCCAAGAATGTATATTTTCAAAAAACAAAATAGCATAAATCAAGCATTAATGTGTTGAAAAAGAAATTTAATTTCATTTTAAGTAAGAGCTCAAACAATGTAAAGTGTTGACATAACATCAATTCCTTTTAACAAATAGAATTCTTAAAATAAAAAAGAAAATACCTTAAATTATTCACCAGATTCGTAAAGAATTTTTCAAACGACTTTGTTGTCTCTTTTCTAAGCTCTAAATGCCATCAAAAAGCGAATTTTTTTGTTTAAATATGAAAGTAACTGAAGAGTATTCTAAAAAGTACCTTGCAAAATGGCTAAAAGAAAACCAAAAACAAAGACAATATCATATGTGCATGGAAAAAATTAAATCAACATAAAATAATCAAGAAATCTACCAACAAAAAAGAGCCACTTGAATTAAATCTACCATAACAGCTGATATCATTCTTAAAAGAGCCAAAGTTCAAGAACTGAGAGAGAATAGTACATCATAGTGATGAGGGACATAACCAAAACAGGCCTACAGTAATCTCCAAAAGCTCCAAATTTGCAACCAAGCAAGCTGCAGAAAAAAGTAAATAAATAAGAAAAAATATTGAGTTCAAAATCAACTGTAAACGCACAATTGTAGACGAAATCATAAAGGACCTAAAATTTACTACTTGAGCAGGAATATCAGAATAGAAGATGGGAACTCGCTAGAGACAAAAAGGGAAGACAATGAAATTGAGAGGTCAAAGAAGGGGACTATGAGCCAGGGCAGCTGGGATCGTGAAGATTGCGCTTTCTCCTTCCTTTTTTCATTGTTTTGATGCCAATATCCCAACCCTTAATCACTTGCTGGGATCATGATCATAACATCTTAAATGTAAAGCAAATCATAAAAGTAAACCCATACCTAACCACTGTGAATTGCTATAACATAAACCTATAGTTAATGCGCATTGAAATTATTAACATTAAAGCAAGGAAATAAATTCTTACCTTCTCCAAGATTGAACTTGAAAGGAGTTCCACGATCACGTTTCAGTTAAATTTAGTGCCATCAAGCAGTGTTCCAGTATAGTGCACTATAACTAAACAAAGAAAAGAGATCTATCATCATATCTCCCTAATTCACACTCAACCAACAAACAGAAAAAGAAAGAAAATCAAAAGGAAAGGAAATTTCTCAATCTAATCATTAGATCTGCCTAATATATTGCGTAAGCTATTTCTTTGAAACTGGAGAGGAAAAAGTAAAGAACTAGAAGGAAAACCTCCATTGATGAACTTAAAGAAAATCCAGTCTAAATGGGTTTCTAAAATCGGAACTTTATGATCGCTCGTTGTCCAGGCAGTCGAAGCTGATTCGTTGCCAAAATCAGAACTTGCCTGAAAAATAAATAAAAGATCCACTCATCAGATACTAATATAATGACTTTGTTGTACAAAATACATAGTAATAACAGAAGACATTAAATAAGAATGAATATAGTAGCTGATTTAATTACTGTTTGCTCTAATTACCTTTTAGAACCAAAATTTTAGGACCAGCTTGAGGTAACTAAGGTCTGCATCGTGAGATCTGAAAAAGAGAGAAATAGTGAGATAATTACCAAAGAGAATATCTAATGCAACTATTTTGAAAGAAAAAAATACTAACGTTCTCTCACAGAAGAGGAAACTCCATAGTTGAGAGCAACGACATGGCCAACCACCTCCAAAATCCTACAAATTTCAGAAAAAAAAGTGAATTAATAACCTAAAATTTTGGCAAATTTTCACTCAAGGAAAAAACCTTAAAATCGATCGTTCAGAAACATAAATCAGAGATCACCGCGATTTAAAGGCGGGGAGAGGTAGCGGCAGTTTCTATTTTGGCTTGATCTCATCTAGAAAAAAATTCAACAATTGACAAAGTGAAACTCACAACCAAAAAATTTGGCAGATTTCCGCTCAGGAAAGATGAGAGCAGTCGAGAGTCGAGAGAGAGAGAGAGAGTCGAGGGGAACCGAAGGGGCATGCAGACGAAAGACGGAGAAGGAAGAGCAGAGAGAGGAGGAATAGGTCGGGAGAAGTCTCTAGAAACCCTCTTCAGAAGAGCGGCTGAGATTAAGCGAAGAAAAATGGACGAACGGGATCAAAATACTGTACTAACTACAGTTCCGCGTGGAGCGCAAGCCAGACAAGCTTTATTAAGGGGGTAATGGCTCACTAATGGGAGCGCAGATGAGATGAGGGCCAGTGGCAGGGAGGGGCCCAGAACAGAACAGAACAGAAGGGTGTAGAGGGAAGACGTGGCGTGCAAATGTGCAAATGTGCAAATGTGCAAAAAGAAGGGTAGAGAGGCAACCGCATCCTCGGCAGTCAAAAAAAAGATTGCTCCAAACAGTCCTTTTCATTTTTCTTAATTTTTTTAAATTTTAAAACTCAAATGGAGAATCCAAACCGTTGATCTTGTTAAGTTTTATCGGCGATGCATTTTCATATAAGTTTTATAAAATTTGAAGTTGATTTGATATTTGATTAAGTGGTCAACAAATGAACGAACCTGGTTTAATTAATTCTAATACGTTCATAATTTGGTCACTTAATCAAGTATCAAATCAACTTCAAATTTTATAAAACTTATATGAAAATGCATCGCCGATAAAACTTAACAAGATCAACGGTTTGAAATCTCCATTTGAATTTTAAAATTAAAAAAAATATAAAAAAATAAAAAAGACTGTTTGGAGCAGTTCTTTTTTTGTTGACTGCTGAGGATGCTGGTGCGGGTAGAGAGAGGCAGACGCCAATCAAGCCAGCTGGGAATTGGGAATTGGGTGAAATGAAATTAAAGCAATAAATTAAATTAAATTGAATAATAATAAAGAAAATAATGACAACGAGCAGAAGCGGAAATGGGATTGCTGCCGCAGTCTTGCTAGGCTGGGGCGGGGGCGGGCCCACTAACAGAGACAGAGACAGAGAGAGGGAGAGACGAAGAGGCTTCCGCTTGCGCATCAGGAGCAGCGGCGTTATAATGGAGAAGAAGGAATTACATTTACAACAACTGAAACTCAGTAATCTCAATTTGAGTCTCCTCCATGTCCCCTCCACTTCCGCTCAATCTCGCTCTCGCCGTCGCCTCCTCCGGGTACTAATTACTAATTACTAATTACTGATAGTAGTAGTTACTAGTTAGTCTCCTTTCCTCTCCTTCTACTTACTATCTCTCTCTCCTTTAGGTCCGGGCGCGGGCTGAAGACTACTCCTCTTCTTCTGATAACGACCCCGACCCCGACCCCGACCTCTCCTTCTCTTCCTCTTCTATTCTTCTCCCGTAAGTACTTTCATCTCAATATCTCAATACCATCGCAATCTCATCCATTTCCATTTCCTTTTCCTAGCTTCCTCTTCCCTGCATTGGGCGGTCTCCTCTTCGGCTACGACATTGGTGCCACTTCTGCAGCTACTCTCTCTCTCCTTGTCAGTCACTCACTACTCACTTCACTTTTACATTCCTTTTAACTCACCCTGACCGACACACACTTCTTTCTTCTTCAGTCTCCCGACCTCAGCGGTACTTCTTGGTTCACTCTCTCCTCCCTCCAGTTGGGTCTCGTGGTAATTCCTTCACCCTACCTCCAGTTGGGTCTCTTCCCAATATGCTACTTGCTAATATCTCCTTTTGCTTTTCACTTCAGGTCAGCGGCTCACTATATGGAGCACTTGCAGGCTCACTCCTTGCATACCCAATTGCTGACATTATTGGTACCCCTACCCTACCCTACCCTACCCACATCATTTCTTTTTCTCACAGTGAACGAAGCCGTAGGGTTCAATTCATAACAGCTCAACTTCACAATTCTGTAGGGAGAAGGGTTGAATTGATCACTGCTGCTTTGCTATATTTTTCTGGTGGTCTTGTCACCGGATATGCTCCTGATCTTCTCATTCTCATCATTGGCCGTCTTATTTATGGCATCGGCATCGGCATTGTAAGTACCACCCCACTAATTTCCATACCATTGCATTCACATAGCTTCATGCCTTCTATTTTTAAAAACAATCGACAACTGCACTTTTCAAATCTTCAATGCAAAAATGACAATTTTTCGTTTTTATGACTGGAGCTCATGCTACGTGTCCCAAATAAAAGACCAATTCAGTCCAATTGATAGAAACAAAAATGCTCAAACATTGAAAACAAATATAAACTCGTATAGTCCAAGTAATAGTTGCCATCAGTTTGAGCTAATACCAACAGTCCAATCTGGCATATTGAGGTACTTTCCATATCCAATCCTAACTTCAGAGCAATTTCTTAATTTTTTCATCCCTTGCCTGTTTTTCTGCTAAAAAGACAAATTGAAATGGAAAAAACAAGGCTCCCTTAGCTTCTCTTTTAGAAATTTGTAATATATTTACTGCTTACATTCATAGTTCGCTACTTGGCTTAACTTAATTATTTCAGTATTACATCTTTCTCATACTTTCACCAAGAAGTAGTGACGATTATTATAGAGATAAAAAACATGGATAATTTCAGGCAATGCATGGTGCTCCACTGTACATTGCCGAGACATCACCATCCCAGATTCGTGGCACTTTGATTTCTCTCAAGGAGCTCTTTATTGTACTTGGAATATTGGTATCACTTTTTTTTTTTTTTTCTTGTCCATCCATTTAAACAGCATATGTAATCTTTTCTTTGTCTCTCCATTTTCATATTTACTAGCCTCTTGTTCATTCTCAAATGCTCAGTAATTATATATTGAACATTAGCATACCAGTTTGCTTTAAGGTTGTTCACTCCATGATCAATGAAAAGTTTGGTAAAGAAATTTTAAAATAAAAGGGGAAAGAATGAGGAAAATGCCACTATCCAACTGTGTACTGGTATTCTACTGCTTATACTTATAAAATGCTCAACTGATATCATTCCTGAATCATACAGCTGGGATACCTAGTGGGAAGTCTTCAAATAAATGCAGTCGGCGGTTGGCGCTATATGTACGGGATGAGCGTCCCCATGGCAGCTATCATGGCGATAGGGATGCTTTTCCTGCCTTGTTCTCCCCGATGGCTTCTTCTAAGAGCTGTCCAAGGCAAAGCCCCAATGGAAGAGTACAAGCAGATGGCACTCGACGCATTACGAAAGCTGAGGGGTCGGCCAGCAGGTGACTGGGCTTCTGAGAAAGAGGTTGAAGACACCTTGGTCTCTCTCAAGGCTGCTTATTCTGATCAGGAGCCTGAGGGGAGCATCTGGGAGGTGTTTGAGGGACCCAGCTTGAAAGCCTTCATTATTAGTGGAGGTTTAGTTCTTTTCCAACAGGTGGTGCCTCCCAACTCGGCTCTGTCAAGGGTTTTCACATAATTTTTGTCATGCTAGGAAAATGGATTCCAGTTTTTCCTTTATTTATTTTTTTCTTTTAACCTCATCTGTCGAATTATTTGCACTCTCCATCATGTTTGTCTTATTGGGTTTACTTCTCCAGCTAATACAAGAGTTTATTTGACAGATAACCGGCCAGCCAAGTGTTTTGTACTATGCAGCCTCCATTCTACAGGTAGTTAGTTAATTAAGCTGATGTCTGTGTGGGACTAAAGATTGTTTCTCTAATTTGGAATCTTTGTATTCTTTTCTTGGTCTTATGTCTAACAGAGTGCTGGATATTCAGCTGCATCTGATGCTGCTAGGGTTTCAGTAGTGATTGGACTTTTCAAGGTATAAAATAAGAAATATAATTTACAGTATAATAAATAATAAGCTCTAACTTTTCTCCCGGATCATCTTTTTACGGAGTTATGACCATTATACCTTCCCACAGTTGGTAATGACAGGTATAGCTGTTGTAAAGGTTGACAGCCTTGGAAGGCGTCCTTTATTGATAGGCGGTGTCGGTGGAATTGTATGTAAATTCATCCTCTCTCTAGTAATTTGTAAATTTGTGAAGATATCAGCTGCTGTATGTACAATATTATAGGTGATGGTTGTCTTGTGCCCTCACGTGTGATTCAGGTTTTTTCTTTGTTCCTTCTGGCTGCCTATTACAAGATTCTCTCTAGCTTTCCACTCGTGGCTGTAGGTGCTTTACTTCTATATGTTGGTTCCTACCAGGTTTGCTCTCGCTCTCTCACCCCTCACCCCCCTCTCTACCCCCCTTTCCACTTGTGACTTGGTCATTTAGTTTTTTTACTTGAATAATCACATATGGACTCATTTTTATTTGCAGATATCTTTTGGTCCAATAAGTTGGCTGATGGTTTCAGAGATATTCCCTTTACGCACAAGAGGGCGGGGGATCAGCTTGGCAGTGCTCCTTAATTTCGGATCAAATGCATTAGTGACCTTCGCATTTTCACCACTCACAGTAATGATAAACACTCCTTTAAGATTTTTATCCTCAGTTTCCAACTTGGGTAACAATTTTTTCAGTGATGCCCAAAGGGTATTGCAATACCAGGTCATACTTCCCTTTTTATTGCTTTGCATAATTGTGTTTATTGGGACTAATAGCCAGTTAGGCTTAAGAAATTGGGTACTGTCTTTTATCTTATCATGCTATGTTTTTTTTCATTTTTTTTTTTAAAAATACTGTCACATAAGTTATTACTTCTCTCGCATGAGTCTTCAAAATGTAGATCTTTATAATTTATTTTTGTAAATCTTGTTGCAGGAAATGCTGGGGCCAGATAACATTTTTATACTGTTTGGGGCAATTGCATTGGTTTCCCTGATTTTTGTGTTCTTAAATGTGCCAGAGACCAAAGGTCTAAGTCTGGAGGAGATTGAATCGAAGATTTTAAAATCATAATGATGCATTAAAGTGCTTGTTGTCAATTGGTTTGTATTTAACAGATAGATATAGATACATAGATAATAAATTTATAGAATTAATGTTGAATATTGGCAGAATATCAATATGAGATGAAATGGTAGTTATGCCGTTTAGAAAAAAGAAAGAATATTGATAGTAGTAATTAGTAATTAGAGTGGAGGTGAATATTAAGAGTGGCGTGAATCCCGTCCGTATGTTTTTAGTACAAACTTGGGGTAGTAGCACAGAACTGAGAAATCTGACAAGCACATACGACAGGACACACAGGTTTCAGGAAGGAAGGAAGCAGATAGTATAGTATGTGCGGATACTAACTTGAAGGTTTAACATAAAGTGGTAAAGGAATTGAGAAAATATTCAGTATATAAGAAAGAAAAAAGTATGCTAATATATATATTATGGGGCAATGGCCAATGGGCATGGCAAAAAAGGAAAAAAAAAAGAAAAAGTAGGTGAGTGAATGCAATGCGTTACACACCTATACGGCTTCTTAGCAACTTAGCAAGATAAGATAGATATGATATGGTAATATGGTATGATATGATGTTGTTGCCTTGTTGCCTTGTTGGTGGGTCTTGACGTCCTTCCGTTAGTTGTACTACATCTTTAGTTCTCTGAGCTGAGTACTGTTAGTCTGTTACTTGATATATACTTGCTGTCGCAGTCTCAGTCTCAGTCTGTCTGTGTTATTTTCTCAAGCGGAGTCCTGAGTCCGTCTCCACCTCCTCTCTGCTCTCTCCCCAGCGTCCCCAGCGTCCCCAGCAGCCAGCGCCAATAATTTTATCATGACATTTTCTCCTTCCCTCCTCCACCTCCACTTCACTCCAAGTCCAATTACTGCTACGTCCCACTCCTCCTCCTCCATCTCTCCCCTCATCCTCAGACTCAGTGCTACTTGTAATCTTCAACGTCAATGGAGGCCCAACCTCACTCTCACAGCATCCTCCACTCATTCAAATTCAATACCCCCTTCCACTTCTCACTTTGACAATCACAATGACCATGTCAATGTCAATGATGTTGGGCATGACGATACTGGACTTGGGGCTGGTGGTGCTGGAGATGCCCACAACAATGGTAATGGTAATGGTAATGGCAGTGGAGGTGCTGATAATACTAATGATAACGATCATGACGATGACGATGACAACAACAATGACGATGACGGGATCAATGAATTCAGTCCTTTGCTCAGTTTTGAAGAGGTCATGCAAGAGGCTGAGGCTCGCGGACTAACCCTCCCTCCTGACATGCTCCAGGCCGCCCAAAACGAAGGCATTCCAAAGTTGCTTTTGCTTCGCTTCTTTCAATTGCAGGTTCCCAACTTTCCCTTTTCTCCTAAACTTCTCTCTTATTGATCCATGTTCAACCCACATACATACTACTACTGTATCTACACAACCTCAAATGTTCTACTCTTCTACAAAATGCCATCGTAAATGTCCTTATTGTTCTACTCTTTTACAAATTGAAATCATCAGTCCCTAAGTCACTTGCCATATAATACAAATTAAATATTGCCTATTTATTATTTTTTTTTATATTTAATTGTCAATGTTTAAAGGAATCACCTTGGCCTCTTGGGGAGGCAGTAAAATCAATCCCGCTCCTGCGAAATAGGATGCTTGCAGATCCTTCCTTTCTCTTTAAAGTTGGAACCGAGGTATGCCATACCATGCTTATGGATTCTTCATTTTCCTTTTTCTTTTTTTTTTTTTTCCTTTTTTTGTGCCTTTTGTAAGATTCAGCAATGGTATGGAGCAATACCAAACTTGCTACACCCTTTACCTTAGCATCTTTTAGGATTGCTTGCACAATCAAGGAATTACAAGGCTAAATTGGGTCATGTTGAGGATTTAAGGTTGAATCTTAATTGACGGTCAATTAAGGGCAGACTTGTTTCAAACTTGAAGCTGAAATGCGCCATAGAGTTTTTGTATGACTTACTATTTTAACTAAAAATTATTATTTGATTGGGGGAGGGTGGGGAGTTAACCTCTTATCTTGTGGAAATCAGTACTTTTCACATACTGCAGTGCATGGATATAAATGCCAATTGCTGCTCCCTGAAATTGCCAACAGGTTGTTTGACTTGATAATGTGAATTTGCAGATAATTATAGACTCATGTTGTGCAACAGTGGCAGAGGTGCAGAAGAGAGGAAAGGAATTTTGGTCGGAGTTCGAGCTGTATGCAGCCGATCTTTTGGTGGGGGTTGTTGTCAACGTGGCTCTGGTGGGCATGCTGGCACCATATGCTCGGTTAGGCCACAGATCTGCATCACCACAACATGGCCTCCTGGCACACCTTAAACATGCTTATGATGCTCTACCCAGCAGGTATGCAACACAAATGTACGCGATGCTTTGTTGGTAGCTGTTGGAGAAAGTTGGCATGAACATTTTTGGTTATTCTAAAAGAAAAGTCTGCATGAAAGGTGATTGCATACTAGACAGTCACTGCTGTTTCAAAAGTTTTATTCTCAGCTCATCTGTTTTCTGTGATTATAACCTGCTTTGCCTGCTCTACCTATCTCAATGTATTCCTCAGTAGCTGTAACCTGTTTTATTTAACTAACGTGCATCAGTCCATTCTGACTGTGTTATATAACACGATCTGGCTTGAAACTTGAAAACAGTGTTTTTGAAGCAGAAAGACCAGGATGTAGATTTTCTGTTCAACAACGAATTGGGACATACTTCTACAAGGTTCAAATTAGCAGTTATATATGAGTACATTTCTTTTAAAATGAAATTATAAATTTGTAAAAGAGCCAATTCCTATGGATGCAGGGCGTTTTGTATGGTGCTGTAGGGTTTGCATGTGGACTTGTTGGACAAGGTATTGCCAATTTGATAATGACAGCCAAAAGGTAATTTCTTAGTCAAATTTTACTTGGAATAGTGTGGTTTAAAATGCTATCATTCATGGAAGCAGGAAGCATAACGTTAGCAATGTGTACAATAAATATAGTTACCAGAATTCATACACTGTTTTTGACACATCTTCCTTTGTTATTTAACTGTTATGGTTTATTAAACCCTTCCATGTAAACTCGAAACTAAGTCGTTTTGTGATAAGTGCTTTTATTATTTGTTGTATTGTTTACTGCCTAGCAGATTTTGCACATTTACGTTTGCTTTAGCTGGCAGTGTCGTTCCAGTGAACCTGTTTGTTACTGATGGGTTTACTGTGCAATTGTTTCTGTAGGAGTGTTAAAAAGTCTGATAAAGATGTTCCAGTTCCACCACTTTTTAAAAGCGCTGCTCTTTGGGGTATGTTCTTGATTTGTAACTTCATTTCCTAGTATTATATGTTAAAATGCAATTTAATAAAAGTTTGATGATCATTGAAGTTTTCATCTAACCAAGGAATATTGCATGAGTATACCATGCTAAAGTTTGGAATAATACCTGAGCACATATTTAGCTCCTGTTCACAGACCAAAATTATACAGAAATATTTGAATACGTAAATAAAATGAGACCTCAAACAATGAAAAAATAAGAAAAAGAAAATGAACTCTACTTCCCCAATATGTCCTAGTAGGTCATCACTTTGGTAGCAGTTCACTACTGAGGCTTACTGACATTGTACCAGCAAGAAATATTTTCTAGTGATTTGTCTGGATTGGTTGCATCTTGTTAGGATTTTATGATATAATTAGGTTATGAGAACCAGATAGCAACTCCAATAGGCATTTTAGTGCACATTTTAATCAAATGAAATCCAGACCTGGAAATCAGACATTCTGGTAAGGTAGAGATGTTCTGCTAGCACTGGCCAGTTCAAATGGATTGCATTTGGCATTTGGATTTGTTAACACCAGTATTTGCAAAGCTTCAGTCCACGGAGCTGTATTTGTCATGTCTTTCTTAAAGGAATTGTTGTAACATCTGTAGGGGCATTCCTGGCGGTGTCTTCAAACACGCGTTACCAGATTATCAATGGATTAGAACGGTTGGTGGAGGCTTCGCCTGTTGCTAGACAGGTCCCATCTGTTGCGATGGCTTTCACGGTTGGCATTCGTTTTGCCAATAATATTTATGGAGGGATGCAATTCGTAGATTGGGCTAGGATGACGGGCTGTCAGTGATGGTACCTCTTTTTTCATTTTTTGTTATCCTGCTTTGAGTTAATCTTATCATTTTTGTTGAAATCCGATCAACTATTAGTTTCCATTTGCTTCTTAGTTACTGCTAGTTAATGTGTTTTCCCTTTGGTTTAAGTAAACTGAGCGTTGCTTCTGCTGGGCAGTCTTCAAATTTTTGTATTTTGCAGAAACATTAAAATTTGTCGAAACTTGTTAGTTTGTTATTTTATTTAGTAATCTAATTTTGCCTCCAGCAATGTTTTGTGCGTGTGGAGTTGAGATTGTTTTATTTTATTTTTGAAATTCAAAATGAAAGAAGAGATGTACAGCTTGAGATGAGGGTTGTTATCATGAGTGGTAGGCGCAGGAAGAGAACTTATATGCGTCTCTCTTAAAACGAAGCAAATTTGGATCTTCAATTATTAATCGGTGCATCGAAGACTAAAATTTGTTTGGAAACCCTCAAATATGGGAGTGACTGGCGTACAGTACAGAAAAAGCTGAATATTGTAAGCAACTCTTTTGCATTGGAGCTAGCATTGTTATCGTGTAAATACAAGAGAGCATGAATTAGCAAAGGAACAAAACAATGCGAATGATGTAGCATCATTCATTCATTAAAAACTAAAAAAAAAGAAAGAAAAGGAAAAAAGAGGTTGATTGTGCCAAAGGTATTAGATTTGCCCATGGTACCAGATGAGATGACTATTGACTATTGACTATTGAGTATTGAGTATTGAGGGAGTGAGTAGGGAGGAGGAGGCGCAGTTGTATTTGCAGAAGTTGGCGATGAGATCCATGCAGTGGTAGAGAGGCGGGTGTGCACTGAGGGGGGACTTGACGCAGTTGTGGCACATAGGGTGGCAGGAGCGGACCAGGTCCCGGCACTGGCAGCGTGGGGGGATTGAGTTGGTGCAGCCGCCACAGGTGTTGCAGCATGGCCATGGCCGCATTAAGAATTTGGCGGGTGTTGCAGCATCAGCATGGGCACGGGCATGGCGGTGGCCGTGGACCAGGGGAAGCATCATGAAGAAAGCAAAAAGAGCGAATGAAGATGATGATGCAATGTTCGTTGGTCTTCCCATCCTTATTCCGTAATCTCAATCTGCCTTGTTCAGTTGTTGAGTTGATAAAATTAAGAGTTGGAGGGAGAGGACTGAAGTCTGAAGGTAAGGGGTCAGCACAGCAGTAGATTGACAGATAAATATGCTAATATACTCTCTCTAATCTCTTAAGAATGCACAATTAGGCACGTGGACGTGGGTTGCGGTTGCGGATAAGACCAAGCAGAGTGACACAGCGCCAGCACAGCACCCATTCATTTTAGATATTAATTATTAATTAAATAAAAATCTATCAAGCATTCAAGCTTCACACGCTCAACTCAACATTTCGTCATTTCCCTTCCCTGCCTAGATATACTCCTCATATTCATATATCACAACATTACATATTTACATTGCTTGCAATTATTTTTAGGAAAATGTCATTATCATTATTATTCTCTAATTAATTATTAGTTAGTGATAAATTAGGCAGACCACAGAAGATCAGCAAGTAAAGAAGGATATATATTGGATAAGATCGTATCTATCTATTATTATTATCATTTTATCTGTGTGTTTTGTGGGGCCCACACCCACCGGATGAACCGCGGCGATGCGAAGATGCGAGTGAGATGCCAAAAGAGCTGCCAAATGCCAAACGGATGGATCCATCGATGGGGCCCGCCTATTCGATAATTTCATACTTTTTTTTTTTTTGAAATGAATAATTTGATACTTGATAGTGACGCGCTGACGATGGGAATTCGGTCATGGGCCCCACTTGCACTTGCACTTGAACTTATCTCTGCTATATTAAAAACACCAATAGAAAAAAGATGTAACATCTTAAAATACAATCTTCATCTGAACAATATGCACCATAGATTATTTGACATGCGGACTAAGATTTTATTTTCGGATTTGATATGCGGACTAGATTTTATCTCCGAAGGAGGAGATATTTAACTCTTCATTTAGAGCGTTGGATTGGAAAGAGCGTTCGTTTCGTTTGATCGCGCACCGTTCGATTCTCCCCTAAAACAAAGACTTTTAAAACTGTTGCGTTTCGCAGCCCCCTCTTATTCTTTCTACATTTGACCTTTCACTATATCTCTTTCTTTCCTTTTCTCTCACACACAACGCAGATCGGCGCGATCTCTCCGATGATTTTGAAATTCGAATTTAAAGAAGAGAGAGTGGTAGCGACTAGCAAGAGCGATCGAGTGCGAGACGAATAGCTGTGACTCTGACCATCTTTCACCCTCGACACTGCTGGCGTAGTGGATTCTGCAACCTTGCTACTTTCGAACGTCGACTCGCAACGCGAATTTCTCTTTCTCATTCGCGACTTTAATTATAAATCCCACGGAGGTACCTAATTATTACCCCTACCTTAATTAATTAGATCCATTTACTTCTTTTCATTTCCTCATTCCTTTTCACATCGTAGGGTTTCTGATCTGAAGAAGCGCATGCTCGATCTCATATCTCACCTCCAATCTGCCAACTTTGATCTAGCGCATATAGAAGAGGTGAGGGAGAAGGCGGGGCTGAAGTTTTTGTTTGCGATCAGGACTGCATAATATCCCCTACTGGTAAGTACTGATTTCTCTCATTTATATCTTTCTTTTCTCTTTTGTTTTCCCTCACCACACTCCATTAATTTTCTCAATTTTGTCTTTTATTTCGTTCAAACAAATAAAGATTGAGGACATCTCTCTCTCACTAAATTGTTTGAATTGAATTCTATTATAATCTCCTTCTTTTTTTTTTTGGCAATACCTCTTAATTCTTTTAATTTCTTTTTTCGTTGATTCATCTATGGGTCTGTATATTTTCTCTAATAGAACAAAGTGACTCCATTTATTATTTCTTAATTTCTTGATTTGTTACTACTAATTTCTTTTTATCTTCAATTTCTCCTCAATAGTCTGAGTCCGAAGGAAGGTTCTGCAGAGCAAGGTGCTATTGTGAGTATCATACAACTTATTATTTATTTCAGGTTTTAATCACTCATTTTCACCCAAAGCAGGGGCCCAAAATTAAAAGTAAAAAAAGAGTTGATACAGCCTGACAGAAGCAGATTCCACACAGACAAAAGCAAACCATAACAAACTACAGACAACACACAAAAGAACAAGCTACATAGTTCAGTCTATCCTATTACAAAGACTAATTAGCAATGGAGTCTGAAGCATCCGAAACATGCCCATCCTCATCCGGCCCTGGATTCACTATATTTCGAAGAGTCCCTCCATTCCCAACTTGCCCTGAATTAAGCTGCCCAAGAAAAGTTTCAAGTCCAGAATGAGTACCTGCCCAAGTGAAAAAGAGATGTAGAATTTGATAAGCAATACTGGTTAAGCCAGGCTGGTCCTTGTTACTGAAACAGATACCATTCCTAACATGCCACATAACCCAACAACTAATGGCAAACAAAGAGCCAAGAAAGATTTTATCAATTTTATTCAAACTTAACCAATAACTCCAAAAATCAGTTAAGCGAGTAAAATTAACACATAAACCCTACTATTATTATTATTAAAAAAAGACCAAAAACTACTAATTTCCTTACACTGAAGGAACAAGTGATCGACAGATTCTAAAGGATTACATAAGTAGCACTTATTTGGGCCTACCCATCCTCTCTTAGATAAGTTATCTTGAGCTAGCACTTTATTATGAAGTACAAACCAAAAAAACAGCTTAACTTTGAGGGGAATTGAAAGAATCCAAATGGAATCACACCTCCTAATAACAACTCCACCATTATTCAGAAAATCATACAAGGATTTTACAGTAAAACTCTTAGAGGGATGCCATAACCAAATGGCACTATTCCTGACACTAGCAAGAGGTGTATTATCCAACAAAAGTTGAATATCTAATTTTTCTTGCCTAAGTAAATTTGAAACACCTCTTGTCAAAGAAAGATTTATTCTTCCACTGCCCCACACATCTGCTAAAGAAGCTAAAGGCCTCTTGGTTTTTTTTAAAAGCTTCAGGAAACATAGAAGACAAAATAAATTGACCATGCCATTTATCCGTCCAAAACCTAATATTGACACCATTTCCTACAATTCGTCTTATTCCCAACTTGACAATGGGGAATAAAGAGCAAACTGCCTTCCAATGAAAAGAGGCAGTAGAAACATCTCTACCTTTATACTTAATTTGAATCAGATCCAGCCACAAAGTTGGGGTTTCTTTGTAAAAAAATTTCCAAGCCCACTTACCCATTAAAGCTAAACTAAAATGATGGAGATTAACAATTCCCCACCCACCGAACTTTTTTTTTCTACAAATAGAATCCCAAGCAATCGAGTGGAATTTCTTAGAACCCTGACCTTGATAATTGCCCCACAAAAAATTGCTTCTAATTCGATCTATCCTTTTAATAACCCACAAAGGACATAAAAACATAGATAGAAAATACACAGGAAGAGCAGATAAAACTGAGTTCACTAAAATCAATCTCCCTCCTAAAGAGAGAAGATTGCCTTTCCATTTGGACAACCTCTTTTCTATCTTGTCTATTAACACTAACCAGTCTTGTTTAAGAGGTTTCTTCCAATGCAACGGCACTCCTAAATATTTGATCGGCAACTTACCAATTTTACAATTGAGTAAAGTGATCGGGTGCAAACCTAGTAAAAATAACCTTATTTTACCTGATTTAATCTATCGTAGTAAAGCTAAGGGTCGAACCACAGGGACGGTGTTGGAATATTGATCTTTTACTTTAATTAATTAGCTAGACGAGTTCAACTATTTTGGGTGTTCAAAGAATCGAAGGTGGGTTCAAATCCTAAGTCTAAAATCAAGGTCAAACTAGAACTAAACGGGAGATAATCAGCAAATCTGAATTCTAGGGTTTCTGGTTTCAACTTAATCTGCTCAGTTCAATTCCCAAACGGTCCGTTTGATATCTCAGACGGTCCGTTTGAGCCGTGAAATTGTTTACCGCTTAGTTATTCTTAATATGTGTGTGGAATCGTATTTTAATCCTAGGTTACCAGATACTAACCATCGTTACAGTTCTGATTTCGTAGGTTAATCTACTACTTCCCTTAGAAACTCTAAGATTTGGTCATCACCATTGGCTTAAGTTTTCTAAGTCTATCTTTCAATTCGAAGGATATCTCACAACCATCGTTGCGAGAAAGGTTCACCTATCGGTTACTAAATCCTGGTTTCACTCATCAGCTACTACCATCCTCAAGTTGGTCAATCAATTCATACAAAGGTATAGATTATTATTACCATACTAGACAAGGCCTTAATCTACTTGGTATAATCAATTCTACCCTAGCAATCAATGATATCACATAATCAATTAAATCATGAAAGATAGAAACACATAAAGAAATAACTAAGCAAATAAACAACTAAACAAATGAGTTTACAACCATAGCCCTAGAGTAACAAATCAACAACTCAAAGACATCAAACAAACAAGAGAAAAATGAGAAATAAGAGAAGTTACAACCAATTGCCCTTGCTTTCCCTTGAAATTGTTGAAATCTCCTTCTAAACGATTCGTTGCTGTCGCAAACGACCCGTCTAACGCTGCCACGATCTGATCTTGAGACTAAACTCTCGGATATTTCTATGTCTAACCCTAAACTTTGACCTTGGATCTAAAACACCACCTTGTATGCCCTTGTATGACTTTGTATGGGCTTCTCTAGCCTTGTCTCCACTTAATCTCCTCAAAGTCCTCTTAAATAGGCATTGGAATTGTTTAGAGACGCAGGAGGTTTGTTCTGGACGTGTTGGGAGTCGAAAATAACCACCCCACCAAGAATAACCACCAAATCGGGCACTTTCTGCTATTTCTGGAAGGTTCCAGACGGACCGTTTGAACCTCCAGACGGACCGACTGAAATCTGGCTGAAAATAGCAGTTTTTTCCTGCGAAAGTCAAACGGTCCGTCTGAATTTTCAGACGGTCCGTTTGGAAATTCCAGCACTGCGCACTGTTACTGTTTTGCCCATATCTCTTTCATCCGGACTCCGTTTGAGGCGATTCAAAAACCAGCGGAAAGCTTACGAGGAGCTCTACATCATCATTGATTAATACAAGCCATGTTTTTGTCCAAAATCTGCATTAAAGTAGAATTTATGGTAGTAACTCATTCTTGACACAAAAACCTAATTAAAATGACCCTAATTAATCTAACTCAAGTCAAATGGTTTAGTTTGGAGTCAAAACCTTACCAAAATATGTATATAAAATCATCTCATCATAAAGCAACCAAACTCCTCGCCTTAGCTGAGGATATATTAAGTGGAATTAGCTCAGATTTAGAGAAGTTAATCTTAAGTCCTGAGATACCTTTAAAAGACTTCAAGGCCAAAATTTTTTTTTCTACTATTAGCTCATCAGCTTGGACAAAGAGAAGGGTGTCATCAGCGTATTGGAGGTGAATAGCTTTCAAACCATTCCCTAGAACAGGCCCCAGACCAGCTAAATGACCCTTCTCCATTCCATTGCTCAAAATTTTAGCCAACCCGTCAGCTGCCACGAGAAACATGTAAGGGAAAATGAGATCCCCTTGCCTTAGCCCCTTTCTACATTCAAAAAATCTACCTACACTACCATTAACCATAACAACTGTCTTCCCCCCAACCAAAAGTTGAACTATCCATCTAACAAAATTGGGATGAAAACCTCTATCTAATAAACATTGAATTAAGAAAGACCAATTAATTTTATCAAATGCCTTTTCAAAATCCAACTTTAACAGAATACCTTCTTCTTTCGAACTATGAATCGAATGCAACAACTCTTGAGCAGCTGCCACAACATCCAAGATAAATCTATATTTTAAAAAGCACTTTGATTAACATTCAATATACTGTTAAGCACTAGAGCCAACCTATTAGCTAAAACTTTAGAGAAAATTTTGAAAATGCAATTAATTAGGCTAATAGGACGAAAATCAGTCACCTTAGCAGCATTTTCTATCTTAGGAATTAATCTAATGGTGGCTCTATTCAAAATAGAGATATTGAGATTATGAAGATGAAACTGATTAAAAAGTTCCAACAGATCATACTTAATAACTTCCCAAAATTTATGATAGAAAAGCATAGGGAAACCATATCAGCTTGCATATCAAAAATAGCAAACTTGATTTCTAACTTCGAAATGGGAGCAATAAGCCTATCATTAACCTCATTACTAACACAGTCTTTAACACTCCAGACTTCTCTTTTAAGAGAACCCCAACCAACTGCTGGAGTACCTAAAAGAGAAAAAAAGTGTTCTAGGATATGATTCTTAATGGAGGTTGAATTTCTAACCTCTCTATTATTAATTATAATATGATTAATTGCATTTTTGGATTTTCTAACAGAAGCATATCTATGAAAAAATTTTGTATTGGCATCCCCTTCCTTGAGCCAATTAATTCTAGATCTCTGTCTCCAATAAGTCTCTTCCTCAAGATAAATATCTGAAAGATTTTTCTTAGCTTGGAGAAAAAGATCAAATTCAGAAGCTAAAAGAGTAGAATCTTCTAATTTATCCTCCATAACCTTGATAGAAGATAAAAGAGAATTTTTCTGATCTCTAGTTTCTCTACCCAAATTCCTACTCCAACCTTTCAATTTTTGTTTTATGAGAAGCATCTTTTTGATCCAATCAGAAGCTACATGAGAACCTAAAGAAGCCTGAGACCACCAAAGAGGAAATCGTTGAATCAACTCCTCTTTACTGGTCCAAAATTTCTCAAACTTAAAACTAGTATTCCTATGAGCAATCTGAACCCCAGAATCCAAAATAATCGGATGATGGTCAGAAAACACTCTAGGAAAGCTATAAGTATAGGATTGAGGAAAGAGATCAACCCAATCTTGATTAGTAAAAAAACGATCTAAACAAGCAAATTGGGTGGATGAACCACCTCTTGCCCAAGTGAACTTCCTATCTAAAGATCTAAAATCTAGGAGGTTATGTACATCAATCCAATGATTGAACTTACTCATATTCCTAGTATTAAAGGAAACCCCTCTCTTCTCACTTCTATTCCTAATGACATTGAAATCCCCTCCAATGATCCTTGGAGAATCATTTAGGGCTCCAATATCATCTAATTCTGTCCAAAAACTATCTTTAAGAGCATGATCAACTCGACTATAAACCATGGTAACAAGAAGAGTAAAGTTTAAAGCTTTATGGCGCAACTTGACAGAGAGAGAAAAGGTTCTACTGTCCCAGCCAATAAGAGCAAAGGTGAAATTACTAAAGCCTACTAAAATTCCACCAGCACTACCTATTGCTGGAATAAAATTCCAGAAAAAATTCTGAGCTAAAGAATTCAGGAAACGAGTCTGAAAATTTGACTTCTTAGTTTCCTGGATCCCTAAAATATCTATCTTAGCATTTTTAATGATTTCTACCAACTGTCCTCTTTTATTGGCACTTCTAATGCCCCTTGCATTCCAGATGAGAGCATTCATTAAGAAAATACATGTTGTACCCCACTATCAATTAAACCAATTTTAACTAAATTGTTCCACATTCCTTGCAAATTAGGGGGAAGCTTAAAGCAAGCAGAACTTCTAATTGACTTTATTAGCGCTACTTTGTGATCATAAGAATTACCAAAGGTAATCCCAAAGTCATCAATCAAAGCAATAATTTCATCCACAGATAATCTACTAGTAAAAATAAAGTTGTTCAAAATAATACATAAATCAGAAGGCACCTTAGCAGCTCAGACAGCATCTGATCTCTCAAGTTTAATCTTCTTAAGGGAAACATTGCCACCCGAAGAGCTGCTTTTAGAGAGACCAGCCTCCTTCTTCCTAACATAGACCTTTGCCTTAGAAATTTCCTTCTGAATCTGCATCTGTTTGAATCTGAGAACTTGAGCCTTCAGGGCAAGATTCATAGCTTCAACTTCTGCCATTTTGCTTAAAATGGATTTCTTAAGATCAGGGTCCATATCAGCATTCAAGATCTCTTCTTTATTCAAAGACAGAACATCAGCCTCCTCCTGTAAAGGAATCTAAGCACTCTCCACACCATCATCTACTATAGTATAGTGAGTAGGAGCTATCAAGGACTCAAGGATTTGCACCTCTGAAGAGGCAGCAGAGGGAGGTTCCTCCTTGTTAACATTAGTCAAATGCACATTAGCGCCTCCAACTTGGAGAACAGCAGGAGTAGCTACTCTCCCACCAGCTGGAGGAGACACAATCACTGTCTGAGCTGCTAAAGCTAAAACCCCCTTTGCACAAGAACCTTGATTTAACTGTCTACTTTGCTTTAAAGCAGTTTTTAACACCCTTCTCTCATCAGCACTGTCTATTATCACCTCCTTACCCTTACCAGTAAAATCTAACTTTGTTCCAACTCCCACAGAACTAGGTTCCTTAATAGAGATACCTTTCTCAGCACTCCTTCTAACCTGAGCTCTAGTTAGCACCCCAGAGCCAACAGCAACTACCTTCTTAGGAGTAGACCCCTTACCAGAAACTACTGATTTGGGAAGAATACCTCCTGCACCAGCAACAGCTTCTTTTTTAGGGGTGGAACTGGCACCAGAATGTTTTAAAACACTATCCCCAGTAGGAATAGCAATTCTATCAGGGGCACCATGGGAACCCATGCCGCCAGAAGCAGAACCAAGAGGACCTTTGTTAAGTTGACCCTCAAAGCCAACAGTTTTCTTCTTATTAGGTCTGTTTCGTTTTTTGGATCTACCATCACCAACAATGGGAACCTGAAAAGGAGGTTGATCCACAACTTTGATGCTTTTCACTACACTTTCATCTATTTGGGTCCAAACTAGCTCAGGAATACGCTTGATTTCCTCTGCAAATTCAGTCCCAGCCTCTTCTTCTTCTACTACAAAATGGACCAAGCACCAATCCTTGTTCCCATTTAAGTATTCCACCTCATACCACGTATAATCCGGAATAAGAGATCTATTACCAACATCTACTTGCACCCGCATCCATCTACCCTCCAAACCCAAATGAGTAGGATAGTCGGGTTGAAACAACTTACCAAAGAACACTAGCTGGTTGAGACCATACCAAGAGCGCCATCCATAGGGGATATCAACAATACGAACACAAAACCGCTGAAAAGAAGCACAAGGCTCCAGTTCTGGCGCCTCCCTAAGAACCTTGCAAAAACGGCGATGGTTGTGTTCATCTTTGAGCTCAAACTGGGCAAGTGTGAATTGCTCATCACGCCATTCGATGGAGGGGCCGACGATATGGTATCGATCAAGATCGAGCTTAGCCACTTTGAAAAGCTCCGGAGCAAAACGCTTCTTCATGGCACAGATAACACTCACCAACGAAATCGAAGCATCAGCCTGGTTTTAATCACTCATTACTATTACAATATTTGTTATTTGAGTTTTTATAATTTGTGGTTAGTACTGTTTCTAATTTTTCCTGTTGAGTTGTACTAAGTGCCAAACTTGGATTTGTCATTTCACATGTAAATTGCATGAAAATTCAGGCCATAGCCAGTAAGACTCATATTTCTTTTCATATAGTTGTTTTTCCCTCCTTTTAATTTAGGACTGATGCAAAGAGACATGTCATTTGTATATGTTGGAACTAGCATAGGTAGAATATTAAATAAGCTTAATAGGCGACTTGCTGAATTTAACAGATATCTTTCTAGCCTCAATCACTAAAGCTTAATACTAATAGTGCTGATTTTTTTTTATCAGAAAATTTTCCTGCCTAAATTGTTGTCATCGGAGAGAATACTGAAGGAGAATATTCTGGATTGGAGCATGAGGTTTTCCCAAGGGGTTGTCAAGAGCCTAAAAGTACTTCGTTTACCATTTATTCATTTATGAGAATTTCTACATTTTGATGATGGTAATCCATTCTTCCACAACTGAATCAAAATTTGCAGGTGATAACAAAATTCTGCTCTGACTGTCTTGACCGTGATTTTGGGTACTCTTTTTGGACTCTAACTTCCTATACTAGCTGAATTGGTAATTTTTTGTTGCTTATTATGTCATCTACTTATCTATATATTTGTGCTTCTTGTAGGAGGGTCCTACATCTGTGCCACAGAAGTACAGAAGGAAGCTACACTGGGGTACTTATTATTTTGAATAATTAAAATTGTTTTATATCTACTGTCATGTTTATAGAAATGCTCATAATGTTCTTTGTTTGCTTTGTATCTTCAACAATGCTTTGCAGGGCCCTAATCCACTTTCATGTAAGAAGAAAAGGTCGAAAATCAAACTCCAGATGTTCAAAATCAAAATAAGGTGAGTTTATGTTACCTCAAATGCTATATTGTTTGTCTTGGTATTTGATTTCACAAGTTATGCCCCTTTAAAGGAAAATTTGAAATTTACTCAATTAGTCCTTCTGGTTGTTACCGTCTATTATTATCTATCTCTCTCTTATACAGCCATTTGTGTTGGCTTTTACTTTTTCTGTGTTTAATATGTTGTTCATTAGTTGCATTTTCTTTTTTACTTTTCTTTCATTAAAAATTATTCAGAGTGCTGTAATACAAGAAAGACCAATTCAGCATTCAAATGATAAACTATTTATTGTTTTGGTGACGAAATTGAGTCAGTGTATTTTGCAATCTAATTACTTTTGTGTAGTTTTGTGTACCCCTTTTATACACGTTGCTGTTTTAACTAATCAAGAATCGTTATTACTTTGTTCTGATATGGCGTAAATTTTGGTTCCATCGGTATTCATGCTGATTTCTTGACTGGAGGCATCTTCATGGGTTGATATTTCGCGGCAAGACTTTGAAAATGTAATAAAAGAATAAAGAATAAAGGTGCATTTGTTGTGTTATTTTATATTTGTGTGCTAAATTTTTGGTTCATTAACGTTTGAAGCGCCAAATAATGTGAAATATCTATCTTCATTAATAACGTTATTTGTTTCCTTAGCTGCAAGAGATTTGATGTCATGGATCAAACTGTTCTATCAGTGGCACCCGAGAAATGTCTCAAGCTTTGTGTATAAAGGCGAGAGAGAGCAAACAATTCACCGTGTTTGGTATTTATCGACGCTGTTGGGAGGCAAAGAGGGATGGGAATTGGAGGCTGGAATGATGAGAGAGAGCAGGCATTAATTTTGTCTGAGTACACCAACATATTTCAAGAGAAAATTTGAATGTCGTACCAGATCTAGGGTACCCATCTAGCACCAGCAGCAGAGGAGCATGCCCATGTGGCGAACCAATACTTGTGTGAATGTTTAGCTACACGAATGGACGTATTGGAGGGAAACAATCTCAAGGGTTTGAAGGGTCAGGTTTTGTTTTCAATGGTTACTGGTTGCTGCACATTTGAAGAAGTATATTTCATATCTAATTATTTTTAGAATACATCTTGGAAAAACTTGTATAATAATTGTACCTCCTTTTTAGCCCCCAAATTTGACTCACCAGTGAGTGAATCGCCAACATTATTCTGATGTAAATTATTATACGTAGGTTGCAATTTAGCATAGGCTGTGATAGTCAACGAGTACAACGAAATATAGTGTTACATTAGGGACAAAAACATACAAAGGATCTAATTGCCTTCATCTTTAGCATCTTGATTATGTTTTTTTTAAAAAAAAGTTAATAACAAACGTGGATCACAATTTTTCAGAACAGGACTATTCTGTGCCATTTATGTCATTTTTTTTCTTATATAACAAATTATGATATTTATAATTTATTTTGATTATTAAATATTTTGATTACTATCACATGTTAAAGTTTGCCCACACATTAAGTGGGCATTGCTGCTAGTGTCAACAAAAATCTCAAAATAAAAAAAAAATGTAACTCTTAATTTAATACTAAAATTTGATATGCATATGGAATTCGCTAAATTTACATTTGGGACCAAGAATTCGCTCTGCTTATATTATATAGATGATAGATAGATTCACATTCACTAAAGTAGACTGTACTGTAACTGTAGTCTGTAGATTTCCCAATTCACATTGACATCGTTCCCCAAAAAACAACTTGGTTGTGTAAATGGGCTGCTGGCCGCCTCTATCACTATGTCAGTCACTCAGTCTATCTTGCAATTATTTTAGGCCCATTTGAATGATCCAACTATTCTTTACCCACACGGCCATGATCCATGTATAACTAATCTTGACTAATTGCATCAGCCACCAAAACCAGCTCCATCTCCAGCTTTGTGATGTAAATCGGATGGCCATCGCATTTAATTTAATTTTGGGGTAAGAAAGAGAATCTTCTGCTGATAATGATATATATAGGTAATGTTAGTGCTACTTCATGTATCACAAAATATTATCCTTCGCATTTTTAGGGATGAAAATGCTCCTAATATTCAAATTATGCACTCTGATTTTATTTTATTTTTTTTCTTCTACTCCATGTTTTGACATTGCAAATGAAAGAGAAATTTCCAATTATTGCTTACGATAAGGGCCCAATTCTTTATATCATGATTTTCATTAAATTATAACTGCCTAATATTAACTTCACCTACATTCTTTTCTTTACTTTCTGAATAATTATTGGTAATACAGGTTACCATCCAATTTACATGCAAGCATCTCTGGGACCATGGAACAGTACAGTTTACATGCATATTGATATTGGCCTATTAATATTAGACAAGCACTCAATTATATGTAGAACACATTAAGCACATATATTAAGGTCGATCAAGGGTCGCGTCGCGTGATTCCACATCATCTTCATCGTCAGAGTAGGCAGTACCAACCCGTGCTTGCACGCTCTTGTACGAGTACCTGCTAGCCAGGTACATATACCAACACAGATTCAAGGCATTGACCCCAGCCAACAACGTGTAAAACAAATCCAAGCGGCTCGTGTTCAAGTCCTTCCCGAACCAACCCGCCTTTCCAGTCTGCTGTATCAGGTGGTCTACAACTGTGATCAGCAGGCTGCACAGAAAGCTAGCTGTGCCAAGCACGCTAAGGTACAGGGCTATCCCCAGGCTCCTCATGCTGTCGGGGACTTGGTCGTAGAAGTACTCCTGGAGGCCGACCAGTGCAAACCCATCGCCAAAGCCCATGATCAGGAACTGTGGCACCAACCAGCAGATGCTCAGAGACGAAGGCAGGCTGTTAAGCCTCTTGCGCTCCACTGCAGCTGCCACGGCCATTGCTGCTGTTGCAAAGACCATCCCAATGCCGATCCTCTTGAGTATGCTTATTCCCCTTTCACTGCCAGTAGCTTTCCTAAGGAACGGAACCAGAACCTTCTCATATAACGTGACTGAGATGATCATGCCGATGGCGGCAAGGGAAAATACTGATGCCGGGGGGAGTTCGAAATTGCGGGACAGCTTGCGGTCCATGCTGCTGGCTTGCTTGATGAAGAGGGTGGATACTGTAAGAAATTAAGAAGAAACATTTGAACACAGAGATTTAACGAGGTTCAGCACCAACTTGGTGCCTACGTCCTCACGCACACACGCTTCTCTCTTTTTTTATTGATTTTCTAGTTAATTGTTACATGGAGAGGATGAATAATAAATAGGAAAACTATCCTATAGAGGCACACACCCCCTTTCCATAATTCCCCATTATTTCTTTCTTTATTTGTTACATTTTACATTTTATTTACAAGGAAACTATCCCAACATACTAGAACCACACCCCTGGACGTGCCATACACGTATTTCCAACTTTGGTGCAGCCTGGACCTTTCCTTGTATGAAAAACGCGTCTGTTCTGCCAACCATTCGGCTGGACCTGGCCGAACACCTGGCCGAATGGACTATTTTCAACACTTTCCAACACTCCCCCTCAAGTTGGTATGTACAGATCTGTCATACCTAACTTGCTAATCACATTCTTGAAGGCATTGCTTGTTACCCCCTTGGTCAAAATGTCAGCCAGTTGTTTTTCTGATTTCACAAACTTCAACTGGATAATCTTCAAGTCTATGCTTTGCTTGAGGAAATGCCTATTGACTCCAATGTGTTTGGTTCTGTCATGTTGAACAGGGTTGTGAGACATATCAATTGCTGCCTTGTTGTCCACGCATAAGGTCATAGCTCCCCCTGACTCGAACCCTAGTTCTCTCATGAGTTTCCTTATCCATAGCAATTCACCTGGCCGAATGGACTATTTTCAACACTTTCCAACACTCCCCCTCAAGTTGGTATGTACAGATCTGTCATACCTAACTTGCTAATCACATTCTTGAAGGCATTGCTTGTTACCCCCTTGGTCAAAATGTCAGCCAGTTGTTTTTCTGATTTCACAAACTTCAACTGGATAATCTTCAAGTCTATGCTTTGCTTGAGGAAATGCCTATTGACTCCAATGTGTTTGGTTCTGTCATGTTGAACAGGGTTGTGAGACATATCAATTGCTGCCTTGTTGTCCACGCATAAGGTCATAGCTCCCCCTGACTCGAACCCTAGTTCTCTCATGAGTTTCCTTATCCATAGCAATTCACACACACCTTTCACAACACCAATGAGTTCTGCTTCTGCGCTTGAAAGAGCCACTACCCCTTGCTTCTTACTTCGCCATGTAACAAGATTCCCTCCTACAAAAGCGAAATATCCAGAAGTTGACTTTCTGTCAGAGATACTACCTGCCCAATCAGCATCTGTATAACCCATGATGTCAAGGTGTCCATTCCTTTTGAAGTGTATACCTTTTCCTGGTGTACCCTTTAAATATCTAATAATTCTCATTACTGCTTCCATATGAGCTTCACTTGGGTTGTGCATGAACTGGCTTACCAGACTTACAGCAAAGGCTATATCAGGTCGTGTGTGAGACAAGTAGATTAGCTTACCTACCAATCTTTGATATCCTTCCTTATTGGTCGGTACCTGATCAGAAAACTCTCCCAACTTTTCATTTTGTACCACTGGTGTGTCTGCAGGACGACAGTCTAACATACCCACTTCAGCCAACAAGTCTAGGATGTATTTCCTCTGAGATAGAACTATCCCTCCACTAGATCGAGCCACCTCAATTCCAAGAAAGTATTTCAGTCCTCCCAGATTTTTCATTTCAAATTCCTTTGAGAGCTTCTCCTCAAGTCTTTGGATTTCCTCTGAATCATCACCTGTGATTATCATATCATCAACATAGATAATTAAAACTGTTAGTTTTTCATATCTCCTTTTGTAAAATAAAGTGTGATCTGATTCTCCCTGGATAAATCCATATTTCCTCATTGCTTGACAAAATCTTCCAAACCAGGCCCGTGGTGACTGTTTCAACCCATACAGGGCTTTTCTCAATCTGCACACCTTATTTTCTGGACCATTCGGGCTACCATTCGGCCTGCCCCTGGCCGAACAGTCAGCCGAACAGAGATCATTTTTGTCTTGATTTCTCATGTTGAATGCCCTTAGCTCATCAAATCCTGGTGGTAGCTCCATATAGATTTCTTCTTCCAGATCTCCATGTAAGAATGCATTCTTCACATCAAATTGGTGGAGTGGCCAGTCTAAATTAGCTGCAAGAGACAACAATACTCGAATCGTGTTTAGTTTTGCAACAGGGGAAAACGTCTCCTGATAATCAATCCCATACGTTTGAGTATATCCTTTAGCAACTAATCTAGCCTTGTATCTCTCAATGTTACCATTTACACCATACTTAATTGTGAATACCCACTTACATCCTACTGGTTTCTTACCATTTGGCAATTTTTCTAAAGTCCAAGTTTCATTCTTATAAAGGGCTTTCATCTCTTCATTCATTGCTTTTAACCATTTGGGATCACCAAGAGCTTCATTCGCATTTCTAGGTATAGGTACATTCAACATTTGATCACTGAACTTTCTTAGTAGTTCTGGTAGTCCTTTAGTGGTAACAAAATTTGCAATCGGGTATACAACCTCCTTACTTGTCCCATCTTCAGGTACATACCTCTTTGGTGGTTTACCACGATTGTGCCGTGGTGGAAGTACATATCTAGAGTTAGAACCACTTACCTCAGGAGTGTCCTCTGGAGATGCTAAGGGCTGTGGACGGTCAGTCTGTATCACTTCTTCCTCCACTTCTTCTTCCTCTGCATCTAGACCATCATGTGAGTCAAATCCAACAGTAAATTCAGATTCCCTTAGCTGTTCGGCCCAATCTGTGAGCCGTTCGGTCTCCTGTTCAGCCGAATGACCAGCCGAATGACCATGTTCCTCTGTTTGTTCACCCTGTTCGGTCCGAGTTGGAGCTGTCTCGGTCCGAGTTCTGGCCAAAATACCATCGATTTCTGTCTGTTCGGCCACACGTTCGGCCGAATGATCAGCCGAATGGCCAGCCAAGTCAACAAAAAATTCGTGTTCTCTCAGTATTGGGCACCCATACATCTCATATGTCTCTTCTCCTTCCTGACACCATTGATTCCTTTCACTTTCATTCACCCCCTGAGAGGAATTCTTGGTGTCTTGATAAAAAGGTTCGCTTTCCAAGAATGTGACATCCATGGTGACATACCATTTTTGAGACTTTGGGTCATAACATCTATACCCTTTCTGATTTGTTCCAACTCCTAACGAGACACACTTCACTGCACATGGATCAAGTTTGGTCCTATTGTTCTTCTGGATATGCACATACGCTACACACCCAAAGGTTTTTGGTGGCAAACTCAAGACAGAAGGAATGGAATGAAATGTGCTAAGTTTTTTCAAGGGTGTCTGGTACTTATTAATTATTGAGGGTAACCTATTTATGTTATACACTGCCATCATAATAGCACAGTCCCAAAACTTTTGTGGTACATTATTCTCAAACATTAATGCCCTCGCAGTTTCAAGGATATGCCTATTTTTCCTCTCAGCTACCCCGTTCTGTTGTGGTGTCCCAACACAAGTTGTTTCATGAATAATTCCTTTTTTCTTGAAAAAATCTCCTAGTTTTTTATTCACAAATTCACCCCCGTTATCACTTCTAAACATTTTTATGCAAGTTTCAAATTGAGTTTGTACCATGATATGAAAATTCTCAAAAACCTCCCTTACTTCTTCTTTTTTCTTTAGCAAATAAGACCATGTCATTCTAGTGCAGTCATCAACAAACAACACAAAATACTTGTATCCAAAGGTAGACTCAACCGGAGAAGGTCCCCAAACATCAGAATGAATCAAATCAAAGGGCTTATCACATTTATTCAAACTAATATTATAGGTCACACGATGACTTTTAGCTCTCACACAGGTTTCACAATGAAATTTTGATAAATCTACCCCACAAAACAAATCCGGTAAAATTTTTCTCATATAACCAAAAGATGGGTGTCCTAACCGCTTATGCCATGTCCAGATTTTTTCTTCCAAGCTTGAACTTCTACTTGCTAAGTTAGTTCTCCCAATCTTGAGATCTTCTAAGTGATACAGACGACCCCTTTTAGTACCACGCCCAATAATCTCCTTCGTGAGGACATCCTGGAAAATACAGAAATCAGGAAACATTAGAACCACACAGTTTAATTCCTCCGTTATTTGTCCAATTGAAATCAATCGATTTGTCAAGGAGGGTACATGCAGAGTGTTATAAAGAATTAAAGAAGGTGAAATCTCTATATTTCCTGCCCCTTTTACTGGGTATTCAAAACCATTTGCATTATAGATGTTTTTCACTCTCGGTTCCCTGGTTTCTTTAAAATCCTTTATGTCAAATGTCATATGGTCTGTAGCCCCAGAATCAATTACCCAATCCAAATGACGACTTGTGAGTAGAGACATACCTTGACCGGACGTGTTACCTATCAAACCTGCATTATGATTAGTGGAGTTGATTTCTCGGGCTGCACATAGCTGCGCCCAACCCGCACTGCTCTCTACCAGGTCATTTGGGCTGACTCCATCCTCTGTTTGGTTGTCTGATGCCACTGTTCGGCCTCCTGTTCGGCTTGCTCCAGCCGAACAGTCAGCCGAATGGTCGGTTTTCGCCTCATTGGTTGCGCTGTTCGACACCATACTTGCCTGAGACATTCTCTGCATCTTCCCTTTTTTTCCTTTGAACCATTTTGGATAGCCCACAATATCAAAGCATGTGTCACGCCCATGCCCGCTTATTCCACATTGGGTGCATTTCAGTTTTGTTTTGTCCTGATAGTTAGCACTAGAGGTACCTTTAGTATGCATAACTATGGAATCTTGATGTGTGCCTTTATTGCCTTTGAGTATGATGACTTGCCTAGAGACCTCCATGAGTTGGGTTTGGACGGTCATGAGTTGGGTTATTTGGGCTTGTTGGCCAATCACCAATTCTGTTAACTTCTCAAGGATGATTTTGGTTTCGGTTTCGTTGATCATGGCTGAGTTTTGCACTATTTTTGGGTCTGTTCGGCTATGTGTTCGGCCGAACAGTAGGACGAATGGTCTGTTTCTGGTTGATTTTTTATTTAGTTTAGATCTCGGAACGAACCACGCTCTGATACCATGTAAGAAATTAAGAAGAAACATTTGAACACAGAGATTTAACGTTTTTTTAACGAGGTTCAGCACCAACTTGGTGCCTACGTCCTCACGCACACACGCTTCTCTCTTTTTTTATTGATTTTCTAGTTAATTGTTACATGGAGAGGATGAATAATAAATAGGAAAACTATCCTATAGAGGCACACACCCCCTTTCCATAATTCCCCATTATTTCTTTCTTTATTTGTTACATTTTACATTTTATTTACAAGGAAACTATCCCAACATACTAGAACCACACCCCTGGACGTGCCATACACGTATTTCCAACTTTGGTGCAGCCTGGACCTTTCCTTGTATGAAAAACGCGTCTGTTCTGCCAACCATTCGGCTGGACCTGGCCGAACACCTGGCCGAATGGACTATTTTCAACACTTTCCAACAGATACTTGCGCAACACACATGCCGAAAGGGAGACAAGCGAGCCAGATGGGGACCATCGCCAGTATTAGCTTTGTTTCCTCCACTTGTGTGATTGTCGCCATTCTCCATGGGCTGACCTTCTGCCAGGTAAAGGCGCTTTCATCATCCTTGTGCTCAATTATGGCTGCTTTATCAAGAAACCTGTCATCAAATTGTTAGCATTTATACTGTTATGTAGCTTCTAATTAATTAGGAGATCGGCTAGCTAGTCATATATTGGAAATTTGGAATGATCGACTAATTAATTAATTAATGGTAGCAGCTAGGCATCTATATATATATGTACTTGAGCTTATTTGTACGAGGTAGAAGCCTCTTTGTGGTGCTGCCAGAAGCTGTAAGCTCATACAATTGGGAAGCACTTGAAGGATTGGGAAGATGCCTTTTTGCCACAGCAGCTACTGCAACTTGAAGCATAGGTGTCAGTGGGCTTCCCTCCGGGTCCCGGTATCGGTAGACCAGCCTTCCGGCTAAGAAAATCACGAGAGCAAAGCCCATGATGCACATCAAAACGATGTCGGCCACACCCCAGCCCACTTTGTCCTGGATCTACACAATTGTGGTGACACCGAGCAACACGCCTGCACAGAGCGCACAACTCCACCAGTTGAAGTAAGACATCTTCTGCTTTCGCTCTGCCGCTTCGCCATCATCAAACTGGTCGGCCCCAAAGCTCTCGAGGGAAGGCTTGTGTCCTCCTGTGCCAATCGACACCAGATACATGCCGACAAAGAATATGATCTCGTGCACCTTCCTTACTTGCTGGCACGACACCTCATCGCAGGGTTTAAGGCTTGGTACCAGTTGAGACAACGCCAACAGAACCAGACCCTGCATGCATGCATGCGAAATTGATTATGCTTCAATTTTGCTCGTGCAATACACAATATTGCATGCGTAATTAAAATGCCTACGATCAGAATTCCAACTAGCAAAAGAGTGCATGTACTTATTAAATATCATTGAGCTTAATTGCTGGGGCTTCCAAACTAAGATGGGTGTACGAATATGACAATATATTATTTGATCTCTAGACTTTTATTTTGATTTTTATCGATTAAGTTCTTTTATTATGAAGGAGATTATTATGTTCCCTTTTTTAGTTGTTCGGCTTTCTTATATATATTTAGGTGCAGTGGCGGATCTAGCAAAAATATTTAGGTGGGGCTGAGTGCTCTAATGAATCAATTAATCGAACGGTTTCTCTTCTTGTGTTCTTCAGCCCCACCTTTGAGTGCTCCAATAGCTGAAAAAATTCATTGAGACTAAAGAGGGGCTTCAGGGCTCGACGGCCGTAGGTGGGGCTCTAGCCCCACCCGCCCTACCAATGGATCTGCCCCTGTTTAGGTGGAAATTGATTACTACCATATGCATTTTTGTCATCCCTGTCATCGCTAAATATAAAGTGAACATATACAACAAACAAAGTGAACATATAGACGATCTAAGTAAATAAATACAAACAAATAATTTAATGAAAATAAGTTAAATATGCATGTAAACTTCTTAACAAGTGATGACAACACTTATTTGTTTGTAAGTGTTCACTTAGATTGTCTATATGTTCACCTTATTTGCTGTATATGTTCACTTTGTATTTAGCGATGGATGGAATGGTATATTTGCCGATGGCACTTATAATTCCTGTATTTAGGTCTTTGAGCCTTAATAATCAATTCAATAATAAAATTTATTTCTTTTCCCTAATTGTTATCAGGTTAAATGGACAATTTATGTTATGTTATATATGTCTATTAACTTGTCTGATTTCTAGTGCTCAAATTATTAATCGTAGAAGATGTGCTGGCTAGCTTTTTGTAAAGACATGATCTAACTAATGATTATCAAGAAACGAAGAGAGGCAGGGTCCAATGCGTCGAGATTACTTGATGTGAAGTTAACTAATTTTTATTTTGCGTTTTCTTTAGTTTATTTTTGGATCGACATTCGATAGATAGATATGATACCGAAATTTTGTAAAATAATATTAAAATAATATAATCCATTAAAATTAATATCAATTTAATCAGTTTAATATAAATAGTATCGTAAGATCGGAATCCTAGATTCCGAACGTTAGATCGGATTCTGGGATTCCGATCTAACGTTAGATCAGAATCCAGGATTCCGATCTAACGTTTACTATATATAGCGTTTGGTTCCGATCTAATAGATTGCTCTGTACCTCCTTTCCGCGCGCGAGCACAGTAAGTTTAAATTTTTTTTATTTATTTAGTTTATTAATTTTTAATTTAGTTAATTAAATAAAAAAATAGAGAAAATATTGAAAAAATATTTAAAAAATCTGAAAAAATGAGGAAAAATAGAATTTAAATTTATATGTAATTTGTTAATTATATTAGATGTTTTTTTGTCTTTTTATTTGTTTATTCACTACTTAATTAATTAGAAAAATAGATAATAAATTGTAAAATTATTTAAAAAAAACGGAAAAATAAGAACAATTCATATGAAAATTTATGTGTAATTAATTAATTTTTTTTTTTGCTTTTAATAATTAAGATTTTGATAATTAAATAAGAAAACTATAAACCGTTGGATTCGAAAAGTTTGGCGCTAGAAAAATATGAAATACGCTCTGAAAAATTGTATAAAAAATACTGAGCTGTTAATTGGCGGACCTATTTTCCTAAACTTAAATTTCAAAATTTTTAGGCGTACCATTTGTTCAAAACAAAAATGACAAAGGACCAAGATAGTCACACTTTGAACTGAAAAAACAGCTCTGGATTCGAAAAGTTTGGTGCTAGAAAAATAGGAAATACGCTCTGAAAAATTCTAACAAAAATACTAAGCTGTTAATTGGCGGACCAATTTTCCTAAAATTAAATTTCAAAATTTTTAGACGTACCATTTGTTCAAAACAAAAATGACAAAGGACCAAGATAGTCACACTTTGAACTGAAAAAACAGCTGTGGATTCGAAAAGTTTGGCGCTAGAAAAATAGAAAATACTCTCTGAAAAATTCGAACAAAAATACTAAGCTGTTAATTGGCGGACCAATTTTCCTAAACTTAAATTTAAAAATTTTTAGGCGTACCATTTGTTCAAAACAAAAATGACAAAGGACCAAGATAGTCACACTTTCAACTGGAAAAATAGCTCTCGATTCAACTTAGTATTACGAATATTACAATTATTTTTCACATCACATAAAAGTACAATTCAACTAAATATTACATTATCACCACCAAAATTACAATTATTTTCTTCCTCCTCTTGCAAAATTAGTTATTCTTGCGCCAAGACGTAAAATTCCACCACGTATTCCGGTTTGTGCTCTGCTACTCGATTCTCCTTGACTGTCCCTTGTAATTGATGTCCCCTGACTTGTGACATACCTAGCAGAACCTGAGCGTGGATCCACGCTAATGGAATTTCGGCGTGGTTCATTTCCTCCTATACCAAGACTAATACGACTTTGAGTTCGTGGATCTACGCTAACAGAACTTCGTCCAGGTTGAACTGGCTCCCTGGAAAAAGAACTTTCACCTCGGTTACCTGTTGAAGGCGGAGCTCTATTCCTTGTACTTGTTCGTCTATGCGTGTTGGCACGCCTACCAGATTGAAGTTCCTCCAAAGAGATAGGTGGTTGTGGGTTGTTGTCCTCTGTGGTTCTTCTTTTTTTATTTTTATTATTTCGCATTGCATCCATCCACATCCAATCACGGTCCTTCTTTCGCCGCCCCCGATTAATCATATTCTTATCAGGGAACACCACAGGTCCATCGTAGCGAGGCCAGTTCTCTTCGTCTTCATAGCAGTGGAAGTCACTTGATGACCATATTTTAACCATGTTCTCTGTACTATATAGTGGGTCTATAAATTCATCTACTTCCCATCTATATGTACCGCATATGGCAACAACATGAGCACATGGTATTCCGGTCAGTTGAGGTTTTTGACATTTGCACGTCACACGCCTAGTCGGTAGTTGAGGATCTTCCGGTTGATAATTTCGGTTGATGAGAACTTTGTACTTCCACGTTCTTCCAGGAAAATCTTTCTCGTTGGGCACCTGTACTTCGAACTCTCCACGTTCAACATCAATGGTTACCACAGTCATCAGCGCTGTAAATATTAAAATATATAAAAAAAACATGTAAATATAAATGAAGGTTAATTTTAGGTAAAGTATACAACGGTAATCCTTACCCGCTTTAAGAGTATGCTTCATGACTTTTAATTGCACCTCTTTTGGCCACCGTTCTCCATCTGCCTGTCTTCCCAATGCTATTTGCTTCCTTTCATTAAACCACTGCACAGTCTTATACCAAGTGCCTTCTACGAGTCCAACAACTGGGAGTCTTCTCTCAACCTTGTACCGGCTATTTAGACTTTCAGATCCGTTACTAGTCATAAGACCCCAACGTGCACCAGTGTCAAAAGTTTGTGCCCACCTCTCTGGTCTCATTCGCTCATTGGTATCTGTCTCGTTTTTTTTACCACACTTCTTAAGATAATCGATAACTTCAGGGTTTGTCACTCGGAGTTCTTCCCACATTTTCATGAATGGCCGTTTCTTTTTCTTGTTAGCCAACTTATTTCTAAATTTGTGTGGTATACCTTTGTCTTTACCAGAAACCTTGTACACATTTTCACATAAATGTTGCATACAATACCGATGTACGGCCAATGCAGGCTCCGCACTTTCTTGCCATCCGTACTGTGGTCTTTTAAACATGTTCCTTATTCCCCAATGACGGTCTGAGACAACACAAAATTTTTTTGGTCCCACCACTTGTTTCCTTAGAAATTTCATGAACCAACCCCAGCAAGTTTCATCCTCCGTTCTCACTAAAGCAAATGCTAACGGAACAAGCCGTTGCTCAGGATCGTAACCGCAAGCCGCTAAGAATTTACCCTTATAGCGACCTGATAAGAAAGAGGCATCAATGCTAATCACGGGCCTAATATACGGAACCGCCGCGATACAAGGCCCGAATGCCCATGCTGCTGCTTCGAACATAGCTCTGTTCGGATCACCTACGCTTTTAAACAACCACTTTATCTGCGTGCCGGGTGTCGTCCTCTGTATAGCCAATAAAAGACTCGGTAGTTTGTTGTACGAATCTTCCCATGAACCAAAAAGATGTTCGATTGCTCTTTCTCGTCCCCGCCAAATCTTGTTATAAGTAGGCACCACATTCGGGTATTCTTTCTCCAGTAGAGATTTAACGTCGGGTAAGGAAATACCGACATCTCTCTTTACTGCATTTGTAATACAGTTGGCAATAACCTCAGCCGTTAAATTATCATGTGTGAAGTCTCCGGCCCTCCTCACGCATGTATGCTCGTGTTCATTCGTTATTATCTTCCAAAATTTGCCTTCTCTTTCTGTACGGGCATACATACGCCACTTACAACCATATTCCTTACAGTTCAATATTAATTTTTTCGGAGAACTAGCAGTGGTTTTATGTTGTACATTTAAACGTAATGAGTATTTTTGACACTCTCCTATGAGTTGCTCTTTCGAGAAAAAAATTGTCCCTTCTGCTAATGGTCCTGATCCATGAGGTTGAGACGGTTGAGGTACGGAATTTCTATACTCAGAAATATCTAGAAATTGCCCTACGGGATGGTATGTTTCTGTCCTTCCTGTAAGGTAATACTGGTGATTGGGGTTCACGTTTGATTGGGGTCCACCATCGATTCCCTCTGACTCAAATAAGTCCACTTCTTCATCACTAAAGTCCTCACCTGTTGCATAGTCTGACTGAAAATCGGGACCTCGGTCGTATATATCATCGAGTCGACGTGTTTCTTCTTCGTTTTCTTCGTTTACTTGAACGACATCTTCTTCTTCTTGTGGCCGGCCGTGCCTACTACTACTACTACCACCATGTTCTTGCCTACTACTACCACCATGTTCTTGCCTACTACTACCACCATGTTCCCAAGTGCCTTGACCGGTGTAAGACTCGTAGTATGTACCTTCTTCTTCCTGAAGTGTACTATCACGAGGATCTATACTGTTAGGGTCCCAAGGATCCCAATCTAATGTAATGGTTTCATTCTCTTCTTCTTGATTGGTTGCATTTGGTTGTTGGTGTTCTTCTTCCTCATAATTTTGTTGTTCATTATAATTATAATTATAATAACCACCTAATTATAATAAAAAAAATGTGTTATAATCACATACAAAAATTATAGTTAAATAATAACATACAAATATAATTACTTAAATCGCATAGTTTATAATTTGTTAATTTGTTCCATCCTTTTCAAATATAATTACTTAAATTAAATTAGTTAAATTGTAGTAATAACATACTTATAAATCGCATAGTTAAATAATAACGATATTAAATATTACTTATTAAAAGCCATTTCTAGAAATTATTTATAAATCGCATTTTCATAGTTATTATCATTCTATAGTTAATATGATTTTAATATGATTTTAATAATTAATATTAATATAATTATTATTCTATAATTATTATTTTCATAGTTAATATTAATATAAATATATATATTTAAGCACATAATTCTATTATTCAAAATTAAATGTCACATAATTAAATTCAAAATTAAATTTACCTTGTGCCGGAAGTAAATCGACATTCATTTCTAGACCATCAAGTCGCCTTGCCTCAAAGCACTCGTGTTGAACGTATCGCCATTCATTTTGAGAGTTGACCGGCAAAATAATTTGTTGAAACCTTCCGTCCATAATTACGTTGAAACGCGAAACAATTCTCAAATTGAACTCACCTTGATAAATTCCCAATGAGGACAAAATTATTTGTTTAATAGATTCATAATCAGTTTGTGGAAAAACATCAAAACGAAAATTATTTGCTGGATTAAAGGGAGATTGATTGACAAAAACACTAATTGAATACATTTCTATATGACTAAGAATTAATTGGAAAAGATAGATGATATTAAGATTGTGATAACGACCAACTATTTATAGTGATAAGATCGGAATTTGAGATTCCGATATTAGCAAACAGATTTAAAACTTCACGTCAATTCCCAATCAAATCAAATTATTTCGCTGCTGTTGGTTGAACTTTTTGCTTAGATCGGAATCCAGGAATCCGATCTAAGCTTAGATCGGAATCTGAGAATCCGATCTAAGCATGTCAGGAATCCACCGCCCCAATCAAATCAGTTTTTGGTCTTTTTCCCTTTTTACTGTTATTTAATTTAATAATATTTATTATAAATATTTTAATTATATTAATAAATAAATTAAAATTTAAATATATATATTATTTTTTTTGTAATTAAAATTGATTTTAATTTTATCATATTCATTAATTAAAATAATTCATTACCTAAAATAAATCATTGTTTTCAAATATAATTACTTACATTAAATTAGTTAAATTAAATTAAATTATTCCATCCTTTTCAAATATAATTACTTAAATTAAATTAGTCAAATGAAATTAAATTTAATTAGTATTTGTCAGAGGAATCCACGCACAATCAAATCAATACTTTTTCTTTTTCTTTTTATTGTTTTCAATTTAAGTAAATTAATAATTATATTTTAATTAAAATTGTAAAATTAAATTAATAATTTATATTGTTTTGTAAATTAAATTAAAGTAGTTAAAAAAATAATAGCTCAATCAAATTAAATTAACTAAATGAAATTAAATTAAATTAATTACTTCAAACAACTAAATAATATTTTATTACATTAAATTAAGTCAAATTATTAAATAATTTAATTAATTAATTTTTAATGTCATTAAATTCATGCAACTGATAAAGTCTGGAAAAGAACTGCAAAAGGACAGGCGTGCTCTGATAAAAGATCAAAAGTATACTGATGCCTACCTAAGGACTGCAAAAGGACAGGCGTGCTCTGATAAAAGGTCAAAAGTATACTGATGCCTACCTAAGGACTGCAAAAGGACAGGCGTGCTCTGATAAAAGGTCAAAAGTATACTGATGCCTACCTAAGCACTGCAAAAAGGACAAACGTATTCTGATAAAGTCTGAAAAGTATACTGATGCCTACCTAAGCTATGCAAAATGACAAACGTATTCTGATAAAGTCTGAAAAGATATCACATTATATTTATTAATTTTAAATAATTGCAAGTCTAAACTGATCTATAAAATTATTCTTCCTCAGCAAAAATATGTCACACCCACTCAATCCTTCTTTCTTCAACATTCACTACCATGGAGAAAGGAAATACCTCCAACAGTGAAGTGCGGGAATGGCCATCTACTCGACATGATTACTTGCCAAATTACACACATTCCCCTGCCAATCCAAATGAGATCGAAAAAGGAGATTATCATGCGATATGTAATAAATGTTACCGCAAATTCGACTACAATATCCATTCGCAATATGGTGGCGAGTGGCCATTATACACCCACTATCAGTGGCACATTCATGGTGGCCCAGAAAGAGACCGCAGGGAGAGATTGCGACATTACCTTACTAAACCTGAGTCGAGCAACTCTGAACTCTATAAAAAATACTACACAGAACCTGAACCGATGCCGGAACTCAAAACGTGGAAACCAGATCCTACACCCATGATTGTTTACGAAAGCATATACGATTTTCGTGGAGACCACACAGTGAGCTGTACAAAGTGTGGTCAGGTTTTCAATTTCAAAGATACCATTTTGCGTGACCACTACGATGAACACAAAAAACAAGAAGAGAGGGATGAAATTGTAAAGAGATTCAGAGTGAAAGAACAATGGTTCGAAAGGAGAAGAATGGAAGAAAAGGCCGCCGAAGAGAGCCGGAGGTTGCAACAAGAAAAAATTGGAAAAAAAATTAAGGAGAGCCTAATAAAGATCAAGAAGAGAGATGAACAACGCAAAATTGCAGTAGCTAGAATGACTGAGATTGAGCAACAAGAAGCCGAGGCAGCTTTCTGGAACGAAGCCGCTCAATTCGCAGACAACCTGGCTGCGAATAATCAACAAGAAAATGATGAGGCTTTTTGGAACGAAGCAGCTCAACTCGCTGAAAACCACGGTGCCAGTAATGAACAACAACCTGATGCCGCTTTCTGGAACGAGGCCGCTCAATTCGCCGACAACCATGGTGGCAGTTATCAACAAGAAATGAATGCGGAAGAAGATCAACCCTGGTGGGAGGAAATTCTGCAACATATAGATGATCAAGATCTCTAAGTATATTTATTACTTTGTTTTTAACTACCAAACTAAATTCAGTGTGTACATTTATATTATGGTTTTTTATGTACATTTTTTCTTTTTTATTATTTTAGTGTGCTAAATTATATTATGATTTTCATGTATTTTTCCCTTTCTTTTATTTTAGTGTGCTAATCTATATTATGGTTACAAAATTCAATTCTTCTTCTAATGGTGAACATATACATAAAACAAAGTGAACATATAAATGATCTAAGTGAACACATACAAACAAATAAGTTCTATAAAACTAAGTTAGTAAGTGTTCACTTAGATCGTCTATATGTTCAGCTTATTTACGGTATATGTTAACTTTGTATTTACCGATGGCTGGGATGGTATATTTGCCGATGATGACACTTATAATTCCTGTATTTTTATATTATAAATTAAATGAAATAAATCTAATATTTAATTATAAGTTTATATTATAATTATTGCCATAAATAAATTATTACATAAAGTATTATGTACTTATTATGTACAACATTTAACATAATTGAAAATTTTTAATATTAAAAATAAAACCATCCATATAAAATTAATATCAAAATTTTAAATATTAAAATCTTTTTCATAATATAGAATTATATTATATTAATTTAATATTTAAAATTTATAATATATTAATTTTATAATATATTAATTTAATATTAAAATTTTATATATTTAATTAATGTTTATAAATAGAAGTAAAATAAAATATATTAATTTAATATTTTATCTTCAAAATATATTACTAAAATTTCATAATATATTAATTTAATATTAAAATTTTATATATTTAATTAATTTTTATAATAGAAGTACAATAAAACCATGAAAAACGACAAAATTGAGCAGTTACAGCACTGTTCGGAATCCCAGAATCCGATCTAATGTTTGATCGGAATCCCAGAATCCGATCTAACGTTCGGAATCCAGGATTCCGATCTTACGATACTATTTATATTAAACTGATTAAATTGATATTAATTTTATTGGATTATATTATTTTAAAATTATTTTTTAAAATTTCGGGATATGATATCAGTGTGTTTAATTTTTACGCTAGTGGGCTTTAAAGGAAAGAAAATTGGTGGGCTGAAAGTTGTATGTGCGGCTTGATGTTGCTTGTGAGTTGACTCCTCCAATATATTATGTCGGTGGTAGAATCATATTCATATTCCAAAGAAAGAAAAGGAAAGGAATCTGATAGATTTGGGAGAGCGACGCATGTTAGCAGTCTGTTGAGATGATGATGATGAACTATCGATAGAAGCCAGTACATTAATTAGTGGCTGAAAATTGACACTAATGAGTAATGAGTTAATGACCCACGAATTCATGCATGGAACACAACCAAGATGATCTCGTTAATGAGACACCACACGAACACCAACTCTATATAATATAATTTCATCCAATGAATGCAATTCTATAATAACACCTAGGGCAGTTAATTTCGCTCCGTTTCGCATATTTTCGTTCTGTTATGTCCAAACGGAACAGCTAACAGAAAGGAATATGTGTTTCGTTTCTGAGAACGGAACGGAAACGAAACAGATAGTGGTACACGTTACTGTTTCGTTTTACCAAAAACGGGCTGAAATCAATACAAAATGGACTGAAATCAATGGAATATCGACAACGGAACATAAACGGAATGGAAAAATCATTTTGTTTAACGAAACGGAATGGAAACAGTAGAGAGTTTGTGTTTTGTTGCCGAAACGGAATGAAAACAACAAGTCCCTCAAAAAAAAATTATACCCTCAAAGAAAACAGCATACCGTATTTCCGCTGTTGTTTCACACGTTTGACAGAAATATACAGAAGTTGGATGTAATACTATATATAGCGACAAGTGGATTTTGTTTATACACTTTGCTGTTCTCTGTTATTTCCTTGTAACACTTGAGAGAACCTTTCTAAATTTTCATTCCTTGTGTTCCTTTATTAATTCATTTCAATTTGAATTTGCAGTTTCAGTCAATATTATATTACCTCTATAATAATTCTTAGCAATGATGTAATTGCTAATGTTACTATTTAAGTAAAATCTTGGCCGGCAGTTTTGTTAATTATCTTTTTACACTTGTGGAACAAAAATTTCCATCCATGTATCAGCATTTGCAATTAACTAGTCCCTTTTTTTTTGTTTTTTGTTTTTTGTTTTTTTTTGAGAGGGGAGGGGGTATCAAGTCCACTTTCTTTATTGATTTTATTACTACTCTTAATTTGGATTAATACACAATCTCGAATTCTCGATTGCTTGGATGTATTTATATCATTATATGCATATATGGACTTTCCTGTACACTGCTGAACTATTGTTTTCTATTGTTTAGTGCTATTAAAATAGCACAACTATTGCTTGATATGGTAGAAAATGAATAAATAGAGTGGAGAAAGGAGAGAGACTGACGGCAAGATAGAGGAGGGTGGAGCAGAGGGCAGTGGAGAAGCGGCCGAGGTAGGCATCAGCAAGGAAGCCGCCGAGGAGAGGCATGAGCGTGGTGACGCCCTGCCAGCAGTTGGCGGTGCGGGCGGCGGTCTTCAGGTCCTGGTGCAGCACCCGCATCAGGTATATGATGAGGTTGGTCGCCAGCCCAAAGTAGCTCAACCTCTCGCTGAACTCGATTGCTGCCGGGCATTTCAATTTCCATTTTCCATTTTCAAATTCATTAATGAGTACAGTAAGTATGTATATAATTATATATATATGATCAACTGATCAACTGCGCGGAGCTATTATATATGCAACATTTAATTACCTATAATGAAGCGTGCAGATTTCCAGGCTCCAGTCGAGCATCTGCGAGGAATATTTCCCCGGTAATCCACCGACGAGTCGTACACCCAATTCTGCTTCTCCTCCCCCTCGTCTTCTTTTATTTTTAATTTTAGTGTGCTTGGCGACAGTACTTCATGTTGTCTCGTTTCCTCAGATCCCATAGCTGTGACCGAGTCGCCAACTAATTGGACTGAGATGGTGGCAACTAGTTAATTATCGCATATATGCACAGTAATTAATTAATTAAGGTTATGCAGATAAAAAAAAACTATAAGTGCAAATGGAGCTCTTTGGTGAAATGAAAGTGAAAGAGGAATTAGGAATCGATGGAGTGCGGTAGCAGAATCAGGTGCTTTAATTTAATCTTTTTAATCTTTGTTGTTGTGCGAATTAAGGAGTCTCTCCACCTCGCCATATTTATACTCCCATTTCTCAGCACGAATGAATGCATATCAGTGTTGAATTATTCTCTCCAAAATGTCATTTCATTTTCATCATATATGTTATGATATCTTTCTGTTTGCCTCTAAATTCTGCTGCACAAAAAACAAAAATAAATAAATTCCGCGACCAAGATCCAACCAAAACAACCAATAGTCCGACAAAATAGCCCCGATAGATGGCCATGATACGTGAAAAGAAAATACAAAAATTCTTGAAAATGGACGATCAATTAATTAATTATGGGAAATGCCATTATGTGCCTGTGATATCCTTATAATTAATTACAAAAGTCCTAAAAATAGAAAATTTGTAGCAGTCAAATTCCTCGTATTTTTATGAGGAACCCTGCAAAATTTCGTGTCGAATTGACCTATGGAAGGGCACTAAACAATTTTTCTGAGAATAAAGCAGCATAATTATCCTTAAAATTCAGTAAAATGGACGCCTCCATTATCAAAACAAATGGAGATGAACCCCATCCAAACCAAACAAAAGGAGGCAATTTCGGATGGGCCTCTGAGTCAAATATTAAAATCCGCCTTGGGCCGAGACTATGGCCCGTTTGAATTATGACCAGACCCAACTCGGCAAATCGCTATTCTAAAAAAAAATCCTCATCAATCTAACGGCTGCGAGAAATCCCTGCAATGCTATCCAAAACCAACGGATGGATCCTGATCTAGAAATGAATTATCAAATGGAATTTTTTGATTGGTCGGAACTATGGACCCCAGTCGTTTATTATAAAAAAAAAAGAAAGAAAAAAGAAAGAGAAGGATAAAACAGTACCGTCTGACACAGCTTCGTACACCGGCGTAGAAAGGAGCTTCGCCGTCGTTCTGCACCACCTCAGTCCCGATTGATCTCACCAGCGAAGAGGCGATAGCTTTGCCAACCCAGCGACACCAGACTCGACAGTATATGGTGACCGAATTGAATAATGGCTGAAAGGAAGAGGCTCAGCAGTCGGAACAAACATACATCAAATTCCGCTGAATAAGTAGGAAATTGCCAAAGAAATGTACCTAGAAAGTTGTTGTTGGGACTATCGGAGAAGGGGGATGAGTAATTTTGGGCTAATTGGCACTGACAGAAGTGATGACGCTTATAGCCACGATGAGAAGCTTTTGAAGATAGGAGGAACAAGCGATAGGGAAAAGTATAGTGTGAGCTACTTGGTTGGGATGGTTCTTCACTGCCTTGTGCACTGCACACTCATATAAAAGAAAGGAAAAGAGATGCGGGAAGGGTACCTGCATTTGAACTGGAGATGGCCAGCAAGACAAATGACAAAAAAAAATGGAATGACAGAAACAAATGGAGAAGAGAAATCCTCTCTGGCCTATGCACTGAAAAGGAGGTTCTAGGCCTGTCAGGGCAGTGTAACACGGACTCAGAAAAGTAATTGGGAGAGAAGAGATTTCTCGAGTCAATTCAAATTCCCCACCGTTGATGCTTAGGTGATGATTTCTCCTTCTGATGATGGTACAAGGCATTGAATGATATGCCAAAAGGAAAAGTCAGGATGCAGCGTCAGAGGTTTCCTTTTCCCCAAACGAAACATCAACAGCCATCCATATGCAGGAAGTAAAGAAGCATGATGGAGGGTTGGATGCAACTGAATAGATGACATGTGCACTTCAGGGATGCAGCGGATCACCAAACACAAATTGTCACCTGAAAAGCACCCAGGCATGATGTAAGAGGGCAAATCAGGGAATTAAAAGAAAAGACAAAGGAATGAAGCCTATAAACTATGCACATAAGGACTCCAAATTCCAACTATACCCTTCTATACCCTATTTGAAATCACTACATATGGAGCTGTCTTAAAGGATGAAAGTTTGTTTATATAAAAATTTATGTTGCAAGGATAACCTAAGCCTTAACTATGATTAAGAGATAACAAGATGAATGTTGACAAAGCAAGTTCTGAATGTTGAAATTGATAAAGCAGTAACCAATGAAAAGGGACAACACGTATTTACCTTCCTTCTATAAGCATAAGCAAATGAGGAAGAGTGCTTATTTCCCTGGCATAAGGCCCCACATGACATACGGCAGTAAAGAAAGGAGAAAACATGAAGTAAAAAAATGATGAGCAGCAGTCGCCAACTCAAATAGCAAATATAATACTCAGCCACTAAGGTCATGTCAAGTAAAGCCACAGTCCTGATTTTACCCCTGTGCAAGAGAAGCACATACACAATTTAGAGGGGTATTGAAGGAAATTACCTTTCACAAAGAGAGCCTCCAGTCAGAAGCTTATGAGAGAATGGATAAAGCAAACTACTGACATATTAAGCCTATACCCCTAGGAGTAACAGCTACACATCAAAAGAGATACCTCATCAGTGTGAATCTCAGCCCTTCATCAATCTACAGATCATGGGATAGGAGACAACACATCATACCCCAAATTGGCGCCAAAATAAGCACAACCCTTTCTCTAAGCACACCAACCTGTGAGAAGAAGTAAGTTACATACATGCTGCCCCCGCATGCCAAGTGTCATGAGATTACTGGTGAGTAAAAAGGAGTAATAAAAGAAGAGGTGAAGGAAGAAATACAAGGGTGAGGCGGCAGCACCTTTTCACATCCTGTCCCTTCATCAAAGATCAAAGCCAGGAAGAAATGCCATGTGTCAAGGAGGAGGGGCTGAACCCTAGAAGCCTTCCCCTATAAAAGAAGATCATCTCAACGAAAAAGAGGAGGAGAGTTTTAGCATTTAGTAGATTTTCTGTGTTTTCTAAAGCCAAGGTTTAATCACTAAAAAAAAGAAAAGAGAGAGTTTTCTGTAAGAGCAAAAAAAAGAAACAAAAGAAAGGTAATGGAAATGCCATTGTATCTGTTATGCTTTCGATGAAATGAAGAATTAAGATCTCTTTTAATGTTCTCTCCTCCATAGCATATACTTCAGTAAAAAAAAAAAAAAAACTTATTGATCTTGTTTGAAACCTTCTTGCAATTGCTTTTACTATGTCCAGACTAAGCACTTCAACAAAGAATTTTACCTTTCTTCCCTATGTGTTTATTCCTTGTATGATGGTTATTCTACACTCCATGGTAAAGGAGTTCTTCTATTCCATGGTAAAGGAGTTCTACAACTATAGAGAAGCTGCAATCAGAGTGAAGCTACAGAACTGGCAGCATGGTGGTACCACTAAGGGTTTGGTTGTCAAGAACGCCGACCTGGTATCACCTTGTTGCCATGGTTTATGGTGATCTTCAGTGGTTCTTACAAATAAAAACCCAAGGCATGCTATGGTTTGATTGTCAAGAACGTCGACCATAGCATGGTTCAAAAATAATGATAAAAATACAACACAAACAGACAGTCATATAAGAAATATATAAAAAAATGTGCCAATACACATGTCTTGTTTTTCATAAAAAAAAAAAGGGGAAGGAAGTGAGAAATAAATCTGAAATCGATTTTCAAGAGAAAACACAAACATGAGATGTTGATTTAATGTGCTTTAAATGAGAATGGGTTCCAAACAAAGTGTAGAAATGTTGTTCAAGAAAAAGAGGTCATGCTTAAGCTCTGTTAGTTTTTTTTTTTTTAAAAAAAACATGTCAAGTCTTCCCTGAATAGTCCCCCTAAAAAAAAAAATATATAAAAAAAAACTAAGGACTTATCTGTTAAAACAAAATAGTAATAAGTTTTTTAGAGTAGTCATGTAATTACTCATATATAAAAGATAAGGGTATTTCGCATAAAAGGGGTAGAAACAAATCTAAAACTGCTTCTCCAAAAAAAATAATACAAACAAAATTTTAATCTGGCATGTTTCAAATCAAAAATAGATACAGGGATGCTGTAAATAAAAAAGAGATATATATGTTTAAACCATATCAGGTTTTAAGTAAAAAGAAACACATCAAAACCTTCTTAAATAATTCTTTTTTTCAAAAAGGGAAGAGGAACTGAAGGCTTTTTCAGTCCAGAAATAAAAAATGATAACAAGTTTGTGTGTCAAAATAACCATTTGTTGGTTCACCTTTGCCTTTCCTTTTTTTCTCTCTCCAAAAAAATGTATGACAAAAAGATGAGGGTTATTTTGCAAGAAAATGGAGGAGTAGGGCTCAGGTTCTTTGTCAGTCTCAAAATGATGAAATAACAATCAAAACGGGAGGAAGAATGTATGACTCAAAGTATGAAAGGAAAGAAATGACAGATATATCAAATCAAATTTGTTTTTTTAAAAAAAAACAAACAATGATTCTGAAAGTGTATTTTCAAGGTTAAACAAAAACATATAATGAAATAACGTTTGAAATTTGAAGAAAGAAGAGACAAGCATAGCAAATGATTCAGATTCTCTTTAAGAAGATATATAAAGCAGGTGGCTAGTTCATGAAGTCAGAAGTAAACGCAGTATTAAAAGAGAGGGGAAAGCTAAAAGCTTAACTGTTAACCTCAAGAGATAAGAAATTAAATCATGAAACTCAAGTAATAAAGTAAAGTTGGCATGCTACATTTGCTGGGACTGAGAAATTATTGGTGATGGTCTACTATTTTTCGAGATATGGCAAAAACATATTTGAAGATCGGTAGAAGAATTTGGTCTCGAATTTGTGCACCTAGCACCAGGACCTAATTGATCACCGTGGTCACTTGATAAACTAATCAATTATTTAGCGCTAGTTAACAACAAAACCAAAAGCACATGGCGTATCCCAATTAAACCTAAAAAAAAAAAAACAACATGACAAAATTGTGAAAACCATAAACCAGACCTAACTAATATGCAAAATCAAAATTGACAAAATAGAAAGCTTTACTTGTTCAATTGAGGTCACCGACAGCTTTGTGGGACCACCTTAATGGTAGCCAGGCCACCCCTTGCGATAAAATACTGTCCATGACTTCCAATTTGTCTGCTCACTTCGTCGACAGCTAGGCAAGGAAAAGAAGACAAAAATCCTCTATAACGGTTGAGAGTAGGTCAAATTGGGGGTGCCAATCAAAAGAGGAAGTACTCACGACAACAATCTGGCCTCCATTCATGAAAGCCGTGCACTCAAAGCCTGAAATCTCGTCGGGCCCTGGGAAGGTTGACGAGTCAAACTCTCGTCGGAAGGGACGAAGAGGAAAATAGGAAGAGAGAGAAAACTTGACCTGTTTGACCAGCACGAATCCTGACAAGAGCGGACGAACGGATTTCAAGATCAACGGTTATAACTCGAAGGCTCGGTTGGACTTGGATCATCTTGAGCCGACTCACACACAGCGGGCCCATGAATCGGGTGCGGATCAAACTCAGACTCGCGCGGTTCACAGGCTTGAGCATGAACCATGCGATTCAATCATCTCAACCCAACGCCCGTTCCTGATCCTCTGTGGCGCACAGCATGCAGCGATCTCCTGACAGGCGAACTCACACAGCAAAACTCAGCCAATCAGAAAATTCTGCGAAGTAGAAAACTTCAAAAATGCATTAAAAATAGCTAGATTGTCAGAAAAATTCTCATAAAATATCAAAATGTCAAGAAAAATATGAGGAACCTTTTGATGTGTCATATTATGCTGAAACACCAAAGTATAAAATATTTTAAAATTAATTGGTTCAAGGGATGACCATAAGTAAAAAAAAATAATTATAATAATAATAATAATAAATTTATATTTATATGGAGAAAAAGAAGCGGAGCCAAAGAAAATCATTGTGAACGTTCGATGTTCTGGACAGCAGGTACATTTGAACAGATTGTGTTCTGGACAGCAGGTACATCTGAACAGTTTATGTTCTGGACAACAGGTACATCTGACATTCCTTGTTCCGAACAACAGGCACAGTCAAGCGTTAAGACCTACAAACAAAATTGAAATAAATAAAGTATAAATACCACTAAGAAGGTCAAAAATAGAAATTTAAAAGTACAAATTTAAAAGTCCAAACTCAAAGTTCCAACCAAACACAAAAAAAATCTAAAACTCAAAAGTCACAACTAAAAAAGTCCAAAAAGTCCAACGCAAGGTCCAGAATGCCGAAATGCAAAACCAAGCCCGAAAATGTTAAGAACTAAAAGTCAAACTCAAAAGTTAAGATCCAAAAAAATGCTAACTTAAAAGTGCAAAACTTAAACAAATTCCAAAATCCTAAAGTGAAAATTAAGAGTCCAAACCTGAAATGACACAAAGTCTAAATGACACAAAGTCTAAAACTGGCACAAAGTCTAAATGACACAAAGTCAAAATGACACAAAGTCTAAAAGTGACCCAAAGACACAAAGTCAAAAGTGACATAATGTCTTAAAAGTCAAAAGTTCGTCCCTTCAAGACTGCATCGCGTTTCGCCTTGAAGGAGACACCCTCCTGATATTCAGATTGAGATAAAGGAAAAGTCAATTCTGAATTATCACTGAAGTTCCTGTCAAGAGAAGGCATAGCGCATCTGTACTCGCGACTTGAACGATAATCCCAAAATCCCTCAATTCCTCAAACGATTGAGAGTTGACCTAGAATACCCTATTTTCTAGCGTTGAACTCAAATCTAACAGCCTGTTTCTACAAGTTCACAGCATGATTGACCAGAAGCAGACTGAAACTTGATGCCCCGATGACCAGAAGAAAAGTCAATCAGTAGCCATCACCCAAGTTCCTGTCAAGAGAAGGCATAGCGCATCTGTACTCAAAACTTGAACGAAATCCCAAAATCTCTAAGTCCCCAAACGATTGAGGATTGATCTAGGATACTAAATTTCCTAGTATCGAACTCAAAAATCTCTGTAACGGCACTAAGCCTGACACGGCAAAGTAAAAGCAACCCAAATGTCTTAAAATGTGAAACTAAAGAATTAAACCACATCATTCATGTTTACATGGTTCTGTTAAAATAGCTGCCCTTCTGCATTGCTTTTCACCCTGAAACTCCCTATCAAGACACAATCCTTTTATTAAAATGGACTTCATCCACTTACGACATTTGAACTTTGATTATCCCGATCTAGAGGTGCTCTTGGCCCAGTTCGTAACTGAGTTCGGAGGTAATTAACAGTAGGGGCTTGCGCCTACTGGAAAAAAAGGACCTACGACAAACAATCAACTCTCGAGGTACTTAGAACCGCATTAGTGCCCTTCGCTCGTTTGGAATGGGCAGTAACGACGGGTCTCAAGATGCTCGAGGGGTATCTGGTCCGCATTTTCTTCGCCCCATAGAGGACTATCTGATCTTCCGTGGTTGGACTGAAAAAGTGCGAGACACTTTCATGGGCCCACCTACTTAATTAAGTTAATAAATTTAGGAGGTCAAAACTTAGTGTACATCTAGCTAGCTAAGTGTACTAAATGATGAGTTTGTAAGTGATTCTGTAATAATTTTCTCTATATGTTTTGTTCGTTCATGGAAAATCGAACTTGTAGCTATATGGACAGCTGCTTGACTGTCACAAATAAACTTCATTGGTTAGTATGATAAATTCTAAAAGATTTGAGAAATGATTTTAGCCATGTTAATTCACAAAATGTGGTAACCATCGACCTATACTTCGCCTATGCCGATGATCGAGATACGGTGTGCTCTGCTTGTTAGTCTTCCATGATATAGGTGAATCACCAAGCATCACAAAATATCCAGTCAACGACCTCCTAGTCAATGGACAACTTGTCTAGTTTGAGTTACATTACTCAAATAAAAGCAAATTATTGTTAGCACTGAGCACAATACCTAGTCCCGGACTACCCTTCTGATAGCGCCACACTCGAATTGTTGCATTGTAATGAATGCCAAGAGGTTCCTGTAACTACATCTAAGAATTTTCGATGGACAACAAAAAAATTGTTACAATTTACGTAATGAGCCATGGAATAAGGATTGTATGAGGAAACTGTTGATGTGGGGTGAGCATAAGAAGAGTTACATTAAACATTGTAGCAAATATAGTCTTAGAGTTTAGCAGGAAGTTGCCGCAATCACTTGGACGCAATCTGACCCATGTTCAGAAATGGATGAAACAAAGGAAATTTATCCTCACAAAATACCACATCTCGAAAAATAATGAAATCTTTTGTTTTCGAATCATACAATCGTCATCTTTTTTTCCCAAATGGATATCCAACAAATACACACTTTCTACTCCTAGTCTCAAATTTATCTGAAGTGTGTCATTTGATATAACACAAACATCCAAAGATACACATAGAACTATAACTTGGTAGTTTGCCAAACAACACTTCATAAGGAGTTCTATTCTCCAACAATGGAGTAGGTGTTCTATTGATAAGATGGAAAACATTGAGAAAACATCCTTTTCAAAATTCAAGTGGTAACTCAGATTGAAAATGTAAGGCTCCTGCCACATTTAGGATGTGCCAGTGTTTTCTTTCCACTCTCCTATTCTGTTGAGGAGTGTATGCACATGAGGTTTGATGTAATATTCCACATTTTATATAAAACTAGTTTACTTGATGAGATTTGAATTCTAACCTCATTATCACATCTAACACATTTAACAATTTTTTCAAATTGTGTTTGAACCATTTTACAAAAAGACTTCGACAAATGATATGTCTTACTCTTTTCAACCATCAAATAAAGCCAAACAGCTTGGGTGAAATCATCCACAAACATCAAAAATAGTGTGCACCACAATGTGAACTAACACGATATAGACGCTAAATATCATAATGTATAAAGTCAAAAGATTAAAGTTACTTTATTGAAACTAATAGAAAATATTTCTCTAATTTATTTTGCTAACATACAATTAAGCTTTCACAAACTTATTTAAAAACACTACCATTATTAATACTAGCAAAAAATAAAGTAACTTGTATGGAAGAATGACTCATTCTTCAATACCACAATTCATAAGACTTCTTTCCATGCACATAAAAGACCTTTGTTGATGCAACTTCATGACAGTAGTAGACACCATTTATTTGCTCACCTACACCAATCGGCATTCTCGTATTGCAATCTAGTATAACATAAAGTTCATTAATAAATTTGTAAACATAACAAAACAACCACTAGTTTTAATCAATTGGTTTATAGAAATGAGGTTGCAATTCAAACTAGGCACATATAAAACTTTCTCAAGCACAAGTCCTTCATTGAGCACCTTCACGTTGAGCCACAATTTGCTCTCCATTTGAAAGTTCAACTATTGTTGGAGTCACATCACAAATATGTTTAAGACATGTCAAATTACCCATCATATGGTGAGACGTGCTGCTGTCAAGTATCCAATCTAATTTAGTTTTTTTACCATTCAACTTCTCATTGAATGCACTTGCACCACATTAAGATGCACCTCCATTTGTATTGATGATAGCAATTGTTGGAATTGTGAATTTGTGAGACCAGGAATTGAGATGTGTTGTTCCTACTAGAATGCACGCTAGACAACATATGCATATCCACAGCTCGTGGATGGGAGGAAGAGCGGAAATGACCCATCGATAATTTTATTGTTCGGTTGTTCACCCTCATCCTTAGTGTTATCGTCGTTACCTGCCATGGTCAACTAATTAGGTTTTGAAATCTAACTTTGATACCATAACAAATTATGAAAGATGAATTTTACTGAAAAAAATTTATATCCCTTTAATTACACTAGCTACTGCACTTTTATATAACTAAAGAAATCTACTATAATCTTCAAAATATCTTTTATAATAATTGATATCTTCACTAAACATGAAAGTTATAAAGTTATTATTTCCATACAAGTTTATTTAATAACTTTTACGTTGGTCATATACAAAGGGAATTAGCTCAATGAGATGTATTCTTTATATCTTTGAAAAATTTCTACTACTATTTGGTTTCTCCAATTAGCACCCAAATGATCCATGTTTTCAAGTTAAGTAAAAAAAAGAAAAAAAGAAAAGAAAATTAGCCATATACCCTTGCAATCTTGTCTAATTGAAAATTCGTCTCCTCTAATCTTTAAAATTAGAAATGTTCCCTTCTAATCACAGCTAGGATAGAAATTTGTCCTTTGATTATTTTTAATAATATCTTAAATCTGAAAGTTCAATTTTGAGAACTGTGGACGAAAATACCCAAGATTATTTGACGTTTAATCTTCCCACGATTTCCATCCTCATTCTTTCATCTAATATTAGGGAAAAAAAAAATTCCCTCTGAGTGTTCGCATAGAATCTCTTCAAACATGCTTTATATTCGCTAAAGCAAACCTCACCTACTTCTGCGTATTCAATCACTAGAGAAGGGCTTTGTGTGCAAAGATTTGAGCAAATTCTCAAAAACAAAAAAAAATTCGATTGAACTGAAAAAGAAGAACAGTAGTGCATTATGGGAAACATATGACAAGAATACAATAATTTTGTGCATAATTGTGAACTTTTGCGAAATTGAGTTTTATATTACATTATTTTTCCAATTATGTTTTCAGGTTATTTGCAAAAACAATTTTCCATTGCAAGTGCACTGACAATTTCGGATGGTTTGAAGGACATATATAAACCTATTGTTTTTTTTTTAAAAAAAAAGAAAGACATATATTAACCCATTGTTAATTAGCATGATTGGCAGTTTGTCACAGATAGAGATTGTATATAGAGACGCAAGGTCAAAATGTATATACCAACGTTTAATTTCTTTGAAAAAGTTAGCAAGCTAGAGAAAAATTTTCCTGGTTGAACAATCAACATGAATCTTTTTTTTTTCTCTACATTAATTTCGCATTAATATACTTGAACTGAACTTATACTAATTCATCAAAATTAGTTACTCTTTGCTGATCCAAAGGCATGCTAGTAAATTTGTATAATCCCATGATTTTAGAGGAGGAGACATTTTCGGACTTTAAACATTTGCGCAAGTCCTTAACTTTGTGATACAGGAGTACATGACGAGGAGAATATCGCATCTTATTCTGATTATACAAGAAAGAAATCAGATAAGAAATCGTGGGAAGATTAATTGATAAATAATTCTAAAATTTTATTTTTCTATAGTACGTAGCTGTGATTAGGAGGGGATATTTCTAATTTTAAAGATTAAAGGGGATAATTCCAATTAGATTAGATTGCAAGGGTATATGGCTGATTTTCCCAAAAAGAAAATAAGAAAATAAAAGCTGTCCATACATCATGTGCATGGGCGTGTTTGCTAGTAAAAAGAAACGTATGGCAAAGATATTTCGCAATCGATCCTTCTCATCACATCATCATTCTAATAAGAAAAAAAGAATCCCAAATTATTATTTTTTTCATTGTTGGATTAAGAAGTGAATATGTTATTACAGACCGTGACAAAGAAAATGTTATGGACCGAACATGTTGGTTGCAGACTGTTACTGCAGGATTCACATCCAATGGAGGCTCCTTTTGGTGAGGGAAGCTTTCCAAACTAATATATTCATTCATTGTTTCTTGATAGAATTAGTTTGAAGTATAACAGAAACGCTTCCACTTCACTTGTACTAGCATGTGTCATCCAAATTGAAAGTCCAATTAGCTAGAGAGCTCTTCTAGTGAATAAACGGTTTTAGTAATGAAAAATTATCAAGTAAGCTTGGACAGTAGATAGTGTAACCTCAATTCACAAAATTGAGATCCACTTGTGATAATGAAGATCCGAGAGAATCAAGACTTGGTGGTGCAAGGAAGCATGGAGATAAAATCATGATGCATGCATTTGGTATGATCGTGACTCGTATTTATTGATATTTTTTGGAATTTTGTTAAAATAAAATATGTTTTTGACGGAATTGGAGGTAAACTAATCTGATCTTTTAGGAAAATGTATATTCAACATGAGTTTTCTCAATTTCGTTGAGTCATATATAGAATAGGTGATCTTATACTCGTCTGGCTCTCGGATGTAAACAAAGCGGTGCTTGTTTTTTTTAAACCTTAGAATTTAGGATTCTTTAATTAATAGTCAAAATTGGACTATTGGATTGCTGAGAAGATGAGCTTTCTTTTGGCAAAATTAGCCCCATACCCCTCAAATCTTTCTTATTTAGATATTTATCCCTCAAATTTTTAAAATTGATCCCATACTCTTCTATTTTTAATGAAATTAGATATATATCCTCCTTAGCTATTTTAATTAATTTTTGAATATAAAATACTGATTTTAAAATTTTATGACGAAATTACCCTGCCCAAACTCTTCTCCTCTAAACAGTTCGAAGAAACTTTTTATCTTCTCGCTTATTTTCTCATAAAAAGTATCTTTCTTATTCCATCATAAATCTTTCCTAATAATGTTTCTGAAAATATCTTTTCAATTTCACTTTCATCCTCTTGTTCTCATGTCTGTAGAGTAGTCATGGATGCAGAAGAATCAAATGATGACTACATTTCAGAACTTATCATTTAACAATCCGTTTCTCAAAATTAAATTTCATTAATTAGTGAAGAGCCAAAACAAAACAGAAGTTGAAGGCAATAAGAAAGGGTCAAGAAAAAGCTCAAGATGATACGAGATAAAATTTTGCATTGATTTTCATTTCACCGTGTGATTTTATTAGATTGACAAATTGCTTTTATTAAGGTAAATTTCTTTTCATTTAAGTGCCGCACCAGTCAATAATAGAAAGAGCGATAACCGATTATGGTACCAGTTAGGCAGGGGCGGAACCAGAATTTCCGCATAGAGTAGGTCGGATTCATGATAAATTTTGGTTACCATGATAAAATCTAATCTTACAAACAGTCTTCAAAACCAGAAAGGTGTTTGCTTAGAAAGTAGCAATCAAACAATACTATCAAGAATTTAATGTAATTATTTTGAAATAGATAGATAAACTTGCCTAATTTGTAGAAGTATTTTTGTTGCCTTGGAATCCATACATAAGTGAATTTATTGTAGGTACAAAATTATACATAATTTCAAAATAAATTGTTTTATATATCAAGCATAAGTAATGAAAAAATTGTATTTGATATAATAAATTTGAAATAAATTTGAGGATAAGCTGTAAATAAGATGCATTTACCTTTTGAACATTCGTTATTATATTCAAAGTTATTAGTTGATATGAATCAAATTACTGCCATTTCATTTTTATTAGGACCTTGCTTACTGATAAAGAATTCTTCATACTCATGTGGATATATATGAAATTTTTGTGAATTTTATATCCTCAAAAGAAAATTATGCAATCTAATATTAAAAAATTAACAAACATATTAAGATTTGAGTGTGAATCAGACAATGATTCAAATATACATTCAGGCATTTACCAATTATCCGTCATAGCATCATCCTAAATTCTATTTTATAAATTGCCTACAATCCTATTCATAGTTTTTGAGTACGGGTACTAGATCCATAAAAGTTCTCGCAACAGTCCTAATTAAAAGCTCAAAACATAAGCATAATAAATATTAAAGAAAGAAATGTGATTATAAGAATAGCACAGCCGAGCAGCGGATGAACGTGGTCGTGGACTACAAGAATAACACAGCCGCTGGTCGCCACCTCACACAGTCGCACCACATGAGAGAAATTAAAAGGAGAGTCATTGTGTCATCGACTCATCGTCAGGTGTTAGAGGAAGGTTTTGAGAACCCAAAGAAGAATGGATCGATATGGTCTAATTTAGGGGCTGTTTGGATTCCCCAAGGAATTTGGGGAATTTCATCTTCCTACCATAAATTTATTAAAAACAATCCAAACTCTTCACAAAATTACACACTTCCCAATAAATTTATTCTTAGGAATTGCAACTTCTCCAAATTCCCCAAATTCCTAAACGATCCAAACGGCCCCTTAGAGAAGAAGAAATTAGTTAAAACTAATGGACTGAAGCTTTACTCTTGGGCTCAGAACATAGAGTAGGCCCATTACCTAAAAATAATTAATTTACACTAAATTTTTGTACACCTCTCGTTAAAATTACTAACCATAGCATAGGCCAGGCCTATGCTCGCCCCCCACTGCCTCCGCCCCTGCAGTTAGGTACTGGTCACCTAGCATGTTTCTTTTACTTTCATGATTCTTTTAATCGATATGTATTGTGGTATGTGGTTTTATTATTCATTAATGAAATTGTTGGTTTTCGCAGCCTTAAAAAATAAAGTTTTTGGAAAATAATAGTAAATGAAAGAAGTTAAGTGCATACTTGGTAATTACTCTTTGCAACAGTCAAATGCAAACATGTGTTTCTGCTATCATCCTTTGCAATGATGTCAATATCACGAGTGATTAATAAGTAGGAGACAGAATTTGGACAGTTTGCCATTATGGCCAAATGGAGGAGAGTTTCCTTTCTAGTTGTGACCCATATCCAAAGTCTCCTTACACCTTTCAACAAATATTTTGAGAACTTCATATTTTGCATTGATTGCCGCCATGTGAACAGGCATATACTCATATTTACTCAAATTATGTATTGGCGCTACAAAACAATGTTAAAAAATAACAGTACTTTTAAAATATCAGTACCTCTTAGGGCTGTCAGGGGACATGAGTTTGAGCAGGAGCAGTTTCTTCATAAAATATAAAAATTAGTTTTTTATATATTCAGAAATTAATTTAAATAGCTAAGGAGGATATATATCTAATTTTATTAAGAATAGAAAGGTATGAGATCAAGTTTAAAAATTTGAGGGGTAAATATCTAAATAAGAAAGATTCGAAGAGCATGAGGCCGATTTTGCCTTTCTTTTAATTCTTATCCTTTCGCTTCCCTCTAATATATTAGTGGAGCACATGCTTAATTACGATTGTAAATGTGGTGGTGCTCCTTTAGATTCTTTTTATTTGATTTCTTTTCTCTTATAAAAAAATTAGTAATAAAATTTAGTATGCTAGCTAGTCCTAAAAAAAAGAAAGAGAAGAAAAGAAATGCGCAGCGAGATCAACTCTAATAGTGGCGTAGACATTGGATTTCAACCAATTGATTGGATTGGACAGTGCACCGATATATTCCAATTCAGTTTGTTTATTGCATATGTACATTATTGAAAACGTGGGCGACTGTTTTTATCTTTTCGGTGGTACCAACTACCAAGTGCGGGCATGCAGTAGTTGTAAAGTAATGAAACATATATGGAAAAATGAGATGATGATAGTCTTGAATTCAGGAATAAGGTCTTAAATAAGTTCTTATTCGGAATAAGATTTATTCCGGACGCATTTGGTTTCATTCTGAAAAATAAGGCTCATTCAACAATGATACTAAACACACCCATAAGAGATAGCAGAGATTTGTGGTGGTGGATTGATTTGATTGGTGTACGGGTAAGACTAATAATTTAATTTAATTTCTATTTATGTACGTTAATTATGGCATTTTGGTGGCCATGAGTTTGAACTTTGTGGACATTGGGTAATGGCAGCCGAACAAAGTCAAGCGGGGGCATGAGTGGGGAGAGATTCCCTTGCTACCCACTCACTCCTTCCTCACTGGCTACACCAAGGACTAATCTAATCTAACCTCATTTCACACTAATCCACCTAGTTCCTCTACCTGAGACTTCAATTCTATCGTGTACCAATAAATAAATAAATATATCTATCTAGACTCTAGAGCAAGTTCTAAATTTCGGCGAAATAACAGAAATAGCGGTATTCTGTGTCAAACCGCATGAGCGTTACGATCTTAATTGAGAAAATGACGTAACGCGTTATTTCAGTTATTTCGGCGAAATAACAAGCTGTTATTGCTACTCTTGTTTAATTGGTACAAGCTGCTACTGCTACTCAATATTAATTGGTACACTGCTGTATATTGAATTTGGTATGACCGTATGCTATTTGTATGGAGTATTGGAGATGTATAAACATATAAATTGATAGTTATAGAATTGATGTGTGTCAAACTTTGAAAAAAACACTACACCGTTATATCGCCGTTATAACATCGAAATAACATGGGGACCTGGACCGTCATACCGAAAAAATTGAAATTAAAAATCTTGAGTCTAGAGCTATGGAGCAGTATTCTGTGCGCGCAAATCTTCGATTTAAACCATCTAATTTAATCTTGACATATAGATTTTTACAAACCGTACGAATCTCGACAAGTCTGATATTAATTACGGGACACTCATCATTGATCAGACAGTTCGAATAAAAAAGTCAATGTGAATTTCTAGAGATATATATATGGTCCCATGAAGTTAGTAGTCATTTTGGGTCAAGTATTACGATGAAAGAAAGGAAGTCCGCACAACATAAATAAGTGGATCGCTGCAATGAAATGCATGGTGTCGTGTGCATTTTCATTTTATTGCATTGCAAAATGAAAATTACTATTAACCATTCAGTAATTCATCCACACCATCTAGGCATCTATATAGCGCCTCTCCTCTTTTGCAGCGTGCGCGTCTCTCATCTCTCCTTCACCGCATTCCTTCCCTCTGTCCTCTTCTCTCATCTCATCTCCCTCTCCCTTCCTCTTTCCTCCCTTCAGTGCTCATTTCATTTGTAACCCTAGAGAATAAGTTCCTTAAAATTACATCTCATGTCACTCCTACCTACCTCCTATGACCGGCCTCCTCCATGGACTTTATGGGCCACATAACACTCTCACTTGAGTCCCTAATTCTATTAATTAAAATCTCTCAAGTGTTCTCTTCAATTGGACTATTCATTTGCTATTAATCAACGATCCAATTAATTAATATAATATTTTGGGATTAGTTAATGCATTAATTTATTTCTATAGGATCCTTTTGACTTAATTAATTATAACGGTTCGCAACGGTATATAATTAATTAATCAACTTATCATATTTCCACAGTACTTATTGTCGTGAATAAATAAATAATGCATTGTGTAATTAAAGTCCTATTTGTGTGACCCTTTGAGGATTTATGCCATGTTGGACATGGAAAATAAATCGCTATTTATTTTCAATAATCATAAGCGGTATCTAGCAACACATTATGGTTCTCAATTCACATAAATATTGTACTGCTACAGTATTTCAATATTGCATAAGAGAATAAAAATATTTTTTCTTATTTGATTCTTATGTCACAAGATATTTTTATATAATCCAAGATTGGAATGTGTCATTCTTGCATATTATACATTTCTTGATCTAAAGATAATTTTATTAAGTTGCTAGCAAACAATCTATCTCCATCAAGGGGCCCAAACAGATATCATCACTCGGTAAGTAAATTAATGAGGGACATACGATTTTCTTAATGAACAATTTTTTCCGGCACAATTCAAGAGAACATAAATAAAATCCGTATAGCAACCGTTATCATGAATCAACGGTAGACGATATGTATAGAATATGTCCTCATATGGAAAAGTTGAACCATCTCAAACTTAGAACCAAAATCAAAATGAAATAAATAATGACACATAACACAATCCATATATTTTTTTCATTGGGTCATGTATTTTACTATGTTCTATAACATACACATATGCAATTAAATTGCATACTAATCTTATAATATAAATAATATTTCTTGATAATTATCAAGATTATGGACAATTTAGATTTATTATTGTTATTCTAATGAATGATCTACAGCGATCCACAATTCAAATCCTCAACTTGAATGATCTGTCAATAATAAATCCTACGAACAAATGATTAAATATCATCAATAATATAAACTAATATTTAAGTCATTAAATTATTGACTCTAGGACATAACTCCAACATTAGTTGTACTAAGAGAGTATCTAATAGACGTAATTGTTCATTTAATTATAACTAGAGAGCATTAATATCTACTAATTAAGTTAGCAACACTAAAGAAGTTTCCAATAGATGTATCTGTTCACTTTGTTTATTTTATCTGACACTAAAAATGCACAGAGAGAGAGGAGAGGGCGCACCAGGAGAAGGGAAGCAGAGCTCGTTGAGCTGGATTTTATATTTTTTAAAAAATCGTTATTATTGGAGGGTCCAAAATTAATTAGATTAAGGATTTTTTAAAAATATTAAAAAATAGTAAAAAAAATAAAAAAAAGAACTTAAAAGTTAGTTTCCAATAAAATTTCAATATGAATAAGGTAATGAACGATTTGAATCGATTGCTTAAAGCATAAAATTTAAGAACGAATGTGTAGTATGTATAGTATTTTCGCAATTCTTTGTTTATATATATAGTCGAGCTATTAAAATCCAGCTCAACGTGCTCGTCAATACATTTGGGTCCCTATATATATAAGTATGAATTTATGATTTCAAAAGAATCAATCCACACGCTGGACAATCATGACATATGGTTGCATTAATTTGACTTTTCGCAGTTGTAAATTACGGTTAGCTTGATGTTATTTTAATATAATATGGCAAATTAGTGAATTCCACCCTAGATACCCATCGACTCTCCATGATCTTCTTCTTTCTTGTTGGAGCATGACTTCAAATGTCACGGCTGCTCCAACTCATCGTTACTTTTTCTCTTAATAAAAGAGGTTAAATTCCATGCATAAATTAAGACGCCGTTTACTTTTGAAAGCATTTACTCTTGACCGGCGTTATCAGCTCTGTAATTTAATAGTTATTATACAAACTTCTGCTTCAAATATTATATTATATTATATTATATATATAATGCAGTATACTTCTACATCCAAGTGAGTACCATTCAGCCTAGCTCCTACAATTGTTTACCCTAAAAAGAAAAATCGATATATGATAGACATGACGATCACAATTCATGTCGATTTTAAATTATAATTAACAAACAAGGAAATATGAATTAAAGTAGCGTTTACTTTTGACTCAGCGCTAACCTGCCCTTTAATTCAAACTTCCTCCGGGGAGGAGGAGGAGGAGGAGAAGGAGCAAATTGAATTCCAAATCGGAAAGAAAAATATGAAAAATCAGCGGCGGAGGCGGCAGGTATTGCTGTTCCCGTTTCCGTTGCAAGGCCATATCAACCCCATGCTTGCACTTGCTTCGATGCTTCACTCGCGCAGCTCCCCCATCACCATCTTCCACACGCACTACAACTCCGGGGCCATTGACCGCAGCAGCAAGCACCCGTCCTACCGTTTTATCGAGATCCCCGACCAAGTTTCCAACTTCAGATCGTCTTCGCAGGATAATGTGCTCTCCCTTATTCGTTTGCTCAACGACAACTGCACGGAACCGTTCCATAGGCACTTGGCTAAGGTCCTGTCTGACACCGATGACGATGACACACCGTGTTTGGTTCTGGACATGCATTGGTATAAGATGAATCCCGTGGCAAAGGTCCTCGGAGTGCCGACTCTAGTGCTAAGAACCGGCAGCGCCGCTAGTCTCAACGGCTTCATCGCACTTCCTGCCTTGTACAGAAAGGGCATTTTACCATCACGGGCTCAAGTAGCAGGTCAGTTCATGTGCAGCCTTTCCTTTTGATTATATTTAATACAGATGAGACAGCTTAATTGTTGGATTGGAGTCGGAGAGTTATAATCGTCAATTTTTTTTGTTTATTCAATCAAGAGAATTAGGGTGGTCCAACACAAAATTTTTTTTCTCAAATAATAAAAATAAAAATAAAACCGTATCATTTTTTTGTAACCGCTAACAGCTGATTTTTTATAACGTATTTTTTTAATGTACTCTCAATTGTCAACGACCGTTGACTTTTTCCTTAAAAAACAATGTCCCTTTGGTGCTGCCCTCGTAGTAAGTACCAAATTGATGATATTCCAAAACATTTAACAAGTCATTTTTTTTTTTCCAAAAACAACTTGTAAGTTGACTTCAAAAGTAAATACATGCATTAGCCATTTAACAAGTCATTTTTCTTCCGGAAACAACTTTTAAGTTGTATATTATAGTGTAACTAATTTTCCATTCAGCTATTATATATACATTGTAAATTTCTAATGCTCGCTTCATTACATCACATACAGATAATCAATATACTGTTGACTTTATTTTTGTTGAGGATTTTATGGTAACTCTATGGAGCTATGGAATTATTGGAGAAAATATATATTTTTTTATAAATTTATTTGTACTAGATCTGTGCATCAAGCTTCGCTCGATAATTAATAATAATATACATTGTAAACAATATATGGGACATTATGGCATTAATTTTTATTTTAAGTATATAGATAATTTTGAATCAATAGTTTTAATATAAAAGAACTTATTTTAAAAGTATATTTGCTATAGGAAGATAAATTTGATAAATTGATTTGCTCAAGAATGAAAAGTAATAACAATTTAAATATTTCCGTATTAATCATTGAATGTATATACCTTCACGAATAAAACTCATAAATCATCTCCCAATGACATCTACGGGTGCGTTTGGATTGTTGGAAGAAAGAAGAAGAAGAAGGAAGAATAAGAAAAAAAATTATAAACAATCTAAATTCTTCACAAAGTTACACACTTTCCAATACTTCTTCCCACTTCTTCCCTTCTTCCCTTCTTCCCACACCTATCCAAACGGAGCCTACATTAATTACAAATGTACAAAATCTAACTGGATCCGATACAGCTGCACAAATGACCCGGTACTACCATGTTTGATTAGAAACCATGCCTTAGCATCCTATATGATGTCTTCTACCAGTTGTTCTTATTCTGCCTTAGCAACATACTCGGTGTAGCCGTTCTCCACGATATCCCACAATTCTTTAGACTATAACAATGTTAACATATTTATCCTTCAAATATCATAGTTCTCTCCGATGAATATGGAAAACTATTGACTGCGTCATGCTTGTGCTGACACTTGAAGCCATTGACTAAGATGCTCCTGTGATCTTCAATGATACGTCATTACTCTGTCTACACCCACATCCGAACGTTTGGCTCTAATACTAGCTGTTGAGGATTTTCTTATATCTCTTTGGAGCTATGGGGTCGTTTGGATGGGTTGTGAATTGGGAGAATAGTCTATTCTTAGGCATAAATTTATTGGAAAATGTGTAACTTTGTGAAGAGTTTGGATTGTTTATAATAAATTTATGGTTAGAAATTGGAAATTTCCCCAATTCCCAACCCATCCAAACGACCCCTATGAAATTAACTGGAAATTTTTTTTTTATAAACTTACTTTTATTACTAACTTGAAGGAGTACAAGTAACACTCTATATTTTAATGAGTTATCTCCTATTTATGGCTCCGTTTGGATAGATGTGGGAAAAATGGAAGAAGGGAAGAAGTGGGAAGAAGTATTGGGAAGTGTGTAACTTTGTAAAGAGTTTGGATTATTTATAATTTTTTTTTTGGCTTTCTTCCTTCTTCCTTCTTCCTTCTTCCAACCCCATCCAAACAAGGCCTATAGGAATATAAAGTTGGTTATACAAAATTCTAAACTCTGCACTTATTTTCAACATTATCCATAATAAAGTCGGTTAAAGAGGAATGAAGCTATTTCTAGAATGGACTTGATTAGATGGTCATTAATCTTCATTTTTCTGGATTCTTCCATCATTTGGTGAAGCTATTGTAGGCTTTAAAAATGGAGTTTGGATATTGATCCATTTTTCTTATAATTGTTGAAATCTTTAGTTTGATAAGTCATGTGATGAATCTTCAACAATTTGAACTAGTATGGGTGCACATTTGGTAAAAGTGGAATTAGTCTAATCCTAGACTAACATCCTGACCGGAATGAAGAGGGAGAGCGAAGGAATTGGATTTGAGCAGAGTCAAAAAGAGAGGAGTTGATTTCGGAACTCCTTTCAAAACTTACCAGTTGATTGGAACAAAGGGCGTCGACAACAGTGTAGTTGATCTAAAACCCTTCCTCAAGCTAATCCGACGAAGAATAACAAAATCCCACCGAATTTCGTAGTTTTTGAAAGAATTTGCAAATAGGATTTGACCCCTAAAAAGTCCTGTCAAATCCAACCCTTTTCTGCGTCGTTCTCACTTCCGATCAAGGAACTTGATGAAATCGAAAATCTGAATCTAAGTCCCACGAAGAAAAGAGTTTCCGATCAGGGTGCAATACACTAACTCACCTATAGTTCAAATCACCAAATGCATTGAGGTTAGACAAAATTAGTGCTAACTTTACACTGACCTACTAATTCATTATTTTGATGAGTTAGTGACTTTGAGGTTAGTGCTCTCAAGAATTAGTATTCTTATAATAATATTATAATAGTTGTTATGAAGTATTACTATTATTATTATTGATTAATAATAATATTATTATCATCATCATCATTAATTATTACTTTATTATTATAACTATATAAAATTATTTATCGATATAATGATTATTATGATTATTATAATAATTATAAGTGTTATGATTAAAATGTAAAATTGTTATCATCATTAGTATTTGTATTATCATAATTATTAATTAGTATATAAAATGCGGAATTGCTTAGGACCATCCTTCAGATTCTATCATCCTCATCATCCTCACGCGTACGTAACTAACTCCTCCCTCACGCATACACTCTCTCGCCTTCCCCTCCTCTGTATCCGCCCCTGTCCCCTCTTCCCTCCCACGTACACTGTCCCCCTCCCTCCTCCTCCCTCCTACATACGTCGTCCCCCCTCCCCCTCCTCCTTCCCATGTACACCGTCCCCCCCCACCCTTCTCCTCTTTCTCTACACACTTCATAACTGTTGAAGTTAATATATTTAAATGTTGAAGGCAATATCGTAATTGTTGAAGTTAATATATGTACTGTTGAAGTTATATATGTAATTGTTAAAGTTAATATGTTATATATGTAACTGTTGAAGTTAATATATATAACTGTTGAAGTTATATGTGTAACTGTTGAAGTTATATATGTAGCTGTTGAACTTATATATGTGACTATTGAAATTAATATGTTATATATGTAACTGTTGAAGTTAATATATATAACTGTTGAAGTTATATATGTAACTGTTGAAGTTATATATGTATCTGTTGAAATTATATATGTGACTATTGAAGTTAATATGTTATATATGTAACTGTTGAATTTAATATATATAACTGTTGAAGTTAATATATATAATTGTTGAACTTGGCATATTTAAATGTTGAATGTAATATTTGAAGTAAGCATATTTAAATTATTGAAGTTGGCATATATATTAGCTTCAACAGTTATATATATTAACTTCAACAGTTATATATATTAACTTCAACAATTATAATCAATATATAGTGTCAATATATAGTGTCTGTGAGAGAGGGGAGGGGGAGGGGGAGGGGGAGGGGGAGCACACGCGGAAGGAATGAGAGGGGGACGAGCGTACGTAGCAGGGAGAGAAACAGAGTGATTTCCAGAAATAGAAAACGCGTGGGGATGATGGGATGATGAATATCGGGATGATCCTTATCACCCCGTATAAAATGTAATAATAACAGTTATTATCCCGACAGTTGGCAGTACGTACGTAGAGCATGTTATTAGTTGTTTCTTAAAATTAATCTATTCTTCGATCGGCTCCTTTTTGTTTTGTTTTTGGTCTGGTCGAACATGGAATATATTAACTACTTAATTTTCTTTTCTGAAAGAAATGTATTAACTAGTTGGTCTGCGGAATAATTAAGTTAAATTGATGTACAAATACGATTTCATGCTATTGGCGCAGAATGGGAAATGGAGGCGGCAGTAGAGGAGCTTCCTCCGCTAAAAGTAAAAGACATGATCGCCGTCGGCAACGACAGAGAGGAGCTGCTGAGTTTCATGGCACTTGATGCCGAGAATGCGAGAACTTCAGCTGGGATCATAATCAACACGTCGGACGCCCTAGAAAGCGCTGAGCTGGAGAAGCTGCGGAGCGACCTCTCTCTTCCCGTATTTGCAGTGGGCCCGCTACACAAGTTTGCCACTCGCCCGGAAGCCACAAACAGCAGCTCGTTATGGCCGGTGCAAGGTCGGCTAGATGAGGATCGGATGTGCATGGAGTGGCTGGACAGTCAAGACCCGAGATCAGTGCTCTATGTCAGCTTTGGAAGCCTGGCCTCCGTGGACCGTAGCGATTTCACAGAGATGGCATGGGGGCTGGCGAACTCTGGCCGGCCTTTTCTGTGGGTGATCCGACCGGGATCGGTCAAAGGGCTGCTTCTTGACTCCGCACTGCCCGATGGATTATTCGGGAATGGCACTGCAATTAGGAGCGGCATCGCAAAGATAGTGGAGTGGGCCCCACAAAGGGATGTACTGAAGCACCGCGCGGTGGGGGGATTTTGGACGCACTGCGGGTGGAACTCGACACTTGAGGCCCTGACGGAGGGTGTGCCGGTGATATGCACGCCGTTCTTCTCGGACCAGATGGGGAACACGAGGTATATGGCAGACGTGTGGAAGGTGGGGGTGGAGCTGCGGGTGCCGCTGGAGAGAGGGAGGGTGGAAGGAGCGATCCGGAGGATGCTGACGACGGGAGACGGGGAGGCGATGAGAGCAAGAGCCCAGGAGCTGCAGCGCGTGCTGGCCAATGCCAATGAAGAAGGCGGTTCCTCCTGCCAGGCCGCTGATGATTTACTTTCTTTTTTGTCATCTCTTTGAAGTTTGAGTAACTCTCTTTCTCACTCTCAGTCTCACTCTCTCTCACTGTACCGCTGTTTGGATGGGTAACTAAATAAAAATAGCAAATTTTGGTACGAAAATTTATTCCTAATCATCCAATTTCTTCATAAAATTACACACTTTCTAATATTTTTCGTCTAAAAATAGACTATTTCTCTCATTCCTAAGGAATCCAAACGGCCCCTATACATAATACATTGTCCAGATAGCCCGTTGCAGATGATATAGTATCTGATCACCAACTTAAAAACTTAAAATGAAATCAGCCTGTATCTAATATATTACTAATAATTAAAAATATAGCATAACAAATTATGCTTCCATAAGATTGTTGACAATTAAACATGACCATAATTAAAATATAAATTAAGGACATCTGACTTATGTACGCAGCAGTCTTTTTATTTATTTTTTACGATTTCAAACGTTTTATAAATGGATTTGCTCAGGGAAAACCGAAAGATTATTATTGTCGACTCAATTTGTTAATTGAGTTATCATGTTAATTGCATCCCTATTCCTACTACTTATAAAAGCACAAATCTAAGACCGTGAGGCTAAGCTCTGCTACGGTTTTAAAGGATATAAAAATGAGGTGTCACGTGATGAGTTCTCCCAAAATCGGGAATTACAAACGGCGAGTAATCATCATCAATGAATACTCTAATTTTGGAAATATTTTCTACAGTACATGGGTGATGTCATGCAATACATGATTATCTCCATTACACCGAATTGGAATATAAAATATAAATTAGTTTTTAAATTATTTAGGTTCATTTAAAAAATAAATTTAGTTATGAAAATTTGTATGTGTCCTCAAAGAAATATCAAAGATTCAGGAGTATAATTATAGACTTATAAAATATTTTAAATATTTTTTAAATCAGATAAAATTTAATTTGCATAAGAGTTTTGTTTTTAAATTATTTGAAGGCCTTGAAAAAATCATTTGGCTATGAAAATTTATTTACTTACTCACAAGAAATAAGAAAAATTTAGTGATGTAAAATTTTATAATTATAGACTTATAATTTTTTTTCTGAATATCATAAAATTGTATCTCCGTAATTTTATAGATGACATTAGGTTTTTAATTATTCAAAGAATTTACAATTTTATTAATGCATCAAAATTCATATAAATGATTGCAAAATTATAACAAATCCAATCATGCCATGGTGCTATTATTAACCTAATCATAAAATTTTGTGAAATATGAAATATGTGGTACTATTTAAATTATTTGAGGACATTTATTAATACAATTGGCCATAAAATTGTATATCCTTTGTCACAAAAATATAAAATAACCAACAATATAAAATTTTAAATTAAAATATCATAAAATATTTTTCTTCAAATTGTAAAATTTGATGACTTAGTTCTATAATTTAAAAAAATATGTTTTATAATTTTTATTGATTCCAAACCATTCAAAAAATTGTATATATAAAAAAATTTACACATATAATAACAAAATTAAAACATCTAATGATATGAATTTTTTTATACTTTTGCAATATTTTTGTAATTTTTTACTTCGATAAATTTTCAATGTCATTATAAAGTGATATTTTAATTTGCAACATATTTGATTGTTCAGCTCTTTTTAAACATGTTATTTATCAATGAGACTTAATAACGCTTGATGGCATAGATTTATCGTATTAACAATAAAATATGTCGTTAGAAATTTAAATGGATATTGCTATGTTCTAAAAATACAATTATGACAGTATTGTACCTATTCTTAATTAATGCCATGTCAGAATGGTGATTGTTGCCTCTAACCAGTGTTCTAAAAAAACACGGCGTGTCCGAACACGGTACGACACGACACGACACAGAGGTGGTACGACACGGTATATAAGACACGGACAAGAACACGATACGAGAACTTCGCGTGGCGTGTCCTTAAGCGTGTTGTGTCTAACTTTGATGAAATAGACATGACACGACACGGCACGCGAATTGTCTGGACACGACACGTCACGACAGTTCATAAAAAAATAGCTACCGAAAGATATATATTTCTATTTTTATAATATTTAAAATTGTGGAAAACAAAATCAAATCACGCGAAGCTTAACTAGTTTATATTAAGTATCAATTAAAGGGTCTATCCCGCCTCTTTTTATATAATTTGATGGAGTATGTGTATAGATGTAAACTCCAAAATAAAAGTCCAAGACCTTGATTTAAACTGCAAAAAATTTAAATGTGCAATCACTTTTCATAAACAATAAAGGAAACTATAGGCAATATTTATCAAATGAAAATAAACATCCACTACAATTTGCATCATATTCAAATACAAATTTCTATTTTATTAAATAATTTCATTTAATAATCAACATTACGACTGAAAAAAAATCAATAAATTGAGTCAGAAAATGTCCATTATGATACCGCACGTTTACTTTGTCAATGTTTTCATTTACCTTTGGAAATAAAAATTTCAAGCAATTTTTTTATTTAAAATAGTTCGCTTGCGATTGCGAAATGGTTGTGGAAAAACGGTTAAGAGTAAAATTAAGGGGAAAAAAAGAGTTTAGCGATCTTTAATTTTTATTGCAATTACTGTATGATAAGTTGTTTGTCTATTTTGAATATTTATCGGTTAATACATCTGATCATACAAATTCAAATGTTAATATTTGCCGGCCGCTTGATAGAAACAATCTAGGGAAAATTTTTTCTGTACCCCTCAAAACTGAGGAAATACAGGATTTGCCCCCCGAAAGTCAAAACTCCTGATTTTGCCCCTCCGAATTTGAGACGCCTTCTCTATTTGTCCCTCTGCCATATTTTTTAATATAAATAAGATTAAAATAATAAAACTGAAAATTTTGGACTCTTTTACCCTTGTTCGGATCCAGACCCAGTCGATCGAGTTAACCCATTCGATCAGACTTGACCCATTCGTGATTCTCCTCTACATAGAAACCCCTTTCTTCTTCTTCTCTCCACTCGTTCTTCTCTTCTCCTATCCATGAAACCATGAAACCCTAAATTTTCTCTTTTTCTCTCTAAATCGTGCTGAAACCAGTAGAACACACAAACCTCCGCCGTTCTCTCCTCTCGTCGCGAAGCTTCTCTCTCGCTCAAATCGCGGCTCCTCCGTCGCGCTGGCACTCTACGCCATGCATCCTCGTTCGAGCATATCAGAAGCTCTCTCTCATTCAGTTTCGCCGAGCGTTGGCCCCTAGACAAGTGGAAGGGAACGTTGGCCACTCGTGCCATGCCCGGACTGTGGTGTCGCCGTGAAGAGGTTTGTGTGCGGAACAAAAGTCAATCCAGGAAGACCTTTCTATAAATGCGTAAACATGGTAATTATTTTTCTATGCGTAGCATTTTCTTCAAATTTCTCAAAAAGAAATGCAGGCGCAAGAATTTTAATGTTGTTTTGCTATTTGAGTCTTTAATTATTGTCGATTTTTTGTTAATTGAGTTTGATTTTTAATGCTGGCGCAAGAATTCTATTTGTAATTTGACTGGTTCAGACTGGTTCAATGGTACAATGCATTTTAATTTAATTTCCCCTTTTGCTATGCATATCAGCATATGGTTCAGACTGGTACAATGCATTTTGCTATGCATATGGTTCAGACTGGTTCTGACCAATTGAGTTTTAATACTGACAATGGTACAATGCAGTTATTAATCTAATCGATAATAATTATATCTGATTCTGACTGGTTCAGACTCAAAAAGACATCTATTTTCATTTGGGAATTTGCTATGCATATGGTTCAGACTCTGATATAACCTAATTTAATTTCTTTTTTTTTGCAAGATGACAAATGAATTGAAGAAGAAATGTCAAGATGACGAGAGGGGAAAATTTCAGTGAATGTATCTCTTAAATTCAGTGAATGTACCTCTTTAAATTCAGTGAATGTAACTCTTATGTTTATGTTGGGGAAATATTGTGTTTAAATTTCTTTCTACAATTCTTGGTTCATTGATTATGTTCTGTGTTTACACATCTTTCTACAATTCTTGCTTAACTTAATTGTTGAATGGAATACACACTTATGAAATATACACTTAATTGGCTGTCAAACTGTAAAGCAATAGCAATATGTGAACAGGGAAATCTATTGTGCAGAAGCATATGTGCAGAATAACTAACTATATAGAATACATCGTCTCCCATCATCTTTTATGCAAGTTTACAGCACAAACGCAACAGCAAAACACTTGGTACCAAACAGTTCTAACAGTAAAATAAATAAATAAAAAATGAAATAATAATATTTTCCCTAAATAAAATAAATAAATAACTACTAACTAAATAAAATGGTACACAGTTTTACAAACAAACAGAAAAAATAGTGGTACAAGCGTTTACACAAGTATATAACAACATCAAACAAATAGGATATAGGAGATATAACAGGTACAATATGATCAAAATAGAAGGTACAACGACAACCATATAATAGGTACACAAAATAATAGGATATAAAGCATATAACAGGTACAAGCATATAACAACATAAAAGGTACAAGCATATAACAACATCATCAAAATAGGATATATAACAGGTGCACAAAATAGCATATAACAGGTACACAAAATACCATCAAAATAGAATATAACACTAACTAAACTAACACTACTAAACTAACTGCCATATTTTGCTCTTCTCTTCATGTAATAAAAAACAAGTTGAAAAAGAGAATATCAACATAAATTAACATCATATTGCTTCCATCTAGACAGCATCTGCACCTTTAGTAACTTTTCTAACTGCCCTTCTCTTTCTGCACAAATTTGGATTAATAGATCAGATATTTGAGTTATTACATTACACATGGAATAATATAGTAGAGCAAATATTACAATTTAGTTACTAAATATTAGTGAACCAGTTCCAACAGTAAGCTACTCAGTCTACAAAGCACTAAATATTAGTGAACCAGTTCAAACTTGCTGTACTAAAAATTTCAGAACTTGCTATGCTAATTGGGAAGGACTAGACAAGAAATTGCACGAAACAAACTACCAGACTACAAAGCACGGTAGAAAAGACACCGTGCCAATTTGCTTGTGCACATCTAGAAATCATGAATTCAATATATATAATAACCTTGCTAGTACCGTCAAATTTATTCCATGTAAATGTCAATGTCATAAAACCACATATACCACAATTCATTCCATCTTATTTTCTTGATTCTGACTACCATGACTATTACTGTTAAAAAACAAAACAACTTCCAAATTATATAGATAATCACTATTATTGAGTAGGGTTTGACTATTACTGTTAGAAATTCACTATTATTCGTTTGCCATAATTGTACCAGGTTTCAAATTATATAGATATATAGATCCAACTTCCAAGCATTGTCTTCAAGACCGTATAGTTTAAGTAGAAATACCAGTAAACTAAAAACCAAACAGGTATGCTGTTATCTGACAAAGAGGGAAATGCAGGACTACAGTTCTGGCCGGTACGGTATTCATTGGATCTGCTTGCATGTTAGTGTCACTATGTTAGACTTAGACAGAAATAGTTGCTCAAATTTATATTTCTTTAGTTTTGTTAAAAATTACCAAATAATTTTACACCCAAAAATTGAGTAGGGTTTGACAAAACAAAACAAAACAAACTAAAAAAAAATTCATCAAAGACGGACCTAGTGGAAAGAAAAGAAATGCGGTGAAAAGAAAAGAGGAACCTGGTTCGTGCGAGGGAGACAGATTCCATGCGAGGGAAGAGCTGCGATTCGACTCAGAGAGAAGCTTCGCGACGAGAGGAGAGAAAGGCGGAGGTTTGTGTGTTCTCCTGGTTTCAGCATGATATAGAGAGAAGAAGAGAAAATTTAGGGTTTCATGGTTTCATCGATAGGAGAGGAGAAGAATGAGTGGAGAGAAGAAGAATAAAGGGGTTTCTGTTTCATGGATAGGAGAGGAGAAGAACGAGTGGAGAGAAGAAAAAGAAAGGGGTTTCTGTGGAGAGGAGAATCACGAATGGGTTAAGTCTGATCGAATGGGTTAACTCGATCGACTGGGTCTGGATCCGAACAAGAGTAAAGAGTCCAAAATTTTCAGTTTTATTATTTTAATCTTATTTATATTAAAAAATATGGCAGAGGGGCAAATAGAGAAGGCGTCTCAAATTCAGAGGGGTAAAATCAGGAGTTTTGACTTTCGGGGGGCAAATCCTGTATTTCCTCAGTTTTGAGGGGTACAGAAAAAATTTTCCCAACAATCTATCCATTATCCATATACGATCAGTTTCTAAGCAGCCCATATAATCTCCAGAAATCTTTGTACTTAAAATTACCCCATAACTGAAATATTGAAAGATGATTTATTTATGTATATTTTAAAATCGCATCACTGTTGTTAGTAAATCGGAAATCGAAAACTATATTAACCCCGGCAATTAGAGCCGGATCCGTTTCCTGTAGAAAGCATTGTTGGGCAACAGTGAATTGATCTGGGCCATGTAAGAGACGGTTGTTTAGGCTCTGTTCTTGTCAATCGATGAGACCAGGCATTAGGTAGTGATGTTTTGGACCAAGACTGGATATAGTCTAATGTAATCGTAGTAGTCCCTGTCTAAACATGAGTTGTAGCTATGTAATTCGTGACTGAAAGCGGTACTAGTTCCGCTATTGTATCATTTATGTCAAATTAAAATAAATTATTACGGAGTAAAATGAAATAGAGGAGTGAACCAAACTGTGACCAAAACAATGGTCTAATTATGTTGTATCCCATGACGGTTACGGCCGGTCTGCGTGTGCGGTGGTTAACCTAGTTGCCCAGTCATGGTTCATGTGCATGTTTGGTTGCTTGTACTAAAGGTGTCCCTTGCATGTAGTATTGGACAGGACCTGTCCAATGGGTCGAATCATTAGAGTTGTCCAGTTAGACAGTCTAACTTGGCCTTTGACCAGCCCCAACAGCTTTGGGACACCTAACTGCTTAGTTAGCTTGGGCAGGGAGAGAGAGCTAGCTGACACCTGGTCCCCACCTCTTTATCTCTCTCTCTCTAGTTCAATTACATGGACAATTATGCTCATCTTCTTGCCAAATTTGTATCTATTTTGTTTCTAACCAAAACAGACCTCTAGAGCTTGGTTACGAGGTATTAGACAGTGAAAAATAGTGCCTAGATCATAGTTGGTTGGTTGGGAAGGTAAAGAACAAGATTCTATGCATGATATAGGCCTTGTATTGAACAAACCAGGGCAAGAAAGGAGCATGGCAGTGCATCGGCTGTGCATGATTGTCGGTTCTCATGACTTAACCAAACCAAGGCATGATGATTTCGATGCAAACATAGTCTTATTATGCACCATAACTGATCACGTGCTAGTAAGCATCATAGATCTGGTGTTGGACAGAAGTTAGACCAAGTAGCTGTGTTGCAAACGGTGCTGCACTGCAAACCAGTCACAAAACGGTGTTTGGTCCGGTGCCTTAACGACGAAATTGTTTGAGTTATAGGCTGGTCTTGTGCATAACTGTGACTTAGGTATTGTTTGCTTGAACCAGACCTTGAGCAAAACGAAGCGGTGGACTTGAGCGGTGAAGCGAGGACATCGCAGTAGTGAACGGCGGGTAAACAGTGAAAGATTTGAGGTGAAGATTCTACCTGAACCCTAACTCTTGTTGTTGTGCTAAAAATAAAGTGAACTATGCATGTTGCTTGTTGTTTTTGCATGACTTAGCATGTAGTTTGCATGTATGAATTGCTATACTATATATACTACATGACTAGGTACAGGATGGATTGATATCTAATTGACATGCATATTGAATGGTTTATAATTTTATGGCTAAATTGTGGAATGTGATATGGTTGTGCTAATTGTGTGATGAATAGCATTTACATCTTTGGAAAGCGGAGTCGCGATCGACTTTCCAAGGGCCGTGAGGAAAGCGCTGTTAGGATCTCAAGTCCTTGTGCAATTTTAATTTTTATTACTAATTAATATCAATTAATCAAGCACAACCATAGGATCTAGTAATTAGACATTAAGCACACATGAGAAAGGGAGAAGAATCGTGTACCTCTTCCAATATCGCAATTGGAAGGCTCGACCTAGATCTTTTGGAGTCGATGGCGTGCCCACCATCACCACAACTGTGTTGACTTCAAGTCCACCAAAAGTTCCAACCATCTTCTAGAGGTTTGTGCTAGCAAACCCTAGAACGGGGCTAATTCTTTTATTTTTCTTCACTAAATTAACTATTTAATTTGTGGTTAATACTCAACACATGAATACCTATGGAAGAACAAAATTATGGCAGCAATGGAGGAGAGAAAAACCATATTTTTCTCTGAAAATTTCGGACCTCTTATTAGGAGAAAGAGGCAAGAGGTTGATCCTATATATAGCGGTGTTGTTTCCTTAATTAACAACCTATATTTAGGCCTCCAAACCTCATCTTTTTTTCACCCTATATGGACAAAATTGCCCCCTAATTGTTGGCCACGAAATGGCTATAATTAGTCATTTCATTTTGTCATTTTGCTCTTATATTAAGACATTAAATCAGTCATTTAATGGTCAAATTAATTGCCTTTTTAATTAAGCTGAATTCTCAATTCAACCAATTAAAATATGTTGAATAAAATTAATTATCAACTTATTGATAATTATTTTAGAATTAGCAAATGCATTAATTTATTTCTATATGATCCATTTGATTTAATTAATTATAACGGTTCATAACGATATATAATTAATTAATCAACTTATCATATTTCCACTGCACTTACTGCTGTGAATAAATAAATAATACATTGTATGGTTAAAATTTTATTTGTGTGACCCTTTGAGAATTTATGCTATGTTGACCATGTAAATAAATCACCATTTTATTTCCAATAATTATAGGCGATATCTAGCAACACACTATAATTCCCAATTTCACATAAATATTGTACTGCTACAGTATTTTAATCACGCATAAGAAATAAAAAGTATTTTCTTGTCTGATTCTTATGTCACATGATATCATTGTATAATCCAAGATAGGAATGTGTCATTCTTGCAGATTATACATTTCTTGATTTAGAGATGATTGTCTAGTTTGCATGCATACGATCCAACTCTATCAAGGGGCCCAAACAGATGTCATCGCTCACTAGGTATACTAATGAGGGACATACGATTTTCTTGATGAATAACTTTTTCCGCACAATTCAAGAGAACATAAATAAAGTCCGTATAGCAGCTTTTATCAGGAATCAACGGTAGACGATATTTATTGAACATATCCTCATGTGGAAAAGTTGCATCATCTCAAACTTAGAATCAGACTCATATAAAATAAATAATGACACATAACACAATTCATATATTTATTTCATTGGGTCATGTCCTGTACTATGTTCTCTAACATACACATATGCAATTAAGTTGGTAACTCTTTACCTATGATTTGTAGAACTTAATCATCACTTAACTTGCATACTATTTTTTTTATGATAATTAATGTTCCCTGTTAATTATCAAGATTACGGACGATTTAGATTTATTATTGTCATTTAATTAATGATCGACAGAGATCCACAATTTAGTTCCTCAACCTGAATGATCTGTCAATAATAAAATCTAAGAACAAATGATCAAATATCATTAATAACATAAACTAATATTTAAGTCACTAACCATTGACTTCTAAGACATAACTCCAACAAGCGCTTATGTTTCGGGACTCATATCAGTTCTTGAATGGACTGTGAGGGGGATAAATGTTCTCAGCAATTAAGTACTATTTGATTGGATTGGATTGATGATAAGGTATGGAATTGGCTGATTGGTAATCAGCCAAGTACGTTGCATGAATAAGGACCCAAAATGTGCCAGCATTTGTATTACTTGTGAAATTTGATTGCCAATAATGTGAGCTAGCTGGCAGTGCATTGCATAAACAAAATTTTACTAAATGTATTATGACTAAATTATATTTTAGATATGAACTATGTTCTATAAAAGTTAAGTGTGTATTTAGTTCTGCAACATGAAACTTTAGGTTCATGCGTGGCTGGAACTAAATATCGCACTGAGAAATGGTTTTCTTTCTCACCGTTCCATGTTTTTATGGGTTCCAGGTTGAAGACGGGGGCTGTGGACTTGAGAAGTAAGCCATGTAAATTGCATGCTATGTTTTGTTGTACTGGTGTTCTGTGGTGTGTGCTATTTGTGTAAATATGTGTTTGTATATATGTGTAAACCTCAGTTTATAAGTTTACTTGACTTCTGCTTGTGGGTTTGGGTTGGAAAACTTTACCAAAATGTGTGAATGCTTGCCTTCATAGATGGATACAACCAAGTACAAGAGAGACTATGCTGAAATTTTATTTTACATATGTTACAAGCATAACCTCAACTTTATTTTAGAACTATTGTTTGCTAATTGTATAGTGCTTAGTATGATAAAACATGGTATGTTGACATGTAGCCAGACAATAAACCTTGCGGTGCTTGCGAAGCACGTGCCTGCGACGGGAATTTGTCATGCCGCCACTGCGGGATGTGACAAGCCGTTCATTTCGCGTCTCTTTATCATGGTCTTTCGATGCTACTCTCCTTCTCCGTCAGATGCATTTGTTCTGAAGAGTTCTCAGCTGTTCTCCGCTCTCTCTCCTCTCTCGCAGATACCCTCGACGGACCGGATAGAAGGGTTCGCCCATGTGGTTTTGCGCCGCTTCCGTTGTCTCCTTCCTGTATCGGTGTTCTCCCGATGCATGAGCTGTATCCTTCTCAATCATGGACGAGTCCATGTAGAGACAAGCCCGGACACGTGCTGTTTTCACAAAAATTAAATTACAATTATTATTTTCAATTGCAATTTTATTAAAAAAAAAAGTTGGGTGCCCAGGCTTGATTGCATGAGGTGCCCAGACTCGTTACTTACTCATGTTATTTTTTATTTTATTTCCTTCATAATTTTCGTGCTAATGAGGCTCCATGTGTCTTTTTTTTTTCTCGCCTCGTTGGTTAATTGTACCTTTTTCACACCCAAGTCTTTCATGTGCTGATGTGTCTCTTTTTTTTTTTCTTGGTCCAATATCTTTTCGTGTATGTGTTGTTATATTTTGGAAGAGAATAATTCGTTGGTCCACAATAGATTAGTTTCTTTGTAATATTGTAATATGGTCACATAAATAATTAATGGATTGCAAATTAATTGAAATGGTTGATTTGATGATGATGATATTGATTTGTTCTGGATGTGTTCTCTTATTAGATTTCATTTCTAGCCTACTCCAATTTGTTTGGGACAAAAGACTTGTTGGTTGATTTGATGATAATAAAATTAATTTAGAAATGTAGTGCTATTTTTTTTAGTTTAGTAAAGATGTTATCAAATAGCCTTGACCCAATTTATCTTCAATAATAATAATAATAATAATAATAATAATAATAATAATAATAATAATAATAATAATAGAAAGCAAAAAGGCAGGTTGGTCTCATGGTCAATTGGTCAGTTGCATTGAATGAATGCTGACTCATTATTTATTTATTTATATTTATGGGATAAAATGCCACTTATCAGGATTCAGAATGACAATTAAAAAAAGAAGAAGAAAATGGAAATGTGAGAAGTGTCTTGCGAGTGTGCACTACCAGAATGTGACTTATCTGCAACGCAAAAAGGCGTCCGTATTCCGACACGAAAGGACCTTTACGTCCACTTAGCGACGCTACCTAAGGGACCCCGATAATCTAGCCCCTAATACTAAACATCTGGGTCGGACGGTCGCTAATTAATTTACTAAGTCCTTAATTCTGGGTCATTACAACGACGCAAGCGTTCTCGTTCGATGGTTGATTCGGTAGTTAAGTGCGTCGCTACTTAGAGTTTACCTTGTCGTTAGACCGACGCCTTCACTCAGCGACCCAGATAATATATTGTCAGAGTTTAGTGGGTCCCACATTTGATTACAGTCAGTATGGTGACATTGTTAATTACCGACCCTGATAATATATCGCGGGGCCCATCGTCAGAATTTAGTGGGTACCATAGTATATTCTTGTATGTGCGCATTGCTATTAATTTAAATCCAGGGTGTCGTTATAGCGACGCAATTGTTAACATCCGTATCAATTTCATTTATACAGCCATTCAATTCTTCCCGTACCAATTAGGTACCATCACTATTTAATTCATATTATTTTAATCCAATCATAGATATTTGCAATTCACAAGCATACATATATTCACATTGTATCAAACAAAAAAAAAGATCACACAATCGAGCATAAAATCTAATTGAATTCATAAATTTCATTTCATTAAAAAAAAATCAACATCCAATACAGTAATTAGGAATAACCAACAAATATTCTGATACAAATTAGAGTTCTATACATAAGAGCATGACAATTTAACTATGCTGCGATGAAATCTTTCTACCTTAAATTATGAAAACCATCCATATACTCGTGATCGACTTGCTCGTGCAGTAAAGCCGTGGTGGTGCTGACATGTGGTGGTGCAAAACTTCTACGTTGCTAAAAAATTGATCAAAACATGAAACTAAGCAATCCATCAATAAAGTTAAACAAAACTATAAAAAATTTGACCAAACCAGATGGTCAATGGACAAAAGGTTCTGACTAGGTGCTGATGTGTACCCTTAGAGATTAATATCTCAGTGACACAAGAGAAAGTAGCAAATTTAACTAAACCTTTTGAAAAATGCAGGTGGATTTACACATCAGTTTAGTCTGTTATGCCATCAGCGATTAGCCTAATAAAGAAACTAGATCATTTGTCTTGAAAAGTGCCGATCTTTATTGATACTCCCTAGTTATATTAACCATGCAAATGTCTTTCTGTAGCACCAATAATAATACCCAAATACCATATGAAATACACATGACAACATATATGTACAATTCAATCACCTCTTCTACTTCATTTCAATAAAATATAAAAAAAAACGATCTAATTAGAGAAGCCATACCTCGAGTTGTGCTGATCTTAATAGAGAAGCCAACTTGTAACCTAGAGAGATGAGAAAGAATGTAAGAAATTAGGAGAAGAAAAGAAAAAATGCAGAAAAGTGTCAATCTTTAATGATACTCCTCGTTGTAGTAATTATGCAAATGCTGGTAGAATAGGGATATATATACTTTTCAATAGAGATTTCAATTATAAGATATTCTATAGGAGTGCATGTCTTTCAATTTGCAACTCAAAACTCAAGATTACCAAATGGCCTACCCATCTCAAAGAATGAATCGGCTCCATCTTCATATCCACAGGCCACAAGCCATGAATTGTCTTAAAAAGCAGAACCTGCAATAATAAATATTAAGAAAATAAAAAATAAATTAAGAAGATTGTAATATGTATTTTGTAAAAAAGATGACATTAGTGGTGCTTTTATATGGTATCCATCACTCATATTTTGTTAACCTGAAATTTTGTACTTAAGACTCTTAAAAATTTACAAGCAATTATATTTAAACTCTAAAATTAATAGAAGGCATTTGAAACCCAAAACCACAAGGTGAACCAAAAGAAACCCAAATCACAAGAAAAGGGAAACAAGCAATCAGCGCAAGACCTGCACCTCAATGTAAGAAAATCTACTTTGGAAATTAAATAAACAATAAAAACGAACAATAGAAAACCTGTATGGAGAGAAGAATAGCAGCCACATCATATATAGGGCTGCTATTTTTTGTAGAATGCCAGGCTTATGCTCCCATCAGCATATACTACATTTTCCAGAAACGAAGTAAACATATAAAAACTAATTTTTTAAAGAAAGGAGGGTCATAAGTAAATGAAGAACAAGTATCAAAATATCTATTGAGGAGTTCAAAATTAAACAAAATTAAACAAAATGTCTATGGATGCTGAAGCACATCATACCTATTCACACTAATTCCAGCCACATATGGGATGTTAATTTCAGCCTCGTAAACCTCTGCAATTCTGAACCAATATTCATATGGTTACAGATAAAAGAAAGGTCTAGAATGGAGTCCCAACATATGTGCCTTTATCTTATAGTTTTCATAAGCATATAAACAAAAAAAGAGAGCCCAATTTCAATAATTATCAGTTTAACACTATAAACTTTAATTTTTTAAAACTAATATGCCCACAAACCCATCTCATATAAAAAAATTCAAATGGATTTAACAAAGATGTAAGTGATGATTACATGCATTTAAGATTTAAAATATATCATGAATGTACAAAAACTCAGAGCAGACCCTAATGTTGCCGGCTTCTTGGATTGCCGCTATAATTCTGGTTTGATCCATCACTTTCTGACACCCCCACAGTTGATATCACCACATCATCAGCACTGATTGCTTGCACCAACCTGGCATGGTTGTATATATCCCCCTGAAATGTTATAATATATATTACCAAGAAATTCACCAAAAATTCAAGTTGGAAATAATCACTCATTTACAAAGAGTATTGAATAATAGCAATGCCTTAGTCACTAGTCAGTTGATTTGTTTCAATTGTTCATGTGTATATAAACTAGTTAATTGTTCATTACTGCTCCTCAGTAGCTGGAAAAAAAATAATAAAACCAACAACCCCAATTATCTTTATCTTTTTGGCCATCAGAATGCAAGAACCAGAACCACATTTCAAAACAGTGCAATCAGCTAAAAGATGGATGTCATGCTGATTTGAATTGCAAATGTCATTAGAAAAGTAATTATCCTTTGCAAAAGGTTGTCGCCTTCGACCTTGTCGATGGATTTGGTGTGGATGTAGAAGCTAATAAGCTTATTAACAAGACCAAAGGAGAAGAAAAAAAAGTCAGATTCATCTATTATTTGACCTATTACTATCTAACGAATATCGGTGGATTAAAGAAAATTCCTTCCAACTACATGCTCTAAACTTGTGGAACCATAATACTTCTTTTAAAATTAGTGGAACAAACAGCTTCACCTCTTTTCATTAACAGAAAAGAACCATAATCAGAGGCTGATGCTATTGACTGGCAAGCACACAAAATATTGCATCCTTACAGGTACCATAATCAGACCGGTACCGATGCAGCTGATGCTGTATGTACTAATATACCCTTCTATAATTCACCTCTATTTAAGCTTATCCCAGCAATAGCAAAGTCATCAAATTTGTCAATTTAACTATGTATGAGTATAGACACCAGTCAATATATATACACATTTATACCTCAGGATCAAATCCCAGCAAGGACTGGGTCAAGAATTTAATTTGAAAAGTGTACATGTGTGGGGCCTACGAACTAGTATTAGAAAAACAAAAGAAAATACTAATTTACGTCTCTCACTAACACTAGAAGATCAGTTTTTCAAAAAAAATAAAAATAAAAAACACTAGAAGATCAATTTCCTATTATATGTTCTCCAATTATGAAAGAATCAGAAAGACTAAATTTTGACTTACATAACAGTACCTAAATTATACTGCCGCTCTCACCTACCTATTTCAAAAAATGTAATAAAATCCCAAAATCAAACAAAAATAATGCTTTTTGAACTTAAGAAGTACCTAGATGGAATGGAGATGGAATGGAGATGGAACATTGGATTGAATGGAGAGCTTGTCTCTTCAGCAGATAGCAAGGCCACCGACGCCAAGATCCATTCAAGCTCGGGGATCTACCGTCGTAACTTGCCTCCTCGCCTTCGTTGTTGAGGATCTCGCGGTCAGAGAGCAAGGAGAGCGATCGCGACCTAACAGTCGTGCTCCGAAGAGAAGAAGCAATTTTGTCTCAAATCAGAAAGAAAAGCGCGACTTTTAGAAATAGATAAGCAGGAGGGGAAAGAAATAAGTTTGATGGAGAAATAGAAATGTAAGAGAGCGGCGGGATAAAATGAAACCCTAGAAAGCTAAGTGTATGGACTCCAAAATTTCAGACTAAGTTTTTCCTTTAACATTGTACGAATTAGAATAGTGGTAGTGCTATTCTTTTATAAAATTCTATTTAACTACAATCATACACGAAACTCTTCTGCAATTTTTTTAAAAAATTAAAATTAATCTGTCATAGTTAATCAAATTCGTTTATTTATTTACATCTTGATCGAGCATCAAATCAACTCCAAATTTTATAACATTTATATGAAAACGCATCACTCATTAAATTGAATATAATAAATGATTTAGATTACATGTTTGATCAAATTCGTTCATTTGTTTTTCGAGCATATAGTATATTCGATAATAAAAAGATAATCGAAACTTATTGACATATATTGATTAGTCATATAAATCATAAATATATTTGATTAGTCTTGCAAATCATAAATGGGTATATGTTAGGAAATTGTCCAATTTTAATTTTGTGACTAATTACGCTTAATTAATCCAATTAAAAGACAAGCAACACGAGATCTAGTACTATAAGCGATTCGACACAAAGAGATAGGTGGAAATTATACCTCCCGCGAAATCGTATTCGCGGGGCTCGATCCTACGGCATAGAAATCGATGGCGTGCTTCTCCTTCGTCTCCAAATCGCGGCGGCCTCGAGTCCACCAAGAGGTTAACCATGCTCTAATCGATTCGTGCTAGCGATTCGAAAGAGCGTAGCTAATCCAATGGTATTCTCCTTTCTTCTTAAATAACTCTTTTATTTAGTGGAGAATCTAAGCTCAACACATGAGCAAATGGTGGTGAGAATAGGGGAGGGAGGCGCCGGCCTAGAGAGGAGAGGAGTGGCGGCTATGTGGGAGGAAGAAGGAATGTTGGTTTTTGCATCTATACATCTCTATATATAGTGCACAAACCCTACCTACCACCAACTCACTATTTACATAAAATGCCACTCTACCTACCACCAAGGCCGGCCTCCTTCATGGGCTTTTTGGGGCCTCTCAATCTATTTAATCTATCTCTAATTCATTTAATTAGAGACTCCTCCAAATGCTCTTCAATTGGGCTACCAATTTAATATACAAATTTCGGCCCAAATATTTAATATAGCTATTTATATTAAATCTTGTTGAGCTAAAATAATTATTAACTAATTAATAATTATTCTAGGATTAGCTTATGCATTAATTTATTTCCATATGATCCATTTGACTTAATTAATTATAACGGTATATAATTAATTAATCAACTCATCATATTTTCGCAATACGAACTGTTGCGAATAAATAAATAATGCACTGTATGGTTAAAGCTCTATTTGTGTAACCCTTTGAGGATTTATGCTACGTTGGACATGGAATTAAATCGTTATTTAATTCCAATAATCATAAGTGGTATCTAGCAACACGTTATGATTCCCAATTCGCACAAATAATGTACTGCTACAATATTTCAATCCTGCATAAGAGAATAATTATGTTTCTCTATTTTGATTCTTATGTCTCACGATATCATCGTATAATCCAAGATAGGAATGTGTCATTCTTGCAGATTATACGTTTCTTGATCTAGAGTTGATCGTTTAGTTGCGCGCATACGATCCAACTCCATCAAGGGGCCCAAATAGATATCGTCACTCACTAAGTGAATTAATGAGAGACATACGGTTTTCTTGATGATTAGCTTTTTCCGCACAATTCAAGAGAACGTAAATCAAGTCCGTATAGCAGTCCTTAACGGAAATCAGCGGTAGACGAGATTTATAGAACCTATCCTCATGTGGAAAATATAATCATCTCAAACTTAGAACCAAAATCATAACGAAATAAACAATGACACATAACACAATCCATATGTTTATTTCATTGGGTCAAGTCCTGTACTATGTTCCATAACATATACATATGCAATTAAGTTGGTAACTCTTTACCTATGATTTGTAGAACTTAATCATCACTTAACTCGCATACTAATCTTATATGATAATTAATGTTCCTTGTTAATTATCAAGATTATGGACCGTTTAGATTTATTATTGTAATTCTAAAGAATGATCCACAGAGATCTACAATTCAGATCCTCAACCTGAATAATCTGTCAATAATAAACCTAGGAACAGATGATAAAATATCATCCATAACATAAACTAATAATTAAGTCATTAAATTATTGACTTCTAGGACATAACTCTAACAATCTCCCACTTGGCCTAGAGTCAATCAGTAGTGATTTCTAGCCAACGAAGAATTGAGAACAATGTCATATATCTACATATATACATGTCTCGGACCTCAAAATAAATAATACGCTTAAAGCTAGTTACTCATACGTCCACCACGTATGGATGCATAACTGCATCTCGTATACTGCTCAAGGTAGAGGTCAAGTTAGAGTGTTCACTGTGTTCGCGAACCTATCCAAATTTGTTCGACCCTATATATATATATATATACTACTATATATATGTTCTTGATCATCATCATATGATATCAAGTGATATCGTTATAGATCATATTTGAATCTCCAATGTAACATTGGGTTCTTTGGGAGTAAGTTGTGGTTCGAGATGCATAGAACCATAATAGCTCGACTAAGAACTCGATCCAAAATAAACTTCTTTTATTGCTTCACAAGTTGCTATGTATTTTACTTTGGTGACGGAAACGGTTGTAATATTCCATTTAGAACACTTTCTAAACTTACAACACCACCTTTTAAGCAAAATATGTAGCTCAATCGTGATTATATCAATCCTTTGAAAAATTTTATCAGTGTAACAACTTACACGAGATTTCTTTCATCTTAAGAGATGAAATATTATATCACTCTTTCTCATAAGGTACTCGAGGATATCCTTGATTATCGTCCAAATGTGTCTCTATTGTATCCATTTGACAACTGTTTGTCATATCCTTTGGATACTACACATTGGGGCATATGCATAAATATGGCGTACAAAATGAAACTCATAATGAAAGAATGCTTGAACTGTTTCATGCACTTTCTCGAATTGAGTTGCAATAAACCGAGTTAAACACTCAAGTCACGCCACGTGACGTACAGTTAGACATCCTTTCTTGGAGTGTAACTTTCGTGTTTCTAGAACACTTCGTCAATATATGCATATTTGCTCAAACCTAACATCCATCATAATCTATCTTTATAGATTTTGTTTCCTAGGATTAGGTGATTTCGCCCAAGTTCTCATTTGAGAAAGCATTCTCCAAAGAGATCTCGACAATATTCATTTTCTAAATGTTATTCCCAATTTAATGAATTGTTATCTTGAACAATACAAGTAATACAATTATGCTTCCACTGAATATCTTGTATATACAAGATACTTTTGACGAAGTTCAACTCCTTGACTTCATTGTCAAAACTTTTATTCCAATCTCCACAATACTTGCTTTAATCCATTAATGGATCCTTGAAGCATGCGTATGTTTTTAGCAATACATAAACCTCGATTTGTGTCAAATGCACAACATCTTCCTTCATTCATACGAAGAAGACGGTTTTATGTGTTTTTCCATATATCGACATATATGAAATACAACTATTGCTAGAATGATCTTTATTGACTTATACATAGCCACAAGCAAGAAGTTGTGTTTTGTACGTAGTCAACTAGCCATTGACTTAGACATAGCTACAAGCGAGAAGCCGCACTTTGTACATAGTCGATTTGTTATCCATGTCGATCTTTCCTTTTGAAGATCTAAACGTTCTTGATGGATTGTTCCTTCATGAACATCAACCAAGGTCTATACCTTGTTGTTATACATGGATTTTATTTAAAGATCATATGAATTCGAACCATATATGTGGAATCGGATCGTTCCATCGTTTCCTTGTTTATCAATGGATTCTCATATGCTAAGTTTGAGAATGTCGTGAAGCCAATGCACCAAACGGCTTAGGCAATCAACTCTCGTTGATCTTTTGTAGGATTGGTACTTGAGGTTCATGAACTACTTCCACAATGATTTGTCGAACGAGTTCTCGACTCCTCATATATATTCCATGAGTTTCTCAAATCATCATCAACTCGTGAGATGGTTGAGTCCTCATTGGAAGGAGCGTACTATTAAACTTCTTTCAAAACAACTTGTGAATGAAGTTTCGCTCAACTCCCACTAAGTACCATGTATGGAGTGACAAGTTTCCCATAAGAGTACTTCTTGTAGTGACGCATAAACTATTTTAATGCTCACTTTACTCCCACTACTTCTTCTTGAGAATTTCAATTCATCAAGACTACATTATGATTAGCAACAACTATTTTGTTCTTATAATATTCATGGAAGTAGTGCCTTTTAATATAAAGCATCCTACAAATATATAGTGTCTTATTTGATTTAAGCTTACAAGTCAACAATACTTGAAATAAGCTTCTCAACACTAAATCTTAAGAAGCATTATACTTAGAGATCAAAATCTCGTAAGATATCTTCCTCAATAGACTTCGATGGAACATCATTCAGTGTAAACAATATTGTCCTCAAACATAATTCCCTAATACGAGTCGAATAAGTCAATTTAATTTATTATCGATCGAACTATACAAAATATTGTTCGATACCTCCACTCTTGGACATATTATTCCTCATGGAGCGAGTTGTGAAACTACTTTCATACTCTTTAGATAATATTTCAAATCATGTGACTTAACTATTTACCGTGATTAATTGTAAGACTTTTTCTTTCTCTTGAGCGGTCTTTCAACTTTACACTTGAACTCCTTTGAACTAGTCAAAAAGGTTCTACTTATACCTTATCAAATAGATATGTTAATATCTACAATGATCGTTGGTTAAATAGTAAAGTATCAATAACCTTTCATCGCACAAGTACTTATTGGTTTTTATACATCGATATGTAAAAGTCCTAATCAAGTCACTTGTCCTTAAACCTTTGTAGGTTAGAGACGCTTTTGTCATTTAACAAACATGATTCGCATATCAATCGATTTGAAATCGAATTGAATTTACGAGCTCTACGTTACGGAGACTCTCGTAATGCGATTCTCGTTTATGTATGTGACTAAGCGGTTATATATAACATGAAAGTCAAATACTTTATGTCAAGTCTTACGCATCCTATTTGTCATTCAAAACTTGCTTATCTATTTCAAGCAAATTCAATCAAGATGCATGAAATCATATAAACAAATCTATAATAAAAGAACTTGTCTTTTACTAAACATAATCATCCATCATCGAATATGAAATGGAGACGTTTTTTAGAGGTTTTAGAATTAAGGTATGCAACCTTCAATTCTAAACAAACTCTTAATAAAGGTAACTCTACGTATTCAATGGTAATGACTTAGATGAACAAGTCATTTCCTACACGGAGTTTACTTTACATCTCTCGAACATTCTCTTATTCTTCATTGCTAACACATTTCGTTAAATGCGAGCATATGAACTAGTATCAAGTTACTAGTGTAAATTAGAGATAGTGAGATATTTGAACGACAAATACACTTTAGGATTAGAATATTTCTAATCGTCACAATCATGGTATTTCGGACAACCTTTCAAATGCCTCCCATAAACGGCAAATGAAATATCTCATGTGACGTATGGTCATAAATGAGAGTCTCGAAATTTCAACTCATACCTTGGTGAAGTATTTATTGAATACTTAACCAATTACCTTTCTCACCAACAAGTGTGCGTAAAAGGTAACGTCATATCCTTTAATACTAGAAAGAGATCGTATGACAATATCAATAATCCTTGATATCGAAGATTAATATCTCTAGTTATCAATTAGCTACTTAAATCTTTCGATTTGTAAGCCAATGAAACGTTCATGTATCTTTTTATAAAAGAAGAATCTCTTTGTCAACTCATACTCTTTTATACTCGATCATAAATGATGGAGTTAATATCTACTTTCTCCAAGAACACCTTCTTGAGTAAGTGGATAAGAGCGTACGAGTTAAATCTAGTCCATATGAATTCTCTAATTCAAAGGTCTAGAAATTTCAAATGAGGATATTAGCCATACGCTTTATTGAATAAAAAGTGATTAAAAACAAGTGATTTCACGGGACAAGCTAGAGTAAATTGGACATTGGTATATTAATTTTAGTACAAGGCACAATGTTTTATATTGGACACTAGTCATTGCGATATCACGGCACAAACTATCCTTGCAAATGCAAGAAGCAAATGATACCACGTTCGTGCTGCTCCTATAAAAAGATTCATACATGTAAAAGGTAGATATTTGTAATTTCAGAAATATAATTGGTGTGTCAGCTATCTCAGGATGCTTTCAATAAAAATAATAGTTGGTGTATTAGGAAATTCTTTTTATATTATGTATATATTTTTGTCATCAATACATTTAAACAATTATAAAAAATAACTATATATCATAAACTTTTAGTGTGGAAAATGGATCGTGCAACGCGCGAGATTCCGCTAGTGTTTAAATAAAAAACATGTCGCTATTAAACGATTGTATATACAGGAAACATGTGTATAGACTATTTATTAAATTAGTAAGTATGACCTTTCTAAATTTAATTTGATAATCAATAGTACATATCATTAGTAATTAGATAATCAAAATAATATATTTAGTTACACATATATATTACATTATAAATATTATTTTACATATCATTATTATCTTTTTGTAAATAAGGATATATATGACTTTCACGCGAGTAACTAAGGTCATAAAATTTTTTTATATATTTTGACCAATAGCATAATCATAAAATTATTTTACATGTCATTATTAATTTCATATGTAATTTTTTGAAAAATTTACTTGATTCATGAATCTAATATTAACATTTTACTATAAAAGTATATTCATAGTTCACGTTTTAATGGATTCAGGTATTGGGTTTATATATTATGTGAATGAATGGTATTGAAATTGGTACACATAAAAAAAAAAAGCAATGTTTACCAAATATAGATCCATATATGCGTCGGTATGCGGACACATAAGATCACCAAGTAATTTTAATTTAAAAAGTTTAGTAACTTATTTATTAGAGTCCGTGTTGATATGTGTCAACTAGCGACTCCAATTATGCACGCCTGTAAGAAAAAAAATTTGCGTCTCTATCCGAAAGAGTTATGCGACCTAACTAATACTCGTCCCTATTGATATGTGTCGCTATACCGACACGAATTACATTCAGCATATTTGCGTCCCTACAGAGAACTAGAGAGCGTCTCTAGTTAGAGAGTTGTTGCATCCTAACTAATATTCGTCAGCCTAGCGACGCAGCTTAGAAGTCCTTAAGTTCGCTTTTTCCTTGCTGCGTCCCTATTTGATTGAGGGACGCTAACATGTTGGTGTTGCGACGCAGTAAAATGAAATTCTGGTAGTGGTGGGTTAAGGACTTAAGGCAGTTAATTAATTAATTATGTAGCTAAAGCTTTGTGCTTCCCACGTCTCTCTCCTTCTCTGAAGTCTGTACTTTTCATCATTACTTTACTCGTCTTGCGCCATGATCCCATTCGATCGAGTGACCAACTCAAACTCAGACTCAACTGGATACGTATGTAACGTATGCATGGTATCATGATTGCATTTCTTCACCAACCCTATCGACATCAATACCAATTTCAATATATATATGCATAATCGCTTATATTTTTAAACTCTCAAATCTCATCCCAAAGACTAATTATTAATTAATTAATGTCTTGAGGTCAACATATACGCGATAACAGTTGAAGAATGGCTGGATTATATTCTTTCACATTCATATATTCGTCCCAATTCCCAAATCATTATTATAATTAATTCGCATTTTACTTTTTATCTGTTAAAATTAACGAACGGCATATACATATAAATTACATTATTCATACTGAACGCGCGACGTAAAAAAAAATTATATATATTATTATTATCTTTTATGCCTATATAAAAGAAATCATATATATAATATAAGAACGCATAAGTCGATCGATCTGACACTAACAGTTGATAAATAGATTTCATGAACACTCTGCAGCTGGCAATCACGTACGTCTAATTAATTAAACTTCCGTCTATATATTGATCTTAGTTGCACATGCATTTTTCTTCCATTTTTTGAGTTTGAGAAATCCTCTTGATTCTGAATCCTCAATCCTGAGCAGATCGAGATGATGATGATCTTTGACAGGTAAGCAAAAGATTTTGGAGGTATACTTACACTTGACACTTGACAGACAGCCAACAATTTGGTTTCGTCTTGTTACGACAAATTAATTTAATTTAAATTATTTGCCTCCCGCAACTGCTGCACCTTGCATTCCAAAAGCTTTGTCAAAGCTTGTATATACTAATTATTGATTGATTCAACATCATTATTATTATCATCTTAAATAAATTTTTAATGAGTAATAAGTATATATATGATGGCTAGCCGGCCCTATTGGCTAACCATTAATTATTCTATGTCCCTTTTTTTTTCACAAAAGTGAAGTGATGATGCATGAACCGGGCGACTGTTTTCGGTTTAAACAATACACCCCCTGACAAGTTCACGAATCACGTAGCAGCACTATTTCTTGATTAATTGTTTTAAAATTTCCAATTGATAAAAGGAAGTTAACCATTGATCTTTTTATATATATATATATAGAATTTTGCTATGGTGAGTCACATTCAAAAACTCCGAAATCTAGTTTAATATGACCAATCCAAATCATCAAATACGATCTTCTTGTTGAAATCTCTATGCAAATCAAATTTTATATTTTTTTGAAATTTCTAAGTATTTTTTTCGGATTTTTAAAAACTGCTGCTTTTGAACGGTTCAAAACTAATTAGATTAACGATTTTCTAAAATTAAAAAAAAAACTTAAAAATTTCGAGACAAATATAAAATTTGGTCTGTATGGAGATTTCAATAGGAAGATCGTATTAGACGGTTTAGATCGGTCATTTTGAACCAGATTTAGGAGTTTTTAGCCCGACTCACGGACCCTCTATGAGTCACGACTCACCATAGCAAAACTCATATATATATCTTGAGCATGCAATGCATTGACATAAAGTTCTGATAGGGCCGGGAAGCCAATTGGGCATGTCGTGTCAAAGTTCGCGTCGTATTGGAGACTTTTAAACATTGACAGGTCTTAACACAACACAAGTTGACCCATGACACGACACGGCATGTGACACGACAAAAATTAATATTATTTAGAATTTATTAAATTATATTGAGTTTATATTTAAATTTAAGAACTTTTATTCCTATTTTTTTATTCAATCATTAATTTTTATTTTAATATATGAAGTCAAAATATATTTTTTATGTTTTAAAAATTATTTAAGTAATTTTTAAAGAATTTTAACAAAAAATTAAAATAAATTGTAATATGACACGGTGTATCAACTTGGTGGTGCCTGTCGTAGGCGCAATTCCTTCCCTTTTGCTTTCTCTTTATCATGGGCTCCGTTTGGATTGGTTAGGAAGAAGGAATATGAGAAGAAAGAAGAAAAAAATTATTATAAACAATTCAAACTCTTCACAATTTACACACTTCCCAATACTTCTTCCCACACATATCCAAACGGAGGCAGATATAAGCTTTCCAGTGAGGTCACAAGGGAGTTGACAATGTCGGCGAAATAAACAATGAAAAGGAAAGCGCGGATAACCGGCACGCAAAGAAAGGAAAGCTTCGTTCGAAAATGAATAGAGAGGAAAGAAATAAAGTGAAATTGGTAAGCTAAGTCTCCGGAGTTGGCATGTTATGTCATAATGTGTGTCATGTTAATCAATTCTTTTACATAACACGTTGAAAATAATAACTCAAGTCAACACGACACAACACGAGCTCTAATATGCGCATGTTTTAACACACACGACATGATACATTTGCAATACCAGTGCTTGGAGATGGTGAAATACAATGGGCAGTGGTTTGGTTTAGACAGAGTACATGTCATGTTGTTCATAAAAGTAACGAGGGTGCAGTATTAAGAAGTGATAGAGCGCACAAAATGGGAAAGAAATATTATAAAATATTGTACATGTAGCAGTAGTAATAATAATAATAATAATATGGTCAAAAGAGTAGCATTGGACAAAATGAAAATTGAGGAAGCTGAAGGAATGAGGTTGTGAGAAAGGCCTGTGTGGTTGCAATTAATTAAGTAAATGAAAGGAAAGAATGGTTTGGTTAGAAGAATAGGATTGGAGAATGGAGAAGAGAAGGCAGTGACATGTAGAGAGGAGACAATTGGGCGATACTACCAAGTACCAAGTACCAATTACCAATTACCAAACAAAGAAAAAAAAGACAATTTATAATAGTAATAAGTTATTAATTAATAAGAGAGGAATTGGGATTAAAATAAAAAAAATAAAGATGGAGGAGGTTGGATGGAACGATGAATGATGACTGATGTGAACTGTGAACAAGGAAGGAAAGGAGGCTCTGAAAATGCTGGCCTCAATTGGGCCCCAGTGACCAGTGACAAATGAAATAATAATAGAAATTGAAAAAGAGAGAAAGCGGCGGAGAATGCGGTGGTGGATTAGTTGCCTTGCCTAGTTGTGTGATGAAGAGGAACGAGGAATCAGGAATGTATTTTTTTAATTAATTCCTTCATTCGTTGATATATAAATATAAATATAATACAAAAAAAGAAATGCATTTTTTAAAGAGGGGAGGGGATTGATATTTCTGTTTCTATTTGTATTTGCAAGTAATAAGAGGAGAAAGAGAAGAAGGGGAGCATACTCATAACTCATTGTCGTTCTCATTCTCATACTCATAACTTGAATTGAATTGAATTGAATTGAAAGGAGAAAGAAAGAAAGGGGACAAGACAAGGAAGCTGCATTGCATTGCATTGCATTGAAGCTGAATAATAGGAAGATGGGAGGGCGATGCTCGAAGAGGGTTTCGTCGTGCCTCTGGCAAGACTGGCATCCGGACTTGAATGCCTCTGGTATGTATGATTATGATTTATGAATGTATCTCTGGTCTCTAGCTCTACTGCTGTATATATATAGCCATACATAACATAACATAACATAACATAACATAACATAACATAACATAAGCCAAGCAAGTTTTCATTGTATTGGGGCAGAGGCAGAGGCAGAGGCCGACCATGTTGGGGCAGGGGCATTCGCATTTCCTTTTGAGGAGTTCACCCTCGACGAGCTGCGTGCCGCCACCGACGGCTTTTCCTCCGACCGCATCGTCTCTGAGCACGGCCCCAAGGCCCCCAACGTCGTCTACCGCGCCACCCTCTTCCGTTCCGGCCGCACTGCTGCCGTCAAGCGCTTCAACGCCTCCGCCTGGCCTGATTCTAAGCAATTCCTCGTAACTTCTTTTTTCTTTTTTTTTTTATATTTATTAGTAACCATGCACTCAGTGTATTAGCAATTCCTTCTTAAATGCTGCTAGCCTTCTGCTTCAGGACGAGGCCAAGGCCGTCGCCCGCCTCCGAAGCCATCGCCTTGCCAACCTCATTGGCTGCTGCTCCGAGGGAGGCGAGAGGCTCCTTGTTGCCGAGTTCATGCCTCGTCAAACCCTCGCCAAGCACCTTTTCCACTGTATCTATATCTATCTTCCCTTCTATTATTTGGTTTCTCAAGTCTCAACTCAACAACTTTCTTTTTCTAATGGCAATTGGGCAATTGGGCAATTGGCAGGGGACACCCAACCATTAAATTGGGCAATGCGGATCAGGGTGGCTCTCTACCTGGCACAAGCATTGCACTACTGCGCCACCCAAGCAAGAACTCTCTATCATGACCTTAATGCCTACAGGGTCTTGTTTGATGAGGTTTCTTTTTCACTTCCCTTCATCACTGCTCATCCTTTTCTCTGCCACACACGTCATCTATATTTAGTAAGTAATTGTCATTTATTTTGTAGGATGCAAACCCCAGATTATCTTGCTTTGGCCTTATGAAAAATAGTAGAGATGGCAAAAGCTACAGCACTAACCTGGCCTTCACGCCTCCTGAGTACCTTAGGACTGGTAACTAGTACAATACTAAAGGAATCTCTTTTTCCAGCTTAATTAGGTAGTACATTGCTCAAATGAGTCTTAATCACAAGCTTTGGGATTAATTCAGGTTTAAATGCAGCAGTCTTGCTTGCGAGCAAGGTTCTAGTGCCACTAAAAGAAGTGCCCCAACTTCATATTTCATCAATATTTACAAATTTTAAAATTCAAATGCTGAATCGAAGCCATTGATCTTGTTCAATTTACTGAGCAACGTGTTTTCATATGTTTTATAAAATTTGGAGTTGATTTCATACTCGATTAAGTGATTAAACGATGAACGTATTATAATTAATCAGTCATAGTTAACCATATTCGCTCATTTTGTTGGTCACTTGATCGAGTATCATCAACTCCAAATTTTATAAAAACTTATATAGAAACACATTGCTCATTAGATTTAACAAGATCAACTATTTGGATTCACCATTTGAATTTTAAAATTTTTAAATATTAATAAATTATGAAGTTATGGCAACCAAAACTGGTGGCACTAGAATCTTGCTCCTTGCTCAAATATGGGTCAATTACAGGATTCAGAGTAAATTAAGGGCTGAACTTCTCTTTTTTTTTTTTAGGTGGTTAAGCAAGGGGCCGGGATATCCCTGCCCAAACACTATAGGGCAGTGGAATTACAATTGCATTCAATAATTGTATCTTGATTTTTTTGGCAGGTAGAATTGTTCCAGAGAGTGTTGTATATAGCTTTGGTACTGTTCTCCTTGATCTTCTTAGCGGGAAGCATATTCCTCCGACTCATGTAAGTTTTCTCCTAGTTCAGTTCTAATGCAGTATGTTCTCAGTCATCCTTGATGGGAGCAGCAATAGTTGTTGATTGATTACAGTCACAGAAGTACCATAGATCAAACAAAAAAATTATTTGAGAAAAGATTGGGTTTGTGGTGCAGGCACTTGATATGATCCAAGGTAAGAATTTTCTAATGCTGATGGATTCATGTTTGGAGGGGCACTTCTCAAATGCTGATGGAATGGAGTTGATGCGCTTAGCTTCTTCCTGTTTGCAGTACGAACCCCGAGACAGACCAGTTATCAAGTCGTTACTGGCTTCTCTAACATCCCTTCAGAAAGACGCTGCAGTAATTCCTTTTTCTTTTTAACTTTTCTGTGTGTTTGTTTCAAGGATTCTTATCTAAAATATCTGCACAACGCCATCCCATAAGTAATCTGGAGATATCAAAAGGCCTCTTTCCTTTCCTGAAATGCAGAGAATATTTTTGCAGTGCTGTTACAGGTTCATTTATACTAGCTAAATAGTTACAGCTCCAGTCTCTATTTCCACAATCTGTAATTTTTCTATCGCCTTAGAAAATAGGTAGGTTCAAGTTTCAAACTACTTTAACCTCCTCCTGCCATAATCGCATGATGATTTTGACCTTATTCAGTCATGAAGGTTTTTATCCCCCTCAATATTCATGAAAATCAATTTATTTACATTTGAAGGGATTATTTACAATACAGCAACAAGTAGGCTTCTGCATTATCTTCCTTTTGGCCTCACATCTTTTTTTCTTCCCTTGCATTTGTCATCACTCATATTATGAGGCTTGCTTCTGATGTATGACAGCTTCCTTCCCATGAGCTTATGGGGATTCAACTTGGAGTGCAAGCACCAGAGCTAAGTGTGCCGCTGTCTCCTCTCGGAGAAGCATGTGCCAAGGGTGATACTGATGTTATACATGAAATTTTAGAGAGCGCTGGATACATGTTCGACGAGGGTGTAGTCAGTGAGGTATGACTAGTCAGGATTTTGCTTCTCTTTTCTTGTTATAGTGCTGTGTCACTTGATTTCTATATAAACTAAGAGTTCGTGCCAGAGCTGTGATGGCGAGATTCAGATTGAATGTGACAGAATGATGTGGCTTTCAGGAGTTCTTAAGATTCATGCGACATATTGGTTGGATGGTTGAATCACCTGTCTTAGTTCTATAATAGAGGAACTGTTGCAGCAGATATGAATTCACAGATTAGATCTGGTTTTGGCTTTTTCAATAGCAGTATCTGCTGACTGGTTTTTAGCGGTATCCATGACCACATTATTGGGTAAACATCTTTGCAAAATTCAATCATTGGAATTGCAAGTCTAGTAATGCGATTCTTTTTTATTTGCCCAGTTGCAAAAATTGGAAAGAAAATACTGGTGGTGTTGGAGTCACGTGTGGATCAGAGACTCGTGTGATGATAAAAAATGTTTACTTAAAGTTGTGATGTTGATTTTTTGACTTGTATATGCAGCCATCATTCCAAATGTGGACCGGCCAAATACAGGAAAGCCTCAACTTCAAGAAGCAAGCAGATGCTGCCTTCGGAGCCAAGGACTTCACAACTGCAGTTACCTCTTATACTCAGGTAAAGTACACTGTCATGATTTCAAGATCTCAAAAGTTTGTTTCTTCTTTGAAGGGAAGAGGAGAAATTGACAGGCCATCAGTGTGGTCTGCTAGAGATCACTGTCATTGCAGTGCATGTAGTGCATGTAGTAGAATGTAAAACTTAAGCGCATGTAGCACCAATCTTTTTGACGAGAAATCTGTCGTGGGGTTGACCTGGTACACAGTGCAGTGAGCTCCTGAAACATTAACAGGGAATGGAAAAGGATTCCAACATTGTTGTTAACTATTTTAGTAATGTCAGTATCCTTCTTTGGCTAATAGATATTCCAACTCTGTGGAGGGCCATCGATGACGCGCTCTAGTCCCCTTGCATGTATAATCCTGGTTACAGTAATTAATGAAATGTTTTTGGTTTAATGCAGTTCATTGACAGCGGAACCTCAGTATCTCCAACAGTGCTAGCAAGGCGGTCGCTTTCGTACCTGGCAAAGGGGCAGCTGCAAGAGGCGATAGGAGATGCGATGCAAGCGCAGGTGGTGTTCCCACAGTGGCCGATCGCTCACTACTTGCAAGCGGCTGTTCTGTTCAGCCTCGGGATGGAGAGAGATGCCCAGCAGGCGCTGCAGGCTGGTGCTACTTTGGAAGCTAAAATGAATACCAGATTGAGGCCTGTATAGCTGCTTTCCTTCGAAATTATGCATATATATAGAAATATCTCAATATAACCCTTTCCCGCTCTAGCCCTGTCTATGAATCTACATGCATTTCCCCAGTTTGCTTCTCGGTAAAGAAGATGCTCATAGATATCGATGCTTTTGCGCTTCATTTTATCATTTTTACAATTTTTTTTTTTTTGTTATTTATTGTTTACCATGTGACAAGTAACATCCTACATTTTGGCAAGCTATTATCACCTAACCTCTTTATTGGGGGCACGGAGCTGGCTGATTAATTATTTAATTAGTGGGGCAAAAGGATGTGGCAAAAGAGCCTTCTTTGTTCAGTTTGACCAGGAATGGTGTTTTAATTTAGATGTGAAATGGAATGATTTGCCTTGTTTTTGTTTATAGATTGATATTTTTATAGTAGAAATCAATTCAAGCAGCAGCTTGAATAATTTTTTTGTTTAGGGAGGGTTGTAATGGGGCTGTTAGTATTCAGTGTGAATTAATCCTTATTTACTCTAATCCAACTTTGGTAAACGCATAGCATTGTAATTTTGTAAACTAGCATAAATGTTGGGAACTGGGATGGGATGGCACATTGATTCAACGCGGCAGGATTGATTAATTAGTAATTATTGATTTGATGCGTCTCTCTATTCCCGCCTGAATCGGCGCCATTACATTACATTACATTACATTTTTCTTCTCCTACTCGCACTCTTTCTCCCTTTCCCTTTTTCCCTTTTTTCTTCCCTTTGCGTACCGCCCAATTTTAATTAATTTATTTATTTATTCAGTACCATACCATGCCATTGCCTTGCCTTGCCTTGCGCCATTTCCCATTCCTTCCCTTCCCTTCCCTTCTATCCTCTTCTCTCCCTAGCTTTCTCCTTCTAATTCCAAATTCAAGGTTATTCATTTCTTCTTTTTTCTTTTGTATTTTTGCTCAATTTCAATTCACTTTTATATATTAGTAATGCAATGCACTCAGCACTTCCTACCTTACTATTTTCCAAATAAGCCAATGTTGCTATTTGCTCCCCATCTGTCCTTTCCTACACCCTTTGATTTAGGTTGCTATTACAATTTACAGCACACAGCAGTGCGACCTACTTTTTCTTGGCGCCTATTTCTAGCTACTATACATTAGCTAGGACCCTACCAATTAAAAACCTGTTATTTTACTTATTAGTTTTTTTTGGCCTTGTGACATTTTTTTCCTCTCAGTTTTATATACTTTTTAAAGTTTGACTGAATTTTCATGGCATGCTACATCTGTACGCAATAAAAGCAAGTTCTGACAGATTGAACTTGCATATCATTTGTCGCATAACAGACTTCCTTTTGGTCTTTTCTTCTCTTTTCCTTTGTTTCATCGATTCTTTTTTAATCTTTTTTACCATTTTGCAGGTTTACTCGATGTCTATTGATTTTATTTCAGATGTGGTGGTACATAATGATCCAGAAGAACTTGAGTCCAGATATAAAAGTGAGAATATCAGTTCCCGAAGGAATGATGCATCAATTTATGAGATTATTCAGAGTTTTCTAAAACAAGGAAATTCTTCAATCATTAAAGTCGCAACAAATGTTGCAAAAAGAGCAACTCCGGCAAGGTGGATACATCATGCTTCTCTGTACCATCATCATCTATGAAAATAATTTATCTCAGTTTTAACTACTAGATTAGTCAAGCACAATTTCAGTACCATATCAGTGTGTACAATATCATTTATTAAACCTGCACGCTGATACTGAACAACTATTAATTTATCTCTTTTTTTTTTTTTTTTGTATGGAGGCATTGTCTTTTCTCCTTGTAAGTTTTATGGATAGAATTGGCTAACTCATATGTCATACCGCTTTATATCAGGTTAACTAGGAAGAGTAGTGCACTCTTTGATAGCATGTTTGAAGATGTTGGAAAACAGCCTAAGATAAAATCAGGACCCTTGTTGTCTGGTTTCGCATATTGTCTTTCTTCTTGTAGCATGATATTGCTCAATAAAGTGGTTCTCTCTGGCTATAACTTCACGGCCGGCATATCACTAATGCTATACCAGGTGAATATGAGATCTAATTTTCAAAGATAATTTTGTAATGAGCTAATGGGAATCTATCCTTGTATGTGATAATTGAATGGAATGCATCAATCAAAATTGGGGATCAGTTGAGGCACATATGCTGCACAGGAATCGTCAGTTTTATGTTATTAGTACTGTGGCCAATTGGTCATCTTCCTCAGTTTTCATTTAATTATTTTAAAACTTAAGGCTTTTATTTTGCCTGGTGTTCCATGCAGAACCTTGTTTGTGCTATCATTATTATAGCACTTGGATTCTGTCGTGTCATTTCAACAGAAAAGATGACATGGAAGTTGATTCGAGTTTGGATGCCTGTCAATATTATTTTTGTTGGGATGCTTTTCACAGGCATGTACAGGTATTGAATTCTTGTAAATATATTCCAATTCCAACAGCTAAATTATATGCAACGTATTATGCTTAGCTGTGTTTTGGTTGCATGTCTTGCTAACTTCTTTTCAGTTTGAACTACATAAATGTTGCCATGGTGACAATTCTGAAGAATATGACAAACATTTTAACAGCAATCGGAGAAATTTATCTATTTAGAAAAATCCAAAGCAGGAAAGTTTGGGCTGCCCTTTTCCTAATGGTAAGTATTTGTTTGCTTCCTTATAATGGAATTACTCAAACTTTGTGAATTTGTACTAGTACTGTTGGGAGCAGCATCATTTCTATTAAATTTGATATAGATTGTGGTAAACTATATATGTTTTGCTTTTTATGATGAGTGCCTTAGAAGATGAGGAATTTACATAATAAGTCTTTTAATCATATTGAAATAGGATTGTGGTGGTACTAGCTGGCTAGGATTGAAACCTATGTTATATGAATACGGGTACGATTACCGTACCCGATATGGTACAGGTACGGCGGTCCGAAAATTTTCAAAAAATCTACGGTACGGGTATGGCGATATATACATTATTATATTATATATTTTAATTTTTTTAAATATGAGAGTTAGGGTATATGAAATTTTTTAAATTTCTTAATTGTTATGAGATTTGAGAAATTTCTTAAAAAAATATGAGGTTTAAAAAATCATTTAATAATTTTATAAGCCAATAATTGAAAAAAAAATTTATCATTAAATTTCTTATAATTTTGTGAGAATGAATGTATAATTTTATATCCAAATGAATTTGGAAAGATCCTCAAATAATTTAAAAGCTAAACTAAATTTCTTGTAATTAGACACCTCTGTTGTCATATGAATGGAGACAATAACAGAAATAGGGGAGGTGAAATTCATCTCTGGGGCTTGTTTAGTCCACAACGTATTTCTACCAAAAACTGGCCATTATATATTGCTTGTGTTGAGACATCGACACAAAAATCATGCATGTTCGGATCGGGTGCGGCCGGTTGCGTACGTCTCTCTACGTGCGTGGGCGAGCGTGTGTGGACCTGGTCCAGGCGTGGACAACATGGAGCTACGTGAATGGATTTTCCATGACATCTGGATCTGATACGCATACCGTACCAGTACCCGGTACCGGTACTCCTGCATATAAGTACCGGGGTAACATAAATTGAAACAAATGGGCTTACCTCGAATTTGATCTATTATACTCAGATTTAATGTCAAAATTTGATCTATTATACTCGGCTTTAATGTCAATTGCATTTTGCAGGTTGTATCAGCCATATGTGGAGGAATAACTGATCTGTCATTTCATGCCATTGGGTACATGTGGCAAATCTTAAATTGCATCTTAACCGCAGCATACTCGGTACAGTCTCAGATAGTCTTCATGTTGCAGTACTTAGAGTTGTTTTACCTTTTCAATTTCACTTCATACCTGTCTCTGAGAACCATCAATTTGATTCAAACTCGAAGATTATAATGCCCGATTTTGATTTTGCACAATATCCTGGACTTGGAAGAACACGAGGAAGAATGAAATATACCAAAAGCAATAACTATTATGAACCTGTTACAAGCAAACTAAATGAAAATTGTATCTGTCTACTAAATATGAGACCTGCAAATGGTGTGTGCTTTCATGTTCTTAGGATACATTTATTAAATTTTTTGTTGGAGCATTTATATATGTAGTTCATGTAAGATTAATAGCCTTCGTTGCTGTTTGTTTGTGCAGCTAACACTACGAAGAGTGATGGATACAGCAAAGCAGTCAACTAAATCTGGCTCTCTAAATGAATTTTCTATGGTGTTACTAAACAACTCACTTTCAATACCATTTGCAGTTCTCTTGGTTTTGCTATTTGGTGAATGGGAATATGTTTCAAATGCGTAAGTACTGTCCCACTTTATCTACTTAATTAGCAAGGACATCGAACTAGTAGTGAATTGTATATCTATTCACCAACTACTGCATAATGTGTATGCTCAGTGCTTCTTTGCAAAGCAAGTTGAGTGCTGGAACATATATCGTTTGTTTCTTAGTTAATTTGTGAAACTTTTGCTGCTCTAGCATTTGTTGTTGTATGCTCTATTAATATATTATCGGCTTGCAGAGAGGTTATTACCATACCAATGTTCTGGTTTGTCGCCACAATAAGTGGCGTGCTTGGTCTTGCAATCAGCTTCACATCAGTCTGGTTCTTACATCAAACTAGCCCCACGACTTATAGGTAAGAGTACTTGTAGAAGTGATGATTCTGCAATTTTTAGTTGTAGTCTATTTCTATGCTCTCTAACATATCCTGTTTTTTGTCCTTTCTTTTCCCCAATGTAGCCTTGTCGGCTCCCTTAACAAGATTCCTATTTCTGTTGCTGGCATCTTGCTATTCAAAGTTCCTGTTAGCATCCCCAACTTGTTTAGCATACTCTTTGGTAAGGGTTTGCTCTCATGAATTAGTCATTTACTTTTAGTATTCTTTTTTGTTTTGAGCAACTGTGGCCATGGCCCATGGCTTGGTGAGTTTGCATCCTTGTGTGTTGCATTGTCGCTTCAATTACTAGTTGTGAAATATCAATTCAAAATCCGATTTAGGAAAGCACATTCTTTTGTTTTTAATTTGATATGAACCATTTGTTTCACATTTTGTTTTTTTTTGGCAGCAGATTTGGAGTTATATTTCTTGAGAACTTACCATTTGATCAAACTATGCAGGTCTTTTTGCTGGAATATTCTTCGCGAAGGCAAAAATGTCCTAATTGTGTAATTTTTGGGGAAATTATATTGAGGTTATTTTGTTCCAAATTTGATCACGTTAGAAGATATAGATATTTAAGAAGCATTTTTTGTCATTTGTAATTCTTAATTAATCTGTACTGGAAAAACTGCACCGGTTAGCATGAAAGAAGCGAGAATAAAGCCCAAATTACTAACATACAAATCATATGTACGCTTAGTTTGTCTTGTGTTTCGGCTAAACACAAGACAAACTAACCACGTTGGACATACTTTTTTTTTTTTTAATATACGGAAGAATGAATAAAATTATTAATTTTGGTTGAGGGAAATTAAAATGGAGGAGGAAAGGGAAAAGGGAAAATGAAGGGAAGGTAAAGGGACACCTATCCCATTCCCATTCCGCGTGACATTGAGATTTGAGAGGCCCAAAATCGAAAAGAAATTATTTTTATTTTTTTAAAGTTTGGGGTTGGGATAAGGTGCTTGTGGACGGCTCGTGTTGGGCATCTGGCTCGTTTCCGGACCATACGCGCATGGCGTAAATATAAAGCAATAACAAAGTGGTGGGAGTTGGAACGCCTCGTCCTTGAACGGTGACAAGTTACTTACGTTACAAGTTACAAGTGCAACTAGAACTAGGAAACACACACAGTTCACAGTTGCGGCAATGGCATCTCTGGGCATGGGCTACACTACTCTGCCCGCGGCCAAGGCCAAGGTCACGGCTGCCGGCCGAGCGAGGAGGCCGGCCGTGGCAGTCGCACTCGCCACCAAAGGCGCTGCTGCGGCCGGAGCCAAGGCAGAGGAGAAGGGGCTCCTCGACTGGATCCTGGGCGGCCTGCAGAAGGACGACCAGCTCCTCGAGACCGACCCCATCCTCAACAAGGTCCAGGCCCAGGGCTCCTCCTCCGTCTCCGTCAAGTCCAAGCCTGCTGCCCCCAACAGCGGCGCCGGCGCCTTCGGTGGCTTCGGCGGCCTCTTTGCCAAGAAATGAAGCCCTCCGCCTCCACTCATACATCCGTCCGTCTAGTTTTATTTTGCTTTTCTTTACAAGGAGGAGAACCAAACATATATATATGAATTGTATGCCAATTAATTCTGATAATTTTTAATCAATGTGGTTGCAAATTTCAGATCAAACCACCATTTCTTTCTTTCTTTCTTTCACTCTATCATGCATCTTTATTTTATTACATTTTTTCATTATTTCTTAATTTGTTTACTTTTATTTATTTATTAATTATTATTCTTTTTTTAATAAAATACTGTCACACGGCACTTCGGTCGTTATTTTTTTATTAATAATTATTAGGCGTTAATTAATGATTTTAGTAAATAAATAAATAAAATGTTTAATTATACTAGACGTTGGAAAGCTGCCATAACCATTCACCATTGGCATCTGCCCTTTTTTCTCACTGCGTTTTCCTTCGTCTCCGTAAAATTTTTTCTTGGAAAATAAAGGACCAATAAATGTACATTTTTTCCTCTCCGTTAAATTTTGTCAGTCCCGATTGATTCTAACAACAAAGATAATAACCCCTTTCCGATCTATTAAATTTTGATTGATTGTGTATATAAAAGAAAAATGTTTTCAATGTTCCCATAGAGGATTGCTAAAATGCTATGCATAGCACGGATGACCTTCATGCTACGGATTCGTTCTTGAATTTCATGCTTCAAATAACCAATCAAAATCGTTCATTATCTTCTTCATATTGAAATCTCATTAGAAACCAAATTTTATATTTTTTTGAATTTTTTACTATTTTTCTCAGATGTTTGAAAATTTAAAAAATATTAATTTTGGTTTCTAATGAGATTTCAATATGAAGAAGATAATGAACGATTTGGATCAGTTGTTTGAAGCATGAAATTCAAGAACGAATCCGTAGCACGAAGGCGATCCGTATTATGCATAGCATTTTAGCAATGGTGAGTCGCGAGTCGCGACTCACAAGAGGGTCCGTGAGTCGAGCTGAAAACTCCTAAATCTTGTTAAAAATGATCGATCCAAACCGTTCAATATGATCTCCCAATAGAAACCTCCATGCTAACCAAAATTTACATTTTTTCGAAATTTTTAAGTATTTTCTCGGATTTTAAAAAACTGCTATTTTTTAATGGTTCAGAACTAATTAGATTGACGATTTTTTTAAATTTCAAAAAAAAAACTTAAAATTTTTGAAAAAATATAAATTTTGATAAGCATGGAGGTTTCGATAGGGAGATCTTATTGAACGATTTGAATCGATCATTTTGAATAAGATTTAGAAGTTTTCAGCCCGACTCACGGGTCCCTCTTGTGAGTCGAAACCATTGTCTTGCAAAAATAATTGATTTTTGGACGCAAAAATCAAGCAACGATACTCAATGTTGATTTAATTTTTCGGCATAGGGGGTGTCAATTTTAATGATATTAAAATGATAAAACAATAATTTAATGAGGATTGGAAATGAGTATATGAGTTTATGAAGGCCCATTTAGAATAGAATAGATTAGAAGTGTAGTGAGTAGAGAAAAGGAAGGAAGGTAGTAATTGTAATTTGTAATTTGAAGGTAGGCAGTAGAGAGTAGATGTAGATGGATAAGATAAATGAGTTAGCATTTAATAATAATAAATGCTAATAATAATAATAATATTATTATTATTATTATTATTATTATTATTAATATGAAAGAGTTTAATAAATAAATAAAGATTGGCCTAAGAATTGAGACAGCAGCATGCATCTGTTGGGTGTTGGGTTGCTGTGCGGATCTCAATCGTTTATTGAATAATAATTAATCAATAATAATTGAGACAGCGTGAAAATTGACTAATTTTGTAATAAAAAAAGTGGAGGGGCTAGTATATAAAAATAGATGTGCAATAGGAAAAAAAATGGAAGGCTGAACCATGTATATTTCTATACCGTGCACATGCGCAGATTTGTTTGGTGGATTTTCTGCAGCGCAGCTTTTGTTATTTGCATTGCAACTTGCAGGTAGATAATAGGCATGATGATTAATTGATTATGAATGAATTTGCGTCCTTGATTTATTTAATTATTATAATGATGATTATGATTTAATTAATTAATTATGAATAGCATTAGTAAATAGAAGATAGGTTGCTAGTTCCTTTTTGAGTGGTTGACTGGAACAAAGCAAAAGACGAAGAAATTTTGATAAAATCACAAACCAACAGTGACAAGTGACAACTAACAAAAGAGAGAGTAAGAATGGGGAGCAAGAGCAGGACGGGTGGGGTGGCGACGGTGGCGGATCTGGTGTATCGGGTGGCGTCGTCGTGCCTGTCTCAGCGGCTGCCCGGCACGCGCACATTCGAGGAGGAGGACGAGCAGTGGAGCAGCGGAAGCAGCAAGGAGCATGAGCACGAAGAGGAGCATGTAGACTCCATCTCCATCGCCAGAGCCATTGCCCGAGAGAAGAACGACGAAGATGAGGAGGAGGAGGAGGAGGAGCAGCAGCGCCTCCGCCTCTGGGAGCAGGAGGACAAAGATCCCACTTCAAGTTCAAGTTCAGGCAGCAAAGATCAATCCCAATCGCAATTGCATATGATGGACTCTCTTCTCGCTCACGTCTTTCACTCCGTCTCTGCCGTCAAGCGCGCCTACAGGTAACAGCTCTTCATTTCATTTAATGCTCTCTCCAATCAATTAATATCAATCCTCTCCCTCCCTCCCCCTCCCTCCCCCTCCCAGGACCCTCCAGCAGGCCCACTGCCCCTGGGACCCCCACAAGATCCACGCTGCTGATGCTGCCCTCGTCTCCGAGCTCCGCAAGCTAGACACCCTTCGCGACCGTTTCCGCCGTGCCCGCATGCGTGCCCCCACCACTCCTGCTTCCCCACCACCAATGCTTAGCGATGCTGTGGCTCCCTACGAAGCCGCCCTCCATGACTTGAAAAACGACCTCAAACTCAAGGACGCTGAACTCGAAAATCTCCGCCACAGGCTCCGCCATTCTGAGCTGCTCGCTGCTACTGTCCCTAGCAAACCCCACTCCCGCTCCCATTCTGCCAGATGGGCTACCTTCTCTAACGGACTTGGTAAATTAAACTCACCCTTTCTCTCTAACAAGCTATCAATCAATTATAAACTTCTTACCTTAAGCTCTATAGTATAGATCTCTATGAATTATTATTAACCAACAACAAATGTCATCCAGGAAGCGTACAGGCCACCGCAATTCCACAGTTGTTTGAGGTGGGCATGCTGCAAATGAAACCAGCATCCAAATCGTTCACATCCCAGCTGCTTGCCCTCATGAGAGCAGCTCGGTGGGACATCCCTGCCACCATGCAATCTCTCCTCCCCGGAGCCTCATCAAATCTTCCACCTCAGCATGCAAAGTTTGCTCTGGAGTCATACGTGAACAGCCGCCTCTTCCACGGCTTCGAGCATGAATCATTCTACTTGAACGGGTCACTCGCCTCACTCCTTGACCCAGCCGCCTTCCGTAGGAGCTGCTTCTCTCAGTTCCAGGACATGCGCACCATGGACCCCACTGAGATGCTGGGTGTGCTTCCAACATGTCAGTTTGGCCTTTTTGCTGCCACAAAGTACCTATCGCTTGTTCATGAGAAGATGGAAGAATCTCTTTTCGGTCATAAAGAGCACCGGCAGCAGGTCATGGCAGGGATCCACCCTAGGACGGAATTTTATGCAGAGTTCCTTCGCACGGCAAAGGCCGTGTGGATGCTGCATTTGTTGGCATTTGCGCTTGATCCAGCACCGACCCACTTTGAGGCTAGAAAAGGGGTGGAGTTCCAGCCCGAGTTCATGGAGAGTGTTGTGAGGTTTGCAACTGGGCGTGTGCCGGCTGGGTGGGTTGTTGGTTTTGCAGTTTCACCGGGGTTCAGGCTCGGCAACAGGTCTGTGATTCGTGCTAGGGTTTATCTCATCCCTAGAAATGCAGGACAGTAGAATTAGTCCAATTTAGATGGAATTCCTAGTTAAGGTTTTGGTCTAGTTAGCAGGGTAGTTGCAGGTCTCAGTTAAAACCATCTGTTAATTTGAAGCAAATTTGATGCGGTTAACTGGGTTAGATGTTTTTTTTTTGTTTTTTTTTTTAAATCAATGCTTTGTAAGGCCGGTTGGTAACAGCTTCAACTTCAAAGTACTGTGTCTGTGAAATGATGAGATTCATTTCGTATTACATGATGAAATTATTGCTAGGCCGGCCGTTTCTATTTTTCTTTCTGATCATGTGCCAACGATACATCGAAAGAGTGCCCATTTAAAAACTTCTCACCAGGACTAATAAGTAATAGAGAGCATAAAACAAAAGGGATCCAAAATCCCATAACAAGGAGAATCCAAAGAAATTTATGGCAATCTGCATTTCGATAATCTTTCAGGTTTGATCGACTGATAACAATTGCATAACTATAATATAGAAGTAGTACTTTGTCAATATTTCCCTCCCTCTAACTACTGTTAAACCACTTTTAGGCATGATAGACAGCCTCAGAAAGAAAGGAACTATGAGATATTCAACATCAGACCTCTACAGAATCATTGCAAAGTAAAAGAATTACAAAGAAACAAACAAAAGGGAGTCAAAATTCTGGAGATGACCGCTACTTAAATCACAGCATTTTGCCAATTTACACTCGCTAGAAGGAAGATAATGTCAGATATGAACGGATTCTGTCTGAAACTGTCAGGAAAAACACAAAGCGTCTAGGAAGAGTGCTTGTTTTAGTCTTCAAGAAAGCCCTTCTCCTCCAAATAAGAGACAACCTGTCCGGCCATGGCCGATGGAGAGGGGCAGGAACCTTCTTCCTGCTTTATTTCTATCTGGACAAGCAGATTCAAGGAGCTGTATCAATAATTGCTTTCTAGGAACGTATACAACTCTTGTATTAAAAATAGAAGAATTCACGAGAGAGAGAGAGCTTGGTGTAAGAATATTGCAAGGAAAAACAAAATTTAGAGCAAAAAAAGAACCAGAGTACCTCGCAGTTCAAAGGTGGCTCATAAGGGTCGTCAATTCCAGTAAAACCTGAAAGAAAGCATTAAAGTAACCCAATTATGTTGTTTTCAGTGGAAAGAGCCAACTAACATGTACATAATTCAAATGGCTTGAACCAGAAAAGTTATTGTATTACCAACAACTTTGGACAGATGCAGCCTATATTCATAACAACAACTGACATGCAGTTTGCTAATAATATAGCCAAATGAACACCAAAGCAGCTTGAAGTTATGAAAATTTTTTAAAAAGAAAAGAGAAATAAGACGTGAGGAAAGTGAACGTGGCATGTTAAATCAATAAATAGCATATACTTGCGAAGAGAATTGTTATATAAATTTCAGAACAACAAATACACAGATAAAAATAAAATAAAATAAAATAAAAGAAGGACCTTTGATTTTGCCAGCACGGGCAAGCTTGTAAAGGCCTTTGGGATCCCTTGATTCACAGACTTCCAATGGCATATTCAAGAAAACCTGGGCATTGTTGCAGTAGAATAAATAGAGAACATAAAAGAGAATAGCAAATATGAATATGAATAAAAAAGGGTGGGGGGAAGGGGAAGGGGAAGGGGAAGAGGAAGAAGAGGGGAGACTTCAATAAAGCTTGCATCAGGTAGCAATGCACGGCAGGAGTCGCGATCCCTGCGGTAAGGGGAGATGAGGCTTGCAATGCAAATGAGGCCTGCATCTGCGAACAGTTTTGCTACCTCGCCTGTTGCAGGCGTTGTAAAAATGATCACAATGATAATCTGAAATAATGGCATGAAAATGATATACATACATACATACATACATGCATACATACCTACACGACGGATGTTTTCAGTGCGGTCCTGAGCAGAGAAGGCGAGGTCCTTGTTGAGGCCATGCCTGAGGTTGTCGCCGTCAAGCACATAGGCGAGCTTGCGGCGGGAGTGCAGCTCGCGGCCGAGGGTACAGGCGAGAGTGCTTTTCCCTGAGCCGCTGAGGCCGGTGATCCAGACAACGCAGCCCTTTTGCTTGAGCAGCCGCTGGCGGTCGGCCCTGCCCACGGGGCATTCGTGCCAGAAAATGTTGTTGGCAGTCCCTGCCGCTGCCGCTGCGCCTGCGCCTGCGCCTGTAGTGGACCCCATCTGCCTTGAATGCTGAAAAATCAATCCAATAAAGTAATATGGTATGGCATTCCTGCAATGCAATTTAATGCAATTGGCAATCGAGAAGGAGAAGAGAGGAGAAGAGGAAGCAAATCAACAATTGAATGAATGATAGAAAGGGAAATGAATCCATGTACCTTGATCCTTGATCCTTAAAAGAGAAGAGAAATTCTCTGAAGCCCTCTTTCTTTTTGTTACTATTGGATTCAGAATTGGGAATGAATGAATGAATGGTGATCCGATAATACTATGTTATATTATATTCTTATAATAATAAGAAAGAAGCTGAGGTTTGAGATTTTACCTTTAATTTCGGTTCGGGACTTGGGGGAAAGGAAAATCGAAAATCAATGAATGAATGGGTCTACATTTGTGTCCTGGTGCGTGCTTCCAAGCGCTTCTTCCCTTTTCCCATATTTTCTATTCTTATTAATTAATTAATTATTACAATTAAAATTAGGGAATTCTCTTTTCTTTCCTGAAATGTAAATTGTAAATTGTAAATTGTAAATTGTAATGGGGAATTGATTAAATTGGAATAGCCGAATAGCGGAATAGGGAGGAACAACAAAACCAAAACACCGCAAGACGTCACATGACAATACCTCTACTTTCTGCTGGGCTGGGCTGGGCTGGTCTGGGTTGGGTTGGGTTGGGCTGGGCTCAAGCTCTCCGTTGCCCTCTGCGTCCCGAAAAAATTAATAGTAACGTTACTGTTCACATAAATTCTGATAATAACAAAAAAAAAATCAAAATTTTAATAGTAAAGTTGTTGGATCGTTATCCCAGTTGACGAAAGGCAAATGCACTTGGATCGTCATCCGGAACGACGATCCAAGCTTGGATCGTCATCCCAGTTGACGATCCAAGCTTGGATCGTCATCCCAGTTGACGATCCAAGAATTCCATCCCTATATAAGCGACAGCGACCCCCTCAGTCCCCACTTTCTTCGCTCTCTCTCTCTCTCGCGCGAGCAGACCCCCTGGTAAGTTTTTTTTTTCATAATTACTTTATTTATTTACTTTAATTACTTTAATTAGGTTAATAATTAGAAAAATAGATTAAATATTGAAAAAATAATGGAAAAATTACTAAAAAATCAGAATAAATAAAAATAATTATAATATGTAATTTGAAAAATTTTTAGAATTATTTGTTCATTTAATAATGATTAATAAATTTATTATAAATTAGAGGAAGTAAATAAAAAATTGATAGAATATTTTTTTAATTGTAGGAAAATTTGTAAAAAGAGACAACCTCCGACATCTCTTTCTACAGGTAATTTTTTTTTCATATTTATTTTATTGATTTATTTTAATTAGTTTAAATAGATAATTAGTAGAAAAAATAAAATAAATATTGAAAATATGTACAAACTTGAAAATAGAAAATGTTGTTGTATGAGATTGGTATTGTGTTTGTTAATGATGTTGTGGATATTTGGGTTTGTAATTAGGGGTTTTGGGTGTTTTTTTTTTGGAAAACGCTACAGGTATAGGGGATATGCTGCCGAAATTTTATTAGATTTTTAACAGTAATTTTTATTGCAATTTAGTAAAAATGCCACCGAGAAGAAGAGTACCGGAGACCGCACCTCGTAGATCTACGAGACTTCGTGGAGATCCGAGCGCTTCTACATCTACCGGTTCTGTTGCCGCTGAGGCTTCTACATCAGCTGATGTTGTTCCACCGGATCCTGTTATTGCAGATCGTGTGTTACATTTGGATGGGTCCAAAGTTCGAGGCACCGGTGTAAGTTATTATTATCCTTTTATATTTGTACTTACATATTTTTTTTTGTAGTATTTTTTAAAATAATTAAAAACGAAATATATACAGCATTGGAGGGGAATAATACATAAGGCCAAGATGCCTCGTACTGATGGGGTCGATGAGCGTTTGAGGCGACTTGGACTTATACATTTCGTTCAGTTGGGTCATATGCCACTTGATCATTCGCTTTTGCAGGGTCTGGCCATGTTCTGGAGGCCAGAGACCCACACGTTCTTTTTTCCGCATGTTGGCGAGATGACGGTCACTCTAGAGGTAGAAATTAACGGCTATTTGTAATTTTTTTTTTTGAACTATATATGTCTAAAATTTGAACTATTTGCAGGATGTGGCATTCTTGTACGGTTTGCCTACGACCGGCAGAACCGTTACTGGACGGACTGATTATGATGCCATTCAGTTACTTCAGGATTTTGCTTTACCGGAGGATACAGACATAGCGATAGTTGAGAAGTGCTTCAGAGAAAAGGAACAGAAGTAAGAAATTTTTAAGAATTTTATTTTGATGTTAATTTAAATATATATATATATATATATATATATATACTTCTCACAATCAATTTACATTAATGATGTAATGCAGGAGATCTCATTCCGTTATGTTGAAGAAGCTGCGTGAGGTTTGGGCTCAGTTTGGTGTGCCTGGCGCGGATGATGCTGGGAGGATCGATAGATACACACGAGCTTGCGTGTTGGAGATTTTTGGTTGCGAGTTATTTCCTGATAGCACGGGTGACTCGATTCCATGTTTCTATCTCCAGTTATTGCAGGTTAGTGAACTACCCTTGTTATTTTTAATTGAAAAAATCGAATTATTTAATTTATAAATGAAATATTTATACTTGTAACAATAATAAAAGATCTTATATATTTTGTTTCATTTAAATACTTCTAAAATATTAATTCTTGTAACAATAATAAAAGGTCTTATATCTTTTGTTATATTTAAATACTTCTAAAATATTATTTGTTGTAAGAAAAATTTGGATATATGAAAAAATGATGATATTCCTAAAAATGCCAATATTTGCAGGATCTTCATTCGAGCAACTCGGTACAGTACAACTGGGGTGCAGCCACTCTTGCGATGCTATACCGTGGCTTGGACACCGCCTTCATCAATAACAATATAAATATCGGTGCTCCTTGGTTGCTCTTGCAGTTGTGGTCGTATGCACGATTGCTACTTAGTCGGCCGACGATCACGAAGGATTTTGAAGGTTGGGGTCTACCAGATATTGACTCATGTCCGCCTTATGGGAGGTCTGTGTTCACTACAACAAAGATTTCTTTTAGATAGACACATGCATCATTAAGTAGTCATTGAAAGTTAAAACATTAATTAAATCGAACAATCGTAATGTTAACCGATATAATTTTTTTTTACATTATAAGATTTGAACAAATTAAATGTAAATCACCAAAATGAAAATGCAGGAAGTGGACGACAAGACAGAGATCGAAGAAGGTGACTGGCCCTACTCGCAGTGGAGTAGACTATGCTAGGGATGTTTGCATGAAAATGAAGTCCGAGCACGTCGTGTGGAGGCCTTATGATCATATCAGGGACCGCATGCCTCGTTGTGCCCAGATAGACCAGAGGATGTTCCTTCTACGCATCCCATGCATTCATTATTGGGTCGTGATGTGGCACTACGCAGATCGTGTCATGCATCAGTTTATGCTTTATCAGACGGTTCCCCCACCGCCACCTGAGGTACTTATATTAAATGATTACTTTTTGATTAAAATTTTTCTATTGACATTGTGTTGTTTAAAAAAAAAAGAATACATAAGTATAAGTATACTGAGATGTGAATTAATATCAATAAACGTGAAATGTGTTGTTAATTGTCGTTTGAATAAAACAGGTTTGGTCTAGAATGGAACAATTGATGGGATACCAGCATCACACCTATCGAGGTATTGATTGGCATGATATATTTGCGAATGAGGTCAACAAGTGGACGAACACTAATGAGGCTACGGTGATAGAGGATCGACCATGGAGCGAGGATATTTGGACTGACTACCAACGCTGGTTGAGTGTATATGGAGGTGCACATCTTGTGCTTATTCCTGATGGGGCAGCGACTGCTCCTGTTCGTGATTTGTCTTACCTTCGAGAGACGCCTGGCCACATGAGCTTGGTAAGATACATTACGCAAAATTTTTTTGCCTAACAAATAATTCAGTGACTAACAAAAATTAAACAGCTCAAGCATACTTTGCGTGAGGCGTTGCGAGGCTGTGCATGGGCTGTCACGAAGGGATTCCGTCGTGCTGGGAAGAAATTGCTCAGGGGGTGCAGCACGTCCTTAGATATTGTTGGTGAGGCTCACCGATTACCTCGACTCTTAGAGTCGAAGGGTCTTCAGTCAGACATTGAGTCTATCCCTGATACAGATGATGAGGATAGTGCGCCAGAGCCAGGATCCATTGAGGAGCAGCAGTTCATGCGGGTATAATTGTCTTTTTCAACCACTTTTCTTAATATTATTGTCTTTTTATAATTAATATTGTATAATTATTTAATATTTTAAAATTTTTTAATTTGCATTATTCGTAACAGGATGATTTTAGTCTGCATGATTGGGATACATTTTTTTATGTTCCACGACCCAGTCAGCCTCTTATTCGGAGTAGACGGTCACATTCGCAGCGGCAGACCACAGAGCCTCATGCTCCATCCCCTTCGCAGACGCAGACCACAGAGGCGGAGGCTCCACCCCATTCCCAGCCCCAGCCCCAGACCACAGAGGTGGAGGCTCCACCCCATTCGCAGCCCCAGCCCCAGACCATAGAGGCGGAGGCTCCACCCCATTCCCAGCCGCAGCCTCCATTCCATAGCACATAGTACTACACATACGAGAGTCCTTATCCTCCACCTCCACCTCCACCATATACACAGACTCAGTACAGAGGAGGGTACAGTCAGCCCTTTACGCCTACCCCCACACCTATATTTCCGGCTGATGCTTATTACCAGGCATACGGTACCCCACTACATGACCCATTTACACCTATCTCTCCCCATCCATTTGGTCATTCAGGGGCCTCCTCTAGCAGACCGCCTCGTCATCCCAGTCCATATTCTACGCCTCTTGCTCCCCCTTCTCCTCCTCCAGGACTTGCTCCGACCAGACAGCGCCGAGACCCGCCTGGTGCTTATTGGGATTATTCTCCTGCGAGAGGACCGTTTCGTCGTGATGGACGACAGTAGGACTTTGTTATGTATTTGTAGGATTAGTTGTGATATTTATATTTTTGCATGAGTTTATGATTCTATTTTAGTCTTCTATTATGATATTCTCCATCCTATTTTAGACTTCTACTTTTTAGACATGCTCATTGACGGACTTATTTTCATATACCGAAATTTCAAAATTTTTAGACAAACAGTTTGCTCCCCACAAAATTGACAAAACACTAAGATAATCTACTTTTAAGCTGAAAAAACAGCTCTGCCTTGTAAAAGTTTCGCACTAGAAATCCAAGTTGGGAGATTCCAAAAAATCACAGAAAAGTACGACATGCTCATTGACGGACTTATTTTCATATACCGAAATTTCAAAATTTTCAGACAAACAGTTTGCTCCCCACAAAATTGACAAAACACTAAGATAATCTACTTTTCAGCTGAAAAAACAGCTCTGCCTTGCAAAAGTTTCGCACTAGAAATCCAAGTTGGGAGGTTCCAAAAAATCACAGAAAAGTACGACATGCTCATTGACGGACTTATTTTCATATACCGAAATTTCAAAATTTTCAGACAAACAGTTTGCTCCCCACAAAATTGACAAAACACTAAGATAATCTACTTTTCAGCTGAAAAAACAGCTCTGCCTTGCAAAAGTTTCGCACTAGAAATCCAAGTTGGGAGGTTCCAAAAAATCACAGAAAAGTACGACATGCTCATTGACGGACTTATTTTCATATACCGAAATTTCAAAATTTTCAGACAAACAGTTTGCTCCCCACAAAATAAACAAAACACTAAGATAATCTACTTTTCAGCTGAAAAAACAGCTCTGCCTTGCAAACTAGTAATAAAAATATTACATAAAATAAATGCCGGCCACCTAATTATTTATGAAGTTCATGAACCTTGATCCTAGACGGGCAACCCCACGTCGTAGGCGCCCTCCTCCACTGCTTCTGCTTTCAGATGGTCCCCTGCTAGTTGATGCGCCATGACTGCCGCTGCTAGTTGATGCTCCGTGACTTGTGGGAAATCGGATCGACATTGATCGTTCATCCACGCTAATGGAATTTCTACGTGGTTGATCAAGACCCGGTATACCAAGATTGAGGCGACTTTCACTCCGAGGATCAGTACTGATAGAACTTCGGCTTGGTTCAACTGGTTCCCTAGAAGGTTCACTTTGGTTCCCTGTAGAAGATTGAGCTCTGTTCCTTGCTGAAGTTGTTGTAGTCCTCCGTGTCCTCGCAATATGGTGGCGAGTGGCCATTATACACCCACTATCAGTGGCACATTCATGGTGGCCCAGAAAGAGACCGCAGGGAGAGATTGCGACATTACCTGACTAAACCTGAGTCGAGCAACTCTGAACTCTATAAAAAGTACTACACAGAACCTGAATCGATGCCGAAACTCAAACCGTGGAAACCAGATCCTACACCCATGATTGTTTACGAAAGCATATACGATTTTCGTGGAGACCACACAGTGAGCTGTACAAAGTGTGGTCAGATTTTCAATTTCAAAGATACCATTTTGCGTGACCACTACGATGAACACAAAAGACAAGAAGAGAGGGATGAAATTCAAAAGAGATTCAGAGTGAAAGAACAATGGTTCGAAATGAGAAGAATGGAAGAAAAGGCTGCCGAAGAGAGCCGGAGGTTGCAACAAGAGAAAATTGGAAAAAAAATCAAGGAGAGCCTAATAAAGATCAAGAAGAGAGATGAACAAAGAAAAATTGCAGTAGCTAGAATGACTGAGATAGAGCAAGAAGAAGCCGAGGCAGCTTTCTGGAACGAAGCCGCTCAATTCGCTGACAACCCTGGTGCAAGTAATCAACAAGAACCTGATGCCGCTTTCTGGAACGAAGCCGCTCAATTTGCCGACAATCATGGTGCCAGTAATCAACATGAAATGAATGCGGAAAAAGATCAACCATGGTGGGATGAAATTCTGCAACATGTAGATAGTCAAGATCTCTAAGTATTTATTACTTTTGAATATTTATGTATTTTTTAGGTACTTTTTTAAATAGCAACTTTTGAATATTTAAGTATTTATGCTTTTAGGTAGTTTCTTCCTTTTTTCAATTGAGTGTGCTAATTTATATTATGGTTATAAAATTAACTTCTTCTTCTAATGGTGTGTATTTTTATATTATGAATTTCTTTTGTAAATTAATTGTGAATACAAATCATAAAAAAATAAAAGAATATGGACAAAATAACATATTTCAATAATATAAGCTAAACATTACAAGTGACGACCGTCACATAAACTTATTTCACAAATACAGATTAATTATAAATAAGATACCAATTATAAAAACATAGTAATACTTCATTTAGCGGAGATGGACAACATTTTCAGCTGCGGGATGATTTTCAAAACCAGGTGGAACTGCTGGCTGGTGACGCAACCACGACCCTCCAAGATCAAAACCTCTATTCCTCTCCACTAAATCTGTAAAAAATTTCGGACCCCTTGATATCGTTATTATTTGATGGTATTCGGACCGTACTTAGCACCTAAATTATATTCAAACCATTAAATTGTTTGATAAATTGTTATGTTTTTCCAGGAAATGGCTCTGCCGTCGTGTCTCTTTTTATTTTCAGGATTCTACTTGGTTTTGGTGGATTTACAAGCTCTAGATGGTTTACGGCACAAGACGTATGCTAGACGACTCATTCCTAGCGCGAAAGATGGCTTTTTCTCAACTCTCACTTTTTGGCTCGGTCCGAGTTTACCTCATCTCGGTCCGAGTTGAACACCGCCTTGTTACATATGGCAAGATTTCATGCATGGAAGTTGTATTTTTTGGTAGTTTTTCTTGCCCTGGCACCCTAGACCTCTTTCCTTGTGCGTGGAACCACTATAAAAAGCTCTCTCTTGCCCTGAAAAGGGGCTAAGCCTCCACAATTGCATTCTCTCTTCTCCAAGCCTTGTTATCCACCTTAAACCAGAAGTAGCCCTAATTTCTAAGCGACGGCAGTGAAAGAAAGGCTCAGAATTCATCTTGCAACACCCCACGGCTCTGGAAATTGAAGTTAGCACATACGAGGAGTATTTGGTTTATTTTTCCTATGTTCCTTACTTTGATTTCTTTGAGTTTGTATCTTTTTATTATTATGAAACTTGTTGTTTGTTCTAGAATTATGTTAGGCTAAATATGAATTGTCTTAGGAGTAGGAGAGTAGTTTAAGTTTGGATGGTAATATTTTGACTTGTGATATTTTGTTATGATTTATGGTTTGTTTAATGAGTAGTCTTTAATTGCTTGCTTTGAACTGCTTGTGACATCTTAATTAACTTCTAAATGAATGGCCACGTTTAGTTAAGTCCAAGTTAGGATAGACAAGAATAGTTTGAACCAAGTACACGGGATAAATCGTTGATCCGAAAGGGGAGATTAATTAACATCAAAAGTGTAATTTTTAGACAGTGCAAAAGACTTCTAAATATCCTTACGAAAACCATTAAACAATGTTTAGGCTAATTGTTTTTCCTATACCAAAAGTTGCGGGATTAATTAGTTTAAATTGAGGAAGTTGACATTAAACCATTCCCTAATCCAAAAAGCTAATGTTGAGGGTTAGAAAGTCTAGGTTTAACCAACCAGACCTTACCTGAATCATAACAGACTTAAACCAAGCCAATTTAAGCCACCTCACCTTTCAACTCGGACCGAGTTGGACACAACTCGGACCGAGTTGAAAGGCTGTTGCTTTTAAATTTCAAGTATTTGCATGAAAGTGTTAAACTTTGAGTTTTAGAAGTCCAAACTAAAGCGAAATCTGATCCCTAAGACGTTTTTATACTATTTGAAAAAGCAAAACAATTATTTAGATTCCTTAATTATTTTAATTCACAAAAACACTCAAAAATATTTATCTTAGTGCATGTTTATTTATTTAGTTTATTTTACGATTAAATTCTCTCCTTTTTAATTGTCTAGCTTCAGAAAAAGAACAAGTCCGGTATTCGTTAATCCGTCCTTTGGGTTCGACCCTAGAACTAAACTATAAACGATTAGTGAGGTTAGGTCTAGGTATACAAATTTTATTTGGTACTAGGATTTAATTCCTTCATCAAATTGGCGTCGTTGCCGGGGACGGTGTCGATATTGGATACTTGTTTAAGTATTTGGAGACTAGATTTTTATTTTTGTCTACTCACCTTTCTCTCTTTCTATTGTAGGACTGGCAGGGAATAATCAAAGGAAGAAGCCCTCACGATCTGAAGTTAGAGGCTTCCTCCAGAGGTTAAACGAAGAGCCCGAGCTAACTCAGCCCCTCTCTTCCAGTACAACTCCGACCAAGTTCAACCCTAGAAGGAGGGAAGAAAACATCGCGATGGCTGATCCACTCACACCCGAAGCCATTGCCCAGCAAACACGCGACTTGGAGGCACTTCGCCTCCAACTTGAGCAAAGGGAGGCTCGAATAACAGCAGATCGGAACGCTCTTGCAGGTCAAAGAAGGGATTTCGAAGACGAGCGCCGCCGATGGATCAACGAGGACGAAGCTAGTGTCCACAACCCCGATGACGATGACGAGGCGGGGCGCGATAGAACCCTTGGCGAATTTGGCACCCCTAGTGCAAGGGACGTAGGCGGACCAGTGGTGATTCCAGGAATCGAGGCTAACAACATGCAGATAGCTCCCAACCACGTCGCGCTTGTCCAACAAAATCCGTTTTACGGAGATGATAAAGAGGATCCTCATGCTCATTTGCAAACTTTTGTTGATTGCACTAGATTAATTAAGTTTAATGGTGTCCCTCCACAAGCGATTAGGCTTTTGTTGTTCCATTTTACTCTCAAGGATAAGGCCCAAAAATGGTATAAAACTTTAAAAAAGGGGTCAATTCGTTCTTGGGAACAAATGGCACAAACATTCTTGGATAGGTATTTCCCCGCGGACAGATCTGATGCGATTAGAAGGGAATTAAATAATTTTGCTCAAAAGGATGACGAAACAATGAGGGATGCATGGGAACGGTTTAGGGACCTTGAAAATTCTTGCCCACATCATGGAATTCAAGAGTGGATGTTAATTAAAAATTTTTATGCTGGATTGTATGACAATATTAAGATTAACGTTGACACTATTTCAGGTGGGGCATTCAAAAGACTTGACGCGACCCAAGGGCGGGACTTGCTTGATTATTGTGCACGTAACTACACATGGTACCCCATGCCAAATCCTCGCCGCCCCAATAGCTCGAGGCAGCAAGTCCATGAGATCGCTTCAAGGGACGATAGAATTGCGGAGCTAGAAGCCGAGCTAGCCGCATATCAGTCCGCTCAAGGGACTCACCTTCACTCCAATCTATGTGGAGCTTGCGGTGAAGAAGGGCACCGGTCACAGGATTGCCCGCTGGCTAAGCACAACAGTGGGGGGGCTCAAGTTCATTCCATAAATAATGGACCCTCCTACTATCCAAGGCACATCTTTAGCCGTAGCTACTCGTTGGATGAAGGGGAGCAAAGGGATTGGGAGCATATGAATGACCCCGATCTCAAGAAAACCATGCAAAAGGCCACTCTTGATCGACCCTACCAGCCCAAATACAACTACAAGGGGCAAAACTCGCAATTCCTTAGGCGCGATCAACCATTCAACAACTCCAACGGGCCATTCCCAAAGAAGTCAGTTTATAACACGGACGGAGTCCCTGTGGTTGTCCAACACTTCATGCATGAGCAAGGGAAGTATAATATGATGCTTGCAGAAGGAATAGAGGAGCTAAAGACCACAACTAATGAACTAAAAGGGAGTGCCGCTTCCCTACAGCGCCTGGAGCGAATGATGGAGGCACATTTTTCCCGACCTCCAGGGCAACTCCCGGGGCAGACGCAAGTCAATCCCAATGCAGAGATTAAAGCTCTGCATGTTCTGAGGAGTGGGAAACAATACGAGGACCCTCCGATGCCACCTGAGGAGCCATCTCGACCATCAACTCGGTCCGAGTTCACCACAACTCGGTCCGAGTTGGAAGCTATGCATGCCACAGAGCCTGTTCTAGAGCAGCTAAAGTCATACCCTCCACTCCAGGAGGTCAAAGAACCACAAAGCGCTGCCATTGATCCACTGCAAAGCCATATAGAGACCACACCCAATTCAACTCGGTCCGAGTTGGACCCATCTCGGTCCGAGTTAGAAGAGAAAAGTGAGAAAATGAAGGCACCGGCTGAAGGGAATGAGAAGGAAGTGCAACCTAGGGCAACCTATCAACCTCCAGTGCCTTTTCCTCAACGACTCATGAAAAGAAAGGAAGATTCTCAATTTAAGACATTTTGGGAAATCTTAAAACAATTGAAAATTACTATCCCATTCACCGATGCCATAGCCCAGGTGCCTATATATGCAAGGTTTCTGAAGGAGTTGTGCTCAGGCAAAAGGTCCCTGGAAGAATTGAAAACGGTGGCCCTAACGGCCCGAAGTAGCCAAGCCTTGAAAAGCAAAATGCCGCCTAAATTGGAGGATCCAGGTAGGTTTGCTCTCCCTTGTGTCATTGGAAAGGCTATAATCAAACAGGCATTGTGTGACATGGGGGCAAGTGTGAGCTTAATGCCTAAGACAGTATATGAGAAAATTGGATTTGGGGAGCTTAGGCCCACAAGGATGACGTTACAGCTTGCCGACTCCTCCATGCGGCTGCCGTTGGGCATACTAGAAGACATTCCGGTGCAAGTCGGCAAATTTCTGGTGCCGGGTGACTTTGTGGTGATGGATATGGAGGAAGACAAAGAGGTTCCGATCATTTTGGGACGGCCCTTCCTCCGCACGGCCGGTGTAATGATGGATGCCAGAGAAGGCACGATTTTGGTCAGAGTTGGGGGGGAGACTCTTCGATTCTCAATCGACAAAGCAATGAAATGCCCAAGCACAACCAACTCTTGCTTTATGATTCAAGAATTGCCCGAGTTTGAGGAATCACTTGAGGAGCAGTACCAAACAGCCTTGGAGGCCTACCAAAACTTTCTTGATGATGTGCAAGAGTCCTTAGGAGTAGAGGAGACGATGGAGGTGGTGAATGAGGACCAAACCGGCAATTTTGAGGCCATCTCGACCCTCAACTCGGACCGAGTTGAGCCCCGAGTTGAGGAATTGAAGACCACAGATGTTCAACTCGGTCCGAGATGCACCAACTCGGTCCGAGTTGATGCCCCTAAAATCGAAATGAAACCCCTTCCTGCTTCTCTCAGGTATGAATTCCTTGATCTCGATCAAAATTACCCAGTTATTGTTAACTCGGACTTAGATGCAGGCCAAATAGAGAAGCTTTTGGAGGTTTTGAGGGCACATAAAGGTGCGATAGGCTATTCAATCGGAGATTTGAAGGGTATTGACCCCTCGATTTGCACGCATAGGATTCTTTTGGAAGACGACCATAAACCAACTCGAGAAGCTCAAAGGCGACTAAATCCAAACCTCAAGGAAGTAGTCAAGAAAGAGATACTCAAACTCCTTGATGCGGGTATCATCTACGCGATCTCTGATAGCAAGTGGGTGAGCCCGGTCCACGTGGTTCCAAAGAAGGGAGGTGCAACGGTGGTTAAAAATGAGAAAGGCGAGCTGATCCAGACACGAGTAGCAACCGGGTGGAGGATGTGTATTGATTACCGCAAACTCAATGCGGCGACGCGAAAGGACCACTTCCCTCTACCTTTTGTTGATCAATTACTTGAAAGACTTGCTAATCACTCATATTTTTGTTATTTAGATGGTTATTCGGGTTTCTTTCAAATACCTATCCATCCAAATGACCAAGAAAAAACCACTTTCACTTGCCCCTATGGTACATTTGCATATAAAAGAATGCCCTTTGGACTCTGTAATGCACCCGCAACCTTCCAACGTGCCATGATGGCGATTTTTTCTGACTTGATTGAAAATAAAATGGAAGTATTTATGGACGATTTTTCTGTTTATGGTACTTGTTTCGATTCATGTCTTGCTAATCTCTCTAATGTTTTACAGCGTTGCGAGGAGGTTAACTTGGTATTAAATTGGGAAAAGTGCCACTTTATGGTGCAAAAAGGAGTAGTTCTAGGACATGTGGTGACATCTCAAGGGATTGAAGTCGATAAGGCTAAGATAGAGGTCATAGAAAAGCTTGGAATGCCAAAGAATGTGAAGGACGTGCGGAGTTTTCTCGGACATGCCGGATTCTATCGACGATTCATTAAAGATTTTTCAAAAATAGCAAAACCATTAAGTAATCTCTTGATTAAAGATAATGATTTTATTATTGATCGAGATTGTATTATTGCTTTTGACAGATTGAAGGAAGCTCTTGTCTCCGCCTCGATTTTACAACCACCTGATTGGTCTCAACCTTTCGAGCTCATGTGCGATGCGAGTGCCTATGCAGTTGGAGCAGTACTCGGACAAAGAAAAGATAAGAAGCCGGTGGCCATTTATTATGCGAGCAAGGTGCTTGATCCAGCCCAAACCAATTACACAACCACTGAGAAGGAACTCCTCGCTATTGTGTTCGCTCTAGACAAATTCCGATCCTACTTGGTGGGGTCTAAAGTGATTGTTTACACCGATCACGCGGCTATTCGCTACCTATTAACCAAGAAAGATGCCAAGCCGCGTTTGATCAGATGGGTTCTCCTCCTTCAAGAATTTGACTTGGAAATAAGAGATAAAAAGGGTACCGAAAACTCAGTAGCTGACCACTTGTCTAGATTGTACTGGGAGGAGGAAGAAGGCACCAAGGTTCCAATAGATGACTCCTTTCCGGATGAGAAACTAATGAGCATTGAATTCACCCCGAATCAAGCAGAGGCAGAAGCAGTAGAAACCGACTGGGAAGCTCTGGCCCTACAAATTCTCTCTGTAGGGATCAACTCGGACCGAGATGGGGTCAACTCGGACCGAGTTATCTCCAACTCGGGGCATAACTCGGACCGAGTTGGGGGTCGAGTTGTGAAAAACAGTCAGCCGTGGTATGCGGATTTGGCGAATTTCCTTGCAAGTGGGGCTCTACCTCCAGAGATGACCTGGCAGGAGAAGAAGAAGCTCAAAACTGATGCTAAATATTACTTTTGGGACGAGCCCTACCTTTTTAAGCTCGGGATTGATAATGTCTATCGGCGTTGCGTGCCGTTTGAGGAGGTTCGACCGATCTTAGCAAGTTGTCATTCTTCCGCTTATGGCGGGCATGCCTCATTCTCCAAAACAGCTGCTAAGGTACTTCAATCAGGTTTCTTTTGGCCCACTCTTTTTAAAGATTCTCGAGCTTTTGTGATGTCATGCGATCAATGTCAAAGAACGGGAAATATTTCAAAAAGAAGTGAGATGAGTCAAAACCCGATCCTAGAAGTAGAAATCTTTGATGTTTGGGGGGTGGATTTCATGGGTCCATTTCCAAGCTCGTATGGATATGAATATATTTTGGTAGCCGTTGATTATGTGTCTAAATGGGTTGAGGCAATTCCATGCAAGGCTGCAGACTCTAGTTCAGTGATCCGGTTGTTTTCTAAAGTGATTTTTCCGCGTTTTGGTGTACCTCGAGTGGTCATTAGTGATGGAGGAAAGCATTTTATAAACCGGTACTTTGATGGATTGTTGAAGAAGCATGGTGTAACCCATAAAGTGGCAACTGCTTACCATCCTCAAACAAATGGACAAGTGGAAGTGTCTAATAGGGAGATTAAGAGCATTCTTGAGAAGACGGTGGCTAAGACTCGCAAGGATTGGGCAAACAAGCTTGATGATGCGCTTTGGGCCTATCGCACCGCCTTCAAGACTCCTATAGGCATGAGTCCCTTCAAGCTCGTCTATGGAAAGCCGTGCCATCTTCCGGTGGAGATTGAACATAAAGCATATTGGGCAACTCGAGCAATCAACATGGACTTGCTCAAAGCCGGAGAAAAGCGCATCCTTGACTTACATGAATTGGAGGAGGTACGCCTAAACTCTTATGAAAATGCTAAATTTTACAAAGAAAAAACGAAACTTGTTCATGACAGGCATATTTCAAGAAGAGAGTTTAAGGAAGGGGATTTGGTGCTCCTATTCAATTCAAGACTTAAGCTTTTTCCCGGAAAATTGAAGTCAAGGTGGTCCGGGCCATTTCGAGTTGTGAAAGTCTACCCATTTGGCGCCGTTGATATTTGTGAAAAAAATTCGGAGCCATTCAAGGTCAACGGACAACGTTTGAAGCGCTACATTGCCAATGAGGAACGCCAAGATATTCAAGCCATAACCCTTGGCGAACCCGACCCAAGTGAAGATTAGAAAGGACGGTCAAGCTAAAGACCCTAAACAAGCGCTTCTTGGGAGGCAACCCAAGGATTTCTCAACTCTTCTGTCTTTACTTTTATTTTATCATTTTCATTTTCATTTTTATTTTACTATTATATAAAAAGATAATAAATATATATATATATATATATATATATATATATATATATATATATAAAATCAATAAAAGGTTAATGAAAAAAAAACGGCCTAAAAATTAGAAAAACAGAAAATGAAAAAAAATTATATATATACAAAAAAAAAAAATCATATAAGAACTTAATTGTTTTAACTATTTATTTACAGGAATTTTGAAGGAACAAACGGAGAAGTGTGCAATTCGTGCTAGAGCACCATGGGTTATGCGAGCCAACTAACCCCGACCGACCTCATACGACTTGCACCAATTACAGAGAAGGATAGCAAGGCCAACCTGGAAAACAAGGAGACAAGCAAGGATTGATTTGATACGAAAAAAAAGGGAAAAATGGACAAATTAGGATTTTCAACTCGGTCCGAGTTGGTTCCATCTCGGTCCGAGATGAAAATCGTAATGGGCCTTAATTTCATATTTTTGGGCTAAATTCTTTTATTTTTCTTAATTTTCAGGCCCAAATGGACATCTCCATTTCCCAGCCTCAAATGGATGCCTCCATTTCACCCAACACAAAAACCATCCCCTCCTCTCCATTTCTCTCTTTCTCTCCCAAACCGTCCCCCTGCCCTCTCTCTTTCTCGTTCTCAACCCGAGCCCACCCCCTCCCCAACTCGCAACCCTCTCCTCTCCACCGTTTTTCAAGATCAAGGGCTCAAATCGAAGTTCTCCTCACCCTCTAGCAACCTCTACTCTCGGATTTTGCTGCGAAGACTTGCTCGCGACGGGTTTTTCACGGCACGCTTCTCGAAGTTCAACTCAAATTTGGCGGTTTCTGCATTTTAACTGACTTAGTGCACTCAAGAGGCAACCCTGGTGCTTATAGAAGTGATATCAAGGGCCATATCGAGGTTTAAACCACTGCCCCGTGTCAATTGCCGAACCCGAAAAGACCAAAGGGATTTCACAGAACAAATTGGAGGAATTGAACCAAATTGTGCCGTTTTCACCAACGCCGCCATTCAACTCGGTCCGAGTTCATCCTATCTCGGTCCGAGTTGAACATAATTTTCTGCACAAAACCTCTTCTAAACCCCCTATCTCGGTCCGAGTTGTCCCTATCTCGGCCCGGGCAGACCCCTGTTCACTGAGAAAACCTATCCCCTTGATTTGGCAGAATGGTTTTTGGAATTGGCAAGAATACTAGGTCTCGAGCAAGAGCCGCGGCCGCTTCTTCTTCTCAACCAGCTCAACCTCTACCACCGCCGACCCGTGAACAGCTAGACCCAACCGAAACTGACCCGGATTTTGCATTGGATCCCGAGGCAGCCAAGTATGAAAATGAGGCGGGGTTTAAAATGCCATGGGGTTTTCAATTCAGAAATTTCATGAGATTGAAGAAGAGGCCATTTGAGCATACCCGTTTTATGGATATGGAAACCTTGGAAAGGTTCGGGGTGGCGGAGCAGTTTCTTGAGTTGACAAGCAAGGTAGGCATCAAACCCGATTTTTGGAATTTTCGTGAGTATGCTTACAAAAAGCTCACAATGGAATTTCTTTGTTCTCTTAAACTTTTGAGTTATGATGGGAGGGATTTCATTGTTTACCGATTGGGAAATTATAGTAGAAGGGCATGGCTGGATGAGTTGTCAGGGGTGTTTCATTTGGAGAATGGGACGGAGGAAAATCTCTACTATACAAGAGACCCAAGCCATGAGGTTACTAGGGAGGCCATATGGACAATGTTATGTGGCAAAGGCACGAAATATCAATCCCGTCACGTGCAACACCCGACTCTTCGTGTGCTTTTGCGTGGGATCGCAGCTACGGTGTTTGCACGGGGCGAAACTGTCAACCTTGCTCAAGATAAAGACATAGGTTTCTTGTGGCATATGCTCCAACCTGAACCAGAAAAACTAAATGTTATGAAAATCATGGTGAAGCATTGGATCCATCAGCGAGATTTGAAGCACGGAAAGGGCAGCTTTACCATGGGATCCTTTGTGACAATCCTAGCCAAGCGCCACAGTATTCGTTTGCCTAGTAACAGCGATTGCACGGGCTACACTCATTATGATGATGAGCGCTTCGCTGCTGCCTCTTTTATCAAAATATTCAATGTTATGGGGCGGCCGGATGACAAATACCTTTGGCTCCGCGACCAAGGAAGTGATTTTTACCTCCCTTACCCTCATAAGGTTAATGTCTCTCAATATTACACTTGGCTTATTCCTCATGACTATGTGAAGCCTAGGGCACCGATGCATGTGCAACAACCAACTCCCATGGAGACCGACACAGCAGGCCCTTCCGAAAGGCCTAATTCTCCTCCCCGTGCCTCACCTTACCAAGAGACTTACCTACAAGCACCGCCATGGGCGACGGACCTCATTAACATGGTTGGAAACCTCTCAAGGCTTACCATGGAGAACACTGAGGAAATTAAGAAAACCAGAGAAGATGTGAGCAGGAGCATGACTTTTCAAGCCGATTACGGCATGCAACTTAGTCGCCTATCCAATGAATTTCTCCAATTTGGTAAACGTCTCGACTCAATCTCTGATATGACTTTTGATAACAATTATTACTTGATACATGGGCGTTGGCCCGGAGATGAGGTCCCACTTCCAACCCCAAGCTACAGCCCAGTTCCTTCGGTGAATACCACTGCCTCGTCATCTCATTCCCCACCTCCTCAACCACAAGAGCAAGCTCAACCTTCGAGTTCATTCGAGGCGGAAGATCACTTCGATATCTTCCCCAGCGATGGAGGGCAGCAAGGAGGGCCCTACGGAGGAGGAAATCCTTATGGTGGTTCCGGACCGTACGATGGATCCAATCCCTACGGGGGTGGCGGGTATTACTTCTAAGTTGGTAAGCTTCTAACTCCGATTTTACATTTTCTCTGTGAATGATGCCTTGAGGACAATGCATGACTCAAGTTTGGGGGGGGGGGCGATAGAAAGTCAATATTATGGATGATTTGGACTTAAAATTAGAGTTTTTCGCAAAAATTTTGAAAATTGACTTTTTGGCTCGGTCCGAGATGGGTTTAACTCGGTCCGAGATGCATTTCTGTGTGGATTTCATGAAAAGTAGCCTTTTGGCTCGGTCCGAGATGGACCCAACTCGGTCCGAGTTGAATGTGGATTTTTGGGTTTTTGGTCATATTCAATGGAATTTTGAGGGAAATCAATTGCAAATGGTTAATTTCTATCAAATTGAATTTATAAGATGAAACTCACACTTTTGAAGCCATTTTGAAGTCAAATGAAATTTTTCTCAAAGAACCTTAAAATATTTTGATATCTCAAATTAACTCTTGCACCAATGGTCAAAAATAGAAGGAATTTCACAAGGATAGGACTCGATTTTTGGATGCTTGGATACTATTAGATCAATTTTAGTCGATTCTCACAAGTTTTTACCGAGTGAACTGATTCGTGTTTTGACAAACTTTTGAAAAGAAGTTTATCGACTTGGGAAATTATAAAATGAATTTGGTCTTGTTGAAAATGTTTTTAATCGCTTGAATCACCAACGAGCAAACTTAACGTGAAAATAAATCAAAATAGCTGTGAAAACGAGGACGCACTGAGGCCTTTTTCCATCAACTTAGCCACAAATTGGAGGGTATTGGGTTAAGTATGAATTGTTAGGAATTACAACTCAAAGAAAGCGAGAAATAATTGGACAATTCACCCTTAATTCTACCGGACCCGGTGCGAAAGCATTGGTAAAGGAGTTGTTGAGTATTATGGCCCAAGTGTACCGTGGCCATAGTCGAGCAACACCCGTCCAACCTCCCTAGCGCGTCATGTGCTAGTAGCAAATTCAAGGCCAATGATACCGCATTATTCTCTAGGGTGTAAAGCCCCACGGCTCGACTTGCACAAAAAAAAAAAAAAAAAAAAAAAAAATTGGTGAAAAATTGAAATTGTTTTTAAGAGAAATTCATTACAAAATTTCTGACTTTGATAAATGACTTTACAAATTTTTGTGAAATATGAAGAGGAACGGGTGATTGAAATTGAGATCGCATTTGAAATAATAGAGAGAAGCTAGAGTTCTTAAATTGAGAAAAACTTTTCATTTAGACCAAGAGTCGCATAATTTAATTTGTAGAACACAAAACTCGGTTTTTGAAATAAATCTCATTTGACTTATTTGATTTAAGTGTGAAAATTTTAAACATAAGCAATTGATTTTCTTAGCAAAATTTCTTGGTTTGAGAATTGATTCGATTTTGGATTTAGGTACTGTCTAATTCTTTAAGCTTAGGGCATTGCTTGAGGACAAGCAAAGTTTAAGTTTGGGGGGATTTGATATCGTTATTATTTGATGGTATTCGGACCGTACTTAGCACCTAAATTATATTCAAACCATTAAATTGTTTGATAAATTGTTATGTTTTTCCAGGAAATGGCTCTGCCGTCGTGTCTCTTTTTATTTTCAGGATTCTACTTGGTTTTGGTGGATTTACAAGCTCTAGATGGTTTACGGCACAAGACGTATGCTAGACGACTCATTCCTAGCGCGAAAGATGGCTTTTTCTCAACTCTCACTTTTTGGCTCGGTCCGAGTTTACCTCATCTCGGTCCGAGTTGAACACCGCCTTGTTACATATGGCAAGATTTCATGCATGGAAGTTGTATTTTTTGGTAGTTTTTCTTGCCCTGGCACCCTAGACCTCTTTCCTTGTGCGTGGAACCACTATAAAAAGCTCTCTCTTGCCCTGAAAAGGGGCTAAGCCTCCACAATTGCATTCTCTCTTCTCCAAGCCTTGTTATCCACCTTAAACCAGAAGTAGCCCTAATTTCTAAGCGACGGCAGTGAAAGAAAGGCTCAGAATTCATCTTGCAACACCCCACGGCTCTGGAAATTGAAGTTAGCACATACGAGGAGTATTTGGTTTATTTTTCCTATGTTCCTTACTTTGATTTCTTTGAGTTTGTATCTTTTATTATTATGAAACTTGTTGTTTGTTCTAGAATTATGTTAGGCTAAATATGAATTGTCTTAGGAGTAGGAGAGTAGTTTAAGTTTGGATGGTAATATTTTGACTTGTGATATTTTGTTATGATTTATGGTTTGTTTAATGAGTAGTCTTTAATTGCTTGCTTTGAACTGCTTGTGACATCTTAATTAACTTCTAAATGAATGGCCACGTTTAGTTAAGTCCAAGTTAGGATAGACAAGAATAGTTTGAACCAAGTACACGGGATAAATCGTTGATCCGAAAGGGGAGATTAATTAACATCAAAAGTGTAATTTTTAGACAGTGCAAAAGACTTCTAAATATCCTTACGAAAACCATTAAACAATGTTTAGGCTAATTGTTTTTCCTATACCAAAAGTTGCGGGATTAATTAGTTTAAATTGAGGAAGTTGACATTAAACCATTCCCTAATCCAAAAAGCTAATGTTGAGGGTTAGAAAGTCTAGGTTTAACCAACCAGACCTTACCTGAATCATAACAGACTTAAACCAAGCCAATTTAAGCCACCTCACCTTTCAACTCGGACCGAGTTGGACACAACTCGGACCGAGTTGAAAGGCTGTTGCTTTTAAATTTCAAGTATTTGCATGAAAGTGTTAAACTTTGAGTTTTAGAAGTCCAAACTAAAGCGAAATCTGATCCCTAAGACGTTTTTATACTATTTGAAAAAGCAAAACAATTATTTAGATTCCTTAATTATTTTAATTCACAAAAACACTCAAAAATATTTATCTTAGTGCATGTTTATTTATTTAGTTTATTTTACGATTAAATTCTCTCCTTTTTAATTGTCTAGCTTCAGAAAAAGAACAAGTCCGGTATTCGTTAATCCGTCCTTTGGGTTCGACCCTAGAACTAAACTACAAACGATTAGTGAGGTTAGGTCTAGGTATACAAATTTTATTTGGTACTAGGATTTAATTCCTTCATCAAATTGGCGCCGTTGCCGGGGATGGATAGGTATTTGGATGGATAGGTATTTGAAAAAAAAAAATGACTAGGGACCCAAATGACTAGGAATTCCCAAATTGGTGAAAAATTTTATTTGGTACTAGGGACATTGAAAAATTTCAATTTAAGAATTTTCAAGGTTCCTAAACCGTTCCCATGCATCCCTCATTGTTTCGTCATCCTTTTGAGCAAAATTATTTAATTCCCTTCTAATCGCATCAGATCTGTCCGCGGGGAAATACCTATCCAAGAATGTTTGTGCCATTTGTTCCCAAGAACGAATTGACCCCTTTTTTAAAGTTTTATACCATTTTTGGGCCTTATCCTTGAGAGTAAAATGGAACAACAAAAGCCTAATCGCTTGTGGAGGGACACCATTAAACTTAATTAATCTAGTGCAATCAACAAAAGTTTGCAAATGAGCATGAGGATCCTCTTTATCATCTCCGTAAAACGGATTTTGTTGGACAAGCGCGACGTGGTTGGGAGCTATCGGCATGTTGTTAGCCTCGATTCCTGGAATCACCACTGGTCCGCCTACGTCCCTTGCACTAGGGGTGCCAAATTCGCCAAGGGTTCTATCGCGCCCCGCCTCGTCATCGTCATCGGGGTTGTGGACACTAGCTTCGTCCTCGTTGATCCATCGGCGGCGCTCGTCTTCGAAATCCCTTCTTTGACCTGCAAGAGCGTTCCGATCTGCTGTTATTCGAGCCTCCCTTTGCTCAAGTTGGAGGCGAAGTGCCTCCAAGTCGCGTGTTTGCTGGGCAATGGCTTCGGGTGTGAGTGGATCAGCCATCGCGATGTTTTCTTCCCTCCTTCTAGGGTTGAACTTGGTCGGAGTTGTACTGGAAGAGAGGGGCTGAGTTAGCTCGGGCTCTTCGTTTAACCTCTGGAGGAAGCCTCTAACTTCAGATCGTGAGGGCTTCTTCCTTTGATTATTCCCTGCCAGTCCTACAATAGAAAGAGAGAAAGGTGAGTAGACAAAAATAAAAATCTAGTCTCCAAATACTTAAACAAGTATCCAATATCGACACCGTCCCCGGCAACGGCGCCAATTTGATGAAGGAATTAAATCCTAGTACCAAATAAAATTTGTATACCTAGACCTAACCTCACTAATCGTTTATAGTTTAGTTCTAGGGTCGAACCCAAAGGACGGATTAACGAATACCGGACTTGTTCTTTTTCTGAAGCTAGACAATTAAAAAGGAGAGAATTTAATCGTAAAATAAACTAAATAAATAAACATGCACTAAGATAAATATTTTTGAGTGTTTTTGTGAATTAAAATAATTAAGGAATCTAAATAATTGTTTTGCTTTTTCAAATAGTATAAAAACGTCTTAGGGATCAGATTTCGCTTTAGTTTGGACTTCTAAAACTCAAAGTTTAACACTTTCATGCAAATACTTGAAATTTAAAAGCAACAGCCTTTCAACTCGGTCCGAGTTGTGTCCAACTCGGTCCGAGTTGAAAGGTGAGGTGGCTTAAATTGGCTTGGTTTAAGTCTGTTATGATTCAGGTAAGGTCTGGTTGGTTAAACCTAGACTTTCTAACCCTCAACATTAGCTTTTTGGATTAGGGAATGGTTTAATGTCAACTTCCTCAATTTAAACTAATTAATCCCGCAACTTTTGGTATAGGAAAAACAATTAGCCTAAACATTGTTTAATGGTTTTCGTAAGGATATTTAGAAGTCTTTTGCACTGTCTAAAAATTACACTTTTGATGTTAATTAATCTCCCCTTTCGGATCAACGATTTATCCCGTGTACTTGGTTCAAACTATTCTTGTCTATCCTAACTTGGACTTAACTAAACGTGGCCATTCATTTAGAAGTTAATTAAGATGTCACAAGCAGTTCAAAGCAAGCAATTAAAGACTACTCATTAAACAAACCATAAATCATAACAAAATATCACAAGTCAAAATATTACCATCCAAACTTAAACTACTCTCCTACTCCTAAGACAATTCATATTTAGCCTAACATAATTCTAGAACAAACAACAAGTTTCATAATAATAAAAAGATACAAACTCAAAGAAATCAAAGTAAGGAACATAGGAAAAATAAACCAAATACTCCTCGTATGTGCTAACTTCAATTTCCAGAGCCGTGGGGTGTTGCAAGATGAATTCTGAGCCTTTCTTTCACTGCCGTCGCTTAGAAATTAGGGCTACTTCTGGTTTAAGGTGGATAACAAGGCTTGGAGAAGAGAGAATGCAATTGTGGAGGCTTAGCCCCTTTTCAGGGCAAGAGAGAGCTTTTTATAGTGGTTCCACGCACAAGGAAAGAGGTCTAGGGTGCCAGGGCAAGAAAAACTACCAAAAAATACAACTTCCATGCATGAAATCTTGCCATATGTAACAAGGCGGTGTTCAACTCGGACCGAGATGAGGTAAACTCGGACCGAGCCAAAAAGTGAGAGTTGAGAAAAAGCCATCTTTCGCGCTAGGAATGAGTCGTCTAGCATACGTCTTGTGCCGTAAACCATCTAGAGCTTGTAAATCCACCAAAACCAAGTAGAATCCTGAAAATAAAAAGAGACACGACGGCAGAGCCATTTCCTGGAAAAACATAACAATTTATCAAACAATTTAATGGTTTGAATATAATTTAGGTGCTAAGTACGGTCCGAATACCATCAAATAATAACGATATCACCCCTAACATGATATTCATTCCCTTCTAATTTTTTAACTTTAAATTTTTCCCCATGATATTGAAACATCAGTGCAGAAAGCAATCGTCGTTCGCTCGTCCGTTCATCTCCGACCAAAATAACACCGCAAGAGACGCATCTTGGCTTAGGACCCATTTGCTACAAATATCAAAATTCAAACTCCATTAGCAAATCAAATCAATTAATTTAATAATTATTTTAACATTATTACCTAAGAAGAAGCGATGTTGCCAATAGAAACCTATGAGGATAGTTTATCAATTTCAGACTAACGAGAAACAATTAGTTAGAGCACAATAACTTATGACAAGTGAGCTTATATAGAGAATTTAAAATAGAAAAAGACAAAAAAAATTTTAGTGCAAACCGCAATAAATAAATGAATGGTATAGTGTAGTGATATAATTCACAGCACTATATTACTTGACAGCACTATATTACTGTTTTAAATCATTATAAAACCAACCCATTGAGCAAATTGAACGGAGGAGAATGGTCGTTCTTGGATCGTCAACTGGGATGACGATCCAAGCTTGGATCGTCAACTGGGATGACGATCCAAGTGTATTTGCCTTTCGTCAACTGGGATAACGATCCAGCAACGTTACTATTAAAATTTTTATTTTTTTTTGTTATTATCGTAATTAATGTGAACAGTAACGTTACTATTATTTTTTTCCGCTCTGCGTCAGTGCGTCCCCTCCAGTCCTCCACCTCCAACTCTTAATTGCTTTCTTAAGCTTGGCAGCCGCTGCCGGCCATCTAAAAAAACTCTTAATTGCTTTCTTATGTTTCTTTATAGTTTACATAACAACTTCCGACGGGTCAATCAGTCCCACAAAAATGAAACTTCATTTTGTAACCTAAGCAACCGAGCCTTACAAAATATAAAAATACCAATTTGACAATTTGACACTTCCTTCTTTTTCATAATAATAACTCGATGAAGCTAATCAAAACTCAAAAGGTTTAATGACTTCATATTCTTCATTTAAAATTCTTAATCATTCATTTTTTTAAAAAAAAAACCCTCAATATAATCTATCTAGTCTTCTACATATTTAAATCTAGTGGCTCAAAAAACAATTCTGCCGCATACCTACTTTTATTCAATTAATTATGGCTCCGTTTTGGATGGTGTGGGAATAAGGGCTCCGTTTGGATAGGTGTGGGAAGAAGGAAATAAGGGAAGAAGTATTGGAAAGTGTGTAACTTTGTGAAGAGTTTGGATTGTTTATAATTTTTTTTCTTCCCTTCTTCTTTCTTCCTATTTCTTCTCAACGCATCCAAACGGAGACAAGAAGAATAAGGGAAGAAGTATTGGGAATCATGTAACTTTGTGAAGAGTTTGTATTGTTTATAATAAATTTGGAAGTAGGAAAAAGCTATTCCCTTATTCCCTCACTCATCCAAACACAGCCTATATATGTTCTCAAAATTCAAATTCAAATTCATTTTTTTCTACACCTCCAAACTGTCTAAACTTCATCACATGATAAGTGATACTTTTTAAGACTTCCACTATTTTTTTATATATTTCCAAAAATACATGTCATAGAAATATATTTTTGAAAAATATGTCCACCAAAACAAAACAGCTCCGTTACCAAATACGGAGCAGGAAACCATTTCCGTTTATAGCTTTGTAAAATGATAACTTGTGATGTGTACCTTGCTTTGTGATCCAAATACGAAGTATGCTGATCTCATGTATTCACTAATAAAAGTTTGAGCGCTAGACACAACGGCATGCATAAAATCAGATACAGCAATACTGCGAGTCGCCTATCATATTAAAAATTAACATAAATTCAATTAATTAATTCCCTATCTAGATACGCTCAAAATGAACCTCTTGCCTTGCATTCTTAATTCCTATATAAAATCTGTTTATATATGTATTTATTTATTTTTGTAGTTTTTTATCAGTAAATTTTCATGCGTACATTTCAAAACCAATTCAGGCATCAAATTATACTTGAAAAATATATATTTTAATATTTTCCCATTTTTTTGGGTAGAAAATTAGTATTATTGTTACCCAGTTGTGTTTATCAGGTTCTTCATGATTCCAACATTATTTTGGTGATTTTTGACGCATCGAGACGGACATAGTTGAAGATTCAGACGGATCATCTGGATGTTGTGAAATACACAATCGCTAATAATGCTACTCAAAATCGATTTTTTAATGCACATCTCTACTATATTAAAAGCACCAATGGAAGGATGTAACATCCAAAGATACAACCTTGATCTGAACGATCTGCATCATTGATTATTTTAATTTTGTAATCTACATCGTTGATTATTAAAACAGAAACTTGATAAGGGGACCAGATTATATTGCAGAACGAAGAGAATGTTTTACGTTGGTTCATCTCATTTGATCGGAATGCTCAGATGCCCGAGCGGAACGCATGTTCGCTCGTTATAGTGCGTTCGCCGGTTCGATTTTTTCTGATCGTTTTTTTTATTTATTTTCAGCGCGCCTCAATTTTATTATTTTTTTTCCTCCGACTCAAAGAGCCGCGTCTCCGCACCTCAGTCTCATCTCTTCCCTTCCGACTTCCATCCCTTCGTAAAACTTGACTCCTGTCTGAACCACCGATCGCCCCCTATCCAACCATCCATCGCCCCACATCTAACGGTCGATCGCCACCCCAACCCGAGTCCCACGGATCGCCACCCTCATCAAGCCGCATCTCTTCAGTCCCATCTCTTCTGTCCCTTCCTTCGTAAAACCCAACTCCAGTCGGTTCAAACCACCGATTGCCCCCATCCAACAATCCATCGCCACCCCACCCCAGGTCCCACGAATCGCCACCCTCACCCAACATCCACGGATCGCCACCTCACCTCCTGAATCGTGAGTCCTGATGGGCATACAAGGTGCTTTGAATTATTTTTAAATTTCAATTTGCTGCTTGATTAACTTAATTTTGCTTCCCTATTTAACCAAGGATGCCTCAACGAAGGAGAGCAGTTCCGATTGTGGCACCTCCTCGCCTACCGGTTTGTCTTTTTCTTTCTCTCTCTCATTATTCGATTTGATTTTGGAATGATTAAGATGGTTCAATCGCTTGCATTTTTAATTGGTGACCTTTTAATTGCACTTTTGTGAATCGTAGGGGCCTGGTTTTTATGCGGATTTGATTGTACTGTTCATTTAGATTATCCAAGATGAAAAATAATTTGGTTAAAATTGAATAAAAATCTCTTGGATTTTCTTTTTCCTGCGTTATTTCTAAGTCCTACGATTTTTGTTGAGGAACTAATGGTTTGAATTTATAAGAGCAATCAGAGGTATCACGGAATTGAATTGTTAGAGTTTTCAAGGCACTGCATGTAATTATATTTATTTACTTATGTGAATTTAGATTCATTTGTAGGCTGACAGATAGAGACCTTTTAGATGGAAATATGTTCAGTATGCTTAATTTCACTTTTTTGAAAATGAAACCACCAGCCAACATCTCAGTTTTATTGTTAACGAGGAACAAAGTTTTCGCTAAAATTTCCAGTCCAGTAGCGAGCACTACTTATTCTAGCGTTCCTTTTCCTTTTTAAAAGCACCAAATTCAGGTGACAGTCTTTTAGTTAGGATTATTTTGTTTTAATACTATTAAATAGCTTCCACATTATGAGTTTTATTTACTAATGCAATTACATCTGGATTTCAGGTCTATATCATTGGTCCATTTTAGCTTCTTCTATTGAAGGGTAGAGTAAGCGTGGCTGACTTGATTGGTTTTATAAGTGCTGACATGTTACTTTCTTTTTCACAAATACAAATAGGTTTTTAGATCTCTGTTTGAAAATGACATGGTACAACAAAATTGAAATTATAGCTTTCCTATCTTAAGGTAATTGTTTTTTCTAAAATTTTGATAATCTTCTCATTAAAAAAAATCTGGCAGAAAAACGACATCTGAAGTGCTACATTCTGATCTCTATGGCTACTGATGCTTTCAGGTATTGTTTATTATAAGTAGGTGTCTGTTTATACTGGAGATTCTAAAAATGTTCTTATAATTTGGTGAAAGTTTAGAGAAGAAAAAGATCAGGTTACAATATTATTTAATCCAAAACAGTTCAAAATTCCATGTAAAACATTAGGACATCTGATCTTTGCATATCCATTATCATTTATTGAGCCTGATCGAGGGCATATGGATAAATGGGATCAATTTTGTTCCTCTTTCTCTTTTTGCATTCAAATAAAGATGGAAGATGCCAGATTACAGAAACTTTGATTTACCTTAATAATTTTTACCTCCTATTGATTTAATATTTGCGAAATTTGTGAAATTTTAAGAAATTTATTTTTAGCTCTCGCCACCTAACCTTCAAAAAAAATAAGAAAGTTTTTTGCACAAATTTAGTGCACCTTATCCCCCTATTTTACATGCGGTAGTTACTCCTTTTTTTAAATTATTAATTCTTTTCCCTTAAATTATTAATTCTTCGCTGATCTAGGTTTACTGGCACCAAATAGGTACATGTGCTTCAGCTTGAGAGGTTTTTGCTTTTACTTTCAATAAAATTATAATATGAATGTTACTTTCTGGTAATAGAAAGTGGCAGGTTGACCCCTGCTTGTTTAAAAAATAATAATAATAATAATTCTTTTCCCTTACTACTTAAAATCTGATTATACAACGTTGTATTTTCCTTCCCGCTTAAAATACATTCTTACTTTGTATCTCATTATTACTCCTATTAGTCACATATTCACATGCAGTATTTATCCTTTGTATTTCTATATCTCATTTTATTCTATCCTTTGAGGTTTCAATATATATTCTGGTAATTCATATTTCCTTAATTTAATGCAATGTTGTTTCATGGTGATTAATTGCCACTGGCGTTTTTGTTTGCATTTAATTGTTCTTAATACATGTTGGTCTCTGACAATCATTGATTTATTGCACTAAAATTGCTATTGCAAATAAATGCCATGAAATTGCGTGTGCAAATAATTAATTTTGGATCCAAACGATCATTATGTTCGTGCCTTCCAACTTTTTATCTATATATATGTCTATGGCTTCTACTGTAGAAGTCATTCCTTTTTACTTTTCTATTATCAAATATCAATTTCCAGTGTAGTGAGAGGTTCCTCTACAATTTGTTATTCTCAGTCTAATTATCAATTGCCAGAGCTTTAAAATGTATTCCTCCTTAAATCCATCCTCAAACCTTTTACTTTTACTTTACTTTTTCTGTTTAAAATTGTTTATGCTTCAATTTTGTTGCTAGACCTTGGTGTTAATTAATCTCTTAGATCAAAGCTCAATTTAAAATATTAGTACTGAGATGAAGGGTGCTGGTAGAAGGAGAGAAAGGTGAGGAAGACTGACATGAGAGGACTTTGCACAGTGGAAGCTGTTGTCTCGAGTTTTCTCTTCTTTTATGGAATCTGTTAAATAGGTATTATTATATATTTTTTCCTTTTTGATTGGTGATTGATTTAGTGGAAATGCAATCATACCAGATTTTAATATGATTTTCATTTTTATTTTGTATTTCTTTATTTTTAATTTTTTTTTCAATAAAAGAAAACATGAAGTTCTCATTTATCATCGATGGCCTCAATATTTTAAATCATGGACTTATTGGAAATATTGCATTTTCATATTGATTAATGAATTGTTTGTTGAAATTTCCAATTTTGCCCCTCTACTTATGACTTGCCTTTACAACAGGCATTGATACAACTTGCCTTTGCAAAAATCGATAGCAAAGACAAGATATAGTTATTATGCATCTTGCTATAAACATGACTTGCATTGTAGATTATGGTTGATATATTATTTTTTAATTGAAAAAGTATGTTTTGTTTTGGTCAATTATGATTGATATATAGTTGTTTATGTTAGCTCAAATAGGTCACATGTTAAGGAGACTGGCTACAATTTTATGTCAGATGCATTGTAGCTTTTAAGAAGAATGGTTGGAACTTTTTTGAGGGCTGGTGTTAAATGGCTGGAACTTCACTTTACAGAATCCTAAGAATTGAAATCAGCTAAGAACATAGAATACCATACCTTTGGTTGATCAAGTAAATATAGGCTTACAATGAAATTGGTGGTCCCAAACCTTTTACTTTACTTTTTTATCAATTTTGAGTTAGCTTGCTTTGATTTTTTACCTTATTTGAAATTTTGGGTCGTTATAATCACACATGAGGCACCAGTATGAACCAACATTTTGTTTGTACATATTACCATCTTATGGTTCATACCAATATGATTGGTGCGGTCATAACATATTTTTCTATACCATTTCCATGTAAACATATTGGATATACATGTGGGTTCATACGGCTTTTCACATCAGTATCCATCACAGACAAATGACATTTCATCAAACAGATCTAAGAAAGCTGGCCGCAATCAGCGATCACAACCTCCTTCTTGGTTGTTCCACTCTGGGATCTCATCTTCTCAATCTCCTGCACCACATTCATCCCATCAAAATAATTTGAGATTGGTATGGTTGAATTCAGTGCCCTAGGAAGAACAATCCAGGTTATAGTTGGTGAAGCAGCATCAGTTGTAAAGGTAGGAAAAAATATGGATTCTAATGAATTGCCTGACCCGTTTATCAAAATGATAGGGAAGAAATTAAAGTTTACTATATCAGGGAAGCTGCAGCTTTTGTTTAAAAATCATCGTGTCTACAAAATTTTATAGTCAGAGGTAATGAGTGTGAAAGAATAACCAGGTTGTGCAAGTATTAAAGTTTCAATACTAAAGGTAATGGTGTACTTGGTTTTTTCCTTTCAATGTGGATAATGATATGTTGTCTAATTGGTGGATAATGAGGGGTTAAATCGAATAACACTTCAATTTTTTTCCCCTGCTACGACTGGTACCGCGTACCGTCTAATATATCTACTTAATTCTCTTTTTACATCTACCATTATTTCAATCAGATTTTTTGCTTCTTTAAACAATTTAAAATTTCTGTACGCATCATGTCCAATGCAAGAATACATATCCCCCCCTTTTTTTCGTCCTTTACAAGATATGGGTACCTTAACTTTACTTTTATGGCTGGATATTGTTTATTTTTCATATCGGGCCATTACAATAATGTTTTTATATGTATTTTTTTTCGTTAGTATTTATTTTTAGAGATAATTAGTTTTATACCATCGTGAATTTTGTAAATTAGAGAAATGCCATTCTTAAATTATTAATTAAATTTATGTCATTATAAAAGTGTTAAAATTAGTTTTATGCCACTATTTTTCTAAAAACATACTAAATTCTAAAAATGTCATTACCAAAATTGTCATTAATTTTTTTAATGACCAAATTACCCCTCATCAAACTAACCCTAAACCAAAAAAAAAAAAGAAAGACAGTGTTCTGAAATGTACTTATATAACATTTATGGAAATGTGCATCCGTAATCATCACTTAATTTAATGTATTGAGCACAAAAGTAAAATTTTTTCCGTGACAATTTATTGAAGAGTATATATTATAGTTTAATTTTTTCTATTCCACAATCAATGGCATTGTTATCATGGTAGAGTATAATCAAGTCTACAAAGAGCATTATAGTTTAATACTCGATAATTACTTTTGTGAAAAAAACATAATTCTTTTTTATTTGAAAATTATACCTATGTCTTTGTTAGATGACTACTTAGAACTATGACACTATTTTTATGCACCAGTGGCATAAAAATGATTTTATTATTTTGTAGTGGCATAAAACTAATTGTTAGTGATTTATAATGGCACAAAACTAATTATATCTTTTGTGATAGCATATTACTAATTTTTTTAGTATTATAGTGGCATATTTAAAAGGGAAAAATTGACAGATAATTATTTGATGGCAAAAAACTAATTTTTATTATTTTATAGTGGAAAAAAAATAATTTGTCATTTAGTGATGGCATATCTTTAATTTCAAATATTTGCAGTAGCATAAAGCTAAATCACCCTTATTTTTATATTTTCTTCCTTAAATCCCCTTTGTTTTATTATATTTTTCAATTATCATTGAAACGATGGGACTTAAAACTCTTTTTTTTAAGTATATTCTCATTTTATTAACACCACCACTCAAACTTTTTTTTTTGTGTCGTTACTGTCGGCCTGTCGCAACCAAATAATTCACCTTTGAGGACATTAAATGAATAGTAGGCGTTTATATTAACATGTAAGGCTAAGGTTAAAATCAACATAAAAAATAACTAATTAATTCACGCAGACAAACATCCTTACCAAAAAAATATATATAAATGGTAAATTATAACGACTCATGTATCGAGCAAAGCTTGATTTCCAACCCTTGTTAGGTTTATGTTGCTTGAAATCTGAGTTTTTCATCACAGAAAACCATCACATGTTCTTGTGGATTTACTTAGTAGATTAAGTGATGCATAGTTCCTAATTAGTGTATTGAAATGATGGAGAATTCTAAGTTCTGAAGTATGTGGGCTATGCTGAAATTATAAATAATCTCACGTTTTTTCTTTTGTAATTAATTTAGCTCAGGTCATCATTCGACTTAAAGTTACTCCTGAATTGTTGAAATCTAAAGTGAAGGGTGTAATTGTATAATGTCATATCCAGAAAATGAAGAGGGTATTTCTAGAAAAATAGGAATTACATCTTGATACCATGATGTTGTTTTAGATACATGCCTTGATATCACAAAACCGAAGAGAGAATTTTCTCTTACATGGATAATTTATTTTGTGAGTGAATAAAGTCACTGAATGCCAAAATTAGCCATAATGGTACGGTTTGGTACTTGTGTCAGATGGTGGTACACAATTATATTCTGTTCTGTCTATCAAAGAATCCAAAGCAATGTCAATACTAATAGCGTTCGCCAAGAAGAGTAATGTAATTTGTATAGCCGATGATTTGTGATATTTTAAGTGCTTAAAGAATTCATTCTCTTTTAGATTGCAGCAATAAAATTGGATGGCTTGGGTCAGTTTTGCATTCCAGTACCCCTTTTTTTATTGACTGTTGCTCTTTCCTTTGTTATAGGTATATAAGAAGATCAAAAGGTTTTATTTTATTACTTTCACCATCAAAAGATCAAATAATATTTTAATTTTCACATATCACATCATATATTAAAGTCCGCCCACACATTGGGTGGGCACTGCTGCTAGTATTCCAAATAAACCACAAGAGCTATTCATGCACACATTCGCTTTAGTAGGGGAGATGGGGGAAGAAAAAAATTTTCCCTCCTTAAATTGTATATTAAAGAGTTTTTTTTCTTTCACACTTAGAATCGGTGGGTGGTTTTCCTTCTCTTCCTTCTTCTCCAAACTAAACTTGGCATTTTCCTCCCGTTCAAGATAGAAATATGTTGTTCTTACAAATTACACAGTTTTTGATCTAGAACTAATATTGTAAAATTATTAACAAACAATCTAACTCTATTAAGGAGTCCAATAGATATCATCACTCATCAAGTATATTGATAAAGACGTATGATTTTCTTGATGAACAATCTTTTCTCATACAATTTATGTGAATTGAAAATAAAGTCCATCTTGTGATTTCTATCTTTTGTTTATTGATTATGTGATTTCATAAATTGCTTAAGTAGAACTGATAACATCCAATAGAACTTAAGGATGGTAGTAGCTTTAACATAATTTGTGTTTAAACTACTCGATGATAGTAGTAGCTGATGAGTGAAACCAAGATTAAGTAGCTGATAGGTGAACGTTTTTCACAATCATGATTGCGAGATATCTTTCGAAAACATAAGTTAAAAGTGATGATCGAATTTTCAATAATTATAAGCACTATCTAGCAACATGTTATAATTCCTAATTAATCAACATAAATAAATAACAGTATTTCAATCCTGCATAAGAAATAAAATATTTCTTTGTTTTGATTCTTATGTCACATGATATCAGTGTATAATCCAAGATATGAATGTGTCATTCTTACATATTATACACTTCTTGATCTAGAGTTGATCGTCTAGTTTACATGCATACGGTCCAACTCCATCAAAGGACCCAAATAAACATCATCAATCACTAAGTATATTAATGAAAGACATACGGTTTTTTTTATGAACAACATTTTCGTGCACAATTCATGAGAACATAAATAAAAGTCTCTATATCAGCCCTTATTATGAATCAACATTAGACGATATTTATAGAACCTATCCTCATATTGAAAAGTTGAATTATTTCAAATTTAAAATCAAACTCATATGAAATAAATAATGACACATAATATAATTTATATATTTATTTCATTGTGTCATATACTATATTTTGATTATAATTATACACTTAGCTCAGCGTATGTTGTATATTCACAAGTGACTTAGATGTAATTGAATTATAAATATATAAATATATAATATAAGAGCAGTCAGCGGTGGAAGTGGATACAGACAGTAGAGATGAGTTTTTGCGTGTTGGGCTTTGGTGAGAGAAGTGAGTGTGAGTGCTTTAATTTATATTTATATCGTGAGCGCGAGCGCCGAGCGGGTGAAATAAAACAAAACGGCAACGCAAGTACGCAACGGAGGGGGTGACTGAGTATGAGTATGAGTATGATTTGGTGGGTGCCGGACAGATGTTTGAAGGAAAGCGCAAGAGAAAAAAGAGAAAGGAGGCGACATGGCGAGAGGAGAGCGCATCCCGATTCCCGGACGGAACAAGAGACCGCATTCACTTCACTTCACTTCAGTTACTCTTTCTCTCTCTCCATCCAACCAAATTAGTAAAGTAAATTAAGTTGTTTCCAGCAAATTTCCAATTCCATGCTCCTCCTTGATTTCCTTCCTGCTATAAATACTAGTTTCTCTCCTCCTCCAAATGCAATGCAACCCAGAGAAGAGAAGAGAAGAGAAAACCCAACTCCAACTCCAACTCCAAATGCAGAGCTTCTCCTTCTCGTCCCGGCAATGCCTGGCTCCCCCCAGCAGCTTCCATCTCCCGCTTACCAACACCAAAGCCCCTTCCCCATATGCATGCACGACCAAAACACAACCCCAAGTCCCCCCTCTCCGTCTCTTCTCCCCTCACCCTCGCCGTGCCGCCTTTCCCCTCCTCAGTCGTCTCCACGCCTTCTATCCCAGCATGGATCCTACAGGTACCTACATATATATATTACCTAGCTACTTGAAAATTGAAATATATATAGTCTCTCTCATCACTGTGTTATTTGAGGACCTAGCTACATATATTACCTTATACATCCAAGTCTACGTCGTCACTGTGTTATTTGATGACCTCTTCATCCCTTTTTTTTTTTTCCTAACTTTAAAATTTAAGCTGAGAAAGAGGAGGCTGCCAGATTCGCGGAGGCATCTACGAAAGGAAATTTGGTTCCGTTGCAGCGTGTCATATTCGCGGACCATCTCACGCCAGTGCTCGCATACAGGTGCCTTGTCAGGGAGGATGACCGTGACGCTCCGAGCTTCATTTTTGAGTCCGTGGAGCAAGGCTCCAAGGGCATCAATATGGTATAACATAATATATGATTCAACCTCAAACGATCAGCATTATTATTTCTTAATAATTCACACATATATCACTTTCTTGCTTGCTGCTGACACTATGTTTGTTATATTCCAATTCAGGGCCGGTACAGTGTGGTGGGGGCCCAGCCAGCAATGGAGATTGTTGCCAAGGAGAACTCCGTATCGATAATGGATCACGAGAAAGGCCAGCTGATAGAGGAACATGTTCCCGATCCCATGTCCATCCCTCGCCAAATCATGGACAGCTTCACTCCTCAGCTGATAGACGGCCTCCCCGATGCCTTCTGTGGTATTATATCACCTCATTTCTTCTTCCTCTAAATTCATGCATTACATCATAATGCATGCATGCATGCATGCAGAAATAAATGTTCTGTTATTTCTGGTTCCTAATTATGTAGGCTTTGCATTTCCTCCACGTTGCGTAACCAGTCAGGTGCAACGTGCGAGAGATCATCCTTTTGTCTTTATTGGAACATGCTCACTGAGAGTGTTACATCTTGGTTGCATTTTGTAATCATGCAAGAGAGTATTATGTAGCTGTCTCTATATATATTAGATTCAACAGCTAAGTTAAGTGTGCATTAAATTCATAATCAGTGGACTAATTCGTTTTAAGATATTTGAGCATGTTGACTGATTCTCTTTCCTTTGGAACAAGATGTTTTAAATCAGGAATATATATAGTCTCTACTTTTACAAACTTACTTCTCTTACTAAGGTTGCTTCTTGTGTAAGTTCCAGAACTGGCGTCGCTAGCGTAAAAAAACTTAGGTAGCCTATGTAACTCAATTATTAGGAAAAAACGGTCATTGCTTGTTTTTTCTTTTATTTTCAGCGCCTTTTTTTCTAGCAGTTAATTTTAAATTAAAGGCAGAGGGAAAATATAATGAGAAATGAATGCAAAAGATCGATAAATAATAGGCAAATAAAATAAAACAACACGAGGTAGGTTTTTCGGCAGGCGATTGGGGTAGGAAGTGAAATCTATATCTTAAAAAAGTTGAAAGGAAAAAAGTGATCCTAATTGGACTTTGCACAGTGCTAAAATTTCTTACCGCAAACTGTGCCTCCGGTACAGTAGGCTTCAAAGCTAAATAATTGTACTGTACAGTAAGCACAATTACTCTATATTGATTATTATATTGTATTTACTATAAGCTACTTTTTAGGATTTGAGTTGAACTTTACAACTATGTTAGTCAGAAAAAGTTTATTTTTCTTGTGGTGTTCTAAAGTAATATTGAAAAATCTTGGCTATTAGTTAACTTAAAATTCTAATTGGCCATTTATGCAGTTAACCATATGCATTGGGAGCTTTTGATAGGCTAAATAAAACTAAAGAGAACTAAATACATCGGAAAATGCAATACATAGTTCCAAATATAGGCAGGAAACTAGCACTGCTACCATCCCAACCTAATGCAAGCCGGTAACATTGCCAGCATCCCACCTTTGGCTGTGCTGGCCTCCTTCACCTTTTTCTAAGTTGAACCAGAAGAGAAAAGAATGTAACGGGAAGAACAATGGTTACATCCATCAATGGAGCAATTAATGTTGGCAAGGAGACATAAGGGACCTAAAGCAGAAAAAATGTGCAGTTCAGAGACAGATTGAAAGCTATGTATAGGTGTAGAGGACCCGTGAGATTTTTTTGAAAGGATGTAATGGTCTTTGCTTATTCCTATATCTTCCTTTTGATCTTAAAGGATGCCAGTAGTGCTAACATGCTGCTGATATTTCAAAATCCAGATGACATTTTCCGACATATTTCATTCTGTTTATTATTTGTTCTATTAGAGAAAAGAAGGATTTTCCATATAGTATGTCGAACCAATATGCCTGACTCCTGACAATCAATTCTTCAGAAGTCGTGATTATTTATAGTCTTTGCATTTCTTTTGCAGGTGGCTGGGTAGGCTATTTTTCATATGACACTGTTCGCTTTGTTGAGAAGAAAAAGCTCCCATTTTATAATGCTCCCCTTGATGACAGAGGTCTTCCGGACATTCATTTGGGTCTCTATACTGACGTTTTTGTGTTTGACCATGTGGAAAAGGTGTTCCTGTTTTATTTTTCCTTAAAATATCTTGCAAGTTTTCTCTAACCAAGGAGGTGTGACTACCCCATAATATGACTTTCTATATGATTTTGTATTTATTATACTGGCTTCCTAGACAAAGTTTCGCTAACATTTATTGCGCTGATGCTACTATTTTAATTTCTCAGTATATAGCTAATATTTAAGGAGGAAGTTAACTCTTTCTTTTTTTCAGTTATTACCATTACTTACATGGCTTGAAAAAAGTTTCTGTTGGCTTTCTGACTTGTGATGTATATTGATTTAGAAAGCATATGCTATTCATTGGGTGCGAATAGACCAGTATTCTTCTGTCGAAGAGGCCTACGAAAAAGGAAAAAGCCAACTCAGCAGATTGCTTTCCAAACTACACAATCTGAATGTGTGAGCATCTTTTTTAGCTACAGTTGTCTAATTTATGAGAAAGCAAGTCGATTTTATTTGGTAACCAACAAACCAAAATAGATTTTATCTTCAACAATGCCCAATAAATTTATTTATTTTTTGTTTAGACCAAGACTTCGTTCTGGATCCATCAATCTAAACACTTCCCAATTTGGATCCAAACTGAGGAATTCATCAATGACGAACGAAGAATACCAAAGTGCTGTTTTGGAAGCAAAGGAGCACATATTGGCAGGAGATATTTTTCAGGTAGTGTTAAGTCAACGGTTTGAGAGGAGAACATTTGCGGATCCATTCGAGGTTTACCGGGCATTGAGGGTCGTGAACCCAAGCCCTTATATGGCTTATTTACAGGTACCTTGGTGTTTGCTGATTATTTGTTATGCTTTTGTTTGACAAAGTCTTGCAATATGGATATGAAAATAACTTCTAACGTTGGCCTAGTTTTTTTTTTTTTTTCCATTTTACTCAGGCACGTGGGTGCATTTTGGTTGCGTCAAGCCCAGAGATTCTGACTCGGGTGAAGAAGGTATGTTCACCTGATGCATTATTGTTTATCACAGACACTGATAAAAACCTAAAAGTGGTCTTGAGATATAATATACTAAAAGTGGTCTTGATTGATACCAAATCCAACTTGGCTCCTTTTGAATGATACTATTAGACTAACAACTTTGAGGGGCAATTGGTTTGCTTAATGATGTATTACCGCCTTGCAGTCAAAGATTGTAAATCGGCCACTTGCTGGCACTATCAGGAGGGGAAAAACTGAAGAGCAGGACTTGTTGCATGAGCAGCTGCTGCTGAGCGATGAAAAACAACAGGCCGAGCATATCATGCTTGTCGATTTGGGCCGGAATGATGTTGGCAAGGTTTGTGCTCTTCGAATATTACTTATTTTTGTTTTCATTATATGGAAATTTGCAAAGTGTCCTCCGTTGTCTGGTGAAGCTGTGAGAATCCCTTCTCTTTTCATGCACAAGATTTCCACTCTGTCAAGGAGTTGGAAAGAGCTTATAATTTAAGTTTGTTTTGAACTTTTGATTATCAAAATGCTGTCATTTATTCAAGAATTCAGTTGAATGAAATCACAAAAGTGACTTAATTTTTGTGCAAGTCTGTTTAATTGAATGCTTGTATGACCTCTGAAGAATGGGCTTTTTGGTTGGGATCGTAGACTGGGCCTCTCCCATTTCATCAAATATTAGCCTGGTCCCCTATATAAAAGCAGATATTGTGATATGAAAGTTATAATACAACAACAACAACAACAACAACTAAGCCTTTTGTCGCGAGCAAGTTGGGGTAGGCTAGAAAAGAAACCCAACAAGAGAACACATCCAAGAACAAAACATATGAAAGTTATAATATGAAGGAAATTTATTTACAAGGGGTAAATTGATGAATTTCTCTTTGTTTTGTGTTAGGTTTCAAAGCCTGGGTCTGTGCGAGTGGAGAAGCTCATGACTGTGGAGCGCTACTCCCACGTCATGCACATCAGTTCGACTGTATGCTTGCAAATTTATTTAATTTTTTTCTTTTCAACAAAACACTACATTATATATTTATATAAACAGTTAAACACTTTTAACAGATAACAGGAGAGTTGCTGGACAACCTTAGCTGCTGGGACGCACTGCGTGCAGCACTACCAGTCGGAACTGTGAGTGGTGCTCCCAAGGTAGCTTACTGTTTTTCTTTTTCTTACCTAACAATGATTCAGCACCAGTTGGTCGAGGTAATATTATGCCATATATTGGTACAGCTCCAGTTACTAGTGCAACCTAGCAAGGTGCAATTTCAGGCTTTCAGCGGTTAATTGACTGCTTGTTAGGTTTTGTTTTGCTTTCCTTTGACTTGTAGAATGAGGGTACAAAGATTAGTGTTGGTTGGCTAGAAAGAGGCATCCTTGCACGCTTAGGTTCTTTGTAGGGAAAAAAGGTTGAGAATATTGAGGGTTAATGGAATGCTATGTTAGGTTATCTTGTATCATTACGCATGCACGCTTATATTCTCATGACTGTAATTGGTGGCAGGTGCGAGCCATGGAATTAATTGATGAGCTGGAAGTTACCAGACGGGGTCCGTACAGCGGGGGATTTGGAGGGGTGTCATTTATGGGGGACTTGGACATTGCACTTTCCCTCAGGACCATGGTCTTCCCAACTGGGTCCCGCTTCGATACCATGTATTCCTATAGGGATGCCAAGCAGCGGCGGGAGTGGGTGGCCCATTTGCAGGTAGCCTGCCTTTGCCATAATTTTATAGTTGCTTTGCAATGTGTTATTGTTTCCTATGTATTTGTTTGGGTCTGCTTGTGTTTTGATTGGGTGATGATGCCCCCAAATTGACAGGCCGGAGCTGGGATAGTCGCCGATAGCGTTCCAGTTGATGAACAGCAGGAGTGCGAGAATAAGGCGGCTGGCCTAGCTCGCGCTATCGACCTTGCTGAGTCGGCATTTCTCAATCAGTAAAATTTCAGAATGAGTTGCTGATAATGATTGTAACTTGGTTGACAATGCAAAACTTTTGATAGAGTTTGTCATTTGACATTTGGCTTAATTTTCCGTTGTCTTTTGTTTTATGTTGAAGTTTGGAAGTGAAAATGTCTAATAACAAATCATGTCATTAATCAATAAAAAAAAAAGCTTTTAGGTAGCTAATAAGAGAGTGCGTCAAAAGTGCCAAGACGAGAAAAATTTAGTATGATACATGAGTACTTGTCCATTTAACTTGTCAGAAGCTCATAGGAAGAAAGAAAGAAAGAGACGAAAGAGAAATCTAACGTGCTGTTTGTGTTCAGTGGAAAAGAGATAAAAGGATAAAATATGACATACTTTTGCATAAAAAACAAAGAAAAACTTATGGAATTTTATCAAGATGTAAAATTTGATTCGAATAAAACTTTTCGGTTATGACCCATAACTTCGGAATGCATCGTAATTAAGTAAATATTTTCGTTTATTATTTATTATTATTTCTCTTGGGAAAAAAAGAAAAAGAAAAGAACTTCATTGTTGGGTGGATGAGCTGTAGCTATTGTGGAACCTAACAAAGATATCTGCTGAACCAAGGGTCAAGGGAACGCTTGGTTGTAACTAAGTGCAAAATCTGACTTGTTATCCATGAAAAGTTCTGCTTTACATTTTACTTATTAATAACTATAAAATAAAATAGTATGAGTGAAGATCGTAGAAAAATATTGAATTGGTAAAATGGGAAAGCACAAGGAAAGGAAAGGAAGATTGTGGTTCTAATTATATGCGGATTGGAAGTCAAAAGGTAAAATAAATGAAAAAAAAGGAAAAAAAATAGAAAAATGAAAAGTGGATAGTAAAATGGGAGACGCAACGCAAGCGACTAGACTAGTCGTAGAACAAATGAGCGTGCGGGCACAGCGGCGTGCACGTCGACGACGACGTCGGTGCCGGATTCTTTACGCAATCAGCAATACCACACTTTTTTTTCTTTTCATTTTTAAATAAATATTATATTATATTATAATAGTTAATGAATGGAAGGAATATACCTTGTCTAAATTCTATTGTCATTTTCTTTTATAATAATTATTATTATAGGGGGTAATATCCAATTTTCCCATTAGTTTAGTTGAAGACTTGAACTTGAAGAAGAGTTGGGTAATGGTAATGGGTTGTTGAGAGAACTCAGAAGTTTACTTTCTTTATTTACTTGAAAAGAAAGAAATAAAGAAGAGAAGAGATGCGGCGGCGGCGGTGCGGTCTGGCGGTGCTGTACGTGTACCTGTACCTGGTGGCGTGGGACCAGTGGGGCCAGTGCGCGGAGGCGAAGGCGAAGAAAGCGCATGAGATCCGCGGACCCATCAAGACGGTGGTGGTGGTGGTGATGGAGAACCGCTCCTTCGACCACATCCTGGGCTGGCTCCGCCGCTCGCGCCCCGACATCGACGGCCTGACGGGCTCCGAGTCCAACCGCCTCAACGCCTCCGACCCCAGCTCCGAGGCGGTGCGCGTGTCCGAGGACGCCGTCTTCGTGGACTCGGACCCGGGGCACTCCTTCCAGGCCATCCGGGAGCAGATCTTCGGTGGGTCCCGCGAGCTGGACCCCGCCCCCATGTCCGGCTTCGTCCAGCAGGCCGCCTCCATGGGCCTCGGCATGCCCCGCAACGTCATGAGCGGCTTCCCCCCCGACGCCGTCCCCGTCTACACCCACCTCGCCAACCACTTCGCCGTCTTCGACCGCTGGTTCGCCTCCGTCCCCACCTCCACCCAGCCCAACCGCCTCTACGTCCACTCCGCCACCTCCCACGGCCTCTCCTCCAACGTCCGCAAGGACCTCGTCCACGGCTTCCCCCAGAAGACCATCTTCGACTCCCTCGACGAGGCCGGCCTCTCCTTCGGCATCTACTACCAGAACATCCCCGCCACCCTCTTCCTCAAGACCCTCCGCAAGCTCAAGCACCTCCCCAGCTTCCACAACTACGCCCTCTCCTTCAAGCGCCACGCCCGCCTCGCCCGCCTCCCCAACTACGTCGTCATCGAGCAGCGCTATTTCGACTGCGAGCTCTCCCCCGCCAACGACGACCACCCCTCCCACGACGTTGCCCGCGGCCAGCGCTTCGTCAAGGAGGTCTACGAGACTCTCCGCGCCAGCCCCCAGTGGAATCAGACCGCCCTTCTCATCACCTACGACGAGCACGGCGGCTTCTACGACCATGTCCCTACCCCCGTCTCCGGGGTCCCCAATCCTGACGGCATCATCGGTCCCGACCCCTTCTACTTCAAGTTTGACAGGCTCGGTGTTCGTGTCCCCACTCTGCTCATCTCCCCCTGGATCGACAAGGGAACTGGTATGGCTTCTCTTCTTTTCTTTCTTTACTACAAATACCTGTATCGCATTCACTTTCTAAGTTTCTATCCATCACTAATTCTACTATTTCATCTCGCAGTCGTCCACGAACCTAATGGACCCACTCCCACCTCCCAGTTCGAGCATTCCTCCATTCCATCTACTGTCAAGAAGCTCTTCAATCTCAATTCCAACTTCCTGACTAAGAGAGATGCTTGGGCTGGTTCTTTCGAGGGCTTGTTCTCCATGCGCACCACTCCTCGCACCGACTGTCCTGGTAAGCCACCAATTCTCTTGCTTTCTTTCAATATTCTAAATAAACCAGATGCAGGCCCTTGAAGTTGCAGATTAGGCGTACTTCCTCACAAAGGTTAGGCATGCTGCTTAACCTTACCTGTATTTTAGTTGCAGATTAAGGCTTGATCATTATAGGCCATTTACTATTTCAGTGTTTCTGTAGTTCTCAATTTTCTAAGAGTGTGTGCTTTAAGGAAATCTATCCCCTGGTTACCAAGTTTTGGGTCTCTGGTTGAAGCAATCCCTGTTATTTATGTGAAGTGGGGGCAATTATGATTTACTGGTATATTACATGCATCAGGGTAACCTTTTTAGTGACTTGTCCTTTTTTTTTTTTGTTGGGGGGTTTTATGTGGTATTCATGGCTTCTTTGGGGGTAGTTTGGACTACTGTGTATTGTCTTAAACTACTGTTTCCTACACGATTCAAGGGGATATATGGTGTGAGTTTGGATTACAGTGGGCTCAATTTCACAAAGCAAGGATGATGGACTTTCCAATTACACAACTAGTTCCATTTTGGTGTACCAGAAGAAGTGCTTGTTTAGCTATTAGAGGTTGCCAGAATAATGTTCAAATCTAACCACTGTGAATGATGAAAACTGCAGAAAAGTTACCAGAAGTGACAAAATCCCTGAGGCCACATGGACCAAAGGAGGACGTTTCTTTGTCCGAGTTCCAGGTGGAGCTGATACAGCTGGCTTCCCAGCTGATAGGAGATCATGTACTGAACACATATCCCGACATTGGGAGGGGCATGACAGTAGGTGAGGCTAACCGCTACGCAGAGGATGCTGTGGCTAGATTCCTGGAGGCCGGCAGGGCTGCTCTTCTGGCCGGAGCCAACGAGTCAACACTTGTGACGATGAGGCCAGCACTCACAAGCAGGACGAGCCCCCTCTCATCAGAATCCTCGGTTGAGGTCATGTAGCCTTCTTTGTTATATATAGATACATCCAACCCAAAATGCATGATGACAACATGCTTTATAGTGTAGATAATGTACTGTGCATGTGGTGATCTTCTAGTTAGACAGATTCCCTTTCCGACATAAAACACACAATATGGTGTTTGTGCCTATAGCTAATGTTGGCATAACAACTCATGTTTGATGATGATTAAGCAATTTAAGTGAACATTTGAAAGTTTGATTTTGCATATATATATAATTATTTTCTTTTTGAGTTAATCTGAAGAATGCAGCTTTGGGTGTGGCTTTCTAATAGCTAGTGAGTGGTATCAGTAGCACATCAGGCTGTGAATTTATATATCAGATATGATGGAAAGCACAGTGCTGTGGCCTGTAAAATTTGTTATGTTTTTCATATCCTAAGTTTGCTCGAAAGGCCTTAATTATGTAAGGATAAAAGGAGGGGCTAGTTTATACTTTATAGGGAGTTGTATTGTAGTATGAGATACAAATGGTACGAAGAACCATCCGAGAACTATGCTATATCACATATGCCCCGATCAAAATCCCATTTTTTTTAACATGGGATTTCATTTCATTTCGTTTCGTTGGAAAATTCTTGATCAAAATGAACGGATTTGGTGTCATTTGGTTCCTATGTAATTAAATCCAACGAAATCATATGAAATTAATTAAATTGGAACGAAACGAAATGAAATCCCGCGAAAAAATCATTTTGATCAGGACCATAGTAATTTCATTAACTTGTGCTATAAATTGAACGGCTTCCGACAAGTTAAATTCATGGTGGTAAAGTAAAGCATAGGTAATGTATTGACTAATGGATCGATGAAGTGTAAACCTGAAACCGTTAATCTAATGCATGTAATTTCGTGGATGTACGGCTGAAAAACGATGAATCTTTTGGCGAGCAAGGGAAGGGATCACATGAGAAAAGTTACGCTGATAGTATCTTTGTCCAAATAAATTTAAATAAAGTGGAAATTTGAAAAGGTAAATCAGGTATGTCATTGGATATGTAATTATATAGATAGGATAATTATAAGTATTTAAGTAGTAGCAATATTACTTGAAAAATCAAGGGGGCCGTTTGGATCGCTTAGGAATTTGGAAAATTTGGAGAAGTTGCAATTCATAGGAATAAATTTATTGGGAAGTATGTAACTTTGTGAAGAGTTTGGATTGTTTATAATAAATTTATAGTAGGAAGATGAAATTCTCCACATTTCTTGGGGAATCCAAACAGCCCCAAGATTTAAAGAGAGCGGTACGCATGTATTTAGACTTTCTAGAGGGATCCATTTTATTTTACAATTTATACGTGATACGTCACAATATGCTACTAAGCTCCGCTCCTGGTCAGCACTAACTAATTTTAAAGTGTCATGTTACACTTACTGTCCGATAATTCACACAGGGAATCAAACCTTGGAATTTTGGTTATCATTATCGCTCTTAACTTGGGAACAAGTCTAAGGCAGGCCAAAACATCCTAGCTTTCCATAAATTAAACAACTCTGCATGAATGAAATGTTAGAATTTTTTATGTGACCTATATTATTAATTGTGAACCAAATTCATTTAATGAAATTAACTAAAGGGTGCATCAAAATTTGATGGAAATTCTGATGGACTAGATTCATTGTATTTGATCCCAATGGTTGCCTTAGAATCTTATAAATATCTCATTAATTTTCTGCTAAAGGGTGTGGTTCATTCCCATCTCTACTAAAGGGTGTGTTTATTTTTACACACATTTTCTCCACAAAAGAAAAATCAGAATATTAAGTTGAGGAAATAAAACGCCTAAAGAAGACCATCATTATGTCTAAGGAAAACTATTGAAGGTCAGTACTTACGCTTCCGCCTAACGATTAACGATTTCTGCTATTCAATTTGTAAGTTCTATACTCATGATTTTGTTATTTTATATGATTTACGGATCCTGAAAATTCGTGTTATTATTTATAAACACGTTAATTAATGATTACGTCTATCATTTGGTATCAGAGCCGATCGTTAAATTCATATTAAATACAAAATTATTTTATGAGTATATATATATATATTCTCATTAATTTAATTTTGAACGTAATGTTTCTGATGAGAATTGTTGTACTTTAATTCTCTAAAAACTGAGGCCGTGGTTTAAATAATTTTGTAAATGTTTAAACGGTTTTAGTAAAGTATAAAAATGGTTCGCTTTGTTCAGGGTTGCATTAATTATTTATTGCTATTATGTTTAAGCGAACGGTTTATTGTTTTTATTACATAATCTTTGGATATTATGGATATTTATGAGATCATAAACTAGATTTTATTTTGTCCAATGACAAATACTTATATGGTTGATTTTGACCGATTATCCTTATTTACTAATCTGGGATTTAAATATGCACTTACGTTATTATGCACTTTTGATTATTTATTCTTTTTAATATTAATTATGCATCCATTTTGTATTGGATGCTAATCTGAAGTTTAATTTTATGGTTCAAACTTAATCAGATCCTTTAATTGATGCATTAATTAGATATAATAAGTATAAATGTATGTATGCCTATTATATTAATTATATTCATGATCCAGCAACAAATTATTTTTGGAATCTCTCTTCTGTGCATTATGCGTTTGTTATTTTTGTCAGTGGTTCCATAAAATAAAAATAGAGTTAATGAAATACTCTTATTTACGCATTCGTTGATTAAGGAAAGGTTTTCTTTACGAATTTGACAAATGCGTTATTCCCCTTGTTACTTTGGTTCACATGGGATTCCTTTATTAATTTTTAGAAAATATTCCTTTTATGTATATATCATATTTTATTTATAGAAAATGTTTTATTTTCAAGTTCCATTTACATGAAGTGGTTTGAACCAAATGGAATTAAGTTACTCCATTATCAATTAAATGACGAAGTTTCCGTCAGTCAATCTGTTTAAACTGAATGGTCAAATTGTGAATAATTTTAATTTTATAACTTAGTCAATCCATTTGCAATTTTAATTATCCGTTTAATTGGTCTATGTAATCAATTTAACATAAGGCAATATTGTAAATGATACTGCACAGATTGGCTCATCAAAGTATTGTATATATTTATTGCTATATACATGTTTCCGTATGCACTTACCTATAAAAACGGCCCAACGAAAGTTTGTTATAAATTTTGCATATGAATAATTTAAACCATATAAAGTTACTTTTAATAACTTGATTATTATCAATTTAAACAACTTTAATTGTAATAATCATTTTATTAAAAGGGATTATGTGATATATTACGTTTATGTATCACAATAAAATTTTACATTTAATAAATTATGATTGTCAATTTGAACAACTTTAATTGTCATTTTAGTTTATTAAGTGGAATTTTCATTTATGACCAATTTGTTTCTGCCCAACGGTGATACAAATTGATTTTATAAAACAACTATTATGACAAACTGAAATAATTTTTGTGTATTATTATTAATTTCAGTTTAATTAAGAATTATTGCTTTTTAGTTGTTTAATTTGATTATGTTATTTGTGATATTTTAGTTTATATATCACTATAATATTTATATTTAATAAACATTAAGAATGTCAATTTGAACAACTTTAATTGACATTATAGTTTATTAAATATAATTGTCTCATTATCTTCAATTTATTTCTGCCTAACGGTGATATAAATTGAAAATGTGAAGAACTTTATGTTAAAACTGAAATATTATTTGGCATTTTTATTATTCATTTCAGTTTAATTTTATTATGCTATGTGAATATTAGTCGACTATTAATCACTTTATTCTTCCTGAATTTTACAGCATTGAATAAACTAATTATTCCAACTTGAAAAGAACCAATTGAGATTTGTCTTGGTATTTTGAAATTAAACCAGACATGAAAAGATTTTGCTGCAATTATCAATAAAGGCAACGATGATGAAATACTAATTTTTTTTTAAAATTATATCTCAATTTGATGAGGTCAAGTTTGGATTTAAAGAAAATATTATAAATCAATGTATATATCTCAGGATTAGTGGGAGTAATTTAACATTCTCATTTTGTATGTGGATGATATTTTATTAGTCAATAAGAAATTCACATTAGGTTATTTATTTGTGCTTGTATATATAATGATTAATTTTATGGAAGAGTGCTGAGCAGTTTATAATGTCATCTTCCACTATGCAAGCAGAATTTTTGTGGCATTTTGTAAGGTCACTTATCTTATTTTTAATAACGCGACTGCTATTTTGTCTTTTAATAACAACATATGAAGTAACATGTCTAATGGATTGACATTAAATATCTTGTTGTTAAATGCAAAGTCAAAGATATGACAATACAAATACAAACATATTAATTGAGAATTATGTTAACTAATTCTCTCATTAAAGTATTACCACCTATTTTTGCCGGCACGGGTTTGGTTGCTAATTATGATTTTGTTGTATCGAATTATGTATTAAGTTATGATGTGAAGCTTCAAATTATGACTTTGACTTTGAATTATGAAATTTGCTTATTTCTTATGTTGCGCATTATGTTAAATTTAAGCAAATTTACTTAAGTGGGTCGAATGAATTATATTAACCATTTGTTGGAAAGAAACACCAATGCTATAATTAATGGGGTCAAATAACAGTAATGGTTATTTTGATTGTATTAGTTTAGTTTGGTATTTCTAACTAAACAAGGTTTAAGATTATGTTGGCCAACTTTGAATTTGTGTTTCATTATGATGATGCAATATAGGCCAAGTGGGAGAATGTTAGAATTTTTTATGTGACCTATATTATTAATTGTGAACCAAATTCATTTAATGAAATTAACTAAAGGGTGCATCAAAATTTGATGGAAATTCTGATGGACTAGATTCATTGTATTTGATCCCAATGGTTGCCTTAGAGTCTTATAAATATCTCATTAATTTTCTGCTAAAGGGTATGGTTCATTCTCATCTCTACTAAAGGGTGTGTTTATTTTTACACACATTTTCTCCACAAAAGAAAAATCAGAATATTAAGTTGAGGAAATAAAACGCCTAAAGAAGACCATCATTATGTCTAAGGAAAACTATTGAAGGTCAGTACTTACGTTTCCGCCTAACGATTAACGATTTCTGTTATTCAATATGTAAGTTCTATACTCATGATTTTGTTATTTTATATGATTTACGGATCCTAAAAATTCGTGTTATTATTTATAAACACGTTAATTAATGATTACGTCTATCATGAAATTGAAAATGCAGGCACTAACGAATGTGCCGTTTTTAATTCACTACTACGTAATACTAATACATTACCAAGGCATGTACTAAACATAAGAACTAATGAAATAATGATGATGATTATTGATAAACTAGTTAATTAATTAAAGAGCAGTCTTGGAGGCAGAGGGCATGGTGTAGCCAAGTCCTTTGCGGGTGGTGGGGAAGACCACGAAGACGATGCTGGCGAGGAAGCCAGCGCCAAGGGGGAGGTTGATGAGCAGCTCCCTGGTGTCGTTGCCGGCATCAGGGAAGAAGCAGTTCTGGATGGAGACATCGCTGAAGGACACAGCGAGGAAGACGAGCACTGTGAAGAAGGCATGAATGTAATCGATGAAGCGGATCCTGTACTTGTCAAGGTTGGAAAATATGACGGGCCGGTCCTCATCGTCCCCCTCAAAGTTGAACACGAAGAAGCCTTTCACGGTGGCGATGCCATAGTAGACCTTGCCATCGCTGCCCACCAAGCTGTCTGTGAATGCGAAGAACACACATGACAGCACGCAGAAGTAAAGGAGCAGCGCTGTCAGGTACTTGTTCGACACATAACACTTGCCTTGGTTCGTGAACGAAGGAGACAGGGACTGCAAATTAATGCGCTATATATATTAATTTACACCAAAATATATAATCTATATTAATTATAATTAAATCATTTCATATTCAAATTGTATAACCAAATAAATGAATGAATGTGCTGTTGTTGTACCTGGAAGGCCAGCACGGTCCCAGTGGGGAGCAGCTTAATGAGGCTGGCGATGCTGGCCAGGGTTTTGTCGACCACGGTGGGGGTCTGGGGCTGCACCGGGCTCATCAATGCGCCCTTGGGCCGGCTCGGCGTGGGAACAGGGCTCTGTGTTGACACCGGGGTGTGTTCAACCTCTCTCAGATCACTGTCGTGCGGCATCTGAATGATCGTCGAAGACGACGCCATTGAGTGATGATACTTACAGTTGGTCTAGTGAGAATTATCAGCGGAAGCAACTCGATCTGCTGCCAAAGAACGGGGAATGATTCAAACACATTTTATACAACGAACGAACGAATAAGAAATTAATACATATAGTAGTAGAGTGTAGTCCTGGTTGTGTGGTTTGACAAGTTATTTTAGCTGACATGATGTATAATTAATATGGAGTAACGAGGGGATCAGTTGACCTTTTAATTATCAGATAGATATATATTACAAGCTTACAATTTGATCCAAGCCCCAAGCCACAAATGCCAAGGGGAGGAGGACGTGACTACATATTTTGTCTATGTTTTCTTTATTTTTCTTATCTATGTTTTGTCGCTATGTAGTTAATTTGTTTGCGCAGGAAATTAATGATCGAGTTGTTGTTGGCATATACATAGTTTTTCATTGTTCGTTTCTTATATCTTACATATATAAAATCTGCTGTGCAGTTTGCTGTCCCAACTCCGAATAAGTGCGCACAGCATTCATGCATGTCGTGTGAAGTTAATCCATGGAGGATCTCATCTGGAATGACTTTTATTTTATTAACTGCTTAATGCATGATTTATCAGCTAATTATGAATATATCTAATCATACTACAAACACCCATGAATATGATTAGGACTCGCACCTACCGATTGAGCTCCCTTTTTTTCTTTAGTTATTACGCAGCTACCGCCCTTAACTACTTAAGTTGTAATAAATTAACTTGCATATATACAGCAAAGAGTGGCAAAGTAAAAGATCAAGCCAATTCTAAGCAATGGATAAATTCCTCCTAATTTTCTACAGGCTGATGTATCATAATCATAGTCCAAATCATGATCGCTGATTTCAATATTCAGAAATATATATCTTTTTGGTTAAATAATTCTAGTAATTAGTTCATGAATGTTTTCTAGAGTGTAACCATACCTTCAGCAATTCATTTTAGCGTAGTAGAAAATTTTCATTGCCAAAATGATAAATACTATCTCGCGTCGGTTGTTTCATGGATACTCTTTCAACTTACCCCTAATCCTCCTCTCTTTTCAAAATTACATGTATCACGTTTATCATTCTATAAATTATAATACAAACCTGAAACCTCTTAATTTACTTTTGTAAAACATCAAAATTACATATTTTTCATCAAAATTTATAAAAATAGATTTATTTTTCAAACAAAATAATCACAAATGTTTCTCCTTTGGTGATGCTAACTTATTTGCTTCTTCTTAGGATCAAGTGGTACATCAAGATTTCTCACGTCTTTGTTGCCGATGATATTTGACGGTAGTATGAAATTAGGATTTCGCTATCTAAAAAAAGGATGATGATTAAGTTTGAAAAGCATCGCTGGAATTGTCCATAAAAGATGCCAAGGCAACGCAACATTTTATATATAATAGCCCTTTTTATAATCTATAGCGTGCAGAGGAGAGGTGTAGAAAGAGAATAATAATATGTTTATTTTTCTACAAGCGTGCAGCGAACTTAGGTTAAAAAATGAAATATATGTATGATTAGCGCTGTCAAATGTTGACAACGGCACGGAAATAGATACTTTCGTTTATGTTCCGTCTGAATGCACGAAAGAATGAGTACTTTCATTCAACGTTCTGTAATTGCAACGTAAATAAAATTTTTTCCGTTTAATGGTCCATCTGTTTTCAACAGAAAAATGGAACAACGTTAAAAGTACTAGAATAGTAAAAAAAATTGTTTGGAGCTCACAATTGACAAATAAATTTTTGTGTTAAACACAAACAGATTGAACTTCTATAATTGCAATTGAACTTGCAATTTACAACAGATTGAACCAGAAAGTCACAATTGAAAAAATATGATAATTGACAAGTTAAAATATAGCTCACAAAATACAACAATTTACAAATTAAAATATAACTCACAAAATACATTCACATCCATAAATTTTCTCTGCATGTATTTGCCCCATTTCTTTGTGCCCAGTAACCCCATGTCTTCTTTGGCTGGTCTACTTGAAAAACCTCAACAACTTTCCAATGCTACAATCTACAGAAGCCAAAAATTCCGAAAGAAATCAAAATTGGACTGAGTGTGTCTAAGCCCTGAGGGTCTGCTCCAGAACCATCTTATTAGAGGAAAGGTAGGGGTGGGGAGGGAAAGGTGCCCGAAATTGTTTACCCTCAAAATCGAGGGGTACAAACACAGAGTAAACTCTATATAAATTGTGTCTATATTTCACCTCATCTCTCTTTCCTCTCATTTCCTTTACGTTTGTTATGGAGCGAGTAAGAGATCGGGCAGACCTTCTTTTAGTTACTTTCCGTTCCTTTCCTCTAAACTAAAGGCTCTGAGCCAGCCTCTAATTGACAAGTCGCAAATCAGAACAAATAAGTTGCAAAAAAAAAATAATAATCGTCCAAGCCAGCCTCTAATTGACAAACTAAAGCAAAGAAAAAAAAATAATAAGTTGCAATCCTAGCAACCAGGTCAGAACAAATTTAGAGAAAAAAATGAGAGATCGGTAATGACAACCAGATTTGAAGAAGATGAGATAAGAAGCAAACGTACCTTTATAAAAAACCATCAAGCTATTGCTTACTGCTACCCGGCAGTTTGACCACCGCTAGGCCTGATGTTGTACCAGTACCGCCAGTATCAGTACCAGTAACTAAACTGACACCACAGTCGACATCAGCACAAAGGAGAAATGGGAAGCTCAAGGATGGCATCAAACTTTGTGAGCACTGCAAAGAGATGGGAGTGAGGGATACGGCTGAGGGAGGGAAAGACAATGTGGTGGGGACCGTGGAGTTGTGGTAAGGGAGACTATCAGAGGAGAGGGAAAGGGGATGAGGTTTCGAGTTGGTGGTCAGGCCAGAGAGGAATACGGCAAAGGGAGAGAGAGAGTGTGGTTGGGTTGTGGTGAGGGAGGTCATCAGAGAGGAGTGGGAGAGAGGTTTCTCTCGGTGGGTTCAGATGGGGCTCGAGTGAGAGAGAGACGAGAGGCGAGAGCACCTCTCTTTCTTCGCCTCAACTCCCCTCCCCTCCCCTCTGCAAATAGGCTGAAAGTTAACTAGGCCGTTCTGTTTATGTTTCGTCCATCTGAACGAAATTGCATATCATTCCGTTTCCGTTCCGCATGCTGAAACATAACAAAAAAACACTTCCATTTTCGCTCTGTTTCAGATAGAACGGAACAAAAACGTGCGAACCGGATGGAAGTAGCTTTTAGAAAAGTTATCTTAAGCACCAAGCTTACAAGAAAGAAGCATCATTATATGTGAAATAAAAAAATATATAATTATTATTAGACTATCTACATGCAACAACAACATGTCTATAAATTTAATTCTCGACTGTATTTGGAATAATTTTTTTTTTAAAAAAAAACATGTTTATATAAATTTAAGAGAAATTCTACCAAAAGAACTCGATTTTTGAATCGTGCTTTAATCGCAACTGTTCATGGATGCTAATGAATTAATCTTTTCTTAAAAATGAGTGGTGGAGATCAAAGCCCCATTCATAAATAGTTCTAATGGCAGAATTTCCCTAAATTTAAATCTGAATTGTATTTAGATTAATTTGAAAAAATAAAATTGGAGATTACGCCTGCTCAGATTTAAAGAATAAAATGACAAGTAAAACAAAATTGGGAGAGATGACGACGCAGATTGAAGTTATTAACAACAAATAATAATAAATAGTGAAAGAAACCATCAGAGAGTATATAGGAAATGCAAAGCAGCAGCATATGTATGGGTGGCAACAAAAGCAACTCTTGATACAAAAAAAAAAAAAAAAAAAAAAAAAACTCCAAGTACAGGCATATTAGATCAAATATTAAAAATTACCAGACGACATAAACTAGTACAGTCAAGCTGAAGCTACTGAAACAAGCAGTAAAATGGAAAGAAAATAGAGAGGCAAAGGGTGCGAGACATGTATCCTAAGAAGATGCAGGTAGAGAGTGTCAGTAGCGCCTCCTTGGGGGAGTGCGGGAGCGCCTCCTGGGATTGCGGCGCTTGGAGGCAGCGGTGCCATTGGTGAAGGCGGGGCCATTAGTGAATGCCCAATCGACGTGGATGGTTTGGTTGAAGAGCTCCTGGGTGGCATCCATGGTCTTGATGGCAGCGTCTGCCTCCTCATACCTCTCATACTCGATCAGTGCATAGCCCTGTCGGCAGGAGTGCAGAAACAATGCAAGCAGGCAATGAAAATGACATGAAAGTAATTTTTGAAAAGAAAGAAAGAGAGAAATAAAAAAAAAGACCTTGACGAAGCCAGTGCGACGGTCGAGATTGAGATGCAAATTCTTGACCTGGCCGAATTCGCCAAAAGCATTGTGGAGGTCTTCCTCTTGAGCTTCTTCATGGACCCCAGTGACGAGTATGATCCAGCCCTCTATGGCTAGAGGCAGATAGTTTTGAGATGTTATATTAGTATTCATTCCCCATTTGTAATTTCTATGTTCTATTGGTACAGGAAGACAGGACAGGGATCTTAATTAATTAATTTAATAAATAGATTATTAACCCTAACAGCCCAAAGTGGGAAAGGGGGATGGAAGATTAGAACAAATGCAGACAACCCAAGAGAAGATATGATGAGATATGATATGGTATAGAATATAATATACATACAGCGCTGGGGGCCGGGGCCGCCGTCGGAGGTGAGGGAGTCGAAGTTGGGGTTGGCGAAGCGGTCGTCGTCGCGGTCGCGGTCGCGGAAGCCGCGGCCCTTGGTCTTGCGGGGGCCTTGGCCTTGGCCTTGGGCCTGGGCCTGGGCCTGGGCTTGGGCGTGGGTGATGGCGGAGCGGAGCTTGGGGGGATTAGGGTTAGGAGTGGGACTAGGAGCAGCAGCAGCTTGAGGGTCGTCGTCCATCAGATCCTCGTCGTCCGAGTCGAAGTCCACCGCCTCCACCTCCGCGTTCGCGTTCGCCGCCATTCTCTCTCTCTCTCTCTCTCTCTCTCTCTCTCTCTCTCTCTCTGCGTTTCGGACTTTGGACTTTGGAGTGCGGCTAGTAGGGTTTACGTCTTCTAAATTTCTAATTCCCCATTTTTTTTATTAAAAACTATTTTATTTTATATTTTAAAAAAAATCTTTAATTATTATTATTATTATTTCTTTTTTTAATAAAACCGCGCTACAGGTGTAGCGCACATATGATCTGTGCCATAAGCCATTATAACCCTACTTTATAATCTACCTTGAGGCAGATCAAAAATGGTTTTTTTTTTAATTTATGGTCAATGGCTTTTAAATGCTGAACGAATTTGAATTTAACATGTTTTATTTTGATATTTTTTTAGTAAAAATAGACCATAATATTTGACAAGACAAGTAAGTCTTCATGTGTTGAATCTTTCGGTTTTTCTTCATTCAAATTTGTTGACTTCTTTTTTCAATTAAGATACGGGCAACACCACTAAATGTTCACGAAGAGTTCACTAGCATGAATTTAACTTTCGTTATTGTTTTCGATTTAAGGTGAACCGAAAAAGAATATGACGTCGTTAGAAGACCATAGGCAAATGAAATCCAGTCCCACGCGGGACCGTAGGCTACGCTAGACGGTCTCGCACGGGAGCAGATAAGGATTCGACCATAGGTATGACTTAATGATCCTTTTTGTGGAAATAAATGTAATTAATTGCGATGCAAATAAAATAAGAAAATTTAGCGATAATAACAATGATCCTAAAATATTGTTCAATAATAAAATTTTTTAAATTATCCAATTCGCATCATGAAATTCTTCATTTACTTCTCTATCAATCTCTTTCTCTCTCACATCATGTTCGCTGCCAGAGTAGCCAAGTCAGTTCAGTGTATAGAATAAAAAGCACATTTTGACGACGATGATGGGGTCGTAAATGTGTGTCATCATTATGGTGAGAAATTTTATTTGAAATTTGCAATAATTTTTTTTTTTTAGAAGAATTGACAGTGGCTGTCAACTGAGAAAAAAAAAAAGAAAAAAGAAAAAAAAAACAGAAGAAATAAAAAAAAAACAAGGAAAACTGTGACTAAAGCCATCTAATGCAAGCCATCGCCTCCTGAGAAACTCTAGCCACAGTAGCAGTAGTAGAGCAAGCTTGCTTGGTAGTTGCTACACACAAAATAAGGATTGAGTATTGAGTACACAGTACAGGCGAGGCGTGCATGCTGCATGCAGGCAAACCCAATTAAATTAATTAAACATTTACTTGTGTTTCGATTCGGAATTGGGGGTTAAGGGGACAAAACTTAAAAAATAAAAAAGAGCTAGAGATCAGCCCAAGAGCCCAAGACGCTCAGAGCCCAATGCGCGCTGTCTGCTGACGGTGCGTCTAATGGACTGAACGCTATCGCATGTAATTAATCATGAATTATAAGTGATATCGTTAAATTTATCATCATGCGTCATCGCTGAATAGAGAGCGCGCACGCATGAATCTCGCATGACTATAAAATGTCTGTTATAAATGTTCAATTTAATAATCAATATGTTCAATTTAATAATCAATATGTTCAATTTAATAATCAAATGTGTTCAGTTAAATGTATCAACTAATGATTTTATTACATATAATCGTGCGTTGTCTTGGAGAGAGACGCGCTAGGGGCAAGAGTCGAAAATTTTTTTAACTGAATTGGATCGGTTCATGAATCTTTCTAATTTTTTTCATGTATTTTTTGTCCAGTTCGTGGTCCCTTCTCTTGCCATTGCACATATTAAAAGAATTGAAAATTAATACTTGATAAATTGATCATTTATATGTAACTAGCAGCAGTGCCCACCCAATGTGTGGGCGGAAATTAATATGTGAGGTGTGAAAATAAAAAAAAATAATTTGACGTAAATATGTTGTTTATTTTCAATATTTAAGGTCAGCGTTGTCTTAATTAGCACGGAAGGTAACAATAGTATTCATCGATTCAAACAAATAGAATCAATAAAAATAGATATGTAAACAACTAAACAAAATAATTCGATGAAAATATATATGTTTCTCAATAAAAAGTTGCACATAAATGTATATCGTCTCAAGCAAAAATAAATAATACAACATGACAAGATTTTTGAATCGCTCTTGCTCTGCGATTGTAACAAACAATGATCGTACTTAAGACGGAGACCTGTTTTAATATGTGCCCACGCATTGCTTTAATATGTGATATGTGAAAATGAAAATATTATTTAACATAAATATGTAGTTTATTTTTAATATTTAAGATTGACATTGTCTTGATCGACGCTGAAAGTAGAAGTACAAATAGAATAAAAAAAATGGACATGTAAACAACCTAAAAAAAGAATAATTAATGAGACCTTAACATAATAAAAAATTGCGCTGGTGATTAAAAGGCATATGCGCATCATGCATAAATAGGAATAGGAGATGACACTGATGCCCATCATATTATGCCTCTTAAAATCAGAGAAGGCATTTCTATTTTTTTAAGATTATTTTCCTAATTTCAATTACAACAATACTTCTTCAATAACTGGATAGTCTCTGTCTAATTTATCCAAAAAAAAACAATACTTCTTCAAAATAATATCAAATATTGATTGATTTCCAATACATTTCAATTTTCCATTAAAACATTGTACATGCGCCATTATTTTGTGGTTTGGTTTAAAAAGAAACATCAGTATCATCAGTATTATAAATAAAAACCCGTGGCAGTCTGGTTATAAAATTTTCGACAAAACTCGACACGGCAGCGATTATTTGTTAGGATTTTAATCGTTCACTATTTCTGTATGAAGAACTCAGTTGGTAAATGTGTTGCTAACAATAATGGTGTTTAAAATGACCCGCCTCAACAAACAGTTGTTTTAAGGCAATGCATAAATAAGTATAATCCGAAAAAAAATCATCTGCTTTAGTATAAGGCTAGGTGAAGCACCGCTCATCCAACAATATCAATTCCATCTGCGCCGCTCACCTTCCTCTCTCCTTCTCTGATCGCCTCTCTCACTCACATCTTCTTCCTCATCGCTCATGCCACATCCGTCTTTCTCGCCTCCAGCACCGTTACTTTTAATCCTCCATGGAAATCTTTTCGGCAATTACTACTGGAGGACAAAGAGAATAACACCCATTGATTTCTCCAGGGAATTTATTGGCCAAATCCAATCCTACTCCATTTCCACTTTCTCTCTAGGATGCCGATCTGTCCCTTTCTTCATCACCTCCAAATTGACAGTGAAATCGAGGCACACAATACATGGAAAGAGGAAGACGAGGTCAGGATTTCATGCTCTCTCTATCCATCCAAAGTGGATATCGGCAAAGACGTCGATCTCTCTCCAGGGTATTTCTCTATTCATCCTTAGTCAGGATTTCTTCTAATATTTTAATCTCAGATTTGTTCTTTATTTTCATTTTTATCAATTTTTGTAGATTATTTGGGGTAAATTGTTGGTGCGACTCAATTATGAGCATTGAGCGCCAAAGGCTGCAACTGAGACTAATTTCAGAAGTAATTTTTTCTTTGCTCTTAATTTCAACTAATTTTAGTAACAACTTAGCTTAGTTTAGAAGTCAAATTCAAATAGTCTATGAAACGAGGCTTCATTTTTTTTTTGGTCAGATGAAATCAACATTTTTTTGGTTAGATGAAATATCGATAAATACAGAAGTGACTGAGTTTTGTGAGGAAGATTTTGACCATGTAAGTATTAACAAATACTTGATATTAATATGGTTATTTCTTTTGAATTTGGGAGAAATTAATAATTTTTAGTACTGTAACAGTTTGTCATGCCCCATTTCTATCAATCATCTCTTTTTTATGTTTTTGTTTACTCATTGTTAAAGTTGAATATAATGGTTAATAGGTGATAAACAAAATGTATAAATGAATTTTGGGGAAAATGTCCAATGACATCACTGCATAAAGCTTTTTAAAATGCTTCACTGGGTACAGGCATGCTGGTATTTTTGTGTGTGTATGTACCAGTGAAAGAGGTATAAATTATTTTAAATGATTGTGTGTAGTACATGTTAGAAATGGGAAGGATTGTGTACTGGTAATAAAATTGCAATCCACCACTCTATATTAGAACCTTTGAAATTATATTATTATTTTAGAATCATTGTTTTGATTTTGTTTAGCCGAAATTAATATGTGTAAGTACTTTATCTGCCAAATTATATGAGATAAAACAATAAACAAAAATTAATATTTTATCTCCTGAATCAGCATGTTGTATCTCCTAAATCTACTTTTGCAAATGTATTCCAACCTGTAGCAAATAATGTTTGGAAAAATATATAATAAAAAATGAAAGTTGAAAAGTGTCAGCCTGTTTTTGATATTAATGAATTGTGTATAACCAGGCAGATTTATTAACGTAAATCTTATCTATTTATTAGGGCAGTAAAATTGGTGAGCTGTGGTTTACAGTTTGTGCAAGACTTAAGGGCATTAAATATATTTATTTACTGCATAATTAAAGCATTTAATATTTTATTCTGTTATTATTTTTCTATAAATATGAGGTAAACAAATATAGGAGGCGGCGATGCTCTGAGGAAGAAAACACCTCTTTTGCTCTCATCTCTCTGGTGGTGTCAGAAAATATCATAGGTAAATTTGTTATTTGTATTTCTTTCTCATGAACATTCTAATCGTATAATTTGTGCATAGCATAATCCCATGGGATTTCAAATTGAGCCTTTCTCATCTATATTATTTATTATCATAGGGATTACTGGTACTGTTTTTGTAATGCAAATAATTGTTAAAGATTAAGATGATTGAGCTAAATTTACTGTTTATTTCTATATGTACAGCTATATTTGGCGGAGGTGAATAAGCTGTTTGATCTGGTCTAAAATCCCAGTGATGATAATTGCAATTAAGATTTGTGCGAGTAAGCAATGATATTGCCTGCAATCAAGGTTTGTGCAATCAAGCAATCAAAATATGTATGTAGTTTGTGTGATCGAGCTATCAAGTTAGCTATTCCTATAAAAATTTATAGATGACCACTCTTTGAAAAAGAAAAAGTGCACAACATTTTTTTGCAAGGATATGAAAATGTATAATCTAGAACATCCTGGAGATCCAGATCGGTGGCGCACCGAGCTGCTTAGGGATGAGAAATTGGATTTTTATCAAAAGCATGAAGAGGAATGTAGTGGGGCCAGCAAAAAAGTTGATAAATCTTGCAAAAAGCATTCAGGGTCACAATGCCTTTGAGATATGGCGTGTAATATTTTTTAAGCTATAGATAAGCTTTTAGCTCTGTCAAATTAGTCATGCAAATAATTAGTAGATTTTAGAAGCTATGTTTCTGTTAATCAAATTAATAAATATTCAAATAAGGTTGTTTATGAGTTCAAGGTTATTTGACAAAAAAAAATATATTGAAATTAGATTGACGCAACTTTCATTTTTATATTTTAATATGCAAGTTTGAAGGTCTTATTTTTCTTAAATAGCACAAGCGTGAAGGCAAAAAAGAGATTAGTTGTAGTAACAAGAATGATGTCATTATTGTTAGAACAAATTAGGTCAAGTTAGAAACAGAACTAACCATGGTATAGGTACTTGCAGTCGTTGGAGTCATAATAGGGAGCTAAACCATGGTACAGGGACAAGTAGAATTGCAAAACTTGAAATATCTTTTTAGGTTGTAAATAGTACACGAGAGAAAAAATAATAAAGATATCTTATTTTTTCTGTTTGTTTCATATTGTAGTATATAAAATATTGAAAATGTAAATGTTTTCTAAGTTTGTACTTCATGTACTACTATAGAAAAATATACAATTATGTGTATGGAAGTTGGAACAACCTCATGTAGAAAATGTTAATTTTATTGTTAAACGTATTATCAACAATAATTGCTTCTTTCAATAAATAAAAAATTCTATGTATATGAAATCCAAAGAGGCATTACAACTCATGTGCAGTATTTATTGGTACCTCTTTAGTCGCAAAATTAATTGCTTCCTAATAATTTTGTTAGACTAATGTTTTAGAGAAGCCTAAGAGCCATCGCAGAAGAAGAGAATAGAGTCTTTAAAAGTTTGAAATGAATACTATTTAGTGCAACACCATAATTAAAAGTTCTAAGAGAATCCAAAAAACCGTCAGTTCACATTTAATTGTGCCTCGGTAAAAGGAGTGCAGATTAATTCTTGATTTAAAATTAAGGCAAAATTAAAAAGTTGAATCAAGATTAAAATGCTCCACGAGTTCTAAATTGTAATTAGAAAAAGACAAAATTTTATATAGCATAAAATTAGATATTATACTTAAAATCATATTTAATCTGTTGAAAATAATACCTTCTATAATTAGATATTATACTTAGATAATGTACCGTGCTTTAATTAGCAGTTAACTTACTACAATCTTTTAGTTTTCAAGGCTGGACGAACCAGCAATTTTTGTTAACTTAAACAAAATTTAATAGTACAAAATGAAAAAAAAAATTTGTTAACTTAAGCAAAATTTAATAGTACAAAATGAAAAAAAAAACACCAAGAGGAAAAAGCACTATGTGACTGGTAATGGTACCTGTACCTAATCGGTATCATAACCAGTAACAGTATAAGCTGGACTTGCTACATTTGCAAATGTCTTTGAGATATTTTTCTATAAAGCTTTGCAACATGTGGACTCTCATTTTGCTACGTGGAGGCAATAAAAAATTGACAGACTATATAGTGCTACCGTACCATTGTCATTGTGAAAAAATATTAAAAATATATATTTATAAAAAAATTCATAGATCGAGCGAAGCTCGATGTTCCCACCTAGTATTAGATATAATTTAAGAGGATGACCAAGAGTCATTAATCACGCTATGATGTTTGGCCAAGTACGAAATGCATATTTTAGTCTTATAATTGAAACCAGGGTTAATGCATGTTTATTCGGAATTGCTTAGGATCATCCCAGCGTTTCTATCATTCTCATCATCCTTTACAGATACGTTCATTTTTTTCATTTTTAGAAAACGCGTTTGAAATGTTTCTTTCATTTTTGAAAGTCCAGGGAATGAGAGGATGAGCGCCATAGCGAATCAGAGGAAAGGGAAGGTGGGAGGGGAGAGGGGGGAGGAACGTGTTTCATTTCTTTTCTATTTTCAGAAATAATTTGTCTAGCGACTCCATGTTGATTCTCACTCTCATCTCCATCGCCTTTCTTCTTCTTAGTACAACAATTACTCATATTAACTTCAACAGTTGCAGTTCAGATACCAACTATTGAAGTTAATATGATTAATTGATGTAGTTCGAATACTAACTGTTGAAGTTAATATGAGTAATTATTGTAGTTCGAATACTAACCGTTGTAGTTAATATATGTAATTGTTGTAAGTGTAGCTCGGATATTAACTGTTGAAGTTAATATGAGTAATTGTTGTAGTTCGTATACTAACTGTTGTAGTTAGTGTTAGTATTAGTAATTGTTGTAGTTGTAGTTCGGATACTAATTGTTGAAGTTAATATGAGTAAATGTTGTAGTTCGAATACTAACTGTTGTAGTTAGTATTAGTAATTATTGTAGTTGTAGTTTGGATACTAACTGTTGAAGTTAATATGAGTAATTGTTGTAATTCAGATACTAATTGTTCCAGTTTACCAGCGTTGGGTGAAAGAGAGGAAGGAAAATAGAGGGACAAAGGGAACAAAAAAAAAAGAGACCGATCGACAAACACATATTTAGATATTATTAAATTAAATATATAGCTCTATACTATATATCTATTTTAAATTTTAAATTGTATTGAAACCTTTGAGTTGTTCAGATTGTATATAAAAATATTAAAATTAAAACAAAGAAAGGAAAGAAATTTGTATCCAAAATTCTTTTTCCACTCTCAATTGAGAATGAGAATACAAGAATTCTCTTTACATACAACGTCTTAATTCTATTCTATAAAATGATCAATCAAATTTTTAGTCTACCCTATATTCTCTCCATTATTACCTACATATGGTGCAAAACTATGTATTTGCATGTTACGACTAGCTAGTTATAGCTTTGAAAAACAAAACCTAATAATCAAATAAAGAGAAAATTTTAAATATATATGCTATGTATCCTGTGGCTAGCTGTGACTAAATAAATTACCAAATGTAGCCTAATCTTAATCTTAAATTAAATTAATGATTGATTGGAATTTCTCTGCATTCACCTTGTGTAGGTTTCAAACATTATTGTTGCAATTCTATTGCTATAAACCATATACCAAGTCCCTCTTAAAAAAAAAGAAACATTATCGGCTAAAAGGTGAAAAGATGCCCACCACTAATCAATATTCTATTTACGTTAATATTTTATTATTGCTGGCACTCTGAATCATTATTATTATATAATTAGATTTATAATAATTATTATTACTACTATTTGAGTCGCCAACATTTCCCGTTTCATTTCATTTTTCATTTTGAATGCTCTTCAATTTCTTTTAATTCGGCCCTTCCTACTTTTATACATATCGATCTTCATTCTCTCTCTCCATTTTCTTCTTATATAATTACATCTCATCTGTCATCTGATAATAACATTGGGGGCGTAAGCGATTGCGTCTGAACGAAATTAGTCTAAATTATCAATACATAATTTCGTTTAAGTATGTGCAAGTTGCAATTTAATAACTATAAATTTATAACCATTCAACTAATTAATGCCTACAAGACCTATTTGAGTTTCATTAACCTCCATTGAAAGGAATTACTATAAAAAATAATACAAATAACAATTAATTATATCAGAAAAGATATAACATACTTTAGCTGACAACAACATGAAGAGCAAGGGCTAATTAGACGATTAAAAAAAAACAAATTAATGTGTTATATGTTACAATTATTTTATGTATAAGCAGATTAACTTTTCTAAGAAAAAAAAAATGTAAGTACGTTTTTTAGAGATACTAAGCAAGGCTATCCAGTTAATAAAAAAAAAATGCAAGTAAGTTACACGAACTTCTTTTAAGAAAAATGTACAAATTAAAATTCAGGACAGCAGCGTTGGCCAAGAGGCCCAAGACATGCACAAATGGGCACGTGATGTGGATGTGGGTACCGTTAATTTGAAGTCCTATATTATAAATATAATATCGGAGGGGCTGTTACATTTAAGTAAAATTTATAGTTTTATACTGCAGGGCAGGCTTCCTCTCTGTCTCTCTTTCTCTCTCTATACATCTAATGCTATATTATATAAATATAAATATAAATATAAATATAAATATGCCCGTCTCTCTAAAGTCGCATATATATATATATATATATATATATATATCCAGAGCAAGCAGGCAGGCAAAGAGTAGTACATTGTACATAACGATCGACTTAATTAGTTCTGTAAATCCTGCATATGATATGACATGATCATATGACATGATCGAGTCGACCGGTGGCCGCTGTAATCACATATGTACCCTACGTGAGATATATACAGATTGATCGCGGGATCTGCTGATTTGATGGCGACTGAGGGAGGGCCGAAGGTGGCCTTAGTTGCTGGTGCAACCGGCCTTGTGGGCAAAGAGCTTGTCAGATCCCTCCTTCGCTCCGACTCAGATGACTGGGCCCTCATTTACGGCATTGCACGCTACCAGCCGACTGATGATGATGACAATGCTGACAAGGTCAAGGAGGGTGTCCGCTGCTGCAGGTATCGGTTCATGCAGTGTGATCTGCTCGACCGGGAGCAGACAGTAGAGAAACTGGGCACCGTGGCAGGGCAGGTGACTCACCTCTTCTGGGCAACGTGGGCTAGCCAGTTCCCTCTCGACACGCCTGAGTGTTGCTCCCAGAACTGCGCCATGCTTACCCATGCACTCGACGCACTCCTCGTCTACACCCCCAGTTCGCCGGCACTGCGCCACATCTGCCTCCAGACGGGCACCAAGCACTACGTCTCCCTCAAGGCACCCGGCCTTTCTGGCCCCTATCTTGAGGAAGAGATAATTGAGGTGGAAAAGATGAGGAAATTAGAAATCATGTCGGCAGAAAGAGACGATGGTGATATGGACGGGTACAAGTATAACTTTTACTATGCAATCGAGAAGCTGGTCATGGAGCGGGTCAACGAGGGCATCGTCAGCAGCTGGTCTGTACACCGCCCGGGACTGCTGTTTGGAGTTTCCAATCGGTCTTACTTCAATGTGATGGGCTCGCTCTGCGTGTATGCCACCTTGTGCCAGCACCTGGGCATACCCTTCCGTTTCCTTGGCACCAAGTTCTGCTGGGAGGAACACTACATCGACATGTCTGATGCGAGGCACGTAGCAAGCCAACAGATCTGGTGGGCCTCATCATCCCGGACTCTCGGGAATGGTGAAGCCTTCAATGCTGTTGATGGGGGCCCTTTCATCTGGAAGCAGGTCTGGCCAGCATTGGCTTCCAAGTTTGGTATTGAACACGAACCTGAGGAGATGAATTGGTTGTCTGAGGAAACGTGTTATGTCGAGATAATGCGTGACAAAGAGAAAGCATGGGAGGAGATTGTGGCGGTCAATGGGCTCAGAAAGACAAAGGTTGAAGACCTTGCCAATTGGGGTTTCCTCGATTCGTTGTTTCGGTTCTCGGGGAAATTGCTGGCAGCACCGGGCAAAGCGAAGAGCCTGGGCTTTGTGCCGCCGTCTACATACGCCGACACCAACTCGGAGGCTGTTCTCTACTGGGTTCACCGCATGAGGGAAATGCGTTTCATCCCTTAACTATACATGTAATTCACTGTCGCGACTATTTTATTTATTTATTTATTTATTTTTGTATATGAGGCTTAATATTTAATTATCGAGGAGTCCGGGAGCTAGCTAACAAAGTAACAAGTAACAACAGAACATAAATTCAAGAGACTGTTGGTATTTCCGTTCTCGTAGAAACTGGTTCGATCTATCTTGTTTTAGTGAATGGTCAATGGATCTCTGTATGGGGACAGTCGCGTTAGTTTCTTTTCGAATAAAACAATTGTAAAGGCGAAAGAATAGTTGCTCTGTGCTCACCAGTCACCACTCACCACGCAGCTCCGTAACAATTGTAAAAGTTGGGATACATTAATTAATTCTCAGTACATGTACATCCCTTCCCTTGGCCACTAGGGGATAAATTTATCCTCCAGCCAAGCAAGCTAACATCACATGCATTGTTTTAGCTAAGCTATAAATAATTAATTTCTTAAGTACAAGTATAATTATAATTAAGAGGCCAGCATCAGCACCCATTAAGCAGCCAAAAACATATATAATGTATCGGAAGTTAAATACTTCCTTGTGTACCGAGACGATATTCAGAACTTTTAAAAGTTAATGGTTAAAAATTCTTACAAAAATTAAAAAGAAAGGGAAGCAAAGTAGCGAACCAATTAATTATGCCACCTAATCGCCAGATAAAATGATCCAATAGATTCTACGGAGGCGCAATCTTTTGTTGGGTCCCATTGTTAGATTAGATATAAGCCTCACAAATTGCTTGGAGAGATCTCCTATTTTTCATTTATTTATTTCTAGTTCAAGAGATCTCTTGATTGACAAATTTGTGTGTAAATTTACACGAAGGTTCACTGATTGAAGAAGCTTGGTCTTATATTTAATTATTATAAGATGTGGTAGGATTGGGGAATGTTTCATTTTTTTTAAAAAAAAAAGGCATAGACGTAGGAATTTTTTTTTTTTTAAAGAAAACTCATAATTAGTCTTGTAAGTTGTGGATAAATCAATAATGGCGGCTTTAGCACCAAATTTTTGTTATGTGACTGGCTCAACGTTGGATGTAAGATTACACTACATGGATTTGATTTGATTGGATTGGATTGGATTGGATTATCAGTTAGGAAAAAAAACAGCTAGAAGCCTTCGTTTTCAAATAAAGATATATGACAGCATGTACAATAAATTCTAGTTGAGATTTTATCCTTATAATTGAGAATGGAAGGATATATATAGTTTCGGAATTTGGGCAGTTTAATGGGGCCGTTTGGATCACTTAGGAATTTGGAGAATTTGGAGAAGTTACAATTCCTAGGAATAAATTTATTGGGAAGTGTGTAACTTTGTGAAGAGTTTAGATTGTTTATAATAAATTTATAGTAGGAAGATGAAATTTCCCAAAATCCCCCATCAATCCAAACAGCCCCAATGTGGTATTCATTATTCATATATATGTAAATATAGAAAATTGGCCTGAAAGACTGCCCGATTGGTTCGGTGTTCAGAAAACTTTAAAGTATCATTCAATTACCATTTAAATATTTCAAAATTTGAAGTATCGTATCGGTCCTTAAAATTTTCCGTTTGACCCAAACTGATCTATCTTTAACATTAAAATTTGACTAATTGAACAGATAAATTTAAATGTTAAAGAATTAAAAATAATAGTTTTAAATCTTTATGGATCATATGATGAACGAATGATAAGTAAGATCTATAAATTACTGTGATTTAATTTAAAATTAACGTCAGCAAAAAAATAGTAGAGAGGAGAGAGAGAGTCCAGATCCATGCATCCATGGTCTACAATTGAACAGAAACCTTTGCTTAATTAGGTGAAGGTGAGCCTGGTGAGGTCTATCTGATTGACGTGTACTGAGGTTAATTTATTTCTTCTTAAAGTTTCCGTTTGGATGCGTTGAGAAGAAGTAGGAAGAAAAAAAAAAGGAAGAAAAAAAATTATAAACAATCTAAACTCTTCACAAAGTTACACACTTTTCAATACTTCTTCCTACTTATTTTTTTTCTTTCCACACCTATCCAAAAAGAAACGGAGAATAAAAACAGGGGAGGTGAATGGGAATATTATATATTATATATAATAAAGAAAGTATACAATATATATTTATATGGGGATTGGGAGGTGGGGCATGTTTTGTGGTCTCAAGTCAACCCTACCATTTTTTTTCTTTTCATTTGCCATTTCGTTTCCTTCTCAAGTAAAGTAAGCACCATTATTTTAATTTTGATTGGGTGAGCAGCTGGTCTTACGACGTGCGTTTTTCCCTCCTTGTCCTCGCCCCGTTTTTATTAGGGAAAATTTTTTCTATACCCCTCAAAACTGAGAAAATACAGGATTTACCCTCCAAAAGTTCAAACTCCTGATTTTACCCCCGAAAATTCGACCATCTTCTCTATTTACCCTTCTAACCTATTTTATAATATAAATAACGATAAAATAATAAAAATGATAATTTGTGACTTTTTTACCCTTCGGATTTGAACTCATTCGATCCAGACCCAAATCGAATCGCTCCTTTCCACTCAATTGACTAAACTCTAGTTGTCTCTCTTCTCTTCTCCTCCGATCAAACCAAGAGAGAAGCTAACTCGAAATCTTAAGTTCTCCTCTCCTGTTGCACGATCAAATCATTGTCACTCCCTTGTTCTCTCCTCTCTTCTCCTCTCGATCAAATCACCGATACTCCCTAGATCGAGTTTGCACGAGCTCCGTCGACTTTTGACACTGTCTGATCCACCCAACTCCAGCAGGTCATGTCGAGCAGATCCGAATCGGTGTCGCATTCAGTGTCGTCGAGCTATCTGAAATTGAGAAAAAGTGCGCTTGAGGTGAGAAATAAGGGGAAAAAAAATGAAAGGATCAGCACATATTTTGTGATCAGTGAAGAGAACACAATAACTCTCTGGAAAACTTGGGGTGAATTAAACCGACAAAAAATGTAGGGAGAAGTCTAGGCCAACAATCAAGCTTGGAATGAAGCCCACACTTTTTAATCCAACCCATATTCTCATGCAAACGAGATGTTTACATTTGTAGAATTACAATGTAGAAGAGGTTGTGACAGTCGCAATGCCACACTCTGGCAAAGATAGCCTGAATTTGTTGTCAAAATTAAGTTTTCAATAGTATTGACTTGACAAAATGATTATTGCTTAAAAGTGTTTGCTTACTGAAATATATGTTTTCACTTTTCACTAATATTTAGCTTACTGTTTGCTTACTGTCATTCATTACTGAAATTTGTTTACTTTTTGAAATATATGTGCTCTAAGCGATTCTTTAAAATTTAGCAAGTTCTGAAATTTTAAATTTGCTTATTAAGCCATGTGTAATGTAGTAACTCAAATATCTGATCTACTTATCCATTTTTTTGCAGAAAGAGAAGGGAATTTGCAGTATGTCCAGATGCTGTTGGGATGGAAGCACTATGAAGTTGATTATGATTAGTTTAGTATAACTGAAGCAATGTATTTTGGTAATGCTGTTATTATGGTTAGTTTAGTTTAGATATTGGGGAATGAGTCAGCATTACTATTTTGAGATGCTTGTACCAGTGTACACTATTACTACTTTGAGATGCTTGTACCAGTGTATCTTATTACTATTTTGAGATGCTGTTATTATGTTGTTATTATAATGATATTTCTATTTTATGTACAGAGATATTCTTAGTTTCTAGATGAATATATCTTTTTCTTAAAAAAAGTAACCTTTTTCAGAGCTACCTGTTTCATATAGAAACATAATAACAAAGTTTTACAACCTACAATCCTCATTGACCCACTCCATAGCACCCACTTGAGAAACCCTTCTAAACATACCAATTGCAACATCACAGATAGACCAAAACAGAAAAAAAAGTTCTCAATGAACATCACAAAATGTACTTGATCCTAACATAAGCAAAAACATTAAATAATATCCTTCAGCGTGTCTTCAATGCCTCCTGCATCATATTTTCACTATTCCCCCTCTTTTTGCATTATCAATCATTGACTTCTCACCCGATATCGTCTCCTCTTCCTGCTTGCAATGCCACTGGACCCTGCATTGCTTGAAGTGGGACCATCTCCCAGTCCCGCACCCTCCATTTTCCCATTGCATTGCTGCACTTCTCTTTGGCTAAACCTGCCCAATATTTTAACATTCCATCAATATGCAGTAGCATTCCTTTAACAGATTTCTGAGAAGAAGATCGAAAAATACTAGTATTATTTTGGAAACCAAAAAAATAAAAGGAAGAAATAAGAAATAAATCTTGATCTATTAACAATGTGAGAGACAAGTAACTATCAGTACCAATTTCATCTATCTTAAGTGTGATTTTTTTTTAAGAAAAGCAACGTTTACATCTCAAATAGAACTAACTCAACTACCCCATACAAACAAAATCTACTGTTATTATGTCATTACTCACAGAAGCTACCCCTGCACCTCAAAACATCAAGTTTTTTTTTTCGCTATGACCTCTTACAAAACCATACATAAATTGGATAATACTGAGCCATGATTTGTATAATTTAATTTTATTGAATCCATGATAAGGCCGAATTCATGAAAATATTTCTCTGCGCAACTAAGTAACAGTGAAGCATTCCAAACTTCCACTTTACTGGTAAAAATAACAATACTTAGTGCTTTAGCTACATATGGCTTAAATTTCATGAAAAATACTACCAGTAATTTGTTCTGCTCACAAGAAATTCATTCTAAAAGCCCCATACCAGCAAGCAATTTATTCTAAAATCCCTATACCAAAGTACCAGAATCAAAACCTCATTTTGAGTAGGCTGGGTTCCCACACTCGACCACGACACTGAATGCGACACAACTTCAGATCTGCTCAAAGGACGATGCTTGATGCATGACCTGCTGGGTTCTCCTGGTTTGTGCGCAATTTAGGGAAAGGAGAGAAGAACCTAGGGTTTCTGGTTTCATCGAGTGGAGAGGAGAGGAGAGGAGAGGAGAACTTACGGTTCTCCTGTTTTGAGCGAGAGGAAGGGAGCGAAAAGCTTGGGTTTCGATTTAGGTTCTGCTAGTTTCATCGAGAGGAAAGGATCAAAGAACTTACAGTTTCAGGTTTCTGAGCGAGAGAGAAGAATGGGTTCGATTCGATCGGATTTAGTTTGGATCGATTTAGTCAGCTCGATAGCGAATGGGTTGGGTTAGATTCGTAAGGGTATAATTGTCACATATATATTTTTTTATTATTTAATTATTATTTATATTATAAAATATATCAGAAGGACAAATAGAGAAGATGGTCGAATTTTCGGGAGGCAAAATTAAGAGTTTGAACTTTCGGAGGGTAAATCCTGCATTTTCTAAGTTTTGAGGGGTACAGAAAAAATTTTCCCTTTTTATTATCAATTAATAAATACATTACATGGCCAGCGCTCAGTGGCCGACTGTTCATAAATTTTATCCTATTAATTTATTTATTACCTAAACTTGTTAGTTGTTGCCCATAATTGGTCAAGGAAGAGCAACTTGCAAAATCAGGTCAACTATTTACCAAAGCCCTGATTGCAAACCACATCATATTTTATTATCAATTAATTAAAATTTATTTTTTTTCTGATGTCCTTTTTATTGTACATCTCCAGTTGAAACTGTAGCAAGTTGTTCAACTTGAACGACATCCACATTTAGTTGGCACTAAATTTCTGTCTCAGTCGTCATTTCGGCCATCATACTTGATGGGTTATTTTTTTTTTTCCTTTTAAGGGGAAGCATAATTAATTCGTTGCTAATCCAAATTGGTTTTTGCTAATTGCTACTTGCTAAAAATACATACAACGCCACGATGGGATGGTGTATATATATTTAAAAGAATGAATTAAATTTTACTAGACATGATTCGATCGATCATGAATCAAACGGACCTTTCTATATATGTCGTTTTAGAGTTTTGCATTAGATACCACAACTTTCACACTGAAAGTTCCATCAAAGTCTCTTGAAAAAATATCATATGAGATTTGATTTGGGAAGAAATCAAATATGCTATTTTTCAAAATTTAGAGTTGTGAAATTTATGTGAAAAGACTAGTGAGCGATAAGTTTGGACTCAAATCGGACAAAGAGTATTATTTTTACAACTGCGTTAAGAAAAATAGAGTTGTTACTCATCATGGTGAGTTCTTAGAGAAAGACTTTCTCGCAAGAAGTAGTGCAAATAATGTGGATATTGAAGAAATTCATAAACCACCACAAGATATGCCTCAAATAAGTAATCTTACTATTTCCAATATGATATCAAATGAGATTGTAGCCAAACATATTTCGCAAGTTGTGAGAAAAGAGATTCATGAGAATGCTCCCTCAAATTAGAAATCAAATATCTTCCGAGTCGATAATGTTCAAGTTCCTCAAGAAACGTTCAAGCATCAAGAACCAAGTCCACATACTATTGTGGAATAAGTTCAAGAACCTCAAGCACCAATGCTACAAAGGTCAACAAGGAAAAGTCATCAATCTGAAAGGTACTTGGATTTTCATGATATTCTCGTCATTAAGGATGATGAATTGTTGACCATTAAGGATATGATGGGAATGTCCGACTCTAAGGAGTGGCAGAAGATTACAAGCAAGTTCACGATATTGACTATGAAAAAATCTTCTCGTCTATTATCATGTTTAAGCTAATTCATATTTTGTTAACAATTGCTGCATTTTATGATTATGAGATATGATAAATGGATGTCAAAACTGTCTTTCTAAATACAAAATTTGAAAGAGGATGTGTATGTGACACAATTCGAGAATTTTGTGGATCCAAAAAATGCTAACAAGATATGCATGCTTCCAAGATCCATTTAATATAGATTAAAGCAAACATCAAGGATTTGAAACAAGCGCTTTAACAAAGAAGTCAAGAAGTTGAACTTCGTTCAATATAAGAATAAATCTTGTGTATACAAAAGGCTCAGTTGGAGCGTGGTGATTTTTCTTGTCTTGTACATGGATGATATACTCTTGATCGTGAATAATGTTCCTGAGTTAAATGCAGTCAAGACTACATTGAAAAAAGTGTTCTCAATGAAAGGGAAATACATGGAGCAGTTCAAGTATCCTTCTGTTGTGGATTCTATCATGTCATGTTATGCACTCACCTCGATATGGCTTATTCGATTAGTGTGACTAGTTGATTCCCAACCTAACTTGCCATGGCACATTGAACTGCAATCAAGAACATGCTAAAGTACCACTAGAGAACAAATGATACTCTTCTTATATATGGTGGAGACAAGGAGTTCGTTGTAAGGGATTACATCGATGCTAGTTTCCAAACCGATCGAGATGACTCAAAACCACAGTTGGGTTATGTGTTTTTTTTTCAATGGTGGTATTGTAAGTTGGAAGAATTTCAAACAGGATACTACAACTGATTTTGTCACCAAAACATAATACATAGCCGCTAGTGAGGCAGCAGAAGAAAGTCTTTGGATCAAGGAGTTTCTGACTGAGCTGGAGGTGGTTCCAAGCATCTCAAGTCTAGTGGATCTCAACTGCGACAACGCGGGAGCCATAGCTCAATCTATGGAGCTGATATCACACCAGAAAATAAAACACATCCAATGATGATTTTGTTGGAGTTATATCCTAGAAATCAATAATTTAATGACTTAAATATTAGTTTATGTTATGGATGATATTTTATCATTTGTTCCTAGGTTTATTGAAAGATCATTCAGGTTAAGGATCTGAATTGTGGATCATTTTTTAGAATGGCAATAATAAATCTGAACTGTCCATAATCTTGATAATTAACAAAGAACATTAGTTATCATATAAGATTAGTATGCAAGTTAAGTGATGATTAAGTTCTACAAATAATATATAAATAGTTACCAATTTAATTGCATATGTGTATGTTATTAGAACATAACACAGGACTTGACCCAATGAAATAAACATATGGATTGCGTTATGTGTTATTGTTTATTTCATATGAGTTTGATTCTAAGTTTGAGATGGTTCAATCTTTCCACATGAGGATAGGTTCTATAAATTTAGTGTACCGCTGATTTCCGGTAAGGGTTGCTATACGGACTTTATTTATGTTCTCTTGAATTGTGCTGGGAAAGGTTGTTCATCAAGAAAACCGTATGTCCCTCATCAGTATACCTAGTGAGTGATGATATCTGTTTGGGCCCCTTGATGGAGTTGGATTGTTTGGCAAATTTGTACAATCAATTCTAGATCAAGAAATGTATAATCTGCAAGAATGATATATTCTTATCTTAGATTATACAGTGATATAATGTGGCATAAGAATCAGACAAGGAAATATTTTTATTTCTTATGCAGGATTGAGCTAATGTAGCAGTACATTATTTATGTGAATTGAAAATCATAGTGTGTTGCTAGATACCGCCTATGATTATTGGAAATAAATAGCGATTTTAAATAACAGAAATTTGTACTCAACATGGAAGACCTTAATATAATTTTATATAGCAACCCAAAATAATTAAGCATGGACAAATTAAAATTCTAAAATACTGGGTATCACACAATATTAGTGCGGATACGAATACGGATACGGATACGTATTTCTGTACAAAACGGATATTTGTTTTGTAAATGGTAATGGCGCACTTTTTAGAAATAGCAACATATTTGACTTATAGCTATTTCAATTATATAGCATCAAAATTTGACTATTATTTTTTTACTGTAATATGATGTCAATTCTTGTATAAACTTGATAAAGTTTGCTTTATGTGATGTGATAATATGTGTGAATAAATTTTTTTTTTTTGTCGTTGCCTTTCTATTTTTTTGAGTTCATTCCATACTAGTCATAAAAAAGTAAACATTACACTCTTCCAACAATCAAATATTGTATTTTGTTTAATAAAATAAATTGAACAAAATATTATCCGTATACGTCAAAATATATTCGTATTCGTATCAATATCTGATAATTTCCGAACCGTATCCGTATCCGTTTAACATCCGCGCTGTATCCGTATCTGAACATATCCATATCTGTACCCATATAAAAAATATATATATATGGATACGGATATGGTATGACTACTATCTATTCCGTATCCGTCCCGTTTTCACCCCTAGTGGTGTACCTCCAATTACCTCCTCCAAGTCGGCCTCTGAGTCCACCAAAGATATTAACCCATCTCTCTCAATTCTTGTGCTAGCAAGAAAGAGAGAAGGGCTAATCCTTTTTTCCTTCTCTTCAAATCAATCAACTAACTTGATGGTGGAAGGGATGCTCAATACATGAGCTAAGAGAGAAGGAGAAGAGCAATGGAGAAGAGAGAAAAAATCTCTCTTCTACATGGTGGTGGCGGCCTAGAGAGAGAGATCTAAGGTCCTTAAATAGAACTCTAACCCTAGCAACTTGAGTTCCCACAAATTACATCTTTGTTATTAACTAGGCCGGCCTCATATAGGGCCTATATGGGCCACATGAATTGCTTTAAATTTGTCTCTCATTCAATTCATTGAAGATTCTATTAAGTACTTTTTAGTTTGACTTTTAATTTACCAATAAATAAAGGCCATTAATATAACCAATTATATTAAAGTGTATTGAACAAACTTAATTATCAACTCATTGATAATTATTTCAGAATTAGCATATGCATTATTTTATTTCTATATGATCCTTTTGATTTAAATAATTATAACGATTCGCAATGGTATAAAATTATTTATCAACCCATCATATTTTCATTGCTTTTACTGCTGCGAATAAATAAATAATGCATGTAATGTTAAAGTCCTATTTGTGTGATCCTTTGAGGATTTATGCTATATTGGCCATGGAAAATAAATCGCTATTTATTTTCAATAATCACAGGCGGTATCTAGCAACACACTATGATTCCCAATTTGTTATAGTATTTCAATCCTGCATAAGAAATAAAGTATTTCTTTGTTTTTTATTCTCATGTCCCATGAATATCACTATATAATCCAAGATAGGAATGTGTCATTCTTGCAGATTATACATTTTTTGATCTTAGAGATGATCGTCTAATTTGCATGCATACAATTCAACTCTATCACGGGGTGCCTAAAAGATATCATCACTCACTAGGTATATTAATGACAGACATAAGATTTTCTTCGTGAACAATTTTTTTCTCTCACAATTCAAGAGAACATAAATAAAGTCTGTATAGCAACTCTTATTAGGAATCAACGTTAGGCGATATTTATTAAACATATCCTCATGTGAAAAAATTGAACCATCTCAAACTTAGAACCAAACTCATATGAAATAAACAATGACACGTAGCACAATCCATATGTTTATTTCATCGAGTCATGTCTTGTACTATGTTCTAATAACATACACATATGTAATTAAGTTGGTAACTCCTTATCTATGATTTGTAGAGTTTAATTATCACTTAACTTGCACATTAATCTTATATGATAATTAATGTTTCTTGTTAATTAACAAGATTATGAACGATTTAGATTTATTATTTTTATTTTTACGAATGATTCATAGAGATCTACAATTCAGATGCTCAACCTGAATGATATGTCAATAATAAACTCTAGGAACAAACGATCATATATCATCAATAACATAAATTAATATTAAGTCATTAAAATATTGACTTCTAGGACATAACTCCAACAATCTCCCACTTAGCAGTGACCTCTAGCTAGTGAATAATTGAGAATGATATCATATATCTATATATATACATGTCTCGAACCTTAAAAGCGATAATACACTCAAAACCAGTCGCTCATACATCCATTATGTATGGATGCATAATTGCATCTCGTGTACTACATAAGGTAGATGTTATGTTAGAGTATTCGCTGTGTTCGCGAACCTATCCAAATTATTTGACCTAATATATATACATACTCTTATGTGCATGTTCTTGATCATCATCCTATTATCAAGTGATATTGTCATAGATCATAGTTGGATCTCCAATACGATATTGAATTTTTGAGAACTCAGCTATGGTTCGAGATGAGCTAGACAATACACCCTTTACCTACATAAAAGTTTCCACAACGTCTCGTTTCTGTCATCTCCAAAAAAAAAATAATAAAAAATAATTCAGCGTTATTAAAAAAAAAATCAAATTCAATCTAATTCTTACAGATGTTGATCCATCTATTAGTTCAATTTTCTTGCTTGCATTTTCAATGCCCTTTTACTGAAAAGCAAATGAAAAATAACAAATAAAAGCATAAATATAGCAAATATATAATATCAGTAAGTATTTTTAATATTCATAATGTACAATCTTAAGATGCGTGGATGGTCTCAAGGGATACGAATTGAAAAATGCCTATCAAGTGAAGTCTTAAAATGTGTGATTTAAAATGTTGCTTGCCAAAAGATGCAATTGAGTAGATGCCTCATACATCAAAGGATACCAACATTTTATCTATAAATAGAGCTCCTATTTTTAACTTTTAGAGGATTTTTTGTATTTCAATTTTAAGAACCACTAATAATTTGTCATTAAGTCTAAATTGCGTGCGACAGGCATATGAGTGCAAAAAGCAAAATGCTATAATTTGTCATTTGTCATTAAGTCTATACTTTTTTAGATTGAAATAAAAATCATACGAATTATAAAAAAAAATATTGATATTTCATTATACAGTGATGTATCATCTCAACAATATCATTTTAGTATTATTCAGATTAATTTTAATGCTAATGTTGGCTGCAATAAGCATCTCAATTGATTTTGGGTCCATGAAGCATAGTACCAGTTTGCTTTGCATTTGTGTAAAAGAACAATAAAATGCAAACTAATATCAAATAATATAATGAAATGATATTTGTAATACATGAAGAATGTATGTAGAATACCAAATAAGATCTTATGCCAGAATCCAACATTGGGCCAAATTTGATTTTTCACCTATTAATATATTTATATGAAAAAAATTAATGAATCAACAATTATCATTTAAAAATCTTGCCTTGTCCTATTTGCTAAAAAAACTTAAATCCATGAACGACAAATTGATTGCTCGCATAGTTTCATGAGGATGCTAGAAATGAGATAAAATCATCAATTGATTCTGAAATGAAGCAGGTGCTTGGGATAGCCATTGTATTGCACATCGAATTGAGTTTGGTTGAACACTAACTAACAGTAACTTGAGAGAGTAATTGATGATTGAACTAATCCCAATTACCAATAAATCACGGACAATTAATCAGGCAAAAGTAATAAATTTCTACTATTGAGGTCTCAATCTTTGATTTTGCATCAATTATCTCAATAAAGTAATAAACCGAAAATACTTCAAGTAAAGCAAATAACCTCAGGTGGTTAACCGAGCAAATCAGAAAAAATAGAAAAGTGTGATAAAATTTAATACCTAAAAAAATGTGCTCAATCTAAAGAAATGAAACTCGGAAAACTTTTGTTGGTAGTGAACTTGTGCACACCAAGGCCACTAGCCTTCCCTCCAGCTTTTTTTGCACCAACTGGCTTCTTAATTGCAGCGGGGTAAGTCGGTGTCTTTGGCGACTTGACAACTTATGGCTTAACAGCCGCATTTTGCTTAACTACCGAATAAACCAGCTTCATCTCTAGCATGCCATTGGCTAGCTCAGATGGCGCAACCATAGTGGGTGTAACCAGAGAGGCAGTGTTGCTATTGGCACTGGAGATGCCCTCTGACACACTCTTGGCAAACTCCTTACAGAGGATTTGGTGGTAAAGCTCTGCCACACAGGAGGTGTAATTGGCCTTTATATTTCTACTGTCTACCCATGTTGTTGCCACCAAATGTTCATTGTCTTTACTTGCTCTGGAGTCCATGAATCCAAATTGGTGGATCTATATGAAATTAAAAACCAACAGTTCAATTATCCAACAAAAAAAGGTTAGTTAATCTACAATGATATTTACCAGTATACTAAGTGAACACTCACATATATAAAGAAACGGGAATGACTACTGGACTTCTAAAATAATAAATTTTATTAAATTTTAAAAACATTAACTGTCCTGACTTCTTGGTTCTTAAAACTATTTAATTCTTATTTTAAAAATAAACTATTTACAAACAATAATGGTTTAGACTGAAGACGCAAAATTGAGTGCCTCTGGAATAATAAGAATATATATATATATATATATATATATATATATATATATATATATATATATATATATATATATATATTGACTTTCTCAGATTAATAATAAATCTAATAAATATAATAAATAATTAAATCAAACCAACATATAAAAAATATGAAATTATAGTAAAAGTTTTAAAAATTAATTATAGAGATTGATAAGATCTAAGTTCTATTTAGGCTCACCAATAAAGGGTACAAAATAAACTTTTAGAGATATATCAATAAAATGTAAATAAAGAATATGATGTAAACAATATATTCCAGATCTCACTGAAACATACGATAGTTGAAGCATATGATGAATAATAATTTTATCATAACTATTTTGCAATTTTCAGTTAACAAATACCAAACGTACTTTGTCACTTTGGTCCTTTAGTAGCATACTTTTGTTGTGTGAAAGATAAACAAACAGTACTATGAAGATACATAATCCAGCGTGTCAAAATGACTGTGTAAATATAACCAATAAATAACAATAAGATCTCAACAATGGGGTATATTTATCTTCTCCTCTTATCCTAGAGTAAATATAAACCGGTTAACTACATATAAAGATCACAGCATGGGTACAGAGTGGCATTATACCGGCTAGACACCATTTGAATATATTTTCATTTGTTCATTTTGCAAATAATTTCAAGCAAAAAAGTTTACATTAAGTTCCTGTATGAACCACTTCATGCAAACATTACTATGAACACCATTTGATTTGAAGGTCAGGTGCAGACAGATCATGTACCAGTAAAAGAAGTTGCTGCTGAACTAATACTGGTATTAGTAAAGCATATTTTTTTCCCTCTATTTTTCATCTATTCTTATTTAGGCTAGAGCTGATAGCAATATCTACATTCTGGAACATTGATAAAAAAACCAAGATGAAGTTATTTATACCTATTTGAATTCCGATTAGACTGGTACCACACAAATTTGAACTTATCTTCAATTTATTTGAGCCCAACCACATAAGAGCGACAAAATCTTTTAGGGCTATTGTAATTAATTGAAAATATTTTCAGCCCTACATAATAGTTTTCAAATAATTCCAATTAATAATATGCAAGTTTATGTAGGGCTTGCGTATTGAAACCAATGTTTCAGCATGTAGAAACTAAATCTAAATTATTCAAAATATTGAAAATCAAAACTTAAATATGGAAATCAAACTAACCATTTACACAGGAGTCTTATTTTTTTTACCTCTTTTATTCATAGTTAAAGTGGATTCACGTTTATATTTAAATTGTGTTATAAACTAACTTATAATTGATGCTAAGTCATAAATGAAAGCTTATATCTGAGGTTCTCTATGTCGACTGCTAACCTAAGTAACTCATTTCAAAGGTTCATAGCTAGAAAAGCTTCAAGTTTATATTACAAAAATACTCACTATTGCAGTTTGGTTCATACCATGAATTTGCATGACAAAGAATCTATTGAATGAACTGTAGTGTATGGTATGAACCAATATTCTAGTTCATATGTGACCTAAAGGGAAGAAAAAGGCTAACTAAAGGATGGTTGAGAAAATGGAAATAGTAGTAGAAATTAGAAAGAAAACTAACCAGAAATCCCAATTGTTACATCTTTAGAGATTGATGAAACAATAATTTTGATATTCTCCTCAGATCCCAACTTTGCGATTCTCCTGTAAGAAATTTTTAGAAACTTATTCATGCCATGTGCAATGATCAAAGCACAGTTAGGGAAGATGTTTGCATACCTCATGAGCGCAATCTCATTAAACTTTTCACAAATTTAAAAGGGACAGGGATTCACCACAAAGAAAAATACATAGTGGAATAAAAAAAATCAAATTACCTTTCGTCTATATCAATTTCTTGATGCATTTGATATTTGTGAAATTAAGTTTCTGACAAAATCGCTTATCTATGAACTCCTTGTAAGAAGACCTAAATCTAACAAAACTTTAACTAGAAATTAAAGCAAAAAAAGGGAAAAAAATGAGAGGAAAAATCGATCAATTGAAACAATTAAAAATCATGTATGAAGAAAGATTCGTTACTGATTGAATCAAATTACCTCAGTACCTCATCCCTCTCTTTATCACTTGATGATCGTCGGAATAGAAACGGGTATCTATTGGAGACGCGATGAAGAGAGAGAATCATTGATGGAGAGAGGTGGGAAAATTGGAGCAAAAAAATGTGGAATCACATCCTCTGCCAACCATTTATGGTTGGTAGAGGGCCAACGTTTGATCTAGACCGTTAGATCTAATCTCAATGGTTAAGGGAGCCCCGTGCATGTAACCTAGATTGATAGGCCCGAAAAATTTTAACCGTCGAGATTAGATCTAACGGCTCGGATCAAACGTTGGCCCTCTACCAACCTCAAAAAGTTGGTAGAGGATACGCTCCCAAAAAATGTCGGGAGGAGGTGGAGCCGGAGGAATTCGCATCCTCTGGACGGCCGTCCAGTGGATGGTTCGATCTCAGCCGTCTGATTTAATCTCAATGGCTATAAATGCCCGTGCATGATACTAAGATTGATAGGCCCAAAAAAATCTAACCGTTTAGATTAAATCAGACGGCTCGTATCGAAAGACGTCCACTGGATGGTTGAATAACAACCATCCAGAGGATACGCTCCCGAGGCGGAGAGCTCACGTGTCTGCTAGGTTTTAGGATTTCAGGGAAAAAAGGAACGGTTCGGATTGCCGTGTCGAAATCGAAAAAAATAGCGGTCCACGGCACTCACGGATTTAATTAATTAAGGGCACGTTTGGATCACTAGTGAATAAGTCTATTCATGAATAAGGTGAATAGAGATCATCCAAATGCACCACGAATAGGACGAATAGCCCTATTCACGGTAGAATAGCTATTCGAGCAAAAACTTCGAATAAGCTTCTCTGAACTTCGGGATTCTTTTAAATATTATTAAAAAAATGAGTTGATGCTCCTTTCCGAAGAGAGAGAAGGTACAGATAGAAACAACTATGTTAATAAAAAAACAAGATGCTTGCTCCTTTTTCAATCTATATATGCATCATGCATGTCTCGTAAAATAACAAGAGTTGTGTAAACAAAATTGTTACTGTTAAAATTAATATTAATTGATACGATCGATATTTTTATAATTTTTGCTCATCAACTATTATTTTGATTATAATAATAATAAGAGGATTGCTAAAATGCTATGCATAGCACGGATGACCTTCGTGCTACGGATTCGTTCTTGTATTTCATGCTTCAAATAATCGATCCAAACCGTTCAATATCTTCTACATATTGAAATTTTATTAGAAACCAAAATTTACAATTTTTAAAATTTTTTTACTATTTTTCTCATATTTTTGAAAATCACTGTTATTGAAGGGTCCAGAATTTATTAGATTAAGTATTTTCAAAAATCTGAAAAAAAAATTAGTAAAAAAAAATGTAAATTTTGGTTTCTAATGAGATTTCAATATGAAGAAGATAATGAACGGTTTGGATCGGTTGTTTGAAGCATAAAATTCAAGAACGAATCCGTAGCACGAAGGATATCCGTGCTATGCATAGTATTTTAACAATCCTCATAATAATAATAATAATAATAATAATAATAATAATTGTTATTATTATTATTATTATTTAGTATTATTTATTTTTTTTGAAAAAATAAATATTTTCTATTTATTCAAAATATATTATTTAGTATTACTATCTTTAATACAATCAAAATATATTATTATTATTATTATTTAATCTTATTTATTATTATTTTTGTAAATTATGTTCTATTTATTCCAATATTATGTTATTATTACTATCTTTTATACAATCAAAATCAAAATATTTATTATTATTATTATTATTATTATTATTATTATTATTATTATTATTATTATAAACAATGGATACAATGTTAAAGCAGAGTGTATTTAATTAAAAATTATTGTTAAAAATAAATAATATAAATCATTATTATATTATTTTTCTTTATTCTTATTCTTACACACCATCCAAACAACATTTCTCTATTCATGAATAGGCCTATTCTTCACCGAATTATATTCACATCCTTATTCATGAATAGATCTATTCATGCTTATTCACGACGCATCCAAACGCATCCTAATACTATAGATTTCATTACTCTCAAATAATAAACAATATATGCGCAATAAGTGCAAGGGTCGTGAAAATTTGATCCGCAACGGATTGGAAGATTGGAAATTCATGGGCCATAAATTTTATTCTACTAGATAGTAAGATTAATGTATTTATATTCATGTAACAAATAACTTTTTTCTCTAGATCATTTTGATTTCAATATTTGAAAAAAATTCGTTTCTAATATTTTTTTTCATATTTATGTATTTGGACCAACAATTTTTTATGAACAATTTTTTCATAACTGATGAAAGGTCTTCTACACTTTAAATTCAAACATGTAACAAGCATTTATAACTTTAAGAAAATTTCTTAGTCATGAAAATTTATTGCTTATAAACACATATCTTTATTTTTTTTGAACACTATATTTATTTTTACTCTAATGAAACGTCAATTATTCTAGCATGCAATTCCATCATGTTGAAAGAATACGAAGATACATATTAAAAATCAAACCCATGTATACGAGGACTTAAAAACCAAAACCAAAACCAATCATTGTGTTAATTTCAAGTAATTTCGACTAGGAAAGTTTTGGCGCTCAAGAAAGAGAGCAAAAGAATCCAAAAGACATGTTTGGACTTATCCTAAACAAATAAATAAAACCATCCGATCCAAATGGACGGTTGGATCTCAGAATTCATCGGAAAACAAAAACGCAGGTATACGACTACTCTTTCGTATTTCTCTCTCTTCGTATCCTGTATGCTGTATCCTATCAGATCAGATCAGAATCCCTTCTCTTTCTCTTTCTCCTTCTCCTCACTCGTACAGAGAAATCCTATCCTCTCTCACTGCCTCTCGCTCACCCCTCCACACCCTCAAACCATTCAGTGCTTGCGTCTCCTTCGACCTGTACGTGGCTTCCTTTTTTTTCATTTTTTTTTCTGAATTTTGGTCATCTTGCTCACTTTAATTGATTTTGGTATCTGATTCCGATATTTTAGGTTCAGTTAGAAACAAAGTAATTATCTTTTTGTAGAAAGGCACAAATTAACTATCAAAGTTTTTTAGCAAAAAATCATTATTCTGGTATCTCATTTTATTATTAGGTATTCTTTTCCTTGGTTTATAATCAGGAGATTTATGAAGCGTTTAATTTAAGTTCTAATGTTCTGATTTAGACAAGACCCAATAGATATTATCTATTGTTCAATATTTTATCAAAGTTTTGATTTTGACAAGACCCAACAGTTTTCTTTTTCTTTTTCTTTTTCTTGTTTATTGAGTTCTAATGTTCAATTTTGTAGGAAAAGCAATCATGGTGATGAGTATAAACAATGTTAACGAAGGTGTAGAATCAGCAAATGATGATGAAAATAACAGCCGACAGGAACTTGAAGATGACATCGACACACATGAAGATGTAGAGTTTGTTCCTATTGTTGTAGAGATGATAGGTTGTTTCATTTTGTAAGCTTATTGGTTGTAATTAAAAGAGAGGAAATGATATTTACTAGTTTTGTAATTGAAAGGCGTGATGGTACTAATTGTCTCACTTAATATTTTAAATCAGGTCTACATTAAGGTATAGTACTAATAACGCAAACAAAGATCAAACATGATCTGTAGAGAGAGACAATGATGGTCTAAAAGAGCGATAAGTTGTATTATGCTGGATATGATATGTGCGCATATATGCTTACTGGTTTTATTTTATATATCCAAAGCTATATCAACTATTATCAAGTAAATTTAAGGTACAGTATGTTCAAGTATAGGTATATTCAAGTGAATTTGCACCTCAATTTACAACTGAAGATGAAGGCATTTGGTGTTACAGGTCAGTGCATTTACATAGGTACATCCTGAATGCATAGGTACAACGCATAGGTCAGTAAAATGTTGCTTTAAAAGAGAGTGTGAAAGGCTTAACATGTGAAATTAAAACAACAGACTCTAAAGAAAAAATACACGTGAAACTAGAAGGAACATGTACTGAGATAAGCAAGAAGTTTAAAAAAAAATAGTTAACCAAATGCTTGTGATACCATTTTAGTGTACGTGTACCATATGCACTATAAGGAAACAGATACTATCCATTTCATATTACAGATACTATCTATTTCTATCAGCAAGTCAATACAATAGTCCAGATTGTTCAAACTAAACATAAAAAAAAAACGCAAAAGAAAAAAATCTTTAAAAATAGTCAAAATCTTCTCCATCAGTGACTAATAGGTTGATTCTTCGCAGAAATGAGTTAAAACAGATCCAGTCCAAATCTTCTCCATCGGTCTTTCTGGTCTGCTAGATTTTTGAACAATATTTTTGCTGCAACCAATCTCTGACAAATACAACATGCACCCAAACTTAGTTTTAATTTAAATCCAACAATTATAGCCCATGTTAAGTACTGAGACTAGCTCATGAGATAACAACCCAAAATAGATCGGAATCTAACTTGAGAAAAAATTTTCAGATTGGTCCTGACAAAATAGATAACAAACCAAGTTTTTGGTGCGGGTTCAGGTCTTTTACCAGCTACTGGTATGGTTCTATTGGGCTCTGGCATAAATTCAGGGACTTTTGGTTTACCATTTATAAACTAGATTTAAAACTTCATTGCAGCTCTCTGACTTTGAACAGAGACAGGTTAATTTATACTGCAAAAACTAGTGTATATCCTATTAGAGTTGATGTGAAAATCGGAAAGTTTATAAAGAGAAACTAAAAATTGTTTTTGGTACAAATCTCGGGGTGTCATTTCTAGCCTACCCCAACTTGTTTGGGATAAAAGGCTTAGACTTAGACTTAGACTTAGTACAAATCATTTTATTTTCAATTACTAGAAATCTTTAAAAAAAGAATTTCAGAAATTGCTTTTGGAGAATTGCGAAGTCATGAATTATTTGGAGCACTAAGGGGGAAGATTTGATCGTACCGTTCATTTAGATCGAACGGTTCAGATTATTTTTATTAACCATCCAGAGCCAGAGGATAGGACTCCGCCAAGAAGCGCCGTCTCTGGTTCCCTTTTTCTCTCTCTCTCGCCGAAACGAAAAAGAACCTAAAACCCTGAAATAAGATAATTCCTAATAATAAGATGGGTAAGAAGAGGCAGAGGCAGAGGCAAGTGAAGAAGAAGAGGCCTGACAGCGACGACAATGCTGATGCCTTCTGGGAAGACGACCATTCCGACGATGAAATTTATGCCTGTCCGTCCCCTCCCCCCATTTCTTTTCTTTTCTTTCAATTATTACTAATTACTGATATCTTCCAGTCCACAAGCACCGTCATCTCATTCCCCTCCATGTAGAGGATGAATCCCATGATGGGCACATGGACCAACCTCATCCTGTTTTTGATTTTCATTTTCAGGTTACTTCAACTATTTCTACTCTAATTCTTCCTTATTTTTTTATTCTATTCTTTCATGAATACCCATCATGATTGCTTCCCTTTGTTAACAGCCTGATGATGATAGTGATCAAAGTGATGACGATGATGCCCAACAACCCCATTCCCCACCCAGAGGCTTTGCTGCTAAGAGTAAGAATCTATCTCCTTTCCTCATTGCCATTCCACACCTCTTCACATATATCATCATATTTTCACCTCATCTCTTTTGCCTCTACAATTAGTTCATTGCCTCTCTCATTATTTCCTGTAGGTTATTCTCTTTCTTTGCCTCTCTTTGCTGCAATATATATATATATATATAGAGAAAACCTATGGTGCATACTAATGTACGGAAGCTTCGGTGCATACTGATCCGAACTCTTGGATCTGCTTCAAAATGACCGATCCAAACCGTCCAATATGATCTCCCTATTGAAATCTCCTTGCCGACCAAATTTTACATTTTTTCGATATTTTTAAGTATTTTTTTCGGATTTTTAAAAACTGCTATTTTTGAACGGTTCAGAAAAAATTAGATTAGCGATTTTTGAAAATTTGAAAAAAATACTTAAAAATTTCGAAAAAATATAAAATTTGGTCGGTAAGGAGATTATAACAAGAAGATCATATTGAACGGTTTGGATCGGTCATTTTGAAGCATATCTAAGAAATCGGATCAGTATGCACCGAAGCTTCCGTACATTAGTATGCACGATATGTTTTCTCTATATATATATATATATATATATATATATATATATATATATAGAGAAAACATATCGTGCATACTAATGTACGGAAGCTTCGGTGCATACTGATCCGATTTCTTAGATATGCTTCAAAATGACCGATCCAAACCGTTCAATATGATCTTCTTGTTATAATCTCCTTACCGACCAAATTTTATATTTTTTCGAAATTTTTAAGTATTTTTTTCAAATTTTCAAAAATCGCTAATCTAATTTTTTCTGAACCGTTCAAAAATAGCAGTTTTTAAAAATCCGAAAAAAATACTTAAAAATATCGAAAAAATGTAAAATTTGGTCGGCAAGGAGATTTCAATAGGGAGATCATATTGGACGGTTTGGATCGGTCATTTTGAAGCAGATCCAAGAGTTCGGATCAGTATGCACCGAAGCTTCCGTACATTAGTATGCACCATAGGTTTTCTCTATATATATATATATATATATATATATATATATATATATATATATATATATATATTTAACACAACACTCTATCCTTAGTTGCTAGGCAGGCTAAATACTTGAAGCAAAAATTTGGAGGAGGTGAAGATGAAATGGATGACGATGAAGATGAAAATGATCAACAAATAAATAACAAATCATGGGGTGGAAGAAAGAATATATACTATAATGCTGATACTGCAGATTCTGAGGTTGGTTTAAACTTTAAGCAATTAATGACATAGGGTGTGCTTTCATACACTGTTAGACTGATTTCTTGTCAGATGCATTTCTTATTACTTTCTTCAGAAACAATAAAAAAATTTTCTTCCACATTCAGCTTATTTAACTATATCTAGTATAGATTGTGGATACTACTTTTGTGCTCTATCCTGAGTTTTATGTCTGCGTTAACACCACAATATAGGTACTGTCTTTTTTTTTTCCTTACATAAACTACTATGTTTGTTTTTAAGATTCGATCAAGTGATGAAGAATTACCAAAAGAAGAGGAGGCTGAAGTGTTGCGAATTCAGAGAGAGAAGGCTCGGTCTCTTTCAATGGCAGATCTCGGATTAGAAGATGATGATGACGTTGAAAGTGATTATGATAAGAAGAGCCAGGTGATTATAACCCAAGCAATTTTTTCGTGCCAGTGTTTTTTTTTTTACAATAATGGTGATTAATAAGGATGACAGGTACATGATTGACCATATGTCATAATAAATTACTGGTTCTTCTGTGGATTGGTGCTTTGGAAAACATGCAAGGCAGGAACAAAATTCTTCATATTGATTTACAATGCAGTACTGAGATCTATTGGATTGCAATTTTCTTTTTCCTTACGGTGGTTTACAGGATGACAAATCCAAAGGGAAAAGTAAATGGGATACCCTTGATGCCAGTTATGAGGAGATTAAGAAGGATGTTGGAGCCTTGTCTGAGGAAGAGCAAATGGATGTTGTATTTAGGTAATTTCTGTTTTTGCATGACCTCACACTACGTATATATGATTTGCTTGAACAGATATAACTTGTATAATTTTTGTTCTCATAGTTCTGCTCCGGAGCTAATTGGTTTATTGTCTGAACTTAATGAGGCCATTGATCAACTCAATGAGGTCAAAGCGGATGATGGCAAGGTAAATCTTCTAACTTTGTCATTAATTCAAGAGCTCGGGAATTGAATGTGTGACTTGCAAGTTTTTTTTTCCTTATCTACCCAGTTTCATTTATATGTCATTGCATCTGCATCTGCAGGATTGGATTGTCACCCATTCTCACTTTTTTCTTCTAAACCAGGTTTCATAGACGTGTCAATGAGATATTGGTTTTTCTTTTATTTATTTATTTATTTTTTCTAGGTGAATGGCGAGGATAATATGGGAAAGGCTGCAGTGAAGCAGTCAGAAGCAAAAGAGGCATTGTTGCTGATGTATTGTCAAGCAATCTGCTTCTTTCTCCTCCTCAAATCAGAGGGCCTTCCTGTCCGCGATCATCCTGTTATTGGTCGCCTTGTTGAGATTAAGAACATGCTACAAAAGGTTTTCCCTCTTTTATCCGCTCGTGTCTATACATGACACAGAATTGTACACAGAATAACAGACTTCAAATCTCAAACAGTGTTGTAAAAATTTTGATAGCCGAATTGACTTCATTAAAATTCCTTAAGAATTATGTTTATCTTTGCATATATTTTATCCTAGAGTAGGTAAATTACATTTTTAATTTAAATATTGATATCTCTGCATATATTATTAAAAGCATTAAAATATCTGCAAAAAATCAATTTATTTGGCTGTACAAGGATCAATTGATTGGCGCTACCCATCCTATTGTCAAAGTGGCCCCAATCAGTACATGCAAGCTACCATGGTTATGGATGTACAGGTGCCAAACAGGCACCCGGTACTGACATCCTACGCTCATTTGATCATCATGGCTGAATTGGGAGTTGCATTTTGCATTTGTTGTGAGAAGCTATGCTTGAGGATGTTAATTCTAATCCTTAAACTGTTCTAAAACTGCACAGTTGAAAGAGATTGAAGAGAGAAATCCTTTCCCAACAGAGCAGACTATGAATCTTTCCAAAAGAGCTGATACCCATAAGATAGGTGCTGCACAAGTTTATCAGCAGCAAGAAAAACTTTTGGAGATTGTTTCCAGAGATGAAGTAAAGCTGGTATGTGTAGCTAGGCTTGAATTTTGTTTTCTTGTACATGTACAGTTGTATTTTTCTTTATAGTTTTTTGTTTTTCTCTTTCTTATTTTCTTTTCTTTTTCCACATATTCTCCTCCTCTCTTTTGTAAAAACTTTTAATTAATGAAAGTTCTGTCGGTTGTGATTGCCATCTGACCCTCAAAAAGGAAAAAGGGAAGTAAATGTAGCTGTGAATGTCTGTATGTAACTAATTTACTGGGATTGCCATGCAGCTGGAGGCTAAAATCAATCAGCAGCAGCCTGTCAAAGAGACAGCAATTCAGAAAGCTAAGCAACAGGACCAGGTATTTATCCTTTCTTGACTCAATGTCGCACTTGGTATCAAGGATCTGGCTCACATGCCAGTACTTTTGTAAGAGCAGTGTGGCCTTTGTCATGTTTTCTGACAAATTATGCAATGAAGAGCTGATGATTTGGTTACAAAATCTAAGCAAAAGTTACTAAGCTGAATTACAATTCATATGGAAATTTGTGATTGAGGTATTTGCTTTATTATTAGCTGATAATCAGTCCTCTGGAATTACAATTGCTTGGTTTGCATTGATGGAATGAAGCTAACCTTGTAGATGGTTCATGCAGGATGTCAAAATAGGTTCACAAAGTTTAGAGATGCTGAAGATAAGAGCCAATCTTGAGGCCAAGTTGAGAGAAAAGGGCTTATACAGTAGTAAGACCAAGCTGAAGAAATCATTGAGCACAAATCCAACTAATAGGTACTTCCAAAGTGAATTTCATGTTTGTTATTATATTTGATGTGATTATCTTTCTCATGTTCCTCATGTGGCAATCTCTGCAGAAATTTTGCCAGTATTGATGATTTTGATGATGAGGTGCAAAATGCTAAGAGCAGCAGCAAGAGCAAGTTATCGCAAATAGTCCTCAATAAAGCTAAAAAGGTTAAGGTATGTGAAGATTACATTAGTTGCCTTTCTATATAAGGATCTAATTACTCCGGATCTTATTGTTAACTATTCTTTTGTTGAAAAACTTTAAGCAAAAAAAGTAATTCTTCAAGAAATGAAGAGATTAATAAAATTTTGAACTGTTCCCTAATGATGGTATGCTATAATCTAAGGGCATTTGTTTGTTATTGTTTGCATGTGTTAGTTCGCCTCTGGTGATGATGATCTGCCGAAGAGAGATGACATCGGTGAACGGAGGAGGAAGCACGAGCTTCGTGTACTTGGGAAAATTGGGGCCGACAATGAAAATGAAGATGATGGTAATCATGACGATCGCGATGACAATGATGATGAAGAGGTGTTAGATGATGATGATGATGCGTCAGAAGATGAATTTTACAATCAGACCAAGAGGAAGCACGTTGAGAAGCTAATCACCAGGCAACAACTGAATTCAATGTATCCCTCTCTCTTCACACACACTTTTTACATTGAAGCAAACAATATAATCTCTATCCTAAGTGACAGAACAGGTAATGTACCTGTAACTTTAAATCAAATAATTAGGTATGGCTGATGGTTCATGTTTTGTGGTTGCCTTGAGGTGCAACATGCTATCTTTTAGGCCATTAGGGAGCCATTAATTGAGTTGCACCTGAAAACCGTGTTCAGTTATGTTGTGCTCGTGATTATCATGTTGAACTCTTTTGGATAAATCACGCACCTCTATCTACCAGGAAACAAATTGTCCCTTCAGAGGAAGCGGAACAGCAAGCTGATGGTAAACGCCAGATCTCCTATCAGGTCGGTTTCTTAATCTGAATTTGTCTCCTGGCATTATGCGCCATGCATATCTATTTGCATCCTGTCTCAGAGTGGAATCAAATAATATAAAATTGCCCGGCTAGCTTTGGGTTGTGGACTCGTGGTTTAAATATTTCAACTTTGAGATGATTTTGCCTGATATGGCTGTATTAATCTGTCCCATCATTGGCCCATGTTAGGTGTGAGCACAGCCTTTTCATCTGAAACCAATTCAACCTGTTTATTGGTGATATAGTGTCTAATATATTATCACGCTTTGATAAAGGAAGTGACAGTTCAATTGGATTAAGAAGTTATATGAATCCTACCAGGTAGGACTGAAATTTGGTAACTTCAGTTCATGTTAAGACACAACACAACTCATTTGAGAGCTGAGATTAGTGGCGCTTTTGGTTGTGCTGAATCCTACCTTGTACTGATTTGAGAACTGAGATTAACGGCGCTTTTTGGTCGTTCTGATAGTTACTAAGCAAATACATGGTATTGCTTGCAGATGAATAAGAACAAGGGATTGACCCGGCATAGGAAAAAGGATTTGAAGAACCCGAGGAAGAAGTACAGGGTAAGAATCACTCTTCTCTTCTATATCTCTGCGTCGTCTCCCTAGGTTGTTTATTGTTATTGAGATGATTTGTTGGTTGATCAGGCAAAGCACAGCAAGTGGGAAAAGAGGCGCAAAGGCCAAGTGCGTGACATCAGGCATGCCTCCGGCTCGTATGGCGGCGAGTCATCTGGAATCAACCCATTTGTTAGTCACAGTGTTAGATTTTAGTTTGAGTGATATCTGTCTAGACAAATTAAAGATGAACCATCCATCCATATACATTATTATTAGTTATTAGTAAGTGTATTATGAGTTGGTTATGTAAGCAATTTCTTATATGATGTACTTAGAATTCATTCATTCTGATTTAGTCGTCAACGATTTGTCAACCTAATTTCTTCGAATGGTAGCAGCTGAGACTTCTTTTATACTTATACATAGCTAAGAGCACTCTTTGAGTCTGTCTAGAAATAGCCTAGAGATCCTGCTGAAACGATTTGATGATGATTTCTTATTCCTTTATATATCCGTATTCCGTGTGCTGTGTGCACATCTAGAAATTTGCAGTGGAGTTGAACCCCCGAATGGCTGTCAGCCTTTCATGCATATATGCTCGCACGTGCACTTCACGATGCAACACGTGTATTATGAGGCAAAAGAGCTTTCTGCCACGTGCCCAAGCGGCCAAGCCCAGCCCAGTGCCACGCGCCATCTAATCAAGTGTTTGTGCTTAGTTGCTTACCTATAATTTAATAGCATGCCGAGCTTCCTGTTCTGCGGATCGACATCACCCCCTCAGTACCCTCCTCAGTAGTCGTCGCCTCTTGCAGATCGAAGAACCAGAATATATATATATTTTTTTATTAGTTAGCATCATCAGCATTAGAGCCATGGCCTCCCAGAAGGAGACGTCATTCCCGGCCCAGCGCCAGGACACCCAACCCGGCAAGGAGCATGTCATGGATCCCACTCCGCAGGCCGCCACCCATCAATACAAGCCCGCTAACAAGCTCCAGGTCTTAAATTAATTGACTCACATCTCCTCTCATCTCCCTTAAGTTCTCTCTCTATACATTTATATTTTCATTTTTCATTCATGTGTGTTAATGTCTTCACTTGAGTAACATAACATACATATGCCATACAAGCAACGATGCAGCATTTATTGAGAATCCATTAATTTGATCAATGAAGGGGAAGGTGGCTGTCGTGACGGGAGGAGACTCTGGCATCGGGCGTGCAGTGTGCTATTGCTTCGCACGGGAGGGTTCCACAGTGGTCTTCACTTATGTGAAGTCGCAGGAGGAGAAGGATGCGAATGACACACTGGACATGCTGCGGGACATAACAAAGCAGCATGGAAGCGGCAGGGAGCCAATGGCCATCCCGGCTGACCTTGGTTTTGAGGACAACTGTAGGAAGGTGATCGACGAGGTCATCAACGCTCACGGCCATATCGACATCCTTGTCAACAATGCGGCCGAGCAGTATGTACAGACCAGCATCCAAGAGATCTCTGAGGAGCAGCTCGAGCGTGTGTTCAGGACTAATATTTTTTCTTACTTCTTCATGACCAAGTATAAATTAATTAATTACTTGAAATTAATGTTCTCCTAAATTTGTTTTTCATTCCTTTTTTCCTTACATGCTCTCTTTGCATGAAGGTATGCAGTGAAGCACATGAAAGAAGGTGCGAGCATCATCAACACAACATCCATAAATGCATACAAAGGCAATGCGAAGCTGCTGGACTACACCTCCACCAAGGGAGCAATCGTGGCCTTTACCCGGGGGCTGGCTCTGCAGCTGGTGGAGAAGGGGATCAGAGTGAATGGGGTGGCACCGGGCCCTGTTTGGACTCCTCTGATACCTGCCTCCATGCATGAAGATATGGTGAAGAGCTTTGGGAAGGAGGTGCCGATGCAGCGAGCAGGGCAGCCGAGCGAGATTGCTCCGAGCTACGTCTTTTTGGCCAGCAACGTCGACTCTTCTTACATCACAGGCCAAGTTCTCCATCCAAACGGTACTACCGCATTGCACCATTTGTTTATTTATATTATATTACTTCCTATTCACTTCTAGAGTGTATGGTGATACGTGTTTTAATTCTCATTACAGGCGGAGTCGTCATCAACGGTTAACATGAAGAAGGGTGTGTGTGTGTGTGTCTATCTGTACGTATGTATGTATGTATGTGTGTGTGAATATGTATGAGAGAGTTTTTGCCTGGGTTTTAAATAAGTTTTTGGTTTTATGTTGGGTGCAACCGTGCAAGTGACATCTCTCGTGTCGTATATGTAACAGTAATGCTACTAGTATGTACGAGCTATATATGTATATTTATGTAGCTGCGAGCATATCCACAACTTGCGGCGTTTTTAGCGGCTAATGTCCAACCCAGACGGTGTGTCCTTTACCTAAATAAGTCTTAATTGTATTATATATAAATTTTATTACCAATCAACGTGTCTTGATTGTATAGTGTCTTATCTTTATTATTATTATTATGGCCTTGCACTGCTAGAATCGTGAATATCCGCTTCGATTTCTTGTGTTCGATCCAGAAATCTACCTGCGTTCATATAAATTTTTCAATCTGCGTGAAGGCATCGCAGTTGTATTAATTCGTGGATATAGTACTGTCCATGTGTCGATGCTTGGTCGACGTGAGTATTCTCTCCTCATATGACTGACTCAGACCATCTGTGTCGTAATTTTAAAGTTAGAGTCTGTCCAATTTTAAACGCTAGCGTTTATTGACTCTAATCAGATACTATCTGGGTCCATAAAAATTAGCGTGTTTAATTTTGAACGCTAGTGTTTACCACCCTAATCCAAACAACCTGGGTCTATAAACAGTGACATTAGAATCCGTAATTTTGTGTTCCAGTAATACCGACGCATGATATTTATTAACGATATGCTATATGTACTCTATTTCATTCAACCTGGTATCAATTTGGTACGACAATTATTTTAATTCAATTTCATTCAACCTGGTACCAATTTGGTACCACAATCATTTTAATTCAAACAAAGCATTGCAAATTTCATAATCAAACAAAGCATAATTGACATAAGTAAAATTGTACACCAAATTGATAAAAAAAAATTTCATTGCATTTGTCTCGCATTTTTTTAGCCATCCACCAAAGGATAGTAATTCCTCCATGGGAAAAAGAAATGCGGATCAGATACCCCTCGAGCATTTTTAGACCCAAACATTACTACCCATTCCGAACGAGCGAAGGGTATTAATGCGGTTCTAAATATTTCGAGAGTTGATTGTTTGTTGCAGGTCTTTTTTTTCCAATAGGCGCACGTTCCTACTGTTAATTACCTCCGGACTCAGTTAAGAACTAGCCAAGCTAGCACCTCTAGATCGGAATAATCAAAGATTAGGCGTCGTAAGTGGCTGAAGTCAATTTCAATAAAAGACTTATTTTTTGGTAGGGAAAAATAGCGCGAAAAGGGCGATCATTTAAACAATGCAATGCAAACATGAGCAATGCAATTTATGTATTGTAGTTGATTTTTCCTGTTACAGTTTTAAATATTTTAGGTTGCTTTTACTTTGCTGGGTCGGGTTTGGTGCTGTCACACAGATTTTTGAGTTCGATACTAGAAAATTTAGTATCCTAGATCAATCCTCAACCGCTCGGGGATTTAGAGATTTTGGGATTCCGTCAAGTCTCGAGTATAGACGCATTATGCCTCATCTTGAGAGGAACTTGGGTGACGGCCTCCAGTTGACTTTTCTTCTGGTCATCCGGGCGTCACATTTCAATCTGCTTTTGGTCAAACATGCTTTGGACTCATAACAAACTTTCAGATTTGAGTTCAACACTAGAAAATATGGTATTCTAGGTCAATTCTCAATCGTTTGGAGGCTTTTATAGATTTTTTGGGATTACGTTCAAGTCTCAAGTACAGATGCACTATGCCTCCTCTTGACAGGAACTTCAGTGGTAATTCAGAATTGACTTTCCTTTTTCTCAATTTGAATAACGCGAAGTGTCTTCTTCAAGTTGAAACGCTATACAGTCTTGAAGGGACGAATTTTAGCCTTTAAGACTTTATGTCACTTTTGACTTTGCGTCACTTTTGACTTTGTGTCATTTTTTTAGTTTGGAATTTAATTTGCACTTTCAGGATTTTGGACTTTTGAGTTCGACTTTTGTCACTTTTGACTTTGTGTCATTTTTTTTTTAGTTTGGACTTTTAATTTGCACTTTCAGAATTTTGGATTTTTGAGTTCGACTCTTAAGTCTTGTACTTTTAAGTTGGCACTTTTAGGTCGAACTTTTGACTTTGACTTTCAAATTTGAACACTAATTATTGGCTTTATGTACTTGGTTTCAAGTTTGATTCTGAATTTCATTTGAACTTTTGAATTTTTTAATTTTTAGTCTTAAGTTGCATTTTTGATTGGGACCTTTGAGCTTTGCAATTTCAACTTTAAGTTGAACTTTCAAGTTTGAATTTTTTTTTTTGGATTTTTGATTTCAACTTGGGCTTTTAAATTTCTGATTTTACCAATTTCAAGTTAGCATTTTGAGTAACACTTTTGAGCTCACACTTTTGAATTTATTTTGTGACCTTGTCATGATTTTTTTGATGTCTAAATTTTGTTTGTAGACCTTGATGCTTGACTGTACCTGTTGCCTATAATATAAAATGTTCAAATGTACATAACATAGAATGTTCAAATGCTTTGTGCTTTTGTGTTTTGTCATGACATCATGCATCATAATATTCGTGATATTTTTCTTGACATTTTATGGAAATTTTTCTGATTTTAATGTATTTTTGAATTTTCCTGCTTTGTAGAATTTCCTGATTAGTTGAGACTTTGCTGTGTGTGTTCGTTCGTCAGAGACTCGCTACAGGCTGGGGGTCACAGAGGATCAAGGAGAGCGTTGAGGATTTAAACCGACTGAGTCGCTTGGTCCATGCTTGCGTCTGTGCGCTGAACGAGTCGTGGGCTTCACGTGTCGGCATCGCTGCTTGGGTGCGCCAAGACTATGCAAAGTTCCGACTCATCTCCCTCCCTCTTTTTTTTTTCGAGAAGCTTGACAGAAGCTGTCAAGGATCTCCCTCCCTAATATGAATTGAGAAGAATTGGAGAAAGGAAAGAGGAAGAGCTTTTTCAGAGAGAGAATTATTTTGTATTTCTGATTTCTCACCTTTTTCTGATACAATACATCATATATTTATAGCTACCATTCTATTCTAATCTAATTACAATTTTGCCCTCTATCCCTTATGTACATTGCTGTCTAGATACAATGATTTATTCAGTTAATTTAGACGCTCTCAGCTTTACTGGTATCTTGTGTATCTTGACTGGAGCCCGTGTTTGATTTGTCTTGAGCATTTGACTGGAGTTCTCCATTGGTTCCTGTAATACCCCCCCCACAAGCGGATGGAGCTATGGCTACAGTGAGCTTGTGCCGCAGAAGACTGAAACGAGGTGCTGTTAACGGCTTTGTAAGTATATCAGCTATTTGATCTTTTGAACAAATAAATCTGATAAGAAGCTGTTTGGAAGAGACCCTTTCTCGAACAAAATGAAAGTCAAGCTCGACATGTTTTGTTCTAGCATTGAACATGGGGTTGGATGCTAAGAAAGTAGCACCTATATTGTCACACCATAGTGTGGGAGGAGAAGAGGGCTGTACATGTAGTTCGGCAAGAATGTATTGCAGCCAAGTTAATTCAGCACTCGCAAGTGCCAAGCTTCGGTATTCGGCTTCCATACTAGATCTCGATACGGTTTGTTGCTTCTTTGAGCTCCATGAGATTAAATTGTTGCCAAGAAACACACAAAATCCAGAGGTAGAGCGCCGATCATCGGGGCACCCAGCCCAATCTGAGTCGGTGTAGGCATGTAAAATTGGAGAGTTGTCTCGAGTAAAGCTCAGGCCGTGTGTCAGTGTACCATTCACATAGCGTAAAATCCTCTTTACTGCAGCCCAATGGGTGGTTGTGGGTGCTTGCATAAACTGGGAGACTTTGTTTACCGCAAAGGCTAAGTCGGGACGAGTTATAGTAGCATATTGTAAAGAACCAACTACAACCCGATACAAATGGGGATTGTCCATTGGTTCTCCATCAAATTTGGATAGAGGAGGATGAGCTATCATAGGTGAAGGGCACGGCTTAGAAGTATGCATGTTGGCTCGAATGAGGAGGTCATGAAGGTATTTGGTTTGAGATAAATGAAGAGAAGAAGGAGTTCTTAAGACTTCAATCCCAAGGAAATAGTTTAAAGGACCAAGATCTTTGATTGCAAATCTTTGTTGTAAAGAAGAAATGAGAGAGTGAAGAGAGGAATTATTGTTGGATACTAAGATGATATCATCAACATAGATAAGAAGTATAGTGATAGTATCTTTGGAATGAAGGATAAAAAGAGAAGGATCATAATGAGAGGCATGAAAATGTAAATCAGTAAGAGCCGAATGAAGAGTGTGAAACCAAGCCCTAGGAGATTGTTTAAGACCATAGAGTGATTTGGAGAGGAGACACACATGATTAGGGAGAGAAGAATCAATAAACCCGGGAGGTTGAGTCATATAGACCGTCTCATTTAAAGTTCCATGAAGGAACGCATTTTGCACATCTAATTGGCGAATATGCCAACCAAAGGAGATAGCAAGAGAAAGAACTAAACGAATAGTGGTAGGACGTACCACAGGGCTAAAAGTCTCAAAGAAATCGATACCCTCTTCTTGATTGTAGCCCTTGGCCACAAGGCGGGCTTTATAGCGCTCAATGGATCCGTCCGCCTTCCTTTTGATCTTAAAAACCCATTTACATCCTATGACATGTTGGTTACTGGGAGGAGGAACAAGTGACCAGGTTTGATTTGAAGCCAAAGCATCGATTTCCTGAGCCATTGCTCGGCGCCATTGGGGTAAAGATTTAGCTTGGGTATAGCTAGAAGGTTCTATTTCCTGTGTTTCAGTTGTGAGATAGGCTACATGATTTGGAAAAGTTCTCGGTTTATGTATGTTGTTTTTAGCTCGAGTTATCATAGAATGAGTTGATGATGTAGAAGTCGGCAGGAGAACATCAGCAGAAGTATCAGATGGAGATGAATCAGAGATCAGATACTGTGATTGAGACACAGAGATGTCATGTTGAGGTTGAGTAGTACGGTCAGAAGGGATTGCTGACCGAGTAGGTGAGTTTGAATTTCGGTCAGAAAAATTTGGCGGAAGCGTTGGAGAGATTGGAATAGGATCAGCAGAGGGAGAGTGAGGCCCAGTCGTAGCTAAAGGCCCATGAAGTAGTGCTGGTAACCAGGCTGCTTCTGAGTAGTCAGAGCGCATGTAGTCCAGGGAGACAGAAGCAGTAACAGTATTTGAAAAATAGGCAGAACTAAAGGGGAGCTGAGACTCATTAAAAATAACATTTCTAGAGATAAAAATTTTGTTGGACTCTAAATGAAGGCACTTGTAACCTTTTTGATTAGAGGCATAACCCATAAATACACACGGGAGAGATCTATCCTCAAGTTTATGTTTGTTGTATGGTCTAGTTAAAGGAAAACACAAACAACCAAGTATACGTAGGAAAGTATAATCCGGTGATTTGCCAAACAGATTGGTGAAGGGTATAGACTTATTATGAAGAGATGGCAATCGATTGATTAGGTAAACAATACTAGAGAAAATTGTGTCCCAATAGTGTAACGGTATAGAAGCATATTTCATAGTTGCAAGAGAGAGCTCAACAATATGCCGATGTTTCCGTTCGGCCACACCGTTTTGTTGCGGTGTATAAGGGCAAGTAAGTTGAAAGGTAATTTGAGGAAATAACCGTTGTAAGGGTTTGTATTCCGTACCACCGTCACTACGAAGAATTCTAATTTTTGCATTCAAAAGAGTCTCGACTTGAGACTTGAATAAAGAGAAAACATGCACAAGTTCATCCTTTGTATGAAGAAAGTACATCCAAGTGAATTTTGTAAAATCATCAACAAAGAGTACATAGTAACGAAAACCTTCATTTGAAACAATAGGAGCGGGACCCCACAAATCGGTGTGAACAAGTTCGAGAGGAAATTGAGAACTAGAAACACTTCTACTAAAAGGCAAAACATGTGCCTTTGCAATACAACAAGAAGAACAAATGGGAATATCTTTTGTAGTACAAGGCAAACAGTTTTTATTCAAAACTTGGAGAGTAATGGCAGAAGAAGCATGTCCAAGTCGAGCATGCCAATTTTCAGCTGAGGTGCGTTCTCCAAGATAAGCATGAGGAGAAAGAGAAGGTAGACAAAGGTAATAAAGTCCATGAAGGAGTTTAGCTTGAAGAAGAACTTGCTTGGTGTGGCGGTCCTTTAAAAAACAAAAGCTTGGAGTGAATTCAATACTCAAAGTATTGTCTTCAAGCAATTTTGAAATACTCAAAAGATTTTTCGTGAAAGAAGGAACATGCAAAACGTTATTCAAAATAAGAGTAGAAGAGTTGAAATGCAAGATAGAAGAGCCTATGTGTTTGATGTTCATACCAGATCCATTACCGATGTGTAAAGTGTCGGAGCCATCATACACGGCATAGGAGGAGAGGTTGTTGATGTCACTTGTCACATGGTTTGTGGCGCCCGAGTCCAGTACCCACTGAGTAGACGGAAGAGAAGAGGACGCCTGTGCAACATGCGCTTGAAAGGGAGGAGCCACTGGTTCACCATAACTTGTATCAAACCGAAACCAGCAACCAAGAGCAATATGACCTTTCTTGGAGCAAACTTGGCATATTTCGTCTTTGTAGGGATTTGGAGCTTTCTGGGTTTTTGAAGCGCCATTCGGAGTAGGTAAAATGCCAGGTGCATTGGAGAAATACTGGCGTTGTGAGTTATTGGAGAAAGAAGACTGAGAACGCTGAACTGTACCAGCTGGAGAAGCGAAACGCTGCGATTGAGGGACAGTATTCTTGCCTTTCTTGCCATAATTGTTTGCATAGTAAGCAGCAGTGGAAGAAATAGCAGAGAAATGCTGTGTACTGAGCAATTGCTCGTGAGAAAGAAGAAGAGAATGAAGATCATAGAGATTGATTGGATCAGACCGCGATGTGATTGCAACTACAAAGGAGTTGAATTCAGTTCCTAACCCATTTAGAATGTAAGAGACTTGATCTTCATCAGGGACTGGAAACCCAATGAAGCTGAGCTCATCGGCTGTCGACTGAATTTTCTGAAGAAAATCGGAGCAGCTCATTGACCCCTTATTCATGTTCTGAAGGGAGCGACGAAGTTCGGTTAGGCGAGCTCTAGAAGTAGAAGAAAAGGATCGTTGAAGAGAGGACCAGAGTTGGGAAGAAGAATTGCAAGAAACAACCTGCGCCATGACCACATCTGACAAGGACGCCCGCAGCCAGCCGAGCAAGATCTGGTCTTGCTTATGCCAAGTGACATAGGTAGGGTCGAGCTCTAATTGGCCATTGGCACCAGCTCTGGTCGGAGTAGGAGGAGGGAAATGAGGATTGATGAAGTTGTAGAGATCGTAGCCATGGAGAATTGGGATAATTTGTGATTGCCAAGAGAGATAGTTGGAACGATTGAGTTTCATGGTAATGGGAAGGTTGAGGAAGACAAGGGAATCTCTTGTGGGAAGATTGGGAATGGTTGTTGAAGAAGAAGCTTCAGGATTGGCCATGGAATCTGATACCATAATATGAATTGAGAAGAATTGGAGAAAGGAAAGAGGAAGAGCTTTTTCAGAGAGAATTATTTTGTATTTCTGATTTCTCACCTTTTTCTGATACAATACATCATATATTTATAGCTACCATTCTATTCTAATCTAATTACAATTTTGCCCTCTATCCCTTATGTACATTGCTGTCTAGATACAATGATTTATTCAGTTAATTTAGACGCTCTCAGCTTTACTGGTATCTTGTGTATCTTGACTGGAGCCCGTGTTTGATTTGTCTTGAGCATTTGACTGGAGTTCTCCATTGGTTCCTGTAATACTCCCTCTTTCGTTGGTCTGATTTCTGATATCCTTCCGTTTGACTGGACACCTCCGTTGATGGTGGCAGTGAGGACTTCCGGCGATCACATCAGCTGTAACTAGTTGTAAAGTGTCGTAAGTCGTAACTGTCTACTGAAGTTGCCTCTGTCGTGAATTAGGCTCGTGCTTATATTCTGACTCCAGTTTGAATTGGGTCTTCACTCTTCAATCGGGGCTGAGAGCAACTAATTGACGATTTGACTTTGTTCCGACAGATATACCATGGAGCACCTTGAGAGCATCATGGAGTCATCTGCGAGTTCAATTTTACATTGCACTTCCAAATTTTGAGGTAACATGTTCCGGCCTTGCCTTTAGTCTGACAAATCCATATAATGAAATCCAACTTCACATGTAACTTATTTCATCGTATATTTTTTCACTTCCCTTTCACATTTTGTCTACCAAATTGCTCAAAATAACTTGGTGTTTGGATATTGAACCTTTATCTTTCATTTTTTTTTTAATTTATTTTCATTCATTTTTATCTACTGGCCACATATGACTTGACGCTTAGAGGTAAGATTGTAACATCTACATGTTCAGACAAATAAAACAAAATTTGAACTCCTGACATCAGTTTTGTTAATCACTGGCCAAAGCCATACAGATGAGAGTAGACTATCCCATTCACCTTAGTCTACATATGAGACTATCTTATGCACCTTAATCCCTGACAACTCTTCATTTTACAGAACCTTCTCAATTTAAGTGTCTCTTGCTCATACCATCTTGGAGTGTAAACAATCACATGCAGTCCAATTTTCATTACATTCACATGTCATTTTGTGTTGGGATCAGTTCACTTCTCTTTTTCCTTATGTAAACATAGCTTCACATATCCACTAATTTTAATTTCTTTTAATTCATCCTGCATTTTTAATTTTACAATAAAGCAACCTGAATGCTAACTTAAACAGCTATTGATGCTGGATGACTTGAACTCAAACTATCAACATTTTGACTTACGGGATGCAATCCTTACACATTCTCAGGAACATGCTGACTATGGGACAGAGAGGCATGACAGTGAGACAAACTTTGAAACCTACTGACTTCATCATTTTTTATTCGAATGCAGACCAACTATACCATTGTTTTCTCTAGTATGCATGACCTTGAAACATGATTTAAGAAACAACTCTTTTACCAAGAACTCTATGATACTCACTTATTTACTACATGAGACATAGACTTTTTATGTTTTGTTATTAGAGGTATTATTATTAGTATGGCTAGTTTTGTTATTAGTATCTTTTTATGTTTTGTTTTTTGTTCTTGGATGTGTTTTCTTGTTGGGTTTCTTTCTAGCCTACCCCAACTTGTTTGGGACAAAAGGCTTAGTTGTTGTTGTTGAGACATAGACTTTTTATTCTAAGGACATGAACTTTTAACTTTAGACCTACTCTTAGACAGAAATGAAGGAAAAGACTATTCTATTACACATTTTTTTTTACCCTGAGGTGCTGACATAAGTAGGGACACAGATTATCTAAAATGAAGGACTCCAATCATGCATTTTTGGAGTATAATCTTTGATATTTAGACCTTTATGTGGACTTAACTTCTTCATTTTTGACAGGATAACTGTATTTCAACTCTAAACTTAACAATCCTTATTATGATAAGAACCTAGCCTATTGAACCTTGGTTAAAAAAAACTATGTGCATGACAGAATCAACAAACCAGGATGACAATTATGACATATGCTGAACAAAACTGAAAGTCAAAAACTAGCATGGTATCCATGGAGGTGGAATCTAAGTCGCGCTCTCCATAGAACCAGCAGCTTCTAACTACACACCGACAGTAAGAAACTTATGTTAATGCAAGTTACTCCATATGCATGACATCCTATAGATACACTTGATGTTCATGGTGTGGAATCTATGTCACGCTCCCCATTAGCATCAATGTAAACTCCAAAGAATAAAACCAGAAATGAAAGAGATAAAGAAACACACAACAAATGCATTCAATATCATTTTATTCACTTAATTGGAGGCCATTATAGGTTACATTTATTACCTTGATTTCAAAACAAACTTGACTTTCTAAAATGACAGAATTTCAACTCTAACTATTTGGCCTCCTCCTTTCTTCTTCAGGAGGTGTTCTTTTATAGATGATTTCCAGGATTTGTGCTTCTCATCAACTTGACATGTGGCAGCTTCTCCATTTTTCCAATCTTGATCAATGGCTGTGATGGTGAAATAGCTTGCCGCCTTGCTTTTATAATCCTATCTTCACTTCTTCTTTTCTACCACTCAATTACACCATCCAATCTCCTTTTGACATTTGGCATTCATAGATCAGTAATGGAATAATTGCTTGGTAATTTACTTCTTTTCACTTGCCATGCTGGATTAATATGACAAATGGGCCCCTATGCCATTTGGCATTTGGTGGGACCAGGCCACATTTGTTGTCTCTTATCCACTGGAATTCCTTGGGGAGGGGGTATTTGGCACCAACCATGGAGTAGGGACAGGTGGCACTCATCCATGTATCCATAGGCAGTGGATGATTCTGATGTTCTTGTGAGAGGATCAAGCTTTAAGCATATAGCTGCAACTAGGTAACAGTTTCTTTTTCTTTCTCCATTTATTTTTATTTGAGCATCCATATGGATTTTACCCTGGAGCCATCCATAGCCATCATGTAATTTCACTAATACCCTCCAATTTATGTGTACTTGGTCTCAAATAGAGGGGTAAAATTGGGATCAGTGTTTCATTTGTCTACGGTTTACCAATTATCATCACTTGATTGGTTGTTTTTCGTGTTTGTTGTTCCATCTCCAGCAAAGAGATGCCTCTTTTTGTCAGATTTGAGAGAGTGTTGTCGATCCCCCATTGGTTAAGATGAATTAATTGATTTAGCATGTATGGAGAGGATGTCTCAGATCTCATATAACAGTAATTAGTGTCATCTCTTTATGAGGCCTTGACAATTGGGTACTATGAATTCATCTCATTTCATCTTATCCATCAAATGGAACCATCTGCAGATTGATTTCTCATATTTCATCCTTTTAATTTCTCCTCAGGCCTTTCCTTTGCACATCAGGGAAACACTAATGTACTCTTATGTCCCCACTAATAGCCTAATTAGTCCCTTAATTCAGTCTAATTGTGTACCTGATCAGGTAACGCAGTTTACTGGAGGGGCAAAATTGGAATATTATGCCTTTCTCTTTGTTGCTTATGTGTTACATTCTTTTGTTTTTTGTGTTTATTACTGATTTGCCCTTCTGGCCCACATAAGAGAGCTCATGTTGCATTTGGTGATTCATGCTCCCAAGTTTATTTCATTCCATCCTGGCATTAACTTGATCTTATCTAGTGCTGAGGAGGAGCATTCTTTGCATATCATCCATCCGTTTAACATGTAATGTATGGTAAGATGTATGCTCTTTTGAGAAAGTATACCCCAACCACTCTCATCACATCATGTGCTTCTATTACCTTCTGACTAGCACTGAGTGGTTTTGTACCATGAGAGAGGTAATTCCTCCAGTCGTGGGAATTTTGAATCCCTAGCAGCTCGTGTATGCATTTTCCTTCTTTTGAAGTCCTCTCGTGTCACCTTCAGCCTCTGTAAAGTTTTACCACCTTCTACAACACAAGTAGTGCTGCACAGCATGAGTTTCGCCATGATTGGAGCTTCTGCCAGTCAATGTTCCTCATAGCTTCCCTTTTTCTTGAAATTGATCACAATTGGCACATAATTCCTCCGTCATAAAGCTACTACAACATCTCAGGTACCTCAATTGACTGTTCTGTCGAGTAATTTTACACATTCATGTTCCCTCTTCAGATTTGAACTGGTTCCTTCTCTTTTCCTTCCCATTAACAGAAAGGACAGGGCCCATCGCAACGGACCAATCGGTGAATGCCACCTGTCTCTCCCTCCTTTTTTCTTATTAATTTAACCGAATGGGTTTGGGTTATTGGATTTTGTTTGTTTAGACCCATCAAAGATGAGTCGGACCCGTATACCGTTTCGTACCAATTTCGATTGGTCCTCTCACTTGGTAAATCAAATCCAGGCCCATATATTTGCTGGCCCAACTGTATTTTAATGGAATTCCGAAAAATTAAAAAATAGTATTAAATTAATATAATATATTAAAAATAATATCAATATAATAATATTTTTTTAAATAGTATCACGAGATCGGAATCCCAGATTCCGAACGTAAGATCGGATTCCTGGATTCCGATCTTAGCTAAGATAGAAATCCCAGATTCCGACCTTAGCTAAGATCGTAATCCGAGATTCTGATCTTAGCTTTTTAATTTTTTTATATATTATTTATTTATTTATTTAATTTATTAATTAGTTAAATAATTAGAAAAATAGATAATATATTGTAAAATATTGAAAAAATATGGAAAAAATCAGGAATAATTAAATTAAATTTTATATGTAATTTAGTAATTTTTGGGGAAATTAAATTTATTTTCATTTTAATTAATTTATTTAATTAAAATATAAATTTTTATAACTTATTTAATTAAATGAATTGTACCATTTAGAAAGGATTATAAATTTTCAGAATTTGCAGGGATACAAAGGCATAATCCTTTCAGAATGTTCAAAGTTTTATTAATCCTTTCTGCATTTGCAGGGATACAAAGGCATAACTTGTACATTAAAACTTTAAACAGACATAATTTTTTATAGGAAGGTCTGTTTGGCGCAAACGAGGACATTCCGGAAAACTGGCGACGAGATCTACACATGTTACCGGGGTGAAACCCCATAACGACCATTTTCGAAGCCAAAAAACGCTCTCTGGACCTCCAAAATCCACTTTGAAAGTTTGCAAACCTAAAGACCACTCTAAACTACTAAAAAGGTTTTTAAAATCATAAATTAATCATGAAAAAGAGAAATGCAGTAAATCAAGTGAATTTAGTCTTTCTTCTCCGTCTCAGTAAAACATCAATCTCGTGTGATTTCTTTCTAACGCAATCTAGAAAGTACTTCATTGATCATGAAATTCGATATGATTGTTTAATATATAATATGAAAATAATATATACAGAGGACGACATCCGGGACGCATATCAAATGGTTGTTTAAAAATTTATAATTTTAATTTAAATTAATTAAAATTTTATACTTAATTATTCATTTTTAATTAAATAAATAAATTAAATTTATATTTAATTAAATAAATTAAATAAAGGAAAATAAATTTAATTTTCCAAAAAAATACTAAATTACATATAAAATTTTGTTTAATTATTCTTGATTTTTTTTATATTTTTTCAATATTTTTAGAATATATTATCTATTTTTCTAATTAATTAACTAATTAATAAACTAATAAAAGGAAAAAAAATTAATTTCCCCAAAAAATACTAAATTACATATAAAATTTAGTTTAATTATTCCTGATTTTTTCCATATTTTTTCAATATTTTCACAATATATTATCTATTTTTCTAATTATTTAACTAATTAATAAATTAAATAAATAAATAATATATAAAAAAATTAAAAAGCTAAGATCGGAATCTCGGATTCCGATCTTAGCTAAGGTCGGAATCCGGGATTCCGATCTTAGCTAAGGTCGGAATCCGGGATTCCGATCTTGCGTTCGGAATCTGGGATTCCGATCTCGTGATACTATTTAAAAAAATATTATTATATTGATATTATTTTTAATATATTATATTAATTTAGTATTATTTTTTAAAATTTCGGAATGGAATTTTCGAAATTGGGCTGGGTTGGACAGAATTGGGCTGAGATTGCATTGCTATTAGAAATTTCGACAATTCCATAGACAGAGCCAGACTTAGTGCATGGGTTTTCTTGTGTCCTGTTTTTTTTTTTTTTTTTGAAGAAAGAGTGAGGTCTTTGCCATCTAACTTTTTTGAAATTAAAGGTGCATGCGGGGCTTGAACCCTTGACCTCATGGAGGCCAGCCTAATACTCTTACCACTGAGCTACTAGACCACATGCTTGTGTCATATTTTGGATATGGCGTAATATATCAGTGGGAATTCAGGTTTGTAACCCTTGTGTTGTTTCAGTAAATTTCGTGCCAGGACCATATTACCATGTTTTATAATCATTTATGAAATAAAATTTCATTTTCTTTTGCAGCATATTTTGGAGGCAAACAACATTAATTTCATACATTCAGTAAAGTCTTACAATATCGAGCAAACTTAATTTCATAATTGCATTTGGCACACATAAATTCTAAAGCATTTGATAAAAAAACAAAGAAAATATGGCACTCTCTAGCTTGTTCAACAAGACAGAAATTGACCCTCCATCTCTAACCTACTCAAGTCTCTAATTGCATAAAAAAATCATCTCTAAGTCATCAGCAAGTAGCAAGTAGCAAGTAGCCATAATCCAGTAGCCAGTAGCCAGCAGTAAGTCATCTATCTCTAACCTCCATGGTTTAAAGCAAGAGGAGGCTTCCATCAAAACCAAAGCAAATACAGTCTGACAAGCATGGTTTTAAGTAACTATCATCTATCATCTATCATACTCAACAAGAAAAATAAGACTTCCATCAAAACCAAAGCAAATACAATCTGACGAGCATGGTTATAAGCAACCTATTCCTACTAATATTAGTCTGATAAATATGATTTTTAAGTAATTTATTCAAACACTAGGTAAACACAATCAGGCAAAGCATCAAAGAGACTTCCATCAAAAAACCAAAGCAAACATGCTTGGCACCATCAAAAACTCCATGTAATTGCTTCTAAGGAATTAAATATGCATGACAACATGGTTTTAAGTAGAAATTATAAAAGTATCTAAGGAGACTTGTATACCTTTTTAAACGAAATTGGGGTAATCTGAGGCTCTTCTAAAGAGACTTGTAAATGTCCCCAAACCCTCAGCTGGTGCACTAGTAGGCCCTCCATGTGGTGGACTAAAATGCCCTCCATGTGGTGCTGGTCCTCCATGTGGTGCACCAGTAGGCCCTCCATGTGGTGGCAGGGCATAGTCCTGTTGACCTATAATAACCACAATTAAATTTTACACATTACTAATCTCTATACGTTTACATACAAGATAAAATTGTAAGAATGTTTTTGACAACTTACAAAATTTGGGAGCCCTCCTTGCATGCTGAGTGCTGCAAAAATGTGATTGAAGTACGTTTGGTTGAGCGCCTCCTTTCTTTCCTGTTATGAGAGCGCGCTCTTCGGCATTTTTTTTCTCTTGCTCTTCTAGCAGCCTCTCCACCTCTTCTCTTGTGTACACCTCTGCTCTAGAAGTTTGTTGACCCATCAGTCCATCATAGAACAGCCTAGCTCTTGTATTCCCCAAACTCACATCCAACACACTTCCAAATCCATACGTTCTTCCATGTCGTTGACTCGATTCAGCATCAAATTCTGCTTCAGCCATCAACCATAATGCCTTCTCTTATTTGTCTGCAAGTTGTGGATCATTTTGCAGCTCCATTACGCGCTCCTAGTAAAGAGACAGAACAAAAGTTTAGTTGAGACACGGGCTAGTTGAGAGACAGAACAGAGACAAATTTATACTATATTATTTTTATAAATTATTCCTACATAAATAAATAATAAATTATTTTTGCAAAATATGCGCAATATTATCATTATTTTTAATTAATTAAATAAATAAATAATAACTTAAATAAAAAACAATTATCTGAAGAAGCTTGAGAGGTCTTCGGGCGAATGGCAAGTGAGAACAAGGGATCAAGCGAAGAATGAGAGAGAGAACGAGAAACCGTGTTTATATAAAGGATGAATTGCTAGTGTCGTTTTTTCGGAAGAACGATACGATATTGCCCATTTTTTTTTTTTAATTCCGATTATTTTAGTAATATTTTTAATATTTTTGGTCCATTCCATTACAGTACAGTTGGTCTGCCTTTTCGTCTTCTTCGTCTTCTTCTTCTTCAGTAGGCGCTCCGTGCATGTGCATGTGCAGAGGTTCTCTTCTCTGCTCTGACTGCCTTCCTCTCCTCCTCTAAGAAGGAGCTCTAACTCTTTTTAACTCTTTCTCTCACTCCCGCTCGCATTTCCTCAAACACCTGCCCTGCATCTATCTTACGTCTCCCAGTCCCAGTCCCACCTCTCCTCTCAGGCTCTCCTCTTATATAATTAATATCACTTCATGCTTCCACCCACCAAGTAACCAATCCTCCCTCGTCCCTTCTTTTGCAAATTGCAATTAGCCGTGCACCTCCACTCTTCCACCCTTCTAATTTCATTTAATTCACTAAATTAATGTTACCTCTGTGTTACACTTACGTCCACAGGACAATTCCCACAATGGCAATGGTCGTCAAGCTCCATCTACCTTTCCCTTTCGAAGCTGGCGATGAGGTTGAGTTGAAAAGCTTCCTTAAAGGATTTCGCAGCGCATGGTTTCGCTGCAAGGTGTGTCTATTGACTATTGTCCCATACTTGTAGCACCTGCTCCTGCATTAATTAACATACTTAATACCTATGTTTTGTTCCATATTGCTCATTCTCTCATTTGTTCCTGTGCTTTGCATAACTTGAGTGGGTATTTTGGGTTCCCAACTTTTTTCTTGTATTTCTCATTTTAAATATCACATCTCTCCTTTTTTGTATTATTTTCCAGGTAAAGAAAATTCGCACTAGGAAGGGCTCTCTTCAATGTGCCATGGAATATCATGATTTCCCTGACGAGAGTGGGTTATACTTTGTTTAGTTCATTTACTACCTTTATCACTTACATTGTTTTTATTATATATTTTGCTTCCAATTTTAGAGGGGCTACCACCTGGCATAGAACTGGGTGGATTTTAATTTTCTATCAATAATTATTTCTATTGCGGTACTGGTTTTGGATCAACATCATGGAGAGCGGTTTCATGATTTGCAGAGATAACATGGACAAGTGCTTACGAAACACCCCCAAAGGACTCATCCTCATGTCAGACTCATAGGACGACAAAAGAACTGATGTTTCGACCACCATTCCCTTCCTTTCACAAAGAGAATGAGCAGCCGCTGTCAATGCTAACTCAAACGTCCTCGGCCGAGGTTACAGCAGTTGTCAATGATGTCTGGAGAGTCGGCGATCTGGTTGACCTTTGGTGCGATGGCTGCTATTGGTCTGGAAAGATTATCAAGCTCCATACTGATGAATCTGTCCAGGTACTGTCTTACGGCCACTTTTCCATTTTACTGCATTCTACTTTCTATATTTTCATCAGACCAAATTGCTGACTGAACAAAAGAAAGGATGTTCAAGTGTTTATTAGATTTTGCCTTTGCATTTTGGTTATAATTAGCCTTCTAATTCACATATTGACTTGCTGCATGAGGCTGCTAATGCCTTCTTACTAGCAGTATTTAATGAAATACATCTTAGATATGATTATTTTATATTTCTTTTTGGCTTGAATTTGTAGGTTGAATTGCCAGGACCCCCAATTGGGGAAGGCGGTGTCTATAAAGGGTTTCTTAGAGATCTGAGGCCATCTCTCAATTGGTCGCAAGAAAATGGCTGGTCGGTGCCTATCTCACAAGTGAGCATTTTGTTATTGTGTCTTCTTTCCATTGGTCTTCATTGCCTGTATAAGCTGATAATTTAAGTGCATTCCTCACCTCCAGATAAATGACCACATAAAGGAAAAAAAGGAGATGTGGGTACCTCTTGGAATCTCATAATCATCGTAATATTGCTTTTAAAAATAATTTTTTGGGGAATTTAAATTTACTGTGGTGTTAATATGGTGAACTAGAGCATGTAGAGACATTCTTCTAATTCATTTTTGTGGAACTCATCCGTCACCAACAAAAAGTTTCACAGTAAAGCTCTTTTATTATATTAATATGTTATCTGGGAAAAAGTGCTAACAACATGGCCCTCTGGTTGTGAAGGAAAATGGAGCTTCTTGGTGCACTGCTCATTTGGTTCAATGCCCCCCATTGGCCTTCATGTATAATGAATCTGGTAATTTTCCTGAACCAATTTGACCTTACCATTGATCTATAATACAATCTGGTTTATAATAGTGCATTGTTTATTATGAAGTATGTTAGCAATATGTATGTTCAATATCCCAGGATATAAGTGAGTAGTCACATTTTGTTAGTATTCTCATTTGTTTTAAGATCAAAGGGCAGATCCTGTTTGCCGTACATTGGATCAGCAGAGTCATCAAATGTGCCTTGAGACTGAAAATGCAAGTCCTGTGAATTTGCATGCTGCTTCTAAAATGGCACTTGAATGGAAAGTTGCTTCTTCAGAGGAAGCAAGTGGCTGTGAAAGAAACCAGGATTTGCTGAATCGAGCAGGCAGCTCTGGTAGGGCCTCAACAGAGAAAACCGAGGCTGAATTGTTGTGCTTTGGGAGGAGAAAGCACAGTAGCCAGAAGAGCAGGAGAGTTGTTTGCTTAGAGGGCAAGGGGGAGATGGGGAAGGCTGTCAGGTATAGTGAGAGAGAGCGCAATGTTGGTATTGTTGGAATGGAAGAGAGGGAGGGGGACCGCATCGGCATAGAGGAGGAGATAGACGTAGGGGAGTCGATCATGGAGCTGGAAGAGGCAGCAAACAAGATCAGGTGGCTCAGGGGCCTTCTCCGCTTCGGGTTCAGCTGGCTTGGCCCCAACCGCCACCCCGACTCTCCTTCCTCAGTGTGGAACTTCATACCTGATACTGACACCCACACCCACACACGCCAACGCCAACATCAGAAAAGCATAGGATAGGATAGATATGTTAAGTGGAATGCAAGCCCCCATTTTATTTGCAACAAAAAAGAAAAAAATCGTGGCTTCCAATTTTTGTGGCGAGTTTGCCTGCAGATTATTAACTTTTCTTTTAGTTGTTTCTAAGCCTATTTGCTACTAGGTGTTAATACTAGTATGAGTCTTTGTTAGTTTTGTTTCCTAGGATGTCACTGGTAACCGGGTGTTGGTACTGGTATTAGTATGGGTCTGATTTTGTTAGTTTTTCTTTGCTAGCAGGTCACTGGTAATCGGTGTTGGTACCAGTTTTGCTCTTTTTAATTATGCTATGATACCTTGTAACTTTTTATTTTATTAATGAAAATTGTCAGCTTTTGCTGGCCCTCAAAAAAAAAAAAAAAAAAAAAAAAAAGCCTATTTGCTGGCTGTTTATGCTCGTATCCATCTCATACTTCTTCAGTGGGAATGCTTTTTTCATACCGTGATTCCAACTAAAAAAAAAAAACGAGGGGTTGTTGTGGGAGTGGTATAATTTCTAATTGCATTCGCCTGTGCATATATAAATAATAAATAATTAAATAATTAAATAATTATGAATATAGAAGAAGCCTTCGGTGATCCAGTAAGTAACATATAATATAGAAAATATACATTATATGAGATTCGCGTTGGTCATCCAGATGTTCCACATTGTGAAAGTGAAGATGAAATATTCGAGGAATTATCCCAAGTCAAGTCATGGTTGAAGCAATATATCGTTTGCGAAATTGTTAGATTCTGCATAATTTTGTTCAACTTAGATGCGTAATTTCATTGACATTGTCTGTTTTCCTGTCATTACAATTTTAATGTGTAATATGAATTTGAGGATATGCAATTGCAATTTTTGTTTATTCTGATGAAACGATAAATTTATACATGTACCTAATGAAACGATAAATTTATGCATGTGGTCTAGTAGCTCAGGTGGTAAGAGCACTTGGCTCTCTTCTAAGAGGTCCAGGGTTCAAGCCCGCATGCTTGCGATAGGTTTGGCGAGCCAGCGTAAAAAACTCAGCCATATATACAAGAAATGACCAGGGTCGGGGTGTCATTTCTAGCCTACCCCAACTTGTTTGGGATAAAAGGCTTAGACTTTTAGACCTAATGAAGTTGGATGAGGACCACATCCACATGCATGTTGCTCTTTGCTTGAATACTAGCAGCAGTGCCCACTCAAATGCGTGGGCGAATTTAATATATAATATGTGAGAATAAAAATATTATTTGACACAAATATGTTGTCCATTTTCAATATTTAAGGTCCATATTGAATAATGTTATAATTATTTTCAAAATCTGTCAATGAGTTGTTAACAGAGCTAATAATACAATCTTTAAATCTGAAATATTTATTACACGCCTACTTAGTTCATTGTCCCATATTTTGTTTACACTCAAGGAAATGAATTATACAAAAAGTCAAGAAACTGTAATACAAACAAATCAGTAAAGAGTTTCATGCCTATTAGTTAATGTCATTCAAAATATTACTATTTTCACCAATGTAATATTTAGTGTGCTAGTTTGATCAATGTAATATTATTATGTTCTACTACAAGATCCTCATTTTAATATCTTTTACTAAATGTCAATGTTTAGAACTGTTTATCTTTAACCAAATAAAGCCAGGTAACATTAGAAGATGGAGAAAATAGAAAGGCAGAAAAAGCAACGGACAAAGAATTAATGTCACACACAGTTTTTTAATTCAAAGATGGCAATTTGCAGACAATAAAGACAAAAATAAATGCAAACAAAGGTATGTAGTAATGTAGATTCTCCTATTGCTAGATCTATTTTCTTTTTTAGCAATGACACTCTTAGATTCTTTTACATCACTTAATTAAATTATAAACTCTTATCTTAAAGGTGTGTAGGTCTCCTCTTCACCAAAGCTCTACCGTTAACCTTAACCACCAAAGACAGAAGATTGAATGTCATATCTTTCCTTTTTTTTTAGAACAATAAAAAACAAATAAAAAACTCGAGTTAGCTCGTCTTCTGTACAAGTTGGACCCAGGTTAGCCACCAGAGAACAGTGTTGGGCAAGAAGGATTCTCTTGAGGAGCACATGTTGATCTCAATTCCTCAAAGCAAACAAAAGTTACTCAGAATCTCTTATCTAGCAACAGAAGAGGAGCCAATTTGCAAGTGTACAGTTGCTAGGTCACATCTCAGAAAACTCAAAAAACCAACTCACGTGTTATTAAGATATTTCTGAGCAACTCTTGAAGCAAATAACTAATTAATAGCTCAGATTATTATTAGATGATTATTATATGTATGTTGTAGTTATAAATGAATAATGTCAAGAAAGCAAAAGTACCTTAAGAAGGATGTCTTTATAAGGTAAGCCAGCATATATCAGATAAACCTTTGCCTTGCCAGTTGGCTTTCCAAGAATAGCCTTGCCACCTGAAATGGTAGAGGACAAAAGCATGGTGAGATTAGTATGCCTTAATTTATGAGAGAGAAAAAAAATTATGAAGCTATTTAGAAATGACTTTAATTGTGAATTCAAAATTGAAATTACTTGAAACAATGGTGTAACATGAAACATAAAAATTCTGCATTTATTTTGGACATAACTGATAGTAGGTAAAAATAATTCACTTGTATCATTGATTTTTTCCACAAAATAACGTAAACATAAAATTGAAAGATTAAATACAAAAAAATTATTAATTTTATGTACCTCTTGGCATGCCCGTTCAATGGTTTTACATTTTTGAATTGCAATGCCCTTCTACACCTTGTTCTACCAACTGAAATAACAATAAAAAAAAACATCACGTTATATTTTCTATAATACAAAGAAAAAGGAAGGACTCGGAATAGGAACATAATTGAAGGTCATGTTTTTCATTAATTTATAAATTAGTCAAAAATTCTGACGCTAACCAACCCATAACAGTGCAAAAACTACAAAATTGCACTGGTACCTATCGACATGTAGCAGTGCAAAAACTTTATCTAACCCCTATTTTACTCCTAATATCACATTACACATTTTCCAAAACATCCCAGCCCTAAACGGCTAAACCCCAAAAATAAAACCACTTAAAGATAACTTTTTATACACAATAGAGCAATTATTACCCAGACAACCAACTAAAACAAAATACCAGAAACTACTAATATATTATGCATCCAGATGATCTTGCTCCAAGCGTACCAGTGGCGAGTACAAATGAGTCCCTAATTGCTTAACCTTGATAGAAACAGAAATTACTAAAACAAAATACCAAAAACTACTAAATTACCTTGGCATTCTCTAAATGAGCCCTTCTCCAAAATGGTTGAAAGCAATTGTTACTTGCATCGCCTTATCCTTCACATATGAATCACTATGACCCAATAACATCACCTGCAGTAATCAGGAGGCAGGATTTGCCCCAAGGCTAGAAGCTTTTGCATAACTTGAAGAAGCCTCAGTGCTTGAAGGGGTGAAAAATGCACCATTCTGGAATAGATCACCTTCAGACCTCCAGTTCCAATTCTTCCACACGGTCTCAGCTGAGTCAACCCTTTTTGTTACTTGCTCAATTTGGAAAATAAAATAAGAAATTTTTCTCTTTTTCATTTCTTTACCAGTCAGTGTACCTAGGTTATGCAACAATGATACATCTCAAATGAACCACCATTTTTGCATTTTACCTCTTTTTTTTTACCAAGTTCATTTTCGGTCCTAGTTGAAATTTCACCGTGTTAATCATTTCTTTTTGTTTGATGCGTCTGACACCATTATTTATAGAAACACATGAAACATTTATACTGGCTGGTAATTCCACTGTACGACCTTTTTGGCAGTTAATGGTTTACCTCTTTAGCAAAAGGGTTGGTAGGAGCGAGATATCGGTTACCTTGACTGTTGATGGTGGGTTCTGCACTACCACCAATAGCATACATTTCCCAGTGTGTGTAGTCATTATTTACCACATGGAAGAAGCCATGTCGGCACCTGTTTGCTCAGGAGCAAAAGAAATATATCAGTAAAATTTGTCTAAAGTATAAAGTTATTATCAATAATGAAATTTCTTCTATTACTAAATTACCTTGGCATTCTCTAAATGAGCCCTTCTCCAAAATGGTTGAAAGCAATTGTTACTTGCATCGCCTTATCCTTCACATATGAATCACTATGACCCAATAACATCACCCTATTGATCGCAGCCAATGAGTCCCTAATTGCTTCACCTTGATAGAAACATAAATTTTAGTCCTTTTTGAAAGAGCCAATGGTACAAGTGTATTACTTCACCAATTTCAATGATACACCTGTATGCATTAAGCAAAATCAAGGAGAATATATAGATCCGAACATAAAATGGAAAAAGTAAAGGGTAAAAAAGGCAAACCTCAATACAATAAAGAAGGCCAATTTTTGTAGCACTTGGACCAAATAACCACCCACCAATTAATTGCTAAAAGCCTAAAACAAAGGTCAATAACTCGAAACAGAAATAATTGACAAAAAATATGAGCCGATTTCAATGTACAATCGACAAATAGGCATACCTGCGAACAAAGTTAAAATTATGGAGAATGGAAAGCATCTTTCTTTGAAGTAGTTCTGTGGCAAAAAATGAAAGGCGCAAAGCTAACATCAACAAAAAATTATAAAATTTTGTAATAAAATTGTGGGATTGATGAACCTTAGAAGAAGTAGAAAGAAAGAAAGTAGCATAAATTAGTTACTTTCAATCGACGTTGGTGATGGCGGTCTCATACCGATGACCTACTGGGCATTGTAGAGCGAGTCGGCGACAATCTTTCTCCGCCAACTTGCAATCATCGCCGTTGAAATGGAGAGAGGCACGGTGAGAGAAGAGAAAGGACGACTCGATCTGGCTAAGAGGAAAAACAGCAGCTAAATATCAAACCCTACTTTCCATAATACAGACTTTGTAGATTTTGTGCCGCGATAAGGGAGGGAGGAGTGGGGAGAGGAGGCGAATAAGGCACGAAATTGAGCAACGAAAAAATAATTAGGGCTCGGAGAGAGAAGACACGGTAGAAAAAAAAATAAAATAACTGAGCGATGCGAAGATTCGAACTTGCGTACGTGAGCAGCGTAACCAAACTTCGCATCGACCAGCGACGCCGCTCCGCAAATGTTAACACGTCTATACGAAAGGTTTAGATCTTTTAACTCGTTGTTCAATCCACACCACTGATCTGATTAGATCATAATCAATCCATGGTCTATATTACATTGGGTAAACAATTGTTTGCACCTTTGGACTCAAAATTAGATAGACCTTTGGACTGGTGCTTTTATAAGTAGTAAAGATAAGCAAATGCATTTATCTTGTCTTTGAATTGTCTACCAGAACAATCAATTGATTAATTATAGGTACATGAAACAAGTGACGGTTGAGTGACTCGTAATTGTTATACTTATGCATGTGCACTAGGCATAGCTGAAGCGTGTGCGGCCTTATTTCATCCATGATCTTCCCTTACAAAGTGAGCATTACTTACAGATCAAAATAAATCAACGCCTAAATTTACATACCTTATTGCCGGCCCCTTGCTGCTTCATTTGCACAATGTTAGTTGTCTATACATGTGGTGCCAAAATATATCATCGTATGTATACGACTTCCGGCCACTCAAATTATTGGCCAATGAATTAATTAATTAGCAAGCTCGATACATTTCAACTAACAAATTAACATTAGCTATCCCTCTGCTCACAAGTCACAACCCCAATTTTCCCTCTCTCCTTAATTGCTGAGGTCTAATTACGCTCAATTTGTATATGTTATGTATGTATTTCTCTTGCTAGGAACAAGCCACAGATATATAGGCCGCGATGGCATCATCCTCACCAGCAATCCAGGTTGTCGAACACCGGGAGGTAAACGAGCTCGAACGCGGCACCGTTTTGCGACCAAACAACACACCCCGCACCCCTAACACTGAAAAGGTTGCTAGGTTCCTTAATTATTGCCTTCTCATTTACTTATGAGCTGCTAATATATTTGAACACGTTGATCCTCCGCAGTTCTCTATGCAATTATATTGCATATATATGCATATCTATTAGTTTTGCACTTCCATATTAATTGGACATAAATGGATGTGTGTATGTGCAGGTATTATCATTTCCTACGAATAATCCAAATCTGATGGCGATCAACAAAACCTTATCAAGCACCGCGAACCTGGCGCAGCTGCTGCCGACCGGGACCGTTCTAACCTTTGAGGCTTTGTCGTCATCCTTCACAAACAATGGCCGGTGCTACATGTCAAACAAGTACCTGACAGCCCTTCTCATTTACTTCTGCCTCATCTCCTGTGTCATCCTCACCTTCACCGACAGCCTGCTGGGCCAGGACGGCAAGCTTTACTATGGCCTGGCCACCTTCAAGGGCTTCTATGTCTTCAACTTCACTGGCTCAGACGATGAGGCTGCCTGCATCTTCCACAACCTCCGGAGGCTCAGAATCAGGCCCATCGACTTCGTGCACACCTTCTTCACGGCGGTCGTGTTTCTGTCTGTGGCCTTCAGCGACACTGGGGTGCAGAGCTGTTTCTTCCCGGATGCAGATCACGACTCCAAGGAGCTGCTGCTCAATCTGCCACTGGGGGCAGCAGCCCTGTCCAGCTTCATCTTCCTTATCTTCCCGACCACACGTAAGGGCATCGGCTTCACCAATGTCGCTCACCAGTCCTGATCCAATCTGATCCTCATCACGCAGCAAGTCTTCTACCATTAATCAGTCCATGTTGGATTGCAATGAAAATCATTCTCTGTTAATTAAAGTGAATTATGCTAGCTAGCTAGGTTCAAATTATTCTATTAGAGAGCTGAGTTATTAGTCCATAAAGAAGCATAGGCAGTATGATATCGCAATTATTGCTGCTACTTTTGACAGAAAAAAAACATCATTATATTAATTAAAACAAAAAAAAAAAGAGAATCCTGATGTTATTATTGTTTGAATTAGTTTTGGCCACCCGATGACAGTTTAAGCCATCCCTTTGTTTTTGTTGTTTTTCTTATATAGAAAAGCATGAATCTCGACATGCAAGAGAAAAGATTGAAACTAAAAGGCGTCAATAAATTAGTTGTGATAACTAATGTAGATACACAAATGTTAAAAAATGGTGATTCGATCACCTTGTGTTAGTATTCCTCCTGTTATCTGTGTAGAAAAGTGCATCATGCACGCATTCAAGGCTGGTCCTGGATGCATGTTTTATCCCTTACTAGCAAAAAATACCCTCGCAAATAATATTAGATAATAAAAATATATTATTTAATTTACCAGCGATAAAGATGGATATGTTACTCAATTTATTTTCTTATTAAAAGAAAAATCAAAATATATTATTACTCCATCTAGCGATTGATATCCAACCACAAATTAATAGATCAAATAGAATAAACAAATGAATACACGTTAGATCTAAAGTGTAACCTCTTTTGTATTTGTGTTTTTATAAGGCGTAGAGATAATGAAAAAAGAATTAATTACATTGATCATTGCCCTCTCTACTCTCGCTTGTTATAAGTTATAACATTCGATTTAATTAGTTAAAACTTAAAACATTGATTGATTCAATATGGAAGGGGACGAGGATGAGAATGAGGAGGCCACTTGACTTCCCGTTATTATCTATATATATTAATATATCAATATTTAATAATTGTGAACTTGTCTTATTTATTATTATTGTTGTTGTTGTTGTTGGGCGGTGGAGTTGGACTTTGAAGATGATTGATGCGTGATTGCAGAATAAATGACATGTTTTGAATAGAAGTGCAAAGGTCGTTACAAATCCATTACTAAAAAAGGAAGAGTGGTATTGTTGTTGCAAGATTTGAAAATTCATAACTGGGCACGAATGTGAATAAATTAGAATGGTCAAACAAGAGCCAAACTTATTGGTAGTTAAGTTATTTAAGTCTGATAGGTAGCCTTAAGTTATTCACCCCTTTTTTTACTACTATTATTATTATTATTATTATTATTATTATTATTATTATTATTATTATTATTATTATTATTATTATTATTATTATTATTTGGAGAGAAGAGAAATGTTGGTCCCAAGCTATCCCAAAGGAAGATTTAAATTTGCATGGGTCTAAAAAAATAAAAGTAAAAGAAACGGAAAAGCTAAATGTTGAGTTGTGTTGCATGTCAGCATCATGTGTAATTAGGGATGAAAATGGAGCGGATAATCTCCGCTCCGAACCGTATCCGTATCTGCAAAATAGCAAATATGGATAATACTATCCGTATCTGAAAGGATACGGATGCAGATACGGATTTTTTTAAACGGATATGGATACGGATATGGGAAGCAATATTAGTGCGAATATGGATGTGGATGCGGATAAATATCTGTATTTCTATAAAAAAACAGATGAAACGGATATCCGTTTTTTATATGGTAATGGTGCACTTTTTAGAAATAACATCATATTTGATTATAGCATAAGAATTTGACTATTACTTTTTTTTTTTACTGTAATATGATGTCAATTCTTGTATAAACTTGATTAAAGTTTGCTTTATGTGATGTCTCAATATGCGTGGATAAGTACTACTTTTTTTTGTTGTTGTCTTTCTCTTTTTTTGAGTTCGTTCCATACTAGTCATAAAAAAATGTAAACATTACACTCTTCCAATCGAGTGTTGTATTTTGTTTAATAAAATAAATTGAATAAAATATTATCTGTATCCGTCAAAATATATCCGTATTCGTATCCATATCCGAACCGTATTCGTATCCGTTTAACATCCGCGTCGTATCTATATCCGAACATATCCATATCTGTATCCGTATCCGAAAGAAAATATAGATACGGATATGGTATGACACTATCCACTCCGTATCCGTCCCGTTTTCACCCCTAAAGCAATCAAGCAATCATTAACTATTTTTTAAAGGGCGCTAATTTTCTCTTTCTGAAAATAATAAACGTGTTCCCATTCCCACTTCTGTTTCCATGTGCTCACCCTCCCCTCTGTTCCCACGCACGTGCTCCCTTTCTCGCTCCTCTGTTCGCACCACTTCCCACCTAGTTCCCTCATCTCCTCTTGTGTTTCTCTCCCTCCTCCCCTCGCAGCTCTCTCCATCACCTCACTCATCTCTCTCATCCCACACTCTACTTCCCCCTAACGCACCCTTATAAATATACTCCATTGTTAATTATAAATACTCTTTTAATACAAATAAAATATTCCCTTATGATATAAAACTATGTGATCTTATAAAATACTCTCTTATGACAATATGCGTTTAATTAAAATACTCTCTTGAACCTATTAATTATTCCATTGTAATGTTTACATACTGTCATAAATAATTGTTCATTTAAAATTATTAGGTACTTGTCAAATATAAGTAATCTCACAATACAAATAAAATACTCCCCCGTATAGTTCCACAGCAGAATATAAATATTTTTTTATTAAGACATGAATATTAGATATTTCATTGTATTAGATACTACTCTCTTAAAACTTATTAGTTACGCCCTTATATATATTAGATAATTATTTTGATTACATATATCAGATACTCGCATTAACATGTTTAATTACTCTCTTACATATAATGATGGGAGCACGATTAACTTGATAAAGGTTGGGATCGTGAAAGAAGAAAGGGCGTCCAATTAAAGACGAAAGAGATCAAAGAAGGACGAATAGATAATAGTACGTGAGGGTGAGGAGAAAGGGAAGAAGTGCATGAGGGTGAGAGGAGATGGAGCGCACGATCTGTGATTGATTGAGAGCGTGCGTGCGTAACTAATAGGTGTATGTTATAAATGTCTAATTTAATAAACAATGTGTTCAGTTTAATAATCAAATGTATTTAGTTAAATATATCAATTGATGACTTTATTACTTATCATTGTGCGTCAGTCATGGAAAGGGGCGTGCTAGGAGAAGAGTCGGGAAATGTTTTAGTTGAACCGGATCAGTCGATGAACCCTTCTAATTTTTTGTATGTATTTTTTATCTAATTTTTTTTATCGAGTTTAATTAGTTTAATTTTCAGGTTGTGGGTGGGCCGAATGGCCAATTGGCAAGAAAAAGAAAGGATACGGAGAGGAGAGCAGTCCCTGATTTGTTAAGTTTGTCAGTTGAGAAGAGGAGAGGAGAAGAGAAGAGAGGAGAGGAGATGAGCAGCAGCAGTGGTGGTCGGAGGCTGCCGGAGCGGATAATCCTGGTGCGGCACGGGGAGAGCGAAGGGAATGTGGACAGCGCGGCCTACTCGACGACGCCGGACCACCAGATCCCGCTGACAGCGCTGGGCCTCCGACAGGCCAGGGAAGCGGGCCGGCAGATCAAGGCCATTTTGTCTGGTTCTTCTAATAATATTAATGGTAAGTGGGGCGCCTACTTCTACGTGTCCCCCTACGCCCGCACCCTCTCCACCCTCCGCCAGATCGGCCGCTCCTTCTCCCGCCCCCGCGTCCTCGGCGCCCGCGAGGAGTGCCGCATCCGCGAGCAGGACTTCGGCAACTTCCAGGTCCAGGACCGCATGCGCCTCGTCAAGGAGGCTCGCCAGCGCTTCGGCCGCTTCTTCTTCCGCTTCCCCGAGGGCGAGTCCGCCGCAGACGTCTTCGACCGAGTCGCCAGTCAGTCTCTCACTCACTTTATTCTCATTTCTTCATTCATTCATCATTAATTATTAATTGGATAATTCATTGCAGGCTTCCTCGAGTCCCTCTGGCGCGACATCGACATGAACCGCCTCTGCCACGACCACCTCACCCAGACCAACCTCGTCATCGTCACCCACGGCCTCACCTCCCGCGTCTTCCTCATGAAGTGGTTCAAGTGGACCGTCGACCAGTTCGAGCACCTCAACAACCCCGGCAACTGCGAGATCCGCGTCATGCAGCTCGGCCCCTCCGGCGACTACACCCTCCTCATCCACCACACCCCTCAGGAGCTCCACCAGTGGGGCCTCTCCCCTGAGATGATCGCTGACCAGCACTCCCGTGCCACCCCATCTACCGCCAACGACTTTGGCGGCTACCTCACTAATTCCTTCTTTGATCATCTCCCCGATCATTCAGATTCTGATTCCAATTCCAATTCCGATTCTGATTCTGACTGCAATCCTCATCCTCATCCTCATCCTCATTGCCAGGAAGACGGTGCCAGCTAGAGACTCTGTCTCATTTTATTTTTGTACTCAAACTGCTTGTAGATTTAAATACCTGCAAAAGGGTGGGAACTGGGAACAACAGTTTGTGAGTTTTTTTTTTTTTTTTCCTTTTTGTAAATTCATTTTGCTAAATATGGGTGAGCATTCTAGTCCTTTACCATTACATACAAATTATTGGATGAATTTTGGGATAATAAATTCAATAAGAACCTCAGATGATTGAAGACAGCATTGCTTCATTAAGTGAGTCATTAATGTATGTAGGAACTAGGAAGGGAAGTATCGAGGTGAGTTGCAGCAATTGTATGTATAAGCCTCAGATGAAGTTACAGTCTGCTAATCTACCAGTTCCTATTTATATGTTTTGTTGTACTCTTCTTTCTTTTGGTTTTGTAAATACAACATACTTGATTGGCTTGGCTATAGGCAGTGCCTTTGGGTTTTGTCTGAGTTGTTTCCATCTATCTGTTCTTGCACTTTCTGCTTTTATCCTGGAGGTTTTATCTGACGTTCTATTTGTTTGTAGCAAGCGTTTTTGTTTGGTTAGACATTTTTAAAAGTTTTTCTTTTAGGCATCAAGTTATTTAATTTCAAACCAAATAGATGCAGCGCAATCTTCGAGGTCTTTGTGAATGACCCAACTATCAAGACTGAGGTGTATCTTCTTACTTTGTGATCGGAGATCAGCAGAAAAGCTTACTAGTTGAGAGATGGAAGTCAAATTTGTCAACTCATACTGATATCTAACTTTCCATCATAGCTTAGGAATAGAATAGAAGCTCGAGATTTGCATTACTTAGCAATGTTTGTTAGATATAAATGAGACAATTCCCACCCCACACGTAAAAGGAATCTGATCATGATGTTGCGGCACAAGTATAAATGAGACCAAATGACGGATCAAATTAGATTTAGAGGGTAAAGCCGAATAAACCACAAATGTCACACAACATTTGATTATAGAAACTCAATCGGAGTACTTAATTATCTCTACTTCGTAAAGCGAAAGCTACCATTGCATAGTTTTCGATTTAAGAAAGCATAAGTGCTTTACAAAAGTGGTTTCTCCCATCAAAAATTGAATATACAAAGGAGTACCATAATTTGTACAAGGACCATCAACCTACATGTACATTATATAATATATATATAATCACCCACACACCATTTCAAAATGTCATGAATGCCCTCCATTAAATCAGAAATATCGCCATATCCCTGCACCGAACCTCACAACGCATGACGTGCTTCATTGCATCCTTCCCTTACCTTAAAAAATTTTACGACCCAGAAATATTATTTTATAGGGCATACGTAACATTTTCTCATTTATGCAGGACATACATGATACTTTGAATTTCGTAGGCATGCTCATGAACCTATTCCGGGGCTTATTTTTTATGCAAACCTCAATGCAGCCAGCGCAACAAGTGCGCCTGCTCTAAATAATACGTCTTTCATGCTCCTCTCCACCTCAAGTGTCATCTGATCATCTTTTATTTTCAGCTTATTGGACCCTTTAAACACTTGCACAATTGTATCTCTCAGCCCATTAACAGCCCAAGATAGCCAGAAAAGACCAAGACCGAAACCAGTGTTGAAAACCCTAGCTGCAGAAAGTGGGACCCTCGCGCCGGGGCCAGCCATCTTGCATGCAACTGAGAGGAGAACTGCAAGGCCTGTCCCCGCAATGCCAATAGAGAATGAAGTGAGGATATGGGAAATTTCAGGCCCCAACTTCCGAAGCGAGAGGATAGTCATGCTAGTACCGGCAGCTCTGCCTGTAGTGGTACTGCTCTTGTCTAGGAGAAGTGAGAGGAGGCTTTCACATGTGTGGAAGTAGTTTTTTTGAAATATGTCACGGTTGTAGCTTGTGTGTTTCTTTTGCTGCTTCTTTTGTTGAGATTTTGTTCTGCTGGTGCCAGTGCCAGCAGCACATAAACAAACAAGATAAGAAAAAAAAATAAGAAAGAGGATGTTCCAATTGTAAATTTCAAACTTTTTGGAGATGAGTGCACAATTTAATTAAAAATATTCTTTTGTTCTTATATTGTTGAAATGCTGAATTAACTGTAATGAGAGATGAGGTGAATCTTATGCAAACATACCGAGAAATGAGGTGGAGGAAAGTGATTTTCATAAATATCTCAATCAAAACAACATGTATATAAATGACTTGATTGTTTTGAGAAAAGGAAATGAAGAGATAGCAAATATACCTTTTAGAGGGAGCAACAGTCTGAGTGGGAAAATGAAGAAGAGAATCTTTGTCGGCAGCTTTTGCATGAAAACGAGTTCTGTTGAGAAAAGAGAGAGAAAGAGGGAGGACATGTGAAGGTGAGTAGAGGTATTATCATATTATGTGACGAATAGTGGGAGAAGAGAAGAGGGAGAAGGAAGCATAGATACCTGTCGAAGTAGGGGACGAGCAAGGAGAGCTTAGAAGGGGCCGGGGGAGAAGGGGAGGTGTGGGTGTGGGTGAAAGGGAAGTCGAACTCGGCGAGGATGGAGAGGAGGTCCTTCATCTCAGCGGGGCTGCCGCTGAAGAGGATTCTGCCAGTGGGGTCGACACTGAGCAGGGAGCTGGCAGACATGCGGCTGAGAAAGCGAGCGAAGGAGTCTGCCTGGTCCTGGTCCATAGTGGTAGTAGTATTGGAGGCGAGGAGGAGGAGAAGGCGGCGGTCTTGAGGGGTGAGGGGCTGGTGGCATGGGTGGAAGCCCAAGAGGTGGGAGAGGTTGGAGAGGTGGTCGGGTGCAGAAGGAGTGGAAGAACCGGACATGAGGTAGCGGAGGATCTGCTCGTGCCTGGTGCATTGCTCAGCGATGCCGAAGCTGAAGAGAACGGAGTCGTCCCCGGGGCCCCGAGAATCTTGATGAATGGATGGATGAGTTACAAAATGAAAGAAAGAATGAATGAATGAATGAAGACAATGTTATATAGGATTACAGGAAGTTGGTTGGTATGTGAAGTAAGTAAGTAAGTAAGTACCTTGCACTTGCACATCGATGAGAACAGGATTGGGATTGGGATTGGGATTGGGATTGGGATTGGGTAGGAATTGGAATTGGGATTGGGAAGGGATGAAAGCCTTGAGCTCCTGCGACTGCGAGGGAGGCAAACAGAATAATAATAATAATAATAATATATGTATCATTCAATTGTAAATTTCTAATAAGATTGGATTGGATTGTAGGTACCTGCTGCTGAGAGAAAGAGAGAGAGGGAGAGCGAGGAGTCGTCGGCGTCGGCGTCGTCGTTGGACTCCTCGTATTAGGAGTACAAGAAGAAGGGAGGAAGGAAGGGGCGGGGATCATCTTCATCGCAGCCAGAGCGAGAGAGGCCGACGCCATCTCTCGTTTCTCTTTTCTCTTCTCTCTTCTTGTTCCCTTTTTTTTTCTTTTTGTTTTTGTTTTTGTGGCGCACGAAGCGATACGAAACAAAAAATAAGCCAACCCAACCTCTTTCCTTTCCTTTCCTTTCCTTTCCTTTCTTTCTTGTTCGTTCTTTGGACTTTTCCACTGATTTTTTCCCCTCCCCTGTTCCCACCTTCTTCAATTTCGGATCCGGATCTTCCATCCCAATCCGATTATATGCCCTCCAAGTCTCCAACCCACTTTTCCTCCTTTCCACTCCCCATTCTTTTTTTTTTTAAATAATATTTCATATATACTGGTACTGCTGCAAACACAGTTCTATTTCAAATCAAATATGAATATATGTTATTGTAAAATAATTAATTAGATCAACACAATTTTTTATATGTGTCACTACTTTCAATTCAATTAAATACCCTTCATCAACAAATTCATTAGTAAATGAAGGACCCATTTCAAAACCTTCCCTTCCTCGTGGGTTTGTGCTACGCATTTGTTTTTCTTAAAATTTTACTCTTCTTATTTTAAATTTCAAAATTACTTCGATCTAATTAGTTTTGATCCCTCTAATAATAACCGATTTTTAAAAAAACAAAAGAAATGCTATAAAATTTTAAAAAATTAAATTTTGATCGCCAATAAAATTTCAATATAAAGAATACATTGTATTGATCATTTGATGTATAAAATTTAAGGTTAGACATATTGCAAAAGCTACAACTTTATTTTTTAGTTTATATTTCGAATTTAAAATTTAGCCATCAAATCCAAAGTATTGATCTCGTTCAATTTCATGAGAACTATCTAACCATAAAAATTTATAACGTTCGGACTTTATTTGATGCTAGATCAAACTGTTGAAATAATGATAATTTTTTTTAATAAGAAAAAAGTTATAACCAGTTTATAAAATGCGTTGTTCTTTTTCCTCTCTAACGCGTTTTATAAACATGTAAGAATGCTTCTTATCCGTTTATAAAACGGGTAATAAGGCTGCACCTTTCCAAACTACTTTTCAGTACTTTTGGGTATAAAAAAGTATTATTAACGCAATTAATGCATTTTATAAACGGGCAATAAGACTTCTTACCCGTTTATAAAACGGGTTATTAGCAATATTCGTTTTATTTTAATCAAACTTTAGTCATTTACAAATAGTTTCTGTCTATAAGTTTGTGAATTTATAACCGCATTATTTCAACTTATATAAGGCTAATTCATCCCGCATAATTCAAATCGTCCAAAAATAGTATTTCTTCCATTTTAAAAATCTATCAATCAAACCCATTTTATAAACGGGTTATAACTTTCTTCTTATTAAAAAAATAATAATTCTTTCTATTAAAATTTTTAGTGTAGAAATTCTTAAATAAAATAATTTCGGTAAATCCATCATAAACTAATATTATTCGTTTTATTTTCGATCCCTTAATCTAGTACAAAATGAGTTGAAAATATAAAAAAAAATATGATAACGTATTAAATGATCAAGATCAACGATTTAGGTTTAATATTTGAGTTTTAAAATTTTTAATATTGAGGTACCGGAAGTTCCTTGAATATATGTCCGTAAAAAAGATTTTGTTTTTTTTTTTCCCGTAGGTGATTAGCAACCGATTATTCATTCAAAAATAAATAAATAATAAAATGAAGTGCAGCTGCCTGCCTCGATTTTGATTTAATCTTCGTGCAGCTTATCACCACCAAGACCGAACATCGCCAGTTCGCCACCGCCACCAAAATTAAAAGGTCGCTCTTTTTCTGGAAAGAAAAGTAATCCTATCCTCCCTACTGCCCCAATTTTTATTTTTATTTTTTACTTTTATCTTTTTGTTGATAACCCACTTTTTGTCCTATTTCTTATTCCATCCAACAATACCTGTCAATTTTCTAAGCGCTCGAGAAGTTTGTGTCAGTAGAATTCCACTCCGATTTATACACCATATTAATTCAATTTTTTTAAATAGAACCCCACAGATGTGATGGAGATGGGGCGACCCAGCACCAACAGGACTAGTATTTTCGATTCAAACAGTTTGATCTAATTTTTACGGACAAATTTTTACGGGCCGGATGGAATCCGAAAGATTAGTATTAATTGTGGGACATCCATTATTGATTAGACGGTTAGGATCAGAAATGTGTCTTTTAAAATATCTTTTAGTCTGCATAGGATGTGAATTTAGCACCAACAGGCAGGGTCCATGTGATCTTCTGTTTATCTATTAGGTACTTGAGATTTATTTATCTATTTCGATTCAATATACCTGTCTAACATAATATTTTTATTTTTCTTTTAGTTCCCCGGTCCCCATGTGCCCAACCCAACCCTAAAGAACTTTTTCAAATTAATATTTTGGGAAATCAAAAGTTTAGTATACCATTTGTGCGTAGAGAGTAATTTTGCATCACAACCATCCGATTAATTATGGGGGTTCCGTAATTAATATGGAATCCGTACAGTCCGTAAATTTTAATCAAATCAGACGGTCGTAATTAATATGAGATTCTGGTTCGCGAAATCAGACGCAACGACTTTGTAATTTTTAGAGGGGGCCGGAAAGGGCGACAAAAATAGGTATAGATGTCATATATGAGCAGATTTTACAAAATTAGTAAAAAATTTTACAGACATTGGGACATGTGGTTACCGTGTGAGTGTGTGTGTTGGACTGTTGGTGCAACCACGTGAACGTGATGTGATGCATTGGTGATTGTTGATAACTTGATATTGGTGGAAGATTTTTGGAACATTTAAAAAATGTTTGATTATTTAAGTTGATGTGGTAAACGGGGTTAGGAATTGAGGATTGACATGATGAAATTAGTTGGAGTTGGGAATGAATGACATGATGAAATTTGGATCATATTTATAATAATTTAATTGTTGTAGGAGGAAGAGAAACAAGTAAAGTGAAAATTTAATGTGGACTTGTGGATAACTGAATCTAAAACGAGATAGATAGGTCAGATGAGTTAAAATGACGAACATAAAGGAATGGTCAGATTGAATGTATGGTTAAAAAATTGTATAAAAATGGTGGATTTATTATGATTAAATAATAAGTAAAATAAAATGAGAAAGGAAGGGAAGTATTTGATTTGAAGCAAGTGGGGGGTGGCAATGGCATTTGGGACCAGATTTGTGTCGCTGGCTTGCTCTGCTCTTCTTGGCTACGTGGCTACTTGGCGTTGCTTAACCAAACACAATTTACAAAATTTAGTTTACACAAAACAAAACAAAGCAGTAGCATAACTTAACATAACTAGTCTAGTTAGTAGCGTGCTGTGCTGTGCTGTGCTGTGCTGTGTTGTGTGTTGCGCTCTTTCACTGGACACAATTCTCTTTCTCTTTCTCTTTCTCTAATTCTCTCCTCCTTTCCCCGTCGGCGCTCGGCATAATTGCCCGCCTCCTCATCCTCCTCCGACTCCGCCTCTTCCTCCTCCGTCTGCCAGTGGGGCCCCACGAAGAACTGATTGATAGATCCATTGATTGATCTGCATCTGCATCTACTTGCTGCCGCTGTTCTTGATTGACTGAGATCTACTGCTACTGCTTCTGCTGTTGACAAGGAACAAACCAACCAACCAACCAACGAGAAATTGAAGAAGAAAGCAATCAAATATGCAGCAGCAAAGAAAGGTATGTAGCTCAATTAATGGTTCGTTCTTTCTTTTCCAGTTTCCTTCTCTTCTCTCACTTCTCTGTGCCCAGTGCCCCCCAAGTCCCAACCCAGCATCAGGATCAGGATCTCATGCTTCTTCAATTCCTTAATATATGATTCCTTCATTTACCACACCTTGCTTGCTATTCTTAGTTATCCAAACCAGCCCCTCACTCCATCCCTCTTACTTCAATCAATCAATTCCTCCACAAAAACTAACCTTTCTTACTCATGCCACAATGCCAACAGGCCTCTGCTGACCTCGACTTCTTCACCGAATACGGCGAAGGCAGCCGCTACCGAATAGAGGAGGTCATTGGCAAGGGCAGTTACGGTGTCGTCTGCTCTGCCTTCGACACCCGCACAGCTGACAAAGTTGCCATTAAAAAAATTAACGACATCTTTGAACATGTCTCTGATGCAACCAGAATTCTGCGCGAGATCAAGCTGCTCAGGCAAGAAACACTCATTTTATTTTTGTCACATTTCTTCTTTCTTTTCTCCTCTTTGTTTCACATTAAAAACAAAAAATAAAAAATAAAAAAAAACCAAAATATATGATATATATGAGCGATGAAGTGACTAATGAATGGAATAAAAAAAACAGGCTGCTGCGACACCCGGACATTGTGGAGATAAAGCACATCCTGCTGCCGGCATCACGGCGGGAGTTCAGAGACATCTACGTGGTGTTCGAGCTGATGGAGTCGGACCTACATCAGGTGATAAAGGCCAACAACGACCTCACCCCGGAGCATTACCAGTTCTTCCTCTACCAGCTTCTGCGCGGTCTCAAGTACATCCACACCGCCAACGTCTTCCACCGTGACCTCAAGCCCAAGAACATACTCGCCAATGCCGACTGCAAGCTCAAGATCTGCGACTTTGGCCTTGCGCGCGTCGCCTTTCATGACACCCCCACTGCCATCTTCTGGACCGACTATGTTGCCACTCGCTGGTACCGTGCCCCCGAACTCTGTGGCTCTTTCTTCTCCAAGTACACTCCCGCCATCGACATCTGGAGCATAGGATGCATCTTTGCTGAGCTGTTGACTGGAAAGCCTCTCTTTCCCGGAAAGAATGTCGTTCATCAGCTGGACATCATCACAGATTTACTAGGAACCCCTTCTCAAGAAGCAATTGCAAGAGTGAGTGGCTGTTTCTATCTTTCTTTCTTTCTCTCACTTTTGTTAACTAAGCAGTCTGAACTTCACTTTCTTAATTTATTTTAGACCCTAACTCACAACTAGCTGACCAGCTAAATTCGACAAGCTCTCTGGGAGTAACACATTCCCCCTAAAATAGCAATTGCATTAGCATTTGTATTTGCCCAAAAATAATATAGTATAAAAAAGGAAAAACTCTCTGATTTTGGCTTTCATTTTCTCATAAATTTCCCCAGGTTAGAAATGAGAAGGCAAGGCGATACTTGAGCAGCATGAGAAAGAAAAAACCTGTACCATTCAGTCAGAAATTTCCAAATGCAGACCCACTTGCGCTTCGTTTGCTAGAGAGGATGCTTGCTTTTGAACCCAAGGACCGACCGACTGCTGAAGAGGTTAGCTACTCTACTCTTTTATTTTGTCTTATGTCACTGAATGTGTCTTGTTCTCTCTTCCTCTGGGGTCAGCCTTCCTTGAAACTATGGTTGTGGTAAAAATGGAAAGAACCCAACAGAGGACTGACATAATGTGATTGTGATGCGTCAGGCACTTGCGGATCCATATTTCAAGAACATAGCGAATGTGGACAGGGAGCCATCAGCACAGCCAGTCACAAAAATGGAGTTTGAGTTTGAGCGGCGGCGGCTAACAAAGGAGGATGTCAGGGAGCTCATCTACAGGGAGATTCTCGAGTACCATCCCAAGATGCTCAAGGAATTCCTGCAAGGCACCGACTCTTCTGGCTTCATGTACCCAAGGTCTGCTCGAACTTTTATTTTTTATACCTTCTTTCCTTTTTTCTTTTTGCTTTGTCCACTATGCTTTTCTATGAACTAGGATACTAACTGACATGAAATCAATACTGTGCTTGTAGTGCTGTTGATCAATTTAAGAAACAATTTGCTTACCTTGAAGAACACTATGGAAAGGGAGGCATTGTGACCCCTCCTGAAAGGCAACATGCATCTCTACCCCGGTAAGTTTTTAATGCAGCGTAAGCTAGTTCATCAACCAAGGGCACGAGGTTGTAAAGACAAACTAAAACCAGGGGCCTTTCTTGTAAAATCTACTTCACAATCTGGGGGTATTCTTTGTTAATATAGAACAGGTTGGGATCTTCTTCCCATTCTTTTCATTTTGATTGCTGCGAGCACAAAATTGTTGTCAACTTCTGTTTCCTAGTTCCCATACAAAGAGAACATTTGTTGTTGAAAATCACAATCTACTTTTCCTAATTAGCCCAGAAATGGCTTTACCTTCAAACTCCAAAGTATCTTTAGAGGAAAAGGTGTTGCTTTTTAATGTGCAAAATTTATATTTCCCATCCATTTTCATGCTGTCCAACCTCTACTAGTTATTTTTATCATACAGTATTCATTCTCTTGGTTCTGACATTTGCTTTTCTATATGAATGCAAATGAAGTGAATGACTTGTATCTGAGCACTGTACCAATCTAATCATTCTTAATGATTCTCATTTTACTGATGATATCAAATTCTGTTTTCTAGGGCATGCGTACTCTATTCTGACCGACCTGCCCAAAAGTCACCTGACATAACGGAGGATTTGTCAAAGTGTTTAATCAAAGATGCTGAGAAGCCACCGGAGACCTCTAATGAAGTGCCTCTAAGCAGGGTGCCAGTTCCAGTTCCTCAAGGTGAATCTGGTTAATTTTATTTATGAAATTTTAGAGGGATGCTTAAGAACATGATTTCAGTTGTGCTGAAGACAAAGGGTGTATACAGGACTGAAAGAATAAGTACTTTGTCATGTGGGATTAAAAAAGGCATGCTGTCCTAACACAAGGTAGTGAACCGGAAAAGGTGCATACTGCCAGTGACAGTATGGAATTTTCCAATGGTTATGTGGGCAGTGACAATCGAATTTTGACAATGCACTGATGAGGTGTATGCCAGAGATTTAACATAAAACCTGGTCTGAGTATGGTGTTGTCTGTTGTGGTGCTGGAAACTCAGGGGTTTTTGTTTACTTGGGTTTGTAGGTCCACAAGCAAGACCTGGGAAAGTAGTAGGGTCGGCACTACATTATGGCAGTAGCAATGGCACGACCTTGGCTGCTGATTTGTACGAGCAGCAACGGATAATGAGAAACCCTATCCCCAGTGGCAGCCCCTCGAACCCCCTCCCTTCAGGGACCTCCTATCCAAGAAGAAATCCCAGTTTCAAAAGCGAGAGAGGAGGCAGTGACAGGGTTGAGAAACCACCGTACATGACTGGAAAAGTCGCAGCAGCATTGGAGGGCCCCGGTGGTCATTGGTAGATGTATTACTTCCAGCTGTCAGACTGTTTTTGTTGGATAGTAGTTAATTTACTAATAATTATCCAATTGTATCATCAAGTTGTATAGACCATGCAATCACCCTGTTGGCGTAGGAAGGGGATTGCCTTATTTTTGTTATGTGCTTGGGAATTTCAGGCAGAGGAAAGAGGAAGAAGCGCTTCTAGTAAAGGTGGGGATGCTTGGCGTAGGCGTAGCTGCCCAAGGCCTAGAGATTTGGTCAATTACTTAATTTTTCTTGACTTTTGATTGAAGAAGGGTTTACAAGTGTCTGCTAATTGTCTTTATCAGTGTGTTGATTAAGATGTTGTAGGGACATTTTCTGTGCCTTTTTTTTTTTCTTTCCCTCGTGCATTCACATGTATCAGATGTTACCTAATTTCAATTTATAAAATAAATAAATTACTGAGAAACGTTCATTAGGTTGGTGCATACAGGTTGTAGATGTGAGAGATTGTCCTTAGAAACCCTATAAGCTTGAGAGTATAGCGGACCCTTTTCTTGTTTTGCCTAATAAACTCTTACAAGTACAGCCCAATAATAAGATTGGTAACCGAGGCGAGGCGAGGCAGTCAACTCAATGAGACAATGATACAAAAAAGAAGAAAAGATGTAGAAAAGCGAGAAGCGCAGCCAAGTCACTGAAGTCAGGTTTATAAATCTAAAGAGAAACATAATGGCAAAGCAGAAAACATTTTGAACTTGTGGGAAGCAAGTAAAAGTAAAAGAAAAAATAATTATTAGAGAACTAAATTTTTGCCCTTACAACAATGAAGACTAAACAAGTCACTTAAATAAGAAATTAAATGAGGTGGATGCGGCGGCTTTGAACAAGAGCCCTTATAGAGTTGTAACGTAGGACATACAAATCGTCGACAACTAAGTCGACAATGTCGTCGCCGGTGTCATCGAGTTGGAAGGCGCCGACATCAGTGGTGGGCTTGCAGAAGACGAAAGTGTCAAGGTGGGGGGAATGGGAGTGGAGCATGTCGTCGTGGTCGCTGGAGGTGGACTGGCGGGAGAGGGACTGGTAGTGGGAAGGGAGAAGGGAGAGGAGGGAGTGGTGGAGATGGCGGGAGGTGGCGTGGAGGCAGCGGTGGCAGAAGAGAAGCTCCTGGGGGGAGAGAGGACTGGAAGAGTGGGGCAGAGAGGCGTAGAAGAAGAGGTGCTTCTGGAGCTGTTGTTGTTGATGATGTTATTAGTATTAGTAGTAGAAGAAGATATTAAGCTACCAAGTACCAAGTACCAAGTACAATTACCTTGGTGAGACGCAGGCGGAGGTAGGACTTGAGGAGGAAGAGAGCGCGGTCCAGATCCATGTGCTGCAGCTGCAGGGAAGTAGTAGAGATGTCATCTCCATCTCCATCTCCTTCCATTGCCATTATTGTGTCCTCCTGCAGCTGCATCTGCTCCCTCAGCCGCCGCACCAGCTCCTCCTCGAACTCCAGCATCTCCGGCGCCGCCTTCTCCCTCCGCCACGCCTCCCGCATCGCCTCCACGTCCGTCTTCTTCAACCCCAAGCCCTCATCTTCCCACCACTCCATCTCTCGCTCTGAGCTCTCTCCCTCTCCCTTTCCCTTTTCTGATTATGTGAACAAACAAACATACAAATACAAGCCCAATCCAATCAAACATAGCCCGTCCCGGCCCGGCCTGTTAACTTTGAATTGGTTCATGGCCCTGGCCCCTTTGCTTTGCTATTACATTTTTACATGTTTTGACGCGTTTCACTACTTGAATTTCAGGTGATAGTTTAGACACTATAAGGTTGCCAGAATTCAGTATACTATATTACTATTACTAGCAGATAACAGTCAGTCATTAGGGTAACATCGTTGACCGCCTACCGCCTAGATATAAAAACTCTGCATTCAGGGAAGTGATCTAATGACAACTATTTTTACATTAAACCCACAATATACAACTACATGATTATCAAAAGTTAATTTTCCAGACTGCTTCTAGGATGATTAATCGTTTTTTCAAATTGCACCAAATTCGATAAACAACTTATGTAAGCAATATAGAAAATACAAGAAATTTTATCTTATCAATTGCCAAGTACATATGTTGTCGATATCATCTATCCCTATTAAATTCTTTTTTTTTTCTTTTTTGAAAGAATGTAACCCTATTAAAATTGGTACGAGGAAAATAGTATCATCACAGTTTGTACTAATAATACTGGATATCACAGCATTGGCACATCCAGTAGCCCTGCCCATCAGCATGGTACCAATTGCTATTCTATAGTCAATTTCATAACTGTACCTGACATGCAAGGTGGCCAGCTCGACTGTTCTTCAAATTGTCACCTGCAACCAGAATTACTTGGATGACGTGCTTGGAAATTGTCACCTAACTAGGATTACTTAGATGATGATGCTCTCTCAAATCAGAGCTGGAACTGTTATGAAGGAACATGGTGCTGCTGCTTGAATTCCAGATTGAATTTGGTGATTTTCAGATTTTCGAAGGCAGATTTGTGGTTTTCTGAAATGTTATCTTTATTGTGGTCAACTGGTGATTATACCAAGGAATGAAATTCAATAATGCGTACCAGTTCTGAATTCGGATTCTGAGCATGGTTTACAACATATATGTACGTGCCAGTTGGGTCTGTTACCAGAATACATTTTTCAAAGGCAGGTTTGTGGTTTCGGAAGTAACTTGTTATCTTTATTATAGTAATTATACAAGACATAAAACCCACAATTCAGATCTCCATCTTCATCAAGGTTGAGGCTTTTTCATTGTCCAATGAAAGAAATTGAAAGGTTGCTAATGTGTGCCAGTTGGGCCTGTTACCAGAATGCATTTATGCATGCTCACTGCTGGATTTGTAACAACTTTACTTTCGTCTTTCTTATATGTTCTTAATACTCAGCTCATCCTATCTTTATCTTATCTTCTGCAATATGCATGCATACTATATAACCAAATTGAATTAGTTCACTGATGTATCTCATCTTGGTGAGGATGAGGCAAAAATTGATTCAAATTCTTCTGCCAAGCAGATGTTGATGGCATGTTTAATTGAAATTTAGAGAATGCAACTAAGTACCACGTATCAGCAGAGAATTCTTTTATAGAGATGGTATCAGTTACCAAATGTATCAGAAGAGACTTATAAATTAGAAATCAATTACAGCATGACAGCCATAATTTCAGCAAACTATCCAAAATAACTTGCACTTAACTTGAAATATAAATATAAATAATTAATATGAGTCCACCTGTTCAAATTATTAGAACACTCCAAACCATTTTTAATTCCTTGTTTACATAATAATGTAATTAAGGGAACCGGCAATGGGCTGCTTTTGTATCCATCACAATTTGCTGCACAGTAGAAATCTTTCTGAGTCTCAATTGAGAGTTTGGACGGTCTTTTAAGGTTCCAGGTTCTGTACATTTGACTAACCAAGTAATATATGAATTAAGTCTAAACTACAAACAATAAGAAACTTCAAGCTCACCAAGCAAACAAGAATGAATTTGATCATCATCAGAATATTAAAGACTGTATTATAAAATGAAAAAAAAAAAATTAAAACTTGAGAAATTTTGTTTTCGTCTTCCCTTGATTCTGCTATCAAAATTAACAAATGAAATATGCCACAGAGAGCCAAAAGGTAAAGAATGTCAAAATAAAAAATTACTCATCTTTAATAAATGACCTGGATTTATCTGACAATGATTCAGAGGAATCTACAACTTGAATATCATGCCCGTGAGAAAAGGTCTGGAATCCAGTGGGGCTAAACAACTGACCAGACCCACCACTGCTAAGGGAAACCGACCGCTCTATATCGTCTCTGTTGGCCACGATCGGGATCGGACGGTCAGGAATGGGTGGCAATGCCGCGTCTGTCTCAAGAATCTTGAGCACCTGATCCATGGTGGGACGAGCATGCAACTGAGGATGGGTACACAAGACTGCGACAAGCACGTGCCTCTCCATCACCTCAGCAGGGCCGCACTCCTCCATTCCTTCCTCTATGACGCTGAAAGCACAGCCTCGCCTGACGAGCGACCACGCCCAGTCAGTTATGACAAAGCTCTGCCCCTCACCTAGTGATATAAGGGCTCTCTTCCCGCTCAACAACTCAAGAAGCACGACCCCAAAGCTGTAGACATCACTCTTCTCAGTCAATTGGCCGTACAGAGCATACTCGGGGGCAACATAGCCCATGGTTCCGGCGACGCGAGTGCTGACATGGGTCATCCCTTCAGGAGCAAACTTGGCGAGGCCGAAGTCAGCCACCTTAGCCTCAAAGTCGTCATCGAGCAAGATATTACTGGCCTTGATGTCCCTGTGGATGATGGCAGGCCGGGCACCATAGTGCAGGTATGCAAGGCCGCGTGCTGTGCCAAGGGCGATCTTCTGGCGGACGGGCCAGGGGAGGCGGCGAGGGGTTTCCTCTAATTGATCCTCAGACGGAGAAAGAGGAGGCGGAGAGAAGAGGTGGTCATGGAGGCTGCCATTGGTAATGAGGTCACAAACGATGATCCTTTGGTGGCCCTCGAGCGGGGTGGTGCAGATGCAGTACCCACGCAGAGCAACCAGGTTGACATGGCGCACACTGGCAATGACCTCGACCTCATGGACGAAGGTGTCCTCCCCGGCTGCAGAGCAGTTTTTGAAGCGCTTGACGGCCACGTGGGAGCCATCGGGCAGCACCCCACTGTAGACATTGCCGTAGCCGCCGCGACCAATGATGTTGTCGCGGGAGAAGTTGCTGGTGGCCTGTCGGATTTGGTCGAGGGTGAACTTGGAGAGGGTAGTGCTGGCGGATATGGACTGCAAGGAGCCGCGGCGGGGGGTTAGAGTAGAGGATGCGAGTTGCAGTTGTCTTCGTCTGCGTGTGCGTCTGCGAGAGAGGTAGCAGAAGGCGAGAAAGAGGAGCAGCAGGGCGGAGAGGAGGGAAGAGAGCAGAGCGGGGAGGAGGTAGGAGGGAGAGTGAGAGTGAGAGGGAGAGGTGGTGTTGAGGAGGAAGAGGCAGAAGGCGGTGGAGGGGTGGGTGGGGCCGAGGGAGTTGAAGGCGGCGGCGTAGATGAAGGGGTAGGCGGAGCAGGGGGTGAGGTTGGAGGGGTCGGGGCCGGGGAGGTAGGAGGCCTTGAGGGAGTTGAGGGAGGTGGTGCAGGCGGTGCAGGAGGGGACGGGGGCGAGGGAGCGGGCGAGGCAGGAGGAGGAGAGGGAGGAGAGGGCGGGGGCGGGGATGGCGGCCTCAAAGTCGGCGCGGGAGGAGAGGTTCATGCAGGGGAGGGAGAGGGCGAGGGAGGAGAAGCCGCAGGAAGAAGGGAGAGCATTAGGGAAGGAGAGGGCCGAGGAGAGGCGGGCCCAGCAGTCGGCGTCGGAGGAGGCCGGGGGCAGGAACAAGGACGTGTTCAGGAGGTGGGCGGCCAGCAGCAGGTGGAGGGCCTGCCGGGAGAAGGAGCAGTCCACTTCGCCTTCTCCTTCTCCAACAAGATAGGGCTGCAGGAGGCTGAAATCCAGGGGGCAATTAGTGCTTGTATTACTATTATTAGTATTGTTGGCTTGTGATTGAGCGGTCACTGTCACTGGCACTGCCAGCACCACCACCACCAGCAGAACAACATGCATGATCATCGCAGTACAGAAAACATACCAGGCTAATGGCGGCGCCGGCCAATCTTGAACGACTGAAAGTCACTGTTCTTGAAAGAGACGGAGACACCCCATGCGATCCAAAATTCCAACTCCCAACTTCCATTATAATAAAGGGTGATAGGGTCGGCCTGATAAAACTTGGCCCAAGTGAAAAGACGTATTAGGAACAAGCCCAAAGGAGACCCACAACGGAAAGAAAGAAGCGGAAAAAGGCAAAAATCAAACAGTACGCCTACATAAAGTCGGGAAGATGCCCTGACAAACTCATGCGAAATGCATACCGAACATAACTCGGGGGAATCTAAGAGCGCAAGTTGGTTAACTGCTGTCGGGTGACGTCAGCATTCTGTTGTAAAGTATAGGCCTATATATAGAAGGGGTAGGCGATAGTAACGGGGGTTGGCATTTTGAGAGAGAAAAGAGCTTGTAATGAACATACTGTAATCCTCCATTAATTAATAAAATACTATTCCCTCTCATTCTCATCTCTCGATTCTCATCTGTTGTTAATCTCTACCATAATTGAGCATATCAACTGGCGCCCACCTGAATCCGACCATTAGCAATTCAGAATTGCATTTGGTAATCTGAGAAATGAATGAGAATAGAGGTACGATTCAGCCCAGGCGGTTGGATCTAGAGTTTACTACCAGTAAACCTAGCAAAGAGAAACAATTCGTTCTCAAAGAGATTGGATCTGAGTCTCAATCTCAGATCGATCTCTCTACAACTCCTGCATCACGTGATGCACTTCCTCAACGACAACCGCAACCAGATCTGGCGAAAACTGAACCTACACGAAACAAGCATATCGCTGAAGCTTCAGAAATACAGAGAGCACAATCTGAGCAAAAAGCCATTAGTGATTCAAATCCACAACAAGTCAACCCCGAACAACCAGGAAAACCTACACCATCAAATCTAGGACCAGAGAAAGCAATACCAACTGCAATACACCCGATCTTGCAGGCTATACAACCACCTCGCGAAGAACAAGAGAGAGCAACACTAGCCACAGTGCATCCGATTTTGCAAGCTCTACAACAATCGCGTGAAGAAGCAAGATCGGAGAAACCTGAAGCTTCTACAACGAAGCAGAAGGGTACAACAAGTTTAGAAAGCCAAAGATCTTTTTCCCAGACGGATCTCGCAAATCTTGTAGAGCAAACATTGCAAGCAGCTTTCACATCAACCACCCCGACTCCAACAGCAGGGTTAAATCCATCGAGAACAGAGACTCAAGATCCACGACACATACCAAATGTAACACAGCCCCTTCAAGGTTACGGGTATGTCGCTGAACTTCGCCCACAACACATGACATGGAGGACAGAGGGAACACCACAAACATATACTCACCAAGGGCAAAATCCACACATGTTCCAGTGGCATCCACCAGGATATGTTCACCAAGGAACACCACAAGCCAATGTGACAGACTGGTACTCTTCTCAACACAATACTTATGGATTTGCTAGACCAGATACTCCATACACCTATTATCAATGGGGTCCTCCAGCTCCGTGGGGTGTACAAACCCAATGGAACATCCCTAACCCTTACTCATGGACGAGAACACCTCAGCAACCCGAACATTCAAGACCACAACCCATTCCGAGACCTCCCGAAAATACCATCCCAGCAAACCCAAGTCCATCCCTCGCAATTCCCATACCGACATTACCTGTCCAAGTCAACCAAGAACCCTCAAGATCTCGAATAGACAGAACAAGGGCACCACGAGAAGGTGAAGATGGAGAAATAATGTCGGGCAGAAATCCGAATTATGAGCGAAGGGAACGCGAAGAAAAAAGATCCCCAAGGGGCCGTGCAAGAACAAGACAGCGTCGTGAACATAGTTCCGATAGCACACGTGATTCAGAGGGATCCGGATCACCACCTATCGGTGCCTTAGCACGAAGGTTATACCAAGGTGCGCGAATTGACATGAAAAATTACCCTCACCTTGATAGATATCCGGGAGGTGAAGCCAAGGACGCTCAAGCTTTTGTGAACAGTTTTCGAGCAATGATGGCCATAACACATGCGTCAGATAGGGTGATGTGTTTAGTCTTTCCAACAAGACTAACAGAGAGCGCATGGGATTGGTATTCACGACTACCCCAGGGATCAATCCATAGTTTCGAAGACCTCACTGATAAATTCTTAGGAAGATTCGGTGGACTAAGAGCGCACCTGAAACAACATAAATTATGCTAAGTGAGATAATCACACGTGGTTCAAACGGACCGGACTGTTTGGAACTTGCTACATAAAAAAATTGCTGACCTAAACCCCTAATTTACATTAAATTGCGTGATTAATCTTTAAAGCAGTAATAATTTAGATTAAGATTTACTTTCAGCACTTTAGATTATTGTCCTTAACTTTTAATCTCAAACCAATATTTATTTTAACTCGAATTCCATAAAAAAACTATAATAACTTAAAAATTAGTGTTTAGCTATATTTGATCCGTCTCCATGTTCGATCCTAGTTTACTACAATAAGATTCAAATCAGGTAGATCAGGTTATTTTGATCAGGTATTACACCCGATCACCGAGATGAATTTTCTAGTTACAACCTTTATTTATTCCTCATCAAATTAATTCCATCCATGATCCATCATATGTTTTCTTTTTTTCCCATAAATTAGTAGACACTTCTCTTCGTAAAATAATTTATTATTCATATCATAGCTTTCTCGGTGTTGGCAGCCAATCCACATTAGTAGGCATGTTTAACGTTCGAAACGACAATGGAATGGGCCATTCCATTTGCCTTTCCGTTCCAGAAACGGTATGCTCATTCCATTCCGTTTTAGAAAACGAAATGTCATTTCATTCCGTTATTTGTTCCGTTTGGACGAAACGGAACAGAACAACGTGTTTTTACACTAAAAAATGCACTATTGGTCGAAACGGAAGCGAAATAGACCATTTTGTTTACCGTTCCATTTCAACAACGGTATGCCTTCCCATTCCGTTTGTCATTTCGTTTCTGAAAACGAAATGGTAATTTGTACCGTTAGTTGTTCCGTTTGGACGGAGTGTCCACGAAAAATGGCAAACGGCATTCCGTCGGCACCCCTACACGTTAGGAACCATCATATCAGCGTAACGTATCAGACTACATCAACATAGTTAGATAATCAAACTAACACCACAACTATTCAGAATTGTTTACCACCATTTCGTCCTCAGAGTCATCACCATCATCACGCTCAACGTATCTAGAGCTTGGAGACCATCATCATGTTTACCACCATTCCGTCCTCATAGTCATCACCATCATCACGCGTTTATCCCAACGTATCGAGCGCTTACCCTCATCCAGTCTCCCATCTAACGTCTCTCGAATGCTTACCAAGTGCCTACCTACCCCCTCCCCTCTCCTCATAGCATCTACGCTGATCTTCATTCTCATTCCCTTGATACTAATTATTCTAGAAAATGATACTAACTATTTTCATATACATCTTAATTGTCATAGAATAATACTAATTGTTTTCATATACATCTTAATTGTCCTAGAAAATAATATCAATTGTTCATGTATACATTCTAATTATCCTAGAAATAATACCAATTGCCCTATATAAAATGATATCAATTTTCTTTGTATATAGGACAATATAGGTATTATTTTCTGAAACAATTAATGGGGGAAGGGAGGGTGGAGGGAGTTCAGATCTGGTGCCGCGCGGCACACCGTGTAGCGCGGCATCACAGCCGTCTGATCAAGATCCAATGGACAAGGGAGCCCCGTGCATGTAACCTAGATTGATAGGCCCGTAAAAAATGAACCGTCTGATCAAGATCAGACGGCTCGTACGCGCGCTACACGGTGTCCCGCGCTACACGGGATTCGGGTCCGGGTGGAGGTGGGAGGAGGGGATGGGATGTGATAAGGAAGAGCAAGATAGGTGTCATGAGGGAAGGGAATGGCTATGTCCTGGACGATAGAAAATCAACGACATGGATGAGCAATAGAAACAATAAAAAATGAGTGACACACTAGACAAGTATTACAAAAATAGAAAGCGAAAAACACGTGATGACAGAATGATAAACCTTTGTGATGGTCCTTATCATTGGCTCCGTTTAGATAAGATATGGAAAGAAGGGAAGAAATGAGAAGAAATATTAAAAAGTATGTAACTTTGTGAAGAGTTTGAATTGTTTATAATAAATTTCTTCCCTTCTTCTCACACGGTATCCAAACGGAACCATTATTCATTACTGCACAAAAATTAGGCCAACGACAACCAAAAAAAAAAAAAAAATCTCTCAAACTCTCAAGCGTCTAGCCCCTTTTTTTTTTTTTGAAAAAGAAAGCCCGTAGGCAGACAGCCCTATTATTGTCATAATAATATGGTCTCGCTAATTTATAACACTACCCACTTCCGCTCCTTCTCAAGGAAGAGATAGATTCCTTATCTAATTAAACCCTAAACTTTTAACAGGAGCAAATGCTTTTCGCTGCCCGAAGCAGCATCACTCCCAAGCTACCTTCAATGTGTAAATTCTGACTTGATACTTAAAATTATTTTCTTTCTTTCTTTCTTTCTTTCTTATCTTTTCCTCTGGTTCTACGCCACTATTCCCCTATTTAAAATGTGCATAGTTTCTTGGGCACACTATCAGCCTTTTAAAGTAGGGGATGAACCAAGATAACAAAAGACATGCCAAAACTCCTATCTATCACGATACATTATACACATTTGTACAGACTACATACATACGTACATAGATGAGGCATTTGGGGAAGAAAGCAAACAAATAATCTACAGCTCGAAGGACATCTGATATGTCTCAAAGTGTCTCCTCTGGTTCTTGGCTTTGAGAGAGGAAGGATCAGCATCGTCTCCAGAAGCTTCCCAACGGACAACATAGCCATCCCAAGACGAGCTGACAAGTGTTGGGTGGTGCGGATGCCAGCTGCAGTCTCTTATTATTGATCCGTGCCACCCCAGCTTCGCCACTATTTCACCACTCACCTGAATTCAATCACCACGGGTCTTAACTCTTCTTTTCTAGATGCAACAATAAATAAGGATAATAAATAAATAGGAGGGCATATAAGCTTTGAGATCTCACAATGTCATAGATGTAGACACATTTGTCGCTTGATCCCGTGTAGATGTATCTTTGACCCGTACTGTAAGCAGACAAATAATATGAATATGACAAGACCGTGCAGAAAATCAGTATGCATGCATACTGAATTAGGTTATTGCATTGTCCATTCTGAAATGTAAAAATTGCAGAATATATTATGAACAAGAATTTAAATTGAATGGACGAGCAATGGACCTTAGAGCAGGAGAGAAGTAGCAGCGAATAAGAGTGCGCAAGACAGAGTGGCCTCTAAAGGTAGCCAGGGACTGATCATGCGGGTGCTTCATGTGTTGTGCTTCTGACGGGTACACCATCCATCTGTAGTCCCAATCGTACGCTCTGGGAATTGAACTGGAAGGACACAAAGGATTATTTGATAAAAAAATAAGGAAGAGTAAGGAGAATCATACAGTTAGAAGGTTTGATACATGTCAAGGACAATTTTAAGGACAGAGGGTACTCACAACTTAACTGAAGATGACATCTTTCTGATGTCCCAGAGCTTGATGGCCTGATCCTTGCCATTAGATATGAAATAGCGGCCATCGCCCCGGCTATCGATAAATGTGATGCCATCCAAGTGTCCTGCCAACACCCCAGCTGGCTTCTCTCTGGTGAAGCAACGCCTGTCCCACACCTTTTTTTTTTTTTTTTTGGTTAAAACTACCCGTACAGTCATTTTTGTATTCAAGGTACACCTAATACGTGTAAACATTTAATTAAGAGAAAATTGCATGTCTTTCCAAACAGGAGAGCAACTCACCTTACACAAACTGTCATCGCTACCAGAAAAGATGATATTTCCTGTTTCATCAGCAAAGGTAACCACATTCACATCTGCCTGCAAATTATACCAGCATGATATACCATATGAGAATCCAAAAGGCCACAATATTATTACAGAACTACAGATGGATTATCCATCCTCTTTTCCTTCATAACAAGGAGGAGGAGGAGGAGCAATAACAATAATAATAATAAAAAGTACACATACAGTGTGAGCAACTAGCCGCAAAGAAACCTTGTTGGCTAAGAGATCATAAACATAAATCGAATCATTATTGGTTCCCGCTACAATTTCTCGCCCATCCATTGAGAATTTTATAGAGAATATTCCAAATGAATAGTCATCATCGTCACTATAATCGCTGAAACCATGCGAGAAATCCAAACCCTCGTGCACATCCTACAACATTGCATGGGGCATTTACTCATTGCAAAAGAGAACTTGTATTTTGAAATATTAAGAACATCCGTAATTGAACGTACTGTAACATTAGCATATGACTCTGTTCCTCCTGTCTGAACATTCACTACATGCACGATTGGAGTAAGACTCGCATAAGCCTGAAAAACATTGAAAAATATTTAAACATTCAAATCATATAGATTCAAGTTTATTCTGCTGACTCGAATAAAAAAAAAAGTTCAACTGCCACTCTCAAATCAACTGTTTTGATAGCTTGTATTGTACTTGTGACTTCAAAGAGGCTAGTCAAATATTCTGAAGAAAGAAATGATTTGCACAGTATACTCCATTACAGATGTTTGCAACAGGTTCAACTCAAAAGAGTATGATAATCGACACCCCGATAAAAGCTCAAAACTAATACATTCAAGTGAAAACAAGAAACGTATAATTTATGCCTCCCATTAATGTGCCTTCCAATGTTGATGAAGGTGAAACAGATATAATAACAACTTTGAGAAAGGAAAATTGAGGAGAAATGGACTCTAGTTTGTCACTTCTCTGAATCACCTTGAAAATAATATGTGATGAGACGTTGAGGGCTATTTGTCAAGAAGAATTTTTCAACCAGAGGACAGAGGAAACAAACATGAAAGGACTAACCAGATAGTGCTGATCAGGTGAAAGAGAAGTGTCAGTAATGGTCCATCTCAAGCTTCTGGCAATGATGTCTTTTTGCACCTTCCAACCTTTTTGAACATCATATATTCTAATGTGACTGCCCTGATTAACACCAAACAATAGGAAAACAAACCATAGTGGATTAGTTAGTAGAGAATCTTTGAACAATGCTTGCAGAGAAGTTATTTTCCATACTTGTAACTAACTAACTAACTAACAGTTTGAAAAACTTCTACTCCCACTTTCATTATGTGTTGGAAATTTTCACTTTATACACAAGCATTTTTTTTCTTTTTATTATAAAATTGAGGCCTCAATTGAACTATGTCAATAAAGCACATTTAGACGTGAGCGAGCAAGTATGCATAAACCACATACAAAGAGTGTTGGATGGTTCATATTGAAAAACGTAAGGGGAAAATGGTAATACTTTGTTTGCTTTAACTTTTGACTAGCAATTTGAGGTGCAATGGGCAAACGACTCGGAAAATTAATTCTTGCTGGTAGCAGAAATAGTTTCTGGTATCTGACTTTTGGAAAGCACAGGGCATAACAAGCATGAAAAATAAAAATATAAAAAAGGAAAAGCGAGAGACGAGCCCATATTAATGTTATCAGAAGAGAGAAAATAAGAAAGTCATATACCCGGAACCCAGCAACAAAAAGTGATCCGTCATCAGAGAATCTGGAGACATAGGCTTCACTGTCCATGCAATCCAAGAACCATGGCCCTTTTAAGGGTAGGTGCCGACCCATAACGTATGCCCGATCTGCTAAAGAAAGCCTCCCAGTCCCTTCCCTCCCTGCCAGAAGCTTAAAGGACGAGGGAGGTTTCTTGTGATTTCCTTGAATAAAACGACCAGTTGAATGGCTTGGCTCTGAACTGAGCTTGGTGAGATGAGAAATCTCTTCATCAATAGAGAAAGAATCATCTGGTACCTGTTAGGAAGAAAGAATGATAATCTGCTTAACCTAAGTTTTGATGGATGCTAGTCTGAGTAAGAAATTGTACCAGGCCCCCTATTGTTGTGTAGTTATTAATTGATTGAATGATAAATAAATTATAACAAGATTACCAGCTGGCTGGATGATCCACCACGACAGGAGCGCCGCCTCCCACGCATTTTATGTTTTTGATTGATTCTCAAGTAAAAAGGAGGGGATATATTAAAGGGTATTCCACGCCTGTTCGTCCTGCCCGCTTATTCAACTGCAATTCTACAACCGATTGATCTGAATTTAAAAAAATAAAAGAAAAAAAAGGAAACAAGATAAATGTGATGCTCCATTAAAATGTATTCTAATAGTCTTAAGCATTAGTACAATATTGTTGAAATTAAACCTATTATTTAGCACAAGATACCAGGCAGCTCAATTTGGAACTTGGAAATTAAGATATAATAATCGGGAGAAGAAAATCCTTACGAAAACAGTTGCATGACATGAAAGAAAAAGCAAACAGGAATGAGATGCAGTTTCAATACACAAAAATTAGACTCGTGTGCTCTCTTCGATTAGATAGTAACAAGAAAGCAACCTGACGGTACAGTGCGAGTATGAAGGAAAAAGAAACTTGTTTCTTTGTCTAAACTCGAAAAAGTAAAAAAATAAAAATAGAAAAAGAGTTGAAGGCAATGGGCCGGACCGCAGTGGATAAGATTTAATTAAGGAGCAAAAGAAAGAATAACATACCTAATTAATTAGGTGGGATTGGTGATTCAGGAAGGAAGGAAGAGGTATGCAAGAAGAATTGCAAAGTTGCATGCTTTGGGAATTTTGAAGGATGGAATTGGGATTGTGGGAAGCGGAATGAATGAATTAGTTACTAAATTAAATCAGAGAAATGAAATAAAATTAGGAAGGGAATGGATCAAGGAACAAGGAAAGGAAAGGAACCGAAAGGGAAGAAGAGTCTCCCAACTCTTGTGGCTTGTGGGTTCCTCCTAGCTCCAATCCAAAATTGAAAATTTCCCCTTTTCGTTTTTCCTTTTTGTGAGATTTTGTTGTTGGTATTTCTCTCCACCTTGTCTCGATATCTACAAAATAAATAAAATAAAATAAAATAAAATAAAAGGTATACCGTTGCCAAAAAAGAAAAGGTAAAAAACGAAAAAGAAATGTCATTAACTAATAATATAAATTAATAATTCATTAGTCCAAGCGTTGGACTCAGATTCCAGAAGCAGAAGCGCTGGGTAAACCCTTGCTGGCTACTTGGCTTTGGCTGGGGGTTGGTGAGAAGGTCATAGTCGCAAATTCGCAATAGATAGATTGGTCATTGGTGTGGTGATGATTCACATACATGGAGAGAGAGAAAGAGCGACTATCGACTCTTGTTAAACTTAATTTCATACTAATTTTACTCTTGTTATTATGACTATTATATTATTATAAGGACTCTATTCAACCACGTGCTCATCTCCTTCCATCCCACATCCTTCCGTGATATTTAATAATAATAATAATAATAATAATTATTATTATTATTATTATTATTATTATTATAATTATTATTATTATTATTATTATTATTATTTAAAATCTTAATAATGATAATGTCAGATGTTTAATCAAGAAGAAAGTCTCAAAGAATTATACTTAGTTTTCATTACACAAATTTGTGTCATGATGAATTTGGTTAATTTATCAATTAAGGATTTGGTAAATGAAAAATATAAATCATTATGTTGCTTATACAAGATAAGAGTATCAATTTATAATATAAACGAACAACGGATATGTGATAAATATTTGAAGATGCGCAAGGTAATTGATTTCTACCCTCGAAAGAAATGTCATCGTGCACCATCGAATTGCATCGCTCTCTCGATGGCCCCCTCATCCAGCGTATGTTTTTTTGGTTTATTCTGTTATTATAAGTGTTTATTTTATTAGATATTAATGTTCACTTTCTGTTATTATTGTTCACTATGTTTAATATGTTTTTTTTTTATTTCTTACCTAAATATTCAGTTGGGTAAGTACAAATGTTCTGTTAATTAAGTATATTTGTTCAGTTAGTTGTAATAAAATACATAAATATCATAAGCAAAAATGTTCATTTTATTAAGTATAAATATTTTGTTTCGTAAATACAAATGTTCAGTTTAGTAAGTACAAATATTCAATTTATTATATATAAATGTTCAGTTTATTAAGTATTCATTTTTTCAGTTTTTTAATTGGTGCGTATGGAAACAAAATAGGTCACGAATCGGAAAAAAATACATGAAAAAATTAGAAGGGATAATGAACCGGTCTGGTTCAAATAAAAAAATTTCCGACTCTGCCCCTAGCGCGTCCCTCTCCTTTGTCTAAAAAATTTTCAATTTCGCAAATATAAATATTCAGTTTGTTGAGTATATATGCGCAGTTTATTAACTATAAATGAGATATGGAAATGATTTAGTGCCAGCGAATTTACCGATGAAACTTATAATTTTTGGATATGCAAAACATTAAACATGAGATTTTCAACAAACATTGCTTCAGATAAATGATCAGATTGTATTATTAAGAGAGATGGTATTACTGCTTAGATCATCAAATTCTGACAACTTCCATTTCGATGTCCCCGGACTGTCTTTAAATTTTAGAGTAAAATTAATGATTCGGATTTTCCATCATTCAATAAGAACCTTTAAATATTATAATGCAAAAGTATAACAACTCTCGACATAAAAAATATATACCTAAGAAATCAGAATTATTAATTAAAAAAAATGAAACTTCAACAGCGCTAGAAGTTTGTAACTTGTGAGTTTACTCGAACTCGACCGTGAAAAGTTCGGTTATAACTCGAGTTAAAAAAACTCAAGTTGGCATAACTCGAGTTGAACCAACTCGGTTAATCGACGAGTCGAGTTTGAGTTAGACTTAACTCGGCTCGTTGACTCGTGATCTGACTCGTGACGTAATAAATTTAATTTTTTAAAGGTTATCAACATGATCTATGAGTATTAATACCAAGTTTGAAGACAATATTTTGCCTCAAATCAATGAAAAAGAATAAAATTGATAACAAATTTTATTTTTTAGATTATTGTACATATCAATTACTTTAATTTTGAAATGATATATCGATTAAAAAATAAAAATTTGAAGCAGGCATACTCATGTCAAGTTGGCTCGTGACTCGTGAGCCAACTCGAGTTAGAAACGAGTTGAGTTTGAGCTAACTTAAAAAACTCGGAAGTATTTCCAACTCGAGTTGAGCTAACTCGAGTTATAGCCGAGTTGAGTTTGAGTTGGCCCCAACTCGCTCGAACTCGGCTCGTATACAGTCTAAGCTAGAACCCCTAAATAATAATTTCATAAAGCTCCTTGCGGCCTTACGGGGCAATATTTAAAAGGATGTTCCGTAAATTAGTAGCACGGCACCTCAGCCACTTCCCTACCAGAGCCATGCGAACTGAACTTCCATACTGTGCGATAGCCTGAAGATTATGGTCGACATTTCAAACGGTGACGCGTACGAGGGAAAAATAAATACAAATTCTCGCACGTCGCTACCAAATATATGGGACGCCATTTCAAACGTCGACCCACGAAGACACTTTGTAAAATTATTTCTTAAAATTGTATATATATAGAGAGTTTTGTTATGATGAGTTACAACCAGTGTTTTTAATACCGGACCGGGTACCGGAAAAACCGGAAAAAATCGGGAACCGGCTCTTGGTCCGGTAAGAAAAGATCATAATTTCGGCCTGGTGGTGAACCGGTCAAAACCGGTCAAAAACCAGAAAAACCGGAAAATATAGTGTACCGGAAGACCGATTTTTTCTAGTTCCATACATGCATTCTATGGTTCATCAAATTCGCATCTTGGTTTTTTTTTTCTTTTGGTCCTTCCAAGGAATTTGTGTTTTCGAGGTGGTGTGAGTCTGTGACCTATAGGCTATAGCCAATAGCTCACATAGCTTTTTTTTTTCTTAATACACTTTTCCCGTGGGAAAAAGCTCACATAACTGATAGCTGTTAAAAAATAATAATAAAAATCTGTATTCCCAACTCCCAAGGACCAAGGGACCTTGTAGCTTGTGATTTAGAAAATGAAAATTACGTTCTTAAGAACATGAGGGCAAATTAACAAAGATTAGACAAAAATAAAATAAATTGGGAGAGATAGGCAAAGTTGTAAAAATGCAATTAATAATTATAGTCTCAAGTTGTAGGAGATTTATATTCAATGTTAAATAATTATGACAATATTTACAAAGTGATTTCAGTATTACGATTAATATTTACTTTGTGATTTTATTATTATCTTCAATAGGCTGTTGTTACAAAGAAAAAAAAAGAAAAAAATGACTTAGATATCTAATATTATCTTAATTTCAGAGAATCATAGGTTGTTTGTATGATAATTATTTTTTAATTTTATTATGATTTAGTACTTTGTTAATAATGCTCTATTTATTTATTTTTTAACTATAAAATATATGATTATGACATGATCCGGTTTTTAGAACCGGTTCAACCGGTAAACCGGGTAAAACCCCATACCAGTTGTCTAGCCGGTTTGACCTCCGGTACGGTATTAAAAACATTGGTTGCAAGTTACCAAAGAGTCTGTGCGTTGCGATTAAAATTTTTATATCTAATTTAAAATAACCCATCCAAACCGTCCAATATGATCTCTCTATTGAAATCTTCATGCAGACCAAATTTTACATTTTTTTGAAATTTTTAAGTTTTTTTTTTAAATTTTAGAAAATCATTAATCTAATTAGTTGTGAACAGTTCAAAAACAACAATTTTTTAAAATCTGAAAAAAGACTTATAAATTAAAAAAAATATAAAATTTGGTATGCATGGAGATTTCAATAGAAAGATCATATATAGACGATTTGGATCGGTCATTATGGACTAGATCTATAAGTTTTGATCGCAACTCACGGACCCCTTTGGTGAGTTGTAACTCACCATAACAAAACTCTATATATGTATATAAAATATCTATTGTGAACCATGGTACATAAAGGGTTCCGCGCACCATGATCGTTTGATCGGTGATTTTGCAAATGGACAAATTTAAATTAACTAATCCAATCTATAAATTGAAATCTCATATAAACCAAAATTATATCATTTAAAAAAAATTTTACTATTTTTTCAAATTTTTTAAAACTTGTTATTTTTGGATTATTCTTACACTAATTTGTAGCAAAAATGACAAATTTTAAAAAAATAAAAAATAATAATTAAATAATTAAAAAATATAAACCCTCTATGCACCATGGTTCAATAGATATTTAATTTTTTTTAAATAAATTCCTAAGAGATCCCCTCCGCTAGACATGAAGGTTGGTCTCCAGTTTTATCGAAACATAGAGAGCATGGATCAACTGCAGGTGCTGACATATGCAGTGATCTCATTCTTCATGCCCGTTCTTTTCATTTCACCCTTCATATTGCAAAACAAATGGAAACTATTAGAGGATAATTTATAAATTGGACCAGTAAATTTGTCAATTCATCATCCTCTCATTCTAGCATCCTCATTTATTATCAATCATTCTCTTTAATGACACATTTTTCTCATCTAGCGTCCTTATTAACTAACTTTTTTATTTTTATCACTTAGCCAGAGTAGTCACCTCCTCCTTTCCCTCTCTTTTTCTTCTTTAGCCAGAGTACTCCCTTCCTCTAGAACTAGAATAATTAGGATTTAAAACTAGAACAATTAATTTTGAACTCTTCATTTTCCAGAACAATTTGATATGAAAAAAACTAATTATCCTAGTTATGTAACATAATTATACTTGTTTTATAATCTAATTGTCTTAGATTTTTTCTAGAAAGCATGTTCATCCAAAGAAATAAATTAATTGTCCTAGAAAAAAAACTAATCGTTTTAGTTATGTAACATAATTGTCCTAGTTTTGTTTGCTAATTGTATTTATTTTGTTTTGAAAAAAATGTTTTGTCCATGAACAAAATATTAATTGTAAAAAAAAAAGCTAATTGTCCTAGTTATATAACATAATTGTTCTAGTTTTTTAACAAATTGTTCTAATTCTGTTTGTTAATTATTTTTTTATTTTGAAAAAAGATATTCTATACAATGAATAAAATATTAATTGTCCTAATTTTTTAATTGTCTTAGTTTTATTTTGGAAAAAAATGTTAAGAAAAGAAAGGATAATAAAGTAGGGCAGGAGTAGACGGGGTGAGAGAAGTTATGAAAAAGAAGAAAGAGGGTGGGGATGTGATTTCAAAAACAGAATTCTAGAAACAGAAGGGTGGCTGAATGATAAGGATGAGATTCCAGAAACGAAAAAGAAAAAAGGATGAAATTACGCTAGAATTTCAGAGGATAATGAATCTTGAGGATGATTCGTATTAGCCCAATGTCAATAATTTGCCAAGAGAACAATTTATGATTCTCATGCGATCATTAAGATGAATAAAATAGACCAGCAACCCACAATTCGTGCAACATCCTCATGAGTTCGGAACATCAGTAGGCACACATAAATTTTGTACCGCTTTGATAATTTAATTAACATGGTTGATAAGGATCATCTCCAAGATCTATCATCCCCATAATCTCCAAAGACGCGTTTTTTATTTTTTTAAAATACGTAATTAATTTTTCTTTTCGAAATGTAATTAAATCCCGTCATCCTCTCTCTTCCTCTCTGTTCTAGTTAATACATATAACTGTCATAGTTAATATATATCACTCCCTCTTCGCTGTTTCACTCTCTCCCCTCCCTCTCCTCTGATTCGCTCTGTCCTCATCTCTGACTCTCATCCTTCCCGTCCTCATCCTCTCATCCTATGTACTTTCAAAAGTAGAATTAACACGTTTTTTAAAAATGAATAAAAAAAATTAAATGTGTGAAAATGATGAAGATGATAGAAGAAGAAGATGACGGAAAGTAATTCCGTTTAATTAATACTATGACTTTATATATATATATATATATATATATATATATATATATATTCGAGAAAAACGCATAATTCATTTCTCTTACGTGTAGCATTCAATTTCTAGGCCAACCAGATCTCCTCTTTATAAATTCAAAATTAGTCACCTCTACTTTTCCACGGGAAGTGATTTGCTCACCCGTTTAAAATAGTCCGAACACCCCGAAAAAAATTTTAAGACCGAATTACCCATATATGTTAGCCGTAATTATATACTTACAATTTTTTTCCCCGAAAAAAATTTTAAGACCAAATTACCCATATATGTTAGCCGTAATTATATACTTAGAAAATAATTTTTCCCTAACCACTGCTGGTCAAAGACAGAGAAAAAAAACAAAACAAAAAAAGTAAACAGCCGTTACTATGGAAAGAATCGGGGTCTGAAATTTTTATCCAATTTTCTATTTTTCTTATGTTCATTGCAAAAACTAAGAGTCAATATCCAAGAAATGATATACGTTTGTAAATTAAATTATTCAGCTAATTGACAAAACATTGAAATTCCTAAGTTGCCAGTTTGGTAGAGAGTTAAAGGTGGAGTATAACTCATTTAATCCAGTTTTACTCATCCAAATATGATTTAAATTTGGAGTAGTGTGGAGTAGGAAGGAGTAAATTACTCTACCATTTTAGGTAGAATAAAGTTACTCCACATCTATGTTACCCAGATACTTCCCAGAATACACGAATTTCGTATCCGACGCGGATTCGCGTGCGATTCGCACCCAAAGCTCCACGTGGCGTATCTTATTATTTTAATAAGTTTGACAAACAAATTTGGTCAAAATTCGGTAGGATACGTACACAATTTGTGTTGAATACGGATCTGGATACGTTTTGTATACAGATGAGTGTTTTTTTTTTTCCAATTCCTTCGTGCGCGGAGAGAAAAAAAAAGGAAAGTGGGAAGTGGAAGGGGTGAAACCGACAGGTGGGGCACATCATTAAATTAGACAGATAATGGGCCGAAAGTGGGCTTTAACTTCTAGGTATATTATTTTATTTTTTTCTTTGGTCTGGTACGTTCTTTCATTAATTCATTTTGTATCAGCAAGTTTGAATTTTGAAAGATAACTATACCAAGGTCACAGATTATGAAATATTAATACATAAATTAATTTATGCATATTATATAGTATAATATTACACAATTACACATTGTGAAATAATGCTAAATATAATTTATAATAATAATAATAATAATAATAATAATAATAATAATAATAATGCTAAATATAATTTATATTGATTGTATAGTATATATACATTAAAAATATAATAATTAATAATGATTTTGAGAATTATAAAATAAAAATAATATAATGTTATACAATAAACTATAATGATTATAATAATTACAACTTATGATATTATGTAGTATAATATTACATATATATGACAATATAATGATTAATAATAATTATGATAAATATAATTTATACTTGTTACATTGTGAAATATTTACACAATAAAACATAGTAGCACTGCATCAGATAGCTAGATACACAAGGATAGACATAGTGGTAGACCGGTAGTTGAATGGAAAAAAATCATATATTTTGATATATAATATGTTTTTTTAATTATTTTATATATACTGCCGTATCCTAATTTTTTAAAAAATATTGTATCCCCGCACCCGCATCGTGTCGGATACGATTCCCGCACCCGCACCCGTGCAACATAGCTCCACATAGATCAAGAGATGGTTGATTTATTATCATTATTCATTTACTTTTACTCTATATTTACTCCATCTTTTTATACATCTCAAGTGATATTCCAATGCAGTCGCATAATAAATATTTATTTCTTATGATAAATATTACATAACATATTTCTTATTTATTCCCATGTAGTCGAATGAATATAGAATTTTTTCATGGCCAAGTGATATTTCAATTATTAATCTACAAACTAATTATATTTAAATCACTTTTCACGAGTTGAAGAATTTGATAAAGTTAGAATTAGGACTTTTAACAAATTATTACTGGTTTTCACCTGACTACCTCCGTGAGATGGAGGCGAAAGATTTGAAGTTCAATCTTCATCGAACTCGAAAGTAGTGCTGGGATAAAGAAGAGGGTATTTTTGTCATTTTAAAAATATAGGGGTGTTCGGACTAAATTCAAGAGTGCCCAAATCAATTCCCCTTCCCACAGGAAGAACCAGAAACTCAAGGAAGGATTCGGATCCAAGGTCGGACATCGGAGTGGATGAGCAGGGCCTACTAAATTGGCAGCGCTCTACAAAACCAGAGAGGTATTTTAAAAACAAAACCCATGAAATGAATGCACGCATGCTAATGCCACCCTAAAAAAGAATCTAAACAAATATTAAATTATTTGCAATTATGCGACATCACCGCAGAATGAGCCAACAACAAACCTAGAATTCCTCAGCGGGCTATAGGAGGGGAAAAAAAATATCAATAGTTTACTCATTTACAAATAAAAAAAAACTCTTCGATGCCTAATTAATTACAAGTAACAAAAAGCTCGTCTAATTAACTCATGATGTACAAGCTAGTATTACGACATTCCGACATAAATAACAGCACGGATACTTCTGGTACCTTGTATTTCCCTGCTCCTCACCAAAAACAGCTTTCAAAAATCTTCTCTTTCCAAACTTAAAACATGCCAGATCACAGTTGCTAGTCCAGCAATTGTAGCTTTAAAATATACCTCTGCCCAACTAAGAAAACCAAGAAATTCCCATTCAAAACAAACCAAATACCTCATACACTCTACCATTTGTTTCCAAAAAGAAATACAATGCTAGCTATTTTTTAAAAAAATTCTTATTAATGTAGAGGCTAAAAGAAAAGAATGAGAGACGGTCATTCTGTAGGCACTTTTGCGCGAAATGGGGATGGGAGACCAATACTTTGATGCATGGCTATAGAGGAGCATGAAGGGTATTATCTCACACTGTACATGGTCTAGAAATTAAGAAGCCGGGTTTGCAAATACTTGGTGAACAGGCAGCTTGTTGGGACTTCTTAAGAAATTAATGTGTTTTGGGGCTATTAATTAGAATTACAGACAGAGTCAAGAAGTACAGGTGGGAGATGCAGTGGAGAAAAAAATCAGATTCAGATATAAGCGAGAGAACTCCTATCGCTTGCTGACTGAGGCCGACCTCTGGTTGGAGTTGGTGGCCTCTGAATGTTAAGTTCCTGCATTTGCATTTATATATACAAATATACCAAATAAGCACTAACACAAGTACTTACATTGATGGCATATATTAAAAAGACAAAAAACAGGAAAAATAACACAAACCTGCATCCAGGTGTCATCAAGGGTACGCTCCGGTGATGTTTCAGGCGATTGAACCGGGGGAGGGAGGGGGTGAATCAACTTGGGCACAATTACTAGCCCTCTTCCCACCACTAATATTGCCCCTGCATTGTTTGCTGTACCTGCACAAAATAATACTTGCAATGTTGAAATGAAATGATTCCATTTAGAAGATCAGGAGTCAGCTTCACAAATCATACCAACAGCAACAGTGACAGCAACACCAATACCAATAGCAATACAAACCATATGTGTATCAGTGGGTTGGGTTGGTCGTTCAGCAATGCTTTATTATCATTCATATAAAATAGCTGCACTGCCAGCCAAAATCCATTTACCTGCTCTAAACCCCTAAACTTTCATGGGTCAAGCCATCAACCTGATCCGACCAGCACAGACTGATTGTTATCAATTTTCAGCATATTTTTTCCTTATTTCTATGATGACAGCATAGGCAATGGAATTAGTTTGGAGCATTCCGTTTACTACTGACGATATGGAGACATGACCTACCTTATTTTATCCAAATATGTGGGGCCATCTGTCAGACATTGGAGTGCTGGAAAATTGGTTGGAACAGATAATGACTTACATACAGATACCCAACTTGACAAGTGACAGTTTGAAAAATTCTAGACCAAAACTCGACCCGTTAAGCCATCGTATCAGTCTTAGGCGGCTCAGGTAGGGTCAAAACTTGAGACTGTGTGAGCCAGATGATCAACAGCCACCGGCATCTGAGTCTGATACAAATCCTTATCACATAACTAAAATTACCACAATAATTAGTTGCTGAAAATAGTGTGATGAGCTGTCCATGAGCAAACCGTTCAAAACCATCCATGACACATTCGTGAGCCCTAATGATAAGCTGCAATTTGTTCCTCTTGCAAAAGTCTGTCACTCGGTCAGGCTGCATGTTTACCAAAATAGCTTTAGTTGAGTGGCCAGGGCGTCAACAAATAACTCAAATGACTCCAAGATCCAGACATGAAGACACTCATACCTTACAGGCTTACAGTACAAACCAGAACCTACTACCTGAAACGGTGTGACCCTACCAAAATGGCCTGAGACCTGAACTAAACAAACCGATTGAAAACCAACCCTAAAAGCTGAAACCTACGAAAAATTCAGACAGCCAGTAATCGACTAGGTCTGACTTGGTTAATCTGAGACACCACAATTGACAATCAATTCCATTCAACCTAACCTTACCATACCTGCTCAACCTCAACCATTTACTTTTCTAGTTAGAGACCAACGTGTTGGAGCTAATGTGGGTCGCACAAGGACCTAGTGACTCCGCAGTTTGCTTCTCCGGAAATCACTAAGATCATACACTCTTAGAAAAACAAAGAGAATAAAATTCAACAATACCCCAAAAGTAACAAGACCGGGTCCTCTTGCATTTGGTCTTAAACCCTCTATGCTGTCATTCTCTGTCGGGTCTGACCTGAAAAGCAGCAAATGCAAAAAAGAAATAAACACTCTTAACAAATGGCACTTAAATTAAGATTGCATCTACTGTACTTGAAACAAAATAAAATAAAAAGATCACACAGAATTCAGAACATTTCCCTGCTTACAACAGCAATTTCAGCATAGAGGGTCCTACTTAAAACAATATTTCCTTCATTTTCACCACTTGAATTATACCCTGGATTTGTCAATGAACTTCATTCTAAATTAAAATTTGAAGTCTCACAACTAGAACTATAAACTGCCAGTTCTCTTTTGAATAAAATTTTCTGTTGCATCTAGTTTTTGGATGTGTATGTCATAATATGGTACGCAGATTAACTGCATCATCATGGTTGCAAGAAGCTTCTTTTAAAGCATCTATACTAAGGCTGTCTTTCAAACCTTGAGAAGGGTCTTTATTATATGCTTTAAAAAAATTATCAAGCTGCTTAAAGTACCATAGCAGGTCCATCAGAATTATTGATCCCACATCCATAGTAATAGGTCTCTCAAGCTTTTCAATCTGCTCGACTGAGGTGATTGACCGTCCAATACCACCGTGCATGCATATGATTTTCTTTTCTATCATAGCAGCCAGTGGAAGATAATTAAATAGCTGGTTAAACCGTGTCCACGCCCAAATGCCATCACTTTCACCCTGAAATATAACACGATCTCAGGACAGACAATGGTTTGACATGCTCTTTCAGGAGTTAAAAAAATGAATTTCACTTATGAGGATTAAGTTTGGAATTCAAGCAATCAAAGGCAAATAATGATACAACGCGTAAGGATCAAACTGAAATTTTGGTCAACCCATGTAAGAAACCAGTTCATGCACGCTACTTTTCTGATGGGTCCAAGTTATTGCTATTGAACTTTTGGGACATCAATAGGTCCTTCAAAAAATGAAATACGTTTATTTTCTAATTGGGCAACATGCTTATAGGTATACAGCATATTCTTAGGATTCTTACCATTCGTTCAATGCACTCAAGCCTAAAACCAAAAAGAGCATTTATGTCGGCAGCCTCATGGTTTCCTCTAATCAAGTGTACATTCTCGGGGTACTCTATCTGCAATTTTTTAAACTTCTTTTAGTACATAGGCAACAGACCTTAAAATGGAAAAAAAAAAAAAAAATTCACAACAATAGAAAAGGTAAGAACAAGGAGTTCTAATAATGTAATTGTGACATTGTCCAAACTGAGTTGGGAACTTACCTTGAGAGCGAGGAGCAAAGTAATGGTTTCTAGGCTGTGCTGACCACGATCAACGTAATCTCCTAAAAACAAATAATCAATGTACCTGAAAAAGTGCATCTTGCCTGATCAGAGAACATGAAATAAAACCAGTGACTGTTTTTTTAAAAGCTTGAATATGAGTGAAACAGTGTTGACTGACGTGATGTCACCAGCAGTTGAGGGAAAGCCATACTCATCAAAGAGACGCATAAGGTCGCCAAACTGGCCATGGAGATCTCCAAAAACTTTGATGGGAGCCTTGAGCTGCAAGACGGTGGGCTCCTGCATGAAGATCTGCTCTGCTGCATAGCAGAGCTCCCCCACCTCATATGAGTCGAGGAAGAATGCTCTGTTGGCCGGGGGCCTCCAGTTCCTTGGCCTCAGAAGCAGTGATATCACCTTTTTGTGCAACCCCTGGGGAGACTTCTGACGGTTCAGGTGCTTCTTTGGAGGGTATGACGACTCCGCACTCGATGGGTGCATTCTCCTGCTCTCATTCTCAAATTGATCCAACGACAATTGCCGGACCAGCCCTCCCAGATTTCCTACTGTCTCTTTAGCAACCACCACCTTTATTTTAGGAAGAGTCACGAACAGAAACATAGCAAATCAAACACCCCCTTATGTACTCGTGCTCACATACATGTATAATACAAATGTTTGCATCATATAAATATATCTCAATGATATAGAAGAAACGAAGAGAAGGAAGTGATAAGACATACAGCTCTCGGGTGGAGCTTGACATCCGGTTGAAGCGAATCAGTTGCATCTGAATCTGTAGAGGTTGGGGGCTTATCATCGGCTTCAGATTCCTGTTCCTTCTCATCAGAGAGGCTTCCTTCAGATGAGGCTACTGATGCATCCTTCACAGCTCGCCACACAGCACTCATAGCCTCTGCCTCTTCAGCCGATGCCTGGGTCAGCATGTCAATTGATCTCTGGCCCCCATCTGCTCTGCCATTTGTGGGATGGTGGTTTGAGGCAGAAGTAGAACCAAGACCTTGACTCTTCAGATTTGTCTCTGACACTACTCTGTCCAAATTGTTCAATGAAGCAGTGATATCGGAACGAACCGGCGAATTCTCTGCTACAAGAAAATCCTCAAGCAGCACATCTGTTCAAATTGTACATAGGAAAAATAAGCACATGCCTAAGCGACAAATAACAAGTCCACAAAAAGCCAGGAATTGCAAATTTAAAGGAATTGGCTACTTTCAGATATAATGCATGTCACTAAATCAGACTAATTCGAAAGAATTGTCTAAAAGTTTTCCTCAAGCTAATATAGTGCAGGAAAAGAACAATATAAAATACAGGACACAACCAAAACAGAAAACAATAAAGTATAGGTTTTCAAACTGGACTTGCATACACTGAGTTTGTCCCAGACAAGCAAAACAGCAATGCACAAGATCGTAAATATCATGCATACAGCTCAGGCACTGGTACAAACTGTGCTTTTAGGTACTGATGTGAGTCAGCCCACACAGTAATTCATTCACGAATTAGAAATAGAAATACCTCCTTTAAGGCCTCCATAAATGAAAATCTGAGAGCCAACAGATGCAGCCGCATGGCGACAACGGCGAAGGAGTTCAAGAATGGGGTCAGAGTCACTTGAAGGCTTCTTGCGTGAAGAGGTGACAATGCCATTTCTATCAAGCCAAACCCCAGCAGCAGTATCCAGCACTGTACAAATTAAACAGCATGAAGGTAAGGCAACTACATTTATGATGAGGGTAATTATCACAGGCCTGGTTCCAATACCCTTTTGGTCCCATATCCAGCAATATTTATCAGAATATAAGTCAGAATGAAGGTAAAGCAAAAACAAAACACAAGGTACATTACGTACCTGCAATGGCACCTTCACCCTCAATAGATCGGCCTCCCCTCAGCACACCTCCAGTGACATGTAAACGAGCCCCGACAAACACCTAGAAATGTGTGCAGACAAGATAAACTAAGCAACAAAAGAGACCTGCCGTGTTGCAAAAAAGTCAAGAATTACTAGTCTCAGAACTAGGTTATCGACTCATCTTCTACTTGTAGCACCAGGTTCAATTGTACATTGTCGTACAGGTTCATAAAGTAACTTTTTCAATGTGCAATTTGAGCCTCACATTTCCCAAAACTAAATTTTTATTTGTTAAGTGGGCTATTGTTTCTTGATTCAGAACCAATACAGCAACGAAATGCTCATTCTAATTTCTACTGATTTGAGACCAATGATGCTGTCTCATTTTACTTGTTTACATAAATATGAAACAAGAAGAACAACGCTGAACATTAATAGGTCCACTGCAGTTATTGGGGGTCTTTCTGACTTATGGCTGGTACATATGGAGTCTCCACAGGCATGGTGGCCATTGGTTGAAACAGTACCCACACAAACCTACTTACAAATATCCATGTTTCAAAAAAAGGAAAGGAAAAGGAGTAGACATACCGCTGCATGCTGGTACCTGGGAGAAGGAGAAACTCCAGGAGCAAGAGTCCATTCCCATTGCCCATTTGTATGCATTAACAGCCCATATGCATCTGACAGTGGCTAAAAATAAAAAAATAAAAACAGTACATGATCTTTAATCTATCGTTGTAGATTGATAAGTTCAACACAGATTGTCTTTGTGTGCTCATGATTTACAAGGAATAGTGATACCAAGATTCACGACTATTTTCAAACACTTTGGCATTTGGATGGGTGGGTAGCTGTTTGAAACAGTCATTAGCTCTGCTATTCCGATAAAAAAGTTGAGTTAACAACTATTCCAAAAACCTGGGTTAGTGTGCTAACCTCAGCAATGCAACTCATGATCCAAATGTTTCCCTATATATAAGAATCGTAACCAGGAACGAAGAGAAAAAAAAAGGAGTTTTTACCATCCCAGATGCATCTCTTCCACCGCACAGCAACAACATGCCATCAGACCGTGCACTTGCAGTAGCGTACCTATTTGAAACACAAGAAACAATCAATAAAATATTCAATTTATTTTAAAGTAATAACAGAAAAAAGAAAAGGAATCTGCTTGGCAAGTACGCTTACATTCGAGCCGAAGGTCGGTCCCCATCAGGATTGAGCTTCTGCCAGCGGTACGGCTTTTGTGCTGTGTCCAAAACCCATGCATCTGACAGCACCCTCTTCCCTGTACTTAATTTACTCAATTAATTACTGGCCTCAAAATGATTAACTACAATTATAATGGCATGTGTTAAGAGGTCCCAAACTAAATTGCAGATTGGGTATGTTTTATTCAGTCGTAGCGTGTGCTGAGAGCTGACTGCAATTGCAGTATTAAAGCAATTAGATTTGGAAAATGGAAGGCCACAGATTTGCCATTTATATGGTAACCTCAAGATACCATACAACATAATTAGATCACAGGCTTGGTAATGCTTCAATCCAATACAGAGTTTACTGGAAAAAAAAAAAAGCTTTTCTAAGCTAATTGAAGTTTCAACAGTGCTTTAGCGATCTTTGTTTGCTGTAACTATTGACCCTCAAGGAAAGTGCTTCAAAAAGAGAGAGACATGGTTGAATTAGTAAGAAAAGACTAACCATCATTGCCACTAACTGTAACAAGATAGCGCTGTGTTACCAAGTCCATTGTATGGCCATAGCGGGGCCCAGGACCTGGACCTTGAACAACAACCCTATCAGAAGCAATGCAGATTCAAAGAATTAGTAAAAGGTAAAAAAGTTTCAGTAATGACATACATGAACGAACTGGATCGATGCAAATCAACATACCAACCATATCTTGACTTAATTTTTCACTTTTGGACCATTTTTATGGTGTTCATTCAGCGTGGGAGTTTAACCGATGACACCGTACCATTAGAACCCACGTAAGTATACTAGTAGCAAGCCCTGTAGTAACACTTAAGTAGAACATAAAGCAGCTATAATTGTTCACCTGTGCCATTTAAACTTATCATTTGTGAGGTCAAGCACATAGAGGTCATCTGTTGAGTGACCTGCAGGCCCAATGCCACCCTGCCAACGGAGCATCAAAAGTAAGGAAAGATGACCATTTGCAATGACGATTGTTGCAACATTGTCCAATGTATTATGAGCAACTTGAAAGGAATGGTATCTTATCACATGGTTTTGCCATTTCATCAATGCTTTTAGCATATATATCAGTACAATTGAATTCAATCCTTGCTCATATAGCATCTGTGATGGGTACTTCTAAAAGAAGTTGTTCTATAAAAAAAAACATAGTTTAATAATGAAGTTTTTAAGGAGCAGAGCTAGTTTGGAAAAGAGCAGAAGACAAAGGCTTCATGATAAGAGGGGAAATGCGGGAGCTTTCATGGGAAAGTCATGATTAAAGTGCAGCAACATTTTTGAAAAGCAAGGAGCAATTACCTGAAAAACAACCATGGTACCAACAGCTGCGGCGGCATGAGCTGCCCTTGGGGAAGGCGCCTCACCAACAGGATGGATTCTATGAAGAAAAGGAAAAAAGAGATGAAAGCATGACATGATGCATATTATATTGGTTGGTGAGAAGTGAGAAGAAAGGGCTAAAGGAGGAGGAGGCAAACCTGGTCCATTTCTTGGAGTCGACATCATAAGAGTGGACAGAATTAGTGACGCCGGCGAGCCCTGGGAAATGGAAAAGGGGATAAAGGGGTGTTGGTGAGATGAATTTGCCAATTTGGAAGAGGAAGAGGAAGAGGAAGAGGAAGAGGAATAGGAGTGGAGAAAGAAGAATGGTAAATGCTGAATGCTGAATGCTAAAGAAAGAAAGAAAGACAGAAAGGGTAAGTGAGCAGCGATTATAAGTAAGGAAGAGGAAAAGGAAAAGAAATAATAATATAAGAAGCAAAAAAAAGAAAAAGAAACTGACGGATGCCAGGGAGGGGGAGCGCGGAGGATGGCGATGGTGAATGCAACGGAGAGGCGCTCCCGCTCCCGCCCCCGCTGCCCTCGATGGCCGTGGCGCCGCCGAAGAGGATGAGGCGGGGCCCACGGGTCTTGGTGGGGGCGACGGCGGTGAGGGAGTGGCCGCACCTGGGACCGGGCGCGTCCTCGGGCGAGTCCCAGCTCACCTCCTCCGTTTCAACCACCCGGTACGACGGCGCCGGAACCACCCAGGACTTGCCGTGGCCGCTCGGAGCAGCCATTTACTTATTATTTAACTGATCTGATCTGATCGACCGCCTCTCTTCTCTTCTACTTTCTAGTTGTAAGTCGTAAAGTCTTTGATGTCTGAACTTCTTTAATTCCATTTTGGTGGCCACTCAGTTTCAAAAAAAACATAAAAAAAATTTGTAAAATCTCTTCTCCTCTCCTCTCCTCTTCCTTTTCTCCAGTCCTCTCCTCTTCCTTTTCTCCAGTCTTCTCTTCGCCACTCCAACTTCAACGGACCCAACCAAAAAGCTGCTGCGATACGTCTCATACCGAAATTATTTAATATAAAAATTCAGACACCAAAAAATTTAATACAAAGAATTATTTATTTATTTTTTAATAAGAAGAAAGTTCCAACGCGTTTATAAACCGCACCTCTCTCTCTCCTCTCGAACGCGTTTTATATACGCGTTAAAAGCCTTAAAACGCGTTTATAAAACGCGCTAGAAGCTGCAGTGATTGCGGCGAAAGTTTCTGACTTTGCGCGTTATTTTCTGATTTTACGCGTTTATAAAACGCGTAAGAGGCCTTCTTACCCTTTTATAAAACGCGTTCGAGAGATCTAATTTCCATATAAATACCCAACCTTCTGTCGTCGAAAATCAAAAAAAAAGGAAAAAAATCTGAAAAAAAAAATGAGAGGAAAAGAAGAGTTAGATGGTGGAATGCAAAATAATATTAGTTGGTGCGAAACTAATAGCCATAAGGGTTGTATGCGGCACACTTATTCACTGATACAGAGTCGCACACAATCCTTATGGCTATTAATATTCCACCAACTTTAAAATAAAAACTTTCCTGTGGAATCTGTTATTACGTGTAGAGGACGGTTTGTTGGGCTGGGTCTATGAGCCATAACACCGCAGCCGACATCCTTGGATGAGAATCTGCATACATGCAGTCATCCTCATCCAAGTCTCAGAAAAAGAGGGGGTCAAGGTGACAATCAGTCGCCCAACTCTTCTCTATTAGTTGCGGTGATGTTTTCTCTTCCCACCCTTAGCAATACATCTTCTACAAATTTTTTTTATGTGGTTCAAAATTTTAATATCATGTATTTTGTAATTTTTTTGTTGTGTATTGTGTGGTTCAAAATTTTAATAAATTGTAATTTTTAATTTATATTGTGTTTTTTATTATAATGTTCATTGAGTTGTAATGTCTAATATAATTTAAATAAATATTAAGTCTTTTAATATTAATATTTCGAATTTCACAATAAAAATAAAAATGGATAAAATAAAAACTAAATAAATTAGATAATAAAACTTACAACACATATACTACACGAATTAATACATATAATACTAAAACACGAATTAATACATATACTAAAACATAAAAGAAAACATATAATAATAGAACACACAATAATAAAAACATCTAATTATAGAACACACAATAATAAAAACATCTAATTATAGAAAACCTAATTATAGAACACACAATAATAAAAACATCTAATTATAGAAAATCTAATAATCAGTCCAAATGATATATGTCATTTCCATTTAACGGGTGATTTTCAAATCCAGGAGGACATGCCTGTTGCAAACGCAACCAAACGATTCCATCTCCACGTCGGACATGATATCCTCCATCCCTCTTAACTACATCCGTCCAATATTTCGGCCCTCTGACTTCAAAAACGTCGCGTTGAAAAACCTTCACGTAAAATTTGTCGGAAGGATAGTGCAAGTAGACGTGCCGAAGAATATCTCGTTTACTTATTCCTCCATCTCCTTGTAGAAGCACACCGGTACAAACATGACGTGGTTTAGTTGACATTATGTTTTCTCGGTTTCTTTTCTCTGCGTAACTTCTCTAAAGTTTTGGTTTTTTATTTCTGAATTTTCGACGTGAATTTGCGGAGAAGCAGGACTATTTATAGACTCAACCCTTCGTACGCGTTTATAAAACGCGTAATAAGGTTTGAGCGCGTTTTATAAACGCGTACGAAGGGCTAAGTTAATGGAATTCAATACTTTCGCAGGCTGTCAGTCTGTTTTACTGTTTTACCTGGACACCACCTTCGTACGCGTTTATAAAACGCGTTCGGAGGCCTCCAACGCATTTTATAAACGCGTACGAAGGTGGTGTCCACTTTTTGAGCAGCGTGATACTGTGTTTGAGCAGTGTTTTATAGCGCGTTTTTTGAGCAGACCCCTATTCTAGCGCGTTTTATAAACGGCTAAATAATTGCCTATATATATCTCAATTCGTTCTCCTATTTTGTATCAAAAAATCACAAACAAAAGACGCGTAAAATCAGAAATTTGAGAAATGGAGAAGGATCAAAACAATAATAAGATGGGGGAGGAAACATCCAAGGTGGGAGAGGGAACACCTAATGTGGGAGCAAAAAGGATCCCATTATACGGCCCTCCGAAGAGAAGGGCCGTCTCGGCTGTATGTCGTTTCCCTCCAGGATGTGGCAGGAGCCCTGATTTTAGTATGGGGGTTAAAATAGATGAGAGTTCTAGTGAGAATAAGGAGGAGGAGAAGAATAAAGAGGTTAAGGAAGTGGAGAAAAATTAAAGTTTAATTGTGCTAGAATAATGGAATTTATGTATTTTATTTTCTATGAAATTTATGTTATTGTATGAATTTATGTTATTGTATGAATTTATGTTTTATCTATGTTTTAATATTTATAACTAATTAATATAAAAATTAAGAAAAATTTCCATTACAATAACTCTCATTAATATGAAAACAACGATTTAAATTAATAATAATTTTCATTACAATAATTCTCATTAATATGAAAACAACGATTTGCGGAGACTCATGGACAGTTGCCCAATTCTGCGAGAGCCTTCGACAGTCGTCGAGTTCTTCCCTAATTGGGTCGGCAGAACTCTACCGCCCATTACCCATGATCGTAGGCAGCAGAGTGTTGGTCTACCTCAGATGATGATGAAGTTAGCGAGCTGTCCATCTGGGACGACCTTCGTACATAATAACAGATTCCACCGGAAAATCTCTTATTACAATTTCGCACTTATTAACATTGAGAGGTGAGAATGAGAGATGAGAATGATATTCAGAGGTGAGAATGAGAGATGCGAGAATTGGGCGTTTTATAAAAAGGTAAAGCCTTTTAATGCGTTTTATAAAATGGTACAAAGCCTTTTAACGCGTTTTATAAAAGGGTACAAAGCCTTTTAACGCGTTTTATAAAAGGGTACAAAGCCTTTTAACGCGTTTTATAAAAGGGTAAAGCGCTAAAAAAGGATAAAGCCTTTTAGCGCGTTTTATAAAAGGGTACAAAGCCTCTGAACGCGTTTTATAATAGGGTAAAACCTTTTAACGCGTTTTATAAAAGGGTAGAAAGCCTTTTAGCGCGTTTTATAAAAGGGTACAAAGCCTTTTAGCGCTACAAGCTAATTAACTGTTTCTCAACGCTAAATAGTTAATTGAATGCTGAGGGTCCCATTATATGAGTTAATTAACTGCTTCTCAACACTAAACAGTTCAAGAGCCTCAGTCTTTGCATGAAGGTCGGATGAACTATAGAGTACAAAGCCTTTTAGGATTAGGACTTTTTGTAGATAACAAGAATGCATGTCTTCAAGCTAACACTAAATCTTTCAACATTATATTATACGAGTTAATTGTAAAATTTCTTACAATACATTCCATTACAATATATAAAATTACGACAACACTTAATCTTTAATTATTTCATTTTTTCTTCCTACCGAAAGACAGTACATTGCCAAATTCCCCCCCAAACAATCCTTTTCGTCCTCTCTCCCTTGATGTATTGCCTTGATCTGTTGGAAATCTAGCCGACTCACTTCTCATATTTCCAGATGCGACATCTCTTACCCGTGGATCAATGCTTATAGAATTTCTCTGTGGTTGTACAGATCCTTGGTCCTCCCGATTATTGTTGCTTCGTGGATCAACATGCAATGACATTCGTCCTGGTTGAATGGGTGTTTGACGAGTCCGAACCGTATGTTCAGTACTCGCTGCCCTTCTTGGACTGTTGGCCCTTGTTGGTGGTCTACTGGTGTATCGACCGGATTGCAATGCGTCCATCGGATATGGCGGTTGGGGTGCTGCTTGTCGCGGTTGACTGGTTGAAGCTTCACCTTGATTTTTCTTTTTTGTTTTTCTTGTGGAACCTCCACCTTTCCTTCCTTCCATCCTATCCATCCACATCTCTGCACGAATGATTTTGCGCCTTCCTCGATTGACCAAACTCTTGTCGGGGACAATTATCGGACCTGTATAAACTGGCCACTCTTCCTCATCTTTGTAACAATGAAACCGACCTGCTGACCAAATCATGTGCTGGTTTTGCATGCTATAGTGACCATCCACAAATTGATCTACATTGTAATTTGTCTCCCTGCAAACAGCAATAACATGTGCGCAAGGGATACCTGTCAATTGTGGTTTTTGGCACTCACATGTGGTTCGAGTGAAGGGCAATTGCACATCGGTTTGCTCCATGTCGGGTGGAATTTCAACTGTGTAATGCGAATAATCGTAGCCTACACCATCACGATACTCCTCGCGAACTGTCACGCGAAATTCTCCAAGGTCCAATCTTAACACGAATGTGCTCATAAACTCCTCTGAGATTGAAACAAAAAGATGAAGTTAGTTCAAAATGGATTAAAATGAATGAATGAATTAAATTCTTTTTCTTTAAGTACTTACGTGATTTTCCATCATGCTTGATCAATTTATTCTTTACTCCTTCCGGCCATCTTTCTCCTAAACTCAACCTTTGAAGTGCTTCTTGTGTTCGCTTGTTCATCCAGTTGGCACATTTATACCACGTGCCTTCTATAAGTGCTGTCACTGGTAATCTTCTCTCTATTCTAAACACATTATTCAGACTCTCCGATCCATTACTTGTCATTATACCCCATCGATGCCCCTTGTCAAAACTCTGAGCCCATTTATATAGTTTTGGCCGCTCGTTGTTGTCATTTTCATTAATTTTACCACAATTTCTTAGATACTGATAAGCCCTCAGGTTGTTTTCCTTCAGTACTCCCCAATTCTCTCTAAAACGTCTAGGGTTTTTCTTGTTAGCAAGTCTACATTTGAAAAAGTTTTTCAAATCAGCATCTTGTGACCCGCCAGCCTCCTTCCATAAGTTTTCCGCAACATGCTGCATGCAGAACCGATGAATCACTACTGCATGCGCACCTTGTGCCTTCCAACCGTAATCTACGGATGCAAATACCGCTTTTATTGCCTTATGACGGTCAGATATGACACAGTATCTAGTGTTCCGCCCTAAAACTTCCCATCTAACCCAAGACATAAATCATCCCCAAGTATCCTTATCTTCTTTTTCGTCCAATCCGAATGCAACCGGAATTAATCGATTTTCTGGATCATAACCACACACTGAGAACAATCTACCTTTGTATCGGCCCGATAAAAAACTAGCATCAATTGAGATAACAGGTCTGGCATATTTCATCGCTTCTATGCACGGACCAAAAGCCCAGGCTGCCATCTTGAAGACGCCAACGTTAGGATCGTTTGTAGGGCAAGAAACTATTGTGTATTTCGTTCCTGGGGTTGTCGCCTTCATTGCCTCCAGGAGGCGTGGAAGTTTATTGTAGGCCCCTTCCCAAGACCCAAACAATTGCTCCAACGCTCGCTCCCTCCCATGCCATAGTTTATTATAAGTCGGTTCAATACGTGGATATCTAGCCCTTATGAGGCTTCCTATGTCCTGGACACTTTTTCCCAAATTTTTTTTCAATTCATCTCTAACGTGTTCGGCAATGAGACTAGCTGTAAGGTTTGCGTGACCTTTTTGGCCCGGGGGTCTCGAACAAATATGCTCATTTGGATTGGTAGAGATCTTCCAATTTGTATTATAACTCTCACGTCTACCATACAATCGCCACTTACAATTCGGTTTTTGCATGCAAACCATTACAATTTTTTGTTTATTGCTAGTTTCCGTTCGAACTTCTCGATTTGTTTTGCATGAAACATCACAGACAGCTAGAATTAATTATTTTTTGGAACCGAATCGTTTACCAACAGCAAGTTCGCCTTGTGGCCCTAAACTACGCTCCGGCATACCAGCATACTCAAACATGGAAATATCACACAATTCACTTACAGGATGGTGCAATTCCGTCCTTCCTGAAACGTATGGCTGGTCGCAGTTTGCATAAAAAGGCACTTCTCTCTCGGAGAAGTCCTCCACATCGGTATATTCTTCTCCGGTAGGAAGGTCGGAGTAAGTCGCCGGACCCTCATCTTCATCACCATCGGCAACCTCGACTTCATCTCCTGATGTGTTATTGTCTTGCGTAGGAACGGACTGTTCGCCAGTGTATTGGTAAGGGGTGGATTGCTGGCCACACATAAGGTTTAAGGAAGTGTTTGGCTCACTGCTACCGGGCTCGTCAAGGGGTGTTAGGTTCAGATCTGGTCCCGTGCCATATACGGGGATGAAATCAACATGCAACTCAATAATCGGTAACCCTCTCGCCTCGAATGTCTCGTGGTAAAAAAGGCGCCATTGATCTTCAGAATTTACAGGAAGAAATAGCGATTCATATCTCCCATTTACAATTTCGTTGTAACGACCATGGATATTCAAAGTGTACTGGGTTTCTAAAATCTGTAGCCTGCTGTATAATTCATTTCGAATTTCAGCAAATGTGGTATGCATACTACAACCGATGTGGAAGTAAGAAGCACCAAAAGTTGGACATTGGTTGACATATATTGTAATTGTAGACATTTTTGGATTTGATTGATAGGTTTTTAAATTGTAAGAGATAATCTGTTGTTGACGATTTCAATTCTGCGAGAATGTATAGTCTTATATAACTTCAAATAACGCGGTTATAAATTCACAAACTTATAGACAGAAATGACTAAAGTTCGATCGAAATGACTAAAGTTTGATCGAAGTGATAGAAGTTGGAATGTTGCCCTGCCAGCGCGTTTTATAAACGGGTAACAAGCCTTCTAGCGCGTTTTATAAACGCGTTAATTGCGTTTTAACTATTCCGAAAGTTCAGCCTTCTAGCGCGTTTATAAAACGCGTTTTAAGGCTTTTAACGCGTTTATAAAACGCGTTCGAGAGGAGAGAGAGAGGCGCGGTTTATAAACGCGTTGGAACTTTCTTCTTATTAAAAAAAAAAATAATTCTTTGTATTAAATTTTTTGGTGTCTGAATTTTTTTATTAAATAATTTCGGCGTCTCATACGTCTAGGATGTTAAATCTTTATGTACTACCATTGTAATTGTAATTGTGTGTATGAATAGTAAATACATTAATGTCCAACTCCTTTTATAATATATAATATAATATTGATCTGCCCATTTTATATATACGCTTCACACGAGAGATTTTCTTGATGACGTCATCCGACAGTTTTTAAGCCACTTCACCTACTTGCTCTACCCGAGTTCATTTGGGCCACAAGAGATTTCCCCGGTGTTTTTTCACTTTTTTTGATATTTTCAGTTGGTAGTAGGTTCTGATTATGTTTTTCAGTAGTTGTTATTTTATTTTATTTTATTTTATTTTGTTTTTATCAAGTTTATGTAGGTTAGTTGGAATTAGGATATTGCTAACACCAGGATTTGGAGGCTATTTGTATCTGTAAATTCATCAAAAAAAATTGTATCTGTAAGAATTCTTTTAATTCAATGATATGCCTACTAGCTTTCAATAACAAAAAAAAAAAATTCACCTCGGAGTCTCGAACCCATATGACGAAGGCTTTTCGTTACGGGCGTGACTTTTCTCACGGCTTTATTTGCAGAGATATCCTAAACCCATCTCTCTGGCCTCGACACGCGCATCTCCACTTGGATTGAAATCAAACGACTGATATCTAAAGTACAACAGCTATAATATTTTTATAAGTGCTACAAAGGATACGGTTTCAGAGAGAAAGTTCCCCCTTATAGGCTATCTTCTAGAATGCGAGTTTGAACTTTGAAGGGAGAGGAAGGGAAAGTGATGGAAAGATTGGATGAGTTTGCTCCAGGTCCGAAAAATAAGAAAGGAGAAGAAAAAAAGAGAAAGTCAGAGATAGAGTGATTTGAAGAATGATTTTACTCTACTGTTTCTACACCTCGATTTGGAGGATAATAAGACCGCACAATTTTTCTCTCCTCTACTCGAAAGATAAATCAAAATAATTCAATCAAATTCGTGGATAAAAACAAACAAACCACGAGATATGAATCAGGATTTAATTTCTATTCCCTGCATTTGAGAATATGCATTGAGAAATTTGGGAGGACCTAAAAGTAACACAGAAGGTAATAGAAAATTTTCTGTGGGATGGAATGTAAATTTCAAAGGTACAGAATAAATTCTGAGCTAAAGCTGATAGAAACTATTAACACTCTGTAAACGACTATGGAATAGAAGTGGGCTTGTTGGTTACAGATTTCATTAAAAAGCTATCGGGTTGGAATTGGATCCGCTTTGGGAAATTACAAACTCATTACAGAGGGTGTTGCTTTCCCACGGCAGCACTTTGCAATACACGGTAAAATATTTTATTAAGACAAAAATGTCCTTCCGTTATTTTGGGTAACATGATCTTTTGTCAAATATGCCAGAAAGATTTTTATTCTTTCCTTTTCAAATACAATGATGAAGAGTTACTTTCTTTCTAATTTTGACACAATAAAATATTTTTTTAGCGGGACTTTTTTTCGGGTTTTTTTTAATTCTGCTCTAGTTTATAAACGCCACCACACATATAAAAATAGAACCCTTTCATTTGGGCGTTATCAAAGAAAAAATTAGAAGAGAATTCTGTCAAAAAAAAAAAGTTGAGAAGAACTATCACAATTACAGAAAATTTGCACATCATAAATTATCTCCATCAGGTAACGGAAATTTTTTCTCTTACTGTTTTTCTATACTCCATTTTATAGGTTTCTAATCCATATTAATTAAAATTAAAGGGAAAAAAAGACGCATGTAACATGCATTTGCTTCGTATAGAGAACATAATACTTGTGTAACTATTATCATTGATTTTGCACAAAGTGACTATATATCATGCTTTTAGTTTATGAGTGTCTTCTCTTGCTCAAAGCTGCTACTTTTATCCAATCGTGACTTCCAAAAATATGCTCCACTCCTGTGAAGTTCTCTCTAATATTATCTACACAGATAAAACTAAATAGTAAATTGTCTCGCACTTTTTCAGTCCAACCACGGAAGATCAGATAGTCCTCTATGGGGCGAAGAAAATGCGGATCAGATACCCCTTGAGTCCCCTAGAATTCGAACACCACTACCCGTTTTACGAACGAAAGATAACAATGCGACCCTAGGGACCTCAAGAGTTGATTGTTTGTGTGTAGGTTCTTTCCTTCCAGCAGGCGCAAGCCCCTACTGTTAATTACCTCCGATCTGAGTCCGAGTTGGGAATCAGACAAGAGCACCTCTAGATCGGGAATAATCAAGTGATTAGGCATTGAAGGCAATTGGAGTCAGTTTTATTTGATATAATGGCTAGTGCTATGCGGAATGTGGTTGTGATGCAAAATGCATATGCATGCTATGCTGACTTAAACTTTAAGCGATATGCAGACTTCGATGCTTTATCTTTTATAATTATAACTTTTATTGCTTCTAAGATTGTCATCATAAGACAGTCAGATCGTTGGATCATAGGTTGGTCTTGGTTATCTTGATATGGACTTGGCTTTCTGTGTAGTGCCAGGATATAGAGCCTTAGGATCTTGTTTGATTCGATTTGGCGTTTGACTTAGTATTGGCCTCTAGGTTTGGACTTGGCTTTTGGATGTTCATTCGAGTTTGGATTTGGAGTTGAATTTTGGGTTTGAGACTTAATTCAGGATCTGGAGCTCTGAGTCTGATTTGAGTCTAGTTGTGGTTTAACGTTGGTATTTGGATTTTAGTTTCTTGGTTTAGGATTTAGGGTTTAAGGTTTAGGATTTAGGGTTTGATACTTGATTCAGAATCTGGAGCTATGGATTTGGTTTGAGTCTGGTTATGGCTTAACATTGGTATTTGGGTTTTAGTTTTTTGGTTTCAGGTCTTCGTTCTGAATTTCTGGGTTTGGGTCTGGTTGAGGCTTCGGTATTTAGTTATGGAGTTTGAATTTAGGTTCAGTTATGAGTCCCAGTTGAGTTTAGATGTCTGGATTCAATTTTTCGGGAATTTTCTTGAAGTCCTGACTTGGCTTGGGTCTTAAGTTTGAAGTATGGGTTCTGACTTGACTGGCTCTGGAGTGTCCTGGCTCTGAAGAATACCTGTCATCCAAGAATCCCTGCTGTCCTTTAATAACAATATTAGTTTTTAATAATGTTTATGTTTATTATTTATTTTTATGATATTTTTAAAGTTTTATGGACTTCTAAATAAAAGTGACTCTTAAGTTGGTTTTTTATATATGATGTGTCAGATAGAAATGTTCATAATTTTCTAGATATTTTGGTATTTTATGGGAAATTTTCTGATTTTCTGGCTATTTTTAATGTATTTTTGAAGTTCTGGTTTGCTTCAAATTCTCTGGTTGGCCCACGTCATCGGCAGGGTTGAGGTGTCAGCTTCTGGGTGGTCCACGTGGGCAAGAAGATGCGGTTTGTGGTATGCAACAGCGCTGGCCACACAGTTTGAGTCGCAGAAGATCGGGCATAGGCGTTGGATTGAGCTGGTCGAGTCGACTGGTGCATACGCGCGATTGTGGACCGCTTTGAGTTTGAGATGGACTTGAGTTCAGTTAGTTCACAGTGCGCCAGGTCTTTTTGAATTGGTCTTCTTATTTGGTTCGGCTTTCTCTTTCTGTGCTTTCTTTGGTGTGGCCCTTTGTGTAATATCTACATGTTTTGACGTTGGTATGGTGCCTCGCAGATCTTCTGCCATAGGAGATCTCTTTTTTTGGCTTCTCACTTAACCGTTGCCTCTGGAATCTGTCCATTGAATCGGCGCCAAGATTCGTGCAGGTCAACAGGTCGTCTCCTTCTTCTTCTTCCGTCTCCTTTTGATTTTTTGTCCGCTGCCTTTGACTCGACGGCACAGTGGCTCCTCCGCCGTTGACTTGCGCCGTCTGACCACCATTTTGACCTCGGTTGATTTCTATAGCATCGTCTCCTTCCCCTCTTCTCTTCTATGGTTTCAATTTCTCCATTCGACTTGTGGTTGATTGGGCCCACCCGGATCTGCTCGAGATGCCTCAATCTTCTTCCCCTCACAAATTGGAGCGACTGGATGATGAATTTTCCTTCTGGCCATGTCAGGTAGTCTCTCCTTCCTTTACTTGGTTGATTTGAGTCGCTGGGAGGTATGTTCTTCTTCAATTGTGTCGGCGGGCTGAACTCGAGGTCTGGCCATGGCGTCCATCTTCGATACCTGCTGTCCTTGTGCATCTAGAGATACGCAAACCCTTTTTATTGTTTTAAGTCACTTTTATCTTATGTTAGATGCAGATTTGAGATGCAAAAACATTAAATAGACATGAGGTAGAAATATGGCACCAGACCACCATTGTTTGGTGGCTGGGCTAACTTAAACGCCAATCAAAACAGCAATTGAAGATAAAAATCTCTTTATTGATATGTGAAAGGGATGGTTTACAAGACAAAGCTACCTAGGCTCTCTCTTCTCTCTTCTTTTCTTCTATTTCCTATTACAAGCTAACTGCTTGACGAAATTACAGAGCTTTCTCTCTTCTATTCTAACCTAACCAAGGATGGAGGCAGAATTTCAGTATGTCGGGTGAGCTTGGGGTAGGTGGAGGCCTTTTGAATCTTCAGTCTTCATGTCTTTATATAGGCTTGGCATTAGGGCTTCCCATGGAGAGGCCTATCCATATCTCACCATTCATTTTGATCCTATGGCTGTCATGGAGCCGTGGGGAACAAGTTCTTTGGCAAAACCATGGGCTGGTATTGCTATACTGTGGATGGTTTTCGTTGTGTGGCATGGATGAGCCATGGAGTTAGGGTTTTGATCCAAGGGCCCTTGTATGGCTGCCGAGTGCATTACTTCTTCACTTCTCTTCCTTTACTGGTCAATTGCACTCACCAATGGTGCTTTGACATGTGGCATATGGTGTTTACTAAGCGTTGAGGTGGCATGATGATTCAGGCTTGTATTTTCACTTGGCGCCATGCTGGATTATGTCAGTGCATTGAGTGCTTGCGGCTGCTATTTCTCCATTGTGGATTTTAATTCCTTTTCCTATCAAGCTTAATAGGTACTAAAAGAAGTTACAGGTTTCTACTTGGAGATGTTTTGAGATGTTATGGCAACACTTCATTGGTTCAATTTGCCTTGACATGTGGGGCCATATGCCATTTCGCAATTGAGTGAGAAAAGGTATATTTGCTGTTGTTGCTTTACCAACTCAATCCTTTGGCGCCAAGGCTCAGCAATTGGGGTATCTGGTGATGCATCAACTGAGTGAGGTGGCAGCTTAGGGTTTGGAAAGGTTTCTCTCATTCTTGACACATCTCCATCTCCTATTCTTCATCTGATGGTTGTAGGATGCTCCTTGAGGAGCAAGTTCCTTTAGTTTTGTCTCTACTGGCATTGATAGCACACGTAGGAGGGAGGGGACCATAGAAGAAGTTGCATTTCCATCTTTGCCCTTCATGTTTTGTTTCTGTGAGGGCCTTCCATGTAATTAGCGCCTCCCCAGGGGTATGTTGGTCAATTGAGTGCCTCAATCAGACTCCAATTACTTAGTTCTGAGGCGTATGATGCTCCACATGTATAACAATTTGCTTGGTTTCCTTTATTGCCCTTCAAATGCTCACAATTAACCATCTCCTCAACACTGATAATTAGCTGTGTTAAGCCTTCATACACTTATGTTTAGCATGTCACTAACATCAATTAACCATATGGCTCTCCACTAGGCAGTGCCTAACTGAACTTTGATGTAACCATGGTTACTATTGATGATTCCACTAATCTGGTTTATTTTAAGTCAAATTGACATCTCAGATTAATTTATCCCATCATTAAGGCATCTAGGTATCATGTTAAACATGCTTTGAACATCGATTAAACCAATGAACTGTTATATGTCATGACTTAATCATCATCACCATCTGGCCATGCCTCTCATTGGTGGTTCTAGCAATCGGCTCTGTCTCGTATGCAATTAACAGCTCATTTCTTCTCACATGACCTTCGTGAAGGTGTGTGCACAAGAATTTCAACTGTTCTCATCTAGTCTAGCTCCAATTTCACATCTCCTCCTCAACTACCCCGAGACTTCATTGGAAAAATTCGCCTCATCCAGGGAGCAAGAGAGATTGGATATAGCGCCATCATCTTCTCCTTGATGCAGGCTTTCCAACGGTATAAAGAATTCCGACAATGGTGGAGGGAATCGTCGGATTGGGTTTTGTCAGAGGCGGAGAAAGCTTCATCTCCGATTCCCTTTTCTTTCTTTCCGTTTAGATGTAGGGTCCATGAACGAGACCCAATGGCAGCTTGCCATTTGTGAGGAAGTGAATAGCTGACAGGTGGGGTCAGGTGCGAGAGAATGGGAGAGGAGCCAGTCGTGGCTCGCCAGCTGTGCGCGAAGAGGTGAAGTTGGACAATTCGGATTAGAGGAGGAAGATCCTTAGCCATTTTCTCCATTTTCGTTCATAATGGATCCGTCCATTTCAGAGGATTTTCATGATTTTACATTAAGTCCATTCTCAAATAAATTGTTTGGATGCCCTCTCTTTATTATTTGATCATGTAAATTGATCGAGGGTGTGAACCAAGGTCAAACAAATAAACCTTGTACTCGACTAGTCGCTTGTAGTAGAGTAAAGGTGTCGAACCCACAGAGATGGATATGAATATTATTCTTATCATTTCGTTAAATCTAGACGATAAAGATCGAGAAAAGAATTGAAGTCACCAATAGAACAAAACAAAGAGAAATATAGGAATGCAATCGCAAGTAATAAAGATTATGCAAAATAATTGAGATAAATATTTTTGGGGTTTTCTAATGGTTTGAAATAAGATGATAAATGTGCCTTAGGGTTCGATTTCACTTAGAACTGGCCACAGAGTCGCAAGACCTAGCACTGTCGTATTCGGCCTTGCTAATTCGGTCCGAATTCCGGACCGAATTCCACTGTGTAAATGCTATGGTTTACTCTTTTGTTGATTTATTCAAGCCAAAGATCCATCTAGCCAAACCTAACTCCCTAACCCTCCGCTTTCGCCTATTGGGTACGGTATTTGGAATGGGATCTAGTGTTGAATAACCTTCATCGAGTGTATTGCACCCCCAACTTTCGTTGTTCGGTGGACTTACTCGAGTTTACCAATGGTTTTCTACGAGGTATCTAGTTAGATTTTCGCCTAACTAGAAACGTTCACTTTTGGTTATTAATTGGTCGACTTTCGCCTTTGACCTACCTCGAAGTACTCGTACAGGACTCGATTAATATAATGTAAAGAAGTTCCCAACAATTGCACGTGTACAAAAGTCGAGCGATACAAGTAATAACGGGTCCAAACACAAGCAATTTCAATAAAACCCCCAAGGGTAATTAGCTTCGTCCATCAACAAAATAAGTAAACCAAGCAAAACCAAAATCTAAGCTACATCTATCCCTAAAGCAACAAGTTTTTAGCCTAACATGCTAATAGAAATCATGCAAATAACAGTATATAAGTTTAAACGAGACATAAATTCAGAAATTAAAGAGAGAATTGGTTCGATACAACAAATAGCCAAGTTTCTAAGGTTGTCCACTGTTGCCGTCGCACTAGAAAACACCTTGAGATCTTCGGAACTCGTTGTAGCAGCAAGGAACAGCTCTAATCCCGCTTCCCACCTCTGTCCAAGTCGCAAAAAAGGAGAAGAATTGTCCCCAAACCAGATCCAGATCTGGCTGAGAGAGAAAGGTCAAAAGTGGAATGAAAGATAGCTCTTCCAAAGATGGAATATGCTTATATTACTCCTCTCCCCTCTCCTGGACAGCTGGGACGTGATTTTCCTTCATTTTGGGCGGAAAAATAGCCTTCCTAATGGAGAAAACGCCTTCAGGACGCAGCCAGAAACATTTCCGTGTATAGCAATTCGGACCGAATTCCAGACAATTCGGTCCGAATTAGCTTCTCTGTAATTTTCTGTGACGCAATTCGGTCTGAATTGATGCTAATTCGGTCCGAATTCTTGTGCCAGCATTGCGCACCAATAGTATTTTGAGTATAATTTCTTCATCCGGGCTCCGATTGAGGTGATTCAAAGATCGACGTAAAGCTTACAATGAGCTCTATAATGCTATTGCTTCCATTTAGCCATTTGATTCTCTTAAATCTACCATTTTATGCAATGATTATGCGTGATCCACCAAATTCCTACAAGACAAGTCAAATTCCACGGCAGTATCCAATCTTGCCAAACAAACAGAAAAACAAGATAATATCACGGTTTTAGTCACAATTTCGATGTAAAGTTTGGCCAAAATATCAGTATAAATATGAGATATCAAATCCCTCCAAACTTAAAACTTGCTTGTCCTTAAGCAAAAAATCTGAACTTAGAAGAATTGACAAGACTTAGACTTACTATCGAAATTGAAGTTGGAGTTAGGAATTTAATTTAGTGCACAGTTCAGTTTGACTTTGATTCATGCTTTTCTTGAAATGCTCAATTAGGATTCTCAAACTAGAGTTAAGTTTGTTTTGATCTCATCCAAACAGCTCTTGGTCCTAAGAAAATCTTGACCGAGGGTTAAGGGTCCTAGCTTCTATTCATTTAACCACAAAGCAAATCCGAGTTTGTTCACCCGTTCATTCCCATGACCCGAAAGGTTTTGCAAAAGAATTTTGTCAAAGCTAGAAATCTTATAGTGAACCCATCTCAAAACAGTTTAGAATTTCACCAATTTTAATTTTGCAAGTCGAGTCGTGGGGCTTTACACCCTAGAGGATTAAGTGCGAATCATTGACTTCGAGAAAGCTACTGGTACATGTCGCACCAGTGGGTTTGGTCTAGTTTCTTTTGCAATTTATTTGTTACGGTCCACTATGGGACTAGCCGGAACTACCCAATCGTCCTCGAGAGCTTTGAGGTATCGATTCCTAACAGCTCGCAACTAGTCCCACCCTCCAAGCTTTGCTACTGGTACATATCGCACCAGGGAGGTCGGTCCGGTTTTTACACAATTTTTGCTACTAACTCCGCCCCCAGAGTTTGTGGTTGAGTTAGTGGAAAGAAGTCTCAACGCTCCTCATTTTCACAACTATTTAAATTTGTCCGATTTGAGGTTGCTTGTTGGTGATTCAAGCATTAAAACAGTTTCAGACAAGATAGGGTTCACTTTATAATTTCTAAGATTAACAAAGTCTTTTTCAAAAGCAAGCGGTTTCACAAGTCCGTTCACTCGGCGAAAGGTTTCAGTTTTGACTAACTTGTGTTCAAACGACTCTTAAGCAACCAAATTTCAGACCCAAATACCCTCAATTTTGAAATTCCTTGGCCCATTGGTACTAGAACAAATTCAAAACATCTCAACAACGAAAATTTTTCAAATCCAAGTTAAGATTTGAGAAAAGAAGACAAACACCGAGTTTTTGCAATGAATCAGTATCAAGAAGAGCTTAGCTATGCTTAAAATCAAGTTCCCAACCCTCAAAATCAGTTTAAAAACAATCGCGACTAAATTCAAAAAAATCAGTTAAGCAATTCGGACCGAATTCATCTGAATTCGGACCGAATTCAAGGCTCTGTTTTGCAAAAAATTTTCAGAAAACAAGCGATTTGACGAAATTTTCAAGAAAATAAGGCTTGTTTCGTTTTTCCTTTCCCTCCCCCCAAACTTAAAGCACAGCATTGTCCTCAATGCAACACAGAGAAAAATAAAGAGGAGGAAAAAAGGAAACTAATCAGATCAAGGTATGGAGAAGTTGTGCAGGCTCGTCATTGGAGAGTGGGCCTTTTGCCTTTTTGTGTTGCAGTTCGTTGTTTCGGCTTTTCTTGACTCCTTGCATCCATTGCCAATTGTCCCAAGCGTCGCTTGACTGCACATGTTGGTTGATTCACATGAAGTCGTGCGTGGGCGCATGATGTCAGTTTTTGCATCCTTTTGGTGCTCTAGCACGAATCAACCATGTCTCTTTTCTACATACATCAAGAAAAATAATGCTTAAATCGAAAATCCTATGAAAAATCTAAAGTCTTAATTAATTTTTTTTATTGTTTTATAATTTTTTTTTTTTTTTGTGATTTTCAAGGATCTTTTGGAACATAAAATGAAATAAAATGAAGTAAAGAGAGAAAAATCCTTGGGTTGCCTCCCAAGAAGCGCTTGTTTAAGGTCGTGAGCTTGACCCTCAGTTGACTCATGTCGCGGGCGGTGGATCGAGAAGCGAAACAACCATTGCTTCTCCTACTTCATGATTGGCGATGTAGTGCTTTAGGCGCTGCCCGTTGACCTTGAAGGACTCGGAATTCTTGTCGCATATGTCATCAAAGATCTCCACTTCAAGAATCGGGTTGAGAGGCATCTCGCTCCGCTTGGATATGTTCTCCGCCCTTTGACATTCCTCATACGGAATGCATCGCCGATAAACATCATCAACGCCAAGCTTGAACAAGTAAGGCTCCTCCCAAAAGTAGTACTTGGCGTCTAATTTGAGCTTCTTTCTTTGTTGGTAAGTCATCTCGGGAGGCAACGTGCCGCTTGCCAAGTAGTTTGCCAGGTCTGCGTACCAAGGTGCCCGAAATTCGGACCGAATTTTTGGCTGAGAAATTGCCCTGTCAGTTCCAGAGGGGCGAATTCGGTCCGAATTAGGGGGAATTCGGTCCGAATTGCTACATGAGAAAATTTTAGAATTTCCAGAGACCTCAATTCGGTCCGAATTGGGTGGAATTCGGTCCGAATTGCTAAATGAGAAAATTTCAGAAGTTCCAGAGACCTCAATTCGGTCCGAATTGGGTGGAATTCGGTCCGAATTGCTTGTGTTTTCAGGTTCTGTCTTGTCTGTGACCTCTTGGATGGATTCCTCTACAGCAATTGTCTCCGGTATTCCACAACATGGCTCGTGATAGCCCCAAAGAGAGCTTGAGTACTGTTCTTCGAGTGGTCTCTCGACCGGAACCTCTTCCATGTCGGTTCGGTAGCAATATTCAAGCTGGTTTGAGCATTTCATATCTTGATTGATCGAGTATTTCCATTGTTCTCCACCGACCCTCACCAAAATAGTTCCATCTTTCATGTCCATTAGAATACCTGCAGTTCTAAGGAAGGAATGCCCCAAAATGATGGGAACGTCTTCATCTTCCTCCATGTCTATTACCACAAAATCGCCTGGGATAAAGAATTTCCCAAGCCTGACCGGAATGTCCTTAATTTCACCAATAGGCCGTCGAACTGACGAGTCTGCAAGTTTCAGGATCCCGTTGGACGGTTTTAAAATTCCAATGCCAATTCGATCGAACACAGACTTTGGCATGAGACTCACGCTTGCTCCGTTGTCACATAGGGCCTTTTTTATTATTGTCCTACCAATGGTGCATGATATGGTGAATCTGCCTGGATCGTCCATCTTACTAAGATAAAAGACCCTTATGTGTTGATCAGGTGCCTTTAGCAGCGGGTTCGGAGCAGATGTGTTCTTAACTCCTTTGAATTCGGTCCGAATTGGCTGGAATTCGGACCGAATTGGTGCCTCTGGATTTTGTCGCGACTGAATTCGGTCCGAATTAGTAGGAATTCGGTCCGAATTCGGCTCAGGTTCAGCTGCGGATGTGTCTTTTGGCTGAACTTCCTTGGGCATAGGTGGGTCCTTGTATTGAGTGCCACTCCTAAGTGTGTGCACCGCTTTGATTTCCGCAGGAGGGTTTGGCTCGGGTTGACTTGGGCGAGTGTTTTGAGACGCCAAGAACACTTCCATCATCTTTTCCACCCGCGAAGCGGCTCCAGATTCTTTTTGAAGTTTAGCCATTCCCTCAAGAATTGTTTCATTTAGGACTTTTTGAGTCTCCATGAATTGCTCAACTCGAGGTGCAATATAGGTCTTCTCTTGAAAGTTTTGCCCTTGGTCATAGTTGAATGGGGCACCTCGGTTTTGATTCGGTTGGGGCTGGTTACCAGTTTTGTTGGTGTGCATTTTTCTTGGGACAAAAGTGTGGTTTTGATAGTTGCCTTGGCAACCACCCTCTTCGTCATCCTCCATTGCACCTTGGTACTGATTGCGAACATATTCAAAAGACATAACTTCTTCGGGTTCTCTATCCCCATATTGGAGAGGGCAATTAGAGGACATGTGTCCTTCTTCTCCACACACTCCACATTCTTTGTATGGTGGGCGTGTGCCACCGATTGACTGCATCTTCGCGAGCTCGGCTTCCAAACGAGCAATCCTGTCTCGCGTGTCTTTGATCTCCTTGACTTCATGCCTAGGTGGATAGTTTCTTGTTGGGTTGGGCGCCGGCCAATTGTATTGCAGGGCGCATCTCTCAATGGCATCACGTGCTTGCTCCGCATCGAGTTGTGTGAAGCTTCCACCTGAAAGAGCATCAACATTCACTTTAATATTATCATAAAGACCGTTATAAAACGAGTGAATGGTCAACCAATCCTGAATTCCATGGTTAGGACAAGAGTTCTCCAAATCTCTAAATCGTTCCCAAGCTTCCCTATATGATTCATCACCCCTTTGTTTGAAATTTGTGATTTCCCTCCTAATTTCAAAGGCTCTTTTTGCTGGAAAGTACCGTTCAAGGAAAATCCTTGCCATAGCTCCCCAACTATCAATTGACCCTCTTTTTAGTGTGTTGTACCATTTCTTAGCCTTATCCCTAAGAGAGAAGTGAAACAAGAGAAGCTTAATCGAATCCGGGGTGACCCCGTTGAATCTCAACAATTTGGTGCAATCAAGAAAGGTTTGTAAATGTGCGTGTGGGTCCTCCCGTTCAGCCCCATAGAATAGGTTTTGTTGCACGAGTGCAACGTGTGCAGGATTGATTTGCATGTTGTTGGTAGCGATTCCCCTAATCACGACTGGTCCATCCACGTCTTGGACTCGAGGGGCAGAATGCTCGCGGAGAGACTTGTTGGACCCTTGAGTTCTGTAGGGATTCAATGGTGCTCCATGAATGCTGCCGCCATCGTTAAAGTTTGCGTTGCGCTTTTCCTCGAAGACGAGTCGCTCTTGCTCGAGGGCGAGTCGGTCTTGGAGAATCCTTTGTTGGGTGGCCTCTAACTCAAGGCGTAGAGCCTCAAGTTGCCTAGCTTCATCAGTGCGATCAGCCATTGAAATGCTCGTTCATTCGCCCGTGTGCAGGTTCTGCAGGAATTCGGTCCGAATTGTACCCTCTCGAACTTGCTGAGTTGTGATTCGGACCGGATAGGGCGGAATTCGGTCCGGATTCGGTACCGATTGTTGTTGCTTCTTCCCCTTGTGAGCAGCGGCTTGCGTTGTGCTCGAGCTAGAGGCTTTGTGAGGGTTGTCTCCCTTACCCCTAAGGTTGTAATCGTGTGGAATTTGGGGTTGGGTGTTTCTTGATCCTCTAGCCAGCGTTAACCTACACACAAGAGATACAACAACCAATGTACCGAATGAGTAAAAAGAATAAAAAAATGAGTCTAGTCTCTAATTACTTTAATAAGAAATAATATCATAACGCCATCCCCGGCAACGGCGCCATTTTGATCGAGGGTGTGAACCAAGGTCAAACAAATAAACCTTGTACTCGACTAGTCGCTTGTAGTAGAGTAAAGGTGTCGAACCCACAGAGATGGATATGAATATTATTCTTATTATTTCTTCATCCGGGATCCGATTGAGGTGATTCAAAGATCGACGGAAAGCTTACAATGAGCTCTATAATGCTATTGCTTCCATTTAGCCATTTGATTCTCTTAAATCTACCATTTTATGCAATGATTATGCGTGATCCACCAAATTCCTACAAGACAAGTCAAATTCCACGGCAGTATCCAATCTTGCCAAACAAACAGAAAAACAAGATAATATCACGGTTTTAGTCACAATTTCGATGTAAAGTTTGGCCAAAATATCAGTATAAATATGAGATATCATAAATTTGCATGGATTCTCATAAAAATATGAGGAACATAGTAGTCATGGATTTTCTATTTTTTTGGGTTTTTAAACTAATTAAATGAATTTTCTAAAGCTTATAGAACAATTCATATAATTAATTTATTTATGCATCCTTGTTGCATCTTTCTAGCTTCTTGTTTTGTCCAATGATCCATGATGTTTATGTCACATTTCCTTCTATTAATATTGAATATTAAATATCAAATTAACACAGCCATATGGCGAACTGTATTAATATTAATATTAATATCGATATTATGGCATTAATTCAGGTACATCTTTTACTTCAAAAAAATTGACCCCCTCCCTCTGAGAGTCGGGACCTGTCATGTGTTCACGGGCCCTATTTTCACCGTCTCGTGACTAATTGCAATTTTCTTGTGCGGCAAAAATTCGAGGTAAACATAAATTAAAATTGATAGTTAGTAATACTGACTAGTTTTTTACTTATGCACAGATGGAACCAAGCAATGAAAATCAACTAGTTTCTTTGAAGTTAAAAACCCGTAATGAATTGCTTGATTGTGTTCGAGTTTTTTACTCAAAAAAAGGTTATGCGTTGTGTATCCTTCACTCAAAAGCTGAAAAGTATGTGACGTTGAAATGTGATAGAGGTGACAGCTTTCGGGGTACCCACAATCATTCAAATGAACAAAGAAACAAACAGTTTACAACAACTCGTTTGATTAAATGTCCATTTCAGTTATATTGTAAAAAAACATGAGGAAGGTAAATGGACAATTGAGATAAGGAACAACTCGCACAATCATGAGCCTTCAAATGATATTTCTGGCCATCCCATACTCCACCGGCTAGCCGATACTGAATTGTAGGCTGTAAAACATATGACAAATGCCGGAATTCAACCAAGACAAATTCTCTCATCACTTCGACAAAGCAATCCAACCATATTAGCTATAGCCAAAACAATCTACAATGCCAGGAGAAAAATTCTGAATGATAACTTGAAAGGTAAACAATGATTTTAGTATAATTTTAAGAGCTTTAAAAATGTAAATATGCTTACTCAACAATTGTATTTATTTACATTTTATTAGGTAAATCAATGATTCAAATATTATGTGAAGAGCTCGGACAAGGTGGATTCAAGTTTAACCTTTTACGAGATGAAGTTGGCCATATTACTCACTTCTTCTTCTCTCATCCTCAATCCATCATATTACTCACTGCATAATAGTTAGATGAAGACTGGCACACATACCCTTGCAACAAACTCTAGTTTCTTGTATCAATCGTGTCCTCTCTGGAGCCGGTCGAACCCATAAAGCATTGAGAAGAAGATGAGCGGGATGAACCGGACCGAAGCAATGTAATCGAATTTAAAAGTTTAGCTTCAAATATATAAAATTAAAACCAATATATTAATTGAAGTTCAATAATAACAAACAAGATAGCAATATCAGATACATGCATTTTAATTAACTTAGTTGGCACAAGCTTAGTCTGTTATACCCTATAGTTACCATTTTTTACTCCTAACAAGCAAAATTCCACTCCAATTTGCTTTTACCTTGTTACTGGTTTTGGTTCTAGAAAGATAATATTGTTCATCTGGTGGCTAGTATACATGTATACATGCATGACATTAAAAATCCAAAAAAAAAAAATGAAAATAAGGCGTACTAGTAGGATCACTTGTAGTAGAAATATTAAGGCTCCGTTTGGATTCTATTTGGGAAGAAAGAAAAAAGGAATAAGGAAATAAATTTATTATAAACAATCCAAACTCTTCACAAAGTTACACACTTTCCAATACTTCTTCCCACTTCTTCCCTTCTTCCCACACCTTATCCAAACAGAGCCTAAGTTGTTTGGCACACCTTATATGAAGAAATCACAAATATTCACTACAAATATGTGGAGATGCTCACCTTGTATCTATCAGTCGTTTGGCACACCTTATCATGCAGAGGTTTGCAACTATCAGTGAAGATGTTTCATTTCAGCTCCTTAGTAATTGCAATATATTGGACTGGTCAAGATCCAATTTGCTCGAGGACAAGGGAAGAAATTATGACGGCGCATCTGCTGGAGAAGGAACGTTGAGTCGTTGATTGAGGAACACTCGAGAAGGGTGCGACGCGAACAAAGAAACAAGTTTAGTTGGGAATGGTCGGAAATTGAGAAAGCCACGAAGGACTAAGGGTTGCGAGGAATAGTTTTTTTTTTGGGGGGGGGTTGTTTAGACTAGACTCATGTGTGGAGATTGGAGAAACGGAGAGTTCGAGGATAGAATAGGGGTATTTTTGTCTTAATAGAATATTTTACCGTGTATTGCAAATTGCTGCCGTGGGGAAAGCAACACCCCATTACAACTAGACCAAGTTGACCGGGATCTGGATCCTTTGGACTGCGGCTAAAAAACGACCACTGGTCGTTTTGAAGCTGAGTCGTCCGATTAAAAGGGACGGGCATATCTCAATCATAAATTGTTCTGTCCGAAAAATAAAAAGAAAAAGAAAAACACACTATATGTGTAATACTCTTTTCCGTATTCCAATTTCGAAAGTCAATTCGTTCCCTTCCCTTTTTATAGAGAGAAAAAGAAGGTGGTCGAGAGAAAAAAAAAGGAGCAAAACCATTTCTTCGTATAATCCTCTTTCTCCTCCCATGACTGCAGCAGATCCAAGTGTTTCGTACCGGTACCGGGTCTGGGGACCTGTATGGTGGCGATTGCCTATGTGTGCATCGACTATCTCCAGCACGTGTGCCCCACGTGGCACGATTGGCTGTTGCTAGCTTTGTGGCAGACTGGCAGTACTCGTTCTCGTCATTGTGTATCACATCATCTTCTACCGTCATTGGTCCAAAAGAGCTTCCTGCAGCGTTGCCATTTCTCGGTTCCGTAGTGTTCCTACTCCTTGCATTTCTTGACGATGCTTTTGTCCCAAATCATCGCTCCGTTAGTGGCGGGCGACGAAAATTGGTTTAGTTGTAGAAATCACAAAAAATAACTATAATAGCTCAAAGGAAAATTTCATTAATTAATCAACCTTTTTACCATGACAAGCACCCCTTTATATAGTGAGGCGGTACCTTGGAGTCTAAACTAGTACATTTCAAAAAATAGTACCCTAAAAAAGAAATTTGCAGAAATAGAAAGAAAATATGTAAATTACAAATATAGTGATGTCCTAAGATAAATCCATGTCGGATTCCGAGCTAGACTTGGGTGAGTTATTCTCTCGGATTCGGCTCGCGTTGTGCTCGGGTGAGGTACCTTCGGGTGAAGGTAGTGAGGTACCCTTGAGTGGTGAGATACCCTTGGGTGGTGAGGTACCCTCTCAGATTTGGCTCGCGTTGTGCTCGGTGAGGTACCCTCGAGTGATGTCTTGGGTGAGATACCCTCGGATAAGGGTGAGGTACCCTCGAGTGAGAGTGAGGTATCCTCATCATGCTCCCCCGGTTGAGAAAAGCTTGACTTCAAGCTTGTATTTTCACCATAGTACTTGTGTGTTAGGAAATACACAATTTTAATTTTTAGACTAATTACTCCTAATTAATCTTCATTAAACAACATGCATCAAGGATCTAGTCTTAAGCATCTAACACAACTACACAAGAGAATAAGGTTAAAGGTTGTACATCTCCTAATATCGTAATTAGGAGGTTCGAACCACGGCGTAGGAGTTGGTGGCGTGCTCTCCTTGCGCCTCCACCCTCGTCAATGGCCGCCTCGAGTGCACCAAGAGATTAACCACGACCTATGGCTATGCTAGTAGCTTGAAGGTCAAGACAAATCACCTAGCTTTCTCTCTTCTTCAACTAACAAGTTTAAGTGTGGAAGAGAGAGCTCAACACATGAGCAATAGGGAGAGAGAGAGGGGAGAGTGGCGCCGGCCAAAGGGAGAAGAGGGGAGGGGTAGATGGCGGCTAAGTCAAGGGGGAAGAGAGCAAGTCCAAATTTGCTTCTATGCACCTCCTTTTATAGTACTCAAATCCTAGGATAAAGTTCACCATAATTACAAGCCATGCCACCTACCTACCTCCCTAATGAGGCCGGCCACGCATGGGCCTTGTTGGGCCATGTGTGTTGTGATCTGGATCCGCTTAATCAATTATTAAATGGACCTTTCTTGTTGCTCCCAATTTGGTTACCTATTGAACTTTTAATTTAACATTTAAATTAAAGCCTTATAATTAAAATATGTGTTGTATAAATAATTATTAACTAATTAATAATTATTTTGTGATTAGCAAATGCACTAAATTGTTTCAATATGATCCCTTTTACTTAATTAATTATAACGGTTCATAACGATATATAATTAATTAATCAACTTATCATATTTTCACAGAACTCACTGCTGTGAATAAACAATTAATGCACTGTGTGGTTATAAACTCTATTTGTGTGACCCTTTGAGGATTTATGCTATGTTGGCCATGGAATTAAATCGTTATTTAATTCCAATGATCATAAGCGGTATCTAGCAACACGTTATGATTCTCAATTCACATAAATAATGTACTGCTACAGTATTTCAATCCTGCATAAGAGAATAAAAGTATTTCCCTATTTTGATTCTTATGTCACACGATATCATCGTATAATCCAAGATAGGAATGAGTCATTCTTGCAAATTATACATTTCTTGATCTAGAGATAATTGTATCAGTTGCTAGCAAACAATCTATCTCCATCAAAGGGCCCAAACAGATATCGTCACTCACTAAATGAATTAAAGAGGGACATACGGTTTTCTTGATGATTAGTTTTTTCCTGCTGTGGCGGCTTTTTCGTCATTCCTCAAAGAATGAAATGGATTTCCTCGAGAAATGGGAACATAGCCTTAGATTCACCCCCCTTAAGGTTCGATCTCCGTTCGAGTATCTCTTAACGACAAGAGAACCAAAACATGAGTCGCTTCTTAAAGAGGTTTATTGATTTCGTGGGTCCTTTCTTTCCAGTAGGCGCAAGCCCCTACTGTAAATTACCCCGTGATTGCTCACGAGAACCTCTGATTAAGGGATCTAAAGAATTATATGTAAATGCTAGGAAAATTACAGATTTTATGTTTATTTCTTCTAGACTCGATTGGTGTACCAGACCTAATTAACGGGACACAATTGAGGACACTTGAATGATTCTTATTTAAGACAAACTTGGTTTTCGTTTTTTGGTGTTGGGGAGTTATTTTCGATCCTTAGGCTATTTTGGGCTTTGGAGGATTTGGATTTGGATTCGGGTTCATCAAGACTATTTTGGATCTTGGGACTTGAATTTGATTTCAAGGCTATTTTGGGCCTTTCGATTTGGATTTCAAGACTATCTTGGGCCTTGGATTTGATTTGGTTTTCAAGACTATTTTGGGCCTTGGATTTGATTTGGATTTCAAGACTATTTTGGGCCTTGGATTTGGTCTTAGCTATTTTGGGCTTTTGGATTCGATTTGGGTTTAAAGGCTATTTTGGACCTTTAGATCTTGATTTGGATTTTCAAGGCTATTTTGGGCCTCGAGATTTAATTTGGGTTTTCAAGGCTATTTTGGGCCTTTGTGTGAGAATTTCTGATTATTGGATCGCTTGGAGTCGACTTCGATGTGCTGAAGGGATCTCGTCCCTTTAAATGAAGAGGTTTTGGTCTTGATTTCGGGTTTCATGTTTGGAATTTAATTTCTTAAGTTTCTCTTTGGGTTTGATCATTTTCACAATTTTCTTTTATTTTTATTTTTAATTTTAGACTTTTGAAATATCTTTTTATATTTTTAATTATGTTTATTTTTAAAAAACTTGTTATTTAATGTATTTCTTTTAAAATCATCTCTATTTTCAAAATTATATCAATATTTATTTTTGAAAATTTGTTAGAAGAGTTTAATTGAGTTTTGAAATTATTTGGAATTTTACAAAATTGATTTAGCATCATTTTTAGGATTTTATAAAATTTATTTAGCATTGAAAATAATTCAAAAATAGAAAAGACTAATAATTTGAAAGCATTTTATATCAAAATATAAGTAAATTTGGTTTATTTGGGTTTTTAGAATTTTATGAATATTTTATTTGAATTTTTCTGAGTTTCCTGCTATTTTTAATGAATTTTTGAAGTTTACGTTGATGTGGAATTTTCTGGTTGGTCCACGTGTGCACAGAGGCTGAATTGGTTGCTGACTGGAATCTGACGTGGCGTTGATGTGGCTTGTTGACATGGTATTTATTTACATTTATTAATTTTATTTTCTGACAATTGGGGCCCATCTGTCATTTTTATCCTTAAATCAAAATATTTTGATGAAACGAGTCGTTGAGATGGCAGTGACTCGCCACATAGAGTTTAGTCACAGAAAATCGAAAGGAACACGGATTTGAATCCGTCTTCTCCGACAGAGGTTGGTATTTTTGCTGAAAAGACCCTGAAACTTCTCCGACGAAATTGAGGCGACTCCGGCTGCCGTTTTGGTTGAAGCTTGGTTCATTGAGATCGTGGGATCAAAGAGAATACATTGGTGCCATCAATTTAAGCTTTAGTCGCTGGTGCTGCACTGTGAGCTCTGAGAACACTCGAATAGCCATTAATGGCGCTTGAAGCACCGCAACCACTTTCCCTTTCCAGTTGTAGGTTGGTACCATCCATGGGCGTATGTAGACGATGTTTATGATGTCAATTTTGAATGGAGAGGCTTGAAAGGAGGTGTTCTGGACTGAGACATTTCGGCATGGATTGGGTCTTATTTGAACGTCTGTTATGGGGCCCACAGAGCAATCCTCTTATGTCAGTAACAACATGGGTAGCTTCAATGGGTTGACTTTAACTTGTTTAGACATTTAATTTGATTTGAAGCATCACAGATTGACGGGTGAGGCATTGAGGGCTTGAGGCAGAAAGCATTGACTTGTGTTCAATTTCAATTGCTTGCAAGTCATCTTACAGCTAAGGGGCTTGTTTATATTCTCCTTTTAGATCAATTTAAGTTTGTTTCATGCATTAAAACTGCACAGAAAGTAAGAGTAAGACATTTGATACTTTTCACCATTTTCATTTCTTATTTTAGATGATTTTTGCTACTGTTTTAAGGCAATTTTTATTTGAGTTGATCAATTGCTGGAAACTGAGTTACATGAGTCACAAGGAGCACATTTGAAGGCAGTTCTGACATATACATCTATATTTCATTTACTTGCTTAATTACTTACACAATTCCTACCACTTCTAAAATAAATGAGAAAATGCTATTTTACTTATTCAAAAAATATGAGATTTCATAATGTTTTTTGATATGTTTATTTATCTTATGCGCCAGAACTTTTACAAAAAGGTCCGAGCTTTTGTAAGAATAATAGTTTGTTTAGCAAATGAACCATGTTGCCTTATTTAGTGTATGTGAAATCATTAAAATTTGCAAAAATGGAAAATCTTGTTTCATGCCATCCATGAGCCTATGTACCTGCTGTCCATACTAGTTTTCATATTTTTATGCAGAGATAACTCCAACTTTCTTTTATTTTTAATTCTGTCCAGATTTGTATGTTTATGTATATATGTTTTTTTTGTGTTATAATAATATGAACAACAACTTAAAGCACACGGAAGCTATACTTTATCACACATTCAGATCCTAAATTTGAGTGAACTAACTGTTCATGAGAGGCTAGTTGGGGCTTAATACATTTTTTTTATCCATATTTTTGTTAATTCAAACCTATTGCTTGCTATGTACAAAACCTATATGAAATTGACTAATCTTATTGAAATTTGGCAGCATAACACCTAAGTAGCATTTAAATTATACAAAGGTTTCACAGTTTGAGCTATTTTGAGCTCAAACCATGGAACCTTGGCCTAAAACTGAGGAGACCTCAATCAAAGCCATTGTTTTGCCTATCCTTGAGCATAGCATCAAGGTAAGCAGATAAGCACCTCTCTCCAGTCTTCAATTGAGGAGACCTCAATGGAAAACCGTAAAGGAGAGAGGTGAAGAGTTGAAGGATGATGGAAGAGAGGCAAAACAGCAAAATTGTGACTTCAACTTTCTTTCTCTTTATTTAAACACCATAATTTATAAGCAGAACTCACTCAATTCTACCTTTTTCTCTCTCTTCTTCACTGTTTGATACAATGCCTCTGGCAATTTCACTCCACTTCTCTCGGATTAGCACAGTAGCGATTTTATAAACCTAGCCTAACCTTGCCCCCCTCTTCCTCTCTCCTTCTTCTACTTTAATTGGGTGTTTATATAGCCAAGGGATTAGGGTTTCCTTTCCTTGGCCGTGAGCATCTTCACCTTTGATTTTTATCCAACGGCCTGGCATTGACTGCGCTAGGGTTCTGGTTTCGCAAAGCCATGGGAGAGGTTGGTGGTTTCGCTTTTGTGCCGCTGGAGGAGCCACGTCGACGACAATCACCATTTTACCCGGCTTATGGCGGTGAAATCGTCGGTTTTCTTTTTACTTTCAATTCTTTTACTGGGGTGGGGGGGGAGACGCATCTGACCTGCGGGCTCCATTTGTAAGGTTTAGTGAGAGAGATGGAGATAGGTGCACATGGTCTTCAGTGAACCAGTACAAACCCAGAAAGGTATGAAGTTTTCGGTGCATGAACCAGGTGTAGTCAAGGCAAAGTAACTTTTAAACCCAGCGCCCTCCTTAAATATGGCTTGGATCCCCTCCAACGGACGCACGCGCTACCTCTTTTCGATTTTTCTGGAATTTTCATTCAATTTTCTTGATTTAACCTTTATTCTTTGAGGCTGATCCAAAATAAATTGTTTGAAGGCCTTCCTTGGGTATTTTTGGGTGAAATTTTATGGATAGGCTCAGAAAAATATGAAAAATTTAATGGTTCAAATGGTTTTGGTAAATTCCCCATAGATTTATTTTGATAATTTTGTGAAATTTTTGGGTTTCTTTGAAAATTTTGGCATTTGTGTGGGTATTTCTGGGATTTAAAAATTATGATAATTCATCATAATTCTTAAGGGATTTTTGGAGTTTGTTTGATATTTTTCGCAATTTGATTTTGATTTCTGGTTATTTGGAAATTTGGACTTTGCTGTTTGACCTTTGGTTTTCATAATTTGGTTTTATTTTGAATTTGTACTTTGGTTTTCAGGGTTTAATTTTCAGGGTCAACACCCGCACAATTCAAGAGAACTAAAATCAAGTCCGTAAAGCAGCCCTCGTCGGGAATCAGCGGTAGACAAGATTTATAGAACCTATCCTCATGTGGAAAAGATAATTATCTCAAACTTAGAACCAAAATCATAATGAAAGAAATAATGACACGTAACACAATCCATATATTTATTTCGATGGGTCAAGTCCTGTACTATGTTCTATAACATACGCATATGCAATTAAGCTGGTAACTCCTTACCTATGATTTGTAGAACTTAATCATCACTTAATTTGCGTACTAATCTTATTGATAATTAATGTTCCTTGTTAATTATCAAAATTATGGACCTTTTAGATTTATTATTGTCATTTAATTATAAATGAACTATAGTGATCTACAATTCATATCATCAACCTAAATGAACTGTCAATAAATAAATCAAGGAGCAAATGATCAAACATCATCAATAACATAAACCATAGAAGTAGCCAGATATGATTGGCTTCTAGGACATATCTCTAACATTGTGAAGATGACGAACATTGAATAGGTCCGAGATGTGCATATTCTCGGGTAACATGACTCTGTAGGCATTCTCCCCAAACTTCTATAGGATTGGATATGGTCCGAACTTACGACGAGTAAGCTTATTGTATTTACCTCGCGGGTAGCGATCTTTACATAGATAAACCTACACAAGCTCTCCTACCTCGAAGTGTGCCTGTCGACGCCTTTTATCCTCGTGGGTCTTGTACTTCTCATAAGATGTCTTTAAATTCTGGTGAACTTGAGCATGAATCTCTTGTAAGTCATGGACACGAGTGCCTGCATCCCTCGGACCTTTGCTCGAAGCGTCCACTAGTAACAGGTCGAGAGGACCTCGGGTAATGTATCCGTAAAGTACATCAAAAAGGAGAAAATTGCGAGGAGAGGTTGACAGAGCAATTATACTCGAACTCAATCTTTGGTAGAAGAGTATCCTAGGTTCTAAACGAGGCCACTTGAGCTCGCAGCATGTTCGCGAGACTCTTGTTTACCGCTTCAGTCTACCCGTCCGTCTGTAGGTGGTGTGGTGCTAAACTTCAGCTCGATTCCAAATAGAGACCATACTTCCTTCCAAAATACACTCATAAACTTCACATCTTGGTCAGAGACTATGGAACTCGGTAATCCATGATGACGCACAACCTCGACGAAGAATAGCTCTGCAACCTTGCGAGCATCGATGGTTGTTTTGCAAGCCGCGAAGATGGCCATCTTACTGAATAGATCTGCAACCACAAAAATGTTATCATTTTTCTTCTTGGTCGTTAGTAAACCCACAACAAATTCCATTGATATGTCTCTCCAAGATGTTGTTGGGATAGACAGAGGCGTGTATAGGCCTTGGTTGGTGTTAGTCCCCTTGGTTGCTTAACACACTTAGCAACGCCTTACAAATAGTTTGATGTCTTTTGACATGTTCGGCTGGAAGAACCTCTCTCGAATCAAGTGAAGTGTTTTCTCAGCTCTAAAATGACCTTGTCTATGCAACTCTTGAACTATGAAGAATCGGAGCGAGGTGTTCGGAATGCACATTGAGTTTCCAAAGAAGAGGTACCCATTATGGAGAAGATAATCATGTCGGGTCTTCAGCTCCTCTGCTTCAACTATGGGTTGAACTTAACTTCTTCTCTGATCTCATGGGGTAGCTCTTCGAATCCGAGGACCATGTTCTCCATCGTCGACATCAAATTGACCCGGCGACTTAAGGCATCAGCCATTTTGTTGGTTACACTAGATTTATACACGATAGTGAAGGTATATTCTTGCAACATAATAAACTACTTAGCATGGCAAGAGTTCAGTTTGTTTTGATCCTACAAGAACTTCAGAGCTTGATGGCCGGTGTAGAGGAGAAATTCTTTAGGGAAAAGGTAATGTCGCCAATGATGGAGGCCCTGAATAATGGCATAGAGTTCGACATCGTAGACCGAGTAATTCGCTCGCGATCCACCAATCTTCTCACTAAAGTAAAGGAAGCTTCATGATATCATTACCATTTGTAGGCATTTGGACCGTACTTGGCACTCAAATAACACTCAAACCATTGAATTATTCAATAAATTGCTATGATTTCCAAGGAATTGGCTCTACCGTCGTTCTTCTCTCATTTTACAGGACTTTGATGATTTTGTGGTGATATTTGAGCTATTTGAAGATTTCCGGCACTTGGCATACGCTAGACGACTCATTTCTAGCACTTGAAGGCACTTTTCAAACCACCGTTTAGACCAAATGACTCATGCTCGGGGCTAATGGGGAATTAAGAGAAGCAATTGGTCAAATAGAATCATTAGCATTGTAGAGCTCATCCTAAGCTTTCCAACGGTTTTTGAATCGCCTCAATCGGAGTCCGGATGAAGGAATTATGGCCGAAATACTAGCTCTTTGGTCAGGTCGAACAGACCCCTGGTCGGACCGAACAGAGGCTTGTCCGACCCGAACAGAAGCTTGTCCGATCCGAACAGAAGCCTGTCAGAACCGAACAGACCCCTGGTCGGACCGAACAGAAGCTTGTCCGATCCGAACAGAAGCCTGTCAGACCCGAACAAACCCCTGTTCGGACCTAACAGAACTCTGTTCGGACCGACCAGAAGGCCAAAATATCATATTTGGAAGTATTTTAACATGGAAATTCATGATTTTGGTATATTTTCTTGCCTTGACGACCAGGCAACCTCCCAAGCACCTGAAAATTACTATATAAGCTCCCCTAAGCCTAAGGAAAGGGCATCCAACCTTCCATACCACAAAATTCCACTTTCCATAGGCGTTTTTCTCTCTTCCACCATGGGAGATCATCAAAACTTGGTTGTTTGAAGCGACGGAAGCAAGGAGACGAGTTTTGTGGCCATCTTGCAACACCCCACTGCCTTGGAGATCGAAGATGCAAGCATACAAGAGTATTTGGTTATATTCTTCTATGTCTTTGTCGTTTGATTTCATGGGCTTGTATCTTGTTATTTCTATGCTATTTATTGTGTGTTTTAGTACTATGTTAGGCTAAATTTATGTAGTCTTAGGGGTAAGGTAGTAACTTAGGTTTGGATGTTGTGATTTGACTCGTTATGTTATGATATGTTTTGTTGAGACTTATATTAATTGCTTGTTTGAATTGCTTGTGATTTCCTAATCACCTTCTAGTTGTACGGCCGCATCTAGTCAAGTCTAAGTTAGGAGAAACAAGTTTAGTTCAAATAAAGTATTTGGGATAAATCGTAGATCCGAAAGGGGAGATTAGTTGACACCAAAAGTGTAACTTTTAGACAAGTCCAAAAGACCTCTAGATATTCTTATGAACTCCAACAAACAAATTTAATTTGATTGAATTCTATACCAAAAGTTGTGAACCAGTCGAGTTAATTAGGTTAGGTTGTGATTAAACCAGTTTATATTCCAACAAGCGACAGCTGAGGTTTAGTAAATCTAGGTTTAGCCAACAAACCCTAACGCACAACATAAAGTATCATAAAAAGTCAATATCACACACTTATACCATCTGTTCAGACCGAACAGATTCCTGTTCGGACCGAACAGAGCGGTATATGCTTGAAAAACACCAATCGATGCACGAAAGTGATAAGTTTTGTGTTCTAGAGTCCAAACCAAGGTGAAACCTGAACCCTAAGACGCTTTTTATACTGTTTGAAAATCCAAAAACCTTACTTTAGTTGTTTACTTTATTTTAATTGACAAAACAACCAAAAATATATACTTTACTTGCACCTTTACATTTAATTCATCAAAACTCCTCAAAAATATTATTGTCTAGCTTTTGAAAAAGGATAAGTCCGGTAATCAATTAAACCGTCCCTTGGGTTCGACCCTAAAGCTGTACTCCAAAAGACTAGTGAGGTTAGCTCTAGGTCTATAAATTTATTTGATTCCTAGGTTTTAAGCCTTCATCACTTCACAATCAACTTCGAACAATTTGTCAAAGTTTGGCAAAGATATCATGGGAAAATTTGTGAGCAAACTTTTGAGCTGTTCGAACGCCTTTTGAGCTTTGTCATTCCAAGCAAAGTTCTTCGCTTGGAGTAAGTCAGTAATTCGTGAGGTGATTGAGCTGAAACCTTTAATAAACCTTCGGTAGAAAGTAGAAACCAATGAGACCAAAAACAAGCTAACCTCCCCTATGGTATTTGGGTTTTGCTAGTTTCGGATTGCTTTTACCTTGCTCTTATCCGGACTCGTGCCTTTGCCTGAGATGATAAAACCCAAGAAGATAAGGCTCAGAACCATCCACGAACACTTTGCTGGGTTGGTGAATAGTTGGTTCGCTCGAAGAGTTTCGAGCACTTCGCGTAGGTAGTGCAGGTGGTCGGTCTTGTTTTGATTGTAAATTAGGATATCATCGAAGTAAACCACTACAAATTTGTTGAAAAGGAGGCATAGTACTTGATTCATCACTTTCATTAAAGTGCTCGGAGCATTTGACAAACCAAAGGTCATGACAACCCACTAGAATATTCCATCCTTAGTCTTAAAAACTGTTTTCCATTTATCTCTGGACTTGATAAGAATTTGGTGATTCCCGCTCTTCAGATCGACCTTTGAGAAGACCAGTTGGTCGAGCATGTCCTCAAGCCTCAAGATGGAAAATCGGTACTTGATTGTCATCCAATTGATGGCTCGGCTGTCCACACACATTTCGAACATGCCATCCTTCTTCAGAACAAGTAGCGTGGGAACATGACACATGCTTATGCTCTTTCGCACAAAACCCTTATTGAGCAATTCTTGCACTTGTTGACGTAGCTCCTTGTGTTGATCCGGGGACATTTGGTAATGAGCTATGTTAGGAAGACTCGAACCCGGTACCAAATCGATTTGGTATTGTATGTCTTGAAGAGGTGAGAGTCCATTAGGAAGCTCTTGATGTACGAGTTTCGTACTTGATTTTCAACTAGAATAAGCCCCAAATTGTGTTCAAATACTTGTATTTTTACTTGTTTAGTTTTAAATTGTGCTAATGTTAGGATGTAGGAAAGTTCAGCCGTAGCCTGGCAAGTTTTTTTTACAGGTTCATCACTTTTTGGCACGAAGAACGGAGAAAATCAACCAAGTCACAAGCTCAGACAAATTGGAACGGACCACCCCAACCTCAGGACGGACGTCCTAACTAGTGAAGAAACCATCCAGACGATCTAGTGTAGATTCAACTGAGACGGACCGCCCCAACCTCAGACCAGGCTGTCCCAGCCAAATCTAGACTTGTAAAAATAGAGCGCCAGATTTGCTGCGACGGTTTCTACAGTTTCCACTGCCTTTCAGAGCTTGTATGCCACGATTGGAATCGTTATTTGATTGCTATAAAAGCTATGTCCTGTCTCCAAGTCAAGGACAGACACGAAATTCCAATTTTCAAGCCAGAAACTAACTCAAGGGAGATAGCCTAATTGAGACGGCCAGCCAAGCCACCTGAGACGCACCGCCCCAGGATCAGGACGGGCCACCCCAGACAAGACAGAGTACATAATCGTGGAATTTTCGAGCACAACTTGTTGTAACTTGGTTTTTCTCTTTTCTATGTATTTGTTTTTGATGAAACATGCTTTTTCTTGCATGGATTTATTAAAGTAGATTAGTTTAGGGGCTATGGTTTGATTACTTTTCTTTTTAGTTGTTTGTTTTGTTTGAATACTCGTTTATTAGTTGAGTTAAGTTATGTTTATGCTTTATGCGATATGATTCTGTTAATTGCTTCTCGAATTCTACTATTGCTTAATCTGATTATTGCGTTAAACAAAGGCCTAGTTTAATTGTCAAACTAAAATCAAATTGCAATAACAATTTAACACCCAGACTAATTAGGTAGGCGATATCCGAAATGATTTAACCAAACTTTAAGAAATTTGAGTTTTACCCAACAAAAATTGGAAGGTTGAGGGTTTACCAAGACCCAGAAAGTAATCTAGAGCACCTAAATCAAAAAACGAAAGTTGAAATTTAGGAGTTTTAGGAATTATCAAATATAACCCTTCAACTTGACCTGAATGGAAGTTACAGCGCAAGTCTGTAGGTTAGGTTTGGTTTAATTCACATAAAAACACTCAACAAATAAATAAGTATAATGACAAAACAAGCATCAGATGATTAGAATGGACTGTTCTAGAGTCAGGACGGACCGCCCGGAAAGGGGCGCCTGGCTCAGAATGACATGTTCCAACCATCTGACAGGATGCAAAACGGCTCGTTCTAGAAATACAATGGTCCGTTCCAATGCTGACAGATGAGAAAAGTTGGATAACCTGAACCCCTAATCATTCGTCATTTGATCTATCTCTTTAGTAAGTTTAATTTCTGGTTAATTAGGTTTTCTATCTTGCACTTTATTTTCTGTTTAGAACTGTTTAAAACTTGAATTGTTTATTTAACCATAGGAGTTAATTTAATCTGAATTGTCTAACTTGGAAAAATAATAATTCGTCCCCGAGATTCGACCCTTAAACTATAATGCAAACGAATTAGTATAGGGTTTTAAGGAATTAATTTGACCAGTACCCTCAGCACCGATCAGCTCTCCCATAACATCTCTATATGTGGCTAGAATTGACTCGACCAATCCTCGGGGTAGCTCGCTAGGCTCGTGTTATGTAAATGTGTTCAAGGCCACGATACAGAACATCCTCTCAGCTTCAAGTTCGATCTCAAACTCATCTGTGGGCACCCAAAACATCGTCTTCCTTGTGTTAGAGAAATTTTTTGCAAAGGTAAAATGTGTACCTTCTTATCTCCCAGCTAGACTGAGTAGAGTTACTTGCGACCATCATCAACAGCATGATTGTCAAATTGCCATGGTCGTCCAAGGATGAGGTGTGATGCGTCTATTGGTAGAACATATGCTCGGACAGTGGTAGAATAGTTCGGGCCAATTGAAAACTCGACCTGACATCGTCGGTTAACCATAATCTCGACGTCCTTGTTGACCCATCCAAGCTTGTGGGGGTGAGGGTGCGGTGTAGTGGCGATACTTAACTTCTTCACAGCTTCCTCGGAGATTATATTCTCCCAGCTTTCCGACTAGATGTTTATATTACATTTCTTTTCTTGGATAAAGCGCTGAGTTTTGAAAATATCGTGTCGTTTTCAATTCTCCTTGGTTGGCGGAGCGAGACACAAGCGACTTGCAACTAGACTCTCTCCTCCAACATCATCGGGACTAGCCTCGTAGACCTCTTCTTTAGTTACAGCATATCCTTCTTCATCCTCGAAGTAGTTATCTTGGTCAGCATGTACTGAACTTGAGCCTTAGGACGCTCATTGGCATAGTGTCTAAGAGAGTGACACCTATGACGATGAATGTTCGCCTTGCGATTATCTGAATGGTTGCTCGGGTTTGGTAGAGGAGGTGTGTTGCGAGATGGGTTGGTGCTCGGATTGTCTTGCGAAATGACAGTCCTTGTTGTCACACCCCGCAGCAGCGGCATGACAAGTCCCCGCCGTAGGCACGTGCTTCGCATGCACCGCAAGGCTTACTGTCTAATTACAAGTCTATATACCATGTTTTATCATACTAAGCATCATGTTATTGGCTAGCAACAGTTCTAAACATAATTGAGGTTAAGGTTGAGCTTGTAAATATGTAAAATAAAAATTCGACATAGTCTCCCCTATAATTAGTAACATCCAGCCATGAAGGCAAGCATTCACACAGTTTTATAAGATTTCCCCAACCCAAATTCCATAAGCAATAGTCAAGTAACTTTTCAACTTAAGGATTACACACATACAAGCACATATTCACACAACTGGCATACAACAGAACTGTACAACAAAACATAGCATATACTTAATGTACATGGCTTACTTCTCCAACTTTCCAGCCCCTGTCTTCAACCTAGAACCCATGAAAACATGGTACAGTGAGAAAAAAAACTATTTCTCAGTGCGGTATTTAGTTCCAGCCACGCATGAACTTGAAGTCTAATATTGCGGAACTAAATACACACTGTTTATATATAACATACTTTTGCATTGGAAAAATAATTCATTCATAAAAACATTTAGCAATCCATGCTTATGCAATTCAAAGCCAGCTAGTTGAGGTTATCGAAAAACTGTCATTTCAATTAATACAAAAGCCGACACTTGTTTGGACAACAATTCATGCATAATATTAGGTTGATTACCAATCAGCCAAGTCATTGCCTTTCCATCAATACAATCAAATAATACTCAATTGTTGAGAACAATTACCCCCTCACAGTCCATTCAAGAACTGATATGAGTTTCTGAACATAAGCGCTTACCTCACGTTCCTTGGAAAGTCAGTCGCGACTCCGCTTTCCAAAGATGTAAATGCTATTCATCACACAATTATCACAACCATAACACATACCACAATTCATCCAGTGCATAATCATAAGTTATACCATAGCAATTTATATATGCATACTACAATACTAAGTCATGCACAATCCACAAGCAACATGCATAATATAGCTTTACTTTTAGCACAGCAATAAGAGTTAGGGTCTAGGTGGAATCCGTACCTCAAACCTTTCACCGTTTACCCGCCGTTCACTGTTGCGATGTCCTTGCTTCACCGCTCAGGTCCACCGCTTCGTTCTACTCAAGGTCTAGTTCAAGCAAACAATACCTAAGTCACAATTATGCACAAGACCAGTCTATAACTCAAGCAATTTCGTGGCAAAGGCACTGGGCCTAACTCAGTTTCGTGACTGGTTTGCAGTGCGACACCGTTTGCATCACCGCTTCTTAGTCTAATCACCGCCCAACACCAGACCTATGGTCCTTACTAGCACATGGTCAGTTAGGGTACACGACAATACTGTTTTGCGCCATGAACATCATCCCTAAGGTTTGTTTATGTCATGGAAACCAACAATCGTGCACAACCGATGCACTGCCATGCTCCTTTCTTGGCATGATTTGAGCAATACAGGGACTATATCATGCATAGAACCTTGTTCTCTACCTTCCCAACCGTCCAGCTATGATCCAAACACTAAATTCCACTGTCTAATGCCTCAAAACTGAGCTCTAATGGTCTGTTTTGGTAGAGAACAAAACAGATACGAGTTTGGCAAGAAAAAGGGCATAATTGTCTATAAAATTGAGCCAGAGAGAAGGGTAAAAAGGTGGGGACCAGGTGTCAGTTAGTTCTCTTTCCCTGCCCAAGTGACTAAGCTGCTAGATGTCACACCACAATTAGGCTGATCAAAAGCAAAGTTGGACTGCCTAATGGATAGCTCCAATGATACTATCCACTGGACAAATCCAGTGGTACATGCAAGGAACACCTCCAGCACATGCAACCAAACATGCCCGAGTACATGAACCATGACAGGGCAACGAGGTTAACCACCGCACACGCAAACCGGCCGTAACCGTCATGCGTTACAGCATATTTTGGCCAATGTTTTGGTCATAGTTTGGATCACCACTCTATTTCAATTTACCCCGTAATAATTTATTTTAGATTGACATAAATGGTACAACACACACATGGTCTGAATTTTAAGGACAACCGTTGTCATAGCGGGACTAGTATCGCTTTCAACCACGATTTACATAACTGCAACTCAAGTCTGGACAAGGACGGACCACAATTACATGGCACTATGGCCAGCCTTGGTCTCAAATATCACCACTCCTAAGGCCTGGTTACATGGTATTACATAACAAGGATGCGGTCAAAACAGTCGTCTCTCAAACTTGTGGTCTCGGATTGGGTTCGACTCGCGATTGGCACATTCCTCGAAAGTAAGCTACAACTTCGAGTTTGTTGTTGCTCTATTGCCTTTGCCTTGGCTTGAGCCTCGAAGAGGTTCTAGAAGATTTGCACGAGTGCATCTTGGGTCGAGCCGCGAAGTCCATGGAGGAATTGCGCCACTCGTTGATCATCGATCTCATTAAGCTGATTACAAGCCTCCAACTAAGTAAAAGACCTATGGTCTACTTTCTAATTCTATCTGGCAGTAAAAACCTGAGTGACTATGATATACATGAATTTGATTTGCCATGACAATTATGCTTGATTTTTATTTGATAACCCTAATTCTAGCTAAGAGATATATCAACAAAAGGAATCTAAGGTTAAAAAATTACATATTTTCCTTTCCACCTCCTTAAATTGTCATCTTGCTCTCATTCTTAGTTAAAAAGTTTATTTTCCCATTCCGACACCACAGAATCCCACACAATCTGTGAAACAGAAGACGAATAGGCATTTACAAAACTCCACATATGATCTCTGTCTAACCTAATGAAACAGGACAATGCTCAGCAGAGTAACATAAAATACTTGCGTAACCGACTCAACATCTACAAAAATCTCGACCACAAGAAAAATAGTTAAAAACTCGGCCATTGAAAGGAAAAAAAAAGTAATACACAACAAAAATCCCAGCATATTGCTGTTGTATGGGCCCCATCACCACTCTGTTTGCTATTTCAACATAGGGTCAATAGGTGTCCATGGCACCTTCAGACATCTTCATCACGTCTTCTTCTGACAAGAGTGTTTTTTTGCTCCCGCACCCAGTCTTGTCATAAGGCTGAGCCATTCTCCGAAGGAACTGCAACATTCAAATAAAGTATTAATCAGTCAGAACAAAAACTAAAGGTCATATACTTTTCTGAACAAACCAAGTTATTAATCTCAGAAGCAACAATGGAGCATCGAGTCGGAAATGGACCCACCCAGATTTAGCCTTACCAATATTAGTTAACTAGTCACGCCATGCCTGCGCAGGGAGCCACCTTAGGAGATAAATTTTACTCCCAGTATTGTTCACAAGGTATTTATAATAAAAGAAAAAAAATGCTACTATTCAGACCTCGCGAGCTATATGCAAGGCCATATCAGTGCTGAGGTTTAGGTGCGCATCATGCAGGTGAGATAGTATCCACCCCGGCAGCTTTGACCGCTTGTCATGACGACTATATCTGTTGTATTAACAGAAATACACAGAAAGTGAACTCAAAAGCATTCAAATAACCAGCTCAGTATGTTTTATGGCTGCAAAAATAATATACCACATAGATGTACACACCTCTTGTCAGCAAATATCATCATGCCATAATCTGCCTTAGAACGAATAACTCGACCAACACACTGTGCTGCCTGTCTCTGCCAGCATAACATTATTTTTGCCAAGTTATGCATTCAAGAAGAGGTCAGTAAACAACAGAAACAATGCCCACAAAAAGTTCATTTGAAAGTTCTCTTCGGCAAATATTGCAACTTTGATTAGTTTCTGCCAACTAAACCTTACCAAAATGGAACATTAGACAACTTCTTACCTCCTATGATATTAATTGGTGATAGCTTGGTGCTTATGTCTAGAAATTTCAGTGATGGATAATAACAACAAATTTAGGATCAACCTGTATCAACTGAAATTGCAAGTAGACAGCCTGGTACAGAACAACTGTAACATACCAGTGCATCAAAGGTTAAGAAGTCGCCCTCCTTTATCTGAAAGGTCTCCCTTAAATATTCTAACCTTGCTAGCAGTATCCTAGAAAATTAAACACAGATTATAATTGTTACTGTTACACTTATTAAAAATATAATAATAATAACACAATTACAAAGAAAATTAAAATTCATAAAAGTAAGGCAAGGATATAAAGCATACCTGCTGAGCGTATACTGAAACGGAACACCAAACATGATAACCAGCCTGCCATAATGTCGGTCAAAATCTATACCTTCTGCCACTTTCCCCCTAATTTATCCAATGAAAACAAAAAAGAACACTCAGTTCATATCATTTGCAAATTTTGGTATTACTTTTACAAAGAAGTGTAGATGTATATAGGAATATATATCTCTTCTTCTAGTACAGAAGAGGACCCTCCAAATATTGCCAAAATACAAAAAGGAACTTACAAATTGTGGCAACATTGATAAAAACATTTTCAAGCTACATCTAATGCCTCTGATTGATATATTTGAAATTATCCAGCACTGATCGTAGTCTTAACAAACACATCAAAATATACAATCAGTCAGCAAAACTAAGTTAAAGTCAGGTAGAAAATGACAAAAGTTCACCCAGAAAATGATACATCTAAACCCCACTGGTTACAGGCAAACTTGTTCACAATACTTTCAGAAATGTTGCAAATATGAGAACACGTGTATGGTTGCTAAACCTGCAACTGTTTCACTTCACAAAACAAAAAGGGTAAACATAAATGACCTTGCCACAGAGAAGAACACCGCGCCTCTGCCACAGTCACATGCCTTCCTATAATTATCAAGTGCCAGTGTAGTTTCTACCACGTCTTGAGTTTCGATAAAAACTAGCTTATGTTGCATCACATCCTACAAAAAAGACCCTAAATTTTCAACTTTTATGTTCACAAAAGCAAGAATTAAAACCATTGGAATCTGAGAATGCATGTATGGTCATATAGTTCAATTGCTTCCGTTACTTAGTGTTTAATTGAATATCTATGCACAGAACAACGCTTCATTTGAGGCTAAATGCCTGAAATTTCAGTTCTACAAACAATGAACTTAGATCAGTACTGTTGCTGGTAAAACATATTGATTGCAGAACATATCAGTATGTACTGGCAGTGGCAGGTATAAATTGTGGCTAGCTGATATGCAAACCTTACTTCAAACACAAATAAAATCGTACTCCCAAATTCAATTCTAAATGATAATAGCATACCTACCAGAAATCTTACATGAAATAAGATTTTGAGTGTTTTGCAAAATATGCTAGCTAGATAATCTTCGGATATTTCAAAAACACCACTAAAATTTTAAAATCTCCGCAACAGGAACCCAACCATTGGACTCACAGAACAAAAAAGATTTACATTTTTATGCGGGTTCCTCATGGCCACTTTTTTATCCTATCAGGGAGACCAGAACTTAAACTATTGAAATAAGTCATGATCTGACTGCAGGTTCCAAGGTAACAGCAAAGGATTGTTGGACCTTTGTTGGTCAATATTTTACCAGACTGAACCTTTGTTACTAGCTGCAACATAACCATAGGAAATGTGGAGTTCTCAATGGAAGCATGAGAAAACTGCAGAAGCTATTTTCAAACATAAACAAACAAAATTCTAAATGAGATAACAAAAATAAGGTGTAAAATATACACAGCGGAGAATTAAAAAATAATACCATACCTGAAGGATGCCCATTTCATTCCAACTGTTGACAATGCCATCCATGTAGGAATAACTGACAAAGAAGCAAACAATTCCATCTGGCACTGCTGCGACCATTTCAAGAAGTAGTCTACCGTAGTTTCTCACAACTCCAGGGTCGCTCCTCATATCAAACTTTGTACTCACTGGCAGCTGGTCACTGCCTCAAAAATTGTTCAGCAATTATAATCTCTGTTTGAAACAATTTTGAAACAGTATTGTGCCATAGAGACAGAAAACCAGTAAAAGTACAGTAATAATGCATTGCTGCTTCATAAGAATGCTTTTGTTAATGTACTGAACCAAACCACAAGTTATTCTTTGTCGTTGTAATGTTCTGAAAAGTGGAACTAGTTAAAATGTGGCTTTGGAGAAAGGATCAGTCAAAAAGCCCACCCAACAAATACAGTTAAAAAATTACATGATTGGAGAAAAAAATTATTCATATTCAGTATTCTTTTCGGGTCCCGAAGCTCACCTTCCACGAGTCAGAACCATGGGACAAATGCAATCCCTTGTCAAGGACATGGTAAAGCTGCGGCTAATGACAGGGCTGAAGTTCAATAAACGTGGATAGAGATCAATTGGGCTGAGGGTCCCAGAAGTAATAATAACAGACTGGAAGCGGTCAAATACTGGCTTTATCGCAAGTGAAGCATCATGACAACTCAGCTGTTCACAGATACTCAACAATTATAAAGAATAAAACCAAATGAACTGAGACTGACGGAATTGGATTGATGATGAGATGAAGCAGAAGAGGACATGCATACCTGCAGTACGGGGTCAGGAATAGTAGGCATCCTCTCGTCGTATGGCTCGATGATGATAGAGAAGCCCCTAGCATAGGTGGAGACAAGTGTGGCAAAATCACAGACGGTCTGGATGTGCATAAACTCGTCAGTGTTGGTAATTTCAAGTGTGAGCATGAGAGAATGCAGGCGGTCGTAGCAGAACTTGAGCATCTTCTGGTCGATTCCGGCCTGGGAGTTGATGGCTGCACAGAAATTGACGGGGTTCTCAGTCTCCACTTTCTCTGTTAGCAGGCGACTCTTCAGGTACTGTACCAGCCTGCGCAGCACAGATAGGAAATGCTCTGCTCGGCGAATGTTTCCTGGCACCGCTTCCTTCAAGATGTCATCAGGCAATGCCGGGTTCCCAAGCCATGCATCCGTTACTTGATTCATGCAATCAAGGGTATACAAATTATACAACTAACACAACCAGCCACAACTGGCCTTTAATCAATCATAAATTCATAATCCAAGTAAAAGGAAAAGGAAATGAAAAAAGAATTTCTTTCAGAAAAAAGTCCACAAGAGAGAAGACAAAACTAACTTGCAAGATTCCCTCTCTGTGCCAGTCCGTCGACGAGACGGTTATACTCAGCGCGAAGTCTACCAGCATCAGTGGCCTTGAGCCTTGCTATCATATTGAGTGAGAGTGAGTCAGAGGGAGGATGCAGGCACAAGTGATAGTAACAATGAATTGGTGATTTGGTGCATTACCTTTCAATCTCTTGCGACATCTGGGTGAGGTTCCTTGTGGCACCTTCGAGTGTCTGCTTGCGGATGCTGACGCTGAGGGCCTCGATGCAGACGTTATCGATGTTGTGGGCTTCGTCGAAGACGACGACACACTCCTTCTGCATCTCCTTGGAAATGATGGTGGCGACCTTGGGGTCGAGCAGGTACTGGTAGCTGTAGACGACGACGTTGGCGTAGCGGATCATCTGGCGGGCGAGGAAGTAGGGGCACCAGCCCTTGGAGCGGCCGAAGGAGCGGAGGTCGCCGAGAGTGTAGACACCAGGGGGGAGGAGGAGGGTGTCGGGGCCGGCAGAGGCAGCGCGGTCGTAGGACTCGAAGAAGGGGCAGGTGGGGACCTGGGGGTTGTCGTGAGCGAGGGAGCGGACCCAGCTGGCGGTGAGGCGGCGGCAGGCGGCGTCGACAGAGTCGCGGGACTGAGCGGAGAGGACGTGGGGGTTGACGCAGAGGTTCTTGCGGGAGGAAAGGCCGAGGGCGAGGAGGGAAGTAGGAGTAGGGAGGTGGGAGGCGAGCAGGCGGAGCTCGGCGAGGGTCTTCTCCATCTCGTGGACGGTGCGGGTGCAGTAGAGGAGCTTGAATTTGAAACTCTTGTGGATAGAGTAGGAGACAATGAGGGAGAGCAGCGCGGCCGTCTTGCCGGTGCCCGTGGGCATCTCGAGCAGCGCGTGGCCGCCGGCGTCGAGCGCCCTCTTGAGCTCGCGCATGTACTCCACCTGCTCCGGGTAGATGCTCTCGTAGGGGAAGTAGACCGTCAGCCCCTCCACCTCCAACTTCATCTCTACAGACGACTAGACGACTAGAGATAGATGCGCAGGCTGAAAAGGGCCCGAGCTCAGCCTTGACTTGAAAAGGGAGGTTCTGAGCAGTAGTACCTGTTACGAAGGGAGGTTCTCAGTCTTGAAAAGGGCCCTTGACTTGAAAAGGGAGGTTCTGAGCAGTAGTACCTGTTACGAAGGGAGGCAGAGAGGGAGGTTCTCAGTCTTGAAAAGGGCCCGAGCTCAGCCTAGGTTTCTCTCCGTCGACGCAAATCTAGGGTTTACCAGATCGACGCAAATCTAGTCTCGACAACGATTGCTTCTTCTCTCTCGCCTAGCCTCCACGATGCCTAGCCACGACGCAAATTTAGGGATTTCTCTTTCTGTCTCTCGCTTTCTTCTCTCTCGCTCTCTCTTTTTCATCTCTAATAACGGCTCTGTGAACGAAAACGTCGAAAAAAAAAGGGACGATACGAACTGTATACGCGATTTTCTTTTCTTTTCTTTTTTTTTTTTTGACGGAAGAAGCGATTAAGATCGGACCGTTTGTTTAGATCGGACGGTTCAGATCAGGAAAGGACCACCTGGCACCTGGTCGTTTTGAAGGCGCCGACCAGAGGATCCGACTCCGGAGACGGAGAAAGTCATGTCATATCCTTGTTGGGCCTTCATTTCCTTTAAAATGGGCTTCGCTCATCTCTCCTCCTCTTCCGAAAAATTTAAAAATAATATTAAATTAATATAATATTAATATAATAACATTTTTTTAAATAGTATCACAATTATGAAATCCGGGATTCCGACCGCAATTACGAAAACTCAGTTTCCTAACAAGGCCAAAACTGGATTTTTGTCGTTTTAAATGATTTTAATATAATTCTATATTATATATATTAGTTTAATATTAATGGTTTTATTTTATTTCTTTTTCAATGAATCAGGCCCAATGTCACGAGACGCTGGTCCATCTCCTCGTTTCGTACCATCTTTGCCTTATGCACTTCAGGCTTCCACTCCTTAATAATTTAAAAAACAAAATTATTTCCTATTTAAATTAAGGAAAATAAAACTTACTCGTACGCTCGAAGCTCCGACTGACTGAGGTGCAGGAGCTGATTAGCAGGAGAAGGATGGGGGGGGGGGCAGATGTTGACGCCCCGACATGAGTGGCAGATGAAGAAGCGCCAGGATCTCCTCCTAATGTAGAAGCGTCTGGATCTCCTCGAGATGTAGAAGTGCCAAGATCAGCCTGAGGCCTCGTGGATCGACTGAATCCTGTGGTACTCTTCTTCGCGGTGGTATTTCGTCTTTTACTATAATTAAAAATCAATAAAGTAAAAAATCTACAAAAATTTCGGCAGCATCTCCCCTGTACCGGAAGAGTTTTCTAAAAATTTAAACTCAATTCCCACCCTATAATTATCCCTGAACAAACATTCAATCAATCATTCACACAAAAAAACATTCAATCATTCAAAATCAGTTCTATTCAAACAACATACAATCTATATACAATTCACAAGCATTTCTATTCAAACAATAATAAAATAAACATATAGAAAAGTTAACCTCGAGTAGAAGCGGTTTAACTCTCTTCTCAACAATTTTTCCCTACATTTAAAATTAATACCATCAATTTTTAACAATTTTTTATTTTTTAATATTTAATTATCAAATTCTTAATTATTAAAGGCAAAAAAATTCCAAAAAAAATTTAAATTACATATAAAGTTTCATCTGATTTTTTTTCATATTTTTTAAATATTTTTACGAAATGTTATCTATTTTTTTAATTAATTAAATAATTAATAAACTAATAAAAGAAAAATTATTTTCCAAAAAAATTAAAATTACATATAAATTTTTATCTTATTTTTCTGATTTTTTCGTAATTTTTTAATTATTTATTCAATATATTATCTATTTTTTAATTAATTAACTAACTAAATAACTAAAAAAACTAAATAAAATAATTAAAAAAAACTAACCTGCGAAGAGAGCAGCGGGGAGAGCCAAATGAGGGGTGCGAGAGGAGAGAGGCTGAGTTCGGAACCCAAATATCGCTTTCGCCTTAAGTATGGAATCCTAGTTTCCGTAACTAGCTAGTTACGGAATCCCGAATTCCGTAATTAGCTTGTTACGGAATTCGGGATTACGTAACTGCGTTCGGAATCCCAGATCCCGTACTTGTGATACTATTTAAAAAAATTATTATATTGATATTATTTTTAATATATTATATTAAGAGAATGGATTCAATCAAAGCGCTTTGACCGGAGTCTCAGTTAAACCCCGTCGGTTCTCAATTTTGAAAGTTCAAACGACCGATCTGAACCGTCAAATATGATCTCCATATTGAAATCTCCTTGCCGACCAAAATTTTCATTTTTTTGAATTTTTTAAGTATTTTTTTCGGATTTTCAAAAATCGTTAATCTAATTTATTCTGAACCCTACAAAAATTGCTGTTTTTGAAAATCCGAAAAAAAAATACTTAAAAAATTCAAAAAAATGGAAATTTTGGTCGGCAAGGAGATTTCAATATGGAGATCATATTTGACGGTTCGGATCGATCGTTTGAACTTTCAAAATTGAGAACCGACGGGGTTTAACCGAGACTCCGGTCAAAGCGTTTTGATTGAAGGCTTTCTCATTATATTAATTTAATATTATTTTTAAATTTTTCGGTCTCCTCTTCTCAGCAGTCAGCACACATTTTCTGACAATTACTGCAAAATTTCATCAATTGGTGATACCAAAAATCTTAAATTCCACCAGTTTATCCTTGTACGAGGAGCTCTTTTTACAAACTGCCAAGTGCCAACCAATTTACACAAGAACAGAAATATAAAAATAAAAATAAAAGAGACAAATCTAACTTTTCTCAAATCAAAATGTAATGCCGAGATTGAAAATGGCTATTACAGCATTGAACCCACTGAATTTTCCAAATAAGCTGATAATTTAGAGGTCCAAAATCTCTATTACAGTATCGCTCCCAACAAGTAACAAGGGGGCATAAACAAACAAAAAAAAAGAAGACAGCTGCACACTGCTCTATGTAAACTTTAACTCACTAAAACGCTCTTGATATTAAATCACTGACAATAAATTATAAATCCAAGATGAGATTTTAAAAAGTCCTCTCTATCCATATAGCCGTACAACATCAACATCGCACACACAAAACTAATATATCAGATCCATGCCTTTTCCTCAAGACTCAAGAGGCAGCAGCCAAGGACTCAATCAGAAGCTGATACCCCTCTGGAACGGTGCCTTGGTTTTTCACGCACTCAGCAAGCGCCGGCACATCAGAATTCACATCAAGAAACTTGGAAAGCAAGAGCAGCAGGTGAAAATCAGAGATGCGCTTGACAAAGGGCATGTTCTTTGAATTGTCGAGATGGCTCTTGAGGGCTCTGAGCGTGACAGTTGTTATACGGTTCTCTATCGGGAAAGTACATTGCAGTGGGCCCTGCCAGACAAAGAAGGACATAAAATTTTACCTGGCTAGCTGAAAATATATGGAGATAACAAGGCCATGAAAGGTATGCAATTGCAAACAAGCATGCTGTCATGATTGATATATGTCTGTACCTGATGATCGGATATCTTAACGGGCACCAAAAAGAAGTCATTGTCGACCTCCTTGGTGTCCTTGCCAGCAACAACGACCTCCTTGTTGACCCTAGAGAGCCTGGGATCTGCATCCTCAGGAAGGTCTGTCTCGAGCAAACCGTCCCTGAAGAGCTTGAGGCACATGTCACTCATCTGGAAGGCCTCGAAATGCACATCAGCCCCGCCATCCTCGTCTACCTCAAGCTTGACGACGGCTGTGACCCACTCAGGTGTGGCACCCTCGGCCTGGAGAGCTGCAGCCTGCGCCACCTCCCTGGCAGAGAGAGTGTACTCCCCGGTGTCGCTCTTCTTCCTACCGACAGCCTGCGTGAAGATGAAGCCGACACGGGTCATCCCGAGGCCTGAGGCGATAGCGTCGACAAGGCGCTCTTCATGGGGATCTCGCAGGAGGGTGAGAAGGTCCTCAGTGGCCTGCTGGGGGGGCTCGTATATGAATTGGACGGAGAGGGAGGAGTCGGAGGCGACATGGCCGTACAAGAAGCCAGCGCGCTTGATAGAGAAGGCGAGGGTTTGGGAGACGTAGAGCTGGAAGGCATTGGCGGAGGCACGGTCAAAGGAGGCGGAAACACAGTGGGGGTTCTCCTGGAAGCATTAATATGATTATAGTAAATAGTAAAAGCATTAAATAGTAATAGTATTACCATTACCCACCTGGCGCGTGATGCGGATCTGGCGGGCGATGAGGTCGTCGATGGTCATCTTGTTGCGGCCGAAGGAGCCGGCGGGGGCGAAGGCGGAGCGGGGGGGAGGGGGAGGGGCGGAGAGGCGGGGGAGGGAGGAGGAGAGGTAGAGGAGGGAGCCGTGGGAGAGGCCGAGCGAGGAGAGGGAGGCGGAAGGGTCGGAGAGGGAGGCGACCTCCTGGCCCAGCAGCAGCCTGGGGTCCAGAGATAAGGTCTGCGCCTCCGCCGCCACGCCCAGCTGCGACTCGATCAGAGAACGCAGCGTCGCCACCGTCGCCGACGACCGCGACGACTCCGGGATGCTCACCCGCTCCAGCCCCTCCCGGCTCCGGATACGCACGATCATCTCCTCTCTTCTCTCTCTTTCTCAAATCCCAATTCCCCAACTCCCAAGTTTTTTTTTTTTGAGGGTGAAAGCCCGTTGCCGTAGGCAACTCCCAAGTCCCAACTCCAACAAAAGGAGCGAACGAACAATTATATTAGACAAAACCCCCCCTTCTTTCTATATTTCCATTTCTATTCCTAGCACCCATGCCCTTTATTATGCGTCCTCCGTTACAATCTATCCATCTTTATTAAAAATCTTATTATTAATATATTACTTTTTTCAAATAGAATCATAATATAATATTATTATTCTTAACTAATTGATATCTCTTATTTATACTAGGTGGGGAAGCGCGGCTTCGTCACGTCTTACTAGATTTTTTGTATTTCAATTTTAAAAATCACTAAGGGGCCGTTTGGATCGCTTAAGAAGTTGGGGAATTTGGGGAAGTTGCAATTCCTAGGAATAAATTTATTGGGAAGTGTGTAATTTTGTGAAGAGTTTGAATTGTTTATAATAAATTTATGGTAGGAAGATGAAATTCCTCAAAATCCCCATGGGATCCAAACGGCCCCTAATAATTTTTCTTTTCACATAAGTCAAAATATAATATCCATAAGAAGGGTAATAGCAAACTTGTCAAATTTCGGATGTTAAAATTAGTAACTTCTACCAAAGAAAGTTGCCATAAATAAACTTACTATATAATTTTTTGCCATAAATCATTTCTAAAATATATCAACCTTCATAATCAAACAATAATTTTCAAAACAAATACTTAATGTTATCTTCACAAATACTTAATGTCGGGGTGTCATTTCTAGCTTACCCCAACTTGTTTGGGATAAAAGGCTCCGACTTACTGAATGTAAAAAATTATATCTTATACCAGTAAAAAAAAAACACACAATTATTTGTCGCCTATAATGTCTTTTGGATTTTCAAAGACATTTAATAAGCAATTAAAATTGAAAAAAAAAACAATAACTTCGATGAATGAAGATGCCCAAAATAAATTTTATGTGCGATGAGTATCTCTCATATACAATAATTTTTAATTAAATACTGCCTCTTTGGTTTCTCTATACATTGAATACAACTGAAAGAACAATATAAATAAGAAAAAAGTTTTTTCATGTCAATGTTTTCATCATACACAATTGATTTTTATTTTTAATATTTCTTATTTAATTTCAAGCCTCTTTGCAAAAATGTCACTTTTGAACTAAATGGCTGTGTTTCAGAGAGCTTGGCATCATAAGGTTAAACAAAGACCGTTTGTACTAAACATATGCACAACTGCTATAATTTAAGAACAATAACAGAGGATAAATTCAAAACTACAGGATTTACTATGCAAGTAACAATTACTAAACCATTCAAACACATTGAAAAAAAAAATTAAAATATAAACCTTATTTCATTACGTGAGTATAATTTTCATCATCAACAGCTTCATCTAATATTGGCATCTCAACTCTTTAAGTTAAAGCTTGACTACCAAATCACTGAGTTTCTCTGTTCACTCATCTTCTAAGATTTTTTTTTGTTCATGCACCTGATGAGGAAAAAAGGTGCTTCATTAATTAGAGCAGAGTTAAATTAATCAAAGCATGAGAGTGCATTGTATTACCAATCATAATATTATAATGAAAGTAATTGTGATATATGTTCCTATAAATTGACTGGTAATCCCTATTTCATTTCATTCGTTAATATGTTACTTTCTGCAATGAAATAAACTACTGCTCAAGTTTGAAGCAAAGACAATATCTCAAATTCCCTCATTTGAGTGCAAACATATCATGCCTTAATAAATATAATTGTCAACTATACAAACAATTAGATGTGAAATCACACCATTGTATATACATAATTTTATCAATAAAGATAGGTAATTTTCCTTTTATCATGTTTCTAGTATTACAGCTAAAAAAATTTAAGACTTAACTGTAACATGTCAACTTTGTTAGTTGTCACTCATGAAAGTGTAGTTGCCACTCATGTTCACTAATAACATTCAACAGACTTACAATTAAGACTCAGACAACCTTCCAAGTGAGGACAGATGTACGTTTTAGCTTCAATACTTGTGCAGCGGAATTTTTATATAAACCAAGCTTCTCTGATTGATTGCCTCAGTTAACCCTCATCAATACAACTGTGGTTCAAGAAACTTTGCATTTTTCATTGCTTTGCAAAATCTTAGATTTTGTTGATGAAATTAAGAATAAATGCAAACATGATAGAGTGCTCTCAGCAGTACTGGATTCTGTTGAAGGAGCTGCCTTACCATGTTGTTATTGTGTGCAGCCAATAACTATTTAGCAAAAAGTAAAGTCAAATAAGCACCCAAAGTATGACAATTTGCTGTCCTTAAGAAATAAATTGCCTTAAGCATGCACAACCCTTAAACTTCAAAATAAAAAAAAAATGTCCTTTTGATTACCTTAATCTCTGATGCAATACTCAGAAGCTGGTTCTAGACATCCTGGCAAGATAGTTTGTAATGGGTCAGGTCCCTGTTCTGCTAACCAACTTTGTATCCCCCCAAGAGTAGCCACCAAGGTAGTCATTGAAGATAAAGCAGAGGATAGTCTCAAGTCACAATCCCTCATAGACCATAGCAGCTTAATTTTATCTTCACTATATACAATTTTTAATTAAAAAAAGCATATCTTATACCAGTAAATTTTTTTTGTTTGACCATGATGCCATCTCAGTAGGTTTACCAGTAAACGTATCTTAATACTCAAATAGGTGGTATATGATCAGTGCTTACTTGATTTTGTTAACATATCGAGCGGTCAGTTCTCTCCTCTTCTCTTCTATTCTGTTAATGGCAAACTGTTAACGACGCATTTCATCAAAATAGTTATAATTATCAAAATTCAAAAGAATTAATGCCATTTGAGTATCAAAATAGTTACCTGATGTGGCAGGTCCCACAGAAAAACAGGATATGTCAGCCTCTCCCTTTCCTAGGCTCGCCCACTTAATTAATTACATCTGAATGAGCAAAATCCAAGGTCAACATAAGCAGACTTACAACACACATAACATACTTACGTGATAGTGATATCATTATGTTATTTTTAAGGGTGATTTGTAATTACGGGAGACAAAGTCTATTTTTGAATTAGGCCACATATGTAACATATTCCCTTCATATATGAGACTCGCATCGGAGAATCTTGACACAGGGCTTTATGGAAGAGGTGACAAATTAAATCATGTCCCATTCTAAATGTAATAACGAAATATCATACCATAACCTTTTTGTGACGATCAATTACCGGATCAATTTCGAAAAAGTAGCAAGGTTCAATGCACAAATCAATCACTTACAGAAAGCTCAGAGAGTAGACATGGATATACTCAAAGTATATGCAAATGTGTTACTGTCAGTAAATAGTTTTGTTAACAGTGAAATTTCAGAAAAAGAAATGTCAGAAAAAGAGTAGCCATCAGAATTTTTTAAGAAGGATAAAAAAGGAAAAAAAAAAGAAAGAACTCAATTATCAGAAAAACAGTAGCTATGAGGGTGCATTATTTTATTTCGGAATAGGAACAAATAAAAAGGCAGAGTCCTATCTTGAATAACAAAACCTGATTTGACAATAGCAAAAAGAGGAAAAGTAATAAGTATGGTAGGCTAGAGCAAATAAAATAACATACAGTTGTATTTGACCTCATTTACCAGTTAGATAACCCCAGGGAGTGTAAGCACATTGAAGATTGACGTAATAAGCAAGATTGATACCTTTTTTATGACTAAGCTCGTAGTAATGATCAACTCATTCAATTGGTCAATTAGAATAATTTCCTCTAAAGTTGTCTCAATTTTATTTCATGGTCAATAGGAAAAGGTAAGGAAAAAGGTTGCCACATCCAACTATCGCTCAATAATCTGAGGATAAATATAAGAAAGCCATTTTTCTTTCAAATAAACATTACAAAGAAATCAAGTGACATCTAGTTGTCTTGCTACCAAGCTTCTAAATTTCTGCGAAATAACAGAAATAGCGGTATTCTGTGTCAAACCGCATGAACGCTACAGTTTTAATTGAGAAAATAACGTAACGCGTTATTTTAGTTATTTCGACGATATAACGCGCTATTTCAGTTATTTCGGCGAAATAACAAGTTATTATTGCTACTATTGTTAAATTGTATATTTAATATTGAACTATTGTTAAATTGGTACAAGCTGCTATTGCTACTCAATATTGGTACACTGCAGTATATTGAATTTGGTATGGCTGAATGCTATTTGTATGGAGTATTGGAGATGTATAAATATATAAATTGATAGTTATAGAATTGATGTGTGTCAAACTTTGAAAAAAACACTACACCGTTATATCGCCGTTATAACATCGAAATAACACCGAAATAACATGCGGACCTGGACCGTCATACCGAAAAAACCAAAATTTAAAAGATTGCTTGCTACCAATTCAATTTCTATGCTGTTGATGAGCATGTGTGTGATTCTATCAAACCATTTTTAGCTTCAATTTCACTAATAAGACTCGATAGACAATAATACAGAACTTTGATAACTTATAAAATTATAAGAGAGAAATCATATTTTGACTGCAAATACATTTCAGATTATAATTTAGGCTATAAATCATATCAATAGGAACTCAAGTTCTGTACCTTGGAGAAGAGTATGGAGATGATGGCCAACTGTTCAAGAACCTAAGCGGGTCCGATGGTTCTTTGTAAATCAAAAGTACAGAAAGAATAAAAATTACAAAATTTGTTGTAAATTAATCTCTTTTTTATCAAAGTCATACCCAACATCTGAATTTTCATATGATGAGCCACCTGGTTGTAAATTAAGTATGCAACATTTCCACAATTTTATAGCGGGTACAAAACATTGAGGATTTTAATGAAAATCGGATGTAAGAGTAACACTATTAGTAGTTAAACACTTACAGAACCTAGCTGAGTGAAGTTTGGATTAGGCCTCAAGGCGGAGGTGTTGACCAAGGAGATGAGGCGGAGGTGCTTTGAGAGGAGATGAGGCGGAGGTGGGGTCGGTTTGGCGGAGGAAGAAGCAGCCACGCGAAGGAGGGGTTAGGGGGGAAGGTATCCTCTGGATGGTTGTATTCAACCATCCATTCAGTGGACGTCTTTCGATCCGAGCCATCTGATTTAATCTCAACGGTTAGAGTTTTTCGGGCCTATCAATCCTGGTATCATGCACGGGGCATCTATAGCCATTGAAATTAAATCAGATGGCTGAGATCGAAACCATGCACTGGATGGCCATCCAGAGGATGCGAAGTCTGGGTTAGGGTGGACGGTTCGGGGAGGAAGGGAGGAGATAAGGATTAGCGAATGAGAGAGAACAGAGGCTACGGAGATCAAAACGAACGGTCAGATTGTCGTGTCGAAATCGAAAAAAAAATGGAATTGGACACTCACGGGATTTAATTAATACTATAGATTTGTATTTTGACCATACTTGACATCCAAATGCTATCCAAACCAATGATATTCAATGTACTTTTGAGCTTTATTTTTCAAGATTGGATACTGTCGTGGCATTTGACTTGTTTTGTAGGAACTTGATGGATTAGACACAATTATTACATAAAAAGGTGGATTTTGGAGAAGCAAATGACTGAATGGAATCTATAACACTGTAGAGCTCATCCTAAGTTTTCCAACGATTTTTGAATTGTTAGAGTTATGTCCTAGAAGTCAATAATTTAGATGACTTAATTATTAGTTTATGTCTTGGATGATATTTTATCATCTGTTCCTAGGTTTATTATTGACAGATCATTCAGGTTGAGAATCTAAATTGTGGATCTCTGTAGATCATTCTTTAGAATGACAATAATAAATCTAAATGGTCCATAATCTTGATAATTAACAAGGAACATTAATTATCATATAAGATTAGTATGCAAGTTAAGTGATGATTAAGTTCTACAAATCATAGGTAAAGGGTTACCAACTTAATTGCATATGTGTATGTTATGGAACATAGTACTGGACTTGACCCAACGAAATAAACATATGGATTGTGTTATGTGTCATTGTTTATTTCGTTATGATTTTGGTTCTAAGTTTGAGATGTTTATCTTTTCCACATGAGAATAGGTTCAATAAATATTGTCTACCGCTGATTCCCGATAAGGGCTGCTATACGGACTTTATTTATGTTCTCTTGAATTGTGCGGGGAAAAGCTAATCATCAAGAAAACCGTATGTCCCTCATTAATTCACTTAGTGAGTGACGATATCTGTTTGGGCCCCTTGATGGAGTTGGATCGTATGCGCGCAACTAAGCGATCAACTCTAGATCAAGAAACGTATAATCTGCAAGAATGACACATTTCTATCTTGGATTATACGATGATATCGTGAGACATAAGAATCAAAATAGAGAAACATATTTATTATCTTATGCAGGATTGAAATATTGTAGCAGTACACTATTTATGTGAATTGGGAATCATAACGTGTTGCTAGATACCGCTTGTGATTATTGGAATTAAATAGCGATTTAATTTCATGTCCAACATAGCATAAATCCTCAAAGGGTCGCACATAATAAGGTGTTTAACCATACGTGCATTATTTATTTATTTGCAACAGTGAGTATTGCAAAATATGATGGGTTGATTAATTAATTATATACCGTTATGGACCGTTATAATTAATTAATTCAAATAGATCATATTGAAATAAATAAATGCATTGTCTAATCTCTAAATAATTATTATTAAGTTAATAATTATTTATAAACAACACACTTGATTTATTGAGCTTTTATTTATTGGTAAATTAAATGTCCAATTAAATAGCAATTGAATGGGGCCTTTAATTAATAGAATTGAGGACCTATAGAGATGAGCTTGTGGCCCATCTAGGCCCATAAAGAGGCCGGCCTCATTGAGGTGGTAGGTAGGGTGTCACACCATGTAATTTATTACAACTTGGTGCTAGGGTTTGGAGCCTATATAAGGACCTAAGTGGAGGCTCCTTGTGAGACTCTCTCTCTTCCTCTCCTAGCCGCCACCCATCTCCCTCTCTTGGCCATGCGCCTCCCTCTCTCTTCTCCCCATTCTATTGCTCATGTGTTGAGCTTCCTCTTCCACAAATCAATTGGTGAATTATTTGCAAGAAGGGGAAAGTTTTGGGATTAGACTTGTTATTCTCATCGCTAGCACGATTCGAGAATAACTTGGTTAATACCTTAGTGGACTCGAGGCCAAACATGGAGGAGGCGAAGGAGAGCACCCCATCAACATCAATGCCTAGGTCGAGCCATCCAATTACGATATTGGATGAGGTATTGATTTTCCCACCTATCTCTTGTGTCGAATGGCTTTTGTGCACGATCCGTTGTGTGTGATGTTTAATTGCTTAATTAAATTGTAATTAGCACTAAAAATCGAAAATTACACACTTTCTAACATGAATCACCTCAATCAGAGTCCGGATGAAGAAATTATGGTCAAAATACTATGAGTGCTCGATTCTGGCATTATGGTCCGAAATGGCTGGATTTCGGTCCGAAATGAATGTATGGAAAGTGAAATTTGGAAAGTTTTGAAGAAGGAAAGAAGATTTCTTGCCTTAACCGCCTCTTGGACTTTACCCAGGTGTATTTAGGTACGGATTTCGACCAGAAAAGGGGGCGAACTTTCCCCACCTCCCATACCATAATTTCCACCACCGTTCTCACGCCGAAAGGCGTGGGGTTCCACCTCTCGCAGCGGAGCACGACCAGGGCAGCAACCTTGGAGCGATTTTGGACGCGACAACGGTAGAACTGATCCAACCATGGCTTTGGACGATCGATATCTCGAGTTAAAAGCGATATTTGGTTTATTCCTTCCTTTTCTCTTGATATTTTAATCACATGGGGTTTGTATCTTATTTTGCTTGCATGTTAGGCTAGTTAATTATATCTTAGGGCTAAATAGTAGTTTAGTTTAGTATTTGTGATGACTTGATGGATTGATTACTATATTATGTGATTTATCATGTTGAGAATTATTTATATGCTTAGTTATATTATTTGTTTGATTGATGTTTACCTATGGATGAATCACGACATCTTTAGGGCATTAAACTAGACTAAACACATGATTGATTAAGTAATTAAGGTAAGCCAAATGCTTGAAAGAGGTGGTTAACTTAACGACCGAAAGGTGTAGTTTCTAAACGATCCGAAAGGACTTAGATACCTCTGGAAATCTAACATGATAATTTTATGTGACTAAAATCCGACACGATAGTTTTGGCTTAGTCATTTACTGTCACATCCCGACACATAGGATATGACAATCCCGCCGCGAATACACAATCTCTATGTACCCGCAGGGCGTTTCCCTGCCAGTTACAAAGTTTGAATTCCAACTTACCATGATTTACCAGGCTAGGTTTCTAAGACTCATTGAGTCATCATGGCAAGATATTTTTGGCTTAATCTTCGCTTGACTTGATTGAGCCCGTCTGTGCAACCTGGAACCCACAACCATTGTGGAAAACATGCAAAAGTACGGAATGAGAATTTAATTCTCAGTGCAGGTTTTAGTTCCAGTACGTGAATTTAAGTTAAAATCCAAGTTCTAGAAATAATACCCGAAAATAAAATAATTCATTTATTTTATAAAACGAGACATGTTGAACATTATCTTTATTTAACATAACTTAAAATATGCAAGTCCCAATTTTAACAAAATCAATTGCAAATGATATCTAGCATATGGTTATAATCAAAACCGGATGAAGCAACAAAATCTGACTATAGCAAAAGTCATGTACATGTCGGAACTGAACACGTGGCACGAATCCCATCACAGACAACACATGTCTGAGCGTGACAGGAAACTGAGCGTGTTAGGGGTCCGAGCATTACATGCTGAGCATAGCATGAGTATGGACAAATCACATAACATTCATATAATTCCATAATCATAACCACTCAGGTCTCATATCCCAACCGGTTGGACACATAAGGAGACATTTCCCTTACCTGGCCGGCATGAGAGATTACATCTCTTGACCAGGTGGCATGAGGGATCTTTCCCTTACCTGGCCGGCATGAGAGATGTAACTCTTGACCATGTGGCATGAGGGAATTCCATATCCGCATAGCGCTATCGAACTGGCCGAAGCCGGGGGCCAACCGACTCCAGAGAGTGATACAAAATCATACAAAATCTTTCTTTTACTTGGCCGGCATGAGAGATTACATCTCTTGACCAGGTGGCATGAGGGATCTTTCCCTTACCTGGCCGGCATGAGAGATGTAACTCTTGACAAGGGACATACATATCATGTCAGGAATATCCTAGTAAATCAATTCAATCAGATCATTCATGAGTCAGATTTATCAATCACAATGGCATATCCAAATATCTGACTGTATTTCTTTCAAATTTCTCAAATGGAGAACATTCTCAAAATGAAGTTTTCTCAATATTTGGGCATTATCCTTTAAAAATGCTTGAATACGATCATGCAGGCAAACGGATTTACAATATGCATATAAATAAAAACATATTTTTTTAATTACTTAAACTTTAACAAAAATCCAATGTAATTCTGCACCTGAATCGCCAGCTTAAGTGTAGTTCCTCGAGATCCTATGTTGACTCGGGTGCTTAACGACCATCTTATCTGAGGTTTTTAAGCTTAACAGTCCTTAGGCTCGATAGTCTTGTATTTTAAGTAATCCTAGATCAATTTCCTGATAAGAAGGGTCGACTGTCTTAACGACTATTTGATGATTGCGTAGAGTACTTAAGTTAAAATTTAAACAACCTAATTCTAGACGGTTCTTGGATTACCATACTAATGGTCTGGGTTAACCAGACTGATTGAGATTTGGATGATCAAGTTCAGATTCCTTGTTAGGGTATTTTGTTTTAAAATATATTATTAAATATTTTATTTTTTTATTTAATACTTGGTTTTGACTTTCCAGTTATTAATAAGTTATGATAAGACTTTGTTATTAGTGAATAAGACGCCATTAAAATTTTATCTTGTTCAAACTTAATACATTTTTAGTTTAATTACTTGTTAACAAGATTGTTTAGTAATTGATGATATAATGATATATATATATTATTTCATGTGTACTTAACGATTTATTAATAAAAATGGAAATACTAGAAATATATAATTTCTTTTTATATATAGACATTACGAATTTCCTTATATACTTTAATTGTATAAAGATACTTGAATTTCTTTTATTTTACAATTCTTATCTTAGTGTTGAAAGTATAAAGAACTAGCTAACTATTAGTTACATAAAATATGAGATTCTGATATCATACTAATTAAGGTAAAGCGTTGTTTTGTTAAATCATTATTTAAGTATACAAACTTTTACGTAAAATAAATAATTTTGATTTCTCATGTGTCCATAAACTTATTAATTATGTCAGCTAACCATTGCTACAATTAGTTTTGTCATCTTTTAATCCAAATCAGCTTTAGTTTTATGACATGCAAACTATTAATACTGGTCCAGTCAAAGATGAATGTCAAGAAGTAAATGGTGATATCGTTAGATAGTTCAAACTTTACTCTTGTTGCATTTACAAATTAATTTCAGTTCTCATATGACTTCAACTAACAATGAGCTAACATACAAGCAGACTAGGAACGAGCCTAGAATACACATGTTGGATTCAAACAAAAGAGAAGAAAAACCAACTAATATAGGTTCGAATTCAGAGTTCAGTAAAGGATACAATCCCGACAGGTTTTATACTATTGCGTTTCCACCTCTCAAACTTTACTGGTTTTCTACTCTAGCATCTGAAATTTGTAGAGCAGACGTTGGAAGTTTATGAATCAGTCCTTAAACCTTGTAAATTAAACAGCCCCTGATTTCCTTAAATAGTTTACAACGAAGCCCCTGAAAGTTGGGGTTTGTTTACCAGTACTCGATTATTAGGCTATACGACTATACCAATCGGTACAAAGGTTATACCACCCTTCTACTTGATGTGGCGCCTCATCACTGGTATAACCATGGTACAGAAACATGTACCACACCCAATACCAAACCAATTTGGCTTCTAACATCCCATTGTTTCGAATCCAAAAGAGAATCCAGAAATTGAGCAAGTGAGTGAGGAAATACCTTAATTGAACCGCCTAACCTCGGCCCCCTGTTTCTCATTATCCCAATACTCTTTTTCTTCTACTAATTCCATATACCCTCAACATCCGAGATAACTAAAAGAGGAGGAAAATTAAGGAGTTGCACAAAAATGAAAACAAGAAGGAAGATGGTGATCTATTTATAGGCAAGGAAGATGTTACGTGGCTCGAGTCCAAGATGCCATGAAGTGAAGTCGGTAGAGAGGATAAGCTCACCTGAGTAGGACCCACCTGTCGGGTCGGTTTAGAGAGGATAAGCTCACCTAATTAAACATATGCAAATGATCTATTTATAGGCAAGGAAGATGTTACGTGGCTCGAGTCCAAGATGCCACGAAGTCAAGTCGGTAGAGAGTAGGACCCACCTGTCGGGTCGGTTTAGAGAGAAGAAAGGATAAGAACGAAGATAGAGAGAATAAGGTCTAGAGAAAGATTGACTGAGGTGGCATCTCCTTATTGACGAGTCGTAGGCCATCCCTGGATTTAGGGTTTCAAAATCCCAATATTTTTCGGAGAAGAAGGAAAGAGGAGAGGATCAAACGGAGCGGAAAAGAAAAGAGAAAAGAGAAGAGGAAGGAGATGGTGCCAGCGAAAACTGGATTTTTAAAATTTGTCCTTTGGGATATTCCGTGGCAGGGTTTATGCAGCCAAAAATGCTGCAACTCATATAAATTAATATTTATAATTATTCTCATTAGGATTTCAATTATTTTGATTGTGAATTTCAGTATTAACTTAAGCTTTGATTTTGCTATAATCATGAAGATTAGTTATAGATACTACACAAGTTAAAGGATTTCGATTTCGAGTGAGTTTCACTATTACTAATTAATTAATGGTTTAGGGATTACTAGTTATAAAATTTTATTTGTTCTAATATTATTTTTCAAATTAGTCTAATTAACTTAATTGTACTTAGTCTGCTAAATCTACAGTGTTACATTTACGTGGTGAAAACCGAGTTCCAAACCAATTCCAAACTGAAATTGTGATGGCTGAGGCTAGGATTTAGGTCTGATTGACGAGTAACCTTCACAAAATATAGTATTAAATTATCAAGTTAGAACAGAGAGTTTGGAGTATATTTCGGAGCGACTTATATAGATTTCGGTTCGAAATCTATATATTTCGGTCCGAAATCCTTGCTGTCCGTGTGAAAATACGTGTACTAGGAACTTCAAAGCTAAACTAAATGAACCTTAAACCTTAGTATATTCATTTGCATATGTTTCAGTCCAGAAAACCATAAAAATAACCCAAAAATATTTAGTTATTTGCACTTTAGATAATTGTCTTTTAAAATCATAAAATCCCAAAAATTGTCTTGTCTAGCTTTCGTGAGAAAGTAAAGTCTAGTAATCAATTGTACCGTCTCTTGGGTTCGACTCTTAGCTTTACCAGAACGACTAGTGAGGTAAAACAAGATATAAATTTATTTGATACCTAGTTTAAAGCCTTCATCACTAATAAGATTAAGTTTATTGTGAATCATGGTACATACTCTAAATCATGTTTTTTTATTAATATTTTTATAAATTGTAAATCTAGTAGCAACAACAGCAGTAAGAGAGCCGCTAAAATCAAGTGATATGAATCGAGGATTTCGTCAAACTCGACCTTGTATCAATATTGGAAAGTCAGTGGCGGAGGCACACGAGTGCAGGGGTGGGCTGTTGCATCTCCGTGATCTCCATTTCTCCTATATTTTTAGTGCTAATTTTGATCATTTTATAGGCTCCGTTTGGATGGCTTCTTCCTAGAATAAGGAATAAGGAATAACTATTTTTTATCAATAAATTTATTTCTAACCATCCAAACTCTTCACAAAAGTTACACACTTCCCAATAAAATTATCCCTTTCCAATAAATTTCTTACCTTCTTTCTTCTTCCTACCTTATTCTCAACGCATCCAAACGGAACCATACATATAAGTTAAGTAATATGCTCCCCAAACACTCAAAATTACAAATTTGTCCCTGATTATTTATTTCCGGCTCCGTCACTGTTGGAAGTTCGAATTAACGATCCAAACCGTTCATCTTAAAAAAAAAACTTATCAATTTAAACTTAAAACATAAACCATTCCCGATCGAATATGACTGGTTCCATGACAAAGGATTCATTAAACTTGTGATTTTAGTTGGAATAATAAGTCACCAACTTCGGAATGGGATGGCAAAATCAAGCACTTGACCAATCAAATCCACTCATGGCCAAACAAAAACCATCACCGCCCCAACTACTTGAACAAATTGATAAAAAAATTCTTGACTTCAAAATCCTTACATCCTTTCCAACAAGATCCTAAACTAGAACACAAACTTTTACAGGAAAGAAATACTGAATCCCTCAACAACGAATACTGGAAACAACGTTCAAGAATCAAATGGGCAGAAGAGGGTCACAAAAATACATGTTTCTTTCACATTGTAGCCACGGTGAGAGAACTTCACAACAACATAAATGAGCTGGTATCTGAATCTGGCAACATCCTCACAGGTGACTCACAGTTTACCGAATTTTTTATTAATAATAAATATTATAAAATAATAAACGTTTTTAGTAAATCGTGGATAGATTTAATATTAGTAGTAATTACATTACCAATGGCGACTTCTGGGTACGCAGAGAGAGAGAGAGGGACCCGCCACGCAGAGAGAGAGAGAAGAAAAGAGACGGAAAGAAGATGAAGTTGGGCCCGTCTGGAAGAGAGAGACAGAGGAAAAATATAATTTTTTAATAAATTTATTTATGGAAAAATTGGATATAACCCCCTCAAATCTTGCTTAATTGGATATAACCCCTGCAATTATTGAAACTGGATATAACCCCCTTCAATCTTGTTGTTTCTGGATAAAAACCCCTCTCATTAGTTTTAGCAATATTTTTAAATAAAATATTTCAGTTTTGAAAATATAGGACCAAACTATCCTTCATCCTTCACCTTCCCAAATCCTTCCTTTGTTTTTCCATTAGCGATACTATACTTGTACTGATTTTCCAAATCCTTCCGATTTTATATTTTATAATGCTGAGTTTTTCTTAAATCTGTTCTCAGTCACATAATCGTTTCTTCCCAACAAAAATATATCATTATAAAAATTTATTATAAATCAATTGTAGCAAACAGTAGCGAAAGAGTGCAACGAGATTATAAGATAAAAATTTTTGGAAAAATATGTCAGAGGGGAAAAAACCAGGGCTCTAGACGGTCCTTTCCTTTGATTCGTGTTATTTAATTTATTTTGAATACAAACTATGCACTAAAAAAGGCCAAACACAAAACTTTCTCTGTACATGGTCAACCAAAGTTCTGTATTCACGTCACTATTCTAAATGCAAGCCGCATTTTCTAGTTCACTCCAAGACCTCTTTATCATTTTTTTATTCATAGCAAGCTCTTTATTTAAACCATTGTAAACGATTTTCGGAGCTAAGTTTAATTCAGGAGAAGGAGGCGCGAGTTGTGGATGACGAAGGGTCTTCTGGTCATATATTTTTAAGACAATAATATTTAATTTAAAACATTGCTAAAACTAATGAAAGGGGTTTATATCCATAAACAACAAGATTGGAGGGGGTTATTTCCAATTTCGAAGATTACAGGGAGTTATATCCAGATGAACAAGATTTGAGGGGGTTATATCCAATTTTCCCATTTATTTATAAAATCAAATAAGTAATCCAAAAAAATTGTATAAATGTAGAAAATAATTATGTTGCTAAACCTTCCTTAATTTATTGTCTAAATAAACATTATAATTGTCCATAAAAAAATAATTAGGTTAAGTAAAAAATACTGTAGTAAAATTAGTAAACAGATTATTTTTTTAGGTCTTCCTTAATTTATGCAATGAATTGTCTACCGGTCCGACCGATTCGAGCTACCGGTCCGACTGGTTCGACCAGTCCGACCATCGACCCAGTAGCCTCGTCGGTTCAATGTCCGGTTGGTTTTCAAAACATTGAGTAAACATGACAGCTGACGCGGTTTATTCTTCTTCCCTATCTATCGGTGGTTAATTAATTACTGTCGAGTGTCAACCATGTTACTAAAATGAATAAGAGGGACGCGGTCACGCAGCAGTCGGGCGTGAAATAACTTGAGGGTTCGAAACCCAAAGAAAATGACGTCACGCAGTCGGCGCTATTGGGCAATGGCTCAGCTGTTTCAAAACGAGTGAGCTGAGAGTAGGCGGGGGTAACGTTGATAACGAAAACGGAATGGCCCGTTCCGTATTCTGTTTCGTTTCAGTAATGGTATGTACCGGATTGATTCGTCATTCATTTCGTTTTGACAGAACGTGACGGAATGGCTATATTTGTACCGTATTCCACACAGATTAGTCACGAAATGCATTTCGTTTTCCGTTCTGATAACCTACTATCTAGCTCATAAATCTCAACAAAGAATTTAGATAAAGAATAGTAGGAATTTCTAATTTTATTTCACTCTAATTAGATTAGTATATAGTTTTTCTTGGTTTACAGAATGTCTAACCCCCTCTCTTCATGGAGGGGGGTTTCTATTTATAGTAATCGAATAGCACCTCTCCAGATCTTCTGTGGCCTATTTGTGACGTCATTTCCCCTTTTAACTGCGATTTGAAGGTCGCCGAAACCTCTCTTAAACTCGATCTGCCTCTTCCTTGGCTTCAACCCCAAGTGCGCTCGCGCGGGGTTATGTCGAGGTTTCTCCTGCAGGCTCCACTTGGGAGGTCACAAATCATCCCATGGCCGTTATTACAATTACTTGCTTTGGGGGATCGTTCTCTCTCGGGGGCCCACAGGAAAGTGTCCTTTCTAACGGCTTCTTACCCTGGGCCCACCTAAAGCACAACGGCACTGGGTCCGGCTTAGTCATGACGGTTTTCGATCATCTTTCCTTTAGGAACTCCAAGAGGGATTTCTTTATGCGACCTCTTTTGGTCCTCCCATGTATTTGGGCTCTAGGCAAGGCCTCAAACAACCACTGGGCCCGTATTATGTTCTGACTGTATCACGTTCCGTTTGTGAAACAAAATGAAATTTCGTTCCGTTACACGTTCCACATGGGCGGAACGGAATGTTTCTACGATTTCACGGCATTTCGAACGTTTCCATCCCAAGGGAGGGAAGGAAAGTTGTCGCATCCGGCCTCGATTCCTACTACGAAGGCTCCCTCCATCAAGAAGGGACCTGCTCCAAACTCAAAGGCTTCCGCGATGTTCAAGGTCGCAAAAGGGAATCATCCTAAATGCTCTAAACTTACTTCTTCGCGCACCTCTGACCGTTCCAAACTGGCTCAACCCGAATCAAATCAGCCCTCTGAGAAGGCATTGGCAGGAAAGGCTTCGACGGGAGGGGGGTTAGCCTCTACTGCGCCCAAGAAGAGAAAGCGCAATGATGATTCGTCCAAGCATTCTTCATCAACTTCTCCTGGACCCCCTAAAGCGTCTGCTGGTCGCGCCTTGGTGGTTGCTGCTGCTCCTGGGAATGTGCCCAACAAATCATCTGAAATTGCGTCTGTCGGAGCAGAGTCTACACAAGTTCCTCCCTCTTCCTCTTCTCAACGTCGTCCGACTAAACCTGACGAATCTTGGCGCGCAGCTCGCGTCAGGAAGATTTATGAGGATGAAAAAGTTTCGCTACGTCTTCCTGGTCTGAGTGTGGATCCTTCGAAGACTCAGGTTCGTTTCATCGTTCCTCCTTCTACACGCATATTAATTTTTTTTTTCGTACTGACTTTGCTTTGTCATGCAGATGTCTCGTCTAGCAGATTCTCTTCATCATGTGTCCCTCGACCTATGCCCTCAGATCAATGACTCGCTTACTGGTTTGACTATGGATGACAAGTTTATGCGGATGCATTCGCTGTTGATGGAGTTAGGGTGTCTGCAGGCGAACATTCATGATCATTCTCGTAATTTCGGGAATGCTTGGATGAAATCTTTGTCTACTTTGGCCACCAAGAATGCGGAAATCGACCGAGAACTGCGCTCGCTCCGCGGAGAACAGGAATCAGATTGGGGTTTCAAAGTGGACTTGTCGCAATTCTCCTTTGCGGCTCGAGCTTCTGATGAGGACAGGTTAGAGATGACGGCGCTATTTGAAAAGTTCACCGCCTCGCAGGATGCTTTGTTGGTTCGTGCCAAGACTGCAGAAGCGGATAAAAACTTGATGTCTGAGATGCTCAATCGAGCCTCCAACGTCAATGTTGATCTGCAAAACCAACTTTCAGCGGTTCGCGCCTCCCTGGATCAACGCGATGCGCAGTTGGACAAGGCTAAAGATCTTATCTTTCAGCGAGATGGAGCCATATCTGACTGGAAGAAGACGTGTGAGAAGGTAGCGCGTCAAGAGAAGGAACGGATGGCTGAACTCGCGAGGTTGAGACTGACCAATGAGTCTTTGGTGCAACAGAATGGAACATTGTCGAGCGAGCTCAAGAAGAAGGATCAAGAACTAGCGAAAATCGGTGAAGAAATATCGCGTGTTAAGTCTGAAAGGGATCAGCTAGCAGCAGATAAAGACTGCTTACACTCTGAAGTGGTCCAGACCTCCTCTCTGCTACAGGAGTCTTCTGTTCGTCTTGCTGAACTCCAAGCTGAGGTTGAGAAGCTGAAGTCTCTTCCTCCTTCCAAAGGCAAAAATGTTTGTACGGATAAAGGAGAGGTTCTTTCTTCCCATGATTTTTTGCAAGCGTTTCTTCAATCTTCTAGTGCTCAGGCAGCGGCCACCCGCCTTGTCTGTGGGGGGCTCTATTACATGCTTAAACTTAAATGCGACCAACTGCGCCAATACTATCCATTCACGAGGGAAGAATTCGGGATCATGGACCCCGCTCCTGAGCCCGACGTTGCCCTATCGCAATGTCGTTGGGACGAAGAAAGTGGTGATCTTATCTGTCAAGATGAGGAAGGTGACCGGGTGGTGGAGTTAGGTATGGAAGTGACGAAACCTTTCTTAACTCCTCGCTACCCTTGGTCGAGCTCTGGCGCCGCCTGGCCCTCGGACATAATTCGCCCCTCTAGGGAAGAGATTGAGGCCGAAGACGAAGATGGGGAAGGGTCTGACGAGGAGAGGTCTGCAGGGGTAAATACCTTTGGGGAGGCAGGGCCCGTTGCCGAACTAGCTGAAGATCTTGCTCGCCTTTCTCCTGACCGTTCGCAAGGTCCGAGTCATGCAGAAGGAGCGAGGTCACTTAATATATCTGAGCAGTTTGATCAGATGATGGACGAGACAAGGGAGTATAACTTGCTTCATCCAGATCTCCAACTGAGTGATTTTAGTCTCCCTGGTGGCTCCTTAGGTGGTGATGTTCCCGGGGAATCTCTGGATGGAGAGCCATGAGATATTGTTCCATGTTTTGTTGTTCTCTGTTATTGTTGTGTGCTACTATGTAAACATAAACCTTTTGGATTATAGTATTTACTTTGAAAGACTTATCTCGTTATGCATCCTCCCTTTTATTGTTGTGTCTTGGATTATGTAACTGTTTTGTTATTATTTGTTGTCATGATGACTTGGTGTTGCTAAGATAAATCAGGATGTTGAAGATAAACACCATAAAGTATAAATAAGGGGAGCGACGATGTTAGTGCGTAAGGCAAGGTAGGGTTCGTAAGCGAGACGTAAGTAAGAGTGCGGCGAAACGTATAGCAAGCTAGTGTACTAGTGTACAGAAACAAGGCATATTTGATAAAAGTAAGAGAGTCGATGATGTTAGTATGTTGAGTGCGACGAGAGCATAACATAGCATAGACAAAGCATAATAAAATGGGGCATAGACAGATTTGAACTCATAATTTCTCATAAAGGTACATGGTGTCTTTAATAATACATGCTTGGCAATGCTAAGGGATGTTGTCTTTCTTTCCTAACTAAAATGAGGGCGGGGAGTCATTGTATACAAGGGATGTTGTCTTTCTTTCGTCTCTATGACTCTCCTTCCACCATGAGAGAGCTCGACTGAAGAGCTACTCTCTTCTACCATCTCGCTGGAAGACGACGTTGTGTTGGACTGGGCTCCCTTGGATTGAGTGGAAAGTGTGCATCGCCGTGCCATCGTTAACGTCGAGGTTGATACCTCTTTTGACGAGGTGTCTGCGGCGATCTTGCTCCTTCCTCTCAAAGGGGACTAACCCGTGATATAAGCTTGCCCTCTCTCTCGCGCCGAGCATTTCCCATCTGCCGATGAAGGCTGGCTGACGGCGATTCGAGGGCGACCTCGACTTTGGACGAGACGAGGTCGTCTGGACTGGGGGCCAAGCTTGCGATGAAGTTTTGTCACCGCCGTCGTCTTCGTTTGTGTGGGCTTGAAACGGCTGAGTTTTGTTATTTTCATTGACTCCTGACTCTGCCGCCAAGACCCACTTCGACGGATGTCTTGCTTGCGCACACGGTCAAGCAAGGCTATCCGCCGATAGGGAAGGTTCAGTATGCAACAGGAGGAATTTCACCTCAGCTGTTCTACTATACCTTCCCGAACTTATCAGCTGTTCTACTATACTCTCTGCTCTTCACCCTCTTTCTCTTTTTTTTTTTTGTTTGTTTGTCATCTTGGCTCAAGCTTAAAGTAAAGTGCTTAGGATCTTGGGGGGAGGGAAAAGATAATGGGAATTGTTGGGATGAAGATGTCTGTGGGGTATCTCCCTATTTATAGGCGTCCCCTACCGACAATGGTGGGCCCCCTGCTGTCAGGTTGAAATAAATGCTAAACTACCACATTAAATGCTAGATGTGCGCTGTGGCTCTGAGTAGTTGGGTTATGTCCTTGAACCACGCCGCATATATCGGGAATCTAGTGATTGCCTCTTTGTGAAGATTATGCTGGATGAGCGGGGCTATCCTCAACGTATCGTTAATAAGACGTCTTATGTGATGAATTTGTTAGACCTGTTAACGCCCATATATGTGACGGACCGCCCAGGACTTATGATTATTGTCTAGCAAAAATAAAAACTGCGTATGACTTGTGGCTAATGTCTGGCGATATGGCAGAGTGCGCATAGCTTTGCGGCTAATGTATGTTGGTATGGCAGACTGCGCATGGCTTTGCGGCTAATGTCTGCTGATATGGCAGACTGCGCAGGGCTTTGCGGCTAATGTCTGTTGATATGGCAGACTGCGCATGGCTTTGCGGCTAATGTCTGTTGATATGGCAGACTGCGCATGGCTTTGCGGCTAATGTCTGTTGATATGGCAGACTATGCATGGCTTTGCGGCTAATGTCTGTTGATATGGCAGACTGCGCAAGGCTTTGCGGCTAATGTCGTGCTATAATGTTGTAAGTGATCAACGGCATATTTTAACAGTGAATTCGAAAGTAAAGGAATTTGCAAGCTTGAAAAGAAATCATTTTATTGAATTGCAAGTTACACTTTGACAAAGACAACTTAGGCTACGATACAAAGTCTTTTCATGTGTTACATTGCTTGAAGAAAGGTAAACAACGTGAATAACACAAATTCCTAATTAACTGAACCCTAAGGCTACTTCGCTTCTTCCTTGGAGGCTTATGCTACGGTACTGCTCCATCAAAGCTAGTTGCTTAGGCGAGGTGGGTCATTAGTCACTTGTAAAATTTGCGCAAATGAACAGCATTCCAAGCATTGGGAAGGTCGCGCCCTATTAAATCTTGTAACCTGTATGCCCGTCCTTCTATGGATCGAATCACAATGAATGGGTCGTCCCAAGCAGGATCGAGCTTTCCAATGTGCTTTCCGGTTGCTTCGACGCTCCTCAAGACCCAATCACCGGGTTGGAAATGTTTCGGGACGACCTTTCTGTCAAATTTTTTGCGCATTCTCCTTTGATATTCAGCCATCCTTGCTCGCGCTTCCTCGCGAAGCTCATAAATCGCTTCCAGTTCTACTAACTTTTTCTCATTATTTTTGGTCCATTCATAAGCGATGGTGCGCAGTGTGGGCTGCACGATTTCCATAGGAGTGACGGCCTCCATACCATACACCATAGCAAAGGGGGATCGTCCAGTTGCTGTTCTTGGGGTGGTGTTGTAGGACCATAGGATTTCGTCAAGGAAGTCGGGCCATGCCCCTTTGCTGCCTTCAATCTTTTTCTTAAGTCCCTCCAATATGGTTCGATTGGAAACTTCGGCTAGTCCATTGGTTTGAGGGTGACTAACTGAAGAGAAGAGAGAGCGTATTCCTAGCCCCTCGCACATGTCCTGAAATGGTGCGCCCGTGAACTGTCGACCGTTGTCGGATATGATGGTGTGAGGTATGCCATAGCGATAGACGATGTTGTGCTTGACAAAGTCGGCTACTCGTGGGGAGGTTATCAGGGCGAGTGGTTTAGCCTCTATCCACTTGGTGAAGTACTCGACTGCCACTACTAAGAAGCGCAGGTTTGCTCTTGCTGTAGGAAAAGGGCCTAGTATGTCTATTCCCCAAACGTCGAAAGGCCAGGGGCTCGCAATGGTGTTTAAAGAGGCAGGGGGCTTTCGCGAGACGCGAGAATGATATTGACATCATTCACAACGTCGCACGACGTCAATCATGTCTTTCCTCATGGTTGGCCAGAAATAGCCCTCCCTTTCAATGCGTTTGTCAATGGTGTAGGGGCTTTGATGACTGCCGCATATGCCACCGTGTATTTCGTCAATTAACTTTCTGCCTTGCGACTCACCGATGCAAACGAGCCAAGGCTTATGGTATCCCTTTTTCAATAGCTCACCTTCTAGGATGGTAAATTCGGGTGCCCATCTTTTAATTCTGCGCGCGGCTAATTTGTCTGCTGGTAGCTGTCCCGTGGTTAAATAGTCCTAGATGGGGGTATACCACTCGAGTTGGGCGCTGATCGGCAGGACTTTAGGCTCCGCTGTTGCAATGCAAGCTTTAGGTATCTCCATGATGGTAATGGGGGTGTCGTTGTTCATGTCTGATCCTTTTGCCAACTTGGACAGTGCGTCCGCTATTTCATTCATTCCCCTTGGCACATGTTCGATCATGGCTTCTTCAAATGTTGCTAGGACTTCTTTTGCTTTCTCCAAGTACTTCGCCAAAGTCGGGTCACGTACTTCGTATTGTCCGTTGATCTGATTTACCACGAGCTGGGAGTCCATGTATACCCGGACTTTTGTTGCGCCTGTCGCCTCCATCAGTCGCAGCCCTGCAATCAAAGCTTCGTACTCAACCATGTTGTTAGTGACAGGGAAGGTTATGTGGATGGCGTAGTAGAAGACTTCTCCTTTGGGTCCTTTGATCTGTATTCCTAGGCCTGATCCTCGTTCAGAGGCTGCGCCATCGACATGAACGTGCCATGTGGCCTCTTGGTCCCTTTTTCTGTTCTTCCTGTACTTTCGACCACAAAGTCCGCTAACACTTGTCCTTTGTATGCTGCCTTGGGTAAAAAAGAGATGTCGAATTCTGATAACTCCACTGCCCATTTTAAAAGTCGTCCAGATACGTCGAGATTGCCCAATGCCTTTCTCAAGGGAAGGTCGCTGATTACCTTAATAGGATGTGCCTGGAAATATGGTCGCAGTTTTCTGGCTGCAATGAGTACGACAAAAGCGCCCTTCTCGACTATTGAGTATCTTTCTTCTGCGTCACGCAGTATCTTTGACACGAAGTACACCGGTTTTTGCATTTCATCTTCCTCTCGAATCAATGCTGCGCTTACTGCGACTGCTGAGGCGCCAACATACAAGTATAATGTTTCGCCCTTGGTTGGTCTGCTGATGATTGGTGGGTTGGATAGGTAGGTCTTGATCTGTTCAAATGCCTCCTGGCATTGCGTGGTCCATTCAAACTTTTTGGTCTTCTTGATGGTCTGGAAGAAAGGTTTGCAGACCTCTCCCGAGCGTGCTATGAATCTATTTAGCGCAGCTATCCGCGCTGTAAGCTCTTACACTTTTTTTACAGTTTTGGGAGATTCCATGTTGATGATGGCTCGAAATTTGTTGGGGTGCACCTCAATGCCTCTTTCAGACACAATATAACCCAGAAATTTTCCACTAGACAGGCAAAAGAAACTTTTCTTTGGATTGAGGCGCATGCCGACGTCCCTCATTTTTTGAAATATCATGTTGAGGTGTTGTACATGCTCCTTGCCAGTGCAACTCTTAACCACCATGTCATCGATGTACGCCTCGATGATTCCTCCCAACTCGTCCTTGAAAACTTTGTTCACCATCTGTTGATATTCAGCTCCTGCATTCTTGAGACCGAAAGGCATAACTTTATAGCAAAATAGCCCTTGTTCGGTTATGAAACTTGTCTTCTCTTCATCGTCGGGATGCATTTGTATTTGATTATACCCTGAATAAGCGTCCATGAAGCTGAGATATTTAAAGCCTGCAGTGGAATCGATGATGGCATCGATGCTTGGTAATGGGAAGGGCTTCTTGGGACATGCTCGATTTAAATCAGTATAATCTATGCACATGCGCCATTTCCCATTAGACTTGCGCACCAAGACGGGGTTTGCCAACCAACGGGGGTACTCCACTTCCCTTATAGCTCCTGCCTTAAGCAGACGATCAACCTCGTCTTGTACAGTTTTTCTCCGTTCCAGGCCTAACTTGCGCTTTCTTTGCTGGACTGGGCGCGCTTCCTCATATGTATCGATGCGATGCTCGGCGATTGCTCTATTGATGCCTAGCAACGTGTCGTTCTCGTCGGCAAAAATGTCTTTATTGGCAATCAAACATTCCCTTACCATGTTCCGGTCTATCGCAGGTAGCAGGGTGCCAAGTTGGGTCACTTGACCTTCTCGCAACACGACTGGTTCTGTTTCTTCCATGGCCTCTGTTGAAAAGGCCTTTGGTGGTTCTTTGCTCAGCACGCCTAGACTTTCCATAAATTCTTGGCTTTTTTTAGATCGCTCGATGTGAGCAATCTGTGGTGCCATGGTAATTCGGTAACATTCCTTGGCCACCTGTTGCTCTCCTCTGACTATACCAACCCCTTGCGGGGTCGGGAATTTAATCATCAAGTGCGGAGTGGATGCGACTGCTCCGATGCTGTTGAGGGAAGTGCGTCCCAAGATAACGTTATAGGCGGATGGAGCGTCCATTACGATGAAGCTAACGTTAGAGATCACTGTTTGGGGTGCGTCCCCGAACAATACATCCAGGTCAATGGTCCCCAATGGTTTCAGCTTGTCACCAGTAAACCCTACGAGCGATGTCATCATCGGCTGTAAGGGGTACTTCCCAAGGCCCATTCTCTTGAGGGCGTCGAAGTATATCACGTCGGCGGAACTGCCTGTGTCGACGAGAATTCGCTTTACTCGAATTCCAATGATTCGGAGCATTAAAACGATGGCATCGTCATGAGGCAGCTGGATACCATCATAATCATGTGGCCCGAATGAGATGACTTGAGTCGACTCTTGTCTATGCTGGATCTGGAAGATGTGAAAAGGTTGTTGCCCACGGGGATTTTTGGTTGCTTTACCCTCGATGAACATTACTGGTGGAGGGGACGTGTGTTGCTTTCTGTCTGATGTGGTTGTTTGGAGCCGCGAGTTATTGGGATGCTCAGTGCGACGATCGTAAGTGGTGGTCCCAAATTCATACACGCGATCCTGGGGTTCTGTGGTGACAAGGTACATTTTGTAATATGGTGCATGCTCTTCTGCTGAATTAGCACGACGGTTACGGTTTCGCCTTGAAGGTTTGGACTCTCTCCGCCGAGAGTATGGGGATCGACTGTGCTGACGATCTCTAGGTGAACTTTGGACTCTCTATAGAGAAGCGATCGAGATAATCGCGTGTGTGCTCGGAGGGGTGCTGTCGAACACCCATAAGGTCCATGCATGTTTTGGGTGGTGCTCGAACACTGGCAAATCTTTTAAGGAACTATTCTGTGAGGTCCCTGTAACTAGACACCGAGCCGGGAGGAAGTTGCGCATACCACTCCCAAGCAAACCCTTCTAACCGAGTAGGAAAAACGAGACACATGGTTCGCTCGGACGCACCAGTAATGAGCATAGATTCCCGGAAGGTATTAACAAAGGCTCGAGCATCGTGAGCCGGGTAAGCAGGATACTTGTCGAGACTCGCGAAATCCTTGAGGCGAAGGGCCTTTCCTTTGTAGAGGTGCCGAGCCAAAGCTCCGCGAGGAGGCGAAAGACTATCACGTCGCTTCCAGGAGATTTTACGCGAACGGTCCTTGCGCAGTCTGGACCTCCAATTGCTAGTGTCGCTCGTTTGAAAATGACTTGAAGACGAGGATCTAGTCGATGCGCTGTATCGACCGCGGTTCTTTTTCGAAGGTGACCTACGAGGTGATAGCTCGCTTGAGCTATGAGTGCTATATTCTGAAGATGGTGATCGTTTTTTGGGCCGTCGTGAACGGGATTTGGAACGGCCTCGTGTGTAAGAACGGGAATGATTAGGAACGTTGGTGTGTTGGAACGCCTGTGAGATAGTTGCGGTCTGTGATCTTCACTGTGCAAGGCTAGTTCCTCTCTGTTTGATAGTCTGGTGTACGTCTGGTTGGACGGTTGGGTTGGTACACCTGACTGATTGGCCGGAAATATTGGGTGTTGGTAGGGGTACTGTTGGGGTGGAGGTGTGACAATGACCGGAAGCTGGTACATTGAATCGCGAGGAGCTTGAAACTGCTGAGGGAAGGGCGGCTGCGGTTGATGGCTGTGGCTGCTGTGAACGGATGGGGGTGTGAGGGATGGCATTGTGGAAGGAAAGGTTTGTGGTGGTGGTTGATAGTTGCGCATGTCTTGTGGGGTGACATTGTTGATGATTGGAGGGTTATGATGTGGGGCTAAGGAGATGCTAACAGAGTGATCGGAGGTTTGCTCCGTTCCTGGGGGTGGAGGTTGTGGGGTGACATGCTGTTGTGAGGTCGTTGCTGGAGTGTTGAAGGTTGCACTGCTAGTCGCCATGGTTTTTGTGGATGGTGTATTAAAATCTAACATTTTTGGGTGGATATTCCTACTTCCTTTCATACGAATTGGAGCTCAAACAATAAGAAAAAGGTTGTGTTTCTCGATTGTTAGAATGAGCTCATGTAATTTACGGTGGGCGCCAGTTGATAACCTACTATCTAGCTCATAGATCTCAACAAAGAATTTAGATAAAGAAGAGTAGGAATTTCTAATTTTATTTCACTCTAATTAGATTAGTACATAGTTTTTCTTGGTTTACAGAATGTCTAACCCCCTCTCTTCATGGAGGGGGGTTTCTATTTATAGTAATCGAATAACACCTCTCCAGATCTTCTGTGGCCTATCTGTCGCCGAAACTTCTCTTAAACTCGATCTGCCTCTTCCTTGGCTTCAACCCCAAGTGCGCTCGCGCGGGGTTATGTCGAGGTTTCTCCTGCAGGCTCCACTTGGGAGGTCACAAATCATCCCATGGCCGTTATTACAATTACTTGCTTTGGGGGATCGTTCTCTCTCGGGGGCCCACAGGGAAGTGTCCTTTCTAACGGCTTCTTACCCTGGGCCCACCTAAAGCGCAACGGCTTAGTCATGACGGTTTTCGATCATCTTTCCTTTAGGAACTCCAAGAGGGATTTCTTTATGCGACCTCTTTTGGTCCTCCCATGTATTTGGGCTCTAGGCAAGGCCTCAAACAACCACTGGGCATGTATTCTGTTCTGATTGTATCACGTTCCGTTTGTGAAACAAAATGAAATTTCGTTCCGTTACACGTTCCACATGGGCGGAACGGAATGTTTCTATGATTTCACGGCATTTCGAACGTTTCCATTCCGTTCCATCCTAAAGGAATGTTAAACGAAAGAGAAAACCAGTTTCGTTTCTGAAAACGGAACGGAAACAAAAATGAAAGAAATAAACGAAACGTTAAACGGAACACAGAAATGGACTGCAATCAATAGGAATTAAAGAACGAAACGTTAAACGGAACATAAATATGTTTCGTTTGACGAAACGGAACGAAAACGAAAAAAAAATTTCTTTCCGTTATAAAAACAGAACGTAAAAAGAACAGTCGATTTTCGCTTACGCTTTTGACGTTTGACTTTTGACTACTGAGGGTCTGTTTTGACTTTTGACTTTCCTTGACCCCTTTGGAGGCTTGGTCCACTTGGATTTGGAATTTTGAATAGTCTCTTGCGACCTCTATCGGTTCCCTTGCATCCAAAAAAATGGATAGTTCCCATAACAACAAGTATAACAAATATAATACGGAGGATTTCAATACTATAATTTTTTTTTATATACAACAAAAATATTACAATCTCATTTCTGTATTTTAAATTTTAACTAAATATTGATTTTATTTAATTTCACGAGCAGTGGGTCACGTAAACCTTTAGGATTTTTTATAAGTTCATTTTATGCCAAATTAACAGGACAAAAAAAAATTAACGAATTAATTAATACTAGGTGGGAAAGCGCGGCTTTGCCGCGCCATAGTGAATTTTTGATAATTAACAAATGTGATATTTTGCTTGACTTATCTAATTTTTTTTTTAAGGATGACTTCAATTATTTTTTATATTGAGAATTTTGTAAATTTTTTCTTTCAAATTTCTTAATCTATTAACACTTTTAGAGGCATAAATTAGTTATGTTCCAAATAAGATGACAAATATAGAGAAAAGGTATAGAACATGCCATTTAAGCCCTCCAATTTTTTCATTGAATATGATCAATTATGTTGTAAACATTTTCAGAACTATACCACCTGATATCAACAATCCCTTTTTGGGCATAGCGTTTCTAAAAATGTGGAAGCAAAACATAAACCCCATTAGAATTAGTGATTTTTCTGTGAAAATTGATTTTGCAAGACAATTTATTTCTTAGCTACATTTTAGTATGGAGACAAAAATGAAAGAGAATTTTATGCCTTACTGTATTCAAGCGTAAGGCAATTTTTATTCTTTTTCTTTTCCCACTATTTCTTTCTCGGTTTCGCTCTCTTGCTGGAATAAAGCAGCAACATTTGTCAAGCTACTGAGAATACAAATTTCAATTCTAACCCTGCTCAAACATTTTTTTTTAGAAGACTAGGTAGCAGCTACCTACCCTGCTCAAACATTAGCAACTAATCCTCGCAAAAGTGATAAGGAGAGCGTAGCATCTAGATCAAACAAAATTCGAAATTATCAGACCCGATTAAGGGATTTGGGGACTTGGTGATACACTAAATGAGAATGAATTCATTTACCAGACCAAGCACTTGAGCTAATTCGCCTCCATCTCTCTCAAATAAAAGAGGATCGAGTTCGACGATCCATCGAGATCAGGCTTAATTGAAACCCCCGCCATGGCCATCTCTCTCTCTCTCTCTCGAAATTTCGTATAGTGGTGAACTGGGAAGAAGATAAGTCACTTCAATAGTCAATTCCCAATCCCCGATATTGTAGCTTAAAACCGAACGGTGCTGATTTTACGGAATTGACAGTTTGATGGGCTTCTAAATTAGGGTCAAGTTACAAAGGACTGAGGGAAGATATGGACAGATGCTGTTGGTCTTGGCCTCTTGGGGGAAATCAACGGAGGCTGGAGGTGACCGTATGTGAGGCAGAGATGCAAAGATTGGTATGGAGGAGGAGACGATAGTAAATTAATATATATCTTAGATTAACGGTTTTATGCTTTCACTCCTTTAATCTAGCATAAAATGACCTTAAAATTTGAATTTGACATTTTGATATTAAATTTACTAACGATGGTAAGCACTAGCCCCCCACATGCCAAACGCACCCAATTCATTTCAAACAGAATCCTCTCCCTTTCCCCCTCTCTCTGTATATAATCACACGGTAACAAACATATTTGAAAATGCATTGACAGGTATATTTTAATACAGAGGCAGCTGAGCGAGTTCCTTTGCCTGCCACAAAGAAGAATTGATTTTCTTTGGTTCAGAGCATAAAGCGAGATGATTGAGCATCTATGAGACTATGATCAACAATATCATATAGCCTTGGCCTGTTGGCCATGAATAGATAGACTTGTACAGAAACCAATATACACGCACAAGAATAATTAATGTCACCAGCTGTTAATTTATCAAACAATCGGACCATTTTATCTTTACGAAGCCAAAAAAAAAGAGTGTCCATGATTACAGCTCAACACAAAATAAGGGGCAACCAAACAAACACTTTAGAGCTGCTTAACATAGGATGCAAGCTTTGTTGTTTTTTTTTTTTTTTTTGGGGTGGTGGGGTGGAAGGTTATTACATCTAAATTTGTTCAGCAAGGCCTCTGATCAATGTGAGTGTGAGCCCGGGGACGGACCAAGATTGGGTAGCCCTTCAAGGTTCTGGTGGTCGGGAAAAACACCAACCTATCCTCCTCTGCAGCTTCCCAGCTGCATTTTCATTAGCTTTCCTTATGTTTATTCCAATTGAACCAACAAAACTAAAAAGATCCAGCTAAACTAAAGCCAAGTGACAACATTGTTATCATATATATATGAGATGGATGGTAAAGGCGTACCTAAAGCGGGTGACAAGGTGGTGCAAGAAAACAGAGATGACAACACGGGCGAGCTCATATCCTGGACAGAGCCGGGCACCCCCCCCAAAGGGAGAAAACACCCCTGTCGATGCCACTTGCTGATGGAAAGCATCACTGGCTTGCCACCTCCAGGGATCAAACACAGGTGCGCTCTTGAAGTACTCTTCATCCATGTGAACTGCTCTCAATGATGCAAATATCTTGCAACCCTTGGGAATGGTGTACCCTTTTAAGAAAGACAAGGTACTACTGAGTCTCTCATCTCATGTTCTTAATTAACAATTGATAAATTATGACAAAACAATACATGTAGATGGAGTAAAGTAATAGGAATAAAAAGAGAGCAAGGATGCACACACCTTTGTAGTTAATATCTGTCACTGCTCGCCTGAAAACCCCGCTCACTATATTTGCCACACGCAGTGTCTCACTGATCACCTGCAAATAGGACGCACATTGCTAGTAAAATTTGATTCTAATTAGTATAAGCACAATAATCTTTCTGCTTCATATTTAAAGTGTTCTGTATGCTGAACTCAGGCTAAGTTTGACTAGATCCAGAACTATTCCAGAACGAAAAATCTGTCTACGGCTCCATTGCATGTGTTCAGACTATAATAGATTTTATATAAATGTGTTGCTTTGTTGTCAGATTCAGAAGCTCTATGTATCTACTCCATCAAAACATTGAAAACCAAATCAAAGACCTTCTGGATGTGAATTAATACTGAAGACTTCTCTAGCTAATAATTTAGTACGCTTACACATTGGGTGAAAGGCATCGACTTGTAGTCGGTCCAATCGAGGGCCCCAGATTCATCTTCCTTCATGGCCCTGATCTTGTCTTGCTCATCCTGTCACATCAACACACATATAAAAATAATTAGAAAAAGGTTTAATTTTCTTTTTATTTGGCAGCAAGTATATATTTCGACTGAGAGAGTCATGCACAGAGCATATCTGAATATACACACACCCTGAGAAGTACGAGAGCAGAAGGGTTCTCAGTCAAGAATTTGACAGCGAGAGTGATGCTCGTGGAGGTAGTCTCGTAGCCTGCGACAAGCAGCGCAAGCAGGAAGTCGACAATCTCCTCCTCAGAGAGGGAGAAAGAGCCAGCTGCTTCCCCCTCGAGCAGCTCCTCCAGCATGTCCTTCTTATGCCCATTCATCGGTTGCTCTCCGGCCTCCTGATCTCTTCTCCTACTCCTTTCTTCTATCTTCTCTCTTATGGCTTCCCTCAGTGCTTCTGCCACCTTTTTCCTGGCCTGCTCATATCAGATTCAGATGGCTATATATATATATATATATATATGCTCATTTTGGTAATAATTATTGACCATGCATCTCTTTTTCTTTAATTTTTGTCAAAATTAAGTCAAATGATGAAACTCATTTGGCTTGTAAATTAGTATATCAACTTATCAAGCGTCAACATCAATGTTGCTACTTGCTACTATCAAAGTACAGATCAAAGGATATGGTTGGTTGGTAGAGGATTTTAATGAGGAGGTTGGCTGTCTAAATATGGATCGAGTTGAAAGGTATCAGAATCAAATTAAATTGTTGAGATCAACAAGTGGGGCTGGGCTGGGTCCAGTACCAAATAAATTTGTTACCTTGATGGCGCGACCGTAGGTGGTGAAGGAGAAGGCGAGGAAGGAGGGGAGGGGAATGGAGAAGAAGGCGTCAATGAGGAGAACGTACTCGCAGCGGAGGGCCTCGGTCCAGGGGCCGGGATCGATGCTGAGGAGCTGCTTGACGGTGAGGTCGAAGGTGAGCTTCTTGGCCTGGTCGAGGAGGAGGACCCTGACCCCCTGGCCATGACCCTGATCATGAGGATGAGGCAGCCAGGAGGACATGGTACGGGCGACGAGATGGTCGATGTGGACGAGACCGTGGTCGCGGAGGGCGGCAGGAGAGGCGAGGCGGGTGAGGGTGAGGGAGTGGAGGCGGCGGTGGGCGGGACCGGCAGGGATGAGGAGCAGGGAGTGGCGGCCGAGGAGGGTGGAGATGGAGGAGGGGTAGCTGCACTCGACGGAGCGGCCCTCGGAGCAGAGCAGGAGGCGGTTGAAGTCGGGGTCGGCGGAGAAGACGGTGCGCTCCCCAAAGACGTGGGTGGTGAAGAGGCGAACTCCGTGGCGCCGCACCCGCTCGGCGATGAATGGCTCAGGGTTCTCTGACTTGTAGGCGGCGATCAGCTTCAGCGTCTCCCCGATGACGGGCAGCCCCACAGTGCCGGGCGGCAGTTTGGTCGCGGCCTTCTTCTTCTGCTTCTGCTTCTGCTTCTGCTGCTTGTAGTTGTAGTAGAGCCGCGGAGTGAGAGCAACAGGGAGAAGCAGGAGTAGCAGCAGGAGCAGTAGAGCTGCGGCTGAAGAATAATAATGAAGACCACGAACAATAAAATCAATAATTCCAAATCCCATCTTGCTCTTGCTCTTGCTCTTTGCTCTTGCTCCTAATAAATTGACCAATTGACGATCGATCTCCTCCTAATTAATTCTCTCCTCCCCTCTTCTTATGGGCACGTCCGGTCCAAATGGGAATGAATCCCCATGCCTCGAACAGAACAGAAACAGAACCAAAACCAATCCAAAACCAAAGAGCCAGATACGGATACGGTGTGCGCGTGACTGTCGCCCGTTGGCGGTGGGCTGGTAATTTGTTCTCCCTATCTCACTGTGGACTGTATCCGCCCCTCTTAATTAATTGAAATTGATTCCATTCAGTTATCAGTAGCAATTAGTTAGCAAGCCTCTGTACTTAACTGTTTTATTGAGGATAACAAGCTTAACTTAATTATTTATTATTAACCTCTGCCTCCCCACCAAATACCAATTCCGTTTTAGTCATAGTTTTACTTCTGTTCTTCAACAGTCATATCATATCATGTGTGTACTATTTAATATAGGAAATTGCTTCCTGTAATCACGAGTATGCACAATCAACCAATCATAATGGTATCCATTGTAAACAATATATGGAACATTATGGCATTAATTTTTATTTGAAGTATATAGATGATTTTTAATCAATAATTTTAATATAAAATAACTTATTTTTAAACTATATTTTCTATAAGAAGATAAATTTTATAAATTGATTTGTTTAAGAATGATAATTAATAACGATTTAAACATTTCGGTATTAATAAAAATTATTGTATAAAAATTTATCTTATTTCTAGAAGAACAAAATTTATCCCCCATGTATTTTCTTGTCTTCGAATTTATTGTAGGCCAAATTTTCAGTATCCGTGTACGTATCACGTCTGGATTTCTATTTAAAATTAATGCGATATCAATTGTGTTTCTTTATTGTAAATGTGAAATGGTTGGATGAAAACTTAAAAAAAGTATTATTTATAGATAAAATATTGGCACCTTTTGGTGGAGGAGACATCCACTTAATTGCATCATTTGACAATACACCTTTTAATCGTATCTTTTGAGACATCAACTTGATTGCATCCTTTGGAAAGACATATATTAATTGAACCCTATGAAATATATGTTAAAAGACACCTTTTCATTCGCACCCATTCATTGAATAAGATTACATACTCACACCCTTTTATTTGTTAACATTTAATTAACCTATTTTTTATTTTTTAACAATCATATAAAATAAAAAAACTACACTTTATCATACACAATCACACCCTTTCATTTGTTATCATTTAATTAACCTAATTATGATTTCTCAATAATATTTTAAACTAAAAAGGACACTTTATGATATATTATCCCACCATTTCATTTATTAGCATTTAAGTAACTTAATAATAATTTTTTTAATATATATTTAAAATAAAAGAATATTTTATTATATTTGCAACTATATATATCTGCACTTTAAGAATGAGATGAAACAATTATCTAGTTAGTGTAAGGCATTTTTTTAGGACCCATTCATTGAATATAAACTACATGAATAAACCGTTTCGTTTGTTAGCATCTAAATAATCTCATTATAATTTATTAATAATAATTTAAAATTAAAAGGACAACTATTTATTTTACAAATAAGAATACAATTCTTTTTAATGTTTAAAAAATTTTTAGATTGTTTACAAATAAAAAAGTATTACGAAATATTAAAAAATGAATTGAATAAACAAAATTGTATTAAAAATATCAAATTTAATAAGTTGTTGAAATAAAATTTTCTCCATGTATCATGTTGTCTAATTACTATCAAATGGATGTCTTAAGGGGGTGTGATTTAAAAAGGTGCTTTACCAAATGATACAATCGATAATTGAAATAAATTGTTATCATTTAGTTTGAAATATCTTATTTGTACCTTTGGGACTATCCATGCACCTTTTTATTTATAAGATACATGGATAGTCTCAAAAAGTACAAATGAAAAGGTGCCTATCAAATGGATGTCTCAAGGGGTGTGATTTAAAATGTGTCTTGCTAAAGGATACAACAAAAAATTGGAATAAATTGTTATCATTTTGTTTGAAATATGTTATTTGTATCCTTTGGGATTATCAAGCACCTTTTCATTTGTACCCTTTGTCATGAAACAACATAATCCGACCCTTTCATTTTTTTACCACTTAATAAAATAAATTATTATTTGTTAATAATATTTTAAAATCAAAATGTCACGTCTTAATTATTTTAATTAAACCATTAATGTTTACATTTTGCATATATAATAAATGAAAGGGTGCAACTTTAAGTAATCATTAATCATCTATATAAGCATATATAAAGTAATAAAAATAATAAATAATATTAACAGTTGGTTAATAAGAATATTAACATTTATTAAGTTAGAGATGATTTTTAATCAACAATTAGAATTATAATTCAAATGTATACAAACTTATTTTTAAAGTATATTTCCTATGGGTGTGTTTGGAAGTGGAGTGAATAAGAATGAATAAGGAAATTTATGAATAAGAATCTTGAATTAGAATTAGGAGAATTGTTTATTCATGAATAAGGAGATGTTGTTTGGATAGTGTGTTGTGAATAAGAATAAGGAAAGAAAAAAATATAATAATGATTTGATTTTGTTTTGAACAATTTGTCATTATAAGAATGGATGAAAATAATATAATAATAATTTATATTCCTAATAAAAATAATATAAAAATATTAATTAAAAAACATTAAAGTAATAATTTAGATAATATTAATAAATACAATAATTATTATATTTATTATTTTAAAATCAATAAATAAAATTTTTAAATAATTATCATAATAATAATTGATTCAAAAAAATGAATAAAATAATACTAACAATATTAATGATAACGTTTAATTATAATATTTATTATGATTACTATTAAATAATAATTATTATAACGCTTAATAAATAATTATTATAATAATGATAATAATTAATAATTCATTAATAAATAAAATAATAATTAATAAATTATTATTATAAATCATTATTATAATTTTTAATAAATCATTAATAAATAATATAATTATTATAACGCTTATAAAATCATTAATAAATAATAATTATTAATTAGTAATAAATCATTATCATAATGCTTTGTAAATCATTAATAAATAATAATTAATAATTCAGTGAAATAATAATAGATAATACTTATCATAAATAATTATAATATTTATCATAATAATAATAATATTATTATTATTATTATAACATAAATAAATATTTATAATAATACTTATTATGACAATATATTAATTATTATTATTACTATTATTATTATTATTATTATTATAAAATCATTAATAAATAATAATTATTAATTAGTAATAAATCATTATTACAACGCTTTGTAAATCATTAATAAATAATAATTAATAATTCAGTGAAATAATAATTGATAATACTTATCATAAATAATTATAATATTTATCATAATAATAATATTATTATCATTATTATAACATAAATAAATATTTATAATAATACTTATTATTACAATATATTAATTATTATTATTACTATTATTATTATTATTATTATAAAATCATTAATAAATTATAATGATTAATTAGTAATAAATACTTATTATAACGCTTTGTGAATCATTAATAATTAATAATTAATAATTCAGTGAAATAATAATTGATAATACTTATCATAATAATAATAATAATAAATATTTGTAAAAATACTTATTATTATAATATTTTCCTAGCATCACCAAGCCATTCCAATTCTAATTCCTAGTTTTGGCTTGAATAAGAATAAGGTAGTGAATAGGGCATTATTCTTATTCCATTGTGTGTTTGGGTCACCTCACAATTGGCTAATTCATGAATAAGGCTTATTCAACTCATTCCATACACATCCTATAAGAATATAAATTTCATAAACTGATTTGATATATTATATTATTACATTTCACTTTATTTTTAGTTTTATCCAAAAATGAATTATCCTTTTTAAGTAGCATTTAAAAAAAAAATGTTCACACTTATATTATATATAGGTTCACACACATAACGTTATAAAAGTAGGATATCAAAAAAAAAAAGAGTTACAATAAGATAAAGTTGTTGGCATTTCATATATGTCCATAAAGTTGTTGAGACAATAATTAAACAACATGATACATGGAGAAAAATTGTATTACAAAATACTTTTTAATGCCTTTCATATATGTTAATAAAGTTGCTGGCCCAAATGCATAAATATGAAAAAAAATATTGAAAATAAATTTTTGTTAGATATTGAAATCAACATGATACAGGGAGAAAAATGTATTGCATAAAAAGTTACCTTACTATCTAGTAGAATAAAATTCATTCTCCATGTATTTTCTTTCTTCAAATTAGTAAAAGTCTAAAGTCTAAGCCTTTTATCCCAAACAAGTTGGGGTAGGCTAGAAATGAAACCCCAACCCTGGTCATTTCTTGTATATATGGCTGAGTTTTTACGCTGGCTCGCCAAGCCTATCGCAAGCATGCGGGCTTGAACCCTGGACCTCTTAGAAGAGAGCCAAGTGCTCTTCAAATTAGTAGCAAAGAAAATTTTTTGTGACCCGTGCACGTATCACATCTGGATTTTTATTTGATGGTGATGTGATATCTATTATATTTGTCACAATTTGAACTCTTTATCTCTTTCTCTCTCTCTCCGAAAACCACCATTGTTCTCGCTCTCTCTCACTTTCTCAAGCAAGTTTGCTCTCTGAATTTTGAGATGTGATCTCTCTTTTCTTGACGCTCTTGTTCGAGATTTCTATTTTTCTCTCTCTTGCGTGATCCAAATATCTCGTTAGTTTCGAATTGTTGAATTTGTGTTATTTTGCGGATCTCGAAGACGATGTCGTGCGATTTATCCTACTGCTCGGTTCGTCACTGAGATTTTTTTTGTGAAATTTTGCTTAATTCTGCTTCCTTTTTCGTTTCTTTTTGAATTATCAGATGCGATCACTATCATTTCTTTTTGAATTTGTGCTATTTTGCAGATCTCGGAGATGATTTCGTGCGATTTATGCTACTTCTCGGTTCGTCAATAAGTTTTTTTGTCAACTTTTGCTTAATTCCGCTTCCTTACTCGTTTATCTTTGAATTATCATATGCGATCTCTCATGTTTTTTTTTAAATGTTGTGCTATTTTGAGCATCATTTGACCATTTCAATCATTTCTGGATTTATTCTCAGTCATTTCATCAAAATAATCTACATTTAAACTCTTTATTCTCTCTAGAATATGATTCATATGTTATTTATTCAAAATTATTGAATTATATATGCTAATTACGCCTATAAAATGCAAATAATGCAATTTTGAGCATCATTTGACCATTTCAATCGTTTCTGGATTCATTCTAAGTCATTTCATCACAATAATCGACATTTAAACTCTTTATTCTATCTAAAATACGATTCACATATTTTTTTCAAAAAGATTGGATTATACATGCCAATTACACATATAAAGTGCAAATAATGCAATTCTGAGAATCATTTGGCCATTTCAATCGTTTCTGGAATCATTCTAAGTCTTTTCATAACAATAATCTATATTTAAACTCTTTATTATGTCTAGAATATGATTCATTTATTATTTATTTAAAAATATTGGATTATACATGCTAATTGCACATATAAAGTGCAAATAATGCAATTTTATGCATCATTTGACCATTTCAATCGTTTTAGATTCATTCTAAGTCATTCTATCGCAACAATCTACATTTAAACTCTTTATTCTATCTAGAATACGATTCATATGTTATTTATTCAAAAAGATTGGATATTATACATGCTAATTATGCATATAAAGTGCAAATAATGCACAAAAAGTGCAAATAATGCACAAAAAGTGCAAATAATGCAATTCTGAGCATCATTTGACCATTTCAATCGTTTTTGTATTCATTCTAACTCATTTCATCACAATAATCTACATTTAAAGCCTTTATTCTCTCTAGAATATGATTCATGTATTATTTATTCAAAAATATTATGTTATACGTGCGAATTGCGCATATAAAGGGAAAATAATGCACAGAGAGTGCAAATAATGCAATTCTGAGTATCATTTGACTATTTCAATAGTTACTGGATTCACTCTAAGTCATTTCATTACAATAATCACAATTTAAACTCTTTATTTTGTCTAGAATACAATTCATATGTTATTTATCAAAGATAGGATTGTACATGCTAATTGTTCATATAAAGTGCAAATAATGCAATTCTGAGCATCATTTGACCATTTCAATCGTTTCTAGATTCATTCTTAGTCATTTCAACACAATAATCTACATTTGAACTCTTTATTCTATCTAGAATGCGATTCATATGGTATTTATTAAAAAAGATTGGATTATACATGCTAATTACGCATATAAAGTGCAAATAAAGCACATAATGAGCAAATAATGCAATTCTGAGCTTTATTTGACCATTTCAATCATTTTTGAATTCATTCTAAGTCATATCATCACAATAATCTACATTTAAAGGATTTATTCTCTCTAGAATCAGATTGATATATTATTTATTCAAAAATATTGGATTATACATACGAATTACTCTTATAAAGTGCAAATAATGCATAGAAAGTGCAAATAATGCAATTCTGAGCATCATTTGAACATTTCAATCGTTTCTGGATTCATTCTAAGTCATTTCATCCCAATAATCTACATTGAAACTCTTTATTCTATCTAGAATACGATTCATATGTTATTTGTTGAAAAAGATTGGATTATACATGCTAATTATGCATCTAAAGTGCAAATAATGCACATACAGTTCTAATAATGCAATAATGAGCATTATTTGACCATTTCAATCGTTTATGGATTCATTCTAAGTCATTTTATCACAATAATCCGCATTTAAATACTTTATTCTTTCTGGAATACGATTCATATGTTATTCAAAAGATTGGATTATATATGCTAATTATGCATCTAAAGTGCAAATAATGCACATAAAGTCCAAATAATACAATTCTGAGTGTCATTTGACCATTTCAATCATTTTTGGATTCATTCTAAGTCATTTCATCACAATAATCTACATTTAAACTCTTTATTCTGTCAAAAATACGATTTTTATGTAAATTATTCAAAAATATTGGATTATACATGGTAATTACGCATATAAATTGCAAATACTGCACAAAAAGTGCAAATAATGCAATTCTGATCATATTTGACCATTTCAATCGTTTCTGGATTCATTCTAAGTAATTTCATCACAATAATCTACATTTAAACTCTTATTCTGTCTAGAATACTGTTCATTTCATTCAAATATATTGGATTATACATACTAATTATGCATATAAACCGCAAATAATGCACAGAAAGTGCAAGTAATGCAATTCTGAGCATCATTTGCCTATTTCAATCATTTATGGATTCATTCTAAGTCATTTCAACACAATAAACTACATTGAAACTCTTTATTCTATCTAGAATATGTTTCCTATGTTATTTCTTCAAAAATATTGGATTATGCATGCTAATTACGCTTATAAAGTGCAAATAATGCACAGAATGCGCAAATAATGCAATTATGAGCATCATTTGACCATTTCAATCGTTTTTGGATTCATTCTAAGTCATTTCATCACAATAATCTACATTGAAACTCTTGATTCTATCTAGAATACCATTCATATGTTATTTATTGAAAAAGATTGGATTATACATGATAATTATGCTTCTCAAGTGCAAATAATGCACATAAAGTTCTAATAATGCAATCATGAGCATCATTTGACCATTTTAATCGTTTCTGGATTCATTCTAAGTCACTTTATCACAAGAATATGTATTTAAACACTTTATTCTTTCTAGAATACTTTTTATATGTTATTCAAAAGATTGGATTATACATGCTAATTATGCATCTAAAGTGCAAATAATGCACATAAAGTGCAAATAATGCAATTCTGAGTGTCATTTGACCATTTCAATCGTTTCTGGATTCATTCTATGTCATTTCATCACAATAATCTACATTTAAACTCTTATTTCTGTCTAGAATACGATTTTTATGTTAATTATTCAAAAATATTGGATCATACATGCTAATTACGCATATAAATTGCAAATACTGCACAGAAAGTGCAAATAATGCAATTCTGATCATATTTGACCATTTCAATCGTTTCTGGATTCATTCTAAGTAATTTCATCACAATAATCTACATTTAAACTCTTATTCTGTCTAGAATACTATTCATTTCACTCAAATATAATGGATTATACATAGTAATTACGCTTATAAATCGCAAATAATGCACAGAAAGTGCAAGTAATGCAATTCTGAGCATCATTTGCCTATTTCAATCATTTGTGGATTTATTCTAAGTTATTTCATCACAATAATCTACATTTAAACTCTTTATTCTATCTAGAATACGTTTCCTATGTTATTTCTTCAAAAAGATTGGATTATGCATGCTAATTACGCTTATAAAGTGCAAATAATGCACAGAATGCGCAAATAATGCAATTATGAGCATCATTTGACCATTTCAATTGTTTCTGGATCCATTCTAAGTCATTTCATCACAATAATCTACATTGAAACTCTTTATTCCATCTAGAATACCCTTCATATGTTATTTATTGAAAAAGATTGGATTATACATGATAATTATGCTTCTCAAGTGCAAATAATGCACATAAAGTTCTAATAATGCAATTATGAGCATCATTTGACCATTTTAATCGTTTATGGATTCATTCTAAGTCACTTTATCACAAGAATATGCATTTAAACACTTTATTCTTTCTAGAATACGTTTCATATGTTATTCAAAAGATTGGATTATACATGCTAATTATGCATCTAAAGTGCAAATAATGCACATAAAGTGCAAATAATGCAATTCTGAGTGTCATTTGACCATTTCAATCGTTTCTGGATTCATTCTAAGTCATTTCATCACAATAATCTACATTTAAACTCTTTATTCTGTGTAGAATACGATTTTTATGTTAATTATTCAAAAATATTGGATTATACATGCTAATTACGCATATAAATTGCAAATACTGCACAGAAAGTGCAAATAATGCAATTCTGATCATATTTGACCATTTTGAATCGTTTCTTGATTCATTCTAAGTAATTTCATCACAATAATCTACATTTAAACTCTTATTCTGTCTAGAATACTATTCATTTCATTCAAAATATATTGGATTATACATAGTAATTACGCATATAAACTGCAAATAATGCACATAAAGTGCAAGTAATGCAATTCTGAGCATCATTTGTGGATTCATTCTAAGTCATTTCATCACAATAATCTACATTTAAACTCTTTATTCTATCTAGAATACGTTTCCTATGTTATTTCTTCAAAAAGATTGGATTATGCATGCTAATTACGCTTATAAAGTGCAAATAATGCACAGAATGCGCAAATAATGCAATTATGAGCATCATTTGACCATTTCAATCGTTTCTGGATCCATTCTAAGTCATTTCATCACAATAATCTACATTGAAACTCTTTATTCCATCTAGAATACCATTCATATGTTATTTATTGAAAAAGATTGGATTATACATGATAATTATGCTTCTCAAGTGCAAATAATGCACATAAAGTTCTAATAATGCAATTATGAGCATCATTTGACCATTTTAATCGTTTATGGATTCATTTTAAGTCACTTTATCACAAGAATATGCATTTAAACACTTTATTCTTTCTAGAATATGATTCATATGTTATTCAAAAGATTGGATTATACATGCTAATTATGCATCTAAAGTGCAAATAATGCACATAAAGTGCAAATAATGCAATTCTGAGTGTCATTTGACCATTTCAATCGTTTCTGGATTCATTCTAAGTCATTTCATCACAATAATCTACATTTAAACTCTTTATTCTGTGTAGAATACGATTTTTATGTTAATTATTCAAAAATATTGAATTATACATGCTAATTACGCATATAAATTGCAAATACTGCACAGAAAGTACAAATAATGCAATTCTGAGCATCATTTGACCATTTCAATCGTTTCTGGATTCATTCTTAGTCATTTAATCACAATAATCCACATTTAAACTCTTTATTCTGTCTACTATACGATTCATATGTTATTTATTCAAAAAAATTGGATTATACATCCCAATTACGCATATAAAATGCAAGTACTTCACAGAAAATGTAAATAATGCTATTATGAGCATCATTTGACCATTTCAATGGTTCTGGATGCTTTCTAAGTCATTTCATCACAATAATCTATATTTACAATCTTTATTCTGTCTAGAATACGATTCATGTGTTAATTATTGAAATAGATTGAATTATACATGCTAATTAAGTATATAAGTTGCAAATATTGTACAAAATGTGCAAATAATGCAATTATGAGCATCATTTGACCATTTCAATTGTTTCTGGATTCATTCTAAGTCATTTCATCACAATAATCTACATTTAAACTCTTTATTCTGTCTAGAGTACGATTCATATGTTATATATTTAAAAAGATTGGATTATACACGCTAATTACACATATAAATTGCTAATAATGCACAGAATGTTCAAATAATGCAATTCTATGCATCCTTTGACCATTTCAATCATTATAGATTCATTCTAAGTCATTTCATCGCAATAATGTACATTTAAACTCTTTATTCTGTTTAGAATACGATTCATATGTTATTTATTCAAATTGATTGGATTATACATGCTATTTATGCATATAAAGTGCAAACAATGCACAGAAAGTGAAAATTATGCAATTCGGAGAATCATTTGACCATTTCAATCGTTTCTAGCTTAATTCTAAGTCATTTCATCACAATAATCTAATTTTATACTATTTACTCTGTCTAGAATACGATTTGTATTTTATTTACTAAAAAAGATTGGATTATACAAGCTATTTACGCTGTGAAAGTGCAAATAACGCAATTCTGATCATCATTTGACCATTTCAATCGTTTCTGGATTCATTCTATGAAATTTCATCACAATAATCTACATTTAAACTCTTATTCTGTCTTGAATACAATTCATATGTTATTCATTCAAATAGATTGGATTATACATACTAATTACGCATATAAACCGCAAATAATGCACAGAAAGTGCAAATAATGCAATTCTGAGCATAATTTGCCTATTTCAATCATTTGTGGATTCATTCTAAGTCATTTCATCACAATAATCTACATTTAAACTCTTTATTCTATCTAGAATACGTTTCCTATGTTATTTCTTCAAAAAGACTGGATTATGCTTGCTAATTACGCATATAAAGTGCAAATAATGCACTGAATGTGCAAATAATGCAATTCTGAGCATCATTTGACTATTTCAATTGTTATGGATTCATTCTAAGTTATTTCATCACAATAATCTACAATTAAACTCTTTATTCTGTTTAGAATAGAATCATATATTATTTATTCAAAAAGATTAGATTATACATGCCAATTGCGCAAATAAATTGCAAATAATGCACATAAAGTGCAAATAATGCAATACTGAGCATCATTTGACCATTTCAATCATTTCTGGATTCATTCTAAGTCATTTCAACACAATATTCTATATTTAAACCCTTTATTTTGTTTAGAATACGATTCATATTTTATTTATTCAAATAGATTGGATTATACATGCCAATTATGCATATAAAGTGCAAACAATGCACAGAAAGTGCAAACAATGCACAGAAAGTGCAAATAATGCAATTCGGAGAATCATTTGACCATTTCAATCGTTTCTAGCTTCATTCTAAGTCATTTCATCACAATAATCTACTTTTATACTGTTTACTCTGTCTAGAATACGATTTGTATGTTATTTACTCAAAAAGATTGGATTATACATGCTAATTACGCTAATAAAGCACAAATAATGCAATTCTGATCATCATATGACCATTTCAATCGTTTCTGGATTCATTCTAAGTCATTTCATCACAATAATCTACATTTAAACTCTTATTCTATCTAGAATACTATTCATATGTTATTCATTCAAATAGATTGGATTATACATACTAATTACGCATATAAAGTGCAAATAATGCACAGAAAGTGCAAATAATGCAATTCTAAGCATCATTTGACTATTTCAATCGTTTCTGGATTCATTCTATGTCATTTCATCACAATAATCTACATTTAAACTATTTATGCTATCTAGAATACGCTACCTATGTAATTTCTTCAAAAAGATTGGATTATACATGCTAATTATGCATATAAAGTGCAAATGATGCGCAGAATATGCAAATAATGCAATTCTTAGCATCATTTGACCATTTCAATCGTTTCTGGATTCATTCTAAGTCATTTCATCACAATAATCTAAATTTAAACTCTTTATTATGTCTAAAATATGATTCAAATGTTATTTATTCAAAAAAATTGAAATATACATGCTAATTACGTATATAAAGTGCACATAATGCACAGAAACTGCAAATAATGCAATTCCGAGCAACATTATTTTTTAGAGAAACTAGATAGCGGCTATCTAGAAAAAAAAAAGAGAAAAACAAAAGAAAACAGAAAAAGGAAGAACTGTAAAAAGAAGTTACCGAGAGAGGAGAGAAGAGGCTCAGCAGAATTTCATAAACAAGGAGGCCCGTTGAACAATCCAGTCGTGAATCGCTTGTACATTCCTTCTCTCTTCCCTGATCACAATATTATTTCTCTCTAACCACAGCACCCACGTACAGGTGGCAAGTAGAGTAGAAGTCTCATTGGTCGTACTGGCAGAGCAAATCTTTCTCAAAAGCGAATTCACACTAGAAAGAAGTCTTGCACTCAAACCTAACTGCAGCCATACTTCGAAAGAGAAAGAGCACTGAGTGAACAGATGATCCTCTGTCTCAAGTAGGTCTTGTTGGCACAAGTGACATCTCTGCTGAATCTGAAAGTTCCTCCTTAACAATTGTTCTTGTGTCAAGAGGCGTCCATGGGCTAAAAGCACCAGAAATAACCTTGACTGAAGGAGGCAATTTAATAGCCTAGATTTTGTATTATTTGAATTTAGCCTTCCCGGCATAAACGAGGGATTTGTAAACTGAAGCCGAAGAGTATCTTCCATCTGAGCGCCACTTCCAAACAACAGAATCCCTTTCGTCAGTAATGGCAAACCTAACCACAGGAGAGAAGGTTTCCTCATAATCCACTCCCTCTACTTGGGTGAATCCTTTTGCAACCAAGCGAGATTTGTAACACTCAATTGACCCGTCACTTTTACGTTTGACTTTGAGAACCCATTTGCTCCCAACAACCTTACGACCTCGTGGTAGGTCAACTAAGTCCCAAACTTGATTCTTCTTCATAGAATCAATTTCCTCTTGCATGGCCAGCACCCATTCCTTAGATTTAGAGCCAGAAAGTGCCTCTCACACATTCTTTGGTTCATCCAAATCGATAGCCTTAACTGCCCTATTGTGTTTAGGCTTACCATCCTCTTTTGGTACAACCAAACCATCCAAAGCGGCCATGAACATTCCCCCCCCTTCAATCTTAAATCTTCGGCGGGGTACTCTTTCCTGTTCTGACCTTCGATCAGGAGAATAATCTAGTAGGTGTGTCTGGGACGGTCCGCCCCAGTCTTGGGACGGTCCGTTACAACTGTCGAGATTGACTCGTTGAGTTTCCTCTTCTGTAATTGACCTGGTCTCAGGAGGTTGAGCCTCCACCTCTTGACCAATGCCAATATCGGCAGAAGGAATGTCCTCATAAAGTCCTTGCATTCGTGAAACCTTATTTTTCTTTGGAAAGTCACTCTCAAGGAATGTTGCATCCCTCGACTCTATTTCCGTGACAGTCCCACTCAGATCCTCTCCAACAAACACGTGGCCCTTGGAAGCTTCAGAGTATTTGATTAAGATACAATTTCTCCCTCTCGGACCAAACTTCCCATGTTTGTGAGACGGATCATGGTCATAAGCCAAACAACCCCATGGATGGAGATTACCCAAATTTGGTTTTCGTCCAGTCCATAACTCATAAGGGGTGGCTGCCATAGATTTCGAGGGAACACGGTTCAGAACATATGCGGCTGTCAACAACGCATCTCTCCAATAAGAAATTGGTAGATTTGCTTGTGCCATCATAGATCTAACCATTTCCAACAAGGTCCTATTATGCCTTTCAGCAACACCATTTTGTTGTGGCGTGCAGGGAGTTGTCAATTGATGAACGATTCCCTTTTCAACACACAAAGCTCTTGAATTGATCTGAGAGGTACTCTCGACCTCGATCTGTCCTAAGAGTTTTTACAAGTTCATTTAGTTGATTCTCAACCATCGCCAAGTACTTTGTGAAACAACCCAGTGCCTCTGACTTGTGGGGGATTAAATAGACATGACCAAACCTTGTGTAGTCATCTATAAATGTGATGAAATAATAGGCACCATGCCGGACCCTACACTAAAAAGAGATGTACTAGTGTATCAATTGCAAAGGAGTTGTGGCACGAACAGCCTTATCAAAAGATTTTTGGGTAGCCTTACAGTCGAACATGTAGGCAAGGAGACCTTGATTAAGGGACCCAACAGTCGAACCTTAGCCAATCTAGTCATCCTTTCCTGCCCTACATGACATAGTCTAGCATGCCATATCGTCATGTTATCATTCACATTAGAAAAAGAAACATTATAAGATAGAGAAGAGCAATCAATTGAATCTAAAACCATGAATTTATCATTATGAAATCCATTACCAATCAACAAAGAATTCTTATACAATTGAACACAATTGTCCACAAAAACAACACTCAATCCAGTTTTGACAAGAACTAAAACAAATACAAGACTTCGCCTCACATCAGGCGCATACAAAATATCGTGGAGAATTAATCTATGTCTGTTGCAAAACACAAGCTTACATGTGCTTATGCCATGCACTTGGACAGTACTATTATTTTCCATGAAAATTTGTTTGCTTTTTGCCACTCAATCCCTTGCTATGTGGTCAGTTGCTGCAGAATCAACAGTCCAAATAGGATTGTTATCAGTAAGTATAAAGCAACTGGACACAAATAAAACTGAATCACAAGCAGATGAGTTATGGACTATCTGTTCTGCATCAGAATGGTCCGTCCCACTTTGGAACGGTCCGTCCCAAAAGGCTCAGAGGGTACCTTTTTCGACTTCGTGCAATCATGAGCGAAATATCCCACGTGATCACAGTTGAAGCAAGCCCCCTTGGGCTTCTCCTTCCCTTTATCGCGCTTCTTGTCAATCTTGGCATTGGCTACGCCATTTCCACCAGCATCCTTCTTGGAACCGAATTTCTACCTCGGTTTCCTTTGCGAGTTCTTAGAGGCGGCAATCATTGTCTCTTCATCCGCCTTATCGGCTCTCTCAGCCAATAAGCGGTCCTCCTCTAACTCCACATGACGCGCCACCTCTTTAAAGGTGCGTATGTTGTCATTGTGAGTTACATTTGACTCTCATATGCTCCGATGAGTGAGGTAGAGAGCAGATGACAGCTTGCACTTGCTGCTCATCCGAGAGAATATGACCCGCTTGCTGCAACTCACTAATCATGTTATACATGGTTAAGATATGCTCCCTCATAGAGTGCTCAGGGCGCTTCTTGAAGTACCACCATACTGGAGCTTAAACGCCTCCCACAGCTCTTTTGTGGTGCGGTGCCTCTCAAACTTGAGGAGAAGATCATTTGACATGCTACTCAGCAACCTCATTGGCTTGAACTCGTCTAGGATTGGCCCTATCGGCTTTAGTGAGTTCCTTTGTGAGTGGCTCATAAAAGTTCTGGATCTCAAGGAGACATTGAACCTTACGATGCCAAACATCGTAATTGTTGCTCGTCAGTTTCTCATCAGCATTGAGATCAGCGACTATGCTCTTATTTGTAGACATCTTTCTACAAAGAAGAGACAAAGCACATGTATGCATGTTAGCATCAATACATATGATATAACTCCAAGTTATAACATCCAGTATGCCTCGCTGCACAACCCTTGAATCGATCCAAAAGATGTTGCAGCCTAGCCACGATGATCAAGAGGTTACAACCAGGGCCACCAATCAAATCACATGAACTAAGTGCATCACCTCCCAACTAACTCGATTGGCGCGAGGTTCAGACATTGGTTAAGATACCCAGATCTTAAAATCCAAAGTCACCCTTTCTGTGCTTTTGGTCTACATGCGAGTCAAAAACCTTAAAGGCCTACTCGAGCATATAACCATTTGTGAGAGGTCTAAAGACCTACCATCACTCAGTTATGCAAGGATGCAAGCAATAATTGGTTAACGGTTTCCAGCCTGGAATGATCTGCTTCACCTCTGGAACGGCCTATCTCACTGTTGGGTCGAACCAGCCTGTATGTTGTCTTGTCTGGAAAGTCCTGGGACGGTCCGTCCTAGAGTTGGAACGGTCCGGCCCAGACGTTGCTGAAACTCTGATTCTGGTATGTTCCAGCGATGGAATTCTTCAGAAATCAGTTTTCTTTACCAGTAAGATTGTTCTACCCTAAAATGATTGGTTTGCAGTATTTGCTACTAGTTCTATCAATCATAGAGAGATCTAAAGACAAAAAAACTCATCAAAATCAAAATTAGGATTTCTATAGAGCAATCAAGTCTCATACCAGAACAAAACTACCAACATCCACGGTTTCTAAGGGTTAAACAATACCAAAACTACGAAAAGAACCTTGTGGCTCTGATACCAATGTTGGTTTTAGACAATCCTTGACCTATATACACATCTAACCTATTATACATGCATAGAATTTAGATGTACCGCAGCAGAAGTTGATCGATTGCCTAGATTCTTCTCAAAACTTTACTGCAACCCTTTTCTTGGTCTCCAAGTCTTTCTCCGTACATAACTGGTACACCACAACCTCAGGCAAGGGCTTGGCGTTACCCTCCACGAATCCAACGGTCGACTCGTGCGTGTGCTTCCTATTAATCTCTAGGCAATAGGATGGCTCCTCCCTCTTTCTAGACTCCCTCTGGTCTCTCTAGGATAGTGGTTAACTCAAAAGTCACGGTTTCCAACCTTAGAGACGTTTCAGATGAGAGGGGTATAAATAGCCAGCCTGGAAACCGACTTTCCAGATTCATAACCGCCATCTGGAACGGTCCGGTCCAGATTGGACCGGTCCGTCCAATCCAGTTGAAACGGTCCGGTCCAGAGTTGGACCGGTCCGTCCCAACTGCAATTCAGCAATCTGGTTGCCCAACAAACCAGTCCGTTTGAAACATGGTTCCACACACTTTTCTAACAAGTACCGTACCGGATACGATACAGGTACGGCGGTACGAACATTTTAAAAAATCTTCGGTACGGGTACGGTGATATATATATATATTGAATGGATATATTACACTAATGTGCATATAGGTTTTATGCATAGCATTTCTGTGTTGTCCGATCAGTTTTAAAAATATTGCTGAGATTTGGATGATTGGTTGAGATAGAGGTGTTGTCGGATCAGTTTCATTCCTCGTTTGAGGTAGGGTTTGAACTTTATATAAGCACCACTTATTGGAAGTTCCCAATCCTAATCAACTTTTTCTCTCTTCTCCCATGGGCCGCCATTTTCAAAGAGAGAAGAAAATTTTAGATTTTCTTCTCCCTTTGCTCTCTCCTTTCTCCTCTTTGTCTCATGTGTTGAATACTTCTCTAGAAATTAAGGGATTAGGTTTTTTCTTCTTTTTACTAGAACAAGAGTTGGAGAAATTGGTTAACTCCTTGGTGGACTCGAGGCCGGCGAGGTGGTGGTGAGCACGCCATTGATTTCTAGAAATTGGGATCGAGTCTTGAGGATACAATTTTGCAAGAGGTATATTTTCCTACGACTTTCTCTCTTGGATGTGTGTTATTTACTTGAGACTAGATCCTATGGTGTTTGTATACTTAATTAATTGCTATTATTTGTAATAAAAATTAAAATTGAGCATGCGCAACATTTTCTAATACATTCTACTTCAGTTTTGGTTGCAAACTATTAGGTATTGACCACAGTAATGGGGTGGTCCGGTCCAATACCAGGATTGTCCGTCCAGAACCATATTATGTTGGTTTTAAGCCAAATTCAGTTTAGTTTAAGGTTGTTTGTACTAGTTAGGTACAAATGACACTTTATGCATCACTCATTTTCTTTCCTCTGTCGTGGTTTTCATTTATAAGAGCTGCAAGCGTTGGGTTATACTATATTTTCATGAGGACAAGTTTTGTCACAGAGAATAAGGTCGGTGCCTAAAGTGTCCATATGACCCTAACCTTTTCTGAGAATCTTGTCTGGATATGGTGTAATTTCAATGGCTTCTGGCCAAATGGGAGTCCACCACCTTGTTTCTTACCTTAATGTGACTGATACTAGCTTGTACGGTCACATCTCTCTATGGTTCCCATCTGATCTATTTAGGCCAGACCGTTCTCTCACCAAAATGGTTCGTTCCAGGTTTGTTGGTACGTATGCACTCCATACGATCCAATGTGTGTATACCATAGGGTTTGCAACTCGGTCTTATGTCTATATCATCCGAGGTCAGTATTTGATTAGGCTTTTCATTTTAGATTGATGTTCATAATGAAAAGTCTAGGTTTAGGTATATTTTAAGTCATATAAAAATAATTTAAGTTGTATTTTGAGAATTGAATCAATATTAATATCATCCCGCCAATGTGCACTCTCATATTAATGGTTGCTTGAAAGACTTAAAATACAAAGTGTATTTATGTACATGTAACCTTTAAATTACGGATCGGCCCAACGGAAGGACATAATTTAAAAGGCTACATGTGCAATGTTTTGGTAGAATCAAATAGGTAATGATTATAAAGTTTTACATATAATTAATTAATCGACCCAATGGAAGGTTAATTAATTAATATGTTATGAATCGTTACATTTGGTACTAAACCTAGTTAATTGAAGGTTTTTCGAAGACTCCAAAGAGTACCTGCAAATGAATAAAGACTAGTTGATGGGATTTAGACTTTTATATTTTATGATTCAATTTATATATTATGGTCATTAACATTAGTTTATTTTGTCTTTGGTTTATTTTAGCAAACATTCCAACTAACATTGACAGCAAATCCATGTTGTTTGGTTCCAACCTTAAGGAATAGAAGGATAACTTCATTATAGTTCTCAGTTGTTTAGATCTTGACCTTGCATTCAGGTAGAAGAAACCACCTATAAGATTACAGCAAAGCGCAGTCAACAACACATTCAAAGTGTGGCTCAGTGGACTCGCACCAATTGCATGGGCACTACGATCATTAAGAAGACAATTCCAGAGGCATTCAGGGGTATAGTCTCGGATTCCAATGAGGCTAAAGTATGCTTGGAAGAAATTGAGAAGAGATTTTCTAAGAATGAGAAAGTGAAAATTTTCACATTCATGGCAAAACTACCCTCTATGCGGTACAGTGGAAAAGGCAACATTCGTGAGTACGTTTTGGAAGTGCAGAATCTTGCTTCAAAGTTAAAAGTCCTTAAATTAGACGTATATGAAGAAATTCAGGTGTGTCTAGTGCTTAACTCTCTCCTTAGTCAGTATAACCATTTCAAGGTTACTTATAACTGATCTACGGATAAGTGGACTCTGAATGAACTGATCTTGCATCCAGTTCAAGAAGAGAAAATGTGAAACTTGACAGGACAGATAGTGTTAACGTTGCTTCCACTTCCAAGAATAAAGGGAAGAAGAAACAAAACAAGAAAAGGATGCTAATTCAGACTCAAAGAAAAGAGCCCAATAAGGGAAAGACTTGAAAGAAGCCAAAGAATCCAAATGAGTGCTTCTTCTATAACGAGGAGGGACATAAGAAGAATGATTGCAAAAGCTATATAGGTTGGCGCAAGAAAAAAAGTATCTCTCTCTTTTTGGTTTGTTCGGAAGTTAATCTATATCTATATCTATACTACTTATAAATATACCAATCCAAGAGTGTAAACCTTTAAACCAAGGGTGTATCCAACTCTTCAATTTATAATCTGAACCGTTGATAATTTAATTTGCGTACTAGATATCTCCAAATGAAGGGTTAAAATGTCTCTTGACCTTTTAGCTGAAAATAGCGCTCGGTCTCCAAATTTTATTTTACCCATCCGGTTCGAGTCTCCGCCAACGCAAATTAATTTTTTCGATAGAGAAAATAGGGTGTGGCTTTCCGGTTCGGTTAGAAAGGATCTCCTGCTTCTTACCGCTTAGATTCAGTGCCCTTTCTTTTTTACCCTATGATGCACTGAGAATAAAGCTGACGGCTACAATCCATCATCATTCTCTCGCATGGTCCGAGTTGATTCGATGCCACGTGGATTGCTCGCTTCGGTTCACAGTTAGGCGAAGGGGAATCGTCGGATAAAGTATCGCTGATGATCTCCCTTCGAATCTGAGAGAGAATCAGATTTTGGTGGTATAATTTTGGGGTATAATAGTAGGCTAAAGCATTATAATTTGTTGGTCTAAAGTTTGTGCAGGCATTGGCTGGACCGAGACTGGTAGGAGAAGAGAAGACAGAAAAAATCCTAGCAGAAGTGATTTACCAGCTTGGCTTGGTACTGGTTCTCAAATAATAACCTGATCATTTCCATTTCCCTTTAGATGCTTTGGTACCATATCAATTGATACTTGGTACTGGTTTTCAAATAAGAACCTGATCACTCCCATTTTACTACTTTTCTTATTACACTGTGTTGTCTTATATGCTTTTTTTTAAAAAAAAATCTGTTAGATTATTAAAAAAAATAGGTTGATGAATAACTCATTAGTTTTGCCATATTTTGCTTAGTATCTTTGTTATACTGTAATTTCATCAATGGTTATGGTTGTTGTTGCGTGGCTAATATTTTTTGCGCTATTTGTGATATGTAGGGGACCCTAATGCATTATCCCTTTGAGTTTCTGTTTTTATTTATTACAAATATGTATGTGAAAGGTTAAGTGGCTGAGATAAGTTATCTTTTGCAAAATTCAACCTTTTATTCATCTCATGCTTGATGCCTTGCCATACTTCATTTTTGCAAATATGCTCATGTACACAAATTTTTGCAAAGAAATCCCGTGCACTTGCCATGTTTTTAGTCCCATAACCTGAAATCTATTATAAATGCTTTAATTAGTTAAGACTTTAGTTTAGATGGTTAACTGAGTACTTGATCCTGATTTTTTTTAATTTCCTTCCATAAATAGAAACCACTTGTACCAGTAAATAATATTTATTTTCTAAGAGAATTCTCATATTTCAGTGCATTGAACACGATGTCTCTGCTGCATCCAATCAAGCTAAGAAGACAGAGCAAGAGATCATGGTGTCTCTTTTATACCCTGATTAATTTATTTTTTTTAAAACATATGTTCTCACGATCTCCTTTAGGGGCATAATTGTTATTTTTTCAGCCAAATTATTCTGAAGTGCAAGTGTTGTATCTATTCTAAAGTAAGATTATAACAAAATGTAACAGGGATAATTTTTGTTAAGTCACTAATTGCAGTCTCTTAGTGATAAAGTTTTGACTTTAGAATTTAGTTTTGTTAATGAAAGTGGAGAACGCTATATATGTTGCTTTTATATTGAAAAAAAATGTAAGTCTGTTCTTTATTTTCTTTTTCTTTTTTTGAATAAAATGTCCTTTATTTTCTAAAACGGCAACACGTATTATATCTTTGATTTTGATGCCTAAATACTTTATTACAACATTCTTTGGATTTGCCCCCACACATTGGCTGGGCGTATTTGTAAATGTAAATGCCTCTGCATAGTAATCATAATCCTGGAGATTTTTTGATTAAAATATGCGTGAATATTTACAACCATGATCATTTTTTGTTTATTTAAAATAACAAAGTAACTAAAATCGTCTGTCCATTTATTTAATTTTTTAATCAAAATGACGAGCTAACTTCAGTTGATTTATGTAACACCCGTACGTAATTTTACTAACATAAAATTTTTCGTTATTATTATTTTTTTTATATATACCAATATGCTACTTATAAGTATTTAATTTAAATTAAATTAGATGTCTTTTGATGGTTGTATTTTATTCTCTCTCCCTTTGACCACCTTTTTGACCGAAATGAAAATATATTAAATGAAATATCACGCCTAATTATGGCCAAGTCATTTGTCATCATGCCAAATTATTTGCATCTCCTACGATCAAATGATTATTTGAATTTTTTTATTTCCTTTCATTTTATCGAATTATTTTTGTTCCCGGCGACCATTTATTTTATAAACTATTACTTAGTAATAACCGATTTTAATTAACTTGGAGTCTACGCACCTTTCTGGTTATAAAAACCGCTTCATTTTCCTGTCTTCGTCCGAAAAATGAAAGGATCTTATACTTCTTCAACAATCCAAATAAATTCCACAGTCGAGAATTTATATTGATATATTGATTACAATATGATTAGACACCCGATTAAAAATATTGTTTCTCCCTCCGATTGGAATTCGAGTTCTACATCGAGATTATTGTCGTTTCATTTTTCTAGAACACCGATAAGGTAATCAGACTTCTCTATAATTTAATTTTCGTATTGATTGATTTAAATATCGTTTGTGTTATTTGGTTGAATTGATATATACAAATTGTGACTAATGTATTTTATGAGTCAATGGGTCTTTGATGTGACTTGATTTGAAATGGAAAAGTGATATGGAATGTGAAGCAGAATCGCCTAGAGAGGGATTTGCGCTAGTGTGAAAGTGATATGAGAAATGGATTTGAGAAAACCTAGACCCGTTGATCTCATTAAAATACATTTACTTTGTTGTTATTGATGTATGGATTAATCCGATCGTTTGATTTTGATTATATAAATTAGTTATAGAGAAGCTGCGTCGTTAAATAACTGGTTACTCGGCTTTGTAGCTGACTCCGTTTTGCTTTTATTTATGTTGTGACGTAGGTTGACGGGCCGTCGGATGGATGATCAGATACTGTCTCACCTCACGCCTCGTATCTCGAATACGGGGTGTGACAATCTGTTCATTTATTTTTTAAAACAAAAATAATAAATTAACTTGCAGCTGGCTTGTTTGGCTTTTTTTTTTAATCCACCCACACATTGGGTGGGCACTGCTGCTAGTTTAGTTTCAATACAAAAAGATATTTGGTGGATTGATTCTGGTGTTATAATGGGTTGCTTAAGCTGCCGAAAGTCAAATAATGGTGAAAGATACATTTATGTGGGCGATGGCAAGAAGGCACAAGTTGAAACTATTTGGCATTTTAGATTGTTACTTAGGACTGGATTGTATTTGGATTTATATGATACTTTTTTGTACCGTCTTTTAGATGAAATTTAGTTTTCTATTTCTGTATTGCACAAATTTGGTTACTCTTGTTCTTTTGAAAATGGAAATTCAGTTTATCTCATAATTCTAAATGTGTTGGATTTTTTTTTTTTAGTTTATGACAATCTATATTATTTGGAGACAATTGATTCATATAATGAAAACTTGCTAACAAGTACTAGAAGTGTTAAGCGTAAATTAAATCATGAGAACTCAGGTGCACTTTGGCATAACCGATTAGGTCACATTTCTCAAAAGAGAATTGAAAGACTTGTGCAAAGTGAAATACTCGATCTTTAGACATGAAATTTAGGCACATGCATAAGTTGTGTTAAAGGAAAATAAACCAATAAAACGAGATATGATGCCAATAGAACGAGTGATGCTTAAAAATGATTCATACAAACATTTGTGTACCATTTCCTACACCTACTAGGAATGGTCAAACTTACTTTTTCTGTTTCATAAACGATTATTTTAGATTTGGTTAACTATATCTATTAAGTGCAAAAGCGCAAGATTTGGACGTGTTCAAATCATTTAAGGTTGAAGTTGAGTTACAACTCAACAAAAAAAATTAAGCAAATCAGATCTGACTGTGGTAGTGAATACTATGGTAGATATGACGGTTCAAGTGAACAACGTCCAGGGACTTTTGCTAAGTTAATTCTTAGAGAAAAATGACATTTTCCCTCAATATACCATGCCAAAATCGCCTAGCATGAGTGGAGTAGTTGAAAGGCGAAATAGGACATTGAAGGATATGGTTAGGAGTATGCTTAGTCATACTAATTTGCCAAAATATCTTTGGGTGAAGCGCTTAAAGCAATAACAGTCTATTTACTTAATCGTGTACCAACTAAGACAAATAACAATAAAACTCTCTATAAAATGTGGACTGGTAAGAAACCAAGTCTACAACACTGGAGTATTTGGGGATGTCCAACTGAAACTCGGCCATACAAGCCAAATGAGAAGAAATTAAATGAAAAGACACTTACTTGTTATTTCATTGGATATGTCGAACGTTCTAGGGGTTACAAGTTTTACGATCCTACTAATAGGATTATATTTGAGATGATTATAGCTAAGTTTTTTGAGGATGTTTTGGTTGTGGGGGCAGATATGACACATCAAACGGGCCGTGACAGGATTGAAATGGACCGTTTGATCATAGCCACAGTGTTTAGGATTGATCTTGTAAATGATGGCAATGCATTGAGAACTCAAACGAATCGTTTGATTCACGAAACAAAACCTATGCACTTAGATCATGCAAATAACCAAGTTGAAGATAATGATGTCATTATGTAACTTCAAACATCTTAAGAACTTGTGCCTAGGAGATCCACTAGGAAGAATAGACCAGCAATTCCATTGATTATGTGGTCTATCTCCAAGAATATGAGTTTGACATTGGGACGATGGAACATCCTCATGATCTTCGTCAAGCTTTAGATAATCCAAACTCACAAAAGTGGATTGATGCCATGAATGGAGAGATAAAATCCATGTATGACAATGATGTATGGGACTTAATACCATTACCAGAAGGAAAGAAACCTATTGATTGCAAATGAATTTTTAAGACCAAAATGGATTCTATGGGTAATGTGAAAAGGTATAAGGCACGTCTTGTCGCTAAGGGTTTTACTCAAAAGGAAGGTATTGATTACAAAGAGATTTTCTCTCTAGTTTCGTCGAAAGATTCTTTTTGGGTAATTTTGGTACTTGTGGCACATTTGGATTTTGAGCTTCATCAAATGGGTGTTACGACCACATTTCTCAATCTCAACAATGGTATTACAAATTCCATCGAGTGATTCTCTCATTTGGTTTCGAAGGTAATCCGACGGATGATTGTATATATCACAAGTTCAGTGGGAGTAAATATTCTTTCTTAGTTTTGTATGTGGATGATATACTACTTACCACAAACGATAAGGATGTGTTGCATGAAACTCTAAAATTTTTATTCAAGCATTTTGAAATGAATGATCTTGGAGATGCATCATATGTGTTGGGCCTTAAGATACTTAGAGATCATTCTCAAGGTATTTTGAGCCTTTCACAAAAAGCCTATATTGATCAAGTACTCAAGCGATATGATATGAAAAATTGCAAACCAACAAAGACCTCTGTTGCTTAAGGGAACAAATTCAGTCTTGAAGAATGTCCCAAAACACAGTTGGAAAAGAAGAAAGTAAAGGACAATAAGTATGCCTCCATTGTTTGAAGCATAATGTATGCCTAAGTGTATACACGTCCAGACATTGCTTTTATTACAGATGCCAGATAGATATTTGCACAATTCAGGTGTTCATCACATTAAGGTAGCCAAACGAGTTCTAAGATATCTTTAGAGAACCAAAGATTTTGCACTAACATATCGGAGATCAACTAGCCTGGAGGTCATAGGATATTCTGATTCTTATTTTGCGGGATATCAAGATAGCTTAAAGTCAACCACTGGGTTTATCTTCATGATGGTAGGTGGAGCTGTTTCATGGAAGAGTGCCAAATAATCCCTAGTGGCATCTTCCACCATGGCAACAGAATGTATGGCTTACTATGAGGCATCATTGTTTGGAACATGGTTGCAAAATTTTATCACTGGGCTGCGTGTAGTAGACTGCATCAGGCTCCACTAAAGATTCACTGTGATAATAACTCAATAGTCATGTATGCTAACAACAACAGAAGTTCAGCCAACTCGAAGCACATCAATATCAAGTTTCTGTCTTTTAAGCAAAAGATTGAGAATGACGAGTTGTCGATTAAGCACATTAGAACAAACTCAATGATAGAAGATCCACTTACTAAAGCATTAATACCCAAGTAGTTTCTAAAACATGTAACTAGTATGGGTGTAATTTCAGTTGAGGATTCTAGGCTTTAGTTGGAGTGCTAGATTAGACGATGGATTTAGTTTATTCAGTGTATTATGTAATGAATTTCTGCAAAAATGAATAAAGATTCAGTTTTCATTCTCACTTTATTTAAGTTGACCTCACTTCAGTTTTGGGTGACCAATAAAGTTGGAAATAGACATGTGACAGTCACATTTACGTGTATTTTCCAAACCACTTATATACATCTAAATTCAACGTCGTTCATTTATGATGATATTGTGATCATTGTGGGTTTAGTTGTGACGGCTCTATAGGATTAGAAACCTGTAGTGACTATAATGTAACAAAAGCTTCAATAGTCTTCTATCATTATGAATGATGGACGAAATTAAGGACACAAAATTTATTACCATAAAAATGAGCTCATTAAATTTAAGGATATTGAATACCTCTAAGCATAATAGCCTAAGTAGAAAATTGTCAGATTATTTTTGGTCTAATGGGCTGAAGAGCCCATGCTGGAACGGTCTGGTCCAGGACTAGAACAAATCGGTCCAAAACTTGCACAAGATTAGGAAATAATCTAGAGATTGTGGGATGATTTTGTTTGGTATCTAAGTCATTGTTTATTATGGTAATAGGTTGAATGTGGCTATAAAAGAAAACGCAAGATTTTATGCACGGATGTATTGTGACACCCTGAAACCATGGGATGCCGCAGCCGCCACGAGCGCACGCTTACCTTCGCACGCCCGCAAGGCTTACTAACCATAACACAAAAATCTGTGGACGTGTAGCATCACAAATCAAGACATGTCTAGCATGTAATATTAATACATCATAATTAGTGGTTTAACATCTTGTTTTCAAAATATTACACACGGTCATTTAAACAACAAGTCATGAGTTCCCATGCTACACATACTTAATAACAAAAGTTATGGCCTACTCCTTTTCCACATGCCCGCGCTCGCCTAGAACCTGGAACCCACAAAGTGGAAGAATGAGATAAATAAATATTTATCTCAGTGCGGTATTCAGTTCCAGCCACACGAACCTTGAGTACATGTTTCAGAACTAATTACCGACCGAGTTTAAAAGCAACAATTAAGCAATACATATTTTAAGATACGATAATAACAAAATAACAATTGCATTAACAAATACATTCATGTAAATCCATATATAAATACACTTCATGCAATGCAATGAGCTCGGCAATTCATTCAAGTATCAAGACAATCACAACCATCAAGTAACAATGCAAATGCCGACTCAGTTTGGTATTGTTCAAATGCAAGTCTGGTTTACAGATATCACGAGTCATTGGTTCCTCCCCAGAAGCAGGGATCAGAACCTACTCCTCCCCAGGCACAGGGATCAGAGTAAAAATTCAGATTCAATTCAGACAAATCGAACATCCAACAAGTACCTCAAGACGTAACACTGTAGACCTCGGATTAAGCTTAACCACACCGATTGACACGCCGGGTAGCGAGCCCGCGTACAAACGAAACCAGTGTCATTCAACCGTACAAGAGTACTTAACCATCCATACCATTTCCATTCACATCAATCGGATAACCATTCAATATGCATACATATTATTTATATCATAATAACAATATGGTAACATGCAAATATGCTTGCAATTCAATCAATTCAAATATGCCATGTAAGTAATAAGTTCTAACAATAACTCAAGTTAGGTGTGGAATCCGCACATGTAAACAAAAGTAGACACAAACAATCAACAAGCAATCCTAGTTACCACCAGCGGTATCGGCATCATCGAGTCCCGATACGTCCTTATCTAAATCTACACAATAAAACTATTCTAAGTACTTACTCAAATAAATTACACAATCAATAAGCAAAAGCAAAGCAAGAAAAACAAAGTACAATCTCAAATCATGACTCATTATGTGCTCAGGTTAGGATTTACCACGACTTAGACACAAACGATGATTGTACAAGTAAAATTAAGACCTAACCCATGATTTTCTAATCTCTAAGGGTTTAGGGTTTTAGGGTTTTAGGGTTTAGGGTTTAGGGTTATGACCCATGATAAGATTCTTTTCAATATGACACAGGATAGGCTAACTACCAATAACCCATTTTTTGGGATATGACCGTGCAATTCGATTTGGAAAAAACAATATCTCCTTGTATAGTATGGATTCCCAACATTCATGATCTGGATCGGGATGAGTTGAGGTATTTATCCCTCCATCTAGAAGAGAGCTCTCTTTCTAATTCCAAGGATCGTCAAAGATGTTTTACTAGAAATATTCTAGTTATTGCTTCGACTCATATTCCCCGAGAAGTGGATCCCGCTCTAATGGGCCTGAATAAATTTAATACATTCATTAAGATACGAAGGCTTACTATTCCAGAACAATGAAGGTACTTCCGGATTCTTTCATATACTAGGGGATTTGGCTTGAAAAATCAAATATTCGATAGTAAGAAATTTGGGTCTATAACCATGAGTTCGAATGCACAACATCTTGTAGCACTTAACAATGAGGTCCTATCAATTAGTATTACACAGAGGAAATACATAATAGAAGAAACGAATTCAATTCGATTCGCTTCTTTTAGACAGACTTGGGATTTTCAAACTCACATAAGATGGTTTCAGGATCATAGGATCTTTCTGTATCAGATAGGAAGAGTTTTTGCACAAAATATATTTCTAAGAAATTTTCCCATAGATCCTATATATATCTATATGCAGGACCCTATCGCGAGGAATAAAATATGCAATTCTTATTTGTACAAATGGTACGTCGAACTTGAAACAAATTTGAAGAAAATAACGATACTTCTTTATCTTTTGAGTTGTTCTGTCGGATTGGTCACTCAAGATCTTTGGTCTTCACCCGGACCCGATGTCAAAAATTGGATCACTTCTTCTGAATTTCTTGAGAATGATTCTCCGCTAGTTCAGAACCTATTAGAATTAGAAGGCTTTCTGGTGGGATGCTCATGGATAGAAAAAAATAGCAGTGAGACATTACTTCTTCGGTCCGAACCAAAGAATCCGTTAGATATGATGCAACAGAATTCTTTTTCTACCCGTTATCGTAGTAGATTGAGAAATGAAATAGAAATAAACGAATCGGAGTTTGAAGAAGAGCATGAAGCCGTGAACCCGCAGAAGATAGAGAATGATTTCTTCAATGAAAATCAAATAGAAATAGACATAGTCCGGTCTCCTAGAATATTTCGCTATATATTTGATAATCTCGAAATTGAGAATATCAAAAAGCTTATAAAATCGGGACTTCCTTATTGGGCCGAGTCATTTCAGGGCAACTGGCCTTTTTATCTTGAGGAAGATCAGCTTCAAGAGGAGGAGCTTCAAGAGAATGATTCGGAGTTCTCGGAGAATGAAACAATTCAGCACCAGAAACAAGACAGATTTTCAAAAGAACAAAGCTTTTTTATAATAAACCGATTTATTTGGGAACCTCCGGAGCCATTCTTTCTCGTAGTTCTTGGTCTGTGGACGTGTAGCATCACAAATCAAGACATGTCTAGCATGTAATATTAATACATCATAATTAGTGGTTTAACATCTTGTTTTCAAAATATTACACACGGTCATTTAAACAACAAGTCATGAGTTCCCATGCTACACATACTTAATAACAAAAGTTATGGCCTACTCCTTTTCCACATGCCCGCGCTCGCCTAGAACCTGGAACCCACAAAGTGGAAGAATGAGATAAATAAAGATTTATCTCAGTGCGGTATTCAGTTCTAGCCACACGAACCTTGAGTACATGTTTCAGAACTAATTACCGACCGAGTTTAAAAGCAACAATTAAGCAATACATATTTTAAGATACGATAATAACAAAATAACAATTGCATTAACAAATACATTCATGTAAATCCATATATAAATACACTTCATGCAATGCAATGAGTTCGGCAATTCATTCAAGTATCAAGACAATCACAACCATCAAGTAACAATGCAAATGCCGACTCAGTTTGGTATTGTTCAAATGCAAGTCTAGTTTACAGATATCACGAGTCATTGGTTCCTCCCCAGAAGCAGGGATCAGAACCTACTCCTCCCCAGGCACAGGGATCAGAGTAAAAATTCAGATTCAATTCAGACAAATATAGCATACGTACAGGGGCTTAGGCTGTGGACGCTTTCCATGCGGAGAAAAAGGCGATGTTAACTGCTGGAAGGGAAGTTCATTTTTGCGTTGCATGTTGCTATGAATGGATTCCACTTTTGCAAGGAATGCATTCGAGATGCATCTCCGCAGGAACTTCCATGCTCGCAATCATACAATGAAGTGATAACTTGTGGGGTTTGAAGCAGAAGAGGGGAGACCTTGCTGCACATCAATAGAGATAAATAAGCTCATTACTCACACATTGACAAACAGTGCAAGGTGCCTAAACCCGCGCTGAAGAGGATCTCGTACTGCAACTATGCCTGGTCAACGCTATGTTGGTGTCAACGCGAGACCTTCTTCTTAGTGCTGCTACTCATTGTGATGGATCAAAGACCAAAATCTGATCTAGTTCAGCGCACCGAGGGTATGCTAGCAATCAAACTAAAGCGACAGCATACGGGAAATTCTTTCATAAGATAAGTGGAGTTAACTCAAGAATTCCACATATGAGAACCCTATCTAGTCTACCTTATCAGGACATGTATATGTACACCATGATAGTCAACTCCCTCTTTTTGACACGAAAAGTAGTTCACTCATGGTTAGTTTAAATGTAGGATTTTCGTGATATCGCTCTGAAATCGAATTTTCTTCTTGTAAGGCACAACGAATTTAGTGGCTCGTTCAATCACTCGCTAATCTTACTTTTTCGTTCAGTAGTTCAGCACATCGGATCGTGCTTTTTCTTCCTATCCAACCACTATTGGATACGCTCTTGAAAGGGATAGCCAACTGAGTAGCCGTTGAAAGATGATTACTTCGCTAAAGGACTCAAGTACATATTAGCTACTTATCAAACACCCATGGAACTCCTCGTTCGATAAAGCAGTAAGAATGATAGAGCTACAGTCAATAAGAAAGAAAAGCAAACATCTCGATGTTCCCGACACAGGGATAGTAACGAAAGGTCGGACATGTAGTGAGAGCTCTAAAGTAATGAAGAAAGCCAAGACCCTAATTAAATAGTAAAAGCCAGAGAAGTGATTGATTCTATAGATGATATATACCATCAACCTCCAACATGAATATCAAATTCAAGTGATTTTTTTTGTTCTTTATTCAAGATACTTGTTCGAGAGTTAGCATCGCACGTTGATGATTTGAGTGAAATGGTAAGTTGATGGACGTGAGTGGCTGGGGAAGGGCGTCCCAGCCGGTTTTCTTCCTTGGTACATATATCTTATGTGTTTACTGAGGTTGATTTCTATTCACTATCTCTTATTCTCATCCTTCTATGGGATGAAGTTGACTTCTTAACTAAGTTGATAGTAATCCATTCTAATACTGTCTCACTACTTTCGAGAGAACAACTCTTTTTTCTCTCTAAGCAAGTGCTCGATAAGCAAACGAGTCCGTCCAGTTCTTGTATATGAACAGGGTTTTTTTCTACCCATTGGCCATCGGTATTGTAGACACGAACCCTTTTGACTGATGATGGGAAGCTTAGTATATATTCACCCTCGTGCTTTCGAATAGTCAGACTTTTCTTATCAGCACGGAATGGATTAGTTACAACTAAAGTCTTCTTCAGATTTCTATCCGGATATTGGGCCAAATACCAATCTATGAAAACATGGGGGGGGGGGCTTAGTAGCCCCTTTGTGAACCAACACTTCATTACCTGATTCAGGTACTAAGCAGTAGCTTTTAGGTGCTAGGAATACACCTTCTTGAACCTTATACTCTAGCTTAAATTGACCCAGCTCGGTGTTAGATATTTCTTCAGGTGGCAGTGAACCACCAAGCACAACAGAGTCTGTATCCGTATAGTTTAAATCATGACAGTTTATATTTGGGTGCATCAAGATACGTGCATTAGCAGTAATGGCTGCAGCTACTTTAGCACCTACACGTGGAATCCAATTTCGCTCTGATTCAGCATTATCTGACCAGTACGAGCATATATATATAAAGTCTAAAGTCTAAAGTCTAAGCCTTTTATCCCAAACAAGTTGGGGTAGGCTAGAAATGACACCCCGACCCTGGTCATTTCTTGTATATATGGCTGAGTTTTTACGCTGGCTCGCCAAGCCTATCGCAAGCATGCGGGCTTGAACCCTGGACCTCTTAGAAGAGAGCCAAGTGCTCTTACCACCTGAGCTACTAGACCACATGCACGAGCATATATATATAAATTCTTATATAATTTATCAGCTGAAATAAAGCCTTCACTTCGTATTAGAGTATCGTATCGGTCTTTCTCACATATTTTGGTTATACTAATCTTTGGGTTGATTCCAAACCTACCATAAAAGCTATGAATCAGGATTTTGTAGACATAGGACAGACCATCATTCCCATCTCGTTTAGCCTGAAGTCTTTTATTGTACATCGAACTAACAAAGGACTCCAAAAATCCATAAACCTTTTCATATAGGTACCCACGGAGTGGCACCACTAAATAACCAATCGATTGAGCGTATTTCAATTCCTCGCTATAGTAGACACCTATGAACTTTCCAGTTGGAAAGAGAAGTACATTACCTTTTTCATCCCGATAAGGAAGAAAAGGCTTCTGAATTGAGTCAGGGCATAAAACATATGCTTCCATAAACCCATATAAATCATGCAAATTGATTCCACTTCCCTCAGCTGATCTCCATGGTGGAGTACCAGTTTAGGGGGAAGTCGGCAATGACTGGAGAAAGAAGATGCAATTCCTGAGGAAGAAAATAAGAGGTTGGTGGTAGAAGAGTAATGGTCAGGATAAAAGGTGTAAGGAGCGATGGCTATCCAGACTACATCAGCTCGATGCGCTGAAGGAGAATAGAGGTGTTTACACGAGATATGCTAGGATAGTCACAAGGAGGCCGGAGGAGGTTTGTACTAAAAGCTAGTTCTTTATTAAGAAGAAAGTATGACATTATCTGATAGACGCTAGATGTAGCATCCATACTAATAGGCAAAGACCTCAAAGGTATATCGTTTTCACACCAACTGCACAAATGCATGAAGAGAGCTATGAACTGAAATGGGTTCTTAGCACCTTTAGCTATTTGGACTAGTTCACTCCTACGACTATCATCTATCTCCTCTCCATCTAGTGTAGGGTAAGGAGCCCTAGCCCACTTTGCAGCATCTTCTTTAGTAGGAAAAGAATGCTGATTCAATCCTACAGCTGCTCCAACTTTTTCACATCCTCAGAATAAGTAATAGGCTCACTAGCATTAAAGATCTCGTGATGAGGACTCTCATAAAGGAAATCGTGATGAAACCTTATTTTTCTTTTAGCCAAATCACGCTCATGGAAGTGAAGCATACCCCCTCTATAAATTAGACCTCGGAAGTCAATAAATGAAGGGAAATCTCTCCTTTGATTTACATAAATACCAGCCATAGTTAATAGAGCTTGATCATACCGAGCTCTTTGAATGCATTTATCAATGACATGTACTAGCGAAGAGAATCTAAACTTCCCTTGCTTCAGAAGCCCACTGTTTATGCAGCGCTTTCCTTACTAGCTTAGGCTTCACTTATGGGTTTTCTTCTTCTAGTTAATACTCGGTATACGAAATCACGACTCCAAATCTTCTAGCTAGAGTGGAATTCTTATAAGAAACTTACACTCTGTCTTGGGCTGCAGCTGGCATATCAAGCCTCAAAATCATACTCTCAATCTTCTTTCCCTTCTTATTAAAACGTGGTCAACTACATGCTAGTTTTGCATTCTGCTTTCTAACTGTCAATTCAGCTAGCTGACCTGCATTCTTATTAGGTGTTTTGAATCAGTGCTGCTTTATATCGTAGTTGGCTTACAAACTGATAACTCGAATTCAAACCCGGTAAACCCGAATTAGGAGATCTAGAAAAATAGGGATATCGAAATGCCAACTGCGCCCATGTAAACGAGAACTCCTTCTTACTTTTATGCTTATAACTCCCTTTGTAATACTATAGAAACAAAAGCTTACTTGGAGTCTTGTGGCTACACTTCAACCTGATACCGAGAATTCCATTCGTACTTTTAATCCACTAGAACGCTCAGCTTACTACTTGATTACTGGACTTGCAACCTTCTAGTTGGCCTCTATTCTTACGGCTGACTTTCCATCTGGTACTTGAGCTAATAAAAGAGTAGAAACTCGAACTCAGGGCGAAGCGTTAAGTCCAGTTGCGGGAATTTCAAGAGTTCAGGGAGGAATTGTTCTACTGAAGTCGAGTTTCAGTCGGGAATAGTCGTTGTTAGTTTCCAGGCTAAGCCAAATATCAATCTGACTTCTTACTGATTAATATTTTCTCGGCGTTGCCTTGTACTTCTGCTTATTAGAAAAGGTTACCTGCGTTCTTCATCAATACTGAAAGCGGATGGACTGTTGGAGGAAGAACTGGCCTTATTAGTAGCCGCCCACAACTAATAGAAGAAAAAAGTAGAATTACGAAATCTATGAAAAATCAAAGAATCCCATCGAAGATGACGAGATGTGGTGGGATTATTAATTCAAATCATTTGACTAGCTCCTACTTTATCTCCATTTTGAATAAGAAAAAAACTGCAACCAATTTGACGGATATTCACTTGGTTGGCTAGGGCACTAAAAGAAAGTGAAGAAGGGCTTTCGAAAGCACTAGCATCTACAAGCTGCCAAGAAGGATATAAGTATATTAAAGAGAGAAAGAGCATTCGTTCCTATTTGTCTTTCCTATCAAACTCTTGAAACCAAGGGAAAGGCATATTGTTATTACAACTAACAAACAAAGGCATATCTCCTCGTGACATGAATGTATGTTCCAACCACTAAATCTTTTTCTTCGTTACTTCTACCACGACTCCAAAATGTCTTTCTCGTGCTTCTAAAACCCATCCGTGATAACGCGGTACTTTTGTATACATACTAAACCTATCACACAGATAGGCCTATCCCTTGCTTTGTACTATCACACATCAACCTGTGACTTCCTCTTCTCGTTCTGCTTCTTTTCCTTCAAAAAACACTATTTACGAGTTTCTATATTCCAAAAGAAAAAGGAAAGGTCAAAAAGCACAGAAATTGGTAAAGGAATGGAAGCACATCTGAAAGCTCGACTTGTCAAAACAGAGGAAAGCGATAAGCTAAAGCGACCTACTATCCTTTGCATTCGAGCGAAAGAAGCTAAAGAAATCGAAAATGAAATTTGATTCTTTTTTATCGCTTATGCTTTTCATTGAATGAGAGCTTGCCTCTCTTTGATTTGGTACGCGCTTTCCTTCGTTTGCTTTGGTCAGCCCTGCCCTATACATCCCGGTCTCGAAGTAAATTGCAAGTCTTATTAACGCGTTCTGTCCTTATTGCAGAAGATTTTTATCGATTGGCAAAAGGAATAGAAAAAGCTACAGGTTCAGCAACTACTAGACTTGGTGGAAGAGAAGTTCAAGAACAGGCTTACGCGGTTCTGACCGGGACAAAATCAATTGAAGAAACCTCTACGAGCCTCTACGAGTTATGTTTCTTTCTGTACTTTCAAGAACTTACTTTGCTGATTCACCTGCTCGGGACTACTCTATTAATTGACAGTTTTCAAAGCCAATTCCGATAGACTTGTTTTCACAGCAGCCCGTGTTCTTACTTCATAAGAAGGTATGCAAGGTGAAAATCTCGTATAAAGACCTTGCACATATGGTATTTTTCCCACCAAGACCGCTTATGTCAACCGAACTGGCCGAAAAGCGAATTCCACTAGCCGAAAGAATTACACGAGACCGGTTATTCCAATATTCGTATTGTATATCCACCAACTTCCTAATTTACTCTAGACTTACGATAAATAAACTAGCCGAAACATACGACTAACGAGGAACCGAAGAACTTTTTCAAAGAAAAACCCCAATTATGTCTCCAGCAGGGCAAGACAGGCAGTTATCTGAGAACATAATCTTGAAAATGGAAAATGTAACTGAAATGACTGGGGTCAAAATTAGAGGGTTGCCTCCTTCAAATTGGTATTGGACACGGCATCTGAAGAGCCGAAAAAGGCTAGTGCATTTGGCTGGCTGGACCCACCCTTTCTCTACACTCCCAGCCGCCTTCCCTATCACTAGGATATATAGATAAAAGAAAGATAAAGAGCTGCATAGTGATTACCCAGCAATAATCATCAGGTTTGGTAGAAGAGGTAGTGAGGGCGCTAAGGATATCATTCTTCTCTTGTGAATTATGAATTGGAGTGTTAGTAGTAAGGGAAGTCATCTCATTTGTTGGTTCCTCCTTTGCATGTAAAGCTGCATTTAATCGCTCACGTTTATATGAATCTACAGAATTCCACTTACTAGGTGGTCCTTTGGTCAGATCACCTGTATCTGGTACATCTAGAGGGAGATATCTTGTTTTAGAGCGCATCAACTCCACCATTTGAACAGCTTTTGTGTGTGCAAAGTTCCAAAAGAAGGGTACCTGATCAACTGAAAGAATATACTTAAGTGCTTTAAAGAATGATTGAATTTGCAGAACATTACACGAATGAAATTATTTTCGAATGGTAGCGTCCACGTTTCTCCATTGTAGCGGTGAAGCAAGAGACAATAAAACATGATGGTGACGCTTGAAGTAAACTCCACTGCTATTATAACACGTGAACAAATAAACATTGAACCCACTTTTGAAAATAGTTCCTCTTTGTCGTGAATTGGTTGATCGTTATCTGCTATTGTTAGAGAGATCAAGTATTTCTCTTTAGGTGTACTTGTTGTGTTCACAATCATTGGATCTTGTAAACCAAGAGGAGCTAATGGATTTATTTCCTTTCTTTTCTGTGTGAAATTCATTTGTTATCTAATACGTGTCAAGTTCTAATACAAGGACAAGGCGACGCTAAGGTGCGTTCCTTTTGAAATGAAAAACCAAAGAAGGCGAAAAGCTCTGAACTACAGAAACCACCTCCTCGGCTTCTGAGTCCGTGATCAATGGCCGGAATGGTTTGTGTTAAGCTATCCATTCCCTAAATCAATACCTCCCCTGATAAGCATCGAACTAAATACTTACGGTTGTGGTTACTGAACAAGATGAATTTAGGAACCATAAAGCAAATGGTGTGAGGATTTAGTCCCTAAAATCAGTCTTGACATTTCATTAAAACCATATATGATTATTGTAACGAGAATATTGAAATAAGATTTTCAAAACACGAAAGCTTGAATGTCAGAATAGAGAAGCAGTTATATCAGTTCGTTCGTCAGAGGATACAGACTTTGCAGCAAGTCTTTGCCTTGTTTACTTTACAGATGAACAGCGTTTACCATGTTTGCTTGCACGATGTTGATTAAAATTAGAGTGGCATTTCTCGCCTTCTTACTTGATTTGCCAAACATTTCTTCCAGTACTTTCAGCCCGTACCGAAGCTATCCCTACTTCAGCCCGTATCCATCAAAGAAAAGATCCAATGAATCAAAATCCTCTCTACTCCCTCCCTCAAATTGCGGAAAATGCGGGTGTTTTGCCTGAGGACGTTGCAGGCAGATCATTGATTATAGGTAAAAAGGAATGGAGTTTCAGTAGCTCTCTGCACACATCCTGAAGAATACCTTTGCGAGCCCCTGTGTTCTACATAAACCTACTAGACCCCCTTTTCTTCTATTAAGCCGATACCGCTTATCCCATATACGTAGCTCACTTCGTCCCTTGCTTTATCCAGTACAGCTTTCTAGCCTGGTATGCCCCGCTTGCCACTCCAGTTCTTTCGTCTCTGTTGTGAGTAAAGAGAAGAGTTGAAGAAGAAATCTTAAGTAAAATTGGATACATCAAACTCGCATGTCCAGTTACTCATGTGTGGTATTTCAAAGGTCTTCCTTATCGCAAATCTTCATAAGTTTCTTAAGTCAGACAGAGAGAGGTCGTTGTGGGCAGGTAATGGGCGATAAAAAGAAGTCATCTCACCATAGAGATAGGTGCAAGACGGCACTTACTGATCTTGCACGGTCGAGCGAGACATTGGCTTCGTATCTTTTGGCAAGCACCAGGGTACGAATCGAGAAGGCCTAGCATTAGCTGCTCTTTATTCCAAAGCTCAATAGCATAAAAAGAGTTTATGGCTTGGCAGAAGATATAGCGGCGTGCTTGGTGGCTTACAAGGAAATGGCCTCCGTCACTGGCATAGTAAGAAAGCCGGATAGAGGCCGCAGGATGATAGAATATGTAGCTAGATGTGGAGTTCTCGGGTTACCACGAGATAAGTGAGCTGCTACCCAGGTGTCAAGTCATAAGATCTTCCCTTTTTAAAGAAAAGTAAGATTAGTATAAAAGAGGCGCGCAGTGATGAAAAGATCATCTTGGTCCAAAGCGGAGTGATTAGAGCTAGCCAAAGCCCCCTTTCAGAACCTGCCTTACATGGGCGAGATTTCTTTGATTTACTCTGGCTTGCTAGAGTGGCAGGGCAAGCTTTTCTTTTGTCTGCTAATTCATATAATTCTAAAGAAGATCAAGCAGTATTGAAAGGGTGCATATTCCTTCCTGTACCTCACCTCTATGCTTTTGTCTTCCTATTCATTCTATCTTTTCTTTTCAAATGAATGAGGCCGTAGGTCAGTGAGAAATTCAATGCAGAGTATGTATCATATATAATGAGTTTTGTTCATATTCATATCTTCTCTAGTGTAGTTTCTTGTCTTTGCTTTAGTCTTTTTTATCTTTTCCCTTTGCTTTGGTCTTATGACTTCTCTTGACTGCTAGAATGGGCCGAGATGCAGTGAGTGGTCCTTTTCTTCTTCTCGGATTAATCCCGGCTTCCTACTCTCTGCTGTGACTTCTTCTCCACCCGCATACGACGTAGTGCTTCTTGGACTTGGGTCTAGCATCTTTTCCAAAAGAGGAAAAGGAAATGAAGTGAAAAAACAAGCAGAAGTCTAAGTCAAATAGGACTTTCTTGAACCTAAGCAAACTATCTATAAGTTTCTGGATTGGACTAATTCACGAATAATTAGAGTACAAGAGGCATATGAGATAGGGATATTCCTTTCTTGGGTGAGGACAGTTAAAGTAGGGCTTAGTCAAGTAGTTCAGTTCGGTCTTATTGCCTTGGGCTCCGTTTGGATAGGTGTGGGAAGAAGGGAAGAAGTGGGAAGAAATATTGGGAAGTGTGTAACTTTGTGAAGAGTTTGGATTGTTTATAATATTTTTTCTTCCCTTCTTCCTTCTTCCTCCTTCTTCTTGCATCCAAACGGAGCCTTGGATAACTCTACTATCATTTAATGAGGAAAGAACTTATTAGGGCTACCACCTTCAATCTACTCTTATCATATTACTTCTCTGATGGATTGGGATAGATAGACCGCCTAAAGAATTACTGCAATATGAAAAGCTTAACACACCCCCTATTTTTGTGCTTCCCCCTTTTAATCTTTAAATTTCTCTCGCTCCGAGAATGGAAAAAGTTGAGGAAACCCCTTGTTTTTGGGCATACTTGCCGCTGCGCGCCTTAACAAGCGCATTTGAAAACACTTTTGAGACTTCCCCTAGCATTCTCCCTTCTCTGCCAAAGAAAGAAATGAGCGGATTCGCATTAGGACGAAGAACCATAAGACTGAAGACTTGGCTTTTATGCTTCCTATTTACGACAAATATCAATGAAAAGACAGCTCGCTCATCACAAAGAAAGTAAGAAAATCACCATTTCATTGTAAATCAAGTGAAGGATGTCGTAGATAGTTTACTTCTCCTTTTTTTTTCTCTTTCACTTGAGTTTTGTGTTGCTGAGGAGGGCGCGTGTGCGTTGCAAATTCAAAGTAGACTGGGCGAGCTGCCAGTAAAGGCCACCTTCTATTGCCTCCTTGACTCTTTGTTCGAGTTTACACTTACCTAGAGTATAATCGCGGAGATATTCATCGGGGAGAGGCTTTTGTCAGAAAACTGAGTCAGTGTCAGTATAGTAGAAAAGAGGCTCTGCTTATAAATGGGTACATGTAGATTATTGCATAAGAAGTGATAGCAGCAGATATTTGGCTCCTAGCCGAGGTATCCAACCCTTATCATCCTCCCCATCTGACCAGTAAGAAGAACATAGGTATTTATTATCAGCTAACAGATCTGCTGAAAGAAACCCGTCATAGCGAAGCAAAGCATGGTACCGATCACGGCAAAGTAAAGCTGCTTAAACACGGACTTAAGAACTGGAATTCTCATATTTTTGGCAATGTCAATCAACATTTGCAGATCTAGAATCCAAAATGGGCCTATATAATTGCAGACATTCACAATGATTGGAGTAAGGAGAAAGCTGACCAATATAACGATGTAAAAGAAGAGTATGATACTTGGGCGGGCTACAAGGGAATAAATCTTGTTAAGAGAGATAGATAGGGTGCTTTGGTTGAACAATGGGGACATGAAGACTGCATTTTCTCATGCAAGCATTAAAGTGAGAGCCCAGAACGCTATTCCGAAGCTCTATCTAATAGTACCTTTATTTCTGATATTAATGAGCTTAGTAAAATGGCCTTTGATCACTTTCAACATCAGTTCTCTGCGGAACCTACTCAACTGTCCATGATAGTAATTTGCTTGAAGCTTGATACATCTTGTCGATAGGAATATGGATGAAGAATTCACTAAAATTCCTACTGATACTTCAATTTTTCATGCTTTAAAGGGATTAAACAATCTAAGTTCGTAAGGGATCGATGGTTGGAAGGCGTAGGCAGCAATAGCCTTTATGTTCAGTCGAGTAGTCAAGTGTATGTACCACGAGTAAGCGGATAAGGCTAGGCATCTGGCCGGAATATGCTTATGTTCGGGGAGATGCATTCGAGGTTGCACTGACTTTCAAACTTTTCTCATTCCTCTATCTCATTTGATCATATAGAATGAAACAGTGAATTTTCTCGTAAATAGTGTCTTTTTTTGCATTTCATGAAACTCATAAATAGTGTCAAAAGAACGTTAGCTATATGCTTAACACTGGCTCGTCTTGTTGGAATGAATGATCGGGTTTTTGTGCTTCAGTCTTGTCCATCGGTTTTTTCCCAACTGCTTTATCCGCCTTTCCTTTCTTTTGTCCTTCTTGCGCTGTACTTACTTTGCCAGAAGTGTTTCTGGAAAAAACTTCGCTAGCAAGACCACGTCTGATTGACTCCCACTTATTACCCTTCTCTTGCAACATCAATTCTGCCTTCATGGCCATGTTCTTTGCTTCGTTCAGATTATGCAGAACTTGTACTCCAATCTTGTCCCGAACTTGTGGTTTCAGCCCATCCAAATATCGTGCAACTTGCTGGCCTTCACTCTCGCGCAAGTCATTCCTTTCTGCCAACCTCATGAACTCAGCAGTATACTCATGAACAGATCTTTGTCCCTGGCTGCACCTTTGATATTGCTGAAATAAAATCTGTTCAGAATCAGGAGGAAGGAAATCCCTCCGCAATAACTGCCTCATCCTGTACCAAGTTCGAATAGGTTGCTTCCCTTCACGGTACCTTCAATTTTGTAGCCTCTCCCACCAAGCAGAGGCTCCCCCTTTCAACCTGCATGCTACTAACATTACCCTTTTCTCTTTAGGTACCTCCATGTATTCAAAGAATCGATCAACTTCAGCAACCCAATCAAGAAAATCCTCAATATTCAATCCCCCATTGAAATTGGGCCACCCTTAACTTGAAGTCATAATTATCTCTATCATAATGGTTACCTTGATTCCTGCCACGACCACCGTCATGCCTAGCAGCATGATAACGACCTAGCCAGTCCTCTTCTTCCTCCTCCGAGTCATCTCCATAGATAGAGTTGTCTCGGTTGTTACCAAGATTAGTTCTGCCGAAAAAGTCGCCTCGAGCAGTCTCTCTCTAATACTAGCTTAGGCCTCGTTCCGTGGCGTTCTCTCTTCCCTGTAACTAGTCTACCAACACCTCCTCTTCCTTTGCTGCTGATGGGTATCGAACTGCTTAATCGACAGAACGAGAGACTGACTCTGTCCCGACGTGGGTCCCGAACACGAAGGTGGCCAGGTGTATCTAGTTGTAAGGAAAGCCTCGGGCAGGCAAGTCGATCGGTGAGTTAAGGTAAGGGAAGTTTTTGTTCTAGGTAGCAAGGAACGCAGCTGTTACAATAGCAGCTGACATAACTGTTCATGGGAGTAGACTTATTCCTTTGTTATGGTTTTGCAACCACTAGAGAAAAGACGGTTGAAGCGAGAGTGCACAAAGAAAGTCCCGGGTCTCTTCAACGCAGCGCTAAGCTGTGGTTTAATGCTGCAGGAGGATAAGCCAGATATTGAGGATAAGCCAGATATCGAGTATAAGCCAGATATCAGAGTAGACAAGGGTTCGGCAAAACACCATGTTACTAGAGAGTGCTATATGGAGCAATACTTAATTAGTAAAAAAAGTAAAAGTGCCCTATCATGTCTGTGTGTAAAAGAAATACATGAACATCAAGCAAAATAATATTAACTAACTGTGTTTGAGCGCTACCTTATTCTAGCAATAGAGAGAAAGCGCTTACTAATAAAAAGAGTACGAAATGTCAGGAAACCGAACATGGCGAGTAATACTGAGGTGAGGAATAATTCCTCCTATCTCATACAATTTGTAGTCAATGAGACATGATCGCGAGGCTGAGACTACACGCGCTTTCTTTCGTTCCGCCATTTTGTTAAAGAGTGTGCAGGGGGGTGATGGCGGGGTAAGTGCAGGGGCTTGAACTCAGAGCCGGAAGAGTATTTCTTGAGCAAGACAGAAGGGTTTCTACCCTCAATTGAAACTCAGTGAATGCCTGTGATTTGGATGGCAATCTATCCATGAAAAACAAGTGTGAGCATCTCTAAGCATTAGATAGTAACGATTGACACGAGTGGAGTATTAAACTGCCCAGCATGCACAAGCTACAAAGACGCAGAAGAAACCCAATTTGCAAAGAAAACACTTATGAGCCTTAGCTTTTTTACAGTCATGGCATAAAGAAAGAGAACTTGAAAGAAGAAACTTTCCATTTATTTGTGTGTTTGCAAAACAGTTATAACAATTCTATCATTTGGATGACTCAGGCGGGAGAGACCTCTAGGTCAGTTCACCAAGGTAGGCTTTATTTAGTAGGAGAAGAGAAAGTAAGAGGAATCTTGTAGAGGCCGCCTTCAAGCTGGTGAGAAGGATTTGCTTTGTTGCCCCATCCTTGATTCCACAAAAAGAAGGAAAGAATAAAAAAAGAACGGCATTCTCTATAGTAAGTTGAGAAATGCTCAGAAAGTTCTTGGCACATGAAGTACATTGGTCAGGTTGAGAGTGCTGCTTGAGAGGGAATTTCGGGTCGGTGATTTGGTGTATCTAAAGTGAAACCCTTACCGACAACAATCTGTGGTGAGACGATAAAATAAGAAATGAAGTCCCCGAGACTTTTGCCCCTATGAAGTTACAGAAAAAGTTGGACATGTTGCTTACCGACTGAAGCTTCCACTGGTATCAATGGTTCACCCGATTTTTCATGTATCCATGCTGGTGGGTGATCGAGGTGTAAACCAGGGTCAAACAAATTAACCTTGTACTCGACTAGTCGTTTATAGCAAAGTAAAGGTGTCGATCCCACAGAGATGGGTATGATTACTATTCTTATTGGTTCGTTAAATCTAGACAGTAAAAGTTTAGAAAAGTTTTCGAGTCACAGATGAAATAAATAAAAGAGAAATTAAGGTATGCAATTGCAAATATGAAAATAATGCAAAACAATGCGAGTAAATATTTTTGGGGTTTTCTAACAGTTTAATATATGATGCTAAAAGTGCCTTAGGGTTCGATTTCACTTCGGTTTGGTCGCAGGGTTGCGAAACATACCACTTTCGTGTCTCTGTTTCACTAATCCGGTCCGGATCGTGGCCAATCCGGTCCGGATTCCACTGCGTGAATGCTGTGATTTACTCAATTGCTGATTTATTCAAGTCAAGGGTCCATCTAGCCATACCTAAACTCCCTAACCCTTTGCTGTCACTTATTGGGTACGGTATTTGGTATAGAACCTAGTGTTAACCCTCATCGAATGCATTGCACCCTCAACTTTCGTTTGCCGGTGGACCTATTCGAGTTTACAATTGGTTTTCTGCGAGATATCTAACTTAGACTTTCGCCTATTTAGAAGTGTTTACTTTTGGTTACTAACTGGTCGACTTTCGCCATTGACCTACCTCGAAATACTAGTGAATGGTTCAGTTATTATAATGAGTTGATGTCTCAAACAAGTGCGGCCGTACACAAGCAGAGCAACACAAGTAATAATAAACACAAAACACAAGCAAATCAATAAAACTCCCAAAGGTAATTGACTTCTTCCATCAACCAAAAGAGTAAATCAAGCAATCCAAACCCTAAGCTACATCTACCCCTAAAGCATTAAAAGTTTAGCCTAACATAACTTCAAACAACAAGCAAATAGCAAGAGATAAAGTCACACAAGCCATAAAAACAGAATTTAGAGAGAAAGTATGAGAGAAACAACAAATATCCAAGTTTTTAAGTTGTAAACCGCTGCCGTTGCGCTAGAGAACACCTTAAGACCTTGAGAACTCGTTGCCACAGCAAAGCCAAGCTCCAAAACGTGCCTAGCCTCTGCCCTAGTCGCACAAAGAAGAGAGAAAAGCACCAAAAACCTAGATCTGCTGCTGGAGAGAGAGAGAGAGAGAAAGTTGTGGAATGAGGAATGATGACTTTCCAAAGATGGAGCACGCCTAAATTGCCTCCCCTGCCTGCCTGGACGTCCAGCTACCTTCCCCCAATCACACACACGAAATTACCTCTCTTTCCATAAAAGAAATCGCCTTTAATTTCTGATCAGAACCTTCTTTATATGGCAATCCGGACCGGACAGGATGCAATCCGGACCGGATTAGAGCCACTGGATTGAGTTTGCATAAGGATCGGGTCCGGATTAGGAGGAATCCGGGCTGGATTGTAGAGGTTGAGTGAGATAGACTGTGGAGTGGTTGGACTTGTGCGTAGGCGGTGCATCGGGCTGAGTCGAGACTTGATCTAAGCTAGGAATGAGTCGTCTAGCTATCCAATTCATTGCTTATTTGCTGCTTTCTTCGAGTTCCTATAAAAATAAAACAAAACGCAACGGCAGTGCCAAATCTGGCAAACAAAAGCGAAAAACAAGATAAAATCACAGTTTTAGTTATAATTTCGATGTGAGGTCTGGTCAAAATATCGATATAAATATGAGATATCAAATTCCCCCAAACTTAAAACTTGCTTGTCCCCAAGCAAAAATCTAAACTCAGAAGAAATGACAGGACTTAGACTTAATATCGAACTTAGGATTAGAAATTTAATCAAGTGCAAAGTTCAAATCAATTTCAATTCACGCTTTTCAATAATTGTTCAATTGAAATCCTCAAACAAGGGTTAAGTTTGTTTCATTCCAATTCATGCAGCTCTTGGCCCTTAGAAAATTTTGATTGACAAGTATGGACCCTAGCTTTTCTTTATTTAATCACAATGCAAACCCAAGTTTATCTGCCCGTTCATTTCCATGATTCGCAAAAATTTGTAAAAGAATTTTGCCGAAGTTAGAAATTTTATAATGAACCATTCTCAAAAACAATTTCGATTTTCACCAATTTGAATTGTGCAAGTCGAGTCGTGGGGCTTTACACCCTAGAGGATCAGATGTGTATCATTGACCTTGAAAATGCTACTGGTACATGTCGCACCAGTGAGGTTGGTCTAGTTTTTTTTTATGCAATTTTGTTACGGTCCACTATGAAACTAGTCAGAGCTACCCAATCGTCCTCGAGTGCTTTGAGGTACAGATTCCTGACAACTCGCAACTAGTTCCACCCTCCAAGTTTTGCTACTGGTACATGTCGCACCAGGGAGGTCGGTCCGGATTTTATACAATTTCGCAACTAGCTCCGCCCTCAGATTTTGTGGTTGAGTTGGTGGAAAAAGGTCTCAACACTCTTCGTTTTCACAACTATTTAGATTTCAGTCAATTTAGGTTTGCTCGTTGGTGATTCAAGCATTAAAAGCAATTTCAAACCAGAAAAAGTTCATCTTATAATTTCAAAAGTCGGCAAATCTCTTTTTTGAACAAAAGTTTACTACTCACAAATCCGTTCACTCGGCAAAAAGTTTCGGTTTTGACTAACTTGTATTTAAACAATTATAAGCAACCAATTTTCAGATCCAGACAAGTACAATTTCGAAATTCTTCAGTCCATTGGTACACAAATTAGCCTAAAACGTCTTAACAAACAAGAATTTTTGAAATTCAAATGAACCTTTGTGAAAAGAAAAGAACCACAGGGTTTTTAGCGTGAAATTCCATCGAGAAAAGTTGATCAATGCACTAAATTAAATCTCCAAGCCTCGCAAAACTACTGTGATAAAATATCAAACACCAGAGGAGAATCCGGGCCGGATTGGGTTGAATCCGGACTGGATGTTTAGAAACGTTTTGGACAGAGAGAAGAATCTGGTCCGGATTCAAAGGAATCCGGTCCGGATTAGAGATCCAGAAGACAAAACAAGTCAAAAATTTCAAATTTTTCGAGTTTTCCACAAGTTTTTCGGACGGTTCAAAAATTTGCAAGTGAAATCACGTCTGTTTCATTTTTCCTTCCCCCCCCAAACTTAGAGCAGTGCATTGTCCTCAATGCAACACAGAAAAATAAATAAGAGGAAAAAGAAAACTTATCGGATCAAGGTATGAAGAAGTAATGCAGGCTCGTCGTTGGAGTGTGGGCCTTCTCGCCCTTTTCTTGACTGCACGTTTTAATTGATTCGCATGAGGTCGTGCGCGGGCGCGTGATGCCAATTTTTGCGTCCCTTTTGGTGCTCTAGCACGAATCAACCATGTCTCTTTCCTACACATATCAAGAAATATAATGCTAAAATTGAAAATCCTAAGAAAAAAATCTAAAGTCCTAAAATATTTTTTTTTTATTGTTTTTGTTGTTTTAATTTTTTTTTAAACGACAAATGACAAGAAAATAAAATGAAATCAAATAGAATAATAGAGAGAAGAATTCTTGGGTTGTCTCCCAAGAAGCGCTTGTTTTAGGTCTTTAGCTTGACCATTATTTCACTCATGTCGCGACGGGCGGATCAAGAAGCGAAACAACCATCACTTCTCCAATGTCATGATTTGCAATGTAATGCTTTAGGCGCTGTCCATTGACCTTAAATGGCTCCGAGTCCTTGTCACAAATATCCACCGCTCCAAAAGGATAGACTTTCACGACTCGAAATGGCCCGGACCATCTTGACTTGAGTTTCCCTGGAAAGAGTTTGAGCCTCGAGTTGAATAGCAACACCAAGTCGCCTTCTTTGAATTCTCGCCTCGAGATAATCCTATCATGCAGCAATTTTGTCTTTTCTTTATATAATTTTGCATTTTCATATGAATGAAAACGTACCTCATCCATCTCATGCAAGTCAAGAATCCTCTTTTGACCCGCTGCATGCAAGTCCATGTTGAGTGTGCGAATCGCCCAAAGCGCCTTGTGTTCAATCTCAACGGGTAAGTGACAAGGCTTGCCATACACCAATTTGAATGGGCTCATGCCGATTGGCGTCTTGAATGCGGTCCTGTATGCCCAAAGTGCATCATCAAGTTTCATGGCCCAATCCTTGCGTGTGCGGGCCACCGTCTTTTCGAGAATGCTTTTGATCTCTCTGTTTGAGACTTCGACTTGACCACTTGTTTGAGGGTGGTAAGGAGTTGCCACCTTGTGCGTGACACCGTGCTTCTTCAAGAGGTTGTCGAATTGACGGTTGATGAAGTGCTTGCCTCCATCGCTTATCACTGCCCTGGGAACACCAAAACGAGGAAATATTATCTTTGAAAAGAGCTTGATTACCGAATTTGCATCGGCCGCCTTGCATGCGATTGCCTCGACCCACTTAGACACGTAATCAACCGCCACCAAGATATACTCGTTCCCATAGGACGATGGGAATGGGCCCATGAAGTCGACACCCCAAACATCAAAGATCTCCACTTCAAGAATTGGGTTGAGGGGCATCTCGCTCCGCTTGGATATGTTTCCCGTCCTTTGGCACTGATCACAAGACAAAACAAAAGAACGAGCATCTTTAAACAAGGTGGGCCAATAAAAACCAGATTGTAATACCTTAGCGGCCGTTTTGGAGAAGGATGCGTGCCCGCCATAAGCTGAGGAGTGGCAATGAGCAAGAACGAGTCGAACTTCTTCATAAGGGATGCATCGGCGATAGACATCATCTATGCCAAGTTTAAACAAGTAGGGCTCCTCCCAAAAGTAGTACTTGGCGTCTGATTTGAGCTTCTTCTTTTCTTGGTAACTCATCTCGGGAGGTAATACACCGCTTGCCAAGTAGTTTTCCAAGTCTGCGTACCAGGGCGCCTGCAATCCGGACCGAATAGGTTGGGATCCGGACCGGATTGCTTCATGACAATGCACTTCGTCGATTCCAGAGGCTTGAATCCGGTCTGGATTGGATGAAATCCGGTCCGGATTACGTGTCACTGTCATGAGTTGCTCATCTGGGAATGATTCATTGATTGGCAATCCTTCCCCTTCACTTTCTTCATTGTGTAGCCTTGACAAATGGTCTGCTACTGAGTTTTCGGATCCCTTTTTGTCTCTTATTTCAAGGTCGAATTCTTGGAGAAGTAGAATCCACCTCAATAACCTTGGTTTGGCATCCTTTTTGGCTAAGAGATACCGAATCGCCGCATGATCGGTGAATACTATGACCTTAGACCCCACGAGATAGGATCTAAATTTGTCAAGGGCAAAGACAATGGCAAGCAACTCCTTCTCCGTGGTCGTGTAATTCATTTGAGCTGGGTCTAGCACTTTGCTTGCGTAGTAAATAGCTACGGGTTTCTTATCTCGTCTTTGACCAAGCACGGCTCCCACCGCATAGTCGCTCGCATCGCACATGAGCTCAAAGGGCATGGACCAGTCCGGCGGTTGCAAGATTGGTGCCGTGACAAGAGCTTTCTTTAATTCCTGAAAAGCACGAAGGCAATCATCATTAACAACAAAGTCAGTGTCCTTAATCAAGAGATTAGTGAGAGGTTTAGCAATTTTTGAAAAATCTTTGATAAAGCGACGGTAAAAGCCGGCATGTCCTAAGAAGCTTCGCACGTCCTTGACATTCGATGGCATCCCTAACTTCTCAATCACTTGCACCTTCGCTCGATCAACTTCAATTCCATTGGCCGTGACCACGTGTCCCAATATAACCCCCATTTGTACCATGAAGTGGCATTTCTCCCAATTCAAGACAAGGTTGACCTCTTCACAACGCTGCAAAACTTTCGAAAGATTAGTCAAACAAGTGTCAAATGAAGTACCATAAACAGAAAAATCGTCCATGAATACTTCCATCACATTTTCGATCAAATCAGAGAAAATGGCCATCATGGCACGTTGGAAGGTTGCTGGTGCATTACATAACCCAAAAGGCATTCTCCTATAAGCAAAAGTACCATATGGACATGTAAAGGTGGTCTTTTCTTGGTCATCTGGGTGAATGGGAATTTGAAAGAAACCAGAATAACCATCTAGATAACAAAAATAAGAGTGAGAAGCAAGTCTTTCAAGAAGTTGATCAACAAATGGCAATGGAAAGTGATCCTTGCGGGTTGCCGCGTTGAGTTTTCGATAATCGATGCACATGCGCCAACCAGTCACCACGAGTGTTTGGATCAACTCATTCTTCTCATTTTTCACCACGGTTGCGCCACCTTTCTTGGGAACCACATGGACTGGGCTAACCCATTTGCTGTCCGAGATCGGGTAGATGACACCCGCGTCAAGAAGCTTGAGTATCTCCTTCTTGACAACTTCCTTCAAGTTTGGGTTGAGCCTCCTTTGTGCCTCAATGGAAGGTTTGTGGTCATCTTCCATCAATATGCGATGCGTGTAGAACGAGGGGTGGATTCCCTTTAAGTCGCTTATTGAATACCCGATTGCCTTCTTATGTGCCCTAAGTTCCTCCAAGAGTTTTCCTGTTTGCTTATCATCCAAAGCAGAGTTAATAATAACAGGGTATGTTTGATTAGGTCCGAGAAACTCATACCTTAATGTAGCGGGTAGAGGTTTAAGTTCGACTTGAGGTGGCTTTTCTGGATCTGGAATCCGGTCCGGATTGGAGTCGATCCGGTCTGGATTGTCGCATGAGAAAACTTCTGTAATTCCAGAGCCTCGAATCCGGTCTGGATCAGGGAGAATCTGGTCCGGATTATTGGTGCTTTTAGGGCTTGCCTCGTCGGTGATCTCCTGGACGGGTTCCTCTACCGCGATTGCTTCCTGTACGTCACAAAGAAACTCATGATAGCTCCTGAGAGCATCCGAGTATTGGTCCTCAAGCGGTTGTTCGATCGGTGTCTCCTTAGCTTCGATTTTGTAGCACGAGTTGAGTTGGTTTGGGCACTTCATTGCTTGACTAATTGAATATTCCCACTGTTCGCCACCAACTCTCACCAGAATGGTCCCATCTCTCGTGTCCATCAATATCCCTGCAGTTCTAAGGAAGGGACGCCCCAGAATGATGGGAACGTCCTTATCTTCCTCCATATCCATTATCACAAAATCACCAGGGATAAAGAATTTACCAAGTTTAACTGGAATGTCCTCAATTACACCAATAGGGAGCCGAACCGATGAATCCGCGAGTTGCAAAGTCATGTTTGATGGCTTCAACCTCCCAACACCAATACGGTCGAAGACGGACTTAGGCATGAGACTCACGCTTGCTCCATTGTCACACAAAGCCCTTCCGATTGTCGTCTTGCCAATGGTGCAAGGTATGGTGAATTTGCCCGGATCATCCATCTTGGGAGGCATCTTATTTTGGATCACCGCGCTACATTGCTCAGTCAATTCTGCAGTTTTGATTTCTTCCAAAAGAAATTTGTGAGTAATGAGATCTTTCAAGAATTTTGCATAGGAAGGAATTTGAGTAATCGCATCAGTAAAAGGAATAGTGATTTGCAAACCCTTGATTACCTCTAAGAAACTCCTAAACTGAGAGTTTACCTTTGTCTTGGCCAACCTTTGAGGAAAAGGAGCCTTTACCAGTTGTACGGGTGCCTTCAACAAGGGATTCGGAGGAGATATGCGCTTGTCGCCTATTAATCCGGTCCGGATTGAAGGTGATTTGGACCGGATTACTTCCACTGGAATTTCATGCGCAGAAGTCCGGTCCGGATTAAGGAGAATCCGGTCTGGATTTTCTGGCAATTCAGCTGCTGGTGGATTGGTTGGTGTCGTTTCTTCAGGCATAGGCGGGTCTTTGTACTGGGTGCCGCTCCTGAGCGTGTGCACCGCCTTCATCTCTGCCCGAGGGTTTGGTTCGGGTTGACTTGGAAGCTTTCCTTGTGGGCGGATGTTTTGAGAAGCAAAGAATCCTTCCATCATCTTTTCCACCCGCGAGGCGGCTCCAGATTCTTTTTGAAGTTTGGTCATTCCCTCAAGAATTTGCTCATTTAGGACTTTTTGAGTCTCTATGAACTGCTCAACTTCAGGTGCAATATAGGGCTTCCTTTGAAAGTTTTGCCCACGATCATTGTTGAACGGGACACCTCGATTTTGATTGGGTTGATGTGGGTTACCAGCGCGGTTGGTGTATATCTTTCTTGGGACAAACGCGCGGTTTTGGTAGTTGCCTTGGCTACCACCTGCCTCGTTATTCCCCGTTATGCCTTGGTACCAGTTGTGAACATCCTCGAAGGACTTAACCTCCTCGGGTTCTCCATCGCCATATTGGAGAGGGCAATCAGGAGATTTGTGCCCTTCTTCTCCACACACTCCACATTCATTGGAGAGTAGGTGTGTGCCACTGATTGATTGCATTTTCGCGAGCTCGGCTTCCAAATGAGCAATCTTATCTCGCGTGTCTTGGATCTCCTTGACCTCATGTCTAGTGGGATTGCTCCTTGTTGGGTTGGGTGCTGGCCAATTGTATTGCAAGGCACACCTTTCAATCGCTTCGCGTGCTTGCTCCGCATCGAGTTGGGTGAAACTCCCACCTGAAAGAGCATCAACATTCACTTTAATGCCATCATAAAGACTATTATAGAATGAGTGAATAGTTAACCAATCTTGGATTCCATGGTTAGGGCAAGAGTTCTCTAAATCCCTAAACCGTTCCCAAGCTTCCCTATAAGATTCATCCCCCCTTTGTTTGAAATTCGTGATTTCCCTCCTAGTTTCAAAGGCCCTTTTTGCTGGAAAATACCGTTCAAGGAAAATTCTAGCCATGGCTTCCCAATTATCAATTGACCCTCTTTTCAGTGTGTTATACCATTTCTTGGCCTTATCCTTAAGAGAAAAATGAAACAAGAGAAGTCTAATTGAATTCGGGGAAACCCCGTTGAATTTCAACAATTTGGTGCAATCAAGAAAAGCTTGTAAGTGTGCATGCGGGTCCTCTTGGTCAGCCCCATAGAATTGGTTTTGTTGCACGAGCGCGACATGCGCGGGGTTGATTTGCATGTTGTTGGCAGCGATCCCCCTAATCACGATCGGTCCATCCACGTCTTGGACTCGAGGGGCAGAATGCTCGCGAAGAGTTTTGTGTGGCCCCTGAGCTTCTTCGGGATTAGCTTGCGCTCCATGGATGCTTCCGCCATCATTGAAATTCCCATTGCGCTCCTCCTCGAAGTTGAGTCGGTCTTGCTCGAGCGCGAGTCGGTCTTGGAGAATTCTTTGTTGAGTGGCCTCTAACTCAAGGCGTAAAGCCTCAAGTTGCCTAGCTTCATCAGTTCGTTCAGCCATTGGTACACTTGTCCCTTCACCTATGTGTTGAATCCTTGGTAATTCGGTCTGGATTGTCTGCGATCCGGTCCGGATTATGCCCTCTGGAATTTGTTGAGTTGAAATCCGGACTGGATTAGGTGGAATCCGGTCCGGATTCAGTGTAGGCGGCTGCTGTTGTTTCTTCCCTTTCCGAGCTGCAGCTTGAGTCGTGCTCGAGCTTGAAGCTTCGTGGAAGTTGTCTCCCTTCCCCCTGAGGTTATAATCGTGTGGTATCTGGGGTTGGGTGTTTTTAGATCCTCTAGCCAGTGTTAACCTACACACAAAAGAGAGAAAAACAAGCGAACGAATGAGTAAAAAGATAAAAATAAATCTAGTCTTTAACTACTTCAATAAGAAATAATATCATAACGCCATCCCCGGCAACGGCGCCATTTTGATCGAGGTGTAAACCAGGGTCAAACAAATTAACCTTGTACTCGACTAGTCGTTTATAGCAAAGTAAAGGTGTCGATCCCACAGAGATGGGTATGATTACTATTCTTATTGGTTCGTTAAATCTAGACAGTAAAAGTTTAGAAAAGTTTTCGAGTCACAGATGAAATAAATAAAAGAGAAATTAAGGTATGCAATTGCAAATATGAAAATAATACAAAACAATGCGAGTAAATATTTTTGGGGTTTTCTAACAGTTTAATATATGATGCTAAAAGTGCCTTAGGGTTCGATTTCACTTCGGTTTGGTCGCAGGGTTGCGAAACATACCACTTTCGTGTCTCTGTTTCACTAATCCGGTCCGGATCGTGGCCAATCCGGTCCGGATTCCACTGCGTGAATGCTGTGATTTACTCAATTGCTGATTTATTCAAGTCAAGGGTCCATCTAGCCATACCTAAACTCCCTAACCCTTTGCTGTCACTTATTGGGTACGGTATTTGGTATAGAACCTAGTGTTAACCCTCATCGAATGCATTGCACCCTCAACTTTCGTTTGCCGGTGGACCTATTCGAGTTTACAATTGGTTTTCTGCGAGATATCTAACTTAGACTTTCGCCTAATTAGAAGTGTTTACTTTTGGTTACTAACTGGTCGACTTTCGCCATTGACCTACCTCGAAATACTAGTGAATGGTTCAGTTATTATAATGAGTTGATGTCTCAAACAAGTGCGGCCGTACACAAGCAGAGCAACACAAGTAATAATAAACACAAAACACAAGCAAATCAATAAAACTCCCAAAGGTAATTGACTTCTTCCATCAACCAAAAGAGTAAATCAAGCAATCCAAACCCTAAGCTACATCTACCCCTAAAGCATTAAAAGTTTAGCCTAACATAACTTCAAACAACAAGCAAATAGCAAGAGATAAAGTCACACAAGCCATAAAAACAGAATTTAGAGAGAAAGTATGAGAGAAACAACAAATATCCAAGTTTTTAAGTTGTAAACCGCTGCCGTTGCGCTAGAGAACACCTTAAGACCTTGAGAACTCGTTGCCACAGCAAAGCCAAGCTCCAAAACGTGCCTAGCCTCTGCCCTAGTCGCACAAAGAAGAGAGAAAAGCACCAAAAACCTAGATCTGCTGCTGGAGAGAGAGAGAGAAAGTTGTGGAATGAGGAATGATGACTTTCCAAAGATGGAGCACGCCTAAATTGCCTCCCCTGCCTGCCTGGACGTCCAGCTACCTTCCCCCAATCACACACACGAAATTACCTCTCTTTCCATAAAAGAAATCGCCTTTAATTTCTGATCAGAACCTTCTTTATATGGCAATCCGGACCGGACAGGATGCAATCCGGACCGGATTAGAGCCACTGGATTGAGTTTGCATAAGGATCGGGTCCGGATTAGGAGGAATCCGGGCTGGATTGTAGAGGTTGAGTGAGATAGGCTGTGGAGTGGTTGGACTTGTGCGTAGGCGGTGCATCGGGCTGAGTCGAGACTTGATCTAAGCTAGGAATGAGTCGTCTAGCTATCCAATTCATTGCTTATTTGCTGCTTTCTTCGAGTTCCTATAAAAATAAAACAAAACGCAACGGCAGTGCCAAATCTGGCAAACAAAAGTGAAAAACAAGATAAAATCACAGTTTTAGTTATAATTTCGATGTGAGGTCTGGTCAAAATATCGATATAAATATGAGATATCAGTGGGCGACACCAAAGAATTTAGCTCTGACGCACCAATGGTGGGTCCAGGAGGAGAGATGAAGGTACCAGAGTCGATTTTGGAAAGGAGAATAGCGATAAAACTGCAATTTGACTAGCCACAACAGCGCTCTTCTGCTACTTATCCGGCCAACGTGCGATGTCAAGTTGTTCACGAGCTGGGATGCAAGTCTTAGATACTTTCTTGAAACTGTTTGCGATCTCCACCACACATATAATATAAATAGACTCAGAATGTTAAAGGAAGAAATCTAGACAAGAGATACTATCGTAAGTTTAGTTCTAAAGTGAGCAGGCGAGTCAAAGACGGAACTCTGAAAGAGCGAAAGAATATCATTTCTTAGTTTCACAATCCAAGTAAGTAACGAAATCGATTTTTGATAAATACAAAGAAGAAAAAGCCAAATCAGCAGATGAAAACTAGGACAGACTTGACCTGCGGCCTCATACGTGACCTACCTAGGTAATATCAAAGAATCATTAAAGAGGCACATGATATTGCCTATAGCCACCGATATCAGAATTGAAGAGGCAACCATTCGATCATTGAACAAACGGACCAGATAATTCTTCGGAAAAAGAAAAATGACACTGTTCATAGGCGCGGATATTGACGAAACATGGTGTCGTACTTTTATAATAGGTATAATTGTAAACTGTAGTGACTGGTAAGTAGGAAGGTCAGGTGACAGTAAGGCTGATTGAGTTTCATTAGTCTTGTTGTTTGAGGTATTTTCCCTCAATTGATTATCTATTGTCTACTTCGATGGAGGAAGCAAGGAAGTGGGAAGTTGGGGGAGAAGGGGATCGGATTTCAGCCAAAAAACAACAGCTCAAATTGCCGTGTCGAAATTGAAAAAAAAAAAGCGGCGTGTGACACCCCGGAACCATAGGGATGTCGCAGCCGCCGCGAGTGCACACTACCATCCGTGCACCCGCAAGGCTCAACCAATCCTACTATGCAAACAACTTAGGGTCTTCTCCAGAATCAACGATGTAATGGGATAGAATGGAGTGGAAGAGAGAGGGAGAACTAAATTTTAACCCCCAAATTTGGGGTGACAAATTTTGCAACAGTTCTACACAAAATGTTTCCTCATTTCCACCCTTTAACCTTCATTTCCACTTTATTTTTTTGAATCTGAAGCAGGTTAACTCATTAGGCAGTGGCATGGGCAGTGCCACTCCATTCCACTACCCTCCTTCTCCCCCTTCTGGAGCACACCCTTATTATCTTCAATTATTGTACAAAATCAAGGTTTAATCTTACATATGCCTCTTGAACTATTAACTAAAGATACAATACATAAGCAACTGTCTGGTCATAAGGTATTGGACACCAACCAAAAACACAATGGCCTACTAACCGCCAAGCTTCCGCTGCGCCACACTGATCCAAAACCTGGAACCCACAACCAAAGTGAAAACAATGCAACAAGCAGAGAATGAGATAATTATACAATTATCTCAGTGCGGTATTCAGTTCCAGCCACACGAACCTTGAGTACATGTTTCGGAACTAATTACCGACCGAGTTTAAAAGCAACAATTAAACAATACATATTTTAAGATATGATAATAACAAAATAATATTTGCATTAATAAATACATTCATGTAAATCCATATATAAATACAATTCATGCAATGCAATGAGCTCGGCAATTCATTTGATTATCAAAACAATCACAACCATCAAGTAACCATGCAAATGCCGACTCGGTTTGATATTATTCAAATGCAAGTCTGGTTTACAGATATCATGAGTCATTTGGTTCCTCCCCAAAAGCAGGGATCAGAGCCTACTCCTCCCCAGACACAGGGATCAGAGTAAAATTCAGAGTCAACTGGTTCCTTCCCAGACACAGGGGCCCACTCCTCCCCAGACACAGGGATCACCGGTGATGAAGGCTTAAAACCTAGGAATCAAATAAATTTATAGACCTAGAGCTAACCTCACTAGTCTTTTGGAGTACAGTTTTAGGGTCGAACCCAAGGGACGGATTAATGAGTACCGGACTTTACTTCCTCACGAAAGCTAGACAATTATATTTTTATGGAGTTTTTGGTTGATTAAATCTAAAGGTGCAAGTAAATAAATATTTTTGGGTGTTTTTGTCTATTAAAATAATGTAAACAACTAAAGTAAAGTTTTTGGGTTTTCAAACAGTATAAAAAGCGTCTTAGGGTTCAGGTTTCACCTTGGTTTGGACTCTAGAACACAGAACTTATCACTTTCGTGCATCGAACGGTGTTTTTCAAGCGTTTACTTCTTTGTTCGGTTCGAACAAGGATCTGTTCAATCCGAACAGAGGGTAAAAGTGTGTGGTTTTGACCTTTTATGATATTTTATGCTTTGTGCTAGGGTTTGTTGGCTAAACCTAGATTCACTAAACCTCAGCTGTCGCTTGTTGGACTAGAAACTGGTTTAATCACAACCTAACCTAATTAATTCGATTGGTTCACAACTTTTGGTATAGAATTCAATCAACTTAAACTTGTTTGTTGGAGTTCATAAGGATATCTAGAGGTCTTCTGGACTTGTCTAAAAGTTACACTTTTGGTGTCAACTAATCTCCCCTTTCGGATCTACGATTTATCCCAAATACTTTATTTGAACTAATCTTGTTTATCCTAACTTAGGCTTGACTAGATGCGGCCGTACAACTAGAAGGTGATTAGGAAATCACAAGCAATTCAAACAAGCAATTAACATAATTCTCAACAAAACAAATCAACAAAACATATCATATCATATCAAGTCAAATCACAACACATCGAAACCTAAATTACTTTCCTACTCTTAAGACAACATAAATCTAGCCTAACATGAAAGCAAAATAAGATACAAGCTCCATCAAATCAAAATATCAAGAGAATGGAAGAAATAAACCAAATATCGCTTCTAACTCAAGATACCGAACGTCCAGAGCCGTAATTGGGTTGATTCTGTCGCCGTCGCGCCTAGAATTGCTCCAAAGATGATGCCATGGTCGTGCTATGATGAAAGAGGTGGAATCCCACGCCTTTCGGCGTGAGAACGGTGGTGGAAAGGTGCCAAAACGTGGTGGGATATGGAATTTCGTGGTTGGTGGCTTGATCCTTTCTTTCAGGTCTAGAGGTATATATATGGATGTTCCAGGTCGCAAGGATGGAAGGCTAGGGCACCAGGGCGCAAGAAATTACCATTTTCATCAGTTTCTATGTAAGAAATAATGCCTTATGTGATATGGCGGCACTCTGGTCAAACCGAACAGGTGTGCAGTCGAACCGAATAGGAGAGAGAAAGAACAGCTGCACAAGTCTGCTGTTGTGATGCCCAGTCGGATCGAACAGGCTCCTGGTCGGGTCGACCAGGAGAGAGAAAATGACGCCTGGCTGCCATAGGTGCTGGTCGGATCGAACAGACTTGTGGTCGGGTCGACCAGGAGAGAGAAAATGACGCCTGGCTGCCATAGGTGCTGGTCGGATCGACCAGATGATTGTTCGGGTCGACCAAGAGAGAGAAAAGAGCCTCCAATGCTAGGAATGAGTCGTCTAGCATGCGTGCTACGTCGGGAATCCATCTATATGCTCCAAAATCATCAGAAATCATCAAAGTCCTGTAAAATGAGAGAAGAAATGACGGTAGAGCCAATTCCATGGAAATCATAGCAATCTATTGAATAATTCAATGGTTTGAGTGTTATTTGAGTGCCAAGTACGGTCCAAATGCCTACAAATAATGACGATATCAAATCCCCCCAAACTTAAACTTTGCTTGTCCTCAAGCAACACCCTAAGCTTAGAGTTTTGGACTGTACTTAAACCTTAAACATCAAGTTGTATCTCAAACCAAGAAATGTCGTGAAATCAATTGCTATGCCTAAAATTTCTCACACTTTCATCAAATGAGTCAAACAAAAATCAAAATAAACCAAGTTAAAGTGTTCACAACTTAATTAATGCAACTCTTGGCCCTAAGTAAAGTTTTTTCCCAAAAATTAGAACTCTAGCTTCCCTTTGATATTTCAAAAGCGATCTCAATTTCAATTACCCGTTCCTTTTCACATTCCACAAAAATTTGTAAAGGCCTTTATCAACTTCAGAAATTTTATAATGAACTTTTCTCAAAAGCAATTTCAATTTTTCACCAATATTTTTTTTTCTTTTTTTTCGTGCAAGTCGAGCCGTGGGGCTTTACACCCTAGAGGATAATGCGGTATCATTGGCCTTGAGTTTGTTACTAGCACATGTCACGCTAGGGAGGTTAGACGGGTGTTGCTCGACTATGGCCACGGTACACTTGGGCCATAATACTCAACAACTCCTTTACCAATGCTTTCGCACCGGGTCCGGTAAAATTAAGCATGAGTTGTCCAATTATTTCTCGGTTTCTTTGAGTTGTAATTCCTAACAATTCATACCTAACCCAATACCCTCCAATTTGTGGCTAAGTTGGTGGAGAAAGGCCTCAGTGCGTCCTCATTTTCACAGCTATTTTGATTTAATTTCCCATTAATTTTGCTCGTTGGTGATTCGAGCGATTAAAAAGCAATTTCAACAAGACAAAATTCATTTTACAATTTCCAAAGTCGATAAATTTCGTTTCAAAAGTTTGTCAAATACGAATCAGTTCACTCGGCAAAAACTTGTGAGAATCGACTAAGATTGTCATAACAATTCTAAGCATCCAAGATCAAGTTCAAATTTTAAAGAAAATACTCCAATTCAGTCCATTGGTGCAAGATCAAGGGTGATATCAAAACATTCTAGGGTTCTTTGAGAAAATTTTTGTTTGACTCAAAAATTAGGTTAAGCAGTGTGAGATTTAACGTTTAAAATCCAAATCGAGAGAGAATAGGCAAACCAACTTATTTCCAAGCCAAAATCATACCAATCTATGCAATTTTTGTGTGCTGGTCGGATCGAACAGGTGTCTGTTCGAACCGACCAAGGAGAAAGTTAAAAACAAAAGTTTCCAAGGCTTTGGTCGGATTGACCAGATACCTGTTCGAGCTGACCAGAGAAGCAAAAAGTTCGAAAAAAATTGCAAAAATTTACCAAAATCCACCAAAAGTTCGATTTTTCTCCTATTCCCTCCCCCCAAACTTAGATCAAGCATTGTCCTCAATGCATGCAATCGAATAAAAAAGTAAATAGGAGGGAAAAGAGAACTTAGCCAATTTTTGCTTTCCATATGTTGATTTGCTTCTAGTTTATTCTCTCGTTGTCCAAGACGGCTCTAATTTTTCTAGATCTTTTGATGCAATCCGTATGAGGTCGATCGGGATTAGTTGGTTCACGTAACCCATGGTGCTCTAGCACGAATCGCATCTTTCTTCATTTGTTCCTCAAAATTTTCCAAATCAAGGCATGAATTTCCATATGAATTCGTCTCTATTTGGCGTGGGGCAGCAGCGCTTCAGCATGAGTAAATCGTGGCAGCAATGTAGGAGTTCAGAGGTAGCAACGGGACAAGTTTTCTTGTGGCATGCAACTCACATGAGGTTGTGCGTGGGTCGTGTGTTTTTTTTTGTTGATTGACCCGTGGTGCTTTAGCGCGAGTTGCAAGTAGGACATCTACAATCAGTCAAAACCTGTATTTTCAACAATAAAATCCAAACCAACCATCAGTTTTTTTTTTCTTTTTTTTTATAATAATAATAATAATAATAATAATAATAATAATAATAATAAATGAAAGATACAATATCTAGTCTCTCGTTACTAAAATAAATTCTAATATCAACACCGTCCCCGGCAACGGCGCCAATTTGATGAAGGCTTAAAATCTAGGAATCAAATAAATTTATAGACCTTGAGCTAACCACACTAGTCTTTTGGAGTACAGCTTTAGGGTCGAACCCAAGGGACGGATTAATGAGTACCGGACTTTACTTCCTCACGAAAGCTAGACAATTATATTTTTATGGAGTTTTTGGTTGATTAAATCTAAAGGTGCAAGTAAATAAATATTTTTGGGTGTTTTTGTCTATTCAAATAATGTAAACAACTAAAGTAAAGTTTTTGGGTTTTCAAACAGTATAAAAAGCGTCTTAGGGTTCAGGTTTCACCTTGGTTTGGACTCTAGAACACAGAACTTATCACTTTCGTGCATCGAACGGTGTTTTTCAAGCGTTTACTTCTCTGTTCGGTTCGAACAAGGATCTGTTCGATCCGAACAGAGGGTAAAAGTGTGTGGTTTTGACCTTTTATGATATTTTATGCTTTGTGCTAGGGTTTGTTGGCTAAACCTAGATTCACTAAACCTCAGCTGTCGCTTGTTGGACTAGAAACTGGTTTAATCACAACCTAACCTAATTAATTCGATTGGTTCACAACTTTTGGTATAGAATTCAATCAACTTAAACTTGTTTGTTGGAGTTCATAAGGATATCTAGAGGTCTTTTGGACTTGTCTAAAAGTTACACTTTTGGTGTCAACTAATCTCCCCTTTCGGATCTACGATTTATCCCAAATACTTTATTTGAACTAATCTTGTTTATCCTAACTTAGGCTTGACTAGATGCGGCCGTACAACTAGAAGGTGATTAGGAAATCACAAGCAATTCAAACAAGCAATTAACATAATTCTCAACAAAACAAATCAACAAAACATATCATATCATATCAAGTCAAATCACAACACATCGAAACCTAAATTACTTCCCTACTCCTAAGACAACATAAATCTAGCCTAACATGAAAGTAAAATAAGATACAAGCTCCATCAAATCAAAATATCAAGAGAATGGAAGAAATAAACCAAATATCGCTTCTAACTCAAGATACCGAACGTCCAGAGCCGTGGTTGGGTTGATTCTGTCGCCGTCGCGCCTAGAATTGCTCCAAAGATGATGCCATGGTCGTGCTATGATGAAAGAGGTGGAATCCCACGCCTTTCGGCGTGAGAACGGTGGTGGAAAGGTGCCAAAACGTGGTGGGATATGGAATTTCGTGGTTGGTGGCTTGATCCTTTCCTTCAGGTCTAGAGGTATATATATGGATGTCCCAGGTCGCAAGGATGGAAGGCTAGGGCACCAGGGCGCAAGAAATTACCATTTTCATCAGTTTCTATGTAAGAAATAATGCCTTATGTGATATGGCGGCACTCTGGTCAAACCGAACAGGTGTGCAGTCGAACCGAACAGGAGAGAGAAAGAACAATTGCACAAGTCTGCTGTTGTGATGCCCAGTCGGATCGAACAGGTTCCTGGTCGGGTCGACCAGGAGAGAGAAAATGACGCCTGGCTGCCATAGGTGCTGGTCGGATCGAACAGACTTGTGGTCGGGTCGACCAGGAGAGAGAAAATGACGCCTGGCTGCCATAGGTGCTGGTCGGATCGACCAGATGATTGTTCGGGTCGACCAAGAGAGAGAAAAGAGCCTCCAATGCTAGGAATGAGTCGTCTAGCGTACGTGCTACGTCGGGAATCCATCTATATGCTCCAAAATCATCAGAAATCATCAAAGTCCTGTAAAATGAGAGAAGAAATGACGGTAGAGCCAATTCCATGGAAATCATAGCAATCTATTGAATAATTCAATGGTTTGAGTGTTATTTGAGTGCCAAGTACGGTCCAAATGCCTACAAATAATGACGATATCAACCGGATCAGAGTACAATTCAGATTCAATTCAGACAAATCGAACTTTCAACGAGTACCTCAAGACGTAACACTGTAGACCTTGGATTAAGCTTAACCACACCGATTGACACGCCGGGTAGCGAGCTCACGTACAAAAAAAACCAGTGCCATTCAACCGTACAAGAATACTTAACCATCCATACCATTTCCATTCACATCAATCGGATAACCATTCAATATGCATACATAACATTTATCATAATAACAATATGGTAAAATGCAAATATGATTGCAATTCAATCAATTCAAATATGCTATGCAAATAATAAGTTCTAACAATAACTCAAGTTAGGTGTGGAATCCGCACCTGATAGCAAAAGCATTTCATAAGAAAGCAAGCAAGCAAGTAGCAAATAACATCAAGTATAGACAAGCAATTATAATACTTCATTTGTATTGGTTCCTTCTTGCTCTGATGCGTTTATCCAAGTCTAACAAATAAAGTTTATATCTAAGTACTTACTTTAATAAATCAAACAAGCAACAAAAAGATACAAGCGACAAAAACTTAGTACAATGTCAAATTACGACATAATATGTGGTTCGGTTAAGGTTCAACGCAACTTAATACAAACAAATATGACACGAGTAAGTTTAAGGCTTAAACCATACATTTCTAATCTTCAAAACACCTTCTATAGCTCTTCACGAGCTTTCCAACGGTCTTTGAATCGCCTAAAACGGACTCGGGATGACAAAGTTATGGCCAAAAGAAAATCTATTGTCAGAGGGAACAATCCTGATCGAATTCCAGTCTCTGAGCTGAAATACTGAACAAGGACAGAATTTGGTACCAATTACTAATTTAACGTCTTAAACTAAGCACACTTAAACACAAAAGTTAACCACTTAAACTATTGAAATTGTTAGAGATTACTATCTAATCTTAACAAATAAGTTAAAATACCAAAATTACTATAAATAAGTTTTAATCCACAATTAAAAGGTTTAAATCCAACTCTCAAACAAAGAATGAAATGCAACTTATGAGAAAATCATTACATGCAACCTTATAGCTTAATCAAATCCTCATGCATCTACAAAACTTTACCAAAACAGAAAGTATTAAATCAAACCTTGTATGCATACCAAAAATTTAGTATAAAATCCAAATTTTACAAATGTACCATGCATGCAACTATACCTCATTTTAAAATCCAGTTTAATGCACAAATCACTCCAACAATTTCAGAAATTCGTTTTAAACTCAAAACTTAGTTCATGCATGACCAAAACCTCACACAAATCAAATAGAACACTAAATGTAGCTAACAAAACCTTGCATGCAACTAATACTAATAGAAAATATCATTTTCAACCCTTTATTTAAGCTAAATCCCAGAAATTGTTCAAGAATCGAAATGATTTGAAGAAAAACGAGTTCTTACCAAAATGGTGCTCAAATCCGAAATTTCTTGGCTTGCATGTACTCTCCTCACCTTCCTCTTTCTAAATCTGATTTTTTCAGAATTTCTAACAATTTATTTAGGTGAGCTATTTGTGGAGATTGAACTTGGAAGAAGAGGAAGAGAAATTTTCTGTTGGAGGAAGAAGAAGTAGGTGGGAGAGAGAGAAAAATGGGCTGGTGGGGAAAAGGTGAAAGGGGTAAAATATTATATGGTGCACTTTACAAAATAGTCCTTCATTTCCTCTAAAATCGCTCGTTCACTTAAATTTCAGAGTTAAGCACTATTTCAATAAGTTTGAGACCCAAATAAACCACAGAAATTTTTGTACTCAACATGAAAACAATGCTTAAAATAATTTAAAATAATTAAGCGTGCAAAACTTAAAATTCTAAAATACAGGGTATCACACGGCGTCCGACACCCACGGGATTTAATTAATACTATAGATATAGATTTCCTTCTATGTGGTATCAAATCAATTTAGAGCGGTCTATGAGTTTACAGGGAGTTAACCAATCCAAAATCATTAATTAAACTCTTGTTCTCAATACCACAGTCGCAACCCTTTTTTCCTTTTCTTTTTCTTTATCTTTTTATCTGCTTGTTGCAAAATAGATAGGCATTCACATGTGTTCTAGTTGGAGTAGGATGCACCAAATCTCAGTCTTTCCTGCCAAAGTGACGAGCTATGTGGATTAGATGAATTAATATTCTCATGAATAACTTTATATTTTTTTTTTTTCATTTCAGGTATGCGGCTGATGCATATGCGATATTTTGCACAGGAATGGGGGCTGATGTAAGACCTCGTGACCACAAGTCGGTGGACTATTAGAATTTTGTTTACGGTAAAGACTCAGGGTCTGATATCTCCGGAGAAATTTGACTATTTTATTTTGTGTGATCCATTTTTAAATACTTATTGTCTTGTAGAACGACAAGGGTTGTTTATTTTGTGGTTTTTGTCTTGTATCAAGTTTAACTATACTGCCCTATTAGCTTTGGGTGGAAGAAAAATGAAAAAAATTGAAAGCTCTTGTTAGTTTCCACCCAGTTGGAAAATCTTTAAGAGACAGATCGATGTACTCGTGTTTGGCCTTTAATTTGATTGTGCCTCTCTTTTTTTATATATATTTAAAGTAACAGCACATAATAATTAAAACAAATTTAAGAAAGTGCTTGAATTTTTTTTTATATATAAAAAGTAAAGCGCATGATTTATATGATATCATTATTTATTGGCTTAATTAAAATGCAGTCCGCAATTTATAGGACTATATTAGAAGGTGCTGCGTGGTTACTTAGCGAAAATTTTGGGTTACATTTTTCTCTAGAGAAATATAGCAGTACTATTGGCAAATAATTCATTTGATCTCAAATAGTAAAAATGTTTATCAAAATTTAAAAAAGGGAAATATTTATTAGTTTAGTTGGTGTTACAATTAACCTGTAGTTGAATTACACAAACCTATTTATTATTTACCAAGTATTTTGTAAAATTTAACAAGTATTTTTATTTTATTTTTATTTAAACTAAGAGTCTAAGAGCAGCCCAGGAAAGATTAACGGCTTCGATAAACAAGGTCAAAGAATGAAGTACTATTATGTATGCCTAGCTTAGGGGACTGGATCTGACTGTCTTACACCAAATTATGTATTTTTAACGGATCGCTAGTAACTAATGACGTGATTAATATGTGCAAACAAAAAGAGTATACACCTCTACTGGCACGAAGAGTTTTCATTGCTTAATTTGTTCTCAGCGTCATATGTATGATGATCAATCACTGCTTAATTTTGAGGAAAAATTGATAGAATTACTTGAATCACGGAAGCAAGCTTTAGATAACTTCCTGATCATGTTTTTTCTATAACCTAATTTGACCTGTTCTAGTATAAGTATTCAACTCATACAGAAATATTTCCAGGTTTGTGCTGGCTGGTTCCAAAGGAAAATGTCCTCGTGAACACACACACCAGGTGCTCCAGATTTAAGCAGAGAAAAGGAAAAAAAAAAAAAAGAAAGTTACCATCAATCCCTCTTGTGTACAATAATTACAGAAAATACAAAACATACTCTTGATATGTACAACATCAGTGCTTGCATCAATGATTACAGAGTTGTGCAGCCAGCAGCTAGCCCAGAAAGAAGGTGGTGTGCACTGCCTATAACTTTGGAAGCAACCAGCCAAGGGTCCACCCCAAGAGAAGTCCGGCACCGGCAAGACCCCAACCAACAGCAACAAGCACGACGTACCTGCAGATGCTGTTTTTACCCTTGGGAATCTTGCCAGGCTTGTTGTGAGGAGGGGTGAGAGGTGGGGACCACAGCTTGGAATTAAAAGGGAAGTGATGGTCCTTGATCCTGAGCTGAAGGCAGAGGTTCTCAAGCTGCAGCATCTTGAGCCACTGCTTGCATGCAAAAAGATGGGACGCCTGCCTGAACAACAGCTTCATGATGTCTTCCTTCTCTCTATGCGCTTTCTTTGCCGCCATCTCTGCCTGCCGAGCACGCGTCTGTGAATGGCACAGCGCCTCCATCAGCTCCTTCCTGCTGCCCTTCTCCTCTTCTGTTTCATTGCTATGCCGCTCTAACCTGCATTTTCATGGTGTCGCATCACGGCCAATACATTCATCCATATTCTAGCTACAAGCTTAAGATCAGCTTATCCCTTGATGTCTATTACATTGCAGTATAGTATAGTATACAATCGTACAGTACAGTACAGACAGTATAGTATAGTATAGTATAGTATAGTATAGTATAGTATAGTATAGTATAGTATAGCATAGAGCATTCAATCTAAACCACAACAAATATAGACAGATCAATCAACTTAATTTTGCACACAAGCTATACCTGGTGGAACACTCCATACGACGCTTATCGTCCCAGCAGAAAGGAAGCTGAGCACCTTGCAGAGAGCCTTGAGGAAATATCTTCCTTGAAGGCAGGTGGTTATCATCGTAGTAGGCATTCCCAAAAGCAGCCATTCCTACCTTCATAGTCGGGTCTGGATACAGATTGCCGCATGAATAGCATGAAGTCTGGGTTGGCCTCGGTAAGTCGCAATTCTCCACATGTTGTGTAGTCTTCTGAGCTACCATTGATGCCAGATCATCTCCATCTGCAACCCTCCACCATGGCTCACTCTTCTTCAGCATCAAAGTATCCTCATATGATTTCACATCATAGCTGAGCTTCTTGTCTTCGCCATTCCTGTCGATGCTATTGCTATTTGCATGCTTTGTGAAGGACATGGAGAGGGAGGTGTTGGGCACATCTGGCTGGTAAAATGCAATGTCAAAGTCTGGTGAGGGAGATAAGGGATCATGGGTTGTGGCAGGATGTGGGGGGTTCGCATGGCTTTTGGGATCATAGAGAAGGAACTCCCTCTGGTAGGCGAAATTGGGATGTAGCTGGAGCCACCACCTGGTGTCAGGAGGCAGATTGGCGGCGCTGATGGGGTAGGGATTGCGGCTTAAAGGAGTCAGATTGAGGATCAGCTGCTGCTGATGCTCATCGATCGCGTTGTTGGTGTTGTCCTCGTCATGATAATGGCCGTGCGATTGTTGGGAACTGCCAGTACTGGTGTTGGGGGGTGAGGCAGATGCAGATGCAGACGCAGACGCAGACGCAGACGCAGACGCAGACGCAGACGAAGAAGAAGAAGGGGGCAGCCTAGGGGCTCGCTTTGCATCCTCTTGTACGAAGCACCGATTTGCCGCCCGCTGCCACACAGCCCTTGCTTCTGCTGCTGCCATATTTCCAAAGAGTTGGTTGATTATTTTATTTTTGGGTGGTTAGGTTACTTTGCCTAATTTCAGGTGATCCGTCCTCAGCGCACTTGAGCTTTTGCTCCATTTCCCTGAAGTGAAGAATTTGCAGACATTAAAATAAAGAGCTAAACCCCTCTAATTTCAGGCGTAAGAAGAAGGAAAGGAAAAGAAAAGAAAAGGATAAAATTCAGCTGGAACCTGGGGGCTGGGGGAAGTAGTAATCTCTGAATCCTGGATCCTGGATCGATCGACGGAATCTGATCTGATCTAATAAATATCTACAGAGAGAGAGAGAGAGAGAGAGAGAGAGCTGCGCGATGAGGCCAGACAGATAGAGACCGGAACCGAATCCTCTACAGCCATAAAAAGGACTGCTCCAAGCAGTCCTTTTTTTTTCTTTAATTTTTAAAAATTATAAAACTCAAATAGAAAATTCAAACCGTTGATCTTGTTAAGTTTTATCGGCGATGCGTTTCTATATAAGTTTTATAAAATTTGAAGTTAATTTGATACTAGATCAAATGGTCAACAAATGAACGAACCTGGTTTAATTAATTCTAATCCGTTCATAATTTGGTCACTTAATGAAGTATCAAATAAACTTCAAATTTTATAAAACTTATATGAAAATGCATCGCTGATAAAACTTAACAAGATCAACGGTTTGGATTCTCCATTTGAGTTTTATAATTTTTAAAAATTAAAAAAAATGAAAAGGACTGCTCCAAGCAGTCCTTTTTCGGACTGCTGAGGATGCGGTTCCGATAGAGACCCGGGATCTATCAATTTCATTTATATGATATATGATATTATCACGAATTCCCGATGCAAGAAAATAAGGCGTCAATTTTTTAATTAGTAATTAGTTTTTTTTTTTTGGTAGGAAATTTATGTCAAATTTATATAATGATTTTCTATGACAAAAATTACTAGTTTTGAACTTATAAATTTTTGTCTAGAAAATTTGACAAATTGTTTACAGGAGATTTTTTAGTAATAATTTATTCAAAACGTGTGCTATATATTGAAATCTCATTGTTTTTTTATTATGGTAGTTTATTCTTATAAATAATAAATTTTAGTTTGTGTAATGTGATTTTGGGATGGAGTGTTCCGTAAAATTAGGGAGTGGCCGAAAAAGCTGTAGCAATATATTTTAGGTTGATCGGACGCGAAGCCTGAAGCCTGAAGCCTGAAGCCCGGAAGCCCAACAGGCCACAGATCCGAGTCGCATGGCCTCTCCCGCTCCCGCTCCCGCTCCCTGTCCAGCGCCTCGGCCGCGCATCCTCCTGGCCGGCGACCCCATGGGGCGTCTCCACCTCCTCTTCAAACGCGTGACATCGGTTCGTAATTCTAATCCTGCCTGATACTCTTTTACTCTTTTACTCTTTTACTGTTACTGACCCTTGACACTCGTGGGCGGCAGCTGAACCAATCCACAGGTCCCTTCGATGCTCTCTTTTGTGTGGGCCAGTTCTTCTCTGCAAACGCAAACGCAAACGCAAATGATCTAGAACTAGAAGAGTATGTCCAAGGCCGTGCCGCCGTGCCCATCCCCACCTACTTCACTGGGGCCTACGGTGCCTCTACGGCCGCTGCATCACAACTCCTCTCTTCCGCTGCAACACTTACTGGCCGCGCCTTCAAACCTGACGGCATTCAGATTTGTCCTAATCTCTACTGGCTCAGAGGCAGTGCCAAATTCTCTCTCAGAGGTATCACTATTACTATTATTTCATCTCCATCTTCTTCAATTCTCACTGGCTCACTGACTGACTCAGTCCATGATGTACTTCTTAACATACCACTCAACTTATATCATAATAATAACAATCTCTTTTCTCTTCTTTCAGGGCTCTCAGTTGTTTATTTGTCAGGTAAAGCCTCTGATCAACGCGCAACTGCCTATACACTTGATGATATCGATGCATTGCGCGCCCTTGCCGATGACCCTGGTGTTGTTGATTTATTCCTCACATATCCTTTTCTCTACTCACTATCCTTTACTCATGTATCAGCTTGTGTGTGTGTGTGTGTGTGTCTCATACTCTGATATATATATTATAAATTGTTCATCCCATTTTCTTTTTCTATGATACACATATAATTGGGCAATTGTCTGTACAACATTCTCTTCCTTAATACTATCACACTAATGAATGGCCAAGTGGCTTGACAAATGGAGCTGATACATCAGATGCCCCTCCTCAAGTTACAGATCCTTCAGGTTGTGACCCTCTCATTGCTGAATTGGTTGCACAAATTAAACCTAGGTTAGTTTTTTACCTTTTCCCCTTCTTCTTTTATTAATCCCTTCCTCTTCCTGCAACAATAAAATTCTGTTATGTTGCTTCTTTGTAGGTACCATATTGCTGGTACAAAAAATGTGTTCTATGCAAGAGAACCTTACACAAATGAAGGTGCTGTTCATGTCACACGTTTTATTGGACTTGCTACTGTAGGAAACAAAGACAAGCAGGTTATCATTTTAGTTTACTTTGTTTTTCATTTTCTTTTACCAATTATCACTGTTGTTGTTTTTGCTGTTCCTCTTATTCATGTGCTTATTATTTTTAAACAGTCACCAGTTCAGGCATTTAACTGTCTATTCTTTTTCTACCAGAGGCGGAGCCACTAGGGGGCTAGATTGGGCTTTGTGTGCCCCCCCTACACTAAAAAAAAAAAAAAAAAAACAGTTTCTGTGTATATTTTCTTTGAATTTTAGAAATTTTCTATGGTTTGCCCCCCTAATTAATTGTGAATGACTTATTAGGGAATGAAAGATCTCTTTTAAAAATAAGTTTCCATTTATTTGCTCAATCTTCAAAGTTCTGTCCCCCCCCCCCCCTTAATTATTTGCTAGCTCTGTGCCTGTTTCTACTTTTGGTTATACTACAACGTAGCTTACCCCAACTGATAATACCTGCATGACATCTTCTCCAGAGGTTTATTCATGCAATATCTCCTACCCCGGCAGCCTCCATGTCTGCCGCTGATATTGGCGCAAGACCTCCGAACACCACTGAATCACCATACAGAAACATGGCCAGGGCACAGAATCTGGATGATACAAAAGAATCTTCAAGACACAACTCCATCGAGCACGAGACACAGTACTGGCGGTATGATGCTCCCAATAAGAGGCAGAAAAAGGGGGCACAAGCTCAAGGTAGACTGCTGTGTTTCAAATTTACATCATCTGCTTCCTGTCCCAATAGTCATAAATGTAAGTTCACACATGATCCTGAGGCGAGGGAGCATTACATGAGAAACGTGTGCTTTGATTTCTTAAACAAGGGGAACTGTGAGCGCGGTGCTGATTGCAAGTTTGGTCACAGCCTTTCTGATGATAGTGCTTCTGTCTCTAGAAGTACATTCTCTGCAAGGTTGACTCTTCCTTCTTTTGTATCTACTCTTCTTAATCAGGGAAATATTAAAAAAAAAGCAAAAATTATCGCACATCTTTTCTAAGCGTCTCTCATTTTCTATCGGTTTTGTAGGCGGCCTGAGAGCAGTTGTTGGTTCTGTCTGTCAAGCCCGGATGTGGAGTCTGATTTAATTACTAGCTTAGGGGAAAATTACTACTGTGCTCTTGCAAAGGGTCCACTTGTTCAGAACCATGTTTTACTTGTACCAATCGAACACAGCCCAAACACTCTTATTATGACGGCAGAGGCAGAAAAGGAACTGCAGATGTACAAAAATGCCCTTACTAAGTACTTTGATAAGCAAGAAAAGGTGGTTATATACTTTGAGTATGCATTCCAACATAATCGTCATGCTAACCTTCAGGTAAAACAATATTCATGCAAAAAATAGTTCCTTTTTGCACCTCTTGGCTATTGATGACAAATGATGCGTCTGGTGTTACACTTGCAGGTAGTACCAATTCCAGCATCTAAAGCATGCCATGTGGAGAAGATATTTAACCTAGCTTCTGACCGATTGGGCTTTTCATTTTCTGCTCTCAACCCTGGTATAGTTTAATTGTTGCTGAATAATTTTGTGTTATATTTTTCTCCCCCTTTTTTGTAAGACTTGCTCCTTGCATGCACAGAGGGTGACTCTACAAATGGACGAAAAGAACTAAGATCCCAATTTGATGGCAAGTCGAGTATGTTCTATGTTGAGCTGCCAGGAAATAAAATACTAGTGCACAGTGTTGAGGATAATGACAAGTTCCCTGTCCAATTTGGGCGTGAGGTAGGTATTCCGCTGTGTTTGAAAAAAAAGAAAAATGCAATGCAATGGTACATTGGCAGTTTTTTGGTAATAATCGCTGGAAAAGTAATTAGAAATTGTATGTAATGTAGGTGTTGGCCGGGTTGTTAGGTACGCCAGACAGAGCAGACTGGAGGAAGTGCAAGCTCCCCAAAGAGGAAGAGATGGAGATGGTGGATGCTTTCAAGGCTGGTTTTTCCAGTTTTGACCCTACAACTGCTCAAGTTAATTTAGGAGAAGAGAACCCAATGCTTAATCAAAAGCTATTTTGAGCCATTGATGCGTTTGTTCGGTGCTGCGTTTAATCAGGGCACGCTTTTTTTTATTTGGGTTGTAGGTTACAAGTTTTGTTTATTTATATGTATGGTAAGCATCTGGTAGGTATTATTTGTCAATCATTTGAGATAATTTGTATTTCGCGATTTTGGAGAGCTTGACTCGGGTAAAGGGCACAAGGAGAGCTTAGATGGGCATTAGCAGTTGAATCACTGAATGATGGGTGGTCACTGGTCAATGAGAGTATGAGACGGCAGAGCCCAAACTCCCAACTTTGTATTTTAAAATTGGTGTATCAAAATTTCGACCAATCTTGATGTAGTGCATATTTTTAATTTATAGGCACGAAAAAATAAATTGCATTTTAAAAGTAGTAAGTATATGATTTTATTTGTATTTATTCTCTTCGTTTAAAAATAAGTTGAGTTTACACGATAATTAATGAGGGCCTAATATTATATGGAAATGGAAGCATGAATGCAAGCAAGTGTTGTATGCGATAGGTCTAGGACTAGGAGTGGCAAGGAAATTCGGGGGAAGTTGCTGCGTAAGCCCAAGGGTCCAAGACCCAAGTGTGTTTACTGTTTAGATTAGATAAGATTAGATAAGAATGGTTTGGTAGCTAATAAAAGAAACAGCGTCCGCGTGAACTTGAAGGTGCCAGGCAACTCACAGCTGCGTGTCGGAGTCTATTTATGTTATGTTATTATTAAATTATAGTTATATATATATATATATATATATATATATATATATATATATATATATATATATATATCGCTCTCTGCCTCTCTCCGTTCCGTTCGTCTTTATTATTATTATATTATATTATTAATTGATTAATTAAAGGCATAGGTTTTTTCTCCTATTCTGCCATTCGAATTGGACGACTAAAATCCCCACTGAAACTGAAGCCTCCTCTGCTTCTCTTTCTTCAATCAATCAGGATCAGGTGCGCTGTTTCTCTTCTCTCGTTAGGGCCTAAGCCTAATATGTAGTCTAGTTTTTTCTCTTCTCTCTTTATTCCTCCCTTTTCCTTTCGAATCAGTTGTTAGTTTTTATTCTTGTTTGTGTGCTCTGATTAGAATTAGCAATCAATGGTTATGGTCTAACCGTCTAAGTCATGTCATGTTTGAAGTTTGATAGATATGGTTTGATTTGTTCTCCGTGTCATGTGCAATTATCAATTATGTATGCAAAGAGCACTTTCCTCTTTCTAATTACCAAGCTGCAAATCATTGGCCCACTGTTATTAATTATATAGAATTAGCAGCAAGTCGTTCATTTCTTTTTTCTTTTATTTATATAAAACAGCCTCGATCGGTTTCTGAGTGGTGCCAGTTATTATTCCCTGCTCCAGTGCTTTTCCAATCTGCCCCTTGTTTGTTGAAGATTTTTTTATCAATTTGTAAAGGCTGTTTGTTGCTGTCCTAACAAGTAAATATGTTATTTGCCCTTCCTATTGTCTATAAAATAAAAAGGACTACTTATATTTATATTATATATAATATATAATATAATAATAAGATAAGATGCGGTCCAGAACCGTTCCTCTAGTTGACATTCGAAGCCAATTCAATTTCATGCGAGCCTTTTGCAACATGGTTAACCTGGTAATATTTATTTATATATATCTGGCTGTCCTTCCGCGGCACTTTTGACATATTGAGCAACCACATCAGCTTCCACACGTTTAATTTACCTCTGAATGAACACCAACCAATTAACTAAACAGATCTTTCTTTGTCCCTTTCTAGGCATTCCTCCATCAATAAAAGGTACATTTGGGATACCTTACATGTTTCTTTCTGTTTAGAGTCAATTAATTTTTTATTTATTTGGTCTTTGAACTGATAAAAACAACAAAGGTACGTAATTAAGAGGCTAGGCAAGAGTGATGGGACAGGCGCTGTGCTGCGTCCAGGTGGACCAGTCCTATGTGGCCATCAAGGAAAGCTTCGGGAAGTTCGAACAAGTGCTGAATCCTGGCTGCCACTTCTTGCCCTGGATTGTAGGCAAACAAATTGCGGGCTATCTCTCACTTCGCGTCCAGCAGCTCGATGTCCGATGTGAGACAAAGACCAAGGTACACAACTGCTGTGCAAGTAATTAATCTTGTTGAAGCAGAACCTAAGTAGTTCACATTTGTGTTCATATTGCTGTTTCTGTATTCTTTTTGCAGCCTTTTCATAAAAGGACTTGTTTTTCCTTTTTGTTTGATTTGCAGGACAATGTGTTTGTGACTGTGGTTGCGTCGGTGCAATACCGTGCACTGGCTGACAAGGCAGAAGATGCCTTCTACAAGCTCAGCAACACCCGTGAGCAGATCCAGTCATATGTCTTTGATGGTACATGTGCCTCTCTCTCTACTTATCTCTCTCCTTCTTCGGATGGATTTTGATTAACGTTGTGTTGTGGTTTCAGTCATCAGAGCCAGCGTCCCCAAGTTGAATCTGGATGATGCGTTTGAGCAGAAGAATGACATTGCCAAGGCCGTCGAAGATGAGCTGGAGAAGGCAATGTCGATGTACGGTTACGAGATAGTGCAGACGCTGATAGTAGATATAGAGCCAGACGAGCACGTGAAGAGGGCGATGAATGAGATCAATGCAGCAGCCCGGCTGCGGCTGGCGGCAAACGAGAAGGCGGAGGCGGAGAAGATCCTGCAGATAAAGCGTGCAGAGGGGGAGGCAGAGTCCAAGTACCTCTCGGGGCTTGGCATTGCTCGCCAGCGCCAGGCCATCGTCGACGGTTTGCGCGACAGTGTGCTCGCCTTCTCTGAAAACGTCCCCGGCACCTCCGCCAAGGACGTCATGGACATGGTCCTTGTTACCCAGTACTTTGACACTATGAAGGAGATCGGTGCCTCCTCAAAGTCGTCCTCCGTCTTTATCCCCCACGGCCCCGGTGCCGTCCGTGACATCGCATCCCAGATCCGTGATGGCCTCCTCCAGGCCCAAAACACCAAGGCCGACTGACTTCCAATCTCAGTCTGAATCTTGAATTACTTTGCCCTTCCTTCCATAAGTGTTATGTTTTTATAGGTAATATAATTAGTGGATGCTTGTGTCTGTTTCCGAGGATTGCTTGTCTATATTTGTTCGACTTCTCATTTCAGTATAACGTGCATATTTTCAGCCCATAAACGGCATCCATCCTGATTTCTAACCAAAAAAGTAGAGAAATATTCATGTGCATGTGCGAGTGATTAATTATGATAAAAATTAAGATTGTCGATGTATAGAAGCAACGCCAGAGGCGAGGTGATACGTTTGTGAAGTCAAAAGTTATTACGAAATACGAAACAAGGATATAACCTCAGCAGCGAATTGAATTGAATTGAATGAATAGGATAGGAAGTCAAGTTTAGAGGACAATAAGGCCAGCTAGATTTTCTAACCCCGATTGCCTTAGACCGGTGGCGGTGCATACATGAAGATGGCGTGCTTTACTTGAATAGTTATTTAGCTAGCTAGTTAGGCAGGCAGGTTGAAGGTCCTTGTTTCTGGCCAGTCCTTCAATATATGCTGTATTTTCTAGTCTTTTTTTTCTCTCTCTTTTTCTTTTTTCTCTTGATAGCTATATCAAGATTTTCATAAAAACAACAACAACAAAACAAGGACTTCAAGTTTTAGAACAATATTTTGATCCTAATATTTTGATTTCACGTCTAATAAAGATATATGTACATAATTGACTTCAAGTTTATTGAGTTCAATTATAATTCTTTTCGTCTCCTATTTTAGATTACTTAGACATAAGTGCATTGCAAGTCTACAACATTACAAATGTACAACAATTCTATCTTTTATTTAATCTAATTAAAAAAAATAAGATCTTAAATAAACTACATAAAATAACTTAAACAAATATTATGTACATACATTATTACAATAATATTCATTAATAAGCATAATTTATCTAAGATAAAAGAAAATTTTATATGTAAGTATTAATTTAAGATAAAATAAAATTGTATGCCGATTAAAATAATATTTGTATGGTACATTGAAGATAAAATTCTAGTAATAATAAAGTTACAATAATATGCTCATTTAATAATAATATTATTATTATTATTATAGGCTTCGTTTGGATGAGGTGTGGGAAGAAGGGAAGAAATGGGAAGAAGTATTGAGAAGTTTGTAACTTTGTGAAGAGTTTGAATTATTTATAATAAATTTCTTCCTTTCTTCCCACACGGTATCCAAACAGAGCCATAGCACTGTATATTATTATTGAAAATATGTAAATCTCAAACTTTGAGGTACTAGATCAAAGGAAGGTTTGAAATACTAAAAACAAAGGGAGTGCAGTGATAAAACTTTCTCCTTGTGGTTCGTGCGCTTACGCCAGCATGTTGTCCATTTTCTTTGCAATATTGTATAATATAATAATGAGTTTTCTGTGTGGTGTATAGAAACAAGACAACACATACATTAAGGATTGGGGAAATTGTTTTTATGCCACTCCAAAAGAAGGAAATTGTGAAAATGCCACTCAAAAGTTAATTCTTCTATAAATGTCACTATGACCATATAAAAGTGCTACATGAACCCCAAGAATTGTCCCCAAGAAGAACCAGATGGTATAATCAAACCTGAAAAGGCCGACCTAGAATATTTTTGAAATAAAAGTCATTTAAGAATAAACCAGTAGAAATTCTAAAAATCCTTATAAAAATTTTATTTTCCCTATGAGCGATTGGCGCCTCAGCGCGAACAGCACAATTTACAGAGAAGCACTCAAAGCAACCGAATCAATCCATTCACCGGCTGTCGGTTTTGTCAAGCCACAGGACATAACCGGGAGAACAACAGAAGTCCAATTTAAGCAAAATAACACAATCATACGATTGTTGCTTAAATTGACTGAACAAATCGAGGATCTGAAGGTAACAGTTAAAAGGCTCGAGGCTGTGAAAGGGAAAGAAGGCACTCAACCTGACGACCTGACTGACTCCCTAGACCAGATCCAGCAACAACTTCAGAAGCTGAGCTTAAGAGAGCCCAGTAAGCCGGCAGTACCAAAACCGAAAGGCAAACTTTTTTGTGTTCAAAAACCCAAAAGAAATATTTGAAGCCGAGAAAAAGAAGGCAGCATGAGCAGAACGCAAACAACAACAGAGGCAGCAAGACCATCAGTGTCAGAAAGAGACACAAATCAAACCCCTACTGTTGAAGATCAGATCCGTGGCTATCGCCTTGGATCTAGACTTAGATTTGAGGCTCAAAGGAGGCTCCCTGGTCAATCTCGACGGTACCAGCGAAGCCTTGAGTCACAAATGAATCCTGATGCTGAGCTCAACATCTCCCAATACAGACGAGCACAACAAGTCCCAGCAGAAACTCTGTACCAAGCTGGATGGTCAGAGAGCAGGCACCGAGTATACCAACATTACTCGGATGAAAGAACGTTGGTCACAGATGGCCAGCAGGTGGAGCTACCGTTCATCTCTGAAGAAAGTTTTAACAGACTTTTGCAAGAAGGGCTCCAACATCTGCATATCGGACTAATTATGGTTCGATTGTACACATTGCATAGGCGAAGTGCAGGTGTGAATGCACTAGTGTTAATCAGAGATACTAGATGGCGAGATGATAGAGCTGTCATCAGCTCTATGGAGATGGATCTCACATCTGGGACGCAGTTGGCATATACTGCCCCAGATATGACTCTAAGTATCCGTGACTTCAGAGATCACATTCAACTAGTGATTCAAACTCACGGGTATGAAGGATGGCAAGGTGGAGAGAGTAATCTTTTACTCTCAAGGTCTCTAATTGGACGACTGTCCAATACAAGCCACACAAATTTCAGATACAATGTTCAGAACGTGGCGGACCACCTGGCAAGTCGAGGAGTTCGGACCATCCCTGGCTCGCAACGTACAACCACAGAACTCTATGGAAGGCAGTGGCTTGTGAGACTAGCTGTCATCTCACAAGTTCAGAATCCCCAAGTAGCACGAATCCGAGCAAGGACAGACGGCTCATTATCCGTCAGATTTGCGGGGTATACAACGACAACACCTGAACAAGAAGCTATTCGTGGAGAAAATGATGAGGAAGAACTCGAACAAGAATTCATCAATCTACTCACACTAGATGATGATTGGCCATATGAAGATGATCCAGAATTTCCAGAAATCTATTCAGACCCTGAGGAATTCAGTGAAGATGACGAGGCTGAGCAAGACGATGGTCCCTTATTGGGAAAATGGTTCTTGGCAATACTAAGGGCCGAACAAACTGAACCAACAGTTGAAATGCTAGAACCAATAAACCAGTATCAATGGTTTGCTATTGAGCAGCTAGATAGTGAAGACGAACTCGTACAAATGACATTTACAGAGTTCAATTGGCTAGAAACCATTGATGCAGAAAGTGAATGGTTTGAGGAACAAGCCCTCATGATGACCTGTCAATGGAATGAGTCGGACGAAGATGAGATACTCTCCACGGTGCAATTCCTGTCTCAATTGGGTGCACCAGCAAACCAAGACGAAGACTTGCTAAGTCTTCTAGCGAAAAGTGGTGGGGAAGATGTCAGTTCCCCAAATTCTAAAACAAAGTGGGACGAAGATCTATTCGAGACAGTTTATATGGTAGAAGAGATGGAATACCCACAATTCAAAAATCTCACAATTCCCCAAAATCCTGATTTTACCAGAAGATATTGGGCTATACTCAGAAGTTATCTCCCGATGGGAATCAATCACTCTCAACCTGATAAATGAGAAAAATTGGACAGATAACAAATCTAAGGTCAATTATATCGAAAACCTCCTAGGCGAAACGGAGAAAAAGACCTGGATTCAGTGGAGAATGGCATTCCCCACTGAATATGAGGAATTAGTTAACATTGCCGATGACCCACAAAATGTAATATCACAAATCAGGCGAATGTTTCTGTTGGAGGATCCGACAACCGGGTCCACTGAAGAGCAAGATCGAGCGTACAACGACCTGGAGAGACTTTCATGCCACAATGTGAAAGATCTTTTCGATTATATAAATGATTATAAGATTTTGGCGGCAAAATCAGGAAGGATGTTCATATCTCCTGAACTCTCAACAAAATTTTTCAGAAAGATGCTTCCAATTATTGGTGGAGAAATTGAGAAGGCATTTGCTGAAAAATACCCAGGCAATACTGTGGGTGTTATTCCAAGAATACATTTTACCTACCAGTACCTGGCAGAGCAGTGTAAGAGAGTTGCACTCCAAAGAAGCCTCAAAGATCTCTCATTCTGTAGCCGCATACCAGTGCCGGGTTACTATCAAAAGAACAAGAAGTATGGTCTTCGAAAGGCGAAGACATATCGAGGCAAACCACATAATACGCACATCAGAGTATTCAAAAGGAAGCACGCAGATAAAGTAAGGAAATGCAAGTGCTTTATATGTGGTGAGGAAGGACATTTTGCCCGCAACTGCACAAGGCAAAAGGCAACATAGCAAGAGCAGCCATAGTCGAAAATCTAGACCTAGATGATGACTGGGATGTGCTCTCGGTAGATCAAAATGAACCAGATAGCGATGCAATCTGTTCATTTTCCGAAGGAGAAGGAAGTACTAGTCATTCTTTGATGGCTGGTATAAATGAGGTTCCATACGAAACCGCAATGATGATAACGAGTGAAGAAATCTCATGGCGAGTGGTGACCTCAGTGCCCCAAGAAATCCAAAATTGTGCGCATCAATGGGAGGACAACAGTCCAGTGGCGCAAGAATTCATGAGGTGTCTGTTCTGCAAGGAGCAGACTAATCCAAGGATGAGAGCACATTGCAGTATATGTCATTTGACTGTCTGCCCAATGTGTTCGAGATTCAACCTAGGAAGAAGGTTGACAATACAAAGATCAAATCTCCAGTATGACAACAAGGATACCCTAATTAATGAGCTGATTGGGTATACAAATTTCCTTTTAGCAGAAAACCAAAGGCTAAAGGAAAGAATTGAAGAATTGGAGATGAGAAAGGATCTGGATGAAATGCGAGACCCAACAAAAGGAAAGGCCCCTGAAAAGCCAATTCTTGAAGAGGTAGATTCGGATGATGAAGCAATTGAAAACCATATCCAGAAACAAAATGGAGTGGTAATCAGGATGCTGACAGACAGAGATGAATACATCAGTACTCAAGTTCCAGATCCGAGAAAAGGGAAGAGAGTCTTAAACAGACTTTACAACATTGAGCTGACAATGGAAATACCAGGTGTTGAGAAGTTCAAAATCCAAGCAATCCTGGATACTGGTACCACAGTTTGTTACGTGGACCAGAATGCAGTCCCAAAAGAAGCTTTGGAACCCAGTGCATACCCTATTCAAATCAACGGGGTTAACTCTTCTCAAATAGCCAACCAAAAACTCAAAGGCGGAATGATGGCTATTGAGGAAAATCGTTTCCGTATTCCCTTCACCTATGCATTCCCAATGGAACAGAGGGACGGAATCCAAATGCTGATTGGTTGCAATTTCATCCGAGCCATGCAAGGAGGGCTTAGGATTGAGGGCCAAATGGTGACATTTTACAAAAATGTCACAACAATTGCGACAAAAGTTGACACTGAGGTAGTAGCTTCAGCAGCAATCGAAGAACTTGAGCTGTCTGAGTTAGAATATTTTGAGATCCAAAGAATCACTGCATACTCTTGTGGTGAAGAATCGCAGAAATTCAAAGAGAGGTTCAGACCTCTTCTCAAGAGATTAAAAGAACAAGGGTATATTGGAGAAAATTCTCTCCAACACTGGAAAAAGAATCGGATTAGGTGCAAGTTAGACATCATCAATCCGGATATCACAATTCAAGACAAGCCTCTGAAACATGTCACACCGGCAATGAAGGAGCAATTTGACAAGCATGTTCAGGCGCTACTCAAGATTGGAGTAATACGACCCAGTAAGAGCCGACATAGAACCATGACAATGATGGTAAATTCAGGTACATCAATAGACCCAAAGACTGGCGCTGAGATCAAAGGCAAGGAGCGTATGGTATTTAATTACCGTACCCTCAATGATAATACCCACAAAGACCAATACAGCCTGCCAGGGATTAATACCATCCTAAAAATGGTCGGTAATAGTCGGATTTATTCAAAATTCGACTTAAAAAGTGGGTTCCATCAGGTGGCAATGGATCCTGAATCGGTTGAGTGGACGGCTTTTGTTGTTCCAAATGGCTTGTATGAATGGCTAGTTATGCCATTCGGGTTGAAGAATGCACCGGTAATTTTTCAAAGAAAGATGGACGATTGCTTCCGGGGAACGGAAAACTTCATAACAGTCTACATCGATGATATACTGGTGTTTTCTGAGAATGAAGAACAGCATGCCAAACATTTGGAGGCTATGCTGACAATTTGTGAGAAATGGGGGCTTGTACTCTCCCCAACTAAAATGAAAATAGCTGTACAGGAAATCGAATTCCTAGGTGCAGTTATTGGGAACAGAAAAATCAAACTTCAGCCGCACATAATCAAGAAAATCATTTCTTTCGATGAAGAAAAATTGAAGGAGAAGGCTGGTATGAGATCATGGCTTGGCATCCTCAACTATGCCAGATCATACATACCGAAATTGGGAACATTACTTAGGCCATTATACTCAAAAACAAGCGAACACGGTGACAAAATGCTCAAAAGCTCAGACTATGAGATTATCAGAAAGGTCAAGCAAGCGGTGCAGCAGCTCCCAGATCTCGAGCTGCCTCCGGAAGGATCCTACATCATCCTTGAAACAGACGGATGCATGGAAGGATGGGGTGGAGTATGCAAATGGAAGAAAGCAAAGCATGACCCCCGAAACACGGAGAAAGTTTGTGCGTATGCAAGCGGAAAATTCCCAGTGATTAAATCCACAATAGATGCAGAGATCTATGCTTGCATGGAAACAATGAAGGCACTCAAGATTCACTACCTGGATCAAAAGGAGATCACTCTCAGAACTGATTGCCAGGCCATAATCAGTTTCTATAACAAGTCATCACAAAACAAACCTTCAAGAGTCCGATGGATTAATTTTGTTGACTTTGTTACAGGAACAGGAGTGCAAGTAAATTTCGAACACATTGATGGGAAGCAGAATGTACTGGCTGACTCACTCTCAAGGCTCACAGCAAATATGGTGAAAACCGGAAATTGCTACTGGGCCGACGAACAGCTAGCAGATTTAGAGAAAGTACTCGAGGAAACAAAGGATGCTCCAAAAGAAATCCTAAATCATCTAGCAACAACGGTTGGTCACATAGGCAACATGCTAGATGAGAACAGTGTTCTCCGATATCTCTAAGAAAAGGCGAAAGCGGGCATGGTGGACCGCTGGAAAAACCCACCATAACCATTGTATCTAAGGACCCGTCTGGCAGTAATCTACGGAAAACTGCTGACATTTTTAGAAAATTTATTTTCTGTTTTATGTATGTAATTTTGCAAATTTTATTTTCAGGAGATGGTGCTTGATCACTTGCGAAATTTGATGAGAATCCATGAAGGAAGCCCAACAACTGGGTTCAGACCAGGAAGTAGGCAAGTTTTCCAGCAAGCCGAGAGATGGGCAACTTTAGGGGGAGAGACAAACTCCCTTCAGGATTATGAAATAATCACTGGTGATTTAATAACAGTTTATCCAAGGTCTTTTCATTGGGAAGGAGCCATGAAGCTTAGACTAAAGGAAATACACGACGAGCAACTACAGAAAACCATGAAAGAGGTTGAGAGGCTCATAACATTGAGTTATCTTCAAAAGATTCGGCTTGAGCAACGTGCATCCAAAGACAACTGGGTTAGCAGTGCACTAGGACCAGTTAATCATAACATTGATGAGCTGTTAAGAATTCACCAAAAGATACAATTGATCCAGCAAAGCCATTACTATTAGTGAGTCCCACCATCATATGGGAATCACGTTATTGCATTAACTTTCGGTACCACTCAGGGTAGGTCGTGTCATTATTAGCCTACTTTATTGCTGCAGGAATCTCTTTTTATTTTGTCGGGCAATTATTGTACTATTGATGCCCACTAGTGTGTATAAGGACAAATTCCACCTGTAAATGCCACTAATTGAGATGGACGATGGGGCCCAAACAGCGCACCCGCACTCAATTATTGAGCATCAAAGGAAGAGTCCCTTAGGCTATATAAGCAGATGGTGTTTCACTTGGGAGGACACACATCCCACACCAAGAAATCACCCTTCTCTTGTATCATTTTGCCAGAAATCAATAAAATTCCCTCATTCTCCTTTCAAAACTTTGGAACCAGTATTCTTTAGTAATCAGAAGTTTCAAAGTCGATCCTATCGCTACTATCCTATTCTGGTATCAGAGCGAGGTTTGTATTCTTAATATTATGACTTTCTAATTTTCTAATTATTCTGGGTAGGCACCTAGGGGGAGATTATACCAAACTAATAAAATTGTTTAAATTAATCAACCAGAAAACGTCAGTTAAAAGTGAAATTTTAAGGAACCAAAAGAATCATCCTGCCGTACAGTACCTAGGAAAAATGAGAAGATCGCGGGTAAACACGATGATGTTAGGTTATAACCAAAGTAAACCAACTTAAAATTGGCAAAGTAAAGGAAGATTAATTAATAAACTGGGTACACAGTTTTGGGTGCACATAGTAGAAAATTTTACTCAAAGTGGCAAAATCATAAGGGTGACCACATTTTTGGGTGGCAAAAACAGAAGGTTTAACTTTCGGGTGGCAATTGCTAGATTTCACAAATTTTGGGTGGCACAGAAAAAATTATCCCTTAAGAATTATAACACATGGAAGTTATACAGCTAAAGTCATTCAAAAGATCTACTATCATTAAAAAAAAAACGGCTGGCCAAAAATCGCTGGCACTTTTTTTTTTATGCTGCGCCATTAGGCCAAATCTTAAATACTTCGATTTCAATCCATGGATTTACTGTTCAATTATGTCTAAATTTTTTCTCTGCTTAATAGATTTCATCATCTTCGTTCAGCTCCACTAACCCGGTTGTTCTAGATTATCTGTCTCTGCAGCTTCGTATCCAACGTGTTGCTCCTCCTTGCTGCATTTTCGTGTGGAGACAACAGAGAGGTGCACGAAAGACTACACGAGAATAGAGTGCCCGCTTTTTTCCGTTAAAGAGTTCCTTCTCTTTCTCTCTCTCGATCCTTCGAAGAGCTGCTCAGCACGAGAGGGCGCAGCTCCCGAGGCCAGATTGAGGAATCGTTGCCTCTCTCTGTCGCCATGTTTTGGAGGCCTCCGGCCTGCATCGTTGATTTCGATGGTACAACAGTTTAGATCGTCTCTTCCTCTTTCGAGTGAGCTCCATTTTTTCTATTTGGCTCTCTTCTTCTCCATCTTTGTCCCCATTTTTCTTTTTAATTTCGTCAGGAATTTCTTTTGCACGGTTGGAAATTCACGATTTTAGATTTTTCATCGCTTTCTTCCTAATTTGCTTTCAAATTTCACAGTCGCACTAAATTTTTTGTTTATCTCATTTCTCTTTCTTATTTCTCTATTGCAGCTTTCTAAGTTGCAAATTTGGAGTTTTGGTGGGTGTTACCAACCAGTTTGGGTACCATTTTCCTGTTAGGAAATCGCTCAATTTTAATTTTTGTGATTAATTACACATAATTAATCCAATTAAACCAAGAGCAAGTAAGAATCTAGTGCATAAGTCAATTCACACACAAGAGATAGGTGGAAAATTTGTACCCCTCTTAATATCGTAATCAAGAGGCTCGATCCTACGGCTTAGAAATCGATGGGGTGCTCTCCAAACTCCTCCAATTCGAAACGCCTCGAGTCCACTAAGGTATTAACCAAGTTATTCTCGAATCGTGCTAGCGATGAGAATAACAAGTCTAATCCCAAAGCTTCCCATTTCTTCAATCAATTCATCAATTAATTTGTGGAAGAAGGGAGCTCAACACATGAGCAATAGAATGGAAGAGAGAGAGAGGAGAGACCGGCGTCTATGGTGGCTAGGGGCGGCTAGGGAAGGGGAAAGAGCAACCATTCAAGGAGCCTCCATAAAGGTCCTTATATAGGCTCCAAACCCTAGCACAAAGTTCACACAAATTACATGGTGTGCCTGTTAGTTTAGTGCATAAGTTTAATTTTTATGGTTAATTACTCTTAATTATCCACAATTAAGCATGCACAAATAAAGGAACTAGTACTTAGCCATTCACACAAAGAGAAGAGGTTCAAAGATATACCTCTCTTGATATCGTAATCAAGAGATTTGAACCAAGGCTCGAATGAAGGTGGTGCGTGCTCCAACAATCTCCAAGTCGAAACTCCTCGAGTCCACTTGGTATTAACCAAATTCTCAACAAACTATGTTAGTAGTTTGGAGGATTAGACTAATCCCTAGTTAACCCGTTCTTCTAGCAAATCAACAATTCTATTTGAGGAAAAAGGGGGCTCAACACATGAGCAATAGGGAGAGGGAGAGGGAGGTAGGCGCCGACCTAGGGAGGGTCTAGGGGGCGGCTAGGTTATGGTGAGAGAGAGAGAGAGGTGGATTTGCAACTATACAACTCCTTATATAGTGTGCTAACCCTACCTACCCCACACCATGTATTTACAACATTGCCACCCCACCTACCACCTAGTATGGTCGGCCACAATAAGGGCCTCTATGGGCCTTGTGTTGTGTATTATGGGTCCACTCAATCAATCATTAAATGGACCTTTCTTGTTGCTCCCAATTTAGTTCCCTATTGGACTTTTAATTAACACTTTAATTAAAATCTTCTAATTTACATATGTGTTGAATAAATAATTATTAACTTAATAATAATTATTTAGGGATTAGAAAATGCATTAATTTATTTCTATATGATCCCTTTGATTTAATTAATTATAACGGTCTATAACGCTATTTAATTAATTAATCAACTTATCATATTTTGCAATACTAACTATTGCAAATAAATAAATAATGCACACATGGTTAAAACACCAATTTTGTGTGACCCTTTGAGGATTTAAGCTATGTTGGACATGGAGTTAAATTGCTATTTAATTTCAATAATCATAAGCAGTATCTAGCAACACGTTATGATTCCCAATTCGCATAAATAGTGTACTGCTACAGTATTTCAATCCTGCATAAGAGAATAAAAGTATTTCTCCATTTTGATTCTTATGTCACATGATATCATCGTATAATCCAAGATAGGAATGTGTCATTCTTGCAGATTATACGTTTCTTGATCTAGAGATAATTGTATCAGTTGCTAGCAAACAATCTATCTCCATCAAGGGGCCCAAACTGATATCGTCACTCACTAAATGAATTAATGAGGGACATATGGTTTTCTTGATAATTTAGCTTTTCCCCGCACAATTCAAGAGAACATAAATAACGTCCGTATAGCAGCCCTTATCGGGAATCAGCGGTAGACGATATTTATTGAACCTATCCTCATGTGGAAAAGATAAACATCTCAAACTTAGAATCAAAATCATAACGAAATAAATAATGACACATAACACAATCCATATATTTATTTCGTTGGGTCATGTCCTGTACTATGTTCAATTAACATAAACATATGCAATTAAGTTGGTTACTCTTAATCCATGATTTATAGAACTTAATCATCACTTAACTTGCATACTAATCTTATTGATAATTAATGTTCCTTGTTAATTATCAAGATTATGGACGTTTTAGATTTATTGTTGTCATTTACTACTAAATGAAAAACTGTGATCTATAATTCAGATGTGAAATCAAGGAACAAATGATGTGAAATCATCAATGGCATAAAACCATAGAAGTAGCCAAAAAGATTGGCTTCTAGGACATATCTCTAACAGTGCCATCCCACCTACCACCTATATAGGCCGGCCTCATTATGGGCTTTGATGGGCCACAAACTCATCTCTTTAGTACCTCAATTCAATTAATTAAAGGCTCATTCAATTGCTACTTAAATTGGACATTTGATTTACCAATAAATAAAGGTCCAATTAACTTAATTAAATTAAGTGTGTTGTTTATAAATAATTATTAAGTTAATAATAATTATTTAGATATTAGACAATGCATTAATTTATTTCTATATGATCCATTTGATTTAATTAATCATAACGGTCCATAACGTTAATTAATTAATCAACTTATCATATTTTGCAATACTCACTGTTGCAAACAAATAAATAATGCACGTATGGTTAAACACCTTATTATGTGTCACCCTTTGAGGATTTATGCTATGTTGGACATGGAATTAAATCGTTATTTAATTCCAATAATCATAAGCGGTATCTAGCAACACGTTATGATTCCCAATTCGCATAAATAGTGTTCTGCTACAGTATTTAAATCATGCATAAGAGAATAAAAGTATTTCTCTATTTTGATTCTTATGTCACACGATATCATCGTATAATCCAAGATAGGAATGTGTCATTCTTGCAGATTATACGTTTCTTGATCTAGAGTTGATCGCTTAGTTGCGCGCATACGATCCAACTCCATCAAGGGGCCCAAACAGATATCGTCACTCACTAAGTGAATTAATGAGGGACATACGGTTTTCTTGATGATTAGTTTTTCCCCGCACAATTAAAGAGAACATAAATAAAGTCCGTATAGCAGCCCTTATCGGGAATCAGCGGTAGACAATATTTATTGAACCTATCCTCATGTGGAAAAGATAACCATCTCAAACTTAGAACCAAAATCATAACGAAATAAATAATGACACATAACACAATCCATATATTTATTTCGTTGGGTCAAGTCCTGTACTATGTTCCATAACATATACATATGCAATTAAGTTGGTAACTCTTTACCTATGATTAGAAGAACTTAATCATCACTTAACTTGCATACTAATCTTATATGATAATTAATGTTCCTTTGTTAATTATCAAGATTATGGACCGTTTAGATTTATTATTGTCATTCTAAAGAATGATCCACCGAGATCTACAATTCAGATCCTCAACTTGAATAATCTGTCAATAATAAACCTAGGAACAGATGATAAAATATCATCCATAACATAAACTAATATTTAAGTCATCAAATTATTGACTTCTAAGACATAACTCCAACATTTCCATCCTCACTTATTTAGATTTCATACCATCTTCACTCATGTGTTATTCTAAGGTTAGACTAAATTGAAGTTAGCTGGCTTATTTCTTGCCTGGATCAAACTTTACGTGCGCAAATTATGCAGGGATTTCTTGCCTGATCATGCTTTGGGATGGCCATAGTATTACCCGTATGACGGTGTTGTGTCCATTTAGGTCCCTGTGGGGTTGTATTTGGGAAAGTGGCGAGGTCAATAATTCACAGAAATTGTGCCAATGGTCTGTTGATTGTGTCTGTTCTTTGCTTTTTCAGGTTTGTTGCAGATATTGGTGTTCTTAGTTCTCAGATTGGTTCAGCAGGAGGAGGCGTGCCGTTGTATCTTCATTTTTTCAGATGTTTTTTCGGCTTTTCACATCTCAATGCGTGAAGAGTTATTGTTCTGTTTTTATAGGAGTTTTGGGCCCACAAATTAATGGTGTATTCAATCTTCTTTTAGAAAATATTATGGACTTGGCAGATTTGATATGGTGCCCGAAATTTATTTTTTTTTGCCGATCGCAGTTTTGGTGTTGTGCAAGGCAGCATGAAAACTGGCTCATGATGATGTCCTCCCAGCTATGTTTTGCAGCTTCTTTTTGCTTCCCTTGCTGTGTATTGCTCTTGCTGCTACAACTCTCGTATGTTATAAGGTGTGTTTTTTTTGTTTGGTGCATGTGATTTTCTTAGTTGTTGTCATAGGAATTCCCATTTAGTGTAGATTTTATGATTCTTACTATATTTGATGGCTGTATCTTTGTAAAACAAGGAATCAATCTGCTTAGGTAAATTTTCTGAACCTATTCTCAAATAATACAAGTTCATTATTTTTTTCATCTTGATAATATCTTTATTTTTTCAAAAATGCAAGTAAGATCAACAAGAAAGTCAGAGATTGTAGTGAGCCATAGTTATTGTTGAGCTTTAAAAGGTATGACTATTAGGACATGTTATCTTATGCTTTTTTCTTAAAAAAAAAAAAGTTTATGTCTCACGCTACATTAAATTTTTGTATTAAGTTCAAAGTGGTAATTCAAGAAGGAGGTTATATAGTTGCAACTCAATTTGTGTATGCAACCTTAGTGGATAGATTGTAAGAAATAAATTAGAGCTTGGAACCTCTAATTTACCCTTTGAAGTATTTTCCTGTCATTCTCTTTCATATGTATATGTTTTGAAAAATAAAAAGCAGTAAACTATGGTAATAGATTTCTTTCTTAATTCTCTTGCCTGAAACTAGCAAGGAACTGATGTGATGCATGCTCGCCTCCAAAACAAAATCAATTAGAGTTAGCTCCTTTTTCCGTGGATATTTCTTCCTTTTAGAGAATCCTAGAGCTCTCCATAAGGTATAGCTTTAGTTCTTCTTATCAGTATACTATATATATAAGAACCAACTTTCGCCTTCAAAATTTTTGCTCAAATATGTTGACCACACCAGCACTAGGATGTATTGTTAGTAGGACAATAAGTGGGGACTACAGAACTGAGTATAAATGATTGCTTCTACCAATAGAGCAATTGCACATAATTTTTGTAATATTGTTCCTATCTAATGGTTGGAACTGACTTTCTTCTGACGAATTTTTATGTTCGATTAGATATAAGGTCATATATTCATTGTATTCAAATGTTTTTTGTTGCCAACAATTGCTAGACTTGGTTATTTTCCCTTAAATTTTCTGTGTCGCTCTTTTGTAAGTTTGTTTTAAGAACAATTACAAGACTTGGTTTGTGGATAAAACTTTTTTGTTGATCTCATAATTCGCTGCTCTATAATCAGTATTAATTTCTATTTATATCCACTAGCAATACATGCAGCCTATTTCTTATAACACAAAAGTCTAGCTACCTTTATGAGTTTTAGTTCTTCCAGTTTTGCCCTCTAAGTTGGTTTGCCTATTGTGTATAGATTTAAAATTTAGCTAATCATAACAATTATGAGAAACAACACAAGACTAATTCAAAGTGTTCAGATTAGATCCTAACTAAACAATGAATTTGATTAGAGAAAATTAAATGTATTCCGACATATCGAGTAGAATTTAATTATGTCTTATTGAACTGTATACTATGATGTAATATAATGTGGTATGGTACATATATACATATAATAGGCACAATCTCTACTAAGTCAAAAGAGAATGCATTGTGCTTGATATATGGATTTCTATTCATATTGTTACCTCAAATGGACAATTTTATATTCATAAGCCGTCCAGTATCAACAAGCTGAGGATCTTGCTGTGATATTTGAAAGATTTTTTATTAACATCCAAAATATTATGTCTTTCTGTGTCATTATTATTTTTACGACCTTTATGTATTCCTAAATTTTGGTAGAGCCATGCTAAGCTTTTCCTTTACCGATGTGAGGAAATGGCAACAAGATATATTTTTCCCCTTTTTTGTAAATTTGGTTTGTCAGGGAACTGCTGGCATAAGACAGCAAAGAGTGGGCAAACGGAGGTCAGGATGGGACTTTGTTTGATATGTTGGCATTTTGTTTGATCGACTGTTCTGTCTTCTTGGAGGAGCTCAGGATTGGAGTCAAATAAGAAGAATCCTAAGAATAACAGTTTGATTTCTGTAATTGATTTGTCCGATCATTGAATAGTAGTGGACAATTTGTTGTTTTTGATAAACTTCTGATTGTCGGAGCCGGAAGAAATTAATGAAAGACTGTCAGAAGCTGTGTATTTAAACCCCTTTCTTATTAGGCCGCTTGACAATTTACTGGGACTTGAAATAGTCACGTATTGAACTCACAAATCTCTATTGTTTCAACATTGATTCAAGTCAAAGATAAAAAGGTAAAACAACCGCAGAAAAAAATGTTGGTGCAAAATTCAAATAAACAAATTCAGATGGCATAAAAATAAATAAAATAAATAATTAAAACATTTTTATCCGAATCGCGCTAGGCGCTGTCCTTAAGTGTATTCCGTCTCAACGTGCAAGAGGAACCGCAACCAAGATAAGACGGGTAAGTGTCACTCCTTAGGGCACGACCGGAGAAGTGACTGATGAGAGTTCTCCACAATATCCAGCAGAATCAATCGGAATAATATTTAAACCAAACTGAAAATTACTATGTGGAATATCAAAATGAAAAATAGAAATTTGATCAAGTTTTATTTAAATAATTTTTTTTCTCAACTGCCTTTTTCAGAAACATGTATGAGTTTGTTTATATAGCAAATAAATTTATGGCCACTACAACCACATTCAATTTGTTGTGATTATGGAATAAATAAATTTCCTTTAACCGGCTTAATGGACTAATCAAAAACTCATGTGTAGTGGGAGATAAATGTATTTGAAGATATAATTAATTTTGATAACTGATAGCAACGGGAAAAGATGTAATGGTCATCAAATATTTAATTCCTTCAAATTCCTCCAAATAAATAATGTTAATCAAAATTAATTAATGAAAATTTTGAGTTTTATGAATATGTTCCAACAATCCCCACAAAACTCAAAATTTATGAACATCAAAATATTATGAGATATGTAAAAGCAGATTAGGGATTTCATTGAAGCAAAATGATTATTGTCAAATACATAAGATATATATATAAGCAAATTGGATAAAGTTAGGAATTTGGAACAATCAAAATGGTGAATAACAAATTGCTGGATATTTATATTCGCATCATGAAGTAGTTTTCAAACCTTGAACTTCACTTAGTATAGGTGCATCAAATTTGGAGGAGACAGAGAGAACTTATGTCTTGAACTCGTTCCTTGGATCCAAATTCTACGACACCATACACGTAATACGGAGAACAATCATCGCGGGGTGCGCATTAATGGCCATACGCATATACCTTGGATTTTTCATGAGAGTCTTAAGGGCTTACCCTTGCTCCGCACCGCGGCCGTATACAGACACTCTCATATAGGTGAGTCCCTGCCAAGGATGTGTGTAGATGCACATCCCACGGAAATTACCGCTTTGGTCCTCATTAAGAGCTAATATGCTCAACCTTACATCTACATAGAGTACACTCACCATAGGGATGGGGTTGGAGTCTATGCTCCTAAAAAGTGTGTACTCTTCGACCACTTGTCGATTTGTTATTACCCATTGAATCTCTTTCCAGGGGTCTGCCTTTCGAAGATTGGGTTGCCCCGCAAGTGGCCCTTTAGGGCTAATACCCATCCCCTCGATGAAATATGAACTTCTCATTAAGTTTCATATATATATATATAGAACTTCTCATTAAGTTCATCTCATTTTTATTTTTATTTTTATTTCATTTTCTCATGCCGACTAGTCGCTTCGATACTTGAGCTCAATTTATTTCTTTTTCCTGAAAAAAAAACTTCCGAAAACAAATTCTCCAAAATTTGTTAGTAATAAGCCTCTCCGAAGCATTTCATAATAGCATCATGCTAATGAAAATTAATCACATGCAATCATCTCGTGTCACTTTTTTTTTTAATAAGCGTGACCCCCACATTTTCTGATATACGAGTATAAATTTCTATACATCCAAATTAATATCAGCTTTTATATATTAAATAAGCAAAATACGAACTTATATATATCAATTGAGTTTTATTTTATACTCCCACATTTCCTTTCCTTTTTCGGAATTTGATTCAATCACAGCGAATTAATAGTCATCAAGACTGCAAGTATCACATATCACATAAAATATAAAAAGAACTCAATCATAAAATTCATCACAACTACCAGGTATTCAAATTTTAGTTTAATCTCAATAATAAAACTATGTTAACGGCAAACTTTCATGAGGGATTACTTCTATATGGCTTCCTCTTAATCATTAGTAATTCTCACATCCAATTCATAAAGTTGGACAGTTACATAGATAAAATCTCTCTCAAATAACTACATTTATTTGCAATGGAGCAAAAGATCAATTAATAACGTTAATGGACCACAATTTATTATGATTATAACAACTTTGGTTTGTAACACACCTTAAACACTCTCTTTATTTCATGTATACACTGTTTTGGTAATTTATTTACAGTGCCAATATTATTAAAAAATCAGTATAAATATGTAACGGCAACCATTACCAAAAATCATTGACTATGTCAATATTTTATTGATTAAAGCTATAGCTAAATAGCAAATAATAATTTTTGGAGATAATTCTAAAAATTATGATAAGCAATATTCCAAAATAATATCAACATATAATTTTTTTTTTCAACTGATCAGACATATTTATACAATTTAGATCTCAATTGTTAGTTCTAAAGAATTAGTATTGCCATGCAATGCAAAAGTATAAAATACTTTATAAACAGACACGTATGAACATAGGATATATACATGGTATAGATATAAAGCAGTATATCTAACAAGTTTTGTTTTCTTCAAAATAAGCTGACTTGCTTGAATTAAAATAGCTCATAAATTTTATTAATTATTAATTTATTATTCTTAATGAATAACTAAGTATCAAATAAAAAATAGCAACACAATTAATGAGATATAATAACCTTTATACTGGTTATGAAAATTAGTATAATATATTTGCTATCGTGATTAATTCTAATAAACGATTTTGTTCTATAACCGTTTCACCAGTTGAAACTTAAAAGTATACAATTTACAAAACTGAATGAAATCAGTCCAATATACGTGATAAATATATATTTTGAAAACACTAATTTTTTCTATAATCAAATTCACAACATGCATTGTATATACGTTTCTTTCGCAATTTTTTTTTTAACCGAAAAATTGCAGAGTTGCTAACAACTAATTAATGCAAATATATATATATATATATCATTCTTTCAAATAATTCTCGATCTTCAAATACACTTTTGAATTCTAATATTTTTAAATCCTTTACGTTTCTATTGAGTCGATTAAAACAAATTTAACTACAAGTTGATGTACGGATGAAATTTGATTTCACAAATTTAACAAATTCAAATGCATCTAAATTTAATTCAACTATTTCATTGTCAACAAAATTGCTAACCGAATTACGGAATATACGCTTAAGATTGTTGGTGCAAAATTCAAATAAACAAATTCAGATAGCATAAAAATAAATAAAATAAATAATTAAAACATTTTTACCCGAATCACGCTAGGCGCTGTCCTTAAGCGTATTCCGTCTCAACGTGCAAGAAGAACCGCAACCAAGATAAGATGGGTAAGTGTCACTCCTTAGGGCACGACCGGAGAAGTGACTGATGAGAGTTCTCCACAATATCCAGCAGAATCAATCAGAATAATATTTAAACCAAACTGAAAATTACTATGTGGAATATCAAAATGGAGAATAGAAATTTGATCAAGTTTTATTTAAATAATTTTTTTTTCTCAACTGCCTTTTTCAGAAACATGTATGAGCTTGTTTATATAGCAAATAAATTTATGGCCACTACAACCACATTCAATTCGTTGTGATTATGGAATAAATAAATTTCCTTTAACCGGCTTAATGGACTAATCAAAAACTCATGTGTAGTGGGAGATAAATGTATTTGAAGATATAATTAATTTTGATAACTGATAGCAACGGGAAAAGATGTAATGGTCATCAAATATTTAATTCCTTCAAATTCCTCCAAATAAATAATGTTAATCAAAATTAATTAATGAAAATTTTGAATTTTATGAATATGTTCCAACAAAAAAAGGGAAAAAAAAAACAATCACCAAATAATTAAATAACCAACAAACAAACATCAATAGATAATACAATCATCTTAGATTAATCGCGGCAGCTAGTTTTCATTAAAGAGAATCAAATACAGATCAGCGCGGGTTTGACCCGTTATATTATATCTTAATAGTGCGAATCAGATCAGCGCTACATGGAGTAGAGGTATAGCGCGGATCTAATTCTTATTAAAAAAATGAATATTGATTTTATTATTTTAGTATAAAATTGTTTTATTAAAAAGTCGGCCCATATCCCATTATCCCATGTTTGATAGATATATAGATATTGGGAAATTGATTATTATCATCGCTCATTCTACCATCGCTGTCATCGTAAGCCAGCGCCTTCTGTCCGATGGACCCCTCATCGCGCCCCTCCCTCTCAAGCTATCTCCTCACCCAGCGAAACGCTCCCCTCTCCTCACCTAACGAAGTGCTACCCTCTCCTCATCCGGGTACGCTCCCTCTCCTTTCTACGCACTCTTCCATCTTTATTTCTTCTTTCTGTGCATCTCTCTCCCTTATCCCTCTATTCCTTCTGTGCGTCATATTTTGTTCACTTTGTTTATTGTATCTGTTCAATTTGTTATTTTAAGTGTTTATTTTGTTTTGCTGTGCATTAGACTTTTGTGTTGATTTTATACTTCTCACTTTGTTGGTGTAGATGTTCACTTTGTTCATTCATATGTTCAATTTGGTACTTTTAAGTGTTCAATTTGTTTTACTGTGCGTCAATGTTTATTTTTTATGTCTCACTTTATTGGTGTATATGTTCACCTTGTTGATTCATATGTTCACTTTGTTACTTTTATGTGTTCAATTTATTTTACTGTGTGTCAGTGTTTATTTTTGTCTCACTTTGTTGATGCATATGTTCACTTTGTTACTTTTAATGTTCAATTTGTTTTACTGTGCGTCAGTGTTTATTTTTTATGTCTCACTTTGTTGGTGTATATGTTCACTTTGTTCATTCATATGTTCAATTTGTTACTTTTGTGTGTTCAATTTGTTTTACTGTGTATCAGTGTTTATTTTTTGTCTCACTTTGTTGGTGCATATGTTCACTTTGTTCTTTCATATGTTCACTTTGTTACTTTTAATGTTCAATTTGTTTTACTGTACGTGAGTGTTTATTTTTTATGTTTCACTTTGTTGGTGTATATGTTCACTTTGTTCATTCATATGTTCAATTTGTTACTTTTGTGTGTTCAATTTGTTTTGCTGCTCGTCAGACTTCTTTGTTTATTTTATGTGTCTCACTTTGTTGGTGTATATGTTAACTTTGTTCATTCATGCGTTCAATTTGTTACTTTTATGTGTTCAATTTGTTTTGCTGTGAGGCGAGGTCCAAGGGAGACGAAAAAGGAAGGCGAGGTCTAAAGGAGGTAGAAAAGGAGCGTCGGGAGTAGGAGAGAGGATCAGAGGGGAGGAGAGCGCGTCACTTTATTGGTGAAGAGGAGGGGAGCGCGCACCAGAGAGAAGGGGAGGAGAGCGCACCTGAAGAGGAGTGGAGCGCGCGGGAGGGAAATTGAGGTTAGCGATGGCAGCGATTGCATAAATCGCGATGGCACTTATAATTCCTGTAGATATTGCGTGAATTTAAATGCAGTAGCTACGGTGGTAGACTACTATCCACGTTGTCCAGAACAGTTCTGTTAATCTTACCAAAAGGAACATGATTGTTTAATTATTTAGTGATACTTATCATTTATAAATAAAAATAAACGTATCCATCCAATATGTAGGTAGATAAAAATCTAAATATTTACTTTAACAAAAATTAAAATTAGCATATAAACAGGACAAACATAATTTTAATAAGAATATAATTTCTTTATAACAAAAATATGTAAAAAAGTATAGCATTTTTCAAAGTGAAAATAATTATTATATGTATATATATTCATTTAAGATGTAAAAGTACAATTTAATATAATATGGTTTAGAGGTTGATATCCAACTAGAGATGAATGGAATGGATACACGTTACGTTAGATGTAGAGATGATATGGACGATGGATCTAACGTCCACCTCAGCTCTGATCTGCTAATAAATGAGATAGAATAGAAGAGAGAGAGAGAGAGAGAGAGAGAGAGAGAGAGGAGATGGGAATATTGGGAGGGAACCGAGCAGCGCCTCCAGTGGCGGCCTCCGCCGCAGCCTGCTCTCAGCTCCGATCTGCCTACCACGACTGCTTCAATAGGTCTCTCTCTGTCTCTCGCTCTCTGCTTCAATTCAATTACAAACGTGCGTTTAGGGTTAGAACTTAATAGAAGGAATTGAGAGAGTCACCGCTCACCACCTCTTTGGCTTCTTCATCTTCCAATACTGCAATACTTACTTCTTAGTTCTTACGCACCCTGCACCCACCCAACTATATACAATATACTTACTGCTTCAATCTGTTTTTTTTTTTTAATTCTGTACTGTACTGTGAAACTAACTAACTTACTTACTTACTTATTAGGTGGTACGCAGAGTTCTCAAAAGGCCATTGCCACAAAGAAGAGTGTACCGCTGAATTTAACAAGTACCGATCCTGCCTCCAGGTACCTAAATCCAACACATTTTTCCTTTTTATTATTAATTGCTTCTGATTACCTCTTTCAAATCAAATTCCAATTCCCAAATGTCCGGCATATCTGGGTCTGTTTGTTTTAAACCAGACAGATGCATAAGGTCCTGCCTTTCTTCTGTCATGTCACTGTTTTCTGATTGCGTTCGTCTTTCCTTTTCTGGATCCAATCGCTCCATCTGTACTTTTCAGTTTTTAACTTTACATCTGACCTTTGCAAATACAAAGCTACTTCCCTTTTGTGTCTGCACTCTGCAGCTGATATCGACACTTGACTTACTATCATTTTCCTAGGAACACCTTGAAGATAAGCACCTGCTCAAGATTCTACTAGAATCACAAAATTCTATTGCCTTTCCAGACTCTACATCTCAGCGAGATGCCTCTTCAAAAACAGATTACAAAGCTTCAAAATAAGTTTCGATCATTTTTTTTTTCTTTTCTAGTTTAGAAACTTTAGGCTTTTTTTCTTTCTTGAGATCTGTAATCCAGTGCTTGCTCTAATTCTCAATACATGCTCAAAATAGCTTTTATCTGATACGTCCTTAGAAAGGACAAATTTCAAGATAATATAGACCCACTTTTACTAGTCCAAAATACATTGTTATACCGCCTCATTTTGATGATATCCACACAAACAGGGACAAGATTGTGAAATGGGATATACAGATGCACAACAATTGGTTTCGTACAATCAATCAAATTTAGCATCTTCAATTTTCTTTTTCCTAATTATGCAATAAGCAATACACGAGTGCTTCAAAATTAGGAACATTCACAACTGAGAAGTGACCAGAAGATTCATGGTGCTGCAAACCTGCAAGAAAAATGTCCGTCTTAAATTTTGTATGCAGATTTTTATTTCATGACATGAGGAAATACCATCATAGAATTTTGTGTTGAGATCTTCTGAGTAATTTACCTTTTGAGAAACTGAGTAATTTATCTTCTCAAAGGAAAGTTTCAATATTTTTTGTTTCTTGATAGCGAATTGGGCTCTTTACTTTGCAACAGCTTTGTGAACTGAGAAAGAGGGAGAGAGAAAGAAAAAACAAAAATTAGATGATCAAGAACTCGATTTGAAAGCAAATAAAAGAATAAAGATAGTGACCTGGGATGCTTTCAAATCAAGTTCTTTCCACTCAGAAGACGGATTGGTACCTTCAACAATACCAGCACCTGCATAAACAAGTGTGCTCTTTCCCTGTATTGTGCATATAACAATGAATTAGATCCAAAAATGGTGATGAAAATTGCTACATCAGAAAGTAAACAAAGTGTAGTAGGCGGAAAGAAAAGGTATTTTCTTACTTTGCCGATTAAAGCTGATCTGATGCCGACAGAAAATTCGCTTTCTACTCCCCCAAACCACCCAACAGGACCCGCATACATTCCTCTATCAAACATTTCTACAAAATTTGAAATGAAAAGTCTTTTGATTTCTTTCTTTTTAACTTGTGTCATTGGTGGTGCTATTCCTTGTTAAAATTTGCATAGGAGTTCTTGAGTAAAAAAAAAAGAAAAGAAAATAGATATATTATGTATAAAATAGCCAAACCATTTTCTTCAATAAATCTGCGTGCCTCCTCTGTGGGCAATCCACCAACAGCTGGGCTAGGATGCAGAGTTTTTAGCACCTCAAACTGAACAATTTAAGATGAGAGTGAAAAACAAAAAAGGGACAACCGAACCTTCTTTTCTTTATATGTCAGCATTTAACCCATTAACTAGCATATATAATTGTGAAACCTCCAATCTAAAGGGTACAATTTACAAAATATGAGAGAGAGAAGAAAAAATGGCACCTCATCATCCTCTCTGGTCAGCTTGCCAGAAAGTTGTGCGCACAAGTGCTGTACTCTAGGAAGTTTCCTCAGTGCCTTTCTGGGCTCTACAACTACTTCACTACATAGAGCCTACACAAGATGCTTCTTCTTTTTAGTTAACACATGCAATGCTCTTAGTTATCTACTTAAACTAAAAATACAGACCAAGGGTTGTCAACATATCTTGGCAAATAGATGAAACTTATCTAGCCCTCTTAACTCGTGTAAACCTCCTTTCATAAACATATCTTACACTTATATAAAATAATCTGCTTTTCTTCCTCGTGTAATTAGGATTCAAGAAAACAGCATTAGTCACCGGTTCAGAAATTAAAAAAAAATAAAATAAAAAAAATCATGTCTTGCAAGGTCATATATGTGATGTTTGCGAGATAACAGCATACCTCTAGATTTTTTTGTATGTTCTCTCTAACAACCGTGAATTCTATATTTTCTTTTGGGCTGCGGTGAGAAAACAGGTACTTAATCAATAGTATAAATTTAATCAAAATAAAGAGAAAAAATAGTTAGATAGAGAATGTAATACAAGGAGAAAACCTGAAGAGTAAATCTTGACCAATATGAAAGTCTTCAAAACTGGTGAAGCCTCGAGACCGTGTGCCTGCCAAAGCCTCGCTTGAAATGTTTAAATTCTTCCGGTGAAATAGTTGCTCTGGCTATTCAGAACCGGACCTTTATTTAGTAAAACACAACACTTTTTTTATTTTTTTTTACTATTCTATATTCTCAACGTATTTGAAAGACGAGCATACACTATTTCCGACAAAAGCAGGTGCATCAGGTGGTTGGATGCAGAACTGATACGCATTTTGACCCTCAACCTGGCATATAATAAGCCTTAGTGCTTTTCCTTGAAATGGTATCCCCAGTTTCATATAATTGCACCAAAAAGAAAAACAATAAATAAACAGGGAGTCCTAAATCAAGTACTCTCAAACAGGACAGTAAATCGACTGGATCAATGCATGTGTCAGTGAGGTATCTGCTACATCTTGCCAACACTACCTGGAGAGAGGGGAGAGGTTCTATTGAAGTTCTCTTAAATGGAGAAGCAAATAACTATTGAGTTGAGTCACAGGAATAGATAGGGGAACTATTTACCTTAACTAGATCAGAATCACCTCCTTTAATCATGCCAAGAGCTTTCTTAACAGAATTGTCCCAACAAGGTTTTGTTGGAACATAACTCAGACTCGCTATATTTGTTCGAAGGCTTGACTCCTTAATTTTAGTAAAATGCGGACATATCTGCTTTTCGTAACCATGGCCACCAAAAATTAAGAGAGATAGAGAGAAAGAGGAAAGAGTTTGGTAACAACTGAAAGAGAGAAACCTTGAAAATTGTTAAGAAAAAGCATGGTGAAGAATTTGAACTTGAGACCTGATGAAGTGTTGCTTGGAGTTGATCAACTGCTGTGTGCCAAGTGTGTTGAAGAGAGTCATCCCACGCAATAGTCATCGCAAGAGTTGAACCTTCCTCCAATTCATTGAACTCCACCTGTGCTTTATCATATCCATCATGCAGCATACCAATTTAGTCTTCTCTTATTCAGATTTCATTATGTTACTGAGATTTTATTCGTAGCTAAATTAAACGATTTTGAATAATATGCTACAATACCTGAGGGACAATGAAGTAGAAAGACCCGTAATTCTCCCATTCAAGGGAAACATTACTCCTTGCATCAAAGCGAATGGCACCATATGCACGAATAAGTGGGCTCTCCCTTGACAGAAATCTTCCCATTTTTTACATAAAAAAAGCAACAACAAAAGAAAAACGATAGAAGTAACTTATTACAACTACTTTAAAAGTCATGGGCATAAAAATAAAGTCACTACACTTTCTTCTATATAATATATATATATATAAAAGAAGAGAAAGCTCTTTCTGTAAGTTGATGATGTTTTGAAAGGAGGTAATTACTTTAAACAAAATGATGTTTTTTGTTCATTCTGTTTTTGTTTCATATTGCAGAAGCTTATATTTTATGTTTATTGGTCTATATTACAAGTTAGGTTTTCATAACAGTACAAAGCTAAGAAAACAATAAGATATGATCTATATGTGCATAGTACGTAGAAATATAGAAAATTATATTTCTGAAAGAAAGAAAACTTAATAGATCAGAATGTATGTATGACCAATTTTATTATTTTTTACACAGCGAGAAATAGGTAGGTAGGTTTGGTATGGTACCTCTTAATGGAGGTCCAGTGGTGAACGGAGAAAGGGTCGGAGCCCCGGAAGAAAACAGCAGACCCAACTCCAGCAACGCTAACAGGACTATGAGGATTAGTATTCAGATTAGGATTTGGATTAGGATATGGAGGTCTGTGGCCATTCATAACACTGGGATACAAATTAGTATTGATGGCGGAGCGGGAAGAGAAGAAGCAGCGCGGGAACAACACTGTGCTCAGACTCTGCGACTGTGCATGCAGCCACTCTATGGCATCCCCCCTTTCCTTTATTGGCACCTGCTCTTTCTCATTCACAGTTAAACCATTCACGTACCAACATAAATTTCTATTTCTATTGGATTTGATTTTACAAAAGGCAGTCAATCTTTAGAATTAGCCACCGATGCATATGCAATTCAAGAAACCTTCCTTAGAGAGTTGGGTCCCATGAAGTATAATTTGTCATGTTACGCACCTGTAGACGAATAATGCCAGAGCTGAAAAGCGGGGGTTGGGCCTGCAGTGCGGCAAGTGCCATGCTGAGTTGTGCGGTTGCCGATTGCAAAGTAGGCACGGAGGGAAGCATGTGGGTCTCAGAAATGGCGAGGGGTGCCTGACTAGGATCACGGCAATCACAGCCATTCATGGAGAGCGAGCATGTAATCAGCTGCTTAGTATGCCTGTAATCATTCATTCTCTGCAAGTGAAGTGAGCTAGGTAAAGACATCACTGCTCTTGTGTGCCGTTGCTGGTGGCAGGGAAAACGGGTTGACAGTGGGCCCTTTGGGTTAGGGGCTACTGCCATTGACGTCTGGGTGTCTGCCTTTTCCCCCTTGAGAGAGAAACAGGGATCTATCTATCTGACTTCTTTGCTGCTAAGGAGTAAGTATAGAAGAGAATCGAAGAAAAAGGAGTAAAAGATAAGAGAATTCTCGTGAAATATATGAACCAGCAACTAGTGTAACTAGTAAGAGACTAAGAGATAAGACACAGGGGGGCCGAGGGCAAAACTGTCAAAGCTGCTTGATTTACCCGTTAAAGAGGGTAGACTGACGACTGGAGACTGGAGAGCGGGTGCGTACTGTAGACTAGTCTGTCGTCCGTCAGCAAGTGCCCAAATTTAAGGACTTACGCTACTGCAACTATTTGATTAGTTCATTCATAAATTGCTACCTCCACCTCACTTCAGTATTATATAAGAGGGCTCACTCTTATCTGCTCATGGCCTAATAATCCGATGCAAAAACCAAAACAAGGCATCAAAAAGTATGAATTCGTAGACATTTGGTAACTACAAATCAGTAATTATGAATCAACTCTTTTTACTAATTTCAAATGAACGCCTAATACGGAAATATCTCACAGAACAACACAACACAACACAGCAATAGAAATTCCATTAGTCTCCGCAACTGAAATGCCCGGTCCATTTCACAGGCGATAAAAAAATGCCGACCAACTTAAAAATATATTTGCAAAACAAAGAAACCAAACCCCCCCCCCCCCCCCCCCCCAACCAAGAAATGGTCCTGCTAGCTTGCAGCCAGCCAGCCATCCACAAACAAGAAATAATTATTACTGGTACTTATTTATCATGAGTTTGTTTCCTTTCCTGTTCTTTGAAGCCCAAGAAGGTTGAACAGACCGCAAGACAAAAAAATGAAAAAAAAAAAGAGATTTAGTTGTTGTTCAAGTAAAAAAAAAAAAAGACGCAAAAAGCCAGATGCATGGCACGGAGCTCAAGGCTTGAGGGCAAGGGAGAGGCCTAGCTTGGAGCTCTTCTCGATGGCCTTGGTGTCGACCTCGGCTGAGATAGTGAAGAGAGACTTGGGGCGCCACTCATGCTGGATTAGTGCCGATGCCTTACCCGCGCTGTCAAAGCGTGCCTTCACTGTCGTCAGAGGGTCCAGTGTGTGCTGTGTCCCGAACGTCAGTGTGTTCTCTCCGCTCGAGAATGAGTGTGTCAGCTCCGCCCCTACTGCAGTGCTTGTCAGTGGACTCACCAGGTGGTAGTATGATGCGCTCAGCGTCTCCCCCTTGTTGTTCCTGTTTCAACTTACAATCATCAGCTCCTTAATTTCTGCCTCCATTTATACTCACAATCAAACAATGAGTATCACAGTACAATTCAAATTGTTGTCTAATGTAATAAATAACTGATATATTGATTTTCAGGTCTTTCGTCAAGTCTACAATGACTCCATTTTATGATATATAGTATCCACAGTTCCGCACACTTCAAATTCATTTGAACAAATCAGTACAGACCTATCATCATCAGCCTATATGGAAACAGAACCAACAAAACCTTGCCTAGTACCGCACTAGCACCATGGTTGATACAAAACAAGGAGGATGGAAAATGATATCAAATAATTATAACGAAAAAAACCTATTTCATTTCCTGCTATGCGTCAGAAAACGTAAAATGTATTAGGCATACCCACAAATATAAGGAACATCAAGTACAATACTTAAAATCATGGAAAACATACGACAGAATATACTCACGCCACTACTCAAGGTTCTATATACTAATAAAGAGATCACCAAATACATAGTAGGCAATATTACTATATGGAATGAGTGTTTAAAATGTGGGGCTATGCATGTATTTCTCATGCATAATATACTAGCATTTTCAGGTTTTGCCTGAAACATATAAAACTGCCACTTAATTGGCTTCAATATCCCATAAAAAAAGAATTAAATTTTGTAAATACCCTAACAAGAGGAACAAGGTACTTAAGCCTTGGATAAAGAAAAAGAGACCCATTTAAGTAAAAGCTTAACATAAACACGTAATATGATTTTATTTATCATTGGTGTTATATTGTATCCAGGAAATAAAAATGAAGGAGGGAGGAGGGAAAACTGACAGGTTTACAGCAGCAATGAGGTCAGCAGTGGTGATAGTGAGGCCGGCGTTGTACTTGACAAGATTGGCAGTGGCAGTGTCAAAAGAGACATCAGCACCGAGAGCAAAGGCCTTGCTGCCAAGCACAGAAGACACATTGACAACGGGATTTGTTGTGAGGCCCATGCTGGCGGTCACAGCAGCATAGTCATGCAGGTATTGCACCTCTGCCTGCAGTCAACGACATGAATCATTGTGTTACTTTGCATACTATCAAAATAATGATTGAACTGCACAAGTAGCAAAAGAAGAAAAGCAGTAGAGTAGTGGTACCTTGGCAGACTTGTGGTCAGGAAGAGCAAAAGTGAAGATTCCCTTGAATCCTGGCATGCCGAGCTCATGATGAGTGAGAGTGGCTGTCAGCTGGAAAGAGAATGATGATAAAAACATGGGTTATGTGTTATGTGTTATGTGTTATGTGTTATGTGTTCTGTGTTATGTGTTATGTGTTATGTGTTATGTGTTATGTGTTATGTGTTCTGTGTTATGTGTTATGTGTTATGTGTAAGTGTAGAGGGAGAGAGAGACAGAGAGACAGAGAGAGAGAGAGAGAGAGAGAGAGAGAGAGAGATACGGTAGAATTAGAATTGGTCTTGATATCGAGGGTGGCATTCTTGTTCTTAATCTGAGAATGTATCTCCCCTAGAATGAAGTCATTCTTCTTTGTGCCTGTTGCTGTGATAGCCTGAATAGAATAGAAAAAGTAGAGATAAGCTATAAATGTTAAAAAAAGAAATAGAGAAGAAGGAGAAGCCACAAATGAAAATGAAAGGAACTCACGACGCCATTGGAAGTGTAAGTGGTGACAGAGAATTTCTGATCCGTGTGGTAATCCTTGTAAAGGAGATCTGCGGAGACCAGACGCGTATGTTTTTGTTATGTATGTATGTATGTATGTATGCATGCATGTATTAAATTAAAAATCAAAGAAGAGAAGGGAAGCAACCTCTGGCCTTCTTTCCGATCTCGGAGTAGAGACCAGGACCCATGGCTTGAGGCGTAGAGAGAGCGCGAGAGAAAAAAAGAATGAAGAAGAAGAAGAAGAAGATGTGGAACTGGCGGCGCAGAAAGAAAGTAAGAGAGAAATAAAGAAAGAAAAAAAAGAAAGGAAGCCCTAGCTAGCTATTACTAATTTATTACTATTAGGCTATTAGCTAACCAGACCCAGACCCAGACCCAGACCCATGTGCCGGCCTGCCTCTCTTTTTCTTTTTCTTTATTTTTTTTTTTTGATGGATACCATATACACTTTTGTTTTGTGATGACAGAAAAAATAACACAAAAATTAATAATGGGTTGGGAATTGGGAATTTGGATGCGTCCTCAATTACAATAATTAATTACATAGTTTTGTTAGGCTAAATTTGCAAATATTAATTAGATGGATGATAAATTAATGTTACTATAGTTTATACATAATCATTAATCATCTTAATTTAGTTATTGGAGTTCAATTTGTCCTTCCAATTCTAAAATTCTTCACTTTTAATCACTTTTTAAGAATTTAGAATTCCATCCATTTCTTTCTAATTCAAATTAAATCAAACTACCAATTTTGAAATCCAAATCCAACTATTGCCCTATATTTGAAATTGACTTTACAATCCAAAATACAAGATAAACAAAAAAAAAACAAAGTTAATTTTGTTTACTTTTATAATTGCAACTTTTTCATTATTATTTATTAAACTAAAATTTTCCATGCAACTAATGACACCGTGATATATGTTTTTTTTTAATGTTTTAAAAAAATTATGAGCTCAAATTATTGATAACTATAACAATAATAATGCATGTATAGATTATAATAAATAATAATAATGATGATAATGTGATATTCATCTGGGTGTGTTTGGATGAGCATGGAATAAGGAATAAGAATAAGGAATTTCGGTATGCGTGCTTATCCAAATTTTTTATTCTTATACCATGGTTTTGTTAGTATAGGAATAAGGGCCCAAATTCCTTATTATTGTGTTGTTTGGGTTGCACAAGAATAAGAATAAGCACGCATACCAAAATTTTTTATTCTTATTCCATGCTCATCCAAACACACCCCTATTGTATAAGATGTTATAATTTATCTTAAATCTGAAAGTTATATATAAAATATAATAATATTTAGAGAAGAAAAAGTATAAAATAACAAGTAAATAATAAAAAGGAGTATAAAAGAACATCCAACCTAAGAGTGATGTAATTAAATAATTAAATAAATAAATCTTTAATTTTTTTTTCCCATTTTGTTTTCCGTTGCCAACTTGCCATTGCCCTTGGGGCGACGAAATGAAAGCAACAAGTCCAAGTTGGGGAGAGAGAGAGAGAGACGTGGACGAGCAGGAGCAGCTCCTTCCGAGTCCGAGGGACAGAGGAGGAGGACGGCGGGGCCCACCTCCACCGGCGCTCGGGGTCCCAGCTGACGTCATATCGAGGGTGTTCTCCCAGCTGGACTGCGTTGACCTCCTCAGCTGTTCCCTCGTTTGCAAGTAATTCAATTCAATTCCTCTTCTAAATTCTAATTAATTATTGCACCTCAGTTCAGTCCTCAGCCAGAAAACCTTTCCTTGCTCCAACACCAAATTGCCAACCTCCCAAACTCATCCTCATCCTCATCCTCATCCTCATCCTTTTGGTACTGGTATGGCAAGGCCTGAAACAAACCCAGTATCCATATTTTATTTTGCTAACTATTTAGAATTAGATGATGATTTTGTTACTCAAATACAAACCAAACACCTTCATTAATGGAGATTAATTGATATATCATAACAAACAAATATAACATTTTCTTATTGATGCTATCAATTAATTAGGCAATGGTACAGAGATTCTTCACACCTAAGGCAAGGATGGAAGAGCGAATACATGGACGCCTCCGCTCTCTTTTGTTCCGGTATCAAACGCCACGTCCACCCACCTTCCTCTACTTGTTCTATCAGAGGATTGCATAGTTGGTGCCCTTAATTATTTGTTAAACCAAAATTTGCCAAAGCAAAAACATACTAATTTATTTGTTTTGCATGTTGCTTTTGTAAGCAAAAACAAACTAATCTACTTAGTGCTGATATGAGATGCACCTGTCTGTGTCTGTGACTGGTTTGTAGAAGACACCAAATACTTTGATTGGATTATTCATGGATCCAGATCCTGTGTCGCGCGGCACGCGTATAGCGCACAGGATCTGGACTGCTCATCAAATCCAACGGTCTCAGATGGTTTCCTCTCCGTTCCCAACTCAAACGAATACTTATCGGATTTGCATCCTTTCCTCCCGTATCGGATCCGAAATAAAATACACGAAAACTTAATAGCTTCCTCTCTTCGGAATCTCCCCCTCTTCTCTATCGTCTTCTCCTCCCTCTCTCTCGCTCCATCAAAGCAAAAGCAAATCGAAGAGAGAATGAAGCTCCGACGGATCCCGTCAAAACTCTAGTCTATTCTCGTCTCTCTCCTCTATATCTCTCTCATCACCGATTCCGTCGAAATCCTAGAATCTCCATCATCTCTGAGGACGGCGGCCAATTCCGTCGACAGTTTAAGAACCTTCATTCTTCGGAGTTTATGATGGAAGACGACGACGAATTCGTTTGGAATAACAGGAATGGTAAGCTTTCTTTGAGTATTTCAACCATGGCTTTCATTGAATTTTTTGAATTTCAAGACATTTACTTTAGGTTTGAATTATTGGTGCCATTTGAAATTACGGCCTCACACTTTTTTTTTAAATTGTTTATATTTTGTAATGTTTCTTATAATTATTGTTTGTTTTTTACTAGAAAATTTGTTGCTGCCCTAGAAAACTAGAGGCAATCCGGATCTAGTTTTCTGGTAATTAAGTTCTCTCAAATAGGAAACTGGAAATTTCCATACTACTGGTGCACCCGTTTTGTAGTCTACCAGAAAAGAAATTGAAAACAAGAAAAGAAAAGAAAATTGACCCAAACCCATGTAAACCAAAAGAAGGAAAAGAAATTCTAATCATTTTTTCTTGATTTACCCCAATACGAAGAAATAAACAGTACTGTTGGAGGTTGTAAGATGTTAATTATAAGAGATTTTTTAAGTAATAATTTGTTGTAATTTGAACAGTCAATTAAAGGTGATAGGCAGCAGAAGATAGTTGCACAAAATCCGGTTGCTGGTAACTTTAGCTGCACAGACCCTCACCCTCTGTTAGGAAAGGAGTTTCTTCCAAGTTAGGATTACATTAGACAATTTGATAGGCTGAGAGATAATTCCAGAAGAGGCTAAGTTTTCAATGAGAACAGCCAACTTTAGATCCACTTAGACCCTGATCAAAATCCCATATTTTTAATGTGGGATTTCATATCGTTTTGTTGGAAAATTCTTGATCAATATGAAGGAATTTGGTGTCATTTGGTTGGAATTCCCATATAATTAGATCCAACGAAATCCTATGAAATCAATTCAATTGAAATGAAATGAAACGAAATCCCACCTAAACTTCATTTTGATCAGGGCAGTGAGAACTAAAGTTCCACTCAGCAGAAGAGGCAGCAGAAGTTTCAATGAAGATGATGAAGAGATAATTCCAGATATCGACAGCCAAGACTTGAATATTTTGTAATTTTTTTATTTCTTTTTTTATTATTGTAATTTGTAAGCTGTAATTTGTAGGTTCAAGAAGTTATATTTGGTAGTATTTTGTATTTGCTATGGATATTTAGTATTGATGTAGTCTCTGTATTTGCTATTGATATTTGGAGGTTCAAAAGTGAAGTTGGCATGAACTTTTAAATTGTATTAATATCTCATTTTGTGTATGAAAGACTCAAAGAGAGATCTTAGTTGATGTCTAATTCGTTGTCCTGAGTGACGCATAGCATAGATTGGTACAATAACTCAAAGCATCAACTAATCATGTACATATCAAGTATGCATGGTACCAATTAATTGCGCCTCAATAGATTGGTATAAGTATAGGTACATACCAAGGAAGCATGCATTACAATACTTGACAACCATCTAGTTACAACATAAAAAGAATATAAAGTAAATATCAAGTAGCCCATATCAACACAAGTAATCAACATTAATTAACAGTAACAAACAAGTCGGTACCAAGTTGCTTCAGCTGATACAATAAACTTTTCAATAACAATGAATAAGTAGTATTTACAAAAAAGCAACACGCCCATCATAGATGAACACTAATCCAAACGGGCCCCTCAGGAATTGTTTGCTTAATCAGGATTTTGTTAACAATTTAGACTGTTTTGAATATATGATCACACAATTTGCAAAGATGGAGGTCAATTGAAGAAGTAGTTGGTCAAATTGATTGAGGCTCAATCAGAGTTTTATCTTTTGCAAGAACAAGAACGAGAACGAGAACGAGGCCTCCGTTTGGATGCGTTGAGAAGAAGTAGGAAGAAGGAAGAAGGGAAGAAAAAAAAATTATAAACAATCCAAACTCTTCACAAAGTTACACATTTCCCAATACTTCTTCCCACTTCTTCCCTTCTTCCCTTCTTCCCACACCTATCCAAACGGAGCTGAGATGAATTAGACCAAAATTATACCTTTTTTGATGCACTTGATTCCTCTTATGAGCACTTGAAAGTCCAAATCCTTAATAGCACCGACAAGCTGACCATCCAGCAAAAGGAAGCACGACGAGGTGCCATGAAAGTAGCTGATCAAGTGCCAACAAAGGGAAGAAAGGTCTCAAGTGGTCGCACTGTCACCGCGATAACCATCTCGAGGAGGGATGCTGGATACTACTACTACACCCACATCTCAAGCCAAAATGGAAGAACGGTGGCGGCGGACCAACAAGGGGAGGGGCAGGGCATCGAGTGGTCTCTCTCTCGATTTGCTTCGCTTGAGTCCAACCTTTCTTCTTCTTTTTTAATTCTAAATGACGGTACTAGTTCTAGTTGTAATTGTAAAGAAAACTTGTCAATAATTGTAAAGACGATATGATATATACAATTCTAAATGACGTCTGTAGTAGCAAAATCAGCACTTATTCAGCTCCCCTTCTGAAGAAGAAGATACTAGTTGCAAACTTGGAATGACAAAATGTCCATCGACGTATTTTTTTTTTACAAAGTAAAAAAGAATAATTTAGAGAATCTTTTCTTTCTTTTCTTTTTTTGTACCTTATTTGGTACGAGTGTTATGCTCATGCAGGTAAAAATGCATACTCAGATCCACCTAACGATCATTATAGTGTGACAAAAATAAGAACAACAGATAACACAGCACTCCCTGAATCTCCCTTCCCTCCCTTATGTTATTTCATACTCAGAAAGTTATTACAGTATATCAATTACAAGCTCTCTCAAATGGACTAACTTCTTTTCTAAACATAGAAAACAACAACTATACAATCAGCTAGCCTAAGCAATAAAGATTACATTTCTATCTTTAGAAGTTACCATATAGAAATAAATCTAATTACAGGCGCCTAGATTCTTGTTGCCTCCTTTTCTTTAGCCTTTCCTTTTATGCATCAATAACGTATCAGCTTGCAATCCATCAATACTGTGGCATATCAGATTTGCGATCCAACATAGTGGATCCGCTTAGCAATAAGTCTTGTTTATTTGTCTAAATTTCTAGAAATCCTTGCGTGCTTTTCATTCGGTTCTCTTTTTGGACCTCATACTTCACCTACACTTAATACTATGGGATCATCTCAAAGAAGAAGAGGAGCAAGTGATACAAATTACCCAAAAAACCATCTTTAAGGAAATAAATAAAACAACAGTATTGTTGCATCAATTACACACAGACACAGTGACGTGCTCGCATCTAAATGATGTAATATTTAATTGTAGAAATGGAAGTTTTTTATGTGTACAGCGTGGTAATAATTTTTTTTTTTTTTTTGAAAAAAGACTCCTGCATTACACAACATGCCAAGATTACAAAAGTCACACTAGTGACTAACTGAACAAAGTAAAAAATACCCTTCAGTACTTTAGAACAGCGTGGTAATAATTAGCACCATAAGAAAAGTGAGAACCGCCACAGTTTAAAACACACACACACACACACCAAAACAACAAAATACCCTTCAGTACTTTAGAACAAAAAATAGATAAAAACTCTCCAATTGAGAACAAAGTAATATATCTCCACAATATTACATTATTGACAATAGCCATAAAAACCTGGATGAATGTCTCCCGCAGCTTAATTTTTTTTTTAAAAAAAAACTAGATTTATTTTCCATCACTAAAATGCAATACACAAAACTCATACTCGTAATGTAAAGAGGAAGCAATAGGCAAAGAAAGAAAGAATAGGAATTGTGAGGATGCTGCAACTAGTATACACCAGGTAACGCTAACCTGAATAATACTTGAGAAGCTTTGTTTATAACACAGGCCGCATAAAAGAAGACTTTGTAAATTTAAACAACATTGATAGTAAAGGACACGTATGGATATGCCTCTTCACCACCCAGACCAGCCACTCCAACATCATCGTCCGATTTCCAATAAATGCTAATTATCAATGAAAGATAAACATAGAATTAGACATGCTGCTGGTAATGTGCCTGATTTGCATATTCTGTGTATACTATTGCTAGTCCCAAATATAAGACATGCTTCTTAGCTCCAGAAAGTTGATACAATATGCAAATACTTACAACTTGCTGTACCGTAACCTGTGCTTATAGATAGCAAAAACTATGATATACCATAGAAATTTAGAAAAATGGTGCTCTATCTAATCAACTTAGTTTCATCTACAGACAAAAAGAAACGGTAAAAAGGTGATATGAAAAGCATATTTATTTTGTATTACCTCTGGACATTGCCACAAAGCTCCTCCAAAATACTGCGAACTTTTTTCTCACTTTTAGTGGATGGCGATATCACAGCTGACTGCCAATGTTTGATTTTGCAGTAAAGTTAAAATCAATTATTATTACCAGTAGTACGAGTTCAACAAAGCAAGCAAGATGAAAACAAAGATGAGTACCAAGAATGAAGGCGGCAAACCATATCGAAGAATGCTTTCAGCAAAGACTCTCACTGCGCAGAAATGCATCCACGCACTGAATACCTAATTGCATGTAAAGAGCAAAAAAATTAATAGTTACTATGCAAGAAAATCAATTACTATGCACCAAAGTTTGAAGATCGAATACCTCGCCATAACTAGAATAGCACCACTGGAGAAGGGACGAGCGCATGGCATCCTGGTCTTGCACTAACTTTTGAAGCTCTTGCTTTCTCGTGTCTTGCGCCTCTGGGCTGTACTCAAATTCACGCATCTGATATAAAACAATAATTTTTTCTCAATCAATTAAATGTTCAGACCCACAGAAGGAGAGTACAGGAAAACACTTGCCTGGAATCCTTTCTCCCGGGAAGCAACCTTAAAGTTGTCAGCGACACGCTTGAAAAGAGTCACTGTGTACAAAGCATATTCATTATCCTCATATAGCTTCTTTGATGACCTTGGCACCTATATTAGCAGATCAAACAAAAAAAAAACGGAAGCATACTAAGTTTCCTTGATATGTATCTTCTATTTTCTTTTTGAGTGCCTAATTATCGTTTTCCCAAAAGCAATAAAAGGGGAACAAATATAAATAACAAATTAAAAAAAGAAAAAAAAAAAAACAAATGGAAGGGAAAGAGACTCCAAAGTGATTGGAGGTGTTGTCTCGGGGTGGGGGTTGGGGGCCTTCCCTGGCAGAGATATTTCAATTTGCTTATTAAAAGAAATAAAGAAGGCCTACCACATAGGAAGCGAGGGTTTCGTAGGAGGAAAGCCAATCCTTTTGTGAGTACTTGGGCACTATTGCAAGAAGTGTCTCCAAGTGCTCTGTTGTTATTATATCCTCTGGCTTAACCAAATCAGACAGGTCACGTACTGCCAACCTGTCACAATACCAAATTCAGACACCGATTTTTGTTTGGATAAAAGAGTAGAACATAACCAGCCCAAAATCAAATATAAACAATAAATAAAGAGATAATCATACGTTCCAGTTTGCTTCCTGTTAATGGCATTGAGCTGGCTTCGAACTGTGTTGTACTCTGCTGCTCTTACCTGTCCCAATTTGAATTCATTTGAAATTGTACTCACATGGAGATAATAAACTGCATGACTAGCATAATAAGTACAAGAAGAAGAAAAAGAAAAAAAAAAGGAAGAACCTTCATGTCATCTTCAATCTTAGCAACAAGGCCATGGATGCTGCTCACAATATCCTTCAGTGGAGACATTGTAGGGTATTTTCCTTCGTCCCAAGCAAACCTAAAGTCCAGAACCCGTAAAGAATGCGTAAGATCCTATAAGCACAGAAGCAGGGAATTGCAGTACCATTTTACGAGCTAAGGTTGTTTATTAAAAAAGAAAGTATGGTTATGGTTAAGTTATGTAAAAAACAATGATTTTGGGTTGTGAACGACTCGTAGATTAGAGAGGTAGATAATGAAAAAAAAGTGTTGAAGTAGCAGAGAAATGAGCAAGTGTTTAAGTTTACCTAGTGACGTAGGTTTCGACTGGGACGCCATCGACAGTGAGAGCTGCGCCTTGTGAGGCGGCAGAGACCCTCTCGAGTTCATCAATTTGACGTCTGATCTTATGGGAGACTCCCTCGATGAATGCATTAGACTAGAACAATATAAGATAAAATAATAAATGGTGGGTTTGTAAGAAATAGAAGTAGAGGTTAAGTAAATAAAGGGTTACCTTAAGCAAATCATCGCTGAGGGCTAAAAGCGAATCCAAGGTGCCAACTCTCAAATCGGGGACATTAAACTGGGATTTGATTAGTCACTAGTCACTAGTCAGACAGAGACAGAGACAGAGAGAGAATTCAATTCAATCGAAGAAAAAACAAACTCACTCGATAGAGAGAAGTGTCGAAGGCATTCCTGGAGACGGATTCCCGCAATCGGTTCCACAGATCGGAAGCAGATGCGGATGCGGATGCCGAGCTCTGCACTGGAAGCGACACGATCCAGTAGCGCGACGCCATGGAAAATCGAGAGGAATTACTTAGGAATGGAGACGAGACGAGACGAGAGGAGAGGAGAGAAGAAGCTTTTGCCTTTCTGACTTTTGCACTTTTGCTCAAGGCCAGATCGATCGAGTTTTCCAAATTATCCGCTGCCGCGCGACACAGCGTGTCGCGCGGTACGCTGGCCGTCTGATTAAGATCCAATGGACAAGGTAGCCCCGTGCATGTAACCTAGATTGATAGGCCCGTAAAAAGTGAACCGTCCGATCAAGATCAGACGGCTCGTAGTGCGCTACACGCTGTGTCGCGCAACAGCAGAGTCGGATTGGAGTTTTCCAAATCCTAATCAATCATTTCATTTCAATGGGAATTGGGGATCTTTCCCTTCCCTTTTTCTTTTTCTGTATGACATGTATGTTTTTTTTTTTCTTTTATTTAATTCGGATTTCGGACAAATACAACTATATTACGAAACCTCAATTTTCGAAATTCTAACTGTCCATCCGAATGTGTTTTTCATATTGAAATTTCGTTGGAGATAAAATTTTATATTTTTCTAAAATTTTTTATATTTGTTTGGCATTTTACAAAATTCTTAATCTAAACAATTTTGGTCCCTTCAATAACTATAATTTTTAAAAATCTCAAAAAAATAGTAAATAAAATCAGAAAAATGTGGAATTTGGTCTCCAATGAGATTTTAATTTGGAGAACACATTGAACGGTTCAGATTAGCCATTAGAATCTCAAAAGCTGAGATATAATCGCAGTTGACGAGTCCAATCGTCAGTCGTGGCTGATTTTAACCTATCTCCTATAAACAGGATTTATAGGAGATAGGTTAAAATCATTGGAATTTGATTTGTATAAACAGGATTAAATATTTATTTGATATGTCTCATATGTTTATTGAAATATGTGACTGTTAATTACACAGTGTATTGATTTTCAAACTCATTGAATCAATGGCATTTTAGTTTTAATGGTCTTTATATATGAAAGTTTAAATACGTAATTATTGAAATACTTGTAACATTAATTATTATAGAGGTAAAAGCAGTAACCATGTTCTATAGTATGATTATTTGCTGAGTTAGATCATTATCAAACATAGTAATCATATAAATTTTAATATGTGGCCATCTCTATTTTTTCAGACACTGCATCAATGTAACAATTCTTCATTATATAAGCGGTTTCGAGTAAAAGAAAATCTTAATGGTGTCCCCTTAATTTTTTGAAATAATATTTATGCTGAATCATTTATTAATTGCCATTAATTGACATTAATTAGAGAAATTCTACCTCCAATAACCAATACCAAAACGCATGACACATTAATTCTCATTAACTCAATTGGAGCAATTAATTATAATTAATTGCTATATTTTTATTCCTTATTAACACATTTTTTCTTAAATGCGGTCCCAATTTACCTATTTGCATTTTTTGTTATATTATTTGAATATTTGAATTTGAACCTGAATTAATACCCTGATCATATTTATTTCCAATATCAAGCTCTCAAAGAGAGTCAATTCTGTCAGTTGATAACAGGTAAGCATCCAATATAGGCACTCCATCAAAACAAATACATTATAAATGAAGAGCTTCTTCATTTGTATTTTTATTATTATTAAGAAATTAATAAAGACAATACCATAAAATTAAGGGCAGTGTTATTTATGAAAGGAAAGATTAATGTAGACTCTTATGAATAGTTATGTTAAAAAAAAAATAATGTCAAAAAATGGAAAAAAATAAAGACAATACCAAAAATCATTGTCAATAGATCTTAAATGGTCAGCTTTTCGTTTCAGCACATTCTCTTTAATTACTGAATTTTGAATTTTTATTTGTACATATCTTTTATTGAATTTTTATTAATGTGCACAAACTGCAGGTTATATTCTATTTCTATATATTGTTTCTTTGCAATGATAGATTCTCCATTTGTGTCTTCAAACTTCACTGGTCCTTTCCCTGACATGTGCAATCATAAAAAAGGTTAGATTGCAAAACAGTTCTAATGTGATAAGATATAAGATATTGGTTTATTCACAATTTTTTTTAATACAAATCCATACTTATTTTTTCCAACAATAGTGATTTGAACAATGTTAAATGCAAGGATATAATATTAATTTACCAAAAATTACTATCAACTCGTTATGCATAATATTAAGAATCCAGCAAGAGAACTATTATCTACTTTAATATGGTTATGCTGATAGGTATGCATTATATGTTTTACACATTTCAAATTTCAGTTAATCGATAAGAAATTTTACCTCATAAAAAAACACAAAAGAGAATTTGCGCATACCAGTATAGCCAAACAAAATAGAGAGGACTAAGATGCTAACCTTCCAGTTCCATCTTCCCCGTGTTACTTGCCTACCTTAGCAGAAACGTGCTCAGAAAGAAAAAGAGAAAAAAGCTCAATTATTTAGTGGATCTAATTAGATACACTTGACTCAATCTTTAGAAAATCTCAATTATCAATTCCCATTTTTGCTGAGGTGGTAGCAATGGCTAATCAAAATATATTAATAATTTTTTCTCAAAAATGTGCCAACCTTGAATAAATGCCAAAAATATAAATTTGCATGACATAATTCAATTAAAAAACTAATTGGTTATGATGGATCATTCATGCCTATTATTTTTTTAAATATCTTTATAGCATGTGGTGAACATTCTTTCTTTTCTCTCAAGTGCAAATGTACGACTTATGATTTGAGTAAAAAAAAAAAAGAAAGATATGGAGTATTGATTTACCTTATGGAGTTAACCTATCGCTATAGCTTTGGTCATCTTGTTACTGTTGAATGTTCATTGTTCAGAGTCAGTATCACAGTCTTTAACCGAATAAGAACAATAGCCATATTGTAATCTGTAAATTTTATTTTAAAAGAACAAGAGAATTTTAGCTCTACTATTGTAAGTTTTCTTACATATATATATATATATATATATATATATAGAGAGAGAGAGAGAGAGGTGGGCTAAAGTGCCATAGATGGCAATGCCATAGATGCATCTTTTGAGTCATTTTTTTTAAATCCGAAATTCAATCAGTCAATCCAAACCATTCAAATTGATCACCATATCGAAATACTATTGGAAACCAAATTTTATATTTTTTTGAATTTTTTTGCTATTTATTTTGATATGTTCAAATTGGAGGGTCTGAAATACTCCAATTATAACGTTTTTTAAAAATATCATAATAAATAGCAGAAAAATTCGAAAAAATGTAAAATTTAGTCTCCAAGGGTAGTTTAATATGGTAAATAACTTGAACGGTTCGAATTGAGCATTTGGATTTTGGATCTCGAAAAATGACTCTATGGCACGGGACCCTCTGTGCCATCTATGGCACGTTAGCCATCCTCTATATATATATATATATATATATATATAGAGAGAGAGAGAGAGTTTAGCTACGGTGAGATGCATCACAAAAAGTCTTCCGTGAGATGCGATTAAAACACATAAATCTGGTTCAAAATGACTGATCCAAACCGTCTAATATGATCTCTCTATTGAAATCTCTATGCAAACTAAATTTTACATTTTTTCGAATTTTTTAAGTATTTTTTTGAAATTTTAAGAAATTGTTAATCTAATTAGTTCTGAACCGTTCAAAATTTGTCATTTTTAAAAATACGAAAAAAATACTTAAAAATTCTGAAAAAATGTAAAATTTGGTCTGCAAGAAGATTTCAATAGCGAGATCATATTGAACGGTTTAGATCGATCATTTTGAACCAAATTCATGAGTTTTGATCGCATCTCACAGAAACTTTTTTGTGATGCATCTCACCATAGCTAAACTATATATATATATATATATATATATATATATATATATATATATATATATATATAATATAGAGAGAATGCACAAAAATGGCAGCACAAATACCTTTGAGAAGAGAATAAAGAATACAGATAATAAAAACTCAATTGCCAAGGTACACAAAAAATGATCTCACAGAATATCATATATATATATATAGACATAAGAAAAACATCGGCCCAAAAAAACTGCAATCATTCTGTAGTAATTACAAATTTAAATATCTTTGAAAACAATTCAATGTGCACAAATGAACCTCTTCCATTTTTTGAGTGGTATTGTTCTTAGCCTCGATGGTCATTTGAAGAGCTCAACAAACAACTTTTTCTTTTTTTTAATCTTAGCCTTTCATTTTTTTTCTCCTTTTATTTTCTTTTTAGTAAAGTATGCATGAAAACTTAAGGTTGGCCTTGTATTTTTGTGGCAGGGCAAAACAGTTGGATACTTGATGTAAAGAGTAGCTAAGCAATGGTGTTGAGAAAGGTCCAGTGAAGGTAGCAAAGGTGAAAGAAACTGTTTTACTGTTTCGCTGATCGGTTGGCTTCTACAGAGGTAACAACAACATAGAATCGCGGTAAATTATTGATCCAAAAAACTCTTAAGTGCCACAGGTTTGAAGTTTAAAATATTAAAGAGTTTAGACTTTTGTCTCCTTAATTGCCTGCTTAATTTATTGAGCATATCAAACTGTTATTCGATATTCTTAGAGTGATATTATTTTTGCATTGTTTTTGTGAGTGCATGACATCGCTTCTAAACAGAAATTCTAAAAAAATTTATATGATTTTGCATGATTTCTGAACAGAAATATGTTTTTGAAAGTCACGTGAACCTGCATATATTTTGCTCTCTGTCGATTTATATGATTGAGCAATATAAATTTTATCTAAATAATATGTGTGGACAACATATGTTTTAACATAAATTATATGGGTTCCTTTATCTGTGATTTTGGATTTCAATGTAGGATTTTCATTTGCTTTTTTGTTCCTTTATTTCTCACTTTGTATTTTGTATTTCACTGTTGGAGGCTTACAACTATCAGGACTCTTGCTGGCTAGCTTCTACCTAAAATTTAATTATTGTCATGGCATCATATGCTCTCCTTTCTGGTATAATATCTCACTGTTCCTTTATTTATTGTTTTATATTTTAAGTATGCCATGTTTAGATAAAGTGAAGTTAATATATCATAGAACAACAATTTTTAGCTAATCGTGAATTCGAGTTCACGTCACTTTATTTTTTCTGAATCTAAGTTGCCTTCTTGAGCTTTTTGTTTAATTTTCTCACTGTCGTTGTTTTTTTTTTTCCCTCAATGAACGTAACTTAAAATAGGATTTAAGAGCATCTCTTTACATAGTGAGTGGAAACAAATTAACATCTCAGTGCTTGAAGCATTCCTTGCTTTAGCTTTTGCTTATTCAATTAAGTTCTGTTATTTGTGGTTCAGCTAATATGTTGTTGATTCAACGAATTTTAATGTTGAGGTTATCACTGTTATCACTGTACGACTTTGATCTCAGGTGCTCAATTAAGGGGCCTGCTTGATGTTCTGAAAAAAAAAACAACCCTTACTTTTGGTCCGCTCAGTCCTGCTTTTTTGAGATAAACAACTAACCTAACTAAAAATTTGAGTTTAATCCTCCATCTATTCATTTTATTACTATTGTGCTATTAAAATATCTGCTAAGAAATGCTTTACGATTTTTCCTCATTAATTAACTATTAACAAAAACTGCATGGTTTGCACCTGATTGCACAATTAGCCATAAATTAAATGAGAATAACAAGCTCTAACGCAATATTTCAATCACCTAAAGCTATAAAGACGAGGGATTGAATGTACTGGCAAAAACTGAGCTATATCAGAGAACATATATGTATTGGTTAGAAGAGGTTGGTATTAAATTATGATTATTGTTACTCTGGCCTAATTTTTTTTCAAGTCCAAAACTATTAATTTTGGAATAATGGTATTACCAGTTATAATATATTGAACTACCTTTCATGAAACCTCCCCATGTACTTTGAATTAGATCCTTTTTTTTTAATAATGAACCTTCTAAAAACATCACAAAACTAAGGGTATTTATGGAAAAGAACCAAACAAGCATGTGTGCCTTTTGATGATATTCTTTTTGCCTTCTCTTTAATTACCTCAGGATATGCAGATTAAGTTCTAGCATATAGGAGCAATATATAAGAGCAATTGGACTAGACATTTTGTTATATAGAGGACTGCGCTACACCAAAAAGGGGTTTTAGCAACAGTTTTATTCCAAGGAAGTTCTAGCATATAGGAGCAATATATAAGAGCAATTGGACTAGACATTTTGTTATATAGAGGACTGCGCTACACCAAAAAGGGGTTTTAGCAACAGTTTTATTCCAAGGAAGTTTGGGTTTCTTGCTAATTGTATACTATTACAAGACCGCTAATTAAGATTAATTGTCCTGTTGCTAGGATATAGACTATTGCAACATAGGTTGCAAGACTAATATTTCAGGCGCCGAACTGCTTTAATATTTTGATAAAATTATCGGGCGCCAAACATTTGGACAAAAGTTTTTTTTTTTTTAATTGTGGCGCCAAAAGTGGTTAGCCAATCATTTCCATACCAATCAACGGAACGAATTTATACCTAAACAATATTTAAGAAAGAGATAAACAAATAAGTAAAATAACTTCCCACCAAGCAAATAACTTCCACTAATTAAGTAACTTCCCATCCACACTAAGTAAACAACTTCCGCAACCCGTCTCATTAATTAACTGTATGCCCAAATCCCATCCCCACCACATTTCGTTATTTTTAATTGAATTAATAATTAATAATTATAAGAGTTAGATATTAATTAATAATATTACTAAGTAAAAAATAATAACGATAATAATTTTCAGATGCTAGTGCATGCGAGGCTGTGACATTTTTTTCCATTGATCTTTGTCCATTCTAATTAATATTTCAAAAATATCTCGATTGAACGAATCTTGATTTGTTACTCTACGGAATAAATGTTAAAAAAAAGTGAACCCTGTAAAAATAGTTTACAATAATTATCTAGATATCCATAAAATAATATTTCAACTATATTAATATAATTAAACATTAGACATCTATATTATATATTAAAATTCGTGCCTTTTTTTCCCAAATTTTTTACCTCTTTTTTGCATTTTTTTATTTTTGACCGCTTTGCAGTTAAAACTGGGATATCTATATTACATTTTTATATTTTTAAGTTAAAAATAGTTTTTTTTTGAATTTTATGTAATCAAAAATATATTTTTTTCCTTTTTGGTTAAATATATTAAAAATAGTCGTACCAATTACGTAGTGAAGTTGAATTATATTTAAAAATAGTCGTACCAATTATATTTAATTTATTTAAAAATTAAATATATATGAAAATGATGTTGAATTATTGTCATCTAAAAAAATTACGTAGTGAAGTTGCGACTATCATGCCAAGTAATCAATGTTCCTTAGTAGACAATATCTAGCGAAGCTCGATTTGCTAATCGTGTATGTCCAAAGTTCTCCCATTAGATAAAAGAAATGAAAAAAATATATTGTAGAAAATTTATTCGGAAAATTTCAAATAAGAACATTTTGAAAATTTTTATTCTAAATTTTAAATTTTCAACTTTTATAATAATCAGTTCCAGACTCCCGAAATTTAAAAAATTCAAAAAATAGTTGCAAATTTTGAAAAAAAATGTAAAATTTGGTCATTGTTATTTTCAAATTTTAGAAAATTATTGAAATGTTTAAAATTTGATTAATTTTGTAACAATAACAAAAATTAAGTATTTTTAGTACGGTTATTATTATTATGACTAATGCTAGTATAAGACATTGCATGATCGCATTTTATTTTTGCTGATTGCCAATGATTTATATTTGGGAAAAAAATTATCTAAAATATTTTGAAGATTTAAAATGAAAAAAATTGATAATAACTCTTTGAGCATACATATAAAAATTGATACAGAAATGAATTTAGGAAAATCCTCCAACATTCAAATGTTAAAATACAATTTTCTTCAATTCAAAAAAAAAAAAGGAAATCGGTATCATTGGGTTCTTATAATATTGTGAGGATGTACATAATATTTATTACCAAATATTATGATGCAATTTCATATAGAGTTCTAATATTATGATGCAATTTGACTTAGAATTAAAATCCGTGACTGCTATTTCTATAATTAAAAATTGTTTTATATTTTTTTTTCATTTTTTATAATTCAAAATAGTTTTTAATTTTTTTAAACGTATTAAAAATAGTCATACCAATTGTTATTTAATTTAAGAATTAAATATATTTGAAAATCTAAGATAGTGCATGCTAAATTATTGTTATCTAAAAAAAAATTGCGCAGCGAACTGCGACTGCCATGTCTAAGTTGACTTAGAATTAGAATTTATGTTTTTATACACTAAAGACGCTACTATAAGTAAAAAATTCCTTGAAATGCATAAGGAATGACAAGCACTAATTTAAACGTTTAGATTATATAAGTATGATATTAAATGTCTGAAAATAAAATTTTAGAAAATTAAAATTGGTAAATTTGGAATTTTTTTTAATCTTATTGACTATACGAAATTTTTTTATGCAAGAATGACTGAACATGAATTTAAATGTATGACCGATACATAAGATAGGTTCCAATGTCTAATATGATATCCCGTCTAAAAAGAAAACATAAATTAATTTAATTGTGAAAATACACAACAAATATTTATTAATTTAAGCCCAAATAATAAAAAAAAATGAAAATTAGTGAAACTTTTATTGAAATATAACATTTATTAATGGAAATAGTAAACTAAGCTAAAAAACACTATACAAACAAGATAAAATTATAAAACTATCATCATGACAAATTAATTACAGAACTTGTAACGGGAAAATTTTAATTATAAAAATAGTAATATGTATTATGTATTGAGAGAAATGACATTCTAAACTAAATTAGACATTATAATTATAATTCACAATGAAAATATGAAAAGTAATATAGCAATACTAAAATAATAAATATGTAAACTTGAAATTTTAATTGACTAAATCACTAAATATGAAAAGTGGAATTTGAAGATGGGATTTACGGGACTTGAAAGTCCCAACGGCCGCGTTGCTCCGCCAAACCCTTCTCCCTCTTTCCCGATCCTCTCTCTGTCCCTCTCGTTCTCTCCGCCAAAACGCTCCTCCCTTGACCTCTCCGCTCTACGCCCTTCCTTCTCAGCGCCACACCTTTCCACAGTGCCGGCTTTACTCCCCTTTACACTGGGCCATGCCTCACCTCTCCTCTCTTCCTCTCGATTAGGCCGGAGCTCTGACCCGAATCCAAAGTTCACTTTAAAATTCGACCCGTTAGGCTTCAGGCCAGCCGGCGGGTCTGGACTCGCTCCTGGCCGCACTCTAGTGTTTCTCCGCCTGACCTAATATGGCTTATTATGTGGTATTGACGGCGAAGCTCTCTAATCTGGCTTGCATCTGCCAATATACCCTAGCCTCTCCGCCATCCTCGACACCTATCTGGCTTCGGGTTTGTCCAGTCGCTCTGCCTGACCCGTCAAGGGTGCGGATGTCGAGGATATGGCATCACCATGGTGTACGAATTATAAGATTTTTCCTCTTATTTATCTGCTGATTATGTTTGTTCTTCTATCTCTAAAGATGATAATCTTGCCAATTCGATCAGCAGGGTGATTAGCAGAATATTGCTTTCGGCTGACTCGTTTTGCCTCCATTAGTGCAGTCACAATTGTATCCCATCGAATATTCAGATACATCTTAGGATACAACACTATTTCTCATATTTTATTGCATATTTTTTTTTCCTTGAATTAAGCAAAGAGGTTGCCTAATTGCTTGTTGGATATAATTCTAGTATGAGACAAGCATATAAAATTGTATTGACCTTTAATTAGTCGACATTATACATGTTCAACCACATGAATGGATTTAGTAGTTCACTAATATTTGATTGGGGCTCGTCCAACTCAATTTTTCTTATGCTGGTCTAGAAAGTAAATAAGAATTATATATATACACATTTAAAATTATTGATTAATCAACCAAATCAAATGAGATTAAAGATAAACAGATCAAATGTAGTGTTTATTCATGTCAAATTAATCGTTGGTGCATCCTTGCTCCAGAAAACTTATGTGACTGCTGCAAACAGGCCACACGAGTAAAAATTCCGACACCGATAGTATATTCCAGGTGGAAATTTGCTTTTTCTGCAATGTTCCAAATTATTCTCACCATTTAGACTATTAATTTGTATACTTGTTTAGAATACTTTCAGCTGGTGTGTCTAATTCAAGACGAGGTATGAAAAATTCACAAGCAAAATCAAAGTGACTCCTGGTGGAGAATCACAATATAGCTTCAGGTTTAGAAGTATGATTTTTTTTTAAATCTTTGTATGCTTTTATTGAGCACTTTTATTTACAACAACTTTTTTTAAATAGTTATTTATGTTTTCAATTTTAGGGATTTATCTTCCTCAGGTCAAGGTCTTTGTGATGAAGTTGTTACTAAAGTTCAAAAGGCACATGATACCAAGGTTAGTTTCATCTCTATCACATGATACCAAGATTAGTTACTCATTAAATCATTTGTTGAAATGAACAATTTCTTAGATTCATAACTCTTACCTTGCTCATTCAAAAGGCACATGATACCAAGGTTAGTTTCATCTCTATCACATGATACCAAGATTAGTTACTCAATATTTTCTTTCTTCCTCTTTCATTTTTAGTCTTGCATATGGTTTCTGGTCTTGTGATTTGCTTTGTGTGCTGTTTCATCTCTTGATCACTTAAGAAATAATTTGAACAAAGAATTGTTCTTTCAATCTTTTCCTTTGGGATGATAAAGTAGAATCAAGTTGTGCTGCCAGATTTTCTTATTGAAATTGATGGGCATACATGCACTGATGCACATGATTATGAATACAAATTCTTGTATTCTTGTACTTAATATGCGGTTTTGCAGTTTGGCCTCAACATTAGTATAGGGAGGATTAATCTCATAAATCCAGTACATTGACTATTATAAAGCAAAATGAATGAAATGTACTCTGTGATTTAGAAAGCACCAAAATATGACAAGGATCAATACATACACCATTCTTTTGGTTGCACATTGTAATAACTAATAAGGATGGAAGATATATGTACGAGGGCAAAATAGTCAACTTTTAAGAAGCAAAGTACTTTCTCTTTTATAGTACTATTAAACTAGTCTTTTGTGAAGTGAGTTTCTGATTTCTATCATTTTTTTTCTTACATTATACATGTTCTTAATTTGGAGAAAAAAAAGGAAGTATCGGAGACATTTGATGTACACGGGCGATAAATTAGAACATAGCCTTTCATATTGGCTTTGCAAGAAAATGAGGTGGTTTCTATTGAAGATGAAGATGATCCAGGATGGCTAACTGCCATTGGAGTAGGACCACGAGATGTATGTGATATGGAAATGAAGACATGATGGAAGAAGTTGAGCATGAGCCATATTATGCAGCCATGTTAGAAGATGAAATATGAATTAGAACTGACATAGGAGCAATTGAAGTTGAAGATAATCCTGGATCTCATTAAGGAATTAAATTTGATTATATGAAATCTTGTATTATTAAACATATTGAATGATACTTGAGTTAATTATAAATTTAATTTATTGATGTTTTTCTCTTTATAATAATATTATCCTTTATTTTTAAATAAATAAAAATTTACTCTTATAATTGCATTCTGTTTATATTATCAATTAATTATGTGAATGGAAAAATGTAATATTTGAACGGAAGTTAACCTAGCAAGAAAATTGGCTAGATGATCTACTGTTGCAAAAATATAATATTTGAACGGAACATAATTTAGCAAGAAAATTGGCTAGATGATCTACTGTTGCAAAAAACTAAGATTATTATTATTCGTATTTTTTACGCAGATTAAAAGTGGAGATTGCTAGACTATTAATTGTTGCAATTGTTCACGCCGCGGTCTTGCTATTTTGCAAGACTCGCGTTAATCTTTACCCACATACAAAATTCTCTTTCAACAGACCCTTGCAACAGGACTTTATGCAAGACTAGAATTTTCCTAGCAAAGAAATATAGCGACAAAATTAAAGAACACCTTGCAACACAATGGTGTCTTGGTATATCCCTATTCTGTTGTAGTATATGAGGTTATCAAATAGCGCTTTCTCTAAAAATAACATTGCTTAAGCCTACATTGGTAGTGATGGTTGTGCATGACCCTGAGACCCCAGTCATCGGACAAGTTTTTGTGGCCACTACTGATATTTATTTCTCTTTTTTCCTAATTTAATTATGGATTTAATGTATGTTTTACTCTCAGATTCAGTTATCACACCTTGCTGATAATATTGAATTTTTTTCAAAAAAAAATTTTGTAAAAATTGTTGTTTATATGGACGCTTAAATTTATGCAAAGAGTTCACTAAACTGAGTGCATTTATTTCTCGGACTCTTTTATCTTTTTTATTTATAATATAAATAACCATTTATAAATATTGTGGCATATGTCTATTAAAATATAGATAATTGTTGCTCATAAAATTCATAAAAAAAAATTTAATAAACTAACCAACAAAATAAAATTATTATAATACTAAATTTAACAAAAAAATGAGAGAAAAAAATAGGTCGCGCAACGCGCGACAAACCCACTAGTACCATCCAAAGTAGCCCTTCAATTCGATAATAACCTCTGAACTCCGTGTAAATTTTTAAAAAATTATAACTAAAATACCGTTCTACCCACGTTTCATTTCCGTCACGTCATCCTACGGGGATATCACAAAGGAAACAAAAATCAATGTAAAAATGTTATATTGATCTGTTTCCAATTTAAATACAGGTGTGTTTGGATGCGCAAGAATAAGGATTCTGATAAGAATAAGTCCCAAATTTCTTATTCTTGTGCAACCCAAACAATACAAGAATAAGGAATTTGGGCTTATCCGGCTCCTTATTCTTATACTAACAAAACTATAGAATTTGAATAAGAATAAGAATAATTGTTTCTATGTGCCCGGCGCTCAAGTAAAATTAAAAAAAAATTTCTTATTGCTAGTGGCATGATTCCAGTTTAGTATTAATATAAGTTAATCTTAATTCTGAGAAATTCTTCTCTATTATAAGCATCGACAACTTATTGTGAAAATTGGATCGAATTATGTTGAATCACAATATTGGATAACTACTTTCAAACTGAGATTTAATATCAGAAATCATGCGCTGGTGAAAAAAACGAAGAAAAACATAGTAGATGCATGAGAAACGAAGAAATAGTGGAATGACCGTATTTTTGCCATCAATTTGTGAAATCTGGAAAGGAACAGTATATCAATTTGGTGCTTTCATTTTTTATGCTGGTAGAGTCGTAAAGAAATGACGGCAGATTATTTTTTTTTTCCTTTAATTTTATGTAGCTAGAGGTCAAGGAAGGGTCTTTTGGTCATGATAAGCAAAATGTGATTTCTTTTATATAAAACTAGGGGACTCTGTCGTCGCGGCTTCGCCGCGACCACCCCCGTAGTTTATTTTTTGTTAGTAGTTCGTAGGTGTAATATGTCGTCGCGGTTTCAATTCATTTCTTCCTAAGTTGCTATTTTTTTTTCAAATTTTTACTATGTTGTAGCTCAAACATTCAAATTATGAATGTCAAGAATATGTAGAGAAGTAAAACTGACATATTTGTTGAAATATTTTCAGAGAAAATAAAATCAAACTGAACTTATTGTGACAAAGTCTGAATCAGGGACATATAAAAAACTAAAGTGGCATTTCATGGAGGTCCTTGCATATATTTTTTTTTTCCCATTTTGCTGGGATATTTTGTTAATCCATTTCACCAAGTTCAATCTATATATATGTGTGTCAAGCTTTTAAAATGCGGCGTATGTTTTAGCGGAATTATCGATATTGAGAGCTAAACCGCACGATAACATTAATTTAATTTAGAAAAATGCGGTCTATCGAATAAACGAGCTTTGCGGCGTTTTTAGCGGAGAAAAAACGGAAAAGACGTAAACTGACCCTTAATACCAAACCTCGCCATTCTCTATCTTCTTCGCCACAGGCTCCCCCCATCGTCGCTCTCCTTCTCCTTGGGCTCCGCCCCACCGCCGCTATTCTCCTCCCCCCAACCATCTCATCCGTCGATCTTGCCCCATCTCCGCCCCATCGCGGCTCTTGATCCACCGATTTCTCTGCCTTTCCTCTCCGTCGATTGCAACCTGGTGGTTCACCAGTTGGTCACTCCTTTGTCAAGTCCCAAATCCCAATTTATTGCTTTATTTAATGATATTTAGGTTCAATTGTTCAATCGAACTTAATTTTTGAGTTAATTAGTTGTGTAAATTAACGACGGAGGTAAAGTGAATGAAACACAAGTTCTTTAGACCCAACAGTAAGCTAATATATTAGTTCAATTGTTCAATTGCAACCAAGTATTAGTGAATTAATGTTTTATTTCCTCTTCGTCCCTGTTGATAAACGGCTAGCATCATGTATTTACTGTTATTTTCTTATACATCTAAGTAAGCTTGGCTGCATTTCATCTTGTCCAGTGCATGCTTGTAGTTGCTTTTTTTTCCTTTATTTATTCTTCTAAAGAGTAAAAGATTAAGTGGTTGTAGGCTGCATCATTGATTTGAAGTTCAAATGCACACATACCGCCTCCTCTTTCTAACTGATGCTGGCACTATGCCTTAATTTTGCTTGTAGTTTATGCTTTATCTTTGTGTGAAACAGTAAAATGATTTTATTTTATTATTATTATTTTTTTGTGAGCATTAGGCTTGGCATTAGCACACTACTGGCGTGCTTCTACCTTAGTTTAATTTGCTGGTACAATGGTATCATTAGTTCCTTAACTTAGAATAGTTTGTAGAAGAATTGAAGATATGAAAATGAATGTATTTGTTGTACCATTGTGGTACTGTACATAAATGTCATTTTTAATTGTTGTCTTTATATGATGTTTCATTTAAATGTGGTTGTTTGTATTTACAACACCGTTAATGTAGTTTAAAATATCATTTTGTTGTGTGGACAGCTGGTTCGAAAGAGTATATATAGTGTATTGATTTCTCAATGTTATCATGAATGCATAATTATTATATTTCGTATAATAATAATTTGGTACACATGTAGTCTTGCTTCAATTTAGTCTAAGCTGTCATCAAATGTCTAAGTTTAAAGTGATCGTACAAATATCTAAATTATAAATCATAACACTGATATCTAGAGTTACAATTTTATCAATCACGTACACACTGTTTTATCGCCGTTTTATCACCGATAAAACTCCGCACCGATAATTCAACATCGAACCGCTAAATCGCACAAACCGCATTTTAAAACCTTGATGTGTGTATATATATAGTTTTTCCTTTTTTATTTCATTATTTAAATAAAAGCTTGTAGCAATCACCATTTTAGCAATATTAGTCACATTTACAAAATTAGTTTCATTCACTTTAAATTTTTAGCAAGAGAACATGTATACATATGAGAGTGACATTAAAAGATAATTTCAAGGGTAAAATTTAAAGTTCTAAGCAATGATTCATTTTTGAACAATCTATTTATATAACCTTCTATAGAGAAGAAATAACCACAATAGTTTTTTTTTCAACAATTTTGACTTAACATACTCTCATACATTATAATGAGAACTAGGTGGGGAAGCGCGACTTCGTCGCGCCTTAGTGGATTTTTTGTATTTCAATTTCAAAAACCAGTAATAATTTGTCATTGCCGCTATATGATGGCTAACATAAGATTTGTTGCATTCAGGGGCGGATCCAAGTGTATCCAAAAGTGGGCAATTGTCCCCCCATACTTTCAAAATAATCCCTTAAAAGTGTAAAAATTATATGTTATTGAGTTAGATCATTCAATTTGCCCCCCTAAAAATTTTAAGCATTTCAACATGGTTATTCTTTGCCCCCCTTTATTTTGAAATCTTGGCTCCGCCCCTGGTTGCATTGTTGACATTTTAATTAGATCAGCTCAGAAAATATGACATTCCATATTTTAATTTGTTTCATACATGAATTTCTTTTTTTTGGGCTATTTCAAAATGGCTCATCTGTCTAATCGAAAGAATTGCCAAATTTATCTATACTAATTAAATTGCAGTATTTGAGTAGTTAGTCGAATTTATTATAGGACCAACTATTTTTTCTCAAGCTCTTCAGCATCAATATACATCGAATTTAATAATAATAATTTTAATAGAGAAGCAATTAAAGAGACTCAAATGACACCTCTTTTCCTTTTTTTACTTTTTATTTTTTTTGGAAAAAAAAGTAACTCAAGAATTACCGTCTCAGTGAAAATTAAACTTGATTACAAATAGTACTTAATACCTCAAACCTTTATGCGTCATGCATTAGCTTCTACTAAACTATTACTATAAATCTAGGTCCTCATACTCATCAAGCAAGAGAACACATAGTACCCTAGATCTGAAATTATAAAACCAACAAACAACAAATAAAATCAAATATAGGTGTGACCCAATATTATCCTCCGAACTGCTACATATCCTCCGACCTGCTGCTCTTATAGGTCTCCATTTCCTACTTGTAGAAATTGACGTTTCTTTTCCTATCTAAATTATGTCGTCCTGAAGAAAAAAACATAACAATTACTATAAATCAATGCTAAATTATTGGGAACCGTATGAATTGAAGAACTCATGGTGGTTTAGTTTGACCCATGAAGTTGTTGTCAACCAAATGTAAAAAAAAAAATAGGGATATTAAATCATCTGGTCTGTCAGAATTGACCGGTTCTATTAAAACAAAGTGTCACCAAATTCATTTTAAGCCTGATGAGAATTTTGCAAGACGCAATCTATAATGAATATACATTGTATATATATTATGTTTAATTATTATGCGAAGACAAAATACCTTTTTTCAGTGTACTCTTACGACCTCACTTTGAAAACTCTGTCTTTTATAATCCCACATGCGAAGACAGATAGCATTATTCAACTTGTAATCCTGAGAATACACAAAGAAAGTCAGAAGATATGTTGCAGGTCTTTCTCAAGTAATATTTATACATATTTAATTAACATATCACTATATAATTCTCTAATAATTTATGTTCTTTTTTTTCTTTTTGCTTTTTGACTCAAAACCTTACTGGTGCCACTCATTGACAGTCCTCCCATCTCCCTCTAGTTAAATGAAAACCTTAGTTCTTATGTAGAGCCTATCTCACATATATTCATTATAAGATGAAATAATATTTTCTAGATCCACATCATCATCCACAGTTAAGTTTTACATAAAGTTGAATCAAATCATAATATAATTAATTTAGATACTGGAGGTACCTAATTTTTAGATAGATGTCCATGTGCATGTAACAGTAAATAAGGAACAATTCACTATGATATTAATTGAAAATATGTAAAGTAAAACAAAGATAAAAAATAGAATAAATGTTATTGATTGACAATTGAAACAAATAGATAGCAAAAAAATCTTTCTATCTCAATAATTTGAAAACTGAAATGATAAAATAGGAGGTAGCAAATCAGGACTAAGTTAGTACCTTTGTGACTTGATGAGGCAGTGAAAATTCATCATCGCACCTCTTCAAAAAGCTTTACCTCACAACCATTCAAATCTGTTATAAACATCAGTGAAATATTTTTAAATCAACATATAAACAAAATATAAGAATAAATTATAGATGCTACTGTCATATTTCGAATTTGGACACAAACAAATCGTTCACATTGGAAAAATTTTGCAGAAGAACCTTTGCTCTTTTGTTATAGATATCATCTTGTTATACATTTACTCTTGCATATATACCATCTTGTGGTGAATGCAGATGTCTAGTACAGTAAAACCATTAAAAAAGACAAAGCCTAACTCTTTCCTCTTTGTCAGAACTTATCTTCTAACTTGCAATACTGGAAAATTGGTGAATTATGGAAAAAGATCCACTACATCAAGCCATAATTTTTTATTATTTTAGGACAATTGAATAAACCAATATTGTTCCATGGAGCAACAATCGATAATTATTTTAAAAAATAAAATACTTTAGCTTTATTTTACTTTACTTTACGTGGATACCAAAGACAGCTAGAAGAATAAATAGCATCATAATTAGATTCAATTTTGCAACTTCGATTAGGTAGAAAATTGCGCATTAAGCAAGAGAGAGAAAGGTAGAGATGCCACAGTATTGTTGCTATACCTTTCAAGTACCTCAATAATTCCCTTTTTTTTTTAGTAAAATCGTCTCATTGGCTTTGAATATATTAGATCATCCATGAGCTGTAATTCCTCTGTGGCTTCCAAATACATTGTTTAGTTCATATCATGATGTAAAGAAATGAACCATGTCTCTGTCTGACCGGATTCAAACCATTGATAAACTAAACAAATAGAGCAATAAAAGCAGTACTATTTTTCTCTAGTACATATTCAATTAAGAGATAATACTATGCATGAAGGGTAAATTGTATTTTCTCAAATCAAATAGTGATTTCAAAATGTATTGAAAAGCTTTACTCATTGAGAAACTTACATATCAATAAAATTTAGTATTAAACATGAACAAAAATCCTAAATAAATAATTTGTTAATATATTAAAGAGGTATATGAAACAGTGAAAAAAATATAAATATGTAACGTAATAACTAATCAGATGGCCATCTTTATATGCAAATGACATTGTACAATATATTGTGGATCCTCAAGTATTCATTGTATCAGCGAATCACCAAAATAATCTAAATATATACTACTAATGAAGCAAGGATTTGATATAGTCTTTGTAGCTAGAAATATGTATTCCATGACTTCCTTCATATCAATTGTTTTTTTTTTTTTTTGAAGCCAGTAGTAGAACCCACTGAGTTGAATTCAGAGTCTAACAATTTTCCAAATAGAATTTCTAAAATTTTATTTTGAAAATAGAATTAACAGGTGATGGCGAAAAAAGTCTGGACCAAATACCAATAGGAATTTGGTCAATAAACCAATAGAATTAACAGGTAACAATGAATTAACATTTTGCACCGATAATGAAAATAGTCAGAGATTTATACTACCTTCAGTTATCATCTATTGGAAGATCGAAAAGTTTTACTAATCACACCAGCAATTTGGTACCAAGGTAGATCTGTACGGCTGTACCTTCAAAACTTTATGATATCTACTCTGCATTAAAGGAATTTTATGATGAAATAATCAGGCGGCATGGCAAATAAAAAAATTGGCAGAAAATATTTCCAACATGAACATAAAGAGGAACAATACAAACAATATCGCAATCAATTTTGAGGAGCAGCCAGCGATATATGAAGGGATCGAGAACAGATTTGGCAGAGGATGGGTTGTGTGCAGGGCCGACAAGGGGGCATATTTGGCGTAGGATTTGGCGAGGGTTTTGAGGTACCTTAAATTTGGCGCAGAAGAAGAAGGGTACCATCGGGAAGAGGTGGGCCGCGGTTGGCAGAGAGGAGGGGGAGGCGAAGAGAAGACGGGAATTCAGTAGAGAAGAGGACGTGCAGGATTCGGAGAGAGGTGGGCCGCGGTTGGCTTAGATTGCTGTGTCGCTGACGGAAAAAAAAAACGGTCCACGACCCACGAGATTTAATTAATACTATAGATTTACCGCTAATTGTAGACGGTATACATTACAGCTGCCTTTATCAGCATGATTTCTGTAATTTTTTTTTTTTAAAAAAAAGTAACATTGAAAAGGTATACATTAGGGCTGCCTTTATCAGTATGATTTCTGTAAATAAAAAAATGAATAGTAACATTGAAAAGGAGAAAAAAATTAAAAAGAAAGTACTTTGTTAAGATACAGCCATTGGGTGATACAATTAGCATGGTAGCAATACTGACACAGTAAAGTAGTACATTTTTTATCCCTTTAACATCTTCATCTTTCTTGTCTATGCCGCTAGGCCCAATCATCATCATTATAGAGTAGGAGCAGTCAATTGTTTTGCAATTTCACCAAAATGCATCAGCTGTAAGCGAAGGAATTATACGACAGTTTGATATATCCGAAAATTTACATGCATAACCTAGCCTACTTTCACCTATATAGGATGACCAAATTTTTTTTGTATATTCTTAATTTTTCTACTTTCATCATTTCAACGCCTCTCCAACAAACTACACCTTTTAGGTGGACGCTATGACCGCCAAAAAAAAAAAAATTCTTTCATCCTCCTAGCTATTTTCACCGTTAGACTCTCAGAACACGTGGATCAACATTGGTTTTCACAGGTTAGTATATTACCATATGGCAAGAAGAATCCTTCTTACAATACCGTCGGGGGATGCAACACTCTAAGAAGAGAGATTAAATTTTTAAACATGCTGACATACTTTATTATCAGATCATTCACATGTTTAAAATTTTATAAACATGCTGACATACTTTATAATCTCTAAACTTGTAGGAAACTGATTTTATTGTTAACATACCAGTACCTCTTGGTACTAACCAACAAAGAATGGCAAAAAAAACATGAAAACCATTTTTAACCAATTATAAGTGTTTAAACTTTTTCTTGAAATTATCGACACTTCAATTTCTATTGTTTCACAAATGCTTTCAATTAGATCTTCATTTAGGCATTCTTTTAAAAGTTAACAATGCAGATATGCTCAATTAAATGGTTCAATTGATAACACAAAAATAAAGTAAAATGGAAGATTTCATTCTCGTCACTCAGAATAAAGAACTGACTGTATAGCTATAGGTGACTTTCCTTCCATTGCTAAAATTTGAATAAAATCTAGCATATCATCTACACACAGATGAATATCATTTGACACCATTTTCATAATGCACACAAATATCAGTTACAAAATTTCATAAAAAAAAGAGATAATTTCAGAAAATAAAGTAACTATTTTTGTCAGAATTCTGAAAATTTGATGGGACCATTTTGGCCTTGAGTTTTATTGATGGCAATGTCCAGATCGAAGGGGTTTTATGATAGGATTTAAGTGGCAAACGCATGGGATAGTTAGGATTATTTATAAACTCAGAATTGTTCCTGCAAGTCAGCAAAGCAAATTCCATATACAGCTTCATATAACTTAATGCCATATAACTTCATGAGCCTATTCAGTAAGCAAGTCAAATTTCTCCTTTTAAATTTACAAGTATTTTATTTTTCAAAAAATAAAAAGTCATAATAGAAATAATTAAAAATCAACAGATGAAAAGAATTGATCGAAATCTCTTATACAACAATTTCTTTGGAGTCGACAAAGTTATCAAGGATTGCAAATAAACTAACCCAGCCTCCAATTCATCTTGAGGTGCAAAACCCATAATGAAAAATATCAAAACTATTAATATATAATTAGATATAAAGAAAAAAAATGTATTCAGTGGAGAGATGGAGCTCTAGGATTGATATCTTGTGTGTTTGCTTTGCCACCAGATTCACTAATTTGAATTTAAATCAGTGAGGTTTTGATCCAAATAATTTTCAAGGCCTTACGGTAAAGGGATTTTAATCAAGGCCTCACGGTAAAGCTAGTGAATTCTAGCTTCAAACCAATACCAGTAAGTAAATACTATTAGACGTAAAATATTATATTTATTATAATATTTCATCAATTGCCTAAAAATTACGTATTTCATATAAAAACAGTAAATCAAAAGTTAGAACTCACAGTTTTGAAGAGCAAACATGTCGATAGACGGAAATCTGATCTTCTTTAATTTCCCTTAATCAAAATGATGGCAAAATTATGGCATTTTCACTCTATGCCTAAGCACTATTCTTAATGGAAGAAAATTAGAAAAGGTGCCTTCTTAATTGCGGAAATTATTTTATATAAAAATTTAGACACAAAAAATTTTAATATACAGAATTATTTTATTTTTTTTTTAATAAGAAGAAAGTTCCAACGCGTTTTAGAAAAGGGTTTAGCAATTCCCCTCCGTACGCGTTTATGAAACGCGCTCAAGAGCTTGGAACGCGTTTTATAAACGCGTACGAAGGGGATAAATTCAGCCCTGCAGTTACGCCTTTTGAGGCGAGTCAGGCCTTTGTACGCGTTTATGAAACGCGTTCGGAGCCCTGGAGCGCGTTTCATAAACGCGTACGAAGGTCATCTCCTTCAAATTCGAGAAATAGCCGTTTCATTTCTATTTTCGTTAGCCAGAGACAGAGAGAACCAGAGAAAGAGAGAAAGAGAGAAGGAGAAAAGGAGAGGAGGAGAGAAGAGGAGAAGGAAAGAAAGGGAGAAAGAAAGAGAAAGAGAGAAGCCAGCGGCAGCGGCAGCGAGGGAAAGAGAAGAGGAGAAGGCAGCGGCAGCGGCAGCGAGAGAAAGAGAAGAGGAGAAGGCAGCGACAGCGGCGAACTTGCGACAGCGAGATTTTTTTCAAAATTATTTTGTATTTTGTATTTGAAATAGTGATAATTGTTGATAATTAGGGGTTTAGGGTTTAGGGTTTAGTGATAATTGATGAAATTGTTGATAATTGATGCATGATGATAATTGTGAAATTGTGAAATTGTGGAAATTGTGAAAATTGTGGAAATTGTGCATGCCACCACATCATGTGGAAATTGTGGAAATTGAAATTGTGGAATTATGGAATTGTCCATATGTATGATTGATGATAATTAGTTAAATTTTATGTTGGATTTATTTTCTAGAAATGATGTGTATTAAATTACTTATGAATATCGATGTAAATTTTAGTTTGTAATTATTATGAAAATTATGTATAAATGGAATTAGTTAGTAAATTGTTCAAATAAAAAGAAATTTATATTGAAAAATTATGGTGCAAATTAACATAGTTTCAAATAACTGAAATTGTATATAGAAAATTATGTATAAATTTATTGGTGCAAATTATGGTACAAGAAAAATGTTAACATATTATGATAAAATTATTCGATTATTGATCAGTAATTATTGTGAAAATGTCAATTATATAGAAAAATAATTTTTGTTTTGTTCGTTTTAATTGTTGAAAAAAATATTAAATTCATCGTTGTTTTAAATTGTTGTTCTTATATTATTTGAATCAGATGAGTTCAGCAGAAGATGAGGCTGGTCCTTTTGGTGCTTCACCACCTCCCACCGAAGCACCCTCCACCGAAGCACCCTCCACCCAGCCTCGGCCAAAAAGACGTAGGCGTCGCGCAGCCCGTCCGAGCGCGCAAAATGTCAATCCACCTGTGCAACCGGCCAACGCAGAAAACCAACAGGTTTTGTTTGTTACGGATAACGAGCATCTCGTTGGTTTGTCTTTTGAGGAGGTAATAGACTGTTTTATGTTAATTTATATTTTTTTGCTTTAATAATTTAGATTTCTTAATAGACTTATAAATTGTATTAAATGCTTATTATAAATTGTATTAAAAAATTAATTGGAAATGAGGTTTATTATAAATTTTTATGTTCAATCTAATAAATTGTATTAAATGCTTATTATAAATTGTATTATAAATTGTATTATAAATTGTATTTATTGTAAATGCTTATAATATTTTTATGTTCAATCTAATAAATTGTATTTATTGTAAATGCTTGTAAATACTTATAAATTGTATTTTTAATACAACGGTTTATGTTTCGTGTTAATGCAGCGTGAAACACATTTGGAGACGAGATCGCACAAGCGAACGATTAAGGTGGACGATCGGATTGAGGGAAGACTGATCAAACTGGGGCTCAGTCACATTACGAAGGTGAAGCATGTCAACGTCGACATGCCATTACTGAAGGCAATGGTCGATTTTTGGCGTCCGGAGACGCATACTTTTCATTTTCCCGTTGGAGAGATGACCGTTACTCTACAGGTAATTTATTTAAACTTGATATTAAATTTTTTTAATATAATTTTCGTATTAATTTTCACAATTAATTCTAACATAAAATTTTGACTTAACATGACACGAATTGCAATATTAACATGACACGAATTTAACGTATTTTGTAATTGTTACCAGGATGTTGCCTTCTTATATGGTTTGCGCTCGACGGGCATTCCAGTTAGGTCGAATACGAGAGGGCCCTGGGAGGAAAAGATTCGTGCAAATCTTTATCCTCATGAAGATTTGGGAGACTGGCACAGAGAAAGGAGTAGCAGGGAGTAAGTGAAAAAAATAAAGTGCAATATTGATTTTTGCTATTCAGTATATGCATTGCTTACTTGTATTGATTATTTTAAATTTGTACAATGCAGGGGCGATGTTGTTGTGGGCAACAACATCAAGTTGAAATGGTTGCGACAAAATTGCGGTGTGGCGCCACAGGCAGGTGCTGATGATGAGGAGTTAGACGGATACACGCGTGCAGTTGCTCTAGAGTTATTTGGGACGTTGATGTTTCCAGATATTTCTCAGAATTCCGTCCCAGCATACTATTTGGAGCTTGTATCGGTATAATTTTCTTAACTTAAATAATTTTTTTATTTGTTTACCAGCAATTTAATTTTATTATTTAAAAAAATAGAGCACAATTAACCAGCAATTTAATTTTGTTATTTAAAAAAAATATAAATTATTATAGCAAGACTAATATTATTATAGCACAATTATTATAGCAAAATTGTTTGCATGGTTATTATTGTTTTCAATGTTCTCGAATTGAGTTTGAATGCGTTGTTTAATTTAAATGCAGGGCAATTTGAATGAAGTTCCTGTTAGAGTTATGTCCTAGAAGTCAATAATTTAATGACTTAATTATTAGTTTATGTTATGGATGATATATTGTCATCTGTTCCTAGGTTTATTATTGACAGATTATTCAGGTTGAGGATCTGAATTGTAGATCTCTGTGGATCATTCTTTAGAATGACAATAATAAATCTAAACGGTCCATAATCTTGATAATTAACAAAGGAACATTAATTATCATATAAGATTAGTATGCAAGTTAAGTGATGATTAAGTTCTACTAATCATAGGTAAAGAGTTACCAACTTAATTGCATATGTATATGTTATGGAACATAGTACAGGACTTGACCCAATGAAATAAACATATGGATTGTGTTAAGTGTCATTGTTTATTTCGTTATGATTTTGGTTCTAAGTTTGAGATGTTTATCTTTTCCACATGAGGATAGGTTCAATAAATATTGTCTACCGCTGATTCCCGATAAGGGCTGCTATACGGACTTTATTTATGTTCTCTTGAATTGTGCGGGGAAAAGCTAATCATCAAGAAAACCGTATGTCCCTCATTAATTCACTTAGTGAGTGACGATATCTGTTTGGGCCCCTTGATGGAGTTGGATCGTATGCGCGCAACTAAGCGATCAACTCTAGATCAAGAAACGTATAATCTGCAAGAATGACACATTCCTATCTTGGATTATACGATGATATCGTGAGACATAAGAATCAAAATAGAGAAATACTTTTATTCTCTTATGCAGGATTTAAATACTGTAGCAGTACATTATTTATGCGAATTGGGAATCATAACGTGTTGCTAGATACCGCTTATGATTATTGGAATTAAATAACGATTTAATTCCATGTCCAACATAGCATAAATCCTCAAAGGGTCACACAAATAGGACATTAATCACACAGTGCATTATTTATTTATTCACAGCAGTAAGTACTGTGAAAATATGATAAGATTGATTAATTAATTATATACCGTTGCGAACCGTTATAATTAATTAAGTCAATGGATCATATAGAAATAAATTAATGCATTAACTAATCCTAAAATAATTATTAATGAGTTAATAATTAATTTAGTTCAACACAATTTTAATATAAATGGTTATATTAATTAATTGGGCCGTTATTTGGTAGCAAATAGATAGCCCAATTAAAGAGCAAATAAATGGGGCTTTAATTAATAGAATTAGAGACTAAATTGAGTGGATTAAGTGGCCCATATAGGCCCATTTCGTGGCTGCCCAATATGGTGGTAGGTGGGATGACATAGTTGTAATTATGCAAGAGGTCAATTAGGTTTTGTGCTCTATATAAGGACCACTTATGAGAGCCTCCACCTAGACTTTTCTCTCTCCTCTCTTCCTCCCATTCTTGGCCGCCACCTTCCTCCTCTCTCCCTCTTATTTGCTCATGTGTTGAGCTATTTTCTCTCCACTAAATCAAGGTTGTTGATTGATGCAAGAGAGAAAACCATAGGGATTAGGCTTGTTCTTTGGGTATGCTAGCACGTACCTTGTAGAACGTGATTAATCCTCCTTGGTGGACTCGAGGGCGGCTACTAGACGTGGTGGAGACGGTGGAGAAGGCACGCCATCGATTCCCATGCCTTGGTCGAGCCCCGCGAATACGATTTCGCGGGAGGTACAATATTCCACCTCTTTTTTTCTCTCTGTGTCGAAATGGCTATGTACTAGATCCTCTTGCTCTTTGTGATTTAATTGGATTAATTAGTTAGTAATTAGTCACAAAATTAAAATTGAGCGATTTCCTAACAGTGGTATCAGAGCACATGGTCGTACTTAAGCTATTTTGACACTTAATTAAGAGAAATTGGCTAATTAACGGATTAGTAGAGATGATGCGTTTGTTTGCTGTCCGGAAATGATATTTTCTGTGTTGTTTCGCGTTTTTCGCTTTGATAAGTTCTCTGGAAGATCTTTCCATCTACATGAAAGTTGTAGATCTGTGGATTGTGATTCTTTTGGCGTTAGATTCACATTTTTCTGAATTAGTATGGATTTATTGTGAATAAAACGGCGACAGTGCGCAGAACCAGTTTCTGCTTGCACTGTCCTGTTTGAATGGCTTGAAAGATTTATATTTTGAATATAAGTACCAGTGTTCTATGGCTAGAATTAAAGAGGACTTGAAGCTCTTTCTGAGCATATATAAATTGCTGCATGACTCGGATTAATTTGTGGGTTTTCAAGTATGAAAAGGAAGATCTTGTCAGATCCAGTTTGTTGAGCAAATCGATTGTTCTAATAAACTGTACCAACTGAGAACTCCTTTAAAAATTCTGTTTAAATGGAGTTGTTCTATTTTGAGTTAGTATTCCAGAAAAATTAATTTCATAATTCTTCATGGAAGTTTGGACCTTCAACTAGGTTAAAACATTTCGATCGACAGTCTGTTCCAGTACAGAATTTGTTGATTGTTTAGCATGTAACTTAATATTATTGAACTGAACTTGGTTGTTTTCTTTTCATGGATGGATAGCCTATAGTCTAAACTAGTTTTTCTATGTATATTGTATATATAAAAACTGGATAGAAGATGGTCTTACAGACCAAATGGTTGAGAGGATAAGCTGAAAATCTCATAACGGTGTTTCGTGCACTTGTAAGAGATTTGTCTTTTTTGATTCTCCCAGATGGTTTAAGATCTCATCTTGAAATTTTTACTGGTAATCACAACTATGATAAGGAGCTTAAGTAATTTATTTGAGAATTTTTGGAGGCCGAAAACTGTTGTTTTTGTTGGATTCCATTAGTTACGTTTTTTGTTAAATTACTGTTTTTCTAAGTATTCAAACTAGTTGAAAATAATTAGAAAACTCCTTGTTTGATCTCCTTTCAGTTATGGGATGTTGAAAGAACTTTCTAAATGAATTTAAACAAGTTTGGTTGTTTAAAATTGAGAATTTGTACACGAAATTTACTTATAGCAAACGATACGCAAAGATGCTTGAAAATCGTTAATTGGAAACAAAGTGCTTGTATGTGCTAACTTTGTTTTGTAGGTGGATAGTGGGTTTAGTATGGCTCAAGACTCAATGCCTTGTGTTTGTATTTGAATGCATGTGTGAATGTTTGTAATGCGGCCTTTGGTGCCATTAATTAATTAATTTGTTGATTAATTTTAATGTAACTTGTGAGGCTTGCATGCCCCTAAGGCTAGGATGGGAATAGGATGTTTTCACATGTATTTTGTATCTTTATTTTATATAGGATTTAGATCCTTATAGAATTTAGTGGGAGGGACAAGGATTAGATTAGTTTTGCTCCATGGACGATGTGGCGAAACTAATGCAAGCGGGAGCCATACAAACCCACAACTATGAGATGCTTATATGTGATTGCTTGTGATTGCTATGAATTGTCATAGGCTAGGTATGGGTGTATGCTTACATGACCACCAAACAAGTGTCACTTAATTGATTGTCCCAAACAAAACATGATTAAGTTAAATCGCCCTCCTTCTCTCTATCCCCTTCTAACGTGTATGATCGTTCATCGATGCATTCTCGCCGACGCGGGACATCGTGTTCCATCATCCGTGTCGGGGTGTAAATCGGATTTACTAGGAGCAAATAGAGAAAGGTTACTTAACGATGTTTTCTAATCGGATTTGACATCGGGGCAAAGTTTGTGGATGTACATGTGATATTTCACAAACCAAGAATCATATGGAATGATTGGTTGGAGAACCTACCTTATCTAGTTGTTTTGGTGTCACGCCGACGCTAGCACCATCTCAACGAAAATAGGGATCTTGGAAAACCTACTATATTAGGGACATTAAATAAATATAGTGGGAGTTTTATTTGTTATAAATAAAACAATTGCATAAACTAAATGACCGTAAATTGATTTTGTTATAGATGTTTAAATTGTTAATTTTGTTGCGATCAATCTTTGAAAATTAACAAACTCGTTTCTAAAAGTATTCACTTAAAGAAGTAATACCGATTCCTAAGACACGATCTTAGTGAAGAGAAATTTGAGTATGTCAATTCCCAAAACTTTCATCAAACTACCCGAACGTAGCAACGCGATGATTGATTGACTTTTGGCGAAAAGTTATTCAATAAAGTGTGTGCTTAATATCCTCATTCAAAATTTCTAGACCTTTGAATTAGAGAATTCATATGGACTAGATTTAACTCGTACGCTCTCATTCGCTTACTCAAGAAAGTGTTCTTGGAGAAAGTAGATATTAACTCCATCATTTATGATTGAGTATAAAGAATATGAGTTGACCAAGAGATTATTCTTTTAAAAGAAGTTATATGAATGTTTCATTAGCTTACAAATCGAAAGATTGAAGTAGCTAATTGATGACTAGAGATATTAATCTCCGATATCAAGGATTGTTGATATTGTCATTCGATCTCTTTGGAATTATGAAGGATATAATATTACCTTTATGCACGCTTTTTGATGCAAAAAGGTGATTGGTTAAGTATTCAAGAAATACTTCACCAAGGTATGAGTTGAAATTTCGAGACTCTCATTGATGACCATGTGTCACATGAGATGTTTCATTTGCCGTTTTATGGGAGGCATTTGAAAGGTTGTCCGAAGTACCATGATTGTGACGATATATTCTAATCCTAAAGTGTATTTGTCGTTCAAATTATCTCACTATCTCTAATTTACACTAGTAACTTGATACTAGTTCATATGCTCGCATTTAACGAAATGTGTTGGCAATGAAGAATAAGAGAATGTTCGAGAGATATAAAGTAAACTCCGTATAGGAGATGACTTATTCGTTTAAGTCATTACCATTGAATACGTAGAGTTATCTTTATTAAGAGTTTGTTTAGGAATTGAAGGTTGCATACCTTAATTCTAAAACCTCTCATAATATCTCCATTTCATATTCAATGATGGATGATTATGTTTTGTAAAAGACAAGATCTTTTATTATAGATTTATTTATATGATCTCATGCATCTTGATTGAATTTGCTTGAAATAGATAAACAAATTTTGAATGACAAATAGGATGCGTAAGACTTGACATAAAGTATTTGACTTTCATGTTATATATAACCGCTTAGTCACATACATAAACGAGAACCGCATTATGAGAGTCTACGTAACGTAGAGCTCGAAATTCAATTCGATTTCAAATCGATTGATATGCGAATCATGTTTGTTAAATGACAAAAGCGCCTTTAACCTATGAAGGTTTAAGGACAAGTGAACTAATTAGGACTTATACATATCGATGTATAAAGACCTATAAGTACTTGTGTAATGAAAGGTTATTGATACTTTACTACTTGACCAACGATCATTGTAGATATTAACATATCTATTTGATAAGGTATAAGTATGAACCTTTTGACTAGTTCAAAGGAGTTCAAGAGTGAAGTTTAAAAGACCATTCAAGAAAAATGGAAGTCTTACAATTAATTATGGTAAATAAATAAGTAGTTAAGTCATATGATTTGAAATATTATCTAAAGAGTATGAAAGTAGTTTCACAACTCGCTCCATGAGGAATAATATGTCCAAGAATGGAGGTATCGAACAATATTTTGTATAGTTCGATCGGTAATAAATCAAATGGACTTATTCGACTCGTATTAGGGAATTATGTTTGAAAACAATATTGTTTACACTGAATAATGTTCCATCAAAGTCTGTTGAAGAAGATATCTTACGAGATTTTGATCTCTAAGTATAATACTTCTCGAGATTTGGTGTTGAGAAGCTTATTTTAAGTATTGATGACTTGTAAGCTTAAACCAAATAAGACACTGTGAATTTGTAGGATGCTTTATATTAAGGCACTACTTCTACGGATATGATAAGAACAAAGTAGTTGTTGCTAATCATAACGTAATCTTGTAGAATGATATTCTCAAGAAGAAGTAGTGGGAGTAAAGTGAGCATTAAAGAAGTTTATGCATCACTACAAGAAGTACTCTTATAGGAAACTTGTCACTCCATACATGGTACTTAGTGGGAGTTGAGCGGAACTTCATTCACAAGTTGTTTTGAAAGAAGTTTAATAGTACGCTCCTTCCAATGAGGACTCAACCATCTCACGAGTTGATGATGATTCGAGAAACTCATGGAATATATGAGGAGTCAAGAACTCGTTCGACAATTCATTGTGGAAGTAGTTCGTGAACCTCAAGTACCAATCCTACAAAAGATCAACGAGAGTTGATTGCCTAAGCCGTTTGGTGCATTGGATTCACGACATTCTCAAACTTAGCATATGAGAATCCGTTGATAAACAAGGAAACGATGGAACGATCCGATTCCACATATATGGTTCGAATTCATATGATCTTTAAATAAAATCCATGTGTAACAACAAGGTATAGACCTTGGTTGATGTTCATGAAGGAGCAATCCATCAAGAACGTTTAGATCTTCAAAAGAAAAGATCGACATGGATAACAAATCGACTATGTACAAAGCGCGGCTTCTCGCTTGTAGCTATGTCTAAGTCGATGGCTAGTTGACTACGTACAAAGCACAGCTTCTTGCTTGTGGCTATGTATAAGTCAATAAAGATCATTCTAGCAATAGTTGTATTTCATATATATTGATATATGGAAAAACACATAAAATCGCCTTCTTCGTATGAATGAAGGAAGATGTTGTGCATTTGACACAAATCGAGGTTTATGTATTGCTAAAAACATACGCATGCTTCAAGGATCCATTAATGGATTAAAGCAAGTGTTGTGGAGATTGGAATAAAAGTTTTGACAATGAAGTCAAGGAGTTGAACTTCATCAAAAGTATCTTGTATATACAAGATATTCAGTGGAAGCATAATTGTATTACTTGTATTGTTCAAGATAACAATTCATTAAATTGGGAATAACATTAAGAAAATGAATATTGTCGAGATCTCTTTGGAGAATGCTTTCTCAAATGAGAACTTGGGCGAAATCACCTAATCCTAGGAAACAAAATCTATAAAGATAGATTATGATGGAAGTTAGGTTTGAGCAAATATGCATATATTGACGAAGTGTTCTAGAAACACGAAAGTTACACTCCAAGAAAGGATGTCTAACTGTACGTCACATGGCATGACTTGAGTGTTTTAACTCGGTCTATTGCAACTCAATTCGAGAAAGTGCATGAAATAGTTCAAGCATTCTTTCATTATGAGTTTCATTGTGTACGTCATATTTATGCATATGCCCCGATGTGTAGTATCCAAAGGATATGACAAACAGTTGTCAAATGGATACAAGAGAGACACATTAGGACGATAGTCAAGGATATCCTCGAGTACCTTATGAGAAAGAGTGATATAATGTTTCATCTCTTAAGATGAAGGAGAGCTCGTGTAAATTAATTACACTAATGCTAGTTTTTCCAAAGATTGATATAATCACAGTTGAAATACATATTTTGCTAAAAGGTGGTGTTGTAAGTTTAGAAGGTGTTCTAAATGGAATATTACAACCGTTTCCGTCACCAAAGCAAAATACATAGCAACTTGTGAAGCAATAAAAGAAGTTTATTTCGGATCGATTTCTTAGTTGAGTTATTATGGTTCTAAGCATCTCGAACCATAACTTACTCCTAAAGAACCCAATGTTAAATTGGAGATTCAAATATGATCTATAACGATATCACTTGATATCATATGATGGTGATCAAGAATATATATAGGAGAATATATATATATATATGGTTAAACAATTTTTGGATAGGTTCGCGAACACAGCGAACACTCTAGCACGACCTCTACCTTGAGCAGTATACGAGATGCAGTTATGCATCCATACGTGGTGGACGTATGAGTAACTAGCTATAAGCATATTATTTATTTTGAGGTCCGAGACATGTATATATGTAGATATATGACATTGTTCTCAAATTCTTCGTTGGCTAGAAGTCACTATTGATTGACTCTAGGCCAAGTGGGAGATTGTTAGAGTTATGTCCTAGAAGTCAATAATTTAATGACTTAATTATTAGTTTATGTTATGGATGATATATTGTCATCTGTTCCTAGGTTTATTATTGACAGATTATTCAGGTTGAGGATCTGAATTGTAGATCTCTGTGGATCATTCTTTAGAATGACAATAATAAATCTAAACGGTCCATAATCTTGATAATTAACAAAGGAACATTAATTATCATATAAGATTAGTATGCAAGTTAAGTGATGATTAAGTTCTACTAATCATAGGTAAAGAGTTACCAACTTAATTGCATATGTATATGTTATGGAACATAGTACAGGACTTGACCCAATGAAATAAACATATGGATTGTGTTAAGTGTCATTGTTTATTTCGTTATGATTTTGGTTCTAAGTTTGAGATGTTTATCTTTTCCACATGAGGATAGGTTCAATAAATATTGTCTACCGCTGATTCCCGATAAGGGCTGCTATACGGACTTTATTTATGTTCTCTTGAATTGTGCGGGGAAAAGCTAATCATCAAGAAAACCGTATGTCCCTCATTAATTCACTTAGTGAGTGACGATATCTGTTTGGGCCCCTTGATGGAGTTGGATCGTATGCGCGCAACTAAGCGATCAACTCTAGATCAAGAAACGTATAATCTGCAAGAATGACACATTCCTATCTTGGATTATACGATGATATCGTGAGACATAAGAATCAAAATAGAGAAATACTTTTATTCTCTTATGCAGGATTTAAATACTGTAGCAGTACATTATTTATGCGAATTGGGAATCATAACGTGTTGCTAGATACCGCTTATGATTATTGGAATTAAATAACGATTTAATTCCATGTCCAACATAGCATAAATCCTCAAAGGGTCACACAAATAGGACATTAATCACACAGTGCATTATTTATTTATTCACAGCAGTAAGTACTGTGAAAATATGATAAGATTGATTAATTAATTATATACCGTTGCGAACCGTTATAATTAATTAAGTCAATGGATCATATAGAAATAAATTAATGCATTAACTAATCCTAAAATAATTATTAATGAGTTAATAATTAATTTAGTTCAACACAATTTTAATATAAATGGTTATATTAATTAATTGGGCCGTTATTTGGTAGCAAATAGATAGCCCAATTAAAGAGCAAATAAATGGGGCTTTAATTAATAGAATTAGAGACTAAATTGAGTGGATTAAGTGGCCCATATAGGCCCATTTCGTGGCTGCCCAATATGGTGGTAGGTGGGATGACATAGTTGTAATTATGCAAGAGGTCAATTAGGTTTTGTGCTCTATATAAGGACCACTTATGAGAGCCTCCACCTAGACTTTTCTCTCTCCTCTCTTCCTCCCATTCTTGGCCGCCACCTTCCTCCTCTCTCCCTCTTATTTGCTCATGTGTTGAGCTATTTTCTCTCCACTAAATCAAGGTTGTTGATTGATGCAAGAGAGAAAACCATAGGGATTAGGCTTGTTCTTTGGGTATGCTAGCACGTACCTTGTAGAACGTGATTAATCCTCCTTGGTGGACTCGAGGGCGGCTACTAGACGTGGTGGAGACGGTGGAGAAGGCACGCCATCGATTCCCATGCCTTGGTCGAGCCCCGCGAATACGATTTCGCGGGAGGTACAATATTCCACCTCTTTTTTTCTCTTTGTGTCGAAATGGCTATGTACTAGATCCTCTTGCTCTTTGTGATTTAATTGGATTAATTAGTTAGTAATTAGTCACAAAATTAAAATTGAGCGATTTCCTAACAGTTCCGGACTTCAATTGGGGAGGTGCCACGCTTGCTTGTCTATATCGTGCTCTGGACCGTGCCTCCATGCGTTTCAAGGTTGTGACGGGACCTTGGATGCTACTATTGTTTTGGGCATGGTCATACCTCCATGTTTGTCGCCCAGAGGTTGCTCCTATCGGTGGATTAGGACAGCCTAACCTAGATTCATGTGTGCCGTTTGGCAGATAATAACTTATAATAATTTTTCAATAATTTTATGCAAATTACAACACATCAATCCTAACCTTCAAAATTTTCAGGAAATGGGGCGAAGCTCGGTCTTTCTCACGGAGCCAGCACCGCGGGGCAGTGGAGAACGCACGGGACTACCTAGCCGTGTTGAACGTTGAAGACGTCAACTGGTTTCCGTACGTACTCGACAGAGCTCTTATGCCACGGGTAGCACAGCAGGGTTCCATAGCGGAGCATGTTCGGTTGCCGCTCATTTTCTACCACATTGTTGCCTACTACTACCCCGACCGTTGTAGGCATCAGTTTGGACTGTACCAGTTTACTCCTCCTCCACTACCTGTGGTACGTTTGCTATATTTTTCCGATTTATCATACGATCAACTTCAATTCAATTAGAGTAAAGAACTAACATGTTTATTTTAACAGAGTTGGGACGTGACACAGAACCTGCTGGGTTTCCAGTGTTAGGAAATCGCACAATTTTAATTTTGTGACTAATTACTAACTAATTAATCCAATTAAAACACAAAGAGCGAGAGGATCTAGTACATAGCCATTTCGACACAAAGAGAAAGGGGTGGAATATTGTACCTCCCGCGAAATCGTATTCGCGGGGCTCGATCCTACGGCATGGGAATCGATGGGGTGTTCTCCTTCGCCTCCAAATCGCCTCGAGTCCACCTAGAGATTAACCAAGGTCTAAATCGATTCGTGCTAGCGATTCGATTAGAACAAAGCTAATCCAAGGTATTCTCTCTTCTTCTTTAATTAACAATTTAATTAGTGGAGAGAATATTGCTCAACCCATGAGCTAGTGGAGAGAGAGAGGAGGTGAGGCCGGCGGCCAAAGAGAGGGAGAGGGGAGTGGCGGCTAGGTTTAGGGAAGAGAGAGGGTTAGATTTTGCTTCTATGCACCTCCTTAAATAGTGCACAAATCCTACCTACCACCTATCCTTTAATTACCACATTGCCACTCAACCCTAGTCCCTATGGCCGGCCTCTTTATGGACTCTAATGGGCCTCTTAACTCACTCAAACAAGCCTCTAATTACTTTAATTAAAAGCTACTCCAAATGCTCTTTAATCGGGCTATATATTTAATGCATATATATTGGCCCAATAAATTAATATAACTATTTATATTAAATTGAGTTGAACTAAAATAATTATTAACCAATTAATAATTATTCTAGGATTAGCTAATACATTAATTTATTTCTATATGATCCATTTGACTTAATTAATTATAACGGTATATAATTAATTAATCAACTTATCATATTTCCGCAATACGCACTATTGCGAATAAATAAATAATGTACTGTCTTGGTTAAAACTCTATTTTGTGTGACCCTTTGAGGATTTATGCTGTGTTGGACATGGAATTAAATCGTTATTTAATTCCAATAATCATAAGCGGTATCTAGCAACACGTTATGATTCCCAATTCGCATAAATAGTGTACTGCTACAGTATTTAAATCCTGCATAAGAGAATATATGTATTTCCCTATTTTGATTCTTATGTCACACGATATCATCGTATAATCCAAGATATGAATGTGTCATTCTTGCAGATTATACGTTTCTTGATCTAGAGATAATTGTATAAAGTTGCATGCAAACAATCTATCTCCATCAAGGGGCCCAAACAGATATCGTCACTCACTAAGTGAATTAATGAGGGACATACGGTTTTCTTGATGATTAACTTTTTCCCGCACAATTCAAGAGAACATAAATAAAGTCCGTATAGCAGCCCTTATCGGGAATCAGCGGTAGACAGTATTTATTGAACCTATCCTCATGTGGAAAAGATAAACATCTCAAACTTAGAACCAAAATCATAACGAAATAAACAATGACACATAACACAATCCATATGTTTATTTCGATGGGTCAAGTCCTGTGCTATGTTCCATAACATACACATATACAATTAAGTTGGTAACTCTTTACCTATGATTAGTAGAACTTAATCATCACTTAACTTGCATACTAATCTTATAAGATAATTAATGTTCCTTGTTAATTATCAAGATTATGGACCGTTTAGATTTATTATTGTCATTGTAAAGAATGATCCACAGAGATCTACTATTCAGATCCTCAACCTGAATAATCTGTCAATAATAAACCTAGGAACAGATGATAAAATATCATCCCATACATAAACTAATAATTAAGTCATTAAATTATTGACTTCTAGGACATAACTCTAACAATCTCCCACTTGGCCTAGAGTCAATCAATAGTGACTTCTAGACAACGAAGAATTGAGAACAATGTCATATATCTACATATATACATGTTTCGGACCTCAAAATAAATAATACGCTTAAAGCTAGTTACTCATACGTCTACCACGTATGGATGCATAAATGCATCTCGTATACTGCTCAAGGTAGAGGTCATGCTAGAGTGTTCGCTGTGTTCGCGAACCTATCCAAAATTTGTTCGACCCTATATATATTTATATATATACTCCTATATATATTCTTGATCACCATCATATGATATCAAGTGATATCGTTATAGATCATATTTAAATCTCCAATGTAACATTGGGCTCTTTAGGAGTAAGTTATGGTTCGAGATGCTTAGAACCATAATAACTCAACTAAGAAATCGATCCGAAATAAACTTCTTTTATTGCTTCACAAGTTGCTATGTATTTTGCTTTGGTGACGGAAACGGTTGTAATATTCCATTTAGAACACCTTCTAAACTTACAACACCACCTTTTAGCAAAATATGTAGTTCAACTGTGATTATATCAATCTTTCGAAAAACTAGCATTAGTGTAATTAATTTACACGAGCTCTCTTTCATCTTAAGAGATGAAACATTATATCACTCTTTCTCATAAGGTACTCGAGGATATTCTTGACTATCGTCCAAATGTGTCTCTCTTGTATCCATTTGACAACTGTTTGTCATATCCTTTGGATACTACACATTGGGGCATATGCATAAATATGGCGTACACAATGAAACTCATAATGAAAGAATGCTTGAACTATTTCATGCACTTTCTTGAATTGAGTTGCATTAGACCGAGTTAAACACTCAAGTCATGCCACGTGACGTACAGTTAGACATCCTTTCATGGAGTGTAACTTTTGTGTTTCTAGAACACTTCGTCAATATATGCATATTTGCTCAAACCTAACATCCATCATAATCTGTCTTTATAGATTTTGTTTCCTAGGATTAGGTGATTTCGCCCAAGTTCTCATTTGAGAAAGCGTTCTCCAAAGAGATCTCGACAATATTCATTTTCTTAATGTTATTCTCAATTTAATGAATTGTTATCTTGAACAATACAAGTAATACAATTATGCTTCCACTGAATATCTTGTATATACAAGATATTTTTGACGAAGTTCAACTCCTTGACTTCATTGTCAAAACTTTTATTCCAATCTCCACAACACTTGCTTTAATCCATTAATGGATCCTTGAAGCATGCGTATGTTTTTAGCAATACATAAACCTCGATTTGTGTCAAATGCACAACATCTTCCTTCATTCATACGAAGAAGACGGTTTTATGTGTTTTTCCATATATCGACATATATGAAATACAACTATTGCTAAAATGATCTTTATTGACTTATACATAGCCACAAGCAAGAGGTTGTGCTTTGTACGTAGTCAACTAGTCATCGACTTAGACATAGCTACAAGCGAGAAGCCGCGCTTTGTACATAGTCGATTTGTTATCCATGTCGATCTTTCCTTTTGAAGATCTAAAACGTTCTTGATGGATTGCTCCTTCATGAACATCAACCAAGGTCTATACCTTGTTGTTATACATGGATTTTATTTAAAGATCATATGAATTCAAACCATATATGTGGAATCGGATCGTTCCATCGTTTTTTCTTGTTTATCAACGGATTCTCATATGCTAAGTTTGAGAATGTCGTGAAGCCAATGCACCAAACGGCTTAGGCAATCAACTCTCGTTGATCTTTTGTAGGATTGGTACTTGAGGTTCATGAACTTCTTCTACAACGATTTGTTGAACGAGTTCTTGACTCCTCATATATTCCATGAGTTTCTCGAACATCATCAACTCGTGAGATGGTTGAGTCCTCATTGGAAGGAGCGTACTATTAAACTTCTTTCAAAACAACTTGTGAATGAAGTTCCGCTCAACTCCCACTAAGTACCATGTATGGAGTGACAAGTTTCTTATAAGAGTACTTCTTGTAGTGATGCATAAACTTCTTTAATGCTCACTTTACTCCCACTACTTCTTCTTGAGAATATCATTCTATAAGATTACGTTATGATTAGCAACAACTACTTTGTTCTTATCATATTCGTAGAAGTAGTGCCTTAATATAAAGCATCCTACAAATTCACAGTGTCTTATTTGGTTTAAGCTTACAAGTCATCAATACTTAAGATAAGCTTCTCAACACCAAATCTCGAGAAGTATTATACTTAGAGATCAAAATCTCGTAAGATATCTTCTTCAACAGACTTCGATGGAACATTATTCAGTGTAAACAATATTGTCCTCAAACATAATTCCCTAATACGAGTCGAATAAGTCCATTTGATTTATTACCGATCGAACTATACAAAATATTGTTCGATACCTCCATTCTTGGACATATTATTCCTCATGGAGCGAGTTGTGAAACTACTTTCATACTATTTAGATAATATTTCAAATCATATGACTTAACTACTTATTTATTTACCACAATTAATTGTAAGACTTCCATTTTTCTTGAACGGTCTTTTAAACTTCACTCTTGAACTCCTTTGAACTAGTCAAAAGGTTCATACTTATACCTTATCAAATAGATATGTTAATATCTACAATGATCGTTGGTCAAGTAGTAAAGTATCAATAACCTTTCATTACACAAGTACTTATAGGTCTTTATACATCGATATGTATAAGTCCTAATTAGTTCACTTGTCCTTAAACCTTCATAGGTTAAAGGCGCTTATGTCATTTAACAAACATGATTCGCATACCAATCGATTTGAAATCAAATTGAATTACGAGCTCTATGTTACGTAGACTCTCGTAATGCGATTCTCGTTTATGTATGTGACTAAGCGGTTATATATAACTTTATGTCAAGTCTTACGCATCCTATTTGTCATTCAAAACTTGTTTATCTATTTCAAGCAAATTCAATCAAGATGCATGAAATCATATAAACAAATTCATAATAAAAGATCTTGTCTTTTACAAAACATAATCATCCATCATTGAATATGAAATGGAGATATTTTGAGAGGTTAGGATTAAGGTATACAACCTTCAATTCCTAAACAAACTCTTAATAAAGATAACTCTACGTATTCAATGGTAATGACTTAAACGAATAAGTCATCTCCTATACGGAGTTTACTTTATATCTCTCGAACATTCTCTTATTCTTTATTGCCAACACATTTCGTTAAATGCGAGCATATGAACTAGTATCAAGTTACTAGTGTGAATTAAAGATAGTGAGATAATTTGAACGACAAATACACTTTAGGATTAGAATATTTCTAATCGTCACAATCATGGTATTTCGGACAACCTTTCAAATGCCTCCCATAAACGGCAAATGAAACATCTCATGTGACTCATGGTCATAAATGAGAGTCTCGAAATTTCAACTCATACATTGGTGAAGTATTTCTTGAATACTTAACCAATCACCTTTTTGCATTAACAAGCGTGCGAAAAAGGTAACATTATATCCTTCATGATTCCAAAGAGATCGTATGACAATATCAACAATCCTTGATATCGGAGATTAATATCTCTAGTCATCAATTAGGTACTTCAATCTTTCGATTTGTAAGCTAATGAAACATTCATATAACTTCTTTTAAAAGAATAATCTCTTGGTCAACTCATATTCTTTATACTCAATCATAAATGACGGAGTTAATATCTACTTTCTCCAAGAACACTTTCTTGAGTAAGCGGATGAGAACGTACGAGTTAATTTTAGTCCATATGAATTCTCTAATTCAAAGGTCTAGAAGTTTTGAATGAGGATATTAGCCATACGCTTTATTGAATAACTTTTCGCCAAAAGTCAATCAATCATCGCGATGCTACGTTCGGGTAGTTTGAGGAAAGTTTTGGGAATTGACATACTCAAGTTTCTCTTCACTAAGATCGTGTCTTAGGAATCGGTATTACTTCTTTAAGTGAATACTTTTAGAAACGAGTTTGTTAATTTTCAAAGATTGATCGCAACAAAATTAACAATTTAAACATCTATAACAAAATCAATTTACGATCATTTAGTTTATGCAATTGTTTTATTTATAACAAATAAAACTCCCACTACAATTATTTAATGTCCCTAATGTAGTAGGTTTTCCAAGATCCCTATTTTCGTTGAGATGGTGCTAGCGTCGGCGTGACACCAAAAACAACTAGATAGAGTAGGTTCTCCAACCAATCATTCCATATGATTCTTGGTTTGTGAAATATCACATGTACATCCACAAACTTTGCCCCGATGTCCAATCCGATTAGAAAACATCGTTAAGTAACCTTTCTCTATTTGCTCCTAGTAAATCCGATTTACACCCCGACACGGATGATGGAACACGATGTCCCGCGTCGGCGAGAATGCATCAATGAACGATCATACACGTTAGAAGGGGATAGAGAGAAGGAGGGCGATTTAACTTAATCATGTTTTGTTTGGGACAATCAATTAAGTGACACTTGTTTGGTGGTCATGTAAGCATACACCCATACCTAGCCTATGACAATTCATAGCAATCACAAGCAATCACATATAAGCATCTCATAGTTGTGGGTTTGTATGGCTCCCGCTTGTATTAGTTTCGCCACATCGTCCATGAAGCAAAATTAATCTAATCCTTGTCCCTCCCACTAAATTCTATAAGGATCTAAATCCTATAAAATAAAGGAACAAAATACATGTGAAAAATATTCTACTCCCATCCTAGCCTTAGGGGTATGCAAGCCTCACAAGTTACATTAAAATTAATCAACAAATTAATTAATTAATGGCACCAAAGGCCGCATTACAAACATTCACACATGCATTCAATTTACAACCACAAGGCATTGAGTCTTGAGCCATACTAAACCCACTATCCACCTACAAAACAAAGTTAGCACATACAAGCACTTTGTTTCCAACTAACGATTTTCAAGCATCTTTGCGTATCGTTTGCTATAAGTAAATTCCGTGTACAAATTCTCAATTTTAAACAACAAAACTTGTTTAAATTCATTTAGAAAGTTCTTTCAACATCCCATAACTGAAAGGAGATCAAACAAGGAGTTTTCTAATTATTTTCAACTAGTTTGAATACTTAGAAAAACAGTAATTTAACAAAAAACGTAACTAATGGAATCCAACAAAATCAACAGTTTTTGGTCTCCAAAAATTCTCAAATAAATTACTTAAGCTCCTTATCAAAATTGCGATTACCAGTAAAAATTTCAAGAAGAGATCTTAAACCATCTGGGAGAATAAAAAATGACAAATCTCTTACAAGTGCACGAAACACCGTTATGAGATTTTCAGCTTATCCTCTCAACCATTTGGTCTGTAAGACCACCTTCTATCCAGTTTTTATATATACAATATACATAGAAAAACTTCTTTAGACTACAGGCTATCCATCCATGAAAAGAAAACCACTGAGTTCAGTTCAAAAAGTTCGAGTTACATACTAAACAATCAACAATTCTGTACTGGAACAGACTGTCGATCGAAATGATTTAACCTAGTTGAAGGTTCGAACTTCCACGAAAAATTATGAAATTAATTTTCCTGGAATCCTAACTCAAAATAGAACAACTCCATTTAAACAGAATTTTTAAAGGAGTTCTCAGTTGGTACAGTTTATTAGAACAATCGATTTGCTCAACAAACTGGATCTGACGAGATCTTCCTTTTCATACTTGAAAACCCACAAATTAATCCGAGTCATGCAACAATTTATACATGCTCAGAAAGAGCTTCAAGTCCTCTTTATTTCTAGCCATATAACACTGGTACTTATATTCAAAATATAAATCTTTCAAGCCATTCAAACAGGACAGTGCGAACAGAAACTGGTTCTGCGCACTGTCGCCATTTTATTCACAATAAATCTATACTAATTCAGAAAAATGTGAATCCAACGCCAAAAGAATCACAATCCAAAGATCTACAACTTTAATGTAGATGGAAAGATCTTCCAGAGAACATATCACATCGAAAAACGCGAAACAACACAGAAAATACCATTTCCAGACAGCAAACAAACGCATCATCTCTACTAATCCGTTAATTAGCCAATTTCTCTTAATTAAGTGTCAAAATAGCTTAAGTACGACCATGTCTCTGATACCACTGTTAGGAAATCGCCCAATTTTAATTTTGTGACTAATTACTAACTAATTAATCCAATTAAAACACAAAGAGCGAGATGATCTAGTACATAGCCATTTCGACACAAAGAGAAAGGGGTGGAATATTGTACCTCCCGCGAAATCGTATTCGCGGGGCTCGATCCTACGGCATGGGAATCGATGGGGTGCTCTCCTTCGCCTCCAAATCGCCTCGAGTCCACCTAGAGATTAACCAAGGTCTAAATCGATTCGTGCTAGCGATTCGATTAGAACAAAGCTAATCCAAGGTATTCTCTCTTCTTCTTTAATTAACAATTTAATTAGTGGAGAGAATATTGCTCAACCCATGAGCTAGTGGAGAGAGAGAGGAGGTGAGGCCTGCGGCCAAAGAGAGGGAGAGGGGAGTGGCGGCTAGGTTTAGGGAAGAGAGAGGGTTAGATTTTGCTTCTATGCACCTCCTTAAATAGTGCACAAATCCTACCTACCACCTATCCTTTAATTACCACATTGCCACTCAACCCTAGTCCCTATGGCCGGCCTCTTTATGGGCTCTAATGGGCCTCTTAACTCACTCAAACAAGCCTCTAATTTATTTAATTAAAAGCTACTCCAAATGCTCTTTAATCGGGCTATATATTTAATGCATATATATTGGCCCAATAAATTAATATAACTAATTATATTAAATTGAGTTGAACTAAAATAATTATTAACCAATTAATAATTATTCTAGGATTAGCTAATACATTAATTTATTTCTATATGATCCATTTGACTTAATTAATTATAACGGTATATAATTAATTAATCAACTTATCATATTTCCGCAATACGCACTATTGCGAATAAATAAATAATGTACTGTCTTGGTTAAAACTCTATTTTGTGTGACCCTTTGAGGATTTATGCTATGTTGGACATGGAATTAAATCGTTATTTAATTCCAATAATCATAAGCGGTATCTAGCAACACGTTATGATTCCCAATTCGCATAAATAGTGTACTGCTACAGTATTTAAATTCTGCATAAGAGAATATATGTATTTTCCTATTTTGATTCTTATGTCACACGATATCATCGTATAATCCAAGATAGGAATGTGTCATTCTTGCAGATTATACGTTTCTTGATCTAGAGATAATTGTATAAAGTTGCATGCAAACAATCTATCTCCATCAAGGGGCCCAAACAGATATCGTCACTCACTAAGTGAATTAATGAGGGACATACGGTTTTCTTGATGATTAACTTTTCCCCGCACAATTCAAGAGAACATAAATAAAGTCCGTATAGCAGCCCTTATCGGGAATCAGCGGTAGACAGTATTTATTGAACCTATCCTCATGTGGAAAAGATAAACATCTCAAACTTAGAACCAAAATCATAACGAAATAAACAATGACACATAACACAATCCATATGTTTATTTCGATGGGTCAAGTCCTGTGCTATGTTCCATAACATACACATATGCAATTAAGTTGGTAACTCTTTACCTATGATTAGTAGAACTTAATCATCACTTAACTTGCATACTAATCTTATAAGATAATTAATGTTTCTTGTTAATTATCAAGATTATGGACCGTTTAGATTTATTATTGTCATTCTAAAGAATGATCCACAGAGATCTACTATTCAGATCCTCAACCTGAATAATCTGTCAATAATAAACCTAGGAACAGATGATAAAATATCATCCCATACATAAACTAATAATTAAGTCATTAAATTATTGACTTCTAGGACATAACTCTAACATCCAGCACGGTACCTATCGAGATCGTCCAGATTTTGCTACCATTTTTGCGAGTGCACATGCTGAGTGGACTGACGAGGCATTACAGGCACGCCAGCTGGAGACTCGATCCTGGAGTGCTACTGATACGCTGCGGTACTTCCGATGGTTTTGGCGATACGGTGCCTCCGAGAGACCCACGCCACGAGAGGATGCCGAGGCACGTCTCCAGTGCACTCAGCAGCTGCCTCTTGCTCAGAGGCAGTACACAAACATGGGGTCCAGACTTCGCAATACGGTACATCTTAATTTTTTAAATATGGAATGTATGATTGGTAAATGGAATTGTGCAATATGTCATTATTCTCGTAAATTGCAGGGCAACTCTGCGCTGAAGAATGCACTTCATGCATTGGGACTGGTTGTGAAGAAGGGGTGCAGAAGGGTGGGAAAGGCAATTCTCGCCAACTGTCGTTCACAGTTGCATGATGCTTCCATCCCTTTGAGGTAATTTTAAATAATTTAATTTTTTTATTGCGTTTTTGCATTTTAAATTCAATAATTTATAAATTACAGGTTGGAGGATTTGTTGGAGCAGCGAGGACTTCCAACAAATATTGAGGACATACCAGATTCTGGGGACGAGTCTTCTTCTGCACGTCCGACTGTACCCACAGACCTTCAGGCGGAGGATCTGATGCATGCGGTTAGTATTCGTTCATATGCAAGTTTCAATTTTAGATACTAATTTATTTATATTGACATTGTTTTTTTTTAATATTATAGGATGGTCGACTGAATACCGGGCGATTAGATGATATTTTAGGACCACGCACGTTCTTTCCTACTCAGTTTCCAGCCTCAGGTCCTACTCCATCCATGCATAGTGCATCAGCATCGACCTCGCAGTTTGCTGGCATTTCTCAGGATCCCACTGGTATTTTCCAGCCTCAGGATCCTCCACCGTACTCCTTTGCACCATTTGGTATGCCTTCCTCTTTTCCTGCATTTACTGTTCCTCCATTTACTGTTCCGTCAGTGCCTACGCCTTCTTCTATTCCATCATTTGGCACTCCGTTGGGTAGTATGGGAGGGACAGACTCGTTCAGCACATTACTGCGGACGGCCGGAGATGAGGATGGTGATTATGTCCCTATAGCAACTCCTCAGGAGGCTGGGCAGCCTGTTGAGTTTGGGCCCATACAGCAGGAGGCTCAGCAGGACCAGCAGGAGGACCGCCAGGAGGAGGACGATGGGGATACGGACTCCACTGACTCGGGAGATGTTACTGCCCCGGCCATACGAGATAGGCGTGTGGTGAGGATGATTGACAGATTTTCACCTTCAGGACCTAGGAGGAGGCGGCGGCGTTAGTTATGATGATGGACTGATTTTATTGCTGATGATGACAGTTCTTTTTTTTTTATGGACTTGTGTATTACTGATGATGGACGGATCGTTTATTTTTCGTTTATGGACTTGTGATTGACTTGTGTATTACTGATGATGATTGACTATTTTTCGTTTATGACTTGTGATTGACTTGTGTATTTATTGGATTGCTTATTATGACTTGTGATGATTGACTTGTGTATTATTATGACTTGGAATTTCGGAGTGCAAAGCACTACTTGAAACATAAACGTTTATGTATTGAAACGCCAATAAATGAAATATTCGAAACAACAACTTTTATCCATTGAACGTCAACACATTAAAACCACAACTTATAGTGCAAAGCACTACAAAATATAAAGGAAAATAAAAAACAACCATAAAAATAAAATATTGCATTAATAATTCCAACTAAATTACATTAACAACCATAATAATAAAACACATAAATATTACAATGATATAAATATTTAGAGATTTTGACTATCTACATGTTGTAGAATTTCATCATTCGGTTGTTGTTGATTACTCGCACCAGTGTTGTCAGCGAACTGAGCGACTTCGTTCCAAAAAGCAGCATCATCTTCTTGTTGATTACTCGGAACACTGTTGTCAACGAATTGAGCGGCTTCGTTCCAAAAAGCCGCTTCGGTTTCTTCTTTTTTCTATCTCTGCCATTCGGCTTGCCGCAATTTGTCGAAGTTCATCCGTCTTATTCATTTCTCTCAATTTTTGCTCTGATTTTTTGAGCCTTTTTTTCCTTGCCTCTTATTCCCTAATTTTTTGTTTACGATCCATTTCTTCATTTCTTTCTTTAATAATCCTCTGCGTCTCTATGTCCCGAGCTCTTTGTTCATTCTCGTCGTGACGTTTGTGCTCATGGTAGTGGTCACGCAATATATTTTCTTTGTAATTGAAAACTTGAGCACACCTTGTACAGGTCACTGTGTGGTCTCCATTAAAGTTGTATATTTTCTCGTAAACGGTCCAGTGAGTTGGTTCACACGAGAGGTAGGGTTTCGGTTGTTGTTGGGGGATGGGTTGAGGTTCTGTGTAATATTTTTTGTACCAGTCATATCGCCTTTCTCGGTTCAGATTCTTTTCGTGTTCCCGCCATCGCCGCTCCTGGTACTCCTTCTGTTCCCTTTCCGGCCCACCATTAATGTGCCATTGGTAGTGTATTTTTAACTCGAGCACGTCTCCCTCTTCAGTCGTGTCTTCATGGATGTTGTATTTCAAAGTGCGATAACAAGAGCGACAAATTGCCTCGTATTCTCCGTTTTCTGGTTGATTTCTATTGGCAGGGTAATGGTAGAAAATTGGCCAATACTCAATGCGGGTTGCTTTTCGATAGTTTGGAACATCATTATTTGAGTTAGAGCTATTTCCTTTGTCCATTGTACTGAAGGTTTTAACAAGAAGGAGGTAGTGAGTGTTTGTGCATTCTAATTCAACAATGGCTGCTTTTATAAATAATTTCAGTAGTTCAAAGATGACATTGTAAAATCAAATCTTGTCATGTCTTTTGCAGTCTTTATCAGAGCATGCTTGTACTTTTTTTTTCTAAAAATTAAATAATACACCTTTGAACGCGTTTATAAAGTGCGCTCCAGGGCTTTCAACGCGTTTTATAAACGCGTACGAAGCTCTGACAAACGAGAGGAAAGTGGACAGCATCTCTCCTTCGTACGCGTTTATAAAACGCGTTCGGAGGGTTGGAGCGCGTTTTATAAACGCGTACGAAGGGGAATTGCTAAACCCTCTTCTAAAACGCGTTGGAACTTTCTTCTTATTAAAAAAAATAATAATAATTCTGTATATTAAAATTTTTTGTGTATAAATTTTTATATTAATTAATTTCGGTCTTAATTGACAGGAGATGAATATATAACTAAGGTAATTAAAGGGATCTTGATTAAATGAATTTGGTCCATCAGATTTCCATCAAAATCTGTTGCACCCCTTAGATAAATATATTAAATGAACTTGGTTCATATTAATAATTATAGGCCACATTAATTATAATTAATCATATTAATTATAACAAATACAGTATTTACCAATCATAGTGTGTTAAATTTGCTACAAGCTTGACCGATACAAATGTAAAATAGTTACAGTACAGTACATCCAGTGAATTTTTAAACTATAATTTCTAATAAGGAAAATAAAGAAAGAAAAATCAGAGAGTGCATTCATAAGTAGTAGTTTTCACTAAGAAACAAACAATAAAATGTAAAAAAACCAATGAAATTGGAAAGTATAAGAACTGACCTGTGATAGTGCACGATGTTGTCGTGGTAAGTGTAATCGCTGGCGAGCTTGAGGTTCCTATGCGCTGCCTCCTGGTCTATATCTAATTTCTTGAGCGTTTCTTCCTCTCCATGTACCTTTCCACCATTCCTTCTGAAATCTGAACTGTACTCTCTCCCTTTGCAAAAAAGAAGAGGTGGAGAAGGGAAATCAGGAGGTGGAGGAGGTGATTCAGGTGGCGGACTGTTGACCGGCGGAGGAGGGCGAAGGGAAAACCGGAGGTGGACGTGGAGAATCAGGAGGAGAAATTGGCGCTGGTTCTGGAGGCGATTTCGGAGGAGGTGTAGGTGCTGGAGTTGGTACAGGATGCGATTTAAGAGGTGGAGGCGTTGGAGCAGGAGGGTCTGCTGTAGCTGGTGGAGGTGGAGAAGGGGTTGAGGTTGGTGATTAATAATTTGGCTGGTGGAGGAGGAGGAGGAGTTGAAGTCGGCGAATTGACTGGTCGAGGAGGAGATGACATGACATGACATGGTTGTAGTTTTCTTTTCGGAAAGGGAGAAAGGGGAAGAATTAGAATATACGAGAAGGCAGACCCCAAAGGAGCAGAGACAAATTCAGGTGGCGTCAGCGGTAATCCTGAACAGATTCAAGACCGCCCCAGAAAGAAGGAACAACCCATCCAAACTTTCTGGAACAACCCATGCCCATCCAAAAGAAGAGAGGTAGAGGACAAACGAAAGAAAGAGTAAATCGGTGGAACTCGCAGTACGCATATTACAATTTACAAAGGAAAGAGACCGCAATTGAATTACGTGGACCAACATTTTAATGTATCTAAAAAGGCGAAATAAAGAATCGTTGTGCATTCAATACGGCACTGTTTGCCTCTAGATTTTGCTGTATAAAACCAAAATAATGTTATCCGAAACATCGGCGTGAGGAGGAGTTTCGCCGCCGCTCTGCACCGCTTCAGCCCCAACCAATGTCACCAGTGAAAAGGCGATGATCCCACCAATACAACGGTGCCAGACTCGACGGTGAACGGTGACTAGATTGAGCAATGACTGAAAGAGAAAGGATCAGCAATTGAGACAAACGCATATGAAATTTTGCTAAATTAGCGAGAAATTGCCAAGGAAATGTACCTAGGAGGCACTTGTTGGGTCTATGGAAGGGAAATAATGAGTAATTCTGGGTCAATTGAAGCTGACTGAAGCAATGAACCTTATGACCATGGCGGTAAATAGTGGAGATATGAAAACAAGCGACGAAGGTTGTTATACCACGAGTTAGGAGAGAGATGGTTCCTCACTGCTTCGTATACCACTCACTCATGTAATAGGAAGAAGAGGGAACGGAAGAAAAGCACCTATGCTTGAACTGGAGATGGCCAGTACAGCGAGTCACATAAAGTTGAATGAAAGGAACAAATGGAGAAAGAAGGTTCCACTCTAGCCTAGGCACTGAAAAGAAAGTTCTAGGCCTGTGAGGCCAGTGTACCATGAGCTAAGGAAAAGTAATTGGGAGAGAAGGAATTTCCTAGTCAATTCACAATTCCCAACCGTTGATGCTCGGATGATGATTTCTCCTGCTGATAATAGTACAGTTCATTGAATGGCATGCTAAAGGGGAAAGCAGAGTGCAGTGCTAAAGGGGAAAGCAGAGTGCAGCACCAAGGATTTTTCTTTTCTCGAGCAAATGCATCATCCACCACTCACTCACACATAGGAGATAAGAGGAATATGATGGATGGATGGATGTAGCCAGATTAGGTGAGGTATACACCCTGGGTATGTAGACAATCAACAAACGCCAATTTGCACCTGAAAAGCATTCCATGCGTGATGTAAGAGGGCAAATCAGGAATTAAAGGAAAGGACAAGAGAATGAAGCCTATGAAGCATGCGCATAAGGGCCTCAAATTCCAACTATACCCCTCCATATCCTGTCTGAGATTGCTACATATGGAGCTGCTCCAAAGGATAAAAGCTTGTCTTACATATTACAAGGATGATCTGAGCCTTCACTATGATTAAAGGACAACAAGATTAGTGATTAACAAAGCAAGCTCTGGATGTTGGAATTGATAAAACAATAACCAATGAAAGGGGACAACACATATTAATACTACACCTCCCTTCTGCAAGCATAAGTAAATGAAGGAGAGTGCTTATTTTCCTGACATAGGGCCCCACATGGTGTATGGCAGTGAAGCAGGAAAGAGCCATGAAAAAAAAAACAGTGAGTAACAGCCGTTAACTCAAACAATAAACATAATATAAAAAAAAAAACTGCTAAGTGTAGCCATAGTCCTAACCTTACCCCTGTACAAGAGAAGCATATACACAATTTAGAGGGGTATTGAAGGAAATTACCTTTCACAAAGAGAGCCTCCAGTCAGAAGCTTATGAGAGAATGGATAAAAGCAAACTACTGATGTACTAAACCTATAACTCTAAGAAGCAACAGCTACGAATCAAAGGAGATGACCCATCTGTGTAAATCTCAGCCATTCATAGCCTACAAACCATTGGATGAGAGACAACACATTATACACCAAATTGGCGCCAAAATAAGCACAACTCCTTCTCCAAGCACACCAACCTGTGAGAAGAAGTGAATCACATACATGCGGCCCCCACATGCCAAGTGTCATGATATTACTGGTGAGTAAAAAGGAGTAGTAAAAGAGGAGGTAAGGAAGAAATACAAGAGTGAGGCGGCAGCCCCATTTCACATCCTGTCCCTTCATCAAAGATCAAAGCCAGGAAGAGATTCCATGTGTCAAGAAGATGAAGCAAAACCCTAGAGGCCTTCCTCTATAAAAGAAGATTATCTCAACAGAAGAAAAGGAGGAGAGTTAGAGAGTTTTGGCAATTAAGTTGTTTTCTGTGTTTCAAAAAGCCAAAGCTTAGTCGCTAAAAAAAAAAGAGGAATTTTCTGTAAAAGTAAGAGAAACATTAGAAAGGTAATAGAAATGCCACTGTATTTGCCATGTTTATGATGAAATGAAGAATTAAGTCTCTTTTAATGTTCCTTCCTCTTTTCCATTGCATGTACTTCAGATAAAAAAAAAAGAAACCTTACTTAGTCTGTTCGAAACCTTCTTGTTATTGTTTCTTTTGTTGTATCCAGACTAAACACCTCAACAAACAACTTTATTTGCCCTTTTATTACATGTTTATTTCTTATACGATGGTTATTTTATGCTCCATGGTAAAGGAGCTCTCCAACTCCATGGTAAAGGGGTTCTCCAACTACAAGGAAGCTGCAATCGAGATGAAATTACAAGACTGGCAACATGGTGGTACCGCCTTGTTGGTTGTCAAGAACGCCGACCTGGTATCGCCTTGTTGCTATGGTTGATAGTGATCCTCAGTGGCCCTTGTAAATAAAGTCTTAAGGCATGCTATGGTTTGATTGTCAAGAACGTCGATCATAGAATGGTTAAAAAAAAGGGAGATAATAAAGAGAGGGAATACAAACAACCAGTATGCAAAAAAAAAATAAATAAATACTTACAAATCAAAAGAATGTATGAATGCACGTGTCTTGTTTTCAAATAAGAGTGTCTTTTAAACAAGGCGTAGAAATGTTGTTAAGAAAAAAACTCATGTTTAAGTTCTGTCAAGTTTTTAAGTAAAAGCATGTCAAATTTTCCTTAAAAATAGTCCTTTTTTTTAAAAAAAAAAACTAAGGACTTATCTGTTAAAACAAAAATAGCGATAAGTTTTTCTAGAATAGTTATGCATTTACTCATATATGGTAAAAGGTAAAGGTATTTTAAAAAAAAAAGGGGTAAAAACAAATTTGGAAATTGTTCTTTGCATAGGAAAGTGTATAAACAAAACTTTAATTTGGCTTGTTTCAAATAAAAATAGGTTTTAAATAAGAGATGTAGAAATGCTGTTCAAAATAGGCTTGGATCATGTTAGGTGTTAAACAAAAAAAATATATATATTAAGACTTCTTAAACAGTCCTTTTAAAAAAAAAAACTAACTAAAGACTCATCAGTCAAAGTAAAAGGGTGATGAGCTTCCTTTTTAGAATAATAATCTGCTCATCCGTATGTGTTAAAGAAATAAAGGGTATTTTATAAAAGGGAGGAAAAGTGTTACTTGAGTCCTTTTCCGTCTTATAAAATTGGCAGTAGTGACCAAGGTGTGACTTGTAATATGAAAAGATTTTTTTTCCTTTTTTAAAAAAAAAAAAAGAACACAACAACAAAGTCAATTTGTTTCCAAAATTTAGAAACTCAGAACAAAAAAAGCAGTGTTTAATCTTTCCGAAAACCTATTCTCAAGGTTGTATAAAATTGAAATGATGTTTTGAAACATGGAAAAGTCAGAGAATAACAAACCTTAACAAAATGATTTAGTCTGTGAACCTCAGAAGCATAAGAAGGGGGTGAAACACAATGATAAAATGAGTGATTAAATTTGCAAAACTTAAAGAAAACTCAGCGTATGCAGCTCAAGGATTCGAAACTCAGATGCAAATAAAATGAATGAAAGGGTAAATCTAAAGTCCAGTCCACAAAACTCAAATGAAAATCAATATGTTATGTTTGGATAATGGTCACCGATAACTGCCTTAAGGCGCCATATTGCAGGCTCCCATGAGATGCTTTGAAGATGGTACTGAACTAAAAAGAAAAGAAAACTTAGCACAGTGTGTGTACCCTGAACCAGAACCTAATTGATCACTGTGGTTATTTGATAAGTTAACTGATTGCTAGACACTGGATGGCAGCACACCGAAAGCATATGGCATACCCTAATTAAACTCAAAAGCTAACGAATCGAAATTGTGAAAACCCCAACCAGGCCCAATTAGTGCACAACCTCAAAATTAACAAGGAAAAAAGCTTTACCTGTTCAATTGAAGTCATAGTTCATATCCTATCCTATCCGCCTTCTTAGTTCACTGTCTCGCATTGATGACGACTAAGGAAAGGGGGAGGAAGGATTCTCTGCAGTGGCTGAAGTAAGCCGAATTGGGAGCATCAGTCCAAAGAAGGGGGACTTTCGACATGGACCTAAGCCTCGCAACCTCGCTAGACTAATGGAGAATTGACAAAGTCAAACTCTCGTCGGAAGGGGAGAAGACTGAAGAGGAGAAAGCAAAAGGGGAAAGAGAACTTGACTTATTTGACCAGCACGAATCTTGATAAGAACGGACGAGCGGATCTCAGAACCAACGGATATAGCTTGAAGACTCAGATGGATTTGGTGCACCTTAAACCGTCTCACGGAGAGTAGGCTCACTAATCGGATACAGATCAAACCCAGGCACACAGGGCTCATGAACCCGAGCGCGAACCAAACGACACAGCCCACTCAACCTCAACCACTCAGTGATCTTCTGTGGCACTCTGCACGCAACGAGTCCCTGACAAACAAACAGCAAACAGCACATCTTCAGCCAATCAGAAAATTCTGCGAAGCAGGAACCCTTCAAAAATGCATTAAAAATAGCTGGATTGTCAGAAAATTCCCATAATATATCAAAATGTCAAGAAAAATATGAGGAATATTTTGATATATCATGTCGTGCCAAAACACTAAAGCACAAAATATTTTAATTAAAGTTTAAAAGGATTGCCATAATGGAAAATAATAAATTTACATGGTTAAATAAAGAAATTAAGTCCCTTAAGGAAATTGAATAAAAGCATTTGAACATTTTATGTTCTGGACAACAGATACATTTGAACATTTTATTTATGTTCTGGACAACAGGTACAGTCAAGCATTAAAGTCTACAAACAAAATTCAAACAACAAAAAAAAATACCACAGCAAGGTCACAAAATAAATTTAAAAATGTGAGCTCAAAAGTGCAAATTTAAAAATTCCAAAAGTGTTACTCAAAAGTGCCGAAAACCTAAAAGTCCAAACTCAAAGTGTTACTCAAATGCCAAACTTAAAATTTGAAAAATCCAAAATTCAAAAGTTTAACATGAAATTGTAAAACCGAAATCCAAAGGTCTCAACTCAAAAGTCCAACTTAAAGTTGAAAATTCAAAATTCAAAGGTCCCAACTAAGAATGTCAAAAATCCAGAGGTTCATATCAAATTCAAAATCAAATTCAAAGTTGAACTCGAAACCAAGTCTGAAAATGCTAAGAACCAAAAATCAAACTCAAAAACTAGAAGCTAAAAGTGCTAGCTTTAAAGTGCAAGACCTAAAAATCGAACTCAAAAGTCCAAAATTCTAAAATGCAAATTAAAAGTCCAAACCTAAAATTGACACAAAGTCAAAACTGACATAAAGTAAAAAATTACACAGTGTCCAAAAGTAACACAGAGTCAAAAATGACACAAAGTCAAAATGACACAAAGCCTAAAAGTGACCCAAGAGACACAAAGTTTAAAATAACATAAAGTCTTAAAAGTAAAAAGTTTGTCCTTTCAAGACTGCATAGCGTTTCGACTTGAAGAAGACACCTTCGTAATATTCAGATTGAGAAAAAGAAAAATTCAATTCTGAATCATCACTGAAGTTCCTGTCAAGAGAAGGCACAGCGCATCTGTACTCGAGACTTGAATGAAAATTCCAAAACCTCTAAAATCCCTAAACGATTGAGAACTGACCTAGAATACCCCTATTTTCTAGTGTTGGACTCAAATCTGAAAAGCCTGTTTCTACAAGTCCACAGTATGTTTGACCAAAAGCAGACTGAAATCTGATGCCAAGATGACCAGAAGAAAAGTCAACCAACGGTCATCACCCACGTTCCTGTCAAGAGGAGGCATAGCGCATCTGTACTCGAGACTTGAACGAAATTCTAAAATCTCTTAATCCCCAAACGATTGAGGATTGATCTAGGATACCAAATTTCTGTGACGGCACTAAGTCTGATCCAACAAAATAAAAAAATATATAGCCTAAATGTCTTGAAAAGAATTAAATTGCATTGTTCATGTTTGCATTGCACTGTTCAAATGACTGCCTTTATGCTTTGTTTTCACCCTGAAATTCTCTACCAAGACACAATCCTTTTATTAAAATGGACTTCATCCACTTACGACATCTAAACTTTGATTATCCCGATCTAGGGGTGCTCTTGGCCCAGTTCGTAACTGAGTCTGGAGGTAATTAACAGTAGGGGCTTGCGCTTACTGGAAAAAAAATGACCTACAACAAACAATAAACTCTCGAGGTACTTAGAACCGCATTAGTGTCCTTCGCTCGTTTGGAATGGGCAGTAACAACGGATCTCAAGATGCTCGAGGGGTATTTGATCCGCATTTTCTTCGCCCCATAGAGGACTATCTGATCTTCTGTGGTTGGACTGAAAAAGTGCGAGACAGGCACACCTAGTCCACCATAAATATTCTTCACCACCGCTGATGTACCACCTGCAAATCGACGGGCGGAGTGTTCAATCATAATGATGCCTCCTAATTAAATACCATATTCATACGTCTGTAAACAATTAACCGTCGAAATTAGATCGGACAGTCATGAAAAGACCTTCATTGCGTTGTTGATATTATTATTATTATTTATTCAATTTAACAATTTAACAATTGTACCGGAGCCATGACGTAGGAACTTAGGGGTAGGAGCGATGCCATAGGTTTGTAGGTCCCTCTATTAGGTCACGGTCGAGGTCTAGGTTTCTACTATTACTATTATTATTAGAGGTATTATTATTAGTATGGCTAGTCTTACTATTAGTATATATATATATATATATATATATATATTTTTTTTTTTTTTTTTGGATGTGTTCTCTTGTTGGGTTTCTTTCTAGCCTACCCCAACTTGTTTGGGACAAAAGGCTTTGTTGTTGTTGTTGTTGTTGTAAGAAGTAGATTAATTCGTTATGGAATTCACTTTATTTATTTATAAATTCGCAATGAATGAATTATTTATTTATAAATTGTAAGATGTAAGAAAATCAGAAGAGGGATTTGTTGTTGGTAATATAAAAGCATGTACAGATGCAATGATATAATGTTGTAAGTGTAATAATATATATAATATAATAATAATAGGATAATAGGATTTGCGTAAACCCTAAGGGCAAAGGGAAGGGAACAGGCCTCCTTTTAAATTAAAAAGTGACAACATTGGTAATTGGTTGGTCGACAAAGGAAAACCCTAATTCTAATTCTCCATTTCTCCCTTCCCTTGTTATTAAAATAAAAAAGCTAATGGGACGGAGGAGGAAGAGTGGCGGCGCATCTCCGGCGGAGGGAGAGGAGGAAAGCTCTCAGACGAAGATGGAGACGGAGGAGGAGGAAGTCATCGGCAGCAGCGACGACAAGACCAGCGCCGATTACTACTTCGATTCCTATTCCCACTTCGGTAAATTCACTTTTACTTTTACTTTTACTTTAACCAACTCATTTCATTTCTGTTACAACTTCTACCAAGTAAGCATTTTTTTCCTTTCCTTTTTTCTTTCAGGAATTCACGAAGTAAGCATCCTTCCCCTTCCCCTTCCCCTTTCAATTCAATTCACGCAGTAAGCAGTAAGCACAGCATTAATCTTATCCCATTTGAATTGAATTTCAGGAAATGTTGAAGGACGTCGTCAGGACAAAAACATATCAAAATGTTATCTATCAGAACAGCTTTCTCTTCAAGGACAAAGTTGTACTCGATGTAGGTGCCGGTACCGGTATCCTCTCTCTCTTTTGTGCAAAATCTGGAGCCAAGCATGTTTACGCCGTACGCAAAGCATTAATCCCTCTTTTCTACACTTATTATTATTTTTTCATTTTTCCTTTTATTTTTCATTTTTGCTTCTCTTCCGTCTTCCCTACCAGATTGAATGCTCTCAAATGGCTGACATGGCAAAGGAGATTGTTCGAGTCAATGGTCTGTCAAACGGTAATACTACTTATATTATAATTGCCCACATGATTCTGGACATTATATCTCTTCTTGTTCAATATTATTATTACCATTGTAACATTGTTGATTTTGCAACATGCAGTAATAACCGTCCTTAAAGGCAAGGTCGAAGAGATAGAGCTGCCCATTGCAAACGTCGATGTGATAATTTCCGAGTGGATGGGTTACTTCTTGCTTTTTGAGAACATGTTGAATACTGTTCTGTATGCTCGTGACAAATGGCTTGTAAGTCATGTTTAATTACTTGCGCTTCCACAATTACAATTCCGATGTTTCCTCTCTTCCTTCTTGTTCTTTAGTGTATTCTTTTTTTTTTTTTTTTTTGCAATGCTTCTTTCTGTAGGTAAACGATGGGGCTGTTTTACCAGACAAAGCAGCTCTCTATTTAACAGCAATTGAGGATGCTGAGTATAAAGATGACAAGATTGAGTGTATGAGTTTGCATCTACTATTGTTTTCTTTTCCCTCTTTTTCTTTTGCGTTTAGTTAGGTAAAACTGTGTTTTCATTCTATGGTATTTTAATATGATACAATGCAGTCTGGGATAATGTGTATGGGTTCAACATGAGTTGCATCAAGAAACAAGCAATGATGGAACCGCTTGTTGATACTGTTGATCCAAATCAGATCGTCACCAATTCCCAACTTCTCAAAGTGAGTTTTCAGTTCCTTTTAAATTAAATATTTCAAATTTTCTACTACCCGGCTCTACTGGTGTAGTCCGGACAAATCCAGGAGCTCTCAACAAATGAACATAAGACGGTGGTTATAGTACCACGTCATAATCGGTGCTGTACTGTATCAGTAACAGCAAGTCATTTTTTTTTATCAGAATGCATCTCTGATACAGTTTTATGTGGGCTTATTTGAATTTAACCGAAAGTCATCATTAACTTGTCTATTTCCAATTAACAACTAGTGCTCTGAATTGCTTTTAGACTATGGATATATCAAAAATGTCGCCAGGGGATGCCTCGTTCACTGCATCATTTAAGCTGATAGCTGAGCGAACAGACTACATACATGCACTTGTGGCCTACTTTGATGTCTCTTTCACCAAGTGCCACAAGCTCATGGGCTTCTCTACTGGTATACCCTTATACCCTCCCTCCCTCCCTCTCTCTCTCTCTCTCCCTCTCTCTCTCTCTCTCTCTCTCTCTCATGTTGTCTGTTCAACTTTGTTTCTGTTCTAACTCTTGTTATTTGTATATGCTCTAAATTTATTCGTCTTACTTTGACAGGCCCAAAGTCGAAAAGTACACACTGGAAGCAAACAGTTCTGTACCTAGAAGATGTAATATCAATTTGCGAAGGAGAGGCAATAATTGGCAGCATGACAGTTGAGCCTAATAAAAGGAATCCACGTGATGTGGATATAATGCTCAAGTATTCATTTAATGGCCAACACTGTCAGATGTCACGGACCCAACACTACAAGATGCGTTGACAGGCCACAACCCCTTTCATGTATTATTCTTTTTAGGAAAGACTATTGAGGGGTTGTTATTAGGCTTGTATTGTGGAATTTTTTTGCGGTAGTTTTGTTTTATTCAACCCAAGGAATGGATGATGTTGTATTTTATTTATTATCATTATTATTTCTTTTTAAAGTTTATGTTGTCTTACATCACAATTAAAGATTGAATAGGTTTGATGAGAAATTACTCTCTTTCGTTATGGTAACTACCCTCCCCTGTTCTTTTCTGTTCTGTTGTTTTGAATGAGAAACAGAAAGAGGCCCAGCCAGGGGATGTAATTATGTAAAAGGTCACCCAGGCCAGGTGCTTACTAGGATTCTGATTTGACATTCGTTTGATTTAAGGGATGTGAAGGTCATGTGTGCAACTTGAATCAGACGTATCAAAACACCAAATTATTGAATTTATAGTACTGTTGTATCACCAACTATAGCGGCAGATTGGAACTCGCTCTACTTCATGTAATAACTTAAATTTTTTAAAAAAAAGAATATGTTTATCTTGCTGCTAATTCTTATTTGAGGAAATAAACGGACAAAATGAAGGGTATTCTCATTTTACCTTTATAATATAATAAAATCAGTTTCTTCGAATTTTAGAAAAAGATATACGTAATAGCAGCAGCGAAAAAGAAAAGATGCAATAACGGTGATACGACAGGATTTAACAGGGATAGGTACAGGCGTTCAGCAACAACATCAGCATGGTAGAATTTGGACCCAAGTTGTAAGATTGAGACCATATAATAAGATAAGAACGTCCTACTTTTATTTTAAATTAAGATAAGAACGAATATATTATTATGCAGATAAAATAATAATAAACCAGAAGAAAAAAACAAAAACCAAAATGCGGTGAGCGTGGATCGAACACGCGACCTTCAGATCTTCAGTCTGACGCTCTCCCAACTGAGCTATCCCCGCTACTTTATTTTGTTCAGGCCTTTTTATATAAATACATTTTTTTAAACCATCTCATTAGTAGAAAGAGAGTACGGATAGGAGTGTCAGTGACCATGCAGGTTCATATCCATTCCGGATCCGGATCCTCTGGAAATCCTTAAGCCATTGCCACCGAAGCGCAATCACTGCATGCGTCCAATTCTCTGAGCCAGATGGAGCGACGAAGGCACTAGAGATGTCTTGCGATGGAGAGTAGCCTCAGCTTGGTTGGAATCGACTGGAGGTCTCCAGCCATGGAATAGGGTAAGAGTCGAGATAATGCCAGAAAGAAACAAAATTCATATAATAGGTACTTGATTGTCTCTAATAGATAATTACATGTAATAGGTACTTGCTCATTAACTAATATCTTTATTGTTATTAATTCAAATCTGATCAAGGCATGTCTATTTTATTGTTTTTAATCATATCAATTTCTTATGCTATGCACTTAGAACAATTGAGTTGTACTGATGTTCGGTCTGGACAAAATTAGCAAAACTCTCAGTTCTTTGTTGGAAAATTACACTTCAAATGGGACGTTTGACTTTTCAGTTTGATCATAATTGTCACCGTCAATACGGATTTTATGTAAAATTTTTCCTCATCGGAGATCATTTTGCTACTAAATAACACGTCCCAGCCATCAAATCATGGCTAAGTCGAGACTAGTTTCTAAAACTTTACAATCTCAAGCCCAACGGTCCCAACCAAACTTTATGTTTATCCTTTTGTTTAATTTACTTTGTTTCTTTTATGTATTATTGTTGATACCGACCACTCTTTATTTTATCTATTACTTTTTTATGCATCTGTTGTAGGTTGATGAGCCAAGGGCTTTTTGAGAAAAATTAGTGGTACATTGGTGTTTTGGTATGAAGATATGGAAAATTTTTGGCACATGAGATATTGCAATAGATCGTAATGATGCATATTGGCTACTTAGAGAATATATTTTGGTATTTAGTATAAAATTATTTTGTTACTTTGAGAAGGTTTATTGTGTTTCTAATGATGCATCCTCTAAGAATGAATTTCTAAATGCTACTTAGATGTTATTGAACTGAGATGAAACTTTCTTTACTGTTTTGATGTAACTATATCAGTGCATTTCTATTTTAACTGAAGTTGTGATGTTAATTAATTATAAGTGTGCACTTCATATTCTATTTAATTGTCTTATTGGATTCTTTTTAATTTTTATGTGCTGAATAAGTAAGCTTGATGTATTGAAATGTAATCTTGATGTATAAAATTTAAATTGAAAAAAGTGTAAAGCTGTTGTAAATTTCTTTTTCGAATCTTTTGGGTTTCTTTAGTTCTTTTTTTAAATAGATTTCATATTGTTTTTTTAATGGATAGTAAATAAATATAGATTATTTTGGTGTATCATAAGCTTAGTCACAGAGCTATACAACAGAATTAGGTGAAATCCAATAAAGCGATCTAGTTGCAACTTGCAAGTTGTGCTTGGTAAAAGAAAGAAAGCATGAACCTCAACTGGTTACTTGTTAGGGTGCATTTGGATAGGTGTGGGAAGAAGGGAAGAAGGGAAGAAGTATTGGGAAGTGTGTAACTTTGTGAAGAATTTGGATTGTTTATAATTTTTTTTCTTCTTCTTCCTTCTTCTTCTTCTTTCTTCCAACGATCCAAACGCACCCGTAGATATTAGGTACCACTTACTTTTATTCGCCACTGTATATCACTGACCTGAGTAAATTTCCATTTAATTAAACTAAATATTGGATAGAAAAGTTACAATAATAAGGAAGCCAAGTCTAACTCAAAAGGAAAAAAAAAAAAAAAAGAATGATACCTTCTAGTATGTATGTACATGTAGAAATCATCAAATGTAAATAAATTAAAGGTCAAAATAAAACATATTGAGTATATCTTTCTCTGGACTCCATATGCAGCTATTTCCAATCAAGCTTGCAATTTCAAACAGAATATCATTATTCAGCATCTAAGTTTTTCCATAATCAGAGAGGTAGAGTAAATCTTAATAGAAACGCAATAGAACAATGTGCTCAAGTGTGATTGTGGTAATGAACAATTTGATAGAAATTAAAATAATTATTAACGATTTAAAGTATTACTCAAATTTTACCTACTGCAATAAATTTTGCCCTCAACTGAACCAAATTAAGCAAGTATAATACATTATTTAAAATAATTGCGCTTAGACTATTTAAAAATATAGACTAGGCTTCACTGACAAAGGAGTTTATGCTAAGACAAGTCAAATTCGATCCAGAAAAGTACCAGGGGTCTCTCACCTAAGAGCCGACTCGATTGCCAAAGAATTGTGTGAGGGAGTTCATCACCAAAATTGCGCAACAGAGGGGTGAGGGAAAGAGAGATGTCTCGAGTCAGAGAAAAAGAAATGCTTGGAGTTGGAGCAAGAGTCGAATTGAGGTTCTCGTCTGGTTGAGGTTCTGGGGTCCCGGTGAGATGGTACGATAGAGACGAGGGATGTGCGCCGATCTCTCGTTTCGAGTTTGTGCAAACGGAGAGAGAACGGGTAGGGAATCGGACATGGAAGGGAGACGGAGAAGAGTTAACAGAGGGATCTGTATCCTCTATCCTTTTTTTTCCGCTCTAACATCCAACCGTCCATTTCGATCGGACGATCCTCGCTGAGAGCTGCGCATCAGAATTGAAATTCCTAAGCTAAGCTGAGAGACGAGGCAATCCATATATATAATAGGGATATATACAAGGAAAATTGTATGAAACTGAAATCGGATGCCATTGTCACATCACATCATATTAAAATAACAAAAATTCATAATATCTTATTATTACAGCAACTGCTACTCTCCATTTAGACACTAAAAGTTCGTACATTGCCTCTTAGTCATCATTTAAACCTAAGAAATCAAAGAAGAAACCTTTTTCACAACATTGCTAATCTCCTCCAATTCCTCTTCAACCAACTGCTTAAGCTGCTCCTCTTGTTTTGCTTCATCTCCCCCATTTTTACCCATCCCAAGGTCTCCCACCTCTCCCCTCTCTGACCGAAACATAACATAAGACATATCAGAATCGTAATCATTTGGCACCTCAACGATCTTCTTCCCAGTATCCTTCACCCCATCCTCAGTATTTAATATTTCCCCCTTTACCCGGTCTGAGATTAGCAGCCTGAAATTCTCCATGCACCTCTGGTTTTCATGAACCAGGTTCATGTAGATCAGCACCTCCCAGCAGCGCAGGAACTGCTTTTTGTTTATCTTCAGATTCTGACGGACCTGGTCCACAAGACTGGCTGGGGGACCGGTACTGGGTTTGGCAGTACATTTAGAGAGGTTGTTTTCCTTGAGGAATGAGATGACAGATGATATGGCAGGGTTTATTGGTTCATAGGAGAGCAGGCGAACTGCATCCATGCAGGCTCGGAGGTACTGGAGGTACTCTGAGGGTTCTTCAACAGTGATGTCGTGGGCATTTTTTGAAATTGCAACTGAGTTGATTGCTTCAAGGAGTAGCCGGCCGTAGCCCTGGCTCTGAAAAGGAGGCAAGACTAGGATCTGCACAATAATTTAAGATAAAATTTGAATGTCAAAATATCACGAATAGACCTGCGATTGCAAGCATAGGCAGTATCAAAGTTATGACATACTCCTACAAACAGGACTAGCCATCTTTTATGAGGCAGCAGAGATATCTGTGGTTTTCTAGCAGCACATGAAAACATTCCTATAAACATAGAAACACAATCATAAGGACGAAAGAACTCAAACCTGGCCGATTCGCATGCGTGAAGCATCTGGGTAGTAAAAGAAGTGATACACTGTCGCAAATCCTAGCATCTCCACTTTACCATTGCTTAATCCATTCTCTGGTGATCTTTTTACAGCTACATAAATCTCCCATCTTGGATCAGTCACATCAATTGGGTTAGCCCCTACACATGATTACCATTGAAAACAAAACATCAATTGGGTTATTTATTTTATTATTATTATTATTTTATTTATTTACTATTATTAATATTTTTATTATTATTTTTTGGTTGGAGAGGGTTGGAAGAGGGGGGGGGGGGGCACAATTTAAACAAAATATACCATCAACTAAAAGAAGAACAAGAGAAACAAGCCGGCTGTAGAGTAAGCCTGCATTTGCATTCTGCATTCCGAGCCTCATAACCTGTACCAACATTTTACTAACAATTAAAAATATAATAATTGCACTATTATAATAAATGAAAGAATAAAGAAAGCACCTCAATTGAGGGATCCTTGTTATCAGAGTTAGAATTAGAGTACTTCATTGAAGATTCAAGGGGAACCACTTCTCCATCAGCTATAATGTTTCTGAAAATAAGAAACATAACATTAACATTAACAAAAGGAAAATTGGTTTCAAAACCACCATATCAAGTCTGAAACTAACTATACCATCCTTCTTGTGATAAGTTCTTTAGAAAGAAAAAAGAAGCAAGAAAGTATGTAGCGCACAATCTAATTTAAGTAAAATTCCACCTGACATAATCATGATCCTTTGAGAAGGTTTGTACAAACTTCTCCTTGTCCAGTAAAGACTCTCCAAATATGCTCTATGCAAAAGGAGAGAATACTCCATTTCTAATTAGATGTCCAAGAAAAGAAACACGAAAGCAATTTAATGTTGCATGAAGAAAGTTCATTTACCTTGAAAGGAACCTCCAGATCAGTAACACCTTTCCCTCCCTACAATAATGCAACAAGTACTACTTGTCATCTCAATCTTATAGAGTAGATAATATACAAATTATTCTATTTATGGAAGAAAGCTGCTAATAGTGAACTTACTGGGCATTTAGTCAACTTAATTCAAGTATTAGATTTCATCAACTAGTGAATAAAGATAGGGTTTGAGGCTGTAATGCAGTGTCATGGGTACAATGGAAGGCCAGAAATGACAAAACTTTTAGGGATTTAAGGATTAGCGCTGTGGTTCAAGAAGCAAGTCAGATTCAACGATTGCTTTTGTACTGGAAAGATTTATGGTGAGAGAAGTTGAAGAAGCAGGTGGAAGCTTTGAGTCCTGCAACGGCAAACTTTACAGTGCAGCTGGAGGGAGGGGAAGTGGCATTTGATGTTGAAGATTACATGTCATGGGAAGAGAAACTAGAAGGGGCAGCTAGGTGTAAAAGCTGTAATCTGAGAGTACCAGTGCAGCTGAGGTAGAGGTAGTGTGAGATGAAAGTTGCAGTCACTTGTAATAAAAGTGTGTTAGGGTGGCAGAACAAGTGTGGTTGTAGACAGGGGCTTTTCTATGAAAAAGTGGAAAAGTGATGGGTGTTATAGTTATACCCAGTCGTTTCATTTGATAAAGAATAGTGAACTTACTTCACGTTTGCTCTGAAATGATACATCAACATATGCATGGAAAGAAAGCATACTGAGCCAAACATCAATCTGCATTATAAGAAAGGGTTCTGACATGAAGAAGCAGCAAACAGTTGGTTGAAAAAAGGGTTGGTGGAAGAAAATGTATATCAGTATATGGCAATGGCACAGAAAGAAGAATCACCTGCAAACCATTATAGCCATAGATTTTGCCATCTTGACCGAAGAAATGGTTAAGGTCAATGGGTTCGATTTGCAAACAGTTGGTTGATCCAACTTGGTCTGCGGTTTTGACTACAAGTAAAAGAAAAAAGCATATATTTTAGGAGACGAGAGGAGACAGGAAATAAGAGGAAGAAAGAAGAGAGACAGAAAATAAGTTGTACCAGCAAAAATGTTGATGCAATCGTTAGGGTCAATACCAGTATCATCTGCAAGTGCAAGTGTAAGAGTAAGTGTTGTAATATAAATATAAAGAGAGGGAAAAAGGGAAAAGTAATACAGGGCACTGGCACAGCCGCACAGGGTTGTACCGGTAGAGGCGAATCCAACTCGCTTGCGCTTCTTTGGGTGAGGGTCAGAAATGTTGTGCTTAAGCGCCATGAAAGAGCCTACTGCTATGAATGAATGAATGAATCAGTCAACCTCAATCTAGGGTTAGGGTTAGGGTTTTGGTTTTGTAGGGAGGAAAGGTCGATTCAATTGCTAGCAAAAATTGGCGGGAAACGAAAGTATTTATCAGGACTCGGACTGATTTCTGACTTGGGGGGGATTCATTCTATCATATCATATGATATGAAACAATGGGACTCCACTCACTCGCAAATTTCCCTGTCCCCTGTTCCCATTCCCATATCTATTCCCATAGACGAAGTTCATCTATGGGACCGTCGGACCCCGGTCAGGTCCAGGCCTATTTGGGCCTTGTCTTTTTAATTATAATATGATTGAGCTATATAAATAAATATAATAAAGCCCAACCCATCGCCCATCAAATGACCAATTACAATGGGAATCAATGAAATGAAAAAATGAAATGCAGCAGGGCAGCATACTTGACGACTTGATATTATAAATTTATCTATGGAGGTCGTTTCCTGGCGCTCACTCTTCCTTTCCTCCTCCTCCTCCTCAAGGGCCCAACGGCTTCCCAACTCCACCACCATTCGCTGCTCCTCCTCCGAATCCGAATCCGAATCCGAATCCGAGCGCAGAACAATTCTTCTTCGCCTTGTGCAGTCATCGGTGACACTCACGCTCGTCCACTCCTCTCTCCTCGCACCCCCTGCCAGCGCCGCTCAAAAGCAGAAGCAGCAAGGCCTATCCTTGGACGAGCTCACCTCCTGGTCCCATGGCTTGCCCCAGCTGCCCCACCTCACACCCTACGCCCATATCATCTCCCTCGCTCAGCAAGGCCTGCTCAAGCACATTGTCAAGCTGCCCAGTTCCCATTCCGGTTCCGCTTCCCATTCCGGTTTCCGCACCCGCTCCCACCTCGTCCTCCTCGTTCTACACCATGATTCTAGGGTTCTCAAATCCCTTCTCCCAACCCTTCACCGGGACCCCCACTTTTGGGCCCATTGGGACACCTTAGCCCTCGACGCTCTCTGCGTAAATGCCTACACACCCCCTCTTAAGAATTTTACCCCTCCCCACCCCTACCTCGCCTGCCTCACCCACATCCCCATGCGCCTTCTCTCTCTTCTGCTCCCCAACAACAACTCTAACCACCTCCTGCACTTGCACTTGCAGCAGCCCCCTGCCCACGCCCATTCCATTCTACATCAAAATGAAGCTATTGCCAAAAGACTCAACTTGCAGAGAAAGGAAGAGGCCAGAAGAAAGAGACTCATGGACAGGAGAATGAAGCTCAAGGAGTCTGTCAAACAAGCCGAGTTCAAGTCCCTCAACATGAGCGACACATGGCGTGAACTCGCAAAGGACAACAATGTGGCTATTTTGGTGGGTCTTTTAATCTTCTACATCTTTTACAACACTGTGGTCCTCAGTTATAGGAAGCAACAGAAAGACTACGAGGACAGGATGAAAATAGAGAAAGCCGAGGCAGAGGAGAGGAGCAAAATGCGACAGTTAGAGACAGAAATCGATGGGAGACAAGGGGAGGAAGATGAAGAAGCCGAGGGGCAAGGAGAGGAGAAGAACCCTTACTTGAAGGTGGCCATGAGGTTTATGAAGTCGGGGGCAAAAATTAGGCGCAGGAATAGGCGCAACCCCCAGTATTTGGATAGGGGTGCTGATGTGAAGTTCAGTGACGTGGCTGGGTTGGGAAATATTCGTGTGGAGTTGGAAGAGATCGTTAAGTTTTTCACCATGGCAGAGGTATATCAGTGGAGAGGCGTGAGAGTTCCCAGTAAGTACTTAGCTGCTGCTTCCTAAATATCTCACTCCCTTTGTCTTTCTATGCAAGGGTTTATGTTGAACTGTCCCAGCATGCTGTGCCATTCAATGCCATGGACATGATCGAAAACCAGCATAAACAAACAAAATGCAATTTAAAATCTAATTAACCCATAATTGCACAAAGAAAATAATATTGGGGTTCTTTTGCAAAACCGATGCACTACTTAAACAGGTGTTTATGTGACCATGACGGTTCATTTCATCTACCTGGTTAAACTCGTAATGATGAGATAAATAACAAGGTTTCAAATTTTTTTTTGGCTTTTCGTTGAATTTAGTGTAGTTTACGTAGTTTGTCTAAGTTCTAGAATCTAAACATCAATTGAATAGGTGGGATACTGTTGTGTGGGCCTCCTGGAGTCGGGAAAACGTTATTAGCAAAAGCAGTGGCAGGAGAGGCGGGTGTCAACTTTTTCTCCATCTCTGCTTCTCAATTTGTTGAAATTTATGCTGGAGTTGGTGCCTCCCGTGTTCGTTCTCTCTATGAAGAGGCCAGAGAGAATGTAAGCTCCTTAATCCCAATAGAACTCATGTTTTTTAGATTCTTTTGGTTGCTGCCTGCTTTGACTAAACTTAAGCAAGTAAAACCTTGAAAGGAGGTTACCTTGTACTATTTCTGTCTTAATGTCTTGACTTATATTTTTATTGCCCAAGATCACAAAAATAAAATGTAAAGCACTGCAAGATTACATGGGGGAAACAAAGGCTTTTAGCCAAGGGGAGAAAGCTTTTGACATGATTTACATGACTAGGCACCATCAGTAGTATTCATAGATGAGTTGGATGCAGTTGGAAGAAAGCGTGGTCTTGTGAAAGGCTCTGGCGGACAGGAAAGAGATGCTACTCTCAATCAGGTTTCTTCTATTCTTACTGAAGTATTAAATCCATGCATTACACACAGCATGCACTCACATTCTTACAATGGGACCACTTTCACCTTACAAAAGATTGAATTTGCTACGTCTTCAGCCCATTTTTCTGGGCATCTAGTTGAGTTGTATTTAGGTATGAGAATAAATATGAGTTTTATACATCCCTTAATATATAGGCTACCAAACAGGGTGTTTGATGCAAGTTCCTAAATTTTGTTTTCTTTTCTTTTGAATTCAAGCTACTTGTATGCTTGGATGGCTTTGTCAGCAAAGGTCAGGTGATAACTATAGCTGCAACAAATCGGCCCGACATACTAGATGACGCCCTTGTCAGGCCAGGGCGATTCGACCGTAAAATTTACATTCCTAAGCCTAGCTTCATGGGCCGTATAGAAATTCTCAAGGTACTCTAATTATATTTCTTTTTGTTTCCACATTTTCTTCAAGTTACAATCATCTCTAGCCAGTACTCTTTTTAGTTGATTTCCAAGATGCCTTTTTGAACTGAGGCTCATATTAACTTTACACACACTCTCTTATTATGCTTAATTTTTTTTGGTCATGAAATTCAGGTGCATGCAAGAAAGAAACCGATGGCAGATGATGTAGATTATCCTGTAGTTGCGAACCTGACTGATGGAATGGTCGGTGCTGAGCTGGCTAATATTATAGAAATTGCTGCACTCAACATGATGCGTGATGGCCGCTCTGAGGTTAGTTCCTCTTTTGAGGTTCTAATTTTTTTTTTCCATGTGTTTCATCCTCATAGTATTTTTTTCCTTGTTGTTTTTCTGGAGTGGCAGATAACAACAGACGACCTACTGCAAGCTACACAGACCGAAGAGAGGGGAATTTTAGGGAAGAAGCAGAGAAGTCCTGAAATATGGAAGCAACTTGCACTCAATGAAGCTGCCGTGGCTGTTGCAGCTGCGAACTTTCCAGATCTATGCAGTGTTGAATTTGTATGCTAATATTTAAACCCTGAAAATAATTGATTCAAAATACAAGAAACTAAGATAAAACTGACCAGTATGAACCTTTGGGTATGTATGTAGTCTTTCACCAAACAAGGAACTGGGAACTAAACCCAGTTCTTGTTCCTTGTTCGCAATTCCCTGATTTGGGAGAACTGGGGACAGCCCAGTTCCTTGTTCCTGTTCAGGAACAACCCAGTTCGTGGGTTCCCAAACATTAAATTTAAATCTGGAGTTATTGACAGAGCACATTTTGAAGTTTAGGTAACAATTGCCGCTCGAGCAGGAAAAGACTTGGGATATGTGCGAGCTAAAGTCAATTACATGAAGTTTAATGAAGGCATGCTTAGGTGCTTCTTTACCCTTTGTATTTTATTTATTTATTTATTTATTTTTCAAATTCTGACCTTTTCTTTTCCTTTATACATACGCTTGGCAGCCAAAAGAATCTGCTTGATTATATAACAGTACAGATAGCACCTCGTGCTGCTGATGAAATATGGAATGGTGAAAGTCAGGTATGTCTTGCATGTGAAAATTTCCAGTGTAAATTTCACTTTTATATTTAATGCTTTAACATTCAAATCAATTGTATTTCAGATTAATTTATGATTTTTTCAGCTGAGCACTATTTGGGCAAAACCGGCAGATAATGCCAGATCAGCTGCACGGAGATTAGTACTCAGTGGTCTCTGTGGAAAGCTTAACGGCATACACAACTCGTGGGTTGAAGACAATGTTAATGTAAACAACGCCCCCCCCCCCCCCTCCCCCCCCCTTTAGTTTTTAAAACCTGAACTGATGCATTTGCCGTTCTAATTGTCACTTACATTGGGGCTATAAATGGAATGGATACAGAGCGGATGATACTAAAACTGTATCTGTATCCAAATTATATCAAGCATTATTGATATGGTTATGGATATTAAACTGATAAATGCTTCTCTGCGCCATATGGAACAGATAAGTGGCGAATATGAACTCTGATGGAGATAAAGAATATATTATTGGCCAATTCTGCTAACAAATATACAAGAATAACAAAAATGCACTTTTTAGGATCATACATCAATGTTTAATAATTACAAAATTGAAGACAAATTTGCATATACCATTTGATATTCACAACAGAGCTTTTGAAAGGAAGGCAAAAACTAGAATGAAAGATTGGCAAATAAAAATATGTACAATACAGATATTGCCATCTTTCTAAGAGACTATAAATTGTCCGTATTTGTATCTGTTCCTGCATCATTTTTACCTTAATAAATTTGCATCTGCATGGATACGGATTATGATATAGGTGCAGGTTATTTTTTGAAAATTGTTGAGGAACCGTTGTGTACTTTTGGACAATATCCCTTCCATTTACAGCCCTAATTCACATAATGTAGCATATTCTTTGTTCCAGAGGGAAAAACAAAGTAAGAATAGAAAAATAGTATGTTGTTTGCTGAAATTCTATAAAGTTGTTGTTTACTTTCAGGAAATTGACCTGGAGGCCCTTAAAATTTTGAATAATTGCTACAGCCGTGTAAAAGAGGTATGCCTATGCTGTGTTCTGATGGTCTTCACTTCATGCTCTTCAATTGTGCTGTTGTACATGCTAACCAAATGCTTTCTGGCTTTTCCAGATACTGAATCAAAACCGGGGGCTTTTGGAGGCAACTGTTGATCAGTTAGTGGAGAAAAAGAACTTGTCTAAGAAGGAATTTTCGGATTTGGTAAGGAAGTTTGGGAATCTCGAACCTGTGTCTTTAGATTTAGTTGAAATTAGAAACTCTAAACTCCTTCAGTTTAGAGAAATGATGATGACGAATAAGGATTAAGCAAAATAGAAGCCACCTTCTGTCTGAAGTAGTCCTTTTTGTAGGATGTAGGATATTTGTTTGATGTTTGGAATAAATCAAATCTTATAGCTATAGTTATTCAATTTGACCTTTTATCTTTTATTTTCATCCTTATCTCAAATTTCTGATGGAATTTTATCTTTCCTTATTTTCTTTTCTCAAGAGTGTGCTTTTAGGTTGGTTTATTATGCTGACTGGTTATTCAAAACTGATGTACGTTAAAACCTAAAACTACCAGATACGCAACTGAAACTTTTGGTGTTGACCTGCTGCAAACCTAGCCCGTTCAGTTCGTTACAACTTCTAAGCAGGCAATGATATATTGTACTAAATGTCAGACCCCAGGCAAATTTTTATGGCATGTTTGAAACTCTAAAACTTGACCTCATTTTCATCTCAAAGAATTATGAGATGTCTTCTCACACAGTAAATATTGGAGATATTATTTGTGTTTTCATTTCTCCATGAATTGGTCATTTATAACCCATGAATACATTGAAAGATATTTCTTAATTGCATCGATTAATCCAATAATATAAAAAATCCGAAAATATATTTGTTTTTGCGTTGTGCCAATTCCTCCTATATATTATATTCTTGGGATGCGAGAGTTCAATTCCCATGCAATTCCCAACGCCCTATCATTCTACAAGTAAATAAAATGAAAATAGGAAAACAATAATGAGCTTAACGTACATATTTTATGGAAATTGTTCCAGACAAAACAAAAGAGAAATTAGCGCTTCTAGAGTCTAGACCTGTTTTAAAAACCATCATCTTCGTAACAATATTGTGCTGCTTCCAAAATACTTCGTACACGATTTCTCCCCGAGCAACGACCATTTCATCTCCATGCAATAATACATTCGATTCCTTTACCATAATGCTGATAATGCCATGCCATCTACAAATCAGATAACCCCGAGAGGCACGGTGAATTGCACGGAATACCACGTGTTTATTGTGATTTTTTTCTCTTTAGTTAGTGCAGTCAGTGTAAAAATAATAACAATCAAATCTACACTTGGAATTTTTCCCACATATTTCAAGTGATTTCTTCCCATATGAAAGAAGGTTTAAAATTTATATAGATCCATATGAGAATGCGCTACAGAAGATCAAGTTTTGGATCGAATGCATGTAAACTATTAAAACAAAATTAGCAAGTTGTGATGACAAGTTGTACATGCCAACTTGAGGGGGGGGGGGTAATACAACTCGGTATACGACTGGTGATGTGGTCTGTGTGTTCACAGGAATCCTGCATGCATCATTCAGCTGAGTGTTCAGCCGAATTAGATCCCGAACATTATCCCGAAAAGGTCAAATTTGGTAACAAAGAATACCCCAAGTCGGCACCAACCTCTCAAAGATGGAAAGGAATTGATGGCACATCTAGAGAACATTTCCTTTTGTGAAAATAAGATATTTTCTTGTGTGACGAGATTTAATGTATATGGCAAGTGAATAAAAAAAAAGAAAAATAAATAAAGAGGTATCTTTGGAAGGTAATGTATATCTCCATTATAATTTTCATATTTAATTCATTTTTCTTCCTCTTGCAATGTACAAAAAATAATAGAAAAGAGTGTGCGTGTGTGTGGAGGATGTAGGTGATGAGTAGATTTTATATACATATTTTGGTAGTGTTTTGACTCCAAACTAAACCAATTTGACTTGAGTTAGATTAATTAGGGTCATTTTAATTAGGATTTTGTGTCAAGAATGAGCTACTACCATAATTCCTACTTCAATGCAGATTTTAGACAAAAACATGACTTGGATGAATCAATGATGATGTAGAGCTCCTTGTAAGCTTTCCACTGATTTTTGAATCGCCTAAAACGGAGTCCGAATGAAGGAGATATGGGAAAAAATACTGAACAATGCGCAGTGCTGAAATTTCCAAACGGACTGTCTGAAAAGTCAGACTCACCGTTTGACTTTCGTAGGAAAAAATGTTATTTTCAGCTAGTTTCCAACCGGTCCGTCTGGAGGCTCAAACGGTCCATCTAGAACCTTCCAGAATTAGCAGTAAGTGGCCGTTTTAGAGGTTATTCTTGGTGGGGTGGTTATTTTCTACTCCCAACACGTCCAAAACAAGCATCATGCGTCTCTAAACAATTCCAATGCCTATTTAAGAGGACTTTGAGGATACAAGACCATATAAGATCATAGAAGGGCATACATAGTGGTGTTTAGATCCAAGGTCAAAGTCTAGGGTTAGCCATAGAAATATCCGAGAGATTAGTCTCAAGTTCAGATCGTGGCAGCGTTAGACGGGTCGTTTGCAACAGCAACGAGTCGTTTAGAAGGGGATTTCGACAAATTCAAGGGAAAGCAAGGGCAATTGGTTGTAACTTCTCTTATTTCTCTTGTTTGTTCGATGCCTTTTAGTTGTTGATTTGTTATTCTAGGGCTATAGTTGTAAACTTATTTGTTTAGTTGTTTATTTGCTTAGTTATTTTTTTATGTGTTTTTATCTTTCATGATTTAATTGATTATGTGATATCATTGATTGGTAGGGTAGAATTGATTATACCAAGTAGATTAAGGCTGTTGTCCCTAAAGAAAGGCCTAGAGGGGGTGAATAGGCACAATTTTGGTTTCCTAAACCGGTACGGTCAACGTTTGGTTCAAATCAAGTTTGGTCTAAATACAACACAAGTCACAAGCAATTCACAAGCAATTTAAATAAAGAGAAGAGAGAAAGAAATGACACGCGAATACGCGATATATTACGGAGTTCCGACCCGCTAGGAAAGGATAGCCTTAGTCGTAAGTCTCCGAGAGTTTCGCAACCACGAAAGGGCGCACTCCGTTCAATTCCACAACGAACGTGTCTACAACTTCGAACCGAATCACCTTGTTATAAGAACTCTCAATGTGGATCGGCCTAACTCGAAAGAACAAGAACAAACTCTCAATTGGATTAAGGCTCTAACTAAATCACTCAACTAATCTAGCAATTAGACAATAGATTTGGTCTAGACACTCTAATCTCAATGAATTTGCAAAATAAATTCTCAAACACAATATAGCAATGATTCTAGCTGGTTGGAGCTCAAAAGGAAGGATTTAGTAAGGTTGCAAAAGTGTCAAACCAATCCCAAAGGGGTTGGTATAAATAGAGGGCGCCAACAGCTCCAAACCAGTTAGAAACAGACTCTAGCGTTGTACAACACTATATGGCATTGTACAACGGTAGACTAGTCGTTGAAAAATCAAACGGTAACAGACAATGCCGTTGTGAGTTGTCAAAGTGTTGTGTAATGCCAGGAAGCATTGCACAACGCAGTAACTAACTGCCAAAGCAAAAGCTCGACAGTTCCGTTGGAACATGTCAGAGCGTTGTGCGGTGCTAGAGAGCGTTGCACAACGAAGTATTAAGAAAAGGGGAAGCAGCTCTGACTGACTCAAACACAATTGTTAAAACGGACTCTGCCGTTATCCTAGAGGTAACGGGTTCAATTCCCGCTGGGCGCGGAAGAGGGATAAACTCTAATTTACAGAGTGGGCTAAAGCCTCTATAAATAAGTAGCCTCTTATTTTAAAAAAAAAATACAATTGTCAGAACGTCATACGACGCTGAATGTCATTACACAACGATAGCGTTGCTCAACGCTGTTCAGCGTTAGCAAACGCAACCTGCAGATTTGCATACAAAACTGCTGTCTTGCATGCATGCTGCGTGCATGGAACATGGATCATGCACGCAGCAGCAGTGTCTGAGCAGTGTTGAGGTGCCTGCATCAGACCAGCGTTGTCCAACGCTATATGGCGTTGCACAACAAATAAAGCGGCAATGTTGTGCAACGTTACATAGCGTTGCATAACGCTCTGACAAGAAGAGATAACAAAATCCAAGGTTTCTCTTCAAAAGATGCAGCGTTGCACAACGCTAGTGAGCGTTGTGTAACGCTGCCTCACCCTTGTCAGAGATTTTGCAATTTCAGAATGAATTATTAAAGCGTTGTGTAACGGCAAGTAGCGTTGTACGACGCTAGACAGAAAAACTGAGCATTTTAACAACAAATTGATTGAGATTAGTTTAGAGTTAAAAAATACCTAAACTATTGACTCTAACTAGTCCAAAGCAATCTCTTGAAGCTCCAAAACTTGTGCTAAACTTACTTTAATCCATTCTTTAATAATTTAGCTATAAAACACTAAATGGATATGTTAGTTTAACGGTTTGGTGTTGTTTTGCAAATCGGTAAATTGAGAGAAAAGGTTTAACCCAACAAAGGCCTTGTCTAGTATGGTAATAATAATCTATACCTTTGTATGAATTGATTGACTAACTTGAGAATAGTGGTAGCTGATGAGTGAAACTAGAATTTAGTAGCCGAAGATGAACCTTTCTCGTAACGATGGTTGTGAGATATCCTTTGAATTGAAAGATAGACTTAGAAAACTTAAGCCAATGGTGATGACCAAATCTTAGGGTTTCTAAAAGGGAAGTAGTAGATTAAGTTGAGATATACTAACGATGGTTAGTATATGGTAATCTAGAATCAAAATACGATTCCACACACATATTAGGAATAACTAAGCGGTAAACAGTTTCACGGCTCAAACAGATCGTCTGAGATATCAAATGGACCGTTTGGGAATTGAAGTGAACAGATTAAGTTGAAACCAGAAACCCTAAAATTCATATTTGCTGATTATCTCCCATTTAGTTTTAGTTTGACCTTGATTTTAGACTTATGATTTGAACCCACCTTCAATTCTTTGAACACCCAAAATAGTTGAACTCGTCTAGCTAATTAATTAAAGTAGAAGACCGATATTCCAACACCATCCCTCTGATTCGACCCTTAGCTTTACTACAACAGATTAAATTAGATAAAACGAGGTTATTTTTTACTAGGTTTGCACCCGATCAGTAGGCACCAAGTTGGTGTTGAACCTCGTTAAATTATTGTGTTCTCTTGTATCTAAATTGCGTGATTGTTATTCTGAGATCTTCGTCCTGACTAGTCCTAAGGGGCACGGTTCTTGTGCAGTTGCACTTGAATCGTGCCTCGTCAAACCTAAAAAATTCAAACTTCCGCTACATAGACGCTCGAATTCTTAACATGGTATCAGAGTGTGGTTCAAATATGGAAGGACAAAACAGAGACGATAGAAAGCAAATAATTATTCGAAGCAAGTGCAAGGTGGGTGTTTCTTCAACCAAAAGAATGCATGGAGATAGACAATCATTCGAGTGGCTTTCTACATCGACTTTGGAGCACGAGCAACGACATCAACTGTTGAAAACAAACAGTTTGACTATGTGTACGACTTCATAGACCTAGAACAACTGTGTTCAGCTCAGATTGCAGGAGGTATGGATGAGAAAACGACACTACAACTAATCCACGTTATTTGAATTGCTTTTCTATTTCTCTGTGTGTAATAAATATATAATTGAATATTCTCGTGTTTGAGAAACACTGTAATAATGTAGTAATATTCTCGTGTTTAGATTAAGGGTTTAGATCGGATAAGATAGTGAGGGAGACACTGCTATCGGTTGGGAGAATGGTACTAGTGCCAGCTTTATAATTGTTTGAGAAAAGTTTTTTTTTTTTTGTACTTTTTTATTAACTGGTAATGGGAAGCGGTAGGATCCAAAAGATGGTGAGAGTTGACGGGAAATATATGTAAATTCATATAAAAGAAAGCTCATTAATTTTATTATTTTGGGCATTTCATTCAAATCTCATCTTCCTATAATTAAATGTCCGCGCTAGTGCTGCAATTTCTACTTTGAAAATTATTCATAACAGATCTCACATACAAAAACACTCCGTCACAGAATTCTTTAATACAATAATAAAAAAAAAACAGATAAAACACTTTAGAGAGGATTATCAATATTACAAGGTACAAATATATATGTATATATAACAACATAACTCCCATAGCTCCAACTACAACTAAAGAATCATTTCCTACAAACATCGACACACAAACAAACAATATCGCCCACTTGAGAACCTAAACTTCCCGACATTAATCAAGCTGACACAATGCAACTGGAATTACAGCTTCTTTGGCAAATTATAAGTCTTCTTTAGGAACCTGGTCGCAGCTTCATCATTCCTATAGCACAAAACACGCAAAAGTGTATTGGCCTCATTGGGACTCCAGTTGCCGGTAGTGGGTGGAAGTGGAAATCGGGATTTCACAGCTGACCCAAAAGCCTCCGTAACCATTCTTTTATACCTCTCCACTAGGGTCTCACTGTCGGCCCGAAACAAGGTCAACACATTTTTAGCCTGTGATGAGGCTTTCTCTACCACTTCATCTGGCAAACCATCTCCATCAGCCAAAAATAAAGCTTTCAACGACTTGAAATCCTCCTCCAAAATTTGTGAATCTTGACAGGTGAATGCACGTTGCGGACCCCCTGCTAAGAGTACTAGTAAGAACCCATCAAAAGCAGCCTTCATTAAGGCAGTTATGACCCGGTTACGGACTCGGTTGTGAACTGTGCCCGAAATGACTTCCAGTGTCGGGTCGAGCTCCTTAATAAACGAGTCTATTCTATTAGAAGCAGTATCGCCTAGGTAGAGGCTCTCCCATAGCACATGGCTCATGTCATGAAAGACAACTTTGTATGCAGTTGTTTCACACAGGGTTTGGATCCCTTCTTGGCAAGAAGATAGAGATAATTCGAACTTGATATCTAACCCGTCAGTTATGTCGGCATGGGCATTTTCGACATTTCTCAAGCAGGTCTTGATCTTTTTCTCGAGGTTTTCTAGCTCAGTCCTAATATGATAAATAGTGTTCATCCTTGTGCACAGCTGGGGGAGGCTAAGTGAATCTCTACCATTCATCGAGCCAACTTGAGATCGCCTCCTTGGAGGGGTTTGGGTCAGCTTTTCTTTTTTCTTCCACAGCTTTGAGCCAACTTCACACCGTGTCAGGGCAGGAATCGCCGGTATAAAAGTGCTTCTTGTTCCTACAAACAGTCATAGACTATTAACTAATGCATATGCATTCTTGCAAAAAGTTGAAATGGGCATATCACAAGGTAAAAAGGTCATTGCTGATATCCTCACTTCCCACAAGAACTAGTTTACAACAACAACAACAACAACAACTAAGCCTTTTGTCCCAAACAAGTTGGGGTAGGCTAGAAAGAAACCCAAACTAGTTTAATTTTCCTACAAGAACTAGTTTAATTTTCCTAAATTGAGATCTGAGTGCTAGGGAGACTGTTGTACTGTTTTGATTACCCAGTGTTTAACAGAAGGTTACAAAGAATTTCTTCATGACTCCAGCTTATTTCTGTTCGCCTAAAAGCTTAACTACTCTCTTGGGAATTTCATTAAATTTTCAATATGTAACAATTTTTTTCAATACAAATAAAGAAAGACTAAAGTCCTAATTCTTACCACAACCAGACTTGGCTTTGGAAGCGTAGTGTTGAAGGCTGCGATCTAACCCGAGAGTTAAGTCGGGCAGCAAGGCTTGGTGCATGGGAATAGGCAACTGGAAATATGCATCCAATGTTTCATCTATTATGCGTAGTACTTCCACTGCTGATGGCGCGCAATTTGCCCTATTTGCCCCAGGATTCCACGTCTGTTTTTTAAGGTCCGAAAAAAAAATCAATATAAGAAATATTTGACAGATTATGATGCAAAATTTAGGGCTTTTGCATGATTGTAGGCGAGTCACATTAGTGAGACTATTGCTTGTACATGACTCAATCCCTAGTATAATTGGTTTGCTTGTGTATGTAGCAATACAACGCGCAAGTAGTATCACTGCTATATGTCAGTAATCAGTTAACAAGCTCAGGTTTTTGTGCAAGTCCTTAACACAAAAGTGTTAATTCAGATAGAAAAACAGTAATAGGCTGTGAAACACAGAGTAGAAAAAGCACGAGACCTCTTGTTGCAAGTTGCGGTCAACCCAGTCCTTGAGCCGGTCAACACGAGTCTTAATCCAATCTCTCACTAAATTAGCAATAGCCAGCTCTGCCTCATAAGGCGGCATCTCTCGAATCAGCCCTTTCCCCCCATCTTCACTATCAACAGAATCCTCTACCGCTATGCTAACCAAATCCTTCTCCAATTTATCTGCTGATTTTAAAACTTGAACAGAATCTGCGGTAAGCTCAGCCAGACCTGATATGAACTGCTTGAGCTCGTTTCCATAGCATGAGTGCAGAGTTGCAACTGCCACACCAGCCGCTAACGGGTGCCATTTCTTGAATATGGGGCTAAAAAGGTCCTTCTCTTTTTTCGCAAGGTCACCTATGTCTTTTGCAAGAATTGAGAGGATTGGGGTAGTAGGCGTATTTTGGTACTTGTTGCCTGACCTTCTGTTCAAATCAACCTCCTCCATTCTCTATTTAAATGAGAAAGGGTATGAGAATTAGGGTATCACAATACCAGTTACTGTTTTTTTTTTTTAAAAAAAAAGAACCCAATAGTTTATATGATTACATTCCAGTTGTACTACAGAGAGTAATGCTAAATTACATTACAGAATATTAAAATGAGGGTCGTCTATCACAATTTGACACACCTGAGCAAAAGCTGTCCGCAGGGAAGAGCGTATGTACGTATCAATGGTACTTCTTGCCACGTCAGTTTCTCCTTTTCTCCTGCGCCTATACTCGTGCGATATATCCTCTACCAGTATCTGAGCTGAACACACACCTAATGAAACAATGCATTGCATGGCCTCTATATTAGTTGCATTAAATGCTTCGTGATAGGCCAATAGCCTCTTTTCAGCCCACCCCATAATGGAACTAAGTGTGGAACTCAAAATTTGACAGTAGACTGGGTCTTTGTTTGTCTTTGCATCCTTTGCCACCTCGGCAAGTAGTGCATCAGCTGCTAGCAGTAGGTCAGTGTCCACTTGACCAGTAGTGACATACTGGTTGAACAATACCCATGTGAAACATAGATTATGGTATATTTGGGTTACACCGAGGATAGTCCAGGTTTTCTTGATCAACTCTAGCAGCTCGTCGACTTCATCTATCAAGGAACCATCATCACCAATCTCAAAGCAAGATTCTAGAAGCTTCTGATAGATATAGAGATTGAGTGGGGATCCATCAGCCCAATGACAGGAGTCGGAAGCTGAGCCATCAAAAGAGCGAGTGGCGAGAGAGAGAACAGCAGTGCGTAAAAGCTGCATGGACTCGGTGTTGCGGCCTGTCTCTAAAGGTGTGTGAGTGGCGGTGCGTAGGATTTGTGTGAGACGGTGGGCTGATGGGTCAGATGGGTGCAAGGGGATGAATGGGTGAAGCAGTAAGCCGGCTTGAAGCATGGTGAGGTTGCGGGTGCGCCAGGAGTGGTACTCTTGTGGGTCGGGGAAGTCAGAAGACTTGAACTGTTGCAGGAGTTCTAGAGGTAGAACCATAGATTCGAGGCGGCGGCCGAGCTGACTAGCAGCGATGCGGAGCAAGCCTCTACGGATGCGAGCGTCGGCGTGGTCGGGAATGGACATGTGGATGCGCATGAGGTCGGCGAGGGTGGCGGGTTTCTTGGTGGGAGAGTGGAAGGGGGTCTTGGTCTTGGACTTGAGGCCGAGGGCCTTCTTGACCTTGCTGGCGGCGGCGGCGGCGGAGGTGAGGGAGCGCTGCAAGGAGGGGGAGGGGGAATTGCCATTGCCATTGCCGTTGCCATTGGGGGACTGCGACTGCGACTGCGGCTGCGGCGTGTAGGTGAGCGGCCGGGACCCCGCCGAGGTGCGGCAAGCGGACACGAATATCTCGTAGGCGGTGTGGCGGAGATCCAGATCCGACAAGGGCAGAGCCAGCGAGCCGAAGGGGCAGGGGAGAAGGGATTCGCTTTGATTCAATTCGCGCCGGGACTGGGAGGAGGCCATTGATAATGATTCAATTCAGTGATCTGACCTGATCTGATCTCTCTCTCTTAATCTCTTTCTCTTACACAGGTAAAGCAGTTGTTGCTGTTGCCATGACAGAGAGAGAGAGAGAGAGAAAAGCAACAAACGGGCTTAGTCCAGTCCAGTCTACTCACAGCCAGGCACCTTAGTACCTGACCTTACCTTACAGCCTACACCCTACGGGTCCGTATCCTCTGCTCACCTTTTAAGGTGAGCAGAGTGCCTACCTCTGATCCGAGCCGTTCGATCTCATCTCGACGGTTAAAATTTTTCGGGCCTTACAATCTGGTTACATGCACGGAGCTCCCTTAACCGTTAAGATTACATCTAACGGTTCAGATCAGAAGTGAGCAGAGTGCTCACCTTAAAATGTAGGCAGAGGATGTGATTCCACACCCTACACCCTACAGCTTACAAGTGCTGTTTCTCTTTTCTTTAAACATGTAATTATAAAAAAAAAAAAACACGCTCCCCACTGCTCGGCTCTTCTGTGCCCCTCTCTGTGCAGCACCGCCTCGTCCTATCACCGTATCACCAAACCACCTCTCTTTCTTACGCACAAACCATTCTATTTTTATTACGCACTCTTATTGTAATCAGGCCACTTCTTTAAATAATTCAAAAGAAAAGAAAAAAAACAACAACAACCACCACCACCACATTTAAATATACGAACATACGAACATACATATATTAGAAAAGAGCAGTTAGACAGAGTTTTGGATAAAACCCAACAAACGGTGGCAAGTAGGACGTCGCTTTCTTTCCAAATCAATTTCAATTTTTTTTTCTATTTCCATGGCACCTAGAATTAGACTTCCATTTTTTTTTTTTACTTTTTACAAATATTTTAATGTAAATGTTAATTCTAAAATAATTATTAACGAGTTAATAGTTATTCTTGACTTCTTGTTCAACAATATTTAATATAGTTGTGAGAATTATATTAAATAAGTAGGCCTAATTTATCAAGTCTAATTGAGCCCGAATAGAATGCAATTAAAAGGACCATTAAATATAAAGTTTAATATATTAAATGAAAGTTTAATTAATTAGATTAATTAGCCAATTTAAGTCCATTAGAGGCCCGCCATTTAATAGCATAAGTATAATTAGTTATACTAATCATTAGATATGATTTGAGCATTAAAACGAATGAAGATTTTCGGCCAAAAACCTAAGCTAATCATATTTTCTCTTTTGCTCAAAACCGTGGCCGCCACCCTAATCAAAGAAGAAAAGAAATTTCATCTTCTTCTTTCTTGTCTTCTTTTTTGCATTCTATAGGAGCTCATGTGTTGAGCACTAGTTCCACTTAATTAAACAAGTTGATTAATTGGAATAGAATAGAGGATTAGTCTTGTTCTAAGTGTGCTAGCACGTACTATTAGAACTTGGTTAAACTTCTAGGTGGACTCGAGGTGGTTACCGGCGACTTGATGGTGGAGACGAGCACGCCACCGACCATTCAAACCTTCCAAATACGATTTTGGAAGAGGTAACTTCCTACACGTCTTGTATTAAATGTTAAATCGTTTGTTTGACTACTGTTAAATGCTTATTAATCGTTAATAAAAAATTAAAATTGCACAAGGATATGAGTTCCTAATATAAACCAATAAGACTTAAGCCAAGAAATGAGACTTGAAACTTAGGTTTTATAGACGAGTTGAATTAATTGATTATACTTGACTTGTAACAAAAGTTAGGACTAAGGAGGGTTAATTAAGTCATAAGTCTGCACAAATATCGAATGAAACCAAAGGTAATATGCAACTTCACCGACAGACTATGCGATTTTAGAACTATTAGTTTAGAATTGTTTATTTTCTTGCAACTGTTTTAGAATTTAATTCAACTTCAAACTTTCTTGCAAGTTGTATCCATACTTGATTAAATGATTTGGGTTAGAACTTGATTAATAGAATATTTCATCCTTGTGGATCGACCCCAAATTACTCAATAGAAGTCGTATGCTTGCGATTAAGTTGAGTGTATTTGGATATAAATATTAAAGCCCTTAAATTCACGTCAATCTTTTAACACCGTTGTCGGGACGGTGGCCATTATCATTTTTTATCCTTATTGAAAATCAGCGGTAGACTAAATTTATAGAACCTATTCTCATGTGGAAAGATCGAACCATCTCAAACTTGAAAATCAGCGATAGACTAAATTTATAGAACCTATCCTCATGTGGAAAGATCGAATCATCTCAAATTTGAAATCAAACTCATATGAAATAAATAATGACACATAACACAATCCATATGTTTATTTCATCGGGTCAAGTCCTGTGCTATGTTCCAATAACATACATATATGCAATTAAGTTGGTAACTCTTTACCTATGATTTGTAGAACTTAATCATCACTTAACTTGCATTCTAATCTTATATGATAATTAATGTTCCTTGTTAATTATCAAAATTATGGACATTTTAGATTTATTATTGTTATTCTAAAGAATGATCCACAGAGATTTACAATTCAGATCCTCAACCTGAATGATCTGTCAATAATAAACCTAGAAACAAATGATTAAATATCATCCATAACATAAACTAATATTTAAATCATTAAATTATTGACTTCTAGGACATAACTCCAACACTAATTACTCGAGTAAGATCATCATAACAACAAACATCAAGGTATCAATCATCATTACAGAAACAAACAAGAAATATTAAGAGATTACAACAAATCAGATGTGAATCTCTTGCTTGGTTTTTGTGGCATGAACTGAACTCCTCGCTCGACTTCATGTCTCAACAACTGAAGACAAGAGATTGGCTCACTTCTCCTCTGTAATAACATAACTTCTCTATAAAATTGGGAACACTGAACTTTAGAGATCCCTACCCTTTTATAGTGATGGAAAAGAACTGCCGAGGGCAGGAGTGCGCTCAGAAGTGGGTCAGATCGTGACAGAAATCATGTTGGAGTGGTTGCCAAATAATTGTCTTGAAAGTGGAAACTACTTGATAGATCTCATAGCGGTTTGCTTAATGATGTAGTCTGCCAGCCTGGAATATTTCAACCTGTCTCCTAGCCTTCTCCAGCTTGGTTTCATTATGTCTGCTTAATCCATCCCATCTGGCACTCTGTCGAGTCGCTTGAAAATTGTCACTAATTGCATATTCGATGCCACATTTGATGATTGTCCTGTCAAAATACAAAAGGGTATGATAGCCTCTAAAAATTAATAAAAACAAGTAAAAACTAAGTTAAAATCACAGAAAGTTCATCATAATTTGTCCAAATTAGGTTAAAACCTAGATATGAAAACGTCCTATCACAACGTCATTCATAATTTGTGATGTTAAGCATGAATGTGTCTTCACATGGTAATTCTTCTGGGCATGCTCTGACATGGTACTCTGTGTTGCTTGCTTCTCATTCAAATAGACTGCAGATGGTGTCATTATCTATTCATTGAGGTCGACTGATATGATATCCAAATCATCTGGCAAATCAAGATTTTCTAGGATTGTCGTCCTTGCAATATTGCCTTGACCTCTTCTGTAAATTTTGGCAAAGTGACCCTCCTCTCCACAAATAAAACGCTTACATTTCTAGACCATGTCTGAATGCTTTCTGCAATCTCTGGTAATCGAGTTGATTACCCGCAACAGAGATTCTCTTGTCTGAATAATGCTAATACACCTGGTGTTGTGTTGTGAACAAGCCTCCTGCTTGATAGAGTATTTCGGCAGGTATTGTTTGTGCTTGCCTGAATTGTGAGATGTCGAGCTCACAGTCTCGATTAAGTTAAGACTCAAGTATTCTTTGATATCCCCTTGGTCTTATGTGTAGTCTTCTGCTCAACTCATGCCTTACTCTGTGGCCCAATCTGTAATCACGGATTTGGTCTTATATGGTTGGGGTCTGATCTTGAGATTGTTGTTCGCGATTTGATATTGATGGTCGTGATTCCATCATGGTTTGGATTCTTGTTTGGCTCATTTTGAAGAAGATTTATTCTTCTCTTCTTCAATTATCTTCTTTGGGTCTTTGAATACATAAAAATGTGTCTCTTTCTTTCTTAATTTTGGCACTAGCTCACCCAAAGAGACTTTTTGAAATCCTTTTTGCAATTCTGCTCAGGATTTTGAGATATCTGAGGAAGTCCCAACGGATGATTGATCCACTACGACCTTTTTGATATGTCCGATTGCTTCCTTGTAATTGGAGAGGTTTCGTTGATTTCCACCAACAACTGGATGATTGTATTATTTTGTTTTAAAATTGTTATGGTGGTCTTCTGTATCACTTTTATAGGTTTAATGAAACGTACAGCTGATTCTTCAATAATTTTTGTGGCTATGAGGGCATTTCGGTACGGTTCAGTTTGTGTAGTGATAAGCCAATCGTTTATAAAAAAAATTAAATATTAATTTAAGACATTGTTGGTTTAATCAAAATTTCTAAATGAATTTTAATTTCAAGTATTCTAGATCAGTGTTTTGGATTTGATTATACCATTTATGAATATTTTGTGTACAGTTTTGAATACACTACAATATTGAAGGTCTTAAAGCATTCAAATGGGGGTGGAGTGACAAATAAGAAATAACTAATTTTCCCAATAAAATATGTAAATGATTGAATCGGGTGGGTTGAGTTAGTCGGGTTAGAGGCACAAGTGCAACTGAAACCCGAATAGTAAAGCAGAGTAGAGCTGTGTAGTGTAGGCGCTGGGAATTGGGAGGAGAAAGCAATGCAAATGACGTGAGCAGACAGAGAGAAGTTGAACGGCGCCAAAATCGCTGGAGGAAAGGAAAGAAAAGAAAGAGAAGAATAGACATGGCGGACGGCGCCTTTGGGATGGTGTTTTCGTGGCAGTTGTGGCGCATGGCGCTTCTGTGGACCGGCTCCATCCTCTTCTCGCGCCTTCTCCTCGTTTTCTCTTCGTCCACTAGGACTTGGCCTAGAGTAACTGGAGCCACCTCAGGATCGGGATCGGGTAGAATTTGTGTAGTAACTGGAGCCACCTCAGGATTGGGCAAGGCCGCTGCCATCCAATTAGCCCGTCAGCATTATCATCTCATTCTTGGTCTGTCTGTCTCTCTCTCTCTCACTCCAATAATCATATCATATCATATCATATCATATTTCCGCTTCTTCCTCTTTTCCCAGCTGGCCGAAATCCTGATTTGCTTATCCAGACTGCTCAAGAGATTAAAGAGCTCCGACTCAACTGCCTTGTAGAGCCAATTCAACTCGACTTGTCTTCTTATATTTCTATTAAAAATTTTCAGCTTTCTTTGAAGCAACGCCTCTCCGACTTGGGATTTCACCACTCAATTCAACTTCTCGTCAACAATGCCGGCATTTTGGCCAACTCTTTTCGAGAAACCCCTGATGGATTTGACGAGTAATTTTTTATATATATATTCTCATCTTTTTTTCCTGCTATCATGTCCATCAACACCATATTTATTGACCGAGATAATCATTCTTCAGGATTTGAAGTTCAATTTTATTTTATGCTAGGATGATGGCGACAAACTACATTGGTGCATTTGTTTTAACAAATCTCCTCATGCCATTACTAAAGAATAGCCCTGTGCCTTCTCGTGTTGTTAATGTAACCTCTTTTACTCACAGATGCGGTAAGTATACATATATATATTTTTTCTTTTTTTGTATTTTTACCATATTCTCGTTCTATGTAATAATACATCCTATCCTTTAAAAAACTGGATAGCAAGATCAGGAGATGTGTGTTTACTTTTTCCAATCTTCTCCAGTGTTTGATTTAGATGTCTATGAGGTACTATATGCAAGGAGAAAAGGACAAAACTACCCTTTGGCTTCTACTTATGAATATTCCAAACGTAAGTCTTGTTAGCATTATTTTTTGTGATAGGAAAACCTGTAAAACATCTATACTAACATAGTGAGGATGAGAGCTAGCTTTGTTAAATTGGAAGCTTCTAGTGCTTTGATGTTTTGCACTGAAATCTTTTGCTGATTTTACCTTTTGTTGTTATTTTTCCTTCTTTGTTCTGCATGGTCTGCTTAATTACCAGTATGTTTACTGCTGTTTTCATACGAGCTGCACCGACGGTTACATCTGGAGCCTACTTGTCATGTCTCTGTCATGTAGGTGCTGTTATTTTAAAGCCAAATTTTCCCTTTTTCTGTTTTATCTCTTTGCTGGAATAGTATATATAAACCAATTGATTACTTACCCAAGGTTAGTGTGATTGTTCGTTTTAAATTGGCTGAAAGAACAATAAATTATTTCTAAAAGAACTTGCATGATATAGGGCTGCTGATCCCGGAGTTGTAAAGACAAACATAATGCGAGAACTTCCCCTTTACATTTCGAGATTCTCACTTTTTGTTCTGAGAATTCTGTGTCTTTTGCAACCACCAGAAATCGGGGTTAATTCAATTATTGATGCTTCTTTAGCTCCTCCAGTAAGCTATTTACAGTCTTATTTTTCTCAATTTAGAACTAATAGCCTATTAGCTGATAAGAATGTAGTCCTCGTTTTTTTATAAACCTGGACATACCCACATAAGAAATCAAATTATGTTTGGCTTAGGGATAGGTCAAGATAATAAGCTGGTTGGCAACCTCACCAACTAGCCCCAATTCTTATCAAAATTAAAAGGAAAAAAAAAATGAAAACTTCAGATATGTTATCTATGTTGTAGATATGTCAATATCAAATTTGTTACTGTTTTAAGACCTATTGCTCATCCATTCATCTGTTTGAGGGAAGTTAACGGCTTAATTTTATTGGTACTCGATTCGTGACCAAATAATTCTCAAATGGATTTGAGCCGATTATCAATGTTTTCACATAAGTTTGCTTATTAATGAATCGGTAGTATATCTCTCCAATTGCTAAGATGTATACTATGATTTCCTATGATGTTCTTATTTAAGAGCTCCAAATTGAAAATTTCTGAAATTTCCGTATGTTTTTAATTACAGGAATCATCAGGGAAGTACTTTTTCGGTGGTAAATGTAGGACAATAGAGTCGTCTTCGCTATCTGGTGATACAAAGATAGCTGAGAAATTGTGGTCTGCTTCATCTGCTATATTCAAAGAAATGGAATCGAAAGCCAATCAAACAATTAGTTCCTAACTTTTTTTTTTCATTTGGAAATTTTAGTCTTCTCTACTAAACTCAGCATGTGACCGGCTGGAAATTTCAGCAGTTCAATAAAGTATGTTCCTATCCAATTCTTGAGTAGAACATGAGCAGCATAATTAGATCCTTAGAGATGTCGGAGAGCAATCGGAAGAACAAAATTATAAAATTACAAGCGTTTGTTTGGACTCAAATTTGAATGGAAATTGAAATCGTAAAGATTTTAAAATTATCCCCTGAATAATCTTGGGCATTGATTTTTTTTTTTTTTTTTTTGACATATGCCCGTAGGCCCCCAGACACCCACCCTGTGGGAACGAAATCTGGTCTCTCCCGTAGGAGACAAGTGAATTTTTTTGACATATACCAGCTGCACTACAGCAGCTTCGGCTGGGCATTGAATTGAATATGCATCCCAGGTTGCGGCTACCAGATTGGACCATAGAGGCAGAGCAAAACCAAACTCGGATGTTGCATAGCTTGTGTAAATTTTTTAATTAGCTCAAATGCCACCAGTGGCTCAACAACCGATTAGTAATTTATCCCTTGCATTCACCATAGATGAGCCATCTAAGCAAGAGACGCTACTTTTCACTTTATTCTTAGTCAAAAACAGAATGATTGGGTGACATATTACCATTCAGCATCCATCACACACACAATAAAAAACAAAAACAATAATAAAAAAAAAACTCAAAAAAAGGAAGGTCAAATTTCAAATGGTTTTATTTCTAGCCGCCAACTTCAGTCTTCTACATTGCAATTCTAACAACCGCTGCATAATTATCCCACTGGTACAAACATTAACAACTCCTATGGTTTTTGAAAGAGAGGTCATTCAGGGGAGAGGGGGGGGGGGAGAGAGAGAGAGAGAGAGAGGTGTTATATCCTATGGTATGCATAAATAGGACCATAACATAAATAACAGGAGCAGCAAAATTTGGCCCTATTTGACATATTACACCAAAAAAACTGATTGCTCATGCCTTGATTTTCTTACTGGCAAGGAAGTAGTACTTGAAATAGTACGCACACCCCAGGAGGACAGTAAGCACAAGTAGCACCACAGCTGAGAGCGGGGCCCACGACAACCAGTACGAGTGCGCCTTCTTCTTCCTCAGTATGGCCCTGGGGAGCTGGCTCTTCACCTTCTTTGCACCACCCCTCTGCCGAACCACAGTACCAGCACTCTCCTTCTGGGGCTTTGCCTTGGCCGGAATTGAGTCGCTTTCATCCTTTGACTCTTCTGGCTCCTCTGGATCGACAGAATTTGGTTCACCCTCAGCTGCATCCTCGGACCCTTCAGGCGCTATCACGGCATCCTTCTTCTTTGACTTTTTCTCCTTCTTCTGCTCATTGATATATTTTTGAGAAATGAATTCTAAATTAGTCAACTTATATTTGGCGGAGTTCAGAACAGTTTGCCACATTTCATAATTAATCAATGTTTACATTTAAAACTTTCTATAAAATGCAGACCATATAAATTGGTTATAGAACGTACTCTTAGCAATATTACATATAGTACATAACTGACAAAGAGCAACAAAGACGATTTTCAAATTGTGATGTACTGAAGAGAATACAAGAACAGAGAAAGGAAATAACCTTGAGCTTTTCTTCAGCCTCCTTGAGAGCCTTGGCCTCAGCCTTAGCAAGCTTCTTCTCAGCCAGCTTCTTCTTTCTCTCCAGCGCCATCTTGTTCTTCGCAATCTCCTCCTCTCTCTTCAGCTTCTTCAATTTCTCCAGATCAACCTTCTCCTTCTCCTTCTCCTTCTCTTTCTCTCCTTTCCCAGTTTCCACCTCCGAATTCGTCATGCCCTTGGCTTTTACCTCCTCTGCTTTGGCAGTGGCCTCCTTCTCCTTGGAGTGCTTTGACGGAGTGGGTTTGGGGAGGGGTGTGGGCACAGGAGTGGGTTCAGGTTCGGCAGCCTTGGCAGGCTCGGGAGCAATGATAGGTTTCTCGTCAGGGTTTCTAATGCGCCCGTCGCGGCTAAGATAACGCTGGTCCAGGGATGAGAGAATGCGCTTCTCATAGTCTGCACGGAATGCCTTTTTTGCCCACTGTCCCATAAACTTCTCCATCTACATATATAGAATACAATCAGCTTGCATAATCACATTACCTTTTGTGTTACTTCTATTTATGCTTCTTAATTGAAATATTCAATTGCAGAGAGAGACAGACCTCAGTGCTGGCAAGAGCTTCCAGTGCAGTAATATCCTTCTTCGAAGCAAGCACTTTGGCTTGAGTCAGTGTCTTCCGGTTCTCTGTGAAGACCATATTCTGGAGGAACAGAACAGAAAACACATTCAAAATGGAATGCCCAAATACAAGTACCATTCCAGTCCCAAAAAATGCAACTACTTATAAATACACAAAATGTACTGTATGAACACCAACTCACAAGGGACTCTTTGCCATTATTGAGGTCAACGATAGAATCGTAAGCTTTCTTATTCTTCTCATTGAAGTCGCTGAGTTGATCTTCCAGGAGCTTGATGGCAGCATCAATGGGGGTCTTTTGATCCTCGAGGGGCTTTATCTTTGCCCTTATTGCCTCCCTCTCTTTCCTCACTTCATCCATATCCGCTCCAATCAGCTGTCCATTTTCAATTTCTTTCATTTTGATTATACTAATCCAAATAATGTAAAATTTTCTGCTGAGCTTAACAACGAATTAAAATTCTATTGTTTCATACTTGCCCTTTACAAAATAAGCCACATCTCAATGGCTCACAAAAAGGTACCCTGCTGCTTTTTGTTATTCTTGTAAGACACTAACACTTCCAATGTTTTATTTGGGCATGCATGACAGATTTATTTTGGTAAGGGGCATATGCAAACTTGGTGGGTACAAATGTACAATACACAGAGCAGCAGCAGAAGAAAGGCATACTTTAACTTTGTCCTGAAGGGAATCTTTCTCAGTGTCATGGTCAAGCTTTGCTCTGGAGGCCTCATTGGCTATGACTCGTCCCCTTGTTCCTTCCAGTTGCTTTATCTCTTTCATGAGTCTCTTCTCCTCATCCAGCGACATGCTCTCATGGCTCATCCTATACTCCAGGCTCTTTAGCTGTTATGCAACCAGATTTTATACAAAATTGAGTAAGGCATAACTACAGAAGTATAATCGACACTCAAACTCGCAACTATGAAGTTTGCTAGGTACATATTAGTGAAGCACACAGAATCCAAAGTAATGATGGCATATCAAAATACTATGTAAAACAAAATGGTGTCTGCAATGTAATATAATAACAAAAGAAATGAACGAACCCGATCATCAAGCTCCTTCACAGAAGTGCACAGGCCGATCCCCTTCTCCTTGATGGCATTGGTTTCATTTCTGATCTTGCCCAGCTCATCTCTCAGAGGCTCCATCGCTGTCCTCTTCTCAGTCAGCACTCTGTTAAACTCCTTCACTTTCTCTGTCAGTGGCTTCAGCTGACTTATAATCTCATTCCTTTCTTTCTGCCAAACAAATTATAAATGTATGGATTAACAAATGACCAATCAGGTACACTACAATTAAAGAACTGAAACAGGGGGGAGAGGTGGATTGGCAATGAAACTAACCCGCTTGTCCGCCAACTGAGACAACAAATTACTCTTCTGCGCCTTGTTATTGTTTATGGTTTTATGCAACTGGTCCAGTTTTGTCTTAATCTTTGGATCCTCAATCATCCTGATCTTGGCAAAATAGAAGGTATAAGTCTGTTTAGGTGCACCCCACTCGTCAGTTGCATCTTTAGGTGGTAAGATGGCGGTCTTGGACACTTCACTGCCCCCTTCCTTTTTGGCAGTCTCCTTGTCAGCAGAAGGTACAGTTGGGTTTGAATTATCCCTTGACGGGATGGTGGTGGTAGTAGCTTTGTTCTCCTTGTCAGAAATTAGGGTTTCCTCCCCTTGAGCAGCCTTGGTAGCCTGGATCTCCATACCCATAATATCCTGAAATTAGAAGGCATGAAATCGGTTAATGATAAGGAGTAACTAAAATACACAACTTATTGATATATAATTACAATAGTTTGTCAGTTTGTGAACTAGTAAAAGAAAGCACATTTACACCTGTAGAACAGCCAATCATATACAATAAGCATTTTTATTTAGGGAAGTTGGTAGTTTAGTTTGAACTTTTAAATAAAATAGAGAAAATAGTGTCAATGAAGAAAACAATATAAAGCACAATAAGTAGAAAGTAAATCATTTTTATTGGTTATATAACAATTATGATTTGTATGCACTGGAATGATATGGTATCAAAATCGGAAATTGGGATTCTGAGACATAGGGTTAAAAAGAATGATCGCACAGCAAAAGTAAATCAGTTTAGTAGCATGCATGCATAATTGGTGGAATAGAAATCTATAGATGGATGGAGTGCAGGAAGCAAATAAGAGTAAATTGAAATTAGATGAAAGATCTAGAATTGAATTGATGCTTAAATCGTAAATAGGTAAAGCTTTGATCTTGAATTACCTTAAAGATTGAAAGAGAGAGAGAGGGGGGGAGATGGAGAAGGAGATCGGATCGGAAGACCAGAGGGATGGATGGATCTATCTATCACTATCTATGTATCTATGGATGGAGACGGTGGTCGAGGTCGACAAGACTAAAAGCACCGCCGAGAGAGAGAGAGAGAGAGGGATCTGACAAACACAATTCGACTCGACTCGATTCCACACAACAACAACACTAAAAAAAAAGGATAGATTTTCGTTTCCCCTTTTATTGATGCCTGGTTTGCTGTGGCGTGCACCATCATTGCCTCGGTGTCATCGAACTCTCTCTCTCTCTCTTTCCTGCGTGCCGCGTGCGATCCCTCCCCTCTTAATTCCGTTTCGTTTCGTTTCGTTTCGGACCAGGAATTCCAAGGAACACAGCGGCGCTGCCCTCTTTGGACACATGCCTCTTACCTCTAACTACGTCAAAATGCTAGTATTTAATATATTGGACACATGGGTCCGTCTAATATTATCTTTTTTATATTTTTAAATTTCTAATGACCAATTCAAATCATTTAATATGTTCTTCCTATTAAAAACTTCAAAAAAATCAATTTTTACATTTTTATTATTTTTTGGTATTTTTGAAAATTCATGATATAAACATTATGGATCGTCCAATAGTAACGATTTTCTAAATTATTAAAAAAATACTAAAAATTGATTTCTTATAAAGTTTTCAAAATAAAGAGCATTTGAACGATTCAGATCGGTAATTTAAAATTTAAAAACATGAAAACGATCGTATTTGACGAAGTAGGAAGGTACATGTATAAGAAATTTCAAAACATGAAAACGATCGTATTTCTTATACATCTACTTTTTCTATTATTTTCCTCACTTAAGGTACATGTATAAGAAATTTCATTAACGTACAAATAATCTTTGAATGGAACTTTCTGGAGTAACAAATAGCTTAGCAAATGGAGATATATCTATCATGCCATTCTATAAACTATATAGATCCACCCCACATGGGTGAACCGAAATACATGGTTTCTGAGGCCAGCGGCCAGGCAAAGGAGCTCCACGACAAGGCCTCCAGGATCTCCTTCTCAAGCGACGTGTCTTCGCCCTGGTCATCCCCACCAACGACTCTGCTGTCCGCTCCATCATGGTGAGTCTTGAGGCCGATAGCAAGCTAGACATCTTACTCTCCATTCATGAATCATGATGCTTAAGGTATACTCTCTCAACTAAAATTTCTCTATTTTCATTGGATTTCAACCTTGTTCCCAAACCAGTTCTGCTTCAATTGCCCTCAATTAACTCTTTGAATGATGGATGTAATGTAGGTTGTTTGTATTGGCTGTCCTGGTCTGTATTTGTGCATTTCCTTCACAATTTTTCTGAAATTCAATTTGTGTCAACTCAGTGGCGGATCTATCAAAAAAATTTAGGTGGGGCTGAGTGCTCTAATGAATCATTTGATCGAACGGTTTTTCTTCTTCTGTTCTTCAGCCCCACCTTTGAGTGCTCCAATAGTTGAAAAAATTAATTGAGGCTAAAGTGGGACTTCAGGGCTCGACGGCGGTAGGTGGGGCTCTAGCCCCACCCGCCCCACCACTGGATCCACCCCTGTGTCAACTTGTTTCATGTATCTGAAATTCAACAACGTTATTTTTAGGAATGTAATGTAGGTTGTATTTGAATTAAGCTTTTTTCAACAACGTTATTTGTGTAAACTTGTTTCATGTACAATAATGTAAGGTACAAGCATACAATAATGTAGGTTGTATTTGAATTAAGCTTTTTGAAGCTTTGTCAACAACACAGTAATGTAAGGTACAAGCATACACTAACTGTGTATGGTTATTAAGTGAGTTGAGGACCAGCATAATGTAAGGTACAAGCATAATCGAAATAGATAACTGAGAAAAACAGTTTTGACACAAAATAACATTCCCCAATATCTAAACTAACCATAATAACAGCATCAAAATAAATTGCTTCTCTCAAATTACACCCTAATAATCGAACCCATTGATGGCATATTACACATAATGTTTCCAGCACATATTGCTTCTCTCAAATTAGACCCTAATAATCAAAATACATTGCTTCTCTCAAATCAACCTCATGTTGCTTCCTTCTCAACAGCAGTATCTGGACATACTACACCTTTTTTAACTGTCCTTCTCTTTCTGCAAAAACATAGATTAATAGACGAGATATTTTAGTAGTTACAGATCAGATATTTCTAGTTCTATTACCCATATCAGATATATTACCTATATATTAGTAACTTAGTAAACTAGTAACCATAAGATGAGCAAATTGACAAAAAAGAATTGACAGATTTTGTTATAACAGAGAGAAATTAAACGCTGCAAAAACTGTTCAGCAGACAGTGGGAGAGCTAAGGCGTAAGAACTTGAAGAAGACGAAGGCCAGTATATTCTAGCACCAGTAGCTAGTATTCTTCATTCCATCAGTGCGACTGCGACCTTGAAGAAGACGGAGGCTGGATCATGCGAGAGAGGAAAGGCGATTGGGTTCGATTTGGTGAGATATGCGAGACTGGATGGTTTGATTGGGTTTGTAAGAGAAGAAGAAAGAAACTTAGGGTTCATCTTCTGGTTTTTGCGTGAGAGAGAGAGATCTGTCAATGGGTCAGATTCGAACAAGGGTTTGTGCGATTTGGTTTGATATTCGAATGGGTTAAATCGACCAGGGGTACTATGGTCACAGAAAATAATTTATATTATTTAAATATTTTTTATATTATAAAAAAATTCAAAGGGGCAAATACAGTAGGTGTTTCAAATTTAGAGGGCAAATTCACGAGATTTTATTTTCGGAGGATAAATCCTGTATTTTCGTATTTTTAAGGGGTACAGAAATTTTTTTTTCCATCATCTTTTACAACAAACCAATAGTAAGAATTTTATGAATATCGTAATCTTTTTTTAAAAAAAAAGTGTAAAATTGATTTGCAGGAGATTCCGATATAAAAATTGAATTGGGTAAATAAATTTAATGTTGTTGAAATAAATGCCACAAATAAGCTCGAGACACAGAAGAATTGCATTTGCATCGTGATGTACCACTGACGTTCTTTCATTATGTGTGTGCATATTAAATTCATAATGGAAATATATTAATTTTATTTGAACATAAGAGTTATACACATATTTTTTCTATTCAGGTCCATAAAAATAGAAAACTAAGAATTGAAAAAAAATAATAATAAGTGAAATTTAAATCGTTGCACTTTCACGTAATCAATTACCAATAGAAATAGAAGCGAAAATGACTAACTATAGAAATAGAACAGAAAATAACTAACCATTTTATAGATTATATCCTTAATAATCCAATAAGATTTAGGGTTAAGGTCGAGGACCCATGTGTGTTTGGCAAAATGTTGAATAAGCCTTATTCCGAATAAGACTTATTCAAACCTCATATCAAACACACTAATTTAATGGTCTTAGCCTTATTAATTTGTAGTGCTGGGCTGGAGTAATTAATATATTCATCTTAGACTATGGTATGGCACAGGAGAGCAGGCATGGTGTATTCTGATGGTTATTATAAGATAAGATAATAATTTATTTTATTGTTTTATATGTGACGATACACTCTACTCTAGTCTCGTTGTCTAATAAAAAGAAAAGGTAATTGAAAAAACCATATACCTGAATGAAGGACTGAAGGTTGAAGGATGAACACAGCGCGGCTTGTTTTTTGGTTGTCTCTTCTGTATATTTGTTCGTGTAGCTAGTTATATTTTCTTTTAATTAAGTTCTGAATTCGTATGTTATACAAAACCTACAAGGATGTGCGCTTTGGACGATCTTGTCACGTCCCTTTGATGATTTGTATGTAGTTTGTAGAAAAAAAGAACAGGAAAGAAAAGAAAACAATAGAAATAGAAAAGAGAACAAATAAAGAAATTGTAAAATAGAATTGTATTTCTGACTCATGCCTTACAATTCATTAGAGTAATACTTAAATAGATTTGACCTCCTACAAATTATGGAAATAGTAAAAAATTACTAAACGCAAATACTACCATATAATATATTTCCTTTTATCATTTCTAATTCCTAAAACCTGACAGATCTAGAGTGGGCAGGGCATGTTTTGGGTTGTTTATTGGAAGACCTATTCCCTAGGTATAACCGTACACTGAGTCTTCCTTTTTTTTACCACGGGCCCAATGTACTAATGGTTCATGAAATACAATACAAATCTTGGTCTATGCCTTATGTGTTGTTGAATAGGTGGTTTTTCTTTGCAAAATCTATTTGTGTCTATCCAAATGACTGTAAGTTGACTTTTATTATTAATCTGATCCGTCATATATTGCGCCACGGAGTCTCAACCATAGATTTGCCTACTGGTAGACATGTTCTACACATTATTTCTCTGCTTGCCATATTTGGTAGAGGATTAAAGGTGGAGTAACTTATTTAATTCACTTTTACTCCTCCAAACATGATTTAAATTTGGTAGAGTAGTGTGGAGTAGGGAGGAGTAAATTACTCTACCATTTTAGGTGGAGTAAATGGATCAAGAGATGGTTTGTTGGTTATCATTATTTATTTACTCTTACTCCATATTTTACTACATCTTTTTATACCAAACATGATATAAGTTACTCCACTTTTTACTCCTCTACCAAACATGACCAAGTTTCTTGCCCAACCATTTTTATGCCATGTGGTACCTCCCACTTCGTATTGTTGTGAAAGAAAATTGTACATGTCCTGTGCATAGAGGAAATGAAAATCAATATTATCCTAACCTGGTTTCTTTGGTCAACGAGTAAAAGAATGAAGTGGACCCAGCTGATGAACCTTATACACATAATAGAGTTCAGAAAATTTGAACTATCATAGTGGATCAGTGATTGTAAAATCTGTATGTTAATATTACTCGTTAGAAACCTTATACCAACCATCGTTTAATATTTTTATTTAAGCTTCAAATTTTTTTTATCTATTTAATTAAGCACATTTCTGGTAGATGCAAAATAAATAAAATCCTTCTATTAGCATTGTTGTGATGGTGAATTATAGATTTTGAGAAACGACTCCAGCATATGGATTTTGATCCGTATGCTAGAGTATACTTTAGCCAATCTCTCTCTCTCTCTCTCTCTCTCTCTAATATATATATATATTATATAGTAAAAAATGGTTAAAACTTACAAGTATTCAGGAGGCACAACTATAATATTTCTTACACATATACGCATGCACAATAGAGCATAACTGATTGGGTAGGACAAATAGACAGTGCGGCTAACTAGCATTACTATACTCCAATCACAGACAGAATCAATATATTAACAAACTGCAACTAAATATATATTATCTATAAACAACAATTTCTCAACTACCCAAAGCATTCAACAAGCTCTTCTTAATTCAGATTACATACATAGATTAAAATAAACTGATTCTGATAAGAAGTGAAAATTTTGCCCTTCGTCAGAGCTCCCTCAATTCTCGGGCGGATAAATTACCACACAACCATGCAGAAGATATAAATTTCGAGTGATCCAATATAATGTTCCTTAGATAAGACTAAGATGATGGTTTCTAAACATCGTATTTGCAAAGGTCTTCAAATCCCATATACTCGTGATTTTGAATCTTTAAAACCATGTTAGAAATGCCAACGCCACCTGAACATTATACACCAAATTAAGATATATATAATTACTAAAGATTTTTTGAACAAAATGCGATAGTAGAACATAATTAAACATTAATTATAAAGTACATATACAAAGCTGAAACATGCAGTGATCCAATATTAGTGTACTATTTCTTTCTACTGTCTTCTCTATTTGTGATTTTTTTGTGTGTGTGTGTGTGAGATAGGTGGTGAACATACCAAGAGAAATGGCGCTAACAAAAATAGTGAAGGCCAAGATAAAAATGATAAGAGAAGCGCGCCCCATATGATGTATCAATTTGCGCACAACATGCTGCCCGGCCCAAGCAGCTACGGTCGCCACCGCTATGAAGTAAACAGCTGCAACAAAAGAATAGACATATTCAATTGTTAGCTCGTCCTATTTTTCTCATCTTTTGTCTTTTCCTTTTCCTTTCTATATTCTTCTCTATCTGTGTGTGTGTGTGTGTTGGGGGGTTGCGGGTGGGGGATTGATATAAATACGCACCATAGGGAATGGGGAATCGCTTAAGAAGGTAGTATTCTACAACTGACATTGAAGATGAAAATGTCATTGCGAATGTTGCTGTAGCACTCGAGACCTAACAATATAAAAAAAAAAAAATTATATATACTTCTATAGTGTTCTATTCAATATTCTGCTGGCACTTCAAGAAACATCAGAAATGGAAAAGCAGCACCCCAGTGAAAGTAAGAAGAAAGAATGACTACGGTTCAAATACTGATTTTGTTCCAGCATGGAGACGCAATGATGTGCATTTTAACATCCATCACAGAATTCAGGTCAAAGAGCACTGAGCTTGCCAGAGAGATGCAAAGTATTCGGATCAGTATGTACCTGAGGGGGGATACCAAGCTCCAAAAAGAGTGGGCCCATGATAAAGCCGCCTCCAAGGCCCAAAAGCCCACCAACAATACCAGCGACAACACCCATCATGCAATAAAGAACTAACTGATTCACCTTCCAGTTTGTACCTTCAGCTTTTGATGATATAGTTCTCCTTCCTTGGTACAAGCTCACTGCTTCATATCCTGACACCCCCAGTGACACTGGTATCTGCATGGTCAAAACAAACTTATGATGATTTCTTCTTTAATCAATTAACATCTCGAGTGTGTGTCACATCTGAAAATAAGTCCCTGACGGTAGTTATGCTAGGAGATTTTTGGCATTTATACAAATATTGATCCTGAGGAGGTATAAATAAATGATCTCCGAGAAATATGAATATTAAGTATTAAAAAATTCAGATTCTATGTATAATAAAAGATAGAGAAGAGAGAGAACAAAGCAGTGCCTGGAGCAAATTGAGGACCCAGTACCATGTGGAACATGTTGATGTGTAGTTCTGCATGAAAACAGAGTGTTAATTAATGAAGTTGACGATTAATTAATAATAGTAAGCCCTGTTCACTATTTGAATATTTATTAGTTAAGAATAGCTATTTACCTTTGTGACTTGTAAGACAAGGAAAGCCAACCACACAAACATCAAAAGTCCAAACTCCTTCCAGCACACATTTTCAAGGATTGGAACCTGAAATCAGAAACAAAATGTTACATCATGGTAAAATTTCCTATCTTTTCATGATCATAACAAATGAAGAATGGTTGAATGCAAAAAGGACATCTCGGGATTATCAATAGTCAGATGAAGATTGCAAAGAGGATGCCAACCGAGAATGTTTACTTCTCCAAATTATTTAATACTCAGTTTCCTCTACCTCAGGATCCAGCAGTTCCTTGGCATTGTTTGAAGCACTTTCACCAGGCTCCGAAGGCAATGCTCTGTATTCCACATCATCAACTGATAATTTAATAGGGAAAAAAATGTTTACATTCAAATGACAATCTTGTTAATTCTCTGAAATGAGAGTTAAGTTTAATTTGAATGATACCTTTAGACTCTGCACGTTTAGCAGATTCCTGGAAAAATGTTATATTAAAAATTAGGAATGATGGATCCAATAATAATAAAAAAAAAAAATCAATATATTGTTAGGAGGTACTCTGCTCATTGTTATTTCCTTCATTTAATTTATCTATTGGCCTAAGTTATGCACAACCCAAATTTTGTCAGACTCAGCGTGATAAAATATAGTTCTCTTTGGAGATCTCCCCCAAAGAAAAAATGTAGTAGCACACTAGCACCTTCAATAGAATTGTCTCTTTATTCCAAGTCTCAACACCTTTCAGAAATGCCTTGGTAGATGTCCCTGAAAATTTTCAGTTGCAAATTATATTACAAAAAATGGAAATCTACAATTTAAGCTTGGTCAAATCCTAGAAAATAAAAATAAAAAACCAACAAAATGAAGAGCCTTGCAGGAACTGATCGGTATAAGTCCACATGGATGCTTCACTATTGAACCAGGTGGTGATGGTAATGAAGTGAGATGTCATCCTTATGTGGGGAAATTTTTTTACTAATGATAGATACATCTACCAAAAGAAGAATCAAATTTTTCATCCCAAAAGGGAAAGATAGAAAACAAGAAAGTAGAATAGTACTGCCCCTGGACCCTGGTACAGTTGTGGACCAGCAGAAGCTTAAACATAGTCCAAGAAACAATATCATTACTGGTTCCCCATCTGCCGCACACCCGTTAATCCGTTATATAATGTCTATTCTTTGCTCACAAAACAGAAAAAATAATGAAAAAGAAAGAAGAAGAGAAAAAATATATATATTTACCGATGAAGAGTACAATGAGGAGGACAGTGACCAACCAATCAGGGAAAATGACATTAAAGATAACCCCTAAGCTAATACCCAGCATTAGCATTGGTTGAATGAGTAGTGCCAAGTCATAGTCTATGATTGGCATGTCTAATGTCGGATGCCTTAATTTCAGGTTGTAGTACACTGTTGACGCTGCAGCTCCCATTATCATACCTACCAATCAATAATGCAACGCATTGATAGATTACATACCAAATTACCAATATTTCAAGTGAATGCCAATATTTCAAAAGATAAGACAGCAAAGAAGATATAGGCAAGAAATGTTTATGGGATTTTATATACATTTTGAGATAGCAGTAGATGATTTGGCATCGAAGCCAACAATAAGAGTCAACATTGGCACATAAATTCCACCACCGCCAACCCCGCCAACACTTCCAAATGCAGCCCCAAAGAATCCAATCAAAGAACCTAGAACTATTCTCCAGCCAAATTCCATGTCCTGTTTTACCAACACCATAAAAATTTCACTTTAGTTTCACCTATTGCTTTTCCCAAAAAAAAAAAGAAGCAATAATTTATAAATAAAGGCGTACTTCACATCAAAATAGAACGATAGAGATGATCGTCAGTAAAAGATTAGGGCATAACAAGTTATGACATTCAGCGATCAGGAATACAGGTAGGGTTAAATTGAGTGGGTGATATATGAATTGTAGTAAGCTATGATCATGCATGGGGGAATTCATGAGTGATAAGTTAAAATTAGTGATCATGCAAGCTGTATCAAGTTATCAGAGACAAGAAGGAGGCATGATAAGAGATGATGATAGATTAGTAGCAGTTAATTTAAGGTAAGGTCCAGTCAATCAATTAATTGACATGCAAATGAATTATTTAGAGGGATACTGAATTGCAGGAACAACAACATATCTATATAAAAATAAACAAGGAGACATGTGAATGTGATGATGGCATGATGCATGCAGCAAAAATGAAAAATCTGATGATGTTGGGTTGAATTTTGGGTAAATAAGAAAGAAAGAAAGAAAGAAAGAGAAACATACAGGCCAAACATGCTCGTAGGAATTGCCATTAGTCTGGAACAAGAGGGTGACCAAATTGGAGACATAATTAAAATCGGTGTAGTTCCTTCCAGCTCCGGCTCCGAGTGCGGGAGCTCTCAGCCCCATGAAATACTCCATTGCTTATGGAATGCTTTTTTATTGTGATTAACTGTTAGCGCCAAGGTCGGTGCTTCCGAAATCCTAATTTTAGAGACGGAGGAACCGAGAGGAGAGGAGATGAAAACAAACAAATCGGAGGAAAACACTGTATCAATTCCTCTCTCTCTCTCCTTCTCTTCTCTGGATGCTTCTGGAATGGAAATGGTTCCGTGTCTTTATATAATAATATATATCGAGAGAGAGAGTCAAAAAGAGAGAGAGAGAGAGTACTCCAAAATAATTGAAAGAAAGAAAGATGAAAGTAAATAATAATAATAATAATAATGACAAGGACTCCTTCTCTGTCCGTATATTAATATTATTTTTATACCAAAATTAGAAAAAAGAAAAGAAAAGAATATCATGTTTTCGTTACAAACTTTGATTTGGAATGTGGAATTGAACGATCGCCAGCTGGGCACTTATCAACTTATCATAATTATTAACAGATAAGTCATAGATTGATTGTTAGAACTTAGAACAGAACCACTTGCGCACTTCCTTCCCAGTTCCCAGTTCCCTCCAAAATTTTGGGGTTTCCCTTTCCCATATATATTATTCTTATTTACGTCCCAATTTCGATAGGACTAGGAGTTAATACATAACATATATGGACGAAAACTTTTGCTAGAAGTTGATAATTAATATAAGGGATAATATTAATCTCTTTTTCTTTTGCATTTTTTAGGCCATTATTTTATAGCGATGGAACCAAAATTAATGAAGGTTCTAGCTCTTTCTTTTTCGCATAGAAAAATAAAGTTGATGCAAATTTAGCAAGTAGCTAAACGTTTCTAAAACAGCATAAAATAAAAAGAAAGTTACTTGCTAAAAGAAGGAAGAAGATATTAGATAGCAAGGTGTCAAGTGTGGAGAGAGAAAAGAAGAGGAAATAGGAAATTAAGTTGATGGATGATTAATTTATTAATTAATGAAGGAAGGAAGGAAGGAAGGAAGGAAGGAAGGAAGGAATAGAATGAAAAGAGCTTGCACGGAAATTGGAAATTGGAAATTGGAAATTGGTTGGGCTTGGATAAGTGATGAAAGGAGGGGAAAATCTGAAATCTCTGCTCTGCTCGGAAGGGATCTTCTGTAGCATTAATTGCATGCAGTCATGTCATGTACATATTGTAGCAGGACGGACCTTGGACCTTGGTGGTTATTCCCCTTAATCTCTCTCTCTCTCTCTCTCTCTCTCTCGCCGTATATATAAATTATTATAAAGTTAGATAGGCGAGGACGTGAGGTGGCTGCATCATCACTCATCATCATCAGCATGTGTTTTCTTCCACGAAAGACGACTAAGAAACTAATCTTTTATCAAAGGAAACGATGATTGAATTCGTTCCATTTCATTGTTTGATATTAATTTGTTTGCAATTGCATTGTTTGACCCGAAAGGATGAAGGATCCCATATTCCCATCCCACCATCCACGTGGACCACGTGTATTTCTCACCAGACACAGACAGAGGCACAGAGCACAGCCTCTTTTCTTTTGTTTGTGGCCTGCAACAGTGTGCAATTGCGTGCTGTTTCTCCCCTCCCCCAATTTCCTTATAACATAAAAAATATTAATATCATCAGCAATCAGCCAATCATTGACTTTGAAACTTGTACAATTGCATTTGCATGCGCGAGTGAAATAATAAATCAGCCAACAGGAAAAATAAAAATAAAAAAAATACTAAACAATCAGGGTTGAACTGTCTGATCCCTACAACTTGGATGGCAGTCTCTTCATCATACATAAAAACATAATAAATAAATAAATAAATCAATCAATCAACAAAATTATATATAGAGGATCTTTTTTGTTATACAGTGCTATCTTCCGGATGTTATTTGTTTACCAATGACAGTGAGATGAGATAAGGACAACTACTCCTCAACTCTAATCACGAAGAATATTCGCTTATCTAAGTAATTGCCCCTTAATTTGTCATCAAAATCTGCGAGCTTGTCGATTGATTGAATTTCGTATTAACTTTACAAATGGAGTTTTACGCTCATTTACTAAATTATAAGGGTCTTCTCTCTATCGTAGCTTTGGTCAATTGGTACTCATAATAACGGTAACTCGCTAGTCGCTAAATATAAAAATGAAATAACTCTCCTTTTTTATGCTCCAATTTATTCTCTTCTATTAATATATATTGATGACAATCGTGCTGCACTGAATATTCATAATAATTAATATTCTGCCGAGCTGGCGCTGGTGATTCTGCAGAATGAATGAGGACATGAAGACATGATGCATTAAATGTGGGGAAAATCGGACAGAGATGGATCTTGGTAGTTGCTTCTTGACCCGTTCAAAGAGAAGGCAAGTAATCAGTATTATAAATAAAAACCCGTGGAAGTCCGGTTTAAAAATTTTTAGAATCATTCGACACGGCAACGAATTTGTCTAGGGTGTTAATAATTTTGTATTGTTTGATTCTCAAACTCTGTAACCAGATGTGTTTCTTAGAATAAAATTGGTTAAAATTACCCGTCTCAACGATGGTTCAAGGGCGATACATAAAATCAATACAATTCTTTTTTTTGACGAGAAAGCCCGTAGGCAAAATCAATACAATTCGACAAAAACGTTTTGGTCTCAACGCAAACACAACCTTTCATCTGCGCCGCTCATTGTCCTCTCTCTCTCTCTCTTAGCCATTTCTCCTTCTCAGATCGCCTCTCTCACCCACTTCTTCTTTCTCACTTGCCACTCGCTCCACCCAAGGACTCCACTCCATCGACATTCATCCTATCTTCTCCGTTGTCACTTCCCCCTTTCTGTTTGTCTGCCACTTCCTCTCAGCCAAAGCCCGCCAAGAAACCCTAGATCTGTCCCTTTCTTCATCTCTGCTCCTTTCCTACTGATTTTAAGGGCACGATTGACTAGATCGATGGAAGACCTCCACTCTACAGTGGCTTCTGATGCCTGCCGCTCCTTTCTGTCTTTCCTCTGGATTCTTCTTCTATCATCCAGCACGGTGTCCTCCTCATGCAAGGTATCTCTTATTCTAATTTGGATTTTATTATCTTTCAATTTCTATCAAGTTATAATTTAGAACTTAAAATAATTTTGGTTTTCTTTTTCTCTATTTCTCTCTCTTCTAAGCATTAATCTAAGGATCCCTTCCCTTCCTTTTTTTAATGTATTTTTCCCTAATGAGTAATGATTCGTATCTGATTTTACTTTTTTAAAAAGAATTGCATCAATGACTCCATCATGTTCTTTCTCGCTGCAAGGAGTAGTTGGTTTCAAGACAAGAAATGAATTGATGGTGATTGGCACCTTTCTCTGCAAAATTTCCAATTTTTTCCTGATAGATTTTTATTTTAAGAAACATCAAAACATCAAAATATAATAATATTTTGATGTGTGAGATAGTGGCTTGAGCGTTTTAAAATATTGGGATGAAAACATGATTTATGATTTGTAGTTGATTTAATCTTATTAATTCATGGTTCTTTTCCTTAAAGTGATGAAAAATATCGTATGCCTTCATACCATTAATTTGTACTAATTATTATGCATAGCTTAAAGGGGCTTGCTTGATGTTCTAAAAAAAAAAACCTTACTTTTGGTTTGTTCAGCCTGTGCCTCTTTGAGGTAAATAATTACAGAAAAATGTTCATAAATATAATTAATTTGGTGAACAATCAAGCTAATTACCAGAATTAAGTATTTGGCTTTATCCTCCATCTATTCAGTGATTTTTCATCACTATTCTGGTATTAAGATATATCTATTGAGATATGCTTTAGAATTTCTCTTAATTAATTAGCTGTTAACAGAAATTGATTTGTTACAAATTATGGTTTTATATCGTGCTGGTCAAGTCAGCACTATGTATGACAATATATTGATCGGTTTATGAGGGAGAATCCTAAATTATTCAATAGATTTAGATATATCTTAATTATTAATTATATTTCTAATGCCTCTTTTGCAAGTGCATGCACACATACAATGATTAGGCCTTCGGCCTTCTAATAAATAATTTTACTAGAGAGTAAAATTAATTCTTTTTGACCATTTGTGCAATAAAAATTTTTTTTTAGACTGCCAAATGATCTTTTTTGCTGGTATTGCATTTATTAAGTAAAGTAATGTATATATTTCAGTATTGGTATCTGATATTTAGGAAATGTTCATCTAATCTTTACCGATCTATTTTGTTATTCTATGCTTCTTCAAATCTGTTCAACATAATATTTGCTATTACCAATGAGATTTATTAGTGCAAATCGTATTTATTTATATTGATGAATTGATATACATTAATGACAAATATTTGCCATACATTATTGAGAAATATCTTAGAGTAGTAAAATTGACGAGCTGTGGTTGACAGTTAGTGCAAGGCCTAAGGACGCTAAATATATTAATTTACTGCATAATTAAAGCATTTAATTTTTTTTCTGTTAGTGTTTCTTCTATATATATGATGGTATGTGAAATTTTTTTTCCTGTACCTTTCACATTGAGCCTTTCTTATTTATTTTTAAATATTGCAGTAAATATAATGGACCTATTGCAGTAAACAAACCCTGACCGGGTCAAGATCATCGCCCTTCTATGCAGCCCCTTATTTCCTTTTCGTGGTAAGTTTGTTGTGTTAAGTCTTACACTCAAAAGGATCATGAGTTCTATAATTCTCTTCATAAGCTAAGAATGCAAGCTCGGCTTTGAAGTCTTCTTCCAATTTCGAGATCAAGGTAATAATTTAGTGTTTTTTTTCGTTCTTTTTATTTGAAATCAAAATTAGCCGAGAAAGATTGAATTTTATTTACTAGAGATACAAAAGAAATTGTATATTGAAACTAACAAGAGGATAATTATTGGAAGTCAGAGGTTTCTTAGTAAGAAGCACAACCTTGGTAAGGAAAGAGGGTATTTGTCCTTCAATTTGTGGAGAAACTCAAGGTTTTAAGTAGATTTGAATGTTGAATAATTGAATTACAAGAAGCTGAATTCTGGTAAAATTACAGTTACAAGGAAGAAATGTGGCATGGCAAATCCAAATCGCACAAGCATTGACATGAAGCTCCTTCAAGGAGCTCAAAGGAGCATGTCCATGACTTCTCGAAATGCAATACCTTAACAATTTTAGCTCAGTTGATCAGGTAAGAGTATAATTTTGACCTTCTTGGTCAGTTCAAGTATTGGTTGGTCACTACTTTCTCATTGCTTCAACCTAGATGTATTGTTGTGAACTTAGCTTCAATCTTCCACGCTAATATGGTTCAAATTGAGGATTGATGTTCAAGCCTGATTTCCAAAATCATGTATTATTTTTGACAAAAATGAAGGCTGAATTGGATCCTTTTGCCGGATCATTTTGAGAAATTTTGACAATAAGGAAGGACAATTGTTTAGTTATTTTTTCATATAACATTTCTTCCGATGTACAAACCATTGATCAAAGGTATATTACAATATGTCACAAAAGCTAAGGGTCCAAGTTGATCAAAGCATGTAAAGAGACCCAAAATCTGAACCTTAGCAACCAAGCTATTTGTTATTGTACCTTTGGTGCGTCTTGCACAATTCTGTGCTACCATAAAAAGGTATATTTTGCAAAGTCTGACAATTTTACTGTTGCTCGGTACACCTTGATTAATGTATTCATTCTAGCTTTTGTAACTACAAAAATTTGGATGAGTGATTGACATTTGGTGCCGCTAGTAAACTGAGACTTGGTGGTTTATGCTTAATTCGTTTCTACAACTACATTACCAACAAAATATTTGTGATTTCAATTTTACATTCGAATTGGATCTAATTTTGAAATATAAGGTAGAAAATGTGGAGAGAGGAGATTCTAATAGCAAACGGTACAGTCCATCTTTGGTTGTATGCAACCACATATTAGGAAAAAAAATCAGTTTACAAAACAAAATTTATTTTTTAACCTTCTCTCGAGTTTTAAAATTTATTGCCTTTGTTTGTGGTGGACATACTTAAGCAAGAGTCCAAGTCTTTACAGCGGTGTTGGATCTCAAAATATCAACACGAAGATTAGGTCGGAATAGCTACTGAAGTGGATGGATTTTTTTTTCTTGATATTTTTTTAACATTGTTATTATATGAAACTGCCTACGGGCCTTATTTGGTTTGGAAATATTGCATTAAAATGCTTATTTTCTGTTGTACGAACTTATTTATATATTACTAATTGTGAATATTTGTATGATGTTTCTGCAATAAATAAAATTCTCCTAATTTATGTTTCACACAGGAAATTACCATCTAAATTTGGGATAGAAGGATTATCAAAAATAGGAATTTAGTAAATATTAAATTAATTGGAAAATGAAAGGTTACCACATGCGGATTAGTCATTTAAGGATTTGGGCATAATGTAAATAATATGACAACGTGATCTCATAGAGAAAGATCAGGGCAAACACAAATGAATACAATTTTTGAAGTTTACTATATTTCGTTTATTTTAATTAGACATTAATATACATACTTCACCTCTTATTCTCTCTCTCCTTCTGTCTGTTTTTAAAGTTTGATTTGTTGCTCTATTAACAATTAGAAGAGTAACGGGTACGAATAATTAATGATATTGAATTAATTTAAATTAAATCTTTAACGTAACTTATCATTTTAAATTTCCATCAATGATAACCCTGGTAAATATAGAATGTGTAATATATCCATATTGCCAATTGCCATTATTACATAAGAATTGTTTCTAATAAATTTAATTAACACACTGTTTTGAGTCATCATTTTAGCTAGATAAGCTATCAGCCTATCACTTATTTCCAATAGTTTTTATTTTGATACGATTTATGTTTTGATTCTATTTGTTAATGCTTTGCCCCCCAAAAAAGTAGCGATTTGTTTGATATGCGAAGACGAAAAAAATTAGTATGCAATTCTTTATTTCAATTGATGAATGATGACTTTTGTGGCAATTTATTCAAACACATTAAAATGATAATCATCAATGGAACATGATCAGTTAGTTACCGTGTTTTATGCAAAATTCTCGACGTTTCTTGAATTAATTTAAAAGTTAGAAAACATTTTCATATGAACGAAACCTAATTCTTTAATAAACCTGAACTTACAAAAAAAATTTGTCAATTTACGTCAATAAATCTTAACCTAAACCAAAGTCCAAATAAATAAAAATACAGTAAAAAATTCCAACGCAAAACCATATGTCACACTGTATAGTAATAAAATTATCATTACAAAAAATAATCAGTTATTGAGATTTAAATATCGATTTGTTGCAACTGACTGATAATAAAATTTTCTGTATTTGATTTTTTTCTTTCTCATAATTTATCTATTTTTGCACTATGGCTAATATGATGTAATAAACTGAACTGCAATAAAATATGTAATAGTGAAAAAAATATATATACGAATGGAAACATAGGTTGCGCAACGCGCGACATCCTCCACTAGTAATAAAATAACACAACGTGGACTGAGGAGCACAAACAAACAGATAAAAAAAATTGGAGGTTATATTAATTATTAATTATAATAAATATAATTAATGTTGGTCCCTCACAATTTCTTTCACAGAGGCTTAATTAGCGCTAGCTCTAGAATAATTTTCGTGTGATGGATGATGCTTTTTTGACTTTGAATGTTATTGGTACATCTACATCAATCAATTTGCAATTATAATTATGTATATACAAGGTGGACCCCTGATTTCATTGATTCGAATTTTCTATGATGATGATGGTGATTCTGAGATTCAGATCCAGATGCCAATCAATTATTTATTTATCCGCCTCCTACTTCAGAGTTCACACAGATTATATATTAATATTATTAATTAAAAGAAAAGAAAGAGAGAGCGCGAAACTGAGAAAAGATCCTCAACTTAGAAGTTGAAAGTCGAAACCCTTTTGCACGTTGCACCTCACTTGATTGATTGATTCTTACCTTTTTGTCTTCTCGTGGACTGGAACTGTCATCGATTATTGGGAAAACAAAAAGGAAAAAGGAAAGATCTTCCCAACTAATCCCAAGGACCAAGGAAATTAAGGGTTTTTGAAAAGAATAAAAAAGAACAGAACCTATAACAAACCTGTTTCGTTCTTTAATGAAACATGTAGTCATAAAATGCTACTTTTTTCAAAAAAATACAAAAAAAGAACAGAACCTTTTGTACATCTAAAAATATATATAATAATAGTAAATAAATAATTATATTTACCTACAAGTAAAATTATATCAGGGATCGACTAAGCAACTATTCGTTTTATATTGTAAACTAGAAATAGTTCTTCAATGAGGCTCCGTTTAGATAAGATGTGAAAAGAAAAGAAGAAGGGAAGAAGTGAGAAGAAGTATTGGGAAGCTTGTAACTTTGTGAATAATTTGAATTCTTTATAATAAATTTATTCCCTTATTCCCAAATGAAATCCAAACGGAGCCTGAATGAATAAATTAAGTAATGGCATGCCATCAGGTTGGAGGCAGTACGCGATAAGGGGGAAGGGGGGCTTGGCCCTCCTAAGATTTCAATTTTGTATGAAAATCTTTTGAATTATATACTAAAATTTGTTAATATATAACATATTGCACCCCCTTTTATCTAGTAATTTTATTGTTTGTTCAAACTTCAAAACTAGTTTAATTATAATTTTTCTTTTAGAGTAAATTTAGAAGACAAAAAATCACAAATAAAACATTGCTCAAATATGAAAAATATTTTATTATTTTTGAAGAAAAAATTACTTCTTTATTGTATTCGATACAATTCATTTTCAAAGAAATTATTACTATAAAATAAGAGTAATACTAGAATCAAACGTGTTTGGCGTCCAACACGATTCTAGACTCAACTATTGAAATTTCAAATTACCGATTCGAACTACTCAATATGGTCTTCATATTGAAATATTATTACAGAAAAAATTTTATATTTTTTCCATATTTTTAACTTTTTTCATAATTTTTAAAATTGAAGGAGTCTAAATTAATTAGATTGAAGATTTTTTAAAATCCAAATAAATAGTAAAAAAATTAAAAAATATAAAATTTGATCTTCAAGGATATTTCATTATGTGATATCCCTTAACACCGATGCTGTTAAGGGAAGTGCGCCCCAAAATGACATTATAAGCAGATGGAGCATCCACCACGATGAAGCGAACGTTAGAGATCACCGTTTGGGGTGCGTCCCCGAACAAAACGTCCAAGTCGATGGTCCCCAGAGGCTTCAACTTGTCGCCAGTAAAACCGACGAGTGATGTCGTCATCGGCTGCAAAGGATACTTTCTAAGACCCATTCTTTTGAGAGCGTCAAAGTACATCACATCGGCGGAACTGCCTGTATCGACGAGGATTCGCTTTACCCGAATGCCGTTAATTCGGAGCATCAAAACGATGGCATCGTCGTGAGGCAACTGAACACCATCATAATCACGTGGACCAAATGAAATGACCTGCGTAGATTCTAATCTATGCTCGATTTGGAAGACGTGAAAAGGTTGCTGCCTCCGGGGATTATCAGTTGCTTTACCCTCAATGAACATCACTGGTGGAGGGGACATGCGTTGTTGTCTGTCAGATGCGGTTGTTTGGGGCCGCGAGTTACTGGGATGCTCAGTGCGACGATCGTCTGCGTTGGTCCCCGATTCATGAAGGTGTTGCATTTTCCTTTTACCCCTGTCGTCCTTTGCCAAGAAATGTTCAAGGATGTTTGTCTGGCGCACTAACCTTTCAATCTCATCCTTGAGCTTAAGGCAGTCTTTGGTGCGGTGTCCGCTACTGCCATGATACTCACAGTAGCTATTTCTGTCGAAAACTTCGGTTCTGGTAATGGGTGGTGCCCTTCTCATCTCCTTGTTATGCTTGATTTTATCATACACACGATCTTGAGGTTCTATTGTGACGTGGTATATTTTATAATATGGTGCATTGTCCTCTGCAGAGTTAGCGCGACGGCCACGGTTTCGTCTGGAAGACTTGGCATCTCGACGTCGAGGACGTGGGGAACGACTGCGCTGACGATCTCGAGGTGAACTTGGGCGTTGTGGCTTTCTGGGGGATGTGCTTTGTCTGTTATTTGGTGCAGCAAACGTGTTGTGACGATAACCTTGGATGGTCGCGATGTGCTCCTCTGCGCGAATAAGGTGTTCAGCCCGTTCCCTAAATGCAGCGAAATCAGAGAACTTTTCCGTCATTGCTGCCCATTGGACAAGTCCTTCCAGTAACCCGCGCTGCACAGCTAACAGCGCCATGTCCTCCCGGTAGTCTCCGCACTTGTTGGCTTCGATGGAAAATCGATCAAGATAATCCCGGGTATGCTCAGAGGGGTGTTGTCGAATACCCATGAGGTCCATGCATATTTTGGGAGGTGCTCGAACACTAGCAAATCTTTTAAGGAACTTGGTGGTAAGGTCTCTGTAGCTGGACACCGAACCAGGAGGTAGTTGTGCATACCACTCCCAAGCGATTCCCTCCAGTCTTGTAGGGAAAACGAGACACATGGTTCGTTCAGATGCCCCGGTGATGAGCATAGACTCTCGGAAGGTGTTGACAAAGGCTCGAGCGTCGTGAGCTGGATAAGCGGGGTACTTGTCAAGGCTGGCAAAATCCTTGAGACGAAGGGCCTTTCCTTTGTATAAGTGTCGAGCCAAAGCTCCACGAGGAGGTGAAAGACTATCATGCCGTTTCAAGGGGATTTTACGCAAACGTTGAGTACGCGGTCTGGACCGTCCGTCACTAGTGTCACTTGTTTGAGAAAAACTTGAAGATGAGGATCTAGTTGAAGTGCTGTAGCGTCCGCGACGTTTCCTTAAAGGCGGCTCGCGGGAAGATAGCTCGCTCGAACTGTGAGTATCATACTCCGAGGATGGTGATCGCTTCCTGGACCGTCGCGAACGGGATTTGGAGCGACCTCTTGTATGAGAACGGGAAAGATTGGGGACGTTGGTGTATTGGGAACGCCTGTGAGACGGCTGCGGTCTGTGGTCTTCGTTGTGCAAAGCTAGTTCCTCTCTATTTGACAATCGGGTGTATGTTTGATTGGATGGTTGGGTTGGTACTGCTGACTGGTTAGCCGGGAATATGGGGTGTTGGTAGGGATATTGTTGAGGGGGAGGTGGGATGATAACTGGAGGTTGGTACGGTGGATCACGGGGAGCCTGAAACTGCTGAGGAAGGGGCGGTTGCGGTTGATGGTTGTGGCTGCTGTGAACGGAGGAGGGTGTAAGGGAAGGCGCTGTGATAGGAAAGACATGTGGCGGCGGCTGGTAATTGCGCATGTCGTGTAAAGTAGCATTGGTGGTGGTAGGGGGGTTGTGTCTTGGAGCTAAGGAAATGCTAACGGATTGATCGGAAGTTTGCTCCGTTCCTGGAGGTGGAGGTTGTGGGGTCGTTGCCGGAGTGTTGAAGGCTGCGGTGCTAGTCGTCATGGTTTTTGTGGATGGTGTACTAAAGTCTAACTTTTTTGGATGGATATTTCTACTCCCTTTCATGCGAATTGGAGCTCAAACAATAAGAAAAAGGCTGTATTTCTCGATTGTTAGTATGAGCTCTTGTAATTTACGGTGGGCGCCAGTTGATAACCTACAATCTAGCTCATAGATCTCAACAAAGAGTTTAGATCAAGAAGAGTAAGAATTCCCCAATTAGTTTAGTACATGATTTCTTTTTTTGTTACAGAATGTCTCAAGACCAAAAAAACCCCTTTCCCTATGGAGGGAGGTTCCTATTTATAACTATCTAGTGGTCCCCCATCACACCGGATCTTTTGTGGCCTCATCGTGTTCTCATCCTCCTCACTTGACTGCGGCATGAAGATCGCCATGACCTCCCTCAACCTCGACATGTTCCTTTCTCGCCTGTGGCCAACGTTCATCCGGGCGAGGCTGAGTGCGAGGTTGAGTCGGGGTTTCCTGAACGGCTATTGCCTAAAGGTCACAGAACATCCCGCGGCCGTTACGGAAAGGACATCCATGCTCAGAAACCGTTTCCTCTAGGGGCCCACCGATGAGAGCTCCCTCTAACGGCTCCTGACCCCCCTTCCGGGCGCAACGATCTCGGACCCGCCTTCATCATAACGACTCGTGGGCTCCTTTCTCTGAAAAAGGCCTTACACAAGGCTTTTCGTAACTATTAGGCCCATATTCTAATCTGACTATATCAAGCCGTGCTAGTCTCGAAAATTGAGATCCGATCGCATTTGACTCTAGCATTACACATAAAATAATACAATATTATTTTTTGTTATCTATTTTTTTAAAAAAATTTTAAATTTTCAAACTTTAGTCTACCTAATTCGAAATTCTGGCCCTAGTCGAAATCCTCACTCCGCCTCTGCTGCCTTGGACCACGTTTCATGCTTTCGATAATTTGGATCGGTTCCTAATAAATGCAATACAGTACAAAATACAAAATATAAAATACAAAAATACAATACATGTGGAAGTACAGAATAAATGAATGAATCTGTGAAACTCAAACAGGATCTGGATCGTGGAATCAAAGAATTAAAGGCCCCACTCTCCACCGTGTTCCACGTGACGGTGTACTTGTTTTTTTTTTTTAGGGCCGACAAATGCCAACAATTTTCCATTAATAATAAAAAAAGAAGTTTACAAACAAAATAAAAAACAACACCAAGTTTCTAACATAATGACAAGCTTCTAACATAACTTGTCACTGTACTGATACCGAACCAATAGCAGTCCTTCAACCCCAGACCCAGCCAAAGACTTATGGCTCCGTTTGAATAGGTGTGGGAAGAAGGAAAGAAGGGAAGAAGTGAAAAGAAGTATTGGAAAGTGTGTAACTTTGTGAAGAGTTTGGATTGTTTATAATTTTTTTTCTTCCTTCTGTTGAACCCTAAAATATCGTCATAGTTACCGAAAAACGATGCAAGAATTTTTTTTTTTTTTAGACCACTAAAAGCAAAAAATTGGGCACATGATACACTTAAGGGCGGCCTGAAAGTTATCACGGATAAATCGGGAGAATTCACGGACATGACTATTAAAAATTTCGATGTCGTGCCGAAGTGAGCGGTCCTAAATTCCGATGACTATGTTGGTGCTAATATTGACAAAGAGTATACAATCATGTTAATTGGGTATACAATCATGTTAATTGGATTGTTTATAATTTTTTTTTCTTCCTTTTTCCTTCTTCTTCTTCCTTTTTCCTATATCCAAACGCACCCTATACTAGTACAAGTGGTAGAAAGTAGAAACAATAGAGAAAATATAATACTGATCTTTAACAATACAACTACATACCTCTTCCAAATCTAAATCCAGCCCCGACCTAACCAATATCTACGAAGCTAACTTCAAAAATATGCAGACCAACACGATCTACGCCACGGCTGCCACCTGTCTTCGCCTCAAACACATCTACGCCAAGACCAATAATGATTTGCCATACAACCATCCTCATTAGAGTTGCCAACTAAACATCGTCTTGATCGCCTCCGCCGCTAGAAGACCAACTCTTCAATTTGAAGTAACTATGGCAGGACTTGCAATATCAAAAAGTCACACCACTCTCATCGGTCGTACCAACCTGCGACCTCAACGGCCAGCAAAACCACCACTACACAGCCAATTTCTACTTGTTTTTTTGAAGGTAGGGAGATGAAAATTTCTACTTTTTAAAATTGAAAAATTGATTATAAATGTGGCTGTAAGTTCAACAAGCGAGCTCTTTGTTTTGTTAGTGTGAGTGTATATAGCTATTGGTGTACTAATATTGCCTCCGTTTGGAGGATCCAAATCCTGTGCCGCGCGGCACAGGATGTAGCGCACAAGAAGACAAAACAATAGTCCCTCTTTGGAGAATACTTTGGACACGTATATATTATTATGTTTTCTTATTGATTGATTTATGAGGCGTTCTCTCTAATAATAGCCCCTTTTAATATTTTTTTATTATAATAATAATAATAATTAGATAAGAACAATATGAGTCAAAGTATGGTAATAATATGCTGTAGTATTATAAATTAGATTTAAATTATTAATTTTGTTTAAATAATCAACATTAATAATTAAATTTGTGTTGATGTGTTGTGGCAGTTCGTGTTCGTGTCGTGTTGCGTGTCTAATCATGCCGTGTCAAATCGTACCAATTTTTCAAAACTTCCAACACGACACGATAAGACGATCGTGTCATGCCAATTCCGTACTCGTGTCATATCGTGTCGTGCTAACACGCGTGCGTGTCGTGCCAATATGATTGTGTCGTGACATCTTGGATAGCACTAATTGGCACTAGACATTATTGTATTTTTTTTCTTTCATGTACAAATATTACTATATTTTTTCGGTGTATACATTAATAATACTGCCAGTCTTGCTATATCATTTATTTAATTATTTATAATATTAGAAAACACGATGTCCAATTTCTTTTTTCAAATCACAAATTTTTTTTGATTGCACTAAATACTTACACTACACATCACATGATATTTTCAGAATTTATACACATCATAGTAATTAAGGAGCGAATTTGAGAGTATATATGTCAAAAATAAATAAGTGAATGTCCCAGGGAATATAGGCGTGTCCAAAATATTCTCCAGGAGGGACTATTATTTTTTATCCTTTTGCGTGCTACATCCTGTGCCGCGCGGCACAGGATTTGGATCCCCGTTTGGATGCGTTGTTGAGAAGAAGTAGGAAGAAGGAAGAAGGGAAGAAAAAAAAATTATAAACAATCCAAACTCTTCATAAAGTTACACACTTTACAATACTTCTTCCCACTTCTTCCCTTCTTCCCTTCTTCCTATACCTATCCAAACGGAGCCAATTAATAATATATATTGTGTATGTATAGTGTCCTGCTGGATCGACTCAAGGGGACCTCCCTTCAATACTTGATTATACATTCGTTTCTTCGGATCGGACTCATTCTATTCATACGCTTCAATCTAATATAATGCATTGATATTATCGTTTAGTGAGAAAGGAAGGAGAGTGAATATAAAATATGTGTGTGAGTGTGTCTAATTTTGTCTTTGCTGTTTGCAGCTTAATTTGTTTTTTTTTTCCGAGAACTTGACATAAGTTGTCAAGGAATTTGCAACTTAATTTGTTAGGTAGGCAGAAAATAGAATTCATTTTCTATACAGACCTCTGATTTCAACCGTCCGATCTATGTGGGTTGCTCTGTGATTAATACTAGGTCATATGAGATTCGTGCAATATGTAAAAATCTATCCGTCCATATTAGATCGAATTGTTCAGATCAAAGGTCTGCCCTCTGTAAATCTTTTGATGTTTGCAGAGGATGTTGGTCCGCAGAAAATAGGTGTGAAAAAGTGTGGTTCAGATCAAAGGTCTGCCCTCATGTGAGTCGCGACTCACCATAGCAAAAATGTTATATATACACACACATAGAGAAAACATATAGTGCATACAAATGTACGGAAGGTTCAATGCATACCGATCCAAACTTTTAGATCTGCTTCAAAACGACCGATCCAAACCGTCCAATATGATGTTGCCGGAGCATAGTTTAGTAAGTGGTCTTTTAATTGGATGTGAGATATAATTTTTATATAAAAAGAAAGCAAAGGAGAAACGCTAACTTTTAAGAAGTAAATTGAAATTGTTTTCGTTGAAGTACAGAACAACTACAAAAATTGGCTAGGATGAGTGTTCCCTCGAAAAATTGCAGTCACCTTACACTCCACAATTTCAAAATAAATTAGACAATTTCATCCTTAGAGCATCAGCATTAACAATTTCATACTCATATATCCATATATAACCTGTTACAGCTTGTCAAGCTGTCACATCAAAATATACTCATATATCGCTTTACAAAATGAAGCATCAGCATTAACATATCAAAATATACCTATATATTTCTTTACAAAATGAAGCATAAGCATTCCTACTATAAACTGATGTGAATATTAGTCTTTTTTTTTTACAAAATCACCCCAAAATGTATGCTAATAGCCAGCAGCTCTCATTCATCCTCTTCTTCTACATCTTCTTCTTGATCAACCTCGTTTTCTTCTGTCATTCCATCTTGCATATCTTCTTTTTTCTAAAAGAAATTACTTTACTTCAAATAAGTATGCAAAGTAATTAAGTAACAAGTCAAAGTGACTACTATTTTTTTCTAACAGCAATTACTTTCATTTTGACACTTAAGCCCTTGCTGTTCTTAGAATGTACCAAGTCAAATCTGCAATATAAACAGTTAGTGTAAGAACAACAAGTAAAAAACAAGCAAAAATTATGATATACCTTAAGGCATGTTCTAATATTATGTTTAGCCATTTTTCCACAATAGCTACATATTCTTCCTTTGATGGAAGCTTTTTCTGCGGCAATCTTCCACCGTTCCGGTCTCTTCTTTCTTCCTTTACACTTTGATATGGGAGGATCCCGAAGCTTACGAGAAGTTGTGTTGCCCTACACTTCATCTTCTACATCCAAATCCTTTACAACTTCACTTGCAGGAACTACATTTGTGATGCCATGCACTACATCTCCTACATCCAAATCCATTACTACTTCATTTTCAGGAACTTCATCTAGTTCTAGTGCCTTTAAATGCTCCACTAATTCTCTCAATTTAGCATCAGCCATATTAATAGAATGAATATCTTTTGAAGCCAAATCAATAAGATGAATGAATTGAGATTTTATGGTTTTGGCCCTAAACATTTGTAGTGATGTAGAGTTGCCAACATCTCTACTCCTTTCATATATGGGTCTTTTGACATCAGTATTAGCATTCTTACACCATATCTTTAGGATGTAGTGTGAAGGAAGCTGTTGGATTCCATGAATCCACATGACTTTCAAGGCATGTGGACATAGAAGTCCTTCAAATTCAAAGCCTTTGCAGTCAGCATTTTTATCTACCTTCACAAGATATGACACTGGTTTTCATTTCTTATAGCAAGGATTAGAATCAATTCTGACCTCATATAGTGTGCCTTGCTCTTTCTCGATAGGAGTTCCAAGGCAGCTATCTTTAAGTAACTCCTTAAACACTGAAAACACCTTTCTTGTATAAACTTGACGGGCATGAAACTCGAGTGAAAACTTTGACCATAATGCTAGTTCCTCATTCATTGTTCTCATGTCCTCATCACCCTCTCTTTGCCAAATGTTCTCAATAATATTATCAATTTTACAAACAAATTTGTAAAGAGAGGTATGAGTAGTTACCCACATCTTGAAGAGTGCATGCTCTCACTTCTTTGGGTGGTTGTCATTTCTGCAAAAAAACACCTCGAAAGTAAGTTGGCACCCATTCCTCACGTTGTTCAAACATATTCTTCAAATGCTTGTTATCCTTCAACTTATAGTCATCAAGCATTGCTGCCCATGCATCCTCAAATTCTGGTACAATCAAGCTACAATTAATCACTCGACCTAATTCACCCCCAAATGTTGGCATTCCAGTTGGCATTCTCCCATAAATTGACCTTAATTTTTCTCTTGCCTTCCTCATGACATGCCATTGGCAACACCTATGGACAGCATTAGGAAAGATAATCTTAATAGCCTTTCTCATTGCAGGGTCTTGATCTGTAATGATAACCTTTGGATGCTTACCATACATTGCTTTCAGCCATGTCTCAAACAACCAACAAAAATTACTGGTGTTCTCTGATCTAAGCAAGGCCATTCCAAAGAAAACTGACTACCGATGGTGGTTTACTCCAATAAAAGGGGCTAAAGGCATGCTATATTTATTGGTGTTGTACGTCGTATCAAAAGTGAAAACATCACCAAACTCTAAGTAAGTCCTTCTAGCCCTCCCATCTGCCCAAAATATATGTCTTACAAACCCATCCTCATCAGCATCTATGGCATAAAAGAACTCTTCATCAACTTCTTGCTTCTTTTGAAAGTGCATCAAAGTTCTATCAACATTCACACCAAGAAGCTTTCTATTATCTGTAGCAATCACATTGCTCACATCCTTAGTTCTAAATAGCTCCCTTTTCTTACCACCACGTAGAGTAGCTAGATACTCTGCAATTTTAGAAGCTCCTATATTCTGATCACTCAATTTTCTAATTATCTCTATGTCTTCAGTTGTAAGACATCTATGAGAGCGAAGGTTTTTGTTCTTGGATGGTGTATATGGGGCTAGCGGATGATTATGCTCATCATGAAATTTTGTAACTTGCCAAATGCCTCCTTCTACTAACTTGACTCTCATATATGCTAAACAATTTGTTCTTGTTGCTGGTCTTACCTTCTCAAGTGTGTTTGGCTTGGTTGAACAATCCACTGGTTTTCCCTCATTTTTTTGTCTATTAGATAAACCTTGTTTAGAGCAAACAAATCTCAAAGTAGAAACTCCCTTCCTTGATGTACCTCTTTGGTTCTTAGTTCTTACGAATGTTGAATCCTTTTATTAAAGCATAAAGGTTGTAAAAATTGTACGCTTCATCATCTAATCTGAACTCTTTCCCAACATAGATATCAATACTTTCCTCTACTTTGTTGCTCTCATCTTCAATCACTTTATCCATATATGAGTAAGGATCATTGACCTGTCACAATGTAGAAAAAAAAGTTAAACAAATTGTTCAATTAAAAAAAGAACTATTATACACCAAAAGATTAGACAATTACCTGCACATGGGCATTATCAATGTCATCTATAACATGTGCACTCTAAGTCTACAACATCCTCATTTTCACTCATCTTGACTAATGGTGCACGGGAACATAAATTACTCGATTGGTTAATGGAGACACAACATGAGTTCATAATAAAGGATTAATGCTTCTGATCGAGGTTGTGAACCAAGGTCAAACAAATAAACCTTGTACTCGACTAGTCGTTTGTAGTAGAGTAAAGGTGTCGAACCCACAGAGATGGATATGAGTCTTATTCTTATTATTTCGTTAAATCTAGACAATAAAAATTGAGAAAGAAATTGGTGTCGCAAATAGAACAAATTAAAGAAAAATAAAGCAATGCAATTGCAAGTAAAGAAATAATGCAAAACAATTCAAGTAAATATTTTTGGAATTTTCTAACAGTTTAATATATGATGATAAGTGTGCCTTAGGGTTCGATTTCACCTAGATCTGGTCACAGAGCCACAAGACTTAGCACTGTCGTATTCAGCCTTGCTAATTCGGTCCGAATTCCGGACCGAATTCCATTGTGTAAATGCTGTGGTTTACTCTTTTATTGATTTATTCAAGCCAAAGGTCCATCTAGCCAAACCTAACTCCCTAACCCTCCGCTTTCGCCTATTGGGTACGATATTTGAAATGAGATCTAGTGTTAAACAACCTGATCGAGTGCATTGCACCCCAACTTTCGTTGTTTGGTGGACTTACTCGAGTTTACCAATGATTTTCTACGAGGTATCTAGTTAGAATTTCGTCTAACCAGAAATGTTGACTTTTGGTTACTAATTGGTCGACTTTCGCCCTTGACCTACCTCGAAATACTTGTACAGGACTTGGTTATTATAATGGCTTGAAGTTCCCAACCGTTGCGGCCGTACAAGAGTCGAGCAACACAAGTAATAAACAATTCAAACACAAGCAAATCAATAAAAGCTCCAAAAATAACTAGCTTCGTCCATCAACAAAACAAGTAAACCAAACAAAACCTAAATCTAGGCTACATCTGTCCCTAAAGCAACAAGTTTTAGCCTAACATACTAATAAAAGCCATGTAAATAACAATAGATAAATCTAAACAAGTCATAAATCCAGAAAATAAAGAACAAGTACTAAAGATACACAAATAAATCAGTTTTCGGGGCACAAATCATTGCCAAATGCATAAGAAAGAGTAGGGAATCCGTCGGAAAGAGTTGGAGCAGCAAGCAACAGCACTATCTCGTCTCTATCCCCTGTCCAAGTCGCAAAAACCAAGAGAAATCGCCCAAGAACAAGATCCAGATCTGCTGGAGAGATAAAGGTAGAATATGGAATGAAAGATGGCTCCTCCCAAGATGGAAGGCGCCTAATATGCTCCCTCTGGCTCCTGGACAGCTAGCACATATTTTTCCTTGATTTCAGGCGGAAATGAAGCCTTCCTAATAGAGAGAACGCCTCCAGGACACAGCTGGAAATACTTTCCTGTATAGCAATTCGGACCGAATTCAGGGGAATTCGGACCGAATTGATCTCACTGGAATTTCAGAAGTGTAGTATGTGCAGGAATTCGGTCTGAATTTCAGATCAAATTGCAGGGTCTGGTTGAGGAATGTGCTGAGTCTAGTGCGCTTGTCGTGTCTGGTCGAGTCAGGGTCTTGATCTAGGCTAGGAATGAGTCGTCTAGCCTCTAAATGGCTGCTTTCCTTACTGATTTCCTTGGATTCCTACAAATAAGAGCAAAGTGCAAAAGGCAGTGCCAAATCTGGCAAAGAAAAGTAAAAACAGCAATAAATCAAAATTTTAGTCACGATTTCGATGTAAAGTCCGGTCAAAATAACAATATAAATACGAGATATCAGCTTCTATTAAAGGTTTCAGTGTACTAAAAAATTTTAGTCTCAGCATGAGTTCATAATAAAAAAGGCAGCAAAGATTTAATAAAAAAGGAGACACAAGTACATATCGGTATATCAACAGAGATTCAATTATATCAGTATATCAATTTCTCTTATACTGAGACATAGAGACACAGGTAATAGGTGACAATTAATCTCTCATATACTGAGAAATTATATCAGTATACCAAAACCTATTACAAAGAAAACGTACATAAAGGCAACAAATTTGAGTAGTAAACAAACATTAATCTTTCAGATTTAAGAAAAATCATTGTTCCTCTTCTAGTGGTGTAGGTAAATAAACATAATTTATGAATATTGAGAAAGAAAGAGAGTGTGGCCTAACCGGAGTTGCAAGAAGATTTCGATGAGGTGACTTCGGTGGACAAAGAGATGGCCTTCGAAAAGGGAAGCAGAGGGAAGCACAATTGAGAGGAAGGAAGTTTGCGAGGCAGGGAATTTGCTGTGCTAAAGTGGCGCTATCAATTCTAGGGTTTCGGTAGAAAAGAGAGGAGAGAAGAGATGAAGGACAGAGAAGAGATACGTGGGAGCTTCATTTTCTCTCTTCCATTCTCTTCGATTTCTTTTCTGGAGTGAGATAGAGACGAGAGAGAATCATGGTGAGCGATTTCTTATGAGAGAGAGAAAGAGAGAAAGGTACGGGTTAAGAGAAAAGAGGAGCAGCTTAAACGCGAAGGAGCAGTGTAAAGTTTTCATCCAGCGACATCCATCGCACGAATCATGACGCGAATTCAAGGACCTAGATTATGGTTCATTTTGACCCCCATGCATCATGGTTCACCATACGTCTAATACGATCTCCCTATTGAAATCTCCATGTAGATCAAATTTAAAATTTTTTTTAATTTTTTAAGTATTTATTTCGGATTTTTAAAAACTGCTGTTTTTGAACGATTCAGAACTAATTAGATTGATGATTTTTTAAAATTTTAAAAAAATACTTAAAAATTTCTAAAAAAAATATAAAATTTGGTCTGCATGGAGATTTCAGTCGGGAGATCGTATTAGACAGTTTGGATCGGTCATTTTGAACTAAATTTTGAAATTTTGAACGCGACTCACGGACCCTTTGGTGAGTTGCAACTCACCATAGCAAAACTATATATATATAATGTCCGAATTAGGTTCAATTCAGTGAAAAATTGAGAATTATGTTATGTATCATGTCCGAATTAGCTTGAGCCTTCAGGTTTCATAGCGAGACGAGTGTGTTAGTCTTTTGGCCCACCTGCTCCTTGTTTCCCACTGAGTTTAATTTGGGATTGGAATGTACAACTGTACAACTGTACATGACATGACTGACGCCAAATTATTAGCCTGGCGTCCCTTTATTACGAAACGGGCCGGGCCTTTGGAATGGTAATGTTGATCATTAAAAAATTAAGCCGATTGAGTATCCGTTATCCGTATGACCGTATGGTATGGTGTATATAAAATAATAAAAATAGATCGATCGATATCGATAAGAAGACGGCGAGCGAGAGAGAGAGAGATGTGGGCGAATTTAGACCATGGTAACTAATTGGAACAATACACAGACAGTATTCAGGATTGGGGGTTGGGGGTCGGTGGTCACTGGTGACGGTGAGCCAGACAGACAGTATTCAGGATTCAGGATTCAGGAAGGAAGAGGAGGGGACTGGAGGGATCCAGTTCCAGTATTGAATTGGCCAATTGGGTGAGAGTGAGGAGACATTAGTAGATGATACCCATCCGGATAGGAATATAGGAATATAGGAATCCAGGAATACAGGAATACAGGAATTCAGGATAGATGCTGTCTCTGTCGCCAAACCCTCTCTTCTTCTGCTTCTGCTTCTCCCCCAATTCTCCCCCAAATTCCTCCACACGCCATTTCTCCACCCCGCTCAGTCTCAGTCTCAGTCTCAAACCCAAACCCAAACCCAAACTTAATACCTCATCATCACATTCCCATACTCCCACCGATAACAATGCACTGACCGACTCCTCCCCCACCGACTTCTTGCGTTACAACCGCCATCCTCACATTCCTCATGTCGCAGGAGAGCTCCAGGCATCAATCGTCAAGTACAAGAAGATGCTCCCATGGCGCTTTATTAACCCTCCACTTCAGGTCACCTTCACCTTCCTTACATTTTTTTTATTTCATCTAATCAATATATTTCTATTCTATTTCTGAACAATTTTGCTTCTGCAGGTCGATTTGGTATCAGCAGTTCACATTGCAGACAGACGGTCCGTTCTTAATTTTAATTTTACTTATAATTATTTATTCATTATTTATTAAAGGTTGAATGCACTTTTCCATCAACCTAGGTACTTTGAGATTTTGCAAAAGAAGCTAGCCACCTATGATTGTGTTTTGTACGAGGGGGTGGGAGACAAAGACGACTCAGAATCAGAATCAGAAACTGAACCTGAACCTGCCATGCAAGGATATAATATTACCGGCTTTATACAACGGCTAATGGGGCGTATTCTCTCCATGGATTTCCAGTTGGACTGTATCAGCTATAAGGCCCATAACTGGTACAATGCTGACCTCGATTGGGATACCTTTCAGCGCCTTCAGGTTTTCCTCAACAGCTTTCCCTTGCTTCCTAACACACATTTTTTGTTTCAGGGTCTCACTTGTTTCTGTAACGTCAATTTCAGGAGGAGAGGGGAGAAACCCTTCTTACTGCTGCAAGAGATGCGCTGGGATCTGCTCTAAAATTTGATCAACATTCTAGCAGTGCACAATTCGGCTTTGATTCCTTTAGGTCCAACTTGCTACGTGTCTCCTGGATTGTACCTATGCCTCTTGCTATATCTCTTATAATAAACCTGACATGTTCGTCAGATGGTCGGGATGAAGATAATGAACAAATGGATGATTTTGGGCACATAGTTGGGGAGTTGTTAGAATTAGGATTTGGGTCAGCTTTGAAGGTTATTTTGGCAAGATCACTGACCTCGGTGTAAGTATTTACTTTTTGAGATCCTTATCCTAAATTGTTTCCATAAGAGGTGAACTGTAGTATTTAGTCAAATGCTACCGATCCATGAGTTGGTGCAAGCTGCAAGGCGTGTTTAATGTTTCTGGCCTGTACATAACTGAATTCCAAAAGAAGCACAAGCATGCCAGTTGAAAAGGTCCATACTGACAAAATGTGACATTGATTTTTTTTTATCTGCTACTAAAAAGGTAGGAATTGTTTAATATTGAATGTTACAGTATGAATGCTAAAAACACTGACAGGAAATATGTAAACACTTGCACAGCTGTAATAATTGGACAGAGGATTAATGTGGCCACTTTTCTTTTATTTTCTTTTCTTTTTATTTTCTCTTGGAAAAACAGATTTGCAAGTGAAATTTATACGGACCTGGAGGAGAATTCTGTTATTATAGGAGAAAGAAACAAAGCAGCATTAGAACAATTAAAAAAGGCAATATCAAGAGGTGAAAAGAGAATAGCGATATTTTACGGGGCAGGTCACATGCCAGACTTGGGGCGAAGGCTAAGACGTGATTTCAAGATGGTTCCGACCGAGGTGGATTGGGTGACAGCATGGTCAATAAGAAGACCCAAATCAAAATTCTTGGGTCCTTTCTTCCAGAAATATATGGGGAGATTCTTTCCTTTCTCCAAAGAAATGGGTAGGATGATGATATCAGGTTCCGTTTTCTGTGGTATCCTCTTGTTGGATCTCTGGCTATGGTGGTCGGCAGTTAGTGTGGCTTACTGGACGGGGTTTCACATGCTTCGGTTCGTGCAGCCATTTGTTATTATGTAAATCAAAAAAAGAAAAAAGATTACAAGTGTAGTTGTAGCCTCTTGCTTTGGATATTATACGTATACATATACATATATATATAAAGAGAGGGTGTCTTTTCTTTACTTTATGTTGTAGAAACAACTGTGGTTAGTGGTTGAAAGAAAACAAATATTTTTCCCGAACAACTGTGGTTAGCCTTTTTCCAATTCATTACAAGAAAAACCAACTAGGGCATGAAGCAATAAAGAAATATTATAACCCAAGCATTTGTCTATTAATTTATTATCTGTATGTATTCGATTTGTATATAACTCAAAGGTTATGGCTTGTATGCATCTTCCAAAACATGTACGACCTTCCAGGTGGCACTCGTTATCACAACATATTGAATTGACTATGGTGAATCTTATTTCACTAAATATATTCTTATGTGATAGCAATTGAAAGAAAACAAATATTTTTCCTGAACAAATTTAGTACAAAAGTAAACACCTGAGAGAGATGAGGCAGGGAGGGAGGGCAATATGGTATAGCCGTATAGGGCATAAAACTTATTTACCGAAAATGGTTTATATCCCAAACAAACATGATTAGAGGGTGCTATTTCTGATTTTGAAGATTTGAGGGGGTTATATCCAATTTTTTCATTTTTCTTTTTTGTTTTAGTTTCTCTATTTCTTGCTAGTTAGCAATTGTTAATAGGGCGTAGTTAAGAATGTCCTGAATGCCCAGTGCATTCCAATTTTAGGGTAGTTGGAAATTTTGCTGCCTAAGCAGGTGCATTAAATTGCAAAATATCAACCTCACTATAGCACATTATGAATCTATGATCAGCCACATACGCTGGCTGAATTCCTAAACTGCGAGCCCAATGAGGCGGTGTTCCTTTCGCAATGGTCACATCTGAGCTTAATTAAAATTCATCATTTCTCAAATCAGACCTTTGATCCACTCACGATTTGCTTTCTTTACAGACACAGCATTTGAGAATATTCATTTGTACATGCATTTACATTTGCTTTCCTCAGACAAAGCGGGACAAAAGAAAATTACAAGAAAAAAATTCATCATTTTGCATTCTGCATGAAGGTATGATCCTGACATATAAACAAATGAAATAATTAACAGAAACATTTATACACTATAACTATTCTTTCATAGATCAGTTTAAATAAACCCTTCCAATGAAACTATCTCTGCGGCAGTCTCGAGTAAAAAGAGGCCGAATTGAGAGGTACAGTAGAAAACTCGGAGCTGTTTAGTTGATTGCTGGAATAATTTGCAGGTGCATAGGAATAAGCATTGCTATTGCTAGCAGTAGAATTTGATGGTTCAGAGGTCACAGGTTTGTCTAGGTTACTTGACAAGGCTTCTCTCTTTTCTCTCTCTTCAGCCTCTTTTAGAAGGAAGTCAACCCACAAGTCAGCAAATGACTCCTGTTATCACATGGGAAGAAGAAACATGACAAAGAGAAGCTTTTCAATAGACACAAAATATAATCAGGTTTACAACTACTTTAAGCCCTGCAAATTAATTATTATAACACTACAGAACTCGAATGATATTTAGAGCTACTACACAGATGGTCCTTATTCACCCCTTCCATTTTGGTCCCTGATGTTTCAAGGTTCCCAACTCCCCATATCAGCCCAGAAGTTCTCAAGTCAAACCAAATTGAAAACTTGACGAAAATTCTTGCTAGTACAAAAAGGATGATGATATCCACATCCATGCAATCCAAAAATTATTACTTTGAATGCAACCAAGTCAATTATAGCATATTACACAACAAGTTTGATGTCAATAGGCATGTCCACGGCATTTACCATAATTTTTATATTCAATGCAGTATCCACATGATTAAATAATTATGCTGATAAATAATGATGTTGATATACCTTGGTTCTTTTAGTAAAATATATGTTAACAAAAGAACCTAGTAGTACAAAACTATGGAGACCAACGAACAATTTCAATCCTTTGAGGACCCATGTAATTTACTCGGATATTTACAATGTTAAAATAGAAGGGAATAAAATTGAGGTTACCTGGTTGTCAGGAGAAGGATGTGTGGATGAGTGGGACCCACCTAGGATGCCACCTACTAATTTTCCAGGTAAACCCAGCACACCACGCACCATTCCCTTGCCAGCTGTAGTCTGAGCAACTCCTATTCTTTGTTTTTCTTCTTCTGAAAATCCTAGCATCCTTACCATCAGGTCCAGTACCTTAAGATTAAAATTTAAAGAAACTCCATAAATACATTGAGGAAAAAAATTCTATAACCAAATATCAAGGGCCTTCAGTACTGATTAGCTAATGAAAGCGAACAAACGATTATTCGCCTCGTCCATCACCAAAAAATGAACTGTATAATATTTCTTAACACATTCGAAATATCATATTCATCTCTTAAGAGTAAATCTGTGCATTTATGTTTTGTGATGTTCCAGTAAGGTGCTAAGAGTCATAAATGATAACATCTAGCAACAAGGTATATACTGTCAGATAGAACTAAGTGTATGACAAATTAAGAGTTATGTGTCCCGTGCTTTCAAAAATATACCTCTTTGCTATGGTTTCTCTGGAAGTATGTCACAAGCAACTTAATCACAATACGCCTGAAAAAAAGGAAAAATCACACTTAATCAAAGTTAGGTGCCCATTAACACGATATTTATATATTTCTTAACTATGAAAGGTATAAAAATTGAAAAACGCTTGAAAGAAAAGAATTCTAACATCACAAAAATAAGTGTACATTTTTAAGTTCAAGATATACTTGCCCTCAGCCCAATGCAGATAGAGAGAGAGAGAGAAAGAGAGAGATACCTATCAACTTGGTTATCCGAGTCAAGCGACATGCGATTAAGGGTCGTCATGCTTTTCTCTAAAGCAAGCTGCAACCTTGATTTGTCATCTTCAAGCTTCTGTATGAACTTCTTTGCATCTGCCAACATGCCTTCACTTTGCGAAAGCTTCAATATTGCTTCTTCTTTTTCTCTTTTTACCATTTCAATACCTTCATTTGCAACCTATTTCAATACAGAGGAAGACATCTCATGAGTTCTAACCCTTTGACACCAATTTCTTTTCCATATGACAGCATAAGAATATAATATAGCTGACTAACATTCTGTTTTAGTAAATAATAATGAGGATTGCTAAAATGCTATGCATAGCACGGATGGCCTTCGTGCTACGGATTCGTTCTTGCATTTCATGCTTCAAACAACCGATCCAAACCGTTCATTATCTTCTACATATTGAAATCTTATTAGAAACCAAATTTTACATTTTTTTGAATTTTTTTTACTATTTTTCTCAGATTTTTTAAAATCACTGTTATTGAAGGGTCAAGAATTTATTAGATTAAGTATTTTAAAAAATCTGAGAAAAATAGTAAAAAAATTAAAAAAAATGTAAAATTTGGTTTCTAATGAGATTTCAATATGAAGAAGATAATGAACGGTTTGGATCGGTTGTTTGAAGCATGAATTCAAGAACGAATCCATAGCACGAAGTGTATCCGTGCTATGCATAGCATTTTAGCAATCCTCAATAATAATAGCATTATAAGTCTATAACTATCATTCTTATATAACATGGAATAATTTTCTTAGAAATAACTTGTGCGATTTTTTTCTAAAATGGGAAAAGGAACAACATATATGTGACAGCATGCACACATACCACATACCACATTCCCCCATACCACATATGTAGACGTATATTCAAATTTGCATAATTTTATCCGCACATCATCTTGAGCACATATCACTGACCACATACACATAGGCGTCCATGCGGCCGCATTTTAAAACAGCACTCAAAATAAAAGGTCACAATGAGTTCAATATTACCCTTAAGGATTCAGATACTTTAGTAACTTCTTCTCTTGCCAAAGCCAAGTCTCTCCCTAGTCGTTCCTAAAAATGAAAAATCAAAATGGTGATTTTGTATAAAAAATAGTATCAAGTAATATTAAAAATATATAATGATATATAATCCATATTAAACATAGAAGTTCATAACTTTAAACATAGTAGTAATATAAAAAAATATAATGTTACCTTAGCTTCACTTTCTGCATAGTACTGACCAAGGGCAGTTTGGAGATTTACCAACTCAGAGTTTTTTGACTCAAGAGAGTTCATGCAGCTTGACAATTTATATCTCAAATTGTTAATCAAATCATTTGATTTTTGAATTTCTTCTTCTCGTAAGGCTTTGATCTCTTCTTTTATGGACACTTCTTTTCTTAAGGATCTCTCTAATTGCACTATATGTGCCTTTTGGTTCTCCACAGTAGCCTCCAGTTCTTCTATTATAGAATCTTCATTTTCCTATTGAAAGTAATACTTAGAAATCTGGGAAAATTTTCAGAAGACCCCAGATTTATCATTTGCACAAACACTCTCGTACTTATAAGAACAACATCTGAAGTGTTCCATATATCCTTAATAGCAAGTTAGCAACTGCTACATTTCACATATCACACTTCCATCAAGACCGCACGAAAATAAAACTTTGAAGACAAATGTATTTGTGCGCAAGGAGTTTATAAGTAACATTAACTACAACAACAACAACAACTAAGCCTTTTGTCCCAAACAAGTTGGGGTAGGCTAGAAAGAAACCCAACAAGAGAACACATCCAAGAACAAGAACAAAAAAAAAAAAAAATACAAAACATAAAAATACTAATAGTAAGACTAGCCATACTAATAATAATACCTCTAATAATAATAGTAATAGTAGAAACCTAGACCTCGACCGTGACCTAATAGAGGGACCTACAAACCTATGGCATCGCTCCTACCCCTAAGTTCCTACGTCATGGCTCCGGTACATGAATTGCTAACTTCCAAGCGCTCCTATCGATCGCCAACTCCTTGGAGACGTTCCATTCTTTAAGGTCTCTTTTCACCGCTTCTTCCCATGTCAATCTTGGTCTCCCTCTCCCCCTCCGGGTGTTCTCGAAATGATTAAGAATTCCGATACGTACCGGTGCCTCTGGAGGTCTGCGTTGGATATGTCCAAACCATCTCAAACGATGTTGGATCAACTTCTCCTCTATTGGTGCGACCCCAACCATATCTCGTATGTCATCATTTCTAATCCGATCTTTCCTCGTGTGACCGCAGATCCACCTCAACATACGCATCTCAGCTACACTCATCTTCTGGACATGTCGTCTTTTAGTAACCCAACATTCTGCGCCATACAACATCGCAGGTCTAATCGCTGTCCTGTAGAACTTGTCTTTTAGCTTCTGCGGGACTTTCTTATCGCATAGGACGCCTGATGCTTGTCGCCATTTCACCCACCCCGCTCTTATCCTATGACTAACATCTTCATCTATCTCGCCATCGCTCTGCAGCATCGACCCTAAATATCGAAAAGTATCTTTCGTAGGTACTACCTGTCCGTCTAGACAGACATCTCCGTCCACTGATCGTATCCCACTAAACTCACACCCCATATACTCCGTCTTAGTTCTACTAAGCCTAAACCCTTTGGACTCTAGAGTTCGTCTCCACAATTCCAATTTCCTATCGACCTCCGTCCTACTCTCATCGACTAACACCACATCGTCCGCAAAGAGCATACACCAAGGAATCTCTCCCTGTATATCCTTCGTGATCTCATCCATCACTAAGGCAAAAATATACGGGCTCAAAGCTGATCCCTGATGTAGTCCTATTTTAATAGGAAAGTCACTAGTTACACTATCACATGTCCTGATGCAAGTAACGGCACCATCATACATGTCTTGGATGAGGGTAACATACTTTGTGGGGACTTTCTTCTTTTCTAGTGCCCACCACATAACTTTCCTTGGCACTTTGTCGTATGCTTTCTCCAAATCAATGAAAACCATATGTAGATCCTTCTTTCGCTCCCGATATCTCTCCATCAATTGCCTTATTAGGAAGATGGCCTCCATGGTTGACCTCCCAGGCATAAAACCAAATTGGTTTTTCGAAACGTTTGTCATCCGTCTCAAGCGATGTTCTATCACTCTCTCCCAAAGCTTCATTGTATGACTCATAAGCTTAATCCCTCTATAGTTTGTACAGCTTTGAGCATCCCCTTTATTCTTGAAGATTGGTACTAGAGTGCTTCTCCTCCACGCATCTGGCATCCTATTTGATCGGAAAATGCTATTGAATAGTTTGGTTAACCAAACTACAGCCACATCTCCGAGGCACCTATATATTTCGATTGGTATGTTATCAGGTCCTAGAGCCTTACCTACTTTCATTCGTTTTAAGGCTTCTTTCACCTCGGACTCTTGAATTCTCCTAACAAAACGTCTATTGGAGTCATCAAAGGAGTCGTTCAACACAATTCCTAAGTCGTCATCCTCTCCATTGAATAACTTGTTGAAGTAATCCCTCCACCTATTCTTGATCTCGTCGTCCCTCACTAAAGCCTATCAGTCTCGTCCTTGATGCACTTCACTTGGTTTAAGTCTCTCGTCTTCCTATCTCGAAGCTTGGCTATCTTATACACGTCCTTCTCACCCTCCTTCGTACTCAGCTTCTGGTATAGATCCTCATAAGCCCGACCTCTTGCTTCGCTCACAGCTTTCTTTGCATTCTTCTTGGCCAATTTGTACTTCTGCGCATTGTCGTCGGTCTTGTCATGGTGCAAGCGTTTGTAGCATTCTTTCTTTTCTTTAATAGCTTTCTGCACTTCGTCGTTCCACCACCACGTATCTTTGGGTTCGCGGTTGCTTCCTCTAGTAACTCCAAGCACTTCCGTAGCTACCTTTTGAATGCTAGCTGACATATCTTCCCACATCTTGTTTGCTTCTTCACCTGCTTTCCACGGACCTTCTTCAATCATTCTGCCCCTAAAAGTATGAGACACGTCTCCTTTGAGCTTCCACCACTTCGTCTTCACAACTCGAGCGCCTCTACCTACTCTAGAACGCAGCGGAAAGCGAAAATCAGCCACCACAAGTTTGTGTTGTGAGACGACACATTCCCCAGGTATAACCTTGCAATCCATGCAGGCTCGTCTGTCCTCTCTCCTAGCAAGAACAAAATCAATCTGGGAAAAGTGTTGGGCACTACTAAAGGTAACTAAGTGGGATTGTCTTTTTCTAAAGAAGGTGTTAGCTATCATGAGGTCGTAAGCTATGGCCAAGTTCAAGAAGTCCTCACCTTCTTGGTTCCTATCGCCATACCCAAAACCCCCATGCACCCTCTCAAACCCTCCACTAGTTTCACCTACATGTCCATTGAAGTCTCCTCCGATGAAGAGCTTTTCAGTGGTTGGCACACTTCTAATCATACCATCTAAATCTTCCCAGAATTGGATTTTGATGGATTCACTTAGTCCTACTTGTGGTGCATAAGCACTAATGACGTTCAAAACTAAGTCCCCCAAAACTAGCTTCACTAGAATGATCCTATCCCCTTGTCTCCGCACGTCGACAACTCCACTCTTAAGGCTCTTGTCGATTAAGATACCTACTCCATTCCTGCCCCGTTCTTTTCCAGTGTACCACAGCTTGAAACCGGTGTTCTCCACTTCCTTTGCTTTTTGGCCCGTCCACTTTGTCTCTTGTACGCACAAGATGTTCACACGCCTCCTAATCGCCGTATCCACTAACTCTCTTAACTTTCCTGTTAGAGACCCTACATTCCAACTACCTAAACGAATCCTACTCTCACTGACTATCTTCCTTGCCCCCCGCACCCGTCGTGAAAAGTGCGAAGTTTGGGAAAAAATAAAGTTACCATACTTTATCCAGTAAATGCTACTCTCCTAATCGCCGTATCCACTAACATTAACTAAATAAAAAAAAATAAAGTTACCATACTTTATCCAGTAAATGCTGCTTAAGCCGACCTAATTCTTGCAGAGCTTTGTCTCTTTCCTTAGTAGCTGCTTCTAAATTTTTCTCTAACAAAGCTATTGAAGATTTCATCTCTTCTACAACCTACGAAGTTTGGGAAGTATAACATGTTACAAAATTACAGAAACACTATCCACACCATTTAACTCAAGGTCAATAGCCAAAAAAGTACAAAGGAGATAAAATAAAGAAATCACCTTTTCCGACAGAAAACCCATCCCTGCTGCACCAATAGCATTCTGATTGCTCTTCTCATTAGTTGTACAAGCCAGTTTTGCTTCAAAATTTTCCTTCTCTAGCTATTGTATGATGTGTGGATAAGATCAATATATAGTCTACACAAACTCCAAGCAGAAGCAAACAATAAAGTTTCAGAAGAGAGAAGATACCTTGAGTAGTGCAATTTCCTTGTGCAGTGCTGTTATTATGTTTTTTAAAGCATGAGGTGATTCCTCTAGTTGATCTGTTTTGCCTATTGTGATTATTTCCTCTTGGAGCCGTCTTAACTCTATATTCTTTTCATTTAACTCCACTTGCAACTCTCTCATGTTTGCTGACATCTGTCATTACCATAATTTAATAACAGTAATAGCGATAAAGTATTTTCTAGGAAGATTGGAAGAGTAGCATACCTTTTCTTTTTCAACCTGCAATCCATGAAGCTCCGTCTGAAATGATGCATTCCTCTTGGATTCATCTGATTTTAATTTAAGAATAAATAATTTGAATGAATGAACAAGTAAGAAAAACTTGAATGATAATAATTAGCAATAACAGCAATATATTAAGGGTTTTCGAGCCGCATGCAATGTGAGCAAAATGTAGTGAAACCTGTAGTTGCAGGGTACTTACTGAAATACTGGGGAAACATAAGATGTAAAAAAGATTACCCTGAAAATTATTGAGTGTTATTGTTGCCTTTTGGTGCTGTTGCTTGAGCTGTTCTGTTAGGTGCTGGATTTGCAATTGAAGACGGTTGTTTTCTTCTAGGATGTTGGAATATTCCTTTGTCAGAATTTAAAAAGGGGAAAGAAAAGAAATAAGAAGCAATAAACTTAGTAGCAGTAGGAAGAGATTACATTGGTTTTGTTGCATTTAGTAGTGTAATACCTTGGAGAGAGCATTGGTGGGCAAAGTGCCATTGGTCCTTGAAGGCGTCTGTTTTGATGAGTTAATTGCTGTTAAGCGTGAATTAGGTGGCGGTGTTTGTCCTTGAAGTTTGGCATTTGCATCAAAATTAGCAATCTGTTGACGGAGGAGAGAAAGTTGGTGGTCTTTGTCCTTGAGCATGGCAGCGTAATTAAAAGAAAGAGCCTTGAGTTGGGCCTCTGAGGCTTGAAGCTTTTGGATATGGGCATTGTAGTTGTAGGTGGCGATCTATATTTATATTGATGTGAAATTGAGGGAGGTCAATAGAAAGTAAGTAGAATTAGAGGTGATGAGAGAGAGAGAGATGGGCTTGCCTCGGACTCGGAACCATTAGGAAGAGGAAGAGGAAGAGGCGACCCTGATCCTGATCCGACGGAGGAAGGGGTGGTGCTGGTGATGCGGCGGCGGCGGCTGGAGGAGGGAGGGGTGTGCTCTTGCTCTTGCTCTTGGTCTTCTTCGTCGGAGAGCTCGCTGGCGATGCGGGAGAGGCTCTCCCTGTAGGTCGCAATGGAGCTCCGCATCTTCTTCTTTCTATTTCTATTCTACACACCAAGAGTCCTCTTCCCTTTTTCTCCTTCTCCCTTGCCTGCCCTAATTGCCTTCCCTTCTACTTATATACAGAATAATAACATTAACATATATTGAACGAATAATATATATAAGAACAAAATGAAGAAATATGATCTGGACGGTTTTTTTTTTTCGAGCCTATCAATCCGGTATTTTTTAGGGGCCGTTCAGATTAGATCAGACGGTCGAGATAAAAAAATACGGCCAGCAGCGCACAGCAGAGGATGTGAATTCTTAATTAAGGGACCTCTACTCTTCTGTTATAATTACAGAGATCATCTTAAAATGAATGAATTAATTGATTGATTTTGTTACGTTATTTATTATTGTGTATGTATGTATTTGTATTTGTGTACGTGAGTTCTCTCTTTCTCTGTGCATTGTGGCCGGCGGCCCTGCTCGGCTGCTCCTGTCCTGGGTAGGGGGCCGTGCTACAGCTACATCCATCAAATCAACGTTAATTCAAATATATTTATTACTTGGGCTTAAATCATCCATTCTTATTCTATCCTCAGCTCAGCCCAAATTGAATTCAATTATAGCCTGCCTGCCTCTGCCTCACTCCCACACATCATGTCCAAGAGAATCATGATTCATATAGAACTGTACATCGAACGGATTTGTCAATATTTTATATAAACTAAAAATTTTATTTAGTTGACCCATCCGTAACCCAATTCAACCCATCTAAATTTTTATCTACAGATTTTACGGGTTTACGAGTTAAACGGGTTATGATTTTATAGATAAATATTTTTAAATTTATATAACATATAAACAATTGAAAATTAAAAATCATTTGCCTTATGATTTTGTATTGTACATAAATGCAAGGCACCATATAGATTAAAATGTATTGAGCATATTTACATCGGTGAATTAAAGAACTTGATTAAATGTATTGCGCAAATTACATGATTTTATAGGCGCGTTTCTATATATATATATATATAATTTTTTTTTTTGAGGATCAATCCCGTAGACAAATATATTAAATTAAAAGCTGTATAAGTCTTACAATAATCACACTGCATATAAGAAAATTTGTGCGTTTATGTTGGCAGCTTAGGCACATTTCCCTGCAGCTTAGGCACGTTTATGTTATGTTATGTCAATGCAATTTATTGTTACTATCTTAATCATGGGTTAGATATTCTGTATCCTGATTTTAATTTGTAACTTGAGCATTGACAATTTCGATTTCAGTTATAGTAGGTTATGAGACTGATTCATCGGTTACACCTATATTACCATGCAACCCGTCACTATCTAGTTGCACGACTTTGCTACTTTGATTCAGTAGTATTTCTTTTTTCTTTCAATTCTCTCTCCATTCATAGTTCGTAGTTAATTGTTGATGCACTGAAGTTGATTTGATGTATAGAGAATTGAAGATGTTTGTTTTCAGGCATAACTAGGTGTTGCTTGATCAAATGTAAAAATGATAAATTGGTGTCAACCAATGTCCAACTTATTCGGTGAAATTGTCTTTTTTTTTACGTAACTTTCCTGAATAATTAAGTTTATTCAGTACATTTCCCTTAACCTGAGTTGGATGGTGGATATTGCTCAAATGCAATAGATGAGTTGACTGTTATAAACATGGAGATATCAGATCTTGAATGGGAAGCAGAGCATGATCTCATTCATGATTGTGGTACACTTAAAAAGTTCTTTTTGTTTAGAAGAGGATTGCAATTCTGTTGCTGCTTTCACCTTTTAGTTCTTTTATGACCTTTCCTAGTTTGAGAGGCATATGATATGATAGATGGGAGTGCCAAAACCACAGCTCTACAAGTGCATCTCAAAAAGGTGGTCACCCGTGGCAGGAGGAAATTAAAAATTGGAGGATAGCAAATTAAAACAAATACAAGAAAAAACATGATATTTTTGTCTGAAACATCAAAATTACAAAAGAATCGCTACAGGATTCACAAAACTATCAGAAGAAGCTGAAACCCACCACGTGAGGTGGTTGTCGATATATTGTGAAATGGGGGTCCACGAGTTAAATGTATATATGGGATTACTGAAAGTGAAACTGATTTCTATTATTGTGTGGTACCTACGGGTTTCAAAAGCCCAAAAAAAAAAAGTGAAAGGTTTTAGAGATGCTGCTGTGTGTTTGTTTGATTGTTTCTGGTCCTCTTGCAAAGCAAACACCTCAGCCTCCATGTGAAATGCTGTGCTGTGGTCTCTGGAAAACGACAGCGCCTTTTGTTTTCTCATCAATTTCATAAATATAAAATATCCTATCCTACATTACAAAAATTGTCTACTACATGGCACGGTTCTTGATCAACCAATATTACTTTGGATGTGCTTTATTTTTCAATTGTTTTTGCATCCTTGAAATAATTGTCAATTGTCCAAGTGATGGGAATATAATAAATGGAAGGAATATGCTGGGGGAATATGCATGTTGCTCCAGCCATCTGCCATCTGAATATCTGATTGATTTTCATGTGCCTCTCCGCCACTTGCCCACTTGTTCTGCTCTGTACTGCCAAATTGAGCTATTGCAACTCGTATGACAAAAGGTGTGTGCATGTCTATGTAGCACTTGTTATCTGTTTTTTCTTTTCATATTTGCTCATTCATATATACATATATGGTATATTGATTATTTATTCTCAAGAAAATATACGCGCAAGGTGTAGACAGAAGAAAGAAAGAGCCTCGTATTTTGCAGCAATTGCCTTTAAGAACTATTCTGCGATGAATTTGCAGAAGGCCTCTTTAAATTCTAGTGTTTGTTTGGTTTTGTAGCAATTGCACCATCTAACCATGATAAAAATAAAAATGAAAATAGGATGCTTGCTAGCGAGTAAGACAGTAGTACCCTTGCGACCACACCAAAGACCGGGTACTTTGCCCTTGCGTACAATCCTCAATCCCTCGTGACTGTATAATGTATATCGTTCGGGGCAAAAAAAAAAATCAACCAATTTCGTTCACAGGTCTTATATAATTTTAACATATTTAGGGGAAAAAATGAAACAAGTATATTTTCTGATGAAAGTATGGAATTTACATTATACAGAGATAAGGAAAAGAGTGAACTATGCGGTAACACGAAAACTATACAAAATTTACAAAAATTGCACTGAATTAAATTGTGCAGAGTTTACATTTTTCTACGCAAAATCTGTGCATGGAACACATTGAAAGCCATGCCAGCAATAGGGCAAAATCTGAAATATAGAAGCCGTGAGAACTTGAAATCTTTTCTTTTGTTTTTTTAAAAATTTGCTGCAAATTGATTCATGGTTAAAAATGCAAAACTAATACATATCCAACTACGAATCCTAGTGCCAAACTCAAAATCTCGCAATCAAACAACAATGGCTATATATATATATATATTTTTTTTTTCAAAGTACGGGGAATTATAAAGATTTAGAATGTTCGGGTTATGACAACCCTTGTAAGTTAAAAGACTAAATACCCAGCATTTACCAAAAATCAAGTTGAAAAAGCGAGTGACAACCTAAGCTCAAATTTACAACAAAAAGGTTCAAACCATCCTTACATTAACATCTTTATGTATGCGTTCTAGCGCGCTATCAAAATTGGTGCAACACCTTGCGCTAACACTATTGGAATGTAAATTGAGTAGGATAAAAAAAAAACAGTATATATATGTCATGTTTATTTGGATCAGATTTGATCAGCATTTGTTAATGAGGCCAGAAAAGTTGACACAGTGATCCAAAAAAAAACTTGGTCTTCTCTCATTGCACCTATTTCAGTATATCTTCAACTATGGGTTGGAGATTGATGTAGAGGGAAAGGTTATGATGAGGATGCATGCCTTTGATTGAGAGCATATTTAACGACCTCGTAGAAGGAGACTACTATCCCGACAGATGGGCCCGCACGGCCAACACGTGGCCCTACACCAGTGAAGAGACCCTTGACCCCTCCCGTCCTGCACAGAGTTGCACAAATGCTATTAGAAAGGACACGGGATATTTAGAAGCTAGTGCTGCATCTGTCATCTGTTGTTAGATCTTTTTAAAGAAATATATATATACATATATATATATATAGAGAGAGAGAGAGAGAGAGGAAAAAAAACATATGGAGCATACTAATGCACCGGAGCTTCAGTGCATACTGATCCGAACTCTTCGATCTGTTTCAAATTGACCGGTCCAAACCATCCAATATGATCTCCCTATTTCAAAAACTACAGTTTTTAAAAATCCGAAAAAATACTTAAAAATTTCCAAAAAATGTAAAATTTGGTAAGCAAAGAGATTTAAATAGAGAGATCATATTAAACGTTTTGGATCGGTCATTTTGAGACAGATCGAAGAGTTCGGATCAGCTCCCATACATTAGTATGCACCATAGGTTTTCTCTCTCTCTCTCTCTCTCTCTCTATATATATATATATATATATGGGTGAGGGGTGTGGGTAGGGATACCTCCAAATGTCCACCAGTGTTTGCCTCGTGGTCATCTTCATTGCTTTTTGTGGATCTTTCTGTAGATAAAATAAATATAAATTTAATACATCATATATCCTAACTATGTTTCAGTACAGTACAGCACAAGATCATAACAACTCCCAGAACCACACAGAACCAACTCTAGAGGGCCACTTTACTTGAGAATAGGTAGCAGTTGGTTTATGGACCTAGTATTAAAACACCAGAATAAACATAATAATAAAAGAAACCTCAATCTGTCTACGAGTTTTAGCAACATCAAGAGGACAAGTGGCAGCTGCAGCTAAACTTCCCGCCACAAAAGCAGCAGAGAAATTTGCACCAACTATGCTCGCTGCATTTCCTTCATCTCCTACAATTGCCAAAAGCTTTCTTCTCATCTGCAATTCACAAACCCAAAGTTCACTTTCAATTGATGTCATAACACAAAAAGGTTAAAGAATATAAAAAGGAAATATGATGAGCGAGTGATTATACAGGCTCAAGAGTAGACCAGCAAATTGCAGAGAACGGAACATCACGCGCTAACTGTGCTCCCACACCCGTCCAGAGCAGGCGGTAGTTTTGAACTATTTTCATTCATAAAAAAGAATAACAGAAAAAGATCAACTAAAGGGAGAGAAGAAAAGAACATTAATTGGCATTCAATGGGTAATATATTCTTATAAAAGGGAACACTTGCATAGTTGCGTTTAACAAATAAGAAGTTGCAAACGAAACAAAAATATCAACACAACGGTTATTTCAGCCAAAAATTATGTTGCCCTCAACTTTTCCCATTAACTCTCTCAAACCTTTTTTTACTTGCTTCATATGCAACTCAACAGGAAGAACATATGCACAAGTATGACGCCGAATTTAGTGCAATATACCATATGCATAAATATTGGAAATTTACACAGGTGTTCATTAACACTATCACCGAAACACAAGAATAACACTTGCACAAAACTAATTCTTAGACTCAGTTAACATTTAATTTGTATGCGTGAGGGATTTTTGGTTCCAATTAAAGTTGTCATTTTGTATGTATACACAAGTGAGTAATGCGTACAATTAACAGTGCCACCAGAGAGAGGAGAGAGGACACCAAGTAGAGTCTTCCACATGCCAGGAGGCTTCACACCAGCTCTCATCTCTTTATAGGCCTGAATTTCATCATATGCACCAATATTAGTTACACTTACATTTGCAGATATTTTAGGGGCAGCACATGGCCTCCATCTATATAGTCAAGAGTTCATGCTTACCTTACCCTCCCTGTGTATCCTTCCAATTTTCCTTTTACTTGAAAAAAAAAAAACACACTCCTAACAAATTACATAAAATTGCTTTTTCTGAGCCTTTTTTTTTTCTTTATGTGGTAGCAATTTCACGTCCGAGATCAATCACAGGAAGGACTCACATAAGAGAACATGCATTTGTTTTATCCCAAAATGTAAGGAAGAATATAGAGAAAATTTTGCATGTTGAAAAATATGAAGGGAGAGTTCGCTCATATATCATATAAGATATAAATTTGTGTGTATTTTATGTGTATGGTGTTTGATGTTATGGAGGCATGCATAAAACTGTATTCAAAGATCATATGAGAACCCGAGTTATTCATGATTGCCAATTAAGTGAAAAGGAGCAAAAGATATGGTAAGTACCTGCATTCGAGTACGTGCCAACTCTATAGGAGAACAAGCTATACATGCTAAAGATCGAGCAATTGAGCCGGCAAGAAGGGGAGCATACGGGGTCAAGCTGGGGGCATTTGCCCTTGAAAAATCCTCCATCCAGTTTCTAAATATGTCATAACATGGTAAATATATCCCCACCTGTCACATGAAAGTACATATATTTTATACATATTTGATGGAACTTATACTGGAATCTGAGTTGAAGAGATGCAAAGTGGTTACCAAAGGTACCTCTGGCAACAATTTTCAGGCTGAAAGCTACTAGAATGAGAAGTGAGAACCGAACTCAAAGGAAGATGGCTTGTTATTGTAAATAAATAGACATGGATGAACAAATGAAGATCCCATTAGCAGATAGAGCAAAGTTGGTGTTGGGGTCAAGTGTTATTGTTATTTTATCTATAGTTGAGATGGTGAGTAGTGGCGTATCAAGGATGGAAGAAAAGAAAAGAAAAACTTACAGTTGGAATAGCAAGAGCCAAGCCAGCATTTGTACCCCTCCACAACTTAGCAAAACCCTCCTGTTTGATCAGAAGACAAACAAATGAATGGTTGGATGGGAAGAAGAATATGTTTAAAGTTTGAAGAAAGAAAATGGTAAGGGGAGCACAGCACATAGGCACATAGGCACATAGGCACATAGGCACATAGGCACATAGCTAACCTGCCTAATAACTTTGAAGAAGAGGTCAAGTGTTCCCTTATAATGGAAGCATTCGGGAGGGCAAACTGGTAATGGTTCGGTACCGATGACGACACCACGGGTGCAGGAGGGAGAGCATCGAAACTCTGAAAACAGCTGAATGGAATAGAGAAATGGCAGATGATGTGGTTGTTGCATAATGCAAATGCATAGGAAATAGGAAATAGGAAATAGGAAATAGGAGGAGAGAGGGAGAGTAATAATACAGAATTAGGAGCAAGAGAAGCCATCTGGGGACCATAATGGTGGTAATAAGGAACCCCTGCTGCTTGTGCTTGCAATCTGGTCTATAAATAAATTATATTATAAGAAGATCTGTCAATAGAAATAGAACTCTAAATAATAACTAATAAGAAGCAACCCCAGCAACCCCAGCAGGAGAAAAGTTTTTTTTATTTTAAATAAACGGGATATACCTTGGCAACATCGAGCGGGTTGACGATGATTGCAGAGATGAAGGCGGCCCCGGCGGCGGAGAGAGCTCTCTCCCGCAACCCTAGCCCGGAATCATCGGCGGAGGAGGAGGAGGAGGAGGAGGAGGAGGAGGAGGAAGTGCGAGAGGAGAAGTTGTCAAAGTCGAAGTCGACGCGCGAGGCGGCGCTCATCCACGCCGACGTGGGAAGCCCATTCTTCGAGCATCCCACCATTTTTTTCCTTTTCCTTTTCCTTTTCCTTTTTCTTCGAGAGAAAGACTAGAAGTGGAGGCGCGAATGCACATCCTCTGCCTGGACAGTGGACACGTTCTACCACATTTACCCACGCGTCTCAGTCTCACTAGGGCTGTTGCTGTTCCAAATTGAAATCAGCTGCACTTCGTCTAGCGCGACACCCTGACCGACCCTCTTATCAAGATCCAATAAACATGCAGCAGATTGATAGGTCCGTAAAAAAATAAACCGTCCAATCAAGTTTAGACGGCTATAAATGACATGCGGGTAGAATAAATTTGTTTTATTGACAGCCCTAGAAAGGAGGTCAAGAAAGTGGGATTTGAGGAAACAAAATTGTATCCTCTATTTTGGAGTGTATCCAATGGAAATGAGGAAACTATTTTTTGTTTCAATTTTATCCTTTATTATTCCTTTCTATAACATTGAATCCCACTCGAAGTTAGATTTTTCTCCATTGTACCAAACTAAGGTAATGTAGTCATTTCATGTATTAAAATGAGGTAGTAAAATGTAGCATCCATTTTCACGCTTTCAAATCTGGAGCAAAATGATACCATTTTTTTTTTCTTCCATTCCTTCACTTTCCATTACATTCCATTTTTTTTCCATTACCTCCTAACAAAATTGTGGAGCAAAGCCTCAAACGCTTGTACTAAACGCAAACTTTAACATTGACTGTGCCTTTTGAAATACGGAGGAGAAGTTTTCCTTGTTAGGCTCTTGAGGGGGAAAAGAAAATTAAATTAAAAATGAAGAATGTTGTTTCTTTCTCCTTTTTTTATTTTTTATTTTTGTGTGATTTCACGGCTAGCGTCACCATTTTCTATCCGTCTCTTTTTTTGGTCCATTCGTTTCATGGGGTTTTCAGCTGTCAACACTCAACACCCATTCCAACATTTTTTGAAGATAAATTGGAGGTCTAAGCCATCTAACTTATTTTTAAATTAAATGTCTATGAAAGACCCTCCAACCGGGTTTCGAACCTGCGACCTTTCACTCAAAAATGTGGTCACACCATTCCAACATTTTTAAAGTCAAATGAAACAAGTCAAATATCTAGAAAAAAAATCCAACAGTTTAAAACCAAAATCGTTTCTTCGGTTGCTGTCAAATAGGTAGAACCAATTAATAACCCAACAAACAGTGAAATTGTGTACTTCAATTGTTTGTAGTTGAGCAAACCAAATTTAACCCTTGAATATTTTTCAAAATCAATCTATAGAGGCGTAGATAGATACTGTCTATCAATCTGTCGAAGGCATTTCACTTCTTAGACGGTGGTCAATTAACACAATAATGCGAATAGCTTTAGTCGTTCCACAGGGTGGGTAGGGATGCAATACTTTTCTATGGGTGCGTTTGGATGGGTGTGGGAAGAAGAGAAGAAGGGAAGAAGTGGGAAGAAGTATTGGAAAGTGTGTAATTTTGTGAAGAGTTTGGATTGTTTATAATTTTTTTTCTTCTTCTCCCTTCTTCTTCTTCTTTCTTCCAACAATCCAAACACACCCTATAATTTCTTGCCTTCTTCCACAAGTAATAATTCGACTTCACAGTTTTTTCCCAATTCAAACGAAGAAAACGACTACAGATCTTTACCTTTCAAACTGTTCCTAAAGGCAATTAATAAAAGGAAAGAAAGAAAGTAGCTGACGACCAAATAGAATTTGGCCTAGAAACCACCTCATAAAGCTATTCCTAAACAATGAATCGACCCATCCCTCAAAAGACCTAAAAAAATAATGAAAATATTTATACAAGATGATGCACAAGAAAAGGGGGTACAGAAACCAACTTGTCAGCTTAATCTCTTTTATATATAAAGACTCACGTCTCCCTGCTTTTGTATGCAGCTCTGAATTCGTTTGGGCATCTTTCGAAAAAACAAAGGTGGCATTGAATGTGCCACAAACAGATCCCAAAAACAGTTCATGCTAATTTTCAACTCATCAGGTGCAGTAATGTAAAATCTCTCTGAAAAGCTCTCCTGTGGTCTCGTTACAATGCAGAACACACAGCTCCTACAAGAAGATTTAAATTTTGGAATAATAATGAATAGTGAAAATCATAACACAGAAATGGAGCATTTCTTCTCTAAAATAACCCTACAAAAAAGATTTGGAGCAAACAGTAATTGTTATGATATTGGTGCAAGAGATCCAAATAGGAAGAGGAATGAGGCAATACTTCATGAAATTGAAGACTGTAAAGTGATTACAGATGCAAATAAAGTCTATTTTTGGTTCCTGAACTATTGGAGTTGGTCAATTGAATTTCCTCAAGTTTGGGTTAAAATAACACTCTGTACTATTGAAGTTGTTTTATTGACACCTCAATCAATAAGTTCTCTCTCTCATGCTCCTCTCCTGTATTTGCTATACATCCCAATCTCCTCTCTTTCATCACCACCTGCCGATCTTCATTCGCCTCTCCTCCATCTCTTCCATATCCATCCCAACAGCTCACCCTGCTGAACAATAACCCCCCCCCCCCTCCCCCACCCCCACCCCACACACACACAACAAAAACCTCACCTCCCCCCATCTCTCCTCATGTCTTGACAGAGGGTGAAGGCCGACGCAGCTACCGGAGTGTCATTCTGTGCTCGGTAAATATGGCTCAACTGAAACCACTCGCAAAATTGGGAGTCAGAATAACGCAGATCATGTCTGTTCTCAGCGACCTTTCTTCAACACTTGTGGACAAATACTTTGTGAGACTTAGACTTGTTAGAATGATTACCACGCTATTACATTTCCTATTCAGCGAGTCATGCATGTATCTGACAGACTCCTAATAATAAGTTAAGGAATTCATTTGTCGAGCCAAGTGCGTATCCTGATCTTTCTGTAAGAAAGAGCAAGTCAATTTTTTCTGAAATGTTCAACTTTTTACTGTGATTTCCTGGACTCATTTGCTACTGTATGTTAATACAGCATCTTCAAGACAGCGGTTCTAAGTAGCCATAGGTCATAATGAAATTTATTAGTACTGAACTAAGAAGACTGATTTAAACTTTTTGGAGTACATATTTGGTAAGAGTGGCATAACATGCCAGGTTAGACTCATCATCACCTTTTAATATTGCTGCCTTCTTATTTCAGATAAGGGTGTACTTTTCGGATTAATTAGTGTATAATTTTGGGGCACAACCAAATACCAACACTGAGTGTAAAGTTGCAATTTATAGTTCTATATTATATGATTTAATTGTAATTTATGTGTCTTAATCAACGAATTAAATATATAACATAAGATTCTAAATTCCTTCAGATCCCACTGATTCGGAGAGGTCTTTTTGCATGGTTGTACGCCAGTGACCGTAAAATCATGAATCCTCTTGAGGCTGTCAAGATACAATCGAGAAGATGAGGCAAGATGGCAGCAGTGATGTGAGAAAGGTCGTGTTACCATATCCGAAGTGGTAAGGGTAAAAAGTAAAGGGGAGATTTAAGTGATGTGCAAGTGGAGGCAGAGAGGGAGAAGGTGAACGAGAGGAAGTGAGGAAAATTGTTGCTATCACCAGGAAAAGTGAAAAAAAAAAAGTAACCAAGAGATAAACTGATAGTGGCATGATTTGGTAACACAAGAGAATTCGCTAGGAAAAGGGTCAATTTAAATTGATTTAATTTTAGGAGACTAATTGAACCTAAACACATTCTGGGGCTCAATTGAACAAACTATGATAATTCAAGGGCCAAAAACACACTTTTCTCTAAAATAAACAAAATGATAGAGAAATTAAACCTGGGGACCAAGAAGAACAACAGAGTTTTCCCTCATTCACATGCTTTACATCAAGTCCTATCATCCATGACCCGATGCTGACATCATCATGCGCATAAGTTCGAAGAAGTAACCTTTTATACAGTTACATTAAAGGGAAAATAATCAAGCACAATAAACCAGAGGGTGTAGAATGCAATTTTCTTATCTTTGGAAATTCTCTTCTTACCTATTTATAGAAATAAACTGTGCTAAGGCTCGAGATATAACAACCATTTCACCAGAGGCATGTCGAAAATACCTTCAAAGATATCCATGGATATTAAAAGACATATATAAATAGAAACAAATCAACAATGACTAACTGGAGAAAAAAAAATATACAAAGAACTGCTTACGTTTTTCCATCACCAAATTTCCACCAATCAGGCTCATACCATTTGTGGCTCCTATTTATTTAAAATAAAACCCTTATTAGTAAATACTAATACTACAAAATTCAAAAGGTTCAAAAATTCAATTTTGTAAAATTTAAAAAAACTCACGATTCAGAGAAAACTTCTCCAGATTTCATGCACCCTATATATACACGTGGCTTGTCCCAATGTGCTGATAGCATTCCTCCCAAGGCATCTATAGAAGACACGGATATTCATCTTATTTCCATTCAAATAATTTAACATAAACAGATTATAGCGACTCACCAACATTAATATATATATCATCGTTAATCCTAGCATAGAACTCAGCATCAAATGTATCTGATGCATGGCCAAAAAATCTTTTTGTCTTCATAGGTCGCTCCTCAGAGCCTTCCACATGGTTTTCCTGAAACAGCCCCCACCCCATGAAAAAAATAATAAATTAACAAATAATAAAAACAAAACAAACATAAAAGGTTTAAAAAGCTTTTACCGTGAAGTAGAAAATTCTGATAATTTTTCTCATATCATCCCTTCTATTGGTTCCAAAAACTTTTAATTGGTACCGAATCGGTTTGACTTGAGTACTTTTGACTTGTTAAAATATGTAAAATATCATCTTAATTGTCAACGTCCACATGTCCTCATAATCTCTCTTGATCAAGTAAAATGTTGATGTAAACAGCCATGTTACCGCAAGCTAAATATATTTATTTATTTTCATCTACTTTACCCCCGTATCATCAGGGGTGGAGGCATAGGGGGTGTAGAACTGGGCACTGTCCCCCCTGTAGTTTTATATGTCAGTGAGATGAATGTAGTTTTTAGACTTAATTTACTCAATTTTAACATCCCCCCCCCCTCGCACAGGCTGGCCTAGTCAAATTCTCAAAACTCAAAAATATTTTTTTACCCAACTCCAGTAAAAGCCCACTTACTATAACTAAATCTGTACGAAGAGGCTAGAGGAAACAAATAGTTTGTTTTACCCCTCTGGCCCCAAGTATATGTCAAAATTATATATCATTATATTCAATTTATTATGACTTCCCTTCTATAAATTAAAAAGTTCATACACAAGAACTCTTTGCCCCCTTTATTCCCAAATCCTGGCTCCGCCCCTGCATATCATCAAGTCAACTTGTTCCCAGCAGATATGGAATTTAACATGCAATTTTAATGAATGCGAGTGGAAGGACAGATTCAGTAATGTTGAAAATTTTAGAAATCAAACAGGAACAGTGGCATTTCAAAAACCAAAAAAATATGAACATGACTTTACTCATAAGGATCAAATGAGTAATTTACTCTTCTGTTGTATTTCGCACAACTGAAATAGGGGAAAGAAAAGAAAACTCACAAGAATTAAGAAGTCGTTGGTTTTTCTATTTTCATCGTCAATTGCTCGATCATAATTATCCCCTTTATTTGCACTGTCATTGGAGTATAAATCAGTCATGAAAGTCGTGCGAAAAATTTAACAGTAAGTAAACTAAACAAACAAAGAGAACAAACACCTACCTTCTTCCTATCACAAACCGCACCAAAATGCCTTTCTCTTGTTCAAGTTTCTTTAGTGTAGCTCCTGCTCAAACAAATATGAAAAAAAAAAAATGTTTTAAACAACATATATGAAAATAAAGCTATGAAAGCAGTACCGAATTTGATCGGATAGATAGAATTTGAAATCAGATTTAGTTGAGAAAAAATGTTGGCAGCTATTTCAACTGTTTGTATAATGTACTATTACATATTTCGTATTTTCTGTGCTGAGAGCTAGAGAGCAAGAGAGTGTACCAGAAGGAAGCCAAGATTTACGAACAGCATCCCTATAATTTTTCCTTCCAAATCCAGTCATTATTCCTATGACAGCCAGTAATCTTTTGCCATTGCGGGTCCCGTTTGAATGTGAGGAATATTGACCAAGATAACCTTGGTGATTTGCATGGGCCAATTCCATTTGTAGTGCTGCCAATCTCTTATGTTGGTGTCTGCAGAATACAAGTGTCATTCCATTCATTTCAGAAACAGTTGATAGAAAGGAGTATTGTAATATTGAATTACCTGCAGGCGACAACCTTTAGAGTGTCATCAACTGAGATAGAACTGTGAGCCTAAATTTGAGAGGAGATAGGTGAAAGAAGTGAAAGAAAAGGAACTTTAAATAAGAGAATAGAGAATAGAATGCAAGTATGCAAGGAAGAAGAAGAAGAAGAGGCACCTGTCCCGTTCTACGATCAAGTTCGTTTATCAAATACACCCGTGTTTGGGCATCCTGCCACAACCTAAGCAGACACAAAGTTAATGAAAACAATGGAAATAGAATTTGTTAGAAGTGAAAAAGCAGGCAGGCAGGCAGGCTTACCGGCCGGCGACATAGAAGGAGGCCATGGAAGCGAACATGGCGAGCATGAGAGCTGTGACGCGAGATCCCAGTCCGGGCCCCACCTGTCGGTGACCTGATCCTGATCCTCGGATCTGCATGGCGATCTCCTGCCGTTGGTCTTTTGCTCTCAATTCTCAATTCTCGATTTAAGGGAAGGGAAGGGAAGGGAAGGGATCAAGGGATGGATCCTGGATCCAATTGAAAGAAAGAGGATCTGCCTCTGCCTCTGCCTACGGACCCTACCCTCTCGATTACACTCGAATTCACTCTGCTCTGCCTCTGCGCTTCGCTCCTCTCCTCTTTATTAGCAATCCCAATCCAATCACTGTATACTGTATAGAGAGACAGAGAGAGGTTGGTGTAAACTGTAAATTGTAAAATCTAATGGTGGGGTATCGTACTCATTTCACCACTCGCGATTTGCTGCGTCGGTCGGGATCTCTTCTACGACATCGTCTTCGTGTGCCTCTTCCTCCTACTAATTTTGTCTTCTCAAATGTAAACCAACCCAGTCGCACTCAGTGGCGGATCTAGCAAAAATATTTAGGTGGGGCTCAGTGCTCTAATGAATCATTTGATCGAACGGTTTCTCTTCTTCTATTCTTCAGCCCCACCTTTGAGTGCTCCAATGGTTGAAAAAATTCATTGAGGCTAAAGATGAGCTTCAGGGCTCGACGGCGGTAGGTGGGGCTCTAGCCCCACCCGCCCCACCACTGGATCCGCCCCTGGTCGCACTACCAGTATAAAATCACTCAATAACAATCTGAAATCATTGAGAAGAGCCTTATGTATCAATACCAATCAATGAAGGAATCTAATGGTTCTAACATCATTGTAAGAAAATCGAGGGTTTTAAACAATACCATACTTAGAAATCGATTTTCCAAGATATCTTGCAATTTCTTTCGCGGCGTGACACGCACAAGCGCTTCTCGTCTTCAGAACCACCGCCTTCGTGCACTACTTGACATCAACCACGTATAAAAATAAGTTCTACCACACTATCTACAACCACTGTGCCAGACCGACAGCCTACACGCTGAAATTCCCGAAAAAATAGCGATGCTTCACTCTCAATTGAAGCAATGAAATTTTCCCTCTCATCTGAACTTTTCTCTAGTGTTTCCCTTTCACATAATGTAATCTTATAAGATACTCCATTAGTCAAATATAAATGTTCCTTTATACTTATTATTTACTCCAGTGTGATTATTAATTTGTTACTCCCTCAAATGAACTACGTATTTAAATTTATTATATATTTCTTTGTTCTTATTAGTTATATCCTTATAATCATTATTTACTCATTTATAGTTATTTAGTTATTCCAAATCATAGTAGAACCAGATCTAGAATTTTTTCTAATATACTTCCTTGTCAGATATAAATACTCCGTTAATACAACTACTCTCTTACCATGTATAATAACGTAACCTTATAAGATACTCTCTTAGTAAACTATAAATAATTTTTTATACTTATTATTTACTTCATTGTTAACTACATATTTAAATTTATTATGTATTTTCTTATTCTTATTAGTTACACCCTTACTCATTATTTACTCCATTATGGCTATTTAGTTACTCCCAAATCGCATCAAATTCAGGTCTAAATGTCTTTCCTCTTCTCACCCTTCTCGATCTCTACTTCTCCTTTCTTTATACCCGACTTGATCATCTTTCCTCTCCCTTTACCTGATCGGTGTGGCGATCACGATGGCCGGAGTTAACCTTAGTTTGGTGGAGAAACAAAATTAAGAGAGTAGAAAGAGGTCGAGAGAAATGAAGAAGGAAATATGTGTTGCAATTTTTTATTTGTTGGAGAAAAAGAGACGAAAATAGTAGAGAGAGGTCGGCATAAAGGAAAAATGAGAGGTGGTCGTGATCCATGGTTCTGTGAATAAAGGAGACGAGGAGAGATGGAGAGTGGTTCTCCGATTTCTTGCGACTTTGATTACTCAAAGTAATTCTCTCTCAAACGTAAACGAACATAGTCGCACTGCCAGTGAGGCCTAGAAGCCCGACAACCCGTCTATACCTGCTTAGCTTGAGACAATGCTTGCCTGGCCCAGAGCAACAAGAAGTCAGGTCAGGTTAGGTCTTCAGACTGATCGGGGCCAGGTGTGGGCTTTAAGCCTCATGACTATAGGCGGCCTGATGGGCTAATAAATATAATATGTATATGTATTGGCTCCATTTAATATATTAGGCTTGTGAAATAAAAGCATATTTTCCAGCGCCAGTGAATCCTTAAAAACCAAAATTTTCTCCTACGATGTTGTTTTCTTTCTAAGACAAACACCAAATGAAATATGACTTAATATAATGGATCTTTAATATAACCCAAATGAATTTACGGCGGCAGGCAAGGGCAAGTAAGCTTGGGCCTGCACAAAATGCCCACGGGCAAGCAGATGTCCATTTTCAAGCCCAAATCAATGAGCCTAGGCAGACATACTTTAATTGTTTAGAAAGCAGGCCAGGTACGGATTTAACAAAATATTGACGGACTAAATCCACTGCCATCCCTACATAAAATCACTCAATAATGATCCAAAATCACAGAAAGAGCCTTATGTATCAATATCAATCGAAAAGGAACCTAATGGCTCTGATAACTAAATTAGATTTTTGTCATTTTTTAATGTATAAAGTACTCCTCTTTATACATAATTTTTAGTATTGACATAAAACTCCTCTCCCTTTCCTCCTTCCTCTTCGTCTGAAAATAAAGTTTTGTCTAACATGGAGGCGCTTTATTCTCTAATTTTATCTCTGCTACCGGATTTGGCTCCAAGGCCGAGGTCTCCATTGCCATGTAGAGACGTCCAACGAAATAGACCTCTATATTGTTTCGATTTTTCTGTTTGTGACTGAAATTGTTAGTTCTTTAATCTAGTTTATTGTATTTTAAACCTCAGAATTTTATTTTAACCTAGTTTATTTTTCTTTTCCAAATAGTTGCATTGATTTTTTTTCCCCTGAGTATGCTAACAAGGTCTCGTATGGAAAAAAGTGCATTTCTTATTAAATTTTTACGGGTAATTTGTGTGAAGTTTTCTTCAATTGGTTTGCATATTTTATTGGATCTATTTTTTTTTTTAATTCCTGGATCTTCAAGTTTTTTTTTGTAAATCGAGATTTTTCTTAACTGGTATAAAAAGCCACCCACAAGGTTGGAGCAATTGAGGTAATTTTATTGATGAGTCTTGATTCTAATCATATTTCCTTTAGATATAAACAACGTTTAATTTAATTATGGTGAATTGATTAAATAATAATAATATAAGAGGAGACAGGGAGAGGATGGGGAGGTGAGGGTATTTAGGACAATATGAAATATTAGGTATGGTGAGGGTATTTATAATACAATAAAAAAACAAAAAAAGTGGCATTTTTGAAAGAGTTAACTTTGAGGGGGTATTTTTCTAATTTTACAATTTTGAAGTGATAAAAATCTAATTTTCCGTTATATGAATTAATGAAAGAAAGTGGGACTTTACTTAAAAAATAAAAATAATAAAAATAAAACAAAGATATGAAGTGTAGATGGACGCGTGACGGCTGGTTGTGGAATCAGGTGCGCTGCTGGTTCAGTAATGAGTGGTTTGGGAAGGGAACTGGTCTCTGCTGCTGTTTCAAGTATATAGTATATACTTATACAAGTTTGGTTGGGTATTCAGAGTCACAGACAACGCCAAATTTGGCCTGCCGAACCACAGAGTCAGATCCTCTGGTCGTTTTTTACAAACGACCACCTAGTCGTTTTCGATCTGGACCGTCTGATTTAATCTCAACGGTTAATATTTTTCGGGCCTATCAATCGTGGTACTAGCACGGGGCATCCATAGCCATTAAGTTTAAATCAGACGGCTCAGATCTAAAACGACCAGGTGGTCTGCCGACCAGAGGATCTGGTTCCGCCGAACCACATGACATGATTCCCTATTTCCTATATATTTATATTTATATTTATATTTATATTTATTATTATTGGGATGGATCACGGTCACGGAGGTTGTTGAAACTTGAAATTGAAAGGGGTCGGAGATTGCAGGAGTGAACTGAATCAAGTAAACAGATTGGATTGGACTGGATCGAGGCACCTGAATTTCTTATTTCTTCCCTGGGGCCTGGGGGCTTCCTTCGTTTCTTGCTTCCTATCCCATTCAGATTCATCAAGTCACGACGATGACGACGACGACGACGACAATGACGATGACGATGGATAAGGATAATATTACTCTCCTCCTCCTCTCACTCCTTTCTGCGCTTTTCCTACTCGCCTATCTCTTCCCCAAACCCAAATCCAACAATAATAATAATAATAATAAAAAAGATACAGGTACAGGTCCTGAGCTGAGCTACTCTAATTCTTTCTCACTTTTACTTTAATTTTAATTCTGTTACTGCACTGTACTCTGCTCTATTGTAGGTGGTAAGTTTAAGCACGCTCAATCCACTGCCAACGCCAACGCCAACGCCAACGTATGCTCTATCCTCCTCTCAATTCTATTTAATCACCTATCTTTTCTCAACTCCAAATTTAACTATTTAATCACCCCTTACAGAATCCCACAACTTATTATACAAAGGAACAAGTTTCCAAGCATAATACCAGAACAGATTGCTGGATCATTGTCAAACACAAGGTTCGTTCCTTGCTTTTTCACATCCACAGTTATGCTATATTGCTATGCTCCTCCCTTTCTTTTTCTCTATTAAATACATGCTACGATTTCACATATGCCCAAAATTCCTTTGGAATCTATAAAATTATGTGGGTGTTCTCGCCTGAACTGAACTACATAGCAATTCCCAGTTATTATTTTGTCCACAAATTAATTTAATTAATTCTTTATTTCTGTATATGTAGGTATATGATGTCACCTCATATGTCAAAGAACACCCTGGCGGTGATGCAATTCTTAACAATGCCGGTCGCGACTCTACTGAGGGCTTCTACGGGTATGGATCCACTTTATCCCTTTTTGCTTTCATTTACATCCAGGTTTATATTATATGAAACAATTGACATTTCTATACATTGCTGAATGTGTCTCACAACATGATTGGTATGCTCAACGGTATCTTAATCTGCTTAGCAACACTCTCATGTGCATGCCTCCCACATGACTTACTTGGATATATAGGGATATGCCAACAAATAGGACAGATATCTTCTCTTTCCTCTTTTGATTTCACATGGTTTTATAGAGGCAGGTTTGATTACTTGCAAAAGATATTATCAGTATTACTGGGATATTTTTGGGGTTTAGGGAAGTACACATGATATTTTTCTCATCTTGTAAGGGTGTACATTAGCCCTTTTAGCTTATGTATACATTAAACTATTTTTTTTTTGTACTAAAAATATCAAGTGAGGGTTACTGTATGCAATTAATGTCATCTACATGTTCATTAATATATAGGCCGCAGCATGCTACCAGGGTATTTGACATGGTTGACGAGTTCTACATTGGGGACTTGAAGAACTAATTCTGTCATTTCTCATAAGCTGTCAATGCTAATAACAAGTAGAAGGCTGTAAAATTTGAAATTTGATTCAATTGCTTTTTTTTGACCTGATATTCTAGGAGCTTGCCTTTTTTCTTTTTTTTTTTTTGGAACTTGAGAATTTTGGTGAAATTGTAGTGCAGCTGGACAAAAATCTGTAGGGACATTTTCTTGTGAACTAAAAACCTCTCAATTTGCTCTCGGAAATGCTAATTTGATTAGTGGATCAGTGGATGCATGCAAGGCACTTGGAAAATATGAATTTTGTAGATTAGTTAAATGTACAACAAACCGATTTGGCGTATTGATTTCAGATCAGATCGTTGCTGTTTGCCCATTTGGAAAGAGTAATATTGTAATCTGATCTCCAAACTTGATGTACTGATTTCAGTCATTTTTGTTAACCAATTTTATTGGACCTGTTTCAGTGTGTATTATGATCGATTGCATGCATGCATACATTAAATTGAGGTCGAAGTAAATGCACATAGTTTGTGATTGCGTATGCGTGCAGAAATAATAATAATTAAAAAAAAAGAAAATTGAAAGTATAGGAGAGGAAAAGTTGAGGTAGAAAAAGAAAACAGAAATTATAACCACCATCGCGATTTATGCAATCGCTACCATCACTAACCTCAATTTCCCTCCCGCGCGCTCCCCTCCTCTTCAGATGCGCTCTCCTCCCCTCCCGCGCGCTCCCCTCCTTCCCTAGCGCGTTCATCTTCTCCACCTCTTCTCTTCCCTTCTCTGCCACACTCCCCTCCGTCCCTCTTCACTCTCCTTCTACCTCCGTGTCTTTTCTTCTCTTCTCTGTCTTTCCTCTGACAAGCAAGAAAACAAATTGAACATATAGAATAACAAATTGAACATATGAATGAACAAAGTGAACATATACACCAACAAAGTGAGACATAAAATAAACACAGAACTCTGACGCACAGCAAAACAAATTGAACACATAGAAGTAACAAATTGAACATATAGAATAACAAATTGAACATATAGAATAACAAATTGAACATATAAATGAACAAAGTGAACATATACACATAAATCTGACAAGCAAGAAAACAAATTGAACATATAGAATAACAAATTGAACATATGAATGAACAAAGTGAACATATACACCAACAAAGTGAGACATAAAATAAACACAGAAATCTGACGAACAGCAGAATAAATTGAACACATAGAAATAACAAATTGAACAGATGAATGAACAAAGTGAACATATACACTAACAAAGTGAGATATAAAATAAACACATAAATCTGACAAGCAACAAAACAAATTGAACATATAGAATAACAAATTGAACATATGAATGAACAAAGTGAACATATACACCAACAAAGTGAGACATAAAATAAACACAGAAATCTGACGCACAACAAAACAAATTGAACACATAGAAATAACAAATTGAACAGATGAGTGAACAAAATGAACATATAAACTAACAAAGTGAGATATAAAATAAACACATAAATCTGACAAGCAACAAAACAAATTGAACATATAGAATAACAAATTGAACATATGAATGAACAAAGTGAACATATACACCAACAAATTGAACATAAGGAAGAGACTGAAGAGTGCGAAGGGAGGGGGAAGGGAGAGAGATGCACAAAAGGAAGAGACTGAAGAGTGCGAAGGGAGAGGAGCGTACCCGGATGAGGAGAGGGGAGCGCTTCGCAGGGTGAGGAGAAGGCTCACTTCGCTGGAGAGAGAGGAGCCTTCGCTTCGCTGGGTTAGGAGAGGGGAGCGCTTCGAGCGATGGTAGCGATGGTAGAAATAGAGATGGTAGTAATCAATTTCCAAAAGAAAACAAAAGACGCGAGTGAGCAGTGAGCTGAATAAGAAGTGGACCTTTTTTAGTTTTAGTTTTGTTATGGGCCGGGCACTCTCATGTTTTATATACTGGCCTGGTCCGAGGATTGCGGAGTCCGGACCCAAACCTATTTATATACTGCTGTTAATTGTGCATCTCCCGTCCGCCACCGACCGACCGACTGACCGACGCACCCATCAATCCATCGTTCCTTTCTTAATTCTCTCTCTTAATCTCTCATCCGAATATGGCGGGCAGCAACCTCTCCGTCTCCAGGGTCTACATCGACGTCATCGACGACGTCATCGCCAAGGTCCGCGACGAGTTCATCAACTACGGCGCCGGCGAGGCCGTCCTCAGCGAGCTCCAATCCGTAAGTTTAAGTTTCTTTAATTCTCTTAATATATTCATTGATTCATTGATTTACTAATTCAATTCTTATTTGTAGCTGTGGGAGATGAAGATGATGCAGATTGGGGCCATCACCGCCAACATCGACCGCTCCTCCGCCGCCTCTCGCCACCCCCCCTCCGCCCAGCTCAACCCCCTTCACGACCTCAACGTTCCTTACGAGGGCCCCACCGAGGAGTACGAGACCCCCACCGCCGAGATGCTCTTCCCCCCTGTAAGTCTGTAACTAACTCACTTCACAATCTCTCTCTCCCTCTCTCTCTCTCTCTTAATTCACCACCAGGGTGTTCTTATGCACACAGACACCATTGCAAACCCCTATTCAGACTCCGCTGCCCGGCATCGACCCCCCCATGTACAACATCCCCACCGGACCCTCCGATTATGCACCCTCCCCCCTCAGCGACGTCAGAAATGGCGTCGTTGACATCAAAGCTTCTAGGCCTAATCCCTATATGCAACCACCTTCCCCCTGGATGGCCACCAGGCCGTTAGGTGTTGATGTTAATGTTGGTGAGTTTGCATCATTCCTTTCTCTAACTCTAACCCATGTTGATTTTTGTAACCCATTTTCTCTGCTATTATTATAAGTTTATAACCACACATCTCTACTTTTCAACAGCCTATGTTGAAGGCCGCGAAGATGCAAACAGGGAACCTCCTCATCACCCTGCCACTCAGGTACCTTATCTATTTTCACTTCTCCAAATACCTTTTACTTCCTCTCTTCAAAATACAGCTTCTTCAAAACCTCCAAAATGCTTTTGTTGCCCCTTTCTATTTCTCATAATTTTCTGCTTACCCAAAAATCATCTTTATGTTTATGGTACAAATGCAGGATTTCTTCACATCGTCAACTGGGAAGCGCAAAAGGGATGAATATCCTTCTCGCTTGCCTCCTGGTACTTATATGCCCCAACAGGATGGCAGCTCTGATGTCATTATTGAGTTTGAGGTATAATTTTGCAATCTATATTTTGTTTTTCCTGCCTGTTAAGTCTGATTACCTAATTCAATTTATATTTTAAAGGCTATTTATATTTATGTCAATAATAAATGTCTAACAGGCACAGTTTATGATTCACAGCAATTATTATTCGCTTACTTGGATCTATTTTGCAGCAACTGCTTTCTTTTAATTTTCAATTTTTGGCGTGCATGCAGAAGCACACCTAGTAGCTTGCCTTAGTTTTTTTTTCCCCAAGGGCATGATAAATGGATGAAACGAGTACTTCAGCTATTTACTATTGGTTATTTTTGGTTCTTCTAGTGTTTAAGTGGCAGTTGATCTGTCTTAGTAGACTCAATTTGGTAGTGACGCTGTGGAAACTAGATTGGTGTAGTAGCATGAGGTACAAATAAAATTGATGAAGCGACCATTCCGGACACATCTACATCATAATACTTACGCATTAATTTAAAAAAGACTTAAATTCGAGGACATATCAATAGATAATGTCGCTCCTATACCTAAACAAAGAGAAACTATGGTGTTGTGGATAAACACTAAAGATTATATTTCGTACTTGTCTCATTTTTGTGTATTTTTCCTGCTCAATATATGCTAAAGGTTGATTGCTTTATTGCTGTCTCTGCTTAATATAATAGATGGGCAATTCAAGTTCACAAGTAGACCAGCAAGGAAACGAATCTTCATCGATTCCCCAACTTGATGGCATTGATGATGAGTATGATAATGTAATGACAAAATACCAGAATAATTTTTAATTATTTGATAGTTTTCTATGAAAATGTAATGATTATTTTCGTAACTCCGTTGATTTGATTCTCATACGTTTTCTTTCGTTTTATTCCTCCTCTTCGGCAGTTGTTCCAGTATCCAAGTGTCCCTGCTGAGGACTACAACAATGTTGTCCAGACACCTGCAGAACATGGTATGTGTACATTTGTTGGTTGATTTCCGTAGTTCTCTGGTATGAACCATACTGGCCTGGTTCCTGAATTTTTTGAGTTCTTTTTGTTGATTTTAGTTTTTCAACAAATAAACAGAAGTGAGTTTATATAATAGCATGTAGAGTTACATTTTCATAAAAGAGTTACTTTTAATGCAAGAGATATAGTAGGGCTTTATGGAGATATGATTAATGACTAATAATCTATGGTTGTTACATGTGGTGACTTGTTATTGGAGTAGAGTTGAGGGCGCCAACACCTGCAGCTGTGGGAACGCCAAGACAAACAAATAATGTCAGTGGAGATGACGAGGAACCACCTTTGAATGAGGATGATGACGATGACGACGACTTGGATGATCTGGAGCAGGGTGAGGAGGAGCCCACTACACAGCATCTTGTACTTGCCCAATTCGATAAGGTAATAAATAATAATAAGCAGATAATAATGTGCCTGGTTGTGATTTCATGGATCAGTCTGTTCTGTTTGTTCTGTTCCAAGTACTTGTTATTCACTTCGGACGGTGATGTGATGCTGACAGTCAATTGTAATGACAACTGGGAACAGGTTACTCGCACGAAGAACAGGTGGAAGTGCACCTTGAAGGATGGAATCATGCATCTCAACAACAGGGATATCCTTTTCAACAAGGTGGTATTCTCATTCTGCACTGCTGCTGAATTTCTCCTTGTGCAGTTTTATTAACTTTTTCTTTTCTGCACTGCTTATTTTGCTTCTCGTTTTTCTTTTCTTCATGCTACATATGCAGGCCATGGGAGAGTTTGACTTCTAATTTTGTGGCATACCATGCGATTGATGAGATGGCAAAGCAGACGATCATATCAAAGTAAGATATCAACTTCTAATAGGGTTTGGCGCTCACAACTTAGTAGAGGTGTTTTAGACATTTCGATCTATGGACGGAATTTCATTTCGCTGTAAAAAAAGAAAAAAATATGTTAAGAGTTATTGGCACTGTAAATCTATGTTCTTTTCATAAGACAGAAATATGTGCTACCCTTCTCCTCTCTGTTTCTTTTTTCTTTTCCTTTTTTTTTTTATTTTGATCAGAGGATTCTAAAACTAGGAGAAGCTTTTAGGCCGGATTTCCGTTCAGTTACTGGAACCATTTTTTTTTGGGGTGGGGGGTGTTGGGGGGGGGGGGGGGTATTTTAAGTTATTCTGCCATATAATGTTTGACTAGAAGAGACTATCGGGCTTATATTGAAATTTTTTTTTGCATATTAATTGTTCTGTCATTGCATGACGAGTTCGATCATATTTGTACACTTGTTATGCTTGTGTAGCTTGTTTTTGTGTAGCTTGTTTTGATCTTTGGAGAGCGCTTTGGTATGTATATTCGAAGTCAGAACAGCAGATTGGAAAACTCAAACGGGAAAATTGAAACCGGGAATAAAATACACCTGCTTATCGGACTGCGGAGCAGCAGCAGGATTTTAAGGACAGAATGAATGAGGTCTTTGTGCATTATTTCTTTGCATATTAGTATAGACCGTATGTATGTACAAAATTGAACAAAATATGACGACGTGAATACGTGGCGACAAATTAAGCTTGCTCTTTAGTTCCAAAAATAAAAACAATTCTGATGTGGTGCGGTGTCACTGTGGGGCTGTGGCTCAAGCCTGTTATTTCAGGTTGAGGCTTAAAAGAGGAATTGGCTCTGTTATTGGCACGGGCGAAGCCAGTTTTCACAATTCCTGGCTGGGTCATGGGAACTGCGATCGGCACCCTCCCATTGGCCCTTACTTTCCTGTACTCCTTTTTTGCAATGATCGATGCTCCCCGCCAGGAATGTAGATGGGGACGGCGACGGAGTGAGGGTCAGAGGAGACGAGAACGGAATCACACAACTTTCCAATGAAGAATTCCTTCTGTTGTGGTTGAGTTGTAAAGTCGTCGGTGCGTTTCTGGCCCTCATTTTGCTTGGTACTTTCTCTGTCAGAATCCTTGGGAGGAATGCTTATGCTGCTCATTTCCATTGATAATGCCAGGCAGACAACCAGTGTTATATTGAAATATGTTGAGATATTCTCCCGTTTATAGAAAGGATAGGGGTCAAATGCAAATGCTGTGCTATTGCCTCGGGTAGGTGAGCTAAGAATGACAATTCGACCAGTTGTATAAAAAGTAAGAAGTTGTTCGGAAGACAGGACAGGAGGGTGTCTCTTTCTGTCCAGGCCCTAATTTTTGGGAGATGGATTTTAGACTCAGAACTCAGAAGAGAGGTCTCCAAATGAAAACAATCCTCTCCTATTCAAATAATGACAGCTTTTAGGGTTGGATTTTTCCACTTTTAAAGTATCCATCAATCTCCATAAAAAATAAGCATACTCAGGCATTAATTCACCGATGGATGCTTCAAATTGTGTTTATATCTTAATAATTTGCCTGTGATCCTACCAATGCCTGCTGCAGCTGTGCTTCCTCGTTATGGTGAGTACCCTTATACAGTGTCAAAGACCTACAATTGTCTAATATGCATGCCAGATAATGTATTGATTTTGTTTTCAGAAATGTGAATTGCACTTCTGGCTGTTGTACAGTTGCTGATTTTTTATATAGAACTCTAGCATACAATCACTTCGATTCCAGGGGGGGGGGAAAGAGGAAACATAGATCTTCAGTTTTCCCAATCACATAAGAATACCAATCATTTTCACAATAAAAAAAAAGGAAAGAGAAACTTTACAGGAAACCTTGAACTTGCTAGATATCCTATTCCCAAAAGTCATAATGGAAAAAAAAAGACAGTTTTCAGTGACTTGAGATGCATACAAAGGACACAATCACCAGATGAGATACAAACATAACCTACCTAAGAAATCACAACACATGAAACTATCGTAGCCTATGCTTAACTCATGAAGCAGTGTTGTCAGTACCATCATGCAAGGCACAACAAACAGTTCCTTTATGATGACCCTGGTACACTCTAATTGCCTCCCCTGTGTTCATAGTCCACAGCCTCGCAGTTGTATCAGAAGAAGCTACATTTTTTAAATTGAAAAAGCACAAATCAACAAGGGGTACAGGAATTTTGGCTGAGAGCATGAGGAGAATTCAGGCTGTTCGAAAGCTGAACTGAGCATCTTAAAATTGCATAAATGCAAAAAGATGCTTTGTTTGCCTGATTTTGTATCCATTGTTCTGGTAAGAGGTTGAGAAGGGTACACTTATGTAACTAATTCCTGTCTTATACTGAGACCAAAACACTTCCTACTTCTGCACCTTGTTAGGCCAAGGAGCACAGTTAAGGGAGTCTGATGAAGCCAATAAGGTTCTTGTGATGCTGTGACAATCACAGATCATTTTGGGTAGCCCCCTTTTCTTTTGGCATAATTCTTGAGAAGGGAGAGATGGGGGTGAGGAAACAAGACAATGGGTACCTGTGATCAGATAAGCACCATCCACTGAGAAGACACAATCCCAGACCCAGCGTTGATGTCCTGAAAATATATATTTTCCTATATCAAGATTTCTCAAAGGATAAAATAACAATAATAACATAACAATTTAAGGAGTACTGAATTGTAATTATTAATTTCTGAAATTCCCAACTGAGCCTGACTGAAGGGCTTACAAGGAAGTATAAGGGAGTATTATTTCTAAGAAGTTTGCAGATTTCAAGTGTTCCTTTAAGCCTAGGGAACATAATGGCAAGATCCAATCCTCTCCAACTATCGAATCAGGGCTGAGTTCAAAGATTAAATTTTGGTATTCATATTTCCAACGTGCCTCAATTCTTTCACTGTACTGCCTATAAGCTTCAAAAGCAACAAAAGACAAAAAAAAAAAAAAAAAAAATGTATCTCGAATCCAAGAATTTCAGAATATATTACTGTACCTATTAAAGTTCGTTCCAACTTAAAGCCATCAACATTCCATATTTTAACAGTATGATCAGCAGAGGCAGTTGCAAGATACCTACAACAATATCATTTAAGCAGAAAGCAAAAAAGATGAACAATTAACATCCATGGTAAGGTCATACCACTGCAGGATTAACTAAGTAATAATCATAATCACTAAAGTATACAACTGTTGTCCAGACAAAAAAATCCAGCAAGGATTAGAACACAAATCCAAAGACAAATATTGAATAGTCAATACTAAAACAAACAATTCATATTTGACAAAGGTAAGAACTCCAAATTCAAACAAGACCAAATCAGATTGACCTGAAGCTTGAGGGAAAATTTTTTTTAACCCAAAATGACATAGCTGCACTAAGCAGCCAACTCCAAAACTAAACTGACAAGTTTGAAAAAGTCAAACAATCAGAGATCTATCAACCCTAACTCGAAGCAGCCTGTACCTGATTTGACCGGACCCTAATCTGAACTAACTGATTCATTCACAAATTCAAACTTGTCAGTACATAATAAAAGTTGAGGCACCTTTGTGGGTCGCAATATTCAGGAGAAAGGAGACACTTCAAAATATATGTATCGTGTGCTTGTAACTTATGCAACGGCTCGAAGTAGGTCATTGTCTGGCAAAAAGGATGAAGAAATATAATTTATCTTGATAAATCTCCAATTATTAAAAAATCTAAGTTAAAAAGAAATAAGAAACAGATGTACAAACAAATAGAAGCCACCTGTGTGCCTTTCTTCAATCGCCACACATAACAGGTACCACGATTGTTTGCAGCCACGACCATGCTTCCATCCCACATAACAGTCAGTGATCTGACAGCTGTGTCAACCTCTGGTACCTGCCGTCATGAAAAAGAGAAACAGTGTAACTTCAACAATAAATATCATATCTCCTTTCCTTATGACATAAAAACAAAATTATTATAGACATACATGTACTCACCAGCTCACAGCTGCATGAGTTTGCAGCTAAGTCCCAGACTCGTATATTTCCATTTTGATCACCAGATATCAATTCCTTCTGCAATAATAATATATAATTACATAAAAAAACAATAACAATGGAATAAGCTCTACCAGACTCGTATATTTCCATTTTGATGATCATCAGATATTAATTGCTTGTGCAATATTAATATATAATTACATAAAGAAACAATCAGAATGAAATAAGGTATACCAGAAACAACGATAAATTGAGAAGATAACAACTTAACAACAACTTTCCATGCAATTAGAAAAATCAGTCGAAAACAATGATAAAACGATGTAGAAAATAATAGTAATAATTTAAATGTAGACCTGATTAGGATGGAGGACGACAGTATTCACAGCTGCACGGCTTTCATATTCACGCTGACAAGTTCCAGACCTTAAAAAAATGGTAATACAGAAAAATATGTGAAAGGTTTCGTCTTACCTGGAAAAGATATTGCTTAGTTATAAAGAATGATAGAAAATATTGGTTACCTCAAATCCCAGATTCTAACAGTGCCGTCTTCAGAGCCAGAATACATCCAATTGCCATCACATTGAAAGCCAACAGCCATTACATTACTTGTGTGAGAATCATAACTTATTACCTGGAAAGATTGATGGATAAGCAATAAGAAAGAAAGAAAGAAAGAAAGAAAGAAAGAAAGAGCAGAGATGAAGGTTTAGGTTGATAAAAGAAATATAAGTACAGACAGGTTGGGGGCTATTGGAGTTGACATCAAAAAGGCGGATGTGGGGATTGCCAGCGGCTGCTAAAAACTGCTTGTCAGGTGTAATCTCGAGCCGGTTAACTTGCTGGAAAAGAGAAATGAGAAATGAGAAATGAGAAAGATAAAAGAGGAAAGGTAAAATTGAAAGAACTGAGAAAGGAAAAGAAGTCACAGAGTCGGGGTATTGGATGGTACGGTAACAGCGGCCGCTTTTAGCATCCCAAAATCTGATAGTGTGATCATAACTGGCCGTTGCCAGAATGACACTGGGACTGGGGCTGGGGCTGGGACTGGGACTAGGTTGGCTCATCATTATTATTTTTTTGTTGTTTTGGTTTTTGAAACTAGCTTTCAAGATAAATAAATAGGACAACCAGTCTGATCTATCTATCTAATAGTCTAATAGGAGGGAGAGCAGAAACAAACAGCAACAGCCGACGGAGGAGGAGGAGGAGGAGGAGGCGGAGGAGGAGGAGGCGATCAAAATCATGAAATGAAATGAGAATACCAATGGACTGGAATGGCCCACAAAGAAACAAATTTAAGGTTCTAATTTCTAAAGAAGGCTGACGACTGACGACTGACGACTGACGAGAGGGCCTCCTCCGACAGATCTCACACAAGAATATTGGGCTGGGCTGGGCTGGGCTCCATTTTTGTAATTACTACTTATGTCCTCTCCCTCATCAGGCCTCTGTCTGTTGGCAAACAAAACAATCACTGCACTGGTTTACAAATTACAATTCAACACATCGCCAGTCGCCACAAACTCCTTCACTTATCATTTTATTTTTTTACTTTCGCTGCGTTTGTATAATGTATGTATGTTCTTTGCCATTTGATTGATTTTAACTTTTTAAGAGACAACAATCACATCACCAGTGGGCAGTGGCTCTTCTCTCAACTCTCATGTTGCTATTTAATTTCGAAACATTGCTAATTAAGCTTCCTTTCCATTATAGCATTTTCTGTATTCACTTTTTATTGATATATTTTGCAACCAATAATGAAACATCTTATATTGGCCTTTCTGGTAAAGCAAGCTGCTATTACACCAGGGCACAAAAACGGAAAAAAGGAAATTACAAAGAAGATGCCATCTAAAAGCACCTCAAATTCTATCTTTCAATCTAAATTCTTAACCGACCTAACTCCTAATTCCGTGATTTCTAAACAAATTAGTTATACACTATTATTGGATGTTTGGAATTGCAGGAACAACCTACTTCAAACTGGGTCACATCCTCACTGACACTAACATCACAATTTAAATTTAGATCCTGAAGTTGAAGAATCAAGACAAGAAGCTACAGGGGTCTATGTCTATCTCAAAATCTAACCCATCAAAACCAAAATCCACACTGACACCGCCCATCGGCGAATTTGTGGTCGATGTGGCAGCTGACAGCACTGATATTACCTCTGTCAAGTCAGAATCTACCTTTCCAAATCCTCCTAACCCTCCAAGTCCAACCCCGACCCCGACCCCGGAGAAGTAGTTTGATTCTGACGTGGCGGGTGAATTGGCAAAAGATGGCAAGAAGCTTCCACTTGGAAAATTATTATCTGCTGTGGAGGCCACGTGGCCGTTCCCAATTGGCGTCGAGGGGAAAGAGAAGGATATGGAATTGCACACTGGGGCCTCTTCTTGGCCAATGCTTGATGGGCCCAACCCTTCTGTCTTTACAGTTAGGGTTGCTTTAAGGCTGTTGAGATAGTCCTCGTCGTGATTCGATCCGACCGTCTGATTGTTGACAATGTTGTTGTTGCTGTTGCTGCCGCTGCTGATAATGTTCGATCCAGAGCGCGGGTTAGACTTGTTAGTACATGTGTGGGTGCCTTGGTAGACAACGTCGAAGACGGCGGGGTCCTCGTCGGTTCGCTGCACCTGCTTGGTAGCCAAACAACCTTGCGAATTGCGATATGTGCAACGGTAATAGCCCCTGAAAGCAGTATAGAAATCTGGTAAGGAAGGGGAAAGGTAATTAAGGCTGTGCTCCAGTACATTCCAGCAGGGATTAGAGGAGGGGTGGAGAGGTGATGGGTGCCCGGAGATTTGTCACCCCCAATTCGGGGATTAATGATTTGGGGTGAACTCAATAGAGGTCTCTCTCTTATTTCATCCCCTCACCCCTTCTTTAATCCCCTCTTATTCTAGTTGTGGAGCAAGTAAACATACACGGGCAGCTCAAATTCACCTAATCTAATCTCCCCTCCTCTCCGCCCAAGCAATCTGGAGCACAGCCTAAATCTATCCATCTTTATTAGTTATTATTTATTATTTTGGTGTTGGATTTATAATTATATATATAGAAAGGAAAGTAGGAAACACATTTACATGAAATCCCAATCCCAATGTAATAAAAGCATAATTAATGTACCGGGGATGTTTGGCGCCAAGAATGTCCTTCTGGCCGTACTTCCTCCAACTGTGGCCGTCGTCAAGTGGGCCCTCTACCCCAGCCATGGACATGGACATGGACCCCACTCTTACTTGGCTTCTCCACCGCGGCAGTGTTTTCCTCTTCTTGCAAGTCTCTCTCTTATTGCTGTTGTCGTCCTGGTCGTGGCACTTGAATGCCAGTTCAGACATGTCGCTTCGCGGGCTCGGGCTTGCGCTCGCAGATCGGGGAGATGATGCAGGCTCTCCCTGCAGCTGCAGGTTAAGGTTGGACGACCCGCACGACTTGGCAAGAAAAATGGATTTCTCTGTACTGGAGAGGAGTTGGGATACAATGGACTTGGAGAGTTCGGCTTCCGCTTCTGTGGCGGTGGCGGTGGAAGGTTGTTTAAGTATTTGGGATTCCAATTGGATGAGCAACTGATGGATCCGAGACAGCTCTGACACCAGTACAATGCTTATTTGGTTTCCGCTATCTGTGCTCTCCATTTCTGATTCGATTCTCCGCTATCCCACGCACGGCACGGGGCACCTGTTGAAGAACTTGAAGTTGGCTCCTTCCTTGCTCTTCCTCTGCTTTTGACTTTTGTTGCGTTGGAAATGGAAAGATGCAAGAATGTATGAAGAAGAAGCAGAGAAGGGAGTGAGGTGTGTGACGGAGCAAGTATGTGTATGCGAATGTGATGTAAGTAAGACCAGGTTTTATAGGCATATATATATAGCAACTCAAAACTCAAATTTTAACTCTGTCAATGTCATCGCAGGAGGAAAGAGGAAACAAAAACAGACCAAAAAGCGCGTGTTCAATTTGTATTTTGGCCCTCCTATTTTGTCACTCTGCACTGCGTCTGCGTGTGTCGTGTCGCAAAATATTCGGGGCTTTGAATGCAAACATGCCACCTAACAACTTGGACTTCCACCATTACAGATTACAGTGCATGGAAGTATTATTCATAGGCCCTCCTACTTCTTTAATATTTTCTTTTAAATATTTATTATGAGGTCATTAATTATGGATATCTCACGGGCTTTAATTTCAATCGTTCATTTTCAAAAATGATTAATTCATTACCACTCATGAACGGTTGGTTGCGATCAAATCCTGATTCAAAAATTTCAATTCATTATTATGCAAGTTACATTTACAAGCAACTATTTTTCTTTTAAATTTAATCAACATTTTTTGTGAGCAATTTAATTTTTAATTATTTCTAAAAGATTCTTTTAAACTAATTCTCTTCACATTTCTAAAATTATCTATTTTTCAAACTATTTCTACTTGTCTCTTTATCTCTGTTAAAAGTTCTTTTGAATATTAAAAATCTTGTTGTTACAAGCGAGACCACTTAATATTAAAATAGTAATTAAATTTTGAGGAAAATTTATAAATAGAACATACAGTCCTCCTTAGTCCTTTCCTCTGTAATTTGTATAGGGCACTTGGACCGCAAGGGCAAGGCTCAAGTGATGAGTGACCAGTGACCAAGAAGCAAGAGTTCAACTTCAAACTATGACCAACTCAATAGTCAATAGTCAATAGTCAATAGTTTTCGGATTGTCCGTGGCAAGAGTGAATTAGAGAGAGAGAGAGTGCGTCAAGTCAACAAATTAAGCATGTTCTCAGTTCTCACTTCTCAGTAGACTACAGAGTTGATGCTGCACAAGACCCGCACAGCGCAGGATTCTGATCCATCTTGAATTCTTGACTTATTCAAACCAAGGACTAAACTGCACAATTAATTAGTCTTAAAAGTGAGGGTTTGACTGCTATTTGGATCCAAGCTGACCTTTGACTCTTCCGCGTGAGCGTGAGTGCGTGACCGCGTTCATTCTCATCTCATCCCATTCCCATCTATGCGCTTCTCTACTGTATCTTCTATGTTGCTAATCACTGACACAACCATTCATTACTTATTCATCTTTACTTCTCACTACGCATTTCTTTTTAGATTAAATCTATTTCTTCATTTTCCCTAGAGAATAAGAGGGAAAAAAGAAAAGCCCCTAATCAGATGAAAATCAATAAAATTATAAAACCTAACTGTAACTCATCATGCATATAGATAATACATTTTGCCACATAAAAAAGAAAGGCAGATCCATCCGAGAGTGACGTGTTTTATTCCTTGAAAAATAAAAATAATTCCGCCTTTCTTCCACTTTGTTTATTTCATCTCAGAGTGACGTCATTGTGGGCTCCGGTGCTTGCGCAATGTTTTTTTTTTTTTTTTTTTTTTTTTGCCTTACATTTGGCGAGCGGCTGTAACTTGTAAGTTGTAAGTTGTATTCAATTCTGCCGTGGCCGTGGCGATATAATAATCATAGACTATAGAGGAAGTACAACTTTTTCTATGCATTTCTGATTTTCTCTTATACAGAAATACATTCAATTTTTATGCATTCAGCCGTAGTTAAAAATTCACGAGTCATAATTTTTTTTTAACTGAAAACATATGTATCATAAGTGTATAGGCATAAAATTTTTTTTCAAGAGACTGAAATATTGACTAAAAACATAGGGTGTTCATTGTTGATTCTATTAGATGTGGATGCGCATTAAAATAAATTAAGATTATGTAAATTGAAATTTATGTAGTTTTATCATATGCGTTACCTAATTTATTTCGTGAAATTACAGTTTTAAAAGTGATAATTATAAATTTAATTCGATTTGGTTTGAATTTCGAAGTTCATTTTAGATTAATTACAAGATTGAAATGATATGCGTGTTTGGATGAGCCGGAAATATGATATAAGAATAAAAAATTTCGGTTTGCGTGCTTATTCTTATTCTTGTGCAACCCAAACAACACAAGAATAAGTAATAAGATCTTTTATTCCTATACTAACAAAACCATGATATAAGAATAAAGAATAAAAATAAGTACGTAAATCGAAATTTTTTTATTCTTATGCTCTATTCCCGGCTCATCCAAACACACCGAAACATAAACACATTTTATCTGTTCATTTTTAGATTGATATATATGATGTCATCCGTTCCCGAGAAATACATGGTATCAGTGACAGTACCGAGGCTCATTCCATGCCTCTCTATCAAAATTCAAGACACAAATAAGAAACAAGTTTGTCACATTCCATGAACAAGGAATAAGTTCGTGTTTCTAGTTTTCACAAATTCAAACAAGACACAAATAAAAAAAATAAGTTTTTATTTCTAATTTTCACAAATTTATATATGAAACTAGAACAATAAACAAAATAAGGGTTGCTTTACTGTTCACTTGTTATGATTGTCTTTTCTTTCCTAATTAAGGTCACACACCACAAATCACAATCTCAATTTTTATAATAATTGAAGAATGCAACATTAATTCTTCGAAGTATCAACAAGTACGTACGCGGTTTTCAACAGGAAGGTGTTCCTCTACTATGGTCATGGTCATTTCTTGTTATTTATCCACAGAGACGGAATTTGAATTCATGCTAGCTCCCAAACCAAACACGGTATTGCTATTACTTTTGTGTCATCATACATACATTTGTTTAAATTCAAAGTGACAGAGATTGAAGTGGATTGTGGACCACAGATTGGAATGGTCCGGTCTATAACTGGAACGACCCATTTCACTGTTGGTTCTACAAGTTATTGTATTCTGTGATTTGCATATTTGATGTGTTAGAACTTGGCTTCGTTTGGATCGCTTAGGAATAAGAGGAATAATATTGAAAAGTGTGTAATTTTGTGAAAAATTTAGATAGCTAGGAATAAATTTATGTCTAGTAAGAGACTATTCCCTTAGTTCTAGCACCCACCAAACAGAACCTTTATTCCTTTGACTTTAAAACAAATTCAACATATTTGTGATAATGAGCACCTCGGCTAGGCGGCAGCAAGGGGAGATGAAGTACGACACAAAGCCAATTCGCTAGAGTTTTGTTGCGTTCAGAAAGGAAGTGGGAAGAGAACAAAAGGTTCGTGAGCAGAGTGAAAGAAGAGACGGTAGTAGAACTAACTAAACGAAAAAAATAAAGAAAGAATCCTCTCATCAAGCGCCTCATCCGAGTGCGAATTTTGACATACATATATGTGCAGTTAGGATTCATATTGGACGATATGTTCTGTCCCAATGCTATATTGGAGATTCAAATATGATCTATAACGATATCACTTGATCTCATATGATGATGATTCAAGTTACGTTAGTATCTCTGAGGGATCATCTTGTTATATTATATTGTTCATTTCTCTTAGGTGGCGTTTGGATGTGTTGAGAAGAAGCAAGAAGAAGGAAGAAGGGAATAAAAAAAATATAAACAATCCAAACTCTTCACAAAGTTACACACTTCCCAATACTTCTTCCCACTTCTTCCCTTCTTCCCTTCTTCCCACACCTATCCAAACGGAGCCTTAGGGATCATCTTGTTTCGTTATGTTTGAAATTAGTATTTCTAAGAGATCATCTTGTTAAATTGAGCCGTATAGCTTCTCATTTGTTATGGCTTGGACCTTTTATGGCAGATATCGGTGTACAAACTCCTTTCTTTTATATTTTGACAGAGAGAGAATTGATATACAATCTATTCGAAACTGCCACAGGTATGCGATTGATGCATAATTATTTCCGTATGGGGGGGGGGATTGCTGCTAATCTACCTTATGGGTGGATAGAGAAATGTTTCGATTTCTGCGATTATTTCTTAACAGGAGTTGTTGAATATCAAAAAACTTAATTAATAATTGAACTTAATTGTATTTTATTTTTTTGTGTAGGAATTACAGGATAGGGTGAGAAGATTTTTGCAGAAAGAGTCGAAAGAGGAGTTGATGAAGTGTGTTTAGCTTGTAGTGGTTAAATTTATGTAGGATTTGTGTTATTATTATAAGAATGAATCAGTTTGTTGAAATAATGGATATTATTCTTAATAAATGATCATTGTTTGCTTTATTGCATGGCTATTAAAACGTCATATTACGAGCGCATCTAACTGAGCACATAAACAATTTTAATTGATTCCTTAAATAGTTTAAATGAATAAAAAACTATGAAATCAAATTTTTGTTGTAACTAACCGAACACATAGATACTTTAACTTCATCCCTTAACGTATTTAACTGACGCAAAACACTAAAATTTCAAATTATTGGTGCATCTAACTGAACACATACAACTTTTAAATAATCCCTTAAAGTGTTTAACTGAATCCAAAAACTAAAAATACAAATTATTGGTGCATCTAACTGAACACTTACACACTTTAATTCATCCCTTAAAACATTTAACTGAACCCTTAAATCAGTATATTTGATGACTTCAGCAACAAAAAAATTTCGAAAATTAGTCAAATATTTTTTGCTGACGTCAGCACGCAAAAATTTGGATTTTTAAGCCCATTTCTGACTCCTACCTATTGGATGCTTGGATGCTTTATAATTGAGTGGTGTATATCAGCTTCGAAATCCGTCCCTGCCAAAGGCGCATGGGAAATTTTGGGAAGAAAACACATTAAATGGATATATGAAAAAGACTGGAATGAGCAATATTTAGTGGATACAGCTCACACTTAATAATTCGGCCTATTATGCTTTTATGGAAAATGAATTTTGAAAGGATGCAATAGAACTAATACGCTGGAAAAATGTGCCATAGGCCCTCCATAGGCCCTCCATTAGTAGATTTCAAATCTTACACTAGCGGGCCGCTAACCAAAAAAAATTTTGGAGAAAGTTTAATATGCACGATAGTGCATAAAGTATTCCGTGCACCGCGAATTTTTTCGGAAATATTTTTATAAATTGACAAATTTAATTTAACCAATCTAATCTGCATATTTAAATCTCATAGCAAACCGAATTTTACAATTTTTGAGATTTTATTACTATTTTTTCCGAATTTTTTAAAACATATCATTTTTGGAATGTTGTACTATTTTTAACATTAAAAAAATGACATGTTTTAAAAAAATTGAAAAAAATAGTAATAAAATTTCAAAAATTATAAAATTTGGTTTGCTATGAGATTTCAATATATAAATTAGATTGGTTAAATTAGAATTGTCAATTTACAAAAATATTTCCAAAAAAATCCGCGATGCACGGAATGCCCTATGCATTATAATGAATATTAAACTTTCTCAAAAACTTTTCCGTAAACCAACACGTATGAATAGATGTTCAAGACTTCAAGGTGGAATTAATATAATGTGCATAACATATGGGTCATCATTGTATTTCGAATAAATTACATAAATAATACTTTTATATCCTTTTATCCTCAAAAGTTTCAAGTTGTGCTAAATTTGTTCATTATTATCACCAATTTAAAAATTCTACGAATATTTACACTATCTTTATTACTTCTGCGACAACATTTGCATTCATGAAAGACATTATGCTTTTAAGTAAAGTTAAAAGAAGAAAATATTTAGCATAATTCAAATATTTAAGAACAAAATTAGGAACTTTGTAAATACTTGAAGGACCAATCATGTATTATATACTTCTCTATAGTTATATTAAATTTTTAAAGAAAAATACATAAGTCATCTATTGATGGTCATGGATTGAAACGTGTTAATTTATTCACAAATATTATAAAATTTAAGAAACGACAAAACAAAATTATTAGTTATATTCACATAGAAAATTATCATTTTTAATCTCATTTTTATAAAGATGTACAAAAACACGAAATAAGAATTCTGTAAAAAACATACAGAAATAATCCACAGATAATATTTTTCACACTTTTGGTATGAATCAAAACGTGTTAATTAAAATATAGTAAATATTTATGGATACAGAAGAAGCAATAATGTCACATTTAATTTAATTATTTTGTCGTTTGAGTTTATTAAAATTTTAATAATAATTGCAAAGTATAGTGGAACCATAAAAGGCATCAAGAAATAGTATTTGGAAGAAAAAGAGTTTGACAAATAGTTGCCTAGGTGTTGACTTTAAAAATATTGAGATGAACTCAGGTAACAAGAAACCAAAAGAAAAATTAATTATTGCTCTATCAGACCCGAATATACTTCCTCATTTCTTTTTATTTTATTTAAATCTCAAATGGTCGAGGAAGGACGTACTGCGAGCTCTGGTATTTTCTCTCGGACTTGTTTAATTTAATTATTATAATAATAATTATTATTATATTATCCGCAAACTGCTCCGGACATTGTCTGCAAGGAAATGTTTATAAAATAATGTTGAAATAATAAAATTAATGAGCAGTGGAACAAAATGTAATCTTTAAATTAATAGTGCGACGACTCGTGGGACCAATTGCATCCTTTATTTGTAATATAAACTAGGCTTCTCGCCATCAAACAAGTTGCTGGTTTTAATTCATTTATAAAAGCTTCTATGATTAAATACATACATTTCATTTATTTATCAATGAATCAGCAGGCTATTGAATTCTCTTGGCTGTCTGCTACATGTGAAAGAGGGAAAGAGAAGTTAAAGGTTGAGTTACAAAGAGAGGGGAAAGAGTTGATAGAGAGTAATAGAAAATATAACACAAAAGCAAAACGTGTATATATATATATAGAGAGTGAGTATCACCGTACAAAACTTTACTAGAGATGGAATTGCCAAATAAGATGGAAAACTAGGAAAAATAGCAAAAAGGAAAGAAGAATAGAAATAGAATGGAGAAAAAAGGAGAGTTGCAGAGGATGGGAAGCCTGAGGCAGCAGCACGAGAATGCCTTGTCCATTTCGAAGAAGCAGACTCTTCAGGCAGCAAATGATGAGGAGGCGCTGATGTGGGCGTCGCTGGAGAGGCTGCCAACTTATGCGCGGATGAGGACTGGGATCCTGACCCTGACGGAGGGGGAGCAGAGAGAGGTTGACGTCAACCGTCTCGCCTTTATCGAGAGGAAGGCGCTCCTTGATAGGCTCCTTCGGACTGCGGAGGAGGATCACGAGCGCTTCTTGATGAAGCTCAGAGACCGCATCGATAGGTATTTATAATTCTAGTGATCGCACCACCCGTCCTGATTCCTATCTATATATAATATCATGTTCATTTTTGATGATTAACTCATACAAACTAGCAACAATGTTTCTATTTGAATGATATTTATTATCCATCAATTTAGAGTTGGAATTGATCTGCCTCTGGTTGAAGTCCGCTTTCAGAATCTCAAGGTCGATGCCGAGATTTATGTCGGCACAAGGGGATTACCCACCCTCTTTAATTCAGTTATCAACTCATTAGAGGTACAGTTCAACATAATTAACTTTTCTTCTAACTTAATTAATTGTAATCAAGTATGTTAATATGTTGACATGTCCTCTATTTTTTTAAAGAAGACTGAATTAGTATATGCTGATATAAAAAAAGAAGAAATAAAAGCATGCCATGAATGACTTGCAAAATTTGAATTGTTCTTCTTAATTTTCTTAAACAAGCCCATAGGAAATGCTTTTCGTATTATACCAAGCAAGAAGAGACAGATGAGGATTCTTGACGGTATCAGTGGAATTGTCAGGCCTCGCAGGTACGTAGTTATACTATACTATGTATATATATAGAGAAAGTTTAATATGCACCATAGTGCATAGAGCATTCCGTGCACCACGGACTTTTTCGGAAATATTTTTATAAATTGACAAATCTAATTTAACCAATCTAATCTACATATTGAAATCTCATACCAAACAAAAATTTACAATTTTTAAGATTTTATTACTATTTTTTTCGAATTTTTAAAAACATGCCATTTTTGGAATATTGTACTATTTACAATTTTCCAAAAATGGCATGTATTAAAAAATTCGAAAAAAATAGTAATAAAATCTCAAAAATTGTAAAATTTGGTTTTCTATGAGATTTCAATATGTAGATTAGATTGGTTAAATTAGATTTGTCAATTTACAAAAATATTCACGAAAAAGTCCGTGGTGCACGGAGTGCCCTATGCACTATAGTGCATATTAAACTTCCTCTATATATATATCCTTTTCTCTTTTTTTTTTTAAAAATATTTAAATTATCTTCATTTTTTTCCTGGTGTTTTGAAAAATATGCAACTGATGAATAAAATTAGAAAAAACATCTATTTGACAAATATAACTAAGCAGTTTGATTTAACTACTTCCAGAATGACACTACTTTTGGGTCCTCCTGGAGCAGGAAAAACCACGTTACTACAAGTCCTGGCTGGAGAGCTCGACTCTGGTCTTAAGGTATACCACTATAATTTTACCATTAAAAATTGGCAACTAGTAAGATGATACATATATACATGGTTTTTGGGACAGATGAGCGGGGAAATAACGTACAATGGGCATGGGATGGATGAGTTTGTTGCTCAGAGGACAGCTGCATATATAAGCCAATATGACACACATTTGGGTGAGATGACGGTGCGGGAAACGCTGGCCTTCTCTGCCAGGTGCCAGGGAGCTGGCACTCGTTATGGTACACATATAGATTAATCAGTCTTGAGAAAGCAAAAATCAGAGTGTCCAATTATCTAGCATCTTCATTAATTGGAATAGTTTGTAGCCTTACTAAATTAACTAATAATATATGGGTGTGGGTGCAGATATGATTACGGAGTTGGCGAGAAGAGAGAAGGAAGCAAATATCCAGCCAGACCCAGACATTGATGTTTTTATGAAGGTTGGTTTTATTTATTTTAACTGTTTGTCCATAATATTCAAATCCAATTTTACCGGGACATTTAATGCTGTTGCTGAATTGTTGTTTGCTGTTGTTGTTGGTGGTGCTGTTATATAATGATAATAGTTGTTATGAATTAGGCAATAGGAGCAGGAGGAAAGAAAGATGGCATAGTCACGGATTATGTATTAAAGGTACGGAAGAATGTATTATGTGAGTCAGTGTTCTGTAACCATCAATAAGATTGAAATTGTAATAGTAATAGTTATAGTAAAAAACAATTGTAATGTAAATAAAATGAATGAATGAATTATATAATGTAGATACTGGGGCTGGAGAACTGTGCAGAGACGCAAGTGGGGAATCAGATGATAAGAGGCATCTCTGGAGGCGAGAAGAAGCGTCTCACCACCGGTACTGTACCAATTAGTTCTTAGTACCTACTTACTAGTTTATTTGATTTGATAATAATACCTTCCCTAGCCTCCCTCCCTCGTTAAATTATAAAAAAAATAATTAACTGAGCAACAATTATTATTTATTTAATAATAATAATAATAATAATATAATAAGTGGAAATTTTAATAATTAATGATATCTATTTTACGGTATCAGTATGCCATTATGGATCTAGTTAATTAGAAGTTACCCTTTCTCCTCCCATTCCACTCTCTCGTTTCTCTTTCCGTCTCCTCGTATCACTCTCAACTCACCGTGTCACTGTTGCCATGCCAGTATACTACCTGCACCGCACTGGGGATTGAGAGAGAGAGAGAGAGAGAGAGAGAGAGAGAGAGAGAGAGAGAGAGCAGCTCCTATTACTAATCCTACTCAAGTCCAAACCCTGGGGATTGAGGGAGGGCCAATTACTCAAGTTAATCAGTTCATTTATATATTATACCCCTTCAGCCCTCGGCCCTCCTTCCATTCTCTATACGTCTCAACTTACGACATATATGCATCTGACTGACTCTATCACTATTACATTATCCATCACATTCCCACCTACCAGACTCACACTTCTCAATTCTCTCAATTCTCTTGCTTTGCTTCATCTGAAACGTACATTACATTACATTACATTACATTACATTATAATTATATTACATACATGCAGGAGAGATGATCGTGGGTCCCGCACAGGTTTTCTTGATGGACGAGATATCTACTGGCCTGGACAGCTCCACCACTTACAAGATGGTCAATTGCATCCGCCACTACAATCACATCTTCGGAACCACCACCCTCATTTCTCTTCTCCAGCCCTCCCCTGAAACTTTCCTCCTCTTTGATGACATCATCCTCATCTCCGAGGGCCACATTGTCTACCAGGGCCCCCGTGACTTTGTTCTCCATTTCTTTCACTCTATGGGCTTCCAATGCCCTCTCAGAAAAGCACTCGCTGATTTCCTTCAAGAGGTCTGTGTCTGTCCCTTTTTATTTTTCTTCTCTCTTTTAACATTTCTTTCTTCTTTCTTGGCTTAATTAAAAGATGATAATTAACAATTTAATCTTGCAAACTTACTAATTAGGTCACTTCGCTGAAAGACCAACAACAATATTGGGCGGGCAAGGCAACATACAGATATGTTCCTGTTAGGGAGTTTGCAGATGCTTTTCGCTCTTTTCACATCGGAAAGGCTATTGAAGAAGAACTTGCGGTGCCATTCGACAAAGAAAAAAGCCACCCAGCAGCCCTAACAACCTCAAGATATGGCGTCAGTAGAATGGAGCTTTTCAAAGCTTGCTTTGATCGGCAACTTCTGCTAATGAAGAGAAACATGCTCATCTATATCTTCAAGGCATGCGAGGTATTCATCTCACTATTTAGCTAATTAATATGGATACCTTAATTCTAAGAGGATTTTATGCAAAACCATAACTGCTGTGTCCTGACTTCTGATCAATTCCAGCTTGCTCTTCTTACTGTCGTCGCAATGACAGTCTTCTTTCGCACAAAAATGCACCACAGAAGTGTTCCTGATGGTGCAGTTTATATGGGGGCACTCTTCCTGGCATGCGTCACTGTCATGTTTAATGGCTTAGCCGAGCTCGGCATGACCATATTTAACCTCCCTGTCTTTTATAAGCAAAGGCAGAACAGGTTTTATCCGCCATGGGCTTACTCTCTCCCTGCCTGGATTTTGCAAATACCCATATCAATCTTTGATGCTTTTATTTGGGTGTTTCTATCTTATTATGTCATTGGATTTGATCCCAATTTATTCAGGTAATTGTTAATTTCTATACTTTCATTTCATTGTACTCAGCTCTTGCTTTGCATAACTGAAAATTAGTTTGATATACGCTAATTTGACAATTAATTCCTTTGTGCATATTAAATTATGTATGTTAACAGGCGTGACCAATGGTGCTATTCCTTAATTTACATATTTGTTCTTCTTTTGTAGAATGCTCAAGCAGTTTCTTCTACTAATTGCGGTAAACCAAATGGCATCTGCACTCTTTCGGCTAATTGCTGGTATTGGAAGGGATCTGACAACTGCAATGACTTATGGTGCCTGCAGCATCATTTTTTTTGTAGTTTTGGGAGGCTTCATTATTTCTAGAAGTATGTTCCCTTCCCTGTTCAGAGTTCAGACTTCTCTCATCATTTCTCTTCTATTGGAGTTTAATTTGAACAGATATATCTATATTCTTGTTTTTCTTCTTACTTACAGAGGATATAAAGAATTGGTGGATATGGGGTTATTGGATTTCACCACTGGCCTATGCACAAAATGCCATTTCAGTTAACGAATTTTTAGGCCATCAATGGACTAAGGTTAGGTACCATTTTGGTTCATCTTTGCTACTTGTTTAAAGAGCTCAGATTCCAAATTTTGGTTACACGTATATATATTGACGCAGATGCAGACACTACTAGAGTGTTTACCCATTTGATTTCTTATTTCTTTACACCATACTTTTTGTCTTTATATTTTTTAGTTGTTTAATTGTTATTTTTAGATGTTTCTTTTCATTTTGTAAACTTTTTTCTTTTCCTTATTGTATATATATATTTTTGGTAGCAGTGAGACCTTACTGTTGCTCAATAATGATACCTCTGGTATAGCTTTGTACAAGAATAGCAGTGTAGTACGCGACACTTCTTTTTCATTAAGACTTGTACATACTAATTTGTTGATGCTTACAGACTGTTTCTGGGACAACAGAACCATTAGGTCATCTCATGCTAGAGTATCGTGGGATTTTTGTCAATTCGAACTGGTTTTGGAGCTCTAATTGGACATACTATTCTATTCAATTTTCTTTATACGTTGACACTCACCTATCTCAATGGTTGGTATCTGCTTTCCTAATCATAAGCCATCAATAATCTTGCTTTATAATATAGCTTAAGAAATGTGTCTAATGGCAAGAGACTACAATATGTAATTTTTTTTTTGTCGTGATGAAGCATATGGCAAGGGCCAGCCCACAATATCTGAGGAGGCTTTACGGGATAAGCATACTTATTTGACCGGCGAAGGCTCGAGCTTGCCTCCAACAGGTAAAATTAAGGATTGTGGTACATGACTTCTTTATTTGCAGTAGCCAACCTAAGATTTTGCAGTTTGGGATTTGGGTTTGAATAAATTATGTTTATCCTGAATCATAAATGTTTTATTTTATTGTATTTTATTTTTCTTTTTTGATAGAAGTGGCAGTCACTAGTCACTGCTGTCTTCTGTTTTATTGAAAGCTTCACCTAACGTAACACACATAAAGAACGAGATGAACGTAAAGCTAGACTATGCTTTGTGGTACCAAATAAACTCCATTCTTTACTACACGAAACTGTAGAGGCTAATAGATAGCTTAGTAATGCAGGCAACACCCTTCAGAAGAATAGAAGCATAATGGAAAGAGGAATGGTGCGTCTATTTACTCCCCTTTGTCTTACCTTTGAAGATATCAAGTATTCTGTTGATATGCCTCAGGTACTCTTGAACTGCCCGCTGGAGTCTTAAAATATCAAGAATGCTACCAAAGAAAAGCACATTGCTTGAATGTTTGGCTGGTACAGTGAGCAACTAGTTTTGTTTGTTTATTTGCAAACTTACAGAAAATGAAAGCACAAGGTGAGACTGCTGATAGGTTGGTGCTTCTTAAAGGGCTAAGCGGGTCTTTCAGACCAGGTGTGTTGACTGCCTTGATGGGCGTAACCGGAGCAGGTAAGACTACGCTAATGGATGTGCTGTCAGGCAGGAAAACTGGGGGATATATTGAAGGAACCATCAAAGTTTCAGGTTATCCAAAAAACCAAGAAACATTTGCTCGAGTATCAGCATATTGCGAGCAAATTGACATACACTCCCCATTTGTGACTGTCTATGAGTCTCTCCTGTTCTCTGCTTGGCTACGGCTCCCAGCTGAAGTTGATGCTGAAACAAGAAAGGTTTGTTTCAGTCAAATACTAGTGCCGTTGATCAAAAATCCCTACCAAGTGAATCCAGTGCTTATTTGTTTATGATATAGGCTATATGGACAACAGACTTATTTGAAAACCATGATAACGTTCACAACAGTATTGAAGTAAAAAATAAAATAAAAATTTTCGGATATGTCATTATACTTTAGGCTATCTGTTAAATTCTATGCAATTTAACAATTAATTGGGCATCCATCAATGGGTTTGTTATTTTGACCGTTCTGTATTATCAGCATTTGATTAGTGACCAAATGTCCTCGATTGCATCAAATATGAGGCATGGTGTATTCTAAGTGACAGAAAATTTTGATGGGAGTTGTCATGGTTTCAAGACAAATTTTTGTTGTCACTATATGGATTCCCTCTAAGCAATTGTTTGCTACCTTTTATTCTGCTTAGGTTCTTATATAACAGGACACAATATCTATTTGCATTTGGATATTGTATATTACTATACTAATAATGTTTTCAAATTTTATAAAATGTTCTTACTCGACAATGAACATTCAGACGTTCATAGAAGAGGTAATGGAGCTTGTCGAACTCACGTCATTAAGAGGTTCCATTGTTGGAACAGCTGGTGTAAATGGGCTATCCACAGAGCAGAGGAAGAGGCTGACCATAGCTGTAGAGTTGGTGGCAAATCCATCAATTATTTTTATGGATGAGCCAACATCTGGTCTTGATGCTAGAGCTGCTGCCATTGTTATGCGAACTGTTAGAAACACTGCTAACACAGGACGGACTGTTGTTTGTACCATTCACCAACCCAGTACTGACATCTTTGAATCCTTATGAGGCTAGTTAAAAGTTTCATGTTTCATGTTCATTCTTTAGTCTTTATGTTCTACATAGTGATTTGTGGACTTCATGAACTTCTAATAACTTTTTAAGATTTATTTTAGCTGTTCCTACTGAGAAAAGGAGGACAAGAGATATATTTTGGTCCATTGGGGCAGAATTCTTGCCATCTCGTTGAGTACCTTGAGGTACTCATGATCCCATTAAGCATTTTCCGGTCACTAAAAGCCTTTTTTCCTTTATAACATACCTTACCCTGTCTTATTGGTTTTCAAGGCTGTAAAAGGTGTAAAGAAGATGAGTGATAGTTATAACCCAGCAACATGGATGATGGAAGTGACTGAGAGCTCCCAAGAAGAGGCGCTTCGTGTTGATTTCCACCAAATATACAAGGATTCAGTACTCTACCAGTAAGAGCTACGACGATATTAAAATTAGAGGGGCGGGGGGGGGGGGGGGGGGGGGACACCTTACAACGAAAAAGGAATAAAAAGGAAAAAAATATACCAAACAAAAAGATATTCCATAAACCATTTGTTATACCTCCACTGCAGGAGAAACATGGCTATTGTAAAGAAATTAAGTGCACCTCCGGCAAGTTGTACAGAGCTCCATTTCCCAACCAAATACTCACAACCCTTCCTGATGCAGTTGCTGGTGTGCATGTGGAAACAGTATCTGTCGTACTGGAGGAACCCCTCCTATAATGTTATCAGATTCGTATTCACTTGTGTCATAGCCTTGTTTTTTGGAACTGTCTTCTGGAGGAAAGGCCAAAAGTGGTATGTATGAATAAATATTGGTCTACCGGTAGTTTGTTTCTTAAGTAATCACAAATTATGTACCGTGTATTCGGAGACCAAAACATAATTGCAAATTTTGCAGGGAGAGAGTACGAGATTTATTTAATGCCATGGGGTCAATGTATGCTTCCACTGTATTCCTTGGAGTGAAAAATTCATCGTCAGTTCAACCACTTGTTGAGCTAGAACGTGCCGTCTTTTACCGAGAAAAAGCAGCTGGGATGTACTCTGCTCTACCCTATGCATTTGGACTAGTAAATTCTTTTTAGCCTTTATTATTTCTTAAGTACTGATTATAAAAATTCAAATGCGCTACAAAAGACAACCTCAGTAACAGATCTGGATCTGGAAATTAATTACCGGTGGTATTATTTGTTCATATTTTTGCCTGCCTATTAAAAAGTAATACATATTTCATATTACGACTATATCAGCTAATTTGTACTAGAAGATCATGTCGTATACATGAATGCACCGTGGATGGATATAAGGATATTGGATTGGTCAGGTTTGTGTCTAATCAGTAATCACAATCAGATTGGGTTGGAAGCTTGGAGCAATAGTCGGAAGTCGGAAGGTTTTGGGTCATTTATTTCTTGGTCTTGGGTTGGGTTTCAGGTCATGCCGGATCTTGGGTCCTCTAGTCCCTTTAGGTTCGATCTACGATCTGGGTCATTCAAGTTTTGGGTTGGGTTGGGTCCTCATTGTTGGGGAGTTTTGGATTGGGCCAGGAGTCGGGTCGTTTCAGGTTTCGGGTGAACCGAAAATCAGGTCGGTTATTCAATTGGAAAATGTCCTTTTTCTTCAAGTCGTTCTTGCTAAGAGTCTACTGGAGTTGAGATATATTTAATTTATTGCTTATTATAGAGGTTTTGCATCAATAAAGTTACCATTTAACCTACATAGAAGAATATTAATTGAAGGACAACTGTAACAGGAAGTCTAGCTATATATATTTATTTATTATATATTTATACGAGTAAGATTGCAGTATTATGTTAACTGATCAGACATTTAATCACTGTACCAGGTTGGTATTGAAATTCCATACAATCTCATCCAGTCAGTGATCTTCAGCTTTATAGTTTACATATTGTGCGACTACAAGTGGACAGCGTCCAAGTTTGTTTGGTTCTGGTTTCTCATGTTCTTGACCTTCTTATACCACACGCTTTATGGCATGGTGTCAGTTGCAATGTCACCCAACTTTCACATTGCTGCTGTTGTTGCATCAGGATTTTACAGTTTGTGGAACATCTTCTCTGGATTTCTCATCCCAAGACCGGTAATTTTCAACATGCATAATCTGAACTAATTTTGGGAACATTTATTTACTTTAAGTTGGAGAATGACTGTCAAAGGACCTTCAATAATAAATAAAACAAAAAACCACAAAAGAAAAAGAATTTATAAGGACAAAATTTAGTGGCTCTTCCTCAGATCATGCGAAAGTCATCTTTTAACTTCAATTCAATGTGTCATTTGCCTTAAAAAAAAAAAAAAACTTTGCTACAATTATTGATCATCCCACATAATTAAACACCAAGTTCTTCCCATCCTTCCATTATCCAGAATGTTTCAATATCCTGTAAGAGCTATTCTTGTGCATAATATATATATCTCCACATGTCAACATTTGTATTTTTTAAAGAAGCCTTATTCTTTAATCATCAAAGATTAATTTTTATACTCTGCAGAGAATTCCTATTTGGTGGCGATGGTTTTACTGGACGTGCCCCATTGCGTGGACGCTCTACGGTTTGCTGGTGTCGCAATATGGAGACGTGGAGGATGTGCTTGACATCGGCATGACGGTAAAGCAATTTCTCAGGAGCTACTATGGATTCAGACACAGTTTCCTGCCGGTGGTTGCTGTTGTCATCATGACCTTCACCGTCTTTTTCGCTCTGCTCTTTGGGTATGCGCTCAAGAAACTCAATTGGCAGAAGAGATGAGACTCAAATTGTTTGACCTGTTTAATTTGTACCAGTGCACCAGTGATGCTTGCTATATTACTCTTATGTTTTTTATGGTGCATTACTTGTCTGCCTAAGAACCCGCGCGACAATATAAATCAGTAAGATGGGGATGCTTTACTTTGTAGATGATGAGTGAGAGTTAATTAATGTGAGATAGTTTAGCTAACAAATATTTTGTGCACTCAACTTTTGTACTTCTAAACACAAAATAATTTTTTTTCGAAAGTTTAATTGCTACAAGCTGTCCTTGGAACATGACAAATATCAGCTTAGAAACTTTTTATTTCTAGCATATTAATATTTTTAGAAATTGGGTGGTTCCGAGTTACAGCTGAAGACTCTATATTGTACGATTCAGGGTTCCCTCAGAAGCTACTAACGCCACTTTCGGAGACAAGGACTGGAACTAATAATAATCAAATTATAATGCAGAGCGTCTAGAACAATTGACATAATTTTATTGTCTTTTATAAAGTGCAATTATACAGCTGCGGTTTCAACTTTGAAGTGATCATGTGCTTCCAGATATGCTTTTTTGTTACTTTAATTGGAGGATTGAATATCTATGATTCTACAATCCATATATTAAATCACAGCAAGTACAACGGAGATGTTAATTATAGAAGTATATTGTAATTTAGGATTGCGTGGTAGCTAGGCCTCTTAATTCTAGAACTTCTACAATTATTATATAATTGTAATTGCGTCATGCACCCTTCTTTGGTTCAATGATACTCAAAAAGCGTGATTCCAGAAACTCGGCAGTTGAGAATATTTTTATTTCAAAATTATAAGTGACATATGGGTCTATGCTCTTCCTAACAACTCTGCTATGTAGGCTAAACATTAAGAATTAATGATCTCAATGTAAAGAATACAATAAATCAAAAGTAATCTTGAGCAACTTATTGAGACGGTACCATCTCATTACATGAAAACAGATTGGCCATTAATATAATTGTGGTTCTTTTCTTTCTTTCTTTCTTTCTGTCAAATGGTATTTCGTCATTCAATTCAGTTAATTTCGTCTCCAATAAAATGCTTCATTAGTTACTCCAGTTAAGTCCCATGGTAGTCATTAGTCATTAGTCAGTCCTAATAGATATGGCACTAGTTAATGTTTGGTTAATTAATTGATACTGGCACATATATGTACTTTCCTTCAAGGATCTCTAATTCTCTATACATAGAGGTAGTGTCTACTGTCTAGTAATGAATACCCTTTTTTACTTTTCATTGTGAAGACAAGGACCGGAATTATTTACTGAGTGATGAATTTAATTTGAAGATATCCGAATCATTCTTTCGTTTCTTTTTGTATTATTTTAGAAGGGGTCAATTCTGACGCTTAGCTAATCAGACTTACTTGCGGTGCTTCTATTTCTTTTTCTAGAAGTGTCAAATATTGTTATTATTCCAGCTACAACCCATACATATATGATATACCTTGTTGTATACTTGCATGATTCGTTAAATGAATTGACACCAAATAACAAAACGTTCTCTGTTAATCATCCTCGACCTATTTGATTTCCGGCAAGACTCGGTGCTTCATAATTTTCTATATATTTTTTATTCATATACATGTATTTTGCATCATTTAGATTTGTGAACGATTCAAACTTGTGAAAATATATGTATATGTACAATTTATACTTTTTTATTTTAAAATAGTTCACACTTTATACTAAAAGAAATTTGGCGCTTTGGATTTAATCTCCAATTTCGGGTTTCAATTAATTAAAAATGGAACGGTATGAAAGCAAAGTTAACTTAATAAAATGGTACATCTCAAGTGAGAGGTCGCATGTTCGAAATTCGGCTGGAGGGTCTTTTATAGATATTTAATTTAAAAATAAATTGGAAGACTTGACCCTAATTTATCTTAAAAAAAACTTAACAAAATGGTAGAAGTCGAGGGTTACGGATAAGGACGTTTCGCACAGAGAGATGAACAATCCGGATTCGCTGTTGCGCTACACCGCGTGTCGCGCACTACGAGCCATCTGATCTTGATCGGACGGTTCACTTTTTACGGGCCTACCAATCTAGGTTACATGCACGGGGCTCCCTTGTCCATTGGATCTAGCGTGTCGGCAGCCGATCTCAATTTGAGAGATGAAGAGTTAACTTGTTAAATTTGTCAAGTTGTACTTTCGCCCTTCGATGTTGATGAGCGGAAGGCTGCTCATTCTGTAAATAATTCCTCATTTCTATTTGAATTTTTTATTTTTGATTTTTTTCCCGTTCCTAAGGATGGACTCTGTGACTCTGTCCAATGTAATGTATATAATTAAGTATTTTTTTTCGGATTTTAAAAAATCGTTAATCTAATTTGTTCTGAACCCTACAAAAATTGCTGTTTTTGAAAATCCTAAAAAAAATACTTAAAAATTTCAAAAAAATGAAAAATTTGATCGGCAAGGAGATTTTAATATGGAGATCATATTTGATGGTTTGAATTGGTTATTCAGGGCTAAAGACTTTTGTATGAACTGTACTTTATTTGGCATTCTATTTATTTTTTCTATTCAATTTAAATCACACCAAATTTTCTTACTGATGTTAACAAACATCAACCTTCAAATGATGAACAATGTTAGCGTGTCCTCCAATTCAAATCGAAATAAATAATAACATAATATCGAATCTTCGACCATAAACCCGGCTTTTAAACAGATTTCGTTGAAGCAGAAAGCTTTACTTTTCTGCATACATGTTTATATAATGCGTTAAGGACACTATCAAAACTCTATCAACCCGGGAAATGAGATTCCTATTTTGAAGAAAATATTTTTACATAACTATAACAAACCTGGATTATTTTTGCCCTAAAGGTCTGAGACATGGAAGGATGCAATAAGGTATTCCCCTTAAATATACATGTTTATATAACCAATGTAGTGCCAGATGGAATATAAGTTTGCCAGAAAATTCTTTCATTTATTTTTATTTTCTATTTAATCCCGATACAGTGCACTTGCCTCAATTGTCGTCGTCGTCTCTCTCTATGTGTGTATATATATATAATGTATATATACATCCCCTTCTTTACTCCCGTTACATATTTTGTATAAAAATATTTGACTGATCATGACGACTGGAAAACTTTATTAATTCTGACTAATAGGATTTGGCCACTCCTATTATTTGACTCTCTGTTTTTAATAAATAAATAATAAATATACAGATGGAGAGCAATAATTCCAGACTATGATATGTGCTGTCCTCTATTAATAAAAAAATAGAAAAAGTGACATATGGATGGAAGGATCCATGAGTTAACATGGTGGTTTCAACTTTTAACTCTTCCTTCGGGTACTTTACATGACTAAAATAAAAAGGGAGAGAGATTAAAAGAAAGAAAAAACCCAGAAAACTTCATGCATGTATAACCCGCAGTTTTGTATTAATTATGCATTTATACATAAAAAATGGGTTAATGTATAGTAACCTATGACCTTCTAGAAACTTTTCAATTAAGTATGAAGGTATACGAAGGAGCATAGATATATATCTATTAATTAGGCTTAAATTTAATCGGGATCTGAATCTGGAGACAAACGTCCAAGAGCTTGAAAAAAAAAGGGAGAGAGAGAGATGGAACTTTTATTATAGCTAGGTATACATTACGGGTTTGTTTGGATGAGCCGGGAATAGAGAATAAGAATAAGAAATTTCGATTTGCGTGTTTATTCTTATTCTTGTGCAACACAAACAACATAAGAATAAGGAATAAGGGCCCTTATTCCTATACTAACAAAACCATGGTATAAGAATAATGAATAAAGATAAGCACGCAAACCGAAAATTTCTTATTTCTATTTCCTATTTCCGTCTTATTCCGTTGCATCCAAACACACCCTACGTCTTTTATGAAAGAGTGGTAAGGTGATTGTATGTATACATTCAACATATATTAGTATAGGTACTTTCAAATATAGTGTACCGTGATTATTAATTTTGAATCTTGAATCTTCAATCATCGAGGCACACTTATAATTAGGGTCACCTCGTATATAAATTGCATCGCTCAACATGATTTAACTGAGGAGCATATATATTAATTAATAACTGAAGTCTCTTAACGTAAGGCTAAAATAGAATAACAAAATAATTAATTAACCTCACACGCTATAATTAATTAATGTGCTCTGGAAGAAGCATGCATATATACATCTTATTATATCAGTTATGTTCCAGAAGGGAGGACCGAGCCTTAAATAGAAATCTTACATATAATAAAGATGCGTGGATTGTTTCAAAAGGTGCGAATGAAAATGTGTCTATTTTAATATATATTTTATAGAGTGCCATTTGATTGATATCTCGCCAAAAGATACAATCAAATTGATGGTTTAAAATGTGTGATTGAAAAGATGCATAACTTACATGGTGACCATAAGATATCATCTAAGGAATGTCTCGCCAAATGACGCAATCAAATATATGCCTCCACCAAAGGGTATCTACATTTTATCTATAAATAATGCTCTTTTCTTTTATAAAAAAAAATAATTTGCTCATGGCATCCGTTCATGACACCCTTTCATGTCATATGTCCCTCGCATCTGCACATGACACTTTTTCATCGCATCTTCTCAATGCAGCTCTTCACAATCACAAACAGTTTGCTCGTGGCATCCGTTCATGGCACCCTTTCATGGCATCTTTACATGACATCTGTCAATAACACCTTTTCATCACATCTGCACATGACACTTTTTCATCGCATCTTCTCAATGCAGCTCTTCACAATCACACATTTATTAAGCCAATTTCAATAATTTCCTACTTATTTATAGGCTACATATATTTTCATCAAGACCTTTCAATGCATAAGCTCATGGAATCTTTTCATGCCATCCGGTCATAGCACTCTTCCATAACATTTGCACATGATATCCACCCATAGGACCTTTTCATCGCATCCGCTCATGGCATCTATTGATCGTATCTTCTTAACACACATCTTCACGCATTTAACAAACTATTTCCAATAATCCCCCACTTAGATTGATAAATAATAATAAACCTTATTTTATGTATGGTATCAGTGCAACCAATGCTTTATGGAGAAAACCAATCTATAGAAATGTCAGACAATGACAGTGGTGGAGAATATTATCCAATGTAACAAATACAACCACACCAATAAATATACTTTTATAATGGGATCATTTCCACTAAAATCTTTATTAAAAATCTACTAATTTTAAAATCATCTATCGGCTTGAAAAATAAAGACACAATTTTTTCATATATTATTTATAATAAAATCCAATATCGTCGAGCTCAAATCTAGTATATATATAACATCGTTTTTACCTGATCACATCGAAAACAAATGACAGATGTCTCTTCCTTTTCTAAAAGTTGAATTTTCAATCGGGACTGATAAGAATCATCCTCTAAATTCATCATCTCCATCATCTTCCAATAGTTAGATTAATTGTATTTCAAAAAATCAAAGATGGAATGATAATGATGGGGATGATTCCCTATTAACGCGTTTTTTTACCTCTCATCCCATCATCCCCTGACTTCTCCCTTCCTATCGCTTCTTCTCCCCTTTTCTAGTTGTTCTAATAAAACATTAACGAGAACAGTTAGTATTTTTTTTCAGCACAATTATTTTTTTTTCAGACCAACTAGAACAATTAGTAACATTAACTAGAACAATTAGTTATTTTTCGAGAATAATTAGTAACATTAACTAGAACAGATTAATAACTGTTTTATTTGATATATCTAACTATTCTAGTTATATAATTATTTTAGTTAATATATATAACTGTTCTAACGTTTCAGCATATTCTTTTTTTTTTCAGAATAACTAGAACAATTAGTAACATTAACTTAGAATATTTAATTTTTTTTTCGAAAATAGTTAGGCCCTGATTGGAAACAGAAAAACGACGCTAGAATTGGAAATGAATTTCCATTTCCATCGATTCCTCTGATTGGAACTGATTAAAAATAAGGAGTTGATTTCATTGTGAGCGATTTGGTGAGAAAAATTTTAGCCGTCCACATCCCATGAAAAACGTAGAAATTTCGAATGATTTCATTTGAGCTGGGAGGTGCGCTGGTCTAGTGGACCAAAAGACCCTCTCTCTTCCAGTAAAACCTGACTCTCTTTCTATTTAGAAGTCACTACGTTAGAGAAGAGATGCACCTTAGAAGAGACGTTAATCGCTCATCCCTGGTTTTCTTTTGTTTTTTTTAAGTTACGAAAGGTTTTTCTTTTGTCCTCACTGATATGCTATTTGCTTTCTTTTAACTGTATCAATCTATCTATGTATATAACATGCGCACACAAGCTGTTTGTTGAAATGTTCTAGTGAAATGTTTTAGTGTATTCATCATAGATACATTGGTTTAAGTTGTTCATTACAAATTCGGTTCAATTGTAAAATAGATGCCGAGGGGTACTGAGGGCATCTATTTGGTATAAATTGCTCATGTATTAATGTTTTGTGCATAAAAGATATGCTATGTGCAATCAGATTTTTCATTGTTCATTCTAATATCGTGATCTTGGTACCAGATTATTTGTTTACTACTTGCCTATAATCAGATTTTTCATTGTTCATTCTAATACCGTGATCTTGGTACCAGATTATTTGTTTACTACTTGCCTATAATTTGATGAATTATCCTAGTTAACTAACACACAACTCCAGCCTTTAAAGTTATTAATAGGGACTCAGCCAGAAAATTTTGGAATGAGGTTCACTAAACTAATAATATTTAAATGAGAAATATTACAGTTGAAGTAATATGGATGAAGAATTCCATCAAATACAACTTTATCTCAAATTTGAAAGTACAAATAATTGATTCAAATCGTTTAATATGATCTTCATATTAAATCTCTTTTAGTTCAAATGTTATTTTTTTAATATTTTTATTTTTTAATTTTAGAATTTTTCGACATTATTAGTTAATGCCCTTTAATAACAACAATTTTCTAAATTTTAGAAAAAGTACTTAAAATTTGAAAAAAAAACATAAAACTTTTTTTTCGAAACAGATTTTAATATGACTAACATATTAAGCGGTTTGGATCGGTCATTTAAAATTTAAAATTTAGAATTTAATTAAATTTGGAATTTAATTAGACCGATTTAGTTCATACTAAATCGGTCTAATTAAATTTGTATGACCAAAAATGCTGCAATTCATATAAATTGATATTTATAGTGATTTCTGTTAAGATTTTAATTGTTTTGATTATGAATTTAAATATAATTTTAATTGTTTTGAATTTTGATTATGAATTTTTAATGAAATTTTAATTGTTTTAGTAATCAAGTGATTTTTGTATGCAATTTAAAAGTTCTTCTTCTTTTTTATTTGACAGCGGCTGTCAAAGGAAAAAAGGAAAAATAAAAAATAAAAAAGCAAAAAAAGCACAACAAAACTAGCAGGTACTATAGTACAAGTTAGCCTCCTCTAAAATCCAACGCGTAAGCTCCTCAATTGATCTCTGAGATCCTCTGAAAATTCTGCCATTCCGCTCTAACCAAATGCATGCAATTTAAAAGTTAATTGGTCAGTCATCAAGTGATTAAAAATATAAACATATCAACATTACGACACTTGATTGATGGTAAAATAAATTCAAATTGCATCAAATTTGATTTGATCAATTGATAAAAAATCGATAATTTTGAAATTTCATATCCTTTACAATCAATATTACTTACCGTCAGACCATTTAGTTTCAACAGGCGGTTGTGCACTGTGCATATTCCAAGTTGCAACTGAGATTCTATTTCAAGGCTGAACAAATGCAAGTCATGGCGTGCGAATGATTTTTCAATTGAAGAGAAAACCAAAGTGCTGTGTCTGTGTGTAATAGATGAGTCAATTTGTGCTGTAGCGTGAAATCCTCACTCTCATATATTATATATTAAATTTGTTTGGGTGACATATATACTACAATTAAATGATGCGATGAGCACAATTAATACATAAATAGTCAAATAGAGAAATCTTATATGCAGAGCTTCCAGTGTTGGTTCGACAGGTGTAAGTATCTCATAAGTTGGGAGTCCCAAAATATACTGTTGTAGACTTTAGTTTCTCTTGCATTTAATGGTGACAAATGCAAGCAAGGAATGATCAAGGATCAACCAACGTGGCGGTTTCAACTCTAACAGGTATATACCACATAGTAAGTTGTAACTTATTAAGTACCAACAATTAAAATAAAACAAAATATTTTTTAAGTACCATACCATTATGTTCCGTCTTCGCCCGTATTTTTTAGAAAGGAAAATGCATCACACGTAGGCCTGCCGAAGGTATACCGTATACCGTTTACCGTGCACGTTCCGTCCAAACGAAACGATTGACGAATCACTTTTCAGCATACGTTTCCGAAACGGAACGGTAAACGAAATGGATTTCGGCATACCGTTGTGTGAAATACAGTATAAAATGAGTCGTTCCGCTACGTTCCGTCCATTCCGTTGCAAACGGAACAGATAACAAATCGTTCCAGCGCATACCGTTGTTGAAACGGAATGGCCCATTTCGTTACCGTATACAACGTTAAACAGGCCTAATCACACCTATATGTTTAGGTATGGTGCATGCCTTTGCTCCGATTTATTAAGCTATTAAAAATAAATTAAAATTTGAAATAGTAGGAACCACTTTGTAAATATTTTTCTTATTAACTTGGCTGAAGAAGAAGAAGAAGGGCTCCGTTTGGATAGGTGTGGGAAGAAGGGAAGAAGGAAAGAAGTGAGAAGAAGTATTGGAAAGTGTGTAATTTTATGAAGAGTTTAGATTGTTTATAATTTTTTTTCTTCCTTCTTCCTTCTTCTTCTTCCTTCTTCCTATATCCAAACGAAAAGAGCTGCATTGAGAGCTCGCTGCCACCATATTAGCATAAATTATTAGAAATATTTAGTACATTTAATAGATGACAGATTTAATTGCTTCATTAATTACTAATTTATGTGTTTTATTTAAAAGAAACCGATGAACTAATTTGGATAAGAATTAAACTAGTAATTAATTAAATCAGAGAAAACAAAATCTAAATAATCAAAAGCGAACTGAGTTTAAAGTTAAGTGAAATGTTGTAAAATACCATCTTAAATTAAATTAAGGTCCCCCTTTTTTTAGCTCCTCGATTAAATTAGAGTAACTTAATCTTGTATTCTGTTAACAGTTTAATACTATTTGTGTTTAAAAAGTGCAGGTTGAAGCAGGTATCAACAATCGCATTTTATAAGAATATAAAACAGAAAAAAAATTATATATCCAGTGCCAATCTTCGTGAAAAAAAAAGAAAACAGAAAATGACGTTGGGACAGTTAACGTTGGGACTGGTGGGGGGGACCCGAATCTGGTGCCGCGCGGCACACCGTGCAGCGCGCGTACGAGCCGTCTGATCTGGATCGGACGGTTCATTTTTTACGGGCCTATCAATCTAGGTTACATGCACGGGGCTCCCTTGTCCATTGGATCTTGATCAGACGGCTAGAATGCCGCGCTGCACGGTGTGCCGCGCGGCACCAGATTTCAATTCCTGGTGGGGGGCAACTATCAATTTACTATCAATTTATATTTGGAATTAAAATATAAACTCTAGCTGTGAGGATTCGTTGCAACCATGAACCTGATCAATTATTGATGCTTTTGATCTACATATAACTTAGTTATTGATGTTGCCAAAGCAGAAAAATTAATGAAAATAAAATAAAAGAAAAAGAAGTCTGTCACGGTAAATAAGTTCCAGAAGAAATGTATTGTTATTTGCAGACTGAGTATTAACAAATATCAACAGCGACATAATTGTGCAAAGAGCATGCACCTTGTTAGACAGCGCGCTCATCATCTCACCCACAATATTTCGATTAACTTATTTAATGATATCCCAGTTTAATCTAACTATGTGACTCGCCCAGAAAATATGAATATAAATTTTAAAAATAAGTTAATATAATAGTAAAGAAATTTGTGGAACTAACTTAAAGTCCGACCTGACTTGTTAATTGTTTCATCTCTATTATAGGGGTTAGTGAGCTGTTAATATGTTCCAATATATTATGCTAAGTAATTTTGAGATTCTAATTAAGATCAAATCTTCAAATAATATAATAAGGATAGTTCTTGTTGAAAAAATTATTCTTTATGACATATTCAATTGAAATTTGAAAGATATATTTAGATGGAACGTTGATCAAATATAAGTCAATTCAAAATTTTAATTGTCATTCATTAATTGAACACTTAAATTATTTAATTGATGGAAGTTTAACATCTTTCATATTCATATTGGTCGAACATTTGAATTAAGTATGAGTATGCGTCCAAGTTATATAAAGAATCGATCGATCATCTGTAAATTATTTTTGGTCTAAATAGTAATTGTAAAATAAAAATGGATGTGTTTATGAAAGATGAATATACATTGAAAATTACTCAATTGGTAATCCATCGTAGTCTTTAGATTTGTTTAGGAATATATTTTCATCAAATGTTTACGCATAACTGAACTCTTAAAAAAGTTATTAGTTAACACAAGCACGATATAACAAAACACTGCACAAATTTATAACAATATAATGATCCCAAAAATATATATTATGTAAATAGGAAAAAATTAAGTATTGCGCACAAAGGTGGGGAAAAAACCTACTTGCACATATTCTTATAACATTGGTGTTAATTATAGAACATTGGTGTACTTGCACATATTCTTATAACATTGGTGTTAATATTCTTGCACAAGGGTGAATATCTATGATTCTACAATCCATATATTAAATCACAGCAAGTACAACGGAGATGTTAATTATAGAAGTATATTGTAATTTAGGATTGCGTGGTAGCTAGGCCTCTTAATTCTAGAACTTCTACAATTATTATATAATTGTAATTGCGTCATGCACCCTTCTTTGGTTCAATGATACTCAAAAAGCGTGATTCCAGAAACTCGGCAGTTGAGAATATTTTTATTTCAAAATTATAAGTGACATATGGGTCTATGCTCTTCCTAACAACTCTGCTATGTAGGCTAAACATTAAGAATTAATGATCTCAATGTAAAGAATACAATAAATCAAAAGTAATCTTGAGCAACTTATTGAGACGGTACCATCTCATTACATGAAAACAGATTGGCCATTAATATAATTGTGGTTCTTTTCTTTCTTTCTTTCTTTCTGTCAAATGGTATTTCGTCATTCAATTCAGTTAATTTCGTCTCCAATAAAATGCTTCATTAGTTACTCCAGTTAAGTCCCATGGTAGTCATTAGTCATTAGTCAGTCCTAATAGATATGGCACTAGTTAATGTTTGGTTAATTAATTGATACTGGCACATATATGTACTTTCCTTCAAGGATCTCTAATTCTCTATACATAGAGGTAGTGTCTACTGTCTAGTAATGAATACCCTTTTTTACTTTTCATTGTGAAGACAAGGACCGGAATTATTTACTGAGTGATGAATTTAATTTGAAGATATCCGAATCATTCTTTCGTTTCTTTTTGTATTATTTTAGAAGGGGTCAATTCTGACGCTTAGCTAATCAGACTTACTTGCGGTGCTTCTATTTCTTTTTCTAGAAGTGTCAAATATTGTTATTATTCCAGCTACAACCCATACATATATGATATACCTTGTTGTATACTTGCATGATTCGTTAAATGAATTGACACCAAATAACAAAACGTTCTCTGTTAATCATCCTCGACCTATTTGATTTCCGGCAAGACTCGGTGCTTCATAATTTTCTATATATTTTTTATTCATATACATGTATTTTGCATCATTTAGATTTGTGAACGATTCAAACTTGTGAAAATATATGTATATGTACAATTTATACTTTTTTATTTTAAAATAGTTCACACTTTATACTAAAAGAAATTTGGCGCTTTGGATTTAATCTCCAATTTCGGGTTTCAATTAATTAAAAATGGAACGGTATGAAAGCAAAGTTAACTTAATAAAATGGTACATCTCAAGTGAGAGGTCGCATGTTCGAAATTCGGCTGGAGGGTCTTTTATAGATATTTAATTTAAAAATAAATTGGAAGACTTGACCCTAATTTATCTTAAAAAAAACTTAACAAAATGGTAGAAGTCGAGGGTTACGGATAAGGACGTTTCGCACAGAGAGATGAACAATCCGGATTCGCTGTTGCGCTACACCGCGTGTCGCGCACTACGAGCCATCTGATCTTGATCGGACGGTTCACTTTTTACGGGCCTACCAATCTAGGTTACATGCACGGGGCTCCCTTGTCCATTGGATCTAGCGTGTCGGCAGCCGATCTCAATTTGAGAGATGAAGAGTTAACTTGTTAAATTTGTCAAGTTGTACTTTCGCCCTTCGATGTTGATGAGCGGAAGGCTGCTCATTCTGTAAATAATTCCTCATTTCTATTTGAATTTTTTATTTTTGATTTTTTTCCCGTTCCTAAGGATGGACTCTGTGACTCTGTCCAATGTAATGTATATAATTAAGTATTTTTTTTCGGATTTTAAAAAATCGTTAATCTAATTTGTTCTGAACCCTACAAAAATTGCTGTTTTTGAAAATCCTAAAAAAAATACTTAAAAATTTCAAAAAAATGAAAAATTTGATCGGCAAGGAGATTTTAATATGGAGATCATATTTGATGGTTTGAATTGGTTATTCAGGGCTAAAGACTTTTGTATGAACTGTACTTTATTTGGCATTCTATTTATTTTTTCTATTCAATTTAAATCACACCAAATTTTCTTACTGATGTTAACAAACATCAACCTTCAAATGATGAACAATGTTAGCGTGTCCTCCAATTCAAATCGAAATAAATAATAACATAATATCGAATCTTCGACCATAAACCCGGCTTTTAAACAGATTTCGTTGAAGCAGAAAGCTTTACTTTTCTGCATACATGTTTATATAATGCGTTAAGGACACTATCAAAACTCTATCAACCCGGGAAATGAGATTCCTATTTTGAAGAAAATATTTTTACATAACTATAACAAACCTGGATTATTTTTGCCCTAAAGGTCTGAGACATGGAAGGATGCAATAAGGTATTCCCCTTAAATATACATGTTTATATAACCAATGTAGTGCCAGATGGAATATAAGTTTGCCAGAAAATTCTTTCATTTATTTTTATTTTCTATTTAATCCCGATACAGTGCACTTGCCTCAATTGTCGTCGTCGTCTCTCTCTATGTGTGTATATATATATAATGTATATATACATCCCCTTCTTTACTCCCGTTACATATTTTGTATAAAAATATTTGACTGATCATGACGACTGGAAAACTTTATTAATTCTGACTAATAGGATTTGGCCACTCCTATTATTTGACTCTCTGTTTTTAATAAATAAATAATAAATATACAGATGGAGAGCAATAATTCCAGACTATGATATGTGCTGTCCTCTATTAATAAAAAAATAGAAAAAGTGACATATGGATGGAAGGATCCATGAGTTAACATGGTGGTTTCAACTTTTAACTCTTCCTTCGGGTACTTTACATGACTAAAATAAAAAGGGAGAGAGATTAAAAGAAAGAAAAAACCCAGAAAACTTCATGCATGTATAACCCGCAGTTTTGTATTAATTATGCATTTATACATAAAAAATGGGTTAATGTATAGTAACCTATGACCTTCTAGAAACTTTTCAATTAAGTATGAAGGTATACGAAGGAGCATAGATATATATCTATTAATTAGGCTTAAATTTAATCGGGATCTGAATCTGGAGACAAACGTCCAAGAGCTTGAAAAAAAAAGGGAGAGAGAGAGATGGAACTTTTATTATAGCTAGGTATACATTACGGGTTTGTTTGGATGAGCCGGGAATAGAGAATAAGAATAAGAAATTTCGATTTGCGTGTTTATTCTTATTCTTGTGCAACACAAACAACATAAGAATAAGGAATAAGGGCCCTTATTCCTATACTAACAAAACCATGGTATAAGAATAATGAATAAAGATAAGCACGCAAACCGAAAATTTCTTATTTCTATTTCCTATTTCCGTCTTATTCCGTTGCATCCAAACACACCCTACGTCTTTTATGAAAGAGTGGTAAGGTGATTGTATGTATACATTCAACATATATTAGTATAGGTACTTTCAAATATAGTGTACCGTGATTATTAATTTTGAATCTTGAATCTTCAATCATCGAGGCACACTTATAATTAGGGTCACCTCGTATATAAATTGCATCGCTCAACATGATTTAACTGAGGAGCATATATATTAATTAATAACTGAAGTCTCTTAACGTAAGGCTAAAATAGAATAACAAAATAATTAATTAACCTCACACGCTATAATTAATTAATGTGCTCTGGAAGAAGCATGCATATATACATCTTATTATATCAGTTATGTTCCAGAAGGGAGGACCGAGCCTTAAATAGAAATCTTACATATAATAAAGATGCGTGGATTGTTTCAAAAGGTGCGAATGAAAATGTGTCTATTTTAATATATATTTTATAGAGTGCCATTTGATTGATATCTCGCCAAAAGATACAATCAAATTGATGGTTTAAAATGTGTGATTGAAAAGATGCATAACTTACATGGTGACCATAAGATATCATCTAAGGAATGTCTCGCCAAATGACGCAATCAAATATATGCCTCCACCAAAGGGTATCTACATTTTATCTATAAATAATGCTCTTTTCTTTTATAAAAAAAAATAATTTGCTCATGGCATCCGTTCATGACACCCTTTCATGTCATATGTCCCTCGCATCTGCACATGACACTTTTTCATCGCATCTTCTCAATGCAGCTCTTCACAATCACAAACAGTTTGCTCGTGGCATCCGTTCATGGCACCCTTTCATGGCATCTTTACATGACATCTGTCAATAACACCTTTTCATCACATCTGCACATGACACTTTTTCATCGCATCTTCTCAATGCAGCTCTTCACAATCACACATTTATTAAGCCAATTTCAATAATTTCCTACTTATTTATAGGCTACATATATTTTCATCAAGACCTTTCAATGCATAAGCTCATGGAATCTTTTCATGCCATCCGGTCATAGCACTCTTCCATAACATTTGCACATGATATCCACCCATAGGACCTTTTCATCGCATCCGCTCATGGCATCTATTGATCGTATCTTCTTAACACACATCTTCACGCATTTAACAAACTATTTCCAATAATCCCCCACTTAGATTGATAAATAATAATAAACCTTATTTTATGTATGGTATCAGTGCAACCAATGCTTTATGGAGAAAACCAATCTATAGAAATGTCAGACAATGACAGTGGTGGAGAATATTATCCAATGTAACAAATACAACCACACCAATAAATATACTTTTATAATGGGATCATTTCCACTAAAATCTTTATTAAAAATCTACTAATTTTAAAATCATCTATCGGCTTGAAAAATAAAGACACAATTTTTTCATATATTATTTATAATAAAATCCAATATCGTCGAGCTCAAATCTAGTATATATATAACATCGTTTTTACCTGATCACATCGAAAACAAATGACAGATGTCTCTTCCTTTTCTAAAAGTTGAATTTTCAATCGGGACTGATAAGAATCATCCTCTAAATTCATCATCTCCATCATCTTCCAATAGTTAGATTAATTGTATTTCAAAAAATCAAAGATGGAATGATAATGATGGGGATGATTCCCTATTAACGCGTTTTTTTACCTCTCATCCCATCATCCCCTGACTTCTCCCTTCCTATCGCTTCTTCTCCCCTTTTCTAGTTGTTCTAATAAAACATTAACGAGAACAGTTAGTATTTTTTTTCAGCACAATTATTTTTTTTTCAGACCAACTAGAACAATTAGTAACATTAACTAGAACAATTAGTTATTTTTCGAGAATAATTAGTAACATTAACTAGAACAGATTAATAACTGTTTTATTTGATATATCTAACTATTCTAGTTATATAATTATTTTAGTTAATATATATAACTGTTCTAACGTTTCAGCATATTCTTTTTTTTTTCAGAATAACTAGAACAATTAGTAACATTAACTTAGAATATTTAATTTTTTTTTCGAAAATAGTTAGGCCCTGATTGGAAACAGAAAAACGACGCTAGAATTGGAAATGAATTTCCATTTCCATCGATTCCTCTGATTGGAACTGATTAAAAATAAGGAGTTGATTTCATTGTGAGCGATTTGGTGAGAAAAATTTTAGCCGTCCACATCCCATGAAAAACGTAGAAATTTCGAATGATTTCATTTGAGCTGGGAGGTGCGCTGGTCTAGTGGACCAAAAGACCCTCTCTCTTCCAGTAAAACCTGACTCTCTTTCTATTTAGAAGTCACTACGTTAGAGAAGAGATGCACCTTAGAAGAGACGTTAATCGCTCATCCCTGGTTTTCTTTTGTTTTTTTTAAGTTACGAAAGGTTTTTCTTTTGTCCTCACTGATATGCTATTTGCTTTCTTTTAACTGTATCAATCTATCTATGTATATAACATGCGCACACAAGCTGTTTGTTGAAATGTTCTAGTGAAATGTTTTAGTGTATTCATCATAGATACATTGGTTTAAGTTGTTCATTACAAATTCGGTTCAATTGTAAAATAGATGCCGAGGGGTACTGAGGGCATCTATTTGGTATAAATTGCTCATGTATTAATGTTTTGTGCATAAAAGATATGCTATGTGCAATCAGATTTTTCATTGTTCATTCTAATATCGTGATCTTGGTACCAGATTATTTGTTTACTACTTGCCTATAATCAGATTTTTCATTGTTCATTCTAATACCGTGATCTTGGTACCAGATTATTTGTTTACTACTTGCCTATAATTTGATGAATTATCCTAGTTAACTAACACACAACTCCAGCCTTTAAAGTTATTAATAGGGACTCAGCCAGAAAATTTTGGAATGAGGTTCACTAAACTAATAATATTTAAATGAGAAATATTACAGTTGAAGTAATATGGATGAAGAATTCCATCAAATACAACTTTATCTCAAATTTGAAAGTACAAATAATTGATTCAAATCGTTTAATATGATCTTCATATTAAATCTCTTTTAGTTCAAATGTTATTTTTTTAATATTTTTATTTTTTAATTTTAGAATTTTTCGACATTATTAGTTAATGCCCTTTAATAACAACAATTTTCTAAATTTTAGAAAAAGTACTTAAAATTTGAAAAAAAAACATAAAACTTTTTTTTCGAAACAGATTTTAATATGACTAACATATTAAGCGGTTTGGATCGGTCATTTAAAATTTAAAATTTAGAATTTAATTAAATTTGGAATTTAATTAGACCGATTTAGTTCATACTAAATCGGTCTAATTAAATTTGTATGACCAAAAATGCTGCAATTCATATAAATTGATATTTATAGTGATTTCTGTTAAGATTTTAATTGTTTTGATTATGAATTTAAATATAATTTTAATTGTTTTGAATTTTGATTATGAATTTTTAATGAAATTTTAATTGTTTTAGTAATCAAGTGATTTTTGTATGCAATTTAAAAGTTCTTCTTCTTTTTTATTTGACAGCGGCTGTCAAAGGAAAAAAGGAAAAATAAAAAATAAAAAAGCAAAAAAAGCACAACAAAACTAGCAGGTACTATAGTACAAGTTAGCCTCCTCTAAAATCCAACGCGTAAGCTCCTCAATTGATCTCTGAGATCCTCTGAAAATTCTGCCATTCCGCTCTAACCAAATGCATGCAATTTAAAAGTTAATTGGTCAGTCATCAAGTGATTAAAAATATAAACATATCAACATTACGACACTTGATTGATGGTAAAATAAATTCAAATTGCATCAAATTTGATTTGATCAATTGATAAAAAATCGATAATTTTGAAATTTCATATCCTTTACAATCAATATTACTTACCGTCAGACCATTTAGTTTCAACAGGCGGTTGTGCACTGTGCATATTCCAAGTTGCAACTGAGATTCTATTTCAAGGCTGAACAAATGCAAGTCATGGCGTGCGAATGATTTTTCAATTGAAGAGAAAACCAAAGTGCTGTGTCTGTGTGTAATAGATGAGTCAATTTGTGCTGTAGCGTGAAATCCTCACTCTCATATATTATATATTAAATTTGTTTGGGTGACATATATACTACAATTAAATGATGCGATGAGCACAATTAATACATAAATAGTCAAATAGAGAAATCTTATATGCAGAGCTTCCAGTGTTGGTTCGACAGGTGTAAGTATCTCATAAGTTGGGAGTCCCAAAATATACTGTTGTAGACTTTAGTTTCTCTTGCATTTAATGGTGACAAATGCAAGCAAGGAATGATCAAGGATCAACCAACGTGGCGGTTTCAACTCTAACAGGTATATACCACATAGTAAGTTGTAACTTATTAAGTACCAACAATTAAAATAAAACAAAATATTTTTTAAGTACCATACCATTATGTTCCGTCTTCGCCCGTATTTTTTAGAAAGGAAAATGCATCACACGTAGGCCTGCCGAAGGTATACCGTATACCGTTTACCGTGCACGTTCCGTCCAAACGAAACGATTGACGAATCACTTTTCAGCATACGTTTCCGAAACGGAACGGTAAACGAAATGGATTTCGGCATACCGTTGTGTGAAATACAGTATAAAATGAGTCGTTCCGCTACGTTCCGTCCATTCCGTTGCAAACGGAACAGATAACAAATCGTTCCAGCGCATACCGTTGTTGAAACGGAATGGCCCATTCCGTTACCGTATACAACGTTAAACAGGCCTAATCACACCTATATGTTTAGGTATGGTGCATGCCTTTGCTCCGATTTATTAAGCTATTAAAAATAAATTAAAATTTGAAATAGTAGGAACCACTTTGTAAATATTTTTCTTATTAACTTGGCTGAAGAAGAAGAAGAAGGGCTCCGTTTGGATAGGTGTGGGAAGAAGGGAAGAAGGAAAGAAGTGAGAAGAAGTATTGGAAAGTGTGTAATTTTATGAAGAGTTTAGATTGTTTATAATTTTTTTTCTTCCTTCTTCCTTCTTCTTCTTCCTTCTTCCTATATCCAAACGAAAAGAGCTGCATTGAGAGCTCGCTGCCACCATATTAGCATAAATTATTAGAAATATTTAGTACATTTAATAGATGACAGATTTAATTGCTTCATTAATTACTAATTTATGTGTTTTATTTAAAAGAAACCGATGAACTAATTTGGATAAGAATTAAACTAGTAATTAATTAAATCAGAGAAAACAAAATCTAAATAATCAAAAGCGAACTGAGTTTAAAGTTAAGTGAAATGTTGTAAAATACCATCTTAAATTAAATTAAGGTCCCCCTTTTTTTAGCTCCTCGATTAAATTAGAGTAACTTAATCTTGTATTCTGTTAACAGTTTAATACTATTTGTGTTTAAAAAGTGCAGGTTGAAGCAGGTATCAACAATCGCATTTTATAAGAATATAAAACAGAAAAAAAATTATATATCCAGTGCCAATCTTCGTGAAAAAAAAAGAAAACAGAAAATGACGTTGGGACAGTTAACGTTGGGACTGGTGGGGGGGACCCGAATCTGGTGCCGCGCGGCACACCGTGCAGCGCGCGTACGAGCCGTCTGATCTGGATCGGACGGTTCATTTTTTACGGGCCTATCAATCTAGGTTACATGCACGGGGCTCCCTTGTCCATTGGATCTTGATCAGACGGCTAGAATGCCGCGCTGCACGGTGTGCCGCGCGGCACCAGATTTCAATTCCTGGTGGGGGGCCAACTATCAATTTACTATCAATTTATATTTGGAATTAAAATATAAACTCTAGCTGTGAGGATTCGTTGCAACCATGAACCTGATCAATTATTGATGCTTTTGATCTACATATAACTTAGTTATTGATGTTGCCAAAGCAGAAAAATTAATGAAAATAAAATAAAAGAAAAAGAAGTCTGTCACGGTAAATAAGTTCCAGAAGAAATGTATTGTTATTTGCAGACTGAGTATTAACAAATATCAACAGCGACATAATTGTGCAAAGAGCATGCACCTTGTTAGACAGCGCGCTCATCATCTCACCCACAATATTTCGATTAACTTATTTAATGATATCCCAGTTTAATCTAACTATGTGACTCGCCCAGAAAATATGAATATAAATTTTAAAAATAAGTTAATATAATAGTAAAGAAATTTGTGGAACTAACTTAAAGTCCGACCTGACTTGTTAATTGTTTCATCTCTATTATAGGGGTTAGTGAGCTGTTAATATGTTCCAATATATTATGCTAAGTAATTTTGAGATTCTAATTAAGATCAAATCTTCAAATAATATAATAAGGATAGTTCTTGTTGAAAAAATTATTCTTTATGACATATTCAATTGAAATTTGAAAGATATATTTAGATGGAACGTTGATCAAATATAAGTCAATTCAAAATTTTAATTGTCATTCATTAATTGAACACTTAAATTATTTAATTGATGGAAGTTTAACATCTTTCATATTCATATTGGTCGAACATTTGAATTAAGTATGAGTATGCGTCCAAGTTATATAAAGAATCGATCGATCATCTGTAAATTATTTTTGGTCTAAATAGTAATTGTAAAATAAAAATGGATGTGTTTATGAAAGATGAATATACATTGAAAATTACTCAATTGGTAATCCATCGTAGTCTTTAGATTTGTTTAGGAATATATTTTCATCAAATGTTTACGCATAACTGAACTCTTAAAAAAGTTATTAGTTAACACAAGCACGATATAACAAAACACTGCACAAATTTATAACAATATAATGATCCCAAAAATATATATTATGTAAATAGGAAAAAATTAAGTATTGCGCACAAAGGTGGGGAAAAAACCTACTTGCACATATTCTTATAACATTGGCCAACTTGTACAATGATTTTAAAAATTTTCTCCAAACGTATACACATGATCTCTACAAATGCACCATTCGCGAGGACCGACATTTTAATTATTAGTAATTAATATTTCGTGTCAGTTACTTAATAATTTTCTTGTTATTTATTTTTTCTTATTTTTTATGTAAGTTTATGATATGAATGAAGATTTCTGAAAATAAAATCAGTTCCGCCCCCAGTTTCTGAAAAACTGCACAAAGGAACATAACATGGCGCTGTTGATTTCTACTCCCTTGTTTTTTCCTCCTCATTATTTTTGTTTCCAAGTCCCCTGCCTTTAGTTTTTCTTTTATAATTTTATTTGTTTTTTTGAATTGCAATAACGACCTTTCCAAGCCATCCCGCGCTCTGTAAGACTATATAAATAAAACGCTCCCCTTCTTCCCCTCTACAACTTAAAACTTCTCCCCATTTTAAACTTGTAGCTAAGCTTGTGGAGAGGGGAAGAGGCCAAGCTACCTAACCAAAACAAAACAAAACCACAGAGAGGATTCAATTCCATTTTGTTTGCCTTGCTACTTGAATGTAAAAACCTCCAAGGAAAGGAACACCCGCCCCCCCAAAAAAAAAACACAAATAGAAAACAAAGAAAAATATGGACATGGAGGGGGAGATACAGAGGATAGGGAGTTTAAACCGAAGTCTGAGTCGGAGCCTCAGCCGACAGCCAAGCATTGTCACCAAAATAAAAGATGCGGCCTTCTCTTCATCGATGAGGTCTTCGGCAGCATCGATGAGATCAAGTTATGAGGCACAGAATGACGAGGAGGCGCTCATGTGGGCCGCCCTCGAGCGGTTGCCCACTTATGCTAGGGTCAAGACGGGCATTCTGAACATGTCAGAGGGACAACAGAAGGAGGTTGACATCAAACATCTTGGTATTATCGAGAAAAAGGCGCTCCTTGATCGACTCCTCAAGAATGCAGAGGAGGAGAACGAGCGCTTCTTGATGAAGCTCAGGCGGCGCATTGACAGGTATATATGTTCCTCATCATGAACTAATTTTACTTCTCTCTTCAATCCAATTGATACCAGCATGCAGTTTCTCACCGTGAACTAATTCTAATTGTAGAGCTGGAATCGAAATGCCTACTGTTGAAGTGCGGTATGAAAAACTCAAAATCGATGCAGAGATCTATGTTGGAACTAGAGGATTGCCAACCCTGTCGAATACCTTTTTCAACTATTTTGTGGTACGAATGTTAGTTAAAAAACGGTTCTCATTCCAAAGGAAAAACAATATCAAACAAGTGAATATTACAGACTTATCTATTAGGTCCATTTCCCAATGTGGCAAAATTAATTTAGTTCTATTTTCTATTTGGAACTGCAGTAAAGCAGTCTTCCTTTCATTCCAAGAAGGCTGAAATTATATATTCATATCGTAGGTGGTTGAGCTTTTCCAATGTATTTAGTTTCTCACTTACTTTCTTTTCTTTCTGAAAAAGCCAATCGGCAATGCTCTTAATTTGGTACCAAACAACAAAAAGGAGCTGACAATACTTCATGGCATCAGTGGAATCGTCAAGCCTCGCAGGTAACAGAACAGTGTATCACAAAAATTTTCAAGTTATTTTCAACCAGTTGCCAATCTGAATTCCCTAAGTTTATCATTTATTAATTATGTATTTATTTATTTATATATTAAATTTCAGAATGACACTGCTTTTGGGACCTCCTGGAGCAGGGAAAACCACATTACTAAAGGCCTTAGCTGGGAAATCAGACAAAGATCTCAAGGTGCATTAATTTGTTATTATCTTAATTAATTTTATCCTCCAAGATTACAATAATGACTGTATCACTGGTATTGCTTATGCTTCCAGCTAGCCATTCCTCTGGGTATATATGTAGGTAGTTAGTAACGCTTAGTTAATTAACCCTAGCTATTGGCAATGCGCATGAGAAAATGATCGTTTTAAATGTTTTTCAGCTGTTATTTTCTCATGGTTCATATAAATTGAATTTCTTACATGATTAATTACTATACATACGATTTTCTTAAATTCTCAGAAAAACTTTTTTGGGAACTATTTTGACAGATACAAGGAAATATAACCTATAATGGGCACCAGATGATTGAGTTTGTTCCACAGAGAACAACATCTTACATCAGCCAGCATGATACCCATTTAGGAGAGATGACGGTTCGAGAAACACTAGCTTTCTCAGCCAGATGCCAAGGAGCTGGCACTCGCTATGGTGTGTACTCTTGACAAAATAAAACTGAATTCAAACAAAAAAATTAATTTTGCATGACAAATTGTAATTAAATTATCATCAACATACCAGTTTAGTGGCTCTGTTTCAAGGAAAACTCTTACATATTCAAATGCCAGCACAACAATAGTCGTTGACAATAGCATAAGCTAAGAGAACACTTTTATGTTCATTATTTAACAAGGGTCCAATACCAAAATCAAAATATTTATCCCTGATTGATTCTCAATAAACAATAAGGTTGCTAATTGTTAGCTTAATCTTATTTTCTTTTCAGTTTGTGCCTTAAATCTAAGTTGACTTGCATATCTGACTAGTAATGACATTATTTATTTATTTATTTTCTTGTGCAATATGCAGAGATTCTTTCTGAGTTGTCTAGGAAAGAGAAGGAAGCAAGGATCCACCCAGACCCTGACATCGATGTTTTTATGAAGGTTCTTGTGATCAATTCTCAATTTCAAAATAAACTTTATTTAAAAAGAAGTATAACATAATTCAGCAATCAAATAACATATTTCTTGGTTCTCCATACAGGCTATTGGAACAGAAGGCAAAGAAGCAAACATAATTACAGATTATGTGCTTAAGGTGAATTACTTTGTCCCTCAGTAGTTGCAATTGAATAAATAGTATACTTTATTTCTGTTATGTCTAGAGAAAATAATTCATAACAATATATGTTACCTTATGCATTGCAGCTCTTGGGACTGGAGAACTGTGCAGATACGATTGTGGGAAATCAACTTATCAGAGGTGTATCAGGAGGAGAGAAAAAACGTGTTACCACAGGTACTACAAACTGTGATAAGTTAACACTTCCTGTCCATATTAAAACCAAACAATCCCGACTGTCTTAAATTAATTGTTATTGGCATATTGTATATTGTCTCATAAAACAGGAGAAATGGTGGTCGGCTCAGCAAACGTGTTCCTCATGGATGAAATTTCGACAGGGTTGGACAGCTCAACTACTTTCAAAATTGTGAATTGTATTAGGCAATACAATCACATTTTCGGGACAACAACTGTGATCTCTCTCCTCCAGCCTTCACCTGAAACATATGAGCTGTTTGACGATATCATTCTCCTCTCTGAGGGGCAAATTGTTTACCAGGGCCCACGCGAGTATGTTCTGGAATTTTTTGAGTCGACAGGATTCAAGTGCCCTGTCAGGAAAGGAGTTGCTGATTTCCTTCAAGAGGTTTGTTGATTCCTCGTACTGTATTGTTATCTAAATATCATGTGATCCATTTTAAAAATAAAATGGTTTCTACTTGCATCTTCCAAGGCTGAGCTAACTATATTTTATTTTTTAAACCAAATCCAATAAAGGTGACATCCCTTAAGGATCAACAGCAATATTGGATGCGCGACACACCATACAGATTCGTCCCCGTTAATGCCTTTGCCGAAGCTTTTCGATCATTTCATGTAGGTCGGGCCCTGGAACAAGAACTTGCAGTACCATTTGACAGGTCGAAGAGCCACCGCGCTGCACTGACAACAAAAAAGTATGGTGTTAGTAACAAAGAACTCTTCAAAGCTTGTTTTGATAGACAACTTTTGCTGATGAAGAGGAACATGCCTATTTATATCTTCAAGGCTGTTGAGGTATGCTATAGTTAACCAGAAGTGTACACTTTTCATTTTGAATACTTCAAATCACAATACAGTGTAGACTCACAAAACACTGTTGAAGAACAGTAGGCCTAATATCACTTAAGAGGCCAATGCGATAAAATAAAGATCATCCCAATTTCCAAAAATAATTTTACAGGCAATAACTGTGACATTGTTAATTTCAGCTTGGTTTTCTGACGCTTGTCACGATGACGGTGTTCTTCCGCACAAAGTTACACCACAGAGATCTTACAGATGGCGCAATCTACATGGGGGCACTCTTTCTTGCAATTACCACCATTATGTTTAACGGACTTGCAGAGCTGGGTATGACAATTTTCAATCTTCCTGTCTTCTACAAACAAAGAGGGAATAGATTTTATCCTCCATGGGCTTATTCCCTCCCTGCATGGTTTCTGCAAATCCCGATTTCGATTTTGGATGCGGCTGTCTGGGTGTTCTTATCATATTATGTGATTGGCTTCGATCCTAATATCTTTAGGTCAGAATAATTCTTTTTTCTGATTTTTATTCTGTACTCATCTGTTGCATTTTATTATTTTAATGCGCATATGTGTGTATTATACAACATGCAAGTTGATTAATTATTTCCTTCTCTTGTACAGAATGCTGAAGCAGTTCCTTCTTCTAATTGGGGTCAACCAAATGGCTTCTGGACTGTTTCGGCTAGTTGCAGGTATTGGAAGAGATCTTACAATTGCGACGACTTATGGTGCATGTGCCATCATATTATTCGTGGTGCTAGGAGGCTTCATTATATCTAGAAGTATGGTATTTGTTGCACCTCCTTTCAGGATTTCTCCAGTCTCTTTAGCAAAGAAGCAATAATGGCTGAACTTATCACTCAACTTGTCTAAAACTTCTTTTCTTGCTGAATTTTTGTAGAGGATATTAAGGGTTGGTGGATATGGGGATACTGGATATCACCACTTGCATATGCACAGAATGCCCTTTCAGTCAATGAATTTCTAGGCCACAAATGGAATAAGGTTAGCAGTTAGCACTAATTCAATTTTGTGAGATTTTTTTAAAAAAAATTCAGTACCACATTTTGGTACCAGTAATCTTCGGAACGCAGAAAATTTTAAGACAGAGCTTGAATCCTGGATACATTCTTACTATTATTATTATTTCTTTTCCTAATGGCATTTTCGTACCAAAACCACATCATCGATTTCTTGCATTATTGTGACTTCATAGTTATAGAAAAGAGAAAATGTTAAATCGCTTTCTGCATACAGGTTGTTCCTGGAACGAACCAATTTCTAGGACATATTGTGCTCAAGGCTCGTGGGGTGTTTGTCAAGTCAGACTGGTTTTGGCTAGGTTTCGGTGCTCTTATTGGATTCACAGTTTTATACAATTTCCTCTTTACCTTGACTCTCACTTATCTCGATGGTTAGCTCCTTTCTTCCTATTCATGATATAACAACATATTGCTTCTAAAAATTAGTTCGCAGCCTTGGTGATTTAAAAGTTCTAAAAAAAACTTCTAATAATTTGTAGCTTACGGCAGCGAGCAACCCACAATATCGGAGGAAACATTGCGTGACAAGCACATTTATTTGACTGGTGAAGGCTTGGAAGCAAACCAGAGAGGTAAGATGTATCGAGAGTCATAATTTTGACATGCATGGACAGCTATTCCATCATCCTAATTTTAGTTTCAATTGCTTTTCACGAAAGTTAAAAAGTGACTGCATATCATGAGTCGTCCAATTAGGAAAGAAGATACAACAAACATAAAGGAAATGGTGGAAAGTAAACATAGAAATAGAATGTCTAAGCGTAAGACATTGTCTGCAATGCTGTCTGGGAGAATGATACACCTTGACAGCATAAAGTTTATCTTAAGTTAATTAATTATCTGTCTATATCTAAATATGAGTAAAGCTAGATGTTGTAGTATGGTGGCAGAAAAGATGCAAATATATTCTAACATCCCCCTCTCAATGTAAAAATTGAAATCTAAATACAAATTTCACAAATGCAGAAAACAATGTGCAGAAGAATGGAAGCGCAAGAAATAATGTGCAGAGAAATGGAAGTCAAAGAGAGAGAGGAATGGTACTTCCATTCACGCCTCTATGTATGACCTTTGAGGATATCAAATACTCTGTTGATATGCCACCGGTAAGTTATTAAAGATCCCCTTGAAACCTTAAAAATGTTTTATCAGAGTTGTTGAACTGTTCATATTGCTTACTATTATGGAACTATTAGCTTACTTGTGTTCACAAAATTGTAGGCCATGAAAGCACAAGGTGAGACTGCTGATAGGCTGATGCTCCTGAAAGGCGTAAGCGGATCCTTCAGGCCTGGTGTGTTAACTGCCTTAATGGGTGTTACTGGAGCGGGTAAGACAACCCTAATGGATGTGTTAGCAGGTCGGAAAACAGGAGGATATATTGATGGAAGCATCAAGATTTCAGGCTACCCAAAAAACCAAGAAACATTTGCACGTGTGTCTGCATATTGTGAACAAGTTGACATTCACTCCCCATTTGTGACCGTTCATGAGTCCCTAATCTTCTCAGCTTGGCTTCGACTGCCATCTGAAGTTGACCCAGACACGAGAAAGGTTTGTTTTCAGGGTGTACTAATATTATTATTGTCTAGTAACATGACACTTTACCTATCTCATGGCTTTGTATAATCTTTGTGCAATTATGCATACTTGGGGGTAGCATTGGTGCATTACTAGTCTTGACAATGTCTATTCATGAGATACTAAACTGAACAATGCACATGCAGATGTTCATAGAAGAGGTAATGGAGCTTGTGGAGCTTACATCATTACGAGGTTCAATTGTTGGAACTGCAGGTGTAAATGGGTTATCAACAGAGCAGAGAAAAAGGTTGACCATAGCTGTTGAGTTGGTTGCCAATCCATCAATTATTTTCATGGATGAACCAACTTCTGGACTTGATGCAAGAGCTGCCGCTATTGTTATGAGAACTGTCAGAAATACTGTCAACACAGGGCGAACAGTTGTTTGTACTATCCACCAACCTAGCATTGACATATTCGAATCTTTTGATGAGGTGAGCTAGAATTTTCTATCTTTAATTAGTTTATAATCAACATATCTTTTAATTTAGCTACAAATTTAAAAATTTTAACTAAAATTCATCTTTCAGCTCTTTCTACTAAGGAAAGGAGGACAAGAGATTTACTTTGGTCCATTGGGGCACAATTCTTGCCAGCTTGTTGAGTATCTAGAAGTACGTATTGATTGCCCAACTAAAGTTCTATTTTTCCTTAATTGTTTAACCCTTTCTGAAACCTTCGATATTGATTAATTATGATAAAAGTAAACGCTGCTTGTTTTGAACAGGGGATTAGAGGTGTAAAGAAAATAAAGGATGGTTATAATCCTGCCACATGGATGATGGAAATAACAGCAAAATCACAGGAGGAGTTGCTTCGTGTGGATTTTAATGAGATATACTTAAAATCAGAACTATACCAGTGAGGACCATGACATTATATATCATAAAAACGACACCTCATTTTTTTAAAAAAAAACACACACACACACACACAAAAGTTATGCAATACAACATGCTTTAATGAAACTATGGTTACGGCAATATTGCAGGAAGAACTTGGCTGTTATAAAGGAGTTGAGCGTACCTCCACCGGGCTCAATGGATCTCCACTTCCCCACCCAATACTCGCAACCATTCCTTCAACAATGCATGGCATGTATATGGAAACAGAACTTGTCATACTGGAGAAATCCGTCATATAACATTATCAGATTTGTTTTCACTTTCATCATCGCATTATTCTTCGGGACTGTGTTCTGGAGGAAGGGACAAAAATGGTACGCTTCAACATATATATAACTTGAACGAGATTCTTGTTTAGTGCAAGCATATTACTTCTTTATAGCATCGCTGTTATCGAATTGCACTAACATAAATGCTTATCTTTGCTTTTACAGGGGAAGGGTGCAGGATCTATTTAATGCCATGGGTTCAATGTATGCTTCTTGTGTGTTCCTTGGGGTGAAGAATTCCTCGTCAATTCAACCAGTTGTGGATTTTGAACGTGCAGTCTATTACAGAGAGAGAGCAGCCGGGATGTACTCTGCACTACCCTATGCACTGGGATTTGTAATCTTCTTCCTGGAACTTTTACACATACATCATATTAATTTACCTGTTTACTTTGATGAAGAGGGAACCATTTATTAGATGTTCAGAATTTTTTCAAATCAATGGGCCTTCATGTCCCTATATAGATCAACTTTCGTGGCTCCAATTGGTCATCAGGGTTTATAATATGCCAAGAATTCTGCCAGATAATATGTACCATACAGTAAGATATGAAATTCTGAATACTATCTAACTGGCCTTGCTTCATTAATATTACAGGTCGGAATTGAAATCCCGTACAATTTCATTCAGTCCGTGATGTACGGCATTACAGTGTATATACTGTGTGACTACAAATGGACAGCATATAAATTTATTTGGTTTTGGTTCGTCATGTTCTTCACGTTTCTATACCACACCCTTTATGGGATGATGTCGGTTGCCATGTCACCAAACTTCCACATCGCTGCAGTTGTTGCATCAGGATTTTACAGTTTGTGGAACATTTTCTCTGGATTTGTCATCCCTCGACCTGTAAGTCAAACAATTTAATGAAATTCTTGCTTGTAAAGGATAATATTCCAGATTCATCTTTTCTGACAAGTTAGTGTTTCTCATCTGCAGAGAATTCCAATCTGGTGGAGATGGTTCTACTGGACGTGCCCCATTGCATGGACCCTTTACGGTTTGCTCGAGTCGCAGTATGGAGACATAGAGGATATGCTTGACAATGGTATGACCGTCAAGCAATTTCTCAGGAGCTACTATGGGTTCAAACGTAGTTTCATGCCTGTGGTAGGAGTTGTCATCGTCGGCTTCACTGTCTCGTTTGCACTACTCTTTGGATACGCGCTTAAGAAGCTCAACTGGCAGAAGAGATAAGATTACATTGAAGCAAATTATTTCCTACTTTGGAATTAATGTATTTCTTATGTTTGAGATCTATTCCTTTGCATATTTGCCCACCTAACTAAACCTGTTTATCTGGAAAGTGATGTGCTTGTAGTTTGTAACTGAGGGTGAATAATTGTTTTGCGAGTTGAAACTTAATTCTTTTTATATTACATCTATTTTTTGTACATGTGTTATTTGTTTGAATGAATATTTTGTTCTTTGTATTGTATCTTCGTAGAAGTTTTTTTAATTTCCATCTATTTCTTGTACATGTAAAAGGAATTTTATTCTGATTTTTACAACTAAGAAAACAAGGCCCAACTCTTGTCATGAGTAAGAAACTTCTTTCTTGCAAATTTTCTAGTGGATGAGTTCAAATCAACTTTGCACCCATGTGGGCCCCATCTGGTATAAGAAAATAAACTTAAAGATAAGATAGAAATAATGTTGAATCAATAAAATATTTTGTACAGTTCTCTAAAACAAAATGAACCATAATTCTTATAAATATAATATTAGATAACGATCTTCATATGCAAAGTGGCAGATATTCCGCGCTTTCATGTGCGCCTTCATTGTCTGAGCATAATCTAATGGCACTTACTTACGGTTTCTTGAATTTTCTTAGGTTTGATTCCATAAAGCCAATTCCTCAGTTCCAAGGATAAGTTGTTACAGATCTTATCAGAGATCTGATTAGATATGCTACAAATATTAAATTCTCCAACAAATTAGACATATTAATTATATGTTTATTTTCAAATATTTCATATTTTTTTATTTTCTCAGTTTAAGCTGCTAGATAAATGGAAATTATTATGATTTGATATATTGCTATATTAAAAAAAAACTCTATATAAGATGAGCTTAGAATTGTATTAAGGTCAAGCAGAAATTAATAAAATCTTTCTTTCTATCTTTCTCTCCTTTTCTCTTCTCTATATCCTTTTACCCCTCTTACGTGTTCACCAAGGCAAAGGTGACCCAATCCCTTGAAACTCCACAAAACCTAATATCATTATTATTTGTTGGTATTTGGACCGTACTTAGCACTCAAATAACACTTAAATCATTCAATTATTTAATAAATTGCTATGATTTCCAAGAAATTGGCTCTAATGTCGTTTTTTTCTCTTATTTTTACAGGACTTTGATGATTTCTGGGGATATTTGAGCTATTTGAAGGTTTCCGGCACTTGGCATACACTATACGACTCATTCCTAGTACTTGGAGACACCGTGCAAGCCACCGTTCGGACCAAACGACTCATGCTCGGGCATAATGGAGATTTAAGAGAAGTAATTCGTCAAATAGAATCATTAACATTGAAGAGCTCATCATAAGCTTTCCAACGATTTTTGAATCGCTTCAATCGGAGTCCGGATGAAGAAATTATGGCCGAAAATCTGAAATACTATCTCAATGTAAAAATTTCCAGCTCTCTGGTCAGACCAAACAGACCCATGTTCGGACCAAACAGAAGGCCAAAATATCATACTTGGAAGTATTTTAACATGAAAACTCGTGGTTTTGGTATATTTTCTTACTTTGACGACCAAACAACCTACCAAGCACCTGAAAATTATATAAGCCTAAGAAAATGACATTCAACCTTCCATACCACAAAATTCCACCTTCCATAGGCGTTTTCTCTCTTCCACCATTGGAGATCATCAAAGTTTGGTTCTTTGAAGCGACGGCAGCAAGGAGACGAGTTTGGTGACCATCTTGCAATACCCCACTGCCTAGAGATCGTAGTTTGAAAGTATAAAGGAGTATTCGGTTTATTCTTCTATGTTTTCTCCTCTATTTTCCATGGGCTTGTATTTTGTGATTTCTACTCTTGTTATTGTGTGTTTTAGTACTATGTTAGGCTAAATTTATGTAGTCTTAGGAGTAAGGTAATAACTTAGGTTCGGATGTTGTGATTTGACTTGATATGATATGATATGATATGTTTTGTTGATTTGTTTTGTTGAGAATTATTATAATTGCATGTTTGAATTGCTTGGTTAAGTCTAATTAACTTCTAGATGAATGTCCATATTTAGTTAAATTCTAAAGTTAGGTTAATCAAGATAATTTAGATAAAGTATTTGAGATAAATCGTAGATCCGAAAGGGGAGATTAGTTGACACCAAAAGTGTAACTTTTAGACAAGTTCAAAAGACTTCTAGATATCCTTATGAATTCCAACAAACAAGTTTAAATTGATTGAATTTTTTACCAAAAGTTGTGAACCAATCGAGTTAATTAGGTTAGGTTATGATTAAACCAGTGTCTAGTCCAACAAGCGAAAGCTGAGGTTTAGAATATCTAAGTTTGATCAACAAACCCTAGCACAAAGCATAAAGTATCATAAAGAGTCAAAACGACACACTTATACCATCTGTTCGGATCAAACAGATTCTTGTTCGAACCGGACAGAGCGGTATATTCTTGAAATATACCGTTTGATGCACGAAAGTGATAAGTTCTATGTTCTAGAGTCTAAACCGAGGTGAAACCTGAACCCTAAGACGCTTTTTATACTGTTTGAAAATAAAAAAACTTTACTTTTCTTATTTGGTTTATTTAGATTATTTTAATTCACAAAACAACCAAAAATATCTACTTTATTGCACTTTTACATTATATTCATCAGAACTCTACAAAAATATTCTTGTCTAGCTTTTGAAAAAAGATAAGTCCGGTAATCAATTGTACCGTTTCTTGGGTTTGACCTAAAACTGTACTCTAAAAGACTAGTGAGGTTAGTTCTAAGTTATAAATGTATTTGATATCTTAGGTCTCAGACCTTCATCACAACTTATGACCCACCACAACTTCTAACAATTTGGTATCAGAGCCAAAACGTTCCAACCTAGATAAGATGCCATTTGATAAAACTCCCCTATTGACTTCGCAACTGTCTTTCCAAAATCTTCACCAAAGCAACTAGCAACTCCTTCAGGATCAAAATAAGGTACCGCGTCGCCTTAAACTACATGAAGAACGCCTTCTCTCTTTAGAGAAACCTCCTAATTCGAAGGCTGAGGAGCACCCTAAACGCGCGATATCCAAGGCATTCTCCACTATTACAAATTGCATTTTTCGACCTTTGACGGCAAAGACGATTTGTTAGGGTGGCTTAATCATTGTGAGCAATTTTTTTAGGGCAGCGTATTATGGATGAAGCAAAAGTTTTGGCTCGCCTCTTATCATCTCATAGGTATTGTGCAACAATAATACTATCAGGTAGAGCGAGATGAGGGTTTGCTCGTCTGGACTCGGTTTAAGGAGCTATGTAACTTAAGGTTTGGTCTACCAATTCGTAGTAATCCATTAGGAGAGTTGATGCACCTACGCTAAACCAATAGTGTTGAGGAATAATAGGAATAATTTGGTGCCCTAATTTGCTGCGCGTCACACCAGCCCAACAGATGCAGATTTTTACAGCTGGACTTTTTGATCCCTTACGCACTGATGTCGAGCTGCATCGTCCCATCGACTTACATCATGGCATGCGCTTTTGAACGCCGAAATAACAACACCACAACCGCTGACATACTTAGCAAACCACCAGGTTGAGCTATTCCTAAACCTTCTGAAGTGTTGGCACTACTTACACCGCCGAAGTCTAGACCTTATCAACGTTCTTTGCGCCGCCTTAATCCAACTAAGATGGCTGAGAGACGAAAGAAGGATTGCTTCAATTGTGATGAGGTATACACAAAGAGCCATAAGTGCAAGCGACTATTAATTCTTTTAAAAAGTCATGGACGATGATGAATATGAGAATTCATCATTACTTGCTACTAATGAAGCACCTGGATGACATCTGCATTTGTTACCCCACTTTTCAACTTGAGGACAAACTGAATCTCAAGGACGGGAAAATGTTAAGATCTGACTAGATATGCGACATAAATTAAATTCTGCAATAAATGAGACATATCAATTATATTTATTTTCAAATGTTTTAATATTTTTTTATTTTCTTAGTTAAGCTGCTAGATAGATGAAAATTATTATGATTTGATATATTGCTATATTAAAAAAATTCTATATAAAATGAGCTTAGAATCGTATTAGAGTCAAGCAGAAATTAATAAAATCTTTCCTTCTTATTTTTCTCTCCTCCTCTCTATATCCCTTTACCCCTCTTAGGCGTTCACCATGACAAAGCCTACCCAATCCCTTTGAAACTCCATACCACCTACGAACCCACCAAAGGCTCGCAACATAAGTAGTGAAAGTGCTAAAATTAAGGAGACGAGCTTTTCCATATTTGGTATTCTGAGGGCACTTTCAGTTCTTTTCATTTGGCTTCTTTCATTAAAAAAATACTAAAAAGAATATAACATGACAATTATCTGGTTTTGGACAAGCTCTTGACAAAAGAAATAAAAATAGTATGCAAGCATTGTGTGAAATTGTTGAAAATAAGAGAGATTAAAGGACTAATAGCCTTTAGATTATGGTTCACTATTGACTAATTTACAAATAAGCCTTCCACATCTTTTTATTATTTTATTAGGGGTTACTTTATTTTTGACCGTTAGAGACTAGTAACGGCTAATTTATTTTACCGTTAGCCATTGTCTATAAAAGACATGTAAACACCTCTGTAAAAGATATATCCGATAAATGAAAAATTCTGTTCATAAAATCGATTTGTGTTCCACTCAAAATTCATCATGGTATCAGAGCGCTAAAATCCATTCGGAAATTTCAGATAACCTTTTACCAGTAGAAACTATGACTGAACCAGAAAGTCAATCAACTTCTCAAACAGTTTCCTCAATTCAGCAAACTGACAGCTTTTCCAAACCCCCTCAAATAACTGAGCAAAAAAATTGTCTCACTTGGGCACAAGTTGTTGCGCTGCCTGCCAGTGACAAAAACAAAGAAAAATGCGTCACTGGTACAAATCAAAATATAGATCAGCGAAATCCATCAAAAACTGATGAGAAAATCCAGCAAATTTTGGCTCACGCCTTCAAATCCGAACAAACAACTCAAACCGTTCAAATCAAATCAGCGTACCTGGGTCAATCGAAGAATAAAATCGATGACTCAGCTGTCTGCCAAAACACACCACTGCAAGCCATGGTTGCTGAAAATTGTTCCTCTAACCTAAAGAGGGAGATCAGAGGAGCACATCCTATAAGAAATCGACATAGCCACTACCGGAAGAAAGGGCACGATCGAGAGGAGTGCTGGCACCTCAACCCTCCCCTCTGTTCAAATGGGAAGAAACAAGCAGGTGATGTGCACCTCACACTCAGCCGAGCAAACGTGGGAGCAAGATCTGAGAAAGATCAGAGCTCGGAGAAAGGTCGGACTAGTGAGCCTCACCACTTCTTGCCTTCTTCCGTCAAGGTCGACAGCGAAGAGGCGCACGATCCGATCGGAGACCTTGGCGGACTGAGCAGCCGTGGCCATGGCGGTACAGACGAGGAGAAACACTCGCGAAAGGGGGAGAATGATAAAAACTCGGTAGAAATAAGGCTGGCCAAAATCGAAGAGACTTTAATATTTTATCTCCAAGGGCTTAATAGCCCACAGGTTTTATTTTCTGATGGGCCTCACCAAATTCAAAAACCAAATCGGTTTAATGAAACAATTAAAACCAGCTCTTTTTGGATTAAGCCCAAAACGAAGGTCATGTCAAGAAAACCAATTGAGAGCAAATGTTTAACCATAGGATAAACTATTTTTAATGCTCCAAATAATTGTACCAAATGGGTTCTTGATTCCGGTGCAACAGACCATATGACGGGTAACCAAAACTTGTTAAAAAATTACCGCCCAATTAATGGTGACCAATATTTTACCGTAGCTAATGATGAAAAAAATGAAAATTAAAGGTTGGGGTATGATTAGTATTTTTGAAAAAAAAATTCTTCAAGATGTGTTTTATGTCGAAAATTATTCCGTTAATTTATTATCCATTAGTAAAATTTCTAAAGATTTGAATTGCGAAATAATTTTTAAAGAAAAAAGTGTTGTTTTTCGAGACTTAATCACCAAAGAAAAAATTGGTGAAGGTTTTCTTGAAAATGGTCTTTATTTTTTAAAAAGTAATAATTTTATTTTCAAAACTAGTAAAGATGAAGATTTGGGTCAACTTTGGCACAAGCGTGTTGGACATCCTTCCGATATAATTTTAAACAAAATATTTGATTTCTCTAATTTAAATTGTAGCAATTGCGAAACTTGTAAGCTTGCGAAACATACGAGATCTCCTTTTCCTATCTCTAATTCTAAAAGTAATGATTTTTTTGAACTTATTCACTCCGATGTTTGGGGTCCGGCCCCTATAACCTCTTACAACGACTTTAGATATTTTGTCATATTTATCGATGATTTTTCTAAAATTACTTGGCTATATTTGATGAAAAATAAAAATGAGGTTTTTTCGCATTTTCAAACTTTTATGAATTTTGTTGAAAATCAATTTGCGAAGAAAATTAAAGTTTTGAGAACAGATAATGGTAGCGAGTATGTTAATCAAACTTTTTCCAATTTTCTTAAACAAAAAGGTATTTTACATCAAACTACTTGTGTTTACACTCCTCAACAAAACGGTGTTTCCGAAAGAAAAAACCGTCATCTTTTAGAAGTTACTAGATCTCTCTTGTTTCAAAGTAATGTTCCAAAAATTTTTTGGTCGGATGCCGTTTTAACCGCAACTTATTTAATAAATAGGTTGCCAAGTGCCATTTTAGATTTTAGAAGTCCTTTGGAAATTCTTTATGGTAGAAAATTAAATATTAGTCATTTAAGAGTTTTTGGTTGCAAATGTTTTGTGCATAATAAAAAAAGTGACAAATTTGATTTTACTTCAATCAAAACTATTTTTGTTGGGTACTCTTCCGAAAAAAAGGGTTATAAATGTTATGATCCTAAAAATTAGAAACTTTACATTTCTAGAGACGTTAGTTTTTTCGAAAATGAACCTTTTTATGAAAATTGTAATGAAAACAATGTCGGAAAAATTCTTCCAAGTGATTTTATATATCCTTGTACTACTAACATTGAAACGATTGAGTTTCAAAGAGAATTGAAAAATTTTGTAGGCGAAGAATCACAACAAGAAAGTGAACAAAGCCTACAAAGTGAAGAAAATCAAAATGAAGAACTCGAAGAAGCCGAGCAAGAAAGACACATTGGGGATGAAGAAATAACTCAAGAGGAAGAGATGCCATTGAGAAGATCAAGTAGACAACCTCAACCTTCTACAAGACTAAAGGACTTTGTTACTTATTCGGTACAATATCCTATCAAAAATTACATCTCCTACGAAAATGTGTCTAATGAGCATTATGCATTTATAAATTCTTTGACCAAAATTGAGGAACCAACCAATTATGAGGTAGCAAAAAAAGACCTGAAATGGTGTAAGGCAATGGAAGAGGAACTTCATGCCTTAGAAAAAAATCAAACATGGAAATTATGCACTTTACCAAAAAATAAAAAACCGGTTGGTTGCAAATGGATATACAAAATTAAATACCATAGTGATGGTACCATAGAACGGTACAAGGCTCGATTAGTTGCTAAAGGGTTTACCCAAACTTATGGTATTGATTATCATGAAACTTTTGCACCGGTGGCCAAAATGAATACCGTTAGGATACTTTTTTCCATAGCGGTAAATAATAATTGGACATTGCATCAAATGGATGTTAAAAATGCATTTCTTCAAGGAAATCTTGAAGAAGAGGTTTATATGTCTTTACCACCCGGTCATAAAAAAGAAGGTATTACTAACCTTGTTTGTAGACTAAAAAAAGCAATTTATGGATTAAAGCAATCTCCAAGAGCATGGTATGGCAAACTCTCTCAATTTTTATTATCTTGTAATTTTAAAATTAGTGGAGCCGATACTTCTTTATTTGTTAGACATAATACCAATGGTACCACCGCGGTTTTAGTTTATGTCGATGACATAATAATAACCGGTAATGATCTAGTGGAAATTGAAAAAGTTAAGATGAGCCTAAAACAAAAATTTGACATTAAAGATTTAGGCAAATTGAAATATTTTCTTGGGATAGAAATAGCTCACTCATCAAAAGGGCTATTTATTTCTCAAAGAAAATATATTCTTGATTTACTTAAAGAGACCGGTAAATTAGGGTGTCAGCCGGCCAAAACACCAATAGATGTAAATGAAAAACTTGATAATGAAAAAGGTGAACCACTAACGGATATAAGCCAATTCCAAAGACTTGTAGGTAAATTAATTTACCTAACCGTTACAAGACCGGACCTATCATTTGCCGTAAGCCAAATTAGTAAATTTATGCATTCACCAAGAACACCTCATTTAGATGCGATTAATAGAATATTAAGGTATCTAAAAGGTTCCCCCGGAAAAGGGATTTGGATGAGAAAAAATGGCACTAATGCTATATGTGGCTATTCCGATGCAGATTGGGCCGGAAGCTTCGATAGAAAATCGACAACCGGTTTTTGCACATTTGTAGGCGGAAACATAGTCACATGGAAAAGCAAGAAGCAAAATGTCGTGGCACGATCAAGCGCGGAGGCGGAGTATCGAGCCATGGCATCCACCGCAAGTGAGTTGACGTGGATCAAGCAATTGTTAGCCGAATTGAACATTGTGCATGAAACACCAATGAAGATGTTTTGTGACAATCAAGCAGCAAGACACATTGCAGCAAATTCCGTCTTTCATGAGCGAACCAAACATATAGAGGTAGATTGTCACTTCATTAGAGAAAAAATTCAAGCCAAAGAGATCGAGACTCCATATGTCAAGAGTAAAGATCAATTGGCGGATATCTTTACGAAGGGATTAAGCATCAAGACTTTTGAAGATATATCAAGCAAGCTAGGATTGTATGATATTTACAAACCTAGCTTGAGGGGGAGTGTTGAAAATAAGAGAGATTAAAGGACTAATAGCCTTTAGATTATGGTTCACTATTGACTAATTTACAAATAAGCCCTCCACATCTTTTTATTATTTTATTAGGGGTTACTTTATTTTTGACCGTTAGAGACTAGTAACGGCTAATTTATTTTACCGTTAGCCATTGTCTATAAAAGACATGTAAACACCTCTGTAAAAGATATATCCGATAAATGAAAAATTCTGTTCATAAAATCGATTTGTGTTCCACTCAAAATTCATCAGAAATAGGCTAGACTAGACTAACCGCCGGAACTTTTGAAGTTGGCATATATACCGAGAGGCATCTTTGTTTCCATGAGCAAAGTTTGTTGATCAAACCTAGCTTGAATAATCCTCGCTCACCAGTCAACGAATAGTAGGAGCAGCAGCAGCTCAAGATCCTACAGTAAATGATCTAACCATTAATAGGATATTGTTGGGAAATATTGATAATTTCAATTCAACATGTGAAAGTGGAGGAAATTATCATGTTACACAATTGAAATCAAGCAAATACAGAGATATACATGTACACAAATAAAACTACATGAATGCATGTACCTTTCGAAGAAATTAGCAATAGTGCTATCCTATAAGTGCATTTGGAGCCTTCAAAACATAATATAGTTCCTTCAATTTATAATTTATTATATAAGTAAAAACATCAAAGTATGACTACTTGTATTATTAACCTTTGAGGGAAAAGATTGCTATAATATGCTTCTAATTAATTCAAAATAACTGCAAGGTTGTCCCCAAACTATAATTATTTCCTGGCTCCGCACCTGACTTTGAGAGCCTAAATTGAAGTTCCCGCATCTCCATTGCCTCCGGACTCGGTGGCTTCTCCTTCCTAGTTCCACCTTGTACATTACATTACCTCCATACACTGCTTCGTGAACGCCCCGTCACCTGACTTTTCATTTTGAGCTGTGTTACAAGATACAAATAGTAAAAGGGAAGAGAGGATTAGTATAGATCATATACATAAATAAAAAGCTTGATGATAAATAAACGCTTACATTCCTATGCTGTATCCATTTCTTCTTTATCTTCTCAACACGGCCCTCTTGTTTTAGTGGCAGTGGCAACTGTAGAAAACAGATGACTGGATTGTTTTACATTTATCGCTTATACATATAACTTTTCTATTGGGGGTTTATTCTCAGGGAGCTTTTCCCTCTTTCCAGCAATTGAAGGTGAAGAAGAAATTAGGAATTTGTGTTTCCGAGAAGATGGGAGAAATGCTGCCCATTACTTATTATTATGCTCCTCCAGTCGAGCATAATATATTATATAATAAAAATAAGACGGCCAATTATTATTATAATAAATATTAAACAAATAAATTAACGTGACTACAAAATAGGGCCAACTCTAGTGGTCAGTGTTGCTTCAATATAAGTGTCCAATAATTTCTATATAGCATTTATATACGCTAATAACATATATATTTCAATTGTTGAAATTGTTCATGTTGGACAAATAACTCACTTTTATTAGCTGGGTTAGGTTGGGTGATTGGGTCGGAGAGCATTAATTGTCCAACTTCATTAATAGGTTTTGGGTAATTTTACATTACTTGTAAAAAGTTGAAACAGCCACGTTTATGGTTTAATTAGAGGCCCTTCCAATTGGTATCTTGCCTTGTTTACCGCATACAAGTCCAGAAACATCACAAAATAATAATAATTTAATTATTAATGAAGACGAACAACTAAGCTATTGACTTATGAAGATACCTGTATTTAAATCTGTCAGGCTCACAGTGGAAGATTGGACACTACTTCATTTTATTATATATATGTTAAATAAATATATCACCACTATTTTCATTCCAACATTTTATATCGTTTAATGAGAGGTTGCACGCTCGCAGGCTAACTCCGGGAAGATTGGACACTACTTGCCCCGATCTATAATTTAAAAAAAAAAAATTTAATTAACAAATCACGATTTGCTTAAATCTTTCAAAAGAATTCGCGACGATTGGCTCTTGTCAAAACAAATTTGAACGATGGACTCTGTACAATTTGATTATAAGAGGGTTAGCGTATTTCAAAATAAATTTCTTATTTAAGTCAAAATTTCATTTTTTTTCCCTTATGTAATATGAATTCTTCAAAAATTTGAAAGGTTTATATGTTGCGCATCGAATTTGCAGATGATCAAGATATTGGCGATTGTTAGCAAGCTAGCTACTAGCTAGTATGATCGATAAAAGAATTTGAAACTGAGAAGAGAGAAAATTATAATGAACCAAGATTCGCTATTAAATTATTGAATTGATTAAACAAAAAAAATTATTGAATTGATTCTTCATTTTAATTGTTCTCAGGCCCAAAAAGAAATTTATACTACATATAAAGTTTGCTTTTCGGATGAACAGTGATGAACAGTAATGAACAGTGTTTTTTATTTTATGTTTTTCACTCCGTGCAGCCTTGGTGTGATACCTTCTTTGTTATACACATTATATTGTCTCACTTAGGCAACGTACTTAGCTACAAAGCCACACCACAATAATTTTGATTTTCTGTTTTGGACTCCGTGCAGTTTTTGGTGCAATATTCTATGTTGTATTGTGTTACATGAGCAATATATTTTACTATACACAAAGATACCACAATAAATCATCCGTAACCAAATTGTCTACCGTCTTTCTTTCTTTGTTTTTTTCTTATTTTCCAAGTCGGTACAGATAAGATCGGGAGAAACAAAGAAAAAGAGAGGAGCACGGTTCTTCGTTTATTATTCTCCATTAGACGTCTCGACTCTGGATTACTCTGGTAGCTTCACACGCCCTTTTCTCATCGTCCTTAGATTTCATCGGAAGTATCCTCTCCTGAAAATCTCTGAAAGTTTACAGATCCGTAGTCAGTTATACCTCCTCCGGTGAAGGTACGGAGTAAGAAGTCTTTCTAATTTTCGCTAATTCTGCTCTATGGTCTTCTTCTATTTTTCGATTGGTAGGCTTGGCTTCTTTTTTTTTATGGTGGAATTACTGTTGACTTCCTCTCATTGTATGTACGGAGGGGAAAGGATTTCTGTACCACTGTTTAGGTTGTATTTTCACTAATTTTCCTTCAACTTGTCAATCGTTCCAAAAAATTAAATGAACCATTAATTAGATATATTGAATTTGAACAAAAATAGAAATTGATCATAGTCTTCCCTTATAACCGGTTATCGATTATATCGATTCTAAATTGAATTATAGATGGCACATAAACCTGAGTTTTGAAATACTAAATCAGAAAGATCTACATGGATTTTTATCAATTCATAGGATCACCTGCAAGTGATAGTTAATTTCAGCTGAGTGAGATAAATCAATTTAAGTTGATCCATCTGCATAAAAAGTTTCACATAAAATTTAATTATTCTTGGTATATCTTCAGATCTTAGCCGGTGGAGTTGAGTTTTATTTTTGGACTGAAGCAACAATGGAAAAAGAAATTTTACTTTCAATGAGAAAACCCACCTGATAGCGAGAACAAATGGCCTGTGCCACTAACTACCGTGAGATCCCCTAAGCATGATGTGGATTTTGGCTGCAGGGTAAACTATGAATTTCTCTTTCTGACCAATTTCAATGTATGGTACAAATTTTAAAATAAAAGGGAGTTATGATTTACAGGCACTAAGTTATAAAGCTACATCTATATATTTAAGTGTTGCTTGAACCAGTGAATTCCAATTACAATGATAATGGTCATAAGAATTGCAATAATTTAGTTCCACAGCTAACAATTAGTTGCTCTAGCAAATATATTGCCGTTTCAACTCATAATTAGCAATCAATATGTATATTTAATAGAATGGTTGACAAAACTTGGAAATCAAAATAGAAGTTAAAACGTCTAGGGGTAAAATTGGAAATTTTTGCAAAGAGTTTATCAATTATGAATGAGTACGTAACTGAATTTGGGATAAAGGATTGACAGATTTATCTTCTTTAACAGGTACAAAGAAAAATATTTGAGACGGCATTTTGTGTATTCACCTTAGTGATTTTGGGCTTGGTTAGCAGGTAAGGTCTTCGTTAGAATTTTGCCATTTTAAATTTGGCATATAATTTACATAAATGAATTTTATTGTCCTATGTGTAACAATTTGTTAGTTGTTGTCTCAACCCTTCACATTATTGTATTTGTTCTACGTATCATATCTCTAAATTGTTTTGTTTTATTTAATGTTGCTCATCTGCCTAACCTTTCTCGTACTTGCATTTGCTCAGTTCTTCACCAGATCACCAACGTCACCTAATGCCACAAGTATGAAGATATAACTGTTGACTCTGGTTAGTGCCATTAATTAAATTTTATTCAAGGAAATGTCTACCACCTTTGTTCCCACCTTAATAATATATAATCATATTTTTTTTCCCACGCTCGTACAGAACCAGAAAAGATCTGTTGACGAATATTTGGCGACTGAAAAAGTATTATTTATTATTAGTATTGTTCAATCATCATTACATCTTTTTATATAATATATCTTTTATCTGATAACTAAATTTCTGATATTTTGATATTATTCCGTTCAGCTCGAAAAGCACCTATCTTCTTGAGACCACCCATATCACAAATTCAATACTGGTATATACACCATTTGCTACGTTTTTATAGTCATATGCTATTGAATTTGCTCAGTTTCTTTACATTTTATAGTGAAATATTGTTTGATGCTACAGGAACTTGAGAGCCCTTATCCCGTGTGCGTTCATTGAGTACGACAAATCAATTTCTCCTAGGGACGAACTTAGTAATTGACCGAATAAACAAACAGAAACTTACTCCAGCAGCGAAAGATCTTTAGAAGGGAAAAATAAATATAGCATATTAGCACTGTATTTGCTCGTAATTTCTAATATTAGGAGGAAAGGGGGAAATAAAAAAGAAGATAAATCGTTGGAAGCTGGGATATTTCCAAAATAAAAAAAAAACTTAAAAGTTGGTAAAATTTGAAAGGTGTATGACTGACTTTTCCCTAAATTGTATTTACTTCTCCTTTTTTGTTAAATTTTACACTGTAATAACACCTGTATAATTTGTATCTATCTTATATTATAAGCAGGGCACACTATATACAAGTAACCGAAACTATCCTGGAAACAGTATAAACTAACTCATGAACACTGCCATAACTATTGGTTCCAGCGGAGCTGGTATTGAAAAATCTAGTGTTTACTTGAGTTGTGGAGTACTACAACTAACATCCTCCAACTCTCATGTAACCCTGTGGTCTATAGTTTGAGGCACATTATGCAGCGGATCGTATAAACAATAAAAATCCACTACCAGTAGTAGGAATGAAATCATTTTATTTCTTCCATACAAGAACCACACAATCAAGATCACATGAAATATAGGTCAAGGTGATACAACCTATCATATACCATAGTTACGGACTTACGGTGGAGCCATCGCACAGAAAATTCAAAATTGAAGCACGGCATATATAATATATTGCACATCTGCAGAAAGCATATATGGAGCACCCAATAAAGAAAGCAAACATCTGCCTGCCCCATCTAGATCAACTGATGCAGGCACACTTGTAGGATCCATGCAACAAACCAATGAAGAGTTCATTTCAAGGGAAAATTACTCACGACAGTAACAACCACAAAGCCTCGCACTGTTCATCATGATTTATTGAGGATATATATATGGTTTTTGCAATGAAGCAAATAATATATTAACTAGTTTTTTATTTTTTTTAATTCTAACTATCTTTCACTCTTTTTCCTATTCTGAAGAAAACCCTAAACCTAGTATGCATTAATTGTAAAATCATCAAAAATTCATGAGCTTAGTAATATATATAAATTTATCGAATCAGGTTCAGATGATCAATTCAAAATATTGAAACCGATCTATGCGCCGAGTTATGTGTGTATAAACTAAATTTTAAATTCTTCATGCATTTATTATTTGTAAAGAACTAAAGATAGCAAAAAATATATTGAAATTAGAAACTACAGTAGAATTGTACGACGGAAAATTGCATTTGTTAGGAGAGTTCAAAGGATTATTTATGTATTTGTTATGGACTTCAATGGAAAATTAAATTTATATGTTCATCGTGTCTTTATTTATCATTTTGTTCAAATTGGTTCCATCGATTCTGGAAGCCCAAAGCCAGATTATATAAGAACTAAAAAGGACCGATAAAAATAATAAAATAAGTAAATAGAAAAAATATAAAATAAGATCAAAGGCGCTCGACGGTTCAAATTTATTGAAAGGTCCTTCCGACCTTAATTGCAATTTTTTTTTTCTCTATAGCGGTATAAAGTTCTTGTGATGATTATGATATAGGTCGAGTTTAATATAAGATTCTCCCTCAAGCATAGAGGAATGGCGCGCCAGAACATTTTTTTATTAAATTTATATTTTTTTAATAAAGAAAAAAACACAGTAAAGATCTGTCTCTGAATTATTATCTAGTAATTAATGACACGTAACGTAATGCACCGTCGTCCTCCATGAGTCCAATTCCTTCGGAGAGGGAATTTAAATATAAATTTTGAGATTAGTTTTTTTAAACAATTATTATTATCATATAAAATAAATTATTTAAATTCGGCTTGTAACTAGTTAGCTGACAGATACAGGATCTCACTAGTTGGTTTGTCTCATCTAAAATATAATAAACTGTTATATGTAAATATTGTTTGTAGTGCTCCTACATTAAACGGGGACAAATGGAAGGATCTGAACGTGGTGGTTTCGACTATGCAGGTAGAGAAATACAAATATAAACTACTAGTCTACCTTACATTACATCATAAAAGACGCGTGTTGTCACTTGTCAGATTCTAGAAATATATGTAATGTGCTAAGAGTACCAAACCGCATATTATGTTAGTGAATAATTATATAAAATGCATGTTTTGGAGCTCCGGCATAGGCATGACATCGAATTTTCAATGAATCAAGATATATTTTAATAGTAAGGTTTCGGTGTCACATTTTATTTTTTATTTTAAATTAAAAAATTAAAATATAATCGTCCGATCCAAACCGTTGATCTTGTTTATTTTAACGACGGATGCGTTGTCATAAAATTTTATAACTTTTGAAGTTTATTTGATGCTTGATCAAAAGGTCAAAAATGAACGGATCAAAATAACCAAATTAGATTAATTCTAAGATGTCTATTTTTCAACCTCTTGATCAAGTATCAAATAAACTTAAAAAATTATGAAATTTTAGGACACCACATCCGTTGTTAAAATAAACAAGATCGACGGTTTGGATCGGACGATTATATTTAAAAATTTTTAAATTTAAAATAAAAAATAATAAGTGATTGATAAATGGGATTACTTCATAATTTATCTAGCCTTAACAATGACTAATGATAAAGTCTAAATTTGAAATACGCATGTTTAATCAAGCAATATCTACATCATAAAGAAGATGGGAGTTTGACGTACAATTTATCATTTTTAAGTGATTTAAACTTTTTAACGGACTGAAATTAATAAGTTTTTATATATTCATCGTCACTCAAATACATTAATTAAATTGATGATATTTTAAGTATATATTAACATACCCACTGACGGATCTAGGTGTAGCAAAAGGGTGTCAATGTCACCTCTTTTTTTGTGAAATAATATTACTACATATGAATATTTATAGTTATAAAATGTAAATTTGTTATATGTACTCTATATTTGAACCCCATAAATATTTAGATGATTTTTCATTGGTAAACCCCATAAAATTTTTGTAGTCTATTTTTTTTTGTGAGGTCTTTTTGGATTGATTAACAATTTTTATTTGTACAGAATTATTGCCATACAAAAAGATCATTTTTATAAACCGAAAAGAGAAATGTAGTTAATTTTTTTTAGTTCTTGTTTCTGGGTCTTTCAATTAATTAAATAGATCCAAAATATAGGCCAAACATAACTATGATGGACCTCATAAGCAGCCTAGCCAAACAACTACGATGGAATAGAAAACAAATAAGAAAAAATTGAAAAAAAAGAAGAAAAACAATTATATAAATAAAATAGTACTAACAAATATTAATACTAATAAAAAAATAAAAGGTATTGCTCCTCAAAATTTATCCTTTTTATTTATCAAATCAATTCTTTTATTTTCTAGTTAATTTATGACATACTGAAATTCTAATTTAAGCATGGTATTAAAATGCGATTTATGCGGTTTAGCGGTTGGGTGGTGATTTAGCGTTTATCAGTGAAAAAATGGATAAACAATGATATAACGGTTGTGCAGTGTGAACAAAAATCAAGATAAAATTGTGATAAAACGGAAAAAAAGGAGTTTTTTAAAGCTTGAATTTGAGTCAAATTCAAGTTTGAAACATATCCAATTTGTAGGTTGTATCATATTCTTCTTAGGACAAATGTGGAAAACAAAAAATTCTTTATATAAAAAATAATATTTTTATTTAAATATTATTAATTTATTGAATTTTTTTTTCAAATTTTTCTGGCTTCGTCCAGGTGAACCCACATTCAAAATTTTCTGGCTCCGTCCCTGAACATACCTATAAAACTATGGTTTTTAAAGAAACTTGACAGCCGTCGTTAAGGATACCATTATTTAAATTGTTGATAGATAATATATATCAAGATTGATAAGGGCTATTAAATATTTAAAAAGCCAAAAATATGATAAAGATAATAAAAATATTTGAGTTCTCTCCTTCCACCTAATAATATTACGAGAACTAGCAATCTCATACTTGTAAAATTCATTAAAACATGCATGCATCTAGTTGACCCTACCTAATAATGGCCGTTTCTTTGCAATCTCTGCCGCCAATTATGTTCTGGAAGAAGCATATATGTAATTAAGTTAAATTTAATTGACACCGTCCTCCAATTAAACAATCATCAATCATCATCAATCATCAATCATCATCAATAAATACTCCAATTCTGGACAACTTTTCTACAGTGTTTTTAGTGACGTCATCCGTGCAGGTGAAATGATTTGAATCGTCGGATCATTTGATTTTGTACATGATAGATTTTGTCATGATCCGCTGGTTCTACTTGGCAGTTGGCACTTGTGCTGAGTCCTCTTTTGTGGTCATAAATGTGGAAACCTTTTTGTTTAGGATCGCCTGTGGTTATAAATGTGCAATGCTTCCTATTAGGTTATAGCTTTTGGCAAAGAAACATGATTGATTATGGCAAAACTTACACAACAAATCAATATCATCTTCATTCTTATTTTGCATTTTTTTTAGTATTTCATAGCACCCACCTGAGAGGGTGGGCTCCATTGGCATAGGAATACGTACGCATCACACCAAGTTTTTATATATATTTATTAACAAATTTCATATATCTTAAATGATATACGGATATTTAATGATAATAATAAGTAAATTTTGTCAAATTAATTTGAAAATTATATTTTGTACTAAAATAATATCATATTAACAAGATAAAAATCATGTCATTTGATCATACAAGAGAATAAGTCATTCAAATAGAAATAGTTGTGGACATTTATAAATATGTTCATGAGTTATAAACAATAAATTATAACAATAATACAAATTATAATATGATTAAACAATGTTACATAAAAAAATCAAATATCATAGAAAAATAATGTTAGAATGTATTCGTCCAATTACAACACAAAAAGTTGAACAATTTAAGAAATATTTTATTTTTTAAATGATAAATCTAATTTAACAAACTAATTCAAAATATATTAAAAACTCATAAGAAATAAAATTTGACATTTTTAATCAACTCATTCATTCAGGATTTTAGTCTTTTTTTTTTATTGTTTACAAGCTTTCAAATCATTTTTTGCATGAGAACCAGCTCTTGGTCTAGTGGCAAAGAGCAATGTACCTTGATTCCTTGAGTGAAAGGTCACAGGTTTGAAATCCGGCTGGGGGGGTCTTTCATAGACATTTAATTTAAAAATAAGTTGGATGGCTTAGACCTCCAATTTATCTTAAAAAAAAAAATCAATTTTTGCATGAAACATTATTAATGTTCTTACAAAATTATGAAAATAAAATTTAATCGCGCGAAAGCGCGATGACTTTGCTAGTGAGTAAAAAAAGCTAATGTATCCAGAATCTTGATTAATTACAAGTGCCCGGAGAGGAGGCATACTATATTGGCAGTCAATGGCTCATACATCATCCATATATCCAATGTTCAATTAATAAGATCTAGAAGCAAATGGAGCTAACTTGTTGCTAGCTTTAGCACTTTAAATTATTCAAACAGCTGGGTCAACTCAGCCTCAGATTATGAATCGCATCTGTTAATTAATATGCTGGCTAATTGGATCCGACGCAAGTCATTTACCAATTGATATTTATGTATCTAGCACAGGCACTTTTAAGATCATATCAGTATTCATATATATTCGACAGAATATCAATACTTGTATCTCAATAAACATTTTAATAAAAGTATTATATATGTCATGTTGTCCTTAGAAGTTAGAAGTTAGTACTAGCAAAAGCAATTGTAAAAGAGATATGACACAACGAACAAAATTGTGAATAAATAATTACTCTACATCCCACAAATTTCTATAAACACTGCCTACACAGATCTAAATGGTGTTACACACTAGATCTAGCATGTAAACGCATATTTTTGTCGTTTGATCGATTTTCTGTGGTTGGATATCGATGGTTAGACGAAACAACAATATGTTTTGATTTTTCATCTAATAAAAAAACAAAAGTAAACAACATATCTACCTATATTGTTGTTAGATTGAGCAATGTATCTTTATTTTCTAATATTATTTTGTTTTTTTTTATCTTTCCACAGTATGTTTTTCTAGTAATTCATAAATGCCATGTCTGATTTGTTATTACTTTACAAATGAAATGAATATGCTCTGAAAGCAAATCTCCCAGATAACTCTTTTGACCCGCTACGCTAGCAGTACGGATTGGATCAATAAGTTTTCCTTCTCTTTTTATTATCTGAATGGAAAAATGCCAATCATAAGGCCTTTATGAACCCGACCCAAAACCAAAAATTAACCAATCCAATTCATGAATAGCCATCGTGTAGAATTGTAGTCTTTCTTCGTTCCTCGACGAATGAGAAAGAGAAAACTGAGTTGAGTATAATTTAAAATAGAAGGTCCCAAACATGAAAAACGGACTGAACAAAAATGAGAGGTTCTTCATAGTATAAATGTGGTAAAATAATATTTTGTTGTACCAAAAACGAGAGGTGTATGATGTTTTCGCCTAGAATATATATTACATCTCTTTCAGCAGTTTGAATACCAAAGACCTCCCACCAATGACTCAATTGCTTCTCCAAATATACAATTTACAGCCTCCTCTTTTTCCGGAACAATAACATTGCACCAAAATATCTAATTTGCAAAGGAATAATAAACGAAGCATCGATTCTGGAGGACCGAAACAGACTTAAAAATAATTCAAATTCTCATACATAATTGGTTTCTGGAATTGTTTGAATCGGAAGAACTTTTCCCACCAATGGGTTGCCTCCCTTGCTCCAGCCGCCTATAAAACTACCCAAATCCCCTCTCCCTTCTTCCAGGAAGCAGGAACCAAGTAGAGTTTTTTTCGTTTCTCCCCTTCTTCAACTTGAACTTGTTCAAGTAGAGAGGAGAGAGGAGAGAGGAGAGAGGGTAGGCTAGCTAGGCTAGACCACTTAATTAACCATGGCTACCGACGGGGAGATACAGAGGATAGGGAGTCTGAATAGGACCCTCAGCCAGAGCCTCGGCCGGCAGCCCAGCATGGTCGCCAGGATCAAGGATGCCGCCTTCTCCAACTCCAAGAGGTCTTCTGCAGCGTCCAGGCGGTCGACATACGAGGCCGAGAATGACGAGGAGGCGCTCATGTGGGCTTCCCTCGAGCGGCTGCCTACTTACGCCAGGGTCAGGACCGGCATTCTGAACATGCCTGAGGGACAGCAGAGGGAGGTCGACATCAAGCACCTCGGTATTATTGAGAAAAAGGCGCTCCTCGACCGCCTCATCAAGAATGCCGAGGAGGAGAATGAGCGTTTCCTGATGAAGCTCAGGCGTCGTATTGACAGGTCAGTTCATGAGTTTAATTCTGATCAATTAATTAACCGGCACAGGACTCTATATAGTATATACTGCTTGATGCCAACTCTTGGTTTCTGAATTCTGAATTTCTGATCATGAGCGAACCAATTGCAGAGCTGGAATTGAGATGCCTACGGTTGAAGTGCGCTATGAGAAACTCAAAATTGATGCCGACATTTATGTGGGCACAAGAGGATTGCCAACACTCTCAAATACATTTTTCAACTCTTTCATGGTACGTACCATAATTTCTGTTATTTTGTCCCCACCTTAAATTCAATTCAATTACTTTACAAATTTATAATCATCAAATTCGAAACAGAACACAGTGCATGATCAATTATACAGAATGCATGAAAAAAAAAAAGTTCTTTTAATAACTTTATTTGTTTTTCGACTGCACAATATAACTACAAAATTGTCATCTTGCGGAAACTGTAACATTCGAACATTGGCCATCTGAGATGTTATCATTCAATTCATCATGAGTATTTTAACATTTGTGTTCCTCTTTAAATAAGCCCATTGGTCAAGCTCTTAATATGGTACAAAGTAACAAGAAAGAACTGACGATACTGCACGGCATCAGTGGAATCATCAAGCCTCGCAGGTAGAATGTCAATTGTTCTTGTTAAGCTTTAAATTATGTTTGATTTTTAATTAACAGGCCCAATTTGTTTTTTATTCCAATTTAACGTGTTCTGATTCATTTTTTCCTTATTCAGAATGACACTACTGTTGGGTCCTCCAGGAGCAGGAAAAACCACATTGCTAAAGGTCCTGGCTGGAAATTCTGACAAGGATCTCAGGGTACTCCTATTTACTATTAATTATATCCATTGTTGCAAGAAGACTGTCTGGATTTTCCTTATGCCTTTTAATAATAACTTTGGTGGATAAGTAGTTTCTTCGCCGGTATAATTGTGACCCAGGTGGTAATGTAAATATTTTCAAACTGTAAGCGTGAGGGTTCGATTGAACCTTGACATGGTATGTAAGCATGTAGTAACAGTTGACACCAATGTTTTTAATACCCTACCGGCCATCAAACCGGCCAAGGCAGCGACATGTTGTTTTACCAGTGATTACCGGCTTGTATTTCTTCTAATATAATATATATATAACAAGATATTTAAGCAAATAGGGTCACTTGGCCCAATGGATTGAGCTGCTGAAAATTTCTGGTAAAATCGGGTTTCGGATCACATTACCCTCCAGGAGCAGGAAAAACCACATTACCCTCCAACGGGTTTTAGTAGTCATTTCCTACTGGATGGTGATCCAAAACCTGGTTTTACAGGAAATTTCCGGTATGCGGTAGGGTTTTAAAAACTGTGGTTGACACAATATAAGAAAAAAGAGTATATTCAAATAAAACCATATTGTTGTGACGTCAAAAGACAAAAATAAAGTAGAAACATGGGCTAGATTTAACCTTAAGGAACGTACATAACATCAACTTTCTCCTTGAATTACTTCTTATCCCTTCTCATATAATTTCTTTCTTAATGCCAGAAAACAAATTCAAAATATTGCAAGTTCTTACGTTTGCATAGAGAATATGATATGGATTTAAACATAATGGTTTAATTTTGCTCTTAGTTTTAAATGAAGTTATGAAAGTGTTAAATATAAAGGCATAATATAGAAATTAAAATGAAAACGTTCGAAATATTCTCTATTAATTATTGATATTAATTTATTGTGTTTTGGCAAACTGTTCTAAACAGATACAAGGAAATATAACATATAATGGGCATGGGTTGAACGAGTTTGTTCCTCAGAGAACCACCTCTTACATCAGCCAACATGATACCCATTTGGGAGAGATGACTGTCAGAGAGACACTATCTTTCTCAGCGAGGTGCCAAGGAGCCGGCACTCGTTATGGTATTAATTATTCTATTTGGATTTTGGAACAAAGATATTTTTAATGGAAATTCAAAAAAAAGCGCGTGAGCGCGTCCACACACACACACACACACACATATATATATATGGTTCCCAGTTTACTGTCATATGTAATCGATAATTAAATTACTACTTTGCCTGGCCATTTGTAGAAATTCTTTCTGAGTTGTCAAGAAGAGAGAAGGAAGCTAGGATTCACCCGGATCCCGATATTGATGTTTTCATGAAGGTTTTGAAATATAATATTTCCAACTTTTAATATTTGAATTTTCAGTATGTCTGCAAAACAAAAGAATCAAATCTCCTAACCTTTTCTATTTTTTTTTCTATTTCAAAGGCTATTGGAACTGAAGGAAAAGAAGCCAATATAATCACAGACTATGTGTTAAAGGTACATTTTCTCATTATGATATTTCAATAATATACATCATCAACTAATCAAGCATAAGTGCTTACATAATTTTGTCTTTTCCTTTGCAGCTTCTAGGGCTTGAAAATTGTGCCGATACAATTGTAGGAAATCAACTTATCAGAGGTATATCTGGTGGAGAAAAGAAGCGTGTTACTACAGGTAATTACAATCAGCAGACTGTGTATACTTGCATATGATGAAAAATAAAACTTATCATGACAGAAACATTTTCCTTGATCTGGAGCAAACACAAAATTTCATATGAGTAATCTGTCAAATTTAATTCTACGAATTTGCTCGGATAAATTAAAACAGGGGAGATGGTGGTCGGTTCTGCAAATGTTTTTCTGATGGACGAGATATCAACGGGGCTGGACAGTTCGACAACTTTCAAAATTGTGAACTGCATCAGGCAGTACAACCACATCTTTGGGACCACGACTGTAATATCACTTCTGCAACCGTCACCTGAGACGTACGAGCTCTTCGATGACATCATTCTGCTCTCTGAGGGACAACTTGTCTATCAGGGCCCACGTGAGTACGTTCTTGAATTCTTTGAGTCCATGGGGTTCAGATGTCCTGTTAGGAAAGGTGTTGCCGATTTCCTTCAAGAGGTATATCCTTCATACACAAATTGCGTACATTTTGTTAACAATTCCTTAAAGATTGCATGTACTAAATGTAACTTCGTTTCATAATTGACAGGTGACATCACTCAAGGATCAGCAACAGTATTGGATGCGAGATACCCCATACAGGTTTGTGCCTGTGAATGCATTTGCCGAGGCATTTCGATCCTTCCATGTAGGCCGAGCTGTGGAACAGGACCTCGCCATTCCATTTGACAAATCAAAGAGCCACCGTGCTGCTCTAACGACAGAAAAATATGGTGTCGGGAGCAAGGAACTCTTCAGAGCTTGTTTCGACCGACAGTTTTTGCTAATGAAAAGGAATATGCCTATTTACCTCTTCAAGGCTTTTGAAGTAAGATTTATTCGCCAGACGCTGCTTTTAGAAACTTTCATTTGTTCAAACTGACACAACTTCTAAATTAAAATTTTTTAGAAAGCAAATTATTTGGTTGATAGACACTAACCAAATTTGCAATGATTAATTATTGCAGCTCGGGTTTTTGACACTTGTCACAATGACAGTGTTCTTTCGCACAAAGTTGCACCGTAGAGATGTTACAGATGGTGTGATCTACATGGGAGCACTCTTCCTTGCGTCGACCACCATTATGTTCAACGGCTTGGCAGAGCTTGGCATGACCATCTTTAACCTTCCCGTCTTCTACAAGCAACGAGCAAGCAGATTCTATCCTCCCTGGGCTTACTCCATCCCTGCATGGATTCTGCAAATACCTATATCCATTCTGGATGCTGCTGTATGGGTCTTCCTTTCATATTATGTCATCGGATTTGATCCTAATATTTTCAGGTAATACAAAATTTAAGACAGATTCAAATTCCTCTTTCTTTGATATGATTTGATTATGCTTTCAAGACTACTTCTGCTCCTCGACAGTACAATAATCAGAAACAACTAATTAAGCAAATTAGATTATTTCTTAATATGACACAAAAGTTTTTTTTTTAAATCTTTAGAATGCTGAAGCAATTTCTATTGCTAATTATGGTAAATCAAATGGCATCTGGACTCTTTCGGATGGTTGCTGGTATTGGAAGGGATCTTACAATTGCAACAACCTATGGTGCCTGTGCAATCATATTTTTTGTGGTTCTAGGAGGCTTCATTATTTCAAGAAGTACTTTCTTATTCCTTTTCCGCAACTCCATTTCAGCTTGCCTCTTTACTAATTTATTCAGTGGAATGAGAGCTCAATTTCTAAATTATGCTATGGTATATGTGTACAGAGGACATTAAGGATTGGTGGATATGGGGTTATTGGATGTCACCGCTTGCCTATGCACAAAACGCCCTTTCAGTCAATGAATTTTTCGGCCATAATTGGAGAAAGGTTAGATCTAAGTTCTGTTAAATGTTAGATTTGTTCCTTTTAATGAATTCAATGCGACTTCCTAGCTATAGAATTTTCTAGTTAATTAAAATATGCTGGAATCTGTAGTATTATCAACTTAAATTGTTGACAATCCCTAGCTAATGACTCTGAAATATTGCCATTCACGTACAGGATGTTCCTGGAACAGGAGAAACTCTAGGTCATCTCGTGCTCAAGTCTCGCGGTGTTTTTGCAGAGTCAAATTGGTTTTGGATTGGTTTTGGCGCCCTGATTGGATTCACTTTTCTCTATAATTTCCTTTTTACCTTGACTCTCACCTTTCTTGATGGTTAGTTGCTATTAAGGAGTAAAAATCCAACTATCTTGTTTTAGAACATATGTACTTCCACAAACGATCAGCGAGGGCTTAAAATTTCTAACTACATATTTTGTTCAATGATTGATTGAATTGCAGCATATGGGAGTGAGCAACCGACAATCTCTGAGGAGACATTACGGGATAAGCACATTTATCTAACTGGCGAGGGCTTGGGAGCTCAACAAAGAGGTAACAAACTTCTAATGAAGAGTAGGTAATTCAATTGAATTTAAATTTTATACACGACTATGTAGCTATGAGCCCTCAGTTCTGGAACATTTATTGGTTTTATGTCAAACACATATTTCTTGAAGCTGATACCATTAGAGTTAATAGAGTATCATCTTTGAACCATCCTCCATACCATCACAAATGCAGAGAACAATGTGCAGAGGAATGGAAGTGCGAGAAACAATGTGCAGAGAAATGGAAGCCAAAGAGAGAGAGGAATGGTGCTTCCTTTCACACCCCTTTGTCTTACTTTTGAAGATATGAAGTACTCTGTTGATATGCCTCCTGTAAGTTCCGAACAAATGTTTAAAGCACAGAAGTATACATTTTTGTTGTTTTCTAAATAAAACTCTTTTTTTCTTATTTTTAATCTTAATTAATATTCACCAATCTGCAGGCAATGAGAGCACAAGGTGAGACTGCCGATAAATTGATGCTCCTTAAAGGGGTTAGCGGGTCCTTCAGACCAGGTGTGTTAACTGCATTGATGGGTGTTACTGGTGCGGGTAAGACCACACTAATGGATGTTCTTGCGGGTAGAAAAACAGGAGGGTATATCGAAGGAAGCATCAAGATTTCAGGCTATCCCAAAAACCAAGAGACGTTTGCACGTGTATCGGCATATTGTGAACAAGTTGACATTCACTCCTCATTTGTGACCATCTATGAGTCGCTTGTCTTCTCTGCTTGGCTTCGACTCCCAGCTGAAGTCGATGCAGATACAAGAAAGGTTTGTTGTATCACAAAATTTCATCATCAGTAACACAATTAATAATATTATCAATTCATATATTCTGCATTTAATTTGTTTCTTCTGTATTTTTAGCCCCGATGGCAGGTAATATACTGGATAATTTTTTTCCAAATAGAATCTCTTTACAATTTCAATGTCAAGAGTGAATCATTGCCCTCATATTAGACTGCATATCCCAAATATGACTTGAATGTTCCAATTCTCACTTGATTTAATAATATTTTTAAATTGAAAAATGCATATACAGATGTTCATTGAAGAGGTAATGGAGCTTGTGGAACTTACCGCCTTACGAGATTCAATTGTCGGAACAGCTGGCGTTAATGGGTTGTCGACTGAGCAAAGGAAAAGGCTTACAATAGCAGTCGAGTTAGTAGCAAACCCATCAATTATTTTCATGGATGAACCGACTTCCGGTCTTGATGCCAGAGCTGCTGCAATTGTCATGAGAACCGTTAGAAACACTGTCAACACTGGACGAACTGTTGTCTGCACCATTCACCAGCCAAGCATAGATATCTTTGAGTCCTTTGACGAGGTATGTAATTGTCTACATTCATTTTGTTTAGTTGCAATCTACCTACATCAAATAGAATAACATTTCCATTTATCCAAATAGCTCTTCCTACTAAGGAAAGGAGGACAAGAGATATACTTCGGTCCATTGGGACAAAATTCCTGCCAACTCATTGAGTATCTTGAGGTAAAAATACCATATCTAGAGTCTTGACTGAAATTCCATAATGTATACCAATTTTGAAGCCTATGGTTTTCTATTTTGGCATACACAACGTAACCCTATTTGACTGTATTATTTCAAAAAGGGCATCCGAGGTATAAAGAAGATCAGAGAAGGTTATAACCCTGCAACGTGGATGATGGAAGTTACGGCAAAATCACAAGAGGAGTTGCTTCGTGTGGATTTCAATGAGATATACATGAAATCGGATCTCTACCAGTGAGATTATATTACATTATTCATAGAAAAGAGCACATATAGCAAAGAAACGATGATTTTTTGCTAACGTAATGTGATATTAATTACAGGAAGAACTTGTCTCTAATAAAGGAATTAAGCGTACCTCCTCCAGGTTCGATGGACCTCCATTTCCCGTCCCAATATTCACAATCATTCGCGGTACAGTTTGAAGCATGTCTATGGAAACAGAATTTGTCATATTGGAGAAACCCTTCCTACAACATTATCAGATTTGTTTTCACTTTCATCATCGCCTTATTTTTTGGGACCGTGTTCTGGAGGAAGGGCCAAAAATGGTATGTGTCAACATGTTATCTATGTACAACTTGAAATGCAGTAATTACATAAAGGCATAAATGCTCTTTTTTCAATTCCCCCTTTTACAGGGGAAGGGTGAATGATCTATTCAATGCCATGGGTTCAATGTATGCCTCTTGTGTGTTCCTTGGAGTAAAAAATTCATCGTCAGTTCAACCGGTAGTTGATCTCGAGCGTGCTGTCTTTTACAGAGAGCGAGCAGCTGGGATGTACTCTGCTATACCCTATGCACTCGGCCAAGTAATTATTATGTTTCTTTCCTACATATTCTCAGTGCAGTTCTTTGTCAGCCCAAATTAAAAGGCATATCTATCTTCTTAGCTAATCCAGCTTCTTTCTTTACTAATGTGATGCAATGAATGTTCCAGGTTGGAATTGAAATTCCATACAATTTCATCCAGTCAATAATGTATGGTGTACTGGTGTATGTATTGTGCGACTACAAATGGACGCTGTACAAGGTGTTCTGGTTCTGGTTCGTGATGTTCTTTACATTCCTGTACCACACCCTTTATGGCATGATGTCGGTTGCCATGTCACCAAACTTCCACATCGCGGCTGTCGTCGCTTCAGGATTTTACAGTCTGTGGAACATTTTCTCTGGATTTGTTATCCCTAGGCCGGTGAGTATACATATATATAATCAATTCAAAATATTCTTGTTTGGTTTCTAATGAATGAGAGATTTAACTAATTTGCTGATTACCTGTACGCAGAGAATCCCGATTTGGTGGAGATGGTTCTACTGGACGTGCCCGATTGCATGGACTTTGTACGGTTTGTTGGTGTCGCAATACGGAGACATAGAGGATGTGCTTGACAACGGCCAGACTGTGAAAAACTTCCTCAAGAGCTATTACGGATTCAAACGGAGCTTCATGCCGGTGGTGGCAGTATGCATAGTTATGTACACCATCCTCTTTGCTTTTGGATACGGATTCGCACTTAAGAAACTCAACTGGCAGAAGAGATAATTAAGAAGCTTGAGGCCATGAATTAGCTACTTTTCAATGATCTTGATTTCCTTTTTTATATATATATATTGAATTTTTCTTTTCTTTTGACTTGAAGAAGTTTGTGTTGAAGTGCAAATATATAATATTGGGCGCGCGCGTGAAGTTAAGGGTGTATTAAAATGTTTTTTTATTTATTTTTGTGCAGCTAATGTTGGGTTTGTAAAATTCAAATGAGGTTTTAAGATATTGAATTACAAAGTACGCTGTTGCTTGAAAATTGAAGTGAGAAATTTGGAATTGGATGGAGGAAAAACCCAAAGTAAATAATTATTTTTACATCATCAAAAAAAGAAACAATAATTTCAAATTTTAAAATTTTAAAATTTCAAGATTTGAAATTAGAAATTTTGAAATTTAAAATTTCGAAATTTATTTTACTTCAAATTCTTTTTTCATTTCTTAATGATTTAATGTAATGAGGGTATTGTAGATATTTTTAAAAAATTAGAGTGATTTTTCTTTAATTTGAATGGCATATCTCTAAATTTGATAGAAAATAATGGCATAAAACTAATTTTAACCATTTTATAGTAGTTGATATCTCATAATTATATATATGTTTTTGGCCATACTTAGCACCAAAATAGCACTCAAACCATTATAAATGTCTCATTATTAACTGTGTTTTCTAGGATTTTGTACTGCCGTCGTTTCTATCTCTATTTTATAGAATTCTCGTGGAAATTGAAGACAAGACGCCTCAGACATGGAGAATGGAGTCCAACCCTCAGCCAGACGACTCATTCCTGGCTCACACATGCGTGCCTAGGTCTAGACTACATCACCATGGGCCGAGACAGATCATAGGCCCTGGTTTCAACCCATTTCACCTCATTTGCCTTCCATTTCGGTCCAAAATCCTCTGATTTCGGTCCGAAATCTAGTTATGGAAATGAAATTTTGGCAAGTTTAAAGAATAGAAAGCGCATTTCTTGCCCTAGCCGCCTCTTGACTGACCCGGGGGAGTATATAGGCACATGTTTTCCATCAGAGAGGGACTCTTCTTCCACTTTTGATTTTCTCCACCTTTTACCATTGATTTCTAGGCGTTTTTGGCTCTTTCGACGGGTTTTCTTGAGGAGCAGCAGTGTTTGTGTGCGACGGCAGCGATCTTGCATCTCCGCATCGACTCCTTGGCCTTAGGACAACGAGTATTTGCATTGGACATCTCGGTTTACTCTTTTATGCGTATGCTTCGTTGTTTTATGACTTGTATCTTATTTATTTGCATGATATTTGTTATTTCTGTTATGAGCATGTTAGGCTAGACCCTTTATGATGTCTTAAGGGTAGTTAGTAGATTGATTTGGTATTTTGTGATGACTTGATTATTTATGCTATGTTTATGTGATGTGTTTTGTTGAGATTGATTACTTGCTTAGTTAATTTGATTACTTGCTTGATTGTCTACTTAATGATGTCTGCAGCACCGTTAGGGCATTAGACAAGAACAATTAATTGATTAGTTGAGTATATAAAATAAGCCAATCACTCGAAAGAGGAGGTTAGTTGCGACCGATAGGTGCAACTTTTATTGATCCGACAGGACCTTAAATATTTCTAGAACCCCAACTTAACTCACTTAAACAATTAAATTAGAACAAAAGTATAGGTTTAATTGTTTATAAGGCGAAAACCAAGTTCCAAACCAAGTTAGAATCGAAATCGCGAAAGCTGAGGTCATAACTTAGGTCTGGTTGTTAAGTACCCTTCACATTGCATCGTGTAGAGATATTAAGTCGAAACATTTATTTTAAAAACAATTTCGGACCGAAATAGTAAGGATTTCGGACCGAAATCCATACATTTCGGACCGAAATCAGCCTCTGTCTAGATGAAAATCGAAGGCTGAGGTGTTTTACAGCCAAATCAATTGAACACTAAACCCTAAGATATTGCCTGCATTTATTTGAATATCTAAAAACACAAAAACCAACCCAAAAATATTTTATAATTATTTTATTAATTTCAATTGTTATTTAATTGTTTCTTTTAAATTAAATCCTCACAAATTTTATTTGTCTAGCTTTTGAGAAAAACTAAGTCCGGTACTCATTTTTACCGTCCCTTGGGTTCGACTCTTAACTTTACCAGAATGATTAGTAAGATAGAACAAGGTTATAAATTCATTTGACCTAGGTTTTAAAGCCTTTATTAGTAGTACAAAACTAATTTACAATATAAAAATAATATATCTCTAATTATCTATTTTTCGTAGTTACATATATCTAACTATTCCTATTATTATTGGTCCAGGGCTTACCTCATCTGGACCTCGAGGTCCTGGACTGGACGAACATTTATTAGCTTTTCAGAACTATTGAATCATAAATTATGAAGACTTGGAGAGCGGTAGGTGAATGTGAGTATGTTTTTTTTTTTTTTTTTTTTGAGGGTGAAATGTGAGTATGTGACGAAACCTTGTCGCTCAATTTCAAAGTCAAAAGTTGCCTCTAAACGGTCCAACCTACTATTATATTAATTAATTATTATATTTTATTATCCATTTCATGTGGACCCTTAACTTACCGGCAGTGTTTTCAATACTCTACCGGTTATCGAAAAATTCTAGTAATACCGAGTACAGAAACAGTGACCAAAACGACCATATTTCATTTTGTGAGAGAAAATACTGAAAAATTCCATAAAATATCAGAAACTACTGAATTTCAGTCACTAGACCGGTTAAGGTGCCGGTATGGTATTGAAAACACTGCTTACCCGTTAGCAGCTAGAAAATTTATCAATTGTTTATATTTTTGCTTCATTTTCCATTTTGTATCTAGGGCCATAGCATACTCATCTGCCCACTGCCCACTTGGCTTACAATTACCACAATAATTAGGTCCATGAACGCGCGCGCTTTAAATTAATTTTTAATGCTATACATAACAGTATTACACTAATTAGCTGATATTAGAACTCCACCTCCATGTCTAAAATTTAAATGGCTGATTGATCAAGCCACTTAATTCCATCTTCATTTCAAAATTCTTAGGAAACTGAATTGTACATGTTTTAAAATTCATTCCACTTTTATTGTATCACTATCACTACTCCTTATAAGAAACACGGATTAAAAAATGTATCATCTTTAGATCTATCTTGTATACTCACGTGCAGAGTTCACCGGGCAAAATTATTTTAACCTGAATGGTACCCCAAGTAGAGCTCTCAACGTGACAAAAAAGCACGTGATTCTGTTTCGATTAAGCGAAACGAAACAAATAACATAACCGATTTTGATTTCGTTCTAATAACGAAACAGTAAACGAAACGCAGAATCATACCATTTCGAACTGTTTTGCCTCTTTTCAAACCGTTTTATATGTAAATTCTGAAGTGGAATGAATAATAAAATAATATTCTATACCGTTTTAAAAATGAAACGGTTAACGAAATGAAATCTTATACCATGTTTCTTAACGAAACAGCAAACAAAACAGACTGTTTCGTGCATTTCGGCCACGTTTGACGGCCCTAACCCAAGTGGGCAAGTGGGTTGTCAATTGTAGAAGGAAATTTAAATAATTTATTTTATTTATATATTTTTTTTTAATCATCCCGTAGGATATAAGTGGGTTGCCCTGCCCATCGTAGGCGGTTATATATTGCTACTATATACCCCTGATTGGGGAAGGAAATGTATCAATCCATTGTATGTTGTCCGGCATTCCAAAATAGATTTTTGTACGGAATGTTATCTGCATAATGAAAAAATTAAAACAAATATATTGATACAAAAATAGTATTTTAAGTTATTTGATATGTTCTACGATTTTTTTTAAATAGTATTTTGTATTTTTATGTTGAGAGATGTTATGAGTTTATTTTTTGATAGAATTTTTGTATATATTATCGTAAAACTAGATAAAATCCAGTGCTTCCAGATTAATCATTCGTTTCACTTCCAAAATATTTTTAATATTTTTTTTTACTCATGTTATTTCATTTATGTAATTAAAATATACCTTTTGGCCTTTAAATTGTTTCAATCCCTTCCTAAATATGCGTTCTTTAAAGGTCGAAATGCATTCATGTTATGTTATTCATTTTTATAAATTATAAAAAAAAAATTTTTGTGTTTTTGATTGTTGGATGCTTTAATAAATTCATCTTTCCTTCAAATTTTATGTGCATGATCATAAAATTATTGATAATTTACTGCTATTAAATTTTCTATTATCCAAGATTTTAAAATATTTTGCATGAATTTTCATATTTTAATAATTGGACCAAATTTTATTTTATCTTATAAAACGTTTCAACGTTTTTATAGATTTCTTTGAGCAATATAAATTATATTGATGCTATAAATATTATATTAAATTTATTGATGCCAAAGTTTTATATTTTGAATGTTAAAATAATTTTTATCATTTTCAAAGCATATTTTTATTTTAGAAGTAAATATTATGATTTTGGTATTTTTTTAAAAAAATTTTAAAATATTATTAGCCATCCAATCTAAAAAAATGAAAGAAAATTGATTGTGCAATGCTCTCGCACTACTAATCTTATTATATCAAATACTTTTTATACCCAATATTATTATAATGCTTATATATTATTATAAATATTTGTACAAATAAACAGCACATAAAAAATATATAGATCGTGAAATGCGCAAATGCCCGCTAGTATCGTATCATATCTCGATTTTGTCCTTTTTTTTTTGACACAAAAATAAGGGTCATGCCCTTATCTCTTTTCATTGAAAATAAAAGTTCTCAAGTCTAGCCAGTGGCTAAAGATTGAAGGTACAAAATAAGGAAACTAAAAATACATTACAATTTACAAAACAAAACAAAGGTGGAACGGAGGTAGTAATTAAAAAGCTAAACTGCACTATGACCAAAAGAGGCAGTAAAGAAAAGTAAAGGCCCTCAGAAATGGTGAAAGAAGAGTGTTCCTCCATGAGGTCAGTAGTAGGATTAAATAATAAAGGGTAATTCTAATGTGGATACAAAAAAATTTAGACCGTCCATTTCATATCAATCGGACGGTCGAGACAATATTCTATACTTCCGCACATCTCATCAACTCGGTTTTTTCTCCATTAAATTGAACGGCAAACTTTTTCCGGAAGGGCAAAATTGTCCATCTAGTTTTTTTTCTCTCTTCGCTCCCATTTCCACTGTTCTCTGTCTCGACCTTCTCCCCCAAAATCTCCAATTCCGATTGTCACCGATTTCGACATATCCACCTCCTCCTGTCCCGAATCATCTCCTCTCCTCAGTCTCTTTCCCCCCAACTAGCAACACTCCCTCCTCCTCTTTCTCCTACTACCAGAAATGAAGATTGAGATGGAGATCGAGGTAGAAATTGAAATATAGAAATAAACGAGCGAGAGACGACAAAGGCACATCATCTCCGTCTGATTCGGAGTTGGAATTCGCCGCCTCTGTCTTCCCTCTTCTGCTCACCTCCGGCTTAAAGTCGGAAATGGACTCGAGGACAAAGCTTCATCAATTATGCGTTATTTTCATCTTCTCTTTTACCTTCTATTTTATTTTCATTTTTAATAGAAGCAAGAATGCTATTGTTAGCTAATCTCCTTATACCCCGGTACCAATTGGTACAAATTGATGATATTTTCTACTCACAACAAGGGCTCTATTTGTTTTTTAGTATGGTCGTTTTTTTTATTTTGCATCTCACATGGTTCTATCTAAAATTTTGCCTGCTTTGTTACATTTAATTTGCAAGAAAATTCAAGGTATTGATAAAACATATAATTTTCATTTATGATAGCGGTAAGCATTTAGGGTTTAGTTGCTTACGACTAGCAGATGATGAGATTCTGTGATTTGATCACATCTCATATACCTCCGTTCCTTAATATTTACTGCTTAAAATTAGTTTTCATGATACAATTTAGTAGTGTTTGTGATACTGATACATAGTACTTTGTCTTATTGGGCAAACTTGCCAACTCTTTCGTCAGGTAAATATTGTAGTTTGCTAGTTAATGTAACTTATATTGGTAATTTGAATTGATATTTTATCCATATTTTGTAGGATGGCGCCGCTTTCTCTGCTGAAGTTATGGACCATGAGGCTAGATATGATATATTTGGTTCACAAAGAGACTGTGAGGGTTGGCACCTCATGGTTCCAGTAAGAACACAATGTGCATAGTAAATTAACTTTCTCTGAATGATAAAGCAATTGTTTTGTACTGCTGGTTTGCTCTAGTTTGCTTTCCTTGATGTATAGTTCCGTGAAAAAGATAGATGTGAGGGTTCTTTTGTAAAAACTTCATTTGAATCTGATTATGTTCGCAATTAGTAGAATTCATAGTTTATTACATAGAAACACAGTATGATAAAGAAGATAAAGGGTTTATTACACAGGTATCTCATTCTTGCTTTCGTCAAATTCTCTAGGTAATTTGATTGGTTAGATAAGTCTTGGTTAGTAGGTCATACTTTTTTTCTATATTCTCACAATAATGTAGAAAATGGAGGTGCTCTTGGTAAAATTACATGAGCCTTGTCAAAAGGTCAACCGAGGTCTACAACCAATTTTGTCAAGTTTATTGTAAAATAGTATGATCAGATGTTTATGTGTAAGTTAGATACCATAATATGTGATAAAGGATCACTACTTGCAAACAACTGCTTGTTTTACCTCTCTTAATGTCCTTTTACGTTTGCTATGTTCTGCAGTACAAAATTAGATACTTGGCCGTACTTTTGTTAACTAAATTAGTATGGTGTACAAACTTATATACTTGACCCTGAGAAAAATGAATTGTGTTACTAACTAACCTCTTTTATTTCAGGTTCAAAAATGTATCCATGAGCCTTTTTTTTTAAGCCATTTTATTTTATACTTAATGAATTAAAAAAGTGTTTGTGATAATCTGGGTTTGTAAAACTTGTAAATACAAATTATATTTGTGTTATTTGATTTGCGTTTTCTATGCTAGAAGCAGTTACTATATTCATTGACCCTGCATGTGCTTTGGGTTAGCATTTAGCAAAGAATTAACAATACTGGTACACGCAGGTACCGACACAAAGCAGAAAAACACATAATAGGAAATCGGTAAATCCTCATCTACGGTTATTGACATTTGATTCTTTCACTTTGGGGGAAAATCTTTGTAAGGATTTACACGGTTAATCCTCGTTTAAGGTTTACACGGACGAGTATAGTATTTCCTATTAATTAAGCAAAGGACAGATTGGCTACTATTATGGTAAATTTAGGATGACAAGTATGGCTGGATGGGAACTTCCTTTTGCACCAAATGGGATCTAGTCCCGCGCGGGACCGTCCAGCTCCTAGATCACAGCCGTCTGATTTAATCTCAATGGCAAAGGGAGCCCCGTGCATGTAACCAGATTGATAGGCCCGAACCGTCCAGATCAGATCGGACGGTTCTAAGGCTGCGCTGGACGGTCCCGCGCGGGAGCGGATACGGATTCCTTTTGCACCGTCCAACAAGACTTGACGAGGAATTAAATCCATGCATTCATGTCTCCTTTTTTTTATTTTCTTTCTATTAATTTTTTCCGTGCATTCATGTTGGATACACCGTCCAATTGGATCATTTTTTACCGGTTAGCATGATATTAGATTGGGTATGTGTTCTAATTTTGATGAATCCTACTTCAGGTTGGGTTACGGATTTTGTACTAGTAATCCATGTATACTTCAACTCATCCGTTTATCATTATTTACTCCTCTCCACGTGACATTTTCTCATATTTTTATTTAAAAGATCTCCTCTCACGATCTTCTCCTTAGTCATGCACGTTTTCTATGCTTTTCACAAGACCTTGAAAGTTAAAAAATGTTTCGAATGCGTCTCTAATTTATCTCGAACTAATTTGTAATAACCACAAAATGATTTATTATGTATTTTTATTTGATCAAAATTTTAATGTACTAAACTCGTTTGATCCGCTTAACCCGTAAAAATTCGTACATAAAAAAATTGACGGGTTGGTTTAGGTTACGGGTGGGTTAACTAAATTTATTTTCTAACTCGGTATTGTCGGGTTGGGTTCAATTTTTGCTAAAATATCATCAATCCACCCGTTGTACACCCCTACAGAAGACACCTTTCTCGATAATTTGACGACTATCCTAGATTATTATAATCCAATGAACTGAATTAAAATAATTTTAAATTCTAAAGTTTAGAATTTTATAATTGTAAAATTCTAAATTTTCTCAACTCAAAATTTTAAAATTTTCAAAATTAGAAATTTTAAAGTTTTCGAAATTAATATTTTCTTAATTTCAAAACTTCAAAATTAAATTTCAGAAATTAAAATCTTTTCAAAATGTTTAAATTCAAAATTTCAGAATTTTGCGATCTGGTCTATTACTTTTTTTTTAAATTAAAAAACAAAAGTAACTTCATGTGGACTATTCATTTTTATAAACAAAATAATAAAGTAACTTCAGCTGAAATTGTAGTAATAATTTGTACAATGATAAACATTATGTCTATAATTACATGTAGTTTTTGACATATGCAATTTACAACTTCAAGCTTCTTTATATAAGATTATATTTCCATTATTTTTTTTTCTATATGAACTTCGATTATAATCAATATGAAGGTCATATTCTGCTGCTTGAATCAGCCATTTGAAATTTCAATAATTAAGGCTCGAATCGTATTTAATGTCAAATATGTTTGACTCAAACATTACTCAAATTATTTTATATGATTTTAAAATCACATTCTATCAACAATATACCTACATAATAATTTTGTTTCATTAACTAACTAAGAAAATACAAGAAAAAATAAATTCACTTCCTAACTGTTGAACCCTAAAATATTCTCATAAATACCGGGGAACGGTAAAGAGGAATTTGATATTTTATACATAGGTCAGATACAGGAGGCGCCCGATAATCTGAAATTATCCTGGATAAATCAGGAGGGAATATTCGTAAGGATTTAATGTCGTGACAAAACAAATGGTGCTAAATCCCAAAGGTTATATTGGTATCCGTATTAATGGGAAAAATAAAATCACGATAATTTGGCATGCGATATATATTCCTGGAACTCACGAAAAACGCTGGATCATACCTTGAGGTGCAACAAGAAAATAATTATATAATTTCATGAGTGGAGTTATATGATTATACGCAATATTCAGACGGAAAAATATGTGCATAAAAAAAATCAAGGCATCAAGATTCGTGTGACAAATATTCCATGATCAAATTTTTACTGCTCTGGCCCACTTTGTTTCAGCCCAGCCCACATCAACGTAAAGTAAAAAAAAAAAGAAACGGAAGGCCCAACGGCCCATGATCCTTCCCGGCCCATCACAACACTCCGTCTCTCTCCTTCGTTCCGACTGATTTCGTTTCTGACGCACGCCATGACGCAGGAGATGGACCCTCCCTCTCGCACGCCTGTTGACAAACGAAGCCAAGTAATGATGGTAGGGAAGGGAATCTTGTTCTCCTCTCCTTCTCGCGCGGTGCACAGAGGCATACTGTACACATCTGTCTCCTCTCTCGCCTATTGAAACGCAATGATTCCATTGGCACACAAAGCCTAACTGCATTCACTTCTCCGACAGGTACTAACAGATAAGAGAGAATCCCAATGCCAATGGATAAGTTCATCTCTATCATCTCCAGTGGGGGCTGAGATGGAGAAGGTTCAATTGTTTGGAACTTGTAATCTGAGGTGTTGTTCAATTGATCGAAATAAAGATTAATCAATTTAATCCCATGGTCAAACTATAACTACGAAGCAGCTGTGAAAGCCAATGAGTTGTTAATTGAAGGGATTTTGAAGAATAGACAGATCAATTGTCTAAAATCTATGAACTCAAGTGTCGTGGACTAAGAAAAATGAGGCAAAGCAATGTTGAATTTTACAATCAGATTACAATCAAGAGATGTTATGAGAAGCTAATTAAGAGAACTAGTGAACGAAGTTCATTGTAACATGGAGCAACCACGGTTAAAGCCAAGTGTCACAATTAATAATCAGAAAATAAAAGGAAGGCAAACCAGGGAAGTGTTCAAATCCCCAATTTCAGCAGCCTTGATTGGAGGCATGTCATTCTTGTTACAAATCAAACTGAGGTTCAAAGAAGCATGCAATGATATCAGAAATTGAGTAATGCAACACATGCTTAAACTGGAGACCATATGACACAAAGGATCAATGCTGTTAGAAGGAAGAGGAGTGTCTCACTGTTGGCATAGTTGGCAAGAACAAAGAAGTAAAATCCCTTAGGTACAGAAAAGATGGAACAGTGAGGCTCAATAAAAAAAAAGTAAGATGCCCAGAGAAAAATGCAGGGGTAAAATCGTCCAATATTGATTATTGGTGCCCTCTACAGCACCCATTTGAGTCCCCTATAAAAGAGACACCTCAGAGCCATGCAAAAGAAGAACACAAGAGAGGAATACAAGGAGAAACGCACTCACACTCAATCAAGCTTTGGTCCAGAGATCACACAAGCCATAAAACACATACACTTTATATTTTGTGAGAGGGAGAGAGTAATTCAGTTGAATTAGGATAGCTACACTATATAAAAAAAAAACAAAAAAAGAGTGAAGTAGTAGAAGTAGTAGCTTTGTATTTTCAGCAGTAGTAGGAGTTATCTAATCTACATCCTTGTAATCTGTTTGGTGAAGTAAGAAAAGTTCTTTTCTTTCTCCTTGCAACACTCTTCCTATTTTCTCTTCTGGTTTATGCAAACATAATAGAAATGTAAGGAATAACTGATAAAACGTTTCATGTAAATATGTATATAAATGCATTTAGTTAATCTAAGCATTTAGTAAACAATGTAGGAAATAATCAAACACTTAGTTAATACTCATGTTTTACATTCTGTACTCATGAAGGCTAAAACAAAAATCACATTTGCATTAAGAAGATGTGAAGCTAAAATAGGTCATAATCAAGTATGCATCTTTAATTCTAAGCAAAACATCACATAAAATAAAATTGTGGACAACAACAAGGACAGCAAGACGAACAATGGACAGCAGGTTAAAATAAAAAAAAAAACAAAGGACAGCAAGTTTTGTTGGAGCTTCATGGAGCATTGCACAACTCACCTCATCAATGCATTGAAGAAGGAGATCACCAATCTAGGAGGAACTATACAGTAGAGGTTCATTTGTGTTAACTTGATAGCTTGTTATTCCCCATATGCAAGCTGTCAGGTTCATATATCTCTAATTCTTTTCCAATAGTTCCCCCTTCATCGCCATGGTCAGATCTAAATCAAGGAGAAACCTCATACTGCTATGGTCTTATGATGCAATAGGGGAGCTTCACATCTTCAGGGGCATGCCAATATGCCCTCCAGCTCCTCATTGCGCTCCCTGCATCGCCAAGAAATGGTAGCATTAAGGAAATTGATGGCTTGTCATCACAGCCATGGTTGTGCTATGGTGAAATTCTTGGTTGGGAGCAACTTATAATCAAATTGATGGTGCATCTCTCTTCAAGGATGTTCCTCCATACTCTTAAAACCGACATCAAGTCACAGCGGCACCAAGATGGTTTCAATCACCACTTCACCGCCATGGCAGGTCCTGGCTGAGGTGAAGCACCATGCCAGAGGAGCTCAGCAGCCAAATTGAGGCTACACCAAGCTTCAAGAATCTCTCACTATTCTCTCAGGCTTGCCAATTTGGTTCCACACTCACCAGAAGCTTCGAATTGCCGTCAAGCCTCATTAAACCCTAGCCGATTAGGGAGGGATGGTTACAGTGTAGGAGACGGAGATAAGCACGACTGGTGGACCCCCACGACGTCAGGAGAGTCTGACGATCTCTTATGGCCCTACATCAATGACTGGAAGCCACCCAGTCGAGCCAATCGCGCAGCCATGGCGGGGAGCTCCGTTGTGTTGTCGACGAAAGGGAAAAAGAGAGAAGGGGTCATCTCCCTGTCTTAGGTGAACATGGCTCAGCACATAACGGCTAATGCCGTATCACTGACAATAGGACCCACACGCGAGGGGATCAGCATTTCCATGAAACACTGGCTGCATAAGAGAAACAAAACAGATTCAATAAAAATCGTCCCAAATCCTATGATATTCTGTGGCATTTTTCGTGTGGCGAATCAACACGGTGTAATAACCCACTGACAACCAATCAGAAGGAGCCACGTGCTCCCCACATAGCTGATGTTGCTGTTGATTTTTTTTATTTCCTCCGCTGATCTGGACCAACCAGGAGCAGACATGTGGCCTATCCTGCTGAAGTGGCATCATTTTGTTGATGGAAAATTTAAAAATTCGTAGAAATTCAACCATAACTCAGAAAAATCCAAACCAAATTTCTACAGGACCAGAAAAATATGGAGAATACAGTCATGCCAAAACTATAATCAAAATCCCAACATAATATTTTAAATCCATATTCCAAGTTCTGGCCAATCACAAATTGCCACCTCAGCCTTATATTTATTTAAAAATCCAGCAACCTTTAAAAATCCATGAAAAATCACATGAGGTTCAGAAAAATACGAGGAAAAATCCTGGAAGCTTAGAAAAATAAGAGGAATCTGTTTGGCTAATCATCACCACTATAAACCTTACCAAATATATCCCTATCATTATTCTCTCTTGGATATTATAAAAAAAAAAGCCGTTCCGGCAAAGGCTCGAAGGCTCATGATCAAATCCCTGAAGGCATGGATAAATTCAGAAAGTCATACCGGAATACTAGCACGACCGAGTCTAGTGCTCCGTTTATGACTTGAGATAAAGCTCATCATAACATCAAGTGATCAAAACCACCAGACGGTCATCGTCACAGTGAAGGCAGATAAAAGAATGGAGACACCGAGTACTGTTGCTAACAAACAAGAGTACTGGTGAAGTATCAAGCTCAATGATCTGGTTAAATTGAGACTCGCTAGCCTCAAAATGATGGATAGTGAGATTTATCACGATGTCACGGGACTCTATCAAGAGACCCGAAATAATATGCAAATCAGATGAAGACCAAATCAATATTCAAGCAAACTGATAAAACCCCAAAGAGAAGGCAAATTACACCGCAAGATATTATCGGTGAAGAATATGGATTCAACCACATACGAGCAGAACTCTTTGCAGTCTGAGAAAAGTTCACAATGTTGTCCCAAGCCTGCTGAGACGATAGAAGCCATGATTATCAAAGGCACCCGCTCTCTCGAGAAGGCAAGAGGTCCTATCTTGAGTGTATGCAATCTACCCGCCAGAGATGAACATCTGCCAACACCGCTGACCCAGGCACACAACATTATGATTCCATCAAAAATATGCAAATATTGTCATTATGGACAAATTCCACATCATCATACCCGTACCTTGGGGAAGATCACACTTGTACTTCAGGAGTCTACGATTATCTGAGGCACCCGCTCTCTCAAGAAGGCAGGAGGTCCTAACTTGAGTGTTTGCAATCTAACCGCCAAGGATACATCGAGGCCAACACTGTTGCTGTAAACGACTCCCTCATATTATATCAAAGACCCTATCCCACATCATACCACCACATAAGATGGATCCATAATCCTTACCCAAATAATATCCTCATTCAAAAACCTTCAACATGTTCCTTAGTCACATTACTTATGCCTCAAACAGCTCAGTAACGTCGACTTAGTCTATCTTTTAAATCAACAACCAGATCTCACACAACAAAACTTACCTCTTTCGGTGCTGGAGGGAAATTACAATGTTCCGGTTGGAAGCCGGACATTACCTGAACACTCGCAAAGATTACCGAGCGTCACCCTATTGACTTTCCTTGGCTGAATGCTAAGCATTATGTCACATTGGCGCTTGATCAGGAATCAAGCGAAGCTTCAACAGTTGGTCAGAGACTGAGTGTTAGAGGAACACTCCCATGATCGAGAACCAACTGTTCATGACGTACCGGTCGGCAGCCGGACGTTGCTTGAACGCTTAGCGTCATTTGAGTGACTCGTCTTGCCTAGATGTCAAGCATTACGTCACATTGAACGATTGGTCAGAGACTGAGCGTCAGAGGTACGCTCCTATGATCGAGAACCAATTGTCACCCGCACCTGAGGAAGCCGAGGGACAGCTGACTTAGGTAGCACCCGCGCGCATAAGATTTTTGGACGCCCACAAACTCAAGGGTCTGGCGAAGGATAGTTTCAATGCTTCGGGTGAGAGCCGAACTGTTGAAACCTTGGATATTTCAGGTGGCAGCTGAACTATCTACTGAACGTTTGAATAGCAATCAGGGTTCCTTACGAGGTTTCGAGTAACACTTGGACTATCTGTATGATATCTCGGCTGGCTACCAAGTATCATCAGAGTATTCCAAAGGAGGATCGAACCGTCTGTTCAATACCCGTTTGGCGAACAAACGTCACTTTAACATCTGACTGGCATCCAGATGAAGTTCGGACACTTCAGGTGGCAGCTGAATTGTCCATTGAACGGCCGACTAGCAATCAGATTCCTTTCAACATTTCGAATAACAGTCAGACTATTGTTTGATACCTCGGCTGGCTACCAGGTATCACCTCAATACTCTGAGTGAGGATCGAATTGTTACTTATCTGATTGGCGAGTGGACGTCACTTCAACGCTTCGAAGAATAATCGAGCCATCTGTCTGATAAGCTGGCTGGCTACCAGATATCACTTTCAGAGTCTCAATTATGATCGAATCGGAAGGGAACATCTGACTGGCACCCAGATGTCACTTTTAAACGATTCGAATAGCAATCGGACCAATTGTTTGGTACCTTGGCTGGATACCAAGTATCACCCCAATACTCCGGATGATAATCGAATTGGCACTTAACACTTGGCTGGCAACCAAGCGTCTTCGGTTCAGGTGGCAGCTGAATCGATTCCTGGATATTTGACTTGCGACCAGATGCCCTGTCGACACCTCAAGCAGCAATCGGATAACCTGTGGGATAGCTTGGCTGGATACCAGATATCACCTCAGTATCTCGAATGATGATTGAACCGTCTACTCAATATCTGAATAGCAACCAAATGTCTCCTGAACGCTCTGGACAACAATCGGATTATCTGTTTGATATTCTGGCTGGCTACCAGATATCACCTCAGTACTTCGGGTGGAGATCGGAACGTCACTCAATGTCTGATTGGCAACTAGATGTCTTAACGATTCGAGTGACAGTCGAATCGTTCCCCTGATACCTTAGACGAAAACTAGATACCACCTCAACGCTTCAAATGGCAACTGGATCGTCTACTTGATATCATGGCTGGAAACCATGTATCAACGCAACGCTTCAAGTGACAAGAGAACCGTTTATTTGATATCTTGGCTGGAAACCGAGTATCACCCCAAGGAAAAGAAACCGAACATTGCCAAATGTCACTTCAACGCTTCGGGAGCAAACCGAACCGTCACTTTGAACATCGCCAAATGTCACTTTTAACGGAAGCCACTCCGTCTATTGAACGTCTTGGTCAGGTACCAGATGTCACTTAACGCTCTATGCCCATCGAACGAGTGTCACCCCGCTTCCCGGGAAAGATCAAGGGGCAACCGACTCGGGTCGCACCCGCGCGCATAAGATTTTAACGCCCATAAACCCAGGGGTCCGGCGTCTTTAACATCCACAAGCCCAGGGGCCTGATGTTAACTCAAAAAAAAAAAGAAGAAGAAAACAACCTCAAGCACCGCATCAACCAAATTTAACGATCTGATCAGGAATCAGATGTCATTTTCAGACAACCTCGACAAAGATCAACAGGAAGTCTAAGAAACCCGCTTCGGGAAGTCCATGCCTTATAAATACAAAATTCATACCAGAAGAGCTTAAACCTTGATTCCTCACATTACAAAGAGAACTCGGAAAACGAGAAGATTACAAGCGTCCAGCGACGGCAGTCAACCGTAACCTCTACAAGCTAAGAACTCCAGAGACTACTGTCCCCTGCAATCCAAAGTCCACAAAAAAAAAATATAATAATATGATATATTAATATTGCATTATAGTAGTAATATTAATAAAAAACAAAAAAACAAAAAAAATATATAAATGCATGATAGGACCGCTAATTGTATATTTACAATTCCCTAACAGCTCACGACACACAATCCTTTGATTTTCCCGATCTAGAGGTGCTCCTGACCATGTCGGAGGTAATTAACAGTAGGGGCTTGCGCCTACTGGAAAGAAAGGACCCCTTCAAATAATAAACCCTCGTGAGAACTCAAGACCGTACAGTTACCGCGCTTCGGGGTGGTATCGGTATCGGCCTCTTGAGGCTCGCGAGGGGTATCTGATCCGCATTCTTTTTTGCCCCTCAATCCGAGACCGGATTTTCCTCTGTTGATCCGAGGGCCGTGAAAAAGTGCGAGACAGGTTCTGGCATGTCCGGTGGGACCTCTTTCTCCTTTTATCAGGGAAAATCAAAGGATACAATGTATGAGCTTTAGGGATCAGTGACATTTTATCTTTTGCTGACAAATAAACAAGTATTTATCTTTTGCAGAAAAATGATGAGCAAGGGCAACAATGGCAATGAAGTGGTTCCAGAGGCCGCTTCCGCGATGTACTTAATCGGATCAATTCCGATTACTGTTCCAGTGGTGCAGGTTGGTGTCAATAGCTCCTTCAACACCCCTGCCAGCGAGGCGATTGGCAAAGATAACGTGCAACTTGATAACCATGAAGGACCGCGTACCATTAATACTGCTTCAGTAACCAACACGCGTGTCAAGAAACTCAAAGCCAAAAACACTATCAAGGAGGTATTCGCCCCAACCAAGCCAGCGCCGAAACTCATGAAAAGGATCAAGGCTTCGACAAGGGAAGCCTTGCAAGCATACCAAGAGGAGCTTGAAGTGGATACGGACTTGCCTGTTCAAAACTCATTTTCTCCACTCCGAGCAACAAAATGGAGCTCCCCGAATACACGCCTTCTTGGATGGAGAGATTTGCCTGCCCGTTTCAAATCTCTGACTGTCACATCCGATAACCCGAGACCAAGCATTCCCGAAAAGATTCGAAGGGTGTATCGTGTTATCAAGAACGTGCAGGGTCAAAGGGAAGTTCATGGTCTTCTGCAACCAGAAGACATGAAGGAAAAACCTCGTAAATCTGTATTTGACAGGCTTTCCTTCCCGCCTACGATGTCGTCTGAACCTACAAAAAAGAAAACATATCATGACAATCGTGGCCATCGTGACCCAATTTACAAAAGGCTGACTTATCAGGAGGATGAGCCTAAGGATCAATCAAAAATCCTTGTGAAAAGTGGTCAACATATTGCTAGTGAAAAGACCAGAATAATACAAAGATTCAAACAGTTGTCTCGAGGAGATTTGCGAATCCAATTGGAGACTAAGAGATGGGAAAAGAAAAAGAAAGAAGCGCAAATCGAGCAGCAAGTATATGATTGCGAAGAATCTTTTACCGTAAATGCCATGAGCATAGACGAAGAATCTGATGATCAGCTCATCTCGTATGCGGCTAGTGGCGATGAGGACGAGCCTCAAGAACCAGAAAGTGAGATGGTGATAACACGCAGCCAGGCCGATGGGAGACAACCAGAGACAAGGCAAGCGAAAGTTGGCCAAAAGAAGGGCCGAAATACCAGGAAGAAACCTACATCCGGAGAAGAAATACCAACACATCCAATCGACCCCGTTATGAATGAGGAGGAATTCCAACAGGAGTATGATGTATCAACAGGTGGAAGTGCAAGCGAAGAAGAAGATATCGCGAATACACATTTAGAAAAGAAACTGGAGCTAATGGCTCGAGAACTGGAGGCGCTTCGAAAAGAAAATGCCAAATTAAAGACCCGACAAAAGAAGCAGAGTTCTCACGATGAAAACGAAGTCCGCCCCAGGACAAATGGTAGCACCAGGATCCGTATTGAAGAACCTGAAGAGACTGTTGCTAAGAGAAATGGGAGAAGACTTACAAAAGATGAGGATAGAGAAGAGAAAGATCGTGGTGTTTCTTGGGACTCTCCTAGGGCATCACTAGCTAATAGGGGGCACGTCTATCCCCTACCAACCTCCTCAAACCCAACAACCGGAGAGGACCTTCGGGAAATGATTTTCAGACAGATGAAGGAGATTGGATTAGGGATCCCGACGAAATTCAAAAGAAGGGTAGGGAGACCTTACCCTCGACATTTTGATAATGAACCCTTCCCCAAAAGATACGTGGTGCCGAAATTTCGGTTATTTGACGAGGTAGGATCAAAAACTGCTCCAGAGCAACACCTTGCCCACTTTGTTACCACATGCGGAGATACTGCTAATAATCCTGCATGGTTGCTACGCCAGTTTCCCCAAAGCCTTGCAGGAGCTGCCTTTGAATGGTATGCATCTCTGGAAGAAAATAGCATTAACTCTTGGGAAGAGATGGAAGATGCCTTTTGTTCTAAATTTATGGTCATCGCTCAGGATGTCACCTTTATGGATATGGCAAATTTAAAACCAAAGAAGGGTGAAGGGATTGTAGAATACATCACGAGGTGGAGGAATGTGAGTATTCGGTGTCAACCACCATTGAAGGAGACCGAGCAGGTTAATATAGTCATGAGCAATCTGCCAGGATGGATTCAACCATATTTGGTGCCAGCAAAAATCACGGAGTTCCAACCATTGGTCACTTTGGTATCCAAGTATGAATCTTTAAGTCAGGAAGGATGGATTCCGACAGCTCGGCCCAGTTTAGAAAAAGAGAAGGGTAGAGAAAGAATTAAGAAGAGCGAAACAAAGAAAAGCGAAAATGCAATGGCCTCAGCTAGTTACAACATTGGCTCTGACGAGAACAAGCGAGCAGAAAGGGATGATAATAGAGAATCAGGCCAACGGAAGTTCAGCGGCATAAGCCTACGAGAACGGAGGAAAAGGCCTTATTCTTTCAAGAAAGAATACATAGATGAGCTGTTCAAAATTGCCATAAGGCACGGCATGCAACTACCACAGTGCAAGCGTCCCGAAGAGGCAGACAAGTCCGATGATCCTAATTATTGCCTTTACCATAGAATTCTCGGACACAACCTTGAGGGGTGTTACATCTTTAAGGATTGGTTGGAAAATCAAATACAAGAAAGGGAGATAAAAATACCTAAGGAGGCTCAACAAACTCCAAAACCGCACTTCCAAGTTAACATGATATCTTGTGTAGGATCGGAAGATGAAACAGAATCGCATCAACCTTGGGTCCTTCACCTATCCAAGAAATCTAAGAAGTTACTAAGAAAAATGCATAGTGAGCTTCAAGCCAAAAGCAACCCCCAACCTACGGAGAACGTTCCCGCTCCAAGAGTCATATTTAGTCGATCGAAGGAAAACGGGAAGAAAAAGGAAAAGCCGATAACATTGGCTAGAGCTAAGCAACTCGCTGGGATGGGCGAAAGGACTAAGAAAGACAAAAATGAAATGTACGTGCAGAAAGTCCCAAGGCCTATCACGCTTGAACATTTTATTCCCCAGCAGGTCATGGCAAAGATTTCAGGAGTAAAAACAAATGCCAAGATAAGTACTTCAAAAGGAAAGGAGAAATCCTTGTGTCGAGATAGACATGAACATTGCAATGGTGTCACGATAACAGACTCGGTAGACGATCAACTTCCTGCGAATATGGCGACACCTCTAGCCCGAAGGCCAAAACATACAGCTCGTACCTCAGTCGGTTACAGGGCCATACAAGAAGAGTTAGAATTAATGCGATCCATTTATACCGCAACTTTGGAGGAAGAAAATAGAAAGATCATTGAAAAGATAAGACCAACCATTCAAAGATACATGAGTCAACCTCAAAGCGAGAACTTACAACCTGTGCACTTCAAGAGCGACACATTGCCAATCAAGAACAAACACGGTGAAGGTACCTCGAAGCCATTACTGGTGTATCGGCGAGACAAAAATAGAAAAATACAGTCATGATGAGCACTGTTACTCGATAGGACATGAGGGTCCTACCGAGGAAGACCCGTGGGGAGATGATTTTGAAGAGCAAGATCCAGAGGAAACGGAAGAACCACAATACTCAGAAGATGAGTACTTCTCGGATGAAGACTTTACCCTGGAAGACTATTTCACTCTATACCCAGAAATGCATCGGGTCATCCGAACCATGATGAGTGAAATAAGGATATCTCAAGGTATGGATCCAATTGAATATTCTAGTGATGATGATGAAACGGAAAATGAAATCGAATTCTCATTTCGACAATTGAGTATCGACGAAACTGGTGATGACATCAATTTAGGATGGGGAACAGAAGGCATTGTCGCCCAAGGTTGGGGAGACACTGAAGAGGACGATGGAACAGAAACTCCCTCCCAGGGGTCCTGCCATAACATGTGGATAGGATGGGGCTCATTCGAAGATATAAAAGGAAACGAAATGGAGATAGAAGATGACAATGTTATGCCACACCGGGAAGAAGAGCAAGCTATAGAATTTGAAATCAACCAGGGACCAATTCTAGCACCACTCGACATAAACAGTATAGAAATCGCGTTCTCCGAAAATCCAGAAGATCCACAGCTGACAGTAACTATCTTCGCTGACCCAAGAAAGATTCAGACTGAGATTAAGTCGGAATTGATAGATGAAGTACTTCGTCTCGTGGATAAAGAGATGCAGGGAGTATTGCATACGGACAACCCTGAAAATGACAGCATACTCATAGATTTGGAAGGAGAACATGATCAATATGAGTATTGCAACGCCATCACCGAAGGTGAGCAGGTAGAAGAACCATCAGAAGAAGGCGAGGACAACCCGAAAAAGAATACTGCACCAGATTCAGATGAACCAGAATATCAAAACGTAAGAATGATACACATTCCAATGAATGGGGGTATGGAAATATGTGTGGCGATACCACCCGAGAGACATGTAATACGTAAAAAACGACGATATGACCCGACAATCCCGTACCCGTGGATAGCAAGCCGAGGGGATGTGGAAGGAGCTTATCAAACAATAGCGATACATGAGGCCCGAATGACCAACGCCGAACTTCTGGAATACTTTCAATTACCCTCTGGTACCAGGATCACAGTGGAAAGAAGAAAAAGGCCTCCGTTGGAAGCATCAATAGTATGTCTGTGGAAGAAGTATCCAAAGTGGGGAATGTTTTATGATTGCGAAATAAGAATAGCCCACCCGAGGACTATACAGAAGAAGAGTTAGCAGAAAGTCCCCTGTATTCAAAGGCTGTAAAACTCTCCCCGTATTCCTTCTTTAGATCCAACAAAGATGTATTATACCTCCCGAAAGAATCCTGGTGCCGAGAGATGTGGGGGCAATATGAGCCATCGGAGGATAAAACGTGGGAACATGGTGAAGCGTCGCAAAACAACCATAGGAGTGAGGTCCTACAAAGGGGCGAACCATCAAACATGGAAACAAATGATGAACTATCAGACATGGAAACAGAGGATGAACAAGATGATTACGAAACTTGTAATGTGGTTAATTTTAGTGATACTGACTCAGATGATGATGAAGTAACGCCAAGGCTTTGTACCGAACTTCTCGCTGAAACATCCACCAGAAAGAAGGATAAGGGGATTATAATAAAGGAATCGGGCTCGTGCTCACCAGATAGAAAAGGAAAAGAGCCCGTTGGATCACGTGAAGGCGTCATCTCTAGGTTGGAGGAGAAGATGAGCATGTTTCTCGACACAGTCACGGTGATACATCAACAAAATATGACGATACTTGCCACCCTAGAATCATTGTGTGACTTGGCGATTACTGACAAACGCACAAATGAGGAAGCAATCAAGGCTGCAGTGGAAACTCTACGACCTATAATCAGAGAAACAAGAAATGATACGGAAGAAGAGAAAAATAATGGCAAGTCCGGAAAAGAATCGACAGATGGTCATGCTACACCCTTATCAGAGGAACCTTCTCGGGCTGATACACCCTTGGAGACTCCCCAGGTTGAGAACCAAGCTGATCAGGTCCCCCGAGGAAAAAGTGACAAACGACGTAAAAGGCGAAAAAATAAAAAGGATCCTAACCAGGAGAATCTGAAACACCCGATTGAAGAAAGCATAAGAAAGAGCCCTCCTGAACAGACTATAGATTCCCCAAAATCAAGTCACAATCCTAATACCGAACCAGCAATACCAGAACAATTAGACACGAGAGCTCATGGGAGAACTTCTTCAGGAAATGAAAATCTAAGGAACTCAATAGGGCCGAATTCTACCCCAGTGGTACTAGAAGGAATCCCTATGACGATGTGGGGAATCCCGCACATAAGAACACAGCCTATGGCACCTGCCCAAATACGAACAGTCCCCACCAGAAGGAATCATAGAAGGGCGCGTCATCAAAGGGATCGTGGGTACTCAGTAACTGGGAGAGCTCACTCTGCTCGAAGGGCATTACTTGAGCAGACAAGAAGAAGAGATGGTCTGCAGGAACCACCTACTTCACCAGCTGAAGGAGCAGAATATTATGCTTGGCTCAGGGAAGTCTTAAGGGACAATATGCGGTCATCAGGAAGAGCCAGGCGAAGGGACAACTCTAAATTCTGCTTGTATCATTTAGAAAGAGGTCACGCTACCAAAAGGTGCCCCGTATATAGAATGTGGCAAGACAGGCGAGCCCAGTTAAGACGTATGAGGACACGGGGGCCCTCGTCCTCAAGGAACACCCAACTCCGAAACCGGTCGACCCGATGGAACCCGAGATGGGAAGAAATGCTAGAAATGTATGAGGATGGATTCATTAACACAGTTACTTGTGAGTTTGATCCAGAAGAGTCATTCAATGGCTACGATAGTTCGAGCAGTTTTGAAATCAACGAGTATTATGACAGCTCGGAAGAAGGGCCTGTTGTGATTCGTCCTGAAAATATAGAGAAAGGGTACCATGAGGAGAAAGATGAGTTCTTCCTCAAAACAATGTTCGAACCAGAAGAGGAAAATAAGCCGCCATCAGCATGCTCAGATGAGTGTAATGTTACCCTTCGCTCCGGTACATACATACCCGAACGACAATCTTCCAAAGAGAATACAAAAGGAGTAGGCCAGACGAAGGATTTTTCAGAAAAGAGCAGACCAACGGCGAACAGTTATAATGTACTGGCACATCTTCGAAAGATACCTGCCCCACTCAGTGTCTTTGATGCCCTAATGATGTCACAAGAATTAAGGGAAATTCTGATACATGCCCTGCAAAATCCAGAAGGTTTCCAAACTTACACGATCGATGAGGTAGCCGAGGAAGCCTCATATGTTGACCCGGCGGAATTAATTACCTTTACAGAGGAAGATTTACTGGTTGGAAAGTCCGCGCATAACAGACCTTTATACATAACAGGAGTAACACAAGGAGTCAAAATCAAAAGAATATTGATAGATCCCGGGTCTTCAGTCAATATCCTACCATTGAAATGTTTACAATACCTTTCCTTAAGCATAAGGAATCTATCCAAAGAGACACCATCAATCAGAGGATTTGACCAACACCCTCGAAAGGCGCTGGGGGCAATCACTCTGCCACTCCAAGTCGGGGAATTAAAAACTAATGTGAAGTTCTACATCATAGATGCGGATACTTCATACCGAGCATTACTGGGGCGACCTTGGCTACACGAGAATCACCTAGTGCCTTCGACTCTCCACCAGTGCATAAAATATATTGCAGACGGTCAACAAAAAACGATAAGAGGAGACAAGTACCCCTTTTCTGTGAATGAGGTCCAATTATCAGATGCGAAATTTTTCGCCCCTAAATCTTCAGAGGCCATCATAATCTTCGATTCTCCCAGATATGAGAATGGGAAGGAAAACGCGGAGCCTTCACCAATTAAAAAAGGAGAGAAAACGATGAAAGTTAGATTCGTGATCAAGGAATCACAACCAGATAGGGGTGCATCAAGTGAAATAAAATCTTAGATCAATAGAAAACCATCCATAAAAGATGAATACAGTATCGGGAATGAGGAATGCCATTGTTCCTTCACTGTCGATCTAATACCTGAAGACTATTATCGGGATTTAACACCAAGAAGTGCGAACCAAGTCGAACGACTGGAAGTCTTTTTAGTTTCGGCTAAAATAGAATATATCGGCAAGAAAAAGACAATGCAACCACCTATCCTCTTCTACAAGGCTGAAGGAGATCAGTTTGGAAGTGAGCGACCCTCAGATGAAAATGCAGAAAAATGGTTGGATGAGGAAAATAAAGAGCTAAGGTCAGTCAAGGTGCAGAAATATTGTCGAAAGGAGTTGGTTTCCCTTTTTAAGAAGTTTCGATGTTTCGGCCCTATAGATCCAACAAGAGCAGATTTCTTTCAAGAAATGTGGGGCAGAAATCCTTCAAAGATCAAAGGAATAGATGGCAAGAAAAGATACACCAAAGGATTGGGGTACAATCAAACCCATGAGAATATAAGAATCCAAAAAGCGTATGAACGCTTCTGGAATGTACACAATCCAACATATCTTTTAGTAAAAGGGAACCAAACAAGGGAAATGCCCTTTGTATCCCATGCAACAAACGATACGGGAGAAGAGAAGGAAGAACAATTCATATTAGCAGCCAAAACGGCGCCGAAGGAACTTGAAGAGGGAGACCACCAATCTAGGAAGAGCTACACAGTAGAGGTTCATTTGTGTTAACTTGATAGCTTGTTATTTCCCATATGCAAGCTGTCGGGTTCATACATCTCCAATTCTTTTCCAATAGTCCCACCTTCACCACCATGGTCAGATCGAAATCAAGGAGAAACCTCATACTGCTATGGTCTTATGATGCAATAGGGGAGCTTCACATCTTCAGGGGCATGCCAACATGCCCTCCAGCGCCTCATTGCGCTCCCTGCATCGCCAAGGAGTGGTAACATTAGGGAAATTGATGGCTTGTCACCACAGCCATGGTTGTGCTATGGTGAAACTCTAGGTTGGGAGCAACTTGTAGTCAAATTGATGGTGCATCTCTCTTCAAGGATGTGCTACCATACTGTTAAAGCCGTCATCAAGCCACAATGGCATCCAGATGGTCTCAATCGCCACTTCACCGTCCTAACTGGATATGGGCTGGGGTGAAGCACCATGCCGGAGGAGCTCGGCAACAAAATTGAGGCTACACCAAGTTTCGTGGATCACTCATGATGCTCTCAGGCAAGTCATCTCGACTTGATCACCACCAGAGGCTCAGAACCACCGTCAGGCCTCGTCAAACCCTAGCCAGCGAAGGGGAAGATAATTACAGTAAAGGAAGGAGAAACAAGCTCGATAAACGGGTCCCACGACCTCCTGAGGGCTCCACGATTCCATTCGGCACTGTCCCAAGGCTGAACAATCACCTGACAAGCTCAATTAGACGGCCATGGCGGAGAACTTCGTCGACGACGAAGAAAGGAGACAGAAAGAGAAGGGATTCATTTTCCCTACCTGCATGGACCTGGCTCACTATCAACGGATCGCAACACTCACTGACTGCGGGGCCCACATGGGAAGGGATCTGCGTCTCCATGAAACACCGGGAGTATGGGGAAAACAGAATAATTTTATAAAAGGCGTCCCAACTTTCCTGATTCTCTGTGGCAATTTGGTTGTGGCGAGTCAAATCCGTGTGGCAACCCACTGACATCAAGCATAAACCAATGGTATGCTCCCACGTGACATCTTCTTGACCAGAAAGGTCGCTGCTGACCACTCTTCTCTTTGTTGGTTTGGACCAATCATGCGCTGCCACATGGCTCCTATGCTGAAGTGGCATCATTTTATTGCTGGAAGTTTAAAATTTCATAGAAATTCAACCGTGACTCAGAAAAATACAAACCAAATTTCTACAGGACCAGAAAAATATAGAAAATACATTCATGCCAAAACCATAACCAAAATCCAAACAGAATATTTTAAACCCATATTTCAAGCTCTGGCCAATCAAAAAATTGCCATCTCAACCTTATATTTATTTAAAAATCCAGCAATCCTTAAAAATCCATGAAAAATCACAGGAGGTTCAGAAAAATATGAGGAAAAATCCTGGAAGCTCAGAAAAATAAAGGGAGTCTATTTGGCTAATCATCACCACTAAAAACCCTACCAAATATATTCCTACCATTATTCTCTCTTGGATATTATGGAGAAAAGCCGTTTCGGCAAAAGCTCAAAGGCTCATGATCAAATCCCTGAAGGCATGGATAATATTATAAAATTCAGAAAGTCATACCAAAATACTGACACGACTGGGTCCAGTGCTCCGTTTATGACTTGAGGAAAACTCATCGCAACCTCAGTGATCAAAACCACTAGACGATCATCGTCATGACAGATGTGGATCGAAATAGAGACACTAAGTACTGTTGCTAACAAACAAGAGTACTGGTGAAGTATCAAGTTCAATGATCTGGTTAAATTGAGACTCGCTAACCTCAAAATGATGGATAGTGAGATTTATCATGGCGTCACGGGACTCTATCAAGAGACCCGAAATAATATGCAAATCAGATGAAGACCAAATTAATATTAAGGCAAACTGGAAAATTCCAAAGAGAAGGCACATTACACCGCCATATATTATCGGTGAATAATATGGATCTACCACATATGAGCAGAACTCTTTGCAGTCCGAGAAAAGCTCACAATGTTGTCCCAAGCCTGCTGAGACGATGGAAGCCACGATTATCAAAGGCACCCGCTCTCTCGAGAAGGCAGGAGGTCCTATCTTGAGTGTATGCAATCTACCCGCCAGAGATAAACGTCTGCCTACACCGCCGACACAGGCACACAGCATTATGAACTTATCAAAGATATGCAAATATTGTCACCATAGACAAATTTCACGTCATCATACCCGTACCTTGGGGAAAGATCACACTTGTACTTAAGGAGTCTACGATTATCTAAGGCACCCACTCTCTCAAGAAGGCAGGAGGTCCTAACTTGAGTGTTTGCAATCTAACCGCCAAGGATATATCGAGGCCAACACTGTTGCTGTAAACGACTCCCTCATGTTATATTAAAGACCTTATCCCACATCACACCACTATATCAGATGGATCCATAATCCTTATCCAAATAATATCCTCATTCAGAAACCTTCAACATGTTCTCTAGTCACATTACTTATGGTTCAAACAGCTCAGTAATGTTGACTCGGTCTATCTTTTAAATCAACAACCAGATCTCACACAACAAAACTTACCTCTTTCGGTGCTGGAGGGAAATTACAATGTTCCGGTCGGAAGCCGGACATTACCTGAACACTCGCAAAGATTGCCGAGCGTCACCCTATTGACTTTCCTTGGCTAGATGCCAAGCATTATGTCACATTGACGCTTGATCAGGAATCAAGCGAAGCTTCAACAGCTGGTCAGAGACTGAGTGTTAGAGGAACACTCCCATGATCGAGAACCAACTGTTCATAACGTACTGGTCGGCAGCCGGACGTTACTTGAACGCTTAGCGTCATTTGAGTGACTCGTCTTGCCTAGATGTCAAGCATTACGTCACATTGAACGATTGGTCAGAGACTGAGCGTCAGAGGTACGCTCCTATGATCGAGAACCAATTGTCACCCGCACCTAGGAAAGCCAAGGGGCAGCTGACTTAGGTAGCACCCGCGCGCATAAGATTTTCAGACGCCCACAAACCCAAGGGTCTGGCGAAGGATAGTTTCAATGCTTCGGGTGAGAGCCGAACTGTTGAAACATTGGATATTTCAGGTGGCAGCTGAACTATCTACTGAACGTTTGAATAGCAATCAGGGTTCCTTGTGAGGTTTCGAGTAACACTTGGACTATCTGCATGATATCTCGGCTGGCTACCAAGTATTATCAGAGTATTCCAAAGGAGGATCGAACCGTCTGCTCAATACCCGATTGGCGAACAAACGTCACTTTAACATCTGACTGGCATCCAGATGAAATTCGGACACTTCAGGTGGCAGCTGAACTGTCCATTGAACGGCCGACTAGCAATCAGATTCCTTTCAACATTTCGAATAACAGTCAGATTATTGTTTGATACCTCGGCTGGCTACCAGGTATCACCTCAATACTCTGAGTGAGGATCGAATTGTTACTTATCTGATTGGCGAGTGGACGTCACTTCAACGCTTCGAAGAATAATCGAGTCATCTGTCCGATAAGCTGGATGGCTACCAGATATCACTTCAGAGTCTCAATTATGATCGAATCGGAAGGGAACATCTGATTGGCACCCAGATGTCACTTCTAAACGATTCGAATAGCAATCGGACCAATTGTTTGGTACCTTGGCTGGATACCAGGTATCACCTCAATACTCCGAATGATAATCGAATTGGCACTTAACACTTGGCTGGCAACCAAGCGTCTTCGGTTCAGGTGACAGCTGAATCGATTCCTGGATATTTGACTTGCGACCAGATGCACTGTCGACACCTCAAGCAGCAATCGGATAACCTGTGGGATAGCTTGGCTGGATACCAGATATCACCTCAGTATCTCGAATGATGATTGAACCGTCTACTCAATATCTGAATAGCAACCAAATGTCTCCTGAACGCTCTGAACAACAATCGGATTATCTGTTTGATATTCTGGCTGGCTACCAGATATCACCTCAGTACTTCGGATGGAGATCGGAACGTCACTTAACGTCTGATTGGCAACCAGATGTCTTAACGATTCGAGTGACAGTCGAATCGTTCCCCTGATACCTTGGATGAAAACTAGATACCACTTCAACGCTTCAAATGGCAACTGGATCGTCTACTTGATATCATGGCTGGAAACCATGTATCAACGCAACGCTTCAAGCGACAAGAGAACCGTTTATTTGATATCTTGGTTGGAAACCGAGTATCATCCCAAGAAAAAGAAACCGAACATTGCCAAATGTCACTTCAACGCTTCGGGAGCAAACCGAATCGTCACTTTGAACATCGCCAAATGTCACTTTTAACGGAAGCCACTCCGTCTATTGAATGTCTTGGTCAGGTACCAGATGTCACTTAACGCTCTATGCCCATCGAACGAGTGTCACCCCGCTTCCCGGGAAAGGTCAAGGGGCAACCGACTCGGATCGCACCCGCGCGCATAAGATTTTAACGCCCATAAACCCAGGGGTCCGGCGTCTTTAACATCCACAAGCCCAGGGGCCTGATGTCAACTCCAAAAAAGAAAAGAAGAAAACAACCTCAAGCACCGCATCAACCAACTTTAACGATCTGATCAGAAATCAGATGTCACTCTCAGACAACCTCGACAAAGATCAACAGGAAGTCTAAGAAACCCGCTTCGGGAAGACCATGCCTTATAAATGCAAAAATGCAAACCATAAGAACCTAAATCTTGATTCCTCATACTACAAGGAAAACTCGAAAAACGAGAAGATTACAAGCGTCCAGCAACGGCAGTCAACCGTAACCTGTACAAGCTAAGAACTCCAAAGACTGTTGTCCCCTGCAATCCAAAGTCCACAAAAAAATATAATAATAATATGATATATTAATATTGCATTATAGTAGTAATATTAATAAATAACAAAAAAAACAAAAAAATATATAAATGCATGATAGGACCGCTAATTGCATATTTACAATTCCCTAACAGCTCACGACACACAATCCTTTGATTTTTCCGATCTAGAGGTGCTCCTGACCATGTCGGAGGTAATTAACAGTAGGGGCTTGCGCCTACTGGAAAGAAAGGACCCCTTCAAATAATAAACCCTCGTGAGAACTCAAAACCATACAGGTACCGCGCTTCGGGGTGGTATCGGTATCGGCCTCTTGAGGCTCGCGAGGGGTATCTGATCCGCATTCTTTTTTGCCCCTCAATCCGAGACCGGATTTTCCTCTGTTGATCCGAGGGCCGTGAAAAAGTGCGAGACACTAACTAATTGGCAGGCAAGGCATAATCCCTATGTTTTTTTCAAAAAAAAAAGCCTTTTTATATTTTTAATGAAATTACAATAAAAATTGTCTTCCACATTATATAAATGACTAAATCTCATCAAGTTAGGGACACTCCTCTTTCCTGTATCTTATCTGCTCTTGGTGCACCGTACTCCCTGTCACTGCCTGTGGGTCCCTGCTACCTTCGTTCTTCATCCCTGGCGAACTCCACGTGTATGTTGCCGCTTCACTTAAGAGACTCAATTTCTCCTTTGACCAGCGACATTTCATTCCTTATCTCCCATGCACCTAGTTTTTGTGAACCATATTGCATCCTACAAACTATTAAACATGGTGTTTGGTACACCCGGTGCAATGGTCTCCGGTTTCCCACGGGGAAATTCGGAATTTTTTCTTAATAATCCTAAAAATAATTGAGAAATCTACAACAGTTCCAGCGGGAACAAATATTTACTGAAGTGTCCTAAATCAGGCCGACACTTCAAATGGTGGCCTGTCAGTACCACCTGGGCTGTCCACGCGGGACGCCACCTCAGCAAGATCTGAAAATTTGAATTTTTTCTTCCTTGGCCGCCATTTCAAGTGGTGGTCAGCATTTTTTGCGCACTGTTTCGTATTTTAAGTGTATCTTTCTCATAGGATGTCCGATTTTAATGATTCAAATTACGTTGGAAACTTAAGAAAGAGTCTACAACTTTTGTATTTTCAGTATCTTCAAATTCGAAATTTATAATAATCAAAATTTTGAATAAATATGACACATATGTTTTCTCCAACACTTACAACACTATAAATAAATATGACACATACAGCAATATTAACATTAAAGAACCTCATTACCAGCAACACCAATACGATAAAAAAGATGAAATTTGATGCATTTTTCTTTTGTTTTCTCGATACAAATTAGCAAGTAATAGATCATACTTAATAATCCTAAATGATTCCAATTCTCAAAAAAAATTTACAAAATAGTAAAATTACTTTTAAAGCAACGTGCAAGAAACTAATCCAGAGCCCTATAAAAGTCATGCCGACAACATAGAAACGTTTGATACAAATTGAATAATGATATAACTGTTGGAGTTATGTCCTAGAAGTCAATAAGTTTAATGACTTAAATATTAGTTTATGTTATGGATGATATTTTATCATATGTTCTTAGATTTATTATTGACATATCATTCAGATTGAGGATCTGAATTGTGGATCTCTGTGAATCATTCTTTAGAATGACAATAATAAATCTAAATGGTCCGTAATCTTGATAATTAACAAGGAACATTAATTATCATATAAGATTAGTATGCAAGTTAAGTGATGATTAAGTTCTACAAATCATAAGTAAAGAGTTGCCAACTTAATTGCATATGTGTATGTTATGGAACATAGAACAGGACTTGACCCATCGAAATAAATATATAGATTGTGTTACGTGTCATTATTTTTTTCGTTATGATTTTAGTTCTAAGTTTGAGATATTTATCTTTTCCACATGAGGATAAGTTCAATAAATATCTGTTTGGGCCCCTTGATGGAGATAGATTATTTGCATGCAACTTTATACAATTATCTCTAGATCAAGAAACGTATAATCTGCAAGAATGACACATTCCTATCTTGGATTATACGATGATATCGTGTGACATAAGAATCAAAATAGAGAAATACTTTTATTCTCTTATGTAGGATTTAAATACTGTAGCAGTACACTATTTATGTGAATTGGGAATCATAACGTGTTGTTAGATATCGCTTATGATTATTGGAATTAAATAGCGATTTAATTCCATGTCCATCTTAGCATAAATCCTCAAAGGGTCACACAAATATGACTTTAACTATACAGTGTATTAATTGATTTGTTTGCATTGGAGAATGCAAAGTATGATGAGTTGATTAATTAATTATATACCGTTGCGAACCGTTATAATTAATTACATCAAAAGGATCACATAGAAATTAATTTAATACATATGCTAATTTTAAAGTAATTATCAATAAGTTGATAATTGATTATGCTCAACAATATTTAATATAATTGCAGGAATTATATCGAATATGTAGGCTTAATTTAATTAGCCGTAATGAGCCAAAATAATAATCAATTGGATAGGCCCATTATATAATAATCAATTGGATAGGCCCCTTAGACTTTTTAAAAATGAATGATTAGACCAGATAAAGTCAACAATCAAGATGGAATTACTTTGATTTTTTAATTTAAAAAAAAAATAAACAGTCCAGACGAAATTAAAGTATTAGACTTTTTAAAAATGAATGAACAGATCAGCTAAAGTCACTTTGTTATTTTTTTAAAAAAAAGAAAATTAACAATCCAGACAGAATTATTTTGGTTTTTTATTTTTTAAAAAAATAAACAGTCCAGACGAAATTAAAACTTTATACTTTTAAAAATGAATGAATAGACCAGCTAAAATCACTTAGTTATTTTTTTTTTAAAATATACAATCCAGATGGAATTATTTTGGTTTTTTTATTTAAAAAAATAAACAGTCCAGACGAAATTAAAACTATAGAATTTTTAAAAATGAATGAACATACCAGCTAAAGTCACTTTGTTGTTTAAAATAAAATAAAATAAACAATCCATATGGAATTATTTTGATTTTTTAATTAAAAAATAAATAGTCCAGACGAAATTAAAAAGTTTAGACTTTTTAAAATGAATAAATATACCAGGTAAAGTCACTTTGTTAAAAAAATAATAAATAATTTAGATGGAATTTTTTTGATTTTTTTATTTTAAAAAAATAAATAGTCTAGACGAAATTAAAGCCTTAGACTTTTTAGAAATGAATGAACATACTAGCTAAAGTCACTTTGTTACTTTAAAAAAAAATTAGAAAATAAACAATCTAGATGGAATTATTTTGATTTTTTATTTAAAAAATAATAATAAATAGTCTAGACAAAATTATAGCGTTAGACTTTTTAAATATTAATTTTGAAAAATTTGAAAATTTTTATTTTTAAAAATTTTAAATTTTGAGTTGTGCAAATTTATAAATTGAAATTACAAAAGTATAAATATTTGGATTTAAAATTGTTTTAGCTCTGTTGATTATAGATTATAATAATCTAGGACGATCCTAAAATTATAAAAAAAAAGTGGCATATTTTTCTGCTTTGTGTCGATACCTGTGTGTGTCCCAGTTTTACAGGGAATTCGGATGGAAAGATACAAATTGGATATGGAAGATTGGATCCAAATCAATAGTTATATTGCCTAGATCACTTTTTATTTATAAAATATAAAATAACAGATTTGCCCCAGATGTATTATCAATGTTTGGTATAGTCATAAAGTGCAGTATCTAATCCTTTATCTTAGTATGATTATCTCTAGATTAATGTTTCCTCTAAAATATTGTAGAGGTTCCGTTGACTGTAATTCATCAGAATTTAAATGAAAATGCTTAATTAATCATGACAATTGTTTTGCAAATTATATGCATGTGGATATTCCTGTACGCAAAAATTGAAATGAAATTCTTAATTAAATGCGGATTTTATGCTGCCAAACTGTGCGGTTATTTATATATAATGAAATTAAAATCAAATAGCTCGTTGATTTCTTCCCACATTTGAACCCTTCTTCTCCTACCGGTCGTGTTGTTACCATGGGTAACAAATGTGTAAACCAAATTCAAAGAAATTTCAACAATAGTTCATGAAAACTACTTTCTAATTCTTTTGGGTATATGGCAAAAAACAGGGATTGGAATTCAAAAGGAATAACCATGTAAACATCTGTTAAACATTGCTCTATAACTATTGCACGTGTACAGTCATCAATCGTTCGATAAAATGCTCTTAAAGAGTTGCAAACAATATTTCTTCGTGTGAGTTTGTCATATTATTTCAGAGTTTAAATCATAGTTAAATCGTTAAAACAGGAAGAAAGAAAGAAACAAACAATATGCAATGACATTGTTTCTGATGAATTGCCATTCAAATATGAACTCATAAGAGTCAGGAAAACAAGAACAATATGAAAATATTGCGCTGGCATGAGTTAATCAGAAGAAAAAACACCAACACTGGAATACATCTCAACAATACATTAAAACGCCTGATACTCACAGATTTGAGAAATAACATTCTACAAGAATAGCTTGATAGAATTAACATTTCGCTGAATGTACCAATGTACTGGTCACTGGTACCTTTTGTCTGGAAGCTTTCTCGAACCGATGAAGGAGAAAGGATGAATGAAACGTAGGCGCTTTGGAGACTACTTGGACTGACAAAAGGACGAAAACGAAGGAGACGCATAGGCGCGTTAGAGAAAAGAACATCGAAGGTTTCTCCAACCTTCGTCTGGAAGCTTTTCTCAGACCGACGAAGGAGAAGAGAACGAATTCAGTGTTCAGGTGCTTTGAAGCCTTCTCGGACAGGAGATGGAACGTGTAGTCACTGCTTAACGGAGAGAGTACGGAGATGTGATATACCGATTTTACCCCTCACACAATGTACGGCTGTGATTTATCATAATTAAATCGTTATATTTTTTTGTGTCCACCGTAGCATGACCCAATAATAAATAGCGTTTGTGCTCCGGTTGGAGCTTTCCCATTCAAGAGTGACTTCTGACTTGATCCGCCAGAATTTGTAGGTCCGTGCACCGCTGGTTGAAAATTCGTGCACATCTTTCACGCCACATTACAAAAGTGAGGATTGCCGGTATTTCTTTTGTTTTTCTGGGTATACTTGTGAAGTGGTTTTGTAAGACCATAGTTGTCTTTAAAGTCATGATACGGAGATTGTCAGGGCAAGATTTTGTCCTATTTTATAGTATTTATTTTACTCCGCCAAAGTTCATAGTCTCATAGACTTAAACTCTCTGTCTCCCCACATTCAGAAAAAGTAAATTAAGTAGAAGGGCATTACTGCGAATTTGGACAAAATCTTCAGCTCACTTTTGCTAAAGGCAAAGACGAAAAGAAAAGGGTCGAAAGTTTGATTTGTGTTGTGGTGTATAATTCAACACCGCTCTATAAGGTTTTTTACGGTTATAAATAAATTATTCATGGAATCATCATATATGAATATGACGTACTTCTGCTCAATGAAGGCATGCAACAGTTTATTAACTAAATATAAATATAAATGTTATTATTCAGGATCACGTGTTTAGTGAGTCTCCTCGAAATTGACTTGGAAACACATCTTCCTTCCTTCCTTCCTTCCCTCCTGTCATTAATTATTATGTGCCTACGGGCTTCAGTTGCCAAACAAAAAAAAATCATTAATTATATTATCTGTTCATTTAATCAAATGGGAAGTTGGAACATATCAAGAAATTTAAGGTTGAGACCTTCTCAGACACGATTATATCTCCTAAGATTTTTACCCAAAACTTGAAGAATGCGAATAATTACAACTTGCTATAACCTTTGTAGTTGCGAAAGCAGTAGAAAATCCAATTCTGATCTGCTTATAATTATTCATACTTCAATATTTTCTCTTTCAGGGCGGCATGCTTATAATTATTATCATTTTTTTATTTTATTTTATTTTATTATTTATATCCTTAATTTTGGCAAGTTATGGACCCCACCCATGATCTACCCACGATTACGAAAGCAAAGCTTTCGAGAAAGCGGAAGGAAAGAGGCCCTTTTGGCTTTTGGTACATATTACTACATTGTATGCACTGCACGTGACCTTATTACTTCCTTCTCGGGTCAAAACTCAAAAGTTAAAAAAAACTTCATACCTCTAATTAACAAAAATGTGTAAATTAGTATAAAATTTGTTAAATACAGTTCTCATGATGTAGACCACCTTAATTCTGTTGAGGTAATTTGTGTAGTCGTCTAGTCGTACAGTTCATATAGTTTATGGAAAATTTTTTGAAAATAGCGAATAGCTTTAGTGTTCGTGCTGAATGGTTCAAATTTTGTCGACTACAATAACTGATAAAGAGCTTTGTGTAACGACTTGTAGATTTTCAGTTTCCTTTCTAAATACATTCTCACTCACTTAATGATGGATATATTTCTATTTACTAATTGAGACTATCTTTCGAATATCAATATTATGTGAAGAAAATATAGTTATTAAACATTTAAAATGAGAATTTTATGAAAAATTTTGCAACCAGCAAATTATGCAAACAAATAAGTACATAATTTTAAATGCTAAGAATGTATATAATGGTCAAGAACAAATAAACCATGTGATAAATGATGCAAATTAAGTACCTAAATGTATATAATTAGGTACGTCAAATTAATATAGTTTCTTAAAATTATGAGAAGTAATCATGTAATAAGAGTCATTCAATTAAGAGATATCGAAGAAAAAAACAAACATGAATAAAATTAAATAATTTTATGAAGTATGAAATAGTTACAAGATTTCAACGTTTACAGTATGCAAGATTCCAGACGGAATGGTGTTCTAGACTGCAGGGATTCTAATCTAGGAAGAAAAAAAACCTAAAAAGGAGAGATTCTAGAAACCGAGACCATTGTAAATTGTAATTAATTGATGTCATGTTTTTGGCAATATAAAATCAACGGGATTTGGTGAAACACTGAAATGAAAATGAAATGGAAAGGAAGAACGCGGAACGCCCGCCTGTAATAGTGAACGCCTTCCAGGGCAGGGCCGGGCTCCCGGGAGGTCGGATCTAAAAAGACCTACTTAAAGTCCGGACTGGGCCGAACATAGAGAGACTTTTGGAAGGGCCGGACTTAGAAGGGCTTAAATATGAAGATTGAGCCTGACCCTTCTCAAGCCTGGCCCTTTTAGGCCCTCCAGGTTTCGAGAGGCCGGACTTGAAGGGCCTGAAGAATTTGAAGGGCCAAATTTACAAATGGGGAACGGTCTTCTCTAAATGGTACTCTATTTCTGTGCGTGCGAGATTCTACGGAAAGACAATATATTTCTTTAAATATTTATTAAAACTATATTTAAAATGAATAATTTTTATTTGTAAAAGATAATAAAAAAGCTATAAATTATTTAAACATAATTTTACACATTTATTTTTCATTATATATAATATTTTTTTATTTTTTTCATCTTTAATTTGGATTTAAGACCGGTTATATTATAATAACAAAAAAAGTAAAAAAAAAATTTTGTTGATGTATTTATGAATTAAAATAAACTAAAATTATAAATGTATGAAATAATGTAACGTAAAAGAAGAGAAATATGTATATATTTTTAACTTGTCTTAACATCATGTTCAAAATTTAAAATATTATTTGATATGATATGTTCAATTTACATTGTATCAGATAGGATCTTACCTTTCACTTGAGATTGTGTCTGATTATTCATAACTTCGGTCTCTCTAAACCTTAATCCCTTCCTAAACCTGGCCTCTCTAGGCCCTGGCCCTTCCAAAGCCTGGCCTCTCTAGGCCCTGTCCCTTTTAAAGCCTGGTCTCTCTAGGCCTCTCTTCAGTTGAGATTGTGGCCTGGCCCTTTCAAAGCCTGGCCTCTCTAGGTCCTGGCCCTTCTTAAAAGCTTAGAGAGGCCGGACCGGCCCTTCATGTCAGAAGGGCTTGACCAGGACCGGGTCCAGGATCAGAGGCTTTTGGATGTTCACTACGCCTGTTCTATTTCTAGACGGTCAAGGGTCAACCAATAAAGATATGGTTTAAAAGATAAAGGGTGTGTTTGGCAGCGCACGCGAACAGCTTGTTCGCGAACAGCGCCAGTTCGTGGGTACCAAACAAAGCACGAACAGGACGATCTACGAACTACTCCCCCTGTTCCTTGTTTCTAGATTTTGGCGAACTGGGCGAACTACTAGGTGCGAACTAGCTGTTCGCGTGAGCTCTAGTTCGTCACCTGTTCGCGTCAAAACCAAACATACCCAAATAAAAAAAGATGCCCTCCTTGTATGAGTATGTGGTTTAAATGTACATGTACATCACTGCCATGCACCTTGCAGTTGCAGAGAACAATACAATTAGAAACATGGTTGTGGCCACAAACATGAGGCGCGGAGAATCAGAAACTAACCAAAATTTACCGTCCCCACAGGGTCCATATAATATAATTCAAATAATGAGAAAATCAGTCATATACCCCTCTAATCTTTAAATTTGAAAATTTACCCTTCTAATTATAACCGATTTGGATATTCATCCTTTTTAATTAATTTTGATAATTTTTTACTTCTGAAAAATCAATCTCTAAATTTTATGACTAAAATATCCTCATGACCCTCTTCCCCCAATGGATATTTATCGTCTAATTTTTTAGCATACGGTGAAATATTGTAAATACAACTACTATAAAGAAAGAAAAATTTAGAATCGTTACTATTTCCAAATAGGCTCGCAGAGGCTAGAAATAAGAGAACTTAAAGGGTATTTTAGTCACAAAATTAATTAAAAGGTAAATATCTAAATCAGCTATAATATAATTTGAGGGGTAAATTTCTAAATTTAAAGACTAGAGTCTAGAGGAGTATATGATATGACTGATTTTTGCTTTGCTGTTGCTTTTTCTAGAAGGCCCAACAAAACACAGGAATAGGATGACAGGATCCAGTCGTCGAGCAATCCGCATTTGATAATTGATATTCTTGCAATATTTCCAGTTGCAGCAGACTAGGAGGCGTAGCAGGTCAGCGTCACCTTCCTTTGAATTTGATAATAATATTAATATTAATATTAATATGTACGAGTCTCTCTATCTCAATTCTCAAATAGTCATATGTATATATAGCATGCAATGCAAATATGCAATGCCTCCTCCACTCACCACTCTCCCAAGTCCCAACCATTCCCATTCCAGTATTCCACCTCCATATATATGCCTCTATTCAATTATTCATCAAACAAAAAGAAAGAGGATACAGAGCTAGCTAGGCTTACAAAGAAATGGATTCCAACAACTCTTTCAGACTTCCGAGTCTGCGCCGGAACAGCTCCTCCATCTTTCAACGGGCTGCCACTGCCAGTACTGCATCCATGTTTGGCCGCAGCTCTGACGTCTTCTCCAACGCCTCCACCCGCGACGACGACGACGAGGAGTCCCTCAAGTGGGCTGCTCTCGAGAAGCTCCCCACCTACAGCCGCATGAAGAAGGGCATCTTTCTCGACGGCGGAGGCGTCCCCAACGAGATCAACATTGACAGCCTTGGGATCGCCCAGAAGCGTCAGCTCGTTGAGCGCCTCGTGCGCGTTGCCGAGGAGGACAACGAGCGCTTCTTGCTCAAGTTGAAACAGAGGATCGACCGGTACGTGAGGCACCGATCGAGGCACAGCACAATCAATTGCACAAAATGCTTCTTAGTCCTGCTATCCTGCTGGCTGCCCATTTTTCTTACATTTCGTGCTACCTTTAATTTGTGCGACAGCTAGTGCAAGTTCTAATACAAAAATATAACACAAAATTAATTACATTTCATTTAATATTTTCAGGGTCGGGCTTGATTTTCCAACAATCGAGGTCCGTTATGAGAACTTAAATATTGAAGCATTAGCCCACGTGGGAAGCAGGGGGTTGCCAACATTTATCAATGCTACTATCAATTCTCTCGACGTAATTTTCTATTTTTTTACAGACTCCTCCTCATTCCTTATTTATTTAATTTATTAATTTAACATGTACATGTGCGTCTCCTCCTCTCATTTTAGTCCGTGGTCAATGCTCTGCGCATACTGCCCAATAGGCCTGTGTAACGTTGAAAAAAAGCACGGAACACCCAATGCCGTTTACCGTTTCGTGTAAAAAAACGGTACGAGATGGCATTCCGTTTACCGTTTCGTTTGACAAACGGCACGAAATATCATTCCGTTAACCGTTCCACTTCACATTTTACACTGATTTTGGTTGAAAACGAGATGAAACAGTTCGAAACGGTATAATTATTGGTTCCGTTTGCCATTTCGTTTTTGAAACGAAATAAAAGACTGTGCCGTTAACCGTTCCGTTTCATATATACGGAACGGCATCACGTGGTCTGGGCTGCCGTTGGCAGGCCTACTGCCCAACAAGAAAAGGCCTCTCAATATTCTTCATGATGTCAATGGAATTATCAAGCCTCAGAGGTATATATTATAATAATGTAATCACCTTATATGGCCTTTTTTAGTTTTTTTTTCCTGCATATATAAATTAATAAGGTCTATATAAATTAATTCTTAACATACTGATAGAGTTTTTTTTTTCCTTTCCTTTTTTTAAGTTTTAAAAGTGTTCTATGACCCATACCCATGGTATATTTATTAATCTTTGCAAAATATGTTTTCTCCGTAAATTTTAAATTGTAAATTGTAAATTGTAAATTTTGTAGGATGACATTGTTGTTGGGACCACCTGGCTCCGGAAAGACAACACTGCTTCTAGCCTTGGCTGGAAAGCTAGACTCCGAACTGAAGGTACCTTTTTCATTGCTTCAGTTCTTTTAATCTAAATTATTCGACAATTAAATAATAAGCTAATTCCTTTCTTTCCAAAATAGGTTACTGGACAAGTTACCTACAATGGACATGGCATGAATGAGTTTGTGCCGCAGAGAACAGCAGCTTACATAAGCCAACATGATTTGCACATAGCTGAGATGACAGTACGAGAAACCCTGGCCTTCTCAGCCCGGGTCCAGGGTGTCGGTACCAGATATGGTATTATTAAATCTATAATTCTCAGAAAATTACATCTTAGTTTTTGTCTCTAGTTTGTTTCATAAGTGCTAAATATATTATGCATACTTGAAATTGTGTGTAGATATGTTAACTGAGCTTTCTAGGAGAGAGAAAGCTGCAAATATTAAGCCTGATCCCGATCTTGATGTGTATATGAAGGTAAGATATTAGCTAGATTTCTTACAATAAATAACTTTATTAAATATTAGTTGCTTCATTTTCTTGGAACCCTTTTTTCCTTAATTGGTTGTTCATGCAGTTTTTTTTTTTTTCTTTCATTCTTCGAAATTCTAGGCAGTATCTACAGGAGGTCAGGAAACGAGCATCATTACTGACTATGCGCTCAAGGTACAAGTCACATAAAATTGTCTTGATATAATTGTGATATACCTTTATTGTCCTTTCATCTTAATCTTTTTTTGAATTTGCAGATTTTGGGTTTAGATATATGTGCCGATACGACTGTAGGTGATGAGATGCTAAGAGGTATTTCTGGAGGGCAAAGGAAGCGTGTCACAACAGGTACACTAAAGCAGTACCCTTTTATTGTACCATAGAAACCAGCTTGAATTACACCCTGCCTTAAGAGGCATAAGTCCGAAGGAAGGAAAGGACAAAAAAAAATGAGTTAACTTTTTTTTTTTTTTTTTGGTATTTGAGACCGAGAGGCAAACTATAAATGGTCAAATAAGGTTACATGACATCAAAAAGTTTTTAAAAAAGAAAAACCCCTGAAAAGAGTTAACTTTAACCTCTAGAGCTGTTATACCCCAAAACCAATCCCAAAAAACGATAACCATTTCCCAGACTGTTCAATTAATTTTGATGTTATTTTCATTATTTATCAACAGGTGAGATGATTGTGGGACCCACTGCAGCATTATTCATGGATGAGATCTCAACAGGGTTAGACAGCTCGACCACATTTCAAATAGTAAGGTCTCTGAAGCAAATCACAAACATTCTGGGACAAACAACAGTAATTTCACTACTACAGCCAGCACCTGAGACCTTCGACCTATTCGATGACATCATTCTCCTGTCAGATGGCCATGTCGTGTACCACGGTCCCCGTGAGCATATCCTTGAATTTTTTGAAACCATGGGGTTTAAGTGCCCAGAAAGGAAAGGTGTTGCAGATTTCCTACAAGAGGTAAAATTAAAAAACTTTCTGATTTAATAGTAACAAATGCTCGAATACTGGTTCTAGTACCAGTTAATATGTTTATGCTGGCTATGTATCTTTTCGAGAAAACAGTTAATCCAGAGTCCCAGAGTAACAAGTACAATGAAAAATGGGTACCAAAGAAAAAATAAACAAATAAATGAAACAACGCCTTCATCCATCATACAGAAGCTAATTATGCATAACAATCTGATTTTTTAGGTCACGTCTAGAAAAGACCAGCGTCAGTACTGGCAAAGAGACAACAGGCCATACAGGTACGTGCCAGTACGTGAATTTTCAGAGGCTTTCAAGAAATTCCATGTTGGTGAGAGGCTCAGAGCAAAGCTAGCCGTACCATTCGACAAATCAAGGAGCCACCCAGCTGCATTAACAACATCAAAATACGGCATTAGTAAGGCAGAGCTCCTAAAGGCATGCGCCTCAAGAGAATTTCTCCTAATGAAACGCAACTCTTTTGTCTACATTTTCAGAGCATTCCAGGTGCACTATATTAACAGCTCAATGTATAAAAAGCAACACATCCTTCCAAATAAATTAATCTTTCTAGTTTCCTTACAAAAATTAACAATATTGATGCAGCTAATGCTGACAAGCCTAATAGCCATGACACTCTTTTTCCGCACACGTATGCACCATAATACTACAAGTGATGGCACTGTTTACATGGGGGCACTGTTCTTTTCCATGGTTACACACATGTTCAATGGCTTCTCAGAATTGGCATTGACATGCATAAAGCTGCCCGTCTTTTTCAAACAGCGTGACTCTCTCTTTTTTCCCTCTTGGGCTTACACAATCCCCTCTTGGATTTTGAAGATACCCGTCTCTTTTGTTGAGGTCTCTGTAACCATCTTCCTGAACTACTATGTCATTGGCTTTGATCCCAATGTGGGAAGGTTAGTCCATATTTGCTTTTCCTTTCTTTTATTAAAACTAAATCTAATCAATTAGCAGATAAGTGTAAACTATGCATAAAATATAACCTTTGTTTGTGTTTGTTTTCCTTGTAGGTTCTTCAAGCAGTATTTGCTATTATTGTTAATCAATCAAATGGCTTCTGGTATGTTTAGATTTATGGCCTCACTAGGACGGGACACTGTCGTGGCTAACACTTTGGCTTCATTTGCTCTAGTGGTTACACTGGTTCTGAGTGGTTTTATCCTTTCTCATGGTATGTTTGCTACCTTTGTAAACCTAATCCTCTTTGCTGCTATTTCCCAATTACTAAAATTTGAAAATTGTTCCAGATAAAATAAGAAGTTGGTGGATTTGGGGTTACTGGATCTCACCCCTCATGTACTCTATGAATGCCTTGAACGTCAATGAATTCCTAGGGCACAAATGGAGACATGTAAGCCAAAATTTTTATAAAAACAAAGCAGCATATATTCTTCATTTTCCTTTTGGTTTTTTCATCATGTACTAACTTGTTTACCAAATATCTAATAATTTTGTTTTTTTCAGTACGCTAATGGAGCCTCAGAATATCTTGGAATTCAAGTCTTGAAAAGCCGTGGCTTGCCCACTGAGGCAAAATGGTATTGGATTGGCGTAGGCGCTTTGATTGGATTCATTATCGTATTCAATTTCTTGTTCACTTTGGCATTGACATATCTTAAACGTACGTTTTACCATTTCTTACTGTTGTTGATTTACCGTTTCAACCTTCCTGTCTTGCCAAATGGTACTAAATCAACTTTTTTGTGATATTACTCAGCGGCTGGCAAGTCTCAGCAAAGTTTATCAGAAGAGGAATTGAAGGAGAAGCACACAAATGTAACTGGAGAGGTGCTTGATGGACCGCAAGCAGGAGAAATGTCTGAGATAACATCTGCACCAAGAGGTAAATCACATTTCACTGATTAAAATACAAATTTGATTCTATGTGATATGGGGTTGTGGACTAAGTTCAAAGGAATTTATTTACAGGGCATGGTGCTGGGTCATCAGATTTAGACTTGAATCAGAACCAGAGAGGAATGGTGCTTCCTTTCGCACCACTTTCTGTCACCTTTGACAATATCAGATACTCTGTTGATATGCCAGCGGTAAATTTTGGCTTTCTTGCTCAATGGTTCATTCTTACAAAAATAACTTTTTAATATTGCATAATTAAAGACACTGTCAACCAATTTGACGTATTCTCATAATATTGTTTTTTTTTCATTTTTACTGATTAAAGGAAATGAAAGCACAAGGAGTGCAAGAAGACAGGCTTCTGCTACTAAAAGGAGTTAGTGGATCATTCAGGCCAGGTGTTCTAACTGCGTTAATGGGAGTTAGTGGAGCGGGCAAGACCACAATAATGGATGTGTTGGCTGGTAGAAAGACCGGTGGGTACATTGAGGGAGAAATTTCCATCTCTGGTTATTCAAAGAAACAGGAGACTTTTGCAAGAGTTTCAGGATACTGTGAGCAGAACGATATACACTCACCAAATGTGACTGTTTACGAGTCTCTTGTTTACTCTGCGTGGCTTAGACTGCCTCCGGAGGTTGATTCTGACACTAGAAAGGTACACATATCAAATTAGTTTTTCCAACTAAATTAGACATTCATTTGACTTCCCTTTTCTTTTTGTAAATATACTTTCTTAAATGTGTAGATGTTCATTGAGGAGGTGATGGAGTTAGTGGAACTGATCCCGCTTAGAAATGCGCTAGTTGGGTTGCCTGGTGTAAATGGGCTGTCGACAGAGCAGAGAAAAAGGCTGACAATAGCTGTAGAGTTAGTTGCTAATCCATCAATTATTTTCATGGATGAACCAACTTCTGGTCTTGACGCCAGAGCTGCTGCTATTGTTATGAGAACTGTCAGGAACACTGTTAATACAGGAAGAACTGTTGTTTGTACCATTCACCAACCTAGCATAGATATCTTTGAGGCTTTTGATGAGGTGAAGAATATATTTTTTTTTACTTCACTATTTTGTTATATTTTGGTCTGTTGATATTGCAGGAGATGCTTATATGTTCTTTTATAAATGCAGTTGTTCCTCATGAAAAGAGGAGGAGAGGAGATTTATGTCGGTCCATTAGGCCACCATTCCAAGGACCTAATCAGTTACTTTGAGGTAGGCCAATTTGAACAAGATCATACAACCATTTTGCTCTAAGTGTAATTATCTAGAAATCAGAAAAGCGAAACTTAATGGTTTTGTTCTCATCATTTTAGGTAATCCCTGGAGTTTCTAAGATAAAGGATGGATACAATCCTGCCACATGGATGTTGGAAGTGTCTACCATCGCACAGGAGGAAGCTCTTGGGATCAACTTTGCAGACGCATATCGGAACTCCGAACTCTACCGGTAAGTTATTTATAAAGTGATTGAAAATAAATTACTCGGGCATTGTCAACCTTTTTCGTAACTCGCTGATTTAACTAATGTAGGAGAAACAAGGAAATCATAAAGGAACTTAGCACACCACCTCCTGAGTCAAGCGACCTCTATTTCCCTACACAATACTCTCAATCTTTCCTGACACAGTGCATGGCATGCCTCTGGAAACAGCATTTGTCTTATTGGAGGAACCCTCCTTACACAGTTGTTCGATTCTTCTTCTCTCTAGTTATTGCGCTTATGTTTGGCACAATATTTTGGCGCCTTGGAGGAAAAAGGTAAAATCTCATTGTTTGATTATTTAACTTTGCCAATGGTGTTTCCTCAGTCACATTACTCAATTTTTGGGATTAATTTGGCTTTAATTATTGTGAAATAGGAACACACAACAGGACTTGTTCAATGCAATGGGGTCAATGTACGCTGCCGTGCTATTCATGGGTATCTCTTATTCTACTTCAGTTCAACCAGTTGTGGCTGTTGAACGATCCGTATTTTGTAGAGAGAGAGCTGCTGGCATGTACTCTGCTCTTCCGTATGCATTTGGACAGGTACCGTTAAATTTCTCAAAAATTCTCAACGAGAGGGCATAGGTTGATAAAAAACCAACTTTTTTCTTGTTTGTACGTAAGTAGGTGACAATCGAGCTGCCATATGTGCTGGTACAATCTGTATTATATGGAGTTATTGTATACTCTATGATGAACTTTCAGTGGACAGCAGCTAAGTTCTTCTGGTACCTGTTCTATATGTACTTCACACTTCTGTACTTCACATTTTGCGGGATGTTGTGTGTCGGCTTGACTCCTAGCTACAACATTGCTGCCATTGTTTCTTCGGCATTTTATGGCATCTGGAATGTCTTCTCTGGATTTATCATTGCCCGACCTGTAAGTTTTTTTATTTTTAATGTCGCTATCTATCATACAGTAAAACAACAACTTCATAAAGTGACTACAGAAGATTAAAGTACCATGGTCTGACAATGTATTTTCCTTGATATAATTTATGCAGAGCATGCCAGTTTGGTGGAGTTGGTACTATTGGGCCTGCCCCGTCTCGTGGACACTGTATGGCTTGGTCACATCACAATTCGGGGACCTGGATGATCCGCTTCAGGGATCGACTGAAGGTCAAACTGTGAGAGGGTTCTTGAAGAGTTACTTCGGATTTCATCATGATTTTCTTGGTGTAGTTGCAGTTATGGTAGTTGGATTTGCAGTTCTGTTCGCGTTCCTCTTCGCTGTTTCCATTAAAGTGCTCAACTTCCAAAGAAGATAGATGAGTGTTAGATGCGATTGATGATTGTATATATATATATATAGGATAGGTCACCAATTAAATAATAATCAAAAGCTTACCATGAAGTTTAGGTTTTTTTTGTATAGGATAGGTCATAGGTCACCAATTCACCACAGAGAACAGGGGTGAAGTATATATATGTCTGCTGCCATTTGTAACATTCAATTAATAATTCCGTATATCGCATGCTGTGGAACTGTGGACTGTGGATTGATGGAGGCCGGAGGCGAAGGAACACAAAATTCTTCCAACCTTGTTTATTACAACATACGCAAATTAGACCTGTGAATGTTTTGTAATTCCCTGTTGAAGCTGAGAGGGATTTTTTTTCCCTTTTTTTTGGGTTAATTTATGTTTTAAGTCATCTAATCTCTAATAAGTATTAGTGAACATTCAAACTATCAGGTGAGGTTGCTGGTTTTTAGACATCAGACAATCAATTGACTGATTAATATTGCACCCTTATGTCCTTAATTTGTTTTTAACTGCAAATATAGTTAAGAGTTGACACAAATGCCAACACAACACCAATCAAGCGAACAGTCTATAACAGTCAATGTCTATTACAAACTAAGAATTGCAATGACTATTTGCTGCTCAGATTACTTCTAGATTAGTAAACAGAATAGCACCACAATTTACACATGTAACACAGACAGACACACATGCACCCTCTAACTTCAATCTAATAGAGAGCAAACCCCCCTTCTTTTTATCTAACCATTGTTCACATAATTAACTAAATAACTAACCAACTTTACTAAGTTACACTAGACACCTGACGGTTTGTACATCATCAGATAAACAGGAATCATATCTCATATACCCCTCCTCGAGAAAGCCTCCAAATTTCAACTGGCGTCAAGCGTGGACAGGTAAGGGGTATATGCAGAAAGGCAGCTTTCAGCTGTCGACCGCAGGGTCTGCGCCCGGTTCAGCAGGCTTGGTCAAACCGTTGTTCATTCTGGCACGTGCTTCCGCAAACATTCTCTGTTGCTCTGCCACAGCTTCCTCTTCTGTCATTTCAACCCCGCTAAATTTACCTCCTTTGGGGGAATCCTATATTTAGAAAACCAGAAATCAGACAAAAATAGAGTATTGAGGGATCACAGCTAGGGCTGTCAAACGTCCAAAAGATCCACAGAACAGCCCATACCGTTTTCTGCTCCGTTAAAAAAACAGTTTCGGCATTTCAATCCGTTAACCGTTTCGTTTACGAAACGGCACAGAAATCCGTTTCATTATTAGTTTCACTTCACAAATTACACACAAAACGGTTTAAAACTAGACTGAAACGGTCGAAACAGCATATATTGGTATTTTGTTTGCCGTTTCGTTATTGAAACGAAATCCATTTCGCTGCCGTTATTCGTTTCGTTAGAAAATAACGAAATGGCATCACGCGTTTTATACTGCCGTTGACAGCTCTAATCACAGTGTCTATTCCATATGCTACAATATTGACGCTCTTTATGGCTAAGTTGCTGTATTTTTTTTTAAAAAGAAGTATCACATCTCTTAAAATAAATAAAAAGTGGAACTGTCGTTTCATCAATCATGCCATTAATCAGAAACAGGTAGGTCAGGAAATATGTTGCAAAGTTGCAATTCTTAGAAGAACGATCATGGTAAAGTAAACTGATGGATTTTGTAAACAATAAAAGGTATGAAAAGATAAAAAGCCAAAAAGGGTTTTGATAGATGCAATGCATACCAAAGTGTCTAACTTATGCTGTTCATATGCAGCATAGACCTCCTCTATATACTCACCAAAACCAAGAACCTGAAATTAGAAAAACAAATAAAGACAAAAAAATTGTAAATAAATGAAGAGATAATTTTATTCTGACAGTGAAGCAGAAAGAAGTGAAAGGTAGAATAAAAATAAGAACCTCAAGAGCTTTAAGAACATGTTCTGGTGCAATAGTTTTCTTGTCCTCTCTGTTGCACACTTCATTGGACTCAGAAGAGAGCAGGTTAATAAACTCTGCAAGCAAAGTGTTTGTGAAAATGTCAGACAGGAAGTAGGTTAACAGCCCTACAGTATTTGTGTTGTGTTGTGCTGCTTTGTTAGAAGCATATTGATATTGATAGTAGAATGAATGAATGGTAAGTAGGAACATACCGACACAACATTCGACAAGGAGATCTTGTGCATCCCTTGCAACACGAACATCAGGAGGCAACATCTCCTTTATAATCTTACACATAGTTGCTACAGAGAGAGAAGCATATATTATATTATATTATAATGATTAATTTGGCAAGGGTAGATATGCAAAATGGTAGAATTGAGAGGAGTTAAGAAAGAAAAAATGTTTGGTAAAAAGGGGAAGATTAGGATTGGTACTTACATTTAGGAAGAGAGACGTCCTCCTTGGATTTGCCCACGATATCCATCGGATCCATTTGTGTTTCTTATTATTATTCTTGAGAGAGAGAGGGGGAATCAATATCAATCGGAAGAAAGGAAGGAAAAGCTAAGAGCAAAGAGCTAGGGTTTGAGGAATCTAATCGAAATATCGAATCGAGGAAGATTAGATTCGATTAGAGGAAAGAAAAAAAGAGAAAGAGTTGTAATCGTAATTGTAATTGTAATTGTAATTGGGTCATGGTCTCATGGTCTCATCTCATGGATGGTCATGGCTCTACCTCAGCCTCGCTCATTTCCTGTTTCTTTTTTCCTTTTTACCAAAATTTTTTAAATTTTTTTATTTTTTTTACTAACTAACCCCAAAAAATAAAATCATCAAATCATATGAAATCAAAACCCTACTTACGCACGGCCCCCACAAAGAGACTTTGCATTCGTAATTTTTCTTTTAAAAAGTACTTTAGTCGAGTACTATAAAAATTAAAGAACAAAAAATGAAAAAAATGCCAAAATGACATTTGTCAAGTCCAAAACTCATTCCGGCCGTGAAACATGTATCCAGCAAGGCCCAAATAACCGACGAACGGCCCGCTCCCAAAACCATTTTTTTAATTGTTTTTTCTTCTATATCAGTGTGGGACATGGGTGCATAACGTGTAAAACGATCACGCAACTGGACTGTTGTGTTGATCGTTGCGTTTTGGAGACAAAACTGATTATGATTTGCATTAATCATTTCGTTTTGAACGAAACGATTGAAATCACGAAAATACCACGAAAATACACATGGACGAAACCATTTCATACTTGCGTTAAACGTTTCGTTTATAAAACGCAACCAAAATTTTTAACCGTTTTGTTTCATTTTAGACGGTCGAAACGGTCATCATTTTTAGGCCTATATATCAGTGTAACAATCAATCACTATTTGTAAACACACGAATCTAAAGTATATCACATCTCCATCTAGTATGTACTCACTTTCTCTATTGTTGAATATAATTCGATCTGTGGCTAGATGTCAACCAACATACAATTTGATATTAAGTTTTAATTTTATAACTACAATGGTCAATGGAACAAGCGTTGATGGAAATTGTTTCAAACCATCCCATCGAGACCCATCCGTCTCATACCCGTGCATGCCATCTTCTTTCTATTCGCGCACGTACCTTTTGTTCCCTTCTATCATCTCATCTCCCTCATCTAGATTTATCATCTATATCCTTATCCCACTTCTTCTTTCTTCTCTCTTCTAACAACTATCCAGATCTCCGACGATACACCAGCGATCTAAGCATCATCCTCTAGATCCGTCCCTCTTTCCTTGTCCATTGCCGGAGATCTCAGCATCATCCTCCATATCCTTCCCTTTTTTCTTTATTTTTCTCTCTACTGACTCACCATTCATATCTCCTACATTCACTCCTCCCTTATCTCTTCTTCCTTCGCTCTAAATCATGTTTTTTAATTCTAAAGTTATTACAATAAGAGAGTAACTAAAAAACATAAATATTCAGTTTATTGCAATAAAAGATCATTTTATAAGTAAATTTGTTAGATATAATAAGAGATATCTTATAAGTAGAACTGTTTATTTCGTTATAATAAGAAATCATCTTGTAAGTTTAGATATAATAAGAGATCGTCTTATAAATACAAATGATCAGTTTAGTGTAATAAGGGATTATCTTATTAGTGCATTTATTAGATATAAGAAGGAATCAACTTGTAAACATAAATATTCAGTTAGTTGTAAGAAGAAATCATCTTAATATAAGTGTATACTGTATAGATGAGAGAAATATGAGAATCAAGAGAGGATAGGAGAGGAAGAAAAACGTATCATTAATACATTAACAATTTTTTTATGTTATTATAATATAACCGGTCTTAAACCCAAATTAAAGATGAACAAATAAAAAATAGGCAAAATTGGATATAACCCCCCATAATCTTCTCTATCCGGATATAACCCCCTGTAATCTTCAAAACTAGATATAACCCCCTCAAATCATGCTTATTAGGGATATAACCCCTTTTTATCCATTTTTATTCATTTTTAATTAAAGAAAATAAAAAAATTAACACACTGTCCATATTACCCTTCTCATTTCCAAAAACGTTTCACCTTCTACATCGAGAGACTCAATCTTCTTCCTGTGTCCCTTCCCCCCTCTTTGTTTGTCGAATAATGTTTAGATTAAATTTCAATAAAAAGTCCAGACTGACTTATTTGAACATCGCAAATCTGATTGTTTCTTGCAACTCCCGTGTTCCTTCCTCCCTCTTTGTTTGTCAAATAAAAAATCATACGGATCACCTTGCTTCTTGCAACTCAAAATTTACTATTGCGCTAGAAAACAAATTGAACCTATTGAGGTCACTAGCAGATGCTCAAACATTTTTCGTTCTTTTTCATGTAATACAACGAATTTACCAGTACGATGCAATTAAGTGGAACAATGTATTTGTATCATGTATCAGTTTTTGATATTGAGAATAAATTAGGCAACAATGCAATCTATACCGTTTCCTTTCTTTATCGGTCTCAAAGATGATGGAAACAAGCATAGTACAACTGATGCAAAGCTGTGTAATTAGAAAAATTTTACTTATTCAAAATTGTCAGTTTGGAAAAAGACGAATACAATTGTAGAACGTTAATAAGATCATTTGAATTCCTCCATCTCCATTCTTATTGGGTGTCATGAGACTAGACATATAGAAGATTCTGGTATTGTTAATTTCAGAAAGAAGATAAAACATTTTTGGCAACAACGGTATGGTATCGTGAATATCAGAAAGGAAGTTGAATCGTATTTGAAGTGAGGAGGGTAGTTTGGTCAGAATTTTCATTTTTTGATTTTCTTTAGTTAAAAATGAATAAAAATAAATAATAAGGGGTTATATCCCCATTAAGCATGATTTGAGGGGGTTATATCCGATTTTGAAAATTGCAGGGGGTTATATCTGGATAGAGAAGATTACGGGGGGTTATATCCAATTTTGCCTAAAAAATATTATATATAATGAAAAATAAATGTGTAAAATTATATTTAAATAATTTATAGCATTTTTATTATCTTTTATAAATAAAAATTATTTATTTTAAATATAGTTTTAATAAATATTTAAAGAAATATATTATCTGTCCGTCGGCCCTTCAAGTCCGGCCTCTCGAAACCCGGAGGGCTTAAAAGGGCCAGGCTTGAGAAGGGTCAAGCTCGATCTTCATATTTAAGCCCTTCTAAATCCGGCCCTTCCAAAAGCCTCCCTATGTTTGGCCCGACCCAGCCTTTTAGTAGGCCCTTTTAGATCCGGTCTCCCGGGAGCCCGGCCCGGCCCGTCCCTAGAAGGCGTTCACTAGAAAAACGTATCAAGAACAGATAAGAGGAAAGAAAGGGAGGGAACTGAAGAGAGAAGGGAACTGAAAAGAAGAGGGAGGTGCTGGCGCCAAAAAAAAAAAAAAAGGCGCTCCTAGCATTCTTTTTTTTCTTTTGTATGGAATGAAAGATGAGCACCCGTGAGATTGCACTTATTTATTACTCCTTTTCTTCTCCCAGCGAACTGCTTATCTCTTTGTTCCTGCAGTTTTGTTCAAAAATTGTGCACAGTAGGTTGCCGCCTCAAAAATATATTTCATTGTAAACTTATTAAGAGCTGAAAGAAATAATATGTTGTTTTTAAGCAGGGCGACAAAAAGCTGGCTTACTCTGGTATTCTATCTAATCTGGTACTGTGTTTTCCATTTTTTATTCACCTTGCCTTTTTTTTTTCCTTTTCTGTATGACGGGTGCATCCGCATCCTAAACCGATAGGGTGGATCCACGGGCTCTTGATAACTCCAAAAATGAAAATGATATTTTGTTGTTTGAGTCTTGACTCTGTATATTAATTTACTAATACATTGGGCAAAACTTATTAAAAACGTACTAAATGAGCAGAAAATAAACCAAAATACCAAGCATTTAATGAAATACAAAATAATTTATTATTACAAACAAATAAGATTCGCACCCTCAAATAAATTGGATGAATTACAATACAAAAAAAATACCGTTCATGAGTGCTAGGCTAATATAGAGAACTCTTCTCTCTCTATCCTACAATCTTGTAACTAGGGTTAGCCAGATTTTCAATCCCATTAACAACTTGGATAGATTCAACGACATCACCAACCTTCAAATCCGCCAAATAATCTTCATTTTGAACCACATAGCCAAATACTGCATACCGACCATCAAGTATATTTGCATTGCTTGGTGTGAGCTCACTCTCTTTTAAGAGCCAAAATACTTGGCTTGAAGCTGAGTTGTTATCAAATTCCTGTTTATTTGCAAAATTATAATAACCACCAAACAACTTTTCAGGAAAAAAAAAAAAGAATTTCATACGATTCAACAAAGCAATGCTTACATCTCTAGCCATGGCCATTGTGCCAAACGCATTGAATGGAAGCTTTGTTTGAGCCTTGTACCGACCAAGTTCCTAAGCAACATACATATGACCTTCACATTTCATTTTCAAACTATAATTACAAAAGCAAATACAAAAAAATTGGGTACAATTTGCAAAAAATGCAAAATACCATACCTCGAGTGTCTCACCATAAACAGGTGCTGTATCACCAGCAACCATTATTTCAAGAGGAATGGTACGTGTTTTTCCTGTGCTGGGGTCCACAAAGCCCTCTGCAGGCCCCTCTGGATCTCCCATTTGTACCACAAATCCATCAGCTGCATCACAAACCAACCACTTTAGACATACTTTATTAATAATAATTAGGGGAATTTATGAAAAAAGATGCTTATTTTAATAGCATGCAATTTTACCCTCTTTACACTGCTTCTCTATTTATAATTCAGGTTAAATGAGGGATTAGGTATTGTTTAGAAAAATGAAGTACAATACACTATGCACAATATTTATTTTCTCACTTTCCTGTTGGGGGGAGCGAGGGGGGGGAGGGAGAGATATTATACAACACCTCTTTGAATTTCCATGCCATCATAAAAGTGGCGCTCGACCAGATCCAAAAAATTACCAGCAGTTACTGGCGCATTGTACCCATCAAGCACTATTCGAAAAACACAGTCCTGCAAATTGGGGTTTTCTTTTATTTTAACCTTCATGTCAACCGTGGCTCTCCCTTTTAAAAGAGGCATGTTACTGTACTCCTCTGGAACTTCATATGGAAAGCCATCTACCATATCTTCTTCTACACTGCACTGCATGGTTAATTTTAAGGGCATAAATGAGATTTACAGATACCAGGTCTACATGGAAAGAGGGGGGGTACTCTTTTCAAACTGACCCTCAATCCTTTTTTAAGTTAGAGAATACTCAACTAGTACAGATAAATTATATCAAAGTAAAAACAAAGAAAATAAATAAATAAAATAATTTCTCCCTGAGAATGCTGCTATGGCTGGTTAAAAGGACAAAATGTGATGTTGCATACAAGCAAATAACATCTATTAATTACTTGCAACAGTGACCCAACATTTTTTTGGGGCAATTTGAAACTAGATCCTGCCATGCAAATAGAGAACCATTTCATCAAATAATGATTCCAGGTTTGTCAAACTATGCAGCATCTAATACAATAGCTTGTTATAATTTGGGCTAATGCCAGGGGAACTAATTATCTGCAAACACAGTACGATGTGAGTATTTACTATTTGTTTCACATAGTGTTAAATATTGCAGAGAATCTAGAAGAGAAAACAGGAAAAAATAATATAGTTTGGTTAAAGAAATGGAAAAGACATATAACCTTCCAACAAAATCGAGAAGTTGTTGTTGTTTAGGTGCAACAGCATCTCTGTTTCTATCCTGAACAATGTTTTGAAGGTCGTCTAAGGCAGCAGTAATTTTTTGAAGAAGGTCCTTTGCTTGTTGTTTTTTGGAGTCGGGTACACCGGCGAGGATTAAGTCTTGTCCTTGGTTAAGAGCTCTTGATGCTTGCCTAACATTCTATGAAAGTAGAAAGAGAGGAACATTGGAGTGTTATGTTATCTTAATCTTAAAAAAGAAAAGAAGAGAAGAGAAGAGCTTACTCTCTCAACAGAATCCAAGGCTCTTAGACCGGAGAGTTTAAGGGAGTCAGTAATATCTTCTAAGGGCTTCTGGAGCTCTCTGATGGCCTTGTTGTTGATGGGCAAAGCATATCTCAACAATGCACGGGGGTCCTTGATGGGGGGCCCAGAGATGAGAACGGAGATGTCAGGCAAAGCAGGCGAGAGGGTGAGTGCTTGAGCTGGAGCTGGAGCGTGGACGGATGGCGTGGCAGTGAGGAGCCCAATAGCGAGTGCAAGAGAGATGGCGGATGATTTGTTGGTCTGCCAGTTCCAGTGCCAGTGCCAGAGATGATGAAGAGGGAGAGGGAGCGGAGGTGGTACTGGGACTGGTACTGGTAATGATGGAGATGCAGAGCAATAATTCCTCATCATCTTAATCCTCGGAGGGGCTGGGGCTGGGGCTGGGAGTCGGAGAGGGAACGACGACAGTAAGAGTAAGGGCGCCGCCATTACTCTCAGATACTCGATATTAGATAGAGATGGAGAGAGACAGACTGGCAGAGAGAAGAGAATAGTCTGAAATCTGAATGAATGAACGAATGAATAGATTGATTATTAGATAAATTTGGATTGGATTCGATTGGCTCAGCTGTCTGCTGTCCCCTCTTCTCTTCTTTAGATAGACTTTAGATAGAATAACCGACCTTTCCAAGCCCAGCCCTGGCCCAACTGGCCCACTGCCCCCTGCACCACTTAAGTTAAATTCCGCCCCTATTTTATTTTATTTAGGCTGGCTACTTCAAAGTTCAAATTCGCCCCCTTTTCAACTCCACCTACTTCATCAGTGATCAGTTGCTCGCAACTCAATTTAAAATTCAAATCAACACATATCTTAAAAACTTTTATTTTTGTCAATTAATTCTACCAAAACACTCAAACTCACACAATTTGAACCCAACTATTATCAACAATCACACAAAGACAAAAATTTAACAACTTTCTGCACCAATTTGCTGCCTACATCCTTCACACGCACCCACACAATTTTTCAATTACTTTTCAACATATTTTACAACTATGGAAGTGATGAAATACATAGGAAAAATATTTTACATAAGGCAACAAATCTTACGAATATCACGTAGGAAACTTCATTTTCTCACATAAGAAAATAATCTTCAAGGGGCTGTTTGGATGTGTTGGAAATTTGGAGAATTTCAAATTTCTACACCCAAATTTATTACAAACAATCTAAACTCTTCACAAAGTTACACACTTTTTAATAAATTTATGCCTAGGAATATGAAATTCCCCAAATTCTTAAGCGATCCAAACGGCCCAAGTTCAGCCACCAAATATTACCCCGAAATTTTAAAAAATAATATTAAAATAATATAATCCATTAAAATTAATATCAATTTAATCAGTTTAATATAAATAGTATCGTAAGATCGGAATCCTGGATTCCGAACGTTAGATCGGAATCCTGGATTCCGAACAGTGCTGTAACTGCTCAGTTTTGTCGTTTTTCATGGTTTTATTGTACTTCTATTATTAAAATTAATTAAATATATGAAATTTTAATATTAAATTAATATATTATGAAATTTTAGTAATATATTTTGAAGATAAAATATTAAATTAATATATTTTATTTTACTTCTATTTATAAACATTAATTAAATATATCAAATATTAATATTAAACTAATATATTATAAAATTTTTGTCGTTTGTTTAGAACCGGATTTTTGATATTTTGAAGAAGTTAATATAATATAATTCTATATTATGAATAATATTTTAATATTTAAAGTTTTGATATTAATTTTATATGGATGGTTTTATTTTTAATATTAAAAATTTTCAATTATGTTAAATGTTGTACATAATAATTTATGTAATAATTTATTTATGGCAATAATTATAATATAAACTTATAATTAAACATTAGATTTATTTCATTTAATTCATAATATAAAAATACAGGAATTATAAGTGTCATCATCGGCAAATATACCATCCCAGCCATCGGTAAATACAAAGTGAACATATACCGTAAATAAGCTGAACATATAGACGATCTAAGTGAACACTTACTAACTTATTTTTATCGAACTTATTTGTTTGTATGTGTTCACTTAGATCGTTTATATGTTCACTTTGTTTTATGTATATGTTCACCATTAGAAGAAGAATTGAATTTTGTAACCATAATATAGATTAGCACACTAAAATAAAAGAAAAGAAAAAATACATGAAAACCATAATATAATTTAGCACACTAAAATAATAAAAAAGGAAAAATGTACATAAAAAACCATAATATAAATGAACACACTGAATTTAGATTGGTACTTAAAAACAAAGTAATAAATATACTTAGAGATCTTGATCATCTACATGTTGCAGAATTTCCTCCCACCAGGGTTGATCTTCTTCCGCATTCATTTCTTGTTGATTACTGGCACCATGGTTGTCGGCGAATTGAGCGGCCTCGTTCCAGAAAGCGGCATCAGGTTGTTGTTCATTACTGGCACCGTGGTTTTCAGCGAGTTGAGCTGCTTCGTTCCAAAAAGCCTCATCATTTTCTTGTTGATTATTCGCAGCCGGGTTGTCTGCGAATTGAGCGGCTTCGTTCTAGAAAGCTGCCTCGGCTTCTTGTTGCTCAATCTCAGCCATTCTAGCTACTGCAATTTTGCGTTGTTCATCTCTCTTCTTGATCTTTATTAGGCTCTCCTTAATTTTTTTTCCAATTTAGGAAAATAGGTCCGCCAATTAACAGCTCAGTATTTTTTATACAATTTTTCAGAGCGTATTTCATAATTTTCTAGTGCCAAACTTTTCGAATCCAGAGCTGTTTTTTCAGTTGAAAGTGTGACTATCTTGGTCATTTTTGTTTTGAACAAATGGTACGGCTAAAAATTTTGGAATTTAAGTTTAGGAAAATAGGTCCGCCAATTAACAGCTCAGTATTTTTGATACAATTTTTCAGAGCGTATTTCATAATTTTCTAGGGCCAAACTTTTCGAATCCAGAGCTGTTTTTTCAGTTGAAAGTGTGACTATCTTGGTCCTTTGTCATTTTTGTTTTTAACAAATGGTACGGCTAAAAATTTTGGAATTTAAGTTTAGGAAAATAGGTCCGCCAATTAACATCTCAGTATTTTTGATACAATTTTTCAGAGCGTATTTCATATTTTTCTAGCGCCAAACTTTTCGAATCCAACGGTTTATAGTTACGTGTTTCGTACTTAGGTGTGATTGCGCCAAACTTCATATTTTTCAAAGCGTTTATCGTACTTAGGTGTTTCGTACTCGTTGTGATTGGTCCTAATAAGTTTTTAGTTATTATAAAATACAAATAAATATATAAGTCATACATAAGTAAATAAAATATAAAATACAACTAAATCCTACATTTTTAATTAATACCATCAATTATTATCATTTTTCTAATTTTTTCCATATTTAATTATCAAAATCTTAATTATTAAAAGCAAAAAAAAAATAATTACACATAAATTTTCATATAAATTTTTCTTATTTTTCCGTATTTTTCAAATAATTTTACAATTTATTATCTATTTTTCTAATTAATTAAGTAGTGAATAAACAAATAAAAAGACAAAAAAAATCCAATATAATTAATAAATTACATATAAATTTTTTCAGATTTTTTCCTGATTTTTTCTGATTTTTTGAATATTTTTCCAATATTTTCCTATTTTTTAATTTAATTAACTAAATTAAAAACTAATAAACTAAATAAATGAATAATTAAATTAATAAACAAAAAAAAATTACTGTTCACGGAGCAGCGTCGAAGAAATGCGTCCGAGAGCGAAAGGCAGCGACAAAATTAGATCGGAAATCCCTTATATATATAGTAAAGGTTTGATCGGAATCCCAGAATCCGATCTAACGTTAGATCGGAATCCAGGATTCCGATCTTACGATACTATTTATATTAAACTGATTATATTGATATTAATTTTATTGGATTATATTATTTTAATATTATTTTTTAAAATTTCGGAATATTACCAAAGTCACCGTGGCGGCTGTAGTCTGTAGAATTCGAACCAAATTGGACCCAATTAATTTCCTGTTCACCTGTGTGAGTGGGGGCCCACAGGCTTTGATAAATAAAAAAAGGCTGGCCTGCATAACTGTATTTATCATTTATGTTTCTAAATTCTAATTGATTCTCTTCTCTTGACTCTTGCCTTGAGCAGTTGAGCCATTACCCATTTAATTATGTCCTGGGCTCCTGGCCGACCTCGGCCTCTCCATGCCTGATATATTTATTATTATACATAAAAGGCCCAACTGTCCTTGGACCTTGGGTTGGATACACTTGTTACCACCTTTATTCTTCAATAATCAAAATTAGTTAACGCTACTAATGTTAATGTGTCACACTGAATTTTGACTACCAAAAATGATTCTTAGAAAACAGTATTTCAATCTAAATTTACGAATTAATTTCAAATAAATATTAAATGTAAAATTATGTTATTGTCGGACTCTTTAGTTGATCATATTTTGGTTGTGTTTTGTGTGCCAACTACCAACTTTGTCTCTCCTCTGCTCAGCTGCTGCCTGCTGAAAAGGAAATTCTTACAACCTAAGTAAATTCATAATTCAAACTAGAAGAGCTATATATAAATTAACACACAGGATATTGACGTGCAAGGCACCAATGAGGTGTGCAAAATGATTCACTTCTGGTTGGTTGTATTTGTGTATTTATTTATAAAGGAACCACAAAATTTATGATCCTCATACATACCAGATCCTTGCGGCAAGTATGGACCGGCAGATATATATAAATTATTATAGCGAGTCACCAATTTATGGACAACGAGATAGTTCGTTTCCCATTTCCATGCATGCCTCTTGGTCATCTTGGGGCCCACTTGTCAGCGACTTGCCACACACTGAACCATTCGAGTCTTTGCACATGAAATTCGGTAATAAAAAAAAGAGCTTGTGCCTTGTGAGCTTCTGTTGTAGTTATGCCAGTGCTATAAGGATCTCTCTAGAAAAAGAACAGAATTGAAACAGTTGTATTTTGTTTGGTCTCATCCCAATCCTAAATGGCTAAATGCATGGCTAAATCCTTCCCTCCTCTTGCCCTCTAACCACTCATCTCTTACTACGGCATCGCTTGCCTGGCTAAACAATTAACACTAACTGCATATATGCATATTTACAATTAATAGGGCTTGAGATTTTCCAAAAGTACAACAATTACACTTGCATCATATTTATATCTATAGATGAAAGTATTAATTATTTTCTCTCTTTTAACTCTACAATATGTATATATATATATATAAAAGGCTCAGAGAGCCTCAGACGACAGATGTTAGTGTGACACGAGATCAGACGATGAAGAAGAAAAACAAAAGAGGCTCACGTGTGAGGAATGTATGTACTGTATTAATTACCACTTATCACTTACCAGAGAGTAAAACAACAAGTACCAATCGTTTTATGAGTTCTTTTTAGGTGGGGATTTTGCTTAGAAACCTGGCCTGAAAAAAAAAAAATTTAATTAACGTAAGTCTTTGTAAGGTAATTTATTGTTAAGTTAAAAGGAGCACCTGCCACTTGCTAGCTTGACTGTGCACCCCGACACGAATGTTATTTCAAATATTTTTATGAACCTTTTATTTAAAATATAATTTCATATAGACATATAATAATTTAACCTAAAGTCTAATGATCTCGTTGGTTTGAATTTTTAGATTATGTTCATTTTAATCGATGTTGTGGCGGCCGGTGTATTGTTCAAATTTGATATACATCTGTGTTCCAATAAATAGTGAAGCATCAATTCTTGAAATTATGTTGATGACTCCATTTTATACAAGCAATTATAAACCAACCAAACACAGTAATATATATATATATATATATATATATATATATAGTGGATTGATAAAATACACTCTGGTGTATGGATCGTCTCTCGTACACCAGAGTCGTTTATGAAATCCAAAAATCAAACAGTCGATCCGAATCGTTCAAGTTATTCTCCATATTGAAAAACTCTCGGAGACCAAATTTTACCATTTTTCGAATTTTTTTGCTATATATTATGATATTTTCAAAAAACACTATAATTGGAGTATTTCAGGCCCTCCAATTTGAAAATATCATGATATATAGCAAAAAAATTCGAAAAAATATAAAATTTGGTCTCCGAGAGTTTTTCAATATGGAGAACAAGTTGAACGGTTCGGATCGACCGTTTGATTTTTGGATTTCAAAAACGACTCTGGTGTACGAAGACGATCCGTACACCAGAGTGTATTTTATCACCCCTATATATATATATATATATATATATATATATATATATATATATATATATATATATAGAGATTGGCTATTGTCCTTTGGATAGGACACAACAGTTTTCCTATTCATTTTCTGATCGTTAGATTGCTGTAAGATTCGTGCAAGGATGAAGTCTGATGGTTCGATTTTAGACGCTGAGGGTGCGATCTCTAAACACATCTCCATTAAATCATTCTGTTAAATGATATGCACTCCGTCTCTTTGTTTCCCTCTTCACGTCTCCTTCTGTACGCTATAAAGCAAGTACACTGAAGTTGAAGGAAAAACTTTCCGGCGACCCAGCACCTCAGACCTCGATCCTCGTAAGCGACAAAATTTATCATCTGACGTTGTCAAACCTCCATTGGCAACAGAAAATCAATCATGGTCCTGAAACTCGATTAGAGATGGTGGGTTTCGTTCCTTTGTAAACGGGCCCGTCTGAAGTCGGGTTTAAACCCGTTCGTTTTTCCGACTACCGCAGGTCATGGGAATGGTCTCTCTAGCATCGTATGAGAGAGAGAAATTCAATGGTGAAGCCGTTTTAGATTGTGTCGGCCTCAGGCAATGTATCAAAGTCGGGTACAGTGGTACAGGGACTCGGTACCAATGTCATTTGGAGATGTAAAAATGTACCAGAAAGAAGGTTTTTGGTATAACTGAAATGAGGAGAAGGGGTTCATGGTTTCAATTTTGGGTGCGTCTATTTCAATTGGTGGGAGTACCAGGTGTTTAGTATGGTGTAAAGAAACTATATCGCATTTTCCAGGTCATTTAAACATGCAATTCTACTCTTTGAAATATGCAAAGTAGTAATGAAATTTCTTTCTAGTTATTACACACTGGCTCTAAAAGAAAACTCAGACCTTTCAGCAATATGTGAAGTTACGGTCACTAACAAAGCAATTTTATTTTGTTATTAGATGACATCTTTCACCAGCAAACTAAGGAGAAAATCACACTAGAAATTGGCTCAACCAACAAACTCACGCAAGAGGTTTCAGGCCAGTCAGACCAGTCTAGGGTTTTAGTTGAAAAATTCAAGGAATCCATCTGAGTTTGAGAGACAATTTTGAGAAATGATGAAATTATCTCCAAGTTTGAGATAAAGATAGCGAGATGAAGTTCTTTGTTCCGTTTGCAGATTTAGAGAGGGATAGCGAGATGGAGAGATGGAGAAGCGCGATTTTTGGAGAGGAGAAGCCCCACGAATTTCCTTTCTTTCTTTCTTCTGCGTACGGATTTAGATCTGGCATATGTAGTCTGCGTGAGAAGAAAGGGTCGATTTTTGGAGACGGAGACGGAGACGGAGGAGTAACAGAGGTGGGGAGAGGGAAGTAACGGAAATTTTTAACTCACAATCGATCCTCAGCGCAGTCATCCCCACCAGTTATCTTTAATCTTGCACGAATCTTCATACAATCTGACAGTGAGAAACTGGATAGGAAAGTCCCACAGTCCTATCCAAAGGACAATAGCCAATCTCTATATATATATATATATATATATATATATATATATATATATATATAGACACACACACGCTGATCCCATGACCACATTTTCATATACACAATTTGATGCGCAACTTTGACATATCATGATATATTATATTATCAAGCTTGGAGACGAAACAAAAATGTGTGTGTGTATTTTCAGTAAATTACTCCAGAACGCTACTAACTGGTATCACAATACATTTGTGAATTGTGATATGATGACATACATGGTTGAGTGAACGAGTGTCGAGTGGGTCCCTTTCAACGCGGTTTGACAAATTTCGATTTGATTGGGCTTCCCAACCTTGCTAGTTGCTACATCTCGTCCGGTCTTTCCAAAAATGGATACCTCCTGCACCCAACAGGCAACACAGCTTAATTGGTACATATATTAATTATTAACATTAGAAAACATAACGACCCAATACATGAACGAACAAAAAATTTATTAAATATTTATACTTCAATAAAAATTAAAATAAACATATTAATAAACAAATATTTAAAAAATTATAGATGATAAAAGTTTTCCATATGTGCTCTCTTTCAAATGGGATAACAACAATATAATTAATATTTTTTTTCATTTTAGATGTAATATCAAAACTTAATATTATTATCGATTGTCGTCCAGCCATAGATCAAATGGATCAATGATATAGGAGATGGATATATGCTAGATCTAAACTTGGATACACTTTTGAATCCATATGTTTATAAGGATCCAAAACACTCGATCATACTGTTGCTTTTAGCCTCCATATTTCCGAAAAAAGAAACTGATGCAAGTTTGACAAAAAAATTTATGTTGTCAAAAAGATCAGGATATTATAGTGCATAGTGCAACAAGCAATAGTATGGAGTATTAACAAAAACCCCCACCCTATATATAGTACTATATCATACTCCACACTATTTGACAATCAAGAAATATTAAATAAATTATAACACAACCACCGGCGATAAGAGAGAGCATTCCTTTGGCAACACAAAAGCTTCTTATTCTTTCTTGTGTGCTTCCAACGCGCATACCAAACATACATAATACATACAACTTGTGATTCCTGCGGGCCCCCCGGCTCAGACAAACAACTACTCTTTTGTTTTGTCCTCTCCACAGCCCAACAAGACCCATATGTGTGGCCGGCCTCAATAGGGTGGTAGGTAGATGACATTACATGTAATTATGGTGAACTCTACCCCAGAATTTGAGCACTATATAAGAATGTGCATAAAAGCAAATTTGGACTTGCTCTCTTTCTTCTTGACCTAGCCGCCATTTCCCTCCCCTTTTCCTCTCTTTGGCCGGAGCTACCCTCCTCTCTCTCTCGCTCTCCCTATTGCTCATGTGTTGAGCTCTCTCTTCCACACTTAAATTGGTTGATTGAAGAATAGAGAAAGGTAGGTGATTAGCCTTGACATTCAAGCTACTAGCATAGCCATAGGTCGTGGTTAATCTTTTAGTGGACTCGAGGCGACCATTGACGGTGGTGGAGCAGCAAGAAGAGCACGCCACCGACTCCTACGCATAGGCACGAGCCTTCTTGATACTATTCAAGAAGTGGTAATGATCCTCCCAACCTTCTCTCTTGATGGATGATATTGAATGCTTAAGCCTAAATCTATTATGTGTTGTATGCTTGATTAATTAGTATTAATTGTAATAAAATAAAAAAATGGCATATCCAACACTTTCTGACAACAACGGATATATAAGAATGCATCTATATAGTATAATATAATCTGCGTGGTTTTTTTTGCGCGGATTTTAAAGCTATTTCTCCGATGCGTCAATCTTACCGTTCCTCCATTATTAACAACAAAATCTGATCGTTCGATTACTTTCAGCGATTTTCTTCAAATTTTTATGACACGACTCTATAACTCTTTGTGTAGCAAGCCATATTAGTCTTTTCTGTTGACCCGTTATATTTATTGTGTACCTCTTTCTACTCCTTTCTGTATGCTCCTCTCTTCCTCCTGTCTCTCTCAAACACTACACTTTTCTCCGCTCAGGCGGCGAATAACCACACGCCCCTCTCTATCTCTCACACGACCCTTTTCTCCGCCCAGGCAAGTAACCACCCGCCCCTCTCACCTCCGCTTCTTCCCGCCTTCTATCTCTTCTCTACTGAACCGATGAAACCCGTGAATAAATCCTTGAAATGATAATAATGATGTAGATGACAATTTCTAGGGTTTTCGTCGAACTCTCCTTCTCAAGTCACGGTAGCAATGATTGATCAGGTGAATGTAAAGTTATTCTGATCTTTATGTTTTTCTATCTGTAACAAATCTCTTTGGATCTCATTGATTGTCTCTTAATTTTAATTTTCCTCCATTCGTTTGCTAAAACTTTGTGTATTTTCTTTTTAATATGTATGCATTTGAATCACAATTGTTGTCCACCATCTTCGATTTAGATTCATGGATTTGAAAACTTAATGATGTATGAGATAAGTACGACATGCAAATTTTGTTTAAATTAATTTATTTATTTTCATTTCTAAGACTGATTCATATATCGTATGACAAGTTGGAGGCAATTTGGGCTAAATGACAAGAGCATTGATGCACATTTTGAAACTTGACCTAAATCTACCTAATTGATTTTGGAAAATCCAAAATTATTGTAACTGGTACAACATACGCAATTATATTTTGATATTCAATTAAATGGGGATTCATGTGAAAGATTTGTGCGTTTAGTACGAAAACAAAGATACACATAGGTGAATTTTAGGATAAAGATTTAAATTTTACATATTGATCTTTCACATTAATAAGACAATTAGCCACATAATAAGAAAATTTCGAAAATTTTCTCTGGTACAATATAGAGAATTGGTGAAAAGCGAGGTACAATGAATTTCTTACTGGTACATTAATAACACAATTAGCCGCATAATAAATTTTTGTGAATTTCGAAAATTTTTCTCTAATAAACAAAGAAACAAAGTGAGTTTCTTACTGGTACAATATATCACAAATCTTCTCTTTGGTTACTGTTACATGCTCCTCATCTCTTATTGTTTTCTAGCTCATTGTTTCTTAGATCATGACGAGGTATATTTTCCATGATGAGTAAACTCCATAGTCCATAAAAATTGCAGCAGATAGGTTGAGTTTCATGCAATTAGAGTAAGACAAATGTCATGGGTTGATTATTTTTTTGCAATTAGGATTTAAAAATACTTTCTCCTATACTATATTTGAAACTCTTTTGATTTGTGTGAAAGCTTTCTGCACATTCCTTTATTTTTTGTTTTCAAAATGCAACCTTTACTGTTTTTTTAACAGCTTTCTGTATTTTATAAATTTTTTTGCTTCATTTTTTAACTTCCCTTTGATTTCTATTAAAAATTTAGGAACATTCCTTTAATCTCTTATTTTACAAATATTTTTAGAATTATATGTTTTAATTGATGCTGCAATGTCAAATTATTTACAAATATTTATAGGATTATACGTTTCAATTGATGTTGCAATTTATTTCTATATGACAACCTATGTTGAGATGGTCAATTTTTATAAAAATATAATGTTAATTTGGTTATTAATTGTGGTTTAAATTTTCTGGCTGTTTTTTAAAGAGGAATTGACAATGGCTTTATATTTTTTGGGCGTTATCCATAGGAATCACAGGGTCTTCATTGTCTCATTGCATTAAATTGTGATTAAATGCATTTAAATTTCTACTTTATACAGAATGCTAACAGTTTTGTTACTTTCGTCTTAAAATTCGGCCAAACCTGGGTCCACAAAAAAAGATTCAGGAAATTGCAGAAAACCCAAACAAGTATGAAGAGAGAGGAAATCAAGAGATTGAGCTGTGGTGGTAAAGATCAGAAGAAGTACGAATCCTAAATGACAATACAGGTTCTGAAATATTTTTATTATGATTACTTGGGTTTGGTCATATCAGTTTATTAAACAGAATTCATGGATTTCTATTAAAGTCCTTCATTTTTCATTTTAAAAATGCAAGCTTTGCTATTTTCTTTATGTCTTTTTTTTATTAATGTTTTTTTTTGGTTCATTTTTTTTAGCTGTCCTTTGTTTTCTTTAATCTCTTAGATTAAACATAATTCATGGATTTATATGAAAAGTTTTTACACAGTTCATAAGAACTTAAACTTTTGCCCTTTTTGAAATACCAGAATATGTTTTCTTAAAGTTTGCCCAATTAATTGTAAGAATAGTCACAAGTTGCTATCCAAAATAGTATTTTCAGTTTAATTGTTTTGGTTCTGTGCCTTAGATCCTGAATAATTAATTTTGTTTCCCCAGACTATCATGACTACCATTTTGTCGATTTCAGGACTAACTAACATGTTCCACATTAGTGAGGAGATTTTTCTTTTTACACACATTAGTATTTTAATTAGTAAATTGTGCACCAATGTCATAATAAGCTTGATATTATTGGTGTGCATGAGAGGTCAAATGGTAAACCTGTTGCATTGGCATGTGGCTCCATTATGTTGAAACAATGCAAGGTGTGTTTTCATCTTATGACTTTGCATATTATTTTCTATTGTAAAAGTATCTTGTGGTATTTAGTTGTTAATTTTTTGTTGCATAGTTTTGTAGGAATAGTTGGACTGAGCCTATGCAAGTTCCTGTTTCTACACTGACCATAAGTTACATGAAATAAAGGATTTCTTTGAAAGGTTTAACTTACTTTATCTGATACTATGATAAAATGTACAATAATACAGTAATATTGCGTACTGCTCATAAATCTTATGGCAATATTAATTAATGATATGATGTTTTGTTAGAATTAATTGCAACTATATTGTCATTAGGAAAAATCAGACTGAGATTACTTGCAATGAGCATCGCTGGGAGTTTGTATTAAAAAGGAGGGTCCCACTATTTCACTAGCAGATCTGGCATTTATCTTTGGACAATTTTTCAGTATGACTTTTGTGCCTATAAATTGAAGAAGAAATTTCATTCAAACTTTTTTCTATAGATTCTGTGTTCTGATGTTTGTTTTTTTTTTCAAATATAATTACCACTTGGTAGGCAAATTGATATTTTTGGTTGGGTTTGGAATGGGTACTGGTATGGTTTTATAAAATCTAAGGGAAAATGGTGATGACAACCAAGCAATTATAAGGGACTAAAGTAAAAATATAAAGGGGTTATCCGAATTACAGGGGTATTTGAGAAAAGTACAATAATATCAGGTTAAGTATCATTCTTTTGTAATCAAATTTAAAAAGGAAAGTAGAACTAGAAAAAAAAAAGAATTAACACAGTTGATATTTGGAGGAAAAATTGTAGTCAGGAAATCTTGATTAATTTCAGTTATCTATTTACAAATCAATTTTTTTTTTCCAATATGTGTCCTGCATCTCTGCCTCTGGCTCTAGCTGCCATGGTAATGTTGCACAGTTGGGCATCAGCTCTTCCATAAGTAACGCCAACCAATATTCAATTAGTGATACAATAAGTGAACCTATATATCTAATAGTTACATGAGGTGAAATTGTTGATGGAGCATCACTTTTTATATCTCCATATTACACTCAAAATGTCACTTATTAAAAAAAATCAAAATCAGTTTTGTAATGCCTCTATAAGGATTGATGATTGCACTTATCTCATCCATACCAGTATAAACTTACAATTTTGCTGGTACGTTGATCTTCCAAATTGAATATACCATCTTTCATATATATTTTATCATGTTTCTAATAAACGGGTTTTCAATCATTGACCTCAAAATCCAATCTCTATATTTCAATTGCTAAAACTTTAAACCTACAGTTTTGAATAAATATAATAACTATATGTCAAGCATGATACACGTAGAACCTTAATGCTCAAACGCACGCAATGTCATAAAACATGAGAGAAATAAATTAATTCTGAAAATGAAATAATGAAAAATATTGGACCTCAACTAAACAAACAGGTCGTACGGACCTGCTCCTAAACAGGTTTTTTAACACAAAAAAAAAATAGAGAATTGACTTCTTACTGTAAAATATGTTTCTTTTTAAAAAAATAAAAAATAAAAAAAATAGAAGAATAAAATATGACGGATGTTTAAAGAAGTGATTTTCATTAATATATCAACTGTTTAGATAAAATAATTGCTTTATTTTGCTATTGAACTATGTACTTATTAACCTCGGTTTCTTAATGGATCCAAATCTGGATCGAGGTTTTTTTTTTTTTTTTTTTTTGCTGTTGAATCCGTTAAAAACTTCATTAACTAATTTGATCATTTCTTAAAACATGCTAATGTTGATATTTTAATTATATATTCACATTATTATTAACGTATATAAATAAAATTATATAATAAAATCAAACTTTAAATTATTTAAAAAAAAATACAGTATCGAGCGAAGCTCGATGTCCAATCCTAGTTCATAATTTACAGACGTCACTAATCACATAATTTCCTTTAATTATCACAATAACTGTTTGTTAGCACTTAGCAGTATCGACTATCGAAGTTTGTACGGTGTGGATGTTAATATAAAATGAGGTAATTGTTAAAATGCAGCATAGTTAGTTGTTATTTGTTAATCAAATAGCTTCGTCCTATTTTGGCATGAGAGCAAGAGCAGGGAAGTGTCTTAATGGTCATTTAATATGGGTGGGGCAGCACACTGCACACGACTATAAATATGATGCATGAATGGCATCTAATTTATGGAGGTTACTTGCATGATGCAAGGGCTACCAGTTCGGCTATTTAAGTTTGAATTTCCTTCTTCAAATCTGTTTGCAAGCATATCTTTTACTACTTATAAAAGCATCCTACAAAGGTTGTAAGAAAAATCAGATAAAGGTTGTATTATACCTTAACATCAGATATGGATCATTGATTTTTTTGATCTAATAAGATTTATGGTCTGGATGTATACATCAGATAAAAGGACAGCCTTTTATCTGAAACTGTCCGGGCGGTGGGATGGTTTTCACGCGAACTCATTAGCTACACTTCAGCAGTTCGATTCTCCGTGCTTTTTATCATTTTTTTTAGCTTTTAAGTTCCGATTTTTGTTTTTTTTTTTTTTTTGGGCTTTTCAGTTCCGATGTCTTTCACCGCTTTTCAGGCGCCTTTGGCCCCTTCCCCTTCCCTTGCCTCCGTTTTGTTCCCTCTCCTTCCGATATTTTCAAAGAAGGAAACCTCCGTTTTGTTCTCCTCTCCTCACGCTATTTTCAAAGAAGGAAACCAATACAAATCAAGCATGAAACCAGATAAGGAATCGAGGCTGAAAATTCACAGCAAATCCAGGCGCTTGAAAATCCCTAAACCCTAAACAAAGGCTACGCCCCTCCTAGGTTAGTGTCTCGCATCCAAATTTATTCAAATTGTTCAATTTTTTTCATTTGCCGCTCATTAACTTTCCCTAATTACTGTCAGGAAAATTGAAAAATTAGAGCAAAAGTTTGAATTTCGTTTGCCGCTCTCTACTTTGCTCGCTATATAAACACGCAATTCGATGGATAAAAAATGCACAGATTTTGTTGTTTCAGGTGAGCGACAACAACAGTTTACTCAATATTCTTTCTCATCTCTTTTCTTTTCGTTTCTTTTTCATTTTTCATTATTTTCTCAATTTTATCAATTTCTGAAATTTTCAATTCTCTGCTCAATGAATTGATTTGTTTTGTTATTTGTTAATTGTTTTTTTTGGTTTTAGCAAAGATTCGTGTAAGACTTAAAAAGGAGATCGATTATTGCTTCCGTAAGTTCTCATTCACCCTGCTCTACATCAGATAATTTTTTTTTTTTGAAATTTCAAAAAATTTCATTCCTTAACAAATTCTCCAGACTTTCTTAAATCCTTTCTAATAGTGACCATCTTCTGTAGGATTTTAATAGATGTAACCAATAATAAACTTCTCTAATGCTTGCACTGGTTTTATTGGTTTTAGGTTAAACAGGAGCAACATTGATAAACAACTCGAGTTAGATTCTTCCTCTCGAGGTATTGATGTCTGACCCTTTTAACTTGGCGGGATTCATTTATGTTCCATCCATCTTTTTTTAAGTGAAGAATGTTTGGTAGGCTACTGGTATGGGAACAAAGTAAACCTCTTTTCAGCCTTAATAATATTTTTTTGGCTGAGTTTAGTAATGCGCTAGGTCTTGATATATTTTCAAAACGTTAATTGTTACTTAATGTCTTAATGAAACTAAATTAGGGGATGGATTGGTTCAGGTTTATACCTTTTGAACTTGGTGGTATTGTGAAAAAATGTTGAGTAAAAAGGAAAAAGGCCCAAACCAGACATATAGTCGTTCAGCAAATTTTAGATAAAAACCTAGGAGTGAGGTCTGTACCAGTTCTGGTATTGACATTCATTTTAATTGTATGGATTCATTTTATTTGTATGGATATGGATTCTTTATGTCATATGATACTATTGCTTCTAAACTGGAATCTAGAATAGGGTAAATACTTTTCAGAAATCATATGGTACATGGGTATACAACACTATGTTAGTGAAACGTATTTCAAGTGATATGGTACATGGGTACAATAATAGTTCATCCTTTTACTCATTATTACTGATACAATTGATCTGTGGTTAATTTGGCTAAGCAAGAAAGATATATCTGAATTCTGTGGTTATTTCTGAAGAAAAGGATGTGAGAGTAGAGTCATGTAAGATTTTGGTTATAGGAAGATATATATGAATTCTGTGTTTATTCTAATTCTACTAAACTATTTCTTTCATGTTCCTATATTCAAATAAAAATAGGTGCTACATATCACATGGCAGTGGGTGTTGTTGCCTGCAGCCTCCCCTATTAACAATTTCATCTTCTCTTTCACAGAATATGGTGTCTGCATCCAACCACATCCGTCGCACCTATGCTGTAAGGGACACAAATATTGTACCTAATACAAATGATGCCATTCTCTTTCTGGTAATTACAATTATATTTTTTAAAATAAAACAAATCATCATTTCTGTCATGCTCTAATATCTCATAAATAACAGTATCTTATTATTATTGTTGTTTATGTTTATTATTCAAGTATAAACTATATTTTTTATTTGTGGTTATCTAGGTTCAACCAATTCACCAATTTCAAGGAGCTCAGCCTTTGCATATCAATGGTGCTGGAGTGGTCCAACATGCATCAGTAAGGTATGTATCTCACTATTTCTTAGCAAATACAAAGAAATGGTATTTTCTTTCAGCAGTGAACATTTTCTTTTCAATAAAGAATAACATCAATTCTATCTAAATTCATTACCATTTTGGTCCTACTGAAAAGACCAATATACAGTTTAGTATTGCTATTGCAGTACCAGCTTCTGATGTCATCAGAAACCCGTAATTTTCTTGTTTGCTGTCATCAGCTATTTAAGGATTAGATCATCTTTTTTTATTTCCAAAGATTGTATCATCTTTATGTTACTGGTACAGTATATTTTGGAACGTCAGTTGGTAAACATGCATACCTGGGTGATGTATCAACAGAGTTCCATACAAATTCTAAAAAAATAAGAGGAAAGGAATTACCTCGTTAATATAAAGTTTTGGCTGTTGTATTGCTTAGTGGAACCAAATGGGTTGCTTGGATGCACTCTATTAATTCGTCTAAATTAATTTGTCTATATTCTTTCTTAAAAACTTTGTGCATGTCTCTAATCTCTATTAATTCTCAATCTGGATGAGTTTCAGTGCAAATGGAAGAGATGTGTCTCAGCCGCTGCAATCCAACAGAGATGGAATGGTCCAACATGCACCAAGAAGAGAGAGGTGTGTTCCTCAACTGTGTTAGCTAATACTAATTAGTTTTTTCTAGCTTTTCTTTTTCATGAATGTTTTGATACATTTCAGGGGTAAGAGATTTCAATTGACATTCGATATAGTGGCCCAAAAATTTAATATCCCAATAGCTAAAGCTGCAAAAGAGTTTGGGATGTCCAAAGGTACCTTACAGCTTAGGTGTCGGGAGCTAGGCTTTGAAAAGTGGCCTTTTCCCAAGCTGAAGTGTTTGACAAACTTGGCGAAAAGTGTGATGCGAGCGAGGTTCCCTGGCTTCCAAACTGTTTTGGAAGAGATTAAAGATGAAATTGAAAGTATCACACAAAACCCATCCCTGGATATCAAGGATGAAACAAATGTACTCCGGCAACAAATGTATGACATGAAGAAAAAGAATCGCCGGAAGATTGATGCGCGTGCTTCTTAGTACCATGTTACTTTCAAATTTTGATTCTCTTAGCATTTTTTCAATTTAATAATCGGATACTTATGTCATCTTTGTGTTTCTCAATAGTTATTAAGACGGTTCAATTGGTTTACTGTAATATCAAATTCCTATTTTGGTTGAATAAATATGTTTTTATGTACCTGGTGCATTTTTTATTTTGGTTTTTTCAGTTTATTATTATTGATTTGTCCTTTCTGTGACAAGTATGCGAAATGTAACTTATTTTGGTTAAGTCACCTCTAAAGGATATTAATTGCGTGTGATATACTGTTATATGAAATTATAAGTAATTTGGTCCTTAGCAGCTCAACAATTGCCTTGGACAGAATCAAATTATAATTGAGCATGCATTAAGATGTAATATCTCCAGGACAGGGTATAACAGCTGAGTTCATTTTGCACAATCCAAAAACTTGATGGAACATTAGTTGCAGACATGACAAGTGGCAGGCATTTTTTGAAATGACGCACAAAGAATATGAAACAAGTTTCCATTTTAGTTCCTAAGATAATCAGATCCGACCCACCAGAACACGAATTATGCAAATAAACCCAAACAAAAGATGACTATGTATATAGAAGCCCAAATGCACGCAAAGCAATTTAGAAAGAAAATTCTAAATTTGCACTGCCTGATGGTACCAACGAATGTACCAAAAGTGTCAGATGTAATAGGCTATCATCAAAAGGAAAAAAAATCTCACTGTATCACCTGAAAGTTCCATAATTTGTTTCCATTTTTTATATCATAATCAAATCACTACATTCCATATAAATTGGATCGAAATTAGCCACCAAGCAATTCCATTAATACCTTGATATATATTTATTTCTCTTTCTCTCTTTGGTATTCAATTTTCGCACAAGAGCCAACCATTAGGAGCAAAGAGTCCCCTATTCCATCTCTATTTTGTTACTGGTACGTAGCGATATTGTTAAACTGATTTAGCTTGTTCCATACAAATTACCTGATTCTTAGGTGCTTGAGGCATACCAGAAAATGAATATTTGTTTGTCTGGAAAATCATTTTTTTAAACTATGCAATATGCAATTAGGTGATAGACCTTCACGTCATATTGGATACATGTGTAGACATCTATCATGTACTACTAACCAAAATTTTTTCATTTTGCCGTGAACTTCAAACTGTTCTAATGTTAATAAATTTGTAATCTATTTCACTGTCTATTAAGAGCCGTACCATTTTCAAACAATTTTTTTTCTTAATAAGCTTTTTTGATGGTCTCTTGTTTTTAATGTTAGTTTGAATATAGGAATTATTATTTTTTTTTCACCTCCCCTCTTATTTCTGCTAATAAATATTTAATATTCTATTTGATATCATTCTGTGAATCGAATTATGCGTTGGGTATTATTTGATATCATTATGTCATTTCTAACTTATGGAGCAGATATTGTATAACGAACAATTAAAAAGTGGATCGGAACAATTCAATTTGTATCATCAGAACTCAAATGTGTCACTTTAAGTCTGTAAAAGAAAGGTCCAAATTCACTTATATCATGTAGCGTGTTTATCGAACTTATAGATTTTCAGAACCAAACTCAACCATCTATTGTGCTGGTAACATATAAATTGATGCACAATTTATGTCTCGGTCACTAATTTTCATCACGTGTTCCTTGTGATTTGTTATCTAACTAATGGTCATGGATTATGTTGATGCAGCTGACTGATAAGGCAAAGAAAAAGACATGGCCACTGATAAACGACACAAAGAAAAAGATAAAGGAAAGCAACAGATGGGCGCACAAAAGAGAGGCAATGCAGATAGTTCGCATGCCACAGTTCCCGTCAAAAGAGTCTTTGAAAGTTAATACAATTTCCTCATATTGTCGTTGACATATCATCAATACAAAGATATCTAAATATGTCATGTATAATTTTTTGGGTGTACAGGGTTACTAGCAGAGTTAAAGGAAAGCAGTTCCCATCAAAAGAGAGGCAATGCAGATAGTTTGCAAGCCACAGTTCCCGTCAAACGAGTCTCTGAAAGTTAATATATAAACCTGTATCTTATTAAAAGAGCCATATCTCATATTGTCGTTGACATATCAATACAATGATATCTAAATATGACATGTATAATTTCTTGGGTGTACAGGGTTACTAGCAGAGTTATCGAATACCGAAAAAAGAGATTTGACATCTGATTCCAAGAAAGCCAGGCAAAAGGAGCAGATGCGTGGTTATCGCAAAAGGGCTATTGAAAATAGTAGAATGGCCTCAGCCGGTGGTGTAAATTTCTGCAACAGTGCTAAGAGTTCGTCTAATGGTATTTTTCAGAACAATCAATTTGAACTCCATTGTGCATCATTGTTTTCAATATTTACATTACACTATTTACATTATTATTAAATTAAACTACTATTGTTTCAATTGATAGCAAAACGTCCAAGACGTTCAGCACCCAATATGCCATCTTCAAATACAGATCATGCTGGCGATGAAGTGAATATTTTATTTGATTCTAAGAAAGTTGCAAGAAAGTCAGAAATGCATGATAACCGTAAAAGAGCACATGGAAATATTAGCACGGCCTTGGCCAGTGACGCGAGCGAGGTTCCTCGAGGTATTAAGATCATAAGAACCTTTTTCTCACTCGGGTATTTTGAATATTTATATTTATATGGTATATGAATATATGTTAAGCTTACATGAATAGATAGAAATAAGTATATAGTTAATTAATCTATTGTTTCAATTGTGATAGTAAAACTTCCAAGACGTTCAGGACCGAATATGCCAGCTTCAACTGAAGCAAATAAGACAGTTCATAATCGTAATTACATGTGCAAGTACCGAAAAAGATATTTGGGTCAATGCAGTATGAACGAATCAAATGAATTGAATGCAACAGTTTCGCCATCTAATGGAACCTCTGTTGTGACCCACTGTACCATACGGTCTCAAGGTATGAGATTTAACCTTGAAATACAATTAATTTCTGTGAATTTCTAAAATAATAAGTATTTATTTCGTGACTATTCCTGCTTTTTTTAGAGACACGTACGAATCAGGAGAAGATTTATAATGACAATTCAATTCAGATCAGTAGCAACGAAGCAGAGGAAGAAAATTACATAAATGGTGATTTGCTTTGTACTTTTTTTCCAATTTTCCAATGATAAAAGTTTCATTAATATTTTCTTAAGGAACAATCAAGTTTAAAACAATTTTCAACACTTCTTTTACAGGAGAAGTTCATGATACAGACGAAACTGGGGACCTTGTGATTACTCCTTTAGATTTCGAAGATTGGACTAACGGTACTACATTTCACATATTATATTATTATTATATTCAAATGCTAGAATGCGACATTTTACTTGAAAGGATACAAAAAGATTAATCATGTTTAATTTGTATTAATTATTTCCTAGAAACACCATCATCGACCCCCACCAATGCACAGCCAACCAATGATCATCTAGAAGCTGAAGAAGATCCGTTTGATTTTGTTTACCAAAACTTGCCCACTGGACAAATGGTGCTCAGAAAGGTGAAAAATTGCACCAAATGCAAGGCAAAAAGATTTCAGTACGAATTCCCCACATTTTGTTGCATGAATGGCAAGGTGGAACTGACTGGTAATGAGATCCCAGACAAGCTGTATGATCTATTTACATCAGCAGAGCCACATTGTGTTGAATTTCGTGAATCAGTACGGGCTTACAACACTAATTTCTCATTCGCATCTTTTGGAGCAAAATATGATCATGACCTGGCAAACAAGAGACGTGGCGTCTACACATTTCGAATGCACGGCCAGGTTTATCATTTTCTAGATCAATTAATTCCTAAAGGCCAACCAAGGTACCTCCAGCTTTACTTCTATGACACAGAAGAAGAAGTGAATCGACGTTTGGAAAGAACCAAATCATTAGACCGGTACGCTATTTATATATATATAAAAAATATAAAAATATTATATATATTATGTATTATATATATTATAATTATAATTATATAATATATAATATATACAAGTACATTAACTTAATTTTTGTTATTTTGTTATTGTTACGTAAATAATAAAGTCTCTTTATTTCGCATAACTTTTAGGGCCATTGTCAAGACAATTATGGAGGTACTTTCCAACAACCCGTATGCACAAAATTTCAAAAGACTTGGGGAGATGGAGTCCCTTGATAATGTAGGAATTACCTTGAATGCGTCAGTTGAACTTGATCAAAGGAGATACAACAAACCTACTGTATCTCAAGTTGGTGCAATCTGGGTTGAGGGGAATGAGGATAATGTAACATATAAGAGGAGCATCAAAATATATGATAAGAATGACTCCCCCCTACAAATCCAATGCTACTGGGGCAGTTATGATCCTCTGGCCTACCCGTTGTTCTTTCCTAATGGTGAAGTTGGCTGGCACAAAGAGATTCTTCGAAAAAATATAACTGAATATTCCATTCCAGCAGAAGACGATACACAAGCAGAAGATGATACGCATGCGGAAGGAGACCAAGGTAACATACGATATAGTAAAATAAATACTGCACCGTTAAGGTTAGTTAAGAAAAATAAGCACGACAACAAAAAATAAAAATATTTATAAGCTGATTACTCACGTGATCATGCCTCCATATGCTGATATGCAGTGTCCTTTTGAGGATCCAACTTCTGTGAGAACATATCACTGATAACAGTCAATTAATTAACTCCAGTGAAAAAATACTGTAATCTCTAATATGTATATAGGAAAACCTATAAAGAAGATCACCTGAAAACTTGAGTTAAGAAATTATTGCATAAACTATTACCTTTAGCTTCTTCAGTATGTTGCAGACGTCTTGAAGAACCTTATGATTAGAATGATTTCATACACTGACATTGTGCCATCTAGCAAGAAAATCACAGTTGGATTGATTGAAATTGGTTTATACGTATATACATATACATTTTTTTCAATGCATATCAATTCTGGTCTAAACCGTCAGAAATTTTGGACTCAATTTTAAATAAATTTTTACATTTATATATCCACATTTTAAGTTAAACATTTCTTTAACTAATATAAATTACTTATATTTTATAAGTAGATAGATAGAAAGATAATAATTAAAAAAATAAAATAATTAATATTTTTTTGTTTCTATAGAAATGGAAAATGCTGAAAAAGGAAAGGGAACCGTGTCAATGAGAGAGTACTACTGCTACAAATTGCAAATACGGTTGGAGAGGAGTCTGATCCTATTAGGTGGAAGACTATTGCAACAATTTGTGGTGGACATGTACATCAGGATGGAGACATGCCGTCTAGATTATCACAGGAAGAATCAAATAAGGATAAGGGCAGATTTATACCAAGGTATTATGGATAGCATCCATTCTGGTGAGGTGCGAGCATCTCAAACTGGAAAACGGATCGTGCTCCCGGGTTCTTTCATTGGCGGGCCAAGAGACATGCAGAGGAGGTACTTAGATGCGATGGCGTTGGTCCAGAGGTTTGGCAAGCCAGACATATTCCTGATCATTACGTGCAATCCTGAATGGGATGAGATTCGTAATGAGCTCTTGCCGGGACAAACTGCTCAAGACCGGCCAGACCTAACTGCTCGAGTGTTTCGGGCCAAACTAGAGGACCTCAAGAAGTATTTATTTGGTGATAGTAGAAATAAAAAAATAAAACCATTCTTCGGTGAGGTAGCTGCGCATGTTTATGTCGTTGAGTTCCAGAAGAGAGAACTGCCACATGCTCACTTCTTGATAATATTAAAGTCCCATAATAAAATTTTGAACCCAGACCAGTATGACAAGATCGTTTGTGCAGAGATCCCAGATCCTAAAAGATATCCTTTGCTGCATAAATTTGTGAGTAAGCACATGATGCACGGACCTTGTGGGGCTCTGAGAAATAATTGCCCGTGCATGAGGGACGGTGCTTGCATGTTTAAATATCCTAGGGCGTTCAATCAAGCAACCGTTCAAGGTAAAGACTCTTACCCAGTATACAGGAGGAGAGATAATGGGCGCAAAGTTCGTGCACGTGGTTGCGACCTGGACAATCGCTGGGTCTCTCCTTACAATCCTCACCTGTTGTTGCGATACAATTGCCACATCAACGTGGAGATCTGTTCGAGCATTAGGGCCGTCAAGTATTTGTTCAAGTACATATACAAGGGACACGATTGTGCCGAAGTGTATGTCGGAACTCGCGGCAAAGAAGGAGAGACAATTGATGAAATTAAAATGTTCCAAGATGCACGGTGGGTTGGGGCCCCAGAGGCGGTATGGCGGATTTTTAGATTCCCTTTGAGTGAAATTAAACCTTCGGTGAGATCTCTCCAATTGCATACTCCCGACCAACAAATGGTTTTTTATAAAGACAATGACAATCTGGAAGATGTCTCTCAAAGGGATAAGGTAAAGAGGACTATGCTGACTGAGTTTTTTGAGGCGAACAAGAAGTTTCCAGAGGCAAAACAATACCTCTATCGGGAGTTTCCTGAGCATTTCACATGGAATGCGAGCCGTAAGGTGTGGAAGAGACGTCAACAAGGAGGTGAAATCGGTAGGGTGGTTTATGCTAAGATATCGGATGCGGAGAGATACTATCTCCGTATTTTGCTTAATCACAGGAGGGGACCAGAATCATATGAAGATCTTCTAACGGTGGATGGGATACAACATTTGACTTTTCAGGATGCAGCATATGCAATGGGATTGATAGATAATGATGAGACTTTATCAGAATGCCTCTATGAGGCGGCAACATACCAGATGCCGTCTGCACTCAGAAGACTGTTCGCCATGATTCTGACTTTTTGTGAGGGGGCCAAATCTCGAGAGTTATGGGACAGGCATTTCGAAAATATGTCTGAAGATTATCGGCGACGTTATTCATCAGACGAGATGGTTGAACAGAGAACCCTGATAGATATCAGTAGGTTTCTCGAGTCGATGGGTAGACACATGGAGGACTACAATCTCCCTGAACTCTATGAAAATGTTGAATTGGATGACCATGGTAATTTTCAAGAAGTTACTGATGAAGAGAGAATAAACGTATCAGAGCAGGACTTGCGGGCCCACGGTTCGCTTAATCCCGAACAGTTGTCGGCATTTGAAGAAATCATGAATCATGTGACAGAGAAGAAGTCGGGGGCATTTTTTATTGATGGTCCCGGAGGTACGGGTAAAACATATCTGTACAAGGCATTATTGGCTGCAGTTCGATCCCGAAAACTCATTGCAATTGCAACTGCTACTTCGGGTGCAGCGGCAAACAACATGCCAGGAGGAAGGACAACACACTCCAGGTTTAAGATTCCTCTCAAATTGGTGTTAGAAAAGTTTCTACTATATATATTTTTTTAGTATTGTTAACATCAGTTTCACTATTTTCCAGGTTTAAGATTCCTCTCAAATTGGAAGGCACTCCTATGTGTACGGTGAGCAAACAGAGCGGGATTGCAGAGCTTCTTCGGAGGGCGACGCTTATCATATGGGACGAGGCATCCATGTCAAAAAGGCAAGCCGTTGAAGCGCTCGACAGGACATTAAAGGATGTCACAGATTCTCGCCATCCATTCGGCGGAAAAATTGTCGTATTTGGTGGCGATTTTAGACAAGTTCTACCTGTGGTTAGACGTGGGACAAAAGCTCAGATCATCGATGCGACACTGCCCATGTCCCCTTTGTGGAGTTATATAAAGAAGATAAAGCTGGCTAGAAACATGAGAGCTTCGAGTGATCCATGGTTCGCTCAGTTTCTACTCAATGTCGGCGATGGAACTGAGCCCTCGATTGGAAATGACTTCATTCGCGTCCCTAATGAGATGATAATCCCGTACACTACAGAAGAAGAATCTGTAAATGAACTAATTGAGACAGTATTCCCCTCTCTCAATGAAAATGGCCATCGAATAGATTATATTGCTTCTCGGGCAATTCTCTCCACCAAGAATGAGTATGTCGATAGGCTTAACCAGCATATGATTGAGTCTTATCCTGGAGAAGAATTGATATACCATAGTATTGATACAGCAGAGGATGACGCGCGTGGTAACTATCCCTCTGAATTTTTGAACTCTCTGACACCCAATGGATTGCCACCACATATCCTCAAACTTAAAAGGGGATGTCCAGTAATTCTGTTACGTAATCTGGATCCTGCAAATGGACTTTGCAACGGCACAAGACTGGTGTGCCAGAATTTTCAAAAGAATGTAATTGATGCAGAGATTGCTACCGGAGGACATGCGGGAAAAAGAATATTTATTCCCAGGATTCTGCTAAGTCCGCCGGATGATGATTTGTTTCCTTTCAGGTTCAAGAGAAAATAATTCCCTGTTCGATTGTGCTTTGCGATGACAATCAACAAGGCACAGGGACAGACTATCCCCAATGTCGGAGTTTACTTACCTGAGCCAGTGTTTTCACACGGACAACTTTATGTGGCGTTATCAAGAGGTGTGTCCCGGCAAAATACAAAGCTGCTTATCAAGCCAGGTGCTAATATCGACCCGAAAGAAGGAGCATGCACCAAAAATGTTGTATACAGAGAAGTGCTACGAAGGAATTAAGGTATCGAAATTTTAATTAAAAAATATTTATTTATTTCTCTCATATCACACTCACACATGCACTCAAAGTATAAAATTATCTTATATTTTTCATTTTATAATTTTTTCACTTTATTTTTATTTTTTATAAAACAGGTCAACAGGGGAGCAAGAATGATTCGACAATCTTATCATGTTGCATTATATATTTTTTTTGTTTGAGAAAAATTTTTATGTGAAACTTCTTATTGAGAATTGTTTTTCCCCATCGAATTATTTTTTTGGACCATTAACATTCCTACTTTTATCGATTCCCATTGTTTAAAATTAGTGAATACTACTGTTACTTTTAGTACCGATCAATACAATATTAACCTTAAATATTGAAAATAGACATATCACATATTAAAATTGGCCCACACATTGGATGGGCACTGCTGCTAGTATATATAAAAGTATTTGTTGTCTGTAGGAAATAAAAATAAGAAAAAATAAGAAGGACGCTACTGGTCAGGTCGTCCATTTAGCTAGGTCTTACTTTTAATTAAGGTGATTAATCGAACCGGTTAACTAGCCTGGTTTAGATTTCCCCTTTTTTATTTAAAAAAAAACAGTATAAATGAGAATTGTTTACCATCATCTTATGTGAAGTCATCCACATTATTCTAGCTTAACTTTTTTCATTTTTAGAAAGGACTTGTCAAAAATTCTCTCATCCCTCGTCCATGTGCATCTATATTCTCTTATTCCTCATCCTTTTCCCTTGTATATCCCTTTTCTCCCAAATTTTTTTTTCCAGGTGAAAAAGTTTTTCAGAATAATTATAATCTGAAACTAGAACAATTATGTTCTGAAGCAAAAAAAAAATCAGACAAATTAGGTTATTGAAACTAGAATAATAAGATATATTAAATAGAACAATTACTTACATTAACTAGAATAATTACTTATATTAACTAAAATAATTAATTAATTATTCAGAAAAAATTGTTTCATAGAAAAAATACTAATTGTCTTGAAAATAAAATTAGAAAAACGTTGACGCAGCTGTGAAAAAGTGCTAATACAGAATATAAGAAGTCCTAATTAATTCTCGCTTTGTAAGCCAGACCTTCCAAAATCAACATATTGGTTCCACGAGTGAACTTTTTTTTTTGGCTCCAACTTGTTGAATTGGTCCCTTCCAGAACTTCTTTTTTCACTAGCAAGGGGTGCGACTTTTCTATCAACTTCTTGAGTGATGATGATATGTAGTTTCAGAAATGCACCAAAAAAAGTTATGAGTGCTTCTATACGCAAATGAGATCTAGTCCCGCGCGGGACCGTCCGGCGCATAAATCACAGCCGTGTGATTTAATCTCAATGGCAAAGGGAGCCCCGTGCATGTAACCTGATCGATAGATCCGAACCGTCCAGATCAGATCGGACGGTCGTAGGCTACGCTGGACGGTCCCGCGCGGGAGCAAATTCGGATTGCTTCTATGCGTACTGGTTTGGTGTGGACTTACACGGATATGAGTTGGAAAATTTGTTTAGGAAACTAATTATTCTAGCTTTTATATACAAATATAAAATTTTGTGAAAAAATTATTTTTGTGAAGTAAGATTGTGGCGCTGAGGAGTGAGGGGAACGAGACCTTCAATTTTTTCCGTTTTAATTCTGCTTCTGCGACTCCGTCTCTACTTTTGGCAGTCGGTACTCGGTACTCGGTGGGAACAAGGTATTCGCGAACAACAGATATTCACGCGGTGTGATTACTGATTAGCCCAAGGACTTGCTTGGTCGGAGAATTTGCACTTCTAATAACATAACGGATACGACATACGAGAAAAAAAAAATAACAAAATTTGTCAAATGTTCGTTGTTAAAATAAGGGATTCATAAGTTGAAATATTTTTAATCATCAGCATCAGCATCAGCATGTGTAAGAGATCTCACATGATAACGTATTCCATTCCAGCGCATTCAGATAACGTACGAGTATGCGAACAATTTTAATTTATGGTTGGAAAATTGAATGCAGTCACGCTCCCAAAAATTTGCTCTGAATTTATATATGTTGGAATTGGAATTAAAGGGGTATTTAAAAATCAGTATAGCATTAATTGTGTGGTATATTGTCCGTTAAAAGATACTTGTGATTATGGCTTAATTTGGATACCTGATATTAACTCAACAAAATAGTGTTCATTATCTTGAATTGATTTTCCTTTATTGCACATTTATTTATTTATTTTGTTTTCCAGCTGTACACATGGATTCGTGTTTAGGCCATGACAAAGGTGCAAAATGCACCCTTGGTAAATGCATGACAATGAGGATTAGTATTTAGTGATATATACTTGTTTGCTTAAATATTATGTATTTTTTTTAGTAAGTATGCAATAAAATTATGAAAGAAAAGTAGAATTATCATTATTAATTATTGCAAAAGGGGTGAGGGGGCAGCATCAGCATGGTTTAGTTTAATTAAATTGGGAAGATGAGGATGCTAAAGCTTAATCGCAATCCACACACACCGGCACACTCACAGACACAGACACAGACACAGTGTCACTCTCTTTCTCCCAACCCTCAAAAGGCGCCTCGCTCTCTCTCTCAGTCTCTCTCCCTCCCTCCATCATCCATAAATTAATTAGTATTTATATTCTAATTGATCTCTCTCTCTTTTCGCACAGACACTGAGACACAGCAGGCACTAGGCATTAACAATTAACAATTAACAATGGCCCCTCCCAATCCCCTCACCCTTGTCCTTCTCCTCCTCTGCCTCTCTGCCTCTGCCTCTGCCTCTGCCTCAGAAGTGAACCCGTTCACCTCCCGCGCGGCCACCATCCGCTACTGGAACCGCAAAGTCCCCAACAACGCCCCCCACCCGCCCTTCCTCCTCGCCCTCCTCTCCCCGCTTCCCATTACTACTACTGCTACTTCTTCTTTGTCTTCTTTATCCTCCCCCTCCTTCTGCCTCTCCGCCCGCCTCCTCTGTCCCAACACCTCCACCACCACCCTCTCTCAGTCCTCCCCCAACTCCCGCTTCAACTCCTACTCCAGCCAAAACTTCACCAACTACGCCACCTCCGCCACCCACGGCACCTCCTCCTTCTCCACCTACTCCCCCGACGACAACATCCCCGTCGACACCTTCCGCCGCTACGGCCGCGACGCCACCGCCCACAACTCCTCCTTCTCCTCCTATTCCCCCGACGCCAACGTTGGCACCGACAACTTCACCTCCTACGCCGCCTCTGCCACTGCTGGTTCTGCTGGCTTCACCTCCTACGCCGACTCCGACAATGTGCCCAACCTCAAGTTCACCAGCTACGGTGACCGATCCAACGGCCTCCACCACACATTCACCTCCTACTCTGCCGAAACCAATTCCGGCGATCAGAGCTTCAAGTCCTACGCTAAGAACAGCAATGGCGTTCCCACCACCTTCACATCCTATGCCAGGGACTCCAATGTTATGGGCTCTGGCTTCAGTAACTATGGAGAGGGTGGCAACGGGGCCACTGATGGATTCTCTAACTATGCCTTTAATGGTAATCAGCCTGAGAATAATTTCAACAACTACGCCTCCGGTTCAAATGCTGCCTCTGATACCTTCAACTCGTACCGAGAGGGTTCCAATGTGGGGGACGACACTTTCACATCCTACGACAAGGACGCAAATGCAGGTTCCGCCGGCTTTGAAACTTATGGCAAATCTTATAATCCTAGCAGCGACACATTCAAATCCTATGGCGAAGGTGACAATCCCAACCATCAGATCACATTCAAAACTTATTTCCAGGAAGATAATGTGACTTTCAAGGGCTACGCCAACTCTGGCGTCACCTTCCAGGACTACAACAAGTCCATGTGGGCTTCTAATTCCACAGTTGCCAAAATCAATAACAAATGGGTCGTTGAGCCTGGTAAATTTTTTCGGGAGACTGAATTGAGGGAGGGAAATGTGATGCCAATGCCCGATGTAAAGGATAAAATGCCGGTTCGGTCCTTTCTGCCGCGGTCAATAGTGGCTCGTATTCCGTTTGAGCCAGAGACCGTCAAGTCCCTATTTGGGCTGGAACAGGATACGGCATTGGCCAAGGCTGTGGACGACACGATTGGGGACTGCCGGAGAGCGCCTAGTCAGGGGGAGACGAAGCGGTGCGTCACATCAGCGGAGGACATGATCGACTTTGCTGTGGAGATGTTAGGCAATGACATCGTTGTGCGCAGTACTGAATCTCCAAACGGGTCGGGTGGACCTATCATGATAGGTATGTTTAGTTTTTTTTTTTTTTCTGTTTGATCGATTGTTAACACGTTTAGGTAACAAAAGTTGCATTTTTAATTTGCAGTGTTATTTTTTCCTGTTAATTCACAAATTAACTGAGGCTTTTCTCTTTATAGAAAATGGGGTACTTGCATGGTTATATGTCATGTGAATTATGAATATGAGAAATTTCTCCTGCGCTATTATTTTAAAATACTGTTGGGGTTTGGCTGGGGTGGTGGATAAGATAACAACAAGGCATATGTATGCGTTCCAAAAGAAAGGTTGGCTCACTCCAACTAAAACCAAAGGAGGTGTCACATGAAGCCTTTCAATTCATTATTCATTATTCATTATACCACCCTCCAATCCATGATGGAAAGTATTCCCTTTTCGGTTGGTATGCATTATACATGGGAATAAACCAATGGGGTTTTCTTTCTAGTTAGCCTTTCCGATATTCAAAATCATTAGAAAAGAATACCAACAAAGATACTACAGTACAACGGTATTTCAATGATATTATTACTTAACACTTAACAGGAATTTGATTCCAAAATTGATATTATTACTAATCAGTAGGGTCGGTTTCACTGTTTTGTCATCCTCATCCAGGTAAGGTCAAGGGAATAAATGGAGGCAAGGTTACTAGGTCGGTATCGTGCCACCAGAGCCTGTTTCCATACATGGTATACTACTGCCACTCAGTGCCTAAAGTCAGAGTCTATGAGGCCGAAATCCTGGCTGTTGAAACCAAGGAGAAGATCAATCGAGGTGTTGCTATTTGTCATCTCGACACGTCAGACTGGAGCCCGAGCCATGGTGCCTTTGTGGCTTTAGGAGGGAAGCCTGGACAGATCGAGGTCTGCCATTGGATTTTCAATGGAGATATGACATGGGCTGTCTCTGACCGATCCTAACCGTATGATGTGATACACTTCGTCCGCCTTGTTCTATTACCTGCTTTGCTTTCTGTTGGCTCTTCATCGCTAAAAAGATACTATAACAGAAATGTTCTATTATTTTTTTTTTCTTTTCATTAATACTATAGCTGGTCTGGCCAAGAAATAATTCACAGTGGTGGCGGTATGGTTCTAAATATGTAGAAAAAAGTTTAATTCTTTTTCTCTTTTTTTTTTTTGGTTATTTTATTTTAGAGATGTAAGGCTCCCAAGCAATTTTGGGAGATAGTTGATTGCCTCGATGATTTTTTTTTTCTCAACATGTAATGTTAATTGGTAATTAGAAAGAAAATAATTTTGGGAAACATGGAGCCGGTCTGATTTTACGTTTTCTTTTTTTTTTTCACCCTTTTACTTTTGTAGGCTTCCTTGCAAATGTAACTAGTGGAGATTAAATTGAATGGTCACACTTACGATGTAATGGGTAATTGAATATACACAGATTGCTCTACAACTTATGATGTAATGGGTCGGTTTTTAGGGTAATATAGTTAATTTAAATCCGGTACACAGTGCTATACAATTGTTGCACCATACAAAAAAATTCAGAAAAATGAATCAGGACCATTAATAGTAATATATTAATTGTTTTACAATTATTTCTAATATATTAATTGTTTTACCTAAAAAAAACAGATAATGTTTAATATTGGCATATTTAAAAGAGCAACATTGTCATTTTAATCAACCAGTGACATAAAACTAATTATTATTATTTTGTAGTGGCATAAAACTAATCAGGAGTAACAATCATCATCCACAAAAAAAAAAAACATTCATGTCATCCAATGATTTTTCCGCGCATTTCTTTTCTCCGCGAGCGTTCTCTCTCCGCGCGTTCCCACGCTTCCTCCCTTTCCGTGCCCTTCCCCCTCTTCTCTCAATCTCCACTCGCCTCTCTTTCCATTTCCCTAGTATGCCCTCTCCTCTCCCTCTTCGCGTTTTTTCTCCTCCGTGCAACTCTCCTCTTTCTAATCTCCTCCGTACACCTCTTCTCTTTCTAATTTTCTTCCACCAATTGAACCTGCTAGTTTTTTTTTAAGATGAACACTTACAATAACAAAATGAACACTTACAACAACAAAATGAATAGACAAATATTAGTTAAATAAAGAAACAAAATAAACATATACAAACAATAAATTGAACAGATATAACGATTAATTGAACAGATATAACAAATAAATTGAATAGATATAACAAACAATGTGGACTCAAGTAAAAGTGAACAAATAAACTGAACATATATAACAACTAAATTGAACTGATATAACAAATAACTTGAACAGATGTAACAAACATGTTGACTCATACAAAAAGTAAAAGTGAACAAATAAACTGAACAGATATAACAAATAAATTGAACTGATATAACAAAAAAATTGAACATATGTAAGAAACATGTTGACTCATACAAAAAAAATAAATAGTGAACATAAAATGAACAGTTCTATCTATTAGATACTCCCTTATTGTATTTAAATGAACAATTATATCTATTAGATACTCTTTAGTAATATTAACAGAGTAAACATTATATACTCCTTTGCTACAACAAACTGAACACTTATGTATATTAAATAATTCTTTATTATAACTCACTGTATAAAAAACAAGATTATTTAGAAAAAAGAAATACGAAAAAAATGAAAAAAAAACGAGAAAAGAAACAGAGAGAATAAAAGGGGAGAGGAGATGAAGGAGAGAGGTTAGAGAAAGAAAGGAGACGTGGAAGGATCAGAGGAGGGAGCAGAGGTAGATGCAGAAATGCGGGAAAAAAAAAAGGAAGGAGGGAGAGGAGGGGAGGGGTAGATGCGGAAGAAAATAGAGAGAGAGAGATAGAGCGCGCTATTGTGGATGACTTGGATGGCGTTGGGTTAGATGATAAGTAGTAATTACCAAAACTAATTAGTTATTTTGCGGTGGCACATTTCGAATTCCAGATTTTTGAAGTGGCATATCTCGAGTTGCCCCCCAAAAAAAGAAGCGTCTGATCGGAGCCAAAATATTTGGATGTGTGATCTAGATGACGTGTCGCTATGAGTGCGCTAAAAAGATGACCGACAATCAACGCAAATTATATTAAAACATTAATTAATTAATATAGATATGTTGTTTTAAATTCGAAAGCTGGTACAAATATTACAATCTGAAAGGATGATTCGAATGATGTAAGTTCCTCATGGTACAAAGGCTATAGTTTCATCTTTTGAGTTTATATTTCAAAATTAAAAATTCAAACATTAAATCTAAATTGAAATCTTGTATAATATTTTTATGAGTTTTAATTTTGTTTTATACTCAGTGAAGATGTCAAAATGAACAATTAATATCTCATCTATATCTATTTTATATACTAGATGAGAGGGAGACGGCTTCGCCGCCATTTGATAAACTTTGATGGCTAAATCTATCAATATATAAAGAAATATATATTTCTAATATATCTATTTTATATCTTCTTTATATATAAAGAACTATATTAGATGATTGGTACAACTATTTTTAATATATATTACAAAAAATATTTTTAATTAAAAACTAATGCAGTCACGGCTTTTAATTAAGAAGGATAAACTTCTAAAATATATTCAGATTGATCGATCAACGAAAATTGGAAGGTTCAGATTGCATGTCGTATGAGCGGATAATTTTTCTTTTTCTATAGATTAGGCATGAATTAGTTTAGACTTCCAAATATATATACCTTAGATTTCTAAATATATTTAATTTTTAAACTATTTTTAATTTATATAAATAACAGCATTAAAAAATTGGATTCTATTTTTGACCGCATTTTAAATTTAAAAAATGCGGCCACGGAATTAATTAATATAAAAAAATCTTAGATTAAAACTCGTGGCCGCATTAGATTAGTCAAAAATATGGTCTAACCTCTTACACTGTTATTTATATAAATAAAAAATAGTTTGTTTTCAATGTATTAAAAATTTATTCCCTCATATAACATGTGATCCGAACCCTTCAATTTTCGCGGATCAATCGATTTGAATTTATGAAAGAAAATTTTCATTCTTATAATTACCCTTCTAAAAAAACTATTTTTAATTATAGAACATGACTTTTAATTATAGAAAACTATTCTTTTAGAATTTATTTTAAATTTATGTCATGTTTATATGGCGACTTTCTATGATAGAAATTACTAATTTTGAACTTATAAATTTTTGTCTAAAAATTTTGACAAATTTGACGAAATAGATTGAATTATTCTCAATCCAAAAAACACATACCGCAGCGAAGCTACAACCGTCATGTCTAGTATTAAGTTTTTTACAAAAAATTTTCAATCTTGTGAAAAAAAAAATTTATGCGGAGGCATTCCTAGTGTAATCAATAAGATTAACTGTGTAATTTTGACATTTAAAATTTAATTTTAATACATAAATAAAAAATTAAAGTTATAATATTTTTGTGGTACAACAAACTTATGTACCGGAAGTCTGGAACCATCAACCATACTAATAAATTAAATTAAACTAAAAAAATATAAATAAATTAAATGCTCATTCCTTTTTGTTTTTGTAGACAACGATCTAGGTACAATTTAATGATAATACTAGCATTTGATGAAGAATAAATATTACAAAATAATAAACGGTTTTAGTAAATTGAGAAACTTTTTAATATTTATAGTAAAGTTGGGACTCCAGGAGTCTGGACAAAACAGTACTAATGGCGTCCCCCCCCCCCCAATAAATATTGAGACGCCAGGTCCCCTCCCTCCATGAGAGCGACTCCTTGAGGGTGATAGAGAGTCTGAGAGTCTGACAGAGGGGCCCGCCTGGAAAATGGAAAGAGAGACTGACAGTGGGGACCGCCTGGAAAAAGGGAAGAGAGACAGACATAGGGGCCCGCCTGGAAGAGATTCATCAGAGGAGAAGGTAAATACTATTTTGTAAATAAATTTATATTAGAAAAAAAATACCGAAAATTTATATTACGAAAATATTGATATGGTATAAAATTTATATTAGGAAAAAAATACCGAAAATTTATGGTGCACCGAAAATTTATATTAGCAAATAAATACTGTAATTTATATTAAATTTATTACTGGAAATTTATATTGTAATTTATTACCGGACATTTTTATTAATAATAATTGTAATTTATATTTTGCAAATTTATATTAGAAAATTAACAAATAATATTGCAAAATTGAAAATACCGAAAATAAAAAATTACATTTATATTATTAAAGGAAATATTGACTGTTGCAATTTGTATTAAATTTATATTTAATTTATATTGTGTAATTTGTGTTAAATTTATATTTAATTTTTATTAAATTAATATTGTGTATTTTATATTGAAGTTTTTTATTAATAATAATTGTAATTTATATTAGAAAATTAACAAATAATGTTGCAAAATTTTAAATACAGAAAATAAAAAAATCACATTTATATTATGAAAGGAAATATTGACTGTTGCAAAATTACATTTATATTTATATATGCAAAATTACATTTACCCTTAACCGAAAAATTACAAGATTGAATTTCAAAATAAAAATGTTGTAAATTACATTTTCTGTAATTTATATTAAATTTATATTGTGCAATTTATATTAAATTTATATTGTGTAATTTGTATTAAACTAATATTGTGTAATTTATATTAAAGTTTTTTATTAATAAAAATTGTAATTTATATTATAATTTTTATTAATATTGTGTAATTTGTTTGTACAAGTGAGGGCAACACTTCAGATCCTATTGACACACAAGAGGTACCACCACCTTCTTTCCAGTATGATGCCTCTCAGGAGTTTGACACGCAGCAGGAGTAGGGTGGTCGGCGACCTTTTGACCCGATTTAGACCTCACCATTGATGACTATGGGGTGCCATCACCATATGACTATGGGGTGCCATCCTCCATTTGATCATTTTTTTATATGTTGCATGATTTCATTCGGATTTGTATTTTTATTATCATGTACCGCTATTAGTTTTGTGATGTTAGTTTACTTAGTTTACTTTTATTATTTGTATTATTGTCGTTCGAATTTGAGTTACATAACAAATGTATGGCTCTAGAATTTGAGTTACATAACAAATGTATGGCGCTAGAAAACAGTCAAAGAATACTAAAAAAAAAAAAAATTCCAACGATCACTTCCATACCTACTTTCATGTCCTCAAATTTTAAAATTTTCTGACAAACCGTTTGATCTACACAAATTATACAAAACAGCAAGAAAACCATCTTCTAACGATAAAAACTGCTCAGGGTACCAAATGTATGGCGCTAGAAAACAGTCAAAGAAGACTAAAACAAAAATCTAAAATAATTTTCCAACGCTCACTGCCATACCTACTTTCATTTTCTCGAATTTCAAAATTTTCCGACAAACCGTTTGATCTACACAAATTATACAAAACAGCAAGAAAATCATTTTCTAACGATAAAAACTGCGCAGGGTACCAAATGTATGGCGCTAGAAAACAGTCAAAAAAGACTCAAAAAATCTAAAAACTTTTTCCAATGCTCACTGCCATACCTGCTTTCATGTCCTCAAATTTCAAAATTTTCCGAAAAACGTTTTGATCTACACAAATTATACAAAACAGCAAGAAAACCATCTTCTAACGATAAAAACTGCGCAGGGTACCAAATGTATGGCGCTAGAAAACAGTCAAAGAAAATTAAAAAAAAATCTAAAAAAAATTTTCAACGCTCACTGCCATACCTACTTTCATGTTCTCAAATTTCAAACTTTTCCGAAAAACCATTTGATCTACACAAATTATACAAAACAGCAAGAAAATTTGTCGAAATTCGAATTAAAAAATAGAAAAAAATAGGAGACACCATACCAGGAGTCCCAACTTTACTATGAATATTAAAAAATTTCTCGATTTACTAAAATTATTTATTATTTTATAATATTTATTCTTAATAAAAAATTCGGTAGAATGCCAAGTTATTTATTTGGTACGAAAGATGATGATTGCACTTCAGCCCACAATACATTCCTCTTAAGTTGGTACTGGTCCCCTGATCATGACATGAAATTAAACAGTGCACCATCTTATTGAATCTAGCTACAAATTAATCATGCAATAAATGGCCCAAATTTGAAGCTGGAAAATTGGTAGTTTTGCAGAGCTGTCGCCAATAAATGATCGAGAGTTTGGTCAAAATAAGAGTCATGAAATTTGTACGATAGTCTCCATCCATATATTTTAGAAAGGAAAAATCAGTCCTATACCCCTCTAATCTTCTCTAATTGGAAATATCCCCCTCCAATCATTAAATTTAGATATTTCCCCCTCCAATCTTGTTTAGCTTGGATATATACCCTTTTCAATAATTTAATGATATTTTAATTTAAAAAGAATTAATTTTCAAATTTTATGACCGAAGTACCCTCAGCCTCTCTAACGATTTATGATTCGTCTCTCCTTTGCATTAGCTAGTCATGAGCTATTTCAGTTCCAAAATTAACATAAAAGATTCAAACTTCCCTAAGCTTGATAGCAACAATTATACTGTAATCTAAATTTGAACTTGTTATAACTTTTTATTGCAGTAAGATTATTGGTCAATAAGGAGTAAAAATGAAATATGCACTCTTTTTTCATTTGTTTGCAAACCCAAGCCATACGGTCATTTCATCTGCTGGGTTTCCTCTTAGTAATTCTCAGATGGTCTCACTCACCAATCAACTCATAGTAAAGAGAAATGAAAATAATTGATCACTCAATCGCTTGTTTCAGCAAGGCCACTGGTGTGTTTTACCAGATCAAAAGACGGGAGGAGCTAATTACGGAGAGGTTGAATGTTTCACAAATCGCTATCTAATTAATGAAGGCAACTAGTATCGTTCGCTACTAAACCCTCTCATCTCAGTTTCATATTTGGATCCGGTTTCTCGATACCGCCGTATTGCTACCAAATTTCACTCGAGTTTAATTTGCTAACTACAAGATCACTTTCTGATGAGGACATTTCGGTCACAAAATTTCGAAAATTGACTGATTTAAATTAAAATATAATTAAATTGTTGAAAAGGGTAAATATCTATGCTAAACAAAATTGGAGGGGGAAATATCCAAATTTAATGATTGGAGGGGATATTTCCAATTAGACAAGATTAGAGGGATATAGGACTAATTTTCCCTTTTAGAAGGGAAAATATTAGAGATATGCTATGGTGCATCGCGATGTATTAAGGCTTTTGTACATCGCGATTATTATCCGTTAACCGTTTTATAAATTGATAAATATAATTAAACTAATACAATTTTCATATTGAAATCTTATTACAAACCAAATTTTATATTTTTTTAAATTTTTTTACTATTTTTTTTAAATTTTCTAAAACTTTCCTTTTTTAATACCAATTAATAATAAAGGAATTAAAAAAATGGCAGGTTTTTAAAAAATCGAAAAAAATAGTAAAAAATTTCAAAAATATAAAATTTGATTTGTAATGAGATTTCAATATATAGATTGAATTTGTTTAGTTAGATTTTCAATTTGTAAAACTATCGACAAATATGATCACCATGTACAAAAGCCTTAATCCATCGCGATCAACCATAGCATATATATATATACACACACACACACACAAAGGCTCACCTCCACGCACTCTCCCCCTCCTTCTCTCGACTGTCTCCGTCTCACCTTCCACTCAATCAGCACCTAGGCTCACCTCCACGTCCTCTCGTTCAATTTCGAAGAAAACCCTAACTTACTCGTTCCCCGTGGTCAAAATCGACAGTATGATCTACAGTAACAGGTACCTAAAAATTGTTCATTTGAGGTATCAATCAACGATTTTCACTTGTAATTTCTTGTTCTTTCAGGTAAATTTCTCGAATTTTAGTTATTTCTCCTTAATTTTATTTCAATCGAATTTTAGTTAATTTTATTTCAACGATTTTAGTTATTTCTTCTATATGTGGGTTTTATTAAGATCACTGTACTTGGTATTTTAGCTAATCTGTCAGTTTGAATGTATATATGTAATAAAAATAGGAGTCTGCGTTTTGAATTTACTTCCTGTGTGCAAACAGGAGGAGTCTATTATCATGGTCTGATATGGTGATACCAGTAAGGTGATGGTTTTGATTCAGGAATAACTGTAGAGGGTTTAATCGTGTTCTAGGAAAAATAAGCTGGCTATATTAAGTACTTGATTTAATTATTTCACATGCTGGTAAAATAACCTTAAAATAGCTTTAATTATTTCTCATGCTTCCATATTACTCTTATTGTAAAAAATTCTGAAAAAGGCATGTCTATTTGATTGATTTTTTTTTTTGCTATGTAGAATGAGTAGTCAAAGCTCAAGGAATCAACAAACAAACCCATGTAATGTTGCGAGAAATGTGGTGCGTACACAGTGGCTCTCAAAATCTGAAAAAAAAAAACCATGATCGTGAATACTTCAAATGCACTTCATGCAAAGAATTTACCGGATAGTGCAATTCCTGGGAAAGTCTATTGCTCTTGAAGGAGATTAAAAGGATGCTAACAGTATTTGGCTCTATTATTATAATAACGATGTTGATGATCCTGTTTAAAAATCAGTAATTTATGTATGGATAAATTTTATGTAATTTTAGGGTTATTAGTTGCAATGGATTAATTTTATCTAATTGGCTCTATTATGTGTTACTTTAATTGTGTGATATTATGTTTGTTATTTTCTAAGCTGTTAGATATCTGGATTTTGTAATAATTACTTTCATGTGAAACCAAGGATTGTATTCTAATGGTTTAGTTTATGGTTTTCAGTTTAACAAGCTTCAAGGCCAATTTGTTGCTGAGTCTATTGAATAAAAAAACATTTAATATACTTTAATATACGCACAGCTGCACTAGTAACTTGATATTCGAACAAGTTCAGGTGAATAAAATATAAACCAGTGCATAGTTTTAGTTCAAAAGTATTTCAGTAACATATTAGTATTTAGAGAAAAACGCAGCACACAAGTACCTGTGCATATAATACAGAAACCAGTGAGCTCTATTCAAGCATAATTTGTTTGCAAATGGTACCAAGTTACATACTAATTTAGACCTCTATTCATGCAGCATAACTCATCCCAAAACATTGCAGCAAGTTTCATACAAAATGGACCAACAATTCAATACCAAAACATAACTTTAACAATCCAATATCAAAATGCTGCTGTCCATTACATACTGTCTTCCTCCTCCTGGGCATCTTCCAACTCTTCCTCTTCCAAGTCTTCCTCATCTATGCTGTCTATATCATCATATTTCTGGTTGTTTTTCTTCTTGCCTGCAGCTTTCTTTAACTAGAACAAATAAAAGTAATTTTCAATAACAACTATAATAGAACTACAATATTAAATTAATCAACTTTTAATGTATGTTAATTAGTACCTGACAAGTTCTACTATTATGGCCTCCTTTAGTATTGCCGCAAATGGAACATTTTTTTCGTGGTTTAAACCTCTTTGGCTCCGACGGCGGCTTAAATCTCTTTGGCTGCTTTCTCTTCCACTTGCATTTTGATACCGGTGGATCTATCACATGAGAGTCCATCCTTGTTGCTGTGTCAATATCACATTAGAGGTTCTCTTGCTCACCTACCATTGGTCCCAATTGTTCCTCTGCTATATTTAACATTTCTTTGAGATACCTAAAGGCATCTGTCACACCCCGCAGCTGAGTATGACAGCTCCCGCCACGAAAGTACATGAAAGTGTACCTTCGTAAGGCTTAACCTAACCAACATTTCAATTTGCTATTTCCTTCCATTTTTTTTTCCCAGATAATATAACAAATATTATCTCATATCATAAAAATAAGAAAGACAGGAATATAAAAACTACTACCAGTACCACTCTATAATGTACAAACCATAACAGTAGCTGATACAACCAACCCTCAAAATGTGACACCTCGAGACTAGGATCTATAAACAGACACTTAGTCTAGTCCATAATATATACACTAGAGACTAGTACTAGTGTAACCAAAAGTTGATCCTAGCTCGCCATACTGAAAAGGAACAACAACAACAACAACCATAAAAACAACATCAAGCCTCCTCAGGCTCCTCCTCCCCTCCATCACTATCTACAATGATAATGGGAGTGGCTGCTGATGATGAATGAGAAGGGGCAGGAGCGGGTGGAGCAGGAGCAGGAGGAGCTGGGGCATTCGGATACTCAATATAAAAGTAAACTCCTAAAGGAGACATAGATACATGGTAGGTAATATGAAAACGTAGGTGGGGTACATAGGTCTGGATATGCACATGGGATCCGTCAAACACTGCTATGGGTGGTCCTCTCTGTGGACGGTGAGTCGTCTGGAACCCCCAACCATCGAGGAACATGCAAAAACAAACGCGAGTGAGAATAGAATTCTCAGTGCGAGTTTTAGTTCCAGACGTGGATTTCTGGTTGAAATCTTAATCTAGAATTAATACTCGACTTAACAATATGAATAATAATTAAATAGCAGTGAATAATAAATGTACACAAGAATATAATAAATAAATTGATAGAAGTGATGCAATGCAAATCATTAGCTAGCCTGCATACCGAGCACCGTAGCAGAAAAGGGCCAATCACAACCATGCTGTAAAACAACATGCAATATAACAGATAGTAAATCAGATAGAACCAGATCAAACCAAATCATATAAGCATCTCATCATTTTTCACTCAGGTCACCTAACCCAACCGGTTGGGCAAGCAGAAGGAGACCTTTCCCTAACCCAAGGGCAGGCAGAAGAGACGAATCTCGGTCCCTGGGCAGGCAGAAGGGAATTCCAATTTCATATAGCGCTATCGAACTGGCCGAAGCCGGGGGCCGACCGACTCCGGAGAGTGGTATTGATTTCTATGCTAAATCCATATTCCAAAATTTCTCTGCGAACCATAACTTCACATTTCCAAGCAAGTATAATTGAACTGGAACAAGACAGTTCATTTATAACAAAGGGTCATACAAACCTGCTTGGTTCTTTCAACGATTATAAGAAAGGAGATTTACTCAACATGAGTTGTAATATTTGTTCCTTAGAAATGACAACTTGATTTATGCATTCAAAACAGATTATCAACATTCCATGCATAAAATTAAGTTTACCAGTATTAAGATTTCTATAAAAGTCCACGTATTCGCACCTGCTGCTGGATCAAAACTCGTTTCCGTCGGTTCTCCTGTAAGTTGGTTAAAAACCATTAAAATTTAATTTAACGGTTTCCTTTTCTAATTGAACCTAAAGACTTAGGATTACAAGGTCTGGCTTATATCACTAGACTGATGTTTATTTAATTATTATTTAGTAATTGTTTGTGTTTTCAGTAAATTTTAATCTTTATTTATTTATTACTATTATTTTCTTTTTATCTAATTCTAATTAATTCTTTTATAATTTTAAAAAGTTATTTAATATAATTAGTTTTATTTCTTAATTAATTTATTTTATTTTTTTAAATTATTACAACTATTATTTATTTTAATATCTTTTGTTTAGTATTCATACAACTTATTATTAAATATGTATTTAATTAAGTTTTTTATTTAATTAAGTTTTTATTAAACATTTAATAAGAAATAAGAATGGATAAATAAAAATCAGAAATTAAATAAGAAAACATATGAATAAAAATCAAGATTTGATTGGTTATTTGTTTTGGGATCAGACAGTCGGTGAATAAACGTCACTGTATCTGTTCTTGACTCACTCGAACTATTCTCATCATTTCCCGAAAAATAAAATCAAATCCCACTTAATTAAAGGAGTACCCAGTTATTGCTAACGGCCTTTCCTATAATTAATTACTAAGCATACCGGTTAATTAACTTAATCTTTGATTAAGTTTAAGATTAAATTTAAGTCCAAATTTCTGCATTGGGCCGAGATTAATAGCCCAAAATCAATTTCTGTATTGGGCCAAACAAATTTTCTTTTATTTCAGCCGAAGCCCAAAAAAGAATCAGCCCATTAAGGCCCATAACCAAACATGGCTAAGTCAGGTCAACCTGACCCAGTTGACCTGAGCCAGACTTAACGGGTCCGACTCGGATCCGATATGAGGGGTCTGGATCCGACCCGCAAGGACTGTAATATTTATCCAGAGGCCCCTAAATTCATTTTATTCACAACCAAGCCCTTTTTCTTTACAAAGAGGCCCCCAGAAATTACAAACAAGTCCTTTTTCCTCACAATTTAGTCCCTGAAACACGTCACAGCGTACCAGTATGGTACCAGTGGTACAGGGGGTGTACCAGAGACTGATACCCAGCCTAAAATCCCATCGTAAAGCCTCACAAAGGTCTCCATCAGTGCCCAACCACGAGAACAGTATCAAACTCAAACAGTTTGGCTTAAGCATCACTAACAGACCTATAAACCACAGCAATTAGGGTTTCAAGCACTCAAAATCTACAAATTGGGGTTATCAGATTATCAATTCATCATTCCAAGTCTACTCAGCAACACCAAATCAACACATAGTAACAACTCGAATTAGGCTCAAACCCTAATCAAGTAATCAGTCAAGTCAATTATCAACCCACGATATAAACTCATTTATAGCACAGAAGGGTTCAAATATACCTTGGATCTTCAACGATTAGCTCCCTCTCTTCTTTTATTTTCCTCCTTATTTATTTATTTTTTCTGGAATTTTTCTTAGCCGACAGAGAAACAGAAATTAGACCAACCTCGAGGTATTTATAGGCAGCCATGGTAAGGAGAAGAGAAGAGAGGGGCCAACGGTGAGGATCTCAAGCTCGAATCCTACAGTTTGAGTCAATACTTCGATACTTATCCATCTCTCTCGTGGATAAGAGCAAGAGGGCAGCCAATCGGAGGTGCTAGGCTGTGGCATGGTGGGATTGGTTAGCCACAGTCCATCCGCCCCAATTTCTCGAGAGAAATTTCTCGTCGGAGAAGACGAGAGATGAGAAAGAATCGGACGGAGCGAACAAAGAGAAGGGAAAAGGAGAGAGAAAGGAGATGGTGCCACGGTGATTTTCTGATTTTTACTAAAAATTCACCCATTTGATCTTCTGTGGCAGACACTCTATGGCCAAGGGTGCCGCAACTCTTATAGAGTTATTTAATGAATTGTTTTCATTCAAATTCAATTAATCTGATATTAAATTTCATTATTAATTAAACTTTGATTTTGCTAGAATCATGTAGATGATTTTTAGAAACTACACAGATTAAAAGATTTCGATTTCGAGTGAATTTTATTGTTATGATTGAATTATCCATTTGAAGATTATTAGTTTGAAAATTTTATTTATCTTAGTATTATTTTTAAGATTTACCTAACTAACACCATTAAATTAGGTCTGGTATATCTACTATGTTACATTCCACCCCCCTTAAAAAGATCGTTCAGTCCTCTGAACGATGCTTACCCGAATAAACCTGGGTAGCGTTCTCGCATCGTATCTTCTAATTCCCAAGTAGCTTCTTTCACCGAATGTCGTCCCCAATGCACCAGTACCAGAGGAATGGTCTTATTTCTCAGCTGTTGTACCTTTCTATCCAAAATTTGCAAAGGTTCTTCTTCATATGATAAATCATTTTCTATTTGCAAATTTGAATAATCTGGTATTTGGTGAGATGGATCCTTGAAATATTGTCGAAGTTGTGAAACATGAAATACGGGATGTACTTGAGAAAGGGTAGGGGGCAGTTCTAACTCATATGCTACTTGTCCAATTCTTTTGGATATTGGAAAAGGTCCAATATAACGGGGACTTAGTTTTCCAGTTACTCCAAATCGTCTTATTCCTTTCATTGAAGATACTTTCAGCCATACCTCATCTCCTTCCTTAAATTCTACATGCCTTCTTTTTGTATCAGCATATTTCTTATAGCGATCTTGTGCTGCCTTTAGTCTTGTAAGCACAATTTTTATTTTTTCAGCACTTTCTGTTACAAGTTGGGGTCCAGTCGGATCTACCGTTCCTTGAGGTTTCCACCATAATTGAGTTTGACATGGTTCTCCATACAATGCTTCATATGGGGGCATGCCTATACTTGAATGATAACTGTTATTATAGGCAAATTCGACCAAATGTAAATGTTCTAGCCATGATCCACCAAAGCTAAGAGCACAAGCACGTAACATATCCTCCAAGGTTTGAATTGTTCTTTCTGATTGTCCATCGGTTTGCGGGTGATGAGCAGAACTGAAAATAACTTTGGTGCCCATATTCTTTTGGAAACTCGTCCAAAATCGAGAGGTAAATCGAGTATCCCGATCAGAGATAATTTCTTTTGGGCATCCATGGTATTTAAATTGGAATTTCATAAAAATTTCTGCTAACTCTTTACCCGTGAAATCAATTCGGATGGGTATAAAGTGAGCCACTTTAGTTAGTCGGTCCACAATTACCCATATTGAATCATATCTACCGATGGTTCGGGGAAACCCTGTTACAAAGTCCATGGTAATAGATTCAAATTTATGTCGTGGTCTCCATGGAGGTTGTAAAAGTCCAGCAGGTTTAAGTCGATCCGCTTTGACTTGTTGGCATACTTGACATTTTCGAACATATTCTCCCACTTCCTTTTTCATGTTCGGCCACCAAAAAGTTCTTTTCAAATTTTGATACATCTTGACTTCTCCTGGATGAATGGTATATCCAGAATCATGTGCCTCCGAGAGTATTATTGCTTTAATTTCAGAGTTATCTGGAATACAGATTCTATCTTTAAACTTTAAAATCTCCATCTCATCTATTTTGAAAAAGGAGTCAGGTTTATTTTTTGCCAATTCTCGATACTTATCAAATTTAGTATCCTTCCTTTGTGCTTCCTTGAGTTGATCTTGTAAATTCGTTTGGACAGTGATAGAGGCTAACATTCCAGCAATAATTATGGGGGTTTCTGGTTGTCCTTGGGTACTCAAAATTCTTGAAGAAAATGTTTGTATTATTTCTGGAGAGATTCCCACAAACAATTTCAATTGTCTCATTTCTTCAAGTAGTTTTAGTTCTTTAGTAAGAAATGTTACCAGATTGACTTGACTCTTTCGACTAAGGGCATCTGCAACCACATTTGCTTTTCCCGCATAATACTGGATATCTAAGTCATAATCCTTGATTAATTCCAACCATCTTCGTTGTCTCGAATTGAGTTCTTTTTGTGTAAAAATATATTTGAGACTTTGATGATCAGTATACATTTTGCATTTAGCCCCATATAAATAATGTCTCCAAATCTTGAGTGCAAATACAACTGCAGCTAGTTCCAGATCATGAGTGGGATAATTTTGTTCATGAGGTCTGAGTTGTCTTGATCCATATGCTATAACATGTCCATTTTGAGTTAGCACACAACCCAATCCCAGTCGAGATGCATCTGTATATACTGTATAATCTTGCCCAGAAATTGGCATTGCAAGAATAGGGGTACTAACCAATCGATCTTTGAGTTCTTGAAAACTTTTTCCTTGAGCCTCTCCCCATTCAAACTTCACATCCTTTTGTAAGAGTTTAGTAAGAGGTCGGGCTATTTTTGCAAAATCAGATACAAACCGACGATAATATCCCGCTAATCCCAAGAAACTTCGCACTTCAGTCACGGTCTTGAGTGGTTTCCATTCAGTTATGGCTTTAATTTTATCCGGATCAACTGCTAATCCTTTTCCGGATATGATATGACCAAGGAAAGCCACTTGTTCTAACCAAAATTCGCATTTTGATAATTTTGCGTATAATTTATGTTTGCGAAGCCTTTCCAACACCATTCGTAGATGTTCTTCATGCTCCCTTGGGCTTTTGGAATAAATTAGTATATCGTCAATAAAAACCACCACACATGAGTCAAGAAGATCTCGAAAAACTCGATTCATCAAGTCCATAAATGCTGCAGGGGCATTAGTTAATCCAAATGGCATTACCAGGTACTCGTAATGTCCATATCGAGTACGAAATGCAGTTTTCTCCACATCATTAGGACGAATTCGAAGTTGATGATATCCAGTTCTCAAGTCTATCTTAGAATAGACTGATGATCCTTGTAGTTGATCAAATAAATCATCGATTCGAGGCAGCGGGTACCGATTCTTGATTGTCACCTTGTTTAATTCGCGATAATCAATACATAATCTTAGTGTTCCGTCTTTCTTTCGAACAAATAAAACAGGTGCGCCCCAGGGAGAAGTGCTTGGTTGGATAAATCCTTTCTCCATCAATTCCTCTAATTGTGCCTTCAATTCTTTCAATTCCGCAGGAGCCATTCGATACGGGATTTTCGAAATAGGTGTAGTTCCAGGTATTAAGTCAATAGGAAACTCAATTTCTCGTTCAGGTGGTAGTCTAGAAATTTCTTCTGGAAACACGTCCGAGTAGTCGGAGACGATTGGTATGGAGGAAAGGTTTGAGTTTGTGGAGTTTAGGTCAATCACTGTAACTAGGTAAGCTGAGCTTCCGGTTTCTAGTAAGTGTTTGGTTTCCATAGCAGAGACATAAAGTATTGGGTCATTAGGTTTTCGACACCTTAAAGTGCAAATAGTTTGATTTAGAAATTCAAAAGTTACTTCTCTTTTTGCACAATGAATTATGGCTGAATGTTGGGTTAACCAATCTATCCCCAGAAGTATGTCATAATTTGAGATTTCCATAACCAGCAAATCAGTTGATAACTCTCGTCCATTCACATAAATTTTAAGGTTTCGGCAATATGCTGTTGGTTGAGTAGCTCGCCCCAAAGGTGTTTGAATTTGTAAAATTCCCTCGCTTGGTTCTATTATCCATCCACACATCTCAACAAATAACTTGGACACAACAGAATGACTACATCCTGTGTCTATTAACACATAAGCTGGATGTCCAGAAACAATGAAAATACCTGCCAGTAGGTCCGTTGTTACTGCATTTGGGTCTTCTACTTCTTCTTCAACAATTTCTTCCTCTACCGCTTCTTCGTTTTGGGGAAATTCTTCTGTTGCCTCTATCGCATGCACCGTTGGTGCGCCACCAGTCCTGCCACCACGTGAAATTCCACGGCCACGCTGTGGTGTTCCACCTCCACGACCCGTGCTTGTTCCGGATGTAGTTCCCTTCTGATGATATGAAGGTGGGGGTATTGGACAGTTATTAGCCCAATGATCTAGGCCACCACATCTATAGCAGGCACGGTTAACATAACGACATTGACTCTCTGGGTGTGGGAGTTGGCATCTCCTACACCAATTAGGTCCAGAAGGTGGAGACAATCCAGTTGGCCTTGGAGTTAATACTGTTGGAATCACACGCCTGGGTACTACCGTTCCTCGCCCACGAACATTGCGAGTTACGCGTTGCTGAGCCTTCCTCTTCTGATAAACGTCCACCTGCTCTGCTGCATCCATCAAGGCTTGAAGTCCTTGATTTGCCCGAGTATCAACAGCTATAGCAATATCTGGGTCCAACCCGTCAAGATATTGACGCCTTTGCCGATAGGCATCATTGAAAATATCAGGTGCATATTGGGACAGATTAAGAAACATACTGTTGTATTCCGCAACGGTTCGTCCAAATTGTTTCAGTGTCACAAATTTAGCCCTCATTGCCTCCCGATGCACCATGCCCATAAATCTTTGTTCAAATCTTTCCCCAAACCATGCCCACGGAATTTGAGTTGCATCACCTTCGTATCCTCGTTTCACTCCTTCCCACCAAAACCGAGCAGAATTTTCAAGGTAGTATGTTGCCAGTTCTACCTGTTGTTCAGGAGGAGCTTTGCATACCATTAAACGAGACTTTATTGCTGCTAGCCATTCTTCCGCAGCCTTAAACCCACTTTCTCCATTAAATCGGGGTGGTGCCAGACGGGCAAATGCTTCGAATTTCATAAATGCTTCATCCTCTCTATCTCTAGGGCCCTGATCAGTTCTTTCAGCCAATCTTCGGCCACGTTCAAATGCCAATAACAAACGATCTACTTCCCGATCCTCTAATTCTCTTCGATCTTCTCTCTCTGCTTCTTGAGCCCTGGGTCTACCACGTCTTCCACGTCCACGAGCGTTCTCCATTATCTAACTCACGACTTAGTTCGCTTTTTAGAATAACTGCTATTAAACAGTATTATAGATAATCTTCAAGCAAACAAATAAATGAATATATGCATGCATAACTAAATGCATAAAAGAAATTAACGTCCTAGCCCACTTTCTACCCACTCTTTCGTGGGACTGGTTAGGGCTTATACCATACTAGCTCTGATACCACCAAAAGAGACTGTCACACCCCGCAGCTGAGTATGACAGCTCCCGCCACGAAAGTACATGAAAGTGTACCTTCGTAAGGCTTAACCTAACCAACATTTCAATTTGCTATTTCCTTCCATTTTTTTTTCCCAGATAATATAACAAATATTATCTCATATCATAAAAATAAGAAAGACAGGAATATAAAAACTACTACCAGTACCACTCTATAATGTACAAACCATAACAGTAGCTGATACAACCAACCCTCAAAATGTGACACCTCGAGACTAGGATCTATAAACAGACACTTAGTCTAGTCCATAATATATACACTAGAGACTAGTACTAGTGTAACCAAAAGTTGATCCTAGCTCGCCATACTGAAAAGGAACAACAACAACAACAACCATAAAAACAACATCAAGCCTCCTCAGGCTCCTCCTCCCCTCCATCACTATCTACAATGATAATGGGAGTGGCTGCTGATGATGAATGAGAAGGGGCAGGAGCGGGTGGAGCAGGAGCAGGAGGAGCTGGGGCATTCAGATACTCAATATAAAAGTAAACTCCTAAAGGAGACATAGATACATGGTAGGTAATATGAAAACGTAGGTGGGGTACATAGGTCTGGATATGCACATGGGATCCGTCAAACACTGCTATGGGTGGTCCTCTCTGTGGACGGTGAGTCGTCTGGAACCCCCAACCATCGAGGAACATGCAAAAACAAACGCGAGTGAGAATAGAATTCTCAGTGCGAGTTTTAGTTCCAGACGTGGATTTCTGGTTGAAATCTTAATCTAGAATTAATACTCGACTTAACAATATGAATAATAATTAAATAGCAGTGAATAATAAATGTACACAAGAATATAATAAATAAATTGATAGAAGTGATGCAATGCAAATCATTAGCTAGCCTGCATACCGAGCACCGTAGCAGAAAAGGGCCAATCACAACCATGCTGTAAAACAACATGCAATATAACAGATAGTAAATCAGATAGAACCAGATCAAACCAAATCATATAAGCATCTCATCATTTTTCACTCAGGTCACCTAACCCAACCGGTTGGGCAAGCAGAAGGAGACCTTTCCCTAACCCAAGGGCAGGCAGAAGAGACGAATCTCGGTCCCTGGGCAGGCAGAAGGGAATTCCAATTTCATATAGCGCTATCGAACTGGCCGAAGCCGGGGGCCGACCGACTCCGGAGAGTGGTATTGATTTCTATGCTAAATCCATATTCCAAAATTTCTCTGCGAACCATAACTTCACATTTCCAAGCAAGTATAATTGAACTGGAACAAGACAGTTCATTTATAACAAAGGGTCATACAAACCTGCTTGGTTCTTTCAACGATTATAAGAAAGGAGATTTACTCAACATGAGTTGTAATATTTGTTCCTTAGAAATGACAACTTGATTTATGCATTCAAAACGGATTATCAACATGCCATGCATAAAATTAAGTTTAACAGTATTAAGATTTCTATAAAAGTCCACGTATTCGCACCTGCTGCTGGATCAAAACTCGTTTCCGTCGGTTCTCCTGTAAGTTGGTTAAAAACCATTAAAATTTAATTTAACGGTTTCCTTTTCTAATTGAACCTAAAGACTTAGGATTACAAGGTCTGGCTTATATCACTAGACTGATGTTTATTTAATTATTATTTAGTAATTGTTTGTGTTTTCAGTAAATTTTAATCTTTATTTATTTATTACTATTATTTTCTTTTTATCTAATTCTAATTAATTCTTTTATAATTTTAAAAAGTTATTTAATATAATTAGTTTTATTTCTTAATTAATTTATTTTATTTTTTTAAATTATTACAACTATTATTTATTTTAATATCTTTTGTTTAGTATTCATACAACTTATTATTAAATATGTATTTAATTAAGTTTTTTATTTAATTAAGTTTTTATTAAACATTTAATAAGAAATAAGAATGGATAAATAAAAATCAGAAATTAAATAAGAAAACATATGAATAAAAATCAAGATTTGATTGGTTATTTGTTTTGGGATCAGACAGTCGGTGAATAAACGTCACTGTATCTGTTCTTGACTCACTCGAACTATTCTCATCATTTCCCGAAAAATAAAATCAAATCCCACTTAATTAAAGGAGTACCCAGTTATTGCTAACGGCCTTTCCTATAATTAATTACTAAGCATACCGGTTAATTAACTTAATCTTTGATTAAGTTTAAGATTAAATTTAAGTCCAAATTTCTGCATTGGGCCGAGATTAATAGCCCAAAATCAATTTCTGTATTGGGCCAAACAAATTTTCTTTTATTTCAGCCGAAGCCCAAAAAAGAATCAGCCCATTAAGGCCCATAACCAAACATGGCTAAGTCAGGTCAACCTGACCCAGTTGACCTGAGCCAGACTTAACGGGTCCGACTCGGATCCGATATGAGGGGTCTGGATCCGACCCGCAAGGACTGTAATATTTATCCAGAGGCCCCTAAATTCATTTTATTCACAACCAAGCCCTTTTTCTTTACAAAGAGGCCCCCAGAAATTACAAACAAGTCCTTTTTCCTCACAATTTAGTCCCTGAAACACGTCACAGCGTACCAGTATGGTACCAGTGGTACAGGGGGTGTACCAGAGACTGATACCCAGCCTAAAATCCCATCGTAAAGCCTCACAAAGGTCTCCATCAGTGCCCAACCACGAGAACAGTATCAAACTCAAACAGTTTGGCTTAAGCATCACTAACAGACCTATAAACCACAGCAATTAGGGTTTCAAGCACTCAAAATCTACAAATTGGGGTTATCAGATTATCAATTCATCATTCCAAGTCTACTCAGCAACACCAAATCAACACATAGTAACAACTCGAATTAGGCTCAAACCCTAATCAAGTAATCAGTCAAGTCAATTATCAACCCACGATATAAACTCATTTATAGCACAGAAGGGTTCAAATATACCTTGGATCTTCAACGATTAGCTCCCTCTCTTCTTTTATTTTCCTCCTTATTTATTTATTTTTTCTGGAATTTTTCTTAGCCGACAGAGAAACAGAAATTAGACCAACCTCGAGGTATTTATAGGCAGCCATGGTAAGGAGAAGAGAAGAGAGGGGCCAACGGTGAGGATCTCAAGCTCGAATCCTACAGTTTGAGTCAATACTTCGATACTTATCCATCTCTCTCGTGGATAAGAGCAAGAGGGCAGCCAATCGGAGGTGCTAGGCTGTGGCATGGTGGGATTGGTTAGCCACAGTCCATCCGCCCCAATTTCTCGAGAGAAATTTCTCGTCGGAGAAGACGAGAGATGAGAAAGAATCGGACGGAGCGAACAAAGAGAAGGGAAAAGGAGAGAGAAAGGAGATGGTGCCACGGTGATTTTCTGATTTTTACTAAAAATTCACCCATTTGATCTTCTGTGGCAGACACTCTATGGCCAAGGGTGCCGCAACTCTTATAGAGTTATTTAATGAATTGTTTTCATTCAAATTCAATTAATCTGATATTAAATTTCATTATTAATTAAACTTTGATTTTGCTAGAATCATGTAGATGATTTTTAGAAACTACACAGATTAAAAGATTTCGATTTCGAGTGAATTTTATTGTTATGATTGAATTATCCATTTGAAGATTATTAGTTTGAAAATTTTATTTATCTTAGTATTATTTTTAAGATTTACCTAACTAACACCATTAAATTAGGTCTGGTATATCTACTATGTTACAGCATCACAAGACTTTGATACCATCTTCAGAATTTTTACCATTTGAGGCTTTAGTGTAGCAAACCTAAGTGCCTCCTGTTCTTGAGTAGCTCCAACTTCCATGCTCCTCTCAAGTGTTGATCTCTTTACACTTGCATTAGCATCTTTACACCACCGTTTAATGATGTATCGATTGGGGAGATGATCAATACCCACATAGTGAATAACCTTGATGGCATGTGAACAAAGTAAACCCTCAAATTCGTATCCTTTACAACTACAAGAAACTAGTGATGGCAAAGACCTCCCTCTTTCTTCCAAAAAAACAACAAGAAACTAGTTCCTCCAATATATTGATATTCACCATGTAGGTTTCTGGAACCATTTTCGCAACCATTGGATTGTACTTGATGGTTACTTCATATAAGAAATCCTTGTCAATCTCTTTAACAAAGCCAAGTTGTGTCTTTTTCAAGATCTGTTTGAAAACTGACATGACCGCGCATGTGTAAAATTTTGATGCTTCTTTCTCAATTTTAAAGAGTGTTGATATCTCATTACTGACATGACCAAGAATCTTCTGTTTTTGGTATGCTATCTCATTACTAATATCCTTCCTCTTGAATCTCAAAAAATTTCTTACCCCCATGCTTAACTGCCAAACACTCATGTATTTTCGTAGCCTCTATATTTTGAGCAGTCATGTCTTTTATAATCTCTCTATCATCAGAATCTAGGGACTTATGGGACCGTAGACTTCGCTTTTTAGAAGGAGAAGTGACCAAAGGATGGTTATGCACATCATTGAAAACACTTACTTTCCAAATTCCATTAACAAATTGAATTCTAAGGCTAGCCTTACAACTGGTCCGATTAGCTGGTCTATCTTTTTGAGGTGACTTAGTGGGTGCATTCTCATTTTGTGCTTCTTTACACTTCTTCGATAAGCCTTCCATTGAACATACAAACCTTAATGATGTCACTTCATATGACTTGACAGATTTGTAAAAGGTTGCCTTACGAATACTAAATCCCATTCTGTAGGCTATCTATTGTAGAAATCTTTTGCATCATCCTCTGTCATAAACTCTTTTCCAGCAAAAGGACAGAGCGCCAAATCTGCATGTGGGTCGGTGTCATCCATAGATGATTCTTCACTGCTGGTTTGAGTTTCATGTGGGTACGGATCTTCAATTACCATAATTTCCACCTAATTTTGAATTTTTCAAGTCAAAAATCACACAAATTTGAGATTCACACAAAGACAGCACATTCAGACTCAAATTGAAAATACAACTCTATAATAGATATCTGCTAAAATACAACTCAAATTCACACAAGGATAACACATTATTCAGACTCAAATTCACACAAAGACTGCTCTATTATTCAGTGTTCTTCATTAGAAGAATCACCTGTGATATGCCCATACCAAATATCTGCTAAAGGTCACCAATTTGAGATAGTGATGGTCGATGAATGAACAAAATTCTGGACTAGCAATACTCAGCAGTAGATGGTGCAAAAAGAGGAGACAGCCAAGACGAGAGGAGATGGTGCGCCTAGGTTTTGGCGATGAAGACAGTCGCGAGAAGATAGCCGACAGCCGCGAGAAGAGGATTGTGCGCCTAGATGAGAGGGGATTGTGCGCCTAGGATTTGGCGATGAAGAGAGCTATGAGAAGAGGAAGCTTAACGGAGAAGCTTTTAGAAGAGAAGATGGATAGACGAGTCTGTGCTTCAGCGCTAAAGTTAGAAAGAATAAAACGGAAATAAACACTTAACAGAGAGAAACAGAGCCTCCTCAGCGCCCCAGCGCTAAAATCATACTCGTCCGAGCCGATCTCAGCTCAAATCCTGAAACAATCTAATGGTCTAAAACACTAAAGCACAAGGGCTCTATGCTTTGCAAAACATTTTAGCCAATCTATATATATATATATCATCTCATATTAACTACAATCACATTGATAACGTTAAATATAATTGAAATAACATCCAACAAAAAATTTCACAATAATTATTACATAATATATATCCAAAAATATACCATAAGCAAAAGCAATCTGCAACAATATATCACCACTAATCAAAATAATAAAAAAAATTTCAAATACTAATAATTGCAAGAACCAAACAGTAGCACAAAATACTTACACTATTATACTCAAAAGCTACAAAAAACTCATTAACATGGCCATAGCTGATATTGTTTCAAAGGTTGTGTTTGGATTGGAGTGGGAAGAAGAGAATAAGAAAGAAGGGCCCAAATTTATTATTAAACAATCCAAACTCTTTACAAAATTACACACTTCCCAATACTTCTTTTCACTTCTTCCCTTCTTCCCACACCTCATCCGGATGGAGCCAAAGTAAAATAGAATCATCGTACTTAGGTGCATAAAATGCATTCCTTTTAAAACTAAGTCTAGTTGTATTAGTTGCGGCACCCACACATAGTCATAGTCGTGAATTTTAGATCCTCTGTGCCTCTTGTCATATTAATATTGTTATTGTTATTATTATAGTCATTTTTCAAAAATATATAATCGACTATATCATGGAAAGTAATTTAAGAAAAAAATAAATCGTCATTACTTTATTTTTTTTATTATTTTTAACATACCAACTAAATAACACATCCTTGTTATCCCAATTCTTATTCAAAACAAGCTATTCAACCTTGTTAACTTCACTTCTAAACATACACAAAATGTTATTCAAAAACAAGCTATTCAACCTTGTTAACTTCACTTCTAAACATACACAAAATGAAAAAAAGGAGACTGAAAACAAGAAGAGAGCATTGATTTTTATTGCCTTAAGTTTTACATACAAACACCATCTCCAGCTTGTCACTTTTGGACATGGAATATCTTGACTCTTCGAGAGTGAGGAAGAACAAATAATTTGGGAATATAATTTGAGCCTAGAAAAAAAAAATCTTAATTTGTTAAAAAAGAAACTCCAACAGTAAAAAAAATAGTAACTTCTTCATAGAAGTTTCATTTGTTATTGGTAAAAAAAAAAAAAATCATTAAAAAACTAAATCGCCCCAAAGTTATTGTGCATACCACTAGATATATATTATCTAAGCAACCAAAATTCATATCTAACATAAGTATCAATTTTTCAACTTAAGAAAATATGAGTACTCAAATGCATTTACGAGAGAATAGCGATAAGTAAATTGTCAATAACTCTAAAAGGCTATGTTTTCATAGATGAGTAAAAGTGGAGTAAAGTTTAGGAATAAGTAGTTAAGCATGTTTAGTCCATCAATTTAAAGTTATTTTTGGTATTAAAATGTGAGAGTAAGTGAGAAGTAAGATAGACATAAAATTTCTAAAAAACCTTTTGATTGTAAAATGATTAAAAATATTCTTTATGGTCTCGTTTGGATTGCTTAGGAATAAGAAAGAATAACTTCTTCTTGGGAATAGCTTATTCCTAGGCATCCAAACAAGTTAGAAATAAGAAGAATAATAGTTTCTTTCTAGGAATAGTTTTTTCCAACAATTATATATACATAATTTCAACAAAATTAGCTAAATACTAATAGCTAAATGAAATTCTATGTGCTCTTTAATTAGTACTTTATTTAATAATAAAATAATAATTTTTAATAATTTGCTTAAATTAATATTTAATTTGCTTATTCCTAACTCACCATCCGAATAACATTTCTTCTTCCTAGAAATAGCTTCTTTTCACTCTTTCCAAAGTTACACTCTTTCCAATATTTTTTTCCTAAAATTCTTATTCCTTTCTTATTCCTTTCTTATTTCTTTCTTCCCAAAGTTACACTCTGTATATTGCATCATAAAAACCAACAAAATTTTGTGGTTGCTTCAGTGAAAAAAAATATAGATGTGAGATCCACTGTCTTTGTTTACGTTAATAAATTTGCTTAAAAATTACTTCAATTCTTGATCTCGCTGATCTATGGTGTTGTCAAACACGTACCCTTTTAGTGGAGTAAAATTAAGTAGCCTCTTGTGTAATTACTACCTCAATTTTGGTAGCTACTCAGTGTAACTCCTCTATTTTTACTTCATGTCTAGGCTCCGTTTGGATAGGATTGGAAATAAGGAAATAGCTTCTTTCTACTCTCAAATTTATTATAAACAATCCAAACTCTTCACAAAGTTACACACTTCCCAATACTTTTTTTCTTATTCCTCTTATTCCTACACCATCCAAACGGAACCTTAAAGAAGTGAATTATAGGAGTCTTACTCATTGTTACTCCACTAAAGGAGAAAAACATAACATGATAACTTGAAGCAACAAATAAAAGCTGTTGATTTTATAATTAAGTGATGTTAAGAATATAATGCATAGAAGACATTGAATCATATATATTGGAGAGTGTATCACAAAGAAATTATCATAAACAGAATGAGGCATATAAAATGTCCCCTCCGTATAGTTTTTTTTTTTTTAAAAGTATCTTAATTGACATTATCGCAAACACATGCAAATTGATTGTTCTTATTAGTGTGCATGGCAGAAGATGTAAATGGTTTGGGGAGGACCAGCAATCTTTTACAGCCTTACTGGAGCTTTTCATATCAATAATTAGCTACAAAGTTCACTTACCGAATAAATTTCTCTTTTGTCAGTGAGGGAAGGACTTTATTCATAAAATATAAAGTGCATTTAGTTGGTTAGGCTAGTACTAAATTAGACTCATCTTTTTCAGTAAAATTGCTTCATAAAGATGACAACATATAATTTTGGTGTCTTTTTTTGGAAGCAAATTCGGTATAGCGCTACATCATGTAACGCGGCAATCCGGATCTTTCAAAATCAATCCAACAGTTCTCTTGTTTCTTTTTCAATTTTTTTTTAATAAAAAATGTAGATTGATATATTAGTTTTGAAGGATCTGGATTATTGCACTACACAGTGTAGCGCAACCCCAGATTTGAGTTGCTTTTTTCTTGCTTCCAAATCCAAGTTCCACCGACCATATATAGGCCTGACTAACGTGGTATTAACGTGGCGAAAGAGGGGTTCCGTTAACCGTGCCACTAACGAAACGGCACGATTTCAGCATTTCTTTAACCGTTCCGTTTAGCGTTTCGGTAAACGGCACGTATAAAATATGCAATTTCAGTTAACGGCATGTGCCATTCTGTTCCACTATCGATTTCGTTTGCCGTTCCGTTATCGAAACACTATAATTTACACTGCCACTTACCGTTTCGTTTAACCATATATAGCTAGCTACCTAAGCAACCTCCGTTATTTAAATATAGAAAATATCTATACATCAGAACATCTTTTGCTATCCGGTCGCCAGTATTAACCATTAACCATATAACCTAACCAATTTATATAGATAATAACAATAATTAATTAAGCACCAGCCATTATATATATATATATATATAGACAATGCATCTTTTGGTTCCTTAAATTAATTTCTCCTGTTCATAAACCTTTCTTTTTTTTTTAAATGAAGTACAGTAGCTGTTTGTTTTCATATACTATTCTTTTTGTACTATTTTGTATAGAAAATATTCGTTTAACAGTATGCATGTGGATTCGTTTGTATATCAGACAAACTTCGGGTTTATTAATCATCTTTAATTTAAAGCAGCTTTTTTTCCACATTGATTTATTAGGCCTTCTCACTCCTTATCTTCGCAGCCTTTTAGCTTTATTTGATCGATTCTAGTCAACAAACGTGATCCAACGCAATAAAGCTAGCTTATCATTGTCTTATAATCTCTCTCTTTGGCAAAGTACTAGTTTGTATTCAGTGTTGCTAACTAATCATTAATTTTATTGTTTCAGCTCTAAACATAGCTATTTGGACGTATCTGCATATATGCATGTATATCATCGTTATGTAATTATGATTTACCGCGTATATAAAGGCTACTTGTCAGAAACTTTTGCGCTTTGATGTTAATTAAGTTATACGCACTTACTCCATGCACTGATACCCCAGAATGTAACCTTACCAAAGGGACATTGCCGGAGGAGACCCCTTAATTTTTCCATTTGCGATCCCATTTTTTTAATTGCGACAAATGCCCTCTCAAACTTCCTTTCTCTCATTTTAATTTCATTTGCGATCCCATTTTTTTAATTGCGACAAATGCCCTCTCAAACTTCCTTCTCTCAGTTCTCTGTGCTGATTTGTTTTCCAATAATATTAACTTGCTATTAGATGCTCAATTTTGTCAAAATATATAACCAGAATACTCTCATGTAATATTAAAATATTTATTGTTTCTTTGTATCTTTTTAAATCATTTGAAATTATTTTTTAAAATGTAGTACTTTTGTTACTTGTTCACAATATTAATTGTTACCATCAACCTTTAATTTTTTTTTAACTTTATGTACTTTACTTTTATACTAAATATTTAGTTTCATGAGCTATTAAAATTGTGTCTATTTTTACTTGTGCATAAAAACTGTAAACAAGATAAAGTCGGAAATTATTGTTAATTTGATATCGATATTAAAAATTTGTGAACTGTTAGTTTTATACGTTAAAGATATGTTATAATTATTTATAAAAAGCTATACAGTCATTAAGAATCAGTGCTACTGTGTATAGATCCCTAGCTATATATATATTGGTTAACTAGCCAAATATCATATTGAGAGATTTAATTACCACTACTTGGCATGATTTAGTCGAAAGAGACAATCGAGTCATTTATTTTAGTAATTCCATGTGAATTATATTTATTGAGATGCATTAAATTTTTAGGAATAATAACATTATTTTTATTTTTAAGAGACAAAATATCATCAGCGAATCAGTTGCAGGTTATGAAAACGTTACTTCAAGAAATATTACATCAAATGCAGTGACCGGCACCTACGTGTGTGTGTGTGCGCGCACACACACCTATATAGGGTGTGTTTGGATTGTTGGAAGAAAGAAGAAGAAGAAGGAAGAAGAAGAAGAAAAAAAATTATAAACAATCCAAACTCTTCACAAAGTTACACACTTCCCAATACTTCTTCCCACTTCTTCCCTTCTTCCCTTCTTCCCACACCTATCCAAACGCACCCATAGATACATGCCTGGCGTAGAGCATAAGTAGCTAGCCTTATAGTTAGATGCTCTCTTTTTGATCAATTATTTGCTAGCACTTCTTGATTGCTAAAATCTAAATCTGCTATCTAGCTAGATCGAAGGTGGCAAAGCTGCTCCACTACATTCAATTTATTGTCAAGGCTTTTTGAACACGGTACGATAATTAAATTGATAGTGGATGTTACCTATTCTGACCATGTGGTACCCATAAATATAAAAAATCATTTTTTAAATTTCGATATGACTAAAAATAAAAAGCCATCACATGAGATGTTTCCACACACACACAATATATCCTTCGTAGAATTATATATATACATGCAAAATATATTAACCGAATCATCATAGTTCATCAGTCAATTTTAATTCGTTGTGTATATGTATATATTATATACTAAACCATGTAGTCAATCAAGATTTCAAATAAAAAGTGCCTGGCGAGTCTGCTACTGCAATTTAATTGTATGTAGCTAGAGAGGAAACATAGATATGATTGAAGACTGCAGTTTTAGCAATAATTAATACAAGCTAGTTGAACTGGTAACCCCAAACTGTTGGAAACTGCAACAAAGTTGAAACCGTAAATAATTCAGTTATTTACAGCATGTCCTGTGCAATTTCCAATTATAATGTGACCCGATTAAATTAGCCATAACTGATTGCTCTATAACTAGAACATCTGGTTTTATAATTAATCTCAACCATTGGATTGGTATATGATGGACGTACCAGATTAAAAGGAAATTATTATATAAGGATTAGGTCCTCTCTCCCCCAAAAACACACGTATTCTTTTCCATCAAAGATACTGATAAAGAAACAAGGGTTAGAGAGAGAAACCGAATTCAGAATCTGAGTTCTAATCAGAGGAACAGAAAGGAGGTGTGAATTGCTTCAGAAGAAAGAGAAGAAAAAAAAGAGGAGATGGCAACTGTCCCGACTTCCGCTGGTATGAACGGTATGTCATCTCTTTATCAGATCATAATTGGTTCAATTAGTGAAATATTTAGTTCTGAAGATCTTGGATTTAATTGAATTGATATCAGAAAGATATAATAAATGCTTACATGTGGTACCAGAGACATGGTTGCCAAGAACTGAATATTTCCTTTGTTTGCAATTGATCTGTACACGAATTGTTTACACGTATAATTCTTTTAATTAGAATTGTATCTAGATAGCATAGTCTATATAAGTATATGTAGGATAAGGATTCCTTAAGGAGATTAGTACTCATACATGTCCTGTACGTATGCATATTATTTAACTTTTGCATATATAAAAGGATTTGTATACAATAGTAAACCAATTTTATAATCCACCGTATACACAAAAGTTAACATAAGGAATATGATATACTTTTAAGTTTTATATACTTAAAGCAAAACAATATTTATAAGACAGAATAAATTATTCTATAAAATTCTTATTAATAATCATATTACAAAACATTTCCAATAATCTGAAAAAAAAAATAACATCATGTTTTGTAATTTACAAGAATCTGTCTTATTTATAATCCAAAACTACTTGTTTCAGGAAAGATTATTAAATTGTTTTTTATCTTTCCTAAATCCTATGACTCTAGTAGTAACTGTATTTGAAAGGTCATAAATAGATTTGATAATAATCGGTTTTCCTTAAATAAATAGAAAGTTGCAGAACTATTTATGATAAGTCATTTATGCGCATAAGATTCATGGTTTTGTTAATCACCAAAGTGGTCAAAATCAAAATAATCATTAGATGTATAAGTGGCATAACGTTATTAATATAAAAGTCATTTATCCAATAAGACCAATTTAATATAATTGGATAAATTGACGTCACTAATTGATAGAAACTCAGTACTTGCCCAAAGGAAAGTCATGTTCCATAATTAGTAGACATTATGAGGTATAGATTAATATTTTATTAAATATATATTGATTATCCAAAGATGACAATTATATTTAAGTGAATATATTTATCACCTACTTACGTATTGGTATTTATTTATGTTTAGTATATGGTAGTGTCTACCCAAAGGAGTTCTACTTTATACTGTTTATGTTTATATCTGAATCAATTAATATGAGCTAATAGTTACTTTATCCATTAAAATTGCAGTAGTTAACACACATGCTTCATCTGTTGCGCTATTCACTGGTGTGAATTTCTCTAAATGGAGAGAGCAAGTCAATTTCCACTTAGGTGTTCAGGATCTTGACTTAGCTCTCCTTGAGAATAAACCTGCTGCTCTTACTGATGAGAGTAGTGCAGAAGAAAAATCACACTATAAGGCATGGGAGCGTAGTAACAGATTGAGCCTTATGTTCATTAAGATGACTGTTGCTAACAACATCAAGTCAACAATTCCACAAACAGAAAGTGCTAAGGAATATATGCAGTTTGTGGAAGAGCGTTTTCGTTCAGCTGATAAGTCACTCGCTGGTACTCTTATGGCAGAACTCACGACCATGAAATTTGACGGGTCGCGAACTATGCAAGAGCACATTATTGAAATGACTAATCTTGCAGCAAAGCTCAAGACCTTGGGACTTACCGTTGAGGATTCCTTTCTGGTTCAATTTATTTTGAACTCACTACCTTCTGAATATGGGCCTTTTCAAATTAACTATAACACTATAAAAGACAAGTGGAATGTTAATGAATTGGCCAGTAGGCTTGTTCAAGAAGAAGGCCGTCTGAAAACTCAAGGGAATCGCTCAGTCAATCTTGTGGGTCATAAAGTTGGGAAAGATAAGAAAGGGAAGTCAAGTCACTACAAGAAGAAAATGGCACCTGCAAAAGTTGTGCAGGATAAAGAAAAGAAGGAACTAAAGGATGTTCAGTGTCGGTTCTGTAAAAAGAAAGGACATTATCAAAATGACCGTTCAAAGAGAAAAGCTTGGTTCGAAAAGAAAGGTAATTATCTATCTTTCGTATGTTTTGAATCAAATTTAATTGAAGTTCCTAATAATACTTGGTGGCTTGATACTGGTGCTACAACTCATGTTTCCAATAATTTGCAGGGATTCCTTACAATCCGGACCATAAATCCAAATGAAGATCATTTTCTCTTTATGGGAAATGGAATGAAATCTTCAATTGAAGGCATTGGGACTTATCGTCTAATCTTAGAAAATGGATATGTATTAGACTTATTTAATACCCTATATGTACCTTCATTATCTAGAAACCTTATTTCTGTCTCTATGTTGGATACTATTGGTTATAAATGTATGTTTGGATCTGGTTGTTTTAATTTATACAAGAATACTACTAATGTTGGTTCTGGTATTCTAATTGATGGTTTATATAAATTAAAACTTAATGGTGCATATGCAAATTCCTTGCTAAATGTGGTAAATAATGTTGGATGCAAACGTAGCATGGTAAATGAAAAATCTGCCTTCTTGTGGCACAAAAGATTGGGTCATATATCCAAAGAAAGAATGGTCAGGTTAGTAAATAATGAAATATTAACAAACTTGGACTTTAGTGATCTTGAACTATGCGTGGATTGTATTAAAGGTAAACAAACCAAACATAATAAGAAAACTGCCACTCGAAGCACCCAACTTCTTGAAATAATACACACTGATATTTGCGGGCCCATGGACACTCCAGCCTTTAATGGAGAAAAATATTTTATCACCTTTATAGATGATTTTTCACGTTATGGTTATATCTACTTGCTTCATGAAAAATCTCAATCTATAAATGTCCTTGAGACATTAATAAAAGAAGTTGAGAGGCAATTAGATAAAAAGGTGAAAATCATAAGATCTGATAGAGGTGGTGAATATTATGGTAAATATAACGAGTCAGGCCAATGTCCCGGTCCATTTGCAAAGTTCCTCGAAAAACACGGCATATGTGCACAATATACTATGCTGGGTACACCACAACAAAATGGTGTAGTGGAAAGGCGAAACAGAACATTAATGGATATGATTAGGAGTATGATGTCAAATTCTACACTACCTAAAAATCTATGGTCATATGCTCTTAAAACCGCTAATTATTTATTAAACAGGATTCCTAGCAAAGCAGTTCAAAAGACTCCTTTTGAATTATGGACTGACAGGAAACCTAGTTTAAGACACCTTCATGTTTGGGGTTGTCCAGCGGAAGCAAGAATTTATAATCCACATGAAAAGAAATTAGACTCTCGAACTGTCAGTGGGTACTTTATTGCTTACCCTGAGAAGTCTAAAGGGTATGTGTTTTACTGTCCTAATAACAGTCCAAGAATTTTAGAAACTGGTAATGCAAGATTCATTGAGAATGGTGAGTCCAGTGGGAGTACTAGACGAGATATTGTGGAGATTAAGGAAACAAGGGTAAATGTTACATTGCCCATGATAATTCCTCCATCTAATATTACTCGAAATGTTGTTCCAGCTATTATAGAACAAAATGATAATGTTGAACAACATATTAATGAAGAAGTACTTCCTGAACCACAACAAAATGTTGATACACCTGAACCACAACAAATAGCATTAAGAAGATCTCAAAGAGATCGTAAATCAGCTATCTCAAAGGATTATGTGGTTTATATGCAAGAATCACATTATGATATTGGAATCAATGAAGATCTAGTTTCATTTTCAGATGCTATGGAAAGTAAAGAGTCAAAAGAATGGGTTAGTGCCATGGAAGAGGAGTTGAAATCTATGCAACAGAACAAAGTCTGGGACCTCGTCGAATTACCACATGGTTGTAAAAGAGTTGGATGTAAATGGATTTTTAAAACCAAATACGACTCTAGTGGTAATATCGAACGATATAAAGCAAGACTAGTTGCCAAGGGATACACTCAAAAGGATGGCATTGATTATAAGGAGACATTTTCTCCTGTCTCAAGAAAGGACTCATTAAGAATAATAATGGCATTGGTAGCTCATTATGATTTAGAGTTACATCAAATGGATGTAAAAACAGCCTTTCTGAATGGAGATCTCGAGGAAGAAGTTTACATGGAGCAACCCGAGGGTTTCTCTGAAGAAGGTAAAGAACAATTGGTGTGTAAACTTAAGAAATCAATATATGGACTTAAACAAGCGTCTCGCCAATGGTATATTAAGTTTAATACCATTATCACATCTTTTGGTTTTAAAGAAAATCCAGTTGATCACTGTATATACCAAAAGATTAGTGGGAGCAAATTTTAGTTCTATATGTTGATGATATTTTGCTTGCTGCAAATAATTTTAGCATATTGCATGAGACCAAAGACTTTCTCTCAAAGAACTTTGAAATGAAAGATATGGGAGAGGCATCCTATGTGATAGGAATAGAAATATTTCGTAACCGATCACAAGGAATTTTGGGACTGTCTCAGAAAAGGTATATTGAGAAGATTCTAGAGAGATTTAGAATGGATAAATGTTCACCCAGTATTGTCCCCATACAGAAAGGTGATAAATTCAGTCTCATGCAATGTCCTAAGAATGATGTTGAACGTAAAGGTATAAAATTAAGTGAATATGCCTCTGTTGTTGGTTGCTTAATGTATGCTCAAACTTGTACCAGACCGGATATCAGTTTTGCGGTTGGGATGTTAGGGAGATATCAAAGCAATCCAGGATGGGAACATTTGCAAGCTGCTAAGAAAGTTTTGAGGTACTTGCAAGGCACGAAAGACTTCATGCTCATGTATAAAAGATCTAATGAATTAGAAGTAATTGGATATACAGATTCAGATTTTGGTGGCTGCATCGATACTAGAAAATCAACTTTTGGTTACTTGTTCATGCTTGCTCAAGGAACCATATCATGGAAAAGTGCAAAACAGACTACCGTTGCTTCATCCACCATGGAAGCAGAATTTGTGGCATGCTATGAAGCCACAATTCAAGCATTATGGCTGCGAAACTTTATTTCAAGACTTGCTGTTGTCGACACCATTAGCAGGCCGTTGAAAATTTATTGTGATAATTTAGCAGCAGTATTTTTCTCAAAGAACGACAAGTATTCTAAAAGTGCCAAACACATGGATTTGAAATATCATGTCGTTAAAGAGGAAGTTCAGGAACAAAGAGTGTCAATCCTGCATATCAATACAGAACTTATGATTGCAGATCCTTTAACAAAAGGATTACAACCAAAACAATTTAAGGAACATGTTCAGAGAATGGGTCTTGGTTGTATTAATGATAATTGATGTGAGACATTCTGAGCTCTCTTATGTGTTTCTGATGTACATTTGATTATTTCTTGTTTTATTATTGTTGTACGTACTTTATGTTTTATAAACAAGAAAGTCTTATAAAGATCTTAAGCTTAATCATTATATTATAAGACATTATGTGGACCATTATGTAGATATATATATAAATTATGATACGAACTGTTAGATTGTTTGGTATTGTGGTATATGGAAGGAAATGCATTGAATTAATTAATAGTGCACAACCGCCATAACTCTTACTGAACAATTTATCATGATATGATGTCCAATGCTTGATATCTTAAATAATCGGATCAAGTGGGAGAATGTTGGAAACTGCAACAAAGTTGAAACCGTAAATAATTCAGTTATTTACAACATGTCCTGTGCAATTTCCAATTATAATGTGACCCGATTAAATTAGCCATAACTGATTGCTCTATAACTAGAACATCTGATTTTATAATTAATCTCAACCATTGGATTGGTATATGATGGACGTACCAGATTAAAAGGAAATTATTATATAAGGATTAGGTCCTCTCTCTCCCAAAAACACACGTATTCTTTTCCATCAAAGATACTGATAAAGAAACAAGGGTTAGAGAGAGAAACCGAATTCAGAATCTGAGTTCTAATCAGAGGAACAGAAAGGAGGTGTGAATTGCTTCAGAAGAAAGAGAAGAAAAAAAAGAGGAGATGGCAACTGTCCCGACTTCCGCTGGTATGAACGGTATGTCATCTCTTTATCAGATCATAATTGGTTCAATTAGTGAAATATTTAGTTCTGAAGATCTTGGATTTAATTGAATTGATATCAGAAAGATATAATAAATGCTTACACAAACAATTAATATGCATGCGTACATATATAGACTTGTGTAACCAACAATGGAACGTCTGATCTAGTATAATAAAACAATTTTGCGTCTACATTTACCCTAATTATGCTAAAAGAAATTTAGAAAATTATGCTTCAAAAATCAGAACAAAATAAAAATCCAACTTATATATATGCATATATAAGGGAAATGTGCATGCATGAGGGAGTGTACCCACACACACGCGTAATTCTTCAAACATCCTGCAGAGTGAAGTTGGGTAATTCTCAAGGATTAATCGGGCAAGGCTGGAAATAACAGTCTTGCTGGCATGATTGCAAAATTGGTGAAAGCTGTACCAATTTCCACTCAACCATGCGATGCATTATATATGCATGTGCACTGTCCAGTAATGGTGCAAATATTCGTATACTATTATTATTATTATTATTATTATTATTATTATTATTATTATTATTATTATTATTATTATTAAAACGTCAGTTATTGATCATTACATCCTTGCAGCATATCATACTGTTTCTTACCCACATCCCACCCCAACCACTAGATCCACCACCACCGAATCATCATCATCATCTCCTCGTGAATATCTTTTGAAGATAAATTGGGGTCCACAAGCCACCCAATTTATTTTTAAATTAAATGTTTATAAAAAATCTCCAATCGGTTTCGAACCTGCAACCTTTTACTCAAGATGCATTCCTCATGAATTTCTTGTTGAGTAATGAAGATACTATATATAAGAACCAGCTGCTAGTCAATTGATGATGAGGGCAACAAAGAAAAAGAACAATATTGAAAATGTTCTTTTCTACGAAAAAGAAGAAGTATAAATGTCACATTTCTATAATTCCTTCCGTGAATGATGTGAAATCATAGAAGAATGAATGGCGAAGAAAGAATGCGTATGCCAACTTGCCAGCTCATCTCATCATGCCTACCCGTTCTCTTTTCTAATTTCTTTTTATTTATAAAAAAATAAAGGTGAGTAATTCAAACCCCTGTTTCCATTTTTATTTCAGAAACACACAGCATGCTTACAAATTGACTCGAATAATTAAAAAAAAAAATGCCAAATCCCCATCCTAAAAACTGCTAACTCTACTAATAAACCTTAAGACTTTCAAGATTCAGTTTACTGCTTTAACTCATTTTATCATTCTCTTTCTTAACAGAATAATTTAGTAGTCTTTGCATGATCTATTACGATGAGAGGTATCTAAAAGAACGAAACGAAACTAACGGTGTCGCCTGTCGCGTACTCCTTAAAAATAAGTCAAGTAGCAAGCCGTAGAACAATGATTAGTTTAATTAATATAATTAGTTTCGAAATTAAATATTTAGGAGTTATTTTAATTATTAGTTTCCGAAATTAAATATGTAGGAGTTGAGTTGTCCAACATTGGTTCAGCTCGCGAAGTTTCGGCCACATTTAAAAACTCTTTGATTCATGCACCCAAATACAAGTTTAAGAACGACCCCTCATATATGCGCTTTTCTTTATCTATTTGTATCTGTGAATTTATTTGTTTATAAATTTTTAAAAGCGCGATTTGGTGGAAAATTAATTAATAGCTAATACAATGCTCAAAAGTCAAAACTAAAAGTTGTGATATATGGGCCAAGGCAGGCTCCCATTCTCTTTGCCTCAAAAGTTGTGATATTTGGGCTAACGGCAACCAACCTGAACCTGTCTTAGTGTCTTTAATTAATTTCACCAACAAACAGTCAAACAGTGGTCACTGGTCAGTGAGTGAACTTCTCATCCGTTTTGATCGTTCAACCAACAATTTGAACCAGTCTTATGGGGCTTCAAGAGAATCAGAACCGTCGATTCAGCATTTTTGTGTCTCGAATCATCTTCCTCAATTTTTTTTTTCCTTTTTTATTTCGTCCTAAGTTTCAACTCTCAAATGAGATTATGAGAATGAGAAGCTGCTGCCGCGGCCTTCAAGGTTTATGCATTACTTTGTTCCCTTTGAGGAATGAGCCTCGACCACTTTTTGGTTGGTAAATGAAATTCATTTCATACTTTATGATATTGTGATATTTTTTGTAGAACAAAAATTCATCCATCCAGCATATGTATATGACCATTCTTTATCAGATTAATTTTAATATTTATGTTTTGTTTCAAATGAAATAAGATGGAGTTGTTTGCAAATCCAAGAGGAGCAGCCAACAGAGCAATGGACCAAGTGACTTGACAGTATTAGCACATGTCTGGCATTAACTGTGTGCAAACTTAAATTCATGGAATGCGCGGTTACTATACTTTCCCTTCTTTTTGTATGCTTCAGTTGATAAATAAGTCAAGCAAACTTAGTTCATCTCATAAAAATTTTTTTTGTGTAAATAGTTCATTTTTGGGTCCTAATAATTTTGGGAAAATTAGTGTTTTCGATTTTAATCTCTAGGGACTTAAGATTCAGGTTATAAAATTTTGGGTCATTGTAGAAAAGAAACCTATTATGTTGTGAAATTATCTTTTCTTTTTTTATTTGATCTGGATCTAAATTGTATAAATTACACAAAAGAAAAAAAAAACACTATATTTATTGGACATAAATTGTTTTAAAACTTTCCAATCTAACATATCAGCTTAACATAGTAAAGCACGAATTTAATCAATGTTGTTGTTCAAGTTGAAAAGGCTTGGAGATTTTGAAATGACTGGTCAAAATAGTGCTTTGCCAAAAATTGTCATTCCAGCAGGTGGAGAACCGGCCACGATGTCAGGTGTTGTAACTGTTGGATATCAAATATATTGTTCCAATAGGTGAAGAAATGCAGAAAGAAATTGAAGGGAAACCACTGGATTAGTAGGAGATCTGCTTACTGCCCATGAACTTTTTGGGAGGGTTTCGTTTAGCCATGTGTTACTCTCCATCATGTAAAATGATTTCGAATAGGATACTTGTCAGCAAAGTGCACATCTGAAGATTAAAGAACAAGGTTTATACAAGTACTGTGTTTGTTTATAATTAAAAATAGAAGCTCAGTTACAAAAAGAGTATAAACGACTACAATGGTCTTGGAATAGGCTTAATGTTAATTTAGTTCTTTAATCTACTTGTAAATATTATATTCTACAATTGTCGACTGCCTTCTTTTGTCCTGACTGGGATTTTCTTTAATTTTTACCTTTTATGCTCATAGACATTTACTTGGCATAATAATGTGAACAAAAGAAAGCAAATTCTTATTTTATAAAACCCCAGCAATTGAACAAATTTTTAATGGCATTTGTCTGTAATTACACACCAGTTGGAAGTTGAGAAGTGCAGTTTATCAAAAGCTAACAGAATGAGATAGCTAGCTTAGCTAGACACATTAGTGTGCTACTTAAAAAATAAAGAGGCGGGCAAAAGAAGTGCAAACACAGATAAATTTATACATTACATCAGAGTGACAGTACTAATCTACTATCCAGGCCATCCGTTTCCTCCAATCTGTCATTGCCCGCAAGAAATTAAGGGGCCGTTTTGGGCTTCTGGCAACACCACATGTTAGTGGATGATAACTAGATATAAATCTTAGATATACCGCAGCGGAAGTTGATCAAACGTCTAGATTTTCTTGAGAATTTGATTATGCAGCGCCTTATCTTCCTTTGTATGCAATCGGTACCCCCAACATCAAGTTAGGACTTAGGGTCATCTTTCACGATTCTAAGTGCCGATCTACTCGTGTGTGTACAACCCGATTGCTCCAAACACTCGGTTGGCTTTCCTCGCTCTCAAACCTAAACCCGTTTCTATGTTACTGGACCTAGACACAAAAGATTTCCAGTAAAGAGGGCGGTTTTGATAGAGGGGTATATATAGGAGTCAATCTAAACAGACAAGGTCAGTTCAGATACGATGCCAAGTGAACCTTCATGCGGCAATTGAAACATGCGACCAACACATACACCTGTCATTTGGAAGCTCAAAAGTCTCACTTTAAATAAATTTAAAGTCAGCAAGAGAGTATCTACTCTTTTATAAAAATAGTTAGTTGTGTACACTAATATCTTAGAAACACTCAAATTCGCACTAGGTCAGACATTATTGACCGCTCAATAATACATGTCTTTTCCTTCTCAGTCTTAGTTTGTTGTATGTTCCCAATCTCAGTACATATGACGAGTTTTGGTGAATCCTGAACACCAACAAATCTATCAATTGTGTTGGACAAGTCGAATTTTCGTTTTTTCTCATGAATCTCAAAATAAGATCAGTCACTTTCTTAATAATGCCCCGACTGGTGGAATATACATCACCGTAGGGAACACACCAAAATAACTGGCACTGATTATACCTCTAATGACAAAACCAAAAGTCAAAAGGTACGTAATCTTGGAACTCACACATAAGGAGTGTTGTCCCTAATAGAGGCGGCTTAATCAAGGTTTAGCGAAAGCAATTAAGATTCTAGACCGGTTTGGTATGAACTACCCTAACACAATTCAATTGGTACCCAATACAAGTAAGAACACAAGCAATTCAAATATAGCAAGAAAATAAATGGAGAAAGACAGAGAGAAATTGAACACTCGGTATGATTACGGAGATCTGACCCGCTAGGAAATGTTAACCTTAGTCGTACGTCTCCGGAAGTTTCGCTACCACGAAAGGGCGCACTCTGTTCAATTCCAACAAGAACGGGACTACAATTTCGAACCGAATCGCCTTGTCACAAGGACACTCGAGGTGGATTGGTCAAACTCAAATACAAAAGGCACCAAGGCCTCCAATAGAGATGAGCTCTCAATCTATTCTAACCTACACCTAGCGACAATGTCGGGGCGGTGGTGTTTGAACCTATTTTATCTTTCAAAGTGGTCTAGCTATGAAAAACTCAAGTGAGAGAATATCCATGTGCTCAAAGGCTCAATTCTGGTCTAATTTTGTAAAGCAAATCTCTCTAAAGAGAGAGAATAAGGGGTTGATATATATAGGGCTCGAAATGAGCAGTTCACCAGCAAAAACTGGGCAGAGCGTTGCCTGCTACCAAATAGCGTTGTTTAACGTTAAATATTACCGTTGTAAAATCAAACAACTATTTAATATAGCCGTCGATCTGTCAGAGCGTTGTACAACATTATGTGTCGTTGTACAACGATGGAGTGTACAGCCAAAGGAGAGCTCCGACATTTCCGTTGGAATTGTTAGAGCATTGTGCAACGCTAAATGTCGTTACATAACGTTCTAGTAAGAGTGAGAAGCAATTCTTACAGAATTTAGAAGGGCGTCATACAACACTAAAGACCGTTACACAACGCTGAATAGCGTTGTCACACGTTGCCTGCAATTTTGCATGTAAAAATATGTTGCACAAAACGAGACAACGCTGCATGTCATGGAGCAGTGATGTAGTGTTGTCTGAGCGGCGGCAAGGCTATCATCAGAGAGAGAACAAGGGGGATATATAACGGGCTCGAAAAGAGCAATTTACCAGCAAAAACTGGCTAGAGACTTTCCTGCCACCAAAGGGCGTTGTACAATGTTGAATATTACAGTTGTAAATTCAAAAGGCTATTTCATATAGCCGTTAAACTGTTAGAGCGTTGTGCAACACTGATTGGCGTTACACAACGTTCGGAAGGAGACAAAGGGCACAACTCTGATAAGATCAACAGAGCATCATACAACACTAAAGACCGTTACACAACGTTGAATGGCATTGTCACACGCTGCCTGTAGTTTTGCATGTAAAACATGCTGCTTGGAGCCAAGTCAGTGCTGCATGGAATGAAGCCGCATTGTCTGAACAACGAAGAGGACTTGAGATTTTGGAGCGTAGTGTAACTTTATATGTCGTTACACAATGATACCCAGGAGCGTTGTGAAACTGTAAAGGACATTGCACAACACTCTGCCTTAAGTACACAGAAAATTTTTCAAATCTTTAACTTGAGCGTTGTACAATGCTACTGAGCGTTTTACAACGTTGTGACTCATCGTTACCTAACGCTATTTAGCGTTGTGTGACGATGTTTCACAATATATCAGAATTTAGCTATTTCAGTTTTTGAACCACAACGTTGTGTGATGCTAGATCACTGAAACCTAGATTTTGATGATAAAATGAGCTTTTTTGCTATCTAAACCATTAAGACAAGACTCGTTTCAATCTCAAACTGAAGCAACATTGAGTTTCGTCCATTCCAGATATATGGCTCCTTATTCCCTGACTAAGTGCATAGCTTAATCTAATCCCATCTCTACATGCCACGGACATTAAAGGCGATTGCTTGTGTGAGCAAGACAATCTAAAGTTCAATGGCACACTACCAATATGCCAACATTTAATTGCACAACAAACAAGCAAAGCAATTCAAACAGAAATTGTTGTACTAAACTTCTCTAGGTTTGTCGATTGCAAAACAATATCATTTGGCATTTAACAATCTTCTTTGAGTTTTATAGGAAGAAGATACAATTTATGAGGACTTGGATAAAAGCCTTAAGAAAGATCAAGATCAAGTCATTAGAGAGCTTATAGGCTAGCTTAGACTAGGATAGAAGGTTTACTTTAGTCCTTGTTTATCCTTGAAATGGTCTAGATAGCGAAAAGCTCAATAAACCAGCAAAATCCTGTTTTCTGTGACCTAGCGTCGTACAACGCTAGATAGAGTTACACAACGCCCGAACAGCTAATTTCTTACTTTTGTGAATCAACGTTGCACAACGCTATATAGAGTTAGGCAACGCTGATTCACAACGTTGTACAACGCTGAATAGAGTTGTACAACGCTGCAGTTAAAAAACTTGGAAAATTTCCTGAGTACCATCGTGCAACGCCATATAGCGTTGCACAACGCCACAAAAATCCCAAGTTAGCTGGCTGTTCAGACAGCGCTCTGTTAACGTTAGCCAACGCCTTTCAGCGTTGGGTAACGTTAGCGTTGTGTGACGGTATATAGAGTTGTACAACGCCCTGTTGAATCTGTCAGAGTTGTTCCTTTTGTCTCCCTTTAGCGTTGTGTAACTCCATTCAGTGGCAAGCAACGCTCTGACAATTTCCAACGGAATTGTCGGAGCTTTCCTTTGGTTTTACACTCCTGCGTTGTGCGACGGCATATAGCGTTGCACAACGCTCTGACAGACCAACGGCTATATTAAAGAGCCGTTAGATTTTACAACGGTCATATTCCAGCGTTGTACAACGCCATTCAGAGTTGTACAACGCTGTGTCCAGTTTTTGCTGGGGAACTGCTCATCTCGAGCCTTATATATATCCACCCCTTGTTCTCTCTCAATAGAGAGCTTCACTTTGCAAAATTAGACCAGAATTGAGCCTTTGAGCACAGGGATACTCTCCCACTTGAGCTTTTCATAGCTAGACCATCTTGAGAGATTTAGTAGCCTCAAACACCACCGCCCCGACATTGTCGCTAGGTGTAGGTTGGAATAGGTTGAGAGCTCTTCTCCTTTGAGGCCGTTGTGCCATTCGAGTTAGGCCGATCCGCCTCGAGTGTCCTTGTGACGAGGTGATTCGGTTCGAAGTTGTAGTCCCGTTCTTGTTGGAATTGAACGGAGCGCGCCCTTTGGTGGTAGCGAAACTCCCGGAGACGTACGACTAAGGCTAGCTTCTTCTAGCGGGTCGGAACTCCGTAATCACATCGCGTGTTCAATTTCTCTCTCTCTTTCTCTTTTTATTATCTTGCATTGTGAATTGCTTGTGTGCTTGCTTGTATTGGGTGCCAATTGAATTGTGTTAGGGTAGTTCATACCAAACCGGTCTAAAACCTTTAATCGCTTCCGCTAAACATTGGTTAAGCCGCCTCCATTAGGGACAACAAAGTGGTATCAGAGCGGGAACCTCGATTAAGCTATTCTTAATCTCGGTTTTCGATCATGGCGGCTAGAATGGTACAAAAACCGGGTAAATTGGACCATACTTGCACAAATTTCTCTATTTGGAAAAATGGTATGGTTAGCTACCTCAAAAGCATGGGTGTTTGGTATATTGTGGCAAATGAATCTAGATTTAAACCAAATACTAACAAGCTTACCACCGAGGCCTTGAGGGAAAAGGAGGATAATGACTATGCGGTCAATGTCATCCTAAGCTCGGTACATGAATCAATTGGTAGCACACTTGCTTGCGATTTTGATATAGCTAGGGACATATGGAGAGCCATCTTGAGTTGTTTCGAAGGAAGCCAAATGGGAGGAGTCCACACGGATTCGGAGTTCGATCCATGTGCATCCGATTCGGACAACTACGAAGAACATGCATTCATTGCCAAAGAGATGGAATCCCCGATTCTTTCAAATCACTCCACTCCATCAACATCACCAAAGGCATGCTCTCCTAAGGTACATCTTCCTCTCAATGAATCTCTTAGTAGTAGTGATAGTGAGAGTGATGATGAACCAACTTGTTCAACCAAATGTGTTGATTGTGATAGGTTGAACTCTATTCTTGATGCTACCCATGATGCCTTGGTTAGGAAATCCGATACCATAGAAACCTTAAAAACCAAGGTAGATGAGCTTACTTCTAAGATGGGTGAGTATGAGGCTAAAATAAAGGAGCTTGAAAAACAACTTGAAAAACAACTTGAAAAACCGATTCTAGCTCAAGCTCCTAAAACGGATTTGAAAAACCTTTTCAAAGGTCAAAAGCCTCATGACAAGTCCGGTCTTGGTTACCAAAAGCCTTATCAAACCAAGAAAAAGAACTTGTCATACAAAAATGGGAAACATGTTGCACAAAACACACAATTTCGAAAACCTAGGAATTCTCGTGGTCATGCACATATGTACCAAAGGAAACCTAGAAACACTAGAGTGCAAAATGAAAAGAATTTGCAAAATCAAGAAAAAAGGGTTTTTGTTCCAAAGGCGTCCAATAAAATTTATTTTAGAGGACCCGATGGATGGTTTTATGAATTTAAAGAGCAACACTCTTCTCAAAACCACAAAGCTCAATCCAATGGGCATAAAAAGAATGTTTCCCAACATTTCCAAAAGGATCGCAAAAAGAATTTTAATGCCTCATCCTATGATCCTAAGAAGAAGGCCGAATACCTTAGAGCCCATTACTATTCTCATTTTGTCAAGGGTTCTACCATGCCTAAGCCAACCAATGCATATTGCAACTATTGTTGTCAAAATGGTCATATCTCGTTGGAATGCAAACTTAGGAAACCAAATGGTGAGTCCAAAAGTAAGTGGGTTCCAAAAGCTTGTACCTCTAGTGGTACAACTAGTGGTATGGTAACCAATATGGCCTAAATACCAAGTTAACCCCCGGTCTTATAAGCCAAATCTTTAGGGGGAGCCTCTTTATTTCTCTCTTATTTTTGTTTGAGAGGTTAAATTTGGTCACACTACTTTGTGTAGTGCTCTAAATTGGTTCTCCAATTCCTTTTCTCCAAAATTAAGGGGGAGCCATAAATTTAGGGGGAGCTTGCTACAATTTTCACTTTTTGTCGATTTACAAAAAGGGGGAGAATTGTAGTAAAGCTTGTGAAATGCCAAAATTTAATCGCTTTACTAATGATATTGTTTTGCAAATCGTCAAAAGGGGGAGATTGTTGTACTAAACTTCTCTAGGTTTGTCGATTGCAAAACAATATCATTTGGCATTTAACAATCTTCTTTGAGTTTTATAGGAAGAAGATACAATTTATGAGGACTTGGATAAAAGCCTTAAGAAAGATCAAGATCAAGTCATTAGAGAGCTTATAGGCTAGCTTAGACTAGGATAGAAGGTTTACTTTAGTCCTTGTTTATCCTTGAAATGGTCTAGATAGCGAAAAGCTCAATAAACCAGCAAAATCCTGTTTTCTGTGACCTAGCGTCGTACAACGCTAGATAGAGTTACACAACGCCCGAACAGCTAATTTCTTACTTTTGTGAATCAACGTTGCACAACGCTATATAGAGTTAGGCAACGCTGATTCACAACGTTGTACAACGCTGAATAGAGTTGTACAACGCTGCAGTTAAAAAACTTGGAAAATTTCCTGAGTACCATCGTGCAACGCCATATAGCGTTGCACAACGCCACAAAAATCCCAAGTTAGCTGGCTGTTCAGACAGCGCTCTGTTAACGTTAGCCAACGCCTTTCAGCGTTGGGTAACGTTAGCGTTGTGTGACGGTATATAGAGTTGTACAACGCCCTGTTGAATCTGTCAGAGTTGTTCCTTTTGTCTCCCTTTAGCGTTGTGTAACTCCATTCAGTGGCAAGCAACGCTCTGACAATTTCCAACGGAATTGTCGGAGCTTTCCTTTGGTTTTACACTCCTGCGTTGTGCGACGGCATATAGCGTTGCACAACGCTCTGACAGACCAACGGCTATATTAAAGAGCCGTTAGATTTTACAACGGTCATATTCCAGCGTTGTACAACGCCATTCAGAGTTGTACAACGCTGTGTCCAGTTTTTGCTGGGGAACTGCTCATCTCGAGCCTTATATATATCCACCCCTTGTTCTCTCTCAATAGAGAGCTTCACTTTGCAAAATTAGACCAGAATTGAGCCTTTGAGCACAGGGATACTCTCCCACTTGAGCTTTTCATAGCTAGACCATCTTGAGAGATTTAGTAGCCTCAAACACCACCGCCCCGACATTGTCGCTAGGTGTAGGTTGGAATAGGTTGAGAGCTCTTCTCCTTTGAGGCCGTTGTGCCATTCGAGTTAGGCCGATCCGCCTCGAGTGTCCTTGTGACGAGGTGATTCGGTTCGAAGTTGTAGTCCCGTTCTTGTTGGAATTGAACGGAGCGCGCCCTTTGGTGGTAGCGAAACTCCCGGAGACGTACGACTAAGGCTAGCTTCTTCTAGCGGGTCGGAACTCCGTAATCACATCGCGTGTTCAATTTCTCTCTCTCTTTCTCTTTTTATTATCTTGCATTGTGAATTGCTTGTGTGCTTGCTTGTATTGGGTGCCAATTGAATTGTGTTAGGGTAGTTCATACCAAACCGGTCTAAAACCTTTAATCGCTTCCGCTAAACATTGGTTAAGCCGCCTCCATTAGGGACAACAAAGTGGTATCAGAGCGGGAACCTCGATTAAGCTATTCTTAATCTCGGTTTTCGATCATGGCGGCTAGAATGGTACAAAAACCGGGTAAATTGGACCATACTTGCACAAATTTCTCTATTTGGAAAAATGGTATGGTTAGCTACCTCAAAAGCATGGGTGTTTGGTATATTGTGGCAAATGAATCTAGATTTAAACCAAATACTAACAAGCTTACCACCGAGGCCTTGAGGGAAAAGGAGGATAATGACTATGCGGTCAATGTCATCCTAAGCTCGGTACATGAATCAATTGGTAGCACACTTGCTTGCGATTTTGATATAGCTAGGGACATATGGAGAGCCATCTTGAGTTGTTTCGAAGGAAGCCAAATGGGAGGAGTCCACACGGATTCGGAGTTCGATCCATGTGCATCCGATTCGGACAACTACGAAGAACATGCATTCATTGCCAAAGAGATGGAATCCCCGATTCTTTCAAATCACTCCACTCCATCAACATCACCAAAGGCATGCTCTCCTAAGGTACATCTTCCTCTCAATGAATCTCTTAGTAGTAGTGATAGTGAGAGTGATGATGAACCAACTTGTTCAACCAAATGTGTTGATTGTGATAGGTTGAACTCTATTCTTGATGCTACCCATGATGCCTTGGTTAGGAAATCCGATACCATAGAAACCTTAAAAACCAAGGTAGATGAGCTTACTTCTAAGATGGGTGAGTATGAGGCTAAAATAAAGGAGCTTGAAAAACAACTTGAAAAACAACTTGAAAAACCGATTCTAGCTCAAGCTCCTAAAACGGATTTGAAAAACCTTTTCAAAGGTCAAAAGCCTCATGACAAGTCCGGTCTTGGTTACCAAAAGCCTTATCAAACCAAGAAAAAGAACTTGTCATACAAAAATGGGAAACATGTTGCACAAAACACACAATTTCGAAAACCTAGGAATTCTCGTGGTCATGCACATATGTACCAAAGGAAACCTAGAAACACTAGAGTGCAAAATGAAAAGAATTTGCAAAATCAAGAAAAAAGGGTTTTTGTTCCAAAGGCGTCCAATAAAATTTATTTTAGAGGACCCGATGGATGGTTTTATGAATTTAAAGAGCAACACTCTTCTCAAAACCACAAAGCTCAATCCAATGGGCATAAAAAGAATGTTTCCCAACATTTCCAAAAGGATCGCAAAAAGAATTTTAATGCCTCATCCTATGATCCTAAGAAGAAGGCCGAATACCTTAGAGCCCATTACTATTCTCATTTTGTCAAGGGTTCTACCATGCCTAAGCCAACCAATGCATATTGCAACTATTGTTGTCAAAATGGTCATATCTCGTTGGAATGCAAACTTAGGAAACCAAATGGTGAGTCCAAAAGTAAGTGGGTTCCAAAAGCTTGTACCTCTAGTGGTACAACTAGTGGTATGGTAACCAATATGGCCTAAATACCAAGTTAACCCCCGGTCTTATAAGCCAAATCTTTAGGGGGAGCCTCTTTATTTCTCTCTTATTTTTGTTTGAGAGGTTAAATTTGGTCACACTACTTTGTGTAGTGCTCTAAATTGGTTCTCCAATTCCTTTTCTCCAAAATTAAGGGGGAGCCATAAATTTAGGGGGAGCTTGCTACAATTTTCACTTTTTGTCGATTTACAAAAAGGGGGAGAATTGTAGTAAAGCTTGTGAAATGCCAAAATTTAATCGCTTTACTAATGATATTGTTTTGCAAATCGTCAAAAGGGGGAGATTGTTGTACTAAACTTCTCTAGGTTTGTCGATTGCAAAACAATATCATTTGGCATTTAACAATCTTCTTTGAGTTTTATAGGAAGAAGATACAATTTATGAGGACTTGGATAAAAGCCTTAAGAAAGATCAAGATCAAGTCATTAGAGAGCTTATAGGCTAGCTTAGACTAGGATAGAAGGTTTACTTTAGTCCTTGTTTATCCTTGAAATGGTCTAGATAGCGAAAAGCTCAATAAACCAGCAAAATCCTGTTTTCTGTGACCTAGCGTCGTACAACGCTAGATAGAGTTACACAACGCCCGAACAGCTAATTTCTTACTTTTGTGAATCAACGTTGCACAACGCTATATAGAGTTAGGCAACGCTGATTCACAACGTTGTACAACGCTGAATAGAGTTGTACAACGCTGCAGTTAAAAAACTTGGAAAATTTCCTGAGTACCATCGTGCAACGCCATATAGCGTTGCACAACGCCACAAAAATCCCAAGTTAGCTGGCTGTTCAGACAGCGCTCTGTTAACGTTAGCCAACGCCTTTCAGCGTTGGGTAACGTTAGCGTTGTGTGACGGTATATAGAGTTGTACAACGCCCTGTTGAATCTGTCAGAGTTGTTCCTTTTGTCTCCCTTTAGCGTTGTGTAACTCCATTCAGTGGCAAGCAACGCTCTGACAATTTCCAACGGAATTGTCGGAGCTTTCCTTTGGTTTTACACTCCTGCGTTGTGCGACGGCATATAGCGTTGCACAACGCTCTGACAGACCAACGGCTATATTAAAGAGCCGTTAGATTTTACAACGGTCATATTCCAGCGTTGTACAACGCCATTCAGAGTTGTACAACGCTGTGTCCAGTTTTTGCTGGGGAACTGCTCATCTCGAGCCCTATATATATCCACCCCTTGTTCTCTCTCAATAGAGAGCTTCACTTTGCAAAATTAGACCAGAATTGAGCCTTTGAGCACAGGGATACTCTCCCACTTGAGCTTTTCATAGCTAGACCATCTTGAGAGATTTAGTAGCCTCAAACACCACCGCCCCGACATTGTCGCTAGGTGTAGGTTGGAATAGGTTGAGAGCTCTTCTCCTTTGAGGCCGTTGTGCCATTCGAGTTAGGCCGATCCGCCTCGAGTGTCCTTGTGACGAGGTGATTCGGTTCGAAGTTGTAGTCCCGTTCTTGTTGGAATTGAACGGAGCGCGCCCTTTGGTGGTAGCGAAACTCCCGGAGACGTACGACTAAGGCTAGCTTCTTCTAGCGGGTCGGAACTCCGTAATCACATCGCGTGTTCAATTTCTCTCTCTCTTTCTCTTTTTATTATCTTGCATTGTGAATTGCTTGTGTGCTTGCTTGTATTGGGTGCCAATTGAATTGTGTTAGGGTAGTTCATACCAAACCGGTCTAAAACCTTTAATCGCTTCCGCTAAACATTGGTTAAGCCGCCTCCATTAGGGACAACAGAAATGACTAAGCAAGTCTCAATATATTTAAAAATAAAATATAATTGTTCAAATACATACATACTATCATACAAATACATTTTACAGATTCTCAACGTTATCAATCTACTTGTTCATGAAGCGACCCGCTCAAACAAATCCTGAAACAATCTCAGCAAATCTGTAAATGTCTAGCGACCCGCTACACAGCCAACCGGCCCTCTTGCAGACCTCAAACCCATAAGTCCATAACCCTAATAAATTTGAGGAATTGCATTCTCACAACAGCTTTGGTCATTGGATTTGCCACCATCTCATAAGTGAAAACATGCTTAATTACAATCTTTTGATGTATTTATCTATCTCTAATAAAATGATATCTCGTATCAATATGTTTTGCTTTTTCATGGTACTTGAGGTCTCGAGAGAATGATTTAGCAGCCGTGCTATCACACTAAATCATCACAGGTCCGTTGGGCACCTTGACTATCCCTAGTTCCTTAAGGAAACACCTCAACTATATTGCTCTTAGGTTGCCGTGGAACATATATGCAATGTACACGACTTACATGGTAGATAAAGCGACACAGGTCTGCTTTTTACTAGCCTAAGAGATTACACTATTACCAGGTATGAAAACGAAACCTGAGGTTGACTTGCTCTCATCCAAGTCACTACTCCAATCGACATACGAATAGCAAACTAGGTTTAGGTTCATGTCTTGGTAGCATAACACATAATCCGATGCGTTCTTGAGATATCTCAGAATCCTCTTGAGTGCTTGCCAATGAGCAAATTCAGAATTCCACTGAAATCGGCTGACAAGACTCACCGCATAGCAAATATCGGATCTTGTATACAACATAGCGTATATCAAGCTTCAAACTGCGCTAGAGTACTGCATTTATCTTGGGACTCATGTTATCAATAGAAGTGTCAACCGATCGACATCCATCCATGTCATATTGTTCAAGAACTTTTTTCACATAAGTTTCTTGAGATAAACTGAGAAACCTCTTGGTTCGATCTCAAGTTATCTTGACATCTAGCACACAGCTAATTTCATCCATATCTTTCATGTCAAATATAGAGGACAACCAAGACCGCGTTGAACCAATCAACGACTTGTTGTTACCGGCAATCAATATGTCATCAACATATAATGTCATGATCAAGAAATAATTATTGGACCCCTTTACATATATACATGCAATGATCATCTTCCAACACCTTAAAGTCGTTTGACAAGACAGTTTAGTGGAATCGAAAATTTCATTGCCGTGATACTTGCTTAAGACCATATATAAAATGGCGAAGTTTGCACACTTTTAAAGTGGGTGAGAAAAACTGTAACGGAATTAATTACAATCAGACATTAAACTTGAAGGCGAAGTAGCATACCTTCTGTATGGTTGTGAAATAATGGGAGTTTGCCTGCATTAAGGAACAGAGAAAATTCAAAACATATTATAACAGGTACAGCCATCAACGATAGAAATATGAAAGTGTTGCCCTAGTGTTGTTGTTTTTTTTTTTTTTAAAGGATAGTTGCCCTACTGTTTTCATTACTGTACTACAGTGTATTGGTACGGCTCAAGTACCGTGATACACTGATCATATTGGATACACAGTCAATTGAATCCAAGTATCAGCTCTTTATACATTCCTAAGAGTTGGATAAAAAGTACAACTAAACACAAAAGCCCAAGGAGGCCGAATCTTCGGGTCCATAACTTACCTAAAAAAGAATTCAAGTAACAGAAATTATTTAGAACAAGGTGAGTGCTTGAAATAGCTTGGATATATAATGTTAAACTCTGCAGGATTTAAAATATGAATGGGGCGGGTGCTCGACATTAGCTTTAAATACACTCTATATATAAATACAAAATGCAAATATAATCCAACAATTAGAACACGTGAGATTTTAATTTTTTTTTTTTTTTGAAGATAAATTGGAGGTCTAAGTCACCCAACTTATTTTTAAATTAATTAAATGTCTATGAAAGACACCCCCCAGCCGGGTTTCGAACCTGCGACCTTTTAATTTTAATTTTATAATTAACGGACTTCAAAGGTGGCTAGAATAGCTTAAATTGCTCCACATGGTCACATATATGGTAGATACACTCTGAAATTGTCATTTTATGAGTAGTGATAGATCAGTTTAGTAAAATTTGACTATTTCTTACTCTGCCAACGTGCTTAATTCTGTCTATTATCCCGTCGTTCGTTTTGGAAAATTTTAGATTTTAGGTGTGTGTGGGTGTTTGTATCCTTTGGTATAAAACTGTCGAATTCTGTGCGCACGCCCGTTAATTATTTGTTCAAACCTCTCATTATTGATTGAAATAACTTTGTATGGTCAATTGCTACTGATCCATACTCCTCTCCTGCTTTTTTTTTTATTACTTCGCTAATATCGTAGTTTTTCAGAGGGCAATTGGTAAAAAAAAAAGGGAGGGGCTTGTCAGATAATTGATTGCTTGTTGTGTAAACTGTTAACTGAGGATTTGAACGTGCGAATATATTAATTGGAATAAGCAGTCTTACGTTATGAGAAATGAGAATGCACATATCTAATAATTAATATAGACTAGATTAGTTTTAATTTTCAAATATTTAAAGTAAGTCTCTAGAATATGTACTGTAACTATCGTACAGTACTTGATACTGATATTGATATATAGTTTCTTTGTCTACGTGGCGCATAAACATGCAAGGGAGAATATCAGATTCAGCTGAGCTAGCTTGGAGTTAGAGGTGACCACATCTTAATATCCCTCACCCAACGCCAACGGCGACCACTGACCACATCGATCAATTCTACTTTTTTAAAAGATTAAAGATAAAGCTTTTAATTGCAACCATAAAGGATTTAACTTTTAAGGCGTGCAGAAATGGAGTCTCTCCTCTCTTCCTCCTCTTGCGCAACCTTGTTCAAGCCCAAGCTCATCTCTCCTATCGCACCAAAATTCAACCCCAAGTCCTTCAATTTCAAGTCCAAATATCCTCTGACTAATCAACCAGCTGCCACATTTGCCCCTCTAAAGGTGGCCAATTCTCCTGCAGACACCACAGTCTCCGACAAGGCCGTACCGCCGCAAATGAAGGCTTGGGCGTATGATGATTACGGAGACGTCAGCATGCTGAGATTCGATGGGAGTGTTGCGGTGCCAGATATTAAAGAGGATCAAGTTTTGGTTAAGGTCTCAGCAGCTGCATTAAATCCAGTCGATTTCAAAAGACGGTTTGGCAAATTTAAGGCCACCGACTCCCCTTTGCCGGTGAGTGGCATTTGGTAAATTTTCTTACTGGATAAAAAACAAAAAAATAACTATATATATATCAAACATATCATTGCAAGTCATCGCTGCTTTCTTTTTATCAATTGGAGTACCGTATTTATGTTTCAGGGATTAACTGAATTTAGAATAGACATGTATTGAAACTAACCGCAGTTCTCTATGCTACTTTTGGCCAATGTATAGTTCATAGATTGAAATGCAAATTAATGACATATAGAGGCCAAAGCAATTATTAATTATGCTAATAGTCATTAATATCAGTAGACAGTACCGGGATATGACGTAGCCGGGACAGTTGTGAAGGTGGGAAGCCAAGTAAACAGCCTGAAAGAAGGAGATGAAGTATATGGAGATGTAAATGAGAAGGCACTGGAAGGCCCCAAGCAATACGGATCTCTGGCTGAGTATGTTGCCGTAGAAGAGAAGTTACTTGCTTTGAAACCCAAAATATTGGATTTTGCGCAAGCTGCAGCCCTACCTCTCGCAATTGAGACAGCAAATGAAGGGTTGGAACGGGCTGGGTTTGGACCCGGTAAGTCAATTCTTGTCTTAGGTGGTGCCGGCGGGGTCGGATCCTTGGTCATTCAGGTAGAGTTCCTATACCTTTTAGCCATAATAACTCATCAGCTCAGCTGTTACATAAAAACTTGAAAAAAGAAATTCTTTATCTATACCACAGTTAGCAAAGAATGTATTTGGTGCTTCACGAGTTGCGGCAACTTCAAGTACAGGAAAACTGGAGCTGCTAAAGAGCTTAGGAGCAGATTTGGCAATAGATTATACAAAGGAAAACTTCGAGGATTTACCAGAGAAGTTTGACGTAGTATATGATGCAGTCGGTAGGAAAACTTTTTGACATCTTTCATTTTTCCTATAACAAATTAAGACTGATTCGATCTTGACAAAGTGCTTTCTAATTTGAAAATCTGTGTTGCTAGGGCAATGTGACAAGGCTGTAAAAGCTGTTAAAGAAGGGGGTAGTGTGGTAGTTCTGACAGGAGCAGTCACTCCGCCTGGATTCCGGTTTGTCGTAACTTCTGACGGATCTGCCTTGACAAAACTCAATCCCTTTCTAGAAAGTGGCAAGGTTAAACCCGTCATTGACCCGAAAGGCCCCTTCCCTTTCTCTCAAGTCGTCGAGGCTTTCTCTTATCTTGAGACAGGTCGAGCTACCGGCAAAGTTGTAGTATATCCTATTCCTTGAGGGTGAGTATGTAAAACATCAACAGGTGTTAAAGAGATGCATCTTCTGTGTTGTACACTGTAGACTGTAGAGTGCACACTTTGAGGATTCCTGTCTTATTCTTTTTAACGACAGTATTGCTTTTTAGAAATTAAGCGTCTGTTTATGCTTAACGAAAGTCCTGATATTTTGAATAAATACACGGTGAATAACTACCAACCTTTTCATGATAATATCAGCTCAAAGCCTCATACAAATCTTATACTATGTTACATCTTCTCTAACCGTAGAATTACCATAGAAGCCTCTACTTGTCATCAGGATTCGTAAAATTTTATTTTCATAATCACAGAATACAAAAATGTCATTAACTTACAGAAAAATATTGCTTAACTTTTGAGGCCTTCTTCTGGAAAAGCGTGTTTCTATTTCTACTTTAATGTATGTCCTTTTGCTGCATAGACAGCAGAAAGAGAGAGAGAGAGAGAGAGAGAGAGAGACTATTTAGGGCACAATCTGAGGGGACAAATAGCAAAGGCCATACGCCGTGCCGCAAAAGCCAATAGGAACCTCTCATCCTCTGTCAGTGGCCTCTCTATTACCTGTACTTCTGTCGGATCCTGCAATATACCAAAAAATTGGAAAAGAAAAAAAATAAGAGAAATAACTATTAGCCATCTGATAATATAAGCTATAGCTGATTTGGTTGTATTGTTCTAATTTCCAAAATATATTTAAATACATTTATCAGAAAGGGAGTTCAGAAACCAAAAAAAAAAAAATAGAACACCTATATGTCTATATATTTACTCAGAATAGAAAGTTGGTAACCAAAAAAAAAAAAAAATCACAACACCACATCTTTATGTCACTTCTATAGAACTTTTTGAAAATAAAAATCAAAGACCACACTTCAAACTACACACCATTAGAACAGCAAGGCTCCTAATTAAGTACAAAAAAAAGTATTAAAATGTAAGCTGTTAATGCTGAACCAAGAGGAGAAAGACAACTATATAAAGGTTGCATCAGCAACTTGTGTCATCAAAGAAGATTTCTACCGCACAATGAAAATCTAAAGGCTGGGACCATAGGCGCTCTACTGTAGCAACCACTGTTCATTTCTCCATCCAAGTTTGAGGTTTATTAATAATTAATAATAAATTTGAAGCTGTTTGTTAACAAAGTAACGAAAGAACCTAGACTGATTATAGGGCATTAATGGAAAGAAATCTAATAATTCCTCTTAACTCAGCAGCAAATCACAAAATCAAATTTGAACAAAATTGTTTCTAAATAATTGAGTACTATGCTTGCGCAGATTTTGTACCTGAGAGGACACGTAAATGCCTTACTTTATGAACAAAAATGAAATAAAAAAACAATGTTAAGTGTGTAGACCATTTGTTTATTAACGTTGAAATGAAACACAGAAAAATGTTAGTTTAGGAATACCAGTATTTTGGAAAGGTTCATATTAGTAGTACGAAAACGTACATTTATATGAAGGTGGGCAGGGGAGGGGCGTATTTGGGCAATATCACCAACCCTAATAACATTATTTATGTTGCCTCGTTCATCATGCTCTGTTGGCAATGAAGTTGAGTGTTTCCATTGGCCGCCTACTATAAATTTGTAGTAGTACCTGAAGTATTATTAATATGAGAAGTTAAGACCTGAGTTTACTTTGATACAAATACACATACTAACTTTACACACGAGAAAAAAAGGTGTGACTGTTGGGGCGTACTTTCCATGTCGCAATCTGACTTCAGCCTCATAGCGAGTCCCGCCTTTATGAGTAAGTGGGATGTTATCCTTCCAGTTATTTGTGAAATCTCCTACTAAAAGCACCTCCTCCCCCTGAAAAAGTTCTAAAAATTCAGCACCAGAATTGTTTAATATGGCCTTGTATTGATCATGTTTTTGTATCACTGGTATTAACCAATCCCACGATCTCTTCCCTAAATGCAAGTTGGCACAATAATAGGCAAAAGTTCATGCAACTTTCCATACGATTAGAATTTATGAATGCTCAACTGTGCAATCAGTAAATTTTAAGTATCTGTCAATTATACTAATTTCTTTTAAAGGGTATTAGTGCATCCTGATTTTCGTCAAATATCCTAGGATTAGAAAATTAATACTCTACCCTTATATTTTTAGTAGGTAGGCCTGTAATTATATAATTACCTCACGACTGTTGTTCCAGACAAATGTAACAGAATGTGTGGGAGGTCCCTCACGATTTTTCATTTCAGCCATGGCTATCAGGTCCCACGTGGCTGACACAATCGCAGCTCTGCTTTCACAAAATGTTCACCCATTTAAACACACGCACCTGATTACAACTTATGCATGACTAAGCAAATTTTGGTACCAGATTGTCAGAGATACTCATAGAGCTGATTTAATTTTGATTTAATTCCATTGATTATCTTCTCTTTCATTTCTTAGATGAAATTGAGGCAAGCTGATTTTTTTCTGATTTAAGAATTAACATATGGACTGGTCAAATATCATACACAAGTTTAAAAGAGTTGCCATTATCTACAGTAGTAGAATACTCATACAATAATAAGTGCTATTAAATACTGGGTACTGTCCATGAGTGCCAGCACTAAATGTGGTAGGCCAAATTCCATCTTCCCATTCTTCCTAGCATGACATATTACTGACAGGAACCACCATCCCGTTACCAAGTGCAACAGAAATTGAAACCGCATTTTTCACAGAGCCTAAAACCATCATAGGTAGCAGTATATCTATGCCCTAACTATACCTCCAACACTATTTTATCCCTAGTCTCTAGAAAAATTAGGAACAAACAAAGAAATATATGTTAGTACTTTCAAATATACTAGGAGGAATGGGAGGAGGTAATACGCGATTAAACATTTGCAGGGCTATGCATGATGGTTTGATGCTTTTCTGGGCATATAGAATTCCTTAAAGGAAACAAACTAAAATGGACATAAAGACAAGATTTCAAAAAACCACCTGTTGGGTTGAGAAGCATGAGGACCAGTGACAAAATTAAAAGCTGCGTGAAGAGCTGTGTCTTGAATCCAGTGCAAGTATGCGATGATACATGTAGGAGATCGATCAAAACCAGAGGTGCATGTTACATAAATTTTGTAATTTTTCCTGAGAAGTCTCAGTAACAACCCTACACAGAAGGGTAATTTCTTTCTCAGATCTGTCGAGTCAACCTCCCTGGAAATACGAAAATCTTAACATAACAATTTTGAATTGAAGCAAGCTGTGAGACAATACTTAAAAGTCTTAAAGGAGCTAAGTTACATTCATGCACCTAACATTTGCAACTAATCATTTTTCTTCTAAAAGAGTGTATATAATTTGTTTTTGGAGAAAATATAGGTCACCGGATAATTTTAATTTAATCTAACACAAAATTTTTAAGTTTTGGAGAGAGAGAGAGAACCTAATAGGATAATTAATCATCAAGATATTGTTGTCTTTACAAGACTGATTAATCAAACCCGAATCTATCCCCCAATTAATGCGCTCTCTATCACTCTGGAAATTAAGGACAGCTGTTATTCCCTGCAGATAAAAAATACCTATTAAACAAACTTTACAGAAACAAGTAAGTAATAGTGTTATCCATTTGGTTTAAAAAATACCAGATCATTAGCCAAGGTTTGCACATCTTTCTCTGTCTGTATGCATGACCCAACATATATTTGTTCTGTAACCTACAGAAAAGTATTCAAGTAGTCATCAAAAGATTTAGTAGTAAAGAGGACAGTAAATTTATACAATAGTACTCTAGAGTAAACAGAAAGGACAAATGGTGTCAAAAGACAATAGTATTATTTAGTAATTAAAAGAAGTATACAAGATCAGAAGTTGCATTCTGCTAGTCACGTACTCACTTGTAAATTGTAACGATTAGTTTAGGGGCGAAAAGGGTTTCTTTTCTCCAAAAGCAAAGAAGTTTTTGTTTAGGATAATTAGTGAGAATAAATAAGTTGACAGGAAATATGCATTTTAAGCACCGATAAAACAGATATTTAATATGGAATACTATGAAGCAACAAGTACAGTAGTTTGGTCAACATGTAGAGCAGTAGCAACTAAGAAACAAAGCTATTCCATTAAGGAAAATATGATGATGAGCGTTCATAGTTGATACCTTGGTGTACTGCATACCCCGTGAATGGTTATAGTACAACTCATCTTTTCCTCGTTCTAGAGCTTTAATATAGTCGTCCAAAGGGAAGCCCCCATATGACCAATCAGCATCGACAGCGTCCTCTTCTGCCCACTTAGCAATGATCTGTGTATTTAGTTTAGAAGTGTTGATGGCCCCGTTTCTGTCTCGTGATAGTAAGGCCCAGGCAGTAGGTGAAAGAAGCTGGGGTGAAAAGATAGCAAAACCGATGCTTGCATTTGCATTTGCATTTGCAATTGTGTTTAGGTTTAGATTTTGATTATTAGTTAGAGAATTAGTTGGGGTTAGATAGGAGGCGTGTAAAAAGTGATTGGTCCAAGTTGCAAGAGGTACACGGCCTTTGTTGAATAGGGTAGTATAATCGGCATTGAGAGGCAAGTGATGGATAGGGAAAGGAGTAAAGGGTCTTTCTAGCACAAGGCTACATGGGCCGGAGGCTTGTTGAATAATATTTCTGAAAGAAAATGGTAAAGTTAGTTGTTGAAGAGGAGATAGAGATATAAGAAGAGGAAGTTTGGAAGTGAAGGGAAGAGGAAGTAGATGAGTAGTACTGTGTATCTTGCAAGTGATTGATTGGAAGAAAAGTAGAATTAGAGGAGGCGCTAGCGAGTTTGAGAGTATCTCCAACCATGATGATCCTGGACTTGTCAGCATTGCCCTATGGAATAGGAAAAGGAATAGGAATAGGAATAGGAATGATGGAGGGATGGAGGGATTGAAAAGAAAAGAAAAGAAATTGGTAAAATTACCCCTCTGAGGATGGAGTGGACGATGACGGTGGCATGGGCGGAGAGAGCGAAGCGAATGCCGAGGGGCCTGTCGAGAGTGACCATGTACTCGTTCAAGTTCAGTTTCATTGATCCTTGATCCGCATCCCCCGATCCCATTGCCGCTATCCGCAATCGTCGCATATGGGAATGGGAATGGGAATCCAAGGACAAGGAGATGGAGCGCCTGCAGCGCTGAGAGAGGAGACGACTGCTGACGCTGAGCTTACCGGAAGGAGCCTGGGGCAGCATTACATTTACAGACATTGCTGCTGCTGCTGCTGCTAATAAAATAATTTTCGATTTGGACTTGTGGATCGGACTTCATTCCCAGAGACAACAACAAGAGAAGATAAATAAATATAGAAACAAAGAATGAATGAATGAACGAACAGGCTCAGGACTAGGACTCTAGGAGACCGAAAGAAACAACCAGACTTCCATTTGGACTTGATGTCCATTAGACCATTAGTCCAGTCACGTGACATATCACATCACATGTGTCCCGTTTACACTTTCCAAACGCAAACGCCTATAGCCTATAAGCCCAATCCGGATTCGCTGTTGCGCTACACCGCGTGTCGCGCACTACGAGCCATCTGATCTTGATCGGACGGTTCACTTTTTACGGGCCTACCAATCTAGGTTACATGCACGGGGCTCCCTTGTCCATTGGATCTTAATCAAACGAACAGCATACCGCGCGACACAGCGGATCTCAATTTCCTATAAGCCCTATAGTTTGACCAAATGAGTTCTCATCTCATCTTATCTTCTATCATCTATGGTTTTGTAGCCCACGTGAGATACACGTGACACAAGGTATAGGAATAGGATTGGACCACTCAAACCTAGCGGCCCAGGCCCGCTCTGTCTCAACTCTCGACTCTCAACTCTCAAACTCTCAACTCTCAAACAAAGGACGACTAGACTCACTAGAGTTCTAGACAGAAGAAGGTAGGTAATCTCTCTCTCTCTCTCTCTCACATTTCCATAAGTTGTTCCATGAGTTATTAAGTTATGATGGCTTTGCATATAGATTAAATTTTTTTTTTATTATTTGAACCAGAATGGGATGGAATCAATTCTCATTATATTAATTATTTGTTATATAATAATAAGAAGAGAGAAACTAAAAGACATGGAATTATGAATGAAATCCTTCAAGATTATGGCATGCATGGTATGGGACTAACTAATTAAATTCACTTCTGGTTCTGGTTCTTGTACATCCCTCCAGCAATTAACATCAGCAGCTCAGCAAACTAGAAATTTAAATCAAACGAATCTACGTAGTTAGCTACCAATTTTGTAATTTCGATCGGATACTCAACCAATCAACAAATAATATATATATATATATATATATATAGCTTCTTTAATTGTGTTTCACGAGTGAATTCAATTGAACTACTCTTTGTCTGTGTTTTATGGCGATACAATACAATACATACTTAACTGGATATCAATCTTTTATGGACAACAATACAAGTGGCATGCCAACAATTAACACTCAGTGTTGGCTTTGTTTTCATCTCTCAGTTCCCTCCGAAACTTCAAAATTCTATCAAGGATTGATTTCTTGTCAAAAGATTCCCCACATTTTTGTTAAAATAATTTCTACTTAATATTAAAATGTTTCTTTTTTCAGTTAAATCTTAAGCATTTTCTTAGAAATGATCGCAATACCTTCCCTTCAAAATCTGACTGCATCTGCATACTGATTATGAGACTTGTTTGGATAAGCAACTCCAAGCTTGGAAAAGCAATCCTACTTGGTTCGATGAGCCTCCAGCCCTCCAGAAATAAAAGGTTACTAGCACTCTATTGTAGTAACAATATAATGATTTGCTAGGTCTTTAAATTTGGCATTGAAGAGAAGCTCAATTTTTTTTTTCCAAAACAAGGCTAGGTAAAGCGTGTACCAAAGTAATTTACATAAATATTTGTTAGGTCTCTTTGCAATTTGAGTGTCAATTTTCAAGGCAGGATTACCTCCGGATGCAATCTATGATAAAATTATATATCGGTCCTCAGAACAAACGAGTTTTCAAAAATATCAAAATAATTTACATAAATATTTGTTATTTTTTTTAATTTAGAACTTTTTTTTTGTTTTAGAATCTCATAACTAGTCCATTATCTCATGCTAAAATTAAATAGATAAAGTATATTACCAGTCGCATTGTTGAAAATTTTATATGCTTGTAAAATTAATTGCCTGCGGTATGTTCTTTTTCTTTTCTTCTTTGCGGTTATTAGGAAATGATTTCAAGGAAAGTTTTGATAGATGAGGGGTCTAGACAAGTGGTAGAAGTAAAGCAAGCAGCCATATATGGAGCTAGCTAGGTTTCTCTGGTGGTCTGGTACGACTTCGGTAGCTAGAAAAAATCATACGGTGCAGTGAGATGAAATAAGTTTGTGTTATTTTGGTGAAGCCTGAAACAGCTAGGTTAAGAGAAAGCACAGATGATCAGATGGGTGAAATGATATATAGGGCATATATTATATATAGTACTAACTGTGGGCATAGTCATTGTAAAGGTGTTACTACTGATTTTGGTGGGAATGATATTGGGAGAGGTGGAGATGGAGAAGAAGGAATTCAGGCCGGTGTGGAACAAGAAGCATGTAATTTAATTTACCTATTTATTTTATATTATTTTTGTGCCAGTTAATGAAGAGCCTAATTAACTAATAAAAGGTATACTTTCTGTGTTACATCGATTTCATGAAAATATACTTGCATGCTACTAGCTAGGTGTGAGTAACTCCTGCAATTAAGCTACCTTGACCCAAAAAGAAAAAAAAATATCTTATGCAATTAGGACATTATTCCAATATATGCTTATAAGTATTATTCCGTGAATAACGTTCATTCCCAATATCTCTCTCCTTCTCAAGCAGCACAGTGCACAGAAGATCAAACTCAAGTGAAGAAAAATAAATGAAATAATTAATTACAAATTCAAGAAAGCCTCCTCAACCTCAAGTTGTAGGCACAAGCACAACTGCACAAGTGATCTGAGTTATTATTTTGGGAAGATCAAAGCACGCCAATTTTGGTAATTGGTATGAGATTCAAATCCTTGCTAAAAGCTATTATAACAATTAAACATCGGGAAGGATTGTCCATGACTGCTATGGAAACCCAACTTGCACCCGATTATGTCAAGCTGCTGTCCCTGATAAAAATTAAAATAAAATTTGTCCTCCAGGCTCCAGGAGACCAGGACGAGTCGCTCAACTTTTAATTGCGTTCATAGGTCCCACGCTTCAGTCTGCACATGTATGTATTATATTTGGTACAAATAGAGCTGTCAAATGTGGCAGAAATGCACGGAACGGACTGTTCCGTTTGTCGTTCCGTTGAGGAACGCGGTATAGGATTCCATTTCGTTAACTGTTTCGTTTCTGAAACGGCACAGAATTCCGTTTTGTTAACCGTTCCACTTCAGAAATAACACATGAAACGGTTTGAAATAAGGCTGAAACAGTCGAAACGGTATAATTCCACGTTTTGTTTACCGTTTCATTATTGGAACGGAATGAAAACCAATTCTGTTATGCATTATGTTTCGCTTAAACGAAACGGCACCACGTGCCAAATTATCACGCTGACACCCCTAGGTACAAAGCAAGCTTGTGAATTGTGATAGGATAACATAGACCTAGCTAGTTTCCAATTTCTTTTGGAAACTACAAGGCTTCACTAGATATATCTCTACTCAATCAGTATAATTATGAAGATGTTCCATTACACTTTGATCTGATAACAAATTAAGAGACTGACGGGACTTGTGATCCAATTACAAGGCTTCACATGAAAATTGGCAAGGATTTGAATCTCAAGAAATAAAAAAGTACCAAAATTGAAATTGATATGATGCAGCTCAAAATCTCAAGAAGGTCATGTCAATGAAGGGGCATATCAATGAAGGGGCATATCCATTCGTTAATAAATAAATAAATAAATGAAGGGGCATATCCATTCGTAAAAAAAATAATAATAAATGAAGGGGCATATCCCATCAACAATCGGGTCAGCAAATAGAGCAAAAATACAAATTTATTGAATTATTATTATTATTTTTTTGTGGCCGAGGCGGCGAGGCCTGAGAGTTTGTATCTTCGCATCTTTATTTTATTTTTTTTCCCCATAATTCCCAAACTATAAAAAGTAGTACGCGTACGTTCTTTCTAAGTAATTTTTGAGAAAAAAATTATAAACCAAAATATAAACCAGAATATAAACCAAATGATTCTGAGAAAAAGATCTGACAACATTAATTAAGTAATTTTTTTTCTAAATAAAACTCTCTGCGTACTCTTTTGGTTCCTTCTTGTTAGGTTTACATACATACCCTGATACCCGTGCCGTGTACACTTTTGGTTCCGCTTCTCGGTTCGGATCTGTGTCTATTTCTGTATTGCTTGTGCTGTTGTGCAAGGGCCTTAATTTGTCTTTCTGTGGATGAAACGATTGTGAACCAAATTTAATGCCTGGCACTAAGGCACAATATGACTTTTTATTCAGTTAAATTTGCGTTTTTTTCTTTTAAATAAATATATAAATATAATTATTTTAAACATAAATACGTTACTAACAAAAATTTATGCAATTTCGGAGTTCAAAATACGAAACAAATTCTGGTCTATTTAGGAGTTCGAAATCCTGAAATTACCGGCGTGACAACAGTTTGGACGATTTGGGCCTTTCGAACTCCAGAACAACATCTCCGAAAAAAAAAAAAGAAAAAAAAAGAAAGAAAAAAAAGAAAGAAACTGAAATTGATTCAGGGTTTAAGACCCCGAAATCATCCTTTTGTTTTTTTTCACCTTTTCCCCTATGATTGTTGTATTTCCATTACAAATATGAAGTATATATTAATATGATATAATGTATATTACTTTTACTAATTTATGATAAATCTACACAGATTTTATTTGCAGAACTAAGTTAATTTCTCATGAAAAGGGACTACATTAAGCTACATATACATACTCACCAACAAAATAAGTCGTACGTGTAGTTAACTATTGTGGAAAAATGTCGACTCAATTTGACTTCTATATTATTTAAGATAATTCCGACCACAGGTGCATTTGGTCAGGCTGTACCAACATTAAACTTTTTTTCTGTGTTAATTGTTAAACCTTATAAAACAGCAATTAAGGGACTATTAGAACTTCCAAAGGATCAATAGTTACAACATAAATCAATGAGGCAAATTGGATAAAAAAAATTTACATGTAAATAAAATAGTTAATAAAATCAGACACTCGATCTGCAGGCCTCCTTTGCAGCATCTAATGTGTTAGAAAGAAGCATTGCGATAGTAACCGGGCCCACGCCACCTGGCACCGGTGTGATTGCAGATGCCACCTTTACCGCCTCATCAAAATGGACATCTCCAGTTAGGCGGTATCCATGTTCACTATCAGGATCCTCATGGAATAAAAATAGAAATAAGCTAACATTTGTAAAACCTTGTGTTTTTAGGGGGCAGAAAGATTCTTTTTTTTTTAAAAAAATGAGACAATTAGGTTCAATTGATGTCCAGCCTGGTAATGACATAATACCAACCAGTATCAGCCTGATAGGTGCACAGAGCATGAAAATTGGCACAGAAAAAGTCATGTTATACCTCAATAGGATTAGTACCGACATCAATTACGACAACACCTCTCTTTAACCAGCTGCCTCTTACAAGATTGGCCACACCGGCAGCTGAAATTACAATATCAGCCTCTCGAGTTATTTCTTCTGGCCGGTGAGTGAATGCATGAACTATGCTCACTGTTGCATGGTGTCTCTGAAAATAATAAAGAATAGAGACTACATTAAGCAAATGCAAATTTAATATAATCACAACCAGCAGATGCAAATAGGCACAAAATTACTTAAAATGAATCAAAGCATGTGTTGCACTTCATTTACCAATAGCAAGCACCAAAGACTTTTTGTATTTTCCCCTGACCTCCACAAACTCTCAGAAAATTGCAGAACATCCAATCACAGATCAATGAGGTGAAAAATTCATGCAACATAAATATCATGAATTGCCCCCATCTCTGTTAAGTCCACTTCAATATCAAGGAATATAGTAATTTTGCATTTGACTATACCACATTAGCACCCCAGAGTCAGGATCAAATATTGAAAAAGTGTTACACGAGTTTTTCAGAAAAAGGAAAAAGAAAAATGGAGCAATATATAGATACCTGTAGAAGTAAGGAGGTGGGAAGGCCAACAACCTTGCTTCGACCAATGACAACAGCGTGTTTCCCCACGAGGTCGATCTGGTGCCGTAGTAACAACTGAAGACATGCCTTGGCAGCACATGGTATGAAAAGGGGTCGGCGGCCGCGCAATGCAAGGTTGCCCACATTTAAGGGGTGGAAGCCATCCACATCCTTGTGTAGGCTAACTGCAGCTAGTATCCTTTCTTCATCCATATGCTGCATTCAGTCATTCATCAAGAGCTATCACTCAATTTAGTTTGTTTCTTTTTCTTTTTAATGAAATAAAACACACACACACACACAGAGTCAGAGAGACAAACAGAGAGGGAGAAGAAAGGAAATTAATAAGGGTACCTGAGGTAAAGGAAGTTGAACAAGGATGCCATGAACAGAGGGGTCTTGATTAAAGCTTGTAACGGAGTGGAGGACGTCATCCTCTGAGCATGAATGAGGTAATTGTGCGAGTAAAGACGTGATTCCGACGTCATTGCAAGCCTTAATCTTGTACCTGACATAGGTCTGAGAGTCTCTCCTGTGTCCAACTAATATGACGGCCAAGACAGGGACCTTGCCGTAGGAAGTCTTGAAATTGATGACATGTGTAGAAATGTGAGATCTTATTTGGTGGGCAATTGATTTACCATCAATTATAGTTGGTGGAGCTGGAGCTGCGTAGATGGTATTAAAATGATATTAGAAGAGGAAAGTAAAAAGATTGGATAAATGATTTGAATAAAGGGGAAGTGGAAGGAGAAAGTAAGATTGGGTGGAAGTGGAAGGTGCAGGGGTTCCTGAATCCTGAGGGGAGCAAGGAATGATTATCTTAATGAAATTAAATGGGAAGCTGACCGCTGACCTGGGGGAAGGGGCCGCATGGGGTTGGGGATGGGGCGAGGGAGCGAGGTGGGGAGTGGGGACCAGATGTCGGGGAGGTCGGGACCGAGGATGGCACGGGCATCCTCCTCCTCCTCCTTACTACTGCCAACTGTTGTTATTGTGGGGTGACATCGGCGACCGCGAGCCAAGAGCGAGAAGAGAACCGGCGCTGATGCTGATCCCCATCCCCGTCCCCATCTCAATGCCATGCCGCCCCCCCTCTCTCTCTCTCTCTCCGTTTCTATAATCTTTTCTACTCTAGATAATATTAATAATTAATATTAGTTATTTACAATTACAATTACAATTACACTTACAATTATGGCGCCGCTCACACGTCTCCCTATTCTTTTTATCAGCTCAATTTTTTATTTTATTCCATTTTTATATATTACTGGTACTAACGATTAGATATATATTAGATAGTTTTCTAGTTCTACTATTTATATATATAATACGTCATAGTATAGTATTAAAAAAACTACTAAATAAAAAAAGTTATATATTTTTTAATTGACAATATATATCGCACATTATTTTGACGAAATATAATATAATATAAATTAGTAAACAACATAGAATTAAATGGCATTTTTCTATAAAACAAAGTTTACTATTAATTAAATAAAGTAAAAAATGTGCGAGTGAAGTGGATGATTTAAAAAATTATCATACATAATGTCATATTGATAGTCAGGGGATTCAAAATGAATTTTATTCGTATTTATTTTTTTTAATATTAATAATTAGGTTAATATGAAATGAAACTAATAAGGTTAACAATTTAAAAAGAAAAGAAAGAAAGAAGTGTATTTGTTGGTGAAAATCCTTGGATGCCTTTCATTTCTTCTCTCCTCTAGTCCTCTTCTCTTCAAAGGCTATGACCGTATGAACATTTAACAGTCTCTTCTCTCGTCGCTTCTTCCGCCAAAACCCTAATTCCAATTCCAATTCCAATCGACAGTTCTGTTCTGTTCTGTTCTGTTCTGTTCGGCGCAATACTTACTTTTAATGGAGGAGGAGTCTGCATCTGCATCTCCTGACATCGACAACGCTCACTCACTGGACGCCTCCAGTTAACTTAGCTCTCTCTCAACTTCTCTCATTCTTCTCAGATTATTATATCATACCAATCTTAATGCTGCTTTCTCTTCACATTTTTATACTGTAGAAAAGCTGAGAGACATGCTGGATGCCACCACCACCGATTTCCATGATTTGCTTTCGCTCATCCGACAAGTCGAGCACTCTTTCCCCGTACTGCATCTGCATGCCTCATTAGTCATTCCATTACTTATAATATTGTTCTTCATTTCTCTTCTTCATCCTATTTTTACCTTTTTATTAAATATAAATATAAATATAAATATAAATATAAATCTAAATATAAATATAAATGGCCATGAATGCTAATTCTAATTCTGTAAAAGATAATAGTCTACTGTATTAAACCTCTTAAAGGAATCCAATTCCATCACATTTACTGCTACTGCTTCCCTTCCATTTCACAAATACAAATCAGCCAAAATGAAATATTATATAACCCCAAAAGATCAAAATTCTAATCATTACATTTACAGTGCTACAGACTGCAGACAGACCTATGTCCAATTCACCATAGTTTACTGAGATTTTCTTTCTTGTGCAGAATGACATTGCTGCCATAAACCTCATTTATGATCAATTTTTAGCAGAATATCCCTCATGTTATGCGTCTTGGATCAAGTATGGGGCACATAAATTGCGCCTATGTGGACCACATGAGCTAGTACAGGTCTATGAAAGAGCACTAAAAGCTTTAACTTTCTCAGTGGATCTATGGTCTAATTATTGCACCTTTGCTCTTCTTACGTTTCAAGATCCATCAGATGTCAGAAGGTGAAGGGCTTAAAAGCAATGCTTTACTATTTTTAAGAGTCTGTCCATTGTTTCGTTCCTATTGTCATTACAATTTTATCACATTTCTTTTTTTTTTTTAATTTCAGATTATTTGAGAGGGCCCTGTCTTTTGTTGGAAAGGATTATTTGTGCCACCAGATTTGGGATAAATACATTGAGTTTGAGTATTCACATAAACAGTGGCATCGGCTTGCTAATATCTACATTAATATCCTCAAATTCCCTACTAAGAAGTTACATGTATATTATGAGAGGTACATATCTCTCTTTTTTTCATTTCTTTCTTTTGTTGGATAGGATTTATTTGCTCGTGTAAGTATCCAACTATCTTATTTGGTTGTTTACAACATACACTAGTTTTCAAATGTTCATAAAGAGCTTCTGTATATTTGTGGGCAAAATTGTCAATATGTGTAAATACCTAAAAAGAGGTTATTGTTTTTTTGCTAGTATTAGAATGCTGGTGTATATCCATTTTTTGTTTTGTAAAGGATTTGTTTATTTTCAATCAAGTGATTCAGTTTTAAGAAGCTAACCGCTCTGCTTGAAGAAGAAGCATCAATCCAAGGTTTTGATCTTGCATCACCATCAGACCCAAACGAAAATGGAGAAAGAGTTCAAATCCTTGAGTTCTCAGATATTTCAACTGTAGTTCAAGGTTTTGTGGACGCAGACAGTCACAAAGTGGATATTGACACCATCAAGAAGTATTTGTGGGCTGGAGAGAAACTGTACAGGAGATCATGTGAAATTGAGGAGAATATTGTTATCTATGAGGGCAATATAACGAGGCACAATTTTCATGTGAAGCCACTTGATGATTCTCAGCTTCAGAATTGGCACCAGTATCTCAATTTTGTTGAGACACAAGGAGATTTTGATTGGGTATGAAACTTTTTAATTCCAATTGTGTACCTGACATAGTGGCTATTTGCATGTGAATGCAGTGTACCATGATTATGCAACAACAAGATCCTAGCAAAGGATGTACAAGTTATATGTTTGACATGCAGTAGCTAGAATATGATGCACATTCTCTAGATTGTTTCAATTTCTGCTTGCTTGTATGCCACTGGAAATTTTGTCTCTTTATATTCTTTAACTTGAAACATATATGTTTGCCATGAATACACCTTTAATTTAGCTACAACGTATACATGTTTAAATGCACTAATTAGTTATTGAGAGGCTCATATTCATCATGGCTCTTCTGTTTCAAAAGTTTAGTGACCAAAAAAAAACATCTGAAACTCCAAAGAAATAAATGAACTAATTGGTATGTTCTATACCGTTTTCTTTATGCATATGTTAAAAAGTTACTTTATATCTTCAATTTGATGGGCATTGAAATTAAAAAAAAAATGATGCACAACAATAGTCCACATGCCTTTTGATTGTCATCAAAACTAAGCTAAAAAGTTGCATATGCATGTATGTACATGGAGAAAGTGGTGGAAATGACATCTAAAGCTTATATATTTGTTTTTCCTCTTCAGGTTTTTTTGTTATTTTTACTATTAAGTTATCAAAATAAATGGAGGCATCTGAATCCTCCTTTATAGTTGTTTTTTCTTTTGTAAGGATCAAATTGCATTTTCCATTTGTTGTTAGATGGTAAAGCTTTACGAGAGATGTTTGATTCCATGTGCCAACTACCCTGAGTTTTGGATCCGATACATGGATTTTGTATATTCACAAGGTGGCAGAGAAATCACCAATAGTGCCCTTGACCGTTCACCCCCATCCTTCCATAAGGTAATTCTTATTCTTATTCTTGAAACATATAAATATTAATTTCTGTTACTTCACAAAAATAGAATTATCACCTTATGTTTTTACCAAATTATCAACTTAAGTACTGTGAAACATCAGTTGACATGGATACAATAAACATCCTACATGTTTTTATATTAACTTTCTTAGTAATATCTGAACCAGTTGTTTCCTCTATTCTCTCTTTGAATTTTCACCCGCAATTTATTTTATCTCTTTGAAGACAGAGTGGTCCTCTAAATAGGTCCAGTGTGAATGCTAATTTGTACAAATTTACGTGTCGAATTATTTTTCAAGCTTTCTCTATTGTGATCGGTTGATTTTTTTTTTTTTTAACTTTTGGGGTAGAAAGTGCCATCATATCGTATGTACTGTGCTATGTTGAAGGAGGATATGGGAGATTTACTGGGTGCTCGCTCATTACTTCTCCATGATTTCAGCCATTTTTCTTCAAATCATATCAAAGATATTTGTAGGGAAGCTAATTTGGAAAGACGCAAGGTAGGATGCAGTTCAAACTAAAAGTTATATAATGTTATTTTGATTCAACCAAGAATTGGAATGTTTTAACTAATCGGTTATGTTATCATACCAAGATTTATTCATTTTTTTTTCCCTTTGCTATTCCTTTTTTTCTGTTACTTATTTTAATTTTCTTATTTGCGATCAGGGCAATATGAAGGGTGCTTTCCAGTTATATGAGAATGAAATTGAGGCTGCTGTAGAGAAAAAGAATCTTGAAGTCGCTGCAAATCTTTACATGAACTTTGCACAATTCACATTTGTGGTACAGAAATATATTATAGTGAGGATTTAAAAGTTTTGAAACTTGTATGCTCCCATCATGTAGCAACCTTGGGGAAAAAAAAAAGAATTTTAATTAAGAATCTAAATATTCAAATCATAGAATTAACAAGCACATATGATTTAAATTACTGTCTCTACCTGTATGTAAAGACCATGTGATATTGACTTCGTTTAATTAGCAAGAGGTCAAAAAAAAAAAAAAAAACAACTGTTTCACAATTTCCAGATAATCTTCTTTGATAAACCACTTTTCTGATATTAACTGAGATTTGTTAACATGATGGGGCAGTACTTTAATAACCTAGTTCATTGGCTGTCTTTTACTAGTTACATTTAAAATAAATTCCATGCAAATTGTGTTTTTGTAGGCAACTGGTAGCAAGGATGCAGCTAGAGAAATCTTTGTCAAGGGGATAAAGCAAATGCCATGCAAATCTATAATCAAAGTTTGTTTGTGCAGCTTTTTCTTTCATCCAATTTAATTATTATTTTTTAAATTAATAAACTTTTCTAATTAATGATTACCTGTGAAACTTGTAGGGGTTGATCCAATTTGAGATGGCCTATGGCGGAGCCAGTCAGATACCTTTTTTGGATTTGATAGTGTCCAATGTAATAGAATCTCGAATTGATGGATCTACACCTTTAAGCTATGAAGAACGTAAAGAGATCTCTATGTTGTTTTTTGATGTGAGCCTTTTATAGATATGCATCACTGGTTTGTGTGTTGTTTTCTTTTTGGTAAAAAAAAAAAAAAAAAAAAAAAATTGAGATTCTGTCTGTTTTGTGTACAGTTTGTTGACCTTTATGGAGAAACTGCACAGATCAGAAAAGTATGGGCTCGCCACTGTGTACTCTTTCCTATAGAATTACGAAATGTATTTGCTCAGAATAATTCCACTAGCAATGATAGAGCAAAGTTGGAGAAAAATATGGAAAAAAATGATTCCTCTCCAAACTGGATTCCTCTAGATTTAGATGAGGCCAAATTAGGAGGAGAGGAGGTGATTTTGCAACCAAATTTTGAATTGACGGTGCTAATGGGAGCTGAACAAGGAGAAGAGCTGGTTAAAGGTGATAAGTTGCCAGAGCAGTGCTCATTTAGGGAAACTCAAATTCCAGAATCCAAAACCAGCCCTACTGTTATTGCACATGATTATAATTATAATATCAATAATGGTCCAGGTAATCCTAGTAATCCTAGTGATATTGAGAAAACTGACCTGGTAAGACCAAATATTGAACCTGAATCTATAGAGCAAAAACCTGATAGGTCTTCTCAAGCAACTCCAATTACCATCTCAACTGAGGTTTCTAGGATGTGTGAGCAAGTGGGAATGCAGACTCAGCCAGAAATAGCTCCTGGTCAAGCTTTACCCATCTTGGATCGAAGCCTGTTTAGACCTTCTAGCTCTGTTCAAGGCAAACACTCTGAGTCAGAAATGGAATCAGATCAAGCTTTACCTGTTTCTCATTCAAAACAGACCCGATCTAATAATTCAATGCCGACTTCACTGTTGCAAGATACAAGTCAATCCAGTATGGCTTCACTTCAGCCCTCCCATATATTGCCAACTGAAGTCTTTGCACAGTTTCTGGTAAACATTTTGTGCATTATTCACATTGAAACTTATGATCCCTCATATAGCAGTAAGGTGCATATGGTTGCCATGATGGTTGAAACAAGAACCTCTACCTTATTGGCACTTATGGCTAACAGTTGTGGAATTTGCATAACTGCAAAACTACTGGGAATTGATTTGGGTACATCCAAAAATGATGAAACACAACATTATTGACCAAAATGCCCTTCAATTATTTAATTAAATTGTATTTTATATTTGATTTACGGAGGGCATTTTGGTAAAAAAAAATGTGGTGTTTTATCACTTTGGAGGTGCCCAAACCAATTCCCCAAAATTACATGTGAATCATCTATGACAACAGAGTTAAGACTCATGTTTAATATAATTATAGTCCAATAACACCCACTTTTAGTGGATAGGGGTTAATTTAATACAAAGTTTACTTTGTAAAATTGTTTTTCCTTGCACAAATCTCCTATATCCATCATTGTGGAAACTATATTATATTATCATTTAAGTGTTAGGAATGAAAGCCATGGCTTATTAAATGCTTCTCTTACTGAATTCTGTTCTCTTGCTAGCTAGTTAAGGGTGCTCCTAGTTTTCAAATACTAGCAGGCTATGGATTATTTAAACCATCTTATTTATTTCTGTTTTTTATTACGGAAACCATAAATCATATAAAATAAATCTACCTGTGCTAACCATAAAAGCAAACTACAGAATGGAGGTGTACAATCGGGGCAAGACCCATCTCAGATGTGGCAATACAACCAACAGCAATTGCAGCAGATGTACTATTACCTCCAGTTGCAGCAACAGCAGTTGCAACAACAGATGTTGCAGCAGAATCAGGTGCAGCCAAGTCTTTCCTCACCTAACAACACTTTGCAGGAGAAGCAACAGCAGTTGCAGCAGCAGGTGATGTATTACCAGCAGATGTACCAGATGTACTTGCAGCAGTCCATGCAAGTTCAGCAGCAGCAGCATTGGTTCCAGTTTCAGCAACAGCAGATGGCACTAGCCGGTGCACCTTATTCTCAGGTTTCTAACTTTTCAGCATTAATTCTTTTATTTTATTGAGTTGTTAAACTATTTTTGTTGTACTTTTATTAGCATCCAATGATGCCAAGCCAATTTGCAAACAGCCCGCAGCAACAGCAGCAGCAGTGTGTCCCAGGAAAGGAGATGCCTCAGGTTTTTCTTGTATATGATTAATTTTGTTTCTTGGGGATGATTGTCTAAAAAGGGATTTCTCAAGAATCTCAAATGTTCTGTAATTTAGTTGATATTAAGGTTTTAATAGGTAGATGACTGTTTAATCTTATGTCATTTCAATTTGTTTGCAGGATAAAGAGCAATCAGGGTCTTCAGATCCAGCAACTCCTATCAAATAAACCATGTCTTGAAGTGAATGTTAAAGGCTGTAGCTGTTCTGATTTTTCGTCCTTTTCTTTTTCCCTTCTTTACTGCTAGCTAATGGACAGTGGATGTACCTGGATTTCAGGAAAAAAAAACATTCTAATTTTGGAGAGGATTTAACAAAGTGCATCCTGTTTTTTTTTTCCTTTCTTTAGGGTTCCATTCTTTTCTTCTGAGATAAATTTTAATGTCTATTGTGAAAAGCAGAGATCTTCCCGCATATGATTTTTAACCTTTAAAGGCCGTTTGGATCGCTTAGGAATTTGGAGAATTTGCAATTCCTAAAAATAAATTTATTGGGAAGTGTGTAATTTTGTGAAGAGTTTGGATTGTTTATAATGAATTTATGGTAGGAAGATGAAATTTCCCAAATTCTTTGGGGAATTCAAACAGCCCCAAAACTATTATCAATAAATCAATGGTGTTAAATTACATTTGTGATTTGATATTTGAAGCATCTTTTTGAAAAAAGAAATGGAATTAGGTTTTGCATATCAGGGTAACAATGGATAAGTAGATTCTTAAAAACAATTGTTGGAAATAACAAAAAGACTATTAAGGAGCTCAAAATTAGTCAAAATTTACTGCGGAGATATTTATACTTAGTTTATTAAGGCTAACAATATATTTCCCGTAGCAAGCAAGTCAAAACAAAGAAAAACTCAAAATAAATGCTCCTATTAGCATTTCAGGAGCAAAAATGTCAAACTGGCTCTTTATTAGGGTGCTAAAAAAATCGCTTGTTATGTCCCTCAAAAAAGAATGTTTAATTATACTTCGACGGGGCCTATCATTTTCTCTGGCAGAACATGTTGGTGGAATTCTTCTTCTGTTAATACTCCCAAATTTAATGCAGCTTCCTGAAAAATAATTTAAAACAAACGATCAAATAAGTCTTCCTCATTTCCAGTTCAAGACGATAAAATAATGAGGTCTAGACTAGCCTTTGATCAGAAAGAATTGCTAACGTGCCATTGATGGTGATTTTCTATCGACTCGATTTTCGAGATTCAAAACCATTCAAGTTGTTCACCATATTGAAATAAACCTTGGCGACCAAATTTTACATTTTTTTTATTTGTTTTTCTATTTATAATGATATTTAAAAAGAACATCATAATTGGAGTATTTCAGGCCCTCCAATTTGTATATATATAGAGAGGGGGGGAGGGGGCTAATGTGCCATCGAGTTATTTTTCGAGATCGGAAATTCAAATGGTCAATCCGAACCGTTGAAGTTGTTCTCCATATTGAAATATCCTTGGAGACCAAATTTTATATATTTTTTATTTTCTTGGCTATTTATTATGATATTTTTAAAAACATGATGATTAGAGTATTTCAGCCCTCCAATTTGAAAATATCATAATAAATAGCAAAAAAATTTAAAAAAAAATGTAAAATTTGGTCTCCAAAGGTATTCAATATTGTGATCAACTTGAACGGTTTGGATCGACCGTTTGAATTTTGGATCTCGAGAAATGAGTCGATAGAAAATCGATGGGACGTTAGCCATTCTCTCTCAATATATATATATATATATATATATATATATATATATAGAGAAAACCTATTGTGCATACTAATGTATTGGTGCTTCAATGCATACTAATTCAGATCGTTGGATCTGCTTCGAGATTGGTGCGGATCAAAGTCGCTGGATTGAAAAATTAACCTGTCTCTTCACCTTATTCTGCTCCACTCCCGTGCCGACTAAACCCTTCTCTTTTACTCACGACAAACAAAACCCTAGATTCTCTCTTCTCTCTCCCCTTATTTCGCTCCTTGCTCACTCGCCGCTCTCTCTTCATCTCTTCTAGCTCTGCCACATTCTCCACTGAAGCAAAGCTATATCTCCTCTGATTTCCATGGTCGACTGTGGATTCCACTTGCCTCATTTCTTCGAGGTTTGGATCTTCCTCTCTTTCTCTTCTCTATGTCAGATTTTATTGTTTTTCGCCACTTGTTCGCTTAGCTCCAGCCAATCAGGAACAGAAGAAATACAAGATCCGATATTGGGGTTTTTGAACCATTGACCTCAATAGCTTTCTTTCTCTCTCTAATAACCGTTTAATTCTATCCCCTTTTTTCTAATGCGTATAGCTTTTTGAAACTGGGGTTTAATTCAGGTTCAATTTGGATTCTCACTTACTTTCTTGCCGAATCTTATCTCCCAGTGAATGGTTTGGCTTCCCACTTACACTCCTAGCAATTTCAAGCTTCCAGGTAATTCTCTCATTCTCTCATGCTATGTTTGGATGGAGGGTGGTCGGTGGTGTTGGAACTTAATTTTGAATTGTTTCTATGTGTAATTGCCAGAGCAAAAGAAGTGAAAACTTTATTGTATGTATGTATGTATTTGATAATATTACGCATATAGGACTTTACTGCTAAAAATTTCAGGGTTGTACAGTGCATAGCATAGTTACTGATACAATTACTTTGGGAGTTTAGCATAATCACTGATTAACTATTCATTAATAAAAAAAACTGAGTATGTTGTGTTGTCTATATATACAGCATATATATTTTTGTAAGATTAAGACATTTTATAATACAAAGACACGGACAGTAGCTTTGCATGTACCTTTGCGTGTTATGTAGGAGTTTGTTGTATACAATATTTTTTATATAGCTTTTGTATAGTGGCATATATTTCGAAAAGAATGTGACATTTTGGTGCTAAAAGATTGGAAGGATAACCACACATAGATTTTGGAGTCAATTCCATCTATTTACTACTATTATAGCTGATATGTACTGTTTAATATGCTTACTAATAAAGGTTTTCCTTCTTAATTTTTAATTTTCAGCATGAATGAGAATGAGAATGAGCAGGTAGCAGCAGATTTCAATGGAGAAGAAAATGATAATGGAGGAATCAATGGAGAAGAAAATGATAGTGGAGAAGAAGATTTCAGTGGAGAAGAGTGACTTACTATTATATTTTGTGATTCTGGAATTTTTTTTTGGGGGGGGGGGATTTTGTAAAGATGACAAGTAATTAGGAAATTTTTGGGGCTTTGGGGTGATTTAATTAGCAAATGGTACAAATTGACAATGTTGATTTAGCAAATGACTGACTATTGTATTTTGTTTCAGCAATATTGTACTTCAAAATGTTTTGGCAAATGACTGACTATTTATTAGCACATTGTACTTCGGATGTTTGTTATTTTATAGCTTTCTGCAAATTGTGAAGTTAAGTCTCGATAAAATCAGATGCATAATACTGTTGTAAGAGAACATGTATAATTCCAATTGAAATAATTGTTCTTTTTTAAGAAGTTTTTTCATGTAGCAAATTGGCATGGTACTTCATTTAGCAAAGGTACATAACTTTTGTACTTTATTTGTGATGAATATCTAAAACAGGTACATATCATATACCTCTGTACATGTCAATAGGTACATATCAATAAGCTATTTTCATTTGGGATGGTACATATCAACAAAACAGAAACATATCAAGTAAACATGGTACATATCAATGGGTACATAGCAAGCTGAAAAATTGTATCCATTCATGTACAGAAACAGAAGAACGAAAATAACACTAAATTGCATCCATTAATTTAGCATTCACAGTACAGAAACAACTATTTTCTACCAAATTGCAACCATTAATTAGAGCATACAGAAAATACAAACATTCATTCTAATCAATATCTTCTACCAAATTGCAACTTCATTCTAATCAAACAACAAGAAGAACACTAAAATCTACAAGAGATGGAAAGCCATTATAAGTCGTCCATGAGGTTTTAAAAACGGCAAGCTCGTTACAATGACAAAGTGGAAAGTCATTACTCACATTTGACTAGCTTTCCACGGAGCTAGAATCTACAAGAGATGAAGGTTGGTTAGAAACAGAAAATAGAAACATATCAACTAATGCAACTTATGCCGACAGTTAGTATGCACAATTGAACCAATTAATTGCAGCAATTAGAAATCTTAAGATACCAATAGCAACAAATGTTCCAGTTTCAATTGCACAATTGAGGCTCAACGTGCTTCAAATTTTACTTAATTTAACAATTGAAGTGCTGAATCATATCCCAATTAAGACCATATTCTCATGATGTGGTGCTATTTTTTCCTCCCAATTAATTTATCAATTGAAGTGATTTGACGAGAGAAACTTATAAAATCACAAGCGACAGTTCCTATAAGATGAGAATAACAAACCATATTCTCATGATCTGGTGCTATTCTGTTGGTGCAAAGATAGACAGTTGGAAGCACATCTTTTGGCGACAATGCAAAATTTTTCAACTCACTCACAAATTAACTCTCAATATTCCAGAAAAAAATTAAACTCACTCACAAATTGAACTTGCTTCCACGGGAAATGTGACCGATTGGGAGAGAGGCGATACTGACTGGGAGAGCAAGAGGCACGATTGACTGGGAGTCGGAGAGACGTTTTCTTTTGTCGGAGACGAAGAGGAGTTGCAATCGTAAGAGAGAAAGAGGTGAGAGATCTAGGTTTTCATTTTCTCGTGAGAGAGAGAGAGAGAGAGAGAGAGAGATTTGTTCAGAGAAGGGACGATTTAGTCAATAGAGAAGGCAGCGGAGCAGAATAAAGAGAAGGCACATCTTAATTTTTTAATCTAGCGTCCTAATCTGCACGGATCTTGAAGCAGATCCAACAATCTGAATTAGTATGCATTGAAGCCCCAATACATTAGTATGCACAATAGGTTTGCCTTAATATATATTCTGTTCAACTACTAAACGAACTATGGATATGGTGCTAATGATGTTTGCCTTAATCCTAAATCCACAACACACGTGCAACCAGAAAATTCCAGAAAAAAAGGCCCGGAAATATCTTCCCACTTTTGTCTTTTCCAACAAAAACATACCTTCAGAGTGGTTCCTTCTTTATGTGCCTTCTTAGCTACAGCTGCCGCTTTATCATATCCAATTTTCTGAATAATACATTATTAGTTAAAAGTACAATAACAAAGCTTTTAAGGTAAAAGGATAAACAAAAGACCACAAAGAAAAGAATGGGTACTTACAGGGTTCAAAGCTGTCACAAGCATCAACGACTACACGAATAACAATGGAACTCATCATTTTGTTTCTCAGCAAGAAAAAAGCCAAAAAAACATACACAAAATATATGCAAGATGGCAAAACTAACCTCATTTAACAATTTCGAAATTCTAGCATGATTAGCTTGGATACCCCTTACACAGTTCTTCTCAAAGGAAGCAGATGCGTCTGCCAATAAACGCACAGACTATCCACAAAACAATAAATATCTATATTAATTAATAAAAAAATAACACAGCAAAAAGATAGAAGCTTTTTGGGTATTAATTTACAAAAAGCTTTAAGAAAATTGTTCTAGCATCAAGAAGAAAATTTACTCGAAGAAGAGCACTTGCTATCACAGGCTTGAACACATTCAATTCAAAATGGCCATTCGAACCGCTAACAGTGATGGCCACATCATTACCCATCACCTGAAAAAAGCAATCAGACAGTAAGGGTCAACATTTTTTAATAAAGGAAGTACGCTGCATTAACATAAAGTATATGGCAGAGGCATTAAACTAATAATATAAAACTCAAATTATTTCAATGCTACCGGTGAAACTACAGAAAGTAGAGGTATTGGAGATGAGACTGAAATGGAGGTATGCATAAGCATTTATTTTATTTATTTTGCGGAGAGTTTTTTTTTTCTTTGGTCACATACTGAAGTACAAGATTAGAAAGTATTTGCTAACCTGAGCACAGACCATGGTGAGAGCCTCACATTGGGTGGGATTAACCTTTCCCTGTAAAATAATAACAAAAGGTTACCAACAGGTGTGAGGTAGTGTCTCTAACTCAAGCACACAGAGAATTAGGAGGGCTGCAGATAATTTACTGGCATGATGCTGCTTCCTGGTTCATTTTCAGGCAGGATAAGCTCTCCAAGTCCACAGCGTGGCCCACTGTATCAGCAAGGTCCACAAATTTAGCAACAAAAATGTTAAAATAAAACCAAACAGGCCGTTAAAAATGTTTCTTCAAATTAAATGAACTTTTGGTGAAAAACTACATAGGTCACTTTTGGGTGGGATAAGTACATAATCTTGAACTATTACATCTGAACAGGTCACTGGACAGATTACCAGATTCTTCAATTTAACGAACTTCTCTTGTTAGAAGATGTCATTAGCTCAATCTTGTAAGTAAGGCTCGATGTTTTTCGTATTAAATTGTTCAACACTTTTAATGAACTTCTCTTGCGAAATTTCAGCTAAGCATATGAGATGAGATGCATTTTAATTTAATTGTAGTACCTTCCTAGAAAGCGTATGTCATTAGCAATCTTCATGAGAGAGGCCGAAACTGTCTTTAGAGCACCGCTTGTCTCAACAAATGCATCATGTGCGGCCTGTTGGGTCAAGGGAAGGGGGTCACTTGAATTCGAAGTGTCACATATATAACCAATCTAACTTATACTGCCAGTAGAGGACGAGAAGTTATTGGTTCTGCATTTCAGATGGCATGTGCTGGTAATATGACCCTTTTTACCAATAAAATATACAAACACTAACCAATGCTTCAAACTTGTTCTCAGCTGTCACAAAAGGTAGGTTCGTTTCTTCAGCCACTGCATTAGCAATTTTCACATCAAATCTGAAATAGTTTTAAAATAAAAAAAAGGGGTTAAGCCAATTTCCAATAAGTTCACATAAAAAAGAAATTTTGACTAAGAGATTATATGAGATAGTAAAATATGTGTTTAGAGATTATAAAAAAGGGTGTTTATGTATGGGTACCCTTTTTTGGTGTTCAAGCCAGTACCAACAGCAGTGCCACCTTGTGCAAGCTGTTCAACACGAAAAAATTAATTAAAAGCACCATAAATTAATTTTACATAAGTTTCTTTTATGAATCAGAAAATATTAACAATAACGGTGCACCTGGTACATGCGAGGTAAGGTAGACATGATCCGTTCGATGCCATATTTGACCTAGACATTCCATAAAACACTCCATAAGACCATATAAATTATTTTTAACTAAACAGCAGAAAGATATTGTGGATGGTAGAAAAGATTTCAAAATTGTGCAAACAGCTGAAAAATGGAGGAAAAAAAAAGAGAAATAACCTGAGTGGTGTAGCCGCTAAATTCTTGGCCAAGAGTAAGAGGGGTTGCATCTTGAGTATGTGTGCGCCCGATCTTTATTATATCCTTGAACTCCACAGACTAAAGTAATAAATTATTAAAAAAATAGAATCTGTAGTAAGAAACATGCAAGTTAAAGTGGCAAGGATCATTATGATCCGAATCTGAATTGAAATAGTGAGAGGGAGAAATTGCAGAGTCGGTTGAATAGGTTGAGAGTTGAGAGAAAAAGCAGAATAAATTGAAAGAGAGTTTGCCTTTGAATGAAGTGAATGATGCAAGGTTTTCAAAGTTGGAATTAAGCGAGAATTAATCTCGGTGGCAGCAGCAATATGCATGACCTGATAAAGGCAGAAAGAGTAGAAAAGAGGGAAGTTATGATTTAGAAGTATGCAGAAATGTTGAGGGAATGAGAAGCAGGCTTACAGTTGGGAAGGTATCATTGGAAGACTGTGATCTGTTAACATGGTCATTGGGGTGTACAAATTTGTCGCCGCGCTTGTGGCCGAGAATTTCAGCTGCTCGGTTGGCGATGACCTATTTTTTGATAGAATAGAATGAGTGATTGGTGGATTGGTGGATTGGTGGGTGAGAAAGAGAAAGAGACAAAACCTCATTGGCATTCATGTTGCTCTGGGTGCCGCTGCCAGTTTGCCAGATGACGAGCGGGAAATGGTCATTGAATTTGCCGTCGGCGACCTCCTGAGCGGCCTGCATGATGGCGTGGGCAATGGTAGGGTCGAGGCCGTAGTGGAGGTTGACCTTAGCAGCGCATTTCTTGACGACGCCAAAAGCACGAATGATGGGGTCGGGCATGCGTTCGCTGACGCCGCCGATGTCGAAGTTGAGCAGGGAGCGCTGAGTTTGAGCGCCCCACAGCCTGGACATGAATGATTGAGGTGAGCAAAAGTAAGAGCAAGATCACTAGACTAGACTAGACTTACTTGTCCGCTGGAACCCCGATGGGCCCGAAGGTGTCGCGCTCCTCTCTGAATCCCGTCGTCGAAATGGACCGGATCAGCCCCCACCTTCGGGCTGACCCCGCCGCCCGCCTTGACGCGCCCACTACCATCGCCATCATATGACAATCCAGAGGAGAGGGATTCTGATTTCTGAGAATGATCGCGATTCCTTACAAGCTACAAACTTACAATACAATCAAATAATGATAAATCAACCAGCCCAGTCTGTCTCTTTGCCACGTTTCCCCTTCTCTATTAGATAATATAAATATTATATTATATTATATTATATTATTATGGGCAGCCGGAGATTCTTTTATCATCAAAATATTGCCAAAATAATTCAATTTATTTCTTTTCTTTCAAATTAAATAAATTCTTCAAAATCTTTTCTACTTTTTAAATTCAATATTGGACACAAATACCGCTTTCTATAACTCATATACACAATTTTATTATTAAATATAATGCAGGTTTTATTGTTCACTAACAAAAATAACAACTGATATTTAAACTATAAATTGATACGCAAATAATTTATATAAATCAATTGCATATCCATAAACATTTTTTTTATTTTTTAGAATTTCTTAACTTATGTTAACAATTTTCAATACATTGACACCTATTCAATTTTACTTCCAATTCATTTCACTTTTCCTTTTTGTGGGCACGCACAGTTGTGTTTTTCGTAATGGTTTGCATTATTTGTCCATCGCTAAATTATCAATTTATCATAATTGAAATTAAAATGTGTCATGCATTATTTCTATTCCGCATACTTTTTAAATTTTATGAAATTTTCAGAGTTCATAATTCAAATTACTATTTTAAATGCTTCAAACCTTATGAGTATTTTGACATCACACCTCCGAATATTCGCTTCTTTCAGCTAAAAAAATGCACCCATCTATCGTATTCAACCTTATAATATTTCGTCCAGTCTTAAGTGCAATTGAACAGTGAGTGAAAAGTGTTTATTTAAAGCCGAAAATAATATCATTATCCTCAATTTGCAGTGCTAAAACCGGAACAAGACACTGATCACTTTACGCAATTTAGTGTATGTCAGTTCGATTTAAAAGTTTATTCCATTTGATTATCTGAAGTTAATCGGTTGATTGCTAGCAACTAGTTCAGTTGAGCTGTTCAAGGAGTTCTCTATCTTTTATGATACACAAAATTGCATATTTGCAAACAAATAACTTAAATAATACATTTCAGGCAAGAAATAACACAGATTCGTTTGCACCAGTTATCCAGCAAATGTCCAAACAAAGCATAATATATTGGATTGCTGTTATCTGTTCAACAATACATAAAATAAACAGACTTCCTGAAATAATTTAATGGGTTCGTTCAATCACGGTTGGCCTCTCAAATGATGGCCAGCTTAGAGCCGACCATGTCAAAATCAACCTACCATATATAGTTCAGGGCACTTCAGCCAATAATGAGTACTGTGCGTGTAGGAGCCAACCTCACTCAAATATATATAGATCAATGCTCTCCACCAATTGTGGTGCTGCTTAATTTCCCTCACCTGTCGCCTTCTGAATTATGTGCTTCACTGCAAATGCATTTTCAGAATCTAATTAATCTTACAGAACTAAATTTTGAAGGATGCAGAAAAGCATGCAACTTTTGCAATTTTCTCTGGTGGTGTATATAGAGTAATGTAAATTGAATAAAGAAGATGCATGCAAAACTTACTACAATTGCAGCAATTCTGAGGGAACAGGAGAAACTGCGTTCATCCAGGACCAGGCAAAGGACAAAGGCAGCGTGGCACTGGTATTGCATAAAGTAACGGACACACAGGTTTCAGCAAATGCCTGAGAATGTCACAGGAGTTTGAGATCCTTCCCTGACACATTACACATATATCCTTCACTTAGGTAGGTTTATGACTTGAAGTGTATAGGTCACACATCTGTATGCCTTTATATAACTAGGACTGGTAAAAAGTGTCAACTGGAGCAACCCGGTATTGAAAAATTCCATTCATTACTGGTTGTACAAACTTCAACTCCTAGCAATATTAACATGGCATTTAATCAAACAAATGAAGATAACACAAAAGCATTGAAAGTAGTTACAACCACATTATTCGCACAGTTAGTTTAATTTAGCTCCATATGAGACGACAATGTTACCTGAAATTTTCATCTGATAGTTAGATACCTTTATTTTTTTTCTTTATTTTACTGTGCATATATCACTATCTTGAAATGATAAGTTTGCTGGATAAAGTAAAATAATGAACTGCAATTGCATAAATAAATTGTATACCTGACCCAGAGAATCTATGCTAGCATGAACTACATCGTCAATCCCTTCTTTCCAGAGTACTTTCATCAATGTTGAATAAAAGGAAGGAAGCTTTGAGCAGTGAGCGCTTTGAACTACTATACATGTTTCAGTCGAGCCCTCGAATTTTTTGTATTGAAATAGAACCCAGACTAATTCCACTTCGTTCAATCAACCCCTTCCTTTAGAAATTACAAAAACCAGTGGTTTTTTATTTAATAGAGTGGAGTTAAAAGTTCAAGGGCTTGACGGTACCCATAAGAATGAGAAATAAAAAATCTAATAACCTAATCAAACCAAGTGCAATGGTTCAGAAGCCAAAAGCAGACTTCCGTTGATAAGAACATCATCTCACCATCGTTTGTACCACAACAATTTTACACTTGTGCAGGAACGATCACCATACCTTAACATTTATACCTTCTGATATAATACTATATTTTTTGTTTTCCTTTTCTGGCAGATCCATTGCAAAACTTTCTATAAATTTGTTACCAATAATCCCCGCAAGAACAAGAACCGCCACTGAAATGGTGGAATCGGTTTGAATCCCTCAAAATAATCAACCTATTTTCAATCTTCGCAATATATTTTATTGCATTATGGCAATCTTCGCAGACCCTAAGGTTCTTAATGATCCTAATCGGCCTCCCCAAGGGCACATTTAATATTCCAAATGCGACCGCTAATCTCTCACTATGATACCTCAGCATATGCACCTTCTCTTCTTCTTCTACATCATGCAATACCATTTCAGTAGCTGATACATAGCCAGCTTTTTTCATTTTCAAATCTAACTCCTCCAAAAAATGATAAATTCTCTGTTTATCAGGATGAGCTGAGTCTCCGACTGAAAATACATGCACCTTGTTTTTTACCTCTACCCAGCTAAAACCTGGCACCTTTCTTGCTCCTCTCCCCCCCATCAAAACCCTAGTCTTTAGAACATCACTCCACTTGCCATAACTTGCATACAGGTTAGAGAGAAGCACGTACATACCTGTATTATTTGGTTCAAGCTCAAAAATCTTCTTAGCAGCCCATATCCCAATTTCTGGTTCACGGTGAACCCGGCTTGCACCGAGCAAAGCACCCCATGTGGTGGGTTCTGGCTCAAATGGCATTTCTTTTACAAGGGATTGGGCTTCTTTCAAGCGTCCAGCTCGACCAAGTAGGTCTATCATGCAAGTGTAGTGAGCTGGTTTGGGAGTTATGTCGTAGACCTGCTCCATGGTGTAGAAAATAGAGATGCCTTTGTCCACTAAGCCTGCATGGCTAGATGCCGACAAAACACCAACCTAGAAAAAAAATAGAATAAAGATCTTTTTAGTTGTATATTGAAATCTACATTATCCAAAGAGCAATAACGTAAATAATTAAACTACAGTTTTGAGATGCGCCCTAAATCACATCAATTTCAACAATACAACAGTAAGTCAAATAATTCCATAACATATTCAAGGATTGGTATATGGTTTGACTTCTATCTGATAATATGTGAAATTGCTTTATACTGAGGTCCACACAACCTTAAAAACTGACATATACAAGACTTGAATGAATTAGCTCTAAACATAACTGGGAGAGAGAGAGATTAATAGGGTAAAGGCAAACTTGCCAATAGTTGTTGAAAAATGATGTTCCCATCAATCAAATCTAATGGTCGGAAGAAATATACAATCAACAATGATGCAGTCACAAGATTTCAGAAGTGTTGGGCATTTTACAAATATAGTAAGTTTGGTGGTACAATTTGGGCAGCAAGGAAAAAGATAAGAATTAATACCAAGGTGATATCATCTGGTTTGATCTGAGTTTGCTTCATCAAATCAAAAACCTCCCATGCTTTCAAACCAAACCCATGCCTGGCATAACCAGAAATCATGGTATTCCAAGATGCTGTATCTTTCTCAAGCATTTCATCGAAAACTTTTTGTGCATCGTCCATGGACCCGCATTTAAAGTAGAATGTTAGCAAAACATTTCCTACGAAACACTCCATCCCATAACTGACCTTGACCAACTGAGTATGCAGCTGGGTTCCATAGTTCAACGTCGCCATATCAGCACATGTACTGAGAACACATGCATATGATGAATAATTTGCTTTTGTGCTGCTCCTCAACATTTCTCTGAACATGTAGAGTACTTCTTCACTTAAACCAACCTACACATTTATCAGTAAATAGTTTCAATTGAGATAGGGAGGAAATGGTACTTTGTACCTCTGTGAACTTTCTATGAAAACAAAATAATGTAACCTGAGAATATGCTGCCAGCATAGCAGACCAAGAAACAGTATCTCTACTAGGCATTTCGTAGAACATCTCTCGGGCTTCCTCAATCATCCCAGCATTTCCATAAGCACTCAGCATTGTATTCCATGTTACTTGATCCCTGCAATTTAATATCAATAAATCATAAACAAAACCTGCCCAAATAGGTGTACAAGTACGCATAAATTTTACATCCATAAATTCATGATAGAGGCATTAACATACAGCCATACAGTCAAAAATAAATAAATACAGTAGCCGAGTTTGTTTAATAAAATTTGTTTCCCAGAGATTGCACATGTAATGTAACCTTCAATTAACAATAGCATCCTCATTATAAAATGCTTAATTTATGCTTTATCAAATACCAACAAATTTAAAAAGAAAAAAAAATCCCCAGTCCCTCGTTAAAAAATAGTTGTAATGAACTCTCAAACTCTAATATATTATATACCTACAAGGCATCTGATCAAATAACTTGTTCGCCTCATTGAATCTTCTATTCTGCATATAGGCTGCAATCATGGCATTCCATGAAACAACATTTTTGTGGGGCATTTTTTCAAAAATACTCCTTGCTTCTTCCACATTTCCATTCTTGGCATAGCCAGAAACAAGTGCAGTCCAAGTAAAGACATCCTTCTCTACTGGCATTATATCAAAGAGTCTCCTCGCCTCTGTCATGTCCCCACTCTGGGCATACCCACTAATTATAGTATTCCAAGACACGTTGTCTCTAGCAGGCATGTTATCAAACAGTTTCTGTGCGTCACAGATTTGTTTTTGTTGAACATACCCACGAATCATGGAATTCCATGAGATAACATCCCAATTAGGTTTAGATTCAAAGAGCTGCTTAGCAAGTTCAAACCTGCCACTATGTATATAGGCAGCGAGAAGGCCGTTCCAAGAAATATTATCTCTGAGAGGGGCCTGGTGAAAGAGTTCCTTAGCTTGGCGGAGTAGGCCGTGGCGGGCATAGGCTGATATCATTGTGTTATAAGAGACCTCGTCCTTGACAGGCATTTCGTCAAACAGCAGACGAGCAGTTGGCAAGCGACCGCTGCGGACATGGCAACGGAGCATGGTGTTATAAGAGATGATGTCACGAGAGGGCATTCTGGAGAAGAGGGAGACAGCGAGGGCGAAATGGGAGTTGGAGACGTAACCGGAAAGCATGGTGTTGAAGGAGGAAACGGTGGTGCGCGGCATTTGATCGAACAGTTGCTGGGCGCGCGCCAAGTGGCCAAGGCGCATGTGGTAGGCGATGGCCTTGTTGCACTTCACGAGTATTGTTCGACATGACATGATTTGAGAAAGACCGTCTTAGTATTCCTCTTTTTCTGGGTATGGAATTGGAATGGCATCTGCATAACTGCATCGCCCTACTGCAACACTGCTCCTCTCCTAGTATTGTGAGAAAATCATTTTGTCTATATTTCCATACTATAAATTTGTTACTTTTAGTTCTCCTATCATTTTGCCTATATTTTGCCTATGTATGTAAGCAATGTAAGTCGGTCCACTTTCCATTTTGTATTTGTCCCTCAGCCTCACGTACCATTACCGACATACGTCCTCAAAGCCTGTTCAATGAAAAACAACTTCCTACTTTTGACTCTGAGATTTTAACTTCATTCAATCATACAACATCATTTCTCTCCACAAAGGCACAAACAAACCGTTTTTCTGTGAACTTGGCACCGGGATGGGACAGACGCTACCACGGGCTCTTCCCTTTCAGTGCAAACAAGTTTCAGTACCAGTAGAGGCACCCTTTCATGATTCTAACATCTAAATATCTAATCATAATATAAATTATTCATACAGAATTTCACAAAGAAGCACCAAAAAAAATAAAAATAATAAATAGCACTCTCCTAGATCAAGGACATACACAAAAGAGAAAGAGAGAGAGAGAGAGAGAGACAGTCAAGGAAGACAAAACTAAGCATCCTCTTAATCTTTTACATCTGATTATCAATAATATCCTTGATCATGCTGGTAGGAACAAGCCCTTCTGTTCTAATAGCATTTTTCTTGGGATCTGGGCTAATAAAATACAATGTTGGCAGGCCACGAACCTGAAATTTCAAACATTACCTTCATGCTTTCAGAAGTATCCACTTTATTATAGTATTAGTATTAATAGGTAACCTTAACGATGGATGATTTATAAGTCTTAATCAGCTACAAATAACACCTGAATTAGTACTCATTCACAAACATATTTCGGTACCTTGCAAGTACTGGTTGGACTAATATTGTAGATCCAATCAGCTCTGTCCTATCATTCGGTATAACTTCAAAAACTATGCCATGTCCCGAGTCGGTCGCTCTAATAAATTAACATAATGTAGGGACCAACTTCCTAATATAACCATGATACAAAATTCACCCAGGAACATGAAGGAAATCTAAATAAGATGTACCTGCATATCTCTAGCAAACTCATATTCATCATCGGTATCGACCTTGACAAATAAAGCATTATCTTCATACTCCACAGCAAGCTGATGTTTCACATTTACATTTATAACCAAAAATCGTTAAATGTATCTGCAACTTTTGTTTACTACAAAGAATAATTAACAGCAAAACCCAGAGACTAGCCATAACTCATGAATTGAACCGGCATATACAATACAATACTGTATTTAGATACATACAGAGGGCACTCATGGACGTTTAATTCAAAAGGTATTTTCTTTTGAACCTTGTATTGTGTTGTAGTTCTAAGTTCTAACTTCTAACTACCACCTTTGTTAAAATAGGATGTTTACAGAAAGAACTCAAAGAACATACATATACAGTTTCTTATACGGCCCTACAATAATCTTATGTGGCCCTGTAGTATAAACAAGTAATACCACACACAATCTTCTAAAAATATTAAAAATAAAAAATTAACCCGAATGTGCTACTCCCCATTCAAAATGGTCCTTTCTCTTTTTCTGCCCTTGGGTACAAACAGACAGTGAGGAAGAAGGGGCATCTGAGCATAGTGTGAGTAAATGTGGAATACAACATGTAAGAATGGTAATAAAAATTATTCTAAATTTCTAATATTATAAAACCATACAACATATCTATTATGTTTTATAGGTTGATGTATTCTCATACATCTGCAAATTAAGTTGAGATGGGAAACATACCATTTCGAGCTCTTGTGCCATATGCACACATGGACCACACCATGTGGCGTAGAAATCAACAATCAAAGGCATCTTTCTCTCCCCTTTTACCATCTCTTGCACTTGTTTTGCCGTCACCTTTTTCTACTCGAAATTGATAAAATGAAAACAGAATAGTCCTTGAATATGGCACGCGAATATTAACTAAATTATGAAATTGACGTGAACACTTGTTTGATGGGCAGACACAATATATGGATGTTATCAGTGAAATTAGTATAATTGCCATTAAGTAAACAGATTTTCTTTATCTGCAACCACCTCAGTATATGCGGTCTGTCTGAATTTTAACAACATTTTTGTTATCCGTTTGCACTAAATAAAATATATGCCTGGAATGGAATGGAATGAGCATATTGGAATTACTAAAACAGCAGGGACTAGAATGCGCATATGGAAAAATATGATGAAATGAGGAGTACCAACCACAAGATAATCATCTCCCAAGAACCTCTTCGGATTGGGTCCTTGGATCTGACTGGAGAGCACTCTGGCCTCCACGAGCCTCTCGGCGCCTCCATTGGAGATGGAAATGGAAGGGGAAGTGGAAAGGAAGTTGCGACCTTTAGGGAGAAAGGAGGGAGAAGGTGAGCTTGTGGGGTGGTGGAGAGAGAAAGAAGAGAGAGGAATGGAGGAGGAGTGGAGAGAAGCGGCCATGGCTGCACCTGTGACTGTGATATTCATTTTGGAACTTGGAAGGAAGGGTTTGGGTTTGGGTTTATCTTTTTATCTTTTATCTTGTAGGAATTGGACTACCTGTGGCCTTATGCAATGTTATAATTTCTGTGCTATTTTCATTTATGAATTTGCTATGTTCACAACACGAACACGTACAATTATATTGTGGCTCGTTTTGTCATAAAGTGCCATGATACATTTAAGTTTGAAATATAAAATATAACAATATATGTGTTTAGTAAGTCAATTTCCAAAAAAAATGATATTAGAAAACAGAGCTGATAACCATCATCCATAAAAAAACCATCCGCGTCATCCAACTCTTCCTTTCCCTCTATCTTTCGCTTTTTTTCCGCGTTTTTGGGTGAGGCGCCTCTCCCACGCTCACGCGCGTTCCCTCCCCTCACGCACCTTTCCTCCCTCGCGCCCCTTCCTCCTTAACGCGTCTTCCTTCCTCGCCAGCGCCCTTCCTTCCGTCTCTCCCTCCTCCATGGCGATCTATTTCCCCTTCCTCTCCCTCACACTTTATCCTGTCTTCTTAAACTGAACATATATGACAACTAATTGAACATAAATAATAAATAAATTGAACAGATGTAACAAGCAATATAGACTCAATACTAAAAAAATAAAAGTGAGTAAATAAACTGAACATGATTGCCAAATAAATTGAACAGTTATAACAAATAAATTGAACAGATGTAACAAACATGTTGACTTGTATAAAAAAATAAACAGTGAACATAAAATGAACAAATATAATAACTAATTAAACAGTTATATCAAATAAACTGAACAAATGTAACAAACAATGTGGACTCATACAAAAAATAAAAGTGAGCAAATAAACTGAACAGAAATGACAATTAAATTAAACATAAATAGCAAATAAACTGAACAGATGTAACAAAAATGTGGACTTATACAAAAAGTAAAAGTGAGCAAATAAACTGAACAGAAATGGCAATTAAATTGAACATAAATAGCAAATAAACTAAACACATGTAATAAAAATGTGGATTCATACAAAAAGTAAAAGTGAGCAAATAAACTGAACAGAAATGATAATTAAAATGAACAGTTATATAAAATAAACTTAACAGATGTAAACAATGTGCACTCATACAAAAAAAAGTGAGCAAATAAACTAAACAGAAATGACAATTAAATTGAACAGTTTATATAAAAAAACTGAACAGATGTAACGTGAGATAGAATGGAGAGAGAAAAAATAAAAGAAAGAAGGGCCAGTGAGAAACCAAAAAAATCAATAGAGAGAAAAATAGATGGAGTAGAAAGGAAATGAGAAGGGAAGGGAACGAAAGGAAAGAAAAATGTAGAAAGGAGGAGCAAAAGGAGGGAGGGAAACTCAAGAAGAAAAAAGGAGAAGTGAGGGGAAGCCGTACCTGGGAGCGGAGGGAAGGATGGGGAAGCGGATCGCTGGTAAGGGAGGAGCGGAGGGAAGGAGGGGAAGCGCACTCGAATCGCTGGTAAGGGAGGAGCGCGCTCTAAAATCGCTCGGATTAGAATCGAAGCGCCAGGAGTCGCTCGTGGATGACAGTGATGACAATTAGATGGATGGTAAGAAGTAATTACCATTAGAAAAAGGAGGTCAGGTTGGATTATGGGCTTGGGGCCATGGGCCATGAGGAGTTGCAGAGAAGCCCATTTTAGAGGGAGAAGTTTGGAAGTTTGGGAGGGAGGGAGGCGAGCTGGAGCCTGGAGTCCTGGACGGCGGCAGCTTGGGATTGGAAGTGCAAGTCCAAGTCCGTGGAGAGTGGAGAGGGATTGGATTATTGGAAGTGCAAGTCCGTGGAGAGTGGAGAGGGATGGGGAAGCAAGCAGCGGTTGGGCGCAGTTGGAACCCGAACCCGAACCCTAATTGGGCGCAGCTTCAGTCCAAGCTCCGCACTTGCACAAGTTGCACTGCGAATGATTCCGTCTTGGGGAAGCGCAAGCGCAAGCGCAAGGACAGTTGCAGTGACTCAGACGCAGACCTTCCTTCCGGCTTGAACCCCTTATCCCACGACACCAGGCAACTCTCTCTGTCTCGCTATACTTGCTCTATCATATCATATCATATCATCTCATATCATCTCATATCATATCATATCATATCATATCATATCATACCATTCTCCTCTCATCTGCTTCCTCTATCATATCATATCATACCATTCTAACTACTAATAAATAATAACACTTTGCAGTTTGACCAAGGTCTTAGCCATCGATTGTGAGATGGTTGGAGTCGGTTTTCAAGCCACCAAGAGCGCTCTTGCAAGGGTCACTCTGGTACCTACATTCTTCACATCTTCCAATTCTACCTTCATCATAAACTAACACTTCTATTTCAAAATCATTTCTCTGTCTTTTCTTAGGTTAATTCCTGGGGGAATGTCTTATATGATCAATACGTACGTCCCCTCGAGCATATCTCAGACTACCGTACCAGAATCAGTGGAATCCGTCCCAACCACATGATCAAAGGTAAACCAATCATCTCAACTCAGAGATTTCTTTTTCAGCCACTAACACTTTTCCTATGTGTTTTCAGCCAAGGACTTTTGGGCTGTTCAACAAACAGTAGCTGACCTGATCAAAGGTCACATCCTCGTGGGTCATGCCTTGCATCATGACCTCAAGGTTATTTCTTCTTTATTCATTATATATGTTTCTAATAGTTTAGGGACTGACTTTTTCCATTTTGTATTAATATAGTTTTGACTTTTGACCTTGACATAATTTCAAATCTTCAAATAAAGCTTCATGTCGCAGAACACTCTGCCTTACACAAAGATAATACGACTAATACTGGTTACATTCTCTAGGCTTTGCTACTGAGCCATCCTAAGTCAGATACAAGGGATACCTCAGAGTACGAACCATTGCGGAGGTATCTTATTTATTATTTCCTATTGTATACTTGCTGGTCCAATATCTCATTTTTTTTTCTTACTTTGAAATTTATTAAGCCTCAAACAAATTGATATACAAACAAATGAACAGGGGATCAAAAACGAGAGCTTTGAAGGACCTGGCTGCTGAAATACTAAGAGTTAAAATACAACAGAAGGAGCACTGCCCTGTATGTTATGGATTTCTCTTTTCCTTCTCTCCATTATGGCTTGGATGCATCACCAACTTTGTGGACCATCATCCCTGTTTACAAAAGGACCCCCATGATTTATGATTTCTCACTAAAGAACACTTGAACCAACTCCTTGATCATAGGTTGATGGAATGTCCTAAAGACTCCAGCGGCTGTAATTACACGATATTAAATACAGACTTTATTTTGTTTGACACCAATAAGAAGTATAACCAACATAGAACTCTCTTAGAACCACCTTAATGAAAGAAGGAAGTGCGCATCTAACAATAAGTAATTTTAAAATTAATGAAAATGAACTTGTTATGCTTTACATTTTTAAGTGTCTTTGTATCTGGAAGTCGTAGACCTAATTCTCAGAAGATAAGGTTTGAATTTAAAATTTTTGTGCAACAAAATTTACTTTGGAATTGGTAAACATTATTTTGAGTTGTTGCTTTTATTGTGTTTCTAATAAATGTCATTATTTCAGATGAAAGCAATTTGAAATCAATTTTAACAGCTTGGTTTTGTGATGCATTCAGGTGGAAGATGCAAGAGCAGCTATGTACATATATAATAAGCATAAAAAGGTTTGGGAGAAGAGCCTGAAAGACCAAGTTAGGCGAAAAAATAAGCTTAAGGACAAGAAAAAGAAAAAGAAAAGACTCGATGCTGATCTAAAAATCTGATACTCTTGAATTAGCTTAACATAGTTTCAGCGGAAAAACGTACTAAAGTAAATTTATTTGGGTTCGCTATGTTGAATTAAAATTTTGGGGATTAACATGTTTCATTGTTGTAATTGCAGCCTTTTAATGGGCTCTTGTTGTGTCAATTTAGATGTGAAATGCATGGTGTTGCTAACCATGTTTGAGCACTGCAAATTACATTCGAGGATCTTATTTGAAAACAGGAAAAAACAAAGTTGACGGCAGCAGTGTTCCTAAAAATGTACTTTATGAGGAGAAATAAGTAAAAAAATGTGTTACAACTTTGGCTAGTATTAATTATTTTTGTTTGTATATAATTTCTGTAATTATTGAAACTTAATGGGCAGTGTGTGTTGGTGTTGTATGAAAGTAATAATGTAGAACAGAAGATTAGGAGTGAATAAAAGGATAAATAATTATATTATTTGGGTAAAATAAGGGTGAAACGGCGGTTGGATGTTGAATTGTGAAGTTGTGATTGAGTAAAATTCAGTGTATCACGTATATATAGGAAGGTTTATAATAGTCAGATCAGATGTGCAAGAATATAGGCATATATATTTTAGTAGAAATTGTGAGTGGATAAATATATTTTTTATATTAACAGGGGATTTTGTAAAAGAATATAAAATCGGAGTGGTCATTAATATTTAAGTATAAAACAATAATAATATAAAAAAAAGGGGACCCAAGTCCCAAGTCCCAACCCCAAATAAGAGAAGAGTCGCTGAAGGCGGAATTGGGAAAAGATCGAAGATGAAGAAGGAAGAGACGGTGAAGCTGATGAGCTGGGACGGGTTCGAGTTCGTGGTGGAGCGGAGAGCGGCCATGGTGTCCAACACCCTGCGCAACATGCTCACCTCCCCGGGTAGGATTGTAGGATTGTAGGATTCGCAACCCATCACATCCCTTTCTTTTCTTACTTACTACTAACAATCACAATTACAATTCCAGGGAGCTTCGCCGAGACCCAGCGTGGCGAGGTCAGGTTCCCCGAGATCTCCGGCGCCGTCTTGGAGAAGATCTGTCAGTACTTCTACTGGTCTCTCCACTACTCCAGGTCAGCTCTCTTCCCTTTCTAGTTTGTACATCTATCATATCATCTACCTATCTATGATATCTGTTTCATTTTATTTATCGCAGTGGCAAAGAAACCGACTTCCATATAGACCCTGAGATCACTCTTGACCTCATGATGGCTGCTAATTTTCTTGATACTTGACTCCATTTATTTACTGCTATGCACTTGTGCTATTAATAATATGAGCACTCTAATTCTATACTCATTCAAACTGTTTCTCTGCTCTGCTCTGCTGTTCTGCTGTCTGTTGTGATGATTTCAATGTCAATAATTCACTCTGAATCTCTATTCCAGATTATTAATTTGGCTTCAGTCATCTTTTTGTAATGTCATGATTGCTTCATAAATCATAATTCTGCTGCTGCTCCACCCACTGTTCATTGCCTACGATTCTAAATTTAACTACCAGGGCTTTGCACAGGATAATAAACAGGTTTTCAAATTCATGCATTCGATTATCAACGCAACTGACGCTATGCTGCTTCCAGGCAATACAAACAGAACAGACAATAAACACAGGCTATAGTTTTTACGTGCTTTGGAAATGGCCTAGTTTTAAGTACCATAGCACATGTTATTTGTACAGTACTGCTAAAGTTTTTTAGACACTAATCAACATAAATGACGAAAATTCAGAAATATTGCTAACAGTACTATAGCCTATTGTTCATTTCTGAACTGACACGGACTCGTACATTTAAATATCTAATTTCAATCATTCAATACATTAATATCACTATTTCTTATATTTGCACTGCTCGATGAATGAATGCAATGAAAGATTATAGAACATGACAACTGACAGTCAACATATTAATTTAATTACCTTTAGATGAGGGCTCCCGTGCCCCAAATGCCTCAATCTCATTGTTGTTTAATTTATTTAAGAAAATTTGACCATATATTTGATCAATCCTTATCTGTCATTAGGCCAACTCCAATTCATACTGTCGTATATAAAACTGCTGGTTTTCTTTTTTGCTTTTTTTTTATATGAGCAATTTTGACGATGTTGAAAGGCGGTGTCATCAATCCTAAAAAATTCTCTCTTTTATATTAACCAACAAATCAACAAGTCTATAGGAAAGGCATGAAATAAGAGTTTTAAATGAAAAAAAAATGAAAGAAGCGTACGTATAGTTGGTCTCCCTCAACTCACATAACATAGGTAGTAGGTGAATACATGGGATTACCAAGCAACACATTACTGTTAACAGGATGAGCTCTTCCTTCTCTCTTTTCCACATTCTTATTAACATTTTTAGTAGATCCGTACTTGTAGTTATGAAGAGGGGTAGAATTGCTGTCGAGCATATGCAAGATAACCACCATGAATACAGAGCATGCGAACATAGGAATCGGTCCAAATATCCAAAGGAGCAGAGTTGTAGCGAAGTACAAAGCCCGTAAACCTGTCGACCAAAAATTGCCGCCCCTTATTATAGCTGTCTGTACATAACTCACTGGTATGTCTGAGTCTAACGTAGACATGAGAAAACTCGCATGCACGTAGTATCTGCAAATACAGGAAATAATTAATTCAACAATAATCAATTGTTACCGAGGAAAAAAAAAAATATCAGGGTCAATAAGTGTGTAGTACAGGCTTGCGATCATAATTAGCTAAGAATGAAAACAGAGAAAGAAAAAGAAGGTACAATAGATGGAAATTTAAAAAAAAAAAAAAAGAATGCTATATTGGATGCAGTTGTGACAAACATTAAGTCAAACATTAGGTATAATGAACTCGATTATTTCAGTATCATTTTTCTGCATGTCTTTTGTCAAAGGTTTTCTTCATCATTTTAATTTACTGATATTATCCAATAATTAATGCAAAATTAACTCTTTATAGACATGTAAACTCTCAATCCAGAGTTTACTTATACTAGTTTAGTTGGACCATAACATAATTTATTTGAAGCTTGTACAATCAGGGATGGAGTCGAAATTGATTAGAAAAGACAATATGCTTGCCTGGTGGATTGGATGAAACAAGTGAATGCTGCTAGAAAGCAGATGAGCAAAGCGATGTACTTTACGGAGGCGGTGGTCTGGCTCGTGTCACCATGAATTATGCTTGTGGTGAAAAGCTTTGATGATGTGCTCCCAGCCCAGGCACCGATGAGTGAGCTCAATGCAATCGCAAGAGATGCCAAGTTGCTTGATGCTGATATATTGCTCGATATTACCGACAACGCTAACCCTGTCTCTTCTGGGCTCATCTGCAGAGATTAAGCAAGGATGAATTTTACTAAGGCGATTGGTACTTGTGTGTGTGTGTGGGGGGGGGGGGGGGTTACTCCAAAGGAAGATTGTTGCAACTTGCAAAGACATAACAATCTTAGGGGTAATTTTTCTTATGAAAAGGAAGTGGGTGATAATTAATTTGATATTAGATACCAAGGAGTACTTTCAACTGTGTTTTTTTTTTAATTTCCTTTCGATTTTAATATTGTTTCTTTCGTATTGATGATACTTTGTTGTGGCTAATACTTATGCACAAGTACTTGCAATTTGAGTGTTATTTTTCTTAATTTATAATATTGAAGGAGAGAAATTCGAGTGAAAAGCTGCTATTTACGTTGATTTTAAAAGATTAGATCGTTCCTAACTTTTATATGGAAATTTGGGAGGGAAATGCTGACCAAAAGATGAGAAAAATAAATAACAAAAGAAAAAGTAATATTAAATTTTCTTTTACATTTCGGTTACCTGCATCATGCGCTCAACCCATGCCCGCTTGTTGTGGTTCTCATACCCAATAACAGTTGTATGTGGGTACCGAAGAACCCGGTACAGAAGCATGAGATGGTACACAAACATTATTGCTAACCCGCATGGTACCAATACCAAGTCTATAGATTCTCTATCTAACAACATCTCTCTCTATAGATCTCGTTTTTTCTCTCTGCACTTCACATCTTGGTCAGAGCCTTTAAGTCCATGGTAGAGAGATAAACTCAGAAGCAGTTCAACCTAGAGCTAATGCTAGCTTTCTTGTACTGGTGATAGATAGTAAACAAATTAAATATGTCTATTTAGTTGCTTGTGAGAGGTACGAATTTAGTAACAAACACTAGTTGAGAAGTTTGGTATTGTGCCTTTTGGGTCAAGACATTAGACATATAGATGGCAAGGCAAGCCAACTCACAAGTATGCTGGAATGCATCAACTGGGTCGGGTGATCTGTAGGATCTAAATTGGAACCCAATAAACTGTGGGATAAATAATTCATTTTCATTTGGACAAATATTTGACCATATGATAATTGCAGTAACAAGGAAAAGACTATATGCTCTTTTTGAGTAACGTACAAAGATTTTTCGATTATAGTATGTATTATCTTTCATTTTTCATAGTTGGTGTATTTTTAATGGGTTATTGGGTTCTTGGATCCGTTATGCTTATAAATTTAAAAGAGTTTGCTTGCACTCAACAGCCTCCAATGGAGAGGAGAGGAGCATGCGTTATCTTAGGATTTCTTAAACGAGTCAAAATATGTGCATCATCACATGGCCTCTGTCCGTTTTGGAATTAATTTATTGCTTATATTATTAATGGCACTATTGACTTTCATTTATGTAATGTAATTTTATATATTATAAACATAGGCGGCCAGTGAATATGTTCAGACGAATACAAAGTGAGCTTTGCGGGAACATCCTCCCAAAGAAACATGTACAATAATACCGTGCATTCATTCAGCACGTAATCAAGGACCAAAAAATGTAATTGCAACAAGGCCAAGGGCGGATACATTTTTAATGTTATTGATACCCAGGCCTCATAGAGTCATAGTCATACGACGAATACCCTTTTTTTTTTTTGTTGACCAAATCTGGGCCGGGCATTGTTGGGGAAAACCCAAAATCTCAAATTAGAGGCCTTCATTTGTTTATCTAATTTAGAATAGCCATTAGTCAGAGTCAGTCTAACACTGAGTGTGAAATAATTAATTTGATTGCACTACAGTCTACAGACAGTATAATTTTAAAACAAGCGCCGGACTAGGAGAACTTGAAAAGTAAGTCGTCAATATGCCTTTCGATCGGAAACAAACAATAATGTTTGTGCTTGATTTAGTTCCTTAAAAATAGTTTTCTGTGTTTGTATTATGAATTTATGCCGTAATATGCAACGTTTTTAATTTGGTTGCCCTTTTGACTTAGATAATTAAGTACGGACGAACATAGGTTTTCTCTGCAAAAATTAATGATTTCTTTTAAATATATTAGCACGAAAAATTACTAGTGTCGCAAGTCACAGCTCACAATGCAATTTTATGATTTTGTATAGATGCTAATGAGTAATGATACCAACAAAGGAAATTTATAAACTTCAACCTAAACAACAAAAACCAAATCTCTAGCTCTACAATTTATATATTATTTACTTATAAAAGCACCTTACAAAGGTTGTAAGAAAAATCAGATGAAGGTTGCATTTAATCCCTAACATCAATTATGGATCATTAATTTTATTGATCTAATATAATCAAGCTTTTAAATTTCGGCGAAATAACGCCGTTTTTTCGGAAATTTCGGTATTTCGGACAAAAACGCACCACCGTTACGGTTTCAAACCCAAAAAATTCGTAACGCGTTATTTTCGAAAAAACGCCGTTATTTCGGCGAAAATATTTCGTTTTGCGGTGAAAAAACGGAGATAATTTAATCATTTTGGTATTTGGTATTGTACTATTGTCGTATGGATTAGACTTTATCACTTTAGAGATTACTATTGTATTGTCGTATGAATTGTTGTTAAGTTGGATATTTGGATGTTAAGGATTAATTAATTAGTACTGTACTATTGTCATATTGTTGAGCTTTAGAGGAATTATTTGTTTTACTACCTATATTTCTGGTAGGAAGTAGAATGTGCAAGTTACACAGAGAAGATCCAGTACCAATCGTATATAGATTATAATTAGATTATTAGCACATTCAAAAAAATATAGAAGTTCGACTTTAATATAGTATTTGACTATTTGTATAATATGAGTTTGACACATATGTTCGTATATGCACACCGTTTTTTCGCCGTTTTTTCACCGAAATAACGCCGCACCGCTATATCAACTCCGGACCGTCATACCGAAAAAAACGAAATTTAAAAGCTTGAATATAATTAATGGAGTTTTGCTATGGTAAGTCGCGACTCATAAAGGGTCTGTGAGTCGCGCTCAAAGTTCCTAGATCTAATTCAAAATGACTGATCTAAACCGTTTAATACGATCTTCCTATTGAAATCTCTATACAGACTAAATTTTATATTTTTTTTCAAATTTTTTAAGTATTTTTTTGAAATTTTAGAAAATTATTAATCTAATTAATTTTGAACCGTTAAAAAAAAGCAGTTTTAAAAAATTCGAAAAAAATATATAAAAATGTGGTCCGTATGGATATTTTAATAGAGAGATAGTATTTGACGGTTTAGTTGCTAATGACATTTAGCACGTCGCGACTCACCGTAATCAATGTATGGAAGCGGTCTCTTTATTTCCCTTCGTTCACATAGATCGATGTCTGGCAAGATTTATTTTAGACAAAATGAGAACGGGATATCTTCCTCCTTACCGCTGGGTTTTTTACTCTCCGATTTTCTGCTGAAATCCGAGAAACAATTATTCTCTAGGTTTTTCTCTCCAACAATGCCCACCCAGCAATAAATCTTTACAAGAAATTGGAGGTCATAGAGAAAGTCACTGAGAAGATCGTGGCCTTGAAGAAGAGAGGCTTCCTGAGTAGGTAATATGCTGCTGTAAATTCTTTTGTTTCGGCTTGCATATGATATGCTCGACAAAATGCTCGAAAGAACAGAACTTACAGTTTGTATTGTAATTTTTTAATGTGATTTTCATTTTCCATTTACAGGAAAAAGGGTTATCTCTGGAGTTCAGCCTACTTGATCAGTACATCTTGGTAATTACCTTGGTGCCATTAAGAATTGGATTGCTCTTCAGGTTATTTCTTTCATTTTTCTCCCATATTTAAAAACCATTGCATATTTTAAATCTGTCCAGACATGTTAGAAAAAGTGAAACTTTCATGAACAATTGATGTACTGAAATAAGTATCTATGTACACTATGACTCAGGCATGTAAGAGTACAAACATGAATTTGAATCAGAGTCGCTTGAGCTATTTGAACTTTCTTTTGAGCTGATCAATATTGTGATATTATCCAGTTCACTGATCAGACCATTTCTAATCAATTGTCATGGAAGGCAATTTTTTGAGTAATTATACAAGTTTCAGACTATCATGTTCATAGTTGTAATTCTAGGTCTACTGTGTAACCGATTTGCTTATTTCTTTAAGGAAAATATGGTATTAACTAGGATGCTGATCCATCCCTTTCATTTGTCAATGCAGAATGAGATCATATTAGCTTCCCTAAAGAGCTTTAGCTTGTAATGGCATAAGAAGAGGATGAATAAACTGGACATCCAGAATGTGACAGACCCATTAGATGCTTCTTAAAGCATTAATGCGTCAATACTGATAGGTATATAAGCTCTCTTTTTTATAATTATTTTGTTAAAATAAATTGGACGACCAGTATGTATAAGCACCAAATTGTTCGCTGATCCCTAGGCTGTTTAGGCATAGTTCAGGCGGTGGCTACAATAAAAGGTGGATAGATAATTCTCTTGAGGTTTGATCTTGCGGCGTTTTTTTTTTTTTTTACCATTCTATGTACCTTATCATTATCATGTACTGTTTCACAGCATTCCGACCGGGAGTACTATCCGAGATTAATCCCTAATGGATTAATCTCGGACGGACACGACCTAAAATAGGACAAATTCCGGCAATTTGATCCTATATGACAATACAACTAATATATGCAAATGCCAAATGACATATATATGCATGATCAAATTGGTAAATTATCGAATTGAAATTATTAAGAGTTAAAATAGAAAATTACCAAAATTGTCATACTCTTCCTCTTCCTCTTCCTCTTCAATAGAATAATCTCAATTCTCTTCCTCTTCCTTGTCCTCTTTCTATTTTATCAAATTAAAATGAAAAAAAAATCAATCAAAAAAGCAAAAATTGCATAATTAATAAATAAAAATACTCAACAATTAAATAATTTACCTTTTTTTAACTTTCTTTTGATCTCCCTCGCTTTTCCTCTTGATTTTTCAATTTTTCAGAATTTATCTAGATTTTTATTTATTTTTTTGGTTTGGTTTTAGAGAGAAAATAAGAGCTCGGAATTTAGAGGAAACAAACGGCCATCAACAGTGAATGTGAGGCCAGAATAATCAATGAGGGAAGGAGATAAATAAATATCGGTGTTAAATAGTTAAAAAAAACAAAAAATTCAGATTTCTTTAAGTCCGGTTATTATAAAAAACCGGTCTTATTACTAGTATTTTTAACAACGGTTTTTTGTAGTAACCGGTCTTAAAAAGAATCTGAATTTTTGATCGTTTTTTGAGATCTCATTAGAACCAGTTTTTATTAAAAAAAATCTGACAATATCAAAAATGCCACTGAATGTTTTTACAACCAGATTTTGAAAAAACCGGTGTTGATGTGCCGGTTCTAAAAATGTTTTTTTGCATAGTGATTTCACGCACTCTAACATGAAATTGCTAATGTATATTCCAAATCTTAGCTAGCTAGGTTAATCCCAGAAAAAAAGAAGATAAAAGGTCACACACATTGCTCTATTTCCAATCTATTTAAGATAGCCACCACCTCGGCCATGTTCAACCGATAACCCCGACTATTGCCGACACATGCCGATGCCACTTTGGCCATCCTTGCCAAGACCCTAATCTCATTAAATGTAAGTGCCAGCCTCTTGTCCAGTAACTCTTCTGCTCTGGATACCCTAATCAGAGGCAGGGCCCACTCCACCAACCTGCTTCCTTCACTCTTCCTCCCACTAAGCATCTCCAACAGAATCACCCCAAATGCGTACACATCATTCTCCTTGCACACCTCCCACCCCTCCTTGTCCACATATCCAACCATCCCTTTCCTTCCTTCCTCGTCTTGAAGAAGAAAGCCTAGCCCGTAGTCGCTTAGCCTGGCACAATAATCGGCCTTGTCGATGAACACATTGCATGGCTTCAGGCACCCGTGAGCGATGCCAAGAGCAGTCGACATATGTAAATGGTCGAGCCCACGTGCAATACCTGCGGCAATCTTTACACGTGTGGCCCAGCTTAGTTGACGCATCAGCTGCCCACCATCAGCACCGACACCGTACAGGAAAGTTTCAAGGGTTTTCATGTGGACATACTCGTACATGATGATACGCTCTCCTGGTGCTTCGGCATAGCCAAGTACCGGTACGATGTTGGGGTGACTAGCAACAAAAGAGAGAGACTTCATTGCTAGAGAGAAGGTAGGGCCCGGATGGCTGAGCACTAAATGTGGATGAAGGCGCTTTATGGCAACCACATGGCTGGTGTCAGGAGCAGTCAATGCTTTATACACGGTGCCCAGATAGCCTTTTCCAATGAGGCGAGAGTAATGGAAGCCATCAGTGGCGGCCTCTAGGTCGGACATGGGAAGCGGGCCCGCATGGAGCAGGGCTGTTACACTGGTGTCGTTGGCTGTGGCACATGAAGAGCTAGGTTGTCGTCGGATCTTGTAACATAGGAAGATGAGGAGAGGCAAGATTACTAGGAGGAGAGACAATGAGATGGCAATAATTACATAATCAACAATCTCAGGAGCAGAGAGATTGTGATGCATGGCTCGTGCGGACTTTATTTTTCTATTTTTTTTATTTTTTATTTTTTTGGAGGGGGGTTTAGAACTTAGAAATGATGTGTAATATCTTACCTCTATTCATATGGCTTGATGCTTATGCATGCATGATATCCTATTTTTGCTTACTTGAAGCTGCAAGTTTGTATAGGTTCTTAGCTAGGTTGGTAGCTAGGAAAGTATAATCTAGAGCGATTTGACTTGTTGGGGTTTTGTTGCTGACTTTATAATCGTCTTTACTTTTGTCACCGTGGTATTATCACTTTATCAGCGGTGTGGAATGAAATTCGTTATGAGTTGGCGAAGTTAGTTTGGACTTAATTAATTAGTTAAAGGAAGAATTCTTTAAGTTATGTTAGGTGTAGGTTGGCCTCCTAACCTTCCCCTACATGTAGAAATAAGAATTAAGATTAATTTATGAATTTCTTATTATAACTTTTGTTTAAACATTATATGATGTCTAACAGCAGCCTTTCAAGTAACTACGCAGTTGCTTCGATCACACAACATTAATCTTTGCCCATGCAGCGTGTATATGGGCAAATCTATAGCTACATGTATAAGATTTGCGAAAACTCAATGTAGGAGTAAAAAGTGAATTGTGTCATCGAACCAAAAATTTGGGTTTGGCCAAATCTAATTAATAAATCTTGAGTCAATTAATTTGGGCAGACGCCAACGATTTCGGAGTATCAAAGACACATTTAACATCGGATGTGCAGCCATGTGTGGTGTGACCGTTAAGGTGCACGGCGGCCATGTGGTGCACAGTAGAGGTGTGGTGCTGCACGGACGTCGTGGATGTCCAGCCGAGATGTAATGCTGCTGCGAAGTATGCACATGAGGTGTGGTGAGAGACGTTCATCATAGGTGAACGGTCAAGGTGTCGTTCTGGTCTGATTTTTTGCTGGCATGATAGTGGACGGTGGGAATCCACTCCAAATTTGGATTGAGCCTTAGTGTCGGTCGATGTGGTGAGACCAGAAGCATTGTTCTTTTAGTTTGCTTTTCGGTGGTGTTTTTTGCGGTTCTACGTTAAGCGAAGTCGGTAGGCACTTAGTAGGTTCTAGATTGAATTTGGATGAGTTGACATCGGTGTTAGATATAGACATTGTTAGAAGTTTATTGATATGTAAACTTTTGTCTTTTATTAATGGTAAATTTTCAGCGATTGCTGACCCTAAAAAAAAAAAACTATTTAACGGGTCATATTCAGTTCAATGAAGATCCGGTTATGAAGCACATGGAATTATTCTTAGCTATATAAGGTGTACTAGTAGAGGATCACGGGGGGACCTTTTTTTCTTTATTTTTCTTTGCGAGCTAGTGCTTGCGGTTTAATATAGACTAGTGTTCTAAAAAAAATACGGCGTGTCCAAACACGGCATGACACGACACGGCACGGAGGTGGTACGACATGGCAAGACATGGACACGAACACGACACGAGAACTTCGCGTGGCATGTCCTTAAGCGTGTCGTGTCCAACTTTGATGAAATAGACACGACACGACACGGCACGCGAATTGTCTGGACACGACACAACACGAGAGACACGACATGTATTACAGACATGCCAAACACGAAAAGGAGACACACATAGTGTTATAGAAATACAATGGATTCCTCAATTATGTACATACTATTATATTTTTTCCATAAATCTTACCAAAGATACATTTAATCATAAATCAATGATTATTAATAGATTTATTTTCGAATAAAACAGTTGTAAATCGTTAGAATTGAAAATCAAAAGATTACAATATAATTAGGATGATTCAATAATTAAATCACAAATAAAATAAAAGGGTCCAGAGCCATACGCAAATTAAAGATAGAAATCTATATGTGATTTGTCTTAAAAAGAATCAAATATTTTTTGTCATTGAAAATAGTTTTGTACCTTTTCATGAGTTTGATTTATTTTTAGTAAAATAATTACTTAAGTCCGATAAGAAGTTGTCAAAATATTAATCGATTGTTAAAAATTAATCTATATTTTAATTCAATGGTACAACACGTCTACTTTCTTAATTTTTGACGTATTTAACAAACATAATTTTTAAATTTCATAAACAAATTACATTCATGTCCAAAAATTAAACGTGTCTGAACACGTCACGACACGACACGACACGTCTAAAGAAGACACGACACGGCACGACACGAGGACACGAGGCGTGGCGTGTCCTTAGGCGCGTCGTGTCCATCTCTTAGGATTTAGACACGGCATGACACAACACGTGAAATATTTAGACACGACACGACACGATACGAGAGATGATCTAGACACGGTGTGTTTAGCACGACACGACATGTATTTATAACACTAATATAGACAATGTGGATAGTTAGATTGTTTGGCAATTTATTTTGGACTTTTAGTGTGTGTTCACCGTTTTAATGATGGTCCGTGTTGTAAGACAAAGACAAAGGAAGGTCCAATTTTGCTTCTTTCATTCTTATTATGGTTTCATTTCTAAATTCCCTCAACTGACCTGCTTTCATGCTTTACCTATTGCATGTAATAAAAAGGGTAGGAAAAAGAGAGAGTGAAAATTATTTTCTTTTACAAATTTAAACCAATTGAGAGCATATATCTACAGTGATTAATTAAGAAGTTGTCATCTTCTTCTTCTTCTTCTTCTTTTTTTGAAAAAACTGGTAGACACCTGTCTTAGTTTGATTTTTTTTTTTGTGGTGATTTAATGAATGTTTATTTGAAAGTATGACAGTTGTGTTTAGTGAAATTAAACGAGTCAGCTAAAAAAATTGCTGATATGTTTCAACTTCAAAAAAAAATAAAATAAAATACAAGTATGATATTTTCCGTATTATATGAATTTACTGTACAATTAATATATTGTGGTTTATAAGGATGACAGATAAAATGGCAGCAAACATGTAATCTTCTTGGGAGCAAATTGGTAAAGAAGAGTGAGTTGTTTAGAAAGGGCGAGGAGCTAATAAGAAAAGAAAATTGTATAAAAAATAGAGTAACATAGTATGAGATGGATTTTTGTTGGGAGCATTAGATTGAATAGCACTAGAAATCCAAAAGAAAAAAGTGCCATTTAGAGTGTATTCTATATAAAGCGACAAAACCGATAAACTCAAGAAACAACAGAGATTACCAAATGGAGATAATAGTGCCAGTGGTGCGGTGCCCAAACCAAAGTTGTCCATAGATTATGTGGTTGAGTGAGTCCGTACTCGGGTCGGGTCGGGTCGGGTACATTAGATTTTTTAGAAAAAAGTAGTAATGAGATTAGCGATAGCGTTGCGAGTGAATTCGATCCGGATGGGCCCTAGGAAAGGCCTAGGGTGGTCGCATCCGCATCCTCGACAGCCATTTAAAAGGACTGCTCGGCGCAGTCCTTTTAGATGGACCGTCCGATGGAGATCCAACAGCGTAAAAGGAAAAAGGCCAAAATCGACTCTCTTCAGCCTTGCCAGATCTGCCCGTAACGCTCGAAAATAAAAAAAGAAACATTAAGAAAATTATAAATTCATTTCCATTCGTCTCTTTCGTCTCCTCCGCCTGATGAGAAGCGAAAACCTATATTGATCGAGCGACAATTGAGAAGCGAGGCAATAGAATCGTTGAAGGAGAATTAGTGAGACAAGACAGTAGATCGAGCAACACAGTAGATTTCGCATATTTTGAACGATCACTCCTCTCCAAACCCTAGACATACGAGTATTGCCTCCTCTCCAAACCCTAGACAGACAGGTGAGCTCTTTCTTGTTTCCTTAATAATTTGCGAAGGCAAAAATGAGTTCTTTCTTCTTAATTAATTTGTACTGAAAAAACTCCATTCTACTTAATTATAGTTAAATTAGCGTTTTGCTTGATCCCAGACATAGGAATATTAGGATGTATCTAGGGCAACAGAGCATTAGTTGGCTTAATGGTCAATTGCATGGCTCATGTAATTTGAGTCTAAAATTGTGTCAATTGTTTTGATGTATATTGTGATGGTGGAGGTAAAATTAGGTTAAACGGAGGGTTTAATTGCTCGATTGAAGGTTAATCGCTATTTAGGCTGGTTAAATTTGGGCAACAACCACCTATCAAGACATACCATACACAAACTTAAAGACAAGGAAAAAAAGTAAAGTACTGAACGTACTAGAAACACAGATTTCAAGTGGTTCAGATACCTACTCTTTTAATAGGTGATATAACGAATAAATTTTGACTATATGAGAATAGAGATTACATGATTTTTCAATTCAGCTAGCTTATTTCTTTGTACAATCTCTTTCAATTTCTAGACATAGAAGGCACTGTTATATAAACCTGAAGCACAAGTGTACAAAGTATGTGCCATGATATTTCATCGACGAACGCCCTTTTATTTTGTCAGAGTTTATTTTGGTCTCCAAAACATGCTTCTTTATCACACTGTAAATTGAATGTCAATTTGTTTAATTGATAAAAACTTACCTCTGAATATTGGACATGTTTACTCTAAGATATTGACCGGAGCAAGGTGTTTAAGTGGTTGCCACAGAACTGGGACGAAATACCAATTCAAATGAGGCAGCCAGAAGATTTGTTGGGCAAGGAAGAAAGGGATGACAGTGCTGACGAGATACCAATGAGAGGAACATTGCTAGATGTCTCTAACTGACGAGACTGGGAGAGTCAAGAACATTGCAATCTTATAGTTGTGTAGTTACATTTCTTTTATGTGATGATTGAAGTTGTATGTTGAAGTAGTTATCTCTGTTGGGTTATTGAAATTGATTTTAGGAAGTTAAATTGGATGCTTCCTCCACAGGAGGAGAAAGTAGGTGTTGCTGGCCTTTGTGGTTGGGCTATTTTTTACTTTACTTTTTTATTTTGATCTTTTTTACTGAGCTATTGTAATATGACTTGAGTTTTGAGCTGTTGTACTGAGCTTTATAAGTTGTATATTTCCTTGTTTCAATTTTTAATTCAATTATTGATATTGTTGTTAGCTCGACTATTTGACTGGATTGTAATTGTATGCGAGGTCAGCTTATTTGTTGTTAATTTGATGTTAGTTCTAATTGATTGGATTGTAATTGTAATTCTATTTGACTGGATGTTAATGTTCCACTAAATATGATAAGTCAATATGCCATAAGAGAACATCTATAACTTAAGTTTCTGACTTCAATGACTTATGGTACCTTCTCCTAAGACACTGGTACAAGCTGTTTGGTATATTAACCGGTTGGTACAAGCTACATTAAGACACTGGTACTTCAATAACTTGTACATTAACTGTGCTGCTACATTAACCGTTTGGTACAAGCTCTCATGTGTGAGTTAATAATTCATAGGATAAAGTCGAAATTCAAAAGTTAATAAGTTATCACATATTGCACATAAACCGAGTCCATTGGACCGTTGGAGTTATATAACCAAATGAAAGACATGCGCAGAACTTCACAGAAAAGAATAAAAGAATTTCCTGAAATACCCTGGACAGTTTTGACATAAAAACTAGAGAAGTATATAAATAAATGGCCAATTGAAATTTGACTCAAGAATAAAACATTCACCATATCAGTAAGAACTTAATGTCATTTTCACATATAAACTATAACTTTTTTGCACTTACACCCTTAGGAGTTTCTAAAGTCATACATTGCTATCCCGCTATTTCTTTCATCTACAGAATGTTGCCATCTATCCCACTATTTCTTTCATTTACAAAATGTTGCAAAAAAAAAAAAAATTTCTCTAAATCTTGTCTAGTCTTGTCTAATCTTCTACAATTGACACATTGCTGCAAAAAAAAATAAATAAATAAAAAAATTACATAGAAATTATTTTAAACTTCATTTTAAATATAATTGAAAATGGTATCTTATCAGATGACCTGACAGGAGCAAATAGAATTCCAGCTTAACTTGTGCACAACTTACTTGATGTCGATGTTGGCTGCAAAGGCTAAATGCAATGTACAAAATTTGAAAATACAGGGAGTAATTTGCAGAAAATCCATATTGAAAACTTGGTGTAATTTAAGGGTTGTACATAATTTGAAGATGCGTACATGCATTGAACGATGATTGAGCTTGAGAAAATGAAGATGTAGATACCTCTTCCCTAGTAACGACATAACTATTGTGTACTTTGGTTGAAACTAACCTCCTTGCACTTCTCTCAAATAACCTGTCTAGTTTCACAAAAAAAAAATAAATAAATAACTTAGAAACTATTAATTTTTGGAGGAAGAAAACAAACACAAAATTTAAACTCTTTTAAGGATTAACAGAATTATACTTTTACATAGAAGTATGCCATTTAGATACCCTAAGTTACCAAATTCTACCGGCACAATGCACCATAAAAGAAAAAGAAAATACCCAAAAGTATACAAGTTCCTCAAACAAATGTAGTTGAAAATCCTGAGAACAAACTTAAACCAACGAAGCATTTTTGAAAAATCCAAGGTCGTCAGCAAAAGAAAATTGCATCTCAAGTGATTTTTTTTTCTAAACCATACTAAACCTTGACTAATTCAATTCTTCAATTTGATATCTGTAAAATTCTTTTTTTTTTAATTTACCTTCCGTTCAGTGTAGTGAGAACTGAGAGGGATGAGAGGCAGTGAGAACTGAGAACCTTATGGACATAACTAATTCGACCTTGAGAGAGATGAGAGGCAGACTTGATGAGGCGCAGCGATGCTTTTTGGTGGGAATTCGACTCTTCTGGACAGCCACAATCGCTTATTTTTTTCAACAAAAAATCGAGATGGGCAGCCGGGCAGGAGGGTAGTGGAGAGAGGAGAGACGAAATCATACAAACCCTTGGATCTCCATCGGACGGTCCATTTAAAAGGACTGCTCGGCACAGTCCTTTTAAATGGCTGTCGAGGATGCGGATGCTAGGGTGGTCGAAGCCTTAGTCTTAGTCTTATTCTGATCCGCCGCCAGCGCCACAGCCTTAGTCTTATTCGCTCGCATCTCCGTCTCTCAGAGACCGCCGTAATGCAAGTGCAAGTGCAAGTGGATGTGGATGCCGGTGGTCGCTACGCGTTCACCCCGAGCCTCAAGTGGGACCCGCATGTGGAGGCCTACTTCTCCCACGCGTACGGCGCCTCCCATTTCTCCCGCATCTCCTCTGCTCTCACGTACTTCACTTCAATTCAATTCAATTCAATTCAATTCCCTTCTTTTTTACTTCTAGTAACCAATTAGTTTAATTGCCTTTACTTTCCGTTAGGAGGCCTTCCTCCTACTCTTGTCTCCGGGTCAATACTCTCAAAACTTCCACTCACCTCGTCCACTCAAAGCTCCTCCAACTCCTCCTCCTCCAACACCAACATCCACCTCTCATCTCCCAAAACCCTGCTCTTCCCGACGTGCTCTATGTCTGGGGCACCGGCCCACATCACCTATCCTACCACCCCCACCCTCGCCCTGCCGTCCCACTCAAGGAGGTTATCGTCAGCCGCAAATGCGCCGAGGCTGTTCTTCGAGGAGCCCAGGTTTCCTTTTCTCACCTCTCACCTCTCACCTCATCTCATGCATGCATATCAATTATCAAATCAACCATACTTTATATGTATGCATTTGCATTTGTTCTGTACCAGTTACATCACACACACCACACACTCACACTCACCTTGATGCATTTCTTGCCAGATATATGTGCCAGGCGTAATGGCATGCAGTGCACATGTTGAGAAAGGGGATAAGGTCGCAGTGTCTGTTGCAATTGAAAAACCAACTCACACTGGTGGATGGACCCTGGGTATTACTCGCGGGACTGTTCTGCATGGCACACCTTCAGGCAACCCTCTTTCTCCTTTTTTCTTTTCATTCGAAGCTTCCTCGATGCTCTTCTCAATAAACCCAATTCTACCTCATATAAGAAACAAGGGACTTTCATGATGTTTTGCATGTCTATTGTTTTCCAGGGTATTTCTGATATATTGAATTGCAGTTTTAAAACGACACACCCTCTTCTTCTCATTCTCTTTACCCATACCTTTCATTTATATTCCATCTTAACACTGTTTAAGGGAGGAATTGTGTTATACTGGAGTTTTAAGGGCCATTTGTTATATGTTTCATATGGTCAACTTCTCAGGGGACATATGTGACCATGTATTTCATGAATTTTACTTACTGTAGAGTTTTACCAGATATCCGATATGAAGATAGACATGGCCTTTACATTGGTGAAGGTGTGGCTTTTATGTCACGTACTGGGATTTTTCGGGCTAAAGAAGGGATTGCAGTGGAAATGACCAATCGAGTATACCACCTTCCATCATTTAATGGTACATGCTCCGGACCATATTTCATTAGTCTTAATTTGTAATCTATAAGAATTCCGCCATGCAAAAGTTTCATGACTGACACTTGCACCTTTTTTCTTACTAAATTAATTAATACTGTATTTTTAATGATTTGATATGTATCCCTTGTCAAAACTAAGAATTTGATTATGCCCTTGAAAAATGAGGAATGCCACCTTACTTTGCTTTAAAATTTTCCTTATGGCCTATTTTTCCCTCCCTTTTTTTCGGAGGGAGCCACTCAGGAAAAAGGAATGGTTTGGTTTTGCCCTTCAAGTGAATGCTGGTGTTTGTCATTTTTTGTAAAGCATTGATTTTAATATCATTGGTGCAGTATTCATGATATATCTCTCTTGTAGGGATAATTGTGATATCTTGATGTTATGCAGAGTACCATAGAAATTAATATATTGCACTTATCACCTTTATCTGCAGATGTACTTGAAGGAGAGATATTTCTTCAAAACCTACCAAGCATCGTCACTGCTCGTGTTTTAGGTAATTATAGATTTTTATATTGTTTAGAAAAATTATTAAGGGTTCTCCACTTCTACTTAAAAATTCAATAGGTTATGCAGTGAGTATATTGCTTCTAGTTATTGGAAGTAGGAAGACCAACTAAACAAGATGGCAAAAATTTAAATGTGTAGACACAGCTTCCTGAATTATCTTATACCATCTTAAAATATATGTTATCTTGACCAGATCCACAACCTGGAGAGAAAATATTAGATATGTGCGCTGCCCCTGGAGGGAAAACAACTGCAATTGCAATACTTATGAAGGATAAAGGTGAAGTTATTGCCCTTGATCGATCTCATAACAAGGTACAGAAATTCTTTATACTGTAATTTTATTTCTGTTTTGTTAAATTTAAATTAGTGTCGTCATTTACATAAAACACGTTGTAGGTGATGGACATTTTAAAGTTGGCTGATGAGATGGAAATAAAGTGCATAAAAGCGTATAAACTAGATGCACTTAAATCTGTTAATATGAGCATTACTGATGAAAATGAGGTTAAGTCAGAAGAACAAAGTGTTATAGTGGATGAAGAATGTTTAGATTTGACCAATTTGCAGAAAGGTATTTCACATCTCTCCCCCCCCCCCCCCCCCCCCCCCCCCCCCCCCGCCCTCCCTCCCTCTCTCTCTCTCTCTCTCTGTGAGACGCACAGACACACATATCCCTTATCTGAACTTTAATTTTGGGACAATACTTTTTTGTGCCTTTCTTCCCAGAATTTCTTCTATAGTTGACTTTGTAGATTCTTTTTCCCCTATAATTCTCTTTCTTGAACTCAGCTTTCTTGTTTCTTTCATACTTCTGTTAGATGAGAAGGGAAGGTATCTAAGCAAAGCAGTGATGAGAAAGAGAATGAGACAAATGAGAAATGGGCCTGGTAAAAATAACTCCAAAGGAAGCAAAGTTGCAAATTCGAAGGGATTTGCACCCAATAGCTTTGATCGTGTTTTACTTGACGCACCGTGTTCTGCCCTTGGCTTGAGGCCTCGTTTATTTGCTGCTGAGGTCAGCCACTTCCTTAAAATCATGTACATTTTGTTTACATCTATGTGACTATGCCCCTGGTAAATTTCATGCTTCTTATACATGGTTAATTGGATATACATCATTAGCTCTTGGTTAGTTGCCAAGGTTATACATTGGACGTGTATAAGTCAGGGTCCAACCAGCATACCACAAAATCCTTGATACGTCTGTGAAGTAATATTTTCAATATTTGTTTTTATCAGTTTAATAGTTAACAAGAATCATGATACCTTTACTAGGAAACAGTAGATTCATTGAGAAGACACGGTACGTACCAGAGAAGGATGTTTGATCGAGCGGTACAACTGGTACGACCTGGGGGTGTTATTGTGTATTCAACGTAAGTGCTCGAAGTAATTTTCTATTGTTTCAGAAAGACATGGCATATTTTCATAAATTTGGTTGATTTTCCAGATGCACCATAAACCCTGGAGAAAACGAGGCTTTGGTACGATATGCATTGGACACATATGGGTTTCTCACTCTTGCCCCCCAGGTTCTCTCTCTCACACACACATTTCCTTGGTTGAACTCTAGATTCCCTAATTAAGCAAAATTAAAGAATTTAATGTAAATTTTTTTTTCAGAGCCCAAAAATTGGGGGACCTGGTATTGTGGGAAGTTATAGGATTGATGAAACACATACAGAGTAAGTTGTCAGAGATTGACCCAATTTCACTTTGTCTGATTATATCATGGTTTTTTTTTTCCTCTACAATTGCAACTGATGTAAGTAGTACAAAAATTTAGGGAATGGTTAAAAGAGAGTGAAGCTGAATTGGTACAAAGGTTTGACCCAGTCTCTGATATGGACACAATTGGTTTCTTCATTGCAAAGTTTATGGTCGGCATGAAAAGAGAAGCTTGAATGAAGGAAAGGTATTAGCATGTTTCTTGGTTCTCTCCATGTATTTTTACCTTACATCAGAATATCAGATCCTGACCAACTCTGCTGTTCGTTTACTGTTGTTTTGTTGTTAGTATTGTTTTATTTATTTTTGCAGAGAATCTGAGTTCTAAGCATGAAAATTTGTGGGTATGCCCTTAAAATGTATTTTTATCATTTTAGATTGTACATGAATTTTTTTTTTTTTTAAATGTGCAGAGAACAGGCGAAAGGAAAGACGTTAGAAGTTGGAAGTTGGAAAAACTAAAAAGTATAATTTGCCACGGAAGTTGGAAGTTTTGTAAAAGAGGCCCTTCTTATGGCAAATCACCGGAATTATGACGATGTTGAATCTAGTCTTTTATTATTATTATTATTATTATTATTATTATTATTATTATTATTATTATTATTATTAATATTTTATCATAATTCTTGGTAAACGTTTGTTCATATTATACGAGCAGGATAGTGAAGTGGTGAATCAACTTAAGAAAATTGAAGATAAATAAAACAAAAGATACATCAGAAGAAATAATTCAGAAAAAGAAAAACAGAAAGCATAATAAATAGTGGATGGCAATAACAGATATGTATATGCCATACTTATTGAAATTGCCAACATGTCTATATTTAAGCGAATTAGAAAATCGTACTCACAGTGTGTATGCAAATAAATAAAAAAAATTATTTAAAACTTTGGAAAATTATAAAAATAAATTTTAGTACTGAAAATGTGAGCTTATATTTGATGCAAGTTTTACCATTCTTCATCAGAAAAGGCTTAAATTCGATGCAAGTTTCTTCAATCGAACACCAATTTAAAGTTTATGATATTTAATGCACAATCAAATTGTAAAGACAAAAAAAATACAAGTATCTAAAAGTTTTTTTAGTTCTATTTTTTATTTTTTTAGAGATTTTTTTTTCTAATTGATTTGAAAAATTATCATAAAAATCGTCAACTTAGTTATCGACTTGATAGGCTTGACAGTTGCTCACGAAATTACTGTCACAAAAATTCACTTGATAATTAATGAACTGACCATATCTCCAACAATAACTTTTGCCATTAAAGTCGTTCAACGTTTAATTAGAAGTATTACTCATTTATTACCTTCGATATATGTGTTCCATAAATGTCTGCGCTCTCAACATTCTCTGTGGCAAATCATATTTACTAAGTATATCTTCCAACAAATTTCTCCTCCACAATTCTTTTTGCATATTCTCTAATTAAATCAAATATTCTAATACTTTTAGCTTAACCTCCTTTCGACGTACCACATGCAATCATATTATCATGACGACTGTTTGAAAGAAAAAAAAAAAAAAAACATTTGTTCTATCCCGTGCCATATCTCAAATACTATGAACAAATACCAATTAATTCGAGAACTAGTTCTTGATCTAGTGATAAAGAGTAATGCATCTTGAGTAAAAAAGATTACATGTTTAAAATTCGGCTAGAAGGTTTTTCATGGACATTTAATTTAAAACTTAGTTGGGAGACTTGACATTAAATTTATATTAAAAAAATACCAATTAATTCCAAACTTTTTATTTATTTTTCCTCCATGTCTTACCAACTTGTAATTAACTCTCTGTTGTGCGGCATATTATAATGTAGTATTTTGTGTGTACTACTGGAAAAGTGACAGTGACCACGGGAACCAAATCCTGTGCCGCGCGGCATCGTGCAGCGTAGAAATCCAGACTATTCAAATTAAATCCAATGGATAAGGGAGCTCCGTGCATGTAACCTGATTGTAAGGCCCGAAAAAATCTAACCGTCGAGATCGGATCGTACGGCTCGGATTGGTGCGCGGCATGCACGGCACAGGATAGGGATCCGTGACCACGGGCGTCGGATCAAGACAAAAAAAAATCATTTTTTTCATGCCACGTATTACATACTATAGAAGAGTATGACAACAATCGACTCCATCTTCTAATCAGTTTGCATAGTACTTTATGGTCCCAACAGAAAGTCTCATGACCGACCCTTGCCAACTTCTAATTTAACTCTTTATTGCGGCGCGGTTTGTTTGTGATTTAAAAAATGCATAACTTAAGTTATGCATCCATTAGTCACCGAACATCTCTTACATAAGATATTTTAAGAGTATATAACTTATGCAATCTAAATAGGTTGCATAAGTTATGCATGGTCCCCTTTAATTTTTTTTTTCCAACAATACCCATTAAAAATAATTAATAATAATATTTAATAATTAACAAATAACTAATAATAATTAATAAATAATAATATTTAATAAGTAACAATAACTATTAAAAAATCATAAATAATAATAATTATTAATTATTAATAATAATGATTTAATAATAATAATTAAAAACAATTAATAAATGATATTTTTTTGTTATTAAATAATTAATAATATTTCATAATAATAAAATGATTTCTTATTATCATTAATAATTAATAATTAGCAAATAATTAATATTAATTAATAAATAATATTATTTAATAAGCAACAATAATTATTAAAAAATCATAATCAATAATCAAGATTAATTATTGTAATTAATAATATTTAACAAGTAATATTAATTATTAATAATAATGATTTAAGAATAATAATTAATTTAAAGGTACAACGCCGCTCCTCTCGCCTCTCTCCATCGACCATCGTTTCCTCAGATTTATTTAGAACAACCCGTTTCTCTATGGTCGGCCAGGCCAACTCCTCCAACCGCTCGATTTCTCTCCTGCCCTCTCAATTCCCAAGACAAACACGGATAAGATTTTCAAAGAGAAGGTAAAGATGGACAGAAAGAGATTATTTGATAAAAAAAAAATAATGTGTTTAATTGTTGCTTTGTGCTGTGCCAGCATTTCTTTATTTTATTATATTTGTACTATCTAGCTGTTAGTTCAGTAAATTTTGGGTATATATTGACGAGTGTATTAAGGCACTTAGATCTTCAAAATTAGGGTGTCGCTTCCTCAAAAGCCTATGGCATATATTGTTCTCCTTTGTGTCAACATTGTTCTTTCAGATCTTACTTAACTATGTAAAGGTTCATGTATCTTCACTTTGAGTTTGCTATATGTGCTCTGGCCTTGAGACAGTTGATCACAGGGAATGAGCGTCATGAGCTAGAAATTTGCTTTGAGAGTGGTAATTTGACTGAGTTTTCTATTTTCATTTTTTTCTGTCAATCTTGTGGGACATATTATAGATTTGGTGATTAGGATTAGACAAATAGAAATGTGACATTTATGTATTTATGGTTTAATTGGTGTGTACAGGTGACAAGGTGGTTCAGGCCAGCCAGGGAATGCACATGGTATACATGCATTGTGGCACCAACCCATTTGAAGTTATTAACCAGGCAATCAAGTATGTTATCTTAATGGGTCGTTTTTTTCTTATGTAGTAGCCAGTACACAAGTTATTAACCGGGCATAGGGAAGTAAACAATTTTTTTTTAACTGTTCTCAAAATGCCCGAATTTAGGCATGGCTGCACAATCATATTGATTCTAGCAGAATACATAAGCGATTAGAGGATTTGATGGTCACTATGAATCAGGTTCAATGTAAAGAAGCTTGTAGATACTTTTGTGCAGCAATTTTATGGGTTATGTGGACACATAAAAATGATTGTAGCTTCCAAATTGCCAGACTATATACACACAACAAATATATCGCATAAAATTAAAAGATTGCTAATCTATTGATCAGGCAAGTGGAAACCAGAACTGAAAGCTGAAATATGGACCAACTGGCCGAAGGTGGAGGTGATGCTAGATCAGTTGGAACATGGTGAACATGTGCTAAATCAGATGGGAGATGGTGTGCAAATGGAGGATGGCAACATTGAAGGGAGAAGTCTGATGCTATATGTTGAATAACCTGTGTGTAACTGTTTTCTATTTTAGTTTTGATTTGCAATTGAGTTGTAATAAATGGATGCTACTTTGGACTCAGGGTTTAGAGAAAATATGATAGTGTAGGCGGCACTGGTATGTTGATACAATTACCATAACCAGTGCCAGTAAGATCTGTAATTCATACTTTGTTTATTCATGCTTTTCATTCAATGGAAAGTGGTGGGTCTCAACCCACTTATTTCAAAAAAAAAAAAAAAAAAAAAAAAGGCTACTACATGCAAGATCAATGCTTTTATTCTTAATTTTGTATTTGCTTTTCTTGCTGTATTTCAAAAAACCTTTCTTAAATGAGGCCATCGCACGGATATATATATATTTTTTTTCTTTAAGCGATCTATTAGTGAAAGTGTACTACCTCTTTTTGAATCCATTGACATGCTAATTAGATAGGGGCCTAGCCAAGAAGAGAGCGCCAGTACCAACTTTTTGGTACGAAGTAGTGGTTTATCCCATCCCTCTAGACAATGTATGCTGGCACAAAGCCGAATAAATCCTATATTTAATAATTGCATAAGTTACGAACTTTGGTTTGCCTATCAAAACTTTTTGCTCAGTATGCATCTTACATTAATTTTTTTCCCCTTATTCCGGAACCTTTGGTGAGTTTTGATCGCAAACCAAATTTTATAATTTTTTAGATTTTAATAATTGACAAATTTAATTTAACCAATCATATTAGAAGTTTTGATGGCAACTCAAGGAACCTTTGGTGAGTTACAACTCACCATAACAAAATATATTTAATTATCCAGATTGCATATGTTCTACTCATTATTAGTAAATGTTATATACCTCATACATGAAATTGAGTCTAATTAAGTATAATCTTAGAGAAGGCCAAACTTGAAAATTAGCAATTAGAGTAGCATCCAGATAATCACAATCAGTCTTATATGTATACAATATATCTACAGCATACTGCCTCCCTTTAACATGCACAACTTTGGCACTAGGGGTGTCAAACGTTGAAACGGAAGATGAAACAGATCTGTTCCGCTTCCGTTCCGTTTCAGTCGACGGAACAGAAATTGATTCCGTTTAACGTTCCGTTTCGTCAAACGTAACAAAATTTCATTTCGTTTAACGTTCCGTCCTTTATTTACCATTGATTTCAGCGGAATTCCGTTTTCCGTTTCAAAAACGTTTATAAATTTCAGTTCCGTTTCCGTTTCATTTTCAAAAACGAAACTGAAATCTCTTCCATTTAACGTTCCATTTGGACGGAACGGAACGGAACACCCATGCGGAACGAAATTTTGACAGCTCTACTTGGCACCATCAAAGTACTCAAACAAACATCTAACATCTAGAGTCCAAGTTGGATGACGTGACTATTAACTTAAGCGAGGCTAATTTGGATGTCTTACATTATTAGTCAATTTGATACAAAATCTGTTCTAATACATATGTTACATGACAATATGATCGGTCAATTTTTTTTTTAATAAATGAATTTTTCAATACAGGTGTTGAAAAATAACGTTGTACCTGTAGCAGATAATGATTGCAAGCTCAGCCCGTATTAATTAGACATGATATTTGGTTCATATATAATTGAAGTTGAGCCAGAGAATTGAATTTTTCCACAGAGGTTGATTTTTAACCGGAAATGTTGTTATCGATTAACATAAGTGTTTGAGGTTTGTTATTATAGAAATGTCTTGGTTAACTGAATGAATCAGGTATCGGCCAGTAAATGAGTTTTGCCGTATCAACTATTCATGAGTTTTGTAAGCCTGGCCGAGAGAATTTTCATTGTGATGTACTGATGCGTATTGACCAAGGAATGAACTACCAACCTCATTTGATATCTCTCTCTCTCTCTCACACACACATACATATATATATATAGAGGATTGCTAAAATGCTATGAATAGTACGGATGGTCTTCGTGCTACGGATTCGTTTTTGAATTTTATGCTTCAAACAACCGATCCGAACCATTCATTATCTTCTTCCTATTGAAATCTCATTAGAAACAAAATTTTACATTTTTTTACTATTTTTTTCAGATTTTTTAAAATACTTAATCTAATAAATTCTGGACCCTTCAATAACAGTGATTTTAAAAAATATGAGAAAAATAGTAAAAAGATTCAAAAAAATGTAAAATTTGATTTCTAGTGAGATTTAAATATAAAAAAGATAATGAACGGTTTGGATCATTCACTGCAGTTGAGGTCCACACTTGTCAAATATTGAATGACTATTCATGGATTAGGGAGGGCCACGCCGTCTAAACCATTTTTTTATTGGTTAGCCCGTAATGCTGCCCGTGACCGACCGAACCATTTTTATTATATTAATTATGCTGAATTCAACTTTATTTTTCTTTAATATATATTTATATTATGTAACACCCCAAAATTTTCAATTATTTTGAATATCCTGAAAACTATGTAGTTTGACATAATATAATTAGTATTGTTTTTCTTTGTGTCTTAAAAAAAAATTATTATTTCCATCTACGATTTGATTTACATATCTGTTATTAGTCAAAAGACAAAAACTTATATTAATGCCAATGGTCCATCTACTATTTTGTCTATATCTAATCATCTCTTTTTATAGTTTCCTAAACGTGGCTGTCTTTTTTTTAATCTCTCTAAAGTCCACGTATCAATTTGCCTTCCAAAAATACTTTTCATTTCCCTTTTCCCTTGTTCCTCGTATAAGTTATAACCGCTCAAAAAAAATAATAATAATAACTGTAACATTTTAATTTGCCTACGGCCTTTCACTCATAAAAAGATGTAACCGTTCCATATTCATCTCATTATCACCGATCCGAAAAAAATAAAATCAGACTCCCACTTTGATTTTCATTTTTCATTCAATTTTGATATCTCCAATAAAATATATTCCATTTAAATACGAAGATATGTGTGATCATCATTCCGATTAGAATTCAAGTTCTACACGATAATCGTGTCGTTTGATTTTTCTGAATCACTCGTCAGGTAACCAGACTTCTCTATAATTTAATTTTCGTATTGATTGATTTAAATTTCGTTTGTTTATTTGATTGAATTGATATATGAGTATTGTGACTGATGTATTTTGCGAGTCAACGGGTCTCTGATGTGACTTGATTTGAAATGGAAATGTGAAATGGAATGTGAAGCGGAATCGCCTAAAGAGGGATTCACGCTAATGTGAAAGTGATTTGAGAAAATCTAGACCCGTTGATCTCTGTGAAATACATTTAATTTTATTGTTATTGATGTGTGGATTAATCCGATCTTTTGATATTTGTTATATAAATTAGTTATAGAGAAGCTGCGTCGTTAAATAACTGGTTACTCGGCTTTGTAGCTGACTCCGTTTTGCTTTTATCTATGTTGTGACGTAGGTTGACGGGCCGTCGGATGGATGATCAGATACTGTGTCACCTCACGCCTCGTATCTCGGATACGGGGTGTGACATTTGGTATCAGAGCATTCGTTCCTCGGACTGTGTTTGGGTCCGTTGTCGTTTCGTTTGAAATTCCTTTTAGTGTGTCGATTTAGTTCTAATTCATTTGAAATTGTTCGATTTGAATTCCGTTTGCTCAATTGACTTATTATCATCCAAATTGATTTTGGTGTGTTTCATTTAAATTTTAGTTTGTTCGAATTTCGAGGACGAAATTTTTTTAAGGATGGGAGTATGTAACATCCCGAATTTTTTCATATGTATTTACTAATTATTTTAGCCATTAACATCTGATTTTTTTAGATTATCTCTTTTATACAGCAAATATATTACTTATAAATATTCAAAAGTCATGTTATTTATTTTTTTGATGAATTAAATTATTTTATATTGGTTAATAAATAAATTTTTCCGAATCCAACTTTGAACATATGTTATTTGATTTCTTACGGCGTTTGTGATAAAGAATCCTTTTATTATTATTTAAACTTGTAGCCAAGCACCTAACCGTCTATAATAACTTCCATTTTTCTTTTGTTCCTCATTTAAGATATAACCGTTCTTTGAAATAACCGAACCCTTTCATTCTGCATACGGCCTTTTACTCAGAAAAAAATATAATTGTTCCACTTTTTACGGCAGCCCCTTAATTTTTTTGTTTGCATCATTTTAATGATGGCTCAACCGACCTCTATATTTTCATTTAGCCACACACCCAACTTGGTAATTTCGATTGTAATATCCAAAATTCTGATGCCACTTTATATACTCGGTTAGATTGATTTTAAACCTATTTGTATTTTGTCCTTGTCGTTTTCAACCAAAAGCCAATTAAAATACTTCATTAGATATTTAATTCGATTAATATACTGCTCATCTTATTTCGGTGGAAAACTTTTGATTCTCCGTCCGATTGAAATTCGACTTCTACATCGAGATTTCTTCGTTTCATTATTCTAGATCGCTGATAAGGTAATCAGACTTCTCTATAATTTAATTTTCGCATTGATTGATTTTACAAGCCGTTTGTTTATTTGAATGAATTGATATGATATATGAGAATTCTAACTGCGTGTATTTTACGAGTCAACGGGTCTCTGTTTGTGACTTGATTTGAAATGAAAAAGTGAAATGGAATGTGAAGCGGAATCGCCTAGAGAGGGGTTCGCGCTAATGTGAAAGTGAATTGAGAAATTGATTTGAGAAAACCTAGACCCGTTGATTTCTGTGAAATACATTTATTTTATTGTTATTGATGTGTGGATTAATCCGATCGGTTGATATTTGTTATATAAATTAGTTATAGAGAAGCTGCGTCGTTAAATAACTGGTTACTCGGCTTTGTAGCTGACTCCGTTTTGCTTTTATCTATGTTGTGACGTAGGTTGACGGACCGTCGGATGGATGATCAGATACTGTGTCACCTCACGCCTCGTATCTCGGATACGGGGTGTGACATTTGTCACACCCCGAGTCAGTTTTAGACGACTCGCGAGTGCATCTTGACAACCCGCCGCGTATTTCTACGCAAGGCGAAACATACATCACATACATACCAATAATCTACTCATAAATGCCACAAAACTTTGTTTATTCAAAGATAAAAGAGTCTGACAAACGACAAGGACTAACATGGCGAGTTGAAAACGAGACTCCCATGCTAGTTCATTGTATCAAAAGTAACTACTTAAAAGCTATTAATACAATTAGTGGCATTTATTTGACCTGCTTGTTTTCCTCTCTTTTCTTACGAAAGCTCTAACACACCGTCTTCAATACCTGGAACCCATATAACATGGAGAAACAACGGATGAGAGACTGAAATAATCTCTCCGTGCGGTATTCAGTTCCAGCCCGGAGAGTTGTGAAATTTAATGAAACATGCAATGACAATCAACACATTAATTCCTTATTCACAACATGTTTTCCTAAATATATATATATATATATATATATATATATATATATATATATATATATATATACATGCCATGATAAAGACAACCTCAACAAAAATATAATGCAACTTATCAGTTTAATATTTCCACAATTTCTTAATGTTTATCATTAATTTCCTTTCACATGATAACACGCCACGATTTCCATGTTCACGAGATTGGCTACATGATCATGAACCCAGGAAGCACATTTGTCCGTCGCGAACGGACTTCTTCTGGGAAGCGTGCTAGTACTAGGGCCCTCAAGCCAACTTTTGGTACCACGATTATTTTCCACTTCACTTTATCATTTACAGAATTAATATATACTATCTTCTATGTTAACACTAACACTAACACTATGCACATGCAATCTAATATAATGACCATGTAACTTCATGTTCCCTTAACTTCATTTATCGTGCAACAGATAATGCATTTATAAAATAATGTAACCACTAATACTAATAATGCATTTATAAATAAATGTAACCACTAATACTAATAATGCATTTATGCACCATGTAAAATAAATACGAACAGAGTATCAAGTAACACGAAACATATGATTCTAATTTGACTATCTAATATATAAATAAATCAATTTCACAACATAACCAGGATCCGCACCTGACAAGAAGATGAGTTCGAGAACAATCATCCGAACCAACTTTCGAGCCGCCATAGTTCTTAAGAACTTGATCATTTACTCCTATTGTCAATAATTAAGTAATATTTAATTTAGTGTTAATTGATCCTCCAACTTATGTCAATCACCAAAATTCCTAACTAAAATATTAAAGTCCAGATTAGACCTTAATTAAAATTCCATAAATAAATATATCTGCACCTTACCAAAGGTTTGACCGAATATATTAGACTTTAACAAATTCGAAGGATGATACATTAATTTGTTTTCAAAACCAAATAGAAAAGTAGTGAATGTATTAATATAAAATACTGTACGTACTTCCAAAAATTAGATGGGATACTTAATAAATTATGAAAGAAATAAATAAAACAATTAGAGAAGGGTTTATACGTACAGTTTTAAAAACTGATAAAATTTTAAAAATGAAAAACATGAGAATTTTATCATTAGTATTTTATTAAGGACATAAACAATGGAAACATTTTAGATATCAAAATTTTGTGTTACCAAGTAACCAATACAAGAAATGTGAAAAGAAAAGGAAATGGAAAGTACCACAAAAACCGGGCAAGAGTTCTGCTTCACAAATTTTCTCGACGCGCAGAAGGAAACAGAGTAGACAGAGTACTGAGATTGGAGCGATGTAATAAAATTTGGAAACGAATTAACATAGAGAAAATATAATATAGATGAAAGGGTGTATCCATTAGATGTTTGGATCATAACCGATTTAGTCGGTTATTTGATGGACCAACAGAGATCAAGAACTGAAATTGAATATAGTATACGAGTCATATATATGGAATTTTTATTTTCATTTGTCCAATTATTATATTATATATATTTTTTTGCATGGCTAAAAGACAAGCCAATAACCAATAAGTAAATGAAACCGAATGTGTAGCGGTTAGGATTTTGGAAATAAGAGAATTAATAGAATTAGAATACGACATTGGAAATATAAATAAATAGTTATTAGTTTCCACTCACAAACATTTTTAATTCGGCTAACACTAATTCAATGAAATGGTCAATATGTGAACTATGAAATACACTACCCCTTCAATTCGACCATCCAAAAGATTATTAATGATATTAATTGGAAGTTAAATATCATGGTTCAATGCATACGGCAAGAACACCACACTTGAACTTCTCAAATTATATTAATTAACGTCAAAGGTCAAAAAGATATCTTTAATGCAACATATAAAATACTCATAAAATTTTAAATAAAATAAAGAGCATTTTAATAATATAAATTAATACTTTGATAAAAATATAGTTTTACATTTTGTTAAAAGTCTAGGTTGTTACATTAATGTCACACCCCGTATCCGAGATACGAGGCGTGAGGTGACACAGTATCTGATCATCCATCCGACGGCCCGTCAACCTACGTCACAACATAGATAAAAGCAAAACGGAGTCAGCTACAAAGCCGAGTAACCAGTTATTTAACGACGCAGCTTCTCTATAACTAATTTATATAACAAATATCAAAAGATCGGATTAATCCACACATCAATAACAATAAAATTAAATGTATTTCACAGAGATCAACGGGTCTAGATTTTCTCAAATCACTTTCACATTAGCGTGAATCCCTCTTTAGGCGATTCCGCTTCACATTCCATTTCACATTTCCATTTCAAATCAAGTCACATCAGAGACCCGTTGACTCGCAAAATACATCAGTCACAATACTCATATATCAATTCAATCAAATAAACAAAAGAAATTTAAATCAATCAATACGAAAATTAAATTATAGAGAAGTCTGGTTACCTGACGAGTGATTCAGAAAAATCAAACGACACGATTATCGTGTAGAACTTGAATTCTAATCGGAATGATGATCACACATATCTTCGTATTTAAATGGAATATATTTTATTGGAGATATCAAAATTGAATGAAAAATGAAAATCAAAGTGGGAGTCTGATTTTATTTTTTTCGGATCGGTGATAATGAGATGAATATGGAACGGTTACATCTTTTTATGAGTGAAAGGCCGTAGGCAAATTAAAATGTTACAGTTATTATTATTATTTTTTTTGAGCGGTTATAACTTATACGAGGAACAAGGGAAAAGGGAAATGAAAAGTATTTTTGGAAGGCAAATTGATACGTGGACTTTAGAGAGATTAAAAAAAAGGTAGCCACGTTTAGGAAACTATAAAAAGAGATGATTAGATATAGACAAAATAGTAGATGGACCATTGGCATTAATATAAGTTTTTGTCTTTTGACTAATAACAGATATGTAAATCAAATCGTAGATGGAAATAATAATTTTTTTTTAAGACACAAAGAAAAACAATACTAATTATATTATGTCAAACTACATAGTTTTCAGGATATTCAAAATAATTGAAAATTTTGGGGTGTTACATTCTTCCCTCCTTCAAAAGAATTTCGTCCTCGAAATTCAACGATTGGTAATTCAAATGAAACAGACCAAGTTCTAATAGGATGATGATAACAAGTCAATTGAGCAAACAAAATTCAAGTCAAACAATTTCAAATTAACTAGGACTATATCGGTACCTAAAAGAAATTTCAAACGAAACGACAACAGACCCAACACACAGTCCGAGGAACGAATGCTCTGATACCAAATGTCACACCCCGTATCCGAGATACGAGGCGTGAGGTGACACAGTATCTGATCATCCATCCGACGGTCCGTCAACCTACGTCACAACATAGATAAAAGCAAAACGGAGTCAGCTACAAAGCCGAGTAACCAGTTATTTAACGACGCAGCTTCTCTATAACTAATTTATATAACAAATATCAACCGATCGGATTAATCCACACATCAATAACAATAAAATAAATGTATTTCACAGAAATCAACGGGTCTAGGTTTTCTCAAATCAATTTCTCAATTCACTTTCACATTAGCGCGAATCCCACTTTAGGCGATTCCGCTTCACATTCCATTTCACATTTCCATTTCAAATCAAGTCACATCAGAGACCCGTTGACTCGCAAAATACATCAGTCACAATACTCATATATCAATTCAATCAAATAAACAAACGAAATTTAAATCAATCAATACGAAAATTAAATTATAGAGAAGTCTGGTTACCTGACGAGTGATTCAGAAAAATCAAACGACACGATTATCGTGTAGAACTTGAATTCTAATCGGAATGATGATCACACATATCTTCGTATTTAAATGGAATATATTTTATTGGAGATATCAAAATTGAATGAAAAATGAAAATCAAAGTGGGAGTCTGATTTTATTTTTTTCGGATCGGTGATAATGAGATGAATATGGAACGGTTACATCTTTTTATGAGTGAAAGGCCGTAGGCAAATTAAAATGTTACAGTTATTATTATTATTTTTTTTTGAGCGGTTATAACTTATACGAGGAACAAGGGAAAAGGGAAATGAAAAGTATTTTTGGAAGGCAAATTGATACGTGGACTTTAGAGAGATTAAAAAAAAGGCAGCCACGTTTAGGAAACTATAAAAAGAGATGATTAGATATAGACAAAATAGTAGATGGACCATTGGCATTAATATAAGTTTTTGTCTTTTGACTAATAACAGATATGTAAATCAAATCGTAGATGGAAATAATAATTTTTTTTTAAGACACAAAGAAAAACAATACTAATTATATTATGTCAAACTACATAGTTTTCAGGATATTCAAAATAATTGAAAATTTTGGGGTGTTACATATTACAAAACTTATATCATTTTGTTTTATTGCAAACTTTCTTATGTGATATGATCTGCATCTTTATGTTTTATAATTTGCTCGATTTAAACTGCATGTTTGTTCAACAAAATAGCAAATAAAAATGAATTAAAAAAAAATAATGTTTTTTATATAACTAACGGAATATTCAAACAAACTGAAACTAGATTTTCCTTCGCTTGAAAAATAAAATTAAAAAGGTTGTCTTTGTCAGCTTAAGTTTCTAAGTTCTTGGTGAAATAAACAAAAGAGTAATGACAATTTTGATCCTCTTTCAACATAAAATTACTCACATACGTTTCTCATTCTAATTTTTCTTTTAAAAAAATATTATTGAGAAATATTATAGAAATGAAAAAGACATTTACCTTCACATTTTATTAGTGACAACGCATGATAATATGTAGTTTTAAATATCTTAACATGTTCTATTTGAGATCAAGTAATTCTAAAGCTTTCTAAAACATTAAAAAGAACTTAAAATCCTTTAAAACTCGTAAAATAAATAAAATTTTTAAGCAATTCTCTCAATCAACTAAAACTCATGAAATATTGGAGGATAATCAATGAAACCCAATGGCCCAACCATATAACCTATTTTGCGTGAAAGTGATGGCTATCCTACAGTGTTTGACTTTCACCACAAAATACATGTTTAATATTATTCTAGCCTAGGAGATTGGATTGTTGTTAAGGAGAATAGAAAATATACCATCAACAATAGCAAAATGTTAAGGAGAATAGATAATATACCATCAACAATAGCAAAACGGCACGCAAAGAGTAAGTCGAGGGTTCTACTTTTTCGTGCTTCTTAGCTTAGACAAAATAGTAATTACGCATATAAAGTCGAGGGTTAAAGGGAAACTACAAAGTAATTAAAGGGTTCTACTTTTTGCCTTTGATATTTAAAGGGAAACTACAAAGTAATTACACATATAAAGTGTAAATAATGCACAGAAAGTGTAAATAATACAATTCTGAGCATCATTTGAGCATTTCAATCTTTTTTGGATTCATTATAAGTTATTTCATCACGATATTTAATATTTAAACTCTTTATACTCTCTAAAATATGATTCATATTTTATTTTTTCAAAAAGATTGGATTATACATGGTAATTACGCATATAAACTGCAAATAATGCAATTTTGACCATCATTTGAGCATTTCAATAGTTTATATATTCATTTAAGTCGTTTCATCAAATGCAGTGTTGTACTTATTGGGGAGGTCATGAGGATGAACAAAAAGGGCATTTGGCTATCCAAGCGCCGTTCGGATGTTATTGCAAGGGCCATCAGATGTGCGCATGTGATTCTCACATGGTCGCGCTCTACAAAATTCCATCTTGAGCCCTTTTCATTTTGCTATTCCCTTAACCTTCTCCTTGAAAACCCTTTCTACCTCCCGTCTTAGCCTCTTGGAAGGAGGGAGAGATTTTTGAATTGCTCTTGGAAGGAGGGAGAGATTTTTGAATTGCTGATGCAGCTTCTTGACACTTTGAAGATGCCACCTCATCCTCCAAGGACCTCTTTGATTTCTCAGCCTATGAAAAAGACAGCAAAGTTTCATATTGGTACAATAAATAGTAAACAATTTGTAGACAAAATTTAAAATTATAGTGTCTGCATTACCTCTTTCTTATACTCCACGTGTTAGGAACTCAAGTCCTTGTGCAATTTTAATTTTTATTAACATTTAACAAGTAATTAAACATGTACGAGAAACGGATCTAGTTATTCAAGTGATTAACATCATAAAAGGAGAAGCGTAGGAGATAATTACCTCTTCCGAAATCGTATTCGGAAGGTTTGAATCCTTTCTCTAGGAATCGGTGGTGTGCTCGTCACCTTTACGGCTGCCCTCCAGTTGCCTCGAGTCCACCAAGGAGATTAACCAAGTTCTAATCTCATGTGCTAGCACGAGCAAGAACAAAGCTAATCCATTCGCTATTCCTCTTCTAATCGACAATCAATTAGTGAAATAATTATTTTCAACACATGAGACCTATCAATTAACAATGAAAAGAAGCTAAGGAAGAGAGAAACTAATTTCTCTCCTCTTAGATGGGTGGCGGCATGGCCGCATGGGTGGTGATTAGATTTTTTCAAAATGACAATTAAAATTCCTTTTATATTGCCACCTAATTAACTTTTCCATTAATTTGATTAATTAACATTATGCCACATTGAATTGCCAGCCACGTATGGGCCTTGGGCCATTTTATTCTTTTTCATTTTGTCACATTAAATCAAATATTTAATGGACTAAGAAAATAGTTAATTGTTTGGTCTCAAAAAAACTTAATTAATTGAAGCCTATATATTCAATATAATTCGCATAACTATATTAAATATTGTTGAGTGAAATTAATTATCAACTTATTGATAATTACTTCGGGATTAGCATGTATATTAATTTATTTCTATATAATTACTTGACTTAATTAATTATAATGGTTCGCAACAGTGTATATAATTAATTAATCAACATATCATATTATTGCATTCATTAATGTAATCAAATAAATAATACACCGTATGGTCAAAGTGCTATTTGTGTGACACTTTGAGGATTTATGCTATGTTGGCCATGGAAAATAAATCATCATTTATTTTCAATAATCATAAGCGATATCTAGCAACACGTTATGATTCTCAATTCGCATAAATAAATATTGTACCAATACAGCACTTCAATCCTGCATAAGAAATAATCTTGTTATTTTGATTCCTATGTCACATGATATCCACGTATATCCAAGATAGGAATATGTCATTCTTACAAATTATACGTTTCTTGATCTAGAATTGATCGTCTAGTTGCGCGCATACAATCCAACTCCATCAAGGGGCCCAGTAGATATCATCACTCACTAGGTGAACTAATGAGGGACATATGATTTTCTTGATGAACAGTTTTTCCTCGCACAATTAAAGAGAACATAAATAAAGTCCGTATAGCAGCCCTTATCAGGAATCAACGTTAGATGATATTTATAGAACCTATCCTAATGTGGAAAAACTGAACCATCTCAAACTCGAAATCAAACACGTATGAAATAAATAATGACACACAATACAATCCATATATTTATTTCATTGGGTCATGTCATGTGCTATGTTCCAGTAACATACACATATGCAATTAAGTCGGTAACTCCTTACCTATGATTTGTAGAACTTAATCATCACTTAACTTATATACTAATCTTTTATGGTAATTAATGTTCCTTGTTAATTATCAAGATTATGGACTCTTTAGAGATATTATTGTTATTGTAACGAATGATCCACAGAGATCTACAATTCAGATCCTCAACCTGAATGATCTGTCAATAATAAACTCTAGGAACAAATGATCAAGTATCGTCAATAACATAAACTAGTATAATAACCACCAACTGATTGGCTTATAGGACATATCTCTAACACCACGTGCACAGACTCCATTTGCTTCAGTGCAGCTTCATTTGTCTATGCAATCTCAACGACTTTTGCCTTTAGCTCACTTATGTGATTGTCCTTCTCTCTTCACTCAGCTTCCTTGTCTCTCAACTGGCATCTAAATTAAGTAAAAATATAAAAGACATATGTCAGGAAAATTAGAAGTTATCACCCATGCTATACGCATCCTCCCAGTGTGAAGTGTTGGTAATGTTTTACTGGAAGCAATACCTGGAATTCTTTGATTTCTCAGACAATTTGCTTCTCAAAGACGCCACCTCATCCTCCAATGACTTCTTTAATTTCTCAGCCTGTGAAAAAGACAGCAAAATTTCAGATTGGTACAATAATTAATAAACAATAGACCGCAGACAAAATTTAAAGTTATAGTGCCTCCTCTTCCTTATACTCCACGTGCACAGACTCCATTTGCTTCAGTGCAGTTTCATTTGTCTGTGCAATCTCAACTACTTTTGCCTTTAGCTCACTTATGTGATTGTCCCTTCTCTCTGCACTCACAGCTTCCTTGTCTCTCAACTGGCATCTATAGTTACAAAATATAAAAGACATATGTCAGCAAAATTAGAAGTTATCACTCATGTTATACGCATCCTCCTAACGTGATCAACAATTTAAAGATGAAGTCTATAATGTCTCAGTAACCAGGTTTACCTGGCCAAATGTCATTTTGTACACTTTGTTTAAAGATGGAAAAATTGAAGATTATTCTAAAAAAATTTACAACGCAGCACTGGTTCCTTGTTACAACTCCATAAATATAGGACATAAGCAAGTATTTATCGCATAAAATGTTTGCGCAATTGAAGCAATAGAAAATAGTAAAAGAAAAAACTTACTACTCCACAGTCAGTGAATGCCCTTGCAAGCTCATCCTCGGTGATCTGAAATGGACAAAAGAAATAAATAAATAAATAAGAGATTATTCAATGTTTTTTATCTTAAAAAAAGAAGAAAAAAAGGTCAGGGGAAGGATATAATTGATATTTCAGCTTAAGTTTCCTTGATAGAAACGAAAGTTGAATAGTTTAGTCCAGTGAGTAATACAAATTAAGTGTGTGTGGTGAAGGAAATTAAGATTGAATAAATCGTTGAGTTATTGTAGAAATGAAGTATGAGTTATTCAATAATTATTTAATTACGCGAGGGTGTATATGATGGACGTAAACAGTTGTTGTTGATTTTGTGATTGTGATTTGTGAGCACTGAGGTGGGTCTGTGATTGTGGGACCTGGGAGGAGAGCGGAGAAGGCCCCTCCTAACCTCCTTGACTCCTCCTTTGTTTTTGATTTTGTATTTGTATTTGAATTTGAGGCCAGAGGGGTTTAACTCTTCTTGACTTGAGCATCCTTTCTTTCCCTCCCCTTGACCCTTGTTTGTTTTGTTGACTGACTCTTAAACCCTCCAACTCCAAATTCCAATTCCAATTTCCTTCCTTTTTCTTTACAATATCAATATCTATAGGGATACTATTCTTCTTCTTTTGCAACCTGCCCCCTGCAATTTTACTTAAATTTCTCACTTTAAAGACATTGGGACAATAGAAAAGCTTATGGTATGTTAATAAACCTGGTTTGCCCAGAAGGTAAGATGAAATCATATGTGCAATTTTTTATTTTCAATTGTAGGATGTGCAATAAACTCAAATTTTATTTAAGTATTTGATAGAACGAATGCCCTTTATAGCCCAACTTCACATAGAAAATCTTAACCTTAAGCTTGCATATTTTTAGGAGAAAAGTAGAAAATATACTATTTAAATGAAATATACAGATTTTATCTATTAATAGAAATTCCCATTTATTATTATATCAATTATTAAAAATCTTTCTAATGAACTAACTGATAGATATTTGAAATATTCGATTCTTAATAATATTTCTGAAATTAATAGCCAAGAACACGTAATTCATATAAAATTAAATAAATTCATGAGTTAGAACTTACAGGACTGTAGGGAAGACATCGTTATGCGGAAATATGATCTTCTCCAATTTTTTCTTAGTCCAAAATTGATGGCAAAAATGGCGTTTTTACTCTCTTCTGTCTATTTTGTTAATTAGGCGAAAATCAGTGAAAAGGTGCCTTCTAATGACAGGAGATGGGTTAATATAACTAAGGCAATTGAAGGGATCATATTTGAATGAATCTGGTCCATTGATTTTCCATCAAAATCAATGCACCATTAAAGAATAAATGGTTCAGATTAAATCATATAGGCCACATTAATATTATAATTATAAGTAACTCAATTTCAAACCCTGAAAGTACTGTAGGTAAAGCTCAAATCGCAACGGTTGTGTTACTGTTCTCGATTGAATCTGAACCCTTCGTCTCCGCTGCGCCTTCCGTACCATTCTGCTTTGGTCTTTCTATTTCCTTGCTTTTCCCAATCTCCATTCTCCAGACTCCCTACCGAAACTTCTCTCTTCCTCCCTCTTCTCATCAATCGCCGAAGTAAAGACTTTGTGCTCTCCAGTTTTGCCTTCCTCCATCTGCGCTGAAGCATCGCCTCAGTTGACCTTCCCCTCACTCCATGGTTGCACCGAACCCTTTTTTCACCGTTTCTTCTTCTAGTCTGGTCGCCGCAATCTTCCCCTCTCTTCATGGCCGGACGGAGGTGGGGGTGGAGAAACCAGCAACGATCCTGGTCAGTGATCGTAGTGCCTTTGGTCTCCTTTTGCCTCCGTCTTCAACCTAGGGTTAGGGTTTAGGCGGTGTGCAACCTTGGCAGCCATGGCATGGGCTAATCTGCCTTCATCATTTGGTACGATCTTTGCTCGAATTTTATTTTTTCTACTCTTTTCCTTCTTTTTCTTTTCTTTGTTCTTCCTTAGATTGCCTGCAGGATGGATTGCCTTGGATTGTCCTTCTGACCTATTTTTTCTTTGATTTTTCAGGGCTATTGCTGCTCTCCGTACCCTGAAATTGGTTTGACGAGGTAAGCCGTGCTGTTCTGGTCCTTTCCTGTCATGGATCTGTATTTTAGAAGAGATGATACGGCCAAACAATGGTTTGCAACCTGGTTGCGAAATCCTGAAATTTTAAAAATACTACCATGCTCTTTATTTTGCATTTTTATCTGGGTTGCAAATCCTTCTTATTTTGTGTTCTTACCTGAGATGATTTATGATCTCTCAATTTGATATGTGTACTTTTTTATTTTGCATCCTGACCCCATCAATTCATCATAAAATTAACCAATAGATGTAAGATTGTTATTCATTCAAATGAATTACAGCTCTATTCAATCTTTAGCAGGCATGAAGGAAAGGACATGGAGCTAGGGGCACTAAGTGAGTGAGGATGATTTGTTAAGCTACAACGTGATTGTTCAGAGATATAGGCCATGGCAGATGGCAGGTTACTTCTTTTCATTTTTGACTAATAATAAGGATTGAATTCATGTCTACAATTGATTTTTCTTTCTTCTCATGTTCCTTTCTAATTTTTTTTCCTTAGTTAATGCTATTTTAAAATTGGTTTGTCATTGGGATTAGATAGTGTGGCTGTTGGGGACGTTATCATAAATATTTTAACTAAATGTATACAATTTTTTATTGATATTGACGATCTCGATTATTAGTGTTTAGAGTCTCCATTGGTATATTTTTCTATTCTTAGACGTGGTATGTTGATAGATTGTCCCATTTCTACGCACATGAAGTGTTTCAACAAATGCGCAAAACATCATAGTGTAATAGTTATCAAGCACTCTATATAATTGGCTGTCATTTAGTGCTATAGAGTGTTTTTGCAAACATGAAGTGTTTTCTTCATTTTGGTTTTTGTGGTGATCAAGAATTTCATTGGAGGTGTCCTGATTAGGTTGTACATTATGACAGAGAGGAAAATAATCAAGTGTTGTCCCATTGAGAGTCTTGATCCATTAACATTATGACCATGAGGTGAGCCTTCTATATCTTGCTCGGCAGGTTGTGAGGAACTTGACCTCAGAAAAATGATGAAAAAAATCACATTGATGGACTACGCCATATGACCCCCCACCCCCTCTTCCCACTTTACTCTCTTTTATTTCTTCTAATAACTGTTAGTTTGACATCTTTTTTCTTCTCTTTTTGCTTTTTATGTCAAATAACAAGATTACAGGAAGCTGCCAAGGCAGAGGTATCTTGACAACAGAAAAAGGAGAAGTTATCAAATATTAGTGAGTATTTTTTTTTCATTTCAGTGCATTAATTAGAACCAATTTTGTTGGCCATAGTTACCAAACCATTGCTTATATTATTTTTTATCTTACATGCATGTCAAAGTCTTTGGTCTGAGGAAAAGTGATGCTTTGACATGCAAATTTACGATGCTGAACCGAGACATATGCTGCCAGCAGTGAGGCTTCATTTCTAAATTTTTCTTCATTTTAGCTCAGTTTCATCTTTTTAGGTTTTTCAATTGCAGAATCGACAAATGTAGACAACAAGTCCCAAGCTGAGCCAAAAGAGTTGCAACTAGACAAACCGAGAAAAAATCACAAACATATTGACAATTTATGTTTTCACTTAGGTTAGCTTTATATTTGATTATTTTTCTAATTATGTAATTTTCATATCTTTGCAAATTGTGTGGGTATTCTTTTATTTAAATATATATAGCGAGCTCTTGGAATCATCTGGGAAAAATCTGGTTAAGAGAGAAAATTATGATGTCTAACCAACACAAAGGCATAGTAGTTTGGAAACTGATTTGGTAAATCACATTTAAATTTAAAACAAGCATTGGTTTTGATTCTGTGTATATGGTGTTATGTTATTACAAGTATGTAACATGGTTATTTCACATACATCAAATGAAATATAATAATGTTTCAAACAAATAGCTGAAGTTATTGCTTAGAATTTGTAAGGAACAAGAAGTATTGTGGGTACGTATTAGGCACCGTAATTTTACAAAAGTATTTTAGCAGATGGTGCATAATTTATTTGATTTTTTGTGTTGTTTGAATTATAATTTTACTGATTTCTCGGTTAACATTGTTAGCATGAGAGATAAAAGGTAGAGACGTATGTAAATTGGAGGGGAAAAAGTTGACATCTTCTCTTCATTGGCTGAACTGGTATTGTACTCTTTCCACTTACATATTTTCAATATATATTGGATGTTTTTGTTTGTGTTTTGGCAAATGCTAATTGCCATAAATCCAATTTAAAGATTCAAAGGGGTTTGCCAAAAAGAATGGTGTTGCCATTAATTTATCTGCTCTAAGTATGTTGATTGATGTTCTTAAGATGTTGGTATTTAGTTATCTATGCCAGTTGTGAATTTTTTGGCTCAAAAAACTTGGTGTTATTAAGGTTTGTAATGCCATTTTGGTTGGCTGTCTGTCATTTTTTATCTTTGCTATTTGATAATACAATTCAAAGTTGAGTTAGTCAGCTTGATTATATGTCCTTTACTCTCAAATTGAAAAAAAAAAAATGTGCTCTGTGATGATTACAGTGTATAGATATACATATAGGATATAGGCAATATAATGAATTTAACTTTTTATTCATTTTCTTCCATGATTTCTGGAGCTAATGTCTTGGTATTATTTATGAATATTCCTTTTAAAAGCTTCATCTTATTTTATTAACAGATAATTCTCTGATTGAAAGAGATAAATGAAATGATTCATGATTTTATGATTTTTATATTCTGATTGTTAGATTCTTTTGATTCATATAGGTACTCCTGAGCTATGTGTCGTAAAAAAAATTAATGGCCTTAATGGTATTTCTTAAGGTAATTGAACTTATAAATAAAGGTGTTCATATTCCTCTATTTTACTTTATTCTCCAACCTTTTCCTCTTCCTGATGCTCCTCCTCAGATCTTGCATCTCTCTTGCTTAACTATTTCTGATTCAGGTTCTTCTAACATTTGTAGCTTTGTGTCCAGCAGAGAAAAAGAATGAAATTGGATAAAGACATGTTAGAAACACCTTAACCCATGAGATGAGTTTACCGGGCCTAGATGAAGTTCGAGCTATTGATGATAATCAATTGTTTAGTTAATTTAAAAATATTTACATGTAAGTTTTCTTTATTAATTTTTTAGTTTCGTTAAGATGTTTGGGTTTAATGGTTTAATATCTGTTGGTAACATCTAATTATTTCTCTAATTGAATAAATAGTTGGGCTTACCTCAGATCTTTTTTGTTTCCAAAATTCATGTGTATTTATTGGGTTATTGATAACTAAGTGTGTCAATTGCATTCAACTTTTTTACTGCTATGTGCATCTATCTATACTAATGATATCATTTCATAAAATAATTTTGCTCAGAGAAGAAAGACAAAATAAAGAAGGTATTCATATTCCTCTTGCTTTGGTTTACCTCCTACTCTCCCATAACAGGTGGTATATTCTTCTTCCATTTTGCTTTTTTTATTTCTTTATTTTTTCACTTTGGGAGCTTTTGATTCATGCCTTAGACAAGGTTTTTCTCCTCCATATCTATCGGCCTGTATACAAGTTTTTTATTAATATGATGGCATTGATTATGCATATTTTCTTTTGATTCATGCATTTCCTCATTGTGCAATATTTTTATTAATCGCAGCACAAAGATTGATAAAAGTTTGTTGTTATGATTCACCTATTTTTATCTTCTGTTTGTTCAGTTTTTCATGTGTTTATAACGTTCATGTCCATAGGTTCATTAGAGATCCAATAGATCCTGCACAAGGAACTAAAGGTACTATTTTTTTTCTTTATTCTCCTTTATTTTTATTCTATTGATTACAGAGCAACGACATTTGGTGTTGTTTTTTTTTAATAGGCTTATTGATAGGAAATTAAAATTCTTATCAACTTAGATAGACTGCTTGGTGCAAATTAAGTTTTGTAATACTATTTTAAGATTTCTTGGAAATTTTTTTAAAAATTGAACGTGTGTTTATACCACATGTTTCTATTAATAGCGTGTTGCCATATAAGGAGTCAAAACAGCTATTGTTAAGCAAAATTGTGCACGATTATTTATTGTCATTTTTATTTATTAAGAAATTTGAAAATTATTTGTATTAGGAGTTCCATGCCATATATGATCTTTCTTTATTTTTTGTCAAGGGATATTTCACATAACATATAGAAGTTCTAAAAAATCCATGTTATTGATTAAAAGAAAGCTGACATGAGACAATCAGAAATATTCATGTATTACTTATTTTTTTTCTATTTGAGATAGATTTATTTTGAAACAAACAATACAGGTCATGAGAATAAAAAACATGGCAGTTTATAACTTAAATTAAAAAAATATGCTAAAATAAATAATATAACCGTTTTTTTATTAATCTTACATCGCGCGAAGCGCGATGCATTAGCTAGTTAATATTAATTATAACACTAACATCCTCTATGAATAGGTGAAAGCCTGCTGCATCTGTGGAGACACTCGGTCTGCTCTACACTATGGATTTGTTGAATTTGAAAATGCAGGTTGGTACCCTTATTGGTGAAATAAATGCCATGTAAGATAAGCTTAACTAAAAAAATGCTGAATTTGATCAATATCTCATTTTCTACTTTTGTACATTACATAGAGTGTAGGATTGGCCTTTATCCTGTTAGACTCCTGGCCTCTCACTCCTGGCCTCTCATTTTCTACTTTTCTACTTTTTTTTTTGTTTTTACTAGTTGAAGCATTAATATCTCATTTACTTGTGAAATTGTATTTTTATTGTGAGTTTCTAGTCAGTAGATGAACAAGGAAAGACTGCCAGGACAGTCTATTGCAGCTTCATAGACAAAATGGTAAATACCAAGCAGCCCCTGTTTTTTTTGTTTCCTGAAATAATTAAGTTATGCAGTAGGTAAGGTACCATTTTGTATAAGATTAAAGTAAATTACGAGATGAATGAGAAAACATTGAGTTTTTGTCTTTTGAAACATATGTTAAGCTGTTAATATGTGTAGTTTCAATCACATAGACACAGCAATGACGATTATTTCAGAAATATATACTATCAAGTATGAATTTGTCCATTTTGTTTTGTGAATATATTTGTTTGTTTATATTTATTTTGGCAGCTTACTGTCAAAGATTTGAAAGAGTTCTTTGAGTCACGATGCGGAGAGGTCTGCAAATGCACCTGTCTTGTACTTTAAATTTTGAATCAATACCCTGTGTCAAAGGATTTTATCTGATGGTTAGGGAAGTCACTACTGGTATTAGTTAGAAATCCCTGTAGAAGCCCAAATCACACTCCAAGAATTCAAATCAAAATATATTTTACTGGTTCACAAAGGGTAGGTGGCCAAAAGGACTGAAGTACTGAACAAAACTGTCCATTTTTTGGAATACTTTGAACTGAGGCGGATAATTGATGCAGGTTTCTAGTCTTAGACTTCTTGATGATCATCGTAGTACCACCAGCTATGCCTTTATTGAGTTTGTCAAGGTAATTTAGCAGTATAGAATCTGAAAGAAGTTATTTTGGTATTAAAGTTTATTTTTCTTTTTCCAAATCGTGGCTTATTATCAGATGTTCTTTACTAGCTAGTTCAATTAGCTCCCCTATTTTTTTTTTTTCATTTCGCTATATTATACAAGAGAGATCTTGTATGTTGGCACCTGAAAGACTAATTCTTAGTTCTCCCTTAGTATCTGTAAAAAAAATGTTTGCAAATGCTGCAGGAAGAATTTGCTATGGCAGCTATCAAATGCACTGGCATGTTGCTTGGCAACTTTTGTCTCAAGTACACTTCTTTGTTATTTTCTCTTTTCTCATATGCATGCACTTTTAATTTCACAATAGAAAGTTCTCTTGTATGCTGGCTTAAATAAAATTAACTGTGCATATTCCTTCTAAAGGACTTGCAAACGCCTCCTAAACCTGGGGCATATCTCTCATAAAACTTGTTCAAATTTCTTTTTTTTTTTTTAAAAAAAAAGATTTCATGTGGGAGGTTACTTTGGCGATATTTTGAGAAAACTGGGAAAGATGGTATCTGTAAGTATTTCCTCATTTGAAGGCTAAATGTAGTGTCTCCTGTATTTAATATTTATTATGTAAATAACTCCGTTTGGATCATGTAAGAATAAAATTAGAATTAGTTATTCGGACTAAGAAATATTATTTCTAAACGATCAAGAATAAGCTTTTTGAGATCTAGAGTGATATTTTTAAGTGATCCAATGTCTAAACTAAATTCTTATTCCTAGGGTGTTTGGATCATATTCTTAATGTGGATTAAGGAATAGTTGGGACCACTTCTTAATCCAGATTAAAAAGATGATCCAAACACCCTAAGAATAAGAATTTAATCTAAATGTTGGACCACTTAAAAATAACACTCTAGATGACAAAAAACTTATTCTTAATAATTTATGATTAAAAATTTTAATCTTGAATAACTAATCCTACCCTTAATTTTATAATTTTATAGGATCCAAACGGAGTAGATTTCGTTATTTGTACTCAGTATCGGAAAAAGTACTCCTTTGTGTAGGGTTGCTTCTTCAAAAGCACCAATAAGGCCTCGTCAGAAGTAGAAGTGCAGTTTGGTTGATTGGAATTTGGAGATTAATTGGTGCATCACCATTTCAGCATGTGAAAATTTGCTGTCATACTAACCAAAGGTTGTGTTCTCATTTCTCAGCCCAAATCTATTTTCACTTTTCAGGCTCTCAGCTAAAGAAGAGACTCACTAGAGAGTTACTGAGTCACAACCCATCTCTCCCACCTTACCAATTCGTGGTCCTGGCTGGCTGCTGAGGCTAAGATTTGCGAATTGCCAGTTTGCCACACCAAATTTTGGACATTTGTCAAAACAAGAAATAACTTGCAATCAAAAAATAAATACCATTTCGAATTATCGCCGATAATCATAAGTTATCCCAAGAAACCGTTTTCTGATTGCAAGTTATTTTTGGTCCAATGATTTGCTGATAAGGGTCCTCCTCCGCCTTTTAAATGAGCTAAATTTAATTTAATTGGTTGCATAATTACTTAGTTGCAAAAGGATAAGTACTGTGGTCTGACTAGTATTCCTTATTTTCTTTACAAATGTCATTTTAAAATGTATATAATAAAAGTCGACCTGGCCAAATTTTGCTTTTGTCTTTCGTCAAATATAACTTGTCAAATCATGACAGTACGTAGTGGGAGTGAGACTGATAAAATATATCAAATGTCTGCGTTCGGATAGATCTCTGAGGCTGTGAAGTTTACTCTGATCGAGTGTTTACTCGCTACGCGCAAGAAGAGAAGACGACAGGAGGGAAGAGAAACGATGGAAGAGCACGCTGAAATTTCAGAAAATTTAGAGTAAACTTCTACACTCCAAATTGAGAATAACAAATTCCGGTCAATCCTTACTCTCCTCTCCGTTCCTTTCCTTTAATGTCAAGTTTCTGGAGCACAGCCTAAGACTAACATATTTTCTCCTCAAGTCTGGTCTGCGAGTCAGCCAACAATTACAAGAATTTTCTCCATAACTAATGCGAAAACTTAATATACAGCAAAAAGTTTCATTCTGGTATCAATCCTACCTAAAGTCAAATACAAGATGTTCTTACTGAGACAAATATCGTGCCTTTGGATTATTTTCTTAGTTATCAAAGCGTGCGACCAAAATTTTTCTCAAGCTGTTTTCAATGAGAAAACCACCACCAAGAAGCTGCACTGGGTTAAAACAACACAAGGCCTAAGTGAGGTGATGAACTGCCCTTATCCAGAAATTATATCCACACGAGTGGAGAACTCTTCTACTGACTGCTCATATGAGGCATCCAGTGCCAAAAAAGAAAAAGGAAAAAAAAAATCCAGCAAGGTAGATGCCTATTCATTTTCTGTTTTGATGCATTGAAAGTAACAAAATATGCCAGCATGATATGCCTACATTTCAATGATTGTTTCATATTTTAAATCTGGTAATATGGTGATGCAATATGTAAACAAAATTTGGAATAATAATGTGTGTTAAGCATCTACTGAAACATATTCAGGGAGGATTTACAAAAGAGACAAGTACTAGACTAATTCTTCTATAGTTAATTTGATTAAAAGAAAAAGTTGAGAGCATCTCCTTCTGAACAAGACATTGGAGCTACAAAATCTAAGCAAAAACTAGAGGACGACAAACAAGAAATGACCATGCACCCAAAGCAGTATCATTTCAAGGGAACGCTTCTCTCAAATAATTACTTAGAAATTGACCAGATCATACAATTCAAAATCACACATTTACCAAATATAGGGTGAAAAAATCTATGAAGATCCACTCCTGCAAAGAAATATCAAATATAACTTGCATCAGTAGCAAGAATTTTGAAAGTTAAATAATGTAAACACTTAACATTGGCAAATTCGGTGAACTTGCATTTTATAATGCATCTATGACACCTCGGTGCAATTAAAATATGATGTTTCATGACCATGATGTGTGGAAGATATTTTTTTCCTTTGCACAAATATAACTGAAAAATCCAAAATTGCATTATGTCATACAATTTCAAAATTTAAACAGCATAAAAATCAAACAAAAACGGACAATTGTAAGACACTCCACTTCAATTCTGTACCAATTAGGTCTTCAACTCACCCCTGCTAAAGATCCAAACGAAAAAAAAAAAATTCCCTCCATATCCCATTTTCGTTCTTTCTACTTCTCCATGACTTTTCTTATCACCTAGTTTTTCCTCATTCCAACTCTCCATATAAACTCTCAATAGAAACGAATTGAACCAAAGTAACCATTCTGTTTAAAATTTTAGACAGAAGAGGGACGAGTGATGAGGTTAATAAAAAAAAAAACCAAGGTCTAGTGACTGGAGGAAGATTCGTGTTCACATATTTGTCACATGGGACAATTTTGTGACCTCTAAAGATATTACCCTCATGCAGAAATCAACATACTTTACTATGCTACATGAGATCATCCCAACATGAAATTGTCAAGCCCTCACAACGCCCCACAAAAAAGAAGAAAAGGGAAAAGAAGAAGAAAGAAGAAAGAAAGAAATAATGATAAAGTATAACCTTGTTATCCGGATTGCAGCTACTTCAAAAGGTTAAGGAGATGCTCTATTAGCTATATACACAATGAAAACAAACAGAAACCAAACTTAGTCGCTTCACAAAAATAGTTTTCATCAAAAAAATAAATAAATAAGGAGTTGATATGTAAATATTATGTTCATCAAAAGAATATTCAGTCTAAAAGTATAATTGCATATAAAAAAGAAAAACTCCAACAGAATATATTAGATGGTGGCTATTAAAGTCATAGAGACGTACTCAACATCTTGCCGGGATTCACTCCATCCAGGCTCATAAGCTTCTAGAAATGCAATTTTGGCCTTGTTGGGGAGGTCATGAGGATGAACAAAAGGGACATTTGGCGGCCATCCAAGCGCTACTCGGATGTTATTGCATGGCCCATCAGATGTGCGTATGTGATCCTCACATGGTCCCAGTCTACAAAATTTCATCTTGAGCCCTTTTTTTTCTGCTATTTCCATAACCTTCTCCTTTAAAACCCTTTGTGCCTCCAGTCTTAGCCTCTTGGAAGGAGGGAGAGACTTTTGACTAGAAGAAGTTTCTCTTTTTTTCTTTAACGAAGCTTTCAATGAAGCTGAGACAAAGCAATCAAAATATAATTAAAAAAAAGATGTATCAATTTTGGTGGGTGCAATTTGAGAACTGCTTGGAAATTCATCAAATATTGATAAAATCAAAATTTTCATTTATTTTTGTTTGTGAATATTTGAGCAAATTCCGATACACAGCCTTTTAGACTAATAGAGAACATATTTACAGTTCATTTTTAATTTTGATATGCATTGTCAGCATTACCAAGCTTGTGAAATAAATGTTATGCCAACATCAAATGAAAGAAAAGTCAATACACATACACAGTATATGTTACTTAGGCATCAGTGTTCATGGGTAATTTGGTTTTATTAAACTCAAAAAAGGATATTTTAATTAATGAAATTCGGGTTATTTTTATTTTTGAAATTAAGATCCAATTAATGACCACCTGAAGTTAATCTCGACAGAGGTGCCAATACAGGCCAGTAAGTACAAAGTTTGTGAAGTAGTTTTCACTAAAGTGGGAAATTACCAGCTTGCCCATCAGGGAGCATTATCTGTGCAGCATTCCTGGAAAACAACTGATCAACTGGGTGTGATCTCTGCATGAAGTCACTGACTGGTATTGCGTTCTGAAAGCGGGGCTCGACGCCATAGCCTGCGGCCTGCATCTCAGTGGAACTGAGAGTGGCGATGGATTTAGGCATGAGTTTAAACGCCAGTGAGCACCTGCCATGGAGGTTGTTCTCAAAAGGCACATCAGTCCTGTGCAAGGCGGGCATGACATAGCCGGCTGTCTCTTGGTAAAGGGAGAGGCCGGGATAAACTAAGACGTCGTGTGGGCCGAGGTTGGTGTCGGCGAGGAGCCAGCAGCCGTTAAGATCCTTGATGTGGAGGCCAGGGCTGTCAGGTTTAATAAGGGTGAGCAAAGTTTTGTCGAGCTGGTGCTCGTAGTGAAGAGGGGAGAGCTGAGTGTGGGGGTGGTGGGGGCGTGCGAGAAAAGAGGGCCGGGAGTGGCAGCAGAGAGAAAGGACGGAGGAGGAAACCTCATGGTTTCTCAAGGGAAGATTGTCTAAAAGATGATGGAAAGAGCAGGTGCGAAGGTTGAGGGAGAAAGTGAGGGCATCTAGGACGCAGCGAGCAGCCTTGGCGAGGATAGAGAAGGCGTGAGGGAGGGCGGATGGGGAGAGATGAGAAGGGTCGAGGAGGGTGAGGCCAGGGCGGTAGTCGAAGGTCTCTTGGGAGAGCTGAGGGTCGGCGTAGTAGCCGGAGGTGCGACACCACTCCATCCCCATCATCTGCTCCTGCTCCTCCATCATCGGCTCCTCCATCCCCATGGAGCTGCTTTTGTGATTGAAGTAGAGAGGAGCAGAGTGGAGGCAGGCCTGCAGCAGGGCAGCATCGTGAGGCGCGAGCTGGAGAATGACAGCAGAATTCTGAGAAAGAGACTGGGTGAGCATGGAGACTGAGAGCTGGTAAGAATTACACGGGACTCCCTCCGAAGCTATCAAATCCGACATCTTCACTCGCGCAATGCCGCTTGACACAAGTGGGACCGGGACCTGCATTGCCACCATGACTTGACTTGACTTACTTCAATTGAATTGAATTGCCCAATCCTCCTCCGAATTCCGATCAGGCGATCACCCTTCACCCTTTGCCCTTTGCCCTTTGCCCTTTGCCCCTTTGCCCCTTTGCCCCTTTGCCCAGCCCGGATCTGCCCCTGCCCCTGCCCCTGCCCCTATATATATTCACGTTGCAGGAGAGGAGAGGACCTCGGAATAGCCATCCCGATGTGACTTCCATCAGATGATGAGGCTGTCCGGGAATTCGGATCCAACGAACAACATACTAACTGGGCTGCTCTGGGCTCGGCTTCTCAGTTCTCAGCCCAAATCTATTTTCAGGCTCTCAGCTAAAGAAGAGACTACCCTTCTCCCTTCTCTCCCACTAGGGGTGAAAACGGTCACCGTTTCGACCGTCCTTTCGTTTCGTTGCGTCCAAAACGAAACGAAACGGTTAAGATTTTTTGTTGTGTTTTATAAACGAAACGGTTAACGAAAGCTTAGAACAGTTTCGTCCATGTGTATTTTCGTGGTATTTTCGTGATTTCGACCGTTTCGTTTTGGACGAAACGGTTAACGCAAATGGGTGATCAATTTCGTTTTAAAACAAAACGGTTAACGAAATCGACCGTTTTCGTGGTCGTTTTAGACGTTATGCAGCCATATCTCCCACCTTACCAATTCTGGGTCCTCACCGTAAGATTCGCGAATTGCCACACCAAAAATAACTTGCAATCAAAAAATAAATAGCATTTCGCTAAAACCCTACTCGATCGTATGCGAATTATCGCCGATAATCATAACTTATCCCCTCAAAGCGTTTTTCTGATTGCAAGTTATTTTTCATCCAATGATTTCGTTGCATAATTACTTAGTTGCAAAAGGATAAGTACTGTGGTCTGATTAGTATTCCTTTTTTCTTTTTAACAAATGTCATTTTTAAATGTATATAATCAAAAGTCGACCTGGCCAAATTTTGCTTTTCCTTTCGTCAAATATAACTTGTCAAATCGTAACAGTACTTGGATATTATACTGTACCCCAAGTACCATGACAGTATGTAGTGGGAGTGAGACTGATGAAATATATCAAATGGTACACTCCGTCTGTGCTCAGATAGATCTCTAAGACTAACATATTTTCTCCACAAGTCTGGTCTGCGAGTCGGCCAACAATTACAAGAATCGTCTCCATAACTAATGCAAAAACTTAATATACACCAAAAAATTTCATTCTGGTATCAATCCTACTACAGTTAAATACAAGATGTTCCTACTACCGTCAACTTTGAAAAGAAAGGAACAAGGAGTGGCTCTCGCCACCTAACCTTCAAAAAAAAAAAAAAAAAAAAAAAGGAAGGAAGAAGAAAGCCATTCTGACACCAATCAATACATCTTATTGGATGCGTTTGGATAGGTGTGGGAAGAAGAGAAGAAGGGAAGAAGTATTGGAAAGTGTGTAACTTTGTGAAGAGTTTGAATTGTTTATAATTTTCTTTTTCTTCTTCCTTCTTCTTCTTCTTCTTGCTTCCAACGATTCAAACGCACCCATTGCTCAAAGAAATCAGATCTTAGACGTTTCTACTGGGTGCGTTTGGATAGGTGTGGGAAGAAGGGAAGAAGTGGGAAGAAGTATTGGGAAGTGTGTAATTTTGTAAAGAGTTTGGATTGTTTATAATTTTTTTTCTTCTTCTTCCTTCTTCTTCTTCTTTCTTCCAACAATCCAAACACACCCACTAAGACATCTTGTGACACAATTTCATCACATGCTTCATCATTTGTTTCTTCTAAAGCCTCCTGCTGAGGTGTTCAAACAATACTCTCTTACTACCAATTGAATATTTTTACCTGGTCTAATGCTAAGCCTTCAATTTAATAAATATAATTTCAGCAGCACAAAAGTATTAAAATAACTGTAAAATGTTAGTACTACAATATAGTTGTGTAGCTAAAAAATGTTAGATAAGAGGAGGATCTAATGTTAACGAGAGTGATGATAAATGTGATTTAAAATGATTGAGTTATTGTTGAAAATAAAGATGATTAAGGAGCAAACTAGCCTCAGAATAATTATCGTCATAGGCTAGTTTAGGTTGCCATCCAACCTTTTTTATATTTATATAAAAAGGGGTTGCAACTTTTTCTATTTTTAGAAATTAGAACGTTAGAGTCCAAACTGTAAATTTTTTACCTTACAATTTTACCGTTACTTTTCTCAGCTTATTTATAAGCTTGTACAGTACTTGTAAAAAGAGAGAATAATAGAAAATATTATTCACCACAAATCCGACTCAAAAATTAACATGGTATCAGAGCCATTCTGTTAACCAAGCTTCCGCAAAAATCAGAAAACCGAGTTAACTCTCTACAGTCAATATGACTGATGAAAATTCCTCAACAGCAAATCCAACCAGAGATCAAATAACCACCATCATAAAACCAAATGACTTTAATACCTCACAAAAACTTACTAATGCACTGCTGAATGGAAAAAACTACATTCCTTGGGCAAAATCAGCCAAAATAACTCTCAAAGGCAAGGGGCTGCTGAATTATATCAATGGGAGTAGACTGAGACATACAGATAATGCTCAAGCTCAAGAAGATTGGGACATGATCGACAGTCAAGTAATGACTTTGATCATGAACTCCCTTGAGCCAGGCCTATCTGTGACCTTCTGCTACTGTGAGACAGCACAAGAACTGTGGCTGGCCATCGAAAAACAATACAGCAATCAAAAGAGCCATGCACAGATCTACCATCTCAAGCAAGAAATTGCAAAAATAACCCAAGAATCAAGAGACATACCCGAGTTGATCGGGCATGTCAGAGCCAAATACGAAGAATTAAAGCTGTATAGACCTCCAACCACTGACCTTAATGTGCTTCAAGAGAGGGAGGAGACTGATCGGGTCTTTACCTTTCTGGCAGCCCTCGACTCTAGCTATGACGCCATTAGAGCTCAAATCCTCCTCTCAACAGATAAGCTGTCCTTCGATGATGTCACTGCCCGTATTCGTCAGGAAGCTACAAGGCGAGTTGCGATGGGAACCTCTGAGACGAACTCGAAATCAGAGGCACACGCCTTCTCAGCCCAACACCTCCATGACGGAAAAGGGAAAGGAAAGGGGGAACAAGTGAAGTGCTCTCACTGTAAGAAAGAGGGTCATCCTCAAGAAAGATGCTGGGTACTTCACCCCCACCTGAAATCTAAGCGGGGAGACAGAGGCCAAGCAGAGACGGCGAAAAAGAAAGACTTTGGGAAAACCCCAGATAGAAGAGAGGGGGAGCGAGCGGCGTTTGTTGCGTCGAATAGCGACTCAAACGAAGGGGGAGCAAAGGGGTCAGCTGGTGCGAGTCGAAATGAGTCTGATCGAATTGATCGACTCGAAGCTATGTTAGCCTCGCTCTTGAATCAGAAAACGGGCCAACAAATGGGCCAAGCAGGTTTATTTGAAACTCAGCTCAATTTTCTCTCTAGTATTAATAATTCCAGCCTAAAAAACGTGCTGACCAAATTACGTACAGTTTCTGGTGATATTAGTAGGAATGCTAGACCTGAATTTGAATTAGTTAATAAATGTCTTAATGTTGGACTCTCTACCAAAAATGCTCCTCAAATGTGTACAAAATGGGTTCTTGATTCCGGAGCTACCGACCACATGACCGGAAATAAAAACTTGTTAAACACATACCGGCCTATTCATGATAACCAATATTTTACCGTTGCTAATAATGAGAAAGTAAAAATTATTGGTTGGGGAATGATTAATATTTTCTCTAAAAACTTTATTCAAGTTGTTTTTTATGTCAAGGATTGTTCCGTTAATTTACTTTCGGTTAGTAAACTTGCAAAAGATTTGAATTGCGAAATTATTTTTAAAGGAAAAAATGTTATTTTTCAGGATTTAATCACCAAGGAGAAGATCGGTGAAGGTCATTTAGAAAATGGATTGTATTTTTTGGATAGCAACAAGTCTATTTTCAATACTAGAAAAGACGAGGATTTAAGTAAACTTTGGCACAAGCGTGTGGGTCACCCTTCCGACAAGATTTTAAAGTCTATGTTTAATTTTACGATGATTGATTGTAGTGATTGTGGTGTTTGTAAACTTGCTAAGCAAACTAGACTTCCTTTTTGTAACTCTAATTCTAGAAGTAATGGTATTTTCGAACTTGTTCACTCCGATGTTTGGGGTCCGGCACCCGTTGTTTCTCATAATGACTTTAAGTATTTTGTTACTTTTATCGATGACTTTTCAAGAACAACTTGGCTTTATTTAATGAAAAATAAAAGTGAAGTGTTTTCTCATTTTCAAACTTTTTCAAAAATGGTAGAAACTCAATTTGACAAAAAGGTTAAAATCTTTCGAACCGATAATGGAACGGAATATATCAATCAAAATTTTTCGAACTTTATGAAAGCAAATGGAGTTCTTCATCAAACTTCTTGTATTTACACACCTCAACAAAATGGAGTTTCCGAAAGGAAAAATCGCCATTTACTTGAGGTAACTAGAGCTCTTCTTTTTCAAAATGAAGTTCCAAAACGTTTTTGGTCGGAAGCCATACTCACCGCTACTTATTTGATAAATAGGTTACCTAGTGCCACCTTGAATTTCAAAAGCCCGTTAGAAATTCTTTATGGAAGAAAAATTAATCTTAATCACTTACGAGTTTTTGGTTGTACTAGTTTTGTTCATAAAATTAGAAGTGATAAATTAGATGCTACATCTATTAAAACTATTTTTCTAGGCTATTCTTCTCAAAAGAAAGATTACAAATGCTTTGATCCTAAAAGTAAAAAGTTTTTTATTTCAAGGGATGTTATTTTTTTTTTAAAATGAGCCGTTCTTTAAAAATAATCTTGAAGAACCTAAAGATAGCTCTACCTTTGATGATTTTATAACGTATGGTACCACTAACCTAGAAACAAGAGAAGCTCTTGTAGAAAATGCAACTCGTGTAGGTAGTCAAGATGGTGAAGAGGATGAGACACCTCAACTTGAACCCGAGAATGAGGAGGCCGATCATCAAGAGGAAGCTCCATTGAGAAGATCAAATAGGCAAACTCAACCTTCCACAAGACTACAAGACTTCATTACGTATTCGGTACAATATCCGATACAAAATTACATCTCTTATGACAATATCTCAAAAGAACATTTTGCCTTTATAAATTCTTTATCAAAAATAGAAGAACCAACTAATTATGAGATGGCAAAAAATGATCCAAAATGGTATAAGGCAATGGAAGATGAACTTCATGCCTTAGAAAAAAATCAAACTTGGGTGTTATGTGAACTACCAAAAAAGAAAAAACCGGTTGGTTGTAAGTGGGTTTATAAAATTAAATACCATAGTGACGGTACCATAGAACGATATAAGGCTAGATTGGTAGCTAAAGGTTATACTCAAACCCATGGTATTGACTATCATGAAACCTTTGCACCCGTTGCAAAAATGAATACCGTTAGGATACCACTTTCCATAGCGGCAAATAAAAATTGGACCTTGCACTAAATGGATGTAAAAAACGCTTTTCTTCAAGGGACACTTGAAGAAGAAGTGTATATGTCCATACCTCCCGGTCACAAAAAAGAAGGTATTCCTAATCTTGTTTGTAAGTTAAAAAAATCTATTTATGGATTGAAGCAATCTCCACGGGCATGGTATGGCAAACTTAGTCATTTTCTTTTATCTTGCAATTTTAGAAAAAGTGGAGCCGATTCATCTCTCTTTATTAAACACAATACCTATGGTACCACTGCGGTTTTAGTTTATGTCGATGACATAATCATAACCGGTAATGACCAAATGGAAATTGAAAAAATTAAGACGAGTCTAAAACAAAAATTTGACATTAAAGATTTAAGCAAATTAAAATATTTTCTTGGAATAGAAATAGCTCACTCATCAAAAGGGCTATTTATTTCTCAAAGAAAATATACTCTTGATTTGCTTAAAGAGACCGGTAAATTAGGATGTAAGCCGGCCAAAACACCAATAGATGTAAACGAAAAACTTGATAATGAAAAAGGTGAACCATTAAAGAACATAAGCCATTTTCAAAGACTTGTAGGTAAATTAATTTACCTAACCGTTACAAGACCAGACCTATCCTTTGTCGTAAGCCAAATTAGTCAATTTATGCATGCACCAAGAACACCTCACTTAGATGTTATTAATAGAATATTAAGATATCTAAAAGGATCACCCGGAAAGGGAATTTGGATGAGGAAAAATTATACTAATACAATATGTGGCTATTCCGATGCAGATTGGGCCGGAAGTTTTGATAGAAAATCAACTACCGGTTTTTGCACATTTGTAGGCGGAAATTTAGTCACATGGAAAAGTAAGAAGCAAAATGTTGTGGCACGATCAAGCGCGGAGGCGGAATATCGAGCCATGGCATCTACCGCAAGTGAATTGACATGGATCAAGCAATTGCTAGCAGACTTGAACATCAAACATGAAGCACCAATGAAGATGTTTTGTGATAACCAAGCGGCAAGACACATTGCGGCAAATCCCGTCTTCCATGAGCGGACCAAGCATATTGAGGTGGATTGCCACTTCATTAGAGAGAAAGTTCAATCAAAGGAAATTGAAACTCCTTTTGTTAAGAGCGAAGACCAATTGGCGGATATCTTTACAAAAGGATTGAGCAATAAGTCTTTCGACAATATTTCGTGCAAGCTAGGATTATTAGACATTTACAATCCTAGCTTGAGGGGGAGTGTTGAAAATAAAGATGATTAAGGAGCAAACTAGCCTCAGAATAATTATCGTCATAGGCTAGTTTAGGTTGCCATCCAACCTTTTTTATATTTATATAAAAAGGGGTTGCAACTTTTTCTATTTTTAGAAATTAGAACGTTAGAGTCCAAACTGTAAATTTTTTACCTTACAATTTTACCGTTACTTTTCTCAGCTTATTTATAAGCTTGTACAGTACTTGTAAAAAGAGAGAATAATAGAAAATATTATTCACCACAAATCCGACTCAAAAATTAACAGTTATGTTATGTACCTGCCAATAGTTTCTTCGCTCTTCTTCTGGCCATCTTTGTGTGCCTTGTCTCTGATGCTATGTAAGGCTGATGTCATTCCTTTTATTATGTCATTGGAATTGATAAAATACTTAGGTGGAATGAGTGTTTATATATATTTTATAATAAAGGAAAGGATAGATCTGAAATTTATTTCTGATATCTATTGAGAGCAGTGCTACCGATAGTATATATGATGAGAAACCGAAAATTGATTACTCCCTTGGTTTACTAAAGTATTTACAACAATTTTTCGTTTTACATCTATTAATTTTTTGTTTTACATCTATTTCAATTTCATGGATTGCACATAAAAAGCAATCTCTTACCAACTCATGTATTTGGTCATTGCTAGAACCAATTACTTACCAACTCATGTATCAAGCGAGCGAAGCTCGATGTCCCACCCTAGTTCAAGTTAATCTGTGTTGTGAAGCAGGATTAAGTCCCTCCGACAGATCCGGTCAGGCGGTCAGCCACAGCCCTTACTTTCTCTCCTAATCTTCCATCTGCCATTATGATTGTGGAGCACAGCCCTTAATCACGTAACCTGATAAAATAATCTCTAAATTTATTATTTACGTGCACATTAAACTATTTGTGCGTTAAATATTATGCGTAAACATTCACTAAAGTTTATTTAAACACATTATAGGCATTTATTGCTTTTTTAAAACCAATATGGGCCCGATTCTAAATCCTAGAGATACAAAAATGACAAAAAAAAAAAATTGTAAATTCTCAACAAATATCTAATGGGCCGTTTGGATTGCTTAGGAATAGGAGGAATTTCCTATTCATAAGCATAATGTATTGAAAAATGTATAATTTTGTGAAAAGTTTGAATTGTTTATAATAAATTTTGCGACTGTTGTTGTCGAGGCGGTAATGTAGCTCTTCGAATATCTTCCAAGCATCAAAATATGAATGCATTCGCCATTCGCTATAAATTAATTGTTCGCACGAGAGAAAGAAACTCGACAGCTGGTGTTAAGATTTCAATGATAGAAAGTAATAGAAAAAATTAAATACACCTTATCACCGCAAAAAAAACTTAGGCATCAACTGACTAGATTTTTACATTATTAAAAGCTATAATAAAGCTGGCCTAGGGGCACGAATCCCCAAAAACAAAGCCAACGCAATATAATGGACAATTAGTCTTAACCAATTTACAAGCAAAATGGGTAGAACATAACGCCAGCGCGAGGTGTGGTCACAAGTACAAGGAATTCGGAAACATGATTCTTCTGCGTAAACTACACTCGCAAAGACGAATTTTTCTCCGACTCCATTTCTCCTATGCTTGTGCAGCCGCACTCAACTGACACAAAAAATTATATATATATATAGAGAGATTAATATGCACTACGGTGCATATTAAACTTTCTCAATATGACCCAGGTGCCACGCACGTACGGTATATAATACACAAAATAATAAGGGAAGGGATTCCGTTCATTGCTACTGCCACAGTACCAGTGGAACTGCAATCTCAGTTTCTTCGCTCCACAATAAATAACAGAACATCACTTCCGATTTGAGACACAATGTGCATTGCAGGCTGCGCAACCATATTATCACTCTCCTAACTCACCAACTACTCTCTTACATCAATTGAAAATGGGAGTACCACAAATCAAGGGAAACTCGCATTATTAGATTACAAAAACGTTCTTAACGTGCATCAACAGTAACAAAATCAACTAAATTTGAAATAAGTGCTTAGGGAAGAGAGTAAAACAACTTTCACAAGTTTCACTCATCACCTCCCTGATTTCAAAATTCAATCTATTCTATTAAACAGCCTCATTATAATTATGTCCAAAAAAGATAGAATAATAAATAATATAATATATAATTTCATCTGCTCTTCCTTTTATATGTAGACAACAAGGCCACTCAAACACAAACCTGAAAAGAGTACTATTAAGATGTCTGTAAGTAGCATATTTGTCAACAGATACAGACTCCACACAACAAGGTTAATGTTTATGTTTAATATACAAGTTTATTTTCATCATCACAACATCTGGACAGAAATGAACAACACGTTAAAGACATTTTTTTCCCCTGACTCAACTCCCCCGTCCCCTCCCCTCTGAGAGCCCACACATCTTCTAACCACTGGTCCTCAGTGAGGTTGAATAAAGCATATGTCCATTCATGAAAATATTTTAATTAAAACAAGATGCATAGTAAATCCACCCATATAACCTAAGCTCCAGTCGCGTATAGGCGTGTCCATTCCTTGGCTGTGATAATTAGAAATATTCAGAACGAATGATGAATTATCGAACATTGTCATACACAATTTTCCCATGCTTTATACTAAAGCGAGAGATTATTGCTTCAGTATGCTTCTTTTAGCACATAGACAGCAGGTACTAATAAGTAATGACTAATTATCTTGACTGAACTATCCAAAACAAGGCCCTAGAGATAATAAAAGAAAGAAAAGATGAAAATTGAATCATTATTTGGTACCGGCAGCAAAGAAGCTCAACTATAAACAGTCCCACGTGGAAGAAAAATAAGCAACTATAATAGTTCTATTTGATATAAGATGGTTTAGACCAAAGAAAATCGTGAGCTATGATGAACTTGAGGAATACTTTTTGGTACATTGCGATAAAATCAAACCGTTAGTTTTATAAAAGAAGAGCTGAAACCGTATAGCACTTTATAATTACCTGTTTCAACAGCCTCAGTTTCGTTGGCTTTCCAATGTTTAGCAACATTGTCAGAAAGTGGGTCATCTGGGTTTGGAGCGCTAAGAAGCGCTTGAATACTGAAAAGTTAATGAATTACTTTCATAAGAAAGAGCAAAAGGCATAGCACAATAGGAAAGCGAAGAAAAAGAAAAGGTTACCTTAAAAGAACAGTACGGATCTGGAGTGCAGGACTCCATTTATCCTTCAATATATCAAGACATATCCTTCCAAGCTACAGACACGAACGACATGTTTGTTAGTTCAGAGAAATGTAGAGAGAAATGATGCACAAGAAAAGGTTGGAGGATTTGAACTGACCTTATCAATGTTGGGATGGTAAATTTTGGTAAGAAAGCGGACCTGTTTGAGAAGAAAAGTGTGATAAATATTTGCAGCAAATTGAAATTGAGGAGAAAGCATTAGCATACCTTGGGGGGAGCCATTGGATAGTCTTCAGGCAAGAAGAGCTCGAGCTTGAAAACCCCACCTAAATGAATGAAGAGATTTGAAAGAGATGGAGTCAATAATGAAAAGGAGTAAGTAATTGAGGAAGATGAGATGGGAGAAATTAGGGACTAGCCTTCATAAGGAGACTGGGTGGGGCCGAGGATCATGACATTGAAATAACGCATGTTTTCTTCGGATGGGGATGCGCTGATACCAGGAGCTGAAAGGAAGGAAGAAGATGAAGATGAGTTATTTGCTAAGCTAATTGATCATCGGTAATTGTAACCAAAAGTACCTACCCGGTTCGCTGAGCAGTCGCTGAGTTTCCTGTTTCACAAATTCAACACAAAGAAATTCAAAAGAAAAGAAATTCAACAGAAAGAAATTGAGATGGAGGCGAGGCGATAAAGCAAAGCGAAGAATTGAAAATGTAATGTAATGTAAAAAATAACCTTGATGATCCGACGAGGGAGATTGCTGTTGGCCATCTTAGTTAGATCCGGATAGGGTTAGGGTTTCGTTAGATCCAGAAAGAAGGAGTCGCTTGCGCTTGCCCTTGCCCTTGCCCTTGTGCTCGCCAAAAAGTACAAAAAAGATATGATAATTCCCTTACTTATAATTAATTACCAAAGCCTCCACTTCTTTTATGCACCACAGCACCAGCACCACCCTTCACTCCTTCAGCCTTCACGGAACGAGTTCAGATCTGGTGCCGCGCGGCACACCGTGTAGCGCGGCATCGTAGCCGTCTGATCAAGATCCAATGGACAAGGGAGTCCCGTGCATGTAACCTAGATTGATAGGCCCGTAAAAAATGAACCGTCCGATCAAGATCAGACGGCTCGTACGCGCGCTACACGGTGTCCCGCGCTACACGGGATTCGGGTCCTTCACGGAACTGATCCGCTCCACGCTTTTTATCTCAGCCCTCTGATTTAATCTCCACCGCTATAGATGCTTGTTCAATAATATAATCATTTCATCTCAACTTCTTTTATTGTCTACTCTTACTTTTGTTACTTTTGTTGCTTCTTCAATAATATAATCGTTTACGTTTTATTTATATCATAATTATATATTTCTCATTTAACATTTACTTTACTTTTTGTACCTTCATTTCTTTTTTGCTTCATTAATAATATTTATTCAACATGAGAGCAACAACAATATTAAATGAATTCTTGTTATTGGTAATCTAAGATAACTATTTCTTTCGGTAATGCAAACCATATTCCCAATTGAGCATAATTTTATATTTTTTTTTTCATTACAAGTACATTAGGGTGTTTTCTTTCAAGATCAATCATAAATTCAGGATAACAATACAAAAGTCAACGCATGGACTTAGAATGGGGAAATTATCACATGTCAAGGTGTCAAGATGCGTTGGATCGTTCAGGTAAAAGATGAGGAAACGAATCTGTGAACGCATAAAAATTATTCATCGTTATGGGGCCGTTTGGATCACTTAGTAATTTGGAGAATTTAAAAAAGTTGCAATTTTTAGAAATAAATTTATTGAGAAGTGTGTAATTTTGTGAAAAATTTAGATTGTTTATAATAAATTTTTAGTAAGAAGATGAAATTCTTCTAATTTTTGGGGAATCCAAACGACCCTACAGTTGGAAGTCAACTTGTGGCACGAAACAGTACTTCAAAAGTATGCGTGCCGTGTGCGTGTTCCTATCACAGTATAACTTTGATTTGATGAGTATGCAACTTTACCATGTTCTAGCTGAAATGAAATCCTGTGGCGCGGGACACATGATGTAGCGCGCCACTTTAACCGTCTGATCAAGATCTAATGGACAATGGAGGTTCGTGTATATAACCTAGATTGATAGGCCCGTAAAAAATAAACTGTCCGATCAAGATCAGACGACTCGTACGTACGCTACAACATGTGTCGCGCAACAGTGAATCCGGATTCTGTTCTAGCTGCGTCGCTGCTTTTTCCCCCTTAATTTTAAAATAGATCTTATTCACAAGATATCACATGTGTCGTTATTTTCAATATTAATTTTTTTTCTTTCTTTTGGGCAGGTTCGCATCAAGCTTTTTTTTTTAATATATACAAACGTTGAACTCCAAACAAAATTCATTTCATTAAAGGGTCTGTTTGGATTCTCCAAGAAATTTGGAGAATTTCATTTTCTTACCATAAATTTATTATAAACAATTCAAACTCTTCACAAAATTACACACTTCCCAATAAATTTATTCCTAAGAATTGCAACTTTTCCAAATTCCTAAGCGATCCAAACAGCCCAAAATATTTGCTTAGAAGTTCGACTAATTTGATTAATTTAATATTAAAAATTGGATAGTAAAAAATGCATGCCATGTTTTAATTATTCGCGGGAAAGAGCTTAAATTATAGTGGCCATGTGATGCAGCATCGGGGACCACTGAATTACCATAACACATAGGCTCTGTTTGGATAGTGTGGGAATAAGAGGAATAAGAGAAGAAGTATTGGGAAGTGTGTAACTTTGTGAAAAATTTAGATTGTTTATGATAAATTTACGTCTAAGAAGAAGCTATTCCCTTATTCCTAAGCTCATACAAACACAACCATACAGAAGATAATAATACATAATGTAGAAGCCCTAACTAAATTTACGTCTAAGAAGAAACTATTCCCTTATTCCTAAGCTCATACAAACACAACCATACAGAAGATAGTAATACATAATGTAGAAGCCCTAACTATATTTTTCTTTTAATCGCGTTGTTCTAACAAACTATTTTGAAATTTTTTGGTTTTTTTTTTTACTTTTAATTGTATATATTAATTGATGTTATATTTCGGTTTTGTTGCGTCGAAATTGACTAGACCGGAAAATAAATAGTCCAAGTTGGAGTTGCAATATTTTACTGATGCTGACTCTGATGTATCAAGGCTGAATTGTTTTGTGGCCTTATTCCTTTAGGCTTTGATTTTTGTGGGAGTCAATTTAGTTCGCCAGTAGACTTGTTTCATTCTTTCTAAGGCTCCGTTTGGATGGCTTCTTCCCGGAATAAGGAATAAGGAATAACCACTTTTTACCAATAAATTTATTTCTAACCATCCAAACTCTTCACAAAAGTTACACACTTCCCAATAAATTTACCACTTCCCAATAAATTTTTTCCCTTCTTCCTTCTTCCTACCTTATTCTCAACGCATCCAAACGGAGCCTAAGAAAGAGGCCAAGAGGGCAATTTTATATCTGTTTATTTTTTGACATATTTGGCACTTTTGGTTCCAGGTAACAGGTTGGCAGGTTGCCATTACTCAGATAGTGTCATTTGTCAGATTTAATATTTTATCATACACAAAAAATTTGGAGATTTCGAGTTTGCACCTTGTTCTCTTGTATCGTATACTTCTATTAATTTGTTTTTGTTCTACTTGATGCAAGAAGCATCTCTATATTTTCGGGTTGATACTTTTCATTAGAAAAAAAAAATGTATATCATGTACGATTATAAGTGTTAATTCTACATTACTATAAATAAACATTTGAAGTGATTATGATCTTTTTTATTGGACCTTAAAAGTGTCAATGTTCCGGCTATAGTTGGCACCACGTGAGTGTGTTTGGATGAAAATCCAACATAACAAAACAATAACAATCAACTTTTTACTTCTTATCGCTTGCCAGCCACTGGCCAGCATGTCTAAAAAAAACTTTTATACTTCTTAGCGCCACAACATTATTTCAATGGTCATTCTACGTTCAATTGTCAAATTTTTTTTATCTAAAAATAATCGTTAATATGGAATAATTCATATTTCTTATCCATCCAAACACACTCTAGTTTTTGAAGTTTCCAAAATTATTGACGCCATCCATTTGTCTGAAAAAAAATTTGAAGCGTCTAGCCGAAAAAAAAAATAATGAAAAAATATTAGTTGCCAAGAAGTGGGAATCATAATCCGAATCGCATAACAAACAGGCGGAGGGTGTGTAGACATTCAGAAATAATAACTGCAATTTGCATACAAATTATGGTTTTGTTATTGTTTGTCATTGTTTAAACAAATAGAACATACAAATTAGTAAAAAAAAATGTACGTTTAAACAATCAAAGTGAACAAATACAGACAAATAAATTCAATATAGATAAGTTTCATATGCATATAAAAATCTAAACAACAATGTAAGAAATAAAATCTAACTCATAATTGAATAAGGTGAACACATAGACAAACAAACTGGACATATAAATAAATAAAGTGAACAAATACAATGCACTGAATAACGCATGGAGAGATGATAGATAGTAATTTCTGTAGAAATTCGCATCTATCTTTAGTGAATGCATTAACCTAGGCAGTGTAAGTCTTTAATCCGTTGTCTTCCCATCAATAATGGATGCCATGTGATTAATATCAAATATGTCCACAAAAAACTTGCAATGCGGGTTTTAAAAAAATCGTAGATGATTCGAGCCCCATTAACCTATTTTATAATGATGTTTTTATTTTATAAATGTACAATCGAAATATAAAATCCAATGCTGCAGATTTTATTTATCTAACCTCAATTGAGCATGTGAGTGAGTTCACAGCAGTTTTTTCAATGCCCTATCTGTTAGGAAATTGCCCAATTTTAATTTTGTGACTAATTACTAACTAATTAATCCAATTAAACAAAGAGCAAGAGATCTAGTACGTAAACCATTCGACACAAGAGAAAAGAGAGGTGGAATTGTACCTCCCGCGAAATCGTATTCGCGGGGCTCGATCCTACGGCATGGGAATCGATGGGGTGCTCTCCTTCGCCTCCTAATCGCGCGCCTCGAGTCCACCAAGGAAACTAACCATTCTCATAGGTCCTATGCTAGTAGGAACTAGAGGAATGCTCATCCCTTTACTATTCTTGAACTAATTTTAGGAATAGCTATTCTTAACACATGAGACCTATTAATAATCAATGGAAGAGAGCAAAAATGGAATAGAGAAAACCAATTTTCTCTCTTTGAAGGTGGCGGCTAGAGAAGGAGGCAAGAGGAGGAGAGAGAACTAGGGTTGGAAGGCACCAACTAGTGGTCCTTATATAGAGATCAAGTCCAACCTTCTCACCTCACTATTTACTCTTTTGCCATCACCTAAGGCCGGCCATATTAAAGGCCTAAATGGGCCTTTTCCATATTTTAATTAATCTCTCTCAAGCCTACTATATCAAATATATAATGGGCCTTTTCAATTGATTATCATTTCGGCTCATTACGGCTAATTAAATTAAGCCTATTTATTCAATATAATTCCTACAATTATATTAAATATTGTTGAGCATAATTAATCATCAACTTAATGATAATTACTTTGGGATAAGCATATGTCTTAAATTAATTTCTATATGATCCTTTTGATATAATTAATTATAACGGTTTGCAACAGTATATAATTAATTAATCAACACATCATATTTTTGCATTCTCCAATGCAAACAAATCAATTAATACATTGTATGGTTAAAATCCTATTTGTGTGACCCTTTGAGGATTTATGCTAAGTTGGACATGGAATTAAATCGCTATTTAATTCCAATAATCATAAGCGGTATCTAGCAACACGTTATGATTCCCAATTCACATAAATAGTGTACTGCTACAATATTTCAATCCTGCATAAGAGAATAAATGTATTTCCCTATTTTGATTCTTATGTCACACGATATCATCGTATAATCCAAGATAGGAATGTGTCATTCTTGCAGATTATACGTTTCTTGATCTAGAGATAATTGTATAAAGTTGCATGCAAACAATCTATCTCCATCAAGGGGCCCAAACAGATATCGTCACTCACTAAGTGAATTAATGAGGGACATACGGTTTTCTTGATGATTAACTTTTCCCCGCACAATTCAAGAGAACATAAATAAAGTCCGTATAGCAGCCCTTATCGGGAATCAGCGGTAGACAGTATTTATTGAACCTATCCTCATGTGGAAAAGATAAACATCTCAAACTTAGAACCAAAATCATAACGAAATAAACAATGACACATAACACAATCCATATGTTTATTTCGATGGGTCAAGTCCTGTACTATGTTCCATAACATACACATATGCAATTAAGTTGGTAACTCTTTACCTATGATTAGTAGAACTTAATCATCACTTAACTTGCATACTAATCTTTTAAGATAATTAATGTTCCTTGTTAATTATCAAGATTATGGACCGTTTAGATTTATTATTGTCATTCTAAAGAATGATCCACAGAGATCTACTATTCAGATCCTCAACCTGAATAATCTGTCAATAATAAACCTAGGAACAGATGATAAAATATCATCCCATACATAAACTAATAATTAAGTCATTAAATTATTGACTTCTAGGACATAACTCTAACAATCTCCCACTTGGCCTAGAGTCAATCAATAGTGACTTCTAGCCAACGAAGAATTGAGAACGATGTCATATATCTACATATATACATGTCTCGGACCTCAAAATAAATAATACGCTTAAAGCTAGTTACTCATACGTCTACCACGTATGGATGCATAATTGCATCTCGTATACTGCTCAAGGTAGAGGTCAAGTTAGAGTGTTCACTGTGTTCGCGAACCTATCCAATTTTGTTTGACCCTATATATATATACCACTATATATATGTTCTTGATCATCATCATATGATATCAAGTGATATTGTTATAGATCATATTTGAATCTCCAATGTAACATTGGGTTCTTTAGGAGTAAGTTGTGGTTCGAGATGCATAGAACCATAATAACTCGACTAAGAACTCGATCCGAAATAAACTTCTTTTATTGCTTCACAAGTTGCTATGTATTTTGCTTTGGTGACGGAAACGGTTGTAATATTCCATTTAGAACACCTTCTAAACTTACAACACCACCTTTTAGCAAAATATGTAGTTCAACTGTGATTATATCAATCTTTCGAAAAACTAGCATTAGTGTAATTAATTTACACAAGCTCTCTTTCATCTCAAGAGATGAAACATTATATCACTCTTTCTCATAAGGTACTCGAGGATATTCTTGACTATCGTCCAAATGTGTCTCTCTTGTATCCATTTGACAACTGTTTGTCATATCCTTTGGATACTACACATTGGGGCATATGCATAAATATGGCGTACGAAATGAAACTCATAATGAAAGAATGCTTGAACTATTTCATGCACTTTCTTGAATTGAGTTGCATTAGACCGAGTTAAACACTCAAGTCATGCCACGTAACGTACAGTTAGACATCCTTTCTTGGAGTGTAACTTTCGTGTTTCTAGAACACTTCGTCAATATATGCATATTTGTTCAAACCTAACATCCATCATAATCTATCTTTATAGATTTTGTTTCCTAGGATTAGGTGATTTCGCCCAAGTTCTCATTTGAGAAAGCATTCTCCAAAGAGATCTCGACAATATTCATTTTCTTAATGTTATTCCCAATTTAATGAATTGTTATCTTGAACAATACAAGTAATACAATTATGCTTCCACTGAATATCTTGTATATACAAGATACTTTTGACGAAGTTCAACTCCTTGACTTCATTGTCAAAACTTTTATTCCAATCTCCACAACACTTGCTTTAATCCATTAATGGATCCTTGAAGCATGCGTATGTTTTTAGCAATACATAAACCTCGATTTGTGTCAAATGCACAACATCTTCCTTCATTCATACGAAGAAGGCGGTTTTATGTGTTTTTCCATATATCGATATATATGAAATACAACTATCGCTAGAATGATCTTTATTGACTTATACATAGCCACAAGCAAGAAGTTGTGCTTTGTACGTAGTCAACTAGCCATCGACTTAGACATAGCTACAAGCGAGAAGCCGTGCTTTGTACATAGTCGATTTGTTATCCATGTCGATCTTTCCTTTTGAAGATCTAAATGTTCTTGATGGATTGCTCCTTCATGAACATCAACCAAGGTCTATACCTTGTTGTTATACATGGATTGCTCTTTAAAGATCATATGAATTCAAAACATATATGTGGAATCGGATCATTCCATCGTTTCTTTGTTTATCAACGGATTCTCATATGCTAAGTACGAGAATGTTGTGACAACCTATGCACCAAAACGGCTTAGGAAATCAACTCTCGTTGATCTTTTGTAGGATTGGTACTTGAGGTTCATGAACTTCTTCCACAACTATTTGTCGAACGAGTTCTTGACTCCTCATATATTCCATGAGTTTCTCGAATCATCATCAACTCGTGAGATGGTTGAGTCCTCATTGGAAGGAGCGTACTTTCAAAACACTTGTGAATGAAGTTTCGCTCAACTCCCACTAAGTACCATGTATGGAGTGACAAGTTTCCCATAAGAGTACTTCTTGTAGTGATGCATAAACTATTTTAATGCTCACTTTACTCCCACTACTTCTTCTTGAGAATTTCAATTCATCAAGACTACATTATGATTAGCAACAACTACTTTGTTCTTATCATATTCGTGGAAGCAGTGCCTTTTAATATAAAGCATCCTACAAATATATAGCGTCTTATTTGGTTTAAGCTTACAAGTCAACAATACTTGAAATAAGCTTCTCAACACCAAATCTTAAGAAGCATTTATACTTAGAGATCAAAATCTCGTAAGATATCTTCCTCAATAGACTTCGATGGAATACCATTCAGTGTAAACAATATTGTCCTCAAACATAATTCCCTAACACGAGTCGAATAAGTCAATTTGATTTATTATCGATCGAACTATACGAAATATTGTTCGATATCTCCATTCTTGGACATATTATTCCTCATGGAGCGAGTTGTGAAATCACTTTCATACTCTTTAGATAATATTTCAAATCATATGACTTAACTATTTACCATGATTAATTATAAGACCTTTTTTTCTTTCTCTTGAACGGTCTTTCAACTTTACACTTGAACTCCTTTGAACTAGTCAAAAGGTTCATACTTATACCTTATCAAATAGATATGTTAATATCTACAATGATCGTTGGTTAAGTAGTAAAGTATCAACAACCTTTCATTGCACAAGTACTTATAGGTCTTTATACATCGATATGTATAAGTCCTAATTAATTCACTTGTCCTTAAACCTTCATAGGTTAAAGGCGCTTATGTCATTTAACAAACATGATTCGCATACCAATCGATTTGAGATCGAATTGAATTTACGAGCTCTACGTTACGGAGACTCTCGTAATGCGATTCTCGTTTATGTATGTGACTAAGCGGTTATATATAACATGAAAGTCAAATACTTTATGTCAAATCTTACGCATCCTATTTGTCATTCAAAACTTGCTTATCTATTTCAAGCAAATTCAATCAAGATGCATGAAATCATATAAACAAATCTAGAATAAAAGAACTTGTCTTTTATTAAACATAATCATCCATCATCGAATATGAAATGGAGATAATTTTTGAGAGGTTAGGATAAAGGTATGCAACCTTGAATTCCTAAACAATCTCTTAATAAAGATAACTCTACGTATTCAATGGTAATGACTTAAACGAACAAGTCATTTCATATACGGAGTTTACTCTATATCTCTCGAACATTCTCTTATTCTTCATTGCCAACACATTTCGTTAAATGTGAGCATATGAACTAGTATCAAGTTACTAGTGTAAAATTAGAGATAGTGAGATAATTTGAACGACAAATACTTCTTAGGATTAGATCATTACAATCATGGTATTTCAGACAACTTTTCAAATGCCTCCCATAAACGGCAAATGAAACATCCCATGTGACACATGATCACAATCAAGAGTCTCGAAATTTCAACTCATACCTTGGCGAAGTATTTCTTGAATACTTAACCAATTACCTTTTTGCATCAACAAGTGTGCGAAGAAGGTAACATTATATCCTTTATAATTTCAAAGAGATCGTATGACAATATCAATAATCCTTGATATCGGAGATCAATATCTCTAGTTATCAATTAGCTAGTTAAATCTTTCGATTTGTAAGCCAATGAAACGTTCATGTATAAAGAAGAATCTCTTTGTCAACTCATACTCTTTATACTCGATCATAAATGATGGAGTTAATATCTACTTTCTCCAAGAACACTTTCTTGAGTAAGCGGATGAGAACGTACGAGTTAATTTTAGTCCATATGAATTCACTAATTCAAAGGTCTAGAAATTTCAAATGAGGATATTAGCCATACGCTTTATTGAATAACTTTTCGCCAAAAGTCAATCAATCATCGCGATGCTACGTTCGGATAGTTTGAGGAAAGTTTTTGGGAATTGACATACTCAAATTTCTCTTCACTAAGATCGTGTCTTAGGAATCGGTATTACTTCTTTAAGTAACTACCTTTTAGAAACGAGTTTGTTAATTTTCAAAGATTGATCGCAACAAAATTAACAATTTAAACATCTATAACAAAATCAATTTAAGGTCATTTAGTTTATGCAATTGTTTTATTTATGACAAATAAAACTCCCACTACATTTATTTAATGTCCCAAATGTAGTTGGTTTTCCAAGATCCCGGTTTTCATCAAGTAGAGCCTGCTATGGCACGTCACCCTACTTAATTAGACAAGGTAGGTTCTCCAACCAATCATATCGTTCTATATGATTCTTGGTTTGTGAATATCTAAGTATATTTACAAACTTCGCCCCGATGTCCAAACTCTAGTTGGGTCCATCGAAAAGTAACCTCTCACTATTTGCTCCTTGCAAATCTTAGCTATTTGCACCCCGACTACCGAATTGGCAATCATGACGTCCGCTTGGGCGGACCGCGCCATGAGTGACAATCGGCGTGAAGGGGATAGAGAGAAGGAGGGCGATTTCACTTAATCGAGTTTTAGTTGGGACTATCAATCATATGACACTTGTTTGGTGGTCGTGTAAGCATACACCCATACCTAGCCTATGACAATTCATAGCAATCACAAGCAATCATATATAAGCATCTCATAGTTGTGGGTTTGTATGGCTCCCGCTTGCATTAGTTTCGCCACATCGTCCATGGAGCAAAACTAATCTAATCCTTGTCCCTCCCACTAAATTCTATAAGGATCTAAATCCTATATAAAATAAAGGTACAAAATACATGTGAAAACACCCTATTCCCATCCTAACCTTAGGGGCATGCAAGCCTCACAAGTTACATCAAAAATTAATCAACAAATTAATTAATTAATGGCACCAAAGGCCGCATTACAAACATTCACACATGCATTCATTACAACCACAAGGCATTGAGTCTTGAGCCATACTAAACCCACTATCCACCTACAAAACAAAGTTAGCACATACAAGCACTTTGTTTCCAATTAACGATTTTCAAGCATCTTTGCGTATCGTTTGCTATAAGTAAATTCCGTGTACAAATTCTCAATTTTAAACAACCAAACTTGTTTAAATTCATTTAGAAAGTTCTTTCAACATCCCATAACAGAAAGGAGATCAAACAAGGAGTTTTCTAATTGTTTTCAACTAATTTGAATACTTAGAAAAACAGTAATTTATTAAAAAACGTAACTAATGGAATCCAATAAAAACAAAGGTTTTAGGTCTCCAAAAATTCTCAAATAAATTACTTAAGCTCCTTATCATAATTGTGATTACCAGTAAAAAATTCAAGAAGAGATCTTAAACCATCTGGGAGAATCAAAAATGACAAATCTCTTACAAGTGCACGAAACACCGTTATGAGACTTTCAGATTATCCTCTCAACCATTTGGTCTGTTAGACCACCTTCTAATCAGTTTTTATATATACAATATACATAGAAAAACTAGTTTAGTCTATAGGCTAACTATCCATGAAAAGAAAACCACCAAGTTCAGTTCAAAAAGTTCGAGTTACAAACTAAACAATCAACAAATTCTGTACTGAAACAGACTGTCGATCGAAATGTTCTAACCTAGTTGAAGGCCCAAACTTCCACGAAAAATTATGAAATTAATTTTCCTGGAATCCTAACTCAAAATAGAACAACTCCATTTAAACAGAATTTTTAAAGGAGTTCTCAGTTGGTACAGTTTATTAGAACAATCGATTTGCTCAACAAACTGGATCTGACAAGATCTTCGTTTTCATACTTGAAAACCCACAAATTAATCCGAGTCATACAACAATTTATACATGATCAGAAAGAGATTCAAATCCTCTTTATTTCTAGCCATAGAACACTGGTACTTATATTCAAAATATAAATCTTTCAAGCCATTCAAACAGGACAGTGCGAGCAGAAACTGGTTCTGCGCACTGTCGCCGTTTTATTCACAATAAATCTATACTAATTCAGAAAAATGTGAATCCAACGCCAAAAGAATCACAATCCAAAGATCTACAACTTTCATGTAGATGGAAAGATCTTCCAGAGAACATATCACATCGAAAAACGCGAAACAACACAGAAAATACCATTTCCAGACAGCAAACAAACGCATCATCTCTACTAATCCGTTAATTAGCCAATTTCTCTTAATTAAGTGTCAAAATAGCTTAAGTACGACCATGTGCTCTGATACCACTGTTAGGAAATTGCCCAATTTTAATTTTGTGACTAATTACTAACTAATTAATCCAATTAAACAAAGAGCAAGAGATCTAGTACGTAAACCATTCGACACAAGAGAAAAGAGAGGTGGAATTGTACCTCCCGCGAAATCGTATTCGCGGGGCTCGATCCTACGGCATGGGAATCGATGGGGTGCTCTCCTTCGCCTCCTAATCGCGCGCCTCGAGTCCACCAAGGAAACTAACCATTCTCATAGGTCCTATGCTAGTAGGAACTAGAGGAATGCTCATCCCTTTACTATTCTTGAACTAATTTTAGGAATAGCTATTCTCAACACATGAGACCTATTAATAATCAATGGAAGAGAGCAAAAATGGAATAGAGAAAACCAATTTTCTCTCTTTGAAGGTGGCGGCTAGAGAAGGAGGCAAGAGGAGGAGAGAGAACTAGGGTTGGAAGGCACCAACTAGTGGTCCTTATATAGAGATCAAGTCCAACATTCTCACCTCACTATTTACTCTTTTGCCATCACCTAAGGCCGGCCATATTAAAGGCCTAAATGGGCCTTTTCCATATTTTAATTAATCTCTCTCAAGCCTACTATATCAAATATATAATGGGCCTTTTCAATTGATTATCATTTCGGCTCATTACGGCTAATTAAATTAAGCCTATTTATTCAATATAATTCCTACAATTATATTAAATATTGTTGAGCATAATTAATCATCAACTTAATGATAATTACTTTGGGATAAGCATATGTATTAAATTAATTTCTATATGATCCTTTTGATATAATTAATTATAACGGTTTGCAACAGTATATAATTAATTAATCAACACATCATATTTTTGCATTCTCCAATGCAAACAAATCAATTAATACATTGTATGGTTAAAATCCTATTCGTGTGACCCTTTGAGGATTTATGCTAAGTTGGACATGGAATTAAATCGCTATTTAATTCCAATAATCATAAGCGGTATCTAGCAACACGTTATGATTCCCAATTCACATAAATAGTGTACTGCTACAATATTTCAATCCTGCATAAGAGAATAAATGTATTTCCCTATTTTGATTCTTATGTCACACGATATCATCGTATAATCCAAGATAGGAATGTGTCATTCTTGCAGATTATACGTTTCTTGATCTAGAGATAATTGTATAAAGTTGCATGCAAACAATCTATCTCCATCAAGGGGCCCAAACAGATATCGTCACTCACTAAGTGAATTAATGAGGGACATACGGTTTTCTTGATGATTAACTTTTCCCCGCACAATTCAAGAGAACATAAATAAAGTCCGTATAGCAGCCCTTATCGGGAATCAGCGGTAGACAGTATTTATTGAACCTATCCTCATGTGGAAAAGATAAACATCTCAAACTTAGAACCAAAATCATAACGAAATAAACAATGACACATAACACAATCCATATGTTTATTTCGATGGGTCAAGTCCTGTACTATGTTCCATAACATACACATATGCAATTAAGTTGGTAACTCTTTACCTATGATTAGTAGAACTTAATCATCACTTAACTTGCATACTAATCTTTTAAGATAATTAATGTTCCTTGTTAATTATCAAGATTATGGACCGTTTAGATTTATTATTGTCATTCTAAAGAATGATCCACAGAGATCTACTATTCAGATCCTCAACCTGAATAATCTGTCAATAATAAACCTAGGAACAGATGATAAAATATCATCCCATACATAAACTAATAATTAAGTCATTAAATTATTGACTTCTAGGACATAACTCTAACACTATCGGTTACCAGAACAGCGACCGAAACAATGTTATTTGGTTATGTAAAAGCAAATATTGAAAATTTTCAAAAAATACTGAGAATACAAAATTTCGGTCACTAGGCCAGACTGGCAAGAGTATTGAAAATACTGGTTCACATAAGGGAAAATAAACTGACCCCAATATTAGGAATAAAAGAATATCAAACCAACGACGACTCCCATGAATATTCTTTTTTTTTTTTTTTGGGGGGGGGGGGGGGGTCATTTTCTTCTCCAAATGATGACTGGGCGGTGACCATGAAAATTCAGAAAGAATCTTAGACGATTCAAATAATGGGGACAGAGGAAACGTGTGAGGAAATTCAAGAAAAGAAGTAAATTCGAAACAAAAGAAGAGCTTCTAGAAACGGGAGAGTAGAATTTAAAGAAGGAAATCCAACCTCGGGCGGCTCTAGACTATCATCTATGAAACAAAAACAATTTGGTCAGCAGAATAAATATAGCAATAATGTCACTTACTTGTTTCTAGATATATATATATATATATATATATATATATATATATATATATATATATATATATATAAGAGACTAAGAGAGGCATTACATACATACATACATACATGTTGCATAATACATATTGCATAACAGTGGGAAGAAAAAAATGGAGACAGATAGAAGAAATTGTTATAATCATCTCCGATATGTGTCATGTGATATTACATAACAGTGACATCTGAGCCAACCATTTATGAATTATGACCACCCAGTTTAGTCAGTTGTGCTCTCAGCCTCAGCCTCTTGATTCTTCTAACGTAGTTGACTATGCGGACTTGACTTGTATTTTTACCGGGTTTGGATATCCATTCAAAGATTTTTCACAATTTAATATTGCCAGGAAGCTTGCAACTAATAGTTGAGTGACTTATCAATTTGGGGATAAACAAGCTAGCTTTAGCTAGGACGGAAATATATAATGGTACCATTTGTTTGTAGATTGATATATTTATATATATGCTGAAAATAAATGATATCTGAATTATGGACTTACTGCAGCTAGCCTCATAATTAATTGTCGCCATACCCATGATGTTTGAATAACAAATTTGTTAGGTGGAAACATAAACTTCACACACATTTAAAATAGAAGAAGAAGAATATGAATATCGCCGTATCGGGTTGGGGTGAGGCAGGAATAGGAATATAGGAATAGGATGGAGCATTGGACCCGATGAGATGACGTGCGTGAGTGCGTGACGTATGAGGATGAATTAAGAAATTTGGAAAGCAAGAAGGGGGAAGATGAAAAAATAACTTGGCTCCTGTATGATGTATCACTGACTCTGACTGTATCTGTATGTTGAAATTAAAAAGCAACGCAACGAATCGAATCTAACTATCTAAGAGAGAGAGAGAGAGAGAGAGAGAGAGAGACGATTGAGCGATTGAGCCATTGAGCTATCTTCCACTCTTTATCTTTCACCACCTCCCCTCCGCCCTGCGCCCTGCGCCCTCCGCCCTCCGCCCTCCGCCCTCCGCCAATCGGGATATCGGATCAATTCCACTTTTTCGTTTCTTCCAAAGGTCTCCTTTATTGCTTCAACTTTCATCTCCTAAATAATATGAAAATAATTAATACATAGTTATATATATCTTTATTATTGCTGTATTTCTCAATGTTCCACGTCTCACCTCAGCTGTCTGTCATGCTTTTTATTCTATACTTCTACTTTATTTTATGCATTATTATTCAAACCACCAATTTTTTAACTGTCTTTTTTTTAAAAAAATAAATTTATCCCTTCATTTATTGGCCATCAAAACTAACATCTTTCTGTTCCTTCTCTTTATCACTTCTTCTCTTTTCCTGTGTAGTTAGAGGTCCAATTGCTTAATTCTTCCGTTATATTTTTAGTTCAGTCATTTGACTTAATTACGCTTTATAACCGTGCAAATTTAAACTACAGACACCATAAAGATTTTCTTCAAATAAACTTGATATGGGCTTTGGCTTCATTGCACAAAAAAAAAAAAAATGACTCTTAGATTCTGTTATGCTTAAGCTTTAGGAACCAAATTAATATGTTTTCTCTGTTATTTTAGTAAATTGAGGATTGAGGGGTAAAATGATAAAAGAAAGTAGCTCTGGTGAATCTACACCAACTCATGGGGGGCGAGTTCGACACCGTAAACGTTCTTCAAATGAGGTTTGTACATTTGTTTATTGGACTTATGCCTCTTTTTCAACTAGATTAATCGCCTAAAGATATTAGCACAACAAGAGAATAATCAAGTCAAATTACCGATGAAGATTAATTTTGTTTAAGGCTGCATACAAACAATGCACCATTCTTAAATTTACTTGACCGTAACTGTTCTTAAATTTACTCGGTCACAATATTGTCTCATTTTCCATTTAGGTCCCTCCAGATATGAACAAATCGACGGAGCCAAATTTGCTGGTAAATGACAGGAACAAGTACAAGTCAATGCTGATAAGGACATATTCGTCATTATGGATGATTGGGGGGTTTGCATTGATTATTTACATGGGCCACCTCTACATCTGTGCCATGGTGGTGGTGATCCAAATTTTCATGGCTAAAGAGCTCTTTAACCTGCTTCGCAGGGGCAATGAAGCTAGACATCTCCCTGGTTTTAGACTGTTAAATTGGTAACTTAACAGTTTTTTTTTTTTTCCCTTCCTTTTGTAGGGTTATTTCTAGTGCAACTGCGTAAACTCTGTATCACATATATATCCCAAAGAATGAAAAATGTCACTTTCAAAGCCTAAAAAGTATATTAAAAATCTGATACCGTAATACATAAAAAGAGAACTATCTTGGTTGTCTCCAATTATTTCCTTAATGCATGTCATTGTTCCTCTTTCCATTTGTCAGTAAGGTACTGCTTAAAGAAATATTGCTTACTGTATGTCTCTGAACATTACTATGCCGTTGCTTAAAGTTCGGGCGACCAATTTTGTCATATTTTTACTTAATTATCTTTCATTTATATTTCAGGCATTTTTTCTTCACAGCCATGCTGTTTACATATGGCCGCTTTCTTAGCCAACAACTCGTCAATACTGTGACATCTGACAAGTTGTTATACAAATTAGTGAGCGGCTTTGTCAAATACCAGATGTTTATTTGTTATTTCCTTTACATAGCTGGTATTTATCTATTTATGTTGTTTCTTAACTTTTTTATGGTTAATATTTCACCTTTCTCATCCCAATAGTTCGATCAAGGAGTATACACACTGGGGCATTCCAGCACCAGTGTGGCAGCTAGTCTGTACCAGATAATAGAATCCAACACCTGTTGGTTGGTAGCTCCATTACCAATTAGATATTTTTTTTTTCTCTTCTTTTTTGTGTCGATGAGATTTGGGTGTGGAGATACCTTACAATAACAGTATCAAAATCATACTGGTACTGGGTGCATGAAATTTTACTTCGTTATGCTCGTTGCTAATTTTATAAAAGTGGATGCTGGCAACTAGAGTTCTTTTGTTTACATTTGTACTTATTAGTTTCTCTGCATGTTCTTATCTTACCAGGTTTCATGTGGTTTATTCTGACACTTAAGAAAAAAATGTACAAGTACCAATTCAGCCAGTATGCATGGACCCACATGATCCTTCTCATGGTTTTTGCTCAATCCTCTTTTACTGTTGCTAACATTTTTGAAGGAATTTTCTGGTATGTTCCTCTCTTTCTTATTAGTTTTTTATTTGCATGCACTAAGATCTAATTTATGCCATCCCAAGCAATTATTGTTTCCATGATGCTTGAAAATTTTGAACTTCCCTTTTTGGATCGAATGTGAATTTGAAATTCTTTTGTTGCTAATATCTCGTCTCATTACTATTTCAGGTTTCTCTTACCTGCTTCTCTTATAGTAATAAATGACATAGCAGCATATTTCTTTGGATTCTTTTTTGGGAAAACACCATTAATTAAGCTCTCTCCAAAGAAAACATGGGAAGGTTTTATTGGGGCTTCTGTTACTACTATGCTGTCAGCCTTTGTGGTTAGTGAAATATCATATAGTTTAACGTCATTCTGTGAATACAAAGAAAAAATTGCAATTACCACATCGTTGTATCATTCTTTTCTTGTTTTCTTATTTTTAGTTAGCAAATATAATGGGTCGCTTCCAGTGGTTGACATGTCCTAGGAAGGTACTATTTTCCTTTTTGTGTTTGTTTGTTTTAATTTTTAGTTTATGATAGTGTATTATTCTTTAATAGTGTTAGTACAATTTTAACCTTGGATGGATTACAGGATCTTTCTACTGGATGGCTCTCCTGCGACCCTGGTCCACTTTTTAAACCAGAATTTTACTCTTTACAAGAATTTTTCCCTGGTTGGGTGAGCAAATACTTATTAGACTAGACCATTTCATTTCGTTTTTGTTTTCATGGAGACCTTGTGCAAAATGTCAAAATGTTTCACTTTCCTTAATAAAGTGCATAGGATCTCTTGTGCTTTATATGAAATGTCCTTAGTTACCATTGGTGACAGTTCCTTTTGATTCATTAAGAGCCCATACTTCCTCTCCTATTGGAGTAATGTAGTTGGCGCAGTTTGTGTATTTGCTGGAAATTTTCAGTGAATAGCTGTAATTTCAGAGGGTGTTTTGTGAACTTCTCTTTTCTCTTCTCTCTCCTGATTTCTTTTGAGAAAATTGATCCTACCCCAATTGTTTTCTTGAAGGATTGCGTTTGAAAGTTAGTTTAATTTAGCCTACCCCAATTCCCAACATGTCAGAGAAATATTTTTGTAGGATTTTAATCTATAAGAAACAGTCAACTAATGACACGTACAGCCATCCATATCTAGTTAATCTAGTGTTGTTACAATTGCTGCTATTTACATCTTCAAAATGTGAGTTTAAGTTGTATTTCTTATTCTTCACCGTAGTTCCCGTGGAAGGAAATCCCAATTTTGCCAGTGCAGTGGCATGCACTTGCTCTTGGATTGTTTGCATCCATAATTGCACCATTTGGGGGATTTTTCGCCAGCGGCTTTAAAAGAGCTTTCAAAATCAAGGTAAATTACTGACCTTCACTTTAATTGCTTATTTTTTTTTTTTAATTGGTTGTTGTTAATTTTCAAGTTTTTGCTCCCCTTTTGTAGGATTTTGGCGACAGTATTCCCGGTCATGGTGGAATTACTGATAGAATGGATTGTCAGGTACATCAGCTTGTTTTTGTTTTTTAATAAAAAGCATAACTACAATTATTTAGCCCTCAGGAAACAATAAAGGGACTAGTTTTTATTCTTACTGATGCGAAATGTGCTTCTATTTAAAGCAAATGGAATCTGTCTATACTCTATACCTATTTTTTGAACCTGAACTCCCCCAAGAAGGGGAACCCACATCTTGCATTAAAAAAAAATAGTTCATACAAAAGCTACAAAAACTTGGTAGCAACCAAGGTACAGAAAGAAGTAAAAAGGACTAGTAAGGAGAGGAAAAATCACAAAAATCCCTCAACGCCACAGATCAGAAAGCCCAGATTCTTTCAAGAAGTTTGTTCTGCTGAGCTACTGAGATAATTTTACTTAAAAGAAGTTTATTCTCTGTTGAACTACGAGTCTAGTTAGAGTCTTTCCAGAATTGCAGCTTTAAACTGCCATACTTCTTTGATAAATATATATATATATATATATATATATATATGTAGAAAAACCTGAAATGAACTTGTAGTGTTATTTTCTAACAATCGTTCTTCTGATTTCACTGTAGATGGTAATGGCTGTATTTGCATACATATACTATCAATCTTTCGTCAGGCCACAAGACTTCACTGTAGAGATGATTCTTGAGCAGGTAACAGCAGGGACTTTGTTGCACATTCCTTTTGAAAGAAAAAGGCCAAGAAATTAATTATTTACATTGCTTGCTTTTGTGCCTTTTCTGATGCAGATATTGAAAAACCTAAGCTTTCAAGAGCAACAAGTTCTCTACGAACAACTCGGAAAGGTTTTTCATGATAGGCTACTGACTCAATCCTGAAATCTTATTTTTCTTATTCATTTTGTGCGTACATACAATTAATCTTTCTCATCAGGGTTTTATGCCCGTTCAGCATTTCTTCGTTGTAATACATCTCTGTTTTTTTTTTTTTTTATTTGTTAATGTAGATTAGGGAGTATGCGGCTGATCCGTATATTTTTGGGTTCATGGCTAAGTTTAACTTTGGAGATTTTGTATAGCCTCCTAATATGCAAAGCAACCTTTGATGATTTATATATTCCTTATTCTTTCTTTTATTATTAGTAGAGCTTGTACACCTCCCTTTCCTGCTTTCTTTTTTCTCGTTTTTTTTTTTAATTAATTATAGCGTGCACAAGTAGTTGTATCAACTTATGTGGAACACCAGGTAAATAAAAATTCATACTAAAAACTAAGTTTTTAAAAAACCCTGTTTTATCATTGTTTTATCTTATTTGATTCATATTGCACAACCATTTTAACCGTATTATCACTAATAAACACTAAATCACTGTCTAACCATTAAATTGTACAGCAGTATAAAACCTTGCTCTGCACTTGACATGGGAACAATAAACAGAGAAATGTTTTTGTATCGACACAGGAATGCTTGTCCTATATGATCGTTGGTAGAATCTGCAACATTTCATACGTGATGTAAAGGATATTATTATGCTTGTCCTATATGGTAAAGATTATTATACATTGATGGGAGTTTTGTTAAATATACAACATGCTTTCTTACTCGAAAAATGCTGAAGGGGAGCCCAGTTTGAAGTTCAAAGCCATACAATACATTTTTCTTAAACATGAAAGAGCAAGAGCTCTGCACTATATCACTAACAATAATAATGAAAACAGAAACGAATCGCTATACAATTATCAGCACTAATACAAAAAAAAAACCCAAGTAATAATATATTTCAAACCAAAAAAAAAAAAAACAAATGCATGTGAACCTTGATTAGCTTATGTGTTGGTTTAAAACAAATAACTGCCCTGAATCACCATTCAATAAGTAAACTTCTAATGGGTTGTATGATGGATTAGAAGATGAGAACCTAATTGAAGGTTGTAGCATTTTACTTCCTTTGGGACATTGTATCGTCAGGAGGCGAGGCCCCGTTCTCATCTGCCATATCTGTAAAGATGCCATAACTTTAGTTCATTGACAACCATGAATAAATATATTCCATTTAGTTTTTGAGAATCACTGGAATCAAATAAGTTCACTCAACTTTTGCAGCTTCAGAGAGGAGCTTTAAACACTAACGTAGCACATATTGATTAATCTATAGTTTTCTAACACAATTGATTAATTTGTAGTTTTAGACATAAGTTGTGCAATTATAGCAAAATCCCTTAAAACCATATCTTGATCCAAAAAGTGGTACCTACTAGACCTCGTTATCATCCAAAAGAGAAAGATACCTCGATAATCCCTTTACGGGGTGCGTGAATAGCTAGGCACAGGCAATAATCGTTTTTACTATATCCATAATAATTAGATGAAGTAGTGGACTTTTCTTTTTTTGTTAACATCTCCACAAAGAGGCAATGTGCATCGCGATAACCCTACAACAACAAACACAAATATGAACAATTCACAGAATTAAAAAATGAGACAAATGCACCAGACGAGCTCAAGTACAGTCCTCTTGACAAAAAATAACACATTTTTTTTCTGCAAGGACACCCATGTTAAATGGACATAATAATCCCAGAAGAAAATCTATCTGAAGTACTTTATTTATATTCTTTTCGGTTTTGGAGAAAACCTGCCTATTCATTTTGCATAACTAAGTAATCAAATTTTTTTCACAAACTAGTTGAGGCCAGAGAAATACACAGACAAACAACAAACCAAAGGAAACGTATCAGTAAAATGTTTTGGTCTAAAGAAATATAATTTATTTCAAATTCATTTTTTAATTTCAACAACAGCGAGTACTAGAGGCAGCTCTCGGCTTTCTTGAACAACAAAACGGTCCCTAATGACTGCAAATATCAATAAATGGTTTGATCTATTTCTTTCCTTAATAACTGCATAATTTATTTTGTAGTTGTTTTTTTTTTTGTGGAAAATAATACAAATATAAAGCAGAAGTAAAAACCTTCCATAATCGCACTACCACAAGAGCTTGAGTGTCGAGAAGTAAAATCCGACCTAGAGAATCAGTAACAGCAGCTAATGTACCACTGGGAGAAAGAGTTAGTCTCTCCCCTCTTCGTGGTGGGTCTTTCACACATGTCAAAGGCGATGCTGTCTCAAATTAACAAAATTGAAAACAAAGGTGTCAACTGACAACTCTATACACTTGATGCATACTTACTACATAATTTTTACACAGGATACCAAAATGAAACACATTATCGAACCTGCAGCATGGTCTAAAAGGGTGAAGTCAAGGGATTAGATGACTAATATCGTTTATTTTAAGTTGAACTAGGTCCACTGTTTGTTTAGCAAGAAATGTTGGGTGCCATTCACAGTAGAAATAAAATTAATGCATAATTAAAAAAAACAATCTATGAAGAAGTTAAGAGGAGATAATAGAAATATAACCTTTTGCAAAGGATTGGGGTTTGGGCCGAGCCTTCTTTGTGGGACTCGGTTCTCTTCTCCAAATGATACTAGAAAATGAGCTAATAGTTGAGATTGTAGCTGTTCCAACTCTTGACAAAATTGCGCTGACCAAAGACCTGCTCCTGTCTTCTGACAGCCTTTATATTTAGTAAAACATTTCAGGGTACTCAGCACCAATACTTAACAGGTACAATCCTGATTGATACGGCAAAAAAGAAAGAAAGAAAATGTTTTGTATACCTATATGCAGAGATGACAGAGTCTTCTCCGATAGTGACAGAACAGTAGTAACGTTGACTTGACTGCAAACCAAATACAGCATTTATGCTCAACTTTACACATGACATGCAACAATAAAAATGCATAGACTTAATGGAACAAAAAGTAGGATTAAGATAGATTTATGGCAAGAGAGTGTATGTAGTAGAAATTACCTGAAGTTCCAAAAGCGGAGGTGGCATTAAGCCTACAATTGCTGCATCAGCACAAGATCCAAACTTGCTGACATTCCATAACTGGAAGGGTAGATTTGGAAAGGAGTTTTCTTGTTCGTCTTGTTCATCATTTTGTTCGTGAAAGCTTGTTTTCCATGTGGTGGATCCTGTGTGGTCGGACCACTTTTGAAGCATAGCCTAAAGAGATAGAAGCAAATAAAGAAGGGTTAAATTGTGAGTGGATGTGTGTTAAGAAAATGAGAAATGGGTTAGTAAATTGTAAAGAGGAAGCACCTGTAAATGGGAAGAGTCAAATCGAGCAATGATGCCAGGAAGGACAAGTGAGAGTTGATCAGAAGGAGATTCAGGGGTTGGGGTAGTGTGTCTAAATTTGAGAGTGAGTATGGTTGCAGGGTAGATACTCTGCAAGCATAATGCATAATGGAAGTAAATAATAAAGAGAGAGAGAGAGAGAGAGAGAGAAAAAGAAATGGGAGGTGGGTACCTGCTTGTGAATAAGGTGGCCGGAGAGAGAAAAAAAGAGCAAGAAGCCAGTGGTGGTGCCGACAGCGAGCACAGGAACAGGGTGAGGATGATGGAGGAAAGGGAGCCACTCGATGGCAGAGAGGGAGCCGTCGGATTGGGCGAGAGAGGGGCGGATCCTGGTGGTGACGGCGAGGGATGATGATGGTGGTGGTGATGAGGCGAGCACGAGGATGAGAGGGGGCTTGGAATTGGAGGTGGAGGTGTGCGCCAAGGCCAAATGGAAATGCGAGGAAGCGGCTGCTATTGCGACGAGCAGGGAGGGGTCGTCCAGCCACCCCTCGATCCCCATCCCCATCTCTGATGCAAGCGCCAGCGCGCACACCTCCCTCAACTGCGACCGTCGCGCCATGTCCTTTCCTTTCCTTTCCTTTCTTTCCCACAGATCAGATCAGAGAAGGCAAGGCAAAGCCCAGTACCCCACGGATCCACATCCTCTACGCATCCGCATCCTCGACAGTCGTTTAAAAAGACTGCGCCGAGCAGTCCTTTTACGCTGTCCGTTCGATCTTGATCGGATGCCGCGCGAGAGACAGAGGGATTTAAGCTCTCTCAGCCCTACCCTTCCTGCCCGTGTCCCGGACAGCTTATTAAAAAAAAAAGTTGCTCTCTTCGCTCTCTACTCCAACAGAGAGAAATACCAAACGCAAGCCCTCTCTCTTCCACCGCCTGAGCACCTCTCTCTCTCCGCCTCCCCTGCTCGCAGCTATCTCTCCCTCCTATTCATGTATTAGCAGAATCCAGACGCTTTCTCGACTTAATCTCTCGATAGGTGGAAGTTCGCTCGCCTCCCCAGCTTGTCCAGTCTTTTTGTTGCTAATTCTAAAAGTAAAGCACATCTACCTTTAAATTGTCAAATCTGACAGGTATTTTTGTTGCTAATTAAATAATTAATAGATTTCGCACTGCCAATTTTGGATTTTATGATTTTTGTGGGCCTATGCTTTATTTGATTTGGTGCAGAGGGGTTTTGATCTGGCGCAATATGGTGAATCCTTGTACTGATGAACCAGCATCTTGAATTAACCGATCTGTTGTCGTCAAGGTGAGGATATATCGCAAAAATGTGATAACCAATGTGTTAACTTAGTTGGTTGGCGTGATGAGATCTACTTGTCTTATGGACCTTAAATGACAATTGAAAGCAATGAAGAAGGATTTGGGATAAGATAAATAGCAATTGGATGATCAATTGAAGAAATTGAATAAGTTCCTTGGATTTTATTATAGTACTTTTGATTTTTTTTTCAAATTGAAATTAAGAAGATGTGGTTATGTTTACAATTTAATGATACTTGTACTAAATGCTTGTATTATGTACTGGACCATGATTTTCATTTGGTAATTTTGTTTCCAATTTGGATTGAAAGTGTACTTGTTAATTAGATGTGCTATGTATGAAGAAAAACTTTATTATTCTCTAATTGATAGTGATTCTATATGCTAAATAATTCAGGTCTCATATTCTATAATTGAAATATAAGTTTGTAAAGAGGTTACTGGTACAGTTCTTGACTAATGCCAGTAAAGAGATCAAAGAGGAGATGAAGTAGTAAATTATGTAACTGTTGCCAGTAAAGAGATCAGAGAGGAGATGTAGTAAATGGTGAATGTAAAGTGTATTATGATGTGTTGTGTTTAAAAAAGAGAAAGGTGTTGTTTATATAGTACTGTTATCTTAGTTGAAGCAAGAAACTCTGGAGATGGTTGATTTGCAACAAACCAATAATTGGACATATTATTTCCATTGATTAGCTATTTGAGTTTCTATACACTGATTTTGTTTGCACAATAGATTTTCAAAAATTGCTTGGTTGATTAATTGGTACTGTCATGCATACTTCCCAGTTAGTATCTTTCTTTATAGTTATTTTCTATGCACTGTTACATATATGAGAACTCAAATGAGGACAAGAAGTTCTCTAAGGACAATTCAAATACAAAAAGTTTGATAATTATTTGGTAATCATTCCTTTACAAAAAGTCGTACCACCAATCAGTACCAGCTATAGAAAGTTTGATAATCATCCTGTTTACAAAAAAGTTAACCACTCTCTTTACAAAATCATTCTACCTACCTACTACAGATTCTTACATCATCTTTCTTACAAAATAAGGCATAACCGTTTACATACCCAAAATACACAGATTAACCAGAGGCTCTCGTTCGTCCTCTTCTTCAACATCTCTTTTCGATCAACCTTACTGTCTTCTTCTATCTTTTCATTTTGCACACGGGTACAATCATTGCTGTCTATATTAAAAACACTCAAGTCTACGACATGTTCATTTTCATTCATTTCTAACTAGTGCTGCAAATTTGGATAAAAATTACTCAATTAGTCAAACAAATATATATCGACAGAATAAAAAGTAGTTTTTGCACATAACTAAATGCAAATTTGTTCATCAATTGGTTATTTTTTATTGCGCTAAGAATATAATATATTGAATTTCAAAATTCAACAAATAAAAATAATCAATCTTTCATGAAAAAAAAAGAATAAAGACCTAGATTTTTTTTTTTGGATGATTTATCTATATGTTATGGTAGGATAGACGGAGTTCCCAAATGTAGGGAGATAAAAGGTGAAACAAAAGATTGAACATATACTGGTGAACTTCTTTTGTATACAACAAGCTACCATTAGAGATGATAGTTTCAAGACCAGGTTGTTCAGAACAATTGGTCCTAGGTTTAGCAAAATACAGGAATAAAGGTGAAATATTAAGGGTTTATAAGGGCCTTGCCAGTATTTCAGATAAAGCAGCTGCGAAGAAAGGACCGTGCACTTTGCTAGTTAGAGAACAAAATAAAAATAAAACAAACTTGAATAGAATAGAGTACAACAAGATCAAATTAGCAAAAAGGGAGAATTAAGTACAGAAAATTGAAGAAACACCAAAATCCAATCGATCCAAATCACGCATGTAACCTCCTTGCTTCAGATCCTTTAATTTCATTGTGTAAACATAATTTCTACCATACAAATTAATTAAGAGAGAGAGAGAGAAACCAGGGTCGGGTGTCTGCTGGTTCACCGAGATGTTACATTTTCGGTGACTTGAGGAGGTTGTCGTCAGAAACTGCATCTCTGGAATCATCTTCCATCGCGTCGCTTCCTTTCCTTGACGAGACTTGTGGATCTGAGGGTTGGGTGCGGTGGTGTGTTGTTTCGGAATGGGAGCAGCCGTCATGCGTGGCCGCGTGGGTTAGGGATTGGGAAAGGACTCATAGATGGGTCGGTTGGAATGGGTCTTTCCCTTTTTTTTAATAAGCTTTCGGCGACTCGGGCAGGGAGGGTAAGGCTGAAGGGAGCTTAAAATCTCTTTGTCTCTCGCGCGGCATCCGATCAAGATCGAACGGACAGCGTAAAAAGACTGCACATCGCAGTCCTTTTAAACGACTGTCGAGGATGCGGATGCCATCCTCTACAGCCGAGGTTTGGCTGTTCCAAACAGTCAAACACTTATTTTTTTTAAATATTTCAACATTTTAAAATTCAAATGTTGAATCCAAACCGTTGATCATGTTCAATTTTACGGGCGATGCATTTTCATATAAGTTTTATGAAATTTGGAGCCGATTTGATACTTAATTAAGTGACCAAATTATGAACGTATTAGAATTAATCACAGATAGTTAATTAGATTCGTTCATTTGTTGACCATTTGATCTAGTATCAAATCAACTCCAAATTTCATAAAAATTATATAAAAATGCATCGTCCATAAAATTAAACAAGATCAACGGTTTGGATTCTATATTTGAATTTTAAAATGTTGAAATATTTAAAAAATAACAATTTGGCTGTTTGGAACAGCCAAACCTCAGCTGTAGAGGATGTGCTTCCAGTAGGCCACTCCCAATGGAGTCGTATCCTCTGCCCATCTCATTAAGATGGGCACTCTGCCCATCTCTAGCCATTGACCGTCCGATCAAAATGGACGGTTAGATTTACAGCGCTTCATTAATCCCTTAAAAAAAAAAAGAAATTTACCCGCTAAAATGGATAGGAATGAGCGGAGCCTTTCTGTTTTCGCGCAAACCCTAGACTTCGTCTCCGTATCGTGATTGTGCCCCTCACTTACCTGAAGCTTCGTCTCCGCTTCGTCCACTGTACCCAATTCAGGTACCTCCTTTACGGGCTTGATTTAGTATCGTTGACCCTGAGGAGAAGAAAGAAGAGAAACCAAATCCCGTTAATTGATGCTGTGTTAATTGATTCTTGTGGAATTAGTTTTACTTGATGCTGTGTTAATTGAATAATTTTTCCTATGCTGAGTTGTCTTAATTTCATTAAAGATCACGTGTCTTAAAACGATGATATGTTGTTTTCAAATGATGTTTCATTTTATAAAGGGGACGTTTTAAATGATATTCGAAATGTCGTGTTTTAATTTTTTTAGTACTTGGTGTTAGGAAAAGGCTAGAGATTGGTGCATGTTACAGGTAGAAGAACTTGGTACATATATAGTAGGTACATATGGTAGGGGAAGCACACGTTAAAATCCCTTATTTAGCATGATACAGATCAAGTCACCATAGACCATAGTACATTAGAATTCAATCAAATAAGCATGGTACGTCATCATTGAAAAAAAATGTATAATAAACATCATATACAAAAGCCATGTCATGAAAACATGGTAGATCTTCATTAAACATATCTCAAAAAAGTTTAGATAACTAAAAGTAAGTACTTCATACAAGCATCAAACTAATTTAATTAAACAACAAGATCAGATTACAAGAATTACATAATCAGACTATGTACGTATTGGATTAGAAAACATAGGTCTCAGCATAATCGAACCAAGGTGCTAATCGAACTTCTCAGCCTTTCGGATGTGAACCTGTTACGCCCTTCCGACCAACTCCGGCTATTGCGACTTTTAGAGAGAAGCTCTATTGCATCATGGAAGTGAGGAGGATACCACCCTGGGTCAGTTTGCAAGAATACAGCCCTAGAGGAATAAAAATGAATCCATTACCAGAATACAGCCCTGGAGGAATAAACAATGCCAATTTGCAAGAATACAGCCCTGGAGGAATAAACAGTGCCAATCAAAATGAAAATTGAATCCATATCAAATCTTTTTTGCCACGAGTAAAAAAAATTTACAGTTAAGAACATTAAAGCTAAATTGAACTTCAGCCAAGTAATTCTGGTACAAGCCCAAACATGCATTCGATAGGATAGGACTGTCAGTTCAAACCAAAATGCCCAAACATGCACTCATAATAATCAGTCTTTCCAACTAAAAATAAACGAAGAGAAATCTAAGGCTAAGCATCTTTGTCCTATTCTACTTCAATTAATTGATCATACAACGTAAAAAGCATCTGAAAATATAAATTGAGAGAAATTTCTTGTTTAAAAAGCATCTAAGGCTAACTCTCTGATGAAGAACTAGGGTTTTGAAGTAAGAGGGAGTACAAGTACCTATCACGAAGGGGAGGCAGAGAGACGGAGAGAGAGGCGACGAAGAACGAGGATTTGCTTCGATTTTCTGCGATTTGCTCCGATCGGCAGAGAAAATTTGTTTCGATCGCCTTCCACGACGCCTAGCCGTCGTTCGCCTCCTCTCTCCTTCCACGGATCAGGCTGAGGTCGAAGTACTCGGCTACCAAAGATCTAGGAGGTCTATTGATCTCTTGGCGGCGGAGATGCTTCGAGAGAAGAAGAGGCGGTGCACCTCGATCGGATCGCAGAGAGAAACGGAGAGAGAGCGATCTAGGCGCGCTCGAGAGAGAGAGCGCTGAGCGATCAACTCCTTCGGCGATTCAGAGAAAAAAACTCTTTTTGTTTTGTCTTTTTGAGAGATAAATGGAGCAGTAAAGATCGGGCCATTCATTTTGATCGGACGGTCAACGGTTAGAGATGGGCAGAGTGCCCATCTTAATGAGATGGGCAGAGTGCCCATCTTAATGAGATGGGCAGAGGATACGACTCCCACTCCCAATATGCATAATATATTCCCCTCCATATTCATATTTACAACCCAACCCACCCCACCCTCGGAACCCCCTTTTCAAAGTTCCATCGTGTCATTGCTAGTGCAATAACTTTTTATTTTACAAGTTCTACTTCTAGTCTAGTAATAAATAAATTTTATACTAATTGTTAAACATAATTATATTCTAATAATGAAATAATGGGCAACTTTCCGAAGGATAAAGATCCCCTACCCTCTTCAGTGGGGCCCACCTACCTTCGATGCTGCAGCTGGACACAGGACACTGTTTTGTTTTGGCATGATGGCTGCTGTCGTGCTTTCTATGGTGGAGGTACCTCCTTTTTATTTTTATAAGGAGAAATTATTTCACCCAGTTTTGCATTTTTTTTTTGTATATATCTTTAGTTTTGACCCTTTTCTTTTATCTCTATTATTTTTGTTGGTCAACTGGAGCATTTAAAGCAGCAGCTCGACTTGCCAGTGCTACAACACCTCCAGCACCTGTCTTGAGTCGAGGCATTGGCTGCCAAGTGGGGATTTTCTTTCCTTTATTATTTTTATTATTTAATGATTTTTTTCTTTTAATTGCATGCGCACGAGCACCGTGTGAAATCTATAATTAACTTGCTCTCTCATCTTCTACAAAATTTGTAATCCCATTATGGCTTACCGAGGATGTCCTGACAGGCTGACACTCTTTTTAAGTCCCTCCACTTATGCTTCATCGATTTGTTTATTACATTTATGGTAGTAACCTTTTTTTCTGTTTTAATATGCAAATGTAGGGTTTGAGTATTCTATTTGATGGGCTATGCGGTTCTTTAACAGTGGCGAGTCCAGACTTTTTTTAAGCATGGGCACAATAAAATATTATTAAATTAAATATGAAAATAATAATAATTTTAATAAAATATTAATTTTTAAATCTAATTTTAAAGCAATTTATATTGTTTTAACAAATAATATTAGTAAATAATTTATTGTCATCAAATTAACTATTTTGATTGGAGAGTTATATTCAATTTCGCCTACACACAACTACACAATAACTATATCTAAATTATTTTTCCATTAATCTTTTGTATATTAAATTAAAAAACAATGTATTGTGGCCCATAAATCACCTATTCACCTTTTTTTATTTCTTTTCCGTATTTTTGTAAAGCATCAGATCAATAAAATGTCAGAAAAGAAAAACAAAATAGATTGTTAAAAGCCGAGTCTTAAAGTTCAAGTGTAGGCACATTCAAATTTCAAGCCTAGGCACTTTTAAAATATCTATACATTGGACTTCTATTTGCCCATGCTTGCCACTTATTGACCTCGCCACTGCTTTAACTGGTTCTTCTGTTTCTGTGTGAGTGCTATTATTTTATATAGTTATCTGTATTGTATTGTTATTTGTTAGGAAGAATATATATGTATCTTATTCTGTTCAAAAATAGATTTTAATATTTACTCTTTCGCTTTTTTTTGGGTACTTTTACAAAGAAAATGTGGGGCTTATTGGATCAACGCGGGTCGGGAGTCTTCGGGTTATACAAATTTCAGCTGTTTCCATGATATTTTTCTCCATTTTAGGTACTTATTTTAAGAGCTTAGTAGCTCTGAAATTGTTGTGGATCTGGGAGAAAAATTAAAAAGTTTTTTATTCTTATTGGCTGTGTTTGGATGAGCCTAAGAATAAGGAAATAGCTTATTTCTACTTTCAAATTTATTATAAACAATCCAAACTCTTCACAAAGTTACACACTTTCCGATACTTCTTTCCTTATTCCTCTTATTCCCACACCATCCAAACGGAGCCATTGTTTGAGAGACATTAAAAAGTTTCTTATTCTTTTCCTAAGCAGGGGCAAAGCCAGAAAATTATGATAGGAGGGGCAAAATTTTAAAGATTGAACAATGAAATAGAAATTTATTTATGAAGAAGAATATTTCTTTCCTAAATCAGTGATTCATGATTAATTAGGGGGCAAATTATAGAAATTTTCTAAAAAATAAAGAAAATATACATAAAAATTTTATTTTTTTTTGGAGTAAAGGGGGCAACTGCCCCAAGGATCCCCCCTATTGGCTCCGCCCCTGTCCCTAAGTGTCATTTTGTTATGTTTGAATTTTTCAAGAATCTGCTTCCAAGTTGCATGCTGATTATAATTTTCTAATAGGAAAATTTGAAGCCTTGTTTGCATCAATTCCGTTCCCAATATTTGTTGCTGTGTACTGCATTCTCTTTTGGCTCCGTTTGGATGGGTGCAAGAATAAGTGAATAGCTTTTTCATACTCCAAAATTTATTATAAACAATCCGAACTCTTTATAAAGTTATACACTTCCCAATACTTCTTCCTTATTCCTCTTATTCCCACACCATCCAAACGGAGACTTTGGAATTGTTGGTATGTTTTTTCATAAATCTTTCTCCTGATTTGTTGGAACTAATTGTAAAATAATGTTGCATTCCCTTTAAATTTGTTGTTTAAGTTTTAATATTGTCTTCTTTGTTTGTGCTTTTAGCGGCGGTGGGACTCTCTTATTTGCAATTTAACATGAATTCTATGAGGAATCTCTTTATTGTTGGTGTATCGCTCTTTCTTGGACTATCTGTTCCAGAATACTTCGACCGGTATACAAGAGGAGCTCAGCACGGGCCTGCTCACACCAAATAAGTCTCGATTCAGCTTTATTTATCTTCCTAATGACACCAAAATTACAGAATTTTGGGAATTTGGGAAACAAAGTTTGCACATGATTTAAAATAAAGTAAATAGTAAACAGATTCCCCCACTTCAATTTACCGCACTGGTAGTATTGCATAAAATGTCAACTGGTTTCCCTCAAAGCCATTATGTCTGGTGTTATAGATAGATATATATATATGAGAAATGATTCAATCAAAGCGCTTTGACCGAAGTCCCGGTTAAACTCCGTCAGTTCTCAATTTTGAAAGTTCAAATGACCGATCTGAACCGTCAAATATGATCTCCATATTGGAATCTCCTTGCCGACCAAAATTTTCATTTTTTTGAAAATTTTAAGTATTTTTTTCGGATTTTCAAAAACAGCAATTTTTGTAGGGTTCAGAACAAATTAGATTAACGATTTTTTAAAATTCGAAAAAAATACTTAAAAAATTCAAAAAAATGAAAATTTTGGTCTGCAAGGAGATTTCAATATGGAGATCATATTTGACGGTTTGGATCGGTCATTTGAATTTTCAAAATTGAGATCTGACGGGTTTAACCGAGACTCCGGTCAAAGCGCTTTGATTGAAGGCTTTCTCTATATATATATATATATATATAAAGTTTAATATGCACTATAGTGCATAGGGCATTCCGTGCACCGCGGATATTTTTTAGGGTATTTTTGTAAATTGACAAATCTAATTTAACCAATCTAATCTACATATTGAAATCTTCACAAAGTTACACACTTCCCAATACTTCTTCCTTATATTTTAAATTTTCCACCTTGACGTCTTTTGGAATTAATTGGGGGGCACTATAGACATAATAAAGATACACTGGGGTTATAATGTATTTGGGGTCGATACTGAAATGCTAATAGAAAGTGATGTTATAATGTAGATGACATTGTTAATGTTAAAACATAGCCTACTTATACTGTATGCAGTTTAATGACTGGATTAATACCACATTCGCCTCCCCACCAACAGTTGCGTTAATAGTGGCTGTCATTTGGGACAATCATTGGAATTTAGAGAAGCCGGCAGGGACCGGGGTATGCATTGGTGGGCGCCTTTTCGCGCTCACAAAGGTGATAGCAGAAACGAGGAGTTCTATGGATTTCCATTCAATTAAATCAGTTAGGGCTTGGATTTGTAAGAATTTTGTTATTGTTTGTACATAGTGATAGATTTTGAAATATTTAATTTATAATAAAATTTTTGAAATAAATAGTCCAAAAATACGTAATTCATATAAAATTAAATAAATGCATGAGTTTTAGAACTTACAGGATTGGAGAGACGACATCGTAAGGCGGAAAATCGATCTTCTCCAATTTTCCTTAGTATTTCTTGATGGAAGATTAATGGCGTCTTTAATATTCTGTCTATATTTCTTTTGTGGACGAAAATAAGTGAATATGTGTCAAATTATGACAGAATATTTTAATTAATACCAAGGCAATTGAAGGGATCAAAATTTAAATGAACATGGTCCATCAGATTTTCCATCAAAATCTGATGCACCCTTTAGATAAATTTAATAATTAAACCCGGTTCACATTTATTATTATAGGCCATAATAATTATAACATTCTCCCACTTGGCCTATAAATATCATAATGAAACTCAAATTTAAAATTGGCCAATAAAACATGAACCTTGTTCAGTTAGAAATACCAAACTAAACTAATATAATCAAAATAACTAAAATTGTTATTTGATCCCTATTAATTATAGAATGGTATTCTTTCCAACATATGGTTAATTAAATTCATTTGATCCACATAAGTATATTTGCTTATATATAAATTACATTAATGCGCAAACATAAGAAATAAGCAAACTATATAAATTCAGTCAATACATAAATGAAGCTTCAATACATAACTTAATTAATACATAATTGTTCATTACAACATCCCAAGTCACTAACCAAACCCATGCTGGCTACACGCTCTTTGAAAAGAGTACGTGGTAGTGCTTTTGTTAGAGAATCAGCTAACATAGATCTTGTATTGATGTGTTGTATGACAATAACATTATCCTTAATTTTCCTTCTAACAACAAGATATTTGATGTCAATTCATTTAGTAGCACCACTGGACTTGTTGTTTTTAGAGAACAAAACAGCAGTCTCATTATCACATAATAGTGTGAGTGGTCTTGCAATACTTTCAATTACTTGAAGTTCAAGTATGAAATTCTTCAACCAAACTGCTTGACCAGTAGCTTCGAAACACGCCACAAATTCTGCTTGCATTGTGGAAGATGCAACTAAGGACTGTTTGGCACTCTTCCATGAAATTGGTCCCCCTGCAAGCATGAATATGTATCCTGATGTGGATTTCTTCGTGTCTACACATCCAGCAAAATCCGAATCGGAATAACCAATGACCTGAAGATTATCGGACTTTCTGTAAGTAAGCATGTAGTCTTTAGTCCCTTGCAAATAGCGTAAGACTTTCTTAGCAGCTCGCCAATGATTCAGTCCTGGATTTGATTGATATCGGCCGAGCATGCCAACTACAAACGCAATATCAGGACGTGTGCAAACTTGAGCATACATTAAGCTTCCAACAACCGAAGCATACTCATTCTTTTCCATTTGCTTACGTTCTGATTCAGTTTTGGGACATTGAGCCTTGCTGAATTTGTCACCTTTGAAAATGGGAGCAACACTGGGAGAACAATTTTGCATGTTATAGCGCTTAAGTATTTTCTCGATACATGCCTTTTGTGATAAACCTAAGAGACCACGAGACCGATCACGGTGGATTTCAATGCCTATGACATAAGAGGCTTCACCAAGATCCTTCATTTCAAATTTCTTTGAAAGAAAGCGTTTTGTTTCGTACAACATGTCTAAATCATTGCTTGCTAACAAAATGTCATCCACATACAAAACAAGAATGATAAATCTGCTCCCACTAACCTTGAGATATATGCATTGATCAAAAGTGTTTTCTTGAAATCCAAATTCTGTTATGACCTCATCAAACTTGAGATACCACTGTCTTGAATCTTGCTTTAACCCATAAATTGATCGCTTCAACCGGCAACCCATATGTTCCTTGCCTTTGACAACAAAACCTTTAAGTTGTTTCATGAAAATTTCTTCATGCAAGTCACCATTAAGGAATGCGATTTTCACGTCCATTTGATGCAACTCAAGATCATAATGAGCTACAAGAGCTAAAACAATTCTTAATGAATCTTTCTTTGAGACAGGAGAAAAAGTATTATCATAATGTATACCTTCTTGTTGCGTAAAGCCTTTAGCAACCAGTCGGGCCTTGTATTTTTCGATGTTACCATGAGAAACGATTTTAGTTTTGTAAACCCATTTACATCCTACGGGTTTAACACCTTTAGGTAACTCAACAAGATCCCAAACATCATTTTGTTGCATTGAGTTCATCTCATCATTCATGGCTTCCAGCCACTGAGATGACTTCTCACTTTTCATGGCGTCCTTGAAGGAGATAGGATCATCTCCATGACCTATATCGCCACCTTCTTCTGTAAGGTATACAACATAATCATCAGGTATTGCAGATTTTCGTTCTCTTTGCGACTTGCGTAAATGTTCTTGTGGCAGCAAAGGTACTTCTTCATTGTTAGGAACATTACTAATATTAGTACCTTCATTTAGTAATAAAAGAGAAACAGAACTTGTAGCCTCTAAAATGAACGAAGTTGGAACATAAATTCGGTCTTTATCATTGAGGTTTATAGCTCGTTTTTCATTACTCCCACTAATGTTGCCATTTTCAAAAAAATACTGCATGTCTTGTCTCAACTATTCTAGTGGTATGCGAGGGACAATAAAATCTAAAACCTTTGGACCTTTCTGGATATCCTATGAAAGAACAACTGACGGTTTTGGAATCCAGTTTCTTAATTTGTGGATTGTAGACTTTTGCTTCAGAAGGACAGCCCCACACACGTAAGTATCCCAGTTGTGGTTTTCTTCCAGTGCACAATTCATAAGGTGTTGCTGGAACAGATTTACTAGGAACTCGATTGAGAACATGTGTTGCTGTTTTTAAAGCCCCAGACCACAAAAATTCTGGTAAAGTGGTATTGCATATCATACTTCGTACCATATCCATTAATGTACGATTACACCTTTCAGCCACTCCATTTTGTCGAGGATCACCCGGCATAGAGAATTGATGAATAATACCACTTTCTTGAAGAAACAAAGTAAATGGACTTGGACTTTGACCCAAGTCAGTATGCCTACCATAATACTCACCGCCTCTATCTGATCGCACTACTTTAATTTTAAGATTATGCTGATTTTCAACTTCAGCCTTAAAAATCTTAAATTTATCTAGTGCCTCAGATTTTTCAGAAATTTAGAACACATAAGCATAGCGTGAGTAATCATCAATAAAAGTAATGAATGATTTGTGTCCGTTGAGACTCGGAGTGGGAAAAGGACCGCATATATCGGTGTGAATTAATTCCAATAGTCCCCCACTCCGAGTGCCTCCTTTCTTATTTCCTTTAACAAATTTTCCCTTAACACATTCAATGCAGTTTTCAAAATCAGAAAAATCCAGTGTTGGGAGAATTTCATTTTTAATGAGACGTTGCATTCTATCTCTTGAAATATGACCCAATCTGCGATGCCATAATTTGGAAGAATCAGAATTAACATTCTGGGATAATAAAGAATCAGAAAAGGAAGAATCCAAACATAATTTATATAGATTGTCACATAATAATCTAGAACCAAAACTTAGAGTTATGATATAGTCTCAACTCATTATTTCCAAACTGAAACATAAAACCACACGCGTCAAGTCTAGAAACGAAATTAAATTCCTAATCACGCTAGGAATATAAACTACATCATGCAAATAGAGAATAAAGCCACTCTTCAAGACTAAACGAAGAGTTCCTTTTTCCCTTTTCCAGCATCCTCACGGAAAGAAATCCCTGCAATGAGTTCGTAATGTGAACAGAGGCACCAATGTCAACCCACCGCGTATTTAAGAGAACATCAATTAAAAGAGACTCACAAATCATACAATTAAAATCATTACCCTTCTTGGCAAGCCACGCTCTGAACTTGGTACACTCCTTCCTTACGTGTCCATGTTTCTTACAGTGATTGCACTTAAAAACACGTTTTGTACAAGATGTACTTGCTTTGTTAACACCAAGACCATCATCATTCTTATTCTTTCCTTTACCATTATTCTTTTTCTGTTTTGGACTTTCAATGGCAGCATGGGCAAAGTCAGTTTTTCAGTCTTAAGCCTTTCTTCTTCTTCAACACACATGGCAATCAATTCGCTCATTTTCCACTTCTCTTTCTGCGTGTTGTAATTGATCTTGAAAGGACCAAACTGAGCAGGAAGAGAAGTCATAATAAAATGAACCAAAAATCCCTCAGAAATTGCCATGTCTATGCCATTTAATTTTGCGGCCATATCATTCATCATCATTATATGTTCGCGTACACCGCTAGTCCCATTATACTTGGTGGTGAGCATTTTCATTATGAGAGCACTTGCATTAGCCTTTGATAAACTGCTCCTCAACAGAGGCTAAAAATTCTTTAGCAGTAAAAAGTTCACCAGCAACATTCTTTTCAGGAATGCCTTCCCGAATAGCCAAAGAAATGGTGCTTTTCATAATCATGAGAGACATGCGATTAGAATGCTCCCATTTTACATAAGCAGTTTTTGCTTCATCTGCAGCATCATCCTTTGGTTTCTCAGGTTTATCCATACGTAATGCTTGGTCAATTTCAAGAACACCAACAAAGATCTCTAGTTGCTCTTTCCAAGTTGAAAAATTAGTTCCATTCAACAATGGTATTCCAGACATTTGGGTACTAATATTGTTCAATGCTGCAAATTCATCATGACAAGCATAAGGCTTACTATTAACTAAAATCCACAGACATATAAAATTAAATAAATTAGATCAACTATAATTAGGGGACTAATAATTAACTAATCTGAAATAATAAAACGCCAATTAATACTTCAGGTTTAATAGTTGATCAATTAAAATCAATTTATATCACCGTTGGGCAGAAATAAATTGAAAACATAAGACGAAATTCATTTAATAAATTATATTCGACAATTAATGTTGGTAAAATTGACATTTATAATTTATTAAATGTAAACATAAGTAATACAATAGACATAATGTAAAACATAGTTCCCTTTAATAAAATGGCAGTCACAATTAAAGTTGATAAAATTGATAACGACCAAATATTAAAAGTAAATTAATATGAAAATAAATTATATATAACATAGTACCGTATTTTTGGACTTAATTACTACTATGATTATAGTATTTATTGTTGGTGTAATCTTTTGAGTGCAAGTTGGAGATTTCAATCAATTAATATCCTTTTTTAACTTTCTCGGAATCATGTTTCTCTCTGTCGCATGAAAGGAAATAACTTTTATACTTATTTGGATTAGATACAAAGGTTAAGTTCAATTTTTTCGTACAACCTCACTCCATGCCTTTATTTTTTCGGAAATTCATTGGAGCGAGTATAAACAGTGAGGACGCATGACTATATTTCTAAATTGTACGCGACCTATTGTCTATTTCTTTTCACGTGTTTTATTGCCTCTGGTCCCATTGAGGAGGCGCTATTAATTGACACTCCTACTTAACTAAATTAAGGAAGTACGGAACTAATCCTCAATTATTATGTATACATGCGACTTTATACAGTGATTTTTCTTATATATGATTTAATAATTCATATTGTTTATCATATAATATTATTTTATGTATTTATTTTCAAAACCGTATATAAAGTTCATATGGTTTTAAAGAGTCAGTAAATTCCATTAAATTCCAGATTCAAAAGTTAATATTAATTACTGATTTAAATACGAAAAATACCATTAAATTCTAGCAATTGAATCCGAAAATTTTATAAGAATTTTATATGAAATTACGTACCGCTCTGATACCAAATGATAGATTTTGAAATATTTAATTCGTAATAATATGTCTGAAATAAATAGCCCAAAAACACGTAATTCATATAAAATTAAATAAATTTATGAGTTTTAGAACTTACAGGATTGGAGAGACGACATCGTAAGGCGGAAAATCGATCTTCTCCAATTTTCCTTGGTATTTCTTGATGGAAGATTAATGGCGTCTTTAATATTCTGTCTATATTTCTTTTGTGGACGAAAAAAAGTGAATAGGTGTCAAATTATGACAGAATATTTTAATTAATACCAAGGCAATTGAAGGGATCAAAATTTAAATGAACATGGTCCATCAGATTTTCCATCAAAATCTGATGCACCCTTTAGATAAATTTAATAATTAAACCCGGTTCACATTTATTTTTATAGGCCATAATAATTATAACACATAGAAGATTTAGTTAATTCGATGCGGGATGTTTGGATGCCACACATGGCATTCTTAACAGTTGCTGGCCCTTGTTTGTTTGCTTGTTTGTTTGTTTGTACCTTTTTATTTGCAAAACCAAAATGTGCTCGCCCTACTCTGCCTCTTTTGCGACACGTAATTAACTAGGTGAAAGTGTGCATGTGTCATACTCCTGAATTTATTGGAAAATGACATGAACTTTTCTCGGGCTGTGACTTGTGAGGTAAAAAATGCTCAGGATGGGTGTGTTTTGGTATCATGTTGAATAAGCCCTTATTCGGAATAAGGCTTATTCCGGATGCGTTTGGTTTCATCCCGAATAAGCCTTATTCGGAATAAGGCTTATTCAACATCCATACCAAGTATAATCCAATAGTTACAATGTATAATCCAATAGTTTTGAATATGTGTGCTCATAAACATATTCTAGACTATATAAAGAGTTTAAATGTAGATTATTGTCATCAAATAACTTAAAATGAAAGTAAAATCGATTGAAATGCTCAAATAAATTTAGAATATGTAAAATATGAACATTATGTAAATAATTACAATGTATAATCCAATCGTTTTGAATAATTGAGCTCATAAACATATTCTAGACTATATAAAATGCTTAAATATAGATTATTTTGATCAAATAACATAAAATGAATGCAAAATAGCTTGAAATGCTCCAATATACAAAGAATCTTTAAAATATACACATTATGTGCATAATTACAATGTATAATCCAATTGTTTTGAATAACTTAGTTCAGAAACATATTCTAAATTATATAAAGAGAATAAATATAGATTACAGTGGTCAAATGACTTAAAATGAATGTAAAAATCGCTTGAAATGCTCAAGTATACTCAGAATCTGTAAAATCCATACATTATGTGAATAATTATAATTTATAATCCAATCATTTTCAATAAGTGAGTTCACAAACAAATTCTAAACAATATAAAGAAGTTTAATATTGATTGTTGTTATCAAATGACTTAAACTGAATGCAAAATCGCATAAAATGCTCAAATATAATTAGAATCTGTAAAATATGCATATTATGTGAATAATTACAATGTATAATCCAATCGTTTTGAATAATTGGCCTCATAAACATATTTTAGACTAAATAAGGAGCATAAATATAGATTATTTGTGATCAAATGAATGCAAAATCGTTTGAAATGCTCAAATACACTCAGAATCTGGCAAATTATGTGAATAATTACAATGTATAATCCAATCGTTTTGAATAATTAAGACCATAAATATATTCTAGACAATATACAGAGCTTAAATATACATTATTGAGATCAAATGACTTAAAATTAATCCAAAATCACTTGAAATGCTCAAATATACTCAGAATCTGTAAAATCTGCACATTTTGTGCATAATTACAATGTATAATCCATTTTGTGAATAACTGAGTACAAAAATATATTCGGGACTATATAAAGAGCTTAACTATAGAATAATTTGATCAAATGACTTAAACTGAAAGCAAAATCACTTCAACTGCTCAAATATACTCCGAATCTGTAAAATCCGCACATTATGTGAATAAATACAATGCATAATCTAATCATTTTGAATAAGTGAGTTTATAAACATATTCTAAACTATATAAAAAGCATAAATATAGCATATTATGATAAAAAAAATAGCTTGAATTGCTCAAATATACACATAATCTTTCAAATCTGCATATTATGTGCATAATTACAATGTATAATGAAATCGTTTTGAGTAAGTTATATCATAAACAAATTCTAGACAAAACAAAGAGCTTAAATATGTATTACTGTGATCAAATCACTTAAAATGAATACAAAATCACATGAAATGCTCAAATATACTCTGAATATGTAAAATCTGCACATCATGTGAAGAATTAGAATTTAGAATGTATAATCTGATAGTTTTGAATAAATGAGCTCATAAATATATTCTTGACTATATAAAGAGCTTAAATATAGATAATTGTGATCAAATAACTTAACATTAATGCAAAATCGATTGAAATGCTCAAATATACTCAGAATCTTTCAAATCTTCACATAATGTGCATAATTACAATGTATAATCCAATTGTTTTGAATAAATTATATTCTAAACATATTCTAGACAAAATAAAGAGGTTAAATATTGATTATTGTGATCAAATGACTTAAAATGATTGCAAAATCGCTTAAAATGTTCAATTATACTTAGAATCTGTAAACTATGCATATTATGTGAATAATTAAATTGTATAATACAATCGTTTTGAATAAATAAGTTCATAAGAATATTCTAAACTATATAAAAAAATATAAATATAGCTTATTGTGATCAAATGACTTAAAATGAATGCAAAATCGCTTGAAATACTCAAATTTACTCAAAATCATTAAAAGCAACACATTATGTGAATAATTACAATGTATAATATTATTGTTTTGAAAATTGAGATCATAAATATATTGTAGATAATATATAGATCTTAAATATACATTATTGTGATCAAATGACTTAAAATTAATGCAGAATCACTTGAAATGCTCAAATATACTAAGAATCTGAAAAATCTGTACATTATGTGCATAATTACAATGTATAATCCAATCTTTTTAAATAAGTGAGTTGATAAACATATTCGAGACTATATAAAGAGTTTAAATATAAATTATTGTGATCAGATGACTTAAAATGAATGTAAAATCGCTTGAAATGTTCAAATATTCTCAGAATCTGTAAAATCTGCAAATTATGTGCGTAATTACAATGTATAATCCAATCGTTTAGAATAATTAAGTTCATAAACATATTCTAGACTATATAAGTTAAATATAGATTATTGAAATCAAATGAGAATTAAAATGAATGCAAAATCGCTTGAAATGCTCAAATATACTCAGAATCTTTCAAATCTGCATATTATGTGTATAATTACAATATATAATCCAATCGTTTTGACTAAGTTATATCATAAATATATTCTAGATAAAATAAAGAGATTAAATATATATTATTGTGATCAAATTAATTAAAACGAATGTAAAATGGCTTGAAATGCTCAAATATACTCAGAATCTTTCAAATCTGCACATAATGTGCATAATTACAATGTACAATCCAATTGTTTTGAATAAATTATATTATAAACATAGTCTAGACTAAATAAAGAGGTTAAATATTGATTATTGTGATCAAATGACTTAAAATGATTGTAAAATTGCTTAAAATGTTTAAATATACTCGGAATCTGTAAAATGTGCATATTATGTGAATAATTACATTGTATAATACAATCGTTTCGAATAAATAAGTTCATAAGAATATTCTAATCTATATAAAAAATATAAATATAGCTTATTGTGATCAAATGACTTAAAATGAATGCAAAATCGCTTGAAATACTCAAATTTACTCAAAATCATTAAAAGCAACAAATTATGTGAATAGTTACAATGTATAATCCTATCGTTTTGAAAATTGAGATCATAAACATATTGTAGCTAATATATAGATCATAAATATACATTATTGTGATCAAATGACTTAAAATTAATGAAAAATCACTTGAAATGCTCAAATATACTAAGAATCTGTAAAATCTGTATATTATGTGCATAATTACAATGTATAATCCAATCTTTTTAAATAAGTAAGTTCATAAACATATTAGAGACTATATAAAGAGTTTAAATATAAATTATTGTGATCAGATGACTTAAAATGAATGTAAAATCGCTAGAAATGTTCAAATATTCTCAGAATCTGTAAAATCTGCAAATTATGTGCGTAATTACAATGTATAATCCTATCATTTAGAATAATTAAGTTCATAAACATATTCTAGACTATATAAAGAGGTTACATATATATTATTGAGATCAAATGAGAATTAAAATGAATGCAAAATCGCTTGAAATGCTCAAATATACTCAGAATCTTTCAAATCTGCATATTATGTGCATAATTACAATATATAATCCAATCGTTTTGACTAAGTTATATCAAAAACATATTCTAGATAAAATAAAGAGATTAAATATATATTATTGGGATCAAATTATTTAAAACGAATGTAAAATGGCTTGAAATTCTCAAATATACTCAGAATCTTTCAAATCTGCACATAATGTGCATAATTACAATGTATAATCCAATTGTTTTGAATAAATTATATTATAAAAATATTCTAGACAAAATAAAGAGGTTAAATATTGATTATTGTGATCAAATGACTTAAAATGATTGTAAAATCGCTTAAAATGTTCAAATATACTTGGAATCTGTAAAATATGCATATTATGTGAATAATTACATTGTATAATACAATCGTTTTGAATAAATAAGTTCATAAGAATATTCTAAACTATATAAAAAATATAAATATAGTTCATTGTGATCAAATGACATAAAATGAATGCAAAATCGCTTGAAATACTCAAATTTACTCAAAATCTATAATAGCAACAAATTATGGGAATAATTACAATGTATAATCCTATCGTTTTGAAAATTGAGATCATAAACATATTGTAGATAATATATAGATCATAAATATACATTATTGTGATCAAATGACTTAAAATTAATGCAAAATCCCTTGAAATGCTCAAATATACTAAGAATCTGTAAAATCTGTATATTATGTGCATAATTACAATGTATAATCCAATCTTTTTAAATAAGTAAGTTCATAAACATATTAGAGACTATATAACGAGTTTAAATATAAATTATTGTGATCAGATGACTTAAAATGAATGTAAAATCGCTTGAAATGTTCAAATATTCTCAGAATCTGTAAAATCTGCAAATTATGTGCGTAATTACAATGTATAATCCTATCATTTAGAATAATTAAGTTCATAAACATATTCTAGACTATATAAAGAGGTTATATATAGATTATTGAGATCAAATGAGAATTAAAATGAATGCAAAATCGCTTGAAATGCTCAAATATACTCAGAATCTTTCAAATCTGCATATTATGTGTATAATTACAATGTATAATCCAATCGTTTTGACTAAGTTAAATCATAAACGTATTCTAGATAAAATAAAGAGATTAAATATATATTATTGTGATCAAATTACTTAAAACGAATGTAAAATGGCTTGAAATGCTCAAATATACTCAGAATCTTTCAAATCTGCACATAATGTGCATAATTACAATGTATAATCCAACGCTTATGAAAAAGGGAGTTCATAAACATATTCTAGACCATATAAAGAGCATCAATATAGATTATTGTGATCAAATGACTTAAAATGATTGCAAAATCGCTTAAAATGATCAAATATACTTGGAATCTGTAAAATATGCATATTATGTGAATAATTACATTGTATAATCCAATCGTTTTGAATAAATAAGTTCATAAGAATATTCTAACCTATATAAAAAATATAAATATAGCTCATTGTGATCAAATGACATAAAATGATTGCAAAATCGCTTGAAATACTCAAATTTACTCAAAATCATTAAAAGCAACAAATTATGCGAATAATTACAATGTATAATCCTATCGTTTTGAAAATTGAGATCATAAACATATTGAGATAATATATAGATCATAAATATACATTATTGTGATCAAATGACTTAAAATTAATGCAAAATCCCATGAAATGCTCTAATATACTAAGAATCTGTAAAATCTGTATATTATGTGCATAATTAAAATGAATAATCCAATATTTTTAAATAAGTAAGTTCATAATCATATTAGAGACTATATAAAGAGTTTAAATATAAATTATTGTGATCAGATGACTTAAAATGAATGTAAAATCACTTGAAATGTTCAAATATTCTCAGAATCTGTAAAATCTGCAAATTATGTGCGGAATTACAATGTATAATCCTATCATTTAGAATAATTAAGTTCATAAATATATTCTAGACTATATAAAGAGATTACATATAGATTATTGAGATCAAATAAGAATTAAAATGAATGCAAAATCGCTTGAAATGCTCAAATATACTCAGAATCTTTCAAATCTGCATATTATGTGTATAATTACAATATATAATCCAATCGTTTTGACTAAGTTATATCATAAACATATTCTAGATAAAATAAAGAGATTAAATATATATTATTGTGATCAAATTACTTAAAACGAATGTAAAATGGCTTGAAATGCTCAAATATACTCAGAATCTTTCAAATCTGCACATAATGTGCATAATTACAATGTACAATCCAATTGTTTTGAATAAATTATATTATAAACATAGCAAAATCGATTTGAAAGATATATTATTGTGATCAAATTACTTAAAACGAATGAAAAATCACTTGAAATGCTCAAATATACTAAGAATCTGTAAAATCTGTATATTATGTGCATAATTACAATGTATAATCCAATCTTTTTAAATAAGTAAGTTCATAAACATATTAGAGACTATATAAAGAGTTTAAATATAAATTATTGTGATCAGATGACTTAAAATGAATGTAAAATCGCTAGAAATGTTCAAATATTCTCAGAATCTGTAAAATCTGCAAATTATGTGCGTAATTACAATGTGTAATCCTATCATTTAGAATAATTAAGTTCATAAACATATTCTAGACTATATAAAGAGGTTACATATATATTATTGAGATCAAATGAGAATTAAAATGAATGCAAAATCGCTTCAATTGCTCAAATATACTCAGAATCTTTCAAATCTGCATATTATGTGTATAATTACAATATATAATCCAATAGTTTTGACTAAGTTATATCAAAAACATATTCTAGATAAAAGGGAGTTCATAAACATATTCTAGACCATATAAAGAGCATCAATATAGATTATTGTGCTCAAATGACTTAAAATGATTGCAAAATTGCTTAAAATGCTCAAATATACTTGGAATCTGTAAAATATGCATATTATGTGAATAATTACATTGTATAATCCAATCGTTTTGAATAAATAAGTTCATAAGAATATTCTAAACTATATAAAAAATATAAATATAGCGTATTGTGATCAAATGACTTAAAATGAATGCAAAATTGCTTGAAATACTCAAATTTACTCAAAAACATTAAAAGCAACAAATTATGTGAATAATTACAATGTATAATCCGATCGTTTTGAAATTTGAGATCATAAACATATTGTAGATAATATATAGATCTTAAATATACATTATTGTGATCAAATGACTTAAAATTAATGCAGAATCACTTGAAATGCTCAAATATACTAAGAATCTGTAAAATCTGTACATTATGTGCATAATTACAATGTATAATCCAATCTTTTTAAATAAGTGAGTTCATAAACATATTCGAGACTATATAAAGAGTTTAAATATAAATTATTATGATCAGATTACTTATAATGAATGTAAAATCGCTTGAAATGTTCAAATATTCTCAGAATCTGTAAAATCTGCAAATTATGTGCGTAATTACATTGTATAATCCAATCATTTTGAATAATTAAGTTCATAAACATATTCTAGACTATATAAAGAGGTTAAATATGGATTATTGAGGTCAAATGAGAATTAAAATGAATGCAAAATCAATTGAAATGATCAAATATACTCCGAATCTTTCAAATCTGCATATTATGTGTATAATAATAATGTATATCATAAACATATTTTAGATAAAATAAACATATACACAGAAACTTTAGATAAAATAAAGAAATTAAATATATATTATTGTGATCAAATTACTTAAAACGAATGTAAAATAGCTTGAAATGCTCTAATATTCTCAAAATCTTTAAAATCTGCACATTATGTAATAATTACAATGTATAATCCAATGCTTATGAAAAAGTGAGTTCATAAACATATTCTAGACCATATAAAGAGCATCAATATACACAGAATCTGTAAAATCTGCATAATATGTGGATAATTACAATGTATAATCCAATCATATTGAATATGTGAGCTCATAAACATATCTTAGACTATATAAAGAGCTTAAATTTAGATTATTGTGATCAAATAACTTAAAATATATTCAAAATCGCTTGAAATGCTCCAATATACTTAAAATATTTACAATCTGCACATTATGTGCGTAATTACAATGTATAATCCAATCGTTTTGAATAACTTAGTTCAAAAAAATATTCTAAATGATCATAAATATAGATTTCTGTTGTCAAATGACTTAAAATGAATACAAAATCTTTTGAAATGCTTAAATATACTCAGAAATTGTAAAATCCGTATATTATGTGTATAATTATATTATATAATCCAATCGTTTGGAATAAGAGAGTTCATAAAAATATTTTAAATTAATAAAGAGCTTAAATATAGATTATTGTGATCAAATGACTTAAAATAAATGCAAAATCTCTTAAAATGCTCAAATATACTTAGAATTCGTCAAATCCGCACACTATGTGAATAATTACAATGTATAAAAAATTTTTTTTAATAATTGACTTTAGAAACATATTCTAGACTTAATAAAGTGCATAAATATAGATTATTGTTATCAAATTACTAAAAATGAATGCAAAATCGCTTCAAATGCTCAAATATACTCAAAATCTGTTAAATTTTCAAAATATGTGAATAATTACAATGTATAATCCAATTATTTTGAATAATTGAGTTCATGAACATATTTTAGACAATATAAAGAGCGAACATATAGATTATTGTGATCAAATAACTTAAAATTAATGCAAATCGTTTGAAATGCTCCAATATACTCAGAATCTTTAAAATCGTACATTATGTGTGCAATTAAAATGTATAATAAAATCATTTTTAATATCTTATATTTCAGAAACATACTCTAAATTATATAAAGATCATAAATATAGATTATTGTGGTCAAATGACTTAAAATGAATACAAAAACATTTGAAATACTCAAATATACTCAGAAATTGTAAAATCCGTATATTATGTGAATAATTATAATGTATAATCCAATCATTTGGAATAATTGAGTTCATAAACATATTCTAAAACTATATAAAGAGCTTAAATATAGATTATTGTGATCAAATGACTTAAAATGAATACAAAATCGCTTAAAATGCTCAGATATACTTAGAATTTGTCAAATCTGCACAATATGTGAATAATTACAATATATAAACCAATATTTTAGAAATTATTGACCTCGTAAACATATTCTTAGGTCACGAAACTAGATATCATACTCGTTTCGTGTTGCTTTCTTTCATTTGTCTAAAGAGAGTTCTTATTCCAGAGATCCCAATCACAGGCTTCGTAACTCATCAAACTATGCTTTTATTAGGTCAAAGCAGTAAAACAAAGAAAACTGACTGCAGTCCGCGTTGAAAATGAATAGTTTGGTTTAACGGAAAAGAAGTTAGACTAAATAAAGAACATAAATATAGATTATTGTGACCAAATGACTTAAAATGAATGCAAAAACTCTTCAAATGTTCAAATATACTCAAAATCTATAAAATCTGCACAATATGTGAATAATTACAATGTATAATCCAATCGTTTTGAATAATTGAGCTAATAAACATATTCTACACAATATAAAATTCTTAAATATATATTATTGTGATCAAAGGACTTAAATTAATGCAAAATGGCTTGAAATGCACAAATATACTCAGAATGATTAAAATCTGAAAATTATTTACATAATTACAATATATAATCCTATCGTTTTGAATAAGTGATATCATAAACATATTCTAGACGATATAAAAAAACTTAAATATATATTATTGTGATCAAATGACTTAAAATGAATGCAAAATCGCTTGAAATGCACAAATATACTCAGAATCTGAAAAAGCTGCATATTATGTGAATAATTACAATGTACAATCCAATCGTTTTGAATAATTGAACTCATAAACATATTCTAGACTTCATAAAGAGCTTAATTATAGATTATTGTGATCAAATGACTTAAATAATTGCAAAAATCGCTTGAAATGCTCAAATATACTCAGAATCTTTAAAATCTACATATTATGTGTGTAATTACAATGTATAATACAATCGTTTAGAATAAGTGAGTTCATAAACATATTATTGTGATCAAATGATTTAAAATGAATGCAAAATTGCTTGAAATGCTTGAATATACTAAGAATCGGTAAAATCTGCACATTATGTGAATAATTACAATGTATAATCCAATCGTTTTGAATATGTGAGCTCATAAACAAATTTTAGACTATATGAAGAGCTTAAATATAGATTATTGTGATCGGATGACCTAAAATGAATGGAAAATCGATTGAAATGTTCAAAGAAACTTAGAATCTGTAAAATATGCACATTATGTGAATAATTACAATGTATAATCCAATCGTTTTGAATAATTAATCTCATAAACATATTATAGACTATATAAAGAGCTTAAATAGAGATTATTTTGATCAAATAACTTAAAATAAATGCAAAATTGCTTGAAATACTCCAATATACTCAGAATTTTTAAAATCTTCAAATTATGTGCGTGATTACAATGTATAATCCAATCGTTTTGAATAACTTAGTTTATAAGCATATTCTAAACAAATAAAGATCATAAATATAGATTACTATGGTCAAATGACTTAAAGTGAATACAAAATCGTTTGAAATGCTCAAATATACTCAAAAATTATAAACTCTAAATATTATAAGAATAATTAGAATGTATAATCCAATTGTTTAGAATAAGTGAGTTCATAAACATATTCTAAACTATATAAAGGGGCCGTTTGGATCCCCATGGGATTTTGGGGAATTTCATCTTCCTACCATAAATTTATTATAAACAATCCAAACTCTTCACAAAATTACACACTTCTCAATAATTTATTCCTAGGAATTGCAACTTCCCCAAATTTCCCAACTTCCTAAGCGATCCAAATGGCCCCAAAGAGCTTAAATATAGATTATTGTCATCAAATGACTTGAAATGAATGCAAAATCGCTTAAAATGCTCAAATATACTTAGAATTTGTGAAATCTGCACATAATGTGAATAATTACAATGTATAAACCAATCTTTTTTAATAGTTGACCTCATAAAATATTCTAGACTATATAAACGGCATAAATATAGATTATTGTGATCAAATGACTTAAAATGAATGCAAAATCGCTTCAAATGCTCAAATATACTCAGAATCTGTAAAATCAGCACATTACGTGAATAATTACAATGTATAATCCAATCGTTTTGAATAATTGAGATCATAAACATATTCTACACAATATATCTAGATTGTATTGTTCTTGCCACAATCAATTCAATTCCTGAATTTCAATTAGTCTCACTCACTCAATTTTACTCACCGGAATTATAAGTGTGATTTGTGGGATGAGACCATTGTGGATCTGTGGCATTGTCCATTGGCTCATTCGGTCATTCCTCTGATCCTCTCTTTCTTCTCTGTTCTCACTCACTCGCACACAAACCACATATAGTCGCAACTGAAGCTCTTTCCCTTCCTCTTGCTTCTGGGACCTATATATATCTCGGTTTGTTTCTGCCCCCCCCCCCCTCCTCTTTCTCTTTCTGTGTGATGCATGCTGGAGCTCGATTGGTTGGCTCTGCACCTAAATTGACTTGTTATCAAGACTGTTGGATTGATTATGTATATGTGCAATTGCCTTTGTTTGAATTTGATCTGTCATGTACACTTAATAATGTGAGCTGTATTTGATCGGAATTATAATGATATCAACTAGCTATTGCATCGCGCTTCGCGCGATGTAAGATTTATCCAAAATGACTATATTGTTGATATTAGTATATTGCTTATTTGTTTCATCAGAATGTTTATCGGTGTTTCTTTTTTATTATTATTAATTTTTTTGGACGAATCGTGAATGCAATCAATTTTCATGGCAAGAAAGCATTTTGATTGGAGAGGTTAATACATGAATCAAAGCATGCAATAAACATCACAAAAAAATTAATTGAATAAAATCAGATTCAACCCCTCAATTTTTATCCAAACGGTAATCTATTTGCAATAAATATTTAACAGTGGATTTGGGATTACCTCAATAAAAATATAGTATAAATAATCTATTTTTAATCATCGATTGTAGCAGTAAATATTAAAAAAAAGTATAACTGACTATTTGCCTTGACTGCATAAGATGTGTTTGTCCTAAATAACCTATGCCAAAACAAAACTAAAAAAGGACACAACAGTTTAACGCATGAATAAAGTAACCCTTTGCATCATGGCAATGTTCAACTCCTTTGCATCATCAACCCTTGTAAAGAGAGGAAAAGAACACTAAAAAAAATTTAAAATTATTTTCGCAACATAAAAAATAATTAAAATATGCAAATGTAGAAGTTGAGAACATAATTCGCAACATCAAAAAGTATTTTTGCAATATCAAGAATATAATTTTCAGATTACATTGCATACATAAGTTGAGAATTTAAGTAATATAATTTACAGATTACATTAAAAACCTCGTCCAACTATATCTACATACACCATATTATTTTACTACTCAACTTGTAGATGGCATAATAATAATAATTATTATTATACTGACAAATGCTATTACCATAATTATTCTATCATTATACTATAATGTTGGCTTAACAATACCACACTATGAATTTTAATTTGTATGTATCTTCTTTTCAAGTTTTTTTTTAAATAAACATACCACCCCTACAAAATTTGAGATAAATAAACCAACTATAGAAAAATGATTAACAGTAAATTTTTATCAGAGAAATATACTAACCAAGATCGTCACAAAGATGGAGATAACAGATCCCATGATCATTGCAAAGCTATAAAATAGAGGGATCAGCATCAGCCAAATTACATACCATTCATAAAGTAAGTTATAGAGCATGACACATTCATAAAATCCCTAAAAACAAATCAAATAATATTAGAAGCAGATGAGAATCTAAAGTAGTTTGGCACATTCAAAGGAAAATACAAGAGAAAATGAAACTAATGTCTTCAAGTACGGTAAAATGTTCAAGTAATGGTACCAACCTATTAGGCATTTACATGAACATGATCACTATGTCAAATAGATGACAATAGAAAAAAGATAATTATTTTTTTATTAATCGATTTTTTCTATAATAATCTTAAATGTTGGACAATAGAAACTCTAATCCACGAACTGATAAGTTTACTAAATTGTAAGAAATAAAATAATTAATTTACATTTAGCAAATGTGAACCTTGATCTGTAACTGGTACCAACACTGATCAGATATCCATGCACATACCCTAAACAGAACCTATATGGACTCAGTTGAATTGAAAGGTCATACCTCAAAATAATTCACAAAAGCATATTTGCGATACAAATTTCTAAAGAATTATGTAATCGATCAAGCTCATCACAAAAAAAAAAAAAAGAGAAAGAGGAAGGACAATAATAGAAAAAAGGTTAAATTTTCAAACTTGAATAGATCTGAACTTCTTCCTCCACAAACTGAATCTTAGCTTGGAAGGTAAGCTAAATTCGATACGATACTGGAGGTTTCTTGATAGCTTAATACGCTGAATGAATGTACTCACACACATCATCAGCCAAAACCAAAAGAGTGACCCTAAAAAATCCAATTCAGAATATTCAGTAAAAACATATTTCCTTCCCTATGATAATTTACCAAGCTAAAACAATAATGTGCTCAATCCACAATAATAGATATTGACCAAAAGAAGGCTTCATAGCTATGAACATGCATATATGGTACTAAAAAAGGGAATAAACAAAGCAATTGACACAAACCTCTATAGTCTTGTTATGGTACATAACCAAACGGAGCTTGCTGGTCCGGTTGTCATTTTAGAACTGCACATAAATATATTGTAAATAACCTGAATATATAAATGAAATGAGACGGCATATTACCTCATTTGAAAATAGTGTTGTCTATAAAAATAGAGATGATGTTGTTATGACACCTTTTGTCAAAGAAGCCAAAAATGAAAAATACTCAATAAGAATCAGATAGAATTAAGTCCATATGAGATCAGAAATAGAGATGTAGTTGTACCTCATGTTGCCACCTTTTATTCATTGCTCATGCTCTACATGCTTATTTTCAGAAGCTTTAATAGCTTCAGCCAGAAACAAAACATCCAAAGAAAGGAAAAAAGATCAACAATGTCGATCCCTCCAGCGATAAAAGTAGAGCAATCATGAAGCTGAGAAACAATATAAGAAAGAAGATGAATCACAAATAAACCTGAGATTGCAAATAATAAATGCAAAGCATCCCAATCAGCATTTAAATCCTTAATCAGCTAATTCTACTGCTGATCCTTTAACCCAAAGCATCCCAATCAACAAAGCTAACTGAGAACTGTCTGGCCTAAGACATTTACCAGAACCGAGAAAAATAAATAATCAAGTTGCAACCGGTTCATAATTCAATAAATTGAGTTACAATACCAAAATACAGCATCTCTAACTTCATTCGACTTCACTTAAATGGGGAGAAACATGAGGAAAAATATTGAGGCGAGATAAGAAACCACTTGTGCAATTGTGCATGACTTCCTATCACTTTACATCGGCAACTGCAGATACGAAAGCAAACCTTAATCAAATTATTATATCAAAGTGTAATTAATAAAATCAAACATACAATCCAGTCTGTAAAGTATAAGTCTAATTATAATTAGAAAATAGATAGGAGAACACTGAAAATAAATCAATTCAAACATAGTTTGCATACAAAAATCAATTATATTATGGTACTTCATGATGAGGAAACAGTTATATGCCATGAAATTCAGATAGTAAAGAAGGACATACTATTTATCATGTATAGACTTTTTCTTTTTCATTAACAGACTTATTAGAAATAGAAAAAATTTCCATTTGAAAGTTAAAAGAGTCTATCGAACTTTGTACATTATATCAATTTACACACCCTCATTAATATTTTTTGAGAATTAGGTATGTTGCATAGCAAAATAACCTAGTGTAGGTTCTGCAACATCACGTCTCCTTGAAGAGTACTTCACAATTTCAAAGAATTTCAAGCTAGTTTGACATGCATGAGATTGAGATTTCGGTGGATAACAGGAAGGAGATTGCAAGATGACACTGATGTTGCTCGTAGAGAAAAAATAAATAAAAATTTTTGCTCATCAAACATTTTCAGTCAAGTAATAATATACTTTTGCCACTGTAAGAGCAAAGTCTTACTGGAATGCACACTTGTGACCAATCTGACCACAATCGCTAACAATTGGACAAAACATAATGTTGGATTTAATGAAATAAGGAAAAACTTGAAGATATGCACCTCTGGCTGTTCTTCCCAAATACTTCCTTCCTCATTTCTCCCCTCGGTTCGAACAATGTTAGCTCGATCGACATTTTTCTAGTTTGAAATTGGAGTATGTATATAATTGGTAGTGTTACATTTATTGTTGCGTCTGATATAGGAGGCATTCTTATTATCGTTATTATTTCTCTTATTATTATTGCTCAAAGAGCATGTGACAAAAATAAAAATGTTGTTCCTCTTTCGTAATCTACAGTATAAGAGGGATCATATATCATTGTTATAGTATGTATGCTTTGGTGCTTACGTGAGGAAGCTGAGAGCATTCTACCTATTAATGAAGTGAGCGATTTCTTGGATCTCTCAGATGAAGTAAAATTTTGGCCGCTGAATGGCTTCAGTCCATAGTTCTTTGGAAGCAACAAAGGAAAAAGCTGCGAGAGGGTGATATCTGTTGAAAGTAGAATGTTTAATTTGTTTATTGATCAGTTTAGGGTGTTTAGCTGTAATGTTAAAAGCGTATAATTAGATGTTCTTACTTTCGAAGTCGTCTTTCAAAACTGAATTTCAGATCAGAACAATTGGTTCTTTCTTTGATTGTTCGTCCAGCGCCACAGTATTAAAGAGGTGAAGAAATTGGCTCCATAGCATAAGCTGAACCATGTGGCCCCTCAAAAAATTTGTCTGTCAGCTGATTAAAAAACCCAAGCATAGAAAATTTTTTAATAAACAAATTGCCTTTTCATAAGCCACATATTAGGAAAACAAAAAAAAACCCATAATATAAAAATGCAGAAGAGCACATGTACCTGGCCAAGGTTGACCCGACAGTAGGGAGAAGAATGCAATACCAAGCTGAAGACCTGTGAACAGATAGAAAGGAAGAGGGGAAAAAAGAGGGCAGAAAATACAGAAAAAAAATGAAAGTAAAAATAGATGAGGAAAAGAAGTGAAAAACCAAAATAATAAACTGCTGAAGAAAAATGCTTCCAATTTTTGCATTATGGGTTTTTTTTTTCCTTACTACATGCATTGCACAGTTTACTCACCAAAATTTTTATTTACAGTTTGAATTTCTTTTTAGCATGTTTTGCGTTGTTGACATACACCTCTGGAAAAAAATAGTGACCAAGCATAAAGCAGATGATTATAACTTAGTTTTCTCAGTACGACCTAATAAATCAAATAAGACACAAACAAAATACAACAATCCTAAGACCAGCCATCGTCACAGCAGGATAAAATAATATCACCCAATCCCAAATGAAAGAACAAAAAATTAACCACCCAGAAGGGGAAAGATAACACTCGATCCTAAGAAATTGAAGCGACAGTCAAAATCCAACCCGATTAAGAGAGACAGCAGACCAAAAAACCCTAGAAAAAGCAAGAAACGTAGAAAACCCAACAAAAAGAGAGAAAAAAGGAAGGGATAGTATTACGCAGAGGAAAGAGGCGAATGGAAGAGGCAGCAAAAATGCGCTAAGATAGCCATGGTCGAAAGTAAATCATTCAGCGATAGCTTTACCCCTCCATCGCCGCCGTCCGCTCTCGCTCCCAATTGCTAAGGGGTCAAGGCCAGTTGGGCTTTTTTTTTTTTTGTTTACTTCGTTGGGGAAAGCGAAAGAAAAAAAAAAAGAGAAGTAAACATATGGAAGAAGCTTCGTGGGAGCAGGAAAAAGGCAGCGACAACGAAGGGTTGAGATTCATTTGAGAATAGTAATTCAAACCGTTGCGATTTGAGCTCTACCTACAGTAACTTCAGGTTTGAAATTGAGTTACTTATAATTGCTTGCTTCGGTGATTGCTTGGATAGACTTGAATTAGTTGTTATGATCTGGCTTACCTTGTCCATGGCCCATGGGCTTATCTCTCACTTGTTCTTACTCTCTCTGTACCAGGTCCATTTTTCTCTCAATTGCATCTGTCATCCACCATTATACATATATAAAGTTTGTCTGGCATGAGCTGCACGTGAGTTACTGAGGTGTGGTTAGTACAGTAACTCATCATGACCATTCGTTTCTTTTCGCTCAATTGTATCCGTCCATTGCAGCACCAAACACGAAAATCATTCTCTCTCGCACGCACAGCCTCAGCTCCTCTCCACCAAAGCGCCACTAGACCCCACCTCACTAGCCCTCTCCTCTAACAACCGAGCCCCTACTGAGCACGCTCCCCCTCTCACACTACCTCTCTCCACTCGAGCTTGGTCGATGATGGAAAAGGTGGACGATGGCTGTGGCTGAGGCTCCTCAACCCTTTCTCCTCCCCCCCCTCTTTGCTTTGAAGCTTTCTCGGTTTGAAATTCATTTCCCCCTTTTTCTTTTCTGTTGAGCTAACTGAACCCGATTTGTTTGGCAAGCACTTGAGATTGAACTGCCATTTTTCAAATGAATTGCTTGATTAGTTGATAAAATGCTTGATTGTGATATTGCTTCTAATAATTAATAAAATGCTTGATTGTGATATTGCTTCTAATAATTAATCGTGAATAAGTACCAGTATAGGCACAAAGCTCCGTTATATAATAAACCCTCTAATTGTACTAATAATAATAATTATTTTAAGGACGGACTCATATGAGAAAAGTTAAGCTTTGAACCTGAAATACTGTATTTCTTTCAGATTTTGAGAAATATCTTTAATTAGTTTTCTCATGTTTTATTCTCATAAAATGTGTAGCCCATGTTTTAATTTTAGTAGGATTTTAGACTTCCTGAGGAGGGTTGTATCAACTTGAATTACTCATCAAGAAATTTCTTTTAGCTCTGATTTTATTTTTCTACATGCATTTTATTTTTATACATAGTTTTTAGAAAGAACACCAGTACAGTGCTGTAAAATTTAGACGGGAATTTTATTTAAGTTTTTTTTTAAACAAAGAGAAATATATGATTTATTAATGTTATTGTTGAAATGCCAAAAATTGCTGTTGATTTGTTTGTCTCAATTGATTGTTTTTGTGTTACCTTTTGATTAAGTCCAAAATCCATCATTCTATTTGTTAGATTTTGTGAATAAGTAAGGTCTAATACTCATCTTACCGTCCCTGTGAATTCGACCCCAACTGTACCAACGATTTACCGTGCGCTTGCGGTTAATTTAGATTACTTTTGGGTATTAACTTATCTCACATCACACACTTGCTAAGGTTATCTCTTCCCATAATAGTAACTTGACTTTCAAAAGAACTCTCACTGGTGTGCTTGCAAAGGAATTCCATACTCTCATGAAAATCATACACAACACAATGCTCCATGATACTCCTGACACTATTTCTTGGAGATGGAGTTCTTATGGAATTTTCACAACTCATGCTACTTAACTATTTTTAGTATTTAGAGGAATCCAGGTAGCAAATGCCACCCTTTTTTGGAAGCTTGGTATACCACATGAAATTAAACCTTTTATGTGGCTTATGGTTCATAACATAATCCTGACAAAAGAAAATCTAAATAAAAAAGGTTGGACTGGTAACTCTATGTGTGTCTTTTGTGGCACTTTGGAAACTTGTGATCATCTCTTTTGCCAATGTACCTATGTTAGGCATATCTCGTTCTGGTTAGGCGAAAGTCAAGAAAACTTTCAAAATTGGCATATTGTGAAAGATATTTATGATTTTGAAAGATGTGTGTTTTGAAAGTTATCTTTATTAATGATAATTTATGTATTGTTCATGATGTTGAATGTTATTATACATTCTTGTTTCTTGAGATTAATATGTAATATCTTTAGAAGTGTTCAAGAAGATACTCGTGGTCTTGAACCATAGAACTCTTAAGATGAAAACATATAATCCTAAATGTGTTCACAATCGTGGTAATTAAAAGGAAACAATAATTACCGAGTAAGATTGTCATGTCGATTGAAAGTACATTGTAGTTCTATAAATGTTGATAAGTGATTATCATTCAATGACATGAGTATATATAAAATGAGAATGCTTTATACGTATTGAACATGACCTAACGAGATGGAATATTATATGGATTGTGTTTTGTGTCATTAATATTTCCATCGTGTCTTTGAATCCAAGATATGAGATGTATAAATTTCTCACATGAGAAGCATGAAATGTAATTACTGATTAATACCATATTTTTACTGATCTTAGTTATCTTTTGATGGAGAAAATTAGTAGTTCATTGTGTGTGACTTGTGCGGGAGAAATTTATATGTCGATTATCATTGTCCCTCAGTTATTTGAGTTATGATATTACTGGACCCCTTGGTAAAGTGAAATTATATAGCATGCAATATAACTGATGTAGTTTAATTATAATTCACTTAAGAGACCAAGAAAATGAATATAATGCAAAAATGACACGATCATATTTTGCATATTATTCTTAATATCATGAGACAAGGATAGACACAGATCAAGTGGATTGAATACGTAATGATTATGTCGTTTTGGTGGCTATAATGTAGTGATAGAACCTCTTATAGTCTATAATATATAATATTTTATATTATTGCCAAGATGACGTAGATCTTTTGTAAGGTCACACCAACTGAAGAGAAACAACAAGTGTTTTACATTTTATATGATGTATGAAAATACATGTGATAAAATGTTAAAATAATATGTCATATAAAATGACATGCTTAGACCATATATAAATTCATGAAAGTATATGAATATTATTGATATAATGCTAGAGAACATTATAAGAATAATATAGACATCATATATTCTAATAATATGTTTCATATTATTAGTTCATGAATTATAATATATTAAACAAGTTGCAAAATATTTTGTATAAAAGGAAAAAATATTTTTCTCTCCTTTAATTTTGCCGACACAATTTTTCCATCTTTTGCTTTCTTGCGCAAAGGAAAAACAAATAAATGGAAAATTAATTTCTCTCTCTTCAATTAATTGGCCGAAATTGATTTCTTATTTGATCCTTTCTTTGCAAACCATATTGTGTGGTTTTTTCGGTTATTACCTTGCGCAAAGAACAAAAAGAAAAAACAAAGGAAAAAGAAAAATTATATTTTCATATATATTTTGCAATTTAGTTTAGCCACTAAAAAATCAAATAGTTTGTTGATTGAAGATCAAATGTGGTTGGATCTAAGTTTGAAACTCACCATCGATCTATCTAAGTGTTGATTGAGTTTGTTGTTTAGGTTCAAGGTGAACCAAGAGAAAGAAACGCGCTGAACGGCAGCGACAAGAACCGAAGGTTTCCAAGAGACCTAGAGAGAAATCGATTTCTCTCTACTAAGAGATTTGACAATCTCTTTAGGTAAAATATTCCTTCTTCTCAAATAAAATTATTTGATAGTCTTGTTATGCACATGAGATGTTTGATTAAATGTTTAATTGTTATCTTGTTTGCTATTGTCATATAAATAAGGTACTTTGTGTATCGAGTCAAATAAAATTTTAAAATTTCGTTTCCTTGACATGCACACGAAATTCCAACAGATTTTGCTCTCTTTACCTGCTAGCACTAGGAATGCCTTCCTTACAACCTTCATTCCTGTTTGTTGGTGTATTTGGAAAATCAGAAATGACCATATCTTTAACAATATTGCTATTAGAACTGTTAAACAAACCCTCATAATAATTTTTCATTTGGTACACTTTTGGATAGGTACTTGGAAGGCCACGGAGAAGAGGGCAATTGACAACTGGCTTCCAATGGAGTGGGACTCTGTACCTCTACAGATGGTGCTGGCACCGCTAGGTCTACTAGGATTCATGTTGAGTTGAACAACCACAAAGTAGTGACAAACAAAAAGAATACAGGGCGCTTCCTCTTGTATTATGAGTTTTTATTTTAGTGTTTCTCTTCAAGTTGTGATGTAATAAGGCCATTTCAGTACTATGCATACTTTGTTGGGCTAAGCGTTTTTGTTTTGGTGATGTAACTGTTAGGAAGTGCATAATTTTTATTTTTATAGCTAATTATCCTTAATTAATCACAAACAACCATGCACAAAAGTAGATCTAGTGCTTAAGCATTCACACAAAGAGAAGGATGGAAAATTTATACCTCTTGATATCGCAATCAAGAGGCTTGATCCTACGGCTTAGAAATCGATGGCGTGCTCCTCCAACGTCTCCAAATCGCCCGCCTCAAGTTCACTAAGATATTAACCAAGTTCTCCACAAATTATGCTAGTAATTTGGAGAACAAGACTAATTCCTAAGCTTTTCCTTCTTCAAATCAATTCTCCGAATTAATTTAAGTGGAAGGCTTGCTCAACACATGAGCTAGGAGGTGGAAAGAAGAGAGAAAAGGGGGAGAAAAATTCTGAAATTTTCCTCTTCCCTTGTGTGGATTTCGGCCAAGAAGAAAGGAGAGAGAGAGGCTCAAAGGTGGCTAGGGTTTTCTCCCAAAGAGCACCCCTTTATATAGACCACATAACCTAACTCTCATCCAAACTTGATTGGACAAGTTTGCCCCTCTATTGCCGCACCTACCAACCCCCATTTATGGGTTGGGCCACATCTCAAGTGAGCACATTACTATTCCTTTTAATTGCACCTCCAATTGAACATTTAAATAACTAACATTACATATAATAAAGATACGTGGATAGTCCCAAAAGGTGCGAATGAAAAGGTGCCTATTAAAGAAATGTCTTAAAGGGTGCGATTTAAAAGGTGTCTCGCCAAAGGATGCAATCGAGTGGATGTCTCTCCACCAAAGGGTGCTAATATTTTATCTATAAATAGTACTTCATTTTTCGAGTTTTCATTAACCATTTCACATTTACGAAATGACAAATATAATAGATATCACACCACTATCAAATAAAAATCCATATGTGATACGTGCACGGGTCGCAAAAAATTAGTTTGCAACTAATTTGAAGAAAGAAAATACATGGAGCATGAATTTTGTTCTACTAGATAGTAAGGTAACTTTTTATGCAATACATTTTTCTCCATGTATCATATTAATTTCGATATTTAACAAAATTTTATTTTCAATATTTTTTTTCATATTTATGCATTTGGACCAATAATTTTATGGACATATATGAAAGGCATTAAAAAGTATTTAGTAATACAATTTTTCTCCCTATATCATGTTGTTTAATTATTTTTTCAACAATTTTATGGACATATATGAAATGCCAACAAATTTATCTTATTTTAACTCTCTTTTTTTTATATCCTACTTAAAAAAGATAACGTTATGTGTGTGAACCTATATATAATATAAGTGTGAACATAACTAAATTAATTTCCTTATACTCTGTTTAAGTTATCTTATTATAACTCATTTTTTTAAAGGCTACTTAAAAAGGATAATTCATTTTTGGATAAAACTAAAATAAAGTGAAATGTAGTAATATACTATATCAAATCAGTTTATGAAATTTATATTCTTATAAGAAATATACTTTAAAAATAAGTTTGTATACATTTGAATTATAATTCTAATTGTTGATTAAAAATCATTTCTAACTTAATAAATGTTAATATTTTTATTAACCATAGTTAATATTTTTACGAACTGTTAATATTATTCATTATTTTTATTACTTTATCTATGCTTATATAGATGATTAATGATTATTTAAAGTTGCACCCTTTCATTTATTTAATATGCAAAATGTCAACATTCATGGTTTAATTAAAATAGTTAAGACGTGACATTTTGATTTTAAAATATTATTAACAAATAATAATTTATTTTGTTAAGTGGTAAAAAAATAAAAGGGTGAGATTATGTTGTTTCATGATAAAGGGTACAAATGAAAAGCTGCGTGATAGTCCCAAAATATACAAATAACATATTTCAAACAAAATGATAACAATTTATTCCAATTTTTTTTTTTGTATCTTTGAGCAAGGCACATTTTAAATCACACCCCTTGAGACATTCATTTGATAGGCACCTTTTCATTTATACCCTTTGGGACTATCCATTTATCTTATAAATGAAAAGGTGCAATGGTGCATAGATAGTCCCAAAGGGTACAAATAAGATATTTCAAACTAAATGATAACAATTTATTTTAATTATCGATTGCATCTTTTGATAAAGCACCTTTTAAATCACACCCCTTCTGACATCCATTTGATAGTAATTAAACAACATGATACAGGGAGAAAAATTTATTTCAACAACTTATTAAATTTGATATTTTTAATATTTTTTTATTCAATTCATTTTGAATATTTCGTAATACTTTTTATTTGTAAACAATCTAAAAATTTTGTAAACATTAAAAAGAATTGTATTCTTATTTGTAAAATAAATAGTTGTCCTTTTTATTTTAAATTATTATTAATAAATTATAATGAGATTACTTAGATGCTGACAAATGAAACGCGGCATTCATGTAGTCTATATTCAATGAATGAGTTCTAAAAGATGTCTTACACTAACTAGATAATTGTTTCATCTCATTCTTAAAGTGCAGTATATAATTGTAAAAATAATAAAGTATTCTTTTTATTTTAAATTTATATTAAAAAATCATTATTAGGTTAGTTAAATGCTAATAAATGAAATGGTGGGATAATATATCATAAAGTTTCCTTTTTATTTTAAATTATTATTGAGAAATCATAATTAGGTTAATTAAATGATAACAAATGAAAGGGTGTGATTGTGTATGATAAAGTGTAGTTTTTTTATTTTATATGATTGTTAAAAAGTTAAAAATAGGTTAATTAAATGTTAACAAATGAAAGGGTGTGAGTATGTAGTCTTATTCAATGAATGAGTGTGAATGAAAAAGTGCCTTTTAACGTATATTTCATAGGGTTCAATCAAAGGATGCAATCAAGTTGATGCCTCAAAAGGTGCGATTTAAAAGGTGTATTGCCAAATGATGCAATCAAGTGGATATCTACTCCACCAAAAGGTGCCAACATTTTATCTATAAATAATACTTTTTGTAAGTTTCATCCAACCATTTCACATTTACAATAAAGAAACATAATTGATATCGCATTAATTTCAAATAGAAATCTAGACATGATACGTACACGGATACTGAAAATTTGGCCTGCAATAAATTCGAAGATAAAAAAATACATGGGGGGTGAATTTTGTTCTTCTAAAAATAAAGTAATTTTTCATACAATAATTTTTATTAATACCGGAATTTTTAAGTTGTTATTAATTATCATTCTTGAGCAAATCAATTTATAAAATTTATCTTCTTATAGCAAATATACTTTAAAAATAAGGTCTTTATATTAAATCATTGATTAAAAATCATCTATATACTTAAAATAAAAATTAATGCTATAATATTCCATATATTGTTTCCAATGGATACCATTATCGTCGAGCGAAGCTCGACGCACAGATCTAGTTAATTTAAAGGTCCAATTAGCTCAAATAAATAAATATGTTGATTATAATTAATTATTAACTAATTAATAATTAATATGAAATTAGTCAATGCATTAAATTATTTCAATATGATCCATTTGACTTAATTAATTATTTCGGTACACGACGGTACATAATTAATTAGTCAACTTATCATACTTTTGCAAAACTCACTGGTGCAAATAAATAATTAATGCATGTATGGTTAAACACCTATTTTGTGTGATCCTTTGAGGATTTATGCTAAGTTGGACATGGGATTAAATCGTTATTTAATTCCAATAATCATAAGCGGTATCTAACAACACGTTATGATTTTCCAATTCGCATAAATAGTGTACTTCTACAGTATTTAAATCCTGCATAAGAGAATAAAAGTATTTCTCTATTTTGATTCTTATGTCACACGATATCATCTTATAATCCAAGACAGGAATGTGTCATTCTTGCAGATTACACGTTTCTTGATCTAGAGATAATTGTATCAGTTGCTAGCAATCTATCTCCATCAAAGGGCCCAAACAGATATCGTCACTCACTAAGTAAATTAATGAGGGACATACAATTTTCTTGATGATTTAGCTTTTCCCCGCACAATTCAAGAAAACATAAATAACGTCCGTATAGCAGCCCTTATCGGGAATCAGCGGTAGACAATATTTATTGAACCTATACTCATGTGGAAAAGATAAACATCTCAAACTTAGAATCAAAATTATAACAAAATAAATAATGACACATAACACAATCCATATATTTAATTTTTTGGGTCATGTCCTGTACTATGTTCAATTAACATATACATATGCAATTAAGTTGGTTACTCTTAACCTATGATTTATAGAACTTAATCATCACTTAACTTGCATACTAATCTTATTGATAATTAATGTTCCTTGTTAATTATCAAGATTATGGACGTTTTAGATTTATTGTTGTCATTTACTACTAAATGAAAAACAGTGATTTATAATTCAGATCCTCAACCTGAATGAACTGTCAACACATAAATCAAGGAACAAATGATATGAAATCATCAATGACATAACACCATAGAAGTAGCCAGATATGATTGACTTCTAGGACATATCTCTAACAGTAACTACCTTTCTAAAGGCTTTGGTAGTAGTTAATTTCAAGTTAATAAGTAGGCATTTTATATTTTTACTAATGTATTGAAATTTGGGTTTTAAAAGTCTGTGGGTAGTAGTTGATGTTAGCTTAATTAGTAGACTTTGTAATTTTGTTTCATTATTCAAAATAAAATAGGGTGGCGCTCCCACCTTTTTTCGAAAAAAAAAATAGTATATATGTTGCCTATGCAAGACAATAGGATTATGTACAACAGAAATATAACACACCAAGAGCTACATGAGTGAAAAACAGAAAATCAAAATCACTGTTCATTACTATTCATCACTGTTTATCCGAGAAGCAAATTTTTACGTAGTATAAATATAAATGTCAATGTCCATGTATCCTCGGAAGAAATATTATTTTTCAACCTTTTTGCGTGTAAAGAATTATCGTCTTTTCTTCCCATGCTTCCTTTATTTTCCAGTGAGGTCGTCCTCTACTTTTTCTTTTGCTAAACTTGGTCGTCGATTGGACAGCAAGTTCTTCAATTCATTTTCTAAGCTTTAGTCATTTAAAAGTCAAAACCTAGAACTCATATATCAGAATGGAACTTTTAAATACGACCTCCGTTCTTTCTCTTTGTACACAGAAAAACTTGCGACAATTTGATTGGATTAGCATCATGAACTTGTAAAAATTAATAATGCGGACTAGTTTTAGTCAATGATTTTTTTTACACACATGAAAATTGAATTGTTTACCTCTTGTATGCCAATCTTTAATCAAATTAGAGAAGTAGAGTGAAGTTAGCAGTAAACTAACTTAGAATGTGTTTGGCTGATGAAGGTTAGAAAGTTAGTACTGAAACGTCATGTTTGCTAATACTTCCACATTGGATCATTAGATCACTTTACAAATTAAAACTCACTTAAGATCATCAGTTTATCAAATTGAAAATAACGTCGAAGAACAGAGTTTTTTTTTAAAAAAAAAGTTTTGATAGAATTGGCAGAGGGACAGAGGGTGCCTAGTTTGCACAAGGCTATTTGAATGAACTGGCTTATAGAATTATAATATGATTAATTTCAGTATTTCACTGTTACTTGAATATTTGAATTTATTAAGAGAGATGATATGAGAGTGAATGGACGGACGGATGGATTTGGGCAGAGGAAACTGTCTGAATTATATTATATTAAGTAGGAGGACCTTTTCGTAAATTAGGAAACTGTCTCTTTTTCTCTCTCTTATCCAAAATCCAAAGCGCATGTCAATGTCATTTTCGCCAATTCCACCTTTCCTCTTTCGCTTTCTCGGTGCATTTTCAATTTTCATTTCGTTCAATTCAATTCCTTTTTGTTTAATTTTGTCAGTGCTAAGACGCATATTTATATTTGCTTCGTTTTTTATAAAGTGTTAATACAGATACAGTACACTCACTATGTTAATGTTATGTTATTGTTAACTTAACTTTCTCTAATAAATAATAATACAATACCATCTTCTTCTTTTTCTTTTTGCCTCGTCGCTTTCCTCTCTCTCTCCTCAGTCCTGAGATTGCCTTTGTTCACTCTCTTCTCCTCTCCTCTCCTCCTCTTCTCTTCTCTCTTCTCTCTTTCGCTCCGCTCCGTCTAAGCTCTAAAATCAGTAAGCTAATTTACTACGTTCTAATTTGAAGCTAGCTAATTCTAAGTTCTCTTAATTATATTTTCTTCTACGTTGTTGCTTTTCAGTTCTGACTCTAAAATCTGTGAAGAATATGGCGGAGTTCAAGCCAGAGGAACCCATGCATTTTTATCGTCCCATGGATCAATTACAAGGTCTCGAGTATTGCATCGACTCCAATCCCTCTTGGTGTAATCTTCTTTTTTCTATGCTTTATTTATTTATTTATTTATTTCTCATTTCGTATCTCAATTTTATTATTTGGTTTCTCCTGTGCTTGCTCATGCTCTCAATTCTCATGACTTCTGAGCATTCATTCCAGTTCTCAATTTAACATCCCAATTCCTATATCCTATATTATTATTAAAGAACCAACGAAGGGATTCTCTACTCCGTAATTTCTTACTAAAAATCTGTGGTCAGTGGTCTCCAAATATAATAATGCTAAGATTCATGAATTTCTTTTCATAATATTGTAGTGGAAGCCATAGCTCTGGGATTTCAGCACTATGTACTATCTTTGGGTACAACAGTGATGATACCAACTATGCTTGTTCCTCTCATGGGTGGCTCTGATGTAAGATTCTTTTGCCATTTTATTCTCTAATATTTTTAAGTTTTTTACTTTTTTTAGAGTACATTGACAGCAGCTGTCAATGGACTAATATTAAAGTTGAAGATAAATTTTGATTAATTTGAGGCTCAGTTGCACAACAACTAGGAATTTTTTCTTGAGAAAATAAATATTGGTATATTGGGGCCAATTGTTGCAAATTGTGTAATTTTGTTTCTTTCAAAATTAACTTCTAGTGAATAAGAGTGCAGGATGACAAGGTCAGAGTTGTACAGACACTACTATTTGTGACCGGTATAAACACTCTCCTACAAACTCTCATTGGTACCAGGCTCCCAACTGTGATAGGCGGCTCATTTGCTTTTGTTGTACCAATTGTTTCAATAATGAATGACTCCTCTCTTGCTAATATACCTGACGATCATCAAGTAAGCTCTCTCTCTCTCTCTCTCCCCGTGACACCCATCCACACACATACACACGCCCATACACGGTAGAAAGTAGTAATTATAAATTTGAATCAACATTTTGTAATTGTGTGCACAGAGATTTCGTGAAACGATGAGAGCTATTCAAGGTGCTTTAATAGTCTCTTCTAGCATTCAAATCATTCTTGGATTTAGCCAATTATGGGGTATTTGCTCTAGGTACATCTATATTTCTGAATTTTTGTTCATGTCAATGGACTAAAAAGGTTTATGGTCCTCAAACTCTGAACCACAATAATTTGAGTCATTTGATTTTGCCATCCAACAAAAGAACTTTCATATTAGCCCTGAACTTATAGTTTTTTTAATGAACCTGCCCAACTTGATTTTTGTTCTTTACTATCTGAAAGCAACACAATGTTTATTCAAAGCGTATCTTCCAACTGTTGTTTGGTGCCTACCTATCAACTATGTTCAATACTGATGGCAAGCAGGGAACAGTGTGGTTGTTCAAAAATTCTGAAATTGTGCATCTAATTGCAAATTTGGAAATGTGGGGAGCAGGAATATATCAATTAAGGCTATGGACCTAGTGGCTCAATGTTTTCACTTTCTTTAACCAGTACACGCCTTTTGAAAATATGATCACTATTCTGACCGATGCTACTCTGTGTTACTTCACTTGTCCTCTTTGATTTTGTCACAAAAATATTGATTTTTGACTGATTATTTTGTGTTATTATTCTGACTGATGCTCTTTGATTTTTATGGAATATGTTGGAATGGTGATGGAGCATCTCTGACCAGATAACCAATCATTAGTTGGTATAAGCTATCCCTGGGTTGGGGCTTTGGCACCACACCTTTAATTGTGTTCTCACATTTTTTGAAAGGCAGCATCTTTATCGATTAAAGTGCAGCATCTTACATACGTCCAAAGGATCCCTATCGTTGCTGACAATGATGTGCTGGGATATTTCAATCTTACTTGCTCATATGCCTGTTTATTATTATCTTGAGAAAATTGAGATTTCACTGTTAATAGTAATGACTTGAAAATAATTAGATAATTATAATAATAGCTATATCAACAAGTCGCTATCAAATATGGTAAGTGGTAACTTTTCTTTCAGGTTCTTCAGCCCATTAGGAATGGTACCGGTGGTTGCGCTGGTTGGTTTTGGCCTTTTTGACAGAGGATTCCCTGTGGTACCACTTCTGCCCCTCTTCACATCTGTTACTGTTTGCATCTTACATGTGCACTTAATTGTGGGGACCCTGGTATTGACTCCTTGTTAGACATGTTTACTATATGACCAACATGATAAATTAATATGGTTGTTTCTTCTTGTCCTTTGGTCATGCAAGGAGGACCCAATTTTCTGCTCTCCATTTTGTCTGAAATGGAGAAGTCCAATGTAGATACTATTGGCTAAATTTGAAAAATGTGTTAGTTGTTGACCGATTCAAGTTATGAATTTATGATGATATGGAGACAAATTTGCGTGAATTGTTGTCAGGTAGGGAGATGTGTGGAGATTGGTCTTCCTATGCTCATTTTATTTGTTGCCTTATCTCAGGTTTGCATTTATCTCTTTCTACATTCATATACATTAGAAACCTGCTAAGAAATACATCATATTTAGTATATGCATACAAATGCACGAGTCAATAGATGTATAGTTAGATCTATGCATAAGTATGCATTCACAGTTATATTTCTGTGTAATTTTATGATATACTGAATTATCACCTAATTGCAACTTCTTTTTCTTTCTAGTATTTCAAATGGATTTACACAAGGCATATACCTGTACTGGAGAGATTTGCCTTGTTAATATCGATAGCCTTCATATGGGTTTATGCTCATATATTAACGGCAGGTGGTGCATACAAAACCGACCTTTGCACACTCAGATCAACTGCCGTACAGACCGAGCCAACCTCATCTCTTCGGCGCCTTGGTTAGTTTCTAGTATACTAATACATCTTTATATTCCTTTCAGTATCCTCTATATTATCCGCGCGCGCGCGCGCGCGGGGTGGGGTGGGGGGCGAGCTGAAACTAGAACTGGGGGCCAAATAAGTGAGTGTAGTGTTATTTAATTTTATCAAGGTAGCCAATGAGCACTTTCAGTTGCAAAGATTACAAACTTTTAATGACTAGATCTTTCTTAAAAATTCCTATCTGATGATGATATGATAATATACCCAACAAAAAGTTGCTTGTGTATGCAGAAAATGTACCATCTCAAAGTTCGATCGTGTGATTGCTAGTGCAATAACTTTTTATTTTAGAAGTTCTAATAATAAATTTTATACTAATTGTTAAACATAATTATATTCTAATGAAATAATGGGGAACTTTCCAAAGGATAAAGATCCCCTACCCTCTTCAGTGGGGCCCACCTACCTTCGATGCAGGACACTGTTTTGGCATGATGGCTGCTGTCGTGGTTTCTATGGTGGAGGTACCTCCTTTTTTATTTTCAAGGAGAAATTATTTCACCAAGTTTTGCAATTTTTTTTTTGTATATATCTTTAGTTTTGACCTTTTTCTTTATCTCTATTATTTTTGTTAGTCAACTGGAGCATTTAAAGCAGCAGCTCGACTTGCAAGTGCTACAACACCTCCAGCACCTGTCTTGAGTCGAGGCATTGGCTGCCAAGTGGGGATTTTCTTTCCTTTATTAATTTTATTATTTAATGATTTTTTTTTTAGTTGCATGCGCACGAGCACCATGTGAAATCTAGAGCTTGCTGTCATCTTCTACAAAATTTGTAATACCATTATGGCTTACCGAGGATCTCCTGACACTCTTTTTTTAAGTCCCTCCACTTATGCTTCATCTATTTGTTTATTACATTTATGGTAGTAACCTTTTTTTCTGTTTTAATATGCAAATGTAGGGTTTGAGTATTCTACTTGATGGGCTATGTGGTTCTTTAACTGGTTCTTCTGTTTCTGTGTGAGTGCTATTATTTTATATAGTTCTGTATTATATTGTTATTTGTTAGTAAGAATGGTTATAGATCTTATTCTGTTCAAAAATAGATTTGAATATTTACTCTTTCGCTTTTTTTTGGTACTTCTACAGAGAAAATGTGGGGCTTCTTGGATCAACGCGGGTCGGGAGTCGTCGGGTTATACAAATTTCAGCTGTTTTCATGATATTTTTCTCCATTTTAGGTACTTATTTTAAGAACTTAGTAGCTCTGAAATTGTTGTGGATATGTGAGAAAAATTAAAAAGTTTTTTATTCTTATTGTTTGAGAGCTTGATAACTTTGAAATTGTAATGGATTTGAGAGATATTAACAAGTTTCTTATTCTTTCCCTAAGTGTCATTTTGTTATGTTTGAATTTTTCAAAAATCTGCTTCCAAGTTGCATGCTGAATATAATTTTTTAATAGGAAAATTTGGAGCCTTGTTTGCATCAATCCCGTTCCCAATATTTGCTGCTGTGTACTGCATTCTCTTTGGAATTGTTGGTATGTTTTTTCATAAATCTTTCTCCTGATTTGTTGGAACTAATTGTAAAATATTGTTGCATTCCTTTTGAATTTGTTGTTAAGTTTTAATATTGCCTTCTTTGTTTGTGTTTTTAGCGGCTGTGGGACTCTCTTATTTGCAGTTCACTAACATGAATTCTATGAGGAATCTCTTTATTGTTGGTGTATCGCTCTTTCTTGGACTATCTATTCCAGAATACTTCGACCGGTATACAATAGGAGCTCAACACGGGCCTGCTCACACCAAAGCTGGATGGGTTTATTATTTTCTTCATTTTAATTTCTTTTTTAAAAAAATATCTTTTAAAGGTTTTGGCAAGCTTTAGATAGTTGTTACAGAGTAGAATCAAATAAGTCTGGATTCAGCTTTATTTATCTTCCTGAATCCTAATGTCTCCAAATTACAGAATTTTGGGAATTTGGGAAACAAAGTTTGCATATGCTTGAGAACCAGCTCTTGGTCTAGTGGCAAAGAGCAATGCACCTTGACTCTTTGAGTGAAAGGTCGTAGGTTCGAAACCCGGCTGGGGGGTCTTTCATAGACATTTAATTTAAAAATAAGTTGGGTGGCTTAGACCTCTAATTTATCTTCAAAAAAAAAAGTTTGCATATGCTTTAAAATAAAGTAAATAGTAAACAGATTCCCCCACTTCAATTTACCGCACTGGTTGTATTGCATAAAATGTCAACTGGTTTCCCTCAAAGCCATTTTGTCTGGTGTTATAGTTTTTTTTTTCTGAAAAAAAACTACCAGAGGGTTTCTTCTTTTAAAATTTGCTCCTCGATGTCTTTTGGAATTAATTGGGGGGGGGGGGGGGGGGGAGGGCACTATAGACATAATAAAGATACATTGGGGTTATAATGTCTTTAGGGTCAATACTGGAATGCTAATAGAAAGTGATGTTATAATGTAGATGACATTGTTAATGTTAAAACATAGCTACTTATACTGTATGCAGTTTAATGACTGGATTAATACCACATTCGCCTCCCCACCAACAGTTGCATTAATAGTGGCTGTCATTTTGGACAACTCATTAGAATTTAGAGAAGCCGGCAGGGACCGGGGTATGCATTGGTGGGCTCCTTTTCGCACTTACAGAGGTGATAGTAGAAACGAGGAGTTCTATGGATTGCCATTCAATATGCGTCGTTTCATTCCTTCATATTAAATTAAATCAGTTAGGGCTTGGATTTGTAAGAATTTTGTTATTGTTTGTACATAGAAGATTTTGTTATTGTTTGTACATAGAAGATTTAGTTAATTCAATGCGGGATGTTTGGATGCGACACATGGCGTTCTCTCTTTGTAATTCTTGGGAAATTTGTTTGTCATCTTATTATTATATGAACTCAAGATGGCCTGCTTGAATGCTGATAATACACTGTGATCTCCCAATAAAAAAAAATTGCTTATCAAGATATGGTTAATTAGATTTTTAATATAAATTAGTGAATGTGAAGTTAGAAATCAATTTTGAATCTTCTTTTACATTGGAGGCTCATTAAAAATGAAATACGGGCTACTTCATTATTAGGTGCGATCTGCATCATTAAATACAGAGAATATACTAGTTGTATCAGTTTCTGTTAAATTTGTTGAACTTTTTTGAGGTTGTATTTCACTTCACAACATTGACCTCAATTTAAAAAATTAAGTTTTCTCTGATTTATATTTTGAAATTGAAAGTGACGCCCGAAATATAATTCTGATTTTATCAAAGTTGGAATTTGCGTGGCATCTATTATATGAAACCCTTGTTTTTATGTTTGAAAAAACAAAGAGCATAAGATGAAGATATGTGAAGAAGAGTTATCATATGAAACCTTCATGTTATTATTCTTAAAACCGGCTTTCCTCTATCAATTCTCAGAGCCTCAAGAGAGTATTTATTGAATTGTTGATCAATACATATACCTGTGTTTGGATGAACAAGAATAAGAATCCAGATAAGAATAAGCTCCAAATTCCTTATTCTTGTGCAACCCAAACAACCATGAAATAAGAAAATTGGACCTTTATTCATATTCTAACAAAACCATGGTATAAGAATAAGAAATTTAGATAAGCACGCATTCCGAGATTCCTTATTCAACCGTGTATCCAATCTTTTTTTGTCTTTCAGCTGAGCTACAGTATTTCTATTTGTAATTAACAGTGCCTGGCCCTTGTTTGTTTGTACCTTTTATTTGCAAAATGTGCTCACCCTACTCGATCTACCTCTTTTTAATTTGAGACATGTAATTAACGAGGTGAAAGTGTGTCTGTGCCAAACTCCTGAATTATCGGAAAATGTCATGAACTTTTCTCGGGTTGTGACTGGTGACTCGTAAGGTATGCTCAGGATGTCACCGGCAATTCATGAGCCCAGATCAACATGATTGCACTGTGAAGCTAGCGCTCATAGTTGGTTTAATGCTATATATGTAATATAAATTGTGCAAATTACATTAAAAAGGTATTTCCCATTAGGTGTGTAATTAGATTAATTAATTAATCTAATTAAGAAAGAAATATTGGTGTGTTAACAAAGATGAAAATGACTTGCATTTCATTAAAATAAATAAAGGGACCATAGTGATTTGGTATTTAATGAAATGGTCAATTGTCTGCGCAAGTCAAACCAATGAAAATCAGAATTGCTTTTGATTTTTGCGAGCAGTTCGTGTATAAACGATAGTATATACGGACGGAATTCTGTCGGAACTCAATTAAATCCGTGATTTTGTTTAATCGGCAGAATTAATTCGCACTCTTTAAGAAATGATCTCAGCCATTAATTATGCATCTATCAAGTGATTGAGGTCCCTTTATATACTTTATCATTCTGATGGAAAGTGATTAGAGTATGATTATTTCTCTGTCTCAATGTTGAAAGCACAATTTGAGAGGAATAGAGAAAAGAGAAGGGATACGAGGTCATGATCGATATTCCAGAGTTCACCATCAAGGTAAGGGAAGGAGTTTCGATCTTGTAGTGCTCTTCTCGGTGTTATCCTCTGTAAGAATTCTATTCTATCATTCACAAGTGCAAGCATGGCTGGAGATAACAATTGATCTTGGTTTATTCCGCATTCAAAGTCGTTAAATTGCTAACAATATATGCAGGTTTTGTGATACCGGTAATTTTAAAACAAAGAATTATTGTTTAATTAATTCTTGAGAAGAATTTTTAATAAAAATATATAAAAGTGTATCAAGTAAAATATCAAACAAACCTTTATTCAATTAAAATATCAATATTCTTGATCACTATCGAATTGTGTACAAGTGGAAAATCCTGACAAAAGTTTAATTTAAAAAATTTTCAAATCTTTATACAAATTGCTAAAGTTTATATTTGCATCTATATTAGTTAACCACAAAAAGTTGGATCTAATCACAAGGAAATTTATAAATAACTTACAATAAAATTAATTAATTTATTAACATATATATATGTCTCATAGTATCGTAGAATAATTATTTGGATCTAATCATCCTTATCACAAGTCTGTAACGTAAATTAAAACAAACAATTGTAAGAAATTTCAATAAATGAATAGAATATATGTTTCAAAACAGAATCCTCTCATATTAATCATTAGGTCTGGTTTAACCCATCAGTAAATTCAAAACCAAAACCAGACGAACGTAGATAGACATTATAATATATTTTGACGTCTTAATCCAATCGTCAAGTCATCAGCTATAGCAACTCGGAACTATTTCGAGAACAAGATGATGATTAGAGATGATGACTCTGTCGGCGTCTTAGAGATTAACTTCTCATTACTTGTTAATTTCAGGTGTGGATGCCTTTTGAGATTTTATTATTCTTTTGATAGGAACTAGTAAATTTGATTATGAAATATAAAAGCGATTTGGAATAACTAAAAATGGATGATGAAAGTGAAACAGAATGAGACCGAGTAGTTAAGTTGTTTTACCTGTGATTTTCATTATTGGGAGATTGCACCCCAGCTTAATGCCGGTGGTCTTCTTATGATAGCGATCACGGACAACGCATATTGATCTACTCTGCTATTCAGCCTATAGGCAGATTAGCGGTCATTTGGTATATATTCTTTTTGGTTGGACTGGCTGGAACCATTAGGTGTGTGGAAGCGGATTACCGCATAGAACTCTGAGGTAGTAGCCCAGTACTGGTGTATACTAGCCCCCACTTAGTGCACGGTGGAGGGCAGGAGCGGTTGCAAAGCTACCAGGGCCGGGTGTCTATACATTAGATATACACTCGATGGGTAGGATCGAATAAGCTTAGGAGTCGATGGGGAGCTCTCTAAATACCTCTTATTCGCGACGTTTCGAGTCCACTATGGAATTAACCAAATTCTCAACAAAACTATGCTAGTAGTTTGGAGAATATGTCTAATCCCTAGCTTTCCCTTTCTTCAACCAAATGAACAAACTAATTTGTGGAAGAAAGGATGCTCAACACATGAGCTCGAGTGGAGAGGAGAGGAGGGGGGCGGCGCACCTCTATGGTGGGGTGGCGGGCTGGCGGCTAGAGAGAGGGGAGAGAGAAGAGAGACCAAGAAGCCTCCATTAGGTGCCTTATATAGCCTCTTAACCCTAGCTAGGAGTTCACACTATTTACAAGTGTGCCACTCCCACCTACCACCATCATGGCCGGCCTACTAGTGGGCCTCTTTGGGCCACTAGTCCATCTCCAATTGGTTCCATAATTCTATTAATTAAAGGCTCACTCAAAGTTATTTAATTTGGACATTTAATTTACCAATAAATTAAAGTCCAAATAACTTAATTAAATTAAGCGTGTTGTTTATAAATAATTATTAACTTAATAATAATTATTTAGAGATTAGACAATGCATTAATTTATTTCTATATTATCCATATGACTTAATTAATTATAACGGTCCATAACGCTATTTAATTAATTAATCAACTAATCATATTTTGCAATACTCATTATTGCAAATAAATAAATAATGCACGTATGGTTGAATACCAATTTTGTGTGACCCTTTGAGGATTTATGCTATGTTGGACATGGAATTAAATCGCTATTTAATTCCAATAATCATAAGCGGTATCTAGCAACACGTTATGATTCCCAATTCGCATAAATAGTGTACTGCTACAATATTTCAATCATGCATAAGAGAATAGTAATGTTTCTCTATTTTGATTCTTAAGTCACACGATATCATCGTATAATCCAAGATAGGAACGTGTCATTCCTGCAGATTATACGTTTCTTGATCTAGAGATAATTGTATCAGTCGCTAGCAAACAATCTATCTCCATCAAGGGCCCAAACAGATATCGTCACTCACTAAGTGAATTAATGAGGGACATATGGTTTTCTTGATAATTAGCTTTTTCCCGTACAATTCAAGAGTTCTTAAATCAAGTCCGTATAGTAGCCTTTATCAGGAATCAGCGGTAGACATGATTTATAAAACCTATCCTCATGTGGAAAAGATAATCATCTCAAACTTAGAAGCAAAATCATAACGAAATAAATAATGACACGTAACACAATCCATATATTTATTTCGTGGGGTCCAGTCCTGTACTATGTTCTATAACATACACATATGCAATTAAGTTGGTCACTCTTAACCTATGATTTATAGAACTTAATCATCACTTAACTTGCATACTAATCTTATTGATAATTAATGCCCTTTGTTAATTATCAAGATATGGACTTTTAGATTTATCGTTGTCATTTACTACTAAATGAATAACAGTGATCTATAATTCAGATTCTCAACCTGAATGAACTGTCAACGAATAAATCAAAGAACAAATGATCTGAAATCATCAATAACATAAACTATAGAAGTAGCCTAATAATATTGGCTTCTAGGACATATCTCTAACAGAGTCATCGCGGGTTCCATTCCGTCGGAGATCTTCTCTCCAGTCATGCGAGTCATCGCGGGCTCCATTCCGTCGGAGATTTTCTCTCCGGTTGTGCGAGTCATCGCGGGCTCCATTCTGTCGGAGATCTTCTCTCTAGTCGAAGAAATAATTGTAGGCTTTCACATAATATGTTAATTGTTACATGCAGAAATAATTGTACGATAGATTGCATGAAAATTTGAACTGTAATTTATATTCAACTTTTTCCCTACCTTTTTGCTCATAGAAAAAATTGCCAACAAACGAATCAAAAATAAATTAAGAAGAGTTAAGAGTAAAAAGTGTAAATAAAAAAATATCAATATACGAAGTTTAAGAAAACTAATTGTAAGGAACAGAAATTCACGTGCAATTTAAATTTTATTAACGTTTAACAAGGAATTAATACGCACGATTAACGGATCTAGTCATTCAAGTGATTAACATCATAAAAGGAGAAGCGTAGGAGGTTACCTCTTCCGAAATTGTATCCGGAAGGTTCGAGTCCAATCTCTTGGAGTCGGTGGCGTGCTCATCACCTTCACGGCTGCCCTCCGATAGTCTCGAGTCCACCAAGGAGATTAACCAAGTTCTAATCTCATGTGCTAGCACGAGCAAAAACAAAGCTATTTCACTCGCTATTCCTCTTCCAATCGACAATCAATTAATGGAATAGCTATTCTCAACACATGGGACCTATCAATTAGCCATGAAAAAAGACTAAAGAAGAGAAAAACTAATTTCTCTCCTCTTGAATGAGTAGCGGCCATAAGGATGATAAAAAGTAGCAAAAATTAGGTTATTTTAATTGACACTAAAATAACTTTATATATTCACCTAACCTTTTATGATCAAATATGATTAATTGCCATCATTCTATGGCCGGCCACGTAGGGCCTCATCGGGCCAATTTCATCACTTAAACACACATTAAATTAAAATATTTAATGGGCTAAGACAATAGCTTATTATTTGGGCTCAAAAAGACTTAATTAAATGAAACCTATGTATTCAATATAATTCCTATAATTATATTAAATATTGTTGAGTGAAATTAATTATCAACTTATTGATAATTATTTTAGGATTAGCATATGCATTAATTTATTTATATATGATCCATTTGACTTAATTAATTATAACGGTATATAATTAATTAAACAACTTATCATATATTCGCAGTACTCGCTACTGCAAATAAACAAATAATGCACGTATGGTCAAAGTCCTATTTGTGTGACCCTTTGAGGATTTATGCTATGTTGGCCATGAAAAATAAATCACCATTTATTTTCATTAATCATAAGCGGTATCTAGCAACATGTTATGATTTCCAATTCGCATAAATAGACACTGTACCAATACAGTTCTTCAATCCTGCATAAGAAAAAATATCTTATTGTTTTGATTCCTATGTCACATGATATCCGTATATAATCCAAGATAGGAATGTATCATTCTTGCAGATTATACGTTTCTTGATTTAAAGTTGATCGCCTAGTTGCGCGCATACGATCCAACTCTATCAAGGGGCCTAGTGATATCATCACTCACCAGGTGAACTAATGAGGGACATACGGTTGTCTTGAAGACCAGTTGCTCCCCGCACAATTCAAGAGAAAATAAATAAAGTCCGTATAGCAGCTCTTATCAGGAATCAACGTTAGACGATATTTATAGAACCTATCCTCATGTGAAGAAACTGAACTATCTCAAACTCAGAATCAAATACATATGAAATAAATAATGACACATAACACAATCTATATATTTATTTCATTGAGTCATGTCATGTGCTATGTTCCAGTAACATACACATATGCAATTAAGTCGGTAACTCCTTACCTATGATTTGTAGAGCTTAATCTTCACTTAACTTGCATACTAATCTTATATGATAATTAATGTTCCTTGTTAATTATTAAGATTATGGACTCTTTAGAGATATTATTGTCATTCTGACGAATGATCCACAGAGATCTACAATTCAGATCCTCAACCTGAATTATTTGTCAATAATAAATTCTAGGAACAAATGATCAAACATCATCAATAACATAAACTAACATAATAGCCACCAACTGATTGGTTTTTAGGACATATCTCCAACACTAATAACCCGAGATTAAAGATAGAAATGCAACTTAATAAAATATTTCACGTACCATTCTCGATATTATACAAATTATGACCAGATATACAAAAAAAAAAAAGTGAGAAGAAAAACACAGCACATGGATTAACGGGTGAAGCACTCAAGCTGACATATACTGTTTATTAATACACCATTCTTATTCTTACTAAAAGAAAAAAAAGGAAAGAATGCAACATAAATGCAGAGTCCTAAATATTTTGTTTTATTTATTTATTTGATTGGCATATGTTGTGTTGTTGAGAGTTGAGAGTAGAGAGAAGGAAGTGTAGAAATTTTCAGAAAAAGTAACAGCGATTTATTAGGACTGGAAACGAAAGAGAGAGAGGAAATGAAAGAGCAGTAAGATCAGTTGGTAATAATAAACAAATGAAATAATAATAACCATAAGAAATTAATAATTGAATAATGAATAATAAAAATAAAAAATTGCAGTGGAAACGTAGGCAATAATGAGTGAGAATCCTTATCTGCTACCGCGCGGAACCGTCCGATCTGATTTGAACGGTTCGGACTTACCAATCAGGTTACATGCACGGGCTCCCTTTATCATTGAGATTAAATCACATGGCTCAGAGTGGTGCGGTGGACAGTTCTGCGCGGGACGGGATTTCATTTCGAGGAGGATGAGTTAGTGCGTAGTAGACAACACATTACACATGACATGACATGAAATGAAATGATGTAGCATTGTAGCAATAGCATCCAACTACTTTTTACTCTCTCACCTCCCGGCTCCCAGTGTGTCTCTCTCTCTCTCTCTCTCCTCCTTGGCGCCGACATGGCTGACGACACTGTAAGCCCTCTCTCTCTTTTTCTCTTCTCAAATTAGATCTGAAATTGTAGATCTGAAATTTCGGTTCCCTTTATCTGTATCTTTATGTTTATGAGCTCAAATCCAATCAAATCCAATTTGGGGCTCCAGATCTCTTTCGGAGAACTGAGAAGCCTCAGCCTCAGCCTCACGCCATGGACGCCGGGCCCCACCTTTCAGATACCTCTGCCTCTGCCTCCGCCTCGGTCTCCCTCTTTCTCTTCTCCCTTCTCCCCATTCCTCTCTCTCAATTTCTCTTTGCTTGACTTCATTATGCCATCTCTCCTTCCCATTTCTTTATTAATTTAGCTTTTACTTCATCCAACCAACCCACAATTATTCATTTTTCTCAAACTGTTTTCAACATATCCAACTATATTATGTTCCTTCCATCTCCCCATCTCATAGCTTTCTATTTTCCCTACCAAATCACACCATAAATACAAATATACAACTAAATTATGCGCTCTGCTCTTCTTTCCTTGCTATGGTCTTTCCCTTCATTTTTATGCCAAATTACCCTTATTTGTTGACTGCACTCAACTATCATAAATAACCACAAAATTACTTTATTATGCTTATATCTAATTACTGATTATATTAAAATTTTCCTTCCAGCAGCAAGCATCAGTAATAATGGGAAATGACAATCTCAGCGGTCATATCATTTCCACTACAATTGGAGGCAAGAACGGTGAACCAAAACAGGTCTCATATGCATAAACTTTCAAACGAAAATTCTAATCTTTGCAACTATTTTCTGGATTCTTATTAATAACATGTCATCCCTTTCAAATATTGTTCATAGACTATCAGCTACATGGCAGAGCGTATTGTCGGGAGCGGCTCTTTTGGAGTTGTTTTTCAGGTTTAATGTTTTTCGCTCTCTTCAATTATTTTAGTAAATTATAAAGATAAAAAAATGGATAATTTTTAATTGATTTAATATTTAAAATTTCAGGCAAAGTGCTTGGAAACGGGTGAAACAGTTGCAATAAAGAAGGTTTTGCAAGACAGGAGATACAAAAACCGGGAACTCCAACTAATGCGCCTGATGGATCACAGCAATGTTATTTCTCTTAAGCACTGCTTCTACTCTACTACTACTAGAGACGAAATTTACCTTAATTTGGTCATGGAGTTTGTACCCGAATCCCTCTCTGGAGTTCTGAAGCATTATACAAGCATCAACCAGAGGATTCCTCTTATTTTTGTCAAACTTTATGCTTATCAGGTTTGTTCTCTCAGTTTTCTTCATTTTTGGTGAGGTGACTTTAGTTTGGATTGTATATATGAGTATGATTATAATTATTGATTAAATCTTATATTGGAGTACAGATATTTAGAGGGTTAGCTTTTATGCACAATGTCGTGGGAGTTTGTCATAGAGATGTGAAGCCTCAAAATATATTGGTACGCACAATTCTGGCATTATTTCATCTTTAAATCTGCTTGTCCAACCAGAAAATAGTGTCAGCAGGTCACTGTCTCTTTATTTGGGTGAGGTTGGCATTGGTAGATTAGCTAATAGGTCGGTTGTATGCTAATTTACCAAGCTGTTTTTTAATTCACAGGTGGATCCTCTCACTCACCAAGTCAAGATATGTGATTTTGGAAGTGCTAAAGTTCTGGTAAATCTAGAGAACCAAGTCTATTTACTATCATAATATTTTTTTATTATCATTCTGTTGTTATTTAATATCAAAAAATGGTAAATAGGGAATTGGCCTCATAAAGAAGTGCATTATTTTAATTTAATGAATCTGGCTACTAATTGTTTTCTTATGTTTGTTTTTTGTGGTGTATATTAATTAGGTGAAAGGAGAACCAAACATATCATATATATGTTCTCGTTACTACCGTGCGCCTGAGTTAATTTTTGGTGCTGAAGAATATACTACTGCTATTGATGTGTGGTCGGCTGGCTGTGTACTTGCTGAGTTACTTCTTGGCAATGTAATTTTATGATCTCTCCCCTTTGTTCTTTCTTTTTTGGAAACTTTATGATTATCTTTATTGGAATGTGAAATTTAGCTTTTCTTGGACAGCCATTATTTCCTGGAGACAGTGCTGTGGACCAGCTTGTGCAGATAATCAGGGTATGGTGTTCTTTTTGTCTAACTTATGCATTTGATATTATATTTACACATTTGATTTATGGAAAAGAAAATCCTCTGGGATGGTGTTAAAATTCTGTATGAATTTGAAATTTTTTGTTTCTTTAGGTGCTAGGAACACCAACTCGTGAGGAAATAAAATGCATGAATCCAAACTACACAGAGTTCAAGTTCCCTCAGATTAAGGCTCATCCTTGGCACAAGGTTTGTTTCTATTTTTTTTGCCCTTCTCAGTTTATTAATTGGCTCATTAAACATCTGTTATCTTTAATGGTTAATTTCAGATATTTCACAAGAGAATGCCGCCTGAAGCAATAGATCTCACCTCTCGCCTGCTCCAATACTCTCCAAATTTTCGCTACTCTGCAGTATGTTTCTTTTTCTGGTTCATAATCCATATGAAGTTTATTTCTTCATCCATAAACAAAGTGATATTATCTTTTTGTCACGCAAAATCTGCAAACTATATTGTTTGCTCTCTAAAACTTGAGTAGATCAAAGGACTAGGTTTGATGCACTACATCTCAAGTTCTTATTGGGTTGAAGGTTTTATTAGTTTAATCACCTGTTAACTCTATCTTTTAATGAATCCAGTTGGAAGCATGTGCACATCCCTTTTTTGATGAGCTGAGAGAGCCAAAGGCCAGGTTACCTAACGGTCGCCCCCTTCCTCCGCTTTTTAATTTCAAACAAGAGGTAACAATGTTGTAGTATAAATTTTGACTGCTGTTCGTTAAAAAAAGGAAGAATTTAATTATTGGTACAAGAAAGTTCAGAAATTAGTGCTAATTTAACTATTCATTTAATTAATTTACTGCAGATAGCAGGTGCTTCGCCGGAGCTGGTGAGCAGGCTGATACCAGAGCATGTGAGGCGGCAATCTAGTCTAAATTTCATGCAAATTGATGGTGCCTTTAAATAAACTTCTAGAAAAATATATACCTCGTAAATTATCAAGTTCATAAGCAACAAATTGTCAAATCTTTTGAGATGGGCAGAAGCCATTAAGTGGTTGCCCAAGTTATGCGCCGTTTTATTTGGGTCTCTAATTAGCCCATCCAATCTTCATGTAAATTATTAATATCATTAATATTGCCATCTTTAAATTCATTGTCATGCCCTTTACCTTAATATATCCCCCATCTTAGACCACTTGTATGGTTGAAAAATGTTTGTTGACTCACTTTCTAGGTTAATACTAAGTCTTAATGGTACTGCTTAGAAAATTTGTAAGCATTGCTCTCCGCTTTGTAATTTGGTGGCGCATTGTATTGTGTAGTTGAGAAATGTTTGAAAGGTGTAGAAGTGGGGAGCGTTTTAATTTTTCCCTCTATATTTTGCCTATGTTTGACTAGCGGAGATTATTATATGCTATACTGAGGATAATGATGTCTGTTTAAGCTTTTCTATGCAATTTGGTGCTGGTAGCTTCATATTTAATGATGCCGCCTCTGATGGTGCACTATTTTTAATGTAATTGATGTCTTTGAGACTTTGACCATAACCTCGACTGTAGTTGCATCCCAGCGTTATCCTTTAATAAAAGGGAGCCCATTTAATTCAGTGCGCCATATGTTGTTGGTGCGTCACTTTTCGACAGCTGTACAATTTCCACGTTTTGTTTTCTTAGGATGATTTTTCTTATAGTTTGCGGCTTATTTTTTCCCCAAGAAATTGCTCATCGTTAGCATCACAATATTGTTTGTGTAGAATATATAGATAAGTGTGAATTGCATTTAAAATTTTAAATATTTATATATTGTGTACGTATACTGTGTACCTGTCGTAGCACTCGGTAGATGATGCTTGCGCGACGGTTAGCATTTTAGCATGGTTTTTCTACATATAATATTTTTCCATATAGCTTTCTCAATGTGTTGTTACTTTCTAAAATTTTTTACTGAACTTTTTGCAATTAGTTACCCTTGTGAGAGTTATACCACCTTAATTTGGTGCAATTTTAAAATTATTTAATTATATGTCAGTGGAATTAAAATTTAAATTTTTCAACTCACTCAATGAAAAATAACTTTTAAATTTGTGCCTAAATTTGATTATATTAATTATCTAAACATATAGAGGAATAGTATGATATTAGTTTTTTGTACATATTTCTTATATTATTAAACTGGATTACAAGTACAACATGAAAACCTTTTTTGAAATAGTCAAAAGGGAATTCTTTGTAATTCGATAGTGTTGTATGAATTTAGTGATTTTTTCTCCCTAAGAAATTATTACTGTATTTTACTTTTAAGTGTTATGACGAACGGTAGGTGACCGATTTGATTTGTTTCCAAACCGTTGGTTCTGAAGCAATGTAACAACGCCAATTTAATGACGACTCAAAATCTCAAATCCATTTCTTCCTAGTAGATATGTTTGATTGTCTTTGAAGAATACTAGGTTATTGTAATAGGGGAAGAGCTATAGAAAAGACGCTTTGCCCCCAAGTTCCGGATCAATTTCTTCACATGGAAGGGGAGATCGAAATAGGAAGAGAAACAGTCAGGGAGAAAAACAAAAACAAAAACAAAATCCGACCTGCCGGATTCGAACCAGCGACCTAAGGATATCTGCTAAGTACTACAGTCCTCCGCTCTACCAACTGAGCTAAGGTCGGTTTTCTCGACCATTTCCAACAAACATTATTCTTCAATATGGAAAATGTTTCAACTTCGAAAAAATTGACTTTAATGGCATGTGAAAAAGAATTGAATTAATAATCTATTATTTGTGATATTTGATATGAGGTAAAATTTGACAGTCTCTCAAAAAGAGTTAACTTCAAAATAACACCTTTTTACATACCTGCAAATACTTACCTTTCTTTTGTTTCAGATGCGACAACTGCCCTCTTAAAATGACAAAGAGTGAAGGAGCATGCGGTGAGCATAAAAATGATATTGGAATATTATTTTCCTGGAAATATTTAAAAAAAATGCACAAAAGAACAAAGTGTAACGAAGTCTTCCATTGGACTTGGGTGCTAAAATTCAAATTCACGCCTTTGACATCTCTCCAACCAAACAAATAACAATAAACATGGGCTACAACCAGGCAACACCAATGCGGCAGCGCCATTTTTTTTTATTATTATTCATAGAACAGAAAAAGGGCAAAAAATGATTATAACAATACTATTAAATTTTTGTGCTTCTCAAAGGCTCCGTTTGGATGCGTTGAGAATAAGGTAGGAAGAAGGAAGAAGGGAAGAAATTTATTGGGAAGGGGTAAATTTATTGGGAAGTGTGTAACTTTTGTGAAGAGTTTGGATTGTTAGAAATAAATTTATTGGTAAAAAGTGGTTATTCCTTATTCCTTATTCCGGGAAAAAATCATCCAAACGGAGCCAAAGTATATCATTCTTGCTTCAAACTAATATCTTCTCCAGCATGCTTAATATACCTGTTGATTTGATGTGTATTACAAAATCAAACCAATGACATGACATATTAAATGACAGTCCACAACTTCATATTATATATGCAATTATGCAAGTTGAAGTTGAATATTCCCAGCACAGTGAGTAGTTGGGGATTCCCTGGTCCTGGTTTATTCCAAAGCACCACCCTTCAAATGTGGAAGGAAAATAAAAATGGTGCTGGTTTTCATGACAGGTATCTTTCTTAATTTTCAGAAATGGACTATGCTTTGCGTACCCCAACTTCCACACTTTGTTACATATGCATGCGTTATGTGTTATGCTATTTTCAGTTCTATTTTTCCAATTGGTTGACTTTAAAACCATTATATTTTTTTATTGAAAGCTGATTGACAAAATTCCGCTCAAGATTAAGTCTTATTATATAAAATTTTTTAAAATACATAATTAACTCCACCGTCTTTGTGCTAACTGTTACAAAAGTTACTCGTGAAAGTACGTTGCGCGGTACATGGATTTTCAACTCAAAAGGGGATTTTTATTTTTTCTATTAGCATTAGCCATCTCTATTTATTTCAACATCATTTGCACCTTGATTGGACAATTGGGAGAACCTTAGCATTTATCATTTTTTCGTTATATCACCTCAATTTGGCCATGCCAGCTAAACCACACCCCAAAAAAAAAAAAAAAAAAAAATCCGATATCAATTTGTCGCTTTGCCATAAATGTGGAAGGACTAGTCAAAATACGCAAAATTTTTATCTGGTCCGAGAAAGTCCACTACTTCAACAGAAAAAAGAGAAATTATGATAAAAGGATTGTTAAAATGCAATTGTACAGAAGCATCTTGTGCAAATGACTCGTTTTCAAATTTCAACTTTCATACTTTAAATGATCCAAATCGTTTTTCTGCATATTAAAATGTTATTAGAAACTATATTTATATTTTAAAAGATTTTCACTATCATTTCATAGTTTTAGAAACCTGTTATTTATTGGATGATGCAAAACTAATTATTTTAAATACAAGCCTGATTTTGTTTGTCTTAATATAAATGTATAACCCATTTTAAAATGATTTATTACATAATTGGATGAAAATTACTTGCTTACTCCTATCACTATCACTGATGTCTTTATTAATTTTTTCCGCAGAATATAACAACTTTTATAAAATATATACATATACTTAATAATGATGTAGGTAGAATTCAAGCAAAGTGACCAGTAGGTACTTTTTAAGCGTTTATCTGACCCACATCGTATTTGATAAGATGGTATGGTAAGGTTTTATTTTTGTTAAATTATCGGATATGGATATGGATAAAAAAATCGTTAATTTATTGGGTAAGTGTATGGATTATGCTATTTCGTATTTGTTAATTATCCGTACCATTATATATAGTTTATAATCTTTATCATAATAAAAAAATATAATTGTAAGATTCAATTGATACAACTAATATCAAACTAAATTAGAAAGATATGATTGTAAGGTTCAATTTGATACGTTAATAATTAGATAAGGCAATTAGATTGTTAAATTTGATTGAGATAATATTACATTAAATTGGTAAGATATAATGATAAGATTCAAGTGATATGTTATTATTATTTTTTCATTCATGCACTACATCGTTCATTTACGAGCTACATTAAAAAAACACTAAACTTTTTTAGAAGATCCTTTATTTTACGTTGTAGTTTGAGAAAAATATTGTATAATTAGTAATTAGTTATGTAATTTTTTTTTTGTGACAATTGACATGAGAAGATATGATATGATTGTATTTTATTTAAACTATCATTCAATGTTGCATTTTATTAATATGTTTATCTGATATTATTTATTTATCCTTATTGTATTTTTTTCATTGAGTTATCATCATCATTATTCATTTTTTACTGTTAATTCTTAATGGGTAAGATAGGGTACGGGTAAAGTCAATTTTTAGCGGCTAAGGATAGAATATGAATAAAATAAATTTTTTACAAATATGGATATAAAAAATGTCTCTACTGCATTGTACTCTACTTATTGACAACCCTAGTGAACAACTCAACAGAGCAATCAAATTTTTAGTTGTAATAATCTATTTAATATTTGGACAATTGACTTTCGAATATTAGCCCGTTCTTATTCAGCCCTCCCAGCGAAATCTACTTTTGTTTTTTCTATTACTTTAAAGTTAATAACTTAACTAGCAAAAAATGACTCGTATGTGGGAAAATTAAGAAATAAAATAACATTAGACAATAAAGATATCTTGTACAATCTATCAGCGATGTAAATAAATGTGTTGTTCAATTTGTTTTTTTATTAGATGGAAAAAATTAAAATATACCATTCACTTCGTCTAGCAATTGATACCCAAGTACAAATCAAATCGATGGAACATTACAGACATGTGGATACATACTAGATCTAGCATGTAATACCTCTTGGATCGTAAATTTATAAGGAGTGAGATATATAGAGTTTTTTATTTTCTATTATTCGTTTGATATAAAAATAGTACTTAACACATAAATATGTAATAAGAGAAAACATCAACATAATTCATGATTGTCTCTTAATCTATTTAACATTTCAAACGATCAACATCAAATGTTGGGTTTGCTTTAAAGCTAAAATAATTAATAACTCTAACATATCAAATAAGCAAACTATAAAACTAAAAAACTCGCAAAATCAGCATTGGAACGGATCATATCAAAACGAATGGAATCATACTTAAAGTTAGGAGAGAGGTCTTCTAGACATCAGAGCTAAATGATCTTGATAGTTTTCAACTTTTGAACATCAGGGAGCCTTAGCCATGTCCTTCTATGCAATAAAGTCGGGAAAGAGCCTTTCCAAAAAAACAAGACACGTCATTTGATCTCTTTAACCTAAACAAAAGCACTATCTTTCTCTAAATGATGAAATTATTAGAGAGAAGGGTAGAGGTGTTGCTATCAATGTATTTATGTAGCAATACTCGTAGTTGTCTTGTCGCTTGGGGACCAACTCCATATATATAGAGCCAATGACTTTTTCGCCTCCACACAATAACATATTTTGTCCATCATAAAATAGAAATTGTTTCTAAATATAATCACCTATAAAACAACACATATACAGTCCAAAATCTGCTATTTCTTTACAAACACGTTTAATCTATTATCATAATTTGACAATAACTTAGATACTAAGCAATAATCATCCCATTATCTTATATTATTTCCTAACATGACGCATGTCCTGAACCAATCCGTTTCAGACTTGGAACGATCCATCCTAACATGTGTCCAGGGAGTCTGGGACTGCCGTTTCAGTTATGGAAGAGATCGTTCCGATACAGCCTCGTCAGCCTATTTGATCGGAAATACTCTAGCATCAATACCTTTTAAAATTTTTAATTTGATCTCCTGTATGTGCTGATGCTTACGTTTTGTATTTGGTATACATTATCGTGCAAATACCCATCCAAATGTAACAAGTGTTTTAAAATGCTACGTCACTATCTCAATGCTTTACTATTTTGGAAAAAGAAAATCAAAGAGATATTTTTCCAAAGAACAGGTATGATAATTTATATATATATTTTTTATTGTGGCCTAATTTATATAATAAAATATTTGATTGTTTTTATATATTCATTGGTATATACTATATAGCAACTGAAAAGCATACTACTTATCATTTTTTTTTTGTATTATTTCCTCTATTCCGTAAAAGGTTATATAAGTAATAAAAATATCTGACAACTTTAATAATCAATTACAATTGTAAAATAAAAAATTTCTTTTGTCTTTTTGAATGAAACTATGGTGGGAATCAGGGAATGGGATACAACTTGTATTAAAATATTAGTTGGAGCTAGCTAACGTTCTAGCGTTGTATTACATATGCATGTGGCTTCTGTTGATTTAATTATTATAATATGCACTGGCAAATAACGAAATATAGAGCAACTGCAACATAACATGATTACATGAACATGGGACATAGCCACATAGGGGCAGAGAACCAAAAGCAGATAAAACCAACCTTGTCCCATGACAGCTCATATCTTTCTTTTGTTTAATTGTTTCTAATTTTGCTTTGAAAACGGAAACGCGTCTTATCTTAATCTTAACTGGCTTCACTCTGACTGCCTCAACTAAACAGTAAAACAGAGCTCAGAGGTCCACCTCTGTTTACTATTCAAGTCAAAGCAATGCTCATCTCCAATCTCCAAGACTCCAACAATATCAAATATTAAATATTATATTAGTATACAAAACAAAAACTCCCTAATCAGCGCTCGATATTGTTATGTTATTATTATACAATACATTATACATACAGATCTAGAGCATTGGTTTGAGATGGAAAGGCCCAGATACACCCTGACAAGCCAGTAGCCACGGCCCATTTTTATCTTTGAACCGCCCGATCTGAAAGAAACGATCTAGATACGTCGAATTTTGCACAATTAATTGGAGAGGAGATGTACAAATTAAAGCCTCCCGGCTCCCTTCGTTTCGTTGCTTTCTTTCTTCCTTCTTCTTTCTTCTGAGTTGCGAGTTGCGACTCTCCCTCTTTGACTCTTCACTCTCTCTAGAAATCTAGAAATCTTGAAATCTAGACATCTAGACATGGCTGGGGGATTTGGCGCAGGTGGGGCGGCCAGCGAGAGAGCCGAATTTTACCAAGGAAGAATTACAGGATATTTCATCTTGGCATGTATTGTGGGTTCTCTAGGCGGTTCTCTCTTTGGTTATGATCTTGGCGTTTCCAGTTAAGTGCCTCGTTTCTTTTTATTATTATTTCATTTCATGTTATTCCTTATTTTTTCCTCATGCTTTTTAGTGCACGTCTCACGTCGTCACGTCGGTATCTATATATATATGTCATTTGGCTCTCCAATTTATTTTCTCATTTTCTTCCAGCAATTTTCAAATCTTCTGTCTAGTTCTCAACATTACTTTTGAAAAGCAAATGCAAATCATTAAGTGCAAAGTGTTGGTGGTGGGTATCATTATCGGACCGAGAAATTATTATTCCAAAAGGTTGGGAAAGTTTGTGTATACGACCCTGCAAAAACAAAAATATCTGCCGACTTGATAACACAGAAGCAATATCACCAAAATAACCTCTTATTTATATATCTTTTGTATTTTCTTTAATAATTACCCAAAAGAAAGGAAAAAATAATGAGAGTATAAGAAAAGCTGTATGACTAATTTGAGCACCTTTCATAAAAAATTAAGTACAAAGTTTCCAGGGGCATTTTAAATCTTTTTTGTGAAAGGTTAAATGTGGGATGGAATCCCTGTGATTTCCAAAAGTTCCACCTAAAGTGTAAATTGGTAGGTTTAATTAAATTATCAGTTTATCATTAATGCACCGACCTACAAAATATCTTCTCCCCCTCCTTATTAAAATTCAGCGATCAACATCTCCTTATCTAATTTCTATATTTATTCCACAGATCGATAAGATCTTATTATCTAAGACAATTCACATATAATACCTATAATTATTATTATTAGGGAATTGTGTATAGCTGATGCATGATGACAAATTTTCCATTACACCTTGGTAAAACGAGAAACATCTATCTGCTGTAAACCACTGAAATTTTTTATAGATACCTTGTGTACCTTAATTATGATGTAAATGATCTTACAACAACAAAAACAATAACAATTAGTATTAAGGGGTAGGATCATATATATTGGATGACTTAAGATTTTTATAGATTTTTATGTCCTACTATAGATTATCAATCCATAGTCCAAATTGCACAAAAAAGTTAACTGTGACCTGATTTAACTAAATTAGAAATTTTACAAATTTATTTTTGGCAGGTTTTTTGACCTTATAACTATTATTAATCTAAATAGGGATTGTGCTGGGATCTTATTTTTGATAAATAACAATAGCGATAGTAAAGTAGTAGTTTTCATTAGAAAAGATCTGCTATAATAAGAAAAATGCTAACAATCAACAGCAGTAATAATATGTACTTAAAAAAATAATAAGAAAAATGCTAACAATCAACAACAGTAATAATATGTACTTTAAAAAATATTGCATCAAAATTCTACTTCAGAAAAATGTAAAAAATTTGTGATGGTTGTATCTTCATTAATTTTATATAATAGGTGGTGTTACTTCCATGGATGACTTTCTGAAGAAGTTTTTCCCAAAAGTGTACGATAGAAAGCAAGCTCACTTGCATGAAACTGACTACTGCAAGTATGACAACCAAATGTTGACTCTCTTCACCTCCTCCCTCTACTTTGCGGGTCTCATCTCCACCTTTGGTGCATCTCTAGTTACGCGCAATTATGGTCGCAGGATCAGTATCATGGTAGGATCTGTCAGCTTCTTTCTTGGTGGAGCTGTTAATGCCGGTGCCATGAACATTGCAATGCTTATTATTGGTCGAATTTTACTAGGTGTAGGCATTGGCTTTGGTAATCAGGTAACTGAAAATCACTGCTTCACTAAGGCTTAGTACCAGGATATACCAGTAGTTGCAAATTCTGGTACTTGTTGGAAGTGCTTTAACTTTGGCCTCATTTGGGTCCGCCAGATATGTATTGGTTCTTGGTACTAATCATCTTTTGTATTCTTAACTATCCTTAGAAAGGAATTGGAATTGTTGAGCAGCTAATATGAAACTCAAATATTCACAAAAAAAAAAAACAATTAGTTATAAGACTATTGACTACATAATACTTGAAGAAGAGGGATACTACTGTTATGTTGTATACAAAAACAGCCTAGTGTATCTTAGTTTCACATTGGATGACAATTTTGTTCTGGAGTACATATGCTTCATGTAAGAAAAATCCCATTACTATTTAATATTAATACTTCATATCAATAGGCAGTACCACTGTACCTGTCAGAGATCGCACCATACAAAATTCGAGGGGCAGTGAACCAGCTTTTCCAACTTACCACATGTCTCGGCATTCTTATAGCTGACATAATAAACTATTTCACCGACAAAATTCATCCGTGGGGGTGGCGGCTTTCGCTTGGCCTGGCCATGGTACCTGCAACTATGATCTTCATTGGGGGTTTGTTTTTACCGGAGACGCCTAACAGCCTGGTCGAGCAAGGGAGGCTTGAGGAGGCACGAAGAATTTTGGAGAAGGTGCGTGGGACCCACAAGGTTGATGCTGAGTTTGAAGATTTGAAGGATGCCAGTGAGGCAGCACGAGCTGTTAAAAACCCTTTCAGGTATGTCAGTTGTACCAAAGCATACAATTGTGGGTTTTAGAATTATAAAAGAAGTAATGCTCCACATTTAAAGAAAACCAAATGAAAAACCTTGTTTGATCGTAAGTACAGTGGAAGTAACTTTTTAACTTCCATAACCATCTCTGCATAACCTGAAATCTATCAATATTGTTACAAAACCAAACAAGGTGACTGAAAATCCCTAATTTTTTTTTTCAGAAACCTTTTGGCTCCACGCAACAGGCCACAGCTTGTGATTGGTGCACTTGGCATACCAGCGTTTCAACAGTTATCAGGAATGAATTCTATATTGTTCTACTCGCCAGTTATATTCCAAAGTTTGGGTTTTGGATCAGGTGCAGCGCTATACTCGTCTATTATAACTGGTTCGATGCTTGTTGTTGGTGCACTTGTCTCCATGTCAGTTGTTGACCGGCTTGGGAGGAGATTTTTGTTCATGGAGGCAGGAATTCAAATGATCAGTTCAATGGTAAGGATTAGATCAGTAACCATAACCTCAAATTTAGGGTCTAAACTTCACAATTCCCTGAGATTTTGCTGCTTGTTTCTAGGTTTTCAAGAAATCACAACTTTATTAAATGCTATCAGTTCCTTTTGTTTTGTTTTGTTTTTTTTGAAGATTCAACAGTACTCTGCCAAAGTGTCGCCTAGCTAAAATCAGTATTCCTTTTCTTTTTTTTTTCTTTTTTTTTTGCATCAGGTTATCAGGTATACTTGTGCACTCTGAATATTTGATGCAATATTATGCTTTTCTTTTTCTCAAATAATTTGTAAAGTACTATTCCAACTTGAGCATCTTTGAACAGACTTCTATTAGTATTCTTTTTTATATATCATTCAGGCAATGAGAAAAATCAGCATCTTTGCCACAGTATACTTGTGGAATCTAGACAGTATCTTTCATAAATAACATCAATTCTCTAATATGTCATAACAATTCTTCACTAAATCTGAAATCTTCCAATAATCTTAAATTATTATTTTTCAGGTAGTGGTGGCTGTAACTCTAGCTCTAAAATTTGGTAGCGGAGAGACTCTATCTAAGGGCGTAGCTGTCCTTTTGGTCATTGCCATATGCCTTTTTGTGGTGGCCTATGGCTGGTCGTGGGGACCACTCGGCTGGCTCGTACCGAGCGAACTGTTCCCACTCGAAGCACGATCTGCTGGTCAAAGTGTGGTTGTGTGTGTCAACCTCTTTTTCACTGCTGCCATAGCTCAGTGCTTCTTAGCTGCACTGTGCCACTTAAGGTACATACCAGTCATAAAGTAGTCAAGTAGACCAGGTGAAATAGTTTTAGAGTATTTTCAGGAGCTTGTACCAGTGCCATTAGTCATGACAAGAAGTGTGAATACAACTCTTAATAACAAGTACCAGTATGATATCTTAAGCCTAATCATAAGTTCATAGTTTCTTTTAATGTGGTTATGCCACCTTAGTTTTGGAAATTAACAAAAGTTACATATACCAGTTAGGCTGATGGAGAACAATTATTCTGAAACAGGTATGGTGTTTTCATACTCTTTGCGGGGTTGATTGTGATAATGTCAATCTTTATTTTCCTGCTTCTACCCGAGACAAAGCAGGTGCCAATTGAGGAGATATCTCAACTATTTGAGAAGCACTGGTACTGGAAGAACATAATCTCAAAGGACTCCTCTAGGGTTTCACACCAAAATCCAAGCACTACTAAACAAATTTCGGCTGATGCATGACTTGACCTTTGATTATAAAACCAACGATTATGTATTGGATAGATATGTTCAAATATTGTGCAATTAATCTTCCTCTTTTTTTTTTCCTCCTTTTCCCCTTCCTTTCTCTAAATTAGATTACAATTTTTCTATTTTGAAAATTAATATCGTTGCAAAATTTGCAGCTGGTAGAGGTTATAATTATCTAGATGTCACATTCAATCACTTCTTATAAGTTATTGCCTTGATTTACATAGGACATGTTACAGCCAAAGTAGTAGACTCAGTAGTGAGTGAAAAGAAAATATTGTAACAGTAACCCGTATCAGATATAAGAAAAAGCTGGGTTTAATTGGCAGCCTAATAATTTGCAAAAGGCCACACATGGTACAAACGGGGGTGTACCTTATTTCTTTGTCATATGGTTTTCAAATGAAAGCAACAGATTGAGTGCACGCTATACTTTTCCAACTAATGACGAGTGAATTGGACTCCTGTGCCTGTCAATTTTGTACCTCTCAGACTTTTAATTCAAAATCTCAATCTATTCCAGGTTGGCTGATCTAGTGTGTGAAAACAAAGTTTCTTCCCCTTTCAAACATTGAGTTGTAAGAATTGACTTTCAGCCGCAAGAATGGAAAACATCATTATGCTCTCTAAATTATCCCCCCTGTTTCTCTGCAGCATTTCCTCTTAATTTAATGTTTTGCAACGCTGTTTGCTATTTTGAAATTTTTTTCTTGTGCAGATGTCTTTTTATTTTAAATATGCTGCAGACTGCACTACAATTTTCCCATGAAAATAAGGTCCTTTTTTTTGTATAGTTGGCTTTACTATATTATATATATAGAGAGAGTTTTGTCATGGTGAGTCGCGACTCACGTGAGTCACGCTAAAAAACTCCTAGTTCTTATTAAAAATGACCGATCCAAACTGTCTAATACGATCTCCCTATTGAAATATCATGTGGACCAAATTTTATATATTTTTAAAAAAATTTTATGTATTTTTTTCGGATTTTTAAAAACTGTTTTTTAACGGTTCATAACTAATTAGATTAACGATTTTCTAAAATTTCAAAAAATACTTAAAAATTTAAAAAAAATATATAAAATTTGGTTTGCTTAGACTATTGAAAATCGTATTAGACGGTTTGGATCGGTCATTTTGAACTAGATCTAGGAAGTCTGTGAGTCACGACTCACAATAGCAAAACGGTCATAGTGCACGGAAGCCTCTATGCATCATGGTTCACAATAGAAATTCTCTCTCTCTCTCTCTCTATATATATATATAGTTTTGCTATGGTGAGTAGCGACTCACAAATTTCTAGATCTGGTTCAAAATGACCGATCCAAATCGTCCAATATGATCTACCTATTGAAATATCCATGCAGACCAAATTTTATATTTTTTAAAAATTTTTATGTATTTTTTTCGGATTTTAAAAACTGTTTTTTTTACGTTCAGAACTAATTAGATTAACAATTTTGTAAAATTAAAAAAGAAATACTTAAAAATTTCGAAAAAAACATAAAATTTGGTCCGCATAGAGATTTCAATAGAGAGATTGTATTAGACGGTTTGAATCGGTCATTTTGAACCAGATCTAGGAGATTTGAGCGCGACTCATGGACCCTCTGTAAGTAGCGACTCACCATAGCGAAACTCTCTATATATATATTCGTAGTGCTTTCTTTTTTAGTGAAATTTCGTCCTTTTGTCCGGTGCATAGTTTACTCTGTTTTTTTTTTTTTATAAATAGATGGGCGAAAATTGTGTATAATTCGCTCTTCAGGTAAATAAAAAAATTTTGTGCTTGATGCGGCTTCTATCTTACAACCATATTATTCTTCATTAGATGTACAATATCTTTTCTTACAAGATAACTCCAAAGACTCATCAAAGCACACATCACAGAACTAACTGCCATTCCATTCCATGGGATCATGAACACTTAACCCCATGGAATACAATCCAAACCATACTTGGTTTAAATTTGCAGTTTAGCTTGTTAGTAGATAACTGCAAAACAGATACTTATAGAAACATTACGGATATATCTCTACATCTAGTTGCAAACCTCAGATTTTTCGAAGGACTTGAGGAAGCCAAGTGCGGCATCCTTTGCCTTCTCCGGTGGGGGTGTTTCAGGCGAAAGTGGCATGAATTCGGCCTTCCACTCTACTGTGCACTGCTCAGTTTCCTTTCCAACGACTGGTGTAAAAGAAAAGGTGACACGGTATGGGTCATACATTTCATGAAGCTGCCCATCAACCACCTGGTACGCCAAACAGCGGCCAGCTTCCACCTTTTCTATCTTCTGTACCGACTCTTTTACGAAGTTTTGCAGTGCTGCGTAATATCGCATGTAATCATAAATTGTTTTATTTTTGTAATTTAACTTTCATAGGCAAAAGGACATGTTATATATATATGTATATTATGAGTCACTACAAAAGAGATGGTCTATTGCTAGATTTGCTAAATTTTTTAGATAGACTTTTTTTATTAGTGTTGGACCTTGTTCTATTGCTAGATTTAGACAAACATTGAAAAAAAATGGTACCGGGCCCTAGCTTGAATAGCCTCAAGCTACCTGGACTACCATCTCCTTGGATGTACTCAGCACTGGAGAGCATCAGTGGATCAACTTTTGACAGCTTGTCATTGCTTGTAAAAACCTCCCATGCCTTCTCTGCACTCATGTTCAGTGCAATTTCTCCTCTCATCATGTTCATGTTCTCCATTCTCTTTTTTCTCTCTAGAAATCACAGGTCTCTGTGTCTGAGCAAGAGAGAACTTCACCTCCTATTATATAGTGTAAACAATATGCTGGTTGACAGCACCTTGACCTAAATCTAGACTAATTAGTGTATTGCATATTGTCAGTGGTGGACTGGTGGTCACTGGTTTTTTATGATTATTAGTGCTGCCTAAGATATCTAGACCAAATATTCTCGAATCTTTAAAACTTTTGTGCACAGGAAAGTGATGAAATTCCATTGTTCCTTTTGACCTCTTTGCAAGTTTTTTTTTTTTTTTTATATGAATATTTCATCTTTGGAAGTTTATGCTTTGCAACAGGGGCGATGCTCATCATTCATCCAAGATTCCAAGTAACCTGCCTAATTAACTATCATTTCTCTTTCTCGTTAGGTCCTGATATTAGCGTTATTATTGTCTTTCTAGAATCAGTTATCCTTTAGTTATTGTGGTGCTTGCACCTAGTCTCTGAACCAGAATTCCCACATAATAAATATACATTACACCAAATTAATAATTTCACATCATACAACTTACCCATCTTCAAATTTTCTCCGAAGTTGAAATAATTCAATAATATATTCCCATTTAACACCCAAAATCATGCGACTGAGCCAAGACTACTCTAAACACAGTTACACGTACACCAACTGGGGAAGAGAGATTATTATTCCCCCATACATGTTTCAGTAAAGCAAAGGGCAAGAGGCCACAAATGGAGATGCCCACATTTCAGTTTACTGTTCTACTACCTAGCGTAGCAATACAACATGTTTTCTCTATTTGATGGAGAAAACAAGAAGAATGCATGCATTTTATTACACACACCGAGGGAAATACACCTGGCCCACATAACCTCCACTCATCGCTCTCCTGACATTGGTCTCAAACAATCTAGGGTTGTCTTGTCTCGGAGTACTGCTGCCGCCTCATGATTTAATGGATCTTCATCATTGGGTTGCTACAATGAAACAAGAAAATTATATGGTATTAATAATTTCAAATTTTGTTGCTGCATATTTTGTGAACTTCAATAGATGGAAACCCAAGCAACAAGCATCATGCAACAAAGTATGTGAATCTGGTATGACAACCAAATTATTTTGTTAGTGTTCATGGCTGGTAGTGTGGCTACCATTGGGAATAGACTTGGCTCTACGCCTGGATTACTCCTTGAGCTTTACCAGTCATAATAGAAAACAACTAAACTGAGAACTAACTGGTACAGTGTAGTATCAACCAACAAATGCCCATTACCATAAAGTCAAAATCATATTATAGAGCCTAAGGAAAAAGAAAATAAGAAAAATACCAAGAAAAGAAGGTTCAAGCCATAAATAACAGTGTTTATATTAAGCAGAGGTTTCCAATCTTCACGCAATATAGTTAGACAAACATTTCCTTCCAGATCTATATTTGGATGGTATACCTGTTAACAAAGAGTTAATGCTAAATACAAGAAATTTCTGCTATAGTTGATATAAAACAATTCAAAATGCCAAAGGTCCATCCTACCCCTGGTCCAGAAAGAAAAATCAAGAATAAACAAACATCCCCAAGTGGGCAGGATAATGACCTGACCTGACTCCTGAGTCACTGAATTGAAAGTGGGCCCCAGCCCCCAGAGGACTTGTTGATTTATTAAGTCGGTTTGGGTTTGTTTATGATTTGTTGATTTATTAAGAATGTACTTGCACTAGGCATACGGCCCATACGGCCATCGGGCCATACCCATACGCCATACGGTACGGGACAGGTTTCGGTCATGTTGTTGTTGCAGTAGATCAGACCAGGTGCATTGAAAAATACCTATTGAGGATGAGGCCGACGCGCAAACTAGCGTTTCTTTTACCTCGAAAAATATTATATTATATTTTAGCAAGTAAAAGTAATAATCCTTAGAACCGAAAAGAAAAAGGAAACCCTAACTCCAGTCTCCAGCTCGCGCGGTCGCGCCTTATCACCGTATCAGCAATCAGCAAGAAAGATTTGAGACTGCCATCTTTATTCCTCCAATCCCACTGTAATAGACGCAACCAATTTGTTCTTCTTCTTATTATTTATAGCAAATTCATCCATCCCAATTACAACATGCTAGCTCATGTTTTTGCAATATTTTTGTTTTTCTTCTTTAAATTAGATGGCTGCTAAATCGCCCACCGTTGATGCTATTGCTATTACCGAGAAAAAGATGGACATGACTCTCGGTATGCTTCTCTCATCTTTTCTAGGCTCTTTCACTCTTTTCAAATTATGTTTAATTATTTTTCACTTTCTTTCAGATGAGATTATAAGCTTGTCAAAGAAAGCCAAACTGCCACACAGGGCTCCAGTAAGATTACATTCACATACTCTTCAACAAGTTATTATTTAAGTTTCATTTCATTAATACCAAATATATTTCTACCTAGATTAAAAACAGAGGTTTTCAAAATGGCGGACCGCCACGTAAGGGATTCAAAGCAAGGCAATATAATGACTCCAGGTCTGCAGTCAGACAAGTAAGAAAATTACTTTTTTGAAACCAGCTGGTCAGGTCCAGGTCTCCAATTGGTACTGGTACAGGTCTGTACCCTTTTTTCCCTGCCTTGCATTTTAGACCTTAATTTGGGGCTCTAACATGAAGCTATAGCCAAACTTCCTACGTTTGTCTGTTTGTGCTGGTTTAAAGTAATATCTCTAACTATGATGCTGTATTAATTTCTTGTTATTCTTCTTCTTACTCATTGTTTTTACAAACTATAAAGGGCATGCTTGCAAAACGAAGGACAAATTTTAACGGGAAAAGTAATTTTCCAGTTACTTCCAACATTGCTAAGAAGGCGGCCTCTGCTCCATTCCGCTACCAGCCAGCCAGATGGAACCAGCCAAGGTATATACTTTGTTCTCTCCAAACCCACCCCCTGCCCCCCACCATGTTGAACATAAAGAATCACAATGGGGTACAAATCAGATCTATTTTCTTTTTGCAGTTTTTTGACTAGTATTTTGGTTTTGTCCACTTTGTATTGCATTACAGGTAAAATTAATCCAACTAAGCGAAAGCCATCACGGAAATGCTTTTAATATCCGTGCCATCCATCTGCTTTTATTAAAATCCCTTATGTTCTGGTTTGATTTATCTGAGAAGAGCTACCAACTACCAACTGATTCTAATGAATGGGATAATCTAAATTCTGGAAGTTTGAGAAGAATCTGTACAAGTCCAAATTCAAATCACCCTTCGACAAATTTGTTACTTTCATTAGGAAGTGAATGATATATAATCTCGGGGTTAAAATTACTGGATCTTGCTTCTGACATTTTGCCGAGAAGCAATCAAACAGAATAATAATTGCGGAAGAGTGAAGTGGTCAAATATTCAAACTGAAATATCTAAGAATATATTAGGAAATAATTTCCATGTATTCCTTTGATCAGAGACCCATCACTGACCCCTAGCTGAATAAATTGAATACAAGTACCTCAGCACTATAACCAAGTGATATTAGGCTTCAAAAGTCTTATTGGGATGTATCCCGAATGTGAGTCCTCTTTAAATCTGGGCTAGGGAATGACCTAAGATATGACCTAACTGGACATGAAGAGAGTACGGCCCAGTCTAGTATTGCTGGTTAAAAGGTTGGAGATCAGTTCTCTATCAAGGGTCTTTTGGGGATACTGGAAGCCATTTTGTTGCCTTAATGTTGTGAATGATCAGATGAGATGATGTAATGGGGAAAAGTCGCAATGCCAATATTATACCATTTATTACTAGGATGTACATTTTGGGAAAGAGCAGACAAGGCTGATATTATACAGTAATTACTATGGTGTACTGATTATCTAGCTCCTAGCAAGTCTAAAGATTATACATAAGTCCCTAGTAACAAGTTATTGATAAGAATTGCGAGTAGTTAAACTGTCGTTAAAAGGAGGGATGATAAATGGTCAAAAGCTCTATTTGGACTAGTGAAAAATGTAAGTTGAAAAGACTGGCAAATGTGGATGCCTGTATGAACTTGGCTTTAGGAGCTTCATGTGCAAAAAACCGGTTATTTGGCAGTAGGGGAAACATGAGTAGGAGTCTTTTTGTTTAATTGGGTTTGGTTGTGGTATGAGATGCACATTGATTTCAGCATTGGTGGTGTTTTTAGCTTTGTGCAAATCAAAAGAGAGAATATATGTTAGGCTTAATCATATTAGTTCTGAGGTACTTTTGAATTCAATTTATGATGGTAAGTACCTTTTGGTTTGGTATTTCTGGTAGAGTAATTTTGTATCCTGTCAAATATTAGTCTCTTAAAATTTATCTTGAGCTTCTGGTAAATGTATCAATTTCGTTGACAATGCAGGGTTGTGCCCTCTCCCACTCAGAAAGTATCAGTGGCTAATGGACCCATCCAGTTTGAAAATGGAAAGGTATTCTCTTTTGCGCCTGGTAATTAGTCGATTTTTACTGCAATGTACTGGGCATAACCAGTGTTTGTTGGGCAATTACTTATGCAAACTGGACTCATTGCAGAAACCTCAGACAATGGATGCACTGTTTGCAAGAATGCAGAAGCAAAGGAGGAGGACCAATCCCCAGCTGATGGCTGGACCCAGCAACACTAACAGGCAAGTGGTGCAACGGTCCCGCCCCCATCAGCAGCAAATGTACCAACAGCAGCAGAGACGACCTTATGGTCTGGCTGCTGTCTATAAATAGATACAAGGCTTCTATTCAAGACCCTTTTGTAGTTCCCTTTCTTTTAGTAATTTTTTTCGTTGGTAATTTCAGATTATGACCAATGTACTATTTATCGTCGCTTGTTTTGTGGATCAGCTTCAACTAGTTTTACTTTTACTATAAAATGAATAGTACAATGTTCATGTAAATTATTGCTTCTGTGCTGCTTGATGTTTGCTGCATGATGATGTCAGAACTATATAGTCATATAGATGCATATCCTCTTGTGCTGGACAGACTTGGGTCTGTCCAGTGGTTGGACTCCAACCTATAGAAGGGGCAAGGGTTAGCCAGTTAGGAGACGCAACTTGCTGCCGTCTGATTTGCATTACAATGGCAGCAGTTAAACGAATACTTGAGTTAATTGTGGCAGCCTTTCCAAATTAATAAAATATCATTTACTGTTTCTTCTTTGAAGTTGATAAATTTTAGTTATTAGTATACTTGGGTTTTTGGAAGTACAAACTGATGCTCAATTGTACGGTGCATATTAATCCAGTCCTTGTTAGTGGACGCCCTTGTTGCTTTTTTTTTTTTTTTGAGATAGCTCATAGCTGTACTTTGTGTGGTATAAACTTCGAATTAAAATAATTAGTGTTTGTCATGTGTGTGGTTACTGTTTGTTTGTTCATCAACAAAAAAAAAAGAAAAAAAAAGAAGGAAAACTGTTTGTTTCTTATGTGTTTATTGGGTTGTAATTGGGTAACTTGTGCAATTTTTGCTTAATAGTTGCCAAAGTCTATTTCATTGTGGTTTAAATTAAAAGCTGGAAAATGATAACCCTCATAATATAGAAAGAAACTTCAAGTTTGCAGCAACCCTTTACAAAGAGTTGTGAAGTAGACATTTGGCAAATAATAATTCAAGGGAGAACAATAAATAATAATTACATCCCACAATGTCATGCTGGAAGCATATTCTTAGTTGCTGGAATGAGGCATTTCCAGCTCTCGTTTCCAGCCCAAATGCAAGGCAAAAGGGGTGGTGGTTGGCTGTGAAAGGTGCATGCATGTGTTGTCTGTATAGCAGTGCCAGCTCTATTCCCTTCCCTGCATCCAGAGTCCAGACCTTGGTTCGTAGCAACAGGCGGTACCTGTTTCGTGGCTTAGAATTAGTTTGTTACGGAATCAGAGACAAATTTGTTGGGTCATCAATTGGACAATCAGATTTTGGGCCCCACCAACCACCATGCACATGCCCCTCTCCATTCTCCAATCAACAGAGTGCAGGACTACCATCAATGACCATCGCTAAATCTCATAATAAATAACATTTATTATGAATTTTATTAAGGCTTTATTGACATGGCCCACGCGCAACAGTCAACATTAAACCAGCAATCTACATGTGTCCAAAGTCCAAATCACCTCCAAATCGTGTAAAAACAGAACATGACAGTAATTAGTTACTTTTTGTTTCTTCAAGAAATATATTTAATTTCAAATTTGGCATATTAAAAATTAGGGAAGTATGAAACTTTGCTATGAGATGTGCTACTATAGGCGACCGTAGTGTGTGATTATTGCATGAAATGGAATCATCAGAACATGAGATTTAAGAGGGCTGGTTTAAACGAAAATGTATATATAGAACTATCTCGTAAAGAGGTGTAATAAAACATGGTTAACACATTGAATAAGCCAATTTTTTTTTTTAAAAAAAAACGCGTTGACCACTCCAGTCTTCTTGACAATTTTCTTTCTTTTCTTTTTTTTAAAAAAAAAAAGAAATTTCTGAATTAATATGCCGTAGGAATCTTCGTTAAACTCTCTCTTTCTCTCTCTCGGTCGGTGGTACTTATCGTCCACAGAGTGAACTTCGTAGACCACGTCTCATACACCGTGTGACTGTTCTGGTCCTCTGTATTTTTGCAATTTTTAACACTTCCTGGTGAACCAGATCTATTGGGAAAAGACCGCTGTCAATCCATCTGGACCCATTCTTATTTTATTTCTTCTTACCAAACTCGTGGCGATCAATCATTCACCATGCTTCGCTTATCAAAATTAAATATAAAATTATTTGGACTAATTCGGATCTAGACAAGAACTCTAATGCGCCGTTTTCAATCTTCTTTCTGCGGCTGGAACGTTGTTATACTATGTGTAATGTTTTGGCTATGCTACTAAAATGAAGTAATTTTTTTTTTAGTTGTTAGGCAAGTGGATCTTTTTTTTAAATGCCAATACTTAGTAATAAAAATAACTCCTTTTTTATGATTATTTGAGCAAATGCCTAAACAACTATTATGATATTATTGACATACGCGGAACTATGTGTTGCCAAAGAAGCTGGGCCCTCATGTTTCCAAAAGAAACTTCAAAAAAACTTGAAAAATTCTTTTATGACTATTCTATATTTTAGTAATTTTTATATAGCGGTTTCTCTTGAGATTACACTAATTGCATATTAGATTTATCAGCCCCTCTCATTTTAGATTTATAGTTTCATCCCTACTCATTGATGTGGGTGCTTGACTTGTTCATAAAGAGAGGATGCTTGTTACGATTAAATTAATCAGTGGCGGAGTTAGAAATAAATATTTGGGGAACAAATTTGTAATTTTTTGTATTTAAGGGAGAAAATTGGTTAATTTGTATGTAATATTAACAAAATCAGTATACTAGTACAATAAAAATTGAAATCATAAAATTTAAACTATAGGTTATAGATATTAATTGCTACGAGAAAATATCATAAAATAATATATCTAGTACAAATAGATGATGAATTAAAAGCTAAAATTAAATACATTATAATTGCCCCAATTTATTTCGATCGCTACAACTCATCATATTTATTTTATACACAAGTAGTTATATTATGATTGATATTTTAACCATTGAGACACATCATTTGGAGGTAAATACTTTATTGGGTACAATAAAAATAGTTCTTTGCGTAAAATAATAATTTCATTGTTAACAGTTGGCAAAAAAAGAAAAGAAAATGGTGTATAATATAGAGTCCCATGAATTAAGTTGTTTCGCGGTATCTGCTTGGTGAGTTGTGACTGATTAGCAACACGGCATGTCGCTTAAACTGGGCTCATGGAATCTGGTTGCTGCATTAAATTTTGGGCCCACATTCTGCAGTGGTAAACGCGGGTGTCGGCTACTTGGGCCTGTTGTGGACATGGTTTAAGAAGTAATTTCTTTTATTTATTTATTTACCTGTGGCTGTGGCTGTGGCTGTGGCTGTGGCTGTGGGGCAGGCCGTCCGGTTAATCTCGTTGGAAATGATGCACCACGTTCATTCATTCATGCGGATGAATTCACTTATTCACGGGACCCACGCCAGATCTGCGAGAAGAGAAGGTCCGTTTTAGTTTCCTTCCTTAATTAATTTCTCTCAATTTCTCTCAATTTCTCGAGGAAGGAAGAAAGAGCAAAAGCAAAGCAAAGCAAAGCAAGAGCAATGTCAGATGAGACCAGGTCGATCCTGGTCACGGGCGGAGCGGGCTACATCGGCAGCCACACCGTGCTCCAGCTCCTCCTCTCCGGCTGCCACGTCGCCGCCGTCGACAACCTCGACAACTCCTCCCACCTCGCCATCTCTCGCGTCACCCACCTCGCTGCCCACGCCGCCAACCGCCTCTCCTTCCACAAGGTAACATCCCTTTCTTCTCTCTTCCACTTTCCCTTTCAAGCATTACCTAAAAATAAAACCATCTCTGCTTCTCTGCTTTTTTACTTTTCTAGCTTGATCTTAGAGACAGACCTGCACTAGAACAAGTTTTTTCATCTAACAAGTAAGCTTCCCTTCCTTCCTTTTATTCTTTTATTCATACTCAAATATTACACCAAAAACCATTTTGCATCTTTAACTTCATATACACTTTCTCTTAACACCTCAAACATTATGCTAATTATTGCTTCCTACTTCTTCTCTACTCATAACTCACAAACAAATTACTTCTTCAATTCTAGGTTTGATGCCGTAATTCATTTCGCCGGGCTAAAAGCCGTTGGGGAGAGTGTCGCCAAGCCATTATTTTACTATGACAATAATGTTATTGGTACAATTGTTCTTCTCGAAGTCATGGCTGCCTATGGTTGCAAGAAGGTGCACTTTCATTTTGTAATATTTCATCATTATATTGGTTGGTCCTCAGTTATGTTTGACCAACAAACAACTGGTTGCTGATCTCAAATATTTCAAAGAACGTTGTTTCTAAGACGTAAATAATTGCAAATATGCTAAATATTTTATTTGCCAAGGAGTTGTTAATGTTGCTTCTTACCATATGTTCCTTGTTCCTGTTTTTGTTTTGTTTTTTTAAAAAAATTAGTTGGTTTTCTCATCATCTGCATCAGTATATGGGTCACCAGAGAGAGTACCATGCACCGAAGATTTCCCTCTTGCTCCCATGAACCCTTATGGTAAAACGAAGGTAAAAAAGTTTTGAGCCACTTTTTTTTTTTTTTTTATCACTTGCTTCATCTTGAAATTTATATTCATATTAAAAGAAAGATGAGACACAGTGCAAATGTAATTGCATTTATATTCACAGCAGCCTGGATGAAGTTACAATTTAATACAGTTAAGTCATCCATGTCTGCAAGGAGTGGCTGAAATACTCCAATTTAAAAAAATAGCGCAAAACTTAGCCGAATTAAGCCTCAACTGACTCTTTCTGTGGAATTGAGCTTCAATTATTGCAATGCTTTTGTCTCATCTGTTCCAAAGAATTTGCCTCAAATAATCCTATATTCCTATGTTTTAGTTGTGTGATAGTCATGGTGAGATAGACCATACCTGTCTGTTCTGCCCTATTTTAATAGTAGTGGGTCGGACCCATAGAAGTTGAATTGTAAACGTATCATGTATCGTAGTATTTAGTATCATATCGAGTATCATAATGATGGCCTGATGGGCCCCATCTGCTTGTGGCTGTCCAATGAATTATATGCAACTGGACAGAAGTTAAAACCTGGATTAGCAAAAGGGAACACAAGAATTAACCTGGCTTTAACAACTTTTGAGATCAGCTTGTGGTAGAAGATATATGCCGGGATCTACACCGGGCTGACCCAGAATGGCAAATAATGCTACTTCGATATTTCAACCCGGTAGGTGCCCACCCAAGCGGGTTATTGGGCGAGGACCCACGTGGCATTCCCAATAACCTCATGCCATATGTTCAACAAGTGGCTGTTGGTAGGAGGCCAGCACTTACTGTTTTTGGAAACGACTATTCAACTAAAGACGGCACAGGGGTATGTTATGTTCTTGATATTTTAAAATATTTTACTGTTTCGTGTTTGGAATAAAGATAGTCTCCTTTTTACATACTGAAATTTTCAAAATATATCAGATACCATGATAGGCATGGAGGTTGAAGTGTTCTGAGATTCTGGTTTCTGTTTTTGCAAAAGATGATCATATTTCTCATTAGAGAGTGTGGTTGCCACTTTTGCACATGATTCCTTCAATTAACGAATGGATCGGGTTACTATGAAGCAGATATAATATTTTAAAAATTGTTTGTTTTAGTTTGTATGCATTCTCTTATGCTAGGATGATACATTTGGGTGTTACAGCCATAGAGGTAGCAATATTGGTAATGCTTGCAATTCTGAGTAAGAAGTTCACTTCTTTTACTTGCTTATTTGACCATGCAGATAAGGGATTATATACATGTGGTGGATTTGGCAGATGGACATAATGCCGCGTTGACTAAGCTTTTCGAAAAGGACTCCAAAATAGGTACATCAATTAATATTCTTGATCTAAAATTTCAGGAAAGTGCGTCTTTAATTTGATAATTTTATTTTGTACTTACAATACCAATTACCAAATGCATTATATTAATATTAAAAACTTGCTATGTTTGCTAGGATGTGAGGCATATAATTTGGGGACAGGAAAGGGTACATCAGTCCTGGAGATTGTTTCTGCTTTTGAGAAGGCTTCTGGCAAGGTAACCAAGGAAAAAGAAATGCGAGATGCTAATCATTAATTATCTTTTAACCATTCCAGTGATGTTTATTTTCTTTTTATTTTCACATTCTGTAAAAGAAAAACAGTACTTTGGTGAAAATTTATACTATTTTAATTTATAAAATACTTCCTAATAAATGGTATTTTGAAAATTTCCTCCCTTGTATAGAAAATTCCTGTGATTTTTGGAGAGAGACGACCAGGTGACTGTGAGATTCTTTATGCTGCAACTACCAAAGCTGAGACACAATTGAACTGGAAGTAAGCATGTCTTATTTTTATTTTATTTTATTTTATTTTTTTCTTTTTCCCTGAAAGTCTTGGCTTTTAATCTGTTAACTGTTGTTTGCTTTTGATTTACTTGTTTGACAATGGTTTTTCTTTTCATGCATATAGAGCAAAATATGGAATAGAAGAGATGTGCCGGGACCAGTGGAACTGGGCGTGCAATAATCCTTATGGCTACAACTCATCAGACTCTAATGTAATTATTAAACTCTAATTCATGACGACATAAAATTCTTGTTTCCCAACACTCTAGTAAGACACTAATGTTAATTAACGAGGTAATTAATTAAACAATTGTTTAACTTGTAGCCTCAGGATGAGATCATCAGCACTAAAACTAAGGGGGGAGGCGACTCCTGGTTTAGCGATATTTGTATTACCTCTTGAAGGCACGTGGGGTTACTATAGAAGCTATAAATTGGTCCATTTAAAGCAAATATATATTGCATACTATTGTATTTTATGCTTATAGTTTAGTGGCTTGGCTATTAGTAAAATTTGGTTAGATCCCTTGTATTGTTTTGATTACCCATTTATTTATTTGATTCAATTAAAAGACATGTGCTGTAGTATTCTTTTGATCATTGATGATAATATTAATTGATAATATTAATTGCTAACACATTAAATTTTGTGTCGATAATTTTTTTAATACTATTTTCATTTAAGAGATCACAATTTCATAGGGAGAGCTGCAATAATGAGCGAGAACCGAAAGGAAAGTAGTTGCAGTGCGGTCGATAACGTTATCACGTATGTGGTGTGGTGTACTCACAATTTTTGTACCTTTTATTCGTTAATTATGGGCATGTTGGAGTCATAAAAACTTTACTATACAATTATATGAAGAGAATAATTTAAAACTGAAAGAAAATATTCACATTCGTTTTTTTTTTTTTTTTAATTGTCTAATTAGTAGCGAACAATATGTGGGACCTGTCTAAGGATAGTGAAATTACTCTCGAGTCTCGAGTCTGGGGAAAGAGTGAAAAGAATAAGCTCATTCAATAAGGTTTTTTATACTTTTCTTGTTCGGCTATTGATGAAACTAAGTTGGGGCTGCGATTATTAGTGTTGAGTGTAGATTTTTGTTTGTGGCCCACAGGCCCAGCTATGTATAAAGTAAAGAACCCAAAAAGAAAAAAGTGCCTTCCCTTGAGGCCTTGAATGAATCTTGATTCCAGCCCAGGCCCCAGGGAATGGAACCTCATCAATATGCCCCTCGCAATTCGCAAATCACATATATAATTATGTATTTGTTTGTTTATTTCATGGGTACTGCACGGTACTGATTTCATACTTACCTATTTTTATTTTATTATAGTTTTTCATTGCGGCTGCCAGTATCCTACTTAATTTACCAGTGCAGCGCATTCCAACTGACCAGGCTCTTTTCATTTTCCTTATCAGTTATCAGCGGGTAATACTATTATAATTATTAATTATAGACTTTTGTTTCTCTTCTTTTGTTAAATAAGTGTGATCCTTGACAACGAAATTACAATTTGGTAACTACTTCCCAAACTAAACTTTATGAGTCCCGTCTATTATTATTTATTGATAGCTTACTGGGCTAACTTCCTATAATTTGTACATCTCTCGATAGGTATACACCAAGGATATTTAAATTCAAATGGTTAAGAGGTTTCAATTGTGCAATGAACCGTATAACATGTATGATGTCGCATTCATTTCCATAGCCCATAGGCATGAAGTCATGAACATGACCCGCCATGCCTACAAACTTAGATTTCTTATGCTTTTACAGCTGTCTGGATTGTTGAATTAACATGTAGTTAATTTATTCTCTCACTATATGGTTACTCTTCATTGTGCATAGTTACATACCAAGTCAGTATCAGTAAACAGTCCTCTGTCTTGTAATGTTGTAATGAATTGGCAGATAAGTTATTTTTCCTTACTTAGAATTTATCCAAATAAGTAGATGGACTATCTTTCCTTACTCATATTTGACCTTAATAAATGCATAAACACACACTCTCTCTCCATCACTAAATATAGCCATATTTTCTCTGATTACAGGATAAATAAAAAGACCTCTCAGATTTTTGCGGGGCTGTTAGGGTTCCCAAACAAACTAGAACCAACACCAATTCAAGCCAATTTGATTCAAAACAAGCAAAATGAGGAAGCTCTGCCCAAACCTTGACCTCGAGAATGCGCTCGACACTGTGCTGGAGGTCCCGATACCAGAAGAGATGTACAATGGGCCCATCCCTGACATGCGCGCCTGGCTCAAAAGTCAGGCATTTGACAAGGCATGCGAAACTGATGCCTGCACTGGGTTTGACCAGATGACTACCGTGAGGCCCCAAATGGCACGCATATCCGAGATTCAAATGCTTATGGTACTCAGCACACCGCTCATTCCCTGCCCCATCCCTCATGACCGTGCCTTCTCCCGATCCATCCATGATCGCTCTGTTGTAAGAATTTCATTTTGACACAAAAAAAATATGATCCTATCAATTTGAAAAACTCATGCAGTGACAGAGATATTAATTTGTAAAATTTTGGAAACTGAAGCAAGCATCGACAGCGAGGTACATACTCCAGCAGTATATAGCAGCAACAGGTGGGCAAGATGCACTGCAGTCGGTGGATAGCATGTACGCTGTGGGGAAGCTCCACATATGCACATCGGCATTCTACACAGACATGGAGGAAGAAGGCATGCAGCCGAAGGGGAAGGGAGAGTATGGCACCTATGTGCTCTGGCAGAAAAGTCCTGAATTGTGGTACTTTGATTTCATCATGGCCGGCTGTAAGCTGACCATGGGATGCAATGGCCACGTCTCCTGGAAGCAGTCGACCATGAAGCGGTCCTGCATCACCAAGGGTCCCCCACGGCCGCTCCGCCGATCACTCCAGGTGAATTAATTGTTTAATTGCTTCCCTTACAAGCTTGAATTCTTGAACGTTTGTACATTGAAATATAATTTGTTTTATTTTTTCTTTTTTGAAAATTCATGTAATGGCTCCTTACGTCCTACATATTTGTACATCTTATGAAAGCTGGTTAAATCGATGAAAAGAAGTACAAAAAAACCAGAAATATAAGTCTACTAATGCCATTGAGGTACTGTGCAAAAATAATTAGGGGCATGGACTAAAATTGAATTGCATTGAATAGTTATATTGCATCTAATATGCTACTCTCATGGAAAAAAAAGCAGGGATTGGACCCACGAGCTACCGCAAATATTTTCTCAGGGGCAGTGTGCATTGGGGAGAAAACAATTAGCGAGGAGGAATGCTTCATACTAAAATTGGATGCGAGCCCTGCAGCATTGCAGGACCGCAGCTCAGATGGAGTTGAGGTGATTCACCACACCATCTGGGGTTTCTTCAGCCAGCGCACTGGCCTCCTCATGCAGCTCGAGGACTCCCTTCTTCTCTGCATGAAGAATCCTACCAGGCTCGGGCCCTCTCGTGATGGTGGGGACAGCGGGGTTTATTGGGAGACCCATTCGGAGTCCGTCGTTGGGGATTACAGGTACACACGCACACACAGACAGAAACACCCTTTTGGAATCAGATCAGATTAAGAACTATCTGATTGATCTTACTGTTATTATGTTTCAGGTATATAAATGGGATTAACATTGCCCATGCTGGACACACCACCGGAACAATGCTACGGTACGGAAGTGGTGCTGTAAACCACAAGTTGAAGATAGAAGAGACTTGGGTGATTGAGGAAGCTGATTTTAACTTGTCCGGACTAACCTCAGACTATTTTTTACCGCCAGCCGATCTCAACGAGGGATCGAAAGCACAAGAAAAATGAGAAGGAGAATATGCTAGGAACATAATCATTTTTTTTTTGTTTCTTTTGTAATTTAATTTGTCCTTTTTCTTAAAAAAAAGTTATTGTCTTTCACTTTATAATTGAGCAAATCCTCACACTGATACGGAAATTAATATGAGCCTATGTATGTATATATCTAGGATCATTTTAGTTCTGAAAAATAGATTTGATTCGGACATTAATTAATTAGACAAACTAACTAAATGGCACCTCAGCACTTGACAAGGTTTGGAAAAAAATCTAATTGGTTTCTCATAATATTATCCAATTTTTGTGGATATAATCGTATATATCAGCCATAGTCTGATGAATCTTTAAGAATGTACCTTCAACAAGCTCTATTTCATAACTAATAAAAATCAAAAGGTCGATTATTTTGGTATCAAGATAATGCATGGTTGGTTGCAGTTTTGTTTCTCCTCGTTATTTAGTGCGGTATTCCAATTATCGTTTGGTTGTAATATTCAGATATTACATTTTCTTTTTAGAAAAAAGATAACTAACGATCTTAGTATATTAAATTATGAATGTACTCTTGTGACCCTATTGACAGTACCTATTAAGTGATATGAAGTTTTAAGATTAAACATTAAAGATTTCCCCTTATTAAGTACATTCTGGAGGACAATGAGCCGCTTGCTTATGTTTTCCCTTGGAGGTTTCAGGACTCGCTATTTAGTAGTTCTGGTAAATTTGCTTGAATAAATCGGAAACTTTTGAGTGAACCTGGAGCAATTATTACTTATTTTCAGCACCCCCATATATTTTGATCTTGCAGTGAAATAAAGCATATATACTCTAAATTGGAGTTTGTAAGGTTAAGGTCGAAGCCTAAATGCTCTAAATTTGATGGAGCCGTACAATAGCAACTCCACTAATAAATTAGTAATCGAAGCATAACTAGGATGCGTGCACTGTACATACAATACATAAAATTTAAAATTACTCTTGAAACACAACAATGTATCATTTTAAAACTGAGAATTCAAATTACAAGTAGCACACCAATATAATAGGATACAGAAAGACAAAAAAACTGATGAGTACCTAGGTATGTTTCATTTAGAAACACAAGAGATAATAGGCAGACAGGCAGTAAATTTTTTAGCAACAAGGCATTCACGGTACATCTAAAATTTGTCAACCCCAACACTACAATGAATTGCAGGGGCTTACATTTACCGTGGAAAATTAGATGACAAGAGTAGTTGATCCAAACTATATTGCCTTGTTGTATCACTTTCTGCTGTAGAGTGATAAAGGAGAGGCTGCTGCTTCTCCAACTTTTGGGAAGTGAAAGCATTTTCAATGTGCTGGTTGGATTGCCACAGGATCTCGAGCTGTACCTCCACCTCCTTCATTGTTGGTCTTTCTTCACCTTTTATTCTCACACACATTTCTGCAATACTGGCAACTGCTTCAAGTCCTGTTCTCTGCCCCTTATGCCCAGCAATTTGGGGATCAAGAATCTCAAAGAGACGGTTCTCTCTCATAGCAGAGATAAAATATGGAACAATTCCACCACCTTCAAATAACACAGAGTTTGGTTTTTCTCTTGTCAGCAACTCAGCCAGAATGACACCAAAGCTGTAGACATCACTTTTCGGGGTTAATCGACCAGTGTAGTAGTACTCTGGGTCCAAATATCCAAAAGTCCCTTGGATCCCTGTCGTTATGCCTGTTTGATCTAATTGAACAGTTCTTGAGGCCCCGAAATCTGACACTTTTGATGTTAAATAATCATCCAACAAAATGTTTGATGACTTTATGTCCCTATGAAACACTGATTGCGTGGTATGATAAGAGAGGGTTGATTTATTTTTTTCCTTTTATTTACTATGCGCACAAATTAAGAAAGAATAGGAAAATAAACAACCATTACTAGCAATAAACAGTATTCTTATTCTTGTGCAATCAAAACAACACAAGAATAAGAAATTTGGGCCCTTATTTCTATACTAACAAAACCATAGTATAAGAATAATGAATTTGAATAAGCACGCAAATCGAAATTTTTTATTTCTATTTTCTATTCCCGGCCTATCCAAACACACCCAATCAATGGAATCTTCAAGAATTGTTTATTGAGAGCAGCCATTGCGATTTGCGAACGGAGAAGGTGGTGTCTTGCCATTTTGATAAAAAATGCATTGTATAATTTTAGAGGGAAGAAGATGATGTCATGCCAATCAATGAACAAAGGGGTGCATGCAGGTGTGTTTGGGAGTGTGCAAATTACTTTGGTTGGTGAATCCAGTCATATTAAAAAAATAGTTTCCCAATTCGTGAGCCTTGTTCGTGATATTTTTCAAAAAACTTGGAACCCAGAATACACTTGTTAACAGGTCTTTGTTCGTATTCACTCATGTTTGGTTCGCGCCAAACTGGCGTAGTTCGCGAACAAAGATGTTCCTGTGTATCCAAACATTATGGGAGCAGCCATTGCACATATGATTAGACAATTCGTCGATTGGGATTTACCTTTGAGACCTTTGGTAAAATTAGGACGCCAAATTACGGAGTTCCACTTGTTATATTAAAAGTAACAAAAATCATGAAAAATAATTGGGATGAAATTTATTTAGCAATGTTTATAATCAGGAACGGTACCTGTCACTATTTATCTAACAATGTGTATGTCAAAGTATAAACTGATCACTGTTTTACCAAAATATCGCAAAATAAAAAATTATGTAAGAAGTTGATCAAAGGAAGAACTAATTTGTAAAATCGAAATCACAAAGCTAATTTGTAAAAAAACACGGCCCAAATTGATATTTGACTGATGAAATTTGTAAAAAAACATGGCCCAGCTAGCGCTGGGATTGGATTGGGTCGATCCGGATATCCGGCCCAGCCCTCTCCACAAGAGTTTAAAGACTGAATCGTATCCGGTCCTTATTTTTCCAACGAACGCTCGGCCCTCTTCACAAATTTATATCCTAGACAGTCAAAGCCCTCGAGCCAGCCCTCGAGCCTCTTCACAAATTTTTACGTAACTGAGATTGATCTTTTTCGCATAAGACCCTGTATTTATTTTATTTCTTACACGACTTCTCTGACGAATCTGGGTTCTATAGCATCGTGGGATCGAGGAGAATTCAACTGCGAGGTTAGTTTGTGACGCATCATCCTAGGTTGGTGGGGACGCCACCTCGTTGGTACGAGGGCTGCAAGGAGTTTGATAACGATTGAACTTGGAGATCTTATAGGTTATCAAAATGGGTTTTCTGGCATCCAAACGGTGAAAAGAAGAGATTAAAGAGTTCAATTTGACATGAAGAAGGCACAGATGAAACTGGTATGGTACAGGAAGGATACCGCTTCAGAGAGTCTAGCTGTCTAGATAAGTTTTGTTTAGTTGTAAAGTTCATATGGTTTGAAAATGTCCACGCATTGTTATAAAAATTTTGGTTCAATTTCGTGATTTGGTTTCAGGATTGCTGAATTACAACTCAAACTCTGTGGAAATTTCGAGTCCTTTATTTTTGGGTATAGGAAGTATACCAGTTTTGTTTAGTTGTATGGTACAGGGAGGATACCGTTTTTGTTTAGTTGTAAATTTCAGTTTCCAGTCTTTTTTTTTTGGGTTTTTTTTGTCTAAGATTCAGTTGTGTCGTCTGTTGTTGTGATTCAAAGACAATTACACATAATGAGCTGCTGAGTGTTGATACGTGAAATTTGATACATATGCTTCGTTCTAATAAGTTAAGATGTGCTATGTATTATACTATTATGTTTCAAAGAGTTGAGATATTGTTCAAACGTTTTAAGAAAAACTATATTTTTCTTAATCAGTCCGTACTTGATTGTTCAAACAAAGTTTTTATGCTATGCTTAAAGCCTGACGGACTGACGGCTCATAATTGACTTCATATGAGTAATTATTGTTGAAACATAGCTCCCTTATATGAGATCATTAATATGAAATTTTGTTACTATAATTCCACAAAAAATTAATAGCCTAATAGGTAAGAATTAAGCCCAGAACTTGTCATCAAATCTTATACATAATAATCTTTTTCATGTGTAATATGACTGAATAGATGATCATTTTATTTAGTCACATAGCTGTAATAAATGCAATTTCTCAATATGGGTTGGGATGTCGACTATTGTTGCAAAAAGGTTATTCTTGATAAGCTTAAGTTCATATAACTCTACTCTTAAAAAGAAATAAGAAATCAATAAACAAAGAGATGAGACAACAGACGTCCACTACAAATTGTACATCATATTTGTTTTATCAAACATGTATCTTACATAGACAAAAATTATCAGTTTAATCAAATTAAGACATATGCTGATAAAACAATAGATCCAGTAGCTAATTCATTCAAAAACAAGGTTCAAAAGGGAGAAATTTCCACAAGTTTTGCATCCCAAAAAGTACATTACAAATAACATGAGCACAATGAAATCAACAAAAACATAGCCTTCCTAACACCTAATAATAGATTTGACAAGACAAGCTCTTAATCATGTAATCAACCTCCCCTTTTTACCACAATTGCCCCTGCAAAAGTAAAGTATTACCAACATCAGAAATTAATGTGAAATATGCAATTATTGCAATCCATCCAAATCCAGATAGAATATAACATCATTCCAATTCGAACTTAATACACACACTTTATTATCTATACTGGTAACAATTGACACAATATCACTAGGAACAAAACAACAGTTGAACTGTTATTCAAATGACGAGCACACATGTTAGAAAATTGCAAGAAATAAAATTGATGGGGGGGAAAAAAAGAAAATCATATACAACAGTAGATCCAAAATTGTCCAGTAGGTTCCGCATAATTTCAAGGCTATACTAAGACAGCATTTAATATTTTTAACCACCTATTAACTACTTTATTTCTTTTCTAGGATAAGATATATTTTGTTGAAAATGATATGGTACCTCAATAATTTTGAAACCTCAACCAGTCGTATACTATTCAAGCTTAATAATCACAATAAAATTCTCCCTTCAAAATGGGTTTGATTGGTTTGTAAAGCATGATAAATTCAGTCTTAACCTGACATTGTACCAGAATGGCAGAATTTGGTGACTTTCTGATTATGTCAGCCGTACAAGTACATGGACTAATATCAGAGTTGAACTGGTAATATGTCAGACTAATTTAACACAGAGAAACACAACAATGAAAGAAACTACATAGAAGTATAAATTACAAAAAGAAAATAACTAAGGAAAGATTAAAAAACAGTTATAGACAATAGAGTTATAGACATGAATTTGGAAACAATTGCATTTAATTTTTAAATCAAAGTCAAACTGTAACTCAAAGTCAGAATTCACCTTTGCATCAGTCAAGTCAGTTTTGTCCTAGTTTAAAGTTTGTTTATATTTGGAACTTGATGTTATGCTAGTTTACGGCAAGTCAGTTTTGTCCTATAAAGACTATTCAACACAGTATATATAAATTGTTACATCATTTTATTTTTTAAGTACATATTGAAAGCTTTATTTTGTGTCAACTGTTGTTGTAAGTGGGTCATGCACATGCAGACAAGGTGCATTCATAAACATTGATTGTCAACAATAGTGTAATTATCCAATCTTGTCATCTTCTAGAAGAGCATGAACTTAAAACAGTTATAAATCAGCTGTATACGCCCACTTAATTGAATATCATATAAGATTTCACCTTACCTATTAAGGTAAATTATATCCATTTGCCATAGAAAAGAGGAAGATAACATACCACAATATAGATTAAGCTTAGGTAATACCTTAAACCTCAAGTTGATACAAGTAAAGTAATGCACCTGAATAAGCAAGTGACAGCAAGCCTCTATCTGGACATCTGGTGTTCCCCTCCTTGAACCCACCCTCCAAAGATCATTTCCACAAGCACCTTGTCTGCATGTGCATGACCCAGTTCTGAAACGCACCAAAAAGAAAGAAGGAAAGACTCAATTAAATTCTAGGACAAGGTGAGACTTGGTGACAATTGAATATGAGAAAGCTTTTTAAAATTTAACAGAAATTGAATATTCGTTTGTCCATTTCAGCACGGAATCAAAATGGAACATGTGAGAAATGAAGAAATTCAACAGGAAACAAGAACCCAACTCCAATTCAAAGGACCAATTTGTGAAATCAGGATATTCAATGACTAACTGAGACTTGGTGACAATTGCAAAAAGACTTGTACTTTTTTGCTGTATAAGTAAAGAGAAGAGTCAAGAGAGTTAGAGAGAGAGATTGAGAAAGGAATTACCTGATCGCCGAGCAAGAAAGAAGGGTTGAACGGAGAAATGAATTCGGTTTAGGGTATAGGATTTAGCATTGAACGGAAAAATAGGAGAAATCGATAAGTCTCGAGTCTTCGTCTCTTCGATCTACCGGCGGTCGGCGGAGCATCGATCTCTCGAGTCACTCGATTTGAAACTCGATTTAAGACTGAGGGCCTAACGAAGCATACTCGATTGATTGAAGCTCGAGCTTAATTTAATTTGAGGGCTGAGCCGAGCTTTTCAGCCCTACTCGAAATAGGTTCGGCCCAGTTACGAGAAACAAACAGTACGTTCGATCACCAGCGCTAGGCCCAGCCCAGCAATTCAGCCGAAATAGCTGTTCCATCCATTATTAATCTAAGAGAGTAAGAAAGTAAGAATAAATGGAGGAGCTCCGGCTGGCCTCGACCGCGACATCGGGGCGCTGAGGTCCATCCAAATCCAATTGGAATCAGATCTGTCCGGTTTCTTGGAGAAAGTTGGTCTCTGCAACCGTGGAGCAGTCAGTCAGTTAGAGTCCTGACTTCAATTCTGCTGTTATTAACTAATATAATATCTACTTATTCATTTCTGAAATTAATTTCCCACCGTTTTCTTCATCTCCAACCAGTTGTATCCAGTTACATCAGCATTTGGAATTCCGCCTTTCTTTTCACTGGAGCGGGCTGCTGCCCCATATTTTGGCATAAAGGTCTGAAATACCCTTCAATTTATATCACCATTCAAGGAGCCACTAACATTTATCTTCTCTTCTTACGAGTCCTGACTGCAACCGTGGAGCAGTCAGTCATAGTCAGTCAGTCAGTCAGTTGGTCTCCTTATCTCTTTATTTAAACCTGAGGAACTTATTGGTTTTTTTATAAAAGTACTATTATTTTTGCATTGGTTTTCCAGTGTCACACCTGTAGGGGCAGTTTCATACATGGATATTGAGGGATACCGGTACAAAAGAGATGTACTTTTCTGCTATGATCTGAAGTTGCCTCCAGATTTTGTTCCCAAAAATGAAGGTTCTACTCCTACATTTAATTATTTGTGTTATGCATAACTGCATATACCTCTGAAGGATTGAGGTATTTTATGCAAATACACATTTTTGTTCCAAAATGTTACTTCTGAAATGTCAATCTCCTACAAAATGGCCCATGATTTCATCAATGATTTTTTGTCCCTTTACAATTAATGTCATTACTTAAAATTCTTCAATTTCAATCACATCAGACGCCAGAGTTTGTGAGAGATCAACTATGGTTTTACTCTTATGTGTTATTTTGATTTAACTTTTCAGATGGAGAGGTGGATAGTTTTAGGTTAATAACTGTTTCTCAAGTTGCAAATATAATCAGGAGTACTGAATTCTACAAGCCGAATTGTTGTCTTGTTATTATGGACTTTCTCTTTCGACATGGGTCTCTCTCTCTCTCTCTCTCTCTCACACACACACACACACAACCTGCAGGGAAACACACTATTATTAACTGCCATACAAAAGTCAAGTTTAGGGTTGATGGTACTGAAATCTTTGTATGCTAATAGCTCCAACTCTTCTTATATTGGAAGTAGCATGAAAAAAAATCTTGGTTTTCTCCAACTTAAAAGAAACCCTAACTCATTAGGATTAGATTAAAATTTGTGGATATTTTTGATAGGAGGTTCTTTTTCCCTTGTCCTAATCTAACCTTTGGTATTTGCAATGTCTTAGAATAGATAACTGGTGTTAGTTGCATAGGTGTAAATCTTTACTATTGATTGGTGAATTCTCAAACAGTAATATTATTTTAATATATTAGTTTTTCTTTTGTTACTGGTTTGTTTGTTTATAGATACATAGACCCAGATTGTGAAGGCTATCTACAATTGCTACAAAGCTTGAGGAGTGGTGATTGTTCATGACAGTAACATTTCCAATTTAAATATTTGATGACAAATTCTCTCCTAGATGCCATGAACATTTTCAGTTATTGAGAGCTGCTTATGGGGTTATTATTTTTTTATGAATCATGTATTCTGTGCGTGCACCGTGTGTAGAAGGTAGAGATATTATTCCAGATTGCAAGGGGTTAATCGGAGTGCCGAAGTGGCAATATTTGAAGATTAGCTTTATACAATTAAATATGACCATAACAAACATTGTTTGTTCCCTCTTTGTAACGATACGCTTTTTTTTCTGAAGGATTTGGAAGCTAACAAAATTGTGGAGGAAAGAATAAAATTGTCGTAGGATCAATTTCACAAGCAGAGAAATCTTTCAAATTGTTATTTGTTGTATTTTTCAATTATATGCTTTCGTAAAATTGGATTACTAGTCGGGGCATTATACTTGGTTATGTTGGTTTTAATTAATTAAATTCATGCGCAATAAACCAACCTAATAATTTCAAATTTCAATTGTATACTGGGGTGCGTTGAGAAATTATTTACCTTAGACGAGATTCATTTCCTTCCTAATCATCTAATGGGATGCAAATGCAAAACTTTTCTTGTGCTATAGTTGTAATATTTCCATGATTATAATCGTGTAGCTTGGTGCTTTATGTGAGGAGTGATGAACAGTGTTAATTTTGTATGCGCATATGATACAACAAAGTGCCTGCCCAAGTTAAAAAACACGTTTTGGATTCCTGATATAAAAAAATATATATACATTAATATTATCATCCCCTCCTAACGAAAATCGGTTGGGGATGACTTGAAAACCTGCACGCTAACATAAAATACGGATAGACCGTTGGTCTTATTATATTATAGCCATTTTAATCGGGCCAGTAGTTGGTTGGTAGTTGGCTCTCTAAAAGACAAAAAAAGAATGTTACAACTATCAATCATCTCTACTTCCTTCCTATGGATTTTACATCCCTCTTTTTCGTCACTGTTACTGGTACGGGAATTCTGGCTTGTGAGAATCAGGAAGAGTCCAATGCAAAATTTTACAGGACGCAATGCATAAGTTGTAGCTCATTAATGGGATTTTTCTAAAGCGTAGGCAAGCTGCCTTGAATAGAATTTGGTTTAGAGATCAATGGGATTGGATTACTATGAGATACTCCATGTGGGTCGAGGTGTATCGGATGAGGAATTGAAGAAGGCGTACCGCAAGCTGGCACTGAGGTGGCACCCTGACAAGAACCCGACGAATAAGCAGGAGGCTGAGGTGCGCTTCAAGCAGATCTGTGAGGCTTATGAGGTAACTACTTTTAATTTAATTGTTCTATATATTTTCTTAATTGATTATATTTCAGGCTTTCTTTTATATATATATATATATATATATATATCTTCATATGCAGATTCTTATTGATCCCTTGAAGAGATCAATCTACAATGAATATGGGGAAGAAGGCCTAAAATTAGGCCACCAGGCCTCATCATCCCCTAAACCAGGACAAAACAGCTCGGAGAGAGCCGGTTTCAGACCCAGGAATGCCGAAGACATTTTTGCTGAGTTTTTTGGTTCGCAGAATTTTGATTTTGGGCCCATGTGGCATGCTGCCTCAATGAGGTTTCAATCGTACAGTGGTGATGGCGGCAGCAGCACGGGCTCCTTTGGTGGCCCACGTCGACATCAGCAGAATTACCGGTCATTTGATGGAGGAGTGCCAAATTACCCAGCCAGTAAGGCTACGCCAGTTGAGAATAAACTGCCTTGTAGCCTGGAGGAACTGTATACCGGGTCTACGAGAAAGATGAAGATATCTAGGCGAGTGATTGATCCTTCCACCCGGTATGCTATGTTATGATTTTTATCGTAATTCATCACTATAAATGTGTGCTTTTGCTGGATGTAATTTATTATATATAATTAAGTAATTAATCTTGTGACATATATATATGTGATTGATTATGTACGTACGTAGGGAAGCGAGAACTGAGACAGAGATACTAGTTATCACAGTGAAGCCAGGATGGAAGGCGGGCACAAAAGTGACGTTCCCCGGGATGGGAAATGACATTGTGTTTGTGATAGATGAGAAGCCCCACGAGGTTTACAAAAGAGATGCAAATGATCTAGTTGCGGAACTGAGGGTGCCATTAGCGGATGCCTTGGCGGGGTCAAGCATAAACTTAGAGTCTCTGGATGGAAGGGATATTGTGGTGCCAATGGAGGATGTTGTGATTAAACCCGGGGATGAGTTTGTAGTTGCGAATGAAGGGATGCCCATCTCCAAAGATCCCGGAAAGAAAGGCAATCTCAGGATCATATGCCAAGTGGCTTTCCCGGAAGAGTTAACGGACCAACAGCGGGAGACCCTTCGACAAATTCTTGGATAGCTCCACAAAACAAATTCTCTTTTAATTATTTGAGATTGCTAAAGGACTCTTTTATTTTTATTTTTATTTTAAGTACTCTTTTTTGGAACTCAAATCCTGTCTACGACTACGAGAGAGAGTAGTTATTTAGTTTTTTAATTCCGTCTCCTTCTTTTATTATATTAGTATTAGTATTAGTATAAGAATTTTGAACGTGAACGTTGGAATTAATTAGAGTTGTGCTTTGCACAAGGCAAGGCAGGCCCCTCTAAATGACTTAAAAGAAAGTATCATTAAAGTTAATGCTAGGCTGCTAGCTAGTACCCACATGATTTATGATTTAAAATTCGGCCGAGGTGTGTTCTTGCTGTAAAAAGAGAGAAAGCAGGTCGGGTCTTCGATCTCAATCTTCATCTGTTCCTGCCTGTCTGAGTCTTTTTTGAAATTGAAAAGGACTGAAAACAAATGGAGCCTGAGAGCGATATTTCACGTACCACTTCCAAATTCCAATTAGAGAGTAGAGTAGACTAGACTAGTTCATCGGCATCGGCATCCGCACGTTAAGCTGGCCCGAGAGTACGCGCTGGAGGGCCTCTACGACACCTCCATTATCTTCTTCGACGGAGCTCTCGCTCAGATCAATAAGTAAAGTAAAGTATTCTAATTCTCATCGCTTCTTCTGATCTGACTAATATTCATAACATTTTTTACAGGCACTTGAGCACTCTAGACGGGGACCCTGCTCCCAGGGCCAAATGGACCAATTGCAAGAAGGCTATCTCCGAAGAAATTGAGGTCGTCAAGCAACTTCAATCTGAGCTCACATCCTTCAAGCAACCAGCCTCTCGCTCTTCCTCCCCTCCCATCCCCACCCGCTCCAGCTTTGTCTTTCAGCCCCTCGATGAATACCCTTCCCCTGCCTCCAATGCACCACCTGGCCACCCCTCTCCTTTTGATGATCCTGATGTTTGGAGGCCCCCCAGCCGCGACCAACAAGGCAGGCGTGCCAGGATGCCAGCACCTGTCAGGAGGACTTCAAATGATGGCGCCTGAGCCCGGGGTGCTGCATCTAAACCTGGGCCCACACTCGCAGGTAAATCCGCTGCTACAGGGAAAGGTGCCTCTGCTACAAGGTCATCAGCATCAGCCACAGCCACAGCCGCTCCTGCTGGCAAGAAAGGGAAAGGACCTTCCACCAAAGCAGAGTCTCAGGTCTCTATTTTTTCTTTTTTCTTTTATCTTTTCAATTTTTCTTTCTTCTTCACAACCAACCAAGCCATATGTTATGATTCTTATTTATTACTATGTACAAATCTACTCTGTTCTTGTCAAAGCTGCAAATACACTGCCATGCACAACTCATAATCTAGGATCCCATGACAATATAATTCCAAATCTAACAACGGTTCAGAACAAATCAATAAATGAAACTTTTCTCTTTTGTTATAACAAATTATTGTCGACTATACACAACCTAAGTCATATTTAGTTTAAAGTTAACATCACTACGACTAAAGCAAAAAATTATACTCCCTGTAGAAGGAATCATGTATTCTCTTCTGTCCGTGCTATACATGAATGGTTGATGCATTTCATTGCAGAATGCGGATGCAGAGGAAGGAAAGATGAAGAAAGGACAGTATGAAGGTCCTGATGCTGATTTTGGCAGCCATGCTGGAGAGAGATGTGCTTGACAACACCCCAGGTGTCAGATGGGATGATGTGGCAGGTCTTAGTGAGGCTAAAAGGCTTCTAGAAGAGGCTGTAGTTCTACCTCTTTGGATGCCTGAATATTTTCAGGTTTATGAAACCCCCTGCCCCTTCCTCTCTCTCTCTCTCTCTCTCTCTCTCTCTCTCTCTCTCTCTCTCTCTCTCATATTATAAGGTTTTTCTGATCATCGTTTCCTCAATTGGTCAACTTCTTCTGCTTTTTGTTCTTCACTCTGTGCATTTTTTTATTTGAGTTTCTTTTTTTTTTTTTTTTTTTTTGCACAGGCTCTTTTACTATTATATTTAGTCATGAACATGGACACAAAAAGGATGGTTATCATATGCATTAGGTAGCACCATATCTGTGCATTGGCGCCTGTTCTATGTCAATTTGATGCTTCATTTTTTTTTAGATTTCGTGGGTCCCATAGCACAATTTACTCGAGACTTTACTAATGAGTTCAGCTCATGTACTGATGTAATTATTTTGTTCCATATCATCTGATAAGTAACATGTAGAAGCTACAAGCAGCTTTATTTTTTTAACTTTTTAACAAACCACTATAGCAAGCAATAATATAAGCAAAATTTTTTACAAATAAAAAGGAAAGATAAGCAACTCTGGTGCTAATTGGTTTTCCTTTTCTTTATTTTTTTTTCTCCCTTTTCTGTGTGATTAGGGTATACGCAGGCCATGGAAAGGGGTACTCATGTTCAGACCGCCAGGTACAGGAAAAACTCTGCTGGCCAAGGCTGTCGCCACTGAATGTGGGACCACCTTTTTCAATGTTTCATCTGCCACGCTGGCATCGAAATGGAGACGAGAAAGTGAGCGCATGGTTAGGTGCTTAATTATTTGAATTGGCTCGGGCTTATGCGCCAAGTACCATTTTCATCGATGAGATTGATTCCCTCTGCAATGCTCGTGGGTGCGTTCATGAATTTTTCTTGTCTGAAGTTGTACTTGTTCTTTTCATTAAGGGTTTCTCTGGCTATGAGAGCATGCCGTTGCTTCCTGCATTTTGTTTCTACGTTCAAATACTGAATTTTAGAATTTATGGTAACTGCATAAGGCATCTGATAATTTCAAAGTATATAAGGGAAGTATGATTTTTTTTTAATATGGTAAAACTTCCTCCTATTTAAACTAAATGGTCATTTATGATTGAATTTCCCCTGATGAGATGTATCATGTGATTAACTGTCAGAAGAATACATTACCATGTTTGATTTGATATTATATATACACTACACAGGTATAATATATGCAAAGTGAATTAAGATACATTAATCAGATCATAAATTTCTTTCAGAGCCTCAGGTGAGCATGAATCATCCAGAAGGGTAAAATCGGAACTCCTTGTGCAAATTGATGGAGTGAACAATAGCTCCACCGGCGACGATGGCCAGAAGAAGATTGTTATGGTTTTGGCTGCCACCAACTTCCCTTGGGATATTGATGAAGCACTCAGGTCTCTCTCTCCACACACTTTGTCCCATGTACAATGCCAAACTGTCAGCATGCATCTTTAATCCTGATTAGAATTTTTGTAGCTTTTCTAAAAGTCTTTTTCAAAGTACTTTGCTTTGGCCGTCAGAAGATAATTTTCTTCTCAAGTAGTATTGAGGAAATTTGAAGATAGAAACTTTTTTTTGTCCTCTTAAATACCAAATGTTCATGTTACCACTTAACAAATCTGACACTGCTAATAGAAGACATCATTGTGTTCCAATATTATTGAGCGGAACAACTCCATTTCTACTTGTTCTCATAAAATGTTCTTGAATCTTAATCAGGAGGCGTTTAGAGAAGCGTATATACATCCCGCTACCAAATTTTGAGAGTAGAAAAGAGCTTATCAAGATCAACTTACGAATTGTTGAGGTAAATATTACGTCACTCTCTATTTCCAATACTGACCTATAATAGGGTTCAAACTGAGTTCACCATCATCATTTTTTCTCCCCTTCTTGCAGGTGGCAGCAGATGTAAATATTGATGAGGTGGCCCGCCGCACAGAAGGCTATAGTGGAGATGATCTCACAAATGTCTGCCGTGATGCATCCAAGAATGGCATGCGTCGAAAAATTGCAGGGAGAAGACGAGGGATGAGATTAAGAATATGTCAAAAGATGAGATTTCTAAGGATCCTGTGGCGATGTGTGTTTTTGAAGAGGCACTTGCAAAGGTGCAGAGGAGTGTTTCTTCGGCTGATATTGAAAAGCACGAGAAATGGTTTGCTGAATTTGGATCAGCTTAATATCTTTTGTTTGCTTGTACTTTTTTATTTCTTGATGCGTTGTTTCGTTTATTGTTTTTCTTGCGATTGATGAAAGCTTTCGACGAACGTGAACGTAGTATGTAGTATGTATTATTGTATTATTTGTGTTGATATCTTGAATTTGTTGTTTGTGTTCCTGTCAAGGCGCATTGGATGAAATCTTTCTGGACAAAGAAAACATCCCTCGTCCTACAAAAAGAGTCGTGGATTTAACCAAAAGTTGCGCTTGCAGGAAGTAATTTGTTAGTATGTGACTATAGCTTCGTATAGAAAACATTGAAATGCCTTCTTGGAGTTTTATGGAAATTAAGTCGGAAAATTTGTGCCACTGTCATGATGAAATGTAATAATTGTAGAGAATGGCTTCTACCATTTTACAAATCTGTCGTGCATCTTTGACGACAACTTCGGAAGTATAATAGTATAGTAACTGGTGAGTATACGTCAGTCTAAAAGAAAACATACCTTATTAAATATTAAGTTAACTTCAAGTCTTCAAGGCGACCTAATCGTACGAGCTTTGTAGTTTGTCCGACCAAAGCCAACCTTATCATGCGTAGAAATGAAAGTCTCAAGGGAAGAAAATGGGGTTTTTTACTTACACTCTCGGGCGGCACTGTTTTCTACACGGCTCTAGTTTGCAAAGCACGCCAAAATTGTATAAATGACATGACGAAAATACTCTCGTCTCTTACACATTCAAACGAGCATTATCCTTTCTTCCCCTGAACCCACCTATGACTATGAGGCATCCTGTAGAAACACAGAAACTGGACACATCCAGTACATGAAAAAGTAAGGGAGAAGAGAATGGAAAGTTAGCATTGATAACATATCCTGATTAGTCTGTTAGTTAGTTAAGCGAGATGGGAGAAGAGGATGGAAAGTTAGCATTGAAAACATATCTTGATTAGTCTGTTAGTTAGTTAAGCGAGATGGGAGAAGAGGATGTAATGAAAATACAATCTTCAGTCTACCATTTCTACATGGTACTAGAGCCCTTTCCTTCTGAGCTCATGCTCATTTATCAAATCAAAACCAAATTAGAAATGAACACCAAAGTTTTCCAAAATTAGCTTCTTTCTTCTCTCTTTGCTTCCACATCTCGTCAATTTAAGATCGAAATGACGAACTCCACTGGCAATCTCAGTCTCTCAACTCCTAGGTCTGAACCGATCCAATTTTCCCATAAGATCCATACTACTCTCAATTCAGAGAATTATCTTCTCTGAAAATCACAAATTCTGCCTGTTCTACGAGGCTATGATCTGATTGGATTTGTAGATGGCACTAAAGCTTCGCCAAATCGTCAGCTCACTACCACAACTGGTATCTCGGTCAATCCAGACTACATAAAGTGGCATTAACAAGATCAACTGATCTTGGCATGGTTGTTTAGCTTTTCTCTCTGCACCAATTCTTGCAAAAATCTTTTTTTTTTTGAGGGTAGGGTGGCGAAAACCACACCTACAGTTTAAATTAAACCAAAAAAATATTTACAAGAGTTTAAATACAACAGACAAACCAATATACAAAAAGAACACAAATAAAATTTTAAGAATTTACAGAAGCTTTGTTAACCGTGCGTCTCCCAAAGCACAAAGTCTTGAATAGCTCTCCGAGAGGTTTGCCAAATATTTGGGTTCTTAGAGTCAAAAATCATCTCATTTCTCGCCTTCCAGAGGTTCCAAATGATAGCGGCTCCACGTGTGTCATTCCAAGCATCGGCATTTATTTTTCCTCGTACTCTTGTATGTCATCTGTAATTCTCGGTTGTGTTGCCCTTCCAGATACTGAGGCCCACACAGAGGCTGCAAAGGGACAGTGTAGGAACAAGTGTGTAGCTGTTTCTTTTTCGGAACGATTACAAAGAACACAGCGTTGAATAGACGACCATCCTCTTTTTTTCTAGATTTTCCTGTGTTAAAATCCTATTCAGAAGAACTAGCCACAAGAAAGATTTGACCTTAGGTGGTATTTTGATTTTCCACAGTCTTTTGAGGACAGGTGTGGTGATTCCGGGATCTATCATCCTTGAATAAGCACTTTTGGTCGAGAAGAGACCATCTGTTGTCCACTTCCACTGAGTTGCGTTATCTTCCCTCTGATGCCGAATCGAACAAAGGTAAAAGTCTCGTACTTGAAGAATATCTTTGAATCTGTATGAAGTCCACTGAATATTGACCAGATCAAAAATATTTGTTGTCCCATAGAGAGTACGAACAGTCTCGGCCCAAACAGAATCTTGTTTAGTTTGCAATTTCCATAGCCATTTTAATAAAAGAGCATCATTTTGGATTGGTAAATTTAAAATGCCTAATCCTCCGTTTTTTTTCGGTAGGCAACATCTGTCCTAATTGACCAGACAATGACCACCCAAGCATGTTTCTTTTCCTTTCCAAAGAAATGCCCTCCGAATTTTGTCCAATTGTTTATAGCACCATTTTGGTAATTTCAATACCTGCATAAAAGGCAATTATGCATTGGCATTGCCGAGAGCACATATTTTACTAAAACTAATCTTCCTGCAAAAGAGAGGTGCTTCGCTTGCCAACCTTGGAGTCTCCCTTGGAATGCCCAAATAAGCGGCAGGAAGTGTACCTTCCTCGATTTATGGATTGAAAGTGGCAGACCCAAATATGCTAACGGAAATTCCTTCTGAGTGCACTTCAAAATGTTTCTGATTGCCATGACACTCGTTTGAGCTAGCGAGATAGGGACAAAAGCTGACTTTTGGTCATTTATATGGAGCCCTGATAAGCTAGCAAAGTTTTTTAAAATCTCTACAATAATATGTAGGTTTCTCGAGTGTGCTTCAGTCAATATAATGGTGTCATCAGCAAATTGAAGTGCCTTTGGAGCCACTATTACCGACCCTACAAGCATCGAGTTGGCATTGTTCAGGAATGCTTGTAATGCATCGGCCACTAGAATGAAAAGCAATGGCGATAACGGGTCTCCCTGCCTCAAACCCTTCGTATGCATAAAACTTTCAGTTAAAGCACCATTAATCTTCAAAGTGGAGGAAGAGGATTTTAATATATTTAGAATCCAATTAATCCACAAAGGAGGGAAGCCTCTTTCAATCATTACATTTGTAAGAAAGCCCCAAGATACTGAGTCAAAAGCTCTAGAAAAATCTACCTTATAAAAGATAGCCGGTAACTTACTTTTTTTATAAAAATTGATGAACTCTCTTGCAACCATGAAAGATTCCATAATTGTTCTTCCTTTTGTAAAAGCCGTTTGTAACGGGCTCACTAATTTAGCCATATAAGGCTGTAGCCTATCCGCTAAAACTTTAGAGATTACTTTAGTCACTGTGTTTATAACACTAATCGGTCTATAGTGTCCAATTTCGCACGCATCCTTTCTTTTTGGCGTAAGTGTGATGACAGCTTGATTCACTTTCCAAATATCCAGTGAGTTATCACTGAAAGCAATAATCATTGCAAACACATCATCTTCAATTATAGACCAGAATCTTTTAAAAAAAATCTGCAGGTAGCCCATCTGGGCCCGATGATTTTCCATTTGGTAGTGCAAAAACTGTTCTTCGTACCTCATCCCGTGTAATTGGATCTTGGAGGCTTTGCAAATGTACTCTCGGTCCCAACTTTCCATACAGATCATAAGGTGGATGTCTCGAGAGTGACCCCCCTAACAAATGCTTGTAGTGATTAAGAAAAACCGACATTATGTCCGTCGTGTCTTGCAACAGGTCCTCTCCAAATTTAATTGTATTTATGCGGTTAATCGCCCTACGAGAGCTGGCCATTTTATGAAAATAAGTAGAGTTACAATCACCACTCTTGAGCCACGAAATGCTAGTTCTTTGCCTCCATTTCTCTCTTCGAATCATATTATTCTTAAAGAGAGCACTTTTCAAGTGAATCCTTAGACCGAACTCTCCTTGAGTTAAATGTCTAGATTCCTCAACAGTATCGAGCAACCTGATAAACCATTTCAGTCTAACCGCTGAATTGTTAAACCCTTTAAACTTATTGTTTGACCAAATCTTTAGGGCGTTCCTCACTGCTGCAACTCGTCTAGTAAAATTTATAGCCGGGTTGGATGAACAGGTTATGTATTCCACGCTTGGCTAACGATGATGTCAATTTCAGGAAACTGCAACCAGAAGTTTTCAAAACGGAAATGTCTACTTTTTGTGTTCCTGGAAGGTGCAATGGTTAGTAAGAGTGGGACGTGATCAGAAACTACTGTTGTCATATCCGACAAAGTAACCTTCTTATCTTGTTGAAGCCAGAAATTTGAAACAAAAGCTCTGTCTAGTTTTTAAAGAGTCGGAGCCGGTCTTTTATTAGACTAGGTAAATTTTCTCCCTATTAAATTCACTTCATGTAGTTGAAGGACAAAGATGCATTGGTTAAACTCAATAAGCGAGTTTACTGGCCTGTTGGTTGAGGTTGACTCATGTAACTCTCTTAGTAAGTTAAAGTCACCAACAACTATCCAGGGCAAATTTCCTTCGTTTGGAATCTCACTTAATTCCCTTAAAAAAATAGCTTTAAGACGATCATCAGTAGGCCCATAAACATTTGTGAGTAAGAAGGAAAAATGATCTCTATGGAGTTGGACAGTTAGGGAAAAAGTTTGTTTAAAAGTGTTAGAACAGACAAAATCAGGGGTCCAAACAGTCAACAACCCACCTCTGGAACCCACAGCATCCAAAGACTTAAAACCATCCAAATTAAAGTTAAAGGGACAAAAACTCTTAATCTTAAAAAAGTCACAAGAATTTAATTTTGTCTCTTGAAGACATAAGAGCTTACAGTTTGCATCTTTAACTAAATCCCTAACCAAACTGCATTTATCCGGGTCAGTTATTCCCCATACATTCCAAAAAAGAAACTTAATTGTATCAATCATGAGCACACTAATCGACACAAGAAAAATAAATAGAAAGGTCATCACGACATCACGTCTATTCTGCTTGCCAATTTATCCAACTACTTAATTAGTTGGGTTGTCCTCCTCTTCCAGATCGCTGTACTCATTTGGAACCCAAGTGTCGAGGCCACTCACTGTTTCCCCCACAGCTCCCTCTTCTTCTTCAAATTGTGTTTCCGGCACCCCAGCTGAATGTTCAATCACATTGTTCCTTTCCCCCAAGACAGGCTGAACTTCTTCCACAAGAATGGAGCAGAAATTCTTGACACGCCCCAGTTCTTCTGCCGAGAGCGGCTCTGCGACAACTTGCTCCGGGTTAAAGCATTTTTCCAACTTAGCCCCTGCTAGCGCCTCCTTAACCACATTTGGCTTAAGCTTTGAGAGAGTCCCATTCTTATCTGCTGGCTTTTTAATCCCTGTGATAAAAGACTTGAGTTTAGGGTTATCCTTAACAATTCTGTTGCTTCTCCTCATATAGACAACGCCATTACCGGCCTTTCCCACTTTCGCTTTAGAGCCGCCTAACTTGCCTCCCATCTCCACTCTATTTTCTTGAATCTCTCGTGCATCATTATCAGAGCCAGAAGAGAAAAAGAGTTGCCTCTCAGCCGGCCTCTTTCCTTGGTTAGTTCCAGCTTGTGCCTCAGCAGGCCTCTTGCCTTTATTCTGGACCTCCATCTTATTTTTCTAAATGGGCCTCAGCAGGCCTCTTGCCTTTATTCAGACACGCGGCCTCCTTCATTAATTTTAAGACCCAAAGCTTTTGAACTAGCTATTATTGAGCTTGCCAAATGCTGCACATGTTGGGCCTCAGGAGTACAAAAAGTTCCTCGCTTTTCAGAGACAACTTTATTAGAAATTCTTTGGGAAAGATAGTCACCACACAGTGAGTGCAGCATCTCATTTTTTTTTTGTATTTTTTCCATGGCAGGTTGGACCACATCAGTAGCTAATGTCAGCTCCATTTGAACGTTACCATTTTGAAAATCTCCATTTTGTAACGGTTGATTTTCTATGGCCACTGTGGTAGGGTTAAGGCTACTGCTCTCCCTGACAACACCAGTAAATTGGGTCTCCTCTGTACTAGCTCTCTAACCTGAGGATTTCTAGCTTTTCCATGATCGGCCAAAACGGACTTGTTCTTAAGATCTTCTCCAAGTTATTTTTCATTTCATCATTTTGTAGTTTATCCCACCACTTGAATAGAGCATCAATGTCCATTGGACGCAAAGTTGCCGCTGTGTCTGGCTGAACCGCAATGAGCGGTTGCTTGACTAGTTTCTGATGAACTTCCTGAAAGTAAGCAGTTGAAGGAGTGGGGTCATCTAGCACTTTGATTGCTGTCTCATGAAAGTCCCACCCAGCCACGGTTAGTGTAAACTTCTAAATGGACATTGATGGGTGGGACTTTCATGAGCCTGGGTGGGACTTTTTGCAAGAATTCAAGCCAATTGCTGTCTTATGAAGTCTACAACTCAGTGCTGGGTGGGACTTTCATGAGCCTGTTACTGGCGCATGAGGCCAGAATTTAAGCCAATTTGAAGTCTACAACCACATCTGCAGTGCACCTTACCTCTACTCATCAAGCTTTTGACAGGTTTGATATCACAGGTTTGATATCAGGTATACTGCCACACCAGCAACTCAGTAGTAGCATTGAGCCTTAGTTGCCGAGCCATCCATCACTACCAACCCCACCACCTCTTGGTATCTAGACTTTGGAGCCACCACACATGTTACACTGTTGGAGTTATGTCCTAGAAGTCAATATTTTAAAGACTTAATTTTAGTTTATGTTATTGATAATATTTGATCATTTGTTTTTAGAGTTTATTATTGACAGATCATTCAGGTTGAGGATCTGAATTGTAGATCTCTGTGGATCATTCATTAGAATGACAATAATAAATCTAAATCATCCATAATCTCGATAATTAATAAGAAACATTAGTTACCATATAAGATTAAGATGAGGGTTCCGGTGCCACAAGTTTAGGGTGCCACCAAATGCAACAACTTTAATTTTTCATTATTTTTTGAATTTTAAAATGTAATTATCCAATCTAAATTGTTGATCTTATTTGTTTTAATGAGTGATGTATCTTCATATAAGTTTTATAAAACTTGAAATTGATTTGATACTCGATCAAAAGGTTAAAAAACGAACGAATCTGGTTAACTATAATAGATTAATTATAATACGTTCATGGTTTGACCTATTGATCAAGTATCAAATCAACTCAAAATTTTATAAATCTTATATGAAAATGGATCGCTCGTTAAAACGAAGAAGATCAACAATTTAGATTTAAAATTTACATTTTAAAATTTAACGAAAAAGTAAAATTGTGACATTTGGTGGCACTAAGATTAATATGTAAATAAACAAACCAAAAAAAAAAAACTCGAAGAGAAAAATTACGATTCATATATATCGTATGTAAAAGTAAACAAGAAGCAAAATAATAAGTTAACTAATTCGGAAAAATAACTTATTTTTTTGGTTTATGATTATTGAAATAATGAATTTATAATTAATAATGAATGAAATATGAAAGCATGTTGCGGAGGGAAGGGGAGAGGGGAAGCGGGTCGAAGTGGGTCGGCTGTCTGAATTCTGAGGACTAGGAGAATTTCATTTCAATTTTCATTCATTCTCTCTTTTGTTCGTCTTTCTCGCACTCTCTTCTACTAGGGATTTCTTCGCTGCGCTCATCTTTCTCGCACTCTCTTCTACTAGGGATTTTCTTCTACTAGGGATTTCTTCGCTGCGCTCTCTTCTGGAGCCCTCAATCTTTGCCTCCTAGGGATTTCTTCCCGTCTTCCGACACATCGACCCACCCCCTTCTCCCAATCTCCCCTCAATCTTTGCCTCCTGAGGCTGAGCTCTCTCGCCGCCGACCCACGAGTCACGAATCCCTTGCCTTCAACACCAATTTGTTGCTGTAGGAACTATATAATATAATATAATATAATGGTGAAAACTCGATCCAATGGGAACGAGAGCGATAAAAGGCCTCAGTCCAACACCAATTTGTCTGCCAAGAAGCTCATTCAACATCATGGGGATCTAAGCTCAACTTCTAAAGGTTTGAAAAGCTCCAAGAGCTCTTTCATATTAAACTCTGATGCTGATGCAAACAACACTTCTCCTCTTAGAAGATCAAAACGACAAACACCAACAAAGAGAGTGGCCCAAACCCCGCAAAAATCAGGAGCTAGTCCCAGTCCTAGTCCTTCTACAAAGAAAAAGAACCCAACTCCGTCTTCTAACCAAAGTCCAAACCCAAGTGTCAAGAAGACTGCAAGTCTGGTGAAGACAGTCTCACGCATTCCCAAGAAAAACTTCAAGGGAAAAGAGAAGCCTCAAGTAGAAGCTGAGGATACTCAATCATTGAAGAGGAATTTAGACTTCAAGTCAAATTCAAGTTCACCTTTGAGTAACAAGGAAGAGGGATCAAGATCAACCAAGCGACAAAGAGTTCTGTTGCATGCCAAAGCCTACAGGGATCTGTTCAGGCCTCATCCCAAGACATGCAAACCTTCACCTCCTGGTATGTGCACTCCTTTACCTGTTTCTGCTATTCTTTTATTCTTATCGACTACTTTGCGTGGCTATCTTCCTTTTTTGTCTGCCTCTGAATCTGACTTTTTAAATTTATTTTTGTTGCGTATCAAAATGCAGTGAAGGATGTACAGGCAATTGAGGTGCTGGCGGATGATGTTGTGACTACACAAGCGCACACAGATGCCACTACACAAGCCGACACAGACGCATCCTGCTTGAGGTAAGAAGTTTAATTTGGGGTTGTTTGATATGCTTTCTTACTAGTCTATTTATTATAAGTTCTATTAAGGGGTCTGAAGTGAAGCATTCAAGCTAGTTTTTGGAATGGTGGGTTCACTTCACACTGGATAACTTTGACAATTAATTTCATATCTAAAGAAGTACATTTGTATGAATTAAGTCCAAATAATTGAGTCCAATGTATGAATCCTGTTAGTCTTCATATATTGTTTGTCACCAATGTTATTCAATTTGAGTGTCATTTGATATTCCGTCAATGGTTCTTGAATTTAGATTTTTAACCATTGTATATCTGAAATTGTTTCATCAATGAAAAAGCTTGTAATATAGATCACATAGCCGATGTTATATATTAATTTTAGAAAACTTGTAGCTACTGTGAAGATTGTTATGTTAAATACATAGTTGATGGATTTTTCTTTGTAAGAGATAGAAGAATATTGTAGTCATTATAAACAAAAATCTCAAACCTAGAATTATAGATGCAAAATTAGTGAAAAATTTTTATATAAGAGATGAAATTCATGCATTTGACTAAAATATTAGAGAATGAAAGGTTGTATCAACTGCCATATCAAGGTGTTGTTATTCATTATCAGGAAATACTCAAGCGGTTCAAAATCAGCAAATGAAGCAACACCATCTGCTTCTGAGGTTCTTTCTGCTTTCCTCCTAATGTTTATGTTCTTCAGTTGCTATCTTTAGATTAGCTACCTACCCGTAAAGCATTAAAATATGCATCTGTTTAACCAGTCTGATTTATATAATTCATTATCCGCTTGCTAACTTGAAATCAAAGTTACACATCAAAATTCGTAAAGCCATGTCATATTAGTTTAGAGCTTGCAAGCTCTGTTAATTATTCTTGAAAGTAGATCATCATTTGCTTTTCACCTAATCATTAATGTCATGATTTAGGTACACCCAAATAATGCTGAAGAACAAGTTACTTCCGTATCTGAAGCTAGAGCTCAGTCTACTTCAAATGAAATGTAATTGTCTTTTTTTGTTCTTTTAAAGAATTTTTAATTGGAATAAGTCAATATGCTTTGCTTACTGACCCTTGTATTGTGTGCTTTCATGTGTGCATGTAAAAAGGGAGTGTGAGATATTTCCAGGACTACAATGTGAGATGGATGATCCTCCTGCTGCTGGTTCTAGTAGAGAGGTACTTACAAGTTCTCCTTGTAGTTTTGAAGGTGAAATGCCATCATTTAGTAAACCTCGGTTTCTCTCTGCTGGGTGTTTGTTTAACAAGTCTGGTCTAGAATTACAATTAGTATATTCTTGCTAACTTGAAATGGAAGTTGCACATCCAAGTTTTGTACTGCTTTGGTATTTATTTAGAGCTTTTATGTTCTGTTAATTTGTTTTGAAAGTTTTTACAGATTCTCATAAAGTAGATCATAATTTGCTTCTCCCCTCATCTCTAATGTCATAATTTAGGCAAACACAACAAAGAAGGTTTCAGAGAATAATGCCGAAGGTGAAGCTACTTCTGTAGCAGAAGCTAGAGAGTTTACTTCAGATGAGATGTAATTGCCTTCCTTTGTTTTTTTAAACGATATGTAATTGGATTTAATCAATGCTTTGTTTACTGATCAACTTGTTTCTATTGCCTGGTATGCCTGTCTGTCACGTGCTTGCATGCATGCATGTAAAAAGGGAGCGTGAAATATTACCAGTGCCACAATGTAAGGTGGATGATCCTCCTGCTGGTTCAACTAGAGAGGTACTTTGTAGTTTTCCTTTTAATTTCAAAGGCGAAAAGCTATCATTTGTTAATATTTATCGGTTTCTCTCTCCTTGTGTAGGGAAAGATGGATTCAGGAGAAGCAGTGATTGCTGGGAACGATGCCCTTCACATATCTGAGGAGCGTCAGGCCAGTGACAAAGAATGTGGGCTCAATGTTTGTTTTGCTTGCAGAAAGCCTGGAGTTCTTCTGTGCGTATTGATCTCGCTGTCTGTTTATCTGTATCTATTTGCATTGCTATGCGCATGCTTGGGTGCATATCTGCACACATATACAGGCACAAAACTGGGTAGTTATTGCAGTGGCTAGGGGTGGAAAACCATTGGGCTTGGGCCTTTTTTTTAAAAATAGACAATGATATATGGATCTAGTAGTTTACTTTCTCTATTCTGCCTGTTGTATGTCAGTATGTGATAGATGATCCATTTATCTAATTATTTGCAGATGCTGTGAAGGAAAAGGCTGTAAGAGAAGTTACCACCTGTCTTGTCTGGATCCACCACTTCAATCAAACCCACCTGGTGCATGGCTATGTGTCTCTTGCATCCAGAAAAAGATTCAATTTGGTGTATATGCAATATCTGATGGCATTGAATCTATCTGGGATGTTAAAGACTGTAAGTGTTTTTTATTTGAGAGTTGAGGCATTCTTGTTTTATTTTTTATTCTAATTCTGCACATTTATGTTCTGTTGTGTAAAAAATTGTTGGGTTGTGTGATGTTTGCAGCAAGTATGGAAAACCAGAAGCTATATCTTGTAAAGTACAAGAACTTGGCACATGTGCACAACACTTGGGTCACAGAGGCAGAAATTGCTGGTGAGGCCCAAGAGCTCCTGTCAAAATTCAACTGGAAGATGCATAAGGACAAGGTACTTCTTCCTTTTTCTCTTTCCTTCTCTTCCTTTTGAGAATTGGATGGATTCAATTAAAGAATCATGATGATTGAATGGTCTGATCTTGGTACAGAACCCAATAAGGTGGAAGCAGGAGTGGACAGAGCCACAGCGGCTGCTAATGCAGCGGCCCCTGATGTCAAGGAGAGTGGTTGATGAGTTCTTTGATGGGCTGGGAGCTGGCCAGCCCTTCTGCAATGTGGAGTGGCTTGTCAAGTGGCGTGGTCTCGAGTATGAGGATGCAACCTGGGAGCTTGAGTCCTCTTCTTTTCTCTGCTCTGAACATGGCACATCTCTCATCAAGGCATTTGAGTCTCACCGGCAGCAGGCCCGGCTCTCATCGTATCCCGACCGCAATACTAAGGCGCTCGAGGTCAAGCAGTCTGCTCAGAACAGGCTTGACAAGCTACCAGATGGCTTCCCTCCAGGCATGGACAGTGAGCATCTCCACTCTGTTAACCAAATCCGCCTCTTCTGGCACAAGTCACAGAATGCCATCTTCATTGATGAGCAGGAGAGAGTGATCAAAACGATCCTGTTCATCTTGTCAGTTATAGAGGATACCTGCCGCCCAATTCTCATAGTTTCTAGTGCTAACTCTCTACCATTGTGGGAGTCGAAGTTTCTGCGGCTGGCACCATCTGTCTATGTTGTCAGCTACACCGGTACTAAACCTGTACGAAAGCTTATTCAAGATGTTGAATTTTATGAAGAGAGTGGTTGTATCATGTTCCAAGTCCTGCTTTCTCATCCTGATGCTTTAGTAGAGGTAATCATTTCTCCCTTGTGGGCAGTTCAAGTCACACTGGTTGCCGAGGCCAAGACTCATTTGCAAGCAATTCCTTATATATTGCATTTGTTTTATTATTTCCTTAATGATTTGATTACTCTCTCTCTCTCTGAGTCTATTTTGTAGGATTTTGAGATGCTAGACTCTGTTGGGTGGGAGGCAGTCATCGTAGATGATTGCCAAAACTCGCGTATGTCAAAGTATCTGGAGAAATTCAAGAATCTCTCTGCTGACTTCAGGCTTCTCCTGTTAAGTTCTCCTCTTAAGGTGTGTTTACATTTTACTTCACTGAGGCAAAATTTGCTTGACTGCATAACACAACACCTATTGTCTATTAATTTTTCATGGTTTGTTTAGTTTAGTTTGCTTAAGCATTCAAAGCCTGTTTGGGTTAGACTAATGTTTGTGTTAAATCGAGTCATATCAGCTCATTAGACCTAGGAGAGAGAAATGAGATGTATATGCATATTAGCAACATTTTGTATGTTCATGCAAAAGGAGTATGGTGTGCAAGGAGAAAGACAACCAAACCAAAACACGAGAGCATTGGAGTTCCAAAAGCCAAAGAGATCCAGAAAGTCTCATGTGGTCACACAAAAAAGGGGAAAAAAATGAAGGTGTAAGAGCCCAAATTGGCTGTGGAGCCACTTGGAGAGGTGTAAGGATGAACTGGTGCTACTGCTGAAGTTTTCAAATTACTCTATATTTATAAAATTACTCTATATTTTTGTTACCACCTTCTGTATAAGTTTAAACGGAAATTTTTTATATTTTTGTTACCACCTTCTGCTTAAGTTTTAATTTAAACGGAAATTTAGGATTTTGTGATGATGCCCAGTATGACCTTCTGTATAACTATATGAAAATAAAGAAAAACTTTAACATGACAATTGGCCTCATGAAGGATTTCAAGCATTCATTGCGGAAAGTCTAGCTTGAAACTGGCATTGAAGTTAATTGGGTTTGTAGGCAACTTTCTGCATGTGATTGTTTGTAACCTTCCATTACAATTTGAACAGAAAACAAACCCAAAATGACCTGCCACATGTTCAGCGCATGCAGAAGAAAATCATGAAAATCTGGTACTGTCTTACTGTATTTCTACATGTCCAAATTTAGAGCCTTTATATTATGTTAGATTCAATTAGATTAGATGTTTGATTGTCACTAGAGAATTGTTGACTGTTTGTGCTGTCTGGATACGGTTAACTAGAATTTTATATTCAGCAGAGTGCTTCATTATATATTTCTTTTTTTGTGTCGGTGATCTGTTTTCTTATATTGTTGTCCCATCATTTATTAGTTTTGAATATTAAGTTCTCTCAAATAGTTAGGAAATAAAAAAAAAAATCATTTTCATCATTATTTTGTTTGAGGGCATCTCTAATATTTTTTTTTTTCCTTGTTACTGTACCGTAGACAAAGATAATACTAGAAATCACTGTGATTAGTTCAATTATGTGACAGACTTCCACTATTATTTTACAGGACAATGTGTCAGAGTACATGAACATGCTATCATACCTGGACCCAAATCATAGCATAGCAACGACATGCCTTAGCAAAAGTGCTATGCTGGCTTATCTGAAAGAGAAATTGGCGCATCACATGGCATACGAGCGTAAAGATGAGGCATCTAAAGTTTCGGAATACTGGGTTCCTGCACGCTTTTCAAAGGTGCAGCTGGAATTGTATTGTTCAACCCTGTTATCTAATTCACCTGCTCTTCGATCTTTTTCTAAGATTGATCACGTCGGGGCTCTTCGGGAACTGCTTATATCAATGCGCAAGGTAAATTCAATATCCGTACTATTTGTATAACTTAATTTTATTTCAGACTTGATATCTCATGTCCGAGGGTCTGAGATTTTAAAGAGGTCTTTTCAAACTTAATTTGCTGCACAATAACTTAGAAATGCATGCAACTTGTAGGCTGGATTAACTGGAGACGGCTTTTGTGAGACTAACTCAGTTTAGAGATAATGCATGTAATTTCTGTTATTAATAACACATGTTATGGTTATTTCATTTAAGTATAGCATAATAAATTTTATCTATGCAGTGTTGCGACCATCCATACCTTGTTGATCCAGACTTGCAAGGTGCATTGACAAAGGACAGGCCAATATCTGAAGTATTAGATATCGGTGTTTATGCATCTGGTAAGCTGCTATTACTGGACAAACTGTTGCATGAGATGAGAGCGTGTGGACTGCGGGTTATTATTGTATTTCAGTCAGGTGGTGGATCTGGTAGAAACCAAATTGGGGAAATCCTGGATGATTTTATACGGCAGAGGTTTGGTGCAGAAGCATATGAGCATGTGGAACGGGGGCTGCTGATGTCAAAGAAGCAGACAGCTATGAATAACTTCAATGACAAGAGCAAGGGGAGGTTTGTGTTCCTGGTCGAAAACCGGGCATGCCAACCAAGTCTTAAGCTGTCAGCTGTGGATGCTGTGCTTATTTATAACAGTGACTGGAATCCCATGAACGATACTCGCATCCTCCAGAAGATCAATGTGCAGCCTGAGCGTGTCGCCATATTTCGCTTCTATTCCCCCTTTGCTGTTGAGGAGAAGGTCCTTAGCCTGGCCAAGCAGGACGTTTTTCTTGACAGCAACTTGCAGAGTGTGGCCCCTGCCATCAGCCACTCCTTTCTCAGCTGGGGTGCAGAGCGCCTCTTCTCTGTGCTCCATCAGCTCCATCTCCAGCCTGATGACAGTCTCGAGAATTACTGCTCTGCCTTTGTCTCCCCAGAGGACCTGGTCTTTGTGGACACGACTGTCAATGAGATACTGAATACGGTGCGTGGAAAGAGCATTGGTGAGAAGGATGTGTCTTTTCTGGTTGAGGCCCAGCCAAGGGGTGAGTCCTACTCACTGGATTCTAGCCCATTGATAGGTGAGAAAAAAGGAGCCACTTCATTGCATGGGGACCCACCGGTGTTCTGGTCGGCTCTTTTGGAGGGGAAGAACCCACAATGGAGGTTTATACAATCTGATGGTTCTTTGCAGAGGATTAGAAGGAAGGTTCGGCCTTTTGATAACTCAGAGAATCCCTCAGTGGCTAGTGGAGGAGGTGAGGCTGAGGAGTTAAGGAGGAGGAAGAAGAAGAAGAATGGGGGTGACCCTGTTGGTGGTATGGGTATGTCCCCCAGAGAAAAGACAGGTATGACGATGTCTCCTAGGAACCCTTCTCTTGCAGTTTCAACTTGGGATGATATTACAGGGATCAGTACTGCACCCTCTCAAGAAGGTATTTATATATATATATATATATATATGTGTGTGTGTGTGTGTGTGTGTGTGTGTGTGTGTGTGTGTGTGTGTTGAAAGAAAGTGCTGAGAAGTAGTAATTATATGAAGCTGAAAATGGAATTTATATATATACAAATATAGAACTACTTTTCACCTTGACAGCTTCTGTCAAGTCTTCGAAAAAAAAGTATAGAACTACTTTAAACAGTTTTCGTTCATGATCTGGTCCGATGCATCTAAATGCACTTCAGGCAGGGCCTATTAACTGAACTGCTAATTAATACTTGAAGTTAGAAGTGTACTGGAATGCGATAATAACTAATGATGCAAGAACTGGCAGAAGGAAAAAGTTTATTATGCAATTGTTTATTTGCAGAAATATCAAATCAAGCAGCTGCATTAGCATCTATTGAAGTGGGGACAAATCTAAGAAGCCTGCAGAGGGGCATATATCTTTCGCTTCGACCTCAACTGATCGACTTGTGTCAATCTGCTGGGCTTCCGGTATTCATTTTAATCAACTTCTTTTAATGATATAATATCACAAAATTGAAATAAATGACTTTCTATGTGCCTGTATTGTTGTTTCTGTTCTTTCCTTTTTTCCTCCATTATCTTAGCCAACAAAAAAAGGAAAAAAAATCTACTGTTCTATAGGCTTTGTTGTTTCCTTGGGTTTCCATTTCTAGCAACCCTAGTTTGTTTGGGACAAAGGCTTTGAGCTCGTTGTAGTTGTACTGTTCTGAAGAACCTTTTGAGTGCTTGTCTGCTGACTTTGTGAACTGTTATGCAGGACTGTGTGAAGACAATGGCAGGGATGCTGTTGGAATATGTTATGAACAACTTTAAAGTTGATGATGGTGGGGATGCAACCATCTTACAAACGCTAGTCATTTCATTGGTTAGTTCATTTACCCCCTCGCCCCTCCCCCGCGAATAAGCAAAGATAAATGGAACAAAACATATGCACTTAATTTTATCCTAAATAAAGTAATACTATAGAAGAAATTTGTAGATTTGTAAACCAAATTTATAACCACTCATTAGACTAGCGATGTTCTATTTGAATATTATTTACAAAATTATTCCCATTTGTTAGACTAATGCATTGGAAAAAGGCAAGTCTGAAACATAAAAGGCCTCTAGGTAGGTTATTATACGAAACTTATTTTCTGAACATGCACAGATGGATGTTGTTTGGGAAAACACTGCCATAATCCTGCCGCTTAGAACTTGTTTTTAATGGAATCAATGCAAATTGTTTAGTATATTATGCATACTTATCATAAACCACTGTAATATTATAGTTGATGTCATGGCATGTCCAAATTTTGTATTGTAGTGCTGGAGGGCTGCATCTCTCTTCAAACTTTGGGTTGATCCCTTGCAGCTGATGGCTCTTGCATCTGAAAAGTTGCATTACAATTGTAAACCTGATGTAGTTGAATCAATCTACTGCCGTTTAAAGGTGTTAAAAGTTCAATTTCAAGAGAAAGCAGATGCCATGGTAGCAGATCAGATACCGTCCATCAGATCCTACAACAAACTATTCAAGGTCCCCAAGCAGGAGGTGATCACCCTACCAGAGACTCCCTCTTCTGAGGAAGAAATAATTGAATCACCTGCTTCACTGCCTGGTCAAAGTAAAACTGCAAGTGAGACAGATGCAGAACGAGATAATGCAAAGGGCAAACTGTTGAAAGCACAGCTGGACCTGATTGAAAAGGTTTGTGGTAAAAGGGAAGAAGCTCTACTAACGAAACAGAAAAAGCAGGTTGCTGAAATGGAGCACTTTAAGGAGAGAGAGGTGATGCGCCTGAAAAAAGAGCAGCAATCTCGACTTGAGAGATTCTCTGGTACTGGTAGTGATGACGAGGTTAGAAAACTGAAAGAGGAGTTTGAGAGAAAAATGAGCGCACTGGAGGTTCATGTGGAGAAGGAGAGGGAGAGATTGCAAGCATTGCATGCAGCTGTGAGAGAGCTGGAGAGGGGCATTAAAGAAGGTTGGGTTGAAAACTCAAAATCAGGTAATTTGGAGGATGACTTTGATAATGTGCCCTTACCGGATGGTGGCAAGTTTGTTGTACAAGACTTCAGTTGGGATCCTCCTACTACACCTCCTTTGATTCTAGAAGAGAACTTGATTGAAAGGGATGAGGATGTGGACATGGCCCCAGGGCTGCCAAATAACACTCCTTCACATACCCCTCAAGATACGGTTGTTGCAGCAATGGAAGTTTTGCCAGTTTTGGCAGAAACACATGGAGATACTGCTGCTGAATTGACTGCACAGCACAGAGATGGAGAGATCTCTTGTGTTGAAAGCCATAGAAATACAATGATGGAACAGGTAATATTTTCAGTGAATTGATATATTATTGCTTCTAATAAGTACAGTTTTCCTGTTTGTTTTATCCAAATAACTATACTCTTGTCCTGAAATGTAGGAAACCTCATCTGTAGCCAAGGGGAGTCCACCTACTAATGCTGCAGGGCCAACTCTAGCTGATGCCATAGAGTTGCCACCACATGCTAAAGCTGCAGAGACGACTCCACCTGCTGAAGCCATGGAGTCAGTTCCACATGCTGTAGAGTCTACTGCACCAGCTGAAGCCATAGAGTTAGCTCCTCCATCTGTAGCCAAGGGGACTCCACCTAATGCTGCAGAGCCAACTCTAGCTGATGTCATAGAGTCACCACCGGAAGCTAAAGCTGCAGAGGCAACTCCACTTCCTGAAGCCGCAGAGCCAGTTCAACCTGTTGTAGAGTCTACTGCACCATCTGAAGCCATAGAGTTGACTCCAACAGCTGATGCCACAGAGCCAACTCCACCGATTGGTGCTGTAGAGTCTACCACACCAGCTGAAGCTGTAGAGTTGACTCCACCAGCTGATTATCCAGATTTGGCTCCACTTGCTGAAGCCGCAGAGTCGACTATGCCTGCTCTGACCGTAGAGTCGATACCATCTCTAGCAGCAGCTACTACAGGTCCTGCTGTAGTTGAAATTGCAGTTGCAGATGGAGACATTACGGCAATTTCAAATGGGAACACCGCAGGCGACCTGGTTGGTGTTCTTCCACCTGATCTATCTGCCTATGTATCAAGAGATGCCGCTTCTCATCCTTTGCCTGATCAAAGCCATGGAGCAGTACTGCCATCCCAGGTGCCACCTCAGATACCTATCCCATTGGTTCAGGATCCAGGGAGGCAAGGTGCACAAGTTAATGGTAGGAATGTTGTCTGCGATGGCCTTGGAACAGCAAGTGAAAATGGGACAACAGTTGGTGTGATATCGGGGTCGAGTTATAGCCCTCTATGGCAGATGCTTCCGATGGCATCACCAATGGTATTCCCCAATGGCCTTGATGCCGACCCATTGAAGAACGAGCTCACGAGGATCAAACAACAAGAGGATCAGCTGGCAAGGCGCTATGAAACCAAGGTAGGGTAGGTCGGTCGGTCGGTCTGGCTGTCTGTTTTCTTTTCTTTTCTTTCCTTTGTGATTATTGTTGGTTGCTGTTATTGATTGGATGCTCATGCCGTTGGAACAGAAAATGCAACTGAAATTGGAAATGGAAGAAGAATTGGAGCGGTTAAAGAGGAGGTATGAGGAGATGTTACAGGAGGAGGAGCATACGTATCAACGGCAGAAGCAGCACCTTGACGAGGTCTACAGTAAAGTTAAACTCAACCAGTCCCTGGCTGAGGAGTTTCGTGCCAAATTCATCGAGCACAGGGCACCACCACCTTCCCCTGCTCCCTCGCAATGTATGCTTCTCACTTCTCTTATTTCAAACCACAACCTTCCTACCTACTATTTTTACTACTACCAGTTTACCATCTATGGGACTTGGGCTCCATGAAACTAGATTGTGTAAAATGATATGAAGTGAGACCGATAAAACTCCTTTTTTGTTTGTATTTGTTGTCTTGCATGCAGTAAGAAACCTAGTGCCTGGACCTCGACAGATGCCGACACAATCACGAGCGCCACAGCAAATCCAGAGAGCACATGCTCCTCCAGCTGTAGCACCTCGGCCAGGAAGTGCAAGTGCAAGTGCAAACAGCAACAAGCCACCATCTATCACAGCACTTCACATATCTTCCACGTCCTCCCCACTGTGCCCTTCAGCCACTTCTCAAAGTCCCATGCGGGCTCCATTCAGTCCTGTCAGTCTCCCCCCACGGCCTGGCCCTGCGCTCCGTACTAATAACCGAGCACCTGCGCCTCATCTTGCTCGTGCCAGGCCCCATGTATCAGCCACAGCCTCCATTGTGAACCCCAACCCCGCAATCGACAGTGTTGCTGTCTCCGCCACGCAACAACAGCTCCAATCCTTGCTTGCCCGGCGGTTACAGAGGGGCCCAACTGCTCTCAGTCAAACTCAAACTCAGAATCTTGCTGTGGACTCCCAGTCACAGGAGCGGTCTGCTGCTCTTAATCAACATCATACACAGAATCTCTCTGTGGAATCTATGCTGGCATCGTTTGGCAATTGTAGTAGTACTGAACAGGCGGCTGCTGTTAGAGATGGAGTGGTGTGCTTGTCAGATGATGACTAGGGTTTGAATCTGGGGTTCCGTGATGAATTTTTGGTTCTAGTATTTCTAACATTCAGTGTTTCATGGGTTGGCATTTTATCTTAGATGAGCTTTGTAGAGGGGTTAAGGGGTTTTAGTTCTGTATATAATTAAGAGAGACGGGCACCAAATTATGAAGTGAATGCTCTTTTTTGTATGGGTAGGAACTAGGAAGGGTCAAGGGGTTTTAGCTCTGTATATGTGATGCCTTCTAATTAACTGATACGAAACGGTGCTAATTGGATAATGATAGTGCTGATATTAATTTTGGATAATATATTTATGGTTTGACTTGGTGTTCATTGGAGTTAAATTGGTGTGTAACCTTTTAAACGGAGTACGATGGAGTGAAATTTTTCACCTGGAAGTCTCTGATCTTTGATATTTAATGTTTCTCACATTGGGTTCATAATCTTATTAGTTAAGCCAACGCTACTATATTTACAATATTTGGGATCCAATTCTTCACTTGGCAGCTGTAAATGAGCGCTTTGAAATCTATATCGTGTATATATGAATCTTGTTATAAAGCATTAAAAGGAAGAGAGTGAGTGAAGCTACATCGTGCTTTTCCCCCGTAGCCATCTGATCGCATCTTATGGCTCGGTTTGGATGGTGTAACTTTATGAAGAGTTTGGATTGTTTATAATAAATTTGGAAGTATGAAAAAATTATTCTCTTATTCTTACACCTATCCAAACGGAGCCATATGTTTGATTCAGATGGAACGGTTTAAAAAGAGCTTACTAGTAAGTTGTTAAAAGAAAAAAAAAATAGATATAGATTCTATATGGCAGTTCGTGTAGCAGATCAGAACGAACTTCACAATATCCCTAATCTTTCTGGTAGTCATGATCAAAGTCTTTGTCAATTGAACAGTCTGATGTGGAGCTGGAAATGCATGCTCTACTCTTTTTGCCTTTGGGAATGACATGACAGTTGTTCCGTTCACATAAATATAATTTTTTTACCAACGTGAAAGTCAAAAAAAGTGTTGGTTGATCAGACGCTCCAACGCCAAGTTTACATATGCTAGTGGAACTATTTTCTCATTTATATCAGTCGCTAACAGATCAGTAATATAACAGTTTTTGTAAAATATATAAGTTGTACATTATGGATATTTTCAACCATGATAGTTATCATACCAATCGCAAACAGGTGAAGATGATATGCTTAAAAGAGCAACAATACTCCTGAATCCAAATTGTTTCTTCCAGTCCTCATCGTCGCTGTGTGCTCCTTTCCTTTCCGGATGGTTCTCCCTTTTTCTAATAACAATCAAATGTTTTGATATTATCCTATAATAATCTTTAGTGCATGCTGTTAGCATTTTGTTTTGAATAATTTTTTATTTTATTCATAATACAAAGAAATGGACTATATCCTTATTTTATTACCAAATTAGTACGTTCAAAATTTTTTGGCCAACGATCGATTTCCATATAAAATTCAACCTAGGAGGAAAGTTATTAAACTAACTTGTTAATTCTAGTGTCAAAGTTTCAACATATTAACTAATAGGTAAATTCTGACGGGGACATAATTTTATAATTAGATTTTAACCAGATCGTTCGTTTTAAAATTATAAACAAATTAAAACAATAATATTTCAAGGAATTGTCTTATTATCTCTTCTCACTTTCTTTCTGTCCTATTGTTTGAACATTAAATAAGTACTATCCTAAAGCTCTTTTTAAATATATAAAAATTTATGTTTTAACAACACTACTGCTATACGAATGAAGTTCTTTTCACAATAAATATTGAGATAAGAAGAGGACACGTTGGTATCCTGCAGACATCTTCAGCTGTACCAACTCTACTTTTTCACATTTGAATTCGTAGCTTATTTAATTTTGCACATCAATCATTTTGAATTAGCATGTGGCCTAGTAGGTTAGTGGTAAGAGTACTAGGCTGGCCTCCATGAGGTCAAGGGTCAAGGGTTCAAGCCTCGCATACACTTTTATAATTTCAAAAAAGTTGGATGGCAAAGACCTCCCTCTTTCTTCAAAAAAAAAAAAAAAATCATTTTGAATTAGTGCGCAGATATTTTGGGTTGTTAAAATTAAGTGTGTTATCGTTACCTACTACAAAAATAAACATACAAGCTCTTAATTATTCTGAAATTGAGAATGGATTAAAATATTTAGCCGCCTTTTTTGAAAGTTAAGAGCAAAATTACTACCAATAATCTAAGAATATAACTTCTATCAATAAGTAATTTTAACATCTGCATGGTTTATACATTAAGCAAATAAGGCTAATTAAAATTTTTGGATAACATGGCGCGTTGCTGGTGGACAAACCGTAAGCAATACCTTTTTCTTAACTATAATTAACATACACCGTAATTGATTTATGCCACTTCAAAACACTTTAATTTTCAAATATGTCATTACAAAATGACTAATTGGATATATATATATATATATATATATATATATATATATATATATATATATATATATATATATATATATAGAAAACCTATTGTGCATACTAATGTATTGAACCTTCAGTGCATACGAATTTAGAACGTTGGATCTGCTTCAAGATTGGTGCAGATTAAGTCGCTGGATGGAAACAATTAACTTGTCCCTTATCTCTTATTTTGTTCCGCTCCTCTCTCGGCTAAAATCGTTCCCCTTCAGACGAATGAAACCCTAGATCTGTCTCTCTCGCCTCTCTCTCTCGCACTCCGTCTCTCATTCTCCGACTCCTCTCTCTTCATCTCCGAATCCTAGTAGCACCTCTCTTAATCTCCGACTCCTCTTGCTTGCCGAGACGCGCATCTCTTCGTCTCCGTCACATTCCTCGCTTGAGGCAACTGTCTCTCTCGCCTCTCCCTCTCATTGGAGCTTCGAAAGGTACCCGACCTTCTCCCTCTTTCACTCTCTTGTAGACCAGTTTTTTTCTTGCAATTAAGGCGCACAAGGTTTCACATGCACTCTGGTAAGAGAAATCGATTGGATTGTTCTTTCTCCATCTTTTTTTTTTTGACAAAATTTATTGCGGTACGAGAGCTTTTAGTCTGAAATTAGTTTTGATCTCAAACATGAAAAAGTTCATTTATCTATCTGGCACTTAGACAATTTAATATAATTTTTTTTTCCTTCTGAGTTTTATTGTGTTCTTTGTTAAACATCTTTTTAAAAGTAACCACATGATTGGCCCTGTGAAACATTTGGTTCTTGATTTTTCCTTCAAAAAAGTTTTGGTTCATGGGATGCAAAATTAGATTGAAATTGGAATTTTTTGCAATTGAGTTCAATTTCGCTGGTACATAAAGAATTGGTTAGTTGCTTAATTAATTGGTATATTAAGGTTCCTAATTTATAATTTTTTTTTTGTAGATATCAAGTGGTTGTAGATTTTTTAGCTGGTACGATGCACCTCTTCAAGACCGAGTTAAGGAAACATATTCTTTGTTGTTGTTGTTTTATTGATGTTTAGTCTATTTAAATTAAGTTTATCTGAGAATATATTTTTTAGTCGATGTGCATTATTTGTATGGATATATTCACTGGTATGAGTTCTTGTGTAATTTGAAGTGGCCAGTGATGTTATGACTTCAATGTAAAGTTTCTATTTTCAGCTCTGTAATTGGTTTCTTTAGTATGTAAACTATATATTTCTTGATTTGATTTGATACTGAGCACCTGATGTTACTCAATTCATCTATACAGTGTACATAAATTCTGATTAACCCTCTCTTTTTTTGCATATTTATATTTAATGAACACTCAATTTAGCTATCTTAACCTTATATTCAAATATCAATCACCTCAATATTAGCCACCTATAGCAACTAAAATGTCTACTAATAGCTTATAAATGTATTGATTTTATTGTTTTCTACTTTTTTAAAATGTTTGTCTTTTCTTTTTTAAGTTGAACTATTTTTTTGTGAATAAATGTCCAATGCAGCACATTACTGGTTTAATTACATACAATATCATCCCATTGCATGTCACAATGATTCTTGTTTTCTCCACACCGAGACATGATATTAAAAAAACCAAAAGCAACTAGAAGTATGCACCATTCATGCGCATTGTACCAGTTGGTATTCATCAGTCAATTACTTTGTACCATTCATGCGCATACATGTTAAGTGAATGAATAATCCATCAAAGCAAATAAGAAAATGGTACCATTAATCAATACATGCCAGCCAATTACATTTGCATACAATTATTTTTATCATTTACATAAAACTAAGCAATGAAAAAACAAACAAACATTAAAGCACTGATTGAATACAACTATTGCTTGAAAGAACATTTGTCAGTTTTACAAAAACAGCATTAGTCCATTCATGTGCATTGTACCACTATTTTCTACTTTGCACCATTTGCTAATATCTATCAGATAAACAAAATGGTACACTTAGTCATAGTAGTTTAGTAATTTTCTAATCACAAAATGCAACAATAATTAGTCATTTTTACAAAATCCCACCAAAAAGTTTTCTAATCGCAAAATGGTGTTACTTAGTCACTCTCTTCTCAGTTCAAATGATTCCCCTGTAAAAACTGGCTCGGGAGCATTTGCAAAAAAATGAAGAGAAGGGGAAGTGGTCATTGACATAATTGGCCTTGTCCTCATTTAAGGCTGCATCAGCGAGGAACCATTCCCAGCGCCAGTAAACCAGGCTGGATTCTAGAAATGATGGCTCCAATCTGTAAAAGTAGTTACTGTTAGTACAACTCATTACCTCCAAATGAAGTACAAAATTACAATCAAACCTGATATAAACCTTAAATACAAGCAGAATTGTGCACTCAGTTTTGACATAAATAAGCCCCTTCTTGTTATTGAAAGTCAAAAGGGATAAATTTTTGGTGAAATTGCAAATTGCAAGGAAATTGCATAACAGAAATTGCAAATTCCTGGAAGGAGTTGTCGTAATGAAATTGCATATTGCAAATTCATTTAATTGCAAAACATCGATGTCAAAATGAAGTTGCAAAATCATTTAATTGAGAGAAGGAGAGAGTTACCTAGAAGCTTCAACTTGCTAGGTTTTCTCACGGAGGCGAGAGCGGCGCTGCCAGGAGAGAGACGGACAGAGGCGCGACTTGCTTGCTTCGGCACGACTGACGGAGATGAGTCAAGAGAGGCACGATCCGATTCTCACGATGGTTCTAGGGTTTCTCAGTTCTTTCGACTAGCCGGATTATTCTCGTGTAATGGAGTAGAACATATTCTCGAGAAGGAGATGGAGCCGAGAGAGAGAGACAGAGAAAGAAAGGAGAGATTTAGGTTTTCAAGAGAGAGAGAGACGAGAGATTTAGGTGTACAGAGAAGGGGACGATTTAGTCGATAGAGAAGGAGCAGAGCATAATAAAGAGAAAGGCACATCGTAATTTTTTAATCGAGCGACCTGATCCACACGGATCTTGAAGCAGATCCAACGATCTAAATTCGTATGCACTGAAGGTTCAATACATTAGTATGCACAATAGGTTTTCTCTATATATATATATATATATATATATATGCCATTGTGAAACTATATAACTTGATTTTTATGCCACTAATTTTAATTGTTATTTAGTGATATAAAACTAATTCTTAATTATCTCATAACATAAAATAAAATTTTGTTGTTTTATAGCGGCATAAAATTAACGAGTCAATATTTTTGTGATGGCAGATATAGAATTTTAAAGTTCTCTAGTGGTATAAATCAAAATTCCAATGAATATAATTATTTTTTTCTTCACCTCAGTGCTACAATTTCAGAGCCTAAATTTTATTTTATCTGCAGTAATCCAAGAAGTGATCTTTAGGAACCTCATTTTGCTTTTTCAGCGCAGCATTCTTAAAATTAATATCAAATATACCTGTTATGATTGTCTTAATTTATATCAGATGCAAAATTGTAGTTGTATTGCATTAACTACGATTACTTCGTGGGCTGCATCCTTGAATCTATTTCGTACTTTTTTTTTTGAAGATAAATTGGAGGTCAAGTGTGAAAAATTAAATAAGCTACGAATTCAAGTGTGAAAAGTAGAGTTGGTACAGCTAAAGCAGTAAAGCCAATACTTTCAAGTTTCAAGTGTGAAAAGTAGAAGGCATTTATAAGACAGTTGTAGCTTCTAGCCCTTTATGCAAACTGAAAGAGCTCGTTCTTCCCAGAAAGTTTTGCATGATAGTGATGTTATGTCCTTTTTCCTTGGAAATAATTACTTCTCAATTAAATCATCATCAATGCAATCTAATCTTTCTCCATCATTTCCTTTACTCAATAAACAAAGACATTGCTTATTTTCACAAAATCTCTTCACGCTAGAAAAAAGATCTCTGAAGTATCAAATTTAACTAAACACAGACAGGAGTCATGAAGCAGTTCCAACTCTTGCTAATTACCATGTACATATCGACAGCAATTGGATCACTCAATACACTCCCTGGTTGCAACGACACATGCGGTGCCGTTTCAATCCCTTATCCTTTCGGCTTCAGCCCGGGTTGCTACTTGCCAGGTTTCAATCTTAGCTGCTCCAATGTAAACGGCACCTACCAACCTTTCTTGTCTGAATATGAACTTGTCAGCATTGACCTCTCTTCAGCTCGAGCTCGTATTAAGAATACAATATCCTCAATATGCCACAACCCCACTGGGAAAATCACCTCACATGCTGGGTGGGTTTCTCTGATGTACACGCCATATCGATTCTCTAACACCCAGAACAAGGTCTCGCTCATAGGTTGCGAGACGTTTGCCTTCGTCGGCATATGGCAAGACTCAACCTGGGGGTTTACGGGCGGATGCGTCTCTGAGTGCCCCGACCTAGTCGGAATTGAAAATGGCACTTGTTCTGGGATTGGCTGCTGTCAAACCACCATCCCAAAGGGAATGAACTATTAGGAGGTATTAGAATTTTAAGGACAATTGATTGTTGATTCTTCTTAGAGCACATCCTTAGGCTAGACATATATAATTTCACACTGATTCACTGTTTTTGCCTTTTTGGTCATAATGACAGGTCGAGTTTGATTCGAGATACAACAATTCCATGGTGTACAAATTCAACCCCTGCAGCTATGTGGTGCTGATGGAGGATGCCGGGTTTGTGTTCGACACCAGCTACATAACAACCACAGCACTACTGCACAAGAAAGTCCCGCTAGTGCTTGATTGGGCCATACGAAACCAGACATGCAAGGATGCGATACGTGCTGGAACATCATATGCATGTGTCAGTGGGAACAGTGAGTGCATCAACTCGACCAATGACTCTGGTTACTGGTGCAAGTGCTCAAGTGGATATCAAGGCAATCCTTACTTGATCGGCGGCTGTCAAGGTCTCTCTTGATCTCTTATCTCTTAAGTGAAGAAATATCATCAAACACCTTGTGGACAAGCTGATTAACCACCACCAAAGCCCAATCACTCTCAAATCGACAAATTCTCAATAGTAATTAGTAGATGCTGCTTTCGTAGTAATCAATTAGTATATATTTTTTCTTTTGTGTACCTACCCAGAGCACAAGTAGGTCCAGCTCAATGAATCAACATAGATCAAAGCCCAATGAGATTACGAGTCCCAAAAATGTGGATGGATATTTAATGCATAGTTGGTACCACTAATTAACCACGTGGACATGTCATCTTGTCCCTTACAACAACCTTCCCGTTTTTAACCCAAAAACAAGATGATACTGTAAAGTGTAAAGCAATATTCCAAAATGAAGCTTGAACAATCTATAATATGGAACAGTACAATTATTTGAGCTTTCTTTTTTTGTAAATTTATAACAAAAATATTCAGCATTTTTGTCTGCTGAAATTCAAAATTGGATTTAAATTCTTTAAGGACTAATACATTGTACGATTCTATTAATATACCTTCCCAAAGGACTTCAAACTTCAACACCAAATACTAAAATTCTTTCACACCACTAGTTATGCCTTAGCTGCTCATACCTGAAGGGTTTATATATATTCAGCTATCAGAAGTTCAGAACCATTCTGGGACCAAATGACTTCAGCAGAGACACAAATGTATTGATCTTCATATTCAAATCAACTTGGATTTTGCAGATATTAATGAGTGTGTTGCAATAAATCCATGTGCCAAGCTAGTCTAGCGAGTGCCATAATACTCCTGGAGGATATGAATGCTTATGTCCTTTCGGCAGACATGCAAGAGGCCATGGTGGGGCATGTGAACTCCAAGTATCAGTCATAATAGGTATGTAAGCTTTTGATCTTAATAGAACTTATTATTGGTCGTTTGACAAAATAATCTATGTAACCCCCCAAAGTTAAATTGGATGAGGATGGGAAGATACAACTCGATCGAGTTACCTGAAAATAATTTGAATGCAGGAATTTGCATAAGCCCACTTGCCATGCTGCTTCTTGGGCTCGGCATATACATCCTGAGTGAGAGGAGAAAGCTAAAAAAAGTCAAGCAAAAGTACTTCAAACAACATGGTGGATGGTTACTCTTTGAAGAAATGAAATCCAGTAAGGATTATGGTTTCACAATTTTCTCTGAAGAGGATATAAAGAAAGCAACTAACAACTATGACAACACGCAAATCATTGGACATGGAGGACATGGCACAGTCTATAAAGGGATTTTAAAAGGTAATGTAGTTGCTATTAAGAAATGCAAGTTCATAGACGAGAGCCAAAAGAAGGAGTTTGGGAAAGAAATGCTCATTCTGTCTGAAATTAACCATAAGAATATCGTCAAGCTCCTAGGTTGTTGTCTCGAAGTTGAAGTGCCAATCCTGGTTTACGAATTCATCTCCAATGGTACCTTATTCCAAAAGATCCATGACAAGAAGCATGGAGTTTGTCTTTCTTTGGAGAACCGCCTAAGGATCGCCCGGGAGTCAGCTGAAGCACTAACCTATTTGCATTCCTCAGCTTCACCACCAATCCTCCATGGGGATGTCAAATCTTCAAATATCCTTTTGGATGATAACTATACGGCAAAGGTGTCAGATTTTGGGGCTTCCATTTTGGCGCCAAACAATGAGGCCCAGTTTGTAACCCTGGTGCAAGGAACCTGTGGTTATCTAGACCCAGAATGCCTCCTGTTGAGTAGAGGCGAGGCGCTATGTTAAAATTTGCTTCTTTATTATCACTCGAACTATCGTTACAACCTCTACTTCTCAAATATTATACCTCCAAGAATACAACTCTACTTCTCACTATATTCTTACACTTCCTAACTACTAACACTCTTTACTTAGCTTAGCTTGGATTGCCCTTTACTTAGATGATCCAATCCATGCTCTAACCACCTATTTATACTTCTCCAATGTCGGTTATGATTTATCTAGATATTACATTAAACTTCTATATAGATTAAGCTATTATATTCTAGAATTTACTTGAGCAACTTGGCTGGTTTTGATCATTCAAGAAAATTCTAGATTTGGGCTTTTGGGCCAATGTTGCTCCTTTAACACTCCTCCTCAACATTGAGCCCTTTGACTTCCGTTCTTCTAACGATCCCAAATTGTTCACGCATCTCCTCGAACTTCTTCTTGTCTTTCGACACTTTCGAGTCGTGCTCCAACATTCTTGTGTGACTTGTCGAGCCTTGTATCTCTTGATCAGTGTGTCTCTTTGAGTCTTTACCTTCTTTATCCATTTGCACGAGATTGGTTTCAGTCCTTCACGCTTAGGCATCAACTCGCACGATTGGTTTTGCCTCAAGGCCGTCATCTCCTCCTCCATTGCTTTTCACCATTTGTTGTTCTTTGTCGTTTCTTCATAAGACGTTGGCTCAAAATTCTCAATGACTGCGGCATTCGCATATTTCGGGTTTGGTCGTCTTTCTCGAGACGATCTTCGAAGTGGTGGAGGAATTTCTTCAACTTCTTCTGACAGTTGTGGAGTCACATCTTCTACTTCTTCGTGCACTCCTGTCTGCCATGGACTCTTGGACTTTGAAGGAGTTGTTCTCTTATCGTCGTCACTTTGGTTTTTATGATCATCTCGTGCTACGTCATTTGCCATCTCTTCTATCTCTGTCTCTACGTCTTTCGCTTCAGACTGGATTATATCTTTAGATGGCCAATATGACGAGGTTTCGTCGAAGACTACATTCCTTGAAGTATAGATGCGCCCGTTTGTAGGATCACAACACCTCCAGCCCTTTCTTTCATCGTCGTAACCGACGAAGATACACCGTACCGCCTTCTTATCGAACTTGATTCGAAGATGATCAGGCACGAATACATAGCACACACAACCGAAAACTTTGAAGTGACTTACTGTGGGCTTGATCTTCCAAAGCTTCTGGAATGGTGAGATGAAGCCCATCTTCTCTTGAGGTAGACGGTTGATGATGTGTGCCGCCGTCTTCATGCACTCGGCCCAAAATCTTCCTGGCACGTTCTTGGCGTGTATCATGCTTCGACATGTTTCGGCAATATGTCGATTCTTCCTTTCTGCTACGCAATTTTGTTGTGGGGTGTTGGGACAAGTTAACTGTCGTCGTATCTTGTGTTTTTTTAGGTAGGTGTCAAACTCATGTGATACATATTCTCTTCCATTATCAGTGCGAAGACACCGTACCTTTTTGTTGAGCTCACTTTCCACCTTCTCTTTGAACTCCTTGAATTTGGAAAGTGTCTCCGATTTTTCTTTCATAAAATACACCCACACATACCTCGAGAAGTCGTCGATAAATGTCACCATGTACTTTGAGCCGCTTATGGAAGTTTGCTTAATTGGCCCAAAGACATCTGAGTGAACCAACTCCAAGGGCTCCTTAGCTCTAAACTTCAATTGTTGGTAAGGAAGTTGATGTGCCTTACCAAACTGACAACCCGCACATACTATGTCGGTACGTACCTCCATGTCTGATAAGCCCTTAACCATCGACTTCTCAACCATGAGCTTCAGATTGTGGTAGCTCACGTGCCCTAGTCGAGCGTGCCAGAGATCAGAAATTTCATTCTTCCGAGTCTTGTCTACATAGGCTGATTCTGCCGACATCACATAGATCGACTCCATTCTTTGACCCTCCATAATCGGTGTGCCTGACGCCTTTATATTACGGTACACCTTAACCTCATGCGGTCCGAACAACACATAGTTCCCTTGTGCGGTCAGTTGTGAAACTGACAGTAGGTTCTTCTTCATACCGGGAACGTGATAGACTCGTTGCAACTCAATTTGCTCTGGGTTGAAGCGAGAGGGAATCGTTGTCTTACCGATGTAACCGATCGGCAGCTTGGAGTTGTTGGCAGTCACGATCACCTGCCTTCCATTATATTTCTCCAAGTCCTCGAGTTTCTTGATGTCACCCGTCATGTGGTTTGAGCAACCAGAGTCGACAATCCAGTCACTCTCATAGTTGATTCTTTCTGACTTGGACACCGCAGTCAGAGCAACCTCATGCTTCTCTTCTTGCTCCTCCTTTGAGTCAATAGTTGCAACCGCGCAGGCAGCCTCGACATCCCAGTCGTCTTCGCTGCAGCTTTCATGACTCTTGTCATGTCGTCCGTCTCTTGACGTTGCCACGTTCCCCTGGACTTTCTTCTTGGACCGGCGTTCTCGAGCATAATGTCCTCTCTTGCCACAGTTGTAACATTTATCGTCTCGATCATCGGGCTGGCTGTGATTGCTTCTCTGATTGCGAGCTCCCCCTAAAGAGTTACTCCTCCCTTTCGGCCTTCCTTGTTGGTTTGGCCTGTGACTGGGTCTACTTTTCGACTCATTGTCAGATCGACCCTTCCTTCGGCTGCTGAATAGCGCCTCTTCTTCCTGCTGTGGCGAGACTCCGGCTATCTACCTCGCTAGAGCCTCCTGATTCGCGAGCAGATTCTCGAGCTCCAACAAGGTTGGTTGAGTAGGCCATCCTCGGATCGCCGCTATGAACCCGCTATACTCGGGTTTAAGGCCGTGGATGATGATCCTTCACATGCGCTGCTCGCTAATCTTCTCTTCGGGGTCGAGTTGTGCAATCTCGTTGCATAACGACTTCAATTTGGTGAAGTATTGGTTGATCGTCATGCTCTCTTGTGAGATTGTCATGAGCTCACTTTCGAGTAGTTGGAGGCGGGCATCATTCTTCTTGGAGAATAACGTTGCCAGAGTGTCCCATGCGACCTTAGGTGTGGCCGCATCTCGTATGTACACAAGCAACTCTTCTTCTACGGTTGTCTTGAGCACATACATGGCCTTCCCGGCCTTAATTTTCCATTTCCGTAGAGTCTCGGTTTCTTTCGATTTCTCTACGGATGGGGTTCTTCTTCCGGTCTGGGTTGGGGTCTGATTTGAGTCATCTACCGGTATAGTGGTCTCAATAACCTCCGGCGGAGTTGTCTCAGATCCGCCGACTACCTCCCATAGGTCCTGACCTTGTAGGTAGGACTCTATGCAAGTTTTCCAATTTGTATAATTGGTGTTATTTAATTTCTTAAGACCACTAGTCGTACCTGCGAAATTCATGGCTCCGGCTAGGTTGACGACGTCTAGCAAGCCTCCTCGAGGAATCGCAAACTCTTGACGCTGTGCGTGACCTTCACAAGAAATCCGACCGATCCTCCGACAGCACTGGCTCGAACCTGGCTCTGATATCAGATTGTTGAGTAGAGGCGAGGCGCTATGTTAAAATTTGCTTCTTTATTATCACTCGAACTATCGTTACAACCTCTACTTCTCAAATATTATACCTCCAAGAATACAACTCTACTTCTCACTATATTCCTACACCTCCTAACTACTAACACTCTTTACTTAGCTTAGTTTGGATTGCCCTTTACTTAGATGATCCAATCCATGCTCTAACCACCTATTTATACTTCTCCAATGTCGGTTATGATTTATCTAGATATTACATTAAACTTCTATATAGATTAAGTTATTATATTCTAGAATTTACTTGAGCAACTTGGCTGGTTTTGATCATTCAAGAAAATTCTAGATTTGGGATTTTGGGCCAATGTTGCTCCTTTAACACCTCCTAACATGCCAACTAACTGACAAGAGTGATGTTTTCAGCTTCGGGGTGGTTCTTTTAGAGCTTTTAACAAGTAAACTCCCAATCTATTTTGACAAGCCAGGAGATGAGAAAGTTCTTTCCCCATGTTTCCTCGCTGCTATGAAGGAAGGCAGAGTGCAAGAATTCTTGGATTATAAGATTATGGAGGCAGCACAAATGGATTTGATAATGCAAGTTGCGGAGCTAGCCAAGGAATGCTTGAATTTGAAGGGAGAGGAGAGGCCCTCCATGAAGGAAGTTGCTGATATTCTCGGTCGACTGATGCAAAAAATCAGCCAAAAAATCTGGGTTGTAAATGGCCTGGATGAAGAGGTTCAAAGTTTGCTTGGTGATCAACCATCGTCCTATAATCAAAACTCAAGGTGTTTCAGCATTGAGAGGGAAGTTGCGCAGGAGATGCAACATGGTCGCTGATTTTTCCTACTTTTATTATGCCAACTTGTGTTGCATGTGTACATGCTGTTTTCCCCTACTTTGTGTGTGATTAATAATTTGACTGATGCTTTACATTAACTACGTACATATGATCTGTCAAGTTTTTTTTTTAAAATTTCTGTGTACATACGCAGTGACGGAGCTAGAAATTTTTTCAGGGGGTTCACAAATTAATAATATTTAAATTTAGATAAAGTTGGACTCCATATCATCAAACATCTATTACGTTAAAATTCAGATTATAATCAAAATAATTCAACAAAATGCCTCCAGTATACATCCATTACTTAAAAAGCTAAAAAAAAATGCAAAATACATTCTAATCAAGCAAGCTCTAGTTATTTTCTTCATCCAATTGTACTCGTCGAGGTCTCATGCTTTGAAATCGGCATAATATGGCACTGTTTGTGACCTTCTCAAGGATTTCATTCTCGACATAAGTCACCAAACAATCATTCATCCATTGATCACACATTTTGTTCCGCAAATCATTCTTGATATACTTCATTGCTGAAAAGACTCTCTCAACCGATGCCGTTGCAACCGGTAAAATTAATGCCAACTTCAACAACAAGTAAACTTGTGAATGTACTCTATACTTGCCGGTCTCAACCATTACTCTAGCTAAATGACCGAGTCCATTCAAGTTAGAGAACTCATTCATTGTACGCACATCGGCAATGTAATTTTCTAATTGATTTGGAAGAGCTAAAAGACTTGGATTAGGGAACTCACAAGGATAAAAAGAAGCTAATTTGACTAACTTTTCTGTATTGAATGATCGAAATGAGTCTCTTGGATTTAGGCAAGACACACAAAGAAGCAATTCTGAATTTATTTCATCAAACCTATTGTTAAGCTCTTGCAATTGTGTGTCTATAATTGCACAAAAAACCTCTACACGATAATGATGAAAAAAGTAATATGAGGAGCATTACGGGCTGATTTACCTTGTAGTACATACCTCTCTTCCATATGAGGAGCATTAAGGATAAGCCTAGCCCAACCCGATAAGAAGAAGCACACTAAGCCAAACTTAATTAAGCAAACCAGTCATAACTGTTGTAAAAAAAAAAAAAAAAAAAATTCAGGGCTTAATCAAATTCATCTTTTTGAGGGCTGGCTTAATCAAGTTCATCATCTCCAATAGAAAGAAAAGTCAAAATGCAGTGACAACCAATTCATTTCTTCCGAGATAAATTGGTAATTTAATTTCAACTTCTTTGTGATTTGTGAGTCATAGCAATTAATATTAGTATGCTCTATAGGTTTGGTCTAATTTTTCATGATTTTGCAAAAAGAACAGAAAATTTTAGCCAAAACGATGTTAACTTGGTACTGATCTAGTATTAAATTAAAGCAAATTTAGCAAAAGTAGAGAGATATCAAATTAAAATCAGCCCATTATGGAAAAATTGAAGTACTCGAGCAATAATAGAGATCTGATTTTTGATAGGGCTGTCAATGGGTACGGTACGGTACGGTAAAATGTATTTTTATTATCGTACCCGTTAAAATTTTCTTTACCCGTATCCTACTCGTACTCGTTAAAAATAGCTTTATCTGTACCTTACCCGTACCCGTTAAGAATTAACGGTATGGATACGGTAACGATAAAAAATGAATATAATAATAATAAAATTTGTACACTCTATATAAATAAATTATATCAATAAGTATATTAATAAAGTGCAACAATGGTAGCGAATATTTTAGGTTTATGCTTTTTTATTTTTTCGTACACTGAATGGAAAGAATTATAAATCTTAAATAAAATCTAGCAATATTTTTTTACCAATCATACAATATAAGATGCCATATGTATCATGTAATTGTTTCTTTTTAATTGTGGCAATTATCCGTTAAGAAAACGGTACGAAATAACTTTTACCCGTACCCGTACCCGTTAAATTAACGAAAAAATTTCCTTACCCGTACCCATACCCGTTAACTTAACGAAAATAAAACTTTACCCATACCCGTCTTATACGGTACGGTACGGATTGAATAAACGAGTAAACGAGTTTCATTGACAGCCCTAATTTTTTAATAAATATATGACTGTTTTGGGAATTATTATGGTGCCAACCTAGCTGATTTAGTACAAAGAGAAATAACACCTGTCAATAGATTCAAATATATTTAAGATTAAATTCTACTTGGATACTGACTTAAATTAATTTTAAGCACAAGTGTTCAAGCTATCGTGCTCAACTGAACGTGACAATGAGCTATTCTTTTTTTTTTAATCATTTTTTTTTTAATTTCCTTAACTAATTTTTTAAATTCCCCTCCCCCATTTGTACTATTCCTTAATTTTAAAAGCTCATATTATTTGAGCAACTCATGTACAAGCTTTCTATAAATTATAAAGAAGGGCTTGACCCATGTTTCTACTTAAAAAATATATTGTTAACTTTAGAAGAATTAGGTTAAAGCTAAAGATTTTGGCCTATGTTACCGGAGCTTCCATTTTTATATTAATAAAAAAATATTCTTTTACAAATAGAACTGTAGACTTGTATAAATAACATAACTCAACACCAGTTGCACGAGTGCGTGTAAGGGTATTGATGTGTAGTTAATAATATCCTAATTGGTCTTAAAAATACTGCAAGCGTACGGTAAATCGTTGGATTTGGTTAGGGGTCGAACCACAGAGACGATGAAATAAGTACTAGTCTTATACTTTCACAAAGTCTAGATCTAGCAATTCAAGTTGGATTTTTAAACAAGACAATAATAAGCAATTGAAATTAACTAAAGATAAACCAAACAAATAATAAAAACAGAAAGTAACAATTTTTTTTGATTGAAACGGTTGTAGATCAAGTTCCATTCCACGCCCTCCACCTCCTTCCTATTATTTTCTCTCTCTCTTTTTTTTCACTCCTCTTTTTTTTAAGGGGTAGAAATATAGATAGAATTCAAGTTAGTTTTTAGCATACAAGGGGGAAAAGAAATTTATTAGTCAGAAAAAATTAACCTAAAACTGGCTCATACGAACCATTGATAGTGGTAGCATTTGATTAAAATACAAAATTTTCTTTATTTTAAGCGTGGCTATTACTCGTAGTCTAGTACACATAACTAACCGCTGATAATATCAGCATTAGCCTTTCTTTTATTAATTAATTAAACATCAACCATGAGATTGGCTATTGTCCTTGGATAGGAGTTTGGAGTTTTCATATCCAGTTTTGGACTAATTCATACAAATATACTGTATGAACTTGCGCACAAACATACGCTACATAGCTATACAGTGATGCTAAAAAGGTAAAAATAGATTGAAAAACTTTATCCCTAGCGATGAGTGCTCGTTGATGAGGAGAAGGCGAGGGAATTCACTGTATAAAAGCAAATCTTGGATTGGCAATTTGAGAGAGAGAATAAAAAGGGACGGACGAGGCCGAGGGCTCCTCTTCCTCTTCCTAGTCATCTTGCGTTTGGACTGCAGCTTGATAAGTTCAACAAAGATGCCGATATCCCCGGCCATTTTCTCTAGCTTCTCCACTGATTTTATTAGCTTATTCACTTTTTCATCATTCTCCAAGTATTTATTAACTGTCATTTGAGGGTTCAACAAACTAAAAGTTCTTGGATCCAATACTCGAGCGAATGCAGCTAATCGCTCTAAAATTGCAGGCCATGGACTCTCTGTTGTATGGTGTAGAAATCCCAGTAGACGATAAAAAAGACGTTTCAAGGTTGTTGCAAGGTGTAATTTTGCTTCTATGTCGACTTCTTTACAAGTGATGTATTGTCCTACTATTAATTCATCACTAGAAGATGACCCGCTTTCAGAAGTTTGGTTTGGCTTTTCAATAAGAGTTCTGTTCTTAAATTTGTAGAGCATCTCGTCTGCTTCAGACAGAGCCTCCTTCAATTTCACCTGCCACGCGTGTAGCGGCTCGATGTTCACAACAAACCCCTCTGAGACCTCAACCGCACTACTAATTTTTATGATTAGCATCTCCAAGCGCTCTATTCTCTCATCGATGCTCTTGTGTTCGCTGCATTTGCCAGTGAGGAATGAGGTTGCCCTGCTGACCACCTCGCTAACAACTGCCGAGCCCACTTGCTCTTTCATTTTTTTTCCCTTGCTAGTATGTACAATGACACATTCACGCCGTCGATACTGTAAAGAGTAAAATATTTTACAGCGCAAGCATCTTGAAATCCAATAATTACACCATTCTGTACTGGTAAAGTACTAAAGCGTGTAATTTTTTTTTTTTAATGAAACATAGTAGCAGCGCTACTGTTTCAAATCTTCAATTAGAAAAAAAATGGTAAAAATAGAAAAATAAGCCAAGAGATCATTTCAATAAATTTCTTAGAATCATTATGCTAGCGTAACATTGAAGAGCTCTGCCTAGCTAAAAAACTAGCTAGGACCAGTTAATGGGATATACGCTGTTTATAATTAAGAAACACATGAAAACAGGTAATCATAATAAGAAAGAAGAGAACAATGTCGAAAAGAATATAGGCTATATATTAATTATAACAAAATTGAGATATAGAGATTACAGCAGCAGATTTTGCTAGAAGGAATATATACTTAGCATAGGAATTAATGAAGAAAAATTCCCCAAAAGTAAAGCATGCTAGTAGAAACACCAAAATCTAAAAGAGGAGGGTAGAGGGAGAGCTATTAAAAATAAATAAATAATCCGGGTAAGTGAGACAAGATACAAGGAAGTTATTAGGCATAAGACACTTGCAAGTCCTGTTGCTTAGTCCATATGTTTTATAGTATAAAGGAGTTGAAATAAGTTTAGCAAGGAAGAGCGTTTAGAGGCATCTACTTAGAAATTTCCAGGAAGCTATAGCCGAGTAAGATTAGTGATCGGGTGCAAACCTAGTCAAAATATAACCTTGTTTTACCTGATTTAATCTATCGTAGTAAAGCTAAGGGTCGAATCACAGGGACGGTTGAATTAGTTCTTACTTAAATTATCTTATTTAATTAAACCTAGGGTATAAAAATAATTTATGGTTTAAGGAACAATTCTAAGAATTAAAATTTAAATTAAGAGAATAAATAGCTGGTTTAAATCTAAATCTTACGGTTGACTTATCGATAAAGAGAAAGGTTTAGGGGTTAGGTCAAGGACTTCACCTATGTTGCAGGTTCCAAACGGTCCGTCTGATCTCTCAGACGGTTCGTTTGAACCTCGTGCTTGATGATTAATTAAAGGAGTTTAAGTTATTTCATATGCAGATTTATGGCTTAAACCTAATTCCCAGATTCTAACCATCGTTCAGATCTGGTAACTTAATTCAAGTCAGTTTATCGATTAAATCTCTAAGTTTGGTCATCACCAATACCTAAAGGCTTTAAAATCTATCTTTCATACAAAGGACATCTTATAACCATCGTTACAAGAAGGGTTCACCTATCGGTTACTCAATCCCGGTTTCATTCATCAATTACTTCCATCCTCAATTAAGCTTTTCATAAATCAACTAGGGTATAGATTATTGCAATCAAATTAGACAAGGCCTTAATCTAATATATTCTAATCAATTCTACCTAAGCAATTCATGAAAGAACATGGCAATTAGAAGTCAAAAGATAGAAATCATATGAAAATATCAAAAGCTCCAACTAATCAAATCAAAAAGCAACAACATAAGTTAAGTTCCCTACCATTGTCCCTAATAAACAACTTAGCCTATCATAGTATCAAACAGCATAAATAAGCAAGGTTTCTCCAAAATCATAGAGTTTAAAGAAAGATTACAACAAAATCAATCTTTTCTCCTTCTGTTTCTGCAACCTGGCGTCTTCAAACGGACCGTCTGATGAGTCAGACGGGTCGTTTGGCTCTGATTTCTGCTAGGGTTTTGAAGCTTCTTCCTTCTTAATTCGACCCTCATCTTCTGGCCTCTCCTCTCCTTTTATAACTTCAAATCCTTTCCAGAGTCGGTGGCAAAACTGTCAAGGATCGTGCCAAAGTGGGGAGAGTTGGAAATAGAAACGGTTTCTTCTGAAATAGGACCTGCCCTGAATAAATCGGTTCTGGAACAGCCAAACGGACCGTCTGAGGAGTCAGACGGGTCGTCTGACGGCAGTCTGGGCTGGGCTGAAATGCTGACTGGGCCTATCTCGAATTATTCCATCTAAAGTCGCCATAAATCATCAGAAACAACAAAAATCATCGCGGAGAACCTGTAAACATACGGAGCAATAGCAGTACCTAGCTTCTTCCTAAAATCAACGATTTATCATCAAAATATGCAATATTAAACCAAATAATAGTCCTAATTAGGGTTGAAATGTATGCATGAAATTCGCCGATCAAAATCCCCCAAGCTTGAACCTTGCTTGTCCCCAAGCAAAACTTAGACTTTAGAAGATCAAATTAGAGCTTAATTTAAGGTTTAACATTATTTTGATGATTCAAAGTAATCCTTGATAATTCCCTCGATTATGACTTGAACTACTTGGACAAAACATTTTTCTTTCAAGTTTAAATTCAAAGTTGTCTCTTTAGTAAAATCAAATTTCTCTCTAAAACTGAACCTAAGTTAATGACAAATCCCTCTTCATATCTCAACTTGGTTAATTTCAGATTTAGCAATTTGATTCAGGCTTGAAAATCTAAATTGATAATTAGTAAGAAGAAACTAACTCCAAACAATCAACTTGACAATAGGAACAATTAGTACAATCCTTTACTTTTGGTTATACACCACTTGGTTTTGAAAAGCTCAATGAAATTTGACTAAAGTGAGGCAAAAGAAAGGGTACAACTCCTCACCCGTCAACTTCAAGGTTTTAGGGTTAGCACTTTTAATTTTATCCCGGGGCTTAGGATGTTTTTCCCGCTGTGGAGAGGTCAGCCAAATTAGAGTGGATTTATTTATATATATATATATATATATATATATATATTTTTTATATATATCATAAGCCTTTCTGTTTCTACTTATGATTTATGGAATTCTTCTATCCACTCTAACCTATAACTTATCGCATTGTCCATGGCAATGCAAGCTTTTTAGTTCCCCTTTTTCTTATGCCTTTATTTATATATATATGGTGCGTATTTTACATCTTCGACTTTTAAAAATTAAGAAAAACATGATGTATTTAGCCAAAACAAAGGGTCACTTAGAGGTTCCTAAGGTTAGTTGACTTGCTGGAATTTGTTCTTAGTCCTAATTACTCAATTTAGATTGACTCCCATAAAGAAATTGTTAAACTCAAAATTCAACCAAACCAAGATGTTGAAGTCAGCACCGAAATAAAGGCCCAAGAAGAATTTGTTTGATTGATGATGGCCCAACCCACCTAGAATTGATCTTCACCGATTAATATAGAATAATCTAGAAGAATATAGAAGTATCTGTATGAACCGACTTAATGAATGTCGGTTAGACAAATCTAGAAATTGTTAGACATTTCTTAGAACCGACTTTGCTTTGTATAAATAGAAACTTCATGGTGCATTTTAGGTGTGCGCACCAAAAGTAGTAAAGAGTGAGTTAGTATATGTATATGTATGAAAGCATATGTATGTTGTATTAGTATAGTTTAGTAGTAATATAAGTATATTTGTGTGCATCGTTAGTCAACAATTGGTATCAGAGCCGGTTAGGGCTTGTCGGGTTGTGGAGTCGTGTCGTGAGAGAAGTTAGTTGAGTCGATATGTCTGATTTGAGTAGTATGAGTAGTTTGATAGAGAAGTTGAATAATTATAATTATAGAGATTGGCGTACGTGCATCAAGTCTTATTTGCAGGGACAAGACTTGTGGGATGTTGTCGGTGGTGATGAGACGGAGCCGCCACCGAACTCGATCCGAGCGTACAAGAAGTGGAAGGTGAAGGCTGGTAGAGCCTTGTTTGTGTTGAAGACGACGGTTGATAAGAGTTTGTTGTCGCATATCGAAGATGTCGAGAGTCCTAAGGAAGCATGGGATATATTCGCCGCATTGTTTTCGAAGAAGAACACGAGTCGGTTGCAACTCCTCGAGAGAGAGCTGATGAACATCTCTCAAAGCAACATGACTGTAAGTGAGTACTTTCTCAAAGTTAAAAATTTGTGTAGAGAGATTGAACAGCTAGACGCCAATGCGAAGATTGGCGAAGATAGAATGCGGCGGATAATCATAAACGGGATGCGGCCGGAGTTTGGCGCATTCGTGACGGCGATCCAAGGGTGGCAGACGCAACCATCCTTGTTGGATCTAGAGAGTCTGTTGGCAAGTCAAGAGGTACTTGTCAAGCAGCTTGCTGGATTGACGATGAAGAAGGAGGAAGAAGAGACGGCCCTGTATAGTGGTCGACATGGAGTGTCGAACAGGAGCCAACACAGAAGGCAGCCGGTTGTCAAGAATGCTGAGAAGATTATGCACGAGTGTTGCAAGTGCATGTGTTCAGGGGGAGCTCCAAGAGGCCAGGAGGGCAATGGAGCTGATCGTGAATCCCGCAGGAGAAGCGTGGTGTGCTACAGCTGCGGAGGACAAGGGCACTATGCGAGAGAGTGCCAGTTCAAGAATGAAGAAGGAAATGTCGTGGTAGCCATGAAGGAGAAGGCACCATTCGACGTAAAGAGTGAAGAAGAGTGGGACGGTTTCGCGACCGTCGCGATAGTTGACAAGACGGATTCGGAGTCTGAAGAGGAGATTGTTTTTGAACCGTGGTTTTTCGAAGAGGCAGTCGAGGAGGAAACTGCAATAAGGAGTTGGGCGTCGGTGGTAGTTGAGGAGAAGCCACAAGAGGGCGCAACAATAGAAGCCATCACCGAAGAGAGTGATGATATCGCAGTCATGACAAAGGCTGCTGAAGCACAGGTGATTTCCCAACGAGGAGTGAGTGGTCACACAATTCATCGAGCAGACGACAGAAAAATTCGACGACAACAATTGCAGGTATCACGTTCAAATTCGAAATTTGTGAAGCAAATTGAAGATAGACTGACAACAAAAATGCGATGTCATGCTCGTAAATATCACAGTGATCACAAGAAGCATGATGATCCAGATGGACGTGGAGTACCTAAAAATAGAAGTCGGTGCTGAGGGGGAGTGTTGAAGTCAGCACCGAAATAAAGGCCCAAGAAGAATTTGTTTGATTGATGATGGCCCAACCCACCTAGAATTGATCTTCACCGATTAATATAGAATAATCTAGAAGAATATAGAAGTATCTGTATGAACCGACTTAATGAATGTCGGTTAGACAAATCTAGAAATTGTTAGACATTTCTTAGAACCGACTTTGCTTTGTATAAATAGAAACTTCATGGTGCATTTTAGGTGTGCGCACCAAAAGTAGTAAAGAGTGAGTTAGTATATGTATATGTATGAAAGCATATGTATGTTGTATTAGTATAGTTTAGTAGTAATATAAGTATATTTGTGTGCATCGTTAGTCAACACAAGATATCATCAAGTTTGCCATTCACTTAAGGTTAGCCTTTTTCAAGAAATTAATTTTCAAAAAGTTTTTCATTGTTTCAATGTGTCAAGTAGTTTATCAAGTTTTAACCTCAGATAAGTCATCAAGTATCACTTCGAATTATCCTAGATGCAAAGTTATATGAATTAACATGCATAACCCTAGATGATGCAATTTCAGGTTCTGCCAGTTCAGACGATCCGTCTGAGGATTCAGACGGTCCGTTTGATCTGCGACAGAACCAGGGGTAGAATGCAGGAATGCCATGAAGTCCTAGATAGAGTATATACAATCCACATATTTCGCAAAATTTAAAAATGTTCAGATTTCTCTACTAATACCCCCCCAAGCTTAATCAATTGCATTGTCCCTAATGCATCAATCAATCAAAAGAAAAGTAAATAGGAGAGAAATTAGAAAATTTACCAACTTGCTCAATACTCGGGTGGAGGTTGAGGAGGATGATACCCGTACTGAGGATACCACCAATTGTAGATCTCTGCCACTTGAGTCCTTGAGGGGCCATCATCTTCATGATATTGTTTGAGGAGGTCTAAGTCTTCCCTTTGCTTCTTTTGCTCTTCCTCAATTTGATCTATCTTTGCATCTATCTTCTTTCCTAACTCAAGTGAATCGGTGGAGAGTCTTTCGAGTGTCTCCAATCTGCCCATAAGTGCCCTAAAGTCATAAGGCTGTTCTTCGGCTGACGGACGGGCTGATGATGTGGCCCCAACATGGCCTGAGGGGCGTGTGACAGGTGAGGCGGCTCTCACCTCATCCCCAAAATGCTCACCCTCATAATCAATCAGTAAAACTGAATTCCTTCTTTTAGGCACAACTTCTTGGGTGATAGGAAGATAGTAAAGTGGATAGCCCTCAATATGCCACAACCAACGGCCATCACTTGACTTTTTAATGAAACTTGCACTTTTGAAAAATGCCAAGTCCATTGTTGTATACCCCTTTGTTTCCTTCAAGTGTCTCACCGCCAATCCTTTCTTCCTTGCAATGATTGTCACAAACTGGCCAATTTGAATTTGACCCCTTCCAGCTCGGCGGTTTGCTGCAATTGTTGCCCAATAGTTGATCATCCAAGCTGCTATGTTGGCACGAGGGAGGTTTGGATGCATGATCCTTCCAAGTAGCCCTAATTCCTCAATTCTCACTTGAATGGCTGTCTCGCCCCTTGCAAACACAGTTTGAGCCAATGCTCTTTGGATTACACGCAAAACAGGGTGATGGATGTACTTAGCTCTTGGAGAATCCCTATTTTTTGGTGGATCTGTATCTGAAATTTCTCTCCAAATGTTCACAGGGTAATCAACATCTTCTTGCCCTCCGGGTGCAAACCCAAACCAATCCGCTATTTCAAGCTCAGTTATGGTGAATTCAGTTTCCAACAAGGTGCAATTGAATGCCAACAACTCATCTACCCTTGTCAAACTGAAGGTAGATAAGAATTCGGCAGTGAGTCGGTCATACGCCTTCTCTTTCAAGTCCCAAAATCTGGATTCAATACCGAACTGAGAAGTAAAGCCAAAGAACTGATCACTTACACCAAGTACTTGGAGAGTTTCTCGATCCACGGTCTTGGTGTTCTCATATCTCTTATCCTTGAAGTAGTCCATGGCCTTGCGGTGGTCGGTGTTGCGGAATAGGATAGGGCCACCTGCCTCTCTCCCTTGAGCCATCTCTGGTTCGCTTTCACTCTCATAAACCGTTGCTGCAGCGGCTTCAAGTTCAGCATCTCGGGCATTGTAGGAGGGGTCCGAGCTATGGGATGATGAAGAGGAAGAGGAGGAGGGGTGGTTCTTGCGCTTCTTCTTGAAAAGGTTGGAGATTTTCGGCATTTTCGGAGACGGATATGGTCAGATTAGGGTTAGGGTTTGCTGTCTGGTCAGATCAGACGGACCGTCTGGGGTGTCAGACGGGTCGTCTGATGGTAATGGAGAGGTTTAGGCAGAAAGGATGTGTCTCGGGATGGCTTCAAACGGATCGTCTGATGGTCAGACGGACCGTTTGATGTCGGGGCAGAGGGGAAAAAGTTGGACGAGTTTGGTTGTTTTTGAGGTTAAGTGGTACAGGGCTGGTACAAGGTTTGAGTTAGGCAGAGGTGATGATATTTACCTAGGTTTACCGGCAGATCCGAAGTGGAGTCGACGTGTAGCCTTGTTGGAGCCGAAATCAACGAAATTGAAGTCGGAATCGAGTAAAGCTAGGCGAGGAGAGGTGGTTCGAGGTGTTGGAATGCCGGTAAATCGCTTGGTTCGCCGGAAAATCGAGGTGAGGGTGTGGCAACGAGGTAGGGTTTGAGGGAAGAGGGTAGGCTGCTGTGGTAACGATGGAAGGGGAAGAGGAGGGGGGTCGGTTGATATCTGTTTGGGTTTTCTAAAATTAGGATCGTGGGCCGCGGTTTTGCTCGGTGGGCTGATGTTCAAACGGACCGTCTGGGGTGTCAGACGGGTCGTCTGAACTGGGCTTGGCTCTTTTCATCTCCTTTTGGGCTGATGCCTCTCTGCGCATTTAAAATGTCTCCAAACGGATCGTCTGGGAATCCAGACGGATCGTTTGAACTTTCCTGAAATTCCCCCAAGCTCAGCTTCTTAACACCCTGTATTGAAAATTTAAGTATGATGATCAGCAGAACAGTTATCAGCGCTCGTTTAAGGTCTTGAGCTCGACCCCTCATGTCTAAGTTGATGCGGGTACGGGGTTGGTGAGGAGGCGAGTGCCCGTCTCTTCTCCTTCTTTTGACACATGTGAAATATATATTTTGAGCCTTTGTCCATTAACCTTGAATGTGCCAAACTTCTCGCTCCAAATGTCTACCGCCCCATATGGATAGACCTTCCTTACCTCAAATGGTCCAGACCATCTCGAACGAAGCTTGCCTGGAAACAACTTCAATCTTGAATTGAACAACAACACCCAATCTCCTTCCTTGAATGCCCTCCTTTGAATGTGCATGTCATGCCATTTCTTTGTCTTCTCTTTGTAAATTCTAGCATTCTCATAAGAATCATTCCTAAGCTCCTCTAGTTCGTGTAAATCCAATACTCTCCTTTCACCTGCCGCTTGAGAATCCCAATTAATTTGCTTGACCGCCCAGTAGGCCTTGTGCTCAATCTCAACGGGTAAATGGCATGGTTTTCCATATATCAACTTAAAAGGGCTCATTCCAATTGGAGTCTTGAAAGCCGTGCGATAAGCCCAAAGCGCATCATCTAATTTCATTGCCCAATCTCTCCTTGTTATCCCTACGGTCTTTTGCAAAATGTTTTTGATTTCCCTATTTGATATTTCAACTTGTCCACTTGTTTGAGGATGATAAGGTGTTGCAACCCTATGAGTCACCCCATACTTTACCAAGAGATTCTCAAATTGCTTGTTCACAAAATGCTTTCCTCCATCACTAATCACAACCTTAGGGATCCCAAATCGTGGAAAGATTACCTTTGAAAATAGCTTCCTCACCGTGGCCGAATCGGCATGTCTACTTGGAATAGCTTCAACCCACTTCGAGACATAGTCAACCGCAACAAGAATAAATTCATTACCAAGCGAAGGTGGAAAAGGCCCCATGAAGTCAATGCCCCATACATCAAAGATCTCAATTTCAAGGATAGGGTTTTGTGGCATTTGTTGACGACTTGAGATGTTCCCCACCCTTTGACATTGGTCACACTTCAACACAAACTCTCTAGCATCCTTGAAGATGGAGGGCCAAAAGAATCCAGATTGAAGGACCTTTGCTGCTGTTTTTGAGGTTGATGCATGGCCTCCATAAGCGGATGAATGGCAATGTACAAGAATTGGTTCAACTTCTTCATAAGGAATACATCTCCGAATCACACCATCAACTCCTCTCTTCCATAAAAAAGGATCTTCCCAATAGTAGTGCTTAGCATCACTGAGGAACTTCTTCTTTTGCTGGTAAGTTGCTGCATATGGTAGAATCCCGCTTGCTAGGTAGTTGGCTATGTCTGCGAACCAGGGCTCAGTCAGACGACCCGTCTGAGGATCCAGACGGATCGTTTAAAGGTCGACCTGACAGGCATGCAGGAGCTGATCATCAGGGAATGACTCCTTTATTGGCAGTGGCTCGTGTTCAATGACCTTCAGCCTAGAGAGGTGATCTGCCACCAGGTTTTCTGTGCCTTTCTTGTCTCGAATCTCTAGGTCGAACTCTTGTAGTAGGAGAACCCATCTTATGAGTCGTGGCTTAGCATCCTTTTTGCTCATCAAATACTTGAGGGCAGAATGGTCCGTGTAGACTATCACCTTTGATCCAATGAGATATGATCTGAATTTGTCGAGGGCATACACAACTGCAAGGAGTTCCTTTTCGGTGGTTGTGTAATTGACCTGGGCCTCATCCAACACCTTACTTGCATAGTAAATGGCATATGGTTTCTTCTCTTTTCTTTGCCCAAGCACCGCCCCTACCGCATAGTCACTTGCATCACACATCAACTCAAAAGGAAGACTCCAGTCGGGTGGTTGAAGGATAGGCGCGGAGATAAGAGCTTCCTTCAACCTGCAAAATGCATCAACACAATTCTCATTAAACACAAAATCAACATCCTTCATGGTAAGATTAGTTAATGGCTTTGCAATTTTAGAAAAATCCTTGATAAACCGCCTATAGAACCCGGCATGTCCAAGAAAGCTTCGAACGTCCTTCACACACTTTGGATGATCCATCTTCTCAATCACTTCAACTTTAGCCTTGTCTACCGCTATACCCTTGGATGAAACAATGTGTCCTAAAACAATTCCTTATTGAACCATGAAATGACACTTCTCCCAATTGAGCACAAGGTTAACATCTTCACATCGCTGCAAAACTCTAGACAAGTTATAAAGACAATGATCAAATGATGAACCATAAACTGAAAAATCATCCATAAAAACCTCCATGTCCTTTTCAATAAAATCGGAGAAAATAGCCATCATGGCTCTTTGGAAGGTCGCGGGGGCGTTGCACAATCCAAAGGGCATCCTACGGTAGGCAAATGTTCCATAGGGGCAAGTGAATGTAGTCTTCTCTTGATCACTTGGGTGGATAGGGATTTGAAAGAACCCGGAATAGCCGTCCAAATAGCAATAGTAGCTTTGACTTGCCAATCGCTCCAATAGTTGGTCAACAAAGGGTAATGGAAAGTGATCCTTCCTTGTAGCTGTGTTGAGCTTCCTATAGTCGATGCACATGCGCCATCCTGTCACAATCCTTGTTTGGATCAGCTCGTCCTTATCGTTCTTTACCACAGTCGTGCCACCCTTTTTTGGAACAACATGCACGGGGCTCACCCATTTCGAATCCGAAATCGGATAAATGATACCCGATTCGAGGAGTTTAAGAACTTCCTTCCTCACGACCTCCTTTAGATTCGGATTCAATCTCCTTTGATGCTCAACCGAAGGTTTGTGGCTTTCTTCCAGCAAGATCCGATGCGTGCAAATAGCGGGGTCAATACCCCTCAAGTCTTCAATGGTGTACCCTATTGCTCGCTTGTGCCTCTTTAGTTCCTTCAAGAGTTTGCTTGTTTGCTCATCATCCAGGCACGCGTTGACTATGACTGGGTATGTCTGGTCAGGTCCAAGAAATTCGTATCGAAGATTCTCAGGAATCGGCTTCAGTTCAACTCTGGGTGCTGAAATCGCTGGAACCCTCTTCATACGGTCCGTCTGGAGGAACTCAGACGGTCCGTCTGACCTGACAAGTTCAGAGTTAGGGCTTGCGACTTGGTGGGGCCCTAGGTTGGCGCTTCCTGGTGGGCCCTGCTTGTCTGTCTCTTCCACTGCTGCCATCGTATGCTTTGCATGGCTCTAGACGTGGTCCAGACGACCCGTCTGAGGTTCAGACGGTCCGTCTGACAATAGTCCTGACAACATGTCAGCCATCTCATTGAACATCTTCTCTGCATCTTCATCAGTGGATGACTCATACAGTTCCTTGTATGCTTCAAATAACTTCGAATTGAAGATTTCTCCCATAAATTCTTCCGTCTCGGGTTCAACTCCATTCACCATGAAACACGAGCTTAGATCGGCGGGCATCTTAATGGAATTTGTCACTTGAAACTCGATTTTCTCCGATCCAACCTGAATGCTCATATTGCCTTGTCTACAATTGATGAGAACATCAGCGGTGGCTAGGAAGGGCCTTCCAAGGATGATAGGCACTTCGGGATCTTCCTCCATATCTACAATGACAAAATCAACGGGTACAAGGACATCACCTACTTGGAGAGGCACATCTTCCACAAACCCAAGGGGTAGACGCACGGATCTATCCGCCATTTGCAAGGTCATGCGGGTCGGTTTCAGTTCCCCTACTCCAAGCTTGTTGAATATCGATGCGGGCATGAGGCTCACGCTTGCTCCAATGTCCAACAAGGCTTGTTTGATGCTTGCGTTCCCAATTTTACATGGAATGGTGAATCTCCCGGGATCTTTCATCTTTTTGGGCATTTGGTTGAGGATCAAATCATTGCATTCGCCGGTCAGAGCTACCATGCCTACTTCCTCCAGTTTCTTTTTGTTCGAAAGAATATCCTTCAGGAACTTGGCATATGAGGGCATTTTGGTCATGACATCGGTGAAAGGTAGAGTCACTTGGAGATTCTTGTGGATTTGCCAAAATTTTTCGAACTCCTTAGCTTCACGGGCCTTAGCTAGCCTTCTGGGGTATGGAACATCAGGTTGAGTCACAGCAGGGTCCTTCGGTGGCTCTGGATTGGTCTGCTGAGCACCTTCTCCTCCATCCTGCTCCTCAGTCAGACGACCCGTCTGAGGATCCAGACGGTCCGTCTGAAGGTCGACTGAAACCCTAACTGGAGGTGTCTCGTCAGGATTGGGCATGTCTGGTCCCTGATAACTGGTCCCACTTCGCAGAGTGTGCATCACGCTTTTGATTTCAGCATTAGGATTGGGTTCGGGTTGGCTTGGGAACATTCCCGCCTTGGTCATTACCCCTTGATTTGCTTGTTGACTTTGTTGGAGAAGGAGGTTCATGGTTTGTCGAATCTGCCTAACTTCGTCATACACCGAGTTGTTCCACCCGGATTGATCTGCCATGAACTTGTCCACCATCGCGCGATGTTGCTGCCAATAAGAGTTTTGATTGTTGCTCCCTCCTTTGTTTGAATTTTGCCCCGTCGATGTCGGGTTAGAAGCACCGCTTGGATCGCCATACGAAAAACCAGGATGACTTCTCCTGTCTCTATACACATACCCTTGAGATGCGTTAGAGTTAGGAGGGTAAGGAGGAGGGTTACCTATGGCATTAACCTCCGCGATTTGTTCGTCTCTAACCAACAAGGCGCATGCTTGAGCCGAATGTCCGTCTTCATTGCAAATTTGACACGTGACTGCTTGCGTGGGTTGTACGGTTGGCTTGGCACTCATATTCTTTACCAAAGTTGTTAGAGCATCAAGTTGAGATTGTAGGTGAGTCGTCTCATCTACTTTCAGCATTCCTCCTTTGTTTGATGCTTGTCGGACCGACCAATTGGTTTGAGATCTTGCCATATTCTCAATCAAAGCCTTCGCATCGTTCCCTCCAAGGTCCAGCAATGATCCACCTGCAGTGTTATTAACATTTTGTTGAGTTGAGGGGGTTAGACCATCATAAAAACACAATATTAATCTACTTTCAGGTAGGTCATGGTGTGGGCAAAGCCTTTGGAGGTCCTTAAACCTCTCCCAAGCTTCAAACAGGTTCTCGTCATTGAGTTGTGAAAAGTTAACCAAATCTCTAACATATTTGTTAGTCTTAACCCTAGGGTAGAATCTATCCAAAAATGCAGTGGTCAAACTTTCCCATGTTTCAAAGGGCTTGTCACTAAAACTATTCAACCAATCCTCGGCCCTATCTCTAAGAGAAAAAGGAAAGAGAGTTAGTCGGATAATCTCGGGGTTGACTTCTTCGAAGTTCAATGTTGCACAATTTCGCAAGAACTTTTGGAGATGGGCATTGGCGTCCTCTTGCGGCGATCCTCCATACATGTTTTGTTGCACCAATGCAATGAGACCAGGATTGTAGAACCAGTCACGGGTTCTTGCAGCTCTTGGTGGCCTCACGCCAAGTCGCACGTTGGATGCGGTTGGAGCACCGATTTCCTTCAAAGGACGATTTTGGGCTGCGACTCGAGCGGCCTCCATTGCTTCATTGATGGCCCTTTGAACGGGGTTTTCTTCACCGCCACCAACGGGGTTACCATTGGGAGGAGGGTTGTTGTTGTTATCCATTGCTTCTGTCTCCGATTGCTGCGAATTTGAGCCAAAATCTGACTCGGATGAAGTCTCAGCGTCGGTCAGACGATCCGTCTGGGGATCCAGACGGTCCGTTTGGCCTGAGGGCTGAGGCTGGCTTCCTCCGGATGGGGTTCCTACGCGCCGCTTGGGACGAAACACGGGCGTCTGAACAGGAGAGGAAGAGGATTGACCTTCCTGGGCTTCGAGTTGCTTCTCCGGAAAACGAATGGTTCGTGAAGCAAACGGAGCGGAAAGTCGTTGGTTCTTTTCTCGATTCCCCTTGCTTCTTGTAAAGTGGTTATGCTCGGTCCTGGTTTGAATTGAATTCTTCTTTCCTCGGGCCAGTTTGCACTTCCTTCAATATTAAACAAGTTGAAATCGTGAAAAAGGGGGGTAAGGCTTAAGTAAAATAGAAAATTAAGTAAAAAGCAATTATCACCGTCCCCGGCAACGGCGCCAATTTTTTGATCGGGTGCAAACCTAGTCAAAATATAACCTTGTTTTACCTGATTTAATCTATCGTAGTAAAGCTAAGGGTCGAATCACAGGGACGGTTGAATTAGTTCTTACTTAAATTATCTTATTTAATTAAACCTAGGGTATAAAAATAATTTATGGTTTAAGGAACAATTCTAAGAATTAAAATTTAAATTAAGAGAATAAATAGCTGGTTTAAATCTAAATCTTACGGTTGACTTATCGATAAAGAGAAAGGTTTAGGGGTTAGGTCAAGGACTTCACCTATGTTGCAGGTTCCAAACGGTCCGTCTGATCTCTCAGACGGTTCGTTTGAACCTCGTGCTTGATGATTAATTAAAGGAGTTTAAGTTATTTCATATGCAGATTTATGGCTTAAACCTAATTCCCAGATTCTAACCATCGTTCAGATCTGGTAACTTAATTCAAGTCAGTTTATCGATTAAATCTCTAAGTTTGGTCATCACCAATACCTAAAGGCTTTAAAATCTATCTTTCATACAAAGGACATCTTATAACCATCGTTACAAGAAGGGTTCACCTATCGGTTACTCAATCCCGGTTTCATTCATCAATTACTTCCATCCTCAATTAAGCTTTTCATAAATCAACTAGGGTATAGATTATTGCAATCAAATTAGACAAGGCCTTAATCTAATAGATTCTAATCAATTCTACCTAAGCAATTCATGAAAGAACATGGCAATTAGAAGTCAAAAGATAGAAATCATATGAAAATATCAAAAGCTCCAACTAATCAAATCAAAAAGCAACAACATAAGTTAAGTTCCCTACCATTGTCCCTAATAAACAACTTAGCCTATCATAGTATCAAACAGCATAAATAAGCAAGGTTTCTCCAAAATCATAGAGTTTAAAGAAAGATTACAACAAAATCAATCTTTTCTCCTTCTGTTTCTGCAACCTGGCGTCTTCAAACGGACCGTCTGATGAGTCAGACGGGTCGTTTGGCTCTGATTTCTGCTAGGGTTTTGAAGCTTCTTCCTTCTTAATTCGACCCTCATCTTCTGGCCTCTCCTCTCCTTTTATAACTTCAAATCCTTTCCAGAGTCGGTGGCAAAACTGTCAAGGATCGTGCCAAAGTGGGGAGAGTTGGAAATAGAAACGGTTTCTTCTGAAATAGGACCTGCCCTGAATAAATCGGTTCTGGAACAGCCAAACGGACCGTCTGAGGAGTCAGACGGGTCGTCTGACGGCAGTCTGGGCTGGGCTGAAATGCTGACTGGGCCTATCTCGAATTATTCCATCTAAAGTCGCCATAAATCATCAGAAACAACAAAAATCATCGCGGAGAACCTGTAAACATACGGAGCAATAGCAGTACCTAGCTTCTTCCTAAAATCAACGATTTATCATCAAAATATGCAATATTAAACCAAATAATAGTCCTAATTAGGGTTGAAATGTATGCATGAAATCCGCCGATCAATTAGCCTTACAAGCTAAGCAAAATAATTAAAGAGTTCTCTGCCAATTTTTGTTATTATTATTATTATTATTTTATAAAAAAAAAGAATAGATTCCCAATAGGTTGACCAGCTTGAAACAAGCTAATTAGTCAAAGAATGTAGCCTAGGAGGAAATTGGTATATAAATTAATTAGACACGACCTTGACTCTGCTGAAACCCCAGGCAGGCCCATATGAAACACTAAAGCAAGGTCCAAGCCCAAGTTTCTTCCTAGAAAAGGCCCAGCAGCTGATCCGAAACCCGGGAAAAATATCGTCACTCCATGGCCGCGCCTCTGCCACCTCGACCTGCGTCGTGTCGGCCCACATCGCAACCTCTACTGAGAAAAGGTCCTGCAAATCCCTCTGCCGAAATGTGTTGTGCCGGTACTGTAACAAAGCCTACATCCTCCTCCAAGCCTGTTTTTTTAGGTCATATGTAATGCACGTATTATAAATATTTCAATTTAAATCACGAAGGTGAAAAGAATAACGTACCGTAGGAAGAGGAGGCGGAACAGTCTGGAACAGCATGAACTGATGCATCACCCGATCGGCATAGTGCCACGCCACGACCCAGAAATGGATGCATGGAACGCGGAGCCGGTAGTATCTCTGCTCGTAGCGGGCATAAGGAGGCATGACCACCTGTCTGAGCTCATCTTCATTAGTACGTCTCGAGCGTACTCAATACCGCTGCGAACGGGACCTTTCACCTTTTTCGACCTCAGCCGTGTCGTCCATTGCCTGCCAAATCATTACAATTATCATGATTTCAATTGTTAAACTAAGTAATTAATTTTAAATTACGTAATTTAATTTGTTTACAATTATGAGTAATTTAATTTTAATTGTTTACAATATTTCATTTATTTTATTTTAAAAAAATATTATACCTCCCATACGGCGGACATCTCTCAACTGACGGCTTCCCCCAACCTTGGAAACTTTTCGTAACGGACGGGCGACAAAGCAATAACCGGGTGTACAACCACAACTGAAGCAGTAGCCACGGAGCAGGAACCTTCTGAGCGCCATTTGCCAGGACTGCCAAGTCCAGGCCGCGGTATAACATAGCAAGTATGGCCGCACCCCAGTTATATCTAACTGAATCCGATGCATGAACATCCTGCAAATAAGAAAAAATATTTTTCGTTAGTTGCAAACTAAGTTATCCAAGTTAGTACTAATGTAAGAGATGTTCTTAATATTTACAATTACTAACCCGAAGTAACTCCAGATAAAAACAAGGAACAGAATCTCCTGTGGTATCTGGAAACATCTCGCAACCCATCAACTCCAACACCAGGGCCCGAGTGTATCTATCGATTCTATCTGCGTCCTCTGACCCAGGTCCCTTGCCCACATATCAAGCAGTTTCCCAAACTGTACTGCGTGAAATTTCATGCATTACATAAACATTACACATATATATATATATTGCAGCATATCTCAAAATTTAAATTAAATTTTAAAACGTTTGTTACCTCCCAGCACGTCGATCAGTCGCCCTCTCTCTGAAGCAATCTAGAACATCCTCCATAGGAGTGTCCCGTGGCAATGCAAAGTCGGCTAGCTTCTGCACATCGTCGTAATCAGTACGACCGGTCACCGGTCGTCCAGTCGTAGGCAAGCCAAAAATGAAGGCGACATCCTGCAAATTTTATTTACATTTTTTTATTAAACAACAAAAAAAAATAATAAATAAATAAATAGCTACCAACAGAACTTTGAAAAAATAATACCTCAAGAGTAAATTTAATTAACTAAATTAAAAACTAATAAACTAAATAAATAAAAAAAAATTAAAAAAACTTACTGTGCTCGCAGAAAGGAGAGTCCAAGCGAGAGCGAAGGCAGCTTCTCTAGATCGGAAACCCCTATATATAAACTAAACGTTAGATCGGAATCCTGGATTCCGATCTAACGTTAGCTCGGAATCCCAGAATCCGATCTAACGTTAGATCGGAATCCAGGAATCCGATCTAACGTTCGGAATCCAGGATTCCGATCTTACGATACTATTTATATTAAACTGATTATTTTGATATTAATTTTATTGGATTATATTATTTTAATATTATTTTTTAAAATTTCGGTTCGTTCCTCGTTGTGTTGTTCTGACTTCTGAGCGCAGATCCGATTGAACAATCCGGGCATCGAATGAATCGGAAAGCAATTGAATTGAATTGAATTAGGTGAGTGCAACTAAAGTCACCCGCATCATGGTCATGGACATGAATGCCGTTGCGGCTGAAGATAAAGGCTGCAGGCACTCCATGGAGGATGCTTCAGCTTCCGTGAATTTTTTTAACAGAAATAACCAAAAATATTATTTTAAGACGAAACCTCTGATTTCAGTATTTAGGAGAATAAACATGTCAGTGCGCATGGTTGCTGCGCGGGCTCTGAGCCTCTAACGGCGCCAGTGCCACTGGCGCGGGCATGGTGGCGCCAATGCCAGTGGCGCGGGCAAGTTTGTCTTTACTGCGAGCCCCAAAGAGAGAGGAATAAAGAAAGAAAAAGTGAGTGAGGTAAGGCTTTTTTAATTAGTTCTTGTAGCTTAAAGAGGAGAAGAAGAGGAGATTGTTTTAGAGAGGGATACAGCTTTCTCTCTACATTGTTTCATCCAATCCCATGTGTGATTATGAGTTGGATTTTGGTTCGGTGCCATGTTAGCCATTTCATCCATTTCAGCCTCTAGTGAAGAAGCTGCGGGGCAGCTTTAAGAGGAAAGCAATTTTTCACATTTTTCACATAGGTCCTCTGAAAATATGTTATATATTTTTCATGTTGCTTCTGAAAACAATATAAAATATTTGGCTCCTAAAATACATCAACATTGTTTTATATAACTAGTGTCTTCACTGTTTATACATCAAAGTATGCGTTTGCTTGGTAACAAATACATATAATAATATTATCTTTAGAGTTTTAGTAATGATTTATTTGACCATTGTCATTTCTTAAGGAAGAACATTTCAATGATTGGTATTCTTGACTGCACAAACAAGAGAAATAATTAAGAAGCATGATTATGGCATTTTTTTCTTATAACCAAACAATAATATATGATTTCATTTTATTTACATTTCTTCGTAAAGTACTGCAATAATATTTTTTTGAAGTTTATTTAAACTTTTTCTCTTAGTAAAATGTATATGGAAGAAAATACGAGATAATTTTACCACATATTGCAACACTTTTTTTTTTAATATCAGGATAATACATGCTAATCTACCTGCTCGTTTCATTAATTAATGCTTATATTGTGTACCAGAGTAATGAACTTTATTAATATCTATGTATTTCTTGTTTTCTTTCAAACGGTATATTGATATGCTTATATTGTGTACCAGAGTAATGAACTTTTTTTTTTACAACAAGGATAACATGGCACTATATATTATTTTACGTACTACTAGTCACCGGAAATGAGTACAATTATATTAATAAAGTTGCAAATTAAAATGTTAAAAATGTTCACTAAATGGAGTGTCACTATTATTTTTTGTCGTGGGTTTGTTTGCAAATGAACTCACCTCACCCACTTTTTCTTTCTTTATTCTTTCTCTCTCTTTTCTAGGAACGGGGCAAAAAGGGTTAAAGTTCTCTCCTCTCCATTTCTCCGAGCATCAATTACTTTTGCATTGAAATCCAGTAAAAAAGACTTGCCCGTGCCCCTGACATTGGCGTCACCGTGCCCGCGCCAGCGGCACTGGCGCCGTCAGAACCCGTACAGCTGCGCACTGACATGTTTATTCCTCTAAATATTTAGTCAAAAATTTATTATTAAAATAATATTTTTGGTTATTTCTGTTTAAAATAATCACGGCTTCAGCTTCATGCCTCGGTCCTACTTCCTCATGTCTCTTCACCTCATTCTACAAATTTCAGGTTCATTCTCCACTCAAATTTCTCATTTTTTTTGCTTCATTATAACATGCCTCTTCACCTCCTGTTACTTTCATGTCGACTACTCCTCAGTCCTCTCCCTGTAACAAAATACAACTGTTACCTCTGACTCCACCTTAGCTTGCTACTTCTCTAAGACTCAGTTTGGATAGATGTGGGAAGAAGGGAAGAAGAGAAGAAGTGGGAAGAAGTATTGGGAAATGTGTAACTTTGTGAAGAGTTTGGATTGTTTATAATTTTTTTTGGGCCTTCTTCCTTCTTCCTTCTTCCAACCCCATCCAAACAAGGCCTAACAAAATACTTCGCACACTTGTGAGGCTGCGGAGTTTGCACAAAAGAACCTCCATGCAAATGTACTTGCGAGTTGCGGCGGGCTTACCACGTTCAAAGGATAACTGTGTCCAAGTCTAAAGGCAAGAATCTCTGTCGACGCACTTAAATTTATTGTACCAACAATAATTAAGTATATTGTCAGTGCTCCGCTAAGGATATGGCCCTCAAAATCTGGAGACCGTTTATCTTTTTCTTCTCCCAATAATTAAGTATTCAATGATAAATATTTATATATTTTGTTTTTCTTTCTTTATGTAGGGTGTTTTGGATGGTAAGTATGATGACCTCCCCGAGCAGTCTTTCTACAAGATCGGTGGCATTGATATCATTACTAAGGCTGAAAAGATTGCCAATAATATGGAAAATGACGGAAAAAAAAAAACATCTTTATTTTTGTTTTTTTTTATTATTTTATTTTTGACAGCTCAAGCAATGCAGGTCAATTTGATGTACATATGCTGAATTTGTCATTTCAAATCTACATTTGTAATATTACGATTTCTACAATTTTTTTCTTCAATATGCCTCTGTTTGGATGGTGTGGGAAGAAATAGAAAGAAGGAAGAAGGGAAGAAAAAAAATTATAAACAATCTAAACTCTTCACAAAGTTACACACTTCCCAATACTTCTTCCTACTTCTTTCCTTCTTCCCTTCTTCCCACACCTATCCAAACGGAGCCTATGAAAGTATGAAACTGAAGCAAACATTTGTAGCAAAACACAGACACGGTGAAGCCCTGGCCCCCCTTATTTGTATATCATGTATATCCTTATCAACTATAAACTGACGGCCTATTTTGTTATAGTTTTAACGATACATGACATGCACAATAAAACCAAAATATAATTACCAACTAAATCATAAATACAACTTTTTTTGAACTTTGAACTTTTACAAATTTTAAATCTATCACATATTTTAAAAATATTAGAAATTTAAACATCGAGCAACCTCGATTGTCCCCCTAGTTATTGATATTTAAGGGTAGGCAAAAAAGTGCGAGACGGAATTACATTTATTACTCCGAATATTAAATACACCACCGCTGAATGAAAATAAAACCATAAGCCGTCCAACCAGAAAAATTGAGAAGGGAGAAATAAATTGGATGATGGAGAATGTGAATGATGTGACGTATCAAAGTAACTTAAAAAATTTAATCTTTTTTTATATATTTATTCATAATTTATAAATATAATTAGTAATATATGCCAGACAAATTTTGGGATGCTTCTACCGTAGCCTAAATCTTCACGAACAAATTTTTTGAAATGAATTTGAACAATGACAGGAAAATTTCATTTGTTGGATATATATTTTTTGAAAATAGACTAATTCGTCTAAGACTTCTATCTTCATTAGACTATTTATATTTAATGAGACAGTATAGATCTTGTATTAAATCTATTGTGACTTCATTTAATTTGGGCCAAGATTTTTGACTTCGCTTAATTTGTTAATTAAGGCTTCTTAATTACGTCAAAAGGGGGATTAATTGAAATATTCAGCCCGTGTATATTATGATTAATAATTATCATATAATTAATTCTAGGTGTAAATATATATAATAAATAAATTGTGTCTAGTGGGCAGTCGCTTAACTTAATTTTCATCATTAATTCCCCAGTTCGAGACCTCTTCGATTTCGATGTAACCGAGCTATTCCTTTATCATTGTCTCTCTCTCTCTCACTCTCTCTCTCTGTAAATTGGAATCAATGAAGAGACGTCGAGACAAACTGCCCCTTTGGATTGTAGCAATGGTGATAGGAAGTGCTGCACTTTGTGGTCTCATATTCACAGAGCATTTTCGTTCAGTTACTGGAAAAGCCATGGATATGCTCAAAGCTTCTACTCTTCAAGCCATATACGATTCTAGTATGGCATGGAAAAAAGGTACATATACATTAAATCTTATATTTTTGTGTTTTTCACTTTCACCTACCAACTGTGTGTTTAATTATCACCACATTTATCAATCTTCTGATGTCTGGACTACTCTAAGTCTGGCTCTGTTTTACTGTAGAAGAGGATGGGATGATAGAAGAAGATGACCAGTTCAAGTTTGATCCAAAAAATTGTAGCGTGACAAATGGAAAATGGGTCTTTAAGGAATCCAAAAATTTACCCTACAATGAATCCACATGCCCATATCTTGACGACATAGTCAAATGCCGGAGCAATGGGAGGCCAGACAAGGATTACATGTATTGGGAGTGGGAACTTGATGATTGCACTTTACCAAGGTTTAATCACTTTATATTCTTCTACAGACTACAGTTCTACTCCTTTACAAGTTATATGTTACATATTTCTTAATTAATTTTAAGGTACGTTATGCCCCAAGTGTGGAGTTCAAACCTTAGCGTACAAGAATTTATATACTAGCTAGCTGTGGTCTTTGAATAAGCCTCAAATTGACCGTTGAACTTGAATACGTTTAAATTTATCTTAGATTTAATTGAAAGTTTAATACGTGTTTGTAGATTTGATGCTAAATCTGTGCTAAGAAAGCTAAAAGGAAAGAGGCTGATGTTTGTCGGGGGTTCGCTGCAGTTGTACCAGTGGCTGTCATTTGTGTGCCTTGTGCAATCTGTCATACCAGCGACTGAAAAATCCATGCACAAGACCATCACATTGTCTGTATTCACTGCCAAGGTACACTGAGGCAATTTCTTAAGTAGCTTTTAATTCACAAATTATTGGTTCATAATTAATTATAAGTAATAATCAACTAAGAATATTGACAAACACTATATATATCCTACCAAGTAGGAATATAATGCAACAATAGAGTTCTACTGGACGCCATTTCTAATCGAGTCAAACACTGATGTGCAAATCGTTGGTGACCCAAGTCAACGAATTCTGCATCTCGATTCAATAGAGAAACATGCGCAACATTGGACAGGGGTTGATATACTTGTGTTTGACACCTATGTCTGGTGGAAGAATGCCGACAAGATCAAATCTGTGTGAGTACAACACGGAATCATTTCCATTCACTGAATTGCAATCTCATGAGAATGGCTTTTATGATATATAATTGATCAAAAGGCTAGGCTTAACTTAGGTTAAATCTGGCAGACCAGCGTAATGTGGTATCAAATTTCTGGTATAACTTAGGTTAAATCTCATTCTGTTCTTTTTTTTAGTATCTCAGTCGATTTTGCATATGTGGAAGTAGGTGGCTCTGCTTCTTCAATCAGAAAAGGAAAAAGTCTTCTTCTAAATTAACTGAAAGAAGTTTTGTAAAGTAAAACCTCCTTAGAAAATGATCTCAACTCTTATTAACCAGAACAAAAAATAAAAAGCAAAATTAAAATTAAATAACAGAATGAGAAAGAGGCGTTTCAGGGGAATAGTTCTCTAAAAATTGTTGAACAAGCAGATATAATAATGCTATTATGTCATTTTACGAGGTTTAAATGAGGAGTTGTCCTACTTAAAGAAATAAAAATCTTATATTACTGCTAAGTGCTAAATTTCGTGTTTAGGTGGGGTAAGTTTGCAAATGCAGACGAGGGCTTTGAAGAATTGGACCGTACCGTTGCATACAGAATTGGGCTCAGAACATGGGCCAATTGGATTGATTCCACATTGGACCCCAACAAAGCAAAGGTCCCCCACCCATTTTAGGTACAACAATTTAAAATTAGTACTATTTTTGTTGTGTGTTTCTCGCGCTTTCAAGAGCATATACTGGATAGAATGAATATATGATATATACCCAATGAAAATTAAATTGAATTGAACGCTATCGTTTCGTTAATGGTGTTATATATTTCAAATGAAATATATACCTAGCTTCTTATTTAATGAAAATCTTGTAGGGTTAACCCTACCCTCAAAAAAAAAAAAGAAATATATACCTAGCTAGTAGCTACCCTACCTAAAATTAATTTGTGGCAATGGTATACAAAACAAAACAGGAGCGAAGACTGGAGCCACAAGGGAAACATACGGTGCTTCAATGAAACAAGACCGGTACTGGAGAAAGGGTACTGGGGTACCAGCTCCAACCGAGGAATGATGGAGGTTGTATCAAGTATGCTTGAAAGAATGAGAACACCTGTCACAGTACTAAATGTGACCCAGCTGTCAGAGCACAGGATTGATGGCCATGTGTCAGTGTACACTGCTTCGCAATGGAGGCCTTTGACTGACGAGCAGAAGGCGAATCCGCAACAGTATGCTGATTGCATCCATTGGTGCTTGCCGGGCGTGCCCGATACCTGGAATCAGCTCCTATATGCTTACTTGTAGTTGTAGTCGTAGAAGCCCCCCTCTCAGAAGTCAGAACTGTACTTGAGTACTTGACTAACAAGAAAGACGAAAGGAGTAATTAATTTATTTGCGTAAATTAATCACAGTAAATTTTGATGCACAGATTCACTTGGAGTAATAAGCTATATATATATTTATATAAATACGGTTCTTTTATTTTTCTTATTTTTTTATTCCTTAGAATTTTGTTAATTTTTATTTATTATTTTTTTCTTCAAATACAATTAATAATTTAAAGTCCAATTAGATTAGATTAGATTATATATTACATGACATTTTGCCTTGCAACTGTTTCCAAGCTTAATTAGGAGATTAATTATATATATGAAACACGGCCGGATAAATGAAAGCACTTTTGACATGAGGTCTTACGTACGGGAGACACAGCAGATTGATCACATCTCTAGTGTGAGCCATCGGATGCTTAAAAAAACAATTTAAAAAATAGTTTGTTCTGCACAAACAAGCCACCTCCCCCCCCCCCCCCCCCCCCCTAATTTTCAACCAAACCCCTCCTGAAATTTCTCTTAATCTTATATTTATGCACCCACCTTCAAATCTCATGACATCAAATTAAAGCCTCCTCACATCAATTTAATTGAACTCCGCTAGCTAGCTTCAAAAGATGGAGAAGATCCGTCCAATAATAATAGCAATCCTCCTCCTATTCTTTTCACTTAGTATGAGTATGACAAGTGGGTACATGATGGTTGAGGCTCAAACTCTATGCCTCTCGCAGTTTGCACTCGCTACCGAGGCATGTACCACTAGCTACCAAGTACCGGGCCCGGCCAAGGTAAATGCCACAAAGTCGATTGATGAAATTGAGCCGACAGATGAGCGCCACCATCACCATCACCCCATCAATGACGACGACCCGCAAGACACCCCTTGTTGTCGGCGCCTCATGGGGATCGACAACGCCTGCATGTGCCAGATCCTGGCACGTTTGCCAAAATTCATCACCAAACCCAAGCATACATTAACCTTGAGCCCAATCAAGGGATGTGATGTTTCCTTCGAGTGCGACGGGATTTGACACGTCTGCCTGCGAAAATTTGAGTTTCACTCGTGGCATGGTTTGATAGTTCCATCGGATCTAATAATTTTGATTTTCTGCTAATATTAGTTGTGTCGACCATGTTTGGTTATATATATATGTGCTGTAAGGGTTTTTAAGTAAGGTTCTTTATTAATTATAGAAAAAGGTATTGTATTGCGTTTGGAAAAGTTATCTAGTATGTTATACTTATTAAATGTTACCATTTTGAGATAAATATTAAAATTTCCTTAATTTCTCTTGTATGAGTCAAAATTTGATATACCATATCAATTCTTATAAAAAACAAATGTGAGAAAAAGAACATCTGAAATTTTTATTGGAAAGGACTCAGATCAACATTTCAATCATCAATTCCACATGATACCTTAGCCAAGCAAGTGCTATAAACAGACCAAATCACTTCAATTGCACAATAGTTGAACGCATGGCAACATGTACTTGCTACTTGAATATAATATAACACCTTTAATAAAATACTTAAAAAATTTCGAAAAAAATATAAAATTTGATCGGTAAAGGAGATTTCAAAAAGATCATATATATATTTTTTTGGTCTTTCAAATTGGAGAGCCTGAAATACTCTAATTATAGTGTTTTTTGAAAATATCATAATATATAACAAAAAAATGTAAAATTTGGTCTCCAAGTGTTTTTTCAATATGGAGAATGACTTGAATGGTTTGGATTGAATGTTTGAATTTCGGATTTTAAAAAAACGACTCATGTGTACGGGGACGATTCGTACACATGAGTGTATTTTATCCATTATATATATATATATATATATATATATATATATATATATATATATATATGTTTTGCTATGGAATGTGCCATAGTGTGCTTTCTCTCAAAAACTCAGAATGTCAAAAAGTGCTTATATTTAATGAAGATGAAACTTGCATCTGTATTGTTATGACATGGGCAAAGTACTGGTAGTTTAAGGTTTTGGATTAGGACGATAGACATATACAGAGCTAGCTGAGTAATGAACCCATGTTTGTTATATTTAGTACATTCCACTTTTTCCCCTGTTGAAATTTGTTGTTGTTTATACATATTTAATGTCGAAAAACTAAATCCCATCAACTAATCTGTCGTTACCTTTGATATGTGCAGAGAACAGGTGTGAAGCTAAATTTCTGCCGCCTAATGCAATGAACCCATGTCCGTCTTGTTACCGAAGCTAGCTCATTGCAATGTTATTTTGTGTGATATTTTGATGTGGCATGTGTATGTTCGGTGATGTAAATTGCATTTCTTTATCGATTACTTTCCACAACATGAGTCGGTCAAACTCAAGAGGTTGATCGTATCTACTATCTACAAATGTATCATATACTCTTTATAGTAATGATAATATATATTCTTCGTTTTATTATGAATGGTATTTGGATGTTATTTTGATAATTAATCTAGACAACCCTTGAATAGTGTATAAACAATCTTTCAAACTATTTACAGTGTCTGTTGTTAAACATCCGACCTGAATAATGTTTATCGTTGGTCATTAATTAAGTTAGCATCAAGCTTTCAAACTATAAATATGTTAATAATGACGAGAAAACATATGGTGCATATACTAATGTACCGAAGCTTCAGTATATATTGTTCCAAACTCTTAGATCTGTTTCAAAATGACTTATCCAAACCGTCCAATATGATCTCCCTATTATAATTTCCTTACCGACCAAATTTTACATTTTTTTGAAATTTTTAAGTATTTTTTTTCAAATTTTAGAAAATCGCTAATCTAATTTTTTCTGAACCGTTCAAAAATAGCAGTTTTTAAAAATAAAAAAAATTACTTAAAATATCGAAAAAATATAAAATTTGGTCGGTAAGGAGATTTCAATAAGGAGATCATATTGGACGGTTTGAAATTGGTCATTTTGAAATAGATCGAAGAGTTCGAATCAGTATGCACCGAAGCTTCCGATACTAATTCACCATAGGTTTTTTCAATAATAACAATAACAATTATTGTTTATCAACAGTAACACAAAAAGAATAATTATAGTTGGCATTGAAAGGTACCTTTTTTTTTAATCTAGATCCATATTGAGAACAGAAAAATTATAAATATATGATTATCCGTCCGGAAGTTTATGCTGTATGATTGTAGTGCTTTTTATTTAATTTTGTTATGCTTTTAAAATTCTTGTGTTGGGCTTAAATTACGCAATAGGACCTGTGATACTACTACGTTGTCATGGTGTTTGAATTATGTTTTATATACTACTATTGGGGAGTTGCTTCTGGGCTCTGGCAGCATCCAATTTTCTCCGTACAATATTAATGGACAAAATTGTCCTCTTACTAATCAAGTGCACTTCAACATCATGTTTAAATCCACAATTAAAATATCAGCCTCATTAAATCTACATTATTTAGATTAAAATATCAGCCATATATAAACATTAGGCATGCCGCAAGAATTTTTTTTGATAAATTTGATTGCACTGAAAGAAAATATTTTTCCCATTAATTTCACTAGTGATTGTAGATAAAATAATTCATTATATATGTTTTTAGAATAAATTTAATTTTCCTCAAACTCTTAATTTATATTATTATAATTGATTGCATTTTAATTAAAGAATTATAAAAGATAGTATTCGAATGCATTTACTTAGTTATAGGGCCAATTTTGTCCACTAATGTTGTCCGAAGAAAATTTAATGTTGGCCGATGCAGCTGCCCTACTATTGTGATTCATTAATTGGAATATATAGTAATTTAAATTAGTATTTGTATATGGAAATCATTCATTTAATTAAGACTGCATGGTTTTGTATTATTATCATGAAAACTACGCTTCTCAGACCAACTTTGTTATTAAGAAAAGTAAGCTTCGAATTATGCATTATTATATCATCAGCACTGCACTGGTGGTTTCCAAGAAACTTACAGGTAGGTTGGGGGGGGGGGGGGGGGGGCTACAATAAAACACACTAAGCTGGGGTTCCGGACTTCCAGGATGCTTCCTAATTGAGAAAAACACTTTGTTTGTGTGAGGATATATAATATGGTTTACTGAAACAAGTAAGCTTTGTCTAAACACTAAACAGATAAGATTTCTACTTTCTTTAAATCATTCGCTAAAAACCCAGATTTTCTGAAGCGCCTACAGGCATTAACTTGAGTATACATATGCCACGATGTGCGTGTCAAGTTACCAATAACGGACCAAACCCGAAAATGGGAAGAGCTCAGAATATAAAACAGATTAAATAAAAATTACTATGTCGTACCATGCGTTTAATATTAGTTTTCTATTTTCTTTTCGTATTTGACAGAAATATTAGTTTTCTAAGGTCATTGAAATATTTAATTAATACAACTACTTTGAAAACTACTACACCTTCTGTCACACCAATTGTATCAAAATATTGATTCAGTTTTTCTCCAGTTCGGATAAATTCCCACCGCTGTGCTTTCTTCTCTGGCCACTACAAAATGGATTCAAAACCCACGTCGACAAACTATTTCAAATTTTCAATACAAATTTATTTATAACCGTGACAAATTATTGATATTTTGTACTTTTTGCAAATTGGATAAATTATGTTGTAATTTGAACATAACTTAGTCATCTCTATCAGGTTGTTCAAAAATCAATAATTTAATATTAGTAGTACTTGACTGATGACAAAGTAATTTTTTAACTACATAAAATTTGACACATGAAATATCCGAGATAAAAAAAAAATCTACAATTTTAATTTTCTGCTGGCATAACTTTTGTGCCAGCATGGGGTTTCGTACAAAAATTTGAAAACGGAACATGGAGCCATCCATATGCATGTATCAACTGGAGAAGATAGAGCTACATTAATTACATACAGATTGGAATTTTGTTTAGAATTGACACTGAAATGGAAGGTTGACCTCTGTGGGATATCGGTGGCGTTGACTTTATTAATTGGAAAAAATCCAAGATGTTTCCTCAGCCGTTAACTTGTAGAGATCGACATCCAATCTCTTTCTAGGTAGCTCTGATATTATTTCCTTTGAGATTCCAAGCTCGTTCTATGCAAATTCTCTTGTCACCATCTCCAACCTCCTATATATAATAATATTGTCCATGTCCCCCATGCAAACTCCACCTTCACCCTCACTCCTCCCCTTCTTACTTTCACCTAAGATAATTTGAGTGAAACAATTAATGGCAATTAGCAGGAAGCGACCATTGGAGGGGCTCGAACCCGAAGCCAACCAAGATCATCCTCAAGCAAGGCGGATGCGGCCGATGCCTTCCTTTTATTCGTGAGTGCTACCTCCCATATCAGATTCGATCTGGCAATTAATTAATTAATTAACTTATATATCAATATTAAGATTAAAATTGCAATGCTTATATATAGTCAAAAGGACAAAAAAAAAAAATGGAATAACTCACACGTGTTGTTTTAAAATGCAGTGTGATTAGAGGCGCCTTGATGGCCGAAACCATAAAAGGCATTTGCTCATCTCTCGAACCAGTCATCCGCAGAGTGGTGAGCTTACTTAATTTTCTAGTACTCTCGGTCTATAGGACATGCAGTTTGTTTGTGTTCTTAATTTTGACAGATTAATGTAAAATTATTTAGGTCCATGATGAGGTGCAACTCCTTGTCTGCGGTCGTAATCCCCTTTATGGGTAAGAGATACTGTTCTCTCTGGCTATATATGTTCATTTTTCAACGAAATGTTTGAACTATAATGGACACTCTAATTGAAAAACAAGAATTATTTATTAGCTTGATTTTTAATTTATCTAAATTTTATATTAATCTATGGATTGATTATCTTTCCATGTAGAAATCGGCAATACTACATAGAACAGGAAGTACCAACATCCCAGTAAGTGCTCTCAACATATTGACAACTAAAGTTTTAGACCTTTGAATTTGTTGAAGAACCTTCTTTAAACAATAATTTCTTTGCAGATCCCGACCATTACACAGCGAACACTCGCCAACACACAAGCTTGTCTTTGCTAATGAAGTCCCAAAATCAATATACACTGGCAATAACATCACCGGTAATGACAATAAATCCATACACATCCGACTTATAGATAATAAGACCGGCTGTACAGATGAGAAGGTCTCGCACATAAAAGTGAAACTTGTGGTGATTGATGGGGATTTAGAGAAAGAAGGTTTGGATAGTGATAAATTTGGAAGCAAAATTGTGCAGCCAAGAGATGGCAGGAGGCCGTTGTTAGTAGGTAATACAGAAGTAGTTTTGAACCAAGGAGTTGGTACTGTTGGTGATGTATATTGCACCGACAATTCGAAATGGTTGAGATGTGGGAAATTCCGCCTTGGTGCATTTGTTGATTCAGAGGGGAGTAGCAATGTAATAAAGATTCAGGAGGGGCTGTCTGACAAATTTGCTGTCAAGGATCACCGAGGAGAATGTAAGTGAATTAATATAATTAATAAATAATAAAATTTTTAATATTGATATATATATATATATAGTTTTTGGAGGAAAATAAAACTAACAGCATATATATATATCCTAGATCGATCGATAACGTATTATGTTATAATCCTATTTACGGAATTATAATGTTTTCGTAGTGTACAAGAAAAATTATCCCCCACAGCCTAACGACGAGGTCTGGCGACTTGAGATTATTGCCAAGGATGGAAAGTATCACGAGAGATTGAAGGAGAATGGAGTTAACAATGTTCAAGATTTCTTGAAATTGTTGAACGCAGATCCAACTCAGTTAAAAAAGGTTAGCTAGCTAGTAAACTTTTATCACACTTATTGCTTAATTAAGAGTCTTAATTTGTAAAAGTAATAACTTTGTTGACTCGACCTGACTAGTAAACCAATGAAAATGGTTTGCTATTTCTCATTAGTCATTAGTGCTCCTAATCATTATTTTTTTCTTCATGCAGATATTGAAAATGTCAAAAAATGCCTGGGATAAAGTTGTGAAACATGCAAGAACGTGTCCGATGGGGCTTGACGATGTGAATTTGACATACAATGAGAACAACGCCAATTTACCAAGTAATTAAGTTAGCCTCTTAATTTCTGCGGCTTACTTACATTCAATGCCAATGTATATGTTCAATTAATTTAATTAACTGGTTGCTTCTCTGTGTGATACCTGATACCTCTGTACGTTCATTTAGGCTGGCCTGAAGAGACTGGATACAGAAACGGAGCAAATCCCAATTTAGATTGGCCTGCATGCGCTTCCTTCAGCCCATGTTTCCCTCATTTAGACTCTGCTGCTGACAGTGACTCCATCCCCCATGGAATTTGGAGTTTAGATGATCTCTGAGACTCTGATTTTCATACTTTATTCTCTTTTTTTTCCCTTTTTTGCTCTCAACTTTTCTAATTCTCAGGTCCATAGTTGACAAAGAACGGAAGGCTTTCTTTCTTTTCTGTATAGTTTGTCTTCTCCTGCATTTTGTATAAAGTTTTGACCATTTTGATGTGATAATTGATGATCACATTCATGAGTTCGTGTAATGTGTAGTTTTTCTCTCTACATATATCATGATATATTCGATTTTTTTTTTTTTTTACAGCCGTCAAAACCGATAAGGTTGTTCATAATCAGAAAAGTAAAAGTGTTGATATATTTAACAGTTTAGATAGCTTATGAAAAAAATTTAAATAATTCTAGACACATTTTATCGTCAGTAAAGATAGATATGAATCATATGATTGATATTAAAGTTTTAAAACACTTAATCAATGACTAATCTACTTACAAATTGCACAAAAATTAGATATACAATCTATCTAAATTATTAATTAAATAAGATATTTATAAATTTTACTTGAAACTTTGTTGTAATTACTATCTCGCTGTCTCATAGATGCCAAATAAATTGATTGTCAATGCAACCAGATTTATATACCACCAGCAAAACAACGATTATAACTTGACTAAATGTCTAAATCAAACGGGAAATTTTAAACCGTGCGTAATATTAATGTGGGCCTAGTTAAGAAGCATACCAAATGATTATTTATTTAGTTCATTTTGATCATTGAAAAAAGAAAAGCAATTTGCCAAAAAAAAAAAACTATCTCAAAAACTGAGAGCAATTATTTATGTTTTTGAGACAGTTCAAAAAAGCAACATAATAATTAGTAATGATGCAAAACATATCAGATATCAGCTGCAAATTGCAATGAAGAAATTTTACACCGGTTTGCTACGATAAATACCAGGACTGGATCCTCTGGAGTCCAGTGGACTGCTTTTGATACGAACTGTCCGATTTAATCTCAACAGTTAATATTTTTCAGACTTTATAATATAGTTATAACCATGGGACATTCATTATTGATCGGACGGACGAGATCAAAAAGTCGACTGGAGAGGATTTCGATCAATAAACACCACACTATTTCAGTCGCATCGAATACCCTGTAGCTTAAACTCTATGGGTGTGTTTGGATGCAACGGAATAAGCCGTGAATAGGGAATAAGAATAAAAAATTTCGGTCTGCGTGCTTATCCATATTCCTTATTCTTATACCATGGTTTTGTTAGTATAGGAATAAGGGCTCAAATTCCTTATTCTTGTGTTGTTTGGGTTGCACAAGAATAAGAATAAGCACGCAAACCGAAATTTTTTATTCCTATTTTTTATTCTCGGCCTATCCAAACGCACCCTATAGTCCTTCGTGTTATGGGACTATCATGAATTCATGATCTTGAACTATTTAAATTTCCCTGAGGATGACCACATAAAAGCCCAGAGAGAAGTCAAATAGACGATGACCGCTAACGCGGTGTTGTATTTTTCGCTACGTACGTGCTACGTCGGCGATGGAACCGACACTTGTGCAGAACTTTTTGGATCCACTCTAGCCTCTTTTAATTTAAGACTGCTGTACTAGTTATTCCTGACCCGTTAAGAAACTGCATGCAACTCTCCATACGGACATGCTGCAAACAATCGTCGAACAAAACAAAAGTATATAATGTTTGACAGAGTTTTTTTTTTTTCCTCCCATTTTCACCGATTCTGTATTGTAATAAATATGAGGGGGCGTTTGGATCGCTTAGGAATAAGAAAAATAACTTATTTCTAGATGAAAAATATTGAAAAGTGTGAAATTTTGTGGAGAGTTTGGATGGTTAGAAATAAATTTCCATTTGAAATTTGCTATTCTTGCTTATTCCTTATCCATCCAAACAGCCCAGGGATATTTGGTTTATGCCTGACATGTCATCGCAAATTGACTAGTTTTATATCATTACAAAATAATAAAACTTAACTTTTATATTAGTGGTAGATTAAAATAATTATAACACTCTTCTTAAATATACCATTATGAAAATAATAATTTGGAATATGCTATCACAAAGTAACAATTGATTTTATGCCACTATAATTTCAAATTTTAAAATTTAAAATTTTGAAAACTAAAAAATTTAAAATTTTCAAAATTCAACATATCAAAAATTAAAACTTTGAAATTTTCTAGTTTTAAATTTCCTAAATTTCTAATTTTAAATTTGAAGATAAATTTTTAAAATATAAACTATTGGATTTTCAAAGATAAATTTTCAATTTTTTAAAAAATTTTAGAATGAGATAGATCCAAGCTTTTAAATTTCGGTTTTTTCGGTATGACGGTCTAGGTCCCCATGTTATTTCGGTGTTATTTCGATGTTATAACGACGATATAACGGTGTAGTATTTTTTTCAAAGTTTGACACACATCAATTCTATAACTATCAATTTATATGTTTATACATCTCCAATACTCCATACAAATAGCATACGGTCATACCAAATTCAATATACTGCAGTTGAGTAGCGGTAGCAGCTTGTACCAATTTAACAATTGTTCAATATTGAATACACAATTTAACAATAGTAGCAATAACAGCATGTTATTTCGCCGAAATAACTAAAATAACGCGTTATATCGCCGAAATAACTGAAATAACGCGTTACGTCATTTTCTCAATTAAGACTGTAACGTTCATGCGGTTTGACACAGAATACCGCTATTTCTGTTATTTCGCCGTTATTTCGTAGAAATTTAGAAGCTTGGATAGATCTAATTTTTCTCTTACATTGCTTAGGGTATTCTAAGCATGTAAAAATATATGATAGAAACCGGAGTGATACATATGAAATTTAAAATATTTTTATTTAAAAATGTCGATGGTATTAGTATAGCAAACATCAAAGAGCCAAGATTAAGATTGTTTATAATACTTTAACTTGATATATCATTCCGATAAAGAATTTTCAACTTCGCTGCTGTTGCAGAAGCCCAAATCTTTGATATATAACAATTGCAGATGTGATCAGTATTATTTTTCAGATAAATATTTCTGCAAAATGACAATTTTATCATTGACCTTCCCGTAAGCAAATGATAAAGTAGTGGCAACAAAAGTTGATTCAAAATGAAATGTATAGTGTGTTTCTCTTGATTTAAAACTTGAAAAGAGTTAGGTTTTATTTGCAAATAACAATTGGGGAACACTTTAAAACAAAAGAAAACAAGATGAACCTGTAAAGTTATCTGCAAACGGTAAAATATATGGTGTGCAAAAGAAGAAACGAAAAACAGATGTTTAATTTGCTCAAACCAGTACAAACAATTGTATATGAATATATCCAAGTCATCTTGAAGTTTCATTGCCATCAAACTTCCTCTGAATTGGCCATTCCTCGTGCATCAGCTTCTCAACTGCCTTCTCAAGAATATTGAAACCATATCAGAGAAAATCCAACAGCAACATTTTTCTTATATTTATATGCCTCTTTATTCACCCTTCCAGCTGGGGTGTTCACTTCAATTAATGTTTGGAAAGTAACCACATCTAGGTTTACAACACCAGTTGCAATTTGATTGGACAATTTGGTAGCTTCACCAATTCCTCCTCCATTCTCCACCCCAGAGCATTAGCTAGTCAGTGTGTTGTACATAACAATATCAAGATATCCATCTTTCTTTGATAATTTTTCGAGTAAAATGTCTGTGGAATAATTTATGGACCATTTCATTTAACACAGCCCAAGCCTCTCTCAAGTAACCCTCTTTTAGTGTAATCATTCAGACCAAACAGGAAGCTTGTTTTTATGAGCATGAATACTTACAGGTACTGATGGTTAACGACAATAATCTCTTCTATAGTATCCGTAAAACTGGATAGTCTTCAAGTAATTCTTTCTCTGATAATGTATCGCCCTCACTCTGCGGGGTCCATAGCACCTCAACACCCTGCAACAAATTAAGTCATCACCAATTAATTCACATTCAATTATTCATACAATTACTGTAAGAAAGCATAGTCATTAACAGACCACGACTCTTCAATGACTAGACAACAGGACCCATGAATAAATGAATTAGGGAACATAATGGATAATCATGTTAGTTGTAACCTATTGAACAGCACCTAGACACGACAAAAATGAATTGGGAAGATGTACTATCCAGATAGGCAGACAAGCTCTTTCTTGAACTGATAGGTCAGTATGTGATTCTTGTAAGTCTTCTTCGCAAGATGCACCATAATTTACAATACTTTCAAGACATCACCACTTTCCATTTTCTAACCAACACATTATAATTATAGCACTACATGTTTTGAGAGCCCTATGTATTAAATTTTGACAAAATATTATCTCTCTCAAAACTTCAATTGAAAAGGTCTATGTTCTTTGCAAATATTCAATTACGCATTTGCAAAAAGAAGCAAAACATTGGGTTCACTTTTGTAAAAGGATATAAAGAGCCATCATCTTAGTACCATGAGTTTACTTGAAGGAATGGAGCCAAGCTTCTGTAAAGCAATCTTTAGATCAGAACTGGAGTTGACCTCAGGTAGCTTATTAACCCCCTGAGCAGCGACCAAAATTGTAATCTGCAAAAGATAGAAAGTTTATCCTGAGTATCCTGCTTGAAACAAAAAAGGGCATATTTCTTTTAGAGGTCACTATACTATGCAGAAAATCTACTTCTCTTGATTTATCCTTTCAGAATCACTGGTTCTAAATTATATCCAGATTTGGGAACTCCATCGCTGTACCTATCCGATAAAAGGTGAACGATAAAATTACCATAATACAGGATGCACGTCATCCATATCAAATTTCATTTATGTATTTGACGGAACCAAATGAAGAATACAAAACAGGTGATTTTAATCTTAATCTGCCAAAGTCAGAAAAAGAGGAATTTTCTGATACGTATAATAGTTTGTAAAACAATACATACCACAATGAACTCATTACTGACGTTGCTCAAACTTTGGCTAGCTGACTTATGCATCTTAATATTATTCACATTAACAAGTGTCTCTTCATCAAATTTTCCTCTTTCCTCAATTGAGAGTTGGTTGAATCGCTTTTCTCCATCTTGGACACCTCCATTTATCTCCACCTGCATAAACTGTATTAGTTAACCATGCTATGAATGTTTCAATGAAAAATGCAGGAGTGTATGTGCAGTTTTATCTTTCAACTTGGTTGTTATGTTGAGTAACCTAAAAGAAAGTGGGAAGATGAGGGGGAGGATGGGGGATAATTATGGTAAGAAGCAAACTGATGAGTAAGCAGAGATGCAAGAATCGAGATGCCGAAGCAAAGCCAACGTTGTCTCTACAGAAGAGAAATAACACTATATTAAATCTCATAAAAGCAAAAAAAAAAAAAAATCTAATAATAAATTTGCTACTGCTAAAATAGCAATTACTCGCTGTGGGTCAAAATTAAAAAACATATTCCTGCCATTTTAAGACCATGGAATCGAAGAAAAGGATTAAAATTTAAAAATGTGATTTATTTTATACAAATGTGTCAAATATAAATCTGAGGTAACTGCAATAAGCATGGCCCAAAAACCTGACTGGTAGGTGTTAACAATACGTAAAACCTCCATAGTCAAGCATGAGGTATAACTTTGAAGTTTGAAGTTTGAACTACTCCTATCGCATGCATTACTTTTGTTCCTTCTATATATAAACCATAACAAGGAACACAAAAAGCTTTAGTGAAGGTAATGGTGAATGAAAAAACCGTTCAATATATCTGTAAGACTGTAACCACATGCCTCCATCTATTATGGTTCGCATGTAATTGATACATTTAGCAATATTATAAAAACATTTAAGATATTAAAAATGTACAAATATTCTCCATTCCATCATTGAAATAAATATGTATGAACTTCAGGCCAATTTGAAAAACCATTTAGCTTTCTATCAAACTAAATGAAACTTTCAATTGTCAGGTGTTAACAACCTCATAATTGATGATCAACTAAACAATGAAATGAACCAAAATTGACATATACCAAGTCCAAATTACGAAACAACAACAACAACAACAACAACAACAAATTGCAAATTTTATCTTTTATTATTATTTGAGGATTTCAATAGCACCAGATTTACCAATCTATATGATGCAAATCTTCAATAATTGCAATGAATTCAATCTTGTAATTAATTAAACTTGAACCTGGGGACCACAACATTGCACTGCACCCAGTTCAGGTTGGTTAAGAAACCAAGAATTGATAACCCTATAAACATGGTTTGCTCCTTACCAGTAAGAACATAGCTTAACCCGGCTGGGGTAGAAGTATCAGCCTTCTCAGCTAGCTGATCAAGATTCCTTTGGAACGACCTTGCCTTACCTGACAAGCCAACCTAGAAGCAGCCATATATGAGAAACAAGACTATTTGTTAAGTACACATTAATTATACAAATTGCAAAGATGAAGCATGTAATTATATGATCTGGAGAAAGGATATTAATCAATTATTATGAGACCTGAATCTTGATAACACTAGTCTTTTGTGTCTCAGTATGTACATTATTATCTTTAGAAATTTGACTCATCGCAGCCAAAACTGAAAGCGTCGAGCAACCCAGCAAGAAACCAAGGAAAAACCACGGGGCTTGAAATCGGGAGCTGACAACAGGTTCCGATGTAGGAACAGCTTGAGATGAAGAATAAGGTAAAGAGTCTGAAGAAGATGAACTACTTGAAGAGGAGGAGAAGGAGTATGAATATGAAGGTGAACTCCTTGAAGAAGAAGAAGATGAACTCTTACTACCTGAGGATTTTGAAGAAGAAGATGAACTCTTACTACTTGAGGAGTATGAAAATGAAGGTGAACTCGTTGAGGAATTTGAAGATGAACTCTTACTACCTGAGGATTTTGGAGAAGAAGATGAATTACTTGAGGAGGAGTATGAATATGAAGGTGAACTCCTTGAGGAATTTGAAGATGAAGAAGATGAACTCCTACTACCTGAGGAGGAGGAAGAGGAGTATGAAGAGAAACATGAGCCCCCCATTCTTCCACCAGAGGCTGCAAACGAACAGTACGGATATGAATATGATCCTCCTACTCCTAGTACGAGAAGGCTGAGAAGAAGAGCGGCTATCGCTGGTTTCTTACGCGAATTTACAGTCTCAAGGATTCCATTTAGGAGCTTGTCTAACGGGTTGGGTTCGCGAGATGCTGCGGCGTGTTCGGGTGCTAGTGCGAGAAGATTTGGGTGGAGAGAAGAATGAGGATGGGTCAATTCGAATTGTTGGTGGCTTATTCTGGAAGTGAAAGGCAACGGGTTCGGGGGCAAGGAAGATACACGACAGAGGTGATTGAAACTGAATGTGGAAGGCCCGAACATGAACATGCGAGGAGGAGGTTTTAGAAGGGTGGAGGAAGAAGCAATCGCAACTGCCACCGCCATTAGAGAAGATTAAATAAATTATTAAAACTAAAAAAGAGGGATGGCTTGGTTTGGTTTGGACTTTGGACTTTGAGAGAAGAAATTAGAAGAGGAGCGGAGACGGAGAGTATTTTTCTGAAGTTTACTGCGCCTGGGGTTTTGGCTGTGTTGTTTTGAGATTTCAGATTTGATTTGCCGCCAGCGCTTTCAGTTTCAGGCAGAGAAGGAGGGGATGATATGTGGCTTCCTGGCTGCTATAGGTAACCTCAACCAATATTGCGGTTTGCTATTGTGATTTATTTCAGGTTTTTGCTTTGTGCAGTATGGATGCGCTAGATTAGAAATATCGCATGTCATAATATCAAAAGAAAACATTTAACCAAAAAAAGAAATAAAGTAAAAAAGAATCTGCACAAATTATGGAACGATATTTTCTTGATTTTGAGGGGAGAATAGGAAATATAATTAAACAAGATCTATTTTCATTACTTCATTTGGGGCATGGATTAAATAATAGGAAAAAAAAACTATTTATTTCTCCATTAAAAATGGGATTCGGTGCATTATCGGGGGGGGGTGGGATAAGAAAACCCTATTTATTGACCAGACAATATTTAAATTGTATGAAATTTATTTCCTATTCTATTTATACATTCGGTATTCAGAGTAAACAACAGTCCTCGCTCATTGCCAAGTTAGCACACATTTGTGGAACTATTGTATCATCAATTAAGTGTGATTTGATTTCCCAGGCCAAAAAAAAAAAAAAACACCAATTATTATAATTTAATGTATAGATTATTTCGTTTTTAAGATGTACTTTGGGAAAACAAACGTCCCAACAATTAATTAAGAAATTGGGTATGTTTGTTATGGGTTGAATAAGCCTTGGCTCCGTTTGGATGGGTGCAGGAATAAGGGAATAGCTTCTTCCTACTCTCAAATTTATTATAAACAATCCAAACTCTTCATAAAGTTACACACTTCCCAATACTTCTTCCCTTATTCCTCTTATTGCCACACCATCCAAACGGAGTCTTATTTTGAATAAGGCTTATTCAGGATGAAGTCAAACGCGTTTTGAATAAGTCTTATTCCGAATAAAAGTTTATTCAACTTCTTATTCTAATTCCACCATATTGTTAGAATAAAACGGAGCGAAGAGGAGAGTTGAGAGAAGAGAGAAAAAAACTTATTCAATTCTTTATTCGAGTATATTATTATTATAAATATTAAGGTTCCTTAATTAAACAATAATAGAAATAATAATATATATAAGCAAGCCAATGTCCAAATGGACCCAAGTACGAAGGGTGGTTTCATCCTTTGATGAAACGAAATTTATGTACTGGTACGTTGGTACAATGGTACTTGTAGCCAGAAAGAGGCCATTGTGTTTGTGTGCCCAAGGGTTTGTACATAATTTCCAAAATTTGTGAGGCTGGACAGAGAAAAGAGCACATAATCCAATTCCAGTCATAAATGGGGACAGAAAAATAAAAAATGAGCTTCAGTGCCACACAGACACAGTCACACAGAAGAGAGGAGAAGAGGAGAGAATTAATGAGTGTGTTCTCTTTCTCTATCTCTTGTGCCCTTACCTCTCCTCCTCATTCTCCTTCTCCTTCTCCGCGACGTGTGAACATCCCTCCATGGATGACATTGACCAGGCCTCCTCTCCTCCTCCCTCCTTCCGATCCTCCCACCTCGCAGCCCTCTCAGCCTCAGCGCACTCCTTCCGATCCTCCCACCTCTCAGCCCTCTCAGCCTCAGCGCAAACCCAACACCAACAACACCAACACCACCACCAACACCAACACCCCTCGCTCTCTCACTAAGCGAATTCCCAATGGCCGCACCCGGAAAACTGTCCTTGAAATTATCAAATCAGTCAAGTCCTTGTCCAAGTACCAAACTGGACAAACGCTTCAACAAATTGACGACGACTATGAGGATGACGCGCAGGCGGAGGCGGAGGGGCCCAATCTGCCATGGGTTGCTGGGACGACCCAGCAAGATGGCGACATTCTGCTTTTTAAGAGACAAAAGAAGAAGAGACCCATTACTCTGGCCGACAACATCATTTCTCCCCATGAATTGCAGAGCTTGCGATCCCAAGCCACAAGGATACGCAGGTCCGGGGTCCGGGGTCCGGGGTCCCTCCCTTTCTTCTATCATTTTTTCTGCCTTTTATTTCTCACTTTCTCATATTTCTATTCCCCACATTGAATTTGAATTTGAATTTGAATTGAATAGGTGGGTAAAGGCAAAGAAAGCTGGGATAACACCTCAAGTCGTACAAGAAATCCAAACTATTTGGACATCCAATGACCTTGCAATGCTCAAGATTGTACACCCTCTCAACAGAAACATGGACCGCGCTCGTCAAATTGTTGAGGTTACTTATACATCTTACTTGCACATCATTATTCATTTCACACTTTACTATTATGGACATTATACACAGACACAGTTATCAACTCATTCAAATTAAATGTCACACTCAACTATCATAAATACTTTTTGTCTTTTAACATTGCTATCATTTTTATTTTACATATTTAGGCAAAAACCGGAGGCCTTGTGGTTCTAACCAAGAGAGATTCTCTTATAATTTACCGACCAAATACAAAACATTATTGTCTTTTATCCAAGACTGATGAATCAGACGAAGAAAAATCCATTCAAAAATCACTATATGAGAGGGAGGCCGACAGATGGCTGCACGGCTTGGGCCCACGGTTCATGGACTGGTGGTGGCATGGTCCACTACCAGTGGATGCTGACCTGTTGCCAGAGGTAGTACCTGGTTTTAAGACCCCATTTAGACAGTGCCCACCTAGTGTCAGACCAACTCTGTCCAATGAGGAGCTGACATGGCTTAGGCACATTTCGCAGGCCCTTCCCACTCATTTTGCACTAGGTAAGCTGAGCAAGCATGTTAATATTATGCCAATGTGTGCCAGTTAAGTAGATTAGTGGTTGTACAAATTGATAAACTGCCAGTACCAGATTTATTCCCTGATGTCTTTTTTTTTTAATATGAAGGGAAAAATAAAAATCTTCAAGGCCTAGCTAAGGCCATTATAAAGCTGTGGGAGAAGAGTTTAGTAGCTAAAATAGCTATAAAAGTCGGTATGTATACCGATCATGCACAAATGGCATCTGAGCTCAAGGTACTTCATTGTTTTCTGTCTCGTCTGTTTTAAGAGCTTGCTTCTTCACATGAAATCGTAATTTAATGTTATTGCATTTGTCTAATTCTTTTTACAGAGACTGACAGGTGGGGTGGTTATATTGAGAAATAAAGATATCATAATTTTGTATAGAGGAAAAGATTTTATCACAGAAAAGGTTGTCAATATTATTGCTGACAGAGAAAACAAATTATATGATGAGCAAAATAAAGAAGAGGAGGCAAGAATAAGAGCATCTAGTTACTTCAATATGGATCGATCAGTAAGTAATTCGGATTGTATTGGCTCGTTTAAGGAGTATCAGGATATAAAATTGAACTACATTAAGGGTGAAGATGAAGATGGTGCAGACAAAATAAAGTTTGAGGCTGAAAAGATGAGATTGGAGAAGGAATTAAAAGACCATGAAAGAAAGCTCTTCATTGTATGCATTCTCTCCTCTTTAATTTGGAATTACAATTTTGCTGTCTAAAATCTTAATTTGGGCACCTTTAAACTCCAATTAAATATTTTATTCAAAAGTCGTCCCCTTCTATTCTTCTAGCTTTCTTATTGTGGATCTGGACAGTTATTTCACTAAGATTGTTATATCTGGTGTATTATTTTAGTCATTCTTCTTGGTTATGATTATTGTATCTTTTTTTTAAAAGTGACGTGTTGGCTTTCTTTGAATATAATTTTTTATAGTACCTCTCAAACCACAAGCACCCATTTTACTGAAGACATAATTATGTAGGCTAAATGTTGCAAATGGATGAATTAATTGATGGAACTATCATCTTATTTAATGTTTTTTTTTTAATATGAATAACAGCTTAGAAAAAAGATAGAGAGATCAGAGAGAGAGATGGCGAATTTAAGAACTTTGTCAGGACCTTTGCTGCAAGATTCAGATAAAGAACTTCTTACTGAAGAAGAAAGATGCACTCTCAGATCAATTGGTCTAAAGATGGATCAGCATTTATTGCTTGGTACGAAAAATGCACCCTAATCATGAAAATTATTGCTCTGATACTCTTTATGCATGAATGCAAAGCAAATATCAAACTTGTAAGCAGTCGCAGAGTTATTTAGGCAGTTATTTCAATACGTTTTTATCTCTATTGGTCAGGGAGGAGAGGTGTTTATGATGAAGTAATTGCAAATGTACACCAACACTGGAAACACAGAGAGCTTGTGAAAGTAATTACAAAACAAACTGGGATTAGACAGATAACATACACCTCGAAGCTTCTTGAACTAATGACCGGTGGGACCCTTGTAGCAGTAGAGAAGGTCAGGAGTCATCATGTTATTATTATTTTCCGTGGGAAGAATTATCATCGACCGATAACACTGCTGCCTGATAATTTGTTGAATAAAAAAGAGGCCTTGAGGAGATCAATTGAGGCCCAAAGAAGAGGGGTTAGTGATTTCTTTTGTATGATATTTTATAAATCAAGCCCCTTATACCTATGTTTCTTTTATGAATATCTTTTGATTTGTTTATTTCAAATTTTTTTGCAGTCACTGAAATATTTTGCTCATCAGAGAGAGCAAGCAATCGAAGAGCTGAAACATAGACTGGTAATATCTTCCCTTGATAGACAAACTATCAATTTCTTAGTCATTAGATCTCTGATAAGAGAAATATTATAGTAAAAAAAAAAATCTATGTCATTTTTGTAGGGAGATTTGGATAAAGAATTCAGAGAGAAACTCCAAACAAATTGACTAATTGATCAAGCAATCAAGATGCTTGGTTGAAGACCGATCTGTATAGAGAAAGCAATTCATTATTATACTTGAATTTGTACATAGAGATGAACTTTTTCATTTTTAAATGTGAAAGCAATTGTAATTCTTATAACTGTCTATTGTTCCATTACTTGTCAATAACCGCTAGTGACAAAATCAACGAATCTTTCATAAGATGGATAATGTTGAAAAAAAAATACTTGATAATTGTGCTAATTAGCGCAAAAATAATACATTGTACAAAATTTTCATCATTATTCAAATATATGAGCTATTTATTACAAACTTTAGTTCGAATTCAAAATATTGTGGACTTGTAATTAAAAATTGTATGCAACTAGGTAGTGACCTTGTTGTTGAAAAATAAAGTACCTGTGCTTTTTTATTTTAAAATTTTGACAATCTGTAATATGATTTTGTTATGAATTCGCATCACGTGCCAAAGAGAATGTGAGCGTTCGTTGTTACTTTACAAACGGTCTTGAATTCACAAATGCAATCATATCATCATAACTTAAATAATCCAACCCAGTATTTTACTTACATTTTTCACAAAAAGCGTTCGTTGTTAGTTTTATGAACATTTGCGGATTCTGGAGTTAAAAAGATCTAATTATTCCTATATAGACAAAACTGACGTTACTATCCAGTAGAATCAAATGCTGAGCATAACGCGTTTTTACACACTTGATCGTAGAACACATTGTAGTAAAATGAAGATATACAATGATAAATAAGAAGAACCAAACGACCAGCCTCACTTCTAGAAGTTCCTAGTTCTAGTGCACTCGATCTCCCAATAGCAACGGACTAAATATATTTGCATATTTTGCTTCAGTGAATCTGTCACATCAAATCTGAACCATAAGATCTAGGGAAGTTCCGCAGTTCCTAAGCGAGTGAAATGTCCGGCCCCAAAAATATTAAGATTAAATATGTTGCTAATTTAAAATTTGGAAGCCGCGTCTTTGTTACCTTGTGGTTGTGGGTCTATCTATAAACCCAGGACCCAGGACCCAGGTCAAGCAGCCTCTAATCAAAGTACCAAACCAGTACCATCTCACCTCATTTGCTTTGCTCTTCCAATTGCAAACTGAGAAGAAAGATGGTGCTTATTGAGCAGTTCATTAATGAAGCTGAAGCCAGCGGCAGCGCAGTTGGGGCCAGGGGCAGGGCTGGGGCCGGGGCACAGAGGAGGCAACCAACCAAGCCATCAAAGTTATATCAGTGAGTCACTTTGAGTTCCAACTTGTTACTTAAAAAGAATTAACTGAGGAATCTTCCTTTTAGAATGCAAGGATTACTATTCATTTTTAGAATGCTATTGTTTATCTGATCCTTTCTTTTTATGATGATTTGGTTCTGCCCTGTGCCACTAATTCAATCTTATTGTAGCCATCTAAACCCTACAGATTTGTCCAATCAGTACTTAATTTCCTCAATTCTCCACGCATACTAAGATCCAATTGAACCTGCGTTGTCTCCCACTCAATTATTTTGTTGTGCAATCGACTTTAACAGATAGAAACAAAAAGAAGAAAAGAAAATATAATTAAGAGTTGCAATTGTAATTAAGATAGAAATCAGATGGGAAATTCTTGTCCCCTCAAGAGTTGACTTTGACTTATTAATTCCAGAGTAGTAACAAGTAAATATTTCCTCTTGCAGTGTGATTAACTATGCTTATGTTTATGAAAAAATAAAGAAAAAATTTGCTTCCTGCATGCAAGAAAGTGCAGATAATGGAGCCATGGCATTTATGATGAAGGAATTGGTAAATTTGGTCATTTTGTTTAAAATTTCTCATACCAAAATTAGTACCACTTGGTACACTTGGTACTGAATAAAATTCCCCTCTTTTCATAGGCTGGGGATTTGGCAGCACGCATGCATTTATCTGTGCCAAAACTACAATATGCCGAGCCACCGCCAGCTCAAGAACTTAGGTTCACTAATCTTATTCCAGCAGAAGTATTCACAAATAGACCGTTGGTCGGTGCTGACAACAATCCTCTCCAAATCGAGCTGGTAAATATTGAATCTGGCGAAATTTGTCAAGCATCATCTTTGGAAGTGGAGGTATTTGTCACTAGAGGCAATTTTCCCTCACACGATCAGAAGCTCAGAAAATGTAAAGCATTGAGTCCAAGGCCTAAAGCAATGAAACCATTGCTGGTTCAAGCCATTGCGACCAAAACCGCAAGGAAATGCCTCAGTCGCAAAACAAAATTTGTTGTGAAACTGCAGAATGGAAAAGCTGTTGTCAACGGCAAAATAACTGACAATTCAAAATGGGTCAGGACTGGAATGTTCAAGTTGGTTGCACGTGTCACACAGAGGAGATACCAAGGGAGGAGGATTAAGGAAGCTATATCCAAAGCCTTTACTGTCAGTGAATCTAGATTAGAAGGTACACAACTGCATTTTTTTTTCCTTTTGACATCAGGCGATCAATTTTTTCCCTTTTTTCTTTGAGATAAAATAATCACGTTTTTTTTTTCTGTTTTTATTATGAGTCTTTACAGGGCGGAAGCATGAAATCCCATATCCTGAGGATGAAACATGCAAGCTAATTAACGTGGGAAAGGAGTACCAAAGAAGATTAAAGGATATTAACATCAAAACTGTGCAGGATTTCTTGAACAAGTTAGAGTCTGACCCCGATGGCTTAAAGAAGGTAGCAGCAAATTAGCTAATTCTTATACCTTTCATGTTTTTTGTTTTTCTTTTTAAATAAGTAGAGTCAGAGACTCCACCGCTTTTATTAAACAAGCAATACCAATTACGATATCCAGACCTAACACAGATACATATAACCCTAACTAGCCCCGACACTGGTACCACAGTGCTTTAAATGCTATCTATCACCCTAGGAGTTACTACATATCCCCACAGAAAACCAACTTTGAAATAATAAAACTCCTATTCAAAATTAAACTAAAAGCCGAATTACAAGAAACTAAGGAATTACAAGACAACCTAAGGACAAGATAAACTCAACTAAACATGCTCCAAATACGTGGTTTTTCTCCCCCTTCAACAATGTGATACACCAAGAAATTACCTTTCATTTTGTTCAAATTTGGATAATTATGATCAAATTGCTGAGGTCCTCAACAATTACCATACTTAGCAATGCTGTTTTCCCTAATACTAAAGTTCAACATTCATTGCGAAATTAGACACTGGGCATGCAGAACTCGAAATGGGAGGCAACAGTGGAACATGCACGAAAATGTAGATTCAGCAAGGACGAGATAAACATCTCCAATGCCAGAGGAGATGGGACGGGTGATTCAATTTCCCATAATCTCTATAATCGACCGGGAAATAAGGAAGACACCAATGTAATTACCATGGTAAATTATATTATCTCTTTCTATTTTATTTTATTTCTTTTTTGGATATAAGTGGACTCAACTAACTTCCATTACCAGAAAATGTTCATGAGCCACTACAATATTACCCATAATAAACCTACCTTTAAAAAATATAGTTTGGGAAGAATCAATTAAGACATCGAGTTCTCATTAAAACATGGGTATTTTTCTGGAGTTCTATAGTTGCTATAGGCAATTTTTATACAAACCCCTTGGATTTTTTAACTGTCATATATTACTGGTTATTTGGACGCAGAGAGAAATAATAGAATTAGGACAATAAAACCAAGTTTTGGCGTGCACCAATGTATCTGATACCATGGGTATGAGTATAGTTTATTTCGTACCTAATAATGTCCAGAGGCTCACAAGAAAAACAAGTCATTCTGTCTGGTACCAATACAATTTACTGGCAAAACTAAGATCAACAAACTCTATAATGTACTTCAAGGAAACAGTTTTCTGTGATATACTTTACATGTTTGATTTCAAAGTTTATCTTGTATTCTTTTCTCAAGTGCGTGGAGGAACAAATGCATCCCGAGTTAAACTCAGAATCAGATCAGATGGAGGAACTACTCTCAAACATATCTATCCATGGAAACAGTGAATCAAGTAATTTACCATGATTTAAATTTGAAAGAATGTAGTTTTTCTTTCTTTTTTGTGTACATAATCTATCACCCGCTATCCTAAATATACCTGAATTTGTGAAATGTTGCTCAACGGACTAGCTAGAAGTACCAGTTTGTTCAATAAAAAAAGGAATTGTTTGCACAATATCTAGAAGGGAGTAGGTCTAATGAAGATGCTTTCTGGTTCAGCCAATAGCTCAGTATGAGTGTACGTCTCCTTCAGGCAGCGTTTAAAATACTGTACCTAAAGTTCAGAACACATAACTTCTTGCCAAGTGAACTTTTCCAGTTTTTCAAAGTTTCTACCTGGAAAACTGCCCTACCAGCCCCCGAAATCTGGTATCCGATTTTACTTGGTAGCCAGTCCAGTATTTAGAAAGCACCTTTAGGCGGCATCTTTTCCTTCTCTATTATTTGGGATTTCAATTATGAAACAAGAAACTATATTTCCATCTTCAACCTTAATTTGTTTTGCAGATGAGATTTCCGAAGGAATGGGGGAACAGTCAACTATACAACCACATTTCGTCCGATTTTTTAGTAATCAATGTAATATAATAATTTTAATCTTATTGTTAAGTTTATTTTAATTTGTCTTTTTCACTTTTGCATCATAATCTAATTGCTGTTTCTTTTTTTATGTTTAGGGATAAAAGATTATTACATTGATTGAGCTTTACTGTAGCAAGGATAATCAACGTCACTTCAATTGAGGATCAAGGACTGAGATATTGGTGTTCATAGAAATTGGGATGTAATCCATAGAAAAGAAAAACCACGGGTGCAACGGTTTTAATAATTTTTATTCTCTTAGTTTCATAAGGTTTTTTTCTTTTTCTTTTGCTGCCTTTAATTTGTTGCTCATCATCGTGCTATACACTGTATGACTTTTTGTGACTGTACATAAAATGGCAACATTAAATTCTACTGATTTGATTGCAATTTAATGTGATTCCGTTTTCTTTTGTTACAAATGTCTCTATGGCATGCTCATGGAAGTACTTCAATTATTGTGTACATTGTAATTCAATGTAAACTTTAGATGTTTTAAAATAATTGCAACTGATCTGAACGACTTAAGAAGTAATTCCTCAATTATTGGAACCAATTTGAAGAATAACTAGATGAATTGGGCCCAAACAAGATTAAGATGGGATTGCCTTGAGAACCAGCTCTTGGTCTAGTGGCAAAGAGAAATGCACCTTGACTCTTTGAGTGAAAGGTCGCAGGTTCGAAACCCGGTTGGGGGATCTTTCATAGACATTTAATTTAAAAATATAAGTTGGGTGGCTTAGACCTCCAATTTATCTTAAAAAAAAAGATGGGATTGCCTTGGATTCAGGTTAGGTTCTCAGGTTGTGATTTTGGGTCATTTTCAAATCTCGATTTGATCATGTTCTGTTCTTGTCAAGTTTATGATTGTCTGGTTTTGATTTCTCTTAGGTTTGAGTCATATCTAATTGGGTCAGGTTTTGAATCGGGAGTCTCGAAATTTAAGTGATTTCAGGTCTTTTGTTCAAGTGAGTTTGACTTTTCAAAAATTGTGATGGATTGGATCCAGATCAAGACAGATCAGGCAAGCCCTTTTGTATCAGAGACTGACAATCCCACTCTATAAAGATATATATACCAAAGCAACCATAAGAATTGTCATGAATTGTTTCCGAGCATTGCATCGCGAAGCTCGAACTTACGCGATTATGGGGAGTGACATCCCACAAGTTTAGGCAGCTTTATTAAAGCACTAGTATACTGTGTGATCACCACAATCGTCATTACATTTTTGAAGATGTGTAATGGAATTGTAAAGAATGTTCCAATAAGAGTTTGAAATTAAAGTAGAATTAGAACATCATTGTACAAGGGGAGTGAGATAAGTAGAGAGCTGATATGTGGGAACACTCACAAAACGTTATTTATGAGAGCTTCAAGTAGTCCCAGTTTTAATTGCTGATGGCTTGGGTGGTTGAAGTTTTGTAGTTGGAGTTGGGGACGGCATGTTCTTCGGATTAGTGAACCAGGTGGTATAGAGGAAGTGCTTGTGGGGCCCATTGTGGCAGCATATTTGCCTGAGTTTCTGCCTCTCTCTCATCCACCTGAGCATAATCTTCATTTGCCCCTTGCTTGCTAGGCCTCTCGATCCCATTTCCTGAATAATTAGAAAAATGCAGAGGAAAAGCATAGAGATGGTTCAAAAAGAAAACAAAGGGAATTATTTTAAGTTAAAATAGAGTGACTAGTGAGTAGACCTGTCAAACGTGGTAAGTGGCAACGGAAATAGGTATTATCGTTAACGTTATGTTTAATTAAACAGCACACATATTAATGTCGCTAACTATTTCGTTTAGTAAACGGAAGAAAATTCATTGCCACATAACGTTTCGTTAAAATTAAACGGAAAAACGAATTAACGTTTAAATCGTTCAAATTTAATACATGCAAATTTAATACATAAAAATTAACGTTCAACACAATACATGCAAATTTAATACATAAAAATTTGACAAATTGTTTCGCCCAGCAATATTGTTTCATCCGGCAAATTCCATACAATATTGCTTCACCCAGCAAAATATCAAACATGCATAAAATTCCATACATCAAAACAATTAAACAACCCAAACATGCAAAAAACAAATCCAGTAGCAGCTAGTGTACAACAGTACAAGTACAACCAAATAACCCAAACATGAGGCCTCAGCCAATGACACAATCAGCTAAATTACACCAAAAAACATAGAATTGAAGCCTAAATTGCAATCCACAACTCCAACCCAGATCTCAACTCCCTTCTCAGAAATTCTAAATACCAATCTCAACCAATGACTCAAAAAAAAAAGCATCATCATAGAAGATCGTCGCTTAAGATCTGAGGAGCCAAAGAATTGCAATCTAGGCTTCATTAAGTATCATACATAATACATTCACCAATCTCGGCCAATGGGTCAACAAAAGAAAGCAAACATAGAATCATATTACTACTAATGATATTGATTGGCTTACTAACACATAACAGCCACCAAGCCAAGATTCCCAACACAGCCTCATTCTTCAATGTCACGCTCACAACCTTCATCTAGGGCCCACAGAAGATCACCAAAATTATGACCATTCTCTGAAAAATAGAAACATTGAAACATCAACAATCAATATGTATCTTAGTAGTTGACAATTGTGTGATATAAATTAAAAAATAACTAATAAATTGAATAAAGGAGGATGAATCATACCAGAAATGGATGCCCGCAACCAATCCTGAGCACATATTAGTGCTTCTACGCTCTCATCAGTCATCATTGAGAGAGCTCCTAACTGGACTAAGAACTCTACCACCTGTAGAGAAAGCAGATTCAGATGCGACGGTTGATATCGGGACAGCCAAGATGTCCCGACTTAATCGAGACAAGACTGGATACTTCGGAACCTTCAATTTCCACCAAGCTAGAATGTCAAACTCTTCATCCAGACTTGCTGCATCAAGACCACCACCTATTTTGACAGAATCAATATATGAATAAATATAAAAGACAAGGTAAATAAAAGCAAAATTATTAATATAATTATACAAATATCATCACCTAAGTAGTCCTCTAACTCTGATTTTTGGGGTTCCGAGTCCTTCAATTCTTTTATGAAATCTTTTAGTCCAGCCCTTGTATTGCTACTAGTGGATGCATCTTTCTTTTGTCTGTTAAGTAAATTATCCAAGTTAAAAGTAAATAAATAAAAATGTAGTTTGAATCAAGATAAAACCGGTAATAGCAAATAAATTTGTACCTTTTTGACATGCTAGATTTGTTTTGGTTAGATGGAGCAATTTCTTCCTCATACTCTGTGAACAGTACTGTAATGTGCTTTCTCAACTTGGCCATGAAACTATCACAAGCTTCAGGACACAATTGTTTCATATAGTACTCAACAACAGCAAGCTTGCATCTAGGATCAAGCACACAAGCTATTGCTAACAGTGAATTATCAATTGTCCAATACTTGTCAAACTTGGCATCCATTTCAGCCCCCATCTGGACAATGAATGGATATGGACTAGTACACATATTTTTAATTGTAAGGTAAACCTCACAAAACTCAGTAAAAAATAGGTTCAAGGTAGGATACTTGGTGCCACTCAACTTCAAAGTGGCATCATAGAAAACTTTTAACTTAACAACTAAAGCTTGCACTGCCTCCCATTGAAAATCAGATATGCTTAGGGGGTACCTCTTATCAATAGTACCATATCTAGAAATTGCTGGCTTGAGCTCCAAGGCCAGCTCCAACATCAAATAAGTGGAGTTCCATCTTGTAGGAACATCCCAAGCTGGTTTTTTGAAGAGAACATTGACCTGAAACAAACAACAATTAAACAATTAATTAAAAATCAAAAGATAACCAAAATTTAAATATTGGCCTCAAGTAACAGTTATACCTGAGAGCAAGCAAGCTTGAATTTCTCCATTCTTCCTTGCGAATGACGAATGTACTTCATCGTCTCACGTATATCTCTTATCTCATTTTTCAAAACATCGAGTCCATCTTGGACAATCAAATTCAAGATGTGACAGCCACATCTCTGGTGGAAGAGGTTACCATCAGCTGGTAAGTCCTCTTTAATGGATGTTGTGGCCAAAAGATAATTAATGCAAGCATCATTGGAAGATGCATTATCAAGGACAAGACAAAAGGTCCTTTTATCCAAATTCCACTCGACCAATTTGTCATAAAAAGCTTCAGCTATATGTTTACCAGTGTGTGGGCTAGGCAAAGCAACAAATGTGATGATTCTTTTTCTCAAAATCCAACCATCATCAATATAATGACAAGTAATTGCCATAAAGCCCCTATCTCTACCCTTGTTGGTCCACAAATCACTAGTAAAAGTAAATCTACAGCTAAGGGAGCCCAAGTGCTGATAAAGGTTAACTTGTTCTTCTTCATAAATCTTTATGCAATCTGCCCTAAGGGTGTTTCTTGATGGAACTTTAAAACAAGGTTGCAACTCACTAAGAAATTCTCTCAAGAAAAAGTGATTCACACAGTTGAAGGGATATTCATGAGCAATTACCATCTTTGCCAAAGCCTTTCTAGACTTCATTTGATCAAAAACCCAAGGTATAATTTTCTGTCCTTCTATATAAATAAAAAAAATAAATAAATTAGCTCAACTACACAAGCATGCATTATAAAAAAAAAATCAAGCATGCATTAAAAAATATTATACCTTGTACTTTAGCAGCTTGCAACATCTTTTGTAAAGCATCAGGCTTATTTCTTGGATATTTTTTGCACCCTTTTTCAATATGATTCCTCATTGAACTTGTGCCCCTTTGTTGGCCTCGCAAATACTTCACACCACAAAATTTACAAGTGGCAACATAGCTGCCATCTTCTTCAGTAGATCCCCTTATGAAATATTGCCAATATTCAGAAGTGGTCTTCCTCGTTTTCCTCTTTTTAGTGTTGACTCCTTCCTCTTCACAAGCTGGTGCTTGAGCACCATCTTGCTGTTGCTGAGGGTCATTAATGGCCTCAGCCTGTATCCTATCAATTTCCTCTGGGGTCTCAAAGTTCAACCCAGGACCCATGCTAAGGCAAAAAAATTTCAGTAACAGATAAATACCAAGTTCAAATTCAAGCATGCGTATCAAGTTCAAATTGAAGCATGCATTTTATGAACAAATATATCAAGTGTAGTAATCAAGTTCAAGTAATCAAGTGTAGCATCCATCAATGCACAGATAAATACCCATCATTCAAATAATCAAGTGTAGCATCCAATTCAAATTCAAGCATGCATATCATTCAAGTATACTAACGATTTAAATTCAAGCTACAGACAAAGTTATAAAACATACTCATCGTCAGCATCAATATCTGACTCTGATGGATCATCTCCTCTGTCCATTGAACTCATAGTATCTGTTCTTATAGCCAGGAACTAAATCTGCTAATATGGACACAAAGTTAAAAAAGAACCAAATCTAATATAAAAACTACTGCTAATAGACACAGAATCATTATGAGACACGCTTATGCTGAGGCGCCAATCATCCACAATAATCGTCAGTTATGTCAGGTTAGAGCATTCTTAAATGGCCATATTTTCATCATTTATGAAGTCAAACATGAACAACTCATTATTTATTTATTTTTTTTGGAGATAAACTCGAGGGTATTTTTGAGCTACAGGACACAAGAGCTTTCCTTTGGAGGTTTTTTCTGAGCTACAGAACTGTTACTGACATCTTAGCTCGAAATTTCAAACTATTAAGAATTATCAAATGGCACAGAACCACAATAGAAAGTTAAAAAGAAAAAGAACCAAATCTAATATAAAAAGAAAAAGAATTAATATTGAATAAAATTGAGGGTTTTACCACAATATAAAGTTAAAAAGAAACTGCTAATAGACACAGAATCAAACCACAATATAAAGTTAAAAAGAAAAAGAATTAATATTGAATAAAATTGAGGGTTTTACCTTTCCTATTTGTCTTTCTTCTCCTTCCTCTAATCCTCTCTGCCTCTCTTTCTTTTTTTGCCTTTGAAACTTTCTACCGTTCTGCTGTTCTTCCTCATATAGCCGAGAGGAAGTAATGATGGCTGATGGCAACATGGCCCTGACAAACGATCTCATCGCCGCTTTCCAATAAAACCTTATCTCAGCCAGTCAGCCGTTTAAATGCTGCCGGATTTTTGGAAATGACACACGGATCGTCAAATAAATACAACCCATCACCTATCAGCCTACCAAATCATGACTTTGGGGTTTCGAGAGAGAGAGACAGAGAGAACTAGAATACTAGACTACTACTAGTCTACTACTAGAGATAGTATACTCGAGTGATCGGAAAAAAGAGGAGCGACTCTTGGGGTTTCGAGAGATAGGGAAAAAAGAGAAGAGAGAGACACAGTACTCTCGACTCTCGAGTGAGCGGCGCATAGGAACCCTAAGTACAGCACACCCCTATCTCTTTGACCCCTCTCGTAAACTCCGCACTCCTCTGCTCTTAAAAAAATTTCAGACATGTAGAATATTATACGGAATAACGAAATAACGATAACGGAATACCCTGTTTCATTTACCGTTCCATCTATGTGTCTATATACCGGGCTATTCCGCGTTCCGTTTCGTTTATATTACGGCAGAACCGATACATCCGTTAATCGTTCCGTTTTTTATTAACGTTACGGCAAAACGAGTTAACGTTTTCCGTTGACAGGCCTACTAGTGAGTAGTGAGTAGTGAGTAGTGAGTAGAGTAGACAGCTAAGACAGGACATATGATCGAGCATGTTGCGTCTTGCGTGCAGAAAGAAGAATGAGCGACCCTGACGTGGTCCCAGGTGTCAGAGATGGTGAGGGGCCCGTGCTCCTTGACGACGTGGAAGATGGAAGCTGAGCCTGAGGACAGCTGGACGGGCTTCATCTTGGGCTTGCCTTTCTTCGCCGCCCAAACACCATCTAAATCTAAATCTAAATCTATTCTTACTCACTTGTAAGCCACGCCACTATCCGATTAATAATCTCTCTCTCTGTCTCTCTGGCCCCACAGCCCACTGCCCTAGTCTTTCAAAATCGAGCAATAGGCAATAGCTCCACTGCTCGGATCCAGATCCTGTGTAACAGTGTAAGTATCTCCTTCTCAATCATTGAATTTTTTAATTATTAGCGTGTTTTATCTAAGTATTAACATAACTGGTATTTTTATAGGCAAACATAAAAGACTAAAATTTAAAATTCTTATAATTGTTAATAAATTGGTACTCCATGCAATTATCATATTGCGCGAACTGTTTTTTTTTTCCTCAAACCTTATAATATATGTTTTTTAAATTTTTTTGAGACGCCCTCAATAGTTCTCCATATAATTATATAAGTCCATAATTAAAAAAATCTTACACTAAAAAATTTTCCATATATTTGTAAATAAGTACACAAATTTAAATAGAGAAATAAAATTTTAAAAGGTTTCAAACAATCAAGGAATGAAACTGTGCATAAACATTAAATTTTATGTGGCTTAGAAAATAGCCTAAAATATTTTATAGTTCTATAATTAGAAAATATTATATGAGGGAATTCGTCATATAACTGTGAGCTAGCATATAAATTTTCACAGCGAAACGATTTTTTTAAGCCCTCGAAACAATTAAAAAAACAAAAAAAAAAATTTCAAATTGAAAAATGAAGCCATCCATTGTTGAACGAAATAGAGATAGACACAGGAGAGATGCACCTCCCAATTCCCAAACGGCTCTATTGCCAACGAAGAGAGAGAGATGCATGGGCAGATTGTCTGTGACAATTTATTTTTTGAATGTGTTTGATTCTTGTTTTAACTGTCACAGAAAATCTTAAAATTTTATAGAAACCACGTGACCCGCCCACATGACAGACATCAGATCTTCTATAACCATCCTCATCTATTTGTGTTTGAAATTTGGCCACATTGATTCCTCTAGGAAGTTACTGAAGAAAGAGCAAAATGGAGATTGCGTGCGGATCATTTGCAGTAACAATAAAATCATTATCATAATCATGCAGATGAAAAAATATATTTACATTTGTATTACAGAAGATAATCGACAAAAAGAGAGAAGAAAAGCAAAAGGCACTTAGGCACATATAAATGAATCAACCACGGTAGCACGTATGAATTGATTTTGTATCGCATTGCTTCAATGAACTAGGAATAGGGGCCCTGACCCCTGAGCCCTGCCCCTGCTGGCTGGCTGCTGCATATCAACTCAGACTACTAGAGAGAGGCGAGATGAGATGAGATCAGATAATGTCCCCACTCCCCAGTGAGAAGCAACAGAGACGTCGGACTATGCCAAAATTGAGTCTTGAGTCTTGACTATTCCGAAATGGCAAGGAGAACAGGCCGCCAGGTTCGTCTGAGCAACCGGTTCCTTATCCCCACGAATCTCCATCCACCACCTCGACCTCCGGCGACGGGACCAGCTCTCCCCGCGGCGGAGGCACCGGCGCATGGAACACGTTCGCTGGTCTTGGCCTTGGGCGAGGACACGAACAAATCCCTGAGCGTACGGCTGTTGTCCCTCAAGAGGCCCTTCTGCTCCTGCTCCTGCTCCTCTTGGTCGATTGGGAAAGGGTCGCGATCGGGAGAGGAGATGAGGCGCCGCAGGGTTTTGGTTTTGGTTTTGGTTTTGGTTTTGGTGTTGCTGTTGGGGTGGCGGCGTCGGCGTCCGTGCTGGCGTCGGTGGAGGCGGAAGCAAGGCGGAGCGGGGCTGCGGGAAGGGCTAGGGCTAGGGCTAGGAGGCGGTGCGGCCGTGCATTGGGATTGGGTGGCGACGAGGAGGAGGACCTTGAATCGCTGGAGCGCCGCCATTTGCCTGCCTGCCTGCCCTGCAATTCTCTCGCTCTCTCTCCACTCTCCACTCTCCACTGACTGACTGGAGAAAGCAATTATAATTATTATGTTTGCGCTTCTGTTTACTTTATTACTATCCATCCAAACAAATAAAAGTAATTATAATTATAATTATTATGTATAAAGTTTTGGTATCCGATACCGATACATGTTCAGTTAACTTGTCACAATAATGTCACATGAAGCAGGTCCATATGTACCTAGTGGCTAGTGCATAGGGAAGAGAGAGCCAGGCAGGAGGGGTGAAGGGTCCCTCAGCCCGGAATCGTATCCTCTGCCCATCTTATTAAGATGGGCACTCTGCCCATCTCTCAGCGTGGACCGTCCGATCTAGATGGACGGTTCGATGTAGAGCGCACCATTTATTCCTCAAAAAAAAAAAGTTTTCTTCTCTTCCATCTGGCCTCTCGTGACTCTCGTCTCTCTCTCTCACTCCAGAAAAGAAAATCGAAGAGAAATTGAAGTCGATCGAAGCTCTCCGTCGACGCCTGATCCGCTGCTCGCCTCCTCCCTCCACCGCCTCCGTTCACTCATTCACAACTCTGAGGAGACCTACGACCTGTGAGCCTTGCTGTAATGCCAACAGCTCTTTTAGGGAAGAAATCGACAGTCCAAATAGACATTTCTGACAGGTACTTTCTCTATTTTTGATATTTTTCTTATGTATGGGTAAAAATCTTTGCGATTTTTCATCTGCTTTTTCAGTAGAAAGCTCGTCAAAGCTAGTACCAGTATTGTTAAGAAGTCTTCGACACGTCATATAATCCCAAAGTACCCAAAGACTTAAATATAGTTAATAAAAAAGGTTAGTCCTATGTATTCCGGATTTTAGAAAAATTGTTGAAACTATATGAAATTTGAGAACGCCTGAAATCAAGAAACATTCCTCAGCTATGTATCTAGAGTCTAGACTATATTAGAATGCTGTATTGGGACTCAAATATGTATCTTAGTGGTCTATATATACTTGGAGATTGTCTCAGATGAAATTTTGGTGACTTTTGATTGGTTTTCAGCTTGATGCATGCCTTTTTAAAAAAATGAATCTATGAGGGATTTTGTAAAACAGTAGGGGGTGTTAGTTACTTAGTTTTAGGAATTTATTTACTCGTGTCATGTATTTTGTAAATCTGACTTAGTCTGATATTGTTAGCTTACACATTATTTTTTCATAGTTAACAAAGCCTATGCCTAGCTTCATGTACTAAATTGATTAGTGATTTTTCTCTACCGGGCTTAAATTGCATTAATTTACTTTTCAAATTTGATGTCGATTTTTTTTGAGGTTACCAATACTTCTTTTAATTAGAAGCTAGTAGTTAAATTTGTTGTCTTTTGTATCACAACATGGTTGCAAGGTCTCTTACAACAAATACTTGATGCTGCATATCTAATTAATAGCTTGCGCCTTAGAGCCTTTCAACCTACCAACAGTAAGATGCTATCCAAATTTGCAGTGAAAGTATAATTGAAAAATTATGATTGACATCGTTTAATTGAAAAGTGTAACTGAAATATTTTATCATTTTTTTATGAAAATTATTTGCACTGTTGTTGTTTTTTTCAGATACACAATGAGTCAAAGCAGTTGAAGAAAATAGAAGGCAATTGGATAATTCGACCATGCAGTTGAAGCAATTGAAGAAGTTACTTATTATTGTAACTTTGATTTTTGTACTTTCAAAATGAAGATGACGGGTTATTTATTGTATTGGATGCTCGTTTCACTTATGCATACTTTTGAGTTAATTACTTCATGTGTTGGTACCATAGTCTAGCTTTTGTAATGAACAGTAAGCATGTATTCTTGAGTAAATTACTATATGCACATTTAGCACAAAAGCTGTACCATATAAAACAACATGTGAACTAAATGAAACAACAGCATTTGAAACAAAGAGGAGGGTTTGAGCACGGGTTGAAAGAAAGGTTTTAAGTGATTCGTATTCTTTTTAGCGTGATTTTTTTTATCTCAAGAACAGAAACATTCTAATATAATACCAAGCATTATTACCATTGTTAACTTTATCGGATTCAGAATTCGATTCCTTCTGTTGGCTTCCTTCAAATATTTCAAGTGTAGAAACATTCAAAGTATAATATTGTAATTCCTTCAAATTTAGATCTATCATTTAGTTTATGAACAATTGCATTGCAGAGATGATCTATTTCATACATTAAAATCTTTCTAATTACACACCAGCAAATTACCAGTAAAATATTATTTGTTTAATCAAAAAATGAAAGAATAAGAAAAATGAAATCGAAAAAAATATCACTTGAAATTATGACATATGATAGGAAAAGAAATGCAATTAAGCATAAAGGTCATCTTGACAACTTAGCGGCCACCACCTCTAAGGCTGCACCATGACTTTTTTCTAGCTACGCCATGGCCTTGATGCCCTTCTCTCTCATTTTCCTTGTGCAGAACTAATTTCATCCTCTGGCTTTGACTTTTGAGTACTCATTCAAACAGAAATCACATCACTGCAATAGCATTTACCCAGAGTCAGTATAAGTAAAGAATGTATAGCAGATACAAGGCTCAAAATCAGCAACACTAGACCACACGAAGGTGATTTAACGATAACAACCTTTTTCAGCATCAACACTGTATATTATGATAACTCATTCTGAAAAATTTATCATGATTATCAAGAACATACCTCTCTCTTGAAATTAGTTACGAATATTATGACCTTTTTCAGCAGGATTTGTGTAACAATAACTAAGGCTAGCAATGGTCTGTGCAATAGCTTGTTTTAGACTAATAGTGGTAAAACCAAGAAAAACAAAACCATTATTTTCCATTATCGGTACAGAGTACATAATTACTGATAAAATTTCCAATTTTTCCATCTATTTTATATTTCGTAACTCCAATGACCTCAGCCTATATTTCATACAAAACCAAGAAAAGCAAACCCTATATGAAAAATAACAACAAACAATTACATCAGTCTGTTGATGGAGATGCTTCGAGAGAGAGGAGACGATGCACCATGTCGAGGAGGTCGTTGCCATGGTGGACCACGGGGCAGGCTGAGGTCGAAGAGCTCGGCCAACAAAGGTCTAGGAGACCTATTGATCTCTTGGCGGTGGAGATGCTTCGAGAGAATAGGAGGCGGTACACCTCGATCGGATCGCAAAGAGAAACGGAGAGAGAGCAATCTAGGTTTTTCTTCTGGCGCGCTCGAGAGAGAGAGCGCTGCGCGATTGACTCCTTCGGCGATTCAGAGAAGGAAATATTTTTTGTTTTGTGTTTTTAGAGATAAATAGAGCGCTGTAAATCCAACCATTCATTTAGATCGGACGGTCAGGTACGAGAGATGGGCAGAGTGCCCATCTTAATGGGTGCGTTTGGATCGTTGGAAGAAAGAAGAAGAAGAAGGAAGAAGAAGAAAAAAAATTATAAACAATCCAAACTCTTCACAAAATTACACACTTCCCGATACTTCTTCCCTTCTTCCCTTCTTCCCACACCTATCCAAACGCACCCAATGAGATGGGCAGAGGATACGGTTCCCCCTCAGCCCAGTCGCCCTTTTCTCAAAAGGCTTAAGGCGTACAATCATTGCGTACACCGTTCTATCATCATTCTTCATTGCTTTTTCGGGAGGTCTTTTCTAGACCACGTCTACGGATCATTCCAAAGGACCTCAAAGGCACGCGACGCGACTACGCGAGTGGCGTGAGTGCGTGACGACGTGAGACGGTGAGGTCAGGCCCCAAACTAACGCAAACAACAAATTCAAATCAGACCATAATAAAGGATGAGGTTACTGTTACTGAGTAAGTGTTCGGGTTTGGATTCTAATCCTTAGCTCACTGAAAGGTGCCCGCTAACAGGGGCGGATCCAGTGGTGGGGCGGGTGGGGCTAGAGCCCCACCTACCGCCGTCGAGCCCTGAAGCCCCTCTTTAGCCTAAATGAATTTTTTCAACCATTGGAGCACTCAAAGGTGGGGCTGAAGAACAGAAGAAGAAAAACCGTTCGATCAAATGATTCATTAGAGCACTCAGCCCCACCTAAATATTTTTGCTAGATCCGCCACTGCCCGCTAACAGCTATGACATCAACTTGTCACTTCTCTACTTGTAGTCATGTGGTGGTTGCTATTTCACTCAACTACGGCTACCTACCTCTGTGGTTTTCATAGGCCTAATTTAATTACTTTATTTTTTTTCCCATCAAAATTGCGGCAACATTTGATAGTTTTTTTTTTTTTTGGGCATAAATTCCAAAAAAAAAAAAAAAAAACTCGGTCGATGCACATATGGATATTTTTTTTATTAATTTATGAAGCAATATTAAGAAGGGATGGTAATAAATTGACACTTTTTTTTTTTGGTCGAGAAAGCCCGTGGGCACAACTATTATAAAAACAAATTCAGTTGGTTACAATGTTCATAGAAGGATTAAAAAATGGGTATGTAAACCCTTTGACAGAAATATTACTAATCCTAGCATAATTGGCCAAAAAATGAGCATCTAAATTGTTCTCTCGTGGGACGTAGGAGCAAATGAAACCAGGCCAGCTTCTAAACTCATTTAAGAGGTCCATAGCTGCATTGAAATCTTGCCAATTGACTGAGTCAAGCGGCACTCTCCCATCTACCAGTTGTTGTAACATGTGGCAATCAGTAAAGAAGATGCATTGTGTGATATTGAGCCGCTCCACTGCTTTCAATGCCATATGCATGGCAAAGATTTCTGATTGAAAAGGAGAGGATACACTACCTGCACAGAGTTCATATTGTATCAGTATTCCCTGGTAACATACCACATATGCCCAACCTCCATTAGAAAGATTGCTGAAGGAGCCATCAACAAAACAGCTTATTGCAATGAGGGGATCCTGAGTTGAGATTGCATGCCAAATGTGCCTGAGTGGTTTTGGTATTGTCATGGTATTAGAGAGCTTAGAAAGGCGGTCAAATGCGGCACCCATGTGAGAGATTCTGTTAATTGACAGTCGGGTTCCTCTAAAAATTGTGTCACATCTTTGTTTCCAAAAGCCCCACAGGAGATTAGCAAATTGAACGAACTGCTCCCCTTGTAGCCTTTGGCTGATGGCGTAGAGCATTTCTGTGCAGTTTGAAGGGAGCAGTTCGGTTCTAATCGCAAAACCAGATGAGAACCACAGTGATCTAGCGAAAGGGGCAGTGGAATAAAACATGCATGGTATCCTCGGTTCCCTGATCACAAACAGAACATGGAGGTGTTACCTGGCCCAATTTTGCAGCATATGTACCTCTGGTAGGGATAGCATTGGTCAGCAGTTTCCAAAGAAACAGTCTGACTCTGGGTAACAATCCTGGGCAATACCAAATTATCTTGAGCAAATCTGTTTGCATAGGTTGTAGCTGTTGCACAGGACCTTGAAGTAAGCTACAAGCTCTTTTAAGAGAAAATTTGCCAGATTTAGTACCAGAGAAAATTAAGCGGTCCCCGCTTGAAGCATTCCTCATTGGTGGATGTGGTCGTGTACTAATGATGTGTAAAGCTGGACCTGTGCCTAGAAATTCTGCAAAGCTTCTCATGTGACCAAGCCCTTCCTTGATTTACCGTAAGGTCAGTTATCATTAAGTTTCTTTGGGTTGCTCCTCTCGGTTTCAGCACCTTCCAGAAATGGTGCCATGGTTCACCAAACACAGAACACTTGTCTCCTGTACCCAATTGCCAAGAGATACACGGTTGCAGCACATGGCGGGTGTTGAGTAAGGCTCTCCAAAGCTTTGTGCACGCTCTTGGCATACCAGCAAACCACAAACAGTTAGATGAAAGGTATTTTGCCTTCAGTAATTGCACAAAACGGTACATCCTCAAACTCTTTGCTTGCCAACTTCCACAAAGTTTTCAGCATCATGGCACCATTGATGACATTAATGTCCCTCAACCCTAACCCTCCCTGGCTTTTGTGTGAGGTTAGTTTGTGCCATGCAACTAAGTGCATTTTTTGTTTCCCTCCACTTTCCCAGAAGAAAGTTCTAATAAGAGAGTTAATTCTTTCAGCCACTGTTGCTGGTAATGGCCCCCCCGCAACACTATAGAGGACCATAGGTTCTATAACCGATTTGATAAGGGTGATCTTGGCTAGTTGTGACAGAGTTCTGGCCGTCCATGAGTTGATTTTCCTTTGGATCTTGTTGATAAGCTCAGAAAAATGGGACGGTCTAGATGCACAAACGGGCATGCCCAGATAGACATGTGAGTTATTCCCTAGTGTTGCATGAAAGATGGTCGTGATGCAATTTCTTTCAGGCTGAGGTGTGTTTCTTGAGAACCAAACCCTTGACTTTTCATGTCCAATGCTTTGACCTGAGAATCGACAGAATTGTTGCAAAACTGAATCTGTTTGCAACGCCTGCTGCACTGTTGCTTCACCAAAAATAATTAGATCATCAGCATACATGATTGTGGTCAAAAGAGGAGCCCCACGCGCTATGCGAATGCCTGCGAGTAGGCCCTGTTGTGCTTGGAAATCCATCATCCTTGAAAAGATATCCATACACAGAATGAAAAGATATGGCGATAGCGCGCAACCCTGCCGCAAGCCTCTTTTAGGTGTTATAAACCCGTCTGCTTGGCCGTTGAACAGGATATGAAATCTTGCATTGGTAACACATGCTTTGATTCAATAGATATATTCTCCTGGGAACCCAAAGATCGCAAGAACCCGAAATAGAAATTGCCAGTTCATTCTATCAAAGGCTTTGGATAGGTCACATTTGAAACAGAAGCTGTGGGCCGCATATCTAGAGGAATTGAAAGAGTGCATAACTTCTCGCAAAACTATGACATTTTCAGATATTTCCCTCCCTGGTGTGAAAGCAGTTTGTGTTGTAGAGACCAGATTTGCAATCACTCTTTTCATGCGAAAAGCTAGCACTTTTGATATGACTTTGTACACAAAGTTACAAACCGAAATCGGTCTATAATCTGTCACTTTTGAAGGTGCATCAGTTTTTGGAGTCAAGATCATGTTAGAGGCAGCTAAGTTAGGGTCCATAATGCCAGTATTGAAAAAGGAGTGTACCTCACTTAGTACCACACTGAAAAGGTTTGTGTCGCACCCTTCATCAGCAATAGTTGACCCGTACTGCTGCACAAAGTCTTCCTTAACCCTCTCTAGAAACACAAATGGTGCACTCCATCCAAATCCGTTGTTGGCCACCACCAGAAACACTATCATTAGAAATATACAAAATGAACTTTTATTTTACATATGAAATTATTAATACTGTATTTCTTTTACATTATAAGGAACAAAAAAAAATACCGAAACGCTTCTCAACAAGGAAATGGAAGGTGTGACCATCGCATGAGTAAGTGAATTTGTTGCTATTTGAAGGCAACTTGGCCAAACACTGAATTGCAAATGTTCTGGTATTTCCAGAAAACCAGTTCTGCTCAGCTAACACCACCTTCTCCTTGGCGACAAAGCTATATATAAGAGGTTGATTATTCATTATCGTTCTTCTCTAATCTTCCTAATTGATCTAAAAATAATATATTTATTTTAACATAACTGGTATTTTTATAGGCAAACATAAAAATGAGTGGCTAGTGTCAAACATATAGGACACGTATACTTATCCAACGCGATAAAATTTAAATTTTTAAAATTAGAATGGCCGATCCAAACCGCTCAAATTGTTCTATGTTATAAAATCTTCATGGAGACCAAATTTTATATTTTTTCAAGTTTTTTTACTATTTTTTTGGAATTTTTCAATATGCTCAATCTAAAAAGTTCTGAACCCTCCAATTTTAAAAATAAAAAAAATAGTTAGAAAATATGAAAAAATTTAAAATTTGATTTTCAAGAATATTTTATTATAGAGATCATATTGAGCGGTTTGGATCGACTGTTTGAAATTTTAATATTCGACGTTTGGATCGTGTTTGACGTCTTATATGTTTGATTCTAGCATTACTCAACATAAAAGACTAAAATTTAAAATTCTTAATTGTTAATAAATTGGTACTCCATGCAATTATCATATTTCGCGAACCTTTTTTTTTCCTCGAACCTTATAATATATGTTTTTAAATTTTTTTGAGACGCCCTCAATAGTTCTCCATATAATTATATAAGTCCATAATTAAAAAATCTTATGATCGACAATTCTTCATATATTTGTAAATAAGCACACAAATTTAAATAGAGAAATAAAATTTTAAAAGATTTCAAACAATCAAGGAATGAAATTGTGCATAAACATTAATTTTTATGTGGCTTAGAAAATAGCTTAAAATATTTTAGAGTTCTATAATTAGAAAATATTATATGAGAGGATTCTTCATATATCTGTGAGCAAGCATATAAATTTTCACAGCGAAACGATTTTTTTAAGCCCTCGAAACAATTAAAAAATAAAATCATATTTTTTCTCAAATTGAAAAATGAAGTCATCCATTGTTGAATGAAATAGAGATAGACATAGGAAAAATGCACGTGCATCCCAATTTCCAAACTGCTCTACTGCTAAGGAAGAGAGAGAGAGATGCATGGGCATATTGTCTGCGACAATTTATTTTTCGAATGTATTTGATTTAGGCATCAAATCTTCTATAACCATCCTCATCTATTTGTGTTTGAAATTTGGCCACATTCTTATCCAATGCAACAATAGATCCAGCGAAAATTACTGTTCTTATCATCTGTAACCATCACCATTTATTTGTGTTTGAAATTTGACCACATTCTAATCCGATGCAACAACAAATCGGACCAAAATTACTGTCGGGAGCACTATTGGCCAACAGTGTTGAATTCAAATTTAGAACTTGGATCCTCACTCAGCTTTAATATATGTTTTGATTTTGATTTAGTGGCTGCAATTGCAAACACACCAACTACTCTCCTCTTGCCTCTGCTTTGTTGCTCTGTTCAATATATTCAATTAAATTACATTATTACTATTATTCTATCTTGAGCCGTAAGGCATTAACTAACGGAATACTTTCTCTAGTCGCGTCCTATTTCTATAAACTATGGGGGCGTTTGTTTGTGTAGTAAGGGGTTGCATAAGTTAAGGATGCTTAAATATTTATGTAGTGTTATTTAATAGATATTTGGTTGTGTAGTAAGGATGACTAACTTAATGCATGCATATATTCATGTCAAAAGACTAAAATGCCCTTATATTCATGCCTTTGATTAATTATTATTCTTAAATCATTATTATTAATAATTGATATTACTTCTTAAATATTATTAATTATAATAATTAATCTTTATTATTAATTATGATTTTAATAATTATTGTTACTTATTAAATATTATTATTTATTTATTTATATTAATTATTTTTTAATTATTAATTATTAATGATAATAAGAAATCATTTTGTTATTATGAAATATTATTAATTATTTAATAATAAAAAATATATTTATTAATTATTATTATGATTATTATTATTATTAAATCATTATTATTAATAATTAATATTGCTTGTAAAAGTATTATTAATTATTATTATTTATTAATTATAATAATTAATATTTATTATTATTTATGATTTTTTAATAGTTATCGTTACTTATAAAATATTATTATTTATTAGTTATTATTAATTATTTTTAAGGGTATTGTTGGAAAAAAATTAAAGGGGACCATGCATAACTTATGCAACCAATTTAGATGTAACGTTAAGACATCTTATGTAAGAGGTGTTTGGTGACTAAAAGATGCATAACTTAAGTTATGCATCCTTTTAATCACAAACAAAGGGGCCTATACAATTCAATTTTATGTCGAAAAAAGTAAAATTCCATCTCAGTGTTTATACGTTTCAATAATCCAATTCAATATTTGTTATTTCCAAAATATTAAACCTACGTAAAAATATAATCAGAAAGTTTGAACTGCTCGACCATTAATTTCATCTGGGCCACTAGCTCGGTCAGGGTGGATTGCAAAAACAGCCTCAATGATCTCCTGATCCATCGGATGCATTGCAAGCGCCTCTGTCTGTGTTGTGTTCAGCTTAGGTATATTGTTTAACAGTTGCGGGTCTAGATGACATGGGGCACACGGCGATTCTAACGTGTAAACTGATTTGTAGTGTTCCACAAACGCCTTTCTCACATACTTTTCATCAGCAATAACTGACCCATCCTCTTGAACCAGGCTCGAAATTCTATTAATGGTTCTTCTTTTGGTGAAAGAATGGTGAAAGAAGCTGGTGTTTAGATCACCATGTTGAGCCCACTTTATTCGAGCCCTCTGAGCCCAGTAAGCTTCAACTTCAAGGAGACGAGAGTTATATTCCTCTTGCAGCTGCTGGTCAACATTAAAATTACTCTGAGTGGGCTGAGCCATTTGAATTTGGACTAGTTGTTGCTCAAGCTCGGTCAATTCGGTTTGTGGGCTCCTAACTGTTCTGACCCACTTCTGGACCTCTTTCTTCAATCTTTTAGTGACATTATCCCATGATTGCTCTCCATTACCAATTGCATTCTCACAGATCTCTTTAAATCCTTCACGATACAGCCACCAATTCTCAAACTTGAAGGATCTTTTCACCTTCTTTTTATCTGGTTCCAGAGACAATAGGATCGGACAATGATCGCTATTAGCCTTTGGCAAGTGAAACAGTTTGGCAGCAGGAAAAGCATTGCACCAAGGGACTGTGGCTAAGGCTCTATCAAGGCGCTGTAAGATAATAGAATGAGGTTGTCGCTTATTAGACCAAGTGTACGCTGCACCATGGTATCCAAGGTCCATTAGTCCAGACTTGGCAATCATTTCTCTAAACAGTCTATGCTTCCTCTTCACCTTTGAGGTACCTCCATACTTTTCAAACGGTGCATATATCGAATTGAAATCACCAATTACACACAAAGGCCTCGGGTCAGTAGCATAATGCACTATTCTTTCCCAAATATATTCAGTCACTGAGTCATGCGGGTCTCCATAAATGGCCCCAAGTAACCAAGGGTCAGCATGCACCGATTGCTTGACTTGCGCAATTATGTAATAGTGTGACCGCTCAATAATGTCTACAATCAAGTTATCATCCCACAGTAACCAAAGTCCCCCGGAACTTCCGACCGCAGGAATAATTTCACTATTCCTAAGAGGTAAACGATCAATTCTTGAAGCTGCTGTAGCATATCCACATTTTGTTTCATAAATGAAAGCTAAAGAAGCTTTCTAACTGTGGAGGATTCGTGCAAGATTGGGAACTGTCGTGCGGCCTCCACTTCCGCAACAGTTCCAAGCCACAATATTCATAAATTTTTCTGGGGCGGTTTGGGGCCCGCTTCCCTAGCCCTTTTGTTCGATGGGTTCAAGTGAAGAGAGTTATCAGGACAATGGTGGTTCAGTTCATTACCAGTAGCTAGAGCATTATGTGCCAAAGGAGGTTGTGTACTTAACTGGAGTTGGAGAGGGAAGGGGAAAATTGTGCTGTTGATTTGTGGTTGCCAAGTGGAGGCTTGTTGGGCCAGATTACTGATGTGTAGAGAGGTCGCGTCCACCAAAGAGTTTTCATTAGCACTAGCTTGGTTTGGGTAACAATGAGCCATCACTTGAGGATTAATGTGGTTAAACATTAGAGAGCTCAGACCATTAGAAGCATTACAAGTAGGAGTAGAGGAATGACATTGTTGGGCTGAGAAAGAGGCAACAACAGGATGCGCCTGAGGTTGAGGCTGGCCATATCGGATTGTTTCAGGTTGTGCCGTATTGGACTGTCCAGGTGTAACATGATCCTCCGAGCCCGGCAGAAGAGCCGCATTGTTGACCCATGGTTTGACTTGAATTGGGTCGAGATTCTGCAATTCTGGTAGATCAGCATAGCGTGGGTCTTGTGCTAGTCGGTTTGCTCTTGCCCAAACATGGCATGTATTAATATCATGGCCTACCACGGCACAATGAGAGCAATACCGGCCTAACTTGTCATAAACCAGAAAAAAATGGAGAGTACCTAGTGTAGGGAGAGTAACTTCCACTTTGTCCAACAGTTTCGCACCAATAGGAACTCTCATTTTGGCCTTCAAAAACTTTCGCCCCCCAGCCATCATAGTTGCAACATGAGATATCCGTTTGCCTATTTGTTCACCGAATAAACATTGAGTTCCATCAGGTGACAACAAGTCAATATGCTCACCATAAGCATTGACCCAAAACTCAATGTGGCTATTGGTGCTGTAGTCAATAGCTAGAGGGTTTGTGACTCGGTCTACAACTATCATATCAGTCCTAAAAGTCCAAGGCCCTTCAAATAGAACCTTCTGGAGGTCCTGTTTAGGACTCGTGCATGGCGATTTTAAATTACACAAATTTTTATTCAATATAACTTTATGGGTCGCTTTTCTCTCACCTCTCAGGTTCTCACCGAGTTCCGTTTCTATTCCTGCCTCACGCAAAGCAGAACCTATCGTCTCCTATCCCTGCCTCATACAAAGCGGGACCACTGCCTATTCAATTCATCCTCTATGTTGTATTGTTGTTGCTGCTTCCGATCCCTCTCGGCTTCCAACCTCATCGTACCCCTCTTTTGGGCTGCAAATCATGTAAGAATCCCAATTCTCTTCTTCACTTGACAACTCCAATTACATTTTGCGGCTATGTACCCTTCACTTCAATTCATCTCTCTGTATTCGCTGTTCTTATTGCCCATCTATCAATTATGTAAAATTAATTATAATTGATCAATGGAAACCTAATTTCTATATAATATTGTGGTTCAGTAAAATTGTGCCAGATTTGTGAAAGGGATATATTACTCAAACTACTAAAATACGTACTAGTAAAATTGTACATGATACTTTGTTGTTTCAGCTTGATCCATGTTTATTTGTTTATTTGGAGTGTAAACAGGAAGTTCTTATGCTGCTATTTTTTGGTTATCAGTTATCACATGATTCAAATTTGTGCATCTTCTATTTAAAGCACCTCATAATTGCTAATTTCTCGTCCATTGCTAGTAATTTTTGTATGAATTATCTTACTAGTAGTATCAAGCCAGTGAATGAATTTTAGACTGGCCGATGGTGGGATATACCAATCTGAACTTATTGCTATAGATCTAGCATCAACCAATAGTATCTCTAACAGGTAATCTTATATGCTATCACCATCGACTATAATGTGAACAAGTTTGATTCCATCACTATAATTTTGAATGTAAAAAAAAAAATCATACAATTTGATATATAATATGAGTTATTATTATTATATATATATTGACGTATCCTAATTTTTTGAAAAATGACGAATCCCCGCACCCGCATCGTGTCGGATACGATACCCGCACCCACACCCGCACCCGTGCAACATAGATGGGCCGTTTGGATCAAGTGGAAATTTAGAAAATTTTCTATTCCTAAACATAAATTTATTATAAACAATCCAAACTCTTCAGAAAATTACATACTTTTCAATAATTTATGCCTAGGAATAGAAAATTCCTCCTATTCCTAAGCGATCCAAACGGCCCCAATAAATGAAATAAATGTGAGCGGTTTGATTGCAATAATAATTTGGGAGTGATCTTACCCGTCAGATCCACTTATAATAGAATTTTCCTAACTTTATAATTGTAAGGGGCCGTTTGGATCGCTTAGGAATAAGAGAAATAGTCTATTCCTAGGCGGAAAATATTGGAAAGTATGTAATTTTGTGAAGAGTTTGGATGGTTAGAAATAAATTTCTGTCCGAAATTTGTTATTCTTACTTATTCCTTACCCATCCAAACAGTCCCAAATGATGTTTTTAATAGATTAAGAAATAAATTTTGTTTTCTTTCGTATTTTGTGTAAGGTTTTCTATGCGCCTCTAGGTCACTCTCTAGCAAAGCTAGTAGGTGCGACAAAATGACTTCAATTTCTGTGCGTTTGTTGTAAATATTTTCCTTCCTTGGAATTTTTTGGCGTTCTCTGACCGTTGAGGCTCGTCAGAATAATAAAAAATATATATAAACAACAGAATGGGACTGTTTGCCTGATGACATAAATGCATGACCTTTCCAACTTATGAGAATAACTATGAAGCTACATGGTTTACTCATATATTCGTTGTGCAATTACTAATTATCATGGTCATCGTCATCACTGCTATTACTCTTTATTTTCTGATGAAGAGGAGCCCTTCTTCCAAAGATAGAGGTGCATAACATCTAAAACGACCGTGAAACTGATCATTTACATTAATCATTTTATTGATGAACGAAAATTTTGTACTTCTTGCATTGATCGTTTCATCCGTTTAACGTAAGTTTCGTTGATCGTGTATTGTTCACCGGAACGATCAAAGCGGTTAAAGTTATTTTTTATTGTTAAATTGTTTTTCATTTTTATTAAACAGAGGCAAGAGAAATGCATAAAAGCTAAAATGATCAGAAATGCATACAACACTAAAAGGATACAACAAAATACAACACTAAAGCCATGGAATACATCATACATACCAAAATACATCATACACTCCTTGATGCACCTAAAGCCATAACATTGTCATAGAAAAATGCATATTACACATTCAAAAGCAATTCAATCAAATATTTCTCACAAACCAAACACTACAAAATCAAGCACAATAGTTCTTACATTAGTTCTCATAAAACTAGTGTAGACATAACATTTCAAAGCAATTCAATCAAACATTCAAAATCCTTGCTGCACAAAATTCATTTCTAGTAGAAATAAATGAAATAAACTAAATAAATGATAATGAAACAAACTTGTTTCGTTAATCATTTTGTTCTATACACGAAATTGATTTTTATTTGCATTGACCGTTTCATTTTTTACACGAAATAAAAAACTTTAACCGTTTATATTTCGTTTCGGACAAAACGAAACGAAAAGACAATTGGAACGGTCACTGTTTTCAGGCCAATCGAAAGGGGAATTGATCTCTACTATTCAGACTACTAGCATCCATAGAATCCACCGGACTCATCTAGTGGAATTAGGAACAATTTGGTAATTTTAAAAATTGCATCTAAATAAATACTGAAACTCTCTCTCTTAAAACCCTAGCCGCTTCAGATCTGACCTCTCGCGTATAGGGGTGCAAGAAAAGCCCGTAGCTCGTAGCTCGCTCGGGTTCGACTCGAAAAAAACTCGCTAACAGCTCGTTCGTTTATAGCTCGAGCTATTATCGAGACGAGCTGAATAGCTCGCGAGTTAGTTTTGACGAGTACAAACTTGACCTAACTCGTTCGTTAACAGCTCGTATCTTAGCGAGTTATATGGTCCTTACGATTACATATGCCCATAAATCATAACTATCCATTCTCCCTTAGTAAAATAAACTCTAGCTGAGATGCGCCGCTCCCTTTCATTACAAACCCTACCCCAAACCTTGCAGTGGCCGCTCAGTTGCTCTCCTTCCTCACCCCCAACCTGAAATTGATCGGCACTCAAGTCGCTCTCTATCACAGTGCCGCTGGTCCACCACACCATCACACCCTATTAGTCGCTCAGTTGCTCTCCTTCCTCTCCCCAAACCTGAAATTGATCGGAGATAGGTAGATAGATTTTGAGAGAGCAAGCAACAGCCGACAATCGAAGGTGAAAGGATTCAAGTTTGTACGAGCTAGCTAGAAGCCTTGAACTGCCTCTGTACTTGTGGGCTTTGTTCCCTCTATACGAGCTAGCTTGAACTAGCTCGAGCCAGGTTGTTCGGTAACGAGACGAGGTCAAGCTGTTCCTTTTAGCTCGTGACCCACTGTCGAGACGAGCCAGCTCGCTCGTTATTTTGCCGAGACGAGTTCGAGATGGGGTTAACTCGCTCGTAGCTCGGCTCGTGAACAGCCCTACTCGCGTAGCGTCGTGTCTCATCTCTCCATCGCTTCGCTTCCGCATCTCCTCTCTCTATCGCCCCGCCTCTTCTCTCGTCTCCTCTCTCCAGATCTGACCTCCAAGCACCGCCAGCGGAGAAGGTGAAGTAGAGACGCAATTAGTCGAGATAACCCTAATCTCCGCGCAAGGCATCAAGATCCCGCCTCGTCTCCATCGGATCCAGACCTACGCCATGGCTTGGGTGGACCCGGCGCACAAGCTCCGCACGAGGATCGACTCGCTCGTCGGCTCGGTCAGGTTTTTGGTTTAACACGAGTTGTAGAAAACACCTGAGGCTGGTTCAACTTTGTGTTTACCATGTGCCTTCATAACCAAATCTTGATGTTTTTGGTTTAATACGAGTTGGTCACCATTGTTTTCTGACACCTGATTGCTGCAATTTAAACAATAATTAATAAAGGTTAATCTTGAGTTTTCTCTATTAATTGAGTATATTTAGGGTGCGCTCCAGAAGGTGGGAACGGAGGCAGTGAAATGGAAGCTTAAGCATTGTAACCTGCTCCTAACTCCTTTTTAGGGTGAGACGATGGGAAAGGGGGTCACGAAAGTGGGGTTTGCGGAAATAAATTGTGACCCCCCGTTTTTGGGGTGTACACGATGGCAGCCAGGAAACCAAATTCTTCTTCCAATATTACCCTTTAATCTTGCTCCCTATGACACCGGGTCCCACCACGAATTTCATTTCCCTCCTTTTTTTTCCCAAATTCCCGCCAGATTGAGCATCGCTAATTCCTTATATATGCCTCCAGATTTGCTTTTCTCTCTCATCCTTTACCTTTGCTAGCGCATCACCTCTTTAATTAGGTAAGAACTATAATATTCAAAATTAATTCTACTCAATTTACTTAGATTGATTTTCCAAAATCTACTCAATTTACTTGGATTGATTTGGTCCATTTTAAAGCTATGAGAAAACTGATATACTGGTACACGAGATCTCAGGATTGGCTAATGCTGAGATGATTTTTCATGAAGCTTTTACCTTGAATATTTATTCTTAATTAGTTTCTTTTTTTGTTAGAAGTTAGCACCTTCAGCAAAGTTTAAGTATCAGCAAATGCCAAAGCTAATGTACCAGCTGATTTACATCATAATTATTGAATAGTTGATGAAAAATAATAACTAATTTCTTCATTTTCATATAGTGAAAGAAGGTTGACCCATCAACCTTCAGAATGATGCATACATCTATCTCATTGACAATCCTGCTAAGTTACAAGGCTTTATGTCATGTCCAAGCCGGTCACGCAAGACTATCCTTCTAAAAATGCTCCATAATGCAAAGACAGTTTAATATTGACATAGTTGTAAGAAGTAGTCAGTTTTTGTGAATTTTGGTTGTAAGTTGTGAAGTATCCTCTTTTTGAGTTTTTGTCAATATTAAAAAAGTTAGGAATATTTTGGTTAAGTTACCTCTCAAGGATATTAGTTTCTTATTATAGGGATATTTGTGTACTGACTACTTTGCTAATTAATAGGTTTGTACCAGTATGAAATGTACCAGTACTACTGTGCTAATTAATAGTTTCTTATTATGGGGATATATGTGTATTAGTTTCTTTTATCATGCTTATAGTTTGGATTCATGAGTTAGCATTTTTTTTTCAGCTCTTTATGTTCTTTGTAAAAAAAAAAATTGAAGGTATTTTGAGACCCTGCAACTATGTCGGTTCAGTGGTACCAAGTTCAACTTGAATGAGGCTATATAGAGATTAGACTATTTTCTTGTAAAATTTCTTAGTGAAGAATATTTTGTAAATTGTTGATTCTTGTTTTGTAATCTCAAATATTATCTACATCAAGTGTGCATTTTGGTGTGTTGCCTCCTGGCTTGACACGGCTGTACCATGGACTGGTACTGTGACTGTTTAAAAAGTTTTACAGGAGGATGGTATCGGTCATAGTGAAAAGAAGAAGGTTCGTTAATAGGATTGTCAAGGAAAGAGTCTTCTTATTAGGTGGGGTCGCCAAGGTCTTCTTGGCATTGGTTAGGTACAGGGAGATAAAATAACTGGTACCAATGAGTATTACAGGGACGACGGTGTATAAAGAGGTTTCCTTGACTTCACAATTTACGCTAGACTCAACAAGCACTATATTAAAACAACATTTCATGTGTATCCTATTCAATTGGACACCACATGTAATGTAACAATCAAGGTCACAATCTATTCACTAAACCCAATCACAATTCACCGTATCTTTCTCATATAACATTGCTTAATGAATGTTTGCCTAAAGGCAGTGCCTCCAAAAAAAATATTTGTTTCATTATATCCATCGATGTTAATTCTACTCTATTTCTATTATCTTGTCTTATTTCTTTCCATTCAGGATAATTTGTGTGAGGAAGATTTGAAAAAAAGGGTAATACAGTCATTTCGCATATTAGAAGTGGGGTGATAAATTTTAACCTCCTTATACATTTTCTAAGTTCTGGAGCAAGTTACAATCTTGTTTCCACCATTCCTTCATCTTCTATTCCATTACCTCACCTCAAAATCCTGGAGCAGACCCTTAATGCCGTTATTATGGATTACACAATCTCAGTTTCAATTTTCCGTATCATCTTATGTTCCGTTGTCAGAAATTGTTTATGCAATTGCACAAAGGATGTATTAGACGGAATTTTCAGAAAGAATGTATTAAATATTGCAAATGTTATGTTAAATGACTTAAGGGATCATCTTATGTTCAATTGGGTTGATTAGTTGAGTTTTTGCAGTGTGGTTGCCAATTTGGGTCTGGTGATTCTAGTTTGATAGAAAATTTGGGTCTGGAAATTAGTTAGTCAGCATATATGTTAAGTTAGTACCTACAAGGGTTCAACTTTAGGGCTGGCAACGAGTTGAGTCCGAGCGAGCTAACCTTAGCCCAAGCTTGATTTGAAATTAATTCGAGTTTTGTCGAATTGAATCGAATTTATTTCGAGTTTCTTAACGAGCTCATCGAGCTAAATTATAGTACTTTTTATATATATTTTCAAGCAAACTAATATACAAATTAATTAATATTTATCAATTTTAATATTATTTTTATTTATAAACTAGTATTTTATTCATTTTATAATAGTATTTTAAATAAAAATAACATTTATATGTAATAAATAAATATATTATATATCAAATTATGTACTAATATATATAAATTAATTAACAAAATTATATTTCGAGCCAATTTCGAGCGAGTCGAATTTTGCTTCGAGCCCAAATGTATTGAGCCAATGTCGAATCGAATCGAATTTTTCTCGAGCGAGCCACGAGCTTTTTTGCCACCCATATTCATCTTGTTTCATTATATTTTTTAAAGAAATTTAAAATGTTGATGAAAAATTTGATTTGATTGGCAGTTTTGTTTCCTGCATGTTGGCTTGATTTCTCAGCCGCATAATGAGTTCTTCTGTCAGTTTCCGTATAGCTGGATTCAATTGCTTGGAAGAGGAAGAATGCGGCTCAAATTAAAAAAATGTTTTAATTGGTTGTAGATTATTTTTTTGTATATGTGTTATGTTTATTATCGTAAATATTCTCTTTGTTGTTGTAAGTGTTGGGTTTGTTTGTTCAATTTGTTTATGTTGTTTATTTGTTAAATTAATATTTGTATTTACTCATTTTTGTTGTTGTAAGTGTTTGTTTTGTTGTTTTAAATGTTCATATTTATGTCATATCAGAATTAAATTGTCACATTACTGATGCATCTAACTGAACACATAACTCAATTTAACTCATCTCTTAGCGTTGTAAACTGAGCACAAAAAACTATGAAATCAAATTTCTGCTGCAGCTAACTGAACATATACACACTTTAAATTCATCTCTTATCGAGTTTAACTGAACATAAAAACTTAAAAACTTTATATTACAACTGCATCAAACTGAACACTTAACGCAAATTAATCCATCCCTTGACTCATCTAACTGAACAAAAAATTTTGTCCATTTGATGACGTCAGCGCGCAAAAAAAAATTTGAAAAAACTTTTTTCGAAATTTTTTTTTATGACGTTCGCAGCAGATTGATGACGTCATCAAGTAAAAAACTGAACTCATCCACTTTGATGCTTAGATGTTTTTTTGCTTGGATTCTATATATCAGCTCCGAATCCGAAAGGGAACTATTCTTTTTATATCAAAACTATATAGGCCCAATAGTCAAAGTTCGTCTCGATATGTAATGAAGATATATCACATGACAATGGACCTAGAATAGTGGGCCTGTCGGCACAACAGTGAAATTGACTACCATCGAAGGGTTTCATACAAAGAGGAGAAATTTAGGATTCGCTAGATAATTGCTCTGTGAAGTTGTTCATCACGATCGTCCGATTTAATTTTGAAGGTTAAAATTTACAGACGGTACAGATCCGATATTAATTAAGAAATATTTATTATTGAACGGACGGTTGTGATGTTTTACTCCTCTCTACAGTTCTTGTTAGAAGATATCATTCCGAAATTTAGGAGGCATGCTAAGTAATCTCTAGCAGGTAACAGCATTCCTTCATAGCTTACCTCAAGGACGTAGCATCATCATGTCATTCCTGTTATTTGTTATTAGTAAATACAAAATAGCAATCAATTATTATTATATCTGGACCGAGTTCGTACACCTATTAACCTACACAAATAAATTTTGTTTTTGAAACAAAAAAAAGAACCAATAAAGCAATTACAATATTTGCCATCAGAGTTGCATGTGACCTAGTGGTTCAGTGGTAAGAGTACTAGGCTGACCTCCAAAAGGTCAAGGGTTCAAGTCCTATATGTATCTTTAATTTAAAAAAAAAAAGTTAGATGACAAAGACCTCCCTCTTTCTTCAAAAAAAAAAAACAAAAAAAATATTTGCCATCAAAGAAATTTATATTCCTAAAACTACCAATAGGCTAGAGAAATTTATATTCCTAAATTTTGAAGTGAAGTTTCAATGCTTTTTCCTATATAAGTTCAATATATTGTGCAAAGTGCTACTTCTATATAATAATTCCAGCGTAACACTTTATTGACATTATAAATAATGATAACAACAAATCTATTGTAGTATTGTACAATACGGCTCCGTTTGGATACGTGTGGGAAGAAGGAAGAAGGGAAGAAGGGAAGAAAATTTATTATAAACAATTCAAACTCTTCACAAAGTTACACACTTCCCAATACTTCTTCCCACTTCTCTTTTCTTCCATTCTTCTCACACCTATCCAAACGGAGCCAAAAGAAAGCAAAAGCTTTTGCATTTCATAGCTTCAATAACTATTTAGAATTAATTTCGATTTTCTCAGGTTTGGCGCTGTCAGTTAATTAAGTGCATGATTTACTTTTACTGTAACGTTTATATACAATAATATAACTCAGATATAGAGTGGTTGGCAGTGGCGGATCTAGAAAAAATATTTAGGTGGGTCTGAGTTTATAAGAACATTGGACCAACATAAGTTCATCATATATCATTCTCATATAATACTAAAGATATAGTTTAAAGCCATATTATAAAAAAAAATAGATGAACCACATAAAATACATCAAAAGAAAAATTGTAATTTGAATTTGTTCATACCAAATGAAGTAGATGACAATGACATGTTGCCCTCTTATAAGTATATGTCACACATTACCCTTCATTAGGAGAAATCTGCACACAATAAATTAGTTGTCATTTATCAAACCAAATATAACTTTAAAAAATTTAAAGTAGACGAGAATGAAGCGTACCACTAAATTCTTTTTAGGCACTAACATACGACGTTTTGCCATCTCTTCAAACCGTTTTATGATTTTCTCATTACTAATGCTCCTAAATATCTCCTTCTCGACATAGCAAATCATCAAATCATTTAACCATTCGTCACCCATTTTGTTACGTAAATCTATCTTTATAATAGACATAGCTGAAAAAACCCTCTCAACTGAAGCTGTTGCCACTGGAAGTATCAATGTCATCTCAATAAGTCGATAAACCAATGGATAAGATCTATCCATTCCAACCTTGACCATAATTTCAGCAACTTGTGGAAGCTCTGTGCATCCAAGAAATTCTTGACTTCTTCTAACACGTCCAACAAAGCCTCTAAGTTGACTTGGCAACATAGCAATTTCACCAATATCGAAATCTTCAGCACCAATTAACATAACCTTGTTTTACAAAGACAGAACCGCCAAACTTTTCTCTCTTTCCTGGGTTAAAGAAAAGAAAACAATATAAGCAATAAGCTGCATCCTTTGAAACACTATACTCTAGCCAATCAAATTCATGAAACCGAGTTTGCTGAAATGATCTCCATTCACCACTTTGCCATTTACGTGGAAATGTATGATTAACAGGTTGAGTTGGACCACTCAAAGCATATGCCCTCTTCACTTCATCTCTAATTTCATATGGATAATCTTCAATTGGTTTACGGTTTCCTGGATCACCAATGATATCTGATTGCTGAAACTCTAACCTAGGTCTCTTTGGTTGATTTATGCCCCCATCAGTCCCGGGTGTTGGAGTTCCACTAGTATTGCTTGAACTTGAAAAATATGTGAGCAATGTTCTTTTTGACATTTTGATTTCCTGATTAATAACAATATGCAATTAGATTTTTAATAAAAAAAAACCAATCTAAAATGTGCCTACAGATATAACAATCTTATAGCTCATTCGGTCATTCCTTTTTTATAAGAATTGTTTTTCTATTCATGATTGAAACAATGAAACCTATTGTTTATAATATAAAGGCATAATTAATGTTAAATTTAACTGTACTTACAATTTACAGTCAAATTAACGGAAATAGTGCCAATAATGACTAAAATTAGAAAGAAAATTGTAAATAGTAACTGAAATTAACTCGGTTGCACTTATTTTTAATTGAAAATGGTGCCAATGATGAACGAAAATTTAAACCCAATACTTCAACACAAATACACAATTACACAAAATAAAGTTATCAGTAAATACCTAAACCAAAACAGCGTCGGCGGAGGAGATGGATTATGACTTGGAAGCGGATCGGGTTGGGTTTGCACGGCGGCAGTCAGAGGTGGAAAATTGAGAGCAGAGGCCAGAGGGCGAGGCGGCTAGGCGGGTGCCGGGGAGGCGTCAGGCATGGCCGCGTGGAGCCGCACAGCACAGGTTCCGCTCCGTTCCTTTCCTTGGCTCCTTGCGTTACTAACCTGTATAATGTATAATGTGTATAATGTGAAGTGATTGAATTAGTGATGAGGAGAGTCAGGAGACGAGAGATTGGGGGCCTAACAAAAGGCCCATTTCCTATTATTACGGCCTAAAAAGATACAAAGAAATAACTCTAAGTAATATCTATCTTTCTCTCGGGAAGCAAGCGCTGAAGCGCACTGACAACTTCTGTTTAAGTCTTCAGCCCCACCTTGCAGTGCTCTAATGGCAGAAAAAATGAGCTGGGGCTAAAGGGAGCTCCAAGGGCTCGACGGCGTGAGTTGGGGCTCTAGCCCCACCCGCCCCGGTGGTAGATCCGCCCCCGGTAGTTGGCCGAACAAATAATAATCTATCAACCGTGCTAAAAACAATAAAAATGGCTCAAATATTGAGTACGCACAAGCAATTTGTCTATATTTGTAACTTTAGCTGTTACCTCCATACAAACAAATTCATCGGAATGGTTACAGAAAACTGAACTAAAAGACTTTAAGTAGATACACTAGCTACACTTTAGTCATTTTCGTTGGCACCACACCATGTCTGTGAATTTAATTAAAAGTTTTAAACGGCGAGGATTTGTTCACACATGGTAGGACTTAGCGACCATTGTCGTCTCTTCTCACAATATTTGTAGGCAGTGATCTACGTACCCAGCAAGTACATAGCTAAAAGGTTCTCAAGACAAAAAAATATATTCCCTGAGAAAGGAATGATTCAATCAAAGCGATTTGACCGGAATCTCGGTTAAATCTCGTCAGATCTCAATATTGAAAGTTCAAATGAACTATGCAAACCGTCAAATATGATCTCCATATTGAAATCTCCTTGCCGACTAATTTTTTCATTTTTTAAAAAATTTTAAGTATTTTTTCGGATTTTTAAAAACAGAAGTTTTTGTAGGGTTCAGAACAAATTAGATTAACGATTTTTTAAAATCCGAAAAAAAAACTTAACAATTTTAAAAAAATGAAAAAATTAGTTGGCAAGGAGATTTCAATATGGAGATCATATTTGACGGTTTGGATCGGTCATTTGAACTTTCAATATTGAGATCTGACGGGATTTAACCGGGACTCCGGTCAAAGCGCTTTGATTGAAAGCTTTCTCCCTTTTCTAATTCTATAAATACAACAAATACACACAAACAAGATAATAATCGACTATGTGTGTTATACATACTACTTATATTAAACTAGAAATGTTTTTTCTTCTTTGATTACATTTGTGCTTAGATGTATACTAAAGTAAAAAAAGAAAAAGAAAAAGAAAAGTAACATTGCTAGATATAAAAAGAGTTATCGAATGTTTAATTACAAACTCATAGATTCATTTTTAATTTGATAAATAACAACAACACAATAAATTCATTATTGTTATTTCAAAAAAGTTTGTTTGTAGATGCATGACATCAAATAAATAAATATTCATTATTCATGCACTTTTCTTGTTAGCTTTGAATAAAATTAATGATTAAAAGCAAAATAATTTAGTGCTGCGATATATGAGATTGATATAGATAACTATCAATGTTGATTTGGTTCTCATTCTTAATTTCATAATTCAATGTATTGTTGATCTTAGATAGTAATATTAAAATTTTTAATGAAAAACTTTTTAGTTTGACATAGTGAGATTTTTTTTTTGAAGAAAGAGGGAGATTTTTGTCATCCAATCCAACTTTCTAAAATTAAAAGTGCATGCAGAACTTGAACCCTTGATCTCTTTGAGGCCTAGTGCTCTTACCACTAAACGAGTAGGCAAGATGTAAATAGCACACAACTTAAACTAATTTGTGAACAACAAATAAAAAGTAAGATTGTTTATTCGTTGGTCCAACGAAGCAACTTTCTCTTCAAAATAAATCTACTGTTGTATTGTAATCCCACTTGTTATTATTTCCCTCTACCTAAATTAATGTTTTTTCAGTAGTTGCAACTATTCTTTGAAACATTTTTATTGGAAAAAGTTGTGAGTCTTAGAAGTAGGAAGTTAAGGTGCTTCTTTGGAGTGTTTAGCAACGTTCACTTTTGGAGATATACACTTATACAATACAGTCCTTTCGCCTTCGGAGTTCGGATCGCTGAATCCACATTCTTCAAAATCTTCTCGGAAGCATTTCTTCTGAGATGTTATATGGTCAACTCATTTATATCCATGCCTGTAGCTGTTTTTGAATTGCTTCCACTATTTTTTTTTTTTTATTAGTTGCGATAGTTTGGTGCACAGATTTTCCAAAATAAGCTTACAATTAATAATTTGATCTATCACATTTACTGTTGGAGGATGATTATTGTATTTAGTAACATGAAACAAAGAATAGAGAAATAATTAAGCGGGCAATAATCAGCTAGAAAATTAGAAGTTGAGTTGCTGTCTTCAGCCTTCAAGTGGTAGTACATTTACAGCAACTATTTTTAATTATTAGTAAATTAAAACTTACATCTTACCTTGCAATTTGAAAACTAGGGTTCCTATACTTAATGCTTTACCAACAAGTATAGATTAGGGGAGGGGCCCATACCATATGTATTGTTAATTGCAAAAGGGCGGAGGGACCACTAGACAGCACACGGAATGAACGGCCGAGATCTTTCGTTGACACCGGAAACTTCCGTTGCGTTGAGACTGGAGATTAATAAGAGTAAGGCTTGCTTTAATCTTTTTTATTTTTATTTATTTTGTTTCGGAATGCCATTGATTCCATTACAGTGATTACTCCTTTTGAATGAATTCCATTTTTCCATTGAAATCGGAAAAGGGAAAAGGGAAAAGGGATTATTTCTTTTCTTTTCTTTCTCGTTCCTCTCTCTGTCCAAAAAAAAAAAGCGACAATAAAATAAAACGGGAGGACTCGAAGAAGAACGCTGTCGGTGTCGGGAGCCCTTGATTCGTTCAGTATGTCTCTACTTTTACTCAATTAATTTCTTTTTTAAATGTCAAACGCGTATGTCTTGACTCTTCACTTTGATTTCTGGCGAAGAGCAAGTGTAAGTAGTCTTTTGCGATTTTACATGAATTTACTACCACTTCTTTTTGCGAGTGCTACTCAGTAGTAACTTCAACTTAAGTTGGTCTTCTAAATTGTAATACTTCAACTTAAGTTGTATTTAAATTGCCACATCTTCTTGTCAGAATATACCAATGGCTGATATTCAACTTGGAGTTCACACTATCAGATCCCATGGCTCTAAAGTCGCCAAATTCCACATGTATGACTGGATCATACTTGTTCTCTTAGCCGTCACTGATGGTTTGCTCAATATAATTGAGCCCTTTCATAGATTTGTCGGAAGAGATATGATGACAGACTTGAGGTACCCATTAAAGGGCAACACTGTACCATTCTGGGCTGTGCCGGTATCTTCTTCTTTCTTCTTTATTTATATGGATCTTGAATTTGGTATATACTCCCATAAATTTGATGGAGTACTGCTATTTTATTTTTTAAGCCTAGGAGCATTTTCATTCTTCAAAGAAAAAGAGTAATGTTTTTTGTTTCCTTTGTCATTCTTAGGTAATAGCAATACTATTGCCCATGGTGGTTTTTGTTGGGATTTATTTTAAGAAGAAGAATGTCTATGATTTGCATCATGCTATCCTCGGTACTTATCTCTTCCTGAAATGTTTTCTTTAAACTGATTTTTTACATTAATATATGTGACATTTGACAACATATCCAACATTTGTTTCCTTGCTTTTGCATCTGACTTCCAATGTTTGTTACAAACTGGTATCTAACAACCTCAGCGTTGTCTGCATTTGCCATAAATTAACTTGAGGTTTGGGGTCCAAGATAGTATTTACTGGTTATAAAACATATTTGAGTTGAACCACAATATATACTGTTTGGTGCATTTAGTCATTTTGCATCATACTGCTTAAAGCTGGCTACAATTCGCAAATATTGGAAAAACATTGGATGTTAGTTGCAACTGTGAGACATATTGAGACTCTATGGAACTGCGGCGAATCTTTGATTGAGCAGAAGTGTCTGAAATCAAGTATTTGTTAAATGGCAAAATTGGTCTCTAACCTTCCCTTATTATGAAATAATAAAATAGGACTTCTATTTTCTGTGCTTATTACTGCGGTTATTACTGATGCGATCAAGGATGGTGTTGGCCGGCCAAGGCCTGATTTTTTCTGGCGCTGCTTTCCTGATGGAAAAGAGGTAATAATCCTGCCTATATGGAAAAGTTATATTGTTGAAATAATAACATTATATCATTGTATCGGTATCAATGCAGTGGGGATATTGTTTGGTACTTGGTAGAGGTAAAGTAACATTATATCATTTTGAATACCTTGTTGTTGCCAGGTAGTTGACAGAATTTTCTTTTCTTGCCTGGAACTTGTTGTGGCCAGGTAGTTGACCTTTCTTCTTATTTATTGCTCCAGGTTTATGATAATGTGACAACAGATGTTCTATGCCATGGAGAGAAGAGTGTTATCAAGGAAGGTCACAAAAGCTTTCCTAGTGGCCATACTTCTTGTATGTCTTATAAGTAAACTCCATAAGTTTATTATTCTACACTGAAACAGCCTTTTAAAAAATAGTTGGTTTCCTTTTTTGAGGTGGTCAGGAGATGCATTCTGCTTTGACTAAGCTTTTTAAGTATTTTCATAAAGTGAACGTTAAATTTTTGCTTCTTTACCTTGCAGGGTCGTTTGCAGGATTAGGTTTTCTTTCCTGGTATCTAGCTGGGAAAATAAATTTGTTTGACCGTAGGGGACATGTTGCAAAATTGTGCCTGGTGTTTCTCCCTCTGCTTGTAGCAGCACTTGTGGCTGTATCTCGTGTAGATGACTATTGGCATCATTGGCAAGATGTTTTTGCTGGAGGCCTTATTGGTGAACTTTCTTTCTGAATTATATTTTGAAAGGAAAAATTTTTACTTTACCTCTCAAGTTTTAAAATAATTTCAGGAAGATCTAAAATAACTACTAATGGGATTTATACGCATTAAATCTGTGGATTTCTGGATTTTCTATTATTCTTTTTAAATTATTCATACAATTTTTTTTCGCAGGATCTGTGGTTGCGTCATTTTGTTATCTGCAGTTCTTCCCTGCCCCTTATGATGTAGATGGTACTTTGATCATCTCTTTCAAAAATGGACTTGTTAAATAACAAGATATCTGACCACAACTTCTAATTTTGAGACGCAAATCTCTTCTCTCTATCTCTGTTAAAAGGTTAAATAGTTAAATGCATGAACTAATAGATTAGTATGGAAATACATAAAGAAAAGTAATGGTGCTCCTTAATTGGAAATCATCTTTTTCATTATATGTGATTATGTGAATATTTGGTAATATTGCAAGGATTTTGGCCACACGCATACTTCCATCAGTTGGCAGAGGCACAGAGCAGCAACCAAGTTGTGAATAATACTGGCTCCTTCAACATGAGAAGCACCGAAATTGAAACCGTTTATGTGTCAAGCCAAAGTCACAGTGGGACCCAATTAAGAGACACCAGCCCAATTCTAGACTCGATGGAATCAGGTTACAGGCGGTGAGGCATCTCTGGTTTTGCAGCTTGTGATGATGCTACGGCATGTGAAAACATTGTAGATCTTGACGTGTTACTTGATTTGTTTCCTTTCTTTAATATAAAGTTCAAATTATGGTTTAGGATAGTTGACTTTTTCCTTTCTTTACTTTGGTTTTGTTGATTATATAGTAGATGTTAGAATTGTGTGAGTTTCTCGTTTCATTCCGTGTGAATTATTACTTTGCGCTAACCCTATTTGCTGTACTAGTTTGTTTTATTTTATAACTATTGTTGGTTATTCTATTTACTTCAATTTCTAATCAAATTAGATTCATAGACAGAGAAAAAAAAAACATACAAAAAGCTACAGAAAAATTAAATCAAAATCAGAACATGAGTAAGAGAAAAATAATTGCTGAAGCTAAGGCTGGAACCCTGCGTAAACTGATTCCAGCAGATGCTGTAAGTTGGTTGGGAGTTGGCATTTGGTGGCCTGGTATAAGCCAGAATACTAAACAAGGCCTGGATAACTGTACACACAAAAAAGATAAAAGCCACCAATGCTGCGAACCAGGCCAATGGACTGCTAAAATGCCTGTGCTTAAACATCCCCCACCATTTTTTGGGGCTTCTGTACCGTTCTTCTAGTGCCGTGCGCACTGGTCTCAGGTGGTACTCACAGTCAAAATCAAACAGCACTTCCCTCGCCAGGTTGGCAAAAAGAGTCGATACATCTCGGTTGTTCAGCTGGTGCCGCACGATCCCTTCCCTAGAAAGCAGTGCCACGTCTGGTGTGGCCATTAACTGGGACATGAACATGACATATGCGGTGACATCCTTCTCGATTGGACGATTTGTTTGCTCGAACGCAATCAGATTGCCAAAGAGCCAGGCAGCAGACTCGTCGACACGAAGGCAGGGGATCTCAAGAATGCCATTAGAGAATGTTATGTCTAACAATGAGTGCTGATTGTGTCCCCTGCTTTCTTTTGCCCTGAATTTTACCCCAACTTCATAATACTGCACTGCTCGGTGTAGAAGCAAGTGCCAGTGCACGGCGTGATCGCAAGTGCTCACGCTGCATTCGGTTTGCCGTTGTTGTGCATATAATGATCCATTCTTTTTAGCAAAGTTTTGCAACTAGTTCATTTTTTCATATTTTTCAATTTTTTCATTATTTTATTATTAATTAGAAATTTGCCATGAATTAGTATTGTTTCAATTGTTAAAACCGTTTTGGTTTCAATATACGATGTAAACACTTTTATGAAATATAATTTTTGTCTAGTGATGTGTTGGTAGCCATCGATTACAATTTTACAAGGAGTCAAAAATTTGAATCAGTTAATGAAGAATTAAATGTACATTGAATGATGTAATCTTTTAACTTTTTTTATGACTTCCAAATTTGTAATTGGTAAAGTAATTATTACGTAGTATCTTCCATTTAGATAATATAATTTTCCAGTACCTGTAAACAGTCGTCATGGAGCATCAGTTTTTGAAGTATATTATGCACCTGATACAACACCTAACCTGAGCCTCCATTGGCAGGGAACTTAAAAAAAGGCTCCTTTTTTTGGAAAACAAAATCGTGCTTGCTATGTACTAGTACAGTTGGTACCTGATTCTACACCAAAGTTAATAGAGAAGGCACCAGGAACATTAATGTCAGTTTGAATGTCAGTTTAAGTAACAAATCTCTTCTTTCCCCTAGAAATACATAAACAAATGAAAGCATAACAAAATCAGTCAGATATTTTGGAAATAAAACCGCTTATCTAATCTCACTGAATCTCAACATCTTCCTTCTGGGCGTTTGGATATAGGAAGAAAGAAGAAGAAGGAAGGAAGAAGGAAGAAAAAAAAAATTATAAACAATCCAAACTCTTCACAAAGTTACACATTTCCCAATACTTCTTCTCACTTCTTCCCTTCTTCCCTTCTTCCCACACCTATCCAAACGGAGCCTCTAACAAAAGACAACAAGTTTTAACTTCTAAACTGTATTATCTACAGGCTTAAATCCTAATAAGCATATGTTATCTCGTGATCTCACTTTACATAATATCATCATTGTTCCCTAATATCATGATAAGTGAAATGATATTGTGCATAAGAATTATAGATAATTTAATAAGAATTTCTCATTATTATGTACGAGATATATTCTGAAAGTAACTAAATGATTATGTTAAATTTTCTAATTCGTATGCCAAAACCTTCATAAATTTCCTAATTCCTAATCCAACCTACTAAAATCTACATATATCAATTAAGCACACTATCTAATTCCTATGCCAAAACCACCAACCATATAGTGTGGGTTGAAAAAATGGCTATACAGTTTCTTATTTCATCCCTGCTTGATTTGAATTTCTTAATGACACGGATCGTCTAATAGGTTGGCGTCATCTATACTAGAATTTTGATTTATTTGATAAAATTTTCCTGCAGGAGGCTTACTTTGTGCATCCCCAATTCCATTCATAAATGCTACTGATTGTAACGGGTACATTGTATGTATCAGATGTGACGTGGTTACCCATGTGCCACAATATTTTCATCTCACGTTTCTATTGTTGAGCTTAATCAGTAAAATATAAATATTCTGTGAAAATATATGTCTGAAACAACTAAGACCATAAATTGGGTTGAAAGAGGACTAAATTGTTTCTGGATTATTGTCTTGATTAACATTGGAATCTTATTTTGTTCTTTTAAATAATTAAAGAACTGGACAGCATTGGAATGTTTCTTTTTTTTTCTCATAGGAACATCAGAAATTTTTTTTTTTTTTGGTAATAAAACTTAGGGGCTGCGAAGTAGTACATTAGACTGTTGATAGAACAAATCAAACAAAAAATGGTACCTGCAGAAAGTGTTAATTTTGGGCCTTCTCCGCTTGTTACTTTCAAAAAAATTGAATGGCAGCAGCCAGCAGAGAAGCTAAACAAAGTCATTTGCTTAATCACGTGACTAGCCCACCAGGCCCAGAGATTGGGAAGGATATTAGCTAGCCTGTATCCCCCAAAACGAAAAAGAAAAATAAAACAAGTCTTCTGTCCAAATTCCGTGTCGACTATCTAATTCAAAGCCTACATATTGAAGACTTGGCAAATGGTAGTCTAAACGGCTATTATAAGTGTCATCGCTGCTATATATTACAAATGTTCAGTTTAATGATAAGAAGTGTTCAATTTAATGATAAGAAGTGTTCGGTCAAGAGGTGCGCTAGGAGGCAATGGTAGAATCGGAAAAAATTAATTTGAACCGAATGGGTTCATTTCCAATTCTAATTTTTCCATGTGTTTCTTATCCCGTTCGTGACCCCTTCACTTGGTTTTCTTTCTTATAACAGTTATATTTCTGTTGCAACTAACTGAACATTTATATTTAAATAACTGAACATTTATACTTATTAAACTGAACATTCATACTTACGAAACTAAACATTTATACTTAATAAAATAAACATGTTTTCTCATAACATTTATATTTTCTGATGCAACTAACTGAACAATTATACTCAATTAACTGAAAATTTGTATTGACCAAACTGAACTTTTGGAAAAAAAAATTAAAATGAACATATTTGGTCTAGTGAACACTTATAAAATAGTGAACAATTTTACTATAAAGTGAACATTTATACCTAATAAACTGAACACTTATAATAACGAAATGAACAAAAAATGTGCGCTGGGTGAATAGAGGGGATAGAGCGCTGCTCTGACCTTCGCTGAGGCGCTATGCAACATGATGAAGTGGATGGCACGCAGTGCGATGACATTAATCAATTTCCGTAGTCTAAAAACTATCCAAGGACAACGAATTTACAACACCTGCAATTAGGTATGGAACGACCAATTTATTCATGCCAAAATGAATCAAAATATGAACATCAAGATAAATTAACGATACATTCGTGCTAATTTGTTGGCATATTCTTATCTAATGATTTGCTATCAGTAAGTGGAGACTTGATTGGAACCATTTTGAAAGCGTATCTGACGTTGATAATTTTTTCACTTTATTTTTTTTATTTTTTTGTTTTCGGATAGCATATTGTTTATTTTTGTTTGCCTCAATATGAGTCAACCAACCTCACCATTCTTAAATGGCTACTTAAAACTTGAATAGAGACTGTTTATCTCTAATTTTTGCCACATAAAAAAATTCAGCAATTCACAAGTAATTAAAGTGGGACCCATGAATACATGACGGGTCCAAAGGATGTGCCTGGATTAAAACCATAATATTGATATTAATATTAATACTAATACAGTTCACCTTATGACTGTGTTAATTTAATATTTAACATTCAATATTAATAGGAGAAAATATGACATAAATATCATGAATCATTGGGCAAGGAAAGAAACTAGAAGGATGTTGCAAGGGATGCTTGAATAAATTAATTATATGAATTATTCTATGAGCCTTAGAAAATTCATTTAATTAATTTAAAATTTCTAAAAATAGAAAATCTATGACCATCAAGTTTCTTATATTTTTATGGGAAGGCATGAAAAGTTTCACGTGGAATGTCCAAAAGAAAGACCATAAAATAATTTTTCTTGTGTGGAGCCGAATTGGAATTTTGAAAAATGTCATGAATGGACATGACCATTAGTACATGAAATGGAGATCGGCAAACTAATTTTATTGCATCAAAAGCCCAAAAGAATATATGCAAATTAGGCTTGTGTAAAACAAAAACGCCGAAAAATTAAAAAATAGTATTAAATTAATATAATATATTAAAAATAATATCATTATAATAAGATTAATTTAAATAGTACCACGAGATCGGAATCCAGGATTCCGAACAGGGCTGTAACACGAATTTTTGTCGTTTTTAATGATTTTATTATACTTCTATTATAAACATTAATTAAATATATAAAATTTTTATAATAAGTTAATATATTATAAATATTAGTTTGTCTAGAACTGGATTTTTGATATTTTGAATAATGTTAATATAATATAATTCTATATTATGAATAATATTTTAATATTAAAAGTTTTGATATTAATTTAATATGGATGGTTTTATTTTTAATATTAAAAGTTTTCAATTATGTTAAATGTTGTACATAATAAGTAAATAATACTTTATGTAAAAATTTATTTATGGCAATAATTATAATATTAACTTATAATTAAATATTAGATTTATTTCATTTAATTCATAATATAAAAATACAGGAATTGTAAGTGTCATCGGCAAATATACCATCCCAGCCATCGGTAAATACAAAGTGAACATATACCGTAAATAAACTGAACATATAGACGATCTAAGTGAACACTTACATACAATTAATTGTTGTCATCAACTTATTTTCATTGAACTTATTTGTTTGTATGTGTTCACTTAGATCGTTTATATGTTCACTTTGTTTTATGTATATGTTCACTTTATATTTAGCGATGATAGGGATGACAATTTTCTATAAAAATACACACCATTAGAAGAAGAATTGAATTTTGTAACCATAATATAAATTAACACACTAAAATAAAAGAAAGGGAAAATACATAAAAATCATAATATAATTTAGCACACTAAAATAATAAAAAAGGAAAAATGTACATAAAAAACCATAATATAAATCAACACACTGAATTTAGTTTGGTACTTAAAAACAAAGTAATAAATACTTAGAGATCTTGATCATCTACATGTTGCAGAATTTCATCCCACCAGGGTTGATCTTCTTCCGCATTCATTTCTTGTTGATTACTGGCACCATGGTTGTCGGCGAATTGAGCGGCCTCGTTCCAGAAAGCGGCATCAGGTTGTTGTTCATTACTGGCACCGTGGTTTTCAGCGAGTTGAGCTGCTTCGTTCCAAAAAGTCTCATCATGTTCTTATTGATTACTCGCAGCCGGGTTGTCCGCGAATTGAGTAGCTTCGTTCCAGAAAGTTTCCTCGGCTTCTTGTTGCTCAATCTCAGCCATTCTAGCTACTTCAATTTTGCGTTGTTCATCTCTCTTCTTGATCTTTATTAGGCTCTCCTTAATACCCAGATGGCTGTTGTATATAATGATATTACAAATAATATTAATATTATCAATAACATAATAACAAAAAATAATAATATTACAAATGTTAGGTTACCGCCATAAACTGCTGCTCCTCAAATCCAGGCTCTGGCGCGTGATCCTCCTCCGGCGAATCAGGTATGGAGTCTATGTCTGTAGCTAGACCCTTCGCCTCTAAAAAATGAGGTAACCGATGCGGCTCCCCAACGAGCTCCAACTGCGTCCTGCAGCCCTTCAGCATCTCCTTCCCAGCCCATCTAAAGAGTGGCCCATTGTAAATACTCGAACAGCCCATCCCATTCTCCTCTCTGATCCGTTCTGTGAGCCCCACCTCCAACGGAAAAGAAGAGAAAAGAAAAGGAAATCGAAGAGGGAAGAGGGAGACGAGCACCAGGTCTCTGACAGAACCAGCGCCGGCGAACCACTCAGTCATTGCCGGAGTTCTCGATACCGCTAGAAAGCCCACGACGAGGAGAGAACAACGGTACCACTCCCGAGCTCTGGTGTTCCCTAATTCGTGGTCAATTTAAATGAAAAGCCTCAAACCAGTGATGGGAAGAGGATGAAATTGGAGTGAGATAAAGCTTTAAAGCAGGAACTGCTTGTTCATAGAGCTCCGTCATGATGCCAGGAGCATGATGAACCCATCAAGTTGAACTGAGATGGAGTCGATAGGTGGGAGCACCATTTGATGTCACGACTTGGCTAGGAGTTGGTTAAACCCTGATTAACAGTCATTTGCAAAGTTAATTAACACTTAAAACATATTAAACACGGTGCATAGATTCTGTAATGATGGAAATCAAGTAATATAAGTTCCTAAATCGACTGGAACTTGAGGGAAGCAAAAAAGTGAAAAAGTGTAAAAAGCAACTCTCTCACAGTCCCCTCCCTCTTACATGTGCTTGTTCCCCAAGGAATATCTGACGGCCATTAGATGATGATCAAAAGGCATATGTGCTGATGAAGGAAGCAGCGTACAAATCATACCACATAGCAATTATTGAAAGCACTCCCTCCATGAACCTCATCCCTCAGATGCTAACTAACCATTGGATGCTTGCCACCACTTGTGCTCCAATTTTGGCGCCAAAAGCAAACATGAGGAACAAAAAGCAGCTGCAATTATACTTCCTTCTACTCAATTGCCAAATGGCACTGGACCCCACTTGTTATATCAGGATTGCTTTCCAGTAAAAATGGGTAGCCTTCACCTGTGGTATTAGATCAAGACAGGAATTTACTGAAAGCAAGTAAAGAGTAGTGAGTCAAGGGAGCATGCCACTGGACCCAGCTGAAACAAAGCATTGAATGCCAAATGTCAAATACCCATTGGAGAGTATAATCAAGCAGTAAAAGAAAGAAGTGAAGCAAAGCTTCGAAAAGTATGGCGGTTTCCCATCACAACATCTCAGCCCTTGATCAGATTTCGAAAATCTGAGGAGATGCCACATGGCAGGGTCAATTGAGAAGCAAAACCTAACTCATGCCTATAAAACAAGCCTCAGATGGAAGATTAGGGGCGACACTTTGGAGAAACACACTAAGGTACTGCCAAAATCGTTTTAGGAAAAGATTTGCAAAAAAGGAGATTTAAAGAAAAGGTAGAAAAGAAAACAATTGTATTGTTCTTTCGTTGATGAATAAAAATTTCCTTTCCTCTCTTCTTTTCTTCCTTCTGGTCTTGTTTATTTCTTTATTTTTGCTTGTTTCTGTTACAGCTAAACACTAATTCCTAGAAAAGTCCTTAGATCACTTGTCAGCATTGTTTTGGGGCTCAGAGGCACGAGTGAGGGGTGCTTGCCTGAGAGCGCACACTCACAAGTGTCGATGAGTTCTGTAATACTCTAAAAGTGACTAAAATGAAGTTATATCACAGAGCATGGCCTTATGCATGGGGGTGCTTGCCAGAGAGCGCACACTCATGTCTTTGGTCATGTTCCAATATATGTTTAGTTGCCTTAACTGTCATGTAAAAATTAAGTAACATGAGTACCTGAACTTAGTAAAAATATAATAGAATAAAAGTCTAGGGTATGTGTGCAAAAGAACCTGTGTTCCTTGATAGAGAAAAGTCATAATATGTAGAAAGTTGAGTCATGCATATAGGAGTAGCTTGCATTAACATAAGTTTCTTACTGTCAGTATGTGATTAGAGGTTGCTGGTTCTATGGAGAGTGTGACCTAGATTCCACCTCCATGGATACCGTGTTAGCTTCTGATTTTCAGTTTTGTTCATCATATGTCATAGTTGTCATTATGGTTTGTTGATTCTGTCATGCATACAGTTCTTAATCAAGGTCCAGTAGATTAAGCTCTTGTCATAGTAAAATGGTTAAGTTTAGAGTTGAAATAAAGTTATTCTGTCAAAAAGATGAAGAAGTCAAGTCCACATAAAGGTAGATGTCAAAAATACATTTTAAAAATGCAGATAGGAGTCCTTTCTTTTAAGAAATATGCATATCAAGTTGTGTCACCCCCAAAGTAAAATGTGTAGTGAACTGTTCTTTTCTTCATTTCTGTTTAAGAGCAAATCTAAAGTTGGAGTTCATGTCTCTAGAATAAAGGTTTCTATCATTAGGGAAAATTTCAAGGTCATGTGAAAATTATGTAGTAGTGGTGACATGATAGGTTGGTATTTAGACACGCTAAATAAATAAAAAAAAAGAAGTGAAGTCAGTAGGTTTCAAAGCTATATGTCTTTGTTTATAACTGGCATGCCCTTTAAAAGTGTTTAGAATTGCAGTCCCTAAGTTAAGATACTGATGATTTGATCCCAAGTTCTTTGGCATTAATAACTATTCAAGTTTACACTTAAGTCTTAGGAGGTAAAGATTGCCAAGTCCAATGGAAACCTGAAGTTGTGCTTAAATGAACAAGAGAAAACGAAGCAAACTGGTTCTAGTATGAAAGTAATACATAAAAGTGATAAAGTGAGGCCACATCAAAAAGGATGGTTCCAAAATAACCAAAAATATTTAAATTAAGAGGGTTCTGTGAAATAGAGAAATGCCAGGGGTTAAAGTGAACAAGACAGTAACACACGTGTGTCACTGACAAATGGTGGCAAAAGTAACATCACTAGTTTGAATCTTATCTTAATTGATTGAACAAGTAAATGTCATGATCATGGTTTGACCTTTAAGCCTTGGATTGGATCATACACGGTCAATAAGTAAAACAAAGCTAAAAGTGAAAACTAAGGACTCAATGCATAAGCACTTGTTACTTGGATCAATATGGTGAATAGAAATAGAAAAAGGGAATGTAAGACACACACATTGACAATCTGCTAAACAAAACAAGACCCATTTGAAATTGAATTTCATCTACAAGGCCGTCAGACCAAAAGAAAGTCGATGCATATTACCTTAAATTCGGAAGTGTACTGTAAAATTGAATATGTAGGTGACTCCTTGATGCTTTCAAGATGCCTGACGGTGCCTCTGTCGGAGCTCCGTCAATCAGTTGTTCTCCGTTACTGCCGCAGACCAAACAAAGCCAGCAGTCAAAACACCCCAAATTGTCACACACGACTTCAATGAACGGCCGAGGCAACCTCAGAAAACCCCTACGACGCCCACCAACCTGAGCGCAGACACTACGGTTGCCAATGGAGACAACCAGTCAAACGAAAAGCATAAAAAATTAGGAGGGAGATGAATCGGGGTTTTGCGTGAGCTTGGCGCAGCTGAGAAACAATACTGACATGTGAATGTGAAGCTCATGAGTCGAACCTGAACCCGACTCAGACTCACTCGGCGCACAACCGCGGGCATGGACCAGGCGATTCGATCAAGCCAAACCCTCAGCGTCCTTCACGGATCTTCTGTGGCACACAGCATGAAGCGAGTCTCTGACGAACATAAAAGCAAAACTGCAAAATCTCAACCAATTAGAAAATTCTGCGAAACAGGAAACTTCAAAAATATATAAAAAAATAGCTGGATAATCAGAAAAATCTCCATAAAATGTCAAAATGTCAAGAAAAATATCAGCAATATTTTGATGTATCATGTCATGCCAAAACCCCTAAAGCACAACATATTTTAAAATTAAAGTCTAAAAGAATGGCCATAATGAAAAATAATAAGTTTACATGGTTAAATAAAAATTAAAATTCTCTAAGGAAATTGAACAAAATCATTTGAACATTTTATGTTCTGGACAGCAGGTACATTTGAACATTCTATGTTCTGAACAACAGATACAGTCAAGCATTAAAATCTGCAAACAAAATTGAAGCAACAAAAGTATTATCAGGAAGGTTAAAGGTAAAAGCTTAAAAGTGTGCAAATTTAAAAGTCTAAACTTAAAAGTCAAACTTAAAGTTGAAAACTCAAAACTCAAAAGTCCAACTCAAAGATTCTAACTAAAAATGCCAAAATTCAAAGTTCAAAGCAAATTCAAAAATGGAAAAAAATTCAAAATCAAACTTGAAACCAAATTCGAAAAGCCAAGAGTCAATAGTAAACTCAAAGTCAAATTCAAAAGTTCAATTTAAGAGTGCTAGCTTAAAAGTGCAAGACTTGAAAGTCAAACTCAAAAGTCTAAAACCCAAAAGTGCAAATTAAAAGTCCAAATTTAAAAGTGACACAAAGTAAAAAATGACACAAAGTCTAAAAGTGACACAAAGTCAGAAATAACACAAAGTCTAAAAGTGACTCGAGAGACATAAAGTCAAAAGTGACATAAAGTCTTAAAAGTCAAAAGTTCGTCCATTCAAGACTGCATAGAGTTTCGACTTGAAGAAGACATCCTCCTAATATTCAGATTGAGAAAAAGGAAAGTCAATTCCGAATTATCACTGAAGTTTCTGTTGAGAGAAGGCATAGCGCATCTGTACTCGAGACTTGAACGAAATCCCAAAATCTCTAAATCCCTAAACGATTGAGGATTGATATAGGATACCATATTTCCTAGTATCAAACTCAAAATCTGTGTGACGGCACCAAGCCTGACCCAACAAAGTAAAAGAAACCTAAATATATCTAAAATGTGACTAAAGAATCAACTACAAAATTGCATTGTTCATGTTTGCATTGTACCGTTTAAATGACTATCCTATTATAACAACCTCAGGAGCAATAAAAGTCTTAACTATAAAATGATAACAATTTCAAGAGTTTGCATATCACTTAAAGTTTAAGTCAGCATAGCATGCATGTGCATTCTGCATCATGACCATATCCCACATAGCACTAGCCATTATATCAAATAAAACTGACTCCAATCACTTTTAATGTCTAATCACTTGATTATATCCGATCTAGAGGTGCTCTTGTCTGATTCCCAACTCGGACTCAGACCGGAGGTAATTAACAGCAGGGACTTGCGCTTGCTGGAAGGAAAGAACCTACACACAAACAATCAACTCTTGAGGTCCCTAGGGTCGCATCGCTATCTTTCATAAAACGGGTAGTGGTGTTCGAATCCTAGGGGACTCAAGGGGTATCTGATCCGTATGTTTTTGTCCCATGGCTGAGATCCGTGATCTTCATCTGTGGATAGGACCAAAAAGTGCGAGACAGAGGCCAAGTTTCCTACCAGGGTACCGCTTTTAATTATTGTGAAGTAAAAGAATTATAAGTAGACAATTTCTCATCAGTCCAAAATATCTAACATCTGTTAGTAAATGTCCAATTTTTAATTTATGTGCTAATTACAATTAATTTAGCAATTAAAACATCAAGCATCAAAGAATCTAGTGCAAAAGTCCATTCAACACAAGAGATTAAGAGAAAGGTTTCATATCTTCTTAAATCGTATCAAGAAGGAGATCCTAGGCTTTGAAACCAGTGGCGTGCTACTCCAACGTCCTTCAATCCACGCCTCGAGTCCACCTAGAGATTATCCAATTTCTCGATTCGATTTGTGCTAGCAAATCAAAGAGAAAATAGCTAATCCAAAGTAGCAACCCTCTTCTAGTTCAACCAATTGATTTAGGTGGAGGGTTTATGGCTTAACACATGAGCAAAAGAGGAGGAAGAGAGGTGGTGGCCGGCGGCCAAGAAGAGAGGGAGAGGAGAGTGTGGCGGCTAGGGAAGAAGGAGAGAGAAAAACCAACTCAAGGGGTCCTTTTATAGCCTACCAACCTGTTAATTTTTGAGTCGGATTTGTGGTGAATAATATTTTCTATTATTCTCTCTTTTTACAAGTACTGTACAAGCTTATAAATAAGCTGAGAAAAGTAACGGTAAAATTGTACGGTAAAAAATTTACCGTTTGGACTCTAACGTTCTAATTTCTAAAAATAGAAAAAGTTGCAACTCCTTTTTATATAAATATAAAAAAGGTTGGATGGCAACCTAAACTAGCCTATGACGATAATTATTCTGAGGCTAGTTTGCTCCTTAATCATCTTTATTTTCAACACTCCCCCTCAAGCTAGGATTGTAAATGTCTAATAATCCTAGCTTGCACGAAATATTGTCGAAAGACTTATTGCTCAATCCTTTTGTAAAGATATCCGCCAATTGGTCTTCGCTCTTAACAAAAGGAGTTTCAATTTCCTTTGATTGAACTTTCTCTCTAATGAAGTGGCAATCCACCTCAATATGCTTGGTTCGCTCATGGAAGACGGAATTTGCCGCAATGTGTCTTGCCGCTTGGTTATCACAAAACATCTTCATTGGTGCTTCATGTTTGATGTTCAAGTCTGCTAGCAATTGCTTGATCCATGTCAATTCACTTGCGGTAGATGTCATGGCTCGATATTCCGCCTCCGCGCTTGATCGTGCCACAACATTTTGCTTCTTACTTTTCCATGTGACTAAATTTCCGCCTACAAATGTGCAAAAACCGGTAGTTGATTTTCTATCAAAACTTCCGGCCCAATCTACATCGGAATAGCCACATATTGTATTAGTATAATTTTTCCTCATCCAAATTCCCTTTCCGGGTGATCCTTTTAGATATCTTAATATTCTATTAATAACATCTAAGTGAGGTGTTCTTGGTGCATGCATAAATTGACTAATTTGGCTTACGGCAAAGGATAGGTCTGGTCTTGTAACGGTTAGGTAAATTAATTTACCTACAAGTCTTTGAAAATGGCTTTATGTTCTTTAATGGTTCACCTTTTTCATTATCAAGTTTTTCGTTTACATCTATTGGTGTTTTGGCCGGCTTACATCCTAATTTACCGGTCTCTTTAAGCAAATCAAGAGTATATTTTCTTTGAGAAATAAATAGCCCTTTTGATGAGTGAGCTATTTCTATTCCAAGAAAATATTTTAATTTGCCTAAATCTTTAATGTCAAATTTTTGTTTTTGACTCGTCTTAATTTTTTCAATTTCCATTTGGTCATTACCGGTTATGATTATGTCATCGACATAAACTAAAACCGCAGTGGTACCATAGGTATTGTGTTTAATAAAGAGAGATGAATCGGCTCCACTTTTTCTAAAATTGCAAGATAAAAGAAAATGACTAAGTTTGCCATACCATGCCCGTGGAGATTGCTTCAATCCATAAATAGATTTTTTTAACCTACAAACAAGATTAGGAATACCTTCTTTTTTGTGACCGGGAGGTATGGACATATACACTTCTTCTTCAAGTGTCCCTTGAAGAAAAGCGTTTTTTACATCCATTTGGTGCAAGGTCCAATTTTTATTTGCCGCTATGGAAAGTAGTATCCTAACGGTATTCATTTTTGCAACGGGTGCAAAGGTTTCATGATAGTCAATACCATGGGTTTGAGTATAACCTTTAGCTACCAATCTAGCCTTATATCGTTCTATGGTACCGTCACTATGGTATTTAATTTTATAAACCCACTTACAACCAACCGGTTTTTTCTTTTTTGGTAGTTCACATAACACCCAAGTTTGATTTTTTTCTAAGGCATGAAGTTCATCTTCCATTGCCTTATACCATTTTGGATTATTTTTTGCCATCTCATAATTCGTTGGTTCTTCTATTTTTGATAAAGAATTTATAAAGGCAAAATGTTCTTTTGAGATATTGTCACAAGAGATGTAATTTTGTATCGGATATTGTACCGAATACGTAATGAAGTCTCGTAGTCTTGTGGAAGGTTGAGTTTGCCTATTTGATCTTCTCAATGGAGCTTCCTCTTGATGATCGGCCTCCTCATTCTCGGGTTCAAGTTGTGGTGTCTCATCCTCTTCACCATCTTGACTACCTACATGAGTTGCATTTTCTACAAGAGCTTCTCTTGTTTCTAGGTTAGTGGTACCATACGTTATAAAATCATCAAAGGTAGAGCTATCTTTAGGTTGTTCAAGATTATTTTTAAAGAACGGCTCATTTTAAAAAAAAAATAACATCCCTTGAAATAAAAAACTTTTTACTTTTAGGATCAAAGCATTTGTAACCTTTCTTTTGAGAAGAATAGCCTAAAAAAATAGTTTTAATAGATGTAGCATCTAATTTATCACTTCTAATTTTATGAACAAAACTAGTACAACCAAAAACTCGTAAGTGATTAAGATTAATTTTTCTTCCATAAAGAATTTCTAACGGGCTTTTGAAATTCAAGGTGGCACTAGGTAATCTATTTATCAAATAAGTAGCGGTGAGTATGGCCTCCGACCAAAGACGTTTTGGAACTTCATTTTGAAAAAGAAGAGCTCTAGTTACCTCAAGTAAATGGCGATTTTTCCTTTCGGAAACTCCATTTTGTTGAGGTGTGTAAATACAAGAAGTTTGATGAAGAACTCCATTTGCTTTCATAAAGTTCGAAAAATTTTGATTGATATATTCCGTTCCATTATCGGTTCGAAGGATTTTAACCTTTTTGTCAAATTGAGTTTCTACCATTTTTGAAAAAGTTTGAAAATGAGAAAACACTTCACTTTTATTTTTCATTAAATAAAGCCAAGTTATTCTTGAAAAGTCATCGATAAAAGTAACAAAATACTTAAAGTCATTATGAGAAACAATGGGTGCCGGACCCCAAACATCGGAGTGAACAAGTTCGAAAATACCATTACTTCTAGAATTAGAGTTACAAAAAGGAAGTCTAGTTTGCTTAGCAAGTTTACAAACACCACAATCACTACAATCAATCATCGTAAAATTAAACATAGACTTTAAAATCTTGTCGGAAGGGTGACCCACACGCTTGTGCCAAAGTTTACTTAAATCCTCGTCTTTTCTAGTATTGAAAATAGACTTGTTGCTATCCAAAAAATACAATCCATTTTCTAAATGACCTTCACCAATCTTCTCCTTGGTGATTAAATCCTGAAAAATAACATTTTTTTCTTTAAAAATAATTTCGCAATTCAAATCTTTTGCAAGTTTACTAACCGAAAGTAAATTAACGGAACAATCCTTGACATAAAAAACATCTTGAATAAAGTTTTTAGAGAAAATATTAATCATTCCCCAACCAATAATTTTTACTTTCTCATTATTAGCAACGGTAAAATATTGGTTATCATGAATAGGCCGGTATGTGTTTAACAAGTTTTTATTTCCGGTCATGTGGTCGGTAGCTCCGGTATCAAGAACCCATTTTGTACACATTTGAGGAGCATTTTTGGTAGAGAGTCCAACATTAAGACATTTATTAACTAATTCAAATTCAGGTCTAGCATTCCTACTAATATCACCAGAAACTGTACGTAATTTGGTCAGCACGTTTTTTAGGCTGGAATTATTAATACTAGAGAGAAAATTGAGGAGTTTCAAATAAACCTGCTTGGCCCATTTGTTGGCCCGTTTTCTGATTCAAGAGCGAGGCTAACATAGCTTCGAGTCGATCAATCCGATCAGACTCATTTCGACTCGCACCAGCTGACCCCTTTGCTCCCCCTTCGTTTGAGTCGCTATTCGACGCAACAAACGCCGCTCGCTCCCCCTCTCTTCTATCTGGGGTTTTCCCAAGGTCTTTCTTTTTCGCCGTCTCTGCTTGGCCTCTGTCTCCCCGCTTAGGTTTCAGGTGGGGGTGAAGTACCCATCATCTTTCTTGAGGATGACCCTCTTTCTTACAGTGAGAGCACTTCACTTGTTCTCCCTTTCCTTTCCCTTTTCCGTCATGGAGGTGTTGGGCTGAGAAGGCGTGTGCCTCTGATTTCGAGTTCGTCTCAGAGGTTCCCATCGCAACTCGCCTTGTAGCTTCCTGACGAATACGGGCAGTGACATCATCGAAGGACAGCTTATCTGTTGAGAGGAGGATTTGAGCTCTAATGGCGTCATAGCTAGAGTCGAGGGCTGCCAGAAAGGTAAAGACCCGATCAGTCTCCTCCCTCTCTTGAAGCACATTAAGGTCAGTGGTTGGAGGTCTATACAGCTTTAATTCTTCGTATTTGGCTCTGACATGCCCGATCAACTCGGGTATGTCTCTTGATTCTTGGGTTATTTTTGCAATTTCTTGCTTGAGATGGTAGATCTGTGCATGGCTCTTTTGATTGCTGTATTGTTTTTCGATGGCCAGCCACAGTTCTTGTGCTGTCTCACAGTAGCAGAAGGTCTCAGATAGGCCTGGCTCAAGGGAGTTCATGATCAAAGTCATTACTTGACTGTCGATCATGTCCCAATCTTCTTGAGCTTGAGCTTGAGCATTATCTGTAGGTCTCAGTCTACTCCCATTGATATAATTCAGCAGTCCCTTGCCTTTGAGAGTTATTTTGGCTGATTTTGCCCAAGGAATGTAGTTTTTTCCATTCAGCAGTGCATTAGTAAGTTTTTGTGAGGTATTAAAGTCATTTGGTTTTATGATGGTGGTTATTTGATCTCTGGTTGGATTTGCTGTTGAGGAATTTTCATCAGTCATATTGACTGTAGAGAGTTAACTCGGTTTTCTGATTTTTGCGGAAGCTTGGTTAACAGAATGGCTCTGATACCATGTTAATTTTTGAGTCGGATTTGTGGTGAATAATATTTTCTATTATTCTCTCTTTTTACAAGTACTGTACAAGCTTATAAATAAGCTGAGAAAAGTAACGGTAAAATTGTACGGTAAAAAATTTACCGTTTGGACTCTAACGTTCTAATTTCTAAAAATAGAAAAAGTTGCAACCCCTTTTTATATAAATATAAAAAAGGTTGGATGGCAACCTAAACTAGCCTATGACGATAATTATTCTGAGGCTAGTTTGCTCCTTAATCATCTTTATTTTCAACACAACCCTAGGTATAAGTTGCTAGAATTTACACAAATGCCACCCACCTACCTCATTCTTGGCCGGCCATATAATGGGCCATATGGACCTCTTTAATCCACCTATTTGGACTTTAATTTATATAATTAAATTCATTATTATTTGCTCTATTTTTGGGCTATAAATTTGCTCTATTTTTGGGCTATAAATTCATTATTAAACTTAGAACCAAAATTATAACGAAATAAATAATGACACATAACACAATCCATATATTTATTTCGTGGGGTCCAGTCCTGTACTATGTTATATAACATACACATATGCAATTAAGTTGGTTACTCTTAACCTATGATTTATAGAACTTAATCATCACTTAACTTGCATACTAATCTTATTGATAATTAATGTCCTTTGTTAATTATCAAGATTATGGACTTTTAGATTTATTGTTGTCATTTACTACTAAATGAATAACAGTGATCTATAATTCAGATCCTCAACCTGAATGAACAGTCAACGAATAAATCAAAGAACAAATGATCTGAAATCATCAATAACATAAACTATAGAAGTAGCCTAATAAAGTTGGCTTCTAGGACGTATCTCTAACAACATCATCATCATCATTATTATTATTATTATGATTATTATTATTATTATTTGAAGTTTAAAATATCGTACATTAGTTTCTAGCGTCTCGCTTTCTTCTTCTTCAAAAAAAAAAAAAAACAATCATTGTGTAAATTTTCTTTTTGAGGGTTATCATTTTGTAAATTTTCAATTTTCAATTTTTGTCATTAAGGAAGAATATGCTCACCGACCAGCAGCAACAAATTTGATGTGAGGGAGAAAAAATGAATAAAATAAAACCTTAATCGCGCAATATGCTAACAAATTACATGTGATAAGGCACATTCGTAACAAATTGTTGTGCCGTTTCGCTGGTCAACTATACCAGGTACAAAAAAAAAAAAAAAAAAAGGATAATTCGATACCCATTTGTGCTGTGGGTCACTGAACAAATCGAGTATCAAATAACAACAAAGATACTTGTTGTGGCTTGACCTCAATTTATCCTCGATTTATCCTTACGCGAGTTATTGACTCATTGTTTATAGGCCAATAGCTCAAAAAATGAAATGAAGCTTAAAATTATTTGTCGGTACTATATTGTCAGGGTGTGTTTGGATAAGCCGGGAATAGGAATTATAAATAAAAAATTTCGATTTACGTGCTTATTTTTATTCTTGTGCAATCCAAACAATACAAAAATAAAGAATTTGGGCCCTTATTTTTATACTAATAAAACCATGGTATAAGAATAAAGAATTTGGATAAGCACGTAAATCGAAATTCCTTATTCTTATTCCTTATTCCCGACCTATCCAAACACACCAATGAATTTCACGTACAACTAGTAAACTCTAATTTAATACGTTGGCCATCATTTGCAAAAAGTCCAAAAGAAATAATTGTTTGTTTATACTAGTAAGTGGGTATTGGTATGAGTATAGTTGTATTATATGTTGAGATTAACAACGAGAATGTAAGATTCCAGATTTCTTTTTTTTTTTCGATACTTTCATATATTGAGATAAATCACTAGTATGACTATTTTTAGATACTTTCATTATTTGTATGTAACGTTTTTTTGGTATGGCTTATTTTTGAATTATATATGCGCATTTTGGTTGGGGTAAAATAGTCAATTATAGTCATTTCACCTTTGATAAATTATTTCATCCAAATAATATACAAGAAGGGAAGGAAAATTTTCGGTTTGATACATTTTCGGTTTGATACAAGAGTTTAAAAATGACTATAATTGACAATAAAATTAACCTTTTATAAATGACTTATTTTTGAATAATATTAACCTTTTATAAATTCAAACCATTTAAAAATTTTCGGTTTGATACAAGAGTTCAACAATTTATAAAAATATTAAAGAAAAAGTATCATGATGCATAGAAGCCCTATGCACAATAATGGACAATAAAATTACTATAAAAATTATTTGTAATATGTATAATCCATAATATTTTTTTAAAAATCGAGTGAAATTATGAGTCACTAAATATAATCCATATTAAAAATATAAACAAAAAAATTTATAATAAAACACTATGTGTCTCTAAATAGTAAAGAGAAATTCATTTTAAAAAATACAATAAAATTGAGCAATTCTAAATATAAAAATTATAGCCTAAAGAATATCCTTAAAGTTTCATTCACAAAAGAATATCTTAATATTAAAGAATATCCCTAAAGCATCTTGTTAATATATAAATTTTAGAACCAACGATAATTTTTTTGGAGGGAAATAAATTTTAGATTTGCGCCTAAATGAAAAATCTAGCAAAAATTTTTGAGGCGGAAATGAAAAGCTTATCCGTAAATTTTGGAAACTTTTGGAGGGAGGCGGAAATGAGATTTTGCGCTAAATGAAAAATTGTCGAGAATAAACCTTCGCGCGTATCCTTGATTATTCTGCGTGGATAAATTTTTGCGTGCCAACTAAATGGTGTGCACCTACCGACGCCAAGAACAATTCTTTTTGGGTTGGTTTTTTTTTTCAGCGTGCTTATTTTATTTATATACTCACGCTATGCAGTGGCCGGGTCTACCGTCTCATATAACTAGAATTCTAGTAGTGATTGATTATCCGGACTTTCGTTCATTTTTTCCACTTTCCCCTTCTTTTATGTAATTACGCATGCAGCTAGGCCAGCCAATGATTCATACCGCGTGTAATAATTATGTTATTTAATCACGATTGATTATTGAATATATGTTTTACTTTTCTTTTTTTGAAAGGCTATGTAGAGGCTACCTAGTGGTTTTACTTTTCATTTTATAGCATTTACCGCAGGAAAGCATAAAGACAACTTGCTGGTAGGGCTGTCAATGAAATCCGTTTATCCGTTTATCATACCCGTATCGTATTTGATAAGGCGGGTACGGGTAAGATTTTATTTTCGTTAAACTAATTGGTATGGGTACGGATAAAGAAAACTTTTCGTTAACTTATCGGGTACGGGTAAGGGTTATTTCGTACCCATTATCTAACGGGTAATATTTTACAAACATATATGTATATATAATCAAGTTTTTAGCATATTTCAAAAGATATGTTATTAATTTCGATCTTCATCCAAACTTATTTATGATGATGATTTTTCATTCTATATTATATTATAATTTATAATTAATTATATAGATTTTTTGAATTCAATTGATATGAGAATAAATTTCATAATTTTTGTTATATCTAAAATATTATCTAAATATTTTACTTTATCTATATATTTATTTGATATTATTTATTATCACATTATATATTTTTATTAAATTAATAATATTATTATTACCCGTTATGTACCGTTATCCTACCCTTATCGTTAATTCTTAACGGGTACGGATATGGTATGGGCAAAGTTTTTTTTTTAACGGGTACGGGTACGGATATGGGTAAAGAAAATTTTAATGGGTACAGATATAAAAATACCTTCTACCGTACCGTACCGTATCCATTGACAGCCCTACTTCCTGGCTTCACAAATCGATTGATATAAAAATGATATTACGTGACACAAAACAAACAAATCCAACAGCAATTTATCGTCTACTTCAAAAAAAAAAAAAACAGCAATTTGTCGTTGGTACGATACTTCCATGTGACCGTCCTTTTCCCACTAGAATTTTTTGGGAACGGAACAAGTTGCAGGGACTCGTTTGTTGGTGATGAGAAAAATTCATATTTCTCCGCGGCCGTGCAATAAAATAAGTATCATGAATTTTAAAATATGAATAATTTAAAAAGAGAAGCACGATGAAGATATGAAAAATACAATGAAAATTATAGAAACAAATAAAATCTAGCTGTGCATCTAAGAAGGGACGAAATAAAACAAGTTTTGGTTGTTTGGCATAAAGACACTTCTCTAGAAAAATGTGTCTTATCTATGGATTCGTTTGGATTTCATTTGAGAAAAAAGAAAGAAAGAATAAGAAAATAAAATTATTATAAATAATCTAAACTCTCTACAAAGTTACACATTTTTCAATACTTCTTCTCACTTATTTTCTTCTTTCCTTCTTCCCACAGCTTATCTAAACGGAGCCTATGAATGCATGCTTGCCACGGGCTACTACATATTTACATTTGAAAGAAAAGAGAAGAAAATATAAAATAGCATGCCCGAACCGCCGAAGGAGGAAGATTTGGTCCGAAGTCCCCTTAAAAAAACCTGGCAATTATTTATTAAAAAATTATGCAAATTTCATTTAGTGAATATGTATATTTATATTTGTTGTATACCCCGAAGTGAATAATCTATAGATATGTTTAAATATAGTTCACTTTTACAATATATAAAATAAAAATGATGATCTATATAATGGACAAAATGCTTAGACGAAAATAAAACATTCCTTTCAGAAAAAGAGGGTCCACTATTACCATCGGCAAGAAAGGAAATTAAATGGTCTAGAGTCACCAACTTTGAATTTTTTTTTCTTTCTTTTGTCATCAAAATGTGCACAAGAACAGTACAACAAAGTTACTGACAACACAATTATCTTGTTTATTTTTATTTTTCCAATTTTCTAAATTTTTGACAATTTGGGTATTTATTTTCCTGAAAGCATGCGTTATTACGATTTATTGCACTTTTAAGTACATAAATAATTCTATGCTAGATTGAAATTATAAACCGGATTTTAATCCCGATCAATATTTTTTCCATAATTGTAATGAATGATATTGATTTAAATCCGGCTTAAATTCGGTTGAGAGCAGAATATACCAAAATAATTTTTATATTTACTTGAATACAAAATTAGAAAAAATGATCTCGTGGTAAGTAAAAAATATTTAATAAACATGAGAAGGTAAGATGAAAGAAGTAAGGTGAGAGGAAGAGAGAAGAGGATTGATTTCATTTCGTTGGTCAGAGGGAAGAGAGGAAGAGAAGGTGTGCGGTCAATATGGGAGGAGAGAAGAGATATAAAATAATAATAAAATATAATATTTGCTATTTGTTTACTGCGAATTTTGTCCTTTGCAAGGGGCACACACCCCCCGCAATTCCTACGCTCCAATCTCCATCCCCCACCACCCCCTTTCTCTCCCCTGCTCCCGGTCTATACATTGAAACAAACCACATATTTTTTTTTATTTTGTTTGTCAATTTTTTTTCCAAGTATTTAATGGTTTTTTTTACCATCATATCATATTCATGGTTATTGCAGCCAACCATTATTCTTTGTCTGCATGTCAGAATAATGATTCTAATTAGTAATTACTAGTGTTTAGGATGAAAATGAAAACTTGAAAATTTTAGAGTGCCCAAGCTAAGAATGATGATGCAATGAGGACTTTTTGTTTTCTTCTGTGCAAGTTACTCTATAAAACCGTATAAATCTTATTTTATGGAGCACATACCTGCTCTTAGACCAGGTGCACAGACGATACTACCACAGGCCCATCTCCTCTTTTCTCATCCAGAAACGATTAGAAAAAAAAATAAATTAATGGAACTTAATTTAATTAAGAGAGTCCAGTCCCTGCTTTTCTTTCTTTATATGCCAACCGAGGCACCGCCCCCTGCCACGGCACGTGCGCACGTGACCTCCTAATCCCATATACAAATTTTCTGTCACGTCTTGATATTATAGTACCAATGTACGATTAATTTTTTTTTTTTTTTTTTTTTGAAATTTGATGCCCGTAGCCCGTAGGCTCAATGTACGATTAATTGTTATAGGGTACCGTGGGAGCTGTCGAGCGCCAATTCTAGAGGTCGTGTAGTCCACGGGAGAACAGGCTACGATACTTCCAACAGCAATTTGTCGTCTACTTCAAAAAAAAAAAAAAAAAAAAAACAGCAATTTGTGGTTGGTACGATACTTCCATAGTTCCATGTGACCAACAGACCATGAGATGAGATTAATGGTAATCTTAATTCTTAATTAAGATTAGATTAAAAAGTATCTCAGCCTCAGCCTCAGCTCTAGGGCTGTCAATATACCGCCGTTTCGCACGTTTTCGTTTCGTTCCGTCCGAAATGGAACAAAAGTGGAAGGAAAAGTAGTTCCATTTTCAAAAATGGAACGGAAACGGAACGCTGAAATGAAAAATTTCAATGTAAAATGAATGTGGAAGTGAAATTTCAGTTCCGTTTAACGAAATGGAACGGAAATGGAATAATTTTCTGTTTCGTATTTTAAAATGAAATGGAAACGGAATGAAGCATTTCCGTTCCATCTTGAACGTTTGACAGCCCTGCTCAGCTCATACCATAACCATACGCAATTAAGAAAGCGAGAATAAGAGGAGGTAGAAATCGATCGATGGTGGGAACAGCAGGAGGAGGAGAGAGCGTTGGAGCAGCAAGGAGCAAAGAAGAGGTGGGGATGATGGCACTGCACGAGGCCCTCCGCAATGTCTGCCTCAACTCCGACTGGACCTACTCTGTCTTCTGGACCATCCGCCCCCGCCCGTACGTCTCTTCATTCTCTCCACTCCATTTTTTTATTCAATTCAATTCCATCTATATACAATTCATACATACATACATACATACATACATACATACCTACAGGAGGTGCAGAGGCGGCAACGGATGCAAGGTCGGCGATGACAACGGAAGCTTGTATGTCCTTCCCCTCCTTTTCTCTTCATCTTACTCCATCTACACTACGCATTTATTTCATTCATTATCTAACACAATTTATTTATTATTTTTATGCATCCAAATTTACCTGCTTGGACCACCAGTACATGACACGATCAATCCTGCTAAATCTTATTATTATTATTATTACTAGTACTGCCATTTTACGTCTACATTGTTTTCTTCCTATATCCAAACGGTGTCTAAGGTACACATACCTGAATTAATATAACACGACTGATGTCACGTACTACTACTAGCCTCATGCCCAATAATTGGCTCAGGATCATACACGCATCTAATTTTTTTTTATTTAAACTGTAACCAATTAATTAATTGGACATTAATTAGTGCTTTCACTTTGGATGATTTAATTTGGAATGTTACAATTAATTAAATGTAACATGCATGCAGGATGTTGATGTGGGAGGACGGGTACTGCCGGGCACGCACCGGGAAGTACGTAGAGGAGATTGACGGAGAGGATCCGGTCAGGAAAGCCTTCAGCAAGATGTCCATCCAGCTTTATAACTACGGAGAAGGGTGGGTACTGGGTAGGTGTTGCAATACATAATAAGCACTAGTAAACGACAATCAATCATATGAATCTAGCTATATAATCAATCGTACATGTATAATTAAGAAAACATATCCCATTAATAACTACTATATCACTACTATCTATCTAGTACTGTTGTAATAAACAAGCACAACTATAATAATCTAATTAGTTCTAAACAAAAAAAAATGACAATGTTCAAGTTATGTTAATGTTAATTAATATATATTTCTTGTTGGTTCATTCTCTAAGTCAAACTTTTACTTGAAAGTGTCATTAATTATTTTATGCACTAAGCTTAGGGCGCAAAGATATCTAGTGGATGGAGTCATTTTGAGATTGGAAGAAATATCATTATCAAACAAGGAAAGTATGTTGTTTGACAAGCTTGTTTGTTAATTTGATCTTTCTGCCTAAACCCTAGTGAAAAGGAGGGCTGTCTCTCTCTAGCTCTAGGGTTTTGTTTCACAGTGGGTTTGCTTTTTGTTTCTTTGCTTTTTACATGGTTGGTTTTTTGTTTTCTCTTCTCTTTTGGTGAGTGGACTACTTTACATGTGTGTTAAGGACAGCAAAAGGGTAAAGTGTAAAGGGTTAGATGATTAGAGATGTAAAAGTCCTTAGTTAATCTCTAAACACATTTACCCTCCAAAAAAAAATATTTATCTTTAAACACATATATATATCGTTCTTTGGGGAATAAGCATCATTCTAACATTAAGTTTTTCTCTTGTTTCTTTTTTTTTTCTTCCTTTATTCTTGTTCTTCTTTCTATAATCTAAAAGGGCATTAGATATGTAGCAATGAAAAAATAAATACTCAACTGGGTTGGAACATTTTATTTTTATACCGATACTTTGTAACTAGTGTTTTTAAAACCGTACCGATACTCCTACCAGCCAAGTGGTCGAAATCCGGTATTTTCTGGTATTGGTACGGTTTTCAAAACACTAATTGTAACTCAAATCATACCGTAGGATTTAAATTATAAATAAAAAAATATTAGTCATCCCTTCTATTTAAAAAAATAAACAATCAAACACACACCGAGACTCAAAAGCCAGTACAGTTAATACCAAACAGTACACAGCTAGGAAAGACATTAATTTGTCTGCCATATATATATTCTTGCTGACAAAGAAACATATAAGCGTTAAATACTATGATGAGTCATATATACATCTTGGTCTGTGTAGTGAATAATGAAATGGGTGTTGAGTGATTGATTGAAATGAAATGAGATGATGTACTGATGGTTGTGGTTTGAGATGGTGTGTGCAGATTGATGGGCAAAGTGGCATCAGATAAATGTCACAAGTGGGTGTTCAAGGAACCTTCCGACTGTGAACCCAACATCTCCAACTACTGGCAGAGCTCCTTTGATGCTGTGAGTATATATTACTCGCAAAAAAAAAAGTATATATTACATGTAAAATTGTATGATATGCCCTTTATTCTTTCTCTCTTTTTCTTTGGATAACAATGCACACAGTATGTGTATGTGGCAGCCTGCCAGCCTTAGAGCACTGGGGATTGCATTTGCATGCATCAGCATCAGCATGTAAATGTTGATTATTTGATGTTCTGGACCCTCTCTGTAAAGCAGCAGCAGAATGTGATGCTCTGCCACTCTCTCTGACCTCCTCCCCAACTTTTATCTCTTCTCACACTCACAACATCCAAAAAGAACTTTGTTCTCTTGCTTTCCATCCTCTCTCTCTCTCATTCATGTGCCTCTCGGCACCAGGGAATTTGGGTCTATTCTTCTCCTGGCACTGGGGATCGTTATTTTGCCACTACAATACTACATTAATTATCGTTTTGCCTTTGTGGGCCAGGCTTTATATGTTTCTACCACCAAAAGAGTTTATGAATTTTAAGTTTTTTAACTTGGTCAAGTCCAATAATTAGTCAATGCAGTCATTGAATCATGGGTCCCACAGGTGTCATAAGGATCACCCAACAAATTCTGCAGTTTGCCTGATTTATTGTTACCCCTGAGGCCCTGACTCCCTGAGCTGAGTACTGAATTAGAACTATATTCATTTGGTGTGGCGTGAGATGCACGTGCTGGCCTCTAGGCACTGTGGTTAGTACAGTAATTGCTCTGGACCGTTGATTTTGGATGGGAAAATCGCAACCGTCTGTTTCTTTGCATCTCTCTCCGTTGGATCCGCGTCTTTCTTGATTCTTCTGTTCCAGTCTCCAGAGCGCTGGGTCGTTTCCTCAATCGATCGACCATGCTGTGTACGAAGCAATACTCTCTCTCTCTCTCCCTCATTTTCCGTCATTCTCTCTTTTGGCCACCTGCTCTGTCGCTTTTCCCTGTACCCTTTTTGCTTTCTCCCCATGTTTCACGCCTCTCTCTGTCCCCATCATTTCCGATTTTTAGCGCAAGAGAGAAAACACCGCTGGTCCTCTTTGTTGCCAGATATTCGAGACCTCCGTTCTCCTCTCTCGGCGCCGATTGTGCAGATGAATAGATCGCATCATCCTCTTTCAGTCGAGCTTAGATTTTCGTCGGTTGCCAGATCTAACCAGAGCCCTAACTCCTATTCACCCACCTCCTCTCCTTATTTGTCTGCATCAAGGATGGAGACCTCAAGATTCCAACCATCTCATGTATGTCCTTTTTAATTTCTCCAATTTAAACAATGAGTTTAGCAATTAGATTTTTAACAATCAATTTAAACAATTTATGAATCGATTCGCTCCTCCAATTCCCTTCCAAAGGCCTCCCGCTATTGAGATGATATTTATGCTAGATGGGATCGAAGCTCCAATTCCCTTCGATGGCGTTCTGCAACAGTCATTCTGGAAGCTCTCGTCTCCCTTTTCACATGAGGAAGATCGATGGTTTATCGGTCCTAAGCAGGTATTGATTTCTATCAAGTTGGGTAAAAAAGAGGAGAGAAGATTGACTTGATTTTTACGAAATTCAGAAAAATTGCAGATTAAAGATTGACTTGATTTTTGTGATTCTTGCAAGTTAATTGGTCTGACTTGATTTTATTAATGTCAATTTTTGATGTAGTCATCTAAAAGAAAATTTTCACTCGATTTTTTACCTTGACTTGCTTCTGCAAATGTTTGACGGTTTGACGAACTCAATCGCTGATCTAGCATATCAGCTGTGTACGTTTGTAGTTAATCAAAACATATCAACTCATGTTTTTTATTATTAAAATATAGATCATCTAATCTGATTCTCTTTTTGCACTTAAAAACTTCGATTTGAATGTTAGCTCAAGCTGGTCCTAATTCAGCAGCTTACATGAGCAAGCCATAGGTGTCAGACCATGTTCACCCTCAAAATACTGCGTAGCTGCATTTTTTTTTGTTCAACAATAGATCATATAATTAAATTTATGGTTAAGATCTCAAATATTTGTTGCTTTGTGTTCTTGGTGCTTTCAACGGAAGTCATTTTTTTCCCATTAGTTCCTTTTAAATGATATGAGTTGCAGTCGTGTCTTGCTAAAATTAATTACAATTTGTCTATGTTGTTGCTTTCAGCAGTAAAAATGAGCTATCGCGTCGTGTGCTGCGACTTCTTTTTTTTCTGTTGGCAAGGTAAGTGTTATTATTTTCTCTTTGTTTGACTTTTACAATCTGATATATCAATCTCCTATTTGTATATAATATTTAAGAAAATTCTGACAATTGCTTATATAAATTTTAGTAGATTAGTTGCCTTAATCATGTTGTGCATGGAGGTAATTCAGATTAATTTTAGAAATTATATTAAAAATTATAAAATTTACATGGGCTAATTATGTATCCTATTAATTAATACAATAAAATTTTGGTGGTTCAATTTCCAACTTTGTCTTGCAGCATAACTTCATTTGGGGCCTTTATTTTACAATTTCAATTTTTTTTTTCGAGCCAAGGTTGAGAATCTAAAGCTTATACTTCTTGCAGAGTTGAGAATCTAAAGGTGTGAGCAAACAGCAGAGAATTAGTTGTGTCTGATTTACGAGGGTTGCTGTAGTTGATTTCTCAACTGGCTCATGCAGAGTCATTGCAATGAAATTGACTTTTATCGTGCTTTCAACTTCAGGTGCAACAATCATTTAATGTTATTGAACAACTAGCTTCATGTTTTTCTTATTTAAAATGAACTAATAGAATACAATTTAGAAAATTTTAATTAGAGAATGTCAGATCATTTATTTCATACTGCATTTATTTGATTGAAAGCAATTACTAATAAGTGGTGCCATGAACAAATTTAATGCATAAATTCCTTATTTAAACTGCATTTTCTCATTTTAATTTTCAAATTTCAACTGTCAGGAATTGCTTTCCTTGGATGTTGATGATGTGTTTAGAAAAATCAGCCATGCCAGCTAGGTTTCATGGGATGGACTCAACCCGATTCTCTAGAATCGCATGCAATGAGTTAGTTTTTTACTTTTATTGTGCTCAATAAATTGTCATAGGCGCAGAGGGTGCACATGTTTGATTTTTTGTGGGTTTAGTTTGTCAGAGAAAGCAAGCAGACAATAATTAGAGAACAACCAATAAATTAATCAGATAATAATCTGATTAATTTCTTTTCTTTCTGTTATTATCTGATTAATTTCTTTTCTTTCTGTTTCCTGTCTTGCATGTTTGTTTCGAATGTTGTAGTAGCAGTTTGTTTTTAATCGGGATCAGAGGAGATAGATTTTGGTGAATTAGACAAATCCAACGAAGCCAACATAATCTCATCCTAGCATTCAGAAAAGCTGCTATACCTGTTTGAATCTGTTAAAAAGGTGATTCAAAATTCCTAGGGTGAGTTTGTTAAAAAGGTCCTTTATGAAGTTTAAAAAAATGTCTTCCGTTGGATTTGTCTAGGAATATCCTCTGTGCAAAATTTTCATATTTCATTGCTGATTTCTTTTTACAGAATCGGTCGGTTCCAGACCATGCGATTTAAATGTTGAAAAAAATTAATAGGTCCTTTGGTGGTTTCTAAGGTGCTTGAAATATATTTTACATTTACCATTATTCTTTTGTTAGTTAATTGACGTTCTTTGGTGGTGTCCTTTATTAATTGATGTTTTGTTTATTTAATATGCGTATATTGACATTATTGTTAAAATATGCACAAAAACAAAGGGCTAATATGAGCAAGTTGAGATTTTATTCTATGTGCATTAATTTTGATGGATCATCTACATAATTTCACTTTTGTTCATGCAGGTTTGTCTAACCTAGGCTTTGTAGATTTATCTTGATCAACATGCACAAAGGAAACTAAAGAGGCAAAAAGGTACTTTTTCCGTTCTATTTCTTAAATATTTAGTTCATTTCATTTGCCAAGCTCAACTACAGTTAATTGGTACTGTCAAAATAATAATATTAACTTGGTGATTTTGCTTTACAGCATTTTACGAGTATTTCACAGAGAGGATACCAAGATCTCATTTTTAGCTCCGCGAGATGTCCTTTATTTCTCTTTCAGGCAAGTTCCGATATAGCCAGAGAATCAATGTTAGTTGCGCTCCTCGGTCTTCTCCTTCACAATTCTCTGTTTGCCCATGGATATTTGCCGCGTCATGCCTCCTTTGGCTGTCTTCAGTTGTGCAGATGTTTTCATCGTCTTTTCCTCTTCCGAATGAGCACCAATTTGGTAAAAAGACGACTCTTTCTCTCTCTGTGTCGATGGAGAAAAACAAAGTCTCCATCTTTGATCTGGGTTTCATTTTTTGCTGCACTATTATATTTATATTTTCTCTTTGTTTGATCGGCTCTATTTACTTCTCCTCTCAGCTGTTGGAGTTTTTACATGTTGCTGTGAGCGGGTGCTGCTTCGAAGGAGCTATACCTTCTTCTATGCTATAGCTTTCCTGGTACTGGCTTCTTCGGGTTGACTCTATGTCGTATCCATGTTTTTTTCCCCTTTTAGATCATCCAATTCTTTTTGCTAACTATTTTGTTTTGCATATTGTGGTCATGGACTTCTGTGTTTGTAGATGGTGGCTCCTCACAATGTGTAGTCTTTTTGCTCAGGTAATTCTTTTAAGCCTGAACTTTCTTATACATCTTTCAACATGATTTCATTGATTGATTTTTTGAGATATTATTATGTCTCTAACTCTCTATTTTGAATTTGGTTGGCTAATCACTGATTTTTTTAGATAAGTATTGATAATCCACTACAGTTATCAGTTTAGATCTTTTCAATACAATCTTTTTATGTATAAAATTGCAAGGCTTGAAACCTGAAATCTCTCTGGGTATGCAAGCAAGTGTACTGTGTACCTAAATTGGTTGTTGATTATTTAGTATATGAAATGATTGCAACATAAATCATGAGTTCCAATTGAAGTTTTCAATTGGAGAAGTTAGCGATGACTTAAAAGAACAATTGATTTTTCAGTATTTTCTTTTGAATTGATAGAAATCCATAGCTTCCGTCGAGAAAGAGAGAGACTGAAATTGAGCATGTTGTAGATTCAACTGATTTTTCGATTGATAAGAACATGGTTGCTGCTCATTTGAAGGTATGTTTTTTTAATTGATAAACAAAACTACATGTACAAGTCTGCTACTATAAGTATTATGGAGGGCAGACAATATCGATGTGTCCAACTCTATGACAAGTTCCTTACTATAATATTAAGGTGTTTCAATTTTGTTTCCCTTTTGTCTTCTTCTTTGTCAGATCTTTCATGGTTTTCGTATATCCCTTTTCCAATTTCAACTTCTTATTTTCACATCCTCTCTCTGATTTTGCTATAGCTATCATCTCTGTACATTTTGCCTCTTTGTTTATTTAATGTTTCTAATCTTTAGTTTTAGCTTAACGCATCATTCTTAATTTATGAAGCTTTTGTAACATACTGTATTTACCAGTCTGCTACTGGGTTCGCCTTTCATACTGGCATGGAGAGTATGAGCATAGAATATAACTTATTAAAAAAAGGGTTAAGGTATTACCCCTCTATCAAAGCCCCAAATTTAAAAAAAATATTTTACAAAATATAGCAATTACACAGATCAAGAAATGTTTCAAATTTTTTCGTTTTGATTTGTAAAATTTTTGTCACTTATTTCGATTTTACCGTGTAGTGTTTAGAGTGAGATGTGGTCATCCATGGAGAGGAGAGAGTTAAAAAGGAAACCCGAGCAATTTGCTCATCCAATGGCGAGTGAAAAATTGAAATTGTAATGTTATTAATTAGCCGAGTATTTCTTATCCATTCCTTGCATTAATTTTAATCATTGAGAAGACAAGCGATTTAAGATGAACAAAGGCTAATCAACACATTCGAGCTTCTTCAAGCAAAGACACTCACTGCATGGTCTTTATGCGGGCTTTTATTTACTTCAGCAATGATGGCTGAATTAAGCGCATATTCTTGGGAAGGCTATCTTTTTAATTTTTTTCCTTTTTTATTTAGAAACTTTAGTTTATTTTTCTTTGTTAAATACATTTGTTAGTTGATTACAATAGAGAGTTGCACTGGAGGGCTATAGACCTATAGTACATTGTCTTAGCAGAGAGGTATTGTGCTTATTTTTTGTTTCTTTTTTCGTTTTTATTTTAACTATAAAAATTCTAGCTTCTTTTCTTTATTTTTGGTTTCTTTTATTTAGCTAATTTGGAACTGATGTCATTTTTTTCGCATCATTTGTTAACAATAATCATACATTTGATTAATGTAATGTTTTACGATTTAACAAAGTATATATGCAATTGTATTTATGTCATTCATAACATATACACACTCATTAGAATAGAACTATTCAGAATTTTAGATAGAAATGCATCGCGCAACGCGCGAGAATAGAACTAGTTGGTCTTCAATTTTGTTTTACAATTGTAAATTGTAATGACGGAAGAAACTATTGAGTCATGCATGCCAACTAGCAAATCATATTATGTTAAATATTTGTCATTAATAATTTTTACTTGTAATTCTAATTATTCTGTGATTACTATACAGCTTCCTCCTGAGTGGACTGACCAATTTGCTTCAGGAATTCAGGTATATGCACATTGTATTTTTCTCATCTCTTATTTCCTTTGAAGATTTGATTCGATTTTAGTTTAACTTTACAACTTTACTGACATTCCCATCTATTGTTTGAATCAGACTATAGCGGTGATTCAAGCAGGGCATGGACTACTACAGTTAGGATCCTGCAAAATAGTGAGTCGCAACATTTCTCATCTTATACAGATTAAAAGACGATCCCATTCTATACTATTAATTAACATTTTTTTTATTTATATATCTCGAACAGATACCGGAGGATTTACATTTCGTGCTTCGCATGCGCCACATGTTTGAGTCGCTTGGCTACCAATCAGGCTTCTTCCTTTCCCAGCTGTTTTCCTCCAACCGCAGCTGCTCTCCAGCCCCTTCTGCCGGCATTCCTCTAAAGCAGCCGCCAGTCGCCAGACCGCCGCCGCCTCAGCCTCAGCCTCAGCCTCTTTTCGACCAGTGGAGCAACCAGCACCCTCTTGCAATGCCAACAATGCCCCCGATGCCCCTCCACCACATGAATGAGATGATAGCCGAGCATGAGCCAGCCGACCTCAAATGGCCAAATGGACTCTCAATTTTCTCTGCTTTGACTGGCCGGCCTGATGATGCAAAATTGTTGTTGGGTTCTGGGGAGCACGCGCATGGTGGTGCTGCCGGTACAGGCGGCAGTGGGGGAAGTAACCCCGAGGAGTACTTGAGCTTGGACAGCGATTCTAGTAAAATGAGAAAAGTCGAGGGGGGGAATGGGAATGGTAAATTTAAGAGGAGTTTCACCTTGCCTGCCCGCATGAGTATGTCCAATTCTTCAGCTTCTTCGCCGGGCATGATGGAATATAGAGGCGGTGAAGGTGGGGTCTACTCCGATTTAATGGACAACTACTTGGAGTAGCGTTATTCATTAGGTCAGATTTAGCGGTTTTAATTTCTTTCGGTACCATGCATGCCATATATGTATCATGTTGCTGTTCTTTTCATAATTATGTGATTTTTTTCTTATTCATTTTTGTTTAATGCAGTTAATTAATGTACGTGAACTAATAGATTTAGCTATCTGGTTGGTATTAGTGTTATTCACTTTTTTTATTGAACCTTTCCTGGTCATGGTAGCATACTAAGATGAAGTTAGTAAATATAAATATATATCTGTATATATGCTACTGGAAGATTAATCTTATATATAAGTTATAACTTCCCCCAGAAATATTGCTAATAGAAAAAAAAATAGTAGACTCACTAATTGAAATGTTATAAGTTACAATTGACTATATATTAATGATCAAGCCAATCTCATTTTCTATTTAGCAATTGACTATATATTATATTTTTTTAAAGAAATTTCTCAAAACCAAAATTCAATTCACAAAGTAAGGCACCTATGGTAATTTTATGGTCTTAATTAATTTGATATAATTTGTTAGTTTCATATTGATCTTGGTATGTTTCGATTGACATTTTTTTTTCCAGAGTGTGCACGTTCCATATTGAATGTGTGTACAACTCTTATGTATCAGCCATATATTGTAAAATTTATTGTCAGTTTGATCTTGGGGTTGTCGATTGATATAGGCAAAATCTTTCACTCAAAATTGTAAGTTTGTTGTATCATAAATAATTTCTAAATCCAGAAAGTCTTATGTACCAGTAGCTCATTCAATAAATTTCTAGATATTTGATGTCTAAAATGAATCAATTTAATAATTGAACTAAATTGATGGTTAAACAATAGTGAGGTCCTTCGCATCAAAATTTGTATTTCATATATATTAAAGGTGGAACCCCACAAACCCAAAAGTACCCTAGAAGATTAGCAGATTGGGACATTGGGACTTCTATTGACAAACACGGTTATGTAGTTAATTGGACTGATGGCTAACTTTTACTACAATTCTATATAAAAATGCTTATGTCAGGTGCACAGAGCACAAATTAGAATTTTTAATACAACCCTATTGTGTTCAAGGGTATGAAACAGTGTTTTTTTTTATATATATATTTAGTCTATCGGTTCAATTACATATGAAAAGAAAGATAATTTTGTAGAAATCTATTAATTTCTATATCTTTTTCCATAAATTTAGATATGCTGCAGTGTACCGATGAAGGGATTCTGGGACTACATTGAACCATGCTACTATTGCAACTCCAACTCAATATCACCGATTTGCTGAGGTTTCTCCAAGTGGGTACATTTTTCTTCCCTATTTTGGATAAATTTGTTTCCTCAGGTTTTATTTGATCGATCTTTTTTTATTTATTTGAAAATGCTGAATATCATAAGGTCATTTAGTCAAATTTGTGTTTTTTTTAGTAAGGTCGTATCCTGATGAATATTTAATTATGTCTTGCAGATCTATTAAGTTTTAATGTATGTAGGCTGTAGCTATTATTCCTATTTTTGAATGAAGCGCCTAAGTCCTAAGTCCTAACTATTTTGACCCAAAATAACTTTTATGCAACTAACCAAACATCAGAATATGAATGCCTATTATTTGATTGCAACTCAATTTTATTTGAAGCAAAAGCATCAATAGGGGCAAAAATGTCAAATATTCATTCAGCATATGGTAATACCATACAATATTCTTATTCCTTACCAGGTTAATTTGATTACATGTGTTTATAATTGTGAGGATAGTATTATGGAGACGGTTACAACAATAATTTGATCTTACTTGAAGAAGTTGGTACGCTCTGTTCAATTATCTTTCTTTTGTAAATATATTTGTTATATATTTCATACTTCTTGCCTGAATAATCAACTGTATCGATGCCTTATTATATTTGCATGACACCGATATTTCTCACATTTGGAACTTCGATCGAATAAATGATAATTTCAATGCAAAATATGACGAACTGTTAAGCTATTAAGTCTTATGAGCCTCTTGGTGATAATTAACCGTTCAATTTATGCTTATAAAAAGGAAAGTGCTTTTGGATATAGAGGGAACTTAAATAGCTAATCTATTTTATCTTTAGCAGAAATAATTTTTTCTTCTAATTGATATTTGATATTCATAATTTCTAGGTTTTACTTTTGTTTTTAAGTTAGAAAGCTTGATTGAGAGGAGCAACTCTGTAAGAATATATACCAGACGTCTTTTGCTTCATTTGAATACCAAGTATGTTTGTCCTTCAATTTTTATATCACATCTTTCGATAGTTTATGTTTTGTTTTTTATATCAGATCTTATATCACACATTTCAAAGTTAGATTGTGCTTTTTTTTTACCAATGTGCTGATGTGCTGCTGCAGTCAATTAAGGAGATCGATAGTTGATATTATGCCCGTTGGTGACGCCATCTGGTATAAAGATTATTATAGTATAATATATGTTGTAATTATAATATACTGATATTTAATGTATTATTTATTTTGATTCTGAAATTAATTTTGCGTAGGCGGTTAGTCCAATTGTTGCTTTAGAGAAGTTAAAAAAGAGTACTAAACTTAATGGCATTTAGACTTAATGACAAACAATTAGTGGTTTTTAAAATTGAAATACAAAATATCTGTTAAGGCGCGGCGTTCCCCACCTAGTATAAGAAAAAAAGAGTGGAATTTGGTCGAAATCGAGCTGTACCAAGCCAAGATCCAATTTAAACGAATAGCTTTGCTGGTCAACGGCTCGGATTCGATAGTGCGCAGCGAAATGCATTGCACGCAACGTGACGTCTCCGTGAGGGGCATCCATCTATTAGAAGTTGAGCAATACCAGTATTTTTAATTTGATTCAAGTTGAGCATAAGCTGCAGTGTTCTCAATCCAAGTTTAGACATATATTTTTTTTTCAGATCAAACAAATCAAAGAAATTGACTCCACTTTGATTCTATTCAGATCTTCGTTACAGATTTACTCAATGTATTAAAATAATATAAGAAAAGTCGCGCAATGCATGAAATTAGCACAACTACTTTTAAAAGGGTGGTAGTAGAATAAGTTTCATTAATGATCCTGTTAGTGTATAACTTTAGGACTTCAGTAATGTTCATTTTTGAAATTTCACAAAATTTGAGACCAGAATGCAACATTGAAAAGTTGCTTCTGATACATGGCACTGTAAACTTCCTTCCTCCTCCAAGTTATATTGGATTTGGGCATCATAAAATTAAGGTTTCCGATTTCGTCATATTCAATTCATCCTAAGAAATCACAATAAATTCGATATGATTGGTTCTGATTCATGTGAGAATGTAAAAAACTAACACCGTTCAATTTAAGATGGAAGTCAATAATAATAATAATTAATCATGATTGCAATCAGTAACAAAAGATTCCAGTATCAATTGCTACTTGCTACTGTTTCTTCATCTCCAAGAAATCAAAATGCAAACACAAAAGGTTACATGCACTCGGTCAATCAAAAAAACACACAAAGAAAAACAAATAATAAAAAAAAAAACTGATGCTTCAAACTACAACCAATAGGCTTTGTCAAGACTTGTTTGTAGATGGTACAAGTATGGAGGGTTATATACAAATTTTGCATATACCTAAAACGAATTTCAAATAATTGCCTAAAGCAAGATTCATGATCCAAAACATCTAAGCCAGTTTACATTCTCCAGCAATTTTTCTATACATAGGAAGAAACATCTGAAATATAAAGGAAAATATTATTTTCAGCCACGTGTTAATCTAGTAAATATCCTATAAATTAATATTGGCTGCATCCCTGAAAGAAGAGCTAGCCAGTGCGCCAAATGTTTGAATGTTGTACCAAGTGCATATCCTATATATATTATATATATTACTCTACAAGCGTGACCTCTAAATAATTTGAATTTGCATAGGATTTATGCTTGTAACTAGTAAGCCTGCTGCGCAAAGAATGGCCTCGTATCAAAACCACCACCCAGTTTAACCAGTTCTTGCTTTTTATGATAGTGTGATATACATCTATCTTACCTTTATATCTATTGGTATTGGTGTCAACCTTTGAATCATGAAATAAAGAGATTTCCAAGAGACAAATGTTTGTCATTTCTTGACTGTACTGCTTGCCTCCTCAAAGGAGGTGCATAAACAGTAATTGGCAGGACCCACTCCCCCTTCTCTCTCCTCTCTATAAGTAGAGGATGCTCATACCTGTCAACTCACCAAAAAGGAAAAAGTCAAAATTTTATTTTGATAAGTGAGAGATGGTTCACGATGATCCTTGTAAACCTTGAATCACCGAGTATATATGCCCTGCATTACAAGAAACAACTGCTATACCACCCAAAAAGCAAGGTAACAGGTGCAGAGCCACATAGATGAGATGAGGGTGAACCCACTGGTGTATTTGCAAAAATTACCTTGGAATTATTGAAAATTTTTTCCACAAACTCTTAAAAATAATTATTACTGATCCCAGTAAGAGTGTTTTCTCCTGCCACAGAAGGGGAACATAACCATTCCCATCATATCCTAAATACTTGTGAAAAAAGGAAAAAACACTGAACTATTCCTTTGTTCTCTTGCATTAAAAAAATCACCTATCCCTGTGTTCTCTTGTATTTGGTAAAGGTTCTTGAGACCTATAAAATGTGGGATAGAAATTTCTGAAAGCATATCCTACACTAATAGTAGTTGCACAAATAAATTAACTAATTAAAAACATGTAATGTAATTGAAACAAAGGAATTTCTGCATATGCACCCCAGAAGGCCATATTGGAAATAACAAACATTTAATATGCCATAGAAGGTAAAGAAAGCTTGAAACTTCTCTGTCATTTTTAAGTTTCTCAAATTCGCTAAGACAAATGCAGACCTGGGGCATAGAAAAATGAAGAAAAATGAAGCTCTCTTATAGAAGAAAGGGTGGTTTGAGCATATACAGAGAAAATTAATGCAGACCTGGGGCATATACAAACTTTCTGTTTATATGGATAGCTAAGACAAATGAAGTCTATGTAAGTACATATAGGATTGCCCCATTAGATGAAGAAAAATGTAAAACACGGAAAAAAATTGTTACCTAGAGATATCCAAACCCTCAGGGGTGGTGTAAAACTCAAATTTAAGAGACCACTGTACAGAGACCTTAGGAGTAGAGAAGGTAATGGGCCCATCTATTGGCACCGAAAAAAGAAAACTCGTCTGACGAATGTCAGCCACCACCTCATGATGCTCACTGTGTACCTAAACCATATACAACAATATATCAGATGTGTGTGTGTGTGTGTGTGTGTGTAGAGAGAGAGAGATGGTGTGATAAGATACAGAAGTACCAAAACAGTTCCAGAAAAGTACATGTTGATTTCGTAGACAGCTCTTACAATTTTTTTAAAAAGTGTTTGTGCCTAGTAATACTTAACTTAAGCCATGAAATCATAGTAATACTGGAGCCACAAAATTCTAACCTAGTAGTCTGGTAGCAGAACAAACCACGAAACCATAGTAAGTACTACTTAAGCAAAAGTCTACCTTTGTTATTGTGGGTGAAACTCTTCTAGAAGGATGTATGTACTGCTGATTTATTGACTCTGACATCTCCAATGAAACAGAAACCTTCACAAGTTTTTCAAACCAGAATTAAAGAAATACAATTTTGATATGTAAGACAAAACAGAAATCACAGAAAGACAACTGTCTTTCCTTCATTTACTTTTTATACCTCAAGACATTGCCGGATTGCATCTTCGTGGAAAAACGTGAGTGTGCCCCCAATCTGCTAGTCAGAAAACTTTCATGATCAGTAAAGCAATATGCAAATGCAATATTTTGTTCATCATAAATCATACCAGTGCTACACTAGCATATAAATTTTCCTCAGCACTAATACATAATAACAACTTGGGTTTTGTGTGTGAGTGTGTTGGGGGGGGGGGGTCATGTATTAGAATTGGAAAAATACTTACCATATCACCAAAGTAATAAGTTGAGTCTGAGTTCTTAGGCGAGAAACGCAGAAGGACATTATCATCAATTTTTATATTGTATGATCTTCCTTTAATGAAGTCTTCTGCTGCACAGCAAAATTTGATATAATTATCACTAAAACTGATGACTTCAAGGAGTTCTTAGGCTCCCCAAGGGAAAACACTAAGCTGAACTTTAAATCCTCAGTTGTGTTACAAATAACAAAACTAAACAATAAATCATGATCTACTTCAATAGTACCGGCTGACACATATATCAGTAATTTATAAATTAATTACATCGTTATGACAAGATCAAGAGTTCAGAATTGCTGCATGTTGATGCACTAAATTAACTTCTCAAGTTTCAGTTCTGGATATCTTGAACTTTTATGTCAACTTAAGTTTACAAATTTTGGGAACGTAATTGTTAATGGCTCAACTTACATGAAGCAGGATCCAGATATCTAGGTGTAAAAGGGGGTCCCACATCCTCCTTAGATAAATTACTTTGGAAATCCAAAGAATTCTTTTCTTCATTTGATGATAAATTAGACAGAGAAATGCTCAGCTTTCTTTGAGGTGACACAATACCTGTCCAGCCATATTAAATTGCTAATATCAAGATAATTTGAAGATATCAATCACAACAATTAAGTACCATCCATGCTGAAATAGAAATAAAAAAGGGTCTGAGCATTTCAAGGTACATTATTACTGTTCATTTATACTAAATCAAAACAATAGCAATTGTACCAGACAAAGTGCCAAAGTACACCACAAGAGCATCATACCACTAATTTCCTCTAGACGCGAGCATTTTCAACAACTTTTCTTTTTTAATTTCTGAATTTAAAAATTATTTCATTTTGTATTTTTAGATATATTGTCTATTTAAATCTCTACATGCTTCCTTCAAACTAAATAAGATATTTGCCATACTGTGAAAACAAATTTGTATCTGCATTAATAAGTAAAATTTTTTAATAACAAATAGAATGATAATCCATAGATATATCATGGAACCAAAGTTGTTTGTACTTCCAAAAGAATGCTCCAACAAAACCAACAAGATAGTAAACAGACTCAGCAATGGTACCTCATTCATAATTAACTTCCTAATAATATTCTCAAACTGGTGATTGTACTTTACCTGGACCAGCTTCTTCTACAATCTCTGAGACGGACAACTCAGGTAGTTGTCTGTATGGGGGAAAAGCAGAGCCTGCAGAAAGTCTTGCACTAGCAAATGACTGGTTTGAAAGGGAATTTCTGAAGGAGGAAAATTCAAAATTATTTGCATTTGCAGGATTATATGATGAAATTGATGACACCTCATCCCTCGAGCTATCGTACCCTTCCTCTGTATCCTCATCATTTTCATTGACCCTTGTCTGAAAGAAAGGTAAAACAATTGTAAAATTAGTATCAGAATTGTTGGCGCATACAATTTTGGAATTGCCGTTAATTTGTTACTCCACTGTTCTATGGCAACTTTAAGTGATTATTACAAGAAGGAAACAATATGAATATATAATTAAACAATATAAAATAGTGCATGTGTGATATATTTTTCTTCAACTGCTTTACTGAGACTCTATTTCCTTAACATCATCAGATGGGCCAAACAAAACCATCAATTAATCCAGAAATGTGATTGTATAACAGAATTAATGACTCAGACAAAGATAAGAAAGGTCCTCAGTTCTAACCCATTCCGAATCTTCATCTTTCTCTTTCCAATATATAGGCAACTGATCTGTAATCACTGGTAAATTTCCTGAATTAGGAAGGAAAGAAGAGAAATAATTAGTAATTCTTATGGCCACTTGTGCTATTAGATTTAGAATAAACAATAATTTACCTTCTTCACTCAGTAAATTCATGCATTTCTGAGGAACCCATATCTGTAATGGGGCCCTAGCTTCCTTCAAGTTTGCAAGTCCAACATCGAAAATAAGAATGAATTATGAAGCAGAAAAACAAAAATGAATACTAAAATGCATTTGGTAGAGCAAAAACTTCCTATTTACACATACTCTAACAAACAATATAACAACTAGTCAAAATTTAAATAAAAAAAGGAAAAGAACTTACCAACTTGAAGGAGTTACCAGTGGGCCCATTGTTTTGATGGTCTGTATCTAAATGAAAAAAGCTAGCATATAATGTGGCTCTGACATAGTAAATGTATCGGATGCTGGTACCCCTGTATGAAGGCGGCAATAATTTCGGCAAGTCCACTCGTAAAATATCTAAAAATGGGTTTGGGTTTGTCATTTAGTGATTGCATATGAGCAATTGGTAGTTGCAGGAGTAAAATGTAGAGGAAATGAAAGAACAATGAGTTTGTATTTTATGAGAGAAAGAAAGGAAACTTACAGGTTTTGGTAGTTGCAGAAGAAAGAATGACTTTAGAAAGCAGAGATGAAGCCAAAGAATCCAAAAACACATTCTCACCTGAGTAGAGTAGAGTACATGGAATTAGGGATTGAAATAAGCAGCAAAATTATCCATCAGATTAGAAGGACATAACATAAAGAAGAAGAAGAAGAAGAACCTCTCTTGTGTCTGGAAGAGGGCATGGGCCTGGAAGTGGCAAACCACTGGGTATCAAGCTTCTCTAAGCCTTGGAGCTGAAAAGAGAGGGCATCGAGGAAGAGAGAGGGGGCACTGGCACTGGCATTGGCATTGGCATTGGCAATATCTATAGTGACAATGACAGGCTCTCCAGGCCGGTACGCGTCCTTGTCGGTAGTGAGCTTGAGAGAGGGAGAAGCATCTTGTTGTTTATTTTCTTCTTCTTGTTGTTGTTCGCCCCAGACGACACTCTTGATGAGAGAGGATATTGACATGATCTCTCTCCCACTCTCCGACTCCAGATCGAATCGGAGTGACACTCTTCTTTAGTTTAGTTTTGTTGCTTATAGTATGGCTGTATATGTCGACCGGATCGGATCTGAGGCTTGCAATTGCAATTGCAATGTCGCGGTCGGGAGTCGGGACGAACAGAAAGAAAATATCAAAATGAGTCGTCTGCCACTGCCAGTGGGACCGGACGATGTACAAGAAGACAAGATGAGCTGCACTTGTTGGGCCTACCTACTCAATATCCCATCCAATTGTTTCCAGCCCATCATAAATGGGCCTACTTTTTTATAGGACATTAGACATGCCAAGCGGACTGAAAATATAAAAATTTTACTGTTCATTAGAAATTCGAAAATAAATGAAAAAAATTAATTTTTTTAAAAAGGTGAAGATCGAGAAGAGTGAGAAGAAAAAAGATCTTTAGATTTGGTTCTGCTATGGGTTAGTGGTAAGTAAATAACTATAAAGGATTAATTAACGAGTACAGGGCAGTAACTAAAATAATAGGAGGGAGTATTTATCAAGAATAAGGAAGTAAGTAATAACTCTCTGTGTAACTTTATATTAAGGAGTAATTAAACACAATAAGGGAAGTAAATAACGTGTATGATGAAGTAACTAATAATTACAAGTGAGTTTTCATATGTACGATACCTACTAAAAAGAATAATTAATATATACAAGGGCATAACTAAATAACTATAAGAGAGTAAATAACGAGCATAGGTGAGTGACTAAGATAGTGAGAGGGAGTATTTATCAAGAATAAGAAAGTAAGTAATAACTCTTTGTGTATCTTTATTAAGAAATAATTAAACACAATAAGGAGAGTAAATAACGTGTATGAGAAAGTAGCTAAAAACTACAAATGAGTTTTCATATGTACCTAACAAAAGGAGTAATTAATATAAAAGGGGTGTTACTAAATAACTATAAGAGAGTAACTAACTAGTACATGGAAGTAACTAAAATAGTAAAAGGGAGTTTTACCAAGAAAAATTGACAAATACGAAAGGAACAGGGAATAGAAGGCAGACGGAAAGTAACAGGGGAAAAAGGCTATTGGAGGGGTGAAGGGTGACACAAGGTGAGAGTGACACGTGAGAGGAGTGAGATGAAGGAGAGAGACACAAAATGAGGGAAATGAGGGAGAGAGGCGTGAGGAGGGAGGATGACACGACGGAAAAGAAGAGTGAAGAGGGGTGAGAGGAGCGCGAGGGGAGAAGATGACGTGCGGACAAAAAGATTTTTGCTTTTCGGAAATGTTTAATTAGCGCCTTTTTCCATTTTATAGCATAAGATTGCTTGATTGAACTTTTCAACACCGGAAATTGATTACTGTCATCTATAGTTTTTCCATCGCTTGTCATTTCTAAATAGAAAGTGAACACATAAAATAGACAAAACGAACGTATTTAATGATCAAAATAAATACATACAAATAAATAAGTTCAATAAAAAAATTGAAAATGCATATAAAAATCTGAACAAGAGATGACAAAACTTATTTGTTTGTAAGTGTTCATTTTGATCTTCTGTATGGATATCTTGTCTATTTTATGTGTTCACTTTATGTTTAGCAATGACAAGGGATGTCAAAACTACAAATGGTTGTTATAATTTCTGTATTTTTTTCAATCAATATTCTATTTTCTTGATTTCGATCCCAGTTACACACAAAAAAAATATTTTATTACACATTGTTCAAACTTTATATTACAAGCTACCAAATAGTAACTCTCGATTTTACAATGTCACTTCTTCTTTTATTCTGCCAAGTTATATATATAGTACTTATCATACTAATACGCTAGTCCTATATTTCAACTGCTAGACTAGCTGAAAATCTGCCTTCTCATACCCATCCTGGACTACTTACAATGTTATAATTTACATTGTTTAAAGAACAAACAAACCCAACTAAAACTACCCAAACCAACAGAATAGTTGCATTACAATTCAAAATAGGTATATTAACTTCTAATTTTACATACGAACACTCAATAGTAGCAATAGCTTTGGCAAGAACCAGCCTACGATGCTTTGGAATCCCCAACCATCGAGAAAACATGCAAAACAAATGCAAAACATCACCAACTTCCATCAACACCAAAGAATCCCTCGCAAACTGCACTGTCCCTGATGGTTGTTTCTCACGAATGTTCGAGCTTGACTTCATTTCCTTTAGTCAAGAACAATACAACAATATTAAATAATATTAAGATTAATAAGTGTTGATACATTGTAATACTAACCATTACTAATTGATGAAATAATAATTGCATTATTATAATAAATTTAAAATTTCAAAAGAAGGTTGTACTAACTATGCAAACGACGGATAAGAATCTAAATCAGGCTAGCCTAATCCCTTCACTAGGCCTACGCCAGGTCTACAAATAGAAAGATAGACCATGTCCAATACAAAAAGAAGCAACCACGGCATCATCGGCTTCTTGAATTTCAAGACTGCACGGTCAAGAGTTCGATACAGACTTGCGATAACTCCACCACCCCAATTAATCTTTCTTTCGTCATTTAAAGAATCATGTTATGAAATTAGCCCATAGAAATATTTTTTTTCTTTTTAATAGACATATTTTTTTAAGTTTACAAATGCACAAATAATGTAAAATTTATTCATACTGACATGTCAATATTTATTGTTATTTGGACCGTACTTGGCACTCAAAATAGACTCAAACCAACAAATTATTTAATAAATTGCTATGTTTTTCCAGGATTTGGCTCTGCCGTCGTTTCTTCTCTTCTATGTACAGGTTTTTGATGATTTCTGATGATTTTGGAGCGTATAGATGGATTCCTGATGTAGCACGCACGCTAGATGACTCATTCTTAGCATTGGAGGCTCCTTTCTCCCTTCTGGTCGATCCAAACAGCTTCCCGTTCGATTCGACCCAAACCTATGGCAGCCAGATGTCACCCTCTCTATTCAGTCGATCCGACCGCCTGTCTGTTCGATCTGACTGGGCATCACAACAGCAGATCAATGCGACTATTTTCTCTACTTTTCATTCGGTCCGACTGCCCACCTGTTCGATCCGACCAGGTTGCCGCCTTTTATTGCTGATTTCTGTCTCTTCTTCTTCTCCAAACCGACAACTTTCATTTTTTGTCTTGCTCCCCTTTCTCCAAAAACCTTCTCACCACTCCTACTCAATACTCCCTACACACTCACTCTCTCTCAACCGAAACCATTTTTCTATTCCTCTCTCTCTCCTCTACAACCTCCTACCACTCAACCTCTCTCTCTCTCTCTCCTTCTCTCTTCTCACTGAAACCGTAGCAACCGTCATCACTCTCAATTCCAGCGATCCGACCGTTGGATATTCAATTGTCTTTGAATACAAGCTCTCCTAGGCACTCTCTTCTCCTCCCGCTCTTCAATTTCATGGTTTGAACTAAACTTTTCTTCTCTCTTTCAATGGCACGACCAAAAAATGCGGTTCACAAAACCCATACCAATAAAAGGTCCAAGAAAAACCCCAAGGGTGCTTCTTCTTCTTCTCATTCAGATCAACCCGAACCTTTACCTATGGAAATAACCCCGGCCAGCACGATTGAAAATTGGGCCATCTCTAGCAACGATGAGTTTCTCGTCACCCGGGACACCTATTTTCGCTACTTTAATAGTAGCATTCTTGGAAATAATCGTGTCTTAACTGATTGTTATTACCTCAAACAACACCCTGAGGAAACCAACATTTGTTTTGCTAATTATGAATGGGACCGTCTTCAACCGCGCTTGGACTTTTGGTCCGTCTCCGGTTTCTTGAATTGCACCGAAGCCTACCGTCCCGATCTTGTGAAACTTTTCTATGCCAATCTCAATGTAGTCTTTCAAAATAATATCCCGGTGGTTCGGTCCTATGTGTGCGGTGTGCCAGTTCACATCACAATTGAGCGTCTTTGTGAGGTCTTTGGGATGAAAGACGAAGGGGAGCACATTTATGTGCATCAAGATTGGCCATCCAACTACCATGCCAATATAGAACTGTTTGAGAAATATCACGAGTACTTCTATTGTTGGCAAGCCTATGACCTAGCCCAATTCTCCGCAACCAAACTCCCCGCATATCACCGCTTCCTCTTCCTCATCATCAACAATGTCATTAATGTATTATTGATTTCTCACTTTTTTCATTTGTACCTCATTTTGTCGTTTATGCACACAAGAATTTTATTAGAAAACTTACTGATACTCTTACTCTATAGTATTCTCTTTAATATGAAGCTTTTTATCCAAAATAGATATAATTTTCTTCAGTGATTTATTTTAGTTAATGACGTTTCCTCTATTGTATTAGCCCAAAAAGTAAAAAAAAAATATCCCTTTTCCTTTGATCTGTCTTTTGTTTTATTGTAGGTGTCAATTCTATGCTCTTATTCTTTGTTGAGAATAAATGCAACATCTTGAATTTGGAGCTCGCATGACTGGATCAGTTTCAATTAATAACCTCATTAATTATGGTAAGTTTTCAGAATTTTGTCTTTGGCAGATATTATGAGTTTCAATTTTCTACTATAGGAATAGGAATGGTACCACCAGTACTAGAAATGATTGATGCATCCTCACCTAACATTTAGTTCAATTGGTGTTTTTGTAGGTATGGATGTAGCCAGCTATGATGGAATTACAAATTATACACAATCTATCAAACCAGCATGGTTCCCTTTAGATTATCAGATATGATTGCATCCTATACTTTAGTAGATGTATCATTTCAGTAGTTTCTGTATAGCAGTTCAATTTGGTTTCTTTTTGTTAATCTCATAAAATTACGATATCCATATAACGGCAATTTCTACGAATATTTCGATGACATAATTTTAGTGTATATTTTTCTCGGTCGCATTCAATCTTAAGCTTACAGAATACATATACATGCTCAATGAATATGAATCAGATAATGAACTATCTACTGGCACTTAATAGCGATTAAGAATATTAATTGATCGTATACATGAAAGTTGTTGTTTTATTTTTTTTTACCTTTTTGTTAAAATGGTTTAATTATACTCATAAGTATTTGTTTTCTTTTTATTCTTTATTTATTTAATCAGTTTGGTGAATTGTTACACTGACAAGAAAAGAAATTTTCACAAGAAACCTACATCCTTAACATAATCTTCTTATTCAGATTTCTCCAATCATAATTATTATGCCACATGAGTACCATCTAATTTAAACAATATCTTAGACATTTATAGGTTGAATTTGTCCAATCGCTTAATTGAGCCATTTAAATTGATCGAATTTGTCCAATCGCTTAATTGAGCCATTTAAATTGATCGAATTTGTCCAATCACTTAATTGAGTCATTTTCTGTTGTTTGCGTTGTTCTCAGCACCTTCATTATTGCTTTATCAAAAATCAAATCGGTTTGTGCTAGATGAGATCGGTGGTAGATCGCTTAGGCTGCTCCTGAGATCGGGATCTGCGAGTAAGGATAAGGTGCTCATTATGAACACGAGGCATGAGGTCAAGCGATACGAGGTCAGCCTCCCTTCCCTTGCAATCGTTCTGTACACGAGGCCTGAGGATGCTCCTTCATCTATCTTTTTCTCCTTACATTGCTTGGTGATTGATTCTTTTTTGGTTGTTTTAGCTGTGAGTTACTTATTTCTCTTTTTAGTGTTGCTCTTTTTTATTTTGACTTAATCACTGTCAAGTATGAGAGCAAAGTCCTACAAGCAATAAATCAATCTCCTGTTATGTTTGAATATGAAATTAGAAAATTATGTCTCAATTTTGAGTCAAGTATGAGGGCAAAATTAAGCTGGCTTTAGAGGAACAAGTGAAAATACACCCACCTCAAACGTATAATTGATTAATGGGATAACTACTGAACTCCTAAAATAATTTTGACATTTTTTTAATAATGTAATAATGGTAAAATCATTCATATAGTTTAAGTCTACGATTACATTGCTTTCCATGCATTTTGTGCAGGTTGTGGACAAGCTATATCAGCTCTTAGACAAATGTGAAGAGATATTAAGCAAGAAAGGTATATCTCTGGCGACCGAGTCACTAAACTAGATATATGACTCTTTGTCAATCTGATTAGGTTTGATGAGGTACAACTTATGCTGTTATTTTTTTTCTTTTATTTTGGCTGCTAATTACGCACGAGTACTTTACCTCATTTGAAAAGGGCATTGTGGTATTTCGATTTTTGAATAATAGACTAAAAAATATTTTTTATGCAAGTAACTAGACCTTTGGATTGACAATATGTATATTCAGTTGGAAGTTGACGATACTGTCCCTAAGAAAAATCAAGCTAAACATATTATGCATGTCAGTTCTCCTTAGTTTTCATTTACCAACTTTGGAGTAATTTGGTGAAGCTAGGTAAAATGAATTGTAATAGTAGTACTGTCAATTGCATCAAGATTGAAATGAACTGTAATATTTTTTTCCCATATTTTGTTTATGTTTATAGGTGTACCACTTTGTATCCATATTAGCTAAAACTAATTTATTTCCATGCATGACCATTTTGCCCTTACAAACCACATTTCGCTAAATAATTTTTCTTATCCAAACGCATGAGTTGTTGCAGTAGTATACAGGTTTTGCTATGACTTTTTACTACCATCCTACTGTTACAGAAGCTTTCTCTTCTGTCTAAAATATAATGACTGAGGCCAACTTTGGCCGGTTAATTCGCTCGGTTCAATGGTACTTCTTCAAAGAATAAGACATGAAAAAAATCTGTGACTTCCTTTTTATCACATTTATTTACCGTGACAACTACACATTTATTAATCTAAAAGGTTCAATCTCTCTCTTCATTTCCTTTTTTTTTGCCTCTCCGTTTTGCTTTTGTTCTTCGCAAGTTTACCCCTCTTTTGTAATTCTGTTTTCTTTCTCTAATTTTGTCTTTGTGTTAACAAGTTTGCGAACTTATGTTGTCAGTTTTCAGTTTTGATTTTGTACTCATCACTTTTGTTTCTCTTCATTACAGGTTTTGTTGGAGTTATGGGAAAAAAACTGTCCCCCCCTTGCTGCCGGAAGCATTTACGAAACTTTAGGTAAAATATTTTTTGTGTATTCAATTATATATGCCATCACAGGTATGAAAAATAACAATATGCAAAGTCTTATGGAATATTAATTTTGTTTTTTTTTTTAGTTCAAGGAATGTACTAAACTAAAATTTTATTGTCTTTTGTGAGTTCAACAAATGTAACTGAAAATTCTAACTTGGATGTCCTTAGAGCTGACATTCTGGTTCGTGCATGTTGCTTCTACATGAGGTCATTATGCAAAGAATATCAAAACAAATATCTCACCAATTAATACAATTTTTTTATTAATTTTGAATAAAAATATTGCTCATTATGTCAAACTAATTGGCACCTCACTATTAGTATAGTTAATGAAAACTTGGATTGATATAAAAATTGTTGCTTAAAAAGTTATAGTCATGTTTAATTGATGCAACCCTCAGTTTGTTTATTTCTTCTAATATGGTAGGACTTTTGAAAGGCTGCATTTTTTCACATGACTGAAAAAACAGTCATGTTGGGACCTGAGCACTTATATTGTTGAACTTTTGAAATGTGTTCATGAGGTGTGTTATCTTAAAATTTCGCAGGATATTCACAGTAAAGAGTACTTGCCTAATAAAGCGAGCGTTATGATATGTCGTATGAGAATTCCCACTTTTATGTAGCCGCTCAACATTTATAATGTGTTTATGTGATCAACTAATCTGCTCATAGAATTAGAGAATTTCATTTGTCAAATTCAGCTTAATTTTATCGTCTTTTTCCTCATCAGATTATTTACTATCAATAAGAGTGGAAAAATAAAATCAAGACGAAAAATAGGTCGCGCAACGTGCGACACACCCACTAATTATTCATTCATAGACTTTTAACATAAAATTCTGAGAATTCCAGTTTACTGAGAATTCTGAGAACTTTTACCATAAAATTCTTAAAAACAATGGAACTTTTTATATTCATCCATAACAATCAGGGCATGCTGTTGCACAGAAGGATACAGGAACAATACCACACAAGATGGAAGTTTTCTTCCATATCAAGGCAATTCTTATCTTATATTCCTACATTTCTTCTATTTGTCATGCATTCTCAAACAATTATAAATGTTATCTAATCGAGCACAAATGCACAATATAAATGGGGCCACACGAGAATCTCAATGGTGACTTACCATTAGAGAAGTCGGCCCATGTGACAATTCAATTTTGATTCTGAGAAATTATGTAATAACCTCACAAGACTGAGAGGAAATTTCTCAGAATTTGAATTCAATTTTTACGAATATCTGATGGCCGCTGATGCTCAATATGTTTTAGACAAACAGAGTATTTGAAGGAAAATTGTGGGAAAAAAATATAAATATATATGTGTGGGTGTTAATGTAGAGTTTTTAAATCACTAAACGACACAGCAACCTGTTCTAATATAGGTTGATTTGGGAGGTAAATAATTTTCCCTGCTTTCAAACTGAAATCCTACATAAATTTCTGTTGCCAACTCTTCTCGCCATCTATATGACTCTTTCGGCAGTTGGCCAGAAATTGACAATGCAACAATTTATACCTTCCGTCCCTTTTTTTTTTGGGTCTAAGAAAAAAAGGCCACGCAAGTCCCTACAACCGCTTTTCCTTTCCCTTGTATATATTAAACTCAAGATGTAGTAAATGTTGCTGTAGGAATCAATATACTGCCTTAGTTACATTTTTAAGTTCAACACAGCTGCAGGTATATAATGGAAATTAAAGTATATTTATTCTTACTAAATAAAATTCAAAAAACAGATTGAGATTGTTTTTACTTTTTCTTTAAATCGGATTTAGCATCTTCCTAAAATTTTGTAAAACTTTTATTACTATGTATATTAAAAACTAAAGGCTTGGTCCTTATCCTTAACCCAAAAAATATATATTATTAAATATTAGGGGAAATTTTGGATATGCCACTCAAAACTCGCAAAATTGTGAAATTGTCATATAATTTTTCAAGTTTTCGATTGTGCCATCATGAATCACGGTTTCCTTCTGATTTTGCCACTTTGTCCATGATGAAGGTTTAGAACCTAGGATATCAAATAAATTTGTAACCTATAGCTAACCTCACTAACCGTTCGGAATATAGCTTTAGGGTCGAACCCAAGGGACGGATTTTTGAATACCGGACTTATCCTTTCTTAAAATCTAGACAAAAATATTTTATGAAGTTTTGAATAATATAAAATTAAAAGGTGCTTCTAATGTAAATGTTTTTGGTTTATTTTTGGACCTGGAATAAGATAATCAAACTAAATTAAAGTAAAATACTAAAAGTAAAGTCTTTTGGGTTTTAAACAGAAATTAAGGTGCCTTAGGAGTTGGATTTCATCTATATTTGGCTATTAAATCAGAAACTTAAACACTTTCGTGTTTTAGTTTCTTAATTTAACTGCGGTCGACTCTCTGGTCGATTCGAATAGGAGTCTGTTCGGTTCGACCAGAGAGCGAAAGTATGTTAGATTGGTTTGCTATGTTCACTAGTGTTTTGAGTCAGGATTTATTGGAAAAACCTAGCTAACCTAGCCCTCAGCTTTCGCATGTTGGGACAGATCTAGGTTTGTTCACAATCTAACCTATTTAACTTGATTGGTTCACAACTTTTGGTATAGAATTCGATCCGTTAAACCAGTTTATTGGAGTTCTTAGGAATATTTAGAGGTCTTTTGAACTAATCTAAAAGTCGCACTTTTGATGCAAACTAATCTCCCCTTTCGGTTCTATGATTTACTCCAAATACTCAAATCAATCTTGACTTGTTATTCCTAACTTAGACTTGCTAGATGCAGCTGTTCAACTAGAAGGTAATTAGAGAATTCAACAAGTGATTAACTCAAGCAACTATTTAATTCACAATAAACAAGGTCTCAACACATAGCAATTCATAGCATATCAAACAAACATCATCCAAACATAGAGTTACTCTCCTAATCCTAAGGCCATAAAGAGAACTAGCCTAACATAGTGGCGAAACAAGCAACAAGAGATAAATAACAATAAAGATACAAGCCTATCAAATCACAAGACAAAAACATAGAGAAATAAAACCAAATACTCCTTATGCTTTGAATTACGATATCCAAGGCGATGGGGTGATGCTAGATGGTAATCTCACGTGAAACTTCACTGCCGTCGTCGCAAGGTTGATGATTTTCCAAAGAGAAGAGAGCAGATTGCCTTTGGAAAGGTGGAAAATGATGTAAAAAGTGGAATCCCTTTCCTTCATGCCTCGAGAGGTATATATGGATATCCCAGGTCACAAGGATGGAAGGCTAGGGCACCAGGGCGCAAGAAATTACCATAACAATCAGTTTCCATGTAAGAAATACTGCCATATGTGATATGGCGGCAGTCCGGTCGGACCGAACGGATGATCAGTCAAACCGAACAGCAGAGAGAGAAGACAGCTGCACAAGTCTGCTGTTGTGATGTCCAGTCGGATCGAACAGGCATGTGGTCGGGTCGACTGAAGGGGGGAAATGATGCCTGGCTGCCATGAGTCTGGGTCGGATCGAACAGATAATTGTTTGAGTCGACCAGAAGAGAGAAAAGAGCCTTCAATGCTAGGAATAAGTCATCTAGCGTGCGTGCTACGTCGGGAATCCATCTATATGCTCCAAAATCATTAGAAATCATCAAAAACCTGTACATAGAAGAGAAGAAACGACGGCAGAGCCAAATCCTGGAAAAACATAGCAATTTATTAATAATTTGTTGGTTTGAGTCTATTTTGGATGCCAAATACGGTCCAAATAACAATAAATATTGACTACGTCAGTCCACTTTTGTAATATAAATAATATATTTTAACATTATTGTTAAATTTCTGACCCTTTCACCCCCCAACAGTTGTAGAGAGTTCTACAACTGTTGCAACCAGGTAAATAAACAGAATTTTTGTACTCCTCCTTTTCCCATGAAATTTACTGATCATGCACGCTTTCGATTTTTTTGAAATTTAGATCAATTTGCTAATTCGTTTTTTTTTTCACTAATTTGTACTAATTCTGGTTTTACTGGATCAATTTTTTCTTCAATTTTTTTCTTCATTAATTTGCTCACTGGTATATCACAAGAATAAATGCATCAATGTTTTGGAAAGCGAGCAACATTTTTGAAATTTGAACGCAGTACTAAATACCGCTATATCAGTTTCTGAAATTTGAACAGTATTTTGAAATTTGCTCACTGGTATATCACAAGAATAAATGCTTCAAATATTTTTTCTCCAATAATTTAGTATCGTAACACCAGCTACTATTAAGATTCATTTCTTTCTTTCTTTTTATTTTTTTTTCCATAAAAATACTAGGTGCAAATTTTGGATGTGGGCTAATGAGTATGAGAGGTATGTAACAAATACAAATGTTGTTCTATCTCTAACTCTGAGCAACTTGCTACACTGGAAGCTCAATTGGAGAATCTGACTGATCAATTCAAGAAGAAATGTTGATATGATGAGTAGCAAATTGAAGCACTAGTTTTTTTTTTTTTTCCTTTTAGCTGATGGATTGTAATGGGTATTGTAGTGGATTAGATTAGATTAGAGAGATTAGATTGGATGATTAGCTTTTATGTTTCACTGTAATGGATTAGTATTTTGGATTAACTTAGTATTTTGCGACTAGATGTACATGTGGTACCAGTGGATTAGATTAGTATGTTGGATTTCTGGTACCAGTGGTACATGTAATGTAAATGCATTTGGTAAAGACTGAAATAGTGTCATTAGAAAGTATAGATGGGTCTGTAATAAATGGGTTTGTTTTGTGATACTTTATGATATTATCAGTGCTCTGATTATCATGGCATGTTGTTGGATTTGTCTATGTTCTATATATATTTTTCATGTTCTATTAATAAACTTGCTAAAATAGGGTCATTTTCTTGACAGATTGGGGTCATCCTCTTATGAGAGAAAGATTGTCTACTTGAAATTAACAGATTAATGCTAAGCTAAATGAAAACAAGCACATCAAAATAATCAATATCATCAATATCAGATTGTCTACTTGAACAGCACATCAAAATAACAGATTGTCTACTTGAAATGTGTTAAATTAACTAATCAAAATAGCCAATATTATCAATATCCTGAGTTGCAGATATGTGCTCAAAATAACAGATTGTCTACTTGCAGGTTAGTTTCATCATCATCAAATATTTTCCAATATCCTGAGTTGCAGCTGCAACCTTGATGTTCTTTGTGCTTCTCTTCTTAAAAAAAAGGCAAAAATAATTATGTATGCCAGTATCATAACTAGAGAACACCAGTGTACTAGGCTAATAACCGGTAAGCATTTTTGAAAGAAAATTGTGAAATTTTCAATTGTGCGAAAATTGTGAAAATCGACCGGTAAGCAACCCAAACTGGTGCGAACTCGAATAAAAATCTGGTTTGAGTCAAAATCGAATAAAAAAAATGATTCAAGTGCGAAATGGGACTGAAACAGTATACCCGGTTTGAAGTGCGAGAGATTGAAGTTCTATCTAGGGTTCTTCAGCCAAGTGCGAAATAGGACTGGATCTGGTGCGCAATTAAGGTTGCGATTGCTCAGATCGGCCTTACTGTGCTTGGACCTCACATTCGAACGATCGATCTAGGTTCATCTTGCGAGAGAAGAGAGGGAGTAATGTCAGCAACTTCTCAGGTTAACCCATCAGAGAACGTTGCAAACATTGACTTCATTCAAACAGAAGAGGCATTAAATGTGAAGGAAAAGAGTATAAGTTAATAGCAGTTGAGAATGTGGGACTGACAAGTGGGTTAGAAAGGAGAGTTGCTGTTAAAACTAACAGAGGGATCTCTCAAGATGTAACTCTGATGGATGGGATCAGCTAAGGAGTTAACAGAAGAAGATGGACAACGTTACACAACAGGTTAAAAGAAGGGATGAGCTGGCTGGGAGAAGGAGATAACGTAGTTTATAATTCTCTGTATCTTTTCATCTTTTAAGGCTCAATAACCGAGACTTATGTACTTTCAGTCATATCTTATTAAGAAATTAGCCAATTTAAGTGTGGAAAAGATGACTCAACACATTAGCAACAGGGAGAGAGAGAGGGAGAGAGACGCCGGCCTAGAGAGGAGAAGAGAGGGGAAGGTGGTGGCTAGGAAGGAAGAGGCTAAGGTTTGCTCCAAACCCTATCTACCACCAACCAACTAATTACCAAAATGCCACCCTTACCTACCTCCTTGGCCGGCCACACATGGGCCTAATTGGACTATGTGTGCTGTGTTATTAATCCATATAATCAACCATTAAATGGACCACTCTTGTTGCTCTCAAATTGATTCTTATTGGGCCTTTTATTTATCATTTAAATTAAAACCTTATAATTAAAATATATGTTGAATAAATAATTATTAACTGGTGATTAGCAAATGCACTAATTTGTTTTTATAGAATCCCTTTGACTTAATTAATTATAACGGTTCATAACGGTATATAATTAATTAATCAACTTATCATATTTTCACAGAACTTACTGCTGTGAATAAACAATTAATGCACTGTGTGGTTTTAACTCTATTTGTGTGATCCTTTGACGATTTATGTTATGTTGGACATGAAAATAAATTGCTATTTATTTCCAATAATCATAAGCGGTATCTAGCAACACGTTATGATTTCCAATTCACATAAATATTATACTGCTACGGTATTTCAATCCTGCATAAGAGAATAAAAGTATTCTCCTACAGTATTTCAATCTTATGTCACACGATATCATCGTATAATCCAAGATAAGAATGTGTCATTCTTGCAGATTATACGTTTCTTGATCTAGAGATAATTGTATCAAGTTGCTAGTAAACAATCTTTCTCCATTAAGGGGCCCAAACAGATATCGTCACTCACTAAGTGAATTAATGAGGGACATACGGTTCTCTTGATGATTAACTTTTTTCCGCACAATTCAAGAGACCATAAATAAAGTCCGTATAGCAGTCATTATCGGGAATCAGCTGTAGACGATATTTATAGAACCTGTCCTCAAGTAGAAAAGATAAACATCTTAAACTTAGAACCAAAATCATAATGAAATAAATAATGACACATAACACAATCCATATATTTATTTCGATGGGTCAAGTCATGTACTATGTTCTATAACATACACATATGCAATTAAGTTGGTAACTCTTTACCTATGATTTGTAGAACTTAATCATCACTTAACTTGCATAATAATCTTATTGATAATTAATGTTCCTTGTTAATTATCAAGATTATGGACCTTTTAGATTTATTGTTGTCATTTAATTATAAATGAACTACAGATATTTACAATTTAGATCCTCAACCTGAATGATCTGTCAATAAATAAATCAGGGAACAAATGATCAAATATCATCAATAACATAAACTACAAAAGTAGCCAGATATGATTGACTTCTAGGACATATCTCTAACATAATGGTCACCAAATTTCATTTTTTTTATTTAATTATTATTTATATTACAAAAGAGGAGAAAGTGGCAAAATCAGAAGCAATGGCATATTTAAATGGATGGAATGGGGTGCAATGTCCCTATTTAATTTTCTAACAACACATATTTGTTTTGTATTTTTAGTTACATATCAAGAATTATCTTAATAAAAGTAGCATTTGAACCCCATTTAATATGATAGCAATTTTATTGTGGACCCCATAATTAGATTTTGTTGGTAAATAACATAATAATATATAAGCATTAAGAGTAAACATAATACTTGAACCCCATTAAATTTTTTTCTGGCTCCACCACTGATTCAGAGTGGCAAAATCGAAAACTTGAAAAATTGAATGACAATTCTACAATTTCGTTAGTTCTGGATGGCATATCCAAAATTTTCCCTAATTAAGACACAATACAACTAAAATAAAATACGACAACATGATCATAACCCAGCCAGGCACGTGAGTAACCAAAATAAATTAAACACAAACATTTTCAACACTTAGAAAAGATTTCGGAAACAATCATAAACAAATATCCCAGAAATAAAAATCCAAATTGAAAAAAAAATACTATATTAAAGCCACGCCCAATCACAATATAGAAGTATAATTTATTCGTTGTCTCGTTGACAACCTCTACACCAGACTTCCTCACACAAATCCCCGAAATTATTTTATTTAAGAATGTAGACACAAAAAATTTTAATAGAAAAAATTTTTAATTTTTTTAAAAAAAAAAAGTTCGTACGCGTTTCATAAAAGAGTACAATATCTCTCCTTCGTACCCGTTTATAAAACGCGTACGAAGGCTTCGAACACGTTTTATAAACGGGTACGAAGGGGAATAACTTCACTGCTTCAGTTATGCCTTTTGAGGTAAGTCAGACCTTCGTATCCATTTATAAAACGTGTTCGAAGCCTTCGTACGCGTTTTATAAACGGGTACGAAGGTCGTCTCTTTTCAAAATCGAGTTATAGCCGTTTTTTTTTCTTTCTTCGTCTTCACACTCGGCCAGTACACAGAGAGAAGAGAGTAATAGAGAAAGAGAAGGAGAGAAAGAGAGAAGGAGAGAAAGAGAAGGAGAGAAGGCGCAGTCCAGGGAGACAAGAAGAGGAAGGCAGGGAGAGAAAGAGAGGAGGAGGCGATTTCGGCAGCGAGGATTTTGCGGGAGAAGAGGAGAAGCGGCAGCGACCAATTTGCGACAGCGGAGAACTTCCGACACCGAGGTTTTGTTTCGAAAACTATTTTGGATAATTAGTCCAAATAATAATTAGTAATTGAAATAGTGGATTGAAATTGTGGAAATTAATTACGATGATTATTGGAATCATTGATTCTATTTCAGGTGGGCATTCAAACGGCTTGACGCAACCTGAGGGCGAGACCTGCTTGATCATTGAGCACAGAACTATACTTGGTATCCGATTTCCAACCCCCGTCGTTCTAGCCATGCGAAGCATCAAGTGCACGAGATCACCGCTAGAGACGAAAGGATTGCAGAATTGGAGGCCAAGCTAGCATCTTATCACTCCGCTCAAGGGACCCATCTTTACTCAAATGAGTGTGGTGCTTGTGGTGAAGAAGGGCACAAATCACCAGATTGCCCTCTTGCAAAAGACAATGGCGGGATGGCTCAAGTAAACTCCTTGAATGGCGAGCCTTCCTTCTACCCTAGGCATATCTTTAGCTGGAGTTATTCATTGGATGAGGGTGAGCAAAAAGATTGGGAGCACATGAATGACCCTAATCTCAAGAATACACTGCAAAAAGCCACTCTCGACCGACTATATCAGCCCAAGTACAATTACAAGGGGCATAATCAGCAATTTTCTAGGCGAGATGAACAATTCAACAATTCTAATGGACCATTTCTTAGGAAATCTGTCTATAACAATGTATTTAATACCGTACCGGATATCAAACCGGCCGATCAAAGGGTAAGGGGTTTTACCGGTTTACGGGTTGTACCGGTTTCAAAAACCGAATGACGTCATATTATTAATTAATTAATTATCTAAAATATAAAAAATATATTAAACATATATAAACATTTATATATATAGATCAAACAACAGATGTGCAATTGTAGATTCCTAAACAATAAACAATAATGGTGTTCAAATCTTACATTACCAAAAGTGCAAAAAGTTCTGTGGAACTCTTGAAATTTACAAATTACATTTTTTTAGTACCAGCCAGGATGGCCGAAATTTATCAAAATGACTATCATTGATTCTGATTGCTACAGATTTTCACTCTAATGCATTCCTATTTTTTTATTAATTTAGTTGGTAAATGCTTTATTTCTAGTTTTTGGTTTATTCCATTATCAATCATTTCCCTTGCTTATCCCCCCTTTCACGGTTTCACCCTTTGTCTCATCTCTCTATCTCTTGCACACTGACACCTATCTCCTGAGCAAATTGATTGACAATAAGAAAAAAGAACTACAACTGTAAAAGAAATAGGAAAATCGGAAAGGAGAAGGGAACGTTCCAGATTGAGGCAACAGAGGAGGGAGGGTGGAGGCGGAAGGAAAAATTGCTAGGGTTATATTCTGCATCCTGAGGTTTTTGCCTTCTACTCCCAGCGAATTTGGAAAGAAAACAAAATAATTTTTTTCCTAAGAATACCGAAAGCAAGGAGCCTAGCGAAAAGGGTAATGGAGAAGACAACCGGTCAGAGCGGATACAACTATTTTTCTGATTTTTCCGGTTTTTGACCGGTTTTTTCTGGTTTTTGACTAACGGGTTTTATGCATCTTACCCTACCGGAGTCTGACCCGAAACCCGATTTTACCGGAAATTTCCGGTACCCGGTAGGGTATTAAAAACATTGGTCTATAACAAGGACGGGGTTCCTCCAGTCGTCCAAGAATTCATGCATGAGCAAGGCAAATTCAACTTGATGCTGGCGGAGGGATTGGACGAGCTCAATGTGACAACCAATGAGTTAAAGGGTAGTGCCGCTTCCTTGCAACGCTTGGAGCGAATGATGGAGCAACACTTTTCTCGACCGCAAGGGAAGCTCCCAGGGCAGCCTCAGGTGAACCCCAATGTTGAAATCAAAGCCCTGCATGTTCTACGGAGCGGAAGGGAATATGAGGACCCTCCCATGCCAGCTGACGAGCAAACCCAGCTCTCTGGTCAGGTCGACCAGCCCCCTGTTCGGTCCGACCAGTCAAGTGCAGAGCCAGACCAACCAGCACAGGAGCACGTGAGTCCCCAAAGCCTGCTGTTCGGTCTGACCAGGGAGCTAAAAGGGCTCAATCAAAGGACAAGAGCAAAGTCGAACCCCCGATGCCCACATACCAGCCTTCGGTACCTTTCCCTCAGCGCTTGGTGAAGTCCAAGGAAGACACTCAGTTCAGAATCTTTTGGGAGATCCTCAAGCAGATGCACATCACAATCCCTTTCACTGATGCGATTGCACATGTGCCCATCTATGCCAAATTCTTGAAAGAGTTTTGAACAGGCAAAAGGTCCATGGAGGAGTTGAAGACAGTGGCGTTAACACACAAGAGCAGTGAGGCTTTGAGGAACCCCATGCCACCTAAGCTTGAGGATCCAGGTAGGTTCGTCCTTCCTTGCACTATTGGTAAAGCTACTATTAAGCAAGCTTTGTGTGATATGGGTGCGAGCATAAGCCTTATGCCTAAGTCGGTGTTTGAGTCAATTGGGATTGGAGAGCTTACACCTACAAGCATGAATCTTAAGCTTGCCAATTCCACGACTCGGTAACCCTTGGGTGTTTTAAAGGATGTCCCTGTGCAAGTTGGCAAATTCCTAGTGCCCGGTAATTTTGTGGTTATGGAAATGAAAGTTGATAAGGAAGTGCCTATAATCTTGGGTCGGCCCTTTCTTAGAACAGCCGGTGTGATGATGGATGCCCGAGACGGGACAATTTTGGTCAGAGGGGGGGAGAGCGACTCCTATTTTCAATATATCATGCCATGAAGTGCCCCAACCCCGCGAAAACTTGTTTCATGATTCAAGAGGTGCCAGAAATTGAAGAGTCACTTGAAGTCCAGTACCAAACAGCTCTAGAGACTTACCAAATCTTCCTATGTGACATGCAAGAGGCAATAGGGGTAGAGGAGACCATGAAAATCGAAGAAGGTGGCGAAACCTCGCTCGACGGGGCCTGTTCGACCCCCTGTTCGGTCTGACCAGAGGTTCGACCAGCTCTGGCGACGCCACCTGACGCCTTGTTCGGTCCGACCAGCAGCTGTCCAAGTCGACCAGAGCCCTCAACAGTCGAGCTAATACCTCTTTCCGCGTCCTTAAGGTACGAATTTCTTGGCCCTAGTCAAACATACCCCGTTATCATTAATTCAGAGCTAGATGCAGGCCAAATTGAGAAGCTCTTGGCAACTCTTAAGGTCCATAGAGGTGCAATTGAGTATTCCATTGATGATTTCAAGGGTATCGATCCCTCGATGTGCACATAACGGATTCTCATGGAAGACGACCACAAACCGAGTTGAGAAGCACAAAGGCGTCTCAACCCCAACCTCAAGGAAGTGGTCAAGAAAGAGATTCTTAAGCTCCTTGATGCGGGAATCATCTATGCAATCTTCGATAGCAAATGGGTGAGCCCAGTCCATGTATTCCCAAAGAAAGGAGGCACAACGGTGGTCCAATACGACAAAGGGGAGATGATTCAAACTCAAGTAGCAACTGGATGGAGGATGTGCATCGATTATCGCAAGCTCAATGCGGCAACACGCAAGGATCACTTTCGTCTCCCTTTTGTTGATCAAATGCTTGAAAGACTAGCTAATCACTTGTATTTTTGTTATTTAGATGGTTATTCAGGTTTCTTTCAAATACCAATCCATCGAAATGATCAATAAAAGACCACTTTTACTTGCCCATATGGTACTTATGCCTACAAAAAGATGCCTTTTGGTCTCTGTAGTGCACCCGCAACCTTCCAACGTGCTATGATTGAAATTTTTTCTGATTTTATTGAAAAAGAAATGGAAGTGTTTATGGATGATTTCTCTGTTTATGGTACTTGTTTTGATTCTTGTCTTACTAACATATCTAAAGTCTTGCAGCGATGTAAGGAGGTTAACTTGGATTTGAATTGGGAGAAGTGTCATTTTATGGTGGAAAAAGGGGTAGTGCTAGGCCATGTGGTGACATCTCAAGGGATCAAAGTTAACAAGGCGTAAATCGAGGTGATTGAGAAGCTAGGAGTGCCCAAAATTGTGAATGACGTGCGAAGCTTCCTAGGCCATGCCGGATTTTACCGCCGATTAATTAAAGACTTTTCTAAAATCGCTAAACCTTTAAGTAATATTCTTATTAAGGACAATGATTTTATTATTGATGAGGATTGTTTAAATGTGTTTAATAGGTTGAAGGAAGCTCTCATTTCTGCCCCGATTTTGCAACCGCCCGATTAGTCCCAACTGTTCGAGCTCATGTGTGATGCGAGCGACTTCGCGATTTGAGCGGTGCTAACTAAAGATGATTAACTAAAGATGCTACCCTCTGAAATGAATATTGGCGCAGCAAATTCAGGGGCATATTTGCTGATGCATGATTGTCAATTCCAACAGTGCAGTTGCATGATCTACTTGGCTTGAAGTAGGTATGGAACAAGTAGAGCAAATGCTCAAATTTGTCAGGCCTGTGATTTATTGCGAAAGGGATTGAGAGGTTGCACAATACAGTTTCGATTGAGCTGGCAGCTTGTTCTCTCACTTTCTCAAGCATAGTTTGCTCGTCGTCGCCAGCATCTTGCGCCCATTGTTCACAGATTCGCTCAATAACAGTAAAAGGAATCTGATTTTCAAGAAGAAGGAGATCATGCCATACATCCACGGCATTATGCGCCTCATTACTATGGACTTTGACAAAGGACCAAGGATAGAGAAGGCCCAATATGTGTCACGTCCTGCACCGACGGGTCGCAGGGCGCGAGCCGGAACAGTATCTTCTGCACTCATCCGACGGCCGTCAACCTACGTCGCAACAGAAAAACAAACAGAGTCAGGTACAAATCTCAGTAACCGGTTATTTAACGACGCAGCTTCTCTACATTTAATTACTATAACAAAGTTCAACCAGACCGGATTAATCCACATAACAAATAATATATTTTACGGAGATAATCGGGTCCAGACAGTCAGTCAGTCAGTCACAGTGGTCCCTCCCCGATCTCAGGAGGATCAGGACCAGCCCCTCCCCGGACTCAGGAGGATCAGGGCTCAAAATTCAGATTCAATTCCATATCCAATTCCAAACTTCGATATCCCGTAAAATATACCAATCACAATTCAGATAAACATATTCAATCAAAACCAAACGATAAATCAAATCAATCAATCAACATGAAATTAAATACAGAGAAGTCCGGTTACCTGACAGGACGGTCCAGAAATCACGAACAAATTGAAACGACTCAGCAATTCGAACGCGACATAGTACTTAAACTTTGAACGGCCGATGAAATCAAATATCAATAGGAGTTTCAAACAAAAAATCATACTTTATTTTGGTTTTCTCATTTTCTTTCGGATTTGGGTAAGATGGAATTATCACAAGTATTTCATGAGATAATATATGGAGTCAAGGTTTCGGCCGAGTAAGAATGAAAAGGGGACACAAGAAATGAGGTATAAATGGGTGTATAAATGGAGTAGTGCCACGTTGAAAGAAACATGACACGTGTAAAAGGTTAAGCAAATAAGGTTTGTCAATAGCGGTTTATAAAGAAAGCAATAATTTCCTTTTTGGTCAATGGTTAGTCAAAGGCTTTGACTGGTCAACGGTTACATATGGTCAACTTTGGTCAAAGGTGGTCAAAATTCATGGGTATTACATTCCTCCCTCCTTCAAAAGAATTTCGTCCGCGAAATTCAAACGGACGAAAACAAATCAAGTCTAATCAAACAGAAATCAAATGATCAAATTCCAAATGAAATAACAGGGACCCAAACACAGTCCGAGGAACGAATGCTCTGATACCATCTGTCACGTCCCGCACCGACGGGTCGCAGGGCGCGAGCCGGAACAGTATCTTCTGCACTCATCCGACGGCCGTCAACCTACGTCGCAACAGAAAAACAAACAGAGTCAGGTACAAACCTCAGTAACCGGTTATTTAACGACGCAGCTTCTCTACATTTAATTACTATAACAAAGTTCAACCAGACCGGATTAATCCACATAACAAATAATATATTTTACGGAGATAATCGGGTCCAGACAGTCAGTCAGTCAGTCACAGTGGTCCCTCTCCGATCTCAGGAGGATCAGGACCAGCCCCTCCCCGGACTCAGGAGGATCAGGGCTCAAAATTCAGATTCAATTCCATATCCAATTCCAAACTTCGATATCCCGTAAAATATACCAATCACAATTCAGATAAACATATTCAATCAAAACCAAACGATAAATCAAATCAATCAATCAACATGAAATTAAATACAGAGAAGTCCGGTTACCTGACAGGACGGTCCAGAAATCACGAACAAATTGAAACGACTCAGCAATTCGAACGCGACATAGTACTTGAACTTTGAACGGCCGATGAAATCAAATATCAATAGGAGTTTCAAACAAAAATTCATACTTTATTTTGGTTTTCTCATTTTCTTTTGGATTTGGGTAAGATGGAATTATCACAAGTATTTCATGAGATAATATATGGAGTCAAGGTTTCGGCCGAGTAAGAATGAAAAGGGGACACAAGAAATGAGATATAAATGGGTGTATAAATGGAGTAGTGCCACGTTGAAAGAAACATGACACGTGTAAAAGGTTAAGCAAATAAGGTTTGTCAATAGCGGTTTGTAAAGAAAGCAATAATTTCCTTTCTGGTCAATGGTTAGTCAAAGGCTTTGACTGGTCAACAGTTACATATGGTCAACTTTGGTCAAAGGTGGTCAAAATTCATGGGTATTACAATATGTAGAAGCCGTCGAGCAACATCATGCTCAAAAAATCTTGACTATCCATAGAAGTTCCTAGCTCAGGATAATAAACTCTGACAGCTCCTTCCAGTTTGGTCATCTTCTCTACAAACACTGCCCATGCATTTGTCTCTTTCGACCAGAGATTACGCTCGAGGAATTGGCGCTTCTCTGTTTCTATGTCGTTCAGGGATGGACTTCCCCGATGGTACGGACCAATCGACACAACATTCGGCTTGTAGGCTTTGGGATAAACACTCCCCATACTGCGAGGAACTTTGAAAAGATACCATAATTGCCTCGACTTGCCATGATCTAACACCACCGTGGGGCAGTCGATTTTTAAATCCTGCCTGATGGTGATGGCCAATTTCTGCATTTTAGCGTCTCCTTCTAAATCACAGCCTCTTTTGGTGCCACTGGTGTCTCCCTCTAAAATTTCACTTGCGTCTGCATTGATTTAACATAACTAATTGCATAATTGAATATATTGCTGGTTCCACAGTCTTCAACTGCTCTGATGAAAACTTGATAGATGAATTATGTACCTTGCATCAGATAGTACGGGTGCTTCTCTTCCTTCTTGTCAGAGCCATCTTGTGACTTGGCCGGAGCTTGGAGTTGAACTTCCATTGGCTTTTTTCCTCTTGCCATGTCACTTCTCCTTTCGTCATTCTCTTGCATGCTTATTTTGGCCATTGGTGTATATGAGAAATTAAGCTGCAGTCTAATTTTGTGAACGATATTTATAATAAAATCAGAATTAATACATTCAGTTCCACTAAAGTACAGTGTAATTTACAAGTTCCGTGTGGGGCCCCCAAAAAAAATACTTGCAGCTCGCTTCTAATTGGATCCGGTCCGGCATCTATATTCGAATCCACAAAAGATTTACATGATAATATCTAGTTAGGAAAGAAATTATTACATTTGAGATAATTTAGAGGGCGATTCGCATACATAAAACTAGTTTAATCTCTAGTGTTAACACGCTGGATCTAGACACGTGTTTCTGTTTTTGCCGTTCGATCGATTTGATCCGGTTGAATATCAATCTCCTGATGAAGCAATAATATATTTTGATTTTTCGTCTATTAAAGATTAAAGAAACAAATTAAATAAAATATCTATTTGTATCGCTGATAGATTAAACCACATATTTTTATTATCTAACATTATTTTATTTCTTTATTTGCCCACATTTGAATGCATCTTGTGCTAGTTTCTATTAGCAAACTAATTTGTTAACGTATAATTATCTAAAATTACTAACTTTAACCCCTAATTTCATTAACATAATGAAAAAATGGTGTTGCCAACCTTAATGAACTACACGGGCTTGACCCCTATTTTCATTTTTCAATAAAAAAAAATGAACCCGACTGAGGATAAATGGATAGTAACTCCAAATGCGGATAAAAAGCAAAAAAATGATATTACGTTTTAAGAAAGATAAACGAGATTTTATTGGCGAACAAGAAATTTCTGTGTTAGCACGCAAAACTCAAATGCATTTATTCTGTTTCGGTTTTATTTGGGTCCCGGATTGTACGTTCTTTCGGATATGGGTCCATTATGCAAGTAATAGTCATCAATCCATTTTGGGATTTCAATCACACTGAAGGATTGGAAAAACTACATGACAATGACCTAAGATGGCGCTTTCATTTTTTTTAAAAAAAATTAAAATTAATTAAAACTCACAAAGTCCTTTGCAAGTTTAAAATTTTAGTACCTTCCTCTCTAACTTCTTATTTGTTTTTTTTTTATATATATTTGTGAATTCCAACCGAATGAGGACAAGAGGGGAAAAAGTCGCGACCATACGAAGAATCTGCTAGGAAGGATAACGAAAACAAGACAAATTTCCAGAACGTGTGAAAAAAAAAGTTACAATAATCAGTAGATATATTCCGAGAATCACATAGGAAATTCCATGCACTCTTAATTACGTGTTTCCTGTCTATATATAAGGAATGATAAGGACATTTTTGTTTTCAAAATAATAACAAAAACATATCGATCTTCAAGGTAATCGGACTTGATAAGGACCATCCGCTAGATCCCTCATCCCCATCATCCCCAAAGATAACGCGGTTTAACTTTCCGTTTCGCCGCGAAAACGCGTTACCTTTCCCTTTTTTTTTCGCCGCGCCCTTTCCAATTTGGTCGATTTAACCCTCCACAGATATCGCTGACGTCATAGTGACGCTCTCAGCGCCAAGCATCCCTCGTCTTCACGATGGGCACTGTGGAGATCAGATCTCATCTGTACGATCGCATCCGTACGGTTTAAGTAGTCAGATCAGATTGGACGATGTTGTCCAGCGAGTTGGAGAGCAATTATTGTTAAAAATATATATTTTAAAATGTTTTACTTAACGTGACATTGTTGTAGTTTAAAGTAATAAATGTTGAAGTTATCATAGCTTATTGTTGAACATATTACGGCTGCTTGTAGATATTATTCATAATTATTGAAGTTATTACGGCTAATTGTTCAAGATATTATACATAATTGTTGAACCTATTATGCACAATTATTGAAGTTATTAGCATATTTGTTAAATTTATTACGGTACTTGTTGAAGATATTATTAGTTGTTGATGTTATTGTGGATAATTATTATATCTAATTATTGAATATATTATACCTAATTGTTGAAGATATAGTACATAATTGTTGAATTTATTATAGGTAATTATTGGATATATTATTAAACATCACCTGCATCATCATCCCTTTATTTTATTGGACCTACGTCATCATCTCATGGTGATGTTGCATATTGTACTGAAGTGTGCATCATTATCAATAATTGTTGGAACAATTCGAAATCGCATTGTAAAAACATAAATAGATGAAATCAAAATGGATGATTGTAATGAAATATGACTCTAATATCACAATTATTGAATTTATTATAGCTAACAGTTGTAGATTCTATGTTCATTGTTGAATATATTATAACTAATTGTTGAATATATCATAGCAAATTGTTGAATATATCAAAATTATTCAACTTTATATAAATAATATCACAACTGTTATAATTTATAGTAATACCTGTTGATTATATTACAAGTAATTGTTGAAGATACTACGACTAAATTTCACCTTTCATTTTCTGTTTTATTCTTTCCTTCCATAGCACTGTTATTCATTTTATTCAACGGTCATATTAATTCTGTATTAATTACAGTAGGTAGAAAACTGGTGCATTAAAGAGTACATTAAAGGGTGATTTTAAAGTCTCTTCTCCTTCGTTGTGCATTCACATTCTGCAACCACTCTCCTTCTTTCCCCATTCGCACATTCTTTTTTCAATACTTGTCTAATAGTTCTCTTCTGCAATCTTTCTGCAACAATGGCACAACCCGATAACTCTACAAAGTCGGTTCTCCGAGAGAATGAGGAGGTCTTTCAACAAATGTTAAAACTTGCTAGAAGCATTGTTATTCTTGGGAATACGTCCATCAAACTAGTTGATGTTATTGGTGAGATGCTGCAGCAGTATCAACCAACAAAATTTGAAGTCTCCGAGCATTTCTGGAACCGTTTTCAAATTATTGGAATAGACATTATATGATAAATTTTCATTTGTAAAATCCACTATTACAATGAAATCGTCAGAGAAAAATGTTGAGGTAATTATTGTCGCTGTATTAAAGTTATACCTAACTTTTTGAGAGTGAGAATCAGTGAGAAGACAAATTGTTAAAATTATGGATATCTACTAGATGTACACATAAATTAATAGTTGAAATTTGGACAATTGATTGTTATAGTAGATTAATTATTGTAATTAATAAGAATAGTTTAAAGCTGTATTAACATTTAACAACAATATATGACCAAACTCCAAGAATTATAATAACATCAATATCATTACGTTCCAACTTCCAACAAATACAATTTTCAATCATTTGTATGATGAGCATTACAACAACATCAAATGCACATTTCAATGGCAATCAGCAAGTAGAAAAATTCACAAATTTTGAGGAGAAGAACTGAATGTCGTACCAATACTAGCAAGCTCATTCGTCCCGACCATCAATGGATTGTTTATCTGTTCAAGAATGATAACAGTTAATATTTTGCAAAACTAAAATAAAACACGAAAATATATTAACCTCAATTAACATTTTACTTATTTGTTATCATGTTACAGATACACAAAAATTATGTACTTTAATATTTCTAATTGTTGAAGGTAATGGTTTTAATTGTTGAAGTTACAATGTGTAAGTGTTGTAGTTTCTAATCCTATTACTTCTACTTAGATAAAGGATAGTTTACAGTATAATTCATACTAGTATATGGCTGAATGCAAAAATCCTGTGATAGTGGTGGTGTTGCATAAGGCGGATGTGGAGCAACTGAAAACACAAAAAAATAATAGTTATGCTATTTTCTATCTTCTAACACGAATACAAAATTAATAATTCAAATGTTTATATCCATTTGATGGTATATTTTCTACTGAAAGGATGTATAATTTGTAAAACTAAAATTAAACGAGAAAATATGTTCACCTCCATTAACATTCTCAGCGACAACAAAAATTCTACTTGGTTTCTCTTATGTTTTCCTGGAGGTCGACCCTGCTTTTGTTTCTTCAACTGAAGTACTCCAGTCGACTGTTCAATTGTTTCTGTCAAATTTTTTTTTATTTATTGTTATCATTATATGTATACACAAAAAGTAATAATTTTATTATTCCAAATTATTAAATAACTAATTTTATTCTAAATTAATAATGTTACAGATACACAAAATTTATTACTTTTAATATTTCTAATTGTTGTAGTTAATAAGTTTAATTATTGAAGGTACAATGTATAAGTGTTGTAGCTATTAACCTTATTAGTTGTACTTAAAGAAAGCATAGTCTGCGGTATAATTTATACCGGAAGATGGCTGAATGCGAGAAGGCTGTAACACTGGTGGTACTGCAGATGGGGGATGTTGAGCAACCGACAATAGAATAAAATAATACTTAAGATATTTGGTAACTTCTAACTTGTACAGAAAAATTAATAATACACATGTTAAACTCCATTGGATAGTATATTTTGCACTAAATGAATGTATAATTTTTAAAACTAAACTTAAACGACAAAATTTGCTCACCTCCATTAACAATTTCAGTGAGAGGACAATTTCATACCATCAGAATGAGAAAGATCCATATGATTGAGATTTGATTTGGATAAAAGATTCAAATCAAGCAATTCCATGTAACCAAAACCTGTAGCAAAACAATAAATGAAGCATTACAATTTAAAAAAAAAATTTGAAACCGTTTAAAACTATAGTTAAAACAAAAAATGAACAATCACCTGATTGATGGTTTATGTTGGGATTGAAAGACATGATTCAAATCAAAAGCTGTTACAAGCAAAAAAAAACATATCAGCAAAACATCACATAACAATGTGATCTCATCTATACTAAGTTTCAATTTAGACAATAACTGTTGAATATTGTATAGGTAAATGTTGAACATATAAGCAAAAAATGTATCAGCAAAACATCTCATAACAGTTTAAACTCATCTATAATAAGCTTCAGTTTACACAATAACTGTTAAATAGGTAAATTTTGAACATAGAAGCAAAAAATGTATCAACAAAACATCACATATCAGTTTGATCTCATCTATAATAAGTTTCAGTTTAGACAATAACTGTTGAATATTGTATAGGTAAATGTTGAATAACAGTATATCAGATTGATAGACTCATTCAAAAAGATAATGCAAAAATTAAACAAAAAAATTGAAAAGAATGACAAATCATACATAATATATCAATTGGAATATAGATTTGCTTCATACATGATCTACCTAGCCATAACAGTATGATCTGATCTATACTGAGTTTACTCATATAGTAATTGTTATAGTTTCGACACTAATTGTTGAAACAATAATCACTAAATGTTGAAGATAATACATGAAGAATTGTTTGATCGAAAAAATTGATTCTGATTAAAGTACAAACACTACGTACGATCAAATTCAAAACTACAAAATCATCTTTAAGTGGAGAATAATTCTAACTTGTGTTGCATAATTCTTTAATTCGAATAACTGATTCTGATTCAAATTTCAAGATTACGTAGAGTAATTGACAGTAAATCCACAGAAATCAGCACCTCCGAAATTCGAAATTGGAATCAGTTACTTAAATCTTAAACAAATTGAAATTCGAAATAAATTCTTCATTACATACCTAATCTATCCATTATACAAATCGTCGCCTAAGACTAGCGATCGAAGAGGAGAGCTGATCACAGGAGGCGCGATCCAAGAAGAGAGGAGAGGTCAGAGCCGATTACAGTAGACGAGCGATCCAAAAAGAGAAGAGCGATCAGAGCCGATCACAGGAGACGAGCGATCCAAGAAGAAAGGACGATCAAGCAGAGGAGGAGCGATAGAAAGAGAGGAGAGATCGAAGAAGAAAAAGAATTACAAAAACAGAAATAACTGTTGAAATTATTACGCATAAATGTTGAAGTTAATATCGTAATTGTTGAACTTAAATGTATAACTGTTGAAGTCAATATATACAGTTCTTGAAATTATTATCGTAACTCACAGTAAGGCGTCAAGAGCCCTGAGACCCATTTTGAAAAAAGACAAAGCTGATAAAGTTTAGTTTGAATATAATATCAACCAATACTGACTTGTACATTCAGCAAAACAAATAGAAGAAAGAGAGAATCAGATCAAGCCAGATCCGTTCAACATATGGGGTTTAATTGGGAAGTCTCCATTGGAAACTGTGATCGAGACAATTCACGAGGAAGAGAGGAAGCAATCGAACAAAATAAAGAAGGTGAATCTGACATATGGGCCAGCATTTACAAAAGTGATTTCTTCACTTCAACGGTTATATATATTAATTTCAACAGTTACAATAATAATTTCAACAATTGTATATATTAATTTCAACATTTATATATAAATATTAATTATTGAAGTTAATATCATAACTGTTGAAGTTAATGTATACAACAGTTATATATTAACTTCAACATTTTGAATTTGACTGGCACATCACTTGTTCTGGTTTTGATGATTGAAACCCCATCTAATATACTTGCCAACTCATGCTTGCCAGTTCCTACATGTTTGCCAACTCTTCCTGGTTTTCACTTATTCTAAGCATCCCTGCAATTGCATATATTTGATTACATTCAGCAATTGCCTCCAAGCACCTTTATTCTGTAATTGCATGCTTTTCTGATTTCATTCAGCAATTCCCTCCAAGCACCCCTGCGATTGCCTACAAACACTTCTGCAACCACATATCTTGTTTTTATTTCTTTTTTACATTGCATCTTTCTTAGTAGATATGTATTTCTGGTGCCAATTTGTAGGTAGCTTAGAGAGATTGCTACCATCCTTCTCCTCTGACTTCGGCTCTTTCAGGTATTACCATTCTATATAACTATAACAGTTATAGTTAGTAACTTCAACATTTACGATATTATCTTTAATATTTAAATATATTAACTTCAACAGTTATTAAGTGTGTGGGAGGGGAAGGAGTGGAGGGAACAACGTACGTGGGAGGGAGGAGGGGAGAGGGGGGAGGGGTGGAGGGGACATCATATGCAGGAAGGAGGAGGGGGGTTGGGGGAGGGGTGGAGGGAACGTACTGTTCCGAACAGTGTACGCGGGAGGGAGGAAGGAGGAGGGGTTAGTTACAGCGTACACTGAGATGAGTTAGTTGCAGCGTACGCTGGATAAGGCGGGGATGATGGAGATGATAGAATCTTAGGGATGGTCTTAAGCAATTCCGCAGGGTAATATGTCTTAAAAAAAGTTGGTTAAATTTCTGTAGTTCTACATGCAACTTTGGAAAAACTACAACAATTTTAATGACCTAAGTCTTCTACTTTTTGTAGTCAAATGCCTGATAAAGTTCATGGGAAGAATTAGTTTAGGTCCCTGCAGCAATTTTAATTTATTTTATCTTTTCAAGTTTTACTTGTACTACACAGTGAATTCAGTATGACTTGGTCACAGTGAGAACATATGTGAAATTCGTTAGTTGAATTGGATTAAAGAAAATAAATTTAATTCATCAATCTTGAGCTCAGTTTGTATAATTTTAACATATAATTTAAATAAAATATTTTTTAGCCGAGTTTGTATGAAATTATGGATTTGAAAATTGAATTAATTATTTTGATGCATTATTTATTTTTTCAATTATTTTTAAACATTTGATTTTGCTCAAATCAATCTTAAATAAAATAAATAAATTTAGGATAAAAAAATAGCCCATATACACATCAGTTCTGTTTCTGTACCATCGGATCGTCTTAAAAATCGTGCAGAGATTTGGGATGGGCGGATGGGAATCACATCCTCTACCGACTTTTTAAGGTCGGTAGAGTGACAACTTCCGATCTAAACCGTTAGATCTAATTTCAACGGTTAAGGGAGCCCCGTGCATGTAACTGAGATTGATAGGCCCGAAAAATTTTAACCGTCGAGATTAGATCAAACGGCTCGGATCAAGCGTTGGCCCTCTACCAACTTCAAAAGGTTGGCAGAGGATACCCTCCCGGGCGGATGGCGCTGATTTCTTCGTTAGTTTTAGTTTCTCCGTTATCTCTATGCAACAGAGCCGTCTCATCTACTGTTCTAATTTCTCCTCTCCGCATCTCTCTAATCTAATAAAGTAATAAAGTAATAATAATATAATCTTGCTCTCTCCTCTCCTCTCTGATCGCCTCGTCTCGAAAGCACCTGCGCCTTCCTCTCTAAATCCTACACAAGCTGATTCCTCTTCTTAATTCCTTTCTGTTGTCATGTAATCAATTTGAGTTTTAATTTCTTTAATTTTGTTCCTAATTCTGAATTTGACTGGTTTTGGAGTTGTCCAAAATAACCCCAGATTTTGAAATTGACTTTTATGCCTTAATTTTTTTTCTTTTAGTTCTTCTATTCAGCATTCTATTTTGGTCCCATCTGATTCATGTGCTATTTTTTATGTGCTTATATCCTGATAACAAGTTGGGTACTTCTATTTTTCCTTTTTCGTTATGTTTTTATGAGGAAAGTGTCTAGAAATGCAAGGTACTTTAATTTATATGCCAAGTTAGTAACCAAGGTACTAATTCTTTTTAACAATTATTACAGTAGAAAGACAACAAGATAATTAGAGAAAATTACTTTCAATTTGTATGTAAGTTGTGTATAAGCAAGGTTCTTTTAACAATATGAGACTACTTGGCATGTGTGTAAGTTGTGGAATTTAGTACAGTAACCATCAAGCAAAATAGCTATAATGTATTTGTGATGCCTGTACAATGAATTTTTGCAACGAATTAGACTAATTTTGATATTTTAGAAGTTTTTAACTTTTGTGACCTCAGCAACTCTAATTTGGGTTATTAGAAGAGATGGGGTATATGGTTTTATAGTTAAGTACTGCATAATTAGGTTCAACTTTTTTTTTTTTTTGAAAATAAGTGGGGAGCGCCCACCACTCTTCCAAAGGAAGAGCATCCAAGAAGTAAACTAACAGTAAAATTATTACACACTAAAAGTTCAAATACTCACAGGAAAATTAGGTTCAACTTCAACATATTGAATAGGTTCTGTTCAATGAATTTCATGAAATTAGAACTGCATGAATTTGACAGGTTTCTTGAAAATTTAACTTGGAATGCAGAATTAGTACTCAATGCAATTGGAATCAGAGATCATACCCTCCATGATGAAAATTTAACTAGGCATACCAGTAGTTAAGAGGGGGTGTACCAGAGAGGTACCAAGTCTGCTACCAGACCGGTGCAAGGTACAGAGAGAGGGAGCAACACAAATTAGATCAGTCAAGCCAATTGTACATGGCTGGTTCGAGTAAGAGAGAAGAGAGGGGTCGAAGGAGGAGGAGGAGAGAGGGACAGCTAGGTGCTTAGCACAGCGCCATGAATGCGAATTGTAATGAATACTTATTGTAATGGATGTCATTTTTTTTAAAAAAAATCAGAACATACTACTTGTAAAGGATGCATGCTACTTGAATTGTAATAGATGCAATTTATTTCTGTTGTAATGCATTCTATATATTCCTTTGATTGATGTTTGTTTTGAGAGAAATGCTAGAGTCCAATTTATTGGACGGATGGGTCCGTCTAATACGATCGTTCTCACGATTCAAATTCCAAACGACCGATCCAAACTGTTCAATATGTTTTTCATATTAAAAACTTGCAAGAAATCAAATTTTACAAATTTTTTACTAATTTTTGATATTTTAGAAAATTCATGATATAAAAATTATGGATCTTCCAATAATAGCGATATGTGCTTATATTGTAGGAGTCATACTTTGCGCAAATCCCAAACGATATGTGCCATATTACTTCATATTGTTTTTTAATTAATTTTCAGGTTGTTTTGGAGTGTAATTAACTTCTTCCTCTGCTTTGTCGATTATGTAACGGATCATAGAATTAGGGTAATTGGGTTTTTGTTTTCTTTTATTTCATGTTGTGTGAATAGATTTTTTTTTTTTCTGTATTAGTGAAATTTCCTTTTACTTCTTCTTAATTCACTTGACTCCCCTTTCACAAGCAAGAAATATCAAGTCCTCCACAAAAGTGTTAACTAAAGGCGAATGCTTTACAAGACGTCATCATCATCAATTATTCAATATAACCAAATGAGAAGAGAGTAACAAAAATTGAGGCTTTTTTCTTTTCCTTTTTAATAAAAAAAATATTTGGCATTCGGACTATATATTTACCCGGTTCAGTGATTATCTTCAATTGGGTGGTTGAGCCAGCAAACCCTTTTTGTCGTCATGATGAGGCAGCCTGACATATGCCATAATAGTGAACACAGTCATAATGGTTGTGAAAACAAACAAGAAGAATACCACAAATGCACCAAGCCACAACCATGGATTGGCACAGTGCCTGCGCACAAACATTGCACGCAATTTTTTGGGTTTCTTGCGCCGTTCTTCTAGCGCCTCGCACACTGGGCTGAGGTGGTAATCGGAATCGAAGTCAAACATAACATCCCTCGCAAGGCTGGCAAATAGGTTGGAGACGTCTCTGTTGCTTCCCAGCTGTTGCTGCACAATTCCTTCCCTTGATAGCAGGTTCACGTCTTCTGGAGTGGCCATCAGCTGGGACATGAAAATAACGTACGCGGTTACATCCTTTTCAATCGAGGGATTCGTCTGCTCAAATGCAATTAGGTTGCCGAAGAGCCAGTAGGTAGACTCATCAACACGAATGCGGGGAATCTCCAACACATCCTTAGAGATTGTTATATCTAACAAGGAGTGCCGTTTATGCCCACTGCTTTCTTTAGTCCGGAACTTGATACCGGCTTCTTGGTATTGCACCGCTCGGTGTAGATGCAAGTGACAATGAACCATCTCTTGGGACGTATTGTTGTTACGTTCAATGTGGTGGTGCTGGTGCTGGTTCCTGTTGTAGAAATTATATGCCCAATTTAAAAGAACAATAGAAATTTTGTATAGTACGCGACCGGCCACCCTACCAACTGAGTATCGGTTCATATTCATTAAATTCGGAGGTCTATTTGTTGGTGTCTGATCCCCAGGTCCATGTGCAATGGCAGCGGTGTGCAGGCTACTGGGCTTGAAGTAGGCGTGCAACAAAAAGAGCAAATGCTCAAAATTTTCAGGTCTTTGGCTCGGATCAATTGCGAATGGAATGGATAGGTTGCACAATACAGATTCGATTGAGCTGGTCGCTTGTTCTTTAACCATTGCTAGCACAATTTCGCTATCCTCGCCAGCATCCCATGCCCATTGTTCACAGATGCGCTCAACAATTATGAAAGGAATCTGATTTTCCAAGAGGAGGAGATCATGCCATATGTCGACCGCATCATGCGCATCGTTGCTCTGGACTCTGACAAAGGACAAGGGATAGAGTAGACCCAATATGTAGAAGCCGTCAAGCAGCATCATGCTTAGAAATGCATTAGAATCCATTGCAGTTATAAGGTCAGGATAATATTTTCTCGCATCTGCTTCCAATTTTGCCATTACCTGGACATATCCATTCCATGTTTTTTCCTCCTTCGACCAGAGGTTGAGCTCGAGGAACTGGCGCTTCTCAACCTCCATGCCTTTCAAGAATGAACTGGCCCAGTGGTACGGGCCGATGGACACCACGCTCGGCGTGTATGCCCGGGGATTGGCACCGACCATCCTATGGGGGACTTTGGAGAGACGACTGAGACGGCATTTCTGTCTGCCAAGATCTATCACGATTGTTGGGCAGTCAATTTTCAAGTCAGACCTGATGCAGCTGGCCAGCATCTGAACTCTCACATTGCCACCATCACCAGCGGCTTCTGGGGCACTCTTGCTGCAGCTTACTTCTACTTCTTCTCCGGCAACTTCGCTTTTTTCTCGCCTTTCAGTACTGGTTGGGTTCAGTGGCTTGGTGCGGTGATCTATAAAATTATTATATGAGGAGAAGCGAGATTTAAAGAGAAAATTTTTATGATTCGGACAAATTTCTGTAGCACTTTAATTAAAAGTAGTTCACAAGAAAAGGTTGTAGATTTGAAACAGAATATAGTTACAAGTGTCAGGTTTGGCAGGATTTGTACAGAGTACATTAATCATCTGTTCATTCAAGCGGATTTCATTAAGGCAAAAAGAAACCTGCAATTAGTTAAAACTAATTTCCCAAAACCCACCTTATGTTAAATGGATTTATTTGCAGCAAGTATGACATATCACATATGTAAACACAAATGGACAATGTTGGAAAGAGTTTTAGAGGAGTCCAGCAAACCTGGCGTGGGTTTCTTGCCTCTTGCCATGTGTCTTTTCCTCTCATCATTCTCTTGTGCGCTTGGTTGGTTGCCCATTGCATATGTGGAAAGAGCTTGTAACAAGCAATACGGTATACTAACAATATAGGATAAACCCCACGGATACTAGTTGGACCTTAGGCAGATGTTTAGTGCGGCTGCCTATTTATATTTTAAATTAGTGAATGACTAAATGTCTATGGAAAATCAAATTTTGTTATGATTCATTGCAAATGCCGTGTGGGCTCCCAGAAAGGACCTGTGGGGCCTTAATTAGTGCACCAGGGTTTTATTGTGAGGATTTTCATGACAATATCTCTCGTTATAAATTGGATTTTCATTTTCTTTTCTTTTCACTCTCTTTTTTTTTTTTTTTTTTTAGTTGACCTACTGCTGCGGATCAATTTTCCATTTGATAAATGCAGAAAACGTACATACATTTTGGCTTTTGCCCTGTCAAATAGTTTATTGCATGGTTGAAGTGATCGTTCCAAACTTTAAAAACATAAATGCTATCCCGATATGCACGAGGAATATTAATTACAACACTAAAACACACAACAATAATATATCATCTCTAAGGGTGCGTTTGGATAGGTGTGGGAAGAAGGGAAAAAGTGGGAAGAAGTGGGAAGAAGTATTGGAAAGTGTGCAACTTTATGAAGAGTTTAGATTGTTTATAATTTTTTTTCTTTTTCTTCCTTCTTCTTCTTCTTTCTTCCAATGATCCAAACGCACCCTAAAGTATTTTGGACGCCGGGCTGATATTGTACAGAATTTATTGTTTTTGGGCTTTCCGAGGCTCCGTTTGGATAGGTGTGGAAAGAATGGAAGAAAAAGGGAAGAAGTAAGAAGAAGAAGTGGAAAAAAGTATTGGGAAGTGTGTAACTTTGTGAAGAGTTTGAATTATTTATAATTTTTTTTCCCCTTCTTTCTTCTTCCTCCTTCTTGCATCCAAACGGAATCTTAATGAAGTGGAAAGATGAGGGGAGAATCCCCTCATGATTCAAAAAATAAATAAACAAATAAAATCTCTAAGTACACTATTAAGCTTTTCTCTTTGGCCATGACTGTGTTTTTTTTTCTGTATTGCAAGTTTGGTGTAGCTCTTCATGATGCCTGTTAAGCAACCAACGAAATTTAGGCTCGGCAGATGCTTCACGTGAGACTTGTCAATATACAATCCTAACATCAAGAAATAAAGGGAGGCCGCATGGGATTTCGCTCATATAATCATTGGGGCCGTTTGGATGGGTTGGGAATTGGGGGAATAGCCAATTCTAGGCATAAATTTATTGGGAAGTGTGTAATTTTGTGAAGAGTTTGAATTGTTTATAATAAATTTGGCATAAGAAATTCCGGGAATTTGCAATTCCCACCTATTCCAACCTCATCCAAACGCCCCCATTGATACAATTTTCCTGTAGGTATCATCTATGTCAAAAACAAGTTTATTTGAAAGTTCGTAATAATTAATTAGGATTTTATAATTATATATATAATTACAAAATATATTTTATATTACTCAGTTGTTACGGTCTATTAAATTTGATGCAATTTAAAACTTTGCTTATTATGAACTATTTGAAAATATAATGGTTTAATTTTGTCGGCGCTTGATCTGTAACATCCTTAATTTCACTAGATTTAAATTATAAAGAAAATACTTCATAATTTTTCTTTGACAGTATTGATATTTAATTATTTATATATTCTCAATTATTACAGTTTGTCATGTAAAATTAGTGCCAATATTTCTATTCCCTTTACTTTTTACATGTTGGGACTATCTCTAATACACATTCAACGAATATTAAGATTCAGAAAACTAATATAATATATACATCATATTTGTTTTTTTTTTAGAGAATCTTGACATGAGTACTGTCAAGGATATATAAATCCTATATTTTATGAAAATTTTAAACTTGTCAAGATCCGAATTCCGCACGAGCGAAGTGTTTGGGTCGTCCACGGGCGTACTAAGAAAGAAAGTAAGAAGTACAACTTCTTGTTTATTTATGTTTTATAAAACTCTAAAATTCATTGGGCTTTTTATATTTTTCCTTGTAGCAAGTTTTCAAATGCCATTTAGAATGCTTGTATTTAGTACCCATTGCATTTTATGTTATGGACTTTAAAAAATTAGAGAAAATACATGTTAATTTAAATACATTTTGGGAACTAAACTTTAGTCTAATGGGTAAAAGTAACGCCTATAAAGTAGCGGCATGCATATGAGTGCATTTGGGAACTAGTTTTTTTTTTTTTTTGTCTTAATGACAAAGAACAACATTATTTATGAAGACGTTGTGAATTAAAAATCCAACTGAATAATATTTTATGGGGCCGTTTGGATGGGTTGGGAATTGGGGGAATAGCCAATTCTAGGTATAAATTTATTGGGAAGTGTGTAACTTTGTGAAGAGTTGGGATTGTTTATAATAAATTTGGCATAAGAAATTCCGGGAATTTGCAATTCCCACCTATTCCAACCTCATCCAAACGTATAAAGTTGAAGGGTCTAGCCCATCTTTATCTTTTTTTAAAGAGAAGTGCATCCGTATCTAGTTAAGCAAGAAAATTTAGAATATCTTGCCGAACATGTTTGCCTGTTTGGGAAACATTTATTGGTTGGGTTTCAAATTCCGTTATTGTTGGTGGGGATGTATCTAATTTTGTTGGTTTTAATAAATGGTCAATTAATTTTTAACAATAAATAGCCATAAATCCCTTTGAAGAATTTTCCAAATCACACGGAACTGTTCCATCTTCCGGTTACTACAAGAGGAGGACCTCTTCTGTTTGTTACTCTCTCTCTCTCTCTCTCTCTCTCTCTTTTCTTTTTTATCTATGGCAATTTTGGTTTATTAAAACCTCACGCTTTTACTCTGTTTTGTAGCAGTCAAGCAACTACCGAGAATGTACTAGTTGATGGAAGGAGAATAGGACCTTTATTGGTAGATTTACGTCCTAATTTTTAGTCCAAACAGAACTGAACTTCCAATTTAGAGAATTTATTAATTGCCTATTGTAGACATTTCGAAAATAGTACCAATATGTCATCTTAATTTTTAAATTAAATGATTAATAACTCAATAACATTTTGTTTATAAATTAAAAGGGCGCACTGTTAATATCGTCAAAGGAAAGCAAATTGAATGGGTGTGTTCAGAAATTTTTAAATTGACACCCACTCTAACAAAAGTTATAAAAAAGGATTAAAAGAGCTTTTGAGATCACAAATTTTTGCCTAAGGACCGTTGAATGAAGAATTTAATGTCAGAAATATTTTGGATAATGATGTTTTCTTGGATATGCCCCGCGCAAATTAATAATATATATGCACTATTACGCTACGGCAGCAGGTGCTGTTTAAGGACCCAATCTCATTTATTGCACGCGTTTGTTTCTTTTATTGGCACATTTATAATTTTGATGCGTTAGTTTTTGTTTTGATTTGTTTTAATTAGCAGGAGAACATAAAAAGAGGTGTAATTGTGTCCATCTGATCTGAACTTTATTTTTTCGTGTTGATTACTAAAACTAAAAGGTCGGTACATGGTTTTGCTTTTCTTTGGAAAACAGTAGAGATATAATCTCGACTTAATTTTCTGAAGAAAAGAAAAAAAATACGGAACTTGCATGAGCGTTATGCAGAGAAAAAAATGATAAAATTTAAGGCTGAACTGAACTCACTATATATAATATGTGATATAAGAAACAAATTTATATAAGACTAGCTTGTGAGAGCTCCAAGAAATTAAAACCCAAGGGCCAAGACTAGCTAGCTTTAGCCCCCCTTACCGACCGTTAGAATTTTGTTTTCTCCGACGATTCTCACGCCGTGAGTTTAGGTCTCTCCGCCGACGAACTCTCTCAACGTATACGTACTCACTAGAATTTAGTTTAATTAGCCAAACTATGGTTTCAGTAATGGAGAAAGCTTGAAAATTTTCACTGGAGAGTGTCAGTACTAGTTCTAATTGCTTTAAAAAACCATTGAGAAAGGTCAGGTAATACGTCAAATCTCTACTACTTATAAAGTACCCTTAACAATTAAAGTCAATATTTTTCACACAAAGGGGTTGAACACAATTGTTAACATCATTATAAACTATTGATCAATATGATGTACCGTTTAAATTGCTATTTCTATAAAGGAGTCTCTGGATGGTATGGCTATGTGGTATGGCTATGATGTACTCTATACACGAATAAGTCGCTGGATGGTATGGCTATGTGGTTTCGCTTCTAAAACACGCGAGTTCGATTCGCTGAAATGAAATTGTTTTATTTTTTTCGCTGGATGGTATGACTCTGTAGTTCTCACCCTCCTCTCTCTTCTAAAACAAGAAGAGCGCAGCCCCTCCCCTCCCCTCACCCCTCCTCTATTCTGATCGCAGATTCTCAGAAAAAGGAAAGCAATCTTTGTGCGATGTGCTCTCCCTTGCTGCTCCAGAAAAGGTAAAGAGAGCCTGTACGCTCCCTCCCAGCACCGTCATCCTTTATTGCTCTCATCCTAAATCAGCCGCCTCAAGCCCTCAATTCATTTCTCTCGCGAAGCTCTCCTTTGTCGTGCTCCGCCGCCCCCCTGACGATTCTCTCGCCGAGATGCACATTTAAAGCTGCTTGAGGCCTCCTTTCCTTCGCGTGCCGCGTCACCTTGTAAAATATCTGATATCTCCTGATTTGACTTCCTAAATTAAAATTAAATTAAATGAAACTGTTTGTCAATCAATTCTGTAAATTTATACCAGCAGCTGGTGGATAGAACAAATTGTCTTCGCACATAGGACAATTTGCGTGAATTTGATTCCTGATGGTTGTCTACTGGAAAAGGTTCAATGCCAAGCTGTGGAAGCTGCAACCAACCCTGGGCTGCTACGATGCCAATTCTTGATAGTTGTTTTCACACTTGTTACTTGTATTGGTTTATTATGTTCTCAATCCTCATGCCTTATTCTCTAAAAACACTGCATGATCTCATAAATGTATTTTTATCATGCTGTTTTTTAATATTGTTGATTCTCAAGACAGAGATAGTCATGCTTAACCAATAATCAGTGTCGTCATGTCGTCATCTTTGTCTATGTAGCTTTGCTGTGGTGATTATGATTTTCTCTGCAGCCATGAGAATGATGTCGCCTATCTGAAATTTTATATGTAAGAACATGGAAAGTTTTTTTTTCTGCTCTATAACATTAACATGTTCTACTAATAATTTTCTCTTGTTTGCATTGGCATTTCAGAATGTAAAGAGAATAGCACTAGAAAGTTCCAGCAAATACAAGATAGATGACCCTTTTGTTTTTGATCGTGCGATTGGGGTATTTCTCTTTCATGTTATGGTTGCTCACTTGTCCTGACTTTTTTTAATATATTGATATATTGATTAGTTCTCTCACTCTCTTTGGACTCACATATGTGGATACAAAATGAAGACCTGAAGAAAGAGTTTGTACCAGAGTTTACTGAGTTTTGGCAAGAAATTATGAAGAACATGGTTGTTGCTTATATTAGACCTCTTTTAAATTGATGAAAGTTGATACTTTTTATAGAGGGCTATTGATTTAGTTGTGAAAGCTGTTACTGAGCATGATAAGAATCTGTGTTCCTGTTGCAAAAACTTTATTCAAGTAGATAGCGAGTTTAACTTCAGTTGCACTAAACTTGTGGGTACATTTTAACCAAGACTAAGGTAAGTTGTTGAGTCTGCAAGTTTTTACATTTTTTTCCTATTTAGATTCAGTTTGTGCAGACCATTTAAAAAATGTTTATTATTGTAATATTTTATTGTGCTACCGTAACACTTTACACTATTTATGGCTTGTTTTTCTTTCTTTGATCCTTGTTGCCATGTCTGTATCATGTTTATTGAGTATTCCTTATTTATTATTTTTCAGGATTTGAAAGGCGGAGATTGTGCGACATACTCTATTGTATGCCGGTGGCACGCTGCTTCCGCTCGCAGACTAACTCAGTATTCATTTTCTCATGCCATGACTAACTCAGTATTTGTTTATTTTCGTTTTCTTTTGTATGATAGGAATGACTATGAGCGAAAGTGAGATAAAAGCAACGTTTCAGGAGGCACTTCTCACGCCATTGCTAGAGAACCTTCACTATGGCAATTGGCTCTGCACCATTATACATCCCACAGACCACATATGGCTCTGCAGCATTTTTGTGTATAATGGTAAGTTAATTGGTAAGTCAATTTATCAAATTTTTGAATGTAGGTATTGAATACTATAGTGCCTATATTGAAACTTATCAGAGATTTGCAAGCTCCTCCAAACACTGTTAGTGCTCCTATGATTTTTCTGGTAAATGCCAATTTCATGTTTATAAACAAGATGCTACTTTAGGTTACCTTAATGCACTTTTTATGAACTTTTTGATATATTTTAGGACAAAGAATTGCACTGCCACATCTGACATTCAAGCCAAATATTTGAATTTTGCAGGAGATTATGAAAAGCTGTCAGAGAAGGATGTGAATGTACCATAGGGAAAAAAGCTTAACATAGTCGACAGGTCATCCATTCGTTCAGGTATGATCTTGACTTTATGATGTAACAATATTTGGCTTTATACAAGATGAAATAATATAAAAAGTTTTTTTTGCATTTACCTTGGTTCTTTTCCAGTAAGGTTATTAGGCATGCGGTCCCATTATTAAAGATAAGAAAAGCATACAATTTTATTGTTTATCTCTCCTAAGCATTGAATAAATTTGTTGTCTTAACAAAACAGGAGAAGGCAACACTCAGGAAGGACTTGACCGTCGCTTGTCGCAGTACAACAACAATTTTCCAGTCAAAGTGCCAGAGCTCGGGTTTACTTCAGTCTGATATAGGGTAAGAATTGACTAATCAAATTATGGTTTTAACAGAATGATTGTGAACTTTCAGTTTGTTTTGAGTATTTTCTTAATTCAAAATTCAAGTTGTTATTCATTTGAGTTTGAAAATTTTTAATATTTATTGACATGTATTGGAATCTCCTTTCAAATCTGGCACCGTGTTGTTTGTGCACGAGGACGGAAAGTTCAAATTGAAGGATATGAGATCTGAAGTGACCTTGTAGAAAAGAGCCTTTCAAGGTTATGATAGCCAGGGCACTAGCATCTGGAATATAGACTCAATGCGATCTTGCTCAAAGGTGTGTACGTTTTCTGATATAAATGCTTGCTTTTAATATTTGTATATCTTGTTCATACGCTTCTCATTTCATAGATTTAACTACTTGGAAAGATAAAAAAAAGTAGCTTAATTATGAGCAATTCACGAAAAAAAAAGTAATATGACGTGAGGATAAATATTGATAAAGGAAAAGTAAAAGGTCATTCTAAATGGTGTGCTTGTGTGCTTCAGGAAGAATTTTTTAAGGATGTGATGGACTTTGGTATTCAAAGAAGACATAACCTTCTAGTCCCTTAAGGAGGCGTCTCAAAGTTTCTTGTTGCATTACTCAATTGTTGAAAATTGATGGATAGGCATGATCAGTTTTATTTACTATCCCGACAAGAACCCATTGATACTGTGTGAGATTTTGTAGAATTTAACTTTTCATAAGAGCATTAGATAAAAAAAAGGAACTTTGTGTATGAACGTTACCTTATTACGTTTTTGCTTTAGTTGTTAATTGCCCAGAATGAAAAACTGAACCTGTACTGGCTTATATATAAGCATGATTTCATGATAAATTGAACCTGTACTATAAGCATGATTTCATGACAAACTGAACCAGTACCTTCTTACAACAACAACAATATGCTATAAGCATGATTTCATTACAAACTGAACATGTACTGGCTTGTATATGTGTTGTCATTTGAAGTATTTTAAGAGAACGAAAATCTGGCTGCAAAATAGTTCTGAGTCTTAACTTCTGATGGTATGAATTTCAGTCAAAATGGAAGAGGCGGGTCTCAGCCTTTGCAATCCAATGGACGTAGAATGCTTCAAGATATATCACCAAACCCAAGGTATGTTCCTCACCAGTGTTACTTGAAATTATTAGTCTATTCTAGCTTGTTAGGCTCTTTGCATATCTGGGTTAAATTGCATAATTATGTCCTGTATTGTAGTAAATGTGTTATGGGTTAAAAGAGCCAAAACTCAGATATCATATATGAGTCAGGTCAGTGTTGAACTCTAATTTCAGTTATATATGTCAATATGTGAGCTATACTGGGACTAAAGTGAAAAAGTTCTCCTTTGCCAATTTTGTTTCAGAATTAGTTTATTTACAATGGAACAACAAAAGAGGAAATTCTCTGAGGTCTTTTACACATAAAGCATGTCCCCATAGTTATAAAGGCATTTTCTGATGTTACTTGCTATCTTTTTTTGTTTTTTGTTATTTTTTTTTCCTTCCTGATATGCAATTTGGCAGAGCTTAAGTTTAATTATTCTTTGATGATATATATTGATACTTGGTAAGTGCTTGCTAATAATTTAAAATATTAATCGGTTAAGTAATTGATAAGGAAGGTAGCAGCAGAGGTTTTTGAGCAAAAGTTTCAGAAGAGCGTGTCAAGAGAATGGGTTTATAATACTTTTTGAAAGTCAGTTATTGAAAGAATAGAGGTATGATCTTGAGCAATTCAACGTGTAAATGTATATGTATGAAATAGGATATATGTTGATAAGCAACACTCTTTGTTTTCATTGCTTTCTTATTTATGTAGTTAACTTAAATGAATGTCATGTACGTTTACAACCTAAAATAAAATGGATGTACTTTGTAAACAAAAAATGATGTTTGTCATGATGTTATCTCGAAGCATGTTGTTGTCTTTAGGAAAGCATAATCTTGTCACCAGTACCACACATTTTCTATTGGTATCTAAATCCACCCCCAACTGAACCAACTTCTGCAGCCTCCTTAATTGCTCCACATACCAATTCCTTTCCATGTCGTATCAGCCTTTATTCTACCCTCCTTGACCGATCTAAACCCAATCAATTGAACACCAGTACCAACTCGCTTCTGAGCCGTACTAACCAAGTGGTCCTCCCACCAAATAAAGCAGACGCGACACAAACCATCCCTTGAACCGTATTCTCCTCTCCACCACGATGTTGTAAAACCCGGCGCATGAGCTGAGAGCCTGAGATCGTTAGAAATGTCAACGGACTCATTGATCACTAAAATTTTTTGACTTTTTAAAATATAACAAATAAAGAATTGCCCGCACATTGAGCGGACACTATTGCTAGTCCGTATAAAGATGCAACCTGTCAGGTTTTGTTTGAACTCATTATATATTGTCATTTACTCATTTGTGGTTATGGCTTGATCAACCACGTCACTGCAAATAGTGGTTAGTATGTGAATGCATATATTCCATGATGGACTGATTTGGTGATCTTCAAACTTCTAATAATTATTCTGTCCTATCTTTGAACTCACAGATTTATTTAACTTGTTGATAATTAAAAGGGAGAAAATGATTAGAAGTAATTTATTTCTTGAGTAAATCTATTGTGAACCATGATTCATATAAGCTTTCGTGCACCATGACCGTTTTGGTCAGCTATTTCACAAATTGTCAAATCTAATTAAACCAACCCATTCTATATATTAAAATTTCATATGAAACAAAATTTTACAATTTTTTTAATTTTTTTTACTATATTTTCCGAATTTTTTGAAACTTACCATTTTTTGTTATAAATATACTAATTTGTAAACAAAAAATGACAAGTTTTAAAAAATTAGAAGAAAATACTAAAAAAATTTCAAAAATTGTAAAATTTTGTTTTCTATGAGATTTCAATATATAGATTAGATTGGTTAATTTAGATTTGTTAATTTGTAAAATCACCGATCAAACGGTCATGATGCACGGAGCCCTCTATGCATCATGGTTCACAATAGATTTGCTCGTATTTCTTTTACCACAGTAAACCGGGAAGGCCCTCTCAAAATATGTTATATAATGAAAATGGAAATTGCTTTCCATCATTCCCAAATCTTCATTAATTATCTAACAAGTTCAGGGGATGATGGAATCATCCCCTCTTATGACAGTTAGAAATATATTTTCTTTTTTGGTCTCTCATCTCATCATCCTCACAGTTAGGCAATAAAATCTTGCAATTTTTCATTCTTCTCATTTTTCTGTACGAAGATTCTCCCCGATCGAGGAACCTAGTTACGTTGTTACGTTGTTACAGTTCCTTAAGCATATATAACCAGTACAGACCACTGATCTACTATCTGGAGTTTAGTACAAGGATAACCATCTTTCAATTTGGAGGTGATCCCTTGCTTGAAACCTTTCACATAAGCACCAAAGAACCTTCCACATAACCAGAACTGTTAGTTATTTTTCCAGAACAGTTAGTAATATTAACCATAATTGTTAGTTATTTTTTTAGAACAGTAGAACATTTATATATTTTAAGTAGAACAGTTATATTTTTAAGTAAAACAGTTATGTTTACAGTTATATTTTTAAGTAGAATAATTATATTTTGAAGTAGAACAGTTATGTTTTTAAATATAATTGTTCAGAACCTATGATGCATTATTTGGTGAGATGTTGAAGTTACGTGCAGCCCTTTTATGGACCATTAGACTAATATTTTTTTGGAAAGAAGCTGAGTTCTTACAAAAAGAAAAGTCGATTAGTTGTTCGTACAAGGGAATTAGCAGTGACTTACCTTCCTGGCACGAATCCAACTAATCAAACTAATAAGTCGGTCGGTCGGACAAGTATCGCTTGCTAGTTCGTTTGTTTCTGCTCGTTCGGTTAGCTGCTCGTTTGTTTCTGGATGATGGAGAATATTGGAGACTTTATTAATGAATCTTAAGGGATGATGGGGATGAAAAAATATTAGAGATGATGGTTATTAGAGGGAATTGCTTTCCATCATTCAATAAATTCTATCATTCTTAAATCTTCATTAATTATCTAACATATCTTCATTAATAAGAAAGTCCAAGGGATGATGAAATCATCCCATTCATTCTCATTGCAAATCCAGCGTCATCCCATCATACCATATCTACTCCCAGCATATAATTCATTGAAATTCCGAACCGTAATATGTAATAACAAAATATACAAATTTAATATATGTAACTGTTGAAGTTATATATGTAACTGTTGAAGTTATATATGTAACTGTTAAAGTTAATATATATAACTTTTGAAGTTATATATGTACTGTTGAAGTTATATTTGTAACTGTTGAAGTTAAAATATGTAGCTGTTGAAGTTATATATGTAGCTGAAGTAGTTAATATAAATAATTGTTGTAATTTGGATACTAACTGCTGTAGTTAATATGAGTAATTGATAGTTCTTGTGGGGACCAAAAATAGAAAGGATCGAAGGGAGAATAACAATGGGGACCAAAATAGAAAAGAATGGCATGGGAGAGAGAAAAATAGTGGGGACAAAAAATATTCTAAAAATAGAAAAAATTAAAATGAATTCACACTGGAAATGATGGGGATGATGGATCTTGGGGATGATCCTTATCACCCCCGGTTATTAGCCTCGTAATGAAAATCTGTATTTCAATCGCTCAAAATATAAAAGGAAACCGCTACAGGAACAGAAAATCTGTATTTCCGGTTATTAGCCTCGTAATGAAAATCTGTATTTCAATCGCTCAAAATATAAAAGAAAATGGTAACACAAGGACTGCTATAGGAGCAGTAAGTAGGTAGATGGTTCTTTGGAATCAGCCTTTTAATCCAGCTGAGCAAGATAGAGGAATCCAATGAGAGAGCTGTTTCCTTTGTGTCACTAAAAAACGAAAAGAAAAGAAGTAACATTAATTTATTCATTGATATGCGAGGGAGATGCCATTTTGTCTGATGAGTTCAGGGACAACCGGACAATGTTCGCCACACTTGCAAAACATCACAAAAACCCAAACGCGATCGGACCTTCTTTTTGGCATGCAATTCCCTGCACTTGCACATGGGTGGGTAACGTTGATAACGGAAACGGAATGAGTCGTTCTGTTTTCGATTACGTTTTTATAACGGTACGAATCGAAATGATTCATTATTCGTTCTGTTTCGACAAAACGTAGCGAAATATTTATATTTGAACTGTATAATACACATACGAATCACGAAACACGTTTCGTTTTTGAAACGGAATGAAATTTAATTCCATTATATATTATGTTTGGACGGAATGGAACGATTTTACGTATTAACGGTATACCGCACCCACCCCTACACTTGCATTTCTTGCAGAAAGGACTAATATTTCTTTTCTTTTTTTTTTTTGAAATTTCAGACATGACTAATATAATGTAGTCTTTGCGCCAACACCAGCAGTTGCGCTTTACTTGATATTTTTCTGCCTCACATATACCACCTGCCAAAATGCAATCATTAGACAATTTAAACAAATTAATTAATTAAAATTAAGGATAATATAATTTCACTGATTTAAAATTTGAAATTGATGCTCCTATAGCAGTCCTTGTGTTACCATTTTCTTTTGCAAATAATTTTTACTATGGCTTATCACATAATAACAAACTCTAGCTAGATACGGTGACGTCCGTACTCTCAAAAAAAATTTATAAAATGATTATGCGAAACTACTAATTAAACAAAGACAAAAAAGATTTGCTCTAAGAGAAGAGAAGTAGTGAAAGTCAAAAGGACCGGGTCGGATTTTAAAGGACCAAATTTAACGGATTTGACATAAGGGCCGGGCCGGACCGGGTTCAAGAAAGGGTCTCAGAAGGACCGGGTTTGACGGATTCGTTTGGATAGTATGGGAATATGGAAAGAATAAGAATTTTAGAAAAAAAATATTGGAAAGTGTGTAACTTTGGAAAGAGTGGAAAGATGTTATTCTGGAAATAAGAAATATTGTTTGGATGGTGAGTTAGGAATAAGCAAATTGATATTAATTTAAATTATTAATAAATATTATTTAAATATTAAATAAAGTATTAATTAAAGAGCACATAAAATTTCATTTAGTTATCAGTATTTAGCTAATTTTGTTGAAATTATGTATATATAATTGTTGGAAGATGTTATTCCTAGGAAGAAATTATTCTTCTCTAAGGGCTCCGTTTGGATGCGTTGAGAATAAGGTAGGAAGAAGAAAGAAGGGAAGAAATTTATTGGGAAGGGGTAAATTTATTGGGAAGTGTGTAACTTTTGTGAAGAGTTTGGATGGTTAGAAATAAATTTATTGGTAAAAAGTAATTATTCCTTATTCCTTATTCCGGAAAGAAGCCATCCAAACGGAGCCCTTATTCCTAACTTGTTTGAATGGCTAGGAAGAAAATATTCTTAAAGAAGCTATTCTTCCTTATTCTTTGCAATCCAAACGACCCCTTATGAATAGGTAGCCCGGACCTTTGAAAACCCGGTCCTTCTAAGCCCTGGGTCTTTCAAATGGCCGGACTTAAGGATCCAATTAGTATGCCAAATGTCTCATAATTATGCTAGTTTTCAACTTAATAATTGTCAATTTTTCTAAAATGTATATAAGTATTAGTGCATGGTTTAAGTTGAATGAGTTGGTGAAAAACATAATAATAAGTAACTTTGATTTTTGTTCAAAAAAAAAAATCTTTAATTGCTTCGAAATATTAATCATTATTTATAATTAAATTAATATTCCCAACGTACCATTTTAAATATATAGATGTTGAAGGTAAGATTTAATTTGATACTAATTATAATTTTTAGTAATTAATATAATAGGGGGCCTGAAATTTTTACACCTTTTTATTCTATTAACTTATATTGAACATGCCCTTTAAAATAAACCGGGTCGGATTAGGCCAGACCTAGTCCTTCGATACCCGTCCCATCAAAATCCATCTTCGTCACAAATTAGATCCGGCCCTTCTAGGTCCTAGACTGTTGTAAATCTTTCGAAGGGCCGGTTCGGTACAGATTTAAAGACGATTTTTCGAAGAACGGGCCAAAGGCCAAGGACTTTTGACATATCACTAGAGATAAGTAGCAAGACAAAAATATACAACAAATAATTTTCGTTGGACTCTCCGTAATGCCCAAATAAAGAAGCTAGCAAATTTAAGAATTTCGTGAGGCATCTTGTAGAATAGAAAATATCTGAATTGAAGAGTTGGGGTATAATGAGTTTTGCTATTTCCCATTTGAACAATTTGGAGCATATATATAGTGTGTATTAATTTGGTGTATCAGAAATCCACGTGACACCAATATTCCTATTTGGAAAAGATTCAGCGTATGGAATATTGTTGTGTTCATGAAAGTATAGATCTTTGAAGTTACTTTTTACCAATAATAATGGAAAATTTTAACTTGTCATGATCCGCGGGTGAAGTATTTGGTCATCTACACGGACTTGTGCATGAAATGAAAACTTTTTGTTTACGTGTGTTTGGAACCTTGAATAAAAACAAGAACTAGAATATTATGAACAATAACAAGAACAAATTATTCTATATTTTGTTTAGTCTAGAATAATTTGTTAATGGTCCAAACAAGATTGTTCCTGGAACACGGGGCAAATTGTCACGATAAAGCTTAGTTAAGTTAATCAAAATAATTGTCTCAAAGAATTTTTAATAATAAGACCAACACAAATATTATTTCAATAATATTCTAAATATTGAAAACAGAATTCAATTGCTCTTAAAATAAAATTTTCAAGAAATCACCTTCGTAAACTATATTACCATATTAGTATGAAATTTAAAATATAACAAATTTATTACTAATAAGAAAATTAGGATTTTATCGAAATGTCTCAAATTATCGATGAAATATATTTAATTGAAATCATTGAATAAATAAAAAGTAGCATGAAAGCCTAAACAAAATTGAACAATTACATTTCATGTAATCTCTTAATTAATTCTATAAAATTCCAGCAAAATTAAAGTTTATTTAAATATAATATAATGTTTAAACTAATCATATATATTAGTAATTATATGAATTAAATTAGTTTTTAATTATGTATAAACTCAGAAGGTCACATGAGGGTGCCCTCAGAGAATCGCGGGTAAAATATAATAAGCGGTCAAACTTTTTAGCTCTCTCGATTTTCTGTTTCTCTTCAATTCAATCTCGTGTTTTGCATTGCGTTCTATTGCGCATGTATTTAGATGTTTAATGTTTTGATGGATATTTTGCAAATTCAAATTCTAATTTTTGCAAAATTAGTACAACAATATCGAGTAGCACTTGGGGGTCGAACATAAGGGAAGTAAGGTGATAATTAATACTACAAAAGAAAGAAAAAAAAAAATAGAGTCCTTAATTTATTGAGTTGAACGCCATATATAAAATTGATCATGGTTCGGAGCATGGTTTGCCACACTTGCAAAACATTACAAAAACCCAAATGCATTTGGACCAGGGAAGGCCTTGTAATTGGCATGCTGCCCGGCACTTGCTGCTCTTGCAGAAAGGGCTGATGTAGTATTTGCTCCAATACCAGCAATTCCGCTCTACTTGGTATTTTTCCGCATCACATATGCCACCTGCCCAAATTCAATCACACTAGTCTAGTTAATATTATTTAAAATTTAAAGAATACTTAATTTCACTGAACATAAATTAAAGTTCCTTTTTTTAATCCTCTAGGCTCCATTTGGATGGCTTCTTTCCGAAATAATGAATAAGGAATAACCATTTTTTACCAATAAATTTATTTCTAACCATTCAAACTCTTCACAAAAGTTACACACTTCCCAATAAATTTCTTTCCTTCTTTCTTCTTCCTATCTTATTCTCAATGCATCCAAACGGAGCCCCTAGATACTGTGACCTACTCTTATCAAAAAAAAAAAAAAAAACAGAACATACGAAATGAACAAACTACACTTGTTATCGGACAAAGACAAAAGAGATTAGTAGATTACTGTAAGAGGAGAGAAGTAGCATAACAAAAATACAAGAAACAATTTTCTTTGCGCTCTCCATGATACCCAAATAACGAAGCGTCGAGTGGAACGAAAAATTCTTAAATTTCAAGAGTTAGTATTCTGAGTTTTGTTATTCCTATTTCAACACTTTGGCCACAAATATATAATATGGAGAGAGAACAGTACTATTGTGCTTCATAAATTCATTGTATCAAATTAACTATCCACGTAATACCCTATTCCTAGTTGGAAAAAGTCAGTGTATCAAATATTTTTGTTATTAAATGAAGAAATAAATTTTAGGCAAAATCCGCCATATACCCTTCAATTCTTTAATATCAGCCAAATATCACTCTAATCATAACTAATACAGATATTTATCTTTTAATTACTTTAAATAAATTTCTATTTTAAAAAATCAAATAACATTTTTTAGGACAAAATTGTCCCTGATCCTTTCTCCCTTGCCTCAGCCGTTAAAAAGAACCGTATTCCCATTAAACAAACATTTTTTTTTTTTTTTGAGGTTTACCTTTAAACAAACTTAATAGCAATATGAAAAACTAACAATGCAATTTGGAAAGAAATTAAGACTGAATCAATGGTCAGATAGCTAGTAGTCTCTCTCTTTAGCATCAAATCTCAAATTTTCTCAAGTCTATGTATGCTTTATATTGTATCGAGGTATTTATTCTTGGGAGTGGCTAGTGTCAAATATATAGGACAAATATACTTGTCCAACATGATAAAATTTTAATTTTTAAAATTAAAATGATCGATCCAAACCTTTCAAATTGTTCTAACTTATAAAATCTTCGTGGAGAACAAATTTAATATTTTTAAAAGTTTTTTACTATTTTTTTTAATATGCTCAATCTAAAAAGTTATGAACCCTCCAATTTCGAAAATTCGAAAAAATAGTTTGAAAATTTAAAAAAAATATATAAAATTCGATTTTCAAGTATATTTTAATACAAAGATCATATTGAGCAGTTTGGATCGGCCGTTTGAAATTTTAATAGTCGATGTTTGGATCGTGTTTGATATCCTATATATTTAATTCTAACATTACTCTTTATTCTTTTTCGTCCAGATTTGTACGCTTCTATTTTGATATTAGAGAGATGTCCAGGGGCGAATTTAAGTGTGCCCAAAAGTGGGCAATTGCCCTCCTGTATTTTCAAAATAGACCCTAAAAGTGTAAAAATTACATGTTATTGAGTTAGAGTTATTCAATTTGCATCCCTAAAAATTTTAAAATTTTAACATGATTATTCTTTGCCCCCTAGTTTTAAAATCATGTCTCCGCCCCTGGAGACGTCTTCCCATTTGGTTGGTACATAACTTGATTGCAATTAATATGTGGCCAAGCTGATATATTATTGATACATAACAATGTATACTTGAGAATAAGAAAGCTTAGTTGTTTAGAAAATAAATGTAGTTATCTGTCATTTTTGTATACGAAACAGACCAAGATTTTGTTATAGAAACAAAATTTAGTACTGTAGACTTGATGGTGCTATTGTGATACGAGGATTTTGCCTTTTCTTTCTGAGCTGCGCCATTTTTGTCCAAAAACTTTTAATTTGATTGTTTTACAATAAAAGTTCATTTAAATTAATAAAATGATAAATATCTATATTCATACAGGGATGTTTGGATGGCACAAGAATGATTCTTTCTAGACAGAAAATTAGGAAGAGTTATTCCTAAGCATCCAAACGTGTTAGAAATAAGATGAGAATAGTTATTTCCAAAATAGCACTTTTCATAACACATCCCTTATTTTCATTCCTTATTCCTAACACATCATCTAAACAATATTTTTTTTTTCTTCTCGGAATTGCACTCTTTCCACATTTTCTGGAATAACACTCTTCCTAATCTTTCCGCTCCGAATAGTTCTTCTTTTCTTATTTCTAGCCCATCCAAACGAGCCAATGATTTAAGGGTAAATGACCAATAACAAAAATTAGAAGGGTATACAGCTGATTGAAGAAGAATTGAGGGATATATAACTGATTTTTCCTAAATTTTATAATCCTCCATTATTAAAAGTTATAGATCTGAAAGATACCCTACCAATAATAATTTTTTTTCGTTTAATTTTCATGACCAGCATGACCGACCATTTGATCATCTATCGACTTGTACAAGAAAGTTTTTTGCTTTAAGCAAAGAAATAGACTTGTTTATAAAAAATTTCAAAATTCTCAAAATCCACTGGTTTAGAAAATCTTTTCAAAAAAAAAAAAACATAACAAAACAAAACAAAATTACGCGGCGGCTGCTAATTAATTTGGATGTGACTCAGTGATTCTAAATTAGAAAAACTAATCAGGACAACTTGGTGTAGCTTCTTTCTGCCGCATTGTGTTGTGTTGCATGTGTATCTAGGCGTTTCGATGGTTATTTTGTAATTCAATATATTTTACTCTAATTTTACACAAAAATTAGTTGCTATATGAGTGGACAGAAATAATATCGAGTAGCACTTGTGAGTCAAATCCAAGAGAAGCAAGATTAAATACTAAAGACTAATATCAGTACTACAGTACTCACACTCGATCGACTAGGGATAATGATCGAAGGCAAAATCTGTGACACCCTGTCAAATACTGTAACTAGACAACACACGACAAAGTACCCGCCGCGAATGCCTGCTGCACCTGCAATGCTTACTAATACTTATTTCACAAATTAATGTTGATTAAATACAATTAATATACATGTCAGATATAAATTTAATAATTAATTACTCAATTATAAAATAAATCCTATAATAGTCTGGTTCATACGGGTTGCTAACAAAGAATCCAATGGCCTGCTACTCGTCTTCATGTCCAGCACTTGATCTGAAACCTGGAACCCACAACCAATTATGGAAAACTTGCAAAAAGTACGAAAATGAGATAAATAAAATTTATCTCAGTACGGTATTCAGTTCCAGCCACTTGAGTTTTGATCATCATGCGTTGGAACTAAATACATGACTGAGCCAAGTAATTTTCAAATCAACATTTATTTCAAATAAATAAAAAAAATTTAATATAAAATTTTGATCAAGCAATCTAATTATGAAATAAATTTAATGCTCTTCAAAATTATTTAAAATTCAAAGTATGACACCTGTAATTCCAATTCTTTGGAAAAGCAATTAATAGTATGCAGCAACTAACAAGTAAAAATATTCACATCTTGTTTCAAGCAGATATAGCAATGTCAAATTAATTAAATCAATGCGATATGCAATTTAAGCTCGATAATCACTTTCATAATAATTCAATTTCCAAAGTATAATAAATGTTGACTCATTTGGTTAGACAAATACCTAGTATGCAAGTTTGGTTTCTTTTCCCATTATCCAATTCAAATATGTCGCGAGACACCTTCTATGAGGGCTACCGACAACCAAACAGATATGCCACGAGTCTCCTTCTATGAGGGCTGCCAATGGCCAGGCAGATATGCCACGAGTCACCTTCTATGAGGGCTGCCAATGGCCAGATAGATATTCAGATATGTCACGAGTCTCCTTCTATGAGGGCTGCCAATGGCCAGACATATGCCACGAGTCACCTTCTATGAGGGCTGCCAATGACTAGACAGATATTCAGATATACCACGAGTCTCCTTGCCAATGGCCATATAGATATTCAAATATGCCACGAGAGACACTGTTTCGACAGTTTCAGTCACTCAGACAAGAATCAAGGAGTGTGGACGAGTATACTCACGAATTCTATCAGCTGGAATCTTGCAATCTATTGAACGAGACCGAGGATCAACGAGTTACTCGATTCCTCCATGAACTTCGTGACTCGATCCGAGACACTCTTGTTGTGCAAACCTTCTACGACCTCCCCGAGGCCCAAGCCAAGGCGAAGGCAGTAGAGCAACAACAGACTCGAAGTCGTAGTTTGCCTCCGAAGAAGGTACCCAATGCGAGCCGAGCCCTATCTGAGGCCATAAAGACTGTCATTCCGCCAGTCAAATCGAGCACAATCCATCATGAATCTCGAGGCTCAACATACACCTCAACTGCGATGTCAGAGCACACATTCCATAAAGCTTCTGTAGTTCACCCCGAGATTCAACCCGAGGTTCACCCCGAAGTCCAACCCGAGGTGAAATTTATAAAAGAACAAGAAACCCGAGCTCAAAACTTGCTTCCTAGCGATGTATCAACACCAAGCCGAGCTCAAACTGTGGTCACAATACCTATAACTATACCAATCCGAGCCTACACCGAGACCTCGAAACACCTCAACCAGCCAAGAGATTCTCCAAGCATCAACTCGCCTGCCTCTTGTAGCATACCGACCTCAACTAACTTGAGCAACACCGTGGATATTTGCGAGGTCGTCTGCAAGGTTAACTTAGGCAAAGAGAAGATCCACGAGGTTGACCTTGGCAATGAAGAGCAAGACCACGAAGTTGACCTCGACACTGGCGAGGAAAGTCTGGTCACTCACGAGACTATCTGCGAAGTTTCCTCAGATGAAGAGAAGGTCCATGAGGTTGATCTCAACTTGGGTCTAGTCATAATAAGCAAGAAGGATGCTTCCCGAAGTGATCTCACTTTCGAGCCCTTACCCTTTCCTTGTGTTACCTCAACCTCAACCTCGAAAACATGCAACATAGCCTTGCGGTCAGACTATAATGATCCATTCTTGCAGCTGAGCCCGAAAGCAGTGAAGCGCAATCTCTCAAGAATGCTACGAACTCAGGTGACATCACTGTCAGCTCAAGTGACTTCGTTGCGAGGTCCTCTCGACCCTCCTCCAACATGCTATGAGGTCATCACCCGATGTCCTTTCAAGGCCGACACTTTGCACGCTACACGCAACACCACTTTAAAATCAGAGTATAGTGATCCATTTTTACAGCTGAACCCAAAAGTACTTAAGCGAGATCTCTTGAACAAACTGCGAGATCAGGTGACCGCGCTTGAGGTATGTGACACTCCGAGGGATGAATCCGAGTGCAGCCGCACGAATAATCGCTCCTCGCGACTTGATCCTTCCTTTGTGATACACCAGCACATCAGCCGAGTTCCTCTCGAGCGAGCTTATGCAATCTCTAGAACATTCTGCGAGCACATCACCCGAGGTGCTCTCAACCAACCTCCAATTGAAGACACGAGCTCTAATCCGAAAGGCGCTTCTACGTATCATTGTCTCCTCCAGGATATCCAAGCTCAAGAGCGTTTGAACACAAAGATCCTCGAGCTCGAGTGGGTCTTCGCGAGTAAAGATCACGACCCGAGGTGTGATTACAACAAGTTTACTCGTTGCAAGTTTCGACGAAATCCGAGCCTAGAGAAGTTCAATAAGGATGCCTACAGATTCGAGCTTTTCAGAGTCATGTACATCTCGAGCGTGTTTGCTGTTCGCCATTTTCAAAAACAATTCAAAGAAAATACAAGCTTGAGGTCAAGCTTTGCTCAACCCCGGGAGCTTGACGCAATACGAGAATTTATCCGAGAGTATCTCGGGATATTTCATTCGAGATACCTCGTGGCAAGTCACCCAAGGTCATTCGGATCGCTTAATCCGAACATTACGTGGGTACTCCACCCGAAGTACCTTAGGGGTTTTCCATTCACCCGAGATACCTCGGGGTACATGATGCGGGTAATCACTCAAGGTCACTCGAATTGTTCAATCCGAACAAGACACGAGTTACTCTTCCGAAGTATGTTGGGGCGCTACATATCTTCCGAAGTACCTTGGGGTTCCGAGTATAACGCGAACTCAACCCGAGAGGGTACCTCACCAAAGGATATCTCTCACCCGAGGGTACTTCACCCGAGACCTCACCCTCACCCGAGTGCATCTCACCAAGACCTCTCCCGAGGATACCCAGGGATGTTGCATCCGAGCACGACGCGAACTGAATCTCATCCGAACCTATCTCAGAATCTGACGAGGACTATCTTTAGTTTAGGACATTACTATTTTTGTAATTTTATATTTTTCTCTCTCTTTCTGTAAATTTCCATTTTAGGGTAGTATTTCTGAAAATGTACTGACTTGTAGTCCAAGACGCCGCCTTCTATATAAAGGGGTGCTTGTCATTGTAAAAGATATAGTTGATTAATTAATGAAATTTCCCTTTGGGCTCTTTCAGTTCCTCTTTGCTATTTAGCATTTCTTTGTGTTTTCTAATTCCACTAAACCATTTATCGCCAGCCTCCACTGGCGGACCGGTGATTTGGGACGAGCGTCGTCGTCACTTGGTCTCCGTTCTCTTCTCATCCATGTTTCCATGTTTCGCACGGTGTATGCGGTGTTTTCTTTTCTATTGTCACTTGGGCCTTTTTTTCTAGGCCGCCGCTTTGCTGCGCTTGCATCTATTCTTTCGTTCCCGTGGTCAGATCCCTTTTCTCGAAGCTCCATCCCTCTTTTCCACCTTCTTTATTTCTTCTTCTATTCGTTCTTATCTCTACTAAATTTAGATTTTTCATTTTTTACCGCTGAGATCTACTTTGAGCTTACTATTTCCCATCTTGCTAGGCGACGAAACAAGAAAACAGCTGCCTATTTTCTGAGTTCATAAATTCTATCGCCAACAACCATATATTAAAGGACGATTAGGACAGCAACAACCAAAATTGGATTGTATCATACAGGTACAACATATAATAACATTTGTTACTCAAGTCATACAAAACATGTTAGTAACTCATTCGGCTCAAATATTCTTTGGTTGTAAATTCATTTTTTTAAGGTTTTGATTTAATTAAGAAATTTCTATCATGTTTGGCCTCAGGTTTCTTCAGCAAAGATTGCAAAGAATAACTCTAGAGGTTGCTAAAGGAAGAAGCAAAAATAACTTTTAGGTATTTAGGGAATTATATATTTGTTTAACTTTCCATCAGATTGAATTTAGCCAGATCAGGTTAGGTTTTACTCATTTTTATTTACTTTGTTTGAAAAACTCTCTCTGAATACAGTTGAGGTTTGGTTTCATTTTCTGTTATACTCATGGAATGATTAGTTGGGGGAATATGAAGATTTCGATGCATGCAAAGATTACAAAAATTAATTCAATATTGTTAGTTAATCGGTCTTAAAATTGAAAATTGATGGCTATGTTTAGACTGATTAGCAGCTTATTATTAATGTAGCTGAGTGATGTCTTCGTTCATCTAAAAACTATAACGTAGAAGGCTTCTGGTATAATATTTTGAAGATTCTGTGGTTGGTAAAAATTGAAAACTACCAATTGTTGCTTTTTTGGGAAAAAAAAATCCTTCTAAAATTATGTCAAATTTTGCAAAATCCTGATTTTGAATTTGTACCAATGATAATGCACATGTAAAATTATTTTTGGATGGTACTCTAAATTGTTCCTTGGATGATTTATATATTTATTTTTCTTTCTCTATGCTTCTTCTTCTTCTTTTGAGCCTTCTCTTGCTTGCCGTTGTTTTAACTTCTTTAATTTCTTTCTGATTTTCTTTTCTTTTCTTCCTATTTTTTGGCACGTTTTTTTTTCATATATGGTTCATGTTATTGCATAATTTATCACATTTCCATTCTTACTTGCACCTCTGCTGCTTTAATTTAGGTTTTTTTTCATTTTTTTCAGCTTTTTTTTACGCCCTTCCCATCTATTTATTTGTGTCTTAACAGTTCTTATTTCTACTTCCTTTTTTATACTATTTTTTCCTTCTCTTTAAGCCCATGCAACCATGCCTCTGTATTTTGAGAGTATTTGTTTTAGAATATTCTAGATTTTGTTGTTTGTTTAATTTAATTACCGAATTAGCTTCATACGTGGTATTAGTTACCTATATATATATGTAGAATCTGTGTAATAAAGCTAGGTTAAGTTGTTGCCCTATCATAATATAGTTTTATTTTACAAAATATAAATAGGTAAAATATGGATCATTGAATATAGATCATTGAATCTGTAAAATATGCAAACTATGTGAATAATTACAATTTATAATCGAATTATTCTGGGCATGTTTCAACGGCTGAAGAGAGCTAGTAAGAGGTGCATCAGCAGGAGCTTACTTGAAGCTTGATGTTATTAGTTCTTTTGTCATGTGTATGTGATATGCTGTTTGTTGCTGACTGATAGGCGGGTTTCACATCGAAATATTCAACCCTTTTAGGCCTTAATTTCAATTAAATGCTTGTGTTTTAGTTAGATTTAATGCAATTTAGGTTAGAAATATGGTACTGCTATTTGCCCTTGTCTAATTTCAGGTTCAGCGATGATTTGGAGCAAAATTGGGCCCAAGGCAGAGTTCAAGCGGAGCAAATCAGGGTCCAAGCGACTGGAGCAAAGGAGCAGGGTCAAACCAGACAAGTCCCCTGTTCTGGCGACCCGCCAGGATTTCAGACGACCCGCCAGGAATTCAGGCGACCCGCCAGGATTCCTGTCGACCCCGCCTGACATAAACCGACCTGCCCAATTTGGAGAGATATTTCTGGCAGAGCACTTTCTCTATTCTTGGACGAGCCAGACATGATCTCCACCTATGGGAACCGCCTTTGAGAGCTATTTAAACATAGGAAGAGCTCCAGAAAAGAGGGGAGTCAGTTTAGAAGTCAGATTTTGGAGCAAGATTCAAGAGGAGTTAGCAGAAATCGCACCCAGCCTGTCTCCTATCGACCCGCCAGGAATCCTGTCGACCCGCCAGGAATCCCGTCGACCCGCCAGGAATCCCGTCGACCCGCCAGGAATCCTGTCGACCCGCCAGGATTCAAGCTGAGAGCGTTTCTTTTAGTTCTTTATTGTATTCTTTCTCTATTTTCTGTCTTTTTATGTTTAGTATGTTGAAACCTGTTATCGTTATGTTTAGTATGACTTGTAGTGAGTAGTTTAGTTTAGGGGCAATTGTAGGGAACCATGACTCGGTAGATTTATGAAGTTTAATTTAGTTTTCTAATCTTTCTAAGTTGCTTTGCTTTTCTTAAGTTTAATTGCTTGAATTGAGAATATGAATTGAATTGTCTTGAAGGTTCGCTCATTAGGTTAAGGCCTTGCCTAATAGATAAGCACCAAGTTCCCTAAATTCAAATCAATTTGTATTCCCATACCATAGGATAGTTAGTATACCCAAAAGGTGAAACCGGAACTTAGCCGAGAGGTTTATTCCCTCCTAAGATCGAGAGATCTAGGATATCCTACCGAATAGTTAAAGCAAACCCTAAAACTTAAGCCAAGAAACGAGAGTTGAAACTTAGGTTTTTAGGGAGGTTTAGAGGTTAAAACTTAGTAATACCAAATCAAGAACGAGAGTTAGTATTTGGACCAGAGTTTAAGCCAAAAACCTGAACTTAGAGAACTTAGAAACTAATTAAACTGAATTGTCGTACTGTTCTGGCGACCCGCCAGGAATCCTGTCGACCCGCCAGGAACTCTGTCGACCCGCCAGGAATCCTGTCGACCCGCCAGGATAGTGCCTGGAAGTGGAACCCGATCAATTGACCCTAGTTTAAGTCCTTAATTCGAGTTTAAATCTTTTCCTTAATATTTAGAGTAATTTAGATATTAATTAGAATTTAGAATTAATTCTTTTAGTTTAAATTCAATCCTTTTAAATTAATTAATCAACTCTTTGACTTGTTTATCCCTAGATCAATTAAATTTAGTTACTTAAAGTCTATAGTTTAGAATAACCGTCCCTGTGGATTCGACCCTCAAGCTATACTGCATTAGATTAGATTGAGGTTTAATTTGACCCAGGTTTTACCTCCGATCAAATTTGGCGCCGTTGCCGGGGACGGTGACTAGATTTAAGTTTAGGTAATTAAGTTTTATTGATCTTTTGTCTTTTCCTCTTGTTTCTTTGTTTGTAGGAGTACACGCTGGCCGGAAAGAAGAAGTCTAAGCAACCTCTACCCGCAAGCGAGTGCAAATACTTTACGAGGAGCCAAGCCAAGAGCGACGAGACCCCCCGACCTTCCGCTTCGTTTGTTTCCCAAACCGTTCGTTTTCCGGGAGAACAAATAGAAGCCAAGGAGGTCACAACTTCGACTTCATCACCTATTTCGACTCCCTTGCTGGTTTATCAACGAGGAAGGCGAAATCCATCAACTCGATTCACGAACCAACCATCAGGACCAATCCAGGCGACCCGCCAGGATTCAGGCGGACCCGCCAGAAAAGATCCTGAGGAAGGTTCGAAAGACGCAGACGACGCGAAACCAATGGCAGACCTGAACGGGAACCCACCTGTTGGTCCAGAAGGAGACGGGCCGTTGATGGTAGATCCAGCTGTGCTTCAACGAGCCCTTGATGATGCTAGGGAGGCGGCAAGGATTGCGGCGGAGAATCGACCTTTGAAAGAGATCGGAGCCCCAACCGCAAACAATGTCCGACTTGGAGTCAACCCTCCCCAAGCTCGAAGGACTCGCGATCTATTCTTCAACCCATCTCTCATTGCCCTTATCCAACAGAACCAATTTAGTGGGAATCCGACGGAAGACGCGAACAAGCATTTGCAGCGATTCCTACGGAATTGCATCACTCTCAACCTTGAAGAAGTCGCTCCCGATATAATCCGGTTAACTCTTTTCCCTTTTTCTCTTAGAGACCAAGCGGAGGATTGGTTGAATAGTTTCAATAGTAACCCGTTTACTTGTTGGGATGATTTGGCCAAGGCCTTTTTGGAAAGGTTCTATCCTAGAATCAAAACCACATCGATCGTGAGGGAGATAATTGGATTTAAACAGGAAAGTGATGAAAATTTGTTTGAAGCTTGGGAACGCTTTAAAGATTTGTTGAGAATGTGTCCTCATCATGATATAGGCCAGGATAGACTAATTTGTAGTTTCTATGACGGTTTGAACCATCAAACTCGTCAAAGTGTTAACTCAACTGCAGGTGGGTCTCTTCTCGACCTAGGGTGTAGGGATGCAAAGGCGCTAATCGAAAGCATGGCGAGCTCTCAAACCAATTGGTCGGTAAGAGAGAAGAATTCCAAAGGAGGGATGATAGAAGTGGACAAATCGACCCATTTGCAAGCTCAACTGGATGCCTTGACCACAATGATGAAAGAAATAAAGACTAAACCCGTGGAGGCAGTCCAGAAGTGCCAATTCTGTGAGGAAGAAGGACATACAGCAAAGGCATGTTACTTGGTAGCAAGAGACGAGCCCGTAGCCGATGTTAATGTAATCATGGCACCTCCGCCCTACGCTCCCCAGAATTACGTGTACCGAGACAAGAGAAACCATCCTGGGCTATCTTATGGCAATCCAAGCGGGTGCGCAAATCCGGGACAAGCTCAACCACCAACTCAAAACAAGCCTAACAACAACGCTGTAGGTAATAACAATCAAGTTAATTACTATCAGCAACATAGGAATTTGGTGGACAAGTTCATGGCAGATCAAACGGAGTGGAATCATACGGTCTTTGATGAGATGAAGCAAGTTCGCGAGTCCTTGCAATTCCTCATTCAACAAAGCAAATTGGCAAATCCTCAAAACCAAGGAGCTTTAACGAAGACCGGGATGTTTCCAAGCCAACCTGAAGTGAACCCCAACGGAGAAGTCAAGAGTGTCACGCATCGACTAAGGAGTGGAACGGAGTACGTTGGTCCCAAAAATCCAGACGAATCGGTCCCAGGACAAGTCCAGGCGGACCCGCCAGAAGAAAATGCAGAAAAACATGGCTGTCAGGACAATTTCTGGCGACCCGCCAGAAATCCTGGCGACCCGCCAGGATGATGCGCAGAATGCAGAGCTCTCAGGACAATTTCTGGCGACCCGCCAGGATTCCTGGCGACCCGCCAGAAAAGATCCTGAAGCTCAGAAAGACAAGATCAAGGCTCCGATTCAGACCCGTTATGCGCCAGAAGTTCCATTTCCCGAGAGGCTAGCCAAGGCAAAAGAAGAGAAGGAGTATGGGAAGTTCATGGAGATAATGAAGCAAATTCAAATCTCCATACCCTTCACCGACATGTTGACCAAAATGCCCTCCTATGCCAAGTTTCTAAAAGACATTTTGACTAACAAGAAGAAGCTAGAGGACGTTTGCATTGCTGTAACACATGAGAGCAAATCCGTATCAACCAAGAAACTTCCCCCGAAGTTGAAAGATCCGGGGAGATTCACGATTCCGTGCAAGATTGGGGAGGCAAACATCAAGCGAGCCTTGCTAGACTTAGGAGCGAGCGTGAGTCTCATGCCCGAATCTATTTTCAACCAGCTGGGTGTTGGAGAATTGAGGACGACTCGGATGACATTGCAACTTGCAGATCGATCAACCCGTTTGCCCTTGGGAATAGTTGAAGATGTGCCAATTCAAGTTGGAGATATTGTGGTGCCATGTGATTTCGTGATTGTGGACATGGAAGAAGATCCCGAGGTACCCATTATTCTTGGTAGACCATTTCTAGCAACTGCTGGTATTCTTATCAATTGTAGGAATGGAAAGATGCTCGTGAAGGTGGGAGACGAAACCGTCGAATTTGAAGTTGAAAAAGCAATGAAGCTGCCCAACCAAGTTGACACTTGTTGCATGGTGGATATGCTTGATGAAATAGTTCAAGAAGAGTTCAATTCGGAGGTGACAAAAGCCTACACCTACCCCATCGACAACCAGGAGGAATGGGATGCTTATGTGGTGAGTTTGGAGGAAGAACCAGAGGCAGAAGAAGAAGTGGACGTTCTCAGGACAGTTTCTGGCGACCCGCCAGAAATCCTGGCGACCCGCCAGGAAGCCAGCCCTGTACAACCGAAGTTGAATTTGAAGCCTTTGCCCTCCAACCTCCAGTACCAATACCTGGGGCCTGATGAGACATATCCGGTGATTGAGAGTGCGCATCTAAACAGTGAAGAAATTGAGAAGCTCTTGAAGGAGTTGCGACTTCATCGCAAAGCCATTGGATACTCAATTGATGATTTGAAGGGTCTAGATCCAAACACGTGGTTGCTACCCCTAGCAATCCAAGGAGCGGCCATACCTGATGCTCCTATGCAACAACCCCCACAAGAGTCGATGCAAGGGTCGCAGCCGTTTGGCCAGTACGAGATCTCGCCGTACCAAATGCCACCCTTTGCCATGCAACCGTTTCAAGGTGGAAGATTTGATATGGGTGGTTCATCTTCAAGCGCCCCGCCACATGAAGAGTTCAGCTACGCATCCCTATGCGCTAGCTTGAACAATTTAGCTCGCCTCTCAAGCGAATCCAACGAGCTAGGAAAGCGCATCAGTGACAAGTGCGAGGCAATCAAGCGAGACGAAAGGGAGAATGTGGTGGCTCATGGACGAATGAACGAGATATATGATTGGTTCTTCCCGATCTATGGACAGCCACTGCCTCCACCGCCTCAGTGAGATTTGGTGACCGATTGGTTCGGCACGACATTTTGTGAGTTTCCTTCACTTTTCTTTGTTTTTCTCTTTTTAATTCTGTTTGTTTGTGTTTGCTGGATGCAATTGAACAAGTTTGGGGAGGAGAATTTGGAAATTTGATGGAAATGCACATGTATCTAGGAAATTGCATCATTTCATGTAGAATTGTAACTCTCGGGACCATTTCTGGCGACCCACTAGAAATCCTGGCGACCCGCCAGGAATAAATCCCCTTTTGCATTTACTCTCGGGACAAATTCAAGCGGACCCGCCAGGATCCTGGCGGGGTCGCTTGAAACCTTGTCTTGAGCGTTTTTCATGTAGTTTTGTATATATTGCATGGCTAATTCATATAATTTGCATTTAAATAGTTTAAGGAGATAATTAGCAATGATTAGGATCGAAATTTGAGCAAATTATGAAATGAACATGTCTTGAAATTGAAATTTGAAAATCTGAATTTGAATTTGACCTAACTAAATACACTCAAGGATTAAAAGCAATTGAAAAGCATTGAGCATGACTTGTCTCGTAGTTCTTTAAGTTCAATTGAGTTTTAAGATTTTAAAGTTTGCATTGAAATTCTAGATTTCGGTTTACTTGGCATCCACACTTAAAATTGAATACCCGAAATGCCTTTAGATCGATTCTTGCAACACAAAATCGAGATTCAACAAAGGATGTTTAGCAAGAGTTAATGAAATGTCACATTGTTTTTAAGTTTAATTAAATGTTATAAAAAAAAAAAAAAAAATCAGAAAATCCGAAAACAAAATAAAAAGGGGAACTAAAAAGTGGTGCAGTGCCATGGACACTGTAGGAAGCTATAGGTACTAGCGGATTAAAAGAACTCCATAAACCATGGGTAAGAAACAGAAAGAGATTCATGATATAAAAAAAAAAGAAGAAAAAAGAAATAAAGAGGAAAAATCCTCTAAAGTTAAATCCGCTTTTATCTGGCTGACTTCTCCGCCTCGGGAAAAATCTCCTTGCCCCAGGAGCAAAATGTATCTTTAAATTTAAATTGTAAAGGTGAATTGTCTTAACTCTTGCTTGATTGAATTTGTTGGGCTAACGTTTGTGATGGGAGGATGTGATCCCGTGTCTTGATTGTTAGTGCAAACTTTAGGAACTTGAAAACCAATTGGAATTAAAGAAAAACAGGGAAGGTCATGATCAATGAAGGTCAATTGTTTTAAGAATTGTTTGTGTGAAGCCATGGTCACTTGGATTAAAACTGTTTGAAATTTGATTTTGAAAAAATTATTTTGACATGCTCTATTTTGAAATTGCTCAAGTTTTGATGTTAATTATGCTAAGGACCCTTCTTAGGCTTAGGAAACCAACCATTCAATTGCAATTAAGTCCTAAACTATCTTTCTGAGTTTGAATTGTTGCTTAGGGACAAGCAAGTTTAAGTTTGGGGAGATTTGATAGGCGGGTTTCACATCGAAATATTCAACCCTTTTAGGCCTTAATTTCAATTAAATGCTTGTGTTTTAGTTAGATTTAATGCAATTTAGGTTAGAAATATGGTACTGCTATTTGCCCTTGTCTAATTTCAGGTTCAGCGATGATTTGGAGCAAAATTGGGCCCAAGGCAGAGTTCAAGCGGAGCAAATCAGGGTCCAAGCGACTGGAGCAAAGGAGCAGGGTCAAACCAGACAAGTCCCCTGTTCTGGCGACCCGCCAGGATTTCAGACGACCCGCCAGGAATTCAGGCGACCCGCCAGGATTCCTGTCGACCCCGCCTGACATAAACCGACCTGCCCAATTTGGAGAGATATTTCTGGCAGAGCACTTTCTCTATTCTTGGACGAGCCAGACATGATCTCCACCTATGGGAACCGCCTTTGAGAGCTATTTAAACATAGGAAGAGCTCCAGAAAAGAGGGGAGTCAGTTTAGAAGTCAGATTTTGGAGCAAGATTCAAGAGGAGTTAGCAGAAATCGCACCCAGCCTGTCTCCTGTCGACCCGCCAGGAATCCCGTCGACCCGCCAGGAATCCCGTCGACCCGCCAGGAATCCCGTCGACCCGCCAGGATTCAAGCTGAGAGCGTTTCTTTTAGTTCTTTGTTGTATTCTTTCTCTATTTTCTGTCTTTTTATGTTTAGTATGTTGAAACCTGTTATCGTTATGTTTAGTATGACTTGTAGTGAGTAGTTTAGTTTAGGGGCAATTGTAGGGAACCATGACTCGGTAGATTTATGAAGTTTAATTTAGTTTTCTAATCTTTCTAAGTTGCTTTGCTTTTCTTAAGTTTAATTGCTTGAATTGAGAATATGAATTGAATTGTCTTGAAGGTTCGCTCATTAGGTTAAGGCCTTGCCTAATAGATAAGCACCAAGTTCCCTAAATTCAAATCAATTTGTATTCCCATACCATAGGATAGTTAGTATACCCAAAAGGTGAAACCGGAACTTAGCCGAGAGGTTTATTCCCTCCTAAGATCGAGAGATCTAGGATATCCTACCGAATAGTTAAAGCAAACCCTAAAACTTAAGCCAAGAAACGAGAGTTGAAACTTAGGTTTTTAGGGAGGTTTAGAGGTTAAAACTTAGTAATACCAAATCAAGAACGAGAGTTAGTATTTGGACCAGAGTTTAAGCCAAAAACCTGAACTTAGAGAACTTAGAAACTAATTAAACTGAATTGTCGTACTGTTCTGGCGACCCGCCAGGAATCCTGTCGACCCGCCAGGAACTCTGTCGACCCGCCAGGAATCCTGTCGACCCGCCAGGATAGTGCCTGGAAGTGGAACCCGATCAATTGACCCTAGTTTAAGTCCTTAATTCGAGTTTAAATCTTTTCCTTAATATTTAGAGTAATTTAGATATTAATTAGAATTTAGAATTAATTCTTTTAGTTTAAATTCAATCCTTTTAAATTAATTAATCAACTCTTTGACTTGTTTATCCCTAGATCAATTAAATTTAGTTACTTAAAGTCTATAGTTTAGAATAACCGTCCCTGTGGATTCGACCCTCAAGCTATACTGCATTAGATTAGATTGAGGTTTAATTTGACCCAGGTTTTACCTCCGATCAAATTTGGCGCCGTTGCCGGGGACGGTGACTAGATTTAAGTTTAGGTAATTAAGTTTTATTGATCTTTTGTCTTTTCCTCTTGTTTCTTTGTTTGTAGGAGTACACGCTGGCCGGAAAGAAGAAGTCTAAGCAACCTCTACCCGCAAGCGAGTGCAAATACTTTACGAGGAGCCAAGCCAAGAGCGACGAGACCCCCCGACCTTCCGCTTCGTTTGTTTCCCAAACCGTTCGTTTTCCGGGAGAACAAATAGAAGCCAAGGAGGTCACAACTTCGACTTCATCACCTATTTCGACTCCCTTGCTGGTTTATCAACGAGGAAGGCGAAATCCATCAACTCGATTCACGAACCAACCATCAGGACCAATCCAGGCGACCCGCCAGGATTCAGGCGGACCCGCCAGAAAAGATCCTGAGGAAGGTTCGAAAGACGCAGACGACGCGAAACCAATGGCAGACCTGAACGGGAACCCACCTGTTGGTCCAGAAGGAGACGGGCCGTTGATGGTAGATCCAGCTGTGCTTCAACGAGCCCTTGATGATGCTAGGGAGGCGGCAAGGATTGCGGCGGAGAATCGACCTTTGAAAGAGATCGGAGCCCCAACCGCAAACAATGTCCGACTTGGAGTCAACCCTCCCCAAGCTCGAAGGACTCGCGATCTATTCTTCAACCCATCTCTCATTGCCCTTATCCAACAGAACCAATTTAGTGGGAATCCGACGGAAGACGCGAACAAGCATTTGCAGCGATTCCTACGGAATTGCATCACTCTCAACCTTGAAGAAGTCGCTCCCGATATAATCCGGTTAACTCTTTTCCCTTTTTCTCTTAGAGACCAAGCGGAGGATTGGTTGAATAGTTTCAATAGTAACCCGTTTACTTGTTGGGATGATTTGGCCAAGGCCTTTTTGGAAAGGTTCTATCCTAGAATCAAAACCACATCGATCGTGAGGGAGATAATTGGATTTAAACAGGAAAGTGATGAAAATTTGTTTGAAGCTTGGGAACGCTTTAAAGATTTGTTGAGAATGTGTCCTCATCATGATATAGGCCAGGATAGACTAATTTGTAGTTTCTATGACGGTTTGAACCATCAAACTCGTCAAAGTGTTAACTCAACTGCAGGTGGGTCTCTTCTCGACCTAGGGTGTAGGGATGCAAAGGCGCTAATCGAAAGCATGGCGAGCTCTCAAACCAATTGGTCGGTAAGAGAGAAGAATTCCAAAGGAGGGATGATAGAAGTGGACAAATCGACCCATTTGCAAGCTCAACTGGATGCCTTGACCACAATGATGAAAGAAATAAAGACTAAACCCGTGGAGGCAGTCCAGAAGTGCCAATTCTGTGAGGAAGAAGGACATACAGCAAAGGCATGTTACTTGGTAGCAAGAGACGAGCCCGTAGCCGATGTTAATGTAATCATGGCACCTCCGCCCTACGCTCCCCAGAATTACGTGTACCGAGACAAGAGAAACCATCCTGGGCTATCTTATGGCAATCCAAGCGGGTGCGCAAATCCGGGACAAGCTCAACCACCAACTCAAAACAAGCCTAACAACAACGCTGTAGGTAATAACAATCAAGTTAATTACTATCAGCAACATAGGAATTTGGTGGACAAGTTCATGGCAGATCAAACGGAGTGGAATCATACGGTCTTTGATGAGATGAAGCAAGTTCGCGAGTCCTTGCAATTCCTCATTCAACAAAGCAAATTGGCAAATCCTCAAAACCAAGGAGCTTTAACGAAGACCGGGATGTTTCCAAGCCAACCTGAAGTGAACCCCAACGGAGAAGTCAAGAGTGTCACGCATCGACTAAGGAGTGGAACGGAGTACGTTGGTCCCAAAAATCCAGACGAATCGGTCCCAGGACAAGTCCAGGCGGACCCGCCAGAAGAAAATGCAGAAAAACATGGCTGTCAGGACAATTTCTGGCGACCCGCCAGAAATCCTGGCGACCCGCCAGGATGATGCGCAGAATGCAGAGCTCTCAGGACAATTTCTGGCGACCCGCCAGGATTCCTGGCGACCCGCCAGAAAAGATCCTGAAGCTCAGAAAGACAAGATCAAGGCTCCGATTCAGACCCGTTATGCGCCAGAAGTTCCATTTCCCGAGAGGCTAGCCAAGGCAAAAGAAGAGAAGGAGTATGGGAAGTTCATGGAGATAATGAAGCAAATTCAAATCTCCATACCCTTCACCGACATGTTGACCAAAATGCCCTCCTATGCCAAGTTTCTAAAAGACATTTTGACTAACAAGAAGAAGCTAGAGGACGTTTGCATTGCTGTAACACATGAGAGCAAATCCGTATCAACCAAGAAACTTCCCCCGAAGTTGAAAGATCCGGGGAGATTCACGATTCCGTGCAAGATTGGGGAGGCAAACATCAAGCGAGCCTTGCTAGACTTAGGAGCGAGCGTGAGTCTCATGCCCGAATCTATTTTCAACCAGCTGGGTGTTGGAGAATTGAGGACGACTCGGATGACATTGCAACTTGCAGATCGATCAACCCGTTTGCCCTTGGGAATAGTTGAAGATGTGCCAATTCAAGTTGGAGATATTGTGGTGCCATGTGATTTCGTGATTGTGGACATGGAAGAAGATCCCGAGGTACCCATTATTCTTGGTAGACCATTTCTAGCAACTGCTGGTATTCTTATCAATTGTAGGAATGGAAAGATGCTCGTGAAGGTGGGAGACGAAACCGTCGAATTTGAAGTTGAAAAAGCAATGAAGCTGCCCAACCAAGTTGACACTTGTTGCATGGTGGATATGCTTGATGAAATAGTTCAAGAAGAGTTCAATTCGGAGGTGACAAAAGCCTACACCTACCCCATCGACAACCAGGAGGAATGGGATGCTTATGTGGTGAGTTTGGAGGAAGAACCAGAGGCAGAAGAAGAAGTGGACGTTCTCAGGACAGTTTCTGGCGACCCGCCAGAAATCCTGGCGACCCGCCAGGAAGCCAGCCCTGTACAACCGAAGTTGAATTTGAAGCCTTTGCCCTCCAACCTCCAGTACCAATACCTGGGGCCTGATGAGACATATCCGGTGATTGAGAGTGCGCATCTAAACAGTGAAGAAATTGAGAAGCTCTTGAAGGAGTTGCGACTTCATCGCAAAGCCATTGGATACTCAATTGATGATTTGAAGGGTCTAGATCCAAACACGTGGTTGCTACCCCTAGCAATCCAAGGAGCGGCCATACCTGATGCTCCTATGCAACAACCCCCACAAGAGTCGATGCAAGGGTCGCAGCCGTTTGGCCAGTACGAGATCTCGCCGTACCAAATGCCACCCTTTGCCATGCAACCGTTTCAAGGTGGAAGATTTGATATGGGTGGTTCATCTTCAAGCGCCCCGCCACATGAAGAGTTCAGCTACGCATCCCTATGCGCTAGCTTGAACAATTTAGCTCGCCTCTCAAGCGAATCCAACGAGCTAGGAAAGCGCATCAGTGACAAGTGCGAGGCAATCAAGCGAGACGAAAGGGAGAATGTGGTGGCTCATGGACGAATGAACGAGATATATGATTGGTTCTTCCCGATCTATGGACAGCCACTGCCTCCACCGCCTCAGTGAGATTTGGTGACCGATTGGTTCGGCACGACATTTTGTGAGTTTCCTTCACTTTTCTTTGTTTTTCTCTTTTTAATTCTGTTTGTTTGTGTTTGCTGGATGCAATTGAACAAGTTTGGGGAGGAGAATTTGGAAATTTGATGGAAATGCACATGTATCTAGGAAATTGCATCATTTCATGTAGAATTGTAACTCTCGGGACCATTTCTGGCGACCCGCTAGAAATCCTGGCGACCCGCCAGGAATAAATCCTCTTTTGCATTTACTCTCGGGACAAATTCAAGCGGACCCGCCAGGATCCTGGCGGGGTCGCTTGAAACCTTGTCTTGAGCGTTTTTCATGTAGTTTTGTATATATTGCATGGCTAATTCATATAATTTGCATTTAAATAGTTTAAGGAGATAATTAGCAATGATTAGGATCGAAATTTGAGCAAATTATGAAATGAACATGTCTTGAAATTGAAATTTGAAAATCTGAATTTTAATTTGACCTAACTAAATACACTCAAGGATTAAAAGCAATTGAAAAGCATTGAGCATGACTTGTCTCGTAGTTCTTTAAGTTCAATTGAGTTTTAAGATTTTAAAGTTTGCATTGAAATTCTAGATTTCGGTTTACTTGGCATCCACACTTAAAATTGAATACCCGAAATGCCTTTAGATCGATTCTTGCAACACAAAATCGAGATTCAACAAAGGATGTTTAGCAAGAGTTAATGAAATGTCACATTGTTTTTAAGTTTAATTAAATGTTATAAAAAAAAAAATAAAAAAAAAAAAATCAGAAAATCCGAAAACAAAATAAAAAGGGGAACTAAAAAGTGGTGCAGTGCCATGGACACTGTAGGAAGCTATAGGTACTAGCGGATTAAAAGAACTCCATAAACCATGGGTAAGAAACAGAAAGAGATTCATGGTATAAAAAAAAAAGAAGAAAAAAGAAATAAAGAGGAAAAATCCTCTAAAGTTAAATCCGCTTTTATCTGGCTGACTTCTCCGCCTCGGGAAAAATCTCCTTGCCCCAGGAGCAAAATGTATCTTTAAATTTAAATTGTAAAGGTGAATTGTCTTAACTCTTGCTTGATTGAATTTGTTGGGCTAACGTTTGTGATGGGAGGATGTGATCCCGTGTCTTGATTGTTAGTGCAAACTTTAGGAACTTGAAAACCAATTGGAATTAAAGAAAAACAGGGAAGGTCATGATCAATGAAGGTCAATTGTTTTAAGAATTGTTTGTGTGAAGCCATGGTCACTTGGATTAAAACTGTTTGAAATTTGATTTTGAAAAAATTATTTTGACATGCTCTATTTTGAAATTGCTCAAGTTTTGATGTTAATTAGGCTAAGGACCCTTCTTAGGCTTAGGAAACCAACCATTCAATTGCAATTAAGTCCTAAACTATCTTTCTGAGTTTGAATTGTTGCTTAGGGACAAGCAAGTTTAAGTTTGGGGAGATTTGATAGGCGGGTTTCACATCGAAATATTCAACCCTTTTAGGCCTTAATTTCAATTAAATGCTTGTGTTTTAGTTAGATTTAATGCAATTTAGGTTAGAAATATGGTACTGCTATTTGCCCTTGTCTAATTTCAGGTTCAGCGATGATTTGGAGCAAAATTGGGCCCAAGGCAGAGTTCAAGCGGAGCAAATCAGGGTCCAAGCGACTGGAGCAAAGGAGCAGGGTCAAACCAGACAAGTCCCCTGTTCTGGCGACCCGCCAGGATTTCAGACGACCCGCCAGGAATTTAGGCGACCCGCCAGGATTCCTGTCGACCCCGCCTGACATAAACCGACCTGCCCAATTTGGAGAGATATTTCTGGCAGAGCACTTTCTCTATTCTTGGACGAGCCAGACATGATCTCCACCTATGGGAACCGCCTTTGAGAGCTATTTAAACATAGGAAGAGCTCCAGAAAAGAGGGGAGTCAGTTTAGAAGTCAGATTTTGGAGCAAGATTCAAGAGGAGTTAGCAGAAATCGCACCCAGCCTGTCTCCTGTCGACCCGCCAGGAATCTCGTCGACCCGCCAGGAATCCCGTCGACCCGCCAGGATTCAAGCTGAGAGCGTTTCTTTTAGTTCTTTGTTGTATTCTTTCTCTATTTTCTGTCTTTTTATGTTTAGTATGTTGAAACCTGTTATCGTTATGTTTAGTATGACTTGTAGTGAGTAGTTTAGTTTAGGGGCAATTGTAGGGAACCATGACTCGGTAGATTTATGAAGTTTAATTTAGTTTTCTAATCTTTCTAAGTTGCTTTGCTTTTCTTAAGTTTAATTGCTTGAATTGAGAATATGAATTGAATTGTCTTGAAGGTTCGCTCATTAGGTTAAGGCCTTGCCTAATAGATAAGCACCAAGTTCCCTAAATTCAAATCAATTTGTATTCCCATACCATAGGATAGTTAGTATACCCAAAAGGTGAAACCGGAACTTAGCCGAGAGGTTTATTCCCTCCTAAGATCGAGAGATCTAGGATATCCTACCGAATAGTTAAAGCAAACCCTAAAACTTAAGCCAAGAAACGAGAGTTGAAACTTAGGTTTTTAGGGAGGTTTAGAGGTTAAAACTTAGTAATACCAAATCAAGAACGAGAGTTAGTATTTGGACCAGAGTTTAAGCCAAAAACCTGAACTTAGAGAACTTAGAAACTAATTAAACTGAATTGTCGTACTGTTCTGGCGACCCGCCAGGAATCCTGTCGACCCGCCAGGAACTCTGTCGACCCGCCAGGAATCCTGTCGACCCGCCAGGATAGTGCCTGGAAGTGGAACCCGATCAATTGACCCTAGTTTAAGTCCTTAATTCGAGTTTAAATCTTTTCCTTAATATTTAGAGTAATTTAGATATTAATTAGAATTTAGAATTAATTCTTTTAGTTTAAATTCAATCCTTTTAAATTAATTAATCAACTCTTTGACTTGTTTATCCCTAGATCAATTAAATTTAGTTACTTAAAGTCTATAGTTTAGAATAACCGTCCCTGTGGATTCGACCCTCAAGCTATACTGCATTAGATTAGATTGAGGTTTAATTTGACCCAGGTTTTACCTCCGATCACTGACCTTATGAATTATTGAGTAGTCATAGATTCGTTTAGGTTTTACAGTTTATATTGAATAGTTTGTAGTTGCCTATTGTGCTCCTACCCAAATAGCTATCCTTAAGATAGGCTATACAGTTTGGGGTATCTTTTTTGGTTTGTACTGACTCTTTATCCTTCAATGGAAGTCCATCTCGGACATCTTTTATAAAAAAAATAATAATAAATAAAAATAATAATCGAATTATTCTGAATAATTTAGCTCATAAACACATTCTAGACTATATAAAGAGTTTAAATATGGATTAACATGATCAAAACACTTAAAATGAATGTAAAATAGCTTGTAATACTTAAATATACCCAGAATCTTAAAAAATCTGAACATTTTTGGCGTAATTACAATGTATAATTCAATCGTTGTGAATACGTGAGTTCATAAACATATTCTAGACTATATATATAGCATACATACAGATTATTGTGATCAAATTAATTGAAATAAATGCAAAATTGCTTGAAATACCCAAATATACAAAGAATCTATAAAATATGCATATTATATGTGTTATAACAATTAATAATCCAATCGTTTCGAATTAGTGTGTTCATAAACAAATTCTAGACTATGTAAAGAGTTTAAATATACTTAGAATCTGTAAAATATGCACATTATGTGAATAATTACAATGTATAATCCAATCATTTTGAATATGTGAGCTCATAAAATGAATGTAAAATCGATTGAAATTACTCAAAAAAAATTTAGAATCTATAAAATATACACATTATGTGAATAATTACAAAGTATAAACCAATCTTTTTGAATAATTAGCCTCATAAACATATTCTAGACTATATAAAGAGCATAAATACAGATTATTGTGATCACATAACTTAAAATAATGCAAAATCGCCTGAAATGCTCAAATATACTTGAATCTGTAAAATATGCAAATTATGTGAATAATTATTATGTATAATCCAATCGTTTTGAATAAGTGAGTTCGTAAATATATTCTAAACTATATAAAGAGTATAAATATATATTATTGGCATCAGATGACTTAAAATCAATGCAAAATCTCTTGAAATGCTTATAAATATACTAAGAATCTGTAAAATCTGCACATTATGTGAATAATTATAATGTATAATCCAATAGTTTAGAATATGTGTGCTTAAAAACATATTCTAGACTATATAAAGAGCTTAAATGTAGATTATTGTCATCAAATAACTTAAAATGACTGCAAAATCGATTGAAATGCTCGAATAAATTTAGAATATGTAAAATATGAGCATTATGTGAATAATTACAATGTATAATCCAATCATTTTGAATATTTGAGCTCATAAACATATTTTAGACTATGTAAAGAGCTTAAATACAGATTATTGTGATCAAATAGCTTAAAATGAATGCAAAATCACTTGAAATGCTCGAATATACTCAGAATCTTTAAAATTTACACATTATGTGCATAATTACAAATCATAATCTAATTGTCTTGAATAACATAGTTCAGAAACATATTATAAACTATATAAGGAGTATAAATATAGATTACTGTGGTCAAATGACTTAAAATGAATTTAAAAATCACTTGAAATACTCTAATATACTCAGAATCTGTAAAATCCGTACATTATGTAAATAATTACAATTTATAATCCAATCGTTTTCAATAAGTGAGTTCACAAACAAATTTTAAACAATATAAAGAGGTTTAATATTGATTGTTGTGATCAAATGACTTAAAATAAATGTAAAATCGCTTAAAATGCTCAAATATAATTAGAATCTGTAAAATATGCATATTATGTGAATAATTACAATGTATAATCCAATCATTTTGAATAATTGGCCTCATAAACATATTCTAAACTAAATAAAGAGCATAAATATAGATTATTATGATCGAATGAATTAAAATGAATGCAAAATCACTTGAAATGCTCAAATATACTTAGAATCTGTAAAATATGCACATTATGTGAATAATTACAATGTATAATCCAATCGTTTTGAATAAATAAAATCATAAATATATTCTAGACAATATAAAGAAGTTAAATATACATTATTGTGATCAGATGACTTAATATAAATGCAAAATCACTTGAAATTCTCAAATAGACTCAGAATCTGTAAAATCTGCACATATTGTGCATAATTACAATGTATAATCCAATCTTTTTGAATAACTGAGTACAAAAATATATTCGAGACTATATAAAGAGCTTAAATATAGATTAACTTGATCAAATGACTTAAACTGAATGCAAAATTGCTTCAAATGCTCAAACATGCTCAGAATCTGTAAAATCCGCACATTATGTGAATAAATAAATATAATTCATAATCTAATCGTTTTGAATATGTGAGTTCATAAACATATTCTAAACTTTATTAAATGCATAAATATAACTTATTGTAATAAAAAAAAATCGCTTGAAATTCAAATATACTCATAATCTTTTAAATCTGCACATTATGTGCATAATTACAATGTATAATCAAATCGTTTTGAGTATGTTAAATCATAAACATATTGTAGACAAAATAAAGAGCTTAAATATTTATTATTGTGATCAAATGACTTAAAATTAATGCAAAATCGATTGAAATGCTCAAATATACTCAAAATCTTTTAAATCTGCACATAATTTGCATAATTAGTATAATCCAATTGTTTTGAATAAATTATATTATAAACATATTCTAGACAAAACAAAGAGGTTAAATATTGATTATTGTGATCAAATGACTTAAAATGAATGCAAAATCGCTTGAAATACTCAAATTTACTCAAAATGTTTAAAATCAACATATTATGTGAATAATTACAATGTATAATCCTATTGTTTTGAAAAATTGATATCATAAAAATATTCTAGATAATATATAGATCTTAAATATACATTATTGTGATCAAATGACTTAAAATTAATGCAAAATCACTTGAAATGCTCAAATATACTAAGAATCTGTAAAATCTGTACATTATGTGCGTAATTACAATGTATAATCTAATCGTTTTGAATAATTAAATTCATAAACATATTCTAGACTATATAAAGAGGTTCAATTTAGATTATTGACATCAAATGAATTAAATAGAATGCAAAATCGCTTGAAATGTTCAAATATACTCAGAATCTTTCAAATCTAAATATTATGTGCATAATTACAATGTACAATCCAATCTTTTTTAATAAGTGAGTTCATAAACATATTCGAGACTATATAAAGAGAGCTTAAATATTAATTATTGTGATCGGATGACTTAAAATGAATGTAAAATCAGTTGAAATGTTCAAATATTCTCAGAATCTGTAAAATCTGCAAATTATTTGCATAATTACAATGTATAATCCAATCGTTTAGAATAATTGAGTTCATAAACATATTCTATACTATATAAAGAGGTTAAATATAGATAATTGAGATCAAATGAACTAAAATGAATGCAAAATTGCTTGAAATGCTCAAATATACTAAGAATATTTCAAATCTGCATATTATGTGCATAATTACAACATCTAATCCAATCATTTTGAATAAGTTATATCATAAACAAATTCTAGATAAAATAAAGAGCTTAAATAGCTTGAAATGTTCAAATATTCTCATAATCTTTAAAATCTGCACATTATGTAATAAATTACAATGTATAATCCAATCCTTATGAAAAAGTGAGTTCATAAACATATTCTAGACCATATAAAGAGCATCAATATAGATTATTGTTATCAAATGACTTAAAATGAATTCAAAATCCCTTGAAATGCTCATATATACTCAGAATATGTAAAATCTGCAAATTATGTCAATAATTATAATGTATAACCCAATCGTTTCGAATATATGAGTTCATAAACATATTATAAATTATTTAAAGAGCATAAATATTGATTATTATCATCAAATGACTTAAAGTGAATGCAAAATCGCTTGAAATGCTTAAATATACACAAAATCAGTAAAATCTGCATATTATGTGAATAATTACAATGTATAATCCAATCGCATTGAATATGTGAGCTCATAAACATATTCTAGACTATATAAAGAGCATAAATATAAAATATTGTCATGACATAACTTAAAATGAACTAGGTGGGGAAACACAGCTTTGCCGCGCCTTAGTAGATTTTTTGTATTTTAATTTTAAGAGCCACTAATAATTTTTATTTTCACATGAGCTCTTAAAAATTAATTACATAAGCATCATAAGGCCTATGATAGTGGACTGAGAGTTTTTTTTTCAGATTTTTATTTCTTCATAGTTAAACGTCTTCTGGTTTAGTTAATAGGATTTATCTTTATTTTTTGTTTTATTTTTACTTTACTTTTTCGTCAAATTAACGTTCAGTTAGAAGCCATTTCTGTAATGATAGTTTCTTCATTTAATTAAATGCTAAGATAGGGGTCAGACTCTTAATTTTCTTCAAAAAAAAAAAAAAACGTTACAATGTTAAGCACACATTTGATTTGACACACAATCTATCATAACCATCTCGTCCAATAATCTTGAGGCGCTCACGAACTCACCTTCTTTACAAAATGCACAAATTAGTGTCTTAAATGTGGTTACAACAGGAAATAGACCCTTCTGCACCATCTCATTGATCAGATTCAATACTTATTTTACATAGTTTTTCTGGCAAATAGCTTGAATTAAGGCAGCATAGACCAATGCATTAGGAATGCCACCTTCCAACACCATTTTGTTAAAAGTAATACCAACACAAAACACATAGTTAAACTTCGATGAATGAAGGAAACAATATATCACTTATCAAGCATAAATAAGTCATCATCTTAACATACATAACAACAATATATCAATTACAATACTAAATATTGAACTTATACAGAAACTCAAAGCATCTCATATTACATGTATCTTGTCTTCAACTTCTAACAAACTCAAAACCACCTCATCAGATGTATCATCTCTTCAACTTCAAAAAATTATGGAGTGACATCTTCTGAATTACTGCATTTTTTTTAAAAAAATAAAAATGTAGTCATTACATATAATTTGTTGTTAATAACTTATGACTAAATCTTACATATTTTCATCTTCAACAGACCGACCACCAAGAATAAGTCTTCTTTTTCTCTATCTACTTAAAAATTAGTGAGTTCAAAATTATTAATTTCTGCCATATAAAATTGCTATAAATATTCTACCCAAAATTTTTTTCCCAAAATAAACTTCTAAATATAAGATCCATAAGAAGGGTAATTAAAAAGGGTAATAGCAAATTTGCCAAATTTCGGATGTTAAAAAAATTACTGGGTACAAAACTTGCCAAAATATAAAATTAGTAACTTCTATCATAGAGAGTTTCCATAAATAAACTTACTATATAATTTTTGCCATAAATCATTTTTATAATATATCAACCTGCATAATCAACAATAATTTTTAAAACAAATACTTATACCAGTAAAAAAACACAATTATTTGTCACCTATAATGTCTTTTGGATTTCCAAAGACATTTAAAAAGCAATTAAAATTAAAAAAAAACAATAACTTTTATGAATGAAGGTTCCCAAAATAAATTTTATGTGCGATGAGTATCTCTCATATACACATTCAATTGAAATTAATTAAATGCTGCCTCTTTGGTTTCTTTGTACATTGAATACAAACTGAATGAACAATATAAATAAAAAAGGTTTTTAACTCAATTTTTTCATCGTGCATAATTGATTTTTATTTTTAATATTTCTTATTTAGTTTCAAGTCTCTTTGCCAAAATGTCACTTTTGAACTAAATTGTTGTGTTTCAGAGAGCTTGGCATCATCAGGTTAACCAAAGATCGTTTGTACTAAAAATATGCACAACTGCTATAATTTAAGAACAATAACAGAGAGGGTAAATTCAAAACCACATGATTTACTAAACATGTAACAGTTAGCAAACCATTCAAACACATGAAAAAAAATTTTTAATATAAACCTTATTTCATTACCTGAGTATAATTTTCATCAGCAGCTTCGTCTAGTATTGGCATCTCATCTCTTGAGTTAAAGCTTGACTACCAGATCACTGAGTTTCTCTCTTGACTCATCTTCGAAGATTTTTTTGTTCATGCACCTGATGAGGAAAAAAGGCGCTTCATATTCTCATTTAATCAAAGCATAGTTAAATTAATCAAAGCATGAGAGTGCATTGTATTAACAATCATAATATTATAATGAAAGTAATTGTGATACTAATTAAAGGAAGAGATGTTAATGCAGAACCCAATTACTGCTCAGATAACAGTAGTTAACCAACCTCATATTCTCATTTGATCTCCTATAGACAACACTGCAATTTAATATATGTACAAATAGATTAACTTTAGATTACCAAAAGCAGAGCTCTCGAATAAACATCTTTAATACAAAATCAGATTGTAGATTATTGAGTTGTATGTAGTAAGAGTAATGCATCATGGCTTGAAGAAAAAAAATGAATGTCATAAAAAGAAAAAAGAAGTATTAAAAATAAAACTAAGAGAGAAACCATATCAAACTGCTAATCATAACTGCTTCTCTATTATGCTCATTGGTAACAATTTAATCATTTGCATAACCCAATTCTTAAGCCTAAATGTGCTAATTAAAAAATACAGAATAATCATTAGCTCTATAAGAAGAAATAGAGAATAATCATAACTGCTATATATCTTAATGCATTGAGTTTTAAATCAACTTGTCGTTTACCAACTGATAGAAAGAATAAATAGTATATATAACAAACGAAATAGCAGTACCACTGTACTCAGAGCCATCTGTGAAATCAGATACTGACAAATAAATTAGCTTGTCGTTCAGGTACAAAAAATCAGTTGTGGAATGTCTGGCATTGGTCGCGAGTACTTCAACGCCGTGTGCCTGATCCTACCCAGTCTGGACCGAGAGGTGTACCTCATTTCATTACCTGAGTATAATTTTCATCATCAACAGCTTCGTCTAGTATTGGCATCTCATCTCTTGAGTTAAAGCTTGACTACCAGATCACTGAGTTTCTCTCTTGACTCATCTTCTATAAGATTTTTTTGTTCATGCACCTGATGAGTAAAAAAATGCGCTTCATTCATTAGAGTATAGTTAAATTAATCAAAGCATAAGAGTACCTAAGTAAGTTATTCATCTGACAACAAAATTTATTCCATGTTCTACAAATCTTAAAATAAGAACAAAATTCTTGCCTTAATCTCTTCCAGAAATAAAGCTCAATTAGGCCGCCTATGTAATGTATTCCTGTACCAATACAGATTACAAGAAATTAAAAACAGAACCAAATCATGTCGCATTTTAAATGTAATAACGAAAGATCGTACCATAACCTACTGCTGAAATTTGAGAGGAGGAAAACACCAGCTACGTATGCAATTGCTTAAGAACATTACTAAAAAAAAACACTACCTCATTAACAAAGAAAATCACAGAAGCTTTTGAGATTTAACAAATTACCTCATAAATTCTACTCAGGAATCTTCTGTTGGGTGGGGAAGTCAACGGATTAGGTAGGAGGGGTTAGCCGTGGAGGAGCCTAGGCGGTGTTTTTTTCGTCGGGTGCTTTTGGTTCCGACCTAGGAAGGCCACAATCGAAGGTTTGCCAGCACCAGAATTGGTAGTCCTTTCCAGGTCAGTCTCTTTCGATACAGGTGTTGAGAAGTCAATAAAAACGACCATAATCTCAAAAGCTAACTGACCATGAACCTCTTATTATTAGGAAGCTCTTCTCAGAATTGTTAATCCTTTTCAGGTTTGCCTCTTTCGAGACAGGTAGCCTATGCATGCCAGTACATAAAAGCAAATTACATAATTAATTTATGAAAATCAAAATCAAACCTTGAGTTGAATACCAAATATCGTCTCTTGTCCTGAATTTTCATGATAGATCTGTAAAAATAGAAAGCTAACTTGATAAAAAAATAATAATAAAAGCAAAGGTGCCTATAGATTATTAGTACCAGTGGCACTGGAAGAAGTAGAAAAGAGAAAAAAAAAATTTGCCTATGCTTTATCATTACAACAGGTCACTTCTATTTAAATCAATACTGACATATTGCACTTGAACTATATGTGCTTAATTAGTCCTTGTAAATATTGGGTTACATTACTCATCATATAAAGCACAATTGTAGATAAGCAATTCTACAGAGGCACCTCCCCTCAACAAAGCAGCTGGTCATAGTCTACGATGGTGATCACGGATGCATAACATAGAGCTGTCTTTGGCAGAGGTGCCAAGCCCTTCATGATTGCTCTTATATATTTAGAGAGATATATGAAACTGTAATTAGTAATCGCTCTTATATATTTATAACACCAAAAAAACCTCTATTTTTAGTTATATACAAAATGAATCAATTCTTTCGGTGACAATTGCATAGATACTATGTGTTTTGTTATGCAAGATGATTCCAAGGCGGAGACTTACAGTGACGTGGACTTACCATATCTATTTCTAGCAAACAACCTTCAGTAATAGAGATTAAACTAAAGTGACATAGAGCACTAAACATAAAAGATAGAAAAATTCTATGAACTTTGAACCAAAATCAAAGCAGAATATTACCTGAAAACTTCATTATTATCCAACATGAACACAGCCTCAGCTTTCCCATCACTTCCTTCAGCCACTGCTAGAGGCCCCATGCTGCGCACCCTCTTCCCTTCTAGCCACATATCTCCTACCTCTTTCCACATGCGGCTCTTCAGCCCCAAAACCACATCATCCTTGTAATAGACGTCTACTGGTACAACACCTGATAGAGTTGTGTAGTCGCCGTACCCACCCATGACCCAGAATTCATCCTCCTGTGCACCAGTTCTTATAAACCCAGCACGGTAACTGGGAAGCCTCTATAGATTGGTCAACTTCCCAGGTGTCACGTCATACATACAGTTTACATATGATACCTGTAAGGTTTTGCAAATAATGTAGTAGTACCTCTAAATGCAAATTATCAAAACTATCCCAATAACCTTCGCTTTCCATCTCGTAAGCCGAAGCAGCATGGATTGTGGGCGTGGGCGCAGGCGCATTTAGCGGAGGATTTGTCAGAGGTTTTGAGATGGCCCAAATTCGACATAGAAAAAAGGCGGAGGACCTAGAGGAGGTGGGGTGTGGTTGGCAGAGGAGGCGGCGAGACGGTAGGTGCGAAGAACGAAGGAGGGGATGGGATGTGGCGTGGTTGGCGAAGGAGGTGGAGGGGAAGAGAGGCCAAGAAGGAGAGGGAGAGAGGCGCTGGCAAAGGAGAGAGAAAACCTAGATCAGATTTCAGCGAAAAGAACAACGGTTCGGATTGCCGTGTCGAAAGTGAAAAACAAAACGGAATCGGACACCCACGGGATTTAATTAATTTAAATTAATTTAATTAATTAATTAATTAATTAATTAATATCTCGATCTCTACTATATTAAAAGCACCAATGGAAGGATGTAACATCTCAGGATACAACTTTGGTCTGAATGATTTGCAGCATTGATTGTTTTTAATTTGTAATCTACGACGTTGATTATTAAAACATAAACTTGATCAGGGGTCCCGATTATATCGCAGAACGAAGATGTATGTTATACCTTCGCTTTAAACATTATATATCAGACCATAACAAGCGATTCCTTTTTATTTCGCTTGCTCCGTACAAAGTCTAAACCCTACAGCCGTGAGCCGACGAAACTAAGATCGCCCGCCGACCCACCCTTCTCTCGCTGACCTCCTTTCGAATAGTGGGACCCACCAATTTCGCCCTCTCATCCTAACCCCTGATGCACCGAGAATCTGAGATGAAGGCCGCCAGCTCCGTTCTCTCACTTGGTCCGATAAGGGATGCCACGTGGGTTGCTCGTTGTTGGTCTGCTAAGACCCACCCGTTGTTCCCCCTTTCAGTTGCGAACCGGTGCGTTCGATGAAGCGCCTGGCGCTGATTTTGATTTTGGTTTTGAATTTCAAAATTTGCGGCGTTTCAATTTTAATTTTGAAACTCGAATCTTCTCTGCAAACCCCTTCGCTACCCCCCTCGCTTCCTATTTAAACATCGTATACAAAGAAGATGAACGAGAGGGCGGGAGTTGGAGAAAAAACCATTAGAAAAATAGTGGCCTTGAAGAAGATGCTGAGGATAATGAGGATTGAGGGTCCACCCACCACTCTACATGAGGTATTTATTTTCAGCGTGCTATTTCATATCCAGATGTCGTGATATATTTGATGATTTGCCTCTTCATTTTTTTATTATTTTCTGCAATTTGTTTAGATAATATCAATATTTTTTATATTTATTTCTCACTGTATTTCCTAATACTTTTAAAGGAACATGTGGTTGTTCCCAAGATTGATGTTAGTTTCAACTGAAAATTCTAATGGATCGTGATTTTGAGGGTTTTTTGCTTTTCTTTCAGAATACTAACTTCTTTAATTTGTGAAATTGTTTTGGCCAGATTTAAAAGAGTTTTTTGTAACTTTAGATTCTAATTTTTCAGAGCACAAACTTCTATTGTTTTGGCCTGATGTTGATTTTGCGTTCTTGACTGAAGCTGCAGTGAAGCATTGACCAGGCTTTTGGATATGAAACGTAAGTACTAAGTACAAACAAGCAAGGCCAAAGTATATAGTTCTTTGTGTTCGAAGACGTGAATTTAGATCTGAAAGGAATTCATTTGTAGCTTTCGCAGGATCCAATATCTCATCCATTCGCGTACTACTAAGGTTCATTCCTAACAAAAATCTTCAAACTAAAATTGTTCATAATTTTATATTCTTTCTAAATTCAATTCTTAATGCATTACTTCTTTATGATCCAAGTTTTATTTAATCTTTCTATATACATGCGCATTACTTTACTGTTTGTTGCCCTTAATCCCAAGCAAATTGGAATTCAAATAATGAAATAGTTTACAAGAGAGTAGTACAACTGTAATAAATATCCTGTCAATGGTAATAGTTTGCAAACTCGAGAACCAATTCTAAACTGTATTGATATGCCGGAAGCCTACCTAATGAGATAGATATATGACATAAAGAAATGAATATCTTATTTGTCAGAAACTGTCCATATCTGTTGGAATCTGGCTAATAGTAAATAAAATCAGAAACAAATATTCATCCTTTTAATGTACAAGGGAGGTGATGGCAGTAAAATAGTACATAAATTCGATGTTCATAGAGTTACACCAAATGGTTTCATTCTAATTATAATTCATTGTACTATTAAGAATTTGTCGTTGAGTACACAGTTAACTGTTTTAAAGGCATTAAATTAACAGGGTCCGTTACATAGAAATGTTGGAGATGGGATTCTAGAAACCCCATGGGCTCTTCAAAAGATGTTAGAGCACGTCAAAGTGTATTACGGAAATCCCCCGGTTATGATTCATCAAAATGGTACTCCTACAATTTCTCAACCTTGTCATTTGTAACTTGAGCTGTGAATGTGATGTTCTCTTACATTGCATAAAAATTAGCCAACCATATACCTTTACAAATGATGGAACTTTTTTTTTTTTTTTTTGCAACCAAAAGACCTCAGGCAGAAATGATGAAACATTGGATAACACAATTGAATGTAAGCTTATAACTGTATTATTGGAAAATAATTTGACCATGTTGCCCTCACTTGATGATTACAGGAAATGCTGAGTTGGTCAACCCTGCAACTGCAAGAAGAACATACAATGACTTTGATAGGATAGATTTCATAGAGAAATATTTAGAAGCACTGCGTCTTTCCATAAGGTAACTTTCTGGGCTCAGACTCCTTCCATAGTAATTAAGGCATTAAAAAATATTTAATTGTTGAAATAATGTTTTAATTACATTTCAATGTAAACTCAGTGGAATTTTCACTATTCTGGCTCAACGATTGGTTTGATGACTACCTTTATACTTGCTGGTTTGGAATTCTGAAGGTGAACTATTTTTCATGATGAACTTTTGTTATATCATTTTTGGATATCACTATTGATTATTACAAATGAACTTATTGTTTTTATTTTTATCATCAATAATCATTTTATGTAAATGGGTGTTTTGGCTTTGCAGGCTAAAGCAGCCGAGTTGATATTTCAAGCTTCATTTTAAACAGTAGCCCTTTTTGTTGGTCAGGGTCTATCTCTAGATAAGCATCTCTAATCATATTCCTTTCTTTCTTCAATTGTAAGAGTCTTTTGTTATGTATGGGTACATGGTACATGGTGATTCACTAGGTACATGGTAACCTTGTAACCTCCGAGATTAAGGATTAGGCAGTAAAATAATATGGTTTGACTTCTCAGAATGATTGAAATTTTTATATCTTGTGATGGTTAAATGTTACATGTAGCTTTACTTTCCTATGAACATTGAAATTGAATTGTTATGAAGCATTAAAATATGTATGACAGCCACAATAGCATTATATAATCTTCCATTTCTGGTCTGAATTGTTGTATAAGGTACTGCTGCCTGCCCGATTAATTTTTGTCTTCTCATTCACAGAATAATGGTGGATGTATCCAAGCGTATTCGACGCATGTACGCTACAAGGAATGGAAATGCTATAACTAACACCAATGATGCCATGTTTTTCTGTTAATTATAATTTGGTATTTTATAACAGAAACAATTATCTAATCTCTAATATCTCATAAATACCAACATCTTATTATTGTTTGCAGTTTAATAATATTGGCGACATGGAATGGATTTCCCTTGGTTTGTTTTTCTATTGTGGTTCCTGAACAATTAGTTTGTAAGTGATGTTTGTTCTTTAGTTTAATTCTTAGATGCTCTTCCTTTAGAAATGATTTTTTAATAAATGTTTAAATCTTTAGTTTCCTGAACATTTTTTTGGTGTTCCTAATGTTTTTATCTAGCGACAACTATTTTTTGGGTTTCCTGAACATTTATTTTTTTCACCAAATTTTTCTTGGATTTTTAAGTATGATCGTTTCAATTCTGGTATCTAACATGACACAAATAAGATAACCATTCTTTTTAACTGATATCTTATCCTGGTTTCCTTTTGCTACACTGCAGCAGAAGATTGAAGGTAAAGGGCTCGGCTTTAGAATCTTGACAAGCACTCTCTGACCCCACAAATCAGGTTCGTTTCATCTCTCTTGGCTTTCAATTTGGATATTTAATGCGCGAGTTATTTGACAGCCATTCAGAAAGAAAGGGAAAAGTTTAAGTGACTTTGGGTAATTTTTGAGAGTCAGCGTGGGTAACTTATAAATCGATTGAAAATAGCAAACTGATTTTTACTAATTCGTTCAAAGTAAATAGTTGATTTAAAAGTGATCTTTGTGCAACAGTACATTACTGGGTAAGCTTGGCTAAGGAAGAGGTGCAACAGTGATCAGATCCCCCTGCCTACAGCTCGTCCTCTTCCAATGGTTTGCAGTAATGAAGAACGAGACACTTTAAGCAGCTTCAGGTGTGCTCTGATGGCAGCTGGATGAGTAGTTGCCAAGAAAAAAAAAGGCTTAGACAAGCTTTTTAAAAAAAAAGAGAAAACAGCGGCAAACTTGGCCAAAACATTCTTTTCTGTGTTTTTCATTCTTTTTGTCTTTAGATGTGCACAATAAACAAAACTCGAGCTGTTTTGTTTACAGCAAGTTTTTGTTTCAGAAATAGTGATGGTACAAGTTTTTATACGGTACAGAGGGTCGTATGAGTTTTAGAATGTAGAGATTATTCTGGAGAAAAAGTTTGTTGTGTTTGAATACAATACATTTATTTTTCAATCTATTTTTTAATGGTAATATTTTACAATTTGACTGTGGATTCTATCATTCTGATGTCGAAATCACCTTTGTTTTGAAGGTCGCCTTATGAGCCAGGTAGAAACCCATTTATTTGTCAAAAACTGCATCAATTAAGCTCAGTAAAGTGGTTTATCTCAGTAAATTCTAAATGTGAAATCCCTTAAGGAAATTTTCAGATGAGTCGATCCGGCACGGCTGCCGCTGGATGTAGCGGCAATCCTAGATGGAGATGCTGAGGAGCTGCGACGGAACAAGGAATACGGCAAACAGCCGGTGGTTGTTGATATGAGTACTGGTGCCATGATCCTAGACAACCACCCGCCTCCAACACTCTCTGGTACCCCCATTGGTACACAGTCAGCTGATAGACCAGTGCCACAAAAGATCCTCAAGAGATCAGCACCTTCTGGAAGGAGGACAGAGGAAGAAGGGTACAATGGCAGTGGAGGCTGGGATATGGACAAGAGAAGACACGTGGGTCTAGACTCTTCTTTTCAGGTCTGTACTCCCCATCCTTTTGTCTCTTTTGACTACTCTGTGGTTAGCCGTTGCAACCCAGACCTATTGTTCCCTGAGATAAACCACTTAGAGTCTTGTTCTCTAATTAATCAAGGGAGGGTTGGTACTGCTGGGATTTTTAGTCAAGAGAAGGTCCAGACTGTTGAGTTAACCAAAAATTCAGAGGTTATTGCTCCTTTAATTGAAGGTCAAGAGAAGGTCCGGACTGTTGAGTTAACCACTTAGCTTGAAATGCACAAAAATATACTCACAATATTTCAAATTTGAACATTATGTGCATAATTATAATGTATAATCTAAATGTTTTGAATAAGTGATATCATAAACATATTCTAGATGATATAAAGAGCTTAAATATATATTATTGTGATCAAATGACTTAAAATTAATGCAAAATCGCTTGAAATGCTCAAATATATTCCGAATCTGTATAATCTACATATTTTTTGAATAATTACAATTCACAATCCAATCGTTTTGAATAATTGAGATTATAAACATATTCGAGACTTTACAAAGAGCTTTATTATAGATCTTCTTATCAAATGACTTAAAATAAATGCATAATCGCTTGAAATACCCAAATATACAAAGAATATGTAAAATCTGCACATTATGTGAATAATTACAATGTATAAAAAAAAATTTTAATAGTTGTCGTCATAAACATATTCTAGACTATATAAAGAGCATGAATATAAATTATTGTCATCAAATGAATAAGAATAAATGCAAAATCGCTTCAAATGCTCAAATATACTCAAAATTTGTAAAATCTTCACAATATGGGAATAATTACAATGTATAATCCAATTGTTTTGAATAATTGAGCTCATAAATATATTTTAGACAATATAAAGAGGTTAAATATAGATTATTGAGATCAAATGAACTAAAATGAATGCAAAATCGCTTGAAATGCTCAAATATACTCAGATTATTTCAAATCTGCATATTATGTGCATAATTACAACGTCTAATCCAATCGTTTTGAATAAGTTATATCATAAACAAATTCTATATAAAATAAAGAGCTTAAATAGCTTGAAATGTTCAAATATTCTCATAATCTTTAAAATCTGCACATTATGTAATAAATTACAATGTATAATCCAATCCTTATGAAAAAGTGAGTTCATAAACATATTCTAGACCATATAAAGAGCATCAATATAGATTATTGTTATCAAATGACTTAAAATGAATTCAAAATCCCTGAAATGCTCATATATACTCAGAATCTGTAAAATCTGCAAATTATGTCAATAATTATAATGTATAATCCAATCATTTCGAATATATGAGTTCATAAACATATTATAAATTTCAAGAGCATAAATATAGATTATTATCATCAAATGACTTAAAGTGAATGTAAAATCGCTTGAAATGCTTAAATATACACAAAATCAGTAAAATCTGCATATTATGTGAATAATTACAATGTATAATCCAATCGCATTGAATATGTGAGCTCATAAACATATTATAGACTATATAAAGAGCATAAATGTAGAATATTGTCATCACATAACTTAAAATGAATAACTCAATTGAATTGCTCAAATATACTTAGAATCTGTATAATATGCACATTATGTAAATAATTACAATGTATAATCCAATCGTTTTGAATAATTGAGGTCAAAAACATATTTTAGTCTATATAAAGAGCTTAAATTTAGATTATTGTGATCAAATAACTTAAAATACAAAATCATTTGAAATGCTCCAATATACTCAGAATATTTAAAATCTGTACATTATGTGCGTAATTACAATGTATAATCTAATCGTTTTGAATAACTTAGTTCAGAAACATATTCTAAACTATAAAGATCATAAATATAGATTACTGTTGTCAAATGACTTAAAATGAATAAAATTTTTTTTCAAATGCTCAAATATACTCAGAAATTGTAAAATCCGTATATTATGTGAATAATTACATTATATAATCCAATCGTTCGGAATAAGTGAGTTCATAAAAATATTTTCAGCTATATAAAGAGCTTAAATATAGATTATTGTGATAAAATGACTTAAAATAAATGGAAAATCGCTTAAAAAGCTCAAATATACTTAGAATTTCTCAAATATGCACACTATGTGAATAAATACAATGTATAAAAAAAAATTTAATAGTTGTTGTCATAAACATATTCTAGACTATATAAAGAGCATGAATATAAATTATTGTGATCAAATGAATAAGAATGAATGCAAAATCGCTTCAAATGCTCAAATATACTCAAAATCTGTAAAATCTTCACAATATGGGAATAATTACAATGTATAATCCAATTGTTTTGAATAATTGAGCTCATAAATATATTTTAGACAATATAAAGAGAGTACATATAGATTATTGTGATCAAATAACTTAAAATGAATGCAAATCGATTGAAATTCTCCAACATACTCAGAATCTATAAATCTGTACATCATGTTTGCAATTAAAATGTATAATCCAATCGTTTTTAATAACTTATATTTCAGAAACATACTCTAAACTATATAAAGATCATAAATATAGATTACTGTGGTCAAATGACTTAAAATTAATACAAATCTTTTGAAATACTCAAATATACTCAGAAATTGTAAAATCCGTATATTATGTGAATAATTATAATGTATAATCCAATAGTTTGGAATAAATGAGTTCGTAAACAAATTCTAAACTATATAAAAAGCTTAAATATAGATTATTGTGATCAAATGACTTAAAACGAATGAAAAATCGCTCAAAATGCTCAGATATACTTAGAATTTGTAAAATCTGCACATTATGTGAATAATTACAATGTATAAACCAATATGTTAGAAGTTATCAACCTCATAAATATATTCTAGATTAAATAAAAAGCATAAATAGAGATTATTGTGATCAAATGACTTAAAATGAATGACAAATTTCTTCAAATGTTCAAATATACTCTGAATCTGTAAAATATCCACAATATGCGAATAATTACAAAGTACAATCCAATTATTTTGAATAATTGAACTCATAAACATATTCGAGACTATAAAAGGAGCTTAAATATAGATTACTGTGAACAAATGACTTAAATAAAAATTAAATCACTTGAAATGCTCAAATATACTCAGAATCTTTAAAATATACATATTATGTGCGTAATTACAATGTATAATGCAATCGTTTAGAATAAGTGAGTTCATATATATATTCTTGACAATATAAAGATCTTAAGTATAGATGATTGTGATCAAATGATTTAAAATGAATGACAAACTGCTTGAAAAGCTTAAATATACTAAGAATCGGTATAATCTGCACAATATGTGAATAATTACAATGTATAATCCAAACGTTTTGAATATGTGAGCTCATAAATATATTCAAGAATATATGAAGAGCAAAAATATAGATTCTTTGTGATAAGATAACTTAAAATGAATGGAAAATCGATTGAAATATTCAAAGAAACATAGAATCTGTAAAATATGCATATTATGTGAATAATTGCAATGTATAATACAATCGTTTCGAATAATCGAGCACATAAACATATTATAGACTATATAAAGAGCTTAAATAGAGATTATTTAGATCAAATAACTTAAAATGAATGCAAAATCGCTTGAAATACTCCAATATACTCAGAATCTTTCAAATCTGCACATTATGTGCGTGATTACAATGTATAATCCAATCATTTTGAATAACTTATTTTATAAACCTATTCCAAACAACATAAAGATCATAAATATAGATTACTATGGTCAAATGACTTAAAATGAATACAGATTTGTTTGAAATGCTCAAATATACTAAAAAATTGTAAACTCCGTATATTATGAGAATAATTAAAATGTATAATACAATTTTTTGGACTAAGTGAGTTCATAAGCATATTATAAACTATATAAAGAGCTTAAATATAGATTATTGTGATCATTACTTTAAATGAACGCAAAATCCCTTAAAGTGCTCAAATATACTTAGAATTTGTGAAATCTGCACATTATGTGAATAATTGCAATGTATAAACCAATCTTTTTTAATAATTGACATCATAAACATATTCTAGACTACAATAAGTGCATAAATATAGATTATTGTGATAAACTGAGTTAAAATGAATGCAAAATCGCTTCAAATGCTGAAATATACTCAGAATCTGTAAAATCTGCACAATATGTGAATAATTACAATGTATAATCCAATCGTTTTGAATAATTGAGCTCTTTAACATATTCTACACAATATAAAGAATTTAAATATAGATTATTGTGATCAAATGACTTAAAATTAAAGCAAAATCACTTGAAATGCTCAAATATACTCACAATATTTCAAATCTGAACATTATGTGCATAATTACAATGTATAATCCAAATGTTTTGAATAAGTGATATCATAAACATATTCTAGATGATATAAAGAGCTTAAATATATATTATTGTGATCAAATGACTTAAAATTAATGCAAAATCGCTTGAAATGCTCAAATATATTCCGAATCTGTATAATCTGCATATTTTGTGAATAATTACAATTTACATTCCAATCGTTTTGAATAATTGAGATTATAAACATATTCGAGACTTTACAAAGAGCTTTATTATAGATCTTGTTATCAAATGACTTAAAATAAATGCATAATCGCTTGAAATACCCAAATATACGCAGAATATGTAAAATCTGCACATTATGTGCGTAATTACAATGAATAATCCATTCGTTTTGAATGAAAATGTTCTTAAACATATTCTAGTCTTTGTTAAGAGCTTAAATATAGACTATCGTGAACAAATGTCTTAAATTAATTGCAAAAATCTCTTGAAAAGCTCAAATATACTCAGAATCTTTAAAATCTGAACATTTTGTGCATAATTACAATGTACAATCTAATTTTTTTAAAGAAGTGAGTTCAACATATTCGAGACTTTATAAAGAAAGCATAAATATAGATTACTGTGAACAGATGACTTAAAATGAATGTAAAATCGCTTAAAATGTTCAAATATTCTCAGAATCTGTAAAATCTGCAAACTATGTGCGTAATTACATTGTATAATCTAATCGTTTTGAATAATTGAATTCATACACATATTCTAGACTATATAAAGAGGTTCAATTTAGATTATTGACATCAAATGAATTAAAAAGAATGCAAAATCGCTTGAAATGTTCAAATATACTCAGAATCTTTCAAATCTAAATATTATGTGCATAATTACAATGTATAATCCAATCTTTTTAAATAAGTGAGTTCATAAACATATTCGAGACTATATAAAGAGAGCTTAAATATTAATTATTGTGATCAGATGACTTAAAATGAATGTAAAATCAGTTGAAATGTTCAAATATTCTCAGAATCTGTAAAATCTGCAAATTATTTGCATAATTACAATGTATAATCCAATCGTTTAGAATAATTGAGTTCATAAACATATTTTATACTATATAAAGAGGTTAAATATAGATTATTGAGATCAAATGAACTAAAATGAATGCAAAATCGCTTGAAATGCTCAAATATACTCAGGGTGTGTTTGGATAAGGTTAGAATAAGAAATAAGAATAAGAAATTTCGGTATGTGTGCTTATTCTTATTCTTTTGCAATCCAAACAACACAAGAATAAGGAATTTGGGCCCTTATTCTTATACTAACAAAACCATGGTATAAGAATAAAGAATTTGAATAAGCACGCATACCAAAATTTCTTATTCTTATTCCTTATTCATGGCTCATCCAAACACACCCTCAGAATATTTCAAATCTGCATATTATGTGCATAATTACAACGTCTAATCCAATCGTTTTGAATAAGTTATATCATAAACAAATTCTGGATAAAATAAAGAGCTTAAATAGCTTGAAATGTTCAAATATTCTCATAATCTTTAAAATCTGCACATTATGTAATAAATTACAATGTATAATCCAATCCTTATGAAAAAGTGAGTTCATAAACATATTCTAGACCATATAAAGAGCATCAATATAGATTATTGTTATCAAATGACTTAAAATGAATTCAAAATCCCTTGAAATGCTCATATATACTCAGAATCTGTAGAATCTGCAAATTATGTCAATAATTATAATGTATAACCCAATCATTTCGAATATATGAGTTCATAAACATATTATAAATTTCAAGAGCATAAATATTGATTATTATCAACAAATGACTTAACGTGAATGCAAAATCGCTTGAAATGCTTAAATATACACAAAATCAGTAAAATCTGCATATTATGTGAATAATTACAATGTATAATCCAATCGCATTGAATATGTGAGCTCATAAACATATTCTAGACTATATAAAGAGCATAAATATAGAATATTGTTATCACATAACTTTAAAATGAATGTAAACTCAATTGAAATGCTCAAATAAATTTAGAATTTGTATAATATACACATTATGTAAATAATTACAATGTATAATCCAATCGTTTTGAATAATTGAGGTCATAAACATATTTTAGACTATATAAAGAACTTAAATTTAGATTATTGTGATCAAATAACTTAAAAATGAATGCAAAATCATTTGAAATGCTCCAATATACTCAGAATATTTAAAATCTGTACATTCTGTTCTTAATTACAATGTATAATCTAATCGTTTTGAATAACTTAGTTCAGAAACATATTCTAAACTTTAAATATCATAAATATATATTAGTGTTGTCAAATATAGATTACTGTGAACAAATGACTTAAATAAATGTTAAATCACATGAAATGCTTAAATATACTCAGAATCTTTAAAATATACATGTTATTTGCGTAATTACAATGTATAATGCAATCGTTTAGAATAAGTGAGTTCATATACATATTCTTGACAATATAAAGATCTTAGGTATAGATGATTGTGATCAAATGATTTAAAATGAATGCAAAACTGCTTGAAAAGCTTAAATATAGTAAGAATCGGTAAAATCTGCACAATATGTGAATAATTACAATGTATAATCCAAACGTTTTGAATATGTGAGCTCATAAATATATTCTAGAATATATGAAGAGCTCAAATATAGATTCTTGTGATCAGATAACTTAAAATGAATGGAAAATCGATTGAAATATTCAAAGAAACATAGAATCTGTAAAATATGCATATTATGTGAATAATTACAATGTATAATCCAATCGTTTCGAATAATTGAGCACATAAACATATTATAGACTATATAAAGAGCTTAAATAGAGATTATTTAGAACAAATAACTTAAAATGAATGCAAAATCACTTGAAATACTCTAATATACTCAGAATCTTTAAAATCTGCACATTATGTACGTGATTACAATGTATAATCCAATCGTTTTGAATAACTTATTTTATAAACCTATTCTAAACAATATAAAGATCATAAATATAGATTACTTTGGTCAAATGACTTAAAATGAATACAAATTCGTTTGAAATGCTCAAATATACTAAAAAAATTGTAAACTCCGTATATTATGAGAATAATTAAAATGTATAATACAATTTTTTTTAAATAAGTGAGTTCATAAACATTTTATAAACTATATAAAGAGCTTAAATATAGATTATTATGATCATTTCTTAAAATGAACGCAAAATCGCTTAAAGTGCTCAAATATACTTAGAATTTGTGAAATCTGCACATTATGTGAATAATTACAATGTATAAACCAATCTTTTTTAATAATTGACCTCGTAAACATATTCTAGACTATAATAAGTGCATAAATATAGATTATTTTGATGAACTGACTTAAAATGAATGCAAAATCGTTTCAAATGCTCAAATATACTCAGAATCTGTAAAATCTTCACAATATGTGAATAATTACAATGTATAATCCAATCGTTTTGAATAATTGAGCTCATAAACAGAGTTCGAAATTCCCGCACCAATGTCTTTGTCAATTTCCTATATTTAGAGAATATGTTCAATTTTCACTAACAGCACAAGAGAGATAAATTGTGTACATGCTTTACACAATTCACTACGCCAATTAAGTTTTTTAGTACCGGTTTTATATCTATTATTAGTACCGGTTTTGAAGTGGTACTAATAATAGGAGGTACTAAAGATAATTAAAAACCGGTACTAAAAAGCCGGTGCTAAAAACGCGCTGAAATTCGCGGTAAAAAAGGCGGAGATCTTTAGTACCGGTTTTTTACTAATAACCGGTACTAAAGATGTTATCTTTAGTACCGGTTATTAGTTAAAAACCGGTACTAAAGATCCCCACCTTTTTTTTTAATAGTTACTATCTTTAGCACCGGTTATTTATTAAAAACCGGTGTTAAAAATCATTCTTTTTTTTAAAAAAAAAGGTACTAATTTTGGGGCTAGCTCATTCTGCTAGCAACCCAAATTACGTGATGCAGCACTCCAAATGACTAATTAATAAGAAATAAGACAACGTTAATTTATCTCTTGAATTTACTCAGGTATTCATGAGATCAAGATACCAAGCATAGGAAAAAATAGTGACAGCAAATCAAATATATAATTAACAAGCTGGCACCAGTATATACAATAAAGAAAAAGCCTTTCACACTTGACAAGCTGAGACCAATATAGCTGCCCTTGAAACTTAAAAAATTATCACAAACTACCCTTGAAAATTTAAATTTGTACCATTATACCACCTGATATGGTACTAGTAAGGTAACACTTCATTTAAGTCCTTCAATTCCTACATTTTCTACAATATTCATATCAATTTTTCACAATTTTGAAAATTGAAGTAAAAACAAGCTTCAAAAAAGTTAGAAGAAAAGGTACCTTATCTAGCCAACCAGCTGCAACAAAAACAATCAAAGTGAGCATTAAAGAACAGATGTCAGCTGTCAAGCATTGCACAAAATAACAAAACTTATTAGTACTCTTTTTGTTTGATGAACGGCCATAGGCAACTTATTAGTACTCCAATCAATTGATTGATACTTGACCAACATTTTTTCCCTTTGATTTTTTTTCCTTGGCTTGGTTAGGTACAATTGCACAGTAAGTCATAATTGATGCTAAGGAAAAGTGCAAGATATTATAAAATTGGACAACGAATAACTTTTTTTTTGGAATATTTTTAAATAGTTATGAAATGTGATATGTATGAACCCAAATATTTTCATAATTTATATTTTTAATGCCTGAAATTAAAAGCACCCAACAACTTACCTGTTCAAGCTGGTTTAGAGATTCAATTGATTTGGTATCTCAATGAATGATATTCACCTCTTTCATTGCACACAAAGCACCAGTATGCCTAACATATTACCAATTTTAAACATAATCATTCTCTCAAATTAAAAAAAAATTTACAGCTCAAATATGCAAATGGAAAATTGGTCATCCCTCCATTCCCACTGGTACAGCTCAAATATTGTTCATCCCTCCATTCCCACGGGTACAAAACACAGATTACATGTTTGTAAATTTTTTTAGTAAAAGAGAAATAGATGATAAAGGGATTAATTATATTAATGAACTAAGCAATCGTTGCTTATATCAATTTGGATTAGAAATAGTAAAAAAAACCATAAAAGCATCCATTATTTAAAAAAAAACATAAAAGATAAATAAGAAGAGGAAGAAGTGAGAACACGTACAAGGATTTAGAATTAATGATCAGAACACATACATTCAGGGAGATGGCAAGCGACAACTTCTTGGCCTATGCCCCTTTGAAGAGAAGCAAAAATTGATGGATTTGCCCCTAATCTAGCCTCATCAGGCAAGGGAAGTGGCTGAGGTATCAGCAATCTCAAGGTTGCTCGGAGATAGTGTGATCTCTCCTGGCGTGGAGGCAGCGGAGACATCGGAGTAACTCCGTTCATCGAGATCGTCGAGGTACCTGAGGTTGCACTAACGTGTCAAGTGAGATTGAGATGAAAAAGGCCCCGTAAAGGTTATGATTGGCGATGGTGTATTGAGGCGAGGAAGGAGACGAGGAGGCCGACTTGGTGCTCAGTTTTCAGAAAAAAAAAACATGGTGAGAATAGAGAGAGAAGGTCATGGTATGAAAGAGAGGTGAGCGAAGAGGTGAACGAAGAGGCGGCGAATAGAAAGAGGCAGGGTTCGGTTTAATGAGGAGAACGAGAAAAAAAATTAAGAAAAAGTTTTACGGCTTTAGTACCGGTTTTTATTAAAAACCGATGCTGAAGATACTATTTTTAGTACCGGTTTTTTAAAAAACCGGTACTAAAAAGACAGTTTATCTTTAGTACCGGTTTTTTAAAAAACCGGTACTAAAGATGAAGCCTGACAATTACGAAATTGCCACCAACTATTTTTTATACCGGTTTTTTTAAAAACAGGTACTAATGGGGTGGTACTAAAGCTCTTTTTTGGTGTAGTGATTGGTCACAGCCTTTCTAAAACAAATGACCTTGATTCTAAAAAAAGTAAGGGAAAAATGTGTTTCAATTTGAAACTCTACTCTACTGTAAAAATATGCTTTAAAATAAAAGCATATTAACAATAATAAAGAGCACGATTTTGTAGTGCTGTGGCAGGGGCAGAGCCGAGGGGGGATAATATTTGCCCTCCCTAACATTTGATTTTTTTTTTCAAAATAGTAATTATTAAGTAAATTTTACATAATTATGCATAAATGTAACAATTTGTTCTCGTAAAATAAAACATTATAAATTAGCCCCCTCAACTTTTATTATCCTAACTCCGCCCTGCGGCTTAATACGATAATGAGCATAGATCGAATTGCTTCCGGTCATCCACCACCACAACCAGAATCAGTCTCCTAGGGACCGCCTCAACGTGACTATGCCCCATTCCAAAAGAAAATTCACGTCGGCTGGGTTATGGGGATACTTAAATAAAGTTTGACCACTTATCATAAGATAAAAGTAGTGTAGGAAATTTAAAATATGTTTTAATTTGCTAATTATTGTAAATACAGAGCCTTAATGTTTTATATGAACTTTCAAATTTCATAAATTGTTGGAAACTGGAAAGTAGTCTTTCATTAGAAATTGTTGGAAATTAGTTTATTTTTGTGCAAGTACTATAGTCATTGATAATATTCCTTTGTTGTTTCTAACCCAGAGCTCGCAAAGTATATTTTACCAAGTTTTAATGTCTTTCTTCGTTTCTTTGTTTGCTTATCCAAAAAAAAAAAAATCTGTTTTATGGATTTTATTCAAAATTCATCACTGTGTAAAGGACACTCTATCATGGACATATGGAGATAAAAATTGCAATTTATGTCTATTATGTAAGATATCATTTTATGTTGTTGGACGGTATCAGATTAGAATTGAAAATATAATCACTTTATATGATATGAAAATCAATAACGAATACGGTTAATTGCTACAAATGAAAGTATTGTTTCTTTGAAACAGATATATGCATGTTTATTTTGTATATAAGTACCTTTACGATCAATAGATGTTTGTATTGATTGTTCTTTAAGAAGATCTACTATATTTTTGAAAGCTAGCTGATGCATTAGAGAGTGGTCATAATACTTCATTTGACAAATCTTAATCATGTCTGACAGGTTGGGTTGTTGCTGAGTTTTTTTTATGGCATCTGATTCCAACAGGTATTCTCATGAAGTTCATGAATTAGCATCTATTTCCAATTGGAATTAACCACTTGATCGTTCTCACAGGTACTTTCACATCAACCATGCGAATTTTGTCAGACAATCTTTACATTACGTACCCTTAATAGAATTTACAACTGATACTATCAGTGCTCTTTATTGTTGGGTAGGGAAAGTTTAGATTTTCATTCATTATAGTGCCGGTATAAAATTCTTAATTTGGTTGATTTAACATGTGTGGAATGTTCATGCTAGACTTACCTCAATGGTTGTTCTCACATATTTTTGGGTATTGCCGGTGGCATCAGTCATCATCGTTGGTCATTTTTCATGCTGACAAGTGACATGATTTAAAAGAGACATGGTCTTAAATCAACGGCTGATTTGTCGTTGTTAGCCCAGCTGGTTAGGAGTGATCTTCATAAGTAGTTCACGTTATTCTTCTTCCTATAATGCACATGCTTTTTTGAGCTCCTTGGTGAGGCTTCTTCTGTGGTTACCAACATCAGACTATTTGCTCGCACTACTTTTTTTCTAGAGCTAAGTTATGGCTTTGTAGAGCTACATCTTCAAAGGTGGAATGTTTGTGAAGCACAGCTTAAGGTGGAATGTGTGTGAGGCACACCTTCAATTGTTTCTTGCCTTCCCTTGTGTGGGTGCATTTGGCAGGAGCACCAACCAAGATTAGTGGAACTAACCAACTAACCTCAACTTGCCAAATGAATTGAGGTTAGTTAAGGTTAGCACTAATCTTGTGCTAACCCACTACCTCTCCCAAGAAGTGAGTTAGCAATTTCACCCACGAAGGGTTAGCACAAATCTAGCATTAATAATGATGATTAATAATTAATAATAATTAACAAATATTAATTATTAATATTTAATAATAAATAACTAATTAACAAATTTCACCCATAGAAACTCCTATGCACTATAGTGCATATGAAACTTTCTCTAATTAATAACATTTAATAAGTAATAATAATTATTAATAATTAATAGTATTTAATAAGTAATAATATTGATTATTAATTAATTTTAATTGATAATTACTAATAATAAAAAATTAGTATCTAATGAATAATTAATAATTATAAAAATTAATTAATTAATAATACTAAATAATTAAATATATAATAATTAGAAACTAATTAATAATGAAAGAATAATTAATAATAATTTATATTAATTAGTAACTAATAATTAATAATAAATAGTAACTAATAATTAAGAATAGTTAATTCAAAATAATTAATATTAATAATTGTAATAATAATTAATAATAGACAGTAATTAACAATTAATTGTATAAATTTAAATAATTCGTGATATAAAAATTATAATAATGATGACAATTAGTAACAGTTATTATAATAATGAGAATAATGATTAATAATAAATAATAGTTTATTTTTTATAATTAGTAATAATAATAATAAATATATTTTATTAAAATTAATCTTTTATTAGTAACTACTAATTAATAATAGTTAATAATAATTATAGCACTAATAATTTGGTAAACCCTAAACTCGAAGGTTAGTGCTATTTTGGTATGTTGACCAATAATTTTTTTTCAAAAGATGTTCAATTCGATGGAAATACGACAAAATGACACAACGTTAAGAAAATTATTAAAAATATTTCAATGGTTTAAAAAAATTTTAGCATCATTGAATTTTTTGTAATTTTCTGAGCATACCCATGAAATTTTATGCGAAGATGATTTTGGAAACATCTTCAAATAATTAAAATAAGAAATCATTTATTGCTGAAATTCGATAAATGGAACTGTCCATTTTTAAAGTAATGGAGAGGAATCAAATTCGGAAATGGCTGAAGCAGCGTGAAGAAGAGGCTCTTGGGCTGTGCATTTTAATTTTAAAAGAAGGGGATTATGATAACTATCTCCAGAACCGCCTCTCCCAAGTCTGGAGGCTTTAAATACCCCATAAGTTGCATCTAAAAAAAAAACAGGAGAGAGAGAAAAAAGGGTGTGGTTGTTTATTTTTCCAAAAAAAAAAGAGAGAAAATTCTGTAAAATAAAAAAGAGAGAGAAGGCTTAAAGAGATTGTAAGAAAGGTATATCAAGGTTTGTAATTTGTTTTATTGAAAGCAATTGCAATTGTGTTGTTAATTCATTGTCCTTTCTTTTTATTGTTTTATCTATTTGATTTTTTTTCTTTCTTTTCTTGTAAATAAAAATCTGAAATTAAGCATGAAAATTTGATGATCAAAATAATTTCAGTTTTATTACTGTGTTTAAACTGTGCACAATAGTTTAAATATGGTAAAACATGTTATTAAAAGTGATAATTAATTTGTTGTTTGGTTATTACCATGTTTGGACTGCGCTAAGCACAGGAAGAACATGTGTAATGGTTCAAAATCTACTCAATGGATCCTTAGCCCAGCTTTGGTCGTCCTTGATCAGATCAATAACTCAACTACAAAGAAAACTAGAAAGAAATGCTGCCAAAATTATACCAGAATTTGATCGGGCACAAAAATATTATTTTCTCTAAAATGGTTGAAGAAAATTGATTGAAAATTGTACTGAAGATAAAGCAAGTTGAAACACACATTCTGTAAAAAAATTCAAGACAAAAGGATGGATAGATTAATTTTTATGAATTTTGAAAAACTAACAAAAAGATGAAAATTCCAGTAACCGTCTCAGAAAACTTTCATAAAATTAAAATTCAAAACCGCAACCCAAGAATGTTTAAAAATTATACAAAAATTAAACCAAGTCCCTCTGGATGTCTATTTTCAAATCTGAAAGTTTCAAGTCATAACTGCAAACAGAGAATAAATGAAAAAAACAAAAACCGAACTGATGTCTGTCTGTCTCAGGAATCCGATTTCAGAAAGTTTCCCTGAATTGCAAATTCACTTCAAAATATCAAACCAACTCAGAAGACTTCATTCTAGATATCAAAATTTTCCTCTTGAAGTCTAGTTTCAAATAAAATAAACCTCATGTAAAAATTCGAAACAGAACAAAAACAGTCATAGAAATAGTGACCAAAGTTCGTGTTAACCGACAAAACTGTTTTTCAGAAAATGACCCTGAAAGATCAAGCCCAAAGCCCAATGAAACAAATTCAGAAAATTCTGTAAAAATTATATTAAAATCCTCTCTGAGTCTTCTTTTAAATAATTCTAGTTTCATAATTTTTGGTGAAACAGAGAGACTCTTTTCTAATTTTGAACTGATTAATGGTCCTGTCAAAAATGTACAGCCCAGAAAATTTGCAAACTGTCCAAATGTCAAAATACATTAAAATTCACAGAAAACTCGAAAAATCTCAAATGAAATGTCAAAAAATTCAGAAAATTCTAAAGATTTCAGTTTCACAGATCATTTGATGTCAAAATCATCTAAAGACTGATCAAATCCGGCTTTACTTATTTTCATCATAGTGTTTCGTGTAAAGTTCAAATTAAATTGAAATTTCTTTAGAAAATTTAAAAGTCCACAATGTGAGATACGTCTATCTGACAGTGTCCCTATCATGTAAACACCATGCAACTAGACCTTAGAGCGTGGGGGAAATTCAGGGGTTGGTAAATACTGTACTATATGTTGCTCCAAATTGCATCTGTCTATTAGGGGGTGGTGATGTTTGAGACCTTGACTGACCAGAGACCCATGTAATTGTACCCCTGTCCCTGTCCAGACACTAGTGCAGTCATGAAAAGCGTGGTTGGAAATGGTATATGTTTCGCTATGATAACGGTTGCCTTACAATCAGACTATGTGGGTTTATTGCATCATGTATGCCAAATTGAAATAAATTATTGCGTGGTAAAATTGAATTGCTTGATGATCCAAACTGGGACCAAAATAATGACCAAACTATGCTGTAACGCATGACGGTTAAGGCCGGTCTGCATGTACGGTGGTTAACGTAGCTGCCCAGTCATGAATTCTGTACTTAGGCATGTATGGTTGCATGTACTGGAGCTGTCCCTTGCACATAGCACTGGAATTGTCCAGTGGTGACCTTTGGAGCTGGCCAAGGGGCAGTCCAACCTGGTTTAACCAGCCCCAATAGCTGCATGACACCAAACTGCTTAGTCACTGGGGCAGGGAGAGAGTGGTTTGCTGACACCTGGTCTGTTAGAAAATCGCCCAATTTTAATTTTGTGACTAATTACTAACTAATTAATCCAATTAAACAAAGAGCAAGAGAGATCTAGTACGTAAACCATTCGACACATAGAGAAAGGGGTGGAATTTGTACCTCCCGCGAAATCGTATTCGCGGGGCTCGATCCTACGGCATGGGAATCGATGGGGTGCTCTCATTCGCCTCCTAATCGCGCGCCTCGAGTCCACTAAGGAATTAACCACTTTCTCAACTAATTATGCTAGTAATTAGGAGAAAGAAACTAATTCCTAAGCTTCCCCTTTTCAAGTCAATTCTCCAATTAATTTTTAGGTGGAAAGCTTGCTCAACACATGAGCTAGGTGGTGTATAGAAGAGAGAAAGAGGAATAGAAAATTCTGAAATTTTCTTCCCCTCTTGTGAGGTGCGGCCAAAGAGAGAAGGAGAGAGAGAGGTGTGTGGAGGCTAGGGTTTGCTCCCAAAGAACACCCCTTTATATAGGCCACTCAACCTAGCTCTCATCCAAAATTACATGGACAAAATTGCCCCTTGCCCTAGCCGCACCTACCTACCCCATATATGGGTTGGGCCTCAAGTTAAGTTGAGCCCAATACTCTTCCATTTAATTGCACCTTCCATTGGACATTAAATTAACTAATTAATTTAAAGCCCAATTAGCTCAAATAATTAAATGTGTTGATTATAATTAATTATTAACTATTTAATAATTAATATGGAATTAGTCAATGCATTAAATTATTTCTATATGATCTATTTGACTTAATTAATCATAACGGTCCATAACGGCATACGATTAATTAATCAACTTATCATATTTTGCAAAACCAATTGTTGCAAATAAATAATTAATGCACGTGTGGTTAAACACCTTATTATGTGTGACCCTTTGAGGATTTATGCTATGTTGGACATGGAATTAAATCGTTATTTAATTCCAATAATCATAAGCGGTATCTAGCAACACGTTATGATTCCCAATTCGCATAAATAGTGTACTGCTACAGTATTTAAATCCTGCATAAGAGAATAAATATGTTTCTCTATTTTGATTCTTATGTCACACGATATCATCGTATAATCCAAGATAGGAATGTGTCATTCTTGCAGATTATACGTTTCTTGATCTAGAGATAATTGTATAAAGTTGCATGCAAACAATCTATCTCCATCAAGGGGCCCAAACAGATATCGTCACTCACTAAGTGAATTAATGAGGGACATACGGTTTTCTTGATGATTAACTTTTCCCCGCACAATTCAAGAGAACATAAATAAAGTCCGTATAGCAGCCCTTATCGGGAATCAGCGGTAGACAGTATTTATTGAACCTATCCTCATGTGGAAAAGATAACCATCTCAAACTTAGAACCAAAATCATAACGAAATAAACAATGACACATAACACAATCCATATGTTTATTTCGATGGGTCAAGTCCTGTGCTATGTTCCACAACATACACATATGCAATTAAGTTGGTAACTCTTTACCTATGATTAGTAGAACTTAATCATCACTTAACTTGCATACTAATCTTATAAGATAATTAATGTTCCTTGTTAATTATCAAGATTATGGACCGTTTAGATTTATCATTGTCATTCTAAAGAATGATCCACAGAGATCTACTATTCAGATCCTCAACCTGAATAATCTGTCAATAATAAACCTAGGAACAGATGATAAAATATCATCCCATACATAAACTAATAATTAAGTCATTAAATTATTGACTTCTAGGACATAACTCTAACAATCTCCCACTTGGCCTAGAGTCAATCAATAGTGACTTCTAGCTAACGAAGAATTGAGAACAATGTCATATATCTACATATATACATGTTTCGGACCTCAAAATAAATAATACGCTTAAAGCTAGTTACTCATACGTCCACCACGTATGGATGCATAACTGCATCTCGTATACTGCTCAAGGTAGAGGTCATGCTAGAGTGTTCGCTGTGTTCGCGAACCTATCCAAAAATTGTTCGACCATATATATATATATACTCCTATATATATTCTTGATCACCATCATATGATATCAAGTGATATCGTTATAGATCATATTTGAATCTCCAATGTAACATTGGGCTCTTTAGGAGTAAGTTGTGGTTCGAGATGCTTAGAACCATAATAACTCAACTAAAAAAATCGATCCGAAATAAACTTCTTTTATTGCTTCACAAGTTGCTATGTATTTTGTTTTGGTGACGGAAACGGTTGTAATATTCCATTTAGAACACTTTCTAAACTTACAACACCACCTTTAAGCAAAATATGTAGCTAAATTGTGATTATATCAATCTTTGGAAAAACTAGCATCAGTGTAATTAATTTACACGAGCTCTCTTTCATCTTAAGAGATGAAACATTATATCACTCTTTCTCATAAGGTACTCGAGGATATCTTTGACTATCGTCCAAATGTGTTTCTCTTGTATCCATTTGACAACTGTTTGTCATATCTTTTGGATACTACACATTGAGGCATATGCATAAATATGGCGCACACAATGAAACTCATAATGAAAGAATGCTTGAACTATTTCATGCACTTTCTCGAATTGAGTTGCAATAGACCGAGTTAAAACACTCAAGTCATGCCATGTGACGTACAGTTAGACATCCTTTCTTGGAGTGTAACTTTCGTGTTTCTAGAACACTTCGTCAATATATGCATATTTGCTCAAACCTGACATCCATCATAATCTATCTTTATAGATTTTGTTTCCTAGGATTAGGTGATTTCGCCCAAGTTCTCATTTGAGAAAGCATTCTCCAAAGAGATCTCGACAATATTCATTTTCTTAATGTTATTCCCAATTTAATGAATTGTTATCTTGAACAATACAAGTAATACAATTATGCTTCCACTGAATATCTTGTATATACAAGATACTTTTGACGAAGTTCAACTCCTTGACTTCATTGTCAAAACTTTTATTCCAATCTCCACAACACTTGCTTTAATCCATTAATGGATCCTTGAAGCATGCGTATGTTTTTAGCAATACATAAACCTCGATTTGTGTCAAATGCACAACATCTTCCTTCATTCATACGAAGAAGGCGGTTTTATGTGTTTTTCCATATATCGACATATATGAAATACAATTATTGCTAGAATGATCTTTATTGACTTATACATAGCCACAAGCAAGAAGTTGTGCTTTGTACGTAGTCAACTAGCCATCGACTTAGACATAGCTACAAGCGAGAAGCCGCGCTTTGTACATAGTCGATTTGTTATCCATGTCGATCTTTCCTTTTGAAGATCTAAACGTTCTTGATGGATTGCTCCTTCATGAACATCAACCAAGGTCTATACCTTGTTGTTATACATAGATTTTATTTAAAGATCATATGAATTCAAACCATATATGTGGAATCGGATCGTTCCATCATTTCTTTGTTTATCAACGGATTCTCATATGCTAAGTACGAGAATGTTATGACAACCTATGCACCAAAACGGCTTAGGAAATCAACTCTCGTTGATCTTTTGTAGGATTGGTACTTGAGGTTCATGAACTTCTTCCACAATGAATTGTCGAACGAGTTCTTGACTCCTCATATATTCCATGAGTTTCTCGAATCATCATCAACTCGTGAGATGGTTGAGTCCTCATTGGAAGGAGCGTACTATTAAACTTCTTTCAAAACAACTTGTGAATGAAGTTTCGCTCAACTCCCACTAAGTACCATGTATGGAGTGACAAGTTTCCCATAAGAGTACTTCTTGTAGTGATGCATAAACTATTTTAATGCTCACTTTACTCCCACTACTTCTTCTTGAGAATATCATTCTACAAGATTACGTTATGATTAGCAACAACTACTTTGTTCTTATCATATTCGTGGAAGTAGTGCCTTAATATAAAGCATCCTACAAATTCACAGTGTCTTATTTGGTTTAAGCTTACAAGTCATCAATACTTAAAATAAGCTTCTCAACACCAAATCTCGAGAAGTATTATACTTAGAGATCAAAATCTCGTAAGATATCTTCTTCAATAGACTTCGATGGAACATTATTCAGTGTAAACAATATTGCCCTCAAACATAATTCCCTAATACGAGTCGAATAAGTCAATTTGATTTATTATTGATCGAACTATACAAAATATTGTTCGATACCTCCACTCTTGGACATATTATTCCTCATGGAGCGAGTTGTGAAACTACTTTCATACTCTTCAGGTAATATTTCAAATCATGTGACTTAACTATTTATTTACCACGATTAATTGTAAGACTTTCATTTTTCTTGAACGGTCTTTTAAACTTCACTCTTGAACTCCTTTGAACTAGTCAAAAGGTTCATACTTATACCTTATCAAATAGATATGTTAATATCTACAATGATCGTTGGTTAAGTAGTAAAGTATCAACAACCTTTCATTGCACAAGTACTTATTGGTCTTTATACATCGATATGTATAAGTCCTAATCAAGACACTTGTCCTTAAACCTTTGTAGGTTAAAGGCGCTTTTGTCATTTAACAAACGTGATTCGTATATCAATTGATTTGAAATCAAATTGAATTACGAGCTCTACGTTACGGAGACTCTCGTAATGCGATTCTCGTTTATGTATATGACTAAGCGATTATATATAACATGAAAGTCAAATACTTTATGTCAAGTCTTACGCATCCTATTTGTCATTCATAACTTGTTTATCTATTTCAAGCAAATTCGATCAAGATGTATGAAATCATATAAACAAATTCATAATAAAAGAACTTGTCTTTTACTAAACATAGTCATCCATCATCAAATATGAAATGGAGACGTTTTGAGAGGTTAGGATTAAGGTATACAACCTTCAATTCCTAAACAAACTCTTAATAAAGATAACTCTACGTATTCAATGGTAATGACTTAAACGAATAAGTCATCTCTTATATGGAGTTTACTTTACATCTCTCGAACATTCTCTTATTCTTCATTGCCAACACATTTCGTTAAATGCGAGCATATGAACTAGTATCAAGTTACTAGTGTGAATTAGAGATAGTGAGATATTTTGAACGACAAATACTTCTTAGGATTAGAATATCACAATCATGGTATTTCGGACAACCTTTCAAATGCCTCCCATAAACGGCAAATGAAACATCTCATGTGACACATGGTCATCAATGAGAGTCTCGAATTTTCAACTCATACATTGGTGAAGTATTTCTTGAATACTTAACCAATCACCTTTTTGCATTAACAAGCGTGCGAAAAAGGTAACATTATATCCTTCATGATTCCAAAGAGATCGTATGACAATATCAACAATCCTTGATATCGGAGATTAATATCTCTAGTCATCAATTAGCTACTTAAATCTTTCGATTTGTAAGCCAATGAAACATTCATATAACTTCTTTTAAAAGAAGAATCTCTTGGTCAACTCATATTCTTTATACTCAATCATAAATGATGGAGTTAATATCTACTTTCTCTAAGAACACTTTCTTGAGTAAGCGAATGAGAACATACGAGTTAATTTTAGTCCATATGAATTCGCTAATTCAAAGGTCTAGAAATTTCAAATGAGGATATTAAGCATACGCTTTATTGAATAATTTTTCGCCAAAAGTCAATCAATCATCGCGTTGCTACGTTCGGGTAGTTTGAGGAAAGTTTTGGGAATTGACATACTCAAATTTCTCTTCACTAAGATCGTGTCTTAGGAATCGGCATTACTCTTTCAAGTAACTACCTTTTAGAAACGAGTTTGTTCATTTTTCAAAGATTGATCGCAACAAAATTAACAATTTTAACATCTATAACAAAATCAATTTACGGTCATTTAGTTTATGCAATTGTTTTATTTATAACAAATAAAACTCCCACTACATTTATTTAACGTCCCAAATGTAGTAGGTTTTCCAAGATCCCTATTTTCGTTGAGATGGTGCTAGCGTCGGCGTGACACAAAAATAACTAGATAAGGTAGGTTCTCCAACCAATCATTTCATATGATTCTTGGTTTGTGAAATATCACATGTACATCCACAAACTTTGCCCCGATGTCCAATCCGATTAGAAAACATCGTTAAGTAACCTTTCTCTATTTGCTCCTAGTAAATCCAATTTACACCCCGACACGGATGATGGAACACGATGTCCCGCGTCGGCGAGAATGCATCAATGAACGATCATACACGTTAGAAGGGGATAGAGAGAAGGAGGGCGATTTAACTTAATCATGTTTTGTTTGGGACAATCAATTAAGTGACACTTGTTTGGTGGTCATGTAAGCATACACCCATACCTAGCCTATGACAATTCATAGCAATCACAAGCAATCACATATAAGCATCTCATAGTTGTGGGTTTGTATGGCTCCCGCTTGCATTAGTTTCGCCACATCGTCCATGGAGCAAAACTAATCTAATCCTTGTCCCTCCCACTAAATTCTATAAGGATCTAAATCCTATAAAATAAAGGAACAAAATACATGTGAAAAATATCCTACTCCCATCCTAGCCTTAGGGGCATGCAAGCCTCACAAGTTACATCAAAAATTAATCAACAAATTAATTAATTAATGGCACCAAAGGCCGCATTACAAACATTCACACATGCATTCAATTTACAACCACAAGGCATTGAGTCTTGAGCCATACTAAACCCACTATCCACCTACAAAACAAAGTTAGCACATACAAGCACTTTGTTTCCAATTAACGATTTTCAAGCATCTTTGCGTATCGTTTGCTATAAGTAAATTCCGTGTACAAATTCTCAATTTTAAACAACCAAACTTGTTTAAATTCATTTAGAAAGTTCTTTCAACATCCCATAACAGAAAGGAGATCAAAAAAGGAGTTTTCTAATTGTTTTCAACTAATTTGAATACTTAGAAAAACAGTAATTTATTAAAAAACGTAACTAATGGAATCCAATAAAAACAAAGGTTTTAGATCTCCAAAAATTCTCAAATAAATTACTTAAGCTCCTTATCATAATTGTGATTACCAGTAAAAAATTCAAGAAGAGATCTTAAACCATCTGGGAGAATAAAAAATGACAAATCTCTTACAAGTGCACGAAACACCGTTATGAGATTTTCAGCTTATCCTCTCAACCATTTGGTCTGTAAGACCACCTTCTATCCAGTTTTTATATATACAATATACACAGAAAAACTAGTTTAGACTATAGGCTAGCTATCCATGAAAAGAAAACCACCAAGTTCAGTTCAAAAAGTTCGAGTTACATACTAAACAATCAACAAATTCTGTACTGGAACAGACTGTCGATCGAAATGTTTTAACCTAGTTGAAGGTCCAAACTTCCACGAAAAATTATGAAATTAATTTTCCTGGAATCCTAACTCAAAAAAGAACAACTCCATTTAAACAGAATTTTTAAAGGAGTTCTCAGTTGGTACAGTTTATTAGAACGATCGATTTGTTCAACAAACTGGATCTGACGAGATCTTCCTTTTCATACTTGAAAACCCACAAATTAATCTGAGTCATGCAACAATTTACACATGCTCAGAAAGAGCTTCAAGTCCTCTTTAAATCTAGCCATAGAACACTGGTACTTATATTCAAAATACAAATCTTTCAAGCCATTCAAACAGGACAGTACGAGCAGAAACTGGTTCTGCGCACTGTCGCCATTTTATTCACAATAAATCCATACTAATTCAGAAAAATGTGAATCTAACGCCAAAAGAATCACAATCAACAGATCTACAACTTTTGTGTAGATGGAGAAAACTTCCAGAGAACTTATCAAAGCGAAAAATGCGAAACAACACAGAAAATACCATTTACAGATAGCAAACAAACGCATCATCTCTACTAATCCGTTAATTAGCCAATTTCTCTTAATTAAGTGTCAAAATAGCTTAAGTACGACCAAGGCTCTGATACCACTGTTAGGAAATCGCCCAATTTTAATTTTGTGACTAATTACTAACTAATTAATCCAATTAAACAAAGAGCAAGAGAGATCTAGTACGTAAACCATTCGACACATAGAGAAAGGGGTGGAATTTGTACCTCCCGCGAAATCGTATTCGCGGGGCTCGATCCTACGGCATGGGAATCGATGGGGTGCTCTCCTTCGCCTCCTAATCGCGCGCCTCGAGTCCACTAAGGAATTAACCACTTTCTCAACTAATTATGCTAGTAATTAGGAGAAAGAAACTAATTCCTAAGCTTCCCCTTTTCAAGTCAATTCTCCAATTAATTTTTAGGTGGAAAGCTTGCTCAACACATGAGCTAGGTGGTGTATAGAAGAGAGAAAGAGGAATAGAAAATTCTGAAATTTTCTTCCCCTCTTGTGAGGTGCGGCCAAAGAGAGAAGGAGAGAGAGAGGTGTGTGGAGGCTAGGGTTTGCTCCCAAAGAACACCCCTTTATATAGGCCACTCAACCTAGCTCTCATCCAAAATTACATGGACAAAATTGCCCCTTGCCCTAGCCGCACCTACCTACCCCATATATGGGTTGGGCCTCAAGTTAAGTTGAGCCCAATACTCTTCCATTTAATTGCACCTTCCATTGGACATTAAATTAACTAATTAATTTAAAGCCCAATTAGCTCAAATAATTAAATGTGTTGATTATAATTAATTATTAACTATTTAATAATTAATATGGAATTAGTCAATGCATTAAATTATTTCTATATGATCTATTTGACTTAATTAATCATAACGGTCCATAACGGCATACGATTAATTAATCAACTTATCATATTTTGCAAAACCAATTGTTGCAAATAAATAATTAATGCACGTGTGGTTAAACACCTTATTATGTGTGACCCTTTGAGGATTTATGCTATGTTGGACATGGAATTAAATCGTTATTTAATTCCAATAATCATAAGCGGTATCTAGCAACACGTTATGATTCCCAATTCGCATAAATAGTGTACTGCTACAGTATTTAAATCCTGCATAAGAGAATAAATATGTTTCTCTATTTTGATTCTTATGTCACACGATATCATCGTATAATCCAAGATAGGAATGTGTCATTCTTGCAGATTATACGTTTCTTGATCTAGAGATAATTGTATAAAGTTGCATGCAAACAATCTATCTCCATCAAGGGGCCCAAACAGATATCGTCACTCACTAAGTGAATTAATGAGGGACATACGGTTTTCTTGATGATTAACTTTTCCCCGCACAATTCAAGAGAACATAAATAAAGTCCGTATAGCAGCCCTTATCGGGAATCAGCGGTAGACAGTATTTATTGAACCTATCCTCATGTGGAAAAGATAACCATCTCAAACTTAGAACCAAAATCATAACGAAATAAACAATGACACATAACACAATCCATATGTTTATTTCGATGGGTCAAGTCCTGTACTATGTTCCACAACATACACATATGCAATTAAGTTGGTAACTCTTTACCTATGATTAGTAGAACTTAATCATCACTTAACTTGCATACTAATCTTATAAGATAATTAATGTTCCTTGTTAATTATCAAGATTATGGACCGTTTAGATTTATCATTGTCATTCTAAAGAATGATCCACAGAGATCTACTATTCAGATCCTCAACCTGAATAATCTGTCAATAATAAACCTAGGAACAGATGATAAAATATCATCCCATACATAAACTAATAATTAAGTCATTAAATTATTGACTTCTAGGACATAACTCTAACATGGTCCCCACCCCTTAACCTCTCTCTCTGGCCCAATTTTGTGGACAATTATGCCCTTCTTCTTGCCAAACTCACAATTGCTCTGTTCTTTGCCAAAACAGACTAGTGAAGTGCATTTTTGTGGTGTTAGATAGTGAAAAACAGTGTTTGGATCATAGCTAAAATAGTTGGGAAGGTAGGAAACAAGGTTTTGTGCATGGTTTTGGCCCTATATTACTCAAACAAGGCTGAAAACTGAGCATGGCATTGCATAGATCGTGGACGGTGGATGGTTTCATGACTCAACCAGACCAAGGCATGATGATTTGGTGCATTGCATAGTATTGTTTGTGCACCCTAACTGACCACGTGCTAGTAAGCACCATAGGTCTGGTGTTGGTCGGTAATCAAACCATGAAGCGGTGTGACGAACACCCGCAAACCAGTCACGCAATGGTGTTGGTTCAAGTGTCTGAATAACGTAATTACATGAGTTATAGGCAGTTCTTATGCATGACTGTGATATAGGTTTTGTTCAATTGAACCAGACCCTGAGCAAAGTGAATCGGTGGACTTGAGCGGTGAAGCGGGCGCTTCGCAGCAGTGAACGGCGGGTAAAGCGGTATAAGGTTTGAGGTGAGGATTCCACCTAGACCCTAACTCTTGTTGTTGCGCTAAATATAAATTATATTATGCATGCTGCTTGATGTTTTTGCATGACTTAGCATGTAGCCTGCATGTATGAATTACTATAATATATATGCTACTTGACTATGCATAGGATGGATTGTTAGCTAATGACATGCATATTGAATGGTTTATATTGTTGTGGCTGAATTGTGATATGTGGTATGGCTGTGCTAATTGTGTAATGAATGACATTTACATCTTTGGAAAGCGGAGTCGCGACCGTCTTTCCAAGGGCCGTGAGATAAGCGCTTATGTTCCGGGACTCATGACTATGAGGGGGTAAATGTTCTCAGCAATTGAGTACTATTTGATTGTATTGATGGAAAGGCAATGATATGGCTGATTGGTAACCAGCCTAGAATTATGCATAAATAGGTGTCCAACAAGTGCCGGCTTTCGTATAAATTGAATGGCAGATTTCTAATGATCATTACAGTCGGCCTTGCATTGCATAGCATGGATTGTTAACTGTTTCATGATTAAGATTTGTGTACAATGCAAATTATGTTCTATATAATAAACAGTGTGTATTTAGTTCCGCAACATGAGACTTTGGGTTCATGCGTGGCTGGAACTAAATACCGCACTGAGAAATGGTTTCCTTTCTCACCGTACCATGTTTTCATGGGTTCCAGGTTGACGGCGTGGGCTGGAGAATCAGAGAAGTAAGCCATGTACCTTATATGCTATGTTTTGTGGTACTTGTGTTATGTTGTATGCTATGTGTGTAAATGAATGCTTGTATGTGTGTAACTCCTTAAGCTAAATGCTTACTTGACTGTTGCTTTTGGGATTTGGGTTGGGAAAAAGTCTATAAATTGTGTGATTAAGTGCCTATATGGCTAGATGCTGTCTATTACAAGGGAAACTCTGTCGAAATTTTGTCTACACATGTTACAAACATAACCTCAACTTAGTTTTTAGTGGTGTTGCTTGTCAGTTGCATGGTACCTAGTATGATAAAACATGGCATATTAACTTGTGATCCAACAGTAAGCCTTGCAGTGCATGAGAAGCACGTGCCTGCGGTGGGAATCTGTCACGCCGCCGCTGCGGGGTGTGACACACAAAACTAAAATTAAATTGTGCGACTCCAATGCCTAAAATTTGAGGTAAAATTCTGATTTGAGTTTTTAAATTAACTCAAATTGACACAAATGCAAACCAAACCAAACCAAATTTCGATTCGAGTCTAAGTTGACTCGAATTGTGTCAAATTCAAATCAAAACTAACTTGAGTATCAAATACACTCAAGTTATCTAAAATTTAGTTTGAGGTCCCAAGTCGTCTCGAACTAATATAATTTGAATTCAAATTGATTCAAATTAACAAGAGTGAAACCAAATTATAATTTGAGTTCAAATTAACTCAAGTTATACCCTAAACAAGTGCCAAATAAAATCAAAAGTGGTCTAACTGGACAAAAGTCCCAGTTTGATCATAAGTTTCCCTCGTCACCTGAATCAGCGATCCGCTTTGTATTCAGTGACAAGTTGCAAAGTTATTGTGCCTGAGTGACCAGTGCGGCTTACACTCTTGACCCTAACTTTGCGAAGTCCTTGTTTCTGAGTCAACAATATGCTCTGTACTTAGAACATGGTACTTCACAGGATTCGAGAGCAAATAACTTAAATCTTAAATCAAATGTCAAAAACGAGAATAAAAATCTCAACTCCAAAATAAAACGGTATTTGATTGACTAATGGACTGGTCGGTAATTTACCATTATGGTTCAAGTTAGATTAAAAATTAAAAATCTTAACTTACCATAAGAAACTCATGAACAAATGTCACATGCATAATCACCCAACAAGTTACATTTCACAACTCTTTAGCCTAGACATATAATTTTTCGAATCCCTTAATTAGAGGTTCTCGCGGTTATTCCCGAGGTAATTAACATTAGGGGCTTGCGCCCGCTGGAAAGAAAGAACTCACAAAATAATAAACCTTCGCGTGAATAGAAATTCATATGAGTTCTCTTCTCTTCATTTAGAAAGGACTTATATCGAATTGTGACGCGCGAAGGGTATCTGGATAGATCTTTCTCTTTCCCGCGGATATTCAGTTTATTTTTTCTGCGACGATAAAAAGGTCCAGACTTGGTATTAATAACGATAATTGATATTAATTATAATAGTTATATAATAATTAATAAAAATAATTAATTATGTATTAATTAATTAATTTTTAATTAATAATAGATAATAATTTTAATTAGTGTTATAATTATTGAATAACAATTAATATTAATTAATATTTAATAATTAATAAAACTAAAAAATAATAATTATTAATCATTAGAACTAATTAACAATTAATAATTAGTAATGAATATTTAATAATAAATAATAAGTAGTAATTAATAATAATCATAAAATTTTTAAATAAAACATAGTATAATAATTACAATAATAATGATAAAATGATTAAAATACTTAACAAGTAACAATAATAATTATTTATTTAATAATAAATAGTAATTAATAATTAATAATAAATAATAACAATAAATAATAATTAGTAACTAATTAATAATTTTAATAATTGTAATAATTAGTAATTAACAATAATTGTATGAATTTAAATATTCTGTAACATAAAAATGTAATAACAATAATTGATAATAGTTATTTTAATAATGATAACAATAATTTTTATTAAAATTAACTTTTATTAATAACTACTTATTAATAATAGTTATTAATAATTATAGAACTAATAGTCACTAACTTTAAAGTTCTAACCTCAACATACCACGCCAAACGACATTCACTAACCTTAATCTAACACTAAGATTAAAATTAAAATTAAAAGAAGTTGGATGATTTAGCCTCCAATTTATCTTTAAAAATAATTAACACATATTTCTCTTGCTCAGTAAAAAAAAATTAAAATTAAAATTAATAGGTAATTACAAGCTCATACACAGCGTTGTTGTAGGAACTAGGAAGTTCAATTTGATCATCTATGCAAACGATCATGTAGTTTAAATACGTCATTCTATCTGTCCTCCGTATACATTGCACTTTCTGTTTTTTTTTTTTTCCTTCTTTTTTTCTTTGTTTCATTTTAATTTTTCATTTCCTACAAGCATAAAACATGCAAGACGTCCGTCAGTGCTACAAAATAGTGTCAACTGTCAAATTTTGACGACGTTGTTTTGTTAGCTCGGAGATTTTTGTCATCATGAAAAACCATTAGAGCATGCAGAGTAAATAAGAAGATTAAAGAAAGGCAGACGCAAAAAAAAAAATAATAATAATAATAAATAAAAAGAAAGAAAAAGGAGAAGACTGAAGAGAATAAAAACAATGTGATGTGATTATGTTGCGGCTACTAAATTGGATAAATCTGTCAGGTTCGGTGCGCAATTTAATAGCGTTTCAAAAGTGAAATTTGGTTACAATTTTGAATTGTGCTTCAGAATTCAGGAGGAAAGTATCGAACTTAATATTTATTTTTTTTGTTCTTACGATATATTAAAAAAATTCAACATTTTTTTTTAAGAAAGAGGGAGGTCTTTGTTATCTAACTTTTTCTGAAATTAAAAGTACATGTAAGGCTTGAATACTTGATCTCTTGGAGGCCAGCCTAGAACTCTTACCACTGAGTACGTAATTCAGTAAAGAACTCTTACCACTAAGTTCTTTCAGATCGTAAGAACAAAAAAAAAATATTAAGTTCGTAAAAAACATTGAGAACCATTTTTTTAAATCTGAAAAGCAGTATCGAACTTATCATAAAAAAAGTGTAATTTAAATCATTCTATTAAGGATATGTTGTTATTTTAAAGTAGAATCAGTATGATTAGTGAAATTACATGTCAAGTTTAAATTCTTTTCTTGGCATCAACTATTCTCCTACTAGTGATTATCTCTAGTGTGGCAATTTGTTCAAGTAGTTTAATTTCAACATTTTTCAGATCATCATCAAACAAATTTGCTATATGCATACAAGAAAAAATGTTTCCCATCGTACAGTCTCTAATCTTGTTTGGGATCAACTCTCCCTCGTTTTTCCTTTTTTTTTTAAAAAAAAAAACTGATAAAGCTCCATCTGTCAAATTTAATTACACTTTTTTATGATAAAAAAAAAGTATGTGATCTGCTTTTCAGATTTAAAAAAATGGTTCTCAATTTAATTCCAACAAAATTTAATATATCCTGCCATTCTACAGTTAACTAATTACTAGTTTTTAGTACATCGCGCGATCTAATATAACAAAAAGTTATATAAAAGAATGAATAAAAAAGTCTATGGCTAATTGTGAGATGGATTTGATTTGCTTGGAGGCAACTTCTTCAAACTCTCCCATAGCCCATTCTTCGGCCTTCCATTTGAATCTCCAATTGACACCAGATGATGAGAATCAACGGTGGCAGATTGCATTAATCTCCTTGTTCTGATTATTTCCCTTGTTGAATTTTTCTCTCTTGAAATGGTGAAGAATGGAGCTTTCGTGCATATTGGTAAGTAGATGAGAAAGAAAATAGAGAGTGTAACTATTGACAAAGCTCTAGTGCTTGTTTTCATGGTTTGTGTTGTGGAGGAAACTGGAACTTAATGAATATGTCTAAGTGATAATTAGTGTGTCTCTCTCATATATAGGCATAATATTTTCTCATCTTTTGTGGCAACTAACTTTGTAACTGGCATGTATATTACCAACGGACAAGTGGTCAATGCACAACTAATTATGGCTCCGTTTGGATTACTTAGGAATAAGAGGAATAACTTTGTGAAGAGTTTGGATTGTTTATAATAAATTTACGTCTAGGAAGAAGCTATTCCTCCTATTCCCATACGATCCAAACGGGGCCTATGAGAAAGTTTAATATGCACTATAGTACATAAAACTTTCTATGCACCACGGATTTTTTTTTCGGAGATATTTTTGTAAATTGACAAATTTAATTTGACCAATCTAATCTACATATTGAAATCTCATATCAAACCATTAACAATTTTTGCTATTTTTTCGAATTTTTTAAAACATGTTATTCACAACATTCCAAAAATGACATGTTTTAAAAAATTCGAAAAATATAGTAATAAAATCTCAAAAATTATAAAATTTGGTTTGATATGAGATTTAAATATGTAGATTAGATTAGTCAAATTAGATTTGTCAATTTATAAAAATATCCCCGAAAAAAGTCCGTGGTGCATAGAAAGCTCTATGCATTATGGTGCATATTAAATTTCTCACTAATTATATGATAAATCCTCAAGTATGAATATTTTTTTGTAATCTTATAGACTATATTTAAAATTTTTTGGTTATTAAATTAAATCATATATTGATTTCCATTTTTTTTCTGGCCCCAATTCAGTTAAAGATCGCTTGATTCATGGATTGCTGCATTGATAATGCCACAAAGGACCAAAAATGTGGATTAAATTAATGCACAAAACAGTGAAAGCTGATTTTTGCACATGATCGTCTGATAATATTCCAGATGCACATCGCGGTGCTTACGTACGGCTGCCAGCTAACGAATTCTTAGATCCGGCAACAGTTAATAATAACTTGAGAAAATAGATAAAATGATTCATTCAAACCCAAAAACTACACAATTAAGTGTCCATAATTTAGAAGACCTTTGTGGTACAAGTAAATGTGGCGACACGGCGCCCTAAAAGATATAACTCAGCGTGTTCTAGGGAACAAATATTTGATTTAGCGTTGTAACAGTAAATTATCTAATAATATAAAAACTCAGAATTTCGTATCCAATCGTCTAAGGATAAAAATCTTCTCCTTTAATTTAATTACAAAATGGTCTTGTCGAGGAAATCAAATAGCAATGACTATATTGGAGACTAAACTCGTTATAACTCTTGAAAATCAAACTATTTTGAAATGGGCTAAAATTAGCTACGACTGACGGATGGACCCGTCAGCTGCGATTATATCTCAACTTTTGAGGTTCTAATGACTAATCTAAACCGTTCAATGCGTCCTCCATATTGAAATCTCATTAGAGACCAAATTTTATATTTTTCTGATTTTATTTACTATTTTTTTGAGATTTTTAAAAATCATGGTTATTGAAGGGTCTAGAATCGTTTAGATTAAGAATTTTGTAAAATACCAAATAAATATTAAAAAATTTTAGAAAAATATAAAATTTTGTCTCCAATAAGATTTCAGTATGGAGAACACATTGAACAGTTCGGATCGACTGTTTGAATCTCAAAAATTACAATTTGATCGTAGCTGATGGTTTCATCCGTCAGTCGCGACTGATTTTAGCCCATCTCAACTATTTTTGGATCTGATCAAAGTTCTATTTTTTTAGCGGGGGATTTCATTTCATTTCGTTAAAAAATTCTTGATCAAAATGAATGGATTTGGTGTCATTTGGTTGAAATTCCTATGTAATTAGATCCAACGAAATTCTATAAAATCCGATAAAATCAATTGAATTGAAATGAAATCCCCCGATAAAAACATTTTGATCAGGGCCTTTAAAGATCATCATCTTGAAAACTCTACTAATTAATACGTGCATCAATTCCATCATGTCACTTTATTGACGTGGATCTGATGTGACAACCAACGCTAATTTTGAGTCCGTACTCGAGTTTGAACAAGAGTCAGATATCTCGGCTCGCAATGCGTCAAAATGATTGTAACAGACTTATTCCTAAGCGATCCACCATTAAACGTTTCCCTAATTAAAACGATTAACTACAGGCGTATTTTAGCTTGTATTTAAATATTTAAAAAATAAAAGATAATATATATCTTTCAGTAAAAAAATTTATTTTTGAAATATAAATTTCATAATATACTAAATAAATAAATATAAATATCCCGGATTTGTGATATGCGAACCTAAGGTGAATCCATGTCCTGGCACACAAAAGTTATCCGCATTATCCGATAAGAAGGGCAAAAGTTATATCAGAATTATTGTCATCGCTTGATTTGCAACTATGAGAGGATTTCGTTTATCTTTCTTATTTTTTAAAACAATGGTAGCAAACTTATTAATTAAAAAATATTTATAATAAAATAATTAATTAGATAAATTATGGACAAACAATAATTAGAGTATGATTTTTTTCCTTTTTTTTTGAAAATTTAATCCACGCCACTCCGAAACTCTAAATTTGAAAAACATCACTCCAAAATTATGTCTTCGAAAAATGTCACCTAAATCCAATTATGTTAGATTCTACCACTTATATAGTTCGTCCTAATATTTTGTATGAACAAAATACCCGTTCTCAAATATTTAAAAAACAAGTGAGAAAGCTTATAATTTAATTTTTTTAAATTTAAAAATACATACATAAAATAAAATTTAAAGTAACCTAACATATTTTATCTTAAAAATCTAGTTTTTGACCATCTACATATTCTATAATATTCATGTCCAAATAATATTTTAAATTTAAAAATTATGCTTGGACACTCTATGTCGCTCCCTCTAATACTTTATTGAAAGTTTTGCTACTGATATTCAGGGAAACTCTATCTTGATTTCTGAAAGACTGAAACGCAATTGTTGGAGTAAGTTAATATTTACTTAAAGTAAAGCGAATATATCCTGGCTTTCTAATCTTGCTCATATGGCCACGTCTCGTGCTATCTCTTGACTACAATATGACATACTTCTGACTAATAAAGTTTTGTGACTGATATTATGATAACCATGTGACCAACTGACCATTCACGTGAGAGCAACCAGCTTGAAATATATTTTGGTGAAATTTCTTCTTATTCGTTGGGTTGTTACTTATTACATTTGAGGAGCACTGTCATTAATTTTGAGTTCTAAATTAGGATAATCTGGTAATGCCTTATTTAGAAAATTTGCAAAATAATAAATTAATAATGATGATGGATTAATTATGGTGCATTATAATGCATAGACACTTTTGTGTCATGATCTTATTTTCTAGTATTTTTGTAATTTGACGAATACAATTTAATAAATTCAATCTATATATTATTTTTAAATTTTTCACTAATTTTTCAACTTTTTTTTTATTTTCTTACTATTAAAACCTTGTATTAAAAAATGAATGTTATCCACTACTCATTTATTACTCATTACGTGAGATATTATTCTGTAACTTATAAACAAAAGCATTGTAAACTTAGATGAATTGATGAAAGAGATAATAGAAATTCTGAAATTAAAATTGAGAATATTATCTTGTTTCTTTCTTTCACTTTATTGTACAGACAGACATTGATTAATGGCAAAATCAGTCATATACCCTCCAAATCTTCTTCAATTAGCCAGATACCCTCCTAATCTTTAATATTAGTCATTTATCCTTCAAATCATTATTATCACAGTTATTTACCCTTTTTATTAATTTAAATGATATTTAAATTCTGAAAATTCAATTTTTAAATTTTATGACTAAAATATTCTTATCCTTTTATATCTCAACTATTCCTTTTAACTCATGCAGAATTGCTAAAAGATGATTCGTTTTTTCCACCAATATGCACGAGCAATTCAAGTTATTTTGTTTTTACTGTCCTCTTCTTTCTTCTTTGATTCGATTGTAAAACCACTTTGATTTTTTTTTGTTATGTACTTGGCATTATTGTTTCAGTTTATAAAATTAGGGCAACAAACAAAGATTCGTAAATCTGACTCCTTCATGTTAATTTACTCCCATTGAGAATACCATACATTGCTTCTTAAAAAATAATCATCAACGAATATAATTTTTTTGTTTGAAACTAAGAATTAAAATATTAACGATAAATAAGATGTTATTGCTTGTTGTTAAATCTAAGGTTGGTATTGGAAATGAAATTCTCAAGAGAAGGAGATATAGTATTTCTAATAGATAATTTGGTTTTAATTTATTTATATGAATTTATTTCCATATAATATTTTTTCTCTTTCCATGCATGTCTGATAAGATTCGAAGTTAAGATGGAAAAGTGACATTGTAAATCGGTCTGGAGAGGAAGTTGCGTGAGGAAAGGACGGGGGTATTTTTGACTAAAAATTTGAAAATTGAATTTTCAGAATTTAATATCATTTATAAATTAATAATAAGGGTAAATAACTATAATGAGGATGATTTGAGGGATAAATGGCTAATATTAAAGATTAGGAAGGTATATGACTAATTGAACACGATTTGGAGGGTATATGACTGATTTTACCTTGATTAATTATCCACTTGACAAAAGCAAAAGCTACAACAATCATGGCAATAGAATCTGCTGCGCCCTCTACTAAATCGAACTACATAAAGGAAGAAAATGAAACGATACAGAAAACAAAGAAAAAAATAATAATTAATTTAAACTTTAACAGAGGAAATGAAGAAGGCAGCCGCCGGAAAGGAAAACTACTGTTGGAGACTTGTTTGCTGTCTTTGCTATGCTATCAAGGAAGCCGAGGAGAGAGAGCAGACTCCGCCACCGAGCCCTCCTCGACCGAGTCGAAAGAAGCCTACTGGTCAATCAAAGATGGGTGATTTGATAGATGGACAGAGGCCTACGGATGTGGACCCCACACGTCTGATCCCTAACCCTCCGCAACAAGCACCACCAGAGAATTCATATGCTTGGAGTAACGACTTGGGTAGCATGCAGTTCCTTCTTGCCGGTCCGCCTCCAATTTCTGAATAATAAAAATTAAAATGTGAAGATGGCGACAGATAGACCTGTCAAACGTTTATAATGTCCACGAAAATGGACTCTTACGTTTAATGTTGCGTTTATTAAATATAATAATTTTTTGTTCCGCTTTATGTTTCATTTGTTTAAACGGCACAAACGTTAAAACGTTATAAATGTTGCTTCCATTTTTTTCTCCAAATAAGCTATCTTAGACTTCATCCAAATCACATTTTACAAATTGTAACATAACAATTTTGTAAGTAAAATTGAAAGTCACTGCATATTACACAAATCAGTTCAGAACTCATGATGCAAATAAAACTCATAACAGTAAAAATATGGTTCTGTAACTCAGTAAAACCAGACAATTTCTCATAAAAAAACCTAAAAACAAAAAAAGTACAAGGTTGAAAAATAAATACTCTGTTTTCTAACAATTTTTTGTCAAAGTACAAGGTTGAAATCACAAATCACAAACAACAAATTCCAAGAACACAGAAAATTACTCAGTTTTCTATCAAAATCATAAACATGTCCTTATACTAATTCAAACAAATTTACAAGAAGGTCCTTAGAAGCTAATTGGATCACATATTAGTCCCTGAAGTTGTACAAAAAAGGAATATAGCCTTGTACCGACCTGGTACAAGGTACAAAAGGGTCAAACATCTATCCATGATCCTCACACTAGTCATAGAAGTCACCAGTGGTGAACCTCAACGCAAAAGCTTGTCAATAAAAATAAAAATGTTAAAAAAACATAGCAAGCTATCACAAAAGCAAATCAATTCAAAGCAAAGTCACAATCATTTAAAAGAGATGTATGCCAGTAAAAACAAAAATATTTAGAGAGACATCTGGCCTCAGAGTTTGATTCATCATTGACCCATGTCTGAAATCGAAAGCCAACCAAAAAGCCAAGAACAATGTCTGAAAAAGTCAAAAGAAAGCCATGAGCAACAAGAAAAAAGTCAAGAGAAAGGGAAAGAGCTGCCTGGTCAGAACGGAGGAGGAGTTAGAGTTGGAGCTGGCGCAAACGGAGACAGATCCTTCTCCAATGTTGAAGGGAAAGAGTTGCCTAGGTGTGAGACAGTGAAAGAAGAAGAGGTGTGGCTTCATTGTAGTAATAGAGGAGAGGAGGTCTTTGATGGAGGCAATCAGAGAGGAGAAACAATCGCACGACGATCTGCCTTGCCATCGAGCACTCACATGGGTTGAGAGGTTGCACATACCTCAATTTGTCATTGGCAGTGTGCGAGAGAGACAGAGAAAAGAAAGAGATGAAGAGAGAGGAGGAAGAAGTGGAGATGCGGCGCATTCTTGGTGAAACCCTTATTTGCTCCTCGTTGCCTCCGTCATTCCTCTGCAAATATTCCATCTATTTTGAGATATTTTAGATAATGGGTTAATGATTTACCACTACCATCTAATGGGCCGTTTAAAATGAGGCCGATTTTCATTTGCTCAAATGCAAATAAACGTAATAACGGAAATAAACGTAACGTAAGGGTTCAGTTATGTTTACGTTACGTTGGCTAAAACGTAATCTATTTTTCATCCATTTAACGTTCCGTTCAGTATTAACGTAACGTTAAACGTTAAAACACGCACATATTGACAAGTCTAGTGATAGACATACATTATTGGTTGGGCCTCAAGCCCTCAACCACAGGCCCAAGCTCAGCTTGTCTCGTTAGTCATTCATACAGGGAATTGCTTAAGACAATCAAAGTCTTAAGCAATCAGTCAATCACCCCTGCGATTTTAATCTCCTTCTTTCTGATTCCTCTGCTCCCTCTCATTCAAACAGATCGCCTCCTCTCACGCGCCTCCCCTCACGCCTCCATTTCCTTCGCGCCTCCTCTCACATGCCTCCCTTCCTGCCTCTCTCTCCTCCGCGCCTCCCCTCACGCCTCCATCTCTTCCGGCTCAGCCTCTCCACCGCCTCGCATCCGTCTCCGTCTCACCTCCGCCTCTCGTCTCATCCGCCTCACCTCCACCTCTGCCTCCCCTCACTGCTCCCTCTCCTATACCGATCAAATCTTGCTGAGAAAGAAAGAAGTAGAAATAAAGAAGGATAAGAAGAGAAAAAAAGTTTAGATCTAGTTCTGTTACAACTTGAGAGTAAATAAATTATTATAAGAGATGATATTAATCAGTATAAGGGAGTAAATAATATTTATATCTGATTCTGCTGTTTTTTGGGAGTAACTAAATTACTATAAGGGAGGAAATTGATCAGTATAAGAGAGTAAATAATATATACAACGGAGTAAATAGTATTCATATCTGATTCTACTGTTGTTTGGGAGTAACTAAATAGCTATAAGGGAGTAAATAACTAGTATAAAGGGAGTATCTAATATGTATGAGGGAGTAAATAACATTCAGAACTGATTCCACTATTGTTTGGGAGTAACTAAATAACTATAAGGGAGTAAATAAGTAGTAGTAAGGGAGTGTTTAATACAAGTAAGAAAGTAAATAATATTCATATCTGATTCTGCTATTGTTTGGGAGTAACTAAATAGCTGTAAGGGAGTAAATAACTGATATAAAAAGAGTATCTAATATTTATAAGCGAGTAAATAACATTCAGAACTGATTCCACTATTGTTTGGGAGTAACTAAATAACTATAAGGGAGTAAATAAGTAGTAGTAAGGGAGTGTTTAATACAAGTAAGAAAGTAAATAATATTCATATCTGATTCTGCTATTGTTTGGGAGTAACTAAATAGCTGTAAGGGAGTAAATAACTGATATAATAGGAGTATCTAATATTTATAAGGGAGTAAATAACATTCAGAACTGATTCTACTGTTACTTGGGAGTAACTAAAAAAATACAAGGGAGTAAATAATTAATAGTAAGAGAGTATTTAATACAAGTGAGGGAGTAAATAATATTCATTTCTGATTCTGATAACTGCAGGGCTGGGCTGGGCGACGGGAGGGCTGGGCGACGATGACAGGACTGGGCAACGATGACAGGAGGGCTGGGTGACAGAGAGGAGAGGGCTACGCTACGGCGACGGCATGGCCGTACGACGAAGAAGGGATGGCTGCGCGACAGCGACGACACGTGGTGCGCGTGGCAGAGGGATCATGTGAGGAGAGGAGAGGTGCGTAGGAACGGAGAGGAGGGTGAGCGGAGGGGAGGCGCGTGGGAACGGAGGAGAGGTGAGCGGAGGGGAGGCGTGAGGACACGATGGGGAGGTGAGCGGAGGGGAGGCGTGTAGGAACGAGAGGTGAGCCGAGGGGAGTGGAAGGGAGGTGAGCGGAAGGCAGGCGCGTGGAAACGGAGCGGCTCGAGTGGAAGAAGGACGTGAGTCTTTCCGTTTTTGACAGCACATCTCTTTCTACTTTTAGATATGATTAGGTATGATTAGGTGATTGCCTTACACACATGGACGGATTTACATTCAATAAAGGGGTGTCAATGTCACCCCTTTTTTTTGTAAATACTAATACTAATATTAATATTCATAGTAATAAAATGCAACTTTGTTAGACGCACCATATGTGTGAACCCCAAAAATATTTAGATAGTTTTTCATTGTTGAACCCCATGCCTAATTTATAGTATCGATTTTTGTGAATTTTTTTTTTTTGGAAAGATCGCCAATTTATATATGCAAAGTGTTACCATAATAAAAAAAAAAGGCAGCAATATAACCGAATAGAGATTATTTTGTTGTTGCCTTAGTTACATCATAAGCCAGCTGCCAGCCTGTGCAATTAGCGAAATCACATCATGCAAATAAAAGAAATAAAAAAAAGGAAAAAAAAAGGCTATGCAGTGATTTGCTAATGCCCCTTTTCGCTTCGAGCCTTTCTTCAATTTTACTTTACTGAAACCACTCGAGCGACTCTCTCCTCTTTGCTACTTGCGAGATCAGATAGAGAAAAAAAAATATTCATCCGGACTTTTGCTCCTTCCTCTAATTCTATTTTTACAAGAAAAATAGATAACAAGGTACTACTTTTCAAATTTCGCCCTTTTTTTTTAATGAAATCAATTATTATTTTCTGCTTATAACATCTTAAAAGTCCAATTTGAAAATTAAATTGTTGTTTGAAACAAGCCTAGAACATATCCAATTTTAATTTGTATTGTTTTATTTTAATGGTAATTAACAAAAACAGTAAAGTTATTTGCTATCATATAATCATATTTATCAAACAATGCAATAATTTTATTTTTTTTAATTCTAAATGCTTAAGGGCAATGTTTCTCTATTAGATCGAATATGGAGAAATTTTAAAAAAGACGACAACCTCAAGATGATACTTCAACATCTCAAGTCCCTAAACGGGTTCAAGTTAACCCAAAAAACTATCCAATTGATCCCGCAAAGCGACCGAAGATTTTGGAGTACCATCCAAATGAGCGAGATGAAATTCGAAGATTTTACTTAAATAGAGGTCCAAATCAACCAAAAGCATGTCAATTTGAACCAGTTGAGATGTCAATTTGCAAACTGGAAGTGGATCAAATCAAGAACTTGGCCTTCGAAGACCAGGTGAGACGCGCTGGGGTTCTCATTATGGGTGTATTTTAAACTTTATTGCAAATTTCTCTTGTATAGTTGATGTGCTCGGAATAGTTGGCAAAGATAGCACGAAGCAAGAGCAAAGAGCTGAAGCAAATCGTTTGCAAAAGTTTATGCAAGATTTTGATTTTGTTCTGATGTTGCACTTAATGAAGAATGTGTTGGGAATAACAAATGAGCTTGCTTTAGCATTGCAAAAAAAGGATCAAGATATTGAAAATGCAATGTCTCTTGTAATAGTGGCGAAACAGCGCTTGCAAGTTTTTAGAGAGGAAGGATGGGCATCTGTTGTAGATGATACCTCTTCATTTTGCAAAGAACATTCAATAAACATACCTAACATGGAAGATAGGTATGTACTTCAAGGTAAATCTGCTCGTAATGCTCCTCATATTACTTTCTTTCACCATTATCGTGTAGAGGTTTTTTGTGCAATTATAGATACACAATTGCAAGAGCTTAACAATAGGTTTAATGAGATAAATTCAGAATTACTTCTTTGTGTGTCTTGCTTAAATCCAAGAGACTCGTTTCGAGCATTCAATACAGAAAAGTTGGTCAAGTTGGCTTCTTTTTATCCTTGTGAGTTCTCAAAGCCAAGTCTTTTAGCTCTTCCAAATCAACTTGAAAATTTCATTGCCGATGTGCGTACAATGAATGAGTTCTCTAACTTAAATGGACTCAGTAAATTGGCTAGAGTAATGGTTGATACTGGCAAGCATAGAGTGCATTCACAGGTTTACTTATTGTTAAAGCTGGCATTAATTTTACCGGTTGCAACAGCATCAGTTGAGAGAGTCTTTTCAGCAATGAAGTACATTAAGAATGATTTGCGGAATAAAATGTGTGATCAATGGATGAATGATTGTTTGGTGACTTATGTTGAGAATGAGATCCTTGAGGAGGTAACCAACACTGCCATATTACGTCGATTTCAAAATATGAAACCTCGAAGAGTACAATTAGATGAAGAAGATAGCTAGAACTTGTATGTTTAATTAGAATGTATTTTTTATTTTTTTTTAGCTTTTAAGTAATGGATGTATGATGGAGACATGTATTTTGTCTAACTATTATTATTAAAAACTGAATATTTGAAGTAATAATGTATGATGAAGATACGAAATTCAATTCATCTTAATTTAATGCGATAATTTAAATATGATTTATTTAGTGAACCCCTTATGATATTTTCTAGCTCCGTCCCTGCTTACACACTGATTGTATCAGCTCCGATTCATACATGAGTCATGACTACATGAGAGCGAGACACCCATTATGAGCAATTCCCGAGAACTGGTGATTGCTGAATCAATCTGATTCCATTGTTGATCGTTCCACTCGTTCCCCTCCCACTCCCAGCTTACAACCCTTATCAATATCAATAATTCAAAGCAAAACCCAAAATATCTGCGTCGGCACTCTTCGCCACTCCAGTACTCCACTCCTATATACGAATGGACTTGGTGTACTGCAGTCACTGTGGTGATTATTGCCAGCCTATCCCTGACCCTGATAAGGGCTACATGTATCATGTCTACTCTCAATTATCCTTCCCCAATCCCCCTTCTTTTCATTTTTTATGTTTAATCTTATACCCTCATCTAACTCAACCGAGTAATTTTTGTTATTGTTGCTTTTATTACTTTCTGTTTTTCTTTATTCAGGCAGGGGAGAGATAAGTTACATACTTAACTGCTTAGATGTGGCTGGTGGAGACTCAATTATTGATGAGGCTCGTAAGTTTTATCAAGTACATATCTTCTTGTTAGGTCATGTTTTACATTAAAACCATGATTCTGTTTCTATGCTGTGTGCTTTTCTGTGCCTTCTTGCTTGTGTGAGTGCTCTTCCATCCACTCCACACTCCACTCCACTTAAGGAAATAATCTGGATGGAATGAGCTGATAATAAACATTGTCTGTAATGGATGAAGTTGCATATCGGAAGAGTAATCTTTTGCAAATGCCTACTTTAATTGTTGGCAGAAATAACTGGTTTCTATCGGTGTATGTGCAAAACTTGGTACTTTAGTTAACAACACTTGTTGTCATACTTAAAATTGAGTTGGATCTTTAGTTAATAACACTTTTTTAAATCTTTCAAGTTGGAAAGGTTCTTTGGCTAGTAAGAATTTTCAAGTGTGTATCGGTTATTTATCTTCACTCTTCAGTCATGTGATTATTTCTACTGTAGTTACACATAATTTTGATTTAAATGTTTCATGAAATGAAGATAGCTATTGACAAGAATTTTACGAGGGGCCGAAGAACCACTCATGTTGCTGCTGCTTGTCTTTACATAGCATGTCGGTATGTACTGCTTATATATTTTATTAATGAACTTTTTGGTACCTTGCACAACATAGCATGCCATGGTGGCTTGCTTAGATTGATGCCTGTGGTTTATTGGACCATTATTAGATCTCTTCAAGCAGATACATATCTGCACCACTGGTGACATGCGAACTGGTTGCTTCATAGTTCCTTGCTTATCATCATCATTGCTTGACCATAAGATTAAATAAAAGAAAGAAAAATAAGGAACAAGAAAAGTTTTGCAATGAAATATTAACTGTTACAGTTGGACTGGTACATACCAGTGTGGTTTCCGTGATAGACAGTTCCAATAATTCAAATTTACAAGGCACTGGTATATGTGTATTTTTGTAGGAGAAACAAGAAGGCCTACCTGCTAATAGATTTTTCAGACTACCTGCAAGTAAATGTGTAAGTAAAAATTTTCTTTATTTTTCTGCTTAAGTAGATTTATATATCTTGTGATTAACTTTTTCTAAATTGTTGAAATTTATTGTTTCAGTTATGTGCTGGGTGCTGTTTTTTTGCAACTGTGCAAAGTTCTGCAGCTTTCAGAGCATTCAATTATACAAAAGCTCGTTGATCCAAGTCTTTTTATCCACAGGTTTACCGAGGGTAAGTACTATGTTGTATGTTTTGGCTGTACCAGTATAATACAAAATCAGGTATGGGCGACTGTCATTGACCCAAACTGACACAATGGCTTCATGGGCTGGGACCTGGGAGTCAGTATAATCTGTTGTAATACATGGTATGGAGTGGGTAGTTAAGATAACCCAGACCGTTTGATACAAATTATATTTATTAATTTATTTGAATTGATTCGTAGAATAAAGCATGTTGGTTCAGGACGGGTCAGATGCGAGTGGGCTCATCTCTGACCTGATAGTAAGTTAGGTTAGGTCCTATCCTGTTTGAAGAAGAATAGTAAAGTATTGGTGAGTTTACCTGACCCAAAATTTTGCCACTCCTACATTTAGGGTATTGTACTGTTATGTAAAGCTAGCCTTCCTGGAAAGCAGACCTTTCTCCAACTGACATCATGATTAAGAGAACCTAAACTAAGGTAGATTCAAATGGTCATTGATTGTCGGGCTACGTGGTGGAAAAAATGGCACATTTAAAGAAAAAATAAAAATAAATCTCAAGTAAAATGCTAGAAAATATTTTTCTTATTCTTTTAGGTTTATTGGGTAAAAAGAATAATGCAGTGTCTGAGACGGCTTTAAGGATAATAGCTAGCATGAAGCGGGACTGGATGCAGGTTATTATTTTGCCTTTTATTATTTACATATTTTGAATTTTTCTTTGCAATTGGTTTGCTTTTCCTTTTTCGATGTGTTTGAGTTTCAATTGGGACAACCGTACTTAATAGCATAGAAGCTATTTTGGATACCCTTTTGGTACCTGAGGTTTGAAACTGTTTAAGGGCATTAATTGCAATTTTGTATAATTTACGGGATGCTGATGCAATTTTGTATCTCTGATAAAGCAAGAGTTCCAGTGTATCTTTATTTTTTTTTATGTTGTTTCTCAATGCAGACGGGGAGGAAGCCTACTGGATTACGTGGTGCTGCCTTGTACATTGCCGCTTTTTCTCATGGACTTGATTATTCAAAATCAAATTGTAAATTTCTATTCTTTTATTAGAGATTATAGTTTGTAACTAATAAATTCCCGTTCTAATACATACTTGTCTAATCAGGTCAATGTGGTGCATGTATGCGAAGCAACACTGACAAAACGACTAATTGAATTTGAAAACAGTCAATCTGGTCTTTTAACGGTACCTCTTCTCCTCTTCTTTTCTTTATTAATAAAATTTTCATCTATATACTACCATTACTATATGTTGCACCTACGTGCAGACCACACAAAGGGCCACATAGTGCAACGAATAATATTACCTTAAGTGGCTAGATTGATATCTAAGCTAACAAAGGCAATTAGAATATTAGAATTATATTACTTTTAATTAGTTACTTAAATTAGAGATTTCCATATCTCATGTATCTTTCTTATTTTCTCTTCTATTTTATATCTATATAAGTGTACTGGAGGATGTTAGAAAATAATAAGAAATATTTCCAAAAAATCTCTTTTCTCCTCTTTTCTCAATTTCTGTATCTTTTCTCTCTGTCTCTCTTTCTTTTCCCTCATCTGACCCTAACACTATCTCAGCAAGATGTTATACTTACTTACTAGTGCCAACCTATAAGCAATGGGGACTGATGTGAATTTAAAAAAAGTATTTTCTTTTTGTATATTTTGTATATAGATGGAGGAAATTCTAGTTCAAGCTGATGAATTGGAGAAGGAGATGAGTCAATCAATTTCAAAGCAATTACCAAAAGCTGGTGGACTACTTTGCAAACACAAGAAACAAAAGGAGATTTTCCATTTTGCACATGGCCTTTGCAAGAAGTGCTTTGGAAAGGTACTCACATGCATCGTTCACTACTGAGTGTTTTTCATGTTTATATTTTCTATTTTTTTGTTTGTATTTGATGCTTCATTCTTAATCCTAATTTAACAATACAGAGGCCACTTGTAAAAACAAATAGAACTGCCAAAAGCAGATAGGGAAATGAAAGACACTAGTTCCTTGTATATTATGAGTTTACGCAAAGCACTGCTACAATGCTAAATTACATGTGTCCATATTGTGCACAATTTTATAAAATACATCTGACTTATTTGATCATAGTTACCTAATTTTCTTATTAACTTCATTGAACAGTTCATGAAAATATCAGGGAGTTTAGATGGGGCTGCAGAGCCGCCAGCCTTTCAACGGGCTGAAATGAAAAGAAAAAAAGCTGAGGCTCAGAAGGATGAATCCTCTTCGAACTTTTCCCTTTTTGACCAAGATAGTAGCCGCACCATGCAAGTATGTCCTTATTGCGGGGCTGCTAATTTTCAGTGGAATTTTGTATGGCTATGTCAAACCCAAATTGAACTATCTATGGCTGATCTAATGGGTTAATGGGTCAGTTTTTGGGTCAGTTGGCTCATCATATACAGCTAGAGTCTCATGAAGAACAAAGCACTCAAATGCTCGAAAGTATGGTTAGAAAGAAAAATTAAAGTGGTTTGGTGATAGTACTTTCACAACACCAATCATTAACAATTTGGCAATTGTCTCTTTGGTTTTAAATCGACTCAATATGTTACCTCATTTATCCCAGTAATACACTAGAAGGCGTCTTGGAGCCCCTAAACATATTGTCACCCTTGAGAGGGGTTGGCTCTGAGACAGCCTTTTTCTCCTAATGGTAGGCCATTTTTTTTGTTCATTTCTCTTCAGTAAACTCTCTTTGTACATTGCTTTATAGGGCAGGGATACTGGTAAGCTTAAAGGCTTTTCAGATGATATGCAAGATGAAACACAAGCATCTGGAGTTACTGATAAAGAAGGTAAGCTCTGGAATCATTACCTTAGTTGGCATTAGCATTTTCTTCGTTCATTAGATTTATTATAGCTGTAATTCTTATATTAGTTGGAACTTAATGCTAGCATTTTTTATGAGATTTATTATAGTAAATATCATTTGTTTACTGTAATTTGGATGAATTACTTCAGACAAGTAGCTTATGAGCATTCTGTAAAGGTTGCAAACTGGTGTTTTTTGGCATGTATTAAAAAAAAGATAAGTATTAGAATGTCATCTTACTTAAAAATTTTTATTTGAAGGCCATGAATCTGATGTTTTGCTAGATGAGGTTAATGAAGGCGATACTGAACCTGAGAGCCTTTCTGATATAGACGATGTTGTCATGTTGAGGTAATTAAGGACCTATTTTTCTCTCTTTCTGTAACAATGAAGAGGAGAAACACTACAAAAAGATAATCTGGGAAGAAATGAACAAAGAATATCTCGAGGTTGTGGTTTGCCAGCATCCCTTGACTATAATTGAGCAACTTTCTTACTTGTTGGTGTTGAGATGTTATTAATTTACTACATCTTATAGGAGCTGGCATTGAAGGAAGCTGCAAGAAAGGAGGCTGAGGAGAGGGAACCACGAAAAGTATTTATTAATGATTTTAGACATTATGTTTTTGTCTTCTTTTCTATTGGTTAAATGGTTTAACTGATTCTTTAACTTGAATTATTTAGATAAAACATCTTCAGCTCAAAGGAACATTAAAGGCCAGTATTTGTGCACATCAGTGCATATGATCTCAATATATCAATATGATGTATTAGATGGATTTTTTGTTTCTCTAATTTTAGGTTAGGAAGAGGAAACATGAAGGAGATGATAAGAATGCAGGTCCTGCCAAAACTCCCTTTGAGGCAACGTGTAATGTGCATGTGCTCAAGAAAAAGGTACTAGTTTATCTTTTTCAAATAAAATAAACCATCTTTTTTTTTTTTTTTTTGGGTATGGACCAGTCAATTTTCAGTGGCAATATTGTGGTTGATTGAAGCAGCATATCGACCACAATTATTCTGCTCCTTGGCTCCTTGCATTACCTTACTGTCTTGGTACAGTACCAGTGTTATACATTCTTATCTGCTCCATTGAGTGGCTAGCAGAGTTGTTATTAATCTCTTTTTTTTTTTTTTCCATTTCAGAGTCTCGCATCAAAGGTTAATCTGGATGCGGTGGGAGATTTGTACAATGTAAGTCATTTTCTATTGCCATACTGCTGAAGCCAGCCATTCTGGCACCACACTAGTTTAATACTTAGAATGATTATTTTAAATTTCTTGTGCTCAGTTCATGTAATAAGTAGATTAATCAATTAGAAATGGGTTGTATGACCTGGTAAATACAAGCAGTGGACCTGAAAAACCTTGACTGTTGCACTTGAGAATTAATTTATGGTTGAACTTTGCTCAGAATCAGATCCTTTTGGCTTCAAGTGCTAACAATATACTAAAGTTTAGTTGGTTGTCTAATTAGTTGCCATGTTATATTAATGGAAAATAGATGGATGATTCAACCTTTGAGAAAGAGGAAGCTGAAAATGGACTCGATGGATTTGAATATATTGATGAATTTGTTTTTGATTAGCTTCTTAAAAATTGGTTTAAGAAAAGTACGTAATACGGCGCTTGTCATGTACGTTAGTTTTAGTGCTGCTTGCCAAATTGCTTGCAATTAATTAATTTGAACGGTTATGTACGTTAGTTTTAGTCCAAGGATATTCCAATACAGAGATCAATTTTAACGGTTTGGATCGACCATTTGAATTTTGGATATCGAAAAATGACTCAAAAGAAAAATGGATGGCATTGTCACCCGTGGCACATTAGCCATTATAGGTGGAGAACTTGGGTTCTAGGTTCACCGTAATACGCCGAAAAATTAAAACTAAATTTATAGTAATATCGAATTTCGAAAATAAATGGAAAAAATTTTAAATTTTATAAATAGTGTTGTAGTATCGATGATACTAAAATCCGCTAGTATCGGATTCCCGGAATTCTATACTAGCTTCTCTCTTCGGTAAGTATTGTAAAAATATTTAAAAGAAAACAAAAAAATTCTGGAAAAAATAGGAATTATTATTATGAATAACATTAAATATTTTTTAAAATAATGTTACATTTTTTGAAGTTGGTCTCTTTCGTTTTGTTTATTTCTTTTAACCGTTCTATGTTTTTTTAACATATTTTTCACCTTGTCACAATGACACTCAAGGTGGATCGGTCTAACTCGAATAAATTAATCACAAACTCTCAATTGAATTGAGGCTCTAACCAAATCACTCAAAAGTCTAGCAATTCATACTAAGGGTTTGGTCTAAGCACACTAATCTCAATGATTTTGCAAATTCAATGGTCAAACACAAGAGAGAAAGATTATAGCTGGTTGGAGCTCAAAAGGAAGGAATTTTCAAGGTTTCAAAAGTGTCAAACCAGTCTCAAAAGGACTGGTATAAATAGAAGGCGCCAACAGCTCCAAAGCAGTCAAAAATCAACTCTTGCGTAATACAACGTTATATAGCATTGTAAAACGGTTGAAATAGCCGTTGTAACAACAAACGGTAACAGACAAGTCCGTTGTGCAACGTTCTACAGCGTTACACAATGTTTGAGCTAACAGCTAAAGCAGATGCTCGACAGTTCTGTTGGAACGTGTCAGAACGTTGTGCAACGCTAAAGGACGTTACACAACGTTAGACCAAAAGGAAAGGAGGCAGCTCTAACCAAGTCAACAAACCTTGTCAAAGCGTCATAAGACGCTGAATATCGTTACACATCGGTGGTGTTGCACAACGCTAGATGGCGTTGGCTAACGCAACCTGCAGAATTGCATGTAAAAATGGATATTATGCCTACAAGCTGCGTGCATAGTTCATGGATCATGCATGCAGCAGCACTGTCTGAGCAGCGTAGAGGCGCATGGCTCAGACAAACGTTGTCCAACGCTGTATAGCGTTACACAACATTAATGCAGGAATGTTGTGCAACGTTATCTAGCGTTGCATAACGCTTTGACAAGAAGGGAGAACTAATTTTCAGATTCTTCTTATCATGATGCAGCGTTGCACAATGCTACTGAGCGTTATGTAACACTGCCTCAACCCTGTCAGAGATTTTGCAATTTAAGAACGAAATTTATGAATGTTGTGTAACGACATATAGTGTTGTATGACGCTGGATAGAAAAGCTGAGCATTTTAACAGCAAATTGATTGAGATTAGTTTAGAACTTAATTATACCTAAACTATTGACTCTAACTAGTCCAATGCAATCTCTTAAAGCTCCAAAACTTATGCCACTCTTGCTTTAAACCATTTTTAAGTAATTTAGCTATAAATCACTAAAAAGAAACATTAGTTGAGGGGTTTGATATTATGTTGCAAATCGAAAAAAAAATGTTTAAACCAACATGCACCCCTATCATTACGGTTAAATCACCGTGAAATCCCTTAGAGTGTACTACAACAGTAAAAGTGCAAAACAACGTATATATGCTGGGGAGAAAGAAAATAAGAAACATACAATGAGGGTTTTGCAAAGCTATATCCTGCAATGGGCCAATCAATGAATGTCGATTTGAATATATACATCGACATAGTAAATCTCTTTTTTTTAACTAATTAATTAAATTTAACTGTTACAAAAATCAATGTAGCGCTGGATAATATGCATTTATAATATATAGTGTATCTAATGTTCCTTATATTATGAACTTAGTACAATAGTGTATACGAACCCCACTTTTTATACTTGTTTCTGTTATTTGCGTGGTAATTTGAACATGACCGTTCCCTGATGTAAGTTTGGGTTCCCGTTAATTACACTCTACATATGTAGGTTGCAATGGATTATAAAGCTCCTCAGACAAATCAAAGCGTATGTCAAAATCTATACAACTCAAACAAAAGCATCACACACTGCCTGTGTGCCCTGCTAATTGTTAATTTGCTATGAGATGTTGGAAGCGTTGCAAAGTCGATAGGCAGCATTGCATGCAGTCATGCAGATGGCAGGAGAGGAGACAGAGAACAGAAGCATTACTTTCCGTGCAAAAAGCCTCTTTTGACTATAAATGTGCATGCATAGACTAGACTCCATCGGAAACAAATTAAAGCTATTCTTCCATGCATATGATATGATATACGTACCGTTTGCATATAGGAGGGAAAAGAAAACTCACCAGACAAACACATGCTTACAAGACACTCAAACAACAAGATAACAAAAGGGAAAAAGGCATGCATTTCATGCATTGCGAGGGAGAGCCATTTAACATGAGAACAAGTCCCTTTGGAACAACTATCTTGGATCTGATATATGCTAGCTAGAGAGAGAAACAGAGAAAGAGAGAGACTAGATGCTGTCGGAAGCTAGCTACATAGTGAAACACTCTCTCTCAGGTCATGTCCTTGTCATGCCATGCATGAAAGTGAGAGTCTCAGAAAATTGAAAACAGAATAATTAGCGCTTTCAAGTTTCATGCCAAATTTCCTCTCTCACGTCAGTGATATAATTCAACTTGTACAACTTTCATTGTCATTGCATTGAATGCTATACCAAGGCACCTAGCTAACTAGTCATGAAATGCACTCTGCTCTCCCTTCATATATATCATCGATAATGGAGATGCTCCATCTAAAGTCTGTATCTAAGCAACCCATTAAGCCAAATTTAAGTACATGATCAACATCAAAAGAACCAGCATTTTAATAATAGAGTAACTAATGATAATGCTTTTTGAGTCGAGGACATGCAAAAATCAAAGTGAAGGATATAACACCTCTTCTAAGTGGATATTTAAAATTTAAAATAAAAAAAAACTTTTCATCTAAAAATATTTTGAACACCACAACAAAATTTGGAATTTAGAACATATATAAAACAAGTTTTTCTAGAATCTAATTAATTTCATTTTCTTTACTTAGCCATCTACCTTTATGAACAGGTCTTGGCGTCCTTATAGTTGACAATGATATATAATATTCTGTTAAGTAATCGAAAAAAAGTGAAAACTTATTAAAATTAAAATATCAAAACTCTTGGTACATCAATTAATTAAATAAGTCGTTATAGTTGACAATGATATATAATATTGTGCTTAGTAATCGAAATAAAATGAAAAATTATTAAAATTATAAATATTAAAACTCTTGGTACTTCAATTATAATTAAATATAGGTAGTAGAATTTTTTTCAAAAATCGTTAATCCAATTTGTTCTGAACCCTACAAAAATTGTTGTTTTTTGAAAATCTGAAAAAAAAATACTTAAAAATTTGAAAAAAAAAATGAAAATTTTGGTCTGCAAGGAGATCATATTTGACGGTTCGACTCATTTTTTGAGATCCAAAATTCAAACGGTCGATTCAAATCGTTCAATTTGATCACAATATTGAAATATTCGTGGAGACCAAATTTTTTATTTTTTCAAATTTTTTTGCTATTTATTATGATATTTTAAAATTGGAGGGTCTGAAATACTCTAATCATAATGTTTTTAAAAGTAAACCTCACAACAAATTTTACATTTTTTTTTTTTTGCAATTTATTATGATATTTTTAAAAATTTTTATAATTGGAGTATTTCAGACCCTCCAATTTGAACATATCAAAATAAAGACCAAAAAAATTTAAAAAATATAAAATTTGGTCTCCAACGGTATTTCAATATGCTGATCAATTTAAACGGTTTGGATTGACCGATTGAATTTCGGATCTTAAAAAAATGTCTCAAAAAAGATATGTATAGCACTCCCGTTTAAATTCCATTAGATCTCAATTTTTAAAGTTAAATTGATTGATCCAAACTATTCAATATGATATCTATATTGAAATCTCTATGTAGACCAAATTCAATATAAATTTTTTTTTTAAAATATGAAATTTGATCTACAAAGAAAATTCAATATAGAAAAAATCCCATTGAATTGTTGGATTGGGGATTTAAACTTTCAAAATTGAGATCAGACAAAATTTAATTGGAAATACAGTCAGATGAATTTGATTGAATCCATTCTGGATTTGTCAGATTAAATTTAAAAGTTTCATAATAATCATTTATCAAAAAACTTGAAGCTAAACAATTAAATTTTTTAATTATTTAATTAAAAGGTGAACACGGCTATTAGATCGGTCAAAATTTAATACACATCCTATTTACATAATCAGAACAAAATTATCATTTTTAAATTGGTATAATTTGTTATAATATAATAACCTTTCTTTTGAAGATGTAAAATGGGTTTACCATAAAAAAAAATAGTTGCATACTAGAACTTTTAAACTATAATCAAATACCCATCACACTTACAATTAATAATTTTAGTTTCTCACTATGCAACCTATACTGATTTACCTCCGTGCACAATTAATAATCTTTTACGGAACAGTAATGAATATGACGATTTAATTTATTCTATGTATTCAATTGCAGGATGTGGCGGGAGGAGGATTCTGTCGTGATGAGGAATGGATTATATATTGTATGGGAAATATTTTCCCATATATCTAAATGTCCATATTAAAAAAAAAACAGTATGTAATATAAGAATATTATGTTCGGTATAAGAATATTACGTTCGGTATGTGAGTTCCGCAATTTTGACTAAATTCACATATGCGTTTAGAGCTGTGTACAAGTCTCTTCGGCCATCATGCATCTCGCCATCTGAATTCTGAACACATTAGTTTAATCACAAATCTGAACATTTGTGTTTAATTGTAAGCCTGGCCTATTATTTTTTTATTTTAAATATTAGTACTCTGTTTTGATAAGCATAGAATATAAACAAATTAATGCAGGTTCTTATATATAGGAAATGAGCTTATTTCGTCACTTAAGTGTACATAAGACTTTTGTTGACTTTTTTTTCTATTAATGGAAAAAGTGATTGAAAGACCACCAAAAGGTAAAAGAAATTAGATTTCTACGACCGACGAAATTTCCCATCAAGGAATCACAGCCAGTTTTCTATAAAAAAAAAAAAAAAAAAAACCCCAAAAGAAAAAGAAAAAATGAATCGCCATTCATTTTTTACTTTTACGTCACAGTAGTTCGTTTGGAGATGTGACACGACTCAAGTTTCACCCTCCGAAATACATCGACTGTGCATTTTTAGATTAAAAAATGACAAATTTTGATCTTTTAAGAAAGTGCTTGTACAATTTTACACCCAAATTTTGTCAAAAAGCTCTTTAGCCCCTCACTCCCTTTTCAAACACTATGGCTTAAACCTACGGCCCTTGCATTGTGCCAATTTCTGTGGTATACTCTTTTTCCGATCTATATGACCCGCCGCGTGAATTTCAACATAGAATCAAGCACGCCAGAAACATGGTAGATGCAGAAAAAGGGTAGAGAAGAAGAGAAGCACCGAAAGAGGGAGGAAACAAGAGACACAAAGCCTGAGAGAAAAGTTGGTTATTATAAAAATGGGGAGTTGGGCCTTGGCGTTATATGGCGTGGCCCATGGGCCCACAGTTAGTGGGGGCCCACACGCGTGACTAAGGCACGCTTTACACACGGATGGAGATGGATCCTTCTAAAGGCTTGCGGGGCCCAGATTCTTTTGCTAAACTTCCCCAGACTTTTCCCCCAACAAAGCTGCTCAAGCTGCCACCTCTGCTCGCTTTTCATTTTTTCTCTTGACTTTTTCTCTGTAGATAAATGGAGTTTTTATCGGTATGTAAAGTTGATTCTCCAAGAAAATGTTTTTACTCATTGCGCAATTTTACATATACGATATTGTAAGTGATGCATTATGTATCTCATACAAATTACAACAAATTATTTTCTTTTAGTTTCTTTTCTTATCAAGGTTGCCAAGTCAATTATTTTTATTAGTAAATACTGTCGATTCAGTCCAGTTGTCATAATTATCTTAAACTGTTCTTGGAAGGATTGGTTTACACCATACTTATATTTTACTTAAACGTAATAAACAAATCATATATGCTCAGCGTGAATGAGAGTTCGTTTTGAAGGCTTCCAACAATCCTCATTCACTCCACTCCAAAAAAAGAAAAAATTTTGTTATTCCCATATATGTTGAACAATTCCAACAACGAAAAGTAAAAACAAAAAGGGTGATTTAGATATATGCCACTGAAAAATTTGAAATTAGAAAAATGTCATCACTAAATGACAAATTATTTTTATGACATTACAAAACATTAAAAATTAGTTTTATGCCATCGGACAATTGAGATGACCATTTAACCCTTTTAAATATACCACTATAAAATTTGAAATTTGAGATATGCCATTGTGAATGAAATAACGAGTTTTATGTCATTACAAATCAACTGGACTAAGATGAACATGCCTTGATTTATTATACCTAATTATTTTAAATTATTTTTTTTAAATAAACAAGAATATAAGTGGAGCGAGCATATCAATGCATCTAGAAAATATAATGGACATCATAGTGTTTTGTTGTATTTTTTTCACACAACCAATAAAGGACTAAAGGTAGTTATGTAATAAAGAGGAAAATACAGACAGACAAAAAAAAATCATGATTACTCTAAATAGTACTATCGGTATAACAAATAATGAAAATTTTCTTTCTTGAGTGAGTTCATTTATTTTCCCTCCAGCGCCGTCTTTTTATTTTAGATTAGGGTTTATTTTCAAAAGGATAATTTGGTCATTAATAAAAATTATGACATGTTAATGATGACATTTTTAAAATATATTTTATTTTTAGAAAAAAATAGTGGAAAAAAACTAATTTTAATAATTCTATAGTGGCATAAATATAATTAGCAATCTAAGAGTGGCATTTTCCAAATTGACAAAATTTTTAGTGGCATAAAACTAATTTTTCCAAACAAAAAAGACAGACGAGGCAACCTTACTTGCTAGAATTTGAAGATTATTAGTTTACAGTAACGTCATAATCTAAACAATGATTCATGAGAATAATTATATCATATGATAATAAATAGATGAAACTGTTATTTTTTTTTTCTCACAACCGTTTGAAAGAAGTGACAGCTCCAACAAAATATTGTTGCCGCTCAAGATTTCAATTAAATCACTAATTCCTTTATCTTTCGGAGCTGATCAAATTTTCTCTCTTATTTGGACTTTTTTTCTAGAAGGGCCGAAATTTCTAATGAAATATCAAAAAGACTATGAACTTTTAATTTTTTCTAAAATGGTCAACAGTTCACCACATCTCTATGCACCTATCTTTTATTTTTCCAAATTAAATATCCCTTGTATTTGCGTAAAAAAAAATCCTAATTAAAATTGTGTGCACTAAATTAATGTACCGACTAAATTCTATAAAAAGAACTTAAATAGTTACATTTTCTTAAATATGGACATAAATCATGAACCATTCAAATTCAAATGTAGTAAAACAAATATTTTTTTTTAATTGAACTTAGTGACGAAACTTTAAGTAGTTCAAACATTTATCACTGATCCGATTTAATTTTCAAATATTCGGCCTCCTAAACAGTATCAATTTATTTTAACAATTAATATTCAGTATCCAAGAAGTATGTACTAATTGTTAGTTTCTAGTTTTCTATATACTACAAGAATAATTAGCAAATTATAATTAATTGATTATTTAAAACTTACAAATTGAGAAAGAAACTTAATGTGGTTGCAAATAAAAAAACAATCAAATAATTTCTGTAATTTTTTATTAAAAAATAAAGCCGTTTACAATCAGTGCATACAATTTTAATTAGTGCACGCAATTTATTTAGTGAATGTTCATTTTCTTTTTTTCCGCAAAGTAAGGGTCATTTAATTTGGCAAACAAAAAAATATGTGCATAGAATTGTGGTGAACCGTTAAGCCTTTTTAGAAAAATATAAAAGTTTATAGCCCTTTTTGATATTTCAATAGATATTTCGGCCCTTCCAGAAAAAAGTCCCTCTTATTTTGTTTGTGCAAAGGTACCTTAACTAGGGTTTGAATTTATTTTAGAAGAATTAATTTTACACTCAAATTAACCTTTTCGAGTAAAATAATTAATGGTGCAATTTTCTTACAATTTTGTGGACACAAGTGGAGAAGTGTAGGAAATAGAAATGGGGTAGTTTCTTTGAGGCTTTCTCGTTTGAAGTTACAGTCGTTGTTTGTTGGGCACTTCAGGAAACCATTTATCTCTGGCGCTAAGCAGTGTTGTATTGTATATATCAAAATCTAACTTCAGACTTTAGTCTTGAGGGATTCATTTCTCAGCATCGTTACCACACATGCACCGTGTGCACGTATGCTGATATATATGCCTTAGCAAAAAAGCATGCTGCGTACTGGGGACCCAATAGGTGTGGTCCACGTAGTCTCGTACGACCTGACATGTACGGATCTGATCCAAAGTTTTCTACATGTCGTCATGGAAGACTTAAGAGAGAGAGAGCCTTGCATAGGCATAGCACTAACACTACCTCTGTGTGTTTTTTACTGTGCAGCTTAGATAGCTTGGCCCAATTAGAGAACCAACTTTTAATACAGTCGCAAAAAATAATGCATCTCGACTTCTTGAGTGAAAGGTGGCAGGTTCGAAATCTGGCTGGGGGTCTTTCATAGACATTTAATTTAAAAATAAATAGGATGGCTTAGACCTCCGATTTATCTTAAAAAAAAAAAAGCTTGGCCCAATTAAACATAGTAATTGTGATTTGTGATGAGAAGCTAACAACTTAGACTAATATATTTAGCACGCCAAGTACTTTATTTTACTGCTACATATATCTTTATTAATTTACTCACATAAAGCAAATATAGTTTGCATATTTTAGTTCTTTTCTTTTATTCAACTATATAGATCAAAACAAATAATGGAATATATATGTAAGATGTATCCATCAAAAAGGAGGCTTGATTGCACATTCTGTTTTTGTTCAAATTTAAAACTGATTTCGTCAATCAGGCAATTTGACTAGCGAAGCAATGTACATATACTGAACAATTAATAATAGTTATTAATTAATGAACAGTTTTGTTTTAGAAGAGAATAACTTTCACTGATGAGTTCAACCTGTTACAGACCATGCGCCAACGCACTTTGGTCTACAAATCTATTTAATTTAGATTAGATCCGAGGATGCAGATTTTGTTTTTTTTTTAATAAGATTTAAACTATTTTATAATAAATTAGAGAAAGTTTAATAGGCACTATGACGCATAGACCATTCTATGCATTGCGGTTTTTTTCATCAAAATTTTTACAATTTGACAAATCTAATTTAACCAACCTAATCTACATATTTAAATCTTCTAAAAAACTAAATTTTACAATTTGTTGAATTTTATTACTATTTTTTCAAATTTTTTAAAACCTGTAATTTTTGGAATATTGTAAATAGTGATTTACTTTCAAATTAAAATGACAGGTTTTAAAAAATTCGAAAAAATAGTAATAAAATTTTAAAAATTGTAAAATTTGGTTTGTTAGGAGATTTCAATATGTAGATTAGATTGGTTAAATTAGATTTGTCAAATTATAAAAATTCCGATGAAAAATGCCGCAATACATAGAATGGCATATGCACCATAGTGCAGATTAAACTTTCTAAATAAATTATGTTGTTGTTTTGTTTAATAAATCTTATAATTTTGTAGGTGTGGTAGGTCGATATGGAGATTTTTAACACAAAAATATGGAAATTGGATTCATTTAACTAAATAAAAATTAACATAAGGCTTATTAATTAAATTGTTCGCATTCCATTGTTTCTACAGCTAATGATCTAGTAATTGACTCCTCTCACCGTTTCACCCTCTTTTATCTATGTTGGCCCCGTTTGTTTGTGACTTAAAGGGTGCATAACTTAAGTTATGCATTCTTTAGTCATCAAACACCTCTTACATAAGATGCCTTAAAAGTACATAATTTATGTAACCTAAATAGGTTGCATAAGTTATGCATGGTCCCCTTTAATTTTTTTCCCAACAATACCCCTTATAAATAATTAATAATAATATTTAATAAGTAACAAATAACTAATAATAATTAATAAATAATAATATTTAATAAGTAACAATAACTATTAAAAAATCATAAATAATAATAAATATTAATTATTATAAATAATAATAATTAATAATACTTTTACAAGCAATATTAATTATTAATAATAATTAAAAATAATTAATATTAATGAATAAATAATAATATTTAATAAGCAACAATAATTATTAAAAAATCATAATCAATAATAAAGATTAATTATTATAATTAATAATATTTAACAAGTAATATTAATATTAATAATAATGATTTAAGAATAATAATTAATTAAAGGCATGAATATAAGGGCATTTTAGTCTTTTGACATGAATATATGCATGCATTAAGTTAATCATCCTTACTACACAACCAAACATGTATTACATAACACTACATAAACACTTAGGCATTCTTAATTTATACAATCCTTTACTGCACAAACAAACGCCCCAAAGAAAAAGAAAGAAGAGAAGCAACAAAATAATTATTTGATGAATGCAATATAGGGACACTATGGCAGACCTTGCTTCAGTCTCCGCTCTCCCAAACCTAGCATTAGATAATGTCAGTTCTCTCTCCCCCTCCCCCAAGCCAACTAGCCAAGTAGTGCCGCAGCCAAAAGCTGCGCACATCCAATTATAGATTGAAAAATTAAGGAGCGCACAACAGACCCACTTCTATTTAAAATATGCTTCACTTCCCCAGTTTGATACCTTAGGCAAAACTAGTACAAAGTGCGGGAAAACAAGATATATAAAACGTATAATATTAATTAAGTATTCTCACAAAAAACAAACGTACAATTAATAATTACTTGACTTAATTGTTACTTTCTAGTATACAAAAATTTTAATTAATGTAGTGTCTATTGCTGCATGCCATAATTTAAAACGTGGTTTTCAATATGCTTAATTATGGATCCACAGCATCGTGGTCGTGCATGCATATGCGGCATGCAGATACAGATATAGTACAATATGTAATTGTGTATGCAGATGTTTATCCTATCAAAAGATTTTGAAATTTTTAATTTAAGTATATTTTTTAGTACAAATAAATAAATACAAAAAATAGTTAATTTGTATCTTAGATTTTAATTAACTGACAAATTTAGTTTTTAATTTGATACGTCTAATCAATGGAAAATATAAAATAGTTACTACACGTTAATTATTGAATAGATGGTGCAAAAACATATGTATACTGTTATAATATATAATACATAATCATATAACAATCGTATTTCAAAACACTCGTCCTATTAAATAATTAATTGTGACAAATTAACAAACAATCTTGCTCTATACTTAAGCAAGAATGAATGGAATCATAATTCCAACTTTATTATTATTTTTTTAATCGATGTGTATGTTGGGTGCAATGAAGATATATAGTAAAATGGATACTGACGCTTTGTATGTGGGGGGTGATCTCTTTGTAATAGGATTGACAAGGCACAAGAAAAGCCAACTACTCCCTGTTGCCAAAAAGTGACAATTAAGATGATCCTTTCTTGCTAGTCTACACACAAACACAAACTCTCTCTCTCTCTCTCTCTCTCTCTCACGAGACACTATGACTGCAGATGCAGTACACTTTCGCCAGAGATAAAGTAGAAAACCTTAGAATACCGTACTCTCCTTCTGCGTATCACTGGCCTGTTTACAAGATGGAATACTACTGTATATTTCATGCAGTTCTACTTCCTACACGTTTAAATTCTCCAATCAAGTTTTTTTTTTTTTTGAATATCAATTCTACAATCAAGTTAATTACCAATGTGATATTAATATATACTAATTACAAGAGGTTTAAATTAATAGCAGACTTTAGCGACGCTATAGCCAGCACCACAATTTGATAAATTCTATAATACTAAGTTAAAATTTATATTTAACAATTTATATGATGGCGGTAATTTAGCGAACTTTAACATGACTTTGGAGGTTGTTTAGTACATATTTAGCAGCCAACAACAGTAATTCAATTTTTATTGCACATACAAACTCCAATTGACGCAATTCAAAATTCTATAGAAAAATTAGAAAATAAGCTACAACTTTTTCAATTTGAGTAATTTCAAATTTAAGAAATTTCATAGTCGAAATAATATATATAAAGAGCATGGTTTGTTTAGAATTAATTAATTATTTTAAAATATATTTATAGTTTAATAATTAAAGATCTTTTTATTTTATAGTGAGGTAGCAATTTAGAAGATATATATACTTGGTGTACTATTTTGAGAATTTAAAGAATGTAAGCATTTGACATATAATATGATGTTAAATTTAAATTAAAGCATATATATGATGTAATTTACTAGAATACTTGACAGCGCCAGGTGTGATCCCATAAAGTCCACTAAATGATCGCTATCTATTATTTGATATGATGTATATATACGCATGCCTCTGCTATGTCCACTGGCTAGTTAAACCTTTACTAATTACTTCGGTAATTACTAATTAGAAAAAACATTGCTTGACTTCAAGTTATAAGTCTTATTTGCATGGAGCTTACTTCCTACTGTAACTAGAATTTCTGTTTGTATAGTTTTATTGTTTATTTGTAAAATCTCTCTTTCTTCACGTGATTTGCATCTGTTCACTTGTTTATAGTTTGCCGAGTTCTTATTCTGCGGTGTCATTAGCATTTCTCTTAGCTAGAGAGAAATCAAGCAAAAAATTCTCTTCCTACTGAAACTTAATTTGAACTATTATAATGTTGAGACCGTCTGTTAATTAACAGATTCAGTGTGTTATATATGCCGGAGCACAAAAGTATTTTTAAAGAACAGAAGCAACTAGTCTAAGTATCCTCTGTGCAAACTGAGTATATCACAAATGAATAGACAAGAGAAACAATTATCAAGTTTTAGCAGGTCAAATTTGGTCTGAGGTGATCACTGATCAAAACTGTATTGCTAATAAATAGTATTGACTATTGATAGACTAGAGAATATATATAATTTGGGGTATTTCAAGTATCGGTGGAATAGATTAACTGGCAACTGCCAAGATTGTAGCCAACATAACACAGATTAACTAGCAAATGACAAGATTGTAGCCAAGTCCTACATCTAGCAGAAATACAACAACCTTAATCATAAATGTTTTTGATATTATCCTAAAACAAGTTTAATTGATGCATAATCAGGAACCGCTTCAACATTTAGAATAAAATTAATGATCATCGATGCTTCAAGTATACCCCATTCTCAATTATTGTTTCGAGATGCATGCATGAGGACATCTCAACTCTGATGATCTTAATTAATAAGTTCTACGTCACTACAATTGAAACGGTCGAGCATTCACCTGCATTAATATTAGTTTGTAAACTAGCTATATACTCTTCAAAAGCATTATCTAAAAGATCATATGATCATGGTCGCCATTATCATCTACATTCGCACCATCATCTCCCTCATCTCCTTCTTCATCCTCATCATCACCATCTCCATCACCATAACCATCAACATCATCTCTCATTGCACTATCACCCACAATCATTGATTCAATCATATGTGGTGCATGGCCATCCCCAAATGAACGGACATGATCCTTCAATGACCTCTTGTGCCTGAAATCTGATCCACAAATGCAAAACCATAAACGGCCGCAATTTTTCTCGTGTGTTCGCCAATCTCCACGCACTGCAAATGGCTTTCCGCACCGACGGCATGCAAAAGGCCGTGGGCAGTGTTTGCGCTTATAGTGTGTTTGAAGTGTGCGAAAATCCTTGAGCGGCCGTGCACGTGGATGATCAATGTTATTTCTGCAACCTTCGGCACAACAGTAACATGGCAACCGCATTAGTGATGGTGAAAGTGTTGTAGGAGCCACAACAGGGCCTGGCCTGGTTGGGCCTCGTAGTGAATCGGAGCCTTTTCGGTATTGTGATCCATGCCCCCACATGTGCATCTGCATGAACAAACAATTAGTCTCTATAGTTTTATATTATCACCTCATTTTATAATTTGATATTTGAGAAAAAATATTAAATGGATATGATACTAGTTTCGATTTTTCACTATGTGGGTATTTACGAATATAAAATGCTAATATGCTATATATAATTTGTAGTTTTTAATTATCTGTACGAAATACAGTTGTATGTGTTTAAAATGTCCATAAAATATTACGAGGATCGATTGAAAAATGAAAACAAACTGCAACACACAACAGTGCGCTGGAGTTATATATATATATAATAATTACATATATATGGAGATTTCAGATTCATCCTTCTATATGTCCGATATCATATCTTTTTTCAGTTCTTACTCTAAGAAAATAGTGACGAGTAGTGTAGGCACTGCAAAAAGAGCTACAATATTATGCTAGTGAAAAAACATATGGAAAAGCAACAATAATACGAGTTAATTTAATTATCAAATATCAATACAATGAAAAACAAACCCGAACTTTACAATTTCACACACATATGTTTCCTATTCATTGCATTTATACTTAAAAAATGGCCAAGCAAGTCAACAGCCTTTTGTAAAAATAAATATATAGATGTCTGTTTTTACTCTTGTTTCTTTAACTAGATAACAGTCATGTTTTTGCCTAACTTTAAGTTGCCAGAACAAATGACTTCAAATGAATACCTGCATATTGTTGAATCGATTGAATGTCTTCTGGCATACAGTGCAGGAAAACTGTGTCGTACCGACCAGAATCTCGGCAGGAGACGGTATCCAGTACTGGCTTGGGACATGGTTCCCGCTTCCAGGTGTAAGTACTGCTTGGTTGTCGCCACTTGTCGGATTGACACCAGGTGGAGCTATGGATAGTGAAATTGTCAAGCCAGAGGGTTCAGAAGGAAAAGCAAAGGTAGAGGACGAGACGGAAGAGGTAGTAGAAGAAGAAATGCAAGGAGAGGTGTAAGGGAGGTTAGTGTTTTGGTGACCAGGAGGCCAAAGAGTGAGGAGCAGCATGGATTGATCTTCTTCTTCTTCTTCATGATTTTCGTGGAAGTGCATTATTAGGTTGTGAGGATATTTAGGGCTAGAGGTTTTGGGGCAAATGAAAAGAGAAGTGCTGAAGAGTTGTGCAAATAGTTAGCAAAGAGCCGTTTCTATATATAGAGGTTAAAAGAGAAAAAAGTGAGGTGTGGAATCAATGATCAATTGTTTGATGGACATAGTAGGAAACGAAAATGGAACAAAATGTAGAAAGAAAAAAGTAAAATGCATGTGTAGGAGTATGGGTTGTGGCCTTGTGGGTCATGCATGTGAGTGTATTGTTACATATGTTATTGGTTCTTAACTTGCTCTAAATTTCCACCGTGATGTACACTAGCTAGCTATTGTCTGATTTGATTGATTATTCATTCTTAAAAAGTTGAAAAGTAAAAGCATAATTTCAGTACTCGACATGAGTAGTGTAAGACACACTTTTACCATTTCATAACATTCCAACAGAATTAATTGTTTGTAACATATACATTAAAAAGCAGAAACAAGGGGTACTAAACACCCCCTACCACATAGACAGAAAAAAATTTAATGAGATCCTTTTATTAGTTTGTCGATATTGTTATATATTGTGATTTTATCTATAATATTAATGGCAACTTTGTAACTATGAAGATCAAATCAAATAATTTTCCAATTTTGATAGAGATCAAGTATAACATTTTTCAAGTACGCTCATTTATTCATGGACAGATATAATTTTAATGGCTTGGTAAAATATTTTAAAAGAAGGGGTGATGAACTCCCATCTCGCATATATATTCTAGTCGCATATTCAAATATATTTCAGTACACCGATGAAAGCATGATAATCAGAATTCACAGGACGATATAGAAAGAAAATTAGCTTACAACTCTTCATCAAAGTAAAAATAGATAATAGTGGATGGAATGGACTAATTAAACTCTTAATAAAAAAAAGTGTTGTTTTAGTTTCAAAAAACTTAAAAATTAGATTAATATTAATTTTGCCTCTATTAATTGGTCGACCAATATATCCTATGTACGTAACTAATTATATATAAGCCACGTACATCTCAAGTTAGATATTGAATTCATTTTATTGCGTAATCCAACTGGAGAGCTTAGTTCCAAATTAAATCTATATATATCGCATAGGATACTTCATACTACACCAGGAATGCGAAATTGCGAATGCAATGGGGGTGTTGGGTCATAAACCTAAAATCAAGGTATTTTGGGGGTTTCTGATAGGAGAGGAGACATGAGCCCAGCAAAAGAAAGTATGGGGGGACCCAAAATGGAAATCGGGCCCACGACATGCAGGTGCACGATTTCCGAGGCACAAAACCAAAAAAATTAGTGTTTAGCTTCGATCGATCTTCTCCGCCACATAATATCTGCTGAGTGCTGATCCAGTTTTCCTTTTCCGGATGTATTCACTCCTGCCTTTAGCCTTGCCCCGTTTTGGCTAACTTCTCTTCTTTATCCCTTGACAAAGAGAAAATTGTTTTCTAGACTGGGCAATGGTAGGGATGAAAACGGAGCGGATAAAATCTGCTCCGATCCGTATCCGAATCCGAAAAATACGCGTAATATCCGAACCGTATCCGTATCCGAACATATCCGTATTCGTATCCGTATCCGTCAAAAAAATATGGATGCGGATATGGGAAGACCAATATCCGCTCTTTATCCGTATCCGACATGGATATTATCCGTATCCGATAAATATTAATCCGTTTATCCGTATCTTTAACGTCATAAGATGATTAATATAATATAATTACTTCTCTATATTAGAGAATACTTTTAATTAGATAATACTTAATTTTTATTAAATAAATTTTCTTATAATAAATATTTTTATTTGGACTAGTAACATAAAATTATTTTTACTTTCTATTAATTGAGATGATTATAAATGATAACAATACTGAAATTAATTTTTTTCTCTAATATTGACAAAATACTAACATAGACATGAGTATATTGAATATCATTATATTTATAGAAACTACTATTATAAATAAATAATAAAGATTAAAATGCAATCTGTATCCGACAAAATATATTCGTATTCGACTCCGTATCCGATAATATCCGAACCGTATTCGTATTCGTTTAATATCCGAACCGTATCCGTATCCGAATGCATTCGTATTCGTATCCGTATCCGGAAAAAAAATGTGGATGCGGATATGGGAAGACCAACATCCGCTCCGTATCCGATCCGTTTTCATCCCTACTACCATTATGGTTAATTATAGACCAAAACTAGGGTTAGGTTTCTTGGAGCTCGTGGTTGTGTTCTGATTTGTACAGCGACAGCATTCACTGTTCTTTACTTCTTTTCGCTCGAGTGAGATTGGACGGTATTTAGAGACCTGAAAGGCTAACTCGAGATCCATATTTTATGATGAGATGGGCCTAATGTGAAACCATTTATTATAAACCAGGCATGGGCCGATAATTACACTATGGTCCTTTGTGGCGTCCAATTTTTTTTTTTTTTTTTTTGGAACTAAGTAGGGTTTTTCCCTACCACTTCGCTTTTATTAAAAGAGAAGCCTGATACACAGTTTGAGAAGATCATCCCAGTACAACACCAACCCGGTACAAATAAGGACTAGCCCTATATCACATGCCCATATACAATAAACCTACCTATGATGAATAACACCCATCTACCAAAAAGAAAAACAAAAGTGATTTGCCCTGCAATGCAGGTACAGAAGAATAGCAAACACATCTGAATTACAATCAACAATCTAAAACAACACAGCCCAGCAATAAAAACTTTTGCAAAAGAATCCAGGTGCTATTTTTAAGCTGCCCCTGCAACTGCTTCAGTTGTCATCATCCATCCTTCGTCAGAGATGTCTTCCATCCATTCTTCCACATCCCCTTGCATTTCTTCCATCCATTCAGGCAAGTGAAGAGATTGTGAGCCAAGTTCATCCTCCTCCAACCATTGTTTCATCTGCTCCTTCAGTCCTGCTGACCAATTATCAACCCAATAGTAAACAATGGATTTAACTCTTTGACAATACACACCAAACGTTATAGGAGTTGGTTGTTGAAAACAACATTTATTTCGTTCCAACCAACAAACCCAACAAACAGCTGCAATCAAAATTTTAAGGAAATCTGTTTTGAGCCCCTGAAAATGTCTAATAATACCATCTAAGTCCTCCAATTTTTTTGGTAAAATAGAGCAGTTGAAAGTTGCCAACGTCCATTTCCAGACCTCCTTATTATGACTACAATCAAAGAAAAGATGATCAATATGCTCTGCTTGGTCACAATAGACACACTTTCCATCACCAACCCAACCTCTCTGTAAAAGGTGATCTTTGGTTAGTAATTTCCTTTTACTCAACAACCACAGAAAAATCTTGATTTTCAAGGGAACTTTAAGGTACCAGATATCCTCACAAGACCTATCTATGATCCCTCTATCATCAATCCAGTTATAAAAATCTTTATTGGTTGGTTTGTCTTTTCTGCCTTGCCAAGACACCTCATTGCTATCCTCACACAACTGAGGGACAGTGTGGACATAACTCTGCAACCTTAAAAACAACTGTAACTGAACCAAAGACAGATTCCTTCGAAAATTTATATTCCCTAAGTTGGACCTAATTGTTTTAGAGACAGTAATCAATCTGTTAGAGCATATGTTAAAAAGAGGTGCAAAGTCAATGCTCAACGACACATCTCCTATCCAATTATCACTCCAAAACAAAGTCTCGTTACCATTTCCTACCTTAATTTTTCTATTAATATTTACAATCTGCTCAAATTGCTTGATACTTTTCCAGAATGGGGACCATTTATGGGGTGGCGTCCAAATTTAATCCGGATCATCCGACAGCAATTCAATAGGATCATTAAACCCGACCCAATAGAGGTCTAATGCAAAGTGACTCTGTTTTCCTTCAATGATTTCAACATATAAACTTACAAAATCCAAAATTCATATTCCAACCCTAACTTGTTTTGCTGAAAAAAATCGAGGAAGAAAAAAAGAGAGCATTTTTTCTATGGTCGAAGATCAGAGCAATTAGACTAGAGCTTTATTAGGTGTATCTATTATAGCAAAATTTGTGGACTGCATTTTATATCATATTTTTTAAAATGGCAATAAGGAATCGATTACTTCAATTAGACCAAAAAAAGAGTTCACCAAAGATTTACATCAATTATAGTTGGAACTAAAAAGTAAGTGAAATAAGTCATTATTTATCCACCACCACCAGATATAATCAAATGAAGGAATATTATTTGACTCCATGCATGAGATGGATCTTAAGAGCAAAAAATTCGTGACTTGTGAGTTATTCAAACTCGACTCTAGAAAAACTTAATAGTAACTCTGAATTGGCAAAACTCAACGTGGTACAACTTGAGTTGTTTAGCCCAACTCGACTCGACTCACCAACTCGTGAGTCAACCAATCACATAATAATTTTGTATTTCAAATGTGAGCGAGAGGGCACAAAGGATCCGAAGTCCACAACTAGATTTGGTTCAAAGGTCCTGAGTTTAAGACCGAATTGACTGTTCTGTGGATCCACATCTGCCGAACTCAGTCCTGATGAATAGATTACTGTCTACGGTACTTGGGTTTCAAACACCTTTACAGAAATTTTCAACATATCTCTCAATTCCCTCGATCCTCAATTTTCAAACGGTAACGTGGACGAAACACACGGAACATGTCGTTCCATTAAGGAATACGGTATAATATTTCATTTCGTTAACTGTTCCGTTTTTGAAACGGTATAGAATACCATTAATTTCATTATTCATTCCACTGCCGAATTTTCATATAAAATAGTTTGAAAAGAGGCGAAATGGTTCGAAACGGTATGATTCTACGTTTCGTTTACCGTTTAGTTATTGGAACGAAATCAAAATGGAGTCTATTATTCGTTCCGATTCGCTTAACCGAAACAGAATCACATGTTTTTTTTGTCACGTTGACAGCCCTATGCATATAGCCTATGTTCACATACAAAACACATCTCTGTTCCAAGTTAGATCCTTGTGCTGAAAAATGTATATTTCTAGGCTATGGTTAAAATAAAAAAAAGGTATAGGTGCATGAATCCAGTTACTAAGAAAAAATATACTACAATAGATGTCACCTTTGTTGAGAATGAAGGATATTTCATGAAAAATAAGGTTCATCCTCAGGGGGAGAGTTTAATTGAGGGTGAACCTTGGTTTGATGCAGTTGACTCGGAGAATGAGTGTCCTAACACAAATAACGGCGAACCACAAATTAATTTTGGTCCGAATTCAGTGCATTTCAGACCAAATTTGACAGATGTATTCAGTCCGAATCCAGTGCATTTCGATTCGAATTCAAGTCTAGAAGATTTACAAATGGGTCTATTCGGTCCGAATTTACGTTAATCTGAGCAAAGTGATGAAGAACCAGATGAAGAAATGATATAGTCCCCTCTATCACCACATGACCAGTTTCCTGAGTCAGAGGTAAGTCTTCCCGAACCTGAATCTAGAATTTCTAACCCTGGATATCGGTTCCCTTAAAAGTTAAAGAGAGGTAGACCTCCAAAACAATACAGGCCGGATGAGAGCGATGAAGGTAGGTATGCCATGGCTAAGTTCATGACGATGTCTCACATGCCAAAGAAAGTTAAAGAGTTTGACAAGATCCTTGCTTCGGTTTAAATCCCAAGAAATCTGTTGGAAGCTGTGGGTGATCCAAATAGGTGGATGCAATGAATACATAAATGGATGCTCTTCGGAAGAATAACACTTGGGAGTTGGTGGGCAGGCTTAGAGATAGAAAAACAGTAAGTTGTAGATGGATATTTACAGTCAAATATGAGCCTACTAGAGCAATTGACAGGTATAAAGCTCGGCTGGTTGCGAAGGGCTACTCTCAGACATATGGAGTAGATTATCAGGAGACCTTTTCACTAGTAGCGAAGCTCAATACTGTTAGGATACTTTTATCCATTACAGCAAATCAGGATTGGCCACTACATCAGCTTGATGTTAAAAATACATTCCTACATGGTAACATAGATGAGGAGATCTATATGGATTTTCCATCAGGGTACGGTCACTCGAGTACAAGTTCACTTGCATGCAGATCGAAGAAGGCACTGTATGATTTGAAAGAATCTCCAAGAGGTTGGTTTGGTAGATTCTGCAGTTCCATGAAGGGATATGGATATATCCAAAGTGATGAAGATCATACTTTGTTCTTTTGTAAGAATAAAGGAAAAATTGTGATTTTGATTATATATATTGATGACATTATAATCACAGGAAATGATACTGAAGGAATTCAAGAACTGGAGGAGAAACTGTCTAAAGAGTTTAAAATGAAGAAGCTAGAAAGATTGAAGTATTTCTTAGGAATTGAAGTTACACGCAACAAGGAAGGTATACCTTTATTTTAGAGAAAGTTTGTACTGGACTTGCTAACTGAAATAAGTATCTTGGATTGCAAAACTGTTGACACACCAACCAAACAGAACAACAAGATAGGAGTGTTTCCTGATTTGGTACCAACCAATAAGGAACAATACCAAAAATTGGTAGGAAGACTTATCTACTTCTCACACGCTTGACATGATATTACCTATGTCGGGTCTGTGGTAAGTCAATTTATGCATGCTTCCAATGAACACCACATGGAGGCCATCATGTGGATTCTTAGATAACTCAAGGAATCTCCCGGAAGAGGTATCTTTTTCAAGAGGAATGAACATCTTTGTGTTGAAGGATATACAAATTCTGACTGGACAGGAGACGTGACAGACAGAAAGTCTACTTCTGGATATTTTACCTTTGTAGGTGGCAATTTGGTCACCTGGAGAAGTAAGAACAAAACAATAGTGGCTTTATCGAGTGCTGAAGCAGAGTTTCGAGGAATTACAAAATGGTTACAAGAATTGTTATGGCTAAAACGAGTGCTAAAATATCTGGAGTGCTATAACAATGAGGAAATGAAACTTTTTTGTGATAATAAAGTTGCTATTGTTATCTCGCAGAATCCAGTACAAAATGACCAAACCGAAAATATTGAAGTAGATCGTTGCTTCATTCGGCAGAATTTGGAAGAAAAAGTCAATAGCATTCATTATGTGAGAACTGAAGACCAGCTTGCTAATATATTGACAAAAAGAGTGTCCAGTACCATCTTTCATACTGCAATTGACAAGTTAGACGTGCGAAATATCTACCTGCCAACTTGAAGGGAAGTGTGAGCGAGAGAGCACAAAGAATCCAAAGTCCACAGTTGGATTCGATCCGAAGGCCCTAAGTTTCGGCCGACATGGACGGGTCTGTTGGATTTTGGCATTAAGTTATTTCCTTTTATGATATTGTAAATATAGAAAGAGATTATTCTTACCCTAGCATATCTGAATTCTATAAAGAAGGCGCATCCTTTCTTCTCCAATCTATTCTGTACTAAAAAATTATTGAAAATAAATTTAAAAAAATGGTGGTGTGTGTGTCGTGGACGTATGCACAAATTGTACTGAACCACGTAAAAATTTATGTGTTCTCTGTGTTGTTTATCAAGTTTACATAAAATATTATGATATACATGATTTTAGGAGTATTGAAAACTTGTCAAAAAACTATAAAAATTTTTTAGTATAATATTTATTTTAGATAATTATTGCAACAGGCACATATTTGAGTTTCAAAGCATATATTACTATAAATCAACGAAAAGAAAACGATCGATAATAATTTTATTGTTTTTAATATTGTATACATCAATTATTATTAATATTGAAATAATATATAAATTGAATAAAGAAAATATTGAATTACATAGTGTAAACACAAAGCAAATTAGACAGCTTGAACTGCCGTTTAAATTTCGAAACTCAAGATTTGCACATATCATGGATCGATCGGCATTGTATATACGTACTTACGTAGTACGTACCAAAGACTCACTTTTATATATATATATATATATATATATATATATATTTATGTTTGGTTTATTTAAATGTTATTGCTTATAAATTATCTGGGTGTCTGGGAAATTTGAAAATTATTAAAAAAATATATTCGGATCTAAGTATTATCATTAATTACCCTTATGCAAGTTAAAATGCTCAATATATGCTTAATGCTAAATTAAATTATGGCCTTGATGGCCACGACAGAGTCTAAGAACTAACTTATCAAATGCTTGCAAATCAATCTATCCTATAGTTCTTTTTTGATGGTCTGCATGACTAAAACCGACTGCTATTTTGTTTTCAATCCTATATTCCAATTTTTGGTTTTATATTAAAAAAAGAAGAAAAAGAAGGAACGATCGATAACAATGTTGGCATGCTACAGTAATTTGAGACCCACTACAGCCAGAATAAAATATTATGAAGTCGCGTCTGCTGCCATGGCAGCGTTAAGGTAGTTGGAGAGGTCAAAATCAAGAGGTAGCTTAATTTGTTATCATGGGAACGGAATGCTTATGGATGTATAAATCAAGGTGCCTTTTATGGGCCGGACTCAGGTAGATTAAGCATAACCTACTTTGATTCATGACCCCAATGTATTTCCAATAATTGTTGTCTCCTGATTTAATTAGAGAATTCTGGTTTAAATTGGAGACCGTTCGTAATTATTAAGGGAATGTACTGGCTAGGTTACTACATTTCTGATAAAAACTGCAAATAAACCGATATACATCGTGAAGCATTCATCTTGCGATAAAAAAATATTTTATTTATTACTAATAAATATATAGTTAATAATTTTATTGACATATTATGCAATTACGTAGTTGTTTCTGAGAAACCTTTTTTAATATTTTTCAATATTTTCATAAAGATCTAATTAATTAATTCTATCTGAGTGTTTCAGAACACCAAAAGTATGTATGAAACTAACACAGCTTAATTATGTATTCGGAATTTCAGATGCAAGCACATCCAATTCTCTCTATAATAATTATTTTTAATTTGAGCACCAATATCGATATGAACACGTGTTCCGTCAAACCAGTGCACGATGCATTAAGATTAATTTCATATATAATATACAGAGAGAGAAAGAGAAATGTTATCGATATGAACACGTGTTCCGTCAAACTAGTGCAACGATGCATTAAGATTAATTTCCTAAAAAAGTTTAATTTCTGATGGATTTGATAACATATATTATATTTAGCTAGGTTCGCCTATTCCAGTTGACAAGTTAATTGATATATAAGAGATAACAATTGGAATTCGTATGACTAGCTAGTGGAATAATAGTAGAAGTGCAAATACTTCTGATTCTTATAGGCTCCGTTTGAATAGGTGTGGGAAGAAGGGAAGAAGGGAAGAAGTATTGGAAAGTGTGTAACTTTGTGAAGAGTTTGAATTGTTTATAATTTTTTTTCTTCCCTTCTTCCTTCTTCCTTCTTCCTCCTTCTTCTTCTCTCATCCAAACAGAGGCATAGTTATCAAATTAAAGATGTATAGAAATTAAAATTAATAATATATACTTTCTTTTTAGTTTCTATATTAATCTTGGGTCGTTTTTCTTTTTTTTTCAGCTATTATTTTCTGCATGAACATAAATAAATCATGACTTACAAATGATGTCATTAATGCATTAAGTCTGTTACCATGGCAGTGTTATGTCAGTTGGAGTGGTCAAGTAGTTCAAGGGTATCTTAAGTGCTAAGTAATTAAGTTTTAATATATAATCCATGATCTAATTTTGTATGTTACCGAATTAGAATTAATTAGGCAAACCCTACGTGCATCAAAGTTTGTTTTGCACATCATGAAGTATATAGAAAATTGATGAAGAGAAAGTACGTACATAAAAAAAAATTCCTTTTGATATATAAGTTTATACTGGCACTCAAGAGTGCAGAAGTTAGCTGATTCAAACAGTGGCGAGGCTGGGCTTGTTTTTCAAAAATAGAGATGCCTGTATGTAGGTATTTCAAAGGGTGTCTAGGATTAATATTTGACTGTGCCTACACTTGGGCTTTTAGCAAACCAATCTGTTTTTCTTTTCTAACATTTTGTTGATCCGATTAGTGAAGACACGAGAAAAGATAAAAAAAAAGGATGATTTGTGGGCCCTACAAAACATTATTGTTTTTTTCCCTCATTCTATTAATATAGCAAAAGATTAATGGAAAAACAATATGGATATAGTTATTGTGTAGGCAAAATTGAATGATAATAAATATCAAGCCTAGGAACCCTTTGAAATACCTATATGCGGGTAATATAATTAATTTGATGACAATAAAATTATTTACGAATATTATTTGTTATAAAACAATATAAATTATTTAAAAATTATATTTTTTATTAAAAATATTATTTTTTAGTTTATATTAATTTTAATATTTTTTTATTGTGTCCATGCTTAAAATAAGTCTGGACTCGCCACTGGATTCAAAGCGTTTCTAGCACTACATTTGTATTTCATATATAATATGCATTTTCATAATTGATTATTTAAATTACCGAAAGAGATAATTAATATGAATGCATATGTCTACAAAGGAGCACAAATTTTTGCATTTAGAACCCCAACGGCCAATTTCTATATTTGCATGCCAAAGTCTCCGATGAAAATCAATTGCTTTTGCGCTTTACAATTAACATTTTATTTAGTATATATTTAAGTAAATCATGCCTGTAGAAATATCGTACATAGAAAAGAAACAAAAAGAGCAAGGATAGTGCAATGTGTCTGTTAGCATGCCAGTGTTATGTTAGTTGGAGTAGTCAATATCAAGGGGGTAGCTTAATCAAGTCATCATGCAATGGATTATGCTCATGTTATGTGACATGATACAAAGACCAATTTCCTACCATAACCAACTGTGATAAGTGACTGCGTCATTGCTCCCGTTGCGTTGTATCCCTCAGTAAAACAGGTTGCAAACTAAAACATCCAAAGCCATGAACATAAATCTCAATATGAACCCAAAAAAGCATTAGAGTTTGTTAGTGAGTAACAATTGATGTTTGGTAACACTTGAATACTACATAGCGCCATGACAAAAAAAAATTAGGTTGCTTCAAATAGATTAGAGAATATGAAGGAAACACAACAATTCTAAGCTAGCTAGGCTCGTTCCATATCTTGGTTTACAACTTTACATGCATGGGGTTTATGAAAATAGTTTGAACTAATTTCATTGTTATTTAGTGTAATATCTTTTGACTAAAATGAATAACAGCGAAACTGCCTCAGTACTAAACAATAAAATTAATTAAAAGTGTAATAGATGAGGTCATATAAATTAAGTAAATTAATCAGTATAATAAGAAAATCTAAGAAAGTATGAATAGAGTAACCATGAACGACTTACTTGAGATAACAGGGATGTGAAATAAGAACAATGTTAAGGACTTGTAATCTAAATTAAATCAAAATGAGAACATTTTCAGGAATCACTTTTGAAATATCGTCCGGTACATTGAGTATGCAGTGAAGTGGTAAGCTAGGTCTATATAAAAGAATTACTCTTCGTAAGTGGCTGGTGAAAGGCCAAGAAGGCATGAAAGCCACACTAATTATAGTCTAGTTGGAGTTGCCTATAAATTTGGTTGTAATTTTAGAGAGAAACTCATCTCAAACTTGACAAGTGCAATGATGCAAGAGACAACCAAGTTGCTGCACTCACCACCAAAGGTTAGAATGGCATCCAACTTTTTGTTGCACATGCCTCTTAATTAACTTGCTCTCAAAAGCTCTTTGAACTCTTTGGTTGCCAGATAAAACAAACTTCGAGTTGCAAATTAACTAAATGTACTTTCATAGTACTAGCACATATAGACCAGCTGTGAGACAGTTATATATATATATATATGCATGTATATATATTTACTTCTCTTTTTGCATGTTTAGGAAAGATATTAACTAAAGGGTAAAGTGATGGTGCTACATATATATTGAGAAGTCAATCTGGTTTTTAGTGATGCACAGTAGACGCCTTAAGCATGCAATGTAGCATGTATATACGAATTAATTAAAACCTTTCAATAAACAAAACATAATTCGATCACATTTTCACTTAGAGCATTAATTACCTGCTGTTATTTATCTCAATATATAAACTAATTAATGCAGTTATATATATTAATTTGCAGAGTCCAAAACAAGGTTCGAGCCCGGTTTCAAAGCGCCTCATGAGGAACTCTCAAATTTTGCCTTCTAGAGTGAGCAATATTAATCAAGTAATAATAATTATATATTTTAATGTCTTGTATCTGAACTTACTTGATTGCTAGCTTGAACTCCCTGTTAAGTTAGTTCCGTGATACTGTTTCCAACTCGGCAATAATTAGAATGTTTAAGCTAATGATATATAGCAACTTTAGGGTTACTTTACAAATGTCGCTTTCTACCCAGATAATAAGGTCTATAATGATTGCACACTTTTCCAGAAGAAATTATCATCAACAACTTAAAAAGGTGCTAAAAGAGCAGATGGATATAATACTAATTTATGCAATTCAAAATAATAATACAAGAAGAATCAACAGTTCTCAAACTGACAATGCTAAATTCCCCATGCTCATTGTCAAAAAAAAAAAAAAAAGGTACACGTGCCAAAAGAGTACTAATAATTTTTTTAGTATAAAGTGAATGGCTTACTTTCTATGGGTGTGTTTGGATAAGCCTTGAATAAGGAATAAGAATAAGAAATTTCGGTATGCGTGCTTATTCTTATTCTTGTGCAACCCAAACAACATAAGAATAAGGAATTTGGGCCCTTATTCCTATACTAACAAAACCATGGTATAAGAATAAGGAATTTGGATAAGCACGCATACCGAAATTTCTTATTCTTATTCCTTATTCTTGGCTCATCCAAACACACCCTATATATATAAAGAGAAAGAGTTTTGCTATGGTGAGTTGCAACTCACCAAAGCGTCCGTGAGTCGCGCTCAGAATTTTAAAATTTAGTTCAAAATAACCGATCCAAACCGTCTAATATGATCTCCCTATTAAAATCTCCATGCAGACCAAATTTTATATATTTTTTTAATTTTTAAGTATTTATTTCAAATTTTTTAAAACTGCTGTTTTTGAACGGTTCAGAACTAATTAGATTAACGATTTTCTAAAATTAAAAAAAAACTTAAAAATTTCGAAAAAAAATATATAATTTGGTCTGCATGGAGATTAATTTCAATAAGAAGATCGTATTAAACGGTTTGGATTGGTCATTTTGAACTAAATTTCAGAATTTTAAACGCGACTCACGGACGCTTTGGTGAGTTGCAACTCACCTTAGCAAAACTCTATATATATATACACGAAAGATTAAAAAAAGAAGAAGGAATCTTATTATGTGAATGCAGTGTTGATTTATTTAGGATTTTGTTTGACTGACAGAAACAACCACAAAGAAAAGAGCAAACATTCAACAAAAGAGTTCAAGGGTCACCTGAGAAAGAGCATAAACAACGTACACAGGGATCACCATCAAAAGATGAAAAATCTAAGGTTCCATCTAATCATCTCGATCTGTTGTATTTCTTGCTTAATTTAGGAAAAAAAATTCCATTATACTATATTTTCTAACTTAAGTTTAATATATGTCATGACAATTTAGTATTCACCGAGGCCAATACTGAAGGAGAAAACCCTCAAAGCAGAGAAGAATTTTAGACTTCACAGCGAAGAGAGAGCTGTACGACGTGCCAGTTTTGATTACATGGTGCGAAAAATATAAAGTTATCATATAATAAGGAAAAAAAAAAAGTGCAACTAATCCCAATTCTGTACATTTGCTCCAAGTCCATTTTTTGTAATTGTTAAATTTATGGTTTGTTATTTAGGTGGCAAGCAAAATAAACTCCTTGGAGATAATTAGGAGATTTGAGGAGAAGATCCTGAAGGTACTTTGTAGTTGTCTTGTCAAAGAACTTATCTGAAATTAAAACCGTAGTAACAATTCAAATTTCAACTCAAAATTCATTAATTAATTGTAAGTTTGATTCATGTTTTGTTCATTCATTCATTCCGAGCCACAAAAGAGAAACCAGGAAGAATAAAATATATAAAGAATGTAATTTTTGTAGGGCAACTTTAGAATTAATAGACCGTTCCATGTGGTCTGTCACTGACAATAACAATCAAAAGTTCTACAAAAATATATATATATTTTTAAATTTCTTCTAAGTTTTCAATTAAAATACCATATAAGTCCATGATCACCAAAAGTAGTTTAATCCAGCTATGTTAACAAATTTGGACGTTACATGGTATAATTATTGTCTGCAGGTCATAGAAGAAGAAGAAATAAAAATAATGAGAAAGGACATGGTCCCAAAGGCCCAACTCATGCCCATTTTTGACAGGCCATTTTACCCTCATAGGTACAATTACCAATTATCTATGCAACGTAACTTCACATTAAATAATTATATTTTCATTTTTTTTTTCCTTGCGATCTTTCTTTTTCTTTCCTCGTTATTTATTTTTATGTTTAGCTTCGACTTAGTTTTCTGCATTAAAAACATAAATAAGAAGTAATAAAGTTCTTAATTAAATTCATACATATTACTACAGATCTACAAGGCCTCTGACGGTTCCGAAGGAGCCAAGTTTTCTCAAGCAGAAATGTTGCATCGGGGGAGAGTTTCATCGCCATTTCTGCTTCAATACAAAAGCAATCAAATAGTGTGATCTCAACTTATATAAGACAAGATTTGACACATTTTCTTACAAACTGCCTATTATGTAGTTCTTAATTTTTCTTTTATATTTGCTTTTTTCCTTTTTGTATTTTTTCCCACCTTTTTTAATGGTTTTTATGGTAGATGCATGAAGGCTTTAATTGGAAGTTTGCTTGTATGTTACATAGAAAGATGGATTTAGGCCTCCACCTTTTATAACTCTTTTTGATCTGTCGGAGTTGTTAACTGTAATAAATTGGTTACACATTGGCAACATGTTTCACATTTTGCAATTATATCTAATTAACAATATGCAAAACCGGAAAGTGTACCAAACAGATAAAAAAGTTTAATTCATTTTGCAATTATATCTAATTAACAATATGCAAAACCGGAAAGTGTACCAAACAGATCAAAAAGTTTAATTTTATTTTATCTGACACCCGTTAAAGCGATCTTTCTTAGTCTTTTATTTTATCTGACAATATTGTTCCGAAAGGTAATTTACATAGTAAAATGTTTAATTTTTTGTTCTTTCCCAAATGATGTGCTTTCTGAAACTATAGGTGTGTTTGGCAAATCCATGATTTTGTGAGAACTAGGAACAAGGGCTTGTTCCTTTGTTCCTATCGTGTTTGGATTTTTGGGAATATGAACAATCCCTTGAGATAGCTAGGCTGTCAGCCTGTCACTTCAAAAAAAAAAAAAGCTAGGCTGTACCAGTGTATAGTTTGATGTGTAGGGAGTAGAGGGATATTTTCCCCTCGACTCTGAACTTTTTTTTTTTTAAAAAGATAAATTTGGAATCAAGTCTTTTAACTTATTTTTAATTAAATGTCTATAAAAAATCTTTCAGTCGGATTTCGAACCTGCGACCTTCTCGAATCTGAACTTTGTTTTTTCTTTTGCTTCTATTATGGAACTGGTGGATTAAAATCCACTTATTTCAAAAGGAAAAAAAAAAAGAAACTAGAATATGAATTTCGCAAATGTCGACTATTCCTAAAAAAGCGTTGAACATGCATTTAATTACTATCTGTGCGTAATATCAAATTAGTGCCTGTTATATATAAAAATTGGAGTTTCATTTTGATTTGGTCATATGTATGTTTTCTATCTTATACATTCAGGTTATAAAAATTGTAAATATAATACTGTAAGAAATCAACCCAACAAAATTACACGAAAATTAAAATTTGTAAATTTACTACTGTAAACCAACACAACAAAAAAAATGTAATGTATGATCATTTGGTACGGAATAAGGAACAAAAATGTTTATAGAAACATTCTGAAAAATCCGAACCACTCATTACACACCTCAAGTTTAGAGTTATCACTAATCAGAGCAGATTAACATACCCGAGTCGTTTTAGCAAAACAAAACCGGACCAAAGCCTCATTGGTGGTTTCATTTTAGGAACACAAATTGGTTCTTTAGGCTTTATTAACGAAGTTGGACTTCTTAGAGGCTTCGTTTGGATGGCTTCTTTCCGGAATAAGGAATAAGAAATAACCACTTTTTACTAATAAATTTATTTCTAACCATCCAAACTCTTCACAAAAGTTACACACTTCCCAATAAATTTATCCTTCCCAATAAATTTCTTCCCTTCTTCCTTCTTCCTACCTTATTCTCAACGCATCCAAACGGAGCCAGAAAGATTAGTACTTTTGAAGGTATTAAATCTATTTTGGGCCTAAGACCCTAACTCTTGGATTTGGTTTTAAACATTGATGAGCCCAGATTATGATTTAATGAAAACAGGCGATATTAGAATATTTTTATAGCCTAACGCTAATATCAACTGTCTAGTGGTCTAATTTAGTTTATTAACGAAATTACAAAGAGCATACGGAGAAGGAACTTCTGTTGCTTCTCTATAAGAGACAATTCTACCAGATTGAAATCTGATCGCAGGGATAGAGAAAACACATACATACATACATATATAATCAATACCCGTTATATAAGGAAGATCAACATTATGCAGGTAGAAGACAGCTTCTCGCTAATTAGTATAAAGAAAAATTTAAAAAACTTCTGTACAAAGTATATTAGATCTATGTTGCTCCTTTCTATACAAAAAATAAATAAATAAATAATCACGTTGCAGTTTGCGAAACTAGACGAACTTCATATAGATCATTCTCGCCTTTTCCTACAATAGCCAACACAAACATAATCAATTGATAATTAAAGAATTGCGGACCAAATTTGCACCACAACTCAGCCTTAAGACTGGATTAAACTTTGTTCTCTCTTTTAATTTTTTTTTTTTTTTGGTTCGATGTGCATCTACTTTCCCTTTGGACTAGAAATAAAATCTGTTGAACACTAATAAGGTTATCTAATTTTATCTTTTGGATAGAAAACAAAAAGGAAATTCCAAAGCATAGATAATTAGGTGTAGTAAATTCAGCTGTGCTCAACTTTAAAATTAGGAATATGAGAACTAACTGATTTCTGCATTGATCCCTGGCCCAAAGAAGGAAGTGAATTTTGGCTGAAAGGAAAAATAACCTCATTACAACAAGGTTGAATCAAAATGTCCTTTTCCTTAAGGAATTTAGACAATAAATTGGTTTTTGAAGCTAACTTTACCAAGACAAATGTAATTATGAAACCAAAATGGAAATTAGTGCTTTTGCCAATATTATCCGACATTGGTTTAATGCTATGTACTTTTTTCAGTTTTCTACTAAGGTTTTACTGGTGACACGTTATGTAATTGGAAATGAAATGATTTGCACCAAAAACAATTTTCAGGTTTTCTTTATAAACTTTCCGATTTTCACATCAATTCTAATGGACATTATACAAGTTTCCATAGAATTAACCTGTCTTTGTTCAAAGTCAGAGAGCTGCAATGCTTTTGCTTCAAATACAAGCACCAAAGAATACTTTCCCTCTTCAGTGACCTAAACCACAAATTGTTAGAAAACAAATTAGCCTTGGTTGCTATATCAGTATTTCAAGAATGCCTCATCTAATACAAATTTGGTTTCTCCTCTTGTAATCTTATTTTAAAATATTGGAAGTTCTTTATATCTCCTTTTGCAGTGCTGATATTGTTATAACATTAGTTTGTGGTCTTGCCAATTATTAAATTATACTTTTAAGGGAACAATCAATTAATCATACAAAATGGGTTCAACGTACTTCTTCACGGATCATTTCCAACTTTGGTGCATTGCGCCTTGGAATGCCTCCTCCCTGAATTATTTTTGTATTAGAATGGAGACAAAATGAATTATTTAACCATACATTTCCTACAATTCTCAAATTCAACAAAGTCAGGTAATTCGGATTTCTGAGGTCAGACGGGCACTGAACCTCACTAGTATGACATTACTGAACATTTCTATGATTAGTAATTATCACCCAATTCTACTCCAGATAATGCAAGTAACACCTAATTTAATGAAGTTTTGGTCAACCAAAATAAACAAACCGGTTCCTAGCTTCTCCATATTGACCTGACAAAATCTACAGATTACCTATTCATGGCATTTCAAGAGGAATATTAAATTTAATATGAGGTTTTTCTCAACCAAGAAAATGAACAATCCTAACTTTTCTAGATTGACAAAATTAAATGAAAGATCACATATTCGAGCGATCTCAAGACCAAGAGGCCCTTTTATTTTGCATAACTATACTTCAGTTATGGTTAGGAATGAAAAAAAAAAAAAGGAATCATATAGTCAGGGTTAACAAGGTAAAAGAAAAAAATGCAGAGAAATGTGGGTGTGCTTTCAAGGTCCAAATTTTGGTTTGAATTGAAGGGGGAAAAAAAAGAAAAAAACAGAGCAAGGACTTTTATTGGGCCTCAAATAGCCTACTAACCCTAAATTAAGCAATCTGAAAAAGAAGCAAGACAAAAAGTAGAAAAGACAGTGACTTAAATATACGTACCAGACCATATTGAAAGATTCTTTTAAGGGCTTCGTCCAAATGTTGCTCATCACCATACCTATACCGGGTGACATCACTCCTTACCTGATCAGTTTATAGAATGTGAAATTATCAAGTCCTAGTTTAGCATACTTTAGTACTATAGAAAAACTATAAAAAAATGTACCTGCTTAAGGATAGGTGTAGCACATTGTTCTCTCAAGGCTTGTGCATCAGAGAAGGTTATGCAAGGTACTGGCTTCAATTCTGCATACTGATATTGGAATATGAAAAGTGCAGAAGGATCAACAATACAATAAGATATAGAAATGAACATGCGCAATTGTAAAAAATAATTTTTAATCAAATTGTAACGATGTTGACATACTAAAGGGCATCAATATCTTTTTTGGTATTTTTTTGAAAGTTAAAAAAAGCATAAATTTTAGGAAATGGCAAATTAAAAAAGAGTGCAATTGGACCTTGAGTGCCATGCCGATAATGGCAAGAGGAAAACCATAAGTAAGCATTAAAGCGGACCACTCTGAGCCAGGGAGTATGGTGAAGTAGGCTCCGAAGCCATAACTATGAGACAGATGAGAAAATGTTAGTGTTATCAAAGTGAAAGAAGAAAAGGAAATCCAAAATGAGTGAACATACAAGAGAAGTGAGCCTCCAAGTGCTATCCCAATGGTACCGAATGATACCTAGATAAAATGAGTTGATCAAATAAAAGTAAAAGTAAAGTAAAATTGCACATAAAATAAAATGGAAAGAGGAGCAGAGGAAGGGTCAGGCTGACTTTAGCGAGGGAGAACTCCTCGTCTGGTACGATGGTCTTACAAGAGGTGCGCGTCGACGACGACGACTCGGCGGCGCACGTGACAACCATGTGTCTCGCGGTACGCGTACGCGTCAGAGCGAGGCGCTGAGGCTGACCGGCCACGGGAGAGAACCTCCGCCGTACGCGTACGCACAGCACCGACATGGCCGCTGACGTGTACGAGCAGGATGCCATGATTCGAATTCTCCCTCGACCCTCGATAGTCTGATACTGATTACTGATTGGTTACTATTCCTTGGAGAAATGAGATAAATAAAACGCAATCTTTCCCATTCTCTCCGTTTCTCAATGACTGGAGAAAACCCTGTCTCTCAAAAGATTAAGATGCTCATAAGTGGGCCCAATTTAACTTAACTGGCCTTGGCCGCTGCATTCTCCACACATTAATTGAATTGTTAATATGACTGATTTAGACCATGCTATAAGATTCAATATATATTAGTTTCAAATTGAAGGCTTCGCTTTTGAGTCACTCAGATTTCATTTGTAACTAGATGAGGGGTAGGCGGCTTCGCCGCCATTTGATAAATTTTGATGGCTAAATTTATCAATATATAAAGAAATATATGTTTCCAATATATCTATTTTATATTTACTACTATCTTAGATGATTGGTACAATTATTTTTAATATATTTAATCAAAAAAATATTTTTAATTAAAATCCAATGCAATCATGGCTTTTAATTAAGAAGGGTAAACTTCTAGAATATATTCAAATTGATCGATCAATGAAAATTGGAGGGCTCAGATTGTATGTCGTATGAGGGAATAAATTTTTTTTTCCTATAGGTTAGACATGAACTACCTTAGACTTCCAAATATATCTACCTTAGATTTCCAAATATATTTAACTTTTAAACTATTTTTAATTTATATAAATAACAGTGTAAAAAAAATTAACTCTATTTTTGACCTATATTTCAAGTTTAAATATCGGCCACGGTTTTTAATATATATCTTAGATTTGTAATAGCTACAAGTCCGAATATATATTATATTATAGGGAAAATTGAATATATATTATATTATAGGGAAAATTGGATATTATATTATATTATATATAAATAAAAGAGGAGACTGGCCACAACCATTCACAAAACTAACGGACCAACTTCTGAACACAACATAACTAAGTCTAACACTTCTAGGATATAACAAACGCTGAATACTATTTCTATTCTAGGTATGGTATAACCATAGTTTTTGCACCATACATTCACACAATCTTTTCATATAAGTATCTTTACAAAAACCGCTGTTGTACTTCCAACCCTGCTTTAGACTTCAAACGTACAACTGAACCCTTTCTGTCTACCTGATCTACAATTGTTAGTCAGCTATCAGGTACTATTTCTATTGCATAAAGCCCCCTCCACCCATGGGCCCGGGAGGTTTCCCTTGGGGCATCATCTGGGGCCTACCATGGCCTTGCATGAATGACTGGCCCATCCCGGCACCGATCATCTGTTGCTGAGGCTGCTGCTGCGGCTGTTGCTGCATCTGTGGCTGTTGCATCTGCTGCGGTTGTAGCTGTTGCATCTGCTGCGGTTGCTGCTGCTGCTGCTGCTGCTGTGGTTGTTGCTGTTGTTGCTGCTGGGACGGGACTTGGGGTTTGAAAACAACCATGTCCTGAAAAAAAATTGAGAATTATTACATTGCATTCAGTAACCTATTCACGTTTTTGCAAAACGTCCCCCCTCTGTGGCTTCTTTTGTTACCAACCTATCCAAGATACAAAAACTCTTATGATTTCAGGGTTTAAATTGGATGTATTTTTCTCCTTCCCTTTGGATTAGCCACATATTGAAAACAAAAATGAACTTCAATATCTAGGAAGAGAGTTCCAGTCCAAATAGGTTTGTACAATGATACAATCTACCAGATTTGCAATTGTGGTAAATATCAAAGTCAAAAGGGTATTCGAGAGCTCAGATAGTGTCAAAAATATTTACCCCAGGAAAGAGCATCCCAATTAGACGGCCCGCCTTATCAGAAACGGAGAGAAGCAATGTCTGAGAAGGCAGCTGTATAACAGCACACTGGAAGTAAAAGAAAAAAAGAGCACAAAAAATCAGCAAATTTAACCTTTTCAAATGACAACAAATTTTTAAAAAAATTGGAAAACATACTGACCAATTTCTTTTCTTGCAGCTGCCCAAGGAACCCATGTTGATTCAGGGTTCGAAATACCAAAAAATCAGCCTTACCAACATATTGCCTATGCAAAAAACATGAGTAAAGAAAAATAAATAAACATTGAAAACAAAAAATCGTGTACGTGTACGTGTAGTTTCCTAAGAACAATATACTAGTACATTGTCCCCACAGTTTCAAAATATTTAAATAGACAAACAGAATTTTATAAATCAAATCCCTTGAGAGGAACTTTTATAAAAAGTCAAAATAAAAGAGATGAAAGATAACTTGTTATTCATATGCTCCTGGGCAATGAGCCGAACTATCTGCATGGTTGATGGCCAATCAGCTGCCAACCTGTACATTAAATTTAAATAATTAAACAACAATATTTCATATTGCAAGCCCATCAACACAAGAAGAAAGAGAAGATGGATAAAACTCACGTGTCAGATGCAGAGGCACTTCTGTAACCCTATAATAAGAAGAAATTAAATCATGGTGCTTTAAGTGGAGAAATCAAATTTTTGAAAGGCTAGATACAATAATATAAATTGGTTTATTTATTCTTATGCAACTTCTGTGATAAAGAATGTTGAAATATTCAAACCACTGGAGTCATAGCTACAAATAACAAGAAACCAGATTTTAACTTAGACCCAAAAAATAATATTAATACTGTTAATTTTCTAGCCCCTCCCCTTTTCATAGGTGACAAATTTAACCAGAAAATTCAGAAGAAACAATTTATCACCCATCAACTTACTTCAAGTTTACAGATGAACACTGGCTGCCCTTGCCTCTGCCCAGACAATGTTCCCTACCAAAAATTAAGATAAAATAAGTAAACTTAGTAAATGAATGACTTGAACACTAAACACATTCTAATTGGCAAGTACAAAAATTCCTAGAAATCTGTCACACGGAACTTATAAAAAAATGGTCAGTTTCACATGTAATCTAGTGAAATCTCAAATTATTGCATGTCCTTTAAGAAGTGAAATAACATTTGTGCACTGAAAAACTCACAGAACACCAGATACACTGCAATTCCACCTCCCAAGATTTCTGCAAAGAATATAAAACTAGCCTGTGTTTCTATACATTCATCTTAGAAACCAATAGAACACAGGCAGTTTCCAACTATTTGCTAGATTTGAGAGATAACATACATTTTCTCATCTTGTACGAGGCTATGTCAAACCATTATACAATAATGGTCCTATTATAATTGTCATACTTTGGAATTTCAAAACAAGGGTAATATGACAACTTACCTCCCAAATTTTGACATACTTAGATTGTGACTGTTGTGCATTCTGCTGCTGAGTCAAAGGCATGTTCATGCCTGAGTTATTTCCCATCCCCATTGTGTTCACACCTCCCGACTGCTGAGTCATTCCAGGTGTAGGCATCATATTACTAGGTCCAGATGCCATGCCTGGACCCGTTGATCCAATACCACCTCCCATCACGGGTTGGTTCATGACCATGCTTCCACTATCTTGCCCCATTTGTGAGCCCACGTTAGGCATCGATTGTCCCATACCTATTCAAATGTTGAAAAGCCAGATACTTCAGTTAGGGGTTTCCTTATGGATATATAAGCAAGGATAAAGAAGAAAAGAAATTAATCATGAAAATGAACATCAACATGCACATGCACAAAACCTAAATAATTAATTACCTTGAAGATTGCTTGTATTTCCCAAGGAGGCTGACATGTTGGAACTGGGCGGGTTGAAGGACCCAAGACCTGCATTCTGGCCAACCTGTGTGCCTGACCCAGCTATCATATTCGACATGTGCACTGCCATTGGATTCCCGCCCATTGTGGGTAGGCCAAGAGAGCTGGGTCCAGCCGCAAGAGAGGTTGACCTGACAGCTGTACCCAGTGCAGATAAATTGTTCAGTATGTTCACATTTCCTGGGGCACCGCCAGGTCGGATTGGTTGGCTTACAGGGTTTGTTGCTAATGGTTTAAGGTCTTGCATGGGGTCTATATTGTTCATAGTGTTATTATTATTCATCATAGTATTGTTAGTATTGGTCAAAGTTGGCATTTCTTGTGGGATAGGAGAAGGAGAAGATGTTTGAACTGCCGGCATTGGCTGAGAGGAGATGTTGGGTGCAGGCCCAACATGATGAGAGAATCCTGACCCAGGGCCAGTTACCATAGAAGATGATGCAGTAACCGGTTCCTACACATACGAAAATTATCAATGAGTAAAGTCAAGTTGTTGGGGCCACATTTTTTAAAACAACACTCTTAAGGAGGGGCGGAGCCAGATAGTTGACATGAGGGGGGCAAAGTTTGAAAGACAGTAACCAAAAATAGGACTTAAATAATATAATAAAATAATTAAATAATAATTTTATTATCAAAAATATTATTAACTAATTAATAAGAACAATTTTTTTTTTTACTTAGTTCAACACAAGATGAAAATATCTGTTATGGCATGCCTATAATTTTGTTTGGAGTGAACAGTGACTTTCATCTTTATTTTAAAGAAATATTATAGATTGTATAGAAAAGTAGCACATGGAATTACAAAATGGAAAAGCATGCAAAGGAATTAAACACTATTTTTTTTTTTGGAAAAAAAAGAAATTTAGTCCTAAATGAAAAAAAAAAATGTCTCATAATTATTTTCTTTCAATCAATATTACAATTCTCTTTTTTTTAAGAAAAATAAAAACACGTAGTTCTATGGCCTTCGCATCAAAAGGAGATGTGAACTTTGAAATTAGCATGATAGAATTGTGAAACATTACATGTACTTATCCAATTGACCAATCCAAATAAAGATATTGAGAAGAAACCAAAGTTCATACAATACCCCAATTTCCAATTGAGAGAACTACGGGGCATTCATTTTACCTACCAGGCGCCGTTGGGGGGGGGGGGAGTTTATTTTAGTGTGTAGATCTTACTTAAAAATTCAAACCATGGAGGGGGACAAAGCCCAGCAGAGCCCCCCCCACCCTTAAGCAATATTTATCTTGACAAGCATTATATGCAGATTATCAGAGGCACCTTTCTTGTATAAAGCAGCTTATGTGAACTTCCAAAAATGGCCCAAGAGCTATTAATATTCCCAGAAAGGCCTTTACTTTCAACTTTTTCCAAATAGCAAACTCTTGCAACATTGAGGGTATTTCTAGAAATAAATTAAGCAGCTAATGAAAAAAAAAAGATGGAATATAAAACTTACAACTTTAATGTTGGCAGCCGGCATGTTGCCACCTGTCAGAGGCCGGTTCAGTAACGACGACCCACTCACTGGTTTTTTTAAAAAAATGGTCAGTAATTAATACCTTATCAATAATAAACACATAAATAATTGTTTCAATTAAAGCCCAGGCATTCGGACAAGGTTAGATGGAAATATGCATAAAAGATTGGTTTATAGTTGGTATTTTCTTCACAAAGGACCATAATTCAAGGTCCAATTTATTTTATAATATTCAACCCTCTTACAGGTTGACAAATAATTATACACTACTTGCAACTAATATTATATGCTTAGATGGATCTGATGCATACAAAATGAATAGCTTGAAGGAAATAAAATGTTAAATGTTAAACAAAGTGAAAGAGGAAATGCCAAACACATCTCTAAGATATCACCAACATATTTCCAGTCATTTATCACATATCACTGTACAAAATTTCGAAGGAACCACTTACTGAACCTGTTAAAGATATTCAAATTAACTAAAAACTCAAGAAAATTGCTTTAATAAAATTTTATCCAACATTTGGTTTATACATTTCAAAATTAGTACAGAATTCAAAGCTAAAATATAGTATGTTAATGTAAATTTCAATAAACCAAACAAACTGCAAAAACAAATTAATTAACAGTTACATAAAATTATTTGCAACGATAAATAAATAACATTCTAGTACATTAAAACTTCCATATATGCTAATGAAGTTGATGGATTTATATGAATATATCCTAATTAGATTCACTTAAACCAAACCATTCTAGATCCAGCATATTCCAATCACACCTCCTAGCAGAACACAGTTAGCAAAGCTGATCAAAAAGTAGTAAGTAAAAGAAGATATCATCAAGCTATCTATTGCTAGCAATTACCACCATAAAAAAGAAACTTAACATGCTGCTGCTAAACCTTTGGTTCAGAAGTTACTTTCTAGTACCTAAGTTTCTTCTTTATTTTCATTATACTTTAATAGCATTAATCTAGTAAACTACCACCTGAGGAATTGGAGTTCTGCGGAGTGGGTCCTGGTACTGCTACCTGAACTGGAGCAGTGGTGAGCCCATCAAGCTTCCCAACACCAGCATTTGGCACCAGATTCCCACTTATGGGGCGGTTCAAAGCTGACCGTGCCTCCAGGAAACTATCAGAGAGCAACACCAGGTGTTGAGCGTGCTTCACCTGGTCAACAGATGGATCAGCAGGCCGAGCACCTCTCTTTCCCTATCAAGTAGAAAACATTTTTTTTACTTATTAAACTACATTTTCTTGATGTCTAAAATGTTGAATTTTGTCAGGTTTTATTTACAATTTAAGTCATCCATTCAATGATTTTAATATATGACATTTGAATATTTTATTCATCTTGCTGTGAGTGTAGATAACACATGTATCATATGGCATCTGCGTCATTTTGAGCACCTATGTCATCATGGTATAGTGCATAAGCATTAGCATACACTACATAGTTAACGAAAATAAGGATATCTAAATAGAAATATATATATATAGAGAGAGAGAGGGTTGCTAAAATGCTATGCATAGCACGGATGACCTTCGTGCTACGGATTCGTTCTTGCATTTCATGCTTCAAACAACCGATCCAAACCGTTCATTATCTTCTACATATTGAAATCTTATTAGAAACCAAATTTTACATTTTTTTTTAATTAATTTTCTATTTTTCTCAGATTTTTTAAAATCACTGTTATTGAATGGTCCAAAATTTATTAGATTAAGTATTTTTCAAAAATCTGAGAAAAATAGTAAAAAAATTAAAAAAATGTAAAATTTGGTTTCTAATGAGATTTCAATATGAAGAAGATAATGAACGGTTTGGATCGGTTATTTGAAGCATGAAATTCAAGAACGAATCCGTAGCACAAAGGGCATCCGTGCTATGTATAGCATTTTAGCAATCCTCTATATATATATGAGAGTAAAATGTCTAAAAAAAGAAAAGAGAAAATAAGACTACCGCATTGTAGATATCTCTCAGTTTGGGAAGCTGTTTTGGAGAAATAACTGACAAAGAAACCGCACACTGCACACATTCCAAAATAAATCCTTAAAAACTAAGCAAAAAATAGCATTGTAAAAGGACAGATGCAGATAAATCTAAACCAACAAACAATGAAAGGTAAAATAAAATTATACCTGAGAGAAGCATTTAGCAACAGTCTCAGCATCAGCCAGTAAAGAAGGCTGTATTGGCTCACCATTCTCATTTTTCTCTACTGATGGCCGGTACACAGGAGTTGGAAGCACATAAGGGTTGCTAGCACAGGCCAGCACACAGTGCTTGTTCACCTCACTAGTGGTGACTGGACTAGAATCAGGATCATGTAGCATCTACAAAAGACAAACCAATTACTCAGATTGCTTCCTAGTTTATCATTCCTTGACAGGATTAACTTTCCAAGCAGTATGCATTTTCATATCAAAAGTATTTCTTTTTAATTTAAAATTTTAAACCTAAAGCACTATAGCAGATGAACAAAAAGAAAAAAGCAAATGTTTCAGGTCCCAGAAATTATATGAAATTATCAAGATCCCTGCCCATCTTTAGTAATGAATAGAGATGTACCAATATTGCATCAGAGAGACCCTCTGCAGTGCAAGCGTCACCGAAACCTCCACCAGAGAAAGGGAGGTTTGTCAACCACTGCATAAACCTTTCCGCATCCCTTGTCCATCCAGTTCTTTGCACCTTGAAACCTATTATATTTGGCATCTCTCAACAAAGTGTCGACTTTCAAATTTTTTACGCTAGGCCTTACAAAAGTAACTCAATGGAGGCAAAAATTTTCTTGGTCCTTAGAGAAAGTTGGTGTCCGATAACCAAGGCTAGAATCAACAAATTACAGTTTAATAGTTTTGCAAAATTGTGAAATTTAATATCGGATGGGAAATTCTAGGTTAAAAAATAAATGGGAATGTCTACAGTTATATGGTCCATGTGCATTGAACATGACTAGAGCAAACTCTGCAGTTGGTCCAGCCAATTTCTGCACATCAACAAGAAAAGAAGACAAAATTATTTAGAAACATTTATACTTATTCTCTTAGAAAAAAGTAGAGCAAAGTCTGTTTTTGGCCCTTGAACTATTACAAAAAATAGAGAAAAGTCTATTTAATTAAGCCCTCAAAACTTTTTTTATTTTTTCTGTTAAATTAGCCCCTGAAGTATGGAAATCAGTTTTTCTTTACAGTTCCTTCTGTTACTCAACTGTTGAACATACATTTGTTCAATGTATGCATTGACTCTGTCCTTAACCTGAAATGAAAATGAAAAACAATCCTTGATCTCTCATTCTCTCGTCAGTCCCCAGTCCCCATTCCACCCTCTGACTTGTACCCCATGAGGATTGAGGAAGGTTATTGATAGAAGAAATGACAAGTTTTGAGAAAACAGAGAGGGCCTAGTACAAGGATCTAGTGAGAAAAGCAAAGTATGGAAGTTTATTGATGGTCAATCTGGTAAACTATTCCTTGGTCCTCAGTGGAAGCAAATGTTAGAAATCAGGGGCCAAAAGCAGACTTGTGTATAATAATATAATATAATATAATAAATAATAGAGAAAACGAAAAACCTGGGCAGTTGGGTCATTGCCGTTAAAGGACCTGTAACATTACAGATACAGATAAGCATCAACATTACAGATATAGTAATTGATTTGAGTTCTGGTCGAGAGAGAGAGAGAGAGAGAGAGAGCTGTTGTGTTCTGATCGATAGAGAGTGACGAACCCGAACCTGATGATCTTTTCGAGATAATCGGCGAGGATGGTGCTCCAGTAGGGGCCCATGGCCGCCGTGCTCTCCACCACCACCACCAGCTGCTTCGTATCTCCCATCACGATCTCTCTCTCTCTCTCTCTCTCTCTCCTGTCCCCGGGCCCCTATTCCTTCCCTAATAAGGTTTACGAGAGCACGCCTCCTCTTCTCTTCATCATTAATCATTAATCATTAATTAATTTTAATTAATTTTATTTTATTTAAGAGAGCAAAAAAAAAATAAATAAATAAATAAAATAACTCCATTCCATATAAATAAATATCTGACTATTTTATACTTATACACCTTAACCTCACACAATTTTATTTTAAGGGATAAAACTCCACTACTCCGTCCGTGTATCAAAATATGTGGCAAGGCAACTCATTTTAATTTTTAACGGATCCGCATCCGCTAGGAGATCTGAGCCGTTCGATCTGATCTGAACGGTTAGATTTTTTCGGGCCTTACGGCACAGGTTACATGCACGGGGCACCCATGATCATTGGATTTAATCTGGACGGCTCAGATTGCGCGCTGCACGGTGCCGCGCGGCACTTGATTTGAGTTCCATCCGCTAGACCGCTACACTGCTACAGTTATTATACTTATACATCCTCTCCTCTCCATAACAGTTAAAAGCCATACTGATGACTGCAACTACATGGCCGTATATGAACCGAGCACCCTATCCACGATATTGATATTTCCTCTTTGCAGTTCCCCCTTCCCCACTTCTAGTTCCTCTCCTCTCCTGGCGTCTGAACTTTGAAGTTTGAAGTGCCCCAACCAACCCCCAACACCCAAACAGGTAGAGATGGCTTTCAGCATTCCTCAGTTCCAAGCAAGGAGCATCATATTCATAGTGGCCTCTGCCTCCACTTCCGGCTCTAAGCCCAAAATCAGACCCGCTCGCACCTCTTCTCTTCAATCCAGCAAATCCCAACCGTCCATCTCCCAGATCGAACGGGCCATCGGAGTCACGCCTGATCAGCCTGTGCATTCCCCTTCCCCTTCTGACATCAACTCTTCCATTATGGATTTTTTGGAGAGGTCTCCTATCGGTCGAGAGGGGCCCGCTGAGAAGGCTCTCAGAGAGGCAGCTGAGAAATTCACCGAGCACGCCGAGGCACACACCGCCAGCGGTATAGAAGATCTTCCTTGTTGGACTTGTCAACCAATTACTTAGTCCTTAATTTTCATTTTCAAAAACACTAATACCACTGTTATTTTTCTTATTAACATATATAACATTTGCAGCACATAGGTTTGTTTTGGAGCTATTCCTGAAGTTGCTACCTTTATACATACTTGCCATGGCTGTTGCGTCTGGTTGGATTAAACTTCCATTTGATGTCCCCTTTATTGATGAACTAATTATGTAGTTCAATTGTTATGTAGGCGTTTGCTTATATAATTGTATTGTATTTGTATGCTACTTGTAAAATGTACAGCTTATTGTGCGACTTCACTTGTTGGCATATTACCATAAATTTGACATTGTCAACCTAACTGCCAACTCCCCATCAGCCTAATTTTATGCACATATAATGTTATTATTATTATATGTGCTATTTGATAAATGATGAGATGCGCAGTCTATTCTGGGCTTTGATATTACACTGAAACCCACACGTACCAAGAAATTATCGATGCATCTGATCTAGGGCTGTATACGAGCCGAGTTCGAGCGAGTTGAGCATAACTCGAACTCGAACTCGTTACAACTCGAGTCAACTCGTGACTCGTTCGGGAGGCAGTTCCGAGCTAACCGAGCCAACTCGAACTCGCCATTTTGTAACTCGAGTCAACTCGTGACTCGGTATTCAACTCGTGAATATAGTGAATAGATGCAATAATTATTTATGAGTATTACAATAATATAAAAAAATAAATTTTATTATCAATTTTATTCTTTTCCATTGATTTGAAGCAAAATATGTCTTGAAACTCAAGATTAATACTCATAGATCATGATGATGATCTCCAAAAAAATAAAATTTATTACGTCACGAGTCAGCTCATGAGTCAACGAGCCGAGTTGAGCCTAACTCAAACTCGACTCATTTATTAACCGAGTTGGTTCAACTCGAGTTATGCCAACTCGAGTTCTTTTAGCTCGAGTTATAATCGAGTTTTTCACGAGTCGAGTTCGAGTAACTCACGAGTTACGAGCTTTTTGCTCACCCCTAATCTGATCATTGGGATACACAGTGACAGAATTAAAAAAATATATTATTATGAGAAAGAAACAAGACACAATTCTTATATTAAGTGAAACTTATTGATAGGCCTGGCAAACGTGCCAAACGATCACGGAACACCCCATTTCCGTTTTCGTGTCGTTTCAGAAACGGAATCAAAGTAGCTGTTTCGTTTCCGTTTCGTTTTTGAAACGGTAGTGAAAATTTGTGCCACATTCCATTTCGTTTCAGTTTTTCACTGTAATTTCTTATTTTCTTGTCTCATTTCAGCAAAACGATATAATTATCTGTTCCGTTTCCGTTTCGTTTTTTGAAACAACAACGAAAATTGGTGCCACATTCCGTTCCGGTTCTGAAAACGAAACGGCATCACGTTTTTATTTTCCGTTTTGACAGGCCTTCTTATTGATGTATTCCGACAAGTCCAAAGGAAAACAATTCTAACTCAAGCGACTTCCAACAACCAAAAATACAATTCTTATGAAACAGGTCCACGACTCCAAATTTTTGTTTTAAAAAAAAAAAAATCTTACTTAACCCATTGCTCATAGATTGTTTTTTGCACGCCAGCTCAATTTCCGACTACAGGAAAAGGACAATGAAAAGTAATCTGGGACTGGCGCTTATTGAAACTGGCAGTTGAACACATATTATGGTGGACGGTTACAAAACAATTTCTTCTCATCTCAAACATCCATGGGAAGTTTCCTTAACTCTCACCTCATGGTCATGGCAATGTCTATGAATTATCATTAGTCAAGAAAACAACAGGAAAATACAAAAAATAATAATAATAATAATAATTACGAATTAAAATGATACAGTTGCAGTACTCTTTCATACTGCCTAGAATTTAATATTCCATTATTTGTTAGCTTTGCAATTAATCAACACTTTCAGAGTCGGACTCGTGCGATTTCCATGTGGACAATGCCTGCGAAATTGATCCTTTCCATCCCATTAGAAGCCATTTATGATCTTCATCAACAAAAAACTCTTTATGGTAAAGCTCTCCCACAGATTTCTTTATCTTCTTCATGATAGCTGAGTTCACTGGCAACTGCACTAGACCAGCCCTGATGTTCCTAGCCTGCCACTTCTTGTAATTCTCTGCCCGCTCCACTCTCTCTGTACCCTCACAAGCTATCACATTATATAACTTTGGACTCACAAATCTTTCTAAAAGCAGCCTTCCTTCGCTCTCACGAGGCATGGTTGTATCAGACATGTCAAAAAATGATAGATAACTCTTTAAGCATTCTTTAAACCTGGAAGGAAAGAATGGTGTACTGTAAGAAGCGTTGACAATTCCATGAATAAAAACACAAGGTTTGATCTTCCTTATCATGCTCAGAACTTTCTCCCGAGGACAATTCACAGCAACAACCGTCTCATCAGCAAGGTTCCGAAAGCTATATAAGCTATTGACTATTACAATCTCATCTTCATGGATCTTAAGATCTTCTATTTTAATATTTTCCCATTTTGATGCTATACCCTGGTAATTGAAGCAAACACCAAATCTCTCAGCATATTCTGACAACCTCCGCCCGGTCTCATCAACACGTTTGGCTGGGCGGAAACCCTTGTGTGGAAAGTCTATGCCAGTTATGCGAATCTTAGGTTGTGTAGTACCCAAACTAGAGAGACGTTCAAAATAGCCTGGCCATTGATATCCAAAGTTGATTCCAAAGTCAATTATATGAACCTTGGCGGCATCTTTTGAAATATTAATAATTGTTTCATTAGCAAAATAGTATGATGCTCTCAGATAAGGGCATGCAGAAAGGTATACACAGAATGCTTTCAAATGCTCAGTTGCAGATCCATGCTTTGAGATCAGTTCATGATATATTTCACTTCCTACACCGCCCAGACGTGCCCCAAGTCCATTTGCAATATAATGTGCCAACCTTTGAAAGCAATCTCCCTTGGGGGATGAGTGTTGCCTTATTTTGTTAATGAGTTCATAGGCTGTGGAACAGTCACTAGCTGAAACAGCTTCTGAACAGTGCACAAGGAGAGATTGAAGGTTTGCCATGCTTTTACCAGTTATTTGCTCCCCCCCCCCCCCCCATTTCCAATTTCATCCCCCAAATCCTTGAGATGTTCTTGTGAATTCATGCTTGTTTCTTTTTTCACGAATTCACGTAAAGAAAGTACCTGCTTAAAATATTCCTGGCCACGGGAAAGGAGAAGTTCATCAAAGTTATCATTTCTCACTGATTCATCTGAGAAAACTGCTTGATGCTTATGGGTCGGTCCCACTAATAGATTTGGTTCTCTATCAAGATAACTCATTTTTAAACTAGATTAATGACTGTTTTTAGGTTCTTATTGTAGTAGTTTATGTTTTCTTCATGTCCAATTCTGGTTGGATCTAAGCCTAGAAATAGCTTCCTAATGGTTTGGAAAAACTTCATTGCTTCTTCACTTCCTTTTTTAATTTCTGAGGCTGAAAGGCTTGCAGTTGTAGGTTTATCACTCACCAACAGGGGTTCAATTTTGTTGTAATATTGTGAATTACAGTCTCTACTAGTACTTGAATCGCCCGAAATAGTACTTTTATTTTGATGTGTGTGTAGTTGAGGTCTGTTAGGTGAAGGGTATTCTTGTTGAAGGACATCACAGAAAGATTTCTCGGTTTCACGAAGAGCTGCCTCATCTTGATAAGCAGTTATCTCATCATCTCTGTCTTCTTCCAGTAAAATTTGACTTACGAAATTGATTGTGGCATTAGATGTGCAGTCACCGACCTCCAGGCTGATGTTACCAGTGCTTATGAAATTATGACTTGAAAAGGTGAAGGGTGTTGCCTGGCAGCATTCAACTATGGAATGTAGTGAACTCCATGTTTCTTGGACATTATTCTCATTTTCTTGAGATGGCTTGTTTGAAGCCATATGAAGCTATGTAATAGAATATGTATCCTCCCAGTTGCAAACTGTTGGCTAACTGCAATTTTTCTCAAAGATTATTTTCAATTAAACAAGCAAATAAATAAAGAAGTAAAATTTGCATTTGTACAGGAGGAGGAAAAGAAATAAAAAAGAAAAGAACTATAATTTATATCCAATTAATTTTTTAAACTGTTCAACTTTTTATTGGAAAAGTGGCAATTATAGAAAGGAAAAGTAGAAAAGGAGTATAAAAGAAGTAATGAGCAAAATTATGTGGAATGATTGAATGGTCTATATATAAGCTAAATAATATATTTTTTTTCTCCCAAGGGTAATTGAAAAGACCATCCTGAAGGGAAACTGTGAATCAGTAAGTGAGTTGCAAGTGAATCAGTAAAAATTGAGAGTTTTGGTCCGAAAAAGTTTCACTTTCAGCAAGAGGAGTTGGCGTACCATGCGGGGGTGCGGGTCTCAGACTCTCAGTCTCAGCCTCTCAGGTCAGGGAGGGAAAGACGATAACGATAGCAGGACAGATGGACAAGGTGAAGGAGGTGCTTCAAAGCTTTTTAGTTTTTAATAAAATATAAAAGGTGTTTATTTTATTTTATTTGGACAGGACAAAGGCACAAAGGCACAAAGGCGATGGAACTTGGAACGAAGCAGAAGCTTCCTTCCGGGAGATGGGAGATGACCTATTGACCTGACTAAGTAGTAATTAGTAATTAGAGCGATTGACCTGACTAATTCGTATCGTCAACCGTCCGATTTAAATGGACGGTGGGATCTCAGACATCTCAAATTCTTCCGTCTAAAATAATAAAAGGTGTATACACATACACATATCTAGACCTGTCAAAGTTCGAACGTTTTAACGTTTGAACGTTCCGTTAACGGGCCACGGAACGTTAAACGGAGCCCAAATTAGTTACGTGTGGGCCAACGGAACGTAAGTGAAAATGGCGGTCCATTTCCGCTGAAATACAGAACGTAAACGTCAGATGTTATTTCCGTTTCGTATATTTACGTTTTAACGTATAATTCGATACAGATTTCAGATTGCTGAAGTATGGAATAGGTCTAATTGCAGACGAGTGACGGAGGAAACTAGGGAATAAACCCTAGGTAGCGCCGCTGGGTCTCACGCTTCATCATTTCACCTCTCGCTCTCTCTCTCTCAGCCCTCTCAGTCTCTCTCCTCTCCTCTCTCACAGCACACTACCCATGGCAACCTTGTGGTCTGTGACGCCTCGTCGACCCAAGTGTGACGATGGCAAGCCAGATCACACACGTCTACACCAGCTGTTCCTCTCTTTCTTCGTGTCTCTCTCTATCTCTATCTCTATCTCTCTCTCTTGCTCCCTGTCTCCATCGCTGTTTCTGTTTCTCTATGAACTGCAGCTAAGTAGCTATAGTCATGATTACTGATGATCAATGATGAAGTTTTGTTTGATTTTGTATATATGGATCCTGAAGGGGAAAAAAGGACAGAAAAAGAGAAGGAAAAGAGAAAGAGAGTTAGAGGCAGAGAAAGAAAGAAACAGCGAAAGAGAGATAGAGGAAAGGGAGTCTCGGGAGTCAGGGAGAGGTGGTGTTCTTCAGGTAATGATTTTTCTTATTTTTACATACTTTTTTTTTTGGCTTTTGTTGATCTATTTATAACTGTTCTTTTTTTTCTTGTGGTTTGATGCCATATACAACTGATTCGGGGTAAAGCTGGAAGCAAGACGAGGTGTGTTTTGAGGTGTGCTTGCCTCATCGCCTGCTTGCTGCTTGCTAAGCCACAATTTCTGGTACTGGTACATTTATTTTGGTATATCTCATCTCGAGTTTTTATTAGCTGTAATTAATAACGCTAACAGAGCTTCATACCAATCATTGGTAATTAATAAGTAATATCTATAATACATTAATAGTTATAGTTACTAATCATTGGTAACCGAATTTAATAGCTATAATTAAAACTAACAGAACAATTAATATTGAACAACTAATCATTGTGTATTTATGTAGGTTTAGTTTTGTCTGTCATTAATTGCAGAACAGTTAATAGAAGTATTAAATAAACCGTGTCTGTCAACTGTCATACTTTGATCTTTTGTTGCATTGTGTTGAGTTAGGATTATTATTTGTGTTGAGTTCAAATTTTTTTTATGGAAATTTCTGAGTAGACTTTATATTTAAATGCTCCTAAATTCTTGTATTTAGGACTACAAAAATATATATTTACACTTTTCTGTTTACAACTCTTGTGAACTGCAAAAATCTGTATATCATTTGTGTTTACAAAATTACAACTCTAGTGAACCCTTTTCTACAACTTTTGTGTATAACATTTTCTTTGTGTAAACTGAAAATGCATGTACTTGTTTAAGTCATTGTCTCTGTGTAAACAGGTACCTGTTTAAATCATTTTATTTCTTTTCTTTTTCTATATTTTCTTTTACATCTCTAACTTTACTTCTTTATTTGATCTCTTAGTAAGCAATATATTATATAGTAACTTTACTTCTTTAAGTCACTGTCTCTTGGTAATTAGTTTAAATAAAGAAGGGTTTCTCTTGTAAATGGCAAATTCAAATTGAATCAAGGAGATGTATCCTAATGACTATGAGTCATTCATGGCCAACTTGAATCATTGCATTAATGCATTATTCAAAGATTATGAAGAAGCATACAATAGGCTTGTTTGACCCTAAATTTTCACGATTGGAGACACATACCGATTTACAAGGAGTTTGAGAAAATCATGAAAAATATCAAATGGACCCCAAAAATTATGGAAAAATACCCAGAGGCTCAGAAAAATATGGAGAAAATTATGAATCCCTGAAACCGCTCAAAAGATTCACGGAGTACCCCATTTCATGCAAAAGACCCCTAAACCTTGTGAAAAATAAATAAAATGGTAGAAGGGGTATTTTTGGAAAATCCTTGGGATTATCAAATTCTACATATTCTTATGGATTTATGCTCAAAATCTCATGAGAAAATTCAACTAGAAAGGTTGTCAAAGAATTTATTTCAGATTCAGCAAACCATGAAAAAACATGTAAAAAACACAAATGGAGAGGAACAAGGCAAGAAAAATGGAGGGATGGCCAGCGATTCAAATTTCCCCCCTGCTCAAGAGAGAGATTTCGGTGCACCTGTTTCACTCTGCACCAATGTTAGCCAAGGGAGGATGTATACGCGGTCCATAGAAGACTAAGTGCATGCAAGAAAGGAAGGAAGATGCCACTGGGAGAATGCGAGGCTGACCCCTTCGTGAGTGAAGAATGGATGCACATGGAGTTCGTAGCACATATGAAGCTATAATTCTCTAGGCCCATGGAACATGCTTTGGTGAATGATGCGCTGTGAGTAGCCAAAATCCAGAAAGAAGAGAGTGGGAGAGGCGTAACAGAAATTCGTTGAAGAACGAACTGCCGGGCTGGAGGTGAGATGCACTGCACCTAGACGGGATTGAAGCAGAGAAGATCGCCTATAAAAGGAGCAGCGAAGGGAGATAAAGGGGATCGATTTTCCAAACACCAGGAGACCTCCTTCTTCCACAGAAGCACACACATTCACTTAGAAAAGCTAGGCATTTTCACAAACACTTAATAGGTTAGATTAAAGAAGAGCAAGGCAAGCTAGTTCGTGTGAAATTCAAAGGTAAAATAAGCAAACTGAATGAAGGTAAGGGGAATGTGATTGTAACTATGTCGAATTTGATTTGTAAATCGACAATTTTGAATGAATTGATTGATCTTGTGCGTTCTTTGATGATTTGAGTTAAGGATTCGTCTTTTGATTCTTTCTCTCGATCCTTGTGTTAGTGAGTTATTCTGAGTAGATATTGCCATTGTTTCGACTTCTTATCTTGAAATCTGAAGGTTAATTCATGGATTCCATGACTTAGACAAGAGGAGATCGAGATAGGAGCTTCGATTTGACTATGTCTATGTTAAAAAGGTCTTGTATTCGCATCTGAAATTTGTATTTTCTGGTCTAAGAACTTAGATTAAGGATTCCTTAGTCTAAATGATCAATGACCAAAATTGAAGTTCAAGTAAGGTAGAATTCGCCCTTTTCTTTATTTGATTGGATTAATGTTAATTTTATTTGATGATGTGGGAGTCTAGGTTGCAGATTCTGTAACTTAGACAATTGTTAATTGAGCTATGTTCTTTACATTTTCTTTTATCTAAATCCTTTCCTAGTGGTTCTCTGAAATCTAGTGCTCTTTTAGCTTCTCTTGCTATGGTCTAAACTGAGATCTTCTCAGAATTAGATCTGAGAGAAGTGACTTAGCTTGAGGTTTTGCTCAAGACTAGGTGCATGTTGTGACTCAAATCAAGGTCTCCTTGGTTTAGGTCAAGATTCTTTAATCTGAACTCGTATGAGTATAGCTTAAAGAATCTCCTAAATGTACATCGCATTTAGGCGACATGCTGCCCAAATTTCGCTGGCTCATAGGTTAATTGTGATTATAGTAAATGCAAGGACCTAATAGAATAAATTGTCTCTCTTGTATACTGGTCAAAATCGGTTTAATAGTCGCTTCTATTGAGAATTGTTGGAAGATGGAAAACTTTCTTGTAAAATGTTGTAGTTAAGCACTTTGATGCTAAAACCACACTGGATAATTCCCTCTTTATATTTTCTGTTGATTTCTGGACTAAATTGCATGATGTACAAGGGTTGAAGTAAGAATTAGGTAGTGAGTTCAAGAGTGTCAGAATTGTGCATTTAGATGTTGTACATGGTGACCGAGATTAGCATGAAGGCATTTAGCTAGATTCTCTGGAAATGGTTCCTCATAACCGGCCGTATGTATAACCTTGATAGAAGAAATGCAAGATGGTATGTTATTCGAAGCTGTACACTGAATAAATGAGTTAGAAGTAGAGTGTAAAGTTGAATTTGATGTCATGATTGCCCCCGGTAAGATAACTTGTACTCAATAATGGATTGAGGTTACTATAAATTAAAATTCCTTTACATATTCATCTTATCATCTCAATCACGAATGAACTCACCCTGGTACGAATTAGATTCAATTAGGCTCATTGGCACTAGGCTTCGATATAGCCGTATCAGTACATGGTTCTTCCGCCAGATGAGGTCGGAACTACTCGAATAGAGTTCATCATTGAATCCACCTCTTTACCACGATTCTAGGGAGCTATGCCTCATGGTTTGTGACTGCCGAAGTCGCTAACGGATCTGTCCCCGTTTCGTCAGGATACGTTAGCGAAGGAAATCGAACCCGTCTTCTTCAAACGCTTCAGCGCCAACCTATTACTGATCTTCTGTGGCGAAGGGAGATGTGACAAATGAAGGAGCTGTCAGTGGCTCGCTACATGAAGACGGGAAAGGATTAATTAAGTGGCACCCATTCTGCGCACCCAGAAATATCAGGCTGACGTGGACCAATTGCAAAATGCCACAGAAGCAGAGACTTAGAAAATTCATTGAAAATAATAAGAAATTCAGAAAAATATAAACAACATATCCATAAAATTCTAAAAATAAAAATAAACTAGTTTCACTGATGCTTTGATATGAAAAGATATCAAAGTAGCGGTCTTTTGTATTTTTGAAGTATTTTCGCTTTAAAAATGAATTTTAGAAAATGAAATAAACCCTTTTATAAAATGCTAGGTATTTTCAAAGCTAAGATTCCAAATATACTACTTTCAAAAGCTAAATATAATATACTCAAATATAAAAAAGTATTTTCAAAAGTCTAAAAGCTTTCAAGTATCTAGTATACTCGATTATGGATATTTTTAAAAGACTAAATGATTTCGAAATAATATCTTCCAAAGTCAAATGTCTTCCAAGATTGAGTATTTTGAAATAGAAAAGTGCTTTTAAAGGTCAAAAGTCCAAAGTCCAAAGTGAATTAAAATCATCAAATATCCCAAGAGAAATTTCAGAAATTAAAAGTCCAAAACACGAAACCTAAAGTCAAAACCGAAACCTCTTCGCTTGAGGAAAAGTCCCTCGCTAGGGTTGAGATCGACCTTAGATGACTTAGAAATTGAATTCTTATGGGCCCCCTCGTCCAAAGAATTCCATTTACGTTCTCATAAGAAGACTAACCAAGATGGTCCCGAGAACCGACTCTTATTAAGAAGACCGATGAAGATGGTCCCTAGGGTCGTTAAAGAACCAACTCTTATTAAGAAGACCAATGAAGATGGTCCCTAGGGTTGTAAAAGAACCACCTTTCGTCGAGTAGCCATTAAAGAGGACCCGAAGGTTGCAAAACTTATTTGTTCTCACAAGAAGACTAACTAAGATGGTCCCGAGAACCGACTCTTATTAAGAAGACCGATGAAGATGGTCCCTAGGGTCGTTAAAAAACCAACTCTTATTAAGAAGACCGATGAAGATGGTCTCTAGGGTTGTAAAAGAACCAACTTTCGCTCGAGGCCGCCCAAGAGGCCCAGAAGGTTGCAAAACTCTTTTCACTCTCAAAAGAAGGCCAGTCATAGCCCCGAGAGTTCACCATGGATAACCTCAAAGTGAAGACTCACCTTTAACCAATCAAAAAACCTCTTCTAAACCAAAAATCCATTCCTTTCTCAAGTTAGGAGTCTTTTTGTCGATCCTTAATTGGGTCTCGTCCATTGAGTTTGGTACCATCAATTAAGTCCTCCACCATAGCACTCCATAAGTCTCTTTCCTTAGCCCATTACGTCAATACTCTTCATATCCCTTAATCAGAGGTTCTCGTAGGCAACTACGGGGTAATTAACAGTAGGGGCTTGCGCCTACTAGAAAGAAAGGACCCGCTAAATCAAGAAACTTCTTTAAGTAGCGACTCTTTATAGGATTCTCTTGTTTCGAGAGATATTCGCTAAAGAGATCGAAACCTTAAGGGAGGTGAATCTAAGGCTATGTTCCCATTGTTCTTCGAGAAATTCCTTCGAGGAGAATAATGACGAAAAAGCCGCGACAGATTCTCTGGCACGCCCGGTGGGCTGTTGATACAAATATACTTGAAGTTTTTCATTTATTTATTAGTTTTTTTTTTATTATTTATTTTTTTATTCTTCTTTTTTTTTACTTTCCCTAGCCTTTACATTACCTTCTAGATCCCAAAGATGAGCCAAATAATAAAAAAAAACTAATAAATAAATGAAAAACTTCAAGTATATTTGTATCAACAGCCCACCGCGCGCCACAACAGATTCTCTGGCACGCCCAGTGGGACATCATTTTCCTCTCATCTTTGGGGTTTAAAGAATATAATGTAAAGGCTAGGGAAAGTAAAAATAAAAAAATTTAAAAATTTAAAAATTAAAAATAAAAAAAATAATAATAATAAATAAATAAATAAAAATTGTTAAGTATATTTGTATCAACAGCCCACCTCGTGCCAAACAGATTCTCTGGCACGCCCGGTGGGACCTCTTTCTCCTTTCATCTTTGGAACTTGAAGGATATAATGTAAAAGTTAGGAAAAATCACCAAAATTTTTTTAAATACTAATAATTTTCTGTAGAGTTTTATTCTTTGCAGGAAAAATGATCTAAACCAAGTTGTTGCTACACACTGGACAATTCTTTGGGATCAACCACCACATGGCCTAAAACGTGGTGAAAAAAAAAATTTGATGACATCTTCTCAAACAATTGGTCGCCGCATTCACTGGGGCAGTTATTGGGGCAAATGCCACAAGCCGGATAAAAAATTAATAGAAGACAAAAGGAAAAGAAATAAAGTGGAGAGGAAAATAAAATGAAGAAAAAAAAAAGAAAGAAAGAAGAAAGGAGAAGGAAGGAAAAGAAAAAGGAGGAAGAAAGGAAATAAAAATAAAGAAAGATTGAATAAATGTTGAATAAAGGAATAAATCCCGAAACCGAAATCGGGAAACTAAAAAGAAAAAAGGAAGAACAACAAAGATTAGAAAGAAAATAGAAGGAAAAAGAAGAAAGAAGGAAGAAAGTGAAATAAAGGAAAAGAAGATGAAAAAAGAAAGAAAGTCCCGAAACCGAAATCGGGAAACTAAGTTAGAAGTAAAAAAAAAAGTGAAAGAAGAAGAAGATAGAAGGAAAATAAGAAGAAAAAAAAGAATAAAGGAGAAATAGGGTGAAATAAAAATGAAAAAAAAATAGAATAAAGGAATAAAGTCCCGAAACCGAAATCGGAAAACTAAGTTAGAAGTAAAAAAAAAGAGAAAAGAAGAAGAAGAAGAAGAAGATAGAAGGAAAGTAGAAGAAAATAAGAAAAAAAGAAGGAAGAATAAAGGATAAAGGGGAAAGAAAGTACATAAAAATGGAGAGAAAATTTGAATAAAGGAATAAAATTCTGAAACCGAAATCGGAAAATCAAAAGAGAAAAGGGAGAAAGTTAGAAAGAAAACGGAAGAAAAAAAAAGAAGAAAGAAGAAAGAAAAAAGAAGAAGGAAGGAAAAGAAAATGGAATAAAAATGGAGAAAGAAAAAGAAAGAAATAAAGTCTCAAAATCGAAATCGAGAGGCCAAATTGAAGGTTTATTTAAAAGAAAAACAAAGGAAAAGAAGATAGAAAGAGAAAGAAGAAGGAAAAATGAAATGAGGAAGAAAGTGAAATAAAGAAGAAGGAAAAAATAAGATGAAGAAGAAAGGCAAGAAAAAAGAGAATGAAAGTGAAATAAAAAAGAGAAGAAGGAAGGTAGAAGAAAGCAACAAAGTCTCGAAACCGAAATCGAGAAATCAAACTAGAAATAAAAAAAATAAAAAAAGGAAGAAGAGAAAAGTAGAAGAAAGAAATAAAATTCTGAAACAAAAATCGAGAGGCCAAATTGAAGGTTTATTTAAAAAAAAAAAGGAAAAGAAGATAGAAAGAGAAAGAAGAAAGGAAAATGTAATGAAGAAGAAAGTGAAAGAGAAAATCTGAAATTGCCAAAATCGCGTATTTTTGAAGGTGTGTATCAAAACTCCATATTGAAAGTGAAGGATACATCAATCTTGAAGGTGAAGGACAAAACTTCAAAATCCAAGATCAAAAACCTCAAAACCTCAACAAAACCCATGCCTAAAACTCCAAATTCCAAAATCCAAAATTCTAATAAAGAAACCTAAAACTCCAAATTCCAAAATAAAAAAATTCAAAATTATAATAAAGAAACCTAGAATCCAAAACTCCAAAATCGCAACCAAACCCATATCAAAACCCAAAATTCCAAAACCACAAATTCCAATATAATACCCAAAAAACCCAAAAACCTACCAAACAAAATATAGGTAGAAAATCCAATAAAGTTTTGAATAAAACCCAAAAATCTAAAGCCATAACAAATAGCCAAAACTTTAAATAATAAGTCTCAAGTCCCGTCGGGCTAAAGCTTGAAAGGGTATTCCGTTCTTTTGAACATTATGGAATATTCCTTTGCAAAGCCCTAAATAAATAAGGCAAAATAAATAAATAAAGTCCAATAAAAGTTTCCAACCTCAAAAGTCCAAATACAAATGAACCAAACCCAAACAAAAAAAAATCATACGCTACTTAGCTAAATTCAAAAAGAAACCAAGCATAATAAAATCCAAAGAAATAAAACTAAACTTGTCCCGCCGGGCCTAAGTACAAAGGAATGTCTTTGTCCTTTTGGACATTCATAGGCATTTCCTTTACAAAGGCCTACATAAAAAAAATTGTCAATACCGCCAATGCCGATATTGAGTGCCATCATATTGAGTGCCCCTACCTAAAAGAGAGGGTGAGAAATGAGAGGGTGAGCGAAACAAAGGGTGACTTGCCTTTATGGCTCCATAAGTCATTCTTTCCACCTAAATATTTCCAAATCCACAAAATCCACCAACCAAGAAAATGATAGCCGTGTTGAGGAAGCCTGTGTGGTTTCTGAATACATGAAAAAGTGAAATTACCCAAAAGTTTTGTGCTTTGTACTTTAAACAAGGTACTAGGTGCCTGTTCATCTCACCGAATGAAAGGATGAACAAAAGTTTTGTCTTAGACTTTAAATAAGACACTGGAAAGCGTCAACACTGAAATAAGTGCCTACACCGGGGCAATCAAACAAGACAAGGATCAACAACAACCAAACTGGGGCAAGAGCCAAAAGACCAACCAAAACCTGATGCAAACTAAAGGAATAAGAAACAACCTGAAAGAATGCAAAAGAAGTCAAGTATGGAAGAAACTGAAGCGTTTCGATGTCAAAATTCAAAAGGAAAGTCGAAACTGGGGCAAGGCCCGTGTAAACCCAAACCCAAGGAAATGCAGGTGTGGGCCAAAATACCCTAACCTAAATTGCGGTGAGGACTTATGGATGCCTTAGTCCTAACAAAGAAGGAAAAAGAAGAAAGAAGTCAAAAGCGGGCCAAAATACCCGTATTTCAAGAAACACAACCATTGAAGGTGGATCAAAATACCCATACTTCAAGATACCAAATCATTAAAGACGGATCAAAATACCCGTATTTCAATAAATAAAACCATTGAAGACGGGCCAAAATACCCGTATTCCAAAAACCAAACCACTGAAAGTGGGCCAAAATACCCACATTCCAAACCACAACAAAAAAAAGAGAGAGGGTCAAGAAGGGGCCACCAAAGCATGTCGTTCTGCTAAGGTCTTCACAACATACTTTGGTGGGGGGCATTTGTTGACCCTTAAAAAATGATGATCCCTTGAAAAACAAAATATAAAAATAAATCAAAACCAAATTGCGAAAACCAAAAGCCAAACAGCAAAAACCAAATTTCCAAATTGCCAAAAATCAAAATCAAATTACGAAAAATATCAAAAAAACTCCAAAAATCCTCAAAATCCACCCAAAAATCCCTTAAGAATTATGATGATTTATCATAATTTTTAAATACCAAAAATACCCACAAAAATTCCAAAATTTACAAAGGAACCCAAAAACTCCACAAAATTACCAAAATACATCTATGAGGAATTTACCAAAACCATTTAAACCATTAAATTCTTTGTATTTTTCTAAATTCACCCATAAAGAATTATCCAAAAATGACCAAGGGAAGGCCCTCAAACAATTTATTTTGGTTCAGCATCGATGAAAATATGAGAAATTAAGGAAAATCAAAGGAAATTCACAGAAAAATCACAGAAAGTGGCGCGTGCATACCATTGGAGCGGATCCAGCAGGGGCAAGGAAGGTCGCTGTCCCCCAGAGAAGAATTACCATCCCCTGTGATTGATTAAATGCTCCCGTTCCTTGTGAACCATGCACGGGAACTTGAAATGTTCTATTAGTGCACCATAGACCGAATGCACCTATCTCCTTGGCTCTCATTAAAACCTTACAAACGGGCCCCTCGTGTCATATGTTCCTTCTCCCTCAGTAAAAGAACAGAGATGAAAACTCGCGACTTACCATGCGACGACGGGTAAAATGGTGAAAACGATGACGACGTGGCTTCTCCGACACCACAAGCCCAAAACCAGATGCCCCGCCCCTGGTTTGGCGAAACCTAACCCTAGCGCAGCCAATGCCAAGCCGCTGGATCAAAATTCGAAGGTGGAAATGGCCACGGTTTAAAACCAAAACCCTAATCCCCAAGCTTATAAAAGGCCCCCAAATCGAAGCCAGAAGGAATTTCTCGAAGAACAATGGGAACATAGCCTTAGATTCACCTCCCTTAAGGTTTCGATCTCTTTAGCGAATATCTCTCGAAACAAGAGAATCCTATAAAGAGTCGCTACTTAAAGAAGTTTCTTGATTTAGCGGGTCCTTTCTTTCCAGTAGGCGCAAGCCCCTACTGTTAATTACCCCGTAGTTGCCTACGAGAACCTCTGATTAAGGGATATGAAGAGTATTGACGTAATGGGCTAAGGAAAGAGACTTATGGAGTGCTATGGTGGAGGACTTAATTGATGGTACCAAACTCAATGGACGAGACCCAATTAAGGATCGACAAAAAGACTCCTAACTTGAGAAAGGAATGGATTTTTGGTTTAGAAGAGGTTTTTTGATTGGTTAAAGGTGAGTCTTCACTTTGAGGTTATCCATGGTGAACTCTCGGGGCTATGACTGGCCTTCTTTTGAGAGTGAAAAGACTTTTGCAACCTTCTGGGCCTCTTGGGCGGCCTCGAGCGAAAGTTGGTTCTTTTACAACCCTAGGGACCATCTTCATCGGTCTTCTTAATAAGAGTTGGTTTTTTAACGACCCTAGGGACCATCTTCATCGGTCTTCTTAATAAGAGTCGGTTCTCGGGACCATCTTAGTTAGTCTTCTTGTGAGAACAAATAAGTTTTGCAACCTTCGGGTCCTCTTTAATGGCTACTCGACGAAAGGTGGTTCTTTTACAACCCTAGGGACCATCTTCATTGGTCTTCTTAATAAGAGTTGGTTCTTTAACGACCCTAGGGACCATCTTCATTGGTTTTCTTAATAAGAGTCGGTTCTCGGGACCATCTTGGTTAGTCTTCTTATGAGAACGTAAATGAAATTCTTTGGACGAGGGGGCCCGTAAGAATTCAATTTCTAAGTCATCTAAGGTCGATCTCAACCCTAGCGAGGGACTTTTCCTCAAGCGAAGAGGTTTCGGTTTTGACTTTAGGTTTCATGTTTTGGACTTTTAATTTCTGAAATTTCTCTTGGGATATTTGATGATTTTAATTCACTTTGGCCTTTGGACTTTTGACCTTTAAAAGCACTTTTCTATTTCAAAATACTCAATCTTGGAAGACATTTGACTTTGGAAGATATTATTTCGAAATCATTTAGTCTTTTGAAAATATCCATAATCGAGTATACTAGATACTTGAAAGCTTTTAGACTTTTGAAAATACTTTTTTATATTTGAGTATATTATATTTAGCTTTTGAAAGTAGTATATTTGGAATCTTAGCTTTGAAAATACCTAGCATTTTATAAAAGGGTTTATTTCATTTTCTAAAATTCATTTTTAAAGCGAAAATACTTCAAAAATACAAAAGACCGCTACTTTGATATCTTTTCATATCAAAGCATCAGTGAAACTAGTTTATTTTTATTTTTAGAATTTTATGGATATGTTGTTTATATTTTTCTGAATTTCTTATTATTTTCAATGAATTTTCTAAGTCTCTGCTTCTGTGGCATTTTGCAATTGGTCCACGACAGCCTGATATTTCTGGGTGCGTAGAATGGGTGCCACTTAATTAATCCTTTCCCGTCTTCATGTAGCGAGCCACTGACAGCTCCTTCATTTGTCAGATCTCCCTTCGCCACAGAAGATCAGTAATAGGTTGGCGCTGAAGCGTTTGAAGAAGACGGGTTCGATTTCCTTCGCTAACGTATCCTGACGAAACGGGGACAGATCCGTTAGCGACTTCGGCAGTCACAAACCATGAGGCATAGCTCCCTAGAATCGTGGTAAAGAGGTGGATTCAATGATGAACTCTATTCGAGTAGTTCCGACCTCATCTGGCGGAAGAACCATGTACTGATACGGCTATATCGAAGCCTAGTGCCAATGAGCCTAATTGAATCTAATTCGTACCAGGGTGAGTTCATTCGTGATTGAGATGATAAGATGAATATGTAAAGGAATTTTAATTTATAGTAACCTCAATCCATTATTGAGTACAAGTTATCTTACCAGGGGCAATCATGACATCAAATTCAACTTTACACTCTACTTCTAACTCATTTATTCAGTGTACAGCTTCGAATAACATACCATCTTGCATTTCTGCTATCAAGGTTATACATACGGCCGGTTATGAGGAACCATTTCCAGAGAATCTAGCTAAATGCCTTCATGCTAATCTCGGTCACCATGTACAACATCTAAATGCACAATTCTGACACTCTTGAACTCACTACCTAATTCTTACTTCAACCCTTGTACATCATGCAATTTAGTCCAGAAATCAATAGAAAATATAAAGAGGGAATTATCCAGTGTGGTTTTAGCATCAAAGTGCTTAACTACAACATTTTACAAGAAAGTTTTCCATCTTCCAACAATTCTCAATAGAAGCGACTATTAAACCGATTTTGACCAGTATACAAGAGAGACAATTTATTCTATTAGGTCCTTGCATTTACTATAATCACAATTAACCTATGAGCCAGCGAAATTTGGGCAGCATGTCGCCTAAATGCGATGTACATTTAGGAGATTCTTTAAGCTATACTCATACGAGTTCAGATTAAAGAATCTTGACCTAAACCAAGGAGACATTGATTTGAGTCACAACATGCACCTAGTCTTGAGCAAAACCTCAAGCTAAGTCACTTCTCTCAGATCTAATTCTGAGAAGATCTCAGTTTAGACCATAGCAAGAGAAGCTAAAAGAGCACTAGATTTCAGAGAACCACTAGGAAAGAATTTAGATAAAAGAAAATGTAAAGAACATAGCTCAATTAACAACTGTCTAAGTTACAGAATCTGCAACCTAGACTCCCACATCATCAAATAAAATCAACATTAATCCAATCAAATAAAGAAAAGGGCGAATTCTACCTTACTTGAACTTCAATTTGGTCACTGATCATTTAGACTAAGGAATCCTTAATCTAAGTTCTCAGACCAGAAAATACAAATTTCAGATGCGAATACAAGACCTTTTTAACATAGACATAGTCAAATCGAAGCTCCTATCTCGATCTCCTCTTGTCTAAGTCATGGAATCCATGAATTAAACCTTCAGATTTCAAGATAAGAAGTCGAAACAATGGCAATATCTACTCAGAATAACTCACTAACACAAGGATCGAGAGAAAGAATCAAAAGACGAATCCTTAACTCAAATCATCAAAGAACGCACAAGATCAATCAATTCATTCAAAATTGTCGATTTACAAATCAAATTCGACACAGTTACAATCACATTCCCCTTACCTTCATTCAGTTTGCTTATTTTACCTTTGAATTTCACACGAACTAGCTTGCCTTGCTCTTCTTTAATCTAACCTATTAAGTGTTTGTGAAAATGCCTAGCTTTTCTAAGTGAATGTGTGTGCTTCTGTGGAAGAAGGAGGTCTCCTGGTGTTTGAAAAATCGATCCCCTTTATCTCCCTTCGCTGCTCCTTTTATAGGCGATCTTCTCTGCTTCAATCCCGTCTAGGTGCAGTGCATCTCACCTCCAGCCCGGCAGTTCGTTCTTCAACGAATTTCTGTTACGCCTCTCCCACTCTCTTCTTTCTGGATTTTGGCTACTCACAGCGCATCATTCACCAAAGCATGTTCCATGGGCCTAGAGAATTATAGCTTCATATGTGCTACGAACTCCATGTGCATCCATTCTTCACTCACGAAGGGGTCAGCCTCGCATTCTCCCAGTGGCATCTTCCTTCCTTTCTTGCATGCACTTAGTCTTCTATGGACCGCGTATACATCCTCCCTTGGCTAACATTGGTGCAGAGTGAAACAGGTGCACCGAAATCTCTCTCTTGAGCAGGGGGGAAATTTGAATCGCTGGCCATCCCTCCATTTTTCTTGCCTTGTTCCTCTCCATTTGTGTTTTTTACATGTTTTTTCATGGTTTGCTGAATCTGAAATAAATTCTTTGACAACCTTTCTAGTTGAATTTTCTCATGAGATTTTGAGCATAAATCCATAAGAATATGTAGAATTTGATAATCCGAAGGATTTTCCAGAAATACCCCTTCTACCATTTTATTTATTTTTCACAAGGTTTAGGGGTCTTTTGCATGAAATGGGGTACTCCGTGAATCTTTTGAGCGGTTTCAGGGATTCATAATTTTCTCCATATTTTTCTGAGCCTCTGGGTATTTTTCCATAATTTTTGGGGTCCATTTGATATTTTTCATGATTTTCTCAAACTCCTTGTAAATCGGTCTGTTTCTCCAATCGTGAAAATTTAGGGTCAAACAAATGCCCCCCACCAGAGTAGGTTGTGAGGATCCTGGACAGAACAACGTACTCTGTTGGCCCCTTCTTGACCCCTTGTATGTAGTCAAATTGGTTGCATGACGGTTTTGTCGAGTTTTTCGCAAGAATTTGGATTTGGTTTGGTCGAGCAACATTCGCCTTCATTTTGGGCCTTGTATCTTCCAGTTGCCGGTGGGACTATAGGGTATTGTATTTCTTGATTTAGCATAGTCCCGTGAGAGGAGCATCGTGGCACAGGATCAGGCTACGGCTCATGGTGCTACTAGCAAGTTTGCTCTCTTTTATCTCTTTTCTTTGATCATCATGTCATGGATCTTGGTACTTGTTTGTGTGGCATGGATGCGCTCGTGATTGCACTTGTTGCATTTGACTTGCTGATGCTTGGATGGTTGATTATTGGTGAACTTGGATACTTGCTTTTGTTGGCGCATTGTACTTCTTTGCCTTGTAATGTTGGATTGATCTTGTGCTTGACTGAGTTCTCGCGTTCGAGACTTCTCCACGTACTTGCTTGCAAAGCAACAAGTAGTCTTGCTCTTATCTTACTTCTTTTCTCTTCACAATAGCCTGATTGAGCTCTTGCTCTCAAGGTTCTCTTTCTCATCCTTCTTTTGTGATATGACGGGTACTTCGTCATTCTTGCGCCTGATTAGGTTACCGCGCCCAAGGCTTCTTCTTGCTTAACTTGCGGGGTTCGAATAATCTTACTATCACCACCGTTTTTTCTTTCATGAGATATGGGAATTTGGCCCATACTCGCTTTTTTTCTTCCTTCTTTCTTCTTTTAGAATCTCGAACGCATATAGATCCATTCCACAATTTAGGTTAGGGTATTTGGCCCGCTCCTATATTTCCTTGGGCTTGAACCTACATGGACCTTGACCCGATTTGTTGATTTCCTTCTTACATCAGCCTTGAACACTTCCACTTCTTTTACGCCTTCTTGACTTCATACCGTTTCTTTCAAGCGCTAATTTGAACGGCTTACTTCCACTTCTTGCCACTACAACCTTAACTTTCTCCACATGTTCACACGTTCACCATTAACTCCACTTGTAATCTTTCCTTTGCCATGCCTATATAAGCGCGCCTTTGCTTTTCTCTTTTTCTTCATCCAAGTTCACCATAATTCTCCTTCCCCGTATTTATCTAATCTGTTATCACCATGTCTTCTACTCCTTCACCCAAACGTGTCAGGGGAGATTCTAGTTCTTCTGTCCTGTGTCTGGATTCCACCTTTTCAGACTGGTCTCTTACTCCCGATAACCGCTATCTCTTCCGCGATGAAACTGCCTTCCTTTCTTACTACAACGACATGGGTAACGAAGAACGGCCAGTGGCTGATTGCTACTTCTTTCGTCCTATGAGGAGGATTCCAGTGGAGCAAGTGAATCTTATCAGAGGTTGGTTAGATTCGTGGAGTTTGGACGGTTTGGCTGACTGCGACCATCCGTACCATCCTAGGATCACTCGCCTCTTTTATGCCAATCTTAGAGTCTCCTTCAACCACTACGGGACTCCCTCGGCCTCTTCATATCTATTTGGTCGCTTCTTTCATATCACGGCTGGGGATTTGACCAACTACTTGCAGGCTACCAATAACGCCAATGGTTCTATCATTTACGCCTATCAGAGATGGCCTCAAGGTTTTGGTACTTATCAGGAATGTCGCCAATGGTTTCGGACGGCGGCTCCTGATGAAGAGAGGGTGTCTACCTTCCATCTACCTGCTCTTCATAGGTACTTTCTTTCTTCATTCTTTCTCTTTATCCTTCAATCGTCTTCCCAACCATGTGGCATTCGACCACTACAACTTCATTTTGCGGAGACTGGAAGCCTAATCCTTTGGTATTCTTCACTTTTCCATCTATGCCCATTACTCGCCTAGATTTTCCACTCCACAAGTCATGGAATATCTTAATTCTTTGTTTCAAGATCGGGTCTAAGCAATGGTTTCTTTGGAAAAGACTCATCAGTCCTTGATTGTAGTACCCCATTATTTCTATCTTCTCATACTCTTCTTCTTCTTCTTTTAACCATTTCGCCCAATCATCCGAACTAAGTGGATTACCAGATGAGTCTACACTTTCAGTTTTGTAGAATAGAATCCCTTTATGGAACACCCTTCTTCCATTCACTTTCTCTACCTTTGGCGGGATGTAAAAGGTTTCCAACTCCTTAATTTGGTATGCTTTCCTTGGAGTAAGCTCTTTATAATAGCCCATGGGCACTTGCTCAATGGCCATCGAATCTTCTCCCCGTTCGTAGAACTCCTCATCCGATTCAATGTCGTAGACATAAATTACCCTTTTTGATTGTTGCCATTCATCTTCTGAGTCACTCTTTATGCGAATCTTTCCTCTTCGGCCTTTGTTTTCATCTTCATCATCAGATGACTTTATGTAGATGGGAGTTTTCGCGGTGCAAGCGACCTTTGGTCTTTCTCTTAACCTTATTTTCTCTTCACTTTCTTCACGAGGTGCCATTCTTGACTTTAGAGTCGGGGAGGTACTTCTTTGCGAGGTTGGAGCATAGAATCGATCGATTTCTTCTAGCTCTACCTCGTGTACACCATAGTGTTGAGCATCGCCCCTAATCATCTTTTGTTCACCATCTCGTATGTATTTGACACACTGGTGAAGAGTTGAGGGTACAAGGCCGTTTTCATGTAACCATGGCCTTCCTAATAGAGCCCGATAGAAAGTATCCGCATCGATTACGTAGAACTTCACTAGCGTTTCGAGCTCTCCAAACTTCATAGGCAACGTAATGGCCCCTAAGGCTCGCTCGGAATTTTGGTTAAAGCCATGTATGAACACATTTTCATCAGAGAGTCGCCTTCCACCTAAGGCCAATTGATTCAACGAGTTGAGTGGTAAGATGTTAATAGAGGACCCGGGGTCAACCAACATGCGGCTTAGTTGACTTCCGTTTGTCTTGCCCGTAATGTACAATGGCTTGTTGTGACAAGAGGTTCCCATCATCAGATCATCATTCGTGAAGGTGATTTGGCTTTGTGGCTCGATGTAAAGGGCCTCCGTCATGTACTTTTCGGCCATATAAGTTTGGAATCTCTCGGGCTCTTTGAGCATTTCCATCATTGTTTCGCGCAATTCCTTAGACATCATCAACGCTTCAAACACACTTATCAACGCCGGAGTGCGCCTTAGATGAGACAAAATATTATATTCTCCTTTTATTTCTCTCGCTTTGTGGCTTGGCCCGGGTTCATCTTCCACCTCTTGGATTCTACCCTTGCCTTTTGCCTTTTCACTTTCCTTGGGAACTTGCCTCTCGGGAATGTTCGTGCCCGATCGCAAGTTCACATGACAATCTTTTTCCTTGAACATGCCCTTGGCAAAAAGACCTTGATATGGCGCTTCATTCTCATCTTCCGTGTCATCATCATAGTAGTAAGTAACCACTTCTTCTTTTTCCTCTTTTGTTTCTTCGATCTTTAACGCTACTTCTTTGCCTTTCTCGATTTCACCTTCGCCTTTCTTTCCCTCTTTATTTTCACCTTCATTCTTCTTTTCTTTTACATTTTTCTCCTTGTTGTTTTCATTTTTCTTCTCCTTCACTCTTTCTACTTTTTGCATCTCTTTTTCGTCTTCATCATCATCCACTATGACGATGACATTGCATTCCACATTTCGCCTTGGATTGCCTCTTTGTGCTACTACGTTGGCTTGCGCATGTGGAGCGGGTGTTTGCTTATAACTCTCGGGCAAAACCAAGTCCCCTTCCTTGATCATCTTTTCCGCTATGTTCTTGAACACATAGCAATTGCCTGTTGGATGGCCTAAGACTCTATGAAAAGCACAATAGGTTGGATCGTTGGTCTTGTGCATTTCTTCCATCCTCTTGCATACTGGCAATTCTATGGCTTTCCCATCCAAGAGTTGCTTTAATAAGGCCGCCGTTTTCTCCTTCTTGAACGAGTACGGCCTACTCAATCGTTCATTGAGAGTAGTTGCACGGTTATTTCCATTGCCATTGTTGTTGTTGTTGTTGCCATTGTCGCGGAAGTTCCTTTGTCCGCCTCCTTGGCTCGTCGATGCTTCGTTTGCACCCACTATTTTGATAGGCCCTTGTGTTTTGTTTCTTGACTCGCCTCTAAAACTTGGTGTCTCTTTAGGAGGGCCAATGTGCACTATTCTTGCAACCCGTGTTACCAAATCCTCGTAGGTATAGATATCGCTACCCGAGAGAGGTCGCTTAATCCAATCATCAAGATTCCTTATCAAAAACTCAACCGCCTCTCTTTCGGACATTTGATGAGAACATCTTATGTGCATGTTTCTCCATCGGTTGATGTAATCGAGCGGTGCTTCACCCGGCTTCGGCTTTTCGCACGCAACATCGGCTACAAGGAGCCTTTGGTTGACCATGGCGAACTTGGCTCTGAACAAATCTTCCATCTCTTCCCATGTGTCCACGGAATCGTTCTCGAGAGATGAATACCACTCGAATGCTGCCCCAGTGAGGCTTTGGGAGAACTGCTTGAGCAAGAGAGCTTCATCATGCGCGGTGTCACCACATGCATTGCAGAATTGGATTAGATGCTGATCGGGCGTGATGCTTTCTTTACCCGTTCCATCGAATAGGTTGAACTTTGGCACTTGATAACCAAGGGGATAAGGGATGTGCTCGTATTCCTTGGGGTACGGCCTTCCACATCTCTTGCGCAAGTTCGCAAATCGACCCGCTCCCGTGGCTTGAAGTTGTAGATTAATCATCTCTTGAATGACTTGCTTAGTTGAATCGGGCCTTCTTGCCCCAGTCCGATGTCTACGCTCGGGCATTTCTTCTTCACTAGATTCACACCTTGCTTTGTTTCTTCTTCCTTTGGGATACTTTCGATATCCCTTCTCTTCTTCTTCTTCCGATGATTCATACTTGTGCTTATTCCTTCTTTCTTTGGAATGTCTTCTTTTAGGTTTTTCTCCTTCTTCATCAGAGTACTCATATCTACTCTTACTTTTTCTTTCTTTGAGCACCTTCCCCTTGTACTCATCTTCTTCTTCACTAGAAGAACCCTCCTTTTCGAGATCTTCAAGTAACTTCTTCCTCTCTAGAAGCTTGTACATCTTCTTGAACATTTTTCTTTCTTTTTCTCTTTCGTCCATCATGGCCGCTATCTTCCTTTCATTCTTTTCTATGATACTCATCAGTTTTGGCTTCTCCCCTTCATGCCAACGATCTTTGCCATTTAGATCTTCTTCTTCCTCTTCTGTTGGTCCTTCTCCGTGTAGAATGTAACTTGAAGAGGCGCGATCTTGTTTATCTTTGCTATCTTTCTTGGTGTAGGGAATTTCTCCTTCGCTAACCATGTTCACGAAAGCATGCATTTCGTGTTCTTCGCTTATCTCCACCATGTGAACTCGAGCGTGAACCACAATTTGACCATCCTCCCGTGCCACATGTCTCCTTTTATTTCTTGGCTCTTGATCTATCTCCATTGGTTGAGCTCTCTCTTTGGGTATCCACATCTTCTTGGGCCCCAATCTCTCCTTGACCGGCTTAATCCTTTGCCCCAGTCTCTGGTGCACGGAAGAGGATCCTTTCTTTTGACCCTTTGGCCCCAATCGATCGTGAGCCGATACTCGTGGGAATGTCAATCTCTCCTTCACCGATTGCCGGTTTTGCGGACTTCTTCCCCTAAATTGCACTTGGTACTCTTGAGGGAATTCTTCCATAGTCTTCAATATGGCCACGGGCGAGTTCTTTCGCACTAGACGGAGCGAGGCAAAAGGATTGCTCACTGAAAAATTGGGTCTTATTTCCAACTCATTTTTATAGGCCCGTTGAACCTTCTTCATAGTTCTCGCACTTTGGGAGATTGGTGCATACACTTTCTTTACCACCATCTTCTTGGAAGGAGGGCGACGGTTGGATCGGCGTGGTTGTTGAAGAGAGAGGATTGAGCTTGAGCGAGCCCGCTTGTGAGGAACAATGGACCATTCTTCCTCCTTGATGACATCAACCTCCATAGGATCCTCCACGATTTTGGAGACTTCCACCACTTCCTCGAGCGGTTCCTCCACCACGACTTTGGCCAATTGAAAAGTACCATCGGCGACTTGAACGACGGGCACATAAGAGTGTCCAAACGGCATGCCTCCAATTGTGAACTCGTTGTTGTAGCAGATCGGCACTCCTCCAATCTGAAGAACTCATGTCGGCTTGAAAGCGTCGATTGGTGCGAATGCCATTTCAACCTGCAATAACACCAACTAAGTGTTACCGTTAGGAGTGTTCATTAAAATTTCCTTAGCCCTTACGTCACCCTTCAAATCCCAAAGATGAGAGGAGAAAGAGGTCCCACCGGGCGTGCCAGAGAATCTGTCGCGGCTTTTTCGTCATCCCTCGAAGAATGGAATTGGATTTCCTCGAGAAATGGGAACATAGCCTTGGATTCACCCCCCTTAAGGTTCGATCTCAGTTCGAGTATCTCTTCACGATAAGAGAACCAAAACACAAGTCGCTTCTTAAAGAGGTTTGTTGATTTCGTGGGTCCTTTCTTTCCAGTAGGCGCAAGCCCCTACTGTTAATTACCCCGTGATTGCTCACAAGAACCTCTGATTAAGGGATCGAAAGAATTATATGTAAAGGCTAGGGAAATCGTTTATTTCATGTTTATCTTGAGTTTATTTCTTTGGCTTAAACCGGACTCGATTGGTGTACCAGACCTAATTAACGGGACCCAATTGAGGATATTTCGATCTGTTGAAGAGTTTTCGTTCTTGAAGTGGAGAGGTTTCGGTCTTGATTTCGGGTTTTGTGTTTGGACTTTTAATTTCTTGAGTTTCTCTTTGGGTTTTATCATTTTCACAATTTTCTTTTATTTTTATTTTTAATTCTAGACTTTTCAAATTTCTTTTTTATATTTTTAATTATGTTTATTTTGAAAATATATTTGATATTTTAAAGTATTTCTTTAAAGCTTCAATATCTATCTTTGAAAACTTATTAGAAAAGTTTAATTGAGTTTTGAAATCATTTGAAATTTTACAAAATTGATTTAACATTATTTTAGAATTTTATAAGATTTATTTAATATTGAAAATACTTCAAAAATAAAAAAAGACCAATAATTTGACAGATCTTTATACCAAAATATTAGTGAATTTGGTTTATTTGAATTTTTAGGATTTTATAGGTATTTTATTTGTATTTTTCTGAGTTTCCTACTATTTTTAATGAATTTTTGAAGTTTCTGCAGATGTGGAATTTTCTGATTGGTCCACGTGTGCACAGAGGCTGATTTGGCTTGCTGCTTGTATTGACATGGCGCTGACGTGTCTAGCTGACGTGGCAGCTGGCATGGCTATTATTTGTTTTGATGTAATGAGTGATGGCCTTGTCAGTGACCCACCCCAAACAAATTCGTCACAGAGGATCGCGTGTGGCGCGGTTTTAAACCTTTCTTCTCCGCCAAACCGGGGTACTTTTCAGGCCGCCACTTCGAACAAAACTTGGTGCGTTGTAGTCGTCGCCTTGAGGAGAGCATTTATGTGCCATTTATTTGAGCTATGGAGATTTGTACTGTATGGTGGGGGCTGAGGAATTTCGGACTGCCATTGATGGAGTTTGGAGCTTCCTCTTTCCTTCTTCTTGCCAGAAACAGGTTCATTTCCTTCAGTAGCGTATTTATCAAACAGATATGAAGTTAATTTATCCTAGATGTGCTTGGAGAGGGATGAATTGGACTGAGCCACTTCAACTTGAAATGGGACTGATCTGAGTCTTTTCCGTGGGTCCCACTCGACTGTTCTTTTGTACCAGCGATGGCTTGGAGAGAACCAGGGAGTTGATTTTAGTTTGTTTACACCTTTATTTTGACTTGAGACGTCGCAATTTAGTGTGAGAGCCAAAGGGGACAGATTTGCATTTTACTTCAATCTCATTCGCCTGTAACTCATTTTACAGCAATAGGATTTGCTTTAATGCTCGATTTAGGTCCATTTAGATTTGTTTTATGTGTTCAAACTAATGCCAAGTGTAAGAGTAAGTCATTTAGCGTTTGTTACAATTTAGCATTTTTTGTTTTAAGCATTCCTGCCACTGTTTTGAGTGAATTTGGACTTAAGTTGCTTCAATTGCATGAAAAGAAGTTGCAAGAGTTATAATGCAATATAAGGGGAACATCACTTTTAACACTTTGTATAGATGCACTTATATCACTTATGTAATCTTCTGATTTTTCTTCAAAAAAGAAAAGAGAAAATTGAAATGTCCTTTACATGTTCAGTGAGCTTTATATTTGTTACTCATACATGTTTCTGGTGTTTTTATGCAAACGAGACCCCAACTTTTCATTTATGTTCAAATTTGTACTTTATGCATATAATTTATTTATTATCCCTTCTTTTGTTATAACAATCTAAAACTAACCTAAAGCAGGCAGGATTAGCACTAAATTATATATTTAAACCCTGAATCTGGAATAAGTCGCATACCAAAGGCTGGTTTGAGGCTTAATACATTTTTTATCCATATTTTTGTTAATTCAAACCTATTGTTTGCTGAGTACAAAACCTACATGAAATTGACTAATCTTATTGAAATTTGACAGCATAACAACTAGGTAGCATTTAAATTATACAAAGATTTCACAGTTTGAGCTATTTTGAGCTCAAACCATGGAACCTTGGCCTTAAAACTGAGGAGACCTCAATCAAAGCCATTGTTTTGCCTATCCTTGAGCATGGCATCAAGGTAAGCAGGTAGGCACCTCTCTCCAGTCTTCAATTGAGGAGACCTCAATGGAAAACCTTAATGGAGAGAGGTGAAGAATTGGGGGCCGATGGAAGAGAGGCAAGACAGCAAAATTGTAACTTCAAATTTCTTTCTCTTTATTTAAAACCAAGATTTACAAGCAAAACTCTCTCAATTCTACCTTTTTCTCTTCTCTTCTTCACTGCTCGACACAATGTCTCTTGCAATTTCACTCCACTTCTCTCAGATTAGTACAATATCGATTTGCTAAACCTAGCCTAACCTTGCCCCCCTCTTCCTCTCTCTATTTCTGTCTTCAATTTGGTGTTTATATAGCTAATTGGTTAGGGCAACACTTTTGAGCCGTGACTTGGTTCCTGCCCTCTGATCTCGATCCAGTGGTCTTCAATCAGCTGCGCCTAGGGTTCTAGTTTCGCAAAACCGTGGGCGGCGTCGCTGGTTTTGGGTTGGTGGCGCTGGAGGAGCCACGTCGACGATCTCTTGCTTTTACCCGGCGTGCACGGTAAAAAAAACGCCATTTTCCCTCTCTGTGTTTTACCAAGGTAGGAGAAGGGTCTCCTTTCATTCGGGCCCCACTGCACAGAGAAACAAGAGGAGACTGACCCACATGTCGGGTTTAATGAGGGAGAGTGATACGGATGGTCATGGTCTTTCGTGAACCGTTTACAACCCCTTTAAACTTATGAACGTGATTCACACAGAACAGGTGCACCCAAAAGTGGGTTTGAGAATTTCATCCAATTTCTGTTAATTTCTCTCATTTTCTTTATGTCCATTCAAAATAAATTATTTGAGGACCTTCCCTTTGGTATTTTTTGATGAAATTTTATGGGTAGTCTTAGAAAAATATAAGGAATTTAATGGTTCAACTGGTTTTGGTAAATTCCTCATAGATTTATTTTGATAATTTTGCGAACTTTTTGGGTTTCTTTGCAAATTTTGGAGTTTGTGTGGGTATTTCAGGGGTTTAAAAATTATGATAATTCATCATAATTCTTAAGGGATTTTTGGGTGAATTGTGAGGATTTTTGGAGTTTGTTTGATATTTTTCGTAATTTGATTTTGGGTTTTGGAAATTTGGTTTTCGCTGTTTGACTTCTGGCTTTCGCAATTTGGTTTTGTTCTATTTGGTTTTGAGGGTTTAATTTTTAGGGTCAACAAGGCTGTCACGTGAAGAAGTTGGTAGCTCATCACAACAAGTGAGGTATACTCTCAAGTCTCAACTTGTTATTTATTTATTTGAATATGTGCAATTGTTCTTTATCTGACTTTAATTGAATTCAATTAGCATATATATGCATTCAATTTTCAGTTACATGCATTCAATTTAGTGGAGTAATGTTGAGTTGAGGATAGAATTATGTGTAACTGAATGAGTCAATTACTCAAGATAGAAACCTTCTTGTTTACTAATATTTATACAGGGGTATTGTTGGAAACATAGTTTAGTTATTCACTGGAATAAGAATGAGTAAAGCTTGGTAATCAAACAATACTCCATATCTAGGGGGTTTTCTACAGTGCTCCTGATGACGTCAGGGTTGTTCTTTGTATTCTCCGTCTGTTGTGATGCTTTTCATCTGTGCCGTACATCTGTTGCGGTAGATGTGATCTTTGCTTTGTATTCTCCGTATGGTCTTCGCATCTCTCTGTCTTTCATCGTCTCTCTTTTACTCTCTACGCGCTTCACTAGGCAAGAGAACCTGCTGCTGCCGCTTTTCGTCGTGAAATCGCAGCAACCTCCGATCTCTCCTCAAAGCTTCGGCTGATGGAATGAGTAGACCGTCTGTTCCTCTTTTTTTTTTGTTTTGCCTCTCTCTCAATCTCGCTCTCCCTTTTCCTCGAAATCCAATCCAAAAGAGCACAGTGCTTCTATCTTCTTCTTCTACAATGATGGCATCTGCCAATGCTCTCCTCCTTTTCTATCCTCCTCTCTTTCCCTCTTCAGGTTCGTTCCTCTTGATTTCTTTTGTGCGCTTAGTACCTTGCTTTCACTGGAGGTAACTCAAGGGGAAAGGTTTTATGGGGTGTTAAGTCTGGTATTAGTTATCTTATGAGCCTGATTTTTAATTCTGTGGTCTTAATTGGACCTGGATTGAGTCATTCTGAAATTGTTATTGTATGGTTTGAGTGTATAAAGTCTATTGTTATGCATTGTTTCAACTTTAAGCTTTGTATAATTTCCCAAACTTCCAGTAATGAAGCGATTTTAAATGATTAAGCCAAGGGAATGCTAAAAGTGTACCAAGGAAAGTGTATTTTTTTTTTGGCGTAGTTTAGTTCTCTCTGTTGAATTTTGAAGTTGATTTTTTTTTTAATTTATTGTATCAATAAGGAAGGAGGCGCATGTGCAAGAGATCCAATACACGTCGAAATAGAAGATGATCGATTTCTCGGCCATCCAGATAACTGTCACGCCTAAAGAGGCAAAACAAAAAAAGAGGAACAGACGGTCTACTCATTCTCTCATTACAGTTTGGAAACCAAGAGGTATACCGGTTCCAGTTTAAAAAAAATTAGCTGAAGGATTCAATGTATTTGGAAACCAAGAGGTATACCGGTTCCAGTTTAAAAAAAAAAAGAGGTATAGCAGTTCATGACTATTTATTATTTGGTCTTTTCAGATACTTAAAGTTAATCCTTTTTAATAATAAAATTTTACGCCTTTAATAAATTAAAAGTCCAATAGTCTTGAATTAAATATAAATATGCAGAGAGGGTTCAAATGGTTTTTCTTTTCATTTGTAATTGTCTTGAAGCTTTTATTAATGAAAGCTAACAACAAGGTCTAATTCTTAAAGAAAAGGAAAAAAGAACATGGAGAAATGAAAGATGAGAATGCATTTTGAGTTAGCTATATTTTTAAATGGTTCATATTCTAAAATGGCTACTTACATTTTTTTTTTTTTTGTACATTTCAGCAGAATGATCCAGTTGTTGAAATCCTTGAGCTGATACAGAAGCACATTTCTATCGACTTCCACCAACATAGGTAATGAACTTAATTTTTATTTCAATGATAAATTAGCTACCGATTTTATTTTGTGTGAGTTAGAAAGATTGCCTAATGATAGATCAGATGGTTGATATCAATTTTGAGAACTTTGGTTTGAGCCAAAAATTGTATTAAAGAAAATCTCTGTACAAAGGAGGTGTCACACAGGCACCGAGGGAAAAAAAAGGAAAAGAGGTATATAACCTACCTAACAATGTAAATCCTAATCCATCATGATGCCAGGCGGTGTTTTTCTAAGAATTGCTGGCAAGAAAGGAGTCGTGGAGCTGAAGCTTTTTGCATTTTGAGCTTTCCACGGTGACTAAGACCTCTTCCCTTTGGAGTCGAACAAGTTCCTGCAACATAATTTAGTGGTAATTATCAATAAGTTTGGTTTCCTTTTTCCTCTTGACAGCTCCTGTCAAGGTTTCGAAAAAAAAAGTTTGGTTTCCTTTTTACTATAAGTAGATATTTATTTTGAATTTTTCCTTCTGTTATTTTTTTTATACTGAGAATAAATTGGTTGAAAAATGACTACATGGCCATCAGGTTTCAGTTAAATTATTGGAAGTCATTTTATCCTTCATGTTATTAGAATAATTTAATTTTCAAATAACCTTAGGTATTCTGATTGTTATGTGTTATATTATCAAATAACAAGTGAAACATCACACCATTTAATAGGCATTGATGAATTTGATCTCTTTGTCAGGATGCAAGCTGAGCTGATGTGTTAGTTGGATCTTAGGGTAGATAAGGTATGTCCATACAGCTTTATATCTGTATTATTAATTTCTAAGACGATTTTTCTATGGAGCGATTATATTCAAACCAATCCATTTTAAATACCTTTTCGGTTGTTCTAAAAGAAATGTGCATGTTTCTTTCAGAGCAAATACAAGAATTTATGTTGCTTTAATTAAATACCACAGCTCTGTGTGCAGGTACCTGTACAAATGGCTTAGGACAAGGAGACACCTGCTGAGGTATGGCCACCAAAATATTAGTATGGCCTCTGTAGTTGATTGGATTTATTTTTCTCTGTCATCTATCATATATTTGAGGTGATATTATTCTTCTATTACCATTTCTTTTGATTCCTTCATTTTTTTAATTTAACAGAATTTGATAGCTTTGATAATTATCAAGTCTACAAGGAAGAGTATATATTGTATGGAACATCGATCTACCCCAATAATATAAATTTCAATCAATTAATTAATAATTCACTTTTTTAGCCATTTCATGCTGAATAGGTGTATCTTAATTTCAATTTTAATGTTAGTTATGTTAGTTCAAAGAGAGGTGTTCCAAATAATCAGCAAACTTATATCTCTTTGTTTATTTATTTTATGATATCAGAATAGTTTTACAGGACCTTATACTCATGGTACATACTTGGTACCAGTCCTTGGTACGGCTATGGTGAGTCCAATACCGTGTCTGGCATAAAAATCAGATTCTAGCGGCATATTTGCAAGAAACCAGACTGGTACCAGTCTTTGGTACAAGACATAAGGATCTCGCCATGTAACTGCATATACACACTGTGTGGTCCATAAGAATTAAAGTTGCGGCTCCCTATGGCATAAAAGATGCAGCATGTGAGCACGGCCCATAAATATCAAATAGTTTAAAATAGCCACGAAATAAGCAATGTTAGCACGTTTACATTCTCATTTTTTTTTTCTCTTGTAGCAGGGTGTCTCTTTCACCAAGTTCTGGGTCATCAATTTGGTTTGTTTGTGTTGTAAAACTGCAGCTTTAAGGCGCATTTTAGTTAATTATTGAAGCCTAAGGGCAGTTCATTTTCAAAATAATAATAATAATAATAAGCAATGTATACATACGTTCAATACATGCATTTCAATTTGCAATTGCAAATAACTTATGACAGGACAAACTAGACAAATGATACACGCTTATTATTTAACGAAAAAATAATGCAATTACAATAGTCGCTGCGAAGCAGCGACAAAAGGAACCTAGTTTACTTCAATTTTTGTTTCATAGGCAAGCTGGTAGTGCATCAGCTAGAGAAAGTGAAAGTGACACAAGGGCTGGATTGAAAGATTACTTGAAAAATAAAAAAAGGGTTGATCCTAAAAAATCAGAGTTAGAGGAATATCTAACTGATGCATTAGATGAGAACAGCTTGGATGTTGAATTTGATATCTTGTCATGGTGGAAACTAAAGGCAGCTAAATACCCAATTCTGTCCCGGCTTACTCGAGACATCCTAGCTGTCCCAATCTCTACAGTGGCATCTGAGTCTACATTTAGCAATAGTGGTAGAACTCTCAGCCCAATAAGGAGATCATTAAATGATGAAAGTATTGAGGCTCTTATATGTGCTCAAGACTGGTTGAGAGCTTCAGTCACTGGTACGGCGGTATTGTATTATTTGCATCTATTAGATATACACTACACCTTTGTCACATGTACCTATTAGATATACACTAACATGCATCTTTATATTGTGTTATATGCAGAAATTGGTGGAGACTTTGGTGAGGTACTTTGGTCTGTTGATGAAGCGGTACCGGATCCGGATGGCACTGCCACCAATTAATGGGACCTTTGCTGAGGTACTCTCAAAGTCTTTGGCACTCTTTGGCATTTTGGTACTCAAAGTCATTTTGGTACTCTCAAAGTCTTTGGCACTCAAAGTCATTTTGGTACTCTTTGGCACATTGACATTTTGGAACAGTTGAAGCCTGGAGTTGTGTTAACTCTTTGGCTCCTTGTGTACTTGCGTTATGTACTTGTGTGTATGTTTGGCATTTTGGCATTTGGAACAGTTGATAATGTTATTGTAATTGCGTGGTTGAAGCCTGGAGTTGTGTTAACTCTTTGGCTCCTTGGATCTCAAGCAGTCACTTTCAATGATGAATTATGTGTTTATTGTGTTTTATGTTTTTTTTATCTATTTAGCCAATTTGGCTGAGATTGGTAAAATCTGAGGAAGAATCTTGAGATCTGAGCTGAGTTCAATGAGTTAACATGCTCTAGTAGTCGTAATTTGCTATGTTGCATTTTGTAATTTGTCAAATTTGTAGAATGACTAGATACAGTATGTGTTGTAATTTGCTTTCAAATTTGCTATGTTGACTGTTGAGTATATTTCTTTCTTTGCTATGTTACAATTTACAATTTTATTTGCTATGAAGCCTATGATATCATCTGTTAGTATGTTAAAATATTCAAAGGAAAAAACGAAATGAACATATTAACGTTTTTAACGTTTCAAACGTTTAATCAAACGTAACATTAAGCGGAAGCTATGTTACCCGGATACTCCAAAATACACCCGTATCCTGTATCCGACGCGGATTCGCATGCGATTCGTGTGCGATTCGCACCCGACGCTCCACGTGGCGTATCCAATTATTTTAATAGATTTGACTTTCGGATTCAGTCAGTATTCGGCAGGATACGTCTGCTATTCGTTCAGGATTCGCTGAAAATTCGTTTAGGATATGGATTTCTGATATTTCCCAAAAAAAAAATCCCAATCGCTAACCCTCAGTTGCGCCTCCCTCTTTCATTTACGATTTCGACTATCAAAAAGGCAAAGACCAAAATGGCAAAATCATTTATGTTCCTCTCCGACTCTCCGTCGCGGCAACGGCATCGCCTCTTACCTCTCTCTCACAGTATCACCTCATCTGAACTGCATCGCCTGTCCTCTTCTCTCGGAGGCTCACGGTGCACCGCTGCAGAGACGTCGTCTCCGATTCTCATCATTCTCTCTCTTATCTCTTCTCTTCGAACAATTTGATTTGGTCCTTTTCAAGCTAACCCATCTAATCTCTACTGTAATTTGATTCATCTCTTTGTAGACTTCACTTTTTCTTTTTGACCTCTTATCGAGTTTTGTTCTTTTTGGTTCCGAGTGGAATCCACTTTGCATATTGATTAAGTGAAAAATTTAGGTTGATTTGTTGATTGGTTTCACACTTCCTAACTTAAAAAACTTTGGTTATCTGGCGAATTGAGGTCTTTGCAAATAGAATTTTACAATTTCGTTTGGATTGGTTCTTATTACCTGTGTAGGTGAAGTGGCCAAGTATTAAGTAATAATAAACTGCATTTTTCATGGGTACCGAAATTTGATGGTACATAGGTACCGTAATAGTAAACTGGACATGCTAATTCCCAATTGTTACCCTGGTCATATATTTGTACTTGGTGCTTGAGTGCTTGATTATGTTTTACTTTAAAATTTGCATTTTCGAGCTGGATTAAAAAAAAACACACAGAATCATCAATTCTTTTGCACTTTTGGCAGACTGTTAGTTGAACTTAAAAAATAAAAACAAATATTTTGATATATAATGTTTTTTTATTATTTTATATATACTACCGTATCCTGATTTTTTGAAAAATGACGTATCCCCGCACCCGCACTGTGTCGGATACGACACCCGCACCCGCATCCGTGCAACATAGAGCGGAAGCAAAAATAGTTACGTTTATTAAACGTAACATTAAACAGTACAACTAAAGCATTCCGTTAACTTAACGTAACGTTAAAGCGTAAGGGCCTATTTCCGTAGATGTTGTCAACGTTTGACAGGTCTACACATATCGTCCTCTCCTCCTGCTAATCGGCATCGTAGTCGTAGAATCCCTCTTTCTTTCTCATACCCGTAACCCGTGAGCTTTTAGAGATAAAAAAGAGAGATGAGGCGATCGTCGAGGCTCGATCTCTCTCTGAACGCTTCGTTTCTCTCCCCCAACAAACGAGAAAAACCTAGCTCGTCGAAGAGATCGAGAGATCACGACTCCATAAAATGCACCAATTTCTTATCTTCCCTTGTGATTTCGATTTGCACTCGATAAAATACTCTCCATCTTCCCTTCTGACCTCATGTGTTTGAGTTAGAAAATCCTAATTGAGGCTGCTCATATCTCTGCTATTTTTGTCTTTCTCTGCTAGTACTATCTATATGGTAAAGTAAAATAAAGGGGGATTAAATCCGACATCTCAATTTTACAAGTTTGTAGTGGTTACTGTTGAAAATAATGATGATTAGTGATTGATTTAGCCTTAGATTAATTTCTCATCATTGGCTTTTTATAAAATAGCCCTCCAACCTTTTTAAATTAAAAGGGTTGCTTTTTCTAGAAATTAACGTTAGAATCTAACGGTCAATTTTTTAGCCGTTAGAGAGAAGCCTTATATAAAGGCATGTATATGTTTCTGTAAATAAGAGACTGAGAAAAATAAGAAATTAATTATCTCAAAAACCCTCAAAAATAACATGGTATCAGAGCGAACCGATTAAAGCTTCCGCAAATCAAAACAAAAAAAAAACCCTGTTTAGAGTAAATTGAAAGCACAAAAACCACGAGAGATGAACTCTTCCTCAAAAATCAGTGCTGCTCAAATTGAAGAGAGAAGCAGCGACAAAAATCAGTATGCCATTAATACAAGAAAAGAGGCAACACAACCAAATCGCTCAAAATCTACTGAGACACAAAGTACTGACCTGAGAGCGGTGCAAAATAAAGGATACCAGTTCCTACCCGACTCGAAGGACGGTCTTGATTCAGATCGATTTCTAACACATCTAGATGGTGGTATTCAAAATAATCACCAATCAACCCCCAAAAACTCCGATGTAGCTGTCAATCGAAACCCTCACAGCCGAGATGGGTGCAAAAGAGCATGGGGGAGCATCGACGGAGGATTCACGCGAGGCAGTCACTACAAAAAGCCGAGTCACGCGTTGGACCACTGTTGGCTCCGACACCCCGAGCTCCGACCCGTCAAGGAGAATGGAGGGATAGTCGATCAGGTAGACGATCGGAACAAGAGGGAAACTCGCAGTTGCGAGATGAAGAGAGAAGGGGAAGGTGTTTTGCGTAAGGGGGAGAGAAGGTCGAGTGCTTCGAAGTCGAGCGATTTCAGTTCTGAATCGGCGAAGCGGCTCGACCAACTTGAGGATCGACTAACGCAATTCCTCTCCGATCTGATTTCTAAAGGTCAAAATAATATTTTATTCTCTAGTGGGCTTGGTAAAACCCATGAGCCCAAATTTCATTCTTTAATTTCAGTAAATGAATCGGAAAAGACTAAACCCGTCAGCATTGAGCCCAATTTTAAAAATGATGATTTAAATTGTGTTAAGCCGATGCCTTGTCCGAAAATAAATGAAGTAAATGTGTCAAAGTATGGCTTAGAAAAACCAATCCAAAACAAATGTTTAAGCATAGGGAGTACCATTATTAATGCTCCAAATGATTGTACCAAATGGGTGCTTGACTCGGGTGCTACCGATCACATGACCGGAAATTTAAATCTGCTAAGAAATTATCGGACTATTAGTAATGACCAATATTTTACCGTAGCTAATAATGAAAAAATCAAAATTAAAGGTTGGGGTATGATAAGTATTTTATCAAAAAATTTTTTACAAGATGTGTTTTATGTTGAAAATTGTTCTGTGAATTTGTTGTCCATTAGCAAACTATGTAGAGATTTGAATTGCGAAATTATTTTTAAAGAAAAAGATGTTATTTTTCAAGATTTAATTTCGAAAGAAAAAATTGGTGAAGGATTTCTTGAAAATGATCTTTATATTTTAAATAGTAATAAGTTTGTTTTTAAAACTAGTAAAAATGAAGATTTGAGTAAACTTTGGCACAAGCGTGTTGGACATCCTTCCGATAGAGTTTTAAACAAAATTTTTAATTATTTAAATTTAGATTGTAGCAATTGTGAAACTTGTAAATTTTCAAAACATACTAGACTTCCTTTTCCTATTTCTAATTCTAGAAGTAATGATTTTTTTGAACTTATTCATTCCGATGTGTGGGGTCCAGCCCCTATAACTTCTTATAATAACTATAGATATTTTGTTATTTTTATTGATGATTTTTCAAAAACCACATGGTTATATTTGATGAAAAGTAAAAATGAAGTTTTTTCGCATTTTCAAACTTTTGTAAATTTTATTGAAAATCAATTTGAGAAAAAAATTAAAATTTTGAGGACCGACAATGGTACCGAATATGTTAATCAAAATTTTTCTAATTTTCTTAAACAAAAAGGTATTTTACATCAAACTACCTGTGTTTACACTCCTCAACAAAACGGTGTTTCCGAAAGAAAAAATCGTCATCTTTTAGAGGTTACTAGGTCGCTTTTATTTCAAAACAATGTTCCAAAAATTTTTTGGTCGGATGCCGTTTTAACCGCGACTTATTTGATAAATAGGTTGCCAAGTGCCATTTTGGATTTTAAAAGTCCTTTAGAAATTCTTTATGGTAGAAAATTAGATATTAGTCATTTAAGAGTTTTTGGTTGCAAATGTTTTGTGCACAATCAAAGAATTGACAAACTCGATTTTACTTCAATTAAAACTATTTTTGTCGGGTATTCTTCTGAAAAAAAGGGATACAAATGTTACGACCCAAAAAATAAAAAACTTTACATTTCTAGGGATGTTAGTTTTCTTGAAAATGAACCATTTTATGAAAGTCATAATGAAAATAAAGTCGAAAATTTTTTTCCAAGTGATTTTATATATCCATGTGTTACTAACATCGAAACGAGTGAGTTTCGAAAAGAATTGAGAAATATTGTAGGTGAAGAAGCACAAGAAGAAAGTGAAGAAAACCTACAAAATGAAGAACTTGAAGAAACCGAACAAGATATACACATTGATGAGGATGAAGGAACTCAAGAGCAAGATGTGCCATTGAGAAGATCAAGTCGACAACCTCAACCTTCCACAAGATTAAGAGATTTTGTCACTTATTCGGTACAATATCCAATTCAAGATTACATTTCTTACGATAATGTGTCTTGTGAACATTATGCTTTCTTAAATTCATTAACCAAAATTGAGGAACCAACCAATTATGATATAGCAAAAAAAGATCCAAAATGGTGTAAGGCAATGGAAGAAGAACTTTATGCCTTAGAAAAAAATCAAACTTGGGTACTTTGTGAATTGCCAAAATACAAAAAACCGGTTGGTTGTAAGTGGGTATACAAAATTAAATATCATAGTGATGGTACCATAGAACGGTACAAGGCTAGACTAGTTGCCAAAGGGTATACCCAAACTTATGGTATAGACTACCATGAAACCTTTGCACCAGTGGCTAAAATGAATACCGTTAGGATACTTTTTTCCATAGCGGTAAATAACAATTGGACCCTTCACCAAATGGATGTAAAAAACGCTTTCCTTCAAGGAACACTTGAAGAAGAAGTGTATATGACTTTACCCCCGGGCCACAAAAAGGAAAATATTTCTAACCTTGTGTGTAGGTTAAAAAAATCCATTTATGGATTAAAGCAATCTCCAAGAGCATGGTATGGCAAACTTTCTCAATTTTTATTATCTTGTAATTTCAAAACAAGTGGAGCCGATTATTCATTATTTGTTAAGCATAATACCAATGGTACCACGGTTGTTTTAGTTTATGTCGATGACATAATCATTACCGGTAATGACCTAATCGAAATTGATAACATAAAAAAGAACCTAAAACAAAAATTTGACATTAAAGATTTAGGCAAATTAAAATATTTTCTTGGAATAGAAATAGCTCATTCTTCGAAAGGGCTATTTATATCTCAAAGAAAATATATTCTTGATTTGCTTAAAGAAACCGGTAAGTTAGGTTGTAAGCCGGCCAAAACCCCGATTGACATAAATGAAAAACTTGATAGCGAAAAAGGTGAACCATTAAAAGACGTAAGTCAATTTCAAAGACTCGTAGGTAAATTAATTTACCTAACCGTTACAAGACCGGACTTATCATTTGCCGTAAGTCAAATTAGTCAATTCATGCATGCACCAAGAACATCTCATTTAGATGCCATTAATAGAGTATTAAGGTATCTAAAAGGTTCTCCCGGAAAGGGAATTTGGATGAGAAAAAATGATACTAATGCAATATGTGGCTATTCCGATGCAGACTGGGCCGGGAGTTTCGATAGGAAATCGACAACCGGTTTTTGCACGTTTGTAGGCGGTAACATAGTCACATGGAAAAGCAAGAAGCAAAATGTCGTGGCACGATCAAGCGCGGAGGCGGAATATCGAGCCATGGCATCCACAGCAAGCGAGTTGACGTGGATCAAACAATTACTAGCCGACTTGAATATCAAGCAAGAAGCACCAATGAAAATGTTTTGTGATAATCAAGCGGCAAGACACATCGCGGCAAATCCCGTCTTTCATGAGCGGACCAAGCACATAGAAGTGGATTGTCACTTCATTAGAGAAAAGATTCAAGCTAAAGAAATTGAGACTCCGTTTGTCAAGAGCAAGGATCAATTGGCGGATATATTTACGAAGGGATTAAGCATTAAGGCCTTTGAAGATATATCATGCAAGCTAGGATTGTACGATATCTACAAACCTAGCTTGAGGGGGAGTGTTGAAAATAATGATGATTAGTGATTGATTTAGCCTTAGATTAATTTCTCATCATTGGCTTTTTATAAAATAGCCCTCCAACCTTTTTAAATTAAAAGGGTTGCTTTTTCTAGAAATTAACGTTAGAATCTAACGGTCAATTTTTTAGCCGTTAGAGAGAAGCCTTATATAAAGGCATGTATATGTTTCTGTAAATAAGAGACTGAGAAAAATAAGAAATTAATTATCTCAAAAACCCTCAAAAATAACAGTTACTGCTAGTACTGAGGCCAAATACCTATTGTGCATGGTACATGGGCATTAAATTTTATGAGATTTGCATTACAGATTGTGCACGGTCTAAGGGATTTGTACAAGTTATTTGTAGGGGCATTACCTGTTGTGCACGGCCAAATAATTTTTTTTGAGGGCTGGGTGGCGAGAGCCACGCCGGCAAAATTTCATTAATAAAAAAAGAATCTTACAGAGTACAGTGCCAGAGTCAAAGAAAGGAACAAAGAAAAACTAGTAAATAGAAAGAAAACCTATTTACAAACTAAGGCAAAACTAATCTAGATATGTAAAGTCCAAGCAGCCACGTCGTTGACGATATTTTCTAGCAGTTTCGATTGGATATGTTATTTGAAGCTCAAGTCTTTTACTATAGAATTTATGGTACTTCCCTCTACAAGTGAAGCTCAACTCATGATAAATTTGAATCTGAGACTGAGAATACAATCTTCATCTTCTAAAATTTAAAGGAAACAGCTTGAAGGTGTTGGCAAATCAGTTTCTTCTAAGACATGCATGCATATGACCTTCTTTACAGGTTTTTATTTCTATCAAAACTTAGATAATTAGTTTGTTTTTAAACTTGAACAATATATTTAAACTATATCCATTGTAAATAATTTGGAAAAATTACAATGTAGTGACTCAGAGGTTGCTTCTGCTGGAAAGCTGAAATGAAATACAATTTGTTATTGAATCTAGGACACACTATTTACTGTAATTTCAGCCGTTGAATACTCAATCCAGGTCACAAGCCTCTTCTTTCGACATTTCTTGCTATGACTTTCTTTGTTATATGGAGAGAAGGTTGCAACATTAGTTTCAGGTGTTATGGAAATTCTGCTGATGCACTGGTAAATGAGGTTTTCCAAGAACATATACCCCAGAGATTATCTAATGAGCTGAGATGACAATGCTGGTATAAAATTTTACCATTAAGAAATGCATCATATCTCACTGTATTGTGGTCACGTAAATTTATTTTCTCATTTGTTTTTCCTTGTAACCGCCACTTAAACTAATGATGTATGTAGGTGGTGCTTGGTAAAAAAAAAAAATCAATACTTCTAATTTTGGATGATGTATCCATTAAGTAGGCAAGATTTTATGCCAACTATGTAAGTTACTAGTTAGTTCCCAACTGTCTTAATTGATCTGACATGTATGATAGTCATTTGCAAAGTATACTGGTCACAAAAACAAATTAACTTGTAGGATGCAAAGCTGGCAAGGATGTCCAAAACAATGGAGAATTGCTTTTACAGCTGATTGGACCAGATAGAGATGCAGCTTCTTCAATTTCTAGTGTTATTGTGGTATCTTAAGCGTGATTTTTAGTTTGGAATTTTATCTTATGTACCAATTTCAGATTATCTTGACTTGAATTTTTTTAGGTCTTTACAAAGTTGGAACCATATGCGGAGTTTGTGGAGAAGCTCGCTCGGTAAGTAGTACGTAGGCAGTGTCAAATCAGTGTAGGTGACCAATGAATCTGGTTGGAGCCTAGATGACCTCAAACACATGTTTGTGCCCACCTTTAGTGTTTTTGTCAACTTGGTAAATGCAAATTTCGCAACCAAGCAATGTGGGATCTGCATTACTGAGAAGCAAGTCTAGATTGACAATACTCCTAAGAGCCCCCCAGAGTACTTTAAGGTATGATCTGGTTGTTCACAATATCAGCATTACAAAGAAGGTGGCACCATGCCAGTTGGATGCTGCATGTATAATGTTTAAATTGGTTATAGGCAATATGTTAATTATGGGGTTTCAATAAAATAAAAATAATTTGTTCATTGATAAGATCAAAACTGTAAAAAATAGTTGCAGCAGTGATGATGGTAATTATAACAGCTATCATTATGATAGAAGTTATTTTCTTTCGCAATGCTTAAATAATAGTTCTCGGTTCTATTTTTAATTGTAAAAAGTTATTATTTGTCCACTCATGATGAAATGTATTTAATGGACTAAGTGTCTATGAAAACTTTAGAATTTACAAAAAAAAAAGATATTAATATATTAAGCAATTACACTAAAGATACCAATAAAATATTTTTTTATTTTAGATTCTCTTAATGTGTAATTGTAGCTCACAGGTGCAAGTAGCACATTAGGCTCTAAGTTTCTGAGTGTGGTAGCCGAGATAGGTGAAATCATGATCATAGGTCATGTGAAAGATATCCACCACCTGACGGAGGTCAGTTCATTCCAAGTCGATGTAAGCGTTGATGAGAACATCATCCTCTATCTTCATGTCAACGAGCCTGGAATGATTGGTGTCATCGCAGTGTTTTGGGAGAGCAGAACTTCAATGTAAGCTTCATGAGTGTTGGCAGAATTGCAGTAAGCACGCTGTCAGCTTCTCTCTCATCATATGCCTCTACTACAAGTTCACCTCTCTCAACAGAAATTAACAGAATGCCTAGCTATCAGAATGTTCTGTCTTTCTTGAGATCTATCCATATCCAAATCCAGGTGAAGCACTTTTATCTTTAAAATTTGGAAATGTCACTTTAAAGAAGTTTGATAAGGAGAAACCCGTGAACTTTCATCTAACCAATTTTCTCTTGAAATTAAAATAAATGAGGTGTTAACTAAATATTATTTTAACTTATTGTAGGTGTTGAGTAGACATGCCTCAAATTGTAGTTCACTGACAAGAAATTCTATATTGTGCATGATTTGACAATTGAAGCTAGAACAATTATCATTTACAACAAGCCAATAAAGCTCCAGATTTGGGATATGGTTTGTTTCAATTTCATATTCTATTGTATTATGATTACTTTCAATTTTCCCAAAATTAAGTATAGGATATGAATTGTAAATCTTAATTCTTCCCTAATCAAATAGGCTATAGGCTATGATGGCTTATTTCCTTTTTTTTCCAGATTCTTTATTCATTTTACAGTAGGGCTTTTCTTAAAAAATACTGGAGAACTCAATGACCGATATCGCTCCCTTTGAGTTCATGAGTTATCACTAATGAAAGAGAAAAGAATTGTCACGTCTCCGTAATTTAATTAATAGGCATGGATTGCAATCAAGCATTAGCTCAAAATGCATCTATAATTTGTTAAAACAATCATTATGATTTATGATTATCAAAATTGGAAATGGTGGGGGATCTCAGTTGCTCAGTACAATTCCAAAAAGATGATGGGTTACAAGAGTTATATCTGTCATATGACACCAATATTTGACTTCATCGAGTAAGTTTTACTTTCTCAATGCCTCTTTACATGTGATTGAGAACAAGGATAAGAATTAAATTATGCAAATTTTTAGTCTAAAAGTAGCAGCAAGCGATTCATTATTAATTTTCGATCTTAAAAATTGATTTCATTTTTACCGTTGGTTATTTATACTTCAGTCTTAGTTGAGAAATTTCTACCTTCACATGCTCTATTTGAGTCTCTTCAATTGCTTATATGTTTTTTTTAAATTCAATGTATATAGATGCAGATGCTAAAGCAGCTCATGTATGATGCTTATGCAATCAATTTTTTTATAGCTCATGTGAAAAGAAAAAGTATGACATTTTGTCTTTGTACTTATATTTCTAACGCACACAATTTAGACTTAATAATAAATTATTAATGATTCTTAAAATTGATATAAAATAAATCACTAAGAGGCGGCAAAGTCGCGTTCCCCACCTAATATAAATTATATTATGCTATAAATATTATATTAAATTTATTGATGCCAAAGTTTTATATTTTAGATGTTAAAATAATTTTTATCATTTTCAAAGCATGTTTTTATTTTAGAATAAATATTATGATTTTGGTATTTTTTTTTTTTATGCGACAATGTCCGTCCGATGCACATCAAACAGATATTACGAAACTGGTTGCACACACATGGGTTACCGAGAGAGCATAAGCTCGGAGCACGAACACCGTACGAAAGAAGACAACATACGCCGACCACAACAACAAACCAACATAAGACACCACAAATAGGCGCACAGCAAAGGAAAAACCAAGTCTAATAAATAAGCTATATAGAAAGCAACACAAACCAAACAATATCTCTGATATCTCAACAGCTAGACTCGGCATGAGAGAGAGAGAGAGAGAGGGCATGGTGGAGTAAGGGAGGGACGTTGAAATAATCCACAATCCATTTTGGAGATGAAAAATATGAACATTAAAAGGTTTGCGATCTTCCCTTCCTATCATCTCCCTCCCTCCCTTTCTAAAAGATTTTATTCCCCTTCCCATTATAAGTTATGTTTATGGCGTGCATTGTTGAAGTCAAGGTTGTGCATCTGATTTTATTCCCTCCCTCTGGTTTGGTTACCAACAATCTCTTAGTGAATCATTTAAAATTCAAGAGGAAAGGACAGCTAATCAATCAAAATTATAGTCAAACAAATATATAATGCAAGTAATAAAACAATCACTGAGATATTAAGCTCAGCTATGAAAGAAACCCCATACGGCCATACCTATGCAAATTTGCTAAGTATAAATTAGCATTCAAAATATCAACCTGATAAAAGTGAATATTACCATGCTTAACCTCAATGTCCTTGTGAACAGCTTCTAGAACTATTAACAACTCTCTTGTATCAAATTCAGAACTCATATTCGAGTCCATTTCACAACCTTCCTCCAGTGGGCCCTGCTTGTCTGCGACACCATTCAAGCTTTTCTCTCATATGCCATAACCATTTATATTGTACAACATCCTCAAAGTAATAATCAAAATTGACATCACAACAACTCGAGTTGGGAAGCCGACAACACCATTTGCAGAAATCCATAGCTCAGTTGGCAACAACCATTCATACACCCGACATGCACGTATCTCCATGGGGAGAGAGAGCTCTTCTAACCACCTTCTAGCCACAGCATAGAAAGAGAGAGAAAGTTGGGGTTTCCGTTCTGATGCAATGCGGCTGGGACTTCGCATCCTCTGGATGGCCATCATGCGGCTGGAACCATATCCTCTGCCAACCTCTAAAAGATTGGCAGGGTGCCATTCCAGATTCCAGAGAGAGAGACAGAAAGTGATTCCAGAGAGAAATTCCGAGTTTCCGACGGTTCCGATGGCTCCGACTGCCATTCGAGAGAGAACGAGAAAGAAAGAGAACACGCGACTCTCCGAAGGCTTCCCTCGAAACCCTAGCTACTTCGACGCGCGACGGCTTCTCCTCGAAACCCTCCAATTGGGGTTCTTCTGGGCGCTATCCCGCCTTTGATCCAGCTATTCTGTCACAGGCCTGACGGTTCCGATCGAGTCAGGCATGATGCTGGTAGGGCTCTGCTTCTTAATTGTTGTTTCTATCAGAAGTTCAGAATCCATTATAAGTATATACAAACTACACATGCACGCAAACTGTTCGACAAAATGTTCAACACCAAATCGTTTTTCACCAAGCCACCACCTTTACCCAATTTCTCCTTCTATTCAATCGTTGAAATGGCCTTTTACTGGAAAATTAGATAAGCAAAGAAAAAAAAAAGTGGTACCACTTGGAACTCATGGCTATGTTATGAAGGGATTTTAAACTTAATTTTACCTTTGTCTTCAACTGTTTTGTAGTATACCAGTATCAATACAGGAGTGGTTTAGGCTTAGTTTTTAGTCTTGGTTTTTCATTTTTTTCCCCTACAATTAAGAACAAGTCTAAGGGCTTAGTTACTAACATGTTTTTATAATCTGAGGATGCCTTGGTACATGTGCCTTAGTTGTTTGTAATCCTCGGGTCAAGTAAATACTATTCAGATTTCTGAATTTTTATTTTGAATTGTGCTTTGTTTATGTTGTTATCTTACAAGGTTGTTCGTGGAAAACACCCCAATAATTAGACTGGTGCTATCTACATAAGCTCAGGTCTGTCTCATATGAACTCGAAGTCACACATTTATTTCATCCTTCAAGTTTCTATGTTGGTTTTGTGCTGATCTCAAGTGTGGCAACTGAACTCTGTTAAAATCTTTGTTATTGGAATTTTGTGTAGTGAGATGTTACTTCGTTTGGCATGTATATTTGAAACTTGTGTATGCTTTACTGTAAAAAATTCTTTGTTATTGGAATTATGTATAGTAAGGTGCTCATCATATGTTTTGCCTATATAATGAGATGCTCATCTGAATGGACATAATGAAAGAGTTAAGTGATATGCTCATCTAAATAGACATAATGAAAGAGTTTACTTTAACTGAGTTTGTACTTGAATATTTTGTTTCTCCTTTCACTAGTAATGAACTGTCTTCTTTAGGAAATGAATGTTAATGATTATTTTGTTTTATTTTTATTTTTACATTTTCATTGGAATGTTTCTCTTCATAATGCACAAGAATCTTCTTTTTAAGTCCAAGTTCATGAGTAAAAAGCTTCGATATTCAAAAAATTGTCAGTTATAATAAGCTCATGCACTCTACCAGAAAGTGAATATCAATGTACAACAACTCATGTTCTGTTAATTAATTGATGAAGGCTTAAAACCTAGGAATCAAATAAATTTATAAACCTAGAGATAACCTCACTAGTCTTTTGGAGTACAGCTTTAGGGTCGAACCCAAGGGACGGTTTAATTGATTACCGGACTTATCCTTTTTCAAAAGCTAGACAATAATATTTTTGTGGAGTTTTGATGAATTAAATGTAAAGGTGCAAGTAAATAAATATTTTTTGGTGTTTTAATTATCTAAAAAAAATCTAAATGCCTAAAGAGATATTTTTGGTGTTTTAACAATATAAAAGGCGTCTTAGGGTTCAGGTTTCACCTCGGTTTGGACTCTAGAACACAGAACTTATCACTTTCGTGCATCAAACGGTGTTTTTCAAGCATATATGCTCTGTTCGGTCCGAACAGATGGTATAAGTGTATGGTTTTGACTCTTTATGAAAGTTTATGCTTTGTGCTAGGGTTTGTTGGTCAAACCTAGATACTATAATCCTCAGCTTTCGCTTGTTGGACTAAATAACTGGTTCAATCACAACCTAACCTAATTAACTCAATTGGTTCACAACTTTTGGTATAGAATTCAATCAACTTAAACTTGTTTGTTGGAGTTCATAAGGATATCTAGAGGTCTTTTGGACTTGTCTAAAAGTCACACTTTTGGTGTCAACTAATCTCCCCTTTCGGATCTACAATTTATCCCAAATACTTATCTAAATTATCTTGATTAACCTAACTTTAGAACTTAACTAAATGCGGCCGTACATCTAGAAGTTAATTAGACTTTAACCAAGTAATTAAAACAAGCAATTAACATAATTCTCAACAAAACAAATCAACAAAACATATCATATCATATCATATTAAGTCAAATCACAACACATCGAAACCTAAGTTACTTCCCTACTCCTAAGACAACATAAATCTAGCCTAACATGAAAACAAAATAAGATACAAACTCCATCAAATCAAATATCAAGAGAATGGAAGAAATAAACCAAATATCGCTTCTAACTCAAGATACCGAACGTCCAGAGCCGTGGTTGGGTTGATTCTGCCGCCGTCGCGCCTAGAATTGCTCCAAAAATGATGCCATGGTCGTGCTCTGTTGCGGGAGGTGAAATCCCACGCCTTTCGGCGCGAGAACGGGGTGGAAAGGTTGCCAAAACGTGGTAGGAGGTGGAATTTCTTGTATGGTGGGTTCCTCCCTTTTCTTCTGGCCTAGGGGAGCATAAATAGTGATCTTCTGGACTTGGAAAGGAGGCTAGGGCGTCATGGCAAGAATTCATACCAAAATATTTAGTTTCCATGCTTGAAAACTTGCCAAATGCACTATGTCGGCTCTCAACTCGGACCGAGTTGGCTCCAACTCGGACCGAGATAGCAATTTAGCAGTTTTCTGACTTTCAACTCGGACAGAGATGGATCCAACTCGGACCGAGTTGACTCCAGACCGAGGAGAGGTAGTATTTCGGCCATAATTCTTTCACCCGAACTCCGATTGAGGCGATTCAATAGGCGTTGGAAAGTTTAGGATGAGCTCTTCAATGCTTTTGATTCCATTTGACCAATTGTTTCTCTTAAATCCACCATTTTATGCATTAATTGAGTTTGATCCACCGAGTTCCTGCAATTCAATACAAAAACCACAACAGTACCCAATTCTAGACAAATATAGCACGAAGCACAATGAATATAGGGGTTTGAGTTACCATTTAAGTGTAAAGTCCGGCCAAAATGCACATATAAATATGAGATATCATTAATATCGTAAATAGCAAATAATAATGGTGCAGCCTATGTTATGTATCCTTTAGTCTTCTTCTACAATAGCAGATCATACTAAATGAAAAAAAAAGTGTTCTCCACACATTATCACAACCATACATCCAGGTTACACACAAAATGACAAATAGAAACATAAGTTCATATTCCATTCAGATTACATGAATTAATCAGAAGCATGATAACAAATAGAAACATGATAATAGAAACAAGATGATAACAAAATAGAAAACATTCCAAACATATGAGTTCATACATTCCAATTAAACAAGTTCATATATTCCAAATAGCCTTCTGTGTCTATATTGCCTTATTACATAAAGCAACCCAAAAAAAAATTTCAAAAAGCGCAGCAACATTCAAACTTTCTTAATAAAAGATCAGAATTAGCATGCTTCTTTTTAAACATTCTCTTTAACATCAGTTCATCACTCTTGAGGTAAGTCATTCACCATTCACTAATCCATGCCCTCATCTTTGCTACTATCCTTTCCACTAGTTTCATTGATGTCTTTTGGTTTCCTTTCCCTTGGCTATTTCCTTCAGCAACTATTGCAATTCAAAAATAAAATTGGTTCGTTAAATCCTAATAAGACATCAAACAAATGCTAAAACAAACTTTACAGTGCAGATTAATACCTTGAGGCATGTCTTACTATTATGTGTCTTCATTTTCCACAATATGCACAACCTTTCATTTGGTTGGAGCATGTTACATGTGATTTACATATCAAGATCCGAAAGGATAAATCTAAAAGTTTAATTGCTATTACTAGCAAATCAGTTTGTTGAGTTTTGTTAAGAAATAAAAAATTAAAGTACAGATTTTATATAGATGGCTGTGTGTTTCCCACTTATATGAGTTTATAGACGACCACATTATTAATTAAAAAAGATACATACAATTAAAAATGCGGATGGAACTTGGAACGAAGCAGAAGCTTCCTTTTGTAACGGGGCCGTATGGGCCGACTTTTAACACCTTCCTTTTGTAACGTAATGCTCTACACTCTACGGGCCTAGCGTTCTCAAATATCTATATCCATGACCATGATCCATCCTCAACCTCGGAAATAACTCCTCCCTCCTGTTTTCTACCTTTATTTCTCTTAGTTTTCAGGTTATAGAAATTAAATAGTTTTTTTTAAAAAAAAAATTTGATCGACTCTCTAGATTACATCCTTTTTTTTCTTTTGTTTGATATATTTAATACGTTAACAACATTACATCGAAGAAACAATGCTAGTAAAATAACATAAACATGATTAAAATTTATCAAATGATAAAAAATATGATAAAAAATACGTTAACAACATTCCTCTTTTTGAAATGGACAGACTATTTTTGTTTCGCAGAAAGTATGATAAACTAATGTAGGTTAGTACTACTCTACCTAGTATACAATCCTGGTCCCACTGTAATGCTTATACGTACGCATCTGACAAGGATAAAAAATTTGGAGGAAAAAAAGAAGTAAAAAGCAGTGCATATTTATTTTTGTAGTGAATTAGTCGTGCCAGCAGAGAAGCATGACTACACATCGGCGAATAATGTACAGCTTTGCTTTCTGTTCTCTCAAAGCTCGAACTGCTCCTTTTCTTTGCTTCTCAAGACCTCCTAGCTTCATATTTGCAATTAAATCGGAGCAGTAAATGCAAGTTGGAGGAACTCAGAATTGATGAAAATGAGAGAGAAGAGCTTGTGTGGTTTTGATTGACTTTATTGTTTTTCTTTGGGGGCGGATTGGTGCTAGCTTTTATATAGACAACTAATGAGAAGGATGCAATATTAATGTATCTGACCCACACTGCTATTTATATATAGTTTATTGATTGGTAAGTATTTGACTAAGATTTCTTGTCATAGCATTAATTCTACATTTAACTTATCTCGAGTAGTGTTGAGTTTGAGTACCTCAAAGATAGGAGGAACGTGCATGCTATGACTTATGATACCCAAATGTCAACCAAATCAAAATAAAATTAAAAACAAAAAAAAAAATGAAAAGTCAGCTTCTAACTTAGCTTTTGTGGCCATAATTGCGGTCTCATAACATCTATCGGACAACTTGTCTTTTGTAAGGAAACACTGATTTCTTTTGAAGATGAATTAACAAAACAAATTTTTGCATTTTGAAAGAAGCTCTTGATGCGGTACCTTACTCGAAGCTTATCTGATACATCGACTTTTTTTTTTTTATATATAGTAATAATGTAAAATAGTAGATTTTATTTCGACGGGCATAGCTCAGTGTCATATAGTTTACTGCCATTATATATGAAACAGGCAAATCAGTGGAGCACCACATCTGCACATCATCACTAATTAAGCGACTAAGTGAGAGAACTTCTCTGTGACAGAAGAAGTTGAGACTGCCAAGTGGGGTAGAGGGATAATTGGGCCTAACATTTACATTTCCCTATAAAATGGTATTAAGCAGCCAGAAACTCAATCTGGCTTTGTTGCTGTCTACTGAGTAGTGACCTGACCTACTTTACTACTTATCATGTAACTGTAAAGTTTTCTTTTTCTTTTATTTTATTTTTTTTTAAATCCTTTTCTGGGTTTTCAGTGAAAAGGTAGAATTAATCCAATCCTCATAGGCTCGTAGGCTCATAGCTCCATTGGTCAAGAAATCATCTGAATCAGGGAGCCAAGCTGGTCAAATTAGGCGCTAATGAAACAGGCAATATTGACGGTCAAATTTGGGGGATTATTGGGAGAAATAACTCACAATTAATACCTTCTTAATTAAGCCAAGCTTGGTTGGAAATTAAATTCCCTGTAAGTCTCTGTAACTGATCAAATGCAGGTAAGAATTGCAATAAAGAGGATGAACATGATACATATGATACTAAGATTGGTGCTTTTATATAGAGAAGTTATAAAGAGGATGCAATGTATCTGACCCACACTGTTATTTATAATTTATTGTTTGTTAAGTATTTGACATTTCTTATTATGGCATTAAATTTGTACATTTAACTTATCTTTACTTCAAAGATAGGAGGAACATGCATGTTAAAATCCCAAATGTCAACCAAATGAAATTTGAATAAAAAGAAAATGTCAGCTTCTAACTTAACCTTTGTGACCATAATTACTGTCTCAACACATTTTGACTTTTCTAACACAACGTTGATTTCTTTTGAAGACAATTTAGAGAAACAAAATCTTGCATTTTGTCAATGCATATTAAAAAGATGTTGCATGTTACTCGAAGCTTATCTAATACATAAATTTTGTTTTTGTAGGGTTCGTTTGATGGTGCCAAGTTTAGCTTGACTTTTGGGTCAATGAGTTAACCTACGGACCTTGCATCGCCAAATAACTTTGGGTTCAGCGGGATTAGCGCTACCTTCCTAACTTGGCCATTTCATATTTGAGCGTTCCTCAAACACCAAAAAAAAGAAAAATTATATCGTATATGAAGAGAAAAACCTTGAGAAGAAATCTTAAAATTTCAAAATTTTTCAAATTTCAAATTTCAAAATTTCAATTTTAAACTTTCAAAATTTTAAACCATCATGCTATGGAATAGGTAAAATTGGAAACTGGACTCCGGTCCGGTCTATTTAAGCTGAATAAATTGAGATTTTTGTGAACCAAAAAAATGACAGTACAGAAACGAGTAAATTAAACCGCCCCCCCGAGTTAAAATAGTTTTACTTTACATCTATCACTGGACCAACCAGTCGTTTTATTTCGTTGGCAACCTTCTTTTTAATTTATAAGAATTTGAACTAGTTAAACTTCGTCATTCTGAACTGGTACATAGAGAATCATCATGTAGTGGGTCATCACAAATTTTATTTTGATTGTAAGTTATAACGATCTGGAACCTGAAATCCAACTAATTAGTCACAATAAACTAGCTTGACAGACCTACATATTGTATATGACAATGTGGTAGGTCAATGGGTCTGGTCTGTCAAACTGACACTGTCCAGGGGAAAAAGAGAAAATTTCAGGGTAGTACCGGTCATGTTTCTAAAGCAGCTGGGGTGAGGTTTTAATTAATCAGATAATTAATTAATTGATGCAATGCAAGTATCATAAGATAAGAAAAGTACAATCTTATACTTAAAGTAAGATTAACAAAGGAATGGTCAAGTCGCCCTAGCTTTAAGAGGCACAAGAATCAGAGTCAGCATTAATTTGTGCAAGCAAATAGGCAATTTCATTCGTGATTATCAATTTTCTTGAAGGAATAATAATTTTTTTGAAGGACGTGATTATCAATTTTCATGTTGAGAAGCTAGCATAAATAAGAACAAGAAAACACCAAATCTGACAGTTTATTTAGTTGCCAAATGCAGGTAAAATTGCAATAATCATTTATAGCATCCCAAAGAATGAACAATTGAACATTAGTTGTAATTTCTTTCTCAAATCTCAACCTGTCCTAGCTATTTCATAGATAGAAAGAGAACATATATCCTATCTTAGTATCATGTGTAGGTTAGTATTTCAATATTATACAATCCACGTCCTCCACAATGCTTTATCAGCGTCCGACCGAAGAGAAAGTGGCCACTAATCAGTCATGCCAGCACAGAAGCATGATGACACATCGACGAATAATGTAAAGCTTTGCTTTCTGCTCTCTTAGAGCTCGAACTGCTCCTTTTCTTTGCTTCTCAGGACCTCCTAGCTTCATATTTGCAATTAATTTTGAGCTGGTAATCTAAGTTGGACGAACAAAAATGGAAGTGGGAGAGGAAAGCTTGATTTGTTTGTTGTCTTTCTTGGGGTGGATTGGTGCTTCGCTTTTATATAGAGAATTAATGAGAGGATGCAATGTATTTGATCCACTCTGTTATTTTTATTTTTATTATTTCTTTAAGTGTTTGACTAAGATATCTTGTCATTGCATTAAATTCTACATTTTATTTATCTCGAGTAGTGATGAGTTAGATAGGAGGAACATGTTAAGATTCCTAATGTCAACCGCATAAAAATTAAATAACAATGTCAACCTTCTAATTTTGCTATGCTGACAATAATTAGTTGCCTCGTTTATCATCACATTTTGTCTACATGACACTGATTTTTCTTTACTTTATTATTATTTTTTTATTTGTCATTTGTCAGTCAATAGGCATGTTTGAAGATTGATAACACACAGGATAGCTCCAGTAACACACAAGATTAATAACTGATGACTGCTAGTGTAATAAAGGCTGTTAGTTACTGCTTTTACTGTATTAGTTTCAGACTGTTATTTTCTATTTAGCTTCAGCTTTTTTTTTTTGATGGAAATTTAGCTTCAGCTCGATGTATATAAATAGAGGAGACCATTGTAATGTAAAGTGAGAGAAAATATTTTTCAATAAAGCAATTCCTTTCCCAAAATATCTCTCTCAACAAAAGATGCTCCTGACGCTTTATATGCCGCATTAATTAATAATTACTAACGTGAGAAAATTGATTTCTGTTTTTTATATATAGCTCTCTTATCAATATTTACATCAATTTCTAATGAAATAAAGTTGATAAAGGGTTTTTTTTAATTATGTAAATAACCGTATATATTCGCCGTCTAGGAGACGTACGTTTGAAACTGGCTTGATGATTTTTGGTAAATGTTGAAAATGATAAAAGTTAAGTTCCTTCGTTAACTTCAAAAAAAAAAAAATAGAGACAGAGAAATACCATACGCTTGCAGATTGCTAATATACTATCAGTCTGTCACGACTCACGACTCACGAGTCACGACTCATAAGGGGACTCAGCTGGGGTTGTATAGAATTATTTGTCGTACCAATTTTTGTTTTTAAGTATGCGTACGACATTTCGGGTTTACTTAAGAGCTTACTAATTTTTTTTTCCTTTTTTGTGAAGAAAAGAGAGTTCATTTTTTGAGGAAAACCAAATCAAGTTTTCACTCTTGGTTTTACTAAATCTGGTTTTCAACCCCTTGACAACTTAATAGTCAAAGATAATAATTTGAGGCGTTTTGCTAAGCTGTAGTAGGGTTGACAGCCAATTAATGATTGAAAGTCAAATAGCTCCTAAGAGATCGCATTAAATGGTGCATCCTTTTAATTAATGCCATACATTTTATTAGCTTTTCAAATCCCGGCAGAGCGAAAGACGTCTGTGTGGTAAATCGTAATAAAATATTTCGAGAGTGAAAATATATTTTTGAGGAAAGTTGGTGAACATAATTTGGCGAATGTTAATTAGTTGATTTTTTTTGTGAGAATTTTATTATAGTTAATAGTTGATATAATCTACAACAAACATAGGGATGGACTCATGTATAGGGTTGGACTTGTCCTATCCTAACTCCATATAAAATTATTGTATTTTTTATTTTTGTTATGTTAGTAATTTAACGACCTTGAATGCGGAATAAACCAAGATCAATTGTTACCTCCAGCCATGCTTGCGCTTGTGAATGGTAGAATAGAATTTCTGTAGAGAACAATACCGAGAGGAGCACTACAGAACCGAACTGCTTCCCTTGCCTTGATGGTGAACTCCGAGATATCGGTCCTGACCTCGTCTCCCTTCTCCTCTCTCTGTTCCTCTCAAATGGTGCCTTAGTTTGAGACAGAGAGAAAATGATACTCCTAACACTCTCCGTCAGAATGATAGGTATATAAAGGGGTCCTCAATCACTCAGTAGATGCAAACTAAAGGGTGCATAATTAATGGCTGAGATTATATCTAAAAGGGTGCAAATAAGATTGATAAAATCTGGTCCATCTAATAAATTGCGCCGATTAATTAACTTCTGTCCGAATCGATTTCCGCCTCAATCATTTATAAACGATTGATGATCATTTGTAAACAATCCGCTCGGAAAGTGTATTAATTAATACGCTACAATCCAAAACGTCAAACACACTCGATTTAATAATATAAATCGATTTTCTCAGTTTGACTATTCCTTTGCACCACCCATGGTCATTTCATTAAAATGAAAACCAACCATGTATTTCCAATACACCATATAAGTGCCATGTAATTAGCTTAATAGTTTAATCACATTAATCTAATCACACACTGAATTTGGAAGTTCCTTTATAATGTAATTTGCACCATTTTATTACATTCTCCCACTTGATCTCAGCACCTCTAAGAAATCTTAATGCATCTACAACCTTTATGTCAAAATAAAATATACAGAGATACACGAATCATGGCAGTAAGTCATCTTTGTGCGAATATTACTTTCCATGCATTTAATGCACCTTTGTAACTTTAATTTAACCCTTATGTGATTGATAAAATAACTTTAATGAATAAACCCGACGTTTATTCCAGGTCAGCTTAACAATGTCATTCTCAACCTTAATGATTAATCAAATATGAGTTGTGCACAATCAACAAGAATGACATTAACTTTATATGAAGAGTTTTAGACACACAATCGTACGATTCATTTATTTCACAATAGGACCAACTCCTATATCCGCTACACGATCCTTGAATTTCCTTAATTGCATGCATTTCTTCAAAGGATCAACCAGCATTGATTTTGTGTGAATATACCGTAATGACCACTAAATTCTCCTTGATGCGTTCTTTCAAAGCCATACACTTAATGTCGAAACACTTAACTCGACTTTTACATTATTACTCATGGCTAGAAAGTCTGCAGTAGAATTATTAACACAAAATCCATAATGACTTAGATTTAGAATCCATAATTCTAAGTCCTGAAATAAAACTCCTCAACCACCATGGGAAGAATCTCAAAAACAAACAATGAACACCACTTTATAGTTGAGATAGCAATAAGTGTCTATTTGACACTTCCTTAATGCACAGACCTACTGTAGTCTGTATACCTAAATATCTCAAACTAGTCAGTTCATTGATACATAAGCAAATTATCTTTAGTACCTTAAAGATGTTTCATTACTTTCTTAGCACTTTACTAGTGGTCTATTTCCTGGATTACTTTATTAATGGTTTAGCATTCCATTGACACAAACTATGTCATCAGGTCTATATAAACCTTTGTAAACTTTATGCCTCAATTACCAAAGCTCATGGAATTTAAACCATTAATCCATTTCCTAAGTTAATTTGAGGATACTGATTCAAACTGAATCAATTGTCTTTTAAATAGACACTTAAATCGGTAAATATAATTTTCTCAACTGAAATCTTTCTAATTCCTTATTGATATATGCTTGTTGAGATAAATCAAGAATACCTCCTTGATTCCTATCTCTATGGATCTTGTATGCCTACAACAAACAAGACTTCACCCATATCCTTGATATCAATATTTTAGAAAGAAATTATTTTACCTCACAGAACCATCATTTGTCTTTAATCACAATCAGAATATCATCCATATATAAAACAAGAAATAACTTGACTCCCACTGACCTTCTAGTATTTAAAACAGTTCTTGATATTTTTCTTCAAACCTCATGAAGAAATGACCTCATAGAACTCAAAATACTACATGTAGGATATTTGTTTTAATCCTTATATGGATTTCTTTAGCTTGTACGCTAAATGCTCACTACCACTAGAGAAGAAACCTTATGGTTTTTCATACAACCATCTCCTCTAGAATATCGTTACAAATGCAGTCATCTTATCCATCCAATTTAACTCAGAACCAAAATGAGTTACCAATGCCAAAATCACATGAAGTGAATCATTCCTTTATACAAGAGATTATATCTCAATGTAGTTGATTCATCTTATATAAATCAATTCTTTTTGGCATTATAAAGAATGTAGACTTGCTGCAATTAATAACTTGTAAAAATGTAACTTGACCATGCTCAACACCTATACCTTAATAAGAGTCATGTAGATAAACTACATAATCACTAGAAATATCTGGCCTTATCACATGATTAGATCATCTTACCATTGAATAGAAATATTCAACTTGATCTATTATTGTATCATTGACCAACTGTGGAATACCAGTTATTGGATTGTCAATATTCATAATACCTGAAAGAATATCATCCAATTATACATTAGAGGAAATACATGTATGATCATTAAATTGATCGCTCCCACTAATCTGATAATTCTTCTAGAAATTAACATTCCTAGTCTCTTTAGTTGAGCAATTACATTTTACATTCATCATGCGCTTTCGCACAACCGTAATGGTAATAAGACTAAGGACTTTAACCTCATGATGAGTGTCATTGCAATTGTTTAATCCAAATAGACAAATTACTCATCTAATGTCTTAACTAAGACCTACACATTGTTATGCTTCTCAACCAAACCACAAAATAATAGAGAGAGCTTGTCCTTTATGAACATTACCTATAAGCGGTTAAACCGCTCCCACTGTGCACAATAATCCATGTTCAAAAGCTCATCCTCAAAATTTGTTTTCTTGGTTGATCCTTCCGGATAGCAAGATCAATGTCTTTAGAATGAATGAAGGAAACAAACTCATCCCAGGTCTTATAAATATTATCCTCAACTTAGGAACATTAGAATATAACAATTCTAAACGGAAATCTGCTATTCTTTATGAAAGTAAAACCGATACATGCTTATACTTTATATTGAGACTTAGCCTTTATACTCAATTTACCAGATGTAAACTAAGTGCATAACCTTACGAATCAATTTCCTGCACAATATTACCTGTGGGCTAAATATTGTACTTTGATTCTAAATGTAATAAAACATTATCACTTCATGAATCAAGTTCCTACATAGTATTACCTGTGGGCTAAATACCATGTTTTGATTCTTATTCTTTTATGATATAACTAGTTAACTATATGCCTAATCTTAATTCCTGTGGGTAGATTAAGATTTATAATTAACTATTATATCCTAATAAATTATACAAATTTCAGTCAATAGTCCTGTGGGACGATATTAACTGTTAGAGTTATGTCCTAGAAGTCAATAATTTAATGACTTAATTATTAGTTTATGTATGGGATGATATTTTATCATCTGTTCCTAGGTTTATTATTGACAGATTATTCAGGTTGAGGATCTGAATAGTAGATCTCTGTGGATCATTCTTTAGAATGACAATAATAAATCTAAACGGTCCATAATCTTGATAATTAACAAGGAACATTAATTATCTTATAAGATTAGTATGCAAGTTAAGTGATGATTAAGTTCTACTAATCATAGGTAAAGAGTTACCAACTTAATTGCATATGTGTATGTTATGGAACATAGCACAGGACTTGACCCATCGAAATAAATATATGGATTGTGTTATGTGTCATTGTTTATTTCGTTATGATTTTGGTTCTAAGTTTGAGATGTTTATCTTTTCCACATGAGGATAGGTTCAATAAATACTGTCTACCGCTGATTCCCGATAAGGGCTGCTATACGGACTTTATTTATGTTCTCTTGAATTGTGCGGGGAAAAGTTAATCATCAAGAAAACCGTATGTCCCTCATTAATTCACTTAGTGAGTGACGATATCTGTTTGGGCCCCTTGATGGAGATAGATTGTTTGCATGCAACTTTATACAATTATCTCTAGATCAAGAAACGTATAATCTGCAAGAATGACACATTCCTATCTTGGATTATACGATGATATCGTGTGACAAAAGAATCAAAATAGGGAAATACATATATTCTCTTATGCAGGATTTAAATACTGTAGCAGTACACTATTTATGCGAATTGGGAATCATAACGTGTTGCTAGATACCGCTTATGATTATTGGAATTAAATAACGATTTAATTCCATGTCCAACATAGCATAAATCCTCAAAGGGTCACACAAAATAGAGTTTTAACCAAGACAATACATTATTTATTTATTCGCAATAGTGCGTATTGCGGAAATATGATAAGTTGATTAATTAATTATATACCGTTATAATTAATTAAGTCAAATGGATCATATAGAAATAAATTAATGTATTAGCTAATCCTAGAATAATTATTAATTGGTTAATAATTATTTTAGTTCAACTCAATTTAATATAAATAGTTATATTAATTTATTGGGCCAATATATATGCATTAAATATATAGCCCGATTAAAGAGCATTTGGAGTAGCTTTTAATTAAATGAATTAGAGGCTTGTTTGAGTGAGTTAAGAGGCCCATTAGAGCCCATTTTCTGGCCGGCCCTAGTGGTAGGTGGGAGTGGCAATCTTGTAAATAGATGGTTGGTGGTAGGTAGGGATCATGCACTATATATAGAGATGTATAGATGCAAATTTGAGGCTTCTCTCTTCCCTAACCCTAGCCGCCACATTTCCTCTCCCTCTTTGGCCGCCGGCCTCACCTCCTCTCTCTCTCCATTAGCTCATGGGTTGAGCAATATTCTCTCCACTAATTAAATTGTTAATTAAAGAAGAAGAGAGAATACCTTGGATTAGCTTTGTTCTAATCGAATCGCTAGCACGAATCGATTTAGACCTTGGTTAATCTCTAGGTGGACTCGAGGCGATTTGGAGAAGAAGGAGAAGCACCCCATCGATTTCCATGCCGTAGGATCGAGCCCCGCGAATACGATTTCGCGGGAGGTACGAATTCCACCTCTTTTCTCTTGTGTCGAATGAGCTTATGTACTAGATCTCTCTTGCTCTTTGTTTAATTGGATTAATTAAGGGTAATTAGTCACAAAATTAAAATTGAGCGTTTTCCTAACAGTGGTATCAGAGCACATGGTCGTACTTAAGCTATTTTGACACTTAATTAAGAGAAATTGGCTAATTAACGGATTAGTAGAGATGATGCGTTTGTTTGCTGTCTGGAAATGGTATTTTCTGTGTTTTTTCGCGTTTTTCGATGTGATATGTTCTCTGGAAGATCTTTCCATCTACATGAAAGTTGTAGATCTTTGGATTATGATTCTTGTGGCGTTGGATTCACATTTTTCTGAATTAGTATAGATTTATTGTGAATAAAACGGCGACAGTGCGCAGAACCAGTTTCTGCTCGCACTGTCCTGTTTGAATGGCTTGAAAGATTTATATTTTGAATATAAGTACCAGTGTTCTATGGCTAGAAATAAAGAGTACTTGAAGCTCTTTCTGAGCATGTATAAATTGTTGCATGACTCGGATTAATTTGTGGGTTTTCAAGTATGAAAAGGAAGATCTCGTCAGATCCAGTTTGTTGAGCAAATCGATTGTTCTAATAAACTGTACCAACTGAGAACTCCTTTAAAAATTCTGTTTAAATGGAGTTGTTTTATTTTGAGTTAGGATTCCAGGAAAATTAATTTCATAATTTTTCGTGGAAGTTCGGACCTTCAACTAGGTTAAATCATTTTGATCGACAGTCTGTTCCAGTACAGAATTTGTTGATTGTTTAGTATGTAACTCGAACTTATTGAACTGAACTTGGTTGTTTTCTTTTCATGGATGGATAGCCTATAGTCTAAACTAGTTTTGCTATGTATATTGTATATATAAAAACTGGATAGAAGGTGGTCTAACAGACCAAATGGTTGAGAGGATAAGCTGAAAATCTCATAACGGTGTTTCGTGCACTTGTAAGAGATTTGTCATTTTTTATTCTCCCAGATGGTTTAAGATCTCTTCTTGAAATTTTTACTGGTTATCACAATTATGATAAGGAGCTTAAGTAATTTATTTGAGAATTTTTGGAGACCAAAAACTGTTGATTTTGTTGGATTCCATTAGTTACGTTTTTTGTTAAATTACTGTTTTTCTAAGTATTCAAACTAGTTGAAAATAATTAGAAAACTCCTTGTTTGATCTCCTTTCAGTTATGGGATGTTGAAAGAACTTTCTAAATGAATTTAAACAAGTTTGGTTGTTTAAAATTGAGAATTTATACACGGAATTTACTTATAGCAAACGATACGCAAAGATGCTTGAAAATCGTTAATTGAAAACAAAGTGCTTGTATGTGCTAAGTTTGTTTTGTAGGTGGATAGTGGGTTTAGTATGGCTCAAGACTCAATGCCTTGTGGTTGTATTTGAATGCATGTGTGAATGTTTGTAATGCGGCCTTTGGTGCCATTAATTAATTAATTTGTTGATTAATTTTAATGTAACTTGTGAGGCTTGCATGCCCCTAAGGCTAGGATGGGAATAGGATGTTTTCACATGTATTTTGTACCTTTATTTTATATAGGATTTAGATCCTTATAGAATTTAGTGGGAGGGACAAGGATTAGATTAGTTTTGCTCCATGGACGATGTGGCGAAACTAATGCAAGCGGGAGCCATACAAACCCACAACTGTGAGATGCTTATATGTGATTGCTTGTGATTGCTATGAATTGTCATAGGCTATGTATGGGTGTATGCTTACATGACCACCAAACAAGTGTCACTTAATTGATTGTCCCAAACAAAACATGATTAAGTTAAATCGCCCTCCTTCTCTCTATCCCCTTCTAACGTGTATGATCGTTCATTGATGCATTCTCGCCGACGCGGGACATCGTGTTCCATCATCCGTGTCGGGGTGTAAATCGGATTTACTAGGAGAAAATAGAGAAAGGTTACTTAACGATGTTTTCTAATCGGATTGGATATCGGGGCAAAGTTTGTGGATGTACATGTGATATTTCACAAACCAAGAATCATATGGAATGATTGGTTGGAGAACCTACTCTATCTAGTTGTTTTGGTGTCACGCCGACGCTAGCACCATCTCAACGAAAATAGGGATCTTGGAAAACCTACTATATTAGGGACATTAAATAAATATAGTGGGAGTTTTATTTGTTATAAATAAAACAATTGCATAAACTAAATGACCGTAAATTGATTTTGTTATAGATGTTTAAATTGTTAATTTTGTTGCGATCAATCTTTAAAAATTAACAAACTCGTTTCTAAAAGTATTCACTTAAAGAAGTAATACCGATTCCTAAGACACGATCTTAGTGAAGAGAAATTTGAGTATGTCAATTTCCAAAACTTTCCTCAAACTACCCGAACGTAGCAACGCGATGATTGATTGACTTTTGGCGAAAAGTTATTCAATAAAGTGTGTGCTTAATATCCTCATTCAAAATTTCTAGACCTTTGAATTAGAGAATTCGTATGGACTAGATTTAACTCGTACGTGCTCATTCGCTTACTCAAGAAAGTGTTCTTGGAGAAAGTAGATATTAACTCCATCATTTATGATCGAGTATAAAGAATATGAGTTGACCAAGAGATTCTTCTTTTATAAGAAGTTATATGAATGTTTCATTGGCTTATAAATCGAAAGATTTAAGTAGCTAATTTACAACTAGAGATATTAATCTCCGATATCAAGGATTGTTGATATTGTCATACGATCTCTTTGGAATTATGAAGGATATAATGTTACCTTTTTCGCACGCTTGTTAATGCAAAAAGGTGATTGATTAAGTATTCAAGAAATACTTCACCAATGTATGAGTTGAAATTTCGAGACTCTCATTTATGACCATGAGTCACATGAGATGTTTCATTTGCCGTTTATGGGAGGCATTTGAAAGGTTGTCCGAATGATTGTGACGATTAGAAATATTCTAATCCTAAAGTGTATTTGTCGTTCAAATTATCTCACTATCTTTAATTCACACTAGTAACTTGATACTAGTTCATATGCTCGCATTTAACGAAATGTGTTAGCAATGAAGAATAAGAGAATGTTCGAGAGATGTAAAGTTAACTCCGTATAGGAAATGACTTATTCATTTAAGTCATTACCATTGAATACGTAGAGTTATCTTTATTAAGAGTTTGTTTAGGAATTGAAGGTTGCATACCTTAATTCTAAAATCTCTCAAAATATCTCCATTTCATATTCAATGATGGATGATTATGTTTTGTAAAAGACAAGATCTTTTATTATGAATTTGTTTATATGATTTCATACATCTTGATTGAATTTGCTTGAAATAGATGAACAAGTTTTGAATGACAAATAGGATGCGTAAGACTTGACATAAAGTATTTGACTTTCATGTTATATATAACCGCTTAGTCACATACATAAACGAGAATCGCATTATGAGAGTCTACGTAACGTAGAGCTCGAAATTCAATTCGATTTCAAATCGATTGGTATGCGAATCATGTTTGTAAAATGACATAAGCGCCTTTTAACCTATGAAGATTTAAGGACAAGTGAATTAATTAGGACTTATACATATCGATGTATAAAGACCTATAAGTACTTGTGCAATGAAAGGTTGTTGATACTTTACTGCTTAACCAACGATCATTGTAGATATTAACATATCTATTTGATAAGGTATAAGTATGAACCTTTTGACTAGTTCAAAGGAGTTCAAGAGTGAAGTTTAAAAGACCGTTCAAGAAAATTAGAAGTCTTACAATTAATCGTGGTAAATAAGGAATTAAGTCGTATAATTTGAAATATTATCTAAAGAGTATGAAAATAGTTTCATAACTCGCTCCATGAGGAATAATATGTCCAAGAATGGAGGTATCGAATAATATTTTGTATAGTTCGATCGGTAATAAATCAAATAGACTTATTCGACTCATATTAGGAAATTATGTTTGAGGACAATATTGTTTACACTGAATGATGTTCCATCGAAGTCTATTGAGGAAGATATCTTACGAGATTTTGATCTCTAAGTATAATGCTTCTTAAGATTTGGTGTTGAGAAGCTTATTTCAAGTATTGTTGACTTGTAAGCTTAAACCAAATAAGACACTATATATTTGTAGGATGCTTTATATTAAAAGGCACTACTTCCACGAATATGATAAGAACAAAGTAGTTGTTGCTAATCATAATGTAGTCTTGATGAATTGAAATTCTCAAGAAGAAGTAGTGGGAGTAAAGTGAGCATTAAAATAGTTTATGCATCACTACAAAAAGTACTCTTATGGGAAACTTGTCACTCCATACATGGTACTTAGTGGTAGTTGAGCGAAACTTCATTCACAAGTTGTTTTGAAAGAAGTTTAATAGTACGCTCCTTCCAATGAGGACTCAACCATCTCACGAGTTGATGATGTTCGAGAAACTCATGGAATATATGAGGAGTCAAGAACTCGTTCAACAAATCGTTGTAGAAAAAATTCATGAACCTCAAGTACCAATCCTACAAAAGATCAACGAGAGTTGATTGCCTAAGCCGTTTGGTGCATTGGCTTCACGACATTCTCAAACTTAGCATATGAGAATCCGTTGATAAACAAGAAAAACGATGGAACGATCCGATTCCACATATATGGTTTGAATTCATATGATCTTTAAATAAAATCCATGTATAACAACAAGGTAAAGACCTTGGTTGATGTTCATGAAGGAGCAATCCATCAAGAACGTTTTAGATCTTCAAAAGGAAAGATCGACATGGATAACAAATCGACTATGTACAAAGTGCGGCTTCTCGCTTATAGCTATGTCTAAGTCGATGACTAGTTGACTACGTACAAAGCACAACATCTTGTTTGTGGCTATGTATAAGTCAATAAAGATCATTCTAGCAATAGTTGTATTTCATATATATTGATATATGGAAAAACACATAAAACCGCCTTCTTCGTATGAATGAAGGAAGATGTTGTGCATTTGACACAAATCGAGGTTTATGTATTGCTAAAAACATACGCATGCTTCAAGGATCCATTAATGGATTAAAGCAAGTGTTGTGGAGATTGGAATAAAAGTTTTGACAATGAAGTCAAGGAGTTGAACTTCATCAAAAATATCTTGTATATACAAGATATTCAGTGGAAGCATAATTGTATTACTTGTATTGTTCAAGATAACAATTCATTAAATTGGGAATAACATTAAGAAAATGAATATTGTCGAGATCTCTTTGGAGAATGCTTTCTCAAATGAGAACTTGGGCGAAATCACCTAATCCTAGGAAACAAAATCTATAAAGATAGATTATGATGGAAGTTAGGTTTGAGCAAATATGCATATATTGACGAAGTGTTCTAGAAACACGAAAGTTACACTCCAAGAAAGGATGTCTAACTGTACGTCACATGGCATGACTTGAGTGTTTTAACTCGGTCTATTGCAACTCAATTCGAGAAAGTGCATGAAATAGTTCAAGCATTCTTTCATTATGAGTTTCATTGTGTACATCATATTTATGCATATGCCCCGATGTGTAGTATCCAAAGGATATGACAAACAGTTGTCAAATGGATACAAGAGAGACACATTAGGACGATAGTCAAGGATATCCTCGAGTACCTTATGAGAAAGAGTGATATAATGTTTCATCTCTTAAGATGAAGGAGAGCTCGTGTAAATTAATTACACTAATGCTAGTTTTTCCAAAGATTGATATAATCACAGTTGAAATACATATTTTGCTAAAAGATGGTGTTGTAAGTTTAGAAGGTGTTCTAAATGGAATATTACAACCGTTTCCGTCACCAAAGCAAAATACATAGCAACTTGTGAAGCAATAAAAGAAGTTTATTTCGGATCGATTTCTTAGTTGAGTTATTATGGTTCTAAGCATCTCGAACCATAACTTACTCCTAAAGAACCCAATGTTACATTGGAGATTCAAATATGATCTATAACGATATCACTTGATATCATATGATGGTGATCAAGAATATATATAGGAGAATATATATATATATGGTCAAACAATTTTTGGATAGGTTCGCGAACACAGCGAACACTCTAGCACGACCTCTACCTTGAGCAGTATACGAGATGCAGTTATGCATCCATACGTGGTGGACGTATGAGTAACTAGCTATAAGCGTATTATTTATTTTGAGGTCCGAGACATGTATATATGTAGATATATGACATTGTTCTCAATTCTTCGTTGGCTAGAAGTCACTATTGATTGACTCTAGGCCAAGTGGGAGATTGTTAGAGTTATGTCCTAGAAGTCAATAATTTAATGACTTAATTATTAGTTTATGTATGGGATGATATTTTATCATCTGTTCCTAGGTTTATTATTGACAGATTATTCAGGTTGAGGATCTGAATAGTAGATCTCTGTGGATCATTCTTTAGAATGACAATAATAAATCTAAACGGTCCATAATCTTGATAATTAACAAGGAACATTAATTATCTTATAAGATTAGTATGCAAGTTAAGTGATGATTAAGTTCTACTAATCATAGGTAAAGAGTTACCAACTTAATTGCATATGTGTATGTTATGGAACATAGCACAGGACTTGACCCATCGAAATAAACATATGGATTGTGTTATGTGTCATTGTTTATTTCGTTATGATTTTGGTTCTAAGTTTGAGATGTTTATCTTTTCCACATGAGGATAGGTTCAATAAATACTGTCTACCGCTGATTCCCGATAAGGGCTGCTATACGGACTTTATTTATGTTCTCTTGAATTGTGCGGGGAAAAGTTAATCATCAAGAAAACCGTATGTCCCTCATTAATTCACTTAGTGAGTGACGATATCTGTTTGGGCCCCTTGATGGAGATAGATTGTTTGCATGCAACTTTATACAATTATCTCTAGATCAAGAAACGTATAATCTGCAAGAATGACACATTCCTATCTTGGATTATACGATGATATCGTGTGACAAAAGAATCAAAATAGGGAAATACATATATTCTCTTATGCAGGATTTAAATACTGTAGCAGTACACTATTTATGCGAATTGGGAATCATAACGTGTTGCTAGATACCGCTTATGATTATTGGAATTAAATAACGATTTAATTCCATGTCCAACATAGCATAAATCCTCAAAGGGTCACACAAAATAGAGTTTTAACCAAGACAATACATTATTTATTTATTCGCAATAGTGCGTATTGCGGAAATATGATAAGTTGATTAATTAATTATATACCGTTATAATTAATTAAGTCAAATGGATCATATAGAAATAAATTAATGTATTAGCTAATCCTAGAATAATTATTAATTGGTTAATAATTATTTTAGTTCAACTCAATTTAATATAAATAGTTATATTAATTTATTGGGCCAATATATATGCATTAAATATATAGCCCGATTAAAGAGCATTTGGAGTAGCTTTTAATTAAATGAATTAGAGGCTTGTTTGAGTGAGTTAAGAGGCCCATTAGAGCCCATTTTCTGGCCGGCCCTAGTGGTAGGTGGGAGTGGCAATCTTGTAAATAGATGGTTGGTGGTAGGTAGGGATCATGCACTATATATAGAGATGTATAGATGCAAATTTGAGGCTTCTCTCTTCCCTAACCCTAGCCGCCACATTTCCTCTCCCTCTTTGGCCGCCGGCCTCACCTCCTCTCTCTCTCCATTAGCTCATGGGTTGAGCAATATTCTCTCCACTAATTAAATTGTTAATTAAAGAAGAAGAGAGAATACCTTGGATTAGCTTTGTTCTAATCGAATCGCTAGCACGAATCGATTTAGACCTTGGTTAATCTCTAGGTGGACTCGAGGCGATTTGGAGAAGAAGGAGAAGCACCCTATCGATTCCCATGCCGTAGGATCGAGCCCCGCGAATACGATTTCGCGGGAGGTACGAATTCCACCTCTTTTCTCTTGTGTCGAATGAGCTTATGTACTAGATCTCTCTTGCTCTTTGTTTAATTGGATTAATTAAGGGTAATTAGTCACAAAATTAAAATTGAGCGTTTTCCTAACATTAACTTCATTAATATACTTTATCACAATTTATGTCCTTTACTCCTAGCTAATGTGATTTATAGATACACTATATAATATATATACCTTAATACAATTGAAGATGCTGTGGCTACTCTCCAATTTTTACTTAATATATATTAATCACTAGACATAACTTAATATTATCTGAATTCAAATGAAACGGTCTGTTGTAAACTTTATTGTCCGTTAAGAACATATTATAGACCTCAACACAGATTGTATCCTTGTATAATGGCCCGTTATAACATGCATCGGTCCATTAACAATCTGTTACCGATCCAAATAACATTAATGCCAAACTTCACCATGATCATAAATCATCTAGTCATTACAGTATAGAATAGTAATCATACACACAATTTCTGCCATATCCTTTATAAATATAATTTGTGTAATATATGCTACTATACCATATGTATAGTAAAACCAATTTGTCCATCCAATCAATACAATGCTTGTAAAAATCGTACTAATACTAATAGAGTATCTTTGCAGTATGATGACCTGTGGGCTACATCAATACTTACTACTATAGTATTGTACAAAGCATAGCATTTATCCTTTATGTATTGACTATTAAGTTTCAACGAAAAATGCCAACAATTTTTCTACACAAATTTCATATTTTGGCAAATTGCTAACTAGCTATTCTATATATCTAGATTGATCCATAAAAATTTATTACAATTCGGAATACCTTACTTGTTAATATGGAAATAAACCTCACAATTCCATAACAATTTTTGATTGTATATGTATGACTATCGTTAGATAATCAATACCATTAGTTGGCCACAGAGTATCATCATTAGACTGGTCATGTCTTAAATTTCGTGTAAATTTCATTTTGCATAACACCCAACACATTATGGATCACAACAAGACCACAACAACATGTTCCGGGGTCATAACAACATAAAATGTCAAATTCCAGAAATTTCGGATAGTCTGAACACCCTCTGGTAAAATGGCCAAAACTTTCTCTATAGTGAACCGTTTTGCGAGTTCTTAGACATTCTGGAAACTAGACTTAAAGATCTTTCCATAAAATCAGATCTCGTCCAAAACAAGTTTATATATCGAAATATACAGCCCTCGAAAATCAGACTAACACCGGCAGATTCTGACAAACTGTCAGACTAACTCATATTGCGAAAATCATATCTCACTCGTCCTTTATCGGATTCAAACAAATAAATACTTTCTGGAAAGGTCTGTGCAAGAACTATAACCAAGAAAAATTTCATATCAATCCAAATTACAGAGTGAGAGAAATTCGTCCCGCATTCCAGAAGGGTCAGAATTTTCAGAAAACAGACAGACTGACAACCACTGATTTCAACTTCAAATTCTCACTGTACGTTTACTTGATTACCAAGATATTGGTCTCTATGGAAAATAGACTCCAGGATCTTTTCAGTTCCGAAAACCTCACTCAAAACAAGTAAGCGGATTGTGAGATATGCCTCAACGAAATCAGTCAATTAGAAAAGTAACTGTTTCTGGACAGAACTTAGGGTTTCCCCTTGTCCTCTTCCTTAATCACGAAATTAAGACTAAAAAATCACAAATTAACAACCAGAACTAATCTACAAACATTCACAAGACTTGAATTTCGAAAACTTTTATGAAATTCAGTCTAAAACAAGCAGACAGAGGCTAAACCGCTCTGATACCAATTGTTAGTAATTTAACGACCTTGAATGCGGAATAAACCAAGATCAATTGTTACCTCCAGCCATGCTTGCGCTTGTGAATGGTAGAATAGAATTCCTGTAGAGAACAATACCGAGAAGAGCACTACAGAACCGAACTGCTTCCCTTGCCTTGATGGTGAACTCCGGGATATCGGTCCTGACCTCGTCTCCCTTCTCCTCTCTTTGTTCCTCTCAAATGGTGCCTTAGTTTGAGACAGAGAGAAAATGATACTCCTAACACTCTCCATCAGAATGATAGGTATACTCCTAACAATCACTCAGTAGATGCAAATAATTAATGGCTGAGATTATATCTAAAAGGGTGCAAATAAGATTGATAAAATCTAGTCCATCTAATAAATTGCGCCGATTAATTAACTTCTGTCCGAATCGATTTCCGCCTCAATCGTTTATAAACGATTGATGATCATTTGTAAACAATCCGCTCGGAAAGTGTTTTAATTAATACGCTACAATCCAAAACGTCAAACACACTCGATTTAATAATATAATAAATCGATTTTCTCAGTTTGACTATTCCTTTGCACCACCCATGGTCATTTCATTAAAATGAAAACCAACCATGTATTTCCAATACACCATATAAGTGCCATGTAATTAGCTTAATAGTTTAATCACATTAATCTAATCACACACTGAATTTAGAAGTTCCTTTATAATGTAATTTGCACCATTTTATTACATGTTAAGGTTTTTATCTTAAATAGAAAACTATATTCACCCAAAAAAAAAAAAGAAATGAACACAAAAATATATTATATTAAGAGATTTGCGTTATGGTTTGTATTATAAAAAAGCATATATTTTTTGAAAAATAAAAATATATGACGTTAATTAATTAATATATCCTTTTTTTCCCGATATCTGAAGTATATTTTAGCTCGGGCTCTACACATTTGCCGCATATGTCAATTGATGAATTAATTTTTTTTTCAAAAAAAAAACAGAGATCAAAATTATAAAATTATAAAATCCATATGGCAGCGACTTCCAAATTAGTTGCATGCCAATCAGTTTCAGAAATCAAAACAGAGATCAGATACATGACTCAGCATTGTCTACTTTTTTTTTCTAAATAAAAAAAAATTTTAAAAGCTCCGGTATAGGAGAGGGAATATCACACCCGAGATGCCAAGAAATCCTGGAATAGAATCATTTTAGATTTTGATAAAGTGGTACAGCTCACAAGTTGCAAAAACACAGTACCAAGAGCATTTATCTGGCGCAAAATCTTGAAAGAATGCAAATTTTAAGGAGGGTTGTCGTTGCATGCAAGGTGTGCTACAATAAGAAAAGAAAAAAGAATAAAAAATTATTATAAATAAAGAGAGATTGATAGCAAAAGCCGGTCCCCCAGATTTTTAAGATTTGAAGATCTGTAACGATGCGGCTTAAGATATATAAACAATTAAAAACTTGATCAATGTCCTAAGGTCACGTTCCGGAAGTTCATACAATTATTATATATGCAAAATTAGAATTGAGCTTTAATATGAAATAAAAATGAATATATGAAAATCCAAACTATTCCCCTATTAGTGAAAAGAATTCAACTAAAATGAACATAATAATTTTTATATTGCTTTGACAAAGCATAGAGTAAAATTATAAAGGACATTAAAATAAATATATATATGTACCAAGATATATATAATTAATGATTAAATCAAAATTTTATATTTACATAGACCTTTAATTTTGTCCTTCATGGCTTTATCTGTCGATATATTTACAAAGTCAAATTTAATGTAAATATTCAAATCTCATAATGATAATGATCGACAGATTTCATACTAAATTTCAATCTTTTTAGACCCGAAATTACAACTAAGTATATGTATTTTTATTTACAATTTGATACTTTTAGGTTAGAAAATAAGTACGTCCATTGTCCAAATTTTATTTTTGTAGCTTCTTCGTGATTTTTTCAAATTTCGGAGTTTTAAACTCATTTCAAGAGGACCATCTGAATTTCAACCGATTTAGCTAAAGACTGGATCATTCAACAAATATGTCATACCCATTAGAAATTTGTCCGAACTGCAGATTGAAAGCTATTTTTAGACGGTTAATTTGGAAAGTAACTCTCCACTATTTTTTAAACTTCTAGAGATGATTCTCCACGAACGATGTGCTACTATTTCTAAGCCTATATATACATGGCAAGACCCTTAGATTTGAGTTATTCGAAGTTTACAGCGGAAATTAGGGTTTCAACTACATCACAGAAATCTAGAGTTTTTCAAGTAAGGTCCGCCCTAAAGCAAGGGCCGGGGTCCGTTCGGAGGCAGATGGATATATCGGAGAGAATAGGAGAAACTGAGTTGTACTATTGTATTATACTTTTTTCCCCTATTTTATGTTAGCTTAGTCGAAGAAACCTTAATTTTATAACAATTTTTTTTAACTTGTTTAGACTACAATTATGCTAGGATAATTGGTAGGGAACCAAATGTTTATTTTTCTTTCTTTAATCAATTAATTGTTGTTATAATTAACTTTAATTGACAATTTTACTTAATTGACTAAGACTTTGTCTAGATCGATAAGTAATTGAATTCTAAATTCTAGTTAGCTTATGATTGCAATACAAAATAATAGGTATTAATTGAAAGTTGAATCCGAGATTCAAAGGTGTCTCTCTACTTATTACCGAAGGTATAGAATGTCTTAAGTCACAAAACAAAAGTTGAAACTTATAATTTTTTGAAGGTTTAATGATTAAACTTAGAGAAACAGACCATGAAAGAAAGCTGGAATCTAGAACCTTAACTTAACTTGAATACCTACACTAGATAGTTGTAAAACTAAAAAAAATCAATTAGTGTTGGAGATATGTCCTAGAAGCAAGCTTTTAAATTTTGCCGAAATAACGACGTTATTTCCGAAATTTCGATTTTCCAGACAAAACACAAAAAATGTTACAGTCTCAAACCAGAAAAATTCGTGACGCGTCATTTCCGAAATAAGGGTTTTCATTTTAAATTTCGGTTTTTATTTTTGCAGAGAAAAAACGGAGACATGAGAGACTTTTTATACAATATAAATTTATATTATATTATAGTATAAATAATTAGGATCATGTAAGCACAATACATCATATAATCATATTTTGCTACGGTGTTAATTCGCAACCAGTAAAAACTAAAAACAAAAGCTGCAAATGTAACAAGTCTGGTGTATGATCCACAAAATTATACAAAACATTTCTCCTATTGTACAACTTTACACATGGGAGGAGAAAACCCATTAAACAAAGGCCACCTTTTTTCGCTATTTTTTCACCGAAAAAATACCGCACCGTTAAATCGACTCCAGACCGTCATACCGAAAAAATGCATTTTAAAAGCTTGTCTAGAAGTCAATCATTTGTTCCTTGAGTTTATTATTAACAAATCATTTAGGTTGAGGATTTGAATTGTGGATCTCTGTGTTGGAATGACAATAATAAATCTAAAGTGTCCTAAATATTGATAATTAATAAGGAGCATTAATTATTCATACAATATTATTATGCAATTTAAGTGATGATTAAGTTTCACAAATCATAGGTAAAAAATTACCAACTTAATTTCATATGTATAGGGATATGCTATGGTACATCACGATGTATTGAGGCTTTTGTACATCGCGATCATTATCCGTCAACCGTTTTATAAATAGACAAATCTAATTAAACCAATCCAATCTACATATTGAAATCTCATTACAAACCAAATTTTATATTTTTTGAAATTTTTTTACTATTTTTTTCGATTTTTCTAAAACTTTCCTTTTTTGGAAACCAATTAATAATAAAGAAATTCTAAAAATGGCAGGTTTTAAAAAAATCGAAAAAAATTAGTAAAAAAATTCCAAAAAATATAAAATTTGGTTTGTAATGAGATTTCAATATATAGATTGCATTTGTTTAATTAGATTTTCAATTTGTAAAACTATCGACAAATATGATCGCGATGTACAAAAGCCTTAATACATCGCGATGCACCATAGTATTTCTCCATATGTATACGTTACTGCAACATAATAAAAGACTTGACCCAATGAAATAAATATATAGATTGTGTTATGTGTCATTATTTATTTCATATGAGTTTGATTACAAGTTTGATATGGTTCAACTTTTTCACATTAGAATTTGTTCGATAAATATTGTCTAATACTGTAATACAGACTCTATTTAAGTTCACATGAATTGTGCGTGAAAAAGTTATTCATCAAAAAACTGTATGTCCTTACTGATGAATGATGATATCTGTTGGTCGCCTTGATGGAGTTGGATTGTATCCATGCAAACTAGACAATCAACTCTAAATAAAAAAATATGTAATCTGCAAGAATAACACGTTCTTATATTGGATTACACTGATATTATAAGACATAAGAATAAGATGAAGGAAAATTATATATTTCTTATGCAGGATTGAAATACTATAATAATATAGTATTTATTTATGTTAATTGTAAACCACAATGTGTTGCTAGATATCGCTTGTGATTATTAAAAATAAAAGTAAATTCATTTTGAATTAATTGATGGAGAAAACCAAGGACTAGACTATTTCTACTTGAATTACTAGCATAATTCAAGGTAGAAGTTGATTAATCTTTGTAGATCTTAGTTGTTTGCAAGAGGAAGAAGGAGAGCACGTCACCACCTCCTAAGGCTTTGTTCGAGCCTTCTCGTTGCGATATGAAATGATGTAAATTTTTTTTCCATCCCTTTTGTCAATTTGCCCAATAAATTGCTTATAACTACTTGCTCCATGTTTGTTGGATTTTTTTATGCTTGAAAATTTTGTTTTAATTGCTCAAATCCCACAAACTTATTTTCTACAATTAGAGGTAATTTTGAATTGACCCGTTTGATTTCAAACGACCCCAGTTGAAATTAGCCAAACAACAATCAACTTACTTATTGACCCTTAATTTTGTGTTATTGTGTTAAATTTTACATTCTCAATTAAAACGTAGATCAACTTTAGGATTGGAATCAACTTCAATTCATCAATTAAATCCTAAAAATATTTGAACTTGATTTGTCGAGCTGATTGATCCCAACTAATACTCCACATAAGCTATACGCTTGCAACTGAACTAAGTAATAATGAGGTATAAATATAAAAGCACTAGCTAGATCCCCCAACATAACAAATGAAATTTTATATTTTAAAACTTTCTTTCACTATTCTTTTTAGTTTATTTTAACGATTATTATTTTTCTCTTATGTCAAATATTATTATTGATATATTTCATTAATTCATCTCAATAATAATTTCTACTAGTGCCAAGAAAAAAAATTAATATGGCCTCTAAAGAAAAATTTAGCGAAAGATATCTTTTTTTTAAAAAAAAAAAAAAACCTCCGAAGTTGCATACAGAAAATTTCTAACTTTTTATAGAACATTTCCATGTTCTCAGATGATTGATCCCAACAAATTTTACTATTGCAAATTTTATTTATTTAATTTCTTGATCATATGATTCATGATTAATACTAATCATGATCATTCAGACAGAATCAGGACTTAGTTTACCAATTAACGATCCTTACTCTCACAGATGACTTCGAATGACAAAATCAAAATATTCAGACCAAATTATTTTATGGGTTAATTATATGTTAAATTAAAACAATATAAAATTAATTGGTCGAAAATTCTCTAAAATTAATAAGCTTGCACTTAAAGTGTTTTACTCTTACTTATTTATTGGTCTGACTTCAAATGACAAAATAAAAAATATTCAGGCCGAATTATTTTACGGGTTATATGTTAAATTAAAACAATATAAAATTAATTGATCGAAAATCCTCTAAAATTAATAAGCTTGCACCTTTTTATAGTGTTCGACTCTTAGCTTATTTTTTCCCCTTGTTCATAATAGAGGAAAAAGAAAAATAAAGAGAAAGAAAGGATGAATCCTTCATATATTTTCATGAAGATTTTTTTTTTCTTATACAACCCGTTCACAAATTAACACATGCATCCTCCCATTGACCATGTCACATTCATTTTTATCATAATTCATATTAATATACCTATAAATAATCAAATTTCTTTTAGTCTAGAAGCAAATAATAATAATAAACTACACAGATCTTCTTTTTAATACAATCAAAATCTTGAGAGGAATCAACAATTATCTCTATTTCTACTATTAATAAAGCAGAGATGGAGGATGTGTTACACGCTAGATCTAGCATGTAAACAGGTCTTTATGTTGTTCGATCGATTTGATTCGTAGTTGGATATCAATCGCTAGACGAAACAACAATATATTTTAGTTTTCCGTCTAATAAAAAAATAAATTAAATAAGATATTTATTTGTATCGTTGGTAGATTGAACAACATATTTTTATTACCTAACATTATTTTATTTCTTCATTTATCCACGTATGAGAACATCTTAGGCTAGTCGGGCATCTTGGGGTAGTCCAGTCAAATGGCATAACAATATATGTCGCTAGTCGGAGAATCTTAGCCAGAACTTCGATTAATTTTACGAGTTGAAGAATCTTGGACGATGATTACTAACATTTTGCTTACCAACTTGCCATGTTTTCCCGAACTTTTACATGTTACGTACGGTCAGCAAGATGCCAATAATTTGTTTCAAATCAGGTACTTATATATTATTAATTATTGGCGTATATCTCATGTGTAAATCTTTTTTTTCATACATAAGTATATATAGTCCTGGAAATTAAGTAGTTAGTTTCTAGAAATATATTTTTTTGGGAGATTAATTATAAGTTAATGAATATTTTATTAATTTGACATTAGTCCTTTAGATTTTGATTAATTAATTATTTTCATATTGTTGATAAATATATTTGTGATTTGAACCCTTGACCTCATGGAGGCCAGCCTAGTGCTCTTACCACTGAGCTACTAGACCACATGCATTCCCTAAGAACATTAGTAACATGATGATATATAATATTATATGTCAATATCTAGATCAGCGTATACTTCCGTTTTCATCAACAAAAATAATTGTTAGCGCAACATTCATCACTGCACTGTAAATTTACGTTCAATTAATTTCGGAAATTAAAAGATAGCATCATGTCAGCCTATGCAATGTCCGCGCGCACACAGACACAGAAAAAAATGCATCACGAGATATATACATGCTATTTTTGTATTTAATTTTTAGGACACGAGTATAGGGGTAGAATGCATACAAAGATATGTATGAGATACGACACGATCGAGTTAAGAAGCGTCTTTGCTAGCTACATATATTCTTTGTGGGGAGATTGTTCACATAATCAAAAGATGTGTAAATGATTTTAATATTTTTTGCTAACTTATGGCATAGAATAAAGCTTATACAGTCCGTTTGGATCGCTTAGGAATAAGAGGAACAATTTCTTTTTAGACGGAAATTTAATTCTAACCATCCAAACTCTTCACAAATTAAAATTAGTCCTTATTATTTTTTGTATGTATGGGTGCGTTTGGATAGGTGTGGGAAGAAGGGAAGAAGGGAAGAAGTGAGAAGAAGTATTGGGAAGTGTGTAACTTTGTGAAGAGTTTGGATTGTTTATAATTTTTTATTGGCCTTCTTCCTTCTTCCTTCTTCCTTCTTCCAACCCCATCCAAACAAAGGCTATGATATTAATTACTTTCTATAAGTGCTCCCACCAGCATGTAGCAACTAACACAAGTATGAAGAAATTAAAAGTAAAAGTCAAAATTATAACTGCCATACAAATAAAAGAGAGTATGGATATACCCCCTAAAAAATATTCTTACATGTAAAATTATTCTCTCCGGCTAAAGTTAACAAAACATGAGCTCAATAAATCAAGCAGATCCACTGCGAGGACAAAAAATTATATAAAAAGAAAACGAAGGAATGTGTACTAATGAAATATATACGAAAGAGTTGGGATCACTCGTGCCAACATAAAAGCATTACGATACATCTGCGTATGATATAGAGTTTACTCCTTTGCTCTTTCAGAGTGTGGTTTAGACATCCTCCTCTTTGTTTGTCTTCACTCTCTCTTTCCTTGCTCTCCATATATATATACACAACTCAAAACTCAAAAGTTAGTGCTTAGAAATGGAAAAAAAAAACTTTTGCGTAGGTTAATGTCTTGGTTTTTGGCTCCACTTGTATAGGGTAGCTTTTATAGAGAAGATTAGTATTACTGTTGATGTGGTGGGACATCGATACATAGCTTGCATGAATACTTTAATCTTAGAGGGACTTCTCATAAGGATTGTAATAATAGTAATATAAAAGAAAATTTTATTCTCATCTAATCACAAGAGTATAAAAACAGAAAGACAAATAATAAAAAAATGTAAAAAGTAAGCCAATGTTAGTAATGAAAAGTCAATGCGCTAGATCTATGGGTTTGTTCATGCATGTCAGCATGTCAACTAAATTAGTACTTTAAAAGAGATTTTAACCCAACTTAAAGAGAACTTTAAATAGAATCCAAGACAATTCCATTGAAAGAAGAGCTTTTTGTGATGATGATGTACTGCATCAGGTCATGATTTCGATATTCGCCCAACTATGTAAATTTTTTTCAAAGAAAAAAGGAAGTTCATTATCATAGATTTTGAAACTGACTTTTGGCTTTGTTTGGATTGCTTAGGAATAAGAGGAATAGTCTATTCTTAGACGAAAAGTATTAGAAAGTGTGTAACTTTGTAAAGAGTTTAGATTGTTTATAATAAATTTACGTCTTATTTCCATATGATTCAAACGGGACCAAATTTGTTCTTAGTTCACTAGTGTGTAAAAGAATGTAATGGTATATATCATATATGTAGTTGCAAAACCAAATGCATAAAAAACCATTTTTTTTCAAAATGGAATAAGAGTGAGTGATCTAATTAATTTCAACCGAATTGTAAGAGCATTAAAATTGAATTGAACTACTATTTTATTATTATTATTCTGCTTTTCTTGTCATTTTTTTTAGGATGCTTTTTTTGTCAAATAAGAGAGTGGCCAAAGTGAAATATATAGTGTACTAAATTTTTTTAAGATAAATTGAGGGTCTAAGCCTCCCAACTTATTTTTAAATTAAATGTCTATGAAAGACTTTCAGACGGATTTCGAACCTACGACCTTTCACTCTAAATTTGTTGCCTCAGAAAAAATTCGGCAGCATTTCTCCTTATGTTCCCTGAATACGCTATCACACGATTGCGGAAGTCTTTATTAAATATGGTTACCATTTTTAAGACCGGTTTTTTATAAAAAAACAGGTCTTAAAAAGATAACGGAAAAAAATAAAAATTTAGATTCTTTTAGCACCGGTTTTTATAAAAAACCGGTCTTAAAGACTTTTAAATTAACACCGGTTTTTTATAAAAAACCAAATTTAAAAAAAGTTAACGGAAATAAAAAAATCAGTTTCTCAGTAGCACCGGTTTTTATAAAAAACCGGTCATAATATAGTAAAATTTAAGACTGGTTTTTTATAAAAACCGGTGCTACTGAGAAACTGATTTTTAGGTTTATTTTTTGGAACTTAATTGGACCGGTTTTTTATAAAAACCGGTCTTAATGAAATTTCTGACAATTACAAAAATGCCACGGAATATTTTTACAACTGGATTTTCAAAAAACCGGTGTTATTGTGGCGGTGCTAAAAATCAATTATGGCGTAGTGAGAGCTAGTTCTTTACCGTGTACTAAATTATATTTCAGTTAGATTGGATTACCAAATTTACGCACACCAATACTTTCAAATTGTAATTTTTAATTTTTTTAAAACTGCCTGCACATGATCGATTATTTTTGGGAACGTTGAAGTAAATCTCTCTTGAACATGTCGTGAACCGAGGATCAGAATTAAAAGGGAAAAGAAACAATAAAAAAAATAAAAATGTCAAACAGTTTGAAAATTAATTAATTTAATTCAATGAGTTTGTTTATTCAAGTCAAACGTACGAATGAGATTACTTAAAAAGAGATTTAGCTTAGTTTAAAGAGCAAGCATATATATTTTAGCCCAGTTGACCTTTTTAGAAGAACTGTAAAAAGATGTGTGTATACTTCATGACTAGCATGTACGTAATAATAAAGCTTAGTTTCAAGATCAGTAACTAGGATGTCTAATGTCAGAAACGGCGCCAACATCGAAACTAGGGTGTTTCGTTAATTGTTTTATTTTGGTGACCAAACTGATTTCAATTTCGTTAACTGTTTCATAATGAATAAACAGTTGAAATTTATATCATTTCGCCCCTTTTCATTGTTTCAATAATCGTTCCGCTAAACCAAACAAAACATTATTTTGTTAATCGTTTCCCCAGAGTAAAACGAAACGATTAAACGGAAAAAAACAGTTTCGTTTGCAGCCCTATCAGTAACATGCATGCATGTCTCTTTTGACTTTAATTACTCGATGAACTGTATATAAAAAAATTTGCTTGATAATTAACATACATCGCGAGTCAATTGATATCAAGCGCTTGAAATGCAAGTAGAAGCAAGGTTTAAATTACCACCAAACGACCGCAAAAATGGGTATAAAAATTATGGCCCTTCATTTCATTTCAATTAATTTTTCATGATTTCATTGGATATAATTACATAAGAATTACAATCAAATGACCTCAAATCCGTTCATTTTAATTAGGATCTAAGATTTTTTAATGATTTCAAGTGTATACTTCTTAGGAAAATTTTACCATGAGAACTAGTTTCTGAATCGGACTTTGATCACAACTATTTATAAATGCTAATAAATTAATCTTTCGTGAAAATGAACGGCTGAGATTAAAACCTGATTCAAAAATTGTACTCATGGGGTCATGGCAGAATTTTTCTTATCTTTAACCGTAATCTATAGCATGCAGGCGACGCGTTCTTATCGATTTTTTTTCCCTTTTTTACCTTTTTCCTTTTTTTTCAGATTAAATCAAGCGAGTATATTCAATTAAAGATAATCACAGTGGAGGGAATCAAATCTTACAAGTGATTGGTTATCGGAGTCCTTCAAATGGCTAGCAGCTGATAAAAGATCCATATAAAATATAAAATATACAGCCAACTAAGATTTTCTAGGTCAATCATTCAAATAAATAAATAAAGATTCTTTTGGTCAAAAACCAACGAATAAATAACTGCAATGGAAAGGATTAAAGAAAAAACAGCACAACTAATAAGATCTTGATAACAGCTCAACAAAATTGGTTTATATATAACACCCAGTGGCCTGAACTTGTTTCCCGTCACCCAGGCAGTTGGGATTCTCCATGCAAGTTCCAGGTAAGTCCCTTTTCTGCAAGTGAAAAACCGGTTATAACTGAGAAAACCAGCCTGTCCAGAAGTTGATATTATTATATATTTTTTTTTGTAAATTTTTTTCACTTTATTTACAACAATAGTGTTTTACAAATAAAAATGACATTAATTATTAATTGCTAAATTTGAAGAATACATGTTAATTGCTGATCTAAATCTCATTAAAAAAAAAAAAGTGGACTACTGGACAATGTTTTTTTTTTTTTTTTTTTTGTCCCTGGCCAAGTTTTGTCGCTTTTTGGGACAGAATGAATTACATAATATTCCTCCTGTTGTGAACTAGGATCATATTGTTCAGGCCTTCAGGGCGGAGGACATGTATTAAAAACTGGACAGTTGCCTCTCTATATTTTCAAAATCATTCCTTAATAGTGCAAAAATTACATACTATTCCGTTTGATTTATTCAATTTGCCCCCGTCAAAAATTCTAAAATTTCAACATAGTATCTCTTTGCCCTCCTTATTCTTACATTCTGGCTCTGCCCCTGATATTGTTCTGTTTCTTATTAGTGTTTCGAACCATGTTATTCTATCTTGAACTAAATGCACTTTATCTTGTTTCTACTTATAAAACATATGTAGGTGTCGTGATCAATAAAAACGCAAATAATTGAAAGTCGGAAATCTTGCAATAAAGAATACAAGAAAAAATGCTCAAGGGGCATCTGGTATTTTTTTGAGGGTCCAAGGGGCATCTGTTATTAGTTTTGATTATTTCCATTCATTGCTTATCTTTCAAAAGAAACAAATACCCACTTCTAAGGCCCATGAGAAATGGAAAGACATAAAGAGCTAGTTCTGATTTCAACTAAAAAAGTTTGCAGTCACTTAATATCTGTACAATTACCATTCATTCCACCTAAATTAGATTCCTACTATCTATAATTACAACACACCAAACCCTAGACTTAAAAACAACAAAGAAAAAAAAAAAGAGGGCAAAATTGTAATTTCTTCAAGATTAGTCATGCCAGCATAGAAGCATGACAACACATTGCCGAATTATGTATAACTTGGCCTTTTGTTCTCTTAGGTTTTTGCTTAGCCCTCTTGCCTTCTCTTGGCTCCTTAGCTTCATCATACGTTTAGAGAGAGAGAGAGAGAAACAGAAACAGAGAGAGACAGAGAGAGTAATTTGAATTTGAATTTAGGATTGAATAAAGAACGCATGATGTGTGCGCATATAAATAGACCTATTATAGAGATGCATAGTTGGAATAGGATAATGGTGAATGAAACATGATCATATGACATGTCTATGGTTTGCACACAACCAAACAAACATGCTACAACAATTTTAGGTATGTGTCTACACCTTGCCTCTTTGACCATGTCTGTGGGGCGAGAATTTTGTTTGATCCTTTAAAATGTCATTTCATAATTTCGGCTGCATTTTATAGTTGTATGGAGCCACAAACTATACCAAAAGGAAGCACTATATTATGGGTTGTTGGCAAACTAATGTAAATGCATGGTAAAAAGTATTAGTAAGAAAATAACAAATATTATCAATATTTGTCAGCAATATTCAATTCTGAAAAAAAAAAGTTAATCTTGAATGTTAAATTTTCCTCTTGTATTATTCCTTTTTATCACTCTGTGCAAAATTCTCATGGCATGAACTAAATGTACTTGAGAAATATGACAATGCAAGATTCGCAATGCCAAGAAAATAAATGTTATAAGATCTTGCTGGTATCTGATCACAATCTCAGTCAAAGAGACATTATTATCTATTTCAAACAAATTGTATTAATTCACATGACAAGATTTTTAAATACAATGCTCCCTTGCAAACCATTGATTGAACCAACTCCCAACACAGATAATGATGGCCAAACTAGAAGTACCTATTTCAACTAACTTTCCTGTATAATTTAAGCGATGTTATCCTGTTAGCTTCAATCAATTTGGATTGGATCAAGAAAGAATTGGGTCCTGCTGAGTCAAGGTAGACCAAATTTCAAAATCATGAAATGCAAAGTGTAGCAATCACACATGTGGTTAGTTGAACCGTTTCTGTCTTGCATCTTCAGCGAATATTGTTCTTTTGCACAGATACATGAACTGAGTTAATTTGTACCATTGCATTCGTCTCATTGGGTTGTGATTCATCCAAAGCTGCATGCGTACAGTATTTGCCAATGGGCCATCAACATATTTATATACGGTAAAGTTAGCATTCTTCATTTAACCAATAGTACAAAACTATTAATATAAAAAGAAAATGGCTAAATAAAGACGATTAAGATATTGTGCTATTAATTCTAAATATCATTCTCTTTGCATTTAGACATTAATTTTATTTTTCTTCTAATTAGGCATGATAGTCGCAGTTTCGCTGCACTTTTTTTTTTAGAGGACGATAATTTAGCATGAACTAACTTAGATTTCTAAATATATTTAATTCTTAAATTAAATAATGATTGGTACAAGTATTTTTAATATATTTAACCAAAAAATATTTTAATTATAGAAATAACGGTCAATTATAGAAAAAAAAAGCTATTTGAGATTGTCAAAATAGTGCATATTGAATGGATGATATGGCAAATAGAAATGTGGTAAAAAATAGGGGGGGGGGGGGGGACATTATCGTGTTTATTTTTGTTTCACGATCCTCACTCTATAATTCAGGCTGCAATTTTTAAATTCAAACTGCATTTGATAATTTTGGGTCGCATCTTAGAAATTGAGGTTGTATTTAGGAATTCAAACTGCATTTATTGGATTTAGGTTATACTAGATGAGGGGGAGGCGGCTTCGCTGCCATTTGATAAACTTTGATGTCTAAATCTATCGATATATATACAAAGAAATTGACTCTATTTTTTACTGCATTTTAAACTTTAAAATGTGGCCACTTATTTATATATATATATATATATATAATTACGTAGTTTTAGTTTTGTACTAATTATATGTGTTGCGATGGAACAATTTCAATCATAATTTTAACATTCTATCAAAAGATTCAAAACAGTAAACGCTAAAAAATGTAACAACAATACAAGGACAAAGAAAATAAGATATGAAAATTTTATTTTCATTGAGTTATCACTAATCACATGACTAACTATTAATCCTTGCCAAATTGCAGCAAGGAAAAAAAAAAGACAGAAAAAAAGGTAATTGACTCCTAAGTTGCATTTACATTTAACTAATTCAGCAGAGAAGTCTATACTAACAAAAAAAGAAAAGAAAAAGGCCCTCAAACAATCGACGTCATGTAGTCGATTAATTATTTAATCATCGGATTTAAGAAGCATTAGGATGCATCGGCGAATGATGTAAAGCTTGGCTCTCTTCTCCTTGAAAGATCTGGTCATTGATCTTGTTCTCCCTTGGCTCATTAGCTTCATCATCTTTTCTCAAATTAATCAAGTTAACTGAGAGAGAGAGGGAGAGTAGTGTGTGAAATAGAGAGGGGATTTATGAAAATGTAAATGGGCTTGTTTCTTCTTCTTTTGCTTTTGGACGAGGGGGCTTGATGGGTATATTTATACAAGGACTAGGAGGAATGGGAATAAAATGTTATGTCATGTTATGCATCCTTTTATTTTCCCTAGCCAGAGAGAGAGAGAGAGTGTTGACAAACAACCCACGTGGGGTTGTCTAGTAGGCAGTAAGTGCAATCCGGATTCGCTGTTGCGCTACACCGCGTGTCGCGCACTACGAGCCATCTGATCTTGATCGGACGGTTCACTTTTTACGGACCTACCAATCTAGGTTACATGCACGGGACTCCCTTGTCCATTGGATCTTAATCAAACGGACAGCATACCGCGCGACACGCTGTGTCGCGCGGCAGCGGATCTCAATTTGCAGTAAGTGCTCCCCACTGATTATAGCCTCAATCAAAGGATATTATTATTGGTGAATTGTTTATTTCATGATACATCAAAGATTTCTGATTTCTTTTTCCTTGTCTTTGGACACGTAGGTCGATCGGAGAGAGAGACTTTTCTTCTATTCTGAAAATCTGTCTGCTGATGATACTGATTACTTCTCCCATCAAAGCAATTATCTTCGAATTAGACGCAATTAACTGGAGCTAACTATCCTAGTTATGGAAGGACGGATTATTGCAATTTTTAAATCAACTAGTATATATATATATATATATATATAGAGTTTTGCTACGGTGAGTTGCAACTCACCAAAGCATTCGTGAGTCGCGCTCAAAATTCCGAAATTAAGTTCAAAACGACCGATCCAAACCGTTTAATACAATCTTCCTATTGAAATCTTTATGCAGACCAAATTTTATATTTTTTCGAAATTTTTAAGTATTTTTTTGAAATTTTGGAAAATCATTAATCTAATTAGTTCTGAATCGTTAAAAAACAACCGTTTTTAAAAATCCGAAATAAATACTTAAAAATTTCGAAAAAATGTAAAATTTGGTCTGCATGGAGAATTTAATAGGGAGATCGTATTAGACGGTTTGGATCGGTCGTTTTGAACTTAATTTCAGAATTTTGAACGCGACTCACGGACGCTTTGGTAAGTTGCAACTCACCATAGCAAAACTCTATATATATATATATATATATATATATATATATATATATATATATATAGAGAGAAAACCTATTGTGCATACTAATGTATTGAGGCTTCTATGCATACTAATTCAGATCGTTAGATCTGCTTCAAGATCCGTGCAAACCTAAGCCGCTGGATAGAAAAATTAAGATGTGCCTCTCCTTAGTTTGCTCCGTCCTTTCCGACTAAATGGTTCCCTTCAGAGCTCGCTCTCTCTCTCTCACGAGCAAAATGAAAAGAAAAGCCAATCTCTCTCGCCTCTCTCTCTGTCTCTCTCTGCCGACTCCAACTCCTCTTCCAATCAGTCGCGACTCCAACTCCTCTCTCCGTCTCCAGTCAGTCGTGCCTCTGTCTTGCCTCTCTCTCTCTCATTCTCATCCTCTCCAAGCCGCGCCTCTCTCATTGGAACTTCGAAAGGTACCTGTGCGTTTCTCACTCTCTCTCGTACACAAATTTTGCTCTGGAACCAAAACCCTAGATTTAAAAATGCAGATTTTTTTCAAAACAGTTTTGCTTTCCCAAACCCAAAATTCACTTTTTCTTTTGTTCCGGATTTTTTTTTTTCTTCGAAACAGTTTTGGTTAATGAGTTGCAAAATTAGGCCGATTTTGGATTCAATTGGGATCTATGTAAAGTGTCTATCTGAAAGTAAGCAGCTTTATTTTGCTTGATTGACTAAATTACCATCTGATAAGGTCATCTTTTGTGTGTTATTAACTTTCTACAAATGAAGCAAATCATATGGAAAAGCACCAACTGAAACACCACTTAAAAGCTAATAATTCGATTATTTTGATATTTTGCATTGCATATTCCCTAAAGATAGACGGAAAATGGTTCATTTAATGTTACTTGTTGCCATTTTAGAACTTTTCCTGTTTACTAATTTCTGACATATCTCAAGATAAATTTAAGTTATTGCAACTTTGCAAGTGCACTCCACTCATTGGTACTGCACAAGCTGCTAGAAGCCTATTTATTCATTTTAAATTTTTATAACTTGATGTATGACTGATAACCACAGGAGAAGGTGTGTGGTTGTAGAGACACTGACGGAAAAGCATTTCAACTTGGCATTCTAAATTCAACTTGCATTTAGGTCTTGTTGATACTGGTATGTGATCCAGATACATTGATGCCTTGGTTCTAAGCTCTTTCACATAAATGTCGTTATACCTTTATTCATCTCTTGGAAAAACTTTTTTTTTTAATTATTAGTCAGTACATAATAACTGAAGAGTGAGTATTAATTTTTTTATGGCCAGTAATTGCTTTATGAATAATACTCGTACTTTTAGTCTTTATGAATAATTGCTCTAAATAGGGATTATCTGACAGACAAAAGAATGAAGGGAATCCAGTGGGTTAATTCAAGAATGAAGGGAATCCAGTGGAGTGGATTTAAGTGGAGAAGAAGATGATACAGAAGAGAATGACTAAGTATTCATTTTATGATTAGAAAATCTTTTGGGATGATTTTGTAAAAAGTTTACTAAGTATTGCATTTTGTAAAAATTTGATGTCTAACGAAAGTTGTATGCAATCAGTGCTTTAGCTCAAATTATGGTTGTAAAAATTTAACGTCTAATAAATGTTGTATGCAATCAGTATCTATCAAAAGTTGTATGCTATCAGTGATTTTGTTAAAAGTTGACTAAGCGCCTGACAATGATTTGTAAGCTCAAATTATGGTTACATATCAAATATTACCTTTGTTGAAAGTATGTGCATATTTGCCTCTTGCGCAATCAACCTCTGCACCTTTTTGAACAAATAAATGGTCACAACCATTTAACTTGTATTCACGCCTTATATATTTCATGCCTTTTTGAAAAAAAAATTGAGCATTCTGTATAAGTTTATTGAGGTAAAACCGGTACAGAGAGAACTGAAAACGCATGAAATATGGCCTAGAGAGATGCAACCGGTACAGAGAGAACTGAAAACGCATGAAAACAAGTGCTCAATTCAGACAACTCATTTGTACCAAGTGCAACAAGTGCTCAATTCAAAAATTTGGCGGTGCAGGGAAACTTATTTGTAGATAATATTTGCCGAGATTTATTAAAATGTTCCCCTCATGTATGTGAAACAAAGAAGTCAGACATCTCCGTTATTTTAATATAAGTAAATAAAAAAAAAAGAAAAACAACTCCATATATAGTCTACATCTTTCATATTTTAATATAAGTAAATAAACAATACATAAGAAGTCAGACATCTCCATATATGGTCCAGAGAGATTATACTAGTCAGACATCTCCATATACGGTCCTTCCATTCCCGAGTGTTCTTCTCCTTTTTGAGTTTATTTAGCCGATTAAGAAGTTCATTAATTACTTTCTTAGTTCGGTTTGAGTAGGTGCATCATACCAGCTAAAGAATCCACAACCGCTTGATATCTAAAAATTAAAAGTGGAAAGTCATTAGCTCTAAGAAATTCCTTCATCACATGATTTGATATAGTGAAATGTGCAAAATTAATCTGCATCCAAAGAACCTTCTACCAGGATTAGAAGTCGTCCATGCAGTTTTCAAAACAGCCAGCTTGTTACAATGACAAAGTGAAAAACCATTACTCACATTTGATGAACCTTCCATGGAGCTACAATTTAGGAGAGATGAACATTGGTAAAAGTGTTATTAACTAATGCAACTTATGCCAGCATATAGTATGTTCAATTAAGAACAAACGCAAGGTACTTATTGAATATAATTAACTAATTTTTCTATTATAACTTTCTCAGTCCCTCTACATCAAGCTCTAAAATAAAAGAGAAAAAATTTATTTTCTCTGCATTTTCAGTTACTAAACACTCATTTGATTTTAACTTTATTAACTAAAAAGAAATAGCCCAAAAAAGACACTATGTCTGATAATGCATTATTGCCTAAATAAATCCAGTTAACCCTCAGTTGTAAAATTAATTCTTGAATAAGTTCCAATTGCACAATTGAGGCTCAACGTGCTTCAAACTTTTCTTAAATTAACAATTGAAGTGCTGAATCATGTCCTAATTCAGACTAAAATCAAAACTAATTTTCAAACTATAAGTCAGGTATACCATAAATAAATCTTGTAAAAAAAAATCAACCCCACAATCCGAAATAAACACAAATTACAGAAGTAAGTAATGTCTCTTTTATCACTTAATAATTATACAAAAAATAAGTAACCAAGAACAATGCAATCAATTTTTGTTGTGCACGAGAGAGAGTGAAAGAGGAAAGGAGATGGAGGGAGAGGGTCAGGTACCTTTTCGAAGCTCTAATTTGAGAGAGAGGCGAGAGGGTCAGGTACCTTGGTACCTTTTCGAAGCTCCAATGTCAATGTGAGAGAGAGACGAGAGGGTCACGTACCTCGACTTGCATGCTTCAGTAGGGAATGTGTCGGAGATGAAGAGAGGCGTGACTAGGAGAACACGGGGAGTCGGAGTCGGAGAAGAAGAGAGGTACGACTAGGTTTCATTTGTCGGAGATGAAGAGGAGTCGGAGTCGGAGAATGAGAAGTAGAGCGGAAGAGAAAGAGGCGAAAGAGACGGACAGATCTAGGGTTTCATTTTTTTTTGAAGGAAACTGTTTAGTCGAGAGAAAAGAGCGGAACAAAATAAGAGAGGAGGCACATCTTAATTTTTCTATCCAGCGACTTAGTTTTGCACGGATCTTGAAGCAGATCCAACGACCTGAATTAGTATGCATAGAAGTCTCAATACATTAGTATGCACAATAGGTTTTCTCTCTCTCTATATATATATATATATATATATCTTTTGGAACCTACGAAAAAAGACGTGTTTTGAAATTTTTGTGGGAATTTGTAGGATTCCACTTTTTCCCCAAAAAAAAATAGAAATACTTGTTCAAAAATTAATGAATATAAAAATGAAGATTTCTGATTGTAAATGCCGAGGAGCAGTTACCTGTTATCTGTAGTCGCTTGCTTTTTCGTAATGGAGAAGTGGTGGAATTTGCATGCACCCACTATTTTCACAAAAAAAAACTAAGTAAAATTTATTTTTCTTTATTTTTATATGATGTATAATGTATGACGTAATATATAGTTTAATTAATTCATAAAGAGAAATATGATGAGGCAGAGGCTTATTTTGTTCTAGCGCCTTCTCCTGAGTAAACTAATGCAAGCGAAAGATATAAAAATGTTGTTTGGCGAAAATAATTCATCACCTAGAATGTAAATGATAATAATGAAGAACCCGTAGATATAATTTGTCACCTTCATTTCTGTAGGAAAGTGACATTCATTTTTATATTATTTCTTCAACTTAATTTCTCTCTCCTTTCATTGTATTTCTTCAACTCTGAAATTTCTAGAACAAAATGTAAAAAACATAAAGAAATAATTTATCTTCCAATCAATCCAAAAAGAAATCCGTTTCAAAATCTATAATGTTTTAAGTGAAATGACACAAGTTTTCATACAGCAGCTTTGTCACTATTTTTCAATGAATGACAGGAAAATTACTTATTTTTCAAGATACCTTCACATTTAATACTTAAAAAAATTTTGGTCGGCATGTAAAATTTAGACTGATTATATTATTTGTTGAACAAATTTGCATCGATACATGGTTTAGTATCTGGACTTTTGACCACAAGCGTGTGTGTGTGTGTGTGTATATATATATATATATATATATATATATTTGATACGTGGCCACAAGCGTATATGTGAAGATGTACAGTCGCTTATTTGATTTTTCCCTAAAACAATCTTTTTATAGTATTCATTGAAGCCCAATAGAGATGTCCTATTCTTACTGTAGATAGCAGCTATCTACCCAACGAGAAAGGACACACAAAAATAATGATGATAATAATAATAATAATAATAATAATAATAATAATAATAATAATTGTGTGGATTTTTCATTACCATCGTTAAGGGCACAAAAAATGTAGATAAGTATGAGTAATTAATTTTGTATTAATAAAATTTGCTTACATATGCATATTTTCTCTCATATGAATTATAAATTAATTAGATTGATCGGTTCCAGCAAGCCCAATATTTTAATTTGATAATTGAAATATGAAGTCAAGAAACAAGTACAAAATTATTAGTTGGATTGATTGATCGCACCAAGTAAATTCACTACAACAAGTACGGGCTATAGATAGACTTGATTCTCTTCCAATATGCTAGAAAAACTCTATCTAAAATTTCTTGCAAGACTTACTATTGTCATGCACAACTCGGTGTTGCTATCATCTATTGCATGACTTATTTAGTGTGTTGGTAAAGATTAAAAATAGTCTTCCAAATTAAATTTTGTACTACACTTATTTATATCAACAATAGCATGATAAAAAAAGTCTATCAAAGATCCATTCCATGCTACACCTTTTCATTTCAACAATTGCAAGATGAATTCCTTGCTACACCCTTACTTTGATCAAATGTCTTGCTATTAAATTTTTTTACGTCATTTAATTGAAATAATAATTAGTTCAATATCCAGTATTTTTTTATATTTTAAATAAATTTTATATTTATTCTTGTTTCGATACAATTAAATAATGGTATAAACTAATAAACATAATCAAAATATACGAACCAATGCTATCATTAGAAGTACAAAGAATTATAATATTATAGTATAAACAATACAAACATTAAAAGTTAAATTCAACTTATAATAAACTCAAATACCATTACAGTATTCTACAACAACAACATCAAACTAAAATAAAAATTTATTAGACAACAATACAATATTTTTTATAACAAAATCTAAGAAACCTTAACCCCAATTACTAATACTAATAATCAAATAGTTCTAATCCACGCAAGAGCGTCTGACATTCCAATACTTCATCAAATTTAAGAATCTGTAAGATGTAAGGAAAAAAAGGGTTAAAAACTAAAAAATTTATTTCAAAATAAAGATCTCTTTAGTCCCTCCACCCTAAGTGCACTTGCTAAAGAGTAATACAATGGATGTGCCAAGGATTGAAGGGCAGAATTGTAATTTGCCAAACGATATAAGCACGGTACGTACCTCATGACAAGAGCTTGACACTTGGATTAGCACACAATTACGGGATGATACTAGATCACAAGTATGTACACATCAAAATTAACACATAAAAAGTTCTAAGGATATATATATAATTATATATGATAAATTATGACAAGGTCAAAAGTTTAAAGGTTCAGTATATTATTGTAGTTGGTGGTTGGAAGTTGCTGATAAGAAATGAAGAGATCAACAAAATTGAAAACAGTGAATTAATAAAACAAAAAACTATACCGCATGCCTGATATGAATTTCTCAGTCTGTACCTTTAAGATCCATCCCTTTTCAATGTATGAAAAAATATTAGATGAATAGAACACGAGAAAGTTATATATTAAATATATATATAACAGCGAGGATGAAAAAGATAATTATTACAATTTTGGTGTTCAAGCTAGTACCAACAGTAGTGCCATCTTGTGCTAGCTGTTCAACAAAATATACTAAGTAAAAAAATCATGATTTTGTATACATAACTTTTGCCATGAATCAGAAATAATTAACAATAAAAATTGTACAGAATATACAATTCCCTGCTGTTTTTCTCCTTCTACTTGACAATATAACCATGTGAACAATAAAAAAGGACTATGATGTATTGAAATGTACCTTATTTTACCACTATCTATGATAAATGAAGTTAATTCGCATAATGAAATGATTCTTGCATTCATCTGCACTAGAAAGAAATACATCCATACTTCCAAGTACATAAAAAAAAAAACTAACTTCTAAATGAATACCCAAAACTTAACCAACTTTGTTTATACAATATATATACATACCGGAATGCAATGGGTAGAAAGGAATGAGAGGAAGAGAACAAATTTTTGTTAATGATCTACTTTTGTCCATGAAAAGACTTTTTGTAAACAAACCTGGAATAATTGAAGGCATGCTGCACGGCTGCACCTTTTACTTAAGTTTCCATCTGATAGCTCTGAGTACCTGCATTATTGCTTCATGGTAAAAGAAATATGAATATGCTTTACTTAATAGTCACCTCAAAGGCCTATAAACTGTGGCATTTCAACAAAAACCACTCTAAATAACTTTTTCCAATATGGTTGGACCTTCCCACGCGACACGTTTCGGTACGGGATTTCATTTCTCAAACTCCTCTTATTTTCTGAAAAGTTAGTCAAAAGGATTTGCAATAATACATAACCATAAGAGTTGCAACTTATTTAATTTCAAATGTCATCATGTTAATTGAGCTAGAAAGATTTACAAGCGATAAGTTCCATTTTGAAATATAGTTACTCAATTAACTTCTAAATGCTTGTAACACCTTAGCATCTGTCTGGTAAAATTGTATTTTAACAAGATGTCAAAGTAGGGAATAGTTCTATATGTATTACTAGTCGTGAAGTAATACCTAAACATCTTTCTGAATCTTGGTCCCAGCTCTATCCTTCTCTCTGTAGTTCATCCCAACCAGCATCCCATATAGCACAAGCACTTGTTTGTCTCCATAGATTGTTAGTATAGCTCGTTTGCACACTCCTTTTCCTTGTTTAAGTCGCCTTTATCGACAATAGAAAAGAATTTCAAAAATCAGGACTTGGTGTAAAAATAACAGTTCTGTATCAAATGAGATATTGTTAATTTTTTTACCACCAGTAGGAAATAGCCAGGCCCTATCCTCAACTTTCTAGATAGGTAAAGGCAATGATGAACCCAGTGGGTATACGATCGATTCTAATCGGATCAGCCTCCCATCTGACACCATGCGGAACTCTGTAGACCGAGACGATGTCAATTTACCAACGGTGATGTAGAGAGGAAGTAAAAAAAGGGATGATTCGACAGAAGATAGAAGCTGGAGAAGGGGGGCAATGGCCGACGGAGGCAAACTTCTGAGCTAGGGTTTTTACTTTTTAGTTAGAAGGTAGGAAGCGGCGGTGAAATTTCAGGGAAAAATAATATTTAGTTTTTTTTTTACAAATGTAAATGGAAGGCAGATGAATCGAAATCCTCTGCCGGTTTTAAAAAAAATCTGCAGTACAAATTTTTTAATCTAAACCGTCTGATCAATAATGAATGTCCTCTGATTAATATTAAGTCCATCGAGATTTGTACATTCTGTAAAAATCAGTCCATCAAAACTAGATCGGACGGTATAGATTAAAAATTTGCAGTGCAAGTTATAAAAAAAGTCACAAAAGATTGATTCAATCCAAATAGGCGTGGGTCCTACTTGTGCAGAGTTAAAAAGTATTAACATATATTATATTGATGTGTTCGTTCTTAGTGAGATTATTTAAAAAAAAATGTCATTATTTGTTAGTAAAGTTTCAATGAGCATTTTTTTTAGAGTGAGATCATTTTAGAATAGCATTATTTTTGAACAAAATTGTCTTTTAAATGTTATCTTCATGTATGTGTTTATTTCAATAAAAGAATTAATTTTCTAATTAAATGTATGACTATGGATTTTAATTCAAAAATGTTTTTCTTATTAAAACAATTATAACAATCGAAAATTCCAATTTTCTTAATGTTGTTTCATTCTCATGCCTAAAAGTATAATTATTACTGACAAAAAAAATTCATTTTTAATTTTTGTATCGTTAATTCCTTTACTCAATTTGAAAACAACTCTTAAAAACATTAGTAAAAATACTTGAGAGTACAACATGCACATTTAAATACAAATGTGTTGCATAGATACATCATGCGCAACGCATCCGTTCTCGAATTTTGAATTGAATGCTACAAATTGACCAAAACTTGTTCAATTTAATAAGCGATGTGTTTCTATATACATTTTTTTATATAAATTTTGGAATTTATTTTCTACTTGATCAAGGGACTAAAAATAAATGAATGTCGTTAACTATAATAAATTAACTCTAATTCTAACACATTCATTTTTTTCCTCGTGATCGAGTATCGAATGACACCAATTTACAAAAAAGTCATATGAAAATACTTCTCTTATTAAATTTTACAATTTTGAAATATTCAAATATTATTGAAATTGGCAAGTTGTGTCATTTGTAGCATCAAAAACTTATAGTACTGGGACTCCTATCTTATTAAAAATTAAAAAAATAATGTTATTTATTAGAGTAAAATATATATAACAGTATCAGTATCATGATCATCATCATCATCATTGTTATTCATAATATCATGGTTGGTGAACTTTTGTCGTAAGATACATTGGTGTAATTTATGTCGATGAGAAATAGCATTATTTTCCAAGCAATTTTGTTAAAGCGAAGCAAAAAATTTATTTAATCAAAATTTTCATTAACTGTCCAAATGGAAAATCTTATACGATATCATTTATTTAAATATTTTTTAGAATATTATATTCTAATTATATTATAAATAATAAAAACTGTGAAATGCAAGGATATCACGTGGGTGCCAAGTGCCAACCGTCATTGGCTCAAAAAAATAAAATAAAATAAAATAGGAAACATCTCTACCAATATTTTTGGCAGAAAGAAAAGAATTTTTGTCTACCAAATATTTTTTGCCAAAAAAAAAGAAACAAAATCTCTACCAAATATTCTTGGCACCACTGCCTATGAAATTAATTTTCGGAGGGTAATTAAGAACTGACACCAATTCGAATATAATAACACAAATAATTTACATTTTTGGCTATCTAATGACGAAGGTAAATGAAAAATAAAAAAAAAATCTTTTAGTGAAAAATCATCAAAACTGATAGCAACATGGAGCTATTTTTATTTTTTTTGTAAATTTTAAAACAAACAAAATAATATGTATTAGCGATGCAAGGATATAACTTGCATGGGTACTAGGGGAAAGACATAAATAAAAGCCACATATTTTAAATCGGTGAGAAATAAATATGTATCGAGCTGTCAAAATGAGGGGAAAATAATTAGTAAAATCAATTTTGGCGCTGCCAAAAACGAAGGAAAGAAATTATGAATTTTACATTGGCGCCACTTTATCTTTAGAAAATTTTGTCGAAAAATTAACTTAGTATTAAATATAGTAATATTTCTTGCATGATAAATAAAAGTCTTCCAATAGCACTATTTAAATTAAATTCTAGCTACATTAAGAACTTGTCTAGCAGGATTATCTTCCAATAACACAAAATATGAAGCTAATGAAAAAATCATGCAGTAAAAGTCTATTTATATCCCCGTTTTCTTGTAGTGATTGATTGATCGCACTTGATAATTGAAAGAAAAATGAGGAAATAAAAATTTAAATTTGTATGGATTTAGATCATACACCACAAAATTACTTCAAATCTGTTCCCGTAAGTTCACCAAAGTGAAAAGCCTAAACAAATCATCAGTATACTTCAGTATACTAAATAAAGATGCGTGGGAATCCGGATAATTTTGTGAAGTGAGTTCCGACACGGCAAAATCTGAGCATCCATTTGTTTTCCTTGCTTCGATCTCATCCATCCCTTGATTTATTTCAGCGATTTTTTTCTTTTTTTCTATAGTTCAAAATTCTGTATCTCATTGTATAACGAATCCAAACTGTACTAACAGACTGCAGCACCATATCTCGCTCTCTTTCTCCCTTTCCCCCTCTTTATTTTGTTCTCCCTCACCATCGTGTCTAAATAGAAACAACACATAACCTCTTTCCGATCAGACCCTAATAGAAACAACGCATAACCTCTTTTCCCTCTTCGTCGCTTCTTCTCCGTCTCACCGCAAGACAAAGTGTCGCCTCATCTTCCTCTCCGTCGCTAGACGAGGCGTCACCTGATCTTCATCTCCATCCTATCCCTCTCTGTCACCTACTAATGGAAAACAAAGCGAGGCCGAACTCTTTTATCGATTCATGGCAAGTTGCTATCCCAGGTCTCAATAATTTTTCCTCTACAGATTTTTTTATCTCGACAATGATGCTGCCTCACGATCTGTATTAGAATCTCTTTTTTTTTTATATATAAATGACTAAGGTTTATCCATTTATTTGTCAGTTTCCAATTTATCCTTTAATTGATTGATTTTTTTTTTTTGAGGATCTAAATTGACTGCTTTGAAAATATCAAAGTGCAAGCCTTTCTAGGATGCAAAATTGTTGGGGTCGGTGCTCAGTTTTGTATTGAATCACAAAATAAAAGTGTCATTCATGATGTCCATCAAATTCCTGGATCGAATAAATATAGTATTGAAATATGCTTTTGAGTAATCATTATCAAAATCATGTTCCCAAGAAGTCATCGAATTGGCAGTCAAGCATGCTTGGTATCTTCTATTAATTAGCTTTATTATGATTTGCATTTACTAGCATCATAGCTGATCATAATACTTTGAGAGAAATAAAATAGGGTTTAAGAAATTAGATAATTAAGGCCTTTGTGATTTTTATTATCTTGCTATTTTGGTATGAAACCAATGGCCAAAATTCTAATGGATTTACCTTGAAATTGGGGCTTTGGTCTATCAGTTTGTTGCGTTTGGCCAGGTATAAATTTTTAGATGACTAATACGGCTTATCCTCTTACATTTGCAAGCTAATGTAGCTAGGATATTAATGAAGAATATTTTATTATTAGATCTTAGTAGATCTTCTCAGATAAATAATGAAGAATATTTGATTATTTTCTATTTTTTTCTTTTTTATGGGTCACTTCTACAACCCATGACATTGGTAAGCTAATGTAGCTAGGATATTAATGACATATCAGTATTGATTCAAACTAATGAACACTATTGGTATATGGTACCAGTATCTACAGTCCATTGATATGGTCTCCTGACAGAAACTGATACAAGGGCGAAATAATAATTCAGAAGATGTCTTTTTGAATAAGTACTTCTGAAATGGTTAGATATACCAAATTTATAGATGGACACACCATAAATGTGATAATCAATGAGAACATTTGTGGTAATCGATCAGTAATGAAGAATATTTTCATTAATGACAAATTTGGGTACAGTTATGATTTAATTTCCTTTCTTGAGATTTGCTTTATAGGTTGTGCATGGCCTAAGAGCATTAAAATTGTTTTAAATACATTCAATTTTGTATTTACTACAGAATGAATACAGTTTTTTTTTTGTTATGTTCTTATGTCTATATATATGATGCTATGTGAGATAAATTTTTATGTATTTTTTGAAGTGTGATTTTAGTATCTGTATTATGTATTATCAAACATATAGTGCCCTAATTCTGCACTGACCGATGGCCTGGAATCGCTTACCCTACCAAGCAAATCCTATAGAAAAAGAGAAAAAATAATAAGGTGGGTTCTTCTCTCTCTTAATTTAATAAGGCATCTATTTTCCTTTTCTTATATTCTTCTCTGGTTGAAGCTTTAGCTTTTCTTTGATTGTTATTTGCACTTCGCAGGAAGTACTTCAGGTTACAAATGAGTATGGACCAAAAGCATCTTTCCAATTGATGTCATAGATTGAGGCCAAGCTTTAAATTTAGTCACAATTTTTATTTGAATTTTTCTTACTTTTGATTTATGTCTCTTCATCGCTTTTTATTCTCTTAATTAAAATAAGATAAAACAATGATCAAACTTTTTTATGTTTAATGTTTATATATCAATCTTTAGGGCACCGTGAGGTAAATTCAAATACCTTTTTAATTAGTTTTTCGTCTTTGCGGAAATCTGATGAGAGATGGTGTTTAGTGCAATTGGTCAATTGGTTTCAATTTCTTCATCTCCTTTGTTTAGTTGCCTACTTATTGTTGTTTATTTCTGATTAAGGAGGCTAAGAGCAATTACCGCATCGTGATTTATATCCTGATGATGAATATTTAACTTTTTTTCTTTATCGTCGTCATGGTATTCATATATCGCGCGAAGCGCGATTTGCCCTCCTAGTTATAATTAAACCTGCCTATTCAAAAAAAAAAAGAAACTAAGAAAAATAAAAACTACAAAAAGATTTCTATATATTGTGACTCAGTCTATTTACAATTAGATAGATCTCAGTCTAAAACACAAAAATAAGTTTGAGCCCTAAAACTTCAATTTTTTTTCCTCATCAATTATTCCAGGGGAGAAGCAACACGATGCATCGCCGGATGATGTATAGCTTTGCTCTTTTCTCTTTCAAACTTCTGCTGAGCCCTTCTCTCTCCTTCCTCATTCTATGGCCTCCAAGCTTCATTTTTTGGATGAATGGTGAATGTGGGTATTTCTTCTTCTTTTTTTCCCCCTTATAATTTGCAAAGCCAAAGAGTGAATGTGGGAATGTAATTTTGGTTGTTTTTTGGGACAAGGCTTGCAGGGTTTATATAGCGAACCCTTAGGTATGGCAATATTTCCTAAAATATAAATTAAAAAATTTATTAGGTAAGGTGTCATAGAAATGCTCGTGTGATGTCTCGCATGTGTTCCCTAACAGACAATGTTATAGGTCTCTTTGGTTGATTTTGTGTCCCCCATTTGATTCCTTTGACTAGTTTTTGGGACCATTCATTGGTTTAGCAATCATTAGAAAATTGCTTAAAATAGTGGAGGCGTGAGATGAAGAGCTATTAATAAATCTGAACAGTAAATTAGATAAGTTGCTCTACAGAGCGGATGTAATTAATTATTAATATAATAATTGATAACATGAATGCTTTTGCTCTCTGGTTCGTGCGCTAATGGACGCCCACCATGTTAATTGCAAGTGCTATTTTTTTTATGCCAAGATGAATATGTATAAATTTGAATTATATATATGGTTTATATACAACATAAATGAAATTAACATATATAACCGACGCATACATGCATATTCGTTGGTGAACAAATTCGAATGGTCAGATTATATGGCATTGATTACCATACATCAATGAACTATATATATATATATTAGAAACCAAGTTGCTATGAATGTGACACATTTCATGATTTATTTATTTGTATCGTAAGCTTTGTAATGATTTAGTGGAAAGCAAAAAAAAAAAGGCATATAATTCGGGACAATATTTAAAAATGTCAACAGAGCATAAAAAAAGAGGTTAAGGTCGGGTTTTTTATTAGTGATGAAGTATAAGCATATAATTACTATGTCAACGCTTTTGCCGTCCATTTAATATTCACAAATAAAGAGTCAAATTATACGATGTATATAAGCGCTGACCATCAAATTCAAGAAATATAATTACGCAAGTTTCAAAAAAAACAAAAAAAGGTAACATTGCATACACCCAAAGACATGTTTGAATTACTCCCTTTGTTAATTGCGTGATGTCAAATAATTAACATTGCACGCACCTAAAGACATGTTTTGCTTCCTTAATTTGTTAATTGAGTAATGTCAAATAATTAATAATGCATGCGCCCAAAGACATGTTTTGCTTCCTTGATTTCTTTGAATTACAGACATATATTGGACATGTAGATGCAGACACATATTAATTTCGGCACAAATAATAGGTTTTTTGTTTGCTGTTTCGTTTTGGGCCTCATTTCCCTTAAACATTGAAACCTTTATATTTTTTTGTCTCCTCAATAGGACCACCATTAAGATTAACACATTAACTTCGAAGCTCTTTTTTTAAGGAAAATACAAGTTGAGTCTATTACGACAATGCTAAAGTTTTCTAAAAAGTGACAATGCTAAAGGCTAAATACAATATCTATTATTAAGTAGGAATACAGGTTCGACATCCATTTAAACTTTTTTATAAAGATATTTAAAGTTAGAAGGATTGATATTCATCTTTATCCAAAAAAAATACGGTCTTCATGTGGAATGTGCAAGTTCGAAGAGGACTAGATGGTGACATGGTGTTGCCAGATATTTCTTGTTAAACTTAAAAAGATAAGGATTTTTTTTTTGTTCTAAAGGGATATTGTCCGGTATTTTCTCCTCCAATCATCCACAATTCGCAACGTATCAATTTTGTTTCCGTGCAAACACAAAATTTAAGTGCCAAATTTGTATAAACCTTTTTGTACAATTTAAAACTGTACAAATTGGACTTGTGAATAATTTAGCAATCAATTTCATATTGACAATTGAACAATAAAATTATGGACGCATACAAACATTGACCTTGAAACCTAAATAATATAATAAATTAAATAACTGCTGAAAAAAAAAAACAGTGCATGTCCCCTAAGACATGTTTTTGCTTCCTAGTAATTAATTAAATCAAGAAGACACATTGTGACATGTAGACACATGCTTCAGCATAAATGCTAGGTGTTTGGTTTGCTGTTTCGTTTGTGTTTTGTCACAATTGGCTCGAGCATAAGTTTGTTTATTTTTTTTAGATTACTAGATAGAGGCTACCCAGTCAATAAGTTTGTTTGTTTGCTCCTCTCAAAACCGCGCCATTCATGATCTAATGTTGGTACATTCCCTTTCTGTAACTTTTTTTCAAAATTCGGCAGTTTGGATGGTGTGAGAATAAAAGAAATAAGGGAAGAAGTATTAGGAAGTGTTTAACTTCGTGAATAATTTGAATTGTTTATAATAAATTTACTCTTTTATTTTCATATTCCTTTATTCCTAGAACTCATCCAAAATGGAGCCTATATGTCTCCACTTTATTTTGGAAATATAAAATTCACGTTATTTCTCACACTTATATTTATTTTGTTTAAGAACGTGACACTTCATAACTTAATTACAAATTAATTATCACATAACTTGAATCATTTCAATTGCAGTACTTCAATTGTCACTTTTTGACAAATTCACAACTGATCTGATACATCGATGCACACATGTGCACAATCAGATATTAGATTGTGTATATTATAGTTCCGTTTGGATAGGTGTGAGAAGAAGAGAAGAAGGGAAGAAGCGGGAAGAAATATTGAAAAGTGTGTAACTTTGTGAAAAATTTGGATTGTTTATAATTTTTTTCTTCCTTTCTTCCTTCTTCCTTCTTCCTATATCCAAACGCAAACTCAAAAGAGGGTTTTTTGTCTTAATGATCTAATTTGCTTATCTGGTCCATCTTTTACAGCATTCTTCATAATTTTATCTCTACTTTTTTTTAGAAACGCTAGATAGGGGCTATCTAGGGATAATTTTATCTCTACTTGAATTGTTGGAAAGCAGAGATTATATGGATACAAACTCAAACATTGAAGTACCATATCGACAAGCCTCACTTTGATATCACCAGCAGTCCAGCACTACTGAGTTCTCCAAACATTTTCTCACATACAAGATACAACCAACCAAGACTGATGACACTGTTGTACTGGACATACCAGAAGCAGTTACTGAAAAATGCACTGTATTTGAAATGCTTGATGATAAAATTAGAATTATCAAATTTTAAAGAAGTGAGAATTACTCTATTATGAAGCTTGTTTCAGAAAAAAATTAATAATAGTATTGGAAGTGTTAAAAGATAACACTGTTGGTTCATACATGTAATAATCCCTACACTCTGAGCATATGCTGGCAGAATGCTGAAATACTGGCTCATGAAGCTGACAATAATATTCTAATCCAGAGATGTTAATACTTGTTTAAAGTTTAATTAATTGAAGCATATCAAATTTAATACATTAAGCTAATTTATATAATCAGGCGGAGGCGGGGTGATTGCTTTGACATACAATTAATCAGGCTATGACCATTGAATAAATACAACAGCAGCAGCACCTCACCTGATGCCTGCTGCATATATTTATATCAACTGCAAGCAGCACGCATAACAAATAAAGCAATGAATCAGGAGACATATATACCTTCTTCTTCTCCATATGTAGGGTCAGAATCAGGAGGGAAGGTAGGTTAGGCCCCAATCCAATAGTGTAGTAGTTGAGGCTGACACTGCATGCAGCTCACAAATTAATTAGCAAACCACGCAACGCAATGTAACTCAATGCAACGATTGCATATTAGCAACATTTCATTTAATTAGGTTACTGCAAGCTAGTTATAGGCGACCCCTACGAGACTGAGTGAGCACATTTAATTAGATCTTGATGCCATTTGAGTAGCCTTCTCCCATTACAGTACTATCTGCAACGAGCCAACGACACAATATATACGTAGCTTGGCTACTTCTGTACAATCAAACAAGTATTTGCTTTGACTATTCTATTATCAACAGTATTACACTCGCTGTTGCATACCAGTATATCTTTACCAGACCATCTATTACAACAACAACAACTAAGCCTTTTTTTCCCAAATAAGTTGGGGTAGACCAGACCATCTATTAGTGCAGAAAATTTTCTAATTTAATGGAACCAAATGAAAAATAAAGTCATCATTGACAATGGAAGAGGCTAAAGATGGCTATGATCAATAGCAACGGTTTCCTTGAAAAGTAAAATCTATGATGTCAAAATGGAATTAGATGAAATTTGATATATAATTGAACTGCAATATTTGTGCTGTCAAAATGAAAGTACATATAGATCCGGTTTATGCATTAAGAGAAGTTTTTAACTTTTACACAAACGACAATCATAGCGACATTGAATCTTGCCTTATGGTAATATCAAAACTTGTGCAAATACTTGCTCAACTATTTACAACATGTTTAAATATGTCAATTGTAGTTTCAAAACAATTTTTTGCCATAATTACTACAAGTTCGAGGGGTACTTATAATATTTTAAATTATCTACAGTCAAACAAGTTTATCAAAATCTTGTACCTAATTAAAAATAAAATCATCTCTAATTTTATCAGAATCTTATATCTAAATTTATGTTTATTGGACATCATGGAAGGAACGAAATATAAATTAGAACAATATTTGGTCACCCGCACTCCACCTAACAACAGCTCATGGGTCTGGGTGGCAGAGACGAATTACTAGATCTCTGAACTGGGGCTATCCATACCTAGAATTTTTACTCTCCTACTTTTGAAATTTGAAACACCAATGATACATAACTACTTCAAATTCCAAATCACTTAAAGAAGATAGTCCTTATGCATCAAAAGTTCACTCTGATGAGATTACATCACAATTTTTTTTTATTACAACATGAACCTCCATTTGACCTGATATTGAGAACCTTAATGGCACCAAAAGGAAATAACCATGCAACTCACCCTTCTTCCACTCCTTGATGGAGCTGACTTGAGATTTGAATTGCAACGAACAAGCATTTGTACCACTATCAGTGCCCACGATAAGTCGATAGGATAAAACATTCTGGTCTTGGTGGGGCGGATCAATGCTATGCAAGGATAGAGCATTCCCCATATTGAGAAGAGGTTGGTTAACAAGCAAAAACAGATGATTGTCAGGACCAGAAAAGACAAAATAAGGATGACCTTCGTTGAATATTACAGTGTGAGATTCACCATATAAGAAGCTAGTGTTAGGGTACTTGTGGTCTTCGATAAAATGTGCTAGCCATCCACCTACAATATTGTGCATAATAAATAAATAAAAAAAGTAAACAAAATGATGGGCACTGATAGTTATACATGTAGCAAAGGAGTGGACCTGGAAAGGCGCGGTGGGAGCAGGCTGGAATGGGGCATGAAGAAGGGCCGAAGGGGCAGGTATCAGCGTGCAGCTGCCTCTGCGAGTAAGAAATGGAGAGGCGGCAACCGAAGTGGGCGTAAATGCAAGGGAGATGCACTGACTCTAGGACCTTCTCAAGTGCTATGTTACGGAAGGGTACTGGAAGGGTGCATATGTGGCACTTATCTGGAAGTTTAGAGCGGCATGAAGAGCAGGCCACGTGGCCATTCATGCACTGTTCAAGTTTATATTATCTGTCATTGGAATTGGAATTGGAATTGAGAGGAAAGAAAGAAAGAAAGAAAGAATGAAGACCTGATAAAGTGGGGGGCGCAAGGGGTGGAAGCAGATGGAGCAGTCCAGTAGGTCGGAATCGATGGTGACTCCAAGTCCAATCTCTTCTCCTCCAACCTCTCTAGAACTACAACTACAAGTCCTTCTCCGCTTCGCCTCTCTACAACTACGTTCCTCTTCTTCCACACTGTCCGACTCCAACGAGAACTTCACCATCGCCAAAGAGCCAAAGACTGCCTCCTCCTCCTGCTCTTGGATTTTCCAATTAGGTTTTCGCCTTTTCGGACTTGCTAGTTGCTTCTACAATGAAATTAAACAAATGGTGGACGTCACGTCAGAACTTGCAACTTGGAACTTGGAAGCCGAATAGCCATTGGGCCTGCGAACCGTTCTGGGTCTTCTTATCTTGGAGTTGGACGGCCCCTTTATCATCCATTGGGCCTGGCAACTAAATTCTATTTCTATTTCTATATGGGATATTTATTGCTTTTCATCACAGATTCAATGCAAGTATATATATTAACAGATATAGATCAAAATTTCATTGACAAATATATACTATATTTTATCAACATTTTTTTTGCGAGCTTTCTTTCTCCTATATTAATTTTAGTCATTAATTACTTCGTTGTTTGTTTATTAATTACCTAATAATAATCATAGTTCATATTTGATCACAAGGAATAGGATATAATAAGAGAGTGATTAAAGAGCAAATGTTCTAAACTAACTTTAAATCTGCGAGTAAGCATTTGACACTCATATGGATTTGACCCAGCAGTGAACATATGTGTGTGTGTGTGTGTGTTTGGAAGTGTGGTGAATAAGAATAGAATAGCTTATTTTAGAATAAGAGTGGTGAATAAGGAATGTTAAATAATTACTTATTTTTAAATTAAGAGATGTTGTTTGGGTGGTTAGTATAGAATAACAACAAGAAAAATATTAAAAAAATAATGATTTGTTGTTGGATGATCAGCTTATTTCATTCTAGTTCCAACATTTTGTTGGAACAAAAATAAGAATCCAAATAAGCTATTCCGCTTGTTCTAAAATATGTTTGACAATCCTTAAAATTAGCAATTCCGAATAAAATTTTATTCTAAAGATTCCAAACATCCTTGGTGCGGATATCATGGCAAACAATGCCAGGGGCAAGAAGGTCGTGTTTGATTTATCACTTCACATTGAAAAGTTGGAATCTAAGGCATACGGGTAAATGGTTTTTTTTTTTTTTTTGATGAACGAATGGGTATTGTGTTTAAATACATGAGAAACCATGCTGCCGTGTTTGATTTTACAAGGGTAACGGGATGTTAACATGTATGATGTATGTATTTTACATTTCAACGAAAATGTTTTTATGCAAATTTAGACATAGTAATAAATTGATAATTTATGCCAAAAAAAAAAAGTGCAATAGATACATAACCCTCCTTTTAAGAGGAACAAAGATAAATAACTTTTACAACACAATATCTTATTGGAGATTCAAATATCGAACCATAGTTTAGTTTTAAAGAATCCAGTATTGTATTGAAGATCCAAATATAATATATGACAATGTCACTTGATCTCATATGATGATGATAAAAAATATATGTATATATAAAAGTATATATATGGTCAAACAATTTGGACTGTTTTGCGAACACATCAAAACACACTAACATAACATTTACCTTAAGCAGCACACGAAATGCATTTTTGCATCCATGTGTAATGGAAGTATCAGTGATTGACTTTAAGCATATTACTTTTTTTTTAGGTTCGAGACATGTATATATAGATATGATATCGTTCTCAATTCTACATTAGTTAGAGATCATTACCGTAATTGATTTTAGGCCAAAAGAGAGATTGTTGGAGTTATGTCCTAGAAGTCAGTGTTTTAATGACTTAATTTAGTTTATGTTATTGATAATACACATATGTTATGTTGAATGATTAATTATGAAAGTAATTATAATTAATTATTCAAGTGAAGAAAGAAAGGATCTGTCTTGCAGTGGTCTGATCTTCTCCTAAGAGAAGAACACCGGAAAAGACGTAATTAGCTCATTTACAGTATATTAGTTTTTACAAAACATTTCTAATTAAATTAATAATAAAGTAATTAAATTTATTATTTTTACAAAGTACGAGTAGTATTATCATTATTTACAATTAAGTAGGTAAATAAATAATAAATTAATTTTTAAAAACTTACTTGAAGAGATCAAGAAAGTTTTCTACGCAAACAACAACTAAGAAGAATGGATATATTTTCAAGCGAAGAATGAGGGGGAGAGATAAGAGAAGAATAGATATCGTGTGTTATATAAAGGATGAATGGCAAGTGTCATTTTTTGAAAGAACGATATTAGCCAAAGATAATGATTAGGAATATTAAAAAAATTGATTTATATTAAAAATATAAAAAAAAACACTTCAAATTGCTGAGGAAATGGCATTACAGTGCCAATTGCCTGTATCATTCTTTCAAAGACCGATATTAGCTAATATCGTTCTTCAAAAGAACGATACAAGTCCTATTCTTTTCAAAGAACGATATTATTATTATCTATATAATTCCGATAAATTTAGTACTATTCTCGAATTTTCTGAATATTTTAATATTATTTTTTATTTTTCAGCTTTACAAATTTATGCACCCATCATAGTTTTTTTTTTTATTTTGATGAAAGGAGTCTAAAAGCCTTCATATCGTATATTGGGCCAGTAGTAGTACTTGTAACTAATTTTTTTTATTTTCTGAGACTTCACAGTTTCACAGTGCCATTAGGCCTTTCAAGGATTATAAAAAGAAAATGTCACAATAATGTATTTTTAGAAACTTGCAGTGAAGGAAGTCAAAAGAAAATATGGCCTAGTATAGATAGCATTACTTCTGGCATATAGGTAGTGGAGGTGTTTAAAGAAAACTAAAAATGACCCCAAAGAAATTTAAATAGCATTCAAAAAATTATTTTCTCCTACAGAAATAAAGATTAGCAAGCTATGGTCTCACCAATCCGGATTCGCTGTTGCGCGACACGCGGTGTAGCGCACTGCGAGCCGTCTGATCTTGATCGGACGGTTCACTTTTTACGGGCCTACCAATCTAGGTTACATGCACGGGGCTCCCTTGTCCATTGGATCTTAATCAAACGGCCAGCGTGTCGCGCGGCAGCGGATCTCAATTTTGGTCTCACTGATTGACCACTCAGTTTGAAGAAAATGTGGCTGCCACAGGAATAAAATTTCAATCAGATGGGTAGTTCATAATAAAGAAATAAAATAGAAAGTGGGGCAGCTTTTATTTTGAAGAAGTAACAAAGGACAGAAGGAAATCTGGGAAAACTGCATGGGGAAGCTCATCATGTGGGCTTTTGTACCCCACATGAGCCCCACACTTGTTCCATCTATTTAACAGGCTCCTTTGAATATAATTGTTTCTCTTTTATGCTGTCCTTTCTCTATGATAGTTCGTGTAACAGTTTATGAATTGACAAATAAGTGACCTGCTACAATGATTATCACATTTTAATGGCTTATCAAGTTTAGTTTTAATCAATTGAGTGAAGCATTTAAAAAACCAATAAAAACATTTGCCACCTTCCGTTTGTCCCTCTTGAGAAATTATTTTTGGGCCGTTTCCATTGAGGTGGGAATTAGAAAAATTTTAAATTTTTAGATATAAATTTATTTTAAACAATCTAAATTTTTCACAGAGTTACACATTTTTCAATAAATTTATGTCTAGAAATAGAAAATTTCCCAAATTCCTAACCGATCCAAACGGCCCCTTTAGTTTGCTTTTTTAATCAAGGCATTTTTTTTTATTATCTCCTGTTACATAAAACTGTACACCTTGAGGTATAACGAAGAGAAGCATAACTATTTTCAATTGCAACTTTTTATTTTATAACTTAAGTGGGTTTTCTGTGTAAACAAGATAAAAGGAATTTAAAAATCTATAGCTTTGAAAATGCAATAACTTCCAAACTGGATGTCTCCAATATTTCACGGATAGAGAGAAGTCATTCCGAGGTCAAAGGGAATGAAACTTGAAAATGACTATATATTTCTTTTATGAAAGCATATTCTTAAAATTTTATGATTGCTCTGCCCAAGATAGTACTACCTATTGTTCCTTGTTAGTTAACTACCTATCTCTATAAAAGTGCCCCTAACTCGAAGAAATAAAATTTCTTAACTACAAAGAACAAGGAAAACCAGAATTATATATCCATATTTCGGTGGACTAAACAGTAAACATCAATGAACAAAACCGTGCATTCTACAAAGAATATGAAAGTACTGATATTTGGTGGAACTTTCCGAATAATCCCAAGCAAAAAAGACCAATCCCCAGCATTTAATATTGTGCTTATTAAATGCTAAGAGTTCAATTGCATCACTGCTGATATACAGCTGTTGACTGAAATTATTTGAAATGTGCCTAAAATTAAACCTGTGCAAAGCATAAATGTCATTCAAATCACAGTCAGAGCAAATAATTGTTTCAGATTAAGCAGAATATCTGACTATGTGTTATGTACTTATGTGTATCATTTATAAGACTACTTTCACATTTTATAACCTTACTTATCTGAAGTCATGCCCAATACAATTTTTTTTTTTTTTTGAAATTTTGCTTCCGCAGCTAATTGTACAAATTATGTACCATACTTAACGTGCTTTAGAGTCCTTGTTAGCATCTCCAACTATGATTTCTCTTTAACATACTATTATTTTTTCTATGACTACAGTTGTTTAAAGTGCAAGTGCTATTTCAATTAGGAAGTAATATGTTGACAACAATTTTTACTTCATAACAACGGTCACTTAAAATAATATTAAAAAAAAAACAATATTATAAATATGTTTTCATAGTTTAGATATGCTGTGAAAAATAATTTAGATACAATTTGAGACTCAGTTTGGTCATTGATCAAATGCAGCAAAAATTGAACTATTAATTTTCGAAACGCTTGATAGATGACCAATATATTACTAGATTACACCAAATTCAATACACAACTTATCTAAACTATAACGGACGCTACTGTCTGTTTGTCATGGTTGTCAAATAAATTTGTTGTCAATATAACTTGTACATTTCAAATGTAAATGTTTAACAATTCCTATGTTAATTAACTAACAGTTAACTACTTCCATTATTTCTAATTTCTGACAAACAAACAGTAGTGTTCTCAGTTCACCAAAGATAACAGCTTCAATCTCTGGGCTCCAACAGCTCAAGGTAACAATAACATAATACTTCAAGGGTAACCAAAAACTGTGGTACTGGTACTAGCAATCACCATTATAATACCAGCACACTGTGATCATCTTTTGGAAATACCTGAATGTTCATGTAGGATGTAATTAAGCATCAGTTATTACACCTATGAGATATATAATCATAGCATTTTATTAAGTCAAGAAGTGTTAAACTGATGATCCATATTCAAGAGAATAAGTGAACTTCAATTCCATCATTTCTTAGCTAAAATAGGATTCTATAAAGTAGTGTAGAGATGTCAACCCAACAGATTTGTGGGACCTGAAACTGACAAGTGGCTACTCTACAGATGAAGTATTTAATATTACTGATACAGGTCTTCTCACATTACAATCTGACAGGAAATTGTTAGTAGTTAACTCTTCATAGTGCAATTCTAAATTGATCAATCTCAGCCAATTCTTGAACTTGTAATCATTGGCTAAATTAGCTTCCATTTCGCATTCATCAAATGCGGGACCTCGATTTGTTTTTATGTAACTAAAACACACCTGTAAACCACTTAAAAATTTCATGAAAAGGAATCATTTCACTCTCTCTGTTTCTCCAACTTCCAATAGGCAAGTACCATAGCCACTAGCACAAAAGGTATTGTAATTAATGGTTTTATTTATGTAGGAAACTGGGCAGGAACAAATGCACTTAAAAAACACTAAGCTATATGAAAATGGTCCGAGTTTAGCTCAGATGCATCTAACTTCTCAGATTCAATTTGGCAATGATTTCGTTTTCCTGAAATGATAAGCTATATGAAAGTGGTCTGCTACATGTAGCAGTCATATTTTCAGAAACAGTATTTATTGACCAGGACTCTAGAAGTAATTACACTAATGGTCCATACATTTCATTTTGGAAACTTATATTTATTTTGTTCCTTTCAAACATCTTGGTGACTCAGGTTGACTCTAATAAAGAAATTAGCAGTTTCGTGTTTGTATTTTAAGTACATTAACTATCAATATGCAACTCCTAAATGAAAAGAATTATGTCATGTTTATGTCCCATTAAGTCAACATAACTGACAACCTCAACTGAAGGCTGAGCGCACTTTAGAGCGTTTGATTTCCTGGAGACGAAGGATCAAAGGGCTGGAAATGGCTGTACTAGAAAGGGATAGGGATAGTTACTTACTAATGTGAGCACTGTTGTTTTGATATTGCCAAAGGCCAAAGGTGGCAGAAAGTAGTAAGGTACATCACACCAATTGCATCAAATTGAAGAACTTCACCAACCCTTTTTTTTCCTTTTTCTTCGCCAAGACCCAACAAATAAATTAACAAATAGACCCCTCAAGTTCGGAAAAATTAAACCAGGAGCTCAAAGGCCAAAAATTGACAGAAGGAAAAAAAAAAGTAAAATAAAAATAGCACCAACCAACCAAAGACGAAAGATTTGGTTCACGTCTCGGAATCCGGTTCCTTGGCGTCGGGAGTTCCATTGGCGGCGTGAGGCTGAGGCGGAGGCGGAGGAGAGGCAGCGGGGGGAGAAGGGGGTGGCACGTGGCGGGGGCGGGGCCTGGGGAGTGCGACGTCGATCCTGCCGTCGACGCAGGAGGCGCACTTGGTTTCGACCCAGGCCTCCAAGTCGTAGCGGCCGTAGCCGAAGAGGGTTCTGCGGCCGAAACAAAGGCGACCCATGAAGACAGCCAGGGCGCCCAGCACAGCGATGACAGCCAGAGCGACGATCACGGGCCCGAAAGAGGCGCCGCCATGCGATCGGTGGAGCACGGCCGTCGCTTGGAGAGGGGGCGGAGGAGTAGACGAGTCCATGTGCTTCTCACTTCTCACTTCTCACTTCTCACTTCTAGTGAAGGAGAGAAAAGATTTGGGGCCTTTTGAGTAAAGTAACTTGCTCTGCCCTCCTCTGCCTTCAGCAGCGCTTATTTCATTTTCAACAGCCCGGATGTCTCCTTTCACTCTTATTTATATTTATATTACTTTCAAATCAAACCTTATTCACCAAATAAATTTACTTGCTTCGAAATCGAAGTCCCGCTTAAACCCCGTTAGTTCTCAATTTTGAAAGTTCAAATGACCGATTCAAACCATCAAATATGATCTCCATATTGAAATCTTCTTGCCGATCAAAATTTTCATTTTTTTTAAATTTTTAAGTATTTTTTTTCGGATTTTCAAAAATCGTTAATCTAAATTGTTCTGAACCCTATAAAAATTGTTGCTTTTGAAAATCCGAAAAAATACTAAAAATTTTCAAAAAAATAAAAATTTTGGTCGGCAAAAAGATTTCAATATGGAGATCATATTTGACGGTTTGGATTAGTCATTTGAACTTTCAAAATTGAGAACTGATGGAAATTAACCGGGACTCTGGTCAATACGGTTTGATTGAAGGCTCTCTCTCTCTCTCTCTCTCTCTATATATATATATATATATAAGAAAACCTATGGTGCATACTAATGTACGGAAGCTTCGGTGCATACTGATCCGAACTCTTGGATCTGCTTCAAAATGACCGATCCAAACCGTTCAATATGATCTTCCTATTATAATCTCCTTACCGACCAAATTTTACATTTTTTTCGAAATTTTTAAGTATTTTTTTCAAATTTTAGAAAATCGCTAATTTAATTTTTTCTGAACCGTTCAAAAATAGCAGTTTTTAAAAATCCGAAAAAAATACTTAAAAATATCAAAAAAATGTAAAATTTGGTCGGCAAGGAGATTTCAATAGAGAGATCATATTGGACGGTTTGGATCGGTCATTTTGGAACAGATCCATGAGTTCGGATCAGTATGTACCGAAGCTTCCGTACATTAGTATGCACCATAGGTTTTCTCTCTCTCTCTCTCTATATATATATATAGAGAGAGAGGTATGCTATGGTGCATCGCGATGTATTAAGACTTTTGTACATCACGATCATTATCCGTCAACTGTTTTATAAATTGACAAATCTAATTAAACCAATCCAATCTACATATTGAAATATCATTACAAACCAAATTTTTTATTATTTTTTTTGAATTTTCTAAAACTTTATTTTTTTATACCAATTAATAATAAAGAAATTCTAAAAATAGCAGGTTTTAAAAAATTCGAAAAAAATAAGAAAAAAATTTCAAAAAATATAAAATTTGGTTTGTAATGAGATTTCAATATATAAAATTGCAAGTTGTTCTTCATGTAAAAATATCCTTCAAGACCAAATTTTACATTTTTTCGAATTTTTTTGCTATATATTATGCTATTTTCAAATTGAATGGTCAGAAATACTCCTTTACAACTCCTTTATAGTGTTTTTTTAAAATAGCATAATGTATAGTAAAAAAACTCGAAAAAATATAAATTTTGGTTTCCTAAGAGATTTCAATATGGAGAACAATTTGAAAGGTTCGGATCGACTGTATGCATTTTAAATTTTGAGAAATGACTTCAGCATACGGACTATCTGTATGCTGGAGTATACTTTAGCCAATCTCTATATTATATATATAATTTTGATCGGTGGAGTGTTCACAATTTATAATTGAGATGACAACTATTCTAGTTTCTACAGTAGTGAGCATTGTGAGCACGTCAATTGATTTTGCATTTTCTCTCTATGTATTAAGAAATGGGCATCAATCTCTCACTATGCAAAAGTAAAATACATAAATCATACATGAAAACTTTTCAAGGTCATCAATCTCCCTCTATGCAAATAAGAAAAATATCATATATCAAACTTATACAGTGAGCATCCATAGCTAGTATATATATAGCCCAAAAATCGACTTTGCACTAAAATGAGTTGTATATTGATATTTTTATTTTTTTTTATTTTTTTTCTTTCCAAATGTTATGAACGCAATTGATTTCCTCCGTATCTACATTTATTTTGTAGAGTAACTTTACTCCACCTAAAATGATGGAGTAATTTACTCCTTCCTACTCCACACTACTCCACCAAATTTAAATCATGTTTGGAGGAATAAAATTGAATTAAATGAGTTACTCCACCTTTAATCTTCTACCAAACATGACCACAGGTGTAACTTTTATTACTCTCGTTCCTACATTAAAAAATTTCGGAGATCGCAATGCCAATTTTATAAATCCAAAATTCCGATTATTTAAGTATTATTTTCGATAATTAATAATATATTAGTAATGTTTTTAGTTTTTTCTGTGAATTAAGTTTGTCATTGTTTTTAGGCCTAGTCCCCGCGGACAGTTAGCAACTCCTTTATTAAACAACTATATAGAAAAATTTACTAGAATAGTCCTTGGTTTGAAAAGGTTTGGAATGTGAAGAGACATTGATTTTCTGTAACTATTTATTCTAGGGCAGTTTGTTTACATGTATGTCTCATTCTCGACTATGTTTAAAACAAGTGCTTACCACAGGTGCAATACTACTTATACTAATCTTTTAGTTTTAGTTGAATAGAAATAATATCACTGTTGCTTCTAGAAAAAAGCAATAGTACCACTGGTCATAATTGCAAGTTGCATTTATAACTCGAACATCAAGCCTGTTGTGCATGTAAGCACAGTAGGTGCCACAGGAGATCTAGAATTGGAATAAAGTTGGTTGGTGGTTTTTAAAAGTCTATACTGGAGATTTTTTTTGAAGATAGTCTATACTGGAGATTGTCTTAAGAGGATGTCGAAATCTTTGCATTTTTATAGTGAGAAAGCATCCGAAAAAGTTATAACTAACGTTATTGTTCACTCTAATTTCGATAATAACAGTTAAAAATTTGAAATTTTAAAAATAACATCGCTGGATCGTCATCCGAATTGACGAAATCGCAAAATCCTTAGATCGTCATTCGGAATGACGATCCAAGCTTGGATCGTCATTTGGGATGACGACCCTATGTTGGATCGTCATTCCAATTGACGATCTAAAGGAAACGTTTATTTGTATGTTTTAATTTATTAAATTGCAAGTTGCATTTATTTGTAAGCATATAGCCATTTTTCCAATTTATTAAAGGAAACGTTTCAGAGCACCAGATATTTACATATATAAAAATGGCTATATGTATTTGAATAGAAAAATTGATGAAGTCAATTTACATGTATAAAAATGGCTATATGTATTTTAATTTGAAGTTTATTATAATTTCAGTATTATTTGATTATGCATCCAGAATTATTTTATTTTAATTTAGATCTTTATCCTTACAAATTTAAATCACTTGATTGAATAATAAAATATTTTTTATTATAGCATGATAAAAAAAAAAAGTCTATCAAATTTGCTACACATTTGCTAAATGATTAGCATGACCAAATGATCTTGCGATTTATTTTTTTATTTAATAATTAAATTATAATACAATAATTAATTAAACATTTGACATTTCTTGCAAGACAAAATATGATTATTTAGGAAGACATTTAACGTCTATATAAATGATAACAAACAATTTAATAAATAATTAAATATTATTACTATTATACATGTAATACAAAGAATCATATCATTGCAACCATTATGAATTTATTAATAATCAAAATTAATTTATAATAAACATAAACGTGATGTTAAGTCATTTGCAACAACACACCGTAATAATCAAACTAAAGAAACTACAATCATCCATAGCTCAAAATGCAAAAAAAAAAAAAAAACTTAAAAACTATTAGTCCTTCGAAGTTGATGCGTCTCTTCAACTTCAACAATTTTGCGTTCGACATTCGATCTGACCCAACTTTGATCTTCTAAAAAGGTTGCATGGTACGCCTCATTTTCAACCCCTTCCAGCATATCTTCATTCCCCATATCTTTAACTACAAAAAATGTTACTTAAGGAAAATGAATTAATGATCTAGTACAAGTAAATAGAAATTACCTCTGATTTGACTTTATAAATTGATGGTTTGAAATAATTATAATTTAGTGGGTCACATAATTTTCTTATTAAATTTATAGATAGTGTTATATTATTTTATTTGAGTATTCTATTAATTTGAGCGGCGGGCAAGAATTTGACGGCCAAAACAAACTCATGGTATTAAATATATTGACCTGAATCATACTCTTAAACAATTAATCTTTGTAATATTAATTCACCATAGAAGAATATTGTATTTGTTTCATATGCAAAGATTGATTAAATATTAATGTCAATAAAGAAAATTGCACAACACATTATTTATTAGTTAAAATAAATAATTTAATTATATGATTTTAATTATATGATTTTAATTAAATTAAGTTTTTTTCTGTGAATTAAGTTTGTCATTGTTTTTAGGCCTAGTCCCCGCGGACAGTTAGCAACTCCTTTATTAAACAACTATATAGAAAAATTTACTAGAATAGTCCTTGGTTTGAAAAGGTTTGGAATGTGAAGAGACATTGATTTTCTGTAACTATTTATTCTAGGGCAGTTTGTTTACATGTATGTCTCATTCTCGACTATGTTTAAAACAAGTGCTTACCACAGGTGCAATACTACTTATACTAATCTTTTAGTTTTAGTTGAATAGAAATAATATCACTGTTGCTTCTAGAAAAAAGCAATAGTACCACTGGTCATAATCTTGCGATTTATTTTTTTATTTAATAATTAAATTATAATACAATAATTAATTAAACATTTGACATTTCTTGCAAGACAAAATATGATTATTTAGGAAGACATTTAACGTCTATATAAATGATAACAAACAATTTAATAAATAATTAAATATTATTACTATTATACATGTAATACAAAGAATCATATCATTGCAACCATTATGAATTTATTAATAATCAAAATTAATTTATAATAAACATAAACGTGATGTTAAGTCATTTGCAACAACACACCGTAATAATCAAACTAAAGAAACTACAATCATCCATAGCTCAAAATGCAAAAAAAAAAAAAAAACTTAAAAACTATTAGTCCTTCGAAGTTGATGCGTCTCTTCAACTTCAACAATTTTGCGTTCGACATTCGATCTGACCCAACTTTGATCTTCTAAAAAGGTTGCATGGTACGCCTCATTTTCAACCCCTTCCAGCATATCTTCATTCCCCATATCTTTAACTACAAAAAATGTTACTTAAGGAAAATGAATTAATGATCTAGTACAAGTAAATAGAAATTACCTCTGATTTGACTTTATAAATTGATGGTTTGAAATAATTATAATTTAGTGGGTCACATAATTTTCTTATTAAATTTATAGATAGTGTTATATTATTTTATTTGAGTATTCTATTAATTTGAGCGGCGGGCAAGAATTTGACGGCCAAAACAAACTCATGGTATTAAATATATTGACCTGAATCATACTCTTAAACAATTAATCTTTGTAATATTAATTCACCATAGAAGAATATTGTATTTGTTTCATATGCAAAGATTGATTAAATATTAATGTCAATAAAGAAAATTGCACAACACATTATTTATTAGTTAAAATAAATAATTTAATTATATGATTTTAAATAAGGTGGAATTGTACAGTTATGTAGAGAAACACTTAAGGTTCTATATGGAGGAATGCTAGAATATCACGCGTAACACGGATTGTTCCGTGCTATGCATTCGTTCTATATGTGTAATCAAATGGTTTAAATTTTGATGAAAAAATATATATATTTAGAGAAGTCCTTAAATAATTTGAAAGTTTATAATTTTTTAAAAAACATTTGAGGTTCTATTTGTGAAATATTTTAGACGTGGAAAAAAAATTGACATCATTAAATTATTTATTAAATTTTTTAACACGATTATAAATTTTTATGAAAATGAATTTATGAAGACCTCCCAGCAATCAAAAAGTAAAAATAATATTTTTTCTGAAAATTATAAAGCATACAAATATTGTGAATTTTTTTTTAAAAAAAAATCCAAAACAGAGTAATTCCATATCATAAGATTTATTATATTTTTTTTTTATATAAAAAAATGTTTTTATGCACAAATAAAGTGCATCGAGTTTAATAAATGTATAGTTGACTTGATTATTATATGACCAATGGAGGGATACTATTTATAAGAAGTACAAGCATAAAAAATAAAAATAATGACATTATATGACCAATGGAGGGATACAAGGGTTTAAGAGCAAATAAATGTCTGGTGCTCTGAAACGTTTCCTTTAATAAATGATTCATGCATATGTTTTGATTATTAAAACATACAAATAAACGTTTCCTTTAGATCGTCAATTGGAATGAGGATCCAACCTTGGATCGTCATCTGGGATGACGATCCAAGGTTGGATCGTAATTCCGGATGACGATCTAAGGATTTTGCGATTTCGTCAATCCGGATGACGATCCAGCGACGTTATTTTTTAAATTTTGAATTTTTAACTGTTATTATCGAAATTCGAGTGAATAGTAACGTTAGTTATAATTTTTTCGGGAGAAAGCATATTGGCATTAGAGCATAAATGCATAATCGTGAAAAGGTTGCTAGAGCAACGTGAATTATATCGATCGGATACTTTCGCAGAAATACCCAATTTTAGACTCTGTTCTCACACATTTCCGCTATTGCTTCATTTAACAGTAACACTCAGTTAATAATAAAATGATAAAAAGGATGCCACATGGAGAATTGGAGATGCATTTAGTATTGCACGGAAATATGGTAAAAGGAAGGGTATTTCGAACAATACCATGATTACTTCAAAATATCCTCGTAAATTAAAAAAGTACCATGTTACACTTATTTTTGCTCCTCCATACATCAAATCTTTTTATATAAGCTTATTTACTTCTCATCATATTAAAAAATATGACGGAAGATATGCAAACTTTTTCTGTTGAATATCTTTCTTTGAAGGATGTTCTTTTTTTTTTCCAGAGAGAAACTTATCTCAAGACATTCCTAAGCACAATTTGGCAAGTTTCATACACTTTTGCCTTCAATGATTGACTTGTTTAGTATTTGCAACTAGCTCAAATGCAAGACAGTGAAATTAAACTCAACGGCAAAAAAATAAGAAGAAAGAAACAAAGCAGACACGAACACAACTTTAGAATAATCGCAAGTTGCATCACAATTTCGTACCTTGATTAAAAGTCGCATTAACATATTTAAACTTATCCTCTGATTGTGTCAATCTCTCACAGTTCAATTTATATTACAAGTTACAACTTATAGACTGTCCTACCCTGCCTGCATGCTGGTAAAATCCCTCGTGTGCTAGCTAATATTTTCAAAAGTAATAATTTTTTTTTACGAAAAGTTGTATGAAAAGTGCAGTTATATCGGCAAAATTTGCTTTCAAATTACAAAATCGTTAATCATATTTTATAATTAAAGATATTCAAATTAATACATCGTCAAACTATTGGTCTTTGTGGTAATAAATAGCAGTTCTCGGCTGCTGTTGCCAAACCGTCCGATTCTCGGTTGTTAATCGAATTGGTACTGTTTGATTCGTCTCCGTTCATGGGATTTCTGGGCTGAACTTGTATTATCAGAAAATCATCTCTGTTCTTGCGCTTCTGGCTTGTTTTCTGTAACTGGTACTTTTGTGGTTGGTTTTCTGTATCATCAGAAAATCATCTCTGTTTATTTGACTATGGGATTTGTGCGATGCATGCTCGACTATTTTTCTTCATAGACGTCGTCTGTGTACAAACTGACGTATAGACATATTCGATATTTCTATTTTAAAATACATCTATGTGGGTACTCTTTTCTCTATCTGAACATTATTAACATACACATTCTATCTTTTTATGTCTTATTATTTCCTTATCTATATGTCAGTTGTTAGTGTTTCTAGGATCTTAATGCGGAAATAATCAGAATTCAGGGTTACCTCCAGCCATTGTTTGTTCTTGAGTGTTGTGGATGAGTCGCTTCTACTGAGAGAGAACTTCCAGTCGTCAAGCACTCCATGGCCACCAGTTCCTGCAGGAAAAGAGGACACTACTAGTCCGATCGGCCTCCCTTATAGTGATGGCGTGCTTCCGGGATGTCGGACTAGACCACGTCTCCCATCTCTATCTTCCTCTCTATTTTGGTGTATAGAGTGATAGGATATAACTTGGATACTGTTCTCCATCAGAACAGGATATTAAAAGGGTCAGAAATCACTCAGGAGACGCTGTGGGTCGGTGGAATCCAAAAGGCGCTGAGATCACATGTTCTGTCCAGATGCAGTCTCCGTCCTGGCGACCCGCCAGGAATCCTGACGACCCCGCCAGGATCCTGGCGACCCCGCCAGAAAATGATTCGAGACTGACTGGCTGAACTTACATTCTCCCACTTGATCTTAGCCTCCACCATATTAAACAATAATCTTTCCTGTTTACCTTATGCTGAATGATAGTGACAAAATACAGGAATCATGGCAGTAAGTCTTCTTATCGTTACTAATGCTGTGGCAATTAGTAAATGCGAATATTACTTTCCATGTATTACAAATGTACTTTGAAACTCTCAATTCAACCCTTTATATGATTATCTGTAATTTCTTTATGAATAAACCCAACGTTTATTCTTGGTCTAACTTTATGATGTAATTCTCAACCGTATGATCAAATATATATATACCATATATGTGCGCACAATCAACATGAGAAAACATCTATACCTTTATGAAGAGTTTGTTTACAATCGTACGATCAATTTAATTCATAGGACCAACTCCTACATTTCGCTACATGATCTTTGAATTCCTTTAGCTGCAGTATATATTCAAAGATCGGTCAACATCTATTCTGTGTGAATACAAATAAATGACCACTTGATTCTCCTTATTGCTCTTTCAAAATCAGATGCTTAATGTCGATATATTAACCTCGACTTTTAACTTTATCTTTCTGGACTTGAAAGACCGCAATAGAATCATCACACAGAATCCTTAATGGCTTAGATATAGAATCCGAGATTCTAAGCCTCAAAATAAAACTCTTCAACCACCACGGGAGGCGGTCTCAAAACACTCAACAAACTACACTTTATGTTGAAGTAATAAATAATGTCTACTAGACACTTCTGGATGACACAGTCCCACTGGCTTACATGTAACCTTAATTCGATTTACAAAATCGACGCAGGCAATTTGTGTACCCAAATACCTTCAACTTGACAGTTTGTTGAGACATAAGCACATTATCTTTAGTACCTTAAAGATATATCATTACTTTCTTAGCATTTAATGTGGTCTATTTCCCTTATTATTATGATATCAGTTCAAGTATTCCAAATGGCAAAAAGCTATGTTAGTTATTGTGCACAAACCTGAACATACTTTATGCTTTCAAATTGCCAAAACTTTGGAATGTTCACTACTTATTCCTTTTCTGAGTTGTTCTGAGGATATCAATTCAAACTGAATCTTTTCACCTTGAACAGGTGCTGGACTTGGTGAATACTTTTCCATCCGGAATCTTTCTAATATCTTATTGATACATCCTTGATGAGATAGATCAAGAATAACTTGGCTCATATCTCTATGGATCCTTATGCCTATAACAAACAAGACTTTACCCATATCATGATATCAATATATTAGAAAGTAAGTGTATCACTTCATAAAATAGTCATTTATCACTAATTGCAAGTAGAATACCATCCATATAAAATAAGAAAACAAATTATTCTCCCACTAATCCTGGTATACGTACTAGTTCATGATAATTTTCTTCTAAACCATATGAAGAAATACCTCATAGAACTCCAAATACCATTTGTGAAATATTTGTTTTATTCTTATATGGATTTTCTTAGCTTGCTAACTAAATGCTTACTACCTCTAATGAAAGTGCAACCCCTTGCATCCATTTGATATAACTCGAAACCGGATGAGTTACTAATGCCAAATTACACGAAGTGAATTTTCTTCATACATGAAAGAAACTTTCACGTAGTCAATTCCTTCTCTTAAATGAATTATTTGATGACAAGTCTGATCTTGTGTCGCACGATGTTACTTATGAATCCTTATTGGTTTAGTAAATCCACTACAACCAATAAGTTTAAACCATAAGGTAACTAGATTCCAGACTTTACTACATCACTGATTCCAATTCATATTACATGACATTAATCTTTACATGGATTAATTGCAAGTCATCACTTCTAAAAATGCAATAGGATTATACTCAACATAGATATCTTCATAAGAGTCTTGTAGATAAATTACATTATCATTATTAGTATTAACCGACCTTATTCCTTTATTAGATCACCTTAATGTTGAATCTTAATGTTCAACTTGATCTAAACTTATATGCCGGTTATAGAATGTCAATAATTGAATTTTCAATATTCGTTAATCCTTTATGAATATCATCCAATTATGTGTTAGAGGGAGTTTTCTTATGACCAAAAATTGATCACTCCCACTAATTAGAACATTCTCTAGAAATTAAAATTTCTTGATTCCAAAATCCTAGTCATATTTCTTATCTCTTTTAAAAGTATCTGACCTCACAATCTTTATTTGCATACCGCATTGTTTCTCTACTTCCACCCAGAAAACCTTGAAGGTACGTAGAGATACATGTATTGTGAGTAACCATCAGTTAAGAGATACATGCAGACTTTAACTTGATGCCTGCTAGTCATTTTTCCTACTTGTTAATCATATTTTAATCCTATGAACACTCACACTTTAGTCCATAACATGTCCCTTCTCCTGCTGAACACACATGGTCAGAAAAACCTTGATTGACCAATGATCCTTATGTGTGTTGCTATCCTTATAAGAGTTTTGACATGATTATACTAAACTGGCCAAGTGTTCATAATAAAATACACAAGTAATGACTGAAAAATATCATATAGACTCTTTAGTTGAATAACTAAATTCCTTATTTGCATTATGTGCTATCGCACGACTTTAATGATAGTAAGCTCAAGTGATAATTACATGACTAATATTTCTATATTTGCCTTAAACTTAGTAGGCAAACAATTCATATAATGCCTCAAGTAAGGATTTCATTGAAATGCACATCAACCGAAACTACAAAACATTGAAATAACTTTTTCGACATAAACATGATAAATAAGCAGTTAGACTGCTCCCACTGTTCTTAATAACCCATGTTTATAAGTTCATCATCAAAAGTAGATCCATCGATTGATATTTCCATATGGCAAATTCAATATCCTTACATCCTTAATGAAGGAGAACAGCGTCCTTCGAGGCCTAATAACTATTATCCTCAACTCAGGAACATTTGAACTTATCATATCTAAAGAAAATCTGCTATCCCTTTATGAAAGTAAAACCGATACGTGCTTATACTTTATATTGAGACATAACCTTATACTTTAGTTTACCAATGCAAACTAAGTGCTTTATCCTTTATGAGTCAATTCCTGCATAATATTACCTGTGGACTAAATATTATGCGTGACTCTTTATGATATAACTAGTTAATTATATTCCTATACTTAATCCCTGTGGACAAATTAAGCATTCATAATTAACCATTATATCCTAACATATTAGTTTGGTTTCATCGATAGTCCTGTGGGACGATATTGACTTCACCATTCCAATGCATTACCATCATGTGTCCTTTTAATCCAAATGTGACTTTATAAACTTTATATATACATAGCCTTAATGTAATTAAGGGTGCTGTGGCTAAACCTTAATCAATTAAAGTATATTCGTCACTAGACACAAATTATGTCCATTCATTTTAATGTGATTCATAGATACACTATATAATATATATATACATGAATGTAATTGAGATGTTGTGGCTACTCTACAATTAATTAGTATATATATTAATCACTTGGACATAAAACTCTCCTCAGGTACCTTTCAGGCGGACCCGTCAGAATCCTGGCGGGTCGCCAGGAACTCTCCCGAGAGCATCACTTTTCCTGCTATTTTTCTGGCGGACCCGCCAGAATCCTGACGGGTCGCCAGAAACCAACCCAAGTGGTGTATTGATCTTTATGCAGACATGAACTAAACTGTCTATTAGAGACCCATACGGTTCGTATTCGCCTGCTTTATAAGACTCAAGTTTAACATAGATTATATAATTATAATTGTCTATATCTGCATAATTACCATATGCACAATTATTGCCATAACCTTTATAAATACTATTTGTGTTATACCACTATACCACATGTATAGTCATTTAAATTTGTCAAATGAATGCTAGCAGTATTAATACTTATAGAGTATTCCTTATAGTATGATGGTCTGTGGACTGCATCATTACTGTACTACTATAGCATCAAACAATCATAGCACTGTTGACAAATCAATTTTTCTACAAAAGATGCCAACCATCTTTAACACAAATTAATAGTATTTTAGCAAATTGTGACTATTCTATAGACTTCTTTTATAATTAATCTATCATCAAGTCTTATCTAACATTAGAGAACCAATATCAACATGCTTATTCCTTGATTTTCGTGTGAAAATTCATTTCCGGACCATTTCTGGCGGACCCGCCTGAATCCTGGCTGGTCGCCAGAAATCTGGCTGAGAGCAACCAGAATTTCCTGACAGACTGCGCACTATCTGGTAAAATACCATTAACTTTTCTATACTTATTTCTTTTTCTACGTTCTTAGTAATTCCAGAAACTAGATTCAAAAATCTATCCAACAACGCAAATTTCAATATAAACAAGTTCATAAATCAAAAGTTATGCCCCTGGAAAGGCATGCTATCACAGACTAATTCTGACAAACTGCAGAATGACCTTTATTGTGGATAGCATAACTCTCTCATAATTTATCGGAATTTTACAAATTTATACTCTATGGAACGATCCGTGAAAGACCTACATCTCCATAAATTTTCATGCAAAACCGAATTACCTAATGAGAGAAAACTGGCCCGCACTGTCAAAAGGTCAGAAATTTCAGAAACCAGACAGTCTGACATCTTCTGCTTGTAACTTAATTATCTCACAGTATACCCGTTGGATTTCCGAGATTTTAGACTTTATGAAAAGTAGACTCGGAAATCTTTCCAATCCCAAAAACCTCACTCAAATCGGATATACGGATCTTGAGATATCGCTTCACGAAGTCAGACAATCAAATCAGAATTTAGGGTTTTCCCTAATTCTTCATCAAAACACGAAATTAAGCATAATTGATCTCTAATTAACAACCAGTACTCATCCATAACACTTACTAATATGAATTTCTTGTTAAACCTTAATGAAATTCAGTTCTAACAAACAAGACAGAGGTTTATAGGCTCTGATACCAACTGTTAGTGTTTCTAGGATCTTAATGCGGAAATAATCAGGATCCAGGGTTATCTCCAGCCATTGTTTGTTCTTGAGTGTTGTGGATGAGTCGCTTCTACTGAGAGAGAACTTCCAGTCGTCAAGCACTCCATGGCCACCAGTTTCTGCGGGAAAAGAGGACACTACTAGTCCGATTGGCCTCCCTTATAGTGATGGCGTGCTTCCGGGATGTCGAACTAGACCACGTCTCCCTCAATCTCTATCTTCCTCTCTATTTTAGTGTATAGAGTGATAGGATATAACTTGGATACTGTTTTCCATCAGAACAGGATATTAAAAGGGTCAGAAATCACTCAGGAGGCGCTGTGGGTCGGTGGAATCCAAAATGCGCTGAGATCACATGTTCTGTCCAGATGCAGTCTCCGTCCTGGCGACCCGCCAGGAATCCTGACGACTCCGCCAGAAAAGAATTCGAGACTGACTGGCTGAACTTACAGTACCTCTCCCAAGCAGATCTGAGCGCCCTCGAATCTGGAAAAGTGCTCATGTAAAATATTGCTCAGCATATTAAATTACGGCTTCAGAGTGTCCGAGTGATTTTACCATCAAGAGGGTAAGAAATGGGCTTGAGAATGTTAAAGTTAAGTAAGGCACAATAGAGATAGCGCCGTAGTGTTCCTCCATATGTTAAGGCATGTTGTTGTTTCTTTGCTGGTTTTATGTTTTCTTTTATGTTTTACCTTTTTTAAAAATTTACTTTTCTATTTAATTTGCTCATCTATGTGTAACTGTAAGTGCTTTGTGGCGTATTCTGAAAAAAATGGACTGTTTTTTTTTTTTCCTCTCTACTTTAGTTTATTAGTATTTTAAATTCTTGGATCGGACATCATCCTGTAGTAGTTGGAAGTCAATTTCTTTTTATGTTCATGCATGCATTTTTGTAGGTAATTGTTTCATAAATTATACTACATACTTGAATATATCAATTACTCACATAGTAAGGCAATAAATCAAAGTAGCCATCACGGTATCAATCTTTAAATCAATTCTAGTTTTGTCTGGTGTTTGTGATCCAGTCAATTAACAAATATCAACTTGTGCAAAATTATATTATCATTACCTTTTTATTTTCAATTTCAAATTCTTATAGATTTATTAGATTTCTACAATAATGAAAGATTGAAGATTGAATATTAAACAGACCTAAGATGGGAAATTTCGGAAAGCAACATCCTGCTGGTATAGAGGCAATCATCCCATGAATAAACCTAATAAGATCTCTCTTAGACGAGCCTCGCACAGTGGTGCACCATGTTGCAAATGATCGATGGTTTAAATCTGACTAATTACTGACAGGCCATAAAACATGAAGATGATTACATGTAAAAAAATTGAACATGCTTGTACTTCAGATTCTAATCACAAATTTTTGGGGATATCTTCGTACCGCGAATTATGATCATGGTTTGGGAAGAAAAAAGTTAACTGTCTTGCCTTGTTTGTACCGCAGATCCTGATCTCTATGATTGGAAACACTAATAACATTGAAAATACCACCTAATCCATTAGTTTGTTTTCGGAGTCAACTCATATTTAGGTTGATGATAACAATAGGTTGTATTTGTTTGATTATGCTGGTAATGCTTCTCTATTCTCTTTCACACCTGTCTACCAGTACAGAACCAAAATCTAGAAAACCTTGGTAAGCATAATTAGGGACAATTGACATTTGGGAGCATGAGTTGTAGCATGCCTGACCTTGGCAGGCGTCTACCACTTTTAATGGCTATAATAAGAACTTAAAATATATCAGATAACTAAATTTCTGACAAAAATTATTTTCTTGAAACTGATAGAAACTATATTTGCCGATTATAGTTCCTATGTTTAGTGGAGTTATAGGAGCACATCTGAGAGAAGGTCACCGACAGATCACCAACTACAAAACACAGTTCGAATCAGGAATCCTGTCTCATCTCTTTCTGTGTTTCCCTGTTTTCCTAGTGTTTGTGCCTGTGAACCAGATTACCAGAACAAAGAGCAAGAGAGCAATGCTTGGGGCAGCCATAGTTCTTCTCTGAACAACATTTATAAGATGTTATGAAAAAATTTCCCTTACTGAATTAAGATTTTGTTGTGTTAAACTTTCTTTTATGGCTTTTTCAGGTTTCAGGCTATCAGCTATGGAAATGTCTCGAGCCAGATTGTTAAGTCTTTTAGTCAAAATATAATCAAATCAGACCAAGACAACGAAATTAACAAATTGAATAGACCAAGACAACGAAATTAACAAATTGAATAGTTCAGGTCTAGGAAAAAAGATGCCACAGTCTAAAAATGCAATTACATAATATTAATATTTGAACAAATGGAGCATCTATAAAGAAATGCATATATACAAGACGCTTGTGTTCAACATCAAGGGAATTATGCCATTATGGGATTTTGCAATTTTCGACGTGTCCAATAGTAGCAGAACGGTTTGTTGGTTTCCAAGAAATCGAACAGGAGATCTCAAAAGCATCAATTTAACCTGGAACCGAGATGCACGAGAGAGTACTGCCATCCTGCCATCGTTAGGGCCGTCAACAGTACACCATTTACCGTTATGCCGTTTCGTTTAATCGAAATGGAACGGTTTGTGGCATAGAAAATTATACCGTTTTTTAAGTGGCACGGTTGACGGCACGGTTGGTTATACCATTTCGACCATTTGAACCTAATTTCAAATCGTTTTATGTGTAATATACAGTTGATGGCATAGAAATTTATTCCGTTTAATAAATAAAATGGTAAGTGGCATGCCGGTATTATACCGTTTAATAAGTGGCTCGATAACAGTTTGATGTCATTCCGTGCCACTTACCATATTTTGACAGCCCTAGCCATCGTTAAATAGAAAGTAAACACATAAAATAGATAAGGTGAACATATATAGTGATCAAAGTCAACACATACAAACAAATAAGTTCAATAAAAATAAGTTGAACGTGCATATAAAACTTATTGTCACCATCACCTCTACCGTCATATAATATAAATAATTAAATTATGGTAATTACTATATACCATCCACTCTCTTGGCATCCAGAGCATTCACAGGCTCCAAACAGACTCTTTATGGGCTCAGCATTGGCCCAGTCTATTTAAATTTTCTCTTTCACCTCTAACACCAAACCCTAGCCGTCTCCTCCTCTTCTGCTCTTCCATTGCGATCCAGAAAAGAGACGATGGATCAGATCCCCTCCAACCAGATCCTCTCCTCTCCGGCCTCCATCGCCACCGATCCGTCGCCGTGCTCCTCCTCCACTGATCCGTCGACGATTCTGCACTTTTTGACTGAGACAAATCAACGCATGGCATTTCCTTTATTACATATTTATGTTTGCATGTGTTGTTTTCTTTGGTGCGTTGATTTGTTTGTTTTCATTTCCGAATCGGTTTTGGTTTTCTCAATTTTTTTGCGAAAAATGATGGATGAATTTGTTGGATGTGTTATAGGTGTGTTAAGATTTGACTTCGGTTTGATCTCTTACGAGGTCTCATCCTCCTCAAATCGCATCTCAGGTTCATATTGATTATGTTCAATCTTTGTTGTTAATTTGGTTATTTTTAGTTCAGTTGTGTTATGATTGAATCCAAATCTAACTGGTATTTGGAGGATTCAATTTTTGTTTTCAAGCGCAAAATTTAGTTAGCCATCAAAGGCTTGGAGTTTATTTGATGAAGGCTTTAAAATCTAGGATATCAAATAAATTTATAACCTAGAGCTAACCTCACTAGTCATTTTAGTTAAGCTTTAGGGTCGAATCTAAGGGACGGTACAACTGATTACTAGACTTCACTTCCTCACGAAAGCTAGACAATTAAGTTTTGGGATTTTATGATTTATAAAGACAATTATCTAAAGTGCAATTAAATAAATTATTTTTGGTATTTTTTTTGGACTCTAAATAAATGCAAGGGATGTCCTGAGATTTCGTGTTCAATTAGTTTAGCTCTAAAGCACCTCGGCCTACGACTTTCGTCGAGACAGAGGCACATTTCGGACCGAAATGTATGGATTTTGGACCGAAATGCATACTGTTTCGGTCCAAAACTTGCTTTAGACCTCTTGTTTCAACTTGATATCTTTACACAATGTTATGTGAAGGCTACTAAACAACCAGACCTAAGCCTCAGCTGTCGCAATAACTAAACCTATACTTTCGTTCTGATTTAGTTATTTAAGTATGTTTGGTTGGATTTCTAGAGGTATTTAAAGTCCTGTCGGATCATTAAAAGTTACACCTTTCTGTCGTGAACTAACCTCCTCTTTCGAGCGATTGGCTTACCTCAAGTGCTTAAATAACTAATTATTTGTTCTAGTTTAATGCCCTAATGATGCTGCAGTTCATCAATAGGTAAACAGTCAAACAAACAATTAAATTAACCAAGCAAGATAAAATTCTCAACAAAACATATCACATATCATAATATAAAACAATCAAGTCATCACAAAATACTAAACTAATCTACTAACTACCCCTAAGACATCATTAACTAGCCTAACATGCAAGCAAAACAAGATACAAACTCCATCAAATCAAATATCAAGTGAAAAAGAAGGAATAAACCAAATATCGCCTCTAACTCGAGATATCGATCGTCTAGAGCCGTGGTTGGATCGGTTCTACCGTTGTCGCGTCCATAATCGCTCCAAGATTGCTGCCATGGTCGTGCTCTGCTGTGAGAGGTGGAATCTCACGCCTTTCGGCGCGAGATCGGCGTGAACACGGTGGTGGAAAGGTGGAAAATAAGCTATGGAAGGTGGGTTATCCTCTCTCGTCGAAATTCGTGCTTAAAAACACCAAGGGAAAGACCAGGAGGCGGCTAGGGCAAGAGGGGATCCTTCCTTCTTTCAAAATTATCAAAAATCACTTTCGATAAAAGAAATTTTGGACCGAAATCTAGAATTTTCGGTCCGAAATGTATAAATTTCGGACCAAAATTCCAGAATCGAGCATTGATAGTATTTTTTATCATAATTTCTTCATCCGGACTCCGATTGAGGTGATTCAAAGATCGTTGGAAAGTTTAGGATGAGCTCTACAATGCTATGAACTCCTTTCAGTCATTTTCTTCTTTAAAATCCACCCTTTTATTCAATTATTGTGTCTAATCCACCAAGTTCCTACAAAACAAGTCAAATTCCACGATAGTGTCCAATCTTGCAAAATATAATGCAAAAGTGCAGTGAATATCATTGATTTGGGTAGTATTTTGGTGCCAAGTATGGTCAAAATGTATATATAAATAAGAGATATCATTATTCAATCTATTTACTTCCATCTTATATGCATTGATTTCACATTATTCCCTAGGTAGCCGCTACCTAGATTTAAAAAAATATATATATATATTTGGAGGATTAGTTAGTTATCATATGTGTTAAGTTAGTATCTCTAAGGGATCATCTTGTTTTCATTAAGTGTTAAATTAGTATTTCTAAGAAATCATCTTGTTTCATTATATATTTTTTTAAAACTCACATGACTTGAAATGATTAAATATTGTAATCGCACTTAATTAGTAATTAAACTTAATTGTACTTTATTTTGTTTGTGTAGAAATTACAGGACAGGGTGAGAATATTTGTGCAGAAGGAATCGAAGGAATCATTATACATTTCTTACTTATGAAAGTTATATATGTGTTCAGTTTATTGCTTTAAATTTTGGCTTTGTTGCTATAAATGTTTGGTTTGTTTATGTTGTTTCCTTATTAAATTAATATTTGTGTCTCTTCGTTTTGTTGTTGTAAGTGTTTGTTTTGTTGTTTTAAATGTTCATATTTATGTCATATCAGAAGTAAATCGTCATATTACCGATGCACCTAACGGAACACATAACTCAATTTAACTCATCCCTTAATGTGATGAACTGAGCATATAAAACTACAAAATCAAATTTCTGTTGCAACTAACTGAACACATACACACTTTAAATTCATCCCTTAACGTGTGTAATTGAACACAAAAGCATGAAATTTCAATTTTGAGATGCATCTAATTGAACACATAATTAATGTAATTAATCCCTTGAGATATTTAACTGAACACAAAAACCTAAAACTTCGTATTGTCACTGCATCTAATTGAACACTTAATTAGTTTAACTTATCATCCCTTGATGCTGTGTAGGCTTTTTCGTCATCCCTCGAAGAATGAATGGGTTTCCTCGAGAAATGGGAACATAGCCTTAGATTCACCCCCCTTAAGGTTCGATCTCAGTTCGAGTATCTCTTAACGACAAAAGAACCAAAACATGAGTCGCTTCTTAAAGAGGTTTATTGATTTCGTGGGTCCTTTCTTTCCAGTAGGTGCAAGCCCCTACTGTTAATTACCCCGTGATTGCTCACGAGAACCGCTAATTAAGGGATTTAAAGAATTATATGTAAAAGGCTAGGAAAATCGTGTTCTTTAAAATGATTTTTGTGTTTATTTGGGAGTTTATTTCTTTTGGTTTAAACCGGACTCGATTGGTGTACCAGACCTAATTGACGGGACCCAATTGAGGACATTTCGATCGGATGAAGAGTTTTCGTTCCTTAAATGAAGAGGTTTCGGTCTTGATTTTGGGTTTCGTGTTTTTGACTTTAAATTTCTTAAGTTTCTCTTTGGGTTTTACCATTTTCACAATTTTCTTTTATTTTTATTTTTAACTTTAGACTTTTGAAATTTCTTTTATATTTTTAACTATGTTTATTTTCAAAAATATTTGTTATTTAATGTTTTTCTCTTAAAATTTCAATATTTATTTTTAAAAATTTGTTAAAAGAGTTTAATTGAGTTTTGAAATCATTTTGGAATTTTACAAAATTGATTTAACATCATTTTAGAATTTTTGTAAAATTTATTTATTATTGAAAATGCTTCAAAAATAGAAAAAGCCAATAATTTGACAGATTTTTATATCAAAGTATAAGTGAATTTGGTTTATTTGGATTTTTAGAATTTTATAGATATTTTATTTGCATTTTTCTGAGTTTCCTACTATTTTTAATGAATTTTCTAAATTTTTGCTGATTTGGAATTTATGGCTGGTCCACGTGTGCACAGAGGCTTGACATGGCTTTGATTCGGCGTGATTTGGCGCTGAGAGCAATGACGTGGCTTGTTGTCGTGGCATTTATTTTATTTTATTTTCTGACAAGTGTGACTCACGTGTCAGGTTTATTTTTTATTTAAAAATATTTGGTGTAACGAGTCATGGCTGTGTCAGTGACCCGCCAGCAATGATTTCGCCACAGAAGATCCATCGTCACGCGGGTTTGAACCCGTCTTCCCCGCCTGGACTTGGCTTTTATGCAGTTTAGTCCTCGTCTTTTCCTCGGCCAAATTGCGTCGATTCCGTCCATCATTTTAGTTGAAATCGAGTGCGTTGGAATCACAGACTCAAGGAGAACGCAATGGTGTGCTTTATTCTTGCTGTGGAAGCTTGTGGTGCCACGTGGGATCTGGGAGGTGTCGGACCTCCATTAATGGAGTTCAAAGCTTCTTGACTTCCTTTCCTTTGCCAGTTTGAGGTTTTATACGCTCCATGAGGTGCCTTCATGACGATATTGAGTTCAATTTGGTATGAGTGAGCTTCAAAGATGACGTTCTTGACTGAGGCATCTCGGGATAAATCTGGTCTGATTTGAGACTCTATGGTGGGGCCCACCAAGAGGTTCTTTGATGTCAGCAATTACTTAGGCAGCTTCAGGGGATCGACTTCAACTTGTTTAAGCATTGAATCCAATTTGAGGCGTTGTAATTTGATGTGAGAGCCAAAGGGATAGAAAGTACTCTTTTTAAGCATTTTTATTCAACTTCTAATTTGCATGTAAGTTGTTTTGCAGTAAAAGGACTTGATTTTATGCTCCATTTATGTTGATTTAAATTTGTTTTAAATGTTAAAAACAACATAGATAATGAGGACTAAGCTTTTGGCATTTGTCACAATTCACAATTTTCACATTTAAACAATCTTTGCCACTGTTTTGATGATTTTCCATTTGAGTTGCTTCAATTGCAGGAAATGCATTTGCAGGGGTCATACTACACTGTGTGAAGTTCATTTAAACAGTCCAAAGTCACTTTTGCTTTTTTACAAGGAAGTTCCAAAGTATTTGTATAATTCTTGCTCCTTTTAAAAGTATCTCGTGAAACATTTATGTGTTCATTCAAAATTTCTAGGCATTTACAGAAATAAACCTTAACATATTTATGAATTTGCTATGTGATTGCTTTTGCAGAGAACCTAAGGTTTTGACAAACAACATTTTATTTAGAGGAATAACACTGATGCACTTATTAAGGCGCATAAAATTATGCTAAATTCTGAAAAAGATAAAATTTGTTTCCTGCTGTTCATGGAATCCTATACCTGCCGTCCACACACAATTTTCATATTTTTGTGCAAAAATAACCCTAATTTCTCATTTATTTCACTTTTAGGCAGATTTATACTTAGATCATTATTTTCATTTTTTTTTGTAACAATGAGATGCTTAAGCTTATTCACATGTGAATTCTAGGGGAATTAAGCAGCATAACAGTAAGCATTGTACACATTATACAAAAATTCCATGACTTGAGCCATTTTGGACTCAAACCATGGAATTGTTGTCTAGCACTGAGGAGACCTCAGCCTGAACCATTATTACACCTAGTCAAGAGGAAACCTCAAGCTAGGCGACCTCTCCTCAGTCTAGATCTAAGGAAACCTTAGTGTAAACCATGGGAGGAGAGGTCAAAGAGTGAGAGGAGGGAAAAGAGAGAGCCGAGCAGCAGAACTTCACTTCAAATTCACTTCTTTTGACTTGTAAACAGAGAATTACAAAGCACTATCACTCAATTTTACCTCTTTCCTTCTTCTCTCAATCTTTTTGATATATTGCTTCTCACAATTACAATGGAATTTTCTCACTTGAGCACCACAAAGCTAACCTAGATCTAGCCTAACGTTACCCCTTTTTTCTCTCTCTATTTTCTTCGATTTGGGGGCCTTTTATAGGCAGGGACCCTAGGGTTTCATCTTGGAGCCGTGTGCCATCCTCACCTTCTGATCTCCATCCAATGGTCGAAATGGAGCTGCGCTAGGGTATGGGTTTTGCAAAACCATGTGCGAGGCATCCGATTTTGAGTTGGTGGACTGAGAGGAGCCACGTCGTCGCGCTTTTCCATTTTACCCGACTTCATGGCGGTAAAAGTCGCGATTTCATCTCCTATTCTTTTTACCAGGGAGAAGGAGGCTCTTACATGTGGGCTCCATTTGTAAGGTTTAGTGAGGGACAAGGAGATAGATGCACTGAGTTCTTTGTGAGCCAATAGAACGCTTCAACCTCCAACAATTCTCGGTTCATGAACCATGCGCACGCAAAACATCGATCTAGATAGTGAATTTTAAACACCCAACGCCCTTTTCAATCTGGCCTGGATCTGCTCCAATCAGACGCACGCACTACCCCTTTTCCATTTTTTTGGGATTTTCATTTGATTTTCTTTAGAACCATTTATTTATTTGGCTGTCCAACCAAAATAAATTATTTGAGGCCTTCCCTTGGATATTTTTGGATAAAATTTTATGGGTAATCTTATAAAAATATGAGGAGTTTAATGGTTTAAATGGATTTGGAAAATTCCTCATAGATTTATTTTGGTAATTTTGTGGAGTTTTTAGGTTTGTTTGCAAAATTTGGAGTTTCTGTAAATACTTTTGGAGTTTTCAAATCATGATAATTCATCATAATTCTCAGGGGATTTTTGGGTATTTTTTTGGTGATTTTTGGAGTTTGTTTGGTATTTTTCGCAATTTGAATTTGATTTTTGACAATTTGAAAATTTGGTGTTTGTTGTTTGGCTTTAGGTTTTCGGATTTTGAACTTGGTTTTCAGGGTTTAATTTTTACGGTCAACAGATGCATCTAATTGAACACAAAAATTCGTCCATTTGATGCCGTCAGCGTGAAAAAAAAATTGAAAATTTTTTTCGAAAAAAATTTTGATGACGTTATCACGCGTATTGATAACGTCATCACGCGTAAAAATGACCATGAAGCCTAATTTGGCCTGTTGGATGTTTTTTTTTATGGATGGTGCATATCACTCCCACTGGAGTTGCTTAGGACCATTCTAAATTTCTATCATCCTTTCATTTATGCGTTATCTCATTCCAGCGCTGCAACTAACCCCTCCCCTCTCCCCCCTCCTCCCTCTCACGTACGCTGTCCCCTCCCCCCTCCCGCGTACGATGTCCCCCTCTCCCCTTCTCCCTCCCGCGTACGCTGTCCCCTTCCCCTCCTCCCTCCCCTTCACACACACTTCATAACTGTTGAAATTAATATATACAATTGTTGGAACTAGAAGTTGACTAGAAGCATACGCGTGACTAGAAGTTGATGGCATGATTTTCAAAAATAGAAACCGCGTTACCAGAATAATGGAAATGATGAATTTTAGGGATCATCCTTATCACTCCAATTAGATAACTATTTCACATAAAAAATAAATCATACATTTTAAAACACATCCTAAACCATCGCGCAATGTTGAAAAATGTATATTCAGGTACCAACTGCGCAGTGCACACTTATTTCAACGCCGACATGATTTTAAAACACTTAGTTTTGTTGCAATTGACGACTATCTTGAATTTCTACATTCATTTTTATGAACTCCATCCAAAATGTATTAAAGAACGCATAAAACCGAGTATCAAATGAAGAGGTTTTTTTTGGAAAGAGAAATAATAATAGAATGGACTAATATTTAAATCATTAAATCATTGATTTTTAGAATATAATTCCAACAGAGCTCACTACACTTCAGTGTACCTGTTGAAATCAACACTGAACCGCTCATTAAAGAGAGAGGCCGAAGCCTACTTCAGCAAAGTATTTATCGAATGATGTTGAAGAATCTAGAATTATATTGATCAAAGTAGAATATTTAGATTTCTCTAGATAATAAATAAAGACCGACTTTATACATGTTGGTTAGACAATTTTAGAATTAAATAGTATGTATCTAGGTACGCGGTGATGAAGCTAGAATTTCATGTTACCAGAGTCCGAAATTTTTTCTGCTGAAAATATATGTCTGATGCAATATCCAATATAAACATAGTATAATAATAATTTTTATATAAATAACTCTAAAATAATATAACATAAAAAATTCGTTAGAAATCAAATATATATTATAATAACAACATAATATCTAAAATAATATATCCAATATACAAAATAATAATTCAAAAGTCAAGACAAACAAAAATACAATAATTCTCTATGAATTTTCATTTTTTCATAATTTTGCATAATAGATTCATTAAAAATCTTATTGAACATTTTTTTTTCTATATTAAAAACATATAAATATGAAAGGCATACAAAGGAGTCCGGCCACTATTCAAACCACAACATTTCAAATTTGTTGTGCCGCTCAGAACTTTTTTGACAGGTGTTTAGAATTTTTAGTATATAATATATGAATAACATTTTTAATCTTTTGTGGTAGATTTTGTTTATTATGTCCTAAAATTATGCTACAAATAATTATTCATCCAAATATATTCTATTCTATTATAAGTTTTGTCTCAATAAGATTCATTGTGGAAGAAAGAAGAAGGCGATTCATCAAGAACAAATACTACCTGGGTCCCTATGTGATTTTTAGGAGTTATTATGTAATTCAAATCAAACATGACATGTTCACTTGAGTCCTTCAAATTTTTGAGATGAGTCCTGACTTCTGTGTTTTTTTTTTTATTTACAAAAAATGTAATGTCTAAATAATTATTTTTTAGGTCGGTCCATGTACCTACCAAAAACCACATAACTTCGCCCCTGTAGGTACGTCTATAACCAATCTTTATATGTATAAATAGGAGATGTATATGTACTATGCAACCACCATGCGTTAAGTAGAAATAAAGGGAGAGCTAGTGTATACTTGTACTCTTTCCAATTAGTATTAAAAAAAATTATAAGAAAATAATTCTCTCCATTAATTCTATAACTCCAGATAGATACAACATGAGTATTCCGTAACTCCGAAATCCAAATAGATACAAGAAAATACTCATCAGTACCCAAACAACTAGAAAATATGAAGCACATTATATGTTAAATCACACTCATCTCAACAAAAACCAATCGAAGAAAAGCTCTTACGTAACACACCTAAAATTTTCTTTTTTTATATTGCACTTGTTTTTAATTAAAGAAAATCATAAGAAGTTAGGGATCCATCTCAAAATTTGAAGGATCCAAATGGACATGTTGTGTTTGATTTGAATTGCATAACAACTCCTAAAAAATCACATAAGGATCCAAGTAGCATTCCTATAGCATATATTGTGGTTTGAATTGTGGTCGAATTTCTCCGTATGCCTTCTATCTTTATATATCTATAATATAGAAAAGATATGTGTTCAATGAGATTTCTAATGAATCTATTAAGAAAAATTACAAGAAAAATAAAAAAATCATAGGAAATTATTGTATTTTTTTATTATATTGACTTTTGAATTATTATTTTATATATTAAATATATTATTTTAGATTTTCTATTGTTATTATAATATATATTTAATTTTTCAAGAATTTTTTATGTTACACTATTTAGAGTTCTTTATTTAAAATTTATTCTTATGCTATGTTTATATTAAACGTTATATCATACCTATGTTATCAGCGAAAAAAAAAATTACGAATTCTGTTGACATGAAATCCTAACTACCTTAGCACAGTCCACTTTTCATTGCAATATTTCTAGAGTTCTTCAACTCAGTGATTAATTACATATTTTATAGTGCCGATCAATGTTTCGAGAATAGCGGTTAATTAATTAGTACTATATTCCATAAAATTCTTCTGTATGAGATTGTACTAATTAATGTCTAGCATTAATTCATTAACAAGTCAGCTCGAGTCTGGCCCAACTTTAAACAATTAAAGTCACAAACATATATGGATTTGATTGGATAAATATTGGGACTTTTTCATTTTATTTATATAACTAGAATCTAAGTCAATGGAGTTATATATGGACACGTGATCTTATAATATTGATTTGAGGTGCCGAATAAGACTACCAATGAGGGTTAAAAGCATCACGGTAAGCTTATCCCTATACCACAAAAAGTCAAAATTTATATTCATTTAACAGTGTGAAACCACTAGCGATAATGATATTGATGACAATCATGTTGAGACGATGACAATATCATCGGAATTTTTTTTTGAGTCTTTGAGAGGAAATAGAGTACTTAATTAACTCGTTATAAATTTAATGATAATTATTTTTTGATGGTTTGGCATGGAGTCTGAGTTAGTATCTAGAAGAGACAAGAATATACTCGAATTTGTTTTTATTATTTCTTTCTTACTTCTTTGATGATTTTCTAGTTTACTAATTACATCTATTGTCACATGACACTTTCTATTACCACCTCAAGAACATTCTAGACCTATTCAACTCATACAAAATATATAGAAATTTTTACACGTACAAGTCATTGTTAACCGCTAGAATCAAACATATAGGACTTCAAGAACGATACGAATATCGATTGTTAAAATTTTAGATGGCCGGTCCGAACCGTTTAATATGATCTCTATATTAAAATATCCTTGAAAATCATATTTTATATTTTTTTTAAATTTTCTAACTACTTTTTTCGAATTTTCAAAATTGGAGGGTTCATAACTTTTTAGATTGAGCATATTCAAAAATTAAAAAAAAATAGTAAAATAAAATTGAAAAAATATAAAATTTAGTCTCTACAGAGATTTTATTATGGAGAACAATTTAAGCAATGTCACCCATTCTTTTTTCCAGTCAAATATTATTTCATACACTTTTATTGTTATGTGGTTCATTTTTTTTTATGAAATTAAATCACTATTTGAACCCATAAAATTGCAAAGTAATTTCATTGATGATCCCCACACTACAACAAAAAAGATTATTAGTACCGGCTCATTAGTACCGGTTTTTAAGAAAACCGGTACTAATAATAAATCATGGCATTTTCGTAATTGTTAGATATATTATTTAGTACCGGTTTTTTTAAAAAACCGGTACTAAAAATCGTCTAAAAAAATAAAAAAAACGTTTTTATTTTAGTACCGGTTTTTTATAAAAAACCGGTACTAATTAATTGATTTTTAGTACCGGTTTTTTATAAAAAACCGGTACTAAAGGTTTGAATTTATTAAAAAAAACCGTTATATTTTTAGTACCGGTTTTTTATAAAAAACCGGTACTAAAAATCAATTAATTACTGCCGGTTTTTTATAAAAAACCGGTACTAAATATTTAAAGAATAAAAAAAAACCGTTATATTTTTAGTACCGGTTTTTTATAAAAAACCGGTACTAATTAATTGATTTTTAGTACCGGTTTTTTATAAAAAACCGGTACTAAAAATATAACGGTTTTTTTTATTTTTAAGCGATTTTTAGTACCGGTTTTTTATAAAAAACCGGTACTAATATATTTATTTTTAGTATCAGTTTTTTATAAAAAACCGGTACTAAATTAAAAATTGTTTTTTTTTATTTTTAAAAATTGTTTTTTGGTCGCCAGATCAATATAAACCCTAGAGAAAACTAGAGATTAGCTAACTATCCTCACTCCTCAAGTCACCTTAGTTGTCGCTCTCTCTCCTCCTCCTCCTCTCTACAAATCGTGCTCCCTTTTCTCCTCTAACCCTGGTTGGTTGATCGCGGCGCCTCCGCCTCAGCACCTTTAGCACACGTCTCTCTCAGCCTCCGTATACCTGAAAAGCACGATCTAAGTAAGAATTATCTTTTTTCTGTAACTCTAAGCCGTAATTTTGCTATCTTTGTTTATTTTAAGGTTAATTTGTTAGCTAATTTCTTGCTATTATGGTTTAATTGGTTTAATTTGTTTTGTAATTTTTCGCTAATTTTGCTATTTTGGTTAATTTGGTTTAAAGTAGAGAATCCAAACTAAGTTATCTAATTTATGTAATGCTTTCCCGTTTAAAATATCTCATATGAGCACCCATTACAGCACTGATTGACTCAAGAAACTTATACTTCTTTTTACTATATCTATTTACAATTGCTTTTTTTTTTCTTTTGATGAAATTGTTTCTTCATTTTTATTTTCACTTCTGGTTTATACCTAGTTTTAGCTAATCTGTTTTTTTTTTTTTAATTCATTTAGTACCGGTTTTTTATAAAAAACCGGTACTAAATTGATTAAAAATTTCGGTTTTTTTTAATTAATTTAGTACCGGTTTTTTATAAAAAACCGGTACTAAATTGAATAAAAAAAATTTCGGTTTTTTTAATTAATTTAGTACCGGTTTTTTATAAAAAACCGGTACTAAATTGAATAAAAAAAATTTCGGTTTTTTAATTAATTTAGTACCGGTTTTTTATAAAAAACCGGTACTAAATTGAATAAAAAAATTTCGGTTTTTTTAATTAATTTAGTACCGGTTTTTTATAAAAAACCGGTACTAAATTGAATAAAAAAAATTTCGGTTTTTTTTAATTAATTTAGTACCGATTTTTTATAAAAAACCGGTACTAAATTGAATAAAAAATTTTCGGTTTTTTAATTAAAATAGTACCGGTTTTTTATAAAAAACCGGTACTAAATTGAATAAAAAAATTGCGGTTTTTTTAAATTAAATTAGTACCGGTTTTTTATAAAAAACCGGTACTAAATATAATATTTTTAGTACCGGTTTTTTATAAAAAACCGGTACTAATAGTGCTTGCCGCCACTTTCCTAAGCCTCCTAGTACCGGCTTATTAGTACCGGTTTTTTATTGATTTTAGTACCCCCTATTATTAGTACCGCTGCAAAACCGGTACTAATGATAGAAAAAAAACCGGTACTATTAATTTTATTTGGCGTAGTGCCACGATTAACAATTCATTTTTCTTAGGGTCAAAATTCATTTTTTTACATGACAAATTTATCAAAATTGATAAATAATAATTATATAATCTATATTAATTTGAGTGAACTCCATTCAAAATTTTTCTTGCCTCTCCATTGGATCCGCCATTCTAATAATCTAAAAGTTAAAAGTTTATCATGTTGGTCAGGTGGATGTAAAGAAAGTCAATTGCATCTGACAAAACCCATGGAAAATGCATCAGTTGCATCTGTTATGCCCATGCAACCTTGCATCGATTTAATTGATGCAAATAAATACGCCCATGCAATTGAAATGCCCATGCAACCGAGCATTTGCAAGGAAGCCAATTGCATCGGTCCGACTGCATCAGTGTAGCGGATGCAGAACGCATGTTGCATGGACACTTGGGATGCAACCAGCCCATGCAATTGCTGCAGTTTCCTGTAGTGTACATATTGGACACCAGTCACTTCCTAACCTAGACAAAAGTTTTTGCAACTAGTAGAAATTTGTAAAACTTGGACTGTTGTCGTTAAAAAAAATTTTAATACGCCATCCAAGTAGGCGGTCTACAAAATTGGTACGCACATAAGGCGCAAGAGACTGCAATATTGGAAAATTTTGATGGATGCCTCCTGATTTTTCAAGTGCAATTGAAATTTGAAAGTTGGCGTCTCCACTATTTATACTCGTGCGTAATTTTAGTTATTTTTTTTTTAGGTTAGTGCAGACATGACAATGCACGTCCGTATGCAATGACATATGAGAAAGTTTATTTTTGGCAACATATGAGAAAATTGTGACAGCCAATGCAACACGTAAGGTATATAGATGGACTAAAAAATATTTGGCACGAGCCTAAATACGTAGGTCCTTGATATCTGCTGCTGTTGGCATTTTAGTTTTAAGAACAAAATAGAAGTTAAAGTTATCTTCTTTTCTACACGCACACATATATAGAGAGAGTTTTGTTACGGTGAGTTGCGAATATCAAAACTCTTAGATTTAGTTCAAAATGACCGATTCAAACCATTTAATATGATCTTTCTATTAAAATCTTCAGACCAAATTTTACATTTTTTTTCGAAATTTTTAAGTATTTTTTTAAAATTTTAGAAAATCGTTAATCTAATTAGTTCTAAATCGTTCAAAAACAGCAGTTTTTAAAATTTCGAAAAAAAATACTTAAAATTTTTAAAAAATATATTGAATTTGCTCTGCATGGAGCTAGATTTCAATAGGAAGATCATATTGGACGGTTTGGATCGGCCATTTTGAACTAGATCTAGGAGTTTTGATCGCAACTCACTGACTCTTTAGTGAGTTGCAACTCACCATAGCAAAATTCTATACATGTATATAGAAAATGACTAACGCACCATCGATGGCACGTGCCATCGATTTTCTATCGACTCATTTTTCAAGATTCAAATTTCAAACGGTCGATTCAAACCGTTCAAGTTGAGTAAGAAATTTGAATTTCTTTATAACTATGTAGATGCTCTAAATCATGTGCACGCTAAATAAATTTAATGCCGCGATGTCAGCTTCAAATTTAGGAAAATATTGGCAAAAAAAAATGAAAGCAGTAGATTTGCCAAAAGTAGAGCTTTAATAAAACTGTTCAGCTTTAGCTGAATTGGAGCAGCAGTTGTGAACAGTGCAAAGTGCAAATCCAACTTCAGAAAATTTAGAGTTGGATCGCTACTTACAGGCCCAGTACAATACACACCTTATGGAGACATGACAATGCACGTCCGTATGCAATGACATATGAGAAAGTTTATTTTTGGCAACATATGAGAAAATTGTGACAGCCAATGCAACACGTAAGGTATATAGATGGACTAAAAAATATTTGGCACGAGCCTAAATACGTAGGTCCTTGATATCTGCTGCTGTTGGCATTTTAGTTTTAAGAACAAAATAGAAGTTAAAGTTATCTTCTTTTCTACACGCACACATATATAGAGAGAGTTTTGTTACGGTGAGTTGCGAATATCAAAACTCTTAGATTTAGTTCAAAATGACCGATTCAAACCATTTAATATGATCTTTCTATTAAAATCTTCAGACCAAATTTTACATTTTTTTTCGAAATTTTTAAGTATTTTTTTAAAATTTTAGAAAATCGTTAATCTAATTAGTTCTAAATCGTTCAAAAACAGCAGTTTTTAAAATTTCGAAAAAAAATACTTAAAATTTTTAAAAAATATATTGAATTTGCTCTGCATGGAGCTAGATTTCAATAGGAAGATCATATTGGACGGTTTGGATCGGCCATTTTGAACTAGATCTAGGAGTTTTGATCGCAACTCACTGACTCTTTAGTGAGTTGCAACTCACCATAGCAAAATTCTATACATGTATATAGAAAATGACTAACGCACCATCGATGGCACGTGCCATCGATTTTCTATCGACTCATTTTTCAAGATTCAAATTTCAAACGGTCGATTCAAACCGTTCAAGTTGAGTAAGAAATTTGAATTTCTTTATAACTATGTAGATGCTCTAAATCATGTGCACGCTAAATAAATTTAATGCCGCGATGTCAGCTTCAAATTTAGGAAAATATTGGCAAAAAAAAATGAAAGCAGTAGATTTGCCAAAAGTAGAGCTTTAATAAAACTGTTCAGCTTTAGCTGAATTGGAGCAGCAGTTGTGAACAGTGCAAAGTGCAAATCCAACTTCAGAAAATTTAGAGTTGGATCGCTACTTACAGGCCCAGTACAATACACACCTTATGGAGATTGAGGCATACTAGAGAACGATGCGGTGATTACAGATGAAAAGTCAATCAGGAGGATCAAGGCTACTGCGATAATGATATTGATGACAATCATGTTGAGACGATGACAATATCATCAGGAGGATCAAGGCTACTGCGATAATGATATTGATGACAATCATGTTGAGACGATGACAATATCATCAGGAGGATCAAGGCTACGATGCGGTGATTACAGATGAAAAGTCAATCGTGTGCTCGCATTATATGGATTTCCAGGGGCTTACATGGAGTGGATCAAGGCTTGTGTGACAACAGCTAGATTTTACATTCTAAATTTTAATGGTCATGCAGATGGCTTTATTGTTCCTAAGAGGGGTCTTAGTCTCTTAGACAAGGATGTGCACTTTCTCCATACTTTATCTTATGTATGGACATCTTGTCTAGGCAATTAGCTTTTCAAGCGGAAAGAAGGTTTATCACAGGCGTCAGGTTGTCACGCACTGCTCCTGTTCTAGCATCCATTATGTTTGCTGATGAACTTGTCGTGTTTGGGGAAGCAACCTACAAGCTATCAGAACCCAGGAGATCTTGCAGCATTTCCGTTCCGTGTCGGGTCAAAGAGTGGGGAGTGAAAAATCTAGTTTATGGTTTTCAAAGAACACTCCTCAACAAGAGAAGGTTTGTGTCATGCGAATACTTAATGCGTCCCTTGGAGATAGCTCACAGATTTACCTTGGTGTCCCCGTATTGGCCTCTAAACCCTCTCACTTCAACCAGCTTGTACTTAAAGTGCAAACTAAACTCAATTCCTGGACATCCAAGACACTCTCGCAAGCAGCCAAGGTGGTCCCGATACGATCAGTAATTAAGCCTCTTATAGTTTTCAATACTGCCGGGGGCCCACTACCGAGCACAATTGCCTCAAAAATTGATGCCATGGTCAGAAGTTTCTTTTGGGAGAGTGGGGGGAGGCAAAAGATGCATCTTGTATCCTGGCAGCAGATTACTTTGCACAAAAGTCAGGGAGGTTTGGGCATCAGGACTTCTCGTGTTATTAATGAGGCAATGATTTTGAGGATATTGTGGAAGTTGGGATGCAAAGAACATGATAGAGAGCTCTGGGTTCAAATCCTGAAAACCAAATATCTTCAAAACAAGAGTCTATGGCTATGTGGAGAGCCAGGTGATTGCTCCAAGTTATGGAGAGCGATTTTACAGCACCATCCATTGTTGAAGCCGTACGTTGCTTGGAAAATAGAACGGGGTGACAAATGTCATGCTTTCGGGGAGCCTTGGCATAGGGCCTGGCAAGCATTGATGCCAACAAGTGCACTCCAAAGGAGTCTGACAATTCGTGATCTCACCGAGAATGACGGTACTGTATGGTCGCATGATAGACTGGCAAACAATTTCGCACAGCGGCTTCAATCATGATCATTTCAACTTACCCTCGACTACCCACTGCCGGTGCCATAAGGGAGGACAGGTTGCTCTATACGAGGTCCAGTACAGGGATTTTAAGTTCTAAGGAGGCTTGCAAGCTAATCCGAGGGGATGCACCGCCGTGCCCGGCAAACATCACGGGGATTTATAAAATTATTTGGCACTGCCCGGGCTTGCTACCAAAAATCAGACTGTTCGTTTGGAAATTTATAAATGAAGCACTACCAGTGAGGGGTTCTTGTGTAAGCAGGATGGGTTTGCAAGTGCTGTAGTGTCCAGTTTGTGGCGACGGTCCAGATTTATCGCTGCATGCTCTCTTTCACTGACCTTTTGCTGAATCTTTCCGGTTTGCCTCACAATTATCCATCCGTACCCAACAACTCCCGACTGACACAGTAAGCTTGTTCTCCTCCATATGCCAAACTTTACAAGGTGAATCTTTTGTTTCATTCGTGAATCATCTTTGGGCACTTTGGAAGTACAGATGCTCGCACATATTTGAGGGGACTAGGCTTAATCAGATGGCTGTCTCAAAAATGGCTCAAGCATATAAGTATATAACAACTGGTCAAGAATTGCCTCTTCCCTGGTCACCCCAAGGTCACTGAAGCACTTGTAGAAGGCAAGCCAAGACAGTGCACAAGAAGGTTGCTCATGCTATGTGGATGGTTCTTTTCGGCACCCAAATACTGCAGGTTGGGCTGTCATCATGTTTCATCAGGGATCTTTAATTAGATATTATATTGGATCAGGGGATTCCACCTCAGCTATGCATTCTTTGAGATCTTATCTTTACATGGGGATGGGCCTGAACAGCTGCACTTTCTTCACGGACTGCTTGCAACTCCATCAAGTTCTAAATCAACAACTGTGCCATGGCAGGAATACAATGCTATCATTGACCTACTTATAGTGTTCAGGAGCCAATCAAATTTCATTTGCAGCTACATACCGAGAGAAAACAATTTAGAGCCGCATCAATTGGCTAACTATGTTAGGATCAATGGAATTACATGTACTGGGTTCACTTACCCAACCTTTTCTTTTAGTTCGGATCATGTAACAGAATTGTAATCCTATTTTCTTGGGTTTTTAATGAAATCATGCCTACGGGCCTTTAACACCAAAAAAAATTTATAAATATATAATTCATACCATGTTAAATAAAGTGGATATACATACTGATTATTTTATAATTAGCTCATCATGTAACAGTACTATATCCATACTCTAGAAGATAATTAACAAATACAAATTCATATAAAATAATAAATTTATGCATTTCATTTAATTCCATAAAATTCGTTGCTATGATGTAATTAATTATAAAGTTGTATTAATAGTAATTTAATATTTAAAATAATGAGTCCAATAGATATAAATTTGTTTGTATTTAATGAAATTATTATATAATGGCTCATGCACGATTATATATATTTTATGCAATGATGAAGAACTTTTTGATTGGAACTACATGCTTGGGGACCAACCAACTTGTTTCCTCTCTTATATATGCAAGTTGGTTTCTCTTAATTTACTGCCTTCGCCTTGTGATGGAAGAACTCTAGCTAATAATCAAATGGTATTCATAAGACCTCGGGGAGTGGAGTATGATAGAAGTTACTTTACTTTTTTTTCTCATGAAATGATAAGGACGCAAGTGAAAGTTTACCTGACTAGATATATTTATGTTTCTAGCCTACACTAATTGGGGAAAAGAACCGCATCCTTGCAAACTGTCTCGCAACCTTTGTGAATTACAACGTAGTACGATGTTCTTTATATATATGTTATGTCCTTATTCATGTCAACTTAATTGATTCATCGTTCAAGTGGCTTCATTGTACGAAACATATACATATCAAGCCACTCGCAATATTTTTCTTCAGTCTAAATTAATAGGCCCTCATTCGGTTTCAAAAGGGCCACGGGAACTAATTATGATGATTGATCCAAGGTAGGTATGCAAGTGCAAGATAATATATAACAGGAAGAGATAACCAAACATAGCCTTAAAGCACTTCATAACTAATGGTTTTGAATCCCATCCCACGTAATTACCAACATATATATACACCTCAAATATCCAACTCTAAACATGTAGAGATCATCAGATGAGAGCATGCATATCTGATCCCTCATAATAAGACTGAAACCACATGCCAGATCTATTTACAAACAGTCTATAGAACAGAGGAACTATTAACAAACCTCAGTCTCAAACTTCAAACAAATCCCCATACTGAAGAGCTCCTGGTACAGTAACTTGGCTCCGTATGGCACATTGGCTCTCATGATATTTTCAGATGACTCACAAAATGCACAGTATGGGCCCCGCACCTTCTTCCTATCACTCAGCAGCCTCATGGTGACATTAGCAACACTCTTGCATGTCCGACAGATGTGCATATGGGAGGAATCACTGAGCGTGAAGAGCCTCTCGTGGATGTTGGCAGCAGCACCATGGGCCAGGAGACAGTCACGTTCCATCTCACCAACCTTGACACCACCAAAGCGCTTGCGGTCAGCCACAGGCTGACGTGTCAGTGGGTGCACAGGGCCAGTGTTCCGGTACTTTACCTTGTCCTCTGCCATATGGTTCAGCCGCTGATAGAATGTGGGTCCAATGAATATGAGAGACTCCACCATCTCTCCTGTGCACCCATTAAGCACTCTTTCACTACCCCATCTTGCAAATCCAGCTCTGAAATTTAAAAGAAAAGGTGCATGTAAATTTACGGACATATACAACATATGATGATGGAACAGGCGAGGTCTCCATCAAGCTATTAGGTACTACACATATCAGTTCCAATACTGGCTGATCCAACAAAGTTTAAACAAAACACAAAATGTTAAAGCAAAGAATATGTGCTACTGCATGAAAAAGGCCAGATAAAGACAAATGCAAATACAGGCCATTGCATGAAATGGCCAGATATTCACAAATATTGGGCACTGCATATAAAAATCCAAATAATCCCAGGTACTAAAATAACTATGAATACCACTGCATGTAAAGATCCAAATACTGGCCACTGCATGAAACAAGCATCCAAAAAGTGAGTTCGATAAATAGCAGTTGAGTAACAAGGCCTGGAATCCAGTTTTGCAACCTAACATTTCCAAATAACTTACATAACAGTAAGATCATAATTAAAAGCACTCTAGCGATAATGGTAACATTTACTTGTGTAGCTGTTCAGTGATGTCCTCAACAGATGCGGTGGTGAATGGGGTAGCATATCTGATGTTACCATCCAGTGCTATACCCTTTCCCAGAGCAGCTTCTAGCAGTTGGCCTGGGGTCTGACGAGTTGGGAAGGCATGTGGGTTTATCACAATGTCTGGAACTATCCCTTGATGAGTGAAGGGAAAATTCTCTTGAGACTCCAGAAAGCCGACCACGCCCTTCTGACCATGCATGCTGGAGAATTTGTCTCCAAGGCATGGGGATCGAACCTGAAATACAGAATTAGTAAGTGCATTCATTTTTTTAGAAGTTACTCTAAAAGAATAAAGTTAGTAAGGAAGTTCAGGAAGAAGCATGATAGCAAGGGCTCACAAAGAAGTTGCAGAAAGCTCTGTTTAATTTAATTCTTGAGTGGTTAACAAGGAAAAATCCTTGTCGTGTTGTTCTAACTTTTAATAGTCAGTTGTGTGTTTACCAAGAGAGTTGATTTTGAACTTCAAAAGAAATGACAGACTTTTTTCTAGTTGTGAAAAAGAGGATTTTTTTACAATATATAAAAATAAATTTCCAAACTTTTGTTTATCAAAACACGAACATATTTAAAGCTAAATTTATCAATCATTCAGAACTACCTGTCTAAGCGTGACAAATGCAAAGTTCTTGTCATTGTCATTTGAAGAGAGAACTACTTTTTGAACATAACCCTTTTCAGTGTGCTTCAATTTAATACTAAAATCCTTTCCCGACTCAGAAACCTTCCCAATCAAAATGTCCCCACTCTGGAGGCTGGTGCGTACAAATGGCAAACCATCATCATCAAGACAATCCACCCGACCTATTTTGCTTTCTATTTTGCCAAAACTGACCCTGTCCTTTGTCTTGAGACGTTTGCTCGGCTCCTCGCCATCAACTTCAGTTTTGTACGTTCTATGGTGTTCAGTGCGAAACATCCCTCTCTGAAGCGATGCCTTGTTCATCACAATAGAGTCTTCCTGGTTGTATCCATGATGCACGTTCACAGCTACAATTGCATTTTGACCATTGAAAAACTCAGGATGACCGAGACAGTCAGCAAGAAATGTCTTGAAGAGGGGCTTCTGTGGGTAGTACATTTGGTGGGACAGTGTGTCAACCCTTATGTTAGGATTAGTAGTAGAGTACCCAATAGCCTGTTGAGAATGCTTCTCAGCCTGATACTGAACCCTCTTTGCAAAGTTGTGGTTTGCAAAAGGAATTAAACCACAACTCAGGCCAAGTAAGAAGGATTGGTCAAACTCAAGATGTGAGTATTTGGGGATAGGTTTCCCCGCTTCTTCAGAAAACAGATACTTGATTCCCCATGCTGACTGGATATCCTCCTCTTCTTCCGCACCGATCAATTCAACAATTTCTTGGTCCATGAGGGACTGAAATGAGAAACATTCACTTGCCTGTGGTGCTTGAATTTTCTCTAGGTTCTCCACTATGAGAAGTGGGCGGAGAATTCTACCCAAATCAGAGAAAATACGCACTTCTCTCTGGTGCCGATCTCTTTTTATTTCAACCTAATAATGTACGAGGCAATTAGATAGAATTCCATAAATATTATAGATCTAAATAAAGACGGAACATCCCATCATAGTTTTCTGGACCAGGAAGAGGCACTTTATTGAGCAGCCCCAAAACTGCAGCATAATTCTACTAGAGCCATGTCTGTTCACTGTACCAGCTGCATAACTGAGTTTTACAACCAACTCATCCTATAGCTAGTGTGATCTATTTACATACAATCAACTTGCCATGAAATACTATTACAAGTACATTTACAGGAGTCATGAATAAGGGCAATGGATGTCAGGAAAATGGTCTCCAACAAAAACTAGGTCAGTTCCAACCAATTACCTACCACTACCAGTACTGACTTAAAAAATATTTCCTTTTACCATATCTGATAAATTTGTTTACATTTCAACCAACATCTAATTTTTTTTTTAATAGTAGCTACTGCTAACCTGTGGATTGATAATTTTGGAACGGCGCATTGATCTGAGCTTTGAAACAAACTCAGCTGAGTCGGAGCATACTCCAACCCATTGTCCATTTAAAAAGACTTTGTCACTCTTGTTAACATCAGATAGAGAAATGGTATCCAGTTTTATCATGCCAATAGACACCAAATGCTCCTCCATTGGAGATGTTATCTTCGTGCTCACAAGAGCGGTCACAGCCAAATCTTCACGAGGCCACAATTTTCACCATCTGGAGTGGAAAAGAAGCACAGTTTCCCCCAATAAGACGGGTTTCTGCACATCAGTTATCTTCAAATCAGTAATTATAATTATTTCATTCATTAGACACTAGCAAGATCTAATCACATGAAACAGAAGCGTTAATTAAATGTAAGTAGGGATCACTTATCCTACAAATTGGTACAAGTACCAGCACTAAAGAGATTGCCAAAGAGGCATCTCTTCACCCCTTTTTAGAAAATAGTAAACATTTCTTTTTCTGAATCTTGCCATGAATGCATCTCTTTCTCCATTTTCAGATATAAAAGGAATGTTTCATTCTTATGGGCAATGAAATAAAATTGTTTGCTCCCTGACGTCTATTACAAACATGAACAAAGAGAGTTCAAGCTTATGACTTCAAATGGAAAGAGGTAAAAGCAACATACGGGTCTCTGGCATGTCCAGCCTTTCCAGCATAAGCAACCTGCTGCCGTGTTTTCCTCAAGTCTGCCATTGTCTGCAATGGATTTGTTCTTCTCACCATGTGAACAGTACCTGAGCATCTCTCTTTTCTCTTGTAGGGGTGACACCACATGCCGGTGGAGAACGCACGATTAAGACCGCTTGTCACAATTGAGGAGTCCCAGTAATGTGACAAACCTTTTAGGGGGCAGTCCCCACACAAGTCCCTCTGCATTGATTTTATCATACGCCTCTCGGCATGCCATAAGTGACAACGGAGTTCCCTAGCTATCAGCTCCCCTGCACAGTCCAGCCGCTTGTTTCTGAAAACATATTAGGGACAAGCAATATAAGCTTGCTTGTATAGTTACAAATATAAAATGCAAACTTAAATTCAATGAAGATCTGTAATCACATCTAGAATGATTTGAAGTTTCAATCCTTTTCAACATGCTGGTGCATAATCAAAATTTTTGGACATTTTTAATTGTTGTCAGAAAATTCGAAACAAAAAAGCATAATGGTCATCCCATATGAATTTGGAGGGCTGTAAAGGCTATCCTTTCAGGATCTGAATATGATAACCAAACCTGAAATCATCTTTGTTGTCGCACTTTCGCTTCCCTGAAAATCCAAGAAGCAAGCACTTAACCATGTATCCAAGGAAAAGTGCCTTCTCTCGCTTGCCCTTGATATCTTTAAAAAGATACTTGTCCACATATTCATCAAATGACTCCGAACTCTTCACCAAGCGATCGACATATTCTCTGGCCTTGTCAGCCTTCCTGAAATCCTCACACTGTCCGCTAGCCTCCTTTACTGTTGCCAGAATGATGTCAGCCAAGGAGTCATCCAGGTCCTCAATTCCTATCACATCGAGGACCTCCTTGTCAGACATTAAGCCAAGGGCGAAGAACAAAATCCAGATAGGAAATGTTGTGTAGAGAAAAGACACGGTGATGTATCTTCCTCCAATGAATATCTCTCCCTTCTCCGCACCAGCAAGCTTGCAATAAATACGTCCTCTCTTAAACTCAGTGACATACCCAACACTCCAAGATGGGGTGTTTGTGAGCCAGATGCGCGTAAGGCATCTCTGTTCCTGTGCTATGAATGTCTGCCAGAGCTCAAAAGGTCATACACAGAAAAACGGCAGCTCGAAGGATGCCAATGCACTTTTCTTTAATATTAAATATTATATCACTTAGTGCATAAGTGGTTAACTAGTCTCGAACTTACGATTAATTTACTCAATCATAGCACCTTTAAACTTCCTCAGCAGGAAAAATAAAGAAAATATTTCTTGAGCAATATTACGAACTACATATTACACACTCTCGAAAGGGAGAGGGAAAAAAAAAGAAGAAGAAAAGGAGCAGAAGACACAACGACAGACATGCCATGGCACGATGCAACTAAATATTTAAAGAAAAAATCAACAAAAATGCAGCTTCATAAAATAGACGAGTACCTTTTCCATGCCTTTAATTAGAAAGTAACCACCTGGCTCAGAAAGGTAATCCCCTTTTTCATGTGTGTTCAGCCAGCAAAGAATAGAACAAACCATGACTGGTATCCTGCCTATCATGATCTCCTCGGTCACATCATACAACACCTTTCGGCCAGTGTAGGTCTCCTTCCCTGAAGATGATGACCCAGTCTCCAGATTGTTACTCCAGTCATGTGTATATACCTACAAATGCAACATTGCTTGAAATAAGAGAATTGCTGTACTTCAGTATTTTTACTTACATAACTTTTGTACATTACTCAATAGAATAGTGTTAAAGCGAATGACACAAAACATTTTCCCTTGACATTGGAAGGATCACAACCTCAATATATGAATTTTTAACAAATTTTTTTTGTAAAAAAAAAAAGAGAATAAGAAAGTTTAATACATAGGCTCATGTTTTGACTACAGATTTCGATACCCATAAAAACACTCGAGAGGTTATTAATGTTCTTCCATTTGTAAACACGTGGAACTATAATCATAAACAGTCCCAAAAATATCTAATCAGGTATCTTTAATCCTTATTTGTTCCTAAAACTCTCTACAAAGTACTTAACCTAGACTCTCTTTTATTAACATCTACAGATATGACTAAACTACCCGAACTATTATCTCAATGAATAACTTTTAACCATGAAACTGTCTTGCAACTGCCAAATCAATGTTGTGTGTGCTTCAACCAGATTATTATAGACCAAGAAAAGACACGGGCCATCGTAGCAAGAAATGATAGTGTCCACACCTAACTGGAGGTATCCTTTTCAATCATCCTCTCAAAAAAGAAAAAAAGGGGGGACTCAAAATGAAAATGCCCAAAAACACTTTTTAAGTTGTCTTTGTTACCTGAACCTTCACTTTCACATAGAGCGGTGCAGAGTAAGTCATATTTTGCAACCTGGCATGTGTGAGTGTCATCTTAACCTCCTCAGTCTTGTCACCCTTGTTATTCGAAAATGTGGGGCTCTTTAGGCAGACTTGGCCGAATGAGATGGCTATATGTTTGTGTGGTGAATCAGCTATTTTGGAGGGGCTATCAAGCTTAAACTGACCTAAGGAATCAAACAAGTCTTGAATACCACGGTTTACAAAGTGGTTGTACGAGCTGATTTGGTGGCTGATGAGGCCAAATTCTCTGAAGAAGGCCTGTGCCGCCTGCTTAGAGAATTTCTCAAGTTTTTGAATGTGTGTTACTGGATCATGGTCAATGTCCATTTCTATGGGCTTTCCAGAGGTCGGGGCATTGTCAGCCATTTTGAGAAGAAAAATTACTCTTTACCACCTCAAGACAGAAAAATTAATTAGCCTAGCGGTAATGGTTCAAAGAGAATTTATATGATTAAAATCTATATGCCTTATTTCATCCAGAACAGTAAAAAAGTAGTAAAAGCAAATGGAACCAAAAGACAAAATTTGAGTAATACCTTGGAAGAGATACTGATACTGATAGCTGCTAGCTGCTAGCTAGGGTTTTAGAGCGACAAGCGACAAGAGATACTGATGCTCGAGGTTCGTCGCCTCGCCTTGGTTATACTTATTTCTGTTTAAGGAAATGGTATTGTATTTATGTTTGTGTATTGGGAATTAAACTTCTTTTCCGAATTTGTCCCTATTGTAATGTCCGTTGGAAATTGGAAGAAACAAAAACACAAAAAAATAAAAATAAGACAGACTGACAGCGGTGGGAACTCAACTGGGTAGTGAAGCGGCAAGTGGGTATGCGTACTCTTTTTGGGTGTGTTTGGATATTACGTACTCTTGTTTTAGAACTAAATAACATTAAATATAAAAGATGTTGGAGAAAATTTGAACAACACGGCAATTAGATTTAATTATTTGCGCTCTTAAATTAATACTTTTATAATATAAGTAATAAGGATTTGTGGCATTTTTTGCAGTGATGTATTACTCATTTCCAAAAAATAAGTGATGTAAAATGTTTGGTAAGTATAATTGTCCTGAAAAGCCAGTTATTTGAGCTAAGCTTGCAAACTGGCGAGGACTTGACCTTTAAATTAAATTAGAGTAACCTACATATGGATTTGCATGCTGTCAAATTAGGTTCCGCTTATACTCTAATCGAAAACTTAAAAATAGGCGTAGGAATTGGATTCGGAATTCCTTTTCTCTGATCGGCACAAGGGTTGGGTTGGCACTAAAGGAATCGGATAATGATGGGATCTGACGCAAATTAGGTTTCAGAACCTACATATCGATTTGCATGCTGTCAAATTAGGTTCCACTTCTCGCTTCTCGCTGCTTTTCGATCAACGCAATAGATTTGAGAAAAATTTGCTTCTTCTTTCTACTCCATTCGAATCCTTTCTTGTCAAGGTTGACACCAAATTTGGCGGATGAAAAGAAAAATTCTGGGGTTACAAACTCAATTAAGCGTGAAGAGTTAGTTCATTGGGCCTAATTAAAACAAAGCCCAGTAAGCAAACAGGCTGCATTCTGAAGGTTAAGACTAGATGCATTGGAAAGGGACCCACTTGTCTGAGGAACAATCAATTAGAGAGGTTTAATTAGCAGATTAAGAGTGCTTGAGTGTAATAAATGCGTTGGTTTAGTCAGTTAGTCTGTTAAAAACATAATGGTATTGATTTGTGTGTTAGTTAGCTAATTCGGAGTAGAGATATGCTAAAATAAGTCGTGACTGACGGATGAGACCGTCAGCTACGATCAAATTTCAATTTTCGAGATTTTAACATTTAATCCAAACCATTCAATGTGTTCTCCATATTGAAATCTCGTTGGAGAAAAAATTTTATATTTTTCTGAAATTCATTATTATTTGTTTGGTATTTTACAAAATTCTTAATCTGAATAATTCTGGACCTTTCATTAACTATGATTTTTAAAAATCTCAAAAAAAATAGTAAATAAAATCAGAAAAATGTAAAATTTGGTCTCCAATGAAATTTCAATATGGAGAACACATTGAATGGTTCATATTAGCCATTAGAATCTCCAAAATTGAGATATAATCGCAGCTGACGGGTCCATCCGTCAGTCGTGACTGATTTTAGCAAAAGGGAAAAGTCGTAAATTTGTAATTCATTCATCAAGAAAATATTTCATTTACAAATCTCTCTCTTCCTGAAACACTCCCACTCTTATCTTCCCTTTCAATTCTCTCCAAATTTCTCTCCTTTAAGCTAAATTCAACCTCAGCCCATAGCTGGGACATTACATTTTTTTTCTCGCATTTGTCGATCATAGTGTTAGTCTTCATTTTAGATTAATCATTGCTCGTTTAGAAAAACGTATAAGAAGTATAAAATGGGTGGTGTTGACTGTTGAGGGAATCTAAGCCCAAGGTTCTTAACCAACCCCAATGACAGTTGGGTTTTGTCAAGTTAATTAAGAGGAATAGATAAATATTGGGCCAGACATAAATAAATTAAACCCACGGTTATGTCGAATTAAAACTCAAAAATTATTATGTGCAACCTGACAAAAGATACTATATTTGCCAAAAGATTGATCAATAATAAAATTAAAAAACGTCAAGCGGATTCGCTCTAGAGAGGGAAAGCCTAATGACAAAGGGTGTTTGTTTCATTCATAAAAGGCTTATGCAATATTTATGTAATCAAATACACGTTACATAAGATTCCATAAAAATGCATAACTTATTACACTCGAGGTCAGCAGAGTGTTAATTTTCGATCCGAACCGTTCAATCTAATCTCGACGATTAAATTTATTCGGACCTATCAATCTAGTTTATTCTCGGAGCATCCATTATTGATTAGACAGTTGAGATCGAAAGTTAGCACTCCGCTGATCTTAAAGGTCTGTGATTCCTTCTATGCTTCTGGGAGTATGGACACTGGCGCAACTCTTTTTAATATCTTTTTCTTTTTTTTAACTTTATAAATGTAAATTTTATTTTAACACAAAAGTTACGGGATTGATCCCTACTTTTCATAGAAAATTTTTAAAAAATTCCCCATACATTTCAATGTATATATTTGCAAATTTAAGCTGCAATTTTTATGACTTGGGACATTTGTTGTTAGTATAATGACGCATTGAATTCCCGTTCCTATCCCAACTTTTTGTTATTAAACCTAGAAAAAATATCATAAAATACGAAGTTACAAAAAGAATAATAATAATAATAAAGACTGCGAAATTAATTATGCTTATGACAACAAACATTTCTTTATTGAAACAATATGTCCGAAATAGTAGTAAGTGATGTCTATTGATTAAATAAAACAAATCGATAGTAATGGTGGCGACTGCGCACATTTTGGTCAAGTAACTGCGATTGACATGATGACATGGCAACGCACACGTGAGTACGTGACACACCATGTGAGATTTAAGTTAACACTGGTTAAATAAAACTAGTGCTAATTTTGTGTGTTCCGCGATTTATTTTCCAAAATTATTTTATTTAAGAATTTGTACAGTAAAAATTTTAATATAAAGAATTAATTAATTTTTTTAAATAAGAAGAAAGTTCGTACGCGTTTTATAAAAGCGTACATTATCTCTCCTTCCTACCCGTTTATAAAACGCGCTCGAAGGCTTCGAACGCGTTTTATAAACGGGTAGGAAGGGGAATAAATTCACCACTTCAGTTACGCCTTTTGAGGCCGGTCAGACCTTAGTACCCGTTTATAAAACGCGTTCAGAGCCTTCGAGCGCGTTTTATAAACGGGTAGGAAGGCGTAAATTTTTCGAAATGGAGTTATTACCGTTTTTTCCAAAATTAATAGGAAAATCAATGTGAAAATTAAGGTTAAATTTATTTTTATTACAATTTAGGTTAAATTTATAATTTTTAAAATATCACATTTAATTTCATATTAATTTTATTTAAAAATGACATTCGAATATTAATTTTAACATTAATTTTTTTCGCATTAATTTTATTTAAAATTCGTATTTCAATATTCATTTTCATAATAATTTTCGTATTAATTTAAAAATGCAATTGGATTATTAATTTTTACATTAATTTTCGCATTAATTTTATTTAAAATTCATATTAGAATATTTATTTTCAGAATAATTTTATTTAAAAATGGTATTGGAAAATTCATATTAGGAATGCGTAAATTTTTCGAAATGGAGTTATTACTATTTTTTTCAAAATTAATAGGAAAATTAATGTGAAAATTTAGGTTAAATTTATTTTTATTACAATTTTTATAATATCACATTTAATTTCATATCAATTTTATTTAAAAATGACATTAAAATATTAATTTTTTAGCATTAATTTTATTTAAAATTAATATTTCAATATTTATTTTCATAATAATTTTCGTATTAATTTAAAAATGCTATTGGATTATTAATTTGTACATTAATTTTCGCATTAATTTTATTTAAAATTCATATTAGAATATTTATTTTCAGAATAATTTTATTTAAAAATGGTATTGGAAAATTAATTTTCACATTAATTTTCCTATTAATTTCGAAAAAAACGGTAATAACTCCATTTCGAAAAATTTACGCCTTCCTACCCGTTTATAAAACGCGCTCGAAGGCTCCGAACGCGTTTTATAAACGGGTACGAAGGTCTAACCACCCTTTGAAGCGGTGAATTTATTTCCCTTCCTACCGGTTTATAAAACGCGTTCGAAACTTTCGAGCGTGTTTTATAAACGGATAGGAAGGAGAGATAATGTACGCTTTTATAAAACGCGTACGAACTTTCTTCTTATTAAAAAAAATAAATTAATTCTTTGTATTAAAATTTTTACTGTACAAATTCTTAAATAAAATAATTTCAGATTTATTTTTATCTGTACATGTTATGAAACGCTTTCGTAATGAATATGAATATGTTACGAGATGCTTTTGTAAACACATATGCATTGTGATCATTATAATAAAATAAGATGGAGAATTTTGTTGTCAGGATTTTATGATTAAATGACAATAATAAATCGAAACTGTCTATAGTTTTGATAATTAACAATGAACATTAATTATTAGAAAAGACTAGTATACAAGTTAAGCGATGATTAAGTTCTACAAATCATAAGTAAGGAGTTACTAACTTAATTGTGTATGTATATGTTACTGGAATATAGTAAAGGACATGACCCAATGAAATAAATATATGGATTATGTTACGTGTCATTATTTATTTCATAAGTGTTTGATTTTGAGTTTGAGATGGTCCAGTTTTTCCACATGAGGATAGGTTCAATAAATATCGTCTAACGTTGATTCCTGATAAGGGCTGCTATACAGACTTTATTTATGCTCTCTTGAATTGTGCGGGGAGAAACTGATCATCATGATAACTATATGTCCCTCGCTAGTTTACCTAACGAGTGATGATATCCACTGGGCCCCTTGATGGAGATGGATTGTTTGCTATCAACTTATGCAATCATCTCTAGATCAAGAAACATGTAATCTGCAAGAATGACACATTCCTATATTGGATTATACAAGGATATCATGTGACGTAAGAATCAAAACAATAAGATATTATTTTCTTATGCAGGATTGAAGTGATGTAATTGTACGGAGCTTATTTATGCGAATTGGGAATCATAACGTGTTGCTAGACACCACTTATGATTAATGGAAATAAATGGTGATTTATTTTCCATGGCCAACGTAGCATAAATTTTCAAAGGGTCACACAAATAGAACTTTAACCAAATGTGCATTATTTGTTTATTTACTGTAGCGAGTACTGCGAATATATGATAAGCTAATTAATTAATTATATACTGTATGATTAATTAACTCAAATGGATCATTTAAAAATAATATAATGCATATGCTAATTCCAAATTAATTATTAATATGTTAATAATTAAATTCGTTCAATACATATTTAATATAGAGCGCTAATCGGACTTTTATTTAATTAGTTATCTAAAATTTCGATTTGAGGTCAACTGATGGTATGGATTAATGAGCCAATAGAACACGTTGTATGGCTCATAATTGTGAGATACGGCTGTTTGACGGTGTCCCTGTCATGTAAACACCATGCAACTAGGCCTTAGAGCGTGGAGGAAATTCAGGGGTTGACAAATAATGTACTGTATGTTGCTCCAATTTGCATCCTGTCTATTAGGGGGTGGTGATGTTTGAGACCTAGGCTGACCAGAGACCCCATGTAATTGTGCCCCCGTCCCTGTCCAGACATTAGTGCAGTCATGTAAAACGTGGTTGGAAACGGTATAAGTGTTAGGAAATCGCCCAATTTTAATTTTGTGACTAATTACTAACTAATTAATCCAATTAAACAAAGAGCAAGAGAGATCTAGTACGTAAACCATTCGACACAAAGAGAAAAGAGGTGGAATTGTACCTCCCGCGAAATCGTATTCGCGGGGCTCGATCCTACGGCATGGGAATCGATGGGGTGCTCTCCTTCGCCTCCAAATCGCCTCGAGTCCACCTAGAGATTAACCAAGGTCTAAATCGATTCGTGCTAGCGATTCGATTAGAACAAAGCTAATCCAAGGTATTCTCTCTTCTTCTTTAATTAACAATTTAATTAGTGGAGAGAATATTGCTCAACCCATGAGCTAGTGGAGAGAGAGAGGAGGTGAGGCCGGCGGCCAAAGAGAGGGAGAGGGGAGTGGCGGCTAGGTCTAGGGAAGAGAGAGGGTTGGATTTTGCTTCTATGCACCTCCTTAAATAGTGCACAAATCCTACCTACCACCTATCCTTTAATTACCACATTGCCACTCAACCCTAGTCCCTATGGCCGGCCTCTTTATGGGCTCTAATGGGCCTCTTGACTCACTCAAACAAGCCTCTAATTCATTTAATTAAAAGCTACTCCAAATGCTCTTTAATCGGGCTATATATTTAATGCATATATATTGGCCCAATAAATTAATATAACTATTTATATTAAATTGAGTTGAACTAAAATAATTATTAACCAATTAATAATTATTCTAGGATTAGCTAATACATTAATTTATTTCTATATGATCCATTTGACTTAATTAATTATAACGGTATATAATTAATTAATCAACTTATCATATTTCCGCAATACGCACTATTGCGAATAAATAAATAATGTACTGTCTTGGTTAAAACTCTATTTTGTGTGACCCTTTGAGGATTTATGCTATGTTGGACATGGAATTAAATCGTTATTTAATTCCAATAATCATAAGCGGTATCTAGCAACACGTTATGATTCCCAATTCGCATAAATAGTGTACTGCTACAGTATTTAAATCCTGCATAAGAGAATAAATATGTTTCTCTATTTTGATTCTTATGTCACACGATATCATCGTATAATCCAAGATAGGAATGTGTCATTCTTGCAGATTATACGTTTCTTGATCTAGAGATAATTGTATAAAGTTGCATGCAAACAATCTATCTCCATCAAGGGGCCCAAACAGATATCGTCACTCACTAAGTGAATTAATGAGGGACATACGGTTTTCTTGACTATTTAGCTTTTCCCCGCACAATTCAAGAGAACATAAATAAAGTCCGTATAGCAGCCCTTATCGGGAATCAGCGGTAGACAGTATTTATTGAACCTATCCTCATGTGGAAAAGATAAACATCTCAAACTTAGAACCAAAATCATAACGAAATAAACAATGACACATAACACAATCCATATGTTTATTTCGATGGGTCAAGTCCTGTGCTATGTTCCATAACATACACATATGCAATTAAGTTGGTAACTCTTTACCTATGATTAGTAGAACTTAATCATCACTTAACTTGCATACTAATCTTATAAGATAATTAATGTTCCTTGTTAATTATCAAGATTATGGACCGTTTAGATTTATCATTGTCATTCTAAAGAATGATCCACAGAGATCTACTATTCAGATCCTCAACCTGAATAATCTGTCAATAATAAACCTAGGAACAGATGATAAAATATCATCCCATACATAAACTAATAATTAAGTCATTAAATTATTGACTTCTAGGACATAACTCTAACAATAAGTCCCGCTATGTTAACGGTTGCTTTAAAAATCAGACTATGTGTGTTTATTGCATCATGTATGCCAAACTGAAATAAATTATTGCGTGGTAAAATTGAATAGTTTGATGATCCAAACTATGACCAAAATAATGGCCAAACTATGCTGTAACGCATGACGGTTACGGCCGATCTGCGTGTGCGTGAAGGAGGTGTGTTTTGAAAGTTATCTTTATTAATGATAATTTATGTATTGTTCATGATGTTGAATGTTATTATACATTCTTGTTCCTTGAGATTAATATGTTATATCTTTAGAAGTGTTCAAGAAGATGCTCGTGGTCTTGAACCATATAACTCTTAAGATGAAAACATATAATTCTAAATGTGTTTACAATCGTGGTAATTAAAGAGGAACAATAATTACCGAGCAAGATTGTCATGTCGATTGAAAGTACATTGTAGTTCTATAAATGTTGATAAGTGATTATCATTCAATGACATGAGTATATATAAAATGAGCATGCTTTATATATATTGAACATGACCTAACCAGATGGAATATTATATGGATTGTGTTTTGTGTCATTAATATATCCATCGTGTCTTTGAATCCAAGATATGAGATGTATAGATTTCTCACATGAGAATCATGCAATGTAATTACTGATTAAAACCATCTTTTTACTGATCTTAGTTATCTGTTGATGGAGGAAATTAGTAGTTCATTGTATGCGACTTGTGCGGGAGAAATTTATATGTCAATTATCATTGTCCCTCAGTTATTTGAGTTATGATATTATTGGGCCCCTTGGTAAAGTGAAATTATATAGCATGCAATATAACTGATGTAGTTATAATTATAATTCACTTAAGAGACCAAGAAAACAAATATAATGCAAAAATGACACGATCCTATTTTACATATTATTCATAATATCATGAGACAAGGATAGACACAGATCAAGTGGATCGAGTACGTAATGACTATGTCGTTTGGACGACTATAATGTAGTGATAGAACTTTTTATAGTCTATAATATAAAATGTTTTATATTATTACCAAGATGACGTAGATCCTCTGTAAGGTCACACCAACTGAAAAGAAACAACATGTGTTTTACATTTTATATGATGCATGAAAATACATGTGATAAAATTTTAAATAATATGTCATGAAAAATGACATGCTTAGACCATAAATAAATTCATGAAAATATATGAATATTATTGATATAATGTTAGAAAACATTATAAGAATAATATAGATATCATATATTATAATAATATATTTCATGTATTATTTATGAATTAATTTATTATAAACAAGTTACAAAATATAACCTATGTATAAAAGGACGTGAAAATTTTTCTTTTTAAGAAAATTATTTTTCTGTGTATCCTTTGATTGGGCGAAAAAATTCCCATTTGTGAAATTTCTTGCCCAAAGGGAAAAACAGAAAAAGGAAAAAGAAAATAAAAAGGGAAAGTATTTTTTCTCTCTTACTCCTCTTATTATTGGCCGACACCAATAATTTTGATTGAGCTCTTCTCTTATGTATTGTGTTCTGGTGTTGTTCCAGTGCGCAAAAAGAAAAGAAGAAAAATATATACATAGATTTTTATATATTTTGCAAATATAGTTTAGCCACCAAGAAATCAAATAGTTTGTTGATTGAAGATCTAAGGTGGTTGGATCTAAACTTGAAACTCACCAGCGATCTATCTAAGTGTTGGTTGAGTTTGTTGTTTAGGTTCGAGGTGAACCAAGAGAAAGAAACGCGCTAAACGGCAGCGATGAGAACCGAAAGTTTCCAAGAGATCTAGAGAGAAATCGATTTCTCTCTATCAAGAGATTTGACAATCTCTTTAGGTATAATATTCCTCCTTCTCAAATAAAGTTATTTGATGGTTTTGTTATGCACCTGAGATGCTTGATTAAATGTCTAATCGTTATCTTGCTTGCTATTGTCATATAAATAAAGTCCTTTGTGTAAGAGTCAAATTAAAATTTTAAAATTCCGCTTCCTTGACATACACACAAAATTCCAACAGTGTGGTGGTTAACGTAGCTGCCCAGTCATGGTTCATGTACTTAGGCATGTTGGATGCATGTACTGGAGATGTCCCTTGCATGCAGGACTGGAGTTGTCCAGTGGTGACTCTTGGAGCTGGCCAAGAGGCAGTCCAACATGGTTTGACCAGCCCCAATAGTTGTGTGACACCAAGCAGCTTAGTCACTTGGGCTGGGAGAGTGGGGTTTGCTGACACCTGGTCCCCACCTCTTAACCTCTCTCTGTGGCCCAATTTTGTGGACAATTATGCCATTTTCCTTGCCAAACTCGTATTTGCTCTGTTCCTTGCCAAAACAGACCAGTAAAGTGTATTTTTGTGATGTTAGACAGTGAAAAACAGTGCTTGGGACATAGCTGGATAGTTGGGAAGGTAAAGAATAAGGTTGCATGCATGATTTTGGCCCTGGTTTACCCAAAACAGGCAGGGAAGTTCATGACGGTGCATGAGTTGCGTCTAGCGGCTGGTTTCCATGACTCAAACAGACCTTAGGGATGATGATTAGGTGCATTACATAGTTCTGTTTGTGCACCCTAACTGACCGCTGTTTGACCCTAAAATTGCGCGATTGGAGACACAGACCGATTTACGAGAAGTTTGAGAAAATCAAGAAAAATAGCAAATGGACCCCAAAAATCATGGGAAAATGGCCAAAAATTTAGAAGATGATGAAGAAAATTATGGTGCTTTAGAATGGTCAAAGGAATTACAGAATTACTATTTTATGCGAAGAGGCCCATGATTTTGAAGAAATTAAATAAAATAGGCGGAAGGGTATTTTTCAGAAATTCTTGGCACCAATGGGTTCTACACACTTTTATGAGGCTGCATATAAAATTTCATGAAGAAACTCCCATGGAATGATCTCCAAAGAATTTATTTACCTTCAACAGCCTATGGAAATTCTGCAAAATGAAACAATGGATGGGTCCATTGATATGAGAAATGGAGAGCAGCCCAAACAACTTCAAAATCTTCCCCTCCGTACAGAACATAGGCTCAACTGTTCCCGTTTCATGAAGACCGTGACCAGAAATTTGAAAATCGATACACGGCCCACGTAGGCCGAGTGCATGCAAGAAGATGAGGAGAATGTCGCTGGGAGCTCAGCTTCGACTCAAATGCGACCTCTTCGCGAGAGAAAACGGGATGCTCGTGGAGTTTGTGAAACAAAAGAGAGAAGAGGCGACGGGACCCACATAACAGCCTATGGTGCACCATACTCTGAGTGCAACAAAGAAGAAGAAAACGAAGAGGAGGAGATGAGCGTAACAGAAGCAGTTGGAGACGCATCTGTTGCAAACCGCCGGGCTCCAGGCTGTCACTCTCGACCAATGGGATCAAGGCAGCGCTGCCTATAAAAGGGGGTAGAAGAAAGAGAAAGAGAGAAGCCGAGATCCACACACACCTCCTATACCACTTCCAAGCCTTTTCTTCCACAGAAATTACACAGATAGGATAGGAATAGGCTAGGCATTTCTTTGAGCACTTGTTGTGCATAGGTAGAAAGGAAGAAATAGAAGAAAAAGAGAGCCTCTGATCTACGACTTTGTAAAGGTAAAGAAGCGAAAAGGTAAACTTGTAGATTGAGATCTGTTCTTGTAAAGAATCTTGGACGTTTAAATAGAATTCGAAGTTTATTGCTGTATTTGAATTCGTACTTTTCTTTCTTCTTGTCTAAAGTGTTAATTCTTGATTGAGTTCTGAAGTCCGACTGTAATTGAGATCAATTGTCGTTTTGCAAGTTCAATTCGTAGCTTAATTCATCTTTCTTTCTTCTTTTCGAATCTTGATCGGTTGATATGAGCTTGATCTCATTTTTGACGCAAAGCATCTGTTGTGATCAACTTTTATCTATCAATCTCTGTTAGTACAGTATAATCGAACTCCTGTCTGAAGCTTAGCATCAGCTGGAGTTCAATCTCTCTTATTCAGGTTAAAGTCTTTTGAAAGTAGTGTGTCTTGTCTCTTTTCTGATTCTGGTTGGTAAACACAAGCTCTAATCTTGATCTAAAGCGTGGCATTAGTCAAGATTTAAAGCTATTCCTTAAATTCTCCTTCTCATGGCGTAATTGTCTTCTTGCTTGAAGCGTAGCATCAACTGGAATGCAATTCGTCGACTTTGATTCCTTCTCTTACATTCTTAGTCTTTCTTTCTGTGAATTTGGAATAGTAGAAACAATTTTCAAGCTTGATTGAGATTCTATTATTAGTTTCTGTTCTTGAAGCATAGAGGAATTGCTTTAGGTTAAAATTCATCTCTGGTCACTCATGTTAAAGTTCATCTCTATGCTTTATCCTAATCTCCTTTTCTAACTCAGCTCAGAGTGAATAATAACACCTCTAGTGCTATGATCTGAAGCGTTGCATCAGTCATGGCTACTAGAAGATATGGAACCCGGTTGCCCCATGAGAATCTGAAGCATGGCATCAGTTCTCAGGTGGTGGCCATGCTCACTGGTGAGCTTGTAAAAGTGACTCCTTGGAGGTCTGAAGCATAGCATCAGTCTCCATGGATGAGCTTACAGCCTAATTTAGCTCGAGTCAAAGCATGACATTGACTCAGCTTGTATTAGGATTTCTTCGTGGCAAGACAATAGAATTTAGTTAAGAAATTGACTAAATTCATGGCCATAAGATATACCAGTGAGCACTCATCTTTAGCCAATGTTTATTCTCATCAATCCTCTCAGCTGGATTCATAATTTAGTTTGACTGTAGGGACTAGGGTGAATTTTCTCTAAGTTTACCGCTTACTGGAATTACTACTATTGGAAAGTTTTGTAAAGCTGCAAGGATACATTTTAAGTGTAAAGACTTAGTTCCCTTTTAAATTCAGTTCATTATTGCCTCTGTGTGTAATTCGTGTGAGTTCTATATGCAAGGTGGTGTGTAATTAGGATCTTGTGAATATGCAATGTTTGTGAACAATCTAGCTGAGATTTCTGGTCATGACATGATCTATAATAGGCAGTAAATACCAGTGTATGGTTAGTAAAATTAAGCCTCTCTGAGTGTACCTATCTTATGTGTAAGCCAAATGTGATTCTGGGAAAGGTAGAGAGTTGTAATGAATAGTGCTGCCAATAAGCAATTGGGCTCAGTTGTAAAAAAAAAGGAGCAGCTGCCTTGAAACCGTGTTTCTTGATCTTACTAACAGTCTACGGTTGTAATAAAAAAGGAGATTATGATTAACAATTTGTAAAATGACACAGGTCTTTGTTTCATTTTGACGTGAAAGAATTGAGCAATAAGTAATTAGGTACATAGGTGGCCTGGAACTTCTGACGTTTTCTTACCTTAACTTAATGATGATTGTTCATATGTACATAATTGAACTTATTAAGATATAAGGTAATAGTCCATGTTTCCTTCGTGTAAATGTGACATAGGACATATGTAAAGGGACCTTTTATTGAGTTTAAATTTAGGTTTGCAGGAAACCTAATTGTGAATATATGATAAGCCATTCTATCAAACCAGACCACACGTGATGTGGAGAAAAAGAGTAAAAGAACTTGGAATAGTATGTCAATCGACTTGGATGGAATAATAGCAATGTGCAAAATATGTTAGGCAAAGTAGTATAATTCTCAAACTTGATTCCTTTTCATTACTTGAGGTTTATATTAGAAATATTGTCCTTGTGCATCAACAAATTGAGATGTGTGTATGGTAAATTGATCTTCGCAATATTCTTTCTGTACCGACTTGGTACTCAATTAAGCTTCTCTGGTACGATTCCCCTCCCTCATTCGGCATGGGTACCAACTCCTGACGTCACCGTACCTGCCCTCCGTCCTCCCATCGAACGGAGTCAACACAGTACAAATGGAGTTCACCGATGCACTCGTCTTGGTCTCACGATGCTCCTAAGCCTCTTCCCCGAGACAGCGATGGCCAGAATCACTAACGGATCGAAACCCGCTATCAGCCGGACCCGCTGGCAGAGAACGGACCTGTTTTCTTCATTTAATGTCTAGCGCCAAGGCTTGTACGATCTTCTGTGGCGAAAGGACACTGTAGCGAGTCATATTGTTGTCAGTGACCTGCCACACCAAGTTATGTCGGGATTGGATAACCAACACCCAACAGGGGCCCCAGTGATGATTAGGCTGAGGCAGACCAATTAGGGAACGCCATGTCAGCAGAAATTTAAGAAACTCATTATAAATAGTAGGAAGTTTAGAAAAATATAAACGGCATATCTATAAAATTCTAAAAATCAAAATAAACCAACCTCACTGATACTTTGATATGGAATTATGTCAAAGTGGTGGCCTTTTGTATTTTTGAAGTATTTTCACTTCAAAAATGACTTTTATAAATACTAAAGTTTCTAAAATTCAAAATAAGTATTTTCGAAATAAAAACTTCAAATGTGCTATCCTCAAAAAGCTAAGTCTACTTGAGTACAAATATTTTCAAAAGTCTAAAGGATTTAGAATATGATATCTTCTAAAAATAAATATCTTCAAAAGTTAAGTATTTTCGAAATGGAAAAGTATTTTCTAAAATCAAAAGTGTAAAGGCCAAGGTGAATGAAATCATCAAGTATCCCAAGTTAAACTTCAGAAATTAAAAGTCCAAAACGCGAAACCCAAAGTCAAAGCCGAAACCTCTTCGTTTGAGGAAAAGTCCCTCGCTAAGGTTGAGATCGATCTTAGATGACTTAGAAATTGAATTCTTACGGGCGCCTTCGTTCAAAGAATTCTATTTTTTTGTTCTCATAAGAAGATTGACTAAGATGGTCCCGAGAACCGACTCTTATTAAGAAGACCGATGAAGATGGTCCCTAGGGTCGTTAAAGAACCAACTCTTATTAAGAAGACTGATGAAGATGGTCCCTAGGGTTGTAAAAGAACCAACTTTCGCCGAGTAGCCGTTAAAGAGGACCCAAAGGTTGCAAAACTTCTTTTGTTCTTATAAGAAGACCGATGAAGATGGTCCCGAGAACCGACTCTTATTAAGAAGATCGATGAAGATGATCCCTAGGGTCGTTAAAGAACCAACTCTTATCAAGAAGACCGATGAAGATGGTCCCTAGGGTTGCAAAAGAACCAACTTTCGTCGAGTAGCCATTAAAGAGGACCCGAAGGTTGCAAAACTTCTTTTGTTCTCACAAGAAGACCGACCAAGATGGTCCCGAGAACCGACTCTTATTAAGAAGACCGATGAAGATGGTCCCTAGGGTCGTTAAAGAACCAACTCTTATTAAGAAGACCGATGAAGATGGTCCCTAGGGTTGTAAAAGAACCAACTTTCGTCGTGGCCGCCCAAGAGGCCCCGAAAGTTGCAAAACTACTTTTCACTCTCATAAGAAGGCCAGTCATAGCCCCGAGAGTTTACCAGAAACAACCTCAAGTGAAGCCTTCCCTTTCATCAACCATAAACCTCTTCCAAACCAAAAATCCATTTCTTCTTTTAAGTCAAGTTAGAAGTCTTTTGTTGATCCTTAATTGGGTCCCGTCCATTGAGTTTGGTACCATCAATTAAGTCCTCCACTATAGCACTCCATAAGTCTCTTTCCTTAGCCCATTATGTCATTACCCTTCATGTCCCTTAATCAGAGGTTCTCGTGAGCGATCACGAGGTAATTAACAGTAGGGACTTGCGCCTACTGGAAAGAAAGGACCCGCTAAATCAAGAAACTTCTTTAAGTAGCGACTCTTTATAAGGTTCTCTTGTGTTGAGAAATACCCGCCATAGAGATCGAAACCTTAAGGGAGGTGAATCTAGGCTATGTTCCCATTGTTCTTCGAGAAATTCCTTCGAGGAGAATAATGACGAAAAAGCCGCGACAACCGCGTGCTAGGAAGCACCATAGATCTGGCGTTGGTCGGTAGACAAACCATGAAGCGGTGTTGCAAACACCCGCAAACCAGTCACGCAACAGTGTTTGGCTTGGTGCCTTTGCCACATAAGTACTTAAGTTATAGGCTGGTTTTGAGTGTAACTGAGACTTAGGTTTTATTGCTTGAACCAGACTTTGAGCAGAACGAAGCGGTGAACTTGAGCGGGCAAGAGGACGCACCGCAGCAGTAAACGGCGGGTAATACGGTGTAAGGTTTGAGGTGCGGATTTCACCTGGACCCTAACTCTTGTTGTTGTGCTAAACTTAAAGTATATTATGCATGTTGCTTGTTGCTTTTGCATGTCTTAGCATGTAGCTGCATGTATGAATTGTTATATTATATATATATGCTACATGACTGTGCATATGATGGATTGTTATCTAATGACATGCATATTGAATGGTTTATATTGTTGTTGCTGAATTGTGGCATGTGTTATGGCTGTGCTAATTGTGTGATGAATAGTATTTACATCTTTGGAAAGCGGAGTCGCGACCGTCTTTCCAAGGGCCGTGAGATAAGCGCTTATGTTCCGGGACTCATGTCAGTTCTTGAATGGACTGTGAGGGGGTAAATGTTCTCAGCAATTGAGTACTATTTGATTGTATTGATGGAAAGGCAATGACTTGGCTGATTGGTAACCAGCCTAGTAATGTGCATGGATAGGTGTCCAAACAAGTGCCGGATTTTGTATTAATTGAAATGGCAGAAATCGAATAATTTTACTAGCTGGCCTTGCATTGCATAGCATGGATTGCTAACTGTTTTATGATTAAACTTTGTTTACAATGCAAACTATGTTCTATATAATAAACAATGTGTATTTAGTTCCACAACATGAGACTTCGGGTTCATGCGTGGCTGGAACTAAATATCGCACTGAGAAATGGTTTCCTTTCTCATCGTACCAAGTTTTCATGGGTTCCAGGTTGAAGGTGTGGGCTGAAGCGCTAGCGAAGTAAGCCATGTACATTGAACATGCTATGTTTTGTTGTACTGTCTTGTTGTAAGCTACTTGTGTTATTTGTGCTTATATATGTGTAAACTGAAGTTTGATGCTTGTCTTTGGCTGTTATTTGTGGGATTCGGGTTGGAAAAAGATCATATAATTGTGTGAATGCTTGCCTTCATGGTTGGATGCTAGTACTTACAAGGGAAACTCTGTCCAAATTTTGATTTACACATTGACAAGTATAACCTCTACTCAGGTTTTTGAACTGTTGCGTTGCATTTAGTATGATAAAACATGGCATAGTAACTTGGGGCCAAACAGTAAGCCTTGCAGTGCGTGCGAAGCACGTGCCTGCGGCGGGAATCTGTTACGCCGTCACTGCGGGGTGTGACAATAATCTCACCTGAAATTTTCGGCCATAGAGGGACAATTTCGTCCAAAAAAAAATTGGGGAAGAAGAAATGCAAATATGGAAGTGTTTCATATATATAAGCTATTGTTTCTTTGGGAAGAAAAAACACAACCCTAACGCTCCCTCTCCCTCTCTTTGGCCGACGGCTCACACAAGAGGTGAATTCGGTTTTCTCTCTTGTGTGCGCCTCCACCTCTCTCTCTGCTGCCCGTATGAGTGATCTTTGTTCGAGTTAATTGGTTAATTGCGCGCGAAGGAAAAACAGGGAATTAGCGATCGTCTCGGACAAGCTAGCATTTGTCATGAGACTTTGGTTAATTTTCTAGGTGGACTCGAGTCAACTGGAGGATCAAGGAGGAGACGAGCACGCCACCGACTCCTACGCAAAGGGTTTGAACCTTCCGGATACGATTTCGGAAGAGGTAATTTCCTACACGTCTTGTTTTAAGTGTTAATTCGTTTGTTTGACTAGATCCGTTATTTGCAATTGTTAAATGCTTATTAATCGTTAATAAAAAAATTAAAATTGCACAAGGACATGAGTTCCTAACAAACACGATACGGGACTCTAACACGATCGTGTTTGACATGACACGACACAACACAACACAACACGCACGATTGGAGAACACTAACTAAGACTAACAAAACAATTTAAAATGAACTATCAAAGGAAACAGAGGTGTTTATGTGTGAATTCAATTTCAGTCTTTTGTTTTCTCGTAACAGCATCCATCGCTAAACTAAGGTCTAATAATTTAGTTCAATCTGAATATTTTAAAGATTAAAAAAAAAGAAATATATGATTATGATGATTTTAAATATCTGGAAAATGACATTAGAAGTGTACACTGAAACACCAAACTTGCCGATATCAAAGTCTCTGGCGCTTTGATATTAGCTATTTCGAACTAAAAAGCTTTAATATCAAAGTCTGGTGCTTTCATATTAGCTGTTTCGAAATAAAAGACTTTAACGTGCCTTGTTAAGTACAAAATGCATATTAATTGGCAATTTGGCATGTCATATCAGATGTATGTACATTACATATTAAATAGTTATAGTTATGACTTATATGAGTACGTAATTGTTAAAAATAAGTAATGATATTTAATTGCAAACGTGAAGAAGATTCAGCGCTTTTGAAGTATTTCTAGCACAAAGAAATCCAAAAAGGAAAAAAATAGATTTCTTATTTTTAATCAAATACATTAAACTAAGATAGACGATGCTTATAAGTATGTTAATATATGCGTGTTTAAGTGATTCCTATATAAATAAAAATAATAATTTGTAAAGGTAGAGAGCTATTTTACAAAAAGGAAAACATGAGGTAAGTCGAACAAAAGTTAATTTTGGTACCTGCTTCTCTTCAATGTGTAAGAAGATATCATAACAAAATATTGTTAATCAATTTCAGAGGATTCCTTGGATTACTCTTATTAATTTCAGATTTTGTTTCTCTCCAAACTAAATCGAATGTCGACTCAATATTATTTCAAATTTATATAACATAACTAATGAGAGAATAAACTTGTAGTATATTAAATTATAAAGAAAGTAGTCAAGGATGCTTTGTGTTGCTATATAATTTTTTTATCTATTTACTGGATGGCATTGCTTTCACTTAACCGACTGGATGGAGGAGATCATTTGGCACAAAACAAAATAAAAGGCTTCAATAACCAAACCTCACATAATTGCAAATAACTATAAGGATGAAATAATGGAGTAAAATTATGACCTTTTCTGATTTTAATATTTAGAAATTTGACGGGAATATCAATAGCAGGTGAGCAAAGAGTAAAAATACTATATGCGGCTTCAATGTTTTGATTATTGTACAGTAAAAATAACTGTCGTTTGTTGTCATCCCTCCTCTATCGCTGATCTCATTCAACCCTTTTTGTTGCATGAAGTAGAACGATTATATATATTAAGTAGAATTATTAGATATATGAACTAGAACAATTAGATTTACTAACTAGTACAATTAAGTATATAAACTAGAACAATTAATTTTACTAACACACACAATAATATATGAACTTGAATAATTAGGTTTACTAACTAGCATAATTAGATATAGTAAAACTAGTATTATTTTCTGATTGTACTAGTTTTGTACGGGGTGGGTCCAGAGGAGTAATTAGCGCTGAAAGGGGAGGGATGAAGTAATTAGCGCTGGATTCAGAGGGTATTGGGGATGAGGTAGCGTTGATTTAAGAAGATCGCTGCTTAAAATGAAAATGATGAGAATGTGAAACGCGTTATTTGAGAATGATGAGGTAGCGTTGATTTAAGTAAAACGCGTTATCTGAGAAGGTGAAATAGATGATGAGAATGAATAATATAGGCTCCGTTTGGATAAGGTGTGTGAAGAAGGAAAGAAGTATTAAAAAGTTTGTAATTTTGTGAAAAGTTTGAATTATTTATAATAAATTTATTTTCTTATTCTCTTCTTTTCATTCTTCTCAAATGAAATCCAAACGGAGGAGCCATAGACTAGAAATAAAAGTGAACCTATATATCTACCATCTATTTCCGTCTTGAATGCTAAAGAATAAATAATCTGAATCATTCAATTCTAGAAAATTCAGTTGGACTCATTTATCTCTCCCATTTCAACCAAAAAAGGGTCCACTCAGCGTGGCGCAATTCATGCCGGGGTCGCTGCAAACGGAGGAAATGGAGGTGTCCATTTTATTGTGGAACGGAACTCGGAAGATATAACAGGATCTATCTCAATCACACACGCGACCGGAGCTATCTGATTTAGTCAAACAAGATAATAAACATTTATTTTGTCTAAAAATAATACTAGAATCAACGTCAAACACGATTCAAAGATCGAAAATTAAAATTTCAAACGGCCGATCTAAACCACTCAATATGATATCTATATTAAAATATAATTGAAAATCAAATTTTATAATTTTTTTTTCAAATTTTCTAACTATATTTTTCAAATTTTCAAAATTAGATGGTTCATAACTTTTTTATTGAGCATATTAAAAAATTCCAAAAAAATAGAAAAAAAATTTGAAAAATATAAAATTTGGTCTCCATAGAGATTTTATAACATAGAACAATTTGAGAGATTTTGATCGACCATTTTAATTTTAAAAATTAAAATTTTATCATATTGGACAATTTTATATGTCATATATGTTTGACACTGGCCACTCCCATTAATAAATCAGGATTAAACAAAAAATTCTCCCTAGTTTCAAAAGACTATATTAGCATTTTCAAATTGAGTATATATGCTCCTATCTATATTAAAAACTTATGACATACATTTTTTAAAATATTAGAGAGTCAACTGAACTGGCATTTGATATTGTCAGATTGAAGACTGGCAAAACTCCTGTTCCCCCCTTCACGTTGCTGTACGATTTTAATTTTTACTACTTATGCAAAATGAATTAGTTTGATAGTTTTAAAGCAGTACAAATTGATTTGATGTGATGACGTGCAATATAATATATAACGTTGGAGCTTTTATATTAACATTATTATTATTTGTTTACAGTAAAGTATTAATTCTAATATTTCTTAAAAAAATTAAAATATTAAAATTTTAAAAAGGATGAAAAGGTATAACATTATAAAATGTTGAAAATAGTGAAAAAAACCTCTAGTGAGAACTAAAATAAGAAAAAAAGGCTCTAACTGTTTCTAACACTGAACAATATTTATTCAATTTGAGAATAAAAATGATGTTTGAGATTCATCTGCAAAAAGAAAAAAAAAATAGAGGAACTTGCGAAGTTTTGTATTTTTCACCTAATAATCCAAACAAATTACAGCCACAAGGCTCCGAGCAACACGGCGGGAAAAATAACCAACGCCGTTCAATCCTCAGTTGTAATCTGCGGGCCCCGCAGAGCAGTATAAGTCAAACCTACACCATCTGTACTCCGGGTGCATGAAACATAACTAATCAAGCTTTTGTATTTCCTTTTTATTGGTTCGGCGTTCGCCAATTTAGATTATAGACGACTCCGTCCAGACGTCCAATTCCTGGTTGCTGCCACGTCCCACAAAATTTCCGTGGACCATCTGCATCATTCAATTTTAATACGACGTGCAACTTTGCTTATTAGTCATGTCCCACAAAATTAGTCCATTCCTAGCTTCTCGGACTTAGAAATCGAAGATTATTATATTACTTGTGTATTTATGACAATACAATTATTTGTCTCACTCATGACAGATAATTGTATGCATCATCCTAAACACCTAATGCAAATCTATCCATGAGGAATTTATTTCTTAAGACTTCCTTTTTATTTTAATAAAGTGAAAATTGAGATGATCATAAGGTCCCACAAAAATTTGTTCGTATTTTTTGTAAGAGCCTTAATTTGATTTAACAGAAAAGATAGCTGTACATATTTTTAGAACTTAAAATATATTAATAAATAACGAATCAATTATAAATTTCGTAAAAGTTATACTAAAATTAGGTTAAGTTATGATTATTTTTAAAAGATCGGATAATATATGATGTTTCGGTTTTATGGATAAAAATTAAAATCTTATTAGCCACAAATAATAAATTCCTATTAATAGTTTAATCTAGATGATTTAGATTGTAGAAAAAGGAACTGAAGTCATTTGATAAATGACTAACGATGATGAATTAATTAGTTTATATATATAGAGTTTTGCTATGGTGAGAAATCTCCGTTATAAAATTTTTTTTTGAAAAATAAACAGTCAATGACTGCAAATAATAGAACATAGGGGGCGTTTGGATGGGTTGGGAATTGGGGGAATAGCCAATTCTAGGCATAAATTTATTGGGAAGTGTGTAACTTTGTGAAGAGTTTGGATTGTTTATAATAAATTAAATTTTGGAATTTGCTATTCTTGCAAATTCCGGGTTCATCCAAACGGCCCCATAATTCTTAGAGATCTGTGAACTCATATTATATTATATATATGTAATTATTGATTATGTGTGAAAAGAAATATTGAGGTAATTATTAGACGAGGTCGACGCATGCAGGCGTAGAGTGAGGCGCCTTTCTCTCTGGCTGAGTGGCCGTGGAATGGCTGAATCTCCGACTCCGTCTCCTCCAACGATTCTTCACCAGTCCCAAGTCACAAAATTGAAAATCCAATCTCTCTCTGTCTCTGGGAGAAAATAAATAAAAGTAGTAATTAATAAAGAAAGAGAAGGAAGCAATGGCCTCAGGCGCAAGAGAACGGGAACCCCTCCTCTCGTCTTCCCCGCGCGCCATCTCGATCGCGATCAACAATAGTACTAATTCATCCTCGTCGTGCTCGTCCACCCCCTTCTTCTCCCCTCTGACCCCTCTCCCCGAAGACTCCGAGCTGCCCCCCTCTCCCTTCGCTTACCCCTCCTCTCCCTCCCTCAAGTCCCTTCTCATCTTCGGCCCCTCTCCCTCTCCCTCTCCCTCTCTCCCGCCATCCCCTTCTCCTTGCGACGACGGTGACTCCGCCCTCCCTCCTCTGGACCAAGTTCCTCATTCCCCTTCCCTCTTCTCCCCCGGCTCCGCAGATGACAACCCTTTCTCCTCCACCTCCAAGCCCAAGTTCCTCACTAACCTCCACCGCTGCCGCACCGCCCCTTCCATGTCCCCTCTCGACAACTCCTCCCTCCCCCAACACCACCCCAACACCCACCATGCTGACGTCGCTCCCCAAGGCCCCGCCGTCGTCCGCAGCGCCTTCATTTTCCTCGCCTGTTACCTCTTCTTCGGCGTCATCGTCTATTCCATCGCCCCCAACAATTTCTCTTCCTCCACCGATTCCACCCATCCCGTCGTCGATGCCCTCTATTTCTGCATCGTCACCATGTGTACCATCGGCTACGGCGACATCACCCCCGCCACACCTCTTGCCAAACTTTTCTCCATTCTCTTCGTCATCATCGGCTTCGGATTTGTTGATATTTTGCTCTCCGGCATGGTCTCCTTTGTGCTTGATCTCCAGGTATGCTCTCAATCTCATACCTGTCTTATCAATACATAGAGATAGAGGGATCATTCAATTTTTATTTTACTGTACTGCTTGACTAAGCTTATTCTGCATAGTTTTCTTTCTCGTTGCCACTTTCAGCAATTGCCTTTACTTATTTTATAATATTCAACATATTTTTTAATTAATTTTGAAATATTAATTAATAGCTATTAAAAAGGACCATCAGTGCAACTGAAAGCATTTCATTTGCTTCACTGTATCGGAAATTACAGATAATTCCAACCATTAGTGAATTGTATGGGTAAAAATTGTTGATTCACATTGATTTAATCGCTTAACACGTACAAGCAATATTAGGAATGGAATATCAAACAAGTAAATATCTTACACCATACAATTAATTTCTATCTTACCATCAGTTCATCAAAGATGCTAGTCTGATATGTATGCTTCTTATTCCAAATTTATATAGAAACTGTCTTGTGGATTAATACTGGATAGCCGTGTTTTACAATAATTAATCTCACCTGCCTTGTTAATCAAAATGTTACCCTCTCTGAAACACCCAGGAATCTCTTCTCTTGACAGCAGTTACAAAACCAAACCATCCTCACCGGCATGACATAGCACGCCGGTACATTGTAGATGTCAAAAAGGGCCGCATGCGCATCCGTCTCAAGGTTGCTCTCGCCCTTGGTGTGGTCGTCCTCTGTGTGGGCATTGGTGCAATTGTTCTCTGCTTCATTGAAAACCTCAATGGCCTCGACGCATTATACCTATCAGTCATGTCGGTCACAACTGTTGGTTATGGTGACCAGGCCTTCAAGACAATGTCAGGAAGGCTATTTGCATCGATTTGGTTGTTGGTCTCGACTCTTGCAGTTGCAAGGGCATTTTTGTACCTGGCTGAGATGAGAATTGAAAAGAGGCATCGGAAGATTGCTAAATGGGTTTTGTCAAGGGACATGACGGTTTCTGAGTTCCTAGAAGCTGATATTGACCATAATGGCTTTGTAACGTAAGTTCAATAAATCTCATCTATTATTTATGTTTGCAACATTATGGAAATTAATTGTTCTAAAGTGTTTCTTAAATCATTAACTTTTCAATTAACATTGAAAATTTCCCACTTTGGTTCTCGAGTTCTATTTTACATTTTTATGAAACTAGATCGCTGACGTACAATTTGATTTTGGATCAAAGTGAAAATTGTTGATGAAATTATGAACCTTTTTATTTTTCTTGCACGCTACTTATTTTAATGACATATTGCAACTCCCTCCCTATTATATTAGATGGTTTTGTTGTTCAGTGCCAAATTTAAGTTCTTATTGGATGTTAATCATACAAATGGATTAAAGTGACAGCTGATAGAAATTGCAATGATTAGAACAAAAAATACTGTTTTTTAATGAAAAGGAAGATAACATGTTTTTTAGAGACTATAGTTGTTAAAAGCTTCTTTGTTTCGTTCTCTTTTTTTGTTTTTGTTAATGAAAAGGAAGATAACATGTTTTTTAGAGACTAGTTAATTAATGAAAAGGAAGATAACATGTTTTTTAGAGACTAGTTGTTAAAAGCTTCTTTGTTTCGTTCTCTTTTTTTTGTGTTTGTTTAAGAAGACCAAAAACAGTTAATCAGGTCTCATGTGAATTTCAGGTATAGGTCCACCAACAGTTGCTTTACTAATTGACCCCAAATTGAATTGGTTTATTTTTGGTCCTAGTCATGAGATATGCCTGACTGTTTCTGATCTTGTTAAAATAGAGGTAGACCACACCAACTTTTTGAAACAAGTTATTATCTAGTCCCTTTTTGTTGTTGATGCTTCTTACCCTTTTGGTGCTCATTGCAACTCTTTTCCATGTGATTGGTTACAGCAAATCAGAGTTTGTGGTGTATAAACTAAAGGAGATGGGGAAGATTTCGGAGAAGGACGTCATGCTAATATGTGAACAATTTGAAAGACTTGACCCTGGAAAAAGTGGTAAAATCACACTTTCAGCTCTGATCGACAGCCATCACTTGGATACAAGTAGGAAGTTTTTTGCATGATAAAATCCCAGCAAGCCATAATTTGTCTTGATTTATTAGGCTTTTAAAACAGATATATGTTTTGACTTAGTTATGTATATATGATCAGCTTTTGTAGATTGGGAAGCAGTAGTAGGTATTGCATATTTGCATAAGATTGCAGTGTTATTCTTTGTAGTTTAGATGAGGTTGAGGGGAGTTTAAAAAGGTAAAGTGGTAAACTAAATGGAGGGGACTTTCTTTGTAGAATATCAGATGCTACAATGCTTTATAGAAATTCAGAAATTTGAAATCTCATTATATCTGTTCTTTTAAAGTTTTTATCATGAAGTAGGGTGATTTATCGACTTCTCGTGTTCCTTGGAGGATTTTACATACCTCGGATTGATTCAATACGAATCTGTGTTTTCTGTAAAACACTTGCGATAAAATGTTGCGACTTATTTGATGTCAGGTGTCTTTTGAGTTTGCATATGTAATTTGAAGATTAATTATTTTTTTTGAAATTTCAGTTTCTTTTCTCTGATATTAGAAGAGACTTCATAGCAAGGTGAGGATGACGAGTGCAATTTAGTCAAAAGACAAATGTAGAAATATTAAATGGAGAGATATGGACAATCAATTACTATTTTATGAATTTTCAACAACCATGATGCACCCATTTTGGAAGCAGTCATAGAGTTTTGTAATAGAGGGGTTGAGGACCACAAATGGTAGAAATCGATAGCTTTAACAATTAATGTCCAGTTGCGTACACGCTTTTAATTTCACTCCACATTTGTATTTATGCTTATTCTACGCATAGTGGGAGTAAATTCTGAAAATATATAATCTGGCATGACAAAGGGGGAAAAAATATAATTTTATAACTAGATTTAATATTTCTGTCCACCGTAGATTTACTCCGTCAAATCTTGGGCTAGCAAGGTTAAAAACTGATCTTTTAAACTTCGATAAAGCGTACAAAAGGTACATTATGGTTCCAAAGTCCAAACACACACACAAACTAAGAGGGGGGGGGGGGGGGGGAGGGGGAATGAACTCAATAAGTAGCTCCAGTGGTTTAAGATACAAGGATGTTTCCAAGCGTTTGAGATTCATGCCTTAATAAAGTCTAATATAATGAAGAACTTCTGAACTCTCTCCGTCCCTCCAAAATAATAATAACAATTAAAAATCATCGGTTTTTGCTCAATGGCGAAAATTAATTTGTTTCATCGCTTTTAGAGCTATGGGTATTTCATAATGAAGGATATAAATTCTTATGGCCAATTGTATTAATAAATGTCCTCGAATAATTTAAAAAGTACCACATATTCCATATTTCATAGAATTGTATGATTGGATTTGTTATAATTTTAGGATCATTATATAAAATATCACGCACTAATAAAATTGTAGAATTCTTTGAATAATTAAAAATCCAATGACATTTATAAAAGTTGGAGATTCAATTTCATGAGATTCAGAAAATTATTTAAAAATATTTTGATTATAAAATTCATATCATCAAATTATACATATATATGTGAGTAAGTACATAAATTTTCATAGCCAAATAATTTTTTTCAAGACTTTCGGAAAAAAAAAGATACTATCATTTAGATTAAATTTTATGAGGTTCAAAAAATGATTAAAAATATTTTATAAGTCTATAATTGAAAAATATTATATCCTTGAATCTTTCATATTTCTATGAGCATGCACATAAATTTTCATAGCTAAATAAATTTGTAAAGTGCCAACATAATTTAAAAACTAAACTATATTAATCTGAAATTTAGAAATGGAGGCTTCCATTGATCCACAAAATGGAGATGAGTGATTATTGACATCATGATGACATAAGCAAAAATATATATTGTAGAAAATATCCCTGCTATGAAAGTTATCATGATAATTACAAAATGAAAAATGATAACCACCCTCTATAGTTTTATCATGGCTTGTCATCACTTGAATAAAGTGAATTCATGAAATAGACAATAATATGAACATACAGTTGATTAAAGTGAATATATACAAAATATAAATTTTGGGCTCTTGTTCAAATTTTAATATGCATATTCAACTTATTTTTATTGAAATTCTTTGTTTGTATGTGTTGCGGCTTTTTCGTCATTATTCCCCTCGAAAGAATTCCTCGAAGAACAATGGGAACATAGCCTTAGATTCACCTCCCTTAAGGTTTCGATCTCTATGGCGGGTATCTCTCAACACAAGAGAACCTTATAAAGAGTCGCTACTTAAAGAAGTTTCTTAATTTAGCGGGTCCTTTCTTTCTAATAGGCGCAAGCCCCTATTGTTAATTACCTCGTAGTTGCCTACGAGAACCTCTGATTAAGGGATGTAAAGGGTATTGACATAATGGGCTAAGAAAAGAGATTTATGGAGTGCTATTGCTTGTCTTAAAGAGGCCTTAATTGATGGTACCAAACCTAGTTGACGGGACCCAATTAAGGATCGCTAAACTACTAAAAGACTTTGAGGTTTAGAAGAGGTCTTCGTTGAAAAGAAATGAATCTTCACTTGGAGTCGTTTTGGAGTCGTTTTTAAGGAGTTTTACAACCTTCGGGGCATTTGGCGCCACTTTTGAAAGTTGGTTCTTTTACAACCCTCGGGACATTTGGCGTCACTTGTGAGAGTTGGTTCTCGGGCCATTTGGCGGCACTTGTGAGAACAAAAGGAAATTTTACAACCTTCGGGGCATTTGGCACCACTTGTGAAAGTTGGTTCTTTTACAACCCTCGGGACATTTGGCGTCACTTGTGAGAGTTGGTTCTCGGGCCATTTGGCGGCACTTGTGAGAACAAAAGGGAATTTTACAACCTTCGGGGCATTTGGCGCCACTTGTGAAAGTTGGTTCTTTTACAACCCTCGGGACATTTGGCGTCACTTGTGAGAGTTGGTTCTCGGACCATTTGGCGGCACTTGTGAGAACAAAGGGAAATTTTACAACCTTCGGGGCATTTGGTGCCACTTGTGAAAGTTGGTTTTTTTACAACCCTCGGGACATTTGGCGTCACTTGTGAGAGTTGGTTCTCGGGCCATTTGGCGGCACTTGTGAGAACAAATTAGAATTCTTTGGACGAGGGGACCCGTAAGAATTCAATTTCTAAGTCGTATAAGGTCGATCACAACCCTAGCGAGGGACTTTTCCTCAAATGAAGAGGTTTTGGTTTTGACCTTTGGGTTTCGTATTTTGACTTTTAATTTTCTGAGGTTTCACTTTGGATATTTGATAATTTTTATTCACTTTGACCTTTTGCGCTTTTGACTTTTAGAAATTTCTTTTTAGATCTTAGACTAATTGGGAAAATATTTTTATATTTGAAAATATCTTTCTTGAAATTACTTGGGTATCGAAAGTATTTTATCTTTTGATTTTATAAATTTCATTTAAAAGATACAATCGATTTATTTTGACTTTGTAATTTGTGAAAAGTATATTTATATTAGAAAATATTTAATTTCGAAGATATCATGTTTGGAGTATTTATTTCGAAGATACTTGATTTCAAATTTAGAATTTGATAAACGAGTTTATTATTTTTTTTAAGATTTATAAAATCCATTTTAAAAGCGAAAATACTTCAAAAATACAAAAGGTCGTTACTTTGATATATTTTCATATCAAAGTATCAGTGAATTTGGTTTATTTTGATTTTTAGAATTTTATGGATATTTTATTTGTATTGTTCTGAGTTTCTTACTATTTTTAAAAGACTTCTGAAATTTCTGGCTGACGTGGCACTTTCTGGTTGATCCATGTCACTGGGTTATGCTGAGGTGTCATGAAGAATTTTCTGATGTTGGGCTTCTCCTTTATTTTCTCTTTCTCGTGGGCCTTGATAGTTATTGGGCCTAGGCTCCTTTAATTTATTTCACTTCACCTTTGACTGGTCGTCAGGATTCGCGTACGTGGGTTTAACAAATATTCCGTCACAAACGATCGCAAAAGGTTTCGGCGCTGGGTTTTGAACAGAGAGGACGGGTTCTATTCTTTTCGTTAGCGGTTCCGTCAGAGCGGATTTAGATCCGCTAACGATTCCGGCCATTGCTGCAGTCGAGGAAGAAATCGTCAGCGTCGTGAGATTAAGAGTAAGACGATGGTGTGCTTAGTTTTCGTCGTGTCTACTCTATTTGGCGGGAGTACCGCTGACTGGTACGGTGATACAGGAGGAAGGTACCAGAGAGGCTTAGAGAGATTTTAAGGTACTGAGAACACGTTGCCTTGGTAAAGGCATAGTGCAAGGGAGACATTATATACTTAATTTGGCTTTCACATGCTCAATTTAGTGAACATCACTCAACATGACACTGGCCTATTATGTTTTGTGCCTTTACAGGTCTTAAGTACTAAAATACAATTAATCTACCAGGGTCTCACCTATATGTCCTTCCTTGTGTATCAATTACAGCTATAAAATGTAAATTGCAACATGTCAGATGTCAATAAAGAGAAGCAACCTTCTTCCAGATTTGCAAGATAGCTCAATTCTTTTCTAAAGCTTGATTCTAGCGTGCTTGTTTAGATGAAATTGGCACAACAAACAGGAGGCATATTATACCAAGATAACGTTAGATACTATGTGCACACAGGATTGCTTTTTTACGTAATCATCCTCAAACTTTCGACAAATCACAGAAGTGACCCTATCACATCAGAACAGACCTAGGAATGGAAATTCACATTGATGTAGCTTCATAATTCAAAGAACAATAACAGAAATCCAAGGTTTTATGCAAAATGATCCTCACAAAACCTTTCATCTATATTTTTGGAGATAAAGTATAGATTAAAGAGGAGAAGATTGCTATCTAAAATCCTGAGCAAAATTGGGCAGCATTTCTCCTTGATCCCCTCCATTTTTGAATGTTCAAACAGCTCAACTGAGACAATTGCTCAATCAAGCATGCCTGAACTCGGTTCACCATGGGAGCAGAGCTCCCTAGCAAACCATGGAGGGGATCCAGCGTAGGAGCATAGCTCCATGCCAAACCTAACATCCACCATGGGAGCAGAGCTCCCTAGCAGACAAGGAACAGATCTTAACCTTTAATTTAAAGAACTGAAGTTGAATTAGACGAATTACAAGCACCTTAAGGCCTGTCACTTCTTGCTACGATTTCAATTTCAAGAAAGAGAGTAAAATAAGGAGAGAGCAGATTATCACTTTTGAAATTGACGATCCACCATGGAAGCATAGCTTCCTAGCAGACCTTTAGCTACAAACTCTAATAACCATGAATTCTTGCAGTAAAAGGGAAAGGACACAACTTCTCATCTCGAGATTAGAGATCCACCATGGGAGCATAGCTCCCTAGCAGACCTCATCTTTCAATCTGAGAAGAAGAGACGCTTCTAAACACTCAAAACCTATGAATCAAACCGCCAATTACATACGAAGCATTAATTAATCTCAAATTTCAAATCAACCAGCAAGAATTTCAAAAGAAAGAAATCACAAAGTAACCGATCCAAATTTCAACCTTTTTATCAAAATTGCAACAAATCACACAAATTCCGAGCGCAAATCTCTTCAAGATTGCTTCTTTGCTCTGTGTAAACACCTACCTTTCTTACAAATTCCCTTCGCTTCTTGAAAAACCTTCTTCTTCTTTTGCCTACCAACTGTTTGTGCTAATGCCTATTTTTCTGTTCTAACCTAAACTACTTTTGTGGAGAATTTCTTGTGTGGAATTGAATCTTCTCTTCACTGCCACTGCTGCTGTTGCTGCCCCCCTTTTTCTCTTGATCTCCCCTCCTTATATAGGTGAAGCTCCTGCTCCATTCCTCATCTAGGTGCAATGAACCTCGTCAAAGCCCGGCGGTTGCTGCCGTTCCCTCCCTAACGATTTCTGTTGGGGATATTTCTCCACTTATTCTTTCCCTTTCTTGGTAGCTCTTGGTGCACCATACTCCATTTCGCTGCTTGTGGGACCCAGTAGCTTGATATATTTTGCTTCTGGCATATTCCACGTGCAGATTACCATTTGTTTAAATGGGTCAATTATTCTTTGACCAGCAACATTTCATTTTGCTTATCGCCTACTCTTGTTTCTTGTGAACCGCGCAAAGTTTCAAGGAGGCATTGAACATGGTGTTTGATACTCCTGATGCACCTTCCTTAATTTGGGCATGGGGGGGAAATTTTGAACCGTTCTCCGCCTCTCCAATCCTTTCAATATTGCCCATCTCCATTTAGGCATTTCATTATTTCTTTTCCAAGCTGTCAGGAGTAAATAATTTATTTGGGGCACCTCTTGGTTGTATTTTCTCATGAAATTTGGTGTGTGAGCTCAGAAAATTATGTAGAATTTGATGGTAACAAAAGTTTCCTGAAAAGACCCTCCAAAGTATTTTATTTATTTTGTGCAATTTTGAAACTTTTCTTGCACATATGATGGGCTTCTGCACTTTCTTTTTGTGTTGCAAGGCCACCATAAATTTCTATTTTTCTTGCTGGATTTTTTGGGTATTTTTCCAGGATTTTTGCCTTCCATTTGGTATTTCTTTTCAATTTCCAAAGTCCCTAAGCTCCTTTATCATTTCTGGATTTTATTAATTTATAGCTATATTTTGAGGTTCAACAGTATGTGTTCACTTTATCTATTTTACGTGTTCACTTTGTTCAAGCGATAGCAAAACTGCATATTGCAATAATTAATTTCCATACAAAATTATATCTAAGTAAATATTAATCTGGGTTAGGACTGAAGCGAAATTTCAAATTATTTTCAGGACCAGCAAGAAAAAATTCCCCATAAATTCTAACCTTGCTTTCTTTCACTGTCCGTTCCATTTCTGCAACAATGGAGGTGTCCTGAGGTGTTGAAATTGGTGAAAATTATGAAGTCTTCGGTCCTTCTTGAGTTGCTTAACAAGTTAACACAAAGTGCATGAATTCATGCATGTCCATTAAGTTATGCTTTTTGTGATCGCATACAATATTGATTAGAGAACCGTGAACGATAACAGATGTATGATTTTCTTTTTCCATTGGAGTTGGCGTCGGAATATTTATCAATTTTACATATCAAAACCTAACTCATTTCTTTTGAGATAAGTAGGACAATATATATGGTTCTTATGCACGTACATCCACAGACTTCCATATATAAAATCCGCAAGTAAGCATCATAATATTATAAATTAAATTGGCAAAACATCATTTTTCTTTTTATTAAAATTATACCTGATTCCTGTTGAACAAAATTTCCTTCAAATCCTTAACCTTTCCCTTTGCTAACATCTTCTAAACTTGTAGCAGCAGCATCAGAAGAAAAATGGAAACTAGCATTGCCATCATTCACAGGCTCACAGCTAGGGTGTCAAACGTGTGAAACGGAAGCGGAAAAGGGTGCTCCGTTTTTGTTCCGTTTTTGGTAACGTAACTCATATCAGTTTCGTTTCGTAAAACGGAATAATTTTCCGTTCCGTTAGCTGTTCCGTTCTCCATTTTCTTTTGATTTCAGCTTAATTTTTGATAAATGGAATGTGAAAATGTTTGCGGTGTTGTGTTTTGTATAAATGCTAAGGAGCCGTTTGGATCGCTTAGGAATAAGAGAAATTTTCTATTCCTTGACATAAAGTATCGAGAAGTGTATAATTTTGTGAAAAATTTAAATTGTTTATAATAAATTTATACTTAAGAATAAAAAATTTCTCATGTTCCCACTGATTCAAACAGCCCTAAATGACCAAAAGCTGCTGGTTTTGGTCGTAATCTTGTTCATGCCTATAACCGTAAAAATTTCTCATGTCCGGATCTTCTCAAATAAGATGGTGTTATATCTTTGGAAACCGAAAAAATTAAAACTAATATTACTGTTCACTTGAATTTCGATAATAACCGTAAAAAATTTGAAATTTTAAAAATAACATTGTAGGATCGTCATCCGAATTGTCGAGTCTACAAATAATGAAACGACGATCCAAATAGATTCTGCAAAAAGTTTAAATATTAAAATATTAAATAATATTAAAAAAAACATTTTGGTTTTTGGTTTTTGCTTTTTAGTCCAATTGGATTGCCGATCCAAACAAAAATGGCAGCAAAAATTTTAACATTTTTTAATTTACAATTTTGCTTTTTGCTTTTTAAACCTTGAAAATTTTGTTATTACAAAATATATATAATTTGTGATTACAATTTAAATATAATTTAAACATCTATTATAAAAATATAAGTATATAATTAAATTATGTATATTAAATATATAATATTGTATATGTATATAATACTTATTTTATACATATATATTATTATGTATCATATAAAAATATATTTTATGAGAAAGTTTAATATGCACCATAGTGCATAGGGCATTCGGTGCACCACTGACTTTTTCGGAGATATTTTTGTAAATTGAGAAATAAAATTTTACAATTTTTTAGATTTTATTATTTTTTTTCGAATTTTTTAAAACATGTCATTTTTGGAAAGTTGTACTATTTACAATATTCCAAAAATGACATGTTTTAAAAAATTCGAAAAAAATAGTAATAAAATCTCAAAATTGTAAAATTTGATTTGCTATGAGATTTTAATATTTATATTAGATTGGTTAAATTAGATTTGTCAATTTACACAAATACCCCCGAAAAAATCCGCGGTGCACGTAATGTCCTATGTACTATAGTGCATATTAAAGTTTCTCTATATTTTATATATTAAATATATATTATTATTGTATACGATTAAAATAAATGATACATAATATATATGAATAAAATTATTCAATATGATTAATTCAAGATATACATATACATATAAGATTTTTTATATACATATGGTGCATACTAATGTACGGAAGTTTCGGAGCATACTGATCCAAAATCTTAGATCGGTCATTTTGAAACAAATCCAAGAGTTTGGATCAGTTTGTACCGAAACTTCCGTACATTACTATGCACCATATGTTTTCTCTACAGATATATATATATATAATTATAAATATAATATATGTATAAAATTAAATATAATTTATAGTATGACATGTTTAATACTTTTATTTGTATTTAATTTTACACATACATATTTGTATGTATATAAAAAATCTTATATATATATGTATATCTTAAATTATGCAAGTTGAATTGTTTTATACATATATATTATCAGTGATTTAAATAGCGCCGCTATGAATCGCAATAGTCCCGCTATAGGTACGACTTGATAGACCGCTACGGTGCTAAACTAAAATTGCCGCTATAGCGGTGTTCATTGTATTTAACATGTATAATTTAATTATATACTTATATTTTTATAATGGATGTTTAAATTATATTTAAATTGTAATCACAAATTATATATATGATGAAGGTATTTTATACCTAGGATATCAAATAAATTTATAACCTAGAGCTAACCTCACTAGTCGTTTTAGTTAAGCTTTAGGGTCGAACCCAAGGGACGGTACAACTAATTACTAGACTTTACTTCCTCACGAAAGCTAGACAATTAATTTTTGGAGTTTTATGATTTAAAAAGACAATTATCTAAAGTGCAATTAAATAAATTATTTTTGGTATTTTCTAGACTCTAAATAAATGCAAATAATGTCCAAGGAATTTGTTTTCAATTAGTTTAGCTCCAAAGCACCTTTGTATACAAAAATTACTTTAGACCTTCTGTTCTGATTTGATATTTTTACACAATACTATGTGAAGGCTACTAGACGACCAGACCTAAGTCCTAACCTCAGCTGTCGCGATTTCGGTTCTGACTTGACTTGGAACTCGGTTTTTGCCACATAAACAACTAAACCTATACTTTCGTTCTGATTTAGCTATTTAAGTATATTTAGTTGGATTTCTAGAGGTATTTAAAGTCCTGTCGGATCAGTAAAAGTTACACCTTTCGGTCGCAAACTAACCTCCTCTTTCGAGCGATTGGCTTACCTCAAGTGCTTAAATAACTAATTATTTGTTCTAGTTTAATGTCCTAATGGTGCTGCAGTTCATCAATAGGTAAACAGTCAAACAAACAATTAAATTAACCAAGCAAGATATAATTCTCAACAAAACATATCACATATCATAATATAAAGCAATCAAGTCATCACAAAATACTAAACTAATCTACTAACTACTACTAAGACATCATTAATTATCCTAACATGCAAGAAAAATAAGATACAAACTCCATCAAATCAAAATATCAAGAGAAAAGGAACGAATAAACCAAATATCGCTTCTAACTCAAGATATCGATCGTCTGAAGTCATGGTTGGATCGGTTCTACCGCTGTCGCGTCCAGAATCGCTCCAAAGTTGCTGCCATGGACGTGCTCCGCTGCGAGAGATGGAATCCCACGCCTTTCGGCGTGAGAACGGTGGTGGAAAAGGTGGAAATTATTGTATGGAAGGTGGCATGCGTCTTAGGTCGAAATTCGTACTTAAAAACACCTAGGGAAAGACCAGGAGGCGGCTAGGGCAAGAGGGGATCCTTCCTTCTTTGAAAATTACCAAAAATCACTTTCCATAAAAGAAATTTCGGACCGAAATCTGGAAATTTCGGTCCGAAATTTATAAATTTCGGACCAAAATTTCAGAATCGAGCATTGATAGTATTTTGACCATAATTTCTTCATCCGGACTCCGATTGAGGTGATTCAAAGATCGTTGGAAAGCTTAGGATGAGCTCTACAATGCTATAGACTCCTTTCAATCATTTTATTCTTCAAAATCCACACTTTTATGCAATTATTGTGTTCAATCCACCAAGTTCCTACAAAACAAGTCAAATTCCACGGCAGTGTCCAATCTTGCAAAATATAATGCAAAAGTGCAGTTAATATCATTGGTTTGGGTAGTATTTTGGTGCCAAGTATGGTCAAAATATATATATAAATAAGAGATATCAAATCCCCCCAAACTTAAACTTTTGTTTGTCCTCAAACAATATCCTAAGTTCAAAGGAATTGACCATACTTAGACTTACAATCAAATTATCTCAAACCAAACAATGCCATGAAAAATTGATCATTCAGTTTACTCAAAAGTTTCACACAACAAATTAAAGCAAGCTCAAAAATTTAATTCAAGGATAAGGGTTTAGTTTTCTTTTGGATTGAATTTGTGCATCTCTTAGTCCTAATGAATTTCATTTTTCAAATCAAGAACCCTAGCTTCTCTTTGTCAAAACAATTGCAAACTCAATTTTATTTGTCCGTTCTTTTTCATGTCTCACAAAAATTTGTAAAAGGATTTTATCAAAGTCGAAAATTTTATAATGAATCCTTCTCAAAGCAATTTTATTTTCACCAATTTAAATTGTGCAAGTCGAGTCGTGGGGTTTTGCACCCTAGAGGATTTAATGCAAGTCATTAACCTTGAAAATGCTACTGGCACATATCGCACCAGGGAGGTCGGTCCGGTTTTTACGCATTTTTCGCTACAGACCACTACGGACTTGAACATTTTTTTTTCTTTTTATATGTTAAGTTCCTTAAGCCTCCAATATTTGTGGTTGAGTTGGTGGAAAAAGGTCTCGATGCATCCTTGTTTTCACAACTATTTAGATTTTTGTCAATTTAGAATTTTGCTCGTTGGTGATTCAAGCATTCAAACACACATCCAGATTCATCTTATAATTTTCAAAGTTCATAAAATCTCTTTTTAAACAAAAGTTTGCAAGACACAAAATCGTTCACTCGACAAAAACTTGTGAGAATTGACTTAGACCATTTTGACAATTTTCAAGCATCCAAATTCGGGTTTTTTTTCTCAAACTAATTTTCAACTCAGTCTATTGGTGCACAAATCAATTTAAAGATTTTTAAACATCAAAAATCCTTGAGAAAAATTTTCAAAAATGCTTTTAAAATTCGAACAATGTGAAACAGTGAGTAATTTCATCAATATAACCAAGACAGAGATCAAGCATGCATCCAAAATTAATTTTCTGATTTTTCAGCATTCAAAATGGAGCAAAACAGTACAAATAGCAAAAATTTTGGACCAAAATTAAAAAATTTCGGACCAAAATGTTGCATATTTTGCAATTTTTACTCTTTATCCCCCCTCCAAACTGAACAAAGCACTGTCCCAGTGCTAAACATTCACAGATTAAGTAAAAAGAGTAAAAATGGAAGCGTACCAATTCATGATTACGGAAAAACCGTGCTGTCCATCACAAATTTCGGACCAAAATCCACAAATTTTGGACCGAAATTTTCACTTTAAATCAATGAATTTTGATCTCTGTCGCTCGAATCGTCACGAAATTTTTTCAGCATGTCCACATAGAGGTCCTTCAAGTTTGTTGTGGAGAAAATTTGAGTTTTGATGCTGGAATTTCAAAATGCGGCGGTGAGACATCCAATCGAGCAGCGGTGAGGCGTGCAAAACCTTCGCTGGAGCTTGTGAAAACTGTGTTGGAGCGTGCGAACATCGTGGCTTGTTTTCTTGTGGCATGCAACTCACATGAGGTCGTGCGTGGGTCGTGAATCTTTTTGTTCTCCGAACCGTGGTGCTTTAGCGCGAGTCACAAGTAGGACATCCACAATCAAACAAAACCTGCATTTCCAACAATAAAATCCAAACCAACCATGAGTTTTTTTTTTGATAATAATAATAATAATAATAATAATAATAAATGAAAGATACAATATCTAGTCTCTCGTTACTAAAATAAATTCTAATATCAACATCGTCCTCGGCAACGGCGCCAATTTGATGAAGGTATTTTAACCTAGGTATCAAATAAATTTATAACCTAGAGCTAACCTCACTAGTCGTTTTAGTTAAGCTTTAGGGTCGAACCCAAGGGACGGTACAACTAATTACTAGACTTTACTTCCTCACGAAAGCTAGACAATTAATTTTTGGAGTTTTATGATTTAAAAAGACAATTATCTAAAGTGCAATTAAATAAATTATTTTTGGTATTTTCTAGACTCTAAATAAATGCAAATAATGTCCAAGGAATTTGTTTTCAATTAGTTTAGCTCCAAAGCACCTTTGTATATAAAAATTACTTTAGACCTTCTGTTCTGATTTGATATTTTTACACAATACTATGTGAAGGCTACTAGACGACCAGACCTAAGTCCTAACCTCAGCTGTCGCGATTTTGGTTCTGACTTGACTTGGAACTCGGTTTTTGCCACATAAACAACTAAACCTATACTTTCGTTCTGATTTAGCTATTTAAGTATGTTTAGTTGGATTTCTAGAGGTATTTAAAGTCCTGTCGGATCAGTAAAAGTTACACCTTTCGGTCGCAAACTAACCTCCTCTTTCGAGCGATTGGCTTACCTCAAGTGCTTAAATAACTAATTATTTGTTCTAGTTTAATGTCCTAATGGTGCTGCAGTTCATCAATAGGTAAACAGTCAAACAAACAATTAAATTAACCAAGCAAGATATAGTTCTCAACAAAACATATCACATATCATAATATAAAGCAATCAAGTCATCACAAAATACTAAACTAATCTACTAACTACTACTAAGACATCATTAATTATCCTAACATGCAAGAAAAATAAGATACAAACTCCATCAAATCAAAATATCAAGAGAAAAGGAACGAATAAACCAAATATCGCTTCTAACTCAAGATATCGATCGTCTGAAGTCATGGTTGGATCGGTTCTACCGCTGTCGCGTCCAGAATCGCTCCAAAGTTGCTGCCATGGACGTGCTCCACTGCGAGAGATGAAATCCCACGCCTTTCGGCGTGAGAACGGTGGTGGAAAAGGTAGAAATTATTGTATGGAAGGTGGCATGCGTCTCTGGTCGAAATTCGTACTTAAAAACACCTAGGGAAAGACCAGGAGGCGGCTAGGGCAAGAGGGGATCCTTCCTTCTTTGAAAATTACCAAAAATCACTTTCCATAAAAGAAATTTCGGACCGAAATCTGGAAATTTCGGTCCGAAATTTATAAATTTCGGACCAAAATTTCAGAATCGAGCATTGATAGTATTTTTACCATAATTTCTTCATCCGGACTCCGATTGAGGTGATTCAAAGATCGTTGGAAAGCTTAGGATGAGCTCTACAATGCTATAGACTCCTTTCAATCATTTTATTCTTCAAAATCCACACTTTTATGCAATTATTGTGTTCAATCCACCAAGTTCTTACAAAACAAGTCAAATTCCACAGCAGTGTCCAATCTTGCAAAATATAATGCAAAAGTGCAGTTAATATCATTGGTTTGGGTAGTATTTTGGTGCCAAGTATGGTCAAAATATATATATAAATAAGAGATATCAATATATTTTGTAATAACAAAAATTTTAAGGGCTAAAAAGCAAAACTGTAAATTAAAAAATGTTAAAATTTTTGCTGCCATCTTTGTTTGGATCGACAATCCAATTGCCGATCCAAGTAAACCACAATATTTTTTTAATATTATTTAATATTTTAATATTTAAACTTTTTGCTGAATATATTTGGATCGTCGTTTCATTTGCCGATCCAAGTAAACTAAAATATTTTTTTAATATTTTTTAATATTTTAATATTTAAACTTTTTGCTGAATATATTTGGATCATCGTTTCATTTGTCGATCCAAGCAAGTTGTACACTCGTCAATTCAGATGACGTTCCTACAACGTTATTTTTAAAAAATTCGGATGACGATCCAAGCAAGTTGTACATTCGTCAATTCAGATGACGATCCTACAACGTTATTTTTAAAATTTTGATTTTTTTACAGTTATTATCGAAATTCGAGTGAACAGTAACGTTGGTTTTAATTTTTTCGGCTTTGCAAAGGAATGGGAATGAACTGAGATAAACTCTAGAAATTCTGCTTCCAATTCAACTGAGTACATTGTAAGCGTGGCAACAATTCAACCCAAATAAGCCCTCAATGGCATCATTCTAAGAAAACTTTAATAGCAGACCTTGGTAGATATTACCCATTACATTTAAACGTCTTTTCTGGCCAGTTTTAAGAGCATGGAGGAATTAAAGAAGTCTGATTAAGAAATAATGTTAAAAAGAAGTACAACAAAAAATACGGGTAAAAAAATAAATACAGCAAATTAAAAAAATAACTTTCCTTTCTTTTCGTACACACCAATCAAACTAAAATTAGAAGGTTTATTAGTATACGAAAAGGTCAATTTCGTATTTAAGGGAAAAAAGTTTGGCTGATAAAGAATATCTATGTAATCACAATATTTAAATAATGATACTAATTTGTCTTATTTTTTTTTCATTACAGTTCAAAAGAAATGAATATTCGGGGGGAAAATAAAACGGATGCACTACTTTGGATTGTAAAATTTGTCAATTTCATTTATGCAATTTTTTTCCAATAAATTATAAAATATTTTATGTTCTTTGGCAATTTTGTATTTTTTTAATTGTGTTAAATTACATTTCTTAACAAAGTAGACCGAAAATTTTTTCAAAAAAATTTAATTATTGTCAATCTAAATAAGCATAGTTGGCTGCGACTGTCATAGCTGTTAGGTATTAGCATAAGTTAGTGCATAATATAAGGGAAGCGGGCCTAAGTTATTCCCTGGCTGAAGGCCTGAAAGTGAAAGAAAGAGAGAAAGAGAGAGAAGGTAAAAAAGTAAAAGGAGCCCATCTCATGTCATCTCATCTGGATATGATCTGATCTGATCTGTTGTGTGAACATCGAACAACAACAATTAAGCAGATGGAGCAGCAGCAGCAGTACGGAGGAGGAGGAGGGAAATGGAACTCCGGCGGCGGGCAGGGGCAGGCGCAGGAGCACTTCCAGCAATCTCAATCCCAATCCCAATCTCAGGCTCCGCACGCCTCCCTCGCCTCCCACTTCCACCTCTTGCCTGTTAGAACACTTCTACTCTCTCTCTCTCTCTCTCTCTCTCTATGCATATAAGCATATTCATCCTTTCTTCTCTTCTTCTACTCATTTCAGCTTGTCGAAAAACTAGCTAATGGGATCGAAGCAGGGTCAAGGGATCAGCACTTTGATACATTGGTTTCTTTCTCTCATTCTTTTTCTTTATTCATATATCCTCTCGTGGATCCATCTTCAATTAACCTAACCCACTTATTCCTTCCTTCATCAAGCTTGAGGAATTAACAAATCAATTTACAAGGTGCCAACAGTTGTTGAATTCTATATCTGGTACCATTAGCTCCAAGTCCATGGTAACTTTTTACTTCTCTCTCTCTCTCTCTCATTTTAGAGCCTTCAAGTTTACACATCAGAATCAGCATCAATTCATTTTCTTTTTCATCTGGATCTCAACCCGCAGACTGTTGAAGGGCAAAAGAGACTTCTTGAGGAAACCATGCAACAACTCAACCAAAGAAGGTTTCTGTTCTTTTAATCATAGTTGACAACTTTCGCTAAAACTGCTAAACCTACCAGCGCAGGAGATACTCATACTATATATAATCATTTCACTGATTGCTATTGTAACTTGTTCACTGCAGAGATCTCATGAACAAGTACAGGCTGGGGGTTGAAGAAGTAACCAAGTCTAGTAACATATGAATCTGTATTTCTCCTGTTTGATAAACAGCCGCAGGATGAGTGAGTAGTATCAGTGTGTGACTATGTATGCTTGAATCATAATTGACAGTATGACCGTAAACCATTATGAATTTATGATGCTGCTACTATTTGTTTTTTTCTTTTTTGTTTTTCTCTTTTTGATCCGCCACAATATAAAGGAGAGACCCGATCCGCTGCACAAAAAACTTGTATTGACACCGCTTGTCAAGTTGCGTGGACCTCATTGCTCAGCTAATCTTTTGTGGCTCTAGATGTTACAGCATATATCTAATATATGTCCCTGACAATCCAATAATGAGATACTTCCTCGTCTATAGTGCTAAATGTCTACAACATATTCAAGAATATAGAATAAAAAAACTGAGATAACAAGAAAATATCTTAAATAAAGGGAAAGAATCCATTAAGATTAGTTCCACACAAATGCCTACATGACATTTTAAAGTGCCACCACAGACCATGCCCGTCAGATGGCAAGCGGCACTGGGAGCTACATGTTCTGATATTTATATATTCACATATTTGCTATTGTTATTTACATAGATATATATATATATAATTTCCCCCCATTTCACAAGGGGTGGTGGGCCACATATTAGTCTGCTTTTATCTACATCATTTTTAGGCCCAGTTCTTTCTCTTAGCCCTAAGATGATTGAGCTTGTCCTTCAACGAAGCTGCACATAAATAAAATTACTGGTTACTTGAGAGAGATACAATATGATGTGGCATCAAGCTATTAAAAAACTCCGTTTTATTGCCGTTTTATCTTAGTTTTGGTTCATACCGCACAAAACGCATTTTAAAACCTTGTGTGGCATATATTATCTTCTGAATTTAACTAAAAATAAACCATCAAAAAGGGAAAACATCATACCAGCATCCTTGTACCGTTCTTCAACAGCTGCAATAAGCATGTTGCGTACCAAACCAAACTCGATGGCCTCAACACAAGGCTGGCCATCAGGTCTGCATCCATCAACAACAATCCAAAATTTATCGATGAGAAAAAATGTACCTATCAAGTTTTACATGGGCATATAAACAACAATGTACCTATCAAGTTCAGTAAGCAGCATTCCATCAGAATGAGTAGCAGGTGCTAACTTGGTCTGCTCAACCACTCTCATACCATCACTGTATACGATACTCCGGTTCACTTGTATCGGAACCTGAAATTCAAATTTGTTTGCAAAGAATGGATGCAAATCACAAATTATAGACTTCAATAGAGCCAGTTTTATGCAAGAACAAAAGGGTAAAACCTTGCAACGAACAGCAACATTTATTGCATCTGAAGGACGGCAATCAACAACTTTAGTATCATTGTCATCTCCGATCTGATTAACAAGCAAAGTTAAAACAACAAAGTATAAATGTTTTTGCATGAACATGAATAAAAACAAAACAAGCAAACTACCCTATTAAACATTACCATGTACAGCTGTCAACATTTCCACTGGATGGGGCAAAAGAAATATATACCGTAACAACAGTCCTAATTTATTCTTTTAGTGGCTTTCAGATAAAACACTCATTCATTATCCAAATTTGCACAAGAGCCCACAGTTTTGGATTTATAAAGCAGTTCATGGGTTAGGATTCAAAGAAAAAAGATTAAAAACAAGAAAAGGATAGAATATGATGTTCAACTGAGTCATGTTTTTTGTACTAGCAGTATACTGAGCTGTTGTTTGCTTCATTAAAACTCTGGCAGCTTAGTTAAGCCTTGAATGGTTCATGTACAGGTCAATTCTAGGGAAAGAACTTATTGAATTCACTAGAACTGATTCATACCTTGGCAAAGTAGATCTCAGCATAGTATGCATCACGAACGCTTTTTGTGACACGAACACGTTTCACCTGTAATACAAATGAACAATAAATTTCAACATCATTCATATAGAGGACATGCATGTGTTACAGAATCACATACGTCCTTAGTTCTGCAGTTGATAACAAACTCTCTGCCAGCGCATCGCCAATGGATGAGCTGCGCTCTCCAATTGCTCTGGAGAATTAGTTTGGGACCACTGGAGAATTACTTTGTAATACAACAATGAAACAGTTCGTTTAAACTCTATCTCTTCTCTCCCCTTTTACTTCTTTTTTATTGGTAAATAGATTTCAGCATGGAGTGCCTAATTTGGAAAGCAGCTTAAACTTACCGCATAGCCCATAATCTCTGTCATCACTTTAAGCACTTCATATATAGTTGGTCTAGCCTAAAATATAAAAGCAATAAATCATGATCAACAAATGTGATGATGAAGTACCATTTTGTTTAGTTTGTCTTTTCTTTGAAAGTTGAAACCCAACTACAACTACAAAAAAAAAAAAGTGACTTCAGTATTCTATTTGTTCAAAATTGTTGGTCTCATTGGATGAACAGTAACCACATTAGTTCTAAATTCATATTTCACAAGGAGGTGGCAGTAATTTCTTTTGACATTTTTTATTCTTTTAAGAAATGAATAAATCAAGCCATCTGATCTATTCAAGGGGATATCTTACAAGTTGAACATCTTGAACAGCAGCCATAAGCAGAACAGATGGCAACTCCACTGAAAAGTTAAAGAAGATTGAGAGTTTCAATCAGATTTTATTCTGCAACCTACAATTTTCTCTGATTACAAAAAACAACAAAAGAGGAACACTTCTTCTAAAATGTTTATGCTTGATTCACTTTGATAAGAAGATAAAATAATCCATAAGAGCAAGCACCCAATACTAATCCTCATTCAGAGCTACTTTGAGGTTCTTACTAAATAAGAATAGCCACTTAGCCACTAATAAATAAGGTTCATGTATTCCATCTGGTTATGCTAATGGAACTGTGATTATCCGTCCTTTAAAAGGAAATCACTGTTCAATAAGAAAAAAATATATATTCTTATCCACATAATTTTTCTAACTTTAACTCGTCACAATTCTATTTTCTGTTTGCAAAATGGCAAAAAAAAGTAAATTATGATTCCCCAGGAGAATTGCAAAAGAAAGATTTACTTACAAACAATAATGGGCAGAAGAAGGTCACTTCCATCTTCCATCTTTAAAACGATAGCTGGGTGTGAGGCATAGTCAGGCAAACTCCCGGCTTGGGGATTGTTATATACACACCTCAAATTTCTACCATCCTTCATTTTTATGATAACACCCTCTGATCCCCTCCTCACTTCCACTGATACAAGAAAAACACAATATTCAGTGTTGAAGCTAAAATTTAAGAATTATCTGACCAGTATGATCCATCATCCCTGTTAATAATGACCTAACTGAATTAGAATGAAGAAAGGTACATCTGTGCACTGAAATTTAAAAAAATGGAAAAGCAGAAATTACCAGCCTCGATGACAGTAGAATCGACATAGTCTCCATCCGGTTCGCTGAAATTACCAGCCATGCTTCCATTGTCGTCAGAAGAAGAGCTATAGCTACAGCAGATTGAGAAGCCCTTGCTATTTGTAGTTGACTTGGCAAGTGAGATAGAGTGAAAGCCAACAATGGCTCTGGATTTACATGTGAAACCCCAGAAAGTGGTTGCCTTGTTTGTAAAATGAGTGCCCAGGAGTGCAGTTACAGTGGGTACTCTTGTGTTTTTGAGATGTGCAACTGGGCGGCACAGAACAGGTGCAGGTCCTTCCAGAGTGGCCATTTTGTACCTCCTAATGCAACAAGAGAGTAGAAAGAAGAATAAAACTAGTCTAACTCTACTGATTCGGACAAAAACAGTGAGAACTAGTCTAACTCAATTGATCAATAATCAAGGACTCAAGGTGAAGGTGACTAACGATTATCGGAAGCAAGAGAAAAATAAACAGTACGGACCTAAATAAAACTATAAGCGCGATTTGATATGCAATAGATAGGTCAATTTAATTATTAATCGGAAGAGAAATAAACAAATATCCAACTGATTTATTTAGCAAAGAAAAAGATTGCTGAGGGCTGACCAGTGAAAGAGAGAAGATCGGCGAAGATGATCCAATCCGAGAGAGAGACGCAGGCGCAGGCGTTGTTTCTTTATCTTTATCTTTACTTTAATATAAATAAATAGGTCCACTGTCCTCTGTCCTCTTACCTTTAAGTACCATTTTGCCCCTCCATCTGCTCTCGCATTCAATAATTCGCATCGCTGCGGATATTTTCGGATTTTTTTTATCATTTGATTCACGTGCGAAAGATGGATAAAGTTTTTCTATTAGTTTTAACTTTTAATTCAAACCATACATAATTATAACAATAATATTCTAGAGACTCATATTCTATATATAGAAAACCTAATACACAATTCACAAGCAAAAATAACAACCCAATTATAATACATTACAATGTTTTTCATTTGCGTATAAGAATATAATTAGGATTTGTTCATCAGAAAAAAAAATGTATTCCTAGATTGTTGAAAAAATATATTTTATTGGATTAATTGTACTATTTCTAAGTGATTTTCTATCTGAAATAAATTTTTAATCCGAATACATTTTAATTATTTTGTATATCGGATTAATTTTTTAATGTAGATTAAAATAATCCAAACACATTCGAATTAAAAAAATTATTTCAATGGAGGATCACTAAAAAATATATAATATTTTTAATCCCAAAAAATTATTCTCAACCATCTAAGAATAATATTTTCTTATTCCAAATAACTAATTCTAATTTTATTCTCATGTGATCCAAATGTACACTTACAAAAGGATAAGTAATTCATTAACTTTTGAATTTTTAATAATAATATGATTTTAATCCAACTGAATTATTAAATTAAATCACTCTATCATTATAATAAAAACAATTCATCATTTTGGTTGGAAATCAAATAAACCGACTAAGTGTAAGCCTCATCATCATCAAATAAACCTAGAGCCGGTCTATGCATTCTGAGCAAAGGACATTATCGGTATAAGTTTCAATTCCTAAACTAACCTTATGTGGTTCCTTCCTTCGGCGCCAACTCCAGATACTACCCCTCACCCAAAATATGGAATCTGTTATAGAAAATACTGTATTACCCCTGAAAGCATGGGCCTACCTTGCAACCAAACGAAATAATCTATGGATTTTCTTGTCATTTCACTTAGGCTCCGTTTGGATGTGTTGAGAATAAGGTAGGAAGAAGGAAGAAGGGAAGAAATTTATTGGGAAGGGGTAAATTTATTGGGAAGTGTGTAACTTTTGTGAAGAGTTTGGATAGTTAGGAATAAATTTATTGAAAAAAATTCCTTATTCCTTATTCCTTCTTCCCACTTCCCACCATCCAAACACAGCCTTAGAGGCAACAAAATAATCTATGGATTTTCTTCTCATTTCACTTAGAGGCAACAAAATAATCTATGGATTTTCTTGTCATTTCATTTAGAGGCAACATTATTCGTCCATTAGCAAAATACTTAGCTTACCAAATTTTGCACCCAACAGGGCACTTCATTGTTAATTTCCAGAGAGACTCAGTTATTCTGGGAAGAAGGAGAAAAATATTTCTATTCGTCAAACTTATTCGAGAAACGACTCTTTAAAATTACGTCATTTTTTAAATTGAACTATTATCATATTATTAGGTGGGATATATCTACAATGATATCTTTTATATGACATCCGATCTTCTGAAACTTTTACTATTAGGTACATTTCGATTGGATCACGACATATCTACAACGTTATATTTAAACCACCCAATATTATTCAATATTACATTACACATTTGTATCTCCTTGTTGTAGAATATTATGAGCACCCTTATAACGGAATTTATTAATAATAAATATATAAAATATTATGTTTATTGCTGCATGTATTTGTAATCATTTGTCTTTTTAATCATGTGAAACTTAAAAATAATGTTGTAATTATGCATTTACCAAACAGGTAATATTTTATGTTTAACACTTATTTATTTATTTTTTATAATGTTTTTAAATATAATTTAATGTAAATTTGAATAAAAATATTAAAGGAAATTCAATTAAGATTATAACCAGGTTTAAATCACGTGTAAAAGAATTAATTGTTTAATGTAAATATGAAATTATAAAAAAATACTTTAGATAATTAAATCAAAATTACAACTAGGTAAAATCGCATATAAAAAGAATTAAATGAGTTTGATGGATTTACAATGAATAGGCTTGGAACAAAAATTGATTTCAGTATAATTGAGTTATATTAATTGAGTTAGATTGAGGTCGATTAAAATTTTGGCAAAATCTATTAACAGAATTCTTGCAAACCCTAAATATTTACTGGTTGTGAGTGGGACGAGAACAACTTGGGGACAATCTAGTTAGTGATTGTGAGGAGTATTCTGGTTGGTGATGAATCATTTGGGAAATAGATAGAATCGAGAAAAGATAAATAAAGAAAAATGTAGAGAGACCAGCGACTGACGCGTGTGCCCAGAATAAAAGGCCGAAAGGATAAGGCTCGCCGCTGTCTTTTGAAAACTGAAACGAGTTGAAATTTTCTAGAAACTAAATAAATGAAGAATTACTTAGCATCGTTTTAAAAATTCTATCATCCCTGGCGAAGTTAGAATTTCGTATCAGCAGGATCTGTAAATTTTTTTTTTCTGAAATTATATGTATAATGTAACGTCTAATATAAACATAGTATAATAATAATTCTTAAATAAACAACTCTAAAATAATGTTAGATAAAAAAATCACCAGAAATCAAATATGTATTATAATAACAATAAAAAATCTAAAATAATATATTTAATATACAAGATAATAATTCAAAAGTCAAGACAAAAAAAGTACAATAATTTTCTATGAATTTTAATTTTTTTTTTCATAATTTTGCATAATAAGTTCTTTAGAAATCTCATTGAGCACTTTTTTTTAGTGGTAGTTTTTATGTAATATCCGAGTTCTATTTTTTATCATTTGTGGCCGCTTTTTATTTATAATGTTCTAAATTCACAAAATATTATATACACAAATCACGTAATGCGCGAGATTCGCGCTAGTATATATATTTAACAAATAATTTTTCATCCAGATATTTCATTCTATTCTAAGTTGTCTAAATAAAATTCATTGGGTAGGAGGGAAGAAGACGATTAGCTAGGAACAAATGTTACCTGAATCCCTATGCAATTTTTTAGATGTCGTTATGCAATTCAAATCAAACACGACATGTCCAGCTGGGTCCTTCAAATTTTTAATATAGGTCTCTAACTTCTTGTGTATGTTTTTTTTTAATTACAAATAAATATAATATCAAATATTTTTTTTTGAGGTGAATCCATGGACCCACAATCCATGTAGCTTCGCCCGTGATCCCACCCCTCGCTCGGCTAACGCATCTTCAAACATTGAATTTCTGTTTAATTTTAATTATTTAAAAAATATGCTAATAACTATCGATGTTATATCTCCATTTGCATATCCTTTGTCCCTGATCTTATATTCTCATCTCCATCAACATTCTCTCTGTCATTGATCTTCTATCCTCATCTCATCCTTTTTTGTTGTATGAACTAGTACAGGCTTCGTTTGGATGGTGTAAGAATAAGAGAAATAAGAAAAGAAATAGAGAAGTGTGTAACTTATGAAGAATTTAAATTGTTTATAATAAATTTACTCCATTATTCTCTTATTCCCTAATTCCTAGGGTTTCTCTAAACGGAGCCACAATTCTTGGATGAGACTTGGGCATAAGAGGTAGGCATATGTGCCCAAGTCTCATCCAAAGGTTGTTTGAAATGAAAAGCTAATTATCATCTTATAAGTGTATTGTGTAATATTTCAATGTTTGATTGTGTTGTCATGATCGAACCAAACTTGTGGTCAAAAAGGAAACTCGCTCCTGATAAACTATTTTGTTCTAAAAAAACAATTGTACCTGGCAGTTATTATTCTTGCAAAAGAAACTTTAAAGTAAGAAACAAATCAAACAACGGAGAGAAAAGCAAACTTAATTTGGACATAATAAAAGGTTAGAAAAATATTACAACAATTCAATTCTAACTAATTAAAAGAAAGAAAATTAAGAATACAAATAGTACAACATAACATAATAAAGTAGATAAACTAAATTAACAACATTAAACACATATATTGTTGTGCCTAACTTATTTCACTCTTTGAGCCTCCATTATTAGGTTTGTGTTTCCGTGTTGTTTTCTGCTTCATTCTGATGTCGTCTAATGTGCGCTAGCAAAGCTCCAGTATGGAAATTTGGAATGATATCTTAACATATTTTACATATAGCATCAATATCTGCAATATCTTTATCTTCATTCTCCATGTGAATGAAATACTGATATTACCAAGGACGTGGTCTATTTGCCGGTGTGAATTTCAATTAATCTCGGATTCTCAACTTCCTCCTGCATTTTCTTCTCTCATGATCTATCTCTTTTCCTCTTATTTCTAACACTTTTCCTCTCGCGCAACTTGATTAAAATAAGGCCTAATAGCGCGGTTTACAACAGTGCTAATGGATCTGAAAATTTCTCCGAGATATGAAAGAATAGGCATAACGCAAGAGATTTTTAGAGTAATATTTTACGTATTTTGTTAGCTCAATATTTCGCATAGTTATTAATTTTAAATAAAAAATGATAAATAAATAATCAAAACTACATGAACAACAATCAAAATTTTTATTAATAATGATCAAATATTACAATTGAAAAAAAATTACAACATTTACATCCATTCATTACAATAATTAAAATTACAATATTCAACTTAGGAAAAATACCGATTTCGTGTGCCTATTTCACCAATTTCAATGGTTCTACCAACATGAAAAGAACAGGTTAGAATGATCCATTACTAAGGATTCACCCAAGAGCAAAAGTGAACAATGCTAGGCTTGTTGAGAACTAGCTTTTCATTTCAAACAACCTTTGGATGAGACTTGGGCACATATGCCTACCTTCTAGACAAATTCTCATCCAAAGATGGAGGCTGCTAGATGTTGGTTTCACTCCATTTTACTTGACGATTAGGGTGAATCATCATTCTAAGTCCTCTACGCATAATAACAGATTCCACAATGAACTTGTTTATTTGTAGTTGGTGGAATATTAATAGCTTTAAAAATTGTATGCGACCGTGTATCGTTAAATAGTTATATGCTGCATACGACCCTTATGACTATTGATTTTGCACGAACTAACATATTTAATGGAGTATATTTTTTAATATGTTTGTGAGTGACTGAATGTGTATGCGAGTAAGTGAGTGTGATTAACCATTAAATGGATTTGATTTTTGCGAGAAGGGAGAGGGGTTTATATAACATGAATACATGATATAGCGTGGTTATAAACTTACAAATTAGCTAACATAATTAAATGGAAATGACATAAATTTGATTGAAATGACAAAAGGGGAGGGGAGGAAATCTCAGCCTTATAGCGCACATTTAACCCGCACTATAAGGAGAGAGGATATAAGCCGCTATATATTCTCGTTAAATAATAATAATAATTCATAGTTTCGATTAAAATTTTAGAATATAAAATTCTTCTTATTAAAAAATTGGTTCATATTGTGGCAAACAGTTTGACCAATTTTCTTTTGAGAAAGGTTCCACTAACACCATTTTAGTTGCCTCCAAATGTCAACATTTTGCTATTAAGTTATTGTTTCAAATTTTAAAATTCAAATGTTAAATCCAAATCGTTGATCTAATTTAGTTTAACGAGCGATGCGTTTTAATATAAGTTTTGTAAATTTTAAAATTTATTTGATACTCGATCAATAGATAGAAAAACGAACGAACATTGTTAACTATGATAGATTCGTCCTGATACGTCCATGTTTTAGCTTTTGATTGAGTACCAAATTGACTCTAAAATTTACAAAACATATATAAAAACACATCGCTCGTTAAATTAAATAAGATCAACGGTTTGGATTCAATGATTAAATTTTAAAATAAAAAATTAACTAATTAGTTAAATGTTAGCATTTGGGGCAACTAAAATATTAGTAGAGTAACCTTCCTCATCAAACTTTTCTCTTTAATTCACACATATATAAGTGTAAATCATATAAAGGTTGTTATTAATATAATATCGAATCGACATTTTATGTCCGTTTTCAGTTAGATGTGGTATCGCAACGAGAAATAGGTATTTGGATGGTTAGAAGTTAGAACATTAATTCCTTTAGCTCCATTGTTATGTAAAACCTATATTATTTGTTCTAATATAGATTGTATTAAAAAAAATAAAGTACATTCCCTCTGCAACATTATAGAATGCGATTCAATTGTGCAAAAAAAAGAAACAGACTGCCATTTCAATTTCAATTTAGAATTTTAGATTCTGATTCCCCACTTATAATATTACGGTTCCGGCTTTGTTTTTTCCCTCTCTTGAAATGCCACGACACGTACAGACGTGCTAATACTTGAGGCATGGTCATGTTTAGTAGAGGAGTAAACCGTGAAATAGCTTAAGGATAAGTAAATAGTTAATCCAGAAGTACCGCATTAATTTGTTCCGTCAATGGGATTAAAGGGTTAAAAAAGAATAGAAGGAGTACCAGGAGCGGCGATGGCGGGAACACGAAAAGAATCTCAACCGAGAAAGGCAATATGACTGGTACAAAAAATATTACACAGAACCTCAACCCATCCCCCAACAACAACCGAAATCCTACCTCTCGTCTGAACCAACTCATTGGACCGTTTACGAGACAAATATACAACTTTAATGGAGACCACACAGTGAGCTGTACAAGGTGTGCTCAAGTTTTCAATTACAAAGAAAACATGTTGCGTGACCACTACCATGAGCACAAACGTCACGACGAGAATGAACAAAGAGCTCGGGACATAGAGACCCAGAGGATTATTAAAGAAAGAAATGAATAAATGGATCGTAAAAAAAAATAAAGGAAGAAGAGACAAGGGAAAAAAAGCTGAGAAAATCGGAGCAAAAATTGAGGGAAATAAATAAGAGAGATGAACTTCGACAAATTGCAGCAAGCCGAATGGCAGAGATAGGAAAAGAAGAAACTGAAGAGGCTTTTTGGAACGAAGCCGCTCAATTCGTTGACAACACTGTTCCGAGTAATCAACAAGAAGATGATGCGACTTTTTGGAACGAAGTCGCTCAGTTCGCTGACAACACTGGTGGGAGTAATCAACAACAACCGAATGACGAAGATTAGCAACCATGGTGGGATGAAATTCTACAACATGCAGATAGTCAAAATCTCTAAGTATTTATATCATTGTAATATTTATGTGTTTTATTATTATGGTTGTTAATGTAATTTAGTTGGAATTATTAATGCAATGTTTTATTTTTATGGTTGTTTTTTATTTTCCCTTATTTTTTTGTAGTGCTTTGCACTATAAGTTGTGGTTTTAATGTGTTGACGAAATGGATAAACGTTGTTGTTTGGAGTATTTCAATGAATAAACGTTGTTGTTTGGAGTATTTTATTTATTGGCGTTTCAATACATAAACGTTTATGTTTCAAGTAGTGCTTTGCACTATTTTTTTCATATTGATTACACATAAAGAAAAACACAATAAATAATACACAAGTCCATCATCAGTAGTACGAATCCAAAAAACATAGTCAATCATCATAAGTCCATCACAAGTCATAAACGAAAAAAAAACAATCAGTCCATCAGAAGTCATAAACAAGTCACAAGTCCATAAACCAAAAAAAAAACAATCAGTCCATCATCATAAGTCCATCACTAACGCCGCCGCCTCCTCATAGGTCCTGAAGGTGAAAATCTGTCAATCGCCCTCACCGCACGCCTATCTCGTCTCCGCGGGGCAGTAAGCTCTCCTGAGTCACTCGAGTCTGTATCCCCATCGCCCTCCTCCTGGTGCTCCTCATGCTGGTCCTCCTGAGGCACATCCTGAGGCATCTGTATGGGCCCAAACTCAACGGTCTGCCCAGCCTCCTGAGGAGTCGCTAAAGGGACATAGTCTCCCTCCTCATCTGCGTCCGTCCGTAGCAATGTGCTAAATGAGTCTGTCCCTCCCATACTACCCAACGGAGTGCCAAATGATGGAATAGAAGAAGGCGTAGGCACTGACGAAACAGTAAATGGAGGAAAATAGGAAGGCATACCAAATGACGCAAAGGAGTAAGGTGGAGGATAATGATGTGCTGGCATGTGGGCGGTGAAAATGCCAGTGGGATCCTGAGAAATGCCAGCAAACTGCGAGGTCGATGCTGATGCACTATGAATGGATGGAGTAGGACCTGAGGCTGGAAACTGAGCAGGAAAGAACGTGCGTGGTCCTAAAAAATCATCTAATCGCCCGGTATTCAATCGACCATCCTATAATATTAAAAAAAATAATGTCAATGTAAATAAATTAGTATTTAAAATTGAAACTTGCATATGAACAAATACTAACCGCATGCATCAGATCCTCCGCCTGAAGGTCGGTGGGTACAGTCGGACGTGCAGAGGAAGACTCGTCCCCAGAATCTGGTATGTCCGCAATATTTGTTGGAAGTCCTCGCTGCTCCAACAAATCCTCCAATCTGTAATTTATAAATTATTGAACAATGACATAATTATGAAGGTTAAATTTAAAATGCAAAAACACAATAAAAAAATTCAATTTTTTTAAAATTACCTCAAAGGCTTAGAAGCATCATGCAACTGCGAATAGGGGTGAGCAAAAAGCTCGTAACTCGTGAGTTACTCGAACTCGACTCATGAAAAACTCGATTATAACTCGAGCTAAAAGAACTCGAGTTGGCATAACTCGAGTTGAACCAACTCGGTTAATAAATGAGTCGAGTTTGAGTTAGGCTCAACTCGGCTCGTTGACTCATGAGCTGACTCGTGACGTAATAAATTTTATTTTTTTGGAGATCATCACCATGATCTATGAGTATTAATCTTGAGTTTCAAGACATATTTTGCTTCAAATCAATGGAAAAGAATAAAATTGATAATAAAATTTATTTTTTTATATTATTGTAATACTTATAAATAATTATTGCATCTATTCACTATATTCACGAGTTCAATACCGAGTCACGAGTTGACTCGAGTTACAAAATGGCGAGTTCGAGTTGGCTCGGTTAGCTCGGAACTGCCTCCCGAACGAGTCACGAGTTGACTCGAGTTGTAACGAGTTCGAGTTCGAGTTATGCTCAACTCGCTCGAACTCGGCTCGTATACAGCCCTAACTGCGAACGACGGTTGGCGAGAATTGCCTTTCCCACCCTTCTGCACCCCTTTTTCACAACGAGTCCTAATGCATGAAGTGTATTCTTCAGCGCAGAGTTGCCCTGCAATTTACGAGAATAATGACATATTGCAAAAAATATTAACCAATCATACATTCCATATTAAAAAAATTAAGACGTACCGTATTGCGAAGTCTAGACCCCATGTTTGTGTACTGCCTCTGAGCGAGTGATAGCTGTTGAGTGCGCTGGAGACGTGCATCGGCATCCTCTCGTGGTGTGGGTCTCTCGGAGGCACCATATCGCCAAAACCACCGGAAGTATCGCAACGTATTAGTAGCAGTCTAGGATCTAGTCTCCAGCTGGCGTGCTGCTAATGCCTCCTGAGTCCACTCTCCATATGCACCCGTAAAAATGGTAAAAAAATCTGGGCGATCTCGATAAGTACTGTGCTGGAAACCCAGCAGGTTCTGTGTCACGTCCCAACTCTGTTAAAATAAATTGGTTACTTCTTTACTCTAATTAAATTGAAATTCATCATATGATAAATTGGAAAAATATAGCAAACGTACCACAGGTAGCGGAGGAGGAGTAATCTGGTACAGTCCAAACTGATGCCTACAACGGTCGGGGTAGTAGTAGGCAACTATGTGGTAGAAAATGAGCGGCAACCGAACATGCTCCGCTATGGAACCCTCCTGTGCTACCCGTGGCATGAAAGCCCTGTCGAGTACGTACGGAAACCAGTTGACGTCTTCAACGTTCAACACGGCTAGGTAGTCCCGTGCGTTCTCCACTGTCCCAAGGTGCTGGCTCCGTAAGAAAGACCGAGCTTCACCCCATTTCCTGAAAATTTTGAACGTTAGCATTTATGTGTTGTAATTTGCATAAAATTATTAAAAAATTATTATAAGTTATTACCTCCCAAACGGCACACATGAATCTATGTTAGGCTGTCCTAATCCACCGATAGGAGCAACCTCTAGGCGACAAACAGGAAGGTATGACCATGCCCAAAACAACAGTAGCATCCAAGGTCCCGTCACAACCTTGAAACACATGGAGGCACGATACAGACTAGCAAGCGTGGCAGCTCCCCAATTGACATTCGGAACTTCGTTCAAATTGCCTTGAATTTAAATTAAACAACGCATTGATATTTATTTTCGTTATGACAATGCAAATAGTGCAAAATTTAAATTTTCTTTGCAATTTGAACAGTGAAAAAAATAATAACCATGCAAAAATATAAAATAAAAATGGAAAAGGAAATAATTTTGCTATAATAATAGTCTTGCTATCATAATTTTGCTATAATTTTACTATAATAATATTAGTCTTGCTATAATAATTTATTTTTCTTGGAATATCATTTTGTGTCAAATAAACTTTAATATTTTTCAAATTTTGTCAAATAATTATTTTCTGGTAAAAATTATTAATATTGAATTTCTAATATTGAATTATAATATCATAGAGAATAAATAAAAATATCATTCGAAAAAAATTAATATTCGATTCTAACATTGAATTCTAATATCATAGTAAACAAATAAAATATTATTTAAGTTAAAGAAAATTATACCGATACGAGCTCCAAATAGTATGCTGGGACAGAATTCTGAGAAATATCAGGAAACATCAACGTCCCAAATACCTCTAGAGCCACTGCACGCGTGTATCGATCTAGCTCCTCATCAGTAGCACCTGGCTGTGGCGCCACCCCGCAATTTTGCCGCAACCATTTCAACTTGATGTTGTTGCCAACAACACCGCCTCTGCATTGTACAAATTTAAAATAATCAATACAAGTAAGCAATGCATATACTGAATAGCAAAAATCAATATATAACTTTTTTTTTCACTTACTCCCTGCTCCTCTTTTCTCTATGCCAGTTTCCCAAACCTTCATGAGGATAAAAATTTGTACGAATCTTTTCCTCCCAGGGCCCTTTCGTATTGGATCTAACTGGGATGTCCGTTGAGTGCAATCCATATAAGAAAGCAACATCCTGATAACAATTACAAAATACATTAAATTCGTGTCATGTTAATATTGCAATTCCTTTTGTAAATATATTTATTACGAAAATTAATATTCGAATTTAAATTTTATATACAATAAAGGCAAAAATTAATGTGACAATTAATTGTGAAAATTAATACGAAAATTATTGTCAAAAAAAATTAAATATCAAGTTTAAATAAATTACCTGTAAAGTAACAGTCATCTCTCCGACGGAAAAATGAAAAGTATGCGTCTCCGGACGCCAAAACTCGACCATTGCCTTCAGTAATGGCATGTCGACGTTGACATGCTTCACCTTTGTAATGTGACTCAGGCCCAGTTTGATCAGTCTTCCCTCAATCTGATCGTCCACCTCAATCGTTCGCTTGTGCGACCTCATCTCCAAATTTTTTTCACGCTGCATTAACACAAAAATATTATCAGTCCATTAAGAAATATAAATTATTAAAACAAAAAAATCTAAATTAACATAAAACAGTCTATTACCTCCTCAAAAGACAAACCAACGATATGGTCGTTATCCGTAACAGACAAAATCTGTTGGTTTTCTACGTTGGCTGGTTGCACTAGTGGATTGACATTTAGCGCGCTCGGACGGGCTGCGCGACACCTACGTCTTTTTTGGCGAGGCTGGGTGGAGGGTGCTTCGGTGAGAGGTGGTGAAGCACCAGAAGGACCAGCCTCATCTTCTCCTGAACTCATCTGATTCAAATAATATAAGAACAACATTTTAAAACAAAAATGAATTTAATATTTTTTTCAATAATAAAAACGAACAAAAAAAATTATTTTTCTATGTAATTAACATTTTTACAATAATTACTGATCAATAATTCTACCAAATAAAATTTCAATAATTCCACTAATTTTCATACAAAATCCGTACACAATCAAAATTGAATATCACTAATTCAATTAATTTACATACAAATTCCACTAATTTTTACAATAAATTCCTACACAAATTGCATACAAATTCCACTAATTTCATACAAATTCCATACACAATTTACTAAATTTCCACTGATTTCCGTTCAATTTGCATACAAATTCCACTAAAATTCCATACAAATTTACTAAAATTTCCACTAATTTTCATTCAATTTGCATACAAATCACACTAAATTCCATACAAATTTTTCACTAATTCAATTCATTTGCATGCAAATTTCACTAATTTTGACAATAAATTCCTACACAATTTGCATACAAATTCCACTAATTTCAATAATTTCCATACACATTCCATTAACATTTTACTAAAATGTCCAATAATATCTACTAATTGCATAGAAATTGCACACAATTTCAATAATATCCACAATTTTGACAATTTCAATAATAACCACAATGTCCGAAATCCACAATATTATATCCACAAATTTTACTAATAATAACCACAATTTCAATAATAATCCACAATATTATATCCACAATTTTACTAACAATTTCAATAATAATTAGTTTTACTAATCCAAAATTCACAATTTTTACTAATATATCCATAATTTTCAATAAATGCAAAATAAAAAACCTCGATATCGGCGTACGTTGTCTTTCGGCCTCCTCTTCTCTTCGCACGGCAACCACCTCCGGCCTCCTCTTCTCTTTCGACGGTCGCAACCTCTTTCCTCTTCTCTTTTCTCCGGCCTGCTCTTCTCTTTCTCCGGCCGCAACTTCCTCTCCCTTCTCTTCTCTCTTTTCTTCCCTCTTTTTCTCTCTTTTTTCTCTTCTCTTTTCTCTCTTCTCTGCGTCTGTACTCACTGAACAGCGACGAAGACAAAAAAAACGGTCATAACTCGTATTCGAAAAATTAACACCTTCGTACCCGTTTATAAAACGCGCTCGAAGGCTTCGAACGCGTTTTATAAACGGGTACGAAGGTGTCAGCTCCTCAAAAGGCGTAACTGAAGCGGTGAATTTATCTCTCCTTCATACCCGTTTATAAAACGCGTTCGAAGCCTTCAAGTGCGTTTTATAAACGGGTACGAAGGAGAGATATGTTACGCTTTTATAAAACGCGTACGAACTTTCTTCTTATTAAAAAAAATAATAATTCTTTCTATTAAAATTTTTTGTGTCAAAATTCTTATATAAAATAATTTCGGCAATCTGACGTACGCAATGTTAGAAAATAGTTTTGTCAACTTTTTGAAGACCACATTGTCCCCAGCCAAGTAATATGTTGTTATCATAAATACAAGATGAAATGCAATCAAGTACGCAGAAAATTTATTGTAGGAACAGCATTTTTTAATGAATCCGAACCATCCAATGAAATACAGTATATAGTTAGTTAGGGCAAACTTTGAGATTGATGATAAGCAGTTCATATTTTGTCTACATGAGACTTGAATAGAACCATCCAATTTTCAGATTTATGAGCATTTTTTAATGAATCCGAACCATCCAATGAAAAACAGTATAGTTATTTAAATGTGCTGTCTACATAATTATTAATTTCTCTCGTCTCTATGGACAATTCAGGTTCAATTTCTTAAAATAAAAAAAGGCTGTAAGAGTTAACATTTTCTTTAGAAAAGAAATCATCTATTTAAATAGAGAAAAAAAATTAATTATTTATTTATTTAGAAATGTATAGATCACAATGTGAAATACACAGTTCAAAAGATTCAGAAAAACAAAAACATTTTTATTACGTGGTCCTTTCCTTCCTTGGTGTCCGTGGAATGAATCGACCCGATTAAACCCAAAAAAGAATTCAGAATCTGATCACATTATTGAAGGAGCGTGATATGCTACCGATAAAATACAAAACAGAAGTGACTTTGAACGAGCTGTCTTTTCGTCGAAAAATGAATACAAGTTTTGTATTATTCCATAATAATATATGGTCCCCATGGTTAGTCCATCAACATTATTCGTGATAAAAATAAAAATATTCGCTGAAATTTATACAAATATCCAGTCCATTAATTCTCTCTTGTTAGATATTTTTCGGAGGCCATTAAATTTTACTTATTAGTCATTTCTTTTTACTAAATTTTTGTTCTGGAAATTTTCTCTTCGCTGCATTTCCTCTGTCTGGATCCATCCTTTTTTTTTAAAAAAAAAAAGGAGAAACGCCGACATGAATTTATCATTAGAATAATTCCCCCTAACTACTCATACGGTCAATTATATTAAAATTAGCAGTATCAAATGCTTCCGCGAATTACTCGCCTTCCTAGCAAGGAAGGAGGAAGCTTCGGTTATCAACATTTTGATAATTTAGTTTCTTAAATTTTAGAATTCAATCGTTGAATCCAAACCGTTGATATTATTTAATTTAATGAACGATGTGTTTTCATATAACTTTTATAAATTTTAGAGTTAATACTCGATCAAAGGTAAAAAAACGCATCGCTCGTTAAACTAAATAAGATCAACGATTTAAATTTAATATTTGAATTTTAAATTTAAAAAATAATTTAATAACAAAATGTTAGTATTTGAAGGCAACTAAAATGTTGTTAGTGTAGTCTTCCTCAAGTTTGATATATAAATCGGTCAACATTAATTATTTTATCAGTTGTACACATTTCCCTGTTTTCAAACGACTGTGTCCTGTACCGCTACTGGATATATACATCTTGGATGTGTTTGGATAAGCCTTGAATAAGGAATAAAAATAAGAAATTTCGGTATGCGTGCTTATTCTTATTCTTGTGCAACCCAAACAACACAAGAATAAGGAATTTGAGTCCTTATTCCTATACTAACAAAACCATGGTATAAAAATAAGGAATTTGGATAAGCACGCATATCAAAATTTCTTATTCTTGACTCATCCAAACACACCCCTTGAGTATATCCAAATTACATCAGCAGATCTCTCCCTAATATGTGAGTTTCATTATTTTTCCACTTGAGCAGTTGTTTGAGATAATTAGCGGTCATTATGAAATAAATATACTATTACTGTCAACAGCTTTTTTTTTTTTTTTTTTTTGCTGCTTGAAGCATAATTATTTTTCTAATGACTATACTGCCCCCATTGTTTGGTAGAATTCTTCTAAGTGGATTGCAACTTGAAACTTTTTAACTTAGCAACGACTTGGCAGCCGCAGTGCTGTGAGTGTGAGCTGTGCGGCTGGGGTCCGTATCCTTTGTCAACCTTCTGAGGTTGGTAGAGGACCAACTTTTGATCCGAGCCGTTCGATCTAATTTCGACGGTTAAGATTTTTCGAGCCTATCAATCTAAGTTACATGCACGGAGCTTCCTTAACCGTTGAAATTAGATCAAACGATTTAGATCAGAAGTTGTCACTCTACCGACCTTAAAAGTCGGTAGAGATGTGATTCAGTGCGGCTGTGCCATGTGATTTGTGAAGCGCGTTTCTAAAAAACAAAAGAAAACTTTTGACTTAGCAAAGGAGTTCACATTGCCCCAACCACTAGTCCACTATCATAATCATTAATAATTATTAGTCCTCTAATGTTACGACCATCAGTCCAAAGTGAAAGTTTGAAGAAAGAGGGATCGATCATCGATCGATGGCAGAGGCAGTAGTGACTTACGTGCTGAGGAAGATCACTGAATCTGTGTATCAGGAAGCACTCTCCCTGTACGGGGCCGGAGACAAGGTTGAGTGGGCGAAACGAGAGCTGGAATGGGTCAGCGCTTTCCTCGAAGATGCCGATGCAAAACAAAACAAGAATGCCAGGGTGAAACAGTGGGTGAAGGACGTGAAGGAGGTGGCCTATATGATTGAGGATGCACTGGACAAATTCTTGGTGGACATGGGCGGCGGAAGGCCGAAAGGCGTGCTCGGGAGGGTTGGCCATATGCCCATGGCCCTTGCTGCCAGGCACAAAGTAAGCACTCAAATAGACAAGATCAAAGTAAGGATGCACGAGATCAAGGATAATGTAACCACCTTCGGGCTAATGAGTCTAGGGAGTAGTGGCAGAGCCAGCTCTTTTAGGCAACCCGTAAGGCCCATAGTAGTGCCCGAGATCGATAAGACTCAGGTTATCGGATTCAAAGACGACATTGACAACATATGCGCACAACTCATTGATCACAATGTTTCGAGGCGCTCGGTGATATCGATTGTGGGACCTGGCGGCCGAGGGAAAACAACTGTAGCAACCAAAGTGTACACAAGGTATGTAATATGTTATTGTTCTTAGCACCATGTCTACTATTCTTTTTATATATAATGTATGATTTTTTTTCCCATCTTAATAATTTCTTTTAGTTTGACAATCGCTAACAAACTTTAGAGGAAAAAATTATATTCTTTTTCAAGGATCTGAATGTCAAGTTCGTAGTTGAATAATGTAATTCAAGCAAATGATCAGTGACATTGTTGTCCTCTATAAAAAACGAATTTATATCTTGTAAGGTGAAAATAGTGTCCAACCTACTCGTGAAGGATACATTCATTAATTAATCTCAATCTCTGAAAGTGAAAAATCGAAAATCTGCCTACAGCTATGTATAGATCCGGAAAAAAAAGAAAAGGATTGAAAGTTTACTGGCTGCAGTGCTTTTCTCATCAGCAACTCTTTCAAACACATTGAACAGTCTCTCCTTAATTAATTCCCTTCCAAAATTGATCCAGATTGATGGATCCGATAAGAAAATCAACCCGCAGTGACTTAACAAACTGTGAGGGAGAGTGCGAGGGATCGGGTTACAGGGTATGGTGTACTGCCATTTGCCAAGGTCTCCGCTTGGATCATAAAATTGGAAGGAGGGATAAAGCTGCAAACTAGCTTGAATATAAACAAAGGCAGCACTGTTCATTCATTAGTTATGCATTCCTAGAGAATTAATTCCTTCACATCATTTTTAATGCTAGCTAATTACAACAGTTATTATATATATGATGATATAATGGGTGGGAATTATTTAAGCCATAGCCGCCAATTAATTAATACTTCATAAAACAATCTTGCAGTGTATCACTGAATTGAGCAAATAATATATTCTTTGGTACGGTTACCACAGTTGTCTTATTTTTAAATTATCTTTGTACCATTTTTAGTGCTGGGGTGGAACGTCACTTTGACTCTCGCATCTGGTTAACAGTATCTCAGGAGTTCAAAATTATCGACATTCTTAAGAAAATGCTACACAAGTTGCGGGAAATAAATGAAAATATCTACCTAATGGATGAAGAGTTTTTCATTACAGAGCTTCACAAGTCACTCAGTAAGAAAAAGTATCTTATTGTACTGGATGATGTGTGGTCAAGCGACCTTTGGACTCAACTTGAGGTAGCTCTTCCTGAAGACCACAATGGGAGTCGAGTATTAATTACTACCAGGTTTATTTCTTTTTTGCTATTTGCTATAGTATTGATCTATACGATGCACTAAGACCATCCAATCTATCAACTTGTAAAGCAGTAATTTATTTAATATTGCAACTAAAGCTGGAAAATTCCAAATTAACTTCTGATTGGACCTCTGGTATAATAAGATGTTACACCCTGGATTCAATTTTTGTCAATTATAGAAGAGTATATGAAGGAAGCTTCCAATATATAGATAAAAGAGGGAAATTACTATCACAGTTTTACTGCAAATTTCCACTTTATCAATTGTAGTTCCAACATACTGTTACATGATGGTTACCATACTTTAATTTTTCATATAATGCTATTAGGTTCTTCAATGTTGTGGAGGAATCAGATACTATGAGCCAGCCATATGAACTACGAATCCTAAATGAAGATGAGAGCCAACAATTGTTGTTGACAAAAGTTTTTCCTAACCAATTCGTGACCAACTGCCCTGATAATTTACTTCCTCTAACAAATCTCTTTGCCCAAAAGTGTGGTGGTTGGCCTCTGGCATTGGTGGTGTTGGGTGGCATCTTATCAACCAAAAATCCTGATTACAATACTTGGAATGAAATAATGTTGAAAATGGATTGGCACATTGAAGGCAGCAAGTGTTTAGACATTATATCCACCAGTTATAAGGATTTACCGAGCCATCTTAAGCCGTGCTTCATATATATTGCTTCATTCCCTGAAGATTACAAAATCAAAGCGACAACTCTCTTTCAATTGTGGATTGTAGAAGGATTTATCCAACATGATTCAACAAAAACAGTGGAGGAGATAGCAGAGAATTATCTTGAGGAACTAGTCCAAAGGTAAATCTTTATTACTTATATTCAGTTTTTTTCAGATTAATTTAGATAATAGTTCATATGATTATGAAACAGATGTTACTTTCACTTTATATTTGAGTATGTGATAAACATCAAAGTACTCAGATTATCCCAACTCTTTCAAACTTGCATTTTCCATGCAGGAAAAATAGTCTTACCAAACTACGCTTGACAGTTTTCATTAGTTTGATATCTCTGCATGACTTATAAATAACAAATTATGTACATCCTACATTAACTTTGTTTAACATCATACATTTATTTTTTGAAATATGAGTTTGAGGTCCAGCATCTGAGTTGACATTCTTATGGCAAACAGATTTAACAAGTGCAATGTTGTTTAAACTAGTATATGATCTGTGAATTTGCAATTGCAGCTGAAGTCCTTTATATATAGTCATAATTGTACACTTCTGCTTCCGAGTAACTTCATCTCACCATTTGGGGTATATTGTGGTATTACCTAATAATGTTTGAGAAAGCATATTAGAAAGTATTCAACTCTATAAAGTACTAAATCTCTGAGATTAATTTAAGTCTGACTCAATCAGTTATCTAAAATTATGGTATATTCCAAAATCTATAAAACAAATTTGTTACTAACAAGTAGAGCAATTTCCACTTCCATGGCACTAAACAACTTAATAGGTACTAACTTCATTGTTCTGGCAAAGTACTGCATACTTTCCATTAGTTTATCATTAATGAAGTTTTCTCATACGGCCCTCGTTGTTACTGAAGGAGACAAATTTGTAGGACTCGAAGTTATGTCTCACTGTAAAGGGGGAGTCCTATCATTCTTTGTGCTTATTGCTGTTCTCTCAATATACTCTATCCAATAGTACAGAAGACTTGAACTAATTTATTTTTGGCACCTGTGATTTGCACATTTGTTTTTTCTTTTGTTATAGAATTTTGAATTCATAATATGTTGTTCACTTGTGGTTGCTGCAGATGCATGGTGCAAGTCTCAAATAGATCGTGGTCAGGTAAAATCAAGTATTGTTACATGCATGATATTCTACGTGAACTAGCCATTCGTAAGGCTAAAGAGGATAATTTTCTCCTGGTTTGCTGTGAGTCCAATGTTAATTCAATTTCTGGAACTACTGCCTCGACACGCCGCGTTGCATTTCATGAATTTGGTAATACAGAATTAACAATAGGATCTGTTGGCCCTAGTATTCGTACTCTAATTTATTTTGGAGAACAACTACCAAACTATAATGAACTTAGAATGGTTAGAGTTATGCACATAGAATATGGCTGGGCTTTACGATATCATGAAGATGATTCCCAATGGTTGAAGCACTTAACCACTCTAAGGTACTTTCAATCTAATGGAAAGTTCAAGTTAAGTAAAATGCCTACTTCTTTTTGGAATAACAACATGTTGAGGTATGTCAAAATAGAGGGATCTTTTGTGATTGGGCCGCTGTCATCAGTAAATTTGGAAAATCTGCTAACACTAAAGGGTGTGGTTGCAAGGGATGAATGGAGCATAAAGTTGCCCCACTTTCCACGCATTCGTAAGTTGGGGATTTCCATATCTCCAGATTTTGATTGGGAAGCAATGACAAGTTCAATGATCAAGCTGGAGCACCTAAATTCCCTCTCTTTGTTTACACAATGGGGCAAACCATTGACAAGTCCTTGTCTCACCCCAGCCTTCAAAAACTACAAGCAGATGCAGTCGTTGCACCTATGTTGCAGATGGCCCGGGAATGTGATCGGTGGTTCTAGACTATTTCCACAACATCTTGTTAAGCTCTCGCTTGAGAGGTCTTGCCTAATGCAAGACCCAATGCCGGAATTGGAGAAGTTGCCCTGCCTCAGGGTACTTCACCTGCTGACGCATTCGTATGTAGGGAAATGGCTCGTCTGTTCGACAGGAGGCTTCGGATGCCTGCAGCAGCTGAAACTTGACGGCCTTCAAAAGCTGGTGGAATTGGAAGTAGAGGAGGGTGCCATGCCCATGCTAAACCTGCTTGAAATATGGGACTGTCCCGAGCTGCAAATCTTTCCCAACTTGCAACATCTGCCCAATCTCCGAGAGTTAATGGTACGTTATATGTCAGATCAGCTCTTTTCGAGGCTAGAAGGAGCAGATCGACACAAAGTCCAGCATATCCCATCTATAAAAAGACAGTAACTAATAGCGGTTATTAACAAAATATTTTTAATTCGGCAATGATTTACAACTAGCTAGATTCGGATCAAATTAATATTTGAAGGATCAAGTTGTGATCTTTCTTCTTCTGCAATTGTTGAGCATGTTCTTTACTTGTGCACCTTCGTATATACGATCATAAAGTTAGGCTGCTTTAATTTTAGTTTACGTTCGTTTGATATGCCAATAGGCAATAAGCTTTCTTTTGTTTGTTTGTTTTTTTTTTAATAATATTAAGATAAATACTTACCATTCTTAACATGTGGAATATTCATTCGCCTAATGATATATAAGGATGTAACAAGTTCACTCTGGTATGACTAAATTTCCATCAAACTACACGGATGGAGCAGATACTAGATCGTTCTATTATTTTGCAGGAATTATAAGTGCTATTGCGATTTATGCAATCGCTAATCTCAATTTTCCTTCCGCGCGCTCCCCTCCTCTTCAGATGCGCTCTCCTCCCCTTCTCTCTGGTGCGCGCTCCCCTCCTCTTCACCAACAAAGTGACGCGCTCTCCTCTCCTCTGATCCTCTCTCCTACTCCCGACCTTTTCTGCCTCCTTTAGACCTCGCCTTCCTTTTACGTCTTCCTTGGACCTCGCCTCACAGCAAAACAAATTGAACACATAAAAGTAACAAATTGAACGCATGAATGAACAAAGTGAACATATACACCAACAAAGTGAGACACATAAAATAAACACAGAAGTCTGACGAGCAGCAAAACAAATTGAACACACAAAAGTAACAAATTGAACATATAAATGAACAAAGTGAACATATACACCAACAAAATGAAACATAAAAAATAAACACTGACGCACAGTAAAACAAATTGAACATTAAAGTAACAAATTGAACATATGAATGAACAAAGTGAACATATGCACCAACAAAGTGAGACATAAAAAATAAACACTGACACACAATAAAATAAATTGAACACATAAAAGTAACAAAGTGAACATATGAATGAACAAAGTGAACATATACACCAACAAAGCGAGACATAAAAATAAACATTGACGCACAGTAAAACAAATTGAACACTTAAAAGTAACAAATTGAACATATGAATGAACAAAATGAACATCTACACCAACAAAGTGAGACGTATAAAATCAACACAAAAGTCTGATGCACAGCAAAACAAAATGAACACTTAAAATAACAAATTGAACAGATACAATAAACAAAGTGAATCAAATATGACGCACAGAAGGAAGAGAGGGGTAAGGGAGAGAGATGCACAGAAAGAAGGGATAGAGACGGAAGAGTGCGTAGAAAGGAGAGGGAGCGTACCCGGGTGAGGAGAGGGGAGCGCTTCACTGGGTGAGGAGAGGGAGCGCTTCGCTAGGGAGAGGGGAGCGCTTCGCTTTGATGGGTGAGGAGAGGGGAGCGCTTCGAGCGATGGTAGGAATGGTAGAAATAGGGATGGCAGTAATCAATTTCCATTATTTTGACATTCTAATGCCTATTGTTAACACGTTCAAATTGGGCTGTAATTTGATAGCCCAAGTAACTATCATTTGATACTCAGCCCGTATCTCTAAATAGGCTATCATTTAGACCTGGCAAACGTGATAAATAACCACGATTTTTTAGGCTCTGGTGCTTCAAAAATCAAAACAACTTCCATCATCTAGTTCACTGGTGCCTTCTCTATCGAATCCAGAAGTTGCATTTTATTCTTCGGTAGTTTCATACATTCTTGATCATATTATTAAACATGCTCTTCATACATTTTAAGTATGAGTCCTGAAATTTTATACTCCTTTTTATTCTATTACTTTATATTGAATCAGCCCTTCCAAATAAATCGGGTTGGATTGGGCCGGATCTTGTCCTTCGATATCTGTCCCGTTAAAATCTGTCATCGTTGAAATTTAAATTCGGCCCTTTCAAAATCGGGCCCTTCTAGGCCATTGCCCAGACAAATAAGAAAATTGAACACTAAAATGATGAAAATTAAGAAAATGAAGAACTCTTTCTCTTACTTTGAAAATGATATGACTTGAACTAACAGCCTAATCATGTCAAACGTGATTACCTTGAAACTGATGCCTTGGTGTCAATTGCATCTCATCCCAAATCTATAGAGGTAATGAACAAAATGTACACAGATAAAAGAATTACTGAGAACTTCATATGTAAATCGTGCAGATCCACTCGGCAGCCATGCTCCTTGTCAGTGTCCCCATAATCTTCTTTCTAGCTAGTTACTGGTAACCATGCTGTAACAAAACCAAAGCCCGTCCGATCTGTTTGAATTTATGCATGTAAGATATTGTTTTGCTATCATTCTTAATTATCAGCCATTCTTTTCATTATTCTCTCTCGCTTATTGCTGCATAATGGTCACCACATAGAAAACAACATATGATCTTAAATTATTAATGTCCCCAGTCCCCTGAAAGTTTACCAAAAAGTCCATGAAGACAAATCCCATTACACTCTTCCCAAATCGTTTAACAGATAGCAAAACAAATGGTATGAAAACTAGTATGTATATATATCCTTTCCTTGGTGATTGTTTCCTTATCTAAATCAGATCAGATAGATAACAGAAGGGGTCAATAGTCAATACTAAAAAATGTGAAATATTGCAAGTTTAATATTGCATTAAAAATTAAGAGAAATGATGAACTTCATTTTCACCGACCCTATACTAGCCGATCAACTTGTGACCTCAACTCACATTAGAAACAATCAAGGGAAACATAAGAGAATAAAAACAATAATTTTTTAAAAAAAAACCTGCATCGTGGAATAGACTATGAGCTGGCCTTCCCTCATCTCCTGACAATTGGCCTGACATTCACACCATAAAAAAACAAATAGAAATTAACTGACAGAAAAACCAAAAACGAAGAAAGCATGAAAATTTTGAAAGAAAATAAGGCAAAGTGAACCTGACCTTGTATCTGCCGAGAGACCAATAAGTGGGTTGTGATGAGCACTCCTCGTCTGAATCCGAAAGGGGAAGTTCATGCCTTCGCTGTCACGACCTCAAAAATTCAAGACCGATAGCCAGATAGTCTATGACCATGTCAAACCCTAACCATAGAAAAGGGAAAGGGGGTGGCAGTGCTGGCCACACATAAGATGGTTCTTGGGTTGTACTTGTACATCTACATCTCTGGCCGAAACGCCCAGCCGCCCAGGTGATAAAACATACAACTTTATGAGCTTTTTATGGTATTTGAATTAAAGGGTTTGCTTGTTTTCTGAAATACTGAGACCTGAAAATGAATACCAAAATAATGAGACCTGACATAAATACCTCTTTTTGCTTGATTGATATTGCATTTGTGTACATATGAAGTTGTCAGTTTGACCAAATAAAAAACACAAACCATACTTGATTACTATTGCATTTCATTACTCAATTGCACCTCAGTTCATCTTATTCCTTCTAGTCAAACTGTGGTTGTACAGTCAACTAAGTTCACACCAGAATACCAGATTGAATTTTTGTAAAGTTCATACATGAAGTTACTAAGTTCATACATAAAGTTGTACAGTCAACTAAGTTCACACCAGATTGAATTTTGGGTGTGTTTGGATGCTTCATGAACAAGGGACGAACAAGGGGAAGAACTAAGGCCCCACGAACAGACCTAAGAACAAAACCAGTTCGTGAAAATCTGGAAACTAGGAACTAGGGAGAAGTTCACGAGCTGTTCTCGTGGGTTGTTTGGTTCGTGCGAACAGCGCTAGTTCGCAAACAAGCATCTTAATTTACACAGAAATTAACATAAACATATTCAAAATTACAACAGCAATTACTATCCAAAATCTATAAACTGTTTAGTAAACTGGAACCAACAATCCATATTGCTAACATAATCATATTTCAAACAAATTAAGCTGGTGTTAGGGTCATTCAAAGGCATTACTTGCTCTTTTCCTAGTCAACTGCACCAAAAGAAATATGTTATTTTCAAATTGATTTATGAGAATATATAGATTCAAAAGAAATAGAGTTTAACCACCTTTAGCTTTTTTCTAGTGGTATTGTTGGCAACTGTCGATGGAGTGTCATAAATCCAATTAATGGATTATAAGAATATCTGAAAATTTTAAGTAGTATATGTAGAGGTAGAACGCATGAAAATGCAAATTTATGCTGAATTTTAATTTTTAAACAATTGCCTAAAATTTTTTAAGACTAATTAACTATTGCCTAATATTTGTCGTTGAATTATATTTGTGCTTGTTTGGACTGTAATTCAGATAGATGGAACAAGTGTAAGAGAACTGTATGCTGGTACCAATATACTTATTTGGGGTGTAGTTCAGGCTGTAATTTTACTGTAACGAATTTGCAAACAATTGGAATGATTAATATATGACCTGTCAAGTGTCAACACCTCAAACTACTCAACCTTGTTAGTTTATTGTTCCTTGATTAAATAGAAATTGTGCAGTTTGGATGACCCAATCAACTTTATTAAATAAAAATACTTTTTATAATTTTTTCACTATAGGAGATTTGATTGAGTTTTAGGCTTCAGGTGTACTAGTAATTTTGTAAACTGATAACAGAGAAGAGAGAAAAAACTTTAAGGGAAAAGTAATCTTTATTGATTGTATTGTAATCATTATAGCAATAGAAAGATACAGGGGTGTATATAGCCTCACATATGTGAACGCTAGAATCCTATCTTGACTAAAATATGACCGTTACTGCTACATTCATTGACTAAATCCTAATCTGGACATAAACTCTGTTGGGTTTTTGTGCTAGAGTCATCGGATGGTATAACAAGATTGGATAATGTTAGGCCTTGCTATTAACCAGAGACAAGCTCTAAATTCTTCTATAATTGAGATTTATGAAAAAAGGACACAAATTATTGAGTTGAGCTACTTACCATAAGTTGGCTATATGGTAGTGATTTTGGCATCTCATTTTTTACAACAACATAATCTTTCAAAATCGTTGTGTCAAATATTTATGCCATGGCTGCATGGCAACAAGGTCGAGGTTAAATGTGATTTCACCTGTTTTAGTTCAGTAATAAAGTGAGAAACCTTCTAACGCGATAGGAGGAGAACAAAAAAGTGCTTAAAGGATGGAGAGAGAACGAGAGTACTAAAGAGTGTTTTTTTTTTAGTTCTGAGAGATGAGGAAGGTATGATCTGAGAGAGACGACGGAGGTTGCTGTGGGAGATAGAAGAAGAGGGATAACATTTTATTCGGATCTCCACTTCGTACCTCGACTGAAGAAATTAGACGGAGTATAACGAAATTTTGACGGAGGGACTAAAGTTGAATTATTTAAAAGTTTTGTGCAGTGACTTACATTGTATTATGTACAAAGTTTAGGGACCTCCGATAAATTTTACTCGAGAAAGAAAGTGACCTTCGTACGGTGCTCACGTGGGCAAGAAAGGATGAAAGAGAGCGAAAGCAGCGATCCAAACTCTCGAGAAAGAATAGATCAAACGAAGGAAAGCAAAACAATGGATCAGACGATCAAGATTTCGTGCGCTAAGATCGAACGGTCAGAATTGAAACATACTGTCGGGAGAACAAAATTATAGTGTTGACTGAAACTGCGGATCCATTTATTGTTTCTTGATTTCACAATTTGTATCTTCCAAATCAAGAAAAAAACATTAATGCTTAATCATTTTAAATTTTAAAATAATTCGGGGAACTTATCCTTCATCTTAATATCATAAAAAAAATTTCTAGAAAATTTAGCACCGCTATGGGTTAAACTCAATGTCTGTCTTTCGGGTACTTGTGACTAAATTTGAATGAATCTGAGCTAATACAATTAAAACACTGTTGAACGGTTTCAAGTTTGCTTTGTCGTTCTAAACTTTTCGGAGATCTAGACAAATGCTTTCAAAATATGGAAATTAATTTTTTTAGTTAATATTTATGTATTAGGATGGCAAACAGTGGACTGATAATTAGTATAGTTATGTGATTTGTTTGAAAAATTTTAAATTAGTGTTTCAACTAGTATCGATGTTGGAAATGATTCATGTAAGATCTAATACGGAACTCACTTAGATGTGATTTGGAATATATAATTTGTGATGAAAAGAATTAACAAAAACATATTGAGGGACGGCAGCCACTTTTTTTCCTCTCTTCTTTCTTTCTTTCATAAATAACATGTGACCACGAATATTATGGCCAAATTAAGGTGATATACTAAGGGTACGCATAGCATTTGTCAAAAGAAAAACATGCATCTCCCTCAAGATTCCAAACTTAGGGTGGAAGTATTAGGCTTCTATTTGATTATTGACCTAAGTTTAGGTGTCACCAATTAATAACTTGTTTTGTTAAAATTAAACGATGGATTTGAAACCACTCGACAAGCTTCCTATAGCACTTTTTAGAGGCCTAGTTTAGTTCCAACCAAAGAATAAAGGTTTGGGATAGAAAGCATTGGTCCTGCTTCCACATTCCATTGCTTTCCTCCGTTGAAGGAGAATCTAGATTCTTCCTTTAAATTGTTCTCTTCTTTATTTTATCTACCTCAATTTTCAAAATATCATGATATGCTTCTAAATCTAGATATTTTAACTTATTGTTCTTTATTTAGATATGCTTTCCGAAAGAATTGTTTTATTCCATTGCTCTGACTAAATGACCAATGGGCAATGGTTATTATCTAGTGCATCTTTTCTTGTTTTTAGTTGAATGCGGTTGGCAATAAATCAATAATTCATTTTTTTAGCCGTTCACAGCTGCCGCCAGCTATTTCCAAAAAAATATATATTTTTTTTAGAAAAATAATTGTAATTTTTATATTTATAAAATGATTTTTCCCCAAATTGAATTTGGTTTTTTTCTTAGAGAACTTGAATTTGATTTTCGCTGACGGCTGACCTTTTAGAGAGAGATGCACATTTCGGGAATACCAGAAACGAAGATGTTGTCACCATACCATTAGAATGCCATTTTTAATTCCTTCTATTATTTAAAGATGAGCTTTTATTTTTTGGTTTTTCCTAATTGGAGAACTTTGATGGGCAAATAGTTTTATTGTAACTCTCGAGTAATTAATTTCTTCCAATTATTGTACATTCAATTATAAGTTTATACATAACAAATCCCAACGAATTAAAGCTCTGTAATTCAAGTTACTTTCTAATGGCTTCATTTTTTTTTTGTTTTTTGGATCGTATATATGCACAGTCCGTCACATAACAAAGCAGCTACTCTTTCTGTACATGCATCGCAGAAAACACGAGCAAATCCTTTTGGGTGCGTTTGGATTGTTGGAAGAAAGAAGAAGAAGAAGGAAAAAGGAAAAAAATTATAAACAATCCAAACTCTTCACAAAGTTACACACTTTCCAATATTTCTTCCCACTTCTTCCATTTTTCCCTTCTTCCCACACCTATCCAAACGCACCATTTACGAAGACCTTCCAACTTTAAAAAAGAATAAATAACTTCAAGGTTACATTTAAGTAAAATACAATAAAAAAATGAGAAATTCTAGAGTCTAATATATTTAAGTAAAATTGGTTTTTTTTTGTAAATTTTCAATATGGAGAAAATATTGAACGGTTCGAATCGATCATTTAGAAACATGAAAACGATTATATTAGACGGACTCATCCGGCCTATATATTGGATACTAAGATTTCTCATAAAAAATAGAAATTATGGTAGCATATATAACTATTATATGTTCCCTTTTTACTGTAGTCTATAATTAGTCAAGTGATTTTTTTATTTCCCTGACATTTAAAGCCCCGTTAGCCAGGCAAGTGTTTTTAAAGATATATTGGAAGTGTTGTGGTACTTGGAAAGCTAGTTAATGCCTTAATGGACAAAGGAATCTATACTACTTAATTCTAGAAAATATCACATGCAGCAATGGTACAAATATGGGTATTGTAAATGACGCGTCACGCGTGTAAATGTACCAGCTCCAATAGAAAAATACTTGGAAGAACATAAAAGCTGACCAAATCACATATCCTACCCAATTTGAAGTACCACACATCTACAATGCGCAGTATTAAATTTTATCTAGAATGTTAAACAAAGAAAAATCATTACACTTAACTGACTCTTTGATCTTTTATTTTTTCCCCCCATATTTTAAAATTGTTTGCTGTTTATCTAAACAGTTCTAAGAAATTGGTATTGAAGCACTCCCGAAGCTGACAATTTCCTGAATTCTCAGTTTTGTAAATATCACCTATTATATGTATTTCTTCTATGCTTTTGTCTTGTCAGAAATTATATGCCTATTTATCTCTTTACAAAAATATTAATATTTTCTAACTCATTTAAAAATTCAAACGTGACATAATTAAAGTTCCATTGAGATTGCAACGATTTGCATAATCAAACAGATAGCAGCTTACATGCATAATCAAACTTCACTAATTGTAGAGTAATGGAGAAAGAAGTTTACTTTAAAAGTGAGATGCAAGTGTAATCCAAAAATTATATAGAAAGGTATTCAAAATAAATTGATGATTGATTTCAATTAAGTGATTTCACATGAGAATGGCTAACGATTCCATCTATATATGCTTAATCATTCACTTGATAAAGATTATCTTCTTAATTAGCAATGACTTTGACATTGGATGAAAACCCGACATGTGCAAAACAATACAAACCTTGGCAAATGATCATTGCTCTATTCAATCAATTGTTTGTGTAAACTAACAACTGACCAATTAAATTACGAGTGTCTTATTGATAATATATAGTAGAATTATTTTTTTCATCTGCTGCTTTCGTAATATGAAACAAAAACATAAATTGTAAAGTGGCCAATTATTTCTCTCGTCCATGTAAGTCTTGTTTAGATGGTTGGAAATAAGAAAAAAAGAACTCTTCTGAGAAAAAAAAAATGGAAGAGTTTTATTCTGGGAAGAAGAGTGAAAAAATTGATATTCCGAAAAGAAACAAATATTATGTGGATGATGAGTTGAGAATGAAAAAGATGAATTAAAATTAGAAAAAATGTTATTCCGTGAAGAGTATTATTCTGGAAAAAAAATCGATAAATTCTTCTTTGAGGGTTCATTTCCAAAAGAGGGCTTATTCCTTCTCATTTTATACGAGTTTTATCTATTGTAATAGTTATGATGATATCATAACTATATCGAATGACATAATTCATTAGATTTTGAATAAAATTAAAACGCAATATTAGTGATATTTTAGAGATTCTTTGAAATTCGCACGAGATAGAGTAGACCGTTCAAATTGCGTGGGACAATATGATAGGACTGTAATTATAATAGTGTGATATGATTGTAAATCTTGATATAATATGATTGTAAATTTATCTCATAGATTTTGATGTGCAGTGAATGCAAATTATGCCTCGTTTTAATCAGATCTTCTTCTATATATTGAAATAAAAAATTAGAAATAAAAAGAAAATATTTTGCTCTAAAAAATATGTATATCTTTTAGATAGGCTTGACAGCCTAAAAAGATAGTAGAAATAAATTTTGATCGAAAAGATTTTCTATGTTGTGCAAATAAAGGACGGTGGGAGAATTAGATCCACTTTCCAGAAAAGAAAGAATAAACCTCAAATTGCTTTACAGATTCCATTCTATGATGTCACTAAAGTGGGTCCTCCCAGTAGCCCAGAAACTATGGGCTATAATCTAGGAAATTTAGACAATCATCATGACTATTCGAGCACAAAGTATAGCGTTTTGTGTGGCAAGTCGTGAGATAATATAGAAGTTAATTAAAATTTCAGAACAAGGTTTAGGACGTCAAAACATCATATTCTACCAAAAATGGAGTATCTCGATGAAAGAAGCATATATTTGAAAATGTTGTTAACCTTTGAATTGATCTTCTTTGTGTCCATATTAATCCTTCTCCATCGAAATACATGATATTTTAGATGATATAGTTTATAAACAAACAATAAATAACTAAACTAACCAAATTTTTCTGATGTTGAGGCTATCAAGAAAGCCTAACCTACGGAAAAATGGACTAACCCGACCAATCTTGCTTGCACGATGGAAAGAGCAATTGCTAAAGTTTCCTAGATTACATTTCTGTAGCGAACCAAATTAGCCAAAGGTGTGCGTTCATGAGCCCATGCTAAAGTTTCAATCGGTAAAACCAGAGTACTAAGTTTGAGAATTAAAATCCTTACTAAAATTACCACTCAATAATAATTTTGATAACGAAAACTATTTAATTCTAAATAATTCCATAAAATTGAATTAACTAAATTGAGATGTTTATTGACTTACAAAACTCGGATATTTGAATTGATCAACAAAAGCTAATCAATCATGTATATATGCGGAAGCCGAAGGAGCACAAAAGATCCAAAGAATGGCCAGATATTAAGACGCACTTTACTTTATAGCACCAAATAAAGGCATTTTAGTGTGATGTCATGTAACAATTGTAATTTGTTCTCTCTCAGAGTCTCTCCCTCCCCCATCCAATATTGATTGACCCAATGACACAATCCTGGCTATAAATTCCCCATCCATTCCTCTCACAACTCCCTTTTCCCCTTCTCTTCTCCTCTAGGCTCTAGCTATTCTCTCTCAAACCCCTTCATCATATATACAAACCTCTTCAATCCATCAACTCCATACATATAAACTTAAATTGTAGCTGGCTAGGAAACTAATAAGTGAATAAGTGATCACACTCACTCCAGGCACCAGCTAGCTGCTCTCTGGTAAACCTTGATGTGTAATTTTGACAGATATAGATAGATAGATAGATGCCAGCAATGCAAACCAAGTACCTACTAGCCCTGATGCTCCTCTCAAGCACACTCCTCCCCCGCGGGGCCCACCTCGTGCAGTCCTTCTCCGTCGTCTTCCTCTACTGGTTCTATGTCTTCTCAGCCTCCGAATCTCACTGACACTCGGGCCCCTCTAGTTGCTAGCTAGCTAGTAATACTACACTATACAAACCTATATAGCTATTCTCCTTCTCAGTTCTCCCTGTCCCTGAGCATAAATTAAAAGATCAGCATATATATATTTTATTCAGCTTCGACCTAATTAAGATACAATATATATATATGGCCTCTCCTGGCGGTTCAGGTTCTAACTCTTCAACTGCCGGGACCTCGTCGTCGTCGGGGCTCAAGTCCGAACAATCTTCGGACCATCCTGCCCCGACGAATAATAGAAATAAGAAGAGACAAATGACCTCTTCCTCAGGTGGGTATGACAACTCTTCCGGCATCTCCTCGGAGGAGTCCTCTGACCTTCAGGCTCTGATGGAGCAGCGGCGAAAGCGGCGCAAGGAGTCCAACCGCGAGTCTGCCAGGCGGTCCCGCATGCGCAAGCAGCTCCACCTGGACGGCATGGCAGCACAGGTGGCCAGCCTGCGTGCAGAGAATTACAAGATGCTGGTCATGCTCGAGCGAGCCACTGCAGGGTTTTTGACGGTCGAGTCAGAGAACTCCGTGCTGAGGACGCAGGCGATGGAGCTCCAGTCGAGGCTCAGGTCTTTGAATGAGATCATCAAGTGCATGTGCATGGGCGCCTTTGCGAATCTCGATGCGGCCGGACACGACATGGGGATGGGGACCATGATGCCTATGAATATGAGTATGATGATGCCATCTGTGGATCTCTACCAGTGCATCTAGCATGCTTTCCAGATCTCAACTAATAAAGTAGCTTCTCTTGTGTTCTAAGCGGTCATGTTCACTTGTTTGGTTCTCCGAATGGAATTAATCCACTGTCAAGCATTTGGGGAAATTTTTTTTAAAAGCCCATCATGTAGTTTTGCGAGGATGATTTTGCAAAATTACACTATGGTGGACCCCATTTGTTTAATTGGTGGGCCATGTGGTAGGAATGTGGTTCTAGTTTTGGGTTGGAGTCTTGGAGACTTGGGGAATTAATTAGACAGATATTTTGGTTTTGTTGGGTGCTTTTTTCGGGGACCCAGTGAGATCAATGTAATTTGTGGAAATCTTGGTGTTTGGCAGGGTTCCTTATTATTGAAGAAGAGGCGCAATAATTAATAAAGAGAATATTAATGTAATTTCTTTGTATGACTTGACTGTATGGTTAATTAATGAAATAGTTATTATTATTATTCTCGGCGTCTATTTCTTTGTCTTGCTTTTAAAATTGTGAAAAGGTATACCCTTTGTCTTTCATGTTACGACAAGGAGAAAAGACTTGTAAGAGAAATGCTTGAACCAACATGACATGCACATCAGCATCTATTAAAGTACAACTCATGAAGAAAGCCCATACAAATGCCAAGCAAATGAACAAGAGTTATACATATGCTTTTTGTACCTAATTATGTATGTAGGGGACCAAACTTCAGTTAAGGCGTTTTAGTTTTATATTTTCCAAATAAACAAGGATGATCATGTAACTTTTCCAAAGAAGATAGGCACACCAAACAAAACAGAAAAGAGTCTCGAACCAAAAATACCAAAAAAAAAAAAAAAAGGAAAGAGTAAGGAACAACTCAGTCTAAGGTCCAACCAGAAACTTATGATTGGAAATGGACAAAACGTGCCTATCGGAAGTTCAATAAATAGGTCAAGAGTCACGACAAATCTTTGTCAGGTTTGTATCGAAACTAAAAAAAAATCAATTATTAGTACATGAAATGATGGCGCCGAATACTCAATTCCAATATATATTTCTGATCTCCCAAATAAACCCACAGTAAATTGCGAATATATCTCTTATTTAGGTTTGTTTTCATTTCTTTTTTTCCCTTTGTGTTTGCATGACCTTCCAAAAGAAATCTAGGTCTAAAATAAGAACAGTAAGTGCTTCTTATTTTTTTCTAACCAGATAATATAATTTGTCACTATATTAATTGAAGTGAGAAATTTGTTCAAACAGTGTGACGACGTCGCTCGTCCCAAATCACCGGTCCGCCAGTGGAGGCCGGCGATAAATGGTTTAGTGGAATTAGAAAACACAAAGAAATGCTAAATAGCAAAGAGGAACTCAAAGAGCCCAAAGGGAAATTTCATTAATTAATCAACTAAACTGTTTACAATGACAAGCACCCCTTTATATAGGGAGGCGGTGCCTTGGGACCCAATCTAATACATTTCAGAAATAGTAACCTAAAAAGGAAATTTGCGGAAATAGAAAGAAAATATGAAAATTACAAATATAATAATGTCCTAAAGTAAATCTACGTCGGAATCTGAGTCAAACTCGGGTGAAACACATTCGGGTGAAGTATCTTCGGGGAGGGTAGTGAGATATGTTCGGGTAAAGCACCTTCGGGCGAGGGTAGTGAGATATGTTCGGGTGAAGCACCTTCGGGCGAGGGTAGTGAGATATGTTCGGGTGAAACACCTTCGGGCGAGGGTAGTGAGACATCCTCGGGTGAAGTACCTTCGGGTGAGGGTAGTGAGATATGTTCGGGTGAAGGTAGTGAGGTACCTTCGTCATGCTCCCCGGGTTGAGAAAAGCTTGACCTCAAGCTTGTATTTTCACCATAGTACTTGTGAAGATGACGAACATTAAATACGTCCGAGATGTGCATATCCTCGGGCAACATGATTTTGTAGGCATTCTCCCCGAACTTTTCCAGGATTGGATAAGGTCCGAACTTGCGTCGTGTAAGTTTATTGTATTCACCTCGCGGATAGCGATCTTTGCTCAGATAGACCCACACAAGCTCTCCCACCTCGAATTGTGCTTGTCGGCGCCTTTTATCCTCGTAGGTTTTATACTTTTCATAAGCTGCCTTTAAATTCTGGTGAACTTGAGCATGAATCTCTTGTAGATCTCGGACACGAGAAGTTGCATTACTCGGACCTTTGCTTGGAACGTCCACTGGTAACAGGTCGAGAGGACCTCGGGGAATGTATCCGTAGAGCACGTAGAAAGGAGCAAATTGCGACGAGCGGTTGACAGAGCAATTGTACTCGAACTCAATTTTTGGCAGGAGAGTATCCCAGGTTCCAAATGAGGTCACTTGAGCTCGCAACATATTCGCGAGACTCCTGTTCACCGCTTCAGTCTGTCCGTCTGTCTGTGGATGGCATGTGGTGCTAAACTTCAACTCGGTTCCAAGACGAGACCATACTTCCTTCCAAAATATACTCATGAACTTCACATCTCAGTCAGAAACTATGGAGCTCGGTAGTCCATGATGGCGTAGGACCTCGACGAAAAACAATTCGGCAACTTTTCGCGCATCAATTGTTGTTTTGCAAGCCGCGAAGATGGCCATCTTGCTGAACCGATCTACAACCACAAAGATGCTGTCATTTTTCTTTTTGGTTGTTGGTAAACCCACAACAAAGTCCATCGATATGTCTTTCCAAGGTGCTGTTGGAATAGGCAGAGGTGTGTATAGGCCTTGGTTGGTGTCGGTTCCCTTAGCAGCTTGGCACACTTGGCAGCGCTTCACAAATAGTTTGATGTCTTTTGACATGTTCGGCCAGAAGAACCTCTCTCGAATCAAGCGAAATGTTTTCTCAGCTCCAAAATGTCCTTGCTTGTGCAACTCTTGAACTATGAAAAATCGGAGTGAGGTGTTCGGAATACACAGCGAGTTTCCAAAGAAGAGGTACCCATTGTGAATAAGATAATCATGTCGGGTCTTCAACTCCACTGCTTCAACTATGGGTCCGAACTCAGCATCTTCTCTAATCTCGCGAGGTAGCTCTTCGAACCCGAGAACAACATTCTTCATTGCCGACATCAAATTGACACGGCGACTTAAGGCATCAGCCGCCTTGTTGCTCACACCAGATTTATGCACGATGGTGAAGGTGTATTCTTGTAACATGATGAACCACTTGGCATGACGAGAGCTCAGTTTGTTTTGATCTTGTAAGAACTTCAAGGCTTGATGGTCAGTGTAGAGGAGAAATTCCTTGGGGAGGAGGTAATGTCGCCAGTGTTGGAGGGCCCGAACAATGACATAGAGCTCAACATCGTAGACCGAATAATTCACTCGCGGCCCACCAATCTTCTCACTGAAGTAAGCAATTGGCCTCTTCTCCTGAGATAAGACAGCTCCAATGCCAGTGAAGGAGGCATCACACTCAACTTCGAACACTTTATCAAAGTTCGGCAAAGATAGCACAGGAGCGTTAGTGAGCACACTTTTGAGCTGTTCAAATGCTTTCTGAACCTTTTCGTTCCAAGCGAAGTCTTTCGCTTTGAGTAAGTCAGTGATTGGTGAGGTGATTGAGCTGAAACCTTTAATGAACCTTCGGTAGAAACCAGCGAAACCAAGAAATGAGCGAACCTCCCCTATGGTAGTTGGGCTTGGCCAGTTGCGGATGGCTTCTACCTTGCTATCATCTGGACTCATTCCTTTGCCCGAGATGATAAAACCTAAGAAGGTGAGGCTCGGAACCATCCACGAACACTTCGCTGGATTGGCGAATAGTTGGTTCGCTCGAAGTGTCTCAAGAACTTCGCGTAGGTGGTGCAAGTGCTCGGTCTTGTTCCGGCTGTAGATAAGGATATCATCGAAGTATACCACCACAAATTTGTTGAGAAAGGGGCGGAGTACTTGATTCATCACTCTCATGAAAGTGCTTGGAGCATTTGACAAGCCAAAGGGCATGACAACCCACTCGAATAGTCCGTCCTTAGTCTTGAAGGCTGTCTTCCATTCGTCTCCAGGTTTGATACGGATTTGGTGGTACCCGCTCTTCAAATCGACCTTTGAGAAGACCGTAGCTCCGCTTAGTTGATCGAGCATGTCCTCGAGTCTTGGAATGGGAAATCGGTACTTGATTGTGATTCGGTTGATGGCTCGACTATCCACACACATTCGGAACGTGCCATCTTTCTTCGGAACGAGTAGCGCTGGAACAGCACACGGGCTTATGCTCTCTCGCACAAAACCCTTGTCAAGCAATTCTTGCACTTGTCGACGTAGCTCTTCGTGTTGATCTGGGGACATTCGATAATGAGCTCTGTTAGGAAGATTCGACCCTGGCACCAAGTCGATTTGGTGTTGTATGTCCCGGAGAGGTGGGAGTCCATCAGGAAGCTCTCCCAGAACATCTCTGTATGTGGTTAGGATTGGCTCAACCAGTCCTCGTGGCAGTTCGCTAGGCTCGTGTTCTGTGAATGAGGTCGAGGCCACGATCCAACACATTCTCTCAGTTTCAAGTTCGATCTCAAACTCATCTGTGGGCACACAAAATATCGTTTTTCCTGTGTTAGAGAAATCTTTTTGCAGAGGTAAAATGTGTACCTTCTTGTCTCCCAACTGGACTGAGTAGAGATGCTTGCGACCATCATACACAGCATGATTGTCAAATTGCCATGGTCGCCCAAGGATGAGGTGCGATGCATCCATCGGAACGACATCTGCTCGAACAGTGGTGGAGTAGTTCGGGCCGATTGAAAACTCGACTTGACATCGTCTGTTAACCATAATCTCGGCGTCCTTGTTGACCCATCCGAGCTTATAGGGGTGAGGGTGTGGTGTAGTCGCGAGGTTCAACTTCTTCACAGCTTCTTCGGAGATTATGTTCTCCCAACTTCCAGAGTCAATGATTATGTTGCACTTCTTCCCTTGGATAGAGCACTGAGTTTTGAAAATGTCGTGCCTTTTCCAATTCTCCTTGGTGGGTGGTGCAAGACATAACCGTCTGGCAACTAGGCTCTCTCCTCCGACATCCTCGGGACTAGCCTCGTAGACCTCTTCATCAGCTGCAACATATCCCTCTTCATCCTCGAAATAATCATCTTGATCAACAGCGTACTGAACTCGAGATTTAGGACACTCATTGGCATAGTGTCCAAGAGAGTGACACCTATGACAATGAATGTTCGCTTTACGATTGTCTGAGGAGTTGTTCGGATTTGGCAAGGGAGGTGTGTTGCGGGACGGATAAGTGTTCGGATTTTCCGACGGAATGACAGTTCTTGTTGCCTCGGATTGAGTTCGACCCGCGGTTGGTACATGTCTCGGAGGCAAGCTACGACTTCGAGCTTGTTGTTGCTCTACTGCCTTCGCCTTGGATTGGGCCTCGGAGACATTGTTGAAGGTCTGCACAGCAAGCACATCTTGAATCGATCCGCGAAGTCCATGCAGGAATCGAGCAACTCGTTGATCTTCGGTCTCATTCAGCTGGTTACGAGCTTCCAGCTGATAAAACTCGAGGGTATATTCATCAACACTCCTCGGTCCCTGCCTGAGTGACTGAAACTGCCTGAACAGTGTTTGTCGATAGTTGAGAGGGAGGAATTCTCGGTTCATCTCGCGTTTGAGTTCGTCCCAGTCATTGAGAGGTGGAAGGTTGTCGAGATAGCGACGATACTTAAAATTCTGCCACCAAGCGGCTGCTCGGTCTCGAAATCGGATGGTAACCAAGGGCACACGCTTCTCAGGAGGAACTTCTTTCAACTCAAAGACCTCTTCTACAGTATGTGTCCAGTCTAGGAACTCCTCGGGTTTGAGACTCCCAGTAAAGTCAGGAATCTCAATTCGGAGACCTCCTTCCCAGTTACGATCTCGGGTGTTGTTTCGGTCTCGGTTTTCAGGATTGTTGGGGTTGGGATTGGGGTTGCGGCCCCCACCTCTTTCTTCATTAGGGTTTAATCGTCCCATGAGTGTTGTAATCAGTTCTGTATGGCGCACGGCGTTATCATCCATACGCTGAAGTAGGATTTCTTGACTCTTCTGCATTCGTTCAAGAAGTGCGATGATGTTAGGATCGGCCATGGATTCCGGCGTAAAGATGTAAAATGAGGGTGGTTGGAGATTAGATCGCAGCGATCGGCGACGGCGGCGGATGTTGGGGATACAGCTTCACGCAAGCGCGAAGGTGGATTGTCGGAACCTGGCTCTGATACCACTTGACGACGTCGCTCGTCCCAAATCACCGGTCCGCCAGTGGAGGCCGGCGATAAATGGTTTAGTGGAATTAGAAAACACAAAGAAATGCTAAATAGCAAAGAGGAACTCAAAGAGCCCAAAGGGAAATTTCATTAATTAATCAACTAAACTGTTTACAATGACAAGCACCCCTTTATATAGGGAGGCGGTGCCTTGGGACCCAATCTAATACATTTCAGAAATAGTAACCTAAAAAGAAAATTTGCGGAAATAGAAAGAAAATATGAAAATTACAAATATAATAATGTCCTAAAGTAAATCTACGTCGGAATCTGAGTCAAACTCGGGTGAAACACATTCGGGTGAAGTATCTTCGGGGGAGGGTAGTGAGATATGTTCGGGTAAAGCACCTTCGGGCGAGGGTAGTGAGATATGTTCGGGTGAAGCACCTTCGGGCGAGGGTAGTGAGATATGTTCGGGTGAAACACCTTCGGGCGAGGGTAGTGAGACATCCTCGGGTGAAGTACCTTCGGGTGAGGGTAGTGAGATATGTTCGGGTGAAGGTAGTGAGGTACCTTCGTCACAGTGCATTGACAAGGAAAAGTACTTTAGTTGTGTCCTTTTTTTGTGTTAGAAATTCGAGTGATCGCTTATTTAATTATGATGTGTATGTGACTTAATGCATAAAAACCCCAATGTATTATGTGGAAAGAGACATGGGTATGTTTGGCACATGATCAAACAGTGGTGATCGCGAACTAGGGGTATTCGTGCGAACCAAATTTCCGCCAAATACGAACTAGCAATATTCGCGCGTGTATTCCGATTTTAGCGAAATTTGAGAATACGCGAGTTCGTGGGGCGAACTGGGAAAATAATTTTTTAATTGGGTTGGGTTCTGTGTTTCGGAATTCGTGGGTTCGTGGGGTGTTTTGCCAAACATACCCATAAAGAATTCGATTGTCACAGCTGGACAACTTGGTCTAAATACCGAAAGATTCGGTTCAAATTAGAGATTAAATTTACTCATATTTTTCTTTTTATGTTATTTCTTTTTTGAATTATGTTAGATTTAGAAATAAAATAACAAGTATGTTTGTATTTCTGTAAAGGCAACTTCTTTCCTTCTTCTATCACCATTTTCTTCTTCTATGTACTAAAACCATTGAAAAGAAATATAAAAGAGAGGTGTGCGTGTATCGTAGATGTATGTTCACATTGTACTAAATCACGTAAAAATATCGTATTTTCTGTGTGATTGTTTTTCCATAAGTGTCTCTGAATCTGAACAATCCGATGCTACTAATTATGGTTATCAATTGCCTTACAGGGTTCATAGAGGGAGACCTCCAAAGGCAGCGTCTGTGAAAGAGTTTGACAAAACCCTTACTTCAGTTCATTTTCAAAGAAATGTGGAGGAAACCTTGTGTAATCAAAAGTGGGTGGATGTAATGAAGACATAAATGGATGCTCTTAATAAGAAGAATGATCTTGAAAATTGGTAAGCATGCCTAAAGATAGAAAAACGGTAGGTTGCAAATGGATATTTACAATCAAATATGAGTCCACAGGAGCAATTGACAAGTATAAAGTTAGGTTAGTTGCAAAAGGTTAATCTCAGACTTATGAGGTAGATTATCAAGAGATTTTTTCACCTGTAGCCAAGATTAACATTGTTCTAGTATTATTATCCATTTCACTAAACCAAGATTGGCCTTTACACAAGTTTGATGTGAAGAATGCATTCCAACATGTGGACCAGAGGAAATTTCGGACCGAAGGCAACAATTTCGGTCTGAAATATGATCGGTTTTTTTTTAAATACTTTATTTTCTTTTTTTATTTTAAAAGAAAAAATAAAAAGAAAATAAAATGGACGCATGTACTTCTATAAAGGTGGATTTCTTCCTTTTGTCTCATATCTTCTTCTACTTCTTCTTCTTCTTCTTCTTCTTCTTCTTCTTCATCTTCTTCTCATGTGCTAAACTCCATTAAAAAAAAAAAGTGTGATGTGTGTGAGTTGTGGATATAGCTACACATTGTGTCGAACCACGTTAAAATCGTGTGTTATTTTCTATGATTGCTTGCGTTAATACAACATAGTGATGTATAGATGAGGAGATCTATATGGATGTAACACCACGATATGGTCACTCGAGTGCACGACCTCTTGTGTTCAAATTGAAGAAAATACTATATAATTTTAAATAGTCGCAAAGAGTTTGATTTGGAAGATTTTCCAATGCCATGAAGGGATATGGTTACACCAGAGTGATGTGGATCATACTTTGTCCTTTTTCAAAAATAGAGAAAAACTTGTGATTTTAATAATTTATGTTGATGACAAGATAATCACATGCGATGATGTTGAAGGGATTTAAGATCTATAAGAGAAGTTATTCAAGAAATTTGGAGATGAAGAACCTGTGAGATACGACAGTTCTAGCCCATGACCAGACAGTGTTTCGGCCATGTAAAGCGTGGCCAGCAGCGGTGCTTGTTGTTGGTTAGCCACAAAACAGTCTTGCATGTGTCGTGCATCATCTAATGCATCAAGAAAATAGGCTAATTGGCAATGAAAATAAATTATAGTGGTGACCCGAAATATGGCTGTTAGATAGGCCAAAGTGTGTTGCGTTGGCTGCCGGTTATAGACCGTAAGCCAGAACAGTGTTTAGACCGCTTTTCCTGTTGTTTATTAAATACTTAGTAATTTGGAGCAGCAAGCACTAGAGATGTCCATTAGATAAGCCAATGGAGATTTTCCAGTGGGTTGGATTAATAGAGGTGTCCAGTAGGAAGGTCTAAGTTCTCCTTTGACCAGCCACTAGAATTGGGACAGGTGTTAGCTGTGGGACCAGGAAGAAACCAGCGCCTATTGACATTTGTCCTGCACCTCTTCAGCCTTCTCTCTACAAGCACAAGGTCCCTTCCTTTTCCAAATTCGTAGCTGCCATGTCCAACCCCAAAACATACCCAAAATAGTAAAGTTTGAGAGCTTTAGTGCCTGAATTTGATAGCCGAGACCATAACGGTATAGCTGGGGCAGTCGAGATCAAGGTACGGTGGATGGTTTAGCATGTAAATCACTCAAACCAAGCCAAAGAAGTGACAGGGGTTGCTGCCATGGTTCATGGATACCATACTCGAATCGGGCCTTAGCGATGTTGTCGCGGTGCAGGCCAGAATTGTTGTGGTGCAAATCAGTATTGTTGCAATACAAACTGAGGCCCTGTGACCATGCTTTAACAGGTCACATGTATGTAGAAATCATGAGCATGGTAGGACAACAGCATGGCCAAGTGACAGTGTGGTTGCGGTGAGTAACATATGATTGTGAGATGGTAGAAACAATGCTTTCTCCGCAAACCATCCACGAACCAGTGTTGAGTATAGTACCTTGACCATGAAACAGTATGAGTTATAGGTCAATTATGTATGATTGTAACATAAGGGTTTGGTACTTGTGAACTAGACTTCGCAGGACACGAAGTGGGGGACCCGAGCGGTGAGGCAACGGCAACGCCTAAGTGGCGGTGGGTCAGTAAGTAGGTAAAGGTGCGGATTCTACCTGAGTCCTAAATTTCATGTTATTGAAAGTAAAAGTTTATATATATTTATACATGTTGATGGCTAATTGTGCATGACTTATCATTTAACTTTTGCATATATGAATTGATATATTATATGATAGATGATAAGGTATAGATTGATGGAAATGGTAAGTATATGATTGGCATATTGAATGGTATTCCTGTTCAATGGCTGAATTGGTATTGGAATGGTAAGCATGTACTATTGTATGATGAATGACATTTGCATCTTTGGAAAGCGACGTCATGAATCGCTGTTTCAATGATTGTGAGATAAGCGCTTATGTTCTGAGACTCATGATTGAGGGGGTAAATGTCCTCAGCATTAGTACAATTTGATGAATTGGTTGGTAAGGCCGTTGGCAAACCCCGGCATGGGTGATTTACAGTTTATAGTATTGGAAATGGCTTGGAATTGGATTGGCAGGGAACCAGTCTTATAAACTTCATGGTTAGGTTACCAAACTACGCTGGCTTTTGTGTATTCTTATGTTATTTGATTTCCTAACCTCAGCTTGGATGGCCTATGCATTGCATAATGTTTTAAAGACTTTTCATAACTGAAACTTACATTATGTAAAGTTATTTTCCTAAGTATTTCAATTGCGTGTTTAGTTCCGCAACATGATGCTTCGGGTTCATGCGTGGCTGGAACTAAATATCGTATTGAGAAATAATTCCTTTTCTTACGTTTCCATATTTTCATGGGTTCCAAGTTGAAGCTGGGTGAAGTGCAGGAAATGAATAAGTCTTGTGTATGCCATGTTTTGCTATGCTTTGTATGCTATTGTGTAATTGTTTGCTATGTAAATTTGTGGTTGTATATTATGTAAAACCTCAAGTTTTGTTATTGTGAATAATCTGAATTGTATATGTGTTGGGAACAAGTTAGGGGTTAAGGGAAAATGGGTGCCTATATGGCTGGATGCCTGGATGGATGTAAATTCAAGGAAAGGAAGATTTCAATTTTTATTTATGTGATGTACAAGCACTGTTTGTTAGTTCTAGGATATGATTTGCTGCCTTAAGTATAGTAAATACATAATAAAATTTATTGTAAATATGATGGTAAGCCTTGCTGCTGCATGCGGCGTGTCTAGTCGCAGCGGGATCTGTCATGCCCGGGGCAGCGGGTGTGACCGTCTTTCCCACGGCAGGCATGTGCTTCGCACGCGCCGCAAGGCTTACTGCTGGGTCACAAGTCAAAATGCCATGTTTTATCATACTAAGTGACATGCAATTGGCAATCAACAGTCCCAAAACTAAGTTGAGGTTATGCTTGTAACATGTGCAAAACAAAAATTCGACCGAGTTTCCCCTGTAATAGGCAGCATCCAGCCATATAGGCAAGCATTCATACAGTTTATCAAGTCTTTCCCCAATCCAAACCCCTCAAGCAACAATCAAGTAAACTTAGCAACTGAAGTTTACACACATACAAGCATATAGTTACACAATCAAACAAGCAACAGCACACAAGTGCACAAAACATAGCATAACATAATGTACATGGCTTACTTCTCCAACTCTTCAGCCCACGCCTTCAAAACATGAAACCCATGAAAACATGGTACGGTGAGAAAGGAAATAATTTCTCAGTGCGTTATTTAGTTCCAGCCACGCATGAACGTAATTACATGACTGCAGTTTGGAGCATGACTACACTAATGTTTGGACATGGACGGGGGCATAATTACATGGGTCTCTGGTCAGCATAGGTCTCAAATACCACCACCCCCTAATAGACAGGATGCAGTTTGGAGCATTGTATAGTATCTGGTATGCCAACCCCTGAATTTTCTCCACGCCTTAAGGCCTGGTTACATGGTGTTACATGACAGGGACACCGTCAAACAGCCGTATCTCACAGTGACAGAACCTAGATGGATTGAAATATTTTTTTGAAATTGAAGTGACACATAGTAAGAAAGGTATATCTTTATCTCAGAAAAATTGATGTTGAATTCGCTAGCCGAGACATAAATGTTGGAGTGCATATTAGATTGAACTAAAGTGTGCCTAGAAGCCTTTAAGAAGTTGTACAATTTAAAAAGACTTTATCATTCATTATTAACAATCAATTCAAGTGGAGATTGCTAATATACATATATCTAGAGCTATCAATAGCGTGCCTTTTGCACGTTTTTCGTTCCGTTCCGTCGTGGTAGAAAAACGCAACAGATTTTCATTACGTTTCAGTGAGCGGAACAGAAGACGTAATGGAATAGGGTTTCGTTCAAATAGACCGAACATAAGTGAAACAGTTGGTTTCCATTCCGATTTTTAATGTTATTCCGATTTTTAATGAAACAGCTGCAACAACCCACTTCCTTTCTCTCTCGAGAGAGAGGAGGCAGGGACAAAGGAGAATACCCACCTTCTCTCTCGCTCTCTCCGCTTGCCTCCACGAGCCCCACCAGAACTCTCTTCCTCTCTCTCTCTAAATGCCTCACCTATCCTCCACTGCTCTGCTCCCCTCCCACTCAAGATCCAGCACCCCTCACCACTCACTTCTCCTCCACCGCAAGGAAACCCTAGGCCCCTCACCTCTGTCCCTCACCGCCACCTCCTCTCAGACCCGAGCTCAAATCCACCTTTCTTCCTCTCTCTACCTCTCGCCTATCCTCTCAAAATCGATTTCCTTTGCCCATCTCTTTTACCCTACACACAATCCCCCCCCTCTCTCTCTATTCTTTGTGATTGATCGACCATGGAGAAGGCTATTGACGGCCAAGTGACTGATGGTGGCTTAGCGATGGTGATGATGGCAACCGACAGCAGTTGAAATCTGAGTACTCTCTCTCTTGCTTGTGCCATGGATGAATGTTTCTACTTATTTTGTTTTGCTTTGATTTTTGATATGGTTAAATCTGACACTATCATTTTCAATTTTTTTTTATTGGATTTTCAATTCCTTTTCAATCCTTTTCAATTTTTGACATGGTTAAATCTGATAAAAAATTTCTGTCTTCTAATTTTGTAATAGGGTTTTTTCATTTTTTTAAATTTACTCGTAAACACTTGAACACCTATTGTTTTTACTGATTTTGCTGGTTTTAATTTTTGATTGGGTTTTCAATTTCATTTTGTTTTTTACTGTTTTCTATTTTTATTGGTTTTACTAGTGGTAAACACTTGAACTTCTGATTTCAACGATAAAAAAAATGAGCGTTACTTACATTCTTCCGTTTAGATAGAACAGAACAGAAAACGAAGGAGATTTCATTTCCGTAGTAATTACGGAACATTAAGTGAAAATCACTGTTGTTCCGTGCATGGACATTTTCGTGCCCGAAGCTGACTCGACCGTACGTACATATATATTTCTAAAATTATATAAGACTCTCCTTAGTATTATTAAATTAAATGCAAGTTGGGTTGATATATTTATATTCGTTTCCCGTTAAAGGAAAAGAAAAGCCCGAATTGCGTTAACCTAAAAAAAAGGTCATTATAAACAAAATATATAACAGGCACAATTGTTGTCCAACTGGCCATTTCAATCTCCTCTCTTCCAAATTTGGGTACATAATGGTGGCCACTAGATAATTCCTCAAATCCACAAGCAATTCTATATTTAAAAAAGTATAGAGAAGGTGTTGCAATTTCATTTAAAGAGAGGTTTAGAATAGCTCATTTACCACCATTCAACACCTGAAAGGTCAGATGACATTCCAAAATTTTGTTTTGCATAAACTCTCCTTGATAGATGTGGCGAATTGTGCACTCACGTCAAACACAAGCTGGAGTATAAAATCCTCAAAGTGGCATGTACATCCCTTAATTTCCCCTTCCTAAAAAAAATGCAAAAGCTTACATTAACCACTATTTCTACGTAATACCTGATAACTTCCCAGTTCCACCGTTTTTGTAGAATATGGTAACTTTGAGTTACGAACCTTCTAAATGATAAATAATAATATCTTACTTTACACTGCACAGAAATATTGAAATGACATACCACTATGGGTAATTAAAGCTGATTAGTGGAAGATTGATGTAAATTCGCACAAATTGTTGTCCTTGCCTCATTTCACAGTAAACCCAACCTCGGTAGTGCTTTTTCGTACTATATATGGATCCTATATGATCCATGTCGTGAAGCAAACCACCGAAATTATTTTATATAGGAATTCAGACGCAAAAAATTTTAATAGAAAGAATTATTACTATTATTTTTTTAATAAGAAGAAAGTTCGAACGCGTTTTATAAAAGCGTAAAGTCTCTCTCCTTCCTACCCGTTTATAAAACGCGCTCGAAGGCTTCGAACGCGTTTTATAAACGGGTAAGAAGGGGAATAAATTCACCGCTTCAGTTACGCCTCATAAGGCTGGTCAGACTTTCGTACCTATTTATAAAACACGTTCGGAACCTTCGAGCCCGTTTTATAAACGGGTAGGAAGGCGTAAATTTTTCAAAATGGAGTTATTACCGTTTTTTTTTCAAAATTAATAGAAAAATTAATGTGAAAATTCAGGTTACATTTATTTTTAAGGTTAAATTTACAATTTTTAAAATATCACATTTAATTTCATATTAATTTTATTTCAAAATGACATTCGAATATTAATTTTGACATTAATATCATTTTATTTGAATAACTATCAAGAAAGTCACTTGATTTACTGCATTTTTCCTTTTAATGATTAATTTATGATTTTAAAAACTTTTTTGGAAAATTTTTATCAAAGACAAAAATACCCTTCATATTTTTAAAAAGAACAAAGGAGCACAAACATTTTTAAAATAAGCACAACTATAGCGACAACACTATTGCTGCTATAGCCCAGCCTATATAGGACAGCTAAAATGACTAAAATATAAAAAAAATAAAAATTTTCTTTATAGCGGCAAATCCCTAGGACCTTCAAATTTTTTTTTGGGGCATGTTACTTTCATTTTTTTTCTTTTATTTTTTCTTTTTCATTATAGCATAATTATTACAAACAAATTTTCGATTCTTCACTATAGCATCTATAAATTTATTTTGAAGTAAATTCAATAAATTGGAGGTAAAATTAATGAACCACCTTTAGATTTATCACAAGAATAATATCTATATATTCTATATAGGGTTCTTCAATCGTGCGTGTCGTGTCGTGTCAAACACGATCGACGTGTTGGAGTCTTGTGTCGTGTCGTGTTGGCATATCGTGTTAGGCGTGTCAGATTATTTTATTATTTTTTAAATAAAAATATAAAAAAATTAAAAGTTAAAAAGGAAAAAATTTTACTGCCGTAATAATTTATTATTTGATTAAGTTCAAATTTTTTTATTAATATTTATATAATAAATAATAATTAGATAAGAACAATATGAGTACTAAATGGTAAATAATATGATGTAGTATTATAAATTGGATTTAAATTATTAATTTTGTTTATATAATCAACATTAATAATTAAATTTGTGTTGATATGTCGTATCAGTTCGTGTTCGTGTCATGTTGTGTGTCTAATCGTGTTGTATCAAATCGTGTCAATTTTTTAAAACTTCTAACACGACACGATTATGACATCACACGAATTTTTTAATTTTTTTTTTTAAAATAAGAAAATAATTCGACACGGCTAGCACGATGTGCCAACACGACATGTTAGTCGTGTCGTACCAAATTATGTGTCATGTTAGCTCCTTTTACCATTTAGCACGATACGACATGATTAAAAAAGTAATTTGTGTCAACAAGACACGACACGAGACTCCAATACGACGATCGTGTTTGACACAACCCGAGACGCACGATTGGAGAAGCCTATATACAATATATAGATATTATTTTAGTGAAGAATCGAAAATTTGTTTGTAATAATTGTGCTATAATGAAAAAAGAAAAATAAAAGCAAAAAGAAAAAAACGAAAAAAAAAATGAAAGTAACCTTTAAAAAAACATGTCGCTAAAAAAAAAATTGAAAGTCCTATAGGGCAAATCCATTGCCGCTGTAAGGAATTTTTTTATTTTTTTTAATACTTTAGTCATTTCAGCCGTCCTATATAGTCTGGATTATAGCGGCAATAGCAATGCCGCTATAGTTGTGCTCATTTTAAAAATGTTTGTACTACTTTGTTCTTTTTAAAAATCTGGAGGGTATTTTGTCTTTCATAAAAATTTTCCAACTTTTTTAGTAGTTTAGAGTGGTATTTAGGTTTGCAAACTTTCAAAGTGGATTTTGAAGGTCTAGAGAGCGTTTTTTGGCTCCGAAAATTGTCGTTACGGGGTTTCACCCTGATAAAACGTGTAGATCTCGTCGCCAGCTTTCCGGAATGTGCTTGTTTGCCCCAAACGGACCTTCCTATCAAAAGTTAAGCTTTGTTTAAAGTTTTAATGTTCAAAATTTTTTAATTAAAAATTTATATTTTAATTATTTCTATATTATATATTATTTGATTATATATGGCTAACATAAAATAAAAAAAAGGAGAGACTACAATGCAAAAGATAAGTTTGTAAAATTAAATAGTAAAAATACAGGGTCATCGGCGAATAATTATTCAAACAAAATGATATTATACACATGTTCAAAAAAAATATGTGCAATTAAATTCATATAAAATATGTGTGATATATTTGTTATATCTATTTAATATATCTTTAATTGGAAATAAAATTTTGAGAATTTTGTAAATATGAAACATGCAGGGACCTTGTTGCAAAATATTATTTTTAATAAGTTAAATGTTGCGACTTGAGTGAAAAATATGAAAAACTAATAACACGTTTATAAAACGCGTTCAAAGGCTTCCAGCCCGTTTTATAAACGGGTACGAAGGTCTGACCAGCCTTTTGAGGCGTAACTGAAGCGGTGAATTTATTCCCCTTCTTTCCCATTTATAAAACGCGTTCGAAGCCTTCGAGCGCGTTTTAAAACGGATAAGAAGGAGAGAGACTGTACGTTTTTATAAAACGCATACAAACTTTTTTCTTATTAAAAAAAATAATAATTATTATTTCTGTTTAAATTTTTTGCGTCTGAATTCCTATATAAAATAATTCTTTCTGTGCAAATTACATTCTTACGTGCGCTATAAACTACATTACATGCTTCATAGTTCTGACCCTCTTCACAAAATCCAATTCACGTTACAAGAACAATCAAGGAACAAAGAATCCATGGCAGCACGCAAACGCAAAGTGAGAAGACCCTCAAAACAAATTTTCCTTTTTAAATACTTAAAAAGCAACTTTTGGAATTTCACAGTCCATTTTTTGTGTATTCAGCTAATTTCGAATGCAAATATATCTCCCTGAAACATGTTCATTTAGGTATAAGTGTGGACGCTGGACGCATATGTTGAGAAAATAATTAATATTACATTTAGGATAAAAAATATTATCAACATACTATGAAAATTTTGAAATACCTGGGTGGTAAATGAAAACTTAAAATAAGAAATTTCGGTATGCGTGCTTATTCTTATTCTTGTGCAATCCAAACAACACAAGAATAAGAAATTTGGACTTTTATTCTTATACTAACAAAATCATGATATAAGAATAAAAAATTTGGATAAGCACGCATACCGAAATTTTTTATTCTTATTATGTTTGTATCATTTTGTTAATTTCGTCCGGAATGACGACTTTCATGCTGTAAAGAAGCTGGGATGAGAGAGAAAGTGGGGATTAAAAAGAGATTAGGTATGCAATGTAGATGATATCTTTTTCACTTTCTAATTATATTTAAAAAAAAATGAAAAACAGAATGGAAGGCCTGGAGAAAAGTGCCTGTGTTTGTTTGTTTCTGTGCTCGTTCTTTCTTTAATCTTTAAATCTGCTTGCATAACTAGGTAAAGGCGCAAATGGCTTTGTGGGGTTGCGTGTGAATTTTGGATGCTGATCAAAGCATCCCACCTCCTCCGAAATCCTCTCTCAATTCTAACTACGTATTATTTTCTTGTTAATTTTTTTTTTAAATAAATGGGGTTAAGCTTTCTAATTTATTTTTAAATGAAATATTTACAAAGACTTCTCCAATCGAGTTTCGAATTTACGACCTTTCACTTGAGATGTATCGCTCTTTGTCACTATAATTTCTTGTTAATTATATAGTAGAGCAATGATTTTCTCTTTTTCAAAGGAAAATTCGCTGATACTTGCTAGAACACTGTAAAATGTTGATATGATACAGTTATATATTAAATTATTAATTCTTAGATTCAGTAAATTGGTGAGATATATTATGCGTGAACAGTACAACAATTTACAAACGAGTTGTACATAGGGGACACCAAATTTTACATGTAGACATTTACCATGTGCTTATTTTTTTCTTAAAAATAATGAATAATTCTCAAAATAGTATTAACTTTGAAATAGAGTACAAGTTCAGATCTATAACATTAAAGATAGATGATAAATTATTCTAGTCTTTGCCAATAACTTATGGGTATTGGGGACAATATACTATGGGTGCGTTTGGATAGGTGTGGGAAGAAGGGAAAAAGGGAAGAAGTGAGAAGAAGTATTGGGAAGTGTGTAACTTTGTGAAGAGTTTGAATTGTTTATATGAAAATTTTCTTCTTCTTTTTGTTTTTGTTTTTACTAGCAAACGGGTCCATCCGATTGTGTGGGAATAAGAATTAAGAAAGGAAATTTGAGGCAATTTTGTTAGATGACAATTTTGATATGATGAGAGAGGGATGATTTATTTTTTCTCTTTACTTTACTATGCGCACAAATTAAGAAAGAATAGGAAATGAAACAACCATTTGAGCAGATGTTAACACGGTTTAAATGAAAGATTTAAATCTTATCTCATTATTAAATATGCACCACTGATCTGATCAAATCGCAAAACAAGACGGTCCGTATTGCATTGGATAAACAATTATTTATTTTTTTGGATTCAAATTTTAGATAGAACTTTGAATTCATGCTTTCATAAGTGGTAAATATTAATTGTGTCACTGATCGAGTACTGTCGATTATCAAGTTATACCAATTAATAATTTGCTAACTCAATTGTATACTTCTACAATTGACTAAATTATCATGGTAATAGCCTGCCGTGCATGCGCACACCCACTAAAAAAAGGCGCAAGTTGGCAGAGGCAAATTGGAAATTTTATATTGGTTGGGAGTTTCCATGTTGCTACTTAGCTTTCCTCGGTTTCGTTTCTTTTTTTTTTTCATTCATTTTCTTTTAGACAATGCTACTTTTCATTTTCTTTGGTGGCTCTTCAGCTTCGTTTCCTCTATGGCTCTATCCCTATTTTTCTTTCTTCAACAAGACAAAGTGTCACTGATATTTCTGTGGCTAACATGTATGCAACGATACATATGTCGATTCACACCACATCGATTAATTTCAAAGGTGGTGGTAAACGGCACTTTTCACATTAGGCTTGATAGACATGGAACTACGGAGAAATTGGACCATGATGGGCTCCGTTTGGATGCGTTGAGAATAAGGTAGGAAGAAGGAAGAAGAGAAGAAATTTATTGGAAAGGGGTAAATTTATTGGGAAGTGTGTAACTTTTGTGAAGAATTTGGATGGTTAGAAATAAATTTATTGGTAAAAATTGGTTATTTCTTATTTCGGAAAGAAGCCATCCAAACGGAGCTATAGAATACGAAGTCATTATAAATTTACAAAATTTTGAACCAATATCTTTAATTTATTAATCACCATACAAGGAAAGCAAAAGTAGGATAGAAATGGTGAGGACACAATTCTCAGTCATTCCAGATTCTGATATTCTCAATATTTGAGACAGATGATGAAATAATTTCATTTCTAATCTTTTCTTGTGCTTTACATCGATTGATACCTTGCTTATATGTGAAATCCAGTAACCCAATTTTTTTTTATTTGCTGGTTGTATTTTCCTAAACTAGCTAATGATGAAATATACTCTGAGGCCAGCTGTCCCTTATTCTTTATTTTCAAATTTCAACAGATATACAATTGGAATTGGCATTGTGAGAAACCTTGAGAGCTGCAATATTAACCTTTTCTTTTCTTTTTTTTTTTCTCGTCAGTTGTTCATCTTAATCAAATCAAGCTAAAACATGTTAACTAATTTAATAGATTGTTCCCTTCCTTGTCGTTTATCCTAAAAGTCATCTAATCTGCTCAATGGTGGCCGTCTGATATTTTGATTGCTACAGTATTCATGTTGTCATCTTAATTTCTGACACGTTGTATCCGGTGCTTCTGGTAACAATCCACACAAACCAAGGATTAATATAGCATGATATATATAAAAGTATCTAGATCACATACGAGAATAGTTCTTTTTTCAGAACAACATAAGTTTTCAAAGTTCTGTTTGGACAGCCCATTTGAAAGGAAATAAGCCGAAATTTTAATATAAATAATTTTATATTAAAAATTTTTAAATAGAGCCATAATTTTTTTTATGAATCACGATATAGCGTGATTCAAACCTCTACTATAGGCCAGATCCTTATAGCGGGGTTCTGAGATCCATGCTATAGGCGTATTATAGGGTCAAACCCTAAGCACTCCGCTATAGGCGTTTGATTTTTTTTTTACCGAATTCACCGCTTCATAACAGACAGAGAGTGAGTGTGAGAGAGAAAGAGAGGCAAAAATGAAAGGAAGATAGGGGGGAGAGAAAAGGAGTCAACCGAAGGAGGAAGTTGTTCTCGGTTTCGGCTTGAGTCGAGAGGAGGAGGGAGGCGGCAGTAACCCGATTTGGAATGAGGTACCGGCTACCTGCAACCGATAGTGACCCGTTCTACACGGCGCAAATGTATTTTTTTAATTTAGTTTTTTTATATTCAATGAAATTTGATGATGAAAAATGTTAGGAAATTTGTTATGTTGAATTAAAAATGTTTGAAATTAGTTTGTGTTAAATGGATAATTGTAGAAGGAGATTGTTGGAAAATTGTATGAAATTATTTTAAATTTAGTTTTGTGGAATAGAAAATTTATATGAAAATTGGTTAACATTCATTGAAAATTGTTGATTGAAAATTATATTTGTTTAGTGAAAATAATATTTATTGATGAAAAATAGTAGGAAAATGTATGTGAAATTGTATGAAAATTAGTTTATATTAAATTGGAATTGTTTATAGAAGTTGAAGTAGGAAATTGTAGATGGAAATTGGTGAAAAATTGTATGTATGGAAATTAGTTTGTATTAAATTGGAACTGTTTATAGAAATTAAAGTAGGAAATTGTAGAAGAAAATTGTTGGAAAATTGTATGTATGGAAATTAGTCTGTATTAATGAGTAATGCTAGAATCAAACATATAGGACGTCAAACACGATGCAAATGTCGATCATTAAAATTTGAAATGGCCGATCCAAATCGCTCAATATGATCTCTTTATTAAAATATCTTTGAAAATCAAAATTTATATTTTTTCGAATTTTTTAACTATTTTTTTCGAATTTTCAAAATTGGAGGGTTCAGAACTTTTTAGATTAAGCATATAAAAATATTCTAAAAAAATAGTAAAAAAATTTGAAAAAATATAAAATTTGCTCTCCGTGGAGATTTTATAACATACAACAGTTTGAGCGGTTTGGATCGGCCATTCTAATCTTAAAAAATTAAATTTTATCATGTTGGACAAGTGCTTGTGTCCTATATGTTTGACACTAGCCACTCCCTGTATTAATTTGTAATGTCGAATTGTCATTATCTCCTTAAAGAACCATGCCGGAAGTGATAACAAATGGCTTAGTAACCATTAAAAAATATTCAAGTACTAAATGGATTAGGTTTGATTTCAGCAAGCATTGCATCGAGGGTTTATATAACATGTCATAACGCGGTTATAATTTCGATCGAAAAGACAAAAGAGTTGGCATGAAATAACATAAATTTGATGGAAATGACAAAAGAAAAAGAAATAGAAAAAGAATTAGAAAAGGAAAAAGAAAAAGCGCACTCAGCCTTATAACGCGGTTTTGAGTTTTGACTCCCATTATAGGGCTTATAGCAGACTTTTGACTCCCGCTATACGCTATAGCATGAAGCAAAATCCCGCTATAGGAAGAGAGAGAGAGTAAAGCAGATCTACGCTATACCATGGTTATTTTTTTTAAAAAAATCATGGTTCTATTGAAATTTTTTAATATAAAATTGTTTATATTAAAAAATTCGGGGAAATAAGAGATTAAAAAAAATTGATCGCATTATTCAGAATGTTGGTTTCATTATTTTTTTAGTCTGTTTCAACTTTTATTTTACGTTTTAGCTTGTAATCCAACTCTATTTTTTTATAACTGTTATTTTGTTTAACTTATATATGGTGGTGGTGTTTGGTAAAGGAATAATTTAAGAGGAAGAAGTAAAGGAGGAAAACTTATGACAAGTTATGTTATGGTTGTTTGGTTATGTAAAGTAAATGAATAAGAATATAAAAATATAAAATTAGATATATATAGTAATTATTATAATATCAATTAATAATAATTATTATTATTAGTTTACAAATATGAATATTATAATTATTATTATATGAATTATTTAAATTCACAATATATCAATAATAATAATAATAATAATTAATACAATAATCATAATAATTATTATAAATGTTATTTTTATGTTGAGCTCTTCTAACTAATGATAATAATTAATATTGTAAAAATAATAATAATAATAATAATAATAATAATTTTAATAATAATAATAATAATAATAATAATAATAATAATAATAATAATAATAAATATCGGTAGATCTATAAGGCTGCAAAACGGAAAAAATTTACAGAATTCCAATTACGAAAAAAATTTACAGAATTCCGTTTCGTTTCAGCCCTGCGAAACGTTCAACGAAAGAAAATTGGTTTTGTTTGGTTTAGCGAAAAAATCTACGAAATAGCGAAATGATTTCGTCATAGTGTAAAATAGCGAAAATTACGTAAATTTTGATCGTTTCAGCCCTGCGAACAAAATGAAAGTCAGTTTCGTTTTAGCACCCATGTTTCGCCACCGTTAGAATTATGCAGGCCTGTTGATCTACATATGCTTAAAAAAAAAAAATAATTATGATGGATCAGTCGAGGAGAATCTGAGCACGTTATTGAAGTAGCTAGTTTGCGACTAAACAGGAAATAATTTTGAAGAAAATACAAAGATGAAATATGTTGTCCGATTCAAAATAAGAGTAATATTGTCATTTAAACATAATTATGTTGTTCTGACTCAATTTGATGTTGTGCGGATCATTACCCTTACTTCAACAATGGGGGTGATTGATGGCCTACACATAAATGAATTATTTGAGATACTATATGTGCATCAGTGAACAATTCTAAGAGGAGGAACTACTGTCTTGAATTTGGAAAGAAAAAAAGAAAGAATCAAGTGCGAAGGGGGTTTATGGTCACAGGTGTCGTTAGACCCTATGCTACCTTAAGTGTTCATCGGCCGCCCTGAACATTAGTTCGGCCAGGAAATAGTTTCTTCACTGGTGCAGGGGAGGTGATTTGGACAATCGATTTTTTTCTTGGAGCAACATTTTTTATTTCAAAATGACTAAATTACCCTTAACATCAATCAATCAGATTTATTATTTATCCTAATTTATTTTCTTAACTTGCTTTCTTTCTAATATATACTAGCAGATGCGCTCACCCAATGTGTGGGCAAAATTTTAACAAATTAAATAATCATCAAAACATACAAACAATAATCTATAAGATGGTTCCCAATTTACAACCTACTCATTACTGGTTGTGCCGACTACATTAAGTAGACAGATTATCCGATTACCAAAATTATATGTATATCTTACATTGTTACAGAGGTTGTACAATAAAAATTTTATAGCAAGCCCAATGAAAAATCTCACAAGTCATCTATGTACCAAACACACAACTACACAAAATCTCTGTCTCGTGGTAGTTAAAAAACCCTTAGCTGTTAGTAGGTCCCAGTTCAATTGATCACAGAATGAGATTTTTTCTTTTCACCTTTGTTTTCATCATCTTTCTTTACTGATTAAAAAAAATGGTGTTGCATCTATAAATTTTGCTTCCAGACTATTGCCGCCCTGTGAAGATGTTAGAGAAATATGTTTCATGTGTGATGAGTAATGTTGTAATTTAATTTGAAATATAACAAAAAATAAAGAACTCTTTAAAATAAAATCATGGCGAGCAGTTCTGGTTGAAATCTGGTTTGGAAGGTAAATTTCATGCACACAAAATATCACCTCGAAAATAACAAAAAACAATTGCAAGCATCATTAAAATATGTAGGAAGCTGCCCTATAAATAAGAACCATAATAAACTACATAACCAAAGGTCGGGCCACTTCTTAAAGGATATCAACCTATTGCTTCCACATAGTCGCTCTACATGCATGCTGGAGAAAGGATGAACAATATGTTAGGAAATCGCCCAATTTTAATTTTGTGACTAATTACTAACTAATTAATCCAATTAAACAAAGAGCAAGAGAGATCTAGTACGTAAACCATTCGACACAAAGAGAAAAGAGGTGGAATTGTACCTCCCGCGAAATCGTATTCGCGGGGCTCGATCCTACGGCATGGGAATCGATGGGGTGCTCTCCTTCGCCTCCAAATCGCCTCGAGTCCACCTAGAGATTAACCAAGGTCTAAATCGATTCGTGCTAGCGATTCGATTAGAACAAAGCTAATCCAAGGTATTCTCTCTTCTTCTTTAATTAACAATTTAATTAGTGGAGAGAATATTGCTCAACCCATGAGCTAGTGGAGAGAGAGAGGAGGTGAGGCCGGCGGCCAAAGAGAGGGAGAGGGGAGTGGCGGCTAGGTCTAGAGAAGAGAGAGGGTTGGATTTTGCTTCTATGCACCTCTTTAAATAGTGCACAAATCCTACCTACCACCTATCCTTTAATTACCACATTGCCACTCAACCCTAGTCCCTATGGCCGGCCTCTTTATGGGCTCTAATGGGCCTCTTGACTCACTCAAACAAGCCTCTAATTCATTTAATTAAAAGCTACTCCAAATGCTCTTTAATCGGGCTATATATTTAATGCATATATATTGGCCCAATAAATTAATATAACTATTTATATTAAATTGAGTTGAACTAAAATAATTATTAACCAATTAATAATTATTCTAGGATTAGCTAATACATTAATTTATTTCTATATGATCCATTTGACTTAATTAATTATAACGGTATATAATTAATTAATCAACTTATCATATTTCCGCAATACGCACTATTGCGAATAAATAAATAATGTACTGTCTTGGTTAAAACTCTATTTTGTGTGACCCTTTGAGGATTTATGCTATGTTGGACATGGAATTAAATCGTTATTTAATTCCAATAATCATAAGCGGTATCTAGCAACACGTTATGATTCCCAATTCGCATAAATAGTGTACTGCTACAGTATTTAAATCCTGCATAAGAGAATAAATATGTTTCTCTATTTTGATTCTTATGTCACACGATATCATCGTATAATCCAAGATAGGAATGTGTCATTCTTGCAGATTATACGTTTCTTGATCTAGAGATAATTGTATAAAGTTGCATGCAAACAATCTATCTCCATCAAGGGGCCCAAACAGATATCGTCACTCACTAAGTGAATTAATGAGGGACATACGGTTTTCTTGATGATTAGCTTTTCCCCGCACAATTCAAGAGAACATAAATAAAGTCCGTATAGCAGCCCTTATCGGGAATCAGCGGTAGACGATATTTATTGAACCTATCCTCATGTGGAAAAGATAAACATCTCAAACTTAGAACCAAAATCGTAACGAAATAAACAATGACACATAACACAATCCATATGTTTATTTCGATGGGTCAAGTCCTGTGCTATGTTCCATAACATACACATATGCAATTAAGTTGGTAACTCTTTACCTATGATTTGTAGAACTTAATCATCACTTAACTTGCATACTAATCTTATATGATAATTAATGTTCCTTGTTAATTATCAAGATTATGGACCATTTAGATTTATTATTGTCATTCTAAAGAATGATCCACAGAGATCTACAATTCAGATCCTCAACCTGAATAATCTGCCAATAATAAACCTAGGAACAGATGATAATATATCATCCATAACATAAACTAATATTTAAGTCATTAAATTATTGACTTCTAGGACATAACTCCAACAATCTCCCACTTGGCCTAGAGTCAATCAGTAGTGACTTCTAGCCAACGAAGAATTGAGAACGATGTCATATATCTACATATATACATGTCTCGGACCTCAAAATAAATAATACGCTTAAAGCTAGTTACTCATACGTCTACCACGTATGGATGCATAATTGCATCTCGTATACTGCTCAAGGTAGAGGTCAAGTTAGAGTGTTCACTGTGTTCGCGAACCTATCCAATTTTGTTTGACCCTATATATATATACTACTATATATATGTTCTCGATCATCATCATATGATATCAAGTGACATTGTTATAGATCATATTTGAATCTCCAATGTAACATTGGGTTCTTTAGGAGTAAGTTGTGGTTCGAGATGCATAGAACCATAATAACTCGACTAAGAACTCGATCCTCAATAAACTTCTTTTATTGCTTCACAAGTTGCTATGTATTTTGTTTTGGTGACGGAAACGGTTGTAATATTCCATTTAGAACACTTTCTAAACTTACAACACCACCTTTAAGCAAAATATGTAGCTAAATTGTGATTATATCAATCTTTTGAAAAACTTTTATTAGTGTAACAACTTACACGAGATTTCTTTCATCTTAAGAGATGAAACATTATATCGCTCTTTCTCATAATGTTCTCGAGGATATCCTTGATTATCGTCCAAATGTGTCTCTCTTGTATCCATTTGACAACTGTTTGTCATATCCTTTGGATACTACACATTGGGGCATATGCATAAATATGGCGTACGAAATGAAACTCATAATGAAAGAATGCTTGAACTATTTCATGCATTTTCTTGAATTGAGTTGCATTAGACCGAGTTAAACACTCAAGTCATGCCACGTGACGTACAGTTAGACATCCTTTCATGGAGTGTAACTTTCGTGTTTCTAGAACACTTCGTCAATATATGCATATTTGCTCAAACCTAACATCCATCATAATCTATCTTTATAGATTTTGTTTCCTAGGATTAGGTGATTTCGCCCAAGTTCTCATTTGAGAAAGCATTCTCCAAAGAGATCTCGACAATATTCATTTTCTTAATGTTATTCCCAATTTAATGAATTGTTATCTTGAACAATACAAGTAATACAATTATGCTTCCACTGAATATCTTGTATATACAAGATACTTTTGACGAAGTTCAACTCCTTGACTTCATTGTCAAAACTTTTATTCCAATCTCCACAACACTTGCTTTAATCCATTAATGGATCCTTGAAGCATGCGTATGTTTTTAGCAATACATAAACCTCGATTTGTGTCAAATGCACAACATCTTCCTTCATTCATACGAAGAAGGCGGTTTTATGTGTTTTTCCATATATCGACATATATGAAATACAATTATTGCTAGAATGATCTTTATTGACTTATACATAGCCACAAGCAAGAAGTTGTGCTTTGTACGTAGTCAACTAGCCATCGACTTAGACATAGCTACAAGCGAGAAGCCGCGCTTTGTACATAGTCGATTTGTTATTCATGTCGATCTTTCCTTTTGAAGATCTAAACGTTCTTGATGGATTGCTCCTTCATGAACATCAACCAAGGTCTATACCTTGTTGTTATACATAGATTTTATTTAAAGATCATATGAATTCAAACCATATATGTGGAATCGGATCGTTCCATCGTTTCCTTGTTTATCAACGGATTCTCATATGCTAAGTTTGAGAATGTCGTGAAGCCAATGCACCAAACGGCTTAGGCAATCAACTCTCGTTGATCTTTTGTAGGATTGGTACTTGAGGTTCATGAACTACTTCCACAATGAATTGTCGAACGAGTTCTTGACTCCTCATATATTCCATGAGTTTCTCGAATCATCATCAACTCGTGAGATGGTTGAGTCCTCATTGAAAGGAGCGTACTATTAAACTTCTTTCAAAACAACTTGTGAATGAAGTTTCGCTCAACTCCCACTAAGTACCATGTATGGAGTGACAAGTTTCCCATAAGAGTACTTCTTGTAGTGATGCATAAACTATTTTAATGCTCACTTTACTCCCACTACTTCTTCTTGAGAATATCATTCTACAAGATTACGTTATGATTAGCAACAACTACTTTGTTCTTATCATATTCGTGGAAGTAGTGCCTTAATATAAAGCATCCTACAAATTCACAGTGTCTTATTTGGTTTAAGCTTACAAGTCATCAATACTTAAAATAAGCTTCTCAACACCAAATCTCGAGAAGTATTATACTTAGAGATCAAAATCTCGTAAGATATCTTCTTCAATAGACTTCGATGGAACACCATTCAGTGTAAACAATATTGTCCTCAAACATAATTCCCTAATACGAGTCGAATAAGTCAATTTGATTTATTATTGATCGAACTATATAAAATATTGTTCGATACCTCCACTCTTGGATATATTATTCCTCATGGAGCGAGTTGTGAAACTACTTTCATACTCTTTAGGCAATATTTCAAATCATGTGACTTAACTATTTATTTACCACGATTAATTGTAAGACTTTCATTTTTCTTGAACGGTCTTTTAAACTTCACTCTTGAACTCCTTTGAACTAGTCAAAAGGTTCATACTTATACCTTATCAAATAGATATGTTAATATCTACAATGATCGTTGGTTAAGTAGTAAAGTATCAACAACCTTTCATTGCACAAGTACTTATTGGTCTTTATACATCGATATGTATAAGTCCTAATCAAGACACTTGTCCTTAAACCTTTGTAGGTTAAAGGCGCTTTTGTCATTTAACAAACGTGATTCGTATATCAATTGATTTGAAATCAAATTGAATTACGAGCTCTACGTTACGGAGACTCTCGTAATGCGATTCTCGTTTATGTATATGACTAAGCGATTATATATAACATGAAAGTCAAATACTTTATGTCAAGTCTTACGCATCCTATTTGTCATTCATAACTTGTTTATCTATTTCAAGCAAATTCGATCAAGATGCATGAAATCATATAAACAAATTCATAATAAAAGAACTTGTCTTTTACTAAACATAGTCATCCATCATCAAATATGAAATGGAGACGTTTTGAGAGATTAGGATTAAGGTATACAACCTTCAATTCCTAAACAAACTCTTAATAAAGATAACTCTACGTATTCAATGGTAATGACTTAAACGAATAAGTCATCTCTTATACGGAGTTTACTTTACATCTCTCGAACATTCTCTTATTCTTCATTGCCAACACATTTCGTTAAATGCGAGCATATGAACTAGTATCAAGTTACTAGTGTGAATTAGAGATAGTGAGATATTTTGAACGACAAATACTTCTTAGGATTAGAATATCACAATCATGGTATTTCGGACAACCTTTCAAATGCCTCCCATAAACGGCAAATGAAACATCTCATGTGACACATGGTCATCAATGAGAGTCTCGAATTTTCAACTCATACATTGGTGAAGTATTTCTTGAATACTTAACCAATCACCTTTTTGCATTAACAAGCGTGCGAAAAAGGTAACATTATATCCTTCATGATTCCAAAGAGATCGTATGACAATATCAACAATCCTTGATATCGGAGATTAATATCTCTAGTCATCAATTAGCTACTTAAATCTTTCGATTTGTAAGCCAATGAAACATTCATATAACTTCTTTTAAAAGAAGAATCTCTTGGTCAACTCATATTCTTTATACTCAATCATAAATGATGGAGTTAATATCTACTTTCTCCAAGAACACTTTCTTGAGTAAGCGAATGAGAACATACGAGTTAATTTTAGTCCATATGAATTCGCTAATTCAAAGGTCTAGAAATTTCAAATGAGGATATTAAGCATACGCTTTATTGAATAACTTTTCGCTAAAAGTCAATCAATCATCGCGTTGCTACGTTCGGGTAGTTTGAGGAAAGTTTTTTGGGAATTGACATACTCAAATTTCTCTTCACTAAGATCGTGTCTTAGGAATCGGTATTACTTCTTTAAGCAACTACCTTTTAGAAACGAGTTTGTTCATTTTTCAAAGATTGATCGCAACAAAATTAACAATTTTAACATCTATAACAAAATCAATTTACGGTCATTTAGTTTATGCAATTGTTTTATTTATAACAAATAAAACTCCCACTACATTTATTTAACGTCCCAAATGTAGTAGGTTTTCCAAGATCCCTATTTTCGTTGAGATGGTGCTAGCGTCGGCGTGACACCAAAACAACTAGATAAGGTAGGTTCTCCAACCAATCATTCCATATGATTCTTGGTTTGTGAAATATCACATGTACATCCACAAACTTTGCCCCGATGTCCAATCCGATTAGAAAACATCGTTAAGTAACCTTTCTCTATTTGCTCCTAGTAAATCCGATTTACACCCCGACACGGATGATGGAACACGATGTCCCGCGTCGGCGAGAATGCATCAATGAACGATCATACACGTTAGAAGGGGATAGAGAGAAGGAGGGCGATTTAACTTAATCATGTTTTGTTTGGGACAATCAATTAAGTGACACTTGTTTGGTGGTCATGTAAGCATACACCCATACCTAGCCTATGACAATTCATAGCAATCACAAGCAATCACATATAAGCATCTCATAGTTGTGGGTTTGTATGGCTCCCGCTTGCATTAGTTTCGCCACATCGTCCATGGAGCAAAACTAATCTAATCCTTGTCCCTCCCACTAAATTCTATAAGGATCTAAATCCTATAAAATAAAGGAACAAAATACATGTGAAAAATATCCTACTCCCATCCTAGCCTTAGGGGCATGCAAGCCTCACAAGTTACATCAAAAATTAATCAACAAATTAATTAATTAATGGCACCAAAGGCCGCATTACAAACATTCACACATGCATTCAATTTACAACCACAAGGCATTGAGTCTTGAGCCATACTAAACCCACTATCCACCTACAAAACAAAGTTAGCACATACAAGCACTTTGTTTCCAATTAACGATTTTCAAGCATCTTTGCGTATCGTTTGCTATAAGTAAATTCCGTGTACAAATTCTCAATTTTAAACAACCAAAGTTGTTTAAATTCATTTAGAAAGTTCTTTCAACATCCCATAACAGAAAGGAGATCAAACAAGGAGTTTTCTAATTGTTTTCAACTAATTTGAATACTTAGAAAAACAGTAATTTATTAAAAAACGTAACTAATGGAATCCAATAAAAACAAAGGTTTTAGGTCTCCAAAAATTCTCAAATAAATTACTTAAGCTCCTTATCATAATTGTGATTACCAGTAAAAAATTCAAGAAGAGATCTTAAACCATCTGGGAGAATCAAAAATGACAAATCTCTTACAAGTGCACGAAACACCGTTATGAGATTTTCAGCTTATCCTCTCAACCATTTGGTCTGTTAGACCACCTTCTATCTAGTTTTTATATATACAATATACATAGAAAAACTTGTTTAGACTACAGGCTATCCATTCATGAAAAGAAAACAACCAAGTTCAGTTCAGAAAGTTCGAGTTACAAACTAAACAATCAACAAATTCTGTACTGGAACAGACTGTCGATCGAAATGTTCTAACCTAGTTGAAGGTCCAAACTTCCACGAAAAATTATGAAATTAATTTTCCTGGAATCCTAACTCAAAATAGAACAACTCCATTTAAACAGAATTTTTAAAGGAGTTCTCAGTTGGTACAGTTTATTAGAACAATCGATTTGCTCAACAAACTGGATCTGACAAGATCTTCCTTTTCATACTTGAAAACCCACAAATTAATCCGAGTCATGCAACAATTTATACATGCTCAGAAAGAGCTTCAAGTCCTCTTTAATTCTAGCCATAGAACACTGGTACTTATATTCAAAATATAAATCTTTCAAGCCATTCAAACAGGACAGTGCGAGCAGAAACTGGTTCTGCGCACTGTCGCCGTTTTATTCACAATAAATCTATCCTAATTCAGAAAAATGTGAATCCAACGCCAAAAGAATCACAATCAACAGATCTACAACTTTCATGTAGATGGAAAAAACTTCCAGAGAACTTATCAAAGCGAAAAACGCGAAACAACACAGAAAATACCATTTCCAGACAGCAAACAAACGCATCATCTCTACTAATCCGTTAATTAGCCAATTTCTCTTAATTAAGTGTCAAAATAGCTTAAGTACGACCAAGGCTCTGATACCACTGTTAGGAAATCGCCCAATTTTAATTTTGTGACTAATTACTAACTAATTAATCCAATTAAACAAAGAGCAAGAGAGATCTAGTACGTAAACCATTCGACACAAAGAGAAAAGAGGTGGAATTGTACCTCCCGCGAAATCGTATTCGCGGGGCTCGATCCTACGGCATGGGAATCGATGGGGTGCTCTCCTTCGCCTCCAAATCGCCTCGAGTCCACCTAGAGATTAACCAAGGTCTAAATCGATTCGTGCTAGCGATTCGATTAGAACAAAGCTAATCCAAGGTATTCTCTCTTCTTCTTTAATTAACAATTTAATTAGTGGAGAGAATATTGCTCAACCCATGAGCTAGTGGAGAGAGAGAGGAGGTGAGGCCGGCGGCCAAAGAGAGGGAGAGGGGAGTGGCGGCTAGGTCTAGGGAAGAGAGAGGGTTGGATTTTGCTTCTATGCACCTCTTTAAATAGTGCACAAATCCTACCTACCACCTATCCTTTAATTACCACATTGCCACTCAACCCTAGTCCCTATGGCCGGCCTCTTTATGGGCTCTAATGGGCCTCTTGACTCACTCAAACAAGCCTCTAATTCATTTAATTAAAAGCTACTCCAAATGCTCTTTAATCGGGCTATATATTTAATGCATATATATTGGCCCAATAAATTAATATAACTATTTATATTAAATTGAGTTGAACTAAAATAATTATTAACCAATTAATAATTATTCTAGGATTAGCTAATACATTAATTTATTTCTATATGATCCATTTGACTTAATTAATTATAACGGTATATAATTAATTAATCAACTTATCATATTTCCGCAATACGCACTATTGCGAATAAATAAATAATGTACTGTCTTGGTTAAAACTCTATTTTGTGTGACCCTTTGAGGATTTATGCTATGTTGGACATGGAATTAAATCGTTATTTAATTCCAATAATCATAAGCGGTATCTAGCAACACGTTATGATTCCCAATTCGCATAAATAGTGTACTGCTACAGTATTTAAATCCTGCATAAGAGAATAAATATGTTTCTCTATTTTGATTCTTATGTCACACGATATCATCGTATAATCCAAGATAGGAATGTGTCATTCTTGCAGATTATACGTTTCTTGATCTAGAGATAATTGTATAAAGTTGCATGCAAACAATCTATCTCCATCAAGGGGCCCAAACAGATATCGTCACTCACTAAGTGAATTAATGAGGGACATACGGTTTTCTTGATGATTAGCTTTTCCCCGCACAATTCAAGAGAACATAAATAAAGTCCGTATAGCAGCCCTTATCGGGAATCAGCGGTAGACGATATTTATTGAACCTATCCTCATGTGGAAAAGATAAACATCTCAAACTTAGAACCAAAATCGTAACGAAATAAACAATGACACATAACACAATCCATATGTTTATTTCGATGGGTCAAGTCCTGTGCTATGTTCCATAACATACACATATGCAATTAAGTTGGTAACTCTTTACCTATGATTTGTAGAACTTAATCATCACTTAACTTGCATACTAATCTTATATGATAATTAATGTTCCTTGTTAATTATCAAGATTATGGACCATTTAGATTTATTATTGTCATTCTAAAGAATGATCCACAGAGATCTACAATTCAGATCCTCAACCTGAATAATCTGCCAATAATAAACCTAGGAACAGATGATAATATATCATCCATAACATAAACTAATATTTAAGTCATTAAATTATTGACTTCTAGGACATAACTCCAACACAATACTCCAAGAAATTAAGAGGAAACAGGTAATATTTGTAGCAATATTAAAGATACTTCTCATTTCAAAGTCGTACAATATTATGGATGATCAGGAAAAAATGCAAATAAAAGGGTTGCTCATTTTAAATACCTTGGCAGCAATAGACTCTAAATACAATATTTGTTTCCGTCCCATTGACAGCAACATAGTCAATGATCATCAACTAAGTACCCTTCAGCTTAATTTTCCTAGTTGTACCATTCAATGTGTTGTGCGTGCTATAGAAGTCGTTTCGTGGGCCAACTATCTGCCAAGCTATAATCAAAATCTATTTAGAATGTATACTTGGTTAAAAAACACAAAAGGGAAAACCAGTCGGTAAGAGCTATAAAATGTCTGTAAAGGGTTAATTGTTTGTTAAAAAATTGTCAAAATCTATCAAAAAGTACATACTTCATTAGAATGAAAAATCTCTGTTAATTTTGACAAAAATTTGAAACAATGATAAAGATATAGCACCCGAGAAATATAAGGAAGCCTATCAGAATCATAGATGACCATTTCTTTCTGTCAAGTGTCAACAACACTTCTTGAGAATATTTTAATTCATTTTGAAGTCCTTCCCTTTCTCACTTTCTTCACCAGATCAACTGTGTTAGTCTAGAAAAAAGTAACAAATCAATCAGAATTTAGGATAAAAAGGACAAGCAAATGAATTTCTGCGACTTCAGTAAATGTAACTACAGACTACAGTCCCACTGATAAAAACATACAAGCATACCCCCAATCGTACCAATCTCAATGAAAATGTTCAATTTGCATGATCAACCAAACTCAAACCTGACACAACTCATTTGAGGATCAGAAAAAAATTGGAGCACAACGTCTATTAAAATATCAATATCTCTGACAAGTTAAAAATATTAATATCCAAAGCTAAAAACTGCCATTACTCCATCCATAGTTTTTGATACCAATGTTTATGTACTATTAACATGCATGACCCCATAGTACAGTTTTAAAAGCAGTATGAAGACACAACTCTGGATGAACAATAATAAATACACATCAAATTGGATTCTGTTAACATATTTAACTGGTACCTCACCACTCCAATTTGAAGAACCTCTTTAATCAAGATTTTGCCCATATTTGTAAGTGAGATGACAACAAGTCTTTCCAAGGCTGCATTCCATGTATATTTGCCAAAATAAAATTCAATAAAACAAAAAAGAACTTACAGGTAGCCCAAGGGGGGTATGACCACCATGCCAAGGGGACACCAAGCGAGCATTTGGGAATGCTGCAGCCAGCAATGGAGATGGTGATGGGTTTGAATTATGATGCCTTCGCTTGATAGGATATGAAACTGAGAGTTAAGTTTAAGAAAAATTTTTAGCCAATCTAACGTAAAAGCTAAAATATTAGGGAGAGGTCGGGTTGAGTAGAATAGCAAGTGAAATTGAACTGCAGTAAATATCACAAAAAATGCCTCCACTACATTACCAAATTTTATCCTGACCTTCATAAAAAAGAAAACAAGAAAGAAAGTTAAGAATAAAAATTCTAACTCTGAGTAGCTTTATGCAAATTAAAGCATGCAGTTTTCATAAAACTTCCAACATTTATTACACTTGCAACTAACAGCTAACATCTAAATGGGTTATTTGCATATGGCATTTGATGTTAAGAAGTCAATAATGTAACTAAAATACTGCCGAACTCTGATGAGAACAAATTACTTGCTTAACAATACTTTGACTTTCAAACCCAATATCAATCCAATTTCTTTAATTTTTGCATCAATCTACATTGGTAGGAACTCAAAATGGGACGAAATGTCAATATTTAATCCAAATAAGGACATGTAATCTTTATTAAATTCAACCACATATGCGAATAATGTAAGCTTGGCCATACAAACAAAATAAACAATAATTTAACCACGTTGGAAATAAGCATGCTTCATATGACCAATTTAAAAGTATACCAGGTTCTTATTATTTGAAAAAAAACAAATCCATAAAAGAAAAGAAGGATCATAAATTAACCTACAATTGGTTCGTCGTTGGCAGTAGCTGCACGACACACTAATTTTGCTCCATGTCTTATAGTGTTTGGACCTTATCCTGGGTACTCAACGGCCCCGACAGCGGCCTTTCTGCAGCCGTTGTATTATAACGCAGTTGAACCAGGTGAATTCTGACAAAGTGGAATAAGCTACCTCGCTATCTGGCATAGCATCATCTGGTCTCCAACATGCTAGATTCTTAAGCCTGACTTACAATTGTTGCGGCTTTTTCGTCATTATTCTCCTCGAAGGAATTTCTCGAAGAACAATGGGAACATAGCCTTAGATTCACCTCCCTTAAGGTTTCGATCTCTATAGTGGGTATCTCTCAACACAAGAGAATCCTATAAAGAGTCGCTACTTAAAGAAGTTTCTTAATTTTGCGGGTCCTTTCTTTCCAATAGGCGCAAGCCCCTATTGTTAATTACCTCGTAGTTGCCTACGAGAACCTCTGATTAAGGGACATAAAGGGTATTGATGTAATGGGCTAAGAAAATGGATTTATGGAGTGCTATTACTTGTCTTAAAGAGGCCTTAATTGACGGTACCAAATCTAATTGACGGGACCCAATTAAGGATCACTGAACTACTAAGAGACTTTGAACTTGGACTTCTAATGAAAAGGAAACGAAAAGGGTTTGATTTTGGTTCAGAAGAGGTTTTCGCTTGGAAGAGAAGAAGCCTTCACTTAGAGTCGTTTTGGAGTCGCTTTTAAGGAGTTTTACAACCTTCGGGGCACTTGGCGCCACTTGTGAAAGTTGGTTCTTTTACAACCCTCGGGACATTTGGCGTCACTTGTGAGAGTTGGTTCTCGGGCCATTTGGCGGCACTTGTGAGAACAAAAGGGATTTTACAACCTTCGGGGCATTTGGCGCCACTTGTGAAAGTTGGTTCTTTTACAACCCTCGGGACATTTGGCGTCACTTGTGAGAGTTGGTTCTCGGGCCATTTGGCGGCACTTGTGAGAACGAAAGGAAATTTTACAACTTTCGGGGCATTTGGCGCCACTTGTGAAAGTTGGTTCTTTTACAACCCTCGGGACATTTGGCGTCACTTGTGAGAGTTGGTTCTCGGGCCATTTGACGGCACTTGTGAGAACAAAAGGAAATTTTACAACCTTCGGGGCATTTGGCGCCACTTGTGAAAGTTGGTTCTTTTACATCCCTCGGGACATTTGGTGTCACTTGTGAGAGTTGGTTCTCGGGCCATTTGGCGGCACTTGTGAGAACAAAAGGGATTTTACAACCTTCGGGGCATTTGGTGCCACTTGTGAAAGTTGGTTCTTTTACAACCCTCGGGACATTTGGTGTCACTTGTGAGAGTTGGTTCTCGGGCCATTTGGTGGCACTTGTGAGAACAAATTATAATTCTTTGGACGAGGGGGCCCGTAAGAATTTAATTTCTAAGTCATATAAGGTTGATCTCAACCCTAAGGAGGGACTTTTCCTCAAACGTGGAGGTTTCGGCTTTGATCTTTGGGTTTCGTCTTTTGACTTTTAAACTTTGATATTTCGCTTGGGATATTGACAATTTCTATTCACTTTGGCCTTTTGCACCTTTGACTTTTAGAAATTCCTTTTTAGATTTTAGATTAATTTGTAAAGTATTTTGATATTTTGAAAATACCTTTCTTGAAGTTACCTGGATATCGAAAGTACTTGGCTTTTGATTTTATTTAGAAGACGCTTAATGGGTTGGTTTCTTTTGACTTTGTTATTTGTGAAAATATATTCATATTTGAAAATATTTGATTTCGAAGATATTATATTTGGAATTTATATTTCAAAAGTATTTAGTTTTAGTTTTAGAATTTTATAAATGGGTTTATTAGTTTTCTAATATTTATGAATTTCATTTTTAAAGTGAAAATACTTCAAAAATGCAAAAGGCCGTTACTTTGACATATTTTTATATCAAAGCATCAGTGAAACAGGTTTATTTGTATTTTTAGAATCTTGTGGATATGTTGTTTGTATCTTTCCGAGTTTCTCTCTATCTTAAAGAATTTTAAAAGCTTCTGTTTAACTTAGTGAATTTTAATTGGTCCATGTCAGCAAGGGGTACTGAGATGTCGTTTGACTGGAGCTGCTGACGTCAGGCTGACGCGTCAGAGCGCTGATCTTTCTACCTGGATTTCGTGTAACGAGTCATTATGCAGTCAGCGATCCGCCCTACACCGTCCAGCCTCAGAGGATCCTATGGCGATCGGCGCTAAGAAACGATCAAAAGAGACGAGTTTTATTTCCTGCTAATGGGTCCGTGAAATAACGGGTTTGGATCCGTTTTGGATTCCGGCCGTCGCAATAGTCGAGGAGAGGTTCGTTAGCATCGTAAAGCAGAAAGGAATGCAGTGGTGTTCTTCGTTCATGTCGCATCACCCTCGTTTGGTGGGGGAACCAGTGACTGGTACGATGGTACCAGTTTGGTACCAAGTTGGGTTCGTAGGACTCATACAATGCTGAAGTTTCGCAGGGCATAACATAAATGAGAAATTGTATTATTTATCTCGTCTTTTATATACCCAATTTGATAGGTATCTCTTAGATTAATACTGACTCATCTTACTACACTTGACACATTTCCAACGCTTAAGTATTTAGGCACAATTGTTTCACTGGAATTACATTTGCATTCTCCCTAGAAGTTTTAATCGTAACCAAAGTATGTGAGTTTCGATGAATCAAATTTTTATTGGTTACCCAGTGCTCACCGTCCTACTGATATCAGATGTCTAGGTCTTCAGCTTTTAACAATTTTAAGTATTCAAATATTACTTTATTCTTATTTCATTTCTGAAAGTTCATCAATTACTTCATTAAGCTAAGGCGAAGTCAAACATTGGTCAGCAAAGCGAATATAAGGAAGAAAGAAATAAATAAATGTACATCACAGTTATTTCACTTCTTCCATTGGGTGAGGCTTCAGTTTTACAGTTTGGTAAACTTAAACACACACTTTATAAAGAAATCTTTTACTATACCGGCCATCTTATTTCAGATAATTTGGTACCTCCCCTGGGAATGCTAATTTATAACAAGTCAAAAATTAATACACAAGCAACTTTTCTTTTGCAGAACAGCTCAATTCTTTCCTAAATTGGATTCTCATGCATATGCCCAAATAAGAGTACTATAACAGATAAAAGTATGGGTAACCTATCTTGTGTTAGATACCACCTATGCAAAGAATTTACATTACTTGCATGTGTGACCTTAAATTTCAGATTCATCACAGGAATATTCATATTGCACCAGAACATACTCAGAAATGGAAATTGACATCAAGGTAGCTTTATGACTATGGCAGAGACCTTATGGCTTTATGGAAAATGGTCCTCGCAAGAATTTTAACTGTATTTCCTAGAGTAAATTATTGACTAAGAAAGGGAAATTGACATCTAAAATTCTGGACAAAATTGGACAGCATCTCCCCTTGATTCTCTCTTGTTTTTGAAGTTTAATGGATCAAACTGAGCTCAAAACGAACCCAATTCAATCAATTAAACTCAATCTGCTATGGAGGCCAAGCCTCTTAGCAAATTGCAAGAGAGAATCCAGCCATGGAGCCATGCTCCTAGCCGAGATGAATTTCACCATGAAAGCCGTGCTTTCAGGTGAAGAAAGATTGTGTTAAAGAGGGAAAGACAGATACGGTACACCAGAAAATAAGAGAGGTCGACTAGTGACACAGTTAATCAAATCAACTACATTATTTTGAGATTCAAGATCGGCCATAGGAGCCCTGCTCCTTGATCAATCCCGTTTCTTGATTCATGATCTTACGTTATACGATCAAATCACCTCTAAGAAAAGCTAATGGATGAGACCTTCATCAAGATTAGAGATCTGCCATGGAAGCCGTGCTTCCTGACTGATCCCCTTTCCTGACCTGAGAAAGTCATTAACATACTAACATTCATGCAATTAACATAAGGAAACACGAACTCAGAACGAGAACCTTTGCGATGTAAAGAGGGATCAAAAGAAAAGAAGCACACGACTTCCATCACAAAAGAATCAAACAAGCTTCATTTTAATTTAAAACCAGATTAAAAAATCTACAAATTCGAGAGCTCAGATCATCCATTGATCCTCTCTCTTTCGTCGCAACACCTACCTTTTCTTACAGGTTGATTCTTGACCTCCTCTTTCAATCTTTTCTCTTCTATATCTATGCCTGACAAGTGTTTGTCAGAATGCCTAATTCTAGCGTGTGTATCTGTCTTGGTAAAAAAAATGGAAAAAATGGAAAATTGGAGCTAATTGGGGGTCGGTCCTTCCTTCTCTGTCTTCTGGCCTATTTATAGGCTCGCCTCTGGTCTTCTTTCCGTCCAGATACCATGAATCTTGAGAGGAGCCCGGCGGTTTACAGCTTGCTTCTTCAACGACTTTCTGTTGAGATTATTTCACCTCCTCTTCTTTCTCTATCTTGGCTGCACCTAGTTTACGATGGACCATCTCTTTGGTTGTGGGGTTTTCAACCTTCTCTTGCTTTTGCATTTCATGCTCTGTGTGCATTTACAGATTATTCAGTGAGGGGGTCGAGTTTGATTTCCAGCGACCTCTTCTATTGCTTTGTTTGCATACACTCGGCTTTTTGTGGACCGAATGCATCTCCTTCCTTTGTCAGACCTTCGATGTAGAGAAACATGTGCATCCAAAATGAGTATGCGCACAGAGGGAACTTTGAAATGGTGTGGATTCTGTTTTTCCTTTCCTCTGTTTCCGTTTCAATGGAGTTGTCCATTTTAATGGAATTTGTTGTATTTTTCATGGCTGTTGAGGCTAAAAGAATTGTTTGGGACCCTTTTCTTTGGAATTTTTGTACCAAATTTCATGTGTAGGCCCAGAAAATTAGTCAGAATCAGATGGTTTTAGCGGTTTTCCAAAAATGACTCTCCCATCATTTTTATTAATTTTCTCTAAGATGAGGGATCTTTTCGCGTAAACCAAGATTTCTGCAACTCCTTTAATCCTTCTGATTGTACCATAATTTTCTTCACTTCTTCCTGGATTTTTGGATATTTTTCTGTAATTTTTGGGGTCCATTTACTATTTTCATAAACCTCTCAAACTGCTTGCATCATTTATCATCAAATTTGCACCATTATTTTTCATGCATTTAGCATCATATTTTAGGGTTAAACAACAATATCAAGGAAAATTAGGTCTTAGACAAACTCTTCTGACGGTGGCACAGTTTCAGCAGGCTTGGATCCGTATTATGCTTCCTTAGCTTTTGATTTCCAAAATAGTGCTCCGCTCGCCTTTCTTTCAGGCTATCTTATCGCCTGCCTGTCTTCCAAATCAACAATCTCAGAAATCTTATACAGGGGGGGCTTTTTTGACGGAGGTCAGTCTGGCTTAAAAAAGACTTACTACTAAGATACTGAAAAAAGAGCTTTTTCTCGGGCATACCCTTGTTGTCTCTAAGCCAAGTTACTACTTTATTGCTTAGAAATCAAAGACAAAAAGTAAATAAATGTAAACAAAAAGGTATGGCTATACCATTACGTAAACCCCCTCACTTGTTGCTCGGGCATATTGAATTCTTGCTTTCGGACTGGTTAGAGACCTGACTAACTTACTGCTCTGCTAGTGTGGAATTCGCCGCTTCTATGAGATATTCTCCTTCGTCGCACCCGAATTTTCTCCCTGATAGAAGATACCATGAATGCCTTCAGGTCCTGGTGCCTTGTAAGCACCATGTGAGAATAAAAAAAGACACCAAATTAAACAATAAACTAATTATTGGGTAGTAAGAGCAATCAAAACTATTGAAAGGTGCAGATAAAATATTTAAATTTGCTCCGATCTGTGTTAAAAAAAAAAAGAAAAGTGAAGAAGAACCACAAAATGTCAGATATCGGAAGGCCTACCTGAGTTGCAAATGTTAGGTTTCGCTGAAAGGGGAAGGAGGGGTGACATGGAGGATGCATCCGAGGTGTGGTGAAGGAGCGGCGGCCAAAACCCTAGACTCGACAGGCGAGGCGAGCAGGCTGCTGGGATTCGCAGCAGTCTCGCAGAGATAGAGAGACGGCTTGTGGCGGTGCTAAGAGGCATACATCGTTTTCTGAGTAGGTGACTTGGTCGGAGAGAAGCGAGAAGCAACACAATCTAGGGTTTTCTTTCAATTGGATTGGGTCCAGATGGAGAGAGATCGTGAGAGAATTTATGTAAAATCTATATTCGGTTCAGAGATACGCGGCGGCTCTTTCTATTTTTGTGAAATTTGGAGGAGAGAAAAACTTTCCGTAGACGGCGACCTTCCATGCTCGTGGCTGTGCTTGGAGGGGCACATCGCACAAAGATTGCTTTTCTTGGGAGAGTTTCGAATCAGAAAAGAAGAGAGGGGAGGGGAGGGGCTGCGCTTCTTGGCTGTGCTTGGAGCAGCGAAAAAAATAAAACAATTTCAGCGCAAAAACAGAATCGAACTCGCGTGTTTTAGAAGCGAAACACAGAGGCATACCATCCAGCGACTTGACTTATTTGTGTGTAGAGTCGACTCCTTTATAGAAATAGCAATCCAAACCGTACACCATATTGATCAATGGTTTATAATGATGCTAACAAAATTATTTGGACCCCTTTGTGTGAAAAATGCTGACCTTGCTAAGGGTGCTTTATAAGTAGTAGAGATTCTTCTCTCGAGACTTCTTACTGCTGCTATTGCGATCAATTGATCATGCACGAAAAATTTTTGTTGGCTTATGTAACATTAATTAGATTTATGCCACCGTGAAAATTTGAAATTAGTAAAATGCCATCACTAAATGACAAATTAGTTTTATGCCACCGTGAAAAAGTAAAAATTAGTTTTTTGCCATCGAAAAATTATTTTGCCAATTTTACCCTTTTAAATATGCCACTACAAAAATTTAAAATTAGTAAAATGCCATCACTAAATAACAAATTAGTTTTATGCCACTACAAAAATTTAAAATTAGAAAAATATCATTACCGAATGACAAATTAGTATTATGCCACTACAAAATTTTTAAATTAGAAAATTCCATCTACAGGATTAATTAGCATACACATTTAACATGTGCCCTTTTATCATAACAACAACATATATATACATTTAAAAAAATAAAAAATATTGCGTTACATGGCCTTCCAAAAATAAAAAAATATTGCGTTACAGATACAAAATACTGATGATGATAGAAGCAATATTTTTTCATCAACGGATAAGTGGAATGTATATACATTTAATTGATAAGATGTAATACTACAAACGATGAACATATATGGACTGAATGAAAAATTCAATTGATTATTGCTGCACATTACTTTAACAAAGTCAAGAGGGAACTGTGATTTCGAGTCAAAAAATTCCAACAAATAAATGTTTAGACGGTGCTTCATTTTCTATGTTTATTAAAAGGGCAAGTTGGGATTTTTGAAAAATATTGAGGGAAATCAGGATGGTATTTTTGGAATTAAATCTTTTTTGGAATGAAATAATGGCATATTTCAAATTTACATAATTTGATGATGGCATAAATCTAATTTGCAATATAACAATGGCATATCTCTAATTAGCTAAATTTCACAATGGCATAAATCTAATTATTCCATATTTTATACATCTTTTCTTTTTTTTTGCTCTATAGCACTTTCACGTTATTTAGAAATGAACTAATGAGTTTTTGAGATGGTAAAATTCAGTGGAGAGGACAGAAGAGATTTAAGGTGTATAAGCGAATTTACTAAATTTTAAAAAGGGCAAGTTAGTATTTTTGTAAAAAATTGTGTTGCTTGCAGCAAAAATTCCGTTGCCCAAAGCAGCTCCCCTGGTGTAGGTTAGTAGACCAGTGCTCTGCAATTTATTTTATTTTAACCTCCTATTTTTCTGTGTAACCCCCCCCCCCCCCCCTCCCGGCGCAAAGCATGGACATTATTTTCTTTTCGAGTGCAATCACTTGGAAGCAATCATGATCGTGAATGGTCCAGATTCCTTAAATAGATGTATGTTCAACCGTACAAGGTCATCTAAAGCCCATTTATCTGTTGGTGACACGAGACTGTATCAGTTGAGACTATATCTAAACATTGTTAATCCACCCTACAGTTGTAGTAACTTCACAAGTGGCAAAGAGTAGGTTCAAATGCTTGCATTTTTCTTGGTTACTTCTACAACCAAACACAACAATGGCAGCAAAATAAGAACTGCTGGTATCTTGCGCCAAACCCTTCAATGCATGCAGCCATTACAATGGACACGTACCAAATACAGTATATGATAAATTAGGCGAAAGCAACATTATTATTCCCTTCGAATACTACCACCATCTAGATAAAGCTTCACAAAACTAGTCCATAGGAAAAAAGCGAAAGAATGACAACCAAAATCCCTTCAAAATCCAGCAGTCATAGAACAAAACATAAAGAAAGAAACACAAAGAAACAATGGACAGCCACCAACTCCATTAGAGTAACTAGTCTAAGAAGAGAAAATTTGATGTCTCAAAGAGATAAGAAAGATTCCTGGAAGGTCTTGCATCAGGCAGTTTTGGGCTTGATTCTTTTTACCCTTGAGTAGAGGAAAACTCCAGCAAGTGCTATTCCAGTACCTATTAAAAAATGAAGAAGGAAGAAAGATTAATGACCTAAAGAAGTCAGGAAACCACCCATTCCTCAGAAAGCTCTTTCTGAGGATGCTTGATCAATGCACAGACCACAGAGGATTTGCAGTGAATAGATGACCTTCAAGAAAGTGAATATCAGTGTTCTTTTTTTTTTTTAGAAGATGACTGAGACACCAGCTTTTCAGTAATTTGATAAATAAAAAGACAATAGAAGATATAATATGCTGAGTGTTTATCACAACAATCTTATGGGTGAGCAAGTGAAACAATATGCTGACAGATTGCCATTATAGTTTGCAAGTGCAGAGGAGTCGCCCACAGTAGATAAGCACAGGAAATGTCAAGCTAATGCTGATAGAAACTAAGAATAAAAGCAAATCAAACAGAAATTAAGGAAAACAAAAGGATGTAATGGAATTACCAAGAGAGTTGATGGGAGAAACAGGCGTTCTGAAGAAGAGAACTGAGGTGACAATGACCACCACCCGCTTGACACAGTTACCCACTGAATGTGTCACAGGTGAAACCTTCGATAGTATCATGTATGATACCTAATACATTTTCCAATCAAAAAATTATCAGCCCCACAATTGCTTTTTCCAAAACAGAAGTCAATTAGTTTTCAAATTGTATAAAGAAAACAATGATGATGTAGCATTATTGACATCCGTACTATAGATGATGGTTATACTAATGACAAAGCTACATATATCTGGTATGCCACAAAAATAATTCAGATGTTAGTCTAATTAATTCTTACACATCATCCTTAGTCCTTAGTATCTTCATTACTCAAAAGCCTACGCGCGACAATTTTTTTGTATCAAATTTTTTGTTCCATTTCTAGAACGTCTCTGCTAAAAAAAGAATATTCCCTTTTTAATATGTTTGCTCAGTGCTTACTGATCTTTACTTAACAGTTAAGAGTCACTAATTTTTTTTTATCACACGGACCAAAGTTAAACCGGTTCTTGTGATACACAGAAGAAGAAGAACAACAACAACAAAGCCTTAGTCCAAACAAGTGATACACAAAAGTCAATAAAAAAACAGAAAATAACCTGTTGGTATGCATGAAAGCAGAGAGCAGCTAGGAGGGACCTAGTGTATATCTGCTTTACATTCAAGCCCTGCCCAAAAAAGAAATGTATTGCTCAAATAATCCGGATAAAACATTCTAGCACAAAATTGGAACATCAGATAAATTTAAGATGGAAAAAACAAGTAAAAATACTTACAGCAGCCTCAACAAAAGCAGGGGTTACTTTAACACCTTCAACAAAGAAAGTTATAGGAGCCAAAAGGAAAAATGACATTATTGTTATAATAGAGAAGAGGCTGATATTGTCCAGAGATTCCTGCAACAATTAAAAAGAAGAAAAAGAAGTTAAAAGAATGAAATTATTTATAGACTTAGTTTAGGGGCTTAGTTACGGAAGTATCTAACAACAGATTTATACTAAAATAAACAAAAAAAAAATTCATAGGTGAAGAAAAAATATATATTGATTCAGTCAGATAAACAAATCAAAACTACAACAGTTCAAGTCTGTCAGAATGCGGTACATACTAGACACTGCAAGAACTGCAGCTGAATCTGTTTCTGTCCAGTCTCTTTTTTACCCATTGTTTGCTTAATTATTATTTCGGTACACTAAACTAGTGGTAGTATGATTATGTATGCACGAGTTATGAAATAATGTCTTTAAAAGTAGTACATGGGAAAAATTTAACAGTAAAGAAATGTTATATACCTCTTTCTTAACCATGACCTTTTTGCTAAGCACATTACGGGACTGAAATGTCACATTGGATGCCATGGCACTCCAAAATCCAGCCCTTTAAAGAATATAGGAAAGCTATATAGTGTCAAGTTTTACTCTGAAGAGCAAAAAATAAAAGGATAATAGCAAATCATATTTTACTAGACAAGTCACAGGATTTACTTTTCTTTCACTTTATAGCAGAGCTCAGTATGGAGAACCTTTAATTCTTATGATGGTGATTTATTGTTCAGTATTCAAAGAAAGCTCAGTATTTTACATGCCTATCTTGGCATAGTTAGTTAAACCAAGAACCCAAGCACCAAGTATTTTTTACATGCCTAACTAAGCCTTGTCTTCTTTTTCGCCTTTACTGGGTTGTGTTATTGTCAATTTGTCATGTGCATACAGGTGAGTGTAATTGCAACAACTGATGGGGGGCATAATTGCAACAACTGAATATAAATAGGGGCAATATTCAGAATTAGCCTGCTTTCAGCCCAACAACATGACAAATGAGTATTTGAAGTCGAGTATGATAGGACCTAGTCAGCGGTTATTTGAAAATTGGCACTAAATTGAGGGCCTTCTTAGGTATCTAAATTATTTCTAATAGTCCAGGCATAGCACGCACCAGTTGAAAGAAGCTTCGGTGAGAGATGCCAATGCAACACCTCCAACAATTGGGAGAAGTGATAGTACAACCCAAACTGTAGGTAACTACATTTTTCCAAACAAGAAAGACCAATGTTATTACTCTCAGCAATAAAAAAATATTTTTAAAAAAAAAAAAATTATTCCTTGAGTTATTTTGAAAATTAAAGTCACTAACCTCCCCAAGAAATAGAGCAGACAGAAGAACAGAGAAGAAAGGCTCCATGGCTTTAATTGTATGTGTGAAAGAAACTGCAACCTTGCCTAAACTCATATTTGTGAAGAGATTTCCCATTGTATGCACAACGGCCAATGGTAGAATAGCCACAAGCTGAAATTATTATAGCAAAGTTGTAAGTAATTCGAGTTGAAAAGTTTAGTTTAACATTTAGGGATTGAGTTTTAGATAGTTGAAGAAGATCAGTTTTGTACCTGAGAAGTTGAAATCTTAGGCATCTTAATTATACCAACGGTCCACATAAACAAAGCCAGCACTGCACCAACAGCAAATTGGACAGTTGTGATGGTAATGGGGTATGGGAATACCTTCAGAACCTGTTACAACAACAAAGACACATATAACGCAGATTAGTATATCCCCATTTTTGAAATCCCTATTGATCCAAAGTGAGACGATCCAACAATTATTATCCCTAGTATTCCAATGGAAATCAAATCGGAATCGGAATCGGAATGTTATAACTTATAAGATCGATGCATACATAGATACCTGCTTATTGTAAATGTTGAAGTAGATGTTGAACAAATACCACAATCCGAAAAGAGATCCAAGCTGAAGCGTCCGCATAAGGGCTCCGGCATCTTCTTTGGCCTCAGCGTGGGCATCCCCGGCGCCGCTCTCGCTGGCCGCTCGGACAAGGGAGCTCTTGATCGAAAGAGGCGGCAAGCGCCCATTCTTGATCGAAAGAGAGAGAGACTGGGGTCTGATCTGAGATTGAGATTGAGTAGCAAGTGAGAAGGAGGGAGATCTCAGTGCACCGAGCTTTGGGGTTTTGGTAAGAGGAAGAGAGCAGGGTGAGCAGGGTCGCACTCGCACACACAATGTAGCGCTCTGCATTCTCTCTCTCTCTCTCTCTCTTGCTCGCGCTGTCTGATGTTTATACTTTATAGTTTACGCAGAACCGAAGAGAGGAGGCTGTCAACTGTCAAGTGTCAATGGCGGAGGCTACGAGGAGAGAACGCAGGCACAGAGGCGGCTTGGGGTTTGGGGTTTGGGGTTTGGTTGGTGTCACACTTCACTTAACTCCTCGCTGGACCGAATTCATATTGTACATGTACACCCTTATATTGACGTGTGGGACCCAACGTCTTAGAGGGACGCGCGGTCCACGGACCACGTGATTCATTCATCTTTTGGACTTGTCTGATGTTTGCTCCATCAAGAATATTCGATTGCGGACCGGGATCGACTGCTACACCACTTCTACGCATTTTTTGTTTTAAGCTTAAATATCTCTCCTGCTTCTGGGACGTTCTAACTCCATTGGCCCGTTGCGCGGTTGCGCCTCACCCTCACGCTACAATTATGTCCATCATTTTTCAAAACCGTTCTACCAAAACAGATCGTTCAAAGTACTTCAGATTATACTTTAAATTATTAAAAAAAAAATCTAATTTTTCATCTCCATTCCCGCAGGGGCGTGAATTACGGGTGAAAACGGTCACCGTTTGACCGTCCTTTCGTTTCGTTTTGTTTCGTCCAAAACGAAATGAAACGGTTAAAAATTTTAGTTGCGTTTCAAAAACAAAATAGTTAACGAAAGCTTGAAACAATTTCGTCCATGTGTATTTTTCTGATTTCAACCGTTTCGTCCAAGAACATCTACGAAATTGACCGTTGTAGCATTGATGTATTTTTGTGATTTCGTTGACCGTTGCATTTTGAAAACGTTGACCGTTGCAGTTCAAAGAGTAATGGAGTTGCACCCTCATCATTCACCAGATGATTATTGTCCCGATCCCAACGATACCCGATCAATTTATCCCGAGATGGTTTTTTCACCAAACCGACCTCATTTGTGGTAAAAGGATAAAATTGGGCAAGGTACTTCCCTAGCTCCTGCAGCTGGTAAAAGACTTCAAGGGTCATGCGTCGGAGGGCAGCAAAGGAAAAAGTCTTGGAGACCATAAAGGCACTCACAACCTCAGAACCAATCTCCTCATGAACCGCCTCGGGAACGTCCTTGACGCTGATACTCCTTTCCCGGAGCCTTTGATTCTCAACAGAGAGAGCCTTAATTTTTGCCTCTAATTGCATCGCCCTCGTTTCGGCGGTATCACATGCTGATCCATGGTTTAAACTTTTTGCCTTAAGCGAATTCACCTGGGATTGGAGCCCCACATTGTTAGCTTGTAACGCCTCCGCTGACGTTTTGAACAGCTAAATCACTCCCCCCTCATGACTTTTTCGACTCCTCGAAAGAAGATTTCAAACTTTCTCTCTCTTTCTCAAAAAAGGGTACGCGCTGCAGTCAATTCTCGAGATTTGTCGAACAACGATGTGTTAGAGATATGTCCTAGAAGCCAATCTGTTGGGCAGCTTCCTAGGTCAAATCCTTGGTTGACCTAACCAGCCTAAGAGTATCATAATTTTGGTAGTGACTGTTCAAATCGTCTCTTGAGATCAGTCTGGTGGTCGTAAATTTTCCAGATCTTCTTCACGAGGTCAGTTTGGAGTTCATATTTTGAGAGGAGATTCTTGTAGTCGTTCGTAGTTGATTTATATGATTGGCCGAACGCTTGAATCAGGAGGAAAATTTTGACTTGTTCAAATCATTTTCTGAGATCAGCATGAGGGTTGTAGCTTGTTCGAACCGTTCCATGAGATTAGTTTGGATCCATCTTTGAAGAGGAGACTCATGTTGCTACTTGGATTAATCAATGTATTTTACCAAGTATCAGAGTCTGCATAAGTGGTCTTTTAAGTCAGGTTCTGAAAGATAGAAGTTGAGACATTAATGCCTTAGGACAGGCATCCAGGTTAATTTCTAAGATGTCCAAATTGTGGCATAGGAGCCTTGATGCGAATATCCAAGTTAGACCTTCAAATGCCCAGATCGTCTGCATGGAAGCCTTAGGATGGGCACCTGAGTTGACTTTTTGGACATTTGAATTTGTTGTCCTAAATATCTAGCTAATTATTGTGGACATTTGAATATCCAAGTTATTTTTATATGTTCTAGATATCTAGCTAATTATTGTGGACATCTTATGTGCTTTTTGGTCAAGAAAGATGTAATGCCACTTGATTTCCTTTTCAGAATAGAAAAGTCATCATTCTATTCATATATTTGTGTGTTTATTTTACAATTTATGATAATGATCTATTTTATGACAATGCAAGGAATGCCATCAGCAGAAAATTAAAGTGAACCCGTGACAGACAATTTAATTGATTTGTTGTTATAATCAACTTACACCAATGTTATGAAAACCGGACCAGACTTGTTTGTGACCCACAACGAATCAGCCGTCCGGTTAGGTTTTTAATAGAATCGATGAATCGGACCCCCGATTTATTATTTTTCAATCTGTTTTTTTTTATCTTTGGTTTTGTGTTTTTTGAAGAAATTGTGAAAAATAAAGGAGCAAACCAAGAATTGAACCTGGGGTTCTCCGAGGTAACAAATACACGCTCCATCCTCTAGGCTATATGGGCTTTTGTGTTTTAACTTATGAAATTATTTATATAAATTATATTATCCGATTTTTATAACCAAATCGTATTGAGGTCATTGAGGATCTCAACACAATAACAACCGAAAACACACCATGCAACTTAATTACTCCAAAAAACAAAAAAACCACAAATGGATCAAACCCATTAGTTCTCCATTTTTTTCTTTAGAACCCTAAAGACCCAAAAAACTAAAACCCCAGTACCCTAAGGCTTTGCTCCAGAATTAGAAGAAAAGGGAAAAGGAAAGGAATGGAAGAGGAAAGAAGATGAAGGAAAGATATGACATTGAAGATTCCTTGCTCCAAACTGAAAATAACGTGTGTAGAAGTAAACAGTAGTAACTTTGTTTGTAATAAGTAAAAGACTATATTATCCTTTCTAAATTCTATTCAAAGTTGTGGGGTCCAATATTAGAGAGAAAGAACAAAAGGGCATTATCGTCACAAAAATGTAACTCTTGGGGAATCTCCAGTACACCCCAAAATTGGGGGTTACTCATTGTTTACCCAAACGGCCTCCTGAGGACATTGTGTTTCCTTCAGTTTTCTCCGTGTCACCCAGTAGCACCATCTGGAGCAGGGTAAAGTGCTTTCCTTACTCTTCCTTCGCTCCCATTCATCCTTTCTGGAGCAGTGCCTAAAGTGCCCCGTTGCTTGACTCTTCAGTACTGGTGCTGTCATAATGGGTGTGCTTGTTAGAAGAACCCTTGCATTGGTGAACATGATACTTGATGGCATTCGAACCTTTTTTGTTAATTGCCACTTGGCCCAAATCTAAACCACATGTCAAAAAGGCCCACCAGGTAAAGCAATACGTCGGCAAGTTCTTCCCCTAAATGTACCTTTTTCTCCCTCGTCCCAACTTGGCAATCCTTTACACATGGAGAGCAGGTGGCAATGTCGTTTCTCATCCCGTACCATCATTCAATGATGCTGCACCTTTTCTCAATTTTATCCAAGATGATGATTATAATCCATTTGGCTCGCACTTAACAAATGAGTCATTAGAAGAGGGTGAGTTGTACCGTTCAAAAGCACATCTAAAATGGTACGTGCAACATTACCACATTAAAAAGAATCGTACCTTCAAAGTTAAAAAATCTAACCAATCAGTATACCGAGTGGTATGCACCGAAGAGAATTGTAAATGAAAGTTGTATGCAATTAAACAGGACGAAAATGATGCATTTGTTATTAAGAAAAATGAGTGGCCGCATATATGTGTGTTAGAAAAAGATCGGCGACGACACCCACATTTGACGTGTTCTTTTGTTGCCACACTGATTAGAAATAATGTGATGGAAAATGTTGAATTTAAAATTAAAGACATTCAAGTGAATGTCCAAAACTTGTATGATTTTACTCTCAGATATTTCAAGGTTGGCGTACAAAAGACATTGCAATAACTCAATTATTTGGAGGGTGGAGAGATTCCTACAACCTAATTTACCCTTTACTTTCCGCAATGTGTCATGCTAACCCCGGTTTGAAAGTTGAGTGGTACATTGCGAATTCAACCGAGCCGAGTGTCGATTTAAGCCTACATGGGATGAAAACGGAGCGGATAAAAGCCGCTCCGATTCGTATTCGAATCCGAAAAATACGCATAACATCCGATCCGTATCCGGATCCGAACATATCCGTATTCGTATTCGTATCCGCCAAAAAAATATGGATGCGGATATGGTTTTGAGTTTTTTGACAATATCCGATCCGTATTCGTATCCGACATGGATATTATCCGTATCCGATAGATATTAATCCGTTTATCCGTATTTTTAACGGCATAAGATAATTAATATAATTACTTATCTACATTAGAGAATACTTTTAATTATATAATGCTTAATTTTTATTAGATAAGTTCTCTTATAATAATATTTTTATATGGAACATAAAATTATTTTTATTTTTTTATTATTGAGACGATTATATATGATAATAATACTAAAATTATTTTTTTTTCTCTAATCATGTTGATTACATATGATTAATATACTTTTTTAATGTATGATGACATTTAAGGTAACATGATATGATTTGACATTGAATAGTTAAATATACTGTTGGAATTCAAATTGTGGAAAGACTGAATTTATTGATCAATTCTATTAAATTTGTACTTATGTGGTGCTTGCAATTTGATTGATTAATTCATAAATTTGATAATTACGGTTATATATGTGATTTATTGAATCCAATATATTTGTTGAGAATCCAACCAATAATGTTAATAATAATTTAATTTATTCATATTATATATAATATTTTGATGAAATTTTGGATTTAATTGGTTGAAAGAATAAATTTTGTACACTGCTTACCTTATTACCTTATTATCGTATAATTTATATTGTTTGAATATAACTTATTGCATGACATGAAAATTTTCTTATGCTTCAACTACTCTCATATATAACAAACTTTTATACGCAATATGAAATTTAAAAAAAATTCTAAAGAAATAAAATAAAATAAATTGATCGTTATATGATCCGTATCCGACAAAATATATTCGTATTCGAGTCCGTATCCGATAATATCCGAACCGTATCCGTATCCGTTTAATATCCGAACCGTATCCGTATCCGAACGCATCCGTATTCGTATCCGTATCCGAGAAAAAAATATGGATACGAATATGGGAAGACCTACATCCGCTCCGTATCCGATCCGTTTTCATCCCTAGCCACATGGTTTGTTGGGCATTTGCTCCGATAATACAGGCATTTAATTATTGTCGTCCGGTGATTGGGCACCTTGTGCTTTTTGGGTACCTTGTGTTTCTTGCTCCATATTGCTGTTTTTTTTCATGTATAAAAAATTATAATCAAACCCTAATGACAATTAAAACAACCACCTAATTTCAATTTGATCAAACCCTAATAGTAACCAAAATTTAAGTTCCAAAAATAAACCCTTAATTTCATTGTTAGAATTTATATTCCGAAATTATACAACAAATCCAAAAAATACAAACAACATTTTATTTCAATAATAAATCACTAATTTCATAATACAAGCATATTAACAATTTCATTAATAAACCTCTAATTTCATAATTTTGCAATTTGTCGGTAATAATCCCATAATTCCATAATACAAGCATATTAACAATTTCATTAATAATCTCCTTATTTCATAATTTTGCAATCCGTCACTAATAAATCCCTAATTTCATAATATAAGCATATTAACCATTTCATTAATAGATGCCACTTCGTAAGCTTCTAGAAATGCAATTTTGGCCTTGTTGGGGAGGTCATAGGGATGAACAAATGGCACATTTGGCAACCATCCAAGCGCCGTTCGGATGGTATTGCAGGACCCTTCAGATGTGCGTATGTGATCCTCACATGGTCCCAGTCTACAAAATTTCATCTTGAGCCCTTTTTGTTCTGTTATTTCCATAACCTTCTCCTTTAAGACCCTTTGTGCCTCCAGTCTTAGCCTTTGTGCCTCCAGTCTTAGCCTCTTGGAAGGAGGGAGAGACTTTTGACTAGAAGAAGTCTCTCTTTTTTTTTTTCTTTAACGAAGCTTTCAATGAACCTGAGACAAAGCAATGCAAAAATATAATTAAAAAAAAAGATGTATCAATTTTGGTGGTGCAATTTGAGAACTACTTGGAAATTCTTCAAATACTGATAAAATAAAAAATTTCATTTATGAGTGGATAGACCTTTGGATTAATACTTTTATAAGTGATAAAAATATTTGAATTTGGTGGAGAACATTTTACTTATTTCAAAAATAAATTGGACTGACTTTTCAAAGTATTGTCAGTACGTACTCTCAACAAAAAAATGTAATGAACAAACGACCCACTCAACAAAGAATGATTTGTTACGTAGCTCAATTTTTTCAATTTTTTTAATTTTCTCCAATACTTTATACATGAAACTAGTTTATTATATTGATTTTAGAATTATTATCAGGAGGTGTTAAGTATAAATGAATATGAACTAAGTATCTTATGGGCACATGTGTCTTAGTCGGAGAGGGGAAACAGTTTTTATAATTATGATTTACTACTTTTAAAGTTTTAAATTGAGGATTCATATGCGTATCATCGGAGGAGTCTAGCTATTTCAATGGGTTTGCTTGGGATCAATGTCACAAGTTCTCTATTCCATCAATGTGTTTGTTGTGACGTACTAAGGCACTGACAAAAATACGCGCCGATTATGCCTCTTTTTTTTTTTTGCTATGATGGACACTAAGCTTAGTTAACTGACAATTAAATCATAGGTCAAATCCAAGTTGGAATTGAATTTGAATAAGAAAAGATAACAAAAACACACTTTGGGTCGAGAAACTTAAACTCATCAGGAGACGTACTTATTCATGAAGGCCTCGACGATTCAGAAAATAAGCCTAATTTTCTCCACGAAAGATATTTTCTTTTGTATGAATAAAATGACTCAGAAAATATGAGAAAAAAATATCAATTTAATCAGCAACACAATTTATGACATACAGTAACCTCAGTTTCCGTTATGAAAATGATTGCAATATGCTCTCATAATTCTATTGCTCTATAACTCTTACACCAGTATAAAGTATACGATTAATAAAAATGAAATAATCAGCCTAATATACAGGACAAATATAGATTTTGGAAATATTAATTTTTCTTTCATCCATAATCAAATTCAGAACATGCATTGTATTATGTTTCTTTCACAAATTTTTTTTGAAACGAAAAAAATTGCAGAGTTGCTAATAACTAATTAATGCAAATATATATTCTGCTTTCAAATAATTCTCGATCTTCAAATACACTTATGAATTCTAATATATTGTAAATCATTTACGTTTCTAATGAGTCAATTTAAACAAATTTAACTACAAGTTGATGTACAGATGAAATTTTATTTCACAAATTTAATAGATTCAAAAACAACTAAATTTAACTCAACAATTTTATTGTCAATAAAATTGCTAATCAAATTATGGAATATATGCTTAAGATTGCGATTGGAAACACACAGAGAGGAGAGAAGAGAGGAAAGAGGAGAGAGAAAAAGGAGAGTGGACAGTGCTGGGTTTGCTTTAAAGCCAAAGAAAATAAACAATTCTAACAAGTCAAATAAGCAACCCAGAAAACATGAACTCGCAGAACCAGCAGTGGAACGGACCGTTCTGGTCATAGATCGGACCATTCCAAAACACAAAAAAACTAAATCATGAGCGGAAGCTTACCTAATTCCATTCTAAAACCCCTAAATTATTATTGCATAATATAATATAATATAATATAATATAATTATAATATAATATAAATATAAGAGCAGCAGGACTAATTGGTGTCCAATCCATTTGCCAAAAACCTAGTGCGCAGGCAAAGAGAGACAAAGAGAGAGAGAGATCTTGTGCCGCGATGACGCTTGGTAGCTCCGCCGGATCGGGAGTCGTCGGTGAGTGAATCGAAATCTTCGCTCTCTTCAATTCAATTATTGATTATTGATTATTGATTATTGATCATTGATCGGCACCTCTTGCATCTTGCATGATAGATCGGCACCTCTTTCATGTTAATTGAATCCTTCATATTATCAACTCAACTAGTGTCCTCTTCGTTATCAAAATTTAGCGGATCCAATTTTCTTATCGATTTGCCGCTGATCATTCCCAGTTGACATATCGTTTTTTCTCATTCAATTAGAATACTAAGATCTGCGTCAGTCTGTCGAATCAAGGGTTCTGATCTTTCTTTCTATTTTTTTTTTTTTAAATAAAGAGTAAACTTCTAAATCTCTTTCTATATCCACTATTCATGACAAAGAGCACTAAATTCATGTAACTAGCTATCTCTCAATCTGTACCAGAACTGTCGATTGTACCAAATTTGTGTTAATGAGGTGCTGACTTCTTTGTGTGAACAAGGTTGATTATTACACTTAAATGCATCATAATCCTTCTAAATTGTACATTGATGGTAATTTTAATCCAAATAACTCATTGCAAGCAGATATCAAATATAAGAAAACTGGTATTTTACTATATTGACTATTGATTTCTGATTGCAATTTCCTTTGGTGACTCTTACTCTACTTGAAATTGTGAATAACAATGTAAAAACTTATGTGCAGTTCCAAGGAACTTTAGGCTGTTGGAAGAGTTAGAGAGAGGAGAGAAAGGCATAGGAGATGGTACTGTCAGTTATGGCATGGATGATGCTGATGACATCTACATGAGGTCCTGGACCGGCACCATTATTGGGCCCCACAATGTCAGTTTCTTTGATTGTGTAAATTAAATAAACAATTTCATTTGTACCCTGCAATAAGTCATAGCTCCATCTGTACTGAATGGACACTTTTATTTATACAATAAGTCATGTATTCTTTTTTTTTATATGCAATAATTTGAGTTATATTTCTCAAAAAAATTGTAAAATTTCCTGACTAACTGATTTGGTAAATATGTGCATTTTGTACCAATTTTTTTTTTTTTAAACCAGGATTGCAATCTTTTTTTACCACTTTTTTATTTTATTCTTGTATTTTGAAATGGTACATTGTTTCCTTCTTACAATTTGTGGATGTAAATTTCACACTCTCTCTGTTTTTGTTTTCTAAAATAAAAATTGTAGACTGTGCATGAGGGTAGGATATATCAGCTCAAGCTGTTCTGTGACAAGGATTATCCCGAGAAGCCACCAACTGTCAGGTTTTACTCTCGCATCAACATGACTTGCGTTAATCATGAAACAGGAGTGGTACATGCACCTCACTCTTTTTTTTTTTTCAATTTCAATTTATCATAGTATGACAACTAGTATTATGGGTTAAAGACTCAAAACTTTCTAATACCTTGTAAACTTAAAAACAAGCATTGTTGAAGCATATATTTTTAGTCAAACAATTTTAGCATTTTTGAAAGGGCTACGAAGCAGCATCTGCTGTTATTATTCTTGTACAGTACCAATAAAACGAGCATGTTAACCTATCCCCACATTGAAGTTAATCGGTAGACATTAGTGCAAACATTGATGAGGATCATATTATTGCTTCTAGTAAATTTTTTTTTTTTGAACTTGTATGATTTGTCATCATCAGAAAATTACTGTTAAATCCTTAGAAAGCTGATAAATGCCTTTTGCCGTTATGTAGTCTAATTGCTTCAAATAAAATACAGGGAATTTTCAGATCCTTTTACATTACAAGCTTTTCCTGACAAACAAGCAAAAATGGCAGGTTGACCCAAAGAAATTTGGGTTGTTAGCAAATTGGCAGAGGGAATATACAATGGAGGATATTTTGACTCAGCTGAAGAAAGAGATGGCTGCCTCACATAACCGAAAGTTAGTGCAACCTCCTGAAGGGACCCACTTTTAAAATGTAGTATAAAAATAATTCGCTGGCTAGATCTGTTCTGAAGCTTTTTGGTGGAGCTAGTTTTGCAAATTTTCTGGCATGTTGAAAAGCAGTAGAGAAAATTTGGAATTTATATGCCTCTTGTTCTTGTTTCCAGTTGGTAAGTGATATGAGTGGTTTCTGCATGGTGTCCGTTTATGGCGGGTGGTTGTTTGTTTTTGTCTGTTCTGGAATTCTGCGTATGTATAATTAGTATGACTTGTGACTTGTGACTTGTGAATGTGTGAATTTGGTCGCATGTCTTTTTTGCTTCTTATAATCTCTTTAGACTTGAAGTTTATAAACAGGATTCTTCATACAAAAATGTGTTTATGCTTGATAATTGTTTTACGTTTTTAAGTATTGTACGGAGGAAATATTTGATATGATTCGTGTCTGGAATTAAGATCCTTCTTAAGTTTTTGATTGTAGTGTGTTAGAACTCTTGGAGCTTTCTGCCTTGGTGTCTTCAGAAATAGCTTAATAAGGACAGCTCAAGAAAATTAACTAAAACCTTGGAGTAAAACTGCTTTGCAAGGGCCGTATTATTTGAGTCATACTGTAGGTGTTCTGTTGACACGGTGTCACCTATAGGCTATAGTCCTGTACCATTGTGCTTTGTATAGGAATAGTAAGCCATACCAGTGGGCAATTATTAAGTCAGAAGCCTAAGTTGTTGGCGATTGTTCTAATGGCATAACATGACTCTCGCTATTGTAGGTATAACATGGCAGTCCAACTAAACTCTCCTGACTCTTGAGTTTAGTAACGAAAAAGGCAGGCTGTAATTATCTAAGACACACAGGTTAGTAGCTTATAGGTAGAAATGGCAATTGGATGAGTATAATACGTTGTAGGTTGAGGTGGCAATTGGATAAGCGATCTTCATGACATTTTCATCCCTGTCCCTGCCTGTCATGAATATTTGCATTCACCCACACAAATTAAATGAGTCAATGAGTTGGGCGATGTTTGAATGCATCGGATTTATCGATTCAAAGTTCAAACATGCCACAAAAGTTGAAAACTATGTTGAAATTCGTTTGGATGGTTCAGCATTCATTGCACACTCTAGCTAGCTCTGGACAAAAAGTCCAACTTGACAGGCGACCGGCTTTATCAGTAAGTCACCGAATGCCGATCCAATCCAACGAAGCCCAGGCCCAGCCCTGTCCTCCGATTCTTCCCTTTCTTTCTTTCTTGCGTAGTTGCATAGCGCAACCGCATCCTCAGCAGTCAAAAAAAAAAAAAAAAAAAAACTGCTCCAAGCAGTCTTTTATTTTTTTAAATTTTTTTAAATTTTAAAACTCAAATGGAGAATTCAAACCGTTGATCTTGTTAACTTTTATCGACGACGCATTTTCATATAAATTTTATAAAATTTGAAGTTGATTTGATACTTGATTAAGTGGTCAACAAATGAACGAACCTAGTTTGATTAATTCTAATACGTTCATAATTTGATCACTTAATCAAGTATCAAATCAACTTCAAATTTTATAAAATTTATATGAAAATGCATCGCCGATAAAACTTAACAAGATCAACCGTTTGGATTATCCATTTGAATTTGTAACATAGTTGCATAGTTGCATTGACAACTGACAAGTGACAAGTCGAGAGGAGACGAGGAGAAGAGGCAAGTTTCTAGACCTCACCTCACGAGTCACGAGTCACGAAAGAACCAAAACAGTCACGCCATCACCATGTCGGCATCGCGAGTGTCGGAGCCACCGTCTCCGGCGGGAGGAGGAGGAGCCTCCTTGCCATCCCCCGCCGCGCCCGACTCCAGCCGCCGCCGCGTCAGCTACTTCTACGAGCCCACCATCGGCGACTACTACTACGGCCAAGGCCATCCCATGAAACCCCACCGTATCCGAATGGCGCATTGCTTGGTCGTCCATTATCGTCTCCATCGTTTCATGGAGGTCATTCCACATCGTTTCATTTCTCTCCCCCCCCCCCCCCCCCCTCTCTCTCTCTCTGCTGCCTCTCACTTACTCACATCTTATGCAGATCATTCGACCTTATCCCGCCGCACCTGATGACCTCTTGCGCTTTCACCATCCTGACTATGTCTCCTTCCTTTCTGACAGCCCCTCTAACACTCTTGTCGGTCCCACTCTTATTAACTCCAATGCCACCTCATCTTTCAAAAGGTTCCTTTTGCCAACACATGTGCAATTCTAATTTCTGTTTGCTGTATCTTTCAAACTTATCTACTATTTTACTTTATTTTTTTTTTATAACCAGAAAAATTGTATCTGTGATGGCAGGTTTAATGTAGGAGAAGACTGCCCAGTGTTTGAGGGCCTTTTTGACTTTTGCAAGGCCTCAGCTGGTGGCTCTATAGGAGCAGCTGTGAAGATAAATAGGGGCGATTCTGATATTGCCATCAACTGGGCTGGTGGCCTCCACCATGCCAAGAAATGTGAGGCATCAGGATTCTGTTACGTCAATGATATCGTATTGGGCATCCTTGAACTTCTGAAATTCCATCAGGTATCTACTGTTTTCTTTATATTCCCTCTTTTCATAATTGCCAACTGTATATTGCAAGAGCTCCTGTATTGTTGGGTAAATCAAATCAATTAGGTACCCTCATTTGGTTTTCCTTCAGTATGGTTCACTGTGTACTTTACTTTCATTTGAAAAGCTAAATGAATGAGTGTCATTCAATGACTTGCATTGCAAAAGAAGTTGCTTTGTACAATCTGCTAATTGAAAATACTAGTTGTTAATGCCTAACTAAGAACTTAGCCTGCAAATGTCTGTATCTATGGGAAATAAAATTTGTTTGTATATACCTGTTTAAATCTTGAGTACCATAAGGTCCTGAAGTGAGAAAAAAATATATATTAGCAAAAAGTAATTAAACAAGTCTGGTGCAAGGTTTTTCTTTTGACAGTAATGTCTGGTATGATGTATATATATATTTTTTATTTTGCTTATTTTGTTTGGCTCCTGCAGCGTGTGTTGTATGTTGATATAGATGTACACCATGGTGATGGTGTAGAGGAGGCCTTCTTCACAACAAATCGGGTCATGACTGTGTCCTTCCACAAGTATGGTGATTTCTTCCCTGGCACTGGCCACATAAATGACATTGGTGCTGGCCTGGGCAAGTATTATGCCTTGAATGTGCCACTGAGTGATGGGATAGATGACAACAGTTTTAGGGGTCTGTTCAAATCGATAATTTCTAAGGTCATGGAGGTATATCAGCCTGAGGTGGTGGTGTTGCAATGTGGTGCCGACTCATTGGCCGGCGACAGACTGGGGTGCTTTAATTTGTCAGTCAGAGGCCATGCTGATTGTTTGAGGTATTTGAGGTCATTTAATGTGCCACTAATGGTTCTTGGCGGTGGTGGCTATACCATAAGGAATGTTGCCAGATGCTGGTGTTATGAGGTATTCATTCTTCTTTAGGTTTAGGTTTACTTTACCATTTCATGTACATATTTCTTTGGGCTTTCATTTGTGTTATGTGTTAGTTAATGCATCTGTGAGTCATTAAGGGCATTGGTGTATTGTTATTGTTTGATATTGTACCAAATGATCTAGTTATACAAGGCCTCTTTTTTTTGCATAGGGTCAGGCCCAGCATCCAAAGAAACCACAATTCCCTATAGGGAAATGGTGGAATCATTGGCTAGCTGCAATGGACTCCTTGTTCCTCATGTTGTGGCTCTACAGTATTGCATTCTGGTATTAGAAGTGAAAACAGTCATGATTCATGACTTAATCAGCTTCTTTATGCATGTCAAATTGCTATATACCCAAATGGTTATAACAGGTACAATATATTGATTTATCCCATGCCCCCATGCATGTACAGTCCGCTAATATGTGTGGGGTGCCCATGATATGTCTTGTTTTGAGCTCACATGTTGATGAGTTTTGGAGGGACATATAGGAAAATTTATAACATGTGCTAACTTAATTTCTTCAACCAATTGCATAAATTAAATTCAAAGTATAACTTGTACCAAATTGATCCTACTTTCAGCATATTTTAAAAATGTTGGACAAAGATCCATGTTATCATGATGTTTGCTTGCTGACTCATGTGGATGTCGATTCATAGCTAAAATGTACCTTGCAATGTTCACAAGCAATGCAGATGACATGGGACTTGCTGGTGTAACATCAGCATCAACATCATGATGCAAACAATATGGATGCATCCATGAAAGCAATACAGATGTTGTATATCCTGACATAAGTCATCACAACATCCTGTATTGATGATGTAGATGCTGGTAAAAGTGTCCACATCACCATATATGAACTGAATATAGTATTTCCTGTTATGCAGGTTGCATTTGTATGGATATTGATGTAGATTTTTGTCCACTTCTATTTTATTTATTGTTAATCATAGAACCAATTTGGTAATTAAAATCTCTAAGGAGAAAAATTGGGAGTTTTAAACTTGTAGAATTAAAAGGGAAAGTGATTAATGCTCTTAAGGACCCATTTATGTGATTTACTCTAATTTCTTTTGTCATGTTTTTTTTTTTTTAATGTTTTAGACAGCAGTTGCAGTGGGAGTAGAGCCTGACAATAGGTTGCCGTACAATGAATATTATGAATACTTTGGGCCTGATTATGCACTCCATATTGACCCTAGAAATGTTGAGAATCTGAACACAGAGAAAGATCTCGAGAATATAAGGTACTTTTGCTTTTGTTTATTGTTTAAATGCCATAAAATAATTTCGAAGAGGGCAGTTTTCTTTACTTTAATGTTACATGTGGATTATATCTTGTCACTTTGTTATCTTCTTTCTAATTGCTGTGCATTTTTAATAACAGGAACATGATTTTGGATAATTTGTCAAGAATAGAGCATGCTCCAAGTGTACAATTTCACGCCAGACCACCTGAAGCTAAAGCCCCAAAAGAGGTATCTTCTCATATTGCTGATCTTTAATTACACAGATTTTTTGTTAGTACAGTAGAGGACGTTGAGATTTTAAAGTTAATAGCCCTTATGACTGGAAACTATTAGGAACTATCTTTTATGATGCATTATTTCTTCAGAAGCATTTATTTTGATGTGCCCAAGAACTACACTTCTGAATAATCCTATTCCTACCGTGTGTGAGAGGGCTTAAGCCAGGTGAATGTATTCTTGATATCGTGCATAAGAAGGACAACAATTTTATATGTTGGGTGTTAGTTTCGTCATTATATTCTGGTACTTAAAAGTAACTACAGAATATTAAACATTGTAGGAAGAAGAGGACATGGATAAGAAGGCACCTCCAAGGCTATGGAATGGAGATGCATATGATTCTGATCCTGAAGAAGAAAATAATCTCTAGACGAAAAGAAAGTGTTAATAGTTTTCTTGTATGCAATTCAGGTTGTACGGATTTTTCATTAATGTTTGTACTGGTCTTACTAGACTGAGAATAGTTGTTCTTAAATCACTTCTGTATTAATTTTTTAATCTGTAATTTTTTCTTACGTGGTGTTTTGCCTTATTTCATATCCTCGTAAAATTGAAGGGGCTGTTGTCTGTTGGTTAAACTTAAAACTATATTACACGGGGGAAAAAAAGCAAAGTTAATCGAGAATAGTCGTTTCTATAGGCTGAAAAATATTGCTACCACGCATGGTTCGGTCATGCAAAGTATTACAGCACAAGATTTTACTGAAATATACCCTTCATGAGGATATTTGTACTCGTAAAAAAAAAAAATGGAAGGTTCATAACATGGATTAAATCAATTTTCTCATTCAAAAAAGAAAATAAATAAAACACACACACACACTCTCTCTAGCGGTCCCCAGTCCCCACTTCTATTTCTTCGTCTCCATTTAAGAGAGTTCAATTAAATACAATCTCTGATTGTTACCTGATGCATAAATACACTTTTTTGAAAGCTGTAATTTAATTCTTAGACAAAGAAAGAGAGAAAAAAAAAAATCTAATTGGCAGCGAAGCATGCTGAAGACTTGAGGAAGACCTTTCTACACTCGCATTATCAAGCAAAAAGCGACTCTTTTACTCTTTTTACTAAACACGTTTCTCTATGATACAAGAACCTCATATTGGGGCCGTTTGGATCGGTTAGGAATAAGAGGAATAGCCTATTCCTAGACGGAAAATATTGAAAAGTGTGTAATTTTGTGAAGAGTTTAAATAGTTAGGAATAAATTTTTACCCGGAATTTACTATTCTTGCTTATTACTTACCCATAATATCAAAGTGTGGAATTTCTTAATAAAGAGAGGAGCCTAGAAAAGAAGAGCAAGAAAAAGGCTATAACAGATCCAAACAGCATCTTTTTTCTCCACATATTGCATGATATCCAATTCGTCTTTATCATTACAATTGTTGTTTCTGGCTCGAGCAACTGCAGTGGCCGTAGGAAGTGCGTCTACGACGAGATTGGGTAGGTCAGAGATGAAAGAGCTGGTGCAGTTTAGAGTTTGTACTCGACCCCAGTTCTCTATGCCAGATTCAAGGGCTAGCTCTTTGTACTCCATGCGTATCTCTTCTATGTTTTCTATTAAAGGGAGCAAAAAAGCAACTTGAAACGGACAAAGTAGAACCTTATTGACCTTGTTGACCTAGCTCAACTATTAGTTCATCAGTGTAAGGCTTCAGCCATTGAACTGAACTGGGCCTACTCGACTCTGTCAGTTTGTAAAGTAATTAACAGTTAAAAAATAGCATAGCATAAGCTAGGACATGGCTATTTTTAATTTCATGTATAATTAGAGAGACAGTCTTCCATTTGAAATTTGTACGGATCTCCTGCCTCTTCTACATAGCTTACCGGTACACCATGTGCACTGAAGAATATCATAACCTGAAGTCCTGAAGTGTAAGGGGTAAAAGATAAAAGTAGCTTTAAAAAAGAAGCAGACACATTAATATTTCAAGTATACTCCCTCTCCCTCATGTTATATCAAAGTAATTTTTATCAGGATTTGCAGCACTAGATCACACTAATTAAAACTCTTTACTTGTTTGTTATTAATTGCAGAAATAGAATAAGTCAAGACTAAATTGATGATTAATTGGCAAAGTGAACAATTTGGGTAACTTGGTGTTAAATAATTGAGGTAAATAAATTATCAACTTAGAATGTCATTAGCTTTGTCCAAAAAATAGTTCATCACACTCTGTCAAGCATTTTTGTTAAACTGATGCATTTATCTAAATTTTAGTAGTTGAGCAATTTTGTCATCATGAATCTTTTTAAAATCTTATTAATATATGCTTGTTGAGATAGGCTTTAAAATTTTTTAATGTCTATCTCTATGGATTTTATTTCTTATAAGTTATAACATAGGAAATGTGACCTAAATTTGTACTTACATCAACCTTTTATTCTCAGTGTGGTCTCTTTGTCATTGACTCAATGAAAGAACCTGCAAAATCAAATGTTTTGGAGTTATAGAGACTACTCTCTTCTTGTTTTAGAAATTAGAACTAATCCAGTCTTCCATTTGAAACTTCATCCATATATTTCATATCAAAACTTTTAGAAATTAATTGTTTCACATCTCACCGAAAAATCTTTATTGTTAGTTGCTAAAAGAATATCATCCATATGTAGTACCAGAAAGCAAACCCGATTTCAATCTCATCCCTCCGATGGGTTCTTTCTAGAGAGGTCCGAGAAAATGCTTTCTACTGGCTTCCTCCGTTCCTTCTCTCTCCCACTTTCTGGTAGTTCCCTTCGTATGGGTATGGGATTGCTCTCTGAGAAACAGGTGGAGGAAACAGCAGCTCCCCTCCCCTCCGCTATTGATCTAAGGAATGTAGATTTAAAGAGTCATAGTTGGAAGGGAAGAGAGAGGGGCAATCATTTGGACTACCCAAGACCAAGACCAAGAGGTACCAACGAATCTGTCAATCATGTATGTGGATGGTTATACAAGTCTTTTTCTCAATTCTTTTCTTTTCTTGCAGTTGCAGGTGAGAGATCGACTACCAGGACAAGGTGCAAACGTAACAACAGTAGCTGTTTCCGTCCTGAGAATTGAGATTTTCTCCACTTCCACTTCCAGACTTCCAGTGGACCAGTGATGTCGCTCATCGGTTGGCTTTACTCGTCACTTAACCCAACTTTTCCAATGGAGAATAAGAATCTTATGGTTTTGTTTCACTTCATTTGAAGAGTTTAGTTAATTTTTATGATGAGTAGTTCACTTTCATTTTGAATCATCCAGTGCGTAACAACTAAGGGTATTATTGGAAGGTTCAATGCATTTTCATTAAAAATACAAAGAAAGCAAACATAGTATATAATTATTTTGTTTATTATTATCAAATTTTAACTACTGCAAAGGACTTTGAGGAATATCTAATAGTTCTTTGCAGTAATTGATTTTTATTTTAATACTTTTGTTGTGCATTTTGGATTATCCAGTGAGTGAGAACCTGAGGGCATTCGATCTTCAAACGAAAGTATAGTTTGTTCTGACAAATGAATCCATGTTTATTTGGAAAGTAGTATTAAATATCAATAGTGTAGGTTTTCACCATTTCTTAACGTCGAAGCTGCATCTGTGACAGGTCTGCTGCATATTTTTCTTAGCTGCTGATCCATTAAGTAATACTTCATAGAGGCTTCATATGAAAAATATTTTCTATGCCATATTTGACATGTTGGGTTACTGCCTTGGTGAGCTACTTACTGATATCTGATTCTGGTAGGTCCTCTCATGAAGCTTCATCAACATATTATTCCAACTAGAATTAATTAACCACTTGATCAAGCACATAGGTACTTTTAATTGTATCAGCCACAGAATTTTTAATTATGCAATTTTACAGTGTAAGCTAGAATAGAAGTTGTAAGTCACATTCATGTAGGACTCGATGAAATAATAATAACTAGCTATAGTATCATGCTTCGCGCGATAAAAGTTTGACTTTAATTTGTACTCAAAACTCCATCGGATAAATTCGGTAAAAGAAAATAGATCTAAATACAAAATATAATAGAATCCAATTCATAAAAAAGTTGTCTCTAATAACTTATTTTGCTATTATTACAGTCCAATTTTGTCCAAGTAATTACTGTTTGTAGAATTATACTTTTCAAATTGGCTATTATTCAGAAGAAATATATTTGCAAATGATAAAAACGCAAGTTGGAAATCCATGGATGTATACTCAAGTGCAAGCCATCACAATTGCTCGGAGGGCAATGTGGTCAAACTGGTCGAGGAGTGAAATTACATTTGACACACACCTGCTAACACCAAAAATTAGGCATGATTTAACAACTGTTCTTGATAAAAACAATTAGGCACAATTGTTAAACCGTTATAAAACATCAAGAAACTAAAATGAATAAAGCTAAGCTATATTAAAAAAACTTCTAAATTAAAATATATTATTGCACACTGCCCCACCTTCATCGCAAAAATTTCCTGAATGAAGCCTGACATGTTGTTGACCAAATATATTGCTTTTCAATTTACATTGTTGACAAATTCAGTGAAACCAATTCTCAAATTTGTCATTTAATAATCATGATGAATGCAACGATTCAGATGGTCATATCCTATCCATTGTATATGCATCACTTGAGCGATTTAAGTATTGTATCCATGTAAAATAATCATGATTGAACTTACAAAAAAAAATATATATATATATATTGTGCTGGACTCTTATGTGCCAATGCAATTGTATGAAAATTTAATATGCACATATAAAAAGAAGTAAAGAACACCAATAAAGACTCATTTTTACCAGTACACCTGGAACAATCGATGAAATGCACAACTTCAACATATGATGACCTAATACTTCGTGCTAAAATGAAATAAGTCAATGTGAAGATCTTTTGATTATCTGAAACAGAGAAAATTAAGGCTACATCAGTCCATTGTGGTTTGTGGTATTTTTATTGGTTTTAAGTGCCACTATGGTAATATTACTCAGGACAGTGACTGCTGGGATCATTTGACAAAATTGAAAGAAAAGATTGATGGAATAAAGGCAAGAAATTGAACATTAGCACCTGGGCCTCACTCTCCCTCCATTCATAACACTATTTGATTGTACAAAAAGAAAAGCATTTTCTGATAATAAAAATTTAGTGACTCTAATATGAAAAATATAAAAAAACTAAGATCGCCTAAAATGAGCAGAAAGTAACTCAAACATGATCAGTATCCACAATTCAATTTACTGACTAAGCCAGCTGACTTCATTACACAAATTTAATCTCCACCAATTAGAACTTTTCTAACTTTGACATTGCATACAAAATTCTTTGATGCCCAATAACTTACATTATATCTAACATATGATTTATGATTGATATACCACATATCTAAAAACTTAATTTTCATGAAACTTTGGAAAAACAAAAATGAGAAGCCAAGGGTATAAATGAAAAGAGCTCCCTTCTTAGGAATGTCCATACCATGCTTGCTTAGATAGTCAGATGAACATGCCTAGAATAACATAAAGTTTTTTTAAAAGGCTCTACTGAACATCAATTTGGATCGCCAACGTGGCCCAACAAAAGGCATATATATTTTTTTATTTAAGCTACACCTTGGGAAAATGGACAAAACAGACGAAGCTATTATTACTAAACAATCAAATTACATAATTACAGTATAAGACCAAAAATCAATGTCAAATAAATTTTAAGAGAACAACTGATGTACCTTTATTGTGCAAGTTTTCTGAAATGTAATGGGTTCAGAGAGGAAGTGAAACAAATGACATTCTTTATTGGCACCTGAAAAGAACGACATATTTAATAACTTGATTTTTGATAAAACTTAATAAAAACAGAAAAGAAGAAACACTGGGATAAAAAATGGAAAGAATTCATTTTTGAGAATGTGCGCATGATCCGACAATATATATATATTTGAAGTATAATTTGTCATATTTACTATAAAAATATTTACAAAACTTCAATAATAAAAGATCATAGAAGATGCCCATACACCTGTAGATAGGAAAAAAAATCAATTCATTTATAGACACCGACAACATAATCCAAAATTCATGTGCATTTACATATTGATAAATGAAGAAAAAGCTTACTCTCTTGTATCCACAAAATAAAAAAAAGATGCCCATACACCTGCAGATAGATAAACCTAGTAGAACTCGCACAGACCAAATTACTGATGTTCTATTTCGGTTACTGTAGGGGCAAAATATTAGACCAAATTACTAATATGCTACTTTTATTTATGTAAACAGTCAGAAGAAAAGGCTTAATTTACTACTGTTCTTTTTTTGGATATTTCCTCATATCGCCATCAGATAAAGCGCCAAATAATATTGTTATACATGATTTTAACCACTGGTCCATCAAAGTTTACTACCTGCACAAATTAAACACTCACATAGACCAAATTAAATAAAAATCGCATAGCAAAAAGAGGAATTTAGAGTTGAAAAGTGGAGGAATACCAGAATCCTGAGTTGTTGCACGCTTGAAATAATTCTCAATACAAAAAACACTGTTGGACAAAAAAAGACAAACAGTCTATTGCTATCTGATGTAAAGGATTAGGCTTAAAGACATTAAGAGCAAGAAAACTTAGTACCAAATTGAAGGTCTCAAGAAAATCATGGCCAATTTGCTTCCACCATCTAACAGCGCCTCCTCTAGTTCTCAGCCAAGAATTTCATATCCTTGCCTCTCTAGAACGCTAGATGCAGCATATCTGAACAACAAATCTGAAATTCCATAATTGCAATTGGGCAAGCTGCAGAAAGGAGCATAAAGAGATGGAATCAGACCGAAATCGAAGTCAGAGGAAACAAAAAAAACGAATAAAGAGGAGGAAAAAATTGATCTATACCGATACCGAGACTCTCGCCATGGAAGCGTGGAGAAAGGAATATTTTCTGGTTAGTCAGAAAGCTTGCGACCGGAGAAAGAGAGAGAAAGAGAGGCAAGAACTATCTGCCACGCCGAGAGAGACTGGGGCTCGCCGCTCGTCTGATGAAAAGAGATGACAGAGAGAAAAAAAGTGACGATGGAGAGAGGCGATGCTATAGTAGAGAGAGGCTAGGAGGGAGGTGAAGTAGGAGAGCAGGGAGCGAGGCGATGCCCACAAATCGCGCGATGCTACATCGCAAGGAGAGCATTGATCTCTTCTCTTTACATACACGGACGGGGGAGAGAGAGATAAATGGGAGGGGGAGAGAAAGGGAATCGATTGAGTATTGATCTGACGGACAGGATCAAAATCACCAGATGAAATGAAAGACCAGGATAAATCTTTAGAAAAATCTGAAAGAGCACTGTAGAAAAGATCTTTAGAAATGGATTATTTTTTTTAAAATAATAATAATAATAATAATAAAAAGTAAAATGAATTTACCAGACCTATGCATCATGAGATCCTTAGCAGGCACTCAATGAGTGGTCAGATACATCAAGTACACATTTTCCAATCTCGCTTGGTCCTTTTATTTCTATATGATTGTATTCAACTAATTAGTATGGATAACTAATTAATTAATTAATAGTATCGCTTTTGTAGACCAACACAACTGCAGCAGTTTTCTATTAATCACCGCCGTGGAAAATCTATTATACATGATGAGGTGATAGTACAGTAACTTTCTTTATTGTTTTCTTTTTTTCAAATCTTTGTTTATTTGATTGTCAGGAGTAACCAATAAATTTAAACGTTAACACAAGTACATGACCTCTTTGTTCTCAATTTAAGCATCTCAATTAATTAAGAATTCATTATATAGAAAGAGTATATAGAACGTGTTCTAGCTAAAATTTTGTCAATTATTTATAATTCATGATGACATTTGGAGCTGAAAAGGCTAAAATTTTCCTGTATACAACATAATTTTTATAAATTAATCTATTATTGTTCTAAGATTAGTTTTCTCAATAGTTTACAATTTCTTAATTTCTTTTTCATCAATATGAATTGAATAAATCAATGTACCAAGTCTCATCATTCCTTCATTGCAAACAATATTGATTAGATCAAATGTGATCACTGTTAGTGCTCAATTGTTTTATTTGTATATAATAAATCTTTTTTTTTTTCAGTGAAAAGATATCATGATCAATTGATTCGGCTTCATTTCTGTACTAAGTATGTTATTTTCATGGAAAAAATGTCTTTTCTTCATTGTTTATTTATTAGCTGATTAGAGAATGGGATTATGATTTGTATTTATTAGCTAGGATTATAATGTGTATTGATAAGAAGTATCATAGTTTTCTTTTAATGTATGTGATGGTTAACTAATTACAAAAATAGATCGTGCTTGCATGAATTTCCACTACCAATTAAAGTTGTACCTCATGTAACTTCAAATACCACTACAAGGAGGCTCGTCTCAAAACCATATTTTGATTTCTATGATTTGCAAACTAACTCTCCACTATTTTTAGTGGAGAAGCTTTTATGATGCAATAAGGTCATACGCACACTTCAATAAAATAGGTGTAATTTTAATCCGACCGTCGGATCGGGCTGAATTTTGACAGGAGATCCGTAACTCAAAGCCCGACCAAAACGAAGGCCAAATCGTCAGCTCCGATTCGCGATCTGAGCCTTCTTTCATGGACTTTTGGACCTTTCTTTATTATTTTAAGCAGTTTTAGGGTTATTTTGGAAATTTTATGTTTTTTCTCTTTCTAGGGTTTTTGTATTAGCTATTTAAGACACCCGTCATGGTTTATGGAAGTTTAGTGAATTTTGAGAATTAAAAAACCTTATTAAAAATCTGAGAATCTATGTGATTTTTCAACCAAAATTCTCTCTTTTTCGTACTTTTTCATTATCTTTCTCTATAGTTTGTGCTTCATTTGGTATCAGAGCCAGGTTGGCGGATGAGAATTGTGGTCGTGATAGAGGTCGTGGCCGAGGAGGTCGAGGTCGTGGAGTCAACCTCAACATGGAAGAGCAAGAGCCGCGTCACCAAGACCAGTGAGATCTAGAGATTGCTGCGTTGGGAAGACGAATTCGAGAGTTAGAGCGCCAACTCGCAGAAGCAGGGATGGGCTCTACAAACGTAGAAGAAGGGGAGTAGTCAGAGTCCTTCAACTCTTCTGAAGCAGTCGACAAGGAGGATTACAACCCGTGGGGAATCCAAATCAAGGGAGAAACCAGATATTTCGACCAGAGCCTGAACAATCCTTTCAAAACCTTGGGGTGAAGATTGATATTCCAGAGTTTGAAGGTAAATCTCATCCTGATGAGTTTATTGATTGGATGCATATTGTCGAGCGGGTTTTTGATGTAAAGAACCCGACTGATGATCAGAAAGTGAAGTTAGTAGCCATTAAATTGAGAAAACATGCCTCAATCTGGTGGGAACATGTGAAAAGTAGGTGTGTTAGAGAAGGAAAACCAAAAATCCGAATTTGTAATAAGATGAAAAAGAAATTAATGGCCAAGTTCTTACCCACCCAGTACAAACAGGAAGCTTTCATTGATTATCATAACCTTAAGCAAAGAAATTTGACGGTGGAGCAGTACACTAATGAGTTTGATATGTTACGGATGCGATGTGGTGTGGTGGAAGAGGATGAACAGATTGTTGCTTAGTATCTTGCCGGGTTAAGACTAGAAATAGCTGATGTGGTGTATCTACAACAGTATTACTTCCATGATGATGTTTGTAGGTTAGCCTTGAAGGTTGAATCACAACAGAAGAGAATGGTCAATGGTTCGAGGTTCCAGGATCGTCCTTCAGGAGTTGAGACAGATAAGAGAGCACCTCTTCCAAAACCTAATTCGACAACAACCCAGATTCAAAATTCCAAAAATTATTCAGAGAAAGTACAATCTAGTAGAGGATCCTAAATTCCAAAAACTTAATAGCGTTGCTTCGTTTTGGCCAAATCGTCAGCTCCGATTCGCAATCTGAGCCTTCTTTCATGGACTTTTGGACCTTTCTTTATTATTTTTAGCAGTTTTAGGATTATTTTGGAAATTTTATGTTTTTTCTCTTTCTAGAGTTTTTGTATTAGCTATTTAAGACAGTCGTCATGGTTTATGGAAGTTTAGTGAATTTTGAGAATTAAAAAACCTTATTAAAAATCTGAAAATCCGTGTGATTTCTCAACTAAAATTTTTTTTTCGTACTTTTTCATTATCTTTCTCTATAGTTCGTGCATCATTTCAGATATATTTTATATATATCTTTTCCTCTAAATTACCGTTCAAAAATGCAGTTTCTTATATTCCCATTTGAGGCACCTCATAATGAAAATGAGTTTTCAATGCTAAAATTACATGAAGAAAATTTCTTTGATATAGGAGAGAATGTCTCCGCGTACGTAGTTAGTATCGGAACCTGCAGATATTATCTAGAATTTTCTCTTCTTAATTGTCACACTTTAGTTGACGAAGTTAGTATCGAAAACCGATAGAATTTAACTGCTGCAAATAGCTGACGAAGTTATCTAGAATTTAACCTGCAGATATTATCTAGAATTTTCTCTTCTTAATTGTCACACTTTAGTTGACGAAGTTAGTATCGAAAACCGATAGAATTTAACTGCTGCAAATAGCTAGTAATAAAATATTTAATGAACGACCCCTTTCAACTAGTGTCTCAATAGCAAAGTAACATACTAACATATATTTAGCAAAATTAATAATTCAAATGCCGTCTCCAATAGAAGCTTTCAATTGCTTTATGTTATGTATATTTTACGTTCAATTAAAATTATCATTTATAATCAAAGATCCACTCAAGCATCTCTCGGAAGCCGGTACGTTCAGCTAAAATTATCATTTATAATCAAAGATCTAGTCAAGCATCTCTTGGAAGCCGGTAGTATATATATATTTTCACCTCCAGTCTAGTATATATATATTATAAAGTAGTTAATAAATGAAGCAATCTTGGAGCGAGTGAAATGGCACATATCGCAAAGGATCATCAGCTAAGAACTCTTCCGAGATTTCGTTGATAGACGTGATCATTTAATTAACATGTTTAGAAATAATAACACAAATTTTTAGTATCCGTAAATCATATAAAATAATAAAAATTTTGAGTGTAAAACTTACAAATTAAAGAGCAGAAATTGTTAATCGTTAAGCGGAAGCGTAAGTACTGATCTTCAACGGTTTTTCTCAGACATTATGATGGACTTCTTTATAGGCGTTTTCTCTACTCATTTCTTCTAAGGCAACCCTTGGGATCAATACATTGAATGTGTACATCAGAATTTTCCATCAAAATAATGATGCACCCTTTAGTAATTTAACTTAAATGAACTTGGTTCATAATTAACAATATATACCACATAAAAATTCCAACATTCGTTGCATATAATTCCGTCTTTAGTAGAATATATATTTTTGGTCAAATTGGCATAAACGCAGGTAATTAAGTTCTTCATCGATCCCTCAATTTGAAATTTTATATACATATATGTATGCATATCAAATCTGACCTACTACTTGCTCGTCATTATATATAGACAGGCTTGTAAATTGACAAAGCGCACACAGTTCCATCTATTACTATTAGCTAGCTAGCTTGAGTTGATAGAAAATGGAGAAGATGAACCCAAAGCCATTTATTGTTATTCTTTTCCTTGCCATTTTTTTCTTGTCAACAAGTACTGCTCGTGCTCGGCAACCTGCTCGAAAGGCATTCTCCTATCCTCCTCGTATTCTCGATGCATCTGATCCGACTGTACAAGAAGATGGGCGGTAAATAATGAAGCACTACCTCTTTCTTTCTAGCTATCTCTATTCTTCCCAAAATACTATATAGAGACTGATCAGAACTATAGTTGTATATTAATTCTTTGGGGCATTTTTTTTTTTTTTTGGAAACAAAAATGGCCGGGGTTAAGAACTCCATCTTTTCATCACCTTAAAAAAAAAAAGAACTCCATCTTTTCATTAAATAAAGGCAGTTATATATATAGAATTAACTATAAGCCTGAACAATGGAGTAAAAAGCAAGCGTCCGGAATTAATTAATGCTGATATGCATTGTTTAAAAAGCCCCAAAAGAATATATACAGTATTTTGGGAATTAATTAATGCTAATACGGTTAGCTTAAATTTAATTTCTGCAGTTCAATTTCTGATTAATTAATTTGTTTATAGTTAGTATTTATACGTAGACTAAGTTATATAATATACATGCAAAATCGCTTGCAGCTTCGCAGTTTCAGAGTACAACAACAGGGCCAGCCCTACCTCACACGTGGAGTTTATACGAGTGTGGAATGCTTCCGAAATCATAGTATCCGAGTTTGCTGCTCACTACTATCTCGTTGTAACCAATCTCATAGTAGAAGCGAAGAATTGCAGCCAGCCCGACCAATCAGCTCGTTTCTACGCTGCCGAACTTTTTGCCGAAAATCAAAAGCCAAGAACTTTAAATTTCTTTTTCATGGTCAACGGTACAAATATATAGTGCTCCATGATCTCTTGATGAATAAAAATGCATTCATTTATATATGCATGGAGACTAGCTCTAGCTTGTTAGAAATTGATTCAAAGTCTGGTTCTAGAAGGTTCTTTTTATTTATGCATTATGGTTCTGATTAGTGGGTTTAGCTAGTTATAGCTTTAGTGAAATTTCTTGGAGGAAGATCATGCAAGGCTATTTAAGCTTGTGTTGTTTCTGTAATTTGTGTGTTGCAATTAAGAGAGTTTGTACTGTTTGCAATTTGTTCGTTCTTTTTTTCTGGTACCGTTGGAAGTTGTGAAAAGTTTAAATATTTCCTCCTCTTTATTTCTCCAACATAGCTTTCTATCAAGTACGCAATTATGAACATTTAATATATAATGTACTTTCTAATTATGATGTCATTAGTGTTCCATTAAATTTATAACTAATTATATGTCGCTAATTATCTGTTTCATAAGGCCTCTGCATTAATTTAAAAATCGCAAAAATCTTGTCTAGAATTTACTTCTTACGCTTTATTTATAGTCGAATCATACAATAATTGTCAATATCATCACCATCTTGATTTTTAGTAATTACTATCGATCATACAAATTTCAAATAGTTGAAAATATACCAATTCACCGCAACCTCCAATATATAGACACACCTCAGTTGTTTTAATTAGGGTTTCTACGTTCGATTATAGTTAAGATCATTTACCTACACAAGTGTCTCTTTGAAGCCGCCAATATATAGGGCTGTCAAACGTGGTCAATGGTCACGAAAATAGCCGTAATCGTTATCGTTATGTTTAATTAAACGGCACTAATTAATTTATCGTTAACCAAATCGTATATTTTACGACATAAAAATCGAATACGTTAATCGTTTCGTTTAAGAAAACGATATAAACGGTTTAACGTTTATATTTGCCAACAACAATATAAATTTTCAAATCTCACGATTAGTCCCAAATCTAAATAGATATTATGGCCTCGAATGAAAAATAATTTATTTTAGAATGCCAAACAAGATAAATCATAGTATACTAGAAAAGAAATTTAATTTTCTCAAATTCTCAGAAAAGGGGGAAAAATAGATGAACAAAAAATGAAATTAGATTTTCAAAATTATACTAATTTTCACTAATTTTGTACCAGAATCAAAATTTTCTAACTCTCCAAATCAAGAATATTCGACTAACTGATACAAAATAAATTGACACCTGCATCCCTAATAAATCACCTCTATCTATTTTCAATGCTGAAAATTAGATCTAGGTCAGGGACAGAGCAGCCATCCAAGATATACCTCGATCCGAGATCCGCTCCATACCCCATCGTCGATGGTAGCGAAGGTGGAAACGCTCGGCGGAGAGACGACCCATACGAAGGAGTAGCCGGAGGTAAGGTTTCCACGGAGGCGGCGTTCTTGTCGTAGAGAAGCTTCCTGTAGAAACTAGAGAGGGATCAAGAGAGACCTCGATTTGCACTTTCTTTTCCTTTGTTTTTTCTTTTCCATTTCTCAAGTGGTAATTAAAGACGGAAGGGCTTAGGAGCCTGAGGGCCTTTAGTGAAATGAGTAAAGGAACAATAATGATGATGTGTTAGGTGAGAGGAGACGAAGAAATGAGAAGACTCGAGGCGCCTCCTCGTTTCCTCCGTCCTCTTTTTCTTTCTCTGTTGTTGAACAATTTCAACTCCGTAGAATGTTAAACGCGAAAATGAAATAACAGAAACGGCACACCCTATTTCGTATATCGTTCTGTTTATGTGTCTTATATACCAGCCGATTCCGTCTGCCGTTTCGTATTATTAACGAAACAAACTTTGGTTCCGTTATCTGTTCCGTTTCATATAAACGAAACGGCATCACGTGTTTTCTTCTGTCGTTGACAGCCCTACCAATATATATAGGATTTCAAAATTCTCAATGCGAAAAATCTTGGATCCCATCAAATAATATCGTTAAAAATGGTACAACTAAGATAAACAACTGTGTGTGTGTCTATGTCTTTTTTTAGTAGTCACTGTTAATCTTGCTAACGAAAATACACAATTAAGTTTAGATACGTAAATGGCAATAAAATAACGTAGAACATCTCGATCCTTCACTACGCCATTTTCTTTTATTAGTACCGGTTAAATATTGATCATTAGTATCGGATTTCAAGCGGTACTAATAATAGGGGGTGCTAAAGATAATTAAAAACCGGTACTAAAAACGCGCTGGAATTCATAAAAAAAAAAGGCGGAGATCTTTAGGACTGGTTTTTAACTAATAACCGGTACTAAAGATGTCATCTTTAGTACCGGTTATTAGTTAAAAACCGGTACTAAAGATCCTTGTCATTTTTTTATTTACTATTTTTAGTATCGGTTTTTAGGCTAATAACCGGTACTAAAAATCATTGTAAAAATAAAAAGAAATAAATTTTGAGACTAGCGCTCTTTTTGCAAATTAACAAAAATTCAAAATCTATATATTATACAAATAATTTACATACACAATAAAATAAATAATAATGTACATAATTAATAAAAATTTCGGATTTTAACCCAATTATACAAATTTCAGATTTTTAACCCAAATTTCAATTATAAAAATTTTGGGTTTCAACCCAATTTCAAAATCCATTAACAAAAATTAAACTTAGTTTGTCAGATTTAACCATTTAACACAAATTTTTAACCAAAATCCATTAGCAATGAGAGAATGAGGTACCTTACTCGTCATAGAGGTGGCGAAGTCGCGTCGAGAAAGAAAGCGTAGTGAGAGAATGGCACAGTCGAATCGAGTGAGAGAGAGAGGCGGTGGAGAGGGAGGGAGATGCAGTGGATCGAGAGGGACCGGAGAGGCGTGGAGAGAGAGGAGAGGCGGTGGAGAGTAGATCAAGAGGAAGAGGAAGAGAGGAGAGAAAGAGAGGAGGCAGCAGCTAGGTTTTGGACTTAGAAAATTTTTCACGCAGAGAGAGGTGCTTATATTGGTTTTGGCGGCATTTTATTTTCAAAAAAAATTAAATTGATCTTTAGTACCAGTTTTTTCTAAAAAACCGGTACTAAAGATACTATTTTTAGTACCGGTTTTTTCAAAAAACCGGTACTAAAAATAGACAGAATTTTGTTTTTTTTTTGACAACCCTTTAGTACCGGTTTTTTATTAAAAACCGGTACTAAAAATAGTATCTTTAGTACCGGTTTTTAAAAAAAAACCGGTACTAAAGATAAACCGTATTTTTTTTTGCCAATATTTTAGCACCGGTTTTTTCTAAAAAACCGGTACTAAAAATTAAATCTGATAATTATGAAAATGCCGCTGACTATTGTTTATACCGGTTTTTTTAAAAACAGATATTAATATAGCGGTACTAAAGATTTTTTTGGCGTAGTGCTTTCATGTACTCGGTTGTTTTTATAAGTAATAAAATTTCAAATATACTAGCCAATTACTATTTGCAACTTGGTTATTTTCTACTAGGATTTTGCACGTTCCATTAATAACCTTAATTATGATCGCTGACCTACACAAGCATATCTTGGAAACCGCCACCTGTGCTTTGACCTCCAAAATAAGAGATGGGCTATAATCAGCCATGACTGACGGATGCTACCGTTAGCTATGATCAAATCTCAATTTTCGAGATTCTAACAGTCGATCCGAGCCGTTCAATGTGTTCTCCATATTGAAATCTCATTGGAGACCAAATTTTACATTTTTATAATTTTATTTATTATTTTTTTTAGATTTTTAAAAATCATAGTTATTGAAGGGTCCAGAATTGTTTAGATTAAGAATTTTTCAAAATATCAAACAAATACTAAAAAATTTCAGAAAAATATAAAATTTTGTCTCCAACGAGATTTCAATATGGAGAACACATTAAACAGTTCGGATTGACTGTTAAAATCTTGAAAATTGAGATTTGATCGTAGCTGACGGTTGCATCCGTCAGTCGTGGCTGATTTTAGCCCATCTCCCAAAATAATTGCTATTGCGAAAAATCTTGGATTCTGAAATGATATTGTAAGAAATAGAGGTGCCGACGGTACATCCGTTATCCATTTACCGTGCACGTTCCGTGGTTACAGAACGAGTGACGGAACGATTTTGCATATCGTCGATTGTAACGGAACGTAGGACAGTATTCTCTCAAGTAACGTTAGAAATGAACGGAACTATGTTCCGTGCACATTTCATATACGTTCCGTTCAAAAATTGTATGGGATTAAAAACTTGAGTATAGCAGGGAGGGAGTAGTAGTCAAATAAGGAAAAATAAAAATCCATCCTAGGGGCTGTTTGGATTGATGATGGATTTTGAAGAATTTCATCTTCCTACCATAAATTTATTATAAATAATCCAAACTCTTCACAAAGTTACACACTTCCCAATAAATTTATTCCTAGGAATTGCAACTTCTCCAAATTCTCCAACTTCTCCAAATTCTCCAAATTCCTACCATAAATTTTCTGCCTCCTTCTCCTCCTTCCCTGATTTTTCTCTTTCCTTCATTGTGGCGGCGATCATAATCTGTTCTTTCCTTTCAATCTGTCTCACATTTAAACCCAATAACATAGATTATCTCCTTCTTCACAGCCTCACCTGACATCCCTTGGTCTCTCGGCAATAAAATATGATTGTTGCCCACGGCTTCGCGGCTTCACGGCTTCATAGCCTCACATAACCTCAGTATGTCTCCTTCACGGCCTTGACTGCCCAATAAAGCCTGATTGTTGTTTGATGGGTGTGAGACGGCGACTGATCTGATGGCCAAGACAGCACTGGCAGCAACTAGGGTTAAGGTCAGACTGAGAGAAGGAAGAAAACAAAGGAAAACTTTGTAAATGTTATTCTTTTCTGTTTATTTTTTTCTTTCTTCCTTGATTAAGAGTTGATTTCTATTTTTACTCGTATCATATTCTTTTTCTTTTTTGTGATTTTGAAGTTATTGAAGGATTTGAGGTTGCAACTTGTAACTGACGATGCTGAACTTTGTATTTTTATTTAATTATGTTGCTATTTGAAATGCATTGTGATTTTGAAGTTATTGAAGGATTTGAGGTTGCAACTTGCAACTGACGATGCTGCACTTTGTATTTTATTTAATTATGTTGCTATTTGAAATGCATGAAATGCTTTAACGCTTGAGGTTATGAGGTTACATCTGGGTCAAATTGAAATGCTTTAATGCTTTAACTTTGTTGTTCTTCTTTGCTTTGTAAAATGATTTTGATGAAAATTCAAATTGAAATAATTTAGGTATTTAATCGATCACAACTAATTTGCATATGCTAGTACAATAAAAAAACCAAATCTTGTTTTATTGAATCAGAAAAATAAACAAATCTAAATTTATTGAAGTAACGATTAAGGACTTTACCTTTGACCTTATTGACCAGTATTTAATATTTTGGAAAGATTTTTATACCCAGTATTGCCTGGTTGGATTTACTATTTGTGTTTTATTTTTTCTTCAATTAGTCTTTTTCAATAGCTTGATAATATTTATTAACTATAAAAAAAATTCTATTGTTCCGTATGCTGGTACGGTAAATCAGTAATTGTTGAAAGTAGCAATTGCAAAAAAAATCTGTTGTATGTTTACTGTTGTTGCATATGTTGGTACAGTAGATCAGTAATTGACAAAGTAGCAATTGCAAGATCTATTGTCTGCCGAATACTTGTGTAATGTTTTTCTTTGCAAAATTTCAAGTTTTGTAAGGTACTATGTAATGCAAAATTTTTAACGTTCATGAATGTTTATAGAACGGAACAACAACGGTACCAAATTTTGTTCCGTTTATTCAACGGAACGTCAAACGCAAAAAAATTACATATCGTTATTCCAACGGAACGGAAAAGTATAAGTTGGTTTTCGTTGCCGTTGGACACGTTAAACATGCCTAGTAAGAAATGGTACGACTAAGATAAGCAATCTATACTTAATATTTTTTTAGTGTACTTAGCGAATGTCAAGTCTCTCTAATAAAACTAAACAATTAAGTTATACCAAAAATAAAGAAAAATCAGTCGTATATATATACTCCCCAAAATCTTCTTTAATCAATCATATACCCTCCTAATCTTTAATATTAATCATTTATCCCTCCAATCATGCATCCTTATTCTAGTAATTTACCCTTTTATTAATTTAGATAATATTTAAATTCTGAAATTTGAATTTTGAATTATAAGATCACTAAAATACCCCTTGCGTTACTATCTCTCAATTTCAAACCAATTCACGGTATGTAAAGAAATTAAGGCCAAATTAATAGTTAGAAACGCTAGAACACTTTCTGTCAGAATCTGGACAATGTAATCTATACATAAAGATTACCGTCTGCTGAAGCGTATGAGATCGAGACCTCTTTCACGTTGGTACACTTGCTTGTCCTTGTTCTCGCCCTTGGTCTTCAATACCATTAGACTAGTGATGGAACGAGTCTAGCCTCTGTTTTCACAGTACAAGAGCCTAAGCAACACTGCTCAATCATGAGAACCGCTATCTCGCAATCGATACACTCTCTCTAGTACTTGCCCTTGGAAAAATGCCAAAGAACAAGAATGGTGGACTCCCTCTATCATAATACACTCTCTACAATTTTTGCGAACTATCTGTTATGTCTTTATCTCTCTGGAACAGAGAAAGGATGCAAATATAACATATAAGGCAATCATTACCAAAAGGGTGCCATTGGGTCGGTCATTACTGGGACGGTGCACCCCAGAATGGAACGATATTCCATTGGAACAGACTGTCAGAAGTTTGACCAGTTCGTTCCAACAATGTCTCCACCATATATACTAACATCTCCCTCTTGGAGACTTTGTTAGCAGCAGTATTGTTTCATACGACAAATGGACCGTGCGACTGACGCATATATCTGCTTGCGGAAGCTAAAATGATACACTTTAGCTAGAGTTAAAACTACACAAGAGCCTCTACCCTTTTCTAAAGAAAGGCAGTTTAAACATATATACTCATACCCTAGATTTATCAAATCAAGCACTAGACTTAACATCGCCAATCAAGCTAAATGACCCTATGTCAAGTCCCTTTCAGTCTCAGTTCCGTATATGTTCCATATCTCAATCCAAATAACGAGATTGGTGGATCCTGAACATAAACAAACTTTTTTGTGTGATTTGAAATCAATCTACCTTATGTCCTCATACCAATCTGAATAAAATAAACCGCTTTTCTAGTAATGTCCCTTCAGACCGTATATTACACATAATCATAGATAACATACTAAAGTAACTGAACATTGACTGTATTTTTCATGATATAATCATTAGTCATAAGGGTACGTGTTTGTGCTTCACACAATGTGGAGACAATTGATGTAGGTCCTGGGACCACTCAACTCAAATTCTAACACCGCTAAGCACATGTGGTATGAAACACATGCTACAATGAATGATATCGCATATTTATATATGATTTTAGGCTGGATTTTGACTCAAATCACGACTCAAAACCCTTAATTTTATTTGTGTTTAGTTTATATTTGTGGGATTTTGGTGCTGCTTGAGTTTTATTTTGTTTTGTAAGGACTTGAGTTAATTCACTGCAAAATGAGCATAAATTAGCACGACGCGTGACACAGCAAGTCCAGTGTGACCGCACAGGATCCCATGCGACTGCACAGGCCCATGGTGGCCTTGGATGGTGCCCACATGACTCAGTTTTGGGCCAGCAAATCCTGTGCGACCGCACGGACCCATGATGCGACAGCACATAACCTTACATGACTTATTACGGGCCAGATGTCTCATTCCTAACCCATGTTCGACGGTACAGCCCATTATTCAACCGCATGGAGCTCCAAACCCTACCAAACCTCTATATAAGGCACCCAAATCTCCTCATCTAGGGCAATCCATTATTCCCCATTCTTTCTTGGCGAGGCCATGACCAAACCCACCTAAGATCCACCTCCAGCGGCCCTTGTGCGACCGCACCACCTCTCTACCGCCTTGGAAAACCTTCATTTTGACCTAATTCGCCTCGCCATTCCACCCAAGCATCTTCCTTGTTGATCCAGAAGACGATTGAGGCTTGAGAAGGGACTTTGGCCTTCTTCTTTTTCTTGGGTTTTGCATGGCGATTGTATCTTTACATTCCTTTGCTTCAGTGGTTTGTTTTAGTGTAATGTTAGGCTAGTTGAGTCATGTTCTAGGGATTACTTGAGACTAAGGTTGGGTTTGTTGATTTGACTTGGTATTTGGTCTCTAATGTGTATTGTTTGCTTGGTTACTACATGATTATGCCTATTAATTTGTGTTTGATTGCTCAATTGAATCTCCTTTTAGGTGAACGGTCGCACCTAACTTAGGCTAAAGGTGTAGATTGGTCGATTGAATTGATTAGGCAACCCAAGGTAGATTAGGAGCGAAGAGGTGACCAACTTAAGCTCGAGAATGACAAGTTTCTAGTTAGGTGAGAGTCAAGTGGATGCCTTAGAGAATCAACAAGTAGACTTAGGATAATTAAGCCGATATGACGAGAGTTGGGTTATTTGACCTAATGAAAACTTTAGGCTAGGTTCCGCACCAAATACTGTGACCAACATACGAGAGTTGAGGTTCAGGAGTTTAGGTACGGCTAGACCTATCCCACACAAGTTAGGAACCAAAGTATCGTGGCAAATTGGCACTAACCATAGGTCGTGTGGTCGTACAGGGCCCTCTGACCTGCACTCGTCAATAGTTCGGCATGAGAGTGACAAGCGTTGACAGCCAATGACCTAACCGAGGTTGAAACTAAACCCCTAGGACAATTTTATACCATATTTTACCACTAAAAACACCAAAAATTACTATTGTCTTGTTTACCTATAGTTGATTGTGTTTGTTACTTGTCAATTAAGCTCAAAATCCATCAATTGATTGCCTAAATTTTGTGAATAAGTAAGGTCGAATACTCATCTTACCGTCCCTATGGATTTGACCCTGACTATACCAACGAATAACCGTGCGCTTGCGGTTGTTTTTAGATTACTTTTGGTTATTAGCTTCACTCACATCAATGAACTATCCGTAAAAACAAACATATGTCAAGTTCACTCTACAAGTTAAGATCATATTGCAATCTTGTGTGTCTATGATCTAGACTACACCCATTGCAATCCATCCTGAGACTCTCAATAAGATCGTTGTCACGAGCGTCAAGGAGTGACTCACCTTGGTTTTCCTTGAACTACATGAATTGTGGGATTCAATCCATGCCGACTTGCCTAAAAGAAGACAAATTTTATCTTAGTCTCAATACTACGGTGACAACAAGCTTCGGCTATAGATGTAGCAATATTAGTCCTCGACTAATCGCACATAGCTTGATAGAATCTCATCTCCACATGCCCCAGACATCAGAGGCGAATGCTTGTGTAAATAAGTCATTTTAGCTTGGTGACATACTACCATAATGCTAACAATTTAAATGAACACAATAAATATGAAATTGGATAAAGATTACAACCAAAATAAGGTGCTCGAAGCGTCAAAATTTGGGCAATCTTTCATTGTCCCTTTTCCTTGGCGGCACCACAACCAAACTCCGACCTGATCCACCTCCAGTGCCCTTGTGTGACCGCACCACCCCTCTGCCGTCTTGGAAACCGTTGTTCCGACCTCTTAGGACCTTTCCACCTAGGCATCCTTCTTGCAAATCTAGAAGAAGATAAAGGCTTGAGAAGGGTCCGATCTTCTTCTTCCTTTTGGTTTTTACATGGACATCGTATCATTTACTTTCCTTATTTTAGTTGTTTGTTTTAGCATTATGTTAGGCTAGATTTAGTTGTATTCGAAGGATAAGTTGAAACTGAGGTTAGGTTTGTTGATTTGACTTGATACTTGATTTTTATCGTATACTACTTGTTTGATTTCTATATAATTATGTTTATTTGTGTTTGATTAGTTAATTGAACCTCCTCTTAGGTGAATGACTACACCTAACTTAGGCAAAAGATGTAGATAGGTTAATTGAATTGAATAGACAAACCAAGTGGATCCTTAGGGTCTGCTCCGGAAGGAGTTACGGAGGGCGAATGGAAATGAGAGTGAACTGCCCGCACCATGTCCCTTTGGTTAACATGATCTAGATAAAAAAATATAGAGCGGAAATATGGTTGATGGAATGGAAATGAACAACTATTTTGTATAAGATTATTTCAAAATTTGTCATCTCAAATTTGGAGTTTAAAATTTAGTTCACACTCTCTTTTCCCTCTCATTCCATTCCATTACATTGGAAATTCTAGAGCAAGACATTAGGAGAATCAGTATGTGGACTTAGGATAATTAAGCCAATAAAATGAGAGTTGAGGTTAATTAACCCAATATGGGGTTTTAGACTAGGTTCTATACCAACATGTGAGGGCTAAGGTTCAGGAGTTTAAGTACAACTAGAATTTTTCCCACAAAATCTAGGAACCATTGTATCGTGGCAATTTGACACTAACCAAGAATTGTGTGGTCGCACAGGGCTCTTTGGCATGCAGTAGTCTACATTCTGGCGCGAGAGCAACCAACATTGATTATCCGAGACTGATGTCACATATTTATATATGGTTTTAGGCCGGACTTTTACCAAAATCATAACTCAAAATCCTTGATTTTACTTGGTTTTATATGATTTTAGTTTGTATTTGTAGAAATTTGGTATTGCTTGGGTTTCATTTTGATTTGTAGGAATTTGGAGCCAAGTCGTAGCGAAAACAGTGAATTTCGGCACGAAACAATGCACGAATCATGGTCCAGAGAATCCCGTGCGACCGCACAGCGAAGTGGTGCGACCGCACCAACTCAGTTCAGACTCGTTGCGTGCGAATCTGACTCAACCATGGTCCAACGACTCTGGTGCGACCGCACAGAATTTCTATGCGACCGCACAGGACTCCAAACCCTACCAAACCCCTATATAATGCGCACCGGATAGCCCCTCTGCCGCCTCGGATCTCACCTACTATGCCTCACCATTCCACCCAAGCATCTCCTTTGCTGGTCCAGAAGTCGATTGGACTTGAGAAGAGGCGTCTTGCCTTCCCTTTTAATTTGGTTTAGCATGGAGATTGTATCTTTGTATTCATTTACTTTCTTTGCTTGTTTTACCATTATGTTAGGCTAGATTTAGATATGTTCTAGAGCAGTGGCGGATCTAGAAAAAATATCTAGGTGGGTCTGACAACCTCTGTTTAAGTCTTCAGCCCCACTTTCGAGTGCTTCAATGGCAAAAAAAATTAGCTGGGGCTAAAGGGGGGCTCCAAGGGCTCGACGGCATGAGGTGGGGCTCTAGCCCCATCCGCCCCGGTGGTAGATCCGCCCCTGTTCTAGAGAATTTGTGGAGACCAATGTTAGGTTTGTTGAATTGATGTAGTACTTGGTTTCTCTTGTGTACTATATGCTTGGTTATTGAATGAAGTTGCTTGTTTGTGTTTGATTGCTCAATTGACCCTCCCTTTAGGTGAATGGCCACACCTAACTTAGGCTAAAGGGTAGATTGTTTAATTGAACCAAGTAGGTAATCAAGGTAGGTTAGGAGCCGAGAGGTGACCAACTTAAGCCTCAAAAGGGACAAGTTTCTACTTAGGCGAGAGTTTAGTAGATGCCTTTGTGAACCAACAAATATACTTAGGATGGTTAAGCCAACATAACGAGAGTTGAGATTTAATGTACCTAATGGGGACTTTAGGATAGGTTCCGCACCAAATATTGTGACCAACATGACGAGAGTTGAGGTTCAAGAGTTTAGGTACGGCTAGACCTGTCCCATACAAGCTAGAAACCAATGTATTGCATCAATCCAGCACTAATCATGGGATGTGCGGTCGCACAGGGCTCTCTGGCCTGCACTTGTCAATGTTTGGTCACGAGAGTGAGAAGCATTGACAGCCCATGGCCTAACCAAGGTTGAAACTGAACCCCTAGGACATTTTTATACCGAATTGCAATCAAATTACCAACAAAAACAACTTGTTTCTTTCTTGTTTGTTGTTATCCTTTGGTTCTAGAACTTGTTAAGCCAAATTGTTAGCCTTTACTTTTAGTAATTGTTGCATTAAGTTTGTTAGTCTCCCTCTTGAAATTGCTAGATTTAGACTTTGTGAAATTGTAAGTCCGGTACTTGTGTATCCGTCCTTGTGGATTCGACCCCAATTGTACCAACGATTTACCGTACGCTTGCGGTTAATTTAGGACACTTTTAGATATTAGTTTATCACACATCAGAGACCTAAACAAAGTGGAAACTAAATCACTAGAACAATTTTATACCATATTTGACTTCCAAAATAATTGTTAATAAGGAAAATCTTGGATCTGAAATGATATCGTTTGAAATTAATGGTAGAATTAAGATAAACAATAATTATTATTTTAGTCAATTAGCCACCATCAAATCTCTCTAATAACGCTAAACAATTCAATTTAGATATACCGAAAATAATGTAGACTCACTTTATCCTTGCGTAGATGGTACGTAAGTTTTTGTGCATTTTGTCTTACATAGGAAGTGGAATACTACTTGTAACAAATGATAGAAGTTAAAATCATGATAATATTTCTTAATAACAACTAAAATCGTTTAATTTATATAAAATAATAAAATTATGAATATAAAATTTACAAATGAAAGAGCAGAAATTATTAGACGAAAACGATAGTACTGATATTTTGTAACAAAAATAATTATACCCTCTAAAATAAAAAAAAAAACAAAGTATGATCAACAATTTTAAATTGAGCACAACTGTATATAGAGATAATGCTACGGCTGTGACAGTAGCGCTACAGAGTCTTTTTCTTTTTTTCTCGGGTTTCGATTGACTTTGATAAGCTGGTGCTCGTTGAGGAAACACGTGAGTGGTGACTAGTGAGCCATTGTCTTCTCTCTCTCTCCAAGACGAAAGGAAACTTTTGACCTTTAAATTAGTATCAAAATGTACGAGCTACATTAAAGAAACTAAAATGTTACTTCCCTGAAATTTCTTTATGGATCGACAAAAGTTGCTTCCTTGAAATTGCTACATGAAACCAAAATGTTACACTGGACATATAGTTCTCATTAAAAAAAATTAATTTGATCCAAGTAAGCTCAAATTAATAGTTAAAATTTTGACAAAAGCAATTATTTATTCTTAATTTAAATTATTTAAGAAACAATAATTTATTCGTGTAAATATAAAATTATTTAATGAACAATCAAATTATTTAATAAGTAATTTATTGATGTTAATTTGAAATTATTATGAATAGTCAAACATATTAAATGAACATTATAAATAAGTAACTTATGTATGATAAATGTTCTGGTGCTACAACTTTAGAATGCCACCAAATACCACAACTTAACTTTTCATCAATAATTAAATTTTTTTAAATTTAAATGCTGAATCTAAATCGTTGATCTTATGCAACTAAATGAGCGATGCGTTTCCATATAAATTTTATTAAATTTGAAGTTAATTTTATATTTGATCAAGATGTTAAAAAATGAACGAATCTTGTTAACTATGGCAGATTAATTATAATTCGTTCATAGTTTAACCTCTTTATCAAATATTAAAACTAACTTCATATTTTATAAAACTTATATGGAAATGCATCGCACGTTAAGTTGTACAAGATCAACGGTTTGGATTCAATATTTAAATTTTAAAAATTTTAATTATTGATGAAAAGTAAAGTTGTGGCATTTGGTGGCACTCTAAAGTTGTGGCACCAGAACCTTTCTCCTTATGTATTCATGTAGGAGAAAGTTTAATATGCATTATAGTGCATAGGACTTTCTATGCATCGCGAATTTTTTCAAGGGTACTTTTATAAATTGACAAATCTAATCTACATATTGAAATCTCATAGCAAACCAAATTTTACTATTTTTTTTGAATTTTTTAAAGCATGTCATTTTTGGAATGTTGTAAATAGTATAACATTCCAAAATGACATGTTTTAAAAAATTCGAAAAAATAGTAATAAAATCTAAAAAATTGTAAAATTTGATTTTCTATGAGATTTCAATATGTAGATTAGATTGGTTAAATTAGATTTATCAATTTACAAACCCGCGAAAATATCCGCGGTGCATAGAAAGCTCTATACACTATAGTGCATATTAAACTTTTCCATTCATGTAAATGTAAAATTATTTAATGAACAGTCAAATTGATTATTAACCTATTTATAAATAAGCAATTTATTAATGCAATTTTAATTTATTCAATGAACAGTCAAACTTATTAAGCGAACAGTATAAATAGGTAATTTATTCATATAAATATAAAATTATTTAATAAGTAATTCATTAATGTAAATTTTAAATTTTGTAATTAACAGTTAAACATATTTAATTTATGCACAAAAATTTTAATTTGTGCTATTAATGAGGTTATTTATGTTATACACTCTTCTAAATCAACACTGCTATGCATGAATAACTCATAATTTCAGAATGTACGACGTATAGTACACCTCATAAGTTTTTGGTCATTTTTTAAATATGGTAAAATGTTTGGTATTATATGGAAACGCATCGCTCGTTAAACTAAATAAGATCCTCAGTTTGGATTTAATGTTACAATTTTAAAATTTGAAAAAAAAATAACTTAATAGCAAAATATTGGCATTTAGGGGTAACTAAAATGTTGATAGCGGAACCTTGCTCATTAATAATTTGGTAGATTTCAAATCAATTTTCAAATAATAATAATAATAATGTTGATGATGATGATGATGTGTTTAGGGCAACTACCACACTATGAACGTGCAAAGGCTCGTCCACACCTCAAGTGTCAAGGTTACCTTGCAAATTTACGCCGTAAATGGGAGGCCACCATTTTTACAATCCTTTACAATGGGGAACTAATTAGCTTGCTTAATTTCTATGAAGTTTGAACAGTAGTGTTTCATTTGACGTGCTTGTAAATTATAATGCAATGTTTCATTAGAATAATTTATTATATGTGGGTTTGTTTGGATGGTATGGGAATAAGGAAGAAATAAGAATTTATGTGCGTTTGGATAGGTGTGGGAAGAAGGGAAGAAAGAAAGAAGTGGAAAAAAGTATTGGGAAGTGTGTAACTTTGTGAAGAGTTTGGATTGTTTATAATTTTTTTTTCTTCCCATCTTCCTTCTTCCTCTTCTTCTTCTCTCATCCAAACGCACCCTATAGGAAGAAAACATTGGGAAGAGTGTTATTTCGGGATTAAGAAATGTTGTTTGGATGGTGAGTTAGGAATAAGCAAAGTAATATTAATTTGTAATAAATTATTAAAAATTATTATTTTAATATTAAATAAAGTACTAATTAAAGAGCACACAAAATTTCATTTAGCTAATTTTATTGAAATTATGTATATATAATTGTTAGAAGAAGCTATTTCTAGGAAGAAGTTATTCTTAGATCTGGCTGTGTTTGGATGGTGGGAAGTGGGAAGAAGGAATAAGGAATAAGGAAATTTTTTCAATAAATTTATTTCTAATCATCCAAACTCTTCACAAAAGTTACACACTTCCCAATAAATTTACCCCTTCCCAATAAATTTCTTCCCTTATTCCTTCTTCCTACCTTATTCTCAACACATCCAAACGGAGCCAGAAAGAAGCTATTATTCTGCTTATTTCTAACTTGTTTGCATGCTTAGAAAGAAACTATTTCTAGGAGGAAGCTATTTTTCCTTATTCGCATACCATCCAAACGGCCCCACATGGCTATTTCGTAGGGCCATTGAACAAGATCTTGCTTATCTAGATTTCTCTCGTGTCGATCCACTTCATCTAGTACCGTAGTAGAACTTATTGATCGAATTACTAAAACGTTTAATTGATTTCCTTCAACTAGTGTCTATTTCACAGAATAATATAAGGCTGAAAGAAAATGAGAAAACTTTCTGCTGTATCATATTAAGCCTTGTAGTGTTAATTTGTACCTCTCACACACTGTTTGATTGACCCCAGTTTGTAAACGTAAGGGGAAAAGAACTAATTGCCTCACAAAATACTTATTGATGTTTTGTGCTTTGTGGGAGCCTTGAATGATGAGAAAGGCTGACAACTTATTATTGATGCAGTTAAGTTCTCATCAGCATGATCTTAAATAATAGGAGTAAATCATTCCATTTATTTGGGCATCATCAGAAGAGTACACTAGTTTTAGGCAAACTTTGAGTAGTTTGCAGCTCTTGACATATCCAGGCTCAGTGCATCCTGTATAGTAAAAGGCAAACTTTGTACCAAACTTTTAAAATGATACAACTTCGCCATTCAACATAGTTTTGACAATTTTATAACAAGAAGCTTATTTACGAATGTCATCAACATGTCATTTGCTGGGTTCAAAAGACCCAGAGCTCTTACAAGATACATAATCAACAACAATAATACAACAACACAAATTTTGTACAGCACAAAAAAGTTATATAAGAAAAACACAACAATTTTAAAATACTGAGCTACTTCATCTAAGATAATTTTGATATAATTCTTCTATTTACAAAATCAAGAAATCTCCCTAACTTCCCATATTTTTATCGTACCATCATCACTTGCAGATGCAAGAATTCTTTGATCCTGCGTGTTTGTTTGGTTGTTTGTTATATTAGTTACAATAAGATTAGTGAATTGCAAAGTAAAAAAACGTGAAATCTAGCCACCCCCAATAATATATCTTTCCTGCCTATGTATTCCTCATTTGGTCTGTTAGATCTATTAACAGGACACCTGGTTGACGCCATAAATTGTCACAAGCTAAACCTGCTTTGTTATTACTTTGATATAGCCTTCATTTGTCATTTGAAACCATCATAATTATATTAATATCAAGAACAATAATATTGATTTCTTAACCTTGGGATTCCACCGAACAGAGTTAATATCCATATCATGGGCTTTTTCCTTCTTCAAAAGCAGTCTATATGATGGTTCCTCGATCTGCATGTTTTAACAATAAAGAAAATATCAGATGTCTATTCTTTTGAATTGTTTCATTAATATGAGTTGAAAAGCATTGTTTCTAGTATTGCTTAATGAAAATAAAATCCCTAATAAGTGAACTACTATTTGTTTCTCATTCCAGGCTACAAAGTTCAGATGACCATATAGGAAAAATAGTTTAGGATAACATGAGTCATTATGCTCCTTCGATATATAGAGGAATAAAAAGACTTAATTACCGAGTTGCCCTTCTCCTCCACAAAAAGGCAAAGGGCATCGTCACCAGCACCACTTGCTATGATACCCTCACTGTTTATAAAAAATCATACTACAATTAAATTTTAATTTTTAAGAGAATTATGCATTTGGTTCTTACCATTACAGAAACAAAACATACAGATTCACTAATAAATAGCAGGACATAAGTAAGCAGACACCACCTCCAATCTGAAACAGAATGATGCTTGCTTGAAGGTAAAATTTGCAAAAATTCAAAAGAAATGAATACCTTGACCAGTGAGCTGAAAAGATGGTACGGCCATGATATCCAGACAAGGTGCAAAGATGCCTCCTGAAATAGATCAACACCTCATTGTGAGATCACAAAATTCAAGGACCGAAAATTGGCAAATCTAAATAAATAAACAATTCTAATACATACCAAGATGCAAAACCTTCAGTGTCTGTTTGAGAAATGGCGCTACTGGTATCCCATATTTTGAGAGTAAGGTCATCACTACAAAATTTTAAAAAAAAAAAAAGTGAAGATCATACTAAGGTTTTCTTTCTGTACCATTGAGGAATTATGGATATAAACAAAGTATACCTTGAAGTGACCATTCTATCTCCACTAGAGTTGAAAGCAACAGACCAGACTGTTGAAGCATGCCCACTGTGCATAAAGAACAGAACACAAATCATACCCAAAATCAACACCTTCATCTGTACATAATTATATTTCATGGTAATAGGAGCATTGAAGGAATAATTCTATAACTTTCTGTACCTGCTCCCTTCATTTAAGGTCTGCACGCAATGCCAATCGTCACTATCTCCATCCTCTGCCCATACCTATTAGTCTCCACATAAATATATTTATGTGAGAAACAAAAGTAGGTGCATCATTGTCATCCGGAAAAAAAAAAAAATTATATATATATACTTGTGACTCAAAATCTCTAAATTCTACAACATCCCAGCATAACAAGCAATATCAAGCAGGGGCCCACAAAACTTAAGGAAATACAATAAACTCCTCTCGTTCCCCGTGCATCAACAATCATAAATTTCAGACTGTTGAATTGATGAACTTATCTGCATGAAATTTGTTTGTTATGTTATATATATATGTCCAAAATATACCTACAAAGTTACATTTTAATTTTCAACATTATTTGTGTCTATGCATGATCGGTGTTCTTTAAGGCAACAATAAAGTATCCCAAAATTAAATTAAAGAAATGGAAAACAAAGATAGAAGCATACCTTAATGGAGTTGTCATAGCTGACAGAGACCAAAACATCAACCAAAGGATGCCACTGCACCATCTTTACATCTTGTGAGTGGCCTTGAAGCACAGCCACACAATCATATTCATCTCCAGGTTGTACCTCCCAAATCCACACAGTCTTGTCTCTGCTACATGTCGCCAGAAACGTCCCTGAGCTGCTCCAAGTGACACTCTTCACCTCATTTTCATGCCCCTAACCAATACATTCATAATAAAATTCTGTTGCAAAATTGTAAAAACAGCTTCTATCTTTAAAATGAGATGCCAAAAAGCCATTATTTTTAGCATTTGGAAAATAAAAAAGGCCGCCTCAATTGGAAATTTAAGACTTTAGCCCTTCCATTTGATTTTTAACAAAATTAGTACTACTATACTCATATGACAAGTCTGATGCTAGTTCACCATTCAAATTTTGAAAACTGAAAAGAAATTACGAAAAGGTGATCTGACTAGATGTATTTTGTCATTTATCTAGGACCATCCATGAAAAATGGAGGTAGTAACTTTGGAAACTTAACCGGCTCTGATAATTACCTCCAGGGTAGCCACACATTCAAAATCTCCACCAACATACTTCCAGATTGCAGTAGTGGAGTCAAAGCTAGCTGTGGCCAAAAATTTACCACACGGTGACCAAGCACAAGATCTGACGGTGCGAGTATGTGTATCTTCTAGAATAGTCTAAAAAAGTCAAAAACATAAAAGAGCAAATACTACAGTCCAGTTCATTGACAGCACCAGGTTATGGCAACACAAAGAAAAAATGATGATGAATGGGTAATCATTATCATTGCTTCAGAATAGTAAATAAACTGTAACTAGTATAGACAACTTGACAGTGGCGGTGAAGGGACATATATGAGATGCTGATATTGTAACAATGAGATATGGTATGCAACAATGAATATTCCCATTTTTTTTTTCTTCTTTTCCTTTTTCTAGTTGTGCATTGCATAATTGAGGAATACCAGCAAGTTGCAAGTTTGCCTATTCATTTTGTTTGCTTGCACAGTAGAAAGACACAAAATTTTCCTTTCTTGCTGGCCAATTGGATCACTGGTTTACCATATTTCGGGAGGGGTTTCCCATTTTGAATTTAATTTAATCTCAATTTTGGATTAGAAGATATATATCATATCATCATCAGCATAAATGAGATGAGATGAGATGAGATGAGATGAGGGTTGGTTGAAAGTTGAAAGAAAGAAGCAAAACTTGGTAGAGCCTACATAACATTAACATAGCATTATTGTATTTTATATGACATACCGAGCAGTCCAAGCGATGGGTGGGACCCATCTGCCAGATGCGAAGGGTCTTGTCGCCGCTGCAGGAGGCCAGCATAGCGGATGCGCCTCCGCAGTTGTGCGGGGCCGGGTTCCAAGCGAGGCCCCAGACCCGATCGGCGTGGCCTTGGAGCTTCTGAAGCTCCTTCAGGTCAACGTTGGAATCCAATAATTCCATCAAGGTCTGAGAAGAGGAGACTCGGAACTCAGAACTCAGAAGAGAAGAGGTCAGAACGAAGAGAAGAGCCCGTGAGTGAGGGGGAGTTAGAGAGTCTCTATCTATCAGAGAGAGTGAGAGACGAGACAATTCGATCAAGACCTTCAGCCCACTTCCAAGCCCATCCATTATTAATTCCACCGAAATTTTAAAAAATAATATTAAAATAATATAATCTAATAAAATTAATATCAATTTAATCAGTTTAATATAAATAGTATCGTAAGATCGGAATCCTGGATTCCGAACTTTAGATCGGATTCCTGGATTCCGATCTAACGTTAGATCGGATTCTCGGATTCCGATCTAACGTTAGATCGGAATCCAGGATTCCGATCTAACCTTTATATATATATGGGGTTTCCGATCTGATTTCGCTGCCGCTCTCGCTCTCTCGGACGCAATTCGACGAGAACAGTAAGTTTTTTTTTTATTAATTTAATTATTTATTTATTTAGTTTATTAGTTTATAATTTAGTTAATTAAATAAAAAAATAGAAAAATATTGGAAATATATTAAAAAAATCAGAAAAAAATCAGAAAAAATTTGTATGTAATTTATTAATTATATTGGATATATTTTTTGTCTTTTTATTTGTTTATTCACTACTTAATTAATTACAAAAATAGATAATAAATTGTAAAATTATTTTAAAAATACCGAAAAATAAGAAAAATTTTTTCTGATACTTGTGATTTATGTGGAAATTTATGTGTAATTAATTTAATTTTTTTATTTTTTTTTGCTTTTAATAATTAAGATTTTGATAATTAAATATGGGAAAAATTAGAAAAATGATAATAATTGATGGTATTAATTAAAAATGTAGGTAAAAAATTGTTTAGAAGAGAGTCAATTCCTTTCTACTCCAGGTTAGCTTTTTTATATGTTTATTTTATTATTGTTTGAATAGAAATGTTTGTGAATTGCTTGTAGATTGATTGATGGATTGTAAAATTGTGAAATGCAATGATTGTAAAATTGTGAAATGCAATAATTGAATTATTGATTCATTGATACTTGTGAAATGGTTTGTGAAATGCAATGATTGTAAAATTTGAATGATTTATTCAAATTGGGTTGGGTTGGGTTCAAATTGGAATGAAATTGGGTTGGGTTGGGTTGGGTTCAAATAGGGTTGAAATTGGGTTCTAATTGGGTTCTGATTTTTTGGAAAACTCTCCCGGTACAGGGGAGATGCTGCCGAAATTTTTATAGATTTTATACTTTATTAAATTTTAATTGCAGTAACAGTCGAAATGCCACCGCGAAGAAGAATACCAGAGGATCCACGTCGATCCACCAGGCGTCGAGGAGATCCTGGCGCATCTACATCAGGAGGAGATCCTGGCGCATCTACATCAGGAGGAGATCCTGGCGCTTCTTCATCTGCCCCCCCTGCTGCCCCCCCCCCGTTCCTCTTCCTGCTGATCAGCTTCTGCATCTCAGTCAGTCTGAGCTTCGAGGCGTACGAGTAAGTTTTTTTTTATTTATATATATAGGAAATATAGGGTTTATGGTTTAAGGAAATAATAAAATTTTTTAATTTATGTAGTTAATTTTTGTACATAGTGAATAGTATATATAGTAAATAATATGTTTTTTAACTTATTTAGGCGTGGACGCCCGAAATGCATAAGGCAAAAATGATACGAACCGAGGAGGTGGACCAGCGTCTTGTGACATTGGGCCTTATTCATTTCGTTGAGTTAGGTCACATGCCATTGGATCGTTCCATGATACAGGGACACATATTTTGATCAGCCGAGACCCAGCCAGCCTATTGTGCGGAGCAGACGGACGGAGAGTCAGCCATCCACACAGCCGCCCATCCACCCATTTACACAGCCACCCATATCCACTGGCGAGTTACCGACACCACCAGGCCCACCTCCTGGTCCATATCCAGACCCACCTACCCATTATGAGTACCAGACCCAGTACCCACCATACCAGACACAGTATCCGACACAGTATCCACCTGGACCAGCACCATATTCTCAGGGCGAGCCTATGTTGAGCCCGGGTGACGCTTTTTTGTCATCCATTGGAGTACATTTGGACGAGCCGTACACACCTCCAGTTCATCCATCTCCTTTCGGTCAGAGCTATGGTTCATTTGGTCAGACATATGGCGGAGCCTCTTCTTCTAGTGCACCGCCTCGTCATTCCACTCCTCAGATGGCTCCTCGTCCACCACCTGTCGGACTTGCTCGCGGACGAGACCCCCGTCAGCCGCCAGGTCCTCCGTATATTTGGTCCCCTAGTGAGGGGAGGTGGATCCACCGTACTGGACATATTTAGGATTTATTTGTATTTTATATTTTATTTACTTATGTATGACTTATATATTTATGAGTTCTATATTTATGACTTCTATATTTGTATTTGTATTTCTATAACAAAGGACCAAGATAGTCACACTTTGAACTGAAAAAACAGCTTTAGATTCAAAAAGTTTGGCGCTAGAAAAGTATGAAATACGCTCTGAAAAATTCTAACAAAAATACTGAGCTGTTAATTGGCGGACGAATTTTCCTAAACTTAAATTTCAAAATTTTTAGGCGTACCATTTGTTCAAAACAAAAATGACAAAGGACCAAGATAGTCACACTTTGAAATGAAAAAACAGCTCTAGATTCGAAAAGTTTGGCGCTAGAAAAATATGAAATACGCTCTGAAAAATTCTAACAAAAATACTGAGCTGTTAATTGGCGGACGAATTTTCCTAAACTTAAATTTCAAAATTTTTAGGCGTACCATTTATTCAAAACAAAATTGACAAAGGACCAAGATAGTCACACAATCAAATCAATACTTTTTCTTTTTTTTTTACTGTTTTCAATTTAAGTAAATTAATAATTATATTTTAATTAAATTCATGCAACTGGTAAAGTCTGGAAAAGAACTGCAAAAGGACAGGCGTGCTTTGATAAAAGCTCAAAAGTATACTGATGCCTACCTAAGCACTGCAAAAGGACAGGCGTGCTCTGATAAAAGCTCCAAAATTATACTGATGCCTACCTAAGCAAAGCAAAAAGGACAAACGTATTCTGATAAAGTCTGAAAAGTATACTGATGCCTACCTAAGCTATGCAAAATGACAAACGTATTCTGATAAAGTCTGAAAAGATATCACATTATATTTATTAATTTTAAATAATTGCAAGTCTAAACTGATCTATAAAATTATTTTTCCTCAGCAAAAATATGTCACACCCACTCAATCCTTCTTCCTTCAACATTCACTACCATGGAGAAAGGAAATACCTCCGACAGTGAAGTGCGGGAATGGCCATCTACTCGACATGAGTACTTGCCAAATTACAAACATTCCCCTGCCAATCCAAATGAGATCGAAAAAGGAGATTATCATGCGATATGTAATAAATGTTACCGCAAATTCGACTACAATATCCATTCGCAATATGGTGGCGAGTGGCCATTATACACCCATTATCAGTGGCACATTCATGGTGGCCCAGAAAGAGACCGCAGGGAGAGATTGCGACATTACCTTACTAAACCTGAGTCGAGCAACTCTGAACTCTATAAAAAGTACTACACAGAACCTGAACCGATGCCGGAACTCAAACCGTGGAAACCAGATCCTACACCCATGATTGTTTACGAAAGCATATACGATTTTCGTGGAGACCACACAGTGAGTTGTACAAAGTGTGGTCAGGTTTTCAATTTCAAAGATACCATTTTGCGTGACCACTACGATGAACACAAGAAACAAGAAGAGAGGGATGAAATTGTAAAGAGATTCAGAGTGAAAGAACAATGGTTCGAAAGGAGAAGAATGGAAGAAAAGGCCGCCGAAGAGAGCCGGAGGTTGCAACAAGAAAAAATTGGAAAAAAAATTAAGGAGAGCCTAATCAAGATCAAGAAGAGAGATGAACAACGCAAAATTGCAGTGGCTAGAATGGCTGAGATTGAGCAACAAGAAGCCGAGGCAGCTTTCTGGAACGAAGCCGCTCAATTCGCAGACAACCCGGCTGCGAATAATCAACAAGAAAATGATGAGGCTTTTTGGAACGAAGCAGCTCAACTCGCCGACAACCATGGTGCCAGTAATCAACAAGAAATGAATGCGGAAGAAGATCAACCCTGGTGGGAGGAAATTCTGCAACATGTAGATGATCAAGATCTCTAAGTTTATTTATTACTTTGTTTTTAAGTACCCTGGTGTGTTCATTTATTTTAGTGTGCTAAATTATATTATGATTTTCATGTATTTTTCCCTTCTTTTATTTTAGTGTGCTAATCTATATTATGGTTACAAAATTCAATTCTTCTTCTAATGGTGAACATATACATAAAACAAAGTGAACATATAAACGATCTAAGTGAACACATACAAATAAATAAGTTCTATAAAAATAAATTATTACATAAATATTATGAATTAAATGAAATAAATCTAATATTTAATTATAAGTTTATATTATAATTATTGCCATAAATAAATTATTACATAAAGTATTATGTACTTATTATGTACAATATTTAACATAATTGAAAATTTTTAATATTAAAAATAAAACCATCCATATCAAATTAATATCAAAACTTTAAATATTAAAATATTATTCATAAAATAGAATTATATTATACTAACATTCTTCAAAATATATATTTAATTAATGTTTATAATATATTAATTTAATATTAAAATTTTATATATTTAATTAATGTTTATAATAGAAGTAAAATAAAATATATTAATTTAATATCTTATCTTCAAAATATATTACTAAAATTTCATAATATATTAATTTAATATTAAAATTTTATATATTAAATTAATTTTTATAATAGAATTACAATAAAACCATGAAAAAGGCAAATTTGAGCAGTTACAGCACTGTTCGGAATCTGGGATTCCGATCTAACGTTAGATCGGAATCCGAGAATCCGATCTAACGTTAGATCGGAATCCAGGAATCCGATCTAACGTTCGGAATCCAGGATTCCGATCTTACGATACTATTTATATTAAACTGATTAAATTGATATTAATTTTATTGGATTATATTATTTTAATATTATTTTTTAAAATTTCGGTTAATTCCACCTCCAACACTTCAGCCCATATGTGATATGTCGTATGAGCCGAAATTTTAAAAAATAGTATTAAAATAATATAATCCAATAAAATTAATATCAATTTAATCAGTTTAATATAAATAGTATCGTAAGATCAGAATCCTGGATTCCGACCGTTAGATCGGATTCTCGGATTCCAATCTAACGTTAGATCGGATTCTGGGATTCCGATCTAACGTTAGATCGGAATCCCAGATTCCGATCAAACGTTTACGATCTAATTCTGCTCCGGACCTCCTTTCCGCGCGCGAGCACAGTAAGTTTAATTTTTTATTTATTTATTTTATTATTTATTTATTTAGTTTATTAGTTTTTAATTTAGTTAATTAAATAAAAAAATAGAGAAAATATTGAAAAAATATTTAAAAAAATCGGAAAAAATGAGGAAAAATAAAATTTAAATTTATATGTAATTTATTAATTATATTAGATTTTTTTTGTCTTTTTATTTGTTTATTCACTACTTAATTAATTAGAAAAATAGATAATAAATTGTAAAATTATTTTAAAAATACGGAAAAATAAGAAAAATTCATATGAAAATTTATGTGTAATTAATTAATTTATTTTTTTTTTGCTTTTAATAATTAAGATTTTGATAATTAAATATGAGAAAAATTAGAACTGAAAAAACAGCTCTGAATTCGAAAAGTTTGGCGCTAGAAAAATGGAAAATACGCTCTGAAAAATTCTAACAAAAATACTAAGCTGTTAATTGGTGGACCAATTTTCCTAAAATTAAATTTCAAAATTTTTAGGCGTACCATTTGTTGAAAACAAAAATGACAAAGGACCAAGATAGTCACACTTTCAACTGAAAAAACAGCTCTCGATTCAACTTAGTATTACGAATATTACAATTATTTTTCACATCACATAAAAGTACAATTCAACTAAATAATACATTATCACCACAAAAATTACAATTATTTTCTTCCTCCTCTTGCAAAATTAGTTATTCTTGCGCCAAGACGTAAAATTCCACCACGTATTCCGGTTTGTGCTCTGCTACTCGATGCTCCTTGACTGTCCCTTGTAATTGATGTCCCCTGACTTGTGACATATCTAGCAGAACTTGAGCGTGGATCCACGCTAATGGAATTTCGGCGTGGTTCATTTTCTCCTATACCAAGACTAATACGACTTTGAGTTCGTGGATCTACGCTAACAGAACTTCGGCCAGGTTGAACTGGCTCCCTGGAAAAAGAACTTTCACCTCGGTTACCTGTTGAAGGCGGAGCTCTATTCCTTGTACTTGTTCGTCTATGCGTGTTGGCACGCCTACCAGATTGAAGTTCCTCCAAAGAGATAGGTGGTTGTGGGTTGTTGTCCTCTGTGGTTCTTCTTTTTTTATTTTTATTATTTCGCATTGCATCCATCCACATCCAATCACGGTCCTTCTTTCGCCGCCCCCGATTAATCATATTCTTATCAGGGAACACCACAGGTCCATCGTAGCGAGGCCAGTTCTCTTCGTCTTCATAGCAGTGGAAGTCACTTGATGACCATATTTTAACCATGTTCTCTGTACTATATAGTGGGTCTATAAATTCATCTACTTCCCATCTATATGTACCGCATATGGCAACAACATGAGCACATGGTATTCCGGTCAGTTGAGGTTTTTGACATTTGCACGTCACACGCCTAGTCGGTAGTTGAGGATCTTCCGGTTGATAATTTCGGTTGATGAGAACTTTGTACTTCCACGTTCTTTCAGGGAAATCTTTCTCGTTGGGCACCTGTACTTCGAACTCTCCACGTTCAACATCAATTGTTACCACAGTCATCAGCGCTGTAAATATTAAAATATATAAAAAAAATATGTAAATATAAATGAAGGTTAATTTTAGGTAAAGTGTACAACGGTAATCCTTACCCGCTTTAAGAGTATGCTTCATGACTTTTAATTGCACCTCTTTTGGCCACCGTTCTCCATCTGCCTGTCTTCCCAATGCTATTTGCTTCCTTTCATTAAACCACTGCACAGTCTTATACCAAGTGCCTTCTACGAGTCCAACAACTGGGAGTCTTCTCTCAACCTTGTACCGGCTATTTAGACTTTCAGATCCGTTACTAGTCATAAGACCCCAACGTGCACCAGTGTCAAAAGTTTGTGCCCACCTCTCTGGTCTCATTCGCTCATTGGTATCTGTCTTGTTTTCTTTACCACACTTCTTAAGATAATCGATAACTTCAGGGTTTGTCACTCGGAGTTCTTCCCACATTTTCATGAATGGCCGTTTCTTTTTCTTGTTAGCCAACTTATTTCTAAATTTGTGTGGTATACCTTTGTCTTTACCAGAAACCTTGTACACATTTTCACATAAATGTTGCATACAATACCGATGTACGGCCAATGCAGGCTCCGCACTTTCTTGCCATCCGTACTGTGGTCTTTTAAACATGTTCCTTATTCCCCAATGACGGTCTGAGACAACACAAAATTTTTTTGGTCCCACCACTTGTTCCCTTAGAAATTTCATGAACCAACCCCAGCAAGTTTCATCCTCCGTTCTCACTAAAGCAAATGCTAACGGAACAAGCCGTTGCTCAGGATCGTAACCGCAAGCCGCTAAGAATTTACCCTTATAGCGACCTGATAAGAAAGAGGCATCAATGCTAATCACGGGCCTAATATACGGAACCGCCGCGATACAAGGCCCGAATGCCCATGCTGCTGCTTCGAACATAGCTCTGTTCGGATCACCTACGCTTTTAAACAACCACTTTATCTGCGTGCCGGGTGTCGTCCTCTGTATAGCCAATAAAAGACTCGGTAGTTTGTTGTACGAATCTTCCCATGAACCAAAAAGATGTTCGATTGCTCTTTCTCGTCCCCGCCAAATCTTGTTATAAGTGGGCACCACATTCGGGTATTCTTTCTCCAGTAGAGATTTAACGTCGGGTAAGAAAATACCGACATCTCTCTTTACTGCATTTGTAATACAGTTGGCAATAACCTCAGCCGTTAAATTATCATGTGTGAAGTCTCCGGCCCTCCTCACGCATGTATGCTCGTGTTCATTCGTTATTATCTTCCAAAATTTGCCTTCTCTTTCTGTACGGGCATACATACGCCACTTACAACCATATTCCTTACAGTTCAATATTAATTTTTTCGGAGAACTAGCAGTGGTTTTATGTTGTACATTTAAACGTAATGAGTATTTTTGACACTCTCCTATGAGTTGCTCTTTCGAGAAAAAAATTGTCCCTTCTGCTAATGGCCCTGATCCATGAGGTTGAGACGGTTGAGGTACGGAATTTCTATACTCAGAAATATCTAGAAATTGCCCTACGGGATGGTATGTTTCTGTCCTTCCTGTAAGGTAATACTGGTGATTGGGGTTCACGTTTGATTGGGGTCCACCATCGATTCCCTCTGACTCACGTTTGATTGGGGTTCACGTTTGACCGGGACCTCGGTCGTATAAATCATCGAGTCGACGTGTTTCTTCTTCGTTTTCTTCGTTTACTTGAACGACATCTTCTTCTTCTTGTGGCCGGCCGTGCCTACTAATACTACTACCACCATGTTCTTGCCTACTACTACCACCATGTTCCCAAGTGCCTTGACCGGTGTAAGACTCGTAGTATGTACCTTCTTCTTCCTGAAGTGTACTATCACGAGGATCTATACTGTTAGGGTCCCAAGGATCCCAATCTAATGTAATGGTTTCATTCTCTTCTTCTTGATTGGTTGCATTTGGTTGTTGGTGTTCTTCTTCCTCATAATTTTGTTGTTCATTATAATTATAATTATAATAACCACCTAATTATAATAAAAAAAATGTGTTACAATCACATACAAAAATTGTAGTTAAATAATAACGTAGTTAATATTGTAGTAATCACATACAAAAACGTAGTTAATAACGATATTAAATATTACTTATTAAAAGTCATTTCTAGAAATTGTTCTTATTTATGTTTTTATGCATAGTTAATATTAATAAAATATGATTTTCAATATGATTTTAATTATTATTTATAAATCGTATTTTCATAGTTATTATTATTCTATAGTTAATATGATTTTAATATGATTTTAATTATTATTCTATAATTATTATTTTCATAGTTAATATTAATATAAATATATATATTTAAGCACATAATTCTATTATTCAAAATTAAATGTCACATAATTAAATTCAAAATTAAATTTACCTTGTGCCGGAAGTAAATCGACATGCATTTCTAGACCATCAAGTCGCCTTGCCTCAAAGCACTCGTGTTGAACGTATCGCCATTCATTTTGAGAGTTCACCGGCAAAATAATTTGTTGAAACCTTCCGTCCATAATTACGTTGAAACGCGAAACAATTCTCAAATTGAACTCACCTTGATAAATTCCCAATGAGGACAAAATTATTTGTTTAATAGATTCATAATCAGTTTGTGGAAAAACATCAAAACGAAAATTATTTGCTGGATTAAAGGGAGATTGATTGACAAAAACACTAATTGAATACATTTCTATATGACTAAGAATTAATTGGAAAAGATAGATGATATTAAGATTGTGATAACGACCAACTATTTATAGTGATAAGATCGGAATTTGAGATTCCGATATTAGCAAATAGATTTAAAACTTCACGTCAATTCCCTATCAAATCAAATAATGTGCCGTTGTGTGGCGAACTTATTGCTTAGATCAGAATCCAGGAATCCGATCTAACATTAGATCGGAATCCAGGATTCCGATCTAAGCATGTCAGGAATCCACCGCCCAATCAAATCAGTTTTTAGTCTTTTCCCTTTTCCTTTATTTATTTTATTAAATTAATAATATTTATTATAAATATTTTAATTATATTAATTAATAAATTAAAATTAAAATATATATATTATATTTTTTGTAATTAAAATTAATTTTAATTTTATCATATGCATTAATTAAATTAAATTAGTTAAATTATATTAGTTAAATTATATTAGTTAATAATCATATTTTAATTAAAATTGTAAAATTAAATTAATAATTTATATTGTTTTGTAAATAGAAGTAAAGTAAAATAAAATAAATTAATAATTATATTTTATATATAGAAGTAAAATAAAATATATTAATTTAATATTTTATCTTCAAAATATATTACTAAAATTTCATAATATATTAATTTAATATTAAAATTTCATATATTTAATTAATGTTTATGATAGAAGTACAATAAAACCATGAAAAACGACAAAATTTCCTGTTACTGCACTGTTCGGAATCCAGGATTCCGATCTAACGTTAGATCGGAATCCCAGAATCCGATCTAACGTTAGATCGGAATCCGAGAATCCGATCTAACGTTCGGAATCCAGGATTCCGATCTTGCGATACTATTTATATTAAACTGATTAAATTGATATTAATTTTATTGGATTATATTATTTTAATATTATTTTTTTAAATTTCGGTCGTATGAGTTTAGGCCTGTCAAAACGGAATAAAAAAACGTGGTGCCGTTTCATTTTCAGAAGTGAAACGGAATGTGGCACCAAATTCTCTGCCATTTCAAAAAATGAAACGAAAACGAAACAGATAATTATACCGTTTTACCGAAATATAACACAGAAATAAGGAATTATAATGGAAAATAGAAACGAAACGGAATATGGCACCAATTTTCTCTGCCGTTTCGAAAACGAAACGGAAACGAAATGGTATTTTTGGTTCCATTTCTGAAACGGCACGAAAACGGAATGCGTCTATTCCGTGTGCGTTTGGCACGTTTGCCAGGTCTATATGAGTTGAGTATGTATATTGTATGACTTTAAATTTATTCATTTCTTAATGTTGCTTCTTTTATTTCTTAATCATCGTTCGGTATGTAAATAATATTTGATGGGGCTATTAGTCTTCACTCCTGGTTGTATACATGAAAATAATCATATACAGGTACTGTTGTCACAAATCATATTATACAAGTTTAATCGTCCACTATGAAATATATAATATGTGTGAAAGAAATTACACTTTGGTTTCCATCTCTTCTAGTACTAGTCTTCGCAGAAAATATCCTCCTTAGCTACCTTCTTACTTGTGGTCAGAAAAAAAAAATGCCAAACATGTATAAATACATGGACTCTTACATAATCCCTCCAGATCAGCTCCATGATGTTACGAGGTTTGGATGGAGAGAGAAAAGGGAGAAGAGATAGAGATGGAAGACTATTTTTATGGATTTCTGCTTAATTCTAATACAATCATCAGCTTATATTATATAGGGTTTTTTTAATTAATATGGTAATATATCATTAATATACTTTCTATTTATTAATCAGCCAACTTAAGCTCTTTGTTCTTTGTTTGACAGTCGTAGTTTGTTAGTGCAAATTTAGAGTCCTAGGCAATGAACAGTGGGTGGAGCAGCAGCAGAATTATGATTTATGAACCAATCATGACATTACAAAATGATGACTGAAGCCAAATTAATAATCTGGAATAGAGATACAGAGTGAATTATTGACATTGAAATCATCACAACAGACAGCAGAACAGCAGAGCAGAGCAGAGAAACAGTTTGAATGACTATAGAATTAGAGTGCTCATATTATTAATAGCACAAGTGCATAGCAGTAAATAAATGGAGTCAAGTATCAAGAAAATTAGCAGCCATCATGAGGTCAAGAGTGATCTCAGGCTCTATATGGAAGTCGGTTTCTTTGCCACTGCGATAAATAAAATGAAACAGATATCATAGATAGGTAGATGATATGATAGATGTACAAACTAGAAAGGGAAGAGAGCTGACCTGGAGTAGTGGAGAGACCAGTAGAAGTACTGACAGATCTTCTCCAAGACGGCGCCGGAGATCTCGGGGAACCTGACCTCGCCACGCTGGGTCTCGGCGAAGCTCCCTGGAATTGTAATTGTGATTGTTAGTAGTAAGTAAGAAAAGAAAGGGATGTGATGAGTTGCGATTCCTACAATCCTACAATCCTACCCGGGGAGGTGAGCATGTTGCGCAGGGTGTTGGACACCATGGCCGCTCTCCGCTCCACCACGAACTCGAACCCGTCCCAGCTCATCAGCTTCACCGTCTCTTCCTTCTTCATCTTCGATCTTTTCCCAATTCCCAATTCCCAATTCCGGCTTCAGCGACTCCTCTTATTTGGGGTTGGGACTTGGACTCGGGAGGATAAAAAAAGTAAGAAACGCAGAGGAATTCAATTAACTTTCTTTCCTTCGTTTTTAACTCACCGTCCAAACAACATTTTCTCTTCCTTAAATAACATTGGCTCCGTTTGGATGGTGTGAGAATAAGAAGAATAAGAGAGAAAGTATTGAAAAGTATGTAATTTTGTGAAAAGTTTGAATTGTTTATAATAAATTTAGATGGTTAGGAATAAGAGAAGAGGCTATTTCCTTATTCTTGGCCACATCCAAACGGAGCAATTCTTCCCACTCTTCCTTTCTTATTCCTAACTCATCCAAATGAGACCATTATTGGAACTTGATAGTTAGTTTATTGAGTCGGACTGAATCTCATTGATTGAATCGATGTGTATATAGTAGGATCATGTATAATGTTGAACTAATATTGAATTAGAATAATTTTACGTGAATATCAAATTTTACTTTGATATCATTAAAAAAATCAAAGTAAAAAAATAATTTAATGAAACCGTTAAAAAATAATCAAAGTTTCAAAAAAAAAATGAAGATTCCGTAACCGGGTCAAACTTATAAAAAAAAAATGAAATTTTAGTTACGAAATTCGAGATTTCGTAACAAGCCAAGTACGGAATTCTGGATTTTGTAACTAGTCTATTACGGAAACTGAGATTCCCTAGTTGGTTTCGGAATTCCGGATTCCGTAATTGCGAGGGCTCTGCTTCGGGCAACAGATTTTTGACTTAGAGCAACAGAATTTTATTGTAAATGACTAAATTGCCCTGCGTAAACAAAGATATTATTTTTCTGACTATGAATTATTTTTCTGGTACACAAAGATATTATTCTTCTCATATAAATTATCACAAAAATATATATAACTAATTTATATGACAAGAATAATTTCTGGCTATAGACAAAGATATTATAACTAATTTATTTTTTGATAATTTATAACGGATTAAATATATTATTAAAGTGCAACAATAAATAATACTTTAAATATAATTAAATCATATAATATCTTCTCATATAAATTATCACAAAAATATATATAATTAATTTATACTTGAAAGTTTTAAATTGAATAATTAATACTTATCATCATAAATTATAAATTATTAATGTAGTATATTGTCTCAGTTAAATCTACCAATCCAATTGCCTTCTTAGTTATTAACATATTAATTAGATATTATAATCATATATTTTTCTATTAAAGATTATAAATTATATATTATATATATAACGGTATGGGTAAATAACGGTTACGAAATAGCGTTACTCTTATCCTTACCCAATACATTAACGGAATTTTTTTTATCCATATCCATACTCAATAACTTAGCGAAAATAAAATATTATTCATATCCGTCTTATCGAATATGATACGGATAGGATAAACAGTTAAAAGGGTACCGTCGACATCCCTGGAAACAGAGGAGACGGCGACTTTGTGGGGCCGCATTATCATTTCTATTTTTTTCTAGTTTGTGAATTCATGCACATCAACTGTTCGACACAGTTCATAGCCAGAAAAATAATATCTTTATTTACGCAGGGCAATTTAGTCATTTACAACAAAATTCTGTTGCTCTAAGTCAAAAATCTGTTGCCCGAAGCAGCGCCCTAATAACCTAATTGCGAAACTATTTAAAAAAATTAGATTAACTCGATTTTATTATTAATATTTTATATTATTTTAATATTATTTATAAATTTTTCGGCCTTGGCCCTCGTGGAAGGAAAGAAAAGGAAAGGATTCTGATTTCTGCTCGTCGATCGTCGTCGATTGAAAGTAAATTTCAGACTAATAGTAATGGGGCTGTGGGATGCGCTTTATCGCGTCGTCATGCGTCGCAACTCCGTCTACGTCACCTTCGTCGTCGCCGGCGCCTTCGCTGGTGAACGGGTATATAAATATCTCTCTCTCTCGAGCTTAGATTAGATCTCCCAACCCAAGATTGGGGCTTTTTCGAAATATATAGGTGTGGATTCTTATACAAATAGATTAATTTTACAATTTAATAGATTAAATTAAAGCCATTAATATTTCATTTAATATTTTATGTTTTGTTTTGTTGTGTTATCTCAGGCTGTAGATTATGGAGTACACAAATTGTGGGACAGCAACAATGTTGGGGTATGCTCTTCTTTTCCCTTTCATTCTCTGTACCAGACGTCCTGACCTCAACATAGAGATAACTTGGTTTACAATAAGATTATGGAAAGATTTGCTATTCCTAGAAGGGATCGTGTGCTTTCATTAGCTGAGATTGTTTCCTTCTATTCATTTTCCTTTCTATTTTATTTTACTTCCTTATTATTTCTTCTCTCTCTGTTAAAACCAAATAGGCTGCACATGTATTGAGACATGGAAAACGTGTGTGTGTTGTAAACTCCTCTCTTTGATGAATAAATAAATCGGGTGTGTTGAGTAATCGTGGAGTGCGCTTTAGGCGATACCACGTTAAAATCTGTGTCATCTCTTCTTTATCATTTTGTGTCATGGTATCAGAGAGACAGGTTTAGGCGGCTGCAGGAGGAAGACGAAACAAAACCCTAGACGGAGTGTAGATCGGGATCCATGGCAAGCGGCGGCGCTGACAGCAAAGTGCGGGCGCATCCCGTGCGGGTGCATCCAGGTGCATCTAGTTGCGTCGACAGCAAAGTGCGGGCGCATCCAGTGCAGGTGCATCCTAGTGCATCCAGTGGCATGGACAACAGCAAGAAAGAGCCTCAAAACTCTACACCAGGTTTTTCGTGTGCACGAGTCCAACAAACCAAGGCTATTCTAGCCAACTCTAGTGTCTCAGATGCAGGTGCATCCAGTAAGAAGTTGCATGATAGGATGCAAAATTTGAGATGGATAATTGATAGTGGAGCATCTCACCATATGACAGGAAATTATGGTTGTATTGATGATATTTGTGATATAAAACCCACAATTGTTAGTCTTCCAAACGGAGAGCAAATAGTGGCTAAACATGAAGGTAGTGTGGTGTTGAATGAAGGACTAGTTCTTCAAAGAGTCTTATACGTGCCCAGTTTGGATTGCAATCTCATTTCGGTAAACCAACTGATTAAAACCAGCAGATGCTTTGTTACATTTACTGATGAGATTTGTGTCATACAGGATCACAATACTAGGATGTTGATTGGTGTGGGTGAGCAAAGAGATGGGATCTATTACTTTCATCAAGTGGCATCGGCAAAAGTTTTTCACATGCATGGAAAAGAACCCTATGAGTTGTGGCATCAAAGAATGGGACACCCTTCAAAACAAGTAACTTCACTCTTAACTGGTAACACTAATATTTCTGAAGATGTTTGTGAAATTTGTGTACGAGCCAAGCAAACGAGAGAAGTATTCCCTATCAGTTTGAATAAAACAAGTGAACCTTTTGAATTAATACATTGCGACATTTGGGGTGCATACCGTGTGGCTTCACATTGTGGTGCTCATTACTTCTTGACCATTGTTGATGATTTTTCCCATGCTGTATGGGTCTATTTAATGGCTGAGAAAAGCGAAACTGGTGGTTTACTTAGATCTTTTTGCAAAATGGTCCAGACACAATTTAATAAATCCGTTAAATGCATTAGAAGTGACAATGGTTTGGAATTCAAATCTGGACCAATGAAGAACTTTTATTTAGAATATGGAATCCTACATCAAACCTCATGTGTAGCCACACCTCAACAAAATGGGAGAGTGGAAAGAAAACACCGTCATATTCTTAATGTGGCGAGAGCATTGAAGTTTCAATCTCATTTGCCTATTGAATTTTGGGGAGAGTGTGTGCTAACTGCTGCATTTATCATTAATAGAACTCCAACTCCATTGTTAAAAAATAAAACACCTTATGAAGTATTATTTGATAAACCACCTTTATATGGAGCAATTCGTGTGTTTGGTTGCTTGTGCTATATCAAATCTAGAACCTCAGATAAATTTGAAAGTAGAAGTAGAAAGTGTGTTTTTGTAGGATATCCTTTTGGACAAAAGGGATGGCGTGTGTATGATTTGGAGACCAACGAGTTTGTTGTCTCTCGCGATGTGATTTTTTGTGAAAATGTCTTTCCATTTGCTCAAATGGGAGTAGATAAAGCCATCTATGATTCAAGCCATGTCACAATGCATTCATATGATGATGAGGCATTTGCTATAGAGTTACAGAATTATGATGCATCAGATCAGAGTGCAGGTGCATCGGGTCAGAGTGCACCCGGACAGAGTGCAGGTGCATCGGGACAAAGTGGATCCGGACAGAGTGCAGGTGCATCGGGTCAGAGTGCGCCCGGACAGAGTGCAGGTGCATCAGGACAAAGTGCAGAACTTGCAGGTGCATCGGGTCAAAGTGCAGAACTTGCAGGTGCATCGGGTCAGAGTGCGGGTGCATCGGATCAGAGTGCACCCGGACAGAGTGCAGGTGCATCGGGTCAAAGGGCATCCGAACAGAGTGCAGTTGCATCTGGACAGAGTGCACCCGAACAGAATGCAGGTGCATCAGATCAGAATGATCGTAGTCAACGATATCGCAAGCCACCAGCTCATCTTCAAGATTACATATGTTACACAACATCTTGTCATCCATCTAAATCTCACTCCACTACAGTTGACTCCTCAGGTAGTCTCTATCCAATAGCTCATTATGTGAATTGTAATAATTTTTCTGCTGCACATAGAAAGTTTTTGGCTGCAGTCACAGTAGGAAAAGAACCTCGGTATTTTGGAGAAGCGATGAATTACAAGCACTGGAGAGATGCGATGCATGCAGAAATTGATGCACTTGAGCGAAATGAGACATGGACAATTGAGGATTTGCCACCAAAGAAGAAGGCAATCGGATGCAAGTGGGTGTATCGCATCAAGTACAATTCAGATGGAAGTATTGAAAGATACAAGGCACGGCTCGTTGTGATGGGAAATCGACAAGTTGAAGGAATTGATTTCAATGAAACATTTGCTCCAGTTGCTAAGATGACCACCGTTAGAACTCTTCTAGCTGTGGCAGTAGCGAAAGGATGGGAGTTGCATCAAATGGATGTACATAATGCATTTCTGCATGGTGATCTGAATGAAGAGGTTTACATGCATCTACCGCCTGGTTTTGCTTCTTCTCACCCAGGCAAGGTGTGTAGACTTAAAAAATCGCTCTATGGTCTGCGCCAAGCACCTCGAATGTGGTTCTCAAAATTGACAGGAGCTCTTCGAACATATGGTTTCATTCAATCATACGCTGATTATTCATTATTCACATTTAATAAGGAAGTAAAATAAAATAGAAAGGAAAATGAATAGAAGGAAACAATCTCAGCTAATGAAAGCACACGATCCCTTCTAGGAATAGCAAATCTTTCCATAAAGATAGGTTCCAAATCAGAATGGATTATCCATAACTTGGTTTATAGCATTCTGGAAGGCCTAATGTCAGTTTCCACTATAACAGGGAAAAGTCAGTTAAGGTAGGGTGTTTAGAAAGGCAGAGTCAGGATACCTAAAACCGTGATCTTGCAAAGTTTCTTCATAGCTATCAATGAAGAATCCTTGAATATTTGTTAAAGATCAGTTGTGTCCTCTGTCAAGGTCTATCACCTTCATTGAATGTCCTACCTCTTTAAATAGCTTGTGGTTGTTGTGATCCGCTAATTAGTAGATGTTGACCCCTGATTAATTGCTGAAAATCAAAAGGATGGGGATTTCTCGTCCTTAGATGTGCAAGTATGAGGCAGGTTTATAGTGGAACACTGTGTGTATTTACTCTACCCTTGGCCTTCTATTCCCAGATTAAATTCCTGAGCCAAGTAGAAAACAAACTTTGTAATTATGGCCTGGCTAACCATCTTTAGCTTACCCTAATTTATTTCATTTTGTCCCTTATGTTGGAATACAAAAATAACCAGGAAATGTTATGTGAACAGAAAATTGGACAAGTACTGTTTCATTTGTGAAGATTTTATATTTGTAGTGTTGAAATACCCTTTTAGACTTTCTATGTCCAGTTAACTAGTTTATCAAATTATATTGGGAATAATTTATTTAGTTGGTAATTGTACATGCCCTCATGGTACAAGACAGGTTACCTTGGGCTGATTTTTAACAGTACCAATATGTACTGAGTGTTACATAAATTCCGGTTCATTTAGGACCATAATGTATCTACAAGGGTATGTTCACATAATGTCCAACCATCAATGCCTGTGCAGACAGTGCCCAACTCCCCATTAAGTTTGATTCCTCAAAATCAATATCATCCCCCAACATAGAGATAAGTTAGTTTACAATAAAATATTTTCCAAATCAGAATGGATTATCCATAATTTTGGTCAATACCCAGCAGAATCTCGGCCTGGAATCACTGATTGGTCTGGTGCCCATGACAAAACACTAGATTATTCTGGAAGGCATATGCTATGGTGCATCGCGATGTATTGAGGCTTTTGTACATCGCGATCATTATCCGTCAACTGTTTTATAAATAGACAAATCTAATTAAACCAATCCAATCTACATATTGAAATCTCATTACAAACCAAATTTTATATTTTTTGAAATTTTTTTCCTATTTTTTTCGATTTTTCTAAAACTTTCCTTTTTTGGAAACCAATTGATAATAAAGAAATTCTAAAAATGGCAGGTTTTAAAAAAATCGAAAAAAATAGTAAAAAAATTCCAAAAAATATAAAATTTGGTTTGTAATGAGATTTCAATATATAGATTGCATTTGTTTAATTAGATTTTCAATTTGTAAAACTATCGACAAATATGATCGCGATGTACAAAAGCCTTAATACATCGCGATGCACCATAGCATTTCTCGCCCAAATGTCAGTTTTCATTACAGCGTTAAAAGTCGGTTAGGTAGAGTGATTTGATGGGCAGAATCAGGATGCCTGCAACCTTGGTGATCTTGCAAAGTTTCTCCATAGCTCTTAACAAAGAATCCTTGAATAGTTCTTGAAGGCCAGTTCTGTCCTCTGCCTAGCTCTATCACCATATTTGATTGCTCCAGCTTATTAAATAGCTTGCAGTAGTTATGATCCACTAATTAGTAAATTCTTGCCCCCTATCAATTGCTGAAAATCGGTAGGATACGGACTGCCCATGAGAGAAATTTCTAGTTTGTAGTAAAAAGTAGGTGAATGTGGAAGTGTGTTTGTATAAGAATGTTGTGTGTGTGTTGGGATTTTGCCCCCAGGGGTGGGAGGGCCTCCCTTTTTTATTTTTATTTTTTCTTTGGTCACATATAGGGGTAGCAAGACATTCCCGTACATGCCCTCAACTATTTGAGTTTGATTAGTACCACTCAAGTGGGAGTTTAGGATTATCTGAATCTAACAAAATATTCACGAGCCAGTTTTATCACAAACAGTCGTAGCTCAGCTGGTAACTTTCTAATTTCTTTTTCTGAATTTTCAACAGAAGCGTTATGAAGACATACCAGTGCTCGGGCAAAGGCAGGCTGAGATGTGATATGTTTGCTATTGCATTTCATTTGCATTAAATGATGTAGCTTATGAAATGTGTAACTCATTTCAAACCAGTCAAACACTCAGTTTTATGTTTTCTTTGGCTGAGCATTTTGAATTCTTCAAATTTTTACCACAGTTTGGTAAAGATGCTGCTTTACAAGTGATCGTCGTGGAAAATTTTTCTATGTATCTGTTTACTTCCAAAGTTCATTCTTCTTTTAATTTTTGTTATTATTTGATCAAGGGACAATGCCTTTATTGCAGCATCTGTTTTCTAATATTGTAAGCGCACAAAATTTGTACTTGTGCAACTTCTCGACAAGGAAAAGAAATAATTTATTAATTTCCTGTTGGAATGCAACAAAAGCTACGCGGAGTATTACCTAAAATTAAATTCAATGCGATGGCAATTGTTATTTCGTAGTTCATACCAATATTGTTTATGTTTTTTGGCATATAGCCTAATAATGATTCCTATCACTAAATGTCGAACTCTTGGTCGGTTGTGTGATGGATTTTAATTTGTAATAACTAGTCTGAAATTGCAAGCCTAAAATGCTTGTATTCTCCAGACTATCCAACCAGCAATGCTGTCCTGATTATACGTTATGGGATTCGCTCATTGCAAAACTGATATTACATATTACATATGATCTGATCAAAATTGCACAGTCAGGGTTTTTGTGAATTTCTATATTCATGTATTCATCGAACTTCGTCAAAACTGCATTTCAGAAGAATAACAAATGTTCTGACTTTCAAAATCGAACGCCGGTTCGATGCATGCATTAAGTGGAATTCAAAGATAATGTCTATATATTTTATTATTTTTATTTAAGTACGACACGAATGAACAGTATCTGAAAGCACGTATCTATGGCTTCCTTTGGATGGCTTCTTTCCGGAATAAGGAATGAGGAATAACCACTTTTTACTAATAAATTTATTTCTAACCATCCAAACTCTTCACAAAAATTACACACTTCCCAATAAATTTACCCCTTCCCAATAAATTTCTTTCCTTCTTTCTTCTTCCTACCTTATTCTCAACGCATCCAAACGGAGCCTAATTGGTTAAATTTAGTTCAGCAATCCAGGTTATGAATTTGCCATTTGGACAAAACAGAATGAAGAGAAGAATTCGCAATATGCACTATTTCCATCCAACAAAGCCGTATATGTCCAGGATGAACACGTAATAGGTTGAAACGCATACATTTAGGAGTCTATTTCATTTCATTTCATATTCATAAGTTTATTATTGATGTTTTGAACGTATGAATTCAATTATAATTGTTGACTTTAGCACATACATTCAAACAAAAAAGGGAAAAAATGTCGTTTAAATACATATTTAGAAAATGTTAACAATATTTTTTTAAAACAAAATAAAGATAAACAGATAAAAAAAGGAATAATTAGATATATGCCACTATGAAAATTTGATAATTAGAGATATGCCACTCTTAAATTGTAAATTAGTTTTTATGTCACCATAAAATGATTAAAATTAGCTTTATGCGATTATTTTCGGTCAAAATTAAAGATATGCCACTCAAATTAGAGAAATGACACTCTAAATTTTAAAAATATCCAAAATACCCTCTCATTAAAAAATAAAAAAGAAATTTATTGAATTAGATTTGTCAAAATTTAAAAATATCCAAAAATGGAAGGTTTTAAAAAATTCGAAAAAAATAGTAATAAAATCTCAAAAATTGTAAAATTTGGTTTGCTATTAGATTTTAATATACAGATTAGATTGGTTGAATTAGATTTGTCAATTTACAAAATATCTCCGAAAAAGTTCACGGTGCATAGAACTCCCTACGCACTATAGTGCATATTAAACTTTCTCTTTTAAATTTTGAAATTTGAAATTTTATTTCTATTTTTTAGGTGCAAAATCACTTATTTACTTAATGGTGACATATTTTTTATTTTATTAATTTATAATGCCGTATCAAAAGAGTATAATGGTCAAATAATTATCCGATAGTATAAATCTAATTTTATCATTTAATAATGGCATAAAAATAATTTGTCATTTTGTGATGATATTTTTATAATTTCTAATTACAGTGGCATAAATCTAATTAACTCCAAAAAAATTTTCTTCGCCGACTGCATAGCAACTTTGGACGTGCATACTCGTTAGGACTGTATACTATGTAGATATTAAAACATGTGAATCTCAAAAATGACGAGAGATTTGGAGAAATGATGGGTGCCATTTGCAACTTACATATTTTATATAACTTGCCATTTGGCGTGAATGGACCGTATGTTGTAGTAGGTAGGAAAATATGATATGCTAAAGAAGTTCTCGTACTAAACATTTAAGAAAGGAAATTTTGAACGTTCAAACTTGAATTAGTCGTGTTATTTATTATTTAAGGAATAAAATAATGTATTTATTTATTTTAAATATTTGCTCGCATTATGCGCCAATTATGGTTTTTAGGTGCTCCCACAGTTTTGTGTCCGAGAAAACAGTGGGAACGCCACTGTTTACCGAAAGGAACAACCCAATTATTTTCATTATGTTTTACTTCATGTGGCGGATTACTAGCAAGATTTTAATTGACCCGCCATAGAGAGTGAAATAAGAAAATATGTAGCAAGAGAGCAATACTTCCGTCATGAGTGAAGGCCAGTTGGCCTATTCTCTGACAATTGACAAATTAATAGTTTTATAAGGCGCTGGGGCACAGCTTTCGTTCCCGTTTAATTAAATGCAACAACCCACTTTGAAAAAATAATAAGCAGCAAAGCCCAAAAATGAAAAAATAATAATCATAATCATAATAAAAATGAATGTTTTAGAGCGAAACACCCTTTTAGTGGAATTAATTAGATTCAAGATTTCGGATCAAAGTGATTTTTTTATTTGATTTTGAATACATAAAATAATTTTAGAGAAAAGAAGAAAGTTGTTGCTTTGCAGTTTGCTCCAGGAGCAAAACTTTGTATGTAGAAAGAAACATTTTCCGGGTACCTTTATGAAAAATTGGGCTGTCGTGTCTATACATATACAAAGAGCGCCGCCACCTTTGGCCAAATTAGGTCACAAACTCAGAAATCAAATCACAATTAAATTCTACACACTTCCGTGGAGACTTGGGAATCTCCGCTCCAACTCTCTCTCTCTCGCTCTTCTCATCCCAGTAAAGTAAAGTAAAGTAAAGAAGGTATATTTCTTTCCTTTGATCTGATTTCTTCTTGTCAATCTGCTCCTTTTCTAGGGGGTTCAATTGAAACGATTTGCGTAAATCCTTCGTTATTTGGTCCGATCTGATTTTGTTGCCTTGCTTAATCTATTCATGATGATTTTGTTGCCTTGGTCAGATTGTATCAACCCATCCATAAACACAATAATGAAAAAAATACAAATATAGTAATTGGTTAATCTATTCTTTCTAATTCGACCAAACTAATGTAGACTGGAGCGTCGAGTGAAGGGTAAAAGGAATTGCGTGCATACCTTTCTCATAATGCTCCACATATTAATATTGCCTGATTTTTCATTGACAATAAACCTCAATTTTTGGTTGTCAGTGAAAATTTAATGGCATATATCTGTAATCTGCATAACTGATTTTGGAATTGTTTTTCTTTTCTGTGATTTCAGCTCTCTCTTTGTTAATAGGGGTGTGTGGGATGATGTAACCTTTTTTTTTTTTTTTGCTTGTTTTAAATCTTTCCAGGTTCAATAAGATGGCATCACTTGCTGTTGGTACCAGCCTTGCCTCCACACCCTGCATTGGGTTCCGCACAAACACCAACAAACCCAATTTCTCTCCATCCTTGATCTCCTTCAATGAAACAAAACTCAGATGGACAAATCTCAAATTGGCCAAAACAACCCTTGTGCCAAAAGCCACCTACAAGGTCAAGCTTGTCGATCCAGATGGCAAGGAGCACGAATTTGATGCGCCTGATGATGCATACATCCTGGACTCTGCTGAGAATGCTGGTATTGAACTTCCATATTCATGCCGTGCCGGTGCTTGCAGCACCTGTGCAGGTAAGATCGAGGTTGGTCAGGTCGACCAGTCTGATGGGTCGTTCCTTGATGATGGACAGATGGAAAAAGGCTATGTGCTCACTTGTGTCTCGTATCCCAAGGCAGATTGTGTGATTCACACTCACAAGGAGAGTGATCTTTACTAGGACTTTAGAGAGTGAGAAACAGAGATGTTAGTGAGGGGATTTTGTTGTTTCGTATCGTTGAACTTTAAAATTGTGGAAAATTGTGGATGTGACGTAAGTAAACTTGATGATGAATAAAATTGCTGGCATTATTGGTATATCTGTTGTTTATTATTTTTTTATTGTTCTTAGTAAATTGTTTGACAAGGTTCAGGTTATGATTAAGTTACAACTAAAGTGTGTTAAAGCATCCTCTTGCATTGCATCCCTACCATTCCATGTTTTTATGGGTTGACATCTGTTCAACTTCTATTTTGTAAAAGTTGGCACACAACTCTGTAAATACTGGTGCTGCGATATTGCGGTTACTCATTAAATATAAATTTTAACACATCATTTTCATGCGTGCTCTGCTTCCTAATTACAAATTATTAAAAACTAGCTATTGCATCGCGCTCCGCGCGATAAAAGCTGGACCAAAGTTGGCTTCGTCATTCTCCATTTTTACTCAGACCACATTGAATGCTCCACAGATCAATTTTCTTCTCCAATGAAGTGCTTCGTCATTATCTCATGTCCTTGGGTCGCTCCTAAATTTCCTCGTCTTCTAATGGCCGTAATCTACTTTGAACATCCTTTGCTACTACTGCAGATTATAAAAAATTACATAAATTGACTGATTATTATAGAATAAAAGACAAAACTTGAGATGCATTCGGAGAGAAGGCTATTTTTGCAAATTGTAATAATCTCTCTCTATCTATTTTATAGTTTTGACCTGCAATGTAACTTTTGCCCCAAAAAAAGTCCATAAGCTGAATAGCTCTATAGAGAAAAAAGAAATTCAAAGGATTAGCAACTGAAAAAGCGAGAGGAAGAACAAAAAAAGAACACGGAATTGTACCAGCACAATGACCAGGCCTGCAGCATGCTTTCATGGTGAGATGAGAGAAACTTTTTAAGCAACAGAGCTAAGTTCAAAAGGAAAAAACATTTCATTGATAGAAAATATCACACAATACTTGGTTCACTGAATAAACATAAGAGAAATCTAGCAATTAGAAAACAGCAGCTGGCAAAGGAAAGAAAAACCTGGTAACTGCGGCAAAATGCGTGCTATTGGTGCAGCTGGCAAAGGCCTCAAGCAATATCACTGAAAACATCGATCATAAGGTTATGATGTTTAGTATATCTATGTATATGAATTATGAAATAAGCAGGTAATATGTACTTCTATGTATATATTTGTAGATAGTTCTATATAGGTTTTATATAGAAGTGTTATTGCCTTTTTTATTTTTCTATAATCTGATGTCGATAATGAGATACTGAGCACTAAATTTTTGCTACAGTTTGTGCAGATCATTCAATTATCCATGATAAAATAGAGGAGCCAAAAAGTGTTGTGAAGAACAAAAGAGGAAAATATATGTGTTGTCACTTGTCATGCAACAGATGAGCCAAACGGATATGCATTATATTAGATGAGGAAGGGGAAAAAAACTATGAAATGGAGGTCTTTTGGCCTACACAGACCTGGTAGGACTGTTAAGGCTGCTGCTGTCATCTTCGATGTGCAAGGCAGCTGCGATTTTCTCCCTTTTTTAGTATGTAAGGAGTGGCAAGCCTTGTGGAATAGGATCAAGATCGACAGCAGCAGAGCTGAGCATATATTATCCTTAGTACAAATTTTTGCAAATATGAGATCCTGCACTGATTGGTAATTTAAGAATACTATTATATGTTAGTAAATTAAACCTTTTTGTCCTCTGATGGTGTGATATCCTTAAAGAGTCTTTTCTCGGTAGTGCCCAGCTATTTGAGAAGTTGCTGGCTGTATAGGAAATTCCTTGCTGCATATGAAAAAGTGGCTTTGATGAGAATAATAGTACTTAGAACAGTTGCGTGCTAATAATTTTTAGGATTGTTGGTGTTGTCATCACAATTTGGGGCACTGCATATTAAAAATGCTATTTTTGTACCATAACGCAGTGAATTATCATATTGGGATCTCTAATTGAAGGAAGCAATGATTGGTGATAAACTTCGAGAAGTACAATAGTTTAACCAACATACAACGCTATATTTTCTAAACAAACGGAAAACTAACAGGCAGCAATGCATGACATTTAAATGCAGTCTATATATCTGGGTGATATAGAACATCATTCGACCTTTAGCACTGGGAACACTAAGAGGAATCAACCAAAGCAGAGATTGTCCTGAAGCAGTGGCTGATGTATCTTGAAGATAATTATAGGTTCAATCAAGCTGTGATCATAAGCCTATATCCTCAATGCCACCTGCAAGCTTCATATGCAAAGAGATTAATATTTTATTCCATGGAAAATATAGGAAGTCATCAGCAAGAGCAAATTATGCTGTAACAACGGAGACACCAAGTTGATCGATATTGAACTATATGTCAACCGACGACCCTAATGACATTAAGTTTTTTTTTATTAACATATATCAATAGATGTTTAGGTCAGCCAGCCAAAAAGTATGGTAGCCTGGTCTACCCCATTTGACGCGATGAGGAGAGACAATAGAGTTAACTTTAAATGACTATATTGTCCTCCAATTTGGCTGAAATAAATTACTTTCCTTTCGTAAGAATAGATCAGCATTCAATAAAAACCACCAACTTTTCATGACCCAACACATACGCTACATTACGTATATACTCTGGGTGTGTTTGGATAGGCCGGGAATAGGGAATAAGAATAAGGAATTTCGGTTTGCGTGCTTATTCTTATTCTTGCGCAAAATAAACGGTACAAGAATAAGGAATTTGGGCCCTTATTCCTATACTAACAAAATCATGGTATAAGAATAAGGAATAAGGATAAGCACGCAAACCTAAATTCCTTATTTTTATTCCCTATTCATGGCTTATTTCGTTGCATCCAAACACACCCTCTATGTATTCGCAGAAACTAATGGTGGTGATCCATCTTTTCAAATAAGATTAAAAAATATGCATGCAAACGATAGAAAGGGTACAATTTTTTTTTTTTTTTTTTGCAAATACGGTTGAAAGCTTAAACAACAACATTCTATGGACTTTTCTTGTCTGCTTTTATATTGCACTTAACCTAATTGAAATGACCTACAAAAATAACCAAGAGAAAAATATGAATTGAGCAACAATGTAATTTAACATCAGAGATGAGGTTTTTTCTGTACCTTTCAAAGAGGCAGTAGTAAACCCAATTCATACCCATTGTCCATTCAAACACCTTATTTCTCTGTCCTGTAAATTCAAACGACCAAAAATTATCAATAACGAAACTGAATGACATTTAGAAAAACTGATATTGCCAATAGAGCCCATGCAGAAAAAAAATCCATACTCAAGGGCCACAAACCTATGATCTTACATGGGAGGCATGTTGGAAATATACCTTAGTCACAACTGTTGCTAGCAAAAGCCGGCAGAATATACCAAGATGAATCTGTACTGACAAATAATCAAAAGAGACGTATACAAACCTATAGCAGAACAGAATGAATGGGAGGGTGGCCAAGAGAGAATCACCTGTAAAAAATAGAAAGAAAACCTGTGTTGAAAGTATAGTTGAAGAATTTGAGGAATTGGAAAAGCACAAACCTAAACCTGTACAAACTGTGCTCAAACACTTTTTATGCTAAAAAATTTGAAGATGCTGCTTACATCCTGCATCAAGAGAAAAAAAAATACAATTTAATGCAAATGAAAATATTCGTACATAAAGCAAAATTTTTAATGTTGCGAGCATCATGAAAATTTAGAAGGCAAACCTTGTGGTGCTGTAGGTCAACAACGAATTATACCAAAAGTATGGTTCGATTTCAAAAGAGTTGCCTTAATATTCAGATTGTAAACAGAAAAAAGGAAAAATAAATTACCTAAAATCTAGCTAGGAAAAGCAAGAAATCTGACAGCCTAGTAAAGATCAGTGGTGCAAACATCATTAACCATTTTCACTATTTCATTATTATCGGCTCAGTAAAGTAAGCGAGGATGAAATTATGCAAAAAAAAGGAGAAGAAGAGCACATACCAGAACGAACTGGAGCAGATCAGATCAGACCAGAATGAGCTCCAGCTTCGATGAGACATGCCCTCTCCAAGTGCAGTTTGACTCTAAACAGCTAAAAAGGAACATTTCCAAATCAGAACACTTAAAATTGGAAAATAATAAAATAAAAGACCTATAATCCACCAAACATATCCCAATTCTAATTCCGTTGAAAAAGCCTTCGAAGCTATATACTTGGAGTAGAAAGAACAAAAAAACAAAATTTGTACCGTGGCTGTATAGTTGGAGAGGAAAGAAAGGAAGACACAACCTTGTACAATTTTTCCATACTCCTGCAAGATCTTCAAGCAAGGATCAGATCGCATATCTCGAACCAAATCCACTGGCCAAATTGGAGAGCTACTGTAGGAAAAACCTAAAAACTAAGCAAGGAAAAAATAGAGAGCACGCACCAAAGAAGCAGCGTAGGAACACAATACAGGAAGAGAAGAAAGCAAGGCTCTGAAACTCTCGCAAGCAAACAGTGCCGTTGAGACCTATCCACAGAGCTTAGCACAGGCAACCGTACAGGGCCGAATGATCGCAAAGGACAGAAAAAGGCCACTCTCCTGTCCGGAAAAGAGAGCAATCGGATCTAATACGAAAAAAATAGCGCAACATAGCAGGTGACATCAATATAGCAAAGGAACACAGCGATGCCTTATAGGAATGCCAACAGAAAAACCATACGAAAAATGCAGCCAAGATTCAGTGGACACGAAGGGTGCGAGATGAGATCCATCAGGCGATGCAAAAAAAACGGACGACTGGAATTGGAAGTTAGTCTACAGTCCTCTCCCAGTTTGAAATTGAGATACTTATAATTATAATATAATGATTCATAATTTTGTTGAGTGCTTGTAAACGAATACTCACACATGTTGATCTACTATTTGATCCATTGGTCATGTCCTCGCGCTGTGATTTGATGTTATTTTTCTTGGTTGTTTGATTTTTCGTTGATCATATTTAATTTTTCAAAGAAAATCCTGAGAGATGGCTTGTCTTTGGTCCAACTCTAGCTTTTGGTCAATTACAGTAAACGTTGTTACTATATATATAACTATAAGCTTGGTGCATCATTCAACCCACCTATTGAATTAATATCACGTCGACGGATGATTTGTCCTGGAGGAAATAGACTCTTAAAATTATATTTTGCAATTTACAATTAAGGATTGATTTTGTGTTTTCATGCACATAAATTAGGTTGCATTTGATTGTGACAACTTCACGAGAATCCAATCCGAATCTTGATGGGTACTTGAATTAAAAATGAGTACGTAATGAAGTAATTTTATTGATGAACAATGGAATACTATTGAAAATGCGATGAGCATGTTTCGGCACATAATTATTGCCAGATGGTAATGCAGAGAATATTATAATTTTGTTGATTAATATTAGAAATGGCAGTAGCAACTTTCGCTGCGGTATATTTTTTTTAAATGACAATAATTCAACATGATTTTAAATATCGGATTTGTTTTCCGTCATCCCCCCTCTTCTATCATCCTCATCATTCCTTGATAGTAATTAACGCGTTTTCTTTTTTTGAACGAGAGGATGGGGGGAGGATGAGCGAATTTTCTTTTTTGGATGAGGAGATGAAGAGGGAGGGATGAGCGAAACAGAGAGGAGGAAGGGACGAGCGACACGAAGAGGGATGAGCGAAGAGGGAGGGACGAGCGACACGGAGAGGGATGAGCGAAGAGGGAGGGAGCGACACAGACGCAGAGGAAGGGAGCGACACAGAAAAGATGCATAACAGTTCTAGTTAATATACATAACAGTTCTAATAATATATGTAATATTTCTACTTAATATATATAAAGGTTCTAGTTATATACATAATAGTTCTACTTAACTAGAACCTTTATATATATTAAGTAGAACTGTTATGTATATAAGTAGAACTGTTATGTATATAACTAGAACCTTTATATATATTAAGTAGAACTGTTATGTATATAACTAGAACCATTATATATATTAAGTAGAACTGTTATGTATATAAGTAGAACCTTTATATATTATAAGTAGAACTTTTATGTATATAAGTAGAACATTTATATATATAAGTAGAACTTTTACATATATTAAGTAGAACTGTTATCTATTAAGTAGAACTTTTATATTCTGTGTTCGTTCCCTCCCCTGTGTCACTGCTTCCTTCCCCTCTGTGAGACGCTGATTTCTCAAATCTATTTCGCTCATCCCGCCCTCCCTCATCCCCTTATCCAAAAAAGAAAAAACGCGTTATCATCCCCTCATCCTCACCCCTTCTTTCTTTTTTCCGAATGCAATTAATCTAATTAGTGGAAGGATGATGGGGATGATAAAATTTGAGGATGATGGTTATCCGTCCCGTTTTAAATATATTTAATTCTAGATATATTAAATAATGATTGATACGACTATTTTTAATATATTAACCAAAAAAGATAAAACTATTTTTAATTATAAAAAATGTAAAAATAAAAACTATTTTTAACTAAAAAAAAGTTAAAATAGAAATGCACGAACGCATCCTCACCAGAAAAATATTCAAATCCCGACAAACCAAGTTACCGCGGCTAAATATAGCCACAATAAGTCTTCACGCTATAGAAATGAACTAAAAAAATACTCAGCACTTTAACTGAAATGCTTAGCAAGCTTACCTTTTGCGAAAATGTTCGTTTTTTTTTTTTCATATATAACATGATACACGTTCATTACCGGTAATGAAGAATTTACAGGTATTAATCCAATAATTGAGTACAAGCCCCAAACGTACGATGAGTCGATGACATCACTTCCGGTGCTTTTTATGTTTGTCCTTTCTAATATATCATTAAACCAAGGACTAAAAATTTCACTTTAATTTAATAATAACAAAGGATAACACTCCTCAAGTATTCTTACTTTTAAATCACTTAGCCTACGGGTTTCTTTCAAAAAAAAAAAAAAACTTTTAAATCACTTTATAATTTAATAATAACAAAGTAGAAATTATGGCCTAAGTTGCCACAACATTTCATCATTCAGTTGCTCCTTAGGCTCCGTTTGGATAGGTGTGGGAAAAAAGGAAGAAGAGAAGAAGTGGAAAGAAGTATTGGGAAGTGTGAAACTTTATGAAGAGTTTGGATTGTTTATAATATTTTTCTTTCTTCTTCCTTCTTCTTTCTTCCTTCTTCCCATATCCAAACGCACCCTTAATGAAAAAATGATCAATCTCCACATGTTTAATATGAACATGCTGAACCGAATTGTTTTGCAACGCTAACTTATTATCACGCTCACGCCAAAATTTAAAAAATTCTCCTCACAACACGCATAGCTTAGGATACCATTTGGTTTGGGGTTTGTTGGCATAATCCAAGCTTGCAGTAGACTTACTGTTTGGTTTGTTTGTTGCGTTCTTTTTTTTAATATAGAGGTGAGACGCTCCTCTACGAATTTTATTTTTAAAATGACAAAAAAAATAAGACTAAATTGAACAACCCAAAAACCTCGAGACAATATGCTCTTAAAAAGAAGGTTAGGCGTCTAAATCTCACGGACAAGACAACTTTTCGCTCAGAAAGTACTTATAAAAGATACATATCAAGCAATTTGTTTTATAATAGTTAAATTAATACTCCAACAAAGCAGCGCCAACAAAACAAATACTCCACTGAGCTGAAAGCATAGCATCTGTTGTGCATTATTATAAATATTGAAAAGTAAGAAAAAATATATATTAGCTGGATTTTAGGAAACTGAGACGAGGTCACAACTAAACTTCTGTTATGTAAATCTACTGCAAGCTTGGATTAAAAAATTTATTATAATACATGTTACAAATCTACTCTACAAAATTAAAAGTACATATAATATAATTGACTAAAATCTATGCTCAACTAAGCAAGCACAGAAATATCTCATGAGCATGCTAGGAGGTTAACTAAAACCAAAAAAGTCTGGTATAATTTCTGTTCAAAGGAAAGAACTGTAAACGACTCATGATGAACAACAAACACAAAAATCACTTGTACCCAAGAACGGCATAATACTACACAATTTGATTTCTAATAGGGCCGCAATTTGTAATTTTAGAATTTGAGATACAAAAAAAAATGGGAAGACTTCGAGACCTCATTGACATCCTAACCAATTAAGAATCACAATACAACTTACCACTGCGAGATCAACAAGTCAAGGTCGACAACATAATTAAATCAAGTGATCAAACGGACAATCCAATTAAAGATTTAAAGCACTAAGCAGAAGAATCGTATACCCCCAAGTGAAATCAAGGCTTGTAAAAAGCAACACCTCTCCAATTACAACCATTGGAAGATCTTGATTCATGCACATGTGTAACCCATTTGGTCTTATTCTATTTTTCTAATGAGACAAGGTAACAGGCCAAATATACCAGCCTCCTGCCAAAATGACAAAAAAGCAATCAATACTAAATCCTAGTAAAGATAATATGACAAGGAAAACAATGGGATAATCTAACATTACCCGCTTCATTTCCATGCAGAGTGATCAAATCGCTAACATGTTACAAAAACAAGCTTTAACGAATCTACCCCGCTTACTATTATTTGTCGATGGTAAATCCAACGAATCATCAGATTGTACATGAGAAGTTGAGTTGCCCTTAGTGAAACAACTGCATATCCCAGCCACGCCTGAGAAGATGACTAGCAAGACAACCTCCACAACGAACAAACTAACGAACCACAAATCTCACCAGTACACACATGAAATCGCAGAGAGCCCAAACATAACAGAAACACCATATAAAGGATCGCTTAAAGGAAAAGTGCACAGCCGCAACCAAAGAAAAGCAACATTTACAAGAGAGCAAAATTTCCATTTCGCACCAAAATCCAGAGAACAAGTATCAAGAGTACCACACATATAAAGGCCTTGGTGAACAAGCACCTTGGCTGCATACAGAACAAAAAAAGCAAACAATTAAGAACCAAATCACACACTAGATTAACTAACATTGTTTGACACACTAGAGCTAAATACCAGTACCATCACTTCCATAAATAATGCTTGTTTCATACCTTGATTGATTTGATGAAATCAGAGTTTATCATCAAATAATACAAGCCCAATGGTCTATCTGGGTCGTCCATATGGGCCCGAGCGATCACGTCCACCACCATACCTGTCGCCTCCACCGCCACCGCTTCCGCCACGCGGCCCACCACCATCCCTGCTGCGGCCAGAGTAGCGGTCCCCACCATTTCTGTCTGGACCATACCTGCCACCACCACCTCCATACCTACGTAACATTTTGTCAAGGACAGAAGTATTAATTTAGACGCAAAGGATCTCAACGAGCTTCAAGAAATGCAAGTTGCAAAAAAAAAAAAGCCTCTCTTCTTTTAGTCATTTTCGACTTCTCATTTTGGGGGCGTTTGGATGAGGTTGGAATAGGTGGGAATTGCAAATTCCCGGAATTTCTTATGCCAAATTTATTATAAAGAATCCAAACTCTTCACAAAGTTACACACTTCCCAATAAATTTATGCCTAGAATTGGCTATTCCCCCAATTCCCAACCCATCCAAACAACATTTAACTTTTGTTGGTGCCATGATACCAAAGGATACCAGTAAGTTCTTAACTGTTGAAATGTGATCTAATTGCATAAAGAAATTGTATTTAACAATTTAACTAAGTTTTACTTTCTGATAATCTGCCGCCTGTTCTGAAATCATGTACATAAGATTTGTGTTGATCAAACCAATAATTTCACTAACATGAACTCCATAAATAGAACAACCTTATAATGGAAAAAAAAATCCCTTACCTATCATCCTTGCTACCATATCTGTCGCCATCACCTGAAGGGCACTCTCTTGCAAAGTGGCCTGGTTTTCCACACTTGAAACAATCACCGCCACCGCCACCGCCACTCCTACCTCCGCCGCCGCCGCCACCGCCATATCCACGGGGCCCACCACGGTCACGGCGATCCCCACGGTCATAGTCACGATCCCTGTCACGGTCCCTACTGCCACCCCCTCCACCACCTGGCTGGGCCCTGTCAACAGTTATGGCCCGGCCATCTAAATCCATGCCATTCATTTTCTCTATGGCATCCTCCATGGCATCCTTATCATCGAATGTCACAAAGCCAAAACCACGGGAACGGCCTGAATATTTGTCAAGTACTACCTACAGAGAAGGAAACGAACAAAGCATTATCCAGGCTGGTAACTACTGGACAGAGAATCAGACAAAGCAGTAAAAATGAAAGCTATTGTTGGCAGCTGCTCTCCTGAGGTGGTAGTTAAAAGTGTGAATAGAGAGTTAATGAAATGAGAAAGAGGTAAGTTGAAGACCTTTGCATCAGCAATTTTGCCGAATTTCTTAAATGCATCCTCCAGGCTTTGATCGTCTGTAGACCAAGAAAGATTTCCAATAAAGACCCGATATTCTTCTACATCCGACATTGCTCTCCTTGTTTGTACTGTGAAAATATCAAAACACTCAAGGTCAACTTTATTAGGTTTAGGTATAATGATACTTTATTTTACCAGGCAAATAGTGGTCCTTACGAAAAGTGAAATACAATTGCAATTTATTATATTTATTTATAGTGTTTTAACATACTCAGAACTCAGAAGTCAGAAACTAAAAGATGAATTCAGCACAGATCTTTGTTATGTTATGTTATGTTATGTGTTAAAGAAGAAAATAAAACTCAAAAGGTTCAACTAATTAACACATGCGCAATAAACAAGTAGATCTAGTCGCTACTTGGAAGAAAAAGATGAATTCAGAAACACGAGACGTAGATCTACCTCGATGGCCAAATCAGACAAGACGAGCGATCGGAAAAAGAATGAGTACCTTAAAATTAAAATTAGATGGGCTTCGAATTGGAGAACAACTGAACAATGCCTTTGCCTTTGCCCTTGCGGCTATTGAGAATGACGAGGGGAAAAAACCCTAGGGTCAGGTCTTAAGATATTTTCTAGACAGAGGGCATTTTCGTAAATATCCGTATCTATGGCATTGATTGACCGAGTCGTTCACGAAAGGGCAATGCAGAATTTTGGAATCTTGATTTTCTATGATCACGGTATTGTTGCCTATCCTACTCCTACTCCTAGGATGTACGTTTAACATTCCTCGCTAAATTAACTCATTGCATTATACTCATAAATTTTGGATGCGCTAGAATTATCCATCTTAAAAATATACCATGCAACTCCAATTTTAGTTAGGTTAATATAATATATATTTTCTACTGATATTGTTAGTACTGCTAATAGTATATATTCTACTGATATTGTTAGTACTGCTAATAGGATAAGAAAACAAATAATTTTTTTTATAAAAAGAGGACGAGATAATTCTTAAGTAATTTGTTCTTTCAAAGAGGTTTTTGATGGACAAGGTCACAAGGAATCAATATAAATATCGCAAGCAATAAATCTAGCCTACACAGTTCTCACGCATCGAACAAATGGAAATGGTGTAGCGCATAAAATCTCAGCCATTCCCCAAATTCAATGATCCATTTTTTTAGGCCCTCTACAACATTGTCCACAGGCCAGTCCCCCAGCAAGCAGCAAGTGGATCCAAATACCAAAGGCAATTCATACATTTTGGGTTTTGGCAATTCTAGTACTGTAGATCTAGGACTAAGAGGCCCGAAAAATTTTAAAATAGTATTAAATTAATATAATATATTAAAAATAATATCAATATAATAATATTTTTTTAAATAGTATCACGAGATCGGAATCCTGGATTCCGAACGTTAGATCGGAATTCAGGATTCCGATCTAAGCTTTGATCGGATTCTGAGTTTCCGATCTAAGCTTAGATCGGAATCCGAGATTCCGATCTTAGCTTTTTAATTTTTTATATATTATTTATTTAATTTATTAATTAGTTAAATAATTAGAAAAATAGATAATATATTGTAAAAATATTGAAAAAATATGGAAAAAATCAGGAATAATTAAATTAAATTTTATATGTAATTTAGTATTTTTTGAGGAAATTAAATTTATTTTCATTTTAATTAATTTATTTAATTAAAATATAAATTTTTATAACTTATTTAATTAAATGAATTGAACCATTTAAAAAGGATTATAAATTTTCAGAATTTGTAGGGATACAAAGGCATAATCCTTTCAGAATGTTCAATGTTTTATTAATTCTTTATGCATTTGCAGGGATACAAAGGCATAATTTGAACATTAAAATTTTAAACAGGCTTAACTTTTGATAGGAAGGTCCGTTTGGGGCGATCGAGGACATTCCGGAAAGCTGGCGACGATTTTCGAGGCCAAAAAACGCTCTATGGACCTCCAAAATCCACTTTGAAAGTTTGCAAATCTAAAAACCACTCTAAACTACTAAAAATATTTTTAAAATCATAAATTAATCATTTAAAAGAGAAATGCAGTAATCAAGTGAAGTTAGTATTTCTTCTCCGTCTCAGTAAAACATCAATCTCGTGTGATTCCTTTCTAACGCAATCCAGAAAGTGCTTCATTGATCATGAGACTCGATATGATTGTTTAATATATAATATGAAAATAATATATACAGAGGACGACATCCTGACGCATATCAAATGGTTGTTTAAATTAATTAAATTTTTTTTTATTTATACTTAATTATTCATTTTTAATTAAATAAATTAATTAAATTTATATTTAATTAAATAAATTAATTAAAAGGAAAATAAATTTAATTTTCCAAAAAAAAAATACTAAATTACATATAAAATTTTTTTAATTATTCCTGATTTTTTTATTTTTTTCAATATTTTTAGAATATATTATCTATTTTTCTAATTAATTAACTAATTAATAAACTAATAAAAGGAAAAAAAATAAATTTTCCCAAAAAATAGTAAATTACATATAAAATTTAGTTTAATTATTCCATATATTTTCCATATTTTTTCAATATTTTTACAATATATTATCTATTTTTCTAATTATTTAACTAATTAATAAAATAAATAAATAAATAAATAATATATAAAAAAATTAAAAAGCTAAGATCGGAATCTCGGATTCCGATCTAAGCTTAGATCGGAAACTTAGAATCCGATCAAAGCTTAGATCGGAATCCTGGATTCCGATCTAACGTTCGGAATCCTGGATTCCGATCTAACGTTCGGAATCCAGAATTCCGATCTCGTGATACTATTTATATTAAACTTATTATATTGATATTATTTTTAATATATTATATTAATTTAATACTATTTTTTAAAATTTCGGCTAAGAGGCAATGGATCAGTTGAGTTGATGCATTCAAATTGATTTGAGCGTGCCATTGATCCCAATCCCTTCTCAAAATAGCACCACCAGATGCCATTAATTCAGGCATTAACTAGACGTAAGATTTAGCAATTGTATAAAGTTGTTTGTTCATTATTTTATTATTTTATTGCCCTACTCTTCTTTTAATTAAGTTTCAAGCCAATTTATATATTGAACTCTACAACTTTTTTAATTAAGATTTAGCAATTATTTATTAATAATATTAAGTTAACCAGACAGGGTTAATCTGGTGCCAACCCTTATTGGGACGACTGGCCAAATTTTTTCTTTGTACCAAACACAAAATTCCATTGCTCAGATATACACCCTTTTATTTATTTATATTATTTATTTATTATTATTTGTTCCTCTATATTCTATATTTTTTGACACCATAGATAAATTTAGAATTTTAATTTCAGTAGTCATATTTTTTACCCTAAAAAATGTTTACAAAGTGGTAAAAATGATAAGTTTGCTTCGTACATGGTTAACTCTACGTTTGCTGTGCGTACTGCTAATTGATTAGTAGTTTAAAACATGTCATTTTTGAAATGTTATACTATTTACAATATTCTAAAAATGATATGTTTTAAAAAATTCGAAAAATAGTAATAAAATCTCAAAAATTGTGAAATTTGGGTTCCTATGAGATTTCAATATGTAGATTAGATTGGTTAAATTAGATTTGTCAATTTATAAAAATATCCCTGAAAAAACCCGCAGTGCATAGAAAGTTCTATACACTATAGTGCATATTAAACTTTCTCATTAAACATGTTTTAAATAATTACGAAATCTCAGATTCTGTAACAGGCTAGTTACGGAATTCAAGATTCCGTAATCAAGCTCGTTGAATTCCGTAATCAAGCTCGGAATCTTGAATTACGTAATTATGATACTATTTAAATAATTTTAATTATTTCGATATTATTATTAATATTTTATATTATTTTTTAAAAAGATTTCGGCATGTGTAGCCCATGGCCTGTTTAGTACCTCGCTATCACAATATTGGGCCTGAATTAGAATCACTTCATTTTAAGTCGCAATAATATACTAACTACTAAAGGAGTGATCCGGGCAACATGAAATTTTGCTCGAGCAACATTAATGAAATATTTAATCATAAAAAAAAACATTAATGAAATATTTTGGACAAATATATCACTGATGTTCTATCTATTTTTTTTTTTAAATCTTGGCAGCTGCTGCCAAGTATTTCTATTTTTTTTAAAGATCTTCCTTAAATTGTTTTCACCTTAATTATATCTTTCTTAATTACTTCCATTATGTTCCACGCTAAGAGAGAGACAATTTTACAGCGTTATTAATTCTATATTTACTATATTATTTACTATATTTCTTCCTCCAAATTGTGAGTAATAAATCAATAAATCGAACTGACAAAAAAAATTTTGAGTCAGTGCAGCACAAAGAAGGAAAAAATGCAATTTCATTACTTATGCAACTTTCAAGACAATTTAAAATAAACTGACATGTCCTGCAATTCGTTTGTTTAATTATAGTTTCATTGTTGATGTTTGATGAAAAACTTGAGTTTGTTTTCCTTTAACTAAAAAAAGAAAGCATGACCTCGATAATACAGATTAAGATAATTGTCATCCGATAAATTCTTGGTGTAAGACAGCACAAAGTATTCATAGATGTATGCCAAATTGCCAATTGCCAAGGAAAGGCGATAAAATGTTGCGACCGAAGAAAAAATAGCTCAGAGATAAAAACATGTTCGATTCAAAGCAAAGGTAATGGTGATATTATCATTTAAAAATTGAAATATTGTATGTTTGGAGTAAATTTGATATGTTTTCCGGAACACCACCCTGCTACAATATATAATTGTTACCCCCATTTGACAGCTTTACTCCCAATGTTTTTCTAAAGCAATAAGTTATTATCAATTAATATTGTTCAATTTTGAATTAACAAAAAGCACCACACTTTTTGAAGAAAGAGGAATGTCTTTGACAACAATTAAGTTTTTTGTCCCAAGCAAATTGAGGTAAGCTAGAAAGAAACCCAACAAGAAATTGCATGCGGAATTTAAATCCTTAATGCTCTTACTATTGTGTCACTATGCCATATGTTGTGCCACACTTTTTTAAAGCGAACCATGTGTAATTTCTCTGCTTTGAATTGCCAAGGTGGGTTAAACTTAAATCACATAATTTTTCTCTCATACAAATTCAAATTTGTACAAAAGTTTTTGTTTACAATTCATAACAGAAAAAAAATGAGATAAAGTACAACAAAAAAAGAACGAATGATTACTATGGCACATTTGGTCTACAATTTTCCCTTTTTTCCCATGGAGCAATGTCGCAATTTGAACGAATTTGCTTCACCTTCATTTTCAGCCAAAACTACACTAGCATCTACTTAATTGCGTGGAGTTAATAGATGAAAATAAATTTTCAAATTATTTTAAATTTGTCTCAGCTATGTGTCAGATGTTTCTTCGAAAATATTAACATATTGAGACCAATTTCAAATTAAGTTTAGTCGCCTCTGATCAATATTCTAAATTTTGAAAAAATATCCTTGCATATATAAATATTTTCAGTTCAATTAATTTATTCAATATATATTCTATCGTACAGAGTAAATCAGTAAACTATGTCACTCTTATGGAAAAAAAAAGTTAGCAAATGAAAAAAAAATCTTAACATTAATATATAGTTTCTTCGACTTCTTCAATACCGAAAAAATTGAAAACAAAACAAAAGCAGCTAGCCTTTCTTATAAATTTTATTTTCTTCATAAAATAAATTAAATTAGACATAAACATATATAGTTTCCGGAACAAGCGTCATCAAAGCTTGGTTGATTAATTTTGCTGACATCATGTATTAATATGTTAGAAATTTTTTTGGTTAAGCTGGATAAGCTAACAATTAAAAAGGAGTTAAATTGGGAATTTCTCTATACATTCCAAGATCTTTCCAATGGAAAAGAAATAAAAATAAATTGCTCAGAGTTTCACAAGCAATCAGCCCTCCCGCCTATATATATACATCATCGCAAGCATACAGAAATCCACATACACACATACTCACCTCACCTGACACAAAAATTATTGACGCATCATGGGTGCAGAAAAGATATGGTGCTCATGCTTTTGCACCTTTTTTTTTCTTATATTTGCGGTCGTTATCGGCTCAATGATAGCTGATTTTGTTATTCCACCTCAAAAGATCGCCATTTTAAATGCGAACTTGACCCGTTTCGAGCTTACTGCTACTCCAACAACTTCTCTTCTCTATAACCTCAGTTTTAAAATGAGTATCCATAACTCTGTTTGCAATGACAAAGCCGATTATCATGACATGGAGCTCGAGTGCTACTACGACGACGAGCAATTTGATTCGCGAAAACTCGAGGACTTCAGGCTGTAAAACCAAGAAGGACCCATCTTTTTAACTTTTCAAGAAGTGGCAACTCTACCATAGATCTAGATAGTAATGGAGTTGATGCATTTAAGAGATGAAACGAGGCGGCCGTTCTTCGACTTGGAAATTTGGCTCAAAGCTGGCAAAAGAATATTTGAGGCCGATGAAGGAGATCGCCATGTGCATTTGTCTTACCAATGCAAACTGAGAATACAACTCATCACCTCTCAAAATAGCACCACACAAGGCAATTTCAAGCCAGTCAAGTGTCATTAATAAATCGCTCTTTTAAAGTTGTTGTTATGGGAAAATAGTAATACTATGCATTTGTGTGAAGTTGTCTGTTCATAATATATTAATCGAAATTGCTTAAGACCATCTCTGGATTCCATCATTTCCATCATCTCCTATCTCTTTCCAGCGCCTCATTAAAGACGCGTGAATCTTTTTGTTATTTTCGAAAATGCATTAAATAACGCATTTTCATCATTCCTCATTCCCTCATAATTTCAGCATTATCCAACGCAGTTATGTTTCGTGCCCCTTTCCCGCCCTTCTGTATATATAATTTCAACAGTTATATATTAATATTTAATATATATATAACTGTTGAAGTTATATATGTAATTGTTGAAGTTAATATATATAATCGTTGAAGTTATATGTGTACTTTTGAAGTTATATTTGTAACTGTTGAAGTTAATATATATAATTGTTGAAGTTATATATGTACTGTTGAAGTTATATTTGTAACTGTTGAAGTTATATATGTAACTGTTGAAGTTAATATATGTAATTGTTGAAGTTATATATGTAACTGTTGAATTTATATATATAGCTGTTGAAGTTATATATGTAGCTGAAGTAGTTAATATAAGTAATTGTTGTAGTTTGGATACTAACTGTTGTAGTTAATATGAGTAGTGGTTGTAGTTGGAATATTAGTAATTGTTATAGTTCAGATATATACTAATTGTTGTAGACCGGAAATGGAAAAGATGAGAGCGAGAGAAATAGTGGGGGCTGAAATATGAAAGGATGAGAGGAAGAGAAATAGTGGGGACCAAAAATAGAAAGGATAGAAGGGAGAGCAACAGTGGAGACCAAAATAGAAAATGATGGGAGAGAGAAACAGTGGGGAATAAAAATTTTCAAAAATAAAAAAAATTTAAGCGTGTTCCCACTTAAGATGATGGGGATGATCCTTATCAGTCTCGATATATTAATTATTTATCGAACTCTTCTTTTATGTCAATTATTTTATTGGGAGTTTTGCTACGGTGAGTCGCGACTCATCAGAGGGTCTGTGAGTCGGGCTCAAAACTCCTAGATCTAAATCAAACTTATCGATCCAAACCGTCCAATATGATCTCCCTATTAAAATCTCCATGCAGATCAAATTTTATATTTTTTCAAAATTTTTAAGCAGTTTTTTTGAAATTTTAGAAAATCATTAATCTAATTAGTTCTGAACCGTTCAAAAATAGCAGTTTTTAAAAATCCGAAAAAATACTTAAAATTTTCGAAAAAATGTAAAATTTGGTCTGCATGGAGATTTCAATAAGAAGATCGTATTAGACGGTTTAGATCGGTAAGTTTGATTTAGATCTAGGAGTTTTGAGCCCGACTCACAGACCCTCTGATGAGTCGCGACTCACCGTAGCAAAACTCATTTTATTGGACTCTTTATGTATCAAATATTAAGAAAACAAACCAAATTTAGTGTTAAGGATTACAGGACAACAGGTTCAACACTCTTTTATTCTCGATCCAACACAGCATTCCAGTGCTCAGATATTAGTAGATTCCTCATCGAAGGATATGCTACAGTTATTTATGTTTATTCCATAAATTTATCCATTTTTGCATCCCGATTAATCCGATATAAAGGAGATTTATCAACTCATTCAGCAAAATTGTGGGACTAAATTGCAGATAGAATGTTATCTTCACTTTTCGTACAGAGTACAATCTCTGCAACTGGATTTATCACATCAACACTTATCATGTATAATCAACACAAAAATTGAAGCCATATCCAATGAATAATTCAACACCATGCATTAGAGAGGTAAAAAGTTTTCAGATTGTACTGATCAAAAAAAGAGGGAAAAATCAAACTATGTGAAATTGGATTTTCCATACTTATTTAAAAATTAAAACACATCAGCATACATAATTAAGTACTTGCACACCAAAAGTCATCAACACAATCAACAAGCATGATAGTTGGAATTATTAACAGATTTTGCTTTCTTCTAAATGTTTCTTTCCATCTCCAATGTCAAATTAATTTGCTTCACTTAATATGGATTCCTAAAGAATGTTTAAAGCATTTAGAAATTTATCAAAGATGATTTCATTCAGCTTCATCATTTTCTCAACCAATTGCAGACCCTCATTGATTCTACCACTTTTACAATAGCCGTTGATTAATTGTTGTAACTATGTTGATCCAGATCAATGCCTTTTTGTGTCATCTTATCTAAAAGGCTAATTGCTTCACGACCGTTCAAAACATAACCATGCAATAAGGACGTACGTGTAATTGTGCTTGCACAGGAAACCTATTAATTTATTGAAAGTCGCTACATTGGGTGATATGCTGACACCGATCAAGATGCCATGTCAGATGCAAAATCAGTAAAAGAACTGAGTCATCGATTCAATAACTGTCAACAATAATTAATTAGTTAGTTGAGAGTTATCTTTAGTCTTAATGAGTCAAAATGAGTTAATAATCTGTTGTTATATTTTGTGTTGTCTTTTGTGGTCTTCTAGGAGGTAATTAAGTGTGTTTTGGGATTAGAAAAAGTGGTTGAGATAATATATTAATGGGTAGTAGCTTTTAATTGTGTTAGATTGCTATTTAAGCTGAAAATCAGAATGTAATAAGGAGATTATTGAATTATTACGAATTTTACTTGTGAGTTGAGTTTATCTCCTCTTTTATCCACTGTTGGGTGGAGTTCTTACTCCTCTTCTAGTGATGTATCATTACGCTTGCTAGCTTCTCTAAGTCTTCCGGTCCGAACGGCGTCATTTGGTATCAGAGCTTCTTCAGGTTTGATGGCTGATCGTTGTAGACAGCACAATATCCACCATGGAGGCGAATATCAATGCATTACGAAGGTGCGAGAGCTGAGACAGCTTGTACAACAACTCCATGAGCGTGTTGCGCAATTGGAGGCTAATCGAAGCCAAGACCGCCGAATGAGGCATGGCCTTTCGAGAAGCACAACTTGTGAGAATCGAGATCGCCGAACGAGGCACGGTTCCTCCACAAGTAACACTCGTGTGAATCGAGATCGCCGACCGAGGCACGATTCATCGAGCTACATCGACTTTTCTTTTCACCACCGACAACAATTCATCTCCAACAACAATGTTTCTCTACCACCTCACCTCCAGCAGAGAAACAACCATTTTGTTCATGTGCGGGACTCTGGACAAAAATACGATACATTGAATCGTGTTTCAGCTGACCCTGATGATAGTGGTAAAGATGAAGAGAGCAACCCCTTCCACAACAGCAAACCAACATTGATGTCTTGTGTTGAAGCGGCTCGACATCGACTCCACACCCAAAATAGCACTTGTTTCCAATGGGTCATAGCTAAAAGCATTCAGTTGAGAAATGATAATACCTTTCAAATTTCTGAAAGACTTGTGCATGAAAGTATATCATTTGATTCTCCACCAAGTTTTGATAAGTATCCCGATGATGAGGATGATGTGTTTATTATGATGGATGAAACTGAGACAAAAGTGAATCTTTTTTACAGTCCAATATTCATTGATGAAGAAGTTGTTGATGACTTATCGGTGCCGTCAACCTCTCCTACTGGCTTTGCAAAGAGTTCAAACTTGGAGAGTAATTCTTTGGTAAGAATGATTGAATTCTTTGAGTTGGAAACTTTGCATTTAAATAACAACAAAATCATGAGTTCAGAATATAGCGATCCGTTCTTGCAATCGGGTCTCATGCAAACAAATGCAAGATATTTTACATTCTTGAAAGGTTGCAATACTCAGTTTTGTGTTGTTTTTCATCAAACAACAGAGCTATGTGCCAGATTACCTTTTTGTGGATTGCACCACACGATTCTGGTTTCTTATGTGTTACGGTGTATCGTATGTGAGTGGCGAATGTTCTTGTTGCTTATATGGAGAAGAATTTTGAGAAATCGCAGCGGGAATGTGGTGAGCCAAGTTCGAGTTCTTAATTCTTGTGGCTTAAACCAATATATTAATTTTGAAGGCATAAAAACATGACAACCGAGACCTCTTCATGCAATTCATTTGTTTCTTATTTAGTCGTTCTGTTTTCAAGAGGTTTACAAAGATCGCAATAAGAAGATAAGCTAAACTCAAGGACGAGTTTCAGCGCAGCAGAAGCGTATGACACCGATCAAGATGCCATATCAGATGCAAAATCAGCAAAAGAACTGAGTCATCGATTCAATAACTGTCAACAATAATTAATTAGTTAGTTGAGAGTTATCTTTAGTCTTAATGAGTCAAAATGAGTTAATAATCTGTTGTTATATTTTGTGTTGTCTTTTGTGGTCTTCTAGGAGGTAATTAAGTGTGTTTTGGGATTAGAAAAAGTGGTTGAGATAATATATTAATGGGTAGTAGCTTTTAATTGTGTTAGATTGCTATTTAAGCTGAAAATCAGAATGTAATAAGGAGATTATTGAATTATTACGAATTTTACTTGTGAGTTGAGTTTATCTCCTCTTTTATCCACTGTTGGGTGGAGTTCTTACTCCTCTTCTAGTGATGTATCATTACGCTTGCTAGTTTCTCTAAGTCTTCCGGTCCGAACGGCGTCATATGCTTTGCCTGACCATGTCGTGAAATGCCTAAATTGCAAGGTTCCACTCACCTAGAGCAGAAAGCCCATGGATCAGGCAAGTGTATGTGGCAATGTTTGGTATCACAGCTCTCTAGCTATCATTTCCTGAAGGAGTTTCGAAGCATGCAAGAAAGCCCTCTATTTGCTGCAGTCTTTTAATAAGGTTGTAGTTGTATATATATAGACATTTGATTCAAGGCCACAACAAACTCTGCATGTCCTGCAAATTCCTTGTCAATGCATGTCATCGACAAGTAAAACCCAAGAATGAGGTCGTCATATATAGCCTCATAGGTATATATAGATTTGGAAGTACTCCTTTAGAACTGATTTCTTCAAACATCTTCAGAATAAATACTATATGTACCTTACCTTCGCAACACAGACTATGAATGGGAATGCTGCAGGTAACATTGTAAAAGCACTAATTCTGTCACCCTGGTTGTAGAGGTCATGAATAAGACGGGTTTTAATTTTACATGTTAAGTTATTTTTATTTAAATTAATACTGTAAATTTTATTTATGTACCATATAAATTATAACATGTTTAATCCGAAAATCCGTAAAAATCCGTAGATAAAAAATTATATGGGTTGGGTTGGATTACATGTGGGTTAACTAAAGAAAATTTCTAACCCGGTATAATTGGGTTGGGTTAAAATATTGATAAAAAAATTATAAATCCGCCAGTTGTACAATCTTAGATGAGAGTGCTGTAAGTAAAGCACAAAATTGGGGGCTTATAACTCTTTTGCCATACAAGGACACAGCGTAAGCCACATCCTAGAGCTAGCAACCAGTTGTACACATGAATAAGTGTGTTGTATATGATCAAATCGGAAGTGCTGGACATCCAATTAAAGGCATTTTAGCAAGCGCCTTAGCTGCAAGCCTGCAACACCAACACCACCAATTTGCTTATGTGGGAATATATGCAGAGGCCTTTGATGATTGAGGAATCTGATGAAGTGATGAGGGTGGCGAACATGAAAGCATCAACAAGCATGCCGAATTTTGAGTACGAGTAGCGGTTGGGAGTTGGGACAAAGACCAAATTATTTAATTTTAATTTTTTATACTGTCTAGAATACATTTTATATATTATTTATTTAAAAATATTGGATTATACATGTTAATTATGCATATAAAGTGCAAAAATACACAGAAAGTGCAAACAATGTTTGAACATCATTTGAGCAATTCAAACGTTTTTGGATTCATTCTAAGTCATTTCATCACAACATTCTATATTTAAACTCTTTATACAGTCTAGAATACGATTCATATGTTATTAATTCAAAAAGATTGGATTGTATATGGTAATTACGCATATAAAGTGAAAATAATGCACAGAAAGGGTAAATAATGGAATTCTAAGCATCATCTGAGCATTTCAATTGTTTTTGGATTCATTCTAAAACATTTCATCACAATGTTATATATCCAAACTCTTTATATTGTCTATAATATGATTCATATATTATTTATTGAAAAAAATTAGATTATACATGGTAATTACGTATATGAACTGCAAATAAAGCAATTCTGAGCATCATTTGAGCATTTCAATAGTTTCTGGATTTCTTCTAAGTCATTTCATCACAAAAATCTACATTAGAACTCTTTATAATGTTTAGAATACGATTCATATGTTATTTATTCAAAGCGAATGAATTATAAATGGTAATTACGGATATAAACTGCAAATAGTGAAATTCCGAGAATCATTTGAGCATTTCAATCGTTTCTAAATCATTTTATCATAATAATCTACATTTGAACTCTTTATACTGTCTAAATACGATTCATATTTTATTTATTTAAAAAGATTGGATTATACATGATAATTACGGATATATGTTGGAGTTATGTCCTAGAAGTCAATATTGAATGACTTAATTTCTTAGTTTATGTTACTGATGATATTTGATCATTTGATCCTAGGATTTATTATTGACAGATCATTCAGGTTGAGGATCTGAATTGTAGATCTCTGTGGATCATTCATTAGAATGACAATAATAAATCTAAATTGTCCATAATCTTGATAATTAACAAGGAACATTAATTATCATATAAGATTAGTATGCAAGTTAAGTGATGATTAAGTTCTACAAATCATAGGTAAAGAGTTACCAACTTAATTGCATATGTGTATGTTATTGGAACATAGCACGGGACATGACCCAATGAAATAAACATATGGATTGTGTTATGTGTCATTGTTTATTTCATATGAGTTTGATTCTAAGTTTGAGATGGTTCAACTTTTCCACATGAGGATAGATTTTATAAATATCATCTACCGCTGATTCCTGATAAAGGCTGCTATACAGATGTTATTTATGTTCTCTTGAATTGTGTGGGGAAAAGTTGTTCATCAAGAAAACCGTATGTCCCTCATTAGATTGTTTGGCCAACTTGTGCAATCAACTCTAGATCAAGAAACGTATAATCTGCAAGAATGACACATTCCTATCTTGGATTATACGATGATATCATGTGGCATAAGAATCAGACAAAGAAATACTTTTATTTCTTATGCAGGATTTGAATATTTGTATCAGTACATTATTTATACGAATTGAGAGTTATAACGTGTTGCTAGATACCGCTTAAGATTATTGGAATTAAATCGACGATTTAATTCCATGGCCAACATAGAATAAATCCTCAAAGGGTCACACAAATAGAGTTGTAACCACACGATGAATTATTTATTTATTCGCAACAGTAAGTATTGCGAAAATATGATAAGTTGATTAATTAATTATATACCGTTGTGAATCGTTATAATTAATTAAGTCAAAGTGATCATATAGAAATAAATTAGTGCATTAGCTAATTCCAAAATAATTATTAATAAGTTAATAATTAATTTTGTTCAACTTAATTTAATTAATTGAGCCATTTGGACCTTCATTTAAATAGTTAATTAGAAGCCCAAATTTAGGATGGTTAAATGAGCAATTATAGTAATTAATTAATGGACTAAAAATACAATTGTTGTAGCCCATTAAAGGCCTATCCAAGGCAGGCCATAGAAGGGCAAATATGTCCATGAATTAATTATGGAAATTAGGTTTAGAGAGCTATAAATATAGGGTTCAGGTTTGGACCAAACCATAACTACTCTCTCTTCCTCTTTGCTGGCCGAATTTTCTAAAGAGAAGAAAATTTCAGATTTTCTTCTTCTTGCTCTCTCTTCTCCCATCCTCTTGGCTCATGTGTTGAGCAAACTTCTTCCACCATTAAAATAGTTTAATTGAAAGAAAAGGAAGAAAGGGTTAGACGTGATCTCTAATCGCTAGCACGGTTTCGAGATCGTGGTGATTCTCTTGGTGGACTCGAGGTCAACCTTTGGAGAAAAAGGAAGAGCCGCGCAGCATGCCGCCAACTCCTACGCCATGGATTTTTCCATTTCGATACGATTCAAGAAGAGGTATATCCAAAATCCCTTTTCTCATGGTTAATTGATGTGTTATATGCTCGCATGATCCTTTCTTGTGGTTGTCTGCTTGTTTTATCTTTGTTAATTGTAATAAAAATAAAATTGTGCATCCCAACCACTTACTAACAATATAAACCGCAAATAATGCAATTCAGAGCCTCATTTGAACTTTCCAATCGTTTCTGTATTCATTCTATGTCATTTCATCACAATAATATACATTTAAACTCTTTTTACTGTCTAGAATACGATTCATATGTTATTTATTCAAAAATATCGGATTATACATGGTAATTACACATATATAGTGCAAATAATGCACAAAAAGTGCAAATAATGCACAAAAAGTGCAAATAATGCACAAAAAGTGCAAATAATGCAATTCTAAGCATCATTTCAGCATTTCAATCGTTTCAGGATTCATTCTAAGTCATTTCATCACAATATTCTATATTTTTAAACTATTTATACTGTCTAGAATATGATTCATATGTTATTTATTCAAAAAAAGATATGATTATACAAGGTAATTACACACATGAAGTGCAAATAATGAAATTTTGAGCATTTTAATCGTTTTAGTATTCATTTTAAGTAATTTCATCACAATATTCTATATTTAAACCCTTTATACTGTCTAAAATATGATTCATATGTTATTTATTCAAAAAGATTGGATTGTACATGATAATTACGGATATAAAGTGCAAATAATGCAATTTTGAGTATCATTTGAGCATTTTATTCGTTTCTGGATTCATTCTAAGTCATTTTATCACAACAATCTACATTTAAACTCTTTATGCTGTTTAGAATACGATTCATACGTTATTTATTCAAAAGATTGAATTATACATGGTAATAAGAGATATAAACTGCAAATGATGCACAGAAAGTGCAAAAAATGTAATTCTGAGCATCATTTGAGTATTTCAATCGTTTTTGTATTATTTCTAAGTCTTTTAATAACAATAATCTACATTTGAACTCTTTATACAGTCTAGAATGTGATTCACATGTTATTTATTCAAAAAGATTGAATTATACTTGGTAATTACGGATATAAACCGCAAATATTGCAATTCTGAGCCTCATTTGAACTTTTCAATCGTTTCTGGTATCTTTCTATGTCATTTTATCACAATAATCTACATTTAATCTCTTTTTACTGCCTAGAATACGATTCATATGTTATTTATTCAAAGAGATTGGATTATACATTGTAATTACGCATATAAAGAGCAAATAATGTGCAGAAAGTGCAAATAATGCAATTCTGAGCACCATTTGAGCATTTAAATCATTTCAGAATTCATTCTAAGTTATTTCATCACAATATTCTATATTTTTAAACTCTTTATACTGTCTAGAATATGATTCATATGTTTTTTATTCCAAAATATATGATTATACAAGGTAATTATACATATAAATAGCATATAATGCACAGAAAGTGCAAATAATAAAACTCAGAGCATCATTTGAGCATTTCAATCATTTCACGATTCATTCTATGTAATTTCATCACAATATTCTATATTTAACCTCTTTATACTACCTAAAATAGGATTCATATGTTATTTATTCAAAAATATTGGATTGTACAAGGTAATTACGCATATAAAGTGCAAATAATGTAATTATGAGCATCATTTGAGCATTTCAATCGTTTCTGGATTCATTCTAAGTCATTTAATCGCAATAATCTACATTTAAACTCTTTATGCAGTATAGAATGCGATCCATATATTATTAATTTAAAAATATTAGATTATACAAGGTAATTAGAGATATAAACTGCAAATAATCTACAGAAAGTGCAAATAATGCAATTCCGAGCATAATTAAATCGTTTCTATATAGAATAAGATCGATAAGTTGTTTATACAAAAAGATTGGTTTAAATGTGGTAATTACGCATATAAAGTGCAAATAATGCACACAAAGTGCAAAATAATGGAATTCTGAGCACCATCTGAGCATTTCAATCATTTTCGGATTCATTCTATGACATTTCACGACAAATATTCGATATCCAAACTCTTTATACTGTCTAGAATATGATACATATGTTATTTATTTAAAAAGATTGGATTATAAATGGTAATTACGCATATCAAATGGAAATAATGCAATGTTGAGCATCATTTGAGCATTTCAATCGTATCTGGATTCAATCTAAGTCATTTCATCACAATAATCTACATTTAAACTCTTTATACTGTCTATAATACGATTCATATGTTATTAATTAAAAAATATTTGATTATACATAGTAATTATGCATATAAAGTGCAAATAATGCAATTCTGAGTATCATTTGAGCATTTCAATCATTTCAGAATTCATTTTAAGTCATTTATTCACAATAATCTACATTTAAACTTTTTATACTATTTAGAATACGATTTATATGTTATTTACTCAAAAAGATTGGATTATACATGGTAATTAGAAATATAAACTGCAAATGATGCACAAAAAATGCAAATAATACAATTCTGAGCATTATTTGAGCATTTCATTCATTTCTGGATTCATTGTAAGTCATTTCATCGCAATATTCCATATTTAAACTCTTCATACTTTCTAGAATATGATTATACATGATAACCACGCATATAAAACGCCAATAATGCAATTCTGAGGCTCATTTGAGCTTTTCAATCATTTATGGATTCATTCTATGTCATTTCATCCCAATAATCTACATTTAAACTCTTTTTACTGTCTAGAATATGATTCATATGTTATTTATTAAAAAATATTTTATTATTCGTGGTAATTACGCTTATAAACTGCAAATAATGCACAGAAAGTGCATATAATACAATTCTGAGCATCATTTGAGTATTTCAATCTTTTCAAAATTCATTCTAAGTAATTTCATCACAATATTCTGTATTTTTAAACTCTTTATACTGTCTAAAAATTGATTCATATATTATTTATTCTGAAATATATGATTATACATGGTAATTACACATATAAATTGCATATAATGCACAGAAAGTGCAAATAATAAAATTAGGAGCATCATTTGAGAATTTCAATAATTTCAGGATTCATTCTAAGTAATTTCACTACAATATTCTATATTTAAAATATTTATACTGCCTAAAATAGGATTCATATTTTATTTATTCAAAAAGATTGGAGTGTACATGGTAATTACACATATAAAGTGCAAATAATTCAGTTATGAGCATCATTTGAGCATTTCAATCGTTTCTGCATTCATTCTAAGTCATTTCATTGTAATAATCAACATTTAAACTCTTTATGCTGTTTAGAATACGATTCATTTGTTATTTATTCAAAAATATTGAATTATGCATGGTAATTAGAGATATAAACTGCAAGTATGCACAGAAAATGCAAATAATGCAATTCTGAGCATTCTTTGAGCATTTCAATCTTTTCTGAATTCCTTCTAAGTCATTTCATCACAAGAATCTACATTTGAACTCTTTATAATGTATAGAATACGATTGATATGTTATTTATTCAAAAAGATTGGATTATACATGGTAATTACGCATATAAAGTGCAAATAATGCACAGAAAGTGCAAAATAATAGAATTCTGAGCATCATCTGGGCATTTTAATCGTTTCTGGATTCATTCTAAGACATTTGATGACAATATTCTGTATTTCAACTCTTTATACAGTCTAGAATATAATACATATGTTATTTATTCAAAAAGATTGGATTATACATGGTAATTACGCACATGAACTGTAAATAATGCAATTCTGAGCATCATTTGAGCATTTCAACCGTTTCTGGAATAATTCTAAGTCATTTCATTACAATAATCTACATTTAAACTCTTTATGTTTTATAGAATGCGATTCATATATTATTTATTCAAAAAGATTGGATTATTCATGGTAATTAGAGATATAAACTGCAAATAAACGCATTCTCTGCATCATCTGAGCTTTTCAATCGTTTCTGGATTCATTCAAAAACATTACATCACAATATTACTGTTTAGAATATGATTAATATTTTATTTATTCAAAAATATTTGATTATACATAGTAATTACGCATATGAACTGCAAATAATGCAATTCTGAGCATCATTTCATCATTTCAATCATTTCTGGATTTATTCTAAGTCATTTCATGATTATAATCTACATTTAAAGTCTTTATACTGTCTAGAATACAATTCATATGTTATTAATTCAAAAATATTGGATTATACATGATAATTACGTATATAAATTGTAAATAATGCACAAACAATGCAAATAATGGAATTCTGTGCAATATCCAAGCATTGCAATCATTTCTGCATATTCTAAAACATTTCATCGCAATATTCTATATCCAAACTCTTTCTACTGTTTAGAATATGAATCAAATGTTATTTATTCAAAAAGATTGGATTATAAATGGTAATTACGCATATGAACAATAATGCAATTCTTAGCATCATTTGAGCATTTCAATCGTTTGTGGATTTTCTATGTCATTTCATCACAATAATCTACATTTACACTGTGTTTGGTTGGTAGGCATCGGTTGGGAAGGGACGGAAAGGAAGGAAAAAATCAAATCTTTTCTGTGTTTGGATGGAAGTGAATCGGAAAGGAAAATCAATCGCAAGGGGAACGATTCCCTTCCAAATTTCACCTCCTGCACAAAATATTTTCCCTCCGAATCGGCGGAGAATGAAGGGAAAGAGAATCGGCGAGATGCGGATTGGCAGCGATTACCAGCAATACCCTTCCTGGCGCGCGATTTTCCTTCTGGCGTGCAATTTTCCTTCCTGGCGCGTGATCCCCCCTCTTGCCGCGCGATTTTCCTTTATTTAAGCACGATTCCGTGCTTGTTCTTTCTTCATCGCTCAGGTATCGCTCAGTAACCCTATTTTTCGATTTATTTTTTTCACTTGATTTTTTATTCTAATTTCGATCCATTTCCATCATTTGAATGTGTAATTTTTTATTTGATTTAATTAGGATACGCCATATATACTTCGTCATTCATTCTCCAAGCCTTTCATCATCCAGTCATCTCAAGCTATCACAAGAGGTACGCAAAATCATCAAACTTTTCAAACATTTGTTTCCAAAACCTCACATGAACCGATAATTACATGAACAAAATAGGCCCACTGTCTGTCCGGTAACAGAAAAAGGATATAATGCAGAAATAATCTCGAAATAACAAATAACTTTTCATGTGAAAAACTGAACTTTCTTTTAAAACTCTAGAAAACACCTCTTCATTAATATGAACAAACTGGCCCACTATCAGTTGCTTTCTTTGATTTTATTTATTTTACAAACATGAGTTATACAAGTTAGTTTTAGAATCTGATACATGCTTAATTGTTATACTGTTACCAAGGACAGTACTAGTTGGAGATAGAAGAAACAATTACATTTTGATTAATTACATGCTTAGTTTAATGGTATTGCTTTACACTGTAGGTCTTTACAAATGACTTTTTTAGACGATCTTTCATCTCAACGCTTGCGTATCCTTATGCATTGGCTTAATTTAATGCAACTAGTGCAAGTCTTTTGCTTATTAGTTTCTTGGTTAGTGTTAGAACAACGAGCCGACAATCGAATTTCTCAAGAAGTACGAGACAAGAGAGAAGTCGTGCGTCAAGAAATAATGTGTGAAATCCTTTATGGTTCTAGAACGCGAGAAGTAATCAGGATGTGTCCTCGAGCATTTATAAACCTGTGCAACATATTAGTAACTAGAGGTGGCCTTCAACCAACTAGGCATGCTTCAGTAGAGGAACAAGTTGCTAAGTTTCTCTATATCTTAGGACATAATGTTAGGAATCGCTCGATATGTTTTTTCTTTCGTCGATCTGGCGAGTCTAACTGTCGACATTTCCATAATGTTCTAAAAGCAATAATTATGTTGGAGGGAGATTACTTTCACCAACCTGATGGAACCCAGGTTCCAGTTCAAATTTCATCTAATCGCAAATTCTATCCTTACTTTAAGGTAACAGTGAAAGTAACAAATTATTCATATTAAATAAGCTTTATATAAATTTTTTTTTTTGATATATGAAAAATTATACAATAACAGAATTGTGTGGGTGCTATTGATGGAACACATGTACGAGCAAAGGTTTCGGCGCATGATGCCCCTAGATATCGTGGAAGGAAAGATTATCCAACACAAAATATTTTGGCTGCTTGTACTTTTGATCTAAAATTTACGTATGTCTTGCCCGGTTGGGAGGGGACAGCATCAGATTCTAAAATTCTTAAAAATGCATTAAGACGACCTTGTCCACTCATTATTCCAGAAGGTAACTATGTTCAAACTGGTCAAATTATATTAAATAGCAAGAAATAGTTTTATGTGGGAACTGATTTTTTTAAATACTTATCATAGGAAAATATTATCTTGTTGATGCGGGGTTTATGACGACGAGTTCGTTGATCACACCTTATAGAGGAACGCGGTATCATCTGAAAGAGTACTCAAGAAATCCACCACGAAATCCCCGGGAATTGTTTAATCTCCGACATGCATCTCTGCGCAACGCAATTGAGAGGGCCTTTGGAGTTCTTAAGAAGAAATTCCCAATAATAGGAAGTGCCAATCAACCATTTTACAGTGTAGAGGTGCAAAAGAAGATAATCGTGGCGTGTTGTGTACTGCACAACTATTTAATTGATCAAGATCCAGATAGACGAGTAATCGAACAAGTAGATGCAGAAGTTGCAAATCGAGAGGATGACCCATCAGATGCTGTTCGTAGTGTTGGTCGCGAAGACCCCCAGGAGTTGATTAGAGGCGAACAAATTAAAACTGACATAGCTGCAGCTATGTGGAGAGATTACAATAATTCAGCTTAGAAACTATGATATCAATATTCATTAGCCAATATACCAGTAATTTTTTAGCATTTCAGAATTGTTCTGTGTTGTTTGTTCAATTTTTAGCTTTTCTATTTTATTGTAAGACTATATGGTGATCTATTTGATATGATTTTGTATGAACTTGTTTGGTCTGTTGCATGTTGGAACATAAATGTATGAATATTAACTATTAGTTTGCATTTGGATGTTAAATACTCTCTTGTTAATATCTTCATAGCTTTCTGGTTATGTTGTTAATATTTACATAGCTTTCAGATGGGCAGGAAAAGAAGTTCTTCAAGCTCCACTTCAACTGTTAGTGGAGGCAAAGGAGAGTCCCTTGTTTGGTCTGAGGCAATGGACACGATTTTAATTAATGCATTTGTACACCAACAGGACATTGGAAATCGTGTCAATGGAACGTTTACGACTCATGCTTATGAAAACATAGTGAACGAGCTCAAGGTTGCTTTCCCAGACAAATCAGTGGATAAAGCTAAAGTTATGAATCGAATGAAGTATATCAAGAAGGGTTTTGGAAGTTGCTACGATCTGTTTTGAAATTTAAGTGGATTCTCGTGGAGTCCCATCACGAACATGTGGTCTGCCGATGATCCAGGTGTATGGGATAAGTTAATTGAGGCATGTGAATTAAATTGGTATATTGGTTGCACCTGAGTATCTGATTAATTAGGATTAAATTATATGACTTGTATTTTTTTTCAGTCTCACCCAGAAGCTGCTAATTGGATGAATAAGCCAATTATGCATTACAAGAGTTTGGAAAAGCTTTATGGACAAGATAGGGCTAATGGAGAAAATGCTGAAACACCTTCAGAGATCAGGCAGCGATTGGCTCAGCAGAGCAATGATACGGAAGGTGAGGGCATAGCAGCTATTGATCGAATGGTGGCACATAACGAGGCAACACTTGAAGATTTAAACAATGAAAACACTGGTTCTCCTGATGGAAACAAAAGGCACAAATTTACCAGGGAAGAAGTGCAAGCTGAGATTATGAAAGGAATTCAAGGGGTTGCTGAAGCTATCGTGAGGTCTACAGAGGTGCTTGTGAATGCACAAAACTCACAAACAGAACAACTTGTGAAGGCACAAAGCTCACATACAGAACAACTTGTGAAGGCACAAACTTCAAAGCTTTCTATGCCTGCAGCTGAAATTTGGACTCGTGTTGTTGAGTTAGACCTTGATCCATCAAAGAGAAAGCTTGCATATAGCTTCTTGGTTAGAAATCCTGATATGCTTGAAGCAGTACTTGGTCTTCCTTTGGAAGAACGAAAAGAGTATCTAATGCAATTGATATAGGTAAGTATGCATTTTTATGTTTGTTATTTGACAATAATTGGACTAATTGAAAAGAGTAAAAGGGTTGTGTTTATCTAATTTATTGTGCCAATTTTATGTGCAGGATCTGATTAGGAAGGAGCCCATTGCAATTGCTGCCAAGTTATTATAGTTTTGTTTGAAGTTACTAAAGTTTTGTTTTTAATAAAATAAATTATGAACAATGTGTAATTTTCTTCCAAGTTGTAGCTGATTTAAGAATTTTGTTTCAGGTTAGTCAATGTAGTTTTATTTGAATTTGGATGGAATAATTCGTTGCATTTTCAGTCCGTTGTGCAATGCTTGGTACCCACTTTACATATTTCACTGGTTACTACATTTTTATCTATGGTACATTGTGGTACCAGATGAGCAGTATGTATATCTGTTAGTAAATTACAGGTTTATGAACTGGTACAGTACTTTCGGTGCTAAAGTTATTTGTATTGTCAGTGAAGTTGAGCTTGAATGTAGTACCAAAGACATGAGCTTGAATGTAGTACTAAAGTCATGCTCTGACAATATACCAAAGACTGGAGCATTGCCCAATGTTGTAATGTACTTTTTTAATTAATATTAAGCCTACGGGCATTTCCACTTCAAAAAAAAAAAAAAATGTTTGTACTGACTTGATTGGAGTAAGGACATGCATGTAGTACCAGATAAGCTTGTACTTGCTTCACGCATGTGTACCAGTTTTTTTTTTCCGGTTATTAAATAAAAAGCTTGGTAACTCAGCTGTTTTTTTCCGGTTATTAAATAAAAAGCTTGGTAACTCAGTTGTTGGGATAAAAAATATTGAAAAAAAGTATTGAGAGATTAATTATTTTGTAGCAAACGAGTCCTGGACTCCTGATAAAGGGTAGAATGGTCAATTATTTTATTTTACCTTTATTAAATTAGTTCATCCAAACAAGAATAGAGACGGAAAGGAAACTTATTTTCTTTTCCCTTCATAACTCATCCAAACAGAAAAACGTAAAATTGTTTACCGTCCCGTCCCATCCCATCCCTTCCTCTTTTATATTTTCTTTCCCTTTCCATTCGCCTCCTGTTATCCAAACACAGTGTTAAACTCTTTAAACTGTCTAGAATACGATTGATATGTTTTTTATTTAAAAAGATTGATTTATAGATGGTAATTACAGATATAAACTGAAAACAATGTAATTCTGAGCATCATTTAAGAATTTCAATTGTTTTTGTATCCTTTCTAAGTCATTTCATCACAATATTCTATATTTAAACGCTTTACACTGTCTAGAATATAATTCATATGTTATTTATTCTATAAGATTTGATTATACATGGTAATTACGCTTATAAACTGCAAAAAATACAATTCTGAAAATCATTTTAGCACTTCAATCGTTTTTGGATTCTTTCCAAGTCATTTCGTCATAATAATCTACAGTTAAACTTTTTATAATATCTAGAATACTATTCATATGTTATTAATTAAAAAAGTTTATTTTGTACATGGTACTACGCATATAAAGTGCTAATAAAGAACAGAAAGTGCAAATAATGAAATTCCGAGCATCATCTGAGCATTTCAATCGTTTTTGGATACATTCTAAGTTATTTCATCACAATATTCTATATTCAAACTTTTATACTGTCTAGAATATGATTCATATGTTATTAATTTAAAAAGAATGGATACATGGTAATACGCATATAAAGCGCAAACAATGGAATTCTGAGCATCATCTGAGCATTTCAATCGTTTACAAATTCATTATAAAATAATTTATCATAATATTCTATATCCAAACTCTTTATAATGTCTAGAATATGATTCATATGTTTATTTACTCAAAAATATTGGATTATACATGGTAATTACGGATATAAACTGAAAATAATGTAATTGTGAGCGTCATTTGAGTATTTCAATCGTTTTATTAAAAATCTACATTTGAACTCTTTATACAGTCTAGAAAGTGATTCGAACTCTTTATACAGTCTAGAATGTGATTCATATGCTATTTATTAAAAAAAAGATTGGATGATACTTGGTAATTACGCATATAAATCGCAAATAATGCAATTCTGAGCCTCATTTCAGCTTTTCAATCGTTTCTTGATTCATTCTATGTCATTTCATCACAATAATCTACATTTAAACTCTTTATACTGTCTAGAATATGATTTACATGGTATTTATTCCAAAATATATGATTATACAAGGTAATTACACATATAAATTCCATATAATACACGGAAAGTGCAAATAATAAAATTCGGAGCATAATTTGAGCATTTCAATCATTTCGCGATTCATTCTGTGTAATTTCATCACAATATTCTATATTTTAACTCTTTATACTGTCTAAAATAGGATTCATATGTTATTATTCAAAAAGATTGGATTGTACATGGTAATTACGCATACAAAGTGCAAATAATGCAATTATGAGAATCATTTTAGCATTTCAATCGATTCTGGATTCAATCTAAGTCATTTCGTCGCAATAATCTACATCTAAACTCTTTATGCAGTTTAGAATACGATTCATATGTTATTTATTCAAAAATATTGGATTATACATGGTAATTAGAGATATAAACTGCAAATAATGCACTAGCATCATTTGAGCATTTCAATCGTTTCTGAATTCCTTCTAAGTCATTTCATCACAATAATCTACATTTGAACTTTTTATACTGTATAGAATACGATTGATAAGATATTTAATAAAAAAAGATTGGATTATACACAGTAATTATGCATATAAAGTGCAAATAATGAACAGGAAATGAAAAATATTGGAATTCTGAGCATCATCTAAGCATTTCAATCATTTCTTGATTCATTCTAAGACATTTCAAGACAATATTTTGTATCCAAACTCTTTATACTGTCTAGAATATGATACATATGTTATTTATTCAAAAAAATTTGATTATACATAATAATTACGCATATGAACTGGAAATAATGCAATGTTGAGCATTCAATCGTTTCTGCATTCATTCTAAGTCATTTCATGACAAAAATCTACATTTAAACTCTTTATTCTTTTTAGAATATGATTCTTATCTTATTTATTTAAAAATATTGGATTATTCATGGTAATTAGAGATATAAACTTCAAATAATGCACAGAAAGTTCAAATAATGGAATTCTGTGCATCATCTGAGCATTTCAATCGTTTCTGGATTTATTCAAAAAGATTGGATTAATATATTGTCTAGAATTTGATTAATATATTATTTATTCAAAAATATTGGATTATACATAGTAATTATGCATATGAACTGCAAATAATACAATTCTGAGCATCATTTGAGCATTTCAATCGTTTCTGGATATATTCTAAGTCATCATCGCAATAATCTACATTTAAAGTCTATATACTATCTATAATACAATTCATATGTTATTAATTCAAAAAGATTGGATTATACATGATAATTACGCATATAAAGTGCAAATAATGCACAAAAAGAGCAAATAACGGAAATCTTAGCATCATTTGAGCATTTCAATCGTTTCAGGATTCATTCTAGAACATATCATCACAATATTCTATATGTAAACTCTTTATACCATCTAAAATATGATTCATATGTTATTTATTCAAAAGGATTGGATTATACATGGTAATTACGCCTATGAATTGAAAATGCAATTATGACTTATGAGCATCATTTGAGCATTTCAATCATTTCTGGATTCATTGTAAATCAATTCAACACAATAATCTACATTTAAACTCATTATACTGTCTAGAATACGATTCATATTTTATTAATTCAAAAATATTGGATTATACATGGTAATTACACATATAAAGTGCAAATAATGCACAAAAAGCGCAAATAATGCAATTCTGAGCATGATTTGAATATTTCAATCCTTTCTGGATTCATTCTAAGTCATTTCATCACAATAATCTATATCCAAAACTCTTTATAATGTCTAGAATATGATTCATATGTTATTTATTCGTAAAGACTGCATTATTCATGGTTATTACGCATATGAGTTGCAAATAATGCAATTCTCAGCATCATTTGAGCATTTCAATCGTTTATGGATTCATTCTAAGTCATTTCATCACAATAATCAACATTCAAACTCTTTATACTGTCTGCAATACGAGTCATATGTTATTAATTCAAAAAGATTTGATTATACATGGTAATTACACATATAAAGTGCAAATAATGCACAGAAAGTACAAATAATGGAATTCTGAGCATTTCAATCGTTTCTGGATTCATTCTAATACATTTCATCACAATATTCTACGTCCAAACTCTTTATACTGTCTATAATATGATTCATAAATTATTTATTCAAAAAGATTGAATTGTACATGTTAATTACGCATATGAACTTCAAATAATGCAATTCTGCGTATCATTCGAGCATTTCAATTGTTTCTGAATTCATTCTAAGTCATTTCATCACAATAATCTACATTTAAAATTTTTATACCATCTGGAATACGATTCGTATGTTATTTACTTAAAAAGATTTGATTATACATTTTATTTACGCATATAAAGTGCTAATAATGCACAGAAAGTGCAAATAATGCAATTCTGAGCATTGTCCAAGCATTTCCTTCATTTCAGGATTCATTCTAAGTCATTTCATCACAATATTCTATATTTGAAATCTTTATACTGTCTAAAATATGATTATATGTTATTTATTCAAAAATATTGAAATATACATGGTAATTACGCATACAAAGTGCAAATAATGCAATTTTGAGAATCATTTGAGAATTTCAATCGTTTTTGGATTCATTCTAAATCAATTCATCACAATAATCTACATTTAAACTCTTTATACTGTCTACAAAAATATTCATATGTTTTTAATTAGAAAATATTGTTTTGTACATAGTAATTACTCATATAAAGTACTAATAATGCACAAAAAGTGCAACTAATAGAATTCTGAGCATCATTTGAGAATTTCAATCGTTTCTGGATTCATTCTAAGTCATATCATCACAATATTCTATATTCAAACTTTTATCATGTCTAGAATATTATTCATATTTTATTTATTCGAAAAGATTGGATTATGCAAGGTAATTACGCATATAAACTGCAAATAATATAATTTGGAGTCTCATTTCAGCTTTTCAATCATTTCTGGATTCATTATAAGTCATTTCATCACAATAATCTACATTTAAACCCTTTATACAGTCTAGAATCCGATTCATATGTTATTTATTCAAAAAAATTGAATTATAAATGGTAATTACGCATATAAAGTTCAAATAATGCAATTATGAGCCTCAGTTGAGCTTTTCAATTGTATATTCATTCATTCTATGTCATTTCATCACAATAATATACATTCGAACTCTTTTTACTGTCTAGAATACGATTTATATGTTATTTTTTCAAAAATATTGGATTATATATGGTAATTACACATATAAAGTGTAAATAATGGAATTTTGAGAATTATCTGAGCATTTCAATCGCTCCCGGATTCATTCTAAAACATTTCATCACAATATTCTATATCCAAACTCGTTATACTGTCTAGAATGTGATTCATATGTTATTTATTCAAAAATATTGGATTATACATTGTAATTACACATATGAACTGCTAATAATGCAATTCTGAGAATCATTTGTGCATTTCCATCGTTTCTGGATTCATTCTAAATCATTTCATCACAATAATCTACATTTATACTCTTTACACTGTCTAGATTACGATTCATATGTTATTAATTCATATGTAATTACGCATATAAAGTGCAAATAATGCACAGAAAGTCCAAATAATGAAATTCTGAACATCATTTGAGCATTTCAATTGTTTCAGTATTCATTCTAATTAATTGCAGCACAATATTCTATATTTAAATGCTTTATACTGTCTAAATATAATTCATATGTTATTTATTTAATAAGATTCGATTATACATGATAATTACGCATATAAACTGCAAAAAAAAAAATGCAATTCTGAGAATCATTTGAGAATTTCAATCGTTTCTGGATCCATTCTAGGTCATTTCATCACAATAATCTGCATTTAAACTCATTATGCTCTTTACAATACGATTCATATGTTATTTATTTAGAAAGATTGGATTATACATGGTAACTACAGATATAAACTGAAAATAATGTAATTCTGAGCATCATTCGAGAATTTGAATCGTTTCTGTATTCCTTCTAACTCATTCCATCACAATAATCTATATTTAAATGTTTATACAGTCTAGAATATGTTATTTATTTAAAAATATTAGATTATACATGATAATTACGCTTATAAACCACAAATAATGCAATTCTGAGGCTCATTTGAGCCTTTCAAACGTTTCTGGATTCATTCTATGTCATTTCATCACAATAATCAACATTTAAACTCTTTTTTACTGTCTAGAATAAGATTCATATGTTATTTATTCAAAAATATTAGATTATACATGGTAATTACGCATATAAACTTCAAATAATGCACAGAAAGTGCAAAAAATGCAATTCTGAGCATCATTTAAACATTTCAATCGTTTCTGGAATCATTCTAAGTCATTTCATCACAATAATCTATATCCAAACACTTTATATTATCTCGGATATTATTCATATGTTATTTATTCAGAAAGATTGGATTATACATGGTAATTACTTATACGAACTGCAAATAATGCAATTTTGAGTATCATTTGTGCATTTCAATCGTTTCAGGATTCCTTTTAAGTGATTTCATCACAATAATCTACATTTGAAATTTTTATACTGTATAGAATACGATTGATATATTATTTATTAAAAAAGATTTGGATTGTACATGGTAATTACGCATATAATGTGCAAATAATGTAATTCTGAGCATCATTTGAGAATTTCAATCATTCCTGGATTCACTCTAAGTCATTTCATCACAATAATCTACATTTAAACTCTCTAAAATGTCTAGAATACAACTCATATGTTATTTAATAAAAAAGATTGATTTATACATATATAGATATAAACTGAACATAATGTAATACAGAGCGTCATTTGAGAATTTCAAACGTTTCTGGATTGATCCTAAGACATTTCATGACAATATTCTATATCCAAACTATTTATACAGTCTAGGATATGATACATATGTTATTTATTAAAAAACAATTGGATTATACATGGTAATTACACATATGAACTGGAAATAATGCAATGCTGAGCATCATTTGAGTGTTTCAATCATTTCTGGATTCATTCTAAGTTATTTCATCACAATAATCTACATTTAAACTCTTTATGCTGTTTAGAATACGATTCATATCTTATTTATTCAAAAAGATTGGATTATTCATGGTAATTAGAGATATAAACTGCAAATAATGCGTAGAAAGTTCAAATTATGGAATTCGGTGCATCATCTGAGCTTTTCAATCGGTTCTGGATTCATTCAAAAACATTTCATCATAATCTATATCCAAACTCTTTATAATGTCTAGAATTTGATTAATATATTATTTATTCAAAAATATTGGATTATACATAGTAATTATGCATATGAACTGTAAATAGTGCAATTCTGAGCATCATTTGAGTATTTCAATCGTTTCAGGATTTATTCTAAGTCATTTCATCACAATAATCAACATTTAAAGTATTTATACTGTCTATAATACAATTCATATGTTATTAATTCAAAAAGATTGGATTATACATGATAATTACGCATATAAATTGCAAATAATGGAATTCTGAGGATCATCTAAGCTTTTCAATCATTTCTGGATTCATTCTAAGACATATCATCATAATATTTTATATGCAAAGTCTTTATACTGTCTAGAATATGATTCATATGTTATTTATTCAAAAGAATTGGATTATACATGGTAATTACGCATATGAACTGCAAATAATGCAATTATGAGCATCATTTGAGAATTTCAATCGTTTCTGGATTCATTCTAAGTCATTTCATCACAATAATCTTTATTTAAATTCTCTATACTGTCTAGATACGATTAATATGTTATTAATTCAAAAAGTTTGGATTATACATGGTAATTACGCAAATAAAGTGCAAATAATGCAATTCTGAGCATGATTTGAATATTTCAATCCTTTCTGGATTCATTCTAAGTCATTTTATCACAATAATCTATATCCAAACTCTTTACAATTTCTAGAAAATGATTCATATGTTATTTATTCAAAAAGATAGCATTATTTATGGTTATTACGCATATTTACTGTAAATAATGCAATTCTCAACATCATTTGAGCAATTCAATCGTTTATGAATTCATTCTAAGTCATTTCATCACAATAATCTACATTTAAACTTTTTTATACTGTCTAGAATTTGATTCATATGTTATTAATTCAAAAATATTTGATTATACATGGTAATTACGCATATAAAGTGCAAATAATGCTCAGAAAGTACAAATAATGGAATTCTGTGCATTTTAATCGTCTCTAGATTCATTCTAATACATTTCATCACAATTTTCTACGTTCAAACTCTTTATACTGTCTAGAATATGATTCATATGTTATTTATTCAAAAAGATTGGATTATACATGTTAATTACGCATATGAACTGCAAATAATGCAATTCTGAGTATCATTTGAGCATTTTCAATTTTTTTATTCATTCTAAGTCATTTCATCATAATAATCTACATTTAAACTTTTTATACTGTCTAGAATACGATTCATATGTTAGTTACTATAAAAGATTGGATTATACAATGTAATTAGGCATATAAAGTGCAAGTAATGCAATTCTGAGCATTGTCCGAGCATTTCTATCATTTCAGGATTCATTCTAAGTCATTTCATCACAATATTTTATATTTAAACACTTTATACTGTCCAAAATATGATTATATGTTATTTATTAAAAAATATTGGAATATACATGGCAATTAAGCATATAAACTGTAAATAATGCAATTTTGAGAATCATTTGAGCATTTCAATTGTTTCTGAATTTATTCTAAATCAATTCATCACAATAATCTACATTTAAACTCTTTATACTGTCTAGAATACTATTCATATGTTATTAATTAAAAAATATTATTTTGTACATGGTAATTACGCAAATAAAGTACTAATAATGCACAGAAAGTGCAACTTATAGAATTCTGAGCATCATTTGAATATTTCAATTGTTTCTGGATTCATTCTAAGTCATATCATCACAATATTCTATATTCATACTTTTATCATGTATAGAATATGATTCATATTTTATTTATTTAAAAAGATTTGATTATACAGGGTAATTACGCATATAAATTGCAGATAATATAATTCAGATTCTCATTTGAGCTTTTTAATCGTTTCTGAATTCATTATAAGTCATTTCATCACAATAATCTAAGCTTAAACTCTTTATATAGGTTAGAATCCGATTCATATGTTGTTTATTCAAAAAGATTGAATTATACATGGTAATTACACATATAAAGACCTAATAATGCAATTCTGAACCTCATTTGAGCTTTTCAATTGTTTCTGGATTCATTCTATGTCATTTCATCATAATAATCTACATTTAAACTCTTTTTACTGTCTAGAATACGATTCATATGTTATTTATTCAAAAATATTGGATTATACATGGTAATTACGCATATAAAGTGCAAATAATGGAATTTTGAGCATTTTCTGAGCATGTCAATCGTTTCTTGATCTATTCTACATTTCATCACAATATTCTATATCCAAACTCTTTATACTGTCTAGAATATGATTCATATGTTATTTATTCAATAAGGAAATTCTGAGAATCATTTAAACATTTACATCGTTTCTGGATTCATTCTAAATCATTTCATCACAATAATCTAACACTCTTTACACTGTCTAGATAATGATTCATATATTATTAACTAAAAAAGAATGGATTATACATGGTAATTATACATATTAAGTCAAATAATGCACAGAAAGTGCAAATACTGCAATTCTGAACAACATTTGAGCATTTCAATCGTTTCAGGATTCATTCTAATTAATTTCATCACAATATTCTATATTTGAACCCTTTATACTATCTAGAATATGATTCATATGATATTTTTTTAATAAGATTCGATTATACATGATTATTACACATATAAACTGCAAAATATGCAATTCTGAGCATCATTTGAGAATTTCAATCGTTTCTGGATTCCTTCTAAATGATTTCATCACAATAATTTACATTTAAACTTTTATACTATATAGAATGCGTTTGATATGTTATTTATTCAAAAAAGATTTGGATTGTACATGGTAACTACTCATGTAAAGTGCAAATAATGTAATTCTTAGCACCTTTTGAGAATTTCAATCATCCTTGGATTCATTTTAAGTCATTTCATCACAATAATCTACATTTTTACTCTTTAAAATGTCTAGAATATGATTCATATGTTATTTAATCAAAAAGATTGATTTATACATATATAGATATAAACTGAAAATAATGTAATTCTGAGCATCATTTAAGAATTTCAATCGTTTCTGTATTCCTTCTAAGTTATTCCATCACAATAATTTACATTTGAACTCTTTATAAAGTCTAGAATGTGATTCATATGTTATTTATTCGAAAAGGTTAGATTATACATGGTAATTACGCATATAAACCGCAAATAATGCAATTCTGAGCCTCATTTGAGCTTTTCAATCGTTTCTGGATTCATTATATGTCATTTCATCATAATAATCAACATTGAAACTCTTTTTACTATCTAGAATATGATTCATATGTTATTTATTCAATAATATTGGATTATACAAGATAATTACGCATATAAACTGCAAATAATGCACAGAAACTGCAAATAATGTAATTATGAGAATCATTTGAACATTTCAATCGTTTCTGAATTCATTCTAAGTCATTTCATCACAATAATCTATATGCAAACTCTTTAGATTGTCTATAATATGATTCATATGTTATTTATTCAAAAAGATTGGATAATACATGGTAATTACGTATATGAACTGCAAATAATGCAATTCTGAGCATCATTTGAGTATTTCAATCCTTTCAGGATTCCTTCTAAGTCATTTCATCACAGTATTCTATATTGAAACTTTTATACTGTCTAGAATATGATTCATTTATTATTTATTCAAATAGATTGGATTATAAATGGTAATTACGCATATGAACTGCAAATAACACAATTCTGAGCATCATTTGAGCATTTCAATCGTTTGTAGATTCATTCTAAGTCATTTCATCACAATAATCTTCATTAAAATTCTTTAAAATGTCTAGAATACGATTCATATATTATTTAATAAAAAAGATTGATTAATACATGGTTATTACAGATATGAACTGCAAATAATGCAATTCTGAGCATCATTTGAGCATTTCAATCGTTTCTAGATTCATTCTAAGTCATTTCATCACAATAATCTACATTTGAACTCTTATACAGTCAAGAATATGATTCATATGTTATTTATTCAAAAAGATTAGATTATACATGGTAATTACGCAAATAAACCACCAATAATGCAATTCAGAGCCTTAATTGAGCGTTTCAATCATTTCTGGATTCATTCTATGTCATTTCATCAAAATAATCAACATTTAAACTCATTTTACTGTCTAGAATACGATTCATATGTTGTTTATTCAAAAATATTAGATTATATATGGTAATTACGCATATGAAGTGCAAATAATGCAATTCTGAGCATCATTTGAGCATTTCAATCTTTTCAAGATTCATTCTAAGTCATTTTGTCGCAATATTCTATATTTTTAAACTCTTTATGTTGTCTATAATGTGATTCATATGTTATTTATTCAAAAAGATATGATTATACAAGGTAATTACGCGTATAAATTGCAAAAAATGCACAGAAATTGCAAATAATAAAATTCTGGGCATATTTTGAGCATTTAAATCGTTTCAGGATTCATTCTAAGTAATTTCGTCACAATATTCTATATTTCAACTCTTTATACTGCCCAAATACGATTCATATGTTATTAATTCAGAAAGATTGGATTGTACATGGTAATTAAGCATATAAATTGCAAATAATGCAATTCTGAGAATTATTTGAGAATTTTAATCTACATTTAAACTATTTATGTTGTTTAGAATACGATTCATATGTAATTTATTCAAAAATATTGGATTATACAAGGGAATTAGAGATATAAATTGCAAATAATGCACAAAAAGTGCAAATAATGTAATTCTGAGTATCAATTGATCTTTTCAATCATTTCTGGATTCATTCTAAGTAATTTCATCGCAATATTCTATATTTAAACTCTTTATACTGTTTAAAATAGGATTCATATGTTATTTATTCAAAAAGATTGGAATGTACAAGGTAATTACACATATAAAGTGCAAATAATGCAATTCTGAGCATCATTTGAGCATTTCAAACGTTTCTGGATTCATTCTAAGTCATTTCATCGCAATAATCTACATTTAAACTCTTTATGTTGTCCAGAATATGATTCATATGTTATTTATTCAAAAATATTGGATTATACATGGGAATTAGAGTTATAAACTGCAAATAATGCACAGAAAGTGCAAATAATGCAATTCTGAGCATCATTAGAGCATTTCCATTGTTTCTGGATTCATTCTAAGTCATTTCATCACAATATTCTATATTTAAACTCTTTATACTGCCTAGAATATGATTCATGTGTTATTTTTTCAAAAGGATTGGATTATACCTGGTAACTACAGATATAAACTGCAAATAATGCAATTCTGAGCGTCATTTGAGCATTTCAATCGTTTCTGAATTCCTTCTAAGTGATTTCATTATAACAATCTACATTTGAGCATTTTATACTGCATAGAATACGATTGAAATGTTATTTATCAAAAATATTGGATTATACATGGTAATTATGCATATAAAGTGCAAATAATGGAATTCTGAGCATTTCAATTGTTTCTGGATTCATTCTATAACATTTCATCAAAATATTCTATATCCAAACTCTTTATACTGTCTAGAATATGATTCATATGTTATTTATTCAAAAAGATTGGATTATAAATGTTAATTACACATTTGAACTGCAAATAATGCAATTATGAGCATTTAATTTATTTCTGGATTCATTCTAAGTCATTTCGTCACAATAATCTATATTTAAACTTTTTGTACGGTCTAGAATACGATTCATATATTATTTATTAAAAAAAAAGATTATACTGGGTTATGCATATAAAGTGCAAATAATGCACAAAAAGTGCAAATAATAGAATTCTGAGCACTATTTGATCATTTCAATCGTTTCTGGATTCATTCCAAAACATTTCATCACAATATTCTATATCCAAACTCTTTATGCTCTCTATAATATTATTCATATGTTATTTTCTGAAAAAGATTGAATTATACATGGTAATTACGCATATAAAGTGCAAATAATGCAATTCTGAGCATCATTTGAGCATTTCAATCGTTTCTGGATTCATTTTAAGTCATTTATTCACAATAATCTATATTTAAACTCTTTATGCTGTTTAGAATACGATTCATGTGTTATTTATTAAAAAAAAGGAATATTCGTGGTAATTAGAGATATAAACTGCGAATAATGCACAGAAAGTCCAAATAATGTAATTCTGAGCATTTCAATCGTTTCAGGATTTACGATAAAACATTTCATCACAATATTCTATATCCAAACTGTTTATACTGTCTAGAATATGATTCATATGTTATTTATTTTAAAAGATAGGATTATACATGGTAATTACGCATATGAACTGCAAATAATGCAATTCTGAGCATAATTTCTTGGTAATTAGCATTTTAATCGTATCTGGATTCAGTCTAAGTCATTTCATGAGAATAAACAGGATTTAAACTCTTTATACTGTCTAGAATACGATTCATATGATATTAATTCAAAAAGATTTGATTATACATTGTAATTACGCATATATAGTGCAAATAATAGAATTCTGAGCATCATCTAAGCATTTCAATCGTTTCTGGATTCATTCTAAAACATTTCATCACAATATTCTATATCCAAACTCTTTATCCAGTCTAGAATATGATTCATATGTTATTTCTTCAAAAAGATTGGATTATACATAGTAATTACGCATATAAAGTGCAAATAATGCACATAAAGTGCAAAATAATGGAATTCTGAGCATCATCTGAGCATTTGAATCGTTTCAGTATTTATTCTAATTAATTCCATCACAATATTCTATATTTAAACGCTTTATACTGTCTAGAATAAGATGCATTTGTTATTTATTCAAAAAGATTGGATTATACATGGTAATTACGCATATGAACTGCAAATAATGCAATTTTGAGCATCATTTGATCATTTCAATCGTTTCTTGATTAATTTTAAGTAATTTTATCACAATAATCTAAATTTAATCTCTTTATACTATCTAGAATACGATTCATATGTTATTAATGTAAAAAGATTGGATTATATATGGTAATTACGCATATAAAGTGCAAATAATGGAATTCTGAGCTTCATCTCAGCATTTCAATTGTTTCTAGATTCATTCTAAAATATTTAATCACAATATTCTTTATCCAAATTCTTTATACTGTCTAGAATAAGATACATATGTTATTTATTAAAAATTATTTAATTATACATGGTAATTACGCATATAAACTGCTAATAGTGCAATTATGAGCATCATTTGAGCATTTCAATCGTTTCTGAATTCATTCTAAGTCATTTCATCACAGTAATCTACATTTAGACTCTTTATAGTGTCTAGAATATGATTCATTTGTTATCAATTCAAAAAGATTGGATTATACATGGTAATTACGCATATAAAGTAAAAATATTGCACATAAAGTGCGAATAATGGAATTCTGAGCATTATCTAAGCATTTCAATCGTTTCTGGATTCATTCTAAAATATTTCATCACAATATTCTATATCCAAACTCTTTATACTATCTATAATATGATTCATATGTTATTTATTCAAAAAGATTTGATTATACATGGTAATTACGCATATGAACTGCTACCAATGCAATTCTGAGCATTATTTGAGCATTTCAATCGTTTCTGGATTCATTCTAAGTTATTTCATCACAAAAATCTTTATTAAAACTCTTTATGCTATTTAAAATATGATTCATATGTTATTTATTCTAAAATATTAGATTATACATGTTAGTTGAGATATAAGCTGCAAATAATGGACAGAATGTGCAAATAATGCAATTCTTAGCATCATTTGAGAATTTCAATCGTTTCTGGATTCATTCTAAGTCATTTCATCACAATATTTTATATTTAAACTTTTATACTGTCTAGAATATATTTATTCAAAAAGATTGGATTATACATGGTAATTACGCATATAATCTGCAAATAATGCAATTCTGAGCCTCATTTGAGCATTTCAATCGTTTCTAGATTCATTCTTTGTCATTTCATCACAATATTCTATATTTAAACTTTTTACACTATTTATAATTTTATTCTCTGGATTCATTTTTTGTCATTTCATCACAATATTCTATATTTAAACTTTTTACACTATTTCTAATTTTATTCATATGTTATTTATTCAAATATATTGGATTATATATGGTAATTACGCATATAAACTGCAAATAATGTAATTATGAGCATCATTTGAGCATTTCAGTCGTTTCTTGATTCGTTCTAAGTCATTTCATCACAATAATCTATAATTAAACTCTTTATATTGTCTAGAATATGATTCGTATGTTATTTATTCAAAAATATTAGATTATACATGATAATTACGCATAAAAGTGCAAATAATGCACAGAAAGTGCAAATAATACAATTTTGAGCATCATTTGAGCTTTTCAATTGTTTCAGTATTTATTCTAAGCATCACAATATTCTATGTTTAAACTCTTTCTACTATCTAGAATATGATTACACATATAAACTGCAAAAAAAATGCAATTATGAGCATCATTTGACCATTTCAATCGTTTCTGGGTTTCTTCTAAGTTATTTCATCACAATAATCTACATTTAAACTCTTTATACTGTCTAGAATACGATTCATATGCTATTTATTCAAAGAGAACGGATTATACATGGTAATTACGCATATAATGTGCAAATTATGCAATTCTGAGCATTTCAATCGATTCTGGATTCATTCTAAGTCGTTTCATAACAATGTTCTATATTTAAACTCTTTATACTATCTAGAATATGATTCATATATTATGTATTCAAGTAATTTAAGTTAGCTCAAACTCTACTCGTCTCTAACTTGAGTTGGCCCGCGAGTCACAAGCTAGCTCGACAAAAGTAATTATACTTTAATTGAAATGTGATAAAGTTAATTGTGATTTTTTCCTATTGATTTGAAATAAAATATGTCATTGCAACTCAATATATATTTTGTATTTTATAACTATCTAAAATAAAAATATACAATAAAAAATTTTGTGTCATTTACTCATTTATGATTTTTTATTAGTCACAAATCATGTTAATAATGCTACTTAATTAAAATTTATTATGTCATGAATATGATAATTACGCATAAAAGTGATGAGTCGAGTTGAGTCCAACTAACTCGACTCGTTAGTTAACCGAGTTGATTTAACTCAAGTTCTTCTAACTCGAGTTACGGTTGAGTTTTTCACGAGTCGAATTCGAGTAAACTCAAGAATTTTTTTGCTCATCCCCTTTTTCATTCAAACACAAAACCGCGGTTTTTATTCGAAGGAAATCGAGGAATATCATTTTGCAAGAAAATATAGAAAAAAGGACTGTCATCAATAAATTTCTTCAGGGGAAAAAATTGTAGGCCAATTCCATAGAGTACAAATAGCATTTCTTTCTTCGTTAAAGGTAGGTTGACTTGACTCTGTGATTCAGGTGAAAATATAAAACGATATTGCTATCGAGTTTATCGGTTGAGTTGGCCATATGTTAACAATTAAAAGAAGCAAAACAGAAAATTTCTTTATACATTCCAAGAATTTTCCAAGGGACAAGAGATCAATATAAATTAACAAAACTGCTCGTCAGAGTTTCATAAGCGACCTATCCTTCCTGTCTCGGTGTCTCCTTTTGAACCAAACAACCAAGTGAACACCTCACACATAATTAACGCATCATGCGTGAAAGGTAAAATAGTTTGCACATGCTTGTGCACATTCTTTCTACTTATATTTGCATTCATTGTCACCTTGATCATAGTTGCTGTAGTCATTCCACCACAGAAGGTTGCTATTTTGGATGCAAACTTGACATGTTTTGAGCTCGCCGCTAGTCCAACAACTTCTCTTTTCTACAACCTCAGATTTATAATGGGCATTCACAACTCCGTTCGGAATGACAAAGCCGACTATCATGACATAGAGGTCGATTGCTACTACAACACTGAGCAATTTGATTCGCGAAAACTCGGGGACTTCAAGCTGAAACCAAGAAGGACCCATCTCTTTAATCTTTCTAGAAGTGGCAACTCTACCTGTCTACCATAGATCTCGGAAGTAATGGAGTCGATGCATTTGAGAGATCGAATGAGACAGGATTCTTCGACTTGGAAATTTGGCCTAAAGGCAAGAGAATATTTCAGGCCGATTAAGGAGATCGCCATGTGCATTTATCTTACCAATGCAAACTGAGGTTGCAACTGATAATCTCTCAAAATAGCACCACACAAGGCAATTTCAAGCCGGTCAAATGCCATTAATATTTCGACAGGGCTGTTATGGCCTTATGGGGGAAAGACTTTAGTATTTGGTGAAATTGTTTGTTCATAATTGAATAACTTATTGGATTTCTTTTAAGTCCATTATTTTTATTGAACTGTATTTATCAAATATTAAGGTACCAAACCGGGTTTGGTTACTTTGGTATTAGCCCTTGAGGGGAAAACAAATTGGGTTCTCTTTCATTTCTACCAAACACAGCATTCTAATGCTTAGATATGCTCTTTTTTTTTTTATTGTTTTTTACAATATCGATAGAACCAGTATTTGAATTTCACTGCTCAAAAAAGTGGTAAGGAAGAAAAGAATGTTACATGCTAAATTATATTCTGACGAACACCAAGAAGTAGTCATCAACTTCATCTTCATAAAACCTCAATGAATGATTAATGGATTATTTGTGTGCCAACTAATTGGGTCAAACTTAATGTTTATTTTCTGGAGGAAAAAAAATCCTACTGTTGTCATCCATCCCTGCATGAAACAAGTTTCTTTTTGTTTCGTTCTCTTGAGGAACGCTGACGGTAAGCCTAACGTTTCTAGTCTCTGACTTGAAAAGTGTTTTTGGGTTAGCCTTTCTATTAATTTCCAATTACTTTGTTTATGGGTCAGGCATGTAATTCTCAATGTAAGACGCAGACACTTTTACGGGTACATAGTCACCTTTGTCAATAAGTATTAATATCTTTTATTTATTTATTTTTTTTGAAATAGCTGGTCAAATGCGTTCAAGTAATATTCATTAAATTAGTCTGATCAATATGCATTATGCAACCTACCGATGCTGACTAAAAATAGCTTCATGTTCTTTCTTCTCCTCTTTTGACATCATGCATCTGTTATCAGTGATAAGGGCCTGATTGCTTTTAATCAAATCCGCATTTCACTTGGGACTTGAAAAAGGACAAAAACAGCAAAAGCAAGCTATACGCCTATACAAAATGCAAAATACAAACCAAAGTAGAGGCATATACGAATTGGTACTAACAATAAGCAAAAAAATGTATACAGAAATGTCAAAAGGTATAAAAATATAAAATGAAGAAGCTGACTAAGAGATAATTAATGAACCAGGGAATGATTCCTTTTCTCAGAGTAGACATAAAAGAACAACCAATTGCCCGAAACAACAAATATACACCATTGAAGAATTATTATATTACACATCCAAATTGGCAGCACCAAATGTATCCCCTACATACTACTAACCAAAAAGAAAATTACACGCTTTCACGTCTTTCTAACCTAGATTTTTCTCAAAATAATCTTTTACAACCCCCCCCCCCCCCCCCCCCGAAAAAAATGAATGTTTCAGAAATTACCAAATTTGCCCTTACAGAAAGCTAGATATCAAATATAACTTTCAGAAAAGATATGATGCTTTAAAATTTTCAAAGGTAGATATGGGATTATGATATTTTTGAGGGACATCATCGAAACTGTTACAAAGTATATATGCTGTGATGGTTGCATTGAGAAAATGTTATAACCTAGTCCCGTACAGAATCATGATCCTCAACCTCAGATATTTCATCATTTGTAGCATTTTGGGAGCTCACAATGGTGCTATTGGTACCCCGACAATGTAATAGTTGAAGCTGAAGGCTTTGTACTAATTCATTCAATTGTTGGATACTCTTCTCTTGTGACAAGATTATCTGAAATATATTGAAGCTTCCAAGATTATATCCAAGTATCCAACATGGCCAGCCATAAAAAACTTTGGGCACGACCCATGTTCATTACTGGTCCTATTTTCTCATGTGATTCTGTATAGTAAGTTACAATCTTATAAAAATTTTAGTTCATCTCTATTGGGTTCAAATATGCCCAAACTAAACTCAAATTTACTCCTTGATGCACAATTAAGCATTCATAATGCTTCACTCTGTAACTAGGCTAAGTTAAGCCTTAACATACCATCCACAGTCCAATAATCAACAGTTGTAAAATTGAACAACAGAAATGAAGTGTTTGAGAGAGGAATTTACTTTTTCTTTAACAGTTTCTTCCTTTTCTGAAATCAATTGCTTCTTCCGGGAAACAGCTGGGTTGCCCTCGGCTTCGATCTGCTGTTTCCACTCGAACTGGGAAGTAATAATGAGCACCAATAGGAGGAAGACGAGTACTATAGGCCTCGATGTCATCCTCAGTTCTTGTTTCTCGAGCACCTAACAGGAAGTAAAAGAGGTTTAATTAACCTCAAAAATAGCTTTGAAACACACACCACCTCAAAATTGCAAGTACTAAATTATGGTTTCAGCTTTGTAATATATATAAAATTAATCACAGTAGAATCAAATACTCCAAAGGCATTGTTAGCTACAGCATAAATAAATCATAGTTTGTTTCAGTTACAGCATATTTGCAAAACCCAGGAAAAGTATTGTTTTAAGTAGCACAATTTTGTTTCTGAGTGAAGTTGTGTCCAATTCTGCAATAAACCCTAAATTTCGTTTTTTTTAGTAAAAAAAAAAAAGATCAATTATACTCGGATTCCAGGTCAAAGACTCACATTAGAAGCTTAATCTCAACGCAAATTTCAGATCTACAACAATTTCCTTGGCTTCAGCTCAAAATCACCTCTATCCTTGGTCGAATTGCATTAATCTAGAATCGTAAACACAAGAAACTCTCTTTCATCAGTGCGCACTCATTTCAACTAATCTTTGCGGGGGGGGGGGGGGGGAACAAAAAAAGGGTAAAAATCAGAGAATAATTGAAGGTTCGGAAACAAACTCACTTTGAGAAATTAGTTGATGATACGAAGATCGAAGGGCAGTTCTCGTTTTTCCTTTCTCTCTTCGTATTCTTTTCTTTTCTTTTCCGAGATTAGAAATTAGGAAATCGGGTAAAAGGTCCTCTTCTCTTTTCTTTTCTTTTCTTTTCTTTCCGAATTTTCCACTTTCGTCGCTGTTTTAAATACATACCCTTTCAAACTATTTTATTCTTAGTTGGTACTTTTAGTTCATTTTCTTTTCTTTCTCTTTTTATTTTTCTAGGGAAAGGTTGCACGTTTACTCTTGAAAGTACCTGTAACATTTAAAATAAAGAAAGTCTTTTCAAACGAGAATTGTAAAATTTGCATAATGTAAATTACTTTTGCTTAAACCTACTAATTTATTTATGTTTTAATAAATTCGCTTAAGCGTTGATGTATTACAATTATATAGAATTTTCTCTGCTAAAGTTTTATTAATAATTGAATCTTGTGTTAATATTGTCATAACCAGTTATTTCAGCTAGTAATAATAACTAAGTCAATTTGATTAATATACTAATACTAATTTAAGCTTTTCCACATAAGATATTTTATAGCCCTAATAATTAATAAGTAAGTCGATTTGATTAATATACTAATTTAAGCTTTACCACGTAAGATATTTTATAGCCGAAAGCAGCATGTTAAATTAGTTTCTGTGAAAAGCATGTCGTTTGTATTATATATATTCATTCAAGAACATAAAAAGGATATCTGTCTGCTCATTGTAATAAACTTCTTTATCTTATTAATTTATATGTTGCTGATTAGTTGTCACCAACTAACTTCAACATAAATAAAGGGCATTTATGCAAAAAAAATCTGCCTCGTTTGAAAAATTTATTTATTGGCTGGGTTGATGGCAGGCGACAGCTTTCATAATTTCTGACCTTCTACGGTGCGATGAATATATATCGAGAAAGTTTAATATGCACTATAGTGCATAGGGCATTTCGTGCATCGCGGATTTTTTCGGAATTATTTTTGTAAATTGACAAATTTAATTTAACCAATCTAATCTACATATTGAAATCTCATAGAAAACCAAATTTTATAATTTTTGAGATTTTATTACTATTTTCGAATCATATAGGTGGAATTAGAATAAGGCCTTGAATAAGCCCTTATTCGGAATAAGGCTTATTCCGGACGCGTTTGGTTTCATCCCGAATAAGCCTTATTCGGAATAAGGCTTATTCTAACATGATACCAAACACACCCCTTATTAAACACTTTTTTTTTCTATATTATAGATTATAGATATATAAAGATAGGAGGCATATAGAGAAATTTGGTCACTATTCAAGCCACAATATTTCTTATCTTTTGTGGCGCTCGGTATTTACGATTTTTAGTAGTAGTTTTTATATAATACCCGAATTGTATTTTTTTATCTTATGTGGTAGCTTTTGTTTATAATGTCTTAAAGTCCACAAGAATTATATAGAGTTATAAACGAATCATGCAATGCATGAGATTCGTGCTAGTATATATATGCTACAAATAATTATCCATCCAAATATTCCATTCTATTCTAAATTTTATCTAATAAAATTCATCGTGGAGGAAGAAAGTTTTTAGGTGTTACGGGTAGAGAGAGAGAGAGAGAGAGAGAGAGAGAGAGAGACATCCGACCCGATCCGATCCGAAGCAGTCGTTCCCATCTGATCTCAAGTTCTCAACAAAACAAAACCTGGGAACTGGGAAGGGACAAGGGATATCATTAGGTTATCCATCCTATTCTTCATCCTGATCCTCATCTCCATTGAGGCAGTGAGTGGGTTGCCCTTGCCCATGTCTTCCCTCTCTTCTTGCGGATCCGCCAACCGCCCAACCGGTACCACTTTCCTTCCTCTCCTTTTTCCACTGATTGATTTTTTGTTATTATTCACTTTTCTTTTCTTTTTTTCTTTTTTTTTATGTCTATTTCCCTGTTGTCGATTATGAAGGATGACCATTTATTTCTGTTGCTTTGCATGTGTTTCTTGGTTATTATTCCTTCAAAACAAAATTAATATTAATGCATTAATTTTACAGAAACCAAGAGGGAACATTAGATCTTGATTGGAGGCCTACCCATTTGAAGTTAAACAAAACGAGAGGAAGAGAAAAACAAAAAACAAAAACAAAAAAAATGAGTAATGATAATAACCATAATAAAAAAGAGAAAATGCAAATTCATGACAAGGAAACACATGGAAGGAGTGAGGACATTGGTGAGAACACATCTCCTGACAAGGTAAAGGCGCCGAATCTGATCGAACGAGCCAAGGAAGAGGTCGAGGCTCTTGTTGGGGCCATCCATCATCCTAAACACCATCATCATCACCAAACCAAAGGTATTGCAGCTACTTCTTTGAATTTCTCCCTTTAAACTGACTAATTCAATGGGAATGCGTGTGCAATACTATTGTAACTTTGTAAGGTTTAACTCTGTAATGTGCGTGCAATACTATTGTGTCGAGTGCTCTGAATTTCATGGTTTGGTTGGTACCTTGAGCCTGTTGCTTCAACTCAATTTAGATCTCAAGAGAAAAGGAACCCAACCTGTACCTCAAAATTGGCAATAAATTGTGTTGCTCGATGAGTGCAGGCTTCATTTTCCTTTTCCTTAATATGTGGTGGTGGCGGTTGGGTTGGGTGTTGAGGATTGAGGAAGATACAAAATTATATTTACTGCTAAAAAGGTGAATTGAAATTTTGCTCGTGCTGCCCGTTCCAGAGCACCCCCTTGTTGCCAACTAAAAGGTTTTTTACTCCTTTATATATTGGTGTAAAGGCAAGCAACAGATAAGTGTTTGCCCCGCATTAAATTTGAAACCCGTTGTTTATTCGAAAGAGATATTACTGAAGTATCTTGGAGAACATTTATTTATTACTTTTTGTTCACTTTGATCAGTTGGCTGTACCCAATTGAAAGTTTCTGGTTAAGAACCTGTTCTACTTGACAAGATATTGTAATTTGAAAAGTTAAATGATGGAAAGTCTGTGCAGTGCTTTTAAGGTTAATCTTCATTATTGGCGTTTTGGATTTCATAGGAGAAGAGGAAGCTGCAAATGTGAAGTCTGACAAAAATGGGAAGGAAGAAAAGATGAAAATGCACAAGAAGGAGACACATGGCACAAGCGGGGACATAGACGAGGACACCCCAATCAGCAAGGTGAAGGGCCCAAACATCTTTGAACGGGCCAAGGAAGAGATTGAGGCCATTGTTGAAGCCATTCATCCCCACAAAGGCTCTGACCACTGACAGAATAAATGGTGAGAGAGAGAGAGAGGGTGTGTATGTCAGTATGTGAGAGTTTTTCTGAGTTTGTGTACCCAGTAACTGCTCCTCTTTATTTTCTGTTATTGACTTATAAAGGATTGAAGCATTTTGACATATTGTTGATCCCAGGCTCAGAGTGGTTGTAATTTTGATAGTAACAATGATCAATATTAAAGTTAATATTATTGCATCTGCTGCTATTGAGGTTTTTTGTGCGATATTTCCTGGCTCTGGCTTGTTTGAGCAACAGTTATATCTATCTATTATTGTTTAGGGCATTGTTCAGTATAGTAGGCAAGTGGGTTTGGAATGAGGAAGAGGTACTGGGTAAAATGAATGGGGCCGTTTGGATCGCTTAGGAATTTGGGGAATTTGGAGAATTTTCTATTCCTAGGCATAAATTTATTGGGAAGTGTGTAATTTTGTGAAGAGTTTGGATTGTTTATAATAAATTTATGTCTAGAAATTGGAAAATTTCCAAATTCCGGCACCATCCAAACAGGCCATGAGTTTAAGACAACTTTGACCATTGCTTTTCCGTGGAAAATGAAACTTTGACCATTGCTATTGGTACGAGCCACATTTCTTTATGGTAACTTTGACCATTGCTTTCCTGTGGAAAATGAAAGAAGAAAAAAACAAAATAATACAATAGAACACACAAGGCCGACAGCCGAAAATATAGGTTAGCTTACCCATACCATTACCTGGAGCCACATTTCTTTATGGTAACTTTGACCATTGATATATAACACAATAGAACGCACAACAAACAAATCTGTTACTTGTAAAAGTAATAACAACTAAATGCAATTATTTTAGGAAGACATAAAAGAATTTTTTTTTTCTAGTTTGTATTACTTTTTTTTTACAAATACAAAAGCAAGTATGTTACAAGTTGAAAACTAAAAACTAATCTAATTTTCAAAAAATGTAAAACACTCGTAATCAAATTCTCTAACTTCTTCAAGTGCCATATTTTTTGGCTCTTACATATCAGCCTTACATAGCATCAGAGACAAGGCACACAAAGATGGCCAGAAGAAGAGCAAAGAAACTATTGGCAGGTACATAACATAACTCAATCATTTTAAATCACATTTATCATCACCCTCATTAACATTAGATCCTCCTCTTATCTAACATTCTTTAGCTACACAAGTATATTTTAGTACTTACATTTTGCAGTTATTTTAATACTTTTCTGCTGCTGAAATTATATTTATTAAATTGAAGGCTTAGCATTAGACCCGGTAAAAATATTCCATTGACTATGTATTACAGTATTAGTACTTGATCACTGATATACTATGGTCCTGGTACATTTGTTGTCCTCAATTATTAAGTATTAACCAACCATTCATTACTTTTGCATTGCTCAAAGCAGGGGCGGAACCAGGATTCCGACATAGGGTGGGCCGATCAGCCGACCGTGGAGTAAAAAATAGCATTGTCTGTCGCGGCCGTGGAGTCTGTCGTTGTGTCGCCTGCAGCATCCTAACTCCTTACTCCCGAGCCGAGAGAGAGAGAGAGAGAGTAAGAGAGATGGATTTGTGTAACAGAGAATGAGAATTGTCGAATTGGGAGATGGATTTAGAAATTAGGAGGAACAATTTAAAAATTAGATATTTCTTTCTGTCTCTGACAGGAATTGTGAGATGAATTTGCGTAAGAGGATGAGAATTGGTCTCTAAGTGTTTACATTGAGAGAGATGGAGCCTGTACTTAGACAACTAACTAGGCCAAATGGGCTCATTTACTTCAGCTTTGGACCTTTAGCGTAGGCCCAACTATAACCTCTCCAATAAATTTTGCTACTTTGGCGTGTGCATGGCACACGCCCGCCACCCCCTGGTTCCGCCCCTGGCTCAAAGTATCATATTTTTCGACATTCTTTCAACTCTTACCATATATCACGTATGGCAACTATAATCTGGTTCTTTTCACAACAGTGTGGCATCAGAGATTCGTACCATGATAGATGATGCCAAGTCTAAGGCTGACAAAGACAGGTATGAATTAAATAGTCTTGCTTTTGCTTGTTTTGCACTGTGCAGACTTCAACTCATTTGACAATTTGTTGTCCTCATTAGGCAATGATCTGTTTGCATGCTATGTTTTTTAGCTAGATTAGAAAGTTTAAATGAAGAAACTTTGCAGCAAGTGCAACTACACTATTTGATGCTTACAAAAGCTCCATCCAACTCTTTTTTTTTTTTGCATTTTTGTATAATTGCAATTGATTTGTCTTGAGAACTAGAAAGAAAGAAAATTGACATGGTGTTTTTCTAATTTCTTTCTTCAATAATGGAATTTTGTCAAACTAATAACAAGTTCTATTTTAAAGTTCTGATAATAATGGGGGCTTTTGCAAAAAATTCTCAAAACAAATTTTATCTATTCTGCCTTAAACTAACTCTTTGCTTTTCTATGACAGACAAAATTTCTTGAAGTCCCTATTGCAGATTTCAAAAGAGGTAGTAAATAATCCTAAAGGATATTTTGGTAACATATTTAATTGAGAATATGTGCTAATCTGGATTTGATTGTAGTGTGAAAGCTCACTGAAGAATGAATACTCCAATTTACAAGCAGCATATGATAGGTTTTCCGAAGATAAAGCTGCAGCTTTGCAATCTTTTAAGGGTAACTTTAACTTCTGCACATTCCTTGTTCTAACTTTTGCACGTGACAAGGCTGTGCAATCTCTTTTGCTTTTATCTCTTTCTGTTTTTCGATATAACTTCTGGTTCAATAAATTACTTATAACATTCCTATGAAAAGAGAATTTTTCTGTAATCTTGTCAACTCAGTTGTGTAAAGTATGGGTTACGTTAATTGGGATAGTATAGTATCTTGAATTTTCCAAAATTCTTATTTTTGGAGTCATAATCAGACTATTTTTCTTGATGATTAACCATTAAATTCCAGTTGTCATTACTCGTTAGCAGCTACAAAAGGGGGTTATTAGTAGTACACAGGTTAATCTTGCTCTTTCTTTCTGTTGTGTATATAGACTTTGGCAGTCTGGTTTATATTTGAAACAGGTAAAGCTTTTAGGCTGCTTTTTGCAAACAGATACCAGAATTTGACACCATAACGGACAACAGCCGTGATGAGCATTCCAGCAGGATCATCAGATTGCACATCAAACGGTCGGAAAAGAATAGAAACCCCGGCCCTGATCCCTTAACAGTAGAGAACTTTTCCCTTCAAAAGTTTAAAGATTAAAAGTGTCAAGGTTTTCCCCCTTTATTAAAGCCTAAACATCTTTGCAAGAATTGTGTACGGTTTGGGTGGATTTATGTTGCCTAGAATCTAGATATATGATCGAATCAAAGTTTGGAAGTATAAACAATGGCCGACCGTTGATATAACTGTATTTTTCAGACTAAGTTGGCGTACATCATAATTCATAGGTCAAATGACATGATAATATTTGCTGAATATGTAAAGTTGAATACATAACAATACTTAAAAAATATAGAAGTTTGGAAGCTAATTCTTACGAAGAGAATATGGTTTGAATGGATTTACGTGGCTTACGTATAAACCGTCTTAAGTTTGAAGACCATAGATGAAAAATGTAGTTTTCAAACTATATTGAAAGTTCTTTCACAGGTCAAATGACATGATAAAATAGTTGCTTACATATTTTAAGTCGCATACTTTAAGATAGTATAAAAAGTTATTAAGAAGTCGGAAAGCTAATTGCTATTTTTATATATATATTTTTTAAAACGAAAGTTTAGGTACATATTCTTCCAAAGGTTCTGCTTAAATCAACAAATACAGAAAGTTGCCGATAAAGGAGATTTTCTCCGTACTAACTTCAAGGGAATTCCCTGTACAAGTAATAATTAGAACTATACTGGGATAAGAAAAAAAAAAAATTGCACAACTATTTAACACTTTCTGAATGAAATTCCTAATCTAATCTATCTAGTTTGATTTGATAAGATATGTCCACAATTTTCTGAAGACAAAGTTAACCAAAATTCAAATATAATTCCACATAATTATAACTAGAACCCGAGATCAAATGAAGGCAAATCAAAGCAGTCATCAGTGTCAGTAAATGATGCTTCAACGGAGCCTACTCCCCCATTTGCCTTCTCCAAATTTATCCTGTAAAAAAAAAAAAGCCCACTGTAACAACTGTAACGACAATCAAATTGCATATGCATGATACGCTGTAAAAAGCTAAGCTATCTTAAGTGTTTATTTTCTTAAGATTTTAGTCTTTTAGATGTCATACCAGAATTATGCCTCCACATATACCCTCAAATGAAGCTGAGTCCATAGAGCCACTTAATACTGCAAATTGTTCCATATTTATGAAAATAAGGAATGAGTTAGTCCTAAAATAGAGTGTATGTTGAAGGTGCTAGTGCTAATTAAACCCCATACTGTCAACATGCTAACCTGCTGAGCTGTTGGGCATGCCTGAACTGCTACAATTCTCTTTGACCAGGATTGCCGCCTCTTCTAGATCTTTGGTTCCTGTTTCTCTATATCCAAAAAAAATGTAAAACAAAGCAGAATTTTATAAATTTTACAGAAATGGCTCATTAAAAGTTTTGGTATTTTCATGAAGCACGCAATTACTATTGTGTGACAATATCATAATTAAATATTCCTAAAAGGTGCCATATGTACGACAAACAGCCAACTCAAAGAAACTGAAGTATCATAAATATTCCCAAAAGCTGTTATATGTACAAAAACCAGTTCAAAGAAACAGGAGTATGCTTCAATAGAACAAAACTGCCAGTTGAGAAGTCACAAAGCCTACATAGAAGAATGGAGAATTCAATGAGCAGTGATGAGTTCTCCCATCATTGTCATGGATCCCTTGTGCCGATGGATGCTTGTTCTGGCCTACAGTGTCATCCCTTATGCCAAAGGAAGCATTCTTTGGTACTTGTGCCTCTCCCTCAGGCACTGACATTGGTTTCCTTAGAACCGACATTATCTGGCAAGCTGTAAAACCACACAGATGGTCCTCTTAGTACTAGTATAGCAGTTGGTTTCCCTTAGGATTACTGCCATTGATTCAGTGTTTACTAAAAACTTCACAAAAAATATCTCATCCTGGGTTTTATGAGATAATCATGCAGATGACATGATTCATTAACAAAATATAAAACATCAAGTGATAAGAAAGTCACACCATCTCGTCGAGCAACATTGACAAACTTCTTATTGGTTGTTGATTTTTCCATCTCAATGCTGTTACCAGTCTGTATATACAGACTCTTCATTTGTTCCTTTGGTCCATCATCTATGTCATGTTTTGAAAAATAAGCATACAATATATAAATATTCTTTCTGTACATACTCTCACTGATCAAGCAGGAAAAAAGGAAATATATTTCTACTTCTTACTTTTAGGGATGCTTTTCATTAACGTCTTTGATTTCACAAATTGGTCCGAAGTGCTCTGATTAGAAGCTGCATATGACACCCTATCTGGAGATACAGTTATAAATGTGTATTCAATGACAAGACAAAATGTTAGGTTTTGTTATGATGTTTTTGCGAAATTTTATATATTATATATTTCAGTAAGAACCAAGATAGAGTAAAGGAGACACACCATCATGTCAAGCAACACTGATGCACTTATTGCTTGCTGTTACTGATCTGTGTTTTCAGATACTTCACTTGTTCCTTTTTTGTTTCCCCATCTGCACCGTATTTTACAAAATAATAGGTAAAATAAAAACATAATAAAGCATTCTATAGTATCCTTCTTAGTAAAAATTTGATCAATCAAGTGAAATAAATAAATAAACAAGTTCTCACTTGCAGGGATTCTTTTCATCAATGTCTTTGAATTCATAAATTGTTCACAATGGCTCCTTTGACTAGAAACTGCACATCCTACAAGACATCCGAAGCTACAGTATGTTCATGTTTATCCAATGACATAACTTAATTCAAAATAATTCCTTGTCAAATGTAATAACATATATATAATTCTGTGTGACAAATAAGTGAAATCTCTTTATAGTCCATATCTGAATAACACAAGGCAAATTAATCCATTTCGCTAAAGGGCAAATTAAATTTTTACTGATGTGTGGTTTCAAGCAATTAATCCACCTAACTTTTATTTCCAGTATCTTGAAGTTAGAAAAATGCAATGTTTAAAATAACCTTGTTGACGGACACGTAGGTCATAAACCTGAACCAGATATCCAGGTAGCTTGCACTCAGACCCGCTATCTATACATTCACATGATTTCAGATATCGGCTGCCTAGTATTTGACCATCTTCACTTGTTAAGGTTATCTGGAAAGACCAAGAGGGCGAAACAGTTGGAGGCACTGTGACAGCCATGCAACATAATAAGACTAACTAACTATAAAATTCACACCAGTGACCTGCTTTGTGAGTGAACCCACAGCTCTGGAAAATTGCAAGATGCCATAATGGTATGTCTTGGCCTTCCTATTTAGTTGGCTCGTGTATATAATACTCCACTCTGCATTTAGTCATGGAAAGTTATTTTTTTTTAAATCCTAACACATCTCATTCCATAAAATATTGCAAATGCCACGTAAGAGATAGGGGCCGGAAGTAGAATACAAAGATCAGTATTTGTATGCATGGAGCACTTCACTTATCGGATCGTAGGAAGCATTTCAAGGGCTTGGAGAACTGTTTGGTGATAATGATTATATGAGGAAAACAAAAATATGAGTACAGTATTGACAATAAAATGGAATTGCTTCGTGGTGCAGTATCTGAACCTTCCAAAATGGAATTGTTTCCTGGTGCAGTAGGCTCAACAGAGGCTGCATCCTTCCTCACTGCATTGTAAACTTATGTCAATATGTAAGTTTGGTCTATTGTTACCTTGCACAAGGTAGCAACCACTAATTTGAAAGGAGCTCTTTAAAAAAAGAGATGCACTGGGGGGAAAGAAAACCTAGTGGCTAGTACCATTGTGGATGGTAGATGTGGGCTTCTGGAAAGGCTTTCTGATGTCTGGAGAGACCAATGTCGACAAGATGACATTGCATGATGAGAGTTCGGCCATATGCAATAATGTCGGTCTTTCCCCAAGACCTTGCTTTCTAGAAGCCTCTCATTCTCATCATATAGCCGCACCTGCACCAATGTCACCATCAAATGGAAGTGAGTAACACATAATTGATCAATTACATTACATGAATGAATTGGTAGACGGGAATTCCTAAATGATTATCACTTAGTTGATCACACTAATTAACTCAGATATGAAGGAATTAAACCCAAGGGGTAGATGAGAATTTGAATGGTCACCTTGTCAGGAGAATAGGAGATGCATTAAGGTGAAGAAAAGCGTCATGATAAACCTTTCTCTTCTGTTTCAAATGCTTAGGGTAAGTCACTCGGTGTCTGCCGTGCAGCCGTGCAGGTGCTTAGGGTAAGTCACAATGACATGCAAACATGTGTCTGCCGTGTGCCGTGTGCCGTGTGCCGTGTGCGTGCTAATTGTTGAAGCCTAAACTGAGATCGATCTCCCATCTATCTACATTCTACAATTACAAGTAACGCCAAGCGAAAAAAACAGGCTTACATCTCAATCGTCGCCGGTCGCCGGAGCCGCTCTGCACCACCTTCCGTCTCTCTTTCTCTTTCTCGTTTTAATTTTGAAAATTGAAAATGTTTTTATGTGGTGTGGATTAGAATCCAATCGCACCGAAATTTTAAAAAATAGTATTAAATTAATATAATATATTAAAAATAATTAATAAATTACATATAAATTTACATTTTATTTTTTCTGATTTTTTCAGATTTTTTAAATATTTTTACAATATTTTATTTATTTTTTTATTTAATTAACTAATTAATAAACTAATAAACTAAATAAATAAATAAATAAAAAAAAATAAAAACTTACCTTTCTCTGCCGCGTCGTCCAGAGCGAAATCCGATCGAGCGAAGAGAGAAAGGGAGATCGGAACCCCTATATAATTAGATAATGGAGATGGGTGTACAAGAGATAAATTTCTAACTTAATTGAATTTGATATAGCATGTTTCGAAGACGCAATTTTAGATGGTATTTTTGAAATTTCAAAGTTTACGGAATTAGGAGTGATATGAATATGATTTTCCCTAAAACGTAACCTATAATTTTGGCATTAAAATAATTTGCGATTTTTTTTTTTACAATATTAGATATTATCTATTTCTTTTTTCTTATCACCACTTCATGATTCGAGAGAGTGGGAATTTTGAAAACGGGACGGGACCATCAAATCATATATACTAAACACGTGATGAAATAATGCGGATATGATATGATCTGCATGATTCGAGAAAGTTGTTTAGAAATTAGAACTACACATGAATGATATGATTAGATTGAATCAAATCTAATTTGAAGTAACAAAAGATTAGATTGGAATATTTATGCATAGGCTTTGAACCAGAAGTACACGTGTTTCAGCAGAAGCAAATTTCACCTCCGTTGAAATTTATTCATATAATATGAAAGCAGTCTTTGGCTTTTCACCAGAAGTACTTTGGAGAAGGTTGTCACCAAGAGAGAGGTGTACAATTTAGAATACTGGAATGCACAAAACTCCATATATTGGCTTAATTACGGAATTGCAAATTCCATAACAAACCAGTTACAGAATTCAGAATTCCGTAATTAAGTTCAGAATCTCGAATTCCATAATTATGATACTATTTAAATAATTTAAATTATTTGAATATTATTATTATTATTTTATATTATTGTATTATTATTTTTTAAATTTTCGGTTTCTTTCCCGACCAAAACTACCTCTCTGACTCTCTCCTTCTCTCTTGTTTAAATTTTCTAATTTAAGGAACTTTAGATTTTTTAGTACACAATAGGACTCTCTCCTTCTCTCTTGTTTAAATTTTTTAGTGACTCTCTCCTTCTCCTTCTCCTTCTCTCTTGTTTAAATTTTCTAATATGACTCTACCTTCTTCGACTCTCTCTACCAAATCCTATTGGGTGCGTTTGGATGAGAGAAGAAGAAGAGGAAGAAGGAAGATGGGAAGAAAAAAAATTATAAACAATCCAAACTCTTCACAAAGTTACACATTTCCCAATACTTCTTTCCACTTCTTCTCTTCTTTCCTTCTTCCCACACCTATCCAAACGCACCCATTGTGTACTAAAAAATCACTTTTGTTCTCTCTCTCTTTGGTACTCAACTTCCCGCCCAAATAAGCTTAAAAAAGACGACCATCACAATGCTCCTTTTGGCAAATAATTGTCCAGTGTGATAATTAACCAACGAGAGCACTCTGATCATGCCATTAACAAGAATTAATTGCCAATCACGTCTAACTAATGAAAGCTTATCAACTCAGCGCATGATTTTTCCATCTTTGAATTAAGAAGAATAGCCAAGATGAAGGGTTGTAAAAGAAGCAATTTGTGCTTTTGTGACGTTTCTTAGCACAACTTTGTGTGGGTTTGAGCGATAATAAGTTAATGGTGCTGAACTTGATTCTTGACATTAAGTATTAATACCGTGTATAAATTGAATTACAAGGCATAAAAATGTGTTAAAACATGGAGAGTTTTTCAGTTAACAGGTGTAACCAACAAAAAGCATTTTCTGGAATTTTCAGATTTTTTTTTTGAACTTACCAATTAATTATAATAATTTTTTAATTCAAACAGAAATAAAATTCCAGCAAACAGTCTGGAATTTTAAGACCTGAAAGTCTGAAACACAAACAAAAAAAAATAGTCTAAAAATTCTTCAAAAATCACATTCACGTGCTTTTTGTTTGTCCATTTTCAAATTTAAAAGTTCTAATTAGCCATAAATTCTAACAATGAGCGCACAAAAAATTTACAACTGAACCAAGGTTTAGTTGTCCTTGAGAAACGATTACCAAGGAACTGCTTTTATTTCATAAATTCCATAAGATTATAAAACTAACCCAGAAAATTCATCTCACGTGCCAAATTTTACCTTGTGAAGTTTAATTTGAAATCAAGAAAACTACATATTGAAGATAATTATCGCATTAGGCAGTTATTTGCCAAAAGGAGCATGTTATGGTCATCTGACAATATGGTCTTATTCCTTAGCTTTCAAAGATAACTCCTATTTTATTTACAACATTCCATGGCCAGCCGAGATTATTAATTAGTTGGACAATTTTTGATATTGGACTGAATAATTGAATCTTTTATTTGTCACCGTGGCCACGACTTTCATCGAAAAGATACAAATTTTCAGTTTGTGTCACCAATGTAGCCAAATTTCAGTCTTTATTAATCCCATGCAGTACCGTGATTAAAGGAGAGAGAGATCGATAGTACTCTTGACACAATACGAGAATTTATCCCCGAGATACCTCGCGGTCGGTCACCAAAGATCATTCGGATCGTTTAATTCGAACATTACGTGTGTAATTCTTCCAAAGTACTATTGGGGTGCTCCATATTTCCCGAGGTATCTTGGGGTTTCGAGTATAACGCGAACTCGATCCGAGAGGGTACCTCACCCGAGACCTCATCCAAAGATACCTCTCCGAGGTTACCTAGGGATGTTGCATCCGAGCACGACGCAAATCGAATCTCACCCGAGCCTAACTCAGAATCTGGCGAGCATTATCTTTAGTCTAGGACATTACTATTTTTATAATTTTATATTTTCTTTCTCTTTCTGCAAATATTCTTTTTAGGATACTATTTCTGAAAATATATTGACTTGTAGTCTAAGACGCCGCCTCCTATATAAAGAGGTGCTTATCATTGTAAAAGATGGTTGATTAATTAATGAAATTTTCTTTTGGGCTTTTTGAGTTCCTCTTTGCTATTTAGCGTTTCTTTCATGTTTTGTAATTTCGCTAAACCAGTTATCGCAAGCCTCCTCTGGCGGACCGGTGATTTAGGACGAGAACTTTATCAAGTGGTATCAGAGCACAGGTTCCGATAATCCACCTTCGCGCTTGCGTGAAGCTGTATCTCCGCTGTCTGTCGTCCGACAATCCACCTTCGCCTGTGCGTGAAGTTGTATCTCCGCTGACAGCCGTCGCCGATCGTTGCAATCCACCAATTTCTACCACCCTCACCTTCTATCTTTTAGCCGAAATCCATGGCCGACCCTATGCTTAAACGCATGAATGACGCTCTTGAACGGATGCAGAAGAGCCACGAAGCTATGCTTAAACGCATGAATGACGCCGCCGCCAATGTCGCCGCCAACAAAGCTGATTACAACACTCATGGGATGCCTAAATCCTAATGATGATCAAGGTGAGTTCCGCAATCCTAACTCTAACCCCTATAATCCTGACATCCGAGATCGAGACAACACCAGAGATCGTAACTAGAAAGGAGGTCCCCGAGTTGAGATTCCTGACTTCACTGGGAGGCTCAAACCCGAGGAGTTCCTCAATTGGACGCACACAGTAGAAGAGGTTTTCGAGTTATATGAAATTCCCTCTGAGAAGCGTGTGTCCTCAGTTATCATTCGGTTTCGAGAGCAAGCGAGTGCTTGGTGGCAGAATTTTATGTATCGCCGCTATCTTGATAACCTTCCACCTCTCAATGACTGGGACGAACTCAAACGCGAGATGAATCGGGAATTCCTACCGTTCCACTATCGATAGGCACTGTTTTAACAGTTTCAGTCGCTCAGACAGGGACCGAGGAGTGTGGACGAGTATATCCGCGAATTCTATCAGCTGGAAGCTTGCAATCTATTAAACAAGACCGAGGATCAACGAGTTGCTCGATTCCTCCATGGACTTCATGAGTCGATCCAAGACATACTTGTTGTGCAAACCTTCTAGGACCTCCCCGAGGCCTAAGCCAACGCGAAGGCAGTAGAGCAATAATAGACTCAAAGTTGCAGTTTGCCTCCGAAGAAAGTACCTAATGCGAGCCGAGCCCTATCCGGGGCCATAAAGACTATCATTCTGCCAGTCAAACCGAGCACAATCCATCATGAATCTCGCGGCTTAACATACACCTCAACTGCGATGTCAGTGCACACATTCCACAAATCTTCCGAGGTTCACCCCGAGATTCAACCCGAGGTCCAACCCGAGATAAAAGGCATAAAAGAACAAGGAAACCAAGCTCAAAACTTGCTTCCTAACGATGTGCCAACTCCGAGCCGATCTCAAACTATGGTCACGAGACCTATATCCATACCAATTTGAGCCCACACTACGACCTCAAAGCACATTAACTAACTAAGAGACATACCAAGCATCAACCCGTCTACCTCTTATCGCACACCGATCTCAACTAACTTGAGCAACACCGCGGATATTCATGAGGTCATCTGCAAGGTTAATCTAGGCAAAGAGAAGATTCACGAGGCTGACCTTGGAATTGAAGGAAAGGTCCGCAAAGCTGGCCCCGACCTTAGTGAAGATAGTCTGATCAATCACGAAGTCATATGTGAGGTTACCCTGGATAAAACAAAAGACCACAATGCTGACCTTGGCAATAAAGACCAGGACCACGAAGCTGACCCCGAACTTAGCGAAGAAAGTCTAATCAATCGCGAGGTCATCTGAGAGGTTACGCTGGATGAAGATAAGGTCCACGAGGTTGACCTCAACACTGGTGAAGAAAGTCTGGTCACTCACGATACCATCTGCGAGGTTTCCTCATATGAAGAAAAGGTCCAAGAGGTTGATCTCAACCTGGGTCTAGTCACAATTAGCTAGAAGGATGTTTCCCGAAGTGATCTCACCTTCAAGCCCGTGCCCTTTCCTTGTGTTACCGAGACCTCAACCTCGAAGACATGCAACATGGCCTTGAGGTCAGACTATAATGATCCATTCTTGCAGCCGAGCCCAAAAGCAGTGAAGCGCGATCTCTCGAAAATGCTACGAACTCAGGTGACATCACTGCCAGCTCAAGTGACTTCATCGTGAGGTTCTCTTGACCCTCCTCCAACATACTGTGAGCTCATCACCCGAGGTCTTTTCAAGGCTGACACTTTACACGCTACACGCAACACCACATCGAAATCGGAGTATAGTGACCCATTTTTACAGCCGAGCCAAGAAGTACTTAAGCGAGGTCTCTTGAACAAACTTCGAGACCAAGCGACCACGCTCGAGGCACGCGACACTCTGGGAGATGGAATTCGAGTGCAACCATGCGATCGATCGCTCCTCGTAACTTGCTCCTCTCTTTGTGAAGTGCGAGCACATCACCCGAGGTCCTCTCAACCCACCACTAGTAGAAGACCCGAGCACGGGTTCAAAAAAAGTTGCAACACATGCTCGCAACCTGCAGGGAGTTCATATTCTAACGTGCTTGAACCTGAAGATTCTTGAGCTCATGTGGGTCTTCCCGAGTAAAGATCATGACCCGAGGCGTGAGTACAACAAGTTTACTCGTTGCAAGTCTCCACCAAACCCAATCCTAGCGAAGTTCGACAAGAGCGTCCGCAGATTCAAGGTTCTCAAGGTTAGGCACACTTCGAGCGTATTCAAAGTTCGCCATCTTCCTAAGCACTTCGAAGAAAATACAAGCTTGAGGTCAAGCTTTGCTCAACCCCGGGAGCTTGACGCAATACAAGAATTTATCCGAGGGTATCTCATCCGAGATACCTCATGGTAAGTCACCCAAGGTCATTCGGATCGTTTAATCCGAACATTACGTGGGTAATTCTCCCAAAGTACGATTAGGGCGCTCCATATTTTTCGAGGTACCTTGGGATTTCGAGTATAACGCGAACCCGACCCGAGAGGGTACCTCACCTGAGGGTCCCTCATTCGAGGGTACTTCACCCGAGACCTCACCCGAAGGTACCTCCCCAAGGTTACCTAGGGATGTTGCATCTGAGCATGACGCGAACCGAATCTCACCCGAGCCTAACTCTGAATCTGACGAGCACTATCTTTAGTCTAGGACATTACTATTTTTGTAATTTTATATTTTATTTCTCTTTCTACAAATTTTCTTTTTAGGGTACTATTTCTGAAAATATACTGACTTGTAGTCCAAGGCGCCGCCTCCTATATAAAGGGGTGCTTGTCATTGTAAAAGATAGTTGATTAATTATGAAATTTTCTTTTGGGCTCTTTGAGTTTCTCTTTGCTATTTAGTGTTTCTTTCGTATCTTCTAATTCCACTAAACCAGTTATTGCCGGCCTTCTTTGGCGGACCGGTGATTTGGGACGAGAGACGTTGTCAACTTTTTAAGCTATTTGAGGGAGAGTCAGAGAGAGTCGAAGGAGGTGGGATTTAAGATAAACGAAGGGGGTAGATGGGAATGCTGTTGGAGACAATATTTGATTGGGATCTCAAATTTTGTACCCCAAATCTAATTAATTGGACAGAATTGGATAAAATCCTAACAGAGTGACTAAAATCGGACAAAATCGAAGTTCAGTATCTACATAAGGATAAATTAAAATTTAGTGACTAAAATTGGACTATGTGCAAACTTTAATAATCTTTGAAAAAATTTACTCTTAATTTTAATTTGATGCAGTGGAGGCTAAATCGACATTTGTGACAGGTACCATCTTTTATAAATAGTGATTATTTTGTAATATTATGGCAAAACAGTGATTAAGGACGTGCTTGAAATAATTTTGGTACCAATGCTATTGTTCTCAATAATAAGATTATATAGTTACTAACTAGGTAAAGAGCATGAAATTGATGAAAGGACAAACCTTCATAATAAATTTTTTGTAAGTTGATAACCAATACAATCGAGATTTCATTGTAACTTTTAAACTACAATTTCTCATGAAATTGTGATTATTGCAGGATATAGATGCTCGAGATGAGGACAAAAGCATTGAGAATAATAAACTTTATTTTTCATGCAAAGGAGGAAAGAAAGAAGACCAGGAGGAAACATAGCATATGGTCTGGTGGCGATTTGGTTTTCATTCTTATTAGAATAAGTTTATATTTTTTTACCTATGTAATTGATTTGGTACGTATGTTTTCATTTTTACTCATTGTACCAAGGTAGCTGCTGCCATTCGTATTGGGTGCGTTTGGATAGGTGTGGGAAGAAGTGGAAAGAAGTATTGAGAAGTGTGTAATTTTGTGAAGAGTTTTGATTGTTTATAATTTTTTTTTCTTCTTTCTTCTTCTTCTTCTTCTTCTTTTTTCCAACGATCCAAACGCACCCATTAGGTAGTAAGAGAAAAAGTGTAATATTTTTTTTCCAAAGAATGACATAAAATAGGACATGAATGAGATGTACAAACATATAGAAATAGAAGATATTCTAATCCAAAAATGAAAAAATAACGTCTACTCAATTACATGTGCTCATTCGAACAGATCTTTAATATTCGTCTTCATATTCTCCAATGTCCGCATCTTCATCTTCTACTGTCGATCATCATCTATTATCAATTTGTCCTTTCCTTGGTCTTCCTTTAGCTAAAATCAATTTAATTAATTATCTGTCACTATTGTAAAAAAAAATTAGTAAGGACTGAGAGGTGTTAAGAGGTACTTCATTTTGCACAAATTGAGAGAGGTGTCCATCACTAGATTCACTACTCAAAAGCTTTATGGTATATCTGCCATATACTAGTAAAATCAATCCCTACTAAATTTTTTTTATTTGACATTCCATTCTTATGATAGTTATATTCTAGTACATTTTTTCCTCCATGAAAAAGCAATGTAATTTGTCAATCTATTCTATGAAACTTGTTCAATTCGAATTCGTGAATCTCTCTTAAATAAACCTGCAATCTTTACATCTCTTTGACCCATGTCTGACTAGTGACCACCTAATCAATCTATATCTCAACTAAAATTGCAAACAAATTCATTTAAGAGAGATGAAGTGAACTTACTAAAAAGGGCAGTTTAGGCATTTTTTGTGAAAAGCAATTCCCATCCATGTCGGCTCTGAGTCCAATAGACCCAATCGTCGCTGGTGAAGTAAAATCATCGCCATAGAATTGGTCAAATAAATATATACTAAAGAAAAATAGAGTAGAATCATGAGTCATCACTCAGCATAATAAAATTGGTTCGGTCGGTGACGGGTAGGGCCGTAGGGCAGGGCAGTATCAATGAATTGGCCTATGGGCGTTTAATCAAAAATATAAAAAATAAAAAAAAGTATCCACTATCCATAATCCAACCAACCAACGAACGGAACCAGGTCAACCCTTTCTCTTTTCCAACTTAATTTGTCCCAATTCTTAGAATTTGTCACTCTCTCGCAGAGTGGCAGAGTTGACCTGGTTTCTGATTTCTTTGATCTCTCTCTGGGTCTCTCCACCGTCCAGACCCAAATACCCAATCAGCCATAATTTAGCCGATGGCGATGGGGGAATGTGGCATGTCGACTTGGGAGTTGCGTGGCTTGTTAGAGACGGCGAGCAGCAGTGAGTTCAGCAATTGGTTGACCTGTATCCGCAGAAAGCTGCATGAATGGCCCGAGTTGGCTTTCCATGAGGTGAAGACCAGCCAGCTCATCCGCTCCGAGTTGGACTCGCTCGGGATTCACTACACCTGGCCTGTTGCCCAGACCGGTCTGGTCGCCACCATCGCCTCCTCCTCCGCCTCCGCTTCACCCTCAGGCCCCGTTTTTGGCCTCCGAGCCGACATGGATGCGCTTCCATTGCAGGAAATGGTGGAATCGGATTTCAAAAGCAAGGTGGACGGCAAGATGCACGCATGTGGTCATGATCTACATGTCACCATGCTTTTAGGCGCCGCTCGCCTTCTCCAACAACACAGGGATAAGCTGAAGGTACTTTTCACTCCCTCATACTCAAATTCACAATCACCCAACTCTTCATTATTTCTCAGATGATCCCATGTTCCAATTAATTATTTAAACTCTTTTTTCTATTGCAAAGGGAGCAGTCAAGCTCTTCTTTCAACCTGGAGAGGAAGGCCATGCCGGTGCGTACCACATGATACAACAAGGCGTATTGAATGGTGTGCAAGCTGCATTTGCCTTGCATGTGGACCCCTTTAACCCCGTCGGAATTGTATCACTAAAATCCGGTCCTGTTCTGGCGGCCTCTGGAAGGTTCCATGCCACCATTAAGGGAAAGGGCGGTCATGGAGCTATACCCCAAGCAGCAATTGACCCAATAATTGCCACCTCGTTTGCAATTCTCGGTTTACAGCAACTTGTCTCGCGGGAAACTGACCCCCTTGAAAGTAGAGTAAGTTTTATAGCTTTCAAATTGGATTCTGCTTTGCTTGCTTAATTAAGTTAAGTTACCCCTCATTATTGTATTCATAAAAAGCTTAGGCATAAAGAAAGCAAAATTTGGGAGTCAGCTCATTGACAGCATTTTAGATTCGTCTTTTTCCTTGCAAATTATGTTATGCGCTGGTTTTTGTTACATGCTGGCAGCCTCTCTTGTGTACCAGGTGGTGTCGATAGGCTTTGTGAAAGCAGGAGAAGGAGCCTACAATGTAATTCCAGAGACTGCTACTTTTGGTGGTACCTTCAGGAGCCTCACAACCGAAGGTTTCTCCTACCTTAAGCAGAGGATCAAGGAGGTCTAATTGTGCTATTATCCCCATTTTTTATGAAATAAAAAAAGATTAATTTGTCCTATTATATTGTTAGAAATTAACCAAATTTTATACTGTCTAATTGTCATTTTTATCCCAACTCTCTCAGCTGGTGTCAACTAACATATTTCACAATTACCAAAAAAAAAAAAAAAGGAGCTCATCATGTACTGGTTTAGCATTTATTTGTATGCATTGCTCCTGAGTCCTGACTACACCAGAACACTAGCTTGTTTAGGACTTCCATTTGTGTACTAAAGATTGTTGTTTTGTTTTGGCTATCAGATAATAGAGGCACAAGCAATTGTACACGGATGCGCTGCAAGCGTGGACTTCTTGGAAAATACACTCATACCATACCCTGTAATGACAAACCACGAGTCAGTGTACAACCTTGCAAAGTCAGTAGGTGAAAGGCTGCTTGGCGCGGCCCACATGCTGCCAATGGAACCTGCGATGGGTGCAGAGGACTTCAGTTTCTTTTCACAGAAGATTCCAGCTGCCATGTTCATGATTGGTGTAGGGGATGAGGCTGCAGATCAGGTCCATTCACTTCACTCGCCTTACTTCTCTGCTAATGAAAAGGCTCTACCTATAGGGGCTGTCTTACATGCTGCTGTTGCAATCGAGTATTTGGAGAAGAATTCAGTAAATATTTGACAAATGAGAAAGGATTGGTATGGTCTACTTGTAAGTTGTAGTATCAATTTCTAAATAATGAAATGCAAGCATTAGTACAAAATTGAGTGAATTGTAGAAGATTTGGAGCAGTCTTTGCTGCATTTTTCAGAGATGTGCAAAATAATTCTGGAATGAAAACATTGCCTGGCAAGTTGATAGATCAAAGCTATTGGAAAACCTTTTCGTCCCCACTTTTTTTTTGGGCTCGTGCAATATGTACTTATTTTATGACCAGAACGAGATTGATTCAAATAATATTTATATTGTAGTGTCAGCATCAAGCACAACATAGAATGCAAAGTAACGTGGTTTTTTTTTTTGAATTGAAGCAGCATATATCACTCAAATACTGTAGAGTGGTTCCTATCAACATCTTTTGTTTGTCATATCAAAGTTTTCCTAGTTGCTTTAATTTTTATATGACATCTAATTTATCTAAACATTCTCAGAGTTGTACTGAGGTACATTACCGCTGAAAATCCAATTGTTGGTCCTTTTTTTTCTTTGCCCTTTTCATTCTTTTTATGGATCCTCAAGAAAATAGCAGTTTAAGGTGATAGCTGTGTAGTTAAAAAATAAGCGAGGGAAGAATGCAGCAGGTCCACTATATATTAACTTTAGTAACAGCGATCAATAGGACCTTTAGTTTTCATAAAATTGAGTTTGTGGAGGACGATTAGTGGAGGAATGTTCTCATCAGAGGGTCTCATCGTAAAGGGCAGTAAGTAAGGTGGGTTTAACCCATTTAATTATGCAAAATCGAGAGCTAGAGAACTCTTGTGAACTCCTGATGGCACTGTGATTTGCTGTTGTGGTCCGCCGTTACAGTGTTTTGGGCATGTTGTCGACCAAAGATTTGATGTGGTTTAGCGTTGCTGTGTTTTGGGTATGTTGTCATATGAATGACCCAAATATCAATTGATGGATGGGGTCTAGAATAGGAATTATATCCTCTGCACAGATTTGCAGAGTGCAAATCTTCTCAAGACTGTCCGATCAATAATGGATGTATGTTCCGTCATTAATATCGGAAGACGGATCCGAACGGTCCATAAATATTAACTGTCAAGATTAGATTGGACGGTCCATAAATATTTCCTCTCCCCAGAGGATGCTGGTCCGTCTAGAACGTGGTAACAAGTTCATGATTTTCAAATATTCAAATAATAATCTGCAGATGGAAGTGTGTTAATTGGATGTATCCGGAAACTTACAGATAATAATTGGATTCAAGGTTTTTTCAAATTTAGATATTCATATTTGAAGAGCCATATATTACTTTAATTTGGACCTAAAAATATGATGTAAAATTTATTACTCTAATATTGCCAATCTGATAAATAATCTTAGGTTCCGTTAGGATGGTGTGGGAATAAGAGGAATAAGAGAAGAAGTAGGAAAGAAATATTGAAAAATGTGTAACTTTGTGAAGAGTTTGGATTGTTTATAATAAATTTATTCTCTTATTATTCTCTTATTTCCTAATTCCTAGAGCTCATCTAAACGGAACCTTAATGCCTAGTTACTCAATTGCACTTATTCATATTCTATCTTCTAATATATGCGGTATATATTGACTTATTACGATTATAATTATTGATTGAGTTCTGTTGGCTAATATATAAGTTTTCAACGGCCAAACATGTCTTGAATATAATATATTATTATCTTATGACTGTACATATAATTTTTCAAAGGGCAAACATGTCATGAATATAATATATTATTAATGGTTATTTTTTAATATCTTGTATAGTTTGTATTAGCAAATAATTTTGTTCAATATTAAACTCAATCCATATCCGTATTCATTGCAATAAGTTCGTGATTTCGTACTCCGCTTTCCTCGAGAAAACTGCTCTAGTACCATATATACACAAAATATGAAGAGAGATGAATCACCCTCTCTATTTGAAATGAACTTTGTATCTCATATTACTCAAAAATGTTATTGATATATATATTTTTTTGGTGATTTAGATTTATACCACTGCAAAATATTTAAAATTAAGAATATGTCATCACTAAATGACAAATTATTTTTATGCCACTATAAAATCATATAAATTAGTTTTATACCATCGGAAATTGATATGACAATTTTACCCTTTTAAATATGCCACTATAAAACAAAAAAATTAGTGATATGCCATCACAAAAGATATATTTGATTTTATACCATCATAAATCTATAACAATTAGTTTTATGCCACTATAAAATAACAAAATTATTCTATTCCACTAATGCATAAAAATAGCAGCATAAAACTAATTAGTCATCTAACAATGACATAATTCTAATTTAAAAAAATATATGATAAGTTCTTAAGATTTATTTGCAAGAATATTGTTTGCTGATATTTTTTATGTAAGTAATTATGGACCATTAAACTATAATGCTTTTTGTTGACTTGATTATTTTTACCATCAATAAAACAGTTGCGGTTCAACATAATACTCATGACCAAAAAAAAAAAAAAACTAGTTTCATAAGTTATTGCAGGTCAACAAAATACTAGACAAACTTTCATAACTCGATCAGTTCATAATCAAGAGGGCATCAAATTTCATTCAAAGAATTTTTCTATGTTCATAAAGTTGTTCTTGAATCTTTTTTTTTAATTATTATTTTTTATGAAAACTGTCCTTCCGGTTTCATTAAACAAAATATTTACTAGCATAAACACGAGCACATTCTGTTTTTACTTTTTAAGGATTTTTTAGTGAGGGATAATTTGGTCAATAAAAAAATGGAAAATTTGGTAATGACATTTTTAGAATTTAGTATGGTTTTAGAAAAATAGTGACATAAAACTAATTTTAGTAATTCTATGATGGCATAAATTTAATTAGCCATTTAAGAATGATATTTTTCTAATTAACAACATTGACAGTGGCATAAAACTAATTATCTCTTTTTTTTTTCGTTGAGAAACTTAAGCTCACATTCTATTCCCAAAAAAAATTGCTTATTTGTTGAGAGAGATTGACTCTATTCTCATTAATACTATTACAAATCTGTCGTCCCATAATAAAGAGTATTAATACTGGATACCCAAATAGAGTTCACAAGCTAATTAAATCTACTTGAGAATTAATGTCTGGATTTGTATTGTTAAAATCCAAATTATGTGGAGATTAATGTCTGGATTTGTATTGTTAAAATCCAAATTATGTGGAGCGCGACACAGCGTGCAGCGCACCACAGGCCGTCCAATCAAATCTCAATGGATGAGGGAGCTCCGTGCATGTAACAGATTGTAAGGCCTGAAAAAATATAACCCGTCCAGATTTGATCGGACGTTCCGTGTGGCGTGCTGCACGCTGTATCGCGCGCCACAGGATTCAGATTGGTATTGTTAGATCTGGATTGCCCATAGGTCTATTTTCTTAACAATATATCGATTAATTGAAGGCCATGGCCACGTTACAGGTTTTATCTCCTCTCAAGAAAGGGGGAAAAAAAGGTCCCTCCTCAAGTCCAAATGTTTTAATAGTAATTTAGCTGTACTTGTTGTCTCTGTGAAACAATATAATTTTTTTATGTATCTCAACTCTTAATTCTAATAAATAATTACATCGTAATCTATGTGAAATCAGTGACAAACTGACAACAAACGAAGAGGGATGCGCATTTGGAATTTCGAATCTAAAAAAAAATTATGATATTGGTTGTGACTTGTGAGTTTTGACTAGCCTATAGATTATTCCCTTTATTTAAAATGGGCATTGTTAGGTCGGGTTTTCGATTGGATTGCCCGAAATTGATCCGTTTTGACTTTGATTACATATTCCAAACAAGTCGGATTTTGGATGTTGGTCGAAATTCAGTCCGAACCGTTGATGAGCTCTTCAAAGTCGTCAGCAAAAAAAAAGTAGGTTGGTTTTATGCTACCCAACTTCTGTTTCCTTGTGTATCACATGATAACAAAGTTGTGGAATTAACAAACAATAAAGCATTCATTCTTTTGTCAGTAACACGCCACACTTTTCTCAACAAGTCAAAATGAGACAGAAGAGCCGGGTATTCTAATAGGATACTCTTTTATACAAAATTGGCGTGATAATGGGAGAGATTCTTTAAAATAATACACAATAATGGAGTGTACACTGTACATTGTTGAAAAGCGAACATTAATTAGAGCAGCCACTGGGAAGCAGCAGCTATATATACTCCTCCCTCCTCCCACGGGCCACAGCCACTTGTAAATTCATCCCAAACTTGAAACTTTAGTGATACAAAAGAGAAAAGAAACTGAGTCTTAATTATATATATTTGTGAGAGAATTGTGAGAAAGGAAGAAAGAATGGAAGCGCAACCATTGCTGACTCCATACCAGATGGGAAGATTCCAACTCTCCCACAGGTCTCTCTTGATTTTTGTTTATATTTTCTAATATTTTGTTTCTTATTTTTGTTATTTTCCCATTTAATTTGTCTGAGCAATTTTTTCATTTTTCTGGCTTACTTTTTATCAATCCGTAATTATTACTTTAATAATGTCCATCTGAATTGCTCAGTTTGATGCAAATATCTAATTAATTAACTGCAGTTTTATAGTTAGTATATGAATTACGATATTATTAACAAAAATGTGGAAGTATCCATCTTCAGGAGTCAAACAGTGAAAGTTTTCTAATAATTTAAAATATGAGAGATAAAATTAAGAAAGTCATAGAGGCGGCTACACAGCAGGCCAGTCAGACACAGTACAAACTACAAATGTCAACCTAAGGGCCTACATAGCTTTATTGCTTGTCCAAATCATCCCGCTGTACAAGTGTACATTGAATATATTTTTGCATTAAGTTGGTGGTAAGAAAGTGCATGTCATTGTTTCTGTTTTTTTTTTTTTTTTCCTTTCATTTTACTTTGCAGGTTACAACAATCACTCATCCAACATGATAAAATTTTAATTTTTGAGATTAAAATGATCGATCCGAACTTCTCAAATGGTTCTCCATAATAAAATCTCCGTTGGAACCAAATTTTATATTTATTCAAAATTTTTTACTATTTTTTTGAATTTTTTGAAAATGCTCAATCTAAAAAGTTGCGAACCCTTCAATTTTGAAAAAAAAGTTAGAAAATTTAGAAAAAATATAAAATTTGATTTTCAAGGATATTTTAATATAGAGATCATATTGAGCGGTTCGGATCGGCCATTTGAAATTTTAACAGTTAACTTTTCGGATCGTGTTAGACGTCCTATATGTTTGATTCTAGTATTACTCACACTGATGGATCTATGTGTAATATAGGGGTATCAGTGTCACCCTTATTTTTTGAAATAACATTACTACATATGAATATTTATAGTTATAAGATGTAAATTTACTATATGTATCGTATATTTGAACCCCATAAATATTTAGATAATTTTTCATTAGTGAACACCATATAATTTTTGTAGTATATTTTTTTGTGAGGTCTTTTTGGATCGATTAACAATTTCTATTTGTAAAAAATTATTGCCATACAAAATTTTATAAACCAAAAAAAGAAATGTAAAATTTTTTTAGTTCTTATTTGTGGGCCTTTCAATTAATTAAATAGATCCAAAATATAGGCCGAACATATACTATGATGGATAGCCTCATAAGCAGCCTAGCCGAACAACCACGATGGAATTGAAAAACAAATAAGAAAATTTTGAAAAAAAAATAATTATATAAATAAAATAGTACTAACAAATACTAATACTAATAATAAAAAATAATAAAAGGTACTGCGGCTCAAAATTTACCTTTTTATTTATCAAATCAATTCTTCTATTTTCTAGTTAATTTATGAAATTCTAATTTGAGTCAAATTCAAGTTTGAAATAAATTTGAAACATATCTAATTTGTAGCTTGTATCATATTCCTTTTATGACAAATGTTGAAATTTTATTTTCTTTATATAAAAATAATAATTTTATTTAAATATTATTAATTTATTGAAATTTTTTTTTCTGGCTTTGCCTCAGATGAACTCCATTCAAAATTTTCTAGCTCCGTCCCTGATTACTCAAAACATATGGCAAATTTTTTGACGTTTAACAAAATCTAGGATTGTGATGGCACCTATGACAAGGTCGAGATCTTACGGTAACGTACCGCAACCACATGCAGCTCTCTACTATTCTCAGAGAGCAACCAAAGGAGGCCTCCTTATCACAGAGGCTACTGGTGTCTCTGATACTTCCCAGGGGTAAAATTCGGATAAAATTACAACGCAACATTATATATATATATTGTTACTCAATGATGTTTTTCTCAAGCCCCCTAACTATTTTTCTTTTTGCAAAAAGCTACCCAGAGACACCAGGGATTTGGACAAAGGAGCATGTGGAGGCATGGAAGCCGATTGTCGATGCGGTTCATGCAAAGGGAGGCATCTTCTTTTGCCAGATGTGGCACTGTGGACGTGCCTCAGATTACAGTATATATATATATATATATATATAGGCTCTTTATTTATTTACTGAGACATTGATAAATAATATTATATAACCATGCATGTATTGCAAAAATTTACCAAATTCTGAAAATGTGTAGGTTACCAACCAAATGGGCAAACGCCCGTGTCAAGTAGTGATAGGCGCATTACATTAGAAGTCGGAGAGGGAGGAGAGCCGCTCAACTACCCAACTCCGAAGAAACTAACTTTGGAGGAGATACCTCAGATTGTTAATGATTTTAGACTCGCTGCTCGAAATGCCATTAATGCTGGTAATTTAAAATTTTGGAATTTCAATTAAAATAATTTTTGTTGCTGTTACTACTGACATTTGTTGTTTTTTTATCATTAATTAGAAGAAGAAACACATCGAATTATAGTATTCTAATTTTTTGTATTGTTTTGTTACTAGAGAGATTCATCCTTTAATCATGAGCTATTTTCCAATTTAAAGGCTTTGACGGCATAGAGGTTCATGCGGCAAATGGCTACTTAATTGAGCAATTTCTCAAAGACGGTGTGAACGACCGCACTGACAAGTACGGTGGAAGCCTCGAAAATCGTGCCCGATTTTGCATTGAAATCGTTCAGGCCATCATTGGTGAAATCGGGGCTGATCGAGTTGGTGTGCGGCTTTCCCCATTTCTTGACCTCCTCCAATGCTCCGACTCCAACCCTGATGCACTTGCTGTGTACATGGCAGAGGCTCTGTCAAAACTAAACATTGCATACCTGCATGGAGTCGAACCGAGAATGGTGCGCGTAGATGGCAAGATGATGATACCGCATGCACTCTTGCCTATGAGAAAAGCGTTCAACGGCACCTTTATTGTGGCTGGGGGTTACGACAGAGAGGAAGGCAACAAGGTGGTAGCAGAAGGGTACACCGATTTGGTGGCATTTGGGAGGCGGTTCTTGGCGAACCCCGATCTGCCAAAGCGGTTCGAGCTGAATGCACCATTGACAAAGTACGATCGTAGTACTTTCTACACACAAGATCCAGTTGTTGGCTACACCGATTATCCATTTCTTCAAGCCTGACATCAAATTGGATGGACGTATGTACGCTAGTTCCTTTTCCGTATGTCATTGAGAAATAAAGGTTTCGACGTTGACGCTTTGATGCAATCTGCAACCATTTTTCTTCTACTAGGTTTGCTTGTTTGTTTGTTTTATGTAAATTTAGCATCTGAAAGCGCCTACATTTATTATTTTCTGCATAAATGCAATGGAACTTCAAGCGATGCAAATTGCAAAATCAAATTCGGAAAATCTTAAATGCTTCATTTCTTGTTTAGCTTCACAATATAATCCTCACACTACATTAATGGAAAAATTAAGTCAATGAAAGCAATCTACAAAAATGAAAATGTCTGGATAAAACTTTACTAACGGTGATCAGTGCATTTGGTAAAATGGCTGCTCCAAATCCATATTTTCCCAGCGGAGTTGATAAATGGGCCGCGGAGTTGAATTGGGCCAATAATTCTCATCATCATTAGAACTAGGCCTGGGCGCGCGGTATAGCGTTAATACGCGAATTCGTTTCGTTCCGTCCAAACAGAACATGTAACGGAATGAAATTTTGTTTTGTTTCGTAAATAGAACGTATAACGGAATAATTCATCTGTGTGAAATAAAATACAGTGCAAATATAACCGTTCCGTCACGTTCTGTCAAAATGGAACGAATAACGAATCAGTCTGATACATACAGTTACTAAAACGAAACGAAAAACGGAATGATCCAGCATGTAGTGGTTTGGTCCGGCTCCCTCTGACAAGTTGCCATTTTGAGGGTTCAAAACTAAGTTGGCATCTTGAAAATCTGCTCTCTGACATATTCCTGTACATCATTAAGGATACATTTTTTTTCGTTAGTGTTTTGATGGAAGTATATTATTCATACAAATCAAATTTTTTTCCAACAAACAGGACCGAGTTCAATTAAAGAACAATAGAAAATTTTAGATAAATATTCCAACAAAAAAGTCCATTATAAATGATTAGTTTAGTTAAATTATGTATTAAATTTTTGCAGCTTAAATTAAATCAATTGCATCCGTCCACTGGTTTGGAAATTTTTCTTTTTTTTTCTAAGATCCAGGTCTATAGACACATGATTAATGACCAAAAGATTCCAAATTACACTAAGTTTAACGCATAATGTATCTACTTAAATAAATAAAGAGAAATGTTACATCAGTATGATGAGATGAAGATAACGATGGTTGGGATAAGACATATCAATTATGATTATAATAATTGTAATAATGATGTGATTAAGACAGCAGAACTAATTAAGCAAGTCACCTCTTAAGCCTAAAAATGATTTCTTGACATGCATCTAGCTTCTAGAAAAAGAAATGGAAGTTATCCAATTTGCGAAGAGCCCCTTGGATCTTTCAAAATTGGCAAAATCTGCCATAGTTCCATTTCATGGCTTTTTATACCTTGTCTTGCTTCCTCATCTTTGTCGCAATCCCCACGCAGACACGAGGTCTCTCGGTGGGAGTTGCCATGTCGACTTCCTTGTTAGACTTGGCGCACAGCACCGAGTTCAGGGATTGGCTGGTATCTACGCGGAGAAAGCTGCATGAATGGCCAGAGTTGGCTTTTGAGGAGGTGAAGACCAGCGAGCTGATCCGCTCCGAATTGGACTCGCTTGGGATTGAGTACACGTGGCCTGTTGCCAAGACCGGTCTGGTGGCCACCATTGGGTCCGGTTCAGGTTCAGAATCTGGCCCGGTTTTCGGTCTCCGAGCCGACATGGACGCGCTTCCTTTACAGGTACTTACAGGTGCCAGGTGGCCTCTTTTATCCCAAAAGTGGACTGTTCTATTGTATTGTTGGCTACTTTGCTATTTATGCCATCCATTTTCTCTTTTACGCTTTTATGTTGGGGCTGTGACTTATTTTGGAGATTCACCGGATATAGTTTCAGTAGTTTTCTTTTGATGCTGCTACAATTTGCAATTTTGTTCAGTAATAGGAAACTGATTTTTTCTGAAAATTTTGAAAAGGGTCATGTCGGGGGCCTTATGTTTTCTGTTTATCATTGTATTCCTCAATTAAAACATAATGTTTGGTTATGATATTGATATTGATATTTTGCCAAGTACCCATCAAATTATGTCTATTCAGTATTCAACTATTCACATAAAAAAAAGATGTCAATGCCAATTTTTGGTGTATCCTTGGTTTATTTTTAATCAGCATTTTACATTATTCTGATACCAAGAAAAATAAAATTACCTTATGGTTTTCCTTTTTGGTTCAAAATGAAGGAAAAGGTAGAATGGGAGTACAAGAGTAAGGTGGATGGGAAGATGCATGCATGTGGCCATGATCTTCATGTCACCATGCTCTTGGGTGCTGCTCGGCTTCTCCAACAACACAAGCATAAATTGAAGGTAAAAAAAAAAAAAAAGAAGTGCATGTTACCAAAACTGGGCGTCTAGGATTTAATTCATACCGGCTATGAAAGCTCGGTACAACAATGAACCAAGGTTGTCATCTATTAATATTATAATAACTTCGTTGTTTTCTTATAGGATCCCCAATAACGGAGTACTGTTCTCAAATATATATAGACTGATCTGACTCTTGGTAGGTCTGACAATTGAACCAATTTGTTCCTACAATAAACGCCGATCTGGACCCTAATTGAATCCCCAATATCGGTACAACACATATACCTAAAACTCGCTAAATAAGTTTGAAAATGGGTATATGCCCTATGAGATGCAAAAAAGAAATTTGATGTAAAATTACACATGATCATTTCTCCCTAAATAAGGCCTATTTATATATAAAAGTAATATTATATAGATCAGCTTAACTAACTTGTGTTGACTATCTTGTAAGTTGTAACACAAATATTTTCTTTTGTTGATTTCATAGGGAACAGTGAAGCTCTTCTTTCAACCCGGAGAGGAGGGCCATGCTGGCGCATACCACATGATACAAGAAGGAGCTTTGCAAGGCGTGGAAGCTTTGTTCGCCTTGCATGTGGACCCACTGACCCCTGTAGGCACCATCAAGTCAAAGCCAGGCCCCTTACTAGCGGCTTCCGGGAGGTTCCATGTTACAATTAAAGGAAAGGGCGGCCATGGCGCTCTACACCATAAAACAATTGACCCGATAATACCGGCATCTTATGCTGTTCTCGCATTACAGCAACTTGTTTCGCGGGAGTCTGATCCTCTTGAGAGCAGAGTAAGTTTGTTGTACGTTTGCATTGGAAGTTAATTTACATTGGTTAAATTATGGAGTCATGGTCATTCTTGATGCCATACATTGCAGCAAAAGTATATATATAAAACAGAAAAATTTTTACACAACCAACATTTTTTGGGAAAAAAGTGTTCATTATAAGCAACATATCATGAAAGCATACATAATAATAATTATGGGGTTTTGAGTAACATGTGCAACTATAGCACACGGCCACACGGTATTGACTGATATTTCCCTGTTTGGGTTCCATCCAATGAAATCATGGAAATGGCTCTGATGGAGTAGAAACCAACATTTCAGCCGAAACTAAATGTGAAGCTTGTTATTAGTGTTCTTCTAAAATTTGCATGCAAATGCTGCTCAAAATCTCCAAAATTAAATTAGGAAAAAGTAATATGGCAAGGACCTAGGAGGCTGATGTACCTGATCAAATGAAAAATATAACAATTGCAAGTACTGTAATTCGTACTCACCATGCCTTATTTCATTCTTTTTCTGTTGCCAAATGGATCGCCATTTCTGAGAGGGGTGAAAATATATAAATCAGTACAAGAAAATTTAACCCTGTTTCGTATCTAGGTGGTGTCGGTAGGGTTCATTAAAGCGGGAGAAGGAGCGTACAACGTAATTCCAGAGACAGTTACATTTGGTGGTACATTCAGGAGTCTAACAAATGAAGGTTTTTTGTATCTGAAGCAGAGGATCAAAGAGGTATATCGCGTTCCATAATTCATTCCCTTTTCTTAAGCAACCTATCCAAGAGGTATAAATACTGTTCTGAAACCGAATCCTGTTTAAGAAAATGCTTTTTCAATTTTTTCACTAAAAAATAAGCAATTAATGCATCTGTTTGACAGATTATAGAGACACAAGCAATGGTACATCGATGCACCGCAAGTGTAGACTTCATGGAAAGTACACTGATACCATACCCTCCATTGACAAACCACCTATCCGTGTATGAACATGTAAGAAAAGTAGGGGAGAGACTGCTTGGTGGGGCCAACGTCCATCTGACGACCCCATCAATGGGTGCAGAAGACTTCAGTTTCTTTTCACAGAAGATCCCAGCTGCCATGTTCTTCATTGGTGTTGGAAGTGAGAATGCGGACCAAGTCCATTCACTTCACTCGCCTTATTTCTTTTCTAATGAGAAGGTTCTACCTGTCGGTGCTGCATTGCACGCTGCAGTTGCCATTGAGTATTTGGATAAAAATGAAGAAAATGTGATCTAAATAACATGGTTATGTGGCCATGTAAGATTTTATAGAAGGACAAGGTCCTTCACACCAAAGTTGTCAAGGTCATCATTCATGTAATGTAATATATAACAACATATAGGGGGCGTTTGGATGAGGTTGGAATAGGTGGGAATTACAAATTCCCGGAATTTCTTATGCCAAATTTATTATAAACAATCCAAACTCTTCACAAAGTTACACACTTCCCAATAAATTTATGCCTAGAATTGGCTATTCCCCCAATTCCCAACCCATCCAAACGGCCCCATACAAATAAGTTTGGCTGGAAAGATGTAAGTAGCAACATGAAGGAAATGTTTGGCTGGAAAACATTTTCCAGCCGACCTGGAGTCCCGAATGAAATTATATAGAATAGAATTTTACAAGCAATAATTGGGAATTCATTTTCTTTTTCTTCTATTATATTAAGGCAAATTAATGCAATGTTCGCCCCTTTGATCTTGTTTTCTTTGGGGTTTGGACACTCTTCCCTTGACCCCTTTGAGATTCTTTGAGTCTTTGACCCGCCGGCCGCCCGCGAGACAAGACAACCATTTTGTCGCGACTTGAAATTAAGTTGAAACTTGAAACCGAAGGCTCGATCGGTGTACCGTGGCACCAGCATCCTCGGCAGTCAAAAAAAAGGACTGCTCCAAGCAGTCCTTTTAATTTTTTTTAATTTTTTAAAATTTTAAAATTCAAATGGAGAATCCAAACCGTTGATCTTGTTAAGTTTTATCGGCGATGCATTTTCATATAAGTTTTATAAAATTTGAAGTTGATTTGATACTTGATTAAGTGACCAAATTATGAACGTATTAGAATTAATCAAACCAGGTTCGTTCATTTGTTGACCACTTAATCAAGTATCAAATCAACTTCAAATTTTATAAAACTTATATGAAAATGCATCGCCGATAAAACTTAACAAGATAACGGTTTAGATTCTCCATTTGAGTTTTAAAATTTAAAAAAATTAAGAAAAATAAAAAGGACTGCTTGGAGCCGTCCTTTTTCCGACTGCTGAGGATGCGGTTGCGTGTACCGTGTACCTCACTTTGAACCAGATAGAGATAGACCCCACCGTCAGAAATACATTTGATTTGATGTCAAATTGAAATTAATTTGACATTTTTTAATATAAAAAAAATAATTTGAATATTCAAATTCGATATTTAGAACATGCTACATATTATTTCATACATAAAAAACAATAAAATTAATTCATGAAAAGAATTAAAATTAATTCAGTTTAATTTAAATTGAATGAAATCGATACGCAATAAAGGCTCCGTTTGGATAGGTGTGGGAAGAAGGGAAGAAGGGAAGAAGTGGAAAGAAGTATTGGGAAATGTGTAAATTTGTGAAGAATTTGGATTGTTTATAATAAATTTTTTCTTCTTTCTTCTCATATTCTTTCTTCCTAACCAATCCAAACGGAGCCAAATATATGAGACAAACACCAAGTCTATTAGATTTTTTTTCTATTTCTCTACCTCTATCTCTGTCTCTATGAGCGTGTGAGTGTGTCTGAACAGGAGCGAAGCAAGCAAGTAGCAAGACAGAATAGAATAGAATAGAATAGAGTCATTCCGATGAAGTCGGGATCGCTTCCTCCTCCTCCTCCGACAGACCCCATGGCCACGCCGCTGTTAACGGATCTTTACCAGTTCACCATGGCCTATTCCTACTGGAAAGCCGGAAAGCATCTCGACCACTCCGTGTTCGTTTACTTTACTTTTTCTCAAATCCACTAGCCCGAAAGCTCTTCTCTTCTTTATCCAATTTCATTTCTTTTCTGTCCCAGTTTTGATCTCTACTTCCGAAAAAATCCCTTCCGAGGAGAATATACTGTTTTTGCTGGCCTTGAAGAGTGCATACGCTTCATAGCCAATTTTAAATTGAACGAGGACGAAATTGCATTTTTGCGTTCTGCCATGCCTACATGCCAGGTTCCATTACCAATTCATACTTTTACACGCAATCTATTCTGCTCATTAACAAACAAACTCCAATCTATTTTGTCCTTTCAGGATGGATTTTTTCACTATTTAAGCCAAATAGACTGCTCAGATGTCGAGGTATATGCTATCCCAGAAGGCTCTATTGTTTTTCCAAAGGTGCCTTTGATGCGAATTGAGGGTCCTGTTGCTGTAAGTCCCTCATATAAATTCTTTCTTTATTAACACGTTTCAGTTGTAATTATCCTTTTTCCTTTAATGCTTTTGTGCTTATTTACTTTTTATAATTTCAGGTTATACAACTGCTCGAAACTCCCTTTTTGAGTCTAGTAAATTATGCATCTTTAGTAACTACAAATGCAGCCAGGCACCGTCTTGTTGCTGGACAGTCTAAAACTTTACTTGAATTCGGTCTTAGAAGGGCCCAGGTATATTTTATCAAAATACCCTTCTACTAAATGTCCATTAATTTATGCTGTTCTGATGTTTATCTAATTTTGAAATTAGGGACCTGATGGAGGAATAAGTGCCTCAAGATATTGCTACATGGGAGGATTTGATGCTACAAGGTCGATCTTCATGTGTCTATTTGCATTTCGTTTTCAATTCATAAAAGGCATAACAAGAGTAGTCACATAACTATTCTGTTTGTGATGATACTAATATTTGAAAATTTGAGCAGCAATGTGGCAGCAGGCAGGCTGTTTGGCATACCGATACGTGGGACCCACTCACATGCCTTTGTTAGCTCATTCATGGTAACGATGGGCCAAAAACTAACCTCTATAATCTTTAATTTAATCCCATACACATCCCTGAATAATGAAAAACGTAGTGAGCTTTTTTCACAGTTGGCTCCTGGCAAATTTCCCTTTTGTGGTCTTTAAAAAGTTTAACGAGAGAAAGAGAGGTTGTTTGGGATCAGTATCTTTTAAAGAAAATGGGAACAGAGGGCACGGATGATATTTTTGGTGAGGGTATGGTTCCATGTTTTAGGTTTTTGCATGAAACTTTCTCACTTCTCCAGGGTAATGCATTGAGGTTTGACTGAGTTTCATGTGTGCTGCAAATGTTTAGGAGCCACTGCTCAGGTCATCTTAGAGTAGAATTACTTCAATATTCGCATTTTATGTAATTTCACAATTGCTCAGGGTCTTGATGAAATAGTTGGCAAAACCCTTCAGTCTCGTGATGGATCAAGACAGTGCAATGATTTTGTATCGCTAGCGGAGAGTTGGCTTGAGAAAATTCAGGTTTGAATTTTATATTTAAATGATTGAAGATAGTATAATGTGTGACCTTTTCTTTTAATGCACAATTTCTTGTGCAGCTCCAAGACACAAACATAACTAACGTATACCTCTAAAAAAAATGAGAAACTTCATGAATGATATCATAAAACATTGGAATCACCAAGTATTACAACATCCCTGCATGATGGGAAACAAACTTCATCTGCACTTCTGCATCCTCTTTGTTTGTATAGGCAATTGAGTTTACCATGCTTTAAAGGGGCTTGGGGTTATGTTACTTGTATTTGAAAGGATATTCGTTACTGCTTTGTTTTTAAGTTATATTCCCAGTTATTTCAATGTACTTTTTTTTTTGTCTGGGTTCGTTATTTCAGTAATTTTGAAAAACGGTAATGCATTTCAGGGGTTAAAATCATCAATTGGCTTTTATGGAGAGACAAACAAGAGTGAGTTGGCGGCATTCACATCATATGCACTGGCTTTTCCAAATAATTTTCTTGCACTCGTTGACACGTATGATGTAAGCTTTTAACTTCATTATACAAAATAGTTTGTGTCTTTCTTTTCTCATTACTGTCTTAGGTGTAGGATTCCACTTATAGAAAGTTCTTTTCTTTTTATTTCCTTTTAATTTAATAGGTTATGAGAAGTGGTGTGCCAAACTTTTGCGCTGTTGCTTTAGCTCTAAGTGATCTGGGGTATGTTTTATGCCCCTAACATTCAATATCTGGAAACAAGTAAATGCTTACTTTTAGCAGAAACTTATTGTGCATATATCAGTCTTTCATTTATGTATAAAATACTATTGACAAACTAAGAGCCATGACCAATGATGGAAATTTTGTGCACGCTATGTTTTGCATATCTCTACAAAGTTTGTAGAATGCATTTTGCTAATATCACTTCCCTCTTATATTGTGCTCTTGTTGGCTTGCTTCTTCATTTTCTTTTAGTCTTTTATTTAAAGTTATAAAATTTAAGAAATTTAGGATTTGAAATTGTAGGTACAGAGCAAGTGGTATAAGGCTAGATTCTGGCGATTTGGCCTATTTATCTATACAATCTAGAAAGTTCTTTGCTGCTGTAGAAAGAGAGTTTGGGGTGGTCGGCTTTGAGAAAATGACAATTACAGCCAGTAATGACCTAAATGAAGAAACTATTGATGCTCTAAACAAGCAGGTATTTTTCTTTTTGACTGGATTTTTGTAATTAGACCTGTAAATTTTGTGGTTGCAAACCTTCTAATGCTACCCATAACTTAGTAACCATACTGATGGTTAAAGCAAAAAACTAAATTTGACTCCTTTCTCCTATATTTGATGCTTGTAATATAATTTTGACACATTAAGGCTTGATTATGGGCTTTTTTGTGCCCCTGTGAAACTGAGTTCTGTTTCTGATTATGAGAGAGTATTGACATAGACAATATTTCCTGCATTTTAGATAATAGAAGGTGCAATGGGAGAGCAGTAGTTATTCTCACAATAATATTTCATTATTATATGCTCTGTCTTGTTCTTAGAATACATATTTTGCAGAAGTACTATCTCCACATGCAAATGTTTCCTGCATAATATCATCCTTCCTATTTTATTTATTTTTTTTCCAATTTGTAGGGGCATGAGGTCGATGCATTTGGAATTGGTACATACCTTGTAACATGCTATGCACAGCCAGCATTAGGGTGTGTTTTCAAATTAGTTGAGATAAATGGCCAGCCTCGAATCAAATTGTCGGAGGATGTCACCAAGGTAGTTTAGCAATGCTTAAGTCTCAAGCTTGCTTCCAGATTTTTTGACTGATAAAGCAATAAAACTAAATTCCAAAAATGTAGGAGCAAAAAAAGTTGATTGAATTGGTTTCTATAGTTGGTTGGTGGTTTATTCTTTTTCCCATATTCTAACAGGTCTCCATACCATGTAAGAAGAGATGTTATCGGTTGTATGGGAAAGAAGGCTACCCTCTATTGGACATTATGACCGGAGAAAATGAACCAGCTCCTAAGGTGAGTATTGCTATAAGATCCTTGCTGTTATTGGAGAAACTAGAAAGTCATGCTCCTTTTCCTTATTTATCAGAGTAAGCCCTTGCTACACTGGAAATTCAAAATCAAGTAGTACTTAAGCTTGTCTTATAAACATTTGTTTCACTTGGTGCCTGCTAATAGAAGGATCAAGGTTGATGAATTTGGCAAACCTTGTCCCAATTAAGTCTAACCTTTGTATCTTAAAATAAACTTGAGAGCCTTAAGTTTTTTTTTTGTTGTTTTGTTTTTCTATTTCCATTTGTTTGGATAATGGGAAAGGTAGGTGAGAGAATATTGTGCCGACACCCCTTCAATGAATCAAAAAGAGCATATGTTGTGCCTCAACATGTAGAAGAGCTACTCAAGTGCTATTGGGCTGGAAACTCATGTACCTGTTTCTGTGATATTTTGGCCTGTTTTTTGTTTTTTTTTTCCTTCCACATTTTTCGTAGTTATCTATTTGATAACTTTCAATATCTCAATTGTAAGCCCTCTCTTTGTCTATGATAGCAGAATGTACTATATTTTCAGCAACAATGTCACCTACTCATAGCCCGGCCCCCAATAAAACAGCAACAATAAGAGGGAAAAAAAATTAAAAGATTATTATGAGCAATAATGTAATTTATAATAAATAAGCAACATTTCTGTTTTACTGGTAGACAATTCTGCATGGATTTTGTAATGCAATGTCATACAAAGTCAAAATAAATCTAAATTTTATATATTGTAGTTGAGGTTTGATATATGTTCTTTCTATTTGCTTGTTGATTTGTTTCATTCGTTGAACATAGCAAAAGAAAGGGAAGAACTGCCACCAATCAAAAGTATAAGAAGTCGGTGCATAGAGCAGCTAGACCATATGAGGCCGGACCACATGAGGAGACTAAACCCTACACCTTACAAGGTCTCACTTTTTTAATTTGCAGTTTAGATTAGTTAAACAATGAGAAAGTTGCAGGTTTTTCCTCTTCCTCATCAATGCGTGCACTGATATAAGTGCGATTTGAACACAACATATTGTGGAATAAATTCTAAAAAAATTTCAATTATTCCTTGGCTTGGGATATTTTTCATTTGTTCATGTGAAAACTCACTATACATACATCTCTGGATAAAGTGCCTTCCCCAAGAAAACTGGAAAAAAAATATTATGGGTGGATCTGTATAGGAACCAACAATATAACACCAGCTTCACTTATTATTTCAGCATATGGAAATACTAATCCTCATTGGTTTTTAGGATGAATGAGGGTGAAACTTAAAATATGGCTTTGGGTGTTATATTTCATGTTTAAGGGGTAAAAAATGAGTGAATTATTGTTTTCCAGGTTTGCAGATATACAAAGGAGAGATTCATTTTCTTTCTCAAAATTTCCAAAAAAAAAATTATATATATGTTTGGCTTTGGTATTAACAATACTTAATCCATTTCATGAATCAGGTTAGTGTAAGTGCAAAACTATACGATTTCATCCATTTCTTATGGCTCAGCGAGGCGCCAGTGGGAGAATTGCAATGAGACGAAAGGTGCACACTGCACAGGATTAAAAAAAGGTGGAGAAGAATAATGTAATGCTTATTAAAATAATTACATGGATAATAGGAGTGCTGTAAATAATGCAAAGCAACAAAGCAGGGGAGGACTATGTTTTTATATGTTTGGCAGGATACATATTAGAGGGATCATGTCACGGGCAATCCTCTCGACCCTAGCACTCGTACGGTCATATTTAATTTGTAAATAAAATACTTGCATCTCTGCTTAAATAAAAATAACTACCTCGTGTTTTCCATTCTCTTAATTATTAATTATAGCTGGATTTGATTTTTTAGAGTAATGTTACGGACGGAAGTATATTTAAGTAGTCGTTAACTTTCTGGAGGAATGATGTTTGTTTTTACTTTTTAGTACTTTTATTATTATATGTTATATGTCCCTGTATGAAAATTAATGTTGATTTTAGTGGAAAATTGAGGGAAACAAGATAAAAGCAAAAGGTCATCTTATGCAGTCATCTGCAGCTAATGTAATGTTTACTTGGGATTTTATGATGTGTTTAGTTTAAGTTTCTTATACAAGAATAAGCAGAAGGTAATGGAATAAAATGATAAAGATTTGAGACGAACATGTTATGTTATTATGATATGGCTGGGGCCTGGGAGGCTGGGACAGCAAAAAAGAAAAGAAAATGGTAGAGAGTTCCAGTCCAGCCCAAGACCTTAAATTCAGATCCGCTGCCGCGCGACACAGCGTGTCGCGCGGTACGCTGGCCGTCTGATTAAGATCCAATGGACAAGGGAGCCCCGTGCATGTAACCTAAATTGATAGGCCCGTAAACAGTGAACCGTCCGATCAAGATCAGACGGCTCGTAGTGCGCTACACGCTGTGTCGCGCAACAGCAGAGTCGGATTGCAAGACCTTGCCCCTTTCCTCTGAGAAGGCGACAAGGCGAGAAGGCGAGAACGCGAGAGAGGGTTTTACTTTTGCCAAATCGACCGATACTCTCCAGGTCTCCCTCTCTCTCTCTCTCTCCCGTAACGCGAAAGAAACGAAGACACATAATTTCGTTCAAGCTCACCTCCGCTTCTCCACACTACTTCCCGTACGTTACAGGTGCTGCTAATGGCCTCGCCATCAACAAAACCAGACGAAGAGGCAAGGAAAGCCTATGAACAATTTCGCGCCAAGGTCGCCAGGACTGTCTACCTTGAACAACTCTCTCCCCAGGTTACCTCATTTTTTTTCATGTCATGTCTTACACTAAATATTTGCTTTGTAATAGAGTACAGTATGGTTTTTTAATCTCTCTCCTCTATTGTCAATCTGAAATTTCTTTCAAGTGTTCAAAATTAACTTATTGAAAATAAAACTGGAAGATAAATATGATGCCACTTGCCAAATAATACAAATTGTTCACTTCTACGCAGGTGACAGAGGCAGTGATAAAATCTGCTTTGAGCCAGATGGGCAAGGTCGAGCACGTGGAACTACTTCCAAACCAGGTGATGCCATCTGCAAATTTGGCTCAGGCGGCTCTGGTCGAAATGGAGACCGAGAAGCAGGCCCAGGCTGTGCTCTCCACATTGTCTGATTTCCCTTTTATGATGTCGGGGATGCCCCGACCCATCAGAGCTAAGCAGGCCTGGCCAAGAATGTTCCCTAGCCGCCCTACTGTGCCTGGGAAAAAACCAATTGAATTTCGGTGGGTCAAACCTGGGGAACAAGATTATGAGAAAATCAAGGCAATGGTGTCGAAGGCTAATGAGCAGCAGTCTGAGAGGGTTGCACTTATCAAGGTGTTTTAAATTAATTGTTTTTTTAGGCTAATAAATATGCTTAATTTCAGTTTAATCCATTAATCACGCGGTAGACACATTTCTTTTTTCCCATATAGTGCCCACCTTTCATATTTTGTGAGAAACATTTGATCTCTATAGAGCTATATAGCTATCCTATTGTTAAACCAAGCGATGGGAGAGTTTTACTTGATAGGTATTGTCAAATTTGCCCTAATTGTAGTCAACTAATTTTGGCTTTTGCATAAGTCAAGTTACGTCAGGATATTGCATTGTGTTTTTTTCTTTATATATGCGAGCTAGTCCATCATAGGGTGGGTCGATATGAAATAGTTATCAACATATCTTGTCTTTTGTTTTACTGTCAAATAATTTCCAGGTTTGTTATCAGATAACCAGAGTAATATTGGTTTTTACTTGTAACACTATGACTTGTAGAGTAATTTGCAAATTGCTAACAAATGTAGTGCACTATGCTTATAAGGTGTCAAAGTTTCTTATCCTATAGATTGTTGTTTTTGTTTTTGTTTTCCCTTTCAAGATTCTATATTTAGCTTTTATGCAATTTAAAAGAGATCTCCAATTAAAATAGATATAGATGATTTGCACAATGCACATTCAGCTAAATTTTGATACTTGTGTTCTTATTATAGTCAGTTTTTGAGTATACTACAAACTAACAATATGCATCAGTTAGAGAAAACTTTTAGCAGTAATCCTTCAACTATTATAAAACCTTTGTAAAGTTTTTTTTATTTCTTTTGTAAATTTTTCTTCTACTGTTCCATTTGATAATAACATTATAAAAATATATTCCACCAAAATAGCTCTGTGGGGTGTTTTTTTTCTACTGATTTGACTTAAATGAGATGAAAGCCATCAACGTGATCAAAATTTGAATGTTCTTTAGGCTGTGTAACACTAAAAGTACTGGGGACCAAAGTGGGGAAAACCATTAACATGTCAGGGTGACTTTTGTAATTCACTTTTTACTTTAGATTAAGATATGATATTTGGAACTGCAGGCACAGATGAAGGTTGAGGAGCAACTTGCACATGAGCAACAAAAAAAACTGACAGAGTACTACAAAAGGTACGGCATAATTGACAAATCTGTTGGTGATGGCACCATCCCCAAACTCGCCGCTTGTTATGGCATCAACCTTGCAGATGAGATATAATTCCTCCCCCTCCCCCCTCCCCCCCCCCCCCCCCCCCCCCCCCCCCCTCTTTCTCTGTCGCTCTCTCTCAGAGTAAAGAAAAACTTTATGGTTGCATGTGGCTACAGCTGGTATAGATAGATGATGGTAACTGTGTCTGTTTATATGATTTTTTCTCTTATTTTTTTTGGCTAAGAATCATGTGATGCCTATCTTGTACGTTGTTAAACTTGGCTGGTAATGAGTGATAATTAGATTTGAATGGCTAATCATTTAGAAGAAGGTCATTTATGACTCGAAAGAATAAGGATCGTGGAAAGTTCAAGATACTAAAATATCCTAATTGCGGTAACCCATACTTTACAAACTGACTTAAGGTAATTTAATGCTATTATCAGAAAATAAGTACATATTACATAATGTTAGGGAACATATAGTTAAACAAGAGCTTGTCTAATTTACGGGAAAGAACAAAAAAAAAAGGTTAATTTTGAATATGTTGTTTAGGTTCTAAGGTGTCAGTCCTGCCCAAAATCTTCATCAGAGCCACCATCCAAGAATGAGCCAAGGGATTTGTGTTAGGATACTGAATGATTTATCATCGTGTTCAAACAAACAAAATCAAATTAATTGCATAGAATAGAAAATAAAATTGATTAGCCAGATTGTACAACTTCATAGAAAGATATTTTATGCTGCTAAAGTCATAACTCGTAAGATGTCTAAATCTTTTTATTGAACTCAATTTATTTTATTTTCTTGAGTAACAATAAATGGAAAAGGCTCTTCTTATACAAATTCAAGTACCTGCTGCTGCTTTTTTATGGTTTCTTCCGCATTAGCCATCTTCTCCTCGCATGCTTTCTATAGTTCAGACTTCAGACAGAGTAGTCTTGTACTATACTCCTATTTTCCTGAAAAATTAAAAGTCGAGTAAAATATGCACTACCACAAAAAATACAATTTGCACCGGTTTCTAAATGACATTTGCACCGGTTTAGATAAAAACAAGACCCGGTGCAAACGAGCAGGTTCTAATAGGAAAGTAACACCGGTTCTTACACAATAACAGATAGAGTAGTCTTGTACTATACTCCTTATTTTCCTGAAAAATTGAAGTCGAGTAAAAGATGATAGTTAAATACTGATTTGTTTAAAATGAACAACTGAGCATCTCAAAAGTGAGTTGTTTGTTTATTCTTACTGTGTTGCTCATATTTGCAAGTAGGTTCTCCTTTTCATCTTCATATTTTGCAAACATTTCTACCAAAAAGTAAAAGAAAAAACATTAGTATGACAAAGATACAAAACATGAGGAAGAAAAGTATTTCAGTTTGACATGATTACCGAAAACATCACTAATCATGGATTTACGAGTAAATTATTTAACCACAACTTATCAAGTCAAAAAATGAAATCAGTAGACATTGCACAGTTTTGTCATCTACGAAGTTAAAAAAAAGGGAGTTATATATATCCTTAACGTTTGGATAGGTGTGGGAAGAAGGGAAGAAGGGAAAAAGTGGGAAGAAGTATTGGGAAGTGTGTAATTTTGTGAAGAGTTTAAATTGTTTATAATTTTTTTTCTTCCTTCTTCCTTCTTCCTTCTTCTTCTTCTCTCATCCAAACGTAGATAAAAGATTGCAAATATGCTGCTTGATCTTTGGAAAACATATCATATGATGCTTGTACCTTGGTGTATTTTCAATTTTAAATGGCAAATTTCACCCTGCTATTAAATTTTGTGCACACGAAAAATAGAATCTGTTCAAATTTTCTTCATGTGTTTATATACCATCAAATGTGTTCTTTATTAATTGAACACATTTAGATTTAGGAAGTTGATAGTAGATTTAAGCATGCAGGTCAATTAATCTCTCTATACCAGAAGGGTTTCCGAAAAAATCTAACAAGCATCCCCCCTAAAATAATCCCCAAGTAACCCATTCTTACATCACACAAAAGCATATCATATCAAGAAATAAACAAATCATTTTCACAATTATTAAAAAAATGACACATAATAACACCATATTACTTTCTTAACCATAACAATATTGCTTAAATTAATCTATATAGACAGAAATTACTCCAAAAAAGTTTACTAATCTTTCCTACTTTCTATAAAAAAAATTCTGTTAATTTTCCTAAATTTTATTTAATTTTTCAAAATTTCCTTTTATATTACTAATTTAATTTCATTTATTCATAATTATTAAAGGCAAAAATATATATAAACATAAATTATCCTAAAACATTTTTATAAAATTTTCCTACTTTTTAAAAAAGTTCTATTAATTTTTACACATTTTCTGTAATATTTCTAATTTTTAATTAACTTATCAATAATTATTAAATGTAATATTATTTCTAAAAATATTTAATGTTACTCATAATAATTATTCCTATTTTTCCAGAATTTTTTGTGTTTTTTAAATATTTTTACAATACTTACCGAAGAGAGAGGCTAGTATAGGATTCCGGAAATCCGATACTAGCGGATTTTAGTATCGGATTCAACACTATTTATAAAATTTAGATTTTTTCATTTATTTTCGAAATTCGATATTATAATAAAATTAGTTTCAATTTTTTGGGTATATTTTTCTCAACAAATTTTTTCGCAATTTTGCATCGTTAGTTCGTTACCCTTCCAGGCCTTCTATTTTTTCAATTTATAACCTTATCAAACTTGTAGTTGTAGATAACCAACGCTTGACACTTGACAGTTGTTCATGTCATCATGTACCTAGAGTAAACCAGATAGATACTCCAACCTCCGACTCGGAGGACTCGAGCGCCATGATTCACTGTAGTTAGGTTCCACACTTGTAGGATTGAACAGCTATTCATGGTTATTTTTTATTTTCTTGGTCAGCCCGTAATACTGCCCTTGACCGACCGAACCAATTTTATTATGCTGATGACTGATCATTGAACTTTATTTTTCTTCAATATATATTTAGATTAAAAAAAGGGTGATTTAGATTTATGCTCTGCAAATATTTAAAATTAGAGATATGTCATCATTAAATGATAAATTATTTTTTGCCACTATAAAATAATAAAAAAATTTTTGCCACCGGACAATTATATGATAATTTTACTCTTTTAAATATATCACTATAAAACTTAAAAATAGCAATATACCATCACAAAAATATAATTATTTTATGCCATAATAAATTATTAACAACTAGTTTTATGCCACCGGTGCATAAAAATAGTGGCATTGATCTAATAAGTCATCTAACAATCACATATAATTTTAATTTTCAAATAAAAAGGATTAAGTTTTTAAGATTTATTAGCAAAAATCTTTTTGTGCCGATTTTTTTCAGCGTAAGTATGGACCATTATTTTTAAACTACTAGTATGATATAAGGTTTCGTTTAGTTTTAAACACGTGCTTTTTGCCGTTTCCCTTTTATCATTCTTTTTGTTTTTTATTTAGGGTGGCATAAAATTAATTATCTCTACAAAAATTATTTTAATTTTTTCTTAGTTTTACTGCAAACTTTCTTATGTGACATCTGCATCTGCATCTTTATGGTTTACAATTTACTCGATTTAAGTTGCATGTTAGTTCAACAAAATAGCAAATAAAAATGAATTTTTAAAAAAATCATGCTTTCTATATAACTAACGGAATATTCAAACAAACTGAAACTAGATTTTCCTTTTCTTAAAAAAAAAATTAAAAAACTTGTCTTTGTCAAGTTAAGTTTTTGAGTTCTCGGTGAATAAACAAAGAGTAATCAAGGGCGAAGTCAAAAAAATAATTTGAGTGGTGCAAATATGTTAATTTAAGTTTTTCTTTGAAAGGGCCATTTATGCACGTTTGACAGCAAAGGTTTACAGAAAACACAAATTATTACTTTGATTTTGAGTCTGTCGTAGTTCTCTTATACCAATGTAATGTGATAGTTGATAGCTGGATGTTAACATCTTCCAAAGAAAGATAAAGGTCTGACCAGCGTACTTTGACAAAAGAAAGAGAGAGGAAATAGGCAAAGAAAGTAGGATGAAATAGGCTTCCAATCCGTTTTATAAACGGTTAGGAAGGTCTGACCAGTTTCAAAAGTCGTATCTCCTTCCTACTCATTTATAAAACGCGTTGGAAGTCTTTGAACGCGTTTTATAAATGGGTAAAAAAGAGAGATACTTTACGCTGTTATAACTTATTACAAAAAATTTAAATAATTCTTTCTATTAAAATTTTTTGTGTCTAAATTCTTATATAAAATAATTTTCGGAATTTTCACATACAAGTGTATTTTGAAGGCCTAGTTTAGTCTAAAATAAAAAAATAAAATATTTTCATACAACTAATTGGTGCCAACTAAAATTATATTCATTATCTATGCATATTTGACCATTAATTTTTTAGAATTTGAAAAAACACAAAACATAAAAGTTGTAGCTTATTTTATAACATTTTCCATAGAACTTTGAATCACGTCAATCGGAGTTCATATGTGAAAGATATGTCTAAAATACTACTGTTATATTTACAAATTATAAACTGCACCACTATTTCCGTTAATTTCCCTCTATATCGCCGCTATTTTTCCGTTAAATCCCGCTATGATGCGCGCTATCGGACAACTCGCTAAATTTATAGCGTTGTAGTGTTCTACCACCTTGATCCGGTATATTGCCGTTATAACAGCCGCTATTTAAACCTTTGGACTGGATGAAGGTCAGGTATGCCGTGGAGGGAGAGGAATTTCAAGCGAGGATTCTCTCTGCCCCTCTGGATGATTACAGCTCCGACCTGGTCGAGGCCAAACGCCTCCATTTAGCACAACTTATGCTTGAGAGATCTCCAAGCTCCGGGGGTTCTAGCGAAGGTGGTTCTCCTTCCGTGAATTCTTAATTGTATGATGTTAAACTGTATGGAGGGGTCCCTTTTTTTTATGTCTCTCCAATGTAACCTTTTGAATGGATATAAAAGGGTATGACTTTTACTCATAAATATGCAACATTGAATGCGACGCATCGATTTCACGGTATTTTTCTTCAATTATTTTGCAGCTTGCAAACCTTGGGTGAGAGCGCGTATCTCCTCTGAAAAATAATTTTACAGTCGCTCGTGACCTGCGTTACCTAGAGGCATCCCTTTGGGTTTCGATTCGACTTATGGCCATGGGACATGCACCGATGAATCTCTAAGGTGTCCCTCGCGGAATTTGTCTTATAGTGCACCCAATATTTAATTGTGCTGCTTCGAGGAGTCCCTCGAAGTTCAGTGAAATTTTCAATAACCATTTTGCACAGAGATTCATTGATAACCAGTGGGATTTGACTGGCGCCACTACTCATTGGTGTGTGCCCGTGTCTCCCACCAAAGTACTTACATATGGTTTGGACCCGGTTAACTACGGTAAAGGGTCCCGAGGTTATACCTCTGTTGGCGTTAAGCCTATCCTTAATACTAGCTACATTTACATAGAACCGGACTTGACTATCTACGATAAAGAGTCATGTTTCTTAACTACTTGGTGGATTGTGGACGATGAGAAGGTGTTCTGCTCACTACGGTAAAGAACTTCCTTCTTCCATGCGCCTCCTGTTCCTAGGAGAAGAATTTTCTAAAGTGTATAGCATTCCATGGATTGGGCTCGTCCTTTCCTTGCAAGTCCCGTAGACGGTAGACTCGGTTTTGCACAGACCTTATCACTTGAAACGACCCTTTCCAATTAGGGTCAAGCTTCCCTATTGGTTTTCCAGTAGCCTCAACACTTCTCAATATTAAGTCGCCAGGCTGAAAATGCCGAGGCGCCACTTTCCTGTCAAAGTTTCTTCTCATTTTCCTACGACACACCTCATGTTTTAGGCTTTTGCCGAGACCCTGAGTTCCTATATATATCGCTTCCAACTCCTCGTCCCTTTTTTGGTTATACTTGTCCCACGTGTAAGAGATTATCCTTAGGGAGCGGATTACGATTTCCTGAGGCATGACTGCTTCCATTCCGTAAACCATGAAAAATGGAGACCTTCTTGTCACTATTATGGGTGTGATACGGTAGGATCAAAAAAATTCGTCTATATACTCGAGCCATTATTTTTTGTTGCCTTCAGATCATTTTCCTCAACCCCTCTAGAATGGAGATCGAGGCAAAAACCAAGTTCAAATAAACCTTATTTTACCTGACTAGTCGTTGGGGTAAACCTAAGTGTCGAATCCACAGGGACAGAGTCTGAGTACTAGTTCTAACCGTTTCTCAAAAGCTAGACGATTGATTTTTATGTGTTTTTGGATGTAACAGACAATAATATAAATAACTTGAATTAAAGAACAATAAAGTAAATATTTTTATGAGGTTTATATTTTAATAATAATGCAAATAAATGTCCTAGGGAAGTAGTTTCATTAATGATTAGATCATGAAGGGTCAAAGCCGCAACCTTTTGATGCTATAATCAACTCATACCCCCTACAGACAAGGCGTACTCCCGGGCCTACCACCAGAGGTGGCCGCAAGCCTAGCCGCATACCCCTATCTAGAGGTGGTATGCTCCATGTAAGTGTTGTATTCTTGGTTTATACTTGATATTACATGCTGTGAAGGGTTTGGTGACAATACCTAAATCTCGCTAATCCTCAACTTTCGTCTTTTGGACAAGAGTTTGGTACTTGTACTAACCTAACACCTCTCGAATCCAACCTAAACTTTCGTTGTTGGTCAATTGATCAAGTTCACTTGTTGTGGTTCTAGAGATATCTAACTAACTATCGTTACCTAGAAACTTCATCTTGCGACTTAGATGGTTTATCTTTCGATTTATAACCTCCCTCATGATAGTCTTGTATACTCAACTTGTTAATCCAATTATTTAGTTTCCTAACCTAGATGCGCGCGTTCATCAAGTTGGAGATAATGGTCAATAAGCTGTTCAACAAGATATGAAATACCAACAAGCAAATCACAATAATAATCAAGCATAAATCAAGTCTACATCAACCCAAATTAATCAACTACTCCTACATCCTAAGGCACAATGAAAACTAGCCTAAGATAGTTGCAAAACACATAATAAACATGCATAAATAAGATACAAACTCCATAAGTTTCCAGATATAAAAAAGCCAAGAAGAGATACAACAATACTCCTTGAATTCGTGGTATGGAACTAGTAGAGTCGTGGTAGGGTGGTATGGATCAATTACATTGCGGTCGCGTCACAATATGCTCCAAGGTCGTGTGATGGTCGTGCTGCATGAGAGAGTGGAAATCCTGCGCCTTTCGGAGCGAGAATGGTAGTGGAAACGTGCCAAAATGTGGGAGAGATGGTTTGATGTGGGCCTCCCCCTTCTCCAAGAAAAATGAGGGACTTATATGGTAGCATGAGGCGTGCTAAGGCACCATAAAGGGTTGCCTTTGTTGATAAATTGTCAAAAATCTAAGTTTCCTTCGCTGTAAACCTTCCAAATATGATCCAAAGGTCGCATGCGGCTGGCAGAGGTCGCAAGCCTAGCCGTAGACCTAATTTCGGCTGGGGTTGAGAGATATGTAGGCCAAGAATGAGTCATCTAGCTTGCACAAAACTAGGGCACATTGTTTGAGGCCTTTCGCCATGTTCCTATGTGGTCGTTTCGCCCCGTTACGTGTGGCATGGGTGCGTGAGGCTTGTCTGTGGTAGCAAGCTTTATCTCATGGCCTCAAAACAGTGTTGATTGAAGGTTAGAAGGGCCAAGAACCTTCCATAGGTGATAAGCTACCAAAATAGGAGTTTTTATGCATTAAAACCTGCCAAATATGGATCGTGTGGCTTACCCTGCGGCTGTCCCTACGGTTGCAGGCCGTATGACAATTCCAGCACAGCGCAGTGTTTGTATTTTGGACATAAACTTCTTCATCCGGACTCTGATTTAGGTGAATCAAAATCCGTTGAAAAGTTTGAAATGTGCTCTACAGTGTTATAAATTCCTTTGGATTATTTCCTTTGTCTAGGTCCTCCATTTGGTATAATTATTGAGTACAATCCACCAAGTTTCTGCAATACAAGACAAATACCACGCAGTATCCAATCTTGGAAGATATAGCACAAAAGCACAATGAATGTAATAGTTTGAGTCACGATTTAAGTGTAAAGTCCAACCAAAATATAGGTATAAATAAGAGATACCAAATGGTACGGTTGGAAACTTCTACCAGACCTTTTGACTGTGGGTGGGACGCAAAGGATCTTTTCAAGGTGATGCCTAAACCCTCGCAGTAAGATTGGAAGCATGCGCTAATGAACTGGGTCCCATTGTCTGACACAATCAAGTGGGGGTATGCCTTAACAACAAACTATGTTTTTGTGAACAAAGTCGATTGTTTTTTTTTGCGCTGCGATGAGAATTAACACAAAATAAATTGACACATACATCCTTAATAAATTCCCACTTTGTTGATATTCTAAATCAGAGCTGAAAATTAGATCTGGATCAGGGACAGAGGTGTGAGAAAGTGTTGCATAAGATCGTGCTCTGGTTCGAATGCATGACACTCAACAAAAAAAGCAAGGTTGATCAAGATCAAAAGAAGAACCAATCATGGATGCCAAGCCCAACGAGTAACATCGCAAGTTAGGCATTTCCAAGTGTGTGCATGCCAACTTGAGGGAGAATGTTGAAATATATTAGGTCTACATGTGTGTGTATAGACCAATCGTGTAGCGTGGAGTTCGTATGAATAATTTGGATCAATAGAAACTCTGCTTAGACCAAATAAAAATGGACTTGGACCGAACATAGAGTATATATTGTGGCATTGAGGTCTATTCAGACTGAATAAGTGGAAATTCAGACTGAACAATGAGTCAGCGAGTCAAGACCAATGTTTTCGTGGTAGGATCCGGTCTGAAATGGTATGAAATCACTCCTCATAATTTTGACAAGAATGAATCAATATTGTGTCAAATCTTTTCATAGAAGATGAGTGCGAGTTATGGGTGTGAGATACGGCTGTCTGACGGTGTCCCTGTCATGTAAACACCATGCAACTAGGCCTTAGAGCGTGGGGGAAACTCAGGGGTTGGTAAATACTGTACTATATGTTACTCCAAATTGCATCCTGTCTATTAGGGGGGTGGTGATGTTTGAGACCTTGACTGACCAGAGACCTATGTAATGATGCCCCTGTCCCTATCCAGACACTAGTGCAGTCATGTAAAGCGTGGTTGGAAACAGTATAAGTCCCGCTATGGTAACGGTTGCCTTACAATCAGACTATGTGTGTATGTTGCATCATGTATGCCAAACTGAAATCAATTATTGCGTGGTATAATGACATGGTATGATGACCCAAATTGTGATGAAATTGATGGCCAAATTATGCTGTAACGCATGACGGTTACGGCCGGTCTGCGTGTGCGGTGGTTAACGTAGCTGCCCAGTCATGAAATCGGTACTTAGGCATGTATGGTTGCATGCACTGGAGGTGTTCCATGCATGTTGCACTGGAATTGTCCAGTGGCGACCCTTGGAGCTGGCCAAGGGACAGTCCAACCTGGTTTAACCAGCCCCAATAGCTGCATGACACCAAGCTGCTTAGTCATTAGGCAGGGTGAGAGAGTTTGATGACACCTAGTCCCCACCCCTTAACCTCTCTCTCTGGCCCAATTGTCTGGACAATTATGCCCTTCTCCTTGCCAAATTCGTATCTGTTCTGTTCATTACCAAAACAAGCCATTAGAGCTTAGTTTTGAGGCATTAGACAGTGGAAAGTAGTGCTTGGGACATAGTTGGACAGTTGGAAAGGTAAAGAACAAGGTTGCTTGCATGGTTTTGGCCCTGGTTTACCCAAAACAGGCTGGGAAGTTCATGACGGTGCATGAGTCGTGTATAGCGGCTGGTTTCATAACTCAAACAGACCTTAGGGATGATGATTATGGTGCATTGCATAGTCTTGTTGGTGCACCCTAACTGATCATGTGCTAATGAGCACCATAGGTCTAGTGTTGGTCGGTAATCAAACCATGAAGCGGTGTGGCGAACACCCGCAAACCAGTCACGCAATGGTGTTTGGCTTGGTGTCTTTACCACGTAATTGCATGAGTTACAGGCAGTTCTTATGCATGACTGTGACATAGGTTCTGTTAAATTGAACCAGACCCTGAGCAAAGTGAATCGATGGACTTGAGCGGTGAAGCGGGCGCTTCGCAGCAGTGAACGACGGGTAAAGCGGTATAAGGTTTGAGGTGCGGATTTTCCCTGGACCCTAACTCTTGTTGTTGTGCTAAACTTTAAAGTATATTATGCATGTTGCTTGATGTTTTGCATGACTTAGCATATAGCCTGCTGTCTCGCACCTTTCGGCGCCCTCCTTGTTGTTGATGGGTGACGGTGCCCGTTTATGGCGGACTGAGGGCGGAAAAAGCATACGGATCAGATACCTCTCGCGGGCCTTAAGGTCACGATACGGCTGTCTCCTTTACGGGTGAGACGACTGTACGGCCTTAATGCTTCCCACGAGAGTTTATTATTTAGGGGGTTCGTCAGTTATTCCAGTAGGCGCAAGCCCCTACTGTTAATTACCTCTGACATGGTCGAGAGAACCTCTAGATCTGGAAACTCAAAGGGATATCGGCGGATTCTATGTCTTTAAACAGCTAGGGAATTGTATAACACAATTAGCGTTTACGGGGGGCTAAAAGACTTGTTCTATTTTTGGTGTTTTGAGTTTTTCTAGTTTTTTGTTGTTTTTGGGGTTATTCTTCTTTTCTTTTTAGTTTTGGGGTTATTTCTCTTTTTTTGTTGTTTTCTGACATATCAATGGATTTGATCGCAGGACGGTTGGTTCCATGCTCTTGGTTTTGGAGTTGCCTTGGTAGATGTTGGGTTGTTGCCTTCGCATAGGTTTCGGCTTGATGCCCTTCAATTGATGTCGGCCTGGTGTTCTCTGTTTGGCTTGGACCCTTGATTGCTGGAAGTTATCTCGATTTCGGGTTCTGACGTGAGGAATTTGAATTCTTGCCACTTCGGTTGATAATATGAGGAAATTGTGAGGAATTTGGGGTTCGAGGACATGAGGAACCTGAGTTAGGCTCCTGTTTGGATTCTGATGACTTGGAGAGATTTCGCAGAGACCATATTCAGGCCTGAGCTTCAGGGAAGAAAGTTCAATGTGGTTGATTTTAAGGCTCGTTTTTGAGAATTTTTGGGTTGGTCGTTTTCCTGAGAACGGGTGAATGACTCGATACCAGTCGGCGACGGTAATATCGGCCATTCTATCTGTTATCATCATGTCCCTGATTATTGTTCCTGATAACAGTCTAACGCCTGACTGTAGAGGGCGTTATTGAGGTGCGCGGGTGACGCTTGAGACAGAACCACTCTGGTAGTCTCGCACATCGAAGTTATACTCATCCGTTGGCATAGAGTATGCGGCAGAAATCTTGAACACCTGATCAAGATATCATGGTCTGGCTCCCACTGAGAGTTGATGTGCCTCGACGTCGTCGGTAAGCACTTCGGTAGCCAACCGAAAAATTTGGGGTGGATGCCAGTATGATGCAGAGTTAACCGCCCGTCAGAGATACGAGCGTGATGCTTAGAGTTGGGGTGGAGAAAATGCAGTATGCACCTGGTTGCCAGCCAAGTGGGTCTAGTTAGAGGGTAGATGACTCGGTGATCAATCGAATCATTGGAAATGTTCATCTGATTGCCAGTCAGATGTCGGTAACTTGGTTCCTGGTTTCTGGCTAGGATGTCAAGTTGGTTGGAAACATCGGGCCTTGGCGTATTGATGTTCTGAGGATTCAGCACGTGCCTTGGCTTGTTCTATACTGAATCCCGATTATGCGCGAGGGGCGGCTCCCCAGATCAAATTCTTCGTTGATCTGACCAGCCTTAAGAGCATTATGATTTGGGTGTTGACTGTTCAAATCGTCTCCTACCGACAACTTGGTGGTCGCAGATTTCCCAAGCTGCTTTCATGAGGACGGTATGAAGTTCATATTTAGAAGGGGGATTCAAGTAGTCATCCGGAACTGGATTATATGTTTGGCCGGACGCCAGAATCGGGAGGGGCCAGTGACTTGTTCAAATTGTCTCCTGAGATTGGTTCATGGGTTATGACATATCCGGATTATCTCATGAGGTCAGTTTGAGGCTTGTCTCTGAAGAGGGGACTCATGTAGCTACCCGAGGTTGGTTGATATGTTTGGTTGGGCGCCAGAGTCTTGGAATGTGGTCCATCAGGTTATGGTTCTGAAAGACGAAGATTGGTGTATTTTTAGGAAGGATTCCTGAGTTATTCCCTTGGGATATCCCTGTCGCGGGTCTATTCAATTAAAGGTTTTGAATATCAGGGGTTGTTGGGTGGATCTTGTCCCTATCACAAAACTATCCGAGTCTTGCTGCTTAATAGCCAGGGTTTATGGTATCTGAAATGGTTCCTCAGGTCATCCCAGACGGCCGATTTAATGCTCTTTTTAGTCGGGTGGTTATCCAAATCAAATCCACTAACAATTCGGGTAACCGGGGTTGAAAGGTTTTGGCTTAGATGCTCAGAACTTTAACTTCGCATCGTTCTTAATTTCATCTTCCCAAATGAAATATTGGCCTTAGCTTTCTTGTTGGTTGCTCTCAGATTGAGGTCACTTGACCGCATTGGCGAAATACGATCAGTATGTGTGTGTAGTCTCAATTCGACCTTTTCGTTTACGACCGAAGGTTGTTTGTTTTATTAGGTTTCCGCTAGGTTGGGTAGGACTGTTCCTCGGTTGTTTGGTTCCAATCTTGTCAGGACTTGGTTTCTCCGGGGTTCAGTGCTATTTTGGTGTTGGTTTTGAGTTTATTCCTTTGTTTTGGTGAGCCTTGGTTGGTCTGTTCCTTGGGTAATAGGGTGCCAGTCTTGTCAGGATCTGGGTTACTCGTGGTACAAGACTATTCATTTTTGTTCTGGGTATTCCAGTGTTGGGGTTTTGGTTGATTGGTGCACCTTGTTGAGTTGGTCTGTTCCTCGGCTGATGGATTATGGCCTCGTCAGGCTCTGGGTTTACCGGGGTACAGGGTTGTTTCTGTTGGAATTGGATTATTCCTATTTTCTGAAAAGGGATTTTGAGTCCCTAATCGGGCTCTCAACATTGAACTGAATTCTTTTGGGTTTTGGTGGTCATCAGAGTTGGTTACGGGGTTTCAGAATTTTACCCGATCCGATCTTGCTCAGACAATTTCGGGTTTCGCCCCGCTGGGTCTCTTTAGGGATTGGTTTATTGGCTTTACTGGGCTTTAAGTTTTGGTTTGGCATTAGAGTATTGTCCATCCCTTTATTGATTGGATCTGAAAGGTTTAGGATACGTGGGTTTTTGGTTTTGGCAGTGTTCTCGGTGTAGCTGTGGTGCCAAGTATGTCATCTGTTGGGTTTCGGCAATAATCCTCGATACCATTGGGTTCCTCATGTTTTTCTGGGTTCACAGGAATTTTCCATGTAGTTTTCTGAGTTTCCTATGATTTTTAATGGTTTTTCCAAGGTTTCTGCTGAGATGGCAAGTTGTGATTGACCATTTAAAAGATTAAAAATGTTTTGGTCTTGATTCTGGTCATGATTTCAGCAGAATTAAATCCCTCGTAATTTTCTGAGTTTATAGGGATTTTCCTCATATTTTTCTGAACTTCTCAGGGATTTTGATGAATTTTGGAAGTTTTCTGGGTTTTAGAACAATCCTGGAAGTGACGTGGCAATCTCTGATTGGTCAGGTTCTGGATTCTCCTTTTTAATTGTTCTGAACTGGTTTCGGCCTGGTTTAGATCAGGGTTATGGTATGGTTAAATTCCTCATAATTTTCTGATTCCATAGAAATTGGATTTGTATTTTTCTAAGTCACGGTTGATTTTCTATGGATTTTCAAAGGTTTCCAGCAATATGATTGGTCCAGCTCAGCGGAGAAAGACACGTGGCAGGGTATTATTGGTCCGGGTCAGCAAAGAGAGAGAAACAATGCCATGTTGATTCCATTCAACAGAGAGGTCAGGTGTCGGAATATGATTGGGTCTTTGTCGTCTGTCAGTGACTTGCCGCATGAAATTGCCATAGAAAATCAGAAGACATGGGACGGGGACCGTTAAAGCAGTCTGTCTGGTTCGTGAACCAGGCACGTCGTGCGCCAGCGTTCCTCATTGCCTGTGGGGCCCACTGTCAGTGAATAGGTCTTCACGAACCGAGCTTACACCAATACCTTCCTCTTCTTCTTCTTTTTTTTCTTCCATCTTCGCTCTGCCGCAGCGGGTCTCGTCATGGCCATGTAATTGAGACGATTGAGCGACGAACAAATGTCATGAAGACACTTCATGGTATCGTGATGACGCCCTGATGTTGTGGGGCCCACTTGTCAGGCGCGAGGATTCTTCCTTCACCACAATTAGGTCTTCTCCCATGGCTAGGGTTCTGATGAGGCTTAGCGGCGATTGCGCTTCTTTGGTGGTGACGATGTTGAATTGAGTGGTCAGGGAGACTCATGGCACCTCCAAGAAACTTGATATGTGATCAATTGGGAAATTGGGGTCTCCTAGTCTGACCTTTCGCCTCAATCAATGTCTGCCGTAGTGATGAATCGAGAATATAGTCTTCCGACCACTCAGTGAAGCAATTAATCGATTTGCAAATGTGTTGAAGTATGCAGGAGGGTGTTTACATCATTGATTTTGAGATTGAGGGGTCTCGGCATAGAGTTTCATCAAGGTAAGGTTTCGGCCATGGTTCACTGATGGTTAGAGCTTTCTAGCAATGATAGGAGCCTGATGAAGCGCTTGAGAACAAGGTGGTATGCGCACGAAGCAAGGTAACCCATAAATTTCATGGCATGGCATTTCATTTTAGGTCTAAGTTTGATGTTCTTGGTGAGGATGGATATAGCCATGAATCTGACCAGCATATCGTATAGTATGGTTCTTGCCTTAATTGTCGAGCCCACTGCTTATTACAGTTGCTTGATGATTTTTTTGAGAGGGGTATTTGTAGGAATAGCTTAAGGGTTTGGTATGGATGTAGCTGTGATTTACCATGGTGGAGGTTTGTTTTGAGTGATTATAGACTGGAGAGGCATGACAGCATATCCCTTAAGATGACTTATTTTTAGCATGGCAAGAGGGGTTTGGCAACAGTTTGGTGGTGAGGCAGTGAGGCAACATATCACCTTGGATGGTTTGGTTTTGATAAGGCAAAGAAGGGGTATGGTTGAGATTAAATGGCAGGAGGGTCATGATAGGGGCTGTCTTTAGGTGATTATAGGCTGACAATAATTAGGTAGCACAGTAGTTTGTAAGTTCTTAGCTTTGGCAAGGCAAAAGAGAGAAGTGGCTGAGGTTTAATGGCAGCTGTATGGATTTGTCTTAGGCAATGTATGGGTATGGTTGAGGCTTGTTTATGTGTTTATAGGCTGATGAGAATTGGGCAGCATAACGGTTTGGTTTGGCTTGGTTTTGGCAAGGCAAGAGAGGGGTTTAGCAATGGCTTAGGTGGTGATGCAATGGGGCTGATGAAGTTGATGAAGAGACACCATTTGAGTGCTTATTCTCACTCAAAAGGGTTTCATTCCAGGGAGCTTATTCTCTCCCTGGATGGTCTTCACAAGGCATGCCTCAGAGAGCTTATTCTCTCTCTGAGGTGGCTTCAGATGATCTTTAATCCAGAGAGCTTATTCTCTCTCTGGATGGTCTTCATGGCCTGAGGCATTGAAAGGTACCTGCTGTCCTTTGACAATTTCATTGATATGTTGTGTTGTTGTTGTTTTTTTTATCTCATTAAACTTTGTTATTTGTACAGTAAAAAAAAAAGGGAAGAGAAAGGAAGAAGCAAACAAGTCTAATGAAGTGCTGGGGCAAACAGGAAAAGAAAGGAAAAAAAGGTAAAAGAAATATAGAGAGAGCAAACTGTATATATTGCACTAACACTCATATGCCTTGATCTCTATGAACAAAGAGACCAAGACATTTGCTTAAACTTACATTTTGTAGTTTCAACAAACACCAAGCTTTTCTATTTTTCTCTCACACTGATCACAGGAGTCTTCTTGTTTCCTCTCTATTCCTAGGTGCTCAACGCATGAGCTGTGCAGTGCAAGTATGAAGAGTTTAAGATGCTATGTAAAGGGGATCAAACTGGCTTCTCTCTGTGTATTCTTTGCTCTTCTCTCTCCCTTCTCTCCTCCTTTTTTTTGCATGGTCTGGGGCTTTATTTATAGGAAATGAGGGGTGTGGCATGTAGCAGGATTTTTGGGACAAAAATACCCCTGGGGGCGTTTCTGACTTTTCACAGCAGTTGACACTGTGGCATTTACTGCCTCACCCAACTGCTAGCTACTCTTCATGGTATATTTTGATTTTCTCCCGTTTATTTTCTTCTGGTTTCAGTGAGAAAAGATTTGTCATCCATCCTGAGTTTTACCTAGCCACTGTACATCATTCTTCTCATTATGATTCACTAATCATATGCATAATCAGGAGCATTGGTCCTATTGCTTGCACTGTAGTGAGATCATCTTGCCAAGGTAGAATGATGTGATCCATATCTTGTGTTCACCCTTCTATAGAATCTGTAATTTGACATTTATGATGCTTGTTTTCATCAATTTTTTACTTAATTTCCTTTTGCTTCTGCCGAGATTCTATAATGACAACACTTCAACATTTTAACCCACAAAAATACTTATGTATAGTTTACTTTCCTTCTTTTCTTTTTGTCAAAACAAAGTCACTTTCTATTTCATACATAAAGGGGTTCTGCATAAGAATATATTCCATTCTTCAGAAGGAACAATCTTCCACATGGGCCTAACACCAGAATCATATTTCCCTCTTGTGTCATATCTGTTTCACCATCGGTTATTATCAAAGTCATTCTTCCTTTATTTGGATTTGGAATCTACGCTTGTATTAGTGAGGAATGTTGCCTTTCCATGACAAGTGGGTCCCACCTCTTGGTTGTGTTCTCTGACACAGTGATGAGGGAGATGGTTGCTTATGTCTCATCCAAAAGAAAGAAAAAAAATCATCAATGAAGAACAGCCATATGAATGACAATGGTGAAGCTGCCAAGCGGGGTCCCCATTTTAGTATTAATTTCCAGAAGGGAGATGGCGTGTGGGGTCCTAACAGGCAGAGGGAAGCGAGAGTAACTTTGTTTTGTGTTTGCGTGTGGTGAAGCCAATGCATGGAAGAGAAGGTGAACTGAAGGAACTTAAGCAGTGGTTGCCACCTGTCTTGGCAGGTGAGGTCTGACAAGCGGGGTCTGATCGTCAGGGGGAGAAATGAATGGAGAGTTCCACCGACTGCATTGATGGTCATGGACTGCCATTTATCGTGCGGGGTCTAGCTGTCAGTCAATTGAACCATGGTTTGGTGAAATTGGGGGAGCCTCGTCGTGTTAAGCAATTCCTGTGATGTGCGAGACCTGGATTGTTATCTGACAGGTGGGGCCAGATAGTCAGAGATTGACAAAAGGGTCCAGGTGTTCGTCTTGACTCTCAATCGCATAATCCTGAGTTTGGGGAATTGGTGAACCAAGTCGGAAGGGGGGAATCGGCGCCTCTCGTTGAACCTATGGTTGTCCAGTGATCGTCAGAGACGGAGAATGGCAGGTGGGACCATGGTGTCAGGTCCATCGCGCGAATTTTGAATCCCGGAAAAGAGGGGGAGGAGCGACGAGGGTCTGATGTGGCTCGAGTCTGTGTTCGCGAAGAGGAGAAGAAGGTTCTGACAGTGGGCCCCACGTAGAAAAATAAAGAGAGGAATGGGCCGAGACTGAAACGGGCTGTCGTGGGCTTCCTTTATTTTTTATTTTGAATGGGACATTGATTTTAATTGGGCCGACACTTCTGATGGGCCTTGTATTAACAGATTTCATATTATTAACGAAAACAAAATTTCATTAATAAAAGTAAAATTTTGTTAATACAGAGCTCTGAAATCTATTAGGCATCCATTTGCATTCTAATCATGGGGCCGTTCTTTATCAGCTTACACAAATTCTGCATGTCTTTTTCCGTGTATCCTTGAATGGGTCTCTTACGTTTCCTCACGTCAATCTGCTTATGTCTTGAATTACGGATTTGATCCCATATAGCAGTATGGCCACTTTTTAGGGTCAAACAAATGCCCCCCACCAAAATAGGTTGAGAGAATCTGTCGTTTCGAGCGACCAATTTTGGTGTCCCCGAAGAAAGTTTTATCTGCTTATGTTAATGGGCTCTTCTATTGTGATTTGCAGGCTGACTCTTCATGGATTCTTCAAAAGATCAGTTACCTGAGTTTTCTGACCGAGAACTTGACGCTTATATCCGTTATTTGGATCCTGATAGCATTCATACAGATTTGCATAGCCTTTGGAGAGATAGGATTCGATCAGGTGGTGACATTTATGGGGGCCTGATTACTCGCCACAGGAGGACTCCTTTTCCTACTAGACCACCTTTTCCCAGACCGATAACTGAGCCTTCTTCTTGGGTTTCATCCAGACATACCCTTGTTCATTCTCAGCCTCAACCTGGTGATATCCATAGAAGAAATATTCCAGAAAGGAAGAATTGTGTTTTCTTGAACCCAGTCGATCATACCGAATCTGTTTCCACACCTATCCATTTGTTGAGTACTGAGATGGCAGCTGGGAGGGTTGTTCCATGGTCTCCAGATTATCTGCATGTTTATGGTCATTTGAGGAGGAGTGTGGGCCAGATTGAGTGGACTCGGTTTGTGCTATCTCGCTTGCATTCACGGCTTGCACGGGTACGCCTTGATAGAGCCATTTTCTTATGTCTTTTTGAGTATCAGTTCCATCCAGCTTTGTTTCGTGCTTTCGTGTCCAATTGGAGTTATACTACCAACACAGTGTTCCTTCATGATCGAGAAATGACCATTACCCTTTGGGAACTGTCTCGTTTAGCTGGTTTACCCATTCTTGGTTTTCCCTATGAGGAGCGTGTGCCTTCGGACGCTGAGTTGTTCAGTAGATCACGGAACGGAAATCGTTCCTATCCAGACTCGCTTTGTCAGGTCCTCGAGATTTATAGGGAGATTTTGGTCAGGCGTGAGGGTGATGGGCAGAGTCCAGGCGTTCCTTTCTATGAGTGGATTGGTTTTTTCATGAATCGGGTTTCCAAGAGACGTTCGGGCGGTGGAATAACCTCTTTTGCAGATCCTAATGACCCATTTGGCACTGGGTATGGTACTGGTAGTATCAGAGCTAGGCATAGGGGTCCTAGATTTTCAGAGTTGAGTACCAGGAGACTAGATGATGAGACTAGTCTGACAGCATTCCTAGCCTGGTGGATCTGTTACTTTGTGGTTGTGTGCCATCCTGCAGACCGGATTAGACCTGGCGTCTTTGTGGTGGCGAGTGCTTTAGCGAGGGGTATTCCGATTTCTCTGGCTGTTCCTGCTCTAGGGAATATCTATCGTTCTCTGAGAGAGGTGACATCTTCCAGGGATCCCTCAAATAGTCAGGTAGTGGTTCCCTTCCACTTCATTCTGGGTTGGTTGTATGCCTACTGGAGAGATTTCTACGGAGTTGTGATGTCTCTGGAGTTGAGAAGGCAATTACCTCTCCTGAGCTATATTGCTGGGGCTCCGATTTCTTCTGGTGACCAGTTCAGGATTCATTCTCTCTTTTGGAGGCCTCAGTCACATTTGAGGTCAGGTATTTTCAGAGAGGGCCTTCAGACTTCTGTGGACGGTATTCGTTATTCTTCTGACAGGGAGTCTTCTGAGTTATCTGTTGAGCAGCAGGAGTTATTGATCAGTATGAGAGAGGGTGCGTTGCCAGTTAGGCGCGAGGATGGTATTTCACTTGAGCCTTATTATCCACAGCGGGTTGGCTGGCAGTTCGGTTTCGATCAGACCATTCCCTCCGTGACAGTACCAGATCATCCTCCTAGAGTTTCCTTGCACTCTTTTGCGGACTATAGTCACTTTATTCTCCGTCTTGGGACTGGGGTGTCATTTGCTGAGCCGCATGCCGATCGAGTAGGTCAGTTCACCACTTCTTACTGGTGATGGATCCGTAGTCTGATAGCTGCCCATCAGGCTGTTCCAGAGTCTTGTCTTAGGGAGATGGTATATCCTCAGAGTTCATGTTCAGTGGTACAGACTGGTAGATCTAGGGGGAAGAAGCGTGTTCGATCGTCGCATTTTTCCGTCCCATTGCGGCCTGCAGGTTTCTTGAGACTGGTGGATTGGCAGGGTGCTGCAGGGCGTGTCCGTCCTTTACCTCGTTCATCTTATGGATTCGATCGGTCGGCCCTATCGAGGGTTATTAGACGGGCTGAGCGGGTTGTTACTGCACCTAGCCCCTTGGTTATCAGGGAGCCTATCGAGACGGGCGGTCAGATTGATCCTTTGTCTTCTGGTAATTTCCCTTTCTGTATATCTCATGTTTTAAGTCTATTGTATGCAGGTTCGCTCATGAGTGTCCCTTTTATTATTTAGATTCTGAGGATGAGGTAGACGTTTCTATTCCCATTCCTTCGCCTACTCCGAGATTTGCAGATTCTGGCGCTGGTCCTTCTTCTGTTGCTCTTGCTGATCCTCCTGATGCTATGGTTTCAGCAGGTGTTATTCTCATTTCCCTAAGGGTTTTCAGTTGAATATCTTGATCCCTTTCAGTGGCTAACATTTGTTTTATGGCAGCGGGTGTAGATCTGGTTTCGGCAGATGCTACCATAGCAGATCCTCCTGGGGCTGATACTGTCGGATCGGTATTCACCTCAGGTATTGTTTTCTTCATTCCTTGAGATTTCTGATACCGTACTCCTAGTTATTTCTGACACCACATGATTTTTTAGCAGGTGAGATACACCAGCCTCTTCCGGACATTGCACTGGATTGGGGTTTGCTGGCAGAGATTGTTGTTGAGGGGGATGTCGCAGTCCCTACTACTGATGCTATTCCTCCTTCTGCGGTTTCTTCTGCAGCTGATTTGGGGGTTTATGGGACGACTGCACCTATCACGGCTGATCCATTTGACAGTTTTGGTGCCTCTATTCTTTCTCCTGAGTTCCCTCGTAAGTATTCTCCCCCTTTTTTTTTAAATTTGGTCCGGTACATTCTGTCTCATTCTGACTTGGATCTGATCATGTAGCTGGGTACTCCTTTGTGGATTTCCTTTATGCTGACCTTATGACTGATCGTGGTAGGTCGGAGGCAGGTCCAGTTGGTTCTGGGGCAAGACCGGTTGATGCCAGCTTTACACAGGAGTGTCCGACTCCTGATAGCACTGGTACGTTTCTTTTCGTTTTGTCTACACTTTATCAGGTGGATGATCCGCATATCTCACTGATTCTCTTTTCTACTCTCAGGATTCATCATGGAGCCAGTTCCTGATGCGAGATCGCTTCCTCCGGACGTTGCTGAGCCTTTTCTGGGGCCTGAGGGAGGCCCAGATGTCTGATTTCTCTTTAGTTATTCCACTTTTGTATTATACCACGGGTGTATGAGCCCTTATGCTAGTTTGTATTGTATGACTGTATCATGACAGTATTCAATGTATAATATTCTCCAGACTTTGCAGTAGTATTCCATGCTTTGTCACTTTGTGTCTCGCTGGATCTTATCATAAATTTCAAACTAACATAGCATTCTCGTGATATTAAGTCATGATCCACAGCATCGGCTTTCTCAGTTGATGCAGTAGATTCCCAGTTTGTTTTGTTTAAGGAACAAAACTCCTAAAACCCTGTTCATTATTTTAAAACGGTATAATGAACTCACCGTTGTTGGTTGAATTATGGTTCACTCCAACAATTGACCATTTTGTATGTGGAATTTCGGTTTGTGGAATTTTGTGGAGTTTGGAAATTTTGTGGAAGAAATATCTTATGTTGCTATAAAGCAAGATATTTCTTATTTTTTTATTCCAGGGACATAAGGCTTCAGCTGCTCCATATACCTGTAAAAATAGGGACAGAAGAATTTGTTATTTATTTTGTTTAAGGGACAAATATAGAAACCCTCGTTCATCTTTTTAGAAACCGGTAGGATGAACGTATACCGGTGATAGTAGGTTTTAGGCCAGCACTATCAATAGGCCTTTTATTTTTGTGGAAATTTGGTTGTGGGATTTTGTAGAGCTTAGGAAAAATATTTTGTGGAAGAAATGTCTCATGTTGCCATTCAGAGAGTCATTTCTTAAATGGGTCCTTGATAATCTGCTGCGGTCAATACTTCACAGGCTTTTTCAAGATATTATTCCTTTTCCCTAATTTTGACGACCGAAATTCCTGAAATCTTGATCTGTAGGCCAGGAGATCCCTTGGTCAAACATTATACAGGATGATGATATCGTAGGTTCGGCCTTTTGACTGCTTTCGGCATGTTCTGTAACGTGCCCTTGTCTGCCGTTGCATCCAGCTTGCATGTGACGCTTCATAAATTCTTCTTGACTACGCCTTAGAAACTCAAGCGCCTATAAGAAGGAATTTATCTGTTTCCCTGCTTACCATCTCTTCTACTCCCCTTTTATCATCTAGAAAGGCTTCCACCCCCGTCCGTAAGCGTTACAGAGGTGCAGAGAGTCCCTTGCTCAGTCCTGACTGGTCTTATGGTCCTCATAACCGCTTTCTCTTTCGTGATGACGAGGCTTTCGATTGTTATCACAAGTCTATGGGTACAGACGCGCGTCCTGTGGCCGAATGTTTTTACTTTCACCCCTTTGGAAGAATGGAGAATGAACACATGCGCCTTCTCCGTTCTTGGCTTGGCTTCTGGGGTATGCGTGAACTGACAGGTCGCAAATCCTCTTATCATCCAAAGATTACTCGCCTTTTCTATGCCAACCTCCGGGTTTCCTATGATCATCACAATCTCCCTTCAGTTTCTTCTTTCCTCTTTGGCAAGTATCTTTCTTTTAACGTAAGAGCATTGGCGGAGTTCTTGCAGACTATGGATACGCTAGATGGAGCTCCTGTCTACACTTTCATGTCTTGGCCCCGTGCTTTCGAAAGTCGTCACGAATATCGTGCTGGTTTAAGTTCCCCCTTACTGCTATGAGAGGATCTCTTTCGACAGCTTCTCTTCCGGCTATGCACAGGTTGGTGTTCTTGAATTTCCATTCTTGGTTTTGCCTTCTTGTTTTCTGATTAAGGTTTCTTCCTCATTATACGCCAGGTTCCTGCGCATGGTAATCAGTCAGATCCTCCTTCCTCGAGAGGAGCCGTCCGATGTTGTGGATTCTGAAACCTTGTTTTATTTGCGTCATCTCATCGCAAGAGACAAGAAGATCAACGTGGCCTATGTGATCATTCGGCACATGCATTGTGCAGTTAGTACTGCTAATGCTCCTTTACCTTATGGTCACTTGGTGGAGGATCTAATGCACAGGGCAGGCATTGGTATCCCAGAAACTTTGTGGGGAAATAAAATCTCCGATAAAGATGTTGAATATCCCCAGAATCTGCTTAGTGAATTGCCATCCATTGGTTGGGTCGAGTCTCCAAATAATACTTTAATCCCTGATCCATGTGATGCGGCCAATGATTATATTATGCAACCTGGAGCTGCTCCTAACCAGTATGAACCATTGCGGGAAGGCTCCCCTTCTTCAGACGAGGATGTAACCATTACGGATTCAAGATTTTCTGTTGCCTTCTTTGACCAGAAATTCGAAGGCATTCAGACTCGTCTTGAGTCCATAGAGAACGTGCTCACGACCGTTATTTCTTCTGTTAATGAATTGAAGACCCCTGCTGCGCCTACTGTTCAGGAACCATAGCGCGCATCTCTACCTTTTAACCAGTTTTCCTTTTCATGCCCTTCTTACTGGTTTCTCAGGTCTGTTTAGGTATCTAGGGTGTTCAAAAAAGTCATGAGTTTATGTAACGCTGGTCATATGTGTATCCGGGATGTACCTCTTGTAATTTTTATTCCCCTTACGTATTTCCTTTTTGCATTTGTTGATGGGGTAATCCATGTCAAGGGCTTTATTTCTCCTTTACTCTAGTACTTTGAAGATAACTCTTATTCTAATCCATATCATGAATTTATCAGGGTTCTCTTCTGCCTTGGTACCGAAGTTGTATGCTATCTTATCTTGCAGAACTGATGCAGAGAGTCTCTTAGTTAAAAACAATGGTTTGTCAATCCATGTTAGTCTCCTCAAACGACTCCCTTTCTTTTATCACTCCGGCAAGCTAACGTATTAGCATCTTCTTTCCTTATCCCTCTCGCATGAATTTCTAGTCTTCGCAGAATAGATTAGTGCACATGCTTTGGTGGGGTATTATCTTGATTCGTGATCTGATAGACCTTTCTTTCAGTTTCTGTGATCAAGATGTGGTGGGATAAGGTTTTATTTTCTAGGTGGAGTTCACAGGCCGTCTCGTATTTGATGGTCGGTCTGCCCCTGACCTCTCCAAAGGTCTTTTGGGTTCATGGCATCGGTTAAGTGTGGGATGAAGTCGGTCTTAATCAGACTAGCGCTGCTTCTCTGAGTGGGTTAGTGCAAGATATATCAAGACCAGGTAAGGAAAGGTGATAGAGTAGGTGAGGGATGGTCACAAATTCTATTCAAAGGTTTTGTGCGATTGGTGATCAGGCGAGGCGAGGTGGAGACACTCTCGATTGCTGATCAGGCATCCGTAGAATTGATCCATGTTATGGTTGAAATCAATGATGACTGGGGAAGGTGATGCTGCTGCCGATAGAATTATCTTAACTCATCTGAATGGACACCAGACGAGGTGAAGCAATGTTACACCCAACTGCTAGCCGGATGCGTATGACAAGGGCTGATTTCTGAAGTGAGGTGTGCAAAAGGATGGGGTTGACCTCGGTTGAACTTGTTCCGGAACCAGGGGGTTTTCCAGAATAAGCTAGTCTGCACTGGGGGCGCCAGGGTAGACTGTAGTGAAGTGGAAAAGCATTTGATTGATAATATATATTTTTTTTTGAGTCGGATCCATATTGGGTCCTACAAGTAAACAGAACAAACTGGTCAGCTGGGTCCCTTGGGTAGTCCAGACAGTTGATTTGCTCCGGGCTTTCAGGTATTCCAACACAAATTGCGACAACGTTGATAAAGTCAGATAGGCGGGTGAAGTTGATCTCAGTTTAGTCCGCACTGGGTCCCTTGGGTAAGCCAGAACAAACCGATCTGTTGGGTCCCTTGGGTAATCCAACATTCGATCTGCCGGGTCCTTCAGGTATTCCAACACTTTCCGCATTGAAACCAACCACGTCGGCAGGGAAATAGGTTAGTAGAGTTGATCTCAGTTTAGTCCGCACTGGGTCCTATGGGTAAGCTAATACAAACCGGTCCGCCGGGTCCCTTGGGTAGTCCAACGGTTAATTCGCACCAGAGCCCATAGGTATTCCAACACATTCCGCAGTGATACCAACTATGTTAGTAGAAAATAGGTTAATAGGTAGGTTGATTTTTTTTTGCTTCCACTTCATGTGATAGGGTCAATAGGATAGTAGGTGTAGCACAACCCTGCTGCTAGCAGAATCATCCTGGTTTGTTGTTTTTTTTGTTTTGTTTTTTTTTATTTGGCAGCCGAGTATGGATGGGCGATGTTGATTTCAGTGGGATTGATCAGAAAGGGTAATGGATCCTTTGAACTGAAGTTGATGTTGATGTGATCAGGTGAGAATCGGTTTTGGAGAGGGCATAATCTTCCTAGGCTTGTCTGATTACAAATGGGGCGAAGATGCTTGTGGTCTTGGCTCTGATTTGTGATGCATGGATTTCCTCCATTCTTCTTGAGTCAGGGGAGGCTTCGGTTTGTTGACCTCAGAATAGTGCCTTCACACTATTTGATGAGAGGTTGCTCAATTCCGGATTCTAGTTGGACAGGTATTAAGGTGTATTTGGTTGCAGTTTGGGGGAGCTCTTGATCCAAATCGTCCAGGAAGCGGAAGATCGGGGTCATTTGCGTTTCGTGTAGCCCACTATTCAGGGTCGATTGAAATCGTCCTGTTTCAATGGGTTACAGGGAGTTTTTTGGACCTGGGTTTGTTTGAAAGGGGAAGATTGGGATAGCCGGGGAAGTCTGTGGCTCAAGGTTTGAGGTTTCAAGGGAAGAGAAGACCAAGGTCATCATCCTTTCATGTGACTCAAAGTTAGGGGTTCCTGGTTTAAATCCCAGGAAATCCTTTCCTTGTTGGGCCTCTTTTTGGTTTCTTGAGGGATAGCTCTCAGGATATCTCCTCCTGCCCCCTGCCTTCCTTTAAGGGGAGGTTGGAGTGGTGAAGAGTCCAGGTCTGGAAAAGGGCGGAGGTCCTTGTTCCCAAAAAACTTTTATCCGGTGTTGGGGGTTCCAAGTCAGGCGTCTCCTGAGGTGGCACTCCGGTGGGACTTCTGGTGATTAGGATGATTGCGGCATGGGTACTCCATGTTGGTTATCCCTGAGGTAAATTGTCGGGGTTATTGAAGAGAGAAAATTCTTTCTTTGTCGAGCCCCCTTTTAGTCTCTTCAGGGATAGTTCTCGGGTGGTTTCCTGTCGTCTCCCTCTTTCAAAGGGAGGTCGAAGGAAGCGTCCAGCGTTAGAGTTCCGAATCAGGCATCTGCTGAGGTGGCACTCCGGTGGGACTTTAGTGGTTAGAGTAGTCACGGTGCGACCACTTCATGTTGGTTGTTCCTGAAGTAACTCGTCGGGGTCATTGGATAGAAAATATTTCCTTGTTGAGGCCCTCTTTTTAGTTTCTTCAGGGATAGCTCTCGGTTGTTTCCTGTTGTCTTCCTCTTTCGAAGGGAGGTTGGAGGAAGTGTCCAGCATTAGAATTCCGAGTCAGGCATCTCTTGAGGCGGCACTCCGGTGGGACTTTTCCGGAATTAGGGTAGCCAAGGTGTGACTACTTCTTGCTGATGCTCTCGGAGTAGCTCGTTGGGGTCACTGGGCTTCACGAGTTCCTTTCTGGTCAGGTTCCTTTTGTTTCTTCAGAGATAGCTCTCGGTTGTTCCCTGTCATCTTCCTTCCTTTGGAGGAGGGGCTAAGGTGATTGGGACTTTCTTCCGAGGCATCCTGGTTTGGGGAACTGGTTGGAATCCGTCTGCTGATGGCGACTCCGCTGATTCCATGGTTTTGGGTGTTTTTCTGAGATAGTGTTCCGGTAGGACTTCTTGCAACTAGAATAGTTATAGCATAGCCACTCTATGCTAGTTATCCTTGAAGCAGATGTCAGGTTATCGGTTCTCAAGAAAGGGGGAAATTCCTTCTTTGTTGAGTTTCTTTTTGGTTTCTTCAGAGATCGCTCTCGGTTGCCCCCTATCATCTTATTTCCTTTGAGGGGAGACCGAGGTGGTCGGGACTTTAAATCTCCAAGGTGTCCTGGGTTAGGAAACGGAAGGAGTCTGTCTTCTGGTAGCGGCCCTGTGTGATTCCAGTGCTTGTTGGAAGTTCGAGTCAGACATTCTCTGGGATGGCGTCCCGGCGGGACCCTATGTGATCGGAACATAGTCAACCCTCTATCAAGGGCTATCAGAGTATTCTCATCATGTCGAGCGAACTAACAAGACTGGGGGGGTTTTGGCCTGATTGCTGAAGTCGATGCTGTCAGTCGAGGCCTGTCAGGTATTTGGGGGTGTGGTGTGTGGTGCCCTCAATGATCCCTAAGGCTGGTTGAACCTTAAGGCCTTTTCATTGGGCGATTGGATTCGTCGAGGATTTCGGTTGTCTCTTCTCCATCGGTTGCTGGGCAGAGCCAGGGTTCTTCTGGTTGACCACGGTGGGTAGCGAGTAAATGACCTCCAAGACTGGTTTTGGTGCTGCTAGACAGAGTTTGTCGAGCACCGGGGGGTGTATGGTGTGTGGTGCCCTCAATGATCCCTAAGGCTGGCTGAACCTTAGAGCCTTTTCATTGGGCGGTTGAATTTGTCGAGGATGTCGGTTGTCTCTTCTCCATCGGTTGCTGGGCAGAGCAAGGGTTCTTCTGGTTGGCCGCGGTGGGTTGTGAGCGAATGACCTCCAAGACTGGTTTGGTGCTACTAGACAGGGTTTGTCGAGCACCGTGTGGTGCCCTCAATGATCCTTAAGGTTGGGTGAACCTTAAAGCCTTTTCATTGGGCGGTTGGGGTGAATTTCCACTGCCTGTACATTCAGAAGCCACATAGTCTTCCTCAATACTAGCTGTGGTTTGAGACTCTAGTCCTTAGAAGGATTCATAGGACAGGGTCTCTGGTGCTACAAGACATGGTTAGCCGAGCACCGGGGTGTGCCCTCAGACGCCACAGAGGCTTAAACTTCATGGGGCACGTCCCATTATTATTTTTTTGTGTTTTTGCTTATTATTATTTTTTGAATTTTTTTTTTATTATTATATTTTTGCATACAGGCGAAACACTAGGCGTAGTATTTCTTCAGGTATCTCCCACTGATTGGAGTCATGGGATGATTTCCGTCCTTGTCGATCAGCAGGTATGCTCCTCCTTCATAGACTCTGTCGATTATATAAGGACCTTCCCAGTTGGGTGAGAATTTAGGGCCGTGGTGCCTTCCTAGTATTGGTCGTTTTAATACCAGTACCAACTCGCCTTCTTGAAACGTACGAGGACGGGTAAGCTTGTTATAGGCCCTTGTCATTTGAGCTCTGTACAGTTCGAGATTTTGCTGAGCAATCAAGCGTTTTTCGTCCAAGGCTTCAAGTTCTTCAAGCCGCAACTGTGCTTGTTTGCTGAATGGCATTTCATTATGCATGGCTATCCTTAATGAAGGCAACTCAACTTCCAATGGAAGAACTGCTTCTACGCCAAAGACCAGGGAGTATGGTGTAGACCGGGTGGGAGTTCGTTCCGTTGTTCTGTATGCCCAAAGTGCCTCTGGTAACTTCTCGTGCCATTCACGATATGTCTTCCCTGCCATTTTTCTCAGGAGGCGTACTAGGGTTTTGTTGAAGGCTTCTGCTAAACCATTGGCTCTGGGGTTGTAGATTGAGGAGTATCTCCAGTATATCTTGTGTTGCCGAGCGAAGTGATAGACCTTTATACTCTTAAATGCCGTCCCATTGTCTGAAATGATCCTCCGCGGAGTACCGAATCGGTATAGGACGTGTTTCTTGAAGAATCTGACCACATCTTCTGCTCTGATTTCTTTGTATGCCTCAGCTTCGGCCCACTTTGAGAAGTAATCAGTGGCGGCAAGAATGTATCTGTGTCCTTTTGTAGAGGGAGGGTCAATCGGCCCAATAATATCGGTGCCCCACATGTCAAATGGCCATGATGCTACTGTTGGATGCAAGGGGTTTGGATGTTGGTGTATGAAGTCTCCGTTGACCTGGCACGCATGGCACCTCCTAGCATGCCTTTCGCAATCAGATACCATAGAAGGCCAGTAATACCCCAGGTGTTTGATCTGATGTCTCATTTTAGGACCCGATTGGTGGGCCCCGCATACTCCTGCATGAACTTCTCGCATGACCTGTTGTGCTTCCTTTACTGAGATGCACCGTAGCCATAACTGATCATACGATCGGCGGTAGAGGGTATTGTTGACATAGACAAAACGGAGAGCCCGCTTTCTGATTTGTTCCTTGAGAGACTTGTCTTTTGGTAGGATTCCCTGTTGAAAGTATTCCAAGAAGGGTTTTCTCCAATCCTCATCTTCTCTCTCTTTTGTATTATCTTCACCCTTTTCTTTTTCGAGGTTCATGACTTCTATGAAAGAAACACTTTCTTCCTCTTCTTCCTCAGAATTCAGGCTTGCGAAATAGGGTGCTAATGATCTCCGGTTGCGGACGATAATCTGTAATTCATCCTCATCAGGGTTACCCATTTCCTTGGCCAATCTTGCCAATGCATCGGCTCTCCCATTCGTAGCTCTTGAGACCTTCTCCAGTATCACTTGCGAGAACTGAACGATCAATTCAAGTACTTTCTTGTGGTATCGAGCCATTTCAGGTTTGACAGTCTGATACTTGCCTGTCACTTGATTGAGGACCAGTTGTGAGTCTCCATATACTCGCAGTCGTCTGATATTCATACTCAGAGCAGTTTCAAGTCCGGCAATCAATGCCTCATATTCTGTCTCATTATTGGTACAGGGTTCAGTGAGCGAGAATGAGTATCGTAAAATGCCTCCTTCAGGTGTGACAAAGACTAGTCCGATTCCGGCTCGTACCCTAGGTAACTTTGGTCTGATGGCTGGCTGGACGGATGACGCACCATCAAAATACATCTCCCAATAAGGCTCTTCCTTTTCCTGGGCTAAGTTTGCCTCTTCATCTGGGAACTCGCATACCAGAGGAGAGTCATCCGGAACCGGGTGATGTGCCAGAAAATCGGCGAGAGCTTGGCCTTTTATCGCTTTCTGAGGCGCATAAGTGATGTCAAATTCCATTAATGTGACAGCCCATCTCGCCAATCTACCAGTAAGCATGGGTCGAGTCATGAGGAATTTCAGGGGGTCGACTCTTGAAATCAGGGTGACCTTGTGGGCTAGCATGTAGTGTCTCAGTTTCTTAACAGCAAAGACCAAGGCTAGGCAATGTTTTTCGATTGGTGAATAGGATTGCTCTGCTCCTACCAGCATACGGCTAAGGTAATAGAGTGAGTTCTCCTTTCCCTCTTCATTTTCTTGCGCGAGGAGTGCCCCCAGAGAACCTTCTAAGGCTGTGGTGTACAAGATGAGTGGTTTTCCAGGGATGGGCGCTGAGAGAACCGGCGGGTTGAGCAGGTACCCCTTGATTTCTTGGAAAGCTTTCTGACATTTATCATCCCATCTGAAAGGAACATCCTTCTTTGTGAGATTGGTAAATGGCTTGATCCGCCCAGAGAGGTTTGCGATAAATCTGCGGATGTAGGCTAGCTTCCCTTGTAAGGACCGTAGTTGCTTCAGGTTGCGTGGAGGTTGTAATTCTTGGATCGCCTTGATTTTAGCTGGGTCAATCTCGATTCCTCTGTGTCTGACCACGAATCCCAGAAATTTGCCTGATGTTACCATAAAGGCACATTTCAGCGGGTTAAGTTTAAGGGCTTGAGCTCTCAGGCGGTCAAAGACTAATCTCAAATGCCGCAGATGCTCGTCCAGGGAGCGTGCTTTCACAACTAGGTCATCTACGTAGCATTCCACTACCTTGTGTATGAGATCGTCGAAGATCTTGGTCATGGCTCTCTGATAGGTTGCCCCCGCATTCTTGAGTCCAAAGGGCATGACCTTGTAACAGTAGATGCCTATGGGTGTCCTAAAGGCGGTGTGTTTCTGATCTTCCTCATCCATCCTTATCTGATTATATCCAGAATACCCATCCATGAAAGAGAAAACTTCATAGGTAGACGTATGGTCAATGATTATCTCAGTTACGGGTAATGGGAAGTCATCTTTGGGGCATGCCTTGTTGAGGTCTCGGAAATCAACGCAAACCCGAATTTGACCGTTCTTCTTTTTGACAGGGACTATGTTGGCTATCCAATCAGGGGTTTCTTCCTCACGAATGAACCCTGCTTCAATCAGCCTTTTCACTTCTGCTGTGACCTTTTCTTCTAATTCAATTCGCATCCTTCGAGGCGCTTGCTTGATAGGCTTGAAGTTTGGGTCTATTTTCAGTTTGTGAACTGCCACAGCAGGATCTAAACCAGGCATTTCGCTGTATGTCCAGGCGAAACAGTCAATGTATTCGGTAAGAAGCACTCTGAGCTCTTCCTTTCTCTCAGTAGATAGGGTTGCGTTTACAAAGGTGGGCCTAGGGTCTTCTGAGGTCCCAAGGTTCGTTTCCTCTAGCTCATCTACTGTGTTTTGTCCTCCTTCTTCGAGTTCTTTTGGCGCTGACTTGGCGGCCAATATGAACTGATCTCCCATTTTGTCCCCTGCTTCATCCGTTGCGTAGCAGGTGAAAGACAATTCCTCAGTTTTCTTGTTCTTAACTCTAAGATAGGTTGGATTGTTAACTTTCCAGAAACGTTCATAGGGTTTTCTCATGTGAATTCTTCTCCTTTTTCTATGGTACCCGACGCCTTTGACACGCCTTTCCGTGCCATCGAATCTTTTAATCGGAGAGGAACTCATATCCCATAATTTCTGAAAGAGGTCTGATCTTGTCTGGTCTGAATGCTGGAATTTCTGGAAGAGAGGAGTAAGTTCCCTGTTGTAATTCTCTGGGATTTGTATCGGCACGGGCTGAGAGTTCTCTTGTTTTAACCATTTCTTCGGTCTTTCATCAGAAGTTGAGTCTTTCTGAGTCCCGCCATTGGTGTAGAAAAGGATGGGTTCTTGCTTGGTTTTCCTTCCTTTTACATACTCAATCTTGGCTGGTACTAAAAAGATTTCCAATTGATTGACCTGGTTTAACTCTCTGGGCGTCAGATCCATGTGACATCCCTTAATAATAGAATTGTCGTCTGTGAGGTCACGGCTGCTCTGGCTTCGTGATGGGGGGTTTTCATCTGTCCTGCTGTCTTCACCAGACGCGCCATTCACAGGTCCCCGTCTCATGTCTTTGTCTTGTAGAGGGCTGTCTGTCGGCTCCTTAACTACGAATCTGACCCTTATTGTCTTCATGTCTTTCGAGGGAAAGGGCTGAGTTTCTCCTGATGTCTCGGACGGTTCAGACTTTTGTCTCCGCGGGATCGAGGTTGTGCTTTCTTCGCAGGTTTGGGGTATGAAGTACTTGGCGTCTGACAAGTGCACTTCATACACTGAGAAAGGGTATTTATCTCCTTTGATAGTCTTCTGCTGACCATTTTCGACATACTTCATACATTGGTGCAAGGTTGATGGAACTAGGTGATTCTCGTGCAACCATGGTCGTCCTAGCAAGGCTCTGAATGACGTGTTTGCATCAATGATGTAGAACTTGACATTGGTCTTCAGATCAGCAACCTGGAGAGGGAGAGTGATTGCCCCCAGTGATTTTTGCGGATGCTGGTCGAATCCTCGAATCGAAGGGGTCTCTTTGGATAGATGCCTAATATCCAGGTTAAGGCACTGTAAGGTTTTTAGTGGGAGAATATTTACTGAAGATCCTGGGTCTACCAATATTCTCTTTATGGTCTTGCCTCGCGTTATCCCTGAGATGTAGAGCGGTCGGTTATGCACAGCAGTTCCGATCAGCAAATCTTCTTCTGTGAAAGTGATAAGTTCGGCCGGATCGGTATAAGCGACTTCATCAGGTTCTCCGTTGGCTAGGCAAGACTGAAAGCCTTCTGGGTTTTGCAGAGCGTGGATTAGCGTCTTTCTCAGCTCTTCTGACATCATCAGAGCATCAAAGACACTGAGTGGCGCTGGTATTTTCCGTAAGTGAGATAGGATATTGTAACCACTTGCCAACTCAATCCTTTCTGGGGTTCCTTTGGCAGGTTGGGAGACTTCCTTTTTCTTTTGGGGGTTGTCGTTCCGGAATATAAGTACCCGAGCGGAGATTAACGTTGCACTCGTTGTCTTCCTTTTCCGCGTCAAATAGGATTCCTAAGGAACAGGAGTCTCCTTCAAAGATTGGTCTTCTTGGGGATATCACAATGGGGTCCTCATCAGGACGGTTGTGATGTTCATTATCCGCGACGCTGCTCGCACTGTCATATCCATTGGTAGACGACCATGATTCCTCTGGGTCATATTCACAGGTGACAATGTTAACGAACTCGTCATCTGATAAATCCAAGAGCTCTTCCCATGTTGTTTGTCTCATTGGGGTATTATGTGGTCGAGTATCTCTCGTCCTGGACGCTCTCTGTGTTCTGGCTCGCCTCAATCTTTGTTCATTTATCAACCACCTCTGAAAGGCTGGGCATTCACCGATGCTGTGCCCTTGTTCCTGGTGGTAGAGGCAAAATCCAGTTCTATTTTGTCTTCGGGCGCTTCTCATGCATGGAATAGAAGGAAGGCAGGGGCTGCTCCCCCTTATTCGCCTGCGTGAGGATACGTACAGTTGCCTCTCGTACCTCTCAACTGGGGTAGTGGGTGGTCTTAGGGCAAGATTCGCTCTAATTTGGGCCAGAAATGCTCTCCGATTGAGATGGGTTTCCAAGGCGGTTGAATGCTCTCGGTCTATCTGGAGTCTATTTCTCCGATGACTTCTTCTGTGAGAGCTGGATCGAATGGTGGTCATAGGTTGATGCCTGGCTTGTGATCTTGCGTGAGGGACCACTTCAACTTGCTCAGCTAGCGCATTAATGACCTCTTGTGCCCGATCTCTCCTTCGTGCAATAGTCCTGCGAGTTCCTATCGGTCTCAGTTGGGATGTTGGTCTATTTGTTTGCTCAGGTTCCTGATTGGTCTGCTCTGTAATTCGCTCAGGAGAATTTTTCTTGATGCTTGATTCAATGGGAAATTTCAGAGCTTCATCGTCAGAATTAGCTTTATCTTGCCCCCATTCTCGATTTTCAGGAACTTGGCTGGCTTGACCTTCTTCGTGAAGTGAACTTCCAATCGGTCGGTTCTCTTTTTGCGGCGGCATGTTTTCAGATGGACCATGAGAAGCAAGTGGTGCTTCTCGGGATGCAGGTAGGTCCTCTTCATCTGGTGAATCCTCTATTTCACGGTTTCCCTCAGGCTGAAGATTATGTTCGTCCCCCGGTTCATTGGTCCTTTCTGTGATTACTGGTTGAATTGATTCTTCCGTGTTGGCGGAACGAAGGTTTGCCATGACTGCTTGGATTACTTCCTCACTGGAGCGTTTGTCTGTAATCGCGAGGTCGCATAGTGATTCTAGGGTAGCTAGTATGGTCAAGTTCTGTTGATGTACTACTGCAAGCAGATCACAGTATATACTCATTTTCTCTTCCATTCTGCGAAGCATGGCACCTTGGTCTTCAACCAATCCCTTGCCTCTATGATCTGGCGAGCGTGAGCTTTGTTCTTTGATAATGATTCCCTTGTCTTTCTTCCTTATCGAGGTTTCAGCAAGGAGTTCAACACAGAGTCTTGGGGCTGCGCCGTCGGAGTCTGAGTCGGAATCAGTACCAAAGGAATCAATCGCATGACAGGTTTCTTCTCCATGAGGCCGAGGCCAATCAGGATAGGTTTCTGGGTTTGCAGTGAGAGGCGAATCATAGTCTTCGTCCATTTCTGCATTCTGAACCGGTCTTGCTTCTGTTCTGGGATCTGGTGTCTCCAGTGTGATAGTGTTTTCCTTCGGCTGAGAGTCTTCAGCTTCTGGGGTTGGCATATCACATACCTCCTGAATTATCGCGAGCACCTCCTGAAAATGCTCCTGATCTTCATTTCCCTGAACTGCTTGGGACGATTCTCCTTGCTCCCATATGGTGGTATACCAGTGTTCGATTGGGATATCCGCAGGGTCTGGGATGGGCTCCGTTTCGTTTACTGGATTGGGTTCCTCAGGTGCCTTTCCCCTGTCGGGTTCTGTCATGTATGGCTCCCGAGTGGTTAGAGTTTCGGTAGGAGGGTTGGTGTTTGATGGTTCCGCTTCCATGTGATCTCTGAGGGTTTCAAAGGTCATCTCAAGCCTCATTTCACAGTCATAGAGTACTCCCCATTTTGGACATCGATGGCACAAGCATGGCGTTATTCCAATTTTAGAGGGTTTCTTTCTCTTTTCGACCGTGATCTTGGTATCAAGTGGCAATTGGAAGTGTTCAAGGAGTTCAGCATCACTCATCCGGGCTTCATGTCTTGCAATCACCTCGTGAATCATATCTGGGTCTCTCCATCCATCCATCCAAGGAAAGGGTGTCGTATGATCAGGTCTTTTCCTTTTCTTGATGGGGAGTTTCCTCTTTTCAAAAGGAATGAAAGTGCAGAGGAAGATATGTTCAGTCAAGGGGACATGGATGACTCGGGCCTCCTGATATTCTGACTCATTAGGTTCTATCTGTGTCAATCCTTCTCCTGGGGTTGAAGGGCTTGATCCGGTTTGTTCTAATGGGTCTTCTGGTTGGTTCAGAGATTCACCTTTCTCTTCCTCCATTTCTACGAAGCGACACTCATGTGATTCTTCTGGGTTTGGGGGAATTGGGATAAGGTTACGGTATTCATCTTCACTGTTGTCGTCGGGGTTGGCGTACCTGAACACGACATGAGCACCTTCAATCTCTGATATCGGACGTGATTCAGCTATGGCTTGTTTGATCTCATCCAGTTTATCTTGTGCAAGCTGACGTGCTTCTTGGACCATACGGGGTTCTGGGTAAGGTCGCCCTTCGATAAGGAGAATTACTCTAGATCTAGGGTAGATTCTTTGGATTGGAACGATCTCTATCCCCCATATGCCTCGAGCTTCCATTTCGGAGGTTGGTGCAATCTCGATTCTGACTAACCTCTTCTCCACTTGTGATGAGGAACTGCTGCTTGCACTATCCTCTTCAGATTCTTCATTCTCAAGGAGGTTTGGGTCAACTTCGTCATCGCTTGACTCGCAGGGTGAGGGTATGTGTATCCCTATGTTGTGGCAAGATTCTAGCGATGAAGTTTCTCCGTCAGAATGTTGTTCTGCCTGAGTGGGATGACTGCATTGGCCATGCATGTATTGACCATTTTGATCCAAGACATTCACTGTAGTCCCTCCATTATCTGAGCTATCTGGTGATTGCAGTTCACCTCGGTTAACGGCTGCTTCTACCATTTTCTCGTAGGCTATCTGAAGAATTTCGTCAAGCACACGGGGTTCAATCTCAGACAATCTTTCGCCTCGATCCGTGGTGATATTCACAGTGAGCTGTGAATCTCTCAGGTCTGTTGGCAATGCAATTTCGATATCCTGGATGCCCAGAGGTGTTGACAGAGGTCCCGGAACAATCTCATATTCCGTGTCTTGTCTTTCACCAATTATTGACGGTCTCTCGTTTGGTTCTGGTCTCTCTGGGATAGTGAAATTCACTTCCTCGTTATCAGAATCCTTGGAAAAGCTCGGACCTTCTTCCTCGCCAGGGTAACATGGTCTCTTTCCAAGTTCACGGCCATGGTAACCTTCGTTCCGGATCTGAAAGGTCAGAGGATCGGTCTTGCTCTTATCTGGGTTTTCGCGCACGGTAGAGAGATATCCATTGACTATTTCCCCTTGCCCATGCATCTTTTCCCCTATCTGTACGTGGACCAAGTGGAGTACTTCTTTCAGCATTTCTGGGTTAAGTTCCACTTCCTCTTCGCGTGGTTCAGCAAAGACTGTTATTCTTAACCGCGAATCACTTGGATTGGCTGGAAAGGTGCCTTCTATTGCATGGACGCCGCGAGCGACTAGCTGAGGACCTGGTTCAATCTGGAATTGTATGGGTGGTTTTGCTTGATCCGGCCTTTCTGGAAGCGAGATACTACCGCTTTTGCCCCCAGGGTCAGAAGGGTTACGGCTGTCTTCAATATGACTTGGTTCTGAGACAGCAGCATTCTGAAGGGTTTCTGTATGCAGTTCAGTTTCATCTTCTGAGTCTCCCCATCCTTGGGCAACAATTCCGCTGGTTCCCCAGCCTAAATTGACAGTGCCCTCTTCTGTTCCCAGGTTTAATTGGTGGAAGGAAAACTCAATCTCGTCCTCTGATTCTTCACTGTTGGCTGGTTCAATGGGTTCCATTCCCTGAGAGGTCCTTATTTCGTTCATGACTAAACGAAATACCTCACGCATTTCAGGGTAGAAATCGAGATAGTCTGCCAGAGTGATCTCTTCATCTGACAAATTTTCACCGTCTGATCGGATTTCTTCCAGATTATTTTCTAGAGGCTCTTCTTCGTCATGACCGGTGAGACTAAGCGAGTAACAGTGTTCAAAATTTTCCTGTAGGTTGGGAGTTCCTTGCGTTATACCCTGATGGTAGGTCCGTGAAGGTTCTGTTACAGGTGATAGACACTGTTGAGTTGATGGCTTGGTTCTTTCTGTGGTTGCAGGGTTGATGGATTGCATCAGTTCTGCTTCTCCTCGCAGAGTTCGCGCGCCAACTGAAATGCGAGCCGTGCGTGTCATTTTTCTGATGGAGGGTGTTGTTGTCCGCTCGTCTCTCGAGTTTCCCATTGTGATACCATTACAATGTTCTGGTTCATTCCGAGGTGGACGGCGGCTTGATTCTCCAGACTTCCTTTTGGCAGAGGATGTCAGGAACTGTTGTGGGAAAAAGTCTACCAAGGTGACGGGCGTAGGTTTGCTCTGAACAAATTCCTCTTCTGTCTGTTTGGCTGGCTCTTTGATCCCTGCCATTTTCTTAGCCCTGGCTAAGGTTACTGGCTTTTTCTTTTTGTTTTCTTTCGGACGACTGATGATCGTCCTTGGTGGTGGAGCGTCTTTCACGGGGGCCTTGCTCCGGTTCCCATGCAGAAGTTCGTCATGCATCTTCCTGAGCATTTTCTTGGATTTTTGGGATAGGCAAAGGGTCCAAGGTTGTGAGGATTTCCCTTCTCCTTCTTCCATAGTAGAGACCATGTTGACCTGGAAGTGCGGCTTCGGGGTTTGCCGTGCTTCTCGTGGAATAATGATCTTACCTTCCTGTGCTTGTCTTTCTATCCAATCTTTAAAGACATAGCATTCCTCAAGGGTGTGACCCAAAACTCTGTGATACAGGCAGTAATTCGGATCATCCTTCTTATTCTCCTCATCAGGACGTCTACAGGTAGGTAAAGAAATTCCCTTTTCCAGTGCAATCCTAAAGAGGTCTCCCACATATTCCTTCTTGAAGGAATAAGGTTGTTTCCTTCGTTCACTCAGGGTAGGGCGCCTCGGTCTCTGTTGATCAGGCTCTCTGCGGTAGTTTGGTTTGGTTTCTTCCAGGCTGGTATCGTGACTTGTCGCGGCTACCGACTTATCAGATTTCCTGGGTCGACCTTTCTTGTCCTTGCCTTTGCCTTTCTCTTTCTTGGGATAAGGCGGAGTTGCAGGAATCAGTCCCTCTTGTCTTAGGGCTTCGTACTTGGATACCACGGTGACCAAAGTTCTGAAGCCTATGATCTTGGTTGAAACTAGGTAAGGTCTGATCCATCCAGGCAAATTGTTCAGGACGGTTTTGATTTGTTCGGCCTCGGTCATTGGGGGTTGGCATCGGATGCTCATGTTCCTCCATCTGGTGATGTATTCCATGATGGTTTCATCGGTTTCAGGTTTCAGGTTTGCCATGTCTATGGATGTCACATCCTGGGCCAGTACCATGAACTTGGAACAAAAAGCTTCTTCCATTTCTTCCCATGAGTTGATACTATCTTCCGGCAATGATGCGTACCATTCGAATGCAACTCCAGCGAGACTCTGAGGGAATTGACGGAGTAGCCATGCAGGATTGCTGGCTGTATCGCCACAGGCAGTGACGAAGTGGGCTAGGTGCTGTTCAGGGGTAACCTTATTTCCCGTCCCTTCGAACATTCTGAACCTAGGCAAGGTGTATCTTTTGGGAAATGGTTCATCATCAAAATGTCTGGGGTAGGGTCTTCCTATCCTCTTTTTGGGTCTGGCAGGAATTTCTACTCCTAATTCTCTCATCTTCTTGACAATCAGATCTTGCACATCATCACTGGTTATCCCACTGGGTGAGGTTGCTAGTGACTGGGCGGATCTCTTGATAGTCGTAGAGGTTTTGGGAGGGTATAGAGGAGTATCCATTTCCTCTTCTCCTTCGTCTTCGATGGATATGACTTTCTTTCCCATTCTGACAGTTGGGCTTCTCTTTGACCCCTCATTCTGATTTCTGCCCCCGTTCCCTGAGTTGAAACGAGTGCCATCATCACATGGTTCCTTCCTAAGCCGTTCTTTCAGTTTGGCATTCTCTTTCCGGAAGATCTCAATTTGCTGGGCCATTTGTTCCAATTTTTCTTCCAGTCGCGCGCTTGTGTCGTGTTCTTCGTCACTGGCACTTCCGTCAGTTGGAGCAATGGGTTCCTGTTGAAGTTCTTCTTCGTTCTTGGGAGGGTCTGTCACGGAAACAGGAATCTCCCCCTTAGTGGAAGGGTTGCTCTTGATTCTGCGGCTTTTCCTACCGTTGTTGATGGTTTGACCCGTTTCTAGTCGTTCCCCAGTGTGGGCGACCAGACTGCGAGTCATTACTGCTTCAATCTCAGGATCTTGGGGCTCGGTTTCCTCATCCCCTGTTGCGTAGGAATAGTGAGGTTCATTGTCATCGGGGTCTTCATCAATGACTATAGCATTAACAGTGAAGAAGTCCTCGGTTTCGGTTGTATGGGGTTTCGGTTGGCTTGGGCTGTCTGGGTAAGTCAACCTTTCATGGACAGAGACACGTCGATCCTGATGAGAACCTCCGCTCTGTGATGGTCTGGTTGAGGCTTGCCCCCTGCGTGGAAAGGTGAGCCTCTGGTGTACAGGAACACGGTATTCCTGTTTTGAGCCATGGGGTGGTGGTAGGTTGTGACCCTTCTTCTTGCCCTGGTGGCTCCTGATGTGATGGTAGATCTTCTGGATCTTTTCCGAAAGGGTGATCTTCCGATTTGATCCATCGGTCGGTATTGTGGTGGACTTGAAGCGGGTGGGGATGTCCCTCCAGGCCAGAAGGCATGTTTTCTGGGACTTCCATTTTGTAGCTCGGAGCGGGGAGAAGGAGTTCTGAATTGGTAAGTCAGTCTCCACGTCCAACTCATTCTGGCAGGCTTGTAGTGCTTCCATCTCCGAAACCTTGACCCTTCTGGTGGGTCTCGGTTTAGAAGATGTGGGTGTCTGGGCAATCGTGACAGCTGTAGTGTCTGACTGCTCCTTGCGGTGGCCGAACTGCTTCCCTGTCTGAGCGGTCATCAGGTGGCCGTTCTTGTCCAGTCGAATCAGTGGCACGGCAATCGGAATGGATCCAATCACAGTCATGCCAGGGCCAGTCTTCATGTTTCCTGTGCTGAAGTTGTCACATGCCATCTCCCTACAATGTAAGAGGTGCTTGACTCATTCATCAGTGCATGGAAGAGAAGTGCTATTCCCTAGTGTTAATACATTATATCCACTGATATTCCTTTAAACTGAGTTTCCTAGATGAGAGGTGAAAACTGTCCCACCGGGCGTGCCAGGACCTGTCTCGCACCTTTCGGCGCCCTCCCTGTTTTTGATGGGTGACGGTGCCCGTTTATGGCGGACTGAGGGCGGAAAAAGCATACGGATCAGATACCTCTCGCGGGCCTTAAGGTCACGATACGGCTGTCTCCTTTACGGGTGAGACGACTGTAGGGCCTTAATGCTTCCCACGAGAGTTTATTATTTAGGGGGTTCGTCAGTTATTCCAGTAGGCGCAAGCCCCTACTGTTAATTACCTCTGACATGGTCGAGAGAACCTCTAGATCTGGAAACTCAAAGGGATATCGGCGGATTCTATGTCTTTAAACAGCTAGGGAATTGTATAACACAATTAGCGTTTACGGGGGGCTAAAAGACTTGTTCTATTTTTGGTGTTTTGAGTTTTTCTAGTTTTTTGTTGTTTTTGGGGTTATTCTTCTTTTCTTTTTAGTTTTGGGGTTATTTCTCTTTTTTTGTTGTTTTCTGACATATCAATGGATTTGATCGCAGGACGGTTGGTTCCATGCTCTTGGTTTTGGAGTTGCCTTGGTAGATGTTGGGTTGTTGCCTTCGCAGAGGTTTCGGCTTGATGCCCTTCAATTGATGTCGGCCTGGTGTTCTCTGTTTGGCTTGGACCCTTGATTGCTGGAAGTTATCTCGATTTCGGGTTCTGACGTGAGGAATTTGAATTCTTGCCACTTCGGTTGATAATATGAGGAAATTGTGAGGAATTTGGGGTTCGAGGACATGAGGAACCTGAGTTAGGCTCCTGTTTGGATTCTGATGACTTGGAGAGATTTCGCAGAGACCATATTCAGGCCTGAGCTTCAGGGAAGAAAGTTCAATGTGGTTGATTTTAAGGCTCGTTTTTGGGAATTTTTGGGTTGGTCGTTTTCCTGAGAACGGGTGAATGACTCGATACCAGTCGGCGACGGTAATATCGGCCATTCTATCTGTTATCATCATGTCCCTGATTATTGTTCCTGATAACAGTCTAACGCCTGACTATAGAGGGCGTTATTGAGGTGCGCGGGTGACGCTTGAGACAGAACCACTCTGGTAGTCTCGCACATCGAAGTTATACTCATCCGTTGGCATAGAGTATGCGGCAGAAATCTTGAACACCTGATCAAGATATCATGGTCTGGCTCCCACTGAGAGTTGATGTGCCTCGACGTCGTCGGTAAGCACTTCGGTAGCCAACCGAAAAATTTGGGGTGGATGCCAGTATGATGCAGAGTTAACCGCCCGTCAGAGATACGAGCGTGATGCTTAGAGTTGGGGTGGAGAAAATGCAGTATGCACCTGGTTGCCAGCCAAGTGGGTCTAGTTAGAGGGTAGATGACTCGGTGATCAATCGAATCATTAGAAATGTCCATCTGATTGCCAGTCAGATGTCGGTAACTTGGTTCCTGGTTTCTGGCTAGGATGTCAAGTTGGTTGGAAACATCGGGCCTTGGCGTATTGATGTTCTGAGGATTCAGCACGTGCCTTGGCTTGTTCTATACTGAATCCCGATTATGCGCGAGGGGCGGCTCCCCAGATCAAATTCTTCGTTGATCTGACCAGCCTTAAGAGCATTATGATTTGGGTGTTGACTGTTCAAATCGTCTCCTACCGACAACTTGGTGGTCGCAGATTTCCCAAGCTGCTTTCATGAGGACGGTATGAAGTTCATATTTAGAAGGGGGATTCAAGTAGTCATCCGGAACTGGATTATATGTTTGGCCGGACGCCAGAATCGGGAGGGGCCAGTGACTTGTTCAAATTGTCTCCTGAGATTGGTTCATGGGTTATGACATATCCGGATTATCTCATGAGGTCAGTTTGAGGCTTGTCTCTGAAGAGGGGACTCATGTAGCTACCCGAGGTTGGTTGATATGTTTGGTTGGGCGCCAGAGTCTTGGAATGTGGTCCATCAGGTTATGGTTCTGAAAGACGAAGATTGGTGTATTTTTAGGAAGGATTCCTGAGTTATTCCCTTGGGATATCCCTGTCGCGGGTCTATTCAATTAAAGGTTTTGAATATCAGGGGTTGTTGGGTGGATCTTGTCCCTATCACAAAACTATCCGAGTCTTGCTGCTTAATAGCCAGGGTTTATGGTATCTGAAATGGTTCCTCAGGTCATCCCAGACGGCCGGTTTAATGCTCTTTTTAGTCGGGTGGTTATCCAAATCAAATCCACTAACAATTCGGGTAACCGGGGTCGAAAGGTTTTGGCTTAGATGCTCAGAACTTTAACTTCGCATCGTTCTTAATTTCATCTTCCCAAATGAAATATTGGCCTTAGCTTTCTTGTTGGTTGCTCTCAGATTGAGGTCACTTGACCGCATTGGCGAAATACGATCAGTATGTGTGTGTAGTCTCAATTCGACCTTTTCGTTTACGACCGAAGGTTGTTTGTTTTATTAGGTTTCCGCTAGGTTGGGTAGGACTGTTCCTCGGTTGTTTGGTTCCAATCTTGTCAGGACTTGGTTTCTCCGGGGTTCAGTGCTATTTTGGTGTTGGTTTTGAGTTTATTCCTTTGTTTTGGTGAGCCTTGGTTGGTCTGTTCCTTGGGTAATAGGGTGCCAGTCTTGTCAGGATCTGGGTTACTCGTGGTACAAGACTATTCATTTTTGTTCTGGGTATTCCAGTGTTGGGGTTTTGGTTGATTGGTGCACCTTGTTGAGTTGGTCTGTTCCTCGGCTGATGGATTATGGCCTCGTCAGGCTCTGGGTTTACCGGGGTACAGGGTTGTTTCTGTTGGAATTGGATTATTCCTATTTTCTGAAAAGGGATTTTGAGTCCCTAATCGGGCTCTCAACATTGAACTGAATTCTTTTGGGTTTTGGTGGTCATCAGAGTTGGTTACGGGGTTTCAGAATTTTACCCGATCCGATCTTGCTCAGACAATTTCGGGTTTCGCCCCGCTGGGTCTCTTTAGGGATTGGTTTATTGGCTTTACTGGGCTTTAAGTTTTGGTTTGGCATTAGAGTATTGTCCATCCCTTTATTGATTGGATCTGAAAGGTTTAGGATACGTGGGTTTTTGGTTTTGGCAGTGTTCTCGGTGTAGCTGTGGTGCCAAGTATGTCATCTGTTGGGTTTCGGCAATAATCCTCGATACCATTGGGTTCCTCATGTTTTTCTGGGTTCACAGGAATTTTCCATGTAGTTTTCTGAGTTTCCTATGATTTTTAATGGTTTTTCCAAGGTTTCTGCTGAGATGGCAAGTTGTGATTGACCATTTAAAAGATTAAAAATGTTTTGGTCTTGATTCTGGTCATGATTTCAGCAGAATTAAATCCCTCGTAATTTTCTGAGTTTATAGGGATTTTCCTCATATTTTTCTGAACTTCTCAGGGATTTTGATGAATTTTGGAAGTTTTCTGGGTTTTAGAACAATCCTGGAAGTGACGTGGCAATCTCTGATTGGTCAGGTTCTGGATTCTCCTTTTTAATTGTTCTGAACTGGTTTCGGCCTGGTTTAGATCAGGGTTATGGTATGGTTAAATTCCTCATAATTTTCTGATTCCATAGAAATTGGATTTGTATTTTTCTAAGTCACGGTTGATTTTCTATGGATTTTCAAAGGTTTCCAGCAATATGATTGGTCCAGCTCAGCGGAGAAAGACACGTGGCAGGGTATTATTGGTCCGGGTCAGCAAAGAGAGAGAAACAATGCCATGTTGATTCCATTCAACAGAGAGGTCAGGTGTCGGAATATGATTGGGTCTTTGTCGTCTGTCAGTGACTTGCCGCATGAAATTGCCATAGAAAATCAGAAGACATGGGACGGGGACCGTTAAAGCAGTCTGTCTGGTTCGTGAACCAGGCACGTCGTGCGCCAGCGTTCCTCATTGCCTGTGGGGCCCACTGTCAGTGAATAGGTCTTCACGAACCGAGCTTACACCAATACCTTCCTCTTCTTCTTCTTTTTTTTCTTCCATCTTCGCTCTGCCGCAGCGGGTCTCGTCATGGCCATGTAATTGAGACGATTGAGCGACGAACAAATGTCATGAAGACACTTCATGGTATCGTGATGACGCCCTGATGTTGTGGGGCCCACTTGTCAGGCGCGAGGATTCTTCCTTCACCACAATTAGGTCTTCTCCCATGGCTAGGGTTCTGATGAGGCTTAGCGGCGATTGCGCTTCTTTGGTGGTGACGATGTTGAATTGAGTGGTCAGGGAGACTCATGGCACCTCCAAGAAACTTGATATGTGATCAATTGGGAAATTGGGGTCTCCTAGTCTGACCTTTCGCCTCAATCAATGTCTGCCGTAGTGATGAATCGAGAATATAGTCTTCCGACCACTCAGTGAAGCAATTAATCGATTTGCAAATGTGTTGAAGTATGCAGGAGGGTGTTTACATCATTGATTTTGAGATTGAGGGGTCTCGGCATAGAGTTTCATCAAGGTAAGGTTTCGGCCATGGTTCACTGATGGTTAGAGCTTTCTAGCAATGATAGGAGCCTGATGAAGCGCTTGAGAACAAGGTGGTATGCGCACGAAGCAAGGTAACCCATAAATTTCATGGCATGGCATTTCATTTTAGGTCTAAGTTTGATGTTCTTGGTGAGGATGGATATAGCCATGAATCTGACCAGTATATCGTATAGTATGGTTCTTGCCTTAATTGTCGAGCCCACTGCTTATTACAGTTGCTTGATGATTTTTTTTAGAGGGGTATTTGTAGGAATAGCTTAAGGGTTTGGTATGGATGTAGCTGTGATTTACCATGGTGGAGGTTTGTTTTGAGTGATTATAGACTGGAGAGGCATGACAGCATATCCCTTAAGATGACTTATTTTTAGCATGGCAAGAGGGGTTTGGCAACAGTTTGGTGGTGAGGCAGTGAGGCAACATATCACCTTGGATGGTTTGGTTTTGATAAGGCAAAGAAGGGGTATGGTTGAGATTAAATGGCAGGAGGGTCATGATAGGGGCTGTCTTTAGGTGATTATAGGCTGACAATAATTAGGTAGCACAGTAGTTTGTAAGTTCTTAGCTTTGGCAAGGCAAAAGAGAGAAGTGGCTGAGGTTTAATGGCAGCTGTATGGATTTGTCTTAGGCAATGTATGGGTATGGTTGAGGCTTGTTTATGTGTTTATAGGCTGATGAGAATTGGGCAGCATAACGGTTTGGTTTGGCTTGGTTTTGGCAAGGCAAGAGAGGGGTTTAGCAATGGCTTAGGTGGTGATGCAATGGGGCTGATGAAGTTGATGAAGAGACACCATTTGAGTGCTTATTCTCACTCAAAAGGGTTTCATTCCAGGGAGCTTATTCTCTCCCTGGATGGTCTTCACAAGGCATGCCTCAGAGAGCTTATTCTCTCTCTGAGGTGGCTTCAGATGATCTTTAATCCAGAGAGCTTATTCTCTCTCTGGATGGTCTTCATGGCCTGAGGCATTGAAAGGTACCTGCTGTCCTTTGACAATTTCATTGATATGTTGTGTTGTTGTTGTTTTTTTTATCTCATTAAACTTTGTTATTTGTACAGTAAAAAAAAAAGGGAAGAGAAAGGAAGAAGCAAACAAGTCTAATGAAGTGCTGGGGCAAACAGGAAAAGAAAGGAAAAAAAGGTAAAAGAAATATAGAGAGAGCAAACTGTATATATTGCACTAACACTCATATGCCTTGATCTCTATGAACAAAGAGACCAAGACATTTGCTTAAACTTACATTTTGTAGTTTCAACAAACACCAAGCTTTTCTATTTTTCTCTCACACTGATCACAGGAGTCTTCTTGTTTCCTCTCTATTCCTAGGTGCTCAACGCATGAGCTGTGCAGTGCAAGTATGAAGAGTTTAAGATGCTATGTAAAGGGGATCAAACTGGCTTCTCTCTGTGTATTCTTTGCTCTTCTCTCTCCCTTCTCTCCTCCTTTTTTTTGCATGGTCTGGGGGTTTATTTATAGGAAATGAGGGGTGTGGCATGTAGCAGGATTTTTGGGACAAAAATACCCCTGGGGGCGTTTCTGACTTTTTACAGCAGTTGACACTGTGGCATTTACTGCCTCACCCAACTGCTAGCTACTCTTCATGGTATATTTTGATTTTCTCCCGTTTATTTTCTTCTGGTTTCAGTGAGAAAAGATTTGTCATCCATCCTGAGTTTTACCTAGCCACTGTACATCATTCTTCTCATTATGATTCACTAATCATATGCAGAATCAGGAGCATTGGTCCTATTGCTTGCACTGTAGTGAGATCATCTTGCCAAGGTAGAATGATGTGATCCATATCTTGTGTTCACCCTTCTATAGAATCTGTAATTTGACATTTATGATGCTTGTTTTCATCAATTTTTTACTTAATTTCCTTTTGCTTCTGCCGAGATTCTATAATGACAACACTTCAACATTTTAACCCACAAAAATACTTATGTATATTTTACTTTCCTTCTTTTCTTTTTGTCAAAACAAAGTCACTTTCTATTTCATACATAAAGGGGTTCTGCATAAGAATATATTCCATTCTTCAGAAGGAACAATCTTCCACATGGGCCTAACACCAGAATCATATTTCCCTCTTGTGTCATATCTGTTTCACCATCGGTTATTATCAAAGTCATTCTTCCTTTATTTGGATTTGGAATCTACGCTTGTATTAGTGAGGAATGTTGCCTTTCCATGACAAGTGGGTCCCACCTCTTGGTTGTGTTCTCTGACACAGTGATGAGGGAGATGGTTGCTTATGTCTCATCCAAAAGAAAGAAAAAAAATCATCAATGAAGAACAGCCATATGGATGACAATGGTGAAGCTGCCAAGCGGGGTCCCCATTTTAGTATTAATTTCCAGAAGGGAGATGGCGTGTGGGGTCCTAACAGGCAGAGGGAAGCGAGAGTAACTTTGTTTTGTGTTTGCGTGTGGTGAAGCCAATGCATGGAAGAGAAGGTGAACTGAAGGAACTTAAGCAGTGGTTGCCACCTGTCTTGGCAGGTGAGGTCTGACAAGCGGGGTCTGATCGTCAGGGGGAGAAATGAATGGAGAGTTCCACCGACTGCATTGATGGTCATGGACTGCCATTTATCGTGCGGGGTCTAGCTGTCAGTCAATTGAACCATGGTTTGGTGAAATTGGGGGAGCCTCGTCGTGTTAAGCAATTCCTGTGATGTGCGAGACCTGGATTGTTATCTGACAGGTGGGGCCAGATAGTCAGAGATTGACAAAAGGGTCCAGGTGTTCGTCTTGACTCTCAATCGCATAATCCTGAGTTTGGGGAATTGGTGAACCAAGTCGGAAGGGGGGAATCGGCGCCTCTCGTTGAACCTATGGTTGTCCAGTGATCGTCAGAGACGGAGAATGGCAGGTGGGACCATGGTGTCAGGTCCATCGCGCGAATTTTGAATCCCGGAAAAGAGGGGGAGGAGCGACGAGGGTCTGATGTGGCTCGAGTCTGTGTTCGCGAAGAGGAGAAGAAGGTTCTGACAGTGGGCCCCACGTAGAAAAATAAAGAGAGGAATGGGCCGAGACTGAAACGGGCTGTCGTGGGCTTCCTTTATTTTTTATTTTGAATGGGACATTGATTTTAATTGGGCCGACACTTCTGATGGGCCTTGTATTAACAGATTTCATATTATTAACGAAAACAAAATTTCATTAATAAAAGTAAAATTTTGTTAATACAGAGCTCTGAAATCTATTAGGCATCCATTTGCATTCTAATCATGGGGCCGTTCTTTATCAGCTTACACAAATTCTGCATGTCTTTTTCCGTGTATCCTTGAATGGGTCTCTTACGTTTCCTCATGTCAATCTGCTTATGTCTTGAATTACGGATTTGATCCCATATAGCAGTATGGCCACTTTTTAGGGTCAAACAAATGCCCCCCACCAAAATAGGTTGAGAGAATCTGTCGTTTCGAGCGACCAATTTTGGTGTCCCCGAAGAAAGTTTTATCTGCTTATGTTAATGGGCTCTTCTATTGTGATTTGCAGGCTGACTCTTCATGGATTCTTCAAAAGATCAGTTACCTGAGTTTTCTGACCGAGAACTTGACGCTTATATCCGTTATTTGGATCCTGATAGCATTCATACAGATTTGCATAGCCTTTGGAGAGATAGGATTCGATCAGGTGGTGACATTTATGGGGGCCTGATTACTCGCCACAGGAGGACTCCTTTTCCTACTAGACCACCTTTTCCCAGACCGATAACTGAGCCTTCTTCTTGGGTTTCATCCAGACATACCCTTGTTCATTCTCAGCCTCAACCTGGTGATATCCATAGAAGAAATATTCCAGAAAGGAAGAATTGTGTTTTCTTGAACCCAGTCGATCATACCGAATCTGTTTCCACACCTATCCATTTGTTGAGTACTGAGATGGCAGCTGGGAGGGTTGTTCCATGGTCTCCAGATTATCTGCATGTTTATGGTCATTTGAGGAGGAGTGTGGGCCAGATTGAGTGGACTCGGTTTGTGCTATCTCGCTTGCATTCACGGCTTGCACGGGTACGCCTTGATAGAGCCATTTTCTTATGTCTTTTTGAGTATCAGTTCCATCCAGCTTTGTTTCGTGCTTTCGTGTCCAATTGGAGTTATACTACCAACACAGTGTTCCTTCATGATCGAGAAATGACCATTACCCTTTGGGAACTGTCTCGTTTAGCTGGTTTACCCATTCTTGGTTTTCCCTATGAGGAGCGTGTGCCTTCGGACGCTGAGTTGTTCAGTAGATCACGGAACGGAAATCGTTCCTATCCAGACTCGCTTTGTCAGGTCCTCGAGATTTATAGGGAGATTTTGGTCAGGCGTGAGGGTGATGGGCAGAGTCCAGGCGTTCCTTTCTATGAGTGGATTGGTTTTTTCATGAATCGGGTTTCCAAGAGACGTTCGGGCGGTGGAATAACCTCTTTTGCAGATCCTAATGACCCATTTGGCACTGGGTATGGTACTGGTAGTATCAGAGCTAGGCATAGGGGTCCTAGATTTTCAGAGTTGAGTACCAGGAGACTAGATGATGAGACTAGTCTGACAGCATTCCTAGCCTGGTGGATCTGTTACTTTGTGGTTGTGTGCCATCCTGCAGACCGGATTAGACCTGGCGTCTTTGTGGTGGCGAGTGCTTTAGCGAGGGGTATTCCGATTTCTCTGGCTGTTCCTGCTCTAGGGAATATCTATCGTTCTCTGAGAGAGGTGACATCTTCCAGGGATCCCTCAAATAGTCAGGTAGTGGTTCCCTTCCACTTCATTCTGGGTTGGTTGTATGCCTACTGGAGAGATTTCTACGGAGTTGTGATGTCTCTGGAGTTGAGAAGGCAATTACCTCTCCTGAGCTATATTGCTGGGGCTCCGATTTCTTCTGGTGACCAGTTCAGGATTCATTCTCTCTTTTGGAGGCCTCAGTCACATTTGAGGTCAGGTATTTTCAGAGAGGGCCTTCAGACTTCTGTGGACGGTATTCGTTATTCTTCTGACAGGGAGTCTTCTGAGTTATCTGTTGAGCAGCAGGAGTTATTGATCAGTATGAGAGAGGGTGCGTTGCCAGTTAGGCGCGAGGATGGTATTTCACTTGAGCCTTATTATCCACAGCGGGTTGGCTGGCAGTTCGGTTTCGATCAGACCATTCCCTCCGTGACAGTACCAGATCATCCTCCTAGAGTTTCCTTGCACTCTTTTGCGGACTATAGTCACTTTATTCTCCGTCTTGGGACTGGGGTGTCATTTGCTGAGCCGCATGCCGATCGAGTAGGTCAGTTCACCACTTCTTACTGGTGATGGATCCGTAGTCTGATAGCTGCCCATCAGGCTGTTCCAGAGTCTTGTCTTAGGGAGATGGTATATCCTCAGAGTTCATGTTCAGTGGTACAGACTGGTAGATCTAGGGGGAAGAAGCGTGTTCGATCGTCGCATTTTTCCGTCCCATTGCGGCCTGCAGGTTTCTTGAGACTGGTGGATTGGCAGGGTGCTGCAGGGCGTGTCCGTCCTTTACCTCGTTCATCTTATGGATTCGATCGGTCGGCCCTATCGAGGGTTATTAGACGGGCTGAGCGGGTTGTTACTGCACCTAGCCCCTTGGTTATCAGGGAGCCTATCGAGACGGGCGGTCAGATTGATCCTTTGTCTTCTGGTAATTTCCCTTTCTGTATATCTCATGTTTTAAGTCTATTGTATGCAGGTTCGCTCATGAGTGTCCCTTTTATTATTTAGATTCTGAGGATGAGGTAGACGTTTCTATTCCCATTCCTTCGCCTACTCCGAGATTTGCAGATTCTGGCGCTGGTCCTTCTTCTGTTGCTCTTGCTGATCCTCCTGATGCTATGGTTTCAGCAGGTGTTATTCTCATTTCCCTAAGGGTTTTCAGTTGAATATCTTGATCCCTTTCAGTGGCTAACATTTGTTTTATGGCAGCGGGTGTAGATCTGGTTTCGGCAGATGCTACCATAGCAGATCCTCCTGGGGCTGATACTGTCGGATCGGTATTCACCTCAGGTATTGTTTTCTTCATTCCTTGAGATTTCTGATACCGTACTCCTAGTTATTTCTGACACCACATGATTTTTTAGCAGGTGAGATACACCAGCCTCTTCCGGACATTGCACTGGATTGGGGTTTGCTGGCAGAGATTGTTGTTGAGGGGGATGTCGCAGTCCCTACTACTGATGCTATTCCTCCTTCTGCGGTTTCTTCTGCAGCTGATTTGGGGGTTTATGGGACGACTGCACCTATCACGGCTGATCCATTTGACAGTTTTGGTGCCTCTATTCTTTCTCCTGAGTTCCCTCGTAAGTATTCTCCCCCTTTTTTTTTAAATTTGGTCCGGTACATTCTGTCTCATTCTGACTTGGATCTGATCATGTAGCTGGGTACTCCTTTGTGGATTTCCTTTATGCTGACCTTATGACTGATCGTGGTAGGTCGGAGGCAGGTCCAGTTGGTTCTGGGGCAAGACCGGTTGATGCCAGCTTTACACAGGAGTGTCCGACTCCTGATAGCACTGGTACGTTTCTTTTCGTTTTGTCTACACTTTATCAGGTGGATGATCCGCATATCTCACTGATTCTCTTTTCTACTCTCAGGATTCATCATGGAGCCAGTTCCTGATGCGAGATCGCTTCCTCCGGACGTTGCTGAGCCTTTTCTGGGGCCTGAGGGAGGCCCAGATGTCTGATTTCTCTTTAGTTATTCCACTTTTGTATTATACCACGGGTGTATGAGCCCTTATGCTAGTTTGTATTGTATGACTGTATCATGACAGTATTCAATGTATAATATTCTCCAGACTTTGCAGTAGTATTCCATGCTTTGTCACTTTGTGTCTCGCTGGATCTTATCATAAATTTCAAACTAACATAGCATTCTCGTGATATTAAGTCATGATCCACAGCATCGGCTTTCTCAGTTGATGCAGTAGATTCCCAGTTTGTTTTGTTTAAGGAACAAAACTCCTAAAACCCTGTTCATTATTTTAAAACGGTATAATGAACTCACTGTTGTTGGTTGAATTATGGTTCACTCCAACAATTGACCATTTTGTATGTGGAATTTCGGTTTGTGGAATTTTGTGGAGTTTGGAAATTTTGTGGAAGAAATATCTTATGTTGCTATAAAGCAAGATATTTCTTATTTTTTTATTCCAGGGACATAAGGCTTCAGCTGCTCCATATACCTGTAAAAATAGGGACAGAAGAATTTGTTATTTATTTTGTTTAAGGGACAAATATAGAAACCCTCGTTCATCTTTTTAGAAACCGGTAGGATGAACGTATACCGGTGATAGTAGGTTTTAGGCCAGCACTATCAATAGGCCTTTTATTTTTGTGGAAATTTGGTTGTGGGATTTTGTAGAGCTTAGGAAAAATATTTTGTGGAAGAAATGTCTCATGTTGCCATTCGGAGAGTCATTTCTTAAATGGGTCCTTGATAATCTGCTGCGGTCAATACTTCACAGGCTTTTTCAAGATATTATTCCTTTTCCCTAATTTTGACGACCGAAATTCCTGAAATCTTGATCTGTAGGCCAGGAGATCCCTTGGTCAAACATTATACAGGATGATGATATCGTAGGTTCGGCCTTTTGACTGCTTTCGGCATGTTCTGTAACGTGCCCTTGTCTGCCGTTGCATCCAGCTTGCATGTGACGCTTCATAAATTCTTCTTGACTACGCCTTAGAAACTCAAGCGCCTATAAGAAGGAATTTATCTGTTTCCCTGCTTACCATCTCTTCTACTCCCCTTTTATCATCTAGAAAGGCTTCCACCCCCGTCCGTAAGCGTTACAGAGGTGCAGAGAGTCCCTTGCTCAGTCCTGACTGGTCTTATGGTCCTCATAACCGCTTTCTCTTTCGTGATGACGAGGCTTTCGATTGTTATCACAAGTCTATGGGTACAGACGCGCGTCCTGTGGCCGAATGTTTTTACTTTCACCCCTTTGGAAGAATGGAGAATGAACACATGCGCCTTCTCCGTTCTTGGCTTGGCTTCTGGGGTATGCGTGAACTGACAGGTCGCAAATCCTCTTATCATCCAAAGATTACTCACCTTTTCTATGCCAACCTCCGGGTTTCCTATGATCATCACAATCTCCCTTCAGTTTCTTCTTTCCTCTTTGGCAAGTATCTTTCTTTTAACGTAAGAGCATTGGCGGAGTTCTTGCAGACTATGGATACGCTAGATGGAGCTCCTGTCTACACTTTCATGTCTTGGCCCCGTGCTTTCGAAAGTCGTCACGAATATCGTCGCTGGTTTAAGTTCCCCCTTACTGCTATGAGAGGATCTCTTTCGACAGCTTCTCTTCCGGCTATGCACAGGTTGGTGTTCTTGAATTTCCATTCTTGGTTTTGCCTTCTTGTTTTCTGATTAAGGTTTCTTCCTCATTATACGCCAGGTTCCTGCGCATGGTAATCAGTCAGATCCTCCTTCCTCGAGAGGAGCCGTCCGATGTTGTGGATTCTGAAACCTTGTTTTATTTGCGTCATCTCATCGCAAGAGACAAGAAGATCAACGTGGCCTATGTGATCATTCGGCACATGCATTGTGCAGTTAGTACTGCTAATGCTCCTTTACCTTATGGTCACTTGGTGGAGGATCTAATGCACAGGGCAGGCATTGGTATCCCAGAAACTTTGTGGGGAAATAAAATCTCCGATAAAGATGTTGAATATCCCCAGAATCTGCTTAGTGAATTGCCATCCATTGGTTGGGTCGAGTCTCCAAATAATACTTTAATCCCTGATCCATGTGATGCGGCCAATGATTATATTATGCAACCTGGAGCTGCTCCTAACCAGTATGAACCATTGCGGGAAGGCTCCCCTTCTTCAGACGAGGATGTAACCATTACGGATTCAAGATTTTCTGTTGCCTTCTTTGACCAGAAATTCGAAGGCATTCAGACTCGTCTTGAGTCCATAGAGAACGTGCTCACGACCGTTATTTCTTCTGTTAATGAATTGAAGACCCCTGCTGCGCCTACTGTTCAGGAACCATAGCGCGCATCTCTACCTTTTAACCAGTTTTCCTTTTCATGCCCTTCTTACTGGTTTCTCAGGTCTGTTTAGGTATCTAGGGTGTTCAAAAAAGTCATGAGTGTATGTAACGCTGGTCATATGTGTATCCGGGATGTACCTCTTGTAATTTTTATTCCCCTTACGTATTTCCTTTTTGCATTTGTTGATGGGGTAATCCATGTCAAGGGCTTTATTTCTCCTTTACTCTAGTACTTTGAAGATAACTCTTATTCTAATCCATATCATGAATTTATCAGGGTTCTCTTCTGCCTTGGTACCGAAGTTGTATGCTATCTTATCTTGCAGAACTGATGCAGAGAGTCTCTTAGTTAAAAACAATGGTTTGTCAATCCATGTTAGTCTCCTCAAACGACTCCCTTTCTTTTATCACTCCGGCAAGCTAACGTATTAGCATCTTCTTTCCTTATCCCTCTCGCATGAATTTCTAGTCTTCGCAGAATAGATTAGTGCACATGCTTTGGTGGGGTATTATCTTGATTCGTGATCTGATAGACCTTTCTTTCAGTTTCTGTGATCAAGATGTGGTGGGATAAGGTTTTATTTTCTAGGTGGAGTTCACAGGCCGTCTCGTATTTGATGGTCGGTCTGCCCCTGACCTCTCCAAAGGTCTTTTGGGTTCATGGCATCGGTTAAGTGTGGGATGAAGTCGGTCTTAATCAGACTAGCGCTGCTTCTCTGAGTGGGTTAGTGCAAGATATATCAAGACCAGGTAAGGAAAGGTGATAGAGTAGGTGAGGGATGGTCACAAATTCTATTCAAAGGTTTTGTGCGGTTGGTGATCAGGCGAGGCGAGGTGGAGACACTCTCGATTGCTGATCAGGCATCCGTAGAATTGATCCATGTTATGGTTGAAATCAACGATGACTGGGGAAGGTGATGCTGCTGCCGATAGAATTATCTTAACTCATCTGAATGGACACCAGACGAGGTGAAGCAATGTTACACCCAACTGCTAGCCGGATGCGTATGACAAGGGCTGATTTCTGAAGTGAGGTGTGCAAAAGGATGGGGTTGACCTCGGTTGAACTTGTTCCGGAACCAGGGGGTTTTCCAGAATAAGCTAGTCTGCACTGGGGGCGCCAGGGTAGACTGTAGTGAAGTGGAAAAGCATTTGATTGATAATATATATTTTTTTTTGAGTCGGATCCATATTGGGTCCTACAAGTAAACAGAACAAACTGGTCAGCTGGGTCCCTTGGGTAGTCCAGACAGTTGATTTGCTCCGGACTTTCAGGTATTCCAACACAAATTGCGACAACGTTGATAAAGTCAGATAGGCGGGTGAAGTTGATCTCAGTTTAGTCCGCACTGGGTCCCTTGGGTAAGCCAGAACAAACCGATCTGTTGGGTCCCTTGGGTAATCCAACATTCGATCTGCCGGGTCCTTCAGGTATTCCAACACTTTCCGCATTGAAACCAACCACGTCGGCAGGGAAATAGGTTAGTAGAGTTGATCTCAGTTTAGTCCGCACTGGGTCCTATGGGTAAGCTAATACAAACCGGTCCGCCGGGTCCCTTGGGTAGTCCAACGGTTAATTCGCACCAGAGCCCATAGGTATTCCAACACATTCCGCAGTGATACCAACTATGTTAGTAGAAAATAGGTTAATAGGTAGGTTGATTTTTTTTTGCTTCCACTTCATGTGATAGGGTCAATAGGATAGTAGGTGTAGCACAACCCTGCTGCTAGCAGAATCATCCTGGTTTGTTGTTTTTTTTGTTTTGTTTTTTTTTATTTGGCAGCCGAGTATGGATGGGCGATGTTGATTTCAGTGGGATTGATCAGAAAGGGTAATGGATCCTTTGAACTGAAGTTGATGTTGATGTGATCAGGTGAGAATCGGTTTTGGAGAGGGCATAATCTTCCTAGGCTTGTCTGATTACAAATGGGGCGAAGATGCTTGTGGTCTTGGCTCTGATTTGTGATGCATGGATTTCCTCCATTCTTCTTGAGTCAGGGGAGGCTTCGGTTTGTTGACCTCAGAATAGTGCCTTCACACTATTTGATGAGAGGTTGCTCAATTCCGGATTCTAGTTGGACAGGTATTAAGGTGTATTTGGTTGCAGTTTGGGGGAGCTCTTGATCCAAATCGTCCAGGAAGCGGAAGATCGGGGTCATTTGCATTTCGTGTAGCCCACTATTCAGGGTCGATTGAAATCGTCCTGTTTCAATGGGTTACAGGGAGTTTTTTGGACCTGGGTTTGTTTGAAAGGGGAAGATTGGGATAGCCGGGGAAGTCTGTGGCTCAAGGTTTGAGGTTTCAAGGGAAGAGAAGACCAAGGTCATCATCCTTTCATGTGACTCAAAGTTAGGGGTTCCTGGTTTAAATCCCAGGAAATCCTTTCCTTGTTGGGCCTCTTTTTGGTTTCTTGAGGGATAGCTCTCAGGATATCTCCTCCTGCCCCCTGCCTTCCTTTAAGGGGAGGTTGGAGTGGTGAAGAGTCCAGGTCTGGAAAAGGGCGGAGGTCCTTGTTCCCAAAAAGCTTTTATCCGGTGTTGGGGGTTCCAAGTCAGGCGTCTCCTGAGGTGGCACTCCGGTGGGACTTCTGGTGATTAGGATGATTGCGGCATGGGTACTCCATGTTGGTTATCCCTGAGGTAAATTGTCGGGGTTATTGAAGAGAGAAAATTCTTTCTTTGTCGAGCCCCCTTTTAGTCTCTTCAGGGATAGTTCTCGGGTGGTTTCCTGTCGTCTCCCTCTTTCAAAGGGAGGTCGAAGGAAGCGTCCAGCGTTAGAGTTCCGAATCAGGCATCTGCTGAGGTGGCACTCCGGTGGGACTTTAGTGGTTAGAGTAGTCACGGTGCGACCACTTCATGTTGGTTGTTCCTGAAGCAACTCGTCGGGGTCATTGGATAGAAAATCTTTCCTTGTTGAGGCCCTCTTTTTAGTTTCTTCAGGGATAGCTCTCGGTTGTTTCCTGTTGTCTTCCTCTTTCGAAGGGAGGTTGGAGGAAGTGTCCAGCATTAGAATTCCGAGTCAGGCATCTCTTGAGGCGGCACTCCGGTGGGACTTTTCCGGAATTAGGGTAGCCAAGGTGTGACTACTTCTTGCTGATGCTCTCGGAGTAGCTCGTTGGGGTCACTGGGCTTCACGAGTTCCTTTCTGGTCAGGTTCCTTTTGTTTCTTCAGAGATAGCTCTCGGTTGTTCCCTGTCATCTTCCTTCCTTTGGAGGAGGGGCTAAGGTGATTGGGACTTTCTTCCGAGGCATCCTGGTTTGGGGAACTGGTTGGAATCCGTCTGCTGATGGCGACTCCGCTGATTCCATGGTTTTGGGTGTTTTTCTGAGATAGTGTTCCGGTAGGACTTCTTGCAACTAGAATAGTTATAGCATAGCCACTCTATGCTAGTTATCCTTGAAGCAGATGTCAGGTTATCGGTTCTCAAGAAAGGGGGAAATTCCTTCTTTGTTGAGTTTCTTTTTGGTTTCTTCAGAGATCGCTCTCGGTTGCCCCCTATCATCTTATTTCCTTTGAGGGGAGACCGAGGTGGTCGGGACTTTAAATCTCCAAGGTGTCCTGGGTTGGGAAACGGAAGGAGTCTGTCTTCTGGTAGCGGCCCTGTGTGATTCCAGTGCTTGTTGGAAGTTCGAGTCAGACATTCTCTGGGATGGCGTCCCGGCGGGACCCTATGTGATCGGAACATAGTCAACCCTCTATCAAGGGCTATCAGAGTATTCTCATCATGTCGAGCGAACTAACAAGACTGGGGGGGTTTTGGCCTGATTGCTGAAGTCGATGCTGTCAGTCGAGGCCTGTCAGGTATTTGGGGGTGTGGTGTGTGGTGCCCTCAATGATCCCTAAGGCTGGTTGAACCTTAAGGCCTTTTCATTGGGCGATTGGATTCGTCGAGGATTTCGGTTGTCTCTTCTCCATCGGTTGCTGGGCAGAGCCAGGGTTCTTCTGGTTGACCACGGTGGGTAGCGAGTAAATGACCTCCAAGACTGGTTTTGGTGCTGCTAGACAGAGTTTGTCGAGCACCGGGGGGTGTGTGGTGTGTGGTGCCCTCAATGATCCCTAAGGCTGGTTGAACCTTAGAGCCTTTTCATTGGGCGGTTGAATTTGTCGAGGATGTCGGTTGTCTCTTCTCCATCGGTTGCTGGGCAGAGCCAGGGTTCTTCTGGTTGGCCGCGGTGGGTTGTGAGCGAATGACCTCCAAGACTGGTTTGGTGCTACTAGACAGGGTTTGTCGAGCACCGTGTGGTGCCCTCAATGATCCTTAAGGTTGGGTGAACCTTAAAGCCTTTTCATTGGGCGGTTGGGGTGAATTTCCACTGCCTGTACATTCAGAAGCCACATAGTCTTCCTCAATACTAGCTGTGGTTTGAGACTCTAGTCCTTAGAAGGATTCATAGGACAGGGTCTCTGGTGCTACAAGACATGGTTAGCCGAGCACCGGGGTGTGCCCTCAGACGCCACAGAGGCTTAAACTTCATGGGGCACGTCCCATTATTATTTTTTTGTGTTTTTGCTTATTATTATTTTTTGAATTTTTTTTTATTATTATATTTTTGCATACAGGCGAAACACTAGGCGTAGTATTTCTTCAGGTATCTCCCACTGATTGGAGTCATGGGATGATTTCCGTCCTTGTCGATCAGCAGGTATGCTCCTCCTTCATAGACTCTGTCGATTATATAAGGACCTTCCCAGTTGGGTGAGAATTTAGGGCCGTGGTGCCTTCCTAGTATTGGTCGTTTTAATACCAGTACCAACTCGCCTTCTTGAAACGTACGAGGACGGGTAAGCTTGTTATAGGCCCTTGTCATTTGAGCTCTGTACAGTTCGAGATTTTGCTGAGCAATCAAGCGTTTTTCGTCCAAGGCTTCAAGTTCTTCAAGCCGCAACTGTGCTTGTTTGCTGAATGGCATTTCATTATGCATGGCTATCCTTAATGAAGGCAACTCAACTTCCAATGGAAGAACTGCTTCTACGCCAAAGACCAGGGAGTATGGTGTAGACCGGGTGGGAGTTCGTTCCGTTGTTCTGTATGCCCAAAGTGCCTCTGGTAACTTCTCGTGCCATTCACGATATGTCTTCCCTGCCATTTTTCTCAGGAGGCGTACTAGGGTTTTGTTGAAGGCTTCTGCTAAACCATTGGCTCTGGGGTTGTAGATTGAGGAGTATCTCCAGTCTATCTTGTGTTGCCGAGCGAAGTGATAGACCTTTATACTCTTAAATGCCGTCCCATTGTCTGAAATGATCCTCCGCGGAGTACCGAATCGGTATAGGACGTGTTTCTTGAAGAATCTGACCACATCTTCTGCTCTGATTTCTTTGTATGCCTCAGCTTCGGCCCACTTTGAGAAGTAATCAGTGGCGGCAAGAATGTATCTGTGTCCTTTTGCAGAGGGAGGGTCAATCGGCCCAATAATATCGGTGCCCCACATGTCAAATGGCCATGATGCTACTGTTGGATGCAAGGGGTTTGGATGTTGGTGTATGAAGTCTCCGTTGACCTGGCACGCATGGCACCTCCTAGCATGCCTTTCGCAATCAGATACCATAGAAGGCCAGTAATACCCCAGGTGTTTGATCTGAAGTCTCATTTTAGGACCCGATTGGTGGGCCCCGCATACTCCTGCATGAACTTCTCGCATGACCTGTTGTGCTTCCTTTACTGAGATGCACCGTAGCCATAACTGATCATACGATCGGCGGTAGAGGGTATTGTTGACATAGACAAAACGGAGAGCCCGCTTTCTGATTTGTTCCTTGAGAGACTTGTCTTTTGGTAGGATTCCCTGTTGAAAGTATTCCAAGAAGGGTTTTCTCCAATCCTCATCTTCTCTATCTTTTGTATTATCTTCACCCTTTTCTTTTTCGAGGTTCATGACTTCTATGAAAGAAACACTTTCTTCCTCTTCTTCCTCAGAATTCAGGCTTGCGAAATAGGGTGCTAATGATCTCCGGTTGCGGACGATAATCTGTAATTCATCCTCATCAGGGTTACCCATTTCCTTGGCCAATCTTGCCAATGCATCGGCTCTCCCATTCGTAGCTCTTGAGACCTTCTCCAGTATCACTTGCGAGAACTGAACGATCAATTCAAGTACTTTCTTGTGGTATCGAGCCATTTCAGGTTTGACAGTCTGATACTTGCCTGTCACTTGATTGAGGACCAGTTGTGAGTCTCCATATACTCGCAGTCGTCTGATATTCATACTCAGAGCAGTTTCAAGTCCGGCAATCAATGCCTCATATTCTGTCTCATTATTGGTACAGGGTTCAGTGAGCGAGAATGAGTATCGTAAAATGCCTCCTTCAGGTGTGACAAAGACTAGTCCGATTCCGGCTCGTACCCTAGGTAACTTTGGTCTGATGGCTGGCTGGACGGATGACGCACCATCAAAATACATCTCCCAATAAGGCTCTTCCTTTTCCTGGGCTAAGTTTGCCTCTTCATCTGGGAACTCGCATACCAGAGGAGAGTCATCCGGAACCGGGTGATGTGCCAGAAAATCGGCGAGAGCTTGGCCTTTTATCGCTTTCTGAGGCGCATAAGTGATGTCAAATTCCATTAATGTGACAGCCCATCTCGCCAATCTACCAGTAAGCATGGGTCGAGTCATGAGGAATTTCAGGGGGTCGACTCTTGAAATCAGGGTGACCTTGTGGGCTAGCATGTAGTGTCTCAGTTTCTTAACAGCAAAGACCAAGGCTAGGCAATGTTTTTCGATTGGTGAATAGGATTGCTCTGCTCCTACCAGCATACGGCTAAGGTAATAGAGTGAGTTCTCCTTTCCCTCTTCATTTTCTTGCGCGAGGAGTGCCCCCAGAGAACCTTCTAAGGCTGTGGTGTACAAGATGAGTGGTTTTCCAGGGATGGGCGCTGAGAGAACCGGCGGGTTGAGCAGGTACCCCTTGATTTCTTGGAAAGCTTTCTGACATTTATCATCCCATCTGAAAGGAACATCCTTCTTTGTGAGATTGGTAAATGGCTTGATCCGCCCAGAGAGGTTTGCGATAAATCTGCGGATGTAGGCTAGCTTCCCTTGTAAGGACCGTAGTTGCTTCAGGTTGCGTGGAGGTTGTAATTCTTGGATCGCCTTGATTTTAGCTGGGTCAATCTCGATTCCTCTGTGTCTGACCACGAATCCCAGAAATTTGCCTGATGTTACCATAAAGGCACATTTCAGCGGGTTAAGTTTAAGGGCTTGAGCTCTCAGGCGGTCAAAGACTAATCTCAAATGCCGCAGATGCTCGTCCAGGGAGCGTGCTTTCACAACTAGGTCATCTACGTAGCATTCCACTACCTTGTGTATGAGATCGTCGAAGATCTTGGTCATGGCTCTCTGATAGGTTGCCCCCGCATTCTTGAGTCCAAAGGGCATGACCTTGTAACAGTAGATGCCTATGGGTGTCCTAAAGGTGGTGTGTTTCTGATCTTCCTCATCCATCCTTATCTGATTATATCCAGAATACCCATCCATGAAAGAGAAAACTTCATAGGTAGACGTATGGTCAATGATTATCTCAGTTACGGGTAATGGGAAGTCATCTTTGGGGCATGCCTTGTTGAGGTCTTGGAAATCAACGCAAACCCGAATTTGACCGTTCTTCTTTTTGACAGGGACTATGTTGGCTATCCAATCAGGGGTTTCTTCCTCACGAATGAACCCTGCTTCAATCAGCCTTTTCACTTCTGCTGTGACCTTTTCTTCTAATTCAATTCGCATCCTTCGAGGCGCTTGCTTGATAGGCTTGAAGTTTGGGTCTATTTTCAGTTTGTGAACTGCCACAGCAGGATCTAAACCAGGCATTTCGTTGTATGTCCAGGCGAAACAGTCAATGTATTCGGTAAGAAGCACTCTGAGCTCTTCCTTTCTCTCAGTAGATAGGGTTGCGTTTACAAAGGTGGGCCTAGGGTCTTCTGAGGTCCCAAGGTTCGTTTCCTCTAGCTCATCTACTGTGTTTTGTCCTCCTTCTTCGAGTTCTTTTGGCGCTGACTTGGCGGCCAATATGAACTGATCTCCCATTTTGTCCCCTGCTTCATCCGTTGCGTAGCAGGTGAAAGACAATTCCTCAGTTTTCTTGTTCTTAACTCTAAGATAGGTTGGATTGTTAACTTTCCAGAAACGTTCATAGGGTTTTCTCATGTGAATTCTTCTCCTTTTTCTATGGTACCCGACGCCTTTGACACGCCTTTCCGTGCCATCGAATCTTTTAATCGGAGAGGAACTCATATCCCATAATTTCTGAAAGAGGTCTGATCTTGTCTAGTCTGAATGCTGGAATTTCTGGAAGAGAGGAGTAAGTTCCCTGTTGTAATTCTCTGGGATTTGTATCGGCACGGGCTGAGAGTTCTCTTGTTTTAACCATTTCTTCGGTCTTTCATCAGAAGTTGAGTCTTTCTGAGTCCCGCCATTGGTGTAGAAAAGGATGGGTTCTTGCTTGGTTTTCCTTCCTTTTACATACTCAATCTTGGCTGGTACTAAAAAGATTTCCAATTGATTGACCTGGTTTAACTCTCTGGGCGTCAGATCCATGTGACATCCCTTAATAATAGAATTGTCGTCTGTGAGGTCACGGCTGCTCTGGCTTCGTGATGGGGGGTTTTCATCTGTCCTGCTGTCTTCACCAGACGCGCCATTCACAGGTCCCCGTCTCATGTCTTTGTCTTGTAGAGGGCTGTCTGTCGGCTCCTTAACTACGAATCTGACCCTTATTGTCTTCATGTCTTTGGAGGGAAAGGGCTGAGTTTCTCCTGATGTCTCGGACGGTTCAGACTTTTGTCTCCGCGGGATCGAGGTTGTGCTTTCTTCGCAGGTTTGGGGTATGAAGTACTTGGCGTCTGACAAGTGCACTTCATACACTGAGAAAGGGTATTTATCTCCTTTGATAGTCTTCTGCTGACCATTTTCGACATACTTCATACATTGGTGCAAGGTTGATGGAACTAGGTGATTCTCGTGCAACCATGGTCGTCCTAGCAAGGCTCTGAATGACGTGTTTGCATCAATGATGTAGAACTTGACATTGGTCTTCAGATCAGCAACCTGGAGAGGGAGAGTGATTGCCCCCAGTGATTTTTGCGGATGCTGGTCGAATCCTCGAATCGAAGGGGTCTCTTTGGATAGATGCCTAATATCCAGGTTAAGGCACTGTAAGGTTTTTAGTGGGAGAATATTTACTGAAGATCCTGGGTCTACCAATATTCTCTTTATGGTCTTGCCTCGCGTTATCCCTGAGATGTAGAGCGGTCGGTTATGCACAGCAGTTCCGATCAGCAAATCTTCTTCTGTGAAAGTGATAAGTTCGGCCGGATCGGTATAAGCGACTTCATCAGGTTCTCCGTTGGCTAGGCAAGACTGAAAGCCTTCTGGGTTTTGCAGAGCGTGGATTAGCGTCTTTCTCAGCTCTTCTGACATCATCAGAGCATCAAAGACACTGAGTGGCGCTGGTATTTTCCGTAAGTGAGATAGGATATTGTAACCACTTGCCAACTCAATCCTTTCTGGGGTTCCTTTGGCAGGTTGGGAGACTTTTCCTTTTTCTTTTGGGGGTTGTCGTTCCGGAATATAAGTACCCGAGCGGAGATTAACGTTGCACTCGTTGTCTTCCTTTTCCGCGTCAAATAGGATTCCTAAGGAACAGGAGTCTCCTTCAAAGATTGGTCTTCTTGGGGATATCACAATGGGGTCCTCATCAGGACGGTTGTGATGTTCATTATCCGCGACGCTGCTCGCACTGTCATATCCATTGGTAGACGACCATGATTCCTCTGGGTCATATTCACAGGTGACAATGTTAACGAACTCGTCATCTGATAAATCCAAGAGCTCTTCCCATGTTGTTTGTCTCATTGGGGTATTATGTGGTCGAGTATCTCTCGTCCTGGACGCTCTCTGTGTTCTGGCTCGCCTCAATCTTTGTTCATTTATCAACCACCTCTGAAAGGCTGGGCATTCACCGGTGCTGTGCCCTTGTTCCTGGTGGTAGAGGCAAAATCCAGTTCTATTTTGTCTTCGGGCGCTTCTCATGCATGGAATAGAAGGAAGGCAGGGGCTGCTCCCCCTTATTCGCCTGCGTGAGGATACGTACAGTTGCCTCTCGTACCTCTCAACTGGGGTAGTGGGTGGTCTTAGGGCAAGATTCGCTCTAATTTGCGCCAGAAATGCTCTCCGATTGAGATGGGTTTCCAAGGCGGTTGAATGCTCTCGGTCTATCTGGAGTCTATTTCTCCGATGACTTCTTCTGTGAGAGCTGGATCGAATGGTGGTCATAGGTTGATGCCTGGCTTGTGATCTTGCGTGAGGGACCACTTCAACTTGCTCAGCTAGCGCATTAATGACCTCTTGTGCCCGATCTCTCCTTCGTGCAATAGTCCTGCGAGTTCCGATCGGTCTCAGTTGGGATGTTGGTCTATTTGTTTGCTCAGGTTCCTGATTGGTCTGCTCTGTAATTCGCTCAGGAGAATTTTTCTTGATGCTTGATTCAATGGGAAATTTCAGAGCTTCATCGTCAGAATTAGCTTTATCTTGCCCCCATTCTCGATTTTCAGGAACTTGGCTGGCTTGACCTTCTTCGTGAAGTGAACTTCCAATCGGTCGGTTCTCTTTTTGCGGCGGCATGTTTTCAGATGGACCATGAGAAGCAAGTGGTGCTTCTCGGGATGCAGGTAGGTCCTCTTCATCTGGTGAATCCTCTATTTCACGGTTTCCCTCAGGCTGAAGATTATGTTCGTCCCCCGGTTCATTGGTCCTTTCTGTGATTACTGGTTGAATTGATTCTTCCGTGTTGGCGGAACGAAGGTTTGCCATGACTGCTTGGATTACTTCCTCACTGGAGCGTTTGTCTGTAATCGCGAGGTCGCATAGTGATTCTAGGGTAGCTAGTATGGTCAAGTTCTGTTGATGTACTACTGCAAGCAGATCACAGTATATACTCATTTTCTCTTCCATTCTGCGAAGCATGGCACCTTGGTCTTCAACCAATCCCTTGCCTCTATGATCTGGCGAGCGTGAGCTTTGTTCTTTGATAATGATTCCTTGTCTTTCTTCCTTATCGAGGTTTCAGCAAGGAGTTCAACACAGAGTCTTGGGGCTGCGCCGTCGGAGTCTGAGTCGGAATCAGTACCAAAGGAATCAATCGCATGACAGGTTTCTTCTCCATGAGGCCGAGGCCAATCAGGATAGGTTTCTGGGTTTGCAGTGAGAGGCGAATCATAGTCTTCGTCCATTTCTGCATTCTGAACCGGTCTTGCTTCTGTTCTGGGATCTGGTGTCTCCAGTGTGATAGTGTTTTCCTTCGGCTGAGAGTCTTCAGCTTCTGGGGTTGGCATATCACATACCTCCTGAATTATCGCGAGCACCTCCTGAAAATGCTCCTGATCTTCATTTCCCTGAACTGCTTGGGACGATTCTCCTTGCTCCCATATGGTGGTATACCAGTGTTCGATTGGGATATCCGCAGGGTCTGGGATGGGCTCCGTTTCGTTTACTGGATTGGGTTCCTCAGGTGCCTTTCCCCTGTCGGGTTCTGTCATGTATGGCTCCCGAGTGGTTAGAGTTTCGGTAGGAGGGTTGGTGTTTGATGGTTCCGCTTCCATGTGATCTCTGAGGGTTTCAAAGGTCATCTCAAGCCTCATTTCACAGTCATAGAGTACTCCCCATTTTGGACATCGATGGCACAAGCATGGCGTTATTCCAATTTTAGAGGGTTTCTTTCTCTTTTCGACCGTGATCTTGGTATCAAGTGGCAATTGGAAGTGTTCAAGGAGTTCAGCATCACTCATCCGGGCTTCATGTCTTGCAATCACCTCGTGAATCATATCTGGGTCTCTCCATCCATCCATCCAAGGAAAGGGTGTCGTATGATCAGGTCTTTTCCTTTTCTTGATGGGGAGTTTCCTCTTTTCAAAAGGAATGAAAGTGCAGAGGAAGATATGTTCAGTCAAGGGGACATGGATGACTCGGGCCTCCTGATATTCTGACTCATTAGGTTCTATCTGTGTCAATCCTTCTCCTGGGGTTGAAGGGCTTGATCCGGTTTGTTCTAATGGGTCTTCTGGTTGGTTCAGAGATTCACCTTTCTCTTCCTCCATTTCTACGAAGCGACACTCATGTGATTCTTCTGGGTTTGGGGGAATTGGGATAAGGTTACGGTATTCATCTTCACTGTTGTCGTCGGGGTTGGCGTACCTGAACACGACATGAGCACCTTCAATCTCTGATATCGGACGTGATTCAGCTATGGCTTGTTTGATCTCATCCAGTTTATCTTGTGCAAGCTGACGTGCTTCTTGGACCATACGGGGTTCTGGGTAAGGTCGCCCTTCGATAAGGAGAATTACTCTAGATCTAGGGTAGATTCTTTGGATTGGAACGATCTCTATCCCCCATATGCCTCGAGCTTCCATTTCGGAGGTTGGTGCAATCTCGATTCTGACTAACCTCTTCTCCACTTGTGATGAGGAACTGCTGCTTGCACTATCCTCTTCAGATTCTTCATTCTCAAGGAGGTTTGGGTCAACTTCGTCATCGCTTGACTCGCAGGGTGAGGGTATGTGTATCCCTATGTTGTGGCAAGATTCTAGCGATGAAGTTTCTCCGTCAGAATGTTGTTCTGCCTGAGTGGGATGACTGCATTGGCCATGCATGTATTGACCGTTTTGATCCAAGACATTCACTGTAGTCCCTCCATTATCTGAGCTATCTGGTGATTGCAGTTCACCTCGGTTAACGGCTGCTTCTACCATTTTCTCGTAGGCTATCTGAAGAATTTCGTCAAGCACACGGGGTTCAATCTCAGACAATCTTTCGCCTCGATCCGTGGTGATATTCACAGTGAGCTGTGAATCTCTCAGGTCTGTTGGCAATGCAATTTCGATATCCTGGATGCCCAGAGGTGTTGACAGAGGTCCCGGAACAATCTCATATTCCGTGTCTTGTCTTTCACCAATTATTGACGGTCTCTCGTTTGGTTCTGGTCTCTCTGGGATAGTGAAATTCACTTCCTCGTTATCAGAATCCTTGGAAAAGCTCGGACCTTCTTCCTCGCCAGGGTAACATGGTCTCTTTCCAAGTTCACGGCCATGGTAACCTTCGTTCCGGATCTGAAAGGTCAGAGGATCGGTCTTGCTCTTATCTGGGTTTTCGCGCACGGTAGAGAGATATCCATTGACTATTTCCCCTTGCCCATGCATCTTTTCCCCTATCTGTACGTGGACCAAGTGGAGTACTTCTTTCAGCATTTCTGGGTTAAGTTCCACTTCCTCTTCGCGTGGTTCAGCAAAGACTGTTATTCTTAACCGCGAATCACTTGGATTGGCTGGAAAGGTGCCTTCTATTGCATGGACGCCGCGAGCGACTAGCTGAGGACCTGGTTCAATCTGGAATTGTATGGGTGGTTTTGCTTGATCCGGCCTTTCTGGAAGCGAGATACTACCGCTTTTGCCCCCAGGGTCAGAAGGGTTACGGCTGTCTTCAATATGACTTGGTTCTGAGACAGCAGCATTCTGAAGGGTTTCTGTATGCAGTTCAGTTTCATCTTCTGAGTCTCCCCATCCTTGGGCAACAATTCCGCTGGTTCCCCAGCCTAAATTGACAGTGCCCTCTTCTGTTCCCAGGTTTAATTGGTGGAAGGAAAACTCAATCTCGTCCTCTGATTCTTCACTGTTGGCTGGTTCAATGGGTTCCATTCCCTGAGAGGTCCTTATTTCGTTCATGACTAAACGAAATACCTCACGCATTTCAGGGTAGAAATCGAGATAGTCTGCCAGAGTGATCTCTTCATCTGACAAATTTTCACCGTCTGATCGGATTTCTTCCAGATTATTTTCTAGAGGCTCTTCTTCGTCATGACCGGTGAGACTAAGCGAGTAACAGTGTTCAAAATTTTCCTGTAGGTTGGGAGTTCCTTGCGTTATACCCTGATGGTAGGTCCGTGAAGGTTCTGTTACAGGTGATAGACACTGTTGAGTTGATGGCTTGGTTCTTTCTGTGGTTGCAGGGTTGATGGATTGCATCAGTTCTGCTTCTCCTCGCAGAGTTCGCGCGCCAACTGAAATGCGAGCCGTGCGTGTCATTTTTCTGATGGAGGGTGTTGTTGTCCGCTCGTCTCTCGAGTTTCCCATTGTGATACCATTACAATGTTCTGGTTCATTCCGAGGTGGACGGCGGCTTGATTCTCCAGACTTCCTTTTGGCAGAGGATGTCAGGAACTGTTGTGGGAAAAAGTCTACCAAGGTGACGGGCGTAGGTTTGCTCTGAACAAATTCCTCTTCTGTCTGTTTGGCTGGCTCTTTGATCCCTGCCATTTTCTTAGCCCTGGCTAAGGTTACTGGCTTTTTCTTTTTGTTTTCTTTCGGACGACTGATGATCGTCCTTGGTGGTGGAGCGTCTTTCACGGGGGCCTTGCTCCGGTTCCCATGCAGAAGTTCGTCATGCATCTTCCTGAGCATTTTCTTGGATTTTTGGGATAGGCAAAGGGTCCAAGGTTGTGAGGATTTCCCTTCTCCTTCTTCCATAGTAGAGACCATGTTGACCTGGAAGTGCGGCTTCGGGGTTTGCCGTGCTTCTCGTGGAATAATGATCTTACCTTCCTGTGCTTGTCTTTCTATCCAATCTTTAAAGACATAGCATTCCTCAAGGGTGTGACCCAAAACTCTGTGATACAGGCAGTAATTCGGATCATCCTTCTTATTCTCCTCATCAGGACGTCTACAGGTAGGTAAAGAAATTCCCTTTTCCAGTGCAATCCTAAAGAGGTCTCCCACATATTCCTTCTTGAAGGAATAAGGTTGTTTCCTTCGTTCACTCAGGGTAGGGCGCCTCGGTCTCTGTTGATCAGGCTCTCTGCGGTAGTTTGGTTTGGTTTCTTCCAGGCTGGTATCGTGACTTGTCGCGGCTACCGACTTATCAGATTTCCTGGGTCGACCTTTCTTGTCCTTGCCTTTGCCTTTCTCTTTCTTGGGATAAGGCGGAGTTGCAGGAATCAGTCCCTCTTGTCTTAGGGCTTCGTACTTGGATACCACGGTGACCAAAGTTCTGAAGCCTATGATCTTGGTTGAAACTAGGTAAGGTCTGATCCATCCAGGCAAATTGTTCAGGACGGTTTTGATTTGTTCGGCCTCGGTCATTGGGGGTTGGCATCGGATGCTCATGTTCCTCCATCTGGTGATGTATTCCATGATGGTTTCATTGTCATCGGGGTCTTCATCAATGACTATAGCATTAACAGTGAAGAAGTCCTCGGTTTCGGTTGTATGGGGTTTCGGTTGGCTTGGGCTGTTTGGGTAAGTCAACCTTTCATGGACAGAGACACGTCGATCCTGATGAGAACCTCCGCTCTGTGATGGTCTGGTTGAGGCTTGCCCCCTGCGTGGAAAGGTGAGCCTCTGGTGTACAGGAACACGGTATTCCTGTTTTGAGCCATGGGGTGGTGGTAGGTTGTGACCCTTCTTCTTGCCCTGGTGGCTCCTGATGTGATGGTAGATCTTCTGGATCTTTTCCGGAAGGGTGATCTTTCGATTTGATCCATCGGTCGGTATTGTGGTGGACTTGAAGCGGGTGGGGATGTCCCTCCAGGCCAGAAGGCATGTTTTCTGGGACTTCCATTTTGTAGCTCGGAGCGGGGAGAAGGAGTTCTGAATTGGTAAGTCAGTCTCCACGTCCAACTCATTCTGGCAGGCTTGTAGTGCTTCCATCTCCGAAACCTTGACCCTTCTGGTGGGTCTCGGTTTAGAAGATGTGGGTGTCTGGGCAATCGTGACAGCTGTAGTGTCTGACTGCTCCTTGCGGTGGCCGAACTGCTTCCCTGTCTGAGCGGTCATCAGGTGGCCGTTCTTGTCCAGTCGAATCAGTGGCACGGCAATCGGAATGGATCCAATCACAGTCATGCCAGGGCCAGTCTTCATGTTTCCTGTGCTGAAGTTGTCACATGCCATCTCCCTACAATGTAAGAGGTGCTTGACTCATTCATCAGTGCATGGAAGAGAAGTGCTATTCCCTAGTGTTAATACATTATATCCACTGATATTCCTTTAAACTGAGTTTCCTAGATGAGAGGTGAAAACTGTCCCACCGGGCGTGCCAGGACCTGTCTCGCACCTTTCGGCGCCCTCCCTGTTGTTGATGGGTGACGGTGCCCGTTTATGGCGGACTGAGGGCGGAAAAAGCATACGGATCAGATACCTCTCGCGGGCCTTAAGGTCACGATACGGCTGTCTCCTTTACGGGTGAGACGACTGTACGGCCTTAATGCTTCCCACGAGAGTTTATTATTTAGGGGGTTCGTCAGTTATTCCAGTAGGCGCAAGCCCCTACTGTTAATTACCTCTGACATGGTCGAGAGAACCTCTAGATCTGGAAACTCAAAGGGATATCGGCGGATTCTATGTCTTTAAACAGCTAGGGAATTGTATAACACAATTAGCGTTTACGGGGGGCTAAAAGACTTGTTCTATTTTTGGTGTTTTGAGTTTTTCTAGTTTTTTGTTGTTTTTGGGGTTATTCTTCTTTTCTTTTTAGTTTTGGGGTTATTTCTCTTTTTTTGTTGTTTTCTGACATATCAATGGATTTGATCGCAGGACGGTTGGTTCCATGCTCTTGGTTTTGGAGTTGCCTTGGTAGATGTTGGGTTGTTGCCTTCGCAGAGGTTTCGGCTTGATGCCCTTCAATTGATGTCGGCCTGGTGTTCTCTGTTTGGCTTGGACCCTTGATTGCTGGAAGTTATCTCGATTTCGGGTTCTGACGTGAGGAATTTGAATTCTTGCCACTTCGGTTGATAATATGAGGAAATTGTGAGGAATTTGGGGTTCGAGGACATGAGGAACCTGAGTTAGGCTCCTGTTTGGATTCTGATGACTTGGAGAGATTTCGCAGAGACCATATTCAGGCCTGAGCTTCAGGGAAGAAAGTTCAATGTGGTTGATTTTAAGGCTCGTTTTTGGGAATTTTTGGGTTGGTCGTTTTTCTGAGAACGGGTGAATGACTCGATACCAGTCGGCGACGGTAATATCGGCCATTCTATCTGTTATCATCATGTCCCTGATTATTGTTCCTGATAACAGTCTAACGCCTGACTGTAGAGGGCGTTATTGAGGTGCGCGGGTGACGCTTGAGACAGAACCACTCTGGTAGTCTCGCACATCGAAGTTATACTCATCCGTTGGCATAGAGTATGCGGCAGAAATCTTGAACACCTGATCAAGATATCATGGTCTGGCTCCCACTGAGAGTTGATGTGCCTCGACGTCGTCGGTAAGCACTTCGGTAGCCAACCGAAAAATTTGGGGTGGATGCCAGTATGATGCAGAGTTAACCGCCCGTCAGAGATACGAGCGTGATGCTTAGAGTTGGGGTGGAGAAAATGCATTATGCACCTGGTTGCCAGCCAAGTGGGTCTAGTTAGAGGGTAGATGACTCGGTGATCAATCGAATCATTAGAAATGTCCATCTGATTGCCAGTCAGATGTCGGTAACTTGGTTCCTGGTTTCTGGCTAGGATGTCAAGTTGGTTGGAAACATCGGGCCTTGGCGTATTGATGTTCTGAGGATTCAGCACGTGCCTTGGCTTGTTCTATACTGAATCCCGATTATGCGCGAGGGGCGGCTCCCCAGATCAAATTCTTCGTTGATCTGACCAGCCTTAAGAGCATTATGATTTGGGTGTTGACTGTTCAAATCGTCTCCTACCGACAACTTGGTGGTCGCAGATTTCCCAAGCTGCTTTCATGAGGACGGTATGAAGTTCATATTTAGAAGGGGGATTCAAGTAGTCATCCGGAACTGGATTATATGTTTGGCCGGACGCCAGAATCGGGAGGGGCCAGTGACTTGTTCAAATTGTCTCCTGAGATTGGTTCATGGGTTATGACATATCCGGATTATCTCATGAGGTCAGTTTGAGGCTTGTCTCTGAAGAGGGGACTCATGTAGCTACCCGAGGTTGGTTGATATGTTTGGTTGGGCGCCAGAGTCTTGGAATGTGGTCCATCAGGTTATGGTTCTGAAAGACGAAGATTGGTGTATTTTTAGGAAGGATTCCTGAGTTATTCCCTTGGGATATCCCTGTCGCGGGTCTATTCAATTAAAGGTTTTGAATATCAGGGGTTGTTGGGTGGATCTTGTCCCTATCACAAAACTATCCGAGTCTTGCTGCTTAATAGCCAGGGTTTATGGTATCTGAAATGGTTCCTCAGGTCATCCCAGACGGCCGGTTTAATGCTCTTTTTAGTCGGGTGGTTATCCAAATCAAATCCACTAACAATTCGGGTAACCGGGGTCGAAAGGTTTTGGCTTAGATGCTCAGAACTTTAACTTCGCATCGTTCTTAATTTCATCTTCCCAAATGAAATATTGGCCTTAGCTTTCTTGTTGGTTGCTCTCAGATTGAGGTCACTTGACCGCATTGGCGAAATACGATCAGTATGTGTGTGTAGTCTCAATTCGACCTTTTCGTTTACGACCGAAGGTTGTTTGTTTTATTAGGTTTCCGCTAGGTTGGGTAGGACTGTTCCTCGGTTGTTTGGTTCCAATCTTGTCAGGACTTGGTTTCTCCGGGGTTCAGTGCTATTTTGGTGTTGGTTTTGAGTTTATTCCTTTGTTTTGGTGAGCCTTGGTTGGTCTGTTCCTTGGGTAATAGGGTGCCAGTCTTGTCAGGATCTGGGTTACTCGTGGTACAAGACTATTCATTTTTGTTCTGGGTATTCCAGTGTTGGGGTTTTGGTTGATTGGTGCACCTTGTTGAGTTGGTCTGTTCCTCGGCTGATGGATTATGGCCTCGTCAGGCTCTGGGTTTACCGGGGTACAGGGTTGTTTCTGTTGGAATTGGATTATTCCTATTTTCTGAAAAGGGATTTTGAGTCCCTAATCGGGCTCTCAACATTGAACTGAATTCTTTTGGGTTTTGGTGGTCATCAGAGTTGGTTACGGGGTTTCAGAATTTTACCCGATCCGATCTTGCTCAGACAATTCCGGGTTTCGCCCCGCTGGGTCTCTTTAGGGATTGGTTTATTGGCTTTACTGGGCTTTAAGTTTTGGTTTGGCATTAGAGTATTGTCCATCCCTTTATTGATTGGATCTGAAAGGTTTAGGATACGTGGGTTTTTGGTTTTGGCAGTGTTCTCGGTGTAGCTGTGGTGCCAAGTATGTCATCTGTTGGGTTTCGGCAATAATCCTCGATACCATTGGGTTCCTCATGTTTTTCTGGGTTCACAGGAATTTTCCATGTAGTTTTCTGAGTTTCCTATGATTTTTAATGGTTTTTCCAAGGTTTCTGCTGAGATGGCAAGTTGTGATTGACCATTTAAAAGATTAAAAATGTTTTGGTCTTGATTCTGGTCATGATTTCAGCAGAATTAAATCCCTCGTAATTTTCTGAGTTTATAGGGATTTTCCTCATATTTTTCTGAACTTCTCAGGGATTTTGATGAATTTTGGAAGTTTTCTGGGTTTTAGAACAATCCTGGAAGTGACGTGGCAATCTCTGATTGGTCAGGTTCTGGATTCTCCTTTTTAATTGTTCTGAACTGGTTTCGGCCTGGTTTAGATCAGGGTTATGGTATGGTTAAATTCCTCATAATTTTCTGATTCCATAGAAATTGGATTTGTATTTTTCTAAGTCACGGTTGATTTTCTATGGATTTTCAAAGGTTTCCAGCAATATGATTGGTCCAGCTCAGCGGAGAAAGACACGTGGCAGGGTATTATTGGTCCGGGTCAGCAAAGAGAGAGAAACAATGCCATGTTGATTCCATTCAACAGAGAGGTCAGGTGTCGGAATATGATTGGGTCTTTGTCGTCTGTCAGTGACTTGCCGCATGAAATTGCCATAGAAAATCAGAAGACATGGGACGGGGACCGTTAAAGCAGTCTGTCTGGTTCGTGAACCAGGCACGTCGTGCGCCAGCGTTCCTCATTGCCTGTGGGGCCCACTGTCAGTGAATAGGTCTTCACGAACCGAGCTTACACCAATACCTTCCTCTTCTTCTTCTTTTTTTTCTTCCATCTTCGCTCTGCCGCAGCGGGTCTCGTCATGGCCATGTAATTGAGACGATTGAGCGACGAACAAATGTCATGAAGACACTTCATGGTATCGTGATGACGCCCTGATGTTGTGGGGCCCACTTGTCAGGCGCGAGGATTCTTCCTTCACCACAATTAGGTCTTCTCCCATGGCTAGGGTTCTGATGAGGCTTAGCGGCGATTGCGCTTCTTTGGTGGTGACGATGTTGAATTGAGTGGTCAGGGAGACTCATGGCACCTCCAAGAAACTTGATATGTGATCAATTGGGAAATTGGGGTCTCCTAGTCTGACCTTTCACCTCAATCAATGTCTGCCGTAGTGATGAATCGAGAATATAGTCTTCCGACCACTCAGTGAATCAATTAATCGATTTGCAAATGTGTTGAAGTATGCAGGAGGGTGTTTACATCATTGATTTTGAGATTGAGGGGTCTCGGCATAGAGTTTCATCAAGGTAAGGTTTCGTCCATGGTTCACTGATGGTTAGAGCTTTCTAGCAATGATAGGAGCCTGATGAAGCGCTTGAGAACAAGGTGGTATGCGCACGAAGCAAGGTAACCCATAAATTTCATGGCATGGCATTTCATTTTAGGTCTAAGTTTGATGTTCTTGGTGAGGATGGATATAGCCATGAATCTGACCAGCATATCGTATAGTATGGTTCTTGCCTTAATTGTCGAGCCCACTGCTTATTACAGTTGCTTGATGATTTTTTTGAGAGGGGTATTTGTAGGAATAGCTTAAGGGTTTGGTATGGATGTAGCTGTGATTTACCATGGTGGAGGTTTATTTTGAGTGATTATAGACTGGAGAGGCATGACAGCATATCCCTTAAGATGACTTATTTTTAGCATGGCAAGAGGGGTTTGGCAACAGTTTGGTGGTGAGGCAGTGAGGCAACATATCACCTTGGATGGTTTGGTTTTGATAAGGCAAAGAAGGGGTATGGTTGAGATTAAATGGCAGGAGGGTCATGATAGGGGCTGTCTTTAGGTGATTATAGGCTGACAATAATTAGGTAGCACAGTAGTTTGTAAGTTCTTAGCTTTGGCAAGGCAAAAGAGAGAAGTGGCTGAGGTTTAATGGCAGCTGTATGGATTTGTCTTAGGCAATGTATGGGTATGGTTGAGGCTTGTTTATGTGTTTATAGGCTGATGAGAATTGGGCAGCATAACGGTTTGGTTTGGCTTGGTTTTGGCAAGGCAAGAGAGGGGTTTAGCAATGGCTTAGGTGGTGATGCAATGGGGCTGATGAAGTTGATGAAGAGACACCATTTGAGTGCTTATTCTCACTCAAAAGGGTTTCATTCCAGGGAGCTTATTCTCTCCCTGGATGGTCTTCACAAGGCATGCCTCAGAGAGCTTATTCTCTCTCTGAGGTGGCTTCAGATGATCTTTAATCCAGAGAGCTTATTCTCTCTCTGGATGGTCTTCATGGCCTGAGGCATTGAAAGGTACCTGCTGTCCTTTGACAATTTCATTGATATGTTGTGTTGTTGTTGTTTTTTTTTATCTCATTAAACTTTGTTATTTGTACAGTAAAAAAAAAAGGGAAGAGAAAGGAAGAAGCAAACAAGTCTAATGAAGTGCTGGGGCAAACAGGAAAAGAAAGGAAAAAAAGGTAAAAGAAATATAGAGAGAGCAAACTGTATATATTGCACTAACACTCATATGCCTTGATCTCTATGAACAAAGAGACCAAGACATTTGCTTAAACTTACATTTTGTAGTTTCAACAAACACCAAGCTTTTCTATTTTTCTCTCACACTGATCACAGGAGTCTTCTTGTTTCCTCTCTATTCCTAGGTGCTCAACGCATGAGCTGTGCAGTGCAAGTATGAAGAGTTTAAGATGCTATGTAAAGGGGATCAAAATGGCTTCTCTCTGTGTATTCTTTGCTCTTCTCTCTCCCTTCTCTCCTCCTTTTTTTTGCATGGTCTGGGGGTTTATTTATAGGAAATGAGGGGTGTGGCATGTAGCAGGATTTTTGGGACAAAAATACCCCTGGGGGCGTTTCTGACTTTTCACAGCAGTTGACACTGTGGCATTTACTGCCTCACCCAACTGCTAGCTACTCTTCATGGTATATTTTGATTTTCTCCCGTTTATTTTCTTCTGGTTTCAGTGAGAAAAGATTTGTCATCCATCCTGAGTTTTACCTAGCCACTGTACATCATTCTTCTCATTATGATTCACTAATCATATGCAGAATCAGGAGCATTGGTCCTATTGCTTGCACTGTAGTGAGATCATCTTGCCAAGGTAGAATGATGTGATCCATATCTTGTGTTCACCCTTCTATAGAATCTGTAATTTGACATTTATGATGCTTGTTTTCATCAATTTTTTACTTAATTTCCTTTTGCTTCTGCCGAGATTCTATAATGACAACACTTCAACATTTTAACCCACAAAAATACTTATGTATAGTTTACTTTCCTTCTTTTCTTTTTGTCAAAACAAAGTCACTTTCTATTTCATACATAAAGGGGTTCTGCATAAGAATATATTCCATTCTTCAGAAGGAACAATCTTCCACATGGGCCTAACACCAGAATCATATTTCCCTCTTGTGTCATATCTGTTTCACCATCGGTTATTATCAAAGTCATTCTTCCTTTATTTGGATTTGGAATCTACGCTTGTATTAGTGAGGAATGTTGCCTTTCCATGACAAGTGGGTCCCACCTCTTGGTTGTGTTCTCTGACACAGTGATGAGGGAGATGGTTGCTTATGTATCATCCAAAAGAAAGAAAAAAAATCATCAATGAAGAACAGCCATATGGATGACAATGGTGAAGCTGCCAAGCGGGGTCCCCATTTTAGTATTAATTTCCAGAAGGGAGATGGCGTGTGGGGTCCTAACAGGCAGAGGGAAGTGAGAGTAACTTTGTTTTGTGTTTGCGTGTGGTGAAGCCAATGCATGGAAGAGAAGGTGAACTGAAGGAACTTAAGCAGTGGTTGCCACCTGTCTTGGCAGGTGAGGTCTGACAAGCGGGGTCTGATCGTCAGGGGGAGAAATGAATGGAGAGTTCCACCGACTGCATTGATGGTCATGGACTGCCATTTATCGTGCGGGGTCTAGCTGTCAGTCAATTGAACCATGGTTTGGTGAAATTGGGGGAGCCTCGTCGTGTTAAGCAATTCCTGTGATGTGCGAGACCTGGATTGTTATCTGACAGGTGGGGCCAGATAGTCAGAGATTGACAAAAGGGTCCAGGTGTTCGTCTTGACTCTCAATCGCATAATCCTGAGTTTGGGGAATTGGTGAACCAAGTCGGAAGGGGGGAATCGGCGCCTCTCGTTGAACCTATGGTTGTCCAGTGATCGTCAGAGACGGAGAATGGCAGGTGGGACCATGGTGTCAGGTCCATCGCGCGAATTTTGAATCCCGGAAAAGAGGGGGATGAGCGACGAGGGTCTGATGTGGCTCGAGTCTGTGTTCGCGAAGAGGAGAAGAAGGTTCTGACAGTGGGCCCCACGTAGAAAAATAAAGAGAGGAATGGGCCGAGACTGAAACGGGCTGTCGTGGGCTTCCTTTATTTTTTATTTTGAATGGGACATTGATTTTAATTGGGCCGACACTTCTGATGGGCCTTGTATTAACAGATTTCATATTATTAACGAAAACAAAATTTCATTAATAAAAGTAAAATTTTGTTAATACAGAGCTCTGAAATCTATTAGGCATCCATTTGCATTCTAATCATGGGGCCGTTCTTTATCAGCTTACACAAATTCTGCATGTCTTTTTCCGTGTATCCTTGAATGGGTCTCTTACGTTTCCTCACGTCAATCTGCTTATGTCTTGAATTACGGATTTGATCCCATATAGCAGTATGGCCACTTTTTAGGGTCAAACACCTGCATGTATGAATTGTTATATTATGTATATATGATACATGACTGTGCATAGGATGGATTGTTATCTCATGACATGCATATTAAATGGTTTATATTATTGTGGCTGAATTGTGATATATGGTATGGCTGTGCTAATTGTGTGATGAATAGCATTTACATCTTTGGAAAGCGGAGTCGCGACCGTCTTTCCAAGGGCCGTGAGATAAGCGCTTATGTTCCGGGACTCATGACTATGAGGGAGTAAATGTTCTCAGCAATTGAGTACTATTTGGTTGTATTGATGGAAAGGAAATGACTTGGCTGATTGGTAACCAGCCTAGTATTGTGCATGGATAGGTGTCCAACAAGTGCCGGCTTTTGTATGAATTGAATTGGCAGATTTCGGATAATCGTTGTTAGCTGGCCTTGCATTGCATAGCATGAATTGCTAACTGTTTTATGAATAAACTGTGCAAACTATGTTCTTATATATCAAACAGTGTGTATTTAGTTTCGCAACATGAGAGTCCGGGTTCATGCGTGGCTGGCTGCACTGAGAAATGGTTTCCTTTCTCACCGTACCATGTTTTCATGTTTTCATGGCTAGCGAAGTAAGCCGTGTACATTGAACATGCTATGTTTTGTTGTACTGTTGTTGTGAGCTACTTGTATTATTTGTGCTTGTATATGTGTAAAACTGAAGTTTGATGCTTGTCTTGGGCTATTATTTGTGGGATCCAAGTTGGGAAAAGATGATAATATTGTGTGAATACTTGCCTTCATGGCTGGATGCTAGTACTTACAGGGGAAACTCTGTCCAAACCTTGATTTACACATTGACAAGTATAACCTCTACTTAAGTTTTTGAACTGTTGTGTGGCTTTTAGTATGATAAAACATGGCATAGTAACTTGTGGCCCGACAGTAAGCCTTGCGGCGCGTGCGAAGCACGTGTCTGCGGCGAGAATCTGTCACGCCGCCACTGCGGGGTGTGATAGGTTTCTAAAGTGGTATCAGAGCATGGTATGACCCAACCAGACTTGTAGGATGTCTGAGTGGGGTAGGTCTAAGGGCCGTGGTATGTCGGGTTCCTTTTCTTTACGTGGCTGCTTGTTAACAGGTTTTGAGTTGGACAGGTTGCCATGGAACGTGGAGTTGGACAAGGAAGCAGGGCACGTGAGCATGACCCCCTCAATCGTGTTGATGATGAAGGTCTCGAGTCAAATCCGGATGAGCCGGTACCGGTGGAAACGGTACGTAGGCAAGCTGCTATTGATGTTAGACTGCTGGCAACATATGAACAAGGCCGCCATTTAACTCATGAACTTGGAGCAGTGCCAACAGTCCCAGTGAATGAAGCCAATGAGTTCAGGCGGCTATTGGCTGACTTTGGTAGCCAGCACCCGCCACGGTTTGATGGCACAGGCGGGTACAAAGCGGCAGAAGAATGGTTGAAAAGTATTAATAACAAGTTTCAATTGGTTAGAGTACCGGATGCAAATAAGGTTGAGCTGGCCACTCCGTACTTGGAGAACTCGGCTAGATTTTGGTGGAAAACTGCAAGAAGGAGTTTTACCGGTGAACAATTAAGAATACCATGGCAGTGGTTTGAGCAAGTGTTTACTAGAAGGTACTTGAGTTCTGCCCAAAAAGAGAAGTTGAGGCAGCAATTTCTCACTCTTACCCAGGAAGGCATAACCGTGAGGCAGTACAATGACACATTTGTTGAGCTGTCTCTCTATGCACCGGATGTGACCGGTGATGAGTACTTGTATCGCAGGCAGTACCTAAACGGGCTTGACCCATATATTGCCCAAGCGTTGGATGCTACGGGGGAAATTGAAGTGCAAGAACTGATGGATCGTGCTAAAAGAATGGAAGGGCACGAGAAAAGAAAGTCTAGTTGGGGGCAGACCAGAAATGTTAAGCCCAAGTTTGTAAAGCCGGTTCCATTTAATAAGCCGGTTTCTAATGTAAAAGGAATTCAATCTTCTGCACCAGTGCAAATCAAGACTGGAATGGGTAATCAAACTCAAAAGGCATGGTGTCGTACATGTAATAGTCCCCATCCAGAGGCACAATGTCGAGTTGCTAAAGGTTTGTGTTTTAATTGTGGAGAAAGCGGGCATTGGAAGAATGAGTGCCCGAAAGTGCAACAAGGTTTCGTGAGAGGAGGACCTGCCTTTGGGATGGCGGGTAGAGGGCGTGGGAACCCTGCATGGCGGGGTGGCAGAACGGGCGGTCGTGTGGCCGTCCATGCTGTGGAAGTGATTGAAGGGGTACAAGATGAGATAGAGCAAGAAGCTGACCCAAGTTCAACTGCACCCACCGAACTTATGACAGGTAATGTTTTTATTTCAGGTCAGAGGGCTTTTGTGTTGTTCGATACGGGGTGTAGTCATTCGGTCGCGGCGAGGGATTTCGTGGAGAGTTGCGGCTGGCCGACTAAGTTGCAAGAGAGAGCTCTCAGTGTTCAGACTCCACTTGGTCATTTTAAAGATGTGCTGCAATGTTGTAAAGGTCTCAAAGTATTGATAAGTGGGCGGGAGTTGGAAATTGATATGCTTGTTCTCGATATAGCCGGGTATGATGCACTACTCGGTTTTGATTGGCTGACTCGGCATCATGCGGTGATAGATTGTGCAAAGCGGCTGGTCCGATTTCAAGCTGGCAGTCCAGTCCCTTGTGTATTTAAATGCAAAGCTATTGGAGACCCTATGATAATTATTTCAGCGGTGGAAGCGTGTAACCTGGTTCAGGCCGGGTGTGATGCATATTTGGCTGCCATTATTGGTGAAGCAGCTGAAGAAAAAGCAAGTATTGATACTATTGCTGTAGTGAAAGAGTTTAAAGATGTGTTTCCTGATGAGATAGCTGGAGTACCACCTGATAGAGAAGTGGAATTCGACATTGAGTTGCTGCCGGGTACCACTCCAATATCCAAGACCCCATATCGGATGGCCCCAGCTGAAATGAAAGAGTTGAAAGTGCAATTGGAAGAGTTATTGGCAAAGGGTTTCATTAGACCCAGCAGTTCACCGTGGGGAGCCCCAGTTTTGTTTGTAAGAAAGAAAGATGGTACTTTGCGGCTGTGTATAGATTATCGTGAGCTAAACAAGGTGACGGTGAAGAACCGCTATCCTTTGCCACGCATTGATGATCTGTTTGATCAACTGCAAGGATCATCGGTGTATTCTAAGATTGATTTGAGAACGGGCTATCACCAGCTTAAGATACGCCCCAGTGATGTAGAAAAGACAGCCTTCCGTACGAGGTACGGGCATTATGAATTTCTGGTTATGCCGTTTGTCTTGGCGAATGCACCAACTGCATTCATGGATCTTATGAACCGAGTGTTTAAAGAATTTCTGGATGCCTTTGTTGTGGTTTTTATTGATGATATTTTGATTTACTCTCGATCATTTGAAGAGCATGCTAAACATCTCAGGATTGTATTGAGTAGGTTGAGAGAATGCAAGCTGTATGGCAAATTTTCCAAGTGTGATTTTTGGCTAAGTAAGGTGGCATTTCTAGGCCATGTAATTTCTGGAGAAGGATTGGTTGTGGACCCATCAAAAGTGCAGGCAGTGACGGAATGGAGCCAACCGAAATCGGTGAGTGAGATAAGAAGTCTTGGGTTTGGCGGGGTACTATAGGCGTTTTGTGGCTGGATTCTCTCAAATTTCCAAGCCACTAACAGAATTGTTGCATAAGGGAGTAAAGTTTGCATGGGAAGAAAGGCAAGAGAAAAGTTTCCAAGAGTTGAAAAATCGGCTTGTGACAGCGCCGGTTCTTGCTATGCCGGTTTCAGGGCGGGATTATGATGTATATACTGATGCCTCTAGGTCGGGTTTGGGATGTGTGCTGATGCAAGAAAAGCATGTAATAGCCTATGCATCAAGGCAGTTGAGGCCGCATGAGCAGAATTATCCGACCCATGATTTGGATCTAGCGGCTGTCATCTTTGCACTTAAAATTTGGCGGCATTACTTGTATGGAGTTAAGTGTAAAGTCTATACAGACCATCAGAGTTTGAAATATATTTTCACACAAAAAGAACTGAACCTGAGACAAAGGCGTTGGCTAGAACTTATGAAAGATTATGATTTGGAGATATTGTATCATGCCGGTAAGGCTAATTTAGTGGCTGATGCATTGAGTAGGAAGAGCCGAATGAATGCAGTGACTTTATTAACACAGGAGTCAAGGTTTCTTGAGGAAATGAGGCGTATGGAGTTGCAGGTTGGAGTATCACATGAACTCGGGCAACTGATGTTGAGCCGGGTCCAAACAGTGAGTGTTACATCTCCCGTACTTATGACAGTAATGTTGGCTGCCATAGAGGTACAACCTGATTTACATGATAGAATTCAGGCAGCCCAAGTAATGGATGATAATTGCAAGAGATTCAAAGAAAGAGCAATAGCTGAGAAGGAGACCCTGTTCCGTGTAGATGAAAGCGGTGTTTTGCGGTTCAGAAATCGCATTTGTGTGCCAAATGATGCGGGAATTAAGGCGTTGATCTTGTCTGAGGCGCATGAATCGGGGTATGCATTACATCCAGGTGAGGTGAAAATGTATCAAGACTTGAGAAAATATTTTTGGTGGCCTGGCATGAAGAAAGAAGTGGCTCGATTTGTTGAGAAGTGTTTAATCTGTCAGCAAGTAAAGGCCGATAGAAAGAAAAGTGCGGGATTGTTGCAGACTTTGAGGCGGCCAAAGAGCAAATTTGAGTCTATTACAATGGATTTTGTATCTGGTTTTCCAAAAACAAAAGGAATGATTGAGGCAGTGTGGGTGATAGTGGATCGGCTGACCAAGGTAGCCCGCTTTATACCGATTCGGGCTGATGTTGCGGCTAAGGAATTGGCTGAAATATTCCTTAGAAATTTTTGCAAATATCATGGCTGTCCACAGGAAATAATTTCAGATAGAGATGGCCGGTTTATATCTCATTTTTGGAAAAGTTTTCAAGAGGCTATGGGTACAAAGCTGAAGTTCAGTTTAGCACATCACCTGCAAACTGATGGGCAGTCGGAGCGCACTATACAAACCCTGGAAGACATGTTGAGGGCGTGTGCATTGAGTTTTGGTGGCTCATGGCTTGATCACTTGTATTTGGCTGAGTTTGCATACAACAATAGCTTTCATTCCAGCATTGGCATGCCGCCGTATGAGGCGTTGTATGGGGAGCCATGCCGTACACCGTTATGGTGGCAACCCAGGGGCAATTTTGTCCCAACTGGACCTGAGTTAGTGGCTGAAAATTCCGACAAAACAAAGGTGGTCTTGAGTAAGCTAAAGGCAGCACAAGATAGACAAAAGCGGTATGCCGATGTGCATAGGCGACCGGTTGAATACAAGGACGGAGAAAGGGTGTGGCTGAAGGTTTCTCCCATGCGTGGAGTGTACAGGTTCGGTGTGACTGGGAAGTTAAGTCCCAGATATGTTGGCCCTTTTTCGGTGGAAGAAAGAGTTGGAGCCGTTGCTTATAAATTGAAGTTGCCGGATGAGTTGAACCGTATACATCCAGTTTTTCATGTGTCACAACTAAGACGGTTTGTTGGAGACCCATCTCATTTGTTGGATTATTCTCAGTTGCATCTTGGTGAAAACTTGACTTATGAAGAGGCCCCTATGAGAATTCTGGACAGTAGAGAACAACGGTTGAGAACCAAAGTCATTAGGCTGGTACTTGTGCAGTGGGGGCGGCACTCAGAAAAAGAGGCAACTTGGGAGCTTGAGAGCACGATTAGAGAGCGTTACCCTGAGTTGTTCGTGAGTTCGGGGACGATTCGTTCAGAGGACTGAACGAATTCTTAAGGGGGGAGGAATGTGAGATACGGATTTCTGACGGTGTCCCTGTCATGTAAACACCATGCAACCAGGCCTTAGAGCGTGGGGGAAATTCAGGGGTTGGTAAATACTGTACTATATGTTAGTCCAAATTGCATCCTGTCTATTAGGGGGGTGGTGATGTTTGAGACCTTGACTGACCAGAGACCTATGTAATGATGCCCCCGTCCCTGTTCAGACACTAGTGCAGTCATGTAAAGCGTGGTTGGAAAAGGTATAAGTCCCGCTATGGTAACGGTTGCCTTACAATCAGACTATGTGTATATGTTGCATCATGTATGCCAAACTGAAATCAATTATTGCGTGGTATAATGACATGGTATGATGACCCAAATTGTGATGAAATTGATGGCCAAATTATGCTGTAACGCATGACGGTTACGGCCGGTCTGCGTGTGCGGTGGTTAACGTAGCTGCCCAGTCATGAAATCGGTACTTAGGCATGTATGGTTGCATGCACTGGAGGTGTCCCATGCATGTTGCACTGGAATTGTCCAGTGGCGACCCTTGGAGCTGGCCAAGGGACAGTCCAACCTGGTTTAACCAGCCCCAATAGCTGCATGACACCAAGCTGCTTAGTCATTAGGCAGGGTGAGAGAGTTTGATGACACCTGGTCCCCACCCCTTAACCTCTCTCTCTGGCCCAATTGTGTGGACAATTATGCCCTTCTCCTTGCCAAATTCGTATCTGTTCTGTTCATTACCAAAACAGGCCATTAGAGCTTAGTTTTGAGGCATTAGACAGTGGAAAGTAGTGCTTGGGACATAGCTGGACAGTTGGAAAGATAAAGAACAAGGTTGCTTGCATGGTTTTGGCCCTGGTTTACCCAAAACAGGCTGGGAAGTTCATGACGATGCATGAGTCGTGTATAGCGGCTGGTTTCAAAACTCAAACAGACCTTAGGGATGATGATTATGGTGCATTGCATAGTCTTGTTGGTGCACCCTAACTGACCATGTACTAATGAGCACCATAGGTCTGGTGTTGGTCGGTAATCAAACCATGAAGCGGTGTGGCGAACACCCGCAAACCAGTCACGCAATGGTGTTTGGCTTGGTGCCTTTACCACATAATTGCATGAGTTACAGGCAGTTCTTATGCATGACTGTGACATAGGTTCTGTTAAATTGAACCAGACCCTGAGCAAAGTGAATCGGTGGACTTGAGCGGTGAAGCAGGCGCTTCGCAGCAGTGAACGGCGGGCAAAGCGGTATAAGGTTTGAGGTGCGGATTTCCCCTAGACCCTAACTCTTGTTGTTGTGCTAAACTTTAAAGTATATTATGCATGTTGCTTGATGTTTTGCATGACTTAGCATATAGCCTGCATGTATGAATTGTTATATTATGTATATATGCTACATGACTGTGCATAGGATGGATTGTTATCTCATGACATGCATATTGAATGGTTTATATTATTGTGGCTGAATTGTGATATATGGTATGGTTGTGCTAATTGTGTAATGAATAACATTTACATCTTTGGAAAGCGGAGTCGCGACCGTCTTTCCAAGGGTCGTGAGATAAGCGCTTATGTTCCGGAACTCATGACTATGAGGGAGTAAATGTTCTCAGCAATTGAGTACTATTTGGTTGTATTGATGGAAAGGAAATGACTTGGCTGATTGGTAACCAGCCTAGTATTGTGCATGGATAGGTGTCCAACAAGTGCCGGCTTTTGTATGAATTGAATTGGCAGATTCCGGATAATCGTTGCTAGCTGGCCTTGCATTGCATAGCATGAATTGCTAACTGTTTTATGAATAAACTGTGCAAACTATGTTCTTATATATCAAACAGTGTGTATTTAGTTTCGCAACATGAGACTCCGGATTCATGCGTGGCTTGAACTAAATACCGCACTGAGAAATGGTTTCCTTTCTCACCGTACCATGTTTTCATGGGTTCCAGGTTTTGGGCGGTGTGGGCTGAAGTGCTAGCGAAGTAAGCCGTGTACATTGAACATGCTATGTTTTGTTGTACTGTTGTTGTGAGCTACTTGTATTATTTGTGCTTGTATATGTGTAAAACTGAAGTTTGATGCTTGTCTTGGGCTATTATTTGTGGGATCCAGGTTGGGAAAAGATGATAATATTGTGTGAATACTTGCCTTCATGGCTGGATGCTAGTACTTACAGGGGAAACTCTGTCCAAATCTTGATTTACACATTGACAAGTATAACCTCTACTCAAGTTTTTGAACTGTTGTGTGGCTTTTAGTATGATAAAACATGGCATAGTAACTTGTGGCCCGACAGTAAGCCTTGCGGCGCGTGCGAAGCACGTGTCTGCGGCGGGAATCTGTCACGCCGCCACTGCGGGGTGTGACAATGGGATGTTTCCATATTGAAGAGAATTTGATGTGTATCAGAAGAAGGAAATTTGAAGATTTAGGACATCAATTTTTTATAGTAATTTTTATTACTAAATTGGCTAGTTGCTTTATGTAATGTTTGTCTATTTATCTTCTATTTTTTCCTCAAACAATGTATCTCAAAAGTTTCAAAAAATAAATAATAAAGAGTGTGTGTGTGTGTGCGGAGGATGTAGGCACCAAGTTGGAGCTGAATCTCATTAAATCTCGTGTCTCTTGTATCTAATTGAGTGATTATTATTTAGAGTTTCGTGTGCTGACTAATCCTAAGAGGCACAGTTCTTGTGCAGTTGTGCTTGGATTATGCCTCCTCAAACCAAAAACTTAAGTTACGCTGCGTAGACGCTTGAATTCTTAACAAAAGGGACCTTCCAAACAACACCTCGATCTAGAGATTCGCTCCATTTTGCACATTTTTTGATCCTTCAGTCCGGAAAACTCTCCCATCCACATCCCTCGTCGATGATGGTAGAGCGGAAAACACCCCCAGCGGATAGACGATCTAGACGGAGGTAAGATTGTTAGAAAATGCTTCATTTTAATTTTTGTGACTAATTACACCTAATTAATCCAATTAAAACACAAGCAAAAGGGATCTAGTGCTCAAGTTCAAATTCAACACAAAGAGAAAGGTATAAGAATTGTACCTCCCGCGAAATCGTATTCGCGGGGCTCGACCACGGCATGGAGTCGATGGGATGCGCTCCAAGCTCCTCCACCAAGGTTGATGGCCGCCTCGAGTCCACCTAGAGGTTAACCACCTCCTTGCAACCCTTGTGCTAGCAAGAGGAAGGAGAGAGGCTAATCCAAAGGTTTCCTCTCTTCTAATTAGTCTATACTTTAATGGAGAAGGAAAATTTGTGCTCAACACATGAGCTAATGGTGGATTAAGAGCAAGAGAAGAGGAAGAAAATCTCAATTTTCTTCTCTAATTTTCGTCCAAAATAGAAGGGGCAAGATGGAGGCTAAGGTGGCTAGTGTTTCTCTCTCTAAATGGTCCCCCTTTTATAACCAACCACTCTCATGACAAGTTGCAACTATTTACAACTTTGCCACTTGCCCTACCTGAATTTTAATGGGCTCAATAGCCCATTTATCATGTATTAAATGGTCCATTAATTCATTAATTAATGATCCATGTAATTGCTCTTTTATTGCACCTCAAATTGGACTTTTAAATAACAATTTAAATAGAAGCCCAAATAGCTCATATAAATAAAATATGTTGAACATAATTAATTATTAACTTATTAATAATTAATATAGGATTAGCCAATGCATTAATTTATTTCTATATGATCCCTTTGACTTAATTAATTATACGGTCCGCAACGGTATATAATTAATTAGTCAACTCATCATATTTTCGCAATACACACTGTTGCGAATAAACAAATAATGCACTTTATGGTTAAAGCTCTATTTGTGTGACCCTTTGAGGATTTATGCTATGTTGGACATGGAATTAAATCATTATTTAATTCCAATAATCATAAGCGGTATCTAGCAACACGTTATGATTTCCAATTCGAATAAATAATGTACTGCTACAATATTTAAATCATGCATAAGAGAATAAAAGTATTTCTCTATTTTGATTCTTATGACTCACGATATCATCATATAATCCAAGATAGGAATGTGTCATTCTTGCAGATTATACGTTTCTTGATCTAGAGTTGATCTCTTAGTTGCGCGCATACGATCCAACTCCATCAAGGGGCCCAAACAGATATCGTCACTCACTAAGTGGATTAATGAGGGACATACGGTTTTCTTGATGATTAGCTTTTCCTCGCACAATTCAAGAGAACATAAATAAAGTCCCTTGTCGGAAATCAGCGGTAGACAATATTTATTGAATCTATCCTCATGTGGAAAAGATAAACATCTCAAACTTAGAACCAAAATTATAACGAAATAAATAATGACACATAACACAATCCATATATTTATTTCGTTGGGTCAAGTCCTGTACTATGTTCCATAACATATACATATGCAATTAAGTTGGTAACTCTTTACTTATGATTAGTAGAACATAATCATCACTTAACTTGCATACTAATCTTATATGGTAATTAATGTTCATTTGTTAATTATCAAGATTATGGACCGTTTAGATTTATTATTGTCATTCTATAGAATGATCTACAGAGATCTACAATTCAGATCCTCAACCTGAATAATCTGTCAATAATAAATCTAGGAACAGATGATAAAATATCATCCATAACATAAACTAATATTTAAGTCATCAAATTATTGACTTCTAGGACACAACTCCAACAAGGATTTCCACGGAGACGACGCTCGAGTTGCAGAGAAGCTTCCCTATTGGCATTGTTAGGATTTGTAGAGAGACTTGGATTTCTATTTTTTCTATTTTTTTTTCATTTACTCAAGTGGCGTAAAGATATAAGAAGGGTTTAGGACTTGGGGGCCATAGGGAAAGAGAACAAAAGGCAAGGAAGACTCGAGGCACCTCTTCATTTTCTCCGTTATTTTTTTTTGCTATTTAACAATTTTAAATATGTAGAATGCTATATGCGAAAATGAAATAACAAAAACGACACACCCTATTTCGTTTATTGTTCCGTTTATTTATCACAAAATACCGCTTATTTTGTTTTCTGTTTAGTTTTATTAACGAAACACATTTCGCTTCCGTTATTTGTGTCGTTATGCTTTAACGTTACGGGCAGAACATGTTTTTCTTTTCCGTTGACAAGTGTATATGTAGTTGCTTAGAATAGCAAAATTGTGACGGTTAGTTTAGGCATTGCTACATAAGGGATGAACGAGAGCTAAGAAAAAGAAGTGTAACTACATTACCTTGCTCCAGTAGCGGCTGCTGGGTGAACGATGGAAACAGAAGAAAGCCAAAGATCCTCTAGGCTTAAAATTAGGAAACTATTAGTTAGCCTCGAAATCGAGATGTAACGAAGAAACACCAACAAATGAATTTATTTTCCAACAATGTCCTTGATTTATTATTACAATATTATTCTTCCAATTCAGACTAAAGGACAATATTATCTTTTTATCTATTAAAGAGAAGGTTACCACCGTTTACTCTCATGTATGTGAGGATAAGTTGCACAGTTCAGCTAATCCATAGGTGTATCAGAGCATCCCAGGTGCAGCCTCGAGCGAACAAGCCACAACCCACAACCCACAAGTGGCCATAAATTATTATTTTATGATGGAAAGGAAGCCACAAAATAGAATATCCATTTCTCCAACAAATTACAAAAGAAAAGAAAGAAAACCAGAAATCATAAATCCAACGTCTTTCAGTTCACTCGAGTCTCCACTGCCTCCATCTCCATCTCCATCTCCATGAGAATGAGAGCGTTAGGCTCTCTCACGTCGCCTTCGCCTTCTCCTTCTCTCCATCCAAGCCCCAATCCTACTCCCTCTAAACCCAACAACCTTTCCAATCCTCGCTTATCCCTTGTACGAATCGAAGCCAAGACCGCCATTGCAATACCCAGAGCTCAGAAGAACCCAGATTACAAAGGAGCCCACAAAGAAGAGGACTCGGCTCACGTGCGTTGCGATGTGCACGTGCACGTCATCTCTTGGCGCGAGAGAGCGGTTCATGCCTCCATTTTAGTCCATGCTGACGTCGACTCCGTCTGGAGCGTGCTCACTGATTACGAAAGGCTTGCTGATTTCATTCCCAATCTCGTCTACAGGTGCCTTCTTTTCTTTTTCCACCTTTAAATTATTTAATTGTTTCAGTTCTTTTTTTGTTCTTTCACAAAAACGCCCCTAGAATTTTTTCAATTTGCATTTCTTTTCTCTGTACCAGTGGAAGGATACCATGCCCGCATGAAGGCAGGATATGGCTAGAACAAAGAGGTCTCCAGAGAGCACTTTATTGGCACATTGAGGCACGAGTAGTACTGGATCTTCAAGAGATTCCTAGTTTGGTAATTTATATTTGTTCAAATAGGCGCTACGTTCATTTTTTACTTAAAAAGGTACTGAAATTTTTATTATTTTGGATAGGCTAATGGTCGTGAGCTCCATTTCTCCATGGTTGATGGGGATTTTAAGAAGTTTGAAGGAAAGTGGTCCGTCCAACCCGGGACAAGGTGTCTACTTTTTTATTTCACTTGTATAACTTATTTGTATCTGAACCAGTACCGCATTATTCCAAACTGCTCAAACATACTTGTACCAACTTAGTAAGAGTCACCAGTGCTGTACCAGTTTTTATAAGAAGAAAATGCCTCATTATCATTCTATATAACATTTTCTCCTCAACCAATCCTTCAATTCTGAACAGAAATACCATATCAAAATGGCACATTGCACTTAAAATCTTATTTACAGTGAAACAACTCCAACTATGGAAGCAGTGGCAGAGCCACATTGATGAGTGTGACCCTATTTACAAAAAAAAACAAATATCTTACATATAAAAAAAATATACGTACTACATGATTTTTTTCCCCAGGTACACAGATATGAACCCATAAATAGTCATATGATGTTTTTATTCTTAAATTCATTGAATATATTGAACTGAGAATTTTCCAGCCCCGCCACTGTATGGAAGCAACTCCAAGTTTGTATAACCTGAAAATTAAAATCACATACATTTTTATTTTGTTCAAGGTAACCACCATAGCACTATTTTAATGTTGTTTCTTGTCATATTGCTACTTATTTAACTAAGTAGGCCTGGCACAGCAAAATTATCATACGAGGTAAATGTCATACCAAGGTTCAACTTCCCAGCTATTCTTCTGGAGAGAATAATCAGATCCGACCTTCCAATAAACCTCAAGGCATTAGCATTCTGGGCTGAGAAAAAATGTGGAGAAATCATCAATGCAAATGATGCTGCCATAGATCCGAAGGTGCCTGTCTCTGGTCTTAAGGACTTGTCTGACATTGAAAGATTGAATGGTGGTGCTGATCTTAAAACAGATGATTCTTTAAGTGGGAAAAAATGGGGCATTTATGGAAATACATGCAGCATTGACAGACCTTGTGTGGTAGATGAAATACATCTTCGCAGATTTGATGGACTTTTGGTAATTTATTTCTTAAAAAAGTCTGATTTCTTCTAGGACCTTTTGTAAATAACCACCTACTAACTATTTACAGAAATACCAATTGCCCAGGTCCTTGTTAGTAATATTTATCATTTATATCAGGACGATTAATTACCCTATGATAATATATAATTCCCTAGTATAATCTTTCTTGGATAAGAGTGCTCATTCCATTTGTAAATGAAAATTTCTTCAATAATCAACTAAGAGCTTAAGAGATTACATTCAATAAGTCGGAGTGATGAATAATGTGCCCTTTTTGGTTCAGATTTGTAACCTATAGCAAATAAACTTCTATTCTCATAAAATAAAATTTAGGGGAAAATTATCATTCTGTTTGAGATGAAGCTAATATAAAAGTTTTAGCGAGTACAACAGTCACGGGCCTTTTCTGTTATAGCAATAACTGATGGTTATTTGCCAACTTCCATACTGGCTGAAATACATAAATACGCAGGAAATTATAAATAACTTCCAAGACTTAACCAAAATAAATAAGGGAGATGGATTGTAATACGGTTGTTTTTATTTTTTAAATGTACTGAAGGAAAATGGTGGGACCCACCGATGTGTCTTTGCCAGCATCACTGTGAAGGCACCAGTTAGGGAAGTGTGGAATGTGTTGACAGCCTACGAAGAACTGACTGAGTATAATATTCATTCTTTCAGTAATTTAGCTTGTAGTTATCTTCTTACTATGAAATATATGAAATATATTGTCTAAATAGGTTTTTCACCCTGCTTTATCGAACAGGATTGTACCGAACTTAGCAATTAGCAAAGTCCTCTTTCGATACAATAACAAGGTTCGCATTCTTCAGGTACTATGAATAATCCCCCCTTCTCCTTCCATTTTGATATTTATATTATATCGTATGATTAATCTACTGGCCCATATGAAATATTACAACTTCTAGTTTGTTTGCAGGAAGGGTGCAAGGGGTTGCTTTACATGGTTCTTCATGCACAAGTAATATTAGATTTGCATGAAGAATTAGAGAAAGAAATAAGCTTTGAGCAAGTTGAGGGAGATTTCAACTCTTTTCAAGGGAGGTGTGTTAGCTTTTGAATACCAATTGGTTACTCTAGAGAAAAGTCTGTAGAGAATGTTGATATGATTATTTTTTATTGACAATAAGGGTCATTATTTAATCCTTCAAGGTGGCGGTTAGAGCAGTTAGGAGATCGTCACACCTTACTGAAATACATGGTTGAGACAAAGATGCACCAAGATATCTTTCTCTCAGAAGCTATCGTTGAGGAGGTATGAAACAAATCAAATAGTGCTAGCTCTGCTGGCATAGTCTAGCACCCTATGATGCTTTTGAACTAGGTATGGTAAGAATTGGTAATAGTTACAGCTGGGGACCTTTATCGTATAAAATTCACATTGTTTGTTGTACCACAAAGCTTGTGCCATTTTTGGATTTTATTGAATGTTATTTCAGTTGTTACAGTTTGACAGCTTAATAGAAAACAAAGAGGAATTTGTGAATTTCACTAAAGATAATGCTGGAAGCTTTCTCTTGCCTCTATTTAGCTCATTAGTTAAGGCACTATGGGCTGAAGAAAAAAATGTTCAGTAATGCTTAATTGGTTAATTTAGATAATGCCCCAGTAGTTCCACAATGTAACTTTTAGTGAATTTTTTTTTTCTTTTGTTGTGAATTTAGGTTATCTATGAAGATCTGCCATCAAACCTATGTGCGATCCGTGATTATGTAGAAAAAGCAGAACTTCTTCGGACTGGTTCCATTGACCCTCCTGTCACACCAACCTCACCTGATCCTGACAGCTTGCAATTACTCCAGAAGAGTCTCTCTGATCAAGTCTCCATTTTCAAACCTTCTCAAAGGACCAATTCGCGAAGACCAAGAGTTCCAGGTTTACAAACCGACATGGAGATATTAAAATCAGAAATTTTGGAATTCATTTCAACATATGGCCAGGAAGGGTTCATGCCGTTGAGAAAACAGCTGAGGCTACATGGAAGGGTGGATATAGAAAAAGCGATAACAAAAATGGGCGGTTTTAAAAAAGTAGCTGGGCTGATGAACTTATCTCTGGCTTACAAGGATAGAAAGCCCAACGGTTATTGGGACAGTTTGGATAATTTGCATTTAGAGGTACTCCTATAGTCTTTATATGATGTGCTGATTTTTTCCCCCTTAAAATATGAAAAGCTCTTGGAATCTCGTGTTGAATTTAAGGTCTAGTTTGTTAAAATGATCTTTAAAAATTACAGATTAGAAGATTTCAGAGCAATTGGGGAATGGACCCTGCATATATGCCTAGCCGAAAATCTTTTGAGCGTGCAGGTAATCTGAGATTATCGAAGTATTTGTTTATTTAAAATTCAAATTAAATTTATCTTTGGCAGTTGGCTTTTGTGTTTATTTTTTTGTCATTCAATGTAGTCTGCCTATAAATATTTTCCCCTTCCTATATACTTTCTTCCTAAATAGGTAGGTATGACATTGCACGAGCACTGGAGGGTTGGGGAGGGTTACTGGAAGTATCACGCCTGCTCTCTCTCCAACCGAGGCAACCCAGGAAGAGGTCCAATTCTGACCCCATTGATTTAAAACTAGGCAACATCAATGGCAGCAAAATTGTTGCGAACAAGACGAGTGCTTCTCATGAAGCACAGAAATGGCTTATGAAATTTCAAGATTTAGATATTGACTAAGGAAACTATCATTGCAAAAAGAAAAGAAAAAAAAATAGAGTAGGGGTTATTCTGTTTGGCAGCAACTTAAGTCATTCTTAACTGAGTTAAGTCACCAAACATGTCTTAAAATTGAATTGATAAAGTTACTTAACTGCTGACTAGGATTTGAAGTTAAGAAAAAAAAAACAGATGACATGGCATCTTAAACTAAGACGCCATCAGAGGCGTCTTAATTTAAGAATCGCGGACTGATGGATGTAATTTACGCTGTTGCCCTCGTCTCGTATGAGCAAGAAATTAATTATTCTAGGCTATCTTCCCAAATTAACTTCAAAGTATAACACATCATACAAAAAAGTTAATGCAATGAGAAATTGGACGGTCTATTAATATGATTTAAGATGAATTATGACGATAAGAAGATAAATGATGAAATCATAGTTGTCCAGGGAGACAGTATCTCTTACTCATATGCTATGAAAAATAACTCAGTGGAAGCCATGTGACGACAAACGCATATAAAAATAAAATAAAATAACGAGTGGGCATTTTAGTCTTTTTACATCTAAGAACTAATACGCTAAACATAAATGACTAACTGATGATTTACGAATTCTTAATTTTTATACCAAACGCAACTTAATTTTAGTAGAGTAGGGTGACTTAAGTAGTTAAAAATTCTTAACCTACGAAATGATTCAAGTTGCTGCCAAACAGGGCCTTTCTTTTTATAATGGCTTATGAAATTTCATGATCCTTTTTTTTATAGTCTTAAATAATATAAAACATATTTAAAATTTTTATACATCGATGGCATTTGCATTATCTCTTTGGTGACCAATTTGATAAATTTCTCTTTGCTCATTTAGCTGTACAACAAAAAGAAAGAAATGATAGATTAAATATCAGACATGATTAGTATGATATTACCGTTCGATTTGAAACTAAAGATTTCCCGTTAAAATAAATATCAGTTTGGGTGGTGGTTATTGTTATACTGTGATTACGAATATCAAAAGAGATGATTAAGGAAAATAGTCAATTTCATTTTGAAATCATCTCTACTGAATTCTATTCTATTGAGATGAATTGAACTCTCGTAAAATGTCATTTCGATCAGACCCTAACTTTGTAACTATATATATATATATATATATATATATATATATATATATATATATATATATATATATATATATATATATATAAAGTTTAATATGCACCATAGTGCATAGGGCATTATGTGCATCACGGATTTTTTCGGAGATATTTTTATAAATTGACATATCTAATTTATATATTGAAATTTCATATCAAACCAAAATTTACAATTTTTGAGATTTTAGTACTATTTTTTTCGAATTTTTTAAAACATGCTTTTTTTGGAATGTTGTACTATTTACAATATTCCAAAAATGACATATTTTAAAAAATTCGAAAAAAATAGTAACAAAATCTCAAAAATTGTAAATTTTGGTTTGCTATGAGATTTCAATATGTACATTAGATTGGTTAAATTAGATTTGTCAATTTATAAAAATGCCCCCGAAAAAATTCGCGGTGTACGGAATGCCCTATGCACTATAGTGCATATTAAACTGAATGCCCTATGCCCGAAAAAATGCTATGCATAGCACATATGGCCTTCGTGCTACGGATTCGTTCTTGAATTTATTGTTTCAAAAAACTGATCCAAACCGTTCATTATCTTCTTCATATTGAAATCTCATTAGAATCCAAAATTTACATTTTTTTAATTTTTTTACTATTTTTCACAGATTTTTTAAAATACTTAATCTAATAAATTTTGGACCCTTCAATAACAGTGATTTTAAAAAATCTGAGAAAAATAGTAAAAAAATTTAAAAAATGTAAAATTTGGTTTCTAATGAGATTTCAATATGAAGAAGATAATGAACGGTTTGGATCGGTTGTTTGAAGTATGAAATTCAAGGACGAATCCGTAGCACGAAGGTCATCCGTGCTATGCATAGCATTTTAGCAATCCTCTCTCTCTCTCTCTATATATATATATACAGTTTTGCTATGGTCAGTTGCAACTCACCAAAGGGTCGGTGAGTCGCGCTCAAAATTCCTAAATCTAGTTCAAAATGACGGATCCAAACCGTCTAATATGATCTCTCTATTAAAATCTCCATGCATACCAAATTTTATATATTTTTTAAATTTTTAAGTATTTTCTTCGAATTTTTAAAAACTGTTGTTTTTGAACGGTTCAGAACTAATTAGATTAACGATTTTCTAAAATTTTAAAAAAATACTTAAAAATTTTGGAAAAATGAAAAAATTGGACTGCCTGGAGATTTCAATAGGGAGATCGTATTAGACGGTTTGGATCGGTCTTTTTTAACTAGATTTAGAAGCTTTGAGCGCGAATCACCGACTCTTTGGTGAGTTGCAACTCACCATAGCAAAACTCTGTATATATATATATATAGAGAGAGAGAGAAAGGTTCCGGTGCCTACAAATTTTCGCTGCCCCAAATGCCACAGATCCTGAGCCGTTAGATCTAAATTTCATAAACGGTCTGGATCAAATTCATTAGAAATGCTATCGCTTTGTAAAAAGAGAAGCCGAAGGCCGAAAGAGAAACCAAACCGTCGACAGCGCTTGCGTCGCCTCTCCCTCCGCCGACAGCTCGATCTCTTCTCAACTCTCGCTCTCTAGCTGTCTCTCTCTCCCCTCATATCTCTGGCTCTCTTCTCTTGCGATCAAAGCTTGTGCTCTTATCTCTACTGTCGCAGTCCCAAGAGAACTCGAAACCCTAGGTTCTTCACCATCTCAATAGTCGACGGAATGCTACTAAATTTGCTTTCAGAGGTTGGAGTGTCTCATTTTTTTTTTCCCTTTTTCAATCCTTCAGTGTGATATTTATTACTTGAATTTGCTTGGCAGGCGTTATAATCTGGCTTGACTTTATTCACGAAATAAATCGAGTTGGGTGTTTGAAGGTAATTGTTGGTTTTATTGGCTCACATCTTGAAATGATACTCTCTCTCTCTCTCTCTCTCTCTTCCTAACTCACACATCTTAATTAAAATACTTTGGTCAGTTTTAGCTAATCCTTCTGATACTTTTCAATGTTAAATAAAAGTGGTGCTTATAATTTTTTTAAAATAATTGATGATGTTCAGTTTTGAATTAGTGTGATGCTAATTTAAAAAACCTGATTTTCAATTTTGTATGTCATGATCCACTTTTGTTAATTGATTATGAAGAGTTTTCAAATGCAATGAGATTAAATGAAGAAATTACTACTGAGGTGGAATCTGAAAGCAATAGAGTTTAAGCTAGAAATTAGAAGTCATAGCTATTAGATCCATATTTTATCTGGGAATATACAAAAACCATCTTGAATTAGAAATCATAGCTAGAAATTATAGGTCCACTTTTAATTTGTACATGTACGTAGCTGAAATATGGATCCAATAGTTCTTTATAACATTTGAAATTGCATGCACTTAGTTAATTTTAGGTGGACGAGGATATCAAGTTGGTACAAGGAACATGCACCTTTTAAGCTAGCTGCTAGATATGGTGTCAGATCAGGTATTTAGTATGAGGTGTGATAAAAATTACTAGTGCTATCAGCTAAGGTTGCAATCGAGTCCAACTTGGGGTGTATAAAGATTAAGGCTGGAGTGAAGAAATAGACAATTATGCTTGATGCTATCAGCTTTATTTGTTTATGTATTCCTTTCTATGTGCAAAAAGATTTATAATACCTCACATGTTTTGTAGGTTGGCCAAACATACAGGATTTGCAATACTGAATGCTAGGGAATTAATATATGCTGGCCAAACATTTTGTTTTTGGTCAACTTGAATGTGAGATGAATGTAAGCTTGAACCATTTATAAATGAAATTGTTGTAAGCTTGATGTAATCTGGGTTGATGTAAATTTGCTACGAGTTTTGACATAAGTTACATTGTCCTGCATTCCTTTATGAGTACTGCAATGAGTCATCAATTGAATTATTTTATTTATTTATTATTATTATTATTATTATTTTTTTTTGAGAAACGGCCCTTAGATAGATTCGTTTAAAAAAAAAAAGAAGATTGTGATACAAGGTGCTGAGATTACAATCCAAAATCAATGATACCCACCTCTCTAAATCCTTACTACAATCTAAAAAACTTATCAAACTACGTTAAGACATAACTGACTAGAATTGAGAAATCAGAATAGAGAAATTTGAGGAATTGTTTATAGCTCATGATGGTTCAAGTAGCACAAGGATTTTATAGAAGGTTGCCTTAAGATAAGCTACCTTCACATTCTTGTTATATGCCAAAGCAACAACACCTATTTCCTAACATCTTTCATACGACATGTATACAGAATCTGTGGGGGAAAAAAAACACAACCCACACAAATCTTTAAAATAAAAAAGATCTTAAAACAACACAATGCAGTCACATTGATCTCTAATTTAATTTTTGAAAATGAAAGAATATAAAGAATTTGGAGAAGAGAAAAGAGGAAAGGAAAGAGAAATGAATTCTTGATTATTTATTGTCTTAATTGTCTCAATACATTCTATCTCCTCTGTATATAAGCTAATCCTATTACAAAACTTATGTAACAGAAAGTTAGTTATCCCTCAACAGTTACAAGAGAAAGAGTATGGTATAAGCTAATTAGTTGCTTCAGATCCTCTGAGGCTGAGCTCGTGTGTATCAGTGACCTTCAACAGATTTACCAGTATCAGCTGAAGCTGTAACAGCCCTGGTACCAGTAACTTTACTAGTATCCTTATTAGAAAATTTGTCTAGATAAAAAATGTAAGACAAATGATTCCATTTTTTTCTGATTTTTTAACATAGGGTACTTAAGGAAAACACCACTATGCTCAACTTTAACATAATACCAAGGGAACAAACAATTATACAAACCATTACAACTTGGTCAAAGAAGTAATAATAGTCAATGATAAAAGACTGTTCAATATAAAAATGAAATCAGTTTCAGTTGTTCTTTGTACACATGCAATGAATTAGTATTTTAATTAGTTTATGCACGAACTCCTTACTGTCAAGAAAATTTAATTAATGACCATCCAGGGCTTATAATCCATGTCAATAAAATTCAATCAGCATATGTAAGAGATACTCTAACCTCTGAAAGCAAATTTAGGAGCAGTTCGTCAATTGACATGGTGGAGAACCTAGGGTTTCGAGTCCTCTTGGGACTGGGACAGTAGAGGCAAGAGAACAAGCTTCAATCGAAAGAGAAGAGAGCTAGACTGACGAGGAGAGAGAGAGAGAGAGAGAGATAGAGAGGGAGAGTTGAGAAGAGATCGAGCTGTCAGCGAGGCGATGCGAGTACGGAGGCCGGCGAAGGTTTTGTTCTTCTCTTTCGCTCTACCACTTCAATTTTCACAAAGCGATACAACTTTTAATAAGTTTGATCCTGTCCGTTTATCAAATTTTGATCTAACGGCTCCAGATCCGTGGCATTTGGGGCAGCGAAAATTTGTAGGCACCGGAACCCTCTCATATTAGTCATATATATATATGTATATATATATAATGCAGTAAATAGTGTTGTCAATTTAAAAAAAATGATTTACCTTTAGTGTTATTTCTTTAAATTAATTATCTTTTTTTCCCTTTTATTAAGTCTTTCTTTACAAGTTTGTCTATTTACCTGCCAGCCTTCTCTGTATACTAATGTGATTCTTCACTGCAAGTACTCTTCAAAATCAGCAAACGTTTTTCAAAATGCGAAGTTATCAGGCAATTGTCTTTTTTGGATCGACAGTTATTGTAATGCTGTTCGATACTATATATATGTGCTTCTACACAAAGAAAAAAAGAAAAAAAAAACACACATAAATATAAATAAAAATATATCTAAGATAAAAATCCCACCGGGATTCGAACCCAGGTCGCCAGATTCAAAGTCCGGAGTGCTAACCACTACACTATGGAACCAATTACGAATGTTTTTCTTTTCTTGTTTTATAAATTAGCTTTTTAAGTAATCCGATAAAAAGCAATTATTGAAGATTCCCTATGAAGATTAAATACGGTATGAATAGTCCAATGTGCATCCTACCTAATTAATAATTGTTGCTGTTAAGTACAGCCTGAGTGTTAGCTTATCTTTCTCAACCCAATGCATCCCTATATCATATTTTCGTTTGTCAAACTGCACGCCTCTTGTAATTGAATTTATTCCAACGATGATTAAAGAAGTCAACTAATCATTTGAGGCCGTTGGTTCTTACAATTTTTATCAATCATCATCATCATCAATGGCAAAATACTGCCAAGTCAAAGGACTAATCCAAGCATTCTATACGTGGATTGAATTCAAACAGCTAAGTAGATCGAATTGCATGCTACTTAGTATTCAACTAATGTGACAAAAAAAAAAAAAGGACCTCTGGACTCTGGAGTAAAGCCGTAAAGCCATGTTGTCCGAGCGGATTTAAATTCAACTAATTGAATGCAATATATATATCCTCCGTTCTTTTTCTTCATTAAACATTTTTACGTACTTCCATTATTATTTAGATAATTGTCCAAAAGAAATATATTGCATTTGACTAACACAATTACACAATGTCTGAAAAGTCCTCCAATGTACTTGGACTACGCAAATTGCTAACAATACCTAAAAATTACAAAATCCCAATAACAATTAAAACCTCTCCCAAGAAAAAAAGAGGAGCTACTTAACTGTATAAGATAAAAAGTTTAGCAGACTCTATTGTCATTTACAAATATTTATAATTAATAAAGGCGAGGTTATCATATAAATAAATTTGTTTTCCTTAACTTGATTGGTCCGCCTCATCTCCTTTCACCAAAGCCAACTCCATGGCTGGATCTGATTGTGCCGGTGCACCCGGTGCAGGTGCCGCAAACAGCAAAAATGACCTGGTAACCTCCCCGTCATCTCCACCTGTAACATTCAGACTCGTCTCAAGTGGTACTCTAGGTGGTGGGGGCCGCTCGACCTGCATTATCCCTTCTAGCATTTGCACCACCTTCCCCATTGACGGCCTCATGGAAGGCTGCTCTTGGATGCACCAAAAACATACCTTTAGAGCCCTTTCAATTTGCTCCATATCCAAATCTACACAAACGACTCTTTGATCCAGTATTTTTGCGATATCACCCCTCTCAAACTCTTCAAAAGCCCACAGGGAGAACTTCTTTCGGCTGGTCCCTTCTGACACGTCGAAATTTCTTCGGCCACTTATTAGCTCAAGCAATACCATTCCATAGCTATACACGTCTGATTTTGATGTGATTGGTAAATTCGCTAGCCATTCGGGTGCCAGGTATCCTCGTGTCCCACGAACACTTGTTAGTGTGCGGTTTCGGTGATCCTTAGCACTGATCAATCTTGCCAACCCAAAATCAGAAACCTTCGCATTGAAATTGTCATCGAGTAAAATATTTTCCGGCTTGATGTCGCAATGCACTATACAATCGCAACACTCTTCATGTAGGTATGTCACACCACGGGCTGTACCAATAGCTATGTTGAAGCGGATTGGCCATGGTAAGTGCTTCCCATCCCCGAAAAGGTATGCATCAAGGGATCCATTCTTCATGAACTCATATACTAGCAGCCGATGTCTCCCTTCGGAACAAAACCCTATTAAACGCACCAGATTTAAATGGTGAGTGCTACTGATAGTCGCCACCTCCATGCGAAATTGCTTCTCGCCTTGTTCTATTCCCTCAAGCCGTTTTACAGCAACAGGAATGTGGTTTACCAAACCACGGTAAACTGTGCCAAACCCACCCGATCCCAATCTCTCTTTAAAGCCTTTCGTGGAACGGTGCAGTTCCTTATAAGAGAATTGTACAGGAGCACCTGATGCATACTCAAGGAGTGCATATTGACTTGAGGATGACCCGCCGAATTTAGGGCTATTGCGACAAAAGCACCACCAAAGGCCCCACTCAAGTGCAACCAAGCCAAATATTGTCCCTGCCACAACTACTACAACAACCCATGAACGTATCTTGGAGGATCCTCCATTTGACCCAGAACCCGACCGAGGCGGGTTGGGCAGTGCAGGCGGGCACACCTTTACATATGACGTGCTTGGCAGTGTGGCTGATTGGTATGCACTAACAAAGTTAGTCACCTTTAAGTAACACAAGCCTGAACCGTCACCAAGAGCTGTTGAAGCAACACATGACCCGCCCGATAGGCAGTTCTGACGGCATGCAGTTAAACCGACGAAATATTGTTGGCTGGATACCTCTGGAGGGTAAGTTAAAAACTGTGTGTTATCCAATTCTAGCATGGTGGAATTTGAGAGGCACTCATTCAAATCCTTAGTTCGTTTACATCCGTTTCTTGGATTGGCTGGATCAACGAATTCAAAGTTTTGAGAGGGGCAGATGCAATAAGGAGATGAATCATTGTAGGTACACACACCATAGTTGCCACAATAGCCAAATACATCGCATTGCTCAGTGACAGCTGACCAGTGTGCAGTTGGAACAGATGATCCACGAGCTGCGCTGTAAGCCCGAAAGTTGCCATCATTATCAAGGCGTAAAAAGCGAAGCATGTCGGCACTTTCGGCGTAATTATCGCTATATGCAATAACGACAGTGGAGTTAAGAGAGCCATCATAAATTTGAACAATGCCATTGGATTTTAAGGTGAGAACGGGGGAGGTAATATTTCGGTTATAAGTGGCATTGTAGCCATTGTTGAAGTACTGGATGGAATTGTTGAACTTGAGAGTGAGGTTTCCAGACTGGAGGAGGGAGAAAGAGTAAGAATTGGAGGTGAGGGTTTGGCCGAAAGTGAAATTTTGGTCCTGTAAAATGGTGTCGGTGGGGTGTTGGAAGGATTGCCAGAGAGTGGAAGAAGAGTTTTTGAGGAGGAGATTACCGGTGTCAAGCAGGGAAGCAGAGGTGACCCCAAGCGCTGAGGTGCTGGTCTCCCACAGCGTGTTGCCAGAGGAGTTGACAAGCACCAAGTTACCTGAAAGAAGGAGACGGAGGGAGCCGCCTGAGTCGACGAGCGGGGGGCCCGGGGGGTTCCAGATGGGCACAGAGGAGTAGGAGATGGCCGGGTAGTAGAGGATAGGCGAGGCCTGAGAGGAAACAAAGGAGAGGGAGAAGGTTTCGGATGGGGAGGTCCAAAGAGAGGAGGAGTTGAGTGGGGTTATGATTGAGCCGAGGGGGATGTCAGCGGAGGCGGCAAGGAACGGGAGGAGACAGAGGAAGAGAGAGACAGATTTGAGAGGCGAAGGTACCATCTTTCTTTTCTTTGGCTGGCCGCCTGGCCGCCTGGCCCAGAGGACAAATTAAGAGGAGAGGAGGTGATCGCCAGACTGGACTTGGACTTGGACTTGGACTAGTCTCTCATCTCTGATGGTTTGATGGAAAAGTGGAACTGGAAGGAGGCAAGTCAGTGAACATGGCAAGAAATATATAACTGAGCTGAGCGTGGTACAAAGTTGTTCTGTAGACCAAGCCTTTACAGAATAAAATCAAGTTCCACCTCAAGTCCTCAACGCATCTTTTTTTGTAATGTAATTGTAAAGTTGTCAACCACGCCTACGTCTACGTCATCACAGAAATCTCCAAAGTATCCGGCCACCGGCAGTACGCGGGAACAGCAAATATTTTAGTGCGCCTGGTCTTTCATGATACCCACCTGTGACCTGTCAATGTCATATGGTTTTGACGCGGAACATATTTTTGTACCTGGTCTATGCAGTTTCCTCACTCTCTGTGACTGTGACTGTGATTTTACTGGACGGTGGGGGGTGGGGTCCACATGATATCGTAATCGAATTGAACAAGGGTGGTCCGTGCCTGTAGAGTTTAGAGTTTAACTCACAAGTCAAGTCAACAAAGGCGGCCTTTCTTTCAAAAGTCACAATGTATTCTTTTCATCTTAGTCCTCTAAAATTACTTATTTACAAATATACTACTCTCAATCATTGCAATCTTTAACTTTAATTAATGCCTCATGAACCTTACCGGACCGCCGCTTCAATAGAAATTTAATTGTTGATTGGCTCTCCGGATTTGACTAATTGTATTACAATTTAGTTGGGTCTCTTTTACAATTTAGCTTTGTTCTAAACAAAATTTCTGTATTTTATGTGTTCCATAACGTAGATCTCAACAAAACAGACTCTTTTTCCTTTTTTTTGTAAATATGTTAAGAAATAGTGTCATGTTATACACTCGGTTAATTATTGAGTAATTTTACATGCATTCATTTCATGAAGACTCATTTAGCATTGTAGATCATTATTGCAAGAAAATTTGCTCAAGCATGAATTTTAAAGCTATAAATGTGGTGTTCATTATTAAAAGTCAAGAATTAAGAATGTCAATTTTGATTCAAAAGAATTAAAATTATTGTTGTTGTCTAAATGACTTTTCGCACACGTTCCCTTTGATATAAATCTCAGTCAAAAGACGAGGATACAAATAGTTATAATTTTGCATTTTGGAAGTATTATTAAGGATTAAAATATGTACTATAATATATATACATTGGCCATTTGTCTATCCTTCAGAAAAGTATAATACTATAAGCCAGCAAATTAATACAAACGATGTATTAGACAAACTAGAATTACTTCTCAAATAATATTGATCTGAAAAAAATGCCTATAATAAAAAAGTCAAGTTTTCAAAATTAAATATTTTTATAAAAATATTACATTTATCCGATTTTGAGCATAAACTAAAACTAAAATAAGCCAAACAGGATTTTATATAGGAACACGAAAGAAATTGTATTATTTTGAAGAACTTTTGTGTACTTTAGTAAGTAAATTAAATATATATTTTGTGAATGAGGAGAGAGAAGGTAGATCGTCCGATTAAATTAACAATTGAGAACGTAAATGACATAGTATCGTATAACTAAGAAGTTTTAAAACTTAATCCTTTATTATGTATATATAATATAATTTGACAATGGGGAAATAAGTTAAATTGAATTTTCTAAAAAAGCAAAAGTGAAGGGGTCCCTCGTTGTCTGGCTTACTTACAGCCATCACTCTTCAAAAAAAGCTAACAAATCAGGTATTTAATTTGCTATAAATAGGAAAAGGAAAATGTTACGGTAACGCCTAGTAATTCCTCTTCACTAGGCGGGGTGTCGCGCGTTGCGCGACCTATTTGTGATTCAAAATTTTTGTCCAATTTAAGCAACACAGTTTATTTTATTTGCAGGTTAATTTGGTCAATATGCCGAAATGTAACAGAGTAAAGAAAACAAAATAAATTTCTCAATTATAAATCCTACAGGATATCCCTTGATTGCAGAAAGCTGGAAAGAGTTAAGAGAAAAAGTAGTTTAGTTTTTATACATTTGCTTCTTCAGAAAACCAAAATAATTTTTGGGGCATAAACAAACAAATGAACATATTTTCTCGGCAAATTTCAACAGAAAAAAGATGAACTAAATGCTAAGAAACTCTTTTATTTTCTCCAATGATAAAAATGTTCAATTAAAAGGCTCATTTGGATGAAATAGAGATAAAAAAAAGTGTAAGCAATCAATGGGTCAAATTAGAAAGTCAGTCAATGGCGCAAATTAAGTGAGATAAGTGGCCATCAAATTTTGTTGAGTTCAATCAGTCAAGCTGTGCTGCAAACTCGGGTACATTTGCAAATCACGTTATAAGTTTGTAACAATGAGTGGCCATCAAATAAGGAGTAAGGTTAATGAGGTAAAAATAAAATAGTTTGATATGTTTATGCATCATGATTTCCCAACACTACAAATTTGTATTGAAATATATAAAATTGTTGTCAATTGATGTTTACTTAAACATCGTTTCCAATCAAATAGAAGGAAATGCAAATATAGGAATCGAAGCCATTCATATGATAGACTAACCAATCCGGCAAAAATAAAAATCTAATGAAACTAATAGAAGTATAACAGAGCTTTTTATATAAAAATCTATGCATCCTTTTTTTTCTCAGCTCAAGCAATAGAGCCAATCAAACCAGTTGCAAATTTAGATCTAACAAAAGCTATAAGTAATTCCTCCAACAGACTACCTATTTAATTCCAGCCAATTGTAACCAATTAAATAAACGGTTCGTAAATAATCTTTTATTACCACTTTAATAGAGAATGGAGAGGCAAGCAACTGTAGGTATGATCTCATCCCCTTCTAGCTCTGTCTCCGTACTGCTGCCACTAATTCCTCCAGCCATGGCCACCGCTAAAGTATTATCTTAAACTCACATGTCAGCCAGAATTTCATTATGACCTATAAAAATAAAAGAAACGATTACTAATCTTTGATATCAAATATAACTACATTTGTGAGATTTTTTATGTGCATTAAATTATTGTGCCAGTATATGGGGCAGTGTCACCTTTGATATCTCAAATGTGATAAAGTTCGATATCAAAGTTTGTTTCTAGAAAGAAATACATAGAAATAATTAGAATGAGTCATCTAAATTTGTTTTTACTTCAAAAAAATACATTTGAGGATACTTAAGGATCTTGTATAGAGTTGTTGTCTTTTTTAGTTTCAACTTTCTCTTTCGTTTCAACTGCTGAGGGAAAAGGGGAAATTTAGCGAACAGTTCAAAAAGAGAAAGTTGTTGAAAATTTTTTAGATTAAGACCTAATTTCATAATTGAGAGTTTAAGCCAAGTAAACTGTCATGCGAAAGAGTAGATGGTGCCTTAATTTACTGATCTGTATTGGCTATAATGAAAGCAGAATAAAAGATACCTGAGAAAACGCAAAGAGTCTGACATATTTAGCCTGTGAAATGTAGCTGCCATTGAACCGATAATAAATGTTTGTGCTAGAAATTAGTGAACGACTAATCACTTAGTTGAAATTTTAACATGTAAATGTCTTCACTGAGCTAATCAGATTTGTCCAATATTACCTGACATCTTGTGCAAGCAGTGAAGATGAAAGTGTCGTCATTGGGAAGGAATTACTCTTTTCCCCTAGCTTCTTGTCGATGTGAGTCCAGTATTTTTACAGTGACTCATGATGCACTTTGTAAGTTACATTACCAGAGTTATCTGGATTCCAATAGCAATTGCTGAAGAAACAATAATAATATACATAAACCATTTAAAAAATATTACAGAAAGAGATAGTTATCATGATTCTAAGGGACATAAACAGGAAATGCTCATTTCTCCATGAAGCACATACAACCTTAATTCATAAACATAGTCAGATCTCTTCGGAGACATTCAAAACATAATGTGACTTGTGAGATGGCATAGAATTCAAATGGTACACAACAGTGGTATGTGTACATGCTAATCACCAGATGCAGTTCAAATTCTATGACCATGCAATAAATGAGTCATGCAATAAAAACATGCATGTAAGACAGAAAGGAAATAGGTTTGCAAGGGTTGTTTTTGATGAGGAAATTAGTAAAGAGGATGCACTTTACTTGTAAAGAAATTCTCAACTACTTAGGTGAGGTCTTTGGTTATTTCATACCTGGACGGGTCGTGGCGGTGATCAGATGTGTCTGCGAAATCTGTCGGTTTCTTTTTCTTGCCTTTCCTGATCTTGTCGAGCTCATCATGTCCTAAGTATGTCTATTTATCCTTAGGAGATATGCTGGCAAATAAACAATAAAAATATGATCATTGGTGAATTTGTTGTGCTATTCTATCTATGTGAGCATAAGATGGTACATGAGAAGTATAGATAACGAAAACCATGTACCTTTGGTCTTCAGTCAGATTGTAACCGAAAATGGTCTTTTTTAGGCTGTTGTTGTACCCGGTTCATGTATTCCATCCTGGGCAAGATCTTTGCTGTGTTGAACAGAGGCAATTTGCGGCACACGTTAGGCATAAATATTTTTTTTCTATATTAGCACCGTAAAGTTTCATTACTGAATATGAGGGCAAGCAATTATTTTCCTCTTCATTTTTTAGTTTATAAAATATATGAGGTTAGCTTAGTTTGAGCTGGACTGGTGCTCGGTGTTGTAGGCGGTGTTGTAGAATAGGTGCTGGTGTTGTGGGCTGCATCTTAAAGCTGGGTTTATTTCGAGATTGCTTGTTGTTGCAGTAAAATGAAATAGAGTTAAATAGTGCATTCGGTGAAAGGAGAAAAGAAAGTTCTATCCGTATTTGTAATGAGAAAAAATATGAACTCTCTAGTAAGCTGCAAGAACCGCCAAGAAAAGTGCATGAATAATAAAAACTGCATCGAATAATTTTAGAATCATGCATGATGAAAACCATGCATATACAAAGAATGATCAGAAGATAACATCAGGAACTTACCAGGATCCTAAAGTGAAGCATTTTATGCATGCAACCACATAGCCTTTTGTGTACCAGTAAGGCGATAGAGTTACAAACTAAGCAAGAAAAATACTGAAATAAATTAAATTTGATCACTCACAGGATACCTTTGTTGCTTTTATGTCGCTACATTTTTTAACAGAAAGAACTGTGTGCTCTTATTCTCAGCATGTGCCATGAGAAATGTCCTTCTGCGTGACTGTACTGCCCACTGCTCAGTCTTGAAAGTAATGAAAGAAAGGCATGATTAAGTGTATTTCTTGAAGATAAAAAAATTTAAATGGTAGAACAAACTTCAAACACAGCAAGACTCTGAAATATTGCAAAGAACTGTACTAAACCTTTTTAAGTACATAAAAAGCTACAGATCACCATGCATATTAACAAAATCACTAAATGTATTTTTCTTTTAAAGGCTAAATCGCTAAATATCAATTTGAATGGTCAACTTGTTCCAACCAAAAGCATAAACACATATACATCGTTTTTGATTGAAAACACCCTTTGGAAAAAGGACGAAACACTTGAAGCTATTATTAGCCGGAAACATGTTTCTGTAGCTTATGTTGCCATAGACATCAAACATTAACTATGTAGGAGAACAACTACTATACCTTTACTGTGTCAGTTTTCTGAAATACAATCGTCCTTGAGGAGATGGAAAGCAAACAGCAGCCTTTGCTATGCCTGAAAAAAAAATACCCATGTGATTATGTGAGTTGAGCTCTCTGTAGGTAGCATCTTGCTGCACCTTTAATCTTCTGCTGCAGTGAAATAAAAGTAACAAAAAAAGAAGCACCTCTAAAGAGAAGGATCTTCTAAATGCAACAAAGATCTCTCCAAATTAGACTACATAATTTATTGATTGCTTTTATAAATTAGAGTACATAGTAACTTTTTAAGAAGAGCTTTTCACCTTTCAAGAGTAGATAATTCATTGCTGCAAGCATCTTCAATTAACGATCCATTCATTTCCTCAGAAAGACAACAACATTGAATTCTGAAATAAAACAAAACAGTCCATGCTTAATGATCTTACACCAAATAGCAAACAATTATTGATAAAAAAAAGAGCAAAAAGAAAAAAAAAGAGAAACTTGATATTTTATAAGTATAGTATCTAAGCAAATAACTCTTCCGTCGGTATTTTTAATTGACGAAGCTACAAAGAGCAATCAAACGCAGCGCCTAAGGAAACAATAAAAGAAGGCACTTTAGCAAATAAAACTCACAATGTGGCCAACCATCTGAGTATAAATCTTCTCTAGCACAAATCGAAAAAATAATACTGTTGCTGTGATCAACAAAGCTAACCTTTGAAAAAGAGCTCACAATTAAATTCCCAGATGTCTTAGGAATGAATTGTAAGATGCAAAGCAAATTCTAATATCCAAGATGAACGCAAAAAAAATGAAAGAAACAAAAAAAAGAGACGGAGGCAGAAAAAACAAAATCCGAGCAAAGAACGCACCTGTAGGAACCTAAAATTGAAGTGTACAAAGGATCCGTACCTAATTGTTGCTCTCTTGCTTGTCGATCGAAAAGGAGGAAGAACGAACTCGGTGGCATAACTCTGAATGAGATGAGAAGCCCCACAACGGCAGTGGAGACGGACTAAACCGAGAAGTTACAGATCTGCTAGCGAAAACCCTATCTAGAGAAGAGGCGACCGCCATGGATCAGAAAAGAAAAGAGAAAGAGAAAGAGAAAGAAAGGGGCCAGCGAGGTAATACAGACCACAGTGTATTGACCCTTCACAGGCCCAAAAGACGCCTCTAGAAAGATTGAGCAGACGCGCCAGATGGACGGACAGATCTAATATGATCGGACGAAATGAATTGATTTGAACAAAAACGAACGGCCAGGATCTGATACTGTATAAACAACTGTTTACCCACAGTTGTTTCGGATCGGATCTGAATTGCGCGGCTTAACATATTAAATGATGCCTATTTTCAATTATGGTTTTCAAGTATAATGATGCACAACCAGCAACCCAGCATAAAAAAGCCAATTATCCAAAATCAAATTTAACCAAGCACCACAAAGAAAAAAAAAAAAAAGAAAAAGAAAACTTAAAATAGAAAAAAAATTAAGTCTCCAACCCTTATATAAAGACAATAAAGGGGGAAAAAATAGTAGAGATAGTCTAAAAGGCTAAAGAGACATGAAGAACACATCTCTCCTCCTTTGCCTCTTTGTATCAACTCTGTTATTTTCCTTTTCACTTACCATGGCTTCAGAGCCGAAGGCTTACATGGTGTATATGGCCCGGGCACCTGATGGTGTGGATCCGGTGACGTACCATCTCAATGCTCTATCTAAAGTTTTTGGCAGGTTGGTTGAACCTTCCTTTCCGTCCACATTTTATTGAATTTCTTTCAAGATTTTCTTTAATTTTTCCTTTCGTTGTTTCTTATTTTCTATGGTTCTATGTACATTTATTTATTTATTTTTATTTTTCTTGTTAATAGGATCCATTGAAATTTTCGACTATTGTCTATCACAATAAAAAGTACAATTGAAATGTCTTTTTATCATTTAGAGGCAATGTATAAAATCTGATATACAATTCAACATTACTTTGTCATCAATCTAAAAAATGGTTCGAGCACTTAGCAGTTTAACCTTACTGAAATTCAAGCTTTTAAAAAACTCCGTTTTTTCCGTTTTATCGCCGTTTTATTAAGATTTTTGTTCACACCGCACAACCGTTTTATCTGTTATATCACCGTTTTTTCCATTTTATCACCGTTTTATCACCGATAAACGCTAAATCACAACCCAACTGCTAAACCGCACAAATCGCATTTTAAAACCTTGCTGAAATTATAAAATGATAATAAGATTTCTTGCTTTGGATGGAACTAGCGAAGCGAAGAAAGACAGTATCGATCTTCATTCAACTGTGTTTTAGAATTACTTAGTTGTTACCAAAAGGCATGTATATCATGTGATGTCGGCTGATGTTTGGTGTGAACTCTCTTTTAGAATTATGTCAACAAAATGCATTGATTGGTTGTTCTTGCTTCTAATAGATTTCCAATTGTAATAATATTGACATATACACTATTCATTATTCAAAAATGATTAATGACCGATTTACAATTTATTTTTTTAATCGGATAATAGTCTATAGCATATGGGGAAAAAAATAATTTGAAACAAAGATGCTACATGAAAGTGGACTTTACATGTTTATGGGAACGGATTCGTTGACAACGATTTTGTTTTATAATTACAGTTGGCAACAAAACTTGTCGCAATTGAAATACTTTTTTACTTACGTACTCTATTGTTTTCAGAAAAAAAAAATGTACATGAAATTGGTACAATTTAGAGTCAAATAACTAATTTTCAAATTGTGGTAAATTGTATATACAACATCTAAGTTCTGCAATATATAATTCTACAACTTTTTTTACTTAATTACGACGAACTTTGAGACTGATTGGTCTAATTTTACAAAAAAGTCTATTAGCATTTTATCTAATATGATACACACCTCTTTGGCATTCGGTTGTAACTTTCCTTTGCTGTTCTCTTGACAGGTTGTCAAGTTTCGAAAAAAACTACTTTGTTTTTTTGTTGTTGTTGTCGTCTTTTTTTTTTTTATGAAATGAGCCATATACTCCTATAATTTTTTTCTAATTGAAAATATACCCCTCAAATCATTATAATCAGATATATACCCTCTGATATTGTCAATTAGGTAAATTTACCCTTATGCATTATTTCAATGACAATTTTAAGGTGAATGCTCAAATTTTGTCTTGTTGTTTGCTTTTGTTTTTTCTTTCTTATTATTTTTGGCTCGAACCTTGTTGTTGGCTCTAAAAAGGATGCTAGTTATTAATTTATTATATAACATCCGAAGTGATAATAGAAGTTTTAATTTTTGTAGGATTTAAAGTTGACACCATTGATTGGATATATGCGATATTTTTAATATTTTTTTCCCTTAGGAATGGCATATGAACGACTCCATTAATTTTTGGAGATCATATTTATTCTACTCCTTCTTTTTGGTTCCTAAATTCCTAAACTTATATAATCTACCTTTTTCTGCTTTTAAGTGAGGATGCTGCCAAGAGTTCTGTAATATATCACTATACCGATGTTGTAAGTGGATTTTCTGCAAAATTGACTCCTGAACAAGCAGAGGAACTCAAAAGTAAGTTTCAAACCTCACTCCATTTTGTTTCACCTTTATAATGGTTATTCTTAAGATGTATCTGATAATCTAAACACACAGAAAGCTACATAATTTATGCCACACAGAGCAAGCTTTAGTTATAGCAATTAAATGTTCTGTTAGCAATTAATGAGTTGTTAATGTGTAACAAACTGAAACTGTCTCTGTCTCTCTCTCTCTCTCTCTCTCTCTCTCTCTCTTTCTGTTTTCTCTCTCTATTCTGTTACTTCCTGTACACAACTCCTATTATAATTTATAAATAGGATGCGCAAGACGTAAATTTTTAAGATTTGATTCAGTAAAATCATTCTTCAGCAAGAAATGTTATTGTTTCTACTTTCTGAGAAACTAATTTTTATTCGAACTGCCAAAAAAAAAAAAAAAACTATAGTCACAAATTATGATTAATAATTTCTAAGTCTAAATACTCTCTCTTTTTATTATTATTATTATTTCTTTTTCCAGAGGTGCCTGATGTTACAGGTGTTAAAGTTAGCCAGCCCTACAGTCTTTATGACCCAGGCCAGCAGTTATAAGATGATGCTTCAATTAACCATATTATTGTGATTATTAAGAGAAAGGATAATTATTTTCAGCCTGAATTTCATGAGTATGCGACGTGTCCGGCAAATTATCTCCTGTCAGACAACCATATCTTTGTATATGTTAATGTCATATTCATGTACTTGTTAATATAATGTGAAATATCAAGATTTACTTGTTTGATTCGTCTGTCGTCTATGATCTCCACTTTTACCTGCGTTTTACCTTGCCAGTTGCGGAGTTGCCAATAGTTATTAACTTCCCTTAAATAAAAAAGGTTAATTAAAGGTCATTAACTTCAGCCCCAATTCTGTACATACGCTTTCAGAAAAACTTTACAATTTTAGGCTTTTGATGGTGGTTTCACTGGTATGAGAGAACCTATTGATGGGCCTACTTGGGGCACTTTAGTCAAGGCTAACATCAAACAAACCACACCTTTATTACTACTTGTTTTATATTAACTAGCAGCAGTGCCCGCTCAATGTGCGGGTAATTTTTTATTTGATATATTTTAAAAAATTTAAAACTTTTAGACTTTTTGTGCTTGTTACAGTAATGGAACTCTATTATATTCTGCGTTTATAAAAGAAGAGAAATAGATCCCTATCTCACTCATTGACAAGTCATTGTATCAAGCATCGAATTGGAATTATACATTTTACTAACTAACATTGCTTATAGCAGTGATAACAAGATCAGGTCAAATCATACAATATATATAAATAATTTACAAAGTGCTTGTGTTTATAAATTACATTGAGATTGGATCTTCTTAACCTTAGACTTCACCTTACCTCTTGACAACCAACTGAAATCTTGAAGAAGCCTTCTTATACTGTTTTAACATATAGTAATCACGTTTGCCAAGAAAATAACAAATGACAGACAACAATCAGATTATCAAGAAATCACATATGAGATGCAATAATTGAATGCAGTCCGCCCATGCCAACCTGATTCTCCTCTTGAGCTAATTATATGTATAAGAACAAATTTCAACCAGCAAGTGTAACCACAGACTTGTCAAGATATGTCATGTAATGATAGAACTCATATGCGTACAAAGAATATAAACATACCCAGAACTCAAAAGCAAAAGAAAAAGACTTGTGTTTTCTAGTTGCAACAATTACGATTGTTTCAACAATACAACCAAGAATGTAAAAGAAAAATAAACTAACATTTCTCTAGAAAATAGAAAACTAAATAAACTAACTCAATAAACTATCTATTACATATAATTTAAATACCAATATTCAAACAAACTTTACTTGGCAACCATCACATCATCTTTATAACGCTTGTAACTCAGGCTCCACATTTCCTGCCTGAGATGATCAATTTCATCTTTTATGTCTAGAAATGAATCAAGCTTGATCGACTCAATCTCTTCCTTATTGTTGCTGACATCATATTGGAATCATGGAACCATAGTATCCAATACAATTTGCACCAAATTATCCAAGCTTTTCAATTTTCTATACAGCCATTTTGATATTCCCAGCTCATGACAACATATCTCCAAAGGACAAGCTTTTGCATCAATAATCTGATAAATGAGTTCAGCAAAAATAACTTATACAAAGCTGTTTTTTTAGACTTTTTGTGTTCCTTCATATGCCAATTGCCCTCAAGTACATTTACACTATAGTAAAAAGTAAACCCTTTTATGTTACCAGAAAGCCCAATTTTCTAATGAAACGGTAAGTTTAGCAATATTATTATTCAATCAACACAAAACAGGTTGTACGCAATTCTTAGTACTTAGAAGTTCTTCAAATCCTCTTCAAATCTAAATTGATTGTATAATCCTTTCAGAATTTGTTCTGTCAGATACTTCTCGTTGAGGTTCCTTAAATAAAGTTGTGTCTTACACTGAGTGATGCTTCTTTCAAGAAAGCTGCCAGTTTTGTTCCGACATTATAACCCACTCAGCTTCAAGGAAAAGGACAAAATAGAAATAAGTAGAAATAAGAGAACTAAAAAAAACAATTTGCTTAAATATATGAATCAAGAACTTAAGGATATTATCCTCATAATTTACTTTTCTACATTGGTCAAATTAGAAAAATCTAATGCTGCTACAACACCACTAATTCAATACTGATTTTATCTGCTGATTAGAGAAAAAAGGTAAAAATTGAATACAACCTTACCCCCTTCTTGCTGAGACATGTTGAATAGAACTATTGGAATGCAAAACCTGACGACTTCCTTGTCCAACTGGATCCACATACGTTCGGTGTATGATGATGGGTGCAAGAGTCATTGCTTCAAAGTAATAGAGAAAATGATTAAAAAAAATTAATAAAGAGAAAATCATGAAGAACTGAGTGGTTGGCTAATCTATATGAACGTCAGTAGTTTGGGAAGGTCTTTTTAAAGGTAATTTCCTACAATATTTTCTTCAAAACAATGACATTTCTAATAGAACATCAATCGCAATCATGGCAGCATCTCTGTACTTATGCCACGGATTATTCTATGTGAGGAAGATCATTAGGGTTGGTTCATGGCAATTTCAGACAATTGAAATTTCAGGTTACCAGTTATAAATTTAAATCTTTCTAAGTTAGGCATAAGAACAAAAACAAACAAGTACCTGCAAATTCATGTACGAATCCACGGAGACAAGATAACCTATCAGGACATAGATACAAATTAAAAGGAGGGGAAGAAACAATGGATCTCCTAATTAACATAAAAGACGTCTCGTACTACCTTAATTATTTATTCAATAAGTACCTGGACAGGACAAAACTCCACCATACTTCTTTTGTCAACATTATGTGCAGGGAATACTTGTATTGACGGAATTTCAATTCCTTTTATGGGCATATGAGATATCTATAGTTGTGGTTGAGATGACGTTATCAGCTATTTTGTTGGGGACAAATAAGATATTTAAAAAGATGAGAAAGTTACCTTTGTATTCCATGCCCCATTTGAGTTTTACTATTACTGGCTTCCCTGTGAGGTTGGTCAAGAAAGGCTTCGGATTGACTGGTACAGTCTGTATATACATAGAACAACATTTACACATCAATAGTTCAATACCTGAATTAGCAGCATAAAGAAACACGTCTCATCTTTTGAGCATATCTGTAAATGATGAGCAACAGTCTGGCTCCACGAAACCAGACTGTCCAATCGGAGGGAAGTAAAGCTTACCTAGACATATCTGTAAATGATGAGCAAAGCCGTCTCAATAGATGCCGAGATGGCGTGCTTCGTTCGGTCAGGGTAATTGCTAAGAGTGATTCGACAGTATTGGATGCAATTAGTATGGAGATTCTCTACCAAAATCTTATTTCTTCTTCTTACAGCGAAATTCGCTGGAACAAAAAATAAATTAACAAAAATGAATCAAATTATTTTATCTTAGCATGAATAGAATATGAATTTTATTATATGAACCTGCGTCCTCCTAGTTCTAATTTACTTTGTTTATTGGTCAAATCAAGTGAATTGAGCCTTTCAGGCTCACTTATTTTATTTAAAAAAAAAACAAGTTGAATACGGAATGAAAGGTGATATTTCATATTAAACCAAGAGAAGCAATAACCAGAAAGATTGATTTGTGAAACAACTTTGTTAGATCATTAAATTAAAGGGTAACCAGTAACACAAACCTTGCCAACATCATTTTGTCCCAAATCAACAAGCATGACATGCGCAAGCGCAACACACTGCTTCTCTCAGTCTCCTTATTTCTTCTATCTTTCCTCTCCTAATTGTGCCTGCAAAGAGGCCGACTCAAAATATTTCTCTGAGAAAACAGTAGTGCCGAATATATAAGAAGCAAATGAAATATCAACAAAACAGCTATGAAGTAAATAAATTCGCAACTTACAATGGCTCCATGGGATGCACATCTTACTCTCTTCGAACTTTAAGAAAATTTTCTCTGATTCAATCAATTTTTATCAAATTAAATCCAGATTTATCACAAATTTTGAATGTTCAATTCAAGCAGATATGAAGCAACAATGAGAACTAATAATTTAAAGTATGCCTGACACTGGTCCATCCAAAACCACACAGTTCTTACCAAGGGGCATTGTAAGAAAAGATGCCCAGTTGTCTCTTCATTGTTACAACAACAGCATGAAGTGTCCTCCTGCCATCCCCTCTTTTTGAGGTTACTTTTAGATAACAATTTACTGTGCATAACCATCCAACATATAAAAAATCTGAATCTTCAAAGGTAGTTTACACCTCCACCAAAGCATGGCATTATCAATGTGAACCCTCCCAAAATTCAGAAATTGATAATTTTTGCCTACTCTTAACCAACGATTATAGAATATTTTGGTATATAGCAGAGACACGTAGGCAATTGGGTTTCTCTATCAAATATAACACGTAAAATTATACTGCTACAAACAACATTAACATTTCACTTTATTCATGAATAGCAGAATTGTCTGATGAAGCTAGACGGTCACTTTGTACAAAAGAAGTCAATAATACAAAATTGAGAAACAGTGATTTGCTCACCTAAAAATAGTTCAGTTGTGTGGCGGAAGGATCCGACAATAGAATGGTGGGACATCCTGTCAAAGACATAAAGGAAATTGTTCTTAGGTGCCAAAAGAACAACATAAAAAAGATATTAGACGATACCATAGTTATAGAAAAGAAAATACCTCAGCTTTCTTATGACCATGCCTCTTAATTAGGGCTCAATTAGCACATCAGTTCCCAGAAAGGTAATTAAATAATTTGGACACAATCGAAAGTAAATAATTTATGAAACAAATAATTAAGCAAATATTTTGCAAGAACAAATATTCTAATTTAAAAAAAAATACAGCAACACGAAAATATAACTGAAATACCATATGGAGGAACAGTAGTATACCTTGTTCTTCATTTCCTCCATTTTCTTATTTTGTTTCTTTTTCATACTCCCCAACATCCTAGATACTGAAAAATCAGATCCTAACAAAGAGGAATACACATACTCAGCCTCAATTTGAGAAGATGGAACTACATCTAGTCATGTTCATGTTGTTGTGCGGGTTCAATGGTGAAGTGGAAAAAGATATTTGCTCAATTATTGCTCAATTAGTCTCCAATCTATCTGCGTATAAAAGCAGTCATCACAAAACTGAGATTAAAACTGGAGAACACAATGGAAATAAATCAAAAGAGAAAAAGATAAATGAAGGAAAAGAATAATGATTTACATGTACGAACAACAGCAACCTCAGAAATTAAACATTTACTGGAAAATTAACAATCAATTAGATCAATGGATGGCTCTCTTTACCAGAACAAATAAAGCACAGAGCCTTTACCAGAACAATCTGGTACACCAGCGCTGGAAGCAATTGCTGGTCCAGAGGTTGTGCTATCAATGGGAATTGAAATTTCTTGAAATTATGAACAAAAAAATATTCACAGATCTAGAGCAGGGTGAATGAGAACTTACGGAAGCAGTGATCGATCTCCTTTCTTACTCTTACACAAATCTTTGCTAGACCAAAAAAACAATTAACAAAACAAATCAAAATCATTGTGCAGAAAATTGAAAAATTAAAAAATTGAGAAAATAATGAGAAAAAGAAAATAAAAGAGATGAGTAAACAACTGTTGCTTACCTGAAATTTTTGTATTTATTATCCGTCGGATTGCTTGTTTAAATAGCGAGCAAAGAGAGCGGCAAACGAAATTCAAATGAAAAAATTGAACAAGCGGCAGAAATTTTGAATGCTATGCACTAACCCTAGGTGGGGGGCGCAGCCTTATTTGCTGTGGATTTTCAGGCGCCTGGATTTGCTGTGGAATTTCCAGCCTTGATTCCTTATCTGGCCGCAATGAGGAAGTGAGGAGACGGGAGCGAAGGTGAGACCTTCTTGATTTGGTTTCCTTCTCAGAAAAGATCGACCTTCTTGATTTGGTTTCCTTCTAGCAATCGGGAGAGACCTTCTCGATTTGGTTTCCTTCTCTGAAAAGCTCGATCGAAAAGAGCGGAGGAAGGGAGAGGGTAGGGGAAGGAGGGGGAAGGTGAGATAGGGTGAGGAGGGGAACGTGTTTCCTTTTCTGAGAAGGAAACGGAGGGAGCGATTAATAAAACGGAACTTGAAAAGCTAAAACACGGAGAATCGAACTCTCGTATTATATTACACGATTTAAAACCAGCGCACAACCGCTCCGCCAGCGAAGTTAACAAGTCTATATGAAAGGTTTAAACCTTTTAACTCGTTATTCAATCCAGACCACTGATCTGATTAGATCATAATCAATCTATGGTCTATGTTGCATTGGGTAAACAATTGTTTGCACCTTTGGACTCAAATTTGGATAGACCTTTGAACTGGTGCTTTTATAAGTAGTAAAGATTAATCAAATACCGAAAAGGAATCCAATCTAGTATTGGTCAGAGAAGTCAAAATACCATAGTTCTAGGCTTCTAGCATTGCCACACCTGCGCCATCATCTCTAAAAGCTACTTATTTTGCAAATTGCTGGTGATGTACACAACATTTTTATGTTATCAGCCTTGTATTGCATAACATTTCGTCAAATTAGTGAGAATTTGCAACAAAGTAAGAACTTAAATCAACAACTATTGTAGATTGTGCTCTTTATAATATATATAAAAAATAATGTATTATTTGCATTTGTGCGCAAAAATAATATGTCACTTGCATTTGAAAGCACATGATTTATTGCCTAAATTATTTTCGATATATTAATAGGAGAGCGGCGCAATTAAGGAAATATATTTCTAAACTGTCAGAAATAGGAAATATTTTTATTCCTTACCTGGTCTGCCTGCAGATTGTGCCCTTATTAGGAACAATATTAGACGGAAATATAACTGTAATTTCTCTCTCCCTTCTTCAAATTTGTGCAATTTTTTGGCTATTGCGCTCTCTCTGCTGTCCATTGTTAATTTTCAATTTTCAGTTCTCCTTCGTCAAAAAATTTAGGTAAAACTCAATCTCCTCTCTGCACAATTCGTTCCTGGCGTTCTACTTAGTAGCTAATAAAGAAAACATGTACTATAACTAGTTCTAATATCGCGCGTTGCACGATTCATCCCAATTCAAAAGTATTATGAAACAGTTTATTAATAAATGCAAATACATTATAGAAAATTTTGCAAACAGACGTAAGATTTATGATAACTGTTACAATGAATTGATCGTGTCATTAATTGTGTATAGTACTAATATCGCGCTTGCGCGATCTAACCTAATATTTCATAATTTTTGCTAAGTTTTTAATATTATAATGCTATTTTTACTGGCTTATTTTAAAATTATCTTGTAAGGTAACCAAGAAAACGGAACTATTAAAATATTTAATTATATAAAATATAATAATAAATTAGAAAATTATACATATTAATATTGGGTGAATATGTCCAACAATACTATCTATTTTCTTTTCCATTATACCATTTCTATTCTGTGATATTTGAAGGTTGTCCGCAATAAATTAAATAATTTTTTTGTGAGGTTCTGACAATAAAAATAGCAAAGTCTTCTATTTTCTATATTATTATTACATAAATATTTAATATTGACAACTATATATGATATATGATAATTTGGATGCTAAAGATAAAGATTGCACCATTTTACTCATTTATCTGTTGCAAGGTGGTTTAGCCATTTGCTCAGAATAGACGCCCCTCGCCAATGTACCAGCACCATTTGATGTTTGTGCTTGGTTAAGAATTCCAACAGCGAGTACCCTGCATCAAGCACACTCCTCATCAGGAGGTATCACATGAAATCAGCGCATAAGTCAGAGTTAGACAAAGAAATTAATAATTAGATGTTAAAAAGTTATTCAATCACAACCACTCCAATAAAAAGTAGAGATTAATAATTGACAACTGCATACATTTCGAATAATCTTGCCTCACTGATAACTAAATGTGATTTATACAAAATGGAAAAAAGCAGATATTCCTGGTGGATCAGAAATTGATACTGTTTTAATTTGAAAAGAATAAAATATTTATCAATATAAACTTGACAAAGTGTTGAACTGCTATAACCTTGCTCTTAATCAACAACTCAGCAATAACCAACAATATACACCAGTAGACATCATTGGTCATCTTAATTTGCTCACTTTGCTCTTCAACCATCTAAAAGTATACAAAAAAAATGTTGCACCTCATCAGTATTTTTTCAACTGATAGATTCTAAGATGGTTATTCAAAAGGTAGTTCCATGAGACCTGCTCACATGCAAAGTGCGCAGCGCAAAATAGTCGTACTTGCGAAAGTAATTATTTCAATTGTATGCCTCAAAACTCATCCAAATGAAATCACCTTTTCTATACATATTGCCTGACATACTCCGTGACATTCTCCGTGAATATGCATTTTATTCTAATAATTTTACCAGTTTTTTGTGTCATTTGTATAAAAGTATTAAAACATAATCAGACTTCATTAGATTACTATCCAAACCTCATTTTCTGGTTCTCACTTGGTCTGAGCATTTAAATCTTAACAATGTGCATTTACAAAAAAAAAATTATGTAACAGCAACACATAAAGCTTGAAATTTTTCTCAAGACATATTAACACAATAGTACCATGGACTGATACACATACATAGCAATTTTCAGAAACAAAATGAAATGATCTAAAATTAAGTGGGTATCAATAAATTTCATATGCAATGGAAATCATTTTTGTATCCTAAAAGCAACAAAATCAGTAATTAAAATCAAACTTGTATCCCTTTCATTCAATTGAGCTTCTTAACAACAAAATAAATTCTTAACAAAATCAGTCATTAAAATCAAGTTTCCATGGAATTTAAGGGTTGCCAGTTGGAATTTATCGAATCTATTACAACATCAATATTAAGGTCTTAACGCGTAAAAAAGGGGACAAACCTGATATATGCAGGGAAGAGAACAATCGAGCAGCAGCAGAGATGAGAGCAAATCAGATGGCAGTAATGGATCAGCAATAAAATGAACGAAATAAGCAGAAATAAAATTCACATGCAAGAATTCGCCATCACTTGGGTTGACAACTACCTCGCACCTATCATTTAACTTCTCAATAATCCTGCAAGTAAATAGCACGATATCTCAGAATCCTAAATCAGATGCATAAGAATTTAATCTCTGATTAGTCCTAACCATTCAACTGACATAACAATAAATTAGCCGATTATTACTGAAAAAGTGTACCCCTAAATCTCAAAATGCCAAACTTGCAAGTACAAAGGAAATAAAATCAAAACTTGAGCTTTAATACAGGCTTTAGCTGATTGACTCCATGAGCTTACAGTTTTTGGTTCCACTTCATTAATAGAAACCAAGAGATCTTCCTTCACTGCACATGGAGCAAGAAACATAAAATCCATGATGTCTGAACTAAGCAAACAGTGATGTTCCATTAGTTTAAAAAAAAAAAAAATTGGTAACAATCATGTTGCATCTTTTTTTAAGTCTAATTGGATAAGACTTGCAAATAAAAAAACAATTAATAGGGGTGCAGGCATAAACTTGTTGAGTGCTTGATAATATTCCTTACCCAAAAGGTTATATATCTTTCCCTCTCACTTTGTCCGGACACCTACTATCATTATGCATGGTTCATTTACATAGAGACAAATATGCATGATCAAACATCAAATTTAAATTTTTTTTTTGCAAGAAAAAATTAATAACCTTTTTTTTTTTCAAATAACGTGTTTTTTTTCAAAACATATTTTTTATTGCCACCTGAAAAACCAAATTGGTATTGGTGCACCAACTGGATGATATCAGAAGTAACTAAGCTTAAAAACACTGATTTGGTAACACAACAAATAAGAAAAAGAACACACGTGCAAAAAAAATCATTTTTTTATTCTTTCCTTTTTGTTCTTAGCAACAAACCTTTTTATAAGTTTTCTGTAATAAAATCCAACAAAATTATTAATAATAGTGATGTTGAGTCACATCAGAGTGACTTCTCCACCACTCGCACTTCGCATTATGAAACAATTTTTTATTATAATTAAGGATTAAAATAAGCCTGAAAAACCATTACAATTGACAACCACTGCCCCCCTCTTCCCAATCTGTGTTTCATTTCTAATCCTCAACATTGATCATTTCAATTGATGATAAATCTAAAATAATATGCCTATACTCACATAATTTGTAGTAGCGGAGGAGGATGCTGGCAAGGAGACTTGTTGTTCTCGCCTTGGCACACAAATGGACATGCTGGCCTTGTGTTTCCCGATGCGACCAATCTGGAGAAGTAGTATATTAGTTATGTCCATAGTTTCATTTCAATTGGAATTGGTCAAATTTACAGCGTTTAACTACTTTTAAAATAACAAAGACAATTAAATAAGAATGATTGTTATTATCAATGAATAACCAGTTGCACCTTTCATCCTAGGTACGTAATAGCTTGCACCTGCATATTATATAACACCAGTCTGAATGTAAAACTCGATTTACCGAACATTTAAAGAAGATAAGAAAAATTGAGTTTAGTGGACTAATCATCTCTAGCACATTAACCATTCCTTAAATTATAACTTAACCCATCTCTAAATTATTCTTGCATAGTTAATCAATTCACATGAATACAACATACAACATGGCTGTAGAGATGCGAAAAATCAAAATCTCTCACCTGTGAAAATTCCAGTCAATTCTAATTTTAAGTAGAGCATTTAGGATTACTTGTAATGACCCAAGATCACTGTAGAAATAATGAAATAATTTAAGCATGACAGAAGTTGTAATATTCATTCTTAAGTTAGAATTATCATTTGATTGGAAACAAAATCTTATGTTTACATTTTCCGAATAACCAGCATGATTTTACATAAATATAACACAAAGGATTAATTTTTACTTTGTTGTTAACATATCATTATAGATTTATAGTTTTAGTGAAAGAACTACCAAAATATAGTTGACTCAATAAAAAAAATTATGACATACCTTGTCTGCTTGAGGAAATATAAGAGGCGCCAAATATTCAGTCCTCCAAACAATTATTAGATCTTACAATCGCTTACCTGAAATTATATTTACGATGAGGTAGTTAACTCGTGAAGTAAATACTTCATACACACTGCATGCATCAATAAAACAAATTCATGCAACAAATGCCATGATGCCCTACGTACCAACGGTACATGCACCATACCAGTTGTCCAGTTCCCAGTACTTTTTTTAATTGTGATGAAGCATTTACCAACTTGATTCTCTTGCTGACTATCAATAATAATTAATGATAGATGAATTGATTACTATAAAAATTCACAATAATAATTAATAATGAATTAAAATTTCTAATAGTCTCAAACTTTGAGACATATTAACCAATTTTATACACGGAGACATTACTACTGACTTGCATAAATATCCTGCATCTAAAACCCAAAAGAAAAATTATTATTGGCAAAAGGACGAAATCAACAAATGAATCGAAAAATAAGAACCCTCTCGCTCTCAAATCTTTGTCAAATATTTATGCCCGACCAGGGTAAATTAAATCATAGTTGCCTATCTTCTTCACCCTTGTTTTCTCTGTGCCCCACATCTGGTGACGAAAGTATTTGAAAACCTTAAAACAAACCTACCCCTTGTCCCCCAAAACAAACGTACTCAGTATAAATACACTCAAGTACGATCAACATCGATTGCATGTGCAAAACCTAAAAAATCAGCGAAAATCCGATTAAAATGCGAAATTAGAGACGAAAGCAAAACCTAAAATCATTAAGACTCAATAGAGAGAGGGAGCACTGAGAGGAGAAAAAGGAAAGAAGAATCGTGGTCAGATAATCCTCGAACCTGATTTGTGGTAAAAAAGGAGCGCATCCGAAAGAGGAACAGACGATCTACTCATTCCCTTAGTCGAAATTTCGAGAGGAGATCGAAGGCGGCCACAATTTAACGACGAAAGGCGGTAACGGCGGGTTGTCTTGTCTCTCACTTAGTAGAGAGATGTGAACATTTCCTTACACTTTTAATTGCAAAAAGAGACGATGAGAAACAGAGTAAGTCGCCTTCGTACAAAAAGCCATGCCTTCAGCTTTGACTCGGCAACGAACGGCTAGGATCAACAGATAAAATCCAACGACTGAGATTAAATTACTGTTCTTTCCACAGTGGATCACGTGCATCTCACGAAACACAAAATGTATATATTTCTAATGAATGAAACTTAGGTTTAACATATTGATACTGCCGCTTCTGTTGTTTTGCTTTATGTTGGAGTTATTTTCTGTTAGTTAGTACTTGATGACATTATAGTCTTTTTAGTTTTTACTATTGAAAAAATTATTTGGCAAAATATCTCAGTACATAATTTGTCAATAAATTTCCACAAAAAATTACAGATCTTTCAGTGCAATTTTCATTTTTTTTTATTTGCTCAATGTTTCTGGCGTAAGAAGTTTAGAAAATTACTGAACTGTTTTTTTTGAAATAAGGTGGGGATCGAGTAATATTTTAGTCATCACTGTTTCTTGAATATCATTTGGCATACGTGAATGATATCGTGAAGGATCCATGGAGACTTGCAGCAGGAAGAGGATAGCAGCCAAGAAGAATGTCTCTGGTGAAGGATCCATGGAGACTTGCAGCAGGAAGAGGATAGCAGCCAAGAAGAATGTCTCGGACTACATCAGTCAACTGTCGGATGATCTTTTGATCCATATCCTATCCTTTCTCAGTACGAAAGAGGCCGTTCAAACATGTTTGGTATCGAAACGATGGAGTAATTTGTGGGTCCAAGTGCCATTCCTCGACTTCGACTCCTTCAATTTTAACTCGGACGACAACTTCACTGATTGTGTTACGTCTGTATTGAAATACCGAGGTCCTACCCATGGCCAGTTGGACACATTTCGACTTGCACGAGAACAATGGGATGAATCAAAGTTCAAATTTGATCCACCGTTATTAGAATGGATATCACAAGTACTGCAGTTTTCGCCTCGGTCCATCTTTATCCGTGTTTGTGCTGGTTTGAAGGAATTTACGTTACCAGAATCCTTATTTACTTGCGAGACGTTGGAAGAGTTGGAGATAACGATTGAAATCCCTTATGCTTTTGTGGATTTTAAAAGTGAAGTGGTTAAACTCCCCAGGCTGAAGAAGTTGCACCTTTCTTATGTGGATAATTTTGACTGGAAAGACATGAACAATGTACTGACGGGATGTCCTTTGCTGGAAAGCTTGTTCTTTGAATGTTGCTTTTTGAACTTCTCTCAGGTGTCTTCAAATACATTGAAGAGTTTGGTTGTGGTCGATTGTGACCTTCAGCAGGGGATTCAGTTTCCTTTTTTGGAGGTCTATAATTCATTTTAGTATAAATTTTGCACTGGTAATTTTAGTATTAAATATAGTTTCATGTAGCTTAATTCTCGTTTTATTTTGATATTAGAGTAGAGGTTTGTTATTTTATTTAACATAACTTGAATAAAAGTCGGCTAAAAGCCAAGTGTTTATGGCTCATGAGATGGGATGGGTCAGCAACATATATGTTACATATTTATTTATTTATTTTTGAAATGAGTGGAGAAGCCTCCACCACTTTCCTTTTATTAAAGAAAAGCACCCAAAATTACATCACCAAAAGTTCATTCGGCGCCAGTATATGCTCTCAATCTACATACTGGCGCCCCTATGCTATCTAAACCCAATCATTACACACAGATACAAAGAAACATAATTAGTAGCAGTACTCAAACCACACCACCCATCAGTATCTGTCATATTGCAGCAACAAAATAAACCCAACAGTATTTTCTTCTAAAATCTTATTTTTGCTCCCTTCATCCTTTATGCTGCTCCCATGCATTCTAGTAGAGGATGACCCTAATACTCCAGCCAAGCGTCACCAGCCCCATTAATTCCTATCTCAGCTCCAGTCGTGCTAATAGGAGAAGAAGGCTCCATCCTCCAAATCTCAAGCTTCAGCTTCTCTGGCCATAAACTTTGCCAGTACCCAATCAAGCTTTTAACTGTTGCACACACTGAAGCAAAAGAATGTGTTTTGGCATTATTAAAACACATATCATTTCTGTTTTTCCATAATATCCACAAAATAGCTGCACACCAACAAAGAAAAGCTGATCTATTGTGCACATAATTAGCAATTTCAAGTAAATCTTCTAAAGACCTAGGGTACTCACAATTGAATTGAATCAAAAACCACATCCACACTATCTTATTCAATGGGCACCACAGAAACAGATGATCTAATGTCTCTAATTGATTACAGTAAACACAATTGGGCTCTCCTTCCTAACCTCTCAAAACTAAATTGTCCCTAGTTAAAATTCTTCTTTTGATCACTAACCATAGGAAAACCTTTATCTTAATTGGCAATTTTAATTTCCACATCTGATTATAACATGGATTGGGTTTCACACCCCCATCTTCTAACCAAGTGTAAAGCGATTTAACTGAAAACTTGCCATCAGCATTTCTCAGCCAAATAATCTTATCTCTTCCGATTTAACTGAAAACTTGCCATCAGCATTTCTCAGCCAAATAATCTTATCTGAAGAGCTAGCTAGGGGCAGAAAGGGCATGATATTATATTTAAGTTCTCTCAAATCCTTTATCTGCAACCTAGACAACTGTCTTTTAAAATCTATATGTATTACATCCACTCTTACAATTTCAGCAAGAGTAACATCAGGATTCGAACATATATCGAACAAAGAATGATATTCTATTTTAAGGGGTGTATCCAAACACCACATGTCATGCCAAAATCTAATCTTTGTGCCATTACCAGCTTTATACCTACAATTAACACTAAATATTGTTTCGAACTGCTCTATTTTTTTTCCAGAAGAAAGATCTATTTTTGCTCCTTCTTCCCTTGTAGTATTTTGTCAAAATCAACTCTTCCACCATCATGAGTAACAGCTATCTTTCAGTTTCCATAACCATTTACATAGTAATGCTATGTTCATCAATCGCAAGTCAAGTAAACCCAAACTTCCTTGTTCGTTTGATCTACTTACCATTGACCAATTGACTAAATGATACTTTCTAGTATTACCTGAACTCCACAAAAATTGAGCCCTCCAATGAAAATATATCATATATAAAGCCAAAGCTGACAGGACACTTTTATTTATTTATGAATCTATCTCAGCTGTAGCCTGTAGACTGTAGTGAGTAGTGACAAAAAAATAATGGACAAATCCGTTGAAAAGAGGAACACCTAAGACTGACTGGATCGATCACTCCATGCTCCATCTTGTGGTTATATACTATACATAATACAGGTCATTTACACACAGATGGAATACGTACATGATGAAAATACTTACCGAACAACAGGAGTCAAGCCCGGCCAAGCCCATAAGCCCATAAGCCCATAAGCCAATACAGGTCATTTCCACCGAAAAAATTAATACTAACCTTACTGTTCATATTAATTTTGATAATAACAGAAAAAAAATCAAAATTTTAATACTAACGTTACTGGATCGTCATCCAAGTTGACGAAAGCCTAATACCCTTGAATCGTCATCCCAGTTGACGATCCAAGCTTGAATCGTCATCCGAAATAACGATAAAAAAAAAACCAAATATTTTAAGTTTCTGAAATTTTTTTGTTTGGATCATCATCCGAAATGACGATCCAAACAAAAAATTTCACAAACTTTTTTTTAATGCAAATTTTGCATTTTAGCCCCCAAACTTTTTATTATTACAAAATATATAATTTATGATTAAAAATTAAACATAATTAAAACATCTATTATAAAAATATAAGTATATAATTAAATTATGCATGTTAAATACATAATATTTTATATGTTTGTAATATTTATTTATACATATATATATATAGAATGGATTCAATCAAAGCGCTTTGACCGGAGTCTCAGTTAAACTCCGTCGGTTCTCAATTTTGAAAGTTCAGACGACCGATCCGACCCATCAAATATGATCTCCATATTGAAATCTCCTTGCCGATAAAATTTTCATTTTTTTGAATTTTTTAAGTATTTTTTTCGAATTTTCAAAAATCGTTAATCTAATTTGTTCTGAACCCTACAAAAATTGCTGTTTTTGAAAATCCGAAAAAAATACTTAAAAAATTAAAAAAAATGAAAATTTTGGTCGGCAAGGAGATTTCAATATGGAGATCATATTTGACGGTTCGGATCGGTCGTTTGAACTTTCAAATTTGAGAACCGACGGGGTTTAACTGAGACTCCGGTCAAAGCGCTTTGATTGAAGGCTTTCTCTATATATATATAATGTAACATTTATTTTATATATTAAATACATATTATTGTATATAATTAAAATATATGATGCATATTATTATGTATATATATTTCTATGTATATTTATTTATACATTTAAAAAATTTATATGTTAATATCTACATTTAATATATAACAAATTTTTTTTATTGGACTATTATGTAAAAAAATCACATATTTTAAGTACATATTTTTTAATGTATGATTTTTTAATATATTTTATATACATATATTTTTTTAATATACTTATACATAGAAATATATGGTCATCGTCACCATATATTTTTTAATGTATAATTTTTTAATTAAAAAATTATATACATTAAAAATACATATAAAATATACAACAAAAAATTTTATTGGCTTATATTGTAAAAATAATAATTTTAGGGTCATCAGCGAAAGAATTGAATATATTTTTTGTTGAATTTATTCGCCGATGACTCTAAAATTATTATTTTTACATAGTAGTCCAATAAAAAAATTGTTATACATTAAATGTAGATATTAATATATAATTTTTTTAATGTATAAATAAATATTCATAGAAATATATATACATAATAATATGCATCATATATTTTAATTATATACAATAATATGTATTTAATATATAAAATAAATGTTACATTATATATATATGTATAAATAAATATTACAAACATATAAAATATTATGTATTTAACATGCATAATTTAATTATATACTTATATTTTTATAATAGATGTTTTAATTATGTTTAATTTTTAATCATAAATTATATATTTTGTAATAATAAAAATTTTGGGGGCTAAAATGCAAAATTTGCATTAAAAAAAAGTTTCTGAAATTTTTTGTTTGGATTGTCATTTCGGATGACGATCCAAACAAAAAAAATTCAGAAACTTAAATATTTGGTTTTTTGTTGGATCGTTATTTCGGATGACGATCCAAGCTTGGATCGTCAACTGGGATGACGATCCAGCAACGTTAGTATTAAAATTTCGATTTTTTTTTCTGTTATTATCAAAATTAATTTGAGCAGTAAGGTTAGTATTAATTTTTTCGGTCATTTCCAATTCTCTCTTTCACCAGTCGCGCTGCTGAATGCTGATCCCCTCTTCTCTTCTCTAATTCTCTTCTCTTCTCTTCTCGTTTCTTCAATCCATGGAGGTGGCGGAGGTGGAGGCGGAGGTGGAGAAGAAGGCCACCGCTACTAGATCTCGCCTTATTGTCCGACTCGCTGCCTTGCTTGTTTCTCATAGCACCCTCGTCAGGTTCTCGTTCCTCAAACAATGAAATGCTAATCTTTAGGGGCTCAATTGGGATTAAATGCTCACAAACCTGTGTTGTGTTGTGTTGTCTTGTGTTTTGTTTTGTTGCCACCAATGAATCTCAGTGTAGTTTGCTGCTTAGCGGGTCTCATAGCACTACTTGTTCTCCCACTTTTGGCCAAGAACACATACATCTCTGAGAATGCTCTCTTGCCAGGTTCCCATCTCTTCTTCATCTTTTTCTTTTCTTTTCTTTTCTTATTATTCTCTGCTATTTAAGCCATTAAACCTTCATTAACAGGTTCAGCCAATCCTGTACTTTCATATCAACATGTTACACAAGCAAACAACTTAATCATGGATATCATGAGTATAGCTGATGACAAACAGGCACCAGATATGTGCGATTTCTACCTTTTAATATTTTTCATTCTTTTACCAATTCAATGTATTTTGTACAAGTGTAAGTTATCATTAAATTTGGCAAAACCTTAATTTTTTAAAACGGCAAACTGACTCGGCGCAAAACTCACCTGAACCTAAACCTCCTTGATCCTACACCTGGACATGAATCGCAACTGAATGGTCGAAAGCCTGACACGATCTGATGCAACTGATTGCAAACAGTTGTTGTGAAATACAATATAGTGCCCGCTGGTAAACAGTATACTAACTCAGCCTTTTGGTAGTACATTGTACTAAGTACTGTGCATAATTCCCTTTTTACAAATTATATTATTTTTTTCCTAGACCATTTTTTTGTCTTTTCTCATATTTAGAAATTCTCAACTTCTGATAGTATTGTATTATTAACTTTGTTACAGAGAAATACCAAAATTGATTGCAAAATACATGGAAATTCTGGGAGCTGAAACATACCACCACAAATTCTCGCAACCTCAAAATCAGTTTCATCCTCTCTATTTCTTCTCCTCCAGTCCAAATTCTCCTCCAACCCTTGCCAACCTAAGCTATGGTACCAGTACTGTGGGCATAATTCGGGCACCGCGTGGTGATGGCAAAGAGGCCATTGTACTGGTCAGCCCATACAATACCCAGAATGCTGGAGGGATTGATGCCTCAGCCTCAGCCTCATCTATTGGTCTTGCTTTTTCAGTTTTCTCACTGCTAAGCCGTGCTACCTGGCTAGCAAAGGATATCATATGGGTTGCATCAGATTCAAGATTTGGAGATCACACATCAGTATCTGCATGGCTGAATGATTACCACAATCCTAATTTTATAGGTGATGCTTCTTCTACCCGTATTTTTAAACGTGCTGGGACAATGGCTTGTGGTATTGTTTTTAAGGTGGTAGAGAAAGAGAGGAGAGAGAAGTATGAGGATAGAGATGTAGTTACCTTGTATGCTGAGGCATCAAATGGGCAGATGCCGAACTTGGACTTGCTAAATGTCGTGCATTATTTGGCAGTACACCGGCAGGGAATTAGAGTTAGAATTGGAATGTTTGGTGGTTTGGTTAAGTCTCATCTGGTTAGGGTCTTGGGAGAGGTAATGCAACAGGTTGGAAGATTTGCTAGGAGTTTAAATCCTGATTGGCGGTTTGAAATGCCAAGCAGTGAATATGTTGAAGGGACTGCCACACTTGCAAGTTCTATATACTCTCAGGTGACAACTATTTGATATTTTTAAAACGTTAATATCTGAACAGTGAATGCATTATTTTAATCCTTTTTATGGTTGTTTAAGCTTCAAGTGAGCCTGATCTTTGACTGAACAATAACGACAGAAAAAATGTAGAAACAAAATAAAGTATGAGCAAATGATGTCAAGAAAGATTGAATTTGAGATCAGGCTTGTACTGGCTTGAATATGCTTATGCAAAATCCAACTAAAATATAGTGAACACCAAGATGCCTATGCTTATTACCTTGATTATTGACACTAGTCTTTTGGCTTTCCTTCCTTTTTTTTGTTTTTTGTTTTTTTTTTTTTAATTTTCATCTGTTAGCTTGCTGATTGTTAGTTAAGGCTACTAAAATTTATGCTGTACAACCACAATGGAGTTAAGCTTTGTTAAACAAATCTGTACTTTCTTTTAGGCACTGGGAGTGCCAACAGGGCCACATGGTGCCTTTCGTGATTACCAAGTTGATGCTGTAACTCTAGAGTTATCTCCAAGATTTTCTTTGAAGAACGAACATACTCGGTTGGCTTTTCTCCTAAAAGGCGGCAGGTTCCATTACTATTTGAACATACTTATTTCTCCTTGTCTTTTCATGCTTTAAATCATCGTAGTATAAATGTTTGAATATCAATGCAAACTTCAATAAATTTGAGTCTTAGTTGCATGATTGAGGTTTTTGAAGACTTAACTACTAATTTTTCTGTGTAGTTGAACAATTTCAGTTAATTGATGTTTAATATGTTGTTGATAATCATTTGGTGGACCAATTCCAAAGTGCTTATCTGCACCATTTATGTAACTACAAGCATAAAGTAGCAGGTATTACTAGCTTGCTAATTGCTATCTAAAGCCTGCAAACATGAAAAATATAGTTGGAGATTTCCCCCCCAAGATGTTCTTACTGACTCCTTAGCTTAAAAAAACTCTTTTATTTACATTAATATTTAGCTGTAAATTTTTTTCCCTATTGCAGGTTGATAGAAGGCACAGTTCGCTCAGTGAACAACCTTCTGGAGAAATTCCACCAATCTTTCTTCCTCTACTTCCTAACTGCTCCGAACAAGTTTGTTTCGGTTGGTGTGTACATGATTCCTTTTGCATTTCTTGTAGCGCCACTTCCCATAATTGCTGCATCTCTTTTCAACCTCACTTCCAACCGGAATCCATGGAGGTGGCTTCATACTGCAAAACCCTTGCTTATAACACACACTTGGTCTGTGGTAGTTACATTGTTACCATTTTATATATCTAAAATCAGTGATTTACCTTCAACCCACTGCATGCTTACTTGGGCCGGGGGTTCTCTAATGGCTTTGGTTATTTTGTACATTGTTTTTGGGTCACCATATTCTAAACATGTAGAATGGAGGCTTCTAAAGGCAGTCATGATAGCCTCAGTATCTATTGGGCTTTGTCTCATGTCTATAATAAATTTCGCGACCGCACAAATTGGGGCTTTGTTTGTGGTGCCCATGTGCCTATTTGCACTACCTATCAGGGTTAAAACAAACAATTCTTTGATCCGTTCGATGGTTATGACTTGCAATTTGGTCATGGCAGTGTTGGGTTTTCCAGTAACTGCAGTTGCACTCATGCAAGGTGTAATTAAAGGTTTTGGTACAGTGAGTATCTTGGAGTTTTGGGATTCGATGAAGTTTTTGTGGGGGTGGAATAGTGCCACTTATCTGTACCTGGTATTGGTACATTTACCTTGCTGGCTTTTGTTTTTGCACATACTGTTTCACCCTTGCCGCTGAAGAGATGTATGAACTTCCGTAGTCTAGCGTTTATTTGCACTTTTGAGTAGTAGAATTACTTCAAAACACAATTCTTGATTGAGCTGATGTTATCATCTGAATAGGTTTTTATGTAGTTTTACTTTAGAGCATTCAATATTTTTGATGTGCAATTTTAAAGACCTGTAAACACGTTGCTAGTGTAGGTTATGCTTATAACAATTTTCTCAGAAAAAGAAAAAGAAAAAGCTGGGATAGGTGGTTCGCAGCTCGGCTCTCTGATTGGTTCTGAGAAATACCAAAAGTCCTGTTGTAATTGTATAACGTGTTTCAGTGTTAAATTAAAATTTTGTCAATTTGAAATTGAAGGAACTTATTTTGTTAATATATCCAAATAAAGGATTTCCTGTCCAGCTAGTCTGATAATAGTCAGCTATTCGTATTCATATCAAATGACTTGAATGAAAATATCTCATTTTATGACATGAATTAGGTTTGTGCCTCAGATTGCTTATTCAATATAAATAGTTTGTATTTATCTGACTCTTTAATTAGCCCATCAGTAGCTGGACGTCAATTATATTATTAAAATTAAAAGCTCATTTAATACTTGAAACAAATCAGAACTACGGTTACTAAATAAATTGAAGCACCTACATTACAACATACAAGTTGAAAAGTTTATTACTTAAAACAAAGTTAAAATAACCTCCGTTACTATAATTAAAATTAAAAATTACTTAATTAGTATAAACAAAACTAAAAGTTAAAAATTACTTAAACAACGGACATTACTATAAACAATATTAAAGGGCATTTCATTCTTATAAACAAAATGAGTCATAGACAAAATTAAATCAGGTGAAATAAAGAGTACAACGTACTGATGAACGATCAGGCAATTGAGGATGGTAATGGATTTTTCGGCATTCGTGATTCTAAAAAAAAATATCAAAAGAAAAGACCGATCTCATTCACTTCCTAACATTTTTCTAACAAAAAATATCCGAAATTATCATTGTCAGCTCTTGTTCTGTTTTCTTGGGCAAGAGAAGCACAAGTACAAGAGTTCATTAATTAAATATTTATTTAATTACTCAAAAATTCTCCAAGAAGTACATACAATATATTAGTCTAAAACACTTATAGTGGTCCCGCCTGCTCACAAAAATAGAAAAGGTTATGCATTATGTTCAGTCAAATTTTCAGGTTAGACTTGCCTGGTGACTCTTAGGGCTGGAACATATGATGTACAATATTTGTCAGAAAACTCAACTACAGATGGATTGACCATTTGACCCTCTAGCTGCTGGTATAGGTAATTAAGCTACCGGTTTTGTGTGATGAAGGTGCAAGCGATTTCAATGAGGTTACATTGCGAAGTTGTGAACTACATTGGTGAGAAAAATTCTCTTTTTGGCAAAACCTATTGACAACTTCATTGAACACATTGGATAATGGAAAATAGACCAAACATTTTGGCTGTTAACGAGATTTATTAGGCTCGATTTCTGTGTTGTTGGGTTCTGCAGGGGCTGGGGATATTGTCATATAGAATATGTTCACTGAACTTCATTTCTAAAGAATACGAGTTCTTCCAGTACCAGCAGAGAGCTCCAAGTGCATTGTGCCATGCTTATACTTGCCTCACTTCTCCAAAAAGAATAACAATCGTGCATCTACCATACGAAAAGAGTGGTGAAGAAGAGAAGTATGAAGATTTCAACATAGATTTGCAGCCTGAGACTGAGCGCAGTGCAGTAATTTGTGCTACTAATGAGGTTTCAATGGCATCATCCTTCAACCAATTCACACGTAACTCGTGCAATTCAGGTTCAATTAATTCTATCAAAAGAAAATGATATGCTCCATTAGAACAACAATATCCAAATCATTGATAGTAATGTTTCGTTTTTCAATTCTCAAATCTCAACATTTCTCAGAGGATCTTCCTTTGATTACTTCCTCTGCATATTTATTCATGTACTTGTAAGAAATTCCAAATCGCAAACTTCAAGCAGATTGAATAGTAACTGAGAGTTAGAACTTAGAATGCTTTAGTTAATGTCTTAATGATGACTTATTCACCTACTTGTAGGCACCGTCACATTTTTTCTTGTTTTGTTATCACAGTATCTCTACAAAATAGTAAGTCTGAGAGTGTGAATGGAGGAAAAATAAAGTTCACATAATAATTATATTCATTTTCTGGTAGGAGACATCCAGAAAGTAACACGACAAGAGTGAACGAAAAATAGGCTGGGGATCGATGGTGTATAAAATTTATTGGAGGGGAGATGGGGAGACACCACATCACCGCTCTAGGAGATCGATGACAGACCTACACCCGAAGAACCAGCCGCTGTCAAGCCTCAGCTACCCCACCACCCAGCTCATGCTCCAAGAACCCCCAAGCGTCAATCCAAGACCTCTTCATTAATCCCTCCAATACCTCTCCCTACTCTCCCAGAAACAAATCCATCAAAGTTTTTATGTTATGCCTAATTCATCATCCTGCAGAAGCTTCATCTACCAATCAAATCCGGTACTTGAGTGGACTGGGAGAGCAATGCTAATCTTTTAGCAATACAAAACAATTTAACCTAAAAAATAACAAACAAGGATAACAACGACGACGAAACTGAAAATATATTGGTATTCAACTTGATCAGATCTCTCTCTAAGAACTATAAACCAATACTGCTTCATTAACAAGCAAAAAACTAATTCAGGCTATACCCTACTTGCAACACAAACCTGCCTACTAAATTCACTAGCAAAACAGTACCATGTCTGAACCTTAGAGCAACCAACCAAAACCTGAATCTTATATTTAATTCAACAATGTTACTATTTTCTCAACATCCCAAGCAACCCTCATAACACCACCATTTTGTGTTGCTGCCTCCTCAAAAGTACGACCTGTAACCTCAGACGGGTTCAAAACCTCCTTCGAGTTTTCTACTTTTAAATCAGTTACATCCACCAAGCACAAACCAGAATCCCTTAAGCTCTTCCCTTGCCACCTCCCATCCACTTGGAACACCTTCCCTGTACCTACCTCTTTCCCATCTCTATCCAAAATTGAGACAAAGTGGCCATGCTCAAGCGAGTGGTCAAGCATTGAGATTGCCCGGTCAGGTTCAGTTTTGCTTGGGTTAACTGGTTTTGAATTGGAAGGCATGTTCAGTTGATCTTCGCTGGGGCTATCTGGGTTCTCTCCCTCAGATGTATGCCGGGTTTCTTTGGCCACACGTGCCAGCCGGGCTTTTCTATTGTTCAGCCTGTACAATGAAAAAAAAAAGAAACATTTCAAGAGTTTTTTTAGTACAGTTACCCTTTTGTGCTAAGGCATTTTTCAAAGCTTTGTTATCCCAAAAGTACATGTAATCTCAGCTAAGTCATACAAAAGCATTGTAATGTAAAAACCATATATAAAAGCACACAAAACCAACCAAAGGTGCCAAATGAAAAGATAAAAATAGAATCTTACCAGTTTTTCAGCTGGGATGGTGTGATTTCCGAGCCCTGAAAGAGTATTAACAATACTATAATAATTAGAGAAATCTACATATTACCTATCAAATCCTCAAAAAGCATATATCATAATTTAGTTGCACCGTTGAATGTTACAACTCTTATATGTTGACAGCTCTAGGAATTTCCTAAATAAACCCAAAAAAACTGGCATATCAATTTTGGAATTTACAATTGACATAATTTTGCGTTCAGTATGATCATTTTTGCTTTCAGTCATATCTCTTGGGTAAACCTTTATGGACACCCTCCCTAGGATATGAAAACCCAGGATAAAATTAATTAAATAAGAAAACATGAATTTGTAATACGCTACATTTGTAAATATATGTATTACCTTGCAGCTAAGAGTATCTGCCCAGGCCTGAAGAGCGGCTGCATTCCTCTGCATCTCAGGTTCATCCAAAAGAGCCCTCTCTATAAGTTTTATTTGCACATCATTCATGATGTTTCTCTTTCTCTTCTTCCTTTGGTCTTGTGAATTTGAATTTGAATTTGAATTTGGGGCATCCATCCTATCATCCTCATTTGGATCAATTTCCTTGGTATTGTCCCTGGTAATGGTGACCATCTCGAGATCGCATTTCTCTAGTTCAGGTTTTTGGTCAACATCCATTCGCTTTAAACAATTTTAGAAAAAAGAAAGAAAGGTGAAGTTAAGTACCGGAAAGAGACCAAGATTAAAGCATAATATATTACCCTCGCAATAAAACAACAAGAAAAAGGGGTAAAAAAAATGTTTCAATACCAGCATATTCTGGTAGAAACCTGACAGAACTGGTACCTAAATGGTTGTCGGAAAATTTTTTCAGTTTTCCATTAGTGCTGGTGGGACCTCTGACATTGACCAACAAAGCATGCAAGCAATATAATAAGATAAAATGGAATGCGGACAAAGCTAGTAATAAAGCAACCATTACTTGCAAAGAGCCATCCCTCAGGATAAGTAAATTATATTGGTAGATTCAGAAGATAAAGCACAATCTTAACGACATATTTTTATATATGTTTTATTTTAGTTTCCATATGTTAGTTATATATGAAAACGATACTACACCTAGGAATATTCCCCTCTTTGTGTTGTGAATGAGATAACTCAATACAAGACTTGTCAATTTGCATACAATGATAGCAGGGAATTTATACTTCCACTAATATATGAACACTTGTCCTAAATAGAAGCTAACTAGATGAGATGACAAATTGGCTATTGAACTTGTAATAGTAAGAAATTGTTTTGACTTTGGAACAAAGTTGCTTTATATGAAATATTGTCATTTTTGATAACTTGAAGTTCTAACACTCTAGTACTCACATGCTGTCACTTTCTTATTTTTATGTTCATTTACATTTTCTTCTAATTGTAAGTGAAACAATGAAAGAACATATCCAGCCAAATACCAAGATGAACTTAAAACAAATGCTAATTTAAGCAAGCATCGTGGTGCATGGAAAAAAAAAACATCATCATTAAATTAATAAAACTTATAACAAGGCACCCACTTTGTCTGTCATTGAACTTAACCTCTTTTGTGTGACAATTACAATGATATATATGGATTTAAGAGTAGTGTCCTAGGTTTTAGGTCATAGTTTTAGTTCACGGGTGAGGTTGTAGCTTTTACTACTACTACAGTACCACCACCACCACTACTCTACTACTGTTTTCTTTGGTGACATTGACCTTGTTGGGTTTCATTTCTAGCCTGCCCTACTTGTTTGGGACTAAAGGCTTTGTTGTAGTTGTTATAATGTTTGCCTGTTGTCTGAGTTTTCTTTCAATGTTCTCTTTACTAGAGCAGTATCAAAGTAGCTAGCAAAAGGAAATATAACTTCTTTCAAGAAGCAAAATCTGATGACTGATACAACATTTCAAAATGACAAGTTTCGGTTTAGACAGTGCTGAGTTTGCTTAGCAAGGAAATATAAATTTTATAAGGATACAGAAATCAGATTAAATCTTGAAATGGCCAGGTGATATGATAGCATATGATTCACAACATCTATCATTTACTTGGTCTGAAGTAAATTCAATTCAACGTTACTAATACCTAGCCCATATATACTACATAAAAACAAATAAATAATAATAAGGCAAAACTTCCTATTCCAAGCATATAGCACCACATATTTTTAGACCATGAGCAACAAGAGTTCTACCCAAACAAAATAAATGGTTTACATTTGATTTTAGCTCAATTTCTATCAAACAATAGAAAGTAAACAAGTCAATCAGGAATCTTCATCCTTAACTATATAAGAAGAGAACTGTAGACACGAAAAGATTTCAATGTAGGTTATCAAGTAAAAATTATTTAGGGAAATTAATATAAGCAGATTTTCTTTTTGTCATGCATTTAAGACCCACATCCATGCAGCTATCACTTATGTAGGGATCAACAAAATAACCCTTATTTATGGAAACGTACCTTCGAGTTGAAAGCAGCAGCCAAGTTCAGTAAAGATTGCTCAGTATGATACATGTTTTCAGCTTTTGGTAGCTTTGACAGTTCCCCTGCACCTACCTAAACAATGCAAAACAGATAATTCTTAAATATCAGTGCTGCACCAGATAGACCAAATACCAGAAATTTTAGGAACCAATCAGGTAAAACAGTTAATCAGAATGACCCCCCCCCCCCCCCAAAAAAAAAAAAATAAAATAAAATAAAATAAAATAAAAAATACCTGGTCAGTGTTTTCTTCACCTTGTAAGTTGCAATAACCTCTTAAAGTGTCCGTAAACACTCTGCAAAAGAGCTTCGGAATATGAAAATTAGGGATCATACAAGTCAATTGATGTTTATCTCAAACTTTTAGCTACTACAAATACCAGTAAATGCCTATTGTTTGGAAACCTGACCAACATAATACCTATATGTATGTTTGTTCCCATTTTGCACTTTTGAGTTCATTCTTTAGGTTACTGTTGGTTATTCCTAAAACCACAACAGTACAAGTGTCTTTGACATTACGAATGCGTCACTTGGTTCCTGCAGAACTTCTAAGATATAGGTAGGATTACCTCAATAGCTGCACATCGTCCTGATTTATTAAGCTTGGAATCAGTTTTTTTACATACTCAGCCAGAGAACCTACAGTATAACAGAATGGTTCAAAAAATCTGCTGATTTTACTTAGGCAAAACTTCCTATTTTAAGCATATAGCACCACAGCCTTCTTATTTGCAAAAGTTCATTTTTTCTTTACCTTCTTTTATTTACTTTTCATCCTTTCTTTTATTTGGCTTTCATTAGCACCTTGCTATTGCTTTTGTAAACTTTTTAAATCAATATATAAGATAGGGGCTTGACCCCTATTTTTCATCAAAAAGAAGTCAATCATTTGAGTCATTTTAAAGCACAAAAGTCAAGCCAGATGCCCTATTAGGAATAGCACAATAAACAAAATACAAGAAAGTCAAAATGCGTGTGACAGTATACACAATTGAATCTCAATTTTAGAACTTTAAATGACTGATCCAAACTGCTCACTATGATCTTCATATTGAATCTTGTGGAAAACTAAAATTTACATATGTTTCAATTTTTTTTTTACAATTTTTAATATCTTAAAAGAACTGTTGTTATTGGACGGTTCAAAATCTTTTGCTCTATAGATTTTCAAAACAAAAGTAAAAAAATATATTAAAAGAAAATCCAGAAAACTATATTTTGGTTTCCAATGAGATTTTAATATGAAGATCACAATTAGTGATTTGGATATGCCATTTGAAGCTCGAAAATCAGATTGGTAGTGTCAACGAGATTGATACTATACTAATCTCTTTGTTGTTCCCTTTTTGCAAAACTTACGTACAAATTATAACAAGTAAAGATCCTTGAGTTGACGTATAAAGTAACAAAATAAGTAGATTTTTTAATAAGTAGTGTTGGATGTAAAAATTACTCAAGTTTTTGCAAACTTCGGCTGCTGAAGATGTGGGCCTCTCTTGAATGATGTGCTTGTGAAACTCACGAACAAACAGATCTCTCTCATGCTCTGTACCACAACAAATTGTTGGTTAGACAAGTACCCACAAATTTACTCTAAATAAACAACAGTTGGGATCAACCAGTTCTTTTATGTATTATCATCCCTTATTTGCAGCCTTACTGCTGTTGGCTAGTATAGGCATTAAAACAACAGTATGCATCATGTATGTTAGTTAAATGCTAATAAAATTACATGTTAGAAAAACTGACCTTCACATATATTGGGAACAAATATATGCAGGTTGGCGATGATTTTGACAATGCACGAGGTTCGCAACTGTGCATAGGTGACTGCATGCATGCTACTCAGGCTGAGCTGGCACGCATGACTGGCTTCAGTAATTGCATCACCTGACATTGCAGTGGTAGCAAAACCAGCTGCATTGAACATGTCATGCTCCAGATTAGCCTCTTCTTCTATAGTTGGTAGATTAACAGAGCACCAACTGGAGATGAAGTCTTCATGAGGAGTTGCCAATATTTCGCTCATAAATGGGACCTAGTTAAGAGAGATTCTGGTTCATCCATATTTTCTAGTGATTTCACTTTGCTTGTAAAACATCAGGATAAAATAAATAACCCTGCCAAATGAGAAAGCTCAGAAAGATCACGTGACACTCTATGATCTTACGGTCATCACATCTACATCCGCTTGCACAACTTCTTTAAAATGCCAAATATTTTGGCTTGAGCACACGTAAAAAGGCATTTCCATAGACTTGAAGAAAATCATCGAGGAGATTTTGATGTCCCATAAGGTAACTTAATATTGATTTTTCTCTAATGGCATTTATATTTTGTTAAGCAGTTAATTTCTGGTTATTTCAGAGTTTAATTCATGTTAGAGTGTGCACTAGCAAGCTCATCTGTTAGTTTGGGCAAGCAATTGTAGAGTCCAGCTGAACATTACATATGTTGGTATGTTATAAGAAATAAAAATGATAATTCAGTGATAAGATACTTACAGTGGTGGTCATGAAAGAAAACCTAAAGTTTGAGTCATCAGAGAAGATATCGACCAGGCGAAGTGAGTTAATAAGCAGGAAACCCCTTGGAAGTTTCATATTTTTGTTCTTGTATGTATTGGCATGTTTAGATTCTTCCTTCCTGAAGGCTGTCTTCAGCACATTAAGAAACTGAAACCCAAAGAGGTTATATAAAATTTCAGCAGTATATTTGAAATTGCATTTTTCTCATCAGGTTCCAAAGAGGCGGGAAATAAATATATGAGGTGAACTACAAATAGTTTCACATACTTTTCCGGTAAACATACAAATAGTATGTGTACCTTCACTAACAAGATATATCACCATACAATCATCAAATATCACGTGTAAAAAATAGCATCAGAAAAGCAAAAACTGCCCATCCTTTTGTCGCTACAGGATAAAGAAAACACACACACACACACACACAACACATAGAACAATAGAACCTAAACAAGAAAATGAAGATGTACAAATTCGTAAACAAGGATCTGACCTCTAAAGCAACAGACTGGCCCAATTGCATACTCTTTGGAGATCCCGCAACCTCATCAAGGTACGAAATTGTCTCAGCCTCACATAGCTGTAACAACTGCACAACAAAAAAGAACAAAGTAAGCTTTACACTCCAGCATTTGGAAATAAGTATCAACAATCTTTTGCTTCTTAAAGTGTTCTGTTTTTCTTATTTTCCTTTCTTCTATTTGTTTGTTTTTCTTTTATTTATGGAGTGGAGGTGTTAGTACTCACAAGTGCAAGTATTTTGGCTTTGTATCTAGAGACAGAAGCAATGATTTCAGCAGAGTCTTCAAAGCATTCAGGGACACGTAGCCTTAATATAGTATGGGCAAGTGATAAAATTCCGCCATTTTTACACAATTCCTGCATCAGGAAACAAGTAACAAGTTCCAATCTTACTGTACATACCAGTTTAACATGCCCTTTTTCTAACTTTAACTTTTTGTTTCAATATTTCTGTACTTAACTGTTGTTTCTAACAAATATATTGGATTCATGTTGCACTAATCGTTGAAATGTAAACAAAGAGGATGAATAAATACCTTGTTTTTTAGTACTCGATCACGAAATGGTTTCTGCTGGCATAAAGAGAGAAGAAATTGCAAGGAGGCCTCGCACTGTTGGCTCAGAAAGTGGGACACTTTAACAGCATTTGGTAATTCTGATTTATCCAATGCAATTTCACCAGAAAGTTGAGTAAGCTTCCGTCGAAAAAGCCTAGTATTTTCGTGAAGACTGCCAAAGGCTGATTCCACAAATCTCTCAACCTGACATTATAGATAACCAAGAGAGAGTATATAAAGCTATGGATCAAACAATACAAAGCTTTATCTATCTGTACCTGTGCAGAGCAATAAACCACACTAAACCCAAAAAAGCTCTCTTCAATTTCATATAAGTAAATCAGAAACTATATCTCAGTATCTCACAGTTAAGCCAAATCAATAACTTGGTTTTGCAGTCACCCCGATAGAACCCAACTTAATTTTACAATCATGTTACACTTTCTGCTTGGCACTAAATAGTGAAATCAGGCCATTAAACATGACTTAACCAATCATTTGTTGAAGAATGTCATAAATCCACCCTAAATAAGTGCTTAATTGCTCACTTAAAAGTTCATCACCAAATTATGAGGATAAGCTGTAATAATGCTTCAAATAAAAATTAAAATAGCAGCAGCATTATTTAAAGCAACAAAATAACATAAAGAGTCAACATAAAGATAGCAGCAGCATGGCTACTCCAGCATCAGACAAACCAAAGGAGATGTCACATACCTTTGGGTGGGCAAGGAGAACAAGAGCTAGTTCATTCCAGTGCGAGGAGAGAAAACTGCTCAATAGATGAAGCACACAAGCGCCTAGGGTTGTGCGAACAATAGGAGAGGTCTCAAGACTGTTGCCCTGTTTAACGAAGTCCAGAAAAACTTAAAAGAAAGTAAAACAAGCACAAAATCGCAAACATATTGTAAAATTCTTAGTATTTTGTACCTTTGTTTTTTGAAATGTCCACCAACTTAGTTACAGTACTAGGAGGGTGCTGTACTAGAAATTATGTAAAAACCCTACTGGTTGCGAGCATCAAATCACAAACCTGGTATCGGTGTGAAAGAACGATCAGGGCGAAGAATACCAGATCCATGACTTGTTCCAATACTTTGACATCATCAAGTAAAACCTAATATTAGGGGGGGATAATACATCAGATCAATCTAGGAAAATAGTGAACATTCTCAAGGCTTACACAACAATGCAAACGAGTATTCACCTCATACCAGACTATTCATAATGTGCCCTACTTAATTTTTGTAGATAACTGTTAAACTGCAACTGTGAAAACTAAATTTGTTTTCCCCTGCACAACTAGAAGTAGTTTTACAATCAGATTGAGAGAAGCCTCCTCTCAAACCTTCAATGAATTGCTTCAAAACAAAAGCCTCAAACTAATCTCAAATAGTGTAAAAGGGTGGGTTGGGAGATCAACTCTTCACATCAATACTGTTAATATAATATTAATATTAGTGTGTTTAGTTTAGAGATTTTTAAACAATTATAAATATCATAATAATATCGATGTTAACACGTCTTGTAAAAAAAAAAGATTCATGATTCATATTTGTCATTTTGATTTTAATTTTGCAATATTAATATGGCATCTAGAATTATAATATCAAAGTAAAATTTCTTAATTTATTCTTGAGATAAATGAAAGTTTTTAGTTATAAAATTGATTGAAAAGTTGCCCTTAGGTGACTTAGTTTGGTAATATTTTGCACACTCTGTGAATGTTGCTTCTAAAATTTTCCTTGTTAATCCCATCATTTGCAGACTCCGCAATGCTGCTTCTCTGTGTGAAACTAAAGTATCAATTAGTTTTCACAAAAAGAAAAGAAAAGAAAAAAAAACCTGCTCAAGTCTAGCATGGCGGGTAGCCACATCAGACAGAGTATTTAAAAGGCGGACCCCACGAAGAACATATGCCAAATCTTTGTCTCCATCATTAGGAGAAAGTAGAACAGCTATAAGGTTTAAGGGGAGAGCAGTAGCGAGTTTCTCTATGTCAATCTGAAGAAACCAAAGGACAAAAGAAGGAAAAAAATAATAAAAAGACAGAGTTTAATAGTAGCAGTAGAAATTGCTGAAGCAATTTGGTGCTGCCCTTGCTTAAGTGATGTAAAAGTGGGTCTTAATCTTTTGTTTGGTTAAAATGTAACCCAATTCAAAACCAATGCAGTCAATATCAGTAACTACCTGTTTTGAACTTCCATCCTCAGCTTTCCAGCTCAAGGTGGAATTATCTGAATCCTTCAAAAGTTTGCTTAAGTCCTTGGAATTATAGCCATTGAATTCTTCAACTGCAGAGAGAATATCCATGATCTGTGGAAAACAGAAGGTAGACACAACCAAAGAAATGTAAATTGTTTAGGATTAATGTACCTTTTTGTCTGAAATTATAAGAAGCACAATTTAGTGAGATTTATGTAAAGATTCCTTACCACAATTTAGGAGAGGAAGGCGCAGTCAGAGCTCCATGAAATATCCTGTGTAGAGAAGAAACAAAGGAGAGGTTGATGTTCGCACGATCAACCCTCGGTAAAGGGATTCGAAGATTTAAACTAATCCGTGGCCATTCCAATTCCAATTCCAATTCCAATTAGAGGAGAGGAGAGAGGAAGAGGGAGGGATAGCCGGCCGGATAGGTTACTCTTCTATCTTCTGAGAAACCGAAACGGACGCGAATATAATATACAATAATAAAAGTATAAACAAACGATGGACATTAGTCTGACAACCGACAAATGCAACTGGGCCTCGATCGGATCGGAATTCATCAAGTTTTTGCTTCTTGGGCTTTTTAACCATATTCGGCCCACCACAGATTCCCACGTGTCACGTGTGCAAGAATTCTTATTTGAGTAGTTAAAGTTGGCACAACAAAAATAAAAAATATATATATGCAAATGGTAGGTTAGAGTCGCTAAGAGCGTGAAGTTGTCATTCGTTGGAGGATTCATGAATTCGGCTTTCAATCTGAAGACAAAGCTACTTTTATGTTTGTTTACATATACATATATATACATTCTTAAATGCACGCGGCAGATCTTACAATTTTAAAAAAGAATTTGTTACTTGAAAGTCTTAAACCAAATTCTGTGAGTATGCATCTTGGTTATTAATATTTTCTAAATACTATTGAGCATACTAATCAAATAAGTAGCGCTTTGGTGTTCAGAAGAACGCAACACAAATAAGTATAAACTAAAAGGCAATTGATAATCTATTAATCCATCGAGCACATCTAATGTTATTGACATTTGATTGATAATCCATCTGTTTAATATTCTCTCTTTTAACATTCATGAATATAATGAGATCAATATCTAAAAGTACCCATTTTTTATTTCGATCATCAAAATTTTCAAAGTACTTGAATCATATTAACGTAACGTTGACGACGAATATAGATTTTCCTGTCAAAGAAAACTTGGTTTTAAAACCAATTTGACCTCCCTCTAAAAAGCATTCATAAGCAGAATGGTTGAGGCTCTCTAAGAGATTTAAGAGTCCATAAACATTACTTGAATCAACCATCATTTCATGATAAATATAAGCATTCAATTTAATTATAATACGGATAATATAAGGGGTCCAAGGCAAAAACATTTCTATTGGTAATGCTCATATTAAATGGTGTCATGTATCCCTGTGTCAGTAAATTATCCTCTATTTGCACCAATTGTTGTGATATCTAATCTCCAGATCTGATCGGACGGTCCGTGTGATGCGCTACACGCTGTGACGCGCACCACATGATTTGAATTGCGCCAAAATAATGCAAAAATATCATTTGTAAGATCACCATAAATCTCCATACTAAGAATAAGATTTCTTATTCGTCTTTGGATTGTTATAATTAGAAGTTAGAAGGATCCTTCCGGTAATTTGCCTCAAATCAATATAAGGAAACAGGGGTGTAAAAATGGAAGCAGAATTGGGGTGTGGTGTGAAAGAGAAAAAACGAAAAAGGCAGGGGCCAAATTAAATTAAAAATGGTAAGTCAATTGCGCGCTGCGGTCCCTCGCTGAGTCTCACCCTCTCGGGCCTCGGCAACGGCAGACGGTCACAGCGCCGGTGCTTCTCTCTCTCAAATAGTCAAATAGTGAAATGGCTACTTGCGGCTCCCAATTGGTCAGGGGATTTGTTCCCTTTTACTTCGGGGTGCACCCCCAATCTCATCTAAGAAGCAAAACTGGTGCTCCTCTCATCTCCACTGCAACTGCAACATCAGCCAAGCGTGGAAGCCGCCCTATGCGAATACAATCTGCTTTTGATATGCTTTCCGATAGCTCCGCTTCCATGAAGCAATGGGATGGGAGCGAGGAGGCGCAATTTGTGGACTGGTTCCGGCAGGCCTGGCCCTACATAAAGGGCCACCGAGGGAGCACCTTTGTTCTTGTTATTTCTGCCGAGATTATGGACACCCCACACTTAGATCCTATTCTCCAGGTCACATATCTACTACTATTCCAATCATATTCCAATCTACATTCTGCTCATTTCTCATTCCCCTTTACCATCAACATTTAGGATATTTCCCTTCTTCATGGGCTCGGCATCAAATTTGTCATTGTTCCTGGAACATGGGTGCAAATAGATAACATCTTGCACCAAAAAGGAACCCAGGGCAAGTACGTCGGACCTTACAGAATTACTGACAAGGATTCCCTAGAGGCCGCAAAAGTAGCAGCCGGGAGTGTTCGTCTCACAATAGAGGCCAAACTCTCCCCGGGCCCACCCATGTTGAATCTGCGTCGCCATGGAGATAACAGCCGCTGGCATGACCTTGGCGTTGCTGTTGCTAGTGGCAATTTTCTTGCTGCTAAGGTATGCGTCTTTTAACTCTTCTTCTTTTTTTTTCACCATTTTGCAAAGTTAGTAATCCTTATACTGTTTTATTTTGAGTTGTTAGAGAAGAGGTGTAGTTGAAGGTGTGGATTTCGGAGCAACTGGTTTAGTCAAGAAGATAAATGTGGAGAGCATTAGAGAGAGACTAGATCGGGACTGCATTGTCGTTGTCAGCAACTTGGGATATTCCAGCTCTGGAGAGATTCTTAACTGCAAGTATGCTCCCCTTCTTTTCTTCCTCATGTTGTTTCCTTTCCTTGCATTGACAAACAATAAATTGTGCTCAACTAAGGTGTTGTATTAACGATTGCAGCACCTATGAGGTGGCAACTGCAACTGCACTGGCATTACAGGCAGAAAAACTAATATGTATAATAGATGGTGAGATATGTGATGAGAATAACCATCAGATTCGTTTCATGACACTGCAAGATGCAGACATGTTGATCCGAAAGAGAGCTGGGCAAAGCCCTACTGCTGCAACATATGTTAACAAGAGATCATATAGTGCTAGGTTTCAAAATGGAGTCGGTTTTGATAATGGAAATGGGTTATGGACTGGAGGTGAACAGGGATTTGCTATTGGCGGTGAAGAGAGGCAAAGCAGGTTAAATGGTTATTTCTCTGAACTGACTGCTGCCGCGTTTGTTTGTCAGGTGAGCTTTGGCTGTATAAGGCCTTTGATTTACCTTATTAATTTGTTTCTTTCTATTATAATATTTTTTGGTTAGTCTTGGGTATACAATGTTTGATTTTTTTTTTTTCTGTAGGGTGGGGTGCAAAGAGTGCAATTGATAGATGGGAGACGTGGTGGAGCATTACTTCTGGAGCTATTTACCAGGGATGGAGTAGGTACTATGGTTGCCAGGTATAACTGGACTTTACTTTTTATAATTATCTTTATTCCAAACAGGGTTGTTGGCTTGTAGCTACTCTTCTTTCCTTTTCACTTGTGATGTAGATGATTTTTTCTATATTATTCTCATAGTACTATGATTCATCTTTTCAATTTATTATATTTGCACCAGAAAAATTATGCAATAAGTTGAAATGAAAATTTCATGTAATAGTAAAATTTGAAATTATAATCAAGGACTGGTGATGATAATCTTGTAATTTATACAACATCGTACCCTGAATAACTTGCATGTGTTTATATTCAATTATATTTTGTTAGAGAAGGATCATCAGGCAAAGCTCCTGGATAAGGACAGATTAGGGGCTTAGAATTGTGGGTCCTTGCTTTGGACTTTTTAAAAGTGGTATATACTATACTATATATATATGTAGAACAAAATTCAACCCATTTATCTACTTAGAGGAATTTTTTTCGTTCTCTGTCGTGTTCCCTTTGGCAGCTCTAAAGTTTTGATGTTATTTGCTGAACTGAGGTACATTAGACCTTTTACTATAGTTACATAATTTGTTGCTGGTAATTTTTTTTTCTTTTTGTTTCTTTCTTTTTTGTTGGGAGGTGTAATATGGGATGTAGTTGCACTTATTTACTCTTTATCATTTGCAAATTTAGTGATATGTACGAAGGAACAAGAACTGCAACAGAGGGTGACATAGCAGGCATCAAGCTGCTTCTGAAACCTTTAGAAGACTCTGGTGCTTTGGTTCGGCGTACGGATGAAGAGGTATTCGTCTTGATCTATTGGTTGGTTTGTCAAAATAATCCTTTAGTATGCTTCTCTTTAATATATGGTGCTTATTAATACTGGAGCAGCTGGTTGACTCAATTGGAAACTATGTTGTGGTGGAAAGAGATGGATCATTGATATCATGTGCAGCACTGTTTCCTTTCATTGCTGATAAATGTGCCGAGGTTGCTGCTTTTGCGGTATCTCCTGAATGCCGTGGAAATGGTCAAGGAGACAAGCTACTTGGTATCTCTTCTCTCTCTCTCTCTCTCTCTCTCTCTCTCTCAAGATAATTAGTCCTTAGATATTTGATTGCCTTGTTAGTACAGATCACAATTATAAAGCTTCTTATTCTTCAGATTTTGTTGAAAAGAAGGCTGCATCTCTTGGACTGGAGAGGCTTTTCCTGCTTACAACTCGTGCCCTTGACTGGTATTTTTCTTGCTTTAATTTGAACTCTGTGCATCTGATGAACAGGATTAAAATTGTGCTACGACTGATTAATAAATTTTTTTTTTCATTTTTCGAAAAGTTAAAAGGAAAAGACCTACCAATTTTATTTGGTCATGGAGCATATTTAATTCATCATTTCCTTTATATGACAAAGCAGTTTTCTCAGTTAAGTACCCAATTAGCAAACAAGCAACTTACTGCTAACATGAACTCAAGGTAATTTACCCCTGGAAAATTGGAGTGCTAAACATGCTGTTACTAGAAATTCAGTAATGGTAATTTACCACTGCTAATTGTTAACAGGTTTGAGAGGCGAGGTTTTTCAGAGTGCTCAATAGAATCGCTACCAGAACAGAAGAGGAAAAGAATAAACAGATCTCGGGGGTCCAAATGTTACATGAAAATGTTGTTGCCTGATCGAGGGGGCATCACCGTAAACGGTCGTTCCTTTGATAACTCTTCTTTGTAGGGTACAGCATAAACTGGTCATTCCATTGTCTTGGTGTCAAGAATTTTTGTCAGGATCAGAAGCAGTACGTCTAATTTGGTAGCCTATAATATTTAGATTTTGCTTTCTCAGTAATAATAGTATACTGAAGAGCATGTATCTCCACGTTGTTGTGGTGTTCTTATTCTACGTTAGATGAGCATTATTCCCTTCTCGCCTAGTAGTAGTAGTAGGAATAATAGCAGAGGTAGCTTTTGTTTTCTTTCTCTGTATACGGATTTATTTCTTGTTCTATAATCCAATTATAGCTCACGCAATTGAGAAAATTGAGTTCTGTTTCACAAAGACCTATTTTCTTTATTGAGAGTATTCAAGTGTACATAAGTTTTATTATAAGATGATGCTTTACAAGCAGAACCTAAAATTACTCTATTGCTCTACTTAAAAAAATATAATTGACTAGAAATAAAGATTAATACAGTTCTCGTGCGCGTAATTAAAATTGAGCAAGCTTCTAGTGTCACAAGTTTTTTATGGCACAAATGCCAAATTTTTCTTTTCCATTAATATTTCAAAATTTTAAAATTTAATTTTCGAATCCAAACCATTGATCTTGTTCAATTTTACGAGTGATGCATTTCTATATAATTTTTATAAATTTTGGAGTTAATTTGATATTTGATCAAGAGGCCAAAAAATGAACGAATATTTTTAATTATAGCATATTAATTTTAATACGTTCATGTGTTAGCCTCTTGATCGAATACCAAATAAACTTCAAAATTTATAAAAATTATATAGAAATACAACAAGATCAATGGTTTGGATTCGAAAATTAAATGTTAAAATTTTTAAATATCAATGAAAGAGTTGTGGCACCAAAAACTTGTGGCACTAGAACCTTACTCATTAAAATTAATTAGAAATAACTATTCCTGTGCCTGAAAAAGAAAATTTTAAGGTAAAATTTCATGTTTAAAAGTGAATTGACTTAAACGCATTATTTCCCGCCTGTGTATAAACATAAATTTATTCTAGTCTGTGTCTAAAATAAAGTTTTTATGCTTGAAAGTAAAATAAATAAATAAAAAGATTAAGTTCACGTCTAGAAATAAAACTATTCCGGTACCCTAGCTTAAAATAAAAAATTGTTGTTGTAAAGGAATTATTGGCAGTATGCGTAACAAAACAATAATATCTACACTTCATGTCTAGAATAAACAACAATATTTTTTTGAACTTGATGTCCAAAAATAAAAAGGTCGTGGCTAAAAACAAAATTTTATTATCTTAACGAAATATATAGTAGCACTTTAGTGAAAACTAGATATAGTATCGCTCGTTTTGCGTGATTAACGCTGGGCCAAAGTTGATTTTTTTTTTTTTTTAGCGAGAAAGTATCGATTTTTAACTAAAAAAAATTAATAATATATCTATTATTAATCAAAAGTAATAGAGATTGAACATCTATCGAGCGAAAGTGTGATGTTACGTAATATATCACTATTTTTAATGAAAGGTATATCATGATTTTATTTATATGTCAATTACTATACCGTACAGAAAAATATATTCTTATACTATTATTATAATTAATAAGAGCCATATTGAAATATGTTAAGCAAATCTTGTAATAAAAATATTTTGGGTCCTGAAATAAAAAGAAATATCATCAATTGAAAAATGTGAAATAGAAAATGAAAAAGTTTTCATTGAATTCATTGTAATTTTTGTAAAAAGGTAGTAAATAATTAAGCAAAAGAATTAAAATTTCCAAAAATTGCTAATCAATATAATATAACAATAAAATATATAAATGTTTTACTAAATAAAAAAAGTGGAGGGCCTAACATGAAAAAATTGAATACACTCATTATCTGACTTTATGTATAGTTTTATTTATAATTTTTCATGTTGCATGGTAAGATGCATAGTTTTATGAGGCCCATTATGAAGCACTGCCACAAACGATCTAAAAAATGCACATGGGCTACCTTCTTTATTTAAATTGTTTGTTTGTAAAATAATTTACGTAGACATCTGTGTGTGATGATAATAGAGCTTTATAATCCATTTGTTACACAAAAAAATCCGCAAAATGGGCACAAAAAATCCGAAAAGGGAAGTGGGGAAATACTGTAGAAACCTAAATGTATATCTGTATGATTACCATAGAATTTATACTGTGGACATCGTTGATGGATGTCCCGATGTCCTACCAGAAACATCGGGATTCGTGCAGCCCGTAAAAATCTTTCCGTCGATATTAGATCGGACAATTCAGATCAAACAAAGGTTTGCTCTCTGCAGACCTCAATAGGGAGCTGTAAAACTGTAACGTTTGTTTTGGTTTTCTTATACTCGGAGAGCCTAAACTGTGAGGCTCTGTTTGGATCGTATGAGATTAAGGGTAAGATTAGCTATTCAGAATTAAAATTCTTAATCCTAAATTCTTAAGAATAAACTTAATCTCAGATTAAGACTTTTTGTTTGGATGAGGAAAGAATAAATAATGAGCTTTTCTTTCTAATCTCAACTCTTATTCTAACAAAATGTCGAATTAACTAATCTTAGTCTGATTAAGAATAAGCTCTTAATCCTGGACTGTTTGGATGGTTTCTTAATCCCGAATAGCTATTTAGTCTAAAATAGCCCTTATTCCTAACTATCCAAATAGGGCCTGAGAGTCTTATTAGTATATAAAATTACAGCGCTTTTTACAGCTTATACCAGGAGAAAATTACTGTATGTTAAGTGGCTTAGAGAGTGAGCCAGTACTTTTATACTGTTGTATTAAAAAGGGGTATAGTCTATTTTCTTGGTAGCTGAGATACCCATGGAGCAATCAAATTCAATCTTATATCACTTGGCCCATTTGGACGAAACGATCGTCTGGTAGTAAGCATCATGTCCCTCGTAGTGACATTCTGTGGAATATGACTGCAATGAATTCAAAATTTTTTGTGCATTACTTACTGAGCTCTCAGTGAATAGAATTCCTAAGATCTATATTGAATCTTATTTTGCTTATACATTAATAACTCATTTCGTCAAGGTCTAGCATGAAAATCTGAAGTTATTGACATGGAATTAAGAAACCTGACCCCCTTTTTGTTATTTAGTGGAATCAAATAATCATGCAATAATATATTAAGGTTCCCTGGCCTGTACTGACTTTCATAATAAATTTGATCAAGAAAACAATGAAAAACATATTATTAAATGAGAACAAAGTTTTTGCAAAACTTAATTGAGTGCACCTGTCAATTACATTACACCAGAGCCTGAGCTGAGATGCCTCCAGTTTCAGAAATGTGGAAATCACATCTGATCAGAGCTCATCTGCTAGCTGTTTAATAGTTTAAGATCCTGTAGCAAATGTAAATAACTCATGTAACTATGTAAGCAAATCTGGAAACAAATAAGAGAGAAGAAAAAGATAAGAGAGAAGGCAGAAATCAATTTGATGTTGAGATGTTATTATAATCTTCAGGGCTGTAGGGGTCTATATGGGTTTAAATCACGTTGAAATTCTGAACTAAAAGAGCAGTTGTCATCCTGTGCATTTTTTCCCTAACACTCAACATTTATGTTAGTTCTTTTGTTATTGGGATCTTAGTGCATATAGTTGGTGCTTATGTGAAAACAGTTGAGCAGTTGTGACAGTTGTTTGAAAACCAAACTGTTAAACATGCGTTTCAGCTTACCCTCACAAAAGCTTAGAAAATGAGTGTTCTTAAGTTTAGCTCCAATGCAATCTGCAGCTTCACTAAACAAATATATTTGGCAATTTCTTAGCTCCTCTACCAAGATCTATTTTCTGGTCTTCACTTATTATTTCAACCTTCTGCTGCTTCCTGGAGAGCTTCAATCTGTATTATAATTACAAATTATATGGTAAGCATCCTTACAACATAAGAACCATTGTAGTAACTTAGATCATGTGGTGCGAAATTTATTATCAGAAAAATTGACCCTATCAGAAGAGACATTCAAGGACCAAGACCCTTTTTGGTTTATCTAGTGAAATTGGTAGAGTTGAAAGCTCTAGTTTTTATCCAAAAAAAAGGACCAATATCAAACAGCTGTCAAGTCGCAATGAGTACTGTTCACTTTGGCAATTAACAATGAAAGACAATTTTGATTGAGGAATTATAATTCAGAGGAAGCAAGAATTAACAAAAATTGCTGAAATGACTTACCCAGCTTTACATGGCTCTGATAAATCTTCCCTACCCAACCAAAAGAGGAGAAAAAGAAGACATTCATCACCAGCTGCATCCAGGAGTCTTGGTGATTCCTGTGGAGGTCATAGCATCTCTTATATATCCTGCATCAGACCACCTGCCTGTTTGTGCATATATGCTAGAGAGCACCACATAATGTGCCCCATCATTGGGTGCTAGTCTAGCCAACTGCTCCAGCACCATCTCTCCCAATTTTGAGTTGCCATGCATCCTACATGCACCCAACAATGACCCCCAGACACTTGCATCAGGGTCTATGGGCATTTTTTGTATTAATCTCCATGCCTCATCCAACTGACCGGCACGGCCCAGCAAATCCACCATGCATGCATAATGTTTCACATTAGGCCTCAACCCCTTTTTGTGTATCATTGAGTCAAAAGTCTCCCTCCCTTTTGCAACCAGACCACCATGCCGGCAAGCAGACAAAACTCCAAGATATGTCAGTGCATCAACTTCTATTGCGTCATTTTCCATCTGTGAGAAGAGTGAAATTGCTTTGTGATTCAGTCCATTTATTGAATAACCAGACAGCATAGAGTTCCAAGAAGTTGTATCCTTTTGGGTCATTTGATCAAAGAACGTTTGGGCACAATCGAGTCTCCCACATTTTGAGTACATGTCGATGAGGGAGTTCCCAATTCTCACATCAGAGACAAACCCAGACTTCACGACATAACAGTGGAGAGCAAAACCATCTCTTAGAGAGACAAGACATGCAGCGGCAGGTATAATGCTAACTAATGACACAAGGTTGGGTTTAATATACTCAGACATCATCTGATGGAAAATTACCATTGCCTGTTTTACTTGACCATTGTGCATGTACCCAGCTATCATGGTATTCCAAGAAACTATGTCTGCACAAGCCTTCCTCTCGGCAAACAGCTTATGTGAAGTTTGAACATCCCCGCACTTGGCATATAGATCAAGTGTTGCATTTTTCACACGAAGGTCAGAATGAAATCCATATTTAATTGTCATGCCATGTACACTTGCCCCTTCCTTTAGGTCACTTAAGAGGGCAAAGGCAGGGAGTACAGCAACAAAGGTAGCACAATCCGGAATTTTCCCTGTCATTCTCAACTGGCGGAACAGTTGAAGAGCTTCTAACGGCTCATCAGCCTGTGTATAACCATTAATCAATGCATTCCAGGCAACCACATCCTTACTATTCAACCGGTCAAAGACAGCACGTGCCAATCCAAACGATTCACACTTGCAATACATAGCTATGAGGGCAGGGCTGACTGATCCGTCCAAAATCATGTCAGATTTGAACATGAAGCAATGGATGCTCTTACCTAGTCTGATATCTGACAACTCAGCACATGCAGGAAGAGCACTGACAAGTGTGATTCTGTTCGGTTTGACTCCTTGTACTTGCATTTCTTTAAGAAATAGCAGTGCTTGCTTGGGACTGCCATTTTGGGCAAAAGAAGAGATGATAGCCGGCCATGCCACTATATCTTTTTCATGGATATTTGCAAAGACTGCTTTTGCCTTTTCTGTAGCTCCACACTTTGCATACATTATCACCAGTGCAGTGTTAGCTTGAATATCAAATATGAGTCCATTGCGAACTGAATAATTGTGGACATCTTCCCCCCTATCCAAATCTGGAATCTCGCCTGCAGCCTTAAGAGCACCTAATACTGCAACCGGGTTCAGTTTTACATTAGCAATTCTCATGGCATCAAAGAGATCCAAAGCTCGTGCGAAAAATCCATTATGGACATACCCTGATATCATTGTTCCCCAAGAGACACCATCTCGAGCACTGGACATGGCATCATCAAAGACTGTGCGGGCAAGGTGAGCACTACCACACTTGCAATATGCATCTATCAAGGCATTATAAATAGAGCTAAGAATGCATCTCCTGATAGCAAAAGCATGAATTTGTTTGCAGAGAATGAGGGCGGATATGTGAGAAACAGCAGGAAACAAGTTGAAGAGAGTGACTGCATTGGGGACTTGGCCGGCAGCTTGCATCCTCCTAAAAAGATGCAATGCGTCATATGAAGCCCGGTTGCGTGAAAAGGCAGCAATCATGGCATTCCAAGCGACAGCATCGAGAGTGGGCATTGAATCAAACACCTGTCGTGCGTTGGAAAGAAGACCGAGGTTGGAATAGAGATGAAGCAATGCAGTGGAGATGAACAAGTCGTTAGCGAGGCCGGTAGTCTTGAGATGTTGATGGATGGAAGTAGCAGAGTGGGAATCGCGTGCATGGGCGCAGGCCTGGAGAGCAAAGGTGAAGGTGTAGTTGTCGGGGTGGATGCCACGGAGTCGCATGTGGTGGTAGAGGAGGATGGCGGTGCGGGGCTGGGAAGCGCGGGTGAGGGAACGAATGAGGAAGTTGCAGAGGGAGAGGGAGAGGGAGGGAAGGGGGATGGAATGGAAGACGGAGAGGGAAGAGTGGGGCTGGAGGAAGGAGGAGTAGGAGGTGATGAGCATCGAGATGGAGAGGGAAGGCAGGGACAGGTTAAGGGCCCCCAGGGTCAGGAGGCGGGCGTGGACTCGACGGAGAGAGGGAAGGCATTTGCACGAACACAAGAGCCGCTCCACTTTCTCTATCTCAAGGTTAAGCTTCATATTATTATTATTCCAATCCAATCAAAGGAAGGAACAATCACCTAAAAAGCGAAAAAGCGTATTATTAGTTTTTTTCTCCGTTAGTACAAAACAAAATAATATGATGGATCATGGATGGGTACTTTAAATCGAGGCTTTTGCTCAAATGTAATGTAACAGTATTTTACTACCCAGTACCCACCCAAATAATGCACAGCACAACAATGGTAATTGCAATGTGCGCATCACTTCTCGAAACCTTACAACAATTAAATGACCTCTAAATAGACCCCAAAAGAAAATATAAATACATTAATTATATTATTAAAAAGAGGGAAAAAAAATGAATATTAGCAAGGTTGAACAACTTATACAGGTTATCAGGTCATATGACCCTCTTGAATTGATACCGAGTATGCAACATTATACCTGGCGGTATGATCCCCTTGAGCTGATACTCGAGTTGGATGAACTATACCTAGAATGTTCCAAGAAACATCTACGTATACCACCAACCACATAATTGGGCATGGCTATGGTGTATGTAACAACGTCAAAATCAGGTACCTATTTCCATGCAGTAAGTAGTTAGTACAATATGGTACACAATATAGTGCAAATTAGACACTGTTTTCCCAATATCTTTTAGATAACATTCAATATGTATCATTGTATCTCACTTGTAATTTATGGGCAACATAAGTTCATCTCTTAGCAAAGCACACTCAGTGTCAATGTCAAGGTCAACTTATCTTTTTTCCCTAAAATATTTTTTATGTTTTACCCGGCCAAATAGCTTCTTGGTTCATATGAACTCAATTCCACATGTAAAACCAGCGTATACTATACTAATTGCAGAACATACATCTAATACTATACTAATTGCGTGACAATACTATTTTTCTATTTCAATGCACCTTGACTCCTTGAGTGAAAGGTCGCAGGTTCGAAACCCGGCTGGGGGGGGTCTTTCATAGACATTTAATTTAAAAATAAGTTGGGTGGCTTAAACCTCCAATTTATCTTCAAAAAAAAAAAATACTATTTTTCTATTTACTTACATAAACATTACAAAAGGTGACTTAATTAAGCTTTTCAGTGATTCAAAACATAAGTGATTTTTCAATCCCTAAAGATTAAAACATATCCAACAAATTGTTCAATTAGAAAATAATTAGCCAAGATGAGGAACCGTTTACATAGTATGATTAAGCTAGATAATGATAGAATTAGATAATTGAAAAAAGAAGAAGAAAAAGGTGGTCGTGCTAGAGGTTAGCCATTTGTTATCCTTTTTAATAGATTTGGCTACTAAGATTCTATGGAAAATGAGAATAAGGAGGAGGATGTGCGGCTGGAGGTGAGGTAAGGAATAAAGGAATTTGCGGAGAAGGAGAAAGAGATCCACGAAGGAGAGGGGAGGATCTGGGAGAGGATTAGTGAAGGAGACTGGCGAATTTAGTGGCGGAGGATTAGTGAAGGAGACTGGCGAATTTAGTGGCGGAGGATTTGTGAAGGACTTTGAGGTAGCGCGAATTTAGTGGAGAAGAGGAGCAGAGAGTCGGGAGGGGTGAATAAGCGAGTCACTAGTGGGGCGTGCCAGGTCGGCTAATTATATTATATATAGGTATAGGTATAATATAATTCTACATTTCTTCTTTCAAAATTGCATCACTTTTTTGTTTTTGATGAATACCATTCTTGGAATAGCACAAAACTTTGAATAACTTTTTCTAATTCATATTCTCGGCCCAAATCGATTCGAAAGAAACTTTAATAAAACCGTTGACAACAATTCACACTAAACTAATTCCCCGTTTGTGCAGTTTAAGTCTCAATTTAGGGAAATCTGAGTTGTACAAGAAAACAACCTTACAGAAGCGATACCACCAGTTTCAGACATTTACGTCAAAAAGTCAGTACTGGTAAACAGTCAAGATTCTTTGAACAAGAAATCAAGATAAACTGAAACATTAAAGCCATATAAATCCATCAACAATTACCAAGAACATCTCATGAACTAGTACCAGATACATTCAATAAACTCGAACTACAATTTCTACATTTACCAGAAAACCATAACGAAAATAAGAAACCTCAATTCAAACCCCATATACAATACATAACACATCCAAATCAGAAACCAGTCCCGATTCCATCACAATAACCCAAGAGAACCTAATTAACCAAACTAAACAACATCTAATCTAATCTAATCTAATCCAATCCAATCTAAGCGCTGGTGAACTTGGTGACGGCCTTGGTACCCTCCGACACAGCATGCTTGGCCAATTCGCCAGGAAGCACAAGCCTAACCGAGGTCTGGATCTCGCGCGAAGTAATGGTAGGCTTCTTGTTGTAGCGCGCCAATCTGGAGGCCTCCATGGCGAGCTTCTCGAAGATGTCGTTGATGAAGGAGTTCATGATGGACATGGCCTTGCTGGAGATGCCGATGTCGGGATGCACCTGCTTGAGCACCTTGAAGATGTAGATCTTGTAGGTCTCGGTGCTCTTCGCCTTCTTCTTCTTCTTCCCCGACTTGTCGCCGTCCTTGCCAGGGATCCGCTTCTCCGCCTTGGGCTTCTTCTCCGCGGGCTTCTTCTCCGCCTTCTCCTCGGCTGGCTTCTTCTCCGCTGGTTTCTTCTCCGCCTTTGGCGCCATTTCTGTGCCTTCTTTTGTTTTCTGTTTTTTGTTTTTGTTAGAGAGAGAGAGAGTTGTGATTGTGGGATGAAAGCGAGGCAGGGCTGGATGCTTCATTAAAAAGGATTGGATATGGTGCGGATCGATGAGGTGGGAAACATCTGGCCGTTCTTCATCAGAAACATTGGACGGTACCGATTTAACGAGACGAGCTGGATCCGGGCATCAGAAGCATTGCCATTGACCGACTTATATTATACCGCTTTTCAATATTCTCCACCTGCGGGTTGCGGGTTGCGGCCTGCGGTACAGTTAATACCCGGTTAAGCCCAGTCCAATTATAAATGGATCCCACTCCGCTAAACTATAAGCCCATTTTTTAACTTTACAAATTACAATATCACATTTAGTGGAATCATATTATATTTCATATATATTATTAAATATCGATTAATTTTAAAATTAAATCAAATCTCTTATTAATATATCTAGATCGTAACTATAACTTTATTTTCGTAGACATTTTATTAATTATAATGATTATTCAAATAAATTTATTATCAATATAACATATATCGCAATTTATATATGATTTCAGATTTAATTTCGAAATAGTAAAAATTTTAAAAGAAAATATAAAATTTGTGGTCCACGAAAACTTTCAAAAGGATAGTCAAACTGCTTGTGGAGCGTTCCGGGTATCCCAACAACATGCACCTCTGTCACAAATCAAAAATCGAATAATTATCTTTTCTGGAGCTACGACTGATTAGCGATAACACAATTTTTTATAACAAAGCTCTTGAACCTAATAATTGTTATTATTCGCAGCAAAACACTGACATAATTTATACAATTTTTTTTCTTCTTATTCTTCCTAAAAGAGTTGTTTCAAAAAAAATTAATTGAAACTAAAAGTTCTTAGGAACCAATCCAATGACGTTGATCACAAATTGCTAGAACATCAGAAGGATGTTATAACAGTAGAAAATATTTAACAAGTCTCAAAAGGAGTTACCCTCTGTACATCCAGTAATCAAATTAATTTAGACCCAATACAAAAACAAACAAAATAAAATTAAAGTTTCCTCAGACGGGGGGAAAAAAAAAATCCATGACACTATTTCATAACAACATCTGATACATTATGTTGCGATGAGAAATAAAAGAAAGGATTCATGACTAGTTTTAATTTTTGCCGCTGTGAAAAGAAAAAAAGATTAGCATCAGAGACTTGCCATTTTATCTCTCTCAAAACAAAGTTGCAACCTAATAAAAACCTATATGAATTCTCTACCAAGAAAAACTAGCCAAAAACTGACGCAAATAATTTTTTAAAACTCATTTCACCTTAATGGCCTGCCAAGCTAAGTAAAAAGTGAAAAAAGGAACACAGCCAATCTAATACATGTCAAGCAAGTGACCAACCAAGACAAAATCTCTACTATAAGGGTGGCAAAAATAAGTGAAGCCAAGATTAAAGTCCCCCCTTCACTTGGAAAGTTGTTGAGAAATGGTTGGATATATTTGCTTTTTGGTCCGTCTTCTACAGACCAAGCTGTGATCCAATTCATAGATGTCGGTACCAAGTCGAACTCGTCTGTCAGTCTCTTATGAAAATCGGGCATGTGACCAGCACCATACAGTATGGCTATTGAATGTTCACCCTTCTTTATTGCATCATTCAGCACTTTGATAGCGACTTTGTTTCTTTCACCAATGATAACTGAATCTTTCCCTAAACCAGTATTCTCATGTTCCCCGTGAGAACTGATAATTTTTAGTTAACAAAATTTAGTTTATGATTGATGGTTTTAGTACATCATAAAAAAAAGGGATGAAAAAAAAAAAGATATGTGCAAGCTTGCTGACAGAGAGGGAGAGGGACAGGCAGAGTTAACTATACCCAACATAAATTGTGGCATCTCATAGTCCATGGTTAGTTTTCTATTGGATTGATTTGGTGAACATCAGCACAATACCGGCAATATAGTTATGAAAATTATGGAAGGAAATGATTTTGGTGAAATAAATACTGAAAAATGATTCGATAGAATATGTACTCACCGGGCTATTCTCCATGCCTCCCAAAACTTAGGTGATTGGGAAAATCTTCCTACATTTAGAAAGTTTTCAAGCATATCAAGACTACCGAGTACTGGATCATCGCACGAACAAGCGAGGTACGTAATAAATGGCAAAAGGAATGCAGTGGTGACTGGCCAAGGAAGAGATCCGGAATGTTGAGGAGAAGTCAACATCAGGTCATGTAAGGGAGTCCTGCATATTGCCACAAGCTTCTCTCTTTCTTTCTGTGACATGTTTGAAAAAGATACTACCAAAGTTAGTAATTTTTCCTTTTATCCTGGAAACTGGAAAGAAAGCAGTAAGTGAAACGAATAACAATCTTTTCAGTTGGATGTGCCCACATTTGGGTGTGTTTATAAGCATGTTTGCAAAGAATTTGTTTTTCAGTTAGATACATACTGGTGACATATATATGGCTTCCGCGGATCTTGTATTGTCTTTGCTTTTTTTTTTCTGAAATTGATTAACAATATCCATTTGAAAATTGGTGCAGAACTGCTTCTTAGTCCATTTTAGATGTCACAATAAGTTCAGCTGAAAATGAGTACAGATTTTGTATTATTTGATAGTTTGGTCCTGACTCCTGGTCTCTTCAAATTTGATTTCCGAAAGAGGGATCTCTCACAAGTTCCTAGCAAAAATAGAACATGACATGCATGATCCGACCACAACCATTTGTCATTGACCCCAAAAATGTACCTCAAGGTATAGCATTGTACCCCGATCAAGGTCTCCATGTTTCCAGCTTGGCCTGCTTTTCAAATAATCAGCTTGTTGAACCAAGGACAAACGATGTGCTTCTTGTCTATAATAATCCCGGATAGATTGAAGATCCCATGAAAATGTAATTTTGTTCAAAGAAGAATTCTGTGTGCACTCTTTTTCTACCACACCCTCATAGATGACACAACCATAATTATCAAGTCTCTGTTGCAGTATTTCATAGTACCTGAAAATATAAATTTGTATTGTGTCTTGAATGTGTACCTAATATTACCATCAATTAAGCTCATGCCAAATAGTAAAAGAAGTAAAAAAAAAGAAAAGGAATAGTATGATGGAGTTCTTTTATTGCAAGTAACAAAGCAAACTTACTGCCTGTCTCCTATATGAATTACAGTGGGGTCGTTTGGATGCATCCCAAATTCCGGGAATAAGCAATTCCGGGCATAAATTTTAATATAAACAATCCAAACTCTTCACAAAGTTACACGCTTTCCAATAAATTTATGTTTAGGAATAGCAAATTCCCCCAATTCCCCCAATTCCTAAGCGATCCAAACGCCCCACTGATACCAAATCCACCTGCATTGCCAAAAAAAAAAGGGAAAATCGGATATAAACCCCTCTAATCTTCTCTATTCAGACATAAACCCCTCTAATTTTCATAATCGGATATAAACCCCTCTAATTCCAATTTGTTTGGACACAAGCCCTTTTCATTATTTTTAATCATATTTTAAACAAAATAAAATAAAATATAACTGCTATGACTATTATACCCCTAACCCTAACCTACAGAAAACAACAATTCATTTTCTCGCTTTTGTCTCTCCTCCGTGCTGCAGCGATTTATCTTCCAAATTAGTGATTGTGTCTTTCTCCTTCCAAATCGATAAGAAGACATCTCTTATTCTTATGTGATTTTGCTAAATCCCTAAATACTTATTTTCAATTTCTTTCCTTCTATCTTCTTGTCTGTCTTTCTCTATCCCTTTCACTGTCAAATAATGGAGATACAAGAATTTAATGATAATTATTTCTCACTCGTGATTATTGAGCAAGTTTCTCAGAATAAAGTTCCATTAATTGGTGAACCCCATCAGAAATTGCATAAAAGTTTGAAAATAAAAAGAAAGACAATAGAAATTTTCACTGGGTCAGGGAGAAACATGCATGCTGGACGTATTAGTTAATGTTGGGTTCATAATACAATACAACACTAGATTATTCATGAGGCTTGGATTCATGTAATTTCTGGTTTTTAATTTGTTGCCTCAAAATAATTACAAGAAGCTGCTTTGACCCTTGTTTTTCTTCAAAAAAAAAAAAAAATTACAAGAAGCTGACTTTGGGCCTTAAGCTATCTCCAAATTGGAGAGTAACTTCATTCTAATTACTTTCTCAAGGGAAATGAAACAAATTGTAATATAATGTAAGGTCAGTGATCTACATTTTGTAGAAAAAGAGAAAAAGTTATGGCTGATCTACAAACCTGAAAGTTATGTACTCACAGAGATGAAATGAAGTGAGGGCGAGAAAAAAAATGTGGGCAGGTGGGGGAGATCAGAGAAGGTCAGGTGAGGGGTATAATAGACATAGTAATTTCATTTTAATATTTTTTGTTTAAAAAATGATTAGAAATAATGAAAAGGGGTTATGTCCAAACAAATTAGAATTAAAGGGATTTATATCCGATTATGAAGATTACAGGGGTTTATGCCTGAATAGAACATATTAGAGGGGTTTATATCCGATTTTCCCAAAAAAAAAATATGCATGAATCTATAGATGCAATTTGCAACTTCAAAATCACTTAGATTTCTAAAAAAAAAAAAAAAATCACTTAGAAATAAGTAGCCCAATCAACTGTAATGGGAATTATCCAGTATCAGAATTAGTAAAGGGAACCAACAAAAACAAAATCAATAAATAGAAGGAAGCATTTAAAAAGTTAAATTGCGGTAAGTTAGGTTTGTACCGCAAAATTGGGATGGAAACGCTGAGCAGGGAGCCTCTCCTTGTACTGCACAATGGAAAGCTCCAGCTTGGCTGCTGCATTGCCATCCTTGTCAGGGACAGGGATGAAGCGGACGAATTCTTTCAATTAAATGTCCTTTCTTGAATTGCTCTTTAGTAACCTGCTATTGGTGTTCCAATACAAAAATGGTGCTCTTAATTTAGTAACCAATTTTTTTGAATTGCATTTTGGGAACTTAAAAAGAAGATAGTATTTGAGTAATTGAAAGAAAAGTAGAAACAGAGGTAGGAAGAGACGAACGGTCTGGGGAAGGGTGTGGTCGGAGAAAGTGGAATCGGGTCGGGTGACTCGCGAAGCAGCATAGTAGGAGAGAGGGAGGAGAGGAGCAGGCCACCATTTTCGCAGGAGACGCGCCATTCGGATTCCTTGAGCAATTGAAATGAAATTAGTGACTAGTGAGCGTGGAGAGCGAGGGAGGTAGAGCCGTAGTCCGCAGAGGTGATCAGTTGACAGCGCAACAAGACAAAAAAAGGCTGCCATTCTCTATTCCGTACTCCATTGGAAGAAAGGAGCATATTAATTAATTGCACCAACCATCTAATCTCAACTCCTAATCAACTTATTAACATCATATTTTCTACCAAGCCTGCCATTCTCCTCCCATAATATCGGACGATTACTTCAATGACTTCACATATAAAACTCATATAATTATATATGTCAACCAAAGGTTTAAATAGCGGATAGCGGATTCGTAGCGGACATGCCAATGTCATAGCGGATAGCGGATAGCGGATAGCGGACATTTAGCGGCCGCTATCGGACCATAGCGGATATTATATTCGTATATATAAATAACATAAACAACTATATCACAGGAAGCAACTTGGTTGGGTGGTTGTTGAATTGGATTGTATAACACATGATATGGGTTCGATTCCCACTTTTAGCAATAAAATGTAACCATTTTTCTGTCCGGTTTTCAAGTGCACATTTAGTCCCACATGGTGGATTGAACTTCTATACGGATAGTATATAAGAAGTGGGATGGTGTCGCGTTGCAACAGCTCAACCATTGGGTTGCACGTGTAGGGTCCGCTAATTGCCGATATTACATCCGCTATTTGCCGATATTATACCCGATAATTTTCGCTAAATGCCGATATCATGCGCGCTATCAGACGCAGCGCTAAATTTATAGCGTGGTAGCAGTTGGACATCTAATTCCGCTATCTCGGCGCTATAGCGGGCGCTACGGCCGCTATTTAAACGCTTGATGTCAACAATATGCTTCAAATTTTTTTGGGTGAAAAGTATAGAAAATTGAATTCCCTGATTTGCGTAACAAGGTACATAAGATATATATGTCAAGTTGAGACTTGAGAAATTGTGGGGAGGAAGGATGGCGATTGAAAGCAATTGGACGCTCGTGCAAAGGCGATGCAAGGCTCCAGCGAAAACCGCTCCACCCCCCGTCACCTTTCCTCACCAACTGACCACTTACAACACACGCCCGACCTATGCACAAGCAGTGCAAGGCCGTCCTGCTTCCCACCAACATCGCCCCATCTCCGGCCAAAACCCTAACCGCCACACCTCCGACCAAAACCCACACTTCCGCTCAAACCCTCCGCCTACCCAAGCCTACGCTCAGCCCAAGCACTCCCAATCCTCCTCAAGACACCAACCAGCCCCTCCCCGCCGTCGCTGGCTTCCAAAACCACCGCAGCGTCAGCAACAACATTCTATTCCAACCCCCCACACCACCCCTCAAGCAGAGATAACCCTACCTGAGAGCCCCACCACCTTGCGCTTCCCGCCGTCCCCTTCCTATGAAGAATGGCACATGCGCTGCTTCCGCTGCTTCCAACGCGGCCACATAGCAGACAATTGCACCAACGAAAACCGCTGTGTCACTTGTTGGGGCATCGGCCATGGCTACACTACTTGCCCTGATGCTCTCAAAAACTTCAAGTACAAAGGCAAATCCGTCCAGTCATCTCCACCTCAATCGTTCACCAGAGAGCCATCTTTCTCTGACCTCCTAGACAACAGCAACCCAAACTTGCGCACTGTCATGCCCCCGGACACTGAAAGACCATTGGCCCTACAATATCACATCTCAAGGGACAAACTTCATCTTCAGGAAGTAGAGCGCCTCTCTAGGGCTTTGCTTGTCACCGTTCCTCCCTCTTTAGAGCTTCCTCTATCGGCAAAGATGATTGCAGATCAGCTTGCCTCCACCGGCCTAGTTAAGGCTGAACACCTTCAGGTTGGTAACCTAACTAAAGGCCGTTACATTGTCTTACCACCACGAGGTGTTTCAGCTAGACAGATTGGCTTGGTCATGCCGGAAACCTGGTGGGAAAAAGGTTACCAACTTGCTCAATGGTCTCCAATGATTGATGCTGATGTAGAAATACCAGTTTTCAAAGTTTGGATAACTCTAGTCGGCATCCAACCACACCTCTGGAGAGAAAGCTATGTGGCGGAATCAATCAGCCAATTTGGCACCTACCTTGGTACCATCCCTTCAATGGAGCCGAACAACATGGCCACTTGGGATGTTGCAGTTGCCACTGATGATCTCCGTCGAATCCCCTTGAATATCTACATGAATGTAGACAGTTACAAATACCCGGTGTCAGTCCATGTCAAGAGGTGGATTCAGGTCCCTCCTAGCTCCATTTTTATGCAGCAAACTCCACCGCCACCAATTCACCGTCCCAGTCACCGGCAACAGAAATCACCAACCCCTCCTAGCTCCTTTGATGAAGAGGAGATACGCCGGCATCGCGACACAGTCACTTTGAAAATCTCCTGTTTTCATCGGATTTTCAAAGATGTCAACTCAACAAACTTACCTCCTGAAATTGCTACTCTGATGGCTCAATCGGCACCTCATTCTTCTTCTCAAGAGGTTGTTCTCCACCGCAGTGACCTAACTCCGACACGACCAGTTGGTCAATGTTCCGCATCTGCCTCCTCTCTGGCTACCAAGCAGGGGCCACAAAATGTCCTATTACCTGCCAAACATCTCTCTGCAATTGGTGTCACTGAACTCCAAGCCTCTGTGCATGACCGTTTCAACCCAGATAAGTGTTTGGCTTTTTGTGCAGATCCTGCTGCTCAGGTACAAAAAAATATGTACTCCTTTGCCCTTTGTAGACAAATTATCTTTGGATTCTTGTCTTTTCCCTGAAATTTTTGTGACAACTGAGCAGTCTTTTGCCAGTGAGTTAATGGTTGCTTCCAACAATTTTGAATTGGTTTCAAACGCCTCTCCCTCGTCAGATAGGAATATACCAGTAATTGCACCTTTACAAGTTATGCCTGACAACCAACCCACTAGCGGCCCTTTATCTATTATTCCAGTCAGCCCGCTAACTGCCCCTGGGGATAACACGTCTGGGGAAAAAAGACGGGCCTTTTTGAGCTCAAAAACTGGTTTGAGAGTACAGAAGTCAAAAGTGTTGCCTGTTTGTAAAACAAAAGTCCGCAAAACTTACTCAAGAATTAAGAAACAAGGTCCTTTGACTCAAACTGCTACCAACGCCTTAGTGGCTACTGCTGATACCTCTGATTTCATTAATGTTCCTCTGCAATTTGTTGAGGCTATCGATATGGCAAATCTTGTTGGTGTCAACCCCACAGTGCTTCTTAATGAAAAAGATAAATTTAAAAACAATGTGGAAGATATTGTACTTTCGAATCCTAGAATTCAGTTGAAAAAAGCTACAAATTTGGACTTGCAACAGGTGCCTACCTCAAGCAGTCGCAAGACATTAAGGCGCAACAAGGCTCCTTCAACTTCTTCAGAAAGAGTTGACATACCGGGCTCTGATGAAGAACTAGGAGATTACTCCTCAGAGTAGTTCTCCTACTTATCAGTAATGCAGCTGCCTTTTAAGGTGCTTTTGTTATCCTAGTTTTGTTTTTTTGATGAATTACAAACCTCTTAAGTTTTTGTCCTGGAACGTTCGAGGCTTGGGGGATGGTAGTAAAAGGCTTGTTGTCAGTGACACAATACGCACCTCTCGGTGCGATGTTTTTTGTTTACAAGAAACAAAGTTAAATTCCCCTTCTTTTCATGTGGTGTCTTCTTTTACTCCTACTTTCTTTGATAAAAACTTAATCTTTCTGGATTCAAACGATACAAGAGGAGGGTGCTTAATTGGCGGGAAGAGATTTTTTAATGTGCTCAATTCTTGGGTCACCCGTCATACATGTTCAGTTATTCTGTTAGACTGTAGAACTGACATCACTTATTTAGTCACAAATGTCTATGGCCCAACTTCTGCTGCTTTAAAAGCTGATTTTTTAAAGAATTGAGATACACTGCAACTCTAGCACCTCCACATTGGATTGTTCTGGGCGACTTTAATGTCGTCAGGTGGATGAATGAGCGTTCAACAGTAGCAACTGAGTTCACTCAAATGAGAGACTTTAATGATCTTATTAGGGACCTTACTCTTTTCGATGTTCCTCTAGCAAATAAACGCTACACCTGGTCTAATAAGCAGCCGCAGCCTATCATGTCTCGTTTGGACAGAATTTTACTTTTCCCGCAGTGGCTTAGTTCCTTTCATGTTCTAAACCTTGAAGCTTTGCCCACGATAGTCTCTGATCATGTGCCACTAAGGTTACATTGTAAACAACCAGCACCCATGCCGAAACGGCTGAGAATGGAGTTATTCTGGTTCGACCACAGTGATTTCCATAGCATCACCGACAACACATGGATTTCCTATCAAAATCAACCTGCAACTCAGCGCTTTTTTTCCAAAAACAATGCTCTACAAAAACATTTAAGCACCTGGCACAAATCTTCTTTCCCTCACATTAATGTGCATCTTTCAAATGCTAAAACCTTCATTTCTCTCTTTGACTCCCTCGAAGAATTCAGATGCCTCACCCTTCTTGAACTAAAGACTCGAGTTTTGATGAAGGAAAGAGCTTACTGTCTAGCAAACATAGTTGAGAAGAGATGGCACCAGCGAGCAAGAGTAAAATGGCTAAAATGTGGTGACCGTAACACTAAATATTTTCATGCCACGGATTCAGCAAAGATGAGAAAGAAAAGGATTTCAAACCTCCTTGTTGAGGACCAATTGCTCACTGACCCAAGTGCAATTTTGCATGCCTTTACAGAGTATTACTCATCTCTTCTAGGCAGGTCAGTTCCTGTTCACTCTTGCTCTCTACACACCCTGTATGGAGAGAGGCTGTTACTTTCCCATCTTGACAGCCCCTTTTCAGTCTTGGAGATTCAAAAAGCAGTTGTCAACTTAGCCAATAATAAGGCTTCCGGCCCAGATGGATTACCAAATGAGTTTGCCAAAATTAAGTGGGATGTTGTAAAATAAGATATCATCGACATCTTTTCTGATTTATTTCATGGAAACCTCATTTTAGATGGTCTCAATTTTGCACACATCACCTTGCTTCCTAAAACCACAGATGCAAACACTTTAACCTCCTTCAGACCTATTAGTATTATTAATTACATCCCAAAACTGATTGCCAAGGTGCTGGCAAATCGATTGGCCAGTGTCATTGACCGTCTCATCTCTCCAACCCAAACAGGCTTTGTAAAAGGAAGATTAATTCATGAGAATTTCTTAGCTGCCAGAGAGATCATTTCTCATCTCACAAAAAGCAAAGAGCCGACTGTCCTTCTGAAAATTGATTTCTACAAGGCTTTCGACACAGTAAATTGGTGCTTTCTCTATGATGTGCTCAATTGTTTTGGCATCCCTCCAAATTTCCTTTCTTGGATTAAGCTTCTAATATCTACAGCCTCTTCTGCACTTCTCGTCAACAATCAGGTGGGCCTTACTTTCCAGCACCATCAAGGCTTACGATAGGGAGACCCCCTGTCACCTTTCCTCTTCATTATTGTGGCTGATGTTCTTGCCAAAATGTGTGATGCGGTCAGTACTTCGGTTCCTTTCAGCATTTCCAACCGCCTTCCTTCACCTTTCCACATTCTTCAATACGCTGACGATACCTTGATTTTCTCCACAGTGAAAGGAAATGCAATTCAAGCACTTAAACTCACATTGACCATGTTCTCCCTTTGTTCTGGACTCAATCTGAATCTCTCTAAGTCAACTTTTGTGCCTTTTAATTTGAGTACTCAACAGATTGAGCAGATTAAAGAAGTCTTGATGTGCGACTGATCTAATCTCCCTCTTCCTTACTTGGGTCTTCCACTAACTGCTTGCAGACCGTCCAAAGAAACCTACCTTCTATTACTAGAAAAATTAGAAAACAAGCTAGCAGGATGGAAGAATAAATTGCTGTCTAGAGCTGGTAGATTGTGTTAGAGTTATGTCCTAGAAGTCAATAATTTAATGACTTAATTATTAGTTTATGTTTTGGATGATATTTTATCATCTGTTCCTAGGTTTATTATTGACAGATCATTCAGGTTGAGGATCTGAATTGTAGATCTCTGTGGATCGTTCTTTAGAATGACAATGATAAATCTAAACGGTCCATAATCTTGATAATTAACAAGGAACATTAATTATCATATAAGATTAGTATGCAAGTTAAGTGATGATTAAGTTCTACAAATCATAGGTAAAGAGTTACCAACTTAATTGTATATGTGTATGTTATGGAACATAGTACAAGACTTGACCCAACGAAATAAATATATGGATTGTGTTATGTGTCATTATTTATTTCGTTATGATTTTGGTTCTAAGTTTGAGATGTTTATCTTTTCCACATGAGGATAGGTTCAATAAATACTGTCTACCGCTGATTCCCGATAAGGGCTGCTATACGGACTTTATTTATGTTCTCTTGAATTGTGCGGGGAAAAGCTAATCATCAAGAAAATCGTATGTCCCTCATTAATTCACTTAGTGAGCGACGATATCTGTTTGGGCCCCTTGATGGAGTTGGATTGTATGCGCGCAACTAAGCGATCAACTCTAGATCAAGAAACGTATAATCTGCAAGAATGACACATTCCTATCTTGGATTATACGATGATATCGTGAGACATAAAAATCAAAATAGAGAAATATTTTTATTCTCTTATGCAGGATTTAAATACTGTAGCAGTACACTATTTATGCGAATTGGGAATCATAACGTGTTGCTAGATACCGCTTATGATTATTGGAATTAAATAACGATTTAATTCCATGGCCAACATAGCATAAATCCTCAAAGGGTCACACAAATAGGACATTAATTACACAGTGCATTATTTATTTATTCACAGCAGTAAGTTCTGTGGAAATATGATAAGATTGATTAATTAATTATATACCGTTACGAACCGTTATAATTAATTAAGTCAATGGATCATATAGAAATAAATTAATGCATTAACTAATCCTAAAACAATTATTAATGAGTTAATAATTAATTTAGTTCAACACTTATTAATATAAATGGTTATATTGATTAATTGGGCCGTTATTTAAATAGCAAATATATAGCCCAATTAAAGAGCAAAGTTGAGGGACCTTAATTATATGAATTAATGGTCCAAATGAAGGGGTTAAATGGCCCATAAAGGCCCATTTCGTGGCAGCCACTTATGGTGGTAGGTGGGATGACATAGTTGTAATTATGCAAGAGGTCAATTAGGTTTTGTGTTCTATATAAGGACCACTTATGAGAGCCTCTACCTAGCTTTTCTCTCTCCTCTCATTCCTCCCATGAGGCCGCCACTTTTCACCCTCTCCTTCTCTCTTTTGCTCATGTGTTGAGCTATTTTCTCTCCACTAAATCAAGGTTGTTGATTGATGCAAGAGAGAAAACCATATGGATTAGGCTTGTTCTTTGGGTATGCTAGCACGTACCTTGTAGAACGTGATTAATCCTCCTTGGTGGACTCGAGAGCGGTCACGAGACGTGGTGGAGACGGTGGAGAAGGCACGCCATCGATTCCCATGCCTTGGTCGAGCCCGCGAATACGATTTTGCGGGAGGTATCAATATTCCACCTTATTCTCTTGTGTCGAATTGCTTAAAGTACTAGATCTCGTATTGCTTGTGTTTTAATTAGATTAATTAAGCGTAATTAGTCACAAAATTAAAATTGAGCAGTTTTCTAACAAATTGACCTTGGTTTCCTCTGTCCTTTCTACAATACCGATTTTTTTCATGTCTGTTTTTAAATTACCTGTGTGGGTGATAAAAGCGATTGATAAAATCAGGAGGGGGTTCATTTGGGGTAGATCTCCAGGGGGTTCAAATGGCATTTCCTTACTAGCTTGGGACAGAGTTTGCCTTCCTAAATCATTTGGTAGTTTTGACATTTCTAATTTACAACTACTAAACCTCTCCTTGCTACTTAGATGGCTCTGGCGCCTTTTTGATAAAAAAACCTCCCAGTGGACTCTAATTGCTAAGCTTCTCATCGCCTCCAGAAATCAAGAATCACCTCTCTCCTGGTCTACACATGGCTCTTTTTTTGGAAGGATTTACTGCAACTAAGGCACCTGTTCTCCATTTCTACAATTGCTACAATTGGAGATGGAAAGAATACCCTTTTTTGGTATGCAAACTGGGGACATAGTCACCTTAGCTTCTTCAATGGTGTTACCAGACCTTTAGCACCCACCTTAACTGTACACAAAGTGCTCAGTAACCCTGCAACTATAATTCCAGCACCCTGGCCACAAGATGTGCATAATGCTATTCAATCTTTGCAAAATATCCATCCTACTATGGATACTGCTGATGTTTTGAGATGGATTTGGGACTCATCAGGTTCTTTCACTGTTAACTCTGCTTATAATATGCTGGTTTCAGCTGGTAAAGTGTCTTGCCAAGCTTCCTCCGTTTGGAAAGTGAAATTGCCACCATCTGTTCATATCTTTGCTTTACTTCTTTACCATAATAGATTACTGACTCAAGAGGCTTTGCTCAGGCGCAATTTTATGGTACAGCAAGGTTGTGTCCTTTGTAGCACACCTATCCTTGAAACAGCTACACACTTATTCTGTGATTGCACATATGCGCTGCAACTTTGGAATAAAGTTCAGTCGCAATTCCCTTCATATGTCTCATCAGGTCACCAGCATGTACAAGCTCTTTTAATCGATGCACTTTCTGAAGCTCAAAGTAATCTAGGGAACATGAAAGCAGTTGTTGTCATCACTACCCTATGGGCTCTCTGGTTAGAACGGAACAACCGTATTTTCAGAAATAAAGAGAGAAATGTAGATGCACTGCTTCATTGGGTGGTTTTTCAACAGGACCAATTCAAAAGATTATGTTAATCTTTTAGTCTTTTTATTTCTTTTCTTTCTTTTTTTTCTGTTTTTCTTCTCTTTTTCTTACTTGATAGCCACTATCAAGTTTTATCTAAAAAAAGAAAAGTATAGAAAATTAACAATTAATTTTTAAATTAGATCATATCAATCCAAACAGAGCATTGGAAGCTGGATTGGGTCTTGTTCTAATTAAGGAAGTTGAATTGTGTAGGGATAATTGCGACGCTGCATGATAGAAAATGGGGATTAACGCAGTATACTTTTTTTTTAAGATAAATTTAAATATTTATAAAAACTCCCCAGCCGGATTTCGAACCTGTGACCTCTCACGAATGCAATATACTTTATAAGAGTGATTTTTTTTTTTGGATAAAATATTAGTTGGAACAGATTGATCAAAAATTAATTTAAATTTTCATTGGGGTACTTTTCACCAATCTGACACAGCACTTTCAGTTTGTTTTTATTTTTTTAACATAATTTTGAGTAAGGTTGGCTTGAATATGAACCCTTTTTGCGTGTGCTTTAGGTTCGAAGTCCAATGGGGTTTGCTTCTGACGATCTTCGTGCTCTCGTAGAAACATAGTTTGTGTGAAAAAGTCTAACATTACATATTCCATGCATTTTCATTCTTATTTACAGGGAGCAAGATTCCAAACTCATTTTGAAACCTCAACATTAATATAATTAAAAAAGATTAATTCTTTCCTAGATTAAAATACCAATTCATTCCAATGAAAGAATATTTTCTTCTTTACACATCATAAAAATCAAAATAAAATAAAAGAGTCATGGCAAAACACAAGAATTGTCTCTCAAAATAACAAGTTACCACCTAATCAAAACATAAGAATACTCTACAACCAAGTTAAAGCTAGCTGCTAACTGATACAAGCAGTTTTCTAAAACTCATTTTACCTTAAGAGGTAAGCTAGGATTCTAATCCATATCAAGTCAATCACGTAACGAACGCCAAAAGCCTGCCAAGCTGAAATGTGTACTATAAGGGTAGCAAAAATAAGTGAAGTTAAAATTAATGTCCTGTTTTCACTGGGAAATTTGTTAAGAAATGGTTGGATATATTTGCTTCTTGGTCCTCTCTGTACAGACCAAGCTGTGATCCATTCCATAGATGTCGGTACCAAGTCCAACTCTTCTGTTAGTCTTTTATGAAAATCTGGCATGTGGCCAGCACCATACAGTATGGCTATTGAGCATTTGCTTCTCTTGACTGCATCCTTGAGCTCCTTGATAGCTATTTTGTTTCTTTCACCAATAATTGATTTTACCCCTGAACCAGAAGTATCCTCGTAATCCTTGTTATAACTGATAATAAAGCTAAGTTCACGTTAGATTGAAATTACTGCACTTTCCTATAATAAAAAGGATAAAAAGAAAAGGTTGTGTGTGTGCTTTCCTACAGAGCTAGAGCGAGACAGTGAGACAGCTGAGTACAAAAAAAAAAAATAATAATAATAATAAAAAATAGTGTGAGCATCTAGTTACTAGGCAATGGTAAATTTCTATTGGTTCAATTTGGTCAACATTAGCACAATACCATAAGTGTAATCACGAAAATGTGGAACAAAGAAAATGATTTGCATTTGGCTACAATATGTACTAAAAAACGATTTGGCTACAATATATACTCACCGCCACAAGGCTGAAAAACGCCATGCCGCCCAAAATTTCCACTCAGCCCGGGAGAACATTCCTAGTTTGAGAATGTCTTCTAGCACATCTACACTACCGAGTACTGGATCATTGCATGAACAAGCAAGGTATACAATATACGGCATGGGAAATGGAACAAAGATTTGCCAAGGACGAGATCTAAGTTTATATCCAAAATGTTGAAGAGAAGTGAAAACACGTTCATAAAATGGAGTCCTGGACTCGCGCCTTATTTTTTCAATCTATAAAACATATTTGAAGAGCATATATCAAGGTTAGTAATTTTTCCGTTTATCCAGCAACCTGGGAATCTAAGAAAGAGGTTTTATAACAGATACTATTTCCGTTGGATGTGCATCTGTGTGAACATGTTGGCAATAGAATTTTCTTTTTATTCTTATTTGCCTTTAGATGCATATCGGTGAGTTATATGTGGGGGGCTTCCATGTATGTATGTGGTCCTCTTTTTCTTCTATAATATCAACATTATATCTTTGAAACATTAGTGCAGAACTGCATCTTGGTCCATTTTATATGACACCAATGACTATATATTTGATACTTTAGTCCTGATTCTCTAGAAATTTTTATTTGCAAGTAGAAATTTTTTTAAAAAAGGAATCTCTCACAAGCACCTAGCAAAAATGGAAGATGCATACACAAGTATGATCCAACGACACAGCCATCATCATTGACCAAAATAAAAGAGTTTTAAAATGTACCTCAAGGTATAAAATCGTACTCCAATTAGGGTTGACCAGTCTCCAGCTTGGCATCCTTCTCAAATTATTCTTTTGTAAAACCAAGGATAAAAGATCTGCTAATCGCCTTTCATTATCAAGATTAGCTTGATGATATAATGAAACAATAACATTGAAAGGTGACAGAGCAATTCGTTTACTATCCATATCTTCCACTCCCTCACAGATAACAATATCATAATTATCGAGTCTCTCCTGCAGTTTTCTGTAGTACCTGAAAATGTATGTTTGCTATGTGTTTTGAATCTGCACCTAATGTACAATTAAGCTCATGCTAAATAGTAAAAGAAGTACAATTAAAATATCTCAAAAGGGAAAATAAGATTATTTTTTAGTTTTACTTTTCCTATTGTAAGTATCATATAACAAACTTACTGACTCTCTCCAAAAGGAATTACTGATACCAAATCCACCTACATTGCGAGAAACGTGCATCAGTCGTAGTTGCAAATTGTGGCTTCAAAATCATTTAGAAATAAATAACTAATCCAATCATCTCCTGCATGAATTATCCACTATCCACATTATTAGAAGTGTTTTAATCTGATGATAGTACAACTATAGCGGACAGAGATGCGATTATGATGGTGTCCCAACTTATTGAGAAAGAGCTTAATCAAGGGCTGTCAGCTGTTAGCACCATGAGCAAAGGCAGGAACAAGCATGCCACTCACAATTCACAAAGCATGTACACAACAAGGTGGGGGAGGCCAGGAAATTAAGGACGTTCGATGTTTCCTAGTATCAGTGGAGGGATTTATTCCAAATCCAAAGTAAAAAAGAAGTAAGGGAAGAAATGGCTGGTTTACACAAGAAGATGAGGAAGCATAGTGACACAGTCACCTTACACTTTGTTTTGTTAATGAAACATGGTGATTGGTGACGCTGACACCGTTTTCACAAAAAAAATAATAATAACAATAAGAAAGTTATGTACCGCAAAATCATGATTGAAAATCTGGCCAGGGTGCCTCTCTTTGTACCGCACAATGGAAAGCTCAAGCTTGCCTGCTGCATCACCATTTTTGCAGGGAATAAAGCGGACAAATTCGTTCATTAAGTGTCCTTTCTTGAATTGCTCTGTAGTAACCTTAACCTATTCGTGTTCCATTTCAAAAAATGTACAATCAATTTGTTATTTCTCAAACTGCATTCTAGGAACTTAAATGTGTGAATTATTAGCTTTTGGTTTATCTTGAGCAGTCATGCATAACACTCAATCTTGAAAATGCAATAATAGAAACTATTGAAAAAATTAAACAGTGAGTTACAGACGGTCTTATCAACATGTATGGTCATGTAAATTTCCATGTAAACGATGACAGAATCAGGACCATATCGATGCAAATTGAATTATTTTAAGGACCAGCATTATATTTTTCAAACATTAGGGACCAAAATGTATATGAGTGATATTTATAAGACTCTTTGTGCTACTTTTAACAAAGGTATTAATATTAATTTAAGAAATAATTGATTAAAATAGTATTGACAGAAAAAAGGTCCAAGCTAGCTGTATTTACATATATTTTCAAGGAAAATAATTCAGAAAAGTAAAACCATATAGTAGCCGATAGTACATTTGTTCCCTAATTATTAAAGAAAAAGCTAATAGTCCTAAAAAATGCAAGCAAGGAAACCCTGAAAATAATATAAAAGTAAAAATAGGAAGAGAAGTACGGTGTGTGGGTGGGTTGGGTCTAAGATGGTTGAATCTGGTGGGGTTAATAATCTGGAGGCCGCATAGTAGGAGAGAGGGAGGAGAGGAGCAGGCCACCATTTTCCCAAGAGGCGCGCCATTCTTGCTTCTCTTCTCTTTTCAATTCAGTATTCCCTTCTGTTCTGTTTTATTTTCTCAGAATGCCAATAAAATATTTGACTGGAAGAGTGGAAGTAGTGAAGCCTTATGGGACCAATGGTATGGTCATGGCCTTATGGGAGGAAATTCGCGTGTAACACCCTCTTCTTCTTTTCTTCTCAAAATTGCAGATAGACCCTTAAAAGATTTGAAAGCATTACATTAGTCATTAGGGCTAGCAACTTAGCAAGCCTCCTGCCTCCCTCCATGCAATCATATTCATATGCTGGAGCCTGGAGAATGGAGATCAGATCCTATGGCAAATTTTGTGACGTATTACTGAATAATTACAATTCATCTGCATATTTTATTTTATTTTATTTTTCAGCCTTCCAATTTGCCAAATATGAGACTTTCAAGGGCATTTAAGAAAACCGTCTTCAACAATTAAAAGCCAACCCAAAAGGAAAAGGAAGGTAGGTAGGTCCCCCCCTTCAAAAGGAGGGGTGAGGAAGTGAGGACTACAATAATGAATACTGTGTGAGCACTGCACTGGGCACCCACTAGGGACTAGGGACTAGGGACTAGGGACTAGGGACTAGGGACTAGGTAGTAAGGAGAAGTCAATTTCAGTCAATTTGAATTATCGAAAATAGAAAGTACCATCCGTACTCTTCGCCCAACCAGCTTACATTTCACAAAAACAGAACGTTTAATCAATGCTCTCTGTCGCCACTTGCATCCCCATCTCGGCATCTCCCCGCCAATCAGTTTCAATTTTCAAAGGCTGATATTTAGAATCAGAAATAAATTACATTCATTATTATTATTATTATATTCTTTCAATTTCAAAATTTCTTTAATACATGTACCATTTTTTGCAATCAACTCAGAAATTGTTTTCTTTTTTAAAATAATCAATCTAATATTATATTAGTTCATCTCTAGCAACTAGATATTGAAAAATTAAATTGCTTGAGACAAAACACAAATTAAAGTGCCTTTATCTTTCAGCAACTAGATTCTTTTCTCAAGAAGATATACTAATTTCCTTTCTTTCTCAAACTATTCGAAAAAACAAATTTGTTTGAACAAATAAAATATTTTCATTTAATGTGGGCCCAACAAATAAATGTAATTAAAATTTTCAATAAACTCTACAAAATGTAAAACTCAACTTATCTCAGCACTGCTGTAGTGCTGAATTAACAAGGAAGATGACACAACATTAATTTTAACGGCATTGCATAATGACACATCAACCTAGCACGCATTCGTCGCCCTAATATACCATGTCGTACATCGGCTATACTGTATTCATTTAAATTCTACATTTTGATTTGTAAAATATTTTACAAATGGTTCTTGAACTTTAAAATATTAAAATTTGAAAACTTGAACTTGGAAAATTTTTATCAATGACAAAAATGCCCTTAGTAATTTTAAAAAGGACAAAGCACCCTCTGAATTTTTAAAAAAATTCAGCTATAGCGGTAATAGTATTGCCGCTACAGCCCAGCCTTATAGCGGTAATGCTATTGCCGCTATAGGGGGCTATAGCGGCAATGCTATTACCGCTATAGGGATTTTCAATTTTTTTTGGTTTTTCGGCTGACACAATCTGATTTTTTTTATTTTTTTGTGCGGCTGAAATCATATAATTTGTCCTTTTGGCTTTTGCTTTCACTGTTGAATCACACTTTTTTCCTTTTGGCTTTTGACTTTTGCTTTTAATTAATTTTTCATTTTATACTTTTTTGTCGGCAATTGTATAATTAATTGTTCAATTTAATTTGTCCAATTTCACAAACATAATGCGTTGCATTAGTTTTTGTTATAATTAATTGTTCATGCCCAATACAAAAGAAGCAATACAAAAGCTAATTGTATAAGACGAAATTTAATTCAAAATTTATCAAAACTTTTTTTAAAAAAATCTACTTTTCACAAATGTTTTTTCTTGAAAAAAAATTAATCTACTAATTTATTTTATCAAAATACTAATTTTTAAATACAGTCATTTTTTTTAGCACTGTGCTAATTTTTCAATACAATAATTTATTCATACAGTCATTAACAAATTTATTCAATAAACTATTCAATGAAAAATAATTTCTTTCATATACTTTTCCATTAACTTTTTTTTCATAAATAATTTCCTTTAAATTTTTTTCCATCAACTAATTTTTTTTCCTTAAAATAATTAATTCAATAATTTTCATTAAATAATTTTTTGCACTGTGCTAATTTTTCAATACAGTCATTAACTAATTTATTCAATAAACTATTCAATGAAAAAAAAATTCTTTCAACAACTTTTTCATAAACGAATTTATTCAATAACTATTCAATGAAAAAAAATATTTCCATTAACTTTTTCTTTTTCCATAAACAATTTCCTTTAAATTTTTTTTATCATCAACTAATTCTTTTTCACATATATAAATGCGGTACAAAAAAAGGCCTAAATCCTAACCCCCATATAAATGCGGTACAAGAAAATAAAAACGAATGTAGTAAATGCCCCTCCCAACCCCACCCACTGCCTTAAAGCGCCACAAAAAAATAAAAAAATTAGATTGTGTCAGTCGAAAAATAAAAAAAAAATTGAAAATCCCTATAGCGGTAATAGCATTGCCGCTATAGCCCCCTATAGCGGCAATAGCATTACCGCTATAAGGCCGGGCTGTAGCGGCAATACTATTACCGCTATAGCAGTGCTTTTTTAAAAAATTCAGAGGGTGTTTTGTCCTTTTTAAAATTGTTAGGGACATTTTTGTCATTGATAAAAATTTTTCCTTGAACTTAAAAGGGAAAAAAAATTGAAAATTTGAAATCATAGATATCTCTTTTGAAGTAGTACCGATACCAATTCATATAGACAGGTGCTTTTGTTGAGATCTTAAATTCAAATGAAATTTGAGAAAACATAAATGAAAACTGAAGTTCGAACTATGGTATACTGGGCCTGTTGACAGAAATACTTCAACTTGCCTTACTAGCGTCAACTTCATCTGCATGCTTTTCGCTTTGGTAAAATATATCGAATCAGAAATTGACGATTTAGAGAATTTAAATATAAAATATTCAAATTGACTCCTCTGTAATTTTCTGCGATGTAATTCGGTCCGAATTCACTCCTCTGTTATTTTCTACGATACAATTCGGTCCGAATTGACTCCTCTGTAATTTTCTGCGATGCAATTCGGTTCGAATTCATGTGCATCAAACATTACGCACCAATAGTATTTGAGCATAATTTCTTCATCCGGGCTCCGATCGATGTGATTCAAAGATCGCCGGAAAGCTTACGATGAGCTCTACAATGCTATTGCTTCCATTTCTCCATTTGATTCTCTTAAACCCACCATTTTATGCAATGATTGTTCGTGATCCACCAAATTCTTACAAGACAAGTCAAATTTCACGGCAGTATCCAATCTTGCCAAACAAACAGAAAAATAAGATAATATCACGATTTTAGTCACAATTTCGATGTAAAGTCTGACCAAAATATTAGTATAAATATGAGATATCAAATTATTTTATATTAGATTTGAAAAAAACTCCTAGTGGGACCGTTTGGATCGCTTAGGAATTTGGGGAATTTGCGGAAGTTGCAATTCCTAGAAATAAATTTATTGGGAAGTGTGTAAATTTGTGAAGAGTTTAGATTGTTTATAATAAATTTATGGTAGGAAGATGAAATTCTCCAAATTTCTTGGGGAATCCAAACAGCCCCAGTATTCATTCCAATGTACGTAGTTATAGATGTCAATGAAAGTTTGAAGTGCGCACTCATTTTTTCTTAGAATTCGTTTGGACTATCCGGATTCCGAATTCTTTTTTCAAAATAAAAATAAGAAAATAGCGTGACAACTGCTAATAAAAGTGCTATTTTAATCCGAGTTAAATAATGTTAACTATTCATATGACTAAAAATATATCTGAAAAATATTGATAATAATAGTTCAATAATCGATTATCTAGAAATAATAATATAAAAAATCGGACAATTAAAATATCTAGAATAAATAAGACAAAAATGATTGTTATAAAAGTAATGTAATGAAAGGAATAATTTAAATAATGATGATAATAGCCTATTTAGTAGTATTGAAAACTCCCTTATTTACTTTAAGATACACTTGGAAATATTTAAGGGTGTGTACAGTGTACGTAATTGATATAAACAAGAGGGTATGACATTACACGAGAATTTTGCTTAAAAGGCCTTTGGTGTGTGTTTTCTTTCTCTCTGAAGTAGTTAGTAGCGCTCCTCTCCAACTCCATTACTCCAAAGAGATCCGAAATGGGAATGGCGTTGAAGTGCATCTTGGAAAAGTGGTGGCCTGCTCCGCTCCTCCCCATCTCCTATTACGCAGCCTCCAGATTGTTAACCCCACCAGATTCAACTCGCACTCGCTTACACCCGACCCACCTCCCCACCGTACATTAATTTATTTTCTTCCTACCTTAATTTAATTTTACTTTCAAATCATAATCATAATGTGTCTCCTTGCTTCTAAAGTTTGAAAAGTTCCTAACACTTTTAATTTATATAAAATATTTATATGGTCCCCAAGCTGGCAAGCTGTCATTTTTAGAAACTCAATTCTATGAAAAATTTATGCAAGTACACATGTTAAGAAGGTCATTTGTGTAATTTATGCTTTTATTTATTTGCTTTTTCAAGATCTACTAGTTATATATACGCATGACTGACTGATGAAAAATATAAAAATAAGCCAAATGTTAATAATCTCACTTTCAAGTTCCTCTAGAAAATCCAACAAATGGCTAGTTGATTGTACCATTTTTTATTTATTTATTTATTTATTTATTTGTATTGGAACACGAACAGGTTACTAGAGAGCAATTCAAGGAAGGACATTTAATTAATGAATTCGTCCGATTCATCCATATCAAGGATGGTGATACAGCAGGCAAGCTCGATTTTTCCGTTGTGCGGTACAAAGAGAGGCTCCCTGGCCAGACATTCAATCCCAATTTTGCGGTATATAGCTTTCTTATTGTGCTTTTACTCTTTATGTGGCTTTAATTATTGATTTTGTTTAATTATAATGCTCCACTTCTGATAATGTGGATGGTGGATGATTCCTATAGGATGATTGGGTTAGTTATTTAGTTCTAAATGATTCTGTATCTATAAATTGTTTCTATGACTGATGCACCTTTTTCACCCAAAAAATGCAGGTGGATTTGGTATCTGTAGTTCATGTTGGAGACAGACAGTAAGTTTGCTAGTTTACTTCAACAAAGAATGTGCTTTACAAAAACTCAATAATCAGACTTCCCTTTTGATAATACTGCTTTTGCTGTATGGCACAAGCTTAATTGTACTCTAGGTGCGCAGATTCATTCAACACACATATATTTTCAGGTACTATGAAAAACTGCAAAAGAGACTTGAAATTTATGATAGTGTTATCTACGAGGGTTTGAGAAAAACAGATTGTACACAGAAATCTAGATATTTTGATGATATTACTTCATTGGATCTTCAATCTATATATGGTTTACAAAGAAGACTAGCACTTCTTCTATCCTTGTCTCAACAAAGCCAACATCTGAAACCGAGGCCAAGCTGGAAACATGGAGACCTTGATTGGAGTACATTTTTAAATCTCGAGGTACATTTTAAACCTTTTGGCTTCAATGATGAATGGCTGTGGTTGGATCAGCTGTCCATGTCATCAATGGCCTAATCATGCTTGTGTATACATGCTCCATTTTTGCTACGAACTTGTCAGAGATCCTTTTATATATTTTTTTTTCTAAAAAAGGTTGTAGGTAAATTTCTAAATGAAACTCAATTTTTTAGAGAATCAGGAAATTATGTACTTAGTTTCAGGCTTTCAGCATAACTTTGATGCCATCTAAAATTGAATTATGAAGCAGTTCTGCACTAATGTTTTAAATTTATTATATTTAGTCAATTTCAGATGAAAGGAGAACCAAATACAACACGATCCATGGAAGCTCCAATATATATCTTACAATATGCATCTAACTCCTATTGTGCACGTACAGGCTTGTAATAAACACACCTGAATGCAGGCACATCCAACTGAAATGTTTGTTATTCATATTACTTACCTCGTTCTTAATTCCCCAGTGCCAGGCTACAAGGAAAATTTACTGACCATATATATGCTCTTCATTCTCACAGATAGAAAGAAAGAGGCTTTTGGCCACGATACCATCAGTACATGACCTGCTTTTGAGTACTCTTGAACTTTCTGGACTGACTGGACATGCACTCGATTCTTTTTCTTGGCTAGTCATCTCCCCATTTCCATTGCCGTATATTGTATACCTGGCTTGTTCAGGCAACGATCCAGTACTTGGTAGTGTAGATACGCTAGAAGACATTCTCAAATTAGGAATATTCTGGGGTCCTGCTGCACTAAAGTTTTGGATGGCATGGGCTGTATCGTCTTCATTGTGGTGAGTACATATTCCACCCATAACTTTCTTCAAATCTCAATTTGCATAATTGCATGATCTGAACTAATTTGCTGATGTTTACCAAATTAAAACGATAGAAAACTTACTCGAGGCATATTAGATTCTTGGTTTTATGTGTATCAACTCTCTCTCTCTCTCAAGCAAGCATGTACTAATTTCAATCTGACTAGAACATAACTCTCTTAGTCTAAAACTATCAGTTCTCTTAAGGACCTTGAGGATACTGCTGGTTCAGAGAGAACATCAGTTCTAATTGGTGAAAGAAACAAAGTCGCTATCAAAGAGCTCAAGGGTGCAATGAAGAGAGGTGAACATTCCATAGCCATACTTTATGGTGCTGCTCACATGCCAGATTTCCACAAGAGACTAGCGGAGGAGTTCAACTTGGTACCGACATCCATGGATTGGATCACAGCTTGGTCTATAGAAACAGGACCAAAAAGCAGATATATTCAACCATTTCTGAACAAATTTGCATGTGAAGACAGGAATTTAATTTTGGCTTCACTAATTTTTGCCATCCTTGTGGCGCACATTTCAGCTTGGCAGGCATTTGGCATTCGTTACTGGTGTTGCTTGATATTTGTTAATTTCCTTGTATTTCTAACCTATTAAGATTGAATGAGTTGTAGAAAACTGTTTGCATGCATCAGTTAATAGCTAGATTTTCCTTGAACAATATTCTCATGTTATAATTAGGTGCTGAGTTGTTATTTTGAGTGATGTTTTGTCATGAATGCCCTTCTTTATATTTTTGTGATTTGTTAGAAAGAAAATACAATCTTTCATTCTGATGAATTAGTCTATTGTGTAGGAAAGCTGAAAATGTATGGAAATATTTAAATTTGAGGTTTGAAATTTATAAATTTTCCAGAATAGAATAAGCTTGTTGAAATCTCTGCGATAAGAATGTCATAAATTGAAACAATTTTTTTGCTTAGGAATTAACAACGCGTTCAAATTTTATATATGCTCTTTGTTTAATTGCAATTACGTTTAGATAAACTCCGTTTGGATAGGTGTGGGAAGAAGGGAAGAAGTATTGGGAAGTGTGTAACTTTGTGAAGAGTTTAGATTGTTTATAATTTATTTCTTTCCTTCTTCCTTCTTCATACCTTCTTCTCAACGCATCCAAACGGTGTCAAAAGTAAAAGGTCGATTGCTGGACCTATTCCTCCCCCAACCTGTCTTTTAGAATGCTGTAATAGAAACACTCATCGATCGGACTTATTCCCTCAATAATATTTTTTTTATCTAATTTAATTATGTATATAATAAAATACTACATTTTAATATAACTAAAGAATAAATTTGCAACAATTAATTATCACAGTTTGTAGAGTCAATTTAATAAATAATTAAAATAATAATTTATCTAGATTAACAGGCAGTTAGGACAGCATTGCAAAAGTATTCAGGTTCAGGTTCAGGGGATTATTTCGACAATTTGTGCTGATGTTTACCAAACTGAGCCAATAGAAATCATACCAGGGCCTAGTAGCTAGATGCTCGCTCTTTGTGTAAGCACTAAAAGCGAGCATCTCACATCTTTTTCCTTTTTTTAAAATTTTTTTTCAATTTTCAACCTTCTTTTTTATGGTGATCAAAAATAAAAAAATACTCCATATCCATGGAGCTTTTCTACAGTAACTATGGTGACGTCATCGAACCGCTTTACTTCGCTTTTCTCCGCCAGCATTAGTCTTTCTTCGATCTATCCGCGCAGATTAGCAGACAGTCGCTTTGTTTCTTCCTCTGCACATTTTTTCTTCTTTATTTTCCGTTCACCTCTGTTCATTTCTCCTTTCCTCCACCAGCAAAACAAGCGAAAAAATTAAAGAACAGAAAATAGGGGCCAGACCTAGGGCGAATGGGAGAGGGAGAGAGAGGGTAACGGCGCCCGGAGCGATTGGTGAAGAGAGGGCAAAGCGGGTGGTCACGGCGAAGGACCGATTGTATCGAGGCTTGCTTCCTTCCCTCTCAGCCTCCGCTCCTGATGTTCGTTCCACCCATCTTCGTTTAGCCTGTCTTTTATCGTCGCCAGTAGTAGGTTTAATCCCTCTCTTCCAATACTTTTTTTTTGTCAATTTTTGATGCTTCACTAGACAAGTACGGATAACAGCTGTTATCTTTTTTAAGATGTGCATCATACATTGAGTTCTATTTTTCGTTCAGTTTGCTAAAATTGAACTTTTCTTTTCTAGACTCTAGGTTTTGCTCTATGCTAGCCATCAGACACTTTTACAAATTGTAAGTATAGATGCTTCTGAATAATTGAAATCAAAGTTTTTCATTTTTTCGGAAGTTTTATTTATACTTTCATTTTGGTTGATTTTGGGTGCAGGTGCTAGGAAGGTAACTGGAGATTATGGCAAAATTGGTGCGCTGCATAAGAATTTCAACAAATTTGAAATTAAAGAAAAGGTGAATTGGAACTTTTGATATTGATCTGACACAAAAGTAATATGATTTCTCAACCAGTTTGAAATAGGCCTAAATAGGATGAAGCACACCCTTTTGGAGGTTTTTTGCAGCTTCTGACCTGGATTTAGATGAGCCTGTCATGCAAAAATGAGGTCTTCGTGGTTTGCATAAAACAACTAATGGAACCATTGAATCATTAAATAGTCTCAATTTTTAAAGGTCTAGCAATACCCAAAAATCTGTGCAATAACCTAATAAATTATCGATTAAATTTTAGTGTACATAATACCAAATCATGTATTGGGTCTACGCCAGAATGTCTTGCAATACCAGAAAGTTTGTGCAATGGAACCATGTATTTAGTCTACCACTATTATTGTTGCGAATTATACATAATCAAAACACCAAACCTTTTTTCTTTCTTTCTGATTAGGTTCAGCGAATTGTGACTGTAGGCTTGCAGCATCAAGCATTCAGTTTTCAAGACTGCTTTGTCCCATGCTTTTGATGTGCACATGAACCGCGCTTATGTATTCTAATAACCATGGAGGTGTGTCCAGTGGCATGTATTGGCTGTATCGGTGTTTTTTGTCTTTGAAATTAGACAGTAGACACTATAGTAATATCAAATTTTTTTTTTTCTGTATTACATTCTATAAATGTTGTTAGTAGGCTTGAGGCTCAACTTCCCATTGTGCAACAAGGTGGTATGTGCCGATTTTTTTTAATATGTACTTTTGCTTAGGCAATTGAATCAATCTTTTAACTTGCTACCATCAGTAGATCTGAATTAGACAACTACTTCTGGTAGGCAATTGTATAATTTTTTTTTGGCATGCCTTCTTTTTTTACATCATGCAACCTTCCATCTTAGTAAATTTGAATCATTCATATACCTTGCTAGCATCAAAAGGAACAAAAACCAGTTTTCAATGTTGAGGGAAGCCGGGCGAAAAGGGTTGTTGTCAGCCTTGCATTCCTTTTTCAAATTGAATCTTTCATGCTAATGAAGAATCTTCAATTTTTCTAATATTTTTATTTTTACTGGTATTGTACAAGAACTTGCTGAATTAACGATTTTACAGGAACAGGCCTGAAGAGCAATGATATATTTAGCAAATTGTTAGGAATTGGCTAATTGGCATAACTGAGAGTGGAAGGTAAATTTATAAATGATTTTTTGTTGGATTATTTATTTTTTCTCTCGTATATACCTTTCAGCCTTAAAACAAATAAAGGAAACCAGAAAAGTATTGCTTGGAATGGTCGAATAAGATATCTGATTTTGAGTTTTCTATTCCTTAAACAAACTCCTACCTTGTGGATACAAACAAGGATATCAAGCAAACATGCGGTGTTAAAATCCTAATTTTTTTATTTGTTTGCTTAGCTGAAAAAAAAATAGAATAATATTACTAAAAATCGTACTAATTTGTTTGCTTCGCCAGATTGTCACTTTTAAACAAATATGATTTTAGTAAGCAAATATTACTGAAAATCATCTATTATTGCTAGACCTTAAAAGGCTTATCTACTGACCTTCCTTGTAGGTTTGTTGCCTTAAAGCTCTGGCTGTGCTCGGTTGATTCTCAGAGCTGCATTTCTTCTCTACTATTGCTTCCTCTACATTGTACTCTCTTGGTGAGTTTTGTTCTATTTTTTTCATTCTTGCTTATCAGTTTGTGTGTGCTTGGTTACTATGTATATCTATTATATAGTTGTTACCCTCCATCCTTTTAGTGTGCGATGAGATCGTCAACATTTCTGGTAAGTAATGAGTGCAAATATTGGCTTTTCTATGCTGTTGTGTGTTTTCTGCTTTATGAAATTTTTAGGTCGTTGTCATCTTACCATGGTTAGCTTTTTCTCCGCCTTCCCCCCTATAGATTATCTTCGACTATTTTCCTTGCTCTTCACGTCTGGATAATAGGAATCACCTCTGCTGTCAGCCCAACTATATGGATGGGTAGATTCCTCTTTAGTTTTAATTGTTGTTTAGGCAATGGACCAGTTTTAATTGTTGTTTAGGCAATGGACCAGATACCGTAATTAATAAGTTTTTGCTTCTACTTTTTACTTTCAAACAAATCAACTTTTTGCTTTGCAATTTTTAAGACTGTTATCAGCTTTAATTTGTTCTACAATAATTTCATTTGGGAAACAAATGTAGTAACAAGTATATATATTCCTACGAGAGACTATTTTATCAACTGTATGGTTTTCCTTAATTTTCGTAATTATTTACCTGGAAAATGCAAATACAGCTTTGAGGTTTTGTATTTCAAATTTTCAATTGATACTCATAACTTTTTCAAAGTAGATTAGGGAAATAGTCCTTAAAATTTCACTCATTACATCTTGGTCCCTAATTAGGTTTAAAATAAATCCAATGTTGATCCTTAAATATTTCAGTTTGTATCAAAATAGTCCTAAAGCTAATAATTACGCTTTCAAGTTCCTAAATTGTAATTAATTCAAGAATTAGCAAATTGATCTCCACATTTTTGTAATTGAACTCGAATAGGTTACTAAAGAGCACTTCAGCTCTCAAGAAAGGACATTTAATACCGGACCAGATACCGGAAATATCGGGTACAATTACAATTTCGGTCCTGGTTTTTATCCAACAAATTTTTTTCGGACTGTGGATTGAGGAGCCGAGGAATACTTAGGTGGTCCATATGATAGTTTTGCAAATTGAACCTCCTTATTTATAAATTGCCATCTTAGTTTTTTTCTACATACTATATGCATATATATATGTTTTGAAGACACAAAAGAATAAATGAATAAAGTAAGAACAAACTTAAATTTTAAATTCTGACTTTTAAAATTATAAATTGAACGTAAAACTTATATTTATCATAACTTATGATGCTATTAAAAAAATTATTTATTATCAAAATATTTATGATTATGACGTCATCTGGTTTTTAAAACTATTAGAACTGATTATACCAGTAAAACTCCGTACCCTTAGTTCAATGCCTTATACGGTATTAAAAACATTGCTAATATACTTTCCGATGTAGCTTCGTCTCCACATTTTTCCTTTCTAAAATAAACCAGGTAAGAAATGTAGATGCAATACTTTGTTTTTTTAATTAGTTCTCGTTTAAAATATTATAATATTCCACCCAAATCATTTTTTGTTGCCCAATTTGCATGATGGTACCACCAGTTTTGTGCTGATGTTTATCAAACTGAATCAATAGAAGACTACCATGGCCTAGTAGATGCTCACGATTTGTGTTTTCTGTATTAAAACTCTCTGTATGTAAGCACACAGATATCTTTTTCTTTTCATGTTTTATTTGTGAAGAAGTACGAATTTCACTCTTAACATGGAATGAACTCTTTTATTAGATCTAATACAGACTATGAGGATACATCTGGTTTTGGGGAAAAAATCAGTTGTAATTGGCAAAAGAAACAAAGTCGCTATCAAAAAGCTCATGGATGCAATTAAGAGAGGTAAACATTCAACAGCCATACTGTATGGCTTTGGTCACATGCCAGATTTTCATAGAAGACTAACAGAGGATTTCAACTTAGTCCCGACATCGGTGGATTGGATGACAGCTTGGTCTGTAGAAAAAGGACCAAAAAGCAAATATATTCAACAAGTAGATTCTATTTTGCAGCAGTTAATAGCTAGCTTTTCCTTGTAGATTCTTATATTTTAATTAGGTGGTAACTTGTTTTTTTCAGTGAGAATTCTTATATATTGTCATGCAAGCTTTCTTTTATTTTGTCAGCAAGTAAATTCTGCTGGTCGACATTTTGTGCAAATGGTTTGATATGGGCATCTTTTTTCTTTTGCAAAACGAGAAGTATGTTGAAACCTCTTAAGATAAAGGACAATGTTAAGCATTTTATTAACTCAAAATTGTTTGTCTTATGAATCAACAGTGCGTTCTCATTTTATGCATAATGCTCTTTCATTCCAATTCTGCTCAGAGAAAGTTAAAAAGGTTGGTTACACAAGATACTATCATGTGCTCAATGTGCATCAGGGATTTGGGACACTCATCTGACACAATAAACAGCAACCGAGGAATTAATAATAGTTATTTTGCATCCGTTACTCAATAAAAATTTAACGAATATATATAACCATATAATTTTTACTTTATGGTTATAACTATGATGATGTTATTAATACGGTGTTTCATACAGTTTGTTTAATTTGTAGTTTATATTTGTTCGACTAAAAAGGCCAACAATTACATAAATTTTTTTGTTCGTTTTATAATATTATGTAAATAATATTGCATCTAAAGTAATTTAATTTATTAATTTTCTATTTATTAGGGCTATTATATATACAAATTATAATTTTATTGGATAGTAGTCTTATTTGTCTCTGATTCCGTTAATTAACGTATAAGAGTATGGTGCAGATAAAACTAAATTTTAACAGACAAATATAGAACACGAGTAAATACAATTCTTAGGGTACAAATATAAAGACTAGTATCCTTTCATTTGAAATTCTTACAAACAAAATTTTATAAAATGAAAAAAAAAAATACCTCCACCCAATCATACTACCCCTATCAATTGGCACCCCTAATGAAAGATTTTGAGATGTAAAGGTCACCAGACTCACCTGACCGAAAAAGAATCAAATAAAACCCAAACTTGAAAAGATCCCAACATCGACATTGCTTGATGGGCCGACTCAACCCAAAACAAATGTGGGCTGAAAATGCTGATCTCATACATAATAAAATGAAACCGAAATTTTAAAAAATAGTATTAAATTAATATAATATATTAAAAATAATATCGATATAATAAGTTTCATATAAATAGTATCACGAGATCGGAATCCTGGATTCCGAACGTTAGATCGGAATCCAGGATTCCGATCTAAGCTTTGATCGGATTCTGAGTTTCCGATCTAAGCTTAGATCGGAATCCGAGATTCCGATCTTAGCTTTTTAATTTTTTTATATATTATTTATTTATTTATTTAATTTAGTAATTAGTTAAATAATTAGAAAAATAGATAATATATTGTAAAAATATTGAAAAAATATGGAAAAAATTAGGAATAATTAAACTAAATTTTATATGTAATTTAGTATTTTTTGGGAAAATTAATTTTTTTTCCTTTTATTAGTTTATTAATTAGTTAATTAATTAGAAAAATAGATAATATATTCTAAAAATATTGAAAAAATATAAAAAAAATCAGGAATAATTAAAAAAAATTATATGTAATTTAGTATTTTTTTTGGAAAATTAAATTTATTTTCCTTTTAATTAATTTATTTAATTAAATATAAATTTAATTAATTTATTTAATTAAAAAATGAATAATTAAGTATAAATTTTTAATTAATTTAAACAACCATTTGATATGCGTCCCGGATGTCGTCCTCTGTATATGTTATTTTCATATTATATATTAACAATCATATCGAGTCTCATGATCAAGGAAGCACTTTCTGGATTGCGTTAGAAAGGAATCACACGAGATTGATGTTTTACTGAGACGGAGAAGAAAGACTAAATTCACTTGATTTACTGCATTTCTCTTTTTAATGATTAATTTATGATTTTAAAAATTTTTTTAGTAGTTTTGAGTGGTTTTTAGGTTTGCAAACTTTCAAAGTGGATTTTGGAGGTCCAAAGAGTATTTTTTGGGTCCGAAAATGGTCGTTACGGGGTTTCACCCTAGTAAAATGCGTAGATCTCGTCGCAAGCTTTCCGGATTGTGCTCGATCGCCCCAAACGGACCTTCCTATCAAAAGTTAAGCCTGTTTAAAGTTTTAATGTTCAAATTATGCCTTTGTATCCCTGCTTATGCAGAAAGAATTAATAAAATTTTGAACATTCTGAAAGGATTATGCCTTTGTATCCCTGCAAATTCTGAAAATTTATAATCCTTTTTAAATGGTACAATTCATTTAATTAAATAAGTTATAAAAATTTATATTTTAATTAAATAAATTAATTAAAATGAAAATAAATTTAATTTCCCCAAAAAATACTAAATTACATATAAAATTTAATTTAATTATTCCTGATTTTTTCCATATTTTTTCAATATTTTTACAATATATTATCTATTTTTCTAATTATTTAACTAATTAATAAATTAAATAAATAAATAAATAAATAATATATAAAAAAATTAAAAAGCTAAGATCGGAATCTCGGATTCCGATCTAAGCTTAGATCGGAAACTCAGAATCCGATCAAAGCTTAGATCGGAATCCTGGATTCCGATCAAACGTTCGGAATCGAGGATTCCGATCTCGTGATACTATTTATATTAAACTTATTATATTGATATTATTTTTAATATATTATATTAATTTAATACTATTTTTTTAAATTTTCGGAAAATGAAATGCATAGCAATAAGCCCATAACGAAGAGAGAAAATAACCTCCAACTCCAAATCTTGCTTTCACTAGAACTTGAATTACAGTTAGCTGTAGCAGTAACTGATTTCAACTGGACCAACACATTCAAAACACCAAGTATAAAATTATAATAAATGTAAGGACACTTAAAACTAATGGATAACACATAATGATAACGACTTAAAAACACGAGTAAATGCTTGTGATGATCTCATGTCTCTTAAAAGGTACATCCATAGATGATACCAAAAAACATATAGTGCAAATCATCAACAAAAATAAGAGAAAGCCTTCAATCAAAGCGCTTTGATCGGAGTTCCAGTTAAACCCCGTCAGATCTCAATTTTGAAAGTTCAAACGACCGATCCGAACCGTCAAATATGATCTCCATATTAAAATCTCTTTGCCAACCAAAATTTTCATTTTTTTGAATTTTTTAAGTATTTTTTTCGAATTTTCAAAAATCGTTAATCTAATTTGTTCTGAACCCTACAAAAATTGCTGTTTTTGAAAATCCGAAAAAAATATTTAAAAAATTCAAAAAAATGAAAATTTTGGTCGGCAGGGAGATTTCAATATGGAGATCATATTTGACGATTCGGATCAGTACTTTGAACTTTCAAAATTGAGAACCGACGGGGTTTAACTGAGACTCCGGTCAAAGCGCTTTGGTTGAATCCATTCTCACAAAAATAATGATGATTATGAATTTATGATAAAATAAATGCACTAAAAAATGAATAATTTATATGATGATGATTGAAATAATTACTGCTATGGAGATAAAATAATGATGACTTGCTGCAAGTCTCCATACTTCCTAGAGAAGATATATTGCGAGCACAGATGTCAAATGCAATGGTTCAAAATCTTTAAGGAGGAATTTATAATTATTAAGAATTAAAAGGGAATTAGAGGAAAATGTCCTTCGAAAGGACTGACATTCTGTTCTGACGCTTGTGCTTTTTTAGCTCACTACACTAGTCACTAGTCTCACTACGCTCCAGAGAGACTGTCCCTGAGTCTGAGAGAGAAAGTCTGTGGTCCCTAGTCACTAGTCTCACTACGCTCGTTACATTAGTTAAATTAGATTTGTCAATTTACAAAAATATCTCCGAAAAAATCCGTGGTGCATAAAACATCCTATGCACTATAGTGCATATTAAACATTCTCTTGTAAAATTTCGTTGGACTTTTTATCTTCTGAAACCGATTATTCATCACTTCAATTTCTCTTACCCATTACTTATCCGTTAAGTAAATTCATTAGTGAATTCTTTAACTAGGGTTGGACATCGAGCTTCGCTCGATACAATATTTTTTTACATAATTTAAAGTTTGGTTTCTAATATATTATTTTTTATATATGTTAATAACAATGTGAATATCTAACTAAAATATCAATATCATCATGTTTTAAGTAAGATCATAAACATATTTTAGACTATATAAACAACATAAATATAGATTATTGTGATCAAATTACTTAAAATGAATGTAAAATCGCTTGAAATGCTCAAATATACTCATAATCTGTAAAATTTGCACATTATGTGAATAATTACAATGTATAATCCAATCGTTTTGAATAATTAAGCTCATAAACATATTCTAGACTATATAAAAAGCTTAAATATAGATTTATGTGATCAACTAACTTAAAATTAATGCAAAATTGTTTGAAATGTTCAAATATACTAAGAATCTATAAAAAATGCACATCATGTGCATAATTAAAATGCATAATCCAATCATTTTGAAAAAGTGAGTTCATAAACATATTTTAGACTATATAAAGAACTTAAATATAGATTATTATGATAAAAATGACTTAAAATAAATACAAAATCAATTGAAATACTCAAATATACTCAGAATCTGTAAAATCTGCACATTATGTGCGTAATTACAATGTATAATCCAATCGTTTTAAATAAGTGATTTCATAAACATATTCTAAACCACATAAAGAGTTTAACTATAGATTATTGTGGTCAAATGACTTAAAATGAATGCAAAATCGCATGAAATGCTCAAATATACTAAGAATCTATTAAATCTGCAAATTATGTGACTAATTACAATGTATAATCCAATCATTTTGAATAAGTGAGTTTATAAATATATTTTAAACTATATAAAGAGCATAAATATAGATTATTATGATCAAATGACTTAAGATGAATACAAAATCGTTTGAAATGCTAAAAAATATTCAGAATCTGTAAAATCTGCATATTATGTTAATAATCACAATATATAATCCAATAGTTTTGAATAATTGATCTCATAAACATATTCTAGACTATATAAAGAGCTTAAATATAGATTATTGTGATCAAGTGACCTAAAATGAATGCAAAATCTCTTGAAATGCTCAGATATACTCAGAATCTTCAAATTCTACACATTAGGTTCGTAATTACAACGTATAATCCAATTGTTTTGAATAAGTGAGTTCATGAACATATTCTAAACTATATAAAGAGCTTAAATATAGATTATTGTCATAAAATAACTTAAAATTATTGCAAAATCGCTTGAAATGCTCAAATATACTCAGAATCTGTAAAATCTGCAAATTATGTGACTAATTACAATATATAATCTGATCGTTTTGAATAAGTGAGTTCATAAACATATTATAAACTATGTAAAGAGCTTAAGTATAAATTATCGTGAACAAATTTCTTAAATTGAATGCAAAAATCGCTTGAAATGCTCAAATATACTCAGAATCTTTAAAATCTGCACATTATGTGCATAATTACAATGTATTATCCAATTGTTTTGAATAAGTGATATCACAAACATATTCTAGACTATATAAAGAGCTTAAATATAGATTAATGTGATCAAAACACTTAAAAAGGAATAGAAAATGGTTTGAAATGCTCAATTGTACTCAGAATCTGTAAAATATGCAAATTATGTGAATAATTATAATGTATAATCCAATCATTTTAAATAAGCGAGCTCATAAATATATTCTAGACTATATAAAGAGCTTAAATATACATTATTGTGATCAAATGACTTAAAATGAATGCAAAATCACTTGAAATGCTCAAATATACTCAGAATCTGCAAAATCTGTATATTATGTGTATAATTACAATATATGAACCAATCGTTTTGATTAATTGACCACATAAACATATTCTAGACTATAAAATTAGCATATATATAGATTATTGTGATCAAATGACTTAAAAATGAATGCAAAATCGCTTGAAATGCTCAAATATACTCCGAATCTTTAAAATTTGCACATTATATTCATAATTATAATGTATAATGCAATCGTTTTGAATAAGTGAGTTCATAAATATATTCTTGACTATATAAAAATTTTAAATATAGATGATTATTATCAAATGATTTAAAATGAATGCAAAATTGCTTCAAATGCTTAAATACACTCAGAATCTGTAAAATATGTAAACTATGTGAATGATTACAATGTATAATCAAATTATTCTGAATAATTTAGCTCATAAATACATTCTAGACTATATAAAGAGCTTAAACATAGATTAACATGATCAAAACACTTAAAATGAATGCAAAATAGCTTGTAATGCTTAAATATGATCAAAATCTTTAAAATCTGGACATTTTTGGAGTAATTACAATGTATAATCCAATCGTTGTGAATACGTGAGTTTATAAACATATTCTATACCATATATATAGCATAAATGCAGATTATTGTGATCAAATGAATTGAAATAAATGCAAAATTGCTTGAAATACCCAAATATATAAAGAATCTATAAAATATGCATATTATATGTGTAATTACAATGAATAATTCAATCGTATCAAATTAGTGTGTTCATAAACAAATTGTAGACTATGTAACGAGTTAAATATACTCAGAATCTGTAAAATATGCATATTATGTGAATAATTACAATGTATAATCCAATCGTTTTGAAAATGTGAGCTGATAAATATATTCTAGACAATATAAAGAGTTTAAATCTAGATTCTTGTCATCAAATAAATTAAAATGAATGTAAAATCAATTGAAATGCTCAAATAAATTTAGAATATATAAAATATGAAGATTATGTAAATACTTACAATGTATAATCCAATCATTTTGAATAATTGAGCTCATAAACATATTCTAGACTATATAAAGAGCTTAAATATAGATTATTGTGATCAAATAACTTAAAATGAATACAAAATCACTTGAAATGCTCCAATATACTCAGAATCTTTAAAATCTACGCATTATGTGCATAATTACAATGTATAATCCAATTGTTTTGAATAACTTAGTTCAGAAACATATTCTATACTATATAAAGAGCATAAATATAGATTACTGTGGTCAAATGACTTAAAATGAATGCAAAAATCGCTTGAAATGCTCAAATAGACTCAGAATCTGTAAAATCCATACATTATGTGAAAAATTACAATTTATAATCCAATCGTTTTTATTAACTGAGTTCACAAACAAATTCTAAACAATATAAAGAAGTTTATTATTGATTGTTGTCATCAAATAACTTAAAATGAAATGTAAAATCGATTGAAATGCTCAAATAAATTTAGAATATGTAAAATATGAACATTATGTAAATAATTACAATGTATAATCCAATCGTTTTGAATAATTGAGCTCATAAACATATTATAGACTATATAAAGAGCTTAAATATAGATTATTGTGATCAAATAATTTAAAATAATTGCAAAACCGCTTGAAATGCTCCAATATACACAGAATCTTTAAAATCTACAAATTATATGCATAATTACAATGTATAATCCAATTGTTTTGAATAAGGTTCAGAAATATATTCTAAACTATATAAAGAGTATAAATATAGATTACTGTGGTCAAATGACTCAAAATGAATGTAAAAATTGGTTGAAATGCTCAAATAGACTTAGAATATGTAAAATCCATACATTATGTGAATAATTACAATTTATAATCCAATCGTTTTCAATAAGTGAGTTCACACACAAATTCTAAACAATATAAAGAAGTTTAATATTGATTGTTGTCATCAAATAACTTAAAATGAATGCAAAATCATTTAAAATGCTCAAATATAATTGGAATCTGTAAAATATGCATATTATCTGAATAATTACAATGTATAATCCAATCGTTTTGAATAATTGGCCTCATAAATATATTCTAGACTAAATAAAGAGCATAAATATAGATTATTTGTGATTAAATGAATTAAAATGAATGCAAAATCGCTTGAAATGCTCAAATATACTCAGAATCTGTAAAACATGCAAATTATGTGAATAATTACAATGTATAATCCAATCGTTTTGAATAATTAAGATCATAAATATATTCTAGACAATATAAAGAGCTTAAATATACATTATTGTGATCAAATGACTTAAAATTAATGCAAAATCACTTGAAATGCTCAAATATACTCCGAATCTGTATAATCTGCACATTTTGTGCATAATTACAATGCATAATCCATTTTTTTTAATAACTGAGTACAAAAATATATTCTAGACTATATAAAGAGCTTAATGATCGGTGCTGAGGGTACTGGTCAAATTAATTCCTTAAAAACCGATACTAATTCGTTTGCAGTATAGTTTAAGGGTCGAATCACGGGGACGAACTATTCCTTTTCTAAATTCAAGCAATTTGTATTAAATTAAATTCTTTTGATTAAATAGATAATTTTAAATTTCAAACAGATCTAAACAGAAAGGCGAATTGAAAAATTTGGAATTTAAAATTCTATTTCCCTAGAAAAACTTAGCTAATTGAAAGTTTAAACAATTAACAAACGATTAGGGGTTCAGGTTGTCTAACTTTTCCTGTCTGTCAAGGTTGGGACGGACCGTTCCATCTCTGGAACGGGCCGTCCTAACCCTGTCAGATGGTTGGAACTGTCCGTTCTAGGCCAGGACGCCCCCTCTCGGGCGGTCCGTCCTGACCTTGGAACGGGCCGTTCCAATCATCTGATGTTTGTTTTGTCATCCTACTTAGTTTATTTGCTGAGTGTTTTTACGTGGATTAGATCAAACCTAACCTACAGACTTGCGCTCTAACTCTCGTTCAGGTCAAGTTGTGGGGTTCTGTTTGATAATTCCTAAAAACTCCTAAATTTCAACTCTCGTTTCTTGGTTTAGGTGTTTCTAATTGATTTCTGGGTCTAGGTAAACTCTCAACCTCTCGGTTTGTTGAGTAAAACTTCTAATTACTTGAAGTTTGGTTAAATCCTTTCGGATATCGCCTACCTAATTGATCTAATTGTTTGCTTGTTATTGCAGATTGACTTTACTTTGACAATTAAACTAGGTCTTTGTTTAACGCAATAATCAGATTCAAACAGTAACAAATTGCAACAAAAAGATAGAATAAAATTGCAGAAATCATAAAACGCAACTTAACTTAGCAACTAATCAAGTATTCAAACAGAACAAACAACTAAAAGAAAAGTTATCGAACCATAACCCCTAAACTAAACTACTCCATGCAAGAAAAAGCAGGTTTCATCATACAAAAACACAAAGAAAAAGGAAAAACCAAGTTACAACAAGATGTGCTCGGAAATCGTCCAACTCCTAAGCTCTGTCCTGTCTGGGGCGGCCCGTCCTGATCCTGGGGCGGTGCGTCTCAGGCTGGTGGATGGCCGTCTCGACAGGGTGGTTGTCTTGCTCCTTCTTGGCTCTCAAAACTTAGCAAATCTGGACTCACTCGACTTGGAGGCAGGACAGAGCTTATATAGGCCTCTTGGGAAGTTCCAAAACGTGGCATTGTGGCTCAGAAAGGCGGTGGAAACTGAAGAAACCGCCTCACCAAATCAGGCGCTTTATTTTTGGCAATCTCGAAATAGCTCTCTGGCCTGGTTGTGGACTGGGACGGCCTGGTCTGAACATGGGGCGGCCCGTCCCAGCATGGGCTGATTGTGTCGCCTGAAATTCTTCTGCCTGTCTCTGCACTGAGGTGGGACGACCCGTCCTATGATTGGGGCGGCCCGTTCCAGCTTGCTGGATCTGTGCAACTTAGTCGATTTTCTCCTTTTTTCGCGCCAAAGTGTGATGAACCTGTATAAAAAACTTGCCGGGCTACGGCTGAACTTTCCTACATCTAACATTAGCACAATTTAAAGGAAAATGAGTAAAAACACAAGTAATTTGAACGAAATTTGGGGCTTATTCTGGCTGAAAATCAAGTACGGAAACCGTACATCACTTAAATATAGATTAATTTGATCTAATGACTTAAACTGAAAGCAAAATCGCTTCAAATGCTCAAATATACTCAGAATATGTAAAATCCGCACATTATGTGAATAAATACAATGCATAATCTAATCGTTTTGAATAAGTAAGTTCATAAAAATATTCTAAACTATATAAAAATAATAAATATAGTTTATTGTGATAAAAAAAATCGCTTGAAGTGCTCAAATATACTCATAATCTTTCAAATCTGCACATTATGTACATAATTACAATGTATAAACCATTATTTCTTAATAATTGACCTCATGAACTTATTCAAGTCTATATAAAGAGAATAAATATAGATTACTGTGATCAAATCAGTTAAATGAATACAAAATCACTTGAAATTCTCAAATATACTATGAATCTGTAAAATCTGCACATTATGTGAAGAATTAGAATGTATAATCTGATTGTTTTGAATAAATGAGTTCATAAATATTTTCTAGACTATCTAAAGAGTTTAAATATAGATTATTGTGATCAAATGACTTAAAATGAATAAATAAGTTTATAAGAATATTCTAAAATATATAAAAAGTATAAATATAGCTCATTGTGATCAAATGACTTAAAATGAATGCAAAATCACATGAAATACTCAAATTTACTCAAAATCTTTAAAATCAACACATTATGTGAATAATTACAATGTATAATCCTATCGTTTTGAAAATTTAAGATCATAAACATATTCTAGATAATATATAGATCTTAAATATATATTATTGTGATCAAATGACTTAAAATTAATGCAAAATCACTTGAAATGCTCAAATATACTAAGAATCTGTAAAATCTGTACATTATGTGCATAATTACAATGTATAATCCAATCTTTTTAAATAAGTGAGTTCATAAACATATTCGAGACTATATAAAGAGCTTAAATATAAATTATTGTGATCAGATGACTTAAAATGAATGTAAAATCGCTTGAAATGTTCAAAGATTCTCAGAATCTGTAAAAAATCTGCAAATTATGTGAGTAATTACAATGTATAATCCAATCGTTTAGAATAATTGAGTTCACAAACATATTCTAGACTATATAAAGAGGTTAAATATAGATTATTGAGATCAAATGAATTAAAATGAATGCAAAATCGCTTGAAAACTCAAATATACTCAGAATCTTTCAAATCTGCATATTATGTGCATAATTACAATGTATAATCCAATTGTTTTGAATAACTTATATCATAAACATATTTTAGATAAAATAAAGAGCTTAAATATATATTATTGTAATCAAATCACCTAAAACGAATTCAAAATCTCTTGAATACTCAAATAAACTTAGAATCTGTAAAATATGTAAATTATGTGAATAATTACAATGTATAATCCAATTGTTTTGAATAATTTAGCTCATAAACATATTCTAAACTATATAAAGAGCTTAAATATAGAATATTGTCATCAAATAACTTAAAATGAATGCAAAACCGCTTGAAATGCTCAAATATCTCGGAATCAGTAAAATCTGCAAATTACGTGAATAATTATAATATATAATCCAATCATTTCGAATATATGAGTTCATAAACATATTATAAACTATATAAAGAGCATAAATATAGATTATTGTCATCAAATGACTTAAAGTGAATGCAAAATCGCTTGAAATGCTTAAATATACACAAAATCTGTAAAATCTACATATTATGTGAATAATTACAATGTATAATGCAATCGTATTGAACATGTGAGCTCATAAACATATTCTATACTATATAAAGAGCATAAATATAGAATATTGTCATCATAAACATATTATAAACTATATAAAGATCATTAATATAGATTATTGTCATCAAGTGACTTAAAGTGAATTCAAAATCACTTGAAATGATTAAATATACTCAGAATCTGTAAAATCAGCATATTATGTAAATAATCACAATGTATAATCCAATCATATTAAATATGTGAGCTCATAAATATATTCTAGAGTATATAAAGATCTTAAATATAGAATATTGTCATCACATAACTTAAAATGAATGCAAAATTAATTGAAATGCTCAAATAAACTTAGAATCTGTATATTATGCACATTATGTGAATAATTATAATGTATAATCCAATCGTGTTGAATAATTGAGCTCATAAACATATTTAGACTATATAAAAAACTTAAATTTAGATTATTGTGATCAAATAACTCAAAATGAATGCAAAATCGCTTGAAATGCTCCAATATACTCAGAATCTTTAAAATCTGCACATTATGTGCCCAATTACAATGTATAATCCAGTCGTTTTGAATAACTTAGTGCAGAAATATATTCTTAACTATATAAAGATCATAAATATAGATTACTATGGTCAAATGACATAAAAAGAATACAAAATCTTTTGAAATGTTCAAATATACTCAGAAATTGTAAAATGCGTATATTATGTAAATAATTACATTATATAATCCAATTGTTTGGAATAAGTGAGTTCATAAATATATTCTAAACTATATAAGGAGCTTAAATATAGATTATTATGATCAAATGACTTAAATGAAAGCAAAATCGCTTAAAATGCTCAAATATACTTAGAATTTGTCCAATCTTCTTCACATTATGTAAATAAGTACAATGAAAAAACCAATCTTTTTTTAATAATTAACCTCAAAAACATATTCTAGACAATATAAAGAACATAAATATAGATTGTTTTGATCAAATGACTTAAACTGAATGTAAAATCGCTTCAAATGCTCAAATATACTCAGAATCTATAAAATCTGCACATTATGTGATAAATTACAATTTATAATCCAATTCTTATAAATAAGTGAGTTCATAAACATATTCAAGACCATATAAAAAGCATCAATATAGATTATTGTGATCAAATGACTTAAAAAGAATTCAAAATCACTTGAAATGCTCAAATATACTCAGAATCAGTAAAATCTGCAAATTATGTGAATAATTATAATGTATAATTCAATATTTTAGAACAAATGAGTTCATAAACATATTATAAACTATATAAAGATCATAATTATAGATTATTGTCATCAAATGACTTAAAGTGAATGCAAAATCGCTTGAAATGCTTAAATATACGCAGAATATGTAAAATCTGAATATTATGTGAATAATTACAATGTATAATCCAATCGTATTGAATATGTGAGCTCATAAATATATTCTAGAGTATATAAAGATCTTAAATATAGAATATTGTCATCACATAAATTAAAATGAAAGCAAAATTAATTGAAATGCTCAAATAAACTTAGAATCTGTATAATATGCACATTATGTGAATAATTACAATGTATAATCCAATCGTTTTGAATAATTGAGCTCATAAACATATTTAGACGATATAAAGAGCTTAAATTTAGATTATTGTGATCAAATAACTTAAAATAAGTGCAAAATCGCTTGAAATGCTCGAATATATTCAGAATCTTTAAAATCTGCACATTATGTGCACAATTACAATGTATAATCCAATCGTTTTGAATAACTTAGTTCAGAAATACATTCTTATATAAAGATCATAAATATAGATTACTGTGGTCAAATGACATAAAAAGAACACAAAATCTTTTGAAATACTCAAATATACTTTGAAATTGTAAAATGCGTATATTATGTGAATAATTACATTATATAATCCAATTGTTTGGAATAAATGAGTTCATAAATATATTCTAAACTATATAAGGAGCTTAAATATAGATTATTCGGATGAAATGATTTAAAATGAAAGCAAAATCGCTTAAAATGCTCAAATATACTCAGAATCTATAAAATCTGCACATTATGTGATAAATTACAATGTATAATCAAATTCTTATGAATAAGTAAGTTTGTTAACATATTCGAGACTATATAAAGAGCATCAATATAGATTATTGTGATTAAATGACTTAAAATGAATTCAAAATCGCTTGAAATGCTCAAATATACTCAGAATCTGTAAAATCTGCAAATTATGTGAATAATTATAATGTATAATCCAATCTTTTCGAACAAATGAGTTCATAAACATATTATAAACAATATAAAGATCATAAATAAATATTATTGTCATCAAATGACTTAAAGTGAATGCAAAATCGCTTAAAATGCTTAAATATACTCAGAATATGTAAAATCTGCTTATTATGTGAATAATTACAATGTATAATCAAATTGTATTGAATATGTGATCTCATAAATATATTCTAGAGTATATATAGATCTTAAATATGGAATATTGCCATCACATAACTTAAAATGGAAGCAAAATTAATTGAAATGCTCAAATAAACTTAGAATCTGTATAATTTGCACATTATGTGAATAATTACAATGTATAATCCAATCGTTTTGAGTAATTGTGCTCATAAACATATTTCGACTATATAAAGAGCTTAAATTTAGATTATTGTGATCAAATAACTTAAAATGAATGTAAAATCGCTTGAAATGCTCCAATATACTCAGAATCTTTAAAATCTGCACATTATGTGCGCAATTACAATGTATAATCCAATCGTTTTGAATAACTTAGTTCAGAAACATATTCTTAACTATATAAAGATCATAAATATAGATTACTGTGGTTAAATGACATAACAAGAATACAAAATCTTTTGAAATGCTCAAATATACTCTGAAATTGTAAAATGCGTATATTATGTGAATAATTACATTATATAATCCAATTGTTTGGAATAAGTGAGTTCATAAATATATTCTAAACTATATAAGGAACTTAAATATAGATTATTGTGATCAAATGACTTAAAATAAAAGCAAAATCGCATAAAATACTCAAATATACTTAGAATTTGTCCAATCTGCACATTATGTGAATAATTACAATGTATAAACCAATCTTTTTTAATAATTAACCTCATAAACATATTCTAGACTATATAAAGAGCATCAATATAGATTATTTTGATCAAATGACTAAAAACGAATTTAAAATCGCTTGAAATACTCAAATATACTCAGAATCTGTAAAATCTGCAAATTATGTGAATAATTATAATGTATAATCCAATAATTTTGAATAAATGAGTTCATAAACATATTATAAACTATATAAAGAGCATAAATATAGATTATTGTCATCAAATAACTTAAAATGAATGCAAAATTGCATGAAATTCTTAAATATACTCAGAATCGGTAAAATCTGCAAATTATGTGAATAATTATAATGTATAATCCAATTGTTTTGAATAAATGGTTCATAAATATATTATAAACTATATAAAGAGAGCTTAAAAATAGATTTATGTGATCAAATGACTTAATATTAATGCAAATTCGGTTGAAATGCTTAAATATACTCAGAATCTGTAAAATCTGCACTTTATTTTTCTTAATTACAATGTATAATATAATCATTTTCAATAAGTAAGTTAATAAATATATTCTAGTCTATATAAAGAGCTTAAACATAGATTATTTTTGTTCAAATTATTTAAAATGAAAGTAGAATAGTTTCAAATGCTCAAATATACTCAGAAACAGTAAAATCTGCACATCATGTGCATAATTACAATGTATAATCCAATCGTTTTGAATAAGTGAGTTCATAAACATATTCTAAACTATATAAAAAGCATAAATATATTTTATTGTGATCAAATGACTTAAAATGAATGCAACATTGTTTGAAATACTCAAATATACACAGAATCTTTCAAATCTGCATATTATGTGCATAATTACAATGTATAATCCAAACGTTTTGAATAAGTTATATCATAAATATATTCTAGAAAAAATAAAGAGCTTAAATATATATTATTGTGATCAAATCACTTAAAACGAATGCAAAATCGCTTGAAATCCTCAAATATACTCAGAATCTTTAAAATCTGCACATTATGTGATAAATTATAATGTATAATCCAATGCTTTTGAATAAATGAATTCGTAAACATATTCTAGATTATATAAAGAGCATTAATATAGATTATTGTGATCAAATGACTTATAAAGAATTTAAAATCGTTTGAAATGCTCAAATCCACTCTGAATCTGTAAATCTGCAACTTTTTTGAATAATTATAATGTATAATCCATCATTTTGGATAAATGAGTTAAAAAATATATTATAAACTATATAAAGAGTATAAATGTAGATTATTGTCATCAAATAACTTAAAATGAATGCAAAATCGCTTGAAATACTTAAATATACTCTGAATCTGTAAAATCTGCAAATTATGTGAATAATTACAACGTGTAATCCAATCGTTTTAAATATGTGAGCTCATAAATATATTCTAGACTATATAGGAGCTTAAATATAGATCATTGTAATAAAAAAACTTAAATTGATTGCAACATCAATTGAAATGCTCAAATAAACTTAGAATCTGTAAAATATGCACATTATGTGAATAATTACAATGTATAATCCAATCATTTTGATTAATTGAGCTCATAAACATGTTCTAGAAATATAAAAAGGTTAAATATAGATTATTGTCATCAAATAATTTAAAATGAATGTAACATAATTGAAATGCTCAAATAAACTTAGAATCTGCAAAATATGCACATTATGTGAATAATTACAATGTATAATACAATTGTTTTGAATAATTTAGCTTATAAAGATATTCTTGACTATATAAAGAGCTTCAATGTAGATTGTTGAGATCAAAATCGCTTAAAATGCTCAAATATACTCAGAATCTGTAAAATCTGCACATCATGTGAATACTTACAACGTATAAACCAATCTTTTTGATTAATTAACCGCTTAAACATATTTTAGACTATATATATAGCATATATAGTGATTATGGAGATCAAATGACTTAAAATGAATAAAAAAATCACTTAAAATTCTGAAATATACTAAAATCTGCATATTATGTGAATAATTACATTGTACAAACCAATCTTTTTGAATAATTGACCTCATAAACATATTCTAGACAGTATAAAGAGTATAAATAGAGATTATTGTGATCAATGCAAAATCGCTTGAAATGCTCAAATATACTCAAAATCTTTAAAATCTGCACATTATATTCGTAATTATAATGTATAATTCAATTTATTTAAATCGGTGAATTCGTAAACTTATTCTAGACTACATAAAAAAGCAAAATATAGTTTATTGTGATAAAATGACTTAAAATGAATGTAAAATAGCTTGAATTTTTCAAATTTACTCAGAATCTTTCAAATCTGCACATTATGTGCATAATTGCAATGTATAATCCAATCGTTTTGAATATGTCAGCTCATAAACATATTCTAGTCTATATAAAAAGTTTAAATATTAAGAAAAATTTAAATGTCCCTTATAGAATGTAAGATAAATAATTTTACAATTATTAGAATGTACTAAAAAGAGGAGAAAGCACCTCTGATGATATGTAACTAAGTGCATGCACTATTGAATATCAAGACATGATATATATCAAATTTAATATGTTACTTGAAACTTTAGGCAGAATTTAATATACTAAAGTAAACTCACCTAATTCTAAACTAAACGGGTCAACGAGCATGATAACGGTCATGGTAGTGACAATTGCCTTTTGTATAAACCCAATTCCTTATGCATCCATTAGTACCAACCACTGTACCAACTAAGAAATCAGCTCACCAAAATTAACAATCACCATAACAAACATTATTTCTTCCTTCTCTTCACTGTTTCGATACTAAAAAACCTACCCTTGTACCAATGCCTTTCCTTGAATGCAACTGGTATCAAGCCTGTACTTGTGTCATACCAGCCCTAATTTCTCCCACCTTTCTGTACCACCATACCTGATCTCAAGTGGTCCTACCAATATATACCAAGTCATCTAAAATCAATATGAATTCACTCTCTCATCAACTGAGATCTTCTATGCCAAAAGATCTGATCAAAATTGATAAAAATTTAAAAAATTAAACAAATTAGCCATACAATTTCTAACTTTATAATAAAAAGAAAGACAAATCACATTATTATTAATTCAAATTAGAAAAAAAAACTCACAATGGAAAAATTGATGCTTAAAGCAACAATTGATGTGTAATTACTTGTTGATTTATCATATAACATGTGTAGCTTCTGTTTCACAAATACATGAACCCAACATGAGGAATTAATGTAGTGAAGTTTGCACAAAAAAATACTTGAAAAATATTCAATCATTTATATGCATTCCCTCAACAATTCATGGCTACTTATCTCATTTTTGTTTCTCATTGTTAGCTTCAAAGTTTTTCAAAAAAAATAATAAGAAAAAAGAAATTAAGTTACCTAATTGTAAGAGATGAATATACTGAAACTACCATCCAAAAGATGATTGTTTGGTTGTTCCTTCAAAATCAGCAGCACACAATATAAAACATATAAAAGATGCCCTGCAGTCGATATCACTTCCTTTTTTCTTCAGTTCAGATCTGAAATTGAAGAAAATACCAAAGAACAACCAACAATTACAAACCTACCAAAAATATAGCACCAATAGTACCTGGACTCAGTTTAGATTTTAAATTAAATAAAAGATCGATAATCGATAACCTAGATAAAAAGAAAAGAGAAGAAGGGTCATTTTTTCACAAAATTTCATAGATAGGGATGACATGTGCAGTAGATATGAAATTAACGGAGAGTGCAATAATAATGACCGTTTTGATACCAATTTGATTTCTCTAAGCACTATATAGGGAAATAAATAGTATTTAAATATAGCTTTGAAGCACATTTAATACAAAATAATAATGGCAGCATCAAAGATTCCCTTGATTTGTGCATCTATCCATGGTTGGTAAGAAAATGAGTTGTCTTGCCTTAAAAATTTTGAAATTAAATTGAAGGGTCAACAAAACTAAAATTTGCTCCCATATATATCATATATCATATAAAGATATTAAGTGGTACAGAATAGCCAACCAAATGATAAAGTAACGGCATCAATACTAAACGGACCTGAGAGTTCAATTTCTTTAAACAAAACTGAATCATATAATAAGATTTGTAGGAAAGGTAATAAATCCAAATTTCTAAAATAATAACAGCAAGAATATGGAAAATTATTGAATCTCAATCCTTAAATCTTCCTATCATAAAATAAAACACATGAGAAATCACATCTTATAAATAGCATGACAAAATCAAATACAGTCTAAATATCATTGGTTGGGAGTAAAGAGTCAGGAGCCAGGAACACAATGCAACAACTCTGAATCACACATAAAAATAAAGAATCACAAAGAGGATCACCCAAAAATAATTCAGCTATTTCTGTTGCCATGTCAAGTATTTGGATTTTTATTTTTATTTTTAAAATTTCCAGTCTGATATGGTGTTTAGTTGGAGGGGTGTGAGGGGCTAATGAATTGTGTGCTCCAAGTGAACTTTATTTATTTATTATTATTATTGTTATTATTATTTTTTTTTTGGTGTGGGGGGATCTCTCATGAAAAGAAACAAAAACACCCACCCAAAAATTTGAGGCGTAAAATAAAAACAAAGACCTAGCTACAAAAATAAATAGAAAAATATGAAAAATTGTATAAAAGTAGGTAAAAACTTGCCTTGTCATAATCAATCAAGTGGGATTTGTGCATCTAGCCATGGATCGCAAGAAACAGAACCTGTCTCGACTTGAATTTCTGCATGAGGCGACATAGAGAGGAGAACTCGCATAGGAGGCGATGGAGAGAAAGAGCCACTGAGACGGAGAACCACCCGAAAAAGGCGATGGAAGAGGTAGAGAGATGATGGAGAGGGGCGATGAAGAGAGAGGGGCGCCATCAGGCAAAAGAGAAATTTGGTAAAACCTATTCCAAGGAAGATGTAGAGAGACCATCTTGTATTATGACGTAACGGGTCTTCACCGGTCTAGTATAATCTGACAAATAGAAAGGTATATATGAATACGTCACAAAATATAGGCTGGTCTATATTTTTAAATTTCAATATGGGTGTTTAATTAACTGAACCAATGTCATGTTCATATATCGCAACTTTGCCATCAGTGAGGTTCTTCATATTGATTAATAGTGAATAAATAAACACTATCTAATATTGATTGTCTATTAGATAATAATAAATAGTACGAAAGAAATCATAAACCCTTATTGATATGTATCTGGTAGAATTTGAATAGGAGGTACCACACGGTCCATACCTAATAAAAAAAATCAAACATATGGGTTAATCTTCAATCACCAGTTGTAGTAAAAGTCATAGAAATTCATTAAAATCCAAAGGCCTCCTTATGTCAGAACATTTCGATTGTCCTTATAAATTTTACCTCTCGAAGAAAATGATAGTCTGCAAGAGATTGAAGCAAAGATGCTCTTGCAGTCGATGTTGCTTTTCTTAGTCCTCAGTTCCGATCTGAAATTGAAGGAAATACCAAGGAACAACAAAATATTATAAACCTTGCAAAAATATAGTCCAATCGTACTTAGCCTCAGTTTAGATTTGAAATTAAAAGATGAGATAAAAAAAAGGGAAGAAAAAGAATTGCTCACAAAGTTTCACTTTTTACATATTCATTTCTTGTTATCGCTTATAACAATAGCACTATTAATCGGAAAAATATTATATATAGCTCAAATACATAGTTTATTATTTTTTATCATACTCTAATTTTTTCATTGTTCATATTTATAACATTATTTATCAACCCCTAATTTCTAATAGACTTCAAATCTAATAAAAATATCTATGATTAAAAGCAAATATTATACAAATAAAAAAGAATGCAAACAGAAAAAAAATTAAGCAATCAAATTAGATGAATAAACACATGAATGGCGAGGCAAGGAAAATTGTATCTGACAACAGTTGTAGTGTCACTAACATGAAGCCCATGATCTTGAACACCCACCTCTAAGTCAAAATATGTAAAATTGTAAAAAAAGAAATCACTGAAACATAAGAAGAATAAATAACATTTGAAAATAGGAGTTTAATTTTGTAGAAAATGCATCACGACAGTCATCATGGTCTACCATGATTACTTGTTAAATCTGGTATAATCACTAAATCGGTTTCTGAAACCTTTGGTTCCTTATACTCACAACACTTGTTAAATATCCAGCAATTCACCATTGTAAACTAAGGCATGCATGTGCTAAGAAGGATTTCAACATGCAACAATGAAATCATTATTTTTAATTCAAACTGATTAAAGAGTTCTCAGATATATAATTGTATTAATTCAAGGTTAATTGTAAGTGTTGATAAATAAAATGAGCACAATATCATGACTAATGCTAAAAATAGTTAACGACTCAAAAAATCTGTTTTCTGAATCTACAGACTTAGTAATCAGCAACAGTTTGTATACCTCCCCCCTGCAATTTCACAAATATTGGTTCATATTGATTGTTTCTCAAAATTAATATAAGAATAGAGCGATAGAGAGAGAAGAAAAGAGAGAGAGAGAAAGAGTACTGGAGTTTGGGATTGGAACGTGATTGGCGGAGTTGCAGACGGAGAGGTGACCGCTGTTGGGATTGGGAAGTGGATGGCTGAGGCGTGAAATTGGAGATGGGTAAGCAGCAGTTGAGTAAGATTTGATCGACAGTGGAGATGGAATAGAGAGGAGAGGGGATCCTTGATGTCAGCCTTGATGATGGGCTGGATGGCGGTGAGGTCAACATTGGAGCAAAAGGCTCGGAGAAACAATTGCTGAGGAACCGTAGTTGGGTCTACTGGAGGCATGCCTTCCTCCGTGCCCCTTCCTTGCGCTTCTGCCATCGCTAGTTCTCGCTCTCTAAGACTCTATCCCACTGCTCTTCCTGTCTCCACAAGAAACAAAATGAGGAAATGAAAAATTAAGAAGATAAATTGAGAATTAAAATAAAGAAACTGAAGAGGCGGCGAGGCAGTAAATGAGAAAGTTAAATATGGGGAAGAAACCGAAGCTACGCAACGAATAGGATAAACGGCTTAGATTAAAAACTTTTAAAAAAGTAACGGATATAATCTGTTTTCGGTGTTTGAGCGTGTGCTTTGCTTTAAAATTCGTGCAAAAAATTCACGCAGATTATATTATACTATAGATATAGATGTCCAGTTGTCCACTAACGCTAGTACATTTATTTCCTATATCAAGACTTTCAATTTCCTATAATTAATTCGTAAATTAATTGGCTGTAAAAAGCATTATTTGAGATCCTTTATAAACAGTCCAATTTGACCGGAAGAAGGGGTAGTAGAACTGTAGAAGTTGATACCACTTGATTAAATATTCCAAATCTTCAATTTGATATTTCTCACAGTAATTTTCAATTTGATTTGAATATTATTTGATTGATTCTGCTGGATATTGTGGAGGACTCTCATCAGTCACTTCTCCGGTCGTGCCATAAGGAGTGACACTTACCCGAATTATCTTGGTTGCGGTTCCTCTTGCATGTTGAGACGGAATACGTTTAAGGACAGCGCCTAGCACGATTCGAGTAAAACTGTTTTAATTATTTATTTATTTTATTTTTATGCTATCCGAATTTATCATTAATTTTTGCACCAACACCATTTTTGTATCCGAATACAAATAGGTTACTAGAAAGCAATTCAAGGAAGGACACTTAATGAGTGAATTCATTTGCTTCATCCCTGACAAGGATGGTGATGCAGCAGGCAAGCTAGAGCTTTCCATTGTACGGTACAAAGAGAGGCTCCCTGGCCAGAATTTCAATGCCAATTTTGCGGTACAAAGCTTTCTTACTGTAATTCTACTTTCTAAACAGTTGTTGTTGTTTTTTTATTTAGTTTATAATGGTTCAATTTAATAATTTGGATAGTGGATAATTCCTATAGGAGATGATTGGGCTAGTTATTTATTTCTAAATGATTTTGAAGCCACAATTTGCTTCTGCAGCTGATGCATGTGTTTTGGCAAAGCAGGTGGATTTGATATCTGTACTTCATATGGAAGACAGACAGTAAGTTTGCTATGTTATTTATGATAAAGAAAGAACTTGATGAAAACTCAATCTCACTTCCCTTTTGACGCACATAATTGTACTGCTCCTGGCATGAACTTAATCTCACATCAGGTACAGATTCAAGACACAATACAAATTTATGTTTCAGGTACTATAAACAACTGCAAAAGAGACTTGAAGTTTATGATACTGTCATCTATGAGGGAGTGACAGTGACAGGAACAGATTGCACACAGAATGTTCAGAATTTTGATAATGCTTATAGAGAAATAGCACGTGTTTTATCCTTGGCTCGACAAGAAGATTCTTTGAAATAGAGTCCAAGCTGGAAACATGGAGACCTTAATTGGAGTACATTTCTAAACCTCGAGGTATATTTTTCAACATTTTTAAGGTCAAATGACAAATGGTTGTGTCAGGTCAACCATCCATTTCATCAACGGGGATAGTCATCCTTGTATGTATGCTCCATTTTTGCTTGGGACTTGTGAGAGATCCCTCTTTTTCTAAGAAAGGTTGTAAGAAAATTTCTACTTGGACATCAAATTTCTAGCGACTCAGAACCAAACTATCAAATATTGTTAAATTTGTAGTTACTTTCAGCTTAACTTTTCTGACATCTAAAACGGATTAAGAAGCACTTCTGCACTATAGATATAGAACTGAAAAGAGTGTCATTGGAAGCCCCTATATGTTCTGTTATTTAATTTTAGAACAAAAAGAAAATTAAATGCAATACAAGATCATTGTAAGCCCCTTTATATATCTCACCAATATACATCTAACTGAAAAAGGAATTCTATTGCCGACGTGCTTGTAATAAACACATATGGATACGGTGACATGCATCCAAAAAGAGCATCATTCGTATAACTTACCTCATTACTTAATTTCCAGATAACAGGCTAAAAGGAAAAATATTGACCTTGATAGTATGCTCTTCAAATGTCTCACAGAAACAAAGAAGGAGACTTGTGGCCATGACTCCATTACATGACCGGATTTTGACTTATCTTCAACAGTTTGGAGACGTACTTAGTTCTCTTTCCTTGGCCAGTCATAGCCCCATTTCCTTTGCCGTTTATCATGTACATCGCTTGTTCATGCAACGATCGAGTACTTGGCAGCGTAGATACACTCAAATTATCAATGTTCTCTGGTCGCATCAAGTTTTGGGTGCCATGGGCTATATCCTCTTTGTTCCGGTCAGTATATATTTTACCCAGATCACTTTCTACAATCCACAATTTGCATGAATGTACCACTGGTATTGTGGTGTTGATTACCAAATGAACCAATAGAAACTTTACAATAACGAAGATGTATTAATTTAAATCTAACATGAACTGAACTTGTTAATAACAAAATTATCAGCTCTACTAAGGATCTTGAGGATACTTCTGGTTTAGTGTAACATCAGTTATAATTGGTGAGAGAAACAAAGTCGCAATCAAAGAGCTCAAGGGTGCAATGAAGAGAGGTGAACATTCCATAGCCATACTCTTACGGTGGTGCTCACATGCCAGATTTTCACAAAAGACTAACAGAGGAGTTCAACTTGGTACCAGCATCCATCGATTGGATCGCAGCTTGGTCTGTAGAAGAAGGACCAAAAAGTAAATGTATTCAACCATTCCTCAACAAATATGCCAGTGAAAAGAGGACTTCAATTTTGGCTTCACTTATTTTTGCCACACTTGTAGCACACATATCAGCTTGGCAGGCTTTTGGCATTCGTTACTGGTGTTGCTTGATATTGATTAATATCCTTGTAGTTCTACGGAGCTTTTAAGATAGAATGAGTTTTAGAAAACTATTTGCATCAGTTAATGGCTAGCTTTTCCTTGTAGAGTAATCTTGTGTTTTAATTAGTTGGAAACTTGTTTTTTTGGGTAGAATTCTTATATTTTGTTTTAGAACAGTGTTATTTTTCTCTTTTTTCTTTCCATTGCTCCAATATTATTTGAAATTGTGAAATAACGTTATTCTAATACCATTTGAACAAGTAAATCTGTATTTTGCAATTATTTTTGTGTGTAAAATAATGATCTTATGACACGCTATCGATTGACGTCCCTAATGGACATGTTGGGACCAAGACTCCAAGAGTTCACCTGACCAAAAAGAGTTAAATCAACCCCAAGCCTTAGATTGCTTGACAGGCGACTCAACCCAAAGCCTAATCCGGCCTAAAAGTGCACACCTCACACATAATCAAATGAATTGCGTAGCAATAACAAAGAGAAATACACCTCCCACATCTTGTTGCTTTCACTAAAACTTGAATTGTAGTTACCTGGTAGCCACTAGACCAATACATGCTTCAAAAGGCAAGCAAACAATGATTACGACTTTAAAACACAAGAAAGTAAATGCTTGTGAGAATCTCATGTCCATCAAAATGTATTAGCACAGATGACAATATATATAGTACAAATCATCATCCAGACACACGAACAACACATGCAATATAAAAAAAAAAGATTATCTTCATTTAATGTTTTTCTTATCTCAATATGAACAAATGAAAAGGAAAAAAAAAGAGGCACTAACTAAAAGTTAAAATCTAACCCAACACCTCGTGCATTTAGCCATGCAATCTCCTTTACAATCCACATTATACCCTAGAACTTTAGGGTTTCGCAAAAGAAGGCTTCGAAGTGTTTTTCCAGAAATGCCCCAATCTTTTTCCAATAATCCCACATTTGGCTGTATTTCTTCCTCAAGGCTGCATCCAAGTACTTCAGGGAACTTCTTTAATAATTTGTGTAGGTCTTCATCAGAAAGGCCCAAGCTTTTTAAATAATCCAAAGATTTATTCATGGTTTGAACTTTAGGGGTTTCTTTTTCTCTTTCTTCACTCCAATAAGGTGAATTGACCCAGCCAAATGCTTTTCTCAGAATTTTGTCAGATTCTTCCGTTGAAAAATTAAATTTGGTGAGAATCTGTTTTGATTCTTCCCACGATTTTGTTTCGTCTTCCAGGACCGGGATTTCAGCTTGACCGGTTGAATGTATCTGCCATCTAAAAGGTGTATAGCGCAATTTTGGAAAATTCATCCTTTTAGGGCTGGATATGAGACATGGCTTCAGTTGATTTGTCAGAACAAATGGATGGAAGTTTGGTCTTGAAATATCTTGCTGTAGTAACAAATAAAATGTGAAGAACTTAAATTAATGTGATGTCCATATATACAATATCATTTATAACCTGGGGTTCATACTTAAAAGGGAAATATTAAAAAAAGACAAAATGAAGAAAGAATTCTTACATTTGGAAACATGTACAATGCAGAGGCTTTGATTTTCACCAGAGATTCTATTGGTATTTTCCCAGGCACTACACAAAAAAGTTAGATTACATTGGCAGGCAGCATAATACAGGTGCTTTATCTATAGCAATATAGAAGGCTTTGACTTATTGTTCATTACCATAAGAATAAATGCAAACTAAAAGGTGAATTTTGACTTGAAATGAAAGGAAAAAGTTGGATGAACACAACTGGTTCTCCCTTTTATTTGCAACAGCTTATTGAAATGAAATTTAAAGATGGAGTGGTAGTAGCTGTAATTCGAGTTTTACAAGGGCATATGAGCAAAATACACTTTTGTAAAACAGAAGAAAAGTGAGAAGAAAAAGAGAGGAAAATTCATTGACCCATAGTTTTTGCTCTTTTGGTAGTGAAACCGGAGCTCAATCAGCAGCAGCTCCGCTGGCGAGGTGTGACCGCTCTCTCAGTAACTGCTTCTTTTTTTCTTTTCTTTTTTTCTGGGAAGTTGGAAAAGAAATGAAATGAGGAACGGAGAGGAGAGTGGAGAGAGAGGACCTGGAATATCCGCCTTCCTTTTCTTTATTAATGTGCGGCCAAGATCTTGCCACATTCTCACTTTGTTTATTCACAATTTGGCTTCTGATTACGATTTCTTTTCATTATCACCTTTTGTTTGTTAATCAATATTGCCGGCTTATTTACAATTTTCTCGTCGTTATAACATTCTGCAAATGAATAATAAATAATTCCACCCCTGTTAACTATGTCAAGGTATTATATTTGTCAACTATAACTGGCATATTTGTCAACTATGTTATTATAATAAATAATTGGCATATATTATAAGAATATTATCTATACATTGATTAGATAGATTTTGTATAAAATTTGATGTCAAATTAAATTTTCTTTGACAGCTAGCCGCCCAAGTGTCCATAAAACTGATTTATTATTTTATTTTCAAACTACTTTATGGATGATGAATAAATTTCAAATCACAAAAAAATTAATAGAACTTGTCTGATTTATATAGAAGATATCTGTAATTTTTCTAAACGTTCAATCAATTGACAAATAGATTTAATATCACTATAATCTAACCTTATTGATTATTTATTAATCTATAACCTATATTGAATATTCCACCTAATTACATAGTCATCTGAACTCATTCAATGATTAATTATTATTATCATTTTCAAACTATTGTCTTCACACCAAGAGTATGTTTTTTACCCCACATCATAAATCCAATTTTTCTTAATACATATCCTTTTAACTTGGCAAATTTTTGAGTCGACACCGAGCAACCCAACCAACGTATCAAAGTAACTGTCGCACTAATCATGTCACATTCAGCCTATAAGTAAAACCATATCAAGTGATCTAGTGTTTGCAAACCCAGAAAAAACACACAATTACTGTACAAAGATTTTGATCTCACCCACACGGCCACAGCACACATTTGTCGCCTGTTAAAAGGAATCATTACAAATGAATGAACCACATGCGTCATGAATTTCAGGATTGGAAGCATATTTAAATACAGACCCAAAACCCCCAAAAAGCCAATTCAATCTGAAGAATATATCATGCATGTAGCTGGACCTACCGTTGAAGATGCTTGTATGCCCAAAAATGTCTGTAATTTCATAGAGATGCGAATTGAGAATCTATCCTTCATAGACCTCATCATATCAGCATCAATTACAAAATGCAGAAAGGAAATAGAAGAATGTTAAATAGGAGAAGTAAAAGGGGGGGAAATGCTTAAGTAAGTGGCCCCTAATAACATGTTGCAACATTAACCGTTACCAAGCACAAAAAATTTTGTTCTGAGTTTGAGAAATAACCACCAGAAAACACTACACAGGAATTCACAGACAACTACCAGAGTGAGATCTAAATGCTATATTTATTTAATCGCTCTTGAACAATGGAAGGAGACAAAAGGGCTAAACAAAAAATTAAGTGCCCCCATGACGGTAAAGAAGGAGAGAACGGTAAAGAGCAGCAAGATGGAGGAAAACAACAACCAGTATCAGCGCATCATCCAAGAACCCAGCCAGGCCAAATATTCCTGAGAAAAGTTTTTAAAAATCTAATTTATTAGATTCAAAAAGTTGCAATCAACTCCACCAAGTCCATATAGCAGATTAATTGAGGTAACAACATTTTGTACTGCTAACAGGCCAGGTCCCAGTCTCGTCAAGTTTCTCAACCATTTAGCAGATAATTTTTATGAATAGTTTCTTATTTGTCGGTGGCCAGACCTGAGCATTATCAGCCCACAAAAATTACCTCAAGCAATCAACTACTGCCTACATTGAAGGTTGACTTTAACATGATTCACTTGTTCTTCTTTTACTTCCCTTATAGTTGCATATATCTGAGCATGATTTTGCAGTAACAAGTTTTATGAACCTTTTGAAATGATTTATTCTTAAGGGGGTCAATAATTTGCTGTTCAAATCACAAATTGCTTGCTCAGTATTGATTTTGTACCCCTCAAAGTTACTAAACCATCATTTTGTCCAAATCAAGTAATTGCACATCCGTTCCCTTTGGTAAAATAACAGAGTTGGGAGTGAAATTGCTATATAGTAGAGGTGATGGAGAGATGGGACCAAGGAGATAGATTTAGAAGGTTCAGAAGGGGCTCAAAGGCAAAATTGGGCAAAGCACATTTATTGCTGTTAGCATTTCTTTATCACCCAAGAAACATACCCTCTGAAATATTGTTCACAATTTGCATACAAAGCAGTATAAGAAAAGTTCTTGGACAAAGCTTTACCTTCTGGTATGATATCCACCGGGCTCAGTACATAAATCGCACTCATTGCCATCTGCAAAGTTCAAGTTGTATTACTCTTCACAAACCAAAACTTAAAATATAAATACAGAAAAACATTTCTATTCTCTGATACTCACTTTATAATTATCGCATACTAGTATACTACCAATGTAAGAAATTATCAGTAATACAAAGAAACAAAATGGGAAAAACTTCTGCTTTATCATACACTTGTTCCTATTTCCTTTTTTTTCTCTATTATTTCAGAAAACTTACAGCAAAAAACATGCGAGCACGGAAAATAAGGGGAAGGGTCCTCTGGGGATCCATGAATTCTCTAAACAGTCTCCTTGTGAAAAAGGGCAAATCTTGCAACCTCTGGAAGACAGAATTTACAGAAGTAAGCTTTGAGATGCAAATATCAGCAGGAAATTTGAGAGTAATAAGAGTAAGAGCGATATAGATTGAAGTTGATTAGAAGGAATGCTGATATAATAAAATTGGATATATGAGAAAGCAAGTCTCCTTTCATTGGAGCAATTAGAATTGTTATAAGAAGGAAGAATAGTAAAGGGGAATGGGAGGTGAATACCTGAATGAGGGAGCGTGGGCCGCCACCAAAGCGGGTGTTGTATGCCTCAACATTTCTGAGGACCTGAGTGGCTTGCGGAAGGTGCAGATGCTGTGGTGGCATGTCACCTGGTACCAAAAGTGTGATCAAACGGCGGCAGATGGGACACTTGCAAGGCTGTAGGGCTGCACTGTGGTCCCACACTCTCATTATGCATTCCCCTGGAAAAATTACATAATTTTTGGATTCATATTGAGAGATGAAGGTGGGGTAAAGAATTAGGGGATCTTGAGCTTGAAGATGAGATCAAGATGAAAAGAAAAAGAAAAAGAAAAAGAAAAAAAGGAGAAAACCAACCACAGAACCAATGGGAACAGTTGGCTTGGAAAGGGAGAGTGAAATCTTCATGGCAAACGGAGCAGCAGTCGTTGTCCGGCGGCCTCTCCATCTCAATCTCAGTCTCAGTCTCTACGCCACGGTAGATTAGATTCTTCAATCCCCTTTCTTTTTCTCTCTCTCTCTCTCTCTTTCTCTCTGTGACTCTGTGACTCTGGGTCTGGGCCTTCTCCTGTGGGCCTGTGGGGTCAGTTAAAACAAACACGGAGGTGGTCTTTACCATTTTTATTTATTTATTTATTTATTATGTGGTCTCCAGTCTCCTCCGTCAGACCCTTTTGGCTCCGTAGACTAGGTCTACTTGTTCAAATATGTTCTTCCAGTAGCTACCTTCTACCAGTATAATAATTAATTAATTAATTAATTTAATTGCAAGATGAAGCGAGAAGAAATTTCCTCCTAAATTAACTCGAGTCGAGTGCAAGCGGCAAGTCGGCAACCCGGCAACCCAATTAATGATCCTTTCCTAGTACCAAATGGAGACGATTCAAAGTTTAATGATCGTCCTGCTTCCAGTTGCATGTACATACATACATTATACATAGATACATACATACTGTGGTCTGTGGTCTGTGGCCAGTGGGTCTTTAGTAAGGGCATTCAACATTAAGAAACAATTAAAAAGGAATACGTTTACAAATGATTTCAGTTTTGTCCCAAGCCCAACCTGGACTCAGATGAATGAATTAAGCCAATCAGATTTTTATCTCATATCCTTTATTTCAGTTGCTTATAATTTTTATCAGATGAATGATCCATTTTTGCTTACAATCAGACTCTTTGAGGGCCATATACTTATGATCGATTTTGCCTCTTTTATTTTGGTTTGACGTGGTATTGTCATTGATAGAATCGGATCCGAATCTAAACTTCCGACTATATTCCAAAGAGTAAAAAAAAAATTTAATACCATTTCCAAAACTTATAAATATACTATTTTATGATTTCTACAAACAAAAACAAAACTCCAAAATTAATACACTTCGACTCAGCATGCATGCCGAGTTAAGTCGTACATGTTTCTGAAGTAAGCTACAAGAAACAAAATGGTAAGCACCAATCATTTGACGAGTAGAAAAATGTAGTGATGTCTAACGAAGCTATTAATATTGAATTAAAAAAATACAAAACCGAAACCATAAACTATATCCAAGTAAGCGAGTAATTGAAATATTAAATGTTACAAAGTTTTCGTACTTCAGAGTAATAAAGATATTTATTGAGTAACTTTGATTTCAGTTTGCCTGGCAGACATCCTGAAACGCTCTCATTGCACACCTCAAACACTTTCATAAACACACAATCATGATGTTATTATTCCCCTTTCTTTCGTAAGACTAACAGACCAAAAACAATTGTTTTATATATGGTAAAGAACATATAAACTAATAATAAGTATGATTTCCTATAATTCACAAATGTCTGGATCTTATTCGAAATACACAAGAACAAACAACAGAAGAAAATGATGCACTTCTCTTCTCTAACTTGAGTCAAGCGACAACTATTATAGAACTGCTATTTTGTTTTAAGAGAAAAGAGGGAGTTTCTGATCCCCCATGGCATAAGAGATAATGTTCTTCTTCAACGGCGCAATATACTGAGCTCCGTGGAAAGCTGTAGCCCGTATGATATTAAGAGGCCAGAAGTCAACTGAGTAAGCCTTTTGAAAACCATCAAGTACTGCCATCATAGCTATGTTTGCCGCCTTCCTCTCCCTCTCATATTTCTTCAGCAAAGTTAGCTGTTACAAGAGAATTGTCGGGTTGGTCGGGTTATAAAGAGGCAAATTCATGTGCAAGAAGGTTAAACAAGAGATACCACAAATTATCAGTTCATCTTATAATTTCTTTTAATTGCTGCACTCATGCAAGACGAGAGAGTAATGCAAAGCCCTACTAAAGACCAGGAATATCCTGAATCTGCAAAGCATGTTAAACAAGAGATACCACGAATAATTGGTTCATCTTGTAACTGCCTTTAATTGCTCCATCCATGCAAAACCCTACAAAAAACAGGAATATCCCGAGTAGTAATGTAGTACTCATATACCAAAGATGGGAATATCCCATGCTATCAGACCCTACGCACAGATAGTTTTTTTTATATATTTACCGGATAGGCATATGAACTGCTGCTCCATTGACAAGCCTGCAAGATGATTTTTTATATTTTCTAGTAACATACATGGATAAAGGAAAACTATACCCTGATATCATCTTTTAATTCTAACAAAAAATGCCATCAAAAGACGAACTAACTGCACATGTAAATACCTCAAAAGGTTGCAGAAACAAATTATGGTGTTTAGAAAAGGTAAATATCATAAAACACCTGGTGTTTATATATTTAAATGTATACCTCACCAATGTCAGCACCAACTGAAACACCTTCAGCTAAAATCCTCGCCAAAGCTGAAACATCACCGAACCCCAGGTTCACACCTTGACCTGCTAGAGGGTGGACAGAGTGTGCCGCATCACCCACTAAAACCACATTTTTTGATGCATAGTTCTTAGCATGTTTCAGCCCCAGTGGAAATGCCATTCTTTCTGACACTACCCCCAGAACCCTAGGTGGTACCTCAAACTTCTCTTTTGTGGACATCACCGAGCTGGCAATTGAGTCAAGCAAGTTACTTAGGCTGCTCGAGTCAGGGTGGGGTCCATAGCCATAATTCAGTGCATGGTTCACAGCGTTTATGAAGCTATCTTGGTCCATGGATTTGTGCTCTATAGCTTGGTCTGGGGACATGGTCCAAACAATATTGCTGTAGTTATCGCCAATTGGAAGAAGCGCAATGGGGCCTGCTGGGAGAAACCTTGGCAATGCAATAATGTGAAACTTATCAGTCAAAATAAATATTTTTCGGGTTTAAGCTAATATGAAATAAACATGATTTTGCATTCAACTTTCATTTTCAAATTTTCATTTATGATCCCCTTTTTTCCAATTTTTTCATGCATAACATCCGATATCAAATGCAAGCCAATGGAATTAGATGTATTGATCAAGTTAATAAGAACTGAGGATACGCAAAGTCAACTTAAGCACAACTTAGCATAGGTATGAGCAGATGTGTACCAGTTGCTATGCTTGGCCAAAAGTATGAGACGTGAAAGTTGCCAAATGTAAAATAGTAACTATAGGATTGTGGTATGGTAAGATAATTAATGCAAGGAAAAAATGGTTGTCGACAATTCTTATGAATAGTTTAAGATTTTTTTAATGTTTCTTTGGCACATGGCACTCTTCTTAAAGACCGCATCTTACCAAAAATCGCCAGATAAAAGATAGAAATTAAGAACACGATATTTATTTAACCTTTGCCATGCACAGTGGTTTTCGGATGAGTGTTCAACGGTACAAATTACAGCACTCTGGGGGTAATTCCATCCAGTAGTTGTTATGCCTGCTGCCTCTCTCACACGTGATTTAGACCCATCAGCTCCAACCTGAAATTAAATAAAAGAAGAGTAGCTTAGCTGGAAATTCTAATACACATTCTTTCTTCATTTAATATTGGCAGGTTACACTGATCCCAAATTGATGTCTGCTTCAGCCACTCTCAAGGACAAATTTTACTTTCTTCCATTTTTTTTTTGTTTATTTGTTCATTTCTTTAAGCAAATTATTATGAACTTATCTACCCCAAATTCTCTTCTTTCATGTTTTTTCCACATGATGGGCATACATCAAAATCTTTTGCATTATATATGTTTCTTTCCTCTTTGTCATTTACCCAATCCTTTCAAGGCTGATAAGCAACTTAAGCTTTTAACTTGACCAGTAGTTCTCTAACAAAGTTCAGTAATGCAAAAGATTAACTAAAGAAACATACCGCCAATTTTGCAAGCAGAGTTTTTCCATCGGCCAATTTCAACTCAACAAAATTACTGTGGTTTCTTTCTTGTTCTTTTAGCGAACTATCTTTGGATGGTAGGGTCATTGATGCTAATCTAGTGGAGTATATCATGTCTTCAAAGCCTTCTTTCTTCTAATCGAAATAAACATAAAACAGTAATAATAGTTAAAATCTATGCACATCTCAAAGGCAATTCATCCAAATTTTGCAGTGATGAAGACGATTAAACAGACACTAAGATTTTAATAATTCTACAGGTAACCAAGATTGCATTTACATGTCAGTACATGACCTGACCAATAAGATAGCAGATAGTACAGTAGTGTTTCCAAAAGCTCAAGTAAGACCAAGTTTAGTATAATTAGCCCAAAAGCGCCCCCCCAAAAAAAAAAGCATCCTCAGATGGTAAAACAAACCTGACAGAAATTGAGCTACAAATAACCCTGAATTGACTAGCTAAAAAATAACAAATAAAGAAAGAAAATCTCTAAAATAAGGTAGTCAGCACCTGTAAAGAAAGAAGAAGAGAGTTGCAGAGCACTTTATTTTCCACTACACACCTAAATCGACATTAACAAGTTTCAGAAAAGTCCACAAAGAATATAAAATACTGAGTCTATGAAAAGAAAAATGTTTGACTACATTACCCAAGGTACTCTTTTCCCACATCTCTTGCATTGTACCTAGTGTAGCCCAAACCGGTATAATCCCAGACCTGATATATTAGCTCAGTTAAAAGGGAACTTCTATCATTAGACATATAATTAGAGTGCAATTAAGAAAATTCGACAGAAGCATCTAACCTGCATCTGGTCAAAGAAAGCATGCCTCTGGTGTAGAACATGCTCCCATGCACCAATCTCTGTTCGAAATTAAATAAAATTTTGCAACTGAGTAGAGCGATCCAAGGTCATTTTTTAGGTTTTAAAAAACAAGAACTTACCTTTGAAAAGGTTGATAGTAGCTGGCGTGACAGTACTAACCCTAGAGTCAGGCATCACATCCCTTTTCAAATAGCCCCTCGAAGACAAGAAAGGATTATCATCAACTATTGCGACCCTTAGATGCTTTGTGAGAGGCATGGTAGCTATTTAAACAAGGATTAAAAGAAATAATAATAAGAACATTGGTATTCAGTTTGCAAAAATTGATGTGTTTAGTGTTTAGTGTTGTAACAGACGAAAAAGTTCATTGTATAGCTAACTCATTTAATTTAAGAATAAGTGTTGCAGACCCAATTAGTATTTATTTGACAGTGTAGCAGTGAGGCAGGTAGCAGAAATGGAAGAAAGTAGGTGATATGTTATTATATTAAAAAGATGAGGCAAATAGTTGTGGAGAAGACAAGTGATGAAAAGTGAAATAAAAAAGTGAAATACAGAGAGCGGAAGCGAGAGCCAGACCGACCATGCCTCCACCAACAATGGCCACATCACAGTCTTGTGGTTGAGCTTTAGCATCACATTTGGATCCGTCCTACAAATGTTGATATCAGTTTTTCTGTTTCCAAACGAAAGTGGAAGTGAAATGCGAAAGAGGAACTCACGCGTGAGAGAATGGGAGAAGAGTGCAGGCACCTCAACCTCTGAGCAAAGAGGCGATCGTGTAGGCCCCACCTCCGCGGCGTTACAAACGTCAACGTGTACCTCATTTCTGATTCTCTCTAACCCCCAATTCCAAACTCCAAACTCCAAACTCCAAAGCAGAGAAAAGCATATGGCTGGCGTTACGGAGGACTCAGACTAAGGACTCAGGATGGAGAGATCATCAGATCAGCGAACTGCCAACTGCGAAGCCAAGCGAAGAGGGGAGACAGCTCCACGACTGGAGTCGGATCCTCTGGTCGGCGACATAAAAACGACCAGGTGATCGTTTCCTTATCTGAGCCGTTGGATGAAAACGAACGGACCCGATCTTAAAACTCTTTTTTCCGTTCCAAAAAAAAATATTTGCCGTATACAATTAGTAGTTCGTATCGTTATACAATTAGTAGTTCGTATCGTCCCTTTCTTTCCTTCGTACAGAGAGGTAGCTGTTTCAGTGAGAGAGAAGAGAGAAGGAGATCCAGCGAGAGAGAGGAGAGAAAGAATGAAAGAGAGAGAGAGAGAGAGGGGAGATAAGGAGATCCAGCGAGTTCTTAGTAGCTGATTTGATTGGACACATTTCGGATCTTCCCAGACCGCCTGGCCTTTCTCTCTCGTCCAGTCTGAGGAAATTTATTCTCTTCCATTCCGACACCATTTGTTATTGCTTGGGTTGAGGAGACCTGGGAGAAGGTAGCAAAATAAAATAAAATAAAAGGAAATTAAGGGGGAAAAAAAGAAGGATGAACAAGAAGGCAGCTGTTTTTAAAGAACTTAATGACAAGCACATGTATGTGTACTGACTTACAGTGCTGGTTACTGATTGGAAATATAGAAATGAGATGTATTTTTTTTTTATCAAAAGCATCTCACAATAAGGCATTTCATGATTTATGTTATATTATTGGGATGAGGTCACAATCCAAATGCAAGAGTCTTTGGTTGCCCCTCTTAGCTCTGAGTGGATTGATATAGAGCGGTTGTGGTACAGATGTTATCATTCTTATTTCAGTGTCTGTGTGAAAAAAGAAGAAGAAAGAATTAGCACACTGCATAGCTTGATGCTAGTATGCTATACTTGATACTTGTGTGTTGCTCTTGCAAACGATTGGTTCATAAGAGTTCTATTTTTCTTTTCTTTTTTGAGAACTAATAGAATAAAGTTGTTAGGTCTTTTGTGATTATAATAAAGAACGTAGAGATATCAAGAGGTGCTTATGGTATATCATTGGTACACAATTAGATGTGTATCAATTCAGAGCAAACTAAGATTAAAAAAAATAGAAATTGAACACTTAAATAGCATCATAATATTGTAATATAAATGGAGATTATTAAATTGATTCGATATTGTTCAAAAAAAATGAAGATTACAAAGCATTCAGCTCTAGCCTCTATCTTATATGATCTAAACATACTCCAACAACCCACTACATTATTAAAGTGCATCTCAAACTCAAGAATATCCAAATCAAATAGCATGGATTAGCTGTAGTGCCCTGTTCTCACCCATGCCTCGTGCAATCTGAGCTGACACTGGTGCAATTGCATGACTCAGCTCTAAGATGTCCTCTTTGAGTGCTCCCTACCATTATCTTAGTTCAGACTGTAATCTAAGAACTCATACCGCACTATTTTAGCACCCATACCGCAAAACCTTCATCTCTCAAGGCCTTCTTTAACAATAGTAAACTAAACACTCATTAAATAGTGGATGGCAAGCATCATTAAATTAAGAAAATTAACAACACTGAAATTAAAAAAGAACAGACCAGTATATGAAATAAAAATCCAACTAAACATTTTAGTACCATAACTCTTTCATGATCAGTACCAGTGGCAAAACAAAAAACATTTTAGTACCATAACTCTTTCATGATCAGTACCAGTGGCAAAACAAAAAACATTTTTATACATCAATCTCAAACAATTAATAAAGAGATGTAATAGAAATTGAATAGATTACAATACTGTAATTGAGGCATTTTAAAAAACAGTGACGAGATATTACAATTACTGGTTTAAGGGGCCCACCTTGTTAGCCTTTCAGAGCCAATGGACTATTTTCTCAGCATAAATCCAAGGAAAGCAAGCTTGAAAGAAATAACTTTTCTAGTTAATATGTAATACTAATCATAGCAATTTATATGGTTTATTGTTTGAGCAAACTGAAACTAAGAAAAAGACGTACCTTTCCTAGTTCATTGAGAAACCTCAAGTAAGCTTATGAAATTGGTACTACCAGAAGTACTGAACTACTGATATTCAGGAAAAAAAAGACATTGTTGTTATTTAAAAAAAAGAAGACACAAATATATCAAAGATTGAACTATATTACAAATATAAGCAAGGTTACCTTTGTATATGGATCCGACGGAAGTGCTGAAAACTAAACCAGATTGAAATTATTGTGAGCCTGCAATCTGGAGAAACCAGAAGTTACTAAACCTCAAATTATAACATTAGTGTGTTGAAAGCATTTTAAATAAATAATAAATAAAAAATAATAAATGGTACTAGTGTGTTGAAATCAAAGCCAGTAACCGCTACCAGCAAATTAAAATAAGTAATAGGAGCAAAATTATAACCGATAAAAATTTATCGATTAAACAAAAACTAGAAATCTGGTGTTTGCAGAAAAGAAAAAAAACGGAGCTAGGGTTACTGAACGATGGCTGAGGCAGTAGGAAGAATCGATAAAATAAGAGCAAATCGTGAGCGATGGCTGATGGAGAGGAGATGAGGCAGCAGGAAGAATTGATTAAATAGGAGCAAAACGTACACAAATAAGGAAATCGAGCCGATGAAGATCGCGCTTAGCAAGGGCATCGGTGTCGATCTGCGTCGACGATTTTCAGCAATTTTTCTTTTCCTCCGTAAATTGAATACCCTCGCGTAAAAAATCCCTTTCCGATTCACTTCGATCCAAACAGAAAATATTTTAGATTTTTCCCTCCATTGCCGTCCCTTCCCATCCAGTTCCTTCGTACCAAGCGGAGTGTTGAAGGAGAGACAAATTCGACAGAGAAAAAGGAGAGAGTGGGAGAAGGGATTCTGATACAGAGCGTATACGGCGAACAGAAGCGTATAAAGTGCGTTTTTTTCTTTTTTTTGGACGGATGAATTAATCCTCTTGACATCTAACCGTCCGTTTAGATCGGACGGCTTATTTTACGAAACGACCAGGTGGTCGTTTTTAAGTTGCCGACCAGAGAATCCGACTCCCGACACGAGTCATACATCGCTTAATGCTTATGCTTGGCGGGTCCGATAAAATATCCATCTTTCTTGGGCCCCTAAAAACCCGACTAAATTTTATCACGACAAATTTCAAGCCCAGACCCAGTAGTCGTCCCCATAGGCCCATCCCAGACAAATTTCCGGAAAAATTAAAACTAACGTTACTATTCACTCGAATTTCGATAATAACAGTTAAAAATTCGAAATTTTAAAAATAATATCTCTGGATCGTCATCCGGATTGACGAAATCGCAAAACCCTTGGATCCTCATTCCAATTGACGATCCAGGAAAATTCACATTAATTCACGGCACTTTAACCGATGAACAAAGTAAAGATTATTGTTGAGAAGTAGTTGTTGACTTTTTGACTCACATTAAAATAATGTACAATTTTGTTCGCACAAATAAAGGCATCACAATATTTTTTTGGCTTTTTCCAAGTAAAAACTAAATACTGAAGAAATCAATGCCTACAGATTAATGAACTTTACGATCTCTTGATGTCAGTTAATACAAAAATTAAAATGTCAAAATTTCTTATGGGTTTATAGAGAAAGTAATATTTGAGTTTTTATTTTTAGTAATGTTTTAATTATTGAGTCTTAAAACTGAAGAGGCATTTGAATCAGTCAAAATAAAAAACAAAGTTAATTATGAAGGAATTTGAAAGTACCTTGTAGTTCCTAGTAATCTAGGTACGTTGTGCAAATGGGCATATGTATGCTACATACAACTAGTGTTCTCCAATCGTGCGTGTCGTGTTGTGTCAAACACGATCATGTTAGAGTCTCGTGTCGTGTCGTGTTGACACGAACTACTTTTTTAACCGTGTCGTGTCGTGTCGTGCTTAGTGGTGAGATGAGACAACACGACACGCATTATGACACGACACTACTGACCACGATCGTGTCGTGTCGTGTTGACACGTCGTGTTAGTTGTGTCATATTATTTTATTATTTTTTAAATTAAAATATTATTAAAAAAATTAAAAGTAAGAGAAAAATTACTAAACATAATAATTTATTATTTGATTAAGTTTAAACTTTTTATTAATATTTTTATAAAAAATAATAATTAGATTAGAACACTATTATGATTTAAATGATGATAAATAATATGACATAATATTATAAAATGAAATTAAATTATTAATTTTGCTTAAATAATCAACATTAATAATTAAATTTGTGTTGAGGTGTCGTGTTAATTTGTGTTTGTGTCGTGTTGCGTGTCGAATCGTGTCGTGTTGAATCGTGTCAAACTTTCTAATGTCCCAACACGACACGATAACACGGTCGTGTCGTGCCAATTTTGTATTCGTGTCGTGTCGTGTCGTGTCAACACGCACATCGTGTCTGTTGGAGTTATGTTCTTAGTTTATGTTATTGATGATATCTGATCATTTGTTCCTAGGATTTATTATTGACAGATCATTCAGGTTGAGGATCTGAATTGTGGATCTCTGTGCATCATTCATTAGAATGACAATAATAAATCTAAATTGTCCATAATCTTGATAATTAACAAGGAACATTAATTATCATATAAGATTAGTATGCAAGTTAAGTGATGATTAAGTTCTACAAATCATAGGTAAAGAGTTACCAACTTAATTGCATATGTGTATGTTATTGGAACATTGCACGGGACATGATCCAATGAAATAAACATATGGATTGTGTTATGTGTCATTGTTTATTTCATATGAGTTTGATTCTAAGTTTGAGATGGTTCAACTTTTCCACATGAGGATAGGTTCTATAAATATCGTCTACCGCTGATTCCTGATAAAGGCTGCTATACGGACGTTATTTATGTTCTCTTGAATTGTGCGGGGAAAAGTTGTACATCAAGAAAATCGTATGTCCCTCATTAGTATACCTAGTGAGCGATGATATTTGTTTGGGCCCCTTGATGGAGTTGGATTGTTTGGCCAATTTGTGCAATCAACTCTAGATCAAGAAACGGATAATCTGCAAGAATGACACATTCCTATCTTGGATTATACGATGATATCATGTTACATAAGAATCTGACAAGGAAATACTTTTATTTCTTATGCAGGATTTGAATATTTGTATCAGTACATTATTTATGCGAATTGGGAGTCATAACGTGTTGCTAGATACCGCTTATGATTATTGAAATTAAATAACGATATAATTCCATGGCCAACATAGCATAAATCCTCAAAGGGCCACACAAATAGAGTTGTAACCACACGATGCATTATTTATTTATTCACAGCTGTAAGTATTGCGAATATATGATAAGTTGATTATTTAATTATATACCATTGCGAACTGTTATAATTAATTAAGTCAAAGTGATCATATAGAAATAAATTAATATATTATCTAATCCCTAAATAATTATTAATAAGTTAATAAATAATTTTGTTCAACTTAATTTAATTAATTGAGTCATTTGGGCCTTCATTTAAATAGTTAATTAGAAGCCCAAATTTAGGATGGTTAAATGAGCAATTATAGTAATTAATTAATGGACTAAATACAATTGTTGTAGTCCATTAAAGGCCTATCCAATGCAGGCCATAGAAGGGTAAATATGTCCATGAATTAATTATGGAAACTAGCTTTTTGGACAGCTATATAAAGGAGGTTCAGGTTGGGAACAATGCTGATTTTTCTCTCTCTTTTGCTGGCTGAAATTTTCCAAGAGAATAATTTCGAAATTCTCTCTTGTTGCTCTCTTCTTTCCATCCTCTTGGCTCATGTGTTGAGCAAACTTCTTCCACCATTAAAATAGTTTAATTGAAAGAAAAAAAAGAAAGGGTTTGACGTGATCTCTAATCGCTAGCACGGTTTCGAGATCGTGGTGATTCTCTTGGTGGACTCGAGGTCAACCTTTCGAGAAGAAGGAAGAGAGACGCAGCACGCCACCGACTCCTACGCCATGGATTTTTCCTTCTTGATACGATTCAAGAAAAGGTATATCCATAATCCCTTTTTCTCTTGGTTAATTGATGTGTTATATGCTCGCGAGATCCTTTCTTGTGGTTGTTTGCTTGTTTATCTTTGTTAATTGTAATAAAAATAAAAATTGTACATTCCAACCACTTACTAACAGTGTCGTGCTAATACGATCGTGTCGTATCATTGGGAAACGCTACCTACAACCTTCACATTAAGCATCACAAAGATAAAGTCAATGATGACAAATAATATTAAGCATCACAAAAGCCAGAGAAAAAACATTATTTCAGTACCAATAGAATTGTACATTATTTTAATGCGAGTCAAAAAATCAACAACTATTTCTCAACAATAATCTTTGAGTACCTAAAATACATATCTGTTCATACTTTGTTCATTGGTTAAAGTACCGTGAATTAATATGAATTCACTTGGATCGTCAATTGGAATGACGATTCAAGCTTGGATTCAAGGGTTTTGCGATTTCGTCAATTCGGATGACGATCTAGCGACATTATTTTTAAAATTTTAAATTTTTAACTGTTATTATCGAAATTCGAGTGAACAATAACGTTAGTTTTAATTTTTTTCGGGACAAATTTGGCATGTCAATTTGTCTGTGATTGCCGATTGAGATTCGGGACAAGGATGAGAGCTCAGCCCATCCAGAATTCCAGATCGACCACATCAGCCATCGAACCATTGCTACTATTGCTCTAGTAGACTAGTAGTGTAGTGTTCAAAGGCATTTGGGTTTGTTCCAAGTTCCAACTTCCAACTGATCATCGATAATAAAGAAACGGGTGTGATATACACCATCCAACCAAAAAACGTCCAAGCATCCATCCCTCGCTAGCTACTTTCTAATGGGCTTCTGGGCGTCCAGGTCCAATTTTTTCGCACGCCGACGTCATCATTTTCGCGTGATGACGTCATCAAATTTTTTTCGAAATTAATTTTTTTTTGCGCGCTGACGTCATCAAATAGACAGATTTTTGTGTTCGGTTAGATGAGTCAAAGGATGAGTTAAACTAATTAGGTGTTCAGTTAGTTGCAGCATAAAATTTGATTTTATAGTTTTTTGTGTTCAGTTAAACACATTACGGGATGAATTTAAAGTGTGTATGTGTTCAGTTAATTACATCAGATATTTGATTTTGTAGTTTTTTGTGCTCAGTTTAATACATTAAAGGATGAGTTAAATTGAATTATGTGTTCAGTTAGATGCATTGATAATACGGCGATTTAGTTGTGATATGGCGTAAATATGAACATTTAAAACAACAAAACAAACACTTACAACAACAAAACAAAGACACACAAATATTAATTAAATAAAAAAACAACATAAACAAATAAAACAAACAAACCAAACATTTACACCAACAAAATGAATATTTACAGCAATAAACTGAATACATATACAACTTTCATAATTAAGAAATAAATGATCATATTCAACATACAAATTGAACACTTATAACAACATATTTAACATATGCAATAAAAAAAGTGAACAGATACACTCTTTAGCTTCTTAATCAGTAATCAACAATTGCAAGCGTGCCTGGCAAGCCGTCGATCATCTTAGCATGGAAGAGTACATCTGCAGTCAGGACTAATATGAGGTCCTGCAAATTAAAAAAGATAGATCTAACACCAATTAACAAAAATAAAATACAATTAAGTTCAAATACTAATAAAGTGCTCTTATAATATTTAATCCTTTCAGGTCATGTGAGTTTTAAAAAATATATAATGTAACAAGATGATTCCTTAATAAGACTAATTGAACACATGATAAAACAATATGATCCCTTAGAGAACTGAACAATATAATATAACAAGATGATCCCTTAGAGATACTAATTTAACACATAATGAAACAAGATGCTATCTTAAAGAACTGAATACCACATGTTAGTGACTTCTAGCAAACATTATAAGTTCAACTATTTCTTATTCAAAGAACAGAAAAACCTATACTTGATATAGAAACATCAAATATCTGACGAAGATCTTCAGATCTGTAAGCTAAAGTTTCACACAAGCTTCTTTATCATGTTAAAAAGCTAGAAAAAAAACATTTCGAATGTGCATAATTTTCACTACACTTAAATCTTTTCTGACCTACTTTGTCTTCTCAACAAATCATATCAACATCTAAAAAATAAAATAGAATTATGAATTTATGACTAATCAAATCGAAAAATAACAATAGACCTGCATCCACTGATATATACAAGAAAATAGATGAAAATAACAATAGAATCAGATCGAAAAAGGTACCTGAATAAAGAAAAATGATCAAAAGAGGAGGCCATCTCGCTGGAGTACGGATCCACGGGCTACGGCGGATCTACTCAACCCCGACCCGTCTTTTCAAGATCCGCTTCAGATCGAATTTCAAACAACCAGCCAGTGGTGGCTAGGGTTTGGTTTGGTGGGGAGAGGAGGAAGGCGACGACGCTTGGTGACGAGGTTTGGCCAGATCTATGGTCCACCTGGTCCACGGAGGAAAAAATTGCAGGAGGAGAAGTGCGAACGAATAGAGGTTGGAGTGCGAGACGGAGATGAGAGAAGCCAGGCCATCGACCATGGCAGAATCGCCTCGCTCTCTCTCTCTTTTGATTGCGGCTAGGGTTTGGAGAGAGAGGAAATGTTTCGCAGTATATATAGAGTGGGCCAGTCGCTAGTCCAGTAAAATTCTATGGATGCTCTGGATTCTAATAGTTTGGATGGTATATAGTAATTACCATAAAGAAAGGAAAGAGAAAGGGAATTGGCATTCTGCCTCGTTTTCACTCTTGTAAAGCCCAAAGTTATTGTAATAGTAATACTGATGAGAATCTTAAAGCCTTCCTGCATTCAAAGAGCGCCCGTGGCCTAATGGATAAGGCGTCTGACTTCTAATCAGGCGATTGTGGGTTCGAGTCCCACCGGGCGTGTGCCTTGTTGTTTTCCACCTTTTTTGAACCGAGAATACTTAAACACTTTTTGGAAAAGGGTTATACGGTACCGTTACACTTTTTTTAGCACATTGTTAAATTATCCCACACGTTTAAGTGCTGTACAAACCTTCAATTTATTCATGGTCTTTAAGGCTATTAGCCCCCACTAGCTTTTAGCACCATAATGGAGTTCTATTTATAAATTAAACACCATCTATAATATGTGCATGCATGGTTCCTTGTAAATTATGTTGACTCAGGCATGAAAGACATACATTTCCCACTGTTAGCACGTTATTAATATGCCTAAGTTACAATTGAATTATTAAGTTAATATAACAATGTGCATGCGCTAAGTGTGTACATATATAATAGTTCTCATATGAATATGATCATGCAAGAGCATTAGCATATCATATATCAAATAAGGAATATATGTTCTGTTAATGGCAACAAAAGTGAGTTAGTGGGGTAGCATTATATGTATTTATTTCTTCTATCTATGATAGATGCAGATGCATGCATTGCGTGTTGCACTTGTGAGAGATGAAACAGGGGAGGTGTTTTGGGCAACAGAAATTTTTCTTGGAGCAACATATTTATTTTCTAACTGTCTAAATTGCCCTTAGTTAGTATTAATAAAGATCTATTATCTAATTTATTCTTTAATAGTGCTTTTAATTTATCTCCTTAACCGCATTTTTTTGCCTTTAATGACATCTTACAGGTAGATATTTTTAAAAAATTTCATTTGCCTTTAATGACATCTTTTTGAAATGCACTTTTTTTGAATCCTAGTATTGCAATGATAACTATATGAAAAGAAAAAAAAAATTGATTGATATTATTGTATTATAGTTATTATTTTTTTTTATTATACTCAAAGCATAGAAACAAAACATATCCAATAAATGACCAATAATTTTTGCATAGCAAATTCCCAAAACTTTTATCTAAAAGTATTGAGCAGCTTCTTTAAAAAATGAAGAGTCAAATTTTGGCCTATTAAAAAATATTTTAAGATATGAACTCACATAGAAGAAGAACGAATAAACAGTACAAATCAAACTAAAATTATCGGGCACATTGTCATTAATACAATGTTTATATTTATATTTTGACCGGTAATTGCTGTTATGATATTTGAGGAAAAACATAAAAAAGGAACATAATTAATTTGAAAAAGATTTTAGAGGCAATAGATCTTCATCGATACCAAGGATAATTTAGACATTTAAAAAATAAATATGTTGCTCAAAAAAAAAATTCAGTTGGCCGAAACACCTCCCATGAAACAGGGACGCAATCTACTCGGATAACATGAGCGCAATTCACGACTATACTAACAAAGTTCTGTTATAATTACAATTGCTATATATGGCGTGTAATTTAATTAGATATTCATATATATAGCTTTGATTTCAGTTAAATAAATAGGTAAAATGTGATTTCATCAATTGGTGTGTATTATTGATGTGATTTGATTTTTAAAAGAGAAGGTTGAAATTGCGTATCATAATAACATAATAATGATTTCGATAATTGATTTGTTTGTTACTGCTTTTAGTTTTGAGACGTCAGTATCATGATGGACAAGAAGCATGATGTTTTCCAATTCCAACAATTGATTATGAGGAATTTTGGTATAATTGGTGAAAGATGGTGTAGGAAAAAGAGGAGACAGCTTTTAGTCTAACTTTCACTATGCAAAAAATGCATCCAATCAATTAGGTCGAACGACCTATGTAATTAGCTAGGTTAAATAATTTCAAAAAGTTTAACAGATGATATATATAGGGGAAAAACCAATATTATTATATTAATATTTGGTTTAAGCATTGAAACTTTTCTCATAAGTTGATGATCTAAAATTAAACAAAGGACATTTAATGACAGTTTCATTAATTAGTGCCCTTCACCAAAGCCTTCAAACCAAAAATAAATACATGACATGCAGTAACGTGTTAATAAATTTAATATGAGCATGTATACATTATTTCTGCTGCATTTGAATTTAATAATATCTTAAACCTTTTTTTTTTTAGTAAAATAATATCTTAAACCTAATAGTTGATTTATGCAACGGGGCAAAAGATTGTTGGGTTAAAGCACCCGTTGTTGGTGCAAAATCAAATAAATAAATTTGGATAGCATAATTAAAAATAAAATAAGCAATCAAAATATTTTTACCCGAATCGCGCTAGGCGCTGTCCTTAAGCGTATTCCGTCTCAACGTGCAAGAGGAACCGCAACCAAGATAAGACGGGTAACTGTCACTCCTTAAGGCACGACCGGAGAAGTGACTGATGAGAGATCTCCACAATATCTAGCAGAATCAATCGGAATGATATTTAGAATAGTGGAATAATAAACAAAGTAAAGGAGATAGTGGAAAAATTCTGATTGTAATTTTCAGTGTGTTAAATATCTTCCAAAAAGAGTTGTTTATATAGAATATCAATGACTTGTATAGCTATAAGGAAAATGGGCATTAATATTATTTAATGCAATAAAGAACCACGTTCTTAGATAAATGACAATACATGAAATGAATGTCTTTAATATTATTTGTAACGGAGCAGAAATAAATCAACAGAAATGAAAAGGTAAATGGCCACGTTCACCGGTTTTCAAATTAAATAAATGGACATTAAACAAAGATAATAAAAGTGTGATCGATATTAGCCTATATTGATATCATTTAGGAGTGTGCTAATATATATCTAATGAGAATTGGACATAGAACAAATAAATGAAATTTGAATTTATTTATATTGATCTAACGGGTTATATTCATTGAATCAAGTTAACTAAAATTTTGAGTTTTCAAATCACATATTCAACACCCGTAACACTAAGCAGTTAGCACCGGTTCAAATGTAACTTTGTTCTAAATTTAATAAGGCTCGAGTTGTTAAATTATTAAGATATATATAGCTTTCTACGTTAAGCACTGAATAATTTTTAATTGGAATTTAGACAACATATCTTTTATATTAATTAATTAGGTCATTCAATCTATATTTTTCTATTTGGACTTAGAGATCAAGACATGTCACATGTGATATATCGCGTCAGAGTTCTAGTGTTTTACCCAACCTACACTATTTTGAAACAAAGTCCTCAACGAATCATATCAAGTTATTATTGCTTATGTGGATTATCCTAAATAATTATTATATATATCTGGATTCTGGAACCTTAATTTCTTGGATTTATATAATAATAGTGAATTTATGTACGAATTTTAAATGTCTTTTATATTTTATAACAGACGAGTCTCAAATTTTTAATTAGATTTCACTTCATTTTTTTTTTTTTACAAAAAAGGCATGAAGGTAGTTACTTTTCAACCAGTAATGTAGTTCCATGAATCAATATCTTTTTATTATTTTTTTAAAGATAAATTGGGTTCAAGCCTCCTGATATCTCGTATTTATATCGATTTTTTGACGAGACTTTACATCGAAATTGTGACTAAAACTGTTATTTTTCCTTGTTTTTATCTTTGTTTTCCAAATTTGACACTGCCGTTGCGTTTTGCTTTATTTTTACAAGAATTCAAGGAAAATAACAAATTAGATGGCTAGACGACTCATTCCTAGCCTAGATCAAGTCTCGACTCAACTCGAAGCAACAACTACGCACGATGCCACACAATCTATAGCCTTGTCACATCCAGTCTCTACAAATCGGTCCGGATTCCATCTAATTCGGACCAAATTCATTTGCAGCCACAATCCAGTGGAGACAATCTAAATTGCTATACAGGGAAAATTTTTAGCTGTGCTCTGGAGACGTTTTCTCTTATGGAAAGGCTCCAATTTCGACATGGATGGTGGAAAAACATTGCAAGACTGTCCAGGAGGCAATGGAGAGGTATTAGGGGCGCTTCCCATCTTTAGAAAATGGGATCTATTATTTCCACAACTTTCTTTCTCTCTTTTCAGCTCCAGATCTGGTTTTTTTTTCTCTTCTTAGGCGACTAGGGCAGAGATGGTAGACGAATTGGAGGCTATTCTTGCTATGGCAATGAGTTCTGAAGGTTCTAAAGAGTTTTCTAGTGCGACGACGTAGTGATTGACTTTGAGAATTCGATTATATGTTGTATCACATGATCTTTCTCTTTTATTTTGATATTATGGATTGTTCTCGTTGATCTACTGTTATTTGCTTGTTAATTAGGAGTATATATGTTAGGCCAAAAACTTATTGTTTTAGGTGTACATGTAGTTTAGAATTTGGATTTGCTATGAACTACTTGATTTGTTGATCGAAATAGCTAATTACTTGTTGGAGTTTATCATTGCTTGCTTGTGTTTTGGATTGTTTATTATTCATGTTGTTTAGCGTATGTATGGCCGCATAGGTTAGAACTTCAACATAATTTAATAAACAAAATTAGCACAAGTATTTCAAGATAGATTAAAAAGGCGAAAGTCAACTAGTGATTAACCAAAAGTAAAAACTTCTAATTAAACCACGGTTTAGGTTAGATACCATGCGGAAAACCAACAAGTAAACTCGAATAGGTCTACCAACAAACAAAAGTCGAGGTACAATGTATTCAATGAGGGTTAACACTAGATTCGATACCAAATACCGTACCCAATAGACAACAGCAGAAAGTTAAAGAGTTTACGTATGGCTATATGAACCTTTGACTTGAATAGATCAACAAATGAGTAGATTATAGATACAATTCGGACCGAATTAGTAACCCTGAACACGACAGTGGAATGGTTTACAACACCGCGACCAATTCTAAATGAAATCAAACCTTAAGATACTTTTCTCGTTGTAAATTAAACTATTAAAAAAATCCCAAAAAAACACATTTCTTTGAATTGTTTTTTTCATTATCTTCATACTTGCAACTGCATCCTTCTATTTCTCCTTTATTCATTCAATTTACGACTCCAAAACTTTTCTAAATTTTTATCGTCTAGATTTAATGATCCAATAAGAATAGTATTCCTATCCATCTCTGTGGGATCGAGTACAAGATTTATTTATTTGACCCTAATTTACACCTCGATCACCTCCCAACTTATCTTTAAATTAAATATCTATGAAAGACTCTCCGGTACTATTTGCCATTAAATCAAGAGCTAATTCTCATGAATCTACATCTTTCTTAGCTAAAGAGCTGCTCATTATTAAAATCTGATCTATAATATTTGAATAATCTGCGGATGCTCTAAACAATTAATTCTGCTAGTATCTTGTATATATACACCTAAATTCACTAATGTTAATTCGTTACACACGGTATAACTAAGGGTATGTTTGGTAAGGAGGAATAAGTGCGTTTGGATCGTTGGAAGAAAGAAGAAGAAGAAGGAAGAAGAAAAAAAAAATTATAAACAATTCAAACTCTTCACAAAATTACACACTTCCTAATACTTTTTCCCACTTCTTCCCTTCTTCCCTTCTTCCCACACCTATCCAAACGCATAAGAAGAAATAGCTCAACAAACAAGAGAAGAATAAACTTCTTTAAGGAGGAAGAACTTATACCACCAAAATTGGTGGAATAGCTTCTTCCACGATGGGTTCCGTCGCGGATTAGTCTCAATTTTTAAATAATAATAACTAATTTTGATTTATTAATGATAATTAATATATTATTGTAATCTTATAATATTTCTAGTTGCTATAATATACAAATAAAATATATTGATTGAATATAATAAAATATTATTAATTTATTATTGTAATTATAATTATCATTAATATTATAATTACTACACCAAATAATTAATAATATCTTAATTCATATGATGATTATGATAATATTATTATCATAATTATGAATTATCTTTATCATTATTATTATTGTTGTTATTATATTTGTACTTTATCATATAATTTTCATTATCATTAATTAATTTAATGGGATTAATAATTATATAATTATTATTACTATTATTATTACAATATTAATTATTATCATTAGTGAGAAGAACTTATCATAAAGAATAACATTTATAATAATAATTATGATTATTATATTAAGAGAAAGTTTAATATGCACCATAGTGCATAGGACTTTCTATGAACCGTGGATTTTTTTCATAGGTATTTTTTAAAATTGACAAATCTAATTTAACCAATCTAATCTACATATTGAAATCTCATAGCAAATCAAATTTTATAATTTTGAGATTTTATTACTCTTATTTTCGAGTTTTCAACATGTCGTTTTTAGAATGTTGTACTATTTATAACATTCAAAAAATGGCATGTATTAAAAAATTCAAAAAAATAGTAATAAAATCTCAAAAATTGTAAAATTTGATTTTCTATGAGATTTCAATATGTAGATTAGATTGGTTGAATTAAATTTGTCAATTTATAAAAATACCTCCGAAAAAGTCTGCGGTGCATAGAAAACTCTATGCACTATAGTGCATATTAAAATTTCTCTTATATTAATTATTATTGTTGTAAATAAATTATCATTGATATATTGTGAATTAAAATAATTCATATAATAATAATTATAATATTCATATTTATAAACTAATAATAGTAATTATTAATTAGTATTGTATTACATATCTAATTTTATATTTTTATATTCTTATTTCATTACTTTACATAACCAAACAACCATGACATAACTTGACATAAGTTTTCCTTTTTTTTGCTTCTTCCTCTTAAGTTATTCTTTTACCAAACGCCACCTAGAGGTGAAAGCACGAAAAACGATAACTCAAGAACAATTTTAAAAACAAGGATCAGTTTCGTTCGCAATAAAAAGATGTGCAAGGGACAATAAAATATTGAAGTAATTTAATAAAACAATCAATTTTAAACCCAGAATCATTTAATATTCATATTCAGTAAGAAAACATCGTGCAAGGGAAAATAGAAAAACTGATGAAGTAAATAGCAACTAAGAAAAGTATCATAAAGAAAAGAAAAAGTTTCAAGTAATTCAATCATGTCATTTAAATTAGAAAAGAGACAAAAATAAATATAGTGTGCATAGCTTAGGGATGAAAACGGAGCGGATATTATCCGCTCCGATCCGTATCCGAATCCGAAAAATGCGCGTAACATCCGATCCGTATCCGTATTCGAACATATCCGTATTCGTATTCGTATCCGCCAAAAAAATATGGATGCGGATATGGTTTTGATTTTTTTGACAATATCCGATCCGTATTCGTATCCGACATGGATATTATCCGTATCCGATAGATATTAATCCGTTTATCCGTATCTTTAACGGCATAAGATAATTAATATAATTACTTATCTACATTAGAGAATACTTTTAATTAGATAATACTTAATTTTTATTAGATAAATTCTCTTACAATAATATTTTCATTTAGACTAGTAACATAAAATTATTTTTATTTTCTATTATTGAGACGATTATATATGATAACAACACTAAAATTAATTTTTTCTATAATCATGATGATTACATATGATTAATATATTATTTTAATATATAATGACATTTAAGGTAACATGATATGATTTGACATTGAATAGTTAAATATACTATTAGAATTCAAAATGTGGAAAGACTGAATTTATTGATTAATCCTATTAGATTTGTACTTATGTGGTTCTTGCAATTTTAGAAGATTAAAATGTTATCCGTATCCGACAAAATATATTCGTATTCGACTCCGTATCCGAAAATATCCGAACCGTATCCGTATTCGTTTAATATCCGAACCGTATTCGTATCCGAATGCATTCGTATTCGTATCCGTATCCGAAAAAAAAATATGGATGCAGATATGGGAAGACCAACATCCGCTCCGTATCCGATCCGTTTTCATCCCTAGCATAGCTAAATCAAGTGATCGCTCGTTATTTTCCTTATTTTCTCTAACAATTAAACCTTGTGGACCAATTTCAAGCTATGCCGATACACATGAAATGAAAAATACATATATGATTTTATATTATTGAGTAAAGTTCCAATGCCATCACTTTTGGATGTCAACAAATACCACAACTTCATATTTCATCAATATTTTCAAATTAAAATCCAAACATTGAATTTAAATCTTTAATCTTGATCATTTTAATAAGCGATGCATTTCCAATAAGAAAGATGGTTTTTATATAGATTTTTATAGCTAGACTTTTTTATTTATGGTGTACCTTGTTCTATTGCTAGATTCACTTGATACACTAAATCTAGCAATATTTTTAGCAAGACTCAATTTTTTTTATTAATTTGTCTTTAAAAATCTAGCAATTTATTTTTAATGGATTTTTTTTTTAATCTTGGTGATATCTAATGTAGCAAAATCTTGCTACATTAGATATTACAAGATTTCGAAAAGTCTATCAAAAATAAATTGCTAGATTTTTTAAGAACATATTAATAGATAATTAATTCTTGCTAAAAAAATTGATAGATTTAGTGTATCAAGTGAATCTAGCAATAGAACAAGGTCCAACATAAATTTAAAAATCTAGCATAAAAATCTATGTAAATGTCATCTTTCTTATAGTGTAATTTTAATGTGTTCATGATTTTACATGTTGATTGAATATCAAATCAACTCTAAATTATATATAAAATTTATATGGAAACGCATCACTGGTTGAAATGAACAAGTTCAACGGTTTAGATTCCACATTTGAATTTTAAATTTTGAAAATTTTTATGAAATATGAAGTTGTGCAAAATAACGCATTATGTCATTGTATTGTGTTGTAAACGCTGCCAACAGCCCCACTCTTTCGCTTCAATTTCGTTTATTCATTTTTCTTTTTGGACTGATTTCTTTTACTCCTATTGGAATTTATTTATGTTTCCGAGACTGTCTACAACTAGTACTTTGTAGACTAATACAGACCAGGTTAAATACTGCGTAACAGGAGCCAGGAGGTAAAAAGTCCATTCTTTGTTTGCTTTAGAAAACATGTTCGCTAACATTATTTATTATTTGCCCCTTTTCATGTCTAAGCCTATAAAATTATAATAATTACAAAAGAATGCCTCCGAATATGAATATTATTTTTTTATGATATCTCGCACTCGAAGTTTCTTATTATGCTCCTTTTAGAGCATAATATACTTATTACAAACAGATTAGTTTTCACATACAGGGAGCTTCCTCATTTATTGAAATATGATCGGACAACCTGTGACGCATCACATAATTTGGATTTGTCATTTTTGTAAGAGCACAGCCTTAAGCTCTTAGGGCACATTTTTTTTAAAATGAAATAGGCCTCAATTGTCATGATTTTAGGGGCTGTTTGGATTCCCCAAGGAATTTGGGAAATTTCATCTTCCTATCATAAATTTATTATAAACAATCCAAACTCTTCACAAAGTTACACACTTCTCAATAAATTTATTCTTAGAAATTGAAACTTCCCCAAGCTTCTGTTTGGATGCATTGAGAAGAAGTAGGAAGAAGGAAGAAGGGAAGAAAAAAAATTCTAAACAATCCAAACTCTTCACAAAGTTACACACTTCCCAATACTTCTTCTCACTTCTTTCCTTCTTCCCACACCTATCCAAACGGAGCCCAAATTCTCTAAATTCCTAAGTAATCCAAACGCCGTTTTAATTAGTTTTCACATCACCTTGTACACAAAATGACAAATCTTCTCCCAACAATAGAAGTCCGAAATGCATCAAACTTAAAGTTTTAAAAAAAAAAAAAGCACAAACTTGTCCGAAACAAAAGAGAACAAAATAATACTTTGGCAATCTACACAAGAGCCTGAAACCGCAGAGTTGGCTTGGGGGCCGTAGGATGGACCGATCCCATCATGACACGTGTCCCGTCGACGAGGGTGCCCAGCCTGCCCGTCATGTGCTCTGAATCTGCCATTTTAAGTACCGTACGTCTCTGAGAGCCGTCCAAAGTCCTGTTTTGCGAGTTATTGCATGCTCCCTCTCTCCTAAACACCTCCCAGAATGTACCTACATCTGTCCCCTAGCAGATTCTACTCGTTAGGCAAAACCAAAATCGTCCCAGCAATGAGCAAGCTCGTTTCGACTTTCAAATGTTATACTTTCTTTATTTGAATTTTAAATTTTATTTAATTTTAAATCAATATCGAAAACTTAAAAAAACTTGTATGAAATCAAATTTCAAATCACTGATCCAAACCGTTAGATTGAATTTTCATATCGAAAAATTGTATGAAACTAAATTTTATATTGTTTCAAAATTTTTTACTATTTATTTTGTATTTTAAAAAACCATTGTTATTGGACGTTCCATATAAGTTCAGGAGCGATTTTCTAAAAATACGAAGTAAATAGGAAAAAAATTAGAAAAAATGTAAAATTTGGTTTCATACAAGTTTTCAATATGAAGACTCAATCTAACGGTTTGGATCGGTGATTTGAAATTTGATTACGTGAATACGATCATATAGAACGGACCACATCCGTCCTACGCGTAGGACCGTAGCATTCCTCTATATATATATAGAGAGAGAGAGAGATTGGCTAAAGTATACTCCAGCATATAGATAGTCCGTATGCTGGGGTCGTTTCTCAAAATCTAAAATGCATACAGTCGATCCAAACCTTTCAAATTGTTCTCCATATTGAAATCTCCTAGGAAACCAAAATTTATATTTTTTCGATTTTTTTTGCTATATATTATGCTATTTTAAAGAGAGAGAGAGAGTTTTGCTATGGTGAATTGCGACTCACATGCAGAGGGTCCGTATGTTGCGCTCAAAACTCCTAAATCTGGTTCAAAATAACCAATCCAAATCGTCTAATACTATCTCTTTATTAAAATCTCCATGCAAACTAAATTTTATATATTTTTTTCAAAAATTTTAAGTATTTTTTTGAAATTTCAGAAAATCGTTAATTTAATTAGTTCTAAACCGTTCAAAAACAACAGTTTCTAAAAATCCAAAAAAATACATAAAAATTTAAAAAAATATATAAAATTCGGTATGTACGGAGATTTCAATAGGGAGATCATATTGGACGGTTTGGATCGATCATTTTTAACTAGGTCTAGAGTTTTTAAGTGCGACTCACCATAACAAAACTGTGTGTGTGTGTATATATATATATATATATATATATATATATTAAAACGATGTATGATGGCTGCAGAATATATCGAATCATTTAAAATTTTCCATCTAAACCTCTCTACATTAATTCGTTGTAGGCCTTAGCTTTATTATTATTATTATTATTATTATTATTATTATTCATGAATATGCCTACCTGTTCTATTAATTTCCATAGTATGTGACCCTCAAATATACATTACGTGTCCTTACGAGCAGGGACGGAACCAGAAAATTTTTCAGTGGGTGTCATTAAAATTTGATTATAAATTTCATAATAATATTAATAGAATTTGAACATGAAAAATCTGGATTTTTAATTATGGGGTTCAACAATTGAAATATATTTATATTTGTATGGGGTTCAAATGCATAATTTGATTAATTTCTTATGAATATGGTCTACTTAACCACAAAATACATACAAAAATATTAGATTCACAAAAAAAATAGTGGTGACATTGCACCTCTTTGATCTACTTAGATCCGTCGTACAGGTGCAATTATGCACAAAACAAGTCCAGTCGATAGGCAACCAATATCAGAGTTTGTATTAAAAATTGAATTATACATGCTTGAATAATAAGGGACGACATAATAATCAGATCAACAGTTATTAAAAGTCCTTAGTATAGGCTAGACTTATCGTGATTTCACGTTGTAGTGAAGAGTAAATAATAATGAATTTTGAATATTCTAATAGACTTCTGAATTTCTTATATTATTATTATATTATTGCTGACTTTATTTTTTTTTTTCACACATGCATACGGAGCAGAACTTTTGTGATAGACAATATTAAAATTTTCGTGCGATAGTGGAAATCATGTCTTTCACTGGGGCTATTGTCAATTTTCTAAGGACCCAATCAGCCAAAAAAAGTTGGAAAGAAAATTTAGGCATGTCTACCCCCCCCCCCCCCCCCTTGTTAAATTAAAATTATTTTCATTAATGCTTACAAGGTAACTAGCTCTCTCCAATATTAACAGGCTTCTTAGAAAGCACCAAAAAATTATGGACTGTCAATTTTAATATGACAGAAATTAAAATTAATGCATAAAATAATATTAGATCTTCCGATTCTAAAAAACACAAAAATTATAATATTATCAATGAGTTATGATCAATATTGTTATAAGAAAGGATCAAGTAGATCATTCAGTAGGCTGATCATCATTTGGTAGCTTTATTGTTACGAACAGTGCATGTTGGTGGAGTTTTGTGTGTTCTGTGATTCTAAGGGTGCTCCATAACGCTAAATCGAAGGGAGATGAAAGAGTTAAGAAAAAAATAATGAAAAATATTATCTTGCCCGAAGAGTTTGCTCGCTCCAGACGAAAGTTTTTTTTTTTTAGGATCCAGAAGAAAAGTTTGAGAATGAAAAAAGAGAAAAGAGGACGTGAGAGATAGAAACGTAATTTTACGAAGAATTTACTTTCAAGGCCTATCCCTTAAAATAATTTTAATAATTTATTTAAATTAATATCAATTTGATTATTCCTAACTCACCATCCAAACAATATTTTTTATTGCCGGCACACTTTCCAATATTATTTCCCTAAAATTCTTATTCCTTCTTTATTTCTGTACCATCCAAACAGCCCCTAATTTTAGGAGGTAACAAAATGCGAACAATTTTTTTATCTTCTTCCCTCTCTTTTCTATTAATGAGTGTAAATAAACAGAAAGGAGAGAATAGAGAAAGAAAGGAAGAAGAAGAGCTATCTTTGTTAATCTTGAAAAAAATTGTTTTTACATGCCTTCTCTTCTATTTATACATCAATGTTACAACAGGAAATGAAACCACCACAGTTTGTTACACACATTCAATTACAAGAAGTGTCTAGAAGGAATGTAACTAACTCGTCTAAAATTCTGTTCTTTGCTGAAACTGGTTTATCAGTGTTTTCACTGATTTTACCAGTATTGTCGAAGCTACTGGAATTGTGCACATAAGCTGTGCCAATACATGTCTCCTTATACTTATTACACCCCCCGCAAGCTGATGTGGTATTGATCACAGTAAGCTTGGACCGAAGAAGATTAAACCGGTTTGAAGATAGTGGTTTAGTCATAACATCACCGATTTGATCCATTGAGCAAATGAAGCGAACTATCAATTCCTTGTTAGCAACCTTCTCCCTAACAAAGTGATAGTCAATTTAGATGTGTTTGGTTCTTGCATGAAACATGGGATTTGCTACAAGGAAGGTTGTCCCTATGTTGTCACACCAAAGGATTGGGGGAGAGTTTAAGTTCATGTCGAGTTCTTTCATCAAGTATTGAAGCCACATGATTTCGGTACATGTGAGGGCTAAGCTTCGATACTCCGCTTCAGTGCTTGGTCATGACACCGTGGGTTATTTTTTTGCACTCCAAGAAATTAGGTTATGACCCAAATAGATGCAGTAGCCCGATGTGGACCGTCGGTCATCTTGTGAGCCGGCCCAATCGGCATCACTAAAGGCATGGATTTCTAACGGAGAAGAGGCATCAATGAACAAACCATAGTGAATTGTTCCACAAAGATACCTTAAGAATTCTCTTAATCGCTGTCCAATGATTTGTTGTCGGGTCATGCATGAATTGTGAAACCTTGTTGATGGCAAAGGATAGATCGGGTCGGGTAAGTGTTGCATATTGAAGTGCTCCCACTACGCTTCGATATAGATGGGGGTCATCAAATGGTTCACTATCCCTCTCATTAGTGAAATTTTGGTGGCCATAGGGGTAGGGCATGGTTTGGCATTCACCATGTTAAGCCGATTTAGCAAGTCAAAGGTATATTTTGTTTGTGTTAGAAACAAACCATTACTTGTGTGTGCTGCCTCTATACCCAAAAAATAGTGAACTGGGTCGAGATCTTTTAGTGCAAAGTTTTGTTGTAAAGTGGAGATGCAGGAGGTAACATCAGAGGCATCACTACCCATAATAATGATATCGTCAACATAGACGAGCACAAGCAAGGTCTTACCGACTTTATGCAAGACAAAGAGGGAAAGATCATAGTTTGAAGCCGAAAAGCCAATAGAGAGTAGAGATGAGCTTAGTTTATGGAACCAAGCTCGTGGAGCTTGTTTTAGGCCATATAAGGACTTGTGTAGTAAACAAACATGGGAGGGATGCGAAGGGACAACAAATACTTGAGGTTGAGTCATGTAAACCGTTTCGGTAAGCTCTCCATGGAGGAAAGTTTTTTGCACATCAAGTTGCCTTATCACCCAATTAGAAGAAATAGCTAGAGATAGAGCTAATCGAATCGTAGTGGGCCTAACAACTGGGCTATAGGTCTCAAAAAAATCAACTCCATGTTCTTGATGGAAGCCCTTTGCGACAAGTCTTTCTTTGTAGCGCTCCACAGATCCATCGGGTTTTTCTCTTGATTTTGTAAACCCACTTTGACCTAATTATCTTCTGATTAGCTGGGGGAGGAACGAGAGACCACATATTATTTCGGGCTAGAGCATCGATCTCGAATGCCATGGCATTTCTCCAAACAGTGATGGTGTTAGCATTGGTGAAGGAAGTTGGTTCCGATTCCAAATCAGCATGAAAGGCCACATACTCAGGAAAATATTTAGGTTTCCTTGAGTTGTCACGGTTTCGAGTAACCATGGTGTGCATCGGTGTGGGTTTGGATGGAATGCTTGGAATTGGTGCTTGTTCAACAGGGTCAGTAGTAGTTAAGAGATCATGGTGAGAAAGAGAAAGATTACGGTCAGGTGGAGAGATACCATGGTCAGGTGGGTCAGGGTTAACGATCGGCTGGGTAGGAAGAATGGGCAGAGGTGAAATGTTAGGTGGGTTATTAGAAACTGTTGGGCTTGGCGTCGGAGAAGAAATTGTTGGGCTTGGCGTTGGTAAACGGGCTGGAGAAGAAAGCTTAGTAGGATGACTCAAGGGCTCGAGAATTAAAGTGTTCAAAAACTGAAGCGGTTGTACAGTATTGTGAAGGATTGTTTCTTCTGAAGTAGCAGGCACATTATTCTCAAATGGAAAAGATGATTCATCTAAAGAAACATGTCTTGAAATGAACAAACGGTTAGTAGGTAAATGCAAGCATCGATATCCCTTTTGAGACATAGCATAACCCATAAAGACACATGGTTTCGACCTTGGTTCAAGTTTATAAGAGTTGTAAGGTCGAGTGAGAGGAAAACAAAGACAACCTAGAACACGAAAGGAATTGTAGTCGGGTTCCTTCTTAAAGAGAGTGGTGTAAGGGATCAAATTATTTGAAGAATGAAGCCTATTTATTAGGTAGATAATACTTAGAGATGATTTCATCCTAATATGCAAGTGGGATGTGAGAATGAGACATGGTTGCAAGAGAGAGTTCTACAATATGTCTATGTTTCCTTTCGGCTATGCCATTTTATTGTGGTGTATATGGACAAGTGGTTTGGTGTGGGATTTGAGGAAATAATGAGTCAATCTTTTTAAACTCGGTTCCACCATCGGTTCTAAGAATTTTGATAGTGGATTGAAGAATGTTCTCAACTTGAGCCTTGAATAGAGAAAAGACATGAGGAACCTCACTTTTTTGTTTAAGAAAATATATCCAAGTGAATTGAGAAAAATCATCAACAAAAGTCACATAATAACTATAGCCATGAGAAGAAATAATGGGAGAAGGACCCCAAACATCCTAATACACAATTTCTAATTGGAAGAAGTACTACTAGAAGAAGTAAAAAAAGATAGCTTGTGTGCTTTGGCAATAGCACAATTATTACAAAATGAGATTTTTTGTGAAGTACAAGGTAGTTTTTTTAATTGAAGAACTTCTAGAGTAGTGGAGTTGGATGGATGACCAAGTCTTGCATGCCAAGTGTTTGGAGAGACACGAACTCCAAGATAAGCTTGAGGTGGAGAAAGCGGGATCTTTATGGAGAAAAGACCATTGATACTATGCACTTGAAGAAGGGTTGTCATGGAAATTTGATCCTTAATATTACAAGTGGAAGAAGAAAAGATAATTGTGAGAAAGGAATTATCATGAAGTAGTCTTGAAAGACTAATCAAGTTCTTTGAGAAATGTGGAACACGTAGAACATCAAGTAACTTGAAAGAATGAGAAGCAAAAGAAAGGGATGTAGAACCAATGTGAGAGATTTGAAGACCCATACCATTTCCAATTTGAAGACTGTCCCCACCATGATAAGAGTAGGAGGAGAGGTTGTTGAGGTCACTAGTGACATGATTGGTTGCACCCGAATCGATTATCCAATCACTAGTAGAGGTGGATTGAGGTAGGGTCTGCGCATCATAGGCTTGAAACCTTGGATTTGGTTTCCACAGAGGATCAGGGTTGTACCGAGAGTAACACAATTTGGCACCATGACCTATTCGGTCACAAATTTGACACACTGGTTTTGTATTTGTTGAAGCAGACTGTTTATTCCCTTCAAATTGAGGTGAATTGGGCTTGAATTGAGATCGAGGAGGATTAGGTAAGAGAGGGTTACCAGGAGAGAAGGTGTTTGGAGGCGGAAAAGGAGGTCGAGCTCGAAAATTGCCACCTCATGTTGTAGCGAAGGCTGATGGAATCGACGACGCCAACGCATCACTTTGATTTTTCAACAAGGCTTCATGGCTAAGAAGGATTCCTCGCAAATCGGCAAAGGAGAAGGGGTCGTTGCGGCTCGAGGCAGAAATCGCTGCCACTACTGGGTTATAATCAGTCCCAAGGCCACTGATCGTCGCCGACACCAGTTCGTCGTTGGAGAGCGGAGCTCCGACGAACGCCAGTTGATCAGCAAGATGGCGAAGTCGCTGAAGGAACTCTGAGCACGAAGAGGAACTTTTGGTTTGCTGAGTTCACTTGTCTCTTCAGATCAATGACATGAGCACGAGAATTGGAAGCGAAGAGCTTTTGGAGAGTAAGCCATAGATCCATGGATGTGCAAGAAACCACTTGAGCTTGGATCGACTCTGTCAATGAAGATCGAATCCAGCCTAAGAGAAGTTGGTCCTGGCGACACCAAGGTATGTAATCTGGATTGACTTCGAGAGCCCCATATGAGTTAGTGCGAGTGGAATTAGGAGGAGAAGAGTTGATGAATCACATCAGGTTATACCCATGAAGCAATGGCATGATTTGAGAGCTCCATGTCAGATAATTGGACTCCGATAGCTTTGTTGCAATAGGTATGGAGATAGGGATGATAGATTCAGGGGTGATAAGAGGAGTAACGGTAGTTGTAGAAGAAGAATTGAGAGGATCGGATACAGATGCCATTGACATGCTTTAATGCTCTGATACCATGTAAATAACCAGAAAGGAGAGAATAGAGAAAGAAAGGAAGAAGAAGAGCTATCTTTGTTAATCTTGAAAAAAAACTGTTTTTTACATGCCTTCTCTTCTATTTATACATCAATGTTACAACAGGAAATACAACCACCACAGTTTGTTACACACATTCAATTACAAGAAGTGTTTAGAAGGAATGTAACTAACTCGTCTAAAATTTTGTTCTTGGCTGAAACTGGTTTATCAGTGTTCTTCACTGATTTTACCAGTATTGTCGAAGCTACTGGAATTGTGCACAGAAACTGTGCCAGTACCTGTCTCCTTATACTTATTATCGAGGCTGTTCTGAAGCCAGCCTAAAAGACAACTTGTTGCCAAGTCCGATGAATTAATCACTAGTCAACCATCAAATCTGATTAGTGACTTGTCGCGACCGACTATTTGGTGTAAAAAAAAAAAAATCCAAGTCCATATATGCTATTGTCTAGTTAAAAAAAAAGGAGAGAAAAGAAGAACCAAACCTTGGGATGATTAGTCCTTCACAAACAATTATTTTATTTTATTTTTTGGATAAGAAATCGTAGGTATACTTCACTCATGAAAACGAGATATTACAATACATAGGTCCGACCAATAGTTACAATGATAACTCACAAACCTTGTGAGTTATCATTTGTTTAGGAAGTAATAGTTATATTTAATATTTAGAGATATATTTTGAACTTATAATTTACCATAGCGTATATTACATATTTGGATTATTTACATTTATAAGTGCTCTCGATTAATTTTTTTTATATATTAAAATATTTTTACATTCACGTATTGTTATAGGTCTCCGTATAACGAAGTTTCAATCAATATTTCTTACTTGATTAGACAGATATACTCTACTTAACTAATTGATTCATTATGTATAAAAAATAACTTGAATTATCCACATAACTCGATTTGATCAATCATGTAGTGATCAATTATTTTATAATACTAGGTTGTAACATACTCGATCCCACAAAAAAAAAAATTATATCTACTGAAGAAACTAAAATTTATAAGATTAAAATATTTATAAAAAAAGTTGCATTCAAAAAACTTGAAGTAAAAAATAAGTACATTTTTGGAATTTAAAAAAAAAGTGTATGATTGGGTACAATGTGATTAGTCACGATATAATTCATATGAACATAAATATGTTATATTTTTGTAGAAGTTATATTACAACTTATATTACATAAAATATAATTTACAAAAACAAATTAACGAAGATAAAAATCAATGAAAATGTCTTTGTGCGGCACATAGAACTATGGATTCTGAACGGTTTCCAGTTCCGACAAACGGAGGAGGAGATAAGTCGACTCAGCTGCCTACGGTTTTGACGCAATTAAAAGAAAAAGAAAAAAAAAAAAACAAAGAAAGCAACAAAAAGTGGACGAGGGAACTACCGTTTTGCCAGCCAATTGTGAAAAAAAAAAAAACTTGGACCCATATATCTGATGAGAAAATGCACACGTAACGGTGTAAAAAGTGAGAACAAGGGGAAATGTATTTATAAAATAAACCCCGGCACTGGGCAATAATTTTCATCTACAGCATCTTTCTCGTACCTCTTGTGAAATGAAATACTAACGTACAAGCACATAACACAACAAATGCAATAAATAAATAAAGGAATACATAAAGTATATAAAAAATTTTACCTAAACTTTTTTCGAAGCAATTCACTGACAATAGAAAATCCGCCTGTTACTTGGAAAAAATCAAGTACACTATTACATTGTCATTAAATAAGGGATTTTTAATGTCCAATGACGTGGGCAATTTCTAAATATTGAATTCTCCGGTCCTTGATTTTGTAACAGAAACAAAATTTAATATCTATGATTTTTTTTTTTGTGATTGTAAAAAAATATGTAAAAAACATATCTAACTGTTTAATACTGTTAATCTAATTTTAAACTTCGTTATAAGATAATTTTAAAAAACGGAGGCAGGATTGAAGAGCAAAAATGAAGCGTTTGAACTTTCGCCATAAATTGGCAATTCGATAACGGCGTACAATTTGAATTATCTAATAGCTACAATATACTTCATCATATTAGATTATTTACGGAATTTGCTATGATAGGGCTATAATCTAGTTTATCATTTATTTACGGAATTTGCAAAGTTTCTTCTGAACATATTATAAGAGAAAAACATATATTTAAGGTCTGAGGTATGATAACTTCCCAGCCTCAATATAAGAGAAAAATGAGTGAATTTATATGGTTTTCTACAGCCACAATATGACAAAGAAAAATAAATATCAATAAATATATATTTTTTTTAAATCTCCTTTTTAAGGTTCTAAACTTCTAATTGTACAAAACTCAAAAATCGCTATCAAGATTTTCCAAAAAAAAAATAATAATTGTTATTAGAGAGAAAAGAAATTTTTTTTTAGAAACAACAATAATACATCTCAAAATTTTCTTTTTTTAAATTTTTTTTTTGACGAATCTGTTTTACATGAATATAGGAAAAAAAAACGAAATTGCTTAAGATCATATCTAAGATTCTTTCATCCCATCATCTCCTGAAATCCTCATTAATTATCAAGCGCCCTCATTAATAGAAGACCAAGGGATGATGAGATGATAGAATCCAAGGGATGAAATTCAGCGTTATCCAGCGGCCTCATTAATTATCCAACGCCTCTATTTTTAGAAAACGCGTTATTGAATTTGAAAACAGAGGATGAGCGTCAGGAGGGGGAGGGGGAGAGGTGGAAACAGAGCAATATATAACTGTGCTAGTTATGATATTAACTTCAACAGTTATATATATTTACTAGAACGATTAGATATAACTGTTCTAGTTATATATATATATATATAGCTATTGAAGTTAATATATATACCTATTCTAATTAATAGTTACATATATTAACTGTTCTAGTTAATAGTTATATATATTAACTGTTCTAGTAAATATATATAACTGTTGAAGTTAATATCGTAACAGTTCTAGTTATATATATGACTGTTGAAGTTAATATATATAACTGTTCTAGTTAATATATATAACCGTTGAATTTAATATCGTAACTGTTCTCAGAACTAGAATAATTAGGAGGAAGGAGGTGGACAGGGATAAGTGACATTGAGGGAATAGGAAGGGAGCAAAACAGAAGGGCGGGGAAGAGAAGCAAAACAGAGGATGAGTGCTGGATTTTCAGAAACAAAAAACACGTGATGAAATGATAGACAAAAATAGAAAACACATTAAGGGACCGTTTGGATCGCTTAGGAATTTGAGGAATTTGGAAAAGTTGTAATTCTTAGGAATAAATTTATTGGAAAGTGTGTAACTTTATGAAGAGTTTAGATTGTTTATAATAAATTTATGGTAGGAAGATGAAATTCCTCAAATTTCTTGGGGAATCCAAACAGCCCCTAAGAGATGATGAAGGCGATTCTTATCAGCCTCGGAAAAGAAATTTGTAAATTTTAGGAAGGCACAAGTGGAAAAGGAGGACGTGAGCGAGAAGATGTTTATAAAGTGATTGCGTCGACACAGAGCCCACTCCTCTGTTGCGACTGTTGTTATCTCTGAAACCCTTGGCTTCCTCACGAATGACATTAATATTCCTTTTTTGATTTTGCCATTACGTAGAATATCAAAGGTCAACAATGCCAATAAATCATTGCTTTTATTTATTTCTTACTTTTGTACAGAAATAAGTTCTGTTTTTTTTTAAATTTTTTTACACGAGTATATTACGTTAGGAAAAATAAGTCACTGCAACTGAATTAGTTTATTTATTTCTTCAACAGCTTAATAATTTTACTAGCAAATTTGAACCTGATTGGAATCATGCATTATATTTCGTATCCTCATAATTCATTAAACTCCGAAAGATATCGAACAATTATTTGATTTGTTTTTGGAAATAATAAATTATGTATTTTGATTTTTTTAGTAACCAGAAGTGCAGCGAGGGTACTTTCCGTCTTAGATAATTTTTCTTTATTAAAAAAAAATTCAATGCTAAATAATTGTGCAATGGAAATTTCTTTTGGGTTCAATTCTTTTCATTTTTTTTTCAAATTTCCGCGGTGAAAGACAAACAAGTCTTCTCCGACTTTTCAATATTTGAGTTGGTTTTGTCAAATGGAAAAGTACTTGGTGATTTTTTTTTTTTTGGAAACATAAAAGTATTTAGTGAGTTATAGAGAAAATCAACGACTATAAGTATGTCTATTAATGGGTAGGGTACGATATGGTAGAAATATTTTTCATACCCGTATCTATTAAAATTTTCTTTACCCATACCCTATCCTTATCCGTTAAAAATTGACTTTACCCGTATCCTATCCTTACCCGTTAAGAATTAACGGTAAGGATAGGGTAATGATAGAAAATGGATAATAATGTTAATAACTAAATGAAAAAATGTACAATAAAGATAAATAAATAATATCAGATAAATATATTAATAAAGTATAACATTGAATAATATTTTAAATATAATAAAATCATACAATATGTTCTCATGTCAATTGTCACAATTTTTTTTTCATAACAAATTACTAATTATACAATATTTTTTCAAGAAATGACAACAAAAAGAAGGGATCTTCTTAAAAAGTTTAGTATTTTTTTTAATGTAGCTCGTGAATGAACGATGTAGCGCATGAATGAAAAATCAAACAAAAATAATTAACATATCAATTGAATCTTACCATTATATCTTTCCAATTTAATGTCGTATTATCTCAATCAAATCTTACAATTTAATTGCCTAGTTTAATTATTAACATATCAATTAAATCTTACAAGCATATCTTTTTTTTTATTTAGTTTGTTATTAACAAATTAATTGAATCTTACAATTATATTTTATTATGATAAAGATTATAAACAATATATATAACGGTATGGGTAATTAACGAATACGAAATAGGCTTATCCATATCCTTACCCAATAAATTACACAATTTTTTTTTATCCATACTCATACCCGATAACTTAATGAAAATAAACCTTACTCATACCCGTCTTATCGAATACGATAAGGGTAGGGTAAATGGTTAAAAGGGTACCATTGACAGCCCTAAAATTTATAAGTTGGTATAGATAGAAGTGAACATTAGACAGATTGGGTAGAGGGCTAGAGGGCACCGCACTATTGGAACAGGCTCTGCTCCGATAGTAACACGATGCAATGAACTAGGCACATGCTGTAATCAACATTAAAAGCATGAATCTAAGAAGAGGGAATTTTGTTTTGAAGAGAGAAAGAGGTTTTTTTTTTGTCCGATTTTTTTCAGTCTAATGCTCTTATTGCTGAGTCACTATACATACGAAAAAAATCATAAGAGGGGATTGTCCGATATTTAAAAGACGAGAGATTGAATGCGTCACAAAAACAAGAAAACCGATTTACAAACTGACCTGAGGAGTTCCTTTCTTTCTTTTTTTTTTTTAATTGAACTTTAGAATTTTTATGTTATTGAAATTCTCTGATCAGAATAAATAAATTTGAATTCATTTGATCATAAGTTTCAAACTATTAAGACCTAATGAAATCTTGAGAAATCAACTATAATCAATTAAAATTAAATCAAATGCTTGTGCTGACCATTTTCTGAACAAAAGTCTTATAAGGCTCCGTTTGGATGAGGTGTGGGAATAAAAAAAATAAGAGAATAAATATATTATAAACAATTCAAATTCTTCACAAAGTTACACACTTTCCAATAATTCTTCCCATTTCTTCCCCTATTCCTCTTATTCCCACCCTATCCAAACGGAGATAGGTTATGGAAACGACATGTTTTCATGAATATATATATATATATATATATATATATATATATATATATATATATATATATTTCTGTGTTGAAATTAGAAAAAATAATATGTTATCTAAGATAGCGGTGGGATATTAGGGAATAAAGGTAAATTTTCATGTGTATTAGAAAACAATAAGTAAATTGCTATACTTAATAATTAAGGCAATTGAAACTAGAAATAAACTCTCCACATATATTATAAAGAGATAAATAATCAAATTTAATGGCATTCGTTAAATAATATTTCACTTTATGAAATTAAATAGATTAAGATTATGTGGTCTATAGTATCTTTTATTTATTTATCGAAACTAAATAGATTAAGATTATGTGGGCAGTTGGCTATAACATAATTTTGTTATGTTTGGAACGGTAGAAACAAATTTCTCCCTTCAGTTATCGTTGGTCATCAAATATTTGATATAAAATGTATATGATCCCACTTCGATGCAAAATACCCTTTGCTATATTCGGATTTTTTTCTTAAATGGTCTTGACGAAAACAATAGCTCAACAAAGCATCATGTGCTATATGATATTTACATAAAGAGTTAATGCGCAAGGTGCTTGTACGCCTTATTTTGAGCCCCCAGTAAGGCGCAAGGTGCTTCTGCGCCTTACTAGTTAGGCCCCAAATCAAACTACGCCTTACCTGTTAGACCCCAAATCAAACTACGCCTTACCTGTTAAGTCACATATTTTAGCCCTATCTTAATGGAAAAAAAGAGTAAGGCGCACATCTAACCCGCACCTTACTCCAATTTTCTAAGCTACGAGAAATGATGAAGGTTATTTGTATTTTTTAATTTCTTGCATTTTTAATCTCTAATTTTATTATTTCACTTGTAAATTTCTAACTTTGATTATGATGTTTTTCTTGCAGAGAACTAAGACAGACTAGTATGCCTTTAAATATATAATATAATGTTATTTGTGCTTTGATTAGTGTAATTCTAGAATTGTAGTATGCCTTTAAATTTGTATTGTAATGTTATTTCTGCTAAGATTAGTTTAATTCTGAACTTGTATTATGCCTTTATATTTGTAATGTAATGTTAGTGCTTTGATTAATGTAATGCCTTTATATTGATTAGTGTTTTAATTAGTTTTCTTTATCAGTGAACTCTTTTTTTTTTAAAAAAAAATCAGCCATATATACCCCTCTAATCTTATTCAATCAGCCAACACGTAAGCACCATCTTTTTGGCATTGACTCATTATTAACGTAATTCTTAGTTTCAAACAAAAAATTCGTTATTTTTTTGCCCAATCGAGTTTTTACTGGGACATAAACTTTAAGGGATTGTTAATGTATTTTGACTAATGAAGATGCTTCAATAATGAACTACGATATTTTATTATTATTAATGTCAAATAATTGGATCAATTAGCTTTTAATAAGCTTTGATATCGGATGCAATTGTGACATATATGAAATAACATATTCTCAACATAATAAGATAAGCTTACTTGCTTAGAAAATTGGGATAAGGCGCATGTTAGATGTGTGCCTTACTTTTTTTTTTCCCATTAAAATAGGGCAATACGTGGAGTGTCGGCAGAAAAATGAAGGGTAAGGCGTAGTTTGATTTGGGACCTAACAGGTAAGGCGTAGTTTGATTTGGGACCTAACTAGTAAGGCGTAGAAGCACCTTGCGCCTTACTGGGGGCTCAAAATAAGACGTACAAGCACCTTACGCCTTGACTCTTTATGTAAATATCATATAACACATGGTGCTTTGTTGAGCTATTGTTTTCGTAAATGCCGTTTAAGAAAAAAATCCCTATATTCCTGATCCCACCTAGCTACCTGTACTTATAGTATAATAAAAGCGTCTATTCATGCCGTACTTTCCTTTCTTAAAAACATATTCCGGTACTTTCTAAATAATAATAAGATTAGAATATAAGGTGGCAATTGAAAAATTTCCCTATATATAGACCCCTATAACCTTTTAGCTGTTACTCTGTTCTCGCCACCGGTTACAACTCACAAGGCTTCGCTACTTGATACCTAGGCGCCTCTTCTTCTTCACTCTCTCTCTCTCTCTCTCTCTCACACACCCACACCCACACCCACCCACATAAGCACACCACAAACAATGGCCATTTCAACAAAGACGAACAAAACCCAATACGACCCAGACCAAGGCGCACCGCCAAAGGTGAAAGAGGTCGAAGATGCAGAACTGGAGCGCGATTGTTACGATTTTACCACCACCACCACCACCAAGTCCAGTAAAACGAACCCAGCGTTGACGGAGCTAGGCGAGCTCTGGTCCATGGCTGCGCCGATTACGCTCATGAACGGTGTTGTGTTTCTGCGCGCCATGATCTCTGTTCTCTTCTTGGGTCGTCTCGGACCCCTCGCTCTGGCAGGTGGGACCCACTCTTCCCCTTTTCTTCTCTTCACAAAAAAAATAAAATAAAAATAATGATAAAAAACTTTTATCCTATTTCTTTGAAATTAAGAGATGGAGCTCAAGAAGTCTCATTCCCGGGGGTTGTAAATATAAAATATTGAACTGTTACTTTTTTGCTTTGTCCAATTATTTAGGTACCCTGTTTGTCAAATTGATTTTTCCAATGATGGAGCGAATTTGAAATTTTGAACCAAAACGATAGCGGAAGAAAGTTTGATTTTGAAAGTTAACTTCTAATATATATATATATATATATATATATATATATATTGGGTGCTAGGAAAATATATTCCCATTTGATTGCAATACAATACCCTTTGTCTGTTTCTTTTCTTTAATAATAGTAATGTGTATGTAACACAGGGAGAATATTACCTTGTATAGATAGTTTCTATTTTGTTGTTTGCTTCAACACTATTCCTTTATAGAGTGTATACTTTTTGTTTTTATCCTATAAGATTCTATTATTGCACAATGTTCAAATTGATTAAAGCATCCTAGTTTAAGAATTAAGTGCGGAGTTCCATTGACTAAACAAAAAATTTTGCTAGTTTCTATTAGATAATAACCTGTTAAAAAACAAATATCTATAGTTGGCTTTCTGTTTCTGTATCACCAAATTGGGAATGAATAATCCAACGGTCTTTCTATGTTTTATCCAATCTTAGTTCTAACTTCTAACCAAACCAACTTCGTTGACTGACAGGTGGGGCCCTTTCAATAGGATTCACCAACATAACCGGCTACTCGGTTCTATTTGGGCTAGCGTCAGGTCTAGAGCCTCTCTGCTCTCAAGCTTATGGCTCGGGCAACTATGAAATGCTATCGCTCTCCCTCCAAAGAGCGTTTGCATTACTCTTCCTAGCTGCGGTGCCGATTTCCCTTCTCTGGCTGAACCTGGGTCCCATCATGGTGGGCCTCGGCCAGGACCCACAAATCACTGCTGCTGCAGCAGCTTACTGTTTGTACTCACTACCTGATTTATTAACTTATGTTGCGCTTCAGCCCCTTCGGGTTTATTTACGGTCTCAGGTACACTGAATTTGATACTCAGGTCTTGTTATATGATTGGTCAACAATATGATATTAGGTACTGCTTTATTTTATGTGCCGATCTTGGCCAATGCTCAGACTGGTAAAATTACCAAAAGTTCATATAACATGGCATCGAACTAAGTAGAGATTAATTGAGGATTCCTATGTGGTTCCCGGACAATACTCTGTGTACTTAAATTACTATCTTTAGATAATTAAAATTAAGAGGGACCACAATGTAATATTTTATTACTGGCTTTGAAGGGTTAAAATGAGGTGAGACCATGCTCTATGTACTTGATTAGCAACCTTAGTAGGATTGTAGCAAGTTATGTTGACGCTCTTATCAATTAAGAAATGGTGTACCACAATCATTGTGCTTTGCTCATGTACAGTAAAAACTTCTGAAAGTTGACTTTCACTTTTAGCATTTCAGCCCAACAGTTTACTTATATATTGCAAAAAGGTCTTGCTGGATTAAGAACTAAATCTTTTTGTCTCACTTGGGAAATTTCCTTTTAGGGCGTAACCAAACCAATGGCAGCATGCTCAGCAGCGGCAGTGGTACTCCATGTACCACTTAACATGTTTCTGGTCTTCGTGCTAGGTCTTGGCGTACCAGGTGTTGCGATTGCATCAGCTCTGACAAACTTTAACATGCTAATGTTTCTACTAATCTACTTACGCTGGGCTGGGACATGCCAGCTGACCTGGCGCGGATGGGCAACCCCCGCAGCAGTCGTTAGTGGGGTTGCACCACTTGTCAAACTAGCCGTGCCGAGCTGCCTTGGTGTATGTCTGGAATGGTGGTGGTATGAGATTGTGACAGTATTAGCTGGATACCTTCCTGACCCCACAACTTCTGTTGGAGCTGCGGCGGTGCTCATACAAACCACTAGTTTGATGTACACCGTGCCTATGGCGTTAGCTGCATGCGTCTCTACTAGAGTAAGTACAAATGACATTACAATTTACAATTTCATACTTAAATTTAATTAGTAGTGCATGTGCATGTTGTGTGTTTCTATGGACTCCAGTAAATTACGTCATGGTCATATGCTAACATCTAGTTGTAACATTCAAGACTTACAATAACTGTAGAACAACAACTCGGTGTCGCCAGTTTTCAATGCGGAAGGAATTTCTAGGTTGGTCCTTGAACTTCATTTATTATATGTGTGGTACAAATTATGTGTTGCCATTCCATTCTATACCACATCAACTTTTCATGAAAAGTACAATTGTTCTACTGGGGAACAAAGTTACAGTAGTGATATTTAAGAGGGTTCATTTCGTTAAGTACATCACACAGTTCATTATTGGTACTGGATATTTCTTATGTGAGCAGGGTGTGTTTTTACTTTTTAATAAGGGGGGCATTTCTAGGGTGGTCCTAGAAATATTAGTTTACTTTTGAACTGTCATGTTTCCAGTGCGTTCATTTCTACTGGGCAACTTCTTCTAGCATTCAATGATACAAATGGTCAGTGCTTGTCTTATCTGGTTTTGTCAATACAAGCCTGACACAATCCCTGCAAGGAGAGCTGGAATTAGTGGTCCACTTGTCAGTGACCGATGTTTGTGTCTTTTTTTCTACTTTTTCCTAAAAAAAAAATTAATACCCATGGACCAGCCTGTGCCACTGTTCCAAGGTTTCCTGTAATAGCTGTCAAAAAGCTACAATGCGAAGCAAAAGCAACACACAACGAACCATCCAAAGACACTTCTTGGACAACTATTAATTTCTATAACTGAAATTGCAGGTTGGAAATGAGCTCGGAGCAGGAAAACCAATCCGGGCCCGCATGGCAGCACTGGTCGCACTTGGATGCGCCTTCATGATTGGTGTTGTCCATGTCATATGGACCCTTGTATTCCGTGAACGATGGGTCCGGCTTTTCACAAATGATGCATCCATTGTCAGACTGGCATCTGCCGTGATGCCTCTAATCGGTTTATGCGAGCTCGGAAATTGCCCTCAGACTACAGGTTGTGGGGTCTTGCGTGGCACAGCTCGGCCAGCCGTCGGTGCAAGGATCAATCTGCTCTCCTTTTATTTAGTCGGTTTACCTGTGGCCGTTAGCCTGGCTTTCGGGGGCAATGTGGGCTTTAGTGGGCTGTGGTACGGGCTTTTCTCAGCCCAGGTTGCTTGCGTTGTCCTTGTGCTACTGTCGGTTCTGGTACGAACCGATTGGGAGTTGGAAGCCTCGAGGGCTAAGAAACTGACAACTGTGGAGATTGCAGTCGTAAATGAGGAGATGAAGGGACTTATGGGAAACACTAATGGGGAAGTGTAACAATTTTTACTCTTGATTAATAATATGACCTTTTCAAAGGTGCTGGAGGGTATAAATTGGGAATATCTGAAGGTTTTTGGTGCCATTTTATGGTTCGGTTTTAAACCGTTATGATGGTGGAAAGGGGCCTAGAAATGTTGTAGAGTTTATTTGTGCGACGGAAAAGGAATTGAATGGGGCGGTACATTGGGTATCTTTTAGGCTTGTGTATTTGGTTCAGTCCTTGTTTAAACTCTCCTACTAGGCCGGTGGTTAATAGTGGTTACTATTGGTTGTGGTGGATTGAAAGAGACTACACAAAAATTGGATAAAGCGAGAATCTTTCTTGGTTGTTAAATTTTGTACTTTTCATTATATAAAAGAAAAGAAGGAATTAACTTTGCTTTGGTAAAGTGTAAGATGATATGTTGAAGAAGACAGCATTGTACCTTTTCATCTTTTAGTTTAATTGTTTGGAGCACTTGTAAAGCTCTGATCAGATATAATTGGATATAAACAAACCTGAACTTTTTCACCCGGCACCTTCTAAGAAATGTACTACAGATTTAGCATTTGGATTTGTTTAGAAGTTGCAATTGTAAGCACCATTGTATAAACCCTGAACATTGGTGCTATATATAAAACATTTTGTTTCACTATGGATGGCCACGTCGATATGCACAATACCAGTACTAGATTCTGGATCCACAGTGCTTTGCAAAAAGCGCCTTTATTGTGCCAATTTGTTGTTATTCTTTTTGTTTATCTTCAATCTTTCGAGGGGAATATTTTCGTTTGTTTCCTTTTCAGCTTTTTGCATGGTGTCCGTTTTTGCCTTTCATTAGTTTAATAAAAGCAATCAAGCTTTCTGCATATAATAAATACCCTCCTATTGTTGCAAATATATATAGATCCGATCGCTATGGCATGGCTTTGATGATGTGTCGATATTTCACCAGTACGCTAAAGTTGTTACTTGCCAAGTTTTTTTTTTTTTCAATTTTTTGTATGATATCAGATTAATTTCTCACAAAAAATTGTTGTTTACAAATATAATTTTTTTTATATTATACTCCATATCAGAAAGGCGAATGTTTGTAAATTCTGAATTTAATCTAGCAAATCCCGTATAGAAATTTCTGGGCAATATTTATATGCAAGACATTAGAATATATTTCCAGAAACTGAGAAATTTTTTTTTTTGGCAAAATTGGGCCTATACCCTTCAAATATTTCTTAATTAGATATTTACCCCTCAAATCATTAAAATTGGCCTCATACCCCTCAAATCTTGATAGAACTAGATATATACCCTCCTCGACAATTTTAATTAATTTATAAATAAAAAAACTGATTTTTATATTTTATGATAAAATTGACCTTACTCAAACTCCTCTTTCCTTCCAGAGAGACCTTCTATCTTCTCGCTGAGTGACGGTCAAATAAAATTAGAAACAAAGGACTTTGCAGATAGTACTCACCTGACTCCATATAAAATTATTTTGAAAGTTAAATTGACGCAATTAACGTATGTGTTTCAACCTTCAAGTTCACGGAAATCAGGTTAAAGACTAGTTGCGCTAAAATGAAAGTTATTATAGAATTTTTTTTATGGCATGGTATTATTTTAAGTCTTAATTGAACATATAAGAAACAATGGTTACTCTTTAGAAATATGATGAAACACTATAGACTAGTTTTGAAAATATTCTGAAGATTCACCATAAACTACATGCTATATTATATGCGGAACAATTTAAAAATTTATTACAGTACAAACTCACCTCCAATGTTGGAATTGATGTGAGTAATCCTCCTATTATTTTTTATCAATAAGGTGTCAAGGCGGTTCATAAATGGCAACGTTTCAAGCTTTACTGTATCATTTTCAGTTAAGTCGAATTGATCTTGTTTTTCAAAATAAAGACAGAATGGTGTTTTGAGATATTTTATGATTTTACTAATAGTCCAATTAGCATCGTTATTGTTATTATGAAGGAAGAAAATAGTCACCATCTAATAATTAGGAAAAATGTATATATAGAATAGAAAAGAGCATATATCAATGGATATATCCATATTTATTATATCGCTGGGAGATAAATTAGCAGGAAGATGAAAGATCTCTCAGTTGATAGGGGAGAGTTTGGTAGGGGCAATTTTGTCATAAAAAAATAAAACTCAGTTTTTCTATTTATAAATTAATTAAAATGGTTCAAGAGGGTATATATTTAGTTTTATCAAGAATTGAAGGGTATGAGATCAATTTTAATGATTTGAGGGGTAAATATCTAATTAAGAGAGATTTGAAGAGTATGGGCCCAATTTTACCTTTTTTGTTTTTTTTTGACAAGTTAGAAACTACCCAAAGACAGAAACTGAGAATTAACCCCTCAAATTTTCAATAAACATTCCTAGTTCTCTGTCATCCGTTGATTCTACAATTGTGAAATTTATGCTTGCTTGAAGGTAATGTTATTTGTCTTCAAAATTCTGCTCTGCATAAGTCATTCGTTTTGGATTGGACTAGGCTCCCCAGTTCCCCTTTAAAATACCATTTAATAATAATTGATTTACATAAAAAAACTTAATACAAGCCCTAATTGCGAACTCCTTCCAATTAAATTTAAAGGACTTTTTAGTTTTTACAAAGATTAGACCGAATTGTGTAGTTCCATTAAGGCAAACAAAGTTGTGCTCAGATCGGATTTTCAATGCTTGATAGAGACCGGAAGAAGCAGCTATTTTCTAAAAATATCGGTAAATGTATTATTATTATTATTATTATTTTATGTTAAACAAGGCTCATGTACCTACGCGCGTCTTAATGGAAAAAAGAATTGCGTACATGAGTCATGTATTTACGTGTACATCAATTTATATTTCGATACTAGAGTTGCTCTTTAGCTCCCACATTACAATAATTAATTTGCTCCAGCGTAAATAAAATAAATAGTTTCGCTGTTAAAACAGAGCAGTTGTCTGCATTAAAAAAAATGTCAATGAGCAGTACACAACAGAAAATGATGGATAAGATACAATTGTAACCAATACTTATTAAATTTTTTCTTTTGTTTTTATGTGTGGACAACAAAACCGAAATGGAAGATTTTAAGCAGAATTTGTCTCTCATTACCTGTACAAAAATGCAACAAGTGGTTACTTGTAACTAGAATACACGTAATATGTTAGTTGTAATGTGGCAATGAGAATAATAAAGTGAAGAAATTGCATATCGATCTTTTGTCGCCTATCAACACTGTCAACATAGTACTTGAGGTTCCGTTTGGATTGTATGAGAATAAGAGGAATAAAGAAAGAAGTATTGGGAAGTGTGTAACTTTGTGAAGAATTTGGATTGTTTATAATAAATTTGAGAGTAGGAAGAAGTTATTTCCTTATCCCTGCACCTATCTATATTCTACACCACTGAACCCATTTGAAACTTTTTCTTTTTGATTAAAGATATTTCACCCATCAATTTCAAATATAAAGCAATATTTTCTTCCACATTCTTTTTATATTTATTAGTAATGTGAAGAATCGAACTGATGAGGAGAAATTAAGAATATGAAAATCGTGTAAATTTTCTCGTAAAAATTTTCGCAGACCATGTTATTTTGCAGATTTGCGAACTTTTATTTTTTTTACTATATACAGATTTGCGGAACTATTCTAGGCATTACTAAAAATGTCTTTACAAATATTGTGTATAAAATATTTATGTAAGGTCGCAATGTCGCATATAATGATGTATGTATGAAGTTATATATACACCAGCAGTCGCAAAACTAGAAGATGTATGAGACATGACAAAGAAACCGCATTGAACCAATGCAATTGTAAATAAGTTGGTAATTAATATGTAATTGGCGTGCTTCGAATGAGGAGCGCTTTTATTTATTTCAATTTTTATTTTTTAAGTATCTTTTTATTTTTTTATGGTTCATATATAAGTGATGAACATGACAAATTTCCCCAGAAAATGTGATCCAATGAATCATCCTACTCAGAAAAGAAATGCATAGGGCACTATCAATCATTGTTAAATTAATGTATTGGCACCTGTCAGGTTTAGGTGTGTGCGGTCATGCACATATAGTCAACTGACTTGAAGTATTTTAATACAAAAAGCAAGGCAAAGGCATCACTGCTCATTTAGTTTAGTTTAGGGCTGCGTTTGGATGGCTTCTTTCCGGAATAAGGAATAAGGAATAACCACTTTTTATCAATAAATTTATTTCTAACTATCCAAACTCTTCACAAAAGTTACACACTTCTCAATAAATTTACCCCTTCCCAATAAATTTCTTCCCTTCTTCCTTCTTCCTATCTTATTCTCAACGCATCCAAACGGAGCCTAAGATTACTAAACTAATCGTTATGTATCCTTTTTTGATGCAGATAAATAATCTTATTAATATTTAATAAATAGGAGGAATTTGAGGTGACCAATATTTTTGCAACACAAAAAGCAACTAATTCATCTTGCAAAATCTAATTATGAGCAGAGTAGTGCAAATCTTATATTTGCAGGGTATGTTTAGAAGTCCATAGAATAAGAACAAAGGAATAAGAACAAGCTATTTCTTGTTTGGCACTATTTAGAACAAGGAGAATAAGAACAAAATGAATCTTGTTCTTATTCCAATAAAAACATAGAACTAGAACAAGAACAAAAATAAACTTGTTCTTGTTCTTATTCCACACCACTTCCAAACATACCCGCAAAGAATAATGCTTGAGGCTTCAGGCTTGTGATGTGGAAGACTGGAAGGAAGAATGTGTGCAGTCTTATGGGCCCAAAATGGGTTGGTTTTTCGGAGACACAGTCCATGACTATGACTATACATTCCTAGTCGTAGGCTCGTAGGCTCCGGCTCTTTCACTCCCAAATCTTTCCCAATATTTTAGCACTATCTAATATGCTTCCATATTGTTAACAATTTTTTTGATAAATGGATTTTAATTGCTGTAAAATAATAACGAACAAAATTTGAAAATTAAAATTATACAAATTTTTAGATTAATGTATTTTAATTGTTGTAAAATTTGTGTACTCACGTAGAGCCGACACTCTTTGTGCAAACAACTCCATAAATTACTCTTGAGACTATTCTGTATTCTCCCATATTATCAGGAAAATTATGATTATTTTTGTCTTCTTTTGTAGAATTTATTTTTTTTAATCATAGTTGTAAATTTTAAAACTAGCTGTAATATCTATTAATTATATATTTATATCCTATTGATTTCTACTGATTTTACCGAATTGTCATTAATTTACGAACTGGAGTAGCCCAACTGTTGTTTGGCACATTTATATGTAAGAATAATTTTCTGAAAAAAAAAACGAAAGGTAGAAACAAATGAAACAAACAAGAAATTTGGAGGCCCAGCTTCGAAATACCAATCTATAGATTTTGTTAAAAAGTGGCATTTAGAGATACTTCTTCTGACGACCCTTTATCAATTATCATACACTGTATTACATTTTCGAAATGTTAAATCGCATGCTTCAGCATCCGCACATTTCATGTACAAATTATTCCGAGAAAGGAATATCAGCAAGATCCTCTCTATAGGGCACAGCCTCGTTCTCACCATCTCCATTGCATTTGTGCACCCCCTTCTCCATTTCGATTTGAACCAAGTCAGATCCAGTTTTAGATGTGACAACATTGTCTTTACGAACTGTCAAGTAGCCAACGGCAATGATGTAGATCGCCATGAGGGGAAAAACAATGGCGCCCATCATGACACGTCCAGCTTTCGGCAAACTGCTATTAATCAACCAGTCGACGAAGCTGGTGCTTAGGAAGTAAATGTTTATGCCAATTATCATCAACCCAAGTGCCCATGATATTATTATTACCTATAGTATTTGCATTATTCAAATATTGTTAGATTTAAACTTGGCCGAAAGAAAGGAGAGAACAATGATGCTTTTATTCTTATTATTTCGTGCATGGTACTAAGTACTAACCAAGATTGAATTTCTGTGGGGCCCCATCTTGGTGGTGCTGCTGCTGAACTTGAGAAGAGGGATGAGAGCGAATGGTAACTCGAAAGATAATATCATCTACAAAACAAACACTTCTGAATCAGATCAAAGTCTAAATGACTTAATTAATCAAGTCAGTTTCTTTAATTTCTTAAAATTTGATTACCGATGCTATAATTATAAGGCGACCTGCACCCGCAGAGCCACCAATAATTGACACTATTAGGCTAGGTGCTATAGCAATGGTACGTGTCATGAGATTTTGTTGCCAGTTTTTCATCCTTATGTCCAGAAATCCCTGTTCAAATCATCCATCATCAACAGTTGTAACAATTTTCTCAAAGCCAAAAAGTAGTTATTCCTAAGATAAAATGAATGAGTTCTGTTAATTAGATAATGATTTTACAGTTTACCTGCATGACATACTGACCAGCATACGTACCAGTTATGGTTGAGCTCTGGCCGGATGCCAACAATGCAATTGCATAGACGAGTGAGCTTGATTTACCAAGCACATTCTGAAATTAGCACAAAAAAAAAAAAAATTGATATAAGCATGCAAACTATTTTGTGGATACTAAGTATATGATCCAGGCATAACCAGAAAAAATATTATTAAAGTAAAATACAATCATATAGCATGCAACAACCTCATATATTTTTTTATGGTCATGATATGTGCACCATATAGATCATGCCTATAATGTTGGATTTAAAATGATTTTTTTTAATGTAAAGAAAATCATAATTTTATGTTTGGTCATTCTCAAAATTGTCAAAGTTATCAAGCGATCCTTGAATTTTTTTTATGGTAAATGCAACAATGCTCTGCTTTATTGTTTTGTTTAAAAGACCAGTTGATAGGAATTAAACAAAGACATAGGGGATTTTACCTTAAGCAAGAAAGAAGCAGAATTTAGGGTAAGATCATTACATCTGTCTGCACTTTCGGTAGAAAGATCACTGGCTCCACATACTGTACCAGAGACGGATACCACTGCGATATTAATGAGTAATGCAACAAACAACGCAAACCCGCTCTCAATAAGAAAGAATCTACAAGCATCCTGAGAGGAAAAAAAAGTACCAACATTAAATGGATATGAATTGCAGTGATTAAAATAAGCAAACAGAAGGTACACAAATTCTGGAGCTCACATTAATTCCCTTGACAGATGGTGGGGTTTTCCTTGATAGCACCAGAGCTGAATGCAAGAACAAATTGTGCCTACACAAACATTCAAATTAAAACAAAAAAAAGGACAAAAACAGTTGAGAATAGATATGTTGGAATCCTTAACGGAATTCATTCTCATAGTCAAAAGTATGCGTTAAATCTTACGGCATGACAAGAGCACCGAGCAAGGCTATTGCATCAGCCGTTGCACCGCTTCCGTTGAGCTTGGGCACAAACAACCCCTTAATGACCTCAACTGCAGGGGGCTTGACATAAGCCATCTCACCAAAAAAACAGGCGGCCATAACGAAAACTAGCATTGATATCAACAACTCCAGCTTCCGCACCTTACAGATTTAACAAAACATAAGGTCTAATAGTTAATTGCTGTGAATACAATGTAAACCCCAACTGTGAAGTGAACAAGAAAGCTGGCCATGTCACAGTAAATGCAAAGTTAATTAATACGAGTCATAGGGATACGAATGCGGTGCCGAGCAAGCAGTAAAATACCAGTAGGTTTTGCTCTCTTTACTGATCATATAATTTGGGAACTATCGTATGCTCTACTATCACAGTACTAGTGCATAAATTAACAACATCGTACACTTATAAAAAGTGACTTGGACATTCCATGGAACACCATATGTGCATAATTAGGATATAAGACAAAAGAGCAGCAACTAAGGGAAGGAGATGCTAGTAATTAAGTAGTTCAATATTAAAAATGGGCTATATCAGGCCGAATTAACCTTGCAAAACCCAATAAAGGAAAAAAGTCCAATATCTTTTCTTTTGTGGAATTTACAACGAGCAGTAAGTAAAGTTACCCCATATCGTTGTAAGCCCAAAAGAAGAAGAGTGCTGGAGCCGGTGATGAGAACGCCGACCCAGATGGGAATGTGAAATAGTATGTTGAGAGCGAAAGCTGTTCCAATCACTGTACCATGACGACATGAAATAAATTATTTCAAGGCTTACACCACATCCACATGTCACATGTGTACGCGCAGTGGTATTTATAATTTATATCTCTGGGTATTCGTCACGGAATGTTTACAATTTAGCATGGATTATTAGATATATAATGTAACTGTTAGTCCAAAAGAGCTGATTAAAGCCTCAACCTGTATTTTACTTTTTCTTTTTGGCAAAACTTAGAAGATGGGAAAAAAATTTAAATTTACTACTTTAAACAAATTAAAATAACATTAAATAAATTGAATGATTACTACAATAATTAAGATATCTTGAATCTAGCTAGGAAAGGTCCACAGCGTCGTATATATTTAAGTTGAATTAATGAATAATATCTATGTTACTCGGATTCGGCATTTTGACAACGTATCCCGCGTCGGACGCGTATACGACACGGATACGTGTGCGATACGTATCTAACGCGCCACTTGGCGTATCTGAGTATATTTAATCAGATTGACTGTTGGACACGGTCAAAGATACGATATTTGCACTGTCGGACACGAGTACAGATACACGTATCCGTAAAATGAGTCGCACACATGCGGCCACACCATGTGATGCATTCATCAAGTTTTTATTTTCCGACGCAACCTATGCCTTATATACTCTCATTTGTATGTTCAATTTTCCTTGTGGGACTAAGAAATTACTTTCAAAACCGGACAGCTGAACTGGACTTTTATTGTTGGGCCTTCGTTTCTACGCATAAAATGGAGGGTATTGTAATCAGACTATGGTTGTAATAATATATGCATCCATATTAGGTTTCCTCAATGCAAAATGATTATTCCTAAATAATATGATTATGATTATGAAGAAAAAAGAATTGGGTTTAATAAAATATATAAATTAGGTTTTTAATTACAAAAAATATTATTTTAATTATTTTATATATACAGCCGTATCCGAGTTTTTTGAAAAATATCGTATCCCCGCACCCGCATCGTATCCGACACGATACCCGCACCCGCACCCAAGTAACATAGATGAATATATAGCAGGAGTTGATGAGCTCTAGTGCTCTACAATAAGCTTAAAATTTTATGAATTAATTATCAAAATAAGGTATATTCTGAAACCTTCTGGGATATCTGCTGCGATAACTGCCACCTCAGCAAGCAGCCATAGACAGTATCTGATAAATCTGAGGTATTCGTGTTTGCATAATTCAGCTAGATGTCTCCCTGCAATATACCGATAAATGTAAATCATAAACAAGTGCAATTAATTGACTTTACTACTGCCAAAGGGAAAAAAAAAATTTTGTGCATTTGAACGTTATTAGCACCTGTCACCACACCAAGATTAGCCGCTAATGATTGAATGATCAGGGCGAAAACTAAACCGATCAAAATAACCCACAGGAGCTACAATTTTTCAACACAAAAAGAAAGAAGAATAGCAAAGTTGCGTTTAGTTTGATGGACTTTGCATGATTAATTGATGTAAAAGGAAACAATAAAGTATTATGGAAATTTCACCTCATACTTGTGATTGGCTCCAGCTTGGAGATCAGTTTCCACTGTTTCAATAATTCAAATCAAGATTTATCATACACAAATTTGAACAAACATATTATTAGAGTTTTATATATAATATTGACTCATATACACACCAATCAGTCTGAAATGTGTCAATTTTGAGGAATATAAGGAGCTTTCGTTTTATATAAAGGCATGCATGCATGCATGCAAGGAGCAAATTTTTGCAAATTGAGATCACTGAGGTGCAGTGATGGGGAAAAACACTTACAATTGCCGGGGTCCAGATATGCCAAAGAGACGAGGAAGCCGGGCCCCACATGTGCTAAGAATCTTTTCCACCTTGGTTTCTGCTCAATATATGTCACTTCGTCATGTGACTTATGTCAATTCATACAAATTAATTGGTGAGTACATATACACTGTAGTTTTCTTCCTCTCTCGCTAGAGGTGGCCAGTGCCCAAACACATATTATTTCCCTGTCCTTTTCTTTTCACAATCCAAATTAAATTTTGGTTGTTTCTTGAAATACCAAGACATTACACAAACCATGTACAAAAATTGACTGCATCCTGGCAAGGTCAACTGTATTATTTAGTGCTTGAAAATAAACCAAGTTAAACCTAAGAGTCACAAAGACAGAGAGACAAGGTGACCTTGACAAGTTGTTCATCTAATTTGCTGTTCTCAGTATCAAATCCCTCTTTCTCTATATGGATTGAGACATCTTCTACTGCATCAGCGGCAGCAACTCTTTTGCTGCTAATTTTTCCACTCTCTCTGTCCTCTCTACTGATCTCCATTACTTAAAGTGTGGCTTGTACTTCCTTATAAAATGAAGCAAGCTCCGTTCCATATATATAGCAGAACTAGTCCTGCACCTGATCTTCCGTGACACTAATTATATATTCTATGTGTGGGCAGATTCTGATAACATTAGACATATTACATGAAAGGTCTTACAATTTTGTAAATACAATTGATGTTCCCAGATGAACAGCTGATGAATCAAAACTAAAGTATTGGCTATATGAATCAATAATCCATGTTTCCAGCTTAAAATACAATCAATTTCATTAGTTATTGGCTATATGACAAAGAATTCAAGTATTTTTATAAAACGTATATTTTTTTTCTTATGAATCAGTAATGTACACTAATTTGTTATAATACTTGCTATGCGACAACACTTTTATAAGGTGCGCATTTTTTTTGTGATGAATTAATAATATATGAATAGGTAATTTAATAAAGAACTGATGGCATATCTTCAACAATAAATAAAATATTGCCTAGAAATTTATAAGAAAGAAGATGGCACATCACTATCTCTTCCAATAAGATATGATAAGTTAATGAAAAGCTTATACCAAGTACAGTAGATATGTTTAAATCATAAACCGTGTCCAATAACTTCTACCAAGTAAAATAGAATAAAAAGGATTTTGACAGAGCAATTTCAACTTTAATTATGCAATTTATAGTGCAGGCAACTAATTTTACATTTACCAACTAAAGAATTGGATCTGAGATTTTGAAAAGTTAGATCAATACTTGATGAGGAGTCGAAGAGAGAAACCCGTGTATTTTGTTAAAGAAGAAGAGGTGATGGTAAGGGGAAATTTTTATGAATGACAAAAATGTCCCTGACAATTTTAAAAAAGACAAAAGAGCCTCTGAAATTTTAAAAAGAGCACAGCTATAGCGGTAATTGGACTGCCGTAATATCTCAGGCCTATAGCGGCAATAGCATTACCGCTATAGCCCCCTATAGCGGTAATGCAATTGCCGCTATAGGCCTTTTTTTTTTCTTCTTTTCGGACTGACGAACTGACACCAATTTGAATTCGTTTTTTGAAGAAAAGGTGTTTTGGATTTTCCTCTATAGCGGCAAATGTAATGCCGCTATAGGCTGAATCATTTTTTTTCCCTCACAGAACGTTTTATTGAATAAATGCAAAATAGATGTTGTCACGTTGATCTCATAATCAGAGCAATGCTTTCTACATAACTTTTTCTCTTTGTTGAAATATAGGAATCTTTGTAATTAATGAAACACATATATACCAACTTTTAAAAAACCCGCCCCAAAATGTGAGTCTCATGAATTCTAGATGTTTTAAGTATAACTAATTAATGTTGTGCAATATATGCAGTCATTAATTGTTTCTAGTCTTAACATTATCTTAGCAGTTATTAAAAATATCACTTGACAATTATTTATTATGAATTTTATAACAACATGTATTAATAATAGTTAACTTTTAAGTTTAAATTCAACCTTGATGGTATCATCTTACGGTGCATAAATCATGCATATTAAAATAATAAAATTTAAAGTAAAATCCACTGTCCATAAAAAAATTCAAATTTTATTTATCTAAATTAATAGTTTTTATGTAAAATCAAATAAAAGTTTCACAATAAGAAAATTGGTTTAATCATAAATGCATATTTATTTTCTAAACTTTTGATTTTTATTTAAATTAATTTAAAAATCTGTTATTAGGATTGTCAATAACATTGCCTGGTGAGTGGTGATCATTGATTCATCGCCAAAGACAAAAACATGCTAGGCCTGTTTTGTTTGCCTCCTATATATCTCCATTTAAAACCCAAGGACTTCATCCTCCCTCCTATAGCGGCATTACATTTGCCGCTATAGAGGAAAATCCAAAACATCTTTTCTTCAAAAAACGAATTCAAATTGGTGTCAGTCCGTCAGTCTGAAAAGAAAAAAAAAGGCCTATAGCGGTAATGCTATTGCCGCTATAGGTCTGAGATATTACGACAGTCCAATTACCGCTATAACTGTGCTCTTTTTAAAATTTCAGAGGCTCTTTTGTCTTTTTTAAAATTGTCAGGGACATTTTTGTCATTGATAAAAATTTTCCGATGGTAAGTGACACTTTGGTTATATTTTTATCTTGGCGAAAAGCAGTAACCCTAGATCTGGTAAAACTAATCAAACGATGATGAATATGAGATATATAAGGATAATAATAATTGAATATATATATCAATATGTGAATTCATATATACTCTACTTACGTATGCACAACTGGCTTGACATTGTCAGTTATTCGCACATGATCCTTAATTTACTTATTATCTTAGACTAAGAAATTAAAGGTTCTTCTCTCCCTATTAATAAATTGATGAATTATATTAAGAAATTGAGACGGCACAGATATTGCGTCTCCTTTGCTACAAGTGTAAGGTCGCCGCACATATATATATGTGTCTTCATGATGTTCTCATACGCCTACTTTAAGGATTATATATTATTAGTAGAGAATGGCTGTTTAAACTAATTAGTTAACTTGGGAGTTCTATCAAAATAGTATGATTTTGTTAATGAGTTGGAGTAGCTAGGGCCGGCTATGTAGTTATATGGAGAAAGACACAATAGTTGTTATATGAACTTTGAAATACAATTGATGTCATCAACATCTCTTTTTTCCAAGATAATTTCCAGTAGCGACAAGATAAGGTTTTCAAGTGATCTCAAATGTGTTGAAATTAGTTTTAAATTAATCTCACTAACAAAACTTCTCTTTTAAATTAAAATCATTAGTGAGTTTTAAAACTGATTAATTAGAACAATAGATTTTTGGTCTACTTTACGACGGAAAACTTCTACAATATAAATTTTAAATCTTGTAAGTTTATTCTATAGGAATCTAAGAGGTTGAAAATCATTGAAAAATGATGAGCTCATCAAATAATGTATTTTTTCACTAATATTTTTTTTAATACAAAGGAGAATGAAAATTTAAAAAAGTTAGAAGATATATAAAAGAGTTAGGCTTGCAGAGTACATAAAATAGATGTATACTTGTCGTCTAGAGTTAGTATGATTTTACAAAAATTTTAAAACAAATACCTCTGATGCGATAAAAAACATGTAACTTTACTCATAAAAAATAACTTCAGAAAGGCATTCAAGAATTTTAATTAATAATAACAAAACTTAATTTATAGGTCATGAAGTGGAAAAATTCACCCAGAAGATAAACATTATATATGGAGCATATGGCAGCCACGTAGACAACTTCCATTTGATTTAATTGTCACATTTATCTATAATATTTGAAAGGTCATAAACCTTGTGGTTTAGGTAATTCTCTGTACATCACTCCTTAATTTTTTTTCCTTTTATTTTATCCCTCTTGCGCCAATATTTTTTTTATTATTTTTTTTTGATCAAAGTCCGTAGGCACCCCACCCCAATTAATTCTTATCCCAGCGAGAATCGAATCCAGGTCTTTCCGTAGAAAGCCATACGTCTCTACCAACTGGACTAGCCAGCGGAGACCTCTTGCGCCAATATATTGCTGAATTGATGCACTTATGTTTTTTTAATCTGCTTGGAGAAAAGCCGAACGTGCAATTTAGGAGAAAGTTTAATATGCACTATAGACTATAGTGCATAGGGCACTCCGTGCACCGCGGACTTTTTCGAGAGTATTTTTGTAAATTGAAAAATCTAATTTAACCAATCTAATCTACATTTTGAAATCTAATAGAAAACCAAATTTTACAATTTTTTAGATTTTGGTACTATTTTTTTCAATTTTTTTTAAAACATGCCAATTTTGGAAAATTGTAAATAGTACAACATTCCAAAAATGACATGTTTTAAAAAATTCAAAAAAATAGTAATAAAATCTCAAAAATTGTAAATTTTGGTTTGGTATGAGATTTCAAAATGTATATTAAATTGGTTAAATTATATTTGTCAATTTACAAAAAAATTTCTGAAAAAATTCGTGGTGTACGGAATGCCCTATGCACTATGGTGCATATTAAACTTTCTCATTTTATTAATAGTAAAAAAACCGTACAAGATTAAAATTTTCTTTGGAAAGAAACTACACAAGCAAATATATATATTTTTAAGATAAATTGGGGTCAAAGTCTCCCAGCTTATTTTTAAATTAAATGTCTATAAAAGATGCCACCCGGGTTTCGAACTGCGATCTTTCCCTTAAAGTACATTGCTCATTACCACTAGATTAAGAACTAGTTCTTTACACAAGTAATTAATTCAGTCACAGAAAAAAATAAAAATCTGTGTTAATCCAATGTCCATGCGCTCTTATTCTGCTTTAAAGTTTTGGCTCAGTATCACTGTCTTTCAAGAAAGGACCTAGGACAGAGTTAGATTCACCGACCAAAGACGGAGTAAGAAAATTATGATAGGAGGACAAAATTTTAAAAATTGAACAATTAACTAGAAACTTATTTATGAAGAAGAATATTTCTTTTTTGAATCAAGTAATTCATATTTAATTAGGGAACAAATTAAAGAAAATTTCTAGAATTTGCAAAGGTTTTTAATTAGATGACGCAGCGAGTAACGCAAGAAAAACTATTTTTAGTTAGAAAAACATAAACTAGAAAGAAAAGATTTTTAATATTTTATATATATCCTCCGGTTAAAAGATACATCCAACCTTTTTATAAGGTTGGTTCAGTTTACATTGGTAAAGAAAGTAAAATAACTGCTACTAAAATAACTGAAAATAAAAAATAACTGCTATCTTAATCTGAAAAGAAAGAACTTAATCAAACTTTTCAGTTTTTCAGTGGGAACGCCTCTTTTTCTTGTCAATTTGGGCCAGGTATGCCTCAGCAACCTGATCCACATCATTAGAGGCATGCAGATATATACTCATGCATGTATATAAATGTATTTTGTGAAGTATATAATAATGGAGAAATAGATGAGTTGCCGTACGGGTACAAGAGGTCACCAATGGTTAATTCCTTTTCTGAGAGTTCTGTTGAGTTAACACTTAACAATCTAATATTTTGACCATAATTAGAAGGAGTACGTACGTATTCTCCAGAGTTTCATCTGTTGCATATTTTTAGATTGTGAATAAATAAATCTATATGCATTAATGTGTTGACAATTAAAACATGTTTGTGTATTTATATCTTATAATATTCGAGGTGACCACAGTACGTAATTTGAACAACTTATCTTCTCTGCCAAGTGCCAGCTGGCAATATTTTTGTGTGGGTTTGACTACTCTCCCAGTTGGACTATCTTACTTGGGTGCAGGTGCGGATATCGTGTCGGATACGATGCGGGTGCGGGGATACGACATTTTTTAAAAAACTCGAATACGGCTGTATATATAAAATAATAAAAAGTATATATTTATATGTATTGTAATAAAAAAAACTAATTTATATATATATTATAATTTGGAGTATATGAATTTTTTTAATAGATTGAACTATAGCATTAATTTTTTAAATAGCACTACGCGAAATTTCGACTTCTGTAACGGTTAATAAAAGGCATTTGTAACGGTACACGTAACGTTACAGTAGCCCCCGTTACAGAATGTCTAATAACCGTTACAGATCTATAACGGTTATTATCTAATAACCGTTACAGAAGCCAGTCTTCTGTAACGGTTATTATCTAATAACCGTTATGGTATTGTGGACGGAAATGTGGTTACGGTTTTATGGAGAACATTTGTAACGGTTAATAGATAATAACCGTTACAGAAGACTGGCTTCTGTAACGGTTAATAGATAATAACCGTTACAGAAGACTGACTTCTATAACGGTTGTTAAATAATAACCGTTATCCTATTATTGACGAAAATTACATTTACTATTTTTTTAGATCCAGTGTAACGGTTATAACCTAATAACCGTTACAGAATCCAGTCTTCTGTAACGGTTATTAAGGAATAACCGTTACATATATTGTTGATATAAAAAATGAATTTATGAATTCTGTAACGGTTATTCCTTAATAACCGTTACAAAAGACCTCCTTTTTTTTTGGATTTCGCCTGTTTTATTGGCTAGTCCAATTTTGCTAGCCGAATTGGTACCAAATTGGTACCCAATTTACATCATACAATCCAACATGCAGCAGACAAACATATATCATGTATATATTTAATGTCACATATATATACCAAGCACAAAACATATATCAATATGTAGCAAAAATTAACAAAGTAATTATACATAGAGTTAACACCAAATCAAGTCAAAATTCTCCTAAAATAATACCCCATACATGAAGTCCATAACCTCCGAAACGACTGCATCAACGTCTTCGTTTTTATATGGTTGTCCAACCGGCTCGATATACTGCAATTTGATCATTAACAATTGATAAAGTCAAATAATTTTGTAAACCCTAAGCCCTAAACCAATAAAAATATGAAATTCTAAAATAATAAATCGGCTTAACAATACCTCAGGGAATTCTCCGACCGTAGTCCAACTACTTAATATTGCCCTCATGTTGAGCATTGTGAAATATCCACACTCTGTGCCGCCCCTTTGTATCGGTCCCTAATTAAGATTCCAACAAAAGAAACACAATTTTTTTTAGTTAATTTCAATTTCACAAACAAATAATATCTTAAACTGATAAGTTCTGTACCTTAATTCGGTACCAATCAAATCCTGTTCTGCTCTTTTGGCTATATCTTCCGGCTTCCACTAAATACCGCTTGTATACCCTGCATGAATCTAAATAACAAAATACATTAACATAAATCTAAATCCTAAAACTAGTGTTCTTCATCCGATAAACACAAATCTAAATCCTAAAACTAGTGTTCATCATCCGACAAAACTATAACTTCATCATCTGATATTTCAATGACTTCTCTCCACTCTGTGTACGGTGCCACAAGCTTGTCAATAAAAAGCTTGAAAAACATTGCATGTTGTTCATATTTTGAGAGGCTTGGTTGGCCTTGGTTTTGAGAGGCTTGGTTTTGGTTCGTTTGATTTTGAGAGGATGGATTGGCACGAATTTTGCGCCTAACGTATACTCGTTCGATCGGCTTTTTTCCCTTTGAATTTCTTCCTTCACCTTTCTCCATTACTACCTAATTAAAACACCATATATAATATATATTAATGTTGGCGCAAAATAATTCATAGTACCTAATTAATATATTGAAACATAGATAAAACATCAATTCTTACACAAATTAAGGTTCACACATCATAGACAATAATTTAGATAAATAGATAATAGCCTAAGGTTCAAAAATTACATATTTAGCAATGTTCATACAAAATAGCATAGATAATTATTAAACTCTAATTTCACTCATTCTCTTCCTCCACTATCTCCTCTGGCACCTCCTCTGGCACCTCCTCTGGTCCCTCCTCCCCATCCGCAGTTGTTCGTCCGCAACCAACTGGATAGCGCCTCACAGCAGATACAGACCGCCTAGGTAGAGGGTTATCTCGCATCCACTGAGGCACATAACTCTGACGAGTGACATCGAACTCCCGCTTGGTATCCGGCTTTGTCTCCGTCTCCTTCTTGGTCACATCTGTATTTTTCTTGTCCTTTGTCACAGTTTTTCCCTTATTCACCTTAGGATTGCTACCTTCGGCTTTGTCCATTTATTCTAATAATTTGATTCAATTCTAATAATTAATTTAATCATAATTAATCAATTCTAATAATCAATTCCATTAATCAATTGTATTAAACATTTCTAATAATAAATTCTAATAAACATTTCTAATAAACATTTCTGTCCCTATTAAGCATTTTGTATATTCACAATTCTGTCCCTATTATTTGCAAAATAGTCCCTAAAACAATTAAAATTATGCAAAACAGTCCCTAAAATAGCCCCAAATTAAGCAAAACAGTCCCTATTAAATCCTAAAATTATGCAAAACAGTCCCTAAAATTAAGCATTTCCCCAACATTTTGCATATTCACAATTCTGTCCCTATTATTTGCAAAATAGTCCCTAAAACAATTAAAATTATACAAAACAGTCCCTAAAACAGTCCCAAATTAAGCATTTCAGTCCCAAATTAAGCAAAACAGCCCCAAATTAAGCAAAACAGTCCCTAATTAAGCAAAACAGCCCCAAATTAAACAAAACAGCCCCAAATTAAGCAAAACAGTCCCTAATTAAGCAAAACAGCCCCTAATTTAAAATTTCAGAGAAAGGGGGTTTACTTTCGAGAGAGTGCTGTCGGGGGCAGAGAGGGAAAGGTGGCTGTCGGAGTTGAGAGAGCAGAGATCTGTAAGGGAACAGAGAGAGGGGACAGAGAGGGAGAGGCGAGTCAGTGAGTCAGTGAGGGAGAGAGGAAGAGGGGAGTCAGTGAGGGAGAGAGGAAGAGGGGACAGAGAGGGAGAGGGAAGAGGGATTACCTGAGAGGGAGAGGAAGAGGCGAGAGTGCTTCAGAGAGGAAGAGGCCGCGAGTGCTTGAGAGACAGCGAGTGCTTGAGAGAGGCCGCGAGTGCTTGACAGACAGCGAGGGAGAGATCTAGGGTTTGGAGATAGAGCTCAGGGTTTTAAGCTTGAGAGTGTTTTCGAGTTTGGAAAGAAGTGACGAAACAGCGGCTAGATGGTGTATATTAAAAAAACGTTTGATATTATGTAACGGTTATTAGCTAATAACCGTTACAGAAGATCAAACGTTTTTAATATATATGACATTCTGTAACGGTTATTAGACGTTTTTAATATATATGACATTCTGTAACGGTTATTAGACGTTCTTAATATATATGACATTCTGTAACGGTTATTAGCTAATAACCGTTACAGATTAAACTCTTCTGTAACGGTTATTAGCTAATAACCGTTACAGATTAGTTTAATTTTTTTTTTTTGCTTTTTGTTTGTTTTCGTAAGCCTTCTGTTCAACAATTTTAAACTTTAATTTAGAACAATTTTAAGTTTAATTTAGAACAATTTTAAGTTTAAATAATAAGTTCAACAATTTAGAATGTTAAACAAAAATTAAAAATAAATTAGCTCATAAATTAGCACATAAATTAGCACATATATGTTAAATTTCACCAATTAATGACCTGCAAAAAATAAAAATAAAAATAAAACTATTAATATATATAACAATTTAGCACATATATGTTAAGAATAATTTATATTAATTTTTTTAACTCACATGTTATTATGTAGCTACTTTCTTTTTTTTCCTTCGCGTGTCGACCCACACGCCTTCGGTGTTATCTGTACGCCTACAACTGATCGATACTGGCTGTGATGTATCGTCGATACCGATAGAAAAAGGAGGTATTTCCTCGAAGTGGTCGTATGCTTCTTCATCTACGACATCACCAACGCCGACAATACGTCTTTTTCCTGAAAGTGGCAAGTAATAAATAAGATGAACATTTCTACTCAATAAGGTGAACATTTGTACTTAAATAAGATGAACATTTACCTTGAAGCACAACATGTCTTTTCTTATCCGCCGGATCTTGAATGTAAAAAACTTGCAGTGCTTGTTTATTTGCAAGTATAAAGGGATCGTCTCGATAAGCCCTTTTAATGAAGTCAACAGTTATAAACCCCATCTTGTCTTTTTTAACTCCACCGTGACCGTTGTCGATCCATGCACACTTGAATAAGGGTATCTTAAATTTCAAGTAATCTAGTTCCCAAATCTTCTCGATCCACCCATAATAAGTAGCCGGCCTAACATTATCACTAGATAAAGCTACAACAGTGACTCCACTATTTTGCACGGCACTTTTACCATCCTGTTTCCTTGTGTACCAGGTAAATCCATTCAAGTCATACCCTTGGTATGTCTCGACCACGGCATCAGGACGTCTTGATAACCATTTCACGGTTTCATCGACCTCTGTTCCTTCTTTCAAATGGGACTGTACTTTATCTTCTAGCCATTGGACAAATTTTATTTCATGCTCTATGGTAATCAAGTTTTCGGTGTAAGAAGGGTATTGTTCACGTAACTCGATTAGATGTTCATTGATGTAAGGCGCCACAATAGCAAGATGTTGGAGAACTTTCATATGTGCTTTGGTTCTCATTGCAAGATCCGGTATATGAGTACTAGCTCCAATTGTACCTGAAAGGTGAACATTTGTGCTAAATAAGGTGAACAAATATTGTGCTTTAAGTGAACATTTGTGCTAAATAAGGTGAACAAATATTGTGCTTTAAGTGAACATTTGTGCTAAATAAGGTGAACATTGGAAGTTAATATATAACCTTTTCCTTCAAGTCTACCCTCATGTCGAGACTTTGGAAGACCGATTGGTTGTACATCCTGCAAATAATCGGTGTAGTACTCAATAACCTCCTCGGCCACATATCCTTCCACTATGCTTCCTTCTGGTTTAGATCGGCTACGAACAAGCCTCTTCAATTGACCCATGGCTCTTTCGAAAGGATACATGTATCGTAGAAATACAGGACCACACATTTTTATCTCTCTAACTAAATGAATGGTCAAATGCACCATGGAGTCAAAAAACGATGGCGGAAAGTACATTTCCAGCTCACATAGGGTTAGTACAACACCTTCTTGTAACTTGTCCAAACTATTCGGATCAATCACTTTAGAGCAAATGGAATTAAAGAAAAAACACAACTTAGTGATGGTTTTCCTCACTTCTTCCCTTAGAATTCCTCGAATTGCGACCGGAAGTAACTGGGTCAATAGGACGTGATAATCACGTGACTTCATACCAAGTAATTTGTTGTCCTTAATAGAAACATTTCTTGATATATTCGAGGAATAACCAGTAGGAACCTTAATAGATTTCAGGCATTCTAATAAGCTTTTTTTTCTCTTGCTTTGATAAATTAAATTGTGCTGCAGGCAGTCAAGTTCGGCTTTTTTCCTTATCTTGTGCCGCTAGTTCTTGCCGGATCCCCATTTCAACCATGTCCTTCCTCGCATTTACGTCATCTTTAGTTTTCCCTTAAATTTCCAATATGCAACCGATCAAAGCTTCACATATGTTCTTTATTATGTGCACCGCATCTAAGCAATGCCTAATCTCCAAACTCTGCCAATATTCAAGATTCCAGAATATAGACTTCTTCTTCCATATCCCCTTGGGTATCTCATTTGCAAATTTCTTACCAAATTTTATATTAATGTCCTTCACCTGTCGATACACCCCTGAACCGAATAACGGTATTGGGGCCTTGTCTTTTTCTACAGTACCGTCAAATCTTTCCTTGTCTCGACGGTAAGGGTGATTGCGGTTCTTAATAAACCTCCGGTGTCCCAAGTAAACATTTTTTCTGGAGTTTTTCAGGTACATAGAATGGGTGTTTTCCATGCAAATAGGACACACTTTCGCTCCTTTATTCCTATACCCTGACAGGTTTCCGTATGCAGGAAAAACATTTATTGTGCAAAATATCATGGCACAGAGGTTAAACTCACTTCTAGAGTGTGCATCATATATTTTCACTCCATTCTGCCACAATTCACCAAGGTCATCTATTAATGGAGCCAAGTACACATCTATATCATTACCTGGTTGCTTGGGACCAGAAATCAACAAGGGCATCATCATGTATCTCCTTTTCATTCATAGCCAGGGAGGAAGATTGTAAATACACAACAAGACCGGCCACGTAGTCTGCCGGCTACTCATGTTGCCGTAAGGATTCATCCCGTCTGTACATAAATCCAATCTCAAATTTCTAGGTTCACTGCCGAAATCTTCAAATTCCCTATCTATATTTATCCAATCTGGAGAGTCTGCTGGGTGTCTGAGCATGCCATCGCCTTTTTTCCTGCAGTCTGCGTGCCATCTTAACAATTTGGCATCCTTCGCGTTAGAGAAAAGCCGCTGGAATCTTGGTATTATTGGTAGATAAAACACCACTTTTGCAGCTGGTCCCTTACTACCTTCATCTTCAATTTGATCGTCCCTCGGTTTATACCGTGACGCATTACACTTTGGACATTTATGCAAGTCTCCGTACTCATTCCGGAATAATATGCAGTCATTTGGACATGCATGAATTCTCTCAACTCCAATTTTTAAAGGACATAACATCTTTTTAGCCTTATAAATTGAATCTGGCAACTGGTTATCTTTTGGAAGAAATTCTTTATGTAATAGTTTGAGCAAAGATGTGAAACTTGCATCACTCCATCCATTTTTGGCTTTAAGATTAAACAGTTTGAAAACAACATTAAGTTTTGACAATTCACAACCAGGATATAGAGCTATTTTATCTTCTTCACGTAACATACCAAAAATTTCAACATTATCAATAAAATTTTCATCCACATTGTTCACAATTTCATCTAAATCGGCATTAAATTCTGAGTTATCTACATTTCTATCATCATCTACATTCTCATCATCAAATACATTGACATCATCAATTTCATCATCCAATGATACATTTTCTTCCTCATACACAGAATCCAATACATTTGTGCTAGTACTATCCCCCCCATTCTCTCCATGGAGTGTCCACCGACTATAATCCGGTTGAAATCCATTTATAATCAAATGAGCCTTCACTTCTTCAAAATTAGACCACTTCAACAAATTTTGACAAACACGACAAGGACAATACATTTTATCATCTTCTTTCATTTTCAAATTCTCTTTAGCACAAACAATAAATTCTTCAAGTCCTCTAAAAAATGTAGACGAGCATCGATTACTTGAGTACATCCACGTCCGATTCATCTGAACAATAAAATTTATGCAAATTATTAGGGTTTCGGACCAATTTGTCATATTAGGTTTTCGGACCGGTCACCATCCTAGCCCGCTCTTTGGATACTCTGTCTCATTAGCGAGCGTACGTTAGATGCAATGTGCTATCTGAGAAAAATTCGGCAGCATTTCCCCTTATGTTCCCTGAATACGCCAACACACGATTGCTCGTGCGTACGTATCCGTGGGAACACAAGGGAAATGCCGCCGAATTTTTCTCAGACAACACATTGCATCTAACGTACAACTCGCTGTCCTAAATGAGACAGATCGTATCCAAAGAGCAGTACTCCCGACCGGGAGTACTATCCGAGATTAATCCCTAATGGATTAATCTCGGACGGGCAATGACCTAAATTCAGTTGAGTTCCGGTATTTGGTTCCTATATGACAATACAAAATCCATGCCTATATATATATGCAAATTATTGACGAAATGCAAATAATTTAAAAAAAGAGAAGTTCATGAAAATATACTTTAAATTGTGTGCCTTCCGATCCGTTGAATCGTGCGACTTATCCGGCCGATGTAAGATCTTCTCCTATTCAATGAGATCTTAAAATATATAAAAAAACAAAAATAACCATAAATTAATGAAAAAATCGAAATAAATAAGAAAAAAATGTAAAAATAAAAAATACGGTTCAAAATTAATTTTTTTACCTTAAATCTGTTCTCCTTCTTATTTTCTTTCTAATTATTATTTTTTCAGAATTTTTAGAAAATTTTTGCTATTTTTTTGGAGTGAAGTGGACACCACAAATCGCAATAAATGAGAAGATCAGAAAAGAGTTAAGTGCGGCGCTAGCTGTGAGTTTGTTGGGATGGGGAAGAAGACCTAATTAAATACAGAACTTTTCTGTAACGGTTATTACAAAATAACCGTTACAGAATCATAAAAAAATAAAAAAAAGCCGTTACAGAATCATTAAATAATTAATAAAATTCGTCCCATATCAGTAACGGTTTTTAGTAAATAACCGTTACAAAATTAATAAAAAATAAAAATAAAACGTTAACCTTCTGTAACGGTTATTTACTAATAACCGTTACAGAAGATGGTTGATATTTATATATTTCTTTTTTTCATATCTGTAACGGTTGTTGGATAATAACCGTTACAGAATATAATAAATCTGTAACGGTTATTATCCAACAACCGTTACAGAAGGTTGATGCATTTTTTTTCCTGACCATGACGGAAATGTTATTACGGTTGTTTCATAATAACCGTTACAGATTTGTGGCGCCAATTTTCCCGCCTAATGCCTCACTATTCTGTAACGGTTATTTCAAAAACCGTTACAGAAGTGCCGTTACAGAAGGTCCTTTTTCCCGTAGTGTAGCTTGTTTAACAATATATATTTTTAAAAATTTATAATGCTTTAACCAATATCTAAATCAAAAAGCATTATGATTTATAATTGGGCTTCAGCAAGTCACTAAATATATTGTGGATTTTTTGAACGATATTAGATTATCAAATTATCATCGCAAATCAAATGGGACGATATTTTAACAAATATTTTCATTCAAGAATTTGTCCGATTTTGAAGTGGGAGGTTTAGTCCCACATGAGATATGCGACTTATTTAAGGGACGTATATATTGCATGCTTTAAGGAAGGCTGGCATTAAAGTTCTCGTGTGTCACCCCCAGGCCCCAGCGCCATGTGCGTCGAAAATGAATGACATTAATTAGTAATTAGTAATAAATAATAATTGTAATTATATCATCAAGTAATACATATGATACGGCAGAGTAGACTAACATAACTCGATACGCGTGTCCTTGACCGTATCGCTCGTACGGGATACGGCAGTAAAATGATGTATCAGGTAACATAGCAGTTGGACCATATATTTTGTTAATTTATTTGTACGGTCGATATCGATACTTTTTGATTTTGACATCAATAGCCGAATAATTGGGTAGGCCATATCGAAATTAAGGCTCCATTTGGATGGCTTCTTTCCGGAATAAGGAATAACCACTTTTTACCAATAAATTTATTTCTAACCATCCAAACTCTTCACTAAAGTTACACACTTCCCAATAAATTTACCTCTTCCCAATAAATTTCTTTCCTTCTTCCTTCTTCCTACCTTATTCTCAACACATCCAAACGGAGCCTAAATGCCTAAGTCAGGGATGGAACTTGAGTTAATTATTTGACCAATTAAGTATGTCCATATCCTTGGAACTGCAGAACTATATTTTGTGAAGTGTATATTTGGATAAACTTTATCGACCTGATCTAAATGAGAGCCTTTTTCATTTTTAACTTCTGTCCCTACTAATCTCTCTAAACATAGAATTTCGGACTTGCATATGACCCGAAATGAGCGCCTTGAGCCCTTGATGACATACAAAACTGATGTATATATAGATACAAATGGGGTGGAGCAGGTGGCAATCGTATTCCGGAAAGTTTGAATTAATATTTCTGCTACTATTGGATTTCAGGTCGTCTGACATGAGATTGTTTTTTTTTTTTTTCTATAAGAAAAATTTAGCTGCCGCTGCCAAGTAATGTTGCGCCAAATAGCGGTACACCGGTACAAAATAAAAACAAAAAAGTGAAATAAAATAAAAAAGGCATATAAGAAAACAAAAAGAAAAAAAAATAACCGGCAAGTAATATGGTGCACCAACGTGGGGAGGTGCTTTGGGCAACGGTTTTTTCTCTAGGAGCAACATATTTTTTTTCAAAATGACCGAATTGCCCATCTAAATTTAGTAAATCCACCTACTAAATCTTGTCTTTTCCATTATTTCATTCATATGAATTTGTTGGCAAATGAATCGTAATTCGTTAATATACAATAAACCCAATAGGATTCAATCACCGACAGTTCACTCAATCACATATAACGAGACACTTTATTCAGATTTTTCATGGTCTTGGAGGTTAGTTTTCAGATTTAAAAGAGTACGAATATTTAAATGTTTTAGGGCTAGAGCAAGTAACTAAAAGAGGCGTATTAAATTATGCAAAGAAAACATTATATAAGTCGATATAAATTTTGTGTGCACGAACGTATGTGAGATAACAGCGGTGAGAAGAGGAGAATCCAATAGTCTATTAGCAGAAATTTAGAAGAAAAAATGTACGATTAAGGAAATAAATTAGGATAACCAATCTTAATTGATTTTGAGGATAGTTTAGACATTTAGAAAAAAAATATGTTCCTCCAAAAAAAAAATCCGTTGCCCAAAATAATTCGTTAGAGAAATACTTACACGCCGGTCACACAAAATAATTCGTTAGAGACTACAAGATATTTCAAGGACAAAATTGAACCTGAGCTCTTGTCACCTCAAAATAGTCGAATCTGATCTTGTCACCGCTAAATACAAAATTGGCATTGGCGAATTATGAGCAGTTGTTATCTTACAGATTAAGATCCTTCTCAAACGAAATTTAATTCATAAATGCTCGGGATGCATCATGCATGACATGGCCCGATAATTTTTAAAATAGTATTAAATTAATATAATATATTAAAAATAATATCAATATAATAAGTTTAATATAAATAGTATCACGAGATCGGAATCCTGGATTCCGAACGTTAGATCGGAATCCAAGATTCCGATCTAAGCTTTGATCGGATTCTGAGTTTCCGATCTAAGCTTAGATCGGAATCCGAGATTCCGATCTAAGCTTTTTAATTTTTTTATATATTATTTATTTATTTATTTAATTTATTAATTAGTTAAATAATTAGAAAAATAGATAATATATTGTAAAAATATGAAAAAAATCAGAAATAATTAAATTAAATTTTATATGTAATTTAGTATTTTTTGGGGAAATTAAATTTATTTTCATTTTAATTAATTTATTTAATTAAAATATAAATTTTTATAAATTATTTAATTAAAATATTAATTTTTATAACTTATTTAATTAAATGAATTGTACCATTTAAAAAGGATTATAAATTTTCAGAATTTGCAGGGATACAAAGGCATAATCCTTTCAGAATGTTCAAAGTTTTATTAATTCTTTCTGCATTTGCAGGCTTAAAGCTTTAAACAGGCTTAACTTTTGATAGGAAGGTCCGATTGGGGCGATCGAGGACATTCCGGAAAGCTGGCGACGAGATCTACGCATTTTACTGGGGTGAAACCCCGTAACGACCATTTTCGAGGCCAAAAAACGCTCTCTGGACCTCCAAAATCCACTTTGAAAGTTTGCAAACCTAAAAACCACTCTAAACTACTAAAAATATTTTTAAAATCATAAATTAATCATTAAAAAGAGAAATGCAGTAAATCAAGTGAATTTAGTCTTTCTTCTCCGTCTCAGTAAAACATCAATCTCGTGTGACATGAGACTCGATATGATTGTTTAATATATAATATGAAAATAATTTATACAGAGGACGACATCCGGAACGCATATCAAATGGTTGTTTAAATTAATTAAAAATTTATACTTAATTATTCATTTTTTTAATTAAATAAATTAATTAAATTTATATTTAATTAAATAAATTAATTAAAAGGAAAAAAAATTAATTTTCCCAAAAAATACTAAATTACATATAAAATTTAGTTTAATTATTTCTGATTTTTCCCATATTTTTTCAATATTTTTACAATATATTATCTATTTTTCTAATTATTTAACTAATTAATAAATTAAATAAATAAATAAATAATATATAAAAAAATTAAAAAGATTAGATCGGAATCTCGGATTCCGATCTAAGCTTAGATCGGAAACTCGGAATCCGATCAAAGCTTAGATCGGAATCTAGGATTCCGATCTAACGTTCGGAATCCAGGATTCCGATCTCGTGATACTATTTATATTAAACTTATTATATTGATATTATTTTTAATATATTATATTAATTTAATACTATTTTTTAAAATTTCGGTGACATGGCTAAGAACACCAAAACAATAGATTCTATCTTTGTTAGGGAGGCCGGCCCACTTCGTCAATCAGTAACGATGAACGAGTCTGTGTGTAGGCTCCGTTTGGATGGTACGGGAATAAGATGAATAAAGAAAGAAGTATTGAAAAGTGTGTAATTTTATGAAGAGTTTGGATTGTTTATAATAAATTTGAGAGTAAAAAAAAATTATTCTCTTATTCCCTCCCTCATCCAAACACAACCTATAATATACTAATTCGAATAGCATTAAAATTAATACAACAACAACAACTAAACCTTTTGTCCCAAACAAGTTGGGGTAGGCTAGAAAGAAACCCAATAAGAGAACACATCCAAGAACAAAACAAAACATAGAAACATACTAAAAATAAGAGTAACCATACTAATAATAATACCTATAATAATAATAGTAATAGTAGAAACCTAGACCTCGACCATGATCTAATAGAGGGCCCTAAATTAAAATTAATAAAATAATTTTATTTGTATCTCACTAGACACGGTCCTCATGCGTATTGTCTTATTTTGTCTTAAGGCTCCGTTTGGATGAGGTGTGAGAAGAAGTGAAGAAGTGGGAAAAAGTATTGGAAATTGTGTAACTTTGTAAAGAGTGTGGATTATTTAATAATAAATTTGGGCCCTTCTTCTTTTATTCTCTTCTTTCCACTCCAATCCAAACATTACCTTAGTATATAGCATAAAACACGACCAACATAATTTAAAAATGTCATTGTGTAAGAAAGTAAGAGTATTCAATAATACTGCAGCGGAAACTGTGTTTTTCCACAATCTCGAATGTTTTTCCATAAACCCTTCTCATCGTCTGAACCGCCGTTTCATGCGCTAATAGAGAGGATCATAGAATCTGACTGGTCTTGACACTATTCACAACACAAATGTCAAATCCACTACTAACATGCTGAATTCTCATATGAAATTAACGGTGATTCACTCTCAATTGAAACAGTGAAACAATGGAGTCTCTCCTTTCACCTGAAGATAAGAATCACATTAATTTTTTGTTTAGATGCATGGTGTATATAAAGGAGATGTGACATCTAGCAACTAGTGGACGCACTAGTTGCGATCAAACGGTGTGAATCCATACAACCCGCTACAAAATGTCTCCACAAATTCCAACACATTGCTTTGGGCATGACTATAAAATTGTCTAACAAAAGGCTCCACAATATTCATTATAAATTTATTTTGGAATAAATTTGATTATTTGAATATAATATCTGTGGGTGCGTTTGGATATAGGAAGAAGGAAGAAGAAGAAGGAAGAAGGAAGAAAAAAAATTATAAACAATCCAAACTCTTCACAAAATTACACATTTCCCGATATTTCTTCCCACTTCTTTCCTTCTTCCCTTCTTTCCACACCTATCCAAACGGAGCCTGTAGAATAATGGAAAATACAGTTAAATTACTCTATTTCTTTTCCTTTCTCTCCATACTACTGTTCAATTGGTGGATTAGAGTAATGGCCAACTTAAAAATACTCATTATGATATAATGATATGAATAAGAATGTAAAACGATACATAACGGTAAAAAACATTTAATTGGCTATAAAAAATTCAGTAGCTCTGAGTAAATTTCAGAATTAACCGGCCGGGACTCAGGACTGATTACTGGATGCTGGCCTGGCATTTTCTTTTGTATTGATGCATTCGTCCAATTAATTAAGATGTTGAGTGCTCAAGACTTTAAGTTTAATGTAATGAATAATGAACCGATTTCAGTTCATAATAATTCGGAATTATGTCTCTTTTAAAGTTGTATTGTCATTGCTTTGAATTTTGAATATGCGGTATAACCTGAAAAGTATGTGTGCGGCTAAATATCATTTTGGGTCCGTGTATTTGAGTTGACAAGTGTATAGGTTTTCTGTTGTGGTCCAAAGAATTCCTTTGAAATAACTCTATGCATCCATCACAAATCTTCTTTAAATCAAATTATGATGTAGAATAAAATTTTTAATCAAATTTAAATTCAAATCGTTCATTTAAAGTCATAAAATGAATTATCATGATTCAAATTCGATTATTTTTTTCCCATCGTAAAATCAATCAATTATTAAATACAAGCCGGTTCTCCTTTCAACTACAACCAATGGAATGAGCCGTCTTCAATCTTGATGAACTAGATGATAAATATACAATTTATATACGTATCACGCACCAAGGCATATAAACATTCGCAGGAACAGGTACGCGCTAGCAAACATGGCAGGTGGGACATGTACACCTTTTGCAAAAGTATTTACTTTTACTGTTTATTTATTTATTTAATTTAGGGGGCTTGAGATACTTATCAGCACGGATTATAAAGTCAAACAAATGTCCCTTTATGTAGCTATTGTATAGGAGTAATTATTTTTGTATTTATCGTTATAAAACTTTTGTGACGAACGAAACAATTGTCTAAAAAAACAAATTAACGGTCGCTCATGAAATTTCTTGTGACACCTGAACTGAAATCAGGATGTAATTATAATAAGTGTCTTCTTTATTGTGCGACGACCGACAATTAATACACATTATAACCGAAAAAAAAAGTAAAGTCGGTTATGTTGTAAAATTAAAGGGGAGGAAGAAAGAGAGAGTAAAAGAGAGATATTCTCTTCTGTATTTTTTATTTTCAGTTAATTAGATACAAATATACAACATACAATTTACAAGTCTCTACTTATAAGTAAGAAAATAAATTTTCTAATAAATAATACAGATATGTACTATCTACGATATGTATCTAATGTAATAAATGAGAATAATAAAGATGAACAATATATAAATTAATGATTTATATCCATTTATAACACTTTTCCTTTATTCATCTTTCATTATATACTATTCATATATGATATTTCAGGATCAATATTAATATGATACTTCCGGATAATTTATACTGTATCATTAAAAACCTTACCAAGAAAAATTTATTGGGATAAAAACTTGGATAATGAAAAAAGTACAGCGTGTATAATGCTTCCCCTCGTTTTGATATTATTGTATATTCTTCAATCGATTTAGACCTATCTCCTTCTTGAGTTATTCAAAAATTCTTATTGACAAAGACTTCGTGAATAGATCGGCCAAGTTGTTGCATGATTGAATTTTTTGAACATCTATTATACCATTCTTTCGTAGGTCATGTGCCGAGAAAAACTTCGGTGTAATGTGTTTAGTTTGGTCTCCTTTGAAAAGTTGATATAATGTTTCATCTCTTAAGATATCATCGAGTACCTTATCAAAAAGAGTAATATAATGTTTCATCTCTTAAGATGAAAGAAAACTCGAGTAAATTGTTACACTGATACTAATTTTTCGAAAGATTGATATAATCACAATTGAGCTACATATTTGGATTAAAAGTGGTGTTGTAAGTTTAGAAGATGTTCTAAATGGGATATTACAATCGTTTCCGTCACCAAAGCAAAATACATAGCAACTTGTGAAACAATGAAAGAAGGTTATTTGGATCGAGTTCTTAGTCAAGCTAATATGGTTCTATGCATCTCAAACCATAGATTAGTCATAAGGAAATCAATGTTATATTGGAGATTCAAGTATGATCTATAACGATATCACTTGAACTTATATGATGATGATCAAGAACATATATATAGGAATGTATATATATATAAATAGGGTCAAACAAAATTGGATAGGTTCGAGAACACATCGAACACTCTAACATAACCTCTACCTTAAGCGGTATACGAGATGCAGTTGTGCATCCATACGTGATGGACGTTTGAGTAACTTGCTTTAAGCGTATTATTTCATTCGAGGTTCGAGACATGTATATATGTAGATATATGACATTGTTCTCAATTCTTCACTGGCTAGAAGTCACTATTGATTGACTCTAGGTCAAGTGGGAGATTGTTGGAGTTATGTCCTAGAAATCAATATTGAATGACTTAATTTCTTAGTTTATGTTATTGATGATATTTGATCATTTGTTCCTAATCAGTTTGACTAATCAGTTTAATCAGTTTCTAAATTCTTTAAGTTCAGGTTTTTGGCTTAAACTCTGGTCCAAATACTAACTCTCGTTTTTGATTTGGTATAACTAAGTTTCAACCTCTAAACTTCCCCAAATTCCTAAGTTTTCACTCTCGTTTCTTGGCCTAAGATTTTAGGGTTTGCTTTAACTATTCTGTAGGATATCCTAGATTTCTCGATCTTAGGAGGGAATAAACCTCTCGGCTAAGTTCCGATTTCACCTTTTGAGTATATTACCTATCCTATGGTAAGTGAATACAATTTGTATTGAATTTAGAGAACTTTGTGCTTATCTATTAGGCAAGGCCTTAACCTAATGAGAGAACCTTCAAAACAATTCAATTTATAATCGCAAATCAAACAAATAACGCAAGCAAAGCAAAGCAACTTAGAAAAATTAGAAAACTAAATTAAACTTCATAAATCTACCAAGTCATGGTTCCTTACAATTGTCCCTAAACTAAACTACTCACTACAAGTCATACTAAACATAAAAAACAACAGGTTTCAACAAATTACACATCAAAGAAAACAAATAGAGAAAGTTTACAACAAGAAACAACATAAAATCGCTCTCAGCTTGTCTTCTGGCGGGGTCGACAGGAGACTGTTGCGGGAATTCTCTGCTATCTTCTCTCGATTTCTCTCTCTAAAAACTGATTTGGACTTTTTTTTGTGCTCTTCCCATGTTTAAATAGCCTTCAAAGACAGTTTCCATGGGTAGAGATCATGTCTGGTTCCTCCGAAAATAGGCAATGTGCTCTGCCAGAAATATCATCTTCGAATTGGGTCTGTCGGTTTGATTCAAGCGGGGTCGCCAGAAGGGACCTTGTCTGGTTTGACCATGTTCCTTTGCTCAAGTCGCTTGAATCTTGTCCTGCTCTGCTTAAACTCTACCTGGGGCCCAATTTTACACCAAATCGTCTTTGAACCTTAAAATAACAAAGGACAAATAGCAGTACCATATTTCTAACCTAAATTGCATTAAAATCTAACTAAAACACTAACATTTAATTGAAATTAAGGCAAAAAATGGTTGAATATTTCAATGTGAAACCCGTCTATCACGCAGCACGCCACCGACTCCTACACCATGGATTTTTCCTTCTTGATGCGATTCAAGAAGAGGTATCTCCATAATCCCTTTTCTCTTGGTTAGTTGATGTGTTATATGCTCGCAAGATCCTTTTTTTGCGGTTGTTTGCTTGTTCTATGTTTATTAAATGTAATAAAAATTGAAATTGTGCATCCCAACCACTTACTAACAAATTATAAAAAACTAATATAATCAATTTTTATATTATTTCACTTTCAAATATTTTACATTATTTTTTTGTTTTTTAAATTTCAGAAATACTCTTTTTTTTATTTTTTTGTGAGTTTTTTCAGAATTTATTTTTCATCAAGTTTTATGTGACTTATTATAAAGAATTCAGTTAATCAAATTTTTATTGTATGTTGCATTGAATAAGTTTGAGCATTTAAAAAAAATGAGATAGATATTAGGTCACAATACATTCACAATCGACAAATATATCGACCGCACAACCCGCGATATTCACACTATTAAATTTGTTTTTGATATCACACTAATAAATGTTAATCCTTGTGATAATGCATGATTGCTAGCTATCACGAGTCACTGACTGTACGAGAGACATTCTTTGACGCAAAGAAGTTATTCCAGATATGAACGTACATTGATGTACATACCTATGATATAACGTAAATTAATTATGAGGTCCCGAGCATTAAATCAGGAAAGGGCCCTCTAAAATACATGATGATGGCTAATTATTCAACAAGAGGTTCTATCAAATTATCACAATATATAGATGTCTGTCATTTCTGATTGTTCCCAAATTTCCTAATTGTTCATTAATTTCAGAAATCATCAATTCCATTCCAGAATGTTAGAAAAATCGGTAATTATGACTCTCAGTTATACTAAATGTGGAAGCGTGTCCGGAGATGTGTCCGGATCTCCTCTTTATTCGAGTTTTCTTCGCATCAAGTCTTCGCTGCGTGGTCTCGCTACGCCACAGACCTGTTTTCTACTATCTCTAGTGGGAATTGATTACAATCCCACACTATTCACAGCCTAAATACCAGACTCGACTGTTACGAGAACCGAAACCTCAAGATTCGGTGGAAATCTCTCTATAATGGAGACTAGATTTGTTAGAGAAGAAGCCCTAGTCTATTGTAAAGCTTCATCTAGACTAGTGTGTTTGGATCGTCTAAGAATGAAACTAGAATTAGTTTTTTTGAGTAAAAATATTATTCATAATTCTTAAACAATCGAGAATAAGTTTTTTGGAGGTGTAGGCTCTTGGGGGCAAAAATACAGTGTGTATTAGGCGTAATAATAAAATATTTGTAAATATGATCTCGATGATCATACAGGAAATGTATATTATTGTCAAAGTAAATATTCTCTTGTTAATCTTAACATGACGATTGTTGGCTACAATAGTTTTTGTTCCATTTTTATTTTTTGCCATAACTAAGTATGCCATAAGTAAATAATACTATACTTTTTTCTTTAAAAGAAATGAAATCTGAGCAGACAAATGATGAGTTAGAGTTATATTACTTTCTGGTCAAAGATAAAAAAGGAAAACTGGTTAAGCTTTTTGTATGTAATTGATTCATTCTTGTCAATGACTGCTTAATTTTCAAGAAAAAATAGTTCTCTTTTTCGAGTAAAATCAAGTAACGTGGGTGTGAAGAAAAATAATATCCTTAGTGTAATATTTATGGCAGCAGACGCAGATTCCACCAAATTACGTAACGTAATCATGGTTTAATATTAAAGAAGTAGACATATATGTCTCAATTACGCACTTCCACAGCAGCCATTTTATAATGAAAATCTTTTGATATTTGATTGGATATTCTCTATATCTGAAAGCTGGAATTCCATGTGAAGGAGATATATATAGATAAATTTATATAATACAAGCAGAAAAAATTGGTCGTGACGTGGTTCTTTTGGATTCCTTATTTGTACAGTGCGATGAACAAGTCAATCATTTACTTTTTGAGTACTATCCGTTGCGAAATGATTACGCATTAATATTACGTTAATTGGCTCAGTCCAACCTTTTTCAAGAAGGCTAAAGTAAATGATGCTGTCAATTTGTCTCATCCTAAGCTGTGCAAAGAAATAATTAATTATTTTACTTCTCTACCAACTAGCTACCAAATTTACAGAAGACTTCCCTGTCTTATATATCCTTTAAAAAAGCAAACCTAGTAAAATACGGTTTAAAGGGTTTGGATAAGATAGGATCAAAAGCATACACTACTACAATTATATAAGTATAACTAAAACAGACATTTCATAATAATAAATTTGAGAACGAACTTATATTTATATTATTTTATCTTCAAAAAAGTTAGAAGTATGTAAGATATTATTAGGGCATGATATTAAAAAGAAAAAAAACATTAAAAATTTTATAGATCCACAAAGAAATATTATAATTTGTCGTCAAACTGTAAAGAAGAAATCTAATAGCATGTGGTAGTCTGTTTTTTTTTTTTTTTTGGGTCATCCCTCGTTTAGATAATTCGAGTACCTAAATCAATCTTTCAAAAGAGCTTTAAATTATTTTTATTCGTATTAGTATTATTTTTACGTATATATAAATACAGATAATTTACACCCCTAGATAATGAATCATATTTTTATACAGATAATTTACCTTTATGAAACTTTTATTCTTAATTTTTTTTATTTAAACTTACTTCATTCTCATCTTATTTTTATCCTATAAAGTCATCGAGCTAGTCGTTACTCGGGATATATATGAACGAGTGTTGATAAATATCATTCACGTAATCTTTTCTGAGGATACATAGCCAAATCAACAAATTGCAGCATGTGCATACTAATAGTAATAGTATATATAGTATGATTATTAACAACAAGTTCGTTCGTCTTAATTATATACCATAAAAGATAAAGATTTGTATAGATCCATCTTGCCGTCCACATATTTGCATTCTACTTGACAATATTTGACTGGCAGTGTCACCGTCTAGAGTAGAGATTTACCAGTTAAGGTGTTTTTGCACGATAAACCAAATAAGAGTAACAAGTAAGTAAAGCTATAGTTGAATAGTAACTGTATTGATCTTCTCTGTTACAGTTTACATGCTATTTTTGGTATCAAAGAGAGATCCCCGCATGGTAATGGGGGTAATATATATAGTCTAAGATAGTACAAATTTCTGCTAATTTCTGTTCTTATTAGTCCAGCTGTCATCCGTACTTGGAGTCACTCAACCTCTCCGAGCCTTTCCCCGATGTCCGAGCCTGGAGCCTCCGAGGTTCTCAAGGACCTCGGGGCCTCATGGGGCTCCGAAGGTCGTAGCTCTATACTCGTGTCCTGGTCCTCAGGGACCTCGGGGCTCGTATCTGTTGGCTTACCTCCTCCATTTCTCTGGGGATGTCTGTTTATGAACCTTCGGGAATCCTTTAAGCTTTATCTGGTTGAACCAATCTTTTGAGGGCCTGTCGGGCCGTGGCCCTATCAGGCAGTGTAATAGATAATTATTTATGTACTCTTAAAATAATTCAATTGATATCTCTCCTCATGCAACTGAAATAAAAAATAAAAAATGTATGTTGAACAGTTATAGCGTCGTTTATTTGACATAGACTATAAAAAATTCGTATGTCAACTTCTGAGATCAGTTGGATATTGTTTTCAAGAATAATTAATAAGTAACTAAACATATATTAATCCATGTCATCTCATTAGCCGTCATTAAGAGGAATAAATTAATGGTTGGAAAATATTATCTATCAATTAGTTTGATAATATACAAGATGAAAATGCTTACGTATTTTAAATTGAGGATTAAATCTCACAACTTATTTTAAATTTAAGAATAATTAATAAAGTTATTAAATCTATATTAATTCGATCAATTAATAATAAACTGAGGATTAAGTCTCCCAACTTATTTTAAATTTAAAATATAATATATATAATATTTAAGTATATTAAATTTTTTATACATATTTATGTATATTCTATATATTTTTTTTCCCTCTTATCTCCTCTCTTATATAGCTATGCTCTAGACTTTCATATTAAAGGAATGGAACAGAAAGGAAACGTTGAGAGAGTAATGGAAACTCTTACACCCTACATCTGGTGCGATAAAATTCAATGAAAATAGAGTGAAATCTTTCTAATATTTCTGTATCTATTAAAATCTGGAGCAGGTTAAGGGTTCAAATTCACCTAATTTCCTTCCATTCCATCCCCTCTGAATTTTGGTTGTGGAGCAGACCCATAATCTCCTCTTATCTCCTCTCATCTCATCTCCTCTACTCTCCTCTTATCTCATCCTCTTCTCTCCTCTTGTATACATTTCTCATCTCCTCTATACTATATACTAGCTTATCTTCTCTTTCTTTTACTATACTCATTTTTTTTTCAATTCTATTGATCATCTCTACATCTCTATTTTTTTTTCTCTTATCTAATTACTACATCTCATTAAACCATGTAAATCTCCACACAAGCTTTTCGGATTGACGTCGATCACCCCATAAGTATGTTCATATTAAAAGTTATGCTTATTTGTGTGATTTTTCTGTTATTTTATCTAAGTTTTTATAATCATTAATTATAATTAATATATTTAATATGTTTAAATTTATTTATATTTTTATACTTTTTATTATTCTCATTTTTATGAATTCTGAGAAACTGTTCTTGTAATTTTTTTAGTTTTTGGAATAGAAAAACTATGCGAAACTTAGTTCCAAAAAAATAAGAAAAAATCACATTATGTAAACGAGCGACTCTATTTTCATACCTATGATTTTCATAACATTCAAACAGAAACACATAAAATCTCCAAAATACCTAACAAATCAATTATGAGAAACTATTCATTTAATTAATTTAAACATAAATAAAAATAATCATTGTCATAAATAATATATATTATCTTTGTAATAAATATGTTCAAAACAAATATATATTTTCGTTTTCATAAATCAAATATATTAATATTTATTTAAAATTAACTAAAATAATAAATGTAATCAATATTTATTTTAAAAAGCGCTAAAAATAAAAAAGCTAGTATCGAAAAACGATACTAGTATTGGATTTTTCAGAAACCGATATTGCTACTATTCATATAATTTTTATTATTTCAGTAATATTTTAGAAATTCATGAATATTTTAATATTATTTTTAATTTTTTCGGAAGAATAGGCTAGTACATAAAAGCCCAATAGGCCGAAACAAAGTACCAATAGCACAAACATTTCTCGGCCTAAAGTAGTACAACTGCGGAATTTTATTACGAGTTTACGATGGTCCAATATATAAAGAACTGAAAGAAGGCACGAGAAGATTGCTCTATCATATTCTCATGCTGCTCTTATTTCTTTTGCATCTCCCAGTTCATCCATGAGTACCTTGAGTCCTTACCAATGGCAATTGCTATATATGTTACAACCATTCTCAATTACTACAGTAACTATGATGTGATTTAACTGTTCTAAATACGTGTCGCATCGTATTGTCCTATGTTAAAAAAGTCATGTATGGATTATCTGTCGTGTGGTGTCTAAATGTTTCATGTATCGTACTGTGCTACGTCTAAATTCTAAAGGGTGAACACAACAAGCTCGTGTCCTCATGTCGTTTTTTTGGACGTATCGTGCTGTATCGTGTTCAAACATGTTTGGATTTCAAAAACATATTTATATACTTATGTTTACGGATAAATTAGACATTCAAATTTTGAAATTATCCTTAAAAATAGATAATATAGGAAATTTTCTCGTTATTTTATAAAATTTACCATCTTAACTCCTCATTATAAACTTGCTGTGTCAATCGTGCCATGTTTCATGTCGTGTATGGACAATTCACGTGTCATGCCGCATCGTGTCTATGCCATCAAAGTTGAACATGATACGCTTAAAGATACCTCACATTTAAGTTCTCGTACCGTACCGTATCCGTATTTTACCGTATCGTACCACTTTGTGCCGTGCCGTGTTCGACCACTCCATATTTCTTTTAAAACACTATCCATATCCAACATCTTCCGCCATCCTTTAAAATTACAGTCATCATGTGCACATTAAAAGTTAATTCTGTTGTCCAAGCCCATCATTTTGTTTTTGTTTTCATACAAGTAACCCAACTAAGTGATGAATTACTTGATGATTACTCGTACCTAGAGGCTAGGGAACGGTCACGAAAATCCATTCTTGTCTTAGGCTCTTAACCATTGTATGGATAAGACGAAAACAATTGTTTTTTGTCTTGCATTTTGGATTTCATCTTTTGAACGCAAGAAAATTTTATTGCGTCAATTGTTGCGTTCAATTAAACGATTAAAACGATTTAGCTTTTTAGTCGTCCTCAGTAGCTAGGGCTGCATACGAATCGAACTTGAGCGAGCGGACTCTAGCTCTAGTTTGACTTTAGTCGAGTTCGAGCTAGTCAAACCGAGTCTCATCAAATACGAGCCACTATTGAGACATAAAAGAGTTTATACGAACCGTGGTTCACAATAAATTTACTTTATATATATATTTACTTTTTAATTAACTAAAATTTAAATTAATTACTAATTAATTATTTATATTATTTATTTCATTGGCTTATTCAACATTAATATTTATATTTAAGAAATAAGTATATTTTCTATCAAATTGAGTATTAAATTTAATAAATTATATAATAAATCATATATCTAACTCGTTTCGCTACCTAATCGAGCCTTAACGTACGAGACGAGACGAGCTAATACAATCTTGTATTGAGTCGAACACGAGCGAGCCATGAGCTACAAGCATTTCTTGCACCCCCTATAAGTGGCTGTCCACCATCATCAGCTACCACCAATTGACACCAACCTCCATTAGTGGCAACCGAACATGAGAGAAAGAGAGAGAGAGAGAGGGAGGTTCTTAAGTGTGAGATCGAGTAGATGAGTGATTGATTGGGAAACAGAAGATTTGAGTGTTCTATTTGTCTCAGACTGGGGAAGGAAAGAAGAAGGAGAGGAGTTTAGTGGGCAGTGGCGTAGTCAGAAAATTTTCGAATGGGGTTCAATAAATTCATAATATTAATGTTATCATACAAAATTTTAAAATAAATTCATACATCTATTGATATATAAATTTACATTTATAATCATAATGATGCAAAAATTTGAAAATAAACAAGGGGTTCAATAATAAAATATCATATAATTATTATGGGGTTCAAATTAGTGTGTTTATAAAAAAAATCATGTGATAAATATATTTTTATATCCAAATGGTATATTTTCAAAAGAAATGTGGGGTCAATTGACCCCCCTCGGTTGCATGTGGCTCCGCCACTGTTAGTGGGGACTTCAGTTGGGAGAAAGAAAGAGGGAAGAGACTGGTGAGCGGAGGGGTTTGTGAGGGAGGCAAGAGAGAGATTTAGGGGCGGGGTTCTCTACAATATAAATAATAGCATTTTCGTAGAATGCTATACGAAATAGATGAATTAACTATCATGAAACTGTCCAATTTCGTTAACCGTTTCGTTATATAGACGAAACTGATTTCTATTTGCGCGAACCATTTCTCTGCTGAAAAGAAATAAAAATTTCAAACCATGATCGTTTCATTCGACACGAAATGAAACGAAAACGAAAAACGGTTGAAGCGATTTTCGTTTGTAGGCCTACTTGTACCAATAGTCAGGACGTAAAAAATATAATTAATATTTAATATTGTATTGATTATCTATAAAATGCATATATCATACTCATAATGTCTTAACATTAAATAGTACATGTTTTATCGTTTATCAAGCGCTTTTAATATTTCAGTACTTTGAAATTAGAAGTTTTATACATCAACAAATAATTTATACTTGAATTGTGCAACATTTAGTTGCTGCTCTATTTATTTATTCGACATCACGACACTAAATTTATTATTAAATTTCAATATTACTAAAAGTAATATAAAAAAGATTATCAAACTGTCAAAATATAAATCATTACTCATGATAGTAGGCTACTATTTCCAAGTAATCAGTCTAGTTGACTCCTTTATTTATTTATTATTATTTTTTTTGGTAATACTGGCAATAGTCAAGTGTGCAATTTTAAGAGCTCCAATATAAGCTTGGGAGTCAACTAGACTATTTACAATAGTCGAAGTACATTTTGATTTTGTCAACCCAACAAAAAAAAAAGCAGGAAAAGAAAAGAAAATGATACATGATGATAGCAAAATACTTGGACCAGCTTCATCCAGATACCACCTGATACCAATTAATGTGGATTCTCTAAAAGGTAATATTTGGAGGTCATCTGAGTTCTGAGATTATCATATATTATATGACATTCTTGAAATTACAAATACGAGGCCTCTCTGTATCAACGCGTACGTTCTTGTACAAATTATTCAGAAAATGGAATATCTGCAAGATCCTCTCTGTACGGTACAACCTCATTCTCACCGTCATTATGGCATCGGTGTACCCCTTTCTCCATTTCAATTTGCGTCGACTCAGAAGCAGGTGTAAATGTGACCACAGTGTCTTTACGAAGAGTCAAGTAGACGACGGAGATGAGGTAAATCGCCATGAGAGGGAAAACTATGATGCCAATTATGATGCGTCCGACTTTATGCAGATTGCTTTTCATTAACCAGTCCACGAAGCTGGTGCTTAGAAAGTAGATGTTTATGCCAATTGTCATCAGTCCAAGCAACCATGATACTATAATTATCTGTTTAAAATAGTATAAACAGTACTAAATTTACAGGATAGATACTGAAAGAGAAAAAAGGATCTCTATTTTTCATGCATAGTACAGAAATAAAAATTTGATTGTGGTTGTGTTATATAAAAGGCGAGACTAACCAAGATAGAGTTTTTGTGGGGCCCCATTTTGGTTGTGCTGCCGCTGAACTTTAGAAGAGGCACGAGAGCAAATGGCAACTCAAAAGATAATATCATCTACAGAGTTTAAAGTTTTCAAGTAAATCAAATTCTAAATTATGAAAATGGTGCTTCCAAATAAATTGTTATTGTGATTACATACTGATGCTATAATAATAAGGCGACCAGCACCAGAAGAGCCACCTATAATTGATACTACCAGGCTGGGAAATATAGCAATGGTTCGTGTCATCAGGTTACGTTGCCACTTTTTCATCTTTATATTCAGAAATCCCTGTTTGAAATCATATGTCAATAATAATTTTGGTGATTTTCTGAGAACCTAAAAGTTATTGTTTTTTGAATAAAATGGTTGACTTCTGTTTACAGATTAGATTCTTACTTGCATAACATACTGGCCGGCGTATGTGCCGGTGATTGTAGAGCTTTGCCCAGATGCTAATAGTGCAATTGCATAGATGACTGAGCTTGATTTACCAAGAACATTCTGAAATTAAAACAAAAGATGATTTTGGAGATCACTACAATATTAGACGTTCATGATACAGGAAAAACCAGAAAACTCATCAAACCGAAATAAACTACAGTTTCTTTCATAATGAAAGGGCAGGCATGTACATTAAACAAATTAAGACACAATATAATAGTTTTTACCTTAAGTAAGAAAGAGGAAGAATTTAGGGTGAGGTCATTACACTTCTCTGCATTGTCAGGAGAAATATCACTGGCACCACATACTCTACCAGAGACCGATATAACTGCAATATTGATCAGTAGCGCAATAAATAATGCAAAACCACTCTCAATGAGGAAAAATTTGCAGGCATCCTGAAACGAAAAAAACAAGAATTCCATTGAAAAGAAATTTTGGCAAATAAATTGACCCTCAAAAAAAATTTGGCAAATAAATAGTGAAATCAAACTTTATGGTTTGACAAGGACAATACTATTTTTTGTCAATAGTAACACAAATTGTAGTCATATACTAATTCTAAAACTTACATTGATTCCCTTGACAGATGGAGGAGTTCTCCTTGATAGCACAAGAGCTGAATGCAAGAACAAATTGTGCCTACATAACCAACCAAAGCAGGAAAAGACAAGACATGAGAACATATACGGTAATATCAAGCTTCTAAATTTCTGCGAAATAACAGCGAAATAACAGAAATAGCGGTATTCTGTGTCAAACCGCATGAACGTTACAATCTTAATTAAGAAAATGATGTAACGCGTTATTTCAGTTATTTCGGCGATATAACGCGTTATTTCAGTTATTTCGGCGAAATAACAAGCTGTTATTGCTACTATTGTTAAACTGTGTATTCAATATTGAACTATTGTTAAATTGGTAAAAGCTGCTACTGCTACTTAATATTGGTACACTGCAGTATATTGAATTTGGTATGGCCATATGCTATTTGTATGGAGTATTGGAGATGTATAAACATATAAATTGATAGTTATAGAATTGATGTGTGTTAAACTTTGAAAAAAACACTACATCGTTATAACATCGAAATAACACCGAAATAACATGAGGACCTGGACTGTCATACCGAAAAAACCGAAATTTAGAAGCTTGGGTAATATACAAAATTCAATTTTGAACTTAAGTAAATAATAATGCATCAAAGCTTACGGCATGACAAGAGCTCCAAGCAAGGCAATCGCATCACCCGTTGCACCTCTTCCTTTGAGCTTTGGCACAAACAATCCCTTGATAACTTCACCGGCAGGGGGCTTCACATAGCCCAACTCTCCAAAGAAACATGCGGCCATAACAAAAACTAGCAATGATATCAACAACTCCAGCTTTCGCACCTTTCAACATTAAAAAAAAATAAAATAGAAAAGATAAGATTAATTAGGTATCCAGTTTGCTATTACCAGTTGAAATTTTGCCAGAAAAAAAGCCACTCAGCTTTTAGAAAACAACAGAAAAGATTAATTAGGGCCTAATTGGAATCATAGAGCCTAATTTCACCACTAACATTAGTTTGCTAATACTCAGATGAAACAGTAATATGGACACTTCATCAAACACCTTGTATGCATGCGTGGTGTAGAACTCATATAATTCATGATAGTGATTACAAAAATTGCAGATTGTATGAAATTTGTTCAACGACAAAAACACCAACAATCTGGTGTTAAGAAACTCTCATCCCTACAAGGATTATGATGCCTGTCATGCCATCTCTACTTCCAGGGATTTTATTTAAGAGTAAAACAAAATGAAGTTCTAGATATATAGTACATTAAATTAGTACAAGTTAAGAAAAATTTCATCATTCCTGAAACGCTAGTATAGTGAAATAATAATTGGCAATAGAACAGAGCTATTATTTTGGACGACAAAACGTACTAGACTTTCAACTCCAATTAGCAATTGAGGAGAAAAATTAATATTAATGGTAGTTGAGGAAACTGACCCCATATCTTTGCAAGCCCAGGAGGAGGAGAGAACTTGAACCAGTAATGAGAACGCCGACCCAAATGGGTATGTGAAACAATAAGTTGAGAGCAAATGCTGTCCCAATCACTGCACCATGACAATGGGAGAAAACAGAAAGAGTATATATTTTTTAAGCTAAGAATAACAGAAGGGTGTTTGCAATTTGTATGTTAAATTTCATCAAGGAATATGGTTTTGATTTGATGAATATCAGAGAATTGAGCTCCACAAAATTAAGCTTAAAACCATCATGTATTGATTTATTTAACTAAAATAAAGGAATCGAAACCTTCTGGAATATCTGCAGCAATAACTGCCACCTCAGCAAGCACCCATAAGCAGTATGTTATAAATTTTGGGTATTCGCTCTTGCATAACTCAGCTAAATGCCTCCCTACAATAATAAGAAGAGATACATGTAAATCATAAATATATTCAATCTATAATGTCTGCTGCTAAAAATAAACAAATAGAAATTAATTCTACATATTTGAAATTTAGCACCTGTCACCACTCCGAGATTGGCTGCTAATGATTGGATGATCAGTGCAAAAATCAAACCGATCAGGATGACCCAAAGAAGCTACATTTATATAGATTAAAATATTAAAATTAACTTTAGCGAAGTTGACTGATGGAATTATTATTACAATGTAAATTAATTTTCTAACCTCATACTTGTGATTTGCACCAGCTTGGAGGTCAGTTTCCACTGTAGCATTGTAATTCAAGTTAAAAATGTATCACACAAGTACATAAGAATTAAGTTGTATTGAGTATTGACATAGGTCTATGAATAGGGCTGTCAAACGTGTAGAAACGGAACGGAATTGGTATGTTTCATTTCCGGTAACGTAAGAAAATTTCATTTTGTTTCCGTTCCATTTCGTTAAACGAAAAAGTCTTCCATTTCATTAGCTGTTTCGTTCCTTATTAACCACTGATTTCATTTCAGACTATTTTATATTGGTTTCAGTCATTTTTGGTAAAACAGAACACTAACGTGGAGAGTAACCCATTTTGTTTGTGTTCTTTCTGATAACGCAACGGTTGAAACGGCAGGCCATTAGCAACCCTATCTATGAATGAAGTATTAAAGTTACATACGTATCGACAGATATACTAATCAATTAATTAACTTGACCGGGCAAAACAAAATAGATAATTTATAGTTCAAAAATACGGGTACAAGCTAGACAATGCATTATTTCAGATAAAACTTATTTTCTTTTGTACGGTCTTAGAAAAAAAAGGGCGAACGTATAATAATAATAATTACAATGATAATAATAAGAAAAATAAAAAGTATTATATATATACTTACAATTGGCAGGGTCAAGATATGCCAAACAAACGAGAAAACCAGGCCCAACGTGTGCCAAAAACCGTTTCCATGCCGGCGTCTGCATAATATGTCCATTTTTTGTGTTAATTTCATTCGAGATATGACTATATAAAAAGAGAACAATTAAACAAATAAAAGTTGGATAACTAAATACAGTTGGCTCTTCTATGTTTTTCTTCCTCCCTGGCCTACGTACCTGTATTAGGTTAATTACGCCCATATTATTTTAGTGACATTTTGGTCTCTTCAAAACTTCGAAACATTACCCACAACAGGTAATCAAAAGATTTATACATTGCATAATGACAGTCAACGACTGTACCATTAAGTGCGTCTCAACAAACAAAGAACGATAAACTATATCAAAAGAATTATATATATATAAACTAATTAAGGTGTATATACTGTATAGTACAAAGATAAAATAAAAGAGAGAAGAAGGAGACCTTAAGTTGTTCATCCCATTGATCAGACTTGTTCTTAGCACCAAAGCCTTCTCTCTGTGTATTAATTGAGGCATCGCCTACTCCAATGGCAGCAACTCTTTTACTGCTACCTCTTCCGCTTTCTCTACCTTCTCTTGTGACCTCCATATATTGCCTTTTTTGTAACTTGTACTTTGTTATGAATTATGATGCTAAGACCTTGCTCCTATTATCTATATATAGTGCGCTGGTCCCACATCTGATCTTCTGTGGCACTAATTGTAAGAAACTTGTTCAATTAAATAATTTGACAAGTTATATACGTCACGGGAATAAGGCGGCACAGATCTTGCACTCTTGTTTAGCTAGAATGCAACTAGGTACACATGTATTCATGCTGTTCTCGCACACCCAATTCCTCGGGGGAATATCTTGGGGGAAATATATTATTAAAAACTATGCTTGTTTGACCAAAGATTTTTGGGGCTATATCTAAATAAAATGACTGAATTAATCAGTTGGTAAATTTTAGACGGATCGTGATGCCATCAATATTTTTAACACGTACTGACATCAAATTAAAATTTGGAACAAGTGACAAAAGTTTCTTTCATGTGGGAGGAGTAGTAAGAATTTAGTGGCAGAAAAACGATCTGAAATAGTAATGCAAAAAAAAAACATTATTATTAATTTATTAACAATATATAACAACCGAAGTGGCAAGGTGCACAGTGCACTCATGACAAAAAAATAGAAAACGTTAAAATAGAAGCGTTAATTAGAGAAGAGTACGTTAAGACAAGTTACTATTTCTTCTTTTATTTTTTTCCCTTAACAAATTCCCACTTATATATATATATATATATATATATATATATATATATATATATATGACTGATTTGTTATTAATTATTAACATATAAAACATGTGAATAATGATATTCTCTCTATATACATTTTTGTTTGAGGTTTTCAGTATTTGCAAGCTAATTAACAATTTGATAATGATGATGATGCAATTTGGATTCTTTATTTGCTATGTACGGCAAATGAGTTACTTATTTACTTTAAGCAAATCATATTGCGTATTAATTATGTCAGTTGACCAATTATGAATTTATATATGGAGATCTCTTTATATATGTTCGAACCTTTTTGTAGAGAAGGAACAGTGTTAAAAGTTGAAACGAGGCGGTAAATTAATTAATATTAGTCGTGCATATAACAAGTTGTTTTACTTAAAATTTACTGACCAGCTAACATTTAGAAAGAAGAATAATTCTCTATAAATTCTCATCCTTTTCAAAGAACTGATCGCACTTGCACATCAATAGCGCGAGAAAAATAATTGCATATGAATATGATTGGGGATCAAAGGATTGGCTACGAATAAAAAACATTTCGTTGACCAACATATATTAGGAAAGCTTTTCAGCAGCAAGAATATATATATTGGCGTTATAAGCTTGTTAATAAATTAATCATGCTTGTGCTAACCCCTGCATCGGGAATGCATGCTCGTGTTTTACTTGCGCCTCCCACGGGCATTTGTTTGGCATTAAATTATTGCTATTCTTTGTTCTATTAATTAACGCATAGCACAGTATAATAGTTTTTATTACGGTGCTTGAATGATTTTAATTCTTAACACTCACTAATTTGCAATTAAATCTTTGAAGAGTTTAGTCATACATTAATTCATACCACATCATCTATACAGTTTCTCTGATTTGGCTTCTCTTCTCTTTATCATAATTGGATGTCATGCTTCTATTTCCTCATTCAAAATAATTAAAACAATTCTATATTTATTATGTGTATATATAGTTAAATAGAATGGCCAATAAAAAAGAAATTTTTCGTATTAACATAATATTGAATTTTACAATTATTATATATTTATTTGCATTTAAAATTCGTTTCATATACAAATTTTAATAATAGTTGTCTCATTTCTAAACTACAATATATATTTTTTCCAAGGCAAAATGCTGGAAAAAATTCAAATACCAGCAGTAGTCAGTTTTAGTTTCTAAGCTTTTTAGTGCTGTATTGCGAAAGAGCCAAAACCCGCAATTTCATTAATCAAAATACAAAAAATTACAAGAAATGAATGTGAACTTGTGAAAGTTGAAAGTTAATAATGGTCTTGGCCCTACATTTGGACAATCTGAGTCTTTATAAAAAGCATTCATTTTAGACAAGCTTCTTAATTTGTGTTTCATATAACCACATATCATGATAACGATCACAATTGAAGGATGCCATTTACTAATAATTTGGAGTATCTCAAACTGATGCTCTTAACGTACTAGTAATCAATATCTTTTTTGAAGGTAGGGAGATGATTATCTCTCCTACAAATATATTGAACGAAAAAGTTTCGTACAAGGTAAAAAGAATAAATTACAAGGACAAAAACAAAAGAAAATGCACAATATAAACTATATACGATTCTCAGGACTAAAAGTCCTATCCTAATGATCCAAAACTAGTAGCAGTTTGCAATCCAAGTCTTGGTATCTTGGATAGTTTTACGGACAGTATCATGCAGGTTTATTTGCGTGCCTTCGAAAATTGTCGCGTTGCGCATCTTCCAGATATTCCACATGCCAGCCATCCAGATTGTGCCGTAATTGTCCTTGTATGCCATCTTCAACAAGTGTTGGTTTAGTAGTCAAACTTCCCACAGTTTATCCGATATCCTAATTTGCACATCATGACGAAGGAAACACTCCCAAAGATTCCTCGAAAAGGGACAATGAAAAAAATAAGTGAATGCACGTCTCAGGAGCATTATGGCAAAGAACACAATTTCTATCCACTTGCCATCCTCTTTGGTACATATTGTCCCGTGTGAGTAATCTATTCTTCATAGCCAACCAGAAGAATAATTTTATTTTCAAGGGTGCTTTCGTCTTCCAAAGGTGCGTATGATAAGGGGATCTCATACCTGGATCTCTCAAAAAAAAGTAGACGCTCTTTGAAGAGAAGTTGCCATCACTTGTCCATTTCCACCTTGCATTGGAGTCTCCTTGTGAAAAGTCAATTGATGAGGAAACTAGGTGTCTAGTGTGCATCACATCTCTAAGTCCATAAGAGATTTGATCAGAAGACGCCAAGGATTCTATGTTTATTGTCCCATAGATTTCCTGGATTGTATTGGACCATACCGAGTCCTGTTCCGCAATTAGTTTCCACAACCATTTCGCCAATAAAGCTTGGTTCTGTGTATGCAAATGAAGAATTCCCAATCCCCCACATTGCTTTGGGAGGCAGCAAATAAATTTGATTGTCAATGAATTTTGCGCTACTGCTTGATTCACCGTCTCTTGTGTATTTTCCTCAATTTCATATGTCCGTATGGCCTTAAAATTTTTGCAATGATATTTTTTTCTTTCTTTAATTAGAAGAAATAGCCTCTCGGGTCACAGTTTCTAATTAACCATTAAAAACCCTAAACAGCTGTAAGTTAAATTTTATTTCACGTACATAACAAATAACAATTTTATTTTTTTAATTTAAATGTTTCATAAACTGTGGGCTGGAAGAATACTGGGCTTTTTACCAGTTCTGTTCAAAAACGAAAAGTCAAAACCAGGTAAGAAATAACAAAATGAACTTGACCCAATCTCTTTAGTTTAGACTTCACATGTTGGCTTATGGAATGGGAATTGATTCGCACGTCCCTCCATTTAGTCCAAAACACTTCTAAAATTTTCTCAGACAAATTACCTCTAAATATTAAACGAAATTACGTAACAAAAAGTGCATCATAAATTCATAACCAGTCAATATAGAAAACCACTATACATACATGCAAAGACAAAAAAAAAAAAAAAAAAAGAACAGAAACACGCCGTCAATTTCAAAGAATAAAGTTTATGCTGTTTTTTTTCCCACAATTTTCTCAAGTTCATCGCAAGAGTTGCAAAAAAAAAAAAAATACTATTAATTGAAATATATACTTTTTTCATTATAAATATTAAAAAATAAAACAGGCTTTTTACATGTGATTTTTGTATATAGAAATAATTATGTCCCTGAAACTATCATCTATTAATAGAGAATATTAAGTTCAATAAATAGAATTTATACTCTAATATTATGAACAGTTTAGATGATGGGGTTTATTATTTTCATTTTAGAGTTATAAGGGTGTCTGGACTAAATCAGGGGTGTCCAAATCAAAATCCCTCTAGTCCTAATCTGAACTGTCCAATCAAATTTCAACGGTTTTGATATTAATCACAGGACATCCATCATCGATCGGACGGTTCGGATCAAAGTTCTGCCCTATGCAGAGGATATGGATTCGTCGGTCATGAGGGTGTGTTGTGTATTATTGGTTATTCTGTATTGACTATATATTGACTATTGAGGGATATATCCAGTTTTAGTGTTAGAACCTTCCACTGTATTTGATCAAAGAAAAAAATTATTTCTGACGATTTCGGTTAAGCAGGAAAAAAATATATTAGTCAAATCAGACTACAGATCAATTCTTTTACTAGCTTTTGCATCAATCAGCCTTAGTATTCCCCATTTTAGTTTTCAACTTCCAAAAAATCAAGATGGTAATTAACCCATGCAACTACCGAACTTTCATTTGTTAACACGATTATTTAATGTAACACAGATTCAAACGAAAATCCCAAATGCAAACATATCCATTGGGAAATATACATCATGATATGTTATAGAAATGATCCATAGTATGAATATGTTAAAATTAAGCCTCATCCTTGCGTCGGCGGCCAACACGAGCGACATATCCTGTCTCAACTGGTGGAACAGTTCGAGATGCACCACACTGTACACCAAAATTTAATTTATAATAAGGACGATGGTTATAATTATGAGAACGATGATGTCGATGTTAATATAAAAACACGAATTTTAGAAGATGAAAAGAAAACAAGTATCTAAGTTTCCATTATTTCAATATTTATAAAGTAGAGGCTATATGGAATTGAACTATAAAAGCTAGGAATAGGCACATCTTTAACAAAACATCAGATATAATAATGAATAGAAAGAGTAAGGACTTAGCATATAAGTTTGTGTGGCCATCAATGTGTTTGAAACTGGAAGCTCAAAATTCGATCAAAGAATTCTCATGAGTATTTTTAATTGCAATTTTATATGTAAAAATACTTAGTAATGTAATATTTTCCAATCGAATGCGCTCAAAATCTCTAACATTTATCATTTATTACTTTCATTTGATTTGTTCTAGTTTAATTACCTGTTCGCAACGAAGGAAGAACAAACGGGCTTCCTTGGTAAGGATGGTGTTTTTGCTCTTGCAAGCTTGACAAATAACATACTCAGCTGCATAAAGATTTGAAGGAAAAAATAGTAATGAGCTTTTAATTTGAAGTTCCAACCCCTTCATTTACAAAATTGCCGAAAAATGCTTTGACATTTTGAAATTAAGCCCAGGGGCTGAATACACATCGCGGCCACTGAGTTCCCATTCTACATATATATATATATAATTAACTAATTAAGTGTAATTAGTGCGTCTTATGACTGTTGGTATTATAAGAGAAAACAGTGAGTGGTCGGAGCAAACGCGATGCACGTGCAAGTTAATAACGTAACTCAAAAGGCAAAGTTCTTTGCTAAGCCCTTGGCCCCTTGGCACACAGTTAATAACAATGGCTCGTAGTCATTGGTGTTGGTTAGGATTCTGGTTGGGATTAGATGAACCTAGTGTTCTGTATCAATATGAGGGTGGCTCTTATGCGCCGGTTAGGTTATGGTGGGGTTTGGTTTAGCTAGTATTACTGTATTAGTTTGATGCTAGTACATGCATGTGCCAGCATTTTGCTGGCCCTCAAAAAATAACAGAACCAAACCGGACACACGCTGGGTTCAGAGTTTTCATGTTTGAGTCGGAAGGCAAAGTTCAAAGAAGTTAAGTCATCTTTTACTAATCATTCATTTCAGAAATCAGGAATCGGTCCGTTGGTCCATTGCAGAAACATCCAAAAACTTCTCCAGAATTTAACACTTCAACAAAAGAGGAAAAAATTACCCATGTAATTGCAAATGAGTCCCTCAAAATTCTTGGATTCGAATCTACACTTAATGACAAGCCTCTGCTGGCCGTCGAGAGAGCCAGTTGTTCCTGCCTCAGCAAGAAAAAACGCCATGACATGATCTGGTTTCCGGTGCATTGATTTGCACAAATCGATGAAATTTGCGAGAACCGTCTTTTTGCTGCCATCTTTGAAAACTCGTGGGGCCTGCAGGATAGCCTTGCGTCTGTCTCTTGCCAGCAGGTTTTTCTCTTTCAGTATTTTAAAAACTCTACCCACTAGCTGTGTTTAATGAATCACAACGAGAAGACTCAGGGGAGAATGTGAAGAAGTTTATTTTCCTTTTTTTTTATTAGTAGTTTGAAGTGACTATAATGTGAAGAAGAACTGAGAGTGAATACCTGCTCGTAAGTGTAGTCATTGTCGGAGTTTTGGCCAGAATTTTCACCACCGTGTTCGTCTTTTTTTTTTAAAATTATTTGCAATTAAGATAGAAAAGATATCACCCATGACCCATGTTGTTAGTTGTTACTATATGCACAGTAAGCAAGAAAATATATTGAAATTTTAGTATTTTACCAATATTGTAATTCCCAGCTCCACTTCCTTCTTCATTTTCGATAAATGAAGTGTCAACCTGAATTATCATAAGATTATAGTCCATCCCTCAAACAAGAAAAAAGAGCAGATTCCAATTCACTCAAACGAAAAGGTAAAAAGGAAAAGAAGGCCGATTCCTTGTACAGTGCACGTATGTACCAGTCAATGCCAGCTCATACTAAACTCCTTTAGTTTTGGGGTCATTTTTAGGATCTGCAGAGTAATCACTCATACAGCTACACCAGAATCCTGCTTATGGTATGGTACTTTCTAACATAACTACCAGAAGTGAAACTTTTGTTTATAAATACATATTAAATTTTACCAGCTTCTTTCTCCTTTTCTTCTTGTCACCAAAGCTCGTTCCAGAAGACTCTTCTGCAGAAAGCAATAGTTTAACGAAGTATAAACGATTTATATGTACTTTTCTTTTACCACAAGTTTTTTTTCCACATTCAAACAAAAATATATGAATATATCCTTAAAAGTAACAATATACTGAATAAGATTGAGTCTTAGATCTCCATACTATTGTTTTGAAACAACCATGCTAATATCAATAACAAATACAAAATTCAGAATAACTTAGAGAAATGGCATACGAGTTTGTTCTATCATCTTCTCAGCAGATTTGTGGGCCTCTTTGGCTGAGTCTTGGAGCACAACATTCTTAATTGTCAGGACAAAGATACAGCATTTAATATCAAACAGTACAAGATCGGTATATATATACATTAATATGAACAAAATTGATGCATGCCCTTGAAGTATCTTGCTTCCTTGAAAAGTTATACAACTCATGTTACACCAACAGACAAGTGGAATATGTCTACTCTATACTGAAATCCCTTACTTCTTCACAGAAACATAAAAACTTTAATAAATTTCATGGCATAACTCTGCGTAGAACGTACCTTCAGGAAAAAAAAAAATAAAACTCTGCCTAGAACGTACAACTCCAAGTTGATCCAATTCCAGTGAGAAATTTCTATTTAGGTGGCAAAAGATAATTAAGGATGTCGTGATTAATATTTACACACTTTTTTTTCTTTACTTTTTTTCCAAATCCACTAATTTTGCTTCAATTAGATCCAAAACAAACAATAACAACACCAACAACAACTAAGTTTTTTGTCCCAAACAAATTGGGATAGGCTAGAAGAGAAACCCAACTAAAAACAAATTTCATTACTAAATGTTTTCGCATATTGATCGTTCAAATTTGGGATTCGCATAATTGGAAAATATAGCTATACTTACCTCCGAAATTTCTTGTACCTTCTCCATAACCACTTCTTTTTTTTTTTTGTCTATCCTCAAATTTCCAACTCGATTCACAACCAAATGTTATATGAAACGCCGTCTGGAAAAGCCAAAATTATAAGTAAATAAATAAAAAAACAGATACAATCACTAGTTGATCAATGTGTCGAATCAATTAGCAAACCATGCGTTAAACTAAAAAAGTAAAAACACAAAACCAATAAGGTTATTTTTTTAAAAAAAAACCAATAAGGTTAAATTTTTCCACCAAAATACGCAAAACTGTATGTTTATACTCAGTGTAAGGTATCAGAGATTCTTCTTTTTGTAAAAAAAAGCACTAGGTGTCCCAAAAATTTAAGCCAATTGTACTATGTTTGGTAAAGTTAGTATAAAACCTAAGAAAACTATTCAATTAACTGCTGGCAAGTTTTGCTGACCAAACCCAAATCCCAGGAATAAAATAAAAGACTATTAGATTTATAGATAAAAACGAGAAGATGAGAGAAATCAAATTACCTGAGATATTTTTGCCAGAAATATGAAGCGAAGCAAGAATGTATTTAAATAATAAAGGGTTTATAACATAGGAACGAACAAGAAAAAAAAACAGGACGGTTATATATATATATATATATACACACACACACATTAAGACACCGACTTGGTAAACTTTTACAAGATTACCCTGATAACACCGAAAATGCTGGACATACCCTTCTTTATAACACTTTAATTTGCTCGGCAGGCAAACGAAATACTAGAATAAACCTTACAATATTACCCTTTATAATTAATTAATTGCAGTTGCAATGTTGCTAAAGAAACAACTACTTGGAGGCCAAGTTTTTACGGACGAGAGCCTAATATGTTTGTACCCGTTCGTGATGCTTGTTGCGTAAAATTTTTATAAGTTGTGTTCAAGTCAAACTTCTTGGAGGTCAAGCTTGAGGAAAAGGCCTTGTGCAGTTATAATGCTAAATTAATCTTTTTTTTTTTTTTGATGGCAAGCGTGCATCATTATCATTAGCTTATAAATGGGTGAATCATTTATAGTGCATGGTCAAAATGATTTCTACAAACTTACCTCAATTTTGATATTTATTTTTAGCGACACCACATTTTGGTTAATTCTGGGCTCATTATTAGTTCTCTGAATATATCAAATTAGCACAGATATTTGATACATAGAAACAAACCTCAAATTGTCTCTAAAGGAGTTGTCGATTCGTTGGTTGAAGTGTGTAAATAAACTTTTTTTTTTAGTTATATTAGTGTTTTGTTGTTTCACACACAGCCAGGATAAGATTGTCTATTGATTTGTGCATATTGTACTGTACATGTCACTATAATTTGTATCACATGATTTTGTCAATTTAACATTCTATAACTTGTATGAAGCACGTCGAGTTTAATGAGATATTTGAGCATAATTTTTAAATACGAGTCAAATTTAAACATGTTAGTACAGATGAATTGAACAAATATAACAAATAATTTGAACAAATGTAACCAACATATTGACTCATACAAAAAAAAATGAATATAAATTGAACAGATATATTAAATAAAATAAACATATATAACAAACAAATTAAACATATGTAACAACTAAATTGAAAATATATATAAAATAAATTAAACATATATAACTTTTAATTGAACATATGTAACAAATAAATTGAACATATATGCAATAGAAACAGAACGAAGAAAGAGGTAAAGGATAGAAGCGAGGGAAGAGAGAGAAGATAGAGAGGAAACATGGAAGAGGAGGATAAGACGTTGAAGAGAGAGAATGCTTGATTAGGCATGGAAAAGAAGGGAGGGAGGGGCACGAGGAGAAATCATCTGCTGATGGATGATGCTAGATCAGGCGCTCAGGGAATAATTAACGTTTCCTAATGATCACTTGGTCCTGATCAAAGTTTCTAAGCCCAAAAGTTTCTATGGGGCGTTTGGATATTGTAGGAATTTGGGGAATTTGCAATTTTTAGACATAAATTTATTGGAAAGTGTGTAACTTTATGAAGAGTTTGAATTGTTTATAATAAATTTGGCATATAAAATGTCCGAAATTTGCAATTCCGGCCCATCCAAACAGCCCCTATGTAGTTTCTTAGGAGGCTCAAAGTTTGAATTCTGGGCTCATGAGTCATGAGAGTGTCCAAAAAATCAATTTCTCTCAATTTCCATTTTCTATCTTGGGCCGCGGGCCGCTACAGATTAGGTTATGTAAACAAGATATAATCGTACTGACTAGCCTTTGTTCTCCTTATTATCGTTTTTTTTTAAGGTTGGTTTGAACCAACTATTTTGTTATAAAAAATTTGAAAAATAAATTACCATTGGTTGACGGAATAGAGCCAAATTACCAGATCGAACAATCCAGCTTTTACTTTTGGATAGACAACAGAAGAGAACCATTACAAATTTACAATCCCTATTCCATAGATAATGCGATCTCTTAAGAACAAAACGCTACTAAAATGGTAAGTTTTCCAATGGATCCAATCAATTTTACATGCAGCATTTGAGATTCAACAAATTAATCAGAAAAATCAACACAAGTACAGGATCCACCGTCTGTCTTTCCTCCCTCTCCCTCAATTATTTCCCTACTACAGATCAGCCGACAGTACAGCATGATCAAATTACAAGCCAATCTTGTCCTGACTATGCACCATTGCACCGATGTACGCCTTTTTCAATCTCCTTCTGCAATGCTGCCGACTTGTCAAATGGTACCGCATCAGATTCTTTCCTCAAGGTGAGGTACAATATGATGATAACATAAATTGCCATAAAAGGGAATCCAATCATGCCCACTAAGACATTTGCATATTTTGGGAGGCCGCTATGAATTAGCCAACCTACAAAGCTTGTAGATAGGAAGTACACATTGATCCCAATCACCATTGCACCAAGCATCCAAGAAATCACAATTATCTGCATTGAAAAGAAAAATATAGGCATTTAATTCTGAACCATTCATATAAAATATAACATATGCTGATCTCAACCATTCTATTCTCAATCGGAATGCCCTGAAAATTATAGGATAGCAGGGCCTTGGCCTTTTAGTCATATATTGGGGAGTACAGAATTATTATTTTTGTTTCATATGTTCATGAATCTATACCAGTAATGTTATTAATTAGTTGTGTTGTTATTATTAATGAAAAGAGTGGTGGGCACTTTAGCTCACTTGTTTCCAAAAAAAAAAATGACTTACAGGAACGGAATTTTTGTGGGACCCCATTTTGGAGCTGCTGCTACTGAACTTGAGAAGTGGTACAAGGGCGAATGGTAGTTCAAAAGAGAGTATCATCTACAAATTACAAAACATAGGTATTGAATATGCTTTTAGAGAAAATGCTTACTTTCTGAAAAAAATTAAAAGTTTCAGCAGTAAAGCATGTGTAAATAACCTATTAAAGTTGGAAACAACAAATGTGGTGCAGAAAATATCTGCAAAATGCTATCATGACAAAAAACGAATAACGTCCTAATAGTTCACTTCTCCGTATGTGAGAGAGCAAGAAAGGAATAAAACATTTTTCAAATTCAAAGTGAAAGGTTAGATTTCATATACTGATGACATCATGCAATTGCCAATGGGAATGACGTACGGTTGTGAGAGTGTAAATGTATATAAGGTCGTTTATATTTAGGAACAAACATAAATTCGTTTCCAAAATTTAAAAAGAAAAATGCTTCGATTTGGTAACATTAACTGATGAATAAATGTACCGATGCAATGATGATAAGGCGACCAGCACCAGCAGATCCACCAATGATTGAGACAGCAAGGCTAGGGGTTATGGCAATGCTCCTTGTCAACAGGTTTTGTTGCCACTTCTTCAGCTTTATGTCTAAAAACCCCTGTATTTAGTTAAATGCAATTAATACATGCAAAAAGGAACTTTTTTTTTAATAACTTTTCCTATGATTTAATTGTATAGCAGTTTATGAGCAAACACCTCCATAACATATTGACCGGCATAGGTGCCGGTTATAGTAGAGCTCTGTCCAGATGCTAACAATGCAATGGCGTATACAACAGAGCTTGATTTTCCCAAGATATTCTGTAGAAATTAAATAGAGAAGAATAAAAGGGACATAATAGTTAAGCACGACCATTTGGAACAATACTCTTTGAGTGTTTTAAATCTGCTTAAGTACTTATTTGTTACCTTAAGCAAGAAAGGTGCTGAGTTCAAGGTGAGATCTTTGCATTGAGCTGCATTTGTCAGGGATAGGTTATTTGATGCACAAACTGTACCAGATACCGATATTACTGCTATATTGATCAGCAGTGCCACCAATAGTGCGAAGCCGCTCTCCCAGAGAAAGTACTTACAAGCATCCTAAGAAAAGAAAATTGAACAAAATTTAATTTTATGTTTTAAATTATTCTAAGGGACTTCTGTTCCGATACTTCCCTTCCCTTGCTCAATTATCTTTCAAGGAAGCAGCTGCTCTGCTACTTATTTAATTAGTTCCTTTATTGTCATATTTGAACATAGGTAAATCTGGATTGGAATTGACAAAGAGAAGTTGAAGGGCTAAAATGTTCCAAAAATAACTACGTAACCAACAACAGAACAATATTGTTCTTTTGATTAAAATATTTTCACAATTCACCTTCAATGTATAGAAAAATTTCTTATTTCAAGAGGTGCTTACATTTATTTCCTTGGTAGTTTGTTTAGTCTTCCTGGACAACACCAACGCCGAGTGCAAGAACAAATTATGTCTGAAATAATATGAAAGAAAGAAAACACCATGTCAAATAGTCTATATTATAGTTGCAATAAAAAAAAAAGAAAACATATAATTACCCAATGATCAAAATTTTTTATCGGGTTCACTTTAATTTCTCATTTCTCTGAGAAACGTTCTGTTTGCTAAGCAAAAATTTTGCACCTATTTCATATTATTTCGTGGGAATTTTTTTTTCTTGGACCACTACTTCGTTGTCCTACTTGCAAATGTAGCATATACCCTGAATAAAAATATTAATGGGCCTTCATTCCTCGATGATTTATTACTGATCTGTACGAAAAGCATACACCAATTAAATCCATCACATGAGTACTTTTATAATTTAGAAAGTTGATTAGGTAGTGCAATGTGTTGTTTATGCTTACGGCATGACGAGAGCACCGAGGAGCGCAATAGCATCAGCAGTCGCACCATTGCCACTGAGTTTAGGCACAAACAATCCTTTGACGACCTCGCCGGCTGGGGGCTTGACGTAGCCCATCTCTCCGAAGAAACACGCCGCCATGACCAACACCAACAGAGAAATCAGTAGCTCAAGCTTCCTCTCCTATATATATAAACAGACATACTTTATACTTTGTAATTCATGTTTTCAAACAGGGTTTTTTTTGTATTGAAGATTGGCTAGGGGTAACAGGCCTGTTAAATAAACCCAAAAATTGATTTTATAGCTATTTAAGTTTTTTCTTGAACTGAGAATATTGCGTAAATTCGGGATAAAACTGCTTAATCAATTTTGTTTAGTTTAGCAAACAAGACTTGTGATAAATGTTATGTATGATTCCTTCGATCTAGTAGTTAAGAAACAACATTTTTTTCGTACGGAAGAGGTAAAATTAATGGAACGTGTTGGTATCGATTATTTTGACACAAATGGTATATATATTGGCATGTCCTTTTGGGTATGGCTCCAGCACTATGGGAAATGTCAGACAATTTTTAGTGGCCACGACTATGATCGCTGCCCCAATAATAATTGTTTATACTATATATTACAGAGGTAGCAATCTGCCCCAATAACAGCAATTTAAAGAGAACTCAAATTCAACTGGAGTACACTGTACACAAGCAAAAGCAGAATGTATGTTTCTAACGCATGCAATATGTAATGTACAGTTTTTATCTTATACATAACGTAAGTAAAATTTGAAAATAAAAATCAGTCAGTGTGATCTCTTAAAATTATAGAATCAATAATAAAAAGCAAACACTGGACGACATATAGTTACATGTGCTAATGGAGGTTTTGAAAATAAGTCACAGTGCCGTCATTTTGTCTCCCAAGTACACTACTCATAGTTGTGAGCTAATAATGGTATTTTAAATGTCAAAAAACGAAAGTTGGTCTTACTATCATGGCAAAGACAACGACACGTGTGTTGCTGGGATTAACAATATATATTAATTATTGTCAAAAGACGAACTTTACTCTTACTCTTTAGGCCAGTCTATCTCCACTATAATTGAAAAAATAGCGCGTTTTATCCTGAAAAAGTAGCGTAATTTTTGTTTGTACGATTTTAAAATTGTAATGTTATGCACAAAATATTGGTGGACTTCAGAAATTTTATATTTTCTAATATGTCAGACGCTTGAACTCTACACAAGAACTTAAATTTATAGAATATCCACATTTCTGATTTATATATATATATATATATATATATATATATATATATATATATATATATATATATATATATATAGAAAGCCTTCAATCAAAGCGCTTTGACCGGAGTCTCAGTTAAACCCCGTCAGATCTCAATTTTAAAAGTTCAAACAACCGATCCGAACCGTCAAATATGATCTCCATATTGAAATCTCCTTGCCGACCAAAATTTTCATTTTTTTGAATTTTTTAAGTATTTTTTTCGGATTTTCAAAAATCGTTAATCTAATTTGTTCTGAACCCTACAAAAATTGCTGTTTTTGAAAATCCGAAAAAAATACTTAAAAAATTAAAAAAAATGAAAATTTTGGTCGGCAAGGAGATTTCAATATGGAGATCATATTTGACGGTTCGGATCGGTCGTTTGAACTTTCAAAATTGAGAACCGACGGGGTTTAACCGAGACTCCGGTCAAAGCGCTTTGATTGAATCCATTCTCTCTCTCTCTATATATATATATATATAGAGTTTAGCTACGGTGAGTCGCGACCAAAACTCCTAGATCTAGATCAAAATGACCGATCCAAATCGTCCAATATGATCTCCCTATTGAAATCTCCATGTAGACCGAATTTTTTATTTTTTTGAAATTTTAGAAAATCGTTAATCTAATTGGTTCTGAACCATTCAAAAACATCAGTTTTTAAAAATCCGAAAAAAATACTTAAAAATTTCGAAAAATTAAAAAATTTGGTTTGCACGGATATAATATATATATATATATATATATATATATATATATATATATATATTATGTATGTGAACTTTACGAAATTGACCTTACAATACGTCTAATTTATGGAGTATAATATAATATGCATTCATATGTATGAAAACATCTATCCGAGGAAAAAAAAAAAATAGGGATTGTTAGCCGATATTTTCAAAAGGAATTAAATTATGTGTCTAAACGAAAGCATTTTATAAGAACTATAAGTTGGATTTCGTCTTATAATTTTCGAAACGAACTATGCTTGATAAAAATGACAAAACTCTAGTTTATGGACCACACATAATTCTGTGAAGTCCCTACTTTCAAGGAACTTCAACATCTCAGATCTTTATAATAGGATGGTCCGTGGGTCTTGTTGGGTGTCTTTAATAATATCATTAATTAGATACAAATATGTAAAAAGTGAACCTTATTTTGTTGTCCAGATCCAGGAACCTCATTTTAATGTGTCTTTAATATCATTAAATATACATATGCTTGAACCACAAACAGCCTTATTGTATGGCTAGGCTAGATAGGTTATTTTGAACTTGAAACACAAGAATGGGACGATCATTGTAATGATGTTTTATTAAAAATCCACCGACTCCTCTTTGATTTTTTTTTTTTTAATTCTTGGGATACTTGACCAATCCCAAGTCGCATTGTTAAAGGAGATACATCCTATATATATATAATATATATAGTTTCACATGAATCCATGAATTTAATGACGCCGAATACTTCAAACTGCCAATGACAGCATGAATCCATGAATTCAAGCATAGCCTTCCAATTTGTTTCTGACCAGGCAGCTTAACTTGACTTTTTTCAAGAAGCAGCTCCAAAAAACCGAAAAATTGACAAAATCTTAAAATAAGAAAAGCAAAGAAATAATTATAGAAGGTAAAAAAATTATAATTTACCCCATATCGTTGTAATCCAAGAAGTAAAAGAGTGCTTGAGCCGGTGATGAGTACACCAATCCACAAGGGTATGTGGAATAGTATATTGAGTGCAAATGCTGTACCAATCACTGCACCAATTAAGAGAGCACAAAACTAGCAATCAAGTTTTTCTTTAATAAATCATAGCACCATATTAATTGAAGATGTCACATCTGATTTGTTGTTTCTGACTACTGAGTGAAGCATATAAAGCCAATAATAACCTTCTGGGATATCAGAGGCGATAACAGCTACCTCGGCAAGCATCCACAGAAATAATTTGATGAATTTTGGGTATTCCATCTTACATAGCTCTGCAAGATGCCTCCCTACATTAATTAATGTAACAGGTACGGAGCATTAATATAACAGGCACTTAGCATTAATCACATGTAAGGCCGTTCTACCAAATATTCAGTTTAAGTGAAGGTCGACAAAGTACAAAAAAAAAAAAAAAACACTTAAGAAATTTTACAATGCGTGCAATAATTGATGAAACTGCTCACTTTTTATTGCTGTTATACAAAAGGGAGTGGCTAGTATAATCGGTTAGTTATTAGAATAATTGTTCTTTTTTTTCTAAAGACTGAAATTTGAATTAAGTACGATAATGCATGCAGCTGTATTTGCATAAAGAATGAACATGCCCATAATTCTTTTAAAAAAATTAGCACATGCGAATCTCCTGGCATATGGTGTGCGCAAACAACCGATATTAATTATATATATATTGCATACATGTACCTGTTACTACACCCAGATTGGCAGATAATGATTGTATAATCAGTGCGAAGATCAATCCGACCAGAATAACCCACAGGAGCTGTCAAATTATTCCAATTAAATTTAAAGAAAAGGAAAATGAAGAATTAATCACATGTCAAGTTTGAAAATATTAATCAGGGGTACAGCTTATAATTTTGTTTGTACCTCAAATCTGTGATTAGCGCCAGCTTGGAGATCAGTTTCCACTGTGAATATAAATGCTCATGCATTAGCATCAAACTTTGTTGTTGGAAAATAGAGAAAACAGAGAACTAGAGAGAGAGGGAGAGAAACAGAGGAGAGAGAGAGAGAGGCCTACAATTAGCTGGGTCAATGTAAGCCAATGACACAAGAAATCCTGGTCCAACATGTGCTAAAAACTTCTTCCATCCTGATTCCTATAAACAAAATAAGTTCACTATATTTTAAGTTCGAACTGTGTGTGAGTGTCATAGGTACATAAATAGTCAAATAGATAAAGAGAGTGGTGACCTTTTGAGAAGCATCAGTGCTACTGCTTTCAAACTCGTCTACTATGTGCTCTTCAACATCCCCCCTGATTACTTCTCCACACTTTTCCATCTTTTGTCTGTCTGTCTATCTGTCAGTCTGTCTCTCTCTCTCTCTCTCTCTCTCTCTCTCTCTCTCTCTCTCTGAAAAGGTTGTAGCTGTTGTGGTCATAATTATGGCGGGCGCCTCTATTTATACATTGAAGCATGCATACAGGGACAAATAGTATCAACTTATGTGAGGGTGGTTAATTTATTAACACAAGCCAATAATTAGGTAATCTAACTTGGCGCTTGACCAATCTATATAGTATTAGCTATTAGGTACGTAGTGCATCTCACTAGAAAGCATTTGGTTCATTTTCAAGCAGATCCTCCTCTGTTATGAATTATGATTATAAGGCATTCTCATTCTGGGAATGACAATATATACCATGTAAACCAACGTAACTATTAAGCTTGTAATTTTGTAATAACGTCAGGAAATATATGAAGCGTGCAATGCAATTTCATCATGCAAAATATATATAATCTTGTTTTGAAATTAATTTTCAAATATTTAAAAAGAATGTAGTAACAATTTAATTTTAGTCAAAATTTCAGACCACCAGGAAAATAATTAAAGAACAATGTATGTTTAATTGCTTAAGAAAAGTGTTTTCATTGGCATAAGATGAAAAGTTTGCGTTATTGACTTGTTCAAATGCTTAAAAAAAATGAGTTCGCAGATGTGGTCTCATTCCGAGCAGTACATATTATTAATATTACTTGACAAAGTTTACAGCTTATATGCAAACAATCAATTGAGCGCATTAATTGCTTAAGTACTTTGTTTTGTATATATATATAACACTTGAATGGCTATAAATTAAAACTGATTAAATATAATTTAATTGAGCGCATTAATTAGAAGCCTCCGATTCTGATGAAGAAACAGACAATGGAAATCCCCATTTGCTTGAAATGGAGATATTAAGTTTGGGCTTGTAAACTTGGAATTGAATACCGGATGGTGTTATTCGGCTCAATCGTCATATGATGCCACGTGTGTGCGCCATGTGTGCAATCCATCTCAGACGTGTTCATTACATAAGCTATCCAAGGGGCAAACGCAATTGCCTCAGTCTAATTAAGATGCTTACATCACAAATTTTGGATTAGTAGTGCTTTATTAATTAGGTAGACCGTAGACAGACAATAAATGGAACATTGCGTCCTTCCCTAGTGCTTAATTACTATTTACTATTTAGTAGTATTTTAGGAATATAATATTTAGATTTTCGCAACCTAGTTTACTGTCTTCAAAATATTCAAAATTACAAGATTGATGTATTTTGGAGAATCATACATGGCTCTGCCGTGGAATTAGTGATGAATGGATTTCAAATGGTGGACTGCACACACTTTTGCTACACAACACAAGGCAGTATAAACTATAAAGTGCGTACATTGGGCTGGAATAGGCTTATTTGTTTTATTAATTTGAGGGCAATTAAGAACAATCTTATTCCACCTTTATTATTTTATACGGATTATAAAAACTATACAAGTGAGGGAAATTATTTGCTGGATGCCATGCATATAATGATGTGTAAATTAAGTTTATATACCCCCCACCCTCCAAAAAAAAAAATAAGGAAAGAAAAGAAAAGAAAACCGAAAAAAAAGAAAAAGAAAATCGTGGTCAGCTTAGTGATGAAATGGATCCATCTTATGTGGGGTAGGCTATATTTTCAATAAATAATTACAGTAGCTAAAATCACAAAATTCTTGTTTGGAAAAAATGCTCAGTGCGTGACATCAAGGTCCACTATAAAGAAGCTTCTTTCAAAATTAGAAAACAAACCAATGAAGAAGGAAAAGGAATGAGCACTAATAAAGTTGTAGAGAAAAAATCTGTTGGATAACAATACTTGTGTATCTTTTTAAAAAGTCAGTCAAATTTGACACTTCAGCAAAATTAAATCAAGGCCATTTTGATGTACATAATGTGTATATATATTTCTTTTTTCTTTTCGGGAATTCATTCGTACAATTAGACTAACGCGCAATCAAGCAATCAAAAGGAGCGTTGATACACGAACTATAGAGAAAGATAATGAAAAAATACGAAAAAGAGAGATTTTTGATTGAGAAATCACACAGATTCTCAGATTTTTTTTAATAAAGTTTTAATTTTCAAAATTCACTAAACTTCTATTAACCATGACAGCTGTCTTAAATAGCTAATACAAAAATCTTAGAAAGAGAAAATACATAAAATTTCCAAAACAACCCTAAAACTGTTAAAAATAGTAAAGAAATGTCTAAAAGTCCATGAAAGAATGCTCAGATCGTGAATCGAAACTGACGATTTGGCCAAAACGAAGCTTAGCTTGGTTTTGGGTCGAGCTTTGAGTCACGAATCTGTCAAAATTTCGGCCCGATCCGACGGTCGGATCAAAAGTTACACTCATTTTATTAAAGTGTGCGCAGGACCATATTGCTTCAAGCGCACTCCCTTCTCTCACGTGCGTGATAGAGACAATGTCTCCCTCTTTTCCTTCACACATCCCTTCGCCCCCTCCTTGCTTCCATCCTCTTTTCCTTCGCGCGTCCCTTCACTCCCCTCTCCTCGCCTCCATCCTCTCATGCGCATCCATTCCTCCTGATCTCCTTATCTCTTTCTCATCCTCACGTACCCCTTCTTTCTGATTTGCACGCCTCTCCCAATTTTCTCATCCATTTCTCTCTTTCTCTTCAATCGTTCCTCTTCATCCCTTTATTCTATTTGCTCCTCTTCTTATTAATATCTTTTGATTTTATGATTCTGTGTAAGAGAGTAACTTAAAAAATTTCATACATTCTAGATCAAATCAAGTATAGAACAGTGGAGATTGAGAAGGATGAGAAGAGAGAAGATATTTTGATCTGATTCTGTTACGGTTTGGGAGTAAATAAATAAATATAAGGGAGTAAATAATGAGCATAAATGAGTATCTAATACATGTAAGAGAATAAATAATATTCAGATATAATTCTGATATTGTTTGGAGTAACTAAATAATTATAATAGAGTATATATATATATTATATACCATAGGAGTATATACTTGTTCATGCGTCAGAAGAGTATATTATACCAAAGTAGCACTAGAAAGGAGAAGGAAGGAAAAATAGGAAGAACATAACGAACAAAGGAGACAGAGTGATAGGGGACAGTGTGAGAGAGAAAGAGGAGGCGAGATGAGAGAGGAAGGAGAGTGCGAGAGCTGAGAGGTCAACGCAAGATGAGAGGGGAGGGATGAACCTCACAAAAGCACGTGGACGAGAAAGGGAGGGAGGGGTCTACGTGAGAGGGGGAGGGGGAGGCGAGAGAAGCCTGCACGTGAGAGGGTTGAACGCTGGATGAAGCGCACTTTTTGTTTTTGACAGTACACAAGAATTAATTTTCATTTTCGGAAAACTGATTGTTTGATTGCACAAGTTCTTGATTGCACTTATCAGTCTCGTTTCTTTTTTAGTTCTGGGAAAAAGAGCTTTAGACACGGAGGTAAGAATTGTATATTGAAATGATATACAGCCGCAACATTTCTCTGCAGAATTCAAACACCGTACATGTTGGTAAAATGGAAAGAAATATTAATCAAGGAAAACATATGTTTCGAATAGTATAAAGTTATATCATCACTAAGTAAAAAAAAAAAAAAAAAACCTATTCAATTGATATGGTCATTTTCCCTTTTTGAATATACTACTGTGAAATGTTAATATTAAAATTAGAAATATGTCAACCAAAAAGAAATAATTGCTTAATTTTATGCTATTATATAATAATTGGAATTGATTTTATGCCACAATAAAATTATATAAATAGTTGCTCACAAAATATACCTAGATAATTAACGCCCTGAAAGGGAATGATTTGGAGAACATTAAAATTTAAAAACACCCCGAGAAACATTACAATTTTTAATTGACAGAAATGCCCTTCTTTCTCAATTAGTTCTCCCACTTGCCACTTCCTCCGATTTAGCCCCCATTCTATTCCAAGTTTCCAACAATGGATCTGAGTTTGGAAGCTATAATATTTTTTTTTTTTTTTTGAGGAAAAGCTATAATATTTATCTCCAACATCTTTACGACTTTACCCCTCCGCCTACAAGTTAAACACGATGAATTCTTGACAACGCGCACGGATTGAACAATTGCAATCCCTATTTGTCACATTAGAATATTAGATGGGTTGGGTAACCAATCAATGAAATTGAGTTTTGGGGATACTGGAATCCCAAAGTTTAAGATATCCAATAAATTTAGAATTTGAGAAACATTATAAAATTCGCACAAAAGATATATTTCAGAGATTGTTGAGAGTTTAAAGAGCTTGTTGAGCGAGAGTAATATATTGAACGAAATGAAGAACAGGGTTAGTCAAAGAGTGGTGTTTGAAAAAACTGCCAAGGTAGCACGGACATTTTTGTCAATTCAAAATGGCAAAATCGAATATAAACCCCTCTAATCTTCCTTATTAGGATATAAACCCATCTAATTCAATTTATTCACAGACATAACTCCTTTTTATTATCTTCAATCATATATATATATATATATATATATATATGGGAAATTCTGGCATGCGGGCTTTTTATTATTGACCGTACATTTCTTATAAATCAGACGGCTTGTATGCCTTGAAAAAGTTTCGCTTGTGAGAATAATCTCTGTTAAGTTTAACAGACATTTAACAGATATTTTGTTGGAGGGGCAAAATAGTCAATTTAAATGAACGTCTCCTTTTTCTTTTTTTTCGTCAACTTAATTTGATCGGCAGAGAAGAGAACGCTACTCAAACCTAATCTCCTTCGAGAGCGCTAATCAACCCTAATCAGAGCAACCTTCCGATCGGCGGTGAAGGTGAGATATTCGGTTTGCTTCGCAGTTTCCGCTATCAGAATAGAAGATAGGAGGTAGGTTTCGTAAGTTGCTTTATCGTTTTTCAGGTACTAGATAAAGGTTGTAGTTTCTGGCTTGAGTGTTCGGTTCCGTACTATTAATTGAAGACGGGTGTCCTCGACTCCGACTTCTCTCTTCTCCTCACATGATTTGTAGTCAGCTAGAAAAATTCAAAGCTAGTTATAAGTAGGATCATTAATAAATCATAAATGCATAAAATTTATTACTAACTCTAGTACTCAAATGGGTATCATATTCTTCATTTCGAGTTCTAATTGAATATCACCACATTTTTTGGATTTCAGCCAAAGACCTTACCCATCCTAATCAGATTAGGAACCTCTTTCACCCAAATCAGTTTGTGCTTCTCTCTGAATTCGTTTTAGGGAATATTAATGTAGGAAATTTTTTACCTTTAACAACATTGTGAGAGTCCCGGGCATACCCAGAGTCCCAGACAAGTGGTGTTGCACATACTTGACTGGTTTTATCTTGAGTATTATATGCTAAAATCAGTTTTGAGTATAAATCTTCACATATACTGGTACAATTTTATTGGTTTAAATGCTCTTGCTGCTCTTCACAATTGTACTTTTTAGAGAGAGAGAGATTTCTGGGAAGTAGAGTATTAATCTGGAATAAAGGGTCAATTTGGGATGAAGAAATTTCTGCAATTTGTCTCTTGTTAAGTTTTTAGTTCAGTTAGGCTAGTTAATTTCTGACAGCTTTCCTTGAGCACTCGAAAATCAATAAAATTCAAGGGCTAAGTTGTAAAAAAAAGTGTTATCGGGTCGGGTAGAGATTGCAGGTCAGAGATCAAATAAGTGGTTAGATATGTTAGTTTCATGGTTTAGTTGCAGCTTTACCAAAAAAAAAAAAAAAAAACATTGCAAATTTGTTTACTGGTTGAATAGAAAAATGGTTGTTTTAGAAGAAGGATTATGTTTCTTGTTCCTACAATTTTTTAAGTAATGAATGGTAAGAAACCCAGAATGCTTACTGTTGCTTATTAGAATGAAGAATTTTGACAAAATATTATATAAAAGGATTTTGATGTATATAGGGCTTCCGGTAAATGAACTAAAAGAATTTGCTGAAATTATATAAAAAGTATATAGTTGGTTAAAAGAAGTTATCTTATTCCAAAATTAGTGGAGGTATTGCTCTATCCTTGTTCAATTTCTGTCTTGTTAGTGTCCTTGCAACTATGATGATGCAGTTAAGAGTGTTTATTTCTTTTTTGCATTTGCTGTTTTTCAGGTTAGACCCGATAGAGAATGACAGCATAGAGGGTAATTTGTATAGTTAAGATGATGCAGTTAAGATGTGTGGCACCATTTTTCATATGATTCTGTATAATTTTTATAGTTCTGGATACTACTAGGGTAAAATCACACATCCTTGACGGCCTTCCTTACAAGGTCAGAAAATTGTTCATTCACATTTCAAGTAAAATACTTGCTAGTTCTTTCATTTGTGGTTACTGCTCATATAGTGTACAAGTTGTGTGGTACTAATTTCTTCTCAAATGCAAATAGGCATCGACACAGCTTTCGTAAAAAAGTAAATAACAGAAGCTACTAGTTCAAAATTACATATCATTCTTTAATTCAAAATAAAAATTGCATAAATTCAAATGCTCTAATTATTGTGGTAATTTTAATTATGTGATAAGAATTTATGTGTCAGTCTCAGATACTGGTGGCCGTTGATCATCTGGCTCAAGCGGTCTCAAGTTTCGACCCTACCTGAGCTGCCTAAGACTTGTCGAGTTGGGTATCTGTATGTGTCATTATCTGTTCCAACCAATTTTCCAGCACTTCAATGTCTGACAGATGGCCCCACATATTTGGATAAATTAAGGTAGGTCATGTCTCCATAACGTCCGTAGTAAAAGGAATGCTCCAAACTAATTCCATTGCCTGTGCTGTTATCATAGAAATAAGGTAAAAAAAATACTGAAAATCGATAACAATCAGTGTGTGCTGGTTGGATCATGTTCTAACCCAAGCCAACCTGTTTTTAATTAGGGAAGCTCCATCCATTGTGTTGGTTAGGTTTTTTTTTATTTAAACTTTCTTATTGCAGAAGGAGTTGGTCAAACGGTTGCATATCACTGCTTTACTGAACAACTTGGACAGAGGAGTGTCAGAGAAGGAAGCGGAATCTGAAGCCAATGATAAGCCCCCAGTCTCTACTGATTCAGATGCAACTGATTCACTTCAACCGGATGTCAAGCTCCACCCAAGAGCTTCCTTCTCTTCGTTTCTTAACATAGAGATAGATTTATATGATGCATACATTTGTGTTATACATGGATGTGCGCACGGGTACGTAAGGGGGTGTTTGACTGAGGATATATTGAACTAATCATGTGGCTGTTCCTAAGTCTACGTAATTACTGCTCACGTGTTGTACAGGTTGTGTGGTCATATTGGATGGTTAGAAATAAATTTATTGGTAAAAAGTGGTTATTTCTTATTCCTTATTCCGGGAAGAAGCCATCCAAACGGAGCCATTTACAATCATTTATTTTCAAATGCAAATAGGCATCGATACAGCTTTATAAAAAAAAAAAAAGTATATAACAGAAGCTACTAGTTCAACATAACATAACATTCTTTAGTTCAAAACTAACCCTGCAGCTAAAGTGAATTAAATTGTGAACCGAAGGGAATCATGAATATATAGCCATGTGGGATTAGGATCCCAGTAGAATTATCAATAACGACCGAGAGAATTGCTTAATGAAAGAAATAACCACCCAGTAGAAATAACTACTATTAAGTATTAACAACCAAGAGAATTGCATATTGAAAGAAATAACCACTCAGTACAATTATTAGCCAATAAAGAGATGACGCATCAGCCAATTGGAGAGTGGTTGCTGTCAAAATTAGGAATTAGGAATTTGCACCAGAAATTACATGGCATTGTATAATTGCATAATGAAAGAAATACGATCGCCAAAAAAATAATAATAATGATGATGACGGCTGAATTAAATGATGCAAATGCATAAATGGAAGGAAATCATTTAGGAATTGCAAAAAAATAAAATCGATAGTGGTTCAGTAATTTCCATGATTTAATCATAAAAAATTTTAATTTTTTAAAAAAATCATTTAATGAATCATTGAAACAAATTAAAAAATTTACTTGTTCATTGAATCTTGAAACGATTTAAAAAAAAATTATTTAGGACGAATTTTAGGTTTACAAATTTAATTTTTCATTTTGGACAATATTTCCATTTTTAAAAAATGATAAATGAAATTTTATGATATTGTAATATGCACAATGATATTTGGCGATTAAATCACCTTAAGTGTTTGGATTGTTTATTTGAACTTCTGAATTAAAGATCTATTCGAGTTTGACGGAGCAATTAGTCAAATTGCATTTGCTGTAGCAGTCCTCCTTAGCTTAGTTTAATACAGTACAAGCATAAGAGCTATTCAATTGCTAAAACAAATTACTTGTTCATTAAATCATTGAAACGATTTAAAAAAAATTATTTAGGACGAATTTTAGGTTTACAAATTTAATTTTTCATTTTGGACAATATTTCCAATTTTAAAAATTGATAAATGAAATTTTATGATATTGTAATATGCACAATGATATTTGGCGATTAAATCACCTTAAGTTTTTTAATTGTTTATTTGAACTTCTGAATTAAAGATCTATTCGAGTTTGACGGAGCAATTAGTCAAATTGCATTTGCTATAGCAGTCCTCCTTAGCTTAGTGACATTCTATATAATCTGCAAGAATGTGTCATTCTTGTAGATTATACATTTTTTGATCTAGAGTTGATCGCCTAGTTGCGCGCATACAATCCAATTCCATCAAGGGGCCCAGTAGATATCATCACTCACTAGGTGAACTAATGAGGGACATAAGGTTGTCTTGATGACTAGTTTCTCCTCGCACAATTCAAGAGAACATAAATAAAGTCCGTATAGCAGCCCTTATCAGGAATCAGCGTTAGACGATATTTATAGAACCTATCCTCATGTGGAGAAACTGAACCGTCTCAAACTCAGAATCAAATACGTATGAAATAAATAATGTCATATAGCACAATCCATATATTTATTTCATTGGGTCATGTCATGTGATATGTTCCAATAACATACACATATGCGGTATCATTGGCCTTGAGTTTGCTACTAGCACATGTCGCGCTAGGGAGGTTAGACGGGTGTTGCTCGACTATGGCCACGGTACACTTGGGCCATAATACTCAACAACTCCTTTACCAATGCTTTCGCACCGGGTCCGGTAGAATTAAGCATGAGTTGTCCAATTATTTTTCGCTTTCTTTGAGTTGTAATTCCTAACAATTCATGCTTAACCCAATACCCTCCAATTCGTGGCTAAGTTGGTGGAGAAAGGCCTCAGTGCGTCCTCGTTTTCACAGCTATTTGATTTAGTGTCCCATTATTTTTGCTCGTTGGTACCAAAACGTGGTGGGATATGGAATTTCGTGTATGGTGGCTTCGATTCTTTCCTTCAGGTCTAGAGGTGTATATATGGATGTCCCAGGTCGCAAGGATGGAAGGCTAGGGCACCAGGGCGCAAGAAATTGCCATTTTCATCAGTTTCTATGTAAAAAATAATGCCTTATGTGATATGGCGGCAACCTGGTCAAACCGAACAGGCTTGTGGTCGGGTCGACCAGGAGAGAGAAAATGACGCTTGGCTGCCACAGGTGCTGGTCGGATCGAACAGGCTTGTGGTCGGATCGACCAGGAGAGAGAAAATGACGCCTGGCTGCCATAGGTGCTGGTCGGATCGAACAGGCTTGTGGTCGGGTCGACCAGGAGAGAGAAAATGACGCCCGGCTGCCATAGGTGCTGGTCGGATCAAACAGATGATTGTTCGGGTCGACCAGAAGAGAGAAAAGAGCCTCCAATGCTAGGAATGAGTCGTCTAGCGTACGTGCTACGTCGGGAATCCATCTATATGCTCCAAAATCATCAAAAATCATCAAAGTCCTGTAAAATGAGAGAAGAAACGACGGTAGAACCAATTCCATGGAAATCATAGCAATCTATTGAATAATTCAATGGTTTGAGTGTTATTTGAGTGCCAAGTACGGTCCAAATGCCTACAAATAATGACGATATCAGTAGCATTTCTCAGTTTAATTAATACAATACAAGCATAAAAGCTATTAAATTGCTGAAACAGATTACTTGTTCATTAAATCATTGAAATGATTTTAAAATTTTTATTTAGGACAAATTTTAGGTTTACAAATTTAATATTTCATTTTGGACAATAATTCCAATTTAAAAATGAATCCGCATCATCTGCGAGCATCGTGGATTGCTCATGCCCCAAGGTATAGTTGTATAAGTTCTTCTCTTGGTAACCACGATTCTCATAGCCTCCACTGCATTGTGCGGCATACTCTAGTATCTGACAATTTCGGATGCCCGAAGCTTTCATAGATGATATCTCGCACTTTTGTGATTCATTAATGGAACAATGGGACCGAAGAAAAGGGGTGCAATCCGGAGCAGTCAAATCATGATTGTGGTCATTAATGAAATTCTGCACCCACCACCTACTGGTTTTCGGGTCAAGTTTAATGCATAACTTGACTGGGCAGTCACAACGACTGATCGGCGTGGCTGGTCTTTTTCGGTCTGGCATTTCCAAGTACTTCTTCTCTCGCAAGCCTTGTCTGCTACAACAGAACTGACGAAACTTGATGGTGTTATGTAATCTGTCTTTCTTAGTGCTAATCCTCCTCACGCTAAATCCTTCTCTCTTCGCATATTCATTGAAAAAATGAAAAGCTTCATTTTCACTTGCGAAAGTCATGTTGACGATGCGGTCATACTCCCTTAGCGATGCCACATCGAAATACTCATCCTGTAGAAAAAAAATTGTGTAAAAAATTGGTTTAATACTTTAAATTACAAGTGCAGAGATGATAATACATCACTGAAGCACATTACAGATGATACTACGTAATATATACCAATGCTTTATTATACTTTATGTACTTAGTTATGACATATTACTTGTAGTTGCTGACTTTAATATAAAATGTTGCTGTTGGGATTGCTGTCAATATTAAACAATATATATACTTAAATGTAGATGCATCCTCATCTGGGTTGGTCTGACACAATAGCTTACCTCGATTCACCAGTACTACTAGTTGTTTCACAGTATGTCTCTATAAAGATAATGAAACCTCCTCAGGTTTGATTTTTCTTTTGCAATTATACAACACCAAATTTCATATGAATCTAGTTTAAATAATTCATGATGTTATGGAAACTGAAAACCATCTATCTATTTTAAATAGTACCCATGGTCCTGACTTGTGTTCTACAAAAACCAAACTGTCAATTTATCATAACAAGGAGCAATGGAGTAAATGTAAAATGAAGCATTGCATCTTGTACCAGCCACTGGTTATCTAAGTATAAATTTTAACCTATTCTAAACCATAAAATCTCATAGACTATATCCTTAATTTGGATTCAGGGAAGCTAATATAACCTACTTACCTTTTGATGCTGTTCCATTTGCGGCTTTTGTTGCTCTGCTTCTGACCTCGTAAGGAAGGCTTTGCTTCAAGGATGTGTGATTTTACCTTAGCAGTATCCAGAACTATACAAATTATACAGAATCATATGAACAATGGTGCCACACATCTTCAGTAAAATGATAAAAGCAAGACAACTACATTAATAATGAGTGTGATTATCACAGGCCTAGTTTCAATACCCTTTTGGTCTATAACATACTTTTTTCAGTGGTCTTATCCAACAACACAGAAATATGAAAATATGAAAGAAACAATACCTATAAATGTAACAGTACTAGAATATGAAAATGTGAAAGAACTACAAAGACAGTACTTATTTCAGTCCTATAACAGTATAGTCAATTTCAGTCCTATAAAATAATTAAGCCAAATCCATATCTAATAAACCGAAGTCTCAGTCTAGTAGTTGATCGAGAGAGAGGAGACAACCTTTAAGATGCTTAAATAGATCAAGGACACTAACAAGACAGAAATTGAAAAAGGATAGAGCAATATTGATTGGTGATCCGAAGAGAAGGAAGTAGAGAAATCAATTAGACCTACTACTTCGGTTCAGTGTTGAAAAAGCTCACCCGGAATCGTGGAAGAGGCGCAAGGGATCTGAACTCCGAAGTTCGTGATGGGGAGGAGAGACTGGAGGCGATATTGATTGGTGATCAAAGAGAAGGAAACACGGCGAGTAAAATTGCTTTGATTTGTCGAAGAGAGGCGTCAATCGATTTTTCGTCGGAGTAGTTGAGATAGAAGAGAGACTGAACGCAACGGAGAAAGAGAACGGAGAATTAACAAAAAATAACCAAACTGTGCAATTCCAATAATACCCCTCAACTTTTGAACGGCTATGATTAAGGATTGCAAAATCCGGATTTGATTCGGGATTTAATCAGCCCTCATGGCAGAATCTCCCATATATATATATATCTACAGAGATAGGCTAAAATGCTTTGCAAAGCATAAGAGGGTTGTGCTTTGCACTTTTAAACCGTCGGATCGGGTTCAGATTCGAGCTCAAAGCGAATTTGATGGCTCAGATGCATAGCGCTGACGCGCTGAGAGGCGAAGTTTCTCCGTTATCTCTTGTATATCTCTTCTATATTTATTCTATTTTTTTCCGTTTCTTCTATTTTAACTATTTTTTTTCCGTCTCTTGTATATCTCTTCTGTACATACCTCTCTGACCTCTCTTTGCTTCGAACGAAAAAAAAAACCTAGGCGATCTCTCTGTCTCCCTTCAACTCGATGAGCACCTAGGCTCACCTCCACCTCTCTGCCTCCGCCTATCTCTCGATTTGCTGTCTCCGCCTCCGACTATCTCCGCCTCGCCTCCGCCTTCATTATGTCGACTGTCTCCACCTCGCCTCCGCCACCGTTATGTCGACTGTCTCCGCCTCCGCCTCGCCTTCATTCTCTCGAATGCCGTTGCCTTACCTTTCTCTCGATTTTCTGCCTTGTCTCCACCTCACTTGTCTCCTCTCTTTTCTCGTCATCCTGTCCAATTTCGAACAAAACCCTAGCTTACTCGTTCCGTGGTCAAGATCGACAGTAACAGGTACCTATTCTTACTCCTGTCCAATTTCTCCACTTACTCCTGTCCAAGTTCCGTGGTCAATTTCGTCCCCTTACTCCTGTCCAATTTCTCCATAGTTTTCTTTGAATTGAAATTTGGCTACTTTCCTTGTTTGTTTCAGGTAAACCCAAAAAAACAGTTATAAGCTGGTAAATCCATTACATTTAGGAGCTTTTACTTGTTATTTACTATCAGTTTACTTGATTCTGGTAAAAATTATGCCAGTGAAACCTAATTCTGTAATCGATTTTGAAATACTTGAAATAGGCTTCAAATAAGCTGGTTATAGTAGGTACTTGAAATGTTTGACATAGCAATGCTTTAATGTTTGAAATGCTGGTAAAATAGGCTTGAAATGCTTGAAATGCTTTATATGATTCTACTTTTTCTCATTCTGGTAAAATAGGCTTGAAATGCTTTAATTAATTCTATTATTTCTCATACCATGTAGAATGAGTAATCAAAGCTATCTCTTACGAAAACCTCTTGCTGTTGAAGGAGATAAAAAGGAAGTTAACAGTATTTGGCCCTATTATTACATTAATGACGCTGATGATGTTGTTTAAAAATGACTAATTTATGTATGGATGATGATTGTGTTATTTTCCATGTTATTTATGTATGGATTAATTTTATGAAATTTTAGGGTTATTAGTTATAATGGATGATGATTGTGTTATGTTCCATGTACTGTAGTGCTAATCTAGTAGTATGACTGTATTGTAATGGATTAATTTTATCTAATTGGCTCTCTATTAGCTGTTACTTGTGTTGCTTTGATTGTGTGATATATAAATGATATGTAAGAGTGAGAGAGATATACATTTTCTAGATGCTCACTGTTGTGTGTTGATACATGGAATGCTACCTCGAATGGAACAAAAAGCAATTCAGATATAAATTTTTGATATACATGTACACGAATGGAACTCCAATTATCTTGCTCCAATTCAAAACATTATGAATTGTTGCTGAAATTCACTTGCGCAATCCAGATATAAAACCAACACTACAGATATAAAACCAACACTACATGGTACCTAATAAGAGTAATATCACCTAATACTAGTGAACTGGTACCATCTAAGGAACATTTTACACATTCATGGAACATTTTTATTTAACTATTTTAACCAACTTGCTCAAACACATCACAATCAATACAAGAACGCAATTCAAATATAAAGTTTTGATATAAAATATGGATACATAAAACCAGTGACCACTAGCACTAGTAATTCAAAATCTAAATGCTGCTATCCATTACATGCTATCTCTCAAAAGTTTCATTGTATATATCCAATATATCAAAACATAACTTTAACAACCCAACAGATATAGCACTAGTAATTCAAAATCAAAATGCTATTGTGCTGCCCATTACACACTGTCTTCCTCTTCCTGTGCATCTTCCAAGTCTTCTTCTTCTAAGTCTTCCTCATCTATGCTATCTGTATCATCATCTTTCTGGTTGTTTTTCTTCTTGCATGCAGCTTTCTTTAACTAGAACAAATAAAAGTAAATTTTAATAACAACTTTAATCCTACTACAATATTAAATTAATTAACTTGTAATGTATGTTAATTTGTACCGGACAAGTTCTACTATTATGGACTCCTTTAGTATTGCCGCAAATGGAACATTTTTGTGGCTTAAACCTCTTTGGCTCTGATGGCGGTTTAAATCTCTTTGGTTGCTTTCTCTTTCCCTTGCATTTTGATACTGGTGGATCCATCACATGAGAGTCTGTCCTTGTTGCTGTGTCAATATCACATGAGAGGTTCTCATTCTCACCAACCATCAATGCCAATTGCTCTTCTGCTATATCCAACAAGTCTTTGAGATGCTTAAAGGCATCACAAGATTTTGATGCCATCTTCAAGATTTTTACCATTCGAGGCTTTAGTGTAGCAAACCTAAGTGCCTCTTGTTCTTGAGTAGCTCCAACCTCCATGCTCCTTTCAAGTGTTGACCTCTTTACACTTGCATTAGCATCTTTACACCACCGTTTCATGATGTATCGATTGGGGAGATGATCAATACCCACATGGTGCATAACCTTGATGGCATGTGAACAAAGTAAACCCTCAAACTCATACCTTCTACAACTACAAGAAACTAGTTCCTCCAATATATTGATATTCACCATGTAGGTTTCTGGAACCATTTTCACAACCATTGGATTGTACTTGATGGTTACTTCATATAAGGAATCCTTCTCAATATCTTTAACAAAGCCAAGTTGCGTCTTTTTTAAAATCTCTTTGAATACTGACATGACCGTGCATGTGCAAAATTCTGATGCATATTTCTCAATTTTAAAGAGTGTTGACAATCTTGGCACTGCATTCATACTCGCAATATCCAAGTCACTTTCCGTCTGCCATCTACCCTCCACAATTTTCTCCATGTGTAATACAAGTTGGTACATGGAATTATGATGCCTGCTCCATGATTTTATGGTATTGTTTGCACTTTCACTTCTTTGAGATGTGGACATATTTGCAAAAAAAGAATCTCTAAAGTATGCTGGAACCCACTCCGACCGTTGTGAATACATGTACTTGAGGTGTCGATTCTTCCTCAAACCGTGCTGCCGAAGCATGGCTGCCCAACCCTTTTCAAATTCAGATATTGTCATGCTGCGATTTATAACTCTCTTCAACTCATGTTCAAAACCTTCCTTTTCCTTTGTGCTATAAAGAGCCCCTAAATGCTCTCTTGCCTTTCTCATCACATGCCATTGACAACATCGATGAACAGCATTAGGAAAGACCTCCTTGATAGCAATTCTCATGGCTGGATCTTGATCTGTTATAATGGCTTTTGGCTTTTTACCATACATTGCTTGTACCCAATTTTGGAACAACCATACAAAACCAGATGTGTCCTCCGATCTTAGCATTGCAATCCCAAAAAAAATATTCATTCGATGATGATTTACACCAATGAATGGTGCAAGTGGCATCTTATACCTATTAAGGTTAAACATTTATATGAGTCATGCAATCTCTTTATTGACCAGTGAATATTTTCATGTTCTGAATGCACTTTCTGTAACATAGTGGTTGTACAAAATTGAGTGGGTTGCAATTCAGACATTTCTTAACTAAAGTGTTGGAGTATAACAGTTGGTTGTTATTTTAAAATGACAAAAGAAAAATTAGGCAGTACCTGCACACTTCCTAACTAAATTGATGCATTCAAACAATTTTATTCTTTTTTTCGAGTACTATAAAATGAGACCACAAATTCATGTTTGGACAAAAGAAATTAGGCACTACCTGCCATACGATTATAAATCTGTTGAGATTAGAAATTCAATTTCTTTATTGAGCCATCATTCATATTTGGAAAAAAAAAAAGAAAGTATAAAATCTGTTGATATACCTTTTGGAGAAAAGGAATTGGAGAACCAATTTAGAGCACTACTCAAAGTAGTGTGACCAAATTTAACCTCTCAAACAAAAATAAGATAGAAATAAAGAGGCTCCCCCTAAAAAATTTGGCTTATAAGTCCGGGGGATAACTTGGTATTTAGGCCACATTAGTTACCATACCACTAGTTGTACCACTTGAGGTACAAGCTTTTGGAACCCACTTACTTTTGGACTCACCATTTGATTTCCTAAGTTTGCATTCCAACGAGATATGACCATTTTGACAACAATAGTTGCAATATGCATTGGTTGGCTTAGGCATGGTAGAACCCTTGACAAAATGAGAATAGTAATGGGCTCTAAGGTATTCGGCCTTCTTCTTAGGATCATAGGATGAGGCATTAAAATCCTTTTTGCGATCCTTTTGGAAATGTTGGGAAATATTCTTTTTATGCCCATTGGATTGAGCTTTGTGGTTTTGAGAAGAGTGTTGCTCTTTAAATTCATAAAACCATCCATCGGGTCCTCTAAAATAAATTTTATTGGACGCCTTTGGAACAAAAATCTTCTTTTCTTGATTTTGCAAATTCTTTTCGTTTTGCACTCTAGTGTTTCTAGGTTTCCTTTGGTACATATGTGCATGACCACGAGAATTCCTAGGTTTTTGAAATTGTGTGGTTTGTGCAACTTGTTTCCCATTATTGTGTGACAAGTTCCTTTTCTTGGTTTGATAAGGCTTTTGGTAACCAAGACCGGACTTGTCATGAGGCTTTTGACCTTTGAAAAGGTTTTTCAAATCCGTTTTAGGAACTTGAGCTAAAACCGGTTTTTCAAGTTGTTTTTCAAGCTCCTTAATTTTAGCCTCATACTCACCCATCTTAGAAGTAAGCACAACTGTCCTATGCTTTGCAAAGTATTTTAGCCTATCTCTCTCTCTCTCTCTCTATATATATATATATATATATATATATTATACTAAGAGCCCCAAGAAGAGAATCCAAACTTTACTTCAAAAATCAGTCAACAAACGAGTCACTACAGATGTGAATCTTCAATCATATTCTTAACAAAGAAATATTAAAAATTAATCTTAAGACTGATATACCCTTGACCTAACATGCCTCGCCTGCCCCCAATTTCTTCTCTTGCCTCGTCTCTGCATTACTTGCTTCAAACATTCTCTGATGAGTGCATTTTTTTTCTTTTGTGTGTTTACTTAGCAAACCATGTGCTTTTTTTTGTACGTATATATCTTTTCCTTTGTCTCGAACTTTTTTGTTTTTGGTGGATAAGTCCGTGAAGTATTGGCACAACACAGCTTACTGGTTTGCACCAGGCCACCAGTATTGTTGTGCTTCTCACCAAGCTGAAAAAAAGCAACTCTTCAGAAATTGATTAAATATGAATAATATGAAGAAAAGTTAATTCCACTCAATTCCAATAATCGCACAAATCTAAATATGAATCAAGTCCAAGTAAATTTTAAGATAATATAATATTAAACTAAAACAAAAAATATAGGCAAGTGCCAATGATACAACTTACCAATAAATTGATTGATGCAAAAAGTAAACACTGATATAAAACTTTATAAAATTTATCCTGGGCCTTGTTGAATATTTTTATTGCCTTCCTTCTTGTCTTCAATTTCTGATGTGTTCTTCACTGATCAATGATAATATTTATTTTGAGAATCATGCTCGATAATCAAAGATGAGGAATAATCATCATTAAACTCCGTGTCTCCATTATTTGACGAAGAGAGAGGTAGAGCAAGACAAAGACAGAAAAGAACGATAAAGATAAATAAATGAGAATATATCTTTTCTTATCAATTTGACAATTTGGAAAAGAAAAGGAAAAAATTATCAATTTGGGAAGATGAACCGCTAGGAAGACAAAAAGTAGAAAACTAAGGCTCCGTTTGGATGCGTTGAGAATAAAGTAGGAAGAAGGAAGAAGGGAAGAAATTTATTGGGAAGGGATAAATTTATTGGGAAGTGTGTAACTTTTGTGAAGAGTTTGGATGGTTAGAAATAAATTTATTGGTAAAAAGTGGTTATTTCTTATTCCTTATTCCGGGAAGAAGCCATCCAAACAGAGCCTAAATCATCGTTGCCTAGGCAGTATGTGTAAGTTAGGGGTATACTAGTCATAACACTAGCTTTTATATTTTTTTTAATTCAAAGTGTGGTTAAAAATTATAAAAAGGGGTTATGTCTGAACTAAAACAAATAAGAGGGGTTTATATCTAATTTTAAAGATTAGAGGGATTTATATCCGATTAGGGAAGATTAGAGAGGTTTATATCAGATTTTGCCCAAAGATTATGATGTTGCTGGGAGTCGTTATGATGTTATTCAAATCATTTTAAGATGGTGACATATAGAGAATGGCTAACCTGTCATAGATGGCACAGAAGGTCCCGTGTCATAGAGTCGTTTTTTGAGATTCAAAATTCAAATGTTCAATCCGAATCGTTCAAGTTATTCACCATCTTAAAATACCCTCGGAGACCAAATTTTACATTTTTTTCGAATTTTCTGATATTTATTATGATATTTTTTTAAAAAACGTTATAATTGGAGTATTTCAGACCCTCCAATTTGAACATATCAAAATAAATAGAAAATAATAAAAAAAATATAAAATTTGGTCTCCAATGGTATTTCAATATAGTGATCGATTTGAACGGTTTGAATTGACTGATTGAATTTCGGATTTTAAAAAAATGACTCAAAAAAGACATCTATAGCACTTTAGCCCACCTTATATATATATATATATATATGAAATAATGAATAGATGATATTTTTTGAATAATAGTGTTAAGAATGAAGTCTATTTGCAAGAGACAATTTATCTAATTAAGTATGGTAATAATGAAAATAAATTTCTATCTGCAAATTAGAAGATGCATGTTTGGACGTAACTAGAATATAATATAAATTAAAATTAATTAATTAATTATATATATATATTTATTTATTTATTTAAGGGCTAAAACAAATTAGACGAATAGTGTAAATAATTGTTTACTCTATGAATTATTAATCATTGATCATTCAAATCAATGGCCGAATGCTACCGAGGGATATATGTTTATTGGCTCTTCACTTTAAAAGAAAGATATTTGTCTATGTTTGAAAAAAAAATATATAACACATATGGAAAACTCTCTTAAAATATGAATTATTTTTTTCCCTTTTGGAAATAGATCACATGTGTAAAAATTTTCTCATCTGTAATTTTTAAATAATTTCATTTATATTCAGAAATAAATATTTCTATTATATTATTTTTTTATTGAGATGCCGATTTTATTTTTGTTGAAGGATAGTTTGTTTTTCAAATTTTTATTTACCCACCAAGTGGGGACGTTTGCTAGTGATGAAGGCTTAGAACCTAGAAATCAAATAAATTTATATATCTAGACCTAACCTCACTAATCATTTGTAGTTTAGTTCTAGGGTCGAACCCAAAGGACGGATTAACGAATACCGGACTTGTTCTTTTTATGAAGCTAGACAATTAAAAAGGAGTGGATTTAATTGTAAAACAATCTAATTAAATAAACATGCACTAAGATAAATATTTTTGGGTGTTTTTGTGAATTAAAATAATTAAGAAATCTAAATGATTGTTTTGGTTTTTCAAATAGTATAAAAACGTCTTAGGGATCATGTTTCGTTTTAGTTTGGACTTCTAAAACTCAAAGTTCAACACTTTCATGCAAAAACCCAAGTTTTATAGGCAACAGCATTTCAACTCGGTCCGAGTTGTGTCCATCTCGGTCCGAGTTGAGAACTGAGGTGACTCGATTTGACTTGATTTGGTCTGTTATGAATCATGCAAGGATTGGTTGGCTAAACCTAGACTTACTAACCCTCAACGTTCGCTTTTTGGGCTAGGGAATGGTTTAATAACAACCGCTTCTAATCAAACTAATTAACCCACAACTTTTGGTATAGGAAAGACAATTAGCTTGAACTTGTTTAATGGTTTTCGTAAGAATATTTAGAAGTCTTTTGCACTGTCTAAAAATAACACTTTTGGTGTTAATTAATCTCCCCTTTCGGATCTACGATTTATCCCATGTACTTGACTTAAACTAATCTTGTTTATCCTAACTTAGGCTTAACTAAACGTGGCCATTCATTTAGAAGTTAATTAAGAAATCACAAGCAGTTCAAACAAGCAATTAAAGACTACTCATTAAACAAATCACAAGTCATAACAAAATATCACAAGTCAAATATCGTCATCCAAACTTCAACTACTCCCTTACTCCTAAGACTACTCAAACTTAGCCTAACATAGTGCTAGAACAAACAACAACAAGAGTATAAATAACAAGATACAAGCCCATCAAAAATAGAGAAGAAAACATAGGAAGAATAAACCGAATACTCCCTCTATGTTTCAACACCGTCTTCTAGGGCAGTGGGGTGATGCAAGATGAATTCTGAACCTTCTTCTCGCTGCCGTCGCTTAGAGATTAGGGTTCCTTAGGGTTTCTGCGGCTAACAAAGCTTGGAAAGGAGAAATTGCAATTGTGGAGGCTTTCATGCTTTTTAGGCAGAGGGAGAGCCTTTTATAATGGTTCCACACACAAGGAAAGAGATCTAGGGCGCCAGGACAAGAAAAACTACCAAAAAACATTATTTCCATTCATGAAAACTTGCCATATGAGATAAGTCGGTGTTCAACTCGGACCGAGTTGAGGTCAACTCGGACCGAGTTGAAAACAGGTGAGTCAAGGCATGTGCAACTCGGTCCGAGTTGTAGTCTGAAAATCGTCTTCTCGTGCTAGGAATGAGTCGTCTAGCATCCGTCTTGTGCCGGAAACCATCTAGAGCTTGTAAATCTATCAAAAACCAAGTAGAACTCTGAAAATAAGAAGAGAGACAACGACAAAGCCAATTCTTAGAAACACATAGCATTTTATCAAATAATTTAATGGTTTGAATGTAATTTAGGTGCTAAGTATGGTCCCAATACCATCAAATAATAACGATATTAGCTAGTCACTACTCTTTTTGGGTGCGTTTGGATTGTTGGAAGAAAGAAGAAGAAGAAGGAAGAAGAAGAAAAAATTTATAAACAATCCAAACTCTTTACAAAGTTACACACTTTCCAATACTTCTTCCCACTTCTTCCCTTCTTCCCTTCTTCCCACACCTATCCAAACGCACCCTTTAAAAGAAAGGATCCAAGAGTATATCACCTCTAGATTTTGTATGCATACAACTTTGTGTCATTCGATCGATACAATTTGTAGCTAGAATTGACAAAAAGATAATATATTTTAGATTTACATTTAAAATAGAAAGAATATATTGATTAGAATAATAATTGTTTTTCCCTATTTTGATAAAGATGCACATATGGGAAAAAAATTATCGTCTATAATATTTTAAATATTTTTATTGCAGAGAAATACATAATTTTCTTAAATTATTATAAAAAATATTTTAAAATTCTTAATTCAGGAATTTTAAGTGTCATCGGCAAATATACCATCCCAGCCATCGCTAAATACAAAGTGAACATATACACCAAACAAAGTGAACACATAGACAATCTAACTGAACACTTACAAACAAATAAGTTTTGTCATCACTTGTTCAGAAGTTTACATGTATATTCAACTTATTTTCATTGAACTTATTTGTTTGTATGTGTGTTCACTTAGATCGTCTATATGTTCACTTTGTTTGCTGTATATGTTCACTTTATATTTAGCGATGGCTGGGATGGTATATTTGCCGATGGCAGTAATCAATTTCCATTTTCTACTACTAATATTAAGAGCATTGATTACTAATGGTTCTATTCGCACGCGTTCCAATTTCCGAACACACTTGATATCAATCCGACTCTGCTCCCGCGCGGGACCGTCCAGCGCAGCTTACGAACCGTCCGATCTAATATGGACGGTTCGAGCCTATCAATCAGGTTACATGCACGGGGCTCCCTTTGCCATTGAGATTAAATCATACGGTTCACAGCGATGCGCTGCGCGGGACTGAATCTCATTTCCACTTGATATACCGGATCTAGATTTACCATGTACATAGTATAATGAAAAGATAAAAAGTTTTTACACATGTCGTCTCTTTTCAAAAGTAAAACAAAGCCTTAGGGCCCACTTTTTCCATTTTAAATTTAAATATACACGTTATACACCCTGAAGTCCTGAACAAAGAAAGCCTCGTCGATCAATTATTTATTTGTTTATTTGATTTATTTATCTTTTTGGCATAGCGAGTTGCATTGAGCGGTAGTTGTTGATCTGTCAGAATTAATTATTGAGGAGATGATAACCCAAAATTAATGCGATTTTCTTTTAATATATCCGTCTAAACTCTAAACTTGTTTGTTTCTACGAAATGAATTTGGGAACTAGACAAACCCGCCTGTGTCGACCACGGAACCAGGCTAATTTATTGGGAGCAGGTAGACAATCAATAGCAGCAGATAAATTAGATTGAATAGAAAATATATATAGATGAGGCCATGGTGGGTTCATGCTGTGTCTTCTTACGTTGACTTACTAAAGGTCCCTACATTTTCTACAGATTTTATATAAAAAAAAAAACTGTTTAAAAAATAAACTATAGAGAAACACATGAGACAGAAATTATCTACACAGATCACAAAGCAATTAAAGTATTAAACAAATGAAAGAATGAGCGCGTATCAATTTGTCAGACAGATGACCCATTATAAGTATCTATCCGTGAAATATGGTAGTCTCATGTTTAATATTCCTTATATGCTCTTTTTCAAAATCGGGCTTATAAGGATCATTTCCGATTTCTGTCATTTTCATCATTCTCAAAACATGTTTTTCATTTTTAAAAAACGCGTAATTTATTTTTAGAAATTAATTAAATCCCCATCATCCTCATCCATCATCTCCGGGAATCATCACATCTTTTCCTCTTTGTTTCGCTAACTTCCCCTCCTCTCTTTCTCTGATTCACTACTATCCATAGTTCATCACTCTCCCTCCTCTATTTTGATATACATAACAGTCTAATTAATATAGCAAATATTCTAGTTATATATAAAAACGTTCTACTTAATATATATTAATATATATAAATGTTCTACTTATATATATAAAGGTTTTAGTTAATATGTATAAATATTCTACTTATATATAAAAAGGTTCTAGTTAATATGTATAAAGATTCTACTTATATATATAAAGGTTCTAGTTAATATCGATAAAGGTTCTACTTATATACATAAAAGTTTTAGTTACAAATATAATAGTTATAGTAAAATACATATTGTTCTAGTTAAAAATATAATAGTTTTAGTTAAATACATACATGTTCTATTTAAATGTATAATTGTTCTAGTTAAAATGCATAATTTCTAGTAAATATAATCTCCTCTGTGACTTATCTCTTTTCTCTCCTCTCTCCCTCCTCCCTCTTTCCTGCCTCTCGTGCCTCCCTTGTCATTTCCGTTATTTCTCCATATTTCGCTCCCTCTCCTCCCCTCTCCTCCTTGCCGCTCATCCTCTCCGTGCTCCATTATCTCCATCATCCTCTCTATTGATGTTCATCCCCTCTTATTCCTGGACTTCCGAAAATAAAAAATGTGTTTTTCAAAAATTAAAGAGAATGACCAAAATGATAAAAGAGGGAGGATCACGAAAAGCAATTTCGTTTCAAAATTGTCCGACTATCTCGCTTTTCAATTTTCCTCCAATTTTGCTTGAAATAATATATTTGGCATCTTCTGCATTGTAGGTCGTAAGCTTAATTAATTATTGTAAAAAAAATTGCGGTAACTAATTGTTATATTTTTTATTTTATGTTCGATCCTTAAAAAGTAATGTATGGGTATAATTTTATTTCCTCTTCCAATCAGAATAAAATTATCATTACAAATATTTTAAATTATTTTTTGTTGTTTGTATGATAAAATTGTGATAATTAAGGCTGTGCTCCAGACGGTGATGCGTAGAGGAATGGAAAGTTAAATAAAGTTAGGGAACGGAAGTAGAAGGATCAAAGTTTACTTTAATAAAATGTTTACTCGCTCCAAATGACATATGAAAGAGGAAGGAACGAAACATGTATACTATATGAATATGACAACTTTATCCTTTAACAAAAGGTTTTGTTCTATTAACACGTGGGTCTTTCTGTCATTTGACAAACTTTACTCTGTGTACTCTCTGATTTAGGAGTAACAGTTTTGTTGATTTTAAAGGAAAGATCTTACTCTCTTTTGTTCCTTTCCGCCAACTCAAAACTCTAGAGCAAGTAAATCTAATATTTCCACTAGCATTCTTTCTCCTTCCATCCAAAATCAACTGCAGGAGCAGACCCTAAGTACCCATAACACTTGATCACATGCCCCCCCCCCCCCCCCAAAAAAAAAAAAAAAAAGTAGTTTGACATGTTTTCTTAAATGTGACAGAATATGTAATTTGGAGTTGCAACTAAAAAATGTAGTCGTATAGTATCGTGCTGTACTACAATTTAATTTACAGAGTAAAATTCATAGCATTCCATATGTATATTGGCATATATATTGTTGAAAACAGAGTTTGAGAGAAAAAGAATTCTTCGGTTAATTTTTTTTTAATGGCTCTGTTTGGATTGCTTAGGAATAAGAGGAATAGTGTCACACCCCCGCTTCTAATCTGAAATTAGAAGACGAAGGTGCGACGGTTTAGTTGAAATTTTTTTTTTATTCAACCAAACCCAAACAGAACGCCACAGATCCCAAAATCATTGTGTACAAAAACTCCAGATTATATTTCACATTTATTTTATATTACAACATAAGCTGGGAATTTGTATCATCCAGCTTCACACACAGAAGTATTATACATATTATACAAAGACATCTAACCTCACACCAAAACAGTAGTACAACAGTAGCGGCGGCAACACAACAACAACAACAACAACACCCGATCCCACTAGGAATCCTCCCTTTTAAGCTTGCGGGGAGGGTTCCTGCTCTGGCACCATGCCATCGCTAGGAGAAGTCGGACCAGGTGACTCAAGATACAAATAAACATAAACCTCGGGCAACGCCTCGAGGGACAGAAGAAGTGTGGCATCGGCATCTATGCTAGGAACACGAATCCTGAAGTTGAGGATTGAGCACTCAAACGTAGCTATCGCGGGCCTAGGATGGCTTCGTGTTTTCGGGAACCCCAAATTAATGAGCTACAAACAAACAACAAATGGAGTGAGAAAATAATTTTCCAGTGCGGATATTTAGTTCCAGTTACACAGTTCTTTATATGAATCCATAAATTTTCTTTTACAAATTTTCATGCAGAAATTTGAACTGAAACATACCGTAGGCACTTGGTGAAAAGGGCCTAGGACTGGCATACTGCAAAATATGCAAGTTGCATAGATAGAATCAAGCATAACATAGTAAAATATTAATCACAAAATAACATACACTCCAGTTCTCAAGGCCTGACAGAAACAGAGAGAACCATTCCCAAACCAATGGTATAATACCAATCGGTACAGAGCAGATAGAGGGAATTTTCCAGTAGTAATAGCGCTAGGACTCTGGCCGGGTCGGGGGCCAAACCGATTATCTCCGAATGAGTGAGTTATAACAGAGTTTTGTTATCCTAACGGAATTCATTTATGGTTTTATTAATCAAGTCAAATCTATCATTTCGATAGAACAAATTCGTTGAAACCATTTAAATCCTTCATTATTAAGTCTGAATCATCACAATAATAATCAAATGAATATTTCAAATCAGACTTAATACCAACAACTGAACAACCGGGATTTATCAACATGTATTTCATTTATTTGGCGCTTCTATTGACTATATGCACAATAGAATGCAATTTTCAACGAATTCTCAACATGCTATGCATGAATTTATAGTTACTGACTGTCCAGAATTCTAATAAAGATTCCGTGTAATCCACACCTTTGGAGTTGGATTTTGCAAAAGCTCTGCTAGCTAGTTGTCCCTGTTCACAATCATAGATTAAAGGTCCGCTAAGATTTGTTAACGGAGTTCTATAATTCCTTTAAGTGAACGAAGGTTAATCTATAAAACGTCTATCTAGTACAATTGTTATAGTATTCCAAGTCCTTTAAATAATTTAGTTACTTGCCCAATCATCATTAATTAAATCCAGTGTACTTTATTATCATATTGCTTGTTCATTTAACAGAATGATAATAATCCATACATAACCAAAGTCAAAATTTATTACAAACAGAATTTTACAGAATACAAGCAATAATACAGTAAATAAAAAATTCGAAATAAATCAATTTCAAGAAAGCATAATTAATTTATAATTTTTGTGGGATCAGAATAGTCTGTATAATTTATTGCCACTGTATCTGTTCAAAAAGCAGACTTAATCTCATCATATTCCGAAATCCGACTATCGAGGTTAGACTAATACTATTGGGTCCAAGTCTTTTAGTCTACCATTAATCAAGCTCAACAGAATCGCATCTAATTAGAATTTATTATCAAATCCGAAATTCTAAATTAGAAAAGCCCACAGAATTTGAATTATTTAAGCCGACTATAAAATTCGGTCCACAAGTCAAAAGCCGAACAGATCAAAAGAAGGCTCAAAAGAATAAATTCCGGCCCAACTTTAATTTTTTATTTATTTCGGCCCAAAATCAAATCCAGCCCACATCACACACGGCTGAACTCAGTCAGCCTGACCCAGCTAACTGAGTCAGTCGTAACGGGTCCGACAGATCCATTCGGATCTAAATCCGATCCAACAACCAAAACAACATCCGTATCCATTAATCCACTGAAAAATTTGCATAAAAGCCCAGAATTAATTCCAGGTCCTTATTTCTTTCACAAATGCCCACACAAATTTGTAAATCCAGCATATGTCATAAATAGGCCCTCAGAATTTCGCATTTAAGTCCCTAGAACTTAATTTATCTTTACGATTTAGTCCCTGAACCACAGAACCTGTACTAGAGATTGGTACAAATAGAAAATTAGTCTCATAACCCACTGTAATGCATCCCAAACATGCAATAAAGTTTAAGTAACTCATAAATTACTCTACATAAGCACTGTTTACACTAAAATGTGTAAATCAAACCAGAATTCACCTCAAAACCCATGGAACTAGTACACCTAAGTAATGCAGTTGCATATATGCAAATGATATGTAGCTAAACCACAACCAACATCTTATTTGCACTAGAATGCATACAATCACATCAGAGCTCATAATAACTCACAAAACTGTAATAGAAATATGATGCAACATTTGTATGCATATGAAATGTAACTATATCAAATTGAGTCTCATGGCTACACCATACTTAATCAATTTTATCCACTGGTAGCAATATGCAGCTAGCATGAGTCATAACATCAAGGTTTGTTTTTAACAGAAAATACATTATGTAAGGCTTTTAACAGTTTTTAGCTCTTATATCTATACCCATTGTTATAACACACTACCATCATAAATCAAACTGATATTACTTGCTTATATGATAGAAACACAATTCCAGATGTAACACCCTAACAATTTCAATGACAGATGGCTTAACTATTTTATACAACCTGACATTAAGCATTAAGCACCCATATAGTACCTTTATGCCTCTAACATTTATTATATCCAAGAAAAAGCATATAACAGTCCACAATTTCACATGATTACACCACTGATATCACTTATTTATGTTATACCCATATTTATAACATAACAGAAAACATACTATGACAGTATCAATGTAGATAGCATAATAATAAGCAATTTTTGACCTTTGGTTAGATGAAATACATGCTCTAAGTGTGATAAATGCATATGTACCATACTGAACTCTTTTATTCACTCTACTATGCATAAACCTGAGACTATATACAACACAGTCCCTAACAGTCTAATACCCACATCTCCTAATCAGAAAAGATGCACATTTCATGACAGTCTATGATTAAAAGTTGCTATTAAATAAAATGCATATTCTAAATATATACCACACTGTTACTCTATGTTGCAGTCATTTAATCACTCAATTAAGATTATGTGATATCTCCACATCACTAATTCACCTAACAGTTAGCACAATTTAACAAAATCAGATATCACAGTAAGGATATACCTTGCTCGTGAGCCTTTACAAAGCGTCTCAAACACTCAAGACCGATCAAAGCCAGTATCAAATCCAAGCAAATCAAGAACAAAGACAGTTTCATAAACCGATTGACCTAACAGTAATCAATTAATAAGTATCGATAGACTCGAATCAGAGATTGACTTGCAGTCGAAAGAAAGACAGAAGCACAATACCTTCCTGAGCTTCAATTCTCCTCTATCTTCACCATCTGTTAACCCCCAAAACAAAACCCCAAATCCCCAAATGTATATATATAGACTTACCTCGACAGAGAAGGACAGAAGAGACGAGAGAGGAGTGAAGTTCAAGGAAGTTATTTGAGTCATGCCAACGCGCCAATCAGGGCTACAGCCAAACCATCTCGAACGAGGAGGAGAAGAGGGGCCTCCTCGTGCCAACACACCACGAACAGAGAGGTGCCAACCTCTGGTTGGGCCAGCCAGAGGCAGCCTCGCACTCGTCCACTCACATCGCAACACAAAAGAGAGAGCGTGATGCTCTCGAGTATCACGGTATAAAGAAAGGGAGAGGCGAAAGCTTCGCCAGATCAGAAGGGGGAGACGAGGCAGAAGGAGGAGACAGCCTCGTCTGTCTCGATCTCTCTCTCTCTTTCTCTCTTTTTATTAAAATTGATCCTCAGATCTTCTGTGGCGAAATCATGTAGTCAATTGTGTGGCTTAAATCAGAAATTTAATTTTGTAAGTTAGCTATTTCACCAATTTAATTTAACTTGATCAGAAAAGTAGTCAGATAATCGTGGCAATTATACAGATATTTTCTCCGTATTTTATAGAACATTTTTATGTTCTTGAGTCAGAAATCCCACAATTTATTATATTATAAATTAATTTCATTTAACTTTTTTATCATATAATTCATGATTAATACTAATCATGATTATTCAAATATTAATAGGACTTGGTAACTAATCAATAGTCAAAGATATCACAAATAGCTTATTCTTAGGCGGAAAGTATTGGAAAGTGTGTAAACAGGGTCAATGTGAATTTGTTTTTCAAAAAGGGAAAAATAATATATTTATTCTGATCATAAGTTTCATATAAATATCTCTGAAAGAAACATTGCAAATTAGCTCAGCCAATTTCTTTATCATATAAAAATTATGGTAACATTGAGAATCAGTTTTTGGTCTAGTGGCAAAAAGTAATGCACCTTGACTCCTTGAGTGAAAGTTCTAACAACCAAAATTTAGTCACATAATTTTTTTACTAAATTAATGGGTACAAGGTGTCGTCCTAGTGAAGTGTTTAACAAAAGCAGGTGCAAGACTCTTCAACTGTCGGTGATTAATATTAATTAAATGCGCTAGTCAGAAGACAAACTATATATGTCCAGTACCATTTAACCGAACCTACAAGTTTCGACCTTTTTACTTTATAAAATGATTAACCAAACTAACCAAATATTATGCTAGCCTTGTGGCAGCCACGCTTCATCCTAAAACTAATTGAACTATGTGGAGACTGGACCATGCTTATATCATCATTATTTTAATTTGGTATGGTAAACGAGCCATGTTAACTCCACCCACCATATCAACAAATATTTTCATTTTTTTTTTATTTCCTGTGAATTAATACTTTTCGATATCATGAATTATTGTACTCAACCAGATTTTCTGGATAACACAAATTATGATAATAGGCAAAATCAGTCATATACCCTCAAATCTTTTTCGCGAAAAAAAAAAGGGTCTTCTATCATTTTATATTAGGGGGGGGGGGGCGGTCTCCTGTATTATTCTGTTACTATCCGTTGAATGAAATGTTGCCCGTTTTACACAGCTAACTTTTCGATTAAATATGATAACTTACTGCAATATTATAAAGATTTGTGGTGATTTAGTTTTTCTTTATTTTTACTGTACCAAAAAGGTTTCGACCATCTATCAAAAGTTATTGAGTTGTCACCATGAATTTGTCAAATCCAGAAAAGTTTTAAATTAACAATGTATATAGCATATTCGAATTAATAAGCTTCAAAGCTTTTAAAACAATCCATATATATGTTACCCATCAATTAATGTTTCAGTCATTCAATTGACCAATTCTGATTGATGTCTCCCCTCATTTAATTTGATCGGATGACTTCTATGTTTTAATGCCCATCTATGCTTAATTACAAGAGAACATATGTTTTATGCGTCTAATGCGCAATGTATAAAGGCCTCAAACAATAGATTCATTTTGTGTTATTTCATAGGAACATTAGTTTATGCAACTAAACATGTTTTAACCATATAGATTCTCGACGCATTGAAAAACAACATTCGTTTTTTCTATTTGTTAATTACTTTTTTGTTAAAAAATAGTTTAAAATTTTTTGGGATAATTTTTTGTTTTCTTTTCCAAACTAAAAAATAGAGAACAATAATTGTTGTACTAAACGTGTCTAAGTTTCTCAATTACAAAATAATATCATTTGGCATTTAACAATATTTTTTGAGTATTATAGAAGAAGATGTATTTTATGAAGACTTGGATAAAAGTTATGAGCAAGATCAAGATCAAGTATGTTGAGAGCTTGTAGGCTAGTTTAGACTACAATAGAAGGTATTTTTAGTCCTTTATTATTCTTAAAATGATCTAGATAGCAGAAAAGCTCAATATACCAACAAAATCTAGTTTCCAGTGACAGAGCGTCGCACAACGCTGTTTGGTGTCACACAACGCTGGGGTTCAGAAACTGAAATAGCTAAATTCTACATATTGTGAAACAGTGTCACACAATGCTAAATAACGTTAGGTAACAATGAGTCACAACATTGTACAACGTCCGATGGCATTGTACAACGCTCCAGTTAAAAACTTGAAAATTTTTCTGTGTACTTAAGGCAGAGTGTTGTGCAACGTCCTATACAGTTGCACAACGCTCGTGAATACCATTGTGTAACGGTATATAGCGTTACACAACGTTTTCATCTAAGAGTGAAGACTGATTCTTAAACAAGTTGAGAATTCATACTTGCACAAAAATTGATATTTAGTTGCCGTATTCTTGTATGTGGTAGATCTGAACGAGCAGGATGCATGCATTTCCTAAAAATAACGTTCATACATGATGAATTTCATAAATAATGTTAACTATTTATAAACAATTAATTACCCAAAATCGATATTCAACAATCTAACAGTAATATTTTTCATAATTTATTTCCATTATATATATTCGATAAACTTCTATGATATATACATACATTTGATTCCGCTTCCTTTAAATGGGAGTGGCTATTGTCCAAATATTGGACACATACACTCGTCCAACATGATAAAATTTCAACTTTTGATATTAGAATGGCCGATCCGAACTGTCTAAGTTGTTGTCCATAATAAAATCTCTGTGAAGACCAAATTTTATTTTTTTTTTCAAATTTTCTTACTCTTTTTTTTCAGAATTTTTTAATATGCTCATTCTAAAAAGTTATAAATGAACCCTACAATTTTGAAAATTCAAAAAAAAATAGTTAGAAAATTTGAAAAAAAAAACATAAAATTTGTTTTTCAAGAAGATTCTAATATAAAAATCATATTGAATGGTTCGAATCGATCGTTTAAAATTTTAAAAATTGATGTTCGAATCGTGTTTGACGTCCTATATGTTTGATTCCAGCGTTACTTCCTATTAAATTAGTGGCTTTTAAGTGCACAAATTATTCCAGTTCACTATCTTTTGATTTTGGTTGTGGTCGTCCCTTTCTCCTTTTTGTTCCCTAAGGCAAGTTGGAAGTCTGGCAACAGAAGGTTTTTAAAGGTTGAATCAAACACCAAATTTGAACAATACGAACTTTTTTTTTTTTTTTTTTTTTTTTGGTGCTAACCAGAACAAGAAACATTCAAAACCGTGTTTATGTTCTTCAATCTTGGGCCAACCTTTTCTGACCAATTTTCTCCTCATTTCCCGAAGAACTTCGCTTTCCAACTAAAATTGCGATGACCAAATTTTTTTTATTGGGACCCAGCCTTGGTGGATGAGTATATTTTAAAACTCAAAATGACTCGTACGCCTGTAAATTAGACCATACCAACTTTTGTCATTTATTGTTTTAACAAAAAAGAGAGAGCTGGTGGCGTGTGCCATTCACGATTCGAAAATCTTCTGTTATAAATTCTGACATGAATTTCTACGATTAAGTAACTGATGCATGAATCTGTTCATCAATTAATAACAACCCAGTTACTACTTACTAATATAACTTCATTGGATATATTCGTCGTTGACTTTTTGATAAAATTTTGTGACAGAATATTCGAGCTTCGCCATTCATAGGCCTTGCAATTTTATTTTGTCTATGCGACTATGCAACAAGGGGAAAAAAATGGAGTTGATTACTATTTTAGGATGAAATATAAACTATGCAAATTGTTACTCGCCTACGTTTTGAAGTAGACCTTTTACCTACTAAACTTAAAACCTTCTAACCCACTTCCTGACTTGTTAACTACATGACTAATTTATCTAGGAAGAGGTTGAAAACTGAGGAAGGTATCATTGCCATTACTTCTGGTTTTGAGTTAACATGTCTTTTTCAAAGAAATAAATGCAAAATTCAAAGGCTAAATGGCAAATCTGTATTATATATTGATCTCCATGCACAATTTAAATTTTACATCCAGGTAAATACTTTCGAACTTCAAATTGTCTTTGCGCATGTTTTAAAATCAAATATCTCACGAGTTATATTTTTCAATTGTAAAATTGATAATTTTATAATTTTATTATGTGGATTAATTTGTCATGGTCTCATGGAGCACGATGGTCGAGTAAGATGGGTTGCACTACCATTTGAAAATATAAATAAGAAGTAGAACTATAAACATGTAAACATCTCATGAATGGAAATCCAATAAAACTCAACCAAGGCTGGAGTGGGCTTTTTCCCCCGGCCTCTAAAATCAATTAGTTTTGTAACGCTTCGTTTTTGCTGTTTACTTTGTTGGTAACATTTTTAAGCCCAACACAAATGGAGGTACAACCCACCAAAGAGGAAATTTTTCTTTTTATTTTTTTGTTGGATATCGGTCTAACGGACTAAGGCATTTTGTTTGCTGTTCCGTTCCGACAACCGTACAATCTCTAATTTTGTTTTCCGTTTCATTTTTAGGGAAAAAAAACACATGTTTGTTTCTTTTTTATTTTTCACGGAACATAACAGACCAACGGACCAACGTTCCAACAACAGGTATTTCACTATTCCAGTTTAAACGAATATTATTATGCAGAATAAGGCATTCTGCTTACAGGCTTACTGTTCTGTTGCCAGCCTACTCTTTCATGAATGGAGGAGGTACAGCCATAATTTGATTCCCTAAATTAAATTTCAACTTCTTTCGATGTTAATTTAACTATTGTGTTGCGGTGCTTAGACGTGGTTCACTGAATTTAAATTTCAGCCCCTCATGGGAAACACCCTTTTGATTTTCAAGGCATAGTCTAATTTGGAGAAAGTACCAAGAAACAGGAGATCAGGTTGTTGTAATGTATAGAGGCAAAAGTTGTTAAGAATTGGAGCGTCTACGCAGCGGAAGTTAGATTTCAGGTTCGAGGAGGCACGATCTAAGTGCAACTGCACAAGAACCGTGCCCCTTAGGGCTAGTCAGCACGAGGATCTCAGTACAAATAAAATACAAGTGAACACGAGAATTTAACGAGGTTTAGTACCAACTTGGTGCCTACGTCCTCCACACACACGGACACTTTTCTATTATTTTCTGTTAATGTCTGAGATACATATTACATGGAGAAGATGAATATTAAATAGGAAACTATTTTATAGAGACACACATCTCTTTCCAATTATTTCACATTATTTCTTTTTTATTTCTTTACAATTTTGTATCCTCACACAAGGCAACATAGTCCCTGGACGTGCTAGCCTTATTTCCAAGTTAAGGCAGCGTAGAACCTTCTTTCTATCACCAAAGACGCGCCATTCTGGGTACCATTCGGCCACGTGTTCTGGATACCATTCGGCCGAACACTAGGCCGAACACCAGGCCGAATGCCCTATTTTTTATCTTTTGTGGCAGCACACACCACCACACTTCATGTTTTAACACTCCGCCTCAAATATACAACTTGTCAATTTTGCTTTAATAATTTAGTGCCACGTATTCGATCCATACTAAGATCTTCTGCAGCACTTTCTCACACTCCTCCTCAAGTGGACATGTACTGACTTGTCGTGTCTCACTTGCATGGAGTGCTGCACACCGGTACACACCGTCTTCTAAGGCACACACCTTTTGTCTTCATTGGCACACACATGCCACCAATTTCTTTGTTTCACATCTTCCATGAGTTGCTCACACAACGACGACACACATCGCCACATGGATCGGTTTATTCACTTGGCACGAGTCACACATCTTGTGCTAGACCCTAGGGCCTTGCATCAAACAATTTTGCTCGGTCCATGCCTTCTTGGCACGCACCATACACCATAGCCAAGTAATCATTTATCTCAAGCTACCTACCAGTTCATACCATCACACATGAGAGATATTATTTACTAACCTTATTCCAAATATATTACTCTTAGTCTTCTTCTATCGTATCATATCTCCAACTTCTACTTTTAATGGCTTTGAATCCTTTGACCTGTCACATGTTAGACTTGAGCATCCTTTGCTTGACTTGCACATGATTTGATCGTTACCTTCTTGGCCATCTTATAGAGCTCATTACATGACACGATATCCACTCGACTCGAGCACACTTGTGCTCGACCCGAGTATTCCTTGAGTATATCTTCATTACTTGAATTAAGGTCTAAGTCTTGACTAGCCTTGACCACTTGACCCAACCTGGAACATATGACATGACTAGAGCCTCTCGTCTCCATTGATCTCTCATGCTTATTCACTTGATATCCAACTTGGACACCAAATATTTCTCTCACTTCAACTCTCCCCCTGAGAGAGATATTTGGTGGATTGCATACTTCATTAACTCTTGACTTCACATGCTCTCGACTTGAAGACATTAAACTCCCCAATTTGAAGAGCCTTTCAGACCAAACTTAGGCCTTTCTTCTTGACCCGCCATGGGCCACAACTTGATTTATACCAAAGATCTCTTTCATATTTGCTCTCCCCCTAAGAGAGATATTTGGTTACACATGCAACTTGTCTTATTTTTTCTGTTGGACCCGACTTAGATCCTCCTTACAGGACCCGACTTGGGGCCCTTTACCTGACCAGATTTGACCACCATCATGACCTATTTTAGGTCTTCTCCTTGGATTCGACTTAGACCACATTCGTTGTTTCAGAACAGGCCATTTTAACACCATTCGGCCATCCATTCGGTCGAACACGTGGCCGAACAGACCCATCATGAACCATTTGACCTGTTCTAGGTTTTCGATTTGGACCCGACTTGAGCCACAACCAATACTTTTGATCAATTGAAATGAGACAAATCATTTGGCCTACCATTCGGCCGAACATACAGCCGAACATGTCATAAATCCAACTAGGATTACATTCTTGACTCGACTTGAGCCTTCAATCAAACCCGACTTGGGTTACTTTGATGTTCTGACTTTGGTCATTTTATCTATTGTCACATTCTTTCTATACCCAAACCATGTAATCAACCATACAATAAAATCAATTCTAAGGAAACCACAACAAACTTGTTTTATTCTGGATAAACCATGGTCGCACAACCAATCAACATCTAATCACCTTGTTGATTCAATCTTCCAGAAAAACAAATAAGATACCTTATTTTTATTGTGGCTAGACATATCTGTTTCTTTATGGTAGATTTGGGCTCCAATCACCGCTCACAGGTCACACAACCCAAGCGATACCTCCGCGACAACTTCATATGACTCAGAAACATCTTTAATCACCAGGGACATGACCGTTCTGGTTCCTGTTCGGTCGAACACCAGGCCGAATGCCCCTGTTCTAGTCCCATTCGGCCGCACACACAGCCAAAAATCCTGCTCTTGATCCTGTACGGCCGTACACACAGCCGAACAGTCTGTTTTCAACAGTTATGTCGCTGCTTGTGCTCCAAAGTCGATGTAGAAAGCCACTCAAACTGTTGTCTATCTCCATACACCTTTTTGGTTGAAGAAACACCCGCCTTGCACTTGCTTCGAGTCGTTGTTTGGCTTCCATCGTCTCTGTTTTGTCATCCCATCTCTGAACCACGCTCTGATACCATGTTAAGAATTGGAGCGTCTACGCAGCGGAAGTTAGATTTCAGGTTCGAGGAGGCACGATCCAAGTGCAACTGCACAAGAACCGTGCCCCTTAGGGCTAGTCAGCACGAGGATCTCAGTACAAATAAAATACAAGTGAACACGAGAATTTAACGAGGTTTAGCACCAACTTGGTGCCTACGTCCTCCACACACACGCACACTTTTCTATTATTTCCTGTTAATGTATGAGATACATATTACATGGAGAAGATGAATATTAAATAGGAAACTATCCTATAGAGACACACATCTCCTTCCAATTATTTCCCATTATTTCTTTATTATTTCTTTACAATTTTGTATCCTCACACAAGGAAACATTGTCCCTGGACGTGCTAGCCTTATTTCCAAGTTAAGGCAGCCTAGAACCTTCTTTCTATCACCAAAGACGTGCCAGTCTGGGTACCATTCGGCCACGTGTTCTGGATACCATTCGGCCGAACACAGGGCCGAATGCCCTATTTTTGATCTTTTGTGGCAGCACACACTACCGCACTTCATGTTTTAACACTCCGCCTCAAGTATACAACTTGTAAGAACAACTTGTCAATTTTGCTTTAATAATTTAGTGCCACGCATTCAATCCATACTAAGATCTTCTGCAGCACTTTCTCACAAAAGTATCATCTGAAAAGGATAGTTGGACAGAAAGTATAGTGCTGTATGGAAACAATGCAATTTTCATTTTCATTCCTTCCTCTACAATAATGAACTGCAAATTTCGTCTAGCATCATTTTTGTTATGTCGTTTGGTTAGATTGTTATTTTCGTATAATTGGTGCTTCTTATTGATAGATAGAAAATATTTAGTGTTTCACGTTACAGCAAACAGCATAACAACTGAGATTGACGGCCGTAGGCGTGTTAAGGAACTGCCTTGAACTAGAGGTTTCAAAATCATCACTGATTTCAAGGGAGAAATGTTTGATTATTTATGATTAGAAAATAATCTAGCATATTGTGCTCTAATTTTGCTTAGTATTTTGAATATTGTACAATATATATGTTAATTGTCCAAATGTGACTGAAAAGGTAGGACCGAATTTGTGCATGAGATGTGATGTCTATTATAGGTGGCATTATTAGAAAACAATTGTCTAATTATGATGAATAATTATGACATTATTTGGAGGCTAAGAGTAGAGTTTCATTCCCTTGGCTCTCTATATAAAGGGATTGGTACCTAGGAGACGAGACAATCCACAATTTTTTGTTGCATACATATGTTGATAGCAGACTCTTTCTATTATTCCATCAAATAGTTAGTGTAATTGTTTAAATTTAGGCAACAATTAAAGGCGAGTTTTGATCTCTTGGAAAGTCTTTCTCCCAACCTTGGTGCACGCATAGGAGCGTTGCTAAGGTCTTGAGTCAAGTTGATGCAATAATGTACACGCAAGACGCCCTCAAGTAAAAAAAAAATAATCAAGACCGTTGAGATCCGGATAAATCGAAATAAACTTCCACAATTATGATTAATTGTAGTAGTATATGGTTCACTTGAGTTGAATCCTAGTGTAATTAAGTTATAAATCTAACAAGAATAACTCAGATTTTGAAATGGAGCTAAAGGCCATGGTGCACGCGATAGCTGGGTTTAGTCAGAGAGAGGTTTGGGCCCATGAAACAACAATTTCACTAGCCAAGGAGAACGAGGATCTTAAAGGCACTGAGAATTTGAGGGTTCAAGTGCGTGAAATGCACCAGGAGAATGGGAAACTCACACATAACATAACAAAAAAAAATTCAAACCAGTATGACAAAAAAAATTATTTTAATAATACTATTAATTTCTAATTAATTATTCTAATACTATAGATTAAGTTAATTAAAATAATTCAAATGATTATCATTATAATATTTTATTATCATTTAATTTTGTGATTACTACTTAATAATAACAATGATAATTTAATTTTTATTACTATATTATTTATTAAAAAATATTTATTACAATAATAAATTTAATAGTACTTATCAAGAAATAGAAAATAAAAATTATTATTTGAAAATTATCTTCCTATTAAATTTAATTATAAAAAATATAATTATAATAATAATATCTAGTATAATAATTTAATTAATATTATGATAATAAAAATAAATAAGACCTGATGTGATCATAAGTTATTCATCCATATATGTTATAGCCAAACAGCTATAATGAAACAGGAGTAACGAGGGTTAAATCTGAAGTGCATTTTGGATCCAAGTGGCAGGTTTCATTAAAGCAGTGAACGAGATGATTAATTAGTGTAGTACGTTTTACATTGTGGACTGGAGGAAGGACTGGACAGTCGTAGTGTTTGTGTCTCTCCAGTTGGATTAGAGAGAGAGAGAGAGAGAGAAGAGATGTTGTTTAATATGCACTGCATAGGGCATTCCGTACACCACGAATTTTTTCAGAGGTATTTTTATAAATTGACAAATCCAATTTAATCAATCTAATCTACATATTGAAATCTCATAGAAAACAAAATTTTACAAATTTTGAGATTTTTTTCGAATTTCTTAAAACATGTCATTTTTGAAAAATTGTAAATAGTACAACATTCCAAAAATAGCATGTTTTAAAAAATTCGAAAAAAATAGTAATAAAATTTCAAAAATTATAAATTTTGGTTTGGTATAAGATTTCAATATGTAGATTAGATTGGTTAAATTAGATTTGTCAATTTACAAAAATATTCTCGAAAAAATCTGTGGTACACGGAATGTCCTATACACTATAGTGCATATTAAACTTTCTTTATTATTTTTTCAATGCGGGTTGGTGAGATACCACGCTAGCACATTTCATTAATCAAAGTAAAAGCGTGATCTAACAAAATTTGCGTAGCTGTTAAATAAAAAATGCACCTGGTAAGGTAGCATTTTTCCTGAGAACAGAACAGCACCGAATAAATGGTATTAAAATGGGGAGGGCCAAGGAAATATAAACATTTGAAAAGGATACATTTGCAAATTGCAAAGTGCACATCATCATCAGAATAATTAGAGTAAAGGTGGGAGAAATGGATCAGGCGAGTGGATCAGATAAAGCTAAATGATTGCATTTTTACACAAGTTACAAGTCTAAAAGGGGACATATTCCAACCTCCGCGAAACAGAGAGCCACACCAGATCGACGGCGCCTGATCCAGAAGCATGGCTTGGACGCTGTCCACGATGGTCCACGGCGGGAGCTGAGCAGGAGGGCGGCCGGTCCACGGTGTTGAATGAGGTGCACGCCGGAGCTGGAGCTGGAGCTGATTCGCGTCGCCATGTTGGTGCTGATCAAGTGTCAGAGAGATTTTTATCTTTTTTTTTGAGCTTACAAGTTACAAGTTAGAAGAGAGACAGGAATTGTCGTCTTAAATAAATGAAACTATTAAGTCTGTCGTTGACGAATTAAATATGCGTTAAACATTCGTTTCCAACGTTTACGTTCTGTTCCATCTGAATGAACGGAACGTTAAAAAATAGAAAATCTGTTTTGTCTTTGAAAACAGAACGGAAATCAAACTAGAATATGTAAACGTTACTAAAGCGGAACTAAATGGAATGCTAAAATGGACTGAAATTGTAATATAGTAAAATTACCAGACCAAGTTTAATTGTGTCAATTAGGCTAACTTAAAAAATAATATTAAGATAAATAATTTTTTTTAAAAAAAACTATTAATCATTAAACAATTAATTAAATAGAAACAGTGAAATTCATTCGAAACCGAAACCTTTGAACTTATATAGTATCAAAAAAATAACTTACATGATTCTAGCAAAAATCAAAGTTTGGTTTGTATGAAAAGTCATGATCAAAATAATCAAAATGAAAATAATTACAATGAATATACTATATGAGTTGTAGCATCTTTGGTTATATAAACTTGTCACAGAAAATCCAGCGAATGAATTTTAAATAAAACACAAATCTGTCCTCTTCTCTCTATCGAGTATCGAGTATCGACTCATCCGATCCCATCTTCAACCCATCTTCTCTTCTTCTCCGAAAAATGTGCGACGCAGCAATAAGAATAAGAAGAAGCCACTTTAGTCGACCCTCACTCTCTTCTTATCCTCTTCTCTGATTGGCTCGAATAGATGGAGATTATTAAGATATGTTAAATCATTTCTCAATCTCACAAGATATCAGCGCATATCAGAAGGATACTGATACATATCAGTGAAGATACATGCTATGGAATTTGTTATTTATTTCCTTTCTTTTGTGTATGTGTTTGTACTATTTTGTTTTCTTCTTTACATATTTGATTTGTATATAACTATGATGTACTATTGTAAACGTTAAGAGGAATAGAAATAAAATTATTATTCTAAATTTTATATGGTATCAGAGCGATAGGTTCCGATCCATGTGACCTGACATTTGCTTTGCCATGACTAATACCGGATCAGATGGATCAGATTCCACCAAAAAGGAACAACCATCCACTTTCACTATTGAACCATCATCTCCATACTATGTTCATCCATCTGATAATCCCGGTGCCGTTCTTGTACCTCAAATTTTAACAGGAGATAACTATGCATCTTGGAAAAGATCCATGACAGTTGCACTGGGGGCAAAGAACAAGCTGTGCTTCATCGATGGATCGTTTCCAAAACCCGATACACCGTCAGATCTAGTGAAAGCCTGGGAACGATGCAACCACATGATCTTCTCATGGCTGATCAACTCACTGAGCCAAAATCTGAGGGAAAGCGTGGTATTTGTGGAAACGGCTCAAGAGCTCTGGGCTGAACTTGAAGAACGCCTTTCTCAAGGTAATGGACCGAGGATTTATGACATTCGATGTGCTATTGCCAATACTCAACAAGAGAAACTCAGTGTTGCTGCATATTTTTCAAAACTGAAACAACTTTGGGACGAACTGAATTCTTATTCAGTCATACCGGCTTGTACTTGTGGGACTTTGAAAGAAATCCTCAAAGAAAAACAAGTCGAGCATATTTACCAATTTCTTATGGGGTTAAATGATGTGTTCAATATCATTCGAACCCAAATTATTGTCATGGAACCATTGTCAAGGTTGGCAAAGGTGTATTCTCTTGACAAACAGAATCAAAAGGATGAATCCTTTTCTCTTACCTCTCAACAGTACAAGCAATTATTGAGCCTCTTGAGTTCAGATGCACAAAACTCGGTAGCAAATTTTGCTGGTAATGTCTCATCTCAAAATAAAGTCGGTTTTGATTGGGTAATCGATTCAGGTGCCTCTGATCATTTCACCTTTGATCATTCATTACTTTCAAATAAAAAACAGACTCACACCAATAAACCTGGGATGTTGCCAGATGGTTCACGAAATCCCATCACACACATGGGTGATGTCCTAATCTCACCTGAATTAGAACTTAAAAATGTGTTGTGTGTGATCGAGGTATAAACCTAGGTCAAACAAAAATAACCTTGTTTACTCGACTAGACGTTCGTAGTAAAGCAAAGGTGTCGATCCCACAGAGATGGTGATGAATACTAATCCTATTTGTTCGATAAAGCTAGACAATAAAAGTTTAGAAAAGGATTTGTGCTTCAAACTAAAAGGTGAAATGAAAAAGATGCAAGTGCAAGAATGAAAATGATGCAAAACAGTTTAAAAAATATTTTTGGGGTTTTTAAGGGTTCTAAATATGATGAGAAAAGTGTCTTAGGGTTCGATTTCACCTAAATTTGGTCACAGGGCTGCAAGACTTAGCATTGTCGTATTCAGCCTTGCTAATTCGATCCGAATTCCGGACCGAATTCCACTGTGTAAATGCTGTGGTTTACTCTTTTGTTGATTTATTCAAGCCAAAGGTCCATCTAGCCATACCTAACTCCCTAACCCTCCGCTTTCGCCTATTGGGTACGGTATTTGGAATGGGATCTAGTGTTGAATAACCTTCATCGAGTGCATTGCACCCCCAACTTTCGTTGTTCGGTGGACCTACTCGAGTTTACCAATGATTTTCTGTGAGATATCTAACCTAGACTTTCGCCTAACTAGAAGTGTTTACTTTTGGTTACTAACTGGTCGACTTTCGCCCTTGACCTACCTCGAAGTACTTGTGAAAGGTTCAGTTATTATAATGGGTTGAAGTTCCCAACAAATGCGGTCGTACAAATGCCGAGCAAGACAAGTAATAAAAGACTCAAACACAAGCAAATCAATAAAAATCCCAAAGGTAATTAGTTTCGTCCATGAACAAGACAAGCAAACCAAATTCTAGGCTACATCTATCCCTAAAGCAACAAAGATCTAACCTATCAATTTTTTTTTTTTGAAAGTAGATCTAACCTATCATGCTAATAAAACAAGATACAAACTCCATGACAAGAATAAATAAGAGAAAAGGAAGAGATACAACAATATCCAGGTTTACTCCTATTTGAATCAAGTCTGAAGCCGTGGTTGGGTTGAATCTAACGTTGTCGCGCCTAGAACTGCTCCCAAATCGCTGCCATGGTCGAGTGATGGTGGAGAGGTGGTGGAAATCCCACTCCTTTCGGCGTGAAAATGGTGCTGAGAGGTGGAAGATTGGTGGCTGCTGATGGATAATGGTGGATTCCCCTTCCTCTAGCAAGAATAAACCTCATATAGACTTCTCTCTAGCCCCTTGACAGGTTGGGAACGTTTTTCCCTGATTTAGGCCGAAATTGGGGCCTTTCCATAAGAGAAAACGCCTCAGGAATACAGCTGGAAATCTTCCCTGTATAGCAATTCGAACCGAATTCCAGACAATTCGGTCCGAATTAGATTCTCTGTAATTTTCTGTGATGCAATTCGGTCCGAATTGATGCCAATTCGGTCCGAATTCCTATGCCAGCATTACACACCAATAGTATTTTGAGCATAATTTCTTCATCCGGGCTCCGATTGAGGTGATTCAAAGATCGTCGGAAAGCTTACAATGAGCTCTACAATGCTATTGCTTCCATTTAGCTATTTGATTCTCTCAAATCTACCATTTTATGCAATGATTATGCGTGATCCACCAAATTCCTACAAGACAAGTCAAATTCCACGACAGTATCCAATCTTGCCAAACAAACAGAAAAACAAGATAATATCACGGTTTTAGTCACAATTTCGATGTAAAGTCTGGCCAAAATATCAGTATAAATATGAGACATCAGTGTGCACCATCATTCAATTTCAATCTTCTCTTGGTCAGCAAGATAACAAATGCCTTGAATTGTGCAGTGATATTTTTTTCTAACTTTTTGTGTGTTTCAGGACCTGACAACGAAGAAGTTGATTGGAGTCGGTAAAGTGCAAGATGGATTATATCAGTTCAGCAACCTTAGTACTGTGGCTGTTGTTACTAGTCATACATATTCTAGTTTATGGCATTATCGACTTGGCCATCCATCTAAACACAACATTCCTAAAACCTGTTCTTTTCCCTTCAATAAAATCTTGTTAAATGATTCTTGTGAATCCTGTATTCTTGCAAAACAAACTCGTTTGCCTTTTAAATCAAGTTTATCAAGTAGCTGTGCAATTTTTTATTTAGTTCATTGTGATATATGGGGTGGTTACTCAACTCCATCTTTGTCAGGAGCACATTATTTTCTCACTATAGTTGATGATTTTTCACGTTGCACATGAATTTACTTAATGCGTTTCAAATCTGAGACCTACAAATTCTTGCAAATTTTCATTAAATTGGTTGATAACCAATTTAACAAAAGGGTTAAGGTAGTAAGGACAAACAATGGGATAGAATTTCTTTCTAGTGCCGTGCAAAGTATGTTTCAAGAAAATGGAATTTTACATCAAAAGTCTTGTGTCTATACTCCACAACAAAATGGAATAGTTGAACGGAAACATTGTCACATCCTTGATATTGCACGAGCACTAAGATTTCAAGCTTCCTTACCAGTAAAATTTTGGGGGGGAATGTGTTCTTATTGCTACTCATTTGATAAATAGGTTACCAACGCCAGTACTTAATGGAAAAACACCTCATGAAATGCTTTTTGGAACAAAACCAAATTATGAACATCTAAAGGTCTTTGGTTGTTTATGTTATGCAAGAAATACAGATCCTCACAAAAATAAATTTAGCAGTAGATCCACTCGTTGTGTCTTCTTAGGTTATCCAATGGGACAGAAAGGATATCGTGTCTATGATTTAGATAACCACACCACATTCGTGTCCAGAGACATAGTTTCCCTTTCAAGACACGCATGATATATCCCATCAAAATTCAAATCATATACATGACTCCCTTTATGAAGATCCAGTACCATTAAACATCCATAATGAAAATTCATATGTTGACAGCACAACTGAACCTACAAATAAACCACAACTTACACAAAGGCCTATGGAGTTGCGGAGATCATCTCGACTGACCAAGCGACCTGATAAACTAGATGATTATGTATGTACTAATGCTGATAGCAATCCATCTCAACAGAACCGAGTCCAGTCAACTTCGAACATGTCAGGTATGGCTCATGCTTTAAGTTCAGTTTTGTCTTATGATAAATTTTCATCTGCACACCGAACATTTCTATCTAGTATCACGTCTAACAGTGAACCAAGGAATTTTTCGGAGGCTGTTCAGAACCCCAATTGGAAGAAAGCCGTTACTGATGAAATTCATACACTTGAATTAAACAAGACATGGACCATACAATCTTTACCAACTGGGAAACGTCCCATAGGGTGCAAATGGGTGTTCAAGATTAAGTATCTAACTGATGGGAGCATCGAGAGATATAAGGCACGACACGTGGCCAAGGGTTATTCCCATGAAGAGGGCATTGATTATCATGAAACTTTTTCTCCTGTTGCTAAGCTTACTATTGTACGTTGTCTTCTAGCAGTGGCAGCTGTTCGAAAGTGGAACATATGCCAATTAGATGTGAACAATGCATTTTTATATGGAGATCTTCATGAAGAGGTCTACATGCAGTTACCGCCGGGTCTTGATCGAAAGGGGGAGAATTTGGTTTGTGGGTTGCGCAAATCCTTATATGGACTTAAACAAGCATCAAGGAATTGGTTTGAAAAATTTTCTAAATCTCTTCAATCTGTTGGATATAAATAATCTCTGGCAGATTACTCTCTCTTCACAAGACGGACCAATGTAGGCTTTGTGGCAGTGCTTGTGTACGTTGATGATGTGATTGTAACTGGCGATGACCTAGCATCTATTGTGCGGCTCAAAAGATATCTAAACAACACTTTTCACATCAAGGACTTGGGGCGCCTCAAATATTTCCTCGGAATAAAGGTAGCCCACTCTCCTGAAGGGTTGTTTCTTAGTCAAAGAAAATATGCACTTGACATCTTAACTGAAACTGGAATGCTTGGGGCCAAACCGTGTGAATTTCCCATGGTACAAAATGAAAAACTTTCAAATGACACAGGAGACCTGTTAGATGACTCAGGTGCATATAGACGTTTAGTTGGACGTCTCATTTACTTGACCATCACAAGTCCTGACATCACCTACTCCGTTCATGTGCTTAGCCAGTTCATGCAAAATCCTCGAAAACCACATTTAGAAGCTGCTTACCGGGTCCTTCGATATCTAAAAGGTTCACCTGGTCATGGAATTTTGTTGTCTCGCACCTCTTCCCTGACTATCCAAGCCTATTGCGATTCAGATTGGGCTGACTGCACAACTACTAGACGGTCAACTACTGGATATGTAACTTTCCTTGGCACAAGTTCTGTTTCTTGGCTCACAAAAAGACAAAATGTAGTTTCTCGCTCATCAGCTGAGGCTGAGTATCGTTCTATGGCCAATAGTGTGTGTGAGTTAAGCTGGTTGCGATACATCTTGATTGAACTAGGTGTTCCTTATTCTGGACATATGATGCTTTATTGTGATAATCAAGCATCATTGCACATTGCATCTAATCCTGTATTCCATGAAAGAATGAAGCACGTTGAGCTAGACTGTCATTTCATTCGAGAGAGAATATAATCAGGTATCATTGCTACCTCTTTTGTACCAAGTTCGCGGCAGTTGGGGGATGTTTTTACCAAACCGTTGGGCAAGACACAATTTCAGACATTGATACACAAGCTAGGTGTTGTGGCATTGCACACACCTGCTTGAGGGGGAGTATTAAGATATGCTAAATCATTTTTCAATCTCACAAGATATCAACGCATATCAGAAGGATACTGATACATATCAGTGAAGATACATGCCATGGAATGTGTTATTTGTTTCCTTTCTTTTGTGTACGTTTTTGTACTATTTTGTTTCCTTCTTTACATATCTGATTTGTATATATTATATAACTATGATGTACTATTGTAAACGTTAAGAGGAATAGAAATAAAACTATTATTCCAAATTTAATATAACTTCTTCTCCGCTTGATTGATATTGGACGTGAAACATCTGCATCTGCTCTTAATTTTCCCCCTCTTATCTTCTCTTGATTTCGATTGGATTGTGATAAAGAAAAGCTGAAAAGAAAGGGGGAATATTTAGTTGTGTTGTGAGATGCGCTAATTACTTCTCCTTCTTTTGAATTCGGTTTGCAGCCGTGATTGACCTTTATATAACCGATGTTGTTGCTTGAGGTATTAATTTCCACAATTATCATTCTTTTTATCCATTCCATTTTGGAATCCGAAATAATAGAGTTATGATCACCAAATCGGTTATGAACCTTTAGAGAAACCTTCCTTGTACCTGTGTTGATGCGTATGTGGGATTAAAGACATGGTACATGCGTATGTGGGCTGTTTTGTAATATTCAAGGACCAATCGGCCAATTTCTAAGGTTATATAAATATCAGGGACTCTTGTGTAAAATTGAGGAACTGAAATTAATACCTTGATTCCTTTAGTGGGTTTCGGATCTAAATATGTTACCGAATCGTTTATTTATGGGGTTGGGGTGTAAACCTGAACCCGTACCCTGCTGTGTTAGCTTCTTACTGGCTTCGTTTGGATAAGGTGTAGGAAGAAGTATTGGAAAGTGTGTAATTTTGTGAAGAGTTTGGATTATTTATAATAAATTTATTTTCTTATTTCCTTTTTCTCTTCTTTCCAAATGGAATCCAAACATCCCATAGGATCCGTTTGGATGATTAATTGTAGTAGTATACAGTTAACTTGAGTTGAATCCTAGTGTAATTAAGTTATAAATCTGACAAGAAAAACTCAGATCTTGAAATGGAGCTAAAGGCCATGGTGTACGCGATAGCTGGGTTTAGTCAGAGAGAGGTTTGGGCCCATGAAACAACAATTTCATGTCATCATAAGTTATTTTAAAATTTATCTTCCTATTAAATTTAATTATAAAAAATATAATAATAATAATAATAATAATAATAATAATAATAATAATATCTAGTATAATAATTTAATTAATATTATGATAATAAAAATAAATAAGAGCTGATGTGACCGTAAGTTATTCATCCATATATGATATATGTACTAGCGGGGTCTCGCGCGTTGCGCGGTCTATTTTTTCTTTAATTTTTCTTGGATTTTACAATTATAGTGATAATTGCAGACATTGTACAGTCAAGAGTAATAGATTGCATAAAAGCATAATAAATATAACAGAAATTCTTAACCGAAACCTAATAAAGATTCAATGATCTGATAAAATTATAGAGTATTGTACTCTATTAAGGACCAACTAAAAAGAAAGGTTGTTGACAGTGTCCACAAATTATAGAGTATTAATTGCAGTTTATATTTCAGATAAAATTTGTATGTATATGTTTTTATGCACTTCAAGGATCAGATAAAACTCTTCAAGTGCAATGTTTTCTTGAATCCTTACTTTATAGTGCCAGACAGTAAAGAATAAATTGAATTCAGATGAGATTCAAGGATGCGGAAAACAAATGAATTGCAAAGTCAGGTCAGGCCTAATAAAACGACCAATAATGTTTTGTAATTTTCATTTGGTCCCTTGTAAAGCTTAAAATTTGAAATTTCTCCCCTGGAAACTTGTTTTTGGTTCGGTCCCTGCTACAACTGACCAAGTTTCATGCGCCTAAAAATCATAACAACAGAAATGAGTTTTGTAATGGTAATTTTATTTTCATCACACAAATAATCAGTCCTACATACAGAGACTTTCTATATCAGTATATTGAATAATTATAATGGTAATTTTGAAGCTCACTTGCTTGAGCAGGGGTGCGATGGCAGTTGAAACAATTTGTACTACGGAAAATGGGATCCCTTTCTTTGTATAGGATCTATGATTTTGTAGCCAAATGAGGAATATTTAGGTACATATGTATTGGACATATGGTCTTAATGAGCAAAATTGTATTTATAGGTAGTTTGTGGCAATTATTCTACACATGTAGTCAAATAGTTTGTGCTACTGTACACGTTCCTCATGTCACAGTGCCAGTTTTTCCAGTCCATTTTATTACCTCATATTAAAAATATGAACAACCTTTAATCATGACAATCATGTGCATGCATAAAAAACAAAATTTGTTAATTAATCTCCAAGCACAGAAAACGGTCCGTAACATAAAAGAAAAAAAAAGAGCAAAAGAAATAAACATCATTTTGTAATAAATTATAACATTTTGGGCTTAATTCAAAACTGAATTGAATTAGTTTTGGATTGAAGGATAACACCATATTGCTGCAATATGTCCCAAATTAAATAGTGCTTACTCGAGTTATAAGGCAAATTGTAGCTCATGGAATGACACATAGCATACTTGAGTTATAAGGTCAGCTGCTGTTCAAGTAAAATAACCTGGTTTCTAGCTAATATTGTTTAACATCCATTATTGTAATCTGCAGAAAAACCAAGAGAAAACTTAGTATTTATATAGCAGATTTTGAGTTAGCAAATACAAAAAAATTGCCACAAAAATTACCTAGAGAGCAGTAATATTAGCCATTATGCTTATTACATGTTAACATGATTCCATGTTAGAACTTAAACAAACAAAGCACACCCAAAATATGCAGTCTTCTTATTTGCCTAAGCCAGCCCCAATGAAGATGCAAATGCAACCTAATGATTTTCAATTTAACCCAATTTTGTATCAATAACATAATACAATATGCTTTCATTAAGATTTGAATTAAATTTAGTTTCACGCAAATTGAACCCTGGTTACGGTTAGAAGACAAAAGATTAAAAAGCTGTTTTCTGGTACAAAATATCAGGTCTGTACATCAACATGATAGAGGGAGTGCCAGTTTGGTACCAACTGTCTCATGTTTCATGTTCAACACTTTTATAGTCTTTTTTCGTCATTTTTTCTACGATATAAATTGAGTCGTTGTTTACAAATTGGCTCAAGTCAGAACCTTTCAACAACGTCTGATCATTTTACTACAATGAGAACATAAATGAAGATATAAAATTAAATCTTACCAGGTCTCAAAATGCTGTCTTTATCGATCTGTTCTATATAATCTAACTGGTACCTAATAGAAAATGTTGTATCGACAAATGCAGCATGCTATTTTCAAGAGAAGCTTTCAGACCTTCTTTATCTATGAAGTGACCCCGACACAAAATTAGTGGATAACGGCCGCAATAGTTTTAAACCCTTTGAACTAATATATTCCTCAGGGAACAGCTGTATCTTTAAGACATTCATGTCAGACCCTCTAAATGTCTTCATACCATTTGTACTGACATCCATAAGGACCATAACCCTTTGAATTAAAGGTGATTTTTCTTTTTTAAAAAATCAAACATAAATTTAAAAGTTCGTACCAAATTGAACCGTAAGATTTCAAATTATAAAACATTATCAGAAAATCAAATGGCAAATTTAAATAGAAACCGACTTAAGTGGTCAGATCTAAACCTGTAATGAGAGATGAACACTAATTTTAAAAGTAAAAAGTAGAGCAATTGAACCTGGATAAATTTAGGATACAACACAAATCCTATTTAATTTCAGCACCTGGAACAAAAGAGGGAAAAAAATTATATGTTAAACTCCTGGCATTCAGTAGCAAACTACCAACAGAACAAAATAAAAAAGATTGAAGAGCATAGAAAAAACAAACAACAAATAAAGCAGATCATATTTAAACAAATGAAACTTTGCATAGCTGCATATGGTTATTGATTCTTTGGAATTTGAAGGTGCTACTGCAAGGATCAGTATGCAGCGTGTTTTGCAATAAGGAACTATATTGATAGATCCTAACTATAAAGCCATGCACCTCTCTTTGAGGGCGATCATTTTATGAAATAACTTAAGATAAAACATCCTCTATTTTTAGGATATTTTTGGAAATTTAGAGAAAAATGAAACTAAAATAAAAAAATAGTTTATTATTATCTCGGATAGAGTTACTTTTTCTTATTTATTTATTTTTTGTAAAGATATTTGATTATTGTGACTTGTCTAAGATAGAGCTATTTCACTTTTGTATTCCTTATTTTTTAGTATGTTTCTATTTTTTCTTATGCACCGGATAAAGATAATGAATGTATATATTATATAATAATAATAAAACAAATTTATGGTTAAATACATGTAACCTAGGTTAGAAAGGTATTTATAGTGGTTTCTATAAACATACCTTTCTAAATACCTTTCTTTATTAGGTCCTCATTTTTATAAATTGGAATTTAACTAATGATTTTTATATATTTTCCTCATTTGTGTGTCCATATTGTAAATTCCAATTTATAAATTTGTGTGTCAAACTTTTCCTCATTGTTAGGCCGTTTAACAAATGATTTGTGTGTCAAAATTGGAATTTTTATAAATTGGAATTTACAATATGGACAGGCGAGCCTACCGCACAAACCCAAAACCTTTAAAGGGGATCAAAAGAAAATTTGCTAAACAAAAGAAGAACCATTTAGAAAAAGAAACAAACAAAAATGCAAAAGCAAAAAAGCATTAGCTCTTTTGTTGTTGCATGCCACTAATTCTCATAGAAAATTAAAAATGGCCAACTAAAATAGTTAAAATGTCAAATAGAGCAGTTATGAAAATAACAGAGAGAAAGATATTACCTTTGAATTCGATAGTAATTTTTATGTGCATCTTTCTGGCATAATATAGATGTTTGATGAATCTTGAACATGAAAATAAAAAGTGAAATAGTAAATTATTGTATATTCTGCAATATGCAAGTAGCTTGAAAACTGATAATTAATTAAGATAAATTAGCAATTTTACCAATACTGCTAAAACATTAGATATTGCAACTCATTTCCAAGGAAATCGATACACACCTGGACATAAAAGAAAAACTCTTGAATCTGGCATAGAGATAATGGTTCTTTTATTACTATCGAGTCACTGAAATGAGATACTAAAATTACACAGCGACCTACAAAAAGCAGGAATTCATTCCTTCAGCAAATTTCAACTACAAAATTTTATGTTTCAATTTAAAATATTGAAAATAGGTTTCTAGTCTAAGAATATTTGATTTCTTCATGGAATGATCAAAAGTGTTCAACCAAAAGCTAAAATTAGCATACATTTTCCATAACCATAAATTATAACATAAAAAGAAGAAACCTTCACCTCATGCAAGGCCTCCTTCAATCCCTGTGCTTGTCTTCTCCTGTACTGGTATTGCATCACCGCTGTAGAAAGGAAATAAAAAAAAGGGATTAAAAATATAAAGATACCAAAGCTAAAAAAAATTGAGAAATTAGAAAAAAAAAAACAGTAGAAGGAAGTGACTCTCGCTTAATCTCCTGGCCATGCTTCACAACTTATTAAAATCTCAACCAGGGAACTGCAAGAGAGATGAAAATGAGCTTATCAGTCGAAGACTAAATTGAAATTGGAAATGGTACAAAATAGAAGGAAAGAGAGATAAAATCGAAGCATGTCAGTAAAAGAGCACCTAAATCGTTCCACTATCTTCCCCTTCGCACTGTTCTTAGAACTGTTCATGTCCTAAACCAATCCGTTCTCTTTATCGCCAAGAGAACGGCGCTGCCTTCAGAGAAAGAAAGGAGAAGAAAGTGGGAGAGAGAGAATGCAGTAGAGAGATCTAGAATCTTGGAGAGAGACATAGCCGTACAGGAACACATGGGGTATTCCATCAGCCCGGTCCGTCGAAGGGATCTGAGAGAAAGCAAGAGAGAGGAGAGAGCCGTACATAGCTCACATGGGAGACGCCCTCAGAACAATAGAGGCCAGCTGAATTTGAACGGCCAAGATAAATAAAAAAAAACGAACGATCCAGATGAGAAGAAAATCCATGAACAGTTCTAAGAATAGTGCCATAGGGGAAGATAGTGGAACGGCATTTAATATATAGATAGATGTAATGAGGGTTAAATCTGAAGCGCATTTCGGATCCAAGTTCCAAGTGGCAGGTTTCATTAGATGATTAATTAGTGTAGTATACGTTTTACAATATATAAATATAATTGTGGATCTGAGAGAGAGAGAGAGAGAGAGAGAGAGAGAGAGAGATGTACTGTCAGTCGTGCCGGGAGGAGTACGGATCGGAGGAGGCGGGGACATGCAAGGAGTGCTACGAGGAGGCGAGCGAGACGGAGGAGGAGCTCCACCGCGAGATCGACCACCTCAAGTCCCTCCTCTCCTTCCTCCGCCTCACGCCACCTCCTTCTCCACCTCCTCCTCACTCTGGACTCCTCCTCCTTCACTCCCTCGCCGACGCCTCTGCCTCTGCCTCTCCCGTTCCCGCGCACCGAGCTGTCCTGGTAATCAATTAACTTAACATGCGTATTAATTTGGGCTATTTATTTGTGCTGTGCCGTGCGTATTAATTTGGGGATACCTAAACTAATTCCATTACTTGTACCTCTGCTACATTTCTTCATTATACCATACCTCCATCCAATTCAGATCATCATTTCCTGCTCTAACTTAACATCCCTTCCCTCTTTGCAAAAACCCAAAAACCAATCAGCAATTTATTTACGCTTCTCTTTCAAATCAGCCATTTTTTAAACATTCATTTCTTTGTTTGCTGTCAGACTCATTCAACTCCTTCATAATAATTATTATGTTTTTTACTTTTCTTCTTTTAAGATATCTTAAATTAATAAACTTATCCATCTTCAACTAGGTTAGCCGCTCTCCAGTATTTAAAGCAATGCTCGATAATGAAATGGAGGAAAGCCGAAGCGGGGTAATAAAGATTCCCGATGCATCTACCAAAGTGCTCCGATCCTTCATCGACTATCTCTACACCGCCGAAACAACCCTAGACGAAGACATTGCGCCAGAATTGTTAATCCTTGCTGAGAAATACCAAGTGAATCATCTCAAGGTATTTTGCGAGAGGTACATGACATCTAAAGTTAATCATGAAAATGCCATTGCATGTTATGCATTCGCCCACCGGCACAATGCCAAACAGTTGCTGGACGCGGCCCTTTCTCTAATTATAGAGAACATGGCTACTTTAAGGGAGAGAGAGGAGTACAAAGAACTGGTCGAGCGGGACCCACGTCTTGTAGTTGAACTTTATGAAGCTTATCTCTGTAGGCAAGCCAATTTGGCTAGCACCAAGGATTCCAATGCTAAAGTGTAGGTGTTAGTCTATTTCAAGGGTTTGTTTTATTTTTCTTTTCTGATAATTTATCTGTACTGTCATCTTTTCTTGTTGCAAATATCTAATGTTCATGTACATGTAGAAATGTTAAGCGACCCAGTTAGCTAATGGAAATTCAAGGCTCGTTGCCTGTGATGTAGAATGTGGGAAGAATTTATACATTATTAAGTATCAAAATGTTAATGTGGTAGCCGATAGGATTAAATCATATTTGCCAGGTGCCCAGCATTAATTGAATGGTAAAGATTTGGGTAATATCACACATATATATGCAGAGTAAGCTAGCGTAAAATTGTATAATGTCAGATATCACTGCATCGTATGTATATTGTATGGATTAAATGAGTTTAACTTGGATGGTATTGCACAGATTGAGGTTGCATTAATTAAATGGTATATACAAATTACGGGTGCATCTACAAATTAAGGACATCTATAAGGTAATTCAAATAAATAATTATAAATTGTGCATATTTGCTTATGGAAATTGCTTCGAACAATTAGAAGATAGAGCAATTAGGGAATTAGGGAATGCTCTATTGTTCTTTCCGTCCTTTCTCTTTTCCTTCATTCTGCCCGCACTCATCTGATTCTGATCATCTCTTATCGCTCCCCCCCCCCCCCCCCCCCCCCCAGGGAAAAAAGAAAAAGAAAAAAAGAAAGCTCATTCCCCTTCCTTTTGTGCCTTATCCTGCTTGCTGCGCTCTATTTTTTTCTTCCTGATCTTTCCCTCCTCTTCATCTACCTCATACTCCTTTTTACAAGGGAGTAATTCATATGGTTAAATATCCAGTTATTTAAAAGTTCAACTTATAAATGTAAGAAAATAATAATTATTATTAATTAATATAATGGAGTAACTAATAAGATTTGAGAGTATCTAATAAATTTAAATTAAAATATATTCAAGAGAATAGCTAATAAGTCTAAGGGGCTGTTTGGATCGCTTAGGAATTTGGAGAATTTGGAGAAGTTGCAATTTCTAGGAATAAATTTATTGGGAAGTGTGTAATTTTGTGAAGAGTTTGGATTATTTATAATAAATTTATGCTAGGAAGATGAAATTCCTCAAATTCCACTTGGAATCCAAACAGCCCCTAAGAGAGTATCTAATAAACAAAGTAACATGTTGTGGTGCGTTGTGTTGTGTATGGAATATGACTCTCAAAATTAGATCACCAACAAAGTAAGATCGGTAATATTATATGTTGTGGTGCATTGTGGTAAAGATAGAAATGCAATATGTTTTCAAAAAAAAAAAAAATCGTTCATTTAAATATCTAGCCTCACAAATTTTGGTTTCAATAAACTATTGGACAAGACTATGACCGGAGGAGGTTAAGGCTATGCTCCAGGATTTTGCTAAGAGATGATGGAATGGAATGGAAGGAGAAGGGAGATGATGAAATGGGAGGAGACGAGAGATGATCTTGCTCCAAACATCTAATAAAAGTTAAACTTAGCCACCCATATTAGTGTACAAAAAGGCGATTTTATCTTTTTCTGAAATTTTTTATTGGTGACACATAGAGATCAATACATGGGTGGGGTCCGCTGTCATCAAGAGAAGAGATAAAGGATAGAATAGGTAAAAAAATTAGTTTTCCCATTCCCATCCTGTACACACCAAAATCGGGGGTGCAAATTTGTTTCTCGAGACCCCTCTTTTGTGCCCTCCGTTTCCATTGTGTCCCCCTCTAGAGCCAACTGGAGCAAGACACATCTTCTCCTCTTCCATTCCATCGCCCCCGTTCACTCCTTCTAGAGCATAGCCTAAGACTCAAGTGGCAGAGTGGTTGGCTTCGCTTGAGAAAATGTCATTCCAGATTACTGGAGGTGAGCAAACTGACATCGGGGAGGACACATGGATCCATGGAATGATTTGATCACGATACGACTAAAGAAGGACAAATCAAGAGGCAGTGGTCTTTGTTATATCTTGGGCTGATGAGGGAACTCGTTATTTACTTTATCTATTTTATGGTCATTGTCTATTTTAAGAATAATTTTATGAATAATTTTATTGATATAATAAATAAAGGGAGATAGTGATGGAGCACTCGTACCTCATGATATTGGTGTCAGCGCATCAGGTTATAAGGATGAGGATTGAAAGAGTGTTGTAATCCTCTGTTTTTTTTTCGTTCTAGTGCAAAAAGTGGTTAGTAATTTAAGCTCTCTTGTTTCAAAAAAAAATATCTAATAAACTTAGTTATGTAATTTTTATTAAAATAAATAATTAATAAGTATGAGTGAGTAAGTAATAAAATTAAGAAAGTATCTCATAAGTTTACATATGCAGTTTACTTTATGGAGTAATTAACAGCCACGAGAGAAACAAATAAACTTTTTAAGTATTTAAGAAAACAGATAATAAGAACAAAGAGTACTTAATATGTTTAATAGAGTATTTAATAAGTTAAAATGTGAACAAAGAGTACTTAATATGTTTAATAGAATATTTAATAAGTTAAAATGTGCAGTTTATTTAAAGAAGTTACTCATAATTTTTTTACGGGAGTACCAAATAAGCACATATAAGTAATTAATAAGTTTAAAAGAATCAGAGTAAACTTAAATATAAAGTTTATTTAAAGAACTAATAAGAGTAAGAAAGTATCTAATAAACACAAACACAAGATAGTTATTAATAATTTTAAATGTGTAGTTTATTTAAGTTACGAAAGTAAGGATGGTGGATTGATGAATATGATAGAGGGAGAAAAAACATTCGCGAGAAGCAAGCAGGAAGGAAAGAGGAAAATGAGGCATGAATGGAAGATATAGCATGCAGATAGGAAGGGATCGAGAAAAAGGAGAGTTGTGATTGAAGAGGAGGGGAGATGAGGGACTAGAGAGAGGGGGTGGAGAAGACATAGAAAAAGAAAATGAAAGAGGACTCAAAAGGTAAGGAAGGAGGCATGCGGGAAGGGAGGGGAAGGAGGTGCGGTGGAGCTTGGAAGGGAGGCCAAGGAATTATTTGGATGCTATCTGATTTATCTTTGTTCTACTTTAGTCTCTACTCGTTATAAATGCACATATCCAAGAGTTATATCACTCTAGATCTACCGTGTATCCACATAACTTTCAACATATCACTGCTACATAGTTCTTATCATATGGTTTGCGAAATTAGTTTGTGCAATCAGACAATTAGAGAAGAGCGCGCGCCTACTTTCCACTCCTCCCTCTATTCGCGTCCATTTTCCTCACCCTACCCCCTCTGTCTTTTTTCCCTCCCTTCATTAACCCTACGAGTCTCTCCTCTATCTTCTTGCTCTCTCCCGTGATTTGGATACCTCCCTTGTCTACTCATCTCCTCTAATAATTCATGCGTCTTCACCCTATCCCATCATCAGCAAGGCGCGATGCTCAAGCCTCTCGCGACCTCGATCCTCACTGCCTAAGGTCCCTTCGCTTCTTCCTCCTCTTCCTCTCTCCCTCATCTCCCCTTTCACTTTCTATTTTTCTCACATATATATTTTCATTTATTTGTTCTGGAAGTATATAATTTGTGACAAAAGAGTAAATAATAAGCATTAAGGGAGTAAATAATAAGTACTAAGGGAAACCATTAAGGGAGCACCTATTTGTTCTGGAAGTATATAATTTGTGATAAAAGAGTAAATAATAAACATTAAAGAAGTAAATAATAGGTACTAAGGGAGGACCTAATAAGTGTAAATACATGGTTGATTTACACTTTTTAGTAACTAAAAAATATAAGAGAGTAAATAATAAGTATAAGGGAGTACTTAATAAGTGTAAAATACGTGATTGATTTAACGGAGTAACTAATAACTACATAGGAGTAAATAATAAATAATAAATATAAGAGAGTAAATAATAAGCATCAAGGGAGTATCTAATAAGTGTAAATACGTGGTTAATTTATGCGAGTAACCAAGAATTATAATTGAGTTTTTTATTTGTAACCAAGAACTTATCTTGTAGAAATACGTAGCTACATATCATAAGAGAGTATTTATTTACATTACTGGAGTATTTACATTTTCGCTAGGGAGTATCTTATAGGATTGCGTAGTTACATATCACAAGGGAGTATTTATTTGTATTTAAGGGAGTATCTTACGGAAAAAAATTATCAAATATGAAATGAAAGGGAAGAGAAGGGTATGAGGAATGAGACCTGATATCTCATTTTTATATGCTTATTTTGACCATACTTAGCACCAAAATAACACTCAAACCAATATAAATTGTCTCATAATTAACTGTGATTTTCAGGATATTTGGTACTGCCGCCGCTTCTTTGTTCTTTTGTAGAATTCTCGTGAAGATTGAAGACTAGACACGCAAACAAGACGAATTGGAGCTTAGGTCACTGCCAGACGTCTCATTCCTGGCCCACAGACGCATGAAATGGACTAGAGAAGGCCTACAAAGCACCATGCCAAGCCTGGATCTCACATGAATGCTCAGACCCCAGTTATCAGCCCAGACCAGCAGAATTTTGGTCCGAAATTCTGGAATTTCGGTCCGAAATTCCATGTATGGAAAGTTTTTTTTATGGCAGTTCGAAAAGAAGGAAACTTCTCTCTTGCCCTGGCCGCCTCTGGGATTTTTCTAGGGTATTTATATGCGTCTTTCTTGACCAGAAAGGATCCATTATTCGCTCTAGATTATTTTCCATATTTTTGTACTTGTGTTCTTGGCTCTTTTCACGAAGTTTGGACAAGGCGGCAGCACGTCCAGGGTATTCGTCATCGATTCCTTAGCCTTGGGACAGCGATATTCGCATCGGATATCTCGGTTTACTCTTTTATGCTTATGTTTCGTTGTTTTATGACTTGTATCGTATTTATTTACATGATATTTATTGTTTCTGTTATAAACATGTTAGGCTAGACTTTGTTATGATGTTCTAGGGATAGCTAGTAGATTAATTTGGTGATATGTTATGACTTGATCATTCATGTTATGTTATGTGATGAGTTTTGTTGAGATTGATTACTTGCTTAGTTAATTCGATTATTTATTTCATTGCCTATCTAATGATGTCTGCAGCACCGTTAGGGCATTAGTCAAGAATAATTAATTGAATAGTTAAGTATATGAAATAAACCAACACTCGAAAGAGGAGGTTAGATGCGACCGATAGGTGTATCTTTTATTGATCTGACATGACCTCAAATATTTCTAGAACCCTCACTTAACTCGCTTAAACAACCAGATTAGGACGAAAGTACACGTTGATTGTTTACGAGGCGAAAACCAAGTTCCAAACCAAGTTAAAATCGAAATCGTGAAAACTGAGATTATAACTTAGGTCTGGTTGTTAAGTACCCTTTACATAGCATCGTGTAGAGTCATCAAGTCGAAATATTCATTCTAAAGCAATTTCAGTCCAAAATAGTAAGAATTTCGGACCGAAATCCTTATATTTCGGACCGAAATTTGCCTCTGTCTAGACCAAAATCGAAGACTTAGGTGCTTTAGAGCCAAACTAATTGAACACTAAACTCTTAGGACATCTCTTGCATTTATTTGAACATCTAAAAACACAAAATCAAACCCCAAATTATTTTATAATTATTTTATTAGTTCTCGATTATTATTCAGTAGATTCTTTTAAGTTTATTCCTCATAATTTTTTTATTGTCTAGCTTTTAAGAAAAACTAAGTCCGGTACTCATTTTACCGTCTCTTGGGTTCGACCCTTAGCTTTACCAGAACGATTAGTAAGGTAGAACAAGGTTATAAATTCATTTGACCTAGGTTTTAATTACCTCATCAAGACCGTAAAAGAGAGAAAGAGGCGACAGGACGAAGATGAGAGAGAAAAGGAGAGAGGCGAGAAAAGGCAAGAGAGGAGAGAAGAGGGACGAAAGTAGGGAAGGGGAGGAGAGGGGAGGTGAAAGGGCGCGAGTGAAAGGTGAGAACAGAGCGTGTATTTGGGAGGACTCGTGGGTGAGAGGGGGCACGCAGATGAGAGGGGTGAAATGGGGGTAAAAGGGGTGGGACACGTTGGGAGGGGGTGAAGGTGAGAGGGGTGAGGCGCTGGGGAGGTGTTTCCATTTTTAGACACTTGATTTTTCCATTTATGGTATTTGATTGCTTGATTGTTTGAAATTTTGATTGCACTTATCAGCTCCGTATTGTTTGAGCAAGAAAAAAAATCAAATTTGGACTAGGATTCCCTTACCTATCATTTTGGCAATTTGGCCCAAGGGTCTTTTGAACTTTCACTAACGTGTACACGTTCGACATAGGGGTGAAAACAGCGACTGTCTTAACCGTTCTTTCATTTTGTTTCGTCCAAAATGAAACGAAATGGTTAAAAATTTTGGTTGCATTTCAAAAACAAAACGGTTAACAAAAACTTAAAATGGTTTATTCCATGTGTATTTCATGGTATTTTCATGATTTCGATCGTTTCGTTCAAAACGAAACGGCTAACGAAAATGGTAGTCAGTTTCTTACCCAAAACGAAACAATTAACGCAACACTCTATTTTCGTGGTCGTTTTAGACGTTATGCACCCCTACTTCGACAACCGAAGATTAAATATTCTGAGATAGGTTTAGTATCCCAAGGAGGAATATTCTCCTTTTTAAGGCTTAATTAATTTCCCTTTTTAATTTAGACCTTTTGCTTGAATGGCTTAGACCTTTTTTAGAAATAAATGGCTTATACCTAGGAGTGTACATTGGACGAGTTGGAAGTTATTTTATCAGAATTTGGACTCAATCCGACAATATCTGATTGAAAAAAAAAATTAATTAACCTACATGTAAGGCCATAACTAATTTCAACCCATCAATTTTTTTATTGGCGAAATTAACGGATTAAAAAGATTCGATGGGTTCAAATTTTGGTCAACCAAAAATACATACTTAAAAACATAAAGATAATTTAGCATATATACATCATAGTAAATGTTTGAGATATGGTCGATAAAAAAAAATCTAACAAATTAAGTCATAATAGTTCGATAAAAAAAAATTAATAACATAGTTAAAATTCAAATTAAAAAAAAGTTGAACTCTTAAACATATTTAAAATTTTCAAATGTTGATTTAGTTTACGTGGTTACAAAAAAATAAGGAAATACGTTATCAAGAATAAAAATAGAGGTCATATTTCATATGATAAAGATCATATGAAATTTTAGCACATAGATATAGATCATATTTAAGATAAATTATTTTTAGATCATATTAAATTATGTTCAGACATGCTACTACTATAAAACTCATAACTCAATCCAAATGAATGGGTTTGTAAAACTTAAAATCCGCATATGATCTAACATCATCTTAATTCGGTAAAAAATAGGATTGAGTCCGGGTGGGTTGAACGGGTTGACAATTTTTTTGTACAGCCGTACTTTACCTGCCTCAAGATATTAAGCCTTATGCAAAAACAGTACTTAACGCTACTGAAAAATTGAGCTTCTTAGCAACAGATCGAATTTGAATTTCAAGTTTTTGACGGATTCATTAGGCTCGGTTTTGCATTTAGATGTAGTCAATTCGGATAAGGCTACGCATTTTTAGGAATCCAGCAATCGAATGAGAAATGACTAGGTACCGTGTGGTTCTTTTTTTATGCACCCGATTTTAATTGGCTATGAAAATTGTTTTTCTTCCAATATTAGTTTTCCTTTTATTTTACCCAATTTATGCCCGCAATACTCTTGTGGCATTTATATCTGTATCCCGCCATTAATTGTGTGTAGCAACGTACATCATTATGTTATGTCTTGAATCTTGATTATTGTTGTTTCAATACAAATTTAGCACACAGAATACAACATTAGAGAAATGTCCCCAATAAATCCCTGTAAAGTATAAGAGGCTAAACTAATATTTGCTGCTCCAACTTGAGTGCAGTACTTTGAACTTTGAAGCAAAAGAAGCAGAGCTAATATAGCGCACAACAGAAATCGATCGACAAACCCGCTGGGCCGCTAATTTTCCTGCTCTCCTCCAAGTTACCAAGTACGTGTTGGTGTTGGTGTCTCTTTCTCACCTCTACAAATTAATTAAAGTTTATCTCTCCTCCTGTCGCTTCTTATATATATATTTATATTTACTTCTCCAAAACCCCTCTCCATATATCCATCCATCCATCCTCCTCCAAAACCCTGCGCTAGCTAGCTGCCTCCGTTGCAGAGAGGCCCGAACAATACAATGGGTCGCAATAAGATAAAGATAGAGAAGATTTCAACCAAGTCAAACCGTCAGATCACCTTCTCGAAGCGGAAAAACGGCCTCATCAAGAAGGCGTACGAGCTCTCCGTGCTCTGCGACATCGATGTGGTGGTCATCTGCTTCTCCCCTTGCGGCAAGGTCTGCTTCTTCTCACGCCCCAAAAGGTGCCTACTTAAACCCTAGCTTGCTTGCTTAGTTGCTTGCTATTCATTGCTCTCCACTTAATTTGCATATATAAGTAATTATTAATATTCTATAGATACAGCTACCTCCTCTTTAGAATGAGTCCTGATGCATCGTGACACCATTAGCATCTCTCTACATAGTCCGTAGAGAATTAATTGGATGAGCTAGCTTAATTACATTACAATTACAATATAATTAAAAGCAACAACTCAGCTCTAAACGGCCTTAATTAAACTTCTACCCTTTCCTGGATGTGAAAATAATTAATGATGTTCTTTCGAAAAAGTTTAGAGGACTGTTGTCAAGCATTATGTTCTGCATGCACTCATAATCATGATCAACATACTTTAGTAGGTGAGCAAGCTAGAAATTATTTACAAAACGCCAAGCCCTCTTTGTTTATCATCTAAATCTTGATTTTGAAAATTGAAAATTAGTCGGAATCATACAATAAAATCGAAATATATATAGTTTTAATTTATAGCTAGCTCTATATTTTTTATTTATTTTTTTTATTTATCTGAATAAACTTTTATATATAAATAAGAATAGTAAGAAAATTATAAAAATTAAATTATTTTCGTAATCTATTTATTTATTTAATATTCACCAATATATGTTTATTCAACAGGAAGCCATCGGCAATTAAATAATTATACCAGATATAAAAAATATATATATGTATACTATATAATTTACAAATATATAATACCAATTGGTGTCCCAATGGTGTCAAATTCAATACCCAGTGCGTGAGCCATAAAGCTAAAACAAAAGAAATCAATAGTCGTTCTTAAAATTTTAATCCAACACATAATGATGATGATGATTATAATCAGGGGCGGATACAGACAGGGGAAGGCATAGGCCTGGCCTACGCCAGGGAAATTTTTTTTAAAGTGTTAAAATATTAAAAATATAGTGGTAATTCGGTTATCTAATGTATTGACCTACTCTAGTATTGAAATTTATGCTACTAATATCTAATTGAAGTCGACCTCCACAACTCGGCCTATTCTATTCTACAATCCTGGTTCCCCCTTGATTATAATGTTTAAAAATTTTCCTAAAATCAAATATAGAAATCTCAAATTTGCAAGTACTGAATTAAAGAGAAGTTTTGAAATAAGAGAAAAGAACAGGGACCAAAATAAAAAATACGTCCACGCGATTTAAACCATTGACGCCTGGGCCTGGTCTGCATATATGTGCCTGCGGCGAGTCAGAGTCTGCACTCTGCAGCCCGTCGAACGTCGTTTTTCTTTTTGTTTCGAAAATAGACACCATCATCATCATGATCATGTGGCCCAAAGTAGGGCTGTATATGAGCTGAGTTCGAGCGAGTTGGAGATAACTCAAACTCAGCTCAGCTGTAACTCGAGCTGAGTTGAGCTGAGTTAGAAATACTTTCGAGCTTTTTAAGCTAGCTCAAACTCGACTCATCCCAAACTCGAGCTAGCTCATTGACTCATGAGTTAGCTTGGAATAAACATATATCCTTCAAATTTTATTTATTTAATCCATATGTTATTCCAGTATTAATTTTTTTTGACATATACAATATTGTAAACAATAAAATTGTTGTATTTTATATTTTTTATTGATTTGAAACAAAATATGTATTGAAACTCAATCTATCATATGTAATATTATCTAAAATAAAAATATATAAGAAAAACAATTCTTATTATTAATTTATAAATTTTTAATACTCATAAATTATGTTGATAATATATATTTGAAATATAAATTTATTATGTCACGAGTCAACTCACGAGTTGCGAGCTGAGTTGACCTCAACTCAAACTCGACTCGTCAACTAACCCAGTTAGTTCAGCTCGAGTTCTACCAACTTGAGTTCAGTTGGCTCGAGTTGCAATTGAGCTTTTCTGAGTCGAGTTCGAGTTAGCTCACGACTTACGAGTTTTTTGCTCACCCCTAGCCCAAAGTCCCAAACTATGCAGCCTTTGATAAGGTGTGCAAAACTTTTGAGTGTGTTTGAATGAGCCTTGAATAAGGAATAAGAATAAGAAATTTCGGTATGCGTGTTTGTTCAAATTTTTTATTTTTATACTATAGTTTTGTTAGTATAAAAATAAGGATCCAAAATTTTTTATTTTTGTATTGTTTGGATTGAAAAAAAATAAGAATAAATACGTATATCGAAATTTTTTTTTTTATTCTTTATTCAAAGCTCGTCCAAACACACCTGACATCTCACATAACTGATTAACCAACATTCCAACGGAAAGGATGCATCGAAAAGCTCACAGAAAATTCTCAGACTCACTATAATTAAACAAGGAAGAAACGGATGGCTGAGATCTCTCCGGAAAGTATTATTCATAACAAAGGTTGCAATGAATTTTTATCTTTTTTTCTTTTTGGGACTAAAAGCCAATAGGCAAGAAGTAGCAATGAATAGCATTTTCCAACATAACTATTTACATATTGTATTGGGTATATTAAATTATTTATTCCATCTAGTGCTCAATATTTTCTTCGATATTAAATTATTTATTTATTTTTATTACGTTCTAATAAAGCAATCAAGCCTACTATATATTTTATTAACCAAATATCAATTCAATTGCTATTCTTACGTAAGTTAAGACTTTTATTAGAGATTGGAGATTAATATCTATACAGCATATTAAAATAAAAATAGAAAAATTAATAATTCAGCTTTTATATAAAGAGTTAGATTTAAATGGAAACTTAATTTGCCGCTTTACTTTTCACGACTAGGATCTAGGAATTAATCAGAGTCATACTTTCGATCTAACGATTATTCCAGGGAAGTGCTTTGGGCAACTGAATTTTTACTTTGAGCAACATATATTTTTTTTCTAAATGTCTAAATTGTACTTACCATCAATCAAGATTTATTATCCAATTTATTTCCTTATCTGTGTTTTTTTTTCTTTTAGACTCCCGGCTAAATGAAAATTAATTTTTTTTTAACAAAAATCACATATTATCATACACTCAAAAATTTGTTGATTTGTGTAGTAAACATTGAAGAAAACAAAATGATAATATATAATGTTTTCCTACCCATAATTTTTTTTTATCCCTCTTTTCTTCTTGCTCTATAGCCTTAAATTTTTTAGAATAGACAAGAAATTGAACTATGAAAAAATCAGCGAATTTACTAAATTTGAGAAGGGCAATTTGGTCACTTTGAAAAAAAATTGTGCTGCTCTCAGCAATAAATCTGTTATCCAAAGTTGCCTCACTGCACGAAACTTCGTATAATCATTTGAATACAGAAACTTTCCCATTAACCTATACTTTTTAGGAAGCACAAAGTTTCGCAAAAAATATAATAATTAATAAATAAAGTAAATATTTAAACTAAAATTCATTAACTATCTTCAGAAGCATGGATATAAATTTTTTTGGCCCATGTATACCTGAACATTTTCTTTCTAATTATTCTTATTTATTTTGATATCTGTATTACGCTATAGTATATTATAGTAGAATTGCATACTTTAGAATCAATTTTGGAGAAAAGCAAGAGCTGGAAAGTTCATAACTGCATATAATTAAACAAAAATTGGTTGATTTTTGTTCATTGGTCTCATTGAATTTCAAATTCGCCAGTATAAAGGAATACATTGGACTTGACGTAGGATAATATTTTATGACTTAAATTTGATTTGGATGCATCCTTAGCAGAAACATAGTTTTTTTTTCCCCTTGTTTTTTTTTTTTTTTTGCAGAATTATAAATTTCATTGTAATTTGTTTGTGGATGTTTGACAATTTATAATTACTAGTGTGGCGGATACACTTTTGGAGTGCGTCCACAAGCTAGAAGATGGTAAGAAAGATCAAGAAGGCAGAATCATCATCCGCAACAAAGATGTAAGTTTTCTAAATTTGTACCCTTTCATGATTTTTTTTCGAGAAATAAAAAAAATGTGTAATAGTAATAATAATAATTCTGAATAGTCCGCTACAATCCTTTCTAACTATAAATATTTTATACTCAATCGCTTCACTAAAAGAAAAAAAAATTAAAGTTAAAGGTGATAGAAAAAGGCATTTTCTGTCATGACCTGACTCCTGAGGAACCTTTAATTATTTCATTAATATAATTGCAGCGTGCAATTTCATTGCTTCAAAATGTTAAAAGTCAAGACGAAACGGAAGCAAAGGGAAGGGCAGTAGAGGAGGCAACGAGGTATATGTGCTAATATCATTTATTTCTATTTCTTTATTTGAGAAGGACGTACGTCGGTTTGCTACCTAAATTTTGTTTCGTAAATATCGTTCTTGTGAGTTGTGAGAGAATTAATCAGCTATCTGCTCTAATTCTGAAGTGCAAACCTAAATTATTTGGAACTAAGGAACTGTCCTCTGAAGGCGAAAATTGATCAACTTTAGTTGATCTAATGTTAGGGTAATAATAGCGACCCGAGTTATTTAATTTGATGAATTAAAAAAAGAACTAAAATTTCTAAAACTAATAAAACAAAATTATAAATTTAGAAAGATCGGAATTTAAAATGCCAATATATCCGTAATTTTTTAAAAAAAAAATCTGGCACGCAATTAAAAACGAAGCTCGGTAATTCGAAACCCGACTGGAGGATCTTTCATAGACATTTAAATTAAATTAAAAATAAATTGGATGACTTAGACCTCCAATTTATCTTTAAAAAAAAAATAAATAAAGCTCGGTAAAACAAGCTTTGGTGTCCCGCTCCCGCATAATGGGACGGTCCAACCCAAAAGTTCAAAACCTGGGTTAGCCCTCAAAATTGCAACCTTCGTATTTTATTATTATTATTATTATTAAGTTAAATTGGGTCAAACTTTCTAATTTATTTTTAAATTAAATGTAAGATCTGAAAGACGTAATCATTAATTAACGTGTTTAGAAAATAATAACACAAATTGTCAAGATCCGTAAATCATATAAAATAACAAAATCTTAGTACAAAACTTACAAATGGAAGAGCAGAAATCATTAAGCGTTAGGCGGGCCGTTAGTATCGATCTTCAACAATTTTCCTTAGACATAATGATAGTCTTCTTTAGACGTTTTATTCCATCAATTGAAGAGCAGAAATTATTAAGTGTTAAGCGGAAGCGTTAGTATCGATCTTCAACAGTTTTTCTTAGACATAATGATGGTCTTCTTTAGATGTTTTATTCCATCAATTTTATTATGTTTTTCTTTAGTGAATAAATGTGTAAAAAAATGAACACACCCTTTAGTAGAGATTGGAATGAAGCACGTCCTTTAGCAGGAAATTAATGAGGTATTTATAAGACTCTAAGACAACCATTAGGATCAAATACAATAGATCTAGTCCATCAGAATTTCTATCAAATTTTGATGCACTTTTTAGTTAATTTCATTAAATGAACTTGGTTCACAATTAATAATATAGACCACATAAAAAAATTTCCAACAAGATCCTTTTTGGGTTTCGAACTTACAACCTGCAACCTTGCTATTTATTTTTCCAATAAACTATATTTATATTAGATTTGGTGGTTAGAATTCTGAAGAAACTGGAAATTAAAGTTTTGAGTTTTGACTCACCACAATCCACAGTCCACAAGGCACAAAGTGAGATGTAAATTAAATTCCAATCCATTTAATCAAAGATAAATAGAGTATCTGCCCTTAACTCACTACCAGCAACTTGGACCAAATTAAGATCAAGATACATGCACCTTACAATAAAGGCTCCAAAATAATTAATTTGTGTTCAGCACTTAAAAATAGAACTAGAAGAAAACTAATTAATTCTTGAACCTCTTGCTGTCGCGTCGAGGTACTGGCCCAAAAAAAAGTTGCAAAGTTCGATCCAAATTGCCGTAGTTGAGTCGGTGACATGTACTCAAGGTACCTTAAATTTATGTGTGTCTTGTTCCTCTTTTTACATTGAAAAAGAAAAAGACATGAACCGGTCCCAAAACTTGAATTTACCATCCAGCTTTTCATGCGTTTTGATTTGATCCATCCTTGCTGCTCAGAAGACCAAAACTTAAATTTCATAATTTTAGGAAAGAAGAAGGAGGAGTTTACAGCCACTTTCCACCAGAAAATGCATATCTATATGAGGTTCGCAATGTTTTATTTGCTTCTTCTATTTACATTAACAATTCACAAAAGCTACTCGTATCAGTCGGAATTACTACGATTTCTGTACAAAATTGCTTTTAATTTTTTATTCATAATCTGACTATTGTGATATGATCTGTTATTTGAAGTGTCTTCAGGGTATGAAACGACAGCACGCTAGACTTACGCATCACTTGAGGTTAGTTGCCGTCTTTTTTGAAACACTGTTTCAGAATTAAAATGCTATCCTAGTTAGAGACTAAGAAAAAATCAGTAGTTATTAAAAATATAATGCAGTGGGCTTTTGTCAAGATAAAATATGTTACTCGGTTTTCAAATTGTGAAATGTTTCAATTGCCTTCTCCATTCAATTTTATTAGGTGGTTCAATATGGGGAGATACAAGTCAACCGAGTTTGAGAAAAATGAGGAAAGGCTTAGGTCTAGTCTTACAAAGGTTTGCAACAGAAAGGTAAATTGTTCAATATAGTTGTTAGTTTAGGGGAGAAATTCAACAAAAAAAAAAAAAATCAGTTTTTGAACAATACACTTATTGGCCATAGTAGAGATCAACAATTCTTGTCACTTTAGTAGCTTAGTAAACTCTGCCACAAAATTCTAGAAAAAAAAAATGTTGCTTTACTTTCATTGACATATTTTTAATGGAAATTATGTTGCTTGAACAACATGCACAATTTTTTTCAACTATTTCTCATGCCGTAATTTAAACTAAAAACATGAGAATAAGAATAATAATTAATGAAACTATTCAAATAATTATAATGCATGGTCATTGACGTTCCTCGTGTAGTTTTAACTTGTTACAATCCACATGGAAACTGTCTCATAAAAGTTTCTACTTCCTTTGACGCAGCATTTTCTGCAATCGCGTGCAACTCTTAAAGTTGAAGAATGGCAAGCAAACTGTAGCGCAAATACTGAGGTAAATAACTCCTTGCTTCCGTCAAAGAAGTATATTAATTTCCAAATTCTAAGGCTCTCAACATTGTTCACGAAATTGCTTTTCTCACTCTCTAAATTTGAGAAACACTCCAATTTTTCGAATAATGACCAAATTACTTTTGGTTTATTTGCATATGAAAAAATAAAGTAGAAAACCTTTCTTCAAAATGAGGAGTTTTTTAATCATTAATATAAAATTTGGAGTGCATCTTCAAATAGAGGAGTGAGAAAAGCAACTCCCCGTTCATTGCAGGCTACGAACAATTATGTTTGTTTTTCCTTTCTGCAGATCAGATTGCTTATCCATTGTTTTCCATTTTTCGATCTTTTTACTTTCTGTGGCTGTCTCTGTGTGGTTTCTGTGGACTGATTATAAACCTGTTCTTTTTCTTGCGTACTTCGCAAAAGGCTACACAGATTGGGTCGCACGATTTGATTTTTTGCGTCCTGAGTCCTTGTATTGGACTATATATACGATAGTTAGTATATCCCCATCTGGAAAAGTGAAAACAGCTATGTAATCAATGAGATCAACCTGTTAGAATTAGTATTTATTAGAGCCCATAAAACACTGGATTGCACTTATTGTTTATGATTTATGAATGAAAAAGGGTCCTAATAATAATTTTAATTTTAATAGCCACTGGACGGTTATATTTTATCTCTTTCAGCTTGAGCATTTAATAAGGATATCGGCTTCTCGCTACAACTCAAACCCACAGCCCCCTAAACTGGTACGTTACTTCTAGCAAACTAAGTATCAGATATATATATATTCCGTATCATACATGAAGTTTAATGAAATAGAAAGGCATGAATTACTTACATCAGTCCGTGTCAGTGGTATATATTGTCTTTTTTTGAGGGCCTGTGGTATATATTGTCACACACTTAGAAAGTATATTTTGCGTCTTTAATTAACACATAAAATTAATATACAGTTATGGAACTATATATATACCTTTATAAATATTGATGAATTTCGCATATGAAAGAAAATGAGTAGATTTTCGAAAAAAAAAAGAACAACTTCAAATCAATTAATTAGCGTACAAATGAATCACAAACTGGATTTTGAATGACACAGATCTTGAATTTTGCAGTTGCAGTTGCAGTCACAACCACAACAACAATCAATGTTGATGCAAAGAAACGATGTCATGCAGCAGCAGACAATAGAAGTTTCTATGCAAATGCAGCATGAACTGGCAGCTCTGGATAAGCAAAATAAAGGGGAGATGATGATGATAAATCCAAACCCGGATCCATCAAACTGCAGGCAACAAATTGAACAAGAAGCCGATTATATGCAGTTGCAGCGAGAATTGGCCCCTCTCAATCAGAATGACAATGGCAACACGACTACGACTACGCAAACATCTCAGCAAAGGACCCTTGAAGCAAATCAGGAACAGAACTGGCACCCTGCATTCCGGCAACTTTTCGAGTACATCTCATCCATTCCCCATCTAATCTTTTTTCCTTAAATGTACATCAAATTAAGCACATATTTAATAATAATCATGATGATGAGCTATCCAATCAAATTAAGGAAATAACTGAAAATAATTTTGTCCAAAATATTTTCATGCGTGCTACAATTAAAATAGCAGTAGAAATTTAGAAAGGTCTAGGAGCAATTGCAATCTCCAAATAGGCAAAGATATGTATGTAATCCCTTGGTTGTGTTGCTTGTCAATTTGTCACTGTCAGTCAAATGGACCTTGGTAGCAATCAAGTGGTGGAAGAAAAGAAGAAAGGTGCAACAGGGACAGATCTGCCTCAGCCTCAGCCTGAAATGAATCAAGATGCAATACAGACTCAGCCTGAAACTGAAATAAGGAGCAGCAGCCCGGTCAATGGTGTGTTTGGGCCTCCAATTATACCTTCGGACGACTACTGGGATTACCCCATAACCGATCTGCATCCTTTTCAGGTACTAAAAATAGGCCCAATTTAAACACTACAATCTTCATCCAAAAGTGTAGAGAGAGAGAGAGAAAATAAATAAATAAAATAAACTAACTGTTCAAATTTTCTTAGCATTGTGGAACATACAAAATAATATCAAACCCACTGTTTTGTTAAATAAAGGAAAACAATAGTTGGAGCATTGCATTGCAGCTATAAATAAACTTAACACATAAATGAAAGTGAGGAATTTCAATGATATATATGTTGTTTCATACTTTAATACATATACATATCTCATACCAACTTAATTAGATTATGTAACAAAGTGTTTTATTACTTGCATTATGTAAACTTTTCATTATTTTTTCCCCCTTTTCCATAGACTTTGGGCTTCGATCCCACGCCCTCATCTTATGTCTCTATAGACGATGTAGAAAATGAAGCTAACCTGGACCTCGCCCAAGTCAACCCCTTGTACGATTTCCAAGGACCCAGTCAGTGACTAATATTAAGTGTCCACCTACCAGCTTAACAAACAAAATGAAGGGAAACCTTTAGCTAATTATTTCTCTTTTTTCCTTTGTGTCTTCGTGCGGATTTTTTAGTTCAAAACGACATTATATTTTTTGTTTTGGATTCTTGCGGGTTGAGCAACTGTACACCCGCAAGAACAAAAGGACCTCAGTTTGGTTTTGTTCTTGCTTTGGCAATGTCTGGTTTGTATCTGCTTAGAATATTGTCTTAATTTTGTTGCAATTTATCTGTTTTTAGTAAAAGATTAGTGTATGAAGGACTTCCTAAAATTCTTCATCACTTTCTCTGAAATCTTTTTTTTTTTTCTAGTTTTCTTTCACTGAGATTGTACAGTATATTAGATTATATTACAATTATTTTTACTCTATTGAGATAGAATTGTCCCAAAAGAAATCCTCAAGGCATTGCCAGGTCATCATCATTTTTGTGTCTTTTACGTCAAACATCGTCATAATAGACATAATCCAGTGTAACTTTTACGAATTGGTACACTTTTTTCAGTATTGCTGCATCCATCTTGCAACGCGTTCTCACAATCTTCTTCGTCCATACTGGTAGCACCAGTATCACCTGTCACCACAGATCTTGATTCCCTCCTCTTTTCCCAGACTAACACAATTTGGAGCCGTTTAAGGAAATTAAGATACTGCCAAAAATTCTATTCTATTTTTGGAACCAAAATCGTGTTTAAATTTGTAATAGTTAAATCAAAATTGTTTTCTTTGTTTTTGCATCAAAAAAAAAAGAAAAAAACATGAAAGTAGTTTTTTGGTAAACTGCAAACTGTAATGATTTTTGGATGACAAATCATTTCTAAGCAATTAAGTATTAGGGATGTAGTACCGAGGTTTCTAATGAGAATGAAACAGCTGATAATTTTTCAAAAATCAAATACACTATGTAATATATAAACAACGTTCAAATTACCCTGCATTTACAAGATTTAAAACCAAAAAAAGAAAAGAGTCACTCAAAACTAGAAGACCTGCTCCATCGATCCAAATAATCCTCGATGGAAGCATTAACAGATACTGAATCTAATGTTTGCTCTGTGCTCGCAACCGAGACAGAATCATCTTCTAAGTCTAGCAATGCAAGGTTGAGGTATGACCTAATGATTGCATGTGACGGAGTCATCACCACCTCATCCTCTGACATCTCGAGGTTTTCCTCTGCTACAGCAACTTGCAATTCAGCCCATCTTGTTACTGCCTCATCCCCCTGAAGAAGCTTCACCACCTAATTACCAAACAAAAAATAAGAGATTATTAGTTTTCACTTTTTACCAAAACATTTGAGTTAAAAGTAAACCTTTCATGGGTATACTAATAATCTTTTAAGTCATGAAAGATAGAAATCTTACAATAGACATTGTTGGTCGGCATTGATAACTGGTTCTAAGGCACAAGGAAGCAGCCATTGTAATTCTTCGCATTTGCTCAGCCACATGTGCATTACTCAAGCATGGGTCTAGCAACTCTTCCATATTTCCACCCTGCAACATCGGCTTTGCCTTTTTCACATAAAGAGGAACATGATAAGAGATCAAAAATATATATTATATATTAATTATATATATAGATCAATTGATCTAAAAGTTCAATCTATTTGTAGCTGAGAAACTTTCAGTATTCCAGATTTTAAAATTTTGGAAGCTGATCCATAAAATCACATGACTCAATAAAATTTTGGGTTTAGGAGAAAAATATACCCAAGGAACAATGCTCTCGTGACCTTTAGGTGATCCAGCTTGAATAGGTTTTCGGCCTGATATAAGTTCAAGTAGCACGACACCATATGCGTAAACATCAATTTTCTCATTAACCTTTCCATACATGAAATACTCAGGTGCCAGATACCTACCAAAGTAGAAAATATTAAAAATTACTATAAATACTCCAAAACAAAAAACCACAAATTGCAAATATTAGAAGTCAAAAGTTGTTTACCCAAATGTGCCCGCAATATCATTGCATGCGAGGTTTGAAGCTGGAGACGAGACCCGCCTGGCAAAACCAAAATCTGACAACTGAAAAGAACAAAATATGCTTAATGTTAAATTGTATTTCTCAAGGTGCTTCTATTTCCTGTCTATGTTCTTCATTGTGTGTTCTAATCTTAGTTGACTCAGGTAACACCCAAGGAAATTTCAAAGTTGGCAATACTAAATACTAAACCTTTACGAAGGAATTAGTATAAAAAGAAAACATATAAATAACCTTTGGCTCCATATCCTTTGAAAGGAGTATGTTGGATGACTTGACATCTCCATGAATCACCGACTCATTGGACCCACCACCGCTATGCAAATAGTCAAGTGCTTCACCTATGCCAACAGCTATCTTATACCTCTCCTCCCAGCTTAGCATGTCCTTTTTCTCTTGTTCACCTGTTGAAAAGAGCATTCTATCAATATTGAGATTTCTTTCACATGCATTTGGGCATACTTCATACAAAGGAAATGCATAATGTGTTGAGTATACTCCTAAATGGTCCTATTAATGCAAAAGAAAGACACTTGATAAAAGACACAGGCTATGTAGTTTTAAAATTTATCCATTTCTGAACAAATTTCTCTTAGGAACATAAATTGGCACACATGCAAAAGCCTAGAGGAAATGTTTCAATACAAAAGGGTATTCAAAATATTAACAAGAATAGTATAAACAGACACTTCATAAGGGTTATATGCAAATATTATAAGTCAAAGGGCATCAAAGAATATGAAAAGCAATGTCACTTGAATAAAAACTCTATACGAAGCCTGAATTAAAACTACCAATCTAGTGAAAACTATTACAGCAAGAACAAACCAAAATGGTAAATCATCGTGAAGGAGCCTCACAGGCTAGCCACAAGAATTCATCAACAACAGTGTAAACAACATACCATGAAGAATTTCTTCCAAGCTGCCATTAGACAAGTAGTCATACACCAATATAAGGCTTCTATTCTCAAAACAAAAACCAGCCAGTGTGATTATGTTCTTGTGATGCAAACAGGATGCAATCTCCACCTCACATATGAACTCCTTCAGGGCCTCATTACTGGGTTTTAACATTTTTACAGCTAGGTCCCTCCCTTCTGAAAAAGTCGCCTTGTAGACCCTGCTCGTGCCCCCTTTCCCTATTAGCTTGTCTACAAAATAAACAAAGGCAATGACTTTCAACTGATTGTCCACTGTTCATTCAAATTATTGCAAGGAACTTTCAAAAAGGTTCAAGACTTTGATAAGTTTTAAGAAGGGAACTGATCGACTTCTCATACTTGACCGATTTTCCTTAATTTGTTACAACAAGGTAAAGCATTTTTATTTGTGAGATTAAGTTTAACCAATTTTTTAAGTAATTAGGTTTTAGAGAAAAATAAACAAATAACCAAGTAAACAAGTCAAGGAGACAAACCAGCTGAGAAATTTGAAGTAGCTTTTTCAAGTTCTTCAAATCTAAAATTTTTACAGAATGAAGAGAACTTCTCCTCAAATTCTTCCAACTCTTTTGGAGGCCAATCGTCGGTCAATGTTAAATCATTACTCGAGCTCATAACACCACACTTTACAGGGTCAACAGGCCTTCCATCCAGGTGTAATCTAGTGGGAAGCCTCATAGCCCACCTCACAACAGGCCACTCAGACGAATGACACCTTCTATGAGTTAAAACCCTCTTCCTCAGGCTGTGTGACCCACCATTTAGCTTTTTATTGGATTCACTGAGTGAGTTGCATGAACTGGAGTTGCTGGATTCATCCTCGGATGAGATAGTGCATACTGAGCAGCTCTGGTTGCTCGTTCCACACCCAGAGCTATTAGTGGTGCTACTAACTTTGTTTGCCTCACCATCTCGTGGCCATGAACAATACAGATCTTCATTCGTCAACTGACTCGTAGGCCCATGATCAACTTGAGCTGGATTTTCATTGGGCCAGGGGCAGTACAGGTCATTGTTTCCATTGTTGCCAGTGCAAATTGGGTGGTTGGCATTAGCACCACCATCACTATCAGATTTTGAAAGTACGTGTTCCTCCGGCTTGTCTTCCAAAGTAACATCTGAACTGTTGGAAGCATTGGAAATGCTGGTACTGAGGTATCTTGCTGGTAACACACAATAGAGGTCACTCTCTTTGGTTATACCTTCATCTGGCTTGGTTTTATCTGTTTTAAAAGAGTGTTTAAAAATTTATTGTATAGGAAAATAGTGAAGTGCATGCATAGTTTACATAAGCAACTATTTAATAAATACATAAGCAAAACATATAAAACCAACTAACCTGGTATTTCACTCTGGAAAACAATTTTTCCATTATTTACAGCAACAACCGAGCAAGTTGATCTCAGCTTCCTAGCACAATACTTTGGAATGGATAAAGCATACCTAATAATGGAATATTGGTGAAACAAAAACTTTAGAATGTTGCCGTACTACCCTCCATTAAAACCACAATCTGCTAAACCAGTATAATTTTCTTTGGTTCATATATGAGTCATATGACCTTAACTAACGATTTGTAATTTGTCTAAAGGAACTGACAGTATTGAATGCACATAATGCTCTTGGTGCACAATTTTTTATATAGTCTTGCACGAAACCATAAATTGGAAAATTTGCTGCTATATTGAAATGCATCTGTATTTATTAGTTTATTCCATTGCCATTGGAGACACTACACGTAAAACTTCACAGCATTATCCAGTGCTGGACCACATAATATATGTAAGAAAATTTGAAAATATTATAATTACCCATTTTTTAAATTATGCTTTACTGCACCAAGAATGAGATTTGAGGCTCCCAAGGAATTAGCTTCGCGAACCAATGCTCTCCTAACTGAAAATCCTCTGCATATTTTCAGCTTTAGTTCGATCTGTGGTAATAAAAAATGGTACCAAACAAGAAATTATTAGAACAATAAATAAACTGCAGGACAGACAAACCAATATAATTGTTTTATTAGTTAGTAAAGTCATCCAGTATAGCATCAAGTAACTGCATCATGAAAACAAGAGAAAAACAGTGGAAAAATAAGGAATTTTATTAATCAAAGTGTAGAAAAACTTAAAATTGCGGCTTGAGCACAAAAGTTAAACCCGGGTTACAAGATTTTACATTAGGTACCAAATTGTTAGGACTTAGGAGTGAAATTGACGATTAGTAAACAAAGATGGAATATGTACTGTAAAGCTACCACTAGAAAACTAAGTACAGAATGAAAAAGTCAAAATTGTAGTAAATTAGAGAAAACCTTTGGTGAGACGAGAGCAATTGAAATGCAAATGAAAAGAGCAACTACAATCAGTTAGTGGTCAAATTACAAGTACAATGAGACAATAAAGTAGAATAAGAAAGGAAGAAAGAAAGGGACCTGTTTGAGATTGCAGAAGCCATGGTAAACAGCAAGCATGGAATCCAAGTGCAAGTTGAGGGAAGAGCAGGAGGCAGCAGGAGAGGAGATGACGTGGCAGGCGACGAAGAGGTCGCCAGCGTGCGCGAGGTTGACGAGCGACCAAGTGAGAATCTGCTTGCTTTGCGAATCCATGTTGACTGCCACGAGCACTGTTTTCTTTTTCTCCGCTTTGGCTTTGATCTCTTCTTCCTCTCCGCTCTCCATCTCTAAGGCTTCCTCTGATTCTGAGTTGGGGATTCCCATTCTCTCTCTCTCTCTCTCTCTCTCTCTCTCTCTCTCTCTCGTTGAGATGAGAATGAGAGCTCAAGAAAGAAAGAGATGGTTTGTTTTGGGTGGAGAACAGAACAGAGGACAGAGGACAGAGTTGCTACTTTTGTCTTCTCTTCTCTTCTCTTCTCTCTCTCTGTTTCGGTTTTGCGAAAGAGAGTCAGAGAGAGAAGCAAAAGAAAACTCCCTCTTCCCCTCTCCGCTCTCTGTCTCTCTGGTCAAGTGAATAGTGATGAGTCCTCTCCTTTCGGATGTCGTTTTCGTTATTAATTAATTACCCATTAATTAACCAATGCCAATTTATATAATATAATATATAAATAAATAAGAGATGGCGTCCATTCCCACACTGCATCCTTTCGACACACAAATACTAATCAACAAACGCCTTTTCGCTTCTCCAGTTCTCCCATCTCCGTCCCATTCCTCTGCATCCACAATAATTACGTACGCTCGGTCTACAGTCTACACTACACCCTAAACCCAGCGTTTCAACATTTACTTTTCCTTTCCTTTTTTTCCTATAAAATATTACATTTCTTTCCTTTATACTTTTCTCCTTCTAAACAAAAATTAGACCTAAATACTACAAACCAAATTAAAATTTATTATTATATGCCTTCATCATAGAAATAAATAAAAATTAATACATTTTTTGTTTATTGCTAATTATTTCTTAAAATATTTTGTTAATTTTTTAAATTAAAATTTTGAACTAATAAGAATTACATATTTGAAGTGTCAACTCTTCTCAAAGTCTAAATCAAAGACGACTTGCATGCAAATGTGGTCTACATATATTCAATCATACACCAAATGTAGACAAAGACTTCTCTTTCTTATCCTTCGCTTTTTTTTTTTTTTTTTTTTTTTTTTTTTGAGGGCCGACCAAAGGGGTTTGCGCCTACATCTAGATTCTAGGAAGGAACCTGGTGGATTACGTAATTAAGTTTTTCCTTTTCAGTCATTAATAACGCATTTACCACTATCGGTCACATTTTCATACAGCGCAGCTTATCTCATTTTCTCACAAACAGGAGATCTCCAGTTCTTAATTAAAAAAAGTGTGGCAGTAGTTCGAATGTTAGATAAGATAACTTTAAGTTGGCTTGAAAAAATATATATGCGTAAGTCTGGTGGTGACTGGTGAGAGGGACCATATACAATCATATATACCACCTCTTAATATTTTGGTACCTTGTAGAACTCCTTTTTTAGTTTTTTTTTTCATTTAAATCTGTCTATCTGACACCGTAGGTCCGTAGGCATCTTGTAAAAGTTTTGCGCACTACCACCTAATCCCAGTGACCCTACATAAATGCTCCTCTCTTTCTGTCAAAAATTGTTATCTAATAAGAAATAGAATGAGTAAATTTTTCACGAAGTCACTGCAAACTTTATGTATTATCCATTTTTTGTCACCAAACTTTAATTTGTCCTTCTATAATCCTTAAACTTCAATTTTGTCCGATTTTGATCCCTCTATCATAATTCCAATAATTTCCGTCCGATCGAACACGTTAGGTGCAAAAAATTGAGATGTTAATCAAACCACCGTTTTGCTTTGTTCCCTTCGTCTCTCTGACACTAGCCATCTGAAACAAAAAATAAATCGACTCTCTTCTCTCTCTCAACTTAGCCGATCTGAAGTGACTCTCCTCTCGTCTCTAACCTTATCAAACGCTCTCATCTCCTCTCCATCTCTGTCTTTACCTGAAACCCTCCAACCCTCTCATCTCGTGTCGATCTCCATCTGTCTACCAAAGTGTCAGTTCTCCCCTCAAGAAGCATTCTCTCTCATACGCAAGAGACCTCCTTCTCCGACTGACCCGTTAAATGTTAATGCAGAGGTACGCCCTTCTCTGACCTACTAGTTATTTTCATTTTATGGTTCTTTACTGTTGTTGACCATGTGTCAAATTTTGCAAATTTATTGGGGATTTAAGTTGATTCCTCTTACACGTGAATGCAAAGATCAATTTTGTACTTAATCGATGAACATAATTACATTTATCATGTCATATAAAACAAATTGTATTACGGGTGAATTGGAATTGGAAAAAATTGCAATTCAAACTAGTCTAAACTTTGTTGTATCAAATTTTTTGAGCCTAGATATAATTCGAAATTGGACCTCAAACCAGTCCCAAATTTACAATTCAAAGTAGTTTCTTACTTCTTACATACTCAATAGTGTTATGTTTGAAGGTAATTGCTTAGTTAGTGATTAAAAGAACTATGCTGGTTCAAAATTAATCCGAAATCAACTTTGTGTTGGTCTTGTTATGATTAGTACAACCATTTATTTGGTCAAAACAATAAAAAAAAATAGAAAGTGATACACAATATGCATGATTGCTCATTACTATTTTTTGTTAAACAAGTGGTACACAATATGATTAGGATAGTTCAATATTTTTTGTATTGAATAGACAGTGGCACACAATAAGAACGAATCCAGTTATAGCCCATAAGACAATATAACAGCACAAACATTTTTCTTAATTGAAGGTGAAGAGACAGCTGCTTGAGACAGAGGAAAGAGACTATGGCGGTTACAGGAGCTGTGCTAGAGAGATAGAGAGGCTAAGGCAGTAGGGTTTGGTAAAGACAACTGGAGGTGGAGAGGGTTCTGAGAGAGCGAGAGACAGAGAGAATCGGAGAATTTTGAGAGAGATAGAGAATCGGAGAATTTTGAGAGAGGGTTATGACTTATGAGAGAGATAGTTGGCTAGGGCCTAGGTTGAGAGTTGCGAGAGAGAGGAGAGAGTAAATTTTTTTTTTCAGGTCACCGATGTTAGAGAGAGACGAAGGGAATAAGAGAAAACTGTGGTTTGATTCGCTTCTCAATTTTTTGCACCTAACAGGTTCGATCAGACGGAAATTATTAGAATTGTGACGGAGGGATCAAAATCGGACAAAATCGAAGTTTAAGGATTATAGAAGGACAAATTAAAGTTTGGGGACCAAAAATGGACAATGTATAAACTTCAGTGACCTCTCAGAAAATTTACTCGAAATAGAATATATTCTTATAGGGCGTCTAATAATTTTGACCCGTTGACTTCTGCAGACGTGGTTTATGAGTTCATCCCGGACCGAACGTAAAATAATATAAATCTAGTTGTTTTAATTTGTGCATGAATATAGAATTGACACAATTTGACAATAGAAATATTTCTGAATATGACTTAGTGAGAAAAAAAATGATTTTGGACTAAAACTATTATGGACGAGTTCTCAAAAATGTTTTTTCCTTTATTTTTATATGTCAATTTTGATTTTCAATCTTACTCTGAAAAAAAAAATCTACCAAACAAGTTTTAGTTGACAACATCTCTTCGTAATTGCACGCCATTCCAATATATGTTCAAAGTTAGCTTACAGAACGGTTCCAGTAATTATTTGGGACAGTTTATACAGTTGTGTTATTATTTGTTAGATTTTTTTATTAGTATTTAATAATCAGGCGGTTAAATTTTGTAACAGAAATTGAAATTTCTCGCTCCATCGACCGTCTGATTTCAATCTAACGGCTTCTCAAAATTAATGTGGTCAAAATCATGTCGATAATGCAGCTGTTATGGTCCCCTAGTATTTAAAGCGTGCATGGAATTAGTTACAACCCTGTCCAATTCTAGATCAAAAAAATAGATTCCAAAATGGAACCTGTCATTCTGTTTACAAGTTCACACTTTTGTGAGGACTAGATCCTTTTCAACAAGCTATTTGTTTTTGGTTTTTTTTTTTTTTTTTTTTGGGTGTCCCTTTGATTTTGATGAATGGATCCTGAGAAAAATGAACTTTGGTGAAGTTTTTTTTTTATCATTTAATCTACTTTTGGAGCATTGATAACACGAGAAAGAATGTGAATTTAGTTTTTCACAAACACAAATTTGTAAGTATCTTTTTCTATTATTCATTATATCTAGAGAGAAGCATAATTCTAATTCAGTGTGCAATTTACTTTTTTTCTTCTGACTACTCAACGTTAGACTTGCATGTTTTAATTATATATAATTTTTTTTCCATAACCACGTAATAAATAAGTAAAAGACAGTTATGAGTTATGACCTAAGTACCTAACATTGATGACCAATTTAATCAGAGTTACTAAATACAACGATTCTGTAAAATAAAAAAATGGTAACAAAAATAATGAAATGATTTGTAGATCAACCTTTTAAGCTAGACAAAAAAAAAAAGGGAAGAATAGAAGGAGACACTTGAGAAACAGCTAGCTATTGCCTATTGAATGAATGAACTTCACGAAATTTACAACATATTAGTTTGTGCTCTTCCGTGCATGGACCGCAGTAGATCTGGAAAAACAGTACTTGTTCTGAAAATGATGAGAAAAAGAAGCTGGGAATTATTTAAAAAGTACATTTCATAATTTTTGTCATGTTGCAGGGAATATTTAATACATGTGAAATGGATAGTTGGATTGCTCCAACTCACGTGATGAATACTTTGGAACTAAGTGTGTGTATTTTAGTATTTATGCTCAAAATTGGCGCCCCTAGACGTTTTTAACCTTCTCAACCTCAAGTGATGCTGATCTTTTCTACAATCCATTTCGAAGATTATTCCGGTCTGGTCATGCAACTTTAAAAAGTAAAAATGGCACAATTATTAGCATTTCATAGCAATGCAATAGATATTAATTATAAATTAAACAAAGCTGAGTAGCTGTTTCTTATGCTTATTTAATTTATAGGTATTGGTCTTTTTTTTCCTTTTTTTTTCTGAGAAGAGAATATTAGTCCCGAAGGAACAACAAAATTAAGTTAATTGATATGACGATGCGTTCAAACGGATCCACCTGAAATAAAACAGACCCATATGAAAGTAGCCAGGAAAAGGAACTCAAAGCAATTGGCCCTAATTTCCCGTCGTTAAATTAAATTTCGTGTTTTAGCTTTTGTTTTATTTTGTTTTGGCTCTGTTTGCAATTGTGATTAGTTTTCAAAAAATACAAAAATATCTTTTAGTCAAATATACAAAAAAAGTTCTTCAACTCATTTGTTTCTTGACCTTTTCCATTAAGTCAAATAAATTATGAATAGATAAAACCCTAAAAAAGATTAGTCTGTCCTGTGAATTCGACCCTTAAGTTATCAATGCAAACGATTAGGTCGGTGATTCTAAGAATTTGTTTTGATTGGATTTTGGGCCGATCAATATGAACTTATTGTTTTCTATTTTTTTTTATGCATTTTTCTCTTTTTTTCGTGTCCTGCTAACTAAGTCAAACAATACCAAAAAAAAAGAAAAAATTATCGTTTTAATTTTTTTGCTCGCCAGCTCAAACAGAACTATCAATGAAAATTTTTCCTTTTGCGTTATAAGAACGAAATAATTTTATATTTCGTTACATAAAAAATCGATTAACTAAATTGATTATTTTCGTGATCGTATCTAGTGTTAGACAGATCTAGTCTAGTTGAAACGCAATGATATTTCTGACAAAAAGCGAACGCATCTGACAAATTGAGATTCGCTGCCGCGCGACACAGCGTGTCGCGCGGTATGCTGGCCGTTTGATTAAGATCCAATGGACAAGGGAGCCCCGTGCATGTAACCTAGATTGGTAGGCCCGTAAAAAATGAACCGTCCGATCAAGATCAGACGGCTCGTAGTGCGCGACACGCGGTGTAGCGCAACAGCGAATCCGGATTGCGCATCTGACAAGCTCCCAATTTGTCTTGTTGCGCTCTTGCCAGGATTCCTCCCGAGTCCCAAATCTAATACCAAGTTACATTTGATGTGATATAACTTGGGAAAAGAAAATGCATGGAACTGAGCAAATTCGAGCAAACTTCGTACATGTGTTTTACAATAATTAATTAGAGAGGGCATGCTCCAACAGCTACTTTCCCAAAGGTCCATTCCGTTATTCTTTTATAAATAATTTTCTCATAGAGATGATAAAAAAATACTTTTGATATTTAAATCGAATTGAATAAATTGAATCGACAATTCGACATCAGGACATCTTTTAATAACAGTTTCTTCTTTATTATGTAATTATAGAAAAACTACATGATAATAATTAAGCGTAGCTGCAAAATCTGTTTACCTTAGCTGTCAAATCTTTGGAATTTTGCTGAGAAGAAAACCCCATTAATTCCAACATTACTTTTCATAGCAACTTTAAAACCATAAAAAAAAAAGAAAAATTTGTTAACAAAACTTCTTGTGTTATTATTATTATTCTACTAGAATCGCCGTTCACCAACTCCTGGTGGTCCCTTTCTCCAATTTCTTAGCAAATGCCACTCTCCAGTCTCCCACTTTGGGCAGAATAAAGGCTCCGTTTGGATGCGTTGAGAATAAGGTAGGAAGAAGGAAGAAGGAAGAAGGGAAGAAATTTATTGGGAAGGGGTAAATTTATTGGGAAGTGTGTAACTTTTGTAAAGAGTTTGGATGGTTAGAAATAAATTTATTGGTAAAAAGTGGTTATTCCTTATTCCTTATTACGGGAATAAGCCATCCAAACGGAGCCAAAATTCAATTATGACTACGCCAAGAAGATCTCTATTATTATTATACATGAAATGATGATAAAAATGTGAAGACAAGCTCTACACGTTTAACTTTGTGCAGCAATTATGTACAAATTTGATAGCTGTTATCGAATTTCAAACTTGTAGCTATTATCAAGTATTTTCGGAAAAAAAAAACGGTTGAGGAAATTTATTTAATTCAGTACTACAAGCCCAAGGCATGGAAGTATAACTCTCTATTTAATATGGTTAAATTTAATTTAAACGAACAACCTTAAAGAAAATTTAAAGAACTATAATTTATTTTTTCCTCTTTTTTCATTTATTTCTGGATTCGTAATTCTTTTCTTGACGATGGAATTGTCTATGCACATTTTCCAAACAGAAAAAGATAGCAGCATACATTCGCAAACCACATACCGATTTTTACTGAAATATATTTGGACGAATTTTTAAAAATTTTTATTATTATTCTTTTTGCAATAGATATAATAAGAAGAAATAAACTACCGTCAAAAAGTTTGCACACTTATTTTTTCAAAATAAATATTGAACACACATATATATGAGCTTACAATATATCTTGACTTTAAAAAAAAAAAAACAAAGAGAAAATATTTTCGAGACACCTGGAGTCTATCCAATATTTTTGTAAGATACGATAAAATATGTTATTAGGATTTATTTTAAAAATTTCCTATTCATTAGTTTTTTAGTTAGGGCCAGTAAACCGGATGGAGGAAGAGGGGATCATTACTTACAAAAAAAATATTTATATTGGCCCATCCTTCTTTTAAAAATTTTAGTTGGATATCTTGATATATATTTTTCATTTTTCAGTTCTCCTCTATATTTTTATTTTATTTATTTTTATTTTAGTTGTCTCTATCAATATGATGTAGTTTTAGTCTCAAAACATGGTATGTGTCAGCGTCATAATAAAGAGCGAATAATGTACGAATTGGGAACATCACATTAATTTTAATCGGGAATTACTTAGAGTAATCAGCGCCTTCTACAATCAGGCGCTGGCTACTTTCTAATTTGTCGCGTGATATTTTTCATTCCCGTCATCACGTGCCACTCACGTGATTTTTCGAAATTAAATCGATACCTTCCTATTTTATCTCTCTTTCTCTCTCTCTCCCAAAAAAACCGCCATTTGCTCTCTCCGAAAAACCTTCGTTTCTCTCTCTCACGTTCTCAGGCAAGTTTTCTCTCTGATTTTTCAGATGTGATCTCTCTTGCTCGAGCTTTGTTTTTTCTTCCTATTGTGTGATCGGAATATTTCTTCATTTCTCAATCGTTGAATTTGTGCTATTTTGCAGATATTTTGCTATCTAGAGGCGATTTCATGCGATTTATCCTACTAATTGCTTCGTAAGTGAATTTTTTTCGAATTTTACTTAATTTCTCTTCAGTTCTCGTTTCTTTTTGAATTATCAGATGCGATCTTGCTATTTAGATGTAAAAATCGTTTTGAATCGCAATATCTCCTTATTTCTGAACTTGAATTTGTGCTATTTTGCAGATCTGTTGCTATCTGGAGGCGATTTTGTGCGATTTATCCTACTAATTGCTTCGTAAGTGAGTTTTTTTTTGTCAAATTTTACTTAATTTCGCTTCCGTTCTCGTTTCTTTTTGAATTATGATATGCGATTTTGCTATTTACATGTAACAATCGTTTTGAATCGCAATATCTCCTTATTTCTGAACTTGAATTTGTGCTATTTTGCAGATCTGTTGCTATCTGTAGGCGATCTCGTTCGTTCTTTACTACTGGTCGCTTCGTAAGTGAATTTTTTTGTCAAATTTTGCTTAATTTCTCTTCCGTCCTCGTTTTTTTTTAATTATGATATGCGATTTTGCTATTTACATGTAACAATTGCCTATAATCTACATTTGTATTTTTTGTAACAATCGTTTCGAGTCGTAATATCTTTAAATCTGGATTTTGTTGTGACACCACAATGTAATGTCTGATTATATTATGTAACACGATGTGTGATTATCTGAAAACTAATTGAGTCGTAACAGTAAAATTTTTAATGTTTTTAAATTCAATTAAATAAGGGAGTAAATAATTTAGCACAAGGAAGTAATTAATTTAGTTAAGGGAGTAACTTAATTTAATAAGGCAGTAGATTTGTACTGTAGAGGATTTTTTTTTATGTGGTAGTTTGTTACAAGCATGATGGTATATTGCTTTCTATGTTGAATTGAGTTTAATTATATTCTTATGTTATCAACTTTCCATATTTTTTATGTGGTAGTTTGTCAGAATTTATAAATGTTGTTTGTTAGCATCTTGACGTTATCTTGGTATTTAAAACAAGGAGTAACTTAATTGGAACAAGGGAGTTTATTGTGAACTGTAGGGGAGTATGTTAGTATGTCAGTGGGAGAAAGTTATTTGAACAAGGGAGTTTATTGTGGAGTACATAGGGAGTATATTATCAGTGTTAGGGGAGTATCTTATTTGCACAAGGGAGTTATTGTGAACCATAGGTCAGAATTTATAAATGTTGTTTGTTAGCATCTTGACGTTATCTTGGTATTTAAAACAAGGAGTAACTTAATTGGAACAAGAGAGTAACTTAATTTGAACAAGGGAGTTTATTGTGAACTGTAGGAGAGTATGTTAGTATGTCAGTGGGAGAAGGTTATTTGAACAAGGGAGTTTATTGTGGAGTACATAGGGAGTATATTATCAGTGAACAAGGGAGTATCTTATTTGCAAAAGGGAGTTATTGTGAACCATAGGTCAGAATTTATAAATGTTGTTTGTTAGCATCTTGACGTTATCTTGGTATTTAAAACAAGGAGTAACTTAATTGGAACAAGGGAGTAACTTAATTTGAACAAAGGAGTTTATTGTGAACTGTAGGGGAGTATGTTAGTATGTCAGTGGGAGAAAGTTATTTGAACAAGGGAGTTTATTGTGGAGTACATAGGGAGTATATTATCAGTGAACAAGGGAGTATCTTATTTGCACAAGGGAGTTATTGTGAACCATAGGTCAGAATTTATAAATGTTGTTTGTTAGCATCTTGACGTTATCTTAGTATTTAAAACAAGGAGTAACTTAATTGGAACAAGGGAGTAACTTAATTTGAACAAGGGAGTTTATTGTGAACTGTAGGGGAGTATGTTAGTATGTTAGTGGGAGAAAGTTATTTGAACAAGGGAGTATGTTAGTATGTCAGTGGGAGAAAGTTATTATCAGTGTTAGCATCTTGACGTTATCTTGGTATTTAAAACAAGGAGTAACTTAATTGAAACAAGGGAGTAACTTAATTTGAACAAGGGAGTTTATTGTGAACTGTAGGGCAGTATTTATGTATGTGTTAGTGTGTTATCAGTGTGTTTGTATTTGAATCAAGGGATTAACTTAATTTATGAAGGGAGTATATTATCAGTGTGTAAGGAGTAAGTTATTTAAACAAGGGAGTATGTTAGTATGTCAGTGGGAGTATGTTTTGTTGTACTTATATTATTGTAGGAGTTGAAGCAGGGAGTATGTTTTCTAATCACTTGTTCTTGTTTTTTTTTTCAGATTCGAATTGAAGGTGACAAGTTCGTTGTTGTGTACAACTTGATGGTTGATAGTACTAATGAAATTGAGGTTGAATTACCTGCACTATAAGTTGGGGATGAAATAATTGTTTGTTAGATTTGAAATGGCTACTGTGTTTTCTGTTGTGATTTGTTTGTTTGTAGTATCATGAAATATCATGAAATAGTTACTCCCTTATATCAGTTGTTATGATCACTTTTTTGAGAAATAGATACTCCTTTATTCTATGTGTATATTTTTGTCCAACAGAGGACAGTAATTGAATTTTTTCTAGTGCCGTTTAGCTTATTTATTTACTCCCTATATAAATTTATTTACTCCATAGGTTTATTTTATTTTTGCTGTATTGCTTAATAATTTACTCTCTGTATATGTTAAGTTTCTCTCTACAGTCAATTTAGTTACTCCCTTAAACTATTGAGCACAATGTGCACGCGAGGTGAATTTGTTGCGTGACGTCATTTTCACGCGGAAGGGACGCGGATTCGCGCTGGTTCACTCGGAAGGAACGCGGATATGTTGTGTGACGTCATTTTCACGCGGATTCGCGCTGGTTCACGCGGAAAGAACGCTGAAATGTGGTTCAAATGGGCGCTGCGCCCTAATTGGAGCATTTTTCCATTTTTGGCTGGGACGGTTTCTGTTTTTAACCGCTGATTGCGTGATTGCCTCAAAACTTGATTGTACTTATCGGCTTCGATTTTAATCATCCCAACCATTCTCTGAACGAATAAGTCCATAGACTTTTCTTTTTTTTTTTATTGGGCTTTTCTAATTGGATAACACAACATGTGAACTCGTGCAACTTAATATATTCCGTGCTTCCATCATTCAATCCTCCACTTTCTTTTTACCATTTTTTTATATATATAATTGTGTTCCTTTTTGGTTCTTTCGTTCCTTTTGAATACCTTGGATTATTCTGTCTTTTACTCTTTTTCCAGCCTGAGTACTTTTAGAAAATTTTGTGCAAAAAAAAGCGTGAAAGCGAATGAAAGTTATGTTATTGATTGGAGCTTTCTTTTCATGAATTTTAGACGCGCGCGCCGAATCTTGTATGTGATACTACGGCATCTATTTATTACCACTGATTATGATAAATATTTTTTATACATTATATAATTCAAAGATTGGACTTCGGATCTCTGTGTGTCACTTAATTACCTATATTTTGGTCCAAAAGACCAAAAAAGTCCAAAATACATTTCTCTGATTATATAGTAAAAAATGTCTACTGAACTTGGTAAAATTAAGCATTGGCACCTCTCCTGGAGTTTAAAACGATAAATCTCTAAAATTTATCATAATTTTGGGATAAAATCGGATGAAACATGCGAAACAGGTGCAATTTAAAAGTTATAAGGGATGCGACCTGACTCAATGGTGCAGTATTTATTTTGATTTCGTTCGTATTTTGTTGGAAGCAATCTAAAAATTATTGAAGAACTTGCAAAGAACTCTACAAGTTGGATGCACCATAAAACTTTATATTTGGTCCTTTTTTGTTTGATTCAAGCTTTTTTAACCCTTTATCAGTGGACCTCACATCCCCAAATTCCAACAAAAATTTCCCCATATTTTAAACAATTGTAGCAGCATAAAATAATAAAGGATTTTATATTACATGTTGGCTGCATAGAAACACGACAACAATAAAAGTTGGTATGCAAGTTAAATACGATCTGCCGTAAAAATGAACTAAAACTTTAATTGACTTCCATTGATAATTTCTTTTTCTTAGAAATATGCCAATTAATTAATGATTCTCCGTGGCAATTTCTCTGCAGACAGACTTATGACCGATATCTGGTTAACCGCGGCAAATTAACCTTCGAAAAAACTCTAGGGCCCTTGTCCGGGAATTGCATCCTCTAGATGGTCATTCATGGATGATTTTCGATCTCAGCCGTCTGATTTAATCTCAATGGCTATAGATGCCCCGTGCATAATACCAAAATTGATAGGTCCGAAAAAATCTAATCGTTAAGATCAAATCGGACGGCTCGAATAAAAAAACGTCCACTAGATGGTTGTATTAAACCATCTAGAGGATACTCTCCCCCCTTGTCAGATCGATGCTCACTTTCAACAGTTAGTATGAATCGATATCCTCTACGGCGCTGCTCTGATTTCTATTCATCTGATTCACGATGGGTGTCCCATGATTAATATTGAATTTGTCAAAATTCATGTAGTTATTAAATTTTGACTGTCGAAATTAGATTGAACAAACTTTTAGGCCCTGATCAAAATTCCATTTTTTTAGCGTGGGATTCATTTCATTTTATTTCGTTGGAAAATTCTTGATCAAAATGAAAGAATTTGGTGTCATTTAGTTGGAATTTCCATGTAATTAGATCCAACGACAGAAAATACCGGTCCCAATTAGTATTGTTGTCGCGTTTTGTCGAAAATCTTATTAAAAAATAATAATAATGGGTCCCACAAGTAAGATGTTTTCAAAGTATCAAAACCAAATTTATAGTATTATACTTGTTGGAGTTATGTCCTAGAAGTCAATAAGTTTAATGACTTAAATATTAGTTTATGTTATGGATGATATTTTATCATCTGTTCCTAGGTTTATTATTGACAGATCATTCATGTTGAGGATCTGAATTGTGGATCATTGTGAATCATTCTTTAGAATGACAATAATAAATCTAAACGGTCCGTAATCTTGATAATTAACAAGGAACATTAATTATCATATAAGATTAGTATGCAAGTTAAGTGATGATTAAGTTCTACAAATCATAGGTAAAGAGTTTCCAACTTAATTGCATATGTGTATGTTATGGAACATAGCACAGGACTTGACCCATCGAAATAAATATCTGGATTGTATTACGTGTCAATATTTATTTCGTTATGATTTTGGTTCTAAGTTTGAGATGTTTATCTTTTCCACATGAGGATAGGTTCAATAAATATCGTCTATTGCTAATTCCCGATAAGGGCTGCTATACGGACTTTATTTATGTTTTCTTGAAATGTGCGGGAAAAAGCTAATCATCAAGAAAACCGTATGTCCCTCATCAATTCGCTTAGTGAGTGACGATATCTGTTTGGGCCCCTTGATGGAGATAGATTGTTTGCATGCAACTTTATACAATTATCTCTAGATCAAGAAACGTATAATTTGCAAGAATGACACGTTCCAATCTTGGATTATACGATGATATCGTATGACATAAGAATCAAAATAGAGGAATACTTTTATTCTCTTATGCAGGATTGAAATCCTATAGTAGTACACTATTTATGTGAATTGGGAATCATAACGTGTTGCTAGATACCGCTTATGATTATTGAAATTAAATAACAATTTAATTTCATGTCCAACTTAGCATAAATCCTCAAAGGGTCACACAAATAAAGATTTAACCATACGGTACATTATTCATTTATTCGCAACAGTATGTATTGCGCAAATATGATAAGTTGATTAATTATATACACCGTTATAATTAATTAAGTCAAATAGATCATATTTAAATGAATCAATGTATTAGCTAATCCTAGAATAATTATTAATTAGTTAATAATTATTTTAGTTAAACACAATTTAATATAAATAGTTATATTGAATTTATGGGTCATTTTTTATATATTAAATATATAGTCCAAATGTAGAGCATTTAAAGTAGATTCTAATTAATTGAATTAGAAACAAATTGGATGGACTTATGAGGCCCAAAAGGCCCACTATATGGCCGGCCACAAAGAGGTGGTAGGTAGGGTGGCATGAGGTGTAAATAATTGCAACTTTGGTCTAGGATTTGAGTATTATAAAAGGACCCTTGGTGGCTCCTTGGACAAGGAGCTTCTCTCTCTTCTCTCCCTAGCCGCCACCCTCCCTTCTCTCCACCTCTTGGCCGTGCGCCACCTCCACCCTTCTCCTCCAATTGCTCATGTGTCGAGCTACAACTCTCCACCTAAATCAAAGTGTTGATTGTAGAAGAGAGTTGCTCCATAGGATTAGTTTCGTTCTAATCGAATCGCTAGCACGAATCGATTTAGAACTTGGTTAATATTTTGGTGGACTCGAGACGGCCGTCAACCATGGTGGAGGCGCAAGGAGAGCACGCCACCAACTCCCATGCCATAGTCGAGCTCCGCGGATGCGATTTCGCGGGAGATACAATTCTTACACCTTCTCTTGTGTCAAATTGAACTTAGCACTAGTTCTTTGCACTTGTTTGTGGTTAATTAAGTGTAATTAGCTTCAAAAATTAAATTTGTGCATTTCCTTACAATACTATTAAGTAAAACGATGCGGGTGTCGAATTTTTATTTATTTTTTTTATATATGTGTCGAGGCTTTCGACAAGCCATTCATTATTTTTTGGTCTCTTCCTTTCTATTATTATTCTTTCCACAATAGTAATATTTTATTTTTTTTAATTTCCCTTTATATCTCATATTCTTTTTCTAATAAGCGGGAAATTACAAATATTATTTTTTTTCATTAACATTGCGACAAGTTCTCGATTGAACGAATAATATTAATGAAAAAAATATAATATTATTTAAGATGTCTGTTGTGGATGTCTGGATGACTTGCTATATAAAAAGATTAGTGGTTTGATGTACAAAATGGCTGAGATATATGTCGGGCCAGTCAATGCGCATGTGCTGGAAAACAAAGAAACCACCCCCCAACCCCCTCACAAAAATATATAGAATATAACAATAATATTAATATTATTTTTATTATCAATCAATTAATTAATTAGTTTTATTCTTGTTGCAAATAGAACATTAAAAATTCTTACGTGCCTAGATAAACAAACGCACTACCTTACCGCGACCCAAAGTTCCATACAAAAGTACAAACGGATAATGTCATCTGATAATTATAGCAAGCTCGTCGCCATATTTTGTTAATATCATTTTTGTTAAGGGATTATTGCAATCGTGGCGTCAAAATTAAATTAATATCAAAGTTTGGTATTTCGTCTCGGCAATGTCTCCTAGGAACAGACATCATTAAGCTTCAGACAAATTTATGAAAGTGTTTGTTCAGAGATAACTGTCATGTGACCTCAATTGTGGGATGCACGGGAAGCAATTTTAATTAGAGATCGAGATCAGAGAACTTGTCATTTATTATCATATTTTTCATAACCAAGAACGCCTTATCTGAGCATAGCGTAATTATGAAGTATTAAACAAATCCAACACTATATCAACATTTGACATTTAACATCTACTTCATTCGATACGGCTATAACAACTACCGCAAAGACGTAGCACTAATTGCCAGTGGTGAGGCCAGAAAAATTTTAGATGGGGTTCACTCAAATAAATAAAGATAAATAATTAATTTTTATGAATTATCATTGTCAAAAAAGTTAAATTTCTAATTATGGGTGTCACCAATAGAATTATATTTGCATTTTTATGGGATTCAAATAGTGATTTTCTTAAGAAATTGTCCATAACAATAAAAATATATACAAGAATATTTGTTTGAAAAAAAAAATGGATGACATTGCACCCCATTTGATACACTTAGACTCGCCTATGCTAATTGCAAATGTCAAAGATAATCTTTTATTTGCAATCACTTCTACCTTCTACATCATAATAACCAAGCAAACAAATGTGCAAATAAAAATTCCAACTTGTACGGTGAGAGGACTAGAGGACTAAACGTGTATTTTACTTTATTTCTTTCTAATAAAAGGCTAACCCCAAAAAAAGGGGAAAAAATTGCAATCAGGCAACATGTATAAACGAGCAACATATTTGAATCAGACGAGTTAAATTACACCAATTAACGCCAATAATTAAGTATTAACTGACGCAGTAAATATACAACGACATATAATTTTCGTGACACCTTTTTTCTTCTCTAATGAAAAACGCCAAGCATGTGCATTTGCCACGGGAACGTACTAATAATTTTATACAAAAAGAATTAAAGGTAAACTTAAAACTGCCAATAACCTCCTAAAAATTCAAGCCATATATCCTCTTACAGTTTTTACTACTAAGAAACTCAATTTAGAATAATTTTCTTTTGGAGAAAATATTCAATTTAGAACATTGATTAAAAAAAAAGTTCAAATTGAAAACTGCTCAACTATAGGAGTCCATTGAGAATTTATTATAATAAGAAAGGACTTTCAATTTGTTGATATAGTTATGATGATACAAAAAATATAACATGCGATTTTGTCTATTCAGTTGGAATCAAACACAAGATATTTATTGCAAATTCAAATGAAAAGTTTGTGTGTTACAATTAGCAGACAGAATGCATAAATACTGAACAAATGATGAATGTGGATGACATTCAATTAGCATTCAGTGTCAATTCAAGATTACCGCGTTTTACTTTTATAGAGGTTGCATTTATCAATCTCGTAGGAAAAGCTTGCTATTGGCTTATTGGATGAAAGAATCATTTCCCTGTTTGGCCATTTTTTATTTTTATTATAAAAATAAGGCAAAGGGAGCTGATTTGGAACGCGTGCTTTGATCGTCTGACGGTACGGTTCTGACTATTCCAGATTCGACAACACATGCACCAGACTTGACTAGCTGGATTTCTTTATTTCTTATTACACATGGAGCACGACCCGATCAAATAGACCGATCTGTTAGCACCATCATGGGACCCGCAAGTCCTCCTCCTTCTCTTCTTTTTTTCGGTTCTGCCTTTCTAAAAAATAAAAAAGGCAGCAGGTACTTCATAGCAGCCCAATATTTCGGATTCAAAATAGTTCAATTGTTCAAATTCAGCCCAAGTTGCTCCCTTGAGTTGAGGGCTTGAGGCGCTGTCACATATCGAGCAGTACTAGTTTCGGCCCAGTTGACCTATTCAACTTGTGCAGAAAGCAGACTAACCATGGAGAAGCGCAAGCGCAAGGTCTGGTTCTAGAGTCTTGCATTACCAACTCCAGTTCTTTCAAGTCAAAAGATCAACTGCTGTACATATACTATTATATCCAATTCCTCTATGTAGATTCAAGTACAGAAATAATACAACTGTAAAAAAAAATAAAGGTATCCATCAAACTAGTAGAACACGTGAACTTTAATCCAAAAGAATAAGATGCATTGAAGGTTTAATAGTCAGCAAAAAGCTCAGATATCTGCTCATCAGTCCATTCTGGATAGGAGGCCTTGGAAACCAGCTTTTCTTGTTCTTCATTTTCTTCCTTTGTCCTCAAATTCTCCTTCAAAATCTTGACAGAAGTGTTTTCTTTAGAAATTTTCCTGAACAAAGCATCCCCTGATATTTTTCTAAAAATATCTTGCGGGTCTCGAGCTGGCTCAAGTGGCTTGATTTGGTTGTGTTTAGGTATGCAATTGTTGTACAGCATGGATGCTTCACTTGCTTCAGGGTTAGGTTTTGTGAGATTATTTCACAGAAATCAACCCTTTTGTTCGTAATTTCTTGAATAGCTGATGTTCTGATTTCAGTGTGATTTTCAATACCATTGTCGATCAGGGGCTGTTCCATCTGATTATTTTCATCCTTTTCCGTCCCTAGAATCATAAGAGAAAAACACAGTAATAAAATAAAATGTTGGTAAAATCTATCCTGACCTGAAAAATCCAGCCCAACAGCATAAACTTGAGCTCATGTCTGATGTGACGTGAGTTTTTTTAATACTTAAATATCCAAATGTAAGCTGATGAGTCAAATTTGTACCAACTGACCTGAAGCAGACCCAAAATACTACAAGATAGGCAAACAAAAAGAACCAGATGTAACCAGAAATAACTCAGCTATAGCTCCAAATCAATTAGGGGAAAAGCATGAAAATCAACTTTTAACCAAGCATTATAAAACAATAACTAACCCTGATCATAACTCCAGAGACTAGAGATATGAATTTGACATAAACCAGAAATTATGTGAATACCAAATTGCCTCACCCCAACAATCTGAGGCCTGAAACAACCTGAACAGAATGACTGTAGCCTGAAAAAAAGATCCTAACAAAGAGCACCTATACCTGCTAAGACCTGAACCAAGTAAACCCAACCTATGACTAGGCGCTGCTATTTAAGCAAAAGGTCTGTCATTTAAGCAAGAAGTTGATACCAGTAGAAGACATACAATACAAGGTAAACAACCAGATGCCTTGTAAGAAGTTTCTTCCTGTCAGGTACTTTGCTGGTCTAGTGCCCCCATATGCTGGTCAAATAAAGCACAAGTAGTGGCATAACTAGAGTTATACTACAACAAGGAGAGAAACCGACCATTTTCTTGCAACTTGGTTGCAATTGAAGGAGTAAAGTGCTCTTGAGGAGGCCCACAATTCTTTCCTATAAGCTGTTCAAAAGGGGGGAAAAAATAGAAGTGAAATTATTAAAAATGTACCAGTTAAACAGTTCCAACAAGTACTAGATTGTTTCTTTTTTTATGTTACTTTTTAAATTATTACAGGCCTTCAACAAATTATTATTTGACAATTCCATTATCTGCTGGACACCAGTGTAGGCATTGTTGGTTGGTGTTTATCCTCATACATAGGACATCAGTCTTGGTCCATAAATGCATTGACAGATTAAGAAATGGTCAAGCCATATGATATTTGAGACAATCATCGTTTGTTTCCTAACTTAAAAAGGGTATTAATGCAAATGCAAAAATAACCTCTATAAACTACATAAGCAAAGAATTTTGACAGAGACTAGTCAAACAAATTTTGTCAAAGAATGGCAACATGTAGTGGAAAGAGACACATGTTGCAGTTATTATGGCAACTCAAGGCAAAGTGACGGTTTGCAACTTGTCTTTGCAGAATTACACTCTTCTAAAGATATTCTGAGAAAAGGTTAATTTCAAGATAAAGTAAACCAGAAATTCCAAGTTAGTTGTTTGGACAAATATTTTTCAAAATGAGGAAAAGAACTTCCAAGATAGTTGCTTGAACTGTAATCTTCTAGCAACTATTTTCCAACAAGTTCTTACAAACTATGCCATTATACCTTGATAAAATAATATATCTGTAATTTTTTAACTCAGTGCCAACTTAATAGTGTGGAACTACTTCATATATTTGGATTAATAAATTGAAAACAAAACCTAGACCTGAAACTTACATAATTAATTAACTGATTGTAAAAAATAATAAACAAAATCAATTTTCTGAAATGTCAACTATGATAAGCTATTTCAAGTTAGAAAATTTAAGCAATGTGAACTTGTGCATTCTGGACCATAGAACGATAAAGAAAGTCAGATCACACTACTTGGGTTTATCCGACAAGTTGTAGACAAATTCTCCATAGGAAATTGCAAATAATATAAAGCAGACTGCTCATCCTCATCTTCACCACATTATCCTTATTTATAAACTATGCCACAACACATAATGGAGCCACATGATACTATGGTTAACCTCAGCACTGGCATTCAGTACAGTTATTCCTATGGTGCATTCAATGAAGTACCTTGGTTCAGTTCCACCACCGTAACAATTTTAGCAGTAACATAACAGTGACCATAATGGTCCAGTTGTCCCAATGGAGAGAAAAACCTATAACTTTTTGGGAAATTTGCAACAATTTCCATGATGAAAACTAAAGTGGAACTTTTTTAGAAGTAATCTATGGCTAGTAGAAAAAATAGCTAGATTTTCCATATACCATGGGGTGTGTGTGTGTGTGTGTGTATATATATATATATATATATATATATATATATATATATATATATATATATATATATATATATATATATATATATATATATATTTAAATTTCTTCTGGTAGTCTCTCTTCAATGTTAGAAATTCTTAACATTGTGAACTGGTTTAAAAGAAAGACAATCGATATTCTAGATGACAAGGTCATAGAGAAAGCCAATCAAGCAATTTGGACTTATGTAGTAATGTTCATATAAAATTCTATGAGGATAAGTATTAGACAATTTCAAAGAAATTACATATAAAACAGCGCAGTCTTTTCACTCTCACCTTTACGACATTATCTTTGGTAACGTTCAGATACTGAATGGACCGAGCAGGAGAAAAAACTACCACCTGAAATTCCCAAAGTGACTTTTTATTAAAGGTAATAACAGTAATATACATTTGAAGGTCCTTGTGAATGTAATCCGGTACCAAACTGACACCCAGCCATATTATGGTTTTTGAATGACATGTGGTTCCTCATACGCTGGCTCAACCTAACACAACCCTCATATTCAAAATAAGCATAGAGAAACCCAATTTCAGCTTGAACATTAACTCCAAGTCGCCAACATGACTGATAAAAGACAAAAAGGTAAGTTTAAAAATGTAATACCTGCTGTAAAATAAGAACACACCCAACTGCCATCTCACTCTGAAGAGTACCCTCTAATAGAGCATTATGATGAATTGAGGCAGAAATTGTACCTGTTTGATCCTAGCAAGAGGGGATGGGCAAAGATAAAAAGCAAATTAAATATAATACTGAAAACATATCCATAATTACAAAGTGTTTTTGAATACCTTCAAGGTAAGAAGCAGATCTCCTAGCCCATTTGGTGTGCAAGACTTGACAAGGCCCACCACCTATCATTTAAAATGAATATAGTTTCAAAATATATAACTTGGTTGATGGAAAGAGTAAGCAATGAATTAAAATGTGAAATGTTGACATGCTTACCAAAGGTATTCGTGTAATTTTGATGGCTTTGATAGAAGCAATGGGAGAAACTGAGTGGGTCTCTCTCCCTGCAAAGGAAAACAGAAAACTTATGCTTACGTAGAGTTGAAAGGATTGTATTGTAATTAAGCTCGAAATGCACAAATGGGTCTGTAATTATGCAGAGTTGAGAATTTGAAAGGGAACCTAGAAATCGCATAGCGTAGATCCAGGAATGAAGGTTGAAATCATCATCGACCGGTCCATCCAAATCCATGGAGCCACCCCCAATCTCTTCCCTTGGCGACCCCGTGTCAGCTCCGTCTCTCCTCTTGATTCGACGCATCGCCGCCTGAACGGCCCCAGCAGGACCAGGAATGAGACGAGGCGAAACTGACCTAGGGTTTTTCTTACTTGTTAGAGAGAGAGACGAAGAAGAAGAAGAAGAGCAAGGTCGGAGGGGATGGAGATGGGAAGAGAGAGAAGTGACAGTAGAGATCAAGTCGGAGTCATCACTATCACCCATTCTTCTCCTCTCTCTCTCTCTCTCTCCCAAAAGCCAAAACCTCCAATTTTCTTTTTTTTTATTTTCCAAATGAGTGAAATGAACTGAACAAACTTTAGATTTACTGTGCCATATCTTTTGTTTCAATACGGGAGTGATAAGGATCATCCGAAATGAGATCTGCGGTGTCGCGCGGTATGCTGGTCGTCTGATTAAGATCCAATGGACAAGGGAGCCCCGTGCATGTAACCTAGATTGATAGGCCCGTAAAAAGTGAACCATCCGATCAAGATCAGACGGCTCGTAGTGCGCGACACCGCAGCAACAGCAGAGTCGGATTGGGATCATCCCGATATTCATCATCCCCATCATTCCCACGCGTTTTCGCTCTACGCGTTTTCTATTTCTGAAAATTGCTCTGTTTCCTCCCTGCCGTGTACGCTCGTCCCCCCTTCCAGCCCTCCCACGTACGCTCCCCTGCAGCGTACGCTCGCCCCCCTCCCACCCTCCCGCGTACGCTCCCCAACCCCCACCCTTTCGCGTACGCCCCCCTCCCTCTCCCTCCCCCACCCTCTGATAATATCATAGTGTCACACACACAAATTATAAATGTTGAGGTTAACATATTTAACTGTTGAAGTTAATATATATGCCAACTTCAACAATTTAAATATGCTCACTTCAAATATTACTTTCAACATTTAAATATGCCAAGTTCAACAATTATATATATTAACTTCAACAGTTATATATATTAACTTCAACAGTTACATACATAACATATTACTTACATATATAACTTCAATAACTACATATATAACTTCAGCAGTTACACATATTAACTTCAACAATTATATATATTAACTTCAACAGTTATATATATTAACTTCAACAGTTACATATATAACATATTACTTACATATATAACTTCAATAACTACATATATAACTTCAGCAGTTACACATATTAACTTCAACAGTTACATATATAACATATTACTTACATATATAATTTCAATAACTACATATATAACTTCAGCAGTTACACATATTAACTTCAGCAGTTACACATATTAACTTTAACGGTTATATATATTAATTTCAACAGTTACATATATAACATATTAATTTTAACAATTACATATATAACTTCAACAGTACATATATTAACTTCAACAATTACGATATTGCCTTCAACATTTAAATATATTAACTTCAACTGTGTAGGAGGAAGAGGAGAAAGGTGGTGGTGGGGGGGGGGGGGGGAACAATGTACATGGGAGGGAGGAGGGGGAGGGGATATGGGCGGGAGATAGTGTACGGAGGAGGGGAAGGAGAGAGAGTGTATGCTTGAGGGAGGAGTTAGTTACGTACACGTGAGGATGATGAGAATGATATAATATGAAGGATGGTCCTAAGCAATTTCAGTTTCAATATATGTAACAGTGCCATAGCCTCTGCTTAGAGACGGCAACAATCTCTATTGTATGCATTATTATACAGAAAGGTTCGTGTAAGATCAATTTCTGGGAGATAACATTCGCGGCAAGGCGGAAAAATGTAGTCCAGTATTAGCTGCACATGGCATGGCCAATCGGCGATGGCCCATGAATAATTTACAAAGGGGCTGTTTGGATTCCAAGAATTTGAGAAATTTCATCTTCCTATCATAAGTTTATTATATACAATTCAAACTCTTCACAAAATTACACACTTCTTAATAAATTTATTCCTAAAAATTGTAACTTTCCTAAATTCTCCAAATTTCTAAGCGATCCAAACGGCCCCAAAGCTTGTAAACTCAACTACTCAACTGACAGGCGGGGGCCAACCCTACCAGTTCAACAACCAAAATTTCTTCTTAGTTTAACTAGTACAGCAATAGAACAAGTTAGGATATAATTCCAAATTTGAAATTGAAATTTCCCAATCAGAATAAGTTAGTACTTTAACCGAGTTTTTAAGGAACGACCTAATATTCCTATTCAATGGTTCATCCCAAATTTTATTTCAAGGCTAGTCAGATCGGAAAAAAAATTAAATTAAATTAAATAGCTTGTCTTTGTCAAGTTAAATTTCTGGGTTTTCGGTGAAATAAACAAAGACTAATGACAAAAGGGTAATGATAATTTTGATCCTCTTTCAACATACATTTCTAGTTCTTATTTTTCTTTTAAAAAAATATTGTTGAAAAATATTATAGGATACATTTGCCTTCACGTTTTATAGTGACATCACATGATTACATGTAGTTTTAAACATCTTAACATATTTCATGTGAGGTCAAGTAATTTCTAAAGCTTCCTAAAACATTAAAAAAATTAAAATCCTTTAAAAAAATAGTAATCTTAAATACACATTTTTTGGAAAAACATATTAGATATATCTTGATGAATTAGCAACGAAAATATTGATAAACCATAAAATTTTTAGCAATTCTTTCAATCAACTAAAACTTGTGAATATTGGAGGATAATCAATGAAATCAAGTGATGAGAAAAATAACATTTAACTTCGATAAACCATAAAATTTTTAAGCAATTCTCTCAATCAACTTAAAACTTATAAAATATTGGAGAATAATCAATGAAATCAAGTGATGAGAAAAATAACATTTAATTTCGAGGTTTAAAACCTATAATACAAACTTGCCTAATAATTAAGGACAACAAAACCACCGGTCGCATTCCCAACAACACCACCGGTTGCATTACCAGAAACAACCATCCCACACCTCTCAGCTCTACCATTCACACTCACATCGGCCCTAGCAACAACCCTATTTTCATTATCCAATAAACTAATACATAGATTATAAATGGCCTGATCGTGAGAGTTGAGTTTAAGATTTTCTTTTTTCCGATTGCGATGCTTAGTCTTGAGTTGTCTTATTTTGTTGTGCACTAAGTTACGATAGCAGGGAATGAAACATGGCAGCTTAATTATGTGGCGAGGATGGTGGAACAATCAAGTTTACTTGGCACAAGACTGTTTTCAACTCGAAAAGCACATAGTGTTTTAACCAACCATCTTCGTCAATCCACTTACGACTGATACTTGGTTCTGCCTTCTTTTTCTTCTCGGTTTCTTCTTCTGGAGTATAAAATTCGTCAGAGTCGGAGTCAGCCATGGCGATCTTGAGTTGAGCTTGGAGAGAAGAGAAGTAGAGATTAGAATTAAGGACGAAGAAAGAGTGGATGTGATCTCATTTTTTTTTAATGCGAGTCTTGTATAACAAAGATGTGATGCTTGTTGCGAGTTCTCAATGTTATTTTTTCAGTATATATGTCACACATTTTCAGAAATTAAAACATTTGCACTTTACGTTTCAATCTAAAAAAAATATACATATATATACTTGTCTTCGGAGAATTGTATCTTGTAAATAAATTTTCTTTTAACTTCTTTAAATTTGTGGTTTGAAATTTCGAAAGTCTGTGGAAAACAACTTGGAGTTAATCTAAATTATTTGAGTTAAGCAGGTTCGATCCCGTTTCTATTTGATTTCTAACTGAATGAAAACTTTGAAAAATTAACTGATCTAATACTTAGTGAAATGAAATAGAGTCAGTGTGATGTGAGAATCCTTGGTTTGATTTCAGAAAAAGTTAAGTCACCTAAAAACAAAAATGATTTGGCCTTTAATGAAAAATCTTTTGACGAGAATGCCCTTGTAACTTAAAGTCACAATCAGTTAAGTTTAACTTAAAAGTCCTTAGAATTAGTTAAGTACACAAATAATTGAACTCAATTAGGCTCTGATTCAGGAGTTTTGCTTGGGGACAAGCAATGTTCAAGCTTGGGGGATTTTGATGTACTGTTTCCGTACTTGATTTTCAACCAAAATAAGCCCTAAATTGTGTTCAAATACTTGTGTTTTTACTCATTTTCCTTTAAATTGTGTTAATGTTAGAAGTAGGAAAGTTCAGCCGTAGCCCGACAAATTTTTTATACAGGTTCATCGCATTTTGGCACGAAGAACGGAAGAAATCGACTAAGTTGTGCAACTCAGGCTGATTGGAACGGACCGCCCTAACCTCAGGACGGGCCGTCCCAACCAAGTGCAGCAGTCAGGTAGAGGTGATCCAGACGACACAGTGCAAACCATGCTGGGATGGGCCGTCCCAACTCCAGACCAAACTATCCCAGCTAAATCCAGACTTCTAAAAATAGAGCGCCTGATTTGGTAAGACGGTTTCTACAGTTTCCACCGCCTTCCAGAGCCACAATGCCACGTTTGGAACCGCCTATGATGCCTATAAAAGCTCTGTCCTGTCTTCAATTCGAGAACACGCATGAAACCCTAATTTCCAAGCCAGAAACCAACACAAGATAGTCAGCCTGTTGAGATGGCCAGCCACCAGCCTGAGACGCACTGCCCCAGACAGGACAGAGCGCAGAAGTTAGAGATTTTCGAGCACAATCTGTTGTAACTTGGTTTTTCTCTTTTCTATGTGTCTTTGTATGATGAAACATGTTTTTTCTTGAATGGATTTAGTAGAGTAGTTTAGTTTAGGAGCTATGGTTTGATAACTTTTCTTTTAGTTGCTTATTTTATCTGAACACTTTTTTATAGTTGAGTTAAGTTACGTTTATGATATCTGAAATTTAATTTGCTATTTGTTTGTTGAAATTTGATAATTTTTAAAGTTTGATTGTTGCATTAAACAAAGACCTAGTTTAATTGTCAAGTCAAAATCGAACTGCAATAACCAAATAACACTTAGATTAATTAGGTAGGTGATATCCGGGATTTAACCAAACTCTAAGGATGATTTAGATTTAACCAAACAACCATTAAAATTAATAGGAAGTTGATTGTTGTCCCTAATTTAAAGGCCTAGAGGGGGGTGAATAGGCACAAAAGCAAAGTTCTAAACCGGTATGTTCAATATTTGATTCAATTCAAACTTGGTCTAACAAAAACAACAAGACACAAGCAATTCACAATGCAAGGAAAGTAAAGAGAGAAGAAAAGAAGTGACACGCGATATATTACGGAGTTCCGACCCGCTAGGAAGTGCTAGCCTTAGTCGTACGTCTCCGGGAGTTCCGCAACCTCGAAATGGGCGCGCTCCGTTCAATTCCACAACGAACGGGACTACAAATTCGAACCAAATCACCTTGTTACAATCACTCTCAAGGTGGATTGGCCTAACTCAATTAAACAAGCTCAAACACTCAAGGGATTGAGGCTCTAACCAAATCACTCAATAAATCTAGCAATTAACACTAGTGGATTGGTTTGCACACTCTAATCTCAATGATTTTGCTAAATTAATGCTCAAACACAAGAGAGAGTAATGTCTAACTAGTTGGAGCTCAAAAGGGAGGAATTTCAAAGGTTTCAAAAGTCACTAAACAGTTCCAAGAGGCCCCATATATATAGAGGGCGTCAACAGTTCCAAAAACCAGTCAAAACAGACTCTACCGTTATACAACGCTATATGGCGTTGTACAACGCAGAAATAGCCGTTGAAAAATCAAACGGTCACAGACAATAACGTTGTGAGTTGTCAGAGCGTTGTGTAACGTTGTATAGCGTTGCACAACGCTTCAGCAAAAATCCAAAGCAGAAGCTCGACAGTTCTGTTGGAACTTGTCAGAGCGTTGTGTAACGCTTGGTAGCGTTGCACAACGAAGTCAAGAAAAGAATCAAGGCAGAACTGACAAACTCAAACAATATTGTCAGAACGTCATACGACGCTGACTGTCGTTACACAACGTGGTCGTTGCACAACGCTTTCCAGCGTTGTATGACGCGGACAGAACGACTGAGCGATGTCTGAGCGAAGTTTAGGTGCATGACTCAGACTAACGTTGTGTAACGCTGTAGGGCGTCACACAACGTGGTCGTTGCACAACGCTTACCAGCGTTGTATGACGCGGACAAAACTACTGAGTATTTTACCAGCAAATTGATTGAGATTAGTTTAGAGTTTAATTAAACCTTAACTAAGGATTCTAACTAGTCCAAAGCAATCTCTTGAAGCTCCAAACTATGCGCCACACTTGCCTTAATCCATTCTTCATAATTTGCATCTTCTTCCTATAAAACTCAAAGAAGATTGTTAAATGCCAAATGATATTGTTTTGCAATCGACAAAATTAGAGACGTTTAGTACAACAATCTCCCCCTTTTGACGATTTGCAAAACAATATCATTAGTAAAGCGATTAAAATTTGGCATTTCACAAGCTTTACTACAATTCTCCCCCTTTTTGTAAATCGACAAAAAGTGAAAATTGTAGCAAGCTCCCCCTAAATTTATGGCTCCCCCTTAATTTTGGAGAAAAGAAATTGGAGAACCAATTTAGAGCACTACACAAAGTAGTGTGACCAAATTTAACCTCTCAAATAAAAATAAGATAGAAATAAAGAGGCTCCCCCTTAATTTTGGAGAAAAGGAATTGGAGAACCAATTTAGAGCACTACACAAAGTAGTGTGACCAAATTTAACCTCTCAAATAAAAATAAGATAGAAATAAAGAGGCTCTCCCTAAAAATTTGGCCTATAAGACCGGGGGTTAACTTGGTATTTAGGCCACATTAGTTACCATACCACTAGTTGTACCACTTGAGGTACAAGTTTTTGGAACCCACTTACTTTTGGACTTACCATTTGGTTTCCTAAGTTTGCATTCCAACGAGATATGACCATTTTGACAACAATAGTTGCAATATGCATTGGTTGGCTTAGGCATGGTAGAACCTTTGACAAAATGAGAATAGTAGTGGGCTCTAAGATATTCGGCCTTCTTCTTAGGATCATTGGATGAGGCATTAAAATCCTTTTTGCGATCCTTTTGGAAATATTGGGAAACATTCTTTTGATGCTCATTGGATTGAGCCTTGTGGTTTTGTGAAAAGTGTTGCTCTTTAAATTCATAAAACCATCCATCGGGTCCTTTAAAATAAATTTTATTGGACGCCTTTGGAACAAAAACCTTCTTTTCTTGATTTTGCAAATTCTTTTCATTTTGCACTCTAGTGTTTCTAAGTTTCCTTTGGTACATATGTGCATGACCACGAGAATTCCTAGGTTTTTGAAATTGTGTGTTTTGTGCAACATGTTTCCCATTTTTGTATGACAAGTTCTTTTTCTTGGTTTGATAAGGCTTTTGGTAACCAAGACCGGACTTGTCATGAGGTTTTTGACCTTTGAAAAGATTTTTCAAATCCGTTTTAGGAGCTTGGGTTAAAATTTATTTTTCAAGTTATTTTTCAAGCTCCTTAATTTTAGCCTCATACTCACCCATTTTAGAAGTAAGCTCATCTACCTTAGTTTTTAGGGTTTCTATAGTGTCGGCTTTTCTAACTAAGGCATCATGGGTGGAATCAAGAATAGAGTTCAACCTATCACAATCAACACATTTGGTTGAACTAGTTAGTTCATCACCGCTCTCATCATCACTACCATTAAGAGACTTATCGAGAGGAAGATATACCTTAGGAGAGCATGTCTTTGGTGATGTTGATGGAGTGGAATGATTTGAAAGAATCGGGGATTCCATCTCTTTGGCAATAAATGCATGTTCTTCGTAGTTGTCCGAATCGGATGTACATGGATCGAACTCCGAATCCGTGTGGACTCCTCCCATTTGGCTTCCTTCGAAACAACTCAAGATGGCTCTCCATATGTCCCTAGCTATATCAAAATCGCAAGCAAGTGTGCTACCAATTGATTCATGTACCGAGCTTAGGATGACATTGACCGCATAGTCATTATCCTCCTTTTTCCTCAAGGCCTCGGTGGTAAGCTTGTTAGTATTTGGTTTAAATCTAGATTCATTTGCCACAATATACCAAACACTCATGCTTTTGAGGTAGCTAACCATACCATTTTTCCAAATAGAGAAATTTGTGCAAGTATGGTCCAATTTACCCGGTTTTTGTACCATTCTAGCCGCCATGATCGAAAATCGAGATTAAGAATAGCTTAATCGAGGTTCCTGCTCTGATAGCACTTTGTTGTCCCTAATTTAAAGGCCTAGAGGGGGGTGAATAGGCACAAAAACAAAGTTCTAAACCGGTATGTTCAATATTTGGTTCAATTCAAACTTGGTCTAACAAAAACAACAAGACACAAGCAATTCACAATGCAAGGAAAGTAAAGAGAGAAGAAAAGAAGTGACACACGATATATTACGGAGTTCCGACCCGCTAGGAAGTGCTAGCCTTAGTCGTACGTCTCCGGAAGTTCCGCAACCTCGAAATGGGCGCGCTCCGTTCAATTCCACAACGAACGGGACTACAAATTCGAACCAAATCACCTTGTTACAATCACTCTCAAGGTGGATTGGCCTAACTCAATTAAACAAGCTCAAACACTCAAGGGATTGAGGCTCTAACCAAATCACTCAATAAATCTAGCAATTAACACTAGTGGATTGGTTTGCACACTCTAATCTCAATGATTTTGCTAAATTAATGCTCAAACACAAGAGAGAGTAATGTCTAATTGGTTGGAGCTCAAAAGGGAGGAATTTCAAAGGTTTCAAAAGTCACTAAACAGTTCCAAGAGGCCCCACATATATAGAGGGCGCCAACAGCTCCAAAAACCAGTCAAAACAGACTCTACCGTTATACAACGCTATATGGCGTTGTACAACGCAGAAATAGCCGTTGAAAAATCAAACGGTCACAGACAATAACGTTGTGAGTTGTCAGAGCGTTGTGTAACGTTGTATAGCGTTGCACAACGCTTCAGCAAAAATCCAAAGCAGAAGCTCGACAGTTCCGTTGGAACTTGTCAGAGCGTTGTGTAACGCTTGGTAGCGTTGCACAACGAAGTCAAGAAAAGAATCAAGGCAGAACTGACAAACTCAAACAATATTGTCAGAACGTCATACGACGCTGACTGTCGTTACACAACGTGGTCGTTGGACAACGCTTTCCAGCGTTGTATGACGCGGACAGAACGACTGAGCGATGTCTGAGCGAAGTTTAGGTGCATGACTCAGACTAACGTTGTGTAACGCTGTAGGGCGTCACACAACGTGGTCGTTGCACAACGTTGTATGACGCGGACAGAACAACTGAGAATTTTGTTAGAGTTATGTCCTAGAAGTCAATAATTTAATGACTTAATTATTAGTTTATGTTATGGATGATATATTATCATCTGTTCCTAGGTTTATTATTGACAGATTATTCAGGTTGAGGATCTGAATTGTAGATCTCTGTGGATCATTCTTTAGAATGACAATAATAAATCTAAACGGTCCATAATCTTGATAATTAACAAAGGAACATTAATTATCATATAAGATTAGTATGCAAGTTAAGTGATGATTAAGTTCTACTAATCATAGGTAAAGAGTTACCAACTTAATTGCATATGTATATGTTATGGAACATAGTACAGGACTTGACCCAACGAAATAAACATATGGATTGTGTTAAGTGGTATTGTTTATTTCGTTATGATTTTGGTTCTAAGTTTGAGATGTTTATCTTTTCCACATGAGGATAGGTTCAATAAATATTGTCTACCGCTGATTCCCGATAAGGGCTGCTATACGGACTTTATTTATGTTCTCTTGAATTGTGCGGGGAAAAGCTAATCATCAAGAAAACCGTATGTCCCTAATTAATTCACTTAGTGAGTGACGATATCTGTTTGGGCCCCTTGATGGAGTTGGATCGTATGCGCGCAACTAAGCGATCAACTCTAGATCAAGAAACGTATAATCTGCAAGAATGACACATTCCTATCTTGGATTATACGATGATATCGTGTGACATAAGAATCAAAATAGAGAAACATATTTATTCTCTTATGCAGGATTGAAATATTGTAGCAGTACACTATTTATGCAAATTGGGAGTCATAACGTGTTGCTAGATACCGCTTATGATTATTGGAATTAAATAACGATTTAATTCCATGGCCAACATAGCATAAATCCTCAAAGGGTCACACAAATAGGACATTAATCACACAGTGCATTATTTATTTATTCACAGCAGTAGGTTCTGTGGAAATATGATAAGATTGATTAATTAATTATATACCGTTGCGAACCGTTATAATTAATTAAGTCAATGGATCATATAGAAATAAATTAATGCATTAACTAATCCTAAAATAATTATTAATGAGTTAATAATTAATTTAGTTCAACACTTATCAATATAAATGGTTATATTGATTAATTGGGCCGTTATTTAAATAGCAAATATATAGCCCAATTAAAGAGCAAAGTTAAGGGACCTTAATTATATGAATTAATGGTCCAAATGAAGGGGTTAAATGGCCCATAAAGGCCCATTTCGTGGCTGCCCATTATGGTGGTAGGTGGGATGGCATAGTTGTAATTATGCAAGAGGTCAATTAGGTTTTGTGCTTTATATAAGGACCACTTATGAAAGCCTCCACCTAGCTTTCTCTCTCTTCTCATTTCCTCCCATGAGGCCGCCACTTTTTCACCCTCTCCTTCTCTCTTTTTCTCATGTGTTGAGCTATTTTCTCTCCACTAAATCAAGGTTGTTGATTGATGCAAAAGAGAAAACCATAGGGATTAGGCTTGTTCTTTGGGTATGCTAGCACGTACCTTGTAGAACGTGATTAATCCTCTTTGGTGGACTCGAGGGCGGTTACGAGACGTGGTAGAGATGGTGTAGAAGGCACGCCATCAATTTCCATGCCTTGGTCGAGCCCCGCGAATACGATTTCGCGGGAGGTATCGATTTCTCTTCTTTCTCTTTGTGTCTATTGCTTAAAGTACTAGATCTCGTGTTGCTTGTGTTTTAATTGGATTAATTAAGAGTAATTAGTCACAAAATTAAAATTAGGCAATTTCATAACAGTGGTATCAGAGCACATGGCCGTACTTAAGCTATTTTGACACTTAATTAAGAGAAATTGGCTAATTAACGGATTAGTAGAGATGATGCGTTTGTTTGCTGTCTGGAAATGGTATTTTCTGTGTTGTTTCGCGTTTTTAGATGTGATATGTTCTCTGGAAGATCTTTCCATCTACATGAAAGTTGTAGATCTTTGGATTGTGATTCTTTTGGCGTTGGATTCATATTTTTCTGAATTAGTATAGATTTATTGTGAGTAAAACGGCGACAGTGCGCAGAACCAGTTTCTGCTCGCACTGTCCTGTTTGAATGGCTTGAAAGATTTATATTTTGAATATAAGTACCAGTGTTCTATGGCTAGAAATAAAGAGGACTTAAAGATCTTTCTGAGCATGTATAAATTGTTGCATGACTCGGATTAATTTGTGGGTTTTCAAGTATGAAAAGGAAGATCTTGTCAGATCCAGTTTGTTGAGCAAATCGATTGTTCTAATAAACTGTACCAACTGAGAACTCCTTTAAAATTTCTGTTTAAATGGAGTTGTTCTATTTTGAGTTAGGATTCCAGAAAAATTAATTTCATAATTTTTCGTAGAAGTTTGGACCTCCAACTAGGTTAAAATATTTCGATCGACAGTCTGTTCCAGTACAGAATTTGTTGATTGTTTAGCATGTAACTTAATATTATTGAACTGAACTTGGTTGTTTTCTTTTCATGAATGAATAGCCTGTAGTCTAAACAAGTTTTTCTATGTATATTGTATATATAAAAACTGGATAGAAGGTGGTCTAACAGACCAAATGGTTGAGAGGATAAGCTGAAAATCTTATAACGGTGTTTCGTGCACTTGTAAGAGATTTGTCTTTTTTGATTCTCCCAGATGGTTTAAGATCTCTTCTTGAAATTTTTACTGGTAGTCACAACTATGATAAGGAGCTTAAGTAATTTATTTGAGAATTTTTGGAGACCGAAAACTGTTGTTTTTGTTGGATTCCATTAGTTACGTTTTTTGGTAAATTACTGTTTTTCTAAGTATTCAAACTAGTTGAAATTAATTAGAAAACTCCTTGTTTGATCTCCTTTCAGTTATGGGATGTTGAAAGAATTTTCTAAATGAATTTAAACAAGTTTGGTTGTTTAAAATTGAGAATTTGTACACGGAATTTACTTATAGCAAACGATACGCAAAGATGCTTGAAAATCGTTAATTGGAAACAAAGTGCTCGTATGTGCTAACTTTGTTTTGTTGGTGGATAGTGGGTTTAGTATGGCTCAAGACTCAATGCCTTGTGGTTGTAAATTGAATGCATGTGTGAATGTTTGTAATGCGACCTTTGGTGCCATTAATTAATTAATTTGTTGATTAATTTTTTATGTAACTTGTTAGGCTTGCATGCCCCTAAGGCTAGGATGGGAGTAGGATATTTTTCACATGTATTTTGTTCCTTTATTTTATAGGATTTAGATCCTTATAGAATTTAGTGGGAGGGACAAGGATTAGATTAGTTTTGTTCCATGGACGATGTGGCGAAACTAATGCAAGCGGGAGCCATACAAACCCACAACTGTGAGATGCTTATATGTGATTGCTTGTGATTGCTATGAATTGTCATAGGCTAGGTATGGGTGTATGCTTACATGACCACCAAACAAGTGTCACTTAATTGATAGTCCCAAACAAAACATGATTAAGTTAAATCGCCCTCCTTCTCTCTATCCCCTTCTAACGTGTATGATCGTTCATTGATGCATTCTCGCCGACGCGGGACATCGTGTTCCATCATCCGTGTCGGGGTGTAAATCGGATTTACTAGGAGCAAATAGAGAAAGGTTACTTAACGATGTTTTCTAATCGGATTGGACATCGGGGCAAAGTTTGTGGATGTACATGTGATATTTCACAAACCAAGAATCATATGGAATGATTGGTTGGAGAACCTACTCTATCTAGTTGTTTTTGGTGTCACGCCGACGCTAGCACCATCTCAACAAAAATAGGGATCTTGAAAAACCTACTACATTAGGGACATTAAATAATTGTAGTGGGAGTTTTATTTGTTATAAATAAAATAATTGCATAAACTAAATGACCGTAAATTGATTTTGTTATAGATGTTTAAATTGTTAATTTTGTTGCTATCAATCTTTGAAAATTAACAAACTCGTTTCTAAAAGTATTCACTTAAAGAAGTAATACCGATTCCTAAGACACGATCTTAGTGAAGAGAAACTTGAGTATGTCAATTCCCAAAACTTTCCTCAAACTACCCGAACGTAGCAACGCGATGATTGATTGACTTTTGGCGAAAAGTTATTCAATAAAGCGCATGGCTAATATCCTCATTCAAAATGTCTAAACCATTGAATTGGATAATTCATATGGACTAGAATTTGACTCGTACGCTCTCATCCGCTTACTCAAGAAAGTGTTCTTGGAGAAAGTAGATATTAACTCCATCATTTATGATCGAGTGTAAAGAGTATGAGCTAGCCAAGAGATTCTTCTTCTCAAGAAGTTATATGAATGTTTTATTAGCTCACAAATCGAAAGATTGAAGTAGCTAATTGATGACTAGAGATATTAATCTCCGATATCAAGGATTGTTGATATTGTCATACGATCTCTTTGGAATCATGAAGGATATAATGTTACCTTTTTCGCACGCTTGTTAATGCAAAAAGGTGATTGATTAAGTATTCAAGAAATACTTCACCAATGTATGAGTTGAAATTTCAAGACTCTCATTGATGACCATGTGTCACATGAGATGTTTCATTTGCCGTTTATGGGAGGCATTTGAAAGGTTGTACGAAATACCATGATTGTGATGATTATAAATATTCTAATCCTAAAGTGTATTTGTCGTTCAAATTATCTCACTATCTTTAATTCACACTAGTAACTTGATACTAGTTCATATGCTTGCATTTAAAGAAATGTGTTAGCAATGAAGAATAAGAGAATGTTCGAGAGATGCAAAGTTAAACTCCGTATAGGAAATGACTTGTTCATCTAAGTCATTACCATTGAATACGTAGAGTTATCTTTATTAAGAGTTTGTTTAGGAATTGAAGGTTGCATACCTTAATTCTAAAAACCTCTCAAAAATATCTCCATTTCATATTCCATGATGGATGATTATGTTTTGTAAAATACAAGATCTTTTATTATGGATTTGTTTATATGATTTCATGCATCTTGACTGAATTTGCTTGAAATAGATAAACAATTTTTGAATGACAAATAGAATGTGTAAGACTTGACATAAAGTATTTGACTTTCATGTTATATATACCGCTTAGTCACATAAGTAAACGAGAATCGCATTACGAGAGTCTACGTAACGTAGAGCTCGTAATTCAATTCGATTCCAATCGATTGATATGCGAATCATGTTTGTTAAATGACAAAAGCACCTTGAACCTATGAAGGTTTAAGGACAAGTGAATTAATTAGGACTTATACATATCGATGTATAAAGACCTATAAGTACTTGTGCAATGAAAGGTTGTTGATACTTTACTACTTAACCAACGATCATTGTAGATATTAACATATCTATTTGATAAGGTATAAGTATGAACCTTTTGACTAGTTCAAAGGAGTTCAAGTGTGAAGTTAAAAAGACCGTTCAAGGAAAAAGAAAAGTCTTACAATTAATCATGGTAAGTAGTTAAGTCATATGATTTGAAATATTATCTAAAGAGCATGAAAGTAGTTTCATAACTCGCTCCATGAGGAATAATATGTCCAAGAATGGAGGTATCGAACAATATTTTGTATAGTTCGATCGGTAATAAATCAAATGGACTTATTCGACTCGTATTAGGGAATTATGTTTGAGGACAATATTGTTTACACTGAATGATGTTCCATCGAAGTCTATTGAAGAAGATATCTTATGAGATTTTGATCTCTAAGTATAATGCTTCTTAAGATTTGGTGTTGATAAGCTTATTTCAAGATTGTTGATAAGCTTGTACCCAAATAAGACACTTAATATTTGTAGGATGCTTTATATTAAAAGGCACTACTTCCACGAATATGATAAGAACAAAATAGTTGTTGCTAATCATAATGTAGTCTTGATGAATTGAAACTCTCAAGAAGAAGTAGTGGGAGTAAAGTGAGCATTAAAGGAGTTTATGCGTCACTACAAGAAGTACTCTTATGGGAAACTTGTCACTCCATACATGGTGCTTAGTGGGAGTTGAGCGGAACTTCATTCACAAGTTGTTTTGAAAAGAAGTTTAATAGTACGCTCCTTCTAATGAGGACTCAACCATCTCACGAGTTGATGATGTTTGAGAAACTCATGGAATATATGAGGAGTCAAGAACTCGTTCAACAAATCGTTGTGGAAGTAGTTCTTGAACCTCAAGTACCAATCCTACAAAAGATCAACGAGAGTTGATTGCCTAAGCCGTTTGATGCATTGGCTTCACGACATTCTCAAACTTAGCATATGAGAATCCGTTGATAAACAAGGAAACGATGGAACGACCCGATTCCACATATATGGTTTGAATTCATATGATCTTTAAATAAAATCCATGTATAACAACAAGGTATAGACCTTGGTTGATGTTCATGAAGGAGCAATCCATCGAGCACGTTTAGATCTTCAAAAGGAAAGATCGACATGGATAACAAATCGACTATGTACAAAGCGCGGCTTCTCGCTTGTAGTTATGTCTAAGTCAATGACTAGTTGACTACGTACAAAGCACAACCTCTTGCTTGTGGCTATGTAAAAGTCAATGAAGATCATTCTGGCAATAGTTGTATTTCATATATGTTGATATATGGAAAAACACATAAAACCGCATTCTTCGTATGAATGAAGGATGATGTTGTGCATTTGACACAAATCGAGGTTTTATGTATTGCTAAAAACATACGCATGCTTCAAGGATCCATAAATGGATTAAAGCAAGTGTTGTGGAGATTGGAATAAAAGTTTTGACAAGAAAGTCAAGGAGTTGAACTTCGTCAAAAGTATCTTGTATAAACAAGATATTCAGTGGGAGCATAATTGTATTACTTGTATTGTTCAAGATAACAATTCATTAAATTGGGAATAACATTAAGAAAATGAATATTGTCGAGATCTCTTTGGAGAATGCTTTCTCAAATGAGAACTTGGGCGAAGTCACCTAATCCTAGGAAACAAAATCTATAAAGATAGATTATGATGGATGTTAGGTTTGAGCAAATATGCATATATTGACGAAGTGTTCTAGAAACACGAAAGTTACACTCCAAGAAAGGATGTCTAACTATACGTCACATGGCATGACTTGAGTGTTTTAACTCGGTCTATTGCAACTCGATTCGAGAAAGTGCATGAAATAGTTCAAGCATTCCTTCATTATGAGTTTCATTGTGTACGCCATATTTATGCATATGCCCCAATGTGTAGTATCCAAAAGATATGACAAACAGTTGTCAAATGGATACAAGAGAGACACATTAGGACGATAGTCAAGGATATCCTCGAGTACCTTATGAGAAAGAGTGATATAATGTTTCATCTCTTAAAAGGAGCTCGTGTAAGTTAATTACACTAATGCTAGTTTTTCGAAAGATTGATATAATCACAGTTGAGATACATATTTTGCTAAAAGATGGTGTTGTAAGTTTAGAAGGTGTTCTAAATGGAATATTACAACCGTTTCCGTCACCAAAGCAAAATACATAGCAACTTGTGAAGCAATAAAAGAAGTTTATTTCGGATCGATTTCTTAGTTGAGTTATTATGGTTCTAAGCATCTCGAACTATAACTTACTCCTAAAGAACCCAATGTTACATTGGAGATTCAAATATGATCTATAACGATATCACTTGATATCATATGATTGTGATCAAGAATATATATAGGAGAATATATATATATATATATATGGTCAAACAATTTTTGGATAGGTTCGCGAACACAGCGAACACTCTAGCACGACCTCTACCTTGAGCAGTATACGAGATGCAGTTATGCATCCATACGTGGTGGACGTATGAGTAACTAGCTATAAGCGTATTATTTATTTTGAGGTCTGAGACATGTATATATGTAGATATATGACATTGTTCTCAATTCTTCGTTGGCTAGAAGTCACTACTGATTGACTCTAGGCCAAGTGGGAGATTGTTAGAGTTATGTCCTAGAAGTCAATAATTTAATGACTTAATTATTAGTTTATGTTATGGATGATATATTATCATCTGTTCCTAGGTTTATTATTGACAGATTATTCAGGTTGAGGATCTGAATTGTAGATCTCTGTGGATCATTCTTTAGAATGACAATAATAAATCTAAACGGTCCATAATCTTGATAATTAACAAAGGAACATTAATTATCATATAAGATTAGTATGCAAGTTAAGTGATGATTAAGTTCTACTAATCATAGGTAAAGAGTTACCAACTTAATTGCATATGTATATGTTATGGAACATAGTACAGGACTTGACCCAACGAAATAAACATATGGATTGTGTTAAGTGTCATTGTTTATTTCGTTATGATTTTGGTTCTAAGTTTGAGATGTTTATCTTTTCCACATGAGGATAGGTTCAATAAATATTGTCTACCGCTGATTCCCGATAAGGGCTGCTATACGGACTTTATTTATGTTCTCTTGAATTGTGCGGGGAAAAGCTAATCATCAAGAAAACCGTATGTCCCTCATTAATTCACTTAGTGAGTGACGATATCTGTTTGGGCCCCTTGATGGAGTTGGATCGTATGCGCGCAACTAAGCGATCAACTCTAGATCAAGAAACGTATAATCTGCAAGAATGACACATTCCTATCTTGGATTATACGATTATATCGTGTGACATAAGAATCAAAATAGAGAAACATATTTATTCTCTTATGCAGGATTGAAATATTGTAGCAGTACACTATTTATGCAAATTGGGAGTCATAACGTGTTGCTAGATACCGCTTATGATTATTGGAATTAAATAACGATTTAATTCCATGGCCAACATAGCATAAATCCTCAAAGGGTCACACAAATAGGACATTAATCACACAGTGCATTATTTATTTATTCACAGCAGTAGGTTCTGTGGAAATATGATAAGATTGATTAATTAATTATATACCGTTGCGAACCGTTATAATTAATTAAGTCAATGGATCATATAGAAATAAATTAATGCATTAACTAATCCTAAAATAATTATTAATGAGTTAATAATTAATTTAGTTCAACACTTATCAATATAAATGGTTATATTGATTAATTGGGCCGTTATTTAAATAGCAAATATATAGCCCAATTAAAGAGCAAAGTTAAGGGACCTTAATTATATGAATTAATGGTCCAAATGAAGGGGTTAAATGGCCCATAAAGGCCCATTTCGTGGCTGCCCATTATGGTGGTAGGTGGGATGGCATAGTTGTAATTATGCAAGAGGTCAATTAGGTTTTGTGCTCTATATAAGGACCACTTATGAGAGCCTCCACCTAGCTTTCTCTCTCCTCTCATTTCCTCCCATGAGGCCGCCACTTTTTCACCCTCTCCTCTCTTTTGCTCATGTGTTGAGCTATTTTCTCTCCACTAAATCAAGGTTGTTGATTGATGCAAGAGAGAAAACCATAGGAATTAGGCTTGTTCTTTGGGTATGCTAGCACGTACCTTGTAGAACGTGATTAATCCTCCTTGGTGGACTCGAGGGCGGTTACGAGACGTGGTAGAGACGGTGTAGAAGGCACGCCATCAATTTCCATGCCTTGGTCGAGCCCCGCGGATACGATTTCGCGGGAGGTATCGATTTCTCCTCTTTCTCTTTGTGTCTATTGCTTAAAGTACTAGATCTCGTGTTGCTTGTGTTTTAATTGGATTAATTAAGGGTAATTAGTCACAAAATTAAAATTAGGCAATTTCCTAACACATTTTACCAGCAAATTGATTGAGATTAGTTTAGAGTTTAATTAAACCTTAACTAAGGATTCTAACTAGTCCAAAGCAATCTCTTGAAGCTCCAAACTATGCGCCACACTTGCTTTAATCCATTCTTCATAATTTGCATCTTCTTCCTATAAAACTCAAAGAAGATTGTTAAATGCCAAATGATATTGTTTTGCAATCGACAAACTTAGAGACGTTTAGTACAACAATCTCCCCCTTTTGACGATTTGCAAAACAATATCATTAGTAAAGCGATTAAAATTTGGCATTTCACAAGCTTTACTACAATTCTCCCTCTTTTTGTAAATCGACAAAAAGTGAAAATTGTAGCAAACTCCCCCTAAATTTATGGCTCCCCCTTAATTTTGGAGAAAAGGAATTGGAGAACCAATTTAGAGCACTACACAAAATTATTTACTTACCGTATATTTTATAAACCGGTTTCTTTTCACTATGCACCACATTAGATGTACGATGCATATCACGAAGTTGAGAAAAATAAAAGATTTTTTTTTCTTACCGTCTAATCCCTTTCAATAGGACACTCTGTTTTCTTGCCCCTTTCCGAAATATTTTTCTTTTTGTTTACTAAAAAATGTATCAGGGGTAATTTAGGTATTTTAAAAAGATATGTCAAGTTTTATAGTGGCATATTTCTAATTTTAATCATTTTGGAAGAAATTAATGACATAAAACTAATTTTGACTCTTTTACAATGACATAAAAATAATTAGCTATTTAAGGATGGTATTTTTCAAAAATGACAATTTTCATAATGGCATATATCTAATTATTTCTATATTAAAATAAAATCAAAGCCATCGATCCTTTTTAATCGTACGAATATAAATTTGTAGCAACTGTGGGAGCGAAACCGCTTTCATCTATAATACACACTAGTTTTGACCAGGCTGCGCGTGTTATAAAATTTCCAGAGGTTACTAATAAACCGGACTGCAAGTAGTAGTTTTAACTAGTGAATATTTCAAAGTTGTAACTAGTAAATATTCTTACCTATTTGTGAAAGCGCCCTTCTTTGCAGCAGTTTCGTATTCTTACTAGCATACACGCCCACCCATTGTGTGGGCAAATTTGATGAAAGCTACATTATAAAATATTTTTTTATTATTTTAAACTCTGATATTTTAGTTATATTTGTTGATAAGTATCAGATTTTTCTTGAGAGACCCTTTAACTAAAGTTTCGTCTTGCTATGTGAAGAAAGATAGTTCGGACTTCACACACAAATTCGTCTTGCTATATTAGAACTTCAAACTATAGAAAATGTTTATGAAAATAGTGAGAGTTTATTTGAATTGGAAATTGGAAAGCTGCATCTAAAATATCAAGGTATAATGAAGGATATATCTTTGCACCAACGAAGGAAAATAATCACAAGCAAGCAATCTATGGAGACTGAAATTCCATATATACAAAATATTCTTGATCAGAGATTAGAGAAACTATCATTGAAATCGTTGAAAAAGATATATAATATAATTAATTAATTTAATTTATTGATTAGGATAGGTTTTCCTCTCAAAACTATCATTCTAAATTCTCTGAAAAAGAAAATATATCACGAGTACTGTTGCTGGATGTGCCAAAAAAAGCTATCTTTTCTTTTTCTATGCAGATTCTGTACCAGTCACGCCTATATATACCAACAAACTATATATAATCTGATATGAGAAGGCATTTATTTTTCATTCTTTTCCTTTTTTTTCTAATACTTGTCAAGTATAGGATAATTACGTGGTACTTTTGATAATAATTGTCTCCACTTTGAACATAATAGGAACTTTTATAAATCAGGAACGAAAAGCATTTGCATCACGCTCTCAGGAGCATATAATATATTATTTCTCTCGTAAATAATATGCATGTTAATGTTGTTTTATAAGTAGATAGGAGATTCTACCAGTTTTTATATAATGATGCAATCTTTTTATACAGATGTACAATATAACTCAACACTATGTCCTTGAACAAATAATTGTCTGTATTAACAAAGAATTGTTTAAACCAGAAAAATAAGCAATGCAGCTGGTAATAGATGTGCCAACATAAGACAAACCCATTTGCAATGGATCAGCAACAAGAATTTTGTTGATAGCATCTCTAGCAGCAATATTCTTGCGATAAAAAGGCTCATTAGGTGGTGCCGTCACAATCCTACAGTACAAGATGTTGTCATAAGCTATCACAACTCTAACCTGCTCAAGATCTATTACTCTTTTTGTAATACTGATAGTTGAGATAGGTTAGTCTGCATCTACAAGTCGAAGAACCTCATGTAATTTTCCTGCAAAATCTAAGGTGAATACCACTCTCTTCATGCCATACCGACCGAAATCTGGCTCTGCTCTTCTAGGTTCCTATACAGACACGACAAAAATAAAAATATAAATAAGTTTCAAGCAATAAATCTGCAATTTTAATGGGAGCCAATGATTTCCGTCATTGACTTTGCGAGTTTTATTCTGGACTTTTCCTACTTAGTTATATTTCCTACCACTATCACCATCATTTCAAATTATATTTTGGACTTTTCCTGCTTAGTTAATTTAGGCTTCAAAATCTGATTAAATCCTTTAAAATAATAAAATATTTATGGTTATACCAGTACCGATATGGGACCTACCTAGTGTATGAGAGCCAATTTTATGATTACCTACCATCTCTTTATGTAGAAACCCTCTGGAAGCCAATCATATGAGAAGGGTACAGGCGAGTGAGGCATTCCAATAGATACCACACCGCATGCTCGATCTAGTTATAGAAGTGCAAAAAAATTTGCTGCACATGAAACAAAGTCCTTGGCAACTAAGAAAGCCTTAACTATGGCCAGAAAAAGTTCTCAACAAGAAATATAATTTTACTGGCCTGTACATTAGAGCAGGAAAATAAAATTAAAGGAGTTTCGAACATGATTACCACTTCATGGGCTTTCTTTCCCTTGGTTTTAAGTTCAACCCTAAGCATCATATGATACCAAAGATGACTCCAAAAAAAAAAAATTTGTGGCAAAGGAAACAAGTACCATGAGCTGGTAAAATCAAAGGTCCATTTCTAAAATGTACTCAATGTCTTATATCAGAGTTGCTAATCAGGTCTTAAAATTACAAAATTTTGTTGATATCACCTCTTTAACCAGTACGAAATGTGAAGATTCTTCTTAAACTGTATCGTGCAAATGCAATCCTAATCACTTGAGCTTACTTAATAATCAGATTCTAACAAAGAGGAATAGAAACTATGATGGAAAGAAACAAGAGTAACTTACTGTCAGACTGATTCTACTGGCACAAATTACTCAACGAAGCTGAATTGATTCTCGAGGAGCTTGCGTGCTTCGGCCATGCGACCACCTGATGACGCCAGCTATCACCCTCTAGGCGCACTCGCTCACTCTCTGACACCTTCAGCCTCTGATGGATCGCCGCTAGTTTGATATGTGAATTTTATGACTTTACCTTGTAAAAAGAAACAGAAAATTTCTTGTTATATTCACATTTTCTTCTCTCCAAATACTCGAAAACATTTAAAAAAGAACTATATAAACAGAAGTCGGTGTAATTGTAAGGATGCACAAATTAAATCAATAAAAAAAGAGCAAAAAAGGGTGTACCTTTATTGTCTCTGCTTCCTCTCTTTCACCATTAATACAGAAAACAACCCTACACTATTGCACAATAGTTCACATTAAAGCCATTGTGCAAATTAGAGAACAACGGTTGATACAGGATTATCATGAATTAAAGAGCCCTCAATGAAATATATTTCAAGTGTTAAAATAATTCAATACAAAAAGAAAATTTTAACAATCAAAACTCATAATTATTGTGAATAGAAACATTCATGACACTCATATAAAATTTTAGTTAACTGAATCACCTGTTACATAACTCTTTCTAAAACTACACTACCATCTCTTAAACCCACACAGAAAGAGAAAAATTTAGAAGCAAAAGCATCATCTCTACTTCTTTTTCTTTTGTTCATTTTTTGGTGTTGGACACAAAACAAGAATATACACTATGCAATTCCCTGTTGCACCGCTCTGGCTTGGAGTGTTCTTTTGGGTTCGAAAACTCTGTGCAACCAAATTTTGTTGCTGCAAAAGGGAGTATTGGGTGAACCAACAATTAAACCAGGACTCCAAGATACATGAGGTTTGAAATTCTTAAATGAAATCCAAAAGTAGTAAATATTGTTATCCGGTTCAAATCTGTCGGAATTCAGATCAACACCAATGATATGTGAAGCTTCTGCTAGGTGCCAGAGTAGCCAAATTGCAATACTATGTCACTTCATACTGAACTTGTCAAATTTAACAATCCAATGAAACAATAAAGAGAAGAATAAACTTAATGCCAAGCTAGCTCCCAGACCAAAAATTGTCACAGTAGAACCAAAGATATTTGGTTACCCGTAACCACATATTTGCAGAACTAACTTTGACTCTCATCCAGAGCGACCACATCACCAAAATCAAGCAAACCATAATCTCTTAAACGTACCTATTTATTATCACATCAAGAAATTCCTTCATAATAAAAAAAAAATATCACAATAAATTTTGAGTACAACTGACAGTTTAGATAGTGAGGCTCAAACAAAGAAATGAGAATTGTAAATAGTAATAAAATTAAAACCATTAATTGAAATGACAGAGAGGTTTCTCAAAGACGAATGTGGTGGCACTCGGTTATGATCTGTCAGAATGTCTTCGGCGCCTGCTTGTTCGTTCCATGCTTCAGATCCAACAGCACAGCCAAAGCTCGAATCAAGAACACAAATCAACATCTGTATTTTACTGAAACAGCCTAGTAAATAAGCTTTATGTGAATTGGAATTTACTGAAACATCTGGATCTTAAGTTACAAAGGACAAAAATATTGCAAACAGAATTTCACAAGAGAAGTTTGTATTCAGGAATAAAAGAAAAAAATCTCCAAAATCAAGATCCATTTGATATTTCAATTTAAATTAACATCGATGTTGAGAGCAAAAATCCACTCAAGAAATATCAGTTATTTCTAAAGAAATCAACAAAAATAAGGAAAAAGAACGAAGAGGTAAATTATCAAACACCTGACGACATGTGGATCAGAGGAGAGCATACGGAGAAGAGAGACCTCACGTAGAGTGTTAGGTGGGAAAGCACACAACCAGGCCTCTCAGATCAAAGCGTTCATCTCCGCCTCCAAGGCTGTCCATCAAGGATTTCGTCTCCGATTTCAGATTCGTCGCCACCAATGTTGCAGTCTCGCACACAGAGAGAGAGACGGCTCGATCGTGGTGATGCTAAGTCTCGCAGAGAGAGATCGTGAGAATTTATGTAAACCCTAGATTCAGTTCAGACGTATCGCGGCGATAATTCTTTCCATTTTGGCGAAATTGTGAAGGAGAGCAAACTTCTGTAGACCACCGAAATAAAAAAAAGTGGTCATTTTCTTTAGGGAGCAGCGAAAAAAAAAATAGTTTAGCGCAAAACGGGACTCGAACTCAGAAGGTATAGCTACGCAAAACTCGGCGCTGCCATCACCGACTTTGACTTATTTGTGTGTAGAGTCGACCCTTTTATAGAAATAGCGATCCAAACCGTACATCATATTGATCAATGGTTTATAATGATGCTAACAAAATTGTTTGGACCCCTTTGTGTGAAAAATGCTGACCTTGCTAAGGGTGCTTTATAAGTAGTAGAGATAATTGAAAATGATGTTAAAGTCATTATTAAAAGAAAAACAATAGACCGGAGTAGACGTGTATGGTACTATGGCGTCGGGGTCAAATTGTTACCATATGTGTAGTTATGGTCTAGGGGTGTCAATTTGGTACCGTTGCGAACGTTAAGGAAAATTAGTTACGTTGCAGAAAACGGAACGAAAACGGAACAGACGGTACGGCACGTTAATGTTCTATTTTACCGAAAAATAGCTGAAATCAATGGAAAATAGGCTGAAATTAGTGGAAAATGATGAACGGAACGGCTAACGGAACAATTTTCTGTTCCGTTTTACGAAACAGAACGAAAACGGAATTGATTTCATTTTCGTGTGCTGAAACGGAACAGAAAACGGAACACCCTGTTCCGCTTCCGTTGTTAACGTTTGACAGCCACATTATGGTAAAGAGATACGGAAGAATTCTCAAATTAAGATACTACTCCGATTCTAATCAGTGTCTTGACACGGTCATATATCAATTAATTATATATTACTTTAAAAAATTAATTAAGTTGTTCACTACTCTGAAATTATTCACTGTTAATTAGGTGGACTCAAAGGTTTCAATATATGTTACGATTTGACAGAGAATGGATTATATTGATTTGTCCTTGCCCATTGACAACAACAAAACAGAGATTAATTATTCAACGTTGCTCAGTATTATATTGTGTGTGTGTGTGTGTGGTGGGGGGGGGGGGGGGTGTTTCATGTCTACTTTATACTGCAGAACTGGTTGAATTTTATATGAGAAACAATCAAAAAGGTTGTTCTAGAGTGACCCACAGGTATCCCGCAACTACCACCTCGATCTCTTCTACTATTATAAATAGGAAAGGACGTAGTTTGTGAGCAACAACGTTACCACAACCACAAGTACTATTCTGTTTCTGTTTGCTCACCTTTCTGAGTGCAAAAATGGCATCTCTTCCTATTGAACAAGCCTTCTCTTCTTCCGCACTATTCCTCATTTCTCTTGCCTCCTTTGTCTTCTTGATCTTGCTATTTACCAGATCAAAGCCCTCTAAAAACCTGCCCAATCCACCGCCTTCCCCACCAAAGCTACCTATACTAGGTAATCTCCACCAACTTGGCACATTAGCACACCGCTCTCTCCAAGAGCTTTCAAAAATATATGGACCCATCATGCTTATTCACCTTGGAGAGATACCGACTCTTGTAGTTTCAAATGCTCGCATGGCTCGTGAGGTTCTAAAGACCCATGATGCCGTCTTTGCTAGTCGACCTCTTCTAAAGGCAGCGACCATATTGGCATACAACCACCACGATTTGGCATTTGCACCCTATGGTGATCAGTGGAGGTCTTTGAGAAAGATAACCAACATGCATGTGTTGAGCTCGAAGAGAGTCGTGCACACATTCAGGCACTTCCGGGAGGAAGAGGTAGCGTTCATGGTAGACAAAATCCATAAAGATGCCACAACCTCACCTGATGGCATCGTGAACATGCGAAACACCTTTTACAAATTCACCAACGACATCATCTGTCACATGATGACCGGAAACTCGTTTAGGAAAGATGGAAGAGAGGAGAAGTTGATGAATATAGTGGTCGATAGCATCCCTCTCCTAGGCAAGTTCAATCCAGAGGACTTCTTTCCTTCACTCAAGTGGGTAGGCCGTCTTCTCGGTGCCAAGGTGAGAGCAGAAGCATGGAAAACATTTAAGGTTGGTGATGCAATGATGACTGAGGTGCTCAAGGACCGCGTTGAGGGGAGGACCGAGGGCAATGAAGGTTTTCTCGACATCTTGCTCAAACTTCAAAAGGATGAAAATCAGAAGAAAGAGTTTGAGATAAAAGATGAACATGTTAAAGCACTTTGTTATGTAAGTGATCTTCTCTTTTTGCAATTAAAATTATATTCATATGATGCAAATTTCAAATTAGCAAAAGAAAAAAAATGATTACTGTATACACATTAAAAATGTCAAGTTGTTAATTAAACAACCTTTTTTTTTCCATGCACGAGAGCCGAGTGGTGTCCTTCATTAGTTAAACTAACAATATTTTTATGTAAAAGTATGCTCACTAATTTCATTTGGAAAAATATATCATTAAAATTTTGCAATTATTTATACAGCAATCACTGGCTGCTGGCTCGGAGCCGCTAGCCTTAAGTTTGGAGTGGACCATGATAGAACTCCTGAGACACCCCAGAGTACTGAAGAAGCTCCAAGAGGAGGTGCGCGGAATCACCTCGCAAAATGATCTGCTCACGTCTGAAGATGTCAGCAACCTGACTTACCTGAAGGCTGCGATGACAGAAAGCTTCCGGCTACACCCACCAACTCCACTATTGATCCCAAGAGAATCCATGGATTATTGCAACATAGAGGGCTACGACGTCCCTAAAGGATCGAGAGTATTCGTCAATACATATGCGATGGGCAGGGACCCTGAGGTCTGGGACAACCCGTTGGAGTACCGACCTGAAAGATTTGTCAACAATCCATTTAACTACAATAGCTACACCTGTGAAATCGTTCCCTTCGGAGGGGGTCGGAGGATTTGCCCCGGCATGCAGCTTTCACTCCTCACAATGGAGTTGGCTCTGGCAAATCTTTTATGGAGGTTTGATTGGGAGCTGCCAAAAGGAATGAAGCCGGAGGATGTCGACATGTCTGAGATGCCGAGCTTGTCACTGAAGAGGAAGGCGGAGCTTGAGCTGGTTGCAAAACCTAGGCAAATTACATCTTAGAAGAATTAAGTGGAGCTACTTTTCTAGGACTATGAAATAATTAATGAGGTTAATTAAGAAGTGCATGTGGGCAGCTTGGTCTAAACAATAATTGAAGTTTTTGTAACAATTTGACACAGCAAACACAACACAAGAACACATGAATTTAACGAGGTTCAGCACCAATTTAGTGCCTACGTCCTCCACACACACGCACCCTCTTTCTTTTATTTCTGTTTAATTTTCAGAGATACAATGTTTTTTAGGGAGAAGGGGAAGATAAATAGACAAAATTACATAAGGCTGTCTCGCACTTTTTCAGTCCAACCACGGAAGATCAGATAGTCCTCTATGGGGCGAAGAAAATGCGGATCAGATACCCCTCGAGCATCTTGAGACCCGTCGTTACTGCCCATTCCAAACGAGCGAAGGGCACTAATGCGGTTCTAAGTACCTCGAGAGTTGATTGTTTGTCGTAGGTCCTTTTTTTCCAGTAGGCGCAAGCCCCTACTGTTAATTACCTCCGGACTCAGTTACGAACTGAGCTAAGAGCACCTCTAGATCAGGATAATCAAAGTTTAGATGTCATAGGTGGCTGAAGTCCATTTTAAATAAAAAGGATAGTGTCTTGTGTCTTGATAGGGAGTTTCAGGGTAGAAGAAAACAATGCAGAAAGGCAGCTATTTTAACAGAGCCATGCAAACATGAATGATGTGGTTTAGTTCTTTATTTTCACATTTTAAGACATTTAGGTTGCTTTTACTTTGCTGTGTCAGGCTTAGTGCCGTTACAGAGATTTTTGAGTTTGATACTAGGAAATTTGGTATCCTAGATCAATCCTCAATCGTTTGGGGTTTAGAGATTTTGGGATTTCGTTCAAGTCTTGAGTACAGACGCGCTATGCCTTCTCTTGACGGGAACTTGGATGATGGCCATTGATTGACTTTTCTTCTGGTCATCTGGGCATCAAGTTTCAGTCTGCTTCTGGTCAAACATGCTGTGAACTTGTAGAAACAGGCTGTTAGATTTGAGTCCAACGCTAGAAAATAGGGTATTCTAGGTCAGTTCTCAATCGTTTGGGGAACTTAGGGATTTTTGAGATTTTCGTTCAAGTCGCGAGTACAGATGCGCTATGCCTTCTTTTGACAGGAACTTCAATGATAATTCAGAATTGACTTTTCCTTTTTCTCAATCTGAACATCGGGAGGGTGTCTCCTTCAGGACGAAACGCGATGCAGTCTTGAAGGGACGAACTTTTGACTTTTAAGACTTTATGTCACTTTAGACTTTGTGTCTTTTGGGTCACTTTTAGGCTTTGTGCCATTTTGACTTTGTGTCGTTTTGACTTTGTGTCATTTAGACTTTGTGTCACTTTTAGACTTTGTATCATTTAGACTTTGTGTCACTTTTAGACTTTGTGTCATTTAGACTTTGTGTCACTTTTAGACTTTGTGTCATTTTGATTTTGTATCATTTAGACTTGGACTTTTAATTTTCACTTTAGGATTTTGGACTTTTGAGTTTAGACTTTTAAATCTTGCACTTTTATGCTAGCACTTTTGGATTCTGATTTTTGAATTTGACTTCTGGTTTTTTTTTTTTTTTTTTTTGACACTTGCGGACTTGGTTCAGAGTTTGAACTTGGTCTGGGACTTTGGAATTTTGACATTCTGAACTTTGAATTGGACCTTTGAATTGCGACTTTTGAGTTTCAGACTTTCGACCTTTGGTCGGACTTTGAGTTCGGACTTTTAAATTTGCATTTTTAAACTTATGTCTTTGACCTTCTCGGTGATGCTCTTTTTTTTTATTTGTCTACAGATTTTAATGTTTGACTGCACTTGTTGTTTGGGACATGTAATGTCAAATGTACCTGTTGTCCAGAACATAAAATGTTCAAATATACCTGCTGTCCAGAACAAATACTCAGATGTACCTGCTGTCCAGAACATAAAATGTTCAAAATGATTTTCCTTGGCTTTATCTCCTTTCCTTTTTTTTATTTAACCATATAAATATAAATTTATTATTACTTATGGTCATCCCTTAAACCTATTAATTTTTTAAAAAATATTTTTTACTTTGATGTTTTAGCATAACATAACACATCAAAATATTCCTCATATTTTTCTTGACATTTTGATGTTTTATGGGAATTTTCCTGATAATCCAGCTATTTTTAATACATTTTTAAAGTTTCCTGCGTTGCAAAATTTTATGATTGGTTGTGACATGCTGTTTGCTGTTACGTCGTCAGGGAATTTCTGCATGCTACGCGCCACAAAGGATCAGAAACGGGCATTGGGTTGAGATGATTGAATCGCATGGTTCATGCTCAAGCTTGTGAACCGCGCGAGTCTGAGTTTGATCCGCACCCGATTCATGGGCCCACTGTGTGTGAGTCGGCCAAGACGCTCCAAGTCCAACTGAGCCTTCGAGTTATAACCGTTGATCTTGAAATCCGTTCGTCCGCTCTTGTCAGGATTCGTGCTGGTCAAACAGGTCAAGTTTTCTCTTTCTTCCTATTTTTCTCTTCGTCCCTTCCGACGAGAGTTTGACTCGTCAACCTTTCCATAGTCCGACGAGATTTCAGGCTTTGAGTGCACGGCTTTCATAAATGGAGGCCAGATTGTTGTCGTGAGTACTTCCTCTTTCGATTGACACCCCCGATTTGACCTACTCTCAACCGTTATAGAGTATTTTCTGTCTTCTCTTTCTTGCCTAGCTGTCGACGAAGTGAGCAGACAAATTGGAAGCCATGGACAGTATTTTACCGCAAAGGGGTGGCTCGGCTACCATTGAGGTGGTCCCACAAAGCTGTCGGTGACTTCAATTGAACAAGTAAAACCTTCTCTTTTGTCAATTTTTGTTTTTTTTTTTTGCATGTTAGTTAGGTCTGGTTCATGGTTTTCACAACCTTGTCATATTGGTTTTTTTTTTGTTTAATTGGGATACGTCATGTGCTTTTAGTTTTGTTGTTAACCAGTGCTAAGTAATTGATTAGTTTATCGAGTGTCCACGGTGATCAATTAGATTCTGGTGCTAGGTGCACAAACTCGAGACCAAATTCTTTTACCGATCTTCAAATATGTTTTTTTGCAATATCTCAGGAAATAGTAGCCTATCGCCAATAATTTCTCGATCCTAGCAAATGTAGCATGCCAACTTTACTTTATTACTTTGAGTTTCATGATTTGATTTTTCATTTCTTGAGGTTAACAGTTAAGCTTTTAGCTCTCCCCTCTCTTTTCTTTCATATATTTCTTAAAGAGAATCTGAATCATTTGCTGTGCTTGTCTCTTCTTTCTTCAAATTTCAAACATTATTTCATTACATATTTTTGTTTAACCTTGAAAACACACTTTCAGAATCATTGTTTGTTTTTTTTTTTTTTTTTTTTTTTTTTTTTTAAAAAAAAAACAAATTTGATTTGATATTATGTTTATCTGTCATTCCTTTCCTTTTCATACTTTGGGTCACACATTGTTCCTCCCGTTTTCATTGTTATTTCATCATTTTGAGACTGACAAAGAACCCGAGCCATGCTTCTCCATTTTCTTGCAAAATAACCCTCATCTTTTGTTATACATTTTTTGGAAAAAAAAGAAAGAGAGAAAAAAGGCAAAGGTGAACCAGTAAATGGTTATTTTGACACACAAACTTGTTATCATTTTTATTTCTGGACTGAAAAAGCCTTCAGTTCCTCTTCCCTTTTTTTTAAAAAAAGGAATTATTTAAGAAAGTTTTGATGTGTTTTTACTTAAAACCTGACATAGTTTAAACATATATATCTCTTTTTTTTTTTACGACATCCCTGTATCTATTTTTGATTTGAAACATGCCAAATTAGAATTTTGTTTGTATTATTTTTTTTTGAAGGAGCAGTTTTAAATTTGTTTCTACCCCTTTTATGTGAAATACCCTTATCTTATATATGAGTAAATACATAACTACTCTAAAAAAAACCTATTACTATTTTTGTTTTAACAGATAAGTCCTTAGTTTTTTTTTATATATTTTTTTTAAGGAGACTATTCAGGGAAAACTTGACACACTTTTGTTCAAAAACTAGCAGAGCTTAAGCATGACCTCTTTTTCTTGAACAGCATTTCTACACTTTGTTTGAAACCCATTCTCATTTAAAGCACATTAAATCAACATTTTACGTTTGTATTTTCTCTTGAAAATCGATTTCAGATTTATTTCTCACTTCCTTCTCTTTTTTTTTTGTATGAAAAACAAGACATGTGTATTTGCACATTTTTTTTATATATATATATATTTTTTATATGACTATCTGTTTGTGTTGTAGTTTTATCATTATTTTTTTTGAACCAGGCTATGGTCGACGTTCTTGACAATCAAACCATAGCATGCTTTGGGTTTTTATTTGTAAGGACCACTGAAGATCACCATAAACCATGGCAACAAGGTGATACCGGGTCGGCGTTCTTGACAACCAAACCCTTAGTGGTATCACCATGCTGCCAGTTCTGTAGCTTCACCATGATTGCAGCTTCTCTGTAGTTGTAGAACTCCTTTACCATGGAGTAGAAGAACTCCTTTACCATGGAGTGTGGAATAACCATCATACAAAGAATAAACACATAGAGAAGACAGGTAAAATTATTTGTTGAAGTGCTTAGTCTGGACACAGCAAAAGCAGTTGCAAGAAGGTTTCAAACAAGATAAGTAAGTTTTTTTTTTGACTGAGGTATATGCAATGAAGAAGAGAAGAGAAAATTAAAAGAGATCTTAATTCTTCATTTCATCGAAAGCATAGCAGATACAATGGCATTTCCATTACCTTTCTTTTGGTTTCTTTTTTTTTGCTTTTACAGAAAATTCTCTCTTTTCTTTTTTTTTTAGTGATTAAACTTTGGCTTTAGAAAACGCAGGAAATCTACTAATTGCTAAAACTCTCCTCCTCTCCTTCCGTGGAGATGATCTTCTTTTATAGAGGAAGGCCTCTAGGGTTTAGCTTCATCTTCTTGACACATGGCATCTCTTCCTGCCTTTGATCTTTGATGAAGGGACATGATGTGAAATGGAGCTGCCGCCTCAATCTTGTATTTCTTTCTTCATCTCTTCTTTCACTACTCCTTTTTACCCACCAGTAACATCATGACACTTGGCATGTGGGGGCCGCATGTATGTGATTCACCTCTTCTCACAGGTTAGTGTGCTTGGAGAAGGAGTTGTGTTTATTTTGGCGCCAATTTGGGGTGTAATGTGTTGTCTCTCATCCAACGGTTTGTAGGCTATGAATGGCTGAGATTTACACGGATGGGGCATCTCCTTTGATGCGTAGCTGTTGCTTCTAGAGTTATAGGTTTAGTACATCAGCAGTTTGCTTTTATCCATTCTCTCATAAGCTTCCAACAGGAGGCTCTCTTTGTGAAAGGTAATTTCCTTCAATACCCCTCTAAATTGTGTATATGCTTCTCTAGTACAGGGGTAAGGTTAGGACTATGGCTACACTTAGCAGCAGTTTTCTTTTGATATTATGTTTATTGTTTGAGTTAACGACTGTTACTCACTATTATATATATATATATATATTTTTTATCTTATGGCTCCCTTCTGCTTCACTGCCGTATACCATGTGGGGCCCTATGTCAGGAAAATAAGCACTTTCCTTCATTTGCTTATGCTTATAGAAGGGAGGTACAGTATTAATATGTGTTGTCCCCTTTCGTTGGTTATTGTTTTATCAATTCCAACATCCAGAATTTGTTTTGTTAATCACTAATCTTGTTGTCCTTTAACCATAGTGAAGGCTCAGATTATCCTTGCAATATGTAAAACAAGTTTTTATCCTTTGGAACAGCTCCATATGTAGCAATCTCAGATAAGATATGGAAGGGTATAGTTGGAATTTGAGGTCCTTATGTGCATGCTTCATAAGCTTCATTCTTTTATCTTTTCCTTTAATTCCTGATTTGCCCTTTTACATCACGCCTGGAATGCTTTTCAGGTGCCAATTGGTGTTTGTTGATTGTCTACATACCCATGGTGTATACCTCACCTAACCTGGCTACATCTATCCATCCATCATATTCCTCTTATCTCCTATGTGTGAGTGAGTGGTGGGTGATGCATTTTCTCGAGAAAGAAAAATCCTTGGTGCTGCACTCTGCTTTCCCCTTTAGCATACCATTCAATGCACTGTACTATTAACAGCAGGAGAAATCATCATTCGAGCATCAACGGCTGGGAATTTTGAATTGACTGGGGAAATTCCTTCTCTCCCAATTACTTTTCCTGAGCCCGTGGTACACTGGCCTCACAGGCCTAGAACTTTCTTTTCAGCACCTAGGCTAGAGTGGAATCTTCTTTCTCCATTACTCCTTTCATTCAATTTTGCATGACTCGCTGTACTGGCCATCTCCAGTTCAAGCATAGGTGTTTTTTCTTCTGTTCCTTCTTCTTCTCATTACATGAGTGAGTGGCACACGAAGCAGTGAGGAACCATCTCTTTCTCCTAACTCGTGGTATAACAACCTTTATCGTCTGTTTTCATATCTCCACTATTTACCGCCATGGTCATAAGGTTCATCGCTCCAGCCAGCTTTAATTGACCCGGAATTACTCATCATTTCCCTTCCACAGACCCAACAAGTGCCTCCTAGGTACATTTCCTTGGCAATTTCTCGCTAATTTAGCAGAATTTCGTATGCGTTTGTCTCAGTCGTTGATCCTTTCTCTTTCAGTTATTGCTCAATCTAGTCATCGTTCACCGTCGAGTCTGGTACTGTTGTATTGGTGAGATCATCGCCTTTTCACTGGTGGGATTGGTTGGGGCTGAAGCGGCGTAGAGCGGCGGCGAAACTCCTCCTCACGCCGGTGTACGAAGCCGTGTCAGACAGCACTGTTCCATCTCTCTTCTTTTCTTTTTTTTTAACTGTGGGACCCACTCTATTTCAACCAATCAGGAAATTCCGTCCAATGTTTTGCCCCAGACTGCAATCCATCCGTTGATTTCAGATAATATTGTAAGAATTCATCACAGCCGTTAGATCAATGGGATTTTTATAACAGTGATCATTGGTTTGGGTTTGAGCATAATCCGAACGGGCCTTAGTCTCGGCCCAAGACAGGTTTTGGTATAGGTTAAAGGCCCACCTGAAATTACCTCCATTTCTTTGGCTCTGTTGGAGGTTTATCTCCATTTTTTAAAAAAATGGAGCTGTCCATTTGACTGAAATTTGAGGATAATCAAGCTGCTTTATTCTTAGAAAAATTGTTTGGTGTCCTTCCATAGGTCAATTTGACATGAAATTTTGCATGGCTCCTCATAAAAATATGAAGGATTTAATTGCTACAAATTTTCTATTTTTAGGACTTTTGTAATTAATTATAAGTATATCACAGGCGCATAATGGCATTCCCCATAATTAATTTATCGTCCATTTTTAAGAAATTTTGTATTTTCCTCTCATGTATCATGACCATTTATCGGGGCTATTTTGTTGGGCTGTTGGTTGTGCGGGTTGGGTTTTGGTTGCGGAATTTATTTATTTTGGTTTTATGCAGCAAAATCTAGAGGCAAACAAATGCCCCCCACCAGAGTGGACTGTGAGAAGCACGTCGAACAGTTTACTCTGGTGTCCCCAATTTCTAGGTATTTTGGTGGTCATATGTAGATGTTTTTCGGGATGTTTCAGTTGTCTGTTTTTTTGCAGGTAGTTATGACTTCTGTGGAGGAGATTTACAGTACTGTTCCTCGGTTTGACATTGTCAGGACAGGTTTTTATGGGCCTTCAGATGAGGCTCTTGAGTCTTACATTGATGATTATCTGGACCCTCAGAAGGCTCACGTGCACCTTCATCATTTGTGGAAGCGTGCCATTCTTAGAGGAAGGGACAATTTTCACGGGCTCTTAGTTCGCCACAACCGCTTGCCTTTACCAGCTATCTATGACTATCCCCGTTTGATTGTTGACCCCCCTCTGCGCACCAAGGAGTGTCGGGCCAGGTGTTATGATTCACATCTCCCGGTTGGTCAGTCTAGACGCGGGCCTCCTCCTCGCAGTTTTGAAGGTATTTTCCTGAGCCCTATTGGTCGTACTACTTTCTCTTCAGATTTTCATTTGTTGGGCATGGAAATGATGGAGAGTCGTGTTATTCCCTGGTCACCTGGTCGCCTCCATGTTCAGGGTGAGTTAGAGTGGAGCCCAGGGCAGATTGAGTGGACCCGTTATGTTTTGTGTAATATGGGGACAAAGTTGAACAGGGTGGAGATTTTTGGGGGTGTGACCTTGGCATTGTTTGAGTATTCCTGGAGTTCCAACCTTCTCAAAGCCATGGCCACCAATTGGAATTATGTACACAACACTTTCCCTTTAGAGGATCGCGATGCTACCGTTGACCTCCAGCAAATGTCTCTGTTGCTGGGCATACCCGTAGAGGGGTTGGTTTATGAGGAGAGGGTTCCTCCTGAAATGGAACTTTACGGGTCTGACCGCGGCGGGTCACCCTTGCACCCAAATTCCTTACGTGCTGTGTTCAGGGTCTACTATGAGATTGCCATGACGCGTAAGCTTCGTGGTTTAAGTCATGATGTTCCTTTAAGGGATTGGGTTCGCTATTTTACCGATAAGGTCTCTGCACGTGGCGCCTCGCATTTTGCTGATCCCTTAGAGCCGATTCAGTTGGGTTCAGACAAAACCTATTTCCCTTCCGAGCGTAGGCCATTCACAGAATTGTGCTCCCATTCGCTGGATGATGAAACAGTTTTGACTGCTTTTCTTGCTTGGTGGTTGTGCTATTTTTTGATGGTTTATGAGCCCGCGGGTTGCATCCGTCCTGGGGTCTTTATGGTAGCCAATGCATTAGCTCGTGGTATGCGAGTCTCACTGGCAATTCCTGCCTTGGTAAACCTTTATAGATCCATGAGAGAGCTTACTTCCTCAAGGGCTCCTTCCCGAGACACTATTGTGATGCCACTGCATATTCTCCATGGGTGGTTTTATGTTTACTGGAAGGAGTGTTACACACCCGTGACTTCTGCGGGTATGAGACGGTCATTGCCTGCATTGATCCATATCGCCGGTTGCACTGTAAGCGAGCCTGACCAGATTGCGGCCCACCTTTACTTTGTTCAGAGTTCTAGGCACATTCCAGACTACCGTCCTGAGGCATTTGTGAAGGATTGGCCTAAGGATAATGGAAAGGAATATAGGCTTGTGGACACGGCCCCTAGTATTCCAGGAGAGCGGCCTAGGTTGTGTTCTTCCCGGCACAGGCGCGACAGGGATTTTGTCATTAGTGTCCGTCCCGCATGTCTAGCGGTGAGGATAGGAGATAGGGTGATTTATGAGACTTACAGTCCCCAGCGATGTGCCTGGCAGTTTGGCTATGATCAGGATATTCCTTCAGTGTTTACACTTCCCATTACCCCTGAGATTTCCTTGGCTTCCTGTGCCATTCACAGCGCGTTTGCGGTACGCTTGGGTACCGGCACTGGATATATTGTGCCTCCCATCACTCGGAGGGGTGTGATTACTGGTGATCATGACCAGTATTTCAGAAAATGGGTCAAGGCTTCTCATGATGTGGACGTGAGGGTTTTGAAAGACAGGGTCTATTCCCTACATCGCTCTTCTCCCAGGGGTAGAACAGTGAGTCAGAGTAAGCGTAGGCCTCTGAGGAACTCTTTTGGGGCCGATGGCTTTGTGCCGATTGGTGTGAAGCCTTTGGAGTACGTAGACCCTCCTCCACTTCCGGATGGCTATTTCCCTGGTTTGTTATTTTCCTTTCTTATTTAAATTATTTCTCTGATTGCTTTCATTCTTTCTTATGGTAACTTGCCCTTCGAAACAGGTCTCGGTGGGTATGATTTTGGCCATTTTCATTTCAAGGTGGAGGGGACTTCTCCTGTTGAGGGAGAGTCTTCCCAGGCCCCTGCACCGGAGCCTTATAGACGCTGGACTATTTACTCAGGTATTGCATCTCTCTTCTCTTTGGTTTAATTTTGTCACCAGTGTAGGTTTGTCATAGTTTTGGCTCTACAGGTGTTCACAGTCTCCCTCCTTCGGTGGAAAACGAGGAGTTAGCCCCTTCAAGTTGTCCTTCTCCTGAATACCCTGATGAGCTGGCTGAGGAAGCAGCTAGGCTGCTGAAGAGGCAACCTGAGGATTCTTTGGTAGGGATGGCAATGGGCCTAGCCCGCCAGAAAAACACCAAGCCCAGGCCTGGCCTGATAGATTCAAACTTGGGACCTGCCTGCCTGGGCCCAATCAATTGGGCTTAAATATCAAGGCCTGCCTGCCTGACGGGCTTCTACCCCAAGCCCAGGCCTGCCTGGGCCTGCCTGACCAATTTAACACAATTTTTACAGACAGATCCAATCGGTATAAATAATAAATAATTTACACAATAAGTCGATAATTATTACAAATTCAAAACAGATTGTAAGCATGGCTCGTCATTTATTATAATATTCACAAAGTTAGGGATTTCAATCACTCTATCCTAAATTCTTTCACAGGCCGAAAATTGTCAGCCCAAAATCTATAGGTCATATGGTAAGCCCATCAGGCAGCCCACAGGCTTCACTGGAAGCCCACGCCTGCCTGATTTGGTGTCTAGGCCTGGCCTGACCTGGCCTGTTTCATCTTCGGGCCAGGCAGGCGTAGCTCTGGGCCGGGTGGGTTCAGGCAGGCCTCCGGGCCACTGGGCTGAATTGCCGTCCCTATTCTTTGGTGGAGGAAGAAGTGACTCGGTATGAGCTTCGACGGCGGCCAAGGGAAAGTTCTTCAGATGACGGGTTTTCCATGGAGCCTCCTTTCCTTGCACCACATTCATGTATGTTATTTCTGTCTTTTCCTTCTGACTTCATTTCATTTAATTTTGATTTGCTATGAACGTGTCATGGTATTACTTTCCAGGGACTGCGTGCTCCGGCATATGGGGTAGCGCTATCTTGGCTGAGTCCGTGGTTGCTACAGGGGACATTGAGATGGAGGAGGTCGAGGTGGAGACCGTTGTCGTGCCGTTTGAGGAGATTCTGCGCCCCAGGCTGATCTCTCCGGCTCTGTTTATCCAGGCGAGTGATTTCCCCACTCCGGATGATTCTATGGCGATTGTTGTCGTTACCGTCTTTTCCTGTGAGACTGCTCCGACACCGGCCATCTTTCCAGCGCTTCGAGGTCTAGGTATGCCTTATTTCACTGAGATTTTTGCCTTAATTTCCCTTCTGTTTCATTTTATATTTTTTTCTTGTCTTGCTTCATCTAGGTCAGTTTCCTTATACCCTGATGACCTTCAGCATTGAGTTTTGGGCTTTGGGCTTACGGGATCTGTGCCACTCATACCAGTTGTCCCTTCAGAGTTTCATGAGTGTTGATGAGCTGACGAGCCATGTCATGGGCATGGAGCTGGACATTCTGGATCATGCTCCCACCTTATGTCCAGGTATATATTCATATTTTTCTTTGTCATCGTGACGTACATTTCATTCATTTTTTTTTTCATAACCCTTTCCTTTTTTCATTCAGGAGAGAGCCCCTCAGACGTTCCTGCCTTCCAGACTCTCCGTGATTTTCTTTTCCCTGAGTCGGACAGGGTTCCGGAGTTTTCTAATGAGGCATTACTGGATTACTCCGAGTGGGAGGCTCTTCTCATTGACTCCACTCCCCTAGCCATGTCATCGCCTTCTGGTGGGGCGGGTCTGCCATTGTCGCCAGATACTGTGTTGATTGAGCCGATAGTTGGGGTGTCAGCTCATCAGAGGGATGTTGATTCTGATGATGATTCTGAGAGAGCTCTCGCAGTTGTAGTGCTAGCCCTTCCTTGTTTTGCCTCTCTCGTGGCGGACGCTTCTCGAGAGGTTGAGTTGATGATGGGTTTCCTTTGAGTAGGAGTTATGCAGCGCGTTGGCGCTTTGTATCTTTTCTTTTGTTATGGTTTTAGTTTTAGACTTGGTTTTAGTTGGTCACTCCTGACTTTGTAGCGGCTGGACTTTCTGATTATGTGATGTTTTGGACCTTTGTTGGGCTCTTGATTGCAGTTGATTTATGGGCATGGATATTATATTTTTGGTGTCATTGGGCTCATCATTTTTTCATTAAAATCCTTGGATCGCGAAGCGATCATGCTCCTTGCAAACCGCCACGCCTCTTGATCTTTTGCATTTATGGGTAAATTCGAGAAGACGTACGCTTTCTGGTGCCCTAATTTCATTTATATATATATATAAGGCATCACGCGTACGTGTCTCGTATCATTTTCTTCTTTTTCTAAACTTTCTTTCTCGGACTTCATTTTCCATGGCCGGCGTCGTAGATCCAAGGAATCCCAAGCGTCCCAGAGATGAGGGTAGTTCCTCTGTCCAAGGCGCGCCACCTTCCAAGCCTAACTGGTCATATGACCCAGGCAACCGTTATCTGTTTCGAGACGACGAGGCTTTTGAGTGTTATCAAAGTAACATTGGTGGAGGGGGGCGTGAAGTTTCCGCCTGCTTTTTCTTCCATCCTCAAGGGCGTTTCACCACCCCTTATATGAATTTAATAACAGGGTGGCTTAATGCCTGGAGCCTTCATGGCCTATCCCAGCTTGATATTGTTCTATCTCCGCTTATTGCTCCTTAAACGCGGTAAAGCTAATCTTCCCAGTCTCATCCTCCAAAACATGCATCGTGTCACGAGGTTTCCCACGGGCCATTTGCCTTATGGGAATTTAATCGAGGCCTTGATGGAGCGGGCTCAGATTCCATTGCCTGAGACGCTGTGGGGGAATCCAATCACTGAGCGGCTTATGTTGTACCCGTGCAACCTGCTCTTGGATCTGACTTCCTTTGGGTGGGTGGAGATGGTCCATGGTACTCTGGTTCCTGATCCCAACTACCCGGTGAACAGTCATATCCTTCATAGGTTTGCTGCTGTGAATCAGTATAGTCCGGTAAGAGAGGCTTCTCCCCCTTCTCCAGACGGCTCAGCCATTGAAGAATCTTTTCCACTCCAGGAACACATAGACCAGCGTTTTAGGGATTAACAGTTTACTTTGAGTTTCATGATTTGATTTATTACTTTATTTTAGGGAATCTTATCCAACTTTACTTTATTACTTTGAGTTTCATGATTTGATTTTTCATTTCTTGAGGTTAACAGTTAAGCTTTTAGCTCTCCCCTCTCTTTTCTTTCATATATTTCTTAAAGAGAATCTGAATCATTTGCTGTGCTTGTCTCTTCTTTCTTCAAATTTCAAACATTATTTCATTACATATTTTTGTTTAACCTTGAAAACACACTTTCAGAATCATTGTTTGTTTTTTTTTTTTTTTTTTTTTTTTTTTTTTTTTAAAAAAAAACAAATTTGATTTGATATTATGTTTATCTGTCATTCCTTTCCTTTTCATACTTTGGGTCACACATTGTTCCTCCCGTTTTCATTGTTATTTCATCATTTTGAGACTGACAAAGAACCCGAGCCATGCTTCTCCATTTTCTTGCAAAATAACCCTCATCTTTTGTTATACATTTTTTGGAAAAAAAAGAAAGAGAGAAAAAAGGCAAAGGTGAACCAGTAAATGGTTATTTTGACACACAAACTTGTTATCATTTTTATTTCTGGACTGAAAAAGCCTTCAGTTCCTCTTCCCTTTTTTTTTAAAAAAAGGAATTATTTAAGAAAGTTTTGATGTGTTTTTACTTAAAACCTGACATAGTTTAAACATATATATCTCTTTTTTTTTTACGACATCCCTGTATCTATTTTTGATTTGAAACATGCCAAATTAGAATTTTGTTTGTATTATTTTTTTTTGAAGGAGCAGTTTTAAATTTGTTTCTACCCCTTTTATGTGAAATACCCTTATCTTATATATGAGTAAATACATAACTACTCTAAAAAAAACCTATTACTATTTTTGTTTTAACAGATAAGTCCTTAGTTTTTTTTTATATTTTTTTTTAAGGAGACTATTCAGGGAAAACTTGACACGCTTTTGTTCAAAAACTAGCAGAGCTTAAGCATGACCTCTTTTTCTTGAACAGCATTTCTACACTTTGTTTGAAACCCATTCTCATTTAAAGCACATTAAATCAACATTTTACGTTTGTATTTTCTCTTGAAAATCGATTTCAGATTTATTTCTCACTTCCTTCTCTTTTTTTTTTGTATGAAAAACAAGACATGTGTATTTGCACATTTTTTTTTATATATATATATATATTTTTTATATGACTATCTGTTTGTGTTGTAGTTTTATCATTATTTTTTTTGAACCAGGCTATGGTCGACGTTCTTGACAATCAAACCATAGCATGCTTTGGGTTTTTATTTGTAAGGACCACTGAAGATCACCATAAACCATGGCAACAAGGTGATACCGGGTCGACGTTCTTGACAACCAAACCCTTAGTGGTATCACCATGCTGCCAGTCCTGTAGCTTCACCATGATTGCAGCTTCTCTGTAGTTGTAGAACTCCTTTACCATGGAGTAGAAGAACTCCTTTACCATGGAGTGTGGAATAACCATCATACAAAGAATAAACACATAGAGAAGACAGGTAAAATTATTTGTTGAAGTGCTTAGTCTGGACACAGCAAAAGCAGTTGCAAGAAGGTTTCAAACAAGATAAGTAAGTTTTTTTTTTGACTGAGGTATATGCAATGAAGAAGAGAAGAGAACATTAAAAGAGATCTTAATTCTTCATTTCATCGAAAGCATAGCAGATACAATGGCATTTCCATTACCTTTCTTTTGGTTTCTTTTTTTTTGCTTTTACAGAAAATTCTCTCTTTTCTTTTTTTTTAGTGATTAAACTTTGGCTTTAGAAAACGCAGGAAATCTACTAATTGCTAAAACTCTTCTCCTCTCCTTCCGTGGAGATGATCTTCTTTTATAGAGGAAGGCCTCTAGGGTTTAGCTTCATCTTCTTGACACATGGCATCTCTTCCTGCCTTTGATCTTTGATGAAGGGACAGGATGTGAAATGGAGCTGCCGCCTCAATCTTGTATTTCTTTCTTCATCTCTTCTTTCACTACTCCTTTTTACCCACCAGTAACATCATGACACTTGGCATGTGGGGGCCGCATGTATGTGATTCACCTCTTCTCACAGGTTAGTGTGCTTGGAGAAGGAGTTGTGTTTATTTTGGCGCCAATTTGGGGTGTAATGTGTTGTCTCTCATCCAACGGTTTGTAGGCTATGAATGGCTGAGATTTACACGGATGGGGCATCTCCTTTGATGCGTAGCTGTTGCTTCTAGAGTTATAGGTTTAGTACATCAGCAGTTTGCTTTTATCCATTCTCTCATAAGCTTCCAACAGGAGGCTCTCTTTGTGAAAGGTAATTTCCTTCAATACCCCTCTAAATTGTGTATATGCTTCTCTAGTACAGGGGTAAGGTTAGGACTATGGCTGCACTTAGCAGCAGTTTTCTTTTGATATTATGTTTATTGTTTGAGTTAACGACTGTTACTCACTATTATATATATATATATATATATTTTATCTTATGGCTCCCTTCTGCTTCACTGTCGTATACCATGTGGGGCCCTATGTCAGGAAAATAAGCACTTTCCTTCATTTGCTTATGCTTATAGAAGGGAGGTACAGTATTAATATGTGTTGTCCCCTTTCGTTGGTTATTGTTTTATCAATTCCAACATCCAGAATTTGTTTTGTTAATCACTAATCTTGTTGTCCTTTAACCATAGTGAAGGCTCAGATTATCCTTGCAATATGTAAAACAAGTTTTTATCCTTTGGAACAGCTCCATATGTAGCAATCTCAGATAAGATATGGAAGGGTATAGTTGGAATTTGAGGTCCTTATGTGCATGCTTCATAAGCTTCATTCTTTTATCTTTTCCTTTAATTCCTGATTTGCCCTTTTACATCACGCCTGGAATGCTTTTCAGGTGCCAATTGGTGTTTGTTGATTGTCTACATACCCATGGTGTATACCTCACCTAACCTGGCTACATCTATCCATCCATCATATTCCTCTTATCTCCTATGTGTGAGTGAGTGGTGGGTGATGCATTTTCTCGAGAAAGAAAAATCCTTGGTGCTGCACTCTGCTTTCCCCTTTAGCATACCATTCAATGCACTGTACTATTAACAGCAGGAGAAATCATCATTCGAGCATCAACGGCTGGGAATTTTGAATTGACTGGGGAAATTCCTTCTCTCCCAATTACTTTTCCTGAGCCCGTGGTACACTGGCCTCACAGGCCTAGAACTTTCTTTTCAGCACCTAGGCTAGAGTGGAATCTTCTTTCTCCATTACTCCTTTCATTCAATTTTGCATGACTCGCTGTACTGGCCACTCCAGTTCAAGCATAGGTGTTTTTTCTTCTGTTCCTTCTTCTTCTCATTACATGAGTGAGTGGCACACGAAGCAGTGAGGAACCATCTCTTTCTCCTAACTCGTGGTATAACAACCTTTATCGTCTGTTTTCATATCTCCACTATTTACCGCCATGGTCATAAGGTTCATCGCTCCAGCCAGCTTTAATTGACCCGGAATTACTCATCATTTCCCTTCCACAGACCCAACAAGTGCCTCCTAGGTACATTTCCTTGGCAATTTCTCGCTAATTTAGCAGAATTTCGTATGCGTTTGTCTCAGTCGTTGATCCTTTCTCTTTCAGTTATTGCTCAATCTAGTCATCGTTCACCGTCGAGTCTGGTACTGTTGTATTGGTGAGATCATCGCCTTTTCACTGGTGGGATTGGTTTGGGCTGAAGCGGCGTAGAGCGGCGGCGAAACTCCTCCTCACGCCGGTGTACGAAGCCGTGTCAGACAGTACTGTTCCATCTCTCTTCTTTTCTTTTTTTTTAACTGTGGGACCCACTCTATTTCAACCAATCAGGAAATTCCGTCCAATGTTTTGCCCCAGACTGCAATCCATCCGTTGATTTCAGATAATATTGTAAGAATTCATCACAGCCGTTAGATCAATGGGATTTTTATAACAGTGATCATTGGTTTGGGTTTGAGCATAATCCGAACGGGCCTTAGTCTCGGCCCAAGACAGGTTTTGGTATAGGTTAAAGGCCCACCTGAAATTACCTCCATTTCTTTGGCTCTGTTGGAGGTTTATCTCCATTTTTTAAAAAAATGGAGCTGTCCATTTGACTGAAATTTGAGGATAATCAAGCTGCTTTATTCTTAGAAAAATTGTTTGGTGTCCTTCCATAGGTCAATTTGACATGAAATTTTGCATGGCTCCTCATAAAAATATGAAGGATTTAATTGCTACAAATTTTCTATTTTTAGGACTTTTGTAATTAATTATAAGGATATCACAGGCGCATAATGGCATTCCCCATAATTAATTTATCGTCCATTTTTAAGAAATTTTGTATTTTCCTCTCATGTATCATGACCATTTATCGGGGCTATTTTGTTGGGCTGTTGGTTGTGCGGGTTGGGTTTTGGTTGCGGAATTTATTTATTTTGGTTTTATGCAGCAAAATCTAGAGGCAAACAAAGGCAACTAGCCAATTTGGAAATAACAATAAAGGAAATATTCTTTGTCCTTAATCTTCAAATTTCCTTCTCTTCTGATATAAATCAGATCCTTTTCATATGGAAACAAACCATCCTATATGCAGCCTTCATTCCTTAAAGGATTTGGCAATAAATACCAAAAAATACTTGCCAAATATGCTAGGTCGGCAATGAACTCGGACCGAGTTGTACAGAACTCGGACCGAGATGGCTTGATTGGGCTGTCAGATTTTCCTGCTCGGACCGAGTTGGCCCTAACTCGGACCGAGTTGAAAAGTGGATTTTGTACACTCCCCCTCAAGTTGGCATGTACATATCAACCATGCCTAACTTGTCAATCACATTCTTAAACACTGAGCCAGTCACACTTTTTGTTAGGATATCTGCTAGTTGGTTACCTGATCGGACGAATCTAAACTCAATCTCTTTATCATCAATTTTCTTTTTTAGGAAATGACGATTTACCCCAACATGTTTTGTTCTATCATGTTGCACCGGGTTATGGGCCATATCTATGGCTGCCCGATTATCCACATGAAGAATCATTGCCCCTCCTTGAGCTTTACCAATTTCTTGTAGAACCCTTTTTATCCAAACCATCTCACACACACCCTTGACCAAAGAGATCAATTCTGCTTCTGCACTTGAGAGAGCTACGGTTCCTTGTTTTTTACTTCTCCATGTCACTAGATTTCCTCCAACAAACATAAAATATCCAGAAGTTGATCGGCGATCAGTAACACTCCCAGCCCAGTCAGCATCCGTATAACCTTCAACTTCTAGATGACCATTTTTCTTGAATTGTATTCCTTTTCCTGGACAACCCTTCAAGTATCTCACAATCCTCATAGCAGCTTCCATGTGTTCTTCACTTGGGTTATGCATAAACTGACTTATTAGGCTCACTGCATATGCAATATCAGGTCTCGTGTGTGATAGATATATTAACTTACCAACTAGCCTTTGATATCTTTCTTTACTAGTAGGCACTTGATCGAGTGCTTCACATAACTTCAGATTAAGTGCCACTGGAGTATCTACTGGTTTACAATCAAGCATACCCATTTCAGTCAACAGGTCCAAAATATACTTTCGCTGGGTTAGGAGAATACCTTCTTGAGATCGGATAACTTCAATTCCAAGAAAATATTTAAGACCTCCCAAATTCTTCATCTCAAATTCACTTGACAATTGTCCTTCAAGCCTATTCATTTCTTCAGTGTCTTCTCCTGAAATGATCATATCATCAACATATATAATCAAAATAGTTATTTTTCCAAATCTTAGCTTATAGAACAATGTATGATCTGATTCTCCTTGATTGTATCCATAACTCCTCATTGCTTCACTAAACCTTCCAAACCATGCCCGAGGTGATTGTTTGAGCCCATATAACGCCTTGTTCAACTTACAAGTCATCCTTTTTGATCCTAAACTCGAAAAACCAGGGGGTAGCTCCATGTAAACCTCTTCCTCCAAATCACCATGTAGAAAAGCATTTTTTACATCAAACTGATGAAGAGGCCAATCTAGATTAGCTGCAACAGATAGTAACACTCGAACAGTATTTAGTTTTGCTACTGGAGAGAAAGTCTCTTGATAGTCAATACCATATGTTTGTGTATAACCCTTAGCAACTAATCTTGCCTTATACCTTTCTATCTTTCCATCTGGACCATGTTTAATTGTGAAAACCCATTTACACCCTACTGGTATTTTTCCCACTGGTAACTCTTCAATTGTCCAAGTATTATTTTTTCTAAGGGTTTCCATTTCAATTTTCATAGCTTCAATCCACTTTGGATCTTTAGAAGCCTCCTCAAAGTTCTTTGGGACTGGTATGTTAAGTACTTGGTCACAAAAAAACCTTTAAAGTATCTGACAGGTTGGTTGAGGTAACATAGTTTACAATTGGATATTTCACTCTTTCACTTGCACCAATTTCTGGTATATACCTCTTTGGTGGAACCCCTCGGTTTTGTCTTGGTGGGAGAATATATCTTGAGTTAGAAGTATTTACCTCTAGAACATCCTCACGAGATCGTTGAGCCAATGGTGTAAGTCCAGCCTGTATCACTTCTTCAGCTTCTTCAGGACCTTCATCATTTGTCTCTTCATTGTGATTTACTTCAGATGGATCAAGATCAATGGAATTCTCCTCAAAATCCTGCTCATTTGGATCGAAATTCAAACAACTCGGACCGAGTTGTAAGGAACTCGGACCGAGTTGTGGGGAACTCGGACCGAGCGGTGTGGAATTCGGACCGAGATGGGGGAAACTCGGACCGAGTTGTGAGGAACTCGGACCGAGTTGTAAGGAACTCGGACCGAGCTGAGGGTTGGCACCCCTGGTTCCTTCTGTTTGAAGCCACTCTTTTCCACTTCTCTCCCCCTGAGGATTATACTCAGTGTCTTGATAGAACGATTCACTTTCCAGGAAGGTAACATCCATTGTTACAAACCATTTTCTTGATTTGGGATCGTAGCACCTATATCCCTTTTGATTTGTTCCAACCCCTAGAGAAACACATTTAACTGCACATGGTTCAAGTTTTGTTCTTTGATTTCTTTGTACATGGACATAGGCTACACACCCAAAAATTTTTGGTGGAAGGCTAAGGACTGACGGTATAGACACAAAAGTAGCAAGTGTATTAAGTGGTGTTTGAAACTTATGAATCATAGAAGGTAATCTATTAATCACATAAACAGCCATCATTACTGCACAATCCCAAAACACTTGTGGTACTCTGTTTTCAATGAGAAGTGCCCTTGCAGTCTCAAGTACATGTCTATTCTTCCTCTCGGATACGCCATTTTGTTGAGGTGTTCCCACACATGATTTTTCATGGATTATTCCCCTTTTTGAAAAAAACTCCATTAATGTTTTGTTTACAAACTCACCACCATTATCGCTCCTAAAAACTTTTATTCCTTTTCCAAATTGAGTTTGTACCATATCATGGAAATTTATGAAAACCGTAGGCACCTCATCTTTTCTTTTCAACATGTAAATCCAAGTCATACGGGTACAATCATCAATAAACAACACAAAATACTTATACCCATAGATAGATTCAACCGGGGATGGTCCCCAAACATCTGAATGAATAATATCAAAAGGATTTTCACTTTTATTGAGACTAATATTATAGGATACACGATGACTTTTGGCTTTAACACAAGTTTCACATTGAAGTTTTGACACATCAACACCACATAACAAATTAGGTAAAATTTTCTTCATGTACCCAAAAGACGGAGGACCCAGTCGCCTATGCCATTTCCATATTGTCTCTTCAATCTTTGACTCCTTGCTAGTCAAATTAACTTTTCCATAATCCAAGTCTTCTAAGTGATACAGGCGACCTTTCTTAGTACCACGGCCAATGATCTCCTTCGTGAGGATGTCCTGAAAAATACAAAAATCAGGGAACATTAGAACCACGCAGTTTAATTCCTCTGTTATTTGACCAATGGATATTAACCGAGATGTTAGAGATGGAACAAGTAGAGTATTCTTTAAAATTAAAGACTGAGAAATCTCTACATCCCCTGCCCCTCTTACGGGATATTCAATACCATTTGCATTCAATATTCTATGTACCCTGGGTTCCTTCAATTCTTTGATATCTCTCCTCATAAAGGTCATATGATCAGTGGCACCTGAGTCAATTATCCAATTATCCAAACTTTGATGTGTGAAGAAAGTCATACCTTGACTTGCTGTTTTACCTTCCCAATCCAATTTTTGCTCTTCTCTAGAAGAGGTCTGACCTCGACAAAGTTGTGCCCTGCCAGTTCCATGATCTGCTGCCTCAATTCTAGCTGGTTGCTCATCAACTCGGACCGAACCTCCTTCAACTCGGACCGAACCTCCATCAACTCGGACCGAGTTCTGTCCAACTCGGACCGAGTTGTCATCAGCTTGCACCAAATCTGCCTGAGCTTGGGACCTATTAACAGTCACATAGGCTTGTGGCCTTCCTGATGACTTCCCTTTCTTTCCTTTGAACCAATCAGGGTAGCCAAATATCTCAAAACATTTTTCTCTTACATGTCCCGTTTTTCCACAATGAGTGCATTTTAATTTTGACTTATCTTGATTATGGAAATTAGATGACCCTTTAGTGTACATGACCATAGAATTTTGAGTAATACCTTCCTCACATTTGATCATGACGTTTTGTCGGTTGACTTCTCGTCTCACAATCCCATAGGCTTGTTCAACAGTTGGAAAGGGAGTGATTTGTAGCACATGTGACCTAAGGTTGTCAAGACGATCATCTAGTCTATCCAGGAAGGTGTAGACTCTTGATTTTTCAAGGTATTCTCGGAATTTCTCAATGTCTTCTGAACTAGTCATGGGATTGGGACGCCTGAAATCAATCTCCTTCCATAGCCCTTGAAGTGTGCCATAATAATCCTCTAATTTGCCTGTATGCTTTACTCTACATACTCTTCTATTAAGATCAAATACTTGTGTCTCATCATTGCCATCATAGTAGGTGGTCGCAAGAGCTTGCCACATCTCACCGGCCGTCTCATAACGGTAGTAAGTAGGCATGAGAGATGGTTCTAGAGAATTGATTAGCCAGCTCTTCACAACCGAGTCTTCGGCACTCCACTTAGAGAATCCTACATCATTAGGCTGTGGTGGTGGTGGATTTCTGGTTAGGTGTTGCATCTTGTTTTTTCCTTTGACATGCATACTGACGACTTCAGACCAGATTGAGTAGTTGGTTCCATCAAATTTAATTGATATAGGTGAGGCAGAAATTTCAGAATTTGACATATTTTGAGGGATAGTTTGAGATGTTTGTGTTTGAAAGGTTATGATCTGGTTCATCTGAGCTTGTTGAGCAATAACAAGTTCAGTCAGTTTTTCGAGGATGGTTTTGGTCTCGGTTGGTGGATCGCTATCTCCCATGGTTTAGAGTATCTCTTGGCTTAGAATTCACCACGCTCTGATACCATGTAACAATTTGACACAGCAAACACAACACAAGAACACACGAATTTAACGAGGTTCAGCACCAATTTAGTGCCTACGTCCTCCACACACACGCACCCTCTTTCTTTTATTTCTGTTTAATTTTCAGAGATACAATGTTTTTTAGGGAGAAGGGGAAGATAAATAGACAAAATTACATAAGGCAACTAGCCAATTTGGAAATAACAATAAAGGAAATATTCTTTGTCCTTAATCTTCAAATTTCCTTCTCTTCTGATATAAATCAGATCCTTTTCATATGGAAACAAACCATCCTATATGCAGCCTTCATTCCTTAAAGGATTTGGCAACAAATACCAAAAAATACTTGCCAAATATGCTAGGTCGGCAATGAACTCGGACCGAGTTGTACAGAACTCGGACCGAGATGGCTTGATTGGGCTGTCAGATTTTCCTGCTCGGACCGAGTTGGCCCTAACTCGGACCGAGTTGAAAAGTGGATTTTGTACAGTTTTGTCTTTTTTTTTTTCTTTCCTTTTATTATTCTCAGTTACGTGCTAGTTTGAGGAAGCAGAGTCATCAGTCATGTATGGATTTACCTTGTAGAAAGGAAACTGTGTCATATATATGTATGAATTCTTAGTCCAATTCTCTGCCGTACGTCTCCAATTCTCCGCGCTGTTTTTTCAACTAGATTTGAATACTAATAAGTTCAGGAACAATATAATAAATACTATATATGTACAATACTATAATTATCTGAAGAAGACCTTACCATTTTGGCATTTTCGGATAACTTAGTTTGTCACACCCGCAGTACTGCTTGACTAGAATATGGTGTTCCGGTAAAAAATCAAAGATATTTCTTCTGGATTTCATTCTTGATCGGGTTGGGTCAGGTTTCAATTTTAATAATCCAATTGTACCGGGTTGGATCATAATTTTATTCTTGATAAACTCCAAAATAACCCGTATCCGATCCGACCCGTTTAATTTATTAAATCATCCCCTCTGAGTCTCTGACAATATCAATTTTGATTCCTCCCATTTACTCACGGCAACCTAGGTCCCTAGCACCCATTAAAAAAAAACAAATCCTAAGGCTCTAGCAGTAGCAACAATATATGTACAATTATTTGCTAAAGGTGACATATGTATACAAGCCTATTGTAATGTTTACTTTTCAAGTGGGAAACAATTGTATTGCACATTAATTTTAATAATGTGTTAGAAGCTTCATTATACAAGCCTCTTATAGTCTTGCTGTACATGTACTCATTATGCAAGCCTATGGCAAGAGTACAAGTACAATTCAGCAATACGAGATATAGAAGTTGGGGTCTTTTATGCAAAAATGATAATAGAATTGCAGTAAAAAGGCATGTAGTTGAATATATATAGAAATTATGACCTGAGTAAAAGGGTTATGTTTTTTTTTTAAACTAATTAAATTTTTTTGGCATCAGCAACTTATGATTCAATTGATCCGGAAACCGTAAAAATCTGTATATAAAAATTTATATGGATTGGATTAGATTACAGGTGGGTCAATTAAAATATTTTTTTACCCGATATAATTGGATTTGGTTAAAATATTGGTAATTGCAAACCCGTCCGTTGTACGGCCCTAACCAAAATAATACATAGCAATATTTAACTCCTAAATTGCAACAAGTACCAAAAATTTACATAAAACAGCCATATCATACTAAGAAGTGACAGCATGATCACCCCTACCTGGGTGCACAACAGACCTAATAAACGACCTCCGCCACCATACCTGAAATGCTGTGCTAAGATTGGGGCACTCCATCCCTCTAACTGAAAAACAACTAAACCACTCTTCAAAGAACCTCTGCTGTTGCACAAGTGGAAGAGTCAGTAACGCCTTCCCCAGGGTTTCTTCAAACATCCTAAAATCTAACCCTTTTGGACATCTTTTCAACCACCCGAAATCTAACAAAGTTGGTCCAAACCAACTGTTGAAAACTTGTGTGCGTACATCGCCTTTGCATTGCAACTTCCCTTTCCCCAAGGCAATGAAAACACAAACAGATACACGACTGAGTTCGTATCTCACCATAGGAGAATAACACTCATGCAACTTTACTAACTCCTCTTGGCTCCCCCATAAATCTACAAATTCTTCAGCCATGTTATTGTTTATGAGTATTTCAAAAAGCCATGTTAGGTTCTCGACTTGGCTAGAGACCTGTTCAATCAAGGGTCTAGTATCAGTTGATACCTCTCCTTTGAAGAGATCTTTTAAAGAGCTCAAACATGAATTGCAAAGTTGGTACAGACTGTCCCGGTTAAGCCCTGTCTGGTCTTTTTGGTAAACTGAACTGTCACATAAGATGCCCTTGACCAGAGATTGCATGTCTTTCCTTGCACTGCTATTGGTTGAGTTTGCTATTTGCTGTATGAGGTGGATGGCAAGATCCCCTTCTGCCGAGCTAGAAAAATCAGCCGTTTGATTTAGCCTCAGGACAATATCTTCGACAATTGGTTCTTTGAATTTGATTTTTGAAAAAAGGATGTTCAATTTCTCCTCTTCATTTTCAGTCCATGGTGCTGCCTCAATGTACTTCAAACATGAAAGGATGCCTCTTTCAAACTTTATAGTGCACATTACCTAGAATGAAGAAATAATTGATCAGTGAGTGTAATAAACACGAGTTCAATCATATCTATCAAACAAGAAGATATGGCTCAGCACTCAGCAGAGATGACATTGTATTAATAGAAGCAATTGGTAATGTTACAGTTTGGACACAATTGGTAATAGCAAATGTTGAGATGATAACCAAAACGAATTGGAGGATAATGAAACTAAGTAGTTACCCAAAAGTGCAGACATTCATTGGTACATAACATAACCAGTTGATTGAGAAATGTTGTACGGTACCTGAAGCAAGTCAATAGCTTTTGAAACTCCAGTTTTGACAATGGACGCGATGAAGTCTTTGTCAGTGGAATGAATGAAGTGAATAGCGTCCTTGTAGAGATCCACATTGTCCACCTCTACAGTGGTGGTGTCATTTTCAATTAACTCCCTGAAAAAGTGGCTGTTGTCACACAAGAGTCCCGGATCCAACAACTGGACAACGAAGCCCCTGCGGGCGCCTTTCTCCTTGAGCTGAAACTTGAAATCCGTAGACGCCTCCTCACTGACACAGGGCGGAGCTGGCGTGGGAGGCAAATCTGCAGTGATCTGGTCAGAGTCGATGGGGGAGACTCGGCCGGGAGACAAAATGCGACGGGTGAGGAAGGGTCTGGGGTTTGTGCTTGGCGTAGGGTTAGAGGTAGGGTTGGTGCAATGAGCGGGAGATTTGATGGGGAGCTTGCGGTCGGGGCTCGCCGGCGGAGGAGAGAAGGAGCAGCACCAGGTGGAGGCGCGGCGGCGGGGCTGCGTCTGCGTGGCCATTAATTGTACCTACTAGCTAGTGGAGTGGAGTGGAGAAGACTTCAGAGGGAAGGAAGAGAGAGAGCTACAACTACAACTACAACTCCGAGTGCCATTTTTAATTTTTTGTTGAGGTTCGTATTTGTTTGTACAATTCTCTGCTTCCGAATCCGAGCCCACCCTCACCTTGTTGGACTTGGACTTGGAGTGTCATTCAGGGGATTGGCGCACCACTCATAATTCCTCTCCAGCTCATCTCTTCCCTTTCATCTCCATTAACATTTTTCGAGGGACTACCTCCAATTTTAATAGCTCTTTTTATTTGCTCAACTTTAACTGTCAAAATTTCTCCTCGGTTGTAATATTTAAATATCTGGAAATGCAACATAGAATTACAATACCAATGTAAAAATAAAATTGTTGCAACTTGCAATTGCTAGACTCGTAACAAAAATTGATTGAACGACCATGATATTATTTACTATCTTCTGACACTTTTATAAGATCATGTAAATGTTGTACCCGAATAATATTATATAATCGAAAACAAAAAAATAAAATTTGTAAAGGTAAAAATGGTCAGCTTTGGAAATGACTAATGAGTATTTTTCAGCAGTAGTAACTAGTACCCGACGCGTCCGTTCCTTGTTTGAATGGAGAGGATAACACAACGTGTGATGGTTTGGTAGGGGAAAAGGCGAAAAGCCTTGGATTCCTCGAGACAGAACTACGTCGACAAAGGAGGGCGGAACACTAACAGCACAGGAGAGATGGAAACCGGATGTACGATCAGATACAACACCCAAAACAACAACAAACTGTCCTGCCTGCTTCACCAGCGACACATCAAAACAACCGAGTTAATTGAATTGGTAGAGCTAACACGTGGCCAATTATTACTGGAGGAGAGGGATCGCGAACAATCTGCCTTATGCTGTTATGCAGGAAGCCAGGAAGTGTAGCCGGAGTCGAATGAATGTAACAGGCTGGATAGATCGGATCTGCATGCTTGCGCCGAATGATAGGTCCGAAATTTTTAAAAATAATACTAAATTAATATAATATATTAAAAGTAATTTACATGATCTTATTTTTAATATATTATATTAATTTAATATTATTTTTAAAATTTTCGGATGATAGGTCCCCTCATGGGCTCGTTTGGGCCCCAGAAAATCTCTCAAAAATTTTAAAAAAAAGGCAAAAAAGAGGAGCAGTAAAAATATGCCCCCACGCAGGATCGAACTACGGACCTTCAGTTTACAAGACTGACGCTCTACCACTGAGCTATAGGGGCATTTTATTTGAAAATCTTTACTAGCATAAATAACTTTATTTTTCTTTTTTCACTAATTTATATGAAAAATACTAAAGTCCAATATAAGGGACGGATGTGGTCATTCAATACGATCGGTCCTTTTAAATTTGAAATATGAGAACGATCGTATTTGACAGACCCATCCGTCCAATATATTTGACACTAGTATTTCTCGAATTATATTGTAAAATTTCATGTTAAAACTAGTGGGGCGAAGACCCTGAACAATAAATATAAATCATATGTAGCATGGACCTCATTTTGACTTGTAAGAATTCTGCAGGTTTAAGGGTCGATGAAATGCAGCAAAGACTTAAAATTCACAAATATCAACATCCCTTTAGTTCCTTTAAAGATTCATTTGATACCATCAGAAACCATTAAATCTGAACAGTTGTAATATTTTAAGTCTATCATTTCGCCACCTGACCCTAAAACCAAAAGAAAATTTTAAGTCTATGATGAATTGTAAAACTAGTTACAAGTTTCATCATATTTTTTTATATTAATATAAATACAATATAAATCATGTATTAATGTCGGATTTCAAGTTAAAAATTAAAACTAGTTGATGGCCGTCAAAGTTTTTGAATTAGTACAATATCAAATTATCGTTGATGACTGTCAAGGTTGTTAAATTAGTACAATGTCAAGTGATTCCGACCTATAAAATTTACGTTAATGTATATTTTTTTATTACATAATTATTTGTCGCCTGCGGGCATTTGTTAAGTTCGAGAGATTAGTGTTGGTACTAATAAGATTAGGTAGTGTAGTAGTTGGGTCCATAGAAATCAGACCACAGCCCCTATAGCTCAGTGGTAGAGCGTCAGTCTTGTAAACTGAAGGTCCGTAGTTCGATCCTGCGTGGGGGCAATATTTTTATAATCTAAAATACTTCAATTTCGATTCATGGTTTTACTGTTCAATTATCTAGACCGTTCGTTTTCTCCTATGTGCAGATTGATCTCATCTCTTTCGTTTGTCTCCCACTTACCATTTGTGCTGGGGCTCGATTTTCTCTTCCCTTTTCTCTCTGCCTCATTGTGTGTCTTCGTGCCTTCTCATTTCTTCTCTGCGCCTCCTATGTGCTGATTCCTGCACGGTTTCTCTTTAATCGGCGTAGTGGATCCAGATTTCCTCTTTTCTCCGCCGAGCCACGCCCCTGCTGTACCTTGTGGTCATTCGGAGGTGTACGGGTGGTTAGGTGTGCCTTATGGAGTCTCCAGAAGCCTCTCACCACCACTGTTGCTGTGAGAAGGCTGTGCCTTTCTTTCTTTCTCTCTTGCTCCTCTGTTCGCTTCTCTGCGTTGTTCCGCCGTTCATTTGCGCCATTTCTTCTCTCTCGCCGCCTCCATCATCCCTCACTCGAACCCCACCATGGCACCTTTCCCTTCTCTTTTCTGATCGCCTCCTTCACAGGCCCTACCCTCTACACCTCTCTCGCTCGCCTCAGTGTCCCCTACTGCCTCTCTCTCTCTCTCGAGACCTCAACTCTGAACAAACTCCTCTCCCTCTCACTACCTTTATCCCTCTGACACACCCCTCTCCCTCTCTAAAAATCGAGCACACCCCTCTCTTCTTCTCTCTTCTCTACACTCCACTCTCAACCTGTCTATCTGTCTCTCTCTCGGGTTAGGCTTGACTGACAATGGTGACGGCTGACGGCTAGGTTGCTGGTGGTGACGACAGCGACTAACAGCGGCCCTCTCTCTTTTCCTTTTTTTGGAGCCTTCTCTGTTTGATTTCCTATCCTCACTTTCTTTTCCTATTAATTTGTGATGTGATTGAATGAATTGGTGAGCTATACGTTCCTATTCATCATGGAATGTTAACAGGATTTTCATGCATTCTCAGTGAAATTATGCAAGGCTCAGCTTTTTTTTTAATTAGCTAAATTTTTTTATGAATCTCCCATATTTTTTTCCTTAATTGACTGAAGGATAAATCTCATAGAAAGGATGTAATATTGTTTGAGCGTGTTTGTTTGCTTAGTCCTATGTTTAAAAGATTCTGATTTGGTTTCCATGGGTGGTGAAATATTTGTCCAAAGGTGTACTTCCAGTTTTGGTATTTTTTTTCTCTTATTATATTTTGATTTAGATTTATCGAAGAACGGTTTCATTCTTATTTTCTCTATATATATGTAGGTTGGAGAGTAACAAGAAAAAAATCAATTCGGAAGTATTTCACTCGAAGGTACTCATTGTTCATTTTATATTTCGATATGGTAAGGAAGCTGTTTGATTTATCATATGGTTGATGTTTTTTTTTTTTTTGAGCTGATAGGATTACTTTTGATATTTAATAGCACAATGAGCATTTGTTCTAAAATGCATGTTTATAGAGAGGCTTCTTCTATATTTATAGACTAGCTAGGTATATCTAGGATACCTAATTGAGTCTAAATATATTTATTAACCTTTATGTTCAGAATTCCTAAACTGACAGCGCTTCCTTACTGGAGCTATCCAGTAATTAGCAGATTGTCCATGAGCGGGAGTTCTCCAGTAGTATTCTCAACAGGTTTGTATATCTACTAAAGAAGTTTATACCATGCTTCAGATTTAGCTATCATGCGATAACAAAGAAGAGTAGATAGGTTTTGTAATTATTATGTTCTCTATAAAAGCTTTTAATCTGAGTTCCTCTTTACTGATTTAATATTTTTCCTTTTTTTGTATATATATGTTTTTTTTTCTTTATTTATTTTGTTCTTGATTTTGTTTTACAGTTTTTGTTGTTTTAATACGGGCTTTAATATTGAGTTCGATTTAATTTAATTTTTTAGTTTTCTCTTTCAAAAATCAAACAAGAAATTTTTTCAGTAAATATTGATTCTATTGATAATCTTAGGTCTAAATGGTTCGCTCCTTTAATTATCGATATAAACTGTAATTATATATTCGTAAGAAATGCTCACTGCCTCACTGTCTAACAAAATGGCAGGTGAATCAGTTCCTGGCACTATCAAGTTCTTGCATTGCTTTCGTGAATTGCAGCTGTAATGTTAGTTTCTCCTTCCTGACTGTCTATCTTCTCAATTTGCAGGTTTTGTTCCTTATTTTGTTGATAGAGCGTGTGCAAGGTACTAACCTAGATTTATGCTTGCATGTGAGTAGTTTTTCACTTTCAAATTTTGTATTTGTTTAATTTTGAAGTCTGATTTGGAATAAATCTTTCAAGCAATTAAAATTCTAGCAATACAACGCTTTTTGTCCTTGTCTTTCTTTAATTAATACTTCTTTGTTTCCCGTATTTTTCCTGCCATTTATGGGCCAATGTGTTGTGTGTAGGGATGAAAACGGAGCGGATTTTATCCGCTCCGATCCGTATCCGAATTCGAAAAATACGCGTAATATCCGAACCGTATCCGTATCCGAACATATCCGTATTCGTATCCGTATCCGTCAAAAAAATATGGATGCGAATATGGGAAGACCAATATCCGCTCTTTATCCGTATCCGACATGGATATTATCCGTATCCGATAAATATTAATCCGTTTATCCGTATCTTTAACGTCATAAGATGATTAATATAATATAATTACTTCTCTATATTAGAGAATACTTTTAATTAGATAATACTTAATTTTTATTAAATAAATTTTCTTATAATAAATATTTTTATTTGGACTAGTAACATAAAATTATTTTTACTTTCTATTAATTGAGACGATTATAAATGATAACAACACTGAAATTAATTTTTTTCTCTAATATTGACAAAGTACTAACATAGACATGAGTATATTGAATATCATTATATTTGTAGAAACTACTATTATAAATAAATAATAAAGATTAAAATGCAATCCGTATCCGACAAAATATATTCGTATTCGACTCCGTATCCGATAATATCCGAACCGTATTCGTATCCGTTTAATATCCGAACCGTATCCGTATTCGAATGCATTCGTATTCGTATCCGTATCCGGAAAAAAAATGCGGATGCGGATATGGGAAGACCAACATCCGCTCCGTATCCGATCCGTTTTCATCCCTAGTTGTGTGGGTTTAGGAATGTTTGGGTTGTACTTATCAATTTTCAAATCTACATAATAAGAGTCAAAAAAATAATAGTAGTATATCAATTGAACTATCGGATTGTGTATTGATACATTAGGAGAGGTGTGTTGAGACAGTCGACAGCTATGTATCGAGATAATAGACAAGTGTACATTTTTAATGCTTGAAATGTTTATAATATATTTTTAGGTTGAGTTTGTGGAGGTGCTTATTAGGTTTGTGCTTTTCAAATCATTCTTGAAGAAAAATTACCTACTAAATCCAATTGAAAACACCACACTATCTATCTCTCTCTTGCAACTCTGTTTCTCTCTCACTGGGTTGGTTGAATTGTTGCGTGCAGAAATATTATTGGTGGAATTGATACAAAGTTTGTTCGATTAGGAAGTGAACTTGCATGAAACAGGAATTAGCGGAACCCACTTCTTCTGCCCAGTCTTTTACAAAAGATTGCGCAACTTGCTCGAGAATGAGGACCTTTTTTAGATTCCATCTCGACACACACTGGCCCAGTCTTTTACTGGTATTCTATTATATTCTATTTTCTCAAATCGATTAACAAAATCATAGTTTGATGCTTTTTATTTCCTGTTACACATGAGTTCCATTTAGTTTTTTTTTTGTTCGTTGTTTTTTCTTTTGTACAAAATGAAAGATTTCGAGCATCTGGATTAAAGAAAGGGTTGGTCATATTTAGGTTCAAAAAAGATGTGCAAGTTTTTAAACAAATGATATGCTATTATCTACAGCTTATTTTGTACAGTCTATTTAGTATTTGAATATGAAATTAATTAGAACGATTCACGAAGTCCTTTTACAATCAGGAAGGTTATTTAATGGTTTTAATATATATATTTAGTCGTGTTCTTGCTTTTAGAACTTTATACGGATGCCTCCGTATCTATAAAACCCTACAATTTAAAAATGATAATAATGTTAGAAAAATTTACATGCACATGACCTGTCAACGGTTTATGATTAAGCTTACTTTTGATTTTACATTTTGTACTATTCTGAAAATATTCATCATTGTTGGTGAGGTCAGCGCTGCTGGACTTCTCCAGATGGATCAAATATAGAATCACAGTGCATTTTAAATTAGCTTACAACTGATGTGCCAGTTTTCTGTTGGAAAAACAATATATGGGTAGAGAGGTAGTCTTTTTTTCTAGCTAGGATTAAGGCATGTAAAAATAATTTCTCTTTCTCCATGTTTTTATAATCTATAGATTGAGGCCGCTGAAAGAGCTCCAGGGAAGAAAAGAAAGCAAAGAAGATAGTATAGTCAATAGTAGTTTTCTCAGCATTACTTTCGCCAGTTTAGTTTAAGCTATTTTATTTTTAAATAGTTCTTACAAATTCTAGATTGTAAAGTTTTGATTTTGGGTCTCTTTACATGCCTTGTCATTAGGTTGTTAATCAACCTAATGACAGCTCAATTGGCCTTCGACAGGTATGGAGGAGAGGATCAGTGGCCAGGCATGCTAAGAGTGGGAGGATCATGGAGTTAGGAGACGAGGACATTTGTCCAACGAAGAACTCTCCGATTTAAATTTCAATTGATGAAATAGCAGCAATATTGCATTAATTTTCAATTGACGAGTAGTATTTTTTTTTTTGTTCAAGTGCTGAGCAATGAATGTCTTTTAAAGTATCTTATGGATGTCTTTCTATTCAAGATTACCCTTTCTGTCATGTCCATCATTAGCATTTTTTGCTATCTCTATACGATCAAAAAAAGGTGCTAACAGTTAAAGTCATGATTAACTTTTTGGTTCAACAAAAATTCATATTGTATTTAAGCTGTTGTTGTTAATTGAAACATATTAATGTTGATCATTCATCGCGCGAAGCGCGATGCGTTCACTAGTTCTTTTTAAATTGAATTCTCTCTATAATCCTTGTTCTTAGAATTATTATCCCTTTATAGGCTTATTGTAAGCCTAAAGGCCTTAATAACATATACCAGCTTTTCATAGGGCGAAAGAAAGAAAAAGATAAAAAAAAACCAATGAAAACCAATTCTAAATCGGGGTTTAATCTCAAATGCTCTTTTCCAAGAAAGATTAATTCATTAGCACTCATGAATGGTTACAAACAAAGCCCAATTCAGAAATTGGTTCTCATGACATAATTTTCCTACATACATACACACACAGAGCTCATCGTCAAATGAAAATTTTTGTAGGGTTTTGCTTCCACAAAAGTTCCTATTAAATATGCTAAATTAAAATCAAGCGTTCCTGCAGGGACTTGAACCATTCTTCTTTGGGCAGGTATAAAGCTTATATCTGATTTACTATAGAAACAAATACAAGGTGATATATTTTAAAACAACATTACAATGGAGGTTCATTAACACTGGACAAAATAAATAAACTCCTGAGAGCAAGTTAATGCAGATCAAATGGAGGGCATACTGATACCTGACAGGATCTGCATGGTACAAATGGATATCATTAGTTCATTACCATACAAGTCAGCTTGTACCTGGCTCTAGTACAGCTAACTGGAACAATTTCACAGGTTTTATTTATTATAAACCAAAGCGTAAAATACTTAATTCATGTAAATATACAAGTTTTATATATTCACCTATCCACCATTAAGAGAGAGAGAAAAAAAAAGAACTCAACTCTGCAGACAAATTCATTGGCTTATGAAGGGTGCCATTTAATGCTGCATCCAACACTGGTACAGAATTAAAAAATAGTGATTGAGATGTGTTCTAACGTATGAGAAAAGCACTAAGAAAAGTAAATAACTTAAACACATTCTTACCTAGGTTTTTGGTCCATAGGCAATTTCTGGCCACTAAGAACACAATCTATTGCACGACTCAAATCCCTGAAATCGGAGAAGATGCATATTTTGAGATGTAAATCAACCCCAAGATTTGATGCAAAATCCACTTCATATTTTGTTGATATTTACTCAAAAGAATGTAGTTGCTTCATTTTTTGAATCGGAGACAACAATCCTGAGTCATTTGCAAACTAATTCGAGTACTCAATTCATGTGATTCCGGAAGTATTTAGTGTTATAATATGAAGACCTTGGCCAAAATTTTGTCAAGTCACTTTTATCAAAAGACAAATTAAGTAAAAAAGTCAATAGAAACAGATGCTTTTTGGGGTTTGGTACTGAACCTCAGTAAAAGCTGGTGCTATTTGCAAGTGATCCATATAAAAAAAAATAATAATGTGCTTCCTAATGGAGATACCAGTAGATATGTTACATGCTTATAGCCATACAGAATGTGTGTTGCTGTAATTTTCCAAAAAAAAAAAAAATTAAGCACATCAAAAAAGGTCAAAAGGGTAGATAATCACCTTCCGGTAACTGGTAAATTATTACTTGGCCTTGAATCATCAAATTGACCATGGTATACTAGTTCAAACGGTCTCCTTCCATCCTGCTCAAATATACAATTTATGCTACGTTAAATAAATCTATTATACATAGAAGATTGGCAATCACATGCGTATCTGGTAATATAGTAAATTGATGGATATTTATGGAATGAAGTACCTTTTTGAAGAGGAAAAATTCAGGCGTGCAGACTGCACCAAAAGCACGTGCTACTTCCTGTGACTACAAGAAATTACATAGCCAATTTCATTTAAAAAAATATTTTAATAGCCATGTCAGCAAATTAAATTTGGTTATGATATTAGAGAAAAGCTAATGTGAACTTAAGCTCACCAAGAGGGATTGTGAGCATAACAAATGTAGGGGTTTGTGAAACTTGAAAACTGTTGGATCAGCTTCAAAATATGAATGCTAACTGTTGATCTTTGATCTACCTCGAGAACTGAGTATTTTACATTCCAAATTTGTAATTTCTCAAGCTTGTTCTATAGAACAAGAGGTGAAATATTATTGAAATTGAACATAATAACATAGTTTTTAACATAGGTACTCAATCATCAATTTTCAAACCCTTGATAAATGTAGAAACAGCTCCAAATTTGTAATGTAAACCGTAACTCGTGAAGTAGATGAAAATCAACAGTTCAAGTTTGTCACTGTAATTGTAAAGCATAGCCCACCAAAATCCCTTGTTTAATTAGTCTAAGGTGCTTGTCAACCATGTCAGGTAAGATTCAATCTCTATTATAATATAACGAAAAATGGTATACAAATATGAACTAATATTGACAAACTTACTTCATCAAACAAATAGGGGAAAGGGTAACCAAAGGACTTTGCTTCTTCAGCCATGAGTTCTGGTCCATCCTGAAATTATCAATATAGTTCCAATTTAGTGCTGTTTCTACTTAGGAATTCACTGTCTTAAAATAAGAATGCATGCATAAGAGAAATATTGAAAATAACCTGAGGATGTGTAATAATGGAATTTGAAGAAATTGCCACAACAGCCAGTCCCTTCTGCAAAATACACAAAGAAAGACAGATAACCAGTAAAGACCAAGATTATTATTATTATTTTTTTGAGAGGTGCAAATTGGTAAAACAAAAAAAAACTTTACCTTCATATAGAATGTTGCAAGTTTAGTGATCTCTTTCTTCAAGTGCTTTACAAATGGGCAGTGGTTACATATGAACATCACCTGACAAACAAATTAAAACAATTTCTGATACCAGATTGGTGTTGCAAGTTGCACCAAAATATTTAAATTTTCATACCAATAAAGCAGGACTACCCTCGAAATCATCCAATTTTACAGTTTTTCCAGTCAACGGCTCAGGAAGCTGTATCAAAACAACTCCCAAATTCAAATTTCATAAATAATTCACAACTTCAAAAAAAAAAAAATGCAATCTAGTCCTTGTATATTTAAAAAATGACCTCGAAGTATGGAGCTCGAAATCCGAGGGACACACTAGTGGATTCAGTCCGGGCCGCGCGAACCCGGAGTGAGCCGGGTCTGGGAATTTGAATCCGAAAAGACCGGCGGAGATGGAGAGGAGTGTAGGCGCCAGGAAAGGGTGATGACGTGGCATGGCGGGCACGAAGAACGGAGGGAGAGGAGAGGAGAGAGTAAGCGTACGCACGTGCCATCGTAGCCATATCTCCAGTCTCCAGTCTCCACTCTCCAGTTGTTGCTCCACGCTCACTTGTGCTCAGCGGCGGGTATTCACTATTCAGTCGGCTATAGTTTTGTCCTCTCCGGTCCTATTACACTGGAGACGTCACGTGCGTAGCTCTTCTTGTTCTTCAACTTAAACTACTACTCGTATCGTATTCGTATATATACGGTTATATTTTCTGAATTCAAAAAGAAGTACTAAAACTAGCATATAAATATATCACAAATATATACACTTGCACTAACCGAAACTTATTCTTCTTGAAAATTAATACCACAACCTCATTCTCTAATCATTTTTGTTTTCCATTATGGGACTGACCTTAACATAAGAAGTTAAGCCTATTCTACTAACTTATGGCTCCGTTTGGATTGCTTAGGAATAAGAGGAATAATCCTATTTCTATGCAGAAAGTATTGAAAAATGTATAACTTTGTGAATAGTTTGGATTGTTTATAATAAATTTACGCATAGGAAGAAGTTATTCCTCCTATTCCCATATGATCCAAACGGGGCCATATTAATACGTTGGCTCTGAAAAATAAAAGAGCCATTATTTATAAAAAAAAATGAAAACAAATGAAAACCCACAATAAAATATACAATTAAAAATTTTTAAAAATGCAAAATCTTTACAAGTATCACATCTAAACTACCAAAATTCTCCACAAGAACACTTACCTAAATTAAATCTATGTAAACGGGTCGGTTCTTTAACCAAAATTTCCCTGTTTTCACTATGTGATAGCAACTTCAACACCTCATGGCAAACATTACAAACTCTCTGGTTCTTCACAATCCTGATGGGAGTGAAACTGGGTAAATCCTTTAACCCGATACTGCGATACAAGCTGCCAACAATTCACCATGAAACTTTACTGAATTACCATCCCACTTGTTATTGGTATGGAACTCCATTTCCCAAATCTGACTCTCACTATCCTTACTCTTCTCCTTCATATCAAGCAACAATTTGTGGACTTTCATGTAAAGTGAATTATACTGTGGTGGCAAGGAATTATCTGATCCATCCGTAAACACAATAACGGGCCCACTTGTCTCAATCCAACTAAAACCCATTTCTCTGACGGCTCCTCTTTCCCTCATTAACCCTCTAGTTTTCATAGCCAATGAAAACTTCCTCATGCTCATGTAAATATTGTATAAAATGATATAAGAAGAAGCATTTAATGGTTCAAGCTCTATTAACCTCTCTCCTGCCTTCAAAGATCTCTCTTTATCTCGGTTAAGCCAGCAAGCCTGGAAAAGAGTGTGCCAGACTAAAGGGTTGGATTTGAACCCGGAAACCATAATGAATTCCTCGGCCTCCATTAGCTTTCCAGCACGGCCCAGTAGGCCAACTATACAAGCAACATGGTTCACATCCGGAGATAAACCATAGCATTTAATCATCGTCTCATAAAACCTACAATAAAAGATGTCAAAGATCTAATAAGTGATATTTCTTGTATTTGATTCATGCAGGCATGAGATGCCGAATTAGTAATGGATGACAGCCAGTATATTCTGCGTGTGTGTGTGTGTGTGTGTGTGTGTGAGAGAGAGAGAGAGAGAGGGATAGTCCTTACCTAATTCCTTCTTCAACTAGTCCACAATGACTGCAAGCAGTAAGAATTGCCAAAAAGACTGTTGTGCCCATTATAACCCCATGGTTCTCCATTTCTTTGAACAGCTCCAAAGCTTCACGTCCATCACCATTAACACCATAACCCAAAATCATACTACAACATGAAGAATCATCAATGCGATCTATTTCTTTGAAAACCCTAATTGCATTCTCTATATCCCCAACTGCACTATAGATACTAATCAATGAATTACAGCAAACAGTGAAACCATCAAAACCTGATTTGACCATATAAGCATGGATCTCCTTTCCAATTAGAATTAAACCCATACTTAAACAACCATTTACTAGACTTGACAAGATGAAACTATCAGGGTGTAACTTGAGTGACAAAATTTCTTTGAACAATTCCAATGCTTTTTTCAAGTGCCCATTACGAATATATGCATTGACCATCCTACCCCAAACAAAAATGTTTTTCTTCGAAACCAAATCAAAACATTTTAAACAACCAGAGATAATACCTGATTTTGAATAAAGAGAAATTAGGGCACATGCAATATACCCATCCTTTTCAAGCCCATTCACAACCACGTGTGCATGAACTTGCCTTCCAAATTCAATTTGATATGTTAAAGAACAAGCCTCTAGCACACTTTTATAAGTACATTTAGATGGCTGGATTCTCCTCCTTAGCATCTTACGATAAAGCTTTAGTGCTTCAACCTTAATTCCATTATTTGCTTCATTTCCTAACCGGCAAAAGCCAGCAATCAAGGCATTAAATGCCACCAAATTTGGACTTGGAATATTTTTAAATATTTTAATGGCCTCCTCTAGGCCAGCATTTTTTGCATACAAATCAACCAGAGCACTACCTACATACATATCAAGATCTAAACCAATTTTGACCACACAACCATGTATCATTCTACTTATTTCTTCACAATGTAAAGAATTACATGCTTTGACGACCGTGCTAAGCGCAGAATAGGTAAGCCTGACCCCATATCGATGCATCCAACCTAGGACATCTACTGCGACATGAGGCCAACCAACTTTTGCATAAGCACTTATGAGTGAATTCCATGATGTTTTATCCCGTTCTTTTGCTTGGTCGAAAACTAATCTCACATCATCTATCATACCACATTTCAAATACATATCCATTAAAGAATTCACTACAAATGGACTATTTATCAACCCATTTACAACAACTAATCCATGAATTATCCTGCCATGGTTTAAATGCTGTGACTTAGCACAAACAGCAATTGCACAAGCATAAGTATGCCGGTCAAGCAGAACTCCAGCATTTCCTTCATCTCTAGAAGCATGTAGCGAAGTATCATTGAAATCCACTTGAGAGTAGCCATAGCGAGAACATAGAGGAGTCCATGTGATGGAGTCTCTCTGGGGCATTGTGTCGAACAGCTGGTGCGCAGTGGAGACAAAGCAACATTTACAAGAAAGATGGAGGAGTAGGTTATGTGCGAATAGACGGGGACGGGGTCTATGAAAGGTTGTGAGCATGAGCGAGTGAAGAGTGAAGAAGTTTGCGGAGGTGCAAAGAGTGAGGCAGGCCGCAGATGTAGGTGGAAGAAGTCTCAATTTTGTTTAATTGTTTAATTGTTTGTGTAGAGAAGAGACTAGAGAGGTTCAAGGCTTGAGAAGGGAATTGCCATTGAGAATTAGTGATGGTCGCAGGTCGCAGGTCAAGGAAAGAAAAGGAAGGAGATCCGGCCTCAGATCGGATATCGAATGGGATGGGCTCATTGGGCTGCTCTCTTCTCTTCTCTGCTAAATATTAATATCGGGTTTAATTGATTATTCGGGTCCGATAGTTTGATGGCCACAATGACTGGGCTTATCAACCCAAGGCCCAACTGTTACTACAATAAAATGTTCAGATGCTTTGTTTAAGGAGTAATGCTAGAATCAAACATATAAGACGTCAAACACGATCTAAACGTAGCACATTAAAATTTTAAATGGTCGATCCAAACCGCTCAATATGATCTCTATATTAAAATATCTTTGATAATCAAATTTTATATTTTTTCATATTTTCTAACTATTTTTTTCGAATTTTCAAAATTGAAGGGTTCAGAACTTTTTAGATTGAGCATATTTAAAAATTCCAAAAAATAGTAAAAAAATTTGAAAAAATATAAAATTTTGTCTCCATGAAGATTTTATAACACAGAACAATTTGTGCGGTTTGGATCGGCCATTTCAATTTTAAAAATTAAAATTTCATCGCGTTGGACAAGTGTACGTGTCCTATATGTTTGACACTAGCAACCCCCTTGTTTAAGACGCAAAACATTACATGCGCTTCTTGCATTTCTTTTAAATGCATTAGCTTGATTTTTTTATTCTGCTCTGCAAGATTTATAACCTAGCTCATTTACTTTTGAATATTTTACTAACACACAAGCACCTCTCCATGAAGGGTCAATTTGCCCGGATAAATTGGGATACAATCTGTTTCATAAAAAGGATTCTATTTCTAAACTTTGGAAAAATGCAACCATTCAACAACACCCCCTTGATTTAGGAAATTTACACCACAATCTGTGCATTCGAAATAAGGAAAATGTCATGTACCCACAAACTACCGCTGCTTGCTTTCGGAATTCAGACTAATTTAGAAAAAAACCACAGAACCAGTGCAAACAGTTGTGTGATTTTATGTCGTCAGTACATCAGGGAGAGATGTCTGCGAGCCGAGCACCTTACCGCCGACATCGGGAAATGTCTCGAATCCCTGAAGCGGCCCGACTTTGCCATTCCTATCTACTCTAATTGGGTATTTCAGCAAATGCCCCTGCATATCTATGTATATCTCGGGCGAGACATAAGCGAGCCAGTTCTCTTCTGCCATTTCATTTACCTTTCTTACGCATTTTAAGCATTGTGGCTCAGCAAAACAGTCTTCAACTGAACCCAAGTGCTCCGCCCATAGCGACATTCGGTATCCATAAACCTGCACAAAATTGAGCATTCCTAATTGGATTAACCGGATACCTGGTACAAAACATGCGAATAAAGGGGGCAAAACTGATTTGACAAAATGAATGGACAAAACCATCAAATTCTCTTGAATAATGTCATCTTTTTGTTCCATTGCCAGCTACTTTTTCTCTCAGCTTAATGTAGAACTGATACTGTTTCAAGCCAGATCCACTTAAATTTCCCAATACATACCATTGCACGTTCTTATGCAACTTGATTCTTTGTAACAGAGAGAGAGAGAGACCTGGCCATGGGGGTGGGCGTGTTTACGGGCCCACGTGTGGTGAGGCTGGTATGCACCCATTGCAATTTCAGTGTCTCTAGATCCTTCCAGAGATCTCTGGTTTATATTAGCCGATCCAATAAGCACAAACTCATCATCAACTACCATCCCTTTTGAATGCACATATATCATAAACCTCCTAAATTTCTGACTAGACTTCTGCACAAGTATTAAAAGGAAAAAAGAAAGGAAAATTTGTCAAAAGAAAAAAAAAATGAAAAGATTACTAGATGACTCATGCTGTATTTGGTTTTAATATAATTATGGTGGGTTCAGACATTGAAGTGCTTGAATAATCACAAAATCATTATTATTCTAATGTGTTGAGTCACTATTTTACCAAAGATTAATTGATTTTAATTGTGATTCTATTATGCTACTATCCTAAACTAAACTTGCAGCAAGAGGACTAGTTAGATTTATAATATATAACTTGTGATAAATTTAATAGAATTAACATAACTGTTACTCACAGTAGAGGCTTCACTCATAAATGAGGATCTGTCTCTTGTACTAGATTCACGCTTTCCCAGGCAGTAAAAATTTAGATAGTCTTGTGGATGGTGTGTTTCTGATAACCCTTCTTGTTCTAGAGCATTCGCAATTGTCTTGTACATCATTTTCATTGTTAGCCCCTTAGAATAAGATAAAAACATTAATAAATAGGTAAAATAAGCATGCAACTCGGATTCTGACATGTGCATTTTTTTTATTTTCTCCTTTTGTATTAATTAATTTTTTTGACATAAAAATAAGGGTCAGGCCCTTATCTTTGTACGTTTGTATTAATTAATTAAAATGCCAGCAGTTGTACGAGCTAATTGGTAGTACCTTTGCACAAGGACTTAGAGATACGTTTAAGAAATGGTACCTGCCAGAAGAGGATCTCTTGCATTGCAGCAGTGGTAGGGTTTCCCTCGGGCCACATTGGGATTACAATATAAACCGAGAAACGCTCTCGGGCCTTGATCTTGCTCACAATTTTCAATGCTAATTCAATTGGTATCAGATTATCAGCACCTATTTAAGAAAAAAGCAAAAAAAGTATAAATAAATGAGAATAAATAAATTGATATTTCATAATTAACTTTCCTATGAATTTAGGATCAGCTCAGGTTTAGAAATAGAAAAATTATGAGAAGTTTCATGATCCAAATAAAAATGGAAATTATTGCATCAAGGTACAAAATAGATAATGTCCTTGTTCTCACCCTCAAAAAAAAAAAAAATGTCCTTGTTCTCCTCTGATTTAAGTTTTTACAGGGCAATAATGTAACTATACCTGTTTTTCTGTTGGATGGCCAACAGTATGATGAACCAATAAAATATTGGTTTTCTATGTAAATAAAGTGTTGCGCTGCTCTTATGGCTTTTACGTAGGCTGTGTGTATACTCCTGTCTATCTTTAAGTTCTTTGCACATACAAGGTTCTGTCATAAAAGCAAACGAATATGAAATATTAATGATTAAGTAGCTAGTAAATCTTTTTTTTTCAATTAAAAACATTGTTCCTTCATTTTGGTTTAGGGTTTCTCCACTTAAAAATTTCTAGTGAAAAAAAGGAAAAAAAAAGTCAATAGATAAAAAATTACAAGGTAGCTACCAGCGTCTAATAAAATAATAATGTTTTTTTTTTCTTTTTCTGGCCAACCTGTGTTTCTGCCTCCTGTACTTCTTTTGGAAATCCCTTTACTGATCCTGAATCAATGGAGCGGAAAACCTAGCATCAAACAAGAAAGCTATTAGTTAGAAATGGAGGAGAGTATTTGAATATAATTTACTTTCTTGTGACAAAGAATTATCAGATGCTTTCACCAAAGTTGGAACAAAAAATCAGAAAGTTTTATCAGGGTCTGCATGGTACCAGTACTATATATATAAAAAAAACAGAGCAGAGCGTAAAACATACTTGCACATGCCAATTTTCAGGATCTTCTTCCTTACAAACATATGCATTGTTTGAATTGTCATTGGAAGGAGAGAGAATCCAAGATATTCGATCAACTTTAATCAAGGTGTCATCAGTCCAGCTTGTCACTCTTCTCAAACTAACCTTCCATTTTGTTGCCTTTCTCCATCTCTGCTCAAAATTTGTTAATATATCATAAGCCGCTGGCCCCTCAATTTTACAGTGTAGGTCATGCCACGGTTGTCTTGGCCCACCATTTACCTGTTTATAGAGAGAATGTTATTAATAACAAAACTGTTGATTGAATTTTTTGTTATTTAGTTTCAATCAGAATAGCTCCCTTTCATTAACCTCAGAAAGCTCTCTGGTTTATAACACCAGTTTTCAATTAATAATGTGATTAACTACAAAAACACTACACGAGTTTTCCTTTTTTGAAATTCCTTTTTCTTAATAATATGTATTATATTGATATTCTTGACTAATTGTTACTGCCATTGATTTATTTTCTTTCTTTGAAAAAATGGCTGAGACTCCAGATTATGTTAATTAAAAAAAGTATCTTACTAATATAATAATAGTAAAATAGTCAATAACATAAGGGACTTCATTTTACATGTTCTACTATGCTCAGGCCTCCTTGCAAGAATACAGGAAGGAGAGTTCAGGTGATTTATCAGAAAAGCTAGCATGGCAAAGAAGGGTTCTCTCTTTACAGAGTACTCATCAGATAGTTTTTTTTCAAAAGGAAATTTTATCAAGAAAAGGGGGTAACTGACTTACTGTAAATGTGGGGTTGTGGATGTCGTTTTTAAAAACTGTGCCAAGATCCTTAAATAGCCTGTGTTCTGGTGTGTCATACCGTCCATCACATATGTCGAGACCTCCAATAAAAGCAGTTAATTTCCGGTTGTTTCCCCCGGCAGGTGTGTCGACAATCACACACTTTTGATGGTGTGTAAATAGAGTCCCAACAACCTGAAACTCAAATGAGGTTCTCACTTCCAAATTATGAATTATAATCAACTAAAAATAATAGTAACTACTGAAACTAAATGAAAATGTCCTCTAATTAGTGTTGAGGCTTTCATTTTGTTGGGTCCCTCCTCATTGTAGCTTATTTTTCTCTTTATCTTTATGTCCCTTTGTAATTATTCTATTTAGTAGGGGTTAATGTGATTAATAAAGTGAATGAGAAAAATCGGGCTTGTAAGCTGCCCACCAAAATTTTCTGTTTTTCTTCTCTGGTGCTTGTGCACAAGTTTGTGTGTGCGTAGCCAAATTCATCTCCCCTCTCCACTAATCTCTGTACCACTCTCTCTCTCTCCTCTCTCCTCTCTACTCTCAACACATTTTACATAAGGATTTTTCATAACACAATGTTTTCATGTACTTGGCTGATTTTGACCAAATCAAATAATTAAATTGGCTAGCACAGTAGCGCTTGTCTTAGATGACATCTCAGGGGCTCACCTGTTGTTTGAAAATGCTAAGTTTTGTACTAGCATATCTTGGTGCCAACACACAATGCACACTTGAATTCTTGAAAAATTTCCTTGTTTCTTCATCGTGTGTATGCATTATGCCATTCTGCATTGTTGATCAGATTCATCACAACACTTTAGGAAAAATAGTGCTAAAAATATCAAAAAATGAAAAAGACTTGTGTGCATCTATACAAAATTTCAAATTATCATATATACTCAACCTGCATTAAAAAGTATCCCATCTATACTCACCAAACATATGAGATATCACGTAACAACCCTACAAATCATGGACATGTCTTCAATGATCCATGATTCCTTGTTTCATTGAAAGGTTAAGAGGAGTAAAGACATTTTGATATTCTATCATTATTGTAATGTTTGTTATGGGTGCAAACATAATACTTTTTACTATGGGAAAAAGGATAAATTAGAAGTACCGTTTTGAGATAAAATTTATCATGTGAGGTTTTATCGTCCCAAATTAGCAACACCACTCTGACTCCCTCTTGCGTCTTAAATTTTAGCATCTCTCCAAGAGTCAAGTCACCTCCATTTGGCAATGGGCGAGTCGGTTCACGCACTAACTTCACTTGGTGATAAACTGACCACCCCACCACATATATCAAATGGTGTGCCTCTAGTATTGAATGGCAGATATCCTCCCAACACTTATTGTGCTCATATTTGGTTCCCCCCTCTAACTCTATCTTAGGCAATGTGTTGTCCATTACATGAGCATCTTGGTACAATGTTACCTACAAACCATAATGTACTAGTTGCATCATGTATATAACATTCTAGCTGGGTATAAGCCTAGTAATACTATATTGTGACCTTGATGTTTATGATCCAACCTGACCTGTTTAATTGAATTACCGAAATAAAAAGGTTTTATGTTGTTTGGGCCAGAAACTCAGGAAGACCAGAGAGTAGAGCTGTCAACGGCAATAAAAAACGCGCGATGCCGTTTCGTTATTGTCTAACGAAACGAATAACGGCAGCGAAATGGATTTCGTTTCAATAACGAAACGGCAAACAAAATACCAATATATGCTGTTTCGACCGTTTCAGTCTAGTTTCAAACCATTCTGTGTGTAATTTGTGAAGTGAAACGAATAACGAAACGGATTCTGTGCCGTTTCGTAAACGAAACGGTTAACGGATTGAAATGCTGAAACTGTTTTCTTAACGGAACAGAAAACGGTATGGGCTGTACCGTGGTTTTTTTCGACGTTTGACAGCCCTACCAGAGAGTATGGGACAAAGATAAAGCCTGCCACACCTCAGTAACAAATTTGGGTATCTCAGGTTGTCATTACCTTACCACCTTTTCTTAATGGGAAGTATGCATTGGGCACACCAGAATAATTGGGACCTGCTCCAACACCTCCGCTGTACAAATTATTCATATGGATGGGCTTGTATTGCAATGATATCTGCACCTCTGTGCTATTTTGACCAGCTTTGACTGGTTCGCCCGAATGATGCATCAGAGGAAACCAACCTTTTACTGTTTCTCCTGTCATGACATTTTCAACTGGTACTAAGGCGATACCAATCAATTGTGCACCAAACAAGTCATTATCTTTAACCTAAAGAGTAAATAGAGAAAAAATATATATATATGTAAGGATTACAACAAGACTTCCTGTTGCTGTAACTGATAAACGAAAAGAGGAAATTCTGTCTTACTGGTACTGCGCAGCTAACAGCCTAGGTAATAATGTCAATTAAATGTCTGAGATTAATGACTAGGCATTCATTCCTTGATTATGATATACCAAGTGATACTGCTTCAGGAATGGATCTATATGTACAAGTGCACATATTGATACTGGTGAAGTATATATTGCACCCTAATAACTACTAATCAGTTTTCCATTTTCCTTTTCTCTGGTGCTTTACTTTTCTGTACAAATTTATTTTGTTTTATGATTTGTTCACAGTGGCAGCAAAACTGACTTCTTCTACCCAAGTCAATGCATGGAAATATTAATACCAGTTTTCGCATTCTTTACCTGAAATTCAACCATAGCAGCAGGATGTGCCACATTAACAACAAAATGCTCCTCCCATTTTGGGTTCTCTGAATTGGGTATAACCCGGGTCTGCGCTATAGTTGCGCCCGATAGGCATACAGAAACATATGGATCACTTGTAATTATCTTATGGACACCACCTCGGTGCTTGCTGGGTTTCATGCAGGTAGGCTTACATCCAGTAAAACACCGTCTCATCCTTTCTGACATTATATCCATGTTTGGTAGACAACGTGCTTCATGAATCCATATATCAAGGTCACCATGCAGGACCTTGGTGTTGGAAGACATACCCAATCTTGAGCTTGTGCTGACATCTGTGGCAGCTCCAGTACTAAGACATGGCCCGTGTGTGGGTTTGTTTGGGGTTGTGTCAGATTCTTGGATTTCATTTGTTAAATCAGTCGACATACTGGCAGAATTTAAATTAAATAGCAATTTATAACAAAACCAGATATTACTGATAGAGATGCAGAATTTAAACTTTCTTTTACAGACTGTGCAAGCTGGGGGGAGATGTATTGTATCGACTTTCTTAACAGCCAGCAATGGAGAAACCTACAAGAAGAAGTGAAATTTGAGCGCAGCTCTTGGTCTAGTGGCAAAGAGGGTCGCAGGTTTGAAACCTGGCTGAGCTCCTTTGTGACATTTAGTTTTGAAATAAGTTGGAGGACTTGATCCCCATCTTATCTTCAAAAAAGAAGAAGTGGAATTTTTTTTTTCAATATAAAAAGTGTTCTTCATTTTATCTTACGATAAAAAGGTAATTCACCTCGCTCTTTATGAACAAAAATATCTTGATTCGAATCAAAATTTCTTCATTTGCTGAACTGGATATAAACTTGAAAAATGGTCTATGGTGATTGTTTTAATATACAATTCCAATAAATAACTAATAGTTCCAATTTAAGCACTAGAACAATTCATCAACAAAAATAAAAAGAAAAACTGCAAACTGGTTTCAAAGCACCAGATGTGACAATCAAATAAGAAAAATTATTCCTTCATCACTCGGTTACCAAATATAAAACTAACACAAAAACCAAATTTCTGCAAATTAACAATAACAAGAACAAAGAAGAGAATGGGAGTGCAAATTCGAAATTAGGTTTCAATCAATCACCTTTAAAAAATTGGAGAGCTGGCTGGCAGAAAAAAAATCGAAAAAAAAGTTAATTGATTTGGGAATGATTTTTTTTTCCCCTTTTTATTTTCTGTTCTTACCGTTATTTTTCTGTGGTTAAAACTTGAAAGACCATCGCTGCACAATTTTTATTGTAATGACGAGAAAGCCTATTTATACACAACTTAAAACAGGAAAGATTGACAACCATCTGCTTAGGCCTTAAGATCATTGATATTTAATAGATATATATGGGACAACTAAGTGATAAAAATATTCTCTGAAGTTTAAAGAGATAAAATTTCAGACTAGTTTTTCCGTAAGTTGTAAAAGTACTCTAAATTGATAAAAAAAAAAATGGTTAGCATATAAAAAAGATAATATAGCTTAACTATATGTTTTCCCTTCAGCACGAGAATAATAAAACTTTCAAATTCTTAATCACTTGCTCTTTCATTTTTAGTTAATCAAAAGAAAAAAAAATGTGCTATAGAAGACTAAATTTACATATTTTTTTCAATCATTAAACTTTAATTTATTTGATTTTGATAACTAAATTACATAAGACAAGAAAAAAGGCTATTTTTTTCTCAACTCATTCTCGCTGAATTTATTTTACTCTTCCTATGAACATTTTCCTTCTCAAAGCAATCAACTGACGTATTAAATCCGTGTTGAAATTTTGATACTGTAATTTGATTTTCTTTCTCAGCTTCAACATAGAAAAGTACTAAAATTTGGAGCAGGCCACTTCTGTAGATAATTTTTTTTCCTTGTCAAACTTATTAGAGCAAGAAATTTCTACGTACTCACATTTAAGTTTATGATTGCATAACTTTCATGTTCTGTGTGTAGTGTGTGTGCGTGCGTGTGTGTGTTTTTGGGGGTGTGGGTGGAAATTTATTGAAAATTTCTACCAGTTGACAGGTTTGCATGTAAGTTTATGATTGCACAACTTTCATGTTCTGTGTGTAGGAAGGATTGCATAACCTCTCAAGTCTCAACCATGGGATAATTGGAAGTTTACTTCAACTTATCCATTGAATTCCTTTACTTATATTTTTCAAACTAATTTGGGATCATGGATACTTATGGCTTTTCATTCATTTTCATCTTCTATTTTTTTTATTTGGAATAATTAGATATATGCCACTATGAAAATTTGATAATTAGAGACATGCCACTCTTAAATTGTAAATTAGTTTTATGTCATTATTTTCGATCAAAATTGGAGATCATTCAAATTAGAGAAATGCCACTCTAACTTTTTTTTAAAAATAAATGTCGAAAATACTCTCTCATTAAGAAATGACAAAAAAATTTATTGACATGAATTATATTTTAAATTTCAATTTTTGAAAATTTAATTTTTTATTTTGTATTTTAAAATTTTAAAAATTTTGAAACTTTTTAGAATTTTATAAATTTTAAATTTCAAATTTTTAAATTTCAACTTTAGGGATTCTAAATTTTTTTATTTTGAAATTTTATTTATTTTGTTGATGGCGTAAAATCACTTATTTACTTAACGTTGACATATTTCTAATTTATTTTTTTATAATAGCATATTTAAAAGGGTATAATTGTCAAATTAATTATCCGGTGGCATAAATGTAATTTTATCATTTAGTAATTGCGTAAAAATAGTTTATCATCTAGTGATGACATTTCTCTAATTTCTAGTTTTTATAGTGGCATAAACCTAATTAACCCTTTTTATTTTGATATGCTAACAAGTCCAATTGTGTCTTCAGTAACACAGTTTTTCTTTCATTAGTACAAAAATTATATGTGATTTGACTTTATTGCAACAAAATTTCACGAAATGAAACATTGAAATTCTGAGTGCCAATTTATATTTTTTATTTTTTAATTTCAAATTCAAAATGCTATGATCTTTTTGTCATTATGTCCCTCAATACTTTTTAATGAATAAACTCAGGGACAACAGAGTAGTCAGTAGCCTTCTTTCTGTGTACTGTGTAACATTAAAATTAATACTGTTGACAGGTTCCCCTTCTTCCTAAAATAATAGAATCCATGATGCCGTCTTCCATATCAGCACATCTAATCCTTTCGTATGAACATTGTAGATAACTACTGATGATTGCTTCGTATTGCAATAATTAAAATTGACTTATTTTCTAAACGTAGGAAGTTATGCTAGTATGAATGTACAGTAAAACAACTGACATACGTGCAAAGGCTACAAATGCCATCTTCTTTTTAGACTTGCGCACTGTATTTACCAGGAAATCAAGAGAAGCAAGAAATAGAGTTTTTTAGTAATATTGATTGTATTTGTATTAGTTTCTAATCAGAGGTCAAGTGCAAGTATCAATAGAGCTCAGCTTGTCAGCTAGGCTCCTGAACCTTGAACCATTACGAATCATCCTAGCTTCTATACATTGTATTAAGTCTAATCTAATAAATCTCCTAGCTATACATATATTAAATGTAGTCTAATAATCTCTTGTCAACTCTATATATGCGCAGATGCATGAATTTCTTTCAGCTCCTTAGTGTTGCTATTGGTTGAATCTTTGTTTAGGCAGGTACTTCTGCTATCTCCCCATATCTGATCCATCAGAAATAAAAGTAATTTAGTCTGAGTAGATTTCATGAAAGAACAATTTTGAAATGATGATGTATCCACCTGTTGAGGAGACACTTATGACAGAATTTGGTTGTGCAGAGTTTATCTTTCTTCAGCTGCGTGCATGCAACCATCAAATCTGTAGTTTTCTTCCCACACTGCAAACGAGAAAAATAATTCAATTTAGTAATTATGGAAATTTCCAATTCCAAACTTTCACCCAGTCTTCTGCATATAAAATTTAAATTCATAATTTCAATCAGTGGAAAACTAAAATTAATCATAGAGCAGCTTTGTGGCAATTTGGACAGGTAGCTGCAACTGATCCTGCATTTTTAAGAAAAGCCTGTAAAGCAACCTGAAACACAATGTTTCATATACAGATCCTGCCCAAATTCAGACTAAATCAGAACCGTTCTTTCTATTACAAAACCATAATACCATTTACTTCACAAAAAAAAATTGTAGCAATTTATGGTAGACAAAGAAAAATTGTTTTTGGGTGCTCGATTATTGACTTCACAAAAAAAATTGTAGCACTTGACAAAGAAAAATGTTGCAGCTAAACTGTTGTTTCTGGGTGCTCGATTATTGAGGAGATCAACAGTTATTAAATACGTAAAAAATATTATTTACAGTATCAAAGAATTGTGATTTTTGGGAGTTGTATTTGTGAACACAAGTCACAAACCCAGTTTCTGTGCACCTTGCTGGTTTCGCTGCTTGTCAAGGACGTCTAGTTGAACTGAGAAGAAATAAGAGGCAGTACTAATAATTCAATTTGAACCAAATAACATAAAAAGGACTAATAATTTATTGTAAACAATAATATAATCTTACCGGAAGCATCACGTAGACAGGTATATAGCTTCAGTCCATGGAAAAGAGCTGTGAAATAGGAAAGATAAGGTAGATAAGCAAAATTGTGCTTTTTCAAAACATGTTTGTTTACATAAAATAGGGCCCGCTTATTTCTCAAAATTTTGAAACCACAGTATGGCTTGCACAAATTTTCTAGTCTAGTGCACAAAATAGAGCTATTTGACCTATACAGGCTATACTATAGAAACACATAAGAATTGAGATGAAAAGGATTAAACAGCAAGGTAACCAATTCCATTTAACAGTATTACAAGTTATAATAGGAAAAGAAGACGTACCACAGAAAAGATAACGAAGTAGCCAAAAATCCCATCAGTCACTATTTCATCTTCAATTCCTGACCAAGTTTACTGCATAAGATTATCACTAGCTCACTCTTTCGGCCCCTCATGTCGTACTGTTAATTAGGAAGAAACCATTCTACCAATTTGCGGCGGTCGAGAGATCCCTAAAATGCCTTTTGTAGAGAGAAGTTCTATAGCAGCCAGATCATCATCGACCGTTGGATATAGTATTGCATATCCTATACTATAATACAGGCATTTTGCGGCGCCCGTAGTTATTAGAAGATAAAACCCTAAACAACTTTCATTAATTTTCTAACAATTTAAATCACCAATGGTTTTGTAAAGGTTAAATGCTCGGCCGGCTTTGGGTTGTCAGGTACATGCACCTTCTATAAAAAAAAAAGACCCGGTATAAACTAATTTAGTACTTGACAAGCATACTAAAATTGATATTTAAATTAACTCGTTCCTCGATGATTGTTTAGGAACTAATTTTTTTGTTTACCATTACATTAGTCATTTTTTGTCCTTTTGATTATTGGTTAGCACGACTAGTATTACAAGAAAAAGGTATAAATTTTTACGATCATACCAAAATATGGATTTTCAGGGAGGACAGACAAGAAAATTAGATTTTTGTAAAGAGTCCCAATGAGCATATACCTTATTCACTGAGTACCAAAGTATCTACCGGAGTAGTATTGAAGTACCAATCTTTAAATTCATAACAACTGGGGACAAATGTTGAAAACTATTTGATAACCAATATCTTATTTGGTTGACACGGGCAGCCATAGCTCCCCATAGGAATCTCTCTACCAATGTCACACGGTGAAGGCTTAATCATATGAGATTCCATATATAAGCGATGTGGGTATTTCTAATTATTCCACAAAATTTATGCAGAAAAATACCACTATATATTATTGGCATGTTTTTTGTTTCTTTCCAACGTGGTTAGCATATTGTACCTAAGACTGGGATTGATCTTGACAACATGCTTGAACTGATTTATTCAATTATAGCATTAGATTGAAAGGTCCGTCCTGACAAAATCAATCTATTGTAAAAGATAAAGACTATTAATAATTCACAATCCATGTTACAAAATAATAAAATAATCTATCTAAAATTGATAATATATCAGTGAGATTTTCAAGCGAGAAGTAGCAAGTTAAAGCAGAAAATGACATTCAATTTCTCGAGATGACGAGTAGGAAAAAGGATTAATTTTGACAATTTTTCTTAGCTATGCAAAGGAGAAAGAATCAGTTGGTTTATCTGGAAATGTCTAGTAACTAGTAAGCAGAGACTAATGGAATCAAAACTTGTTGGGCATCAGGTGGGAAAAAGGAAAAACGAATAGTACTTGTAAGTTGCAACACACGAGATGCGTGGAGTGGGTTCAAAATTGACTTCTCTTGTTGCTTTATTATTATTATTATTATTGGCTCCATTTGGATGGTGTGGGAATAAGAAGAATAAGGAAAGAAGTGGGAAGAAGTATTGGAAAGTGTATAACTTTGTGAAGAATTTGAATTGTTTATAATAAATTTATTTTCTTATTTCCTTATTTCCAAACCTCATTCAAACACAGCCATTTTATTATTATTTTATTCTGTTTGCGCATTTTTAAGTGTTAGGGAATCACCAAATTTTGAAGGAGAAGCAATCTATTATGCGAAGTTAAATTGTTAAACTGTAAGAATCGTTCAAAGTAAAATAAGTAAATAACTATTATTTGTTTCTTTTAATATTTCTTAGGTATAGAGTGATGTAGTTACTGTTTCATCTGAAAGTAGCACATCACGACATTTTTTTTCACGCAACTTTTTTACTATATAACATATTAAGCAAGTTTGTCAGAATTTGTATAATATGACATCATCTGATTAAGATCTGACACTTATAACGATTTAAAGTAATCCCAATTGTGCAATATTACTAATAGAAATTTTTGTAGTTGGTACACAATTCAATACTCAATTTTTATTTGTGAAAAAAGTGGATAAAAGTCACCTGTATGGCTGTATCATCGAAAGTGCATTCCAATACAATAGTGCCACGGGTTAAGAAACTATTGTATTATGCTTAGCAAATTCTAATTGGGCCTGACAACCTTCTAGTCTTCTACTCCCCTCCTTCCGTGAGTGATGAGTGTCACTCGATCAACTGACACGATTTCATAGTCTCATTCAAAAAATAGTCAAATTTTTAACTAGTGGCATTGAAATTCATACTGAACGACTCAGATTTCATCCACTCCAGTAAATAACCTCCCTCCAGACCTGAAGACACGTCGGAACTGTTTAATCGCCTAAAACCTCTATTGTCTTATGTAACTTTCAGACATAGCTCCCTTATGAAATGGAATGAATCCTAACTCAGACGCAGTTGATATGCACATTCCATTCTTTAAATGTTCGACAAGGTACGTAGAAAATGGCATGGCGTTAATCAAATCATGTCATCTGGTTTTGGGAATGAAACCAACCCAGGTAAAATCATAATTATTTTACAGTCGACAGCATAAAAAAAATAACAATACAAAACATAATGCCTAAATGAGTTAATATCAGATTTATTTAGTCACGAGCAACCACACGTGAATAGCTATGCAAGGATATTCTACCCAAAATAAATCAGGCATCCTTCCAGATTAAGCAAGAGCATCACTAAACAAGAAACGCAGAAACGCAGAACGAGTCAAGCAGGTGATTTTAACTATGGAAGAAGGTTCTCTTATTTAAATTAGGGAACTAAACCACAGATGATGATTTCATCCACTCCAGTAAATAACCTCCCTCCAGACCTGAAGACACGTCGGAACTGTTTAATCGCCTAAAACCTCTATTGTCTTATGTAACTTTCAGACATAGCTCCCTTATGAAATGGAATGAATCCTAACTCAGACGCAGTTGATATGCACATTCCATTCTTTAAATGTTCGACAAGGTACGTAGAAAATGGCATGGCGTTAATCAAATCATGTCATCTGGTTTTGGGAATGAAACCAACCCAGGTAAAATCATAATTATTTTACAGTCGACAGCATAAAAAAAATAACAATACAAAACATAATGCCTAAATGAGTTAATATCAGATTTATTTAGTCACGAGCAACCACACGTGAATAGCTATGCAAGGATATTCTACCCAAAATAAATCAGGCATCCTTCCAGATTAAGCAAGAGCATCACTAAACAAGAAACGCAGAAACGCAGAACGAGTCAAGCAGGTGATTTTAACTATGGAAGAAGGTTCTCTTATTTAAATTAGGGAACTAAACCACAGATGATGATTGCCCTAAATCTCAAATCCTACTATCCGCCTTCCAACCATAACAAAGTACCAAGTAGTAAACCAACGAGTCAAGCAGCTTTGCCACATGCACAGCCGATGCCACAAAAATTTCCATCCCAAAGCAAAAAAAATCAAATAAAAAGAACAAGTTTACAGTTCTTCTGCCGTACAAATTAGCATGACGGAAAAACAGCAAGATTTACGGGTTGACTGTTTCATTTCTTCTTACTTTTGTTGTCAACATTCAGGTCATGGAGGTTGAGCAAGAGGTCTTGAGAGTCTAAGAAGACCTTGTTTGAAGACTGAGCGATGGTGTGTGCAATTTCTCTTGCTGCCTCAATTTGTCTCAGTGCCAGAAAAGCTGGGTTGCTTGCTATTGCCTGGCCAATCAGCTCTGCACTCTTTGCCTCTCCCTGTGTATAGATTTAAGAGAACTTAAAAGGGCTGTATATACGCAACTCAGCAGATCAGAGTGTGTCATTAGTTTGCCCTACTCGTAGTGTGAATAAATAATTAAAAAATTTTCATAGCCTGCCTACAAAGCAGAAACTATGACACTGCTCATAACTAGTATAATTTAACAGAGGTAAAAGATTCACCCATTACTATAAATAACATGCGCATTTCCAAAATCCAAAAAAAAAAAAAACCTTAACATTTTTGCAAGTGTAGTAAAAAAAAAATCAGTAAACCATAGAAAGCAGATCAAAAGATTAATTAAGTTTTGAGTAACAGAATCACTACATCTTTAAACTCGGGGCATGTCAAAAAAGAGGAAATATTGTTAGTATCTAGCAGAATATATCTTTCCAAGGCACTAATTTAACTGTTCCCACATCCCAAAGGTAACTCAAAAAATGATTTCTTGCAATGCCAAATTATTAGATACAAATTGTGATTAATTCATCCAAAATATGTCTACCTTCGAAAACCCAATAAGAAAAAAACAATCAACAAAGGAGAGAAAAAACAGACCTGAGCTCTAATGATAGCACTCTTCTTGTCCTGCTCAGCCTTTTCAACAATAAATTTGGCACGCTCAGCATCCTGAGCAGCTACCTGCTTGGCCTCAATGGCATGAGTGAACTCCTTGCCAAAGCTCAGACTGGTAATTGACACATCATCAAGAGCAATGTTGAAGTTACGGGCCCGATCAGTCAGAATCTTTCTTATCTCCCTGCTCACTGTCTATTCATAGAATTATAAAACAGAAAGTTAAATCTCACTTGCTCCTTGGTTAAATCATAATATGGAAGACATATTTCATAGGAAGGTTGAATCTAATGCACATTTTTGGGTTATGAGGCTCAATTGTGACTCCTTTTATGTTGTGGATTTGGATATAATTTAACAAGTTCACAAAGACCTGTGAAGTCCCTAAACATTCAAAATACAATTCCCATAACAGTCTAGAAGAAAATCATTACATGATGCCTACTGTCATTGCAAATCAAGTTAAAAGCCTAAACCTCAACTCACAGCATTCAGGTAATAGCATGAATACAAGGTTTGATTCATGTGTACAAACAAAGCAGTATGTGTATATATACACACACACACACATAAAGTTATAGACAAACTAATAGAAAAAAAAATTAAAGAAATTCTTCTATGCCCAATTACAGTACCACAAGATGACGCTGTGCCAAGTAAAATTAGATGTGTCCAAAAGCTACATCAGGACAAATGCTCGAACTCAAGGCAGACAATTAAATCCATACAAAACTTTGTCAAATGTTAAAATAAAGAAGAAGAAAAAATGGTACCTCTCTCTGAGTGATGAGCTGGCTAGCATTGTACTGAGCAACAACAGCCTTGAGAGTCTCATGAATAATAGAAGGAAGAACTCTCTCATTAAAGTTTTCTCCTAAGGTCCTGTAAATGGTTGGCAATTTCTCCGGCAATGGTCTTGTCAAAACCCTCAGCCCGATTTTCACCTTTTAAAATTTGTAAAAGTCAAAACAGAAACTTAAATATATTGCTGATAGTAAGGAAAAACAAAGGGAAAAAAAAAATCAAATATCACTCCTTAAAAATCAAAATCTTCCATAATTTTCTTTTAACAGAGATAGGAGTAGGACCATTTTCCCTTTGCAACTTTTTGAGAAATTAGATTTTATAATGGCAAAGCATGGCCAATTTCTTTTTCATACCAAACATTTAATTCCCATTAAATATTTAAAACCACAGGTACAACAGATTTCATCTACTTGTAATGGAAGACGTGTCAACTATTTCTAACATTTGCAGCCTCTTCAACACATTTAGTGCATTGCATAAAAGTGCTTACCAAAAGAAACATACCTCAGAAATGGTCTAGATTCAAATGCAAGCTGCTAAAAACAAAAGTCACTTTTCATGCTAAAAATTTTTACACACTTACAAAGAATGTATATAATAGACACATGCAAGTGTATGTAATGAACAATTTAGTAGCAGACTTAGTATGAGGAGCTATTAGATGCTACAAATCTGAAGATGCTTCAATAAAGAGAACTTGAGGAATCAAAGAGAGAGTAATAATGGATCCATATCTGCTGTAATGCTCGACTCAAAAAGTGCAGGACCCCGCATTACCAACCGGACACATTTGATAAAACAAACAAATCAGATTCACACCACTAATTGCATATAGGGGGCCTTTTCAATGTGGATGCAGAGTTCCAGACTATCGGACAGACGAGAGCAGAAAACAAAAATTTCTGCATTCTAAGTCAAGAATGACAGAAGGAAGAAATCAGGGTAAATACCATTTGCAGATCACGGCTACCAGAAGTGCTCTCAACAAGATGAGGTCGGGCCCGCACATCATAGATTATCGGCCTCTCAAACCATGGGATCATCAAGTGGGTCCCTTCAGGGTAAACCTGAATATACAAATGTCAACCTTAGTATTAAATTCAGAAAAGCTGTTTCTCTGCATCCTTAATCTATAAACTGAGGTTGCAAGTAATGTTGTGGGGATGTTCCATTGTTTTACACATTTACTAATGAAAATAGAAATAGATCTTCTGTCTAGTCTGTCAAAAAAAAAAAAAAAATAGAAATAGATCTTGCAAAACAAACTGGCATTAGTTGGTTTGCGCTTTGACTCATATTGCAAAGAAACATGACACCTAAATAGACACTTTGGAAGGTACATTTTCTAAAGCAAGAAAGCTTCCCAAAGGGTATACATATCATCATCATCATCATCATCATATCATAAAAAATGGTAAAAAGGAGCAAAATAGAAAGTAAGCAGCATCCATAGATAGATCCCCTTGATACGAGTACAAAAGCAGAGTGCTTTTATCAAAGAGATTGAAATAAGAAAAACCCAACATGTGATTCCGTAACAAAGATGAAAGAGATGGAAAAGAGACCTTGTCCTTGATACCCTGGATGCGATTGAAGACGATGGCGCGATGACCGCCGTCGACATTGTAGAGGCTGTTCAAGGCGGCGTAGACGGCGGCGCCGCCGAACAACGCCACTTTGACCAGCGTCGTCGCCCCTCTGGTCGGCACTTTCGGAATTTTAGGGTTTTTGAAGTTCATCCTCGCTAGTCGCTAGTCACTAGTCACTAGTCAAAAAGACGTCCAGCGAGAGAGACACAGAGGGATGTGGGTTTATGACTACGAGAAGAGGCGAGCTTCAGCTTCTTATTAGGGTTTTAGCTCTCTCACTGAGCAAGAGAGAGGAACGACTTTCTATCAGGTAGACATGTTCTACTAAACACCGGATTATACTGCTTTGCGGGCTCCACTTGTCGGTCTAGCAATCACTTGCGGGGCGAATGATCTAGAAGTTGATCCGGTCCAACAAATAGAAATTGCGTCTCTTGGGGAAGAGGTTATGAATTATGCCTTGTTTTATTTCTTCCTCCCCAAGCTGGTTTTAGACGTAAATAAAACAAGTTAACGACCTGTGATCCATTTGTATAAGAAGAAAAGGCCTTAATCATCCTGTGATCTATTTGTTAATTCACTTCATAATTCTTTCCCTTAATCCGTCACATGATATTTTTGAAAGAATGAAAAATAGTTTTCCGCTTTAATTAGCCACAATTTTTTTTTAAAAAAAACTCATAATAATTCTTCCCGTTAATTAGTCACATATAATTTTTTAAACTAAAAATCATTTTTCCCGCTAATTAGTCGCATGATGTAATTTATAAGAATAGGCCTTATTGGTCACATGAGATTCTGATAAAACAGAAAATAATTCTTCCCTTTAACTATTTATCTCTTTTTCCGTTGTTGTTCTAAGATAATTATAAAGTATAAACTAAATTTGATTCCCACATAAATTAAATTTTCCGAGGGAAAAACATTTAATATGATATGCACAAAACACACGGTAATATCCTAACCCTAATTCAATATATACTAGTTCTAATCTCGCGCGTTGCGCGATTCATTCTTATCCGAATATGTTATTAAATGGTTACTTAATGTGCACTAACTATTCTATTTTTTCCCCCCAAAGCTTACAGTGTTTAAATTTATGAGATTACAAATATTTACTCTTTCACATATTATTATTTCATTGAGTCAATGAGAAAGTAGAACATAAAAACAACAAATAATCAATAAAACATATTACAATACCTTAATTTTTCTTTCGAAACAATTTTTTTACAATAATCAGCACAATATATTACGTACCATATTACAACCTGCGCGCATAGTACCACAGTAAATTGGTCGTACCAAACTTATGCTCAAACCTAACCATAACGTAGAAAAAACATTGTAAATTATTTAAAAAATATAAGCAAACCTTCATTTGTTGTATGAAGCTCTTGACACAAAAATCAGACACCTTTGAGTTCCATGACCATCTAGCAATATTTAAAAATGATTAGAAGGCAAAAAGTTACATACAGAAATAGCAGTGTACGTAGCACTAAAACAGTCACAAATATTATTTAAAAAAATCAGATAATCTGTGAAAAGTAACAAAACAATGATTTAATAAATCACAATAGGAAGCTAATAATATGTGCAAACCATGACAATATTAATTATTTTATTCCCATTTTACCTTTGTCATATAAAGTATACACTGCGAGTCGTTTATTTAAACTTCATAAATGGAAACTTGCAAAGCAGATTGTTATTACCTGTAAGTAACTTTATTAAATATCAATACTAATATTGTTGTTACCTGTATAGCAGATTGTAATATGATAATGTGCTAATCATTGAACCCACAAACATGCGTGATTATTTGCAATTATTCCACAAAAAGTTCTTCACTGGCTTTCTGCATCCACAACAATTCAAAAGTTATTAATACATAAATATTTGAAATACCATTAAATTTCCTGGAAGTTAAATAAGGGAGGAGATCAAAGCACTCACACCTTTCTAATATAAACTTCCATCCATCTCCTCCTGCTTTGCTAACCTAAATTTACCAAATGCAACAAATCGTTCAGTTCTATTCAGCAAAAATAATCCATGCAATTATTTGAAATTTAATGTCAGGATAACAAATAGATCTGAGCAGGAAAAATCATTTACAACAGTTGTACTCTTGTTCTTAGGATTCTCTCGTTGAATGGCTTCCTGAACTCATTCTACTTAACCAAAATAAGGAGAAGTAAGAAAAAGGGACACAAACCCCATGTTACACTAAACGAACAGTAGAACAATAAAATGCCGAAACTTACATGAAAATGAACAGTAGAGGATGAATAACAACTAAATATAATAATAAAACAGATCGGTCAGAAATCAGACCACTTACGTAAATAAAATTGAGATATAGTCAGTTTTTAAGAAAAATGAAAGAGAAATGTAATAAGAGAAGCATCAAGGGCAACAACCATCGATTTTTATTCTATCTGAGTCTTGTACTTAAAAAAAAAATGGTGTCAGCTTTTTTGTGTTCTTCTCTTAGACTTTGGTGATTCTTTAATATATATGCACAGATCCTTTTCTTCTTCATTTTATACTTTAGTTTGAATAGTACTTCTTAATTCACAGTATAGCATAACTAAGAATATATACGAACTCACTAAAAAATTATCATTTTGAATGCAATATTCATGAAGACACTACTAATTTACCATATAATATACTCAATTTTGTGTTACCTTGATTTTCAAATAGCAGAACAATCAGAGAGCTTGGCTATAACCTTCGATTTCATCTCCTCTGTTGCCCTCTCACCTTGGTCCGACCCTCAGTGACCTTGCGGAACATGAGAACGATAAACAAAAAAAAAGTACCTGAAACGGAGGCAATAAATTAATTATTAGTAGTAAGACTCCACCATCCTACAAAATCTCTGCTAGTTTTGAAACCATGAAACAACTTTTACTGAATCTAAAGCCAAGCCAAGCCTGTAGGCAGCAAACAAATATTACCTTGGCACCAACAGTTGCTCATTCTCTTCTGTAATATGGTCTACCTGTTGAGAGATTTTTATCATTTCTATTAAGTTTATTAAGCTTGATCACAGTATTTGTCATGTTTCCTTGCATTTTGTTTTTCCAGAAATGTCATATACACGGTTTCCACAAATGTGCAACTAAAGATTAAATCCAACACCTTTTTGGCAAGCGATTTTTTGTTTGCACTGATTCAGCTCATCCAACACCTAAATCCAAAAGCTACAATTGTGCAACCAAAAGCTATTGTTTGCCCCTCCATGAACTACAAATGTGGAACTAAAAGCTAAATCCAACACCTTTTGATCAGAGAACCTTTCTGAGCTGGGATTAATGAGCTTACTCAGTGCTTTTGGCAAGCAATAAAAAAACTTCTACAAACAAAAAATCTCTTGCCAAAAGCACTGACTCAGCTCATTAACCCTAGCTCAAAAAGGTTCTCTAATCAAAAGATAACGGCGATGATGTCCAGAACTATCAGAGCACATAAATTTGACCCAAATGCAAACATTTAAGAAACCCAACAACTAAAAACATAGAGAGAGAGAGAATACCGATTTGAGGTTGGTATTCTCAATCGGATTTGAGAAAAAAATTATCGCAGTAAATAGAGCATGCCAAAAAATACGAAACGAAAGTAAAAAACATTGACAAAAAAGGACAAAAAAATCGTAGCTTTGCAGTAATTAAAAAATCATGTGTTGTAGCCGTTGTACCTTCCCAAAATCACATCCGCCTGATCAAAGAAGATGAAATCAAGGATCAAAACCAGATTGCGGTGAGAGATGGGGGATTGAATTGATACGTCTTCAAATTCAAAGTGCTCGAAATACCTACAGTCTACTGTGCCAGAGTAGCTCGAAATACCTACTAATTTGGGAAATTAAAGCGAATTAGAGAACCTTAAAATTTGGCAATTTTTTTACCACGAAAAATCTAAATCGATCACTCCTTCAGAGAAGAGGGAGGGGAATCAGGGATAGAGGTTAAGATGAGAAAACCTCTTGTCGCAGTTCCATACACAACCGGCAAGAAGCTGCCCAGTCGCGTGGTACACTATCGTCCCTTCGAAGGTGCCTCTTTTCTTCCCGGACTCGCCATAGCTGGCCAGTGTACTCCCACTGTCTCCGTCTATCAATTTCTCGATGGATCGACAGAGAGGGTGTACGGTAGGGTTTTGAAAGGACGATCAAACTCGAAAAGGGTGGGGTGCGCCGCGCTGATTTGGGGGATGGGGGCGAGAGAGAGGGGGGAGGGTAGAGAAGGAGAAGGCTGGAAGAATCAAGAAGAAGCTGCTGAGATAGTTAATCGAACGGACGTGATCAACACATGCAGAACGAACGGATACAATTGAGCGAAAAGAAACGAATGGCCAGGATGAGTTACTGTACTAACTACAGTTCCCACGTGCAAGTCACGCCGCGCAAGATTAATATGTTTTAATTATCTAACTTAACTTTTTTAGTAGCAAAAGGAAATGAGTGTGAAATGCTGTTGCAATGTATTAAAACGTATTGCCGCTATTTCATTTTATTTGTTTCTAATTTTAGTCAATTTGAGACACGGTTTAAAAGTCATACGATTAGTAAAATTTCGCAGATATTTATCCACGTGTTATCATCTACTAATTAATTAAGTATCTGTATCAAAACTGAGGTTCTGAATTTGAATTTTCAAATGTCATCGATTTTGATCATTTTTCGCACAATATCTAAATCATACTAATTAAAGGTCATATTTAAAACAAAAAACAATTTATTTAGAAAGACCTAGTGCGCTGGGTAAAATAAACTGTTTATTTATTTTGTGGTCCCAACAAAAATTAAATCTATTCTCTCTAAAAGAATGACAAAATCACTGACCATCGATACTAAACGTATACATTGCATTGTAAATGTAAATTTATTATGACGTGATATATTTTTTTATTATCTTTGTGTGAAAGTAATTTTTTGTTAGATTGAAGACTTGAAGTTGAAGTGAGTTGGTACGGTACCTAAACGGTTGGACTGCAGCACGTCGAGCAAAGGGCACGCGCCGCATGAATCGGTCGTACAAAGCAAAGCAAAGCAAAGAATACAATACGAGTACAAGACGAGCGCTCTCTCTCTGAAATCTGAAATCTGTAATGGCGGACGCCGAGAAGACGAAACCCTACGGCTTTCCGCAATCGGAGGTGGACAAGAAGTGGGACGCCTGCATGGATCTCTCCATCCGCCGCGTCCTCTATTCTTCCCTCGCCGGCGCCTTCTCCGGCCTCATCTTCTTTCGTAAGCATCTTTTTCCTTTCATCTACCATATAGTCATATAGATAGATCTGCTCACCAATTTAACATTGCTTCTCTTAATCTAGTCTGACCAGAATAGGCTGATTTCTTCTTCTTAATTCTTAACACTTCACAGGGAGTCCTACCACTAGATGGGCATCTGTCACACTTGGCCTTGGTGTAGGGATTGGTTCAGCATACACCGAGTGTTCCTACCTTTTGAGTGCTTCTCCTCCTAAGTGGCCTCTTAAGTCCACCCCATCTCTTCCTCCCGCTTCCTCTCCTGTGTCCCCTCACTCAGCTTCACCACCACCTCCTCCTCCCTCTCAGGTATGCTCAAAAAATGACCTTTTAGTTGGAACTGCCAAGGTCTCAACTGTACCCCACATTTACCTGAGAAGACACAGAGAAAACACTATTGCAACTTGGAAATTATATTTATGAGCTATGATATGTCTTTGAACACAATAAAAATCACCCTGAATCCTTGATATCAATAATAGGTGCAAGGGTTTAGTAAATTACTTCAAATCTAAAGTATCCAGTAAGGTAGAAAAAACTGAAGAATGCTTGCATAGGCACTAGTCGTACCAACCTTATTGCTATTTGTGTCTGGTATGGGGTGGGGAGGTACCAAAGTTCCTGGGGAACAGTCATAACATTTCATTGATATTTCCTTTTCAGAGTTAGATTTGTCTCGCAAAATCCCTTTCTTTGTCTTCTGCCGTCAACAATTTTTCCCGTTGTCTTATTGACATTAATACTTTGTTGAACAGGATAATATGTAGAATTACTCTGTTTATTTACCAGGATATTGTTCCATCCTTTAAACTTTTAGAGGCAAATGTAAATACTAGATATCATGTATGGCATTCATGTAGAATTGCACATTGAACACTGTATACTGGTATGTCCCTGAGAGTAGCTTGACCTTTTTATCTTTGTGTTACTACCCTCCAAAAGTACAGAACAACTTTTGTGTTGCCCTTGATGTGTTGTTGGTACATTAGATTCCTATGTAGTCAAAATGTGTTTAGTTCTTTGGATCTAATGATTATTATATTCTTTTTCAGGAGGAAAGTCAGTGAGATTGCCTCTGTTCATGGATTTTTCAGAAGTTTGTGGACCGAGTTATAATGTTTAATTTTGTTCTGAGGAAAAAGAAAAAGGCTGTCATTTTACTCTTTTTGAACTCCTTTGTCTGCATCGCATGTGAATGAGTTAAAAACAAGAGCTTTGTATTCCCCTTTTGTCAGTTCTTTCGATATTTAGGGAGAAGCAATAAAACTTGACTGCGTTGTAAACCTGCTGACATGTAGGTACACTTGCAAGTGATTTATTTTTGTGGTCTCATCTATTGGATAAATATTTTAAAACTTGAGATGCCCTCGTCTTGCTGTGTACTATAGATGCTTCTTTTTTTTTCCCCCTGAAATAGTGATGTGCCAACCAAAAATTATTTGAAACTTAACCAGCAATACCATGTTCAGCAGTGTGCCTATTTAATTTCTCAAAATGATCATCAGACATGCTTCACTATTTTTCATTTTTACGTACTGGTATATTTATTATCAAATTTCATGTATGCATGTGGCTGCTTAAGTTGAGATGAAAAGACCATTTGAGCACGAAGTACAGCAAGAAAAGGTTTAACTTCAACGCAGTGCAGCACTATTATCTAAATGGTAAACCAACAACACTTAATTCTGCCCTGAGAATCAATTTGTGCATTGGGCTTTAATCTCAATCGCATATTTTTAAGAAAGGTTAATTCATTAACACACATGAACGGTTGCGATTGAAATTCGATTCAAAATTAGTTCTCATGGTATAATTTTCCCAAAAAATAATAACAATTAACTAAACGAGAATACATTTCTTCAAAAACTAAACGAGAATACAAATTGTTAACTTTAGGATCAAATAATATTGGTGAATTCGTTCTTTCTAGACTTTGGAACGTTTGTTTATATTGACCTTTCCAGACACTTGTGAAAAGGACCGATAAAAACTAAAGAAAAAATCGACAACTTATAAAGCACATCTATGTCGCCCCATTCATTAAAGAAGAAGAAGAAGAAAGAAGAAGAAGAAGAAGGAAGAAGAAAAAAAATTATAAACAATCCAAACTCTTCACAAAATTACACACTTCCCAATACTTCTTCCCACTTCTTCCCTTCTTCCCTTCTTCCCACACCTATCCAAACGCACCCAAAATGAAGACAATTATTCCAAATTGCTTTATATTAACCAGCTGCGTGATTTAATATGTATGATGTAGATCTGAATATCTTCAACTTTAAAATATGTTTTGCAGAGTAATGGTTTCCCTCGAATATACCAGATTACCCAGAAAATTATTGAATGTTGTACTGCACAAGGTTTTGTCAAATGCACGTGGTTTTTCGTGTAATAGCCTAGTCTTGTAAGAAAAACATTATTAAAAAAATTCTACTTCTATTTGAGCTTAATCTATATTCATTAACAGAAAAGTTCTACAAAATCGAACCCACCCTTCTCTTTGTACATGTCAAGGTGAAACTTAAAATTGGAATCTCACCTTTCCCCTAAAGAGAGAAAATTACAGATTAACAAAAAGTGAGAGGTATACAATCTACGTATATTTGCTTTACACATAAAAAAAAAAGTGAGAGGTATTAGGGCATATTTCTAGCAGCCGACCATCAGTTGAAATGACTGCAAGGTGAAAAATTAAAGAAAAATATTTGAAAATATGAAAATTTGTTGCCAACACCACCACCGAGCTTTTCAATTTTCCAGATTTCTCCAACCTGTGGATGCGAAAAGAAAATAAAAAAAAAATCAAAACTGACAACTGTACCTTTGTCTGGCAAGAAAAACCTAGTTTTAATGAGCAAGTGAGAAGTGATGGAATGGATATGGAGTACTAACTAATGAAAAAGGAATTCAAAGATTTCATGATTTTACATGATCACATGTGACAACGTAGCATTTTAGCATGTGGTCCAATACAGGAGAATTTCTTTGGTATGCCCAGCCTGGTGATTTGATTACCAGTACAATTTGATGCTACCATCCAAACCAAAGTGCACCAATATTGCAATCAGCAAGCTTAACATTGTTGTGCTCGATTGTCACCTTTTGGGGCTTTTACCTTTTGATAAGTTGTTAGGCACTTGCATATAACCAGGTTGCACTGAACCAATCAGACTTGCGAGCAGGTTAGAGACCCCACACGACTTGGCAACATGTATGGTTTGACAACTTTCAATATTTTTTTCTTTGATAAAAATTCAATAATAAATCTGTTTTATTAGATGCCTTTTTTTAGTACTGTGTTCTTTTTTCTTATGAAACTATAGGTATGGTTTCTACGGATCAAGATAATATCAAGATTATTAAATAGCCCTGACCACCCCCAAACAGACCACACCACAAGCCATAATGACCTGAAGGTCTCCTGCTTGGGTCAGCCACTGACACCAGCATTACTTGAGCCCAAAAGAAAGCGGGCTAAAAATTTTTGGATATGACCCACAGTAAACAAGAGAAAGCGAGAGACGGAGGGGGCCCACCATCTGTGAGGAGATATGAAAAGACAATCTCATTCCAGGCATCAGGTACACCTGGCAAGCACCAGTGGCTGCAATCAAGAACAGTCAAGGGATGGCTGTACGTGCCGATGTGCGCATCACTTCGAAACGCACCCATTGACGTAACATTTAACACTGTAACAGGGGCCCGCATCGTGGAGACCACACTGGCTATAATGTCACCGAACTCATTTCTCTCCGTCCCCTTCGCATCAAATGATGGCTCTGAAGTCACCTTGCACTCCTTTTGGTTAGCGCCACTGTTAATAACGCATCAATATTAGTGCAAGTTTTCCAAATTTATGTCTATTACTAGCGCTTATTTCACCAACTAAACCTGAAGATTACAGGTTTTGCAAGGTCTGCCTGGCTGCCTCACATTTCTCCTATTGTGAATTTGTGATCAAAACCTGATATTTTTACTCTTTTTTGGAAACTGTGCCCAATTGTGTGTAACACAGCTCTGGCAAAACATTTTTCATGGCTAATCTATAAGACATTAAAATATTGCATGTGACCCTGAAAGTGAGAAACAACGTTAATAACAGCCCCTCCAGATCTGCAGAAAGTAGTGCTGACAAGGCTATAAGCCTCAACTTTATTCTGTTACAATGTCAAAACTAACTGAACTTCCAACCTTTGAAATCTACAAATAAATAAATATGACTGGCACTTCTAATAAGCTTCCGCAAACAACTGACACAGAAGAGGTACAACTACAACTGAGATTCTTCATGCGATAGGGTGGCTCAAATTATAACATCTAGTATGGATATGCAGAAATACCTCATTTTACAGGAATAAATTATACATGAACTGAAATTCAAAAGAAAATTACACATGAACTAACCTCCAATGGGATGGCTCAAAAGTGCGAAAGAAAATATGGGTCCTATTGGTGTTGACCGATCTCTCAACCCAAGAGGCCCATGTTTGCAGTGCCATTTCAAATGCTGAATTTATTGACATGCCTAGCTTGAGGGACCCGCCATCCTGGAAATAGCAACCCCTGTCAATGGAAACCATCGTCTCTTATAAATAAGCAATTACAGAATTAAATGTTTCTGCATTGTCACAGTTTAGTGTTTTGATCCAAAATATTTCTGTACACTAAGCTTGATTGGGTTTTGGCAGAAGCATAAAAGCTGGAACTCTCAGCTAATGAAGAACAAATAACAAATCAAATATTAATTGGAGGGTAAACTAAAGTATTAAGTATATATGATCTCATAATTTAAAAATAACAAAAAGTAACTTACATACATGTCAAAAAGTTTACTAGGGGTCCACCAATGGCCTGAATTAAACACAAGCAGATCAGAATCGATCCATTTTCGGCTAATGTCATCTAACCTGTCGAGCTTTAATGCAGACCGGACCCGTTTTGGTCCGTGCCTAGGTGCCAAACCTTGTTGCACCAAAAAGACTGATCGGAAAAATTCAACACTCAAATTGTACTCCTCAAACCTCACCCCCAAAAATCGAATCGTCTTGGAGATCTGGTTCCCATTTACTTCATACACACTTTTTGGGTCCCGAACACCTGTCATGAGCATGCATATAAACGACTCCCACTGCGTACGACTCATAGAATCTCCCACGAAAACAACCCTTTTGCCTCTGAGCTTTTCCAGGGCTTTGAGTGCATCAAATGCCGGCAATTCGCAGTCCTTAGGTTTCCATCTCCATTTCAAGTAATCGGTGTCCTTTCTCCCATTAGCCAAACAATTGAAACCCCTTTCAGCAAAGGGGCAGTCAGAACTGTTGTACAAGGGGTAGGATCCATCAGGAACCCACATTCCATCAAACACATCACAGACCTCAGTGCTTTTGGTGGTTTGTAGCAACTGAGAAATCTGCACTGGAGCCGGGACCCGCCGGGCCCAGTATCCAAACACGCACAAGTAGATGAAGCATGCGGTTAGCATGAGGATGGAAGCTACAAAATAGGTGACAACAGGCGAATCGAAGGGAGGGGGCCCAGAAGCCCACCACTTCCTGTGATGGGAGGCATTGAAGGCCCGGGGACTGTTGACAGCTCTCGGTGTATGGCGGGCTGAGGTGGAGCGGTTAAAATTGATTGTTGGCATGTGCATGTGGGTCAGTGGGTCAGTGGGTCAGGGTGTGTGATTGATTTGATGATGGGGATGGGGGCCTAGGCCCCCTCTATTCGCTTTTGATTGTGTTGTGAATGGGAAGCAGGAAGAAGGAATAGTGCATTGGTGGTACCATGGATTGGATTGGTTTGGAGAATCTGAAGGCCTGATCGGATCCGACAGACTATGGAGACTCAGAAATTGATTTCGCTTCGATTCGATTCGATTCTCAGGTGGAAGCGGCGAATGCGATTGATCGATGAAGAAAGGGGCTTCCGCTTCCGCTTCCGCTTCCGCCGGGAATATGTTTTGTTGTTCCAAAATCCAAAGGAATCAAATCAAAGGAGAAGGAGAAAGAATTAAAGAAAAGAAACGAGGTGGCTCTGTGTCTGTCCGACTCTCTTTGGAGTTGGAACCCGGGACCCGACTGATACTGATAGATGCATCAAATGCTCAAATACTAGCTAGGCTACTGATCAAAAAACCAATGTTTTTGGGCCCTATATTCCCAACTTTTTTTTTTTTTTTTTTTGAGTCTGCTCTTATTATTTTCATTATTTCGTTGTTTTTTTTTTGTTGGAACGTTTATAGGTTACGCATAAAATTAGTTTTATAGCATCCATAAATATGTGTAATGCTAGAATCAAACACGATCCAAACGTCAACTCTTACAATTTTAAACGATCAATCTGAATCACTTAATGTTATCTCTTTATTAAAATCTCCTTGAATTTTTTTAACTATTTTTTTAGATTTTTAAAATTAGAGGGTTCATAATTAATTAGATTGAAAATTTTCCAAAATTCTAAAAAATTAGTAGAAAGATTTTAATATATATATACATATATATATTGGTCTCCATAAAAATTTTCAGTATGAAGAACAAATTGATTGGTTGAGATTAGTTGTTATAATTTTAAAAATTAAAATTTAATCACGTTTGATGAGTGTACATGCCAAACATATTTGACTCCACTCTTTAGAAATATTGGTTTGTATTTACTTTTAAAAAAATAGATTTGTTTTGTGTATCAACATAGGAGACGTGGAAAGCAACTCTCCAGTCTCTAGTTACGTTGTTTGACTAAGCACGGAAACTTAATCAGCATACGGTGCGGTGCTTAATTCGGTCCTTAAACAATTAAAAAAAAAACTCGGTTCTTAAAGCAAAAATTAATTTAAAATAAAAAGAAGATGATAGTAGGTGAGAGTTGACAGTTGTTCCCCAAACTTATTTCAAGGTCGGCCAATGAATCGCTTTCCCAGAAAATTTTTCTATTACAATGCAAGCGTAAAAGTATCGTTGGTTTTTAATTACAAACTCGAGACCAATCTAGAATTATGATTTTTCTTTTTCCCTTCTTTTAATGTGACAAGGATAGGTTAATAAGATGTTGACATGCTAACAAGTTTGGGTATAATTTCAAATCCAAGATCTAAGTTTCGGTTCCTTCCTAATTAAAAGCACTGATTAATTTACCATATTTTAAGCGTTTGAGGTTATAAACTTATAATCATGTTACAAATATATATATATATATATATATTTTGAATAAAGCAATCAAAAACTATGATTGTCTGCTTTCATTAAAGCCAAGGTTAGTTTCAAGTAACAAAAACAGTAGTGAAAAGATAAAGTAATCCTGGATAGAAAAAGCCTCTATCCTAGCAAATGAACAAAAGCAAAGCCAAACGTCTCAGTCAGAGTCGAGGAAATATGTGTCGGAGTCGTTCGCCTAACTATCCACCTCATGCATTGTTTGAATCCTATCATCTGGCAGAATATCTATACTACTGTCTCAGACAAGTTCAGAACCGCTGAGTTGCTGACTGATTGAGTGTTGGATGTTCTGAAGAAACTTTCCCAACCCGCTTGTTTATCTGTCCAGAAAAATGCCAGACTAAGAGTTTTAATATAGTTTGTAAATTGTAAATCTATGAGGGTTAGTGTTGGTGACGAAACAACATCCATTTCTGGTGAGCCATGTTACAAATATTGATTTAAATTTGCTTGAATTTCCTTATCAATATTTCATTACATGTGAGGATGTCAAACCCAAAGGCAAAAACTTCACACAATCACACTACGTGAGAAAAAAAAAATCCTTACATATAACCTATTAATCATCGTCTGACAATTATGCTCCAGTTCATGATCCACCACAAAAACCACGCCACATCATTCGTGCATCTGTACTGACAACTGTAATTCCTTATTCTTATGGATCTAGATTGAATATAAATCATATGTGGTTTTGTGCTAATTTCATAGGTAAGTCCCACTGGAAAATTACTTTAGACCAACTAAATTTATTTTTCCTTTGCTATAACCATCTTTCAGGACAGACAATATAACGTGTACGTGCATAACGTCTAAAACGACCATGAAAATGGTCAGCTGCGTTAAACATTTTCGTTTTGGAAACAAAAATGATTATCTTTTGTGTTACCCGTTTCGTTTTGGACGAAACGATCGAAATCACGAAAATACACATGGACGAAATCGTTTCTTTTTTGAAACGCAACCAAAATCTTTAATCGTTTTGTTTCGAACGGTTAAAACAGTCACCATTTTCGCCCCTGCGGTGTACCCCATATAGTGATAATTTTTAGAAAATTTCCACAGTTATTAATTAATTAATTAATTAATTAACTGTATCTAATTCGTTTTCTTAATGTATTGTCTTAAGCATCATAAGACTGAAAATAATGCGGACGACCAAAATAGGAAAGAATACATTGAGAATTGTTGTCCTGCTAAAAGCATACTGCATACTCCATAATTTTGCAAATATTTTTCAGAAACGATAACTGCAATCTATAATTTTACCATCACTTTTATCACTTGAACAAACTAAACATATAAAATAATCAAAGTGAACACATACAAACAAATAAGTTAAATAAAAATAAGTTGAATATGTATATAAAAATTTGAACAATATTACAAAAAATAAAATCTAACTCATAATTGAATAAAGTATACACTAGGTAAACAAACTGTACATATAAATGAATAAATTGAATAAATACAAACGTGATAGTATATGATGGTGCTTGGTCATGCGGGAAGATGGTAGATAGTAATGTTCATTATTTTTAGCTTAGGGTTTTTTGGATAGGCCCAAGGTTGATCCAAGTTAAGTAATACAATTCTTATTTAAGAACAAACTGACAACCCATATAAGATAAGCATAAGGCCCATATTTAGCAACTTAGTTCGCCCATATATGGTGTTAGAATGGCTGGCCTAATACAACCCATGTAGATCATTGGATTTGAACGAAATAAAAGGAGCAGATTTTTCTCCAATTTATATATGAATGTACGAAAAGAAATCATATGAGCTCGTTTGGATTCTATTTGGAAAGAAGAAAATAAGGAAACAAATTTATTGTAAACAATCCAAACTTTTCATAATGTCACACACTTCCCAATATTTCTTCCCTTCTTTCATTTCCCACACCTTATTCAAACGGAGCCATATGAAAGATGAGCAAATCTTTGAAATAACGCTCCTAACCACTTGCAACAAAAAGGAGAACTCAGGGGCGGAGCCAAGGTGGGGGCCCTGGTGGGCTTGGCCTCCCCACATTTTTAAATTTGATTAATATTTATAAGTTAAATTTAGTGAAAGTATGAATAATTATGTAAATTGGCCTCTTTAAAAGAGTAAAATTTATATATTGGTCCCACTTAAGTTATTTTTCTGATTTCGCCCGGGAGAACTTTTCTCATTTCATAATATACGAAACCTCGGTTTTTTTTCCCACTTTAATAATCCGTATAAAGAGGTAGAAAACTTCGCATTAAAGATCTTATGTCTCATACTAATATAGCATGTTAGAAAGAGTGACAATTTATCAAACCGTTGGATTAAAGCCTCGACATTGTTTTGTAAATATAATATTTGTTTTCGTGTCTGTGTCGCTTGACCGAGGTCTATAATAATTAAAATGACCTTCATTTGAAGCAATATAATGCTTGGAAGCATTCTTTCTTCAACTCTCTTAGCACAGAGCCAGGCATCTGCAGACCTACCCCTGTCTATATATCTGATCTCTCTCAGGAGAGGAAACATATACCAAAACTGAAAGAAAAATACAAGCATAAAATAAAACAAGATTAATTATACTACAAAAATCGCCAATTGCAACCATATACACATTTATCACTCGATCAGTACCAAATTAAAACAATACAAAGCCTCATTTGCTTTCTTTTCAAACTAATTAAGAGCACAATGCCTTTCTTTCCTCCACCATTTCCCTGCCCTACACCACCACAACCGCTACCATTTCAAGCCCCGCCACCACCACCTCATTTTGCACCACCTCCGCCGCCTCATTTTTCGCCTCCACCACCTCACCCTTTTCCACCTGTCATACCACCACCACCTCATGTTGTACCACCCCCTCCGAGTCCTCATCATCACACGGTGATCATAATTGTGGTGGTCTCGATTGGTGGTTTGTTCCTTCTAGCGGCCCTTGCTGCCCTGCCATTTTGGTGCACCAGGAAGAAAAAGGAAGTACAAAAGGCAGAATTAGTTAATGTGGAAGATCATGTACATGTTACTGAGGCTGTCATCCCGGGCCCACATGGTCAAAAGGTGGAGCTACTGTCAATTGACGAGGATCTCAAGTACCAAGAAGTGTTTAAGATGGATCAGAAAGTTGGCAGCACGTCTAATGCCGGTGTCGGGTCGAAGCGGCCTCATACGGATGGTGGGTTAGACAGCAGACGAATGAACATTGAACAGATGACTTGATTTAACCGTTGTTTTCAAATTAACATTGGCATCCCCTCGGCACTCTCAAGACTTGTTAATAATTAGGGTGTGCTTGCATTTTATTTTATTTTATTTTTTAATTTTTTCTTAAATAATGGTTTTATTTATTGGCTTCAATGAAATTAATAATTAAGAGGTACATTGTTATATATTCATCCAATGGTGAATCCAAAACAGGTTTATTAAAGGTTCACCTGTTGTAAAAATTGGATACGTGTTTGTGACATTGATTCTGATTAAACATTTTGGAACTGTGTCGGGACAATATTGAGATTAATAACTAATAAGTTATTAAATCTTGACTAGATTAATCAGATTTTCACTTGTGGGCACTTATCTTAGTCTTGTCAGGCCTGGGATCACTGTTGTCCTTGTTAATTTGTTTCTCCGTAGTCGGTGTATATATATATTTTTCTATTTCTCTCTTCCCTTGTTGTTTTTTGTTTTAGGTGGCAATGAATTGCATGTTATCGATTTCTCCACGAAGTTGGTTGTAAAATTTGAGAGGAAGTAATTGTCTTAGTTACAATGACATATGACTATGTGAGGACTACGCAAATTTCTAGCAGCATTTTGGTCATATATATTTCTTGGATACTTTCCTTTTCAATTACATCCTGCATATATATTCTCAACTTTGCTTGTATACTCTTGCCAAAAAACATTCACATTTCTTGCTAAACAGCTGAGATTGAAGCATGAGTGCATGACATATCGTAAATTAATGCTCTCTTCTGGATTTGGATCTGTAGTCTGTACTCATCCAAATTTTAAGGTACATGAAAATAGTAATGTGAAAGTTTTGTATGGTAGTCATGCACATTTACATTGGCTATAATTAAGCGGCTGATGATGAATAATATTCAATAGAATCAGCTCACAGTACATCATTGAGAATTGAAAGAATGGATCAGTAAAAGCCGCCACCATGTAATGGAATGATCCACATTTAATTTGACCAACCAAGTCTAATCGAGCTCCATAATACACAATTTCAGAATAAAAAATGGACCGACAAAAGACTCTCTCCCATGCTTTTATAATTTTATTATTGCATGAAAATAGTACTAATAAACAATTAAAGCACAAAACCATCACATGACGGAGCCCAAAAAATAGATATGGAGGCTAATATTAGTGACCTGTCTAAAAACATGTTCAATATTGCTTGCATCTAAAATAAGAAATAAACGCTAAGGCAAGTGGAAATGTTTTATTTAATTAAAGACCTCACCTCCGATGAAGATCAGCGGCCAGAAATAATTTTCACAAAAAGAAGAGATGTTACTGTTCATAAGAAACCTAGACCTCATCTAGGATTAGTGGATTATAAAAATAAATTGTCATGAAGCTGTGCATTTCATCTTTTACGAATTTATTTCATTTTTTGTACAGGTAAATTTTCTATAGCACTAAAAACTGAGATTTTCAATGAATAAAAATAGAAAATTAACGAGTCCCCAGTGAAATAGCTATTGTAGTCAGCAGTACGTCTGAAATAGTGAAGTACCTTCTTTTATATCAATATTAAATATTTGTTTTATTTTGTCACTTTTGAATTTGCAAGTAACGTCGATATGTCCGAGTGGTTAAGGAGACAGACTCGAAATCTGTTGGGCTTTGCCTGCGCAGGTTCGAATCCTGCTGTCGACGATTTTTCATTTGAAAATGAAAATGAAAATCTGTTGGGCTTTTTAAGCTAACCTGACGGTTCTTCGTCGGAATACGACATGGATAATTAAATTGGAAATTGAAAATTGATTATATTTTGGTATTTCTTGTCATCACTGAACATAAATAAACAGTAATCATATAATATTGAAATTTGCTCTAATAATTGTTAGTATAGTATTACTAAATAAACAGTAATCATATAATCTTTTAGTTTTGGAAATAATAAATAAACAAAGGGGAAAACAATAAAGAAAAGTGAGGCGGCAGGAAAGTTCCTGATTCGCCGTCTGTCAAGAGTGAGGAGTGAAGAGTCACTCTTGGAAGTTGGAACCTCGAAAAACGAAACGAGACGGAACGAAACGCGACAGATAAAAAAAGAAAAAAGAAAAAAGAAAAAGTAAAAATCGAGAAACGCCATTTGTCAGCATGTGGAGATAAAAGGGAGAGAAAGTTGGGTGGGTGGGGTTGTGAAAATCTCCGTCCGATTCCGATATGGTTGGAGCAGCTGCCTCTAATTTGAGACGCGCTCTCCTCACAAACCCTGCAAACCCTGCTCTGCTCAGACTCACAGCCTCTCTTCGCCTCTTTTTCGACCCAAGAGGTGCCTGCCTACCTTCTTTCCCCCTTTATTTATTTTTGGCCTCCATGTCAATTTTCTCTTTTATTTTTCAGTGCAGGTTACTCCAAAATGGCTGGTGAACCACTCGACAACCGCTCCGGCTCCGGCTCCGGCAAGCCAGTTACGCGGGTCCTATTTTGCGGGCTTCAGTTTCCCGCCTCTCATAATTACACAATTGAGTACCTTCAAAAATTTCCATTTATCCAGGTTACAACTCTTTCATAAAAGTGTTTATGATTTGATTTGTTACTGCCAACTTACTGTCATGATCACAGATATAGTTTTGTTTTGTTTTTTCCAATTGCTACCGCTATCACTGTGTCTGTACCTACAACTACAATACTGCTCAAATATGAGATGATAACAGCTAATTAACAACCTTTACCATTCTAAGTGCTACTGTGCAAATGTATCCAAGTACCGTTAAGGCTTTAATGCTTATCTGACAAGGTACATTCGTTCTACATTCTGCAGGTGGATGTTGTACCACTGGAGAAGGTACCGCAAGTAATTCACCACTACCACTTATGTGTTGTCAAGATGTGCCGCTTTGACTCAGCTCTTATAGCCAAAGCATCTCAAATGAAACTCCTTATGCAATTTGGTGTCGGCCTTGAAGGTGGTCAAGTTGCATATTTATCTTCATTAAATTTTTTTACTGAAATTTGCAAAACAGTCCCCTATTTTCCTTCATTTGAAAGTTCCAAGTTGTTTGACCTGCTATTACTTCATCTCTTGTACCATTATTTGAGATTTCATATTAATCTTCGTATAGTTTAATAGCTTTTCTGCTAAAATTTACTCATATTTCATCACATAATAGTTAAGTAAAACTGCTTGTGTAAGGATTCAAAATTTATCAAACATTGCAAACTTTTGTAGGTGTTGATATAGATGCAGCTACAGAAAACAAAATTAAAGTTGCAAGAATACCTGGGAGTACAACAGGAAATTCTGTATCATGTGCTGAGATGTCAATTTATCTCATGTTGGGCCTTTTACGCAGGCAGGTATGTGTTTTTCCTCTTTTTCTTTAGTATCTTCTATTGATCGAGTTAAGTGAACTATTTCAAAAGAACCTTCAGAAACTATTTGAAATGAAAAGAAGTTAAAAGGCTAGGCTTACTTGGGTACCACACTGTTTGCATTAAAATTTAAAACCCCTTAATTCTTCTATATTTGCCAGAAAGAGATGGAGATAGCTGTGAAGCAGAGAGCTTTGGGTGAACCAACTGGAGAGACACTGTTTGGCAAAACTGTACCTTTTCACTCTTCATTCTGCTCATTTCTTTATTGGCGGATAATATAGTCTTTCCTCAAAGATATTATATCGGGAATTTTAGGTATTTATTTTGGGATTTGGGGCTATTGGCATAGACCTTGCAAAGAGATTGAGACCATTTGGTGTTAAGATTCTGGCAACTAAGAGAAAATGGCCTTCAGATGGTACATGAAACATGTCTCTTTCATCAATTATTACCATATGGTTCTCTCTATTTATGCTTATTGATTTTCTATTTTGTTTGTTAGACTCATGTTGTAGTAATGACGAAATTGGGGGTCTAGTTGACAAGAAAGGCACGCCTGAGAATATGTATGAATTTGCAGGAGAGGCTGATATAGTTGTGGCCTGCTTGTCCTTGAACAAGGAAACAGTAAGGATATCTTTTTATAAAAGTGCTCGCGACTGAGACCTGCAACAAAAGTAAAAGAAAGAGACAAAAAAAAAAGAAATAAAAAAAAATGCAGACATGGATATGGCCTCATACCAGGTTTATTTCTGGTATATGTGCAGTTGGTCTGGGACCAAGCATTTTGCGATATTTAAAATTTAACTGTATGCTTAAATCATAATAAATTCAAGTTTGTTTTGCAGGCTGGAGTTGTTGATGCAAAGTTTGTCTCTTCCATGAAAAAGGTAGATAAAAAGGAATGATGGTTACAGTACGACAAATAAATATTTAGAATAGTTAATTCTTATTATTTTTAAAATTAATGCTTCCAGGGGTCGTTGTTGGTGAACATTGCTAGAGGAGGCATTTTGGATTACAATGCAGTGTACGAACACCTTGAAACGGGTCACTTGGGTGGTTTGGGAATTGATGTGGCATGGTTTGAGCCGTTTGATCCAGATGACCCCATTTTGAAACTGCCGAATGTTTTGATCACACCACATGTTGGTGGGGTCACCGAGTGCTCTTATAGAGCTATGGCTAAGGTCTGATGCTTCTAGCTCTAATTTTTTCTTAAAAGAAAAAAAATCAAGGATGGTATAGATATTTATTATCTTGTTATTGTTCACTTTCTTAAGATGCAATACAATACATAGGGATTTTGAAATTGAAAAGTGGTGGATTAAGGGGTATGGGGGACCTTTCTTTTATGGTTATGAAATGAGAGTTGGTGCAGGAGTGATTTTTCTTATACTCAGTAGGGAATGCTGGCTATTTTTTAGTTTTATTATAGGATTGTATTACATTTTTCTGAACAGGAGCACAGCTCTAGAAACATACGTCCGAAAACGTATGTAAAATTATAGAATACTATATCTGACAAAGTCCAACATAGAATATTTGTGAAATTATATATACTTTTTTTTCTCTCTGGTATTATCGTAGAAAATTCAGAAAACGCTGGAACAATAATTCCAAATCATGTTCCTTTTTCTAATTGAACTTTCCTATAAAGTGTTTTGGTTTCTCTTGTGTAGGTGGTAGGTGACTGTGCGCTTCAGCTTCATGAAGGGAAGCCATTTACAGTTATTGAATTCGTCAATTAGTCATCCTTGTTTCCGACCTGGCATTATTGTTAGTGCATGTTTCGATCTAAAATAAATTTCATTGGGCAAAACGTGGCAAACTCTGGTTTAGGTTTTAGTACTGTTATGCTTGACGGCTTTGCAATAAAAAGCATTGGAAATATTTTTAGTATATCTGTAGATGCTCTTTCTGGGAAATGAAATATTTTTAGTATATCGATCTCCGTTGTCCTCTCTCACGCAACTGAACTTTGCAAAATTAGGCCGCATTTATTTAGTAATTCACTTCATAGTTTCAAGTTTATCCTCGAAAAATTACACAAAAGAAAAGGCAAAGATGGGGAATTCCAAAGAAAAAAGTATTGAAGCCCCGATCAACATGACGTAGACATGAGATTTCATTTCATTTCATTGGATTAGAATTGATTGGAGATGATTTCCAATTGAAATCCCATGATCAAAACAAATATAAGAAGAATTAATTTGGATTCTAGAAAAGACATATTTTTCGCTCATCTATTTGAAGGAGAAGAGGTTATTAAGGTCATTTTCTATTTTTCCTCGTGAAATCCGACCAAATTTCAATCCAATTCCCAGCATTCCAATGGGGACAAATTTTCTCACATAATCCGATCAAATGAAATGAAATCTAACTTTTTATTAGATTTTCTGATCATGGGAATTCCAAATCCTATTCCCATGTAAAAAGTTGATTTTGATCGGGGCCTTTCATTTTCCAGAAATGACAACAATTTTACATTATTAGTGAAACCAAGCTCATGTGGGTCAATTTTTCATATTCCGGCACTTGATGGACATTGTTTACAAGCATTAAATTCCTGTTCTGTTTAATAGCCAAACTAGAGTAAGATCAGATTCTATAAGAATGTAAATTAAAACTATCTTTATTGTGTTAATCAGGAAACATTTCAAGTTTGTCACAAAAAAAAGAAGGAACCATTTCAATCAGTATCACTGTACTTTAATTTGTACAATAATTGAAGGAAAATAAGAATGATTCTTCCTAGTTAGCTAATGCCCAATTTAGTCAGTTAAATATTACTTTATTCAATTAATGGGGAGTGAGGTTAATTCTTTTCTGACCAAAGCCTAATCCAAGCAAGAATAACCCAAATATACAAGTAATAAAGTGGCGACATAAATTATTTTGTGAAATTAATCTGCCAAGCTTACTGGCTTCGATCAGTTCATCTGTCGAGGTAAATAAATTGCTTTTGCTAATTTCACCATTTACAAAGTTTATACGAGACCAAATCAGCACAAGCTGTTTCAATAGTCATCACGACACATTTTATTGACTTGTCAAATTGTCATTATTCGTTCAAAGTTACATTTATGAAAATCTTTTAATTATTAAATTATTTACTGGCAACATGTTATTTTAAAAGTTGTATTTTGTTCATAAATTTCATGTATAATAATAATTATAATTAGGATGATGATATGCAATATTTATTTATCATGGTTATACTTATTCACTCGATGATCCATCATGTTCGCTTTGCATTTATTAGACTAGCCGCAGTGCCGGCTCAATGTGCGGGACAATTTTTTTTTTTTTTGATGTATTTCAAAAAATTTAAAGACTTTTAGTAAAAAGTAAGATCGCCCACCCACCGTGTGGGCAAACTTAAATATAAATATAAGAAAAATGTTGTTTTAATTTTTGATTAAGTTGCCAGTATTCATGGTTAAATTGCGAATAATTAGAAACATGACCAACCTTTCAGTATTTTTTTTTTGTACCTATAGGTGTCTTGTGTAAAGTCTCAGTATTAATGTTGTCTTTGAAGTTATTTGGGTATTAAAATGTTAAGCAAGTTGATCAAACGATATAAATCAATCAGAGTATATCAAAGCAAATCACGAAGCAGGAACTAACACTCTTTGAAGGATGTAAGAATGGAAATATTTAATATTATATGAATGATTCTAATAGTATTAGTAATATCTATTAATAATTGGTAATGAGGATATTGTATAGTTTGTCATTGAGATATCCAAATGAAAATGATATACAATTTTTTGTTTATTTAAAATGAACAATGTAAGAACATCCATAATCAACAGTAAATTCTTAAATAATTTTTTATTAAGAAAATATTAATTTTTATAAAGTTTTTTTTCTAATATACCCACACATTGGGTGGGCTTTCTGCTAGCACTAATGAAGCACCATAATGTGGAAATGAGAATATAAAGATAATAGATGTTTAGACTAAAAAGATATATATGTCTTACACGGGCACATATCATAGCACCATTAATGGTTTCATAAAGGAAATACAAAATTAATAAGAGAGCCTATATTTGTAATTAGACGGAGGAATCATATCAAATATTAATCTGAAAAGTTAAAAAAATTAATACACCGTTGTCGCTTAGGTTGGATTTAAATGTTTTCCATGAAATTGCCAGGGCGCAGTTTATGATGTAGTCATATTTCTTGCCAGATGTTCTTCAGGGTTTGACCTATATTGAAGAAAAGCACATTATCAAATTAATTTTAGAATAGTGTATTTATTAAAGTATAAAGTATTGTCTTAATCAAGTCCAAGTTTGCTGCATTTAACCCCAATTATCAAACAGTACTATAATTACTAGTAAATGGTAATGGTTGACCAATATTAAGATTTTGAATTCAAGATATGATTAAGGTCCTCAAGGACTACAATCAATCTGCCAGAAGAACTCATTAGTAAGTTGTACAACCGTTGGTACCGCCAGTCTTACTAAACTGGTACCACGAAGTAGCATATTTAAACAATGTTATCCTAGTTGCTTTTCTTTACACAATTCAATTTCTTTATTTCCTTGAGCATAATTATGGCTCACTGGCATCTCAACTGAGACTTAATTTTCAATACATGGTCAGATAAGCAATTTTAGGAATATAATTGTATACATTGAGCACCATAGTGTCAATTACCTTCAGGCGTACTGTAGTCAAGGACCTCATTAGCCCCCAAGCTTTTGACCAGGTTGACATTTCTGGTACCACAAGTTGCTATCACATATAAGGGTGTCAATTTGGTACCGTTTCGAGCGTTTCCGTTCCGTTTCGTCCGGAACGGAACGGAAACGGAAGGAAAATTGGTTACGTTTTCAGAAACGGAACGGAAACGGAACAGGTGGTATTGCACGTTAATGTCCCGTTTTACCGAAAAATGACTGAAATCAATGGAAAATAGGCTGAAATCAGTGAAAAATGAGGAACGGAACGGCTAAACGGAACAGTTTCTGTTCCGTTTTACGAAACAGAACGAAAACGGAACGAATTTCATTTCCGTGTGTTGGAACGGAATGGAAAACGGAACACCCTGTTCTGCTTCCGTCTTTAACGTTTGACACCCCTGATCACATAGTGAACCCCAAGCTTTGCCAGCTGGACTTCATAAGTTCCGACCCCACCTGAGGCAGCTGTGACCATTAAACTTAGTTTCGATCAATTGCAATGACCACAGTGCCGTCAGGCCTGCTATTGGTAACCCAACAACATCGGTAGGTGACACTTCCTCACGCCTGACAACAGTATCTCTTTCTGAGGCCACGACATATTCGGCAAGCCCACCACATTTCTGCACAAGTGTACAATTGAACACCAAAAGACCTAATTAAAAGAGAAAAATGAAAATTTCGTCAAAGGGATGGAAAGGAATGTTGGCTAAGTATTTACATACCCCAAAATGAACTATAAAGAAATCAAAAGAAATTGAAATAAGCTTGCTGATCAGGTTCAAGAACTGCAACACCATCACTTGGTCTTCTAATTCTTTTGTTGTCATAACTTTGGTCTGAACTTGTAGGACAGTGCTGAATATAGTGACCTGAAGTATATATTATTATATTACATGCATAAAGGTCTGAATTGAAGGTTAATTAATATCCTAAATGAAATATATTTCAAATCAAATGCTAAAAATAATTCAGTACTAAAAGAAAATTTTAACAATCCAAACTCCTAATTACTGGCAATAGAACATTCATGACACTAACATAAAATTTTAGGTTGTTGAACAACCAGTTACAGAACTCTTTCTAAAACTACAATACCGTCTCTTAAACCCACATAGAAAGAGAAAAATTTAGAAGCAAAAGCATCCTCTCTACTTCTTTTTCTTTTTGTTCCTTTTTGGTGCCATACACATATAGATCAAGCATATGCACTATGCAGTTCCTTGAAAAATCACAAAGGAAAGAATTAAATTTCTGAAACAAAAGACAAATCCACTAAATGTTAATATGGCTGAAACAACTACAATCGAGAATTTACAATCTTTGCGTTTCTGCTCCAAGTTCGTATCAACTCTTGTAATAAAAAAAAAAAAACAGCGCAAAAGACAAAAGCATAATACCTAAACCCAGCAGAAGCTATAAAACCAAGTGACATGAATATTTCTCCAAAAAACAATGTTGAGACATGATGCAATGGAAAAAAAATATTTAAGCGTTTTATATTAAATATAAAGAAAGCAAGCATAGTTGGTAAGCAATGTGTTTGTAATACTAACCAAGACAGAAATATAGACAAAGCATCAAGAGAGACCTCCGCTTTCGCCATGTATCCAGTAACCAATACCAAAACTGAGTCGTACGGTCGTACCACAGCTCCAACTCTTTAGTGACACCAGTAGATCAAGGTAAGAGGTACAATCTGTGAAAAGTGTAGAAGAACAAGAGATTGAAGCACTGGACAACTCCAGTCAAGAATAAAATGGAGAAGTCTTAGAGTCTGTAACTGTTCTAGTTAGAGAGATTCTGTTTTAGTACTCAGCCTAATGAGCTGACCTTAGATACTATAAATACTCTTGTACATTGTATCCAGATTAAGAGAATGAATACAATCAATTTCTTCTTCTCGAATTATCTCATTATGGTATCAGGAGCCCTCTGAGCAAACGCTCGATCCAAAAATCAAGAATCAACAATGGCGAATGCCAATACCTCTATCCAAATTAGATCTAATCCTATTCAATTCTCTCATCAAATCCACACTCTCCTTGATCAAGATAACTTCTTGATCTGGAAATCGCAGATCTTACCTGTACTCAGGGGTCATGGTCTCATCTCCTTCGTTGATGGATCGAAGGCACCTCCCGATTCTATGCTCACTGATGCTAATGGCGTTCGATCAATCAATCCAGAGTATCAGTCGTGGGTGCAACAAGATCAATTGATCCTCGCTTGGCTCCTAAGCTCTGTCACCCCATCAATTCTTGCACAGGTGGTGTCGTCAGATTTGCAAGATATAGAATAGATCCAAGTAAAACGTGTAAATTCATCCACAAAGAGTGCATAAAATCTGTTGCCTTTATTTGAAACAACTGGGGATGGACAACTCCAGTCAAGAATAAAATGGAGAAGTCTTAGAATCTCTCTAACTAGAACAGTTACAGACTCTAAGACTTCTCCATTTTATTCTTGACTGGAGTTGTCCAGTGCTTCAATCTCTTGTTCTTCTACAAAAAGTACGGTCGTACCGCAAGATGGCGAAAAGTACCAGCGGAGCAGGGGCGGATTTATTCAGAGGCAAGCCCTGGCACGTGCCAGGGCTTGATTTTCTGAAATTTGAGTCCAAGCGTTAATTTTATGTATAATTTAAGCGTTTGGAAGTTCAGTGCCCGAAATTCAGATCCGCTGCCGCGCGACACAGCGTGTCGCGCGGTACGCTGGCCGTCTGATTAAGATTCAATGGACAAGGGAGCCCCGTGCATGTAACCTAGATTGATAGGACCGTAAAAAGTGAACCGTCCGATCAAGATCAGACGGCTCGTAGTGCGCTACACGCTGTGTCGCGCAACAGCAGAGTCGGATTGCAGTGCCCGGACTTAATTTGCTGCAGTGCCTTGCCTTGGTTCTCTTCGCTCCAGTGTCTGAGCTAAGTTTGTACAAAACAGCTTTCTTTTTATTAATAGTTACCCACGTGAAGTGAAACAAAAAGTTAATTAATCATATTGATAGTTTGGTAAATGGTAAGTTATATTTTATTATTAAATTTGTATCCAAATTAACTTTTACATGAGATTGTTTATTAATGGTAGTAAGCAATCTGTATCCATCTTGCTGGAAGAAGAAAATTGAACTTCCAATTTGTCTTTTAGTTCATTTTTAAATCTTTTGTGCAACTATTGCTGAATACAGTACATTATTATTGAGTTGATCGATTCCTCAGTACTTTTTTTTTTATTCTTAAAAGATGAGATATACATAGCACCTACTCCATGAAGCGAAATGCAATATATATGTTGTTTTAGGCATTATGCAAGGAAAATTCCCATATATACAAAATATTATGAAAATTTATGAAAAAAAAGCTCAAAATTTAGTACGCTCAAAATTTCATCCAATATATAGTTTAGTGTTTAGAAACTTCAAATTTATGAAAAAAAGCTCAATTTTTTTTGTTAGTTAAATATATGGAAAAAAAGTATTGTTATAATGTCACTAGTGATTCCATTTCAGAATAAATTTTTATATTAAAAATTTAAAATATTACTTATTATTATTATTATTATTATTTAATTTAATATAAATTTTATTGTGCCTAGGTTTAAAAAATCCTATATCCGCCACTGCAGCGGAGATACATTCGGTTTACATTTTGCAAAAGTGGGGAGACATTAAGTGCTGCTTGGCAAAAGATGGAGCAGTGTGTTAATGAGGATGGTCAATTGAGTTTTTAATTATAGATATATAGAGCGGCATCTTTATAAGGCAAGTGAGCATGCGCTGTATTGTTGAGGCCAGTAACAAAAAAAAAAAAAAAAAAACAAGGTGCAATTGGGATTGTTAAGGTTAGTAGAGTTAGTGGCGTAAAGTTAGTACTCTTTGGGGTTAGAAGTCTAGAAGAAGATTTCACAATATGGTTAGTTATACCAACCTGAAGATGATAAAATTACAGATTGCAGCAACATAAATTCACACATAAAAATAATAATGGGGATCCAACTTGAAACGCCATAATTTATTTATTGATTTATTTCTGTTTCCATGAATAAATAATTGACATTGGTATCGACACCCATAACATTCGATTGTTGTTTTCCCTTATTTATTTATTCCCCGTGGGATTGAATGAATTGACTGATTTATGCAAAGTACAATCTCCTGTACAGTACTACACCAGTTGTAAATATGAAGGGAAATAATAATGAAAAGACTCGAGAATCAGGTCAACCCCCCTTGTCCTTGGTGCTGCCCACAGCCCACAATCTACATGTTCCACGACAGCTTGAAGAGTTTCAAGTTTTCAACATATAATAATAATGAAAGGATTATTAAGACAAAATTTCAGATTATTTTCTGAAGATAAGATTCCTGTATAAATCAGGAAGGATCTCTCATTTTCTGCAAAATAAATTAACAAACTTAAGGCCAAAGGTTTAATAGTGCTTACATTTTTATTATGTTCTAATTACAATTGATCTGGATTACTCGAAGCCAATCAACTCTCCTAATCATTTTTGTCTCAACGTCTACCAGGACTTTACCAATTTAGGGCAAATATTTGTTAGCGCCTCTTTGGTTCAATCTTACACTATACTACAAAAAAATGATCCAATAAAAATTTATTGTCATCGGGGGCAAATGCAAATCTAGAGCTTTGAAAATTCGAGCAAATTTGAATTAAGAGTTGTTATCCAAGGTGACAATGTGGCTACAAGCTTCTTAATGTCATCCACTGTATGAGCAGCACTAAGAGTGATTCGTAACCTGAAAAAACAAGTTGCATCAGTAATTTTATCATATGATTGAAACTAAAAGTTGACATTATGTTGATTTGATCCACTTTATTACAATAAATTCATTCTGGTTTGAAAATCCTGAAGGACTTCCCTACTCCTTGGCTTCTAGAAAAAGGTAACTCAATGAAATTGCAATCCTAGGATAGGACCTATAACCCAAGAAGGTCTTATTAATTTCTATCTAAATTGCAACGGCGCAATAAGCCAAAAAAATACAAAAAAATTTGTATTCTGCAATGATATATTCCAGTATATCATGGCACAACAGTATGAGAGGAATGAAAAGCTACCGGCATGAGTTGGGGGCGACTGTGGGTGGCCGAATTGCCATCACATGTAACCCTGATTTCAGCAGATGCCTGTTCACAAATAATATTTTTAAAAAAAGAAGAAGAAATGCCTTAGACATCAAACAGACGAAAGAAGCCATGCCTTCAAATAAATATAAACGGCTCCTTCCCAATTGACAAAATTCAATAATACCTTGTCATTTTGGCTAGTCTCAAGCACCATTTGTCTCGAGTTCACAACAAGATATTAAAAATTTAGGAGGATACCTGCTGGCAGAAAGAGCAGCTTCTTCGGTACCGACAATAATAGAAATAATCGGGCTTGAAATAGGGAGTCCTGACAAGGAATAAAAATCTTGAACCCTTCTCCAGATTGCTCTTCTCCTCCCCACACTTATGGCAGCTGCTTACAAACAAACCATCCTTCAGAATTTTCTTGTTAATCTCTATTTGGTTTTTTTTTTTTAAAAAAAAATCACTAAACCATTACCAAGTGAAGCAGCAACGACAGGTACAGGGATGGTAGTAGAAAAAATGAAAGACCGCCCTCTTGATTGAATTAAACTCTTCCATCTTTTGCTGTTGAAAATGTTGATCTCAGGTAAACCATATACTAAGAAAAATGTAGCAATGACTTATATTTAAATGGAGCTTCTTTGACCCTTTAACATACAATGATGTAGCTTTCTTTAAGGAGAAGGTTTTTGGTTCTTGGCTGAAGGCAAGGTGGAGATGGAAATTTGTAAGCAGGAAATTTTGTTATACTATTTGTGGGGAAATAAAAAAAATTGAGCAGGAAATCTTCATTACATTATTTTGCAATTGTGAGCAATCCAGGTTGTGTTTTGCTACCTCTCCATAAAGGAACTAAAAAAGAGATTATTCAGCTTTTATTTATAGATTAAAAACAACTCCTTTAGTCCAAACTGTCGACTCATTTATACCAGGTGAATCAAGGAAAAAGAACAAATTAAGGACTAAATAAAGCAAAAAAAAATGTATGTGTATAATATATATATATATATATATATATATATATATATATATATATATATATTTATAAACTACTGATGGTATTGTTGAATAGTCAATTTCCATAATTAAATATCATACCTTGTAGCAATGAAACCACCATGGCAGCCTACAGCTTTACTAAGTGTACCAATACAGATATCTATGTCCTTTTCGCAACCAAAGTATTCTCCGGCACCTCCACCATTCTCTCCACAAACTAGTGTTGCATGAGCCTATCAAGAATCATGTACAAGAGTCAATTCAATAAGCAATTGTTTGCAATTGAAATAGTACGCATAACCCCAAAATCATCACATATACCCAACAAAAGATTGGATATCCTCTTAACTCTTTATAAATTGTCCAGACTGACCTCTTTCCTCACAATTTCTCTCTACGTGAAAGGGGTAAGGAGTGTTTATTTTGGTATTCTGCTACTCAGAAAGTCGAACAAAAAATAAATGTAAGTATATTAGAGGGGCTTACGTCATCAATTGCAAGAAGGAAGCCATGCTTTTTTCGCAGTTCAACAAGTTGGGTTAGCGGTGCAAAATCACCATCCATACTGAATAGACTGCAATTTTTGGAAGAGAAATGTTTGATAGTGAATAATTGTATGTAGATGAGCAGCTTGATGATGGGTGAAGTAAAATGTTTGGACTGTTTTATGAGTATAGAGGTGTAAAATGAATAATTGACCTGTCAGTGATGACAACCTTCATTGTGATTGAGCAACCGGACCTGTCGATTTGCAAAACATATCACAAGTTGAGAATTGGCAGAGTTTTGAGAAGTAGAGAAAAGAATAGAAAAGCATATATACAAGAGAGAATGGAGATGCAGCATATCAGAATGGCGATAGACAAAGAGTTTGGCCTGGCTTTGGCGCTCTGCGAGGTGGATGCCGTCGATGATGGATGCATGGTTGAGCTGATCAGAGAAGATGGCAATGGGGTGAGGTGCAGATGGGGTTGGGGACAAGAGGGAGGGGATGGAACCAAGGCAGTGAGGAATGCCATGTTGGCGGCAAAGCCGGTGGGGCAGAGGATGCAGTGGTCCTTTTGCTTCAAGTGGGCTAAAGAGAGTTCGAGCAGGGAAATCAAGGCAGAGCCTCTGGGGCCCATGGCGTGCGCTTGAGCAGCCTGGGAGACGGCGGGATGAGAGCTGAGGCCCAAATAGTCGTTGCCGGAGAAGAGAAGCAATTTCTGTGGAGGAGCTGAGGCTGAGGCCCATGTTGCCATACTCTCACAATCAGCATCGGACGTGGATGGGAGGTCGGAGAGCCATTGACGGAAGGTGGGCCCATCTAAGGCGACCTCGACGGAGGAGCGGTCCAAGGGGCCGGGGCGGTCGAAGGTCTGGACGTCGACGTGGAGCTAAACTCTTTTGTTATCTACAATGGGAAGGGATCAGTTGACAATGCTTATCTTGATAATTGTTATCAACAATCTCAAATGGATTTGAAAATTAAAGTATTATTGGATATATAGATTATAAATATTAATGGAGGCATTGTGGCAGGAGAATGTTCTTCTTATGACATTGGTTATTTGTTAGGGCTTTTCAATTAATATTTTGCTAATTCCAGGGGATATATGTACTGTATTATAACACCAGAATCCAACTTATATTAATCTATGCTGTTCCCTAGAGTTCTTTCAAGGGGGGATTAAAGTTGACCCCAAGGCCCAATTAAAACACTAAAAGAAAACAGGTATCTTACAGCTTTCAAGAAAGAATAACTTATTTTCTTCTTTGCACCAGGCACAAGTATAGGATCCCATATTCGCTCAAGCCTGTAATGGATTCATTTTATTCAGTCCCATAATATACAAATTAGTAGGAATAAAAGAAACAGGAAGAGCACTGTTGTCTCTTACATAAAATGAAGCCTTTCAAATCCTCCACCAGAGCCTAAGCCAACCAATCCAAGGCATTGCAACCCCTTTGGTGACAAAATGCCTCCTGATGGAAGAGGCACCTACAGAAACAGAGGAAATTACATTTTTTAACTTATTATATGTGTCGTTTCTCTCTACTATATAACATGAACGGTACAATGCAATCAGGTTTCATGTGAATTTATAGTTGCAATTTACAAATTATAAAAGAGTTATTGCAGACCTAGAAATTTAAATCTGTGGTATAGGCATAATGAAGACTGATAATACAAGCATGGTTGTTATTGCTGTTATGGGAAAATTAAAGCTGTCAGTTTGTTCAATTATAAGAGCACATTATGCCACTGATGCAGAACATAAAGTTACCATTGGACATCACAAAAAATCAGTCTCTTAAATCAATGTAGTTGTTATGGAGTGTTGAAGTACTAACCCCTCCACCTTCAGATTCACTCAAATATTTCACTAACTCATGAACAACTTCAATATCTTGAGGAAATCGCTTATAGTACTTCTCATTCTGGCTAACCACTTAGTTCAAAGCAAGCTCTGTAGACCGAGTCCGCAGTGCACCCTTGTCCTATTGGTGGTAACCCTCCGGTCAAAAGGACATGCTTCAGGCCTTGTGGGAAGAAACTTAAATAGGTAACAGCACAAAACCCACCATAGCTCTAAAAAAAATGTAAAAGGGACAACAGAGAGAAGAACATAAACTTGTAAACTATTATCAATATATGCACAACAGAAGCTGTAGTTACAGTACTCTGGAAGTTGCACAACCTTAAAACAAAATGCCAAATTTCTCTTGTATAATGTAAAAATCTTTTGCCATTAAGTGACAACACACACTGTGATTCACCCTTCAAAGTATAAACCTTCTATCACTTAGCAAAAGCTGATTTAAAATTTTCTAAACACAAGGAGCTTTTTTTACCAATGTTTAATAGTCAAGGAGCTTTTATGCAATTTATGGATCGTGTAAGGGATTTGCGCCTTTTTCTTATGTACCGGTGTCCTCTCTTGTGGTTTGTAGATTCTTTGGACCCATCTTTTTTGTTAATTTTAGGTTTCAGCAGTACCACCCACGCAAGCTGGCAGACTGGAAATTCTAAAGTTAGCAGGCATCATTTGGTACCAAACCTTAATAGTGGAGTTATCACAGAAAAAGTACCAATCTTAGAGATTTGTTCTGAGCTTAATGTTTAGCAGTACCAGAATTGAACAAAAAAATGCACCAATTCTCAAACAGCAAAAAGAAATTGAATTTAAATGAAAATAGAGAGAAAAGGCATACTTGCCCTAGCACAGTCCAAGGCCAGGCATCCAGACGCTGACGAATAAACTCTGCATCTCTAACAATGTTATCTGCACGAAAATTCTTAAGATATTCTACTGTCTTTTTCGGAGTGTCAAATTGGGATAGGGATGATACCGTCAAAGGAGTTGACAAACCTGTTCCTCTCTAAACTCTAATAGACAGAGATAAATTATATAATTAACCAAAATTGGCAGATATACACGTAAAAGTAAACAATAGATGCTGCCATTCAATTTGGCCAGTGTACCATTTAACTCTTCTTATCCAGTCAGAGTGGCTGGACAAGACCTAAAGGCATATAACTTGTTTTAGTCAAAAACTTCATCATGTCATGGGTATTTCGGTGTGGTGCGGCATAGTTTGTTGGGATATGACAATCTTTAATGACACATGTGGCTCTAATTGTTCAATTAAGCATTCATTGATCCAATTTGACTGGACAACTATCTTAATTTGTGAAACTTATCATAAAACAAAAAACAATTATTGAGCAACAATGTAAAGATACTGTATGTGGGACCAAACCAAACAGTTTAGAAACTACTATATGTACCTGATCAAGTAAAATAACACGGTAACCTTCACAAGCTTTCTTAATCCACCCAATGGCTTCTGCGGGTCGCGGGCTTTCAAACCCTGGCCCACCTTGCAGAAAAAGCAAGTATGGCAATGCATGCTCTTCTTTGCCAGCTATCCACCACAATGTAATAATCAAATGAAAGTGCGAACGAAATTACCTCCAACGACCTCGCGCGCGAAAACAGAGATGGTAATTTCTCTAGCGGAGTAATCTAAGGGAACTCTGAAGCGATGGTCTCGAAGTCTGAGGTCGGGCACGGAGTACCACTCACCGGTCTCAATGCCCGTAGTATCACCGGTCTCATTGCCCGCACATCACCGGTCTCATTGCTGCTTCCTTTTTTTCTCTCTCATTCTGTTTTTTCTCTCTCTTTCTTTTTCTCTGCAGCAAACAACTCAGCCCACATTTGAAGAAAGGAGATTCTATCAGAACTTGAGGAACTGGCGGGAGATCTGTTCTTTCTCTTGAATTTCGTCTTGAGACGGCCGGACCTATGCCGCATGTGGCGAATTTTGTTATGCATTTGTCCGCCGTTAAAAAAGATTCGAATTTTGGAGACAAATGAGACATAAGATTTTTCAGGAGGAAGTTCGCCATATTTGACCAGATGATCGAACAAGACCTTATTAGCGTCTTCTCATCCTTCGGAGCCCAGAGACGAAGGTGAAGCTCTCTGTGGCTGCTTCTCAGCCTCCTCCCAAGAAATCGTCATCTTGTCTCTAGGCTCCGAAGGATGAGAAGACGCTCATCAAGACTTTGTCCGATCATCTGGCCAAACATGGCGAGCTTCCTCCTAAAAAGTCTTATGTCTCATTTGTCTCCAAAATTCGAATCCCTTTTAACGGCGGACAAATGCATAACAAAATTCGCCACATGCGGCATAGGTGCAGCCGTCTCAAGACGAAATTCAAAAGAAAAAACAGATCTCCCGCCAGTTCCTTCTGATAGAATCTCTTTGCTTCAAATGTGGACTGAGTTGTTTGCTGCAGAGAAAAAGAAAGAGAGAGAAGAAACAGAATGAGAGAGAGAAAAAGAAAGGAAGTAGCAATGAGACCAGTGATGCTGCGGGCCATGAGGCCGGTGATGCTGCGGGCCATGAGACCGGTGATGCTGCTGGCGCTGGCGCTTTCTAGGGTTTGTGGTTGTGGTTTTAGTGGCGGAAGGAATTTTCTGGGCAACGACGTGCTCTTCGTCGGAGGAAGAGTCGCCGTCGGAGGAGCGAATGTGGTGGGAGATAATGGATGATGGACGAAAAGAACGATGATCTAGGAAGGTGGTGACGAAGACGAAGGTGGTGGGAGAGTGGAGACGGCTAGGTCAGGGGTTTGCGCGAAAAAGTAAAGCTCCGTTCATTTATGCAATGGACAGCCCAGCGCACAGATCTGAACCGTCGATGAAATTTAAAGGCTGGGATTTGTTAATTCTCCGATCCCTCTCGATAGGGCATTGCTTTCCTCACGCCCAAACTCAGAAATCCACTCCTATTTAAACTAAAATGTCCTTCACTCTTTTTTATTTTATTTTTTTACTGCATTTCTACCAAGGAAGAACTTCGAATTGCAAACATACTTTTATGGACAGCCCAGCGCACAGGTTCATTCTTTTCGGGTATGATTTGCGCCCGTTTTTTCGGATCCGAAATCAAACAACCATCATAATAAATAATAAAGAAAGAAAAGGAATCGGAGATGAAATTGGAGGAAAAATTAGACTCGCGAGAGGGCAGGAGAGTTCCTCTAGCGATTTCCTTTCCAATTTCTCCTCCGAAATTAGCCTTCATGCGAGCACATCACAGAGGCGACGAAGCACTGATTGCAAGCGAAAGGTAGGATAGTCCGACGAAGCACAGTAGCCTTCCTGTGAGAAAATGGTAACTTCTCTACCACCATGATTTGCTCCTTTACTGGTAAAGTAGGGTAATTTCGTGTTAATAAGTGCACGGTAAGCCTGAATGGTAAAGTTCTTGTGATATTCTATCATGCTTCCAGTATCATGTGTGAAATCAATTTTTGCAGTGTACAACTCCCATGACCCAGTTATGTTTATCTAATAAAATGGTAAAAGATGAAAAATAAATTTCGTGTTCTCAGCAACAGTTTATTAGGGCACACCGTCTCAGCAGGAATCCCCCGACTCAACAGTTTAGTATGCAGATTTCTTTTTAAAATATCTAAGTCTTAACTACACTGCATCTCTTGAAAGCAAGCCTTAATGGTATAAAGAGGCTGTTAGACAAATACTATACTTGGTAACTATGCAACCTTGTAAAATCCAGTATTTTGACAACAAAATAAAAGCCTGGTTATGTATTATAGTTAATGTGTATGTTGATGGTGGTACCTCCGTGGGCTCCGGAGCCTTGAACCGAGCATGAATATTTGGAGGAACACATCTCATATCTGTCACCATTATATCACCTTCATTTTTCTATAATTAGGCAAAATGAATTTTCAAAAGAGGCAAAATTAAGCATTTGTTTGCAAAGAAAGTATAGCAACAGAAAAGTATCTATAAAACACAAAAAATTGCAACCACAGTTATTACTTTCAGACTGGTCAATCTCAACCAAGACCAAGTTCCAGAAGAACTTTAGACATATTCCCATACAAAACTTCAAGATATTAAGTATACTTTACCATACAAAACAATAGATCCTCTACCAACAATAAGACCACACATAAACTCTGTTACACAATCTTTTTTTCATCCTAATTGTATTGAATAATTTTTTCATTTGTAATTTCAGAATCAGCCATATGGAGAGAACGATTGGATTCCTCAATTGGAAATGAAATTTGAAACAGAAAAACAAGCGTGAAAGTTCTGGAACAGATATGCAAGAAAGATGGGTTTTAGTGCTAGGAGACAATAGCATATGTAAGCAATGTCAGGAGCATGTGTAAGGTCCAAAGACCAGTACAAATTGATCTCTCATTACCTTGGTACTAGCCTTGTATAAGTTCCAAAGACTGGTACAGGATCAGATTTGTAGAATTGATCTTTCATTACCTTGTTTAAATTATCATTTTTTTTTCAATGAAAGTGGGGCTGTATAATGTTTTGAATACTCGTGTACAGAGAAGCAATTTATTTAAAGGCCGGTACAAGTATATTCATAAAAGCATGTTAAACTGCGGTACAAGCATGTTAATTTGATATCATACAATCTACTCCAATCTAAGTTCATAGCAAATATCCACTATCCTAAACTCAAAACCACATTTCACCCATCACCACTTGAGCACCATTGCATCACATGATATTATAAGATTTGAAATATCCACTATAAAGTCAAATATACAGATTTCAACCAGTAAAATAAAATTCTGAAAGCCAAAATAAAAAAAAGCAAAAACCAGTAACTTATATCTAAAAGAACTAACAGATGATACACTAATTACATCATTCACAATAAGGAGAAAAGTCCTCCACAAAAACTGTTAAAAGCTCAAGGAACAATAAAGGAAATGACTGTCGTCAGGAAGCATTCGTGTGACACATATTTAGCAGCAAAACTGCATCTCCACATGGCAACAATAATCTTCCCATATGGAAAATCACAATACTTCATCAAATACTTCCTCATCCTCGGTGCTCGGTAGTTGGCCGAAAGCAAGAAGGCTCATATGACGGGTCCCTCTGGAATCATTGCTCTTACTGCCTATAGATAGAAAAGCTACTTGTAAATACAATAAGTAAAACTTTTTCTTTCCTGAAAACATCAACTGCACAGCTCTAGTTGTGGTATATACTTGACACGGCTAGATATACTGGTACATGTGAAAAAAATAAAATAAAAGCATGATCCTGAAGTAGTTACTACTTGACAAGAAAAGCTTACAAGTTTAGTGACACCTTCTCCAAATATGATTTCAAATTCAGCTTGCTTGTACGGCCTGGAGACCTGAGCAATAGGTGAAATAAAGGTAAAGAAATCATGAGATACTGCACCATGAGATACTGCACCATGTCAATTGTACGAGCTAAAAAGTTGTTGCTGGACCACTTTCTCTAAATTCCATGTGACCTGAACCAAGGATTTCAGTTTATACAATAAACCAAAATTACATTACATGTACTGTGCAGTGTTGCCAGTTCATTTAAACATGCAATCAAGTCATTAAGTAACAGTCAATTATGCAACAGTTCAATTCAACTTAAAATCAGTTCTACATCAAATATCTTCAACTTGTCAACAAAGCCTAAGTTTAACTTCAAATTGTCCTCAATTGATCCTTCAGTTGCAAAGTTCAATATGGGTCTCAACAGAAAAAAAAAATCTGACAAAACAAAACCTTTGTAGATTAAATTGGAGATGAAATAAGTATCTCACTTACCTTGTGTGGGTCTAGGAGACGGCGGAGAAGTAGGTCGACGTCGGAGACATATTAGAGGGAGAGAGGTGGAGAGCGGAGGAAAGAGAGAAGCGCGTTTTTGAGTTTCCACTCGTCGAGGGGTCGCACGGTCGCATCAGCACAGAAGAAGGTTGGATTCGAGCCGTCGATCGTTTCCTTCCCCTCTCTCTCTCTCACTTTCTCTCTCATTTCTCCGATTCTTTTCTTTTTTTTTTTATGCTTTTTGGATAAGTCCAACGCACAGAAACGGAGCCAATTAAAAGTTTTAAACCCGATAAGGCGGATCGAGTGGGATCGGTGAATTAACAAATCACAGCCTTTGGATTTCATCGACGGTCTAGATCCTGTGCGCTGGATCGTCCCGCGCGGCAGATCCAGGATCGTCCCGCGCGGCACAGGATCTGGATGCTCATTTATGAGGGTGAGGGATCAATCAAGCGCTGTACATCCAATCGTCTATTTAGATCGGATGTTTAGGGACGAGAAATGCGTTGTCCATTTAGATCGGACGGTTAGGGACGAGAGATGCGTTGGATTAGATCCAACAGTGCGCGCGATATGAAAGAAAAAGAGGCGTAAATCTTCTACTTCAATTTCTCAATTGTCCAGCATATTTTATTCTTCGTAATATCAATATGATGTTTTCAGCTTTTCCAAGTGATAATTTTTCAAACTCTGAATCATTTATTAGGTTATACCATAATCAGAGCTTTTATTTGTTTGTTGCATTTTGTGCCACTTAGGACACAAACTACTTTTGTTATTACATGTTGCACTCTCCATTTAATATTAATATACATACTTGAAAAATAAAAAGAAGAACAATCTGTGCTGCAACTATTCATTTGTATTCTAAATTTCTAATAAAAGATTACCATAGAATTAGATGCACTGATCTATTATTTGGGTAAACAGCTTAAATGCAGGACCTAATTCCGTTGAGACATGACACCGTCAGTTTTTATGACTTTGCGCATGTATTCAATCTAAGAGCTAATATAAGCAAGGAAAAATCATTATCTGGATCCTGCATTGTACCTAAATTATTTATCTGCCATCTTTTAGAATAGGTGTGACTATAGAAAGGTTCAACTATAACAGACTACCTCTTTCAACTATTTATATACGTTGAATTGAGATTATTTTAGTTTAGAATAGTAAATAGTTGTATATTATTATTCAAAGTGGATAAAAAAAGTTGACAAGTTGTACAACTATCATAAGACAATTAAGGCTAAATTGGGTTATCTTGAGCATTATCTCTACTCAATTATTTTGAAATATTTATAAAATTGAGGGACTGTTCATTTTTATTTATAGGATGATTAAAGGAAAAAAATTATCATTATGTTGATCGCGCAACGTGCCAAATTAACACTAGTTGCAATAAAAGTCATAAATGAAATGCAAAAGAAAAGATTACAAATACAGCGAGCTTTTAGACAACATTAAATAGTGAGAGTTTTTACTTAATTTTCACAAAGATTCCCAGCATGTCTAAGGGACAATCCCATTAAATTCCAACAGTTTAATTATATTCGTCTACAATATGACAAATCAAGTTTTCCCCATCTAATTCAACTATTTTAAAACATGGGCCTTTTTAGATGATCTTACACTAGATAAAGTGGTAAAAGAATATGTTAGATTAATTTAGTGAAGTGGAAACAGTTGTTGAAATAAAAAGAAAAACAATGCATCAGCAAATTAAGTCACTAAAAAAATTCAGTTTATTTTCAAACCCGTGTTCAATGATATCTTCAGTCAGCAACTCAACATACATTCTTTCCCAGCAAAATAAACAACAAGTACATCAGCAGAGTAGACATGAACAAAGGTGTTCCAACAAAGCAAAATTAATTCCTTCTAAAACCAATAGCATAAAACAAACAAAAGAAACTGTGAGTGCTGAGATGAGGAGAAAGAAAGGCTTGAAAACCTTGTTAACATTCTAATTGTTGTCATGAGGCAAGTACCCAACATGCATCTTCAGAAGCATTTCACGTCCAATTCTGGGGTAATTACAAATACTGTAGCTCAGCTGAAAGACAAAAGATTGGGTGTATTGTATTGATCAACAATTAATAAATACTCTCTTGAGGCTCTGAGAATTGATAGAGGAAAGCCCCATCCCCATGCATGATGCAGCATATTGAATGCCATGTGTGGCATCTAAGCATCCCGCATCGAATTAACTACATCTTCTATGTACAAACAATAACAAAATTCTTACAAATCCAAGCCCTGACTGATTTAATTTAATAACGAAGGAATGAAACGACGCATATTGAATGGCAATCCATAGAACTCCTCGTTTCTGCTATCACCTCTGTAATTGCGAAAAGGCGCCCACCAATGCATACCCCGGTCCCTGCCGGCTTCTCTAAATTCCAATGAGTTGTCCAAAATGACAGCCACTATTAATGCAACTGTTGGTGGGGAGGCGAATGTGGTATTAATCCAGTCATTAAACTGCATACAGTACAAGTAGGCTATGTTTTAACATTAACAATGTCATCTACATTATAACATCACTTTCTATTAGCATTCCAGTATTGACCCTAAATACATTATAACCCCAGTGTATCCTTTTCTCTGTAAAAGTACCAAAAAAAAAAAAGCGAAAGAGTAAATATTCAAATATATTTTTGAACAGAATAAGATACATAACCATTCTTACTAACAAATAACAAAACAATACATATAAAACTATAAAAAATAATAGCACTCACACAGAAACAGAAGAACCAGTTAAAGAACCGCATAGCCCATCTAGTAGACTACTCAAACCCTACATTTGTGCATATTAAAACAGAAAAAAGGGTTACTACCATAAATGTAATAAACAAATAGATGAAGCATAAGTGGAGGAACTTAAAAGAGTGTCAGTACATCCTCGGTAAGCCATAATGGTATTACAAATTTTGAAGAATATGAGAGCAAGTTCTAGATTTCACATGGTGCTCGTGCGCATGCAATTAAGAGAAAAAAATCATTAAATAATAAAATTAATAAAGGAAAGAAAATCCCTACTTGGCAGCCAATGCCTCGACTCAAGACAGGTACGGGAGGTGTTGTAGCACTGGCAAGTCGAGCTGCTGCTTTAAATGCTCCAGTTGACTAACAAAAATAATAGAGATAAAGAAAAAGGTCAAAACTAAAGATATATACAAAAAAAATGCAAAACTTGGTGAAATAATTTCTCCTTAAAAATAAAAAAGGAGGTACCTCCACCATAGAAACCACGACAGCAGCCATCATGCCAAAACAGTGTCCAGCATTGAAGGTAGGTGGGCCCCACTGAAGAGGGTAGGGGATCTTTATCCTTTGGAAAGTTCCCCATTATTTCATTAGAATATAATTATGTTTAACATTTAGTATAAAATTTATTACTAGAACTTCTAAATAAAAAGTTATTGCACTAGCAATGACATGATCGAACTTTGAGATGGTACATTTTCTGCATACACAGCAATTTTTTGTTGGGTATATTATCACATCATCATCAGATAGGAATTTTTAAGAAAGATCTAGTCATTAAAAGTTTGTAATCTTTGCAACTGAAAGTGCTCATTGGCTACCTTGATAAAATTAAATAACACTACACTCACTTATTTGGCCCCCAGTTCTAGTTTCGGCTCTGCCCCCGATAATATAGAGGATACTAAAAGGAATATAAAGATGTATTAGTATACTAGAAACTAACCAAGGCGCCGAAGAGATGAGGTTGGCTCGGTCTGTACGGCAGTTGATCTGAGTGTGCAAAGGCCGATTTTTGTATGCACCACCTGCCGTTAATATATGAGCATAAACCCATACGAAGGCTATCGATATTAACAAGGCAAATCTCTCCAGTACAGGTATATGCCTTGTGTAAATCCATTTGAAATACTAGAAAGAAAAAGAAGTTACAATTAGGTGATAATTCAGCATAACATAAAATTACACAGAAATATAAACTTTGAATGCATACTTATGCATAGATCTAATTATACATCTATTGACTAATGCATTTGTATGCATATACTAAATATGATGTATTTCTTAGCAGGTTTCTAATGTATATGAATGTAGAAAGAGATAAATGCGAACCTGAGATAAGGCAACAAATAAGATGAGCATAGGAAGACCAATCTCCACACATCTCCCTACCTGACAACAATTCACGCAAATTTGTCTCCATATCATCATAAATTCATAACTTGAATTGGTCAACAACTACCACATTTTTCAAATTTAGCCAATCCTATCTACATTGGACTTCTCCATTTCAGACAAAATGGAGAGCAGAAATTTGGGTCCTCCTTGCATGACCAAAGGACAATAAGAAACAACCATATTAATTTATCATGTTGGTCATATAGTAAATATGTCTAACAAGGAGTCAATACCAGGGTCCCCACAATTAAGTGCACATGTAAGATGCAAGCAGTAAAAGATGTGAAGAGGGGCAGAAGTGGTACCACAGGGAATCCTCTGTCAAAAAGGCCAAAACCAACCAGCGCAACCACCGGTACCATTCCTAATGGGCTGAAGAACCTGAAAGAAAAGTTATCACTTACCACATTTGATACTGACTTGCTGATATAGCTATTATTATAATTATCTAATTATTTTCAAGTCATTACTATTAACAGTGAAATCTCAATTTTCTCAAAATAAGAATAAACAGGCATATGAGCAAGTAAGATTGAAATATCACAGCACATCATTTTCAGCAACGATAGGGATCCTTTGGACGTATGTAAGATGCTGCCTTTTCAAAAAATGTGAGAACACAATTAAAGGTGTGGTGCCAAAGCCCCAACCCAGGGATAGCTTATACCAACTAATGATTGGTTATCTGGTCAGAGATGCTCCATCACCATTCCAACATATTCCATAAAAATCAAAGAGCATCAGTCAGAATAATAACACAAAATAATCAGTCAAAAATCGATATTTTTGTGACAAAATCAAAGAGGACAAGTGAAGTAACACAAAGTAGCATCAGTCAGAATAGTGGTCATATTTTCAAAAGGCGTGTACCGGTCAAAGAAAGTGAAAACATTGAGCCATTAGGTCCATAGCCTTAATTGATATATTTCTGCTCCCCACATTTCCAAATTTGCAATTAGATGCACAGTTTCAGAATTTTTGAACAACCACACTGTTCCCTGCTTGCCATCAGTATGGAACATAGTTGATAGGTAGGCACCAAACAACAGTTGGAAGATACGCTTTGGATAAACATTGTGTTGCTTTCAGATAGTAAAGAACAAATATCAAGTTCGGCAGGTTCATTAAAAAAACTGTAAGTTCAGGGCTAACATGAAAGTTTTTTTGTTGGATGGCAAAATCAAATGACCCAAATTATTGTGGTTCAGAGCTTGAGGACCATAAACCTTTTTAGTCCATCTAAAGTTAATGACATGAACACAAACTCAGAAGTATAGATGTACCTAGAGCAAATACCCCATAATTGGCTAAATCCAAGAATGATTTGAATGCTAGAAGAGACTATTAAAGCACCTTGAATAGCTCTCATCGTTTCACAAAATCTCTGTGCACACAATTAGAGAATGTTGATTCAAATTTATAATTACTACTTTTTACTGTGTATGGGCGTGTGTATGTGTGTGGATGGGTGTCACGGAGAGAGAGAGAGAGAGAGAGAGAGAGAGCTTACTTGATGATCGTCAGGTATATTAGCAAGAAAGGAGTCATTAATTATTGAAACAATTGGTACAACAAAAGCAAATGAGCCGCCTATCACGGTTGGGAGCCTGGTACCAATGAGAGTTTGTAGGAGAGTGTTTATACTGGTCACAAATAGTAGTGTCTGTACAACTCTTACCTTGTCATACTGCACTCTTATTCACTAAGTTAATTTTGAAAGAAACAAAATTGCACAATTTGCAACAATTGGCCCCAATATAGCAATATTTATTTTCTCAAGAAAAAACTTCTACGTTGTTGTGCAACTCAGCGTCAATTTAATCAAAATTTATCTTCAACTTTTAAATATTAGAGAACAAAATGGCAAAGGGATCTTACATCAGAGCCACCCATGAGAGGAACAAGCATAGTGCTGAAATCCCAGAGCTATAGCTTCCCCTACAATATTATCAAAAGAAATTCATGAATCTTAGCATTATTATATTTGGAGACCACAGGTTATTAGTAAGAAATTACGGAGTAGAGAATCCCTTTGTTGGTTCTTTAATATAGGAATTGGGATGTTAAATCAAGAACTGGAATGCTCAGAAGTCAGAATTGACAGTATGAACAAGCACAGGAGAAACCAAATAATAAAATTGAGAAACGAAATGAGAAATAAAAAAAAAAAGATTACACCAAGAGGGATTGGAGTCGATGCAATACTCGAGACCTTGCAATTGATCCATGGGACGATAAAAATGCATGGGTTCCTCTGGTTTGAACTCCGCCATATTCTTCACAGATTTTAGAGTCAGAACTGAAAAGCAACAACGTAGAAGAAAATATAATTAAGAGAACTTTAGAATTAGCTTTAAATTAGAACGTAGTAACAAAATTTTGACAAAGATGGAAACTTTGTCTTGTTATTTAGTTGTTACTTACCGAGGAGAGGAGGAAAAATGATATTTCTTCCGAGGATACATGGACAATGACATGGAGGTGGAGGTCAGGCGTGGGAGAGAGGGAAATGGGGCGGGTGGAGCGGAGGAGGCGCTTGGAGGCCAGGTGGGAGAGAGCCCGGTCGACCCACGAATCCCATTGCGACAGCTGAGACATTTCCACAAACACCTTCAACTTGGTTCTCTTCTTTCTTTCTGGTCAGTTACAAGTTACAATTTGAAGACGGCACACGCACAACACAAGGTCAGTTGCAAGTTACTTGGTGCTCGGTGGTTGGTGGTAGGTACCGCTGTCAATACAAACACTGATTATACCGATTATACCGTGGCCGGTGCGGTGCCTTTTCGCAAGTCGCAACTTTAACGCTGTGCTCCAGGATCCTATTTTGGAAGTAGAGGAACGGAAGGTAAGGGATAGAGCAGCTGGTTACTCGCTCCAGCGTCAAAACAATAGAGGAACGGAAGGAGAAGGAAGGTGCGCCTGTTACTCTAAAATTTCAATTTTTGTTACTCCCAAATCGGAGTGTAAACAGAGTAACATCTGTTCAATTACATAAATGACCTCCAAAGCTTTTGATATATACATGGTCTCAAGGGTAAAATAGTCATCTCAAGTTATTATTACTTTTTCCTTTCTCTCCCCTTGTAAATACCTCTGGAGCAAGTAAGATGGTTTACTCTAATTCTTCTCTCACTCTACTCTTCTTCTCCTGACCTCTCCGTCCCCTTCCCTTCCTTTATTATGCTAGTTCTGGAGCACAGCCTAACGGAACAGAAACGCAATTACGTTGTAATGTTATATCAACCAAACATAAATAAACGGAATGGCCCGCTTTCGCTCCGTTGCCTGTTGGCCATCAACAATCCTAAATTCCTTTTCTTTCCGGGAGAAGTGTCATCGGTGTTGTGTGTTATAAATGTTCAGTTTAATAATAAGAAGTGTTCAGTTTAATAATAAAAAATGTTCCGTCAGAATCGCGCTAAAATCAGAGTCGCGAGCTGTCAAGAGGTGCGCTACGAGATAGGTAGAATCGAAAAATATTTAATTTGAACCAAATCGGTTCATTTTCAATTTTAAGTTTTTCATGTGTTTTTTGTTCGGTTCCTGACCCAGTTGCTTGGTTTTTTTTTCTTATAACAGTCATATTTCTGTTACAACTAATTGAACATTTATATTTAAATAACTGAACATTTATACTTATTAAACTGAACATTCATACTTACTAAACTAAACATTTATACTTAACAAAATAAACATGTTTGCTCATAATATTTATATTGTCTGATGCAACTAACTGAACATCTATACTCAATTAACTGAACATATGTATTGACCAAATTGAACTTTTGGCAAAAAAAAATAAAAAAATCAAAATGAACATATTTGGTCTAGCGAATGCTTATAAAATAATTAACAATTCTACTACAAAGTGAAAATTTGTACCTAATAAAGTGAACACTTATAAACGAAATGAACAAAAAATACGCACTAGGTGAGTAGAGAGGATGGAGCGTTGCTCTGACTTTCGCTGAGGCACTGTGCAGTGCGATGGCGCAGATGGCGCGGAGTGCGATGGCACTAATCAATTTCCTTCCGGGATTGATATGCACCATCCATAAAAAAAACCATCCAAAACATCCAACATGCCAGATTGGACTTCAGGGTCATTTTTACGCTTGATGACGTCATCAAAATTATTTCGATTGAATTTTTTTTTTCACTCTGACGTCATCAAATGGAGGAATTTTTGTGTTTAGTTAGATGCGTCAAGGGATGAGTTAAACTAATTAAGTGTTCAATTAAATGCAGTGACAATATGAAGTTTTAGGTTTTTGTGTTCAGTTAAACATCTCAAGGATTAATTACATGAATTATGTGTTCAATTAGATGCATCTCAAAATTGAAATTTCGTACTTTTGTGTTCAGTTACACACATTAAGGGATGAATTTAAAGTGTGTGTGTGTTCAATTAGTTGCAACGGAGATTTGATTTTGTAGTTTTATGTGCTCAGTTCATCACGTTAAGGGATGAGTTAAATTGAGTTATGTGTTCAGACAGATGCATCGGTAATATGACGATTTACTTCTGATATGACATAAATATGAACATTTAAAAACACTTACAATAACAAAACGAAGAGACACAAATATTAATTTAATAAGAAAACAACATAAACAAATTGAATAAACAAACTAAACATTTATAGCAACAAAGGGAACATTTACGACAATAAACTGAAAACATATATAACTTTCATAAGGAATATATAATGATTCCTTCGATTCCTTCTGCACAACTATTCTCACCATGTCCTGTAATTCCTACACAAACAAAACAAAGTACAATTAAGTTCAATTACTAATTAAGTGCAGTTATAATATTTAATCATTTCAAGTCATGTGAGTTTTAAAAAATATATATGATGAAACAAGATGATTTCTTAGAAATACTAATTAATACTGACGTAGTCAATATTTATTGTTATTTGGACCGTACTTAGCACTTAAAATAGACTCAAACCAATAAATTATTTGATAAATTGCTATGTTTTTCCAGGATTTGGTTCTGCCGTCGTTTCTTCTCTTCTATGTACAGGTTTTTGATGATTTCTGATGACTTTGGAGCGTATAGATGGATTCCCGACGTATTACGCACGCTAGATGACTCATTCCTAGCATTGGAGGCTTTATTCTCTCTTCTGGTCGACCCAAACAGATTTCTGTTCGAATCGACCTAGACTCATGGCTATCAGGCGACATCTCTCTCCTGTTCGATCCGACTGACTGGCTGTTCGATCCGACTGGACCTCACAGTGGCATGCTTGCGTGGCTGCTTTCTCTCTCTCCTGTTCGGTTCGACTGCCCACTTGTTCGATCCGACCAGGTTTCCGCCATATTACTTATGGTAGCATTTCTTGTATGGAAATTGATCGCTATGGCAATTTCTTGCGCCCTGGTGCCCTAGCCTTCCATCCTTGCGTCCTGGAATATCTATATATACCCTGGAGGCCTGAAGAAAAGGGGATTCGCATCTCAACACCATCTTCCACTTTTCTAAGGGTCAAGTACTTTCTTCTCCTTGGGAATCATCATCCTTTTGACGACGGCAGCAGTGTTTCACGTGACATCTCCATCTAGCATCACTCCATCGCCTTGAAGATCGTGATCAAAAGCATAAGGAGTATTTGGTTTTATTTCTTTATGTTTTTATCTTGTGATTTGATGGGCTTGTATCTTTATTGTTGTTTAACTCTTGTTGTTTGCTTTGATACTATGTTAGGCTAGACCCTTTTATAGCCTTAGGATTAGGAGAGTAACTCTATGTTTGGATGAAGTTAGTTTGATATGCTATGAATTGCTATGTTTTGAGACCTAGTCTATTATGAATTAATTAGTTGCTTGAGTTAATTACTTGTTGAATTCTCTAATTACCTTCTAGTTGAACAGCTGCTTCTAGTAAGTCTAAGTTAGGAATAGCAAGTCTAAATTGATTTAAGTATTTGGAGTAAATCTTAGAACCGAAAGGGGAGATTAGTCTGCATCAAAAGTGCAACTTTTAGATTAGTACAAAAGACTTCTAAATACTCCTAAGAACTCTGATAGACTGGTTTAACAAATTGAATTCTATACCAAAAGTTGTGAACCAATCAAGTTAATTAGGTTAGATTGTGAACAAACCAGAATCTGTTCCAACAAGCGAAGGCTGAGGTTTAGATTAGCTAGGTTCGTCCATTTAAACCTATCTCAAAACATTAGTAAACATAGTAGACAAACCCAACGCACCCTTACCCTCTGGTCGAACCGAACAGAGATCTGGTCGAACCGAACAGGACACTGTTCGAATCGAACAGATTGGTGTTCGAATTGACCAGAAGGTTAATTGTAGTTAAATTGAGAAATTAAAATGCGAAAGTATTTTGAGTTTCTAATTTAACAGCCAAACATAGATGAAATCCAATTCCTAAGGCGCCTAAAATTCTGTTAAGACCTCAAAAGACTTTACTTTAATATTTTACTTTAGTTTGTTTTATTCCAAGTCCAAAAATAACCAAAAACATTTACAATTTAAGCACTATTTAATTACTCAAAATCCCATAAAATATTTTCATCTAGATTTTAAGAAAAGACAAGTCCGGTATTCATAGATCCGTCCCTTGGGTTCGACCCTAAAGCTATATTCTGAACGATTAGTGAGGTTAGCTATAGGTTACAAATTTATTTGATTCCTAGGTTAAATTCCTTCATCAAATTGGCGCCGTTGCCGGGGACGGTGTTGATATTGGATCCTTGTCTTAGTATTGAGAGACTAGATCTTTTCTTTTTCTTTTGACACGTACGTTTTCTTCTCTCTTAAATTTCAGGACTGGCAGACAATACACAAAGGAAGAAGTCCCCTCCTCCGAGGATCAAAGATTTTCTCCGAAGAATAAACGAAGAAGCCAGATTCTCCTCCTTTAGTCCTGTTCGAACCGACCAGGGCTCTGTTCGATCTGACCAGCACCCCGAACAGCGAGAAGAAAACACTGCGATGGCCGACCAACTCACTCCCGAGGCCATTGCCCAGCGCACACAAGAACTGGAGAACCTCCGTCTCCAACTCGAGCAAAGAGAGGCTCAACTCGCAGCAGAGCGGGACGCTCTCACAGGACAACGAAGGGAATTAGAAGACGAGCGTCGCCGCTGGACCCAAGAGGACGAGGCTAGCGTCCACAACTCTGATGATGAGGATGGCCAAGGCCGTGAAAGGACACTTGGAGAATACGGAGCCCCGAATGCCAAAGATGTGGGCGGGCCCGTGTTGATTCCAGGCATCGCGGCCAACAACATGCTAATCTCTCCAAATCATGTCTCACTAGTCCAACAGACTCCGTTCTACGGAGATGACAAAGAGGACCCTCATGCTCATTTACAAAATTTCATTGATTGCACACGTTTGATTAAAATTAATGGGGTTTCTCAACAAGCAATTAGGCTGTTACTGTTTCATTTCACCCTTAAAGATAGTGCCCGCAAATGGTATAAGACTTTGAAAAAGGGTTCAGTTCGGTCTTGGGATCAAATGGCACAAGTTTTTCTAGAAAGATACTTCTCAACTGATAGGTCTGATACAATTAGGAGGGAATTGAACAACTTTGCCCAAAAAGATGATGAAACAATGAGGGACGCTTGGGAGCGATTTAGGGATCTTGAAAACTCATGCCCACACCATGGGATTCAAGACTGGCTTTTGATTAAAAACTTTTATAGCGGTCTATATGACAATATCAAAATTAATATTGATTCACTTTCAGGTGGGGCATTCAAACGGCTTGATGCGACTCAAGGGCGAGACCTACTCGATCATTGCGCGCGGAACTATACATGGTATCCAATCCCCAACCCCCGTCGCTCTGGCCATGCGAAGCACCAAGTGCATGAGATCACTACTAGAGATGAGAGGATTGCTGAATTGGAAGCCAAGCTAGCATCTTATCAATCCGCCCAAGGGTCTCATCTCTACTCAAACGAATGTGGTGCTTGTGGCGAAGAAGGGCATAAATCTCCCGATTGCCCCCTTGCTAAAATCAATGATGACATGGCTCAAGTGAACTCTTTGAATAGCGAACCTTCCTATTACCCGAGACATATTTTCAACCGGAGCTATTCACTGGATGAGGGTGAGCAAAGAAATTGGGAGCACATGAATGACCCAAATCTGAAGAATACAATGCAAAAATCCACTCTTGACCGGCCCTACCAACCCAAGTACAATTACAAGGGACAGAATCAGCAGCCCCCTAGGCGAGATCAGCAACCTAACAACTCTAATGGACCGTTTTCTAGGAAATCAGTCTATAATACAGACGGGGTTCCTCCGGTTGTCCAAGAGTTCATGCATCAGCAAGGCAAATTCAACCTGATGATGGCCGAGGGGTTGGATGAGCTCAAGGCGACCACAAATGAGTTAAAGGGTAGTGCCGCTTCCTTGCAACGCCTGGAGCGAATGATGGAGCAACAATTTTCTAGACCTCAAGGGAAGCTTCCAGGGCAGCCTCTAGTCAACCCAAATGCTGAAATCAAAGCCATGCACGTCTTAAGGAGCGGACGAGAGTATCAAGACCCTCCTATGCCGGCTGACGAGCAACACCAGCTCTCTGGTCAGATCGACCAGCCCCCTGTTCGATCCGACCAGCCCATAGTAGAGCCCGACCAAGCTGCACAAGGCCATGTGGAAGTCCAGGAGCCTGTTCGGGTCGACCAGACCACCGTTCGGTCCGACCAGGAGGCTAAAAAGGCACAACCTAAGGATAAAAGCAGTGCTGAAACACCAGTGCCTGCTTACCAACCTCCTGCACCTTTCCCTCAGCGCTTGGTAAAATCCAAAGAAGACGCTCAGTTTAGAATCTTTTGGGAGATACTCAAGCAAATGCAAATTACAATTCCTTTCACCGACGCAATTGCCCACGTGCCCATTTATGCCAAATTCTTGAAAGAGCTTTGCACGGGCAAAAGGTCCATGGAGGAGCTGAAAACGGTGGCATTAACATACAAGAGCAGTGAGGCTTTGAAGAACCGCATGCCACCCAAGCTTGAGGATCCAGGTAGGTTCGTCCTTCCTTGCACTATTGGAAAAGCCACTGTTATGCAAGCCTTGTGTGATATGGGAGCAAGCATAAGCCTCATGCCTAAGTCGGTGTTTGAAACGATTGGAATTGGAGAGCTTACACCCACGAGCATGACCCTTAAGCTCGCCGATTCCACAACCCGGCTACCCTTGGGCGTTTTAAAGGATGTCCCTGTGCAAGTTGGAAAATTCCTAGTACCCGGCGATTTTGTGGTCATGGAAATGGAGGTCGATAAAGAAGTACCAATAATCTTGGGTCGACCCTTTCTTAGAACAGCCGGTGTAATGATGGATGTCCTGGAAGGGACAATTTTGGTCAGAGTGGGGGGGGAGCGTCTCCTATTTTCAATAGATCATGCTATGAAATGCCCCGACCCCGCGAAAACTTGCTTCATGATCCAAGAGATACCCGAAATTGAAGAGTCTCTTGAGGACCAGTACCAAATAGCTCTAGAAACTTACCAAGCCTTCCTATGTGACATGCAAGAAGCAATAGGGGTAGAAGAGACCATGGAAGTCGAGGAAGAAGGCAACGCCACTCTCAGCATGGCCTGTTCGACCACCTGTTCGATCCGACCAGACCCCTGTTCGAGTCGACCAGAGCCTCGACCAGGCATGGAACCCCAATCTGGCGACCTGTTCGATCCGACCAGAGCCTGTCCGAGTCGACCAGAGCCTCCAACAGTCGAGTTGAAACCTCTTCCCGCATCGTTAAGGTACGAATTTCTTGGTCCAAGTCAAACATACCCAGTTATTGTTAACTCAGAGCTAGATGCAGGCCAAACGGAGAAGCTTTTAATGGAGCTAAGAGCCTATAGAGGTGCAATTGGCTACTCGATTGAGGATTTGAAGGGCATTGACCCCTCGTTTTGCACACATCGAATTCTCATGGAAGATGATCATAAGCCGACTCGAGAGGCACAAAGGCGACTCAATCCCAACCTCAAGGAGGTGGTCAAGAAGGAGATTCTCAAGCTCCTCGATGCGGGTATCATTTATGCAATCTCCGATAGCAAGTGGGTGAGCCCGGTCCATGTGGTCCCAAAGAAAGGAGGCACGACGGTGGTCAAGAATGACAAAGGCGAGATGATTCAAACCCGAGTAGCAACCGGATGGAGGATGTGCATCGATTACCGCAAGCTCAATGCGGCGACTCGCAAGGACCATTTTCCTCTTCCTTTTGTTGACCAAATGCTTGAAAGATTAGCTAATCACTCGTATTTTTGTTATTTAGACGGTTATTCGGGTTTCTTTCAAATACCAATCCATCCAAATGACCAAGAAAAAACCACTTTCACTTGCCCATATGGTACCTATGCCTATAAAAGAATGCCTTTTGGTCTTTGTAATGCACCCGCAACCTTCCAACGTGCTATGATGGCAATTTTCTCTGATTTTATTGAAAAAGAAATGGAAGTGTTTATGGACGATTTCTCTGTGTATGGTACTAGTTTTGATTCTTGTCTTGCTAACCTATCTAAAGTCTTGCAGAGATGTGAAGAGGTTAACTTGGTTTTGAACTGGGAGAAATGTCATTTTATGGTGCAAAAAGGTGTAGTACTAGGGCATGTGGTGACATCTCAAGGGATCGAAGTTGACAAAGCAAAAATCGAGGTGATCGAGAAGCTTGGAGTGCCAAAGAATGTCAAGGACGTGCGAAGCTTCTTAGGCCATGCCGGATTCTACCGCCGATTCATTAAAGATTTTTCTAAAATTGCCAAACCATTAAGTAATCTTCTCGTTAAAGACAATGATTTTATTATTGATGAGGATTGTTTGAATGCGTTTCACAGATTGAAGGAAGCCCTTGTCTCTGCCCCAATCTTGCAACCGCCCGATTGGTCCCAACCGTTTGAGCTCATGTGTGATGCGAGCGACTTCGCGATTGGAGCGGTGCTTGGGCAAAAGAAAGACAAGAAGCCGGTCGCCATCTACTATGCAAGCAAGGTGTTAGACCCGGCTCAAGCAAATTACACAACCACCGAGAAGGAGCTCCTTGCAATTGTTTTTGCTCTGGACAAATTCCGACCTTACTTAGTGGGTTCTAAGGTGATTGTCTACACTGATCATGCGGCCATTAGATACCTTTTGAGTAAGAAAGATGCCAAGCCGCGTCTCATACGATGGGTTCTTCTCCTTCAAGAATTTGACCTTGAGATTAGAGATAAAAAGGGCACGGAGAACTCCGTTGCAGACCATTTGTCAAGGCTGCACTGGGAGGAAGGTCAAGATGCTAAAATCCCAATTGATGACTCTTTCCCACATGAGAAATTGATGAAAATCAATGCCTGTTCGGACCGAACAGAACCTTGGTCGATCCGACCAGCTGAGCAGGACCAATTCTGGCTTGACCTGGCCCACGAAATGCTGTCCATAGAGCATTGGTCGAACCGACCAGATGCTAGTTCGAACCGACCAGATCCTGGTTCGAGTCGACCAGATGCTGGTTCGAGTCGACCAGAGCCTCGAATGATCAGGAAGATGGCACAGAATCAGCACCCATGGTACGCTGATTTAGCCAATTACCTTGCAAGTGGTGCCCTACCTCCTGAAATGAGTTGGCAGGAGAAGAAGAAGCTCAAGACTGATGCCAAGTACTACTTTTGGGATGAGCCGTACCTCTTTAAGCTTGGGATTGATGACATTTATAGGAGATGTGTCCCATACGATGAAGTTAAGGCGATCCTAGCGAGTTGTCACTCATCGGCCTATGGTGGGCATGCCTCATTCTCCAAAACAGCCGCCAAGGTACTCCAATCCGGCTTCTATTGGCCCTCTCTCTTTAAGGATGCACGATCTTTTGTTATGACATGTGATCAATGTCAAAGAACGGGCAATATTTCAAAGAGGAATGAGATGGCCCTTAACCCGATTCTTGAGGTTGAAATTTTTGATGTATGGGGAGTTGATTTTATGGGACCGTTCCCAAGTTCCCATGGTTATGAATATATCTTGGTTGCCGTCGACTATGTCTCTAAATGGGTAGAAGCAATTCCATGCAAGTCCGCGGATTCCAACTCAGTGATTAGACTCTTTTCTAAGGTGATTTTCCCGCGATTTGGGGTGCCTAGATCGGTAATTAGCGATGGTGGAAAACACTTCATCAACCGGAACTTTGATAACCTCTTGAAAAAGCATGGAGTGATTCACAAGGTAGCAACCCCTTATCATCCTCAAACAAGTGGTCAAGTAGAGGTGTCTAATAGGGAGATCAAGAGTATTTTGGAGAAGACGGTCGCTCGCACCCGTAAAGATTGGGCAAACAAGCTTGATGATGCATTGTGGGCCTATCGCACCGCCTTTAAGACCCCCATTGGCATGAGTCCTTTCAAGCTTATCTATGGGAAGCCGTGTCATCTCCCGGTTGAAATAGAGCACAAAGCATATTGGGCAACCCGAGCAATCAACATGGATCTCCTCAAGGCGGGTGAAAAGCGCATACTTGACTTACATGAGTTGGATGAGATACGCCTGAACTCATATGAAAGTGCCAAATTGTACAAGGAGAGGACGAAATTTGTGCATGATAGGAGGATCTCAAGGAGAGAATTCAAGGAAGGGGATTCGGTGCTACTATTCAACTCTAGGCTCAAGCTTTTTCCGGGCAAATTAAAGTCAAGATGGTCCGGCCCTTTCCGAGTCGTCAAGGTTTACCCCTTTGGTGCCATTGACATTTGTGACAAAGACTCGGAACCATTCAAGGTTAACGGACAACGCTTGAAGCACTACATCGCTAGTGAGGTTCAAGAAGAGATTCAAGCCATCAAGCTAGGCGAGCCGACTCTACGCAAAGACTAGAGAAGCATGGTCAAGCTAGGGACCGTAAACAAGCGCTTCTTGGGAGGCAACCCAAGGATTTCTCAACTCTTTTCTCTTCTTTATTTATTTACTTTGTCATAAAAAAATAATAATAAAAAAAAAAAAAAAATCTCAAATCCTTGGAAATTCGAAAAATAAAAAGAAATATTTTACAAATAGAGTTTAATGTTTTATATTTGTTTGTTGTAGGTAAATTATGAAGTCTAAACGAAGAAAGATGCGTTCCATGCAAGAGCACCTTGGGTTACGTGAGCCAACTAACCCTGATCGACCTCATATGGACTGCACAACACCTCAAGCAATGGAGAAATGCCATCCTGGACGAAGCAAGAGAACAAGGAAGTACAACAGCATGATGACATGAAGAGGATCAATGAAAATCACTTCCTGGTCAAGTCGAACAGACCTCTGGTCGAGTCGAACGGAAGCTGGAGAGGGACCTAAGCAGGAACTAAGCCTGTTCGAAGCGAACATAAGGGTGGTCGAATCGACTGAAAGGAGCGGTGCAAGGAGAGCCACATTTGGTTGCTGTTCGGATCGACCAGTGTCTTGGTCGGTTCGACCAAAGCAATAATTGGGCCTGTTCATTTTGATTTTGGGCTGACAGTTGGTTTTTGTCTATGTAGGGCCCATTATGCATCAATGGACGCCTCCATTTTCTGAAGGGGCGCCTTTTTCATAGCCTGAAGGGACGCCTCCATTCAAGTGCGTAGGAGACGCCCCAGGGGTCGCGACTAGCCGTTACAAGGGGGCCGTTACCACCAAACCCGACCCGAAACCCATTAAGCCTAATCAAAACCGTCCCTTACCTCTCTCCTTCCCCCACTCAACCCATTTTTCATCTCTCTTTCTCGTTCTCTTCTTCTCCAAACCGAACCAACCCTCCCAAATCTCAACTTCCTCAATTCTCCACCATTTTAAGAGATCTAAAGCCCAAATTGCTCTCCTCTCTACTCTCTTCTCACTACTGTCCTTAGTTTTTGCTATTGAAGTTCCTTCGCGACGGGTTTTTCAAGGCACGCTCCACGAGGTTTCAAGCGATTTTGCTATTCTCTCAATTTCTCTCGTGGGGAAGTACTCCAGGGCCCTCTCCTTGCCCTAAGTGCACACTTGAAGGACTCAAGTTAGGTTTGGCCGAAGGGACACCACTACGGGACCATTCCGTCGTTGTTGGGCGCGACTCCGGCTTCTCTTGCATTCTTTCTTCTTCCCGAGCACCTTTGCACACTTCTCTTGCGCCACAAAGTCCCAAGGAGTGTCGGGAACCCCTTATTGCCGCTGCCCCATTTCCAACCACCGCAAGATTGGGAAATTGAGGTTTACAAAGGTCCAATTACTTCTACTTCCTTTTCTTTTGTTCAATTGTGCCTTGTATTGGTTTGTTTGAGGGTTTTGCAAGTTTGTACCAGCGAATTTTGAGGTGTACCAGTGAAACGGGTCAACCCGTGCCAGAACCTGTCAGAACCAACATTTTACCCTCTCTGGTCAGGTCGAACAAGACCTTGGTCGGATCGACCAGAGCACATCTTATAGCGCCAACCCTCTGTTAAACCACTCTGTTCGGTTCGAACAGCCCCCTGTTCGGTTCGACCAGAGCACCCAAACCCTGCAATCACCTCACCTCTTGTCCCTTACCTATGGCACCCAAACCAAGAACCCGTGCTAGTGCACGCCTAGCAGCCGCTGCTTCTTCTTCTCAACCCCAGCAACACCCTATCGGGCCTGAGATCGATCCGGACTTGGTCCGTAACCCCGCTGCAGCACCATTCGAAAGGGATGCCAACTTTGAAATGCCTTGGAACTATATGTTTGAAAACTATCTAAGGATGCGAGATAGGGTTTTTGAGCACACGAGGTTCATGGATATGGAGACATTGGAAACCTTTGGGGTAGCGGAGCAATTTTTGGAGATCACGAGCAATGCCGGTATTACCCCCGCCTTTTGGGAATTCCGAGAGAAGGCATACCAAGTCTACACCCAAGAGTTTCTCTCTTCTCTACGACTCATGGAACGAGATGGCCGGGATTACATTTGGTTCCGGCTTGGAAACAATACTCATAAAGCATGGCTTGATGACTTGTCCGTGGTTTTCAAGTTAGAAAGAGGGGAGGTGGAGGAGACTACTTGGACAAGGGACCCTAATGATGAAGTCTTCGGGAGACAAGTATGGGAAAGGCTCACGGGCTCAACTGCGGGTAGGCTTCAATCTAGGCATGTGCAGCACCCTACCCTTCGAATCGTTCTACGTGCCATTGCCTCTACAATTTTTGCACGAGGGGAGACGGTGAATATCACAAATGACAAGGAGATTGGCATCCTATGGCACGTGCTTCAACCCGAACCCCCTAAATTGGATTGGATCAAGTTAATGGTGAAGCACTGGATTTATCAAAGGGATATGGAAAACGCTAGGGACAAAATCACTATGGGCTCCTTTGTTACAATCCTAGCCAAGCGCATGGGCCTACCTTTACCCGAGCAAACCTTTTGCACCGGCTACATGGTCTATGATGATGATAGGTTCCGAGCCGCTCGCTTCTTGCAAATTTTCCGCGAGAGCCGGGACATATCCGAGCGATATTTGTGGGTGCGTGACAAGGGGAGCAACTTCTTTCTTCCATATCCTCACCGGGTAGATCTCTCTAACTCTCTCTCTTGGCTAATTCCTCATGATTATGTGACTCCTAGGACAGCGGAGGAATTGCAACACCCAATCCCTAGGATCATCCCCATGGAGACCGATGAAGCGGGGCCATCAACACGGCCTAACTCGCCACCACGTGTACCCTTTCCTCAAGGGAGTGAGCCACAACCACAATGGGCCAACAATCTCATCCAAATGGTGGACAACCTCACTCAACTTCATTTGGACACACGGGATGAGATGCGCAAGGGCATGGCCGATTGCACCAAGAAGCTTGATCGTTTGAATAGGAAGGTTAGCATGGCCTATGACATGGCATTTGAGAGTCGCTTCTATTTGCAACGAGGGTATTGGCCACGTGATGATGAAGATCCGATCATGAGCCCGGAAGCCCAATCGGTTCATAGCCAAGCATCACCGCTTCCTCCTTCTCCACGGCAAACCTTCTCCGCTCACTCCGACTATGGGTTTTACCCATATCTTGGAGGACAAGTCCTAGAGCCACCACAGCAGCCCATGCCACCACCTTTTGAGGGACAATGGCGCCCTGCAAATTCCGACCCAAGCTACTATCCATCTCTGGGCGACCAAGGAGGGGAGCAGCAGCAGCAGGAGCAGCAAGGCGATTTCTTTGGCATTTTCCCAAGCTATGATGGTGGTTTCAACCAAGGCTCTTCCTCTAGGAGCCCCCCTCCTCCCTACTAAAAGGTAACCATCAATTTCTCTCCTATTTGCTATTTCTGTGTGAAAGTATGCTTGGGACAAGCATTTGATAAGTTGGGGGGGGGGGCATATAGGAGATAAATCGATTTGTAGGTTGAAAAGGTTGTTTTTCTGTGAAAATGGGCAATTTTTCTCGAATTTCTCTCTTCTCTGGTCAAGTCGAACAAGCACTGGTCGAATCGAACGCCCCTCATTTGGAATTTGTGCATAATTGTCTTCTCTGGTCGGTTCGAACGGGTACCTGGTCGATCCGACCAGTTCATAAAAAAACTTGATCTGTTCTACTCTTCGTTCGGTTCGAACAAAGCTTTGGTCGACTCGACCAGAACTTATATTCTGCACAATTTAGTATGATTTTGGCTTTGAAATAAGTTGGTTTTGCCTACTCTCTCGATTTGGATTTTAAATGACAACTCTCACACTGCTTGAACTTGTTTTTGAGTCAAACAAAAATTTTCTCAAATGACCCTAGAATGTTTTGATATCATACTTGATCTTGCACCAATGGACCCAAACTGAAGTATTTTCTTTGAGATTCGAATTTGATGATGGATGCTTAGAATTGTTATTTCAAACTTAGTCAATTCTCACAAGTTTTTACCGAGTGAACTGATTTGTATTTGACAAACTTTTGAAAGAAATTTATCGACTTTGAAAATTAAAAGATGAACTTTGTCTTGTTGAGATTGCTTTTTAATCGCTCGAATCACCAACGAGCAACAATAAATGGGAAGTTAATTCAAATAGCGGTGAAAACGAGGACGCACTGAGGCCTTCTCCACTAACTTAACCACAAATTGGAGGGTATTGGGTTAATTACAAGCTGTCAGGAATTATAATTCAAAGTTTCGAGGTATAATTGGGGAGCTTGTAATTAATTTCTACCGGACCCGGTGCGAAAGCATTGGTAAAGGAGTTGTTGAGTATTATGGCCCAAGTGTACCGTGGCCATAGTCGAGCAACACCCGTCCAACCTCCCTAGCGCGACATGTGCTAGTAGCAAACTTAAGGCCAATGATACCGCATTATCCTCTAGGGTGTAAAGCCCCACTGCTCGACTTGCACAAAAAAAAACAAAAAAAAAAAAAAAAATTTTTGGTGAAAAATTGAAATTGTTTTAAGAAAAGTTCATTATAGAATTTCTGGAGTTGATAAAGGCTTTTACAAATTTTTGAGAAATACGAAAAGGAACGGGTGATTGAAATTGAGATTGCTTTTGAAATATCAAAGAGGGGCTAGAGTTCTTAATTTTGGGAAAAGATTTCACTTAGGCCCAAGAGTTGTATTGATTAAGTTGTGAACACTTGACTTGGTTTATTGTTAAAATTATTGTTTGACTCATTTGTTGAAAGTGTGAGAAAATTTTAGGCACGAGCAATTGATTTCTATGTTGATTTCTTGGTTTGAGATATGACTTGATCTAGATTTAAGTACAGTCTAAGAATCTAAGCTTAGGGCGATGCTTGAGGACAAGCAAAGTTTAAGTTTGGGGGGATTTGACGTAGTCAATATTTATTGTTATTTGGACCGTACTTAGCACTTAAAATAGACTCAAACCAATAAATTATTTGATAAATTGCTATGTTTTTCCAGGATTTGGTTCTGCCGTCGTTTCTTCTCTTCTATGTACAGGTTTTTGATGATTTCTGATGACTTTGGAGCGTATAGATGGATTCCCGACGTATTACGCACGCTAGATGACTCATTCCTAGCATTGGAGGCTTTATTCTCTCTTCTGGTCGACCCAAACAGATTTCTGTTCGAATCGACCTAGACTCATGGCTATCAGGCGACATCTCTCTCCTGTTCGATCCGACTGACTGGCTGTTCGATCCGACTGGACCTCACAGTGGCATGCTTGCGTGGCTGCTTTCTCTCTCTCCTGTTCGGTTCGACTGCCCACTTGTTCGATCCGACCAGGTTGCCGCCATATTACTTATGGTAGCATTTCTTGTATGGAAATTGATCGCTATGGCAATTTCTTGCGCCCTGGTGCCCTAGCCTTCCATCCTTGCGTCCTGGAATATCTATATATACCCTGGAGGCCTGAAGAAAAGGGGATTCGCATCTCAACACCATCTTCCACTTTTCTAAGGGTCAAGTACTTTCTTCTCCTTGGGAATCATCATCCTTTTGACGACGGCAGCAGTGTTTCACGTGACATCTCCATCTAGCATCACTCCATCGCCTTGAAGATCGTGATCAAAAGCATAAGGAGTATTTGGTTTTATTTCTTTATGTTTTTATCTTGTGATTTGATGGGCTTGTATCTTTATTGTTGTTTAACTCTTGTTGTTTGCTTTGATACTATGTTAGGCTAGACCCTTTTATAGCCTTAGGATTAGGAGAGTAACTCTATGTTTGGATGAAGTTAGTTTGATATGCTATGAATTGCTATGTTTTGAGACCTAGTCTATTATGAATTAATTAGTTGCTTGAGTTAATTACTTGTTGAATTCTCTAATTACCTTCTAGTTGAACAGCTGCTTCTAGTAAGTCTAAGTTAGGAATAGCAAGTCTAAATTGATTTAAGTATTTGGAGTAAATCTTAGAACCGAAAGGGGAGATTAGTCTGCATCAAAAGTGCAACTTTTAGATTAGTACAAAAGACTTCTAAATACTCCTAAGAACTCTGATAGACTGGTTTAACAAATTGAATTCTATACCAAAAGTTGTGAACCAATCAAGTTAATTAGGTTAGATTGTGAACAAACCAGAATCTGTTCCAACAAGCGAAGGCTGAGGTTTAGATTAGCTAGGTTCGTCCATTTAAACCTATCTCAAAACATTAGTAAACATAGTAGACAAACCCAACGCACCCTTACCCTCTGGTCGAACCGAACAGAGATCTGGTCGAACCGAACAGGACACTGTTCGAATCGAACAGATTGGTGTTCGAATTGACCAGAAGGTTAATTGTAGTTAAATTGAGAAATTAAAATGCGAAAGTATTTTGAGTTTCTAATTTAACAGCCAAACATAGATGAAATCCAATTCCTAAGGCGCCTAAAATTCTGTTAAGACCTCAAAAGACTTTACTTTAATATTTTACTTTAGTTTGTTTTATTCCAAGTCCAAAAATAACCAAAAACATTTACAATTTAAGCACTATTTAATTACTCAAAATCCCATAAAATATTTTCATCTAGATTTTAAGAAAAGACAAGTCCGGTATTCATAGATCCGTCCCTTGGGTTCGACCCTAAAGCTATATTCTGAACGATTAGTGAGGTTAGCTATAGGTTACAAATTTATTTGATTCCTAGGTTAAATTCCTTCATCAAATACATTATGAAAACAAGATGATCCCTTAGAGATACTAACTTAACACATATGATATGATGACTACCTAATCCTCCAAATACTTATGGGGCCGTTTGGATCGCTTAGAAAGTTGGGGAATTTGGGGAAGTTGCAATTCCTAGGAATAAATTTATTGAGAAGTGTGTAATTTTGTGAAGAGTTTGGATTGTTTATAATAAATTTATGGTAGGAAGATGAAATTTTCCAAAATTCCACGGGGATCCAAACGGCCCCTATGAGTGGAATAATGTGAAATCAGTGCATACGAGATGGAAGTGAATAGATTGAATAAACAGTTAGATTGACTAACTAATCTTCCAAGCCTTTGATGGCTAACTAATTTTTGCGCTCGAAAACAAAAATTGAATCCTCCAAATACCAGTTAGATTTGGATTCAATCATAACACAACTGAACTAAAAATACTACACAACTGAACTAAAAATACGACATGCATGTAGATTGTTCATTAAATAGACCTTGATGAAATGCACAACTGACTTTTTTTTTTTTGATGAAGTTCCCGTAGGCTCTACATATATTTCATTAAATAGACCTTGCAATTTATTCTTTCTACTGGTTATATTTTTCTTAACTCCGTTGAGAAAGGCCACCTACGGTTGCATACTTTTTCTAGGCTCCTTTTACCACCAGCTAGCAATTGTAGTGTCAATTTATGTGATGCGGTGCGATTTCAGCATTTCTCGGTGCATTTCGAACATTGAGGTTTGCAGTTGGTATCACTTTCTTTATAGTAGAAAAAAAAAACAAAAAAAAAAATTTCAAGCACATCTTGCTCTTGAAGCTTTGTGTTAGATACCTCCTCACCTATGAACAAAGGACACTTGTTGTGATCTCACCAATATCAGTACTCTAGTCTGTTCTGTTTTTTATTTGCTATTACAATTGTCCTTTTTTCTCAAACTCAACTTCATGTGCTCTTTTAAACTCATACGTGGTTCCATTATTGTCTCCCGACTCAATCTAAATTTCAACATCATTTGTTATCATCTATATGAGACTCTTTGCTAATTTTGTCTCTAGTGCCTCTAATTTTGGATGGAGACATTGATCCAGATCCAGTTGAACTACATACTAATAAAATATATGTATGTGTATGTATAGCGCAAGAAGAGAAAGAAATTGTGAATAATAAAGACAAATTTATATTAATTTTATTAAGACAAATTTATATTAATTTTATTACCAAAATGGCTAGTTGCTTTTTTAATTTATTGTCTATTTATCTTCTTATTCTCTCTCAAACAATGTATCTCAGAAATATTACAAAAAAAAAAAAGAGTGTGTGTGGAGGAAGGACGTAGGCATCAAGTTGGTGCTTAATCTTGTTAAATCTCGTGTTCTCTCTGTCTAATTGTGTGATTATCTATTCTAAGATCCTCGTGTTAACTAATCCTAAGGGCCACTATTCTTGTGCAGTTATACTTGGATTGTGCCTCCTCAAATCTAAAATTAATTTCCATTGCATAGACGCTCGAATTATTAATATGGCACGTATCATACCTGGCTACAAATGGTTTGTTGTGCTAGAGTTAAAGGTGTGTTTGGCACCATCCACGAACTAGCAGTTCGTGAACAAGGCTAGTTCGCGAGATCCAAACAACCCATGAACAGCCGTAGTTCGTGAACTTCTCCCTTGTTTCTAATTCCCCGATTTTCACAAACTAGGCGTGAACTAGGGGTTGTTCGTGGATGCCTTGTTCGTCCCTTGTCCGTGCAAGAACCAAACACAAAAAAGAAAGTATGGTAAACCAGATAGGTGTATTGCAGTACAATATAATAGACAATTAACGGTGTAAGGTTGTGGTGACTTATTTAGAAATAATTTGATTATGGGGTAAAATATAGTTTTGGGTACGATAAATACGACAATGGAAATAAAACATCTCTCTCAAATAGTCTCAATGGGGAAAATGAAATTGAGAGACGGGCACCTTGATTTTCGTTATGTAGACTGTAGCTGCTCCTAAATTACTTTATCATTTATTCATATATGTCTGTATAATTAATTTTGGCTTCACTTGAGATTTGAGAATCAAAAGATCAGCATTGCTACGAAACCTAGCAGCTAGCTTGCCCAAAGCAAAGACCAACTTTGCAAATTAATTAATAATTAATAATAATACAGTCACAGATAGATTGTTCTGTTCTGTCAGAAACAAGAAACAAGGGCTACAGCCTACAGATTTGCATTAAAAACTCGGTATCTCTGAGTTACCTACTTTTTCAGAGAAGGAATGCAATTGATACTAGTTTATATTTTTACAATTCATTCATTTAAAATAATAATAATAAAAAAAATTAAAATCAAAATTGATAGATATATATGTCGTTGACGTTGGGTGTACCCGTATATGGGCAGAATATTAATCACATTTAACCACTGGAAAACTCAAGTCACTGATAAACAGTCAAATATGCTCCAAATCTTATTGTTTTATATAAATATAAAAATGCTATTTAATTTTAAACTAGATATGATAGAAGTAGTCAATATAATATTGTTGGAGCAGTTAGAAAAATCAAACAGTTGAGTAGTACCCGTCCACTTAGTACAAGAAACCTCTCAGGCAGAGTTTCTTATAACAAAACTCATAACTGTTTGGGCCGCAGTTCTGACACATCAACACGCTATAATTCTTAACGGCCTTTTTTTTTTTTTTTGAAAAAAGTAATTGATATTTACCATCCAACCATCCAGACTCCAAACAGGTTTTTATGGGTCCACCCAATCTATTTATATCCTTCCGAACCTCTCTCTCAATTCAAACGCGCCGAATCGCTGCCATACCCAGGGGCGGATCCACCACTGGGGTAGATCGTCGAGCCCCTGAAATTCCTCTCTAGTCTCAGCGAATTTTTTCTGTCATTGGAGCACTTAAAGGTGGGGCTGAAAAATAGAGGAACAGAAACCGTTCGATCAAATGATTGATTGGAGCACTCAGCCCCACCTAAATATTTTTTCTAAATCCGCCACTGGCCATACCTTTCATGAATCGCTATCATACGATTGCACTAGAGAGAGACGAAGAAAGGGAGACGAAGAGAGAGAGATAGATAGACGAAGGAGAAACAGTAATTGAGAGAACGAGAAGCTTTGATAAACCGGGGAAAAGAGCAAAGCATGTCAGACGAACCAGAGAGGCGGCTCAAGAAGGCTATGGACAAGCTGTACCACTTCTCCCGTCCCAAAGCCTCTACATCTAGGTATTTCTCTTTGGAATTGATTCACCGATTTGTAGATTTTTCTTTTTAGTTGGTATGAGATGAGGATTGATTGATTTTGCTTCTGGTTTGGTGGTTGAATTCAAACAACTCACATGCGTTCAATAATTTTTCTTTATTCCTTGCGTGCCCATGATTTGCTCGACGGAATGCCCCAAAGAGCCTAGCCCCCATATACTCACTACACCTTACTGTTAACCTTACTCCTCTTTAATTTTTCATGAAAATTTCTTCTCGGTGCTTACCCTTATATTCTCAATAGCACCACTTCCGAAGGAAACAAAATTGTGTTTGCAGCCATGTTATGCACACGAAACTGTGCTTAATTGTTTAGTTTTTCTAATGAATTTGTTAGTCATCGTATGTGTTAAGTTAGGCTCTGATCAGAAATCAATTTTTCCGTAGGAATCGGAAATGGATTTTTCCATTTCCACTGATCGGAAACGGTTGGTGGATGAGAAACGATTTCAGTTTACAGAATTTAGCGAGAAAATTTTTCCTTAGAGAATTCTCGTGAAAAACTAAGAAATTTGGTGAGAATTGAGGAGCACAGATCGACGTATATTTTGATCGGACAAAATTACCCCTTTCTCTACCGACCTGTCCTGCTCTCTCCTCTACTATCTAACATGTACTAGAAAGAATGACCTATCCATGGCGATTAAACCCTCAAACCCCTTTCCTCTCCGTCTCCGCAACTTCACGCTTCTCTCCCCTTTCCTTCCCCTTCTCCCGCCGCCTCGCGCCAGATACGACATCCCGATCAAGATAAACGACAAAGATTACGAGCACTTCCTCGACAACCAACCATGGAAAATCGCCGTTGTGTACAAGAGGGATGCAACCGTGTCGCAATCTGGATCAGCTCGCCGTTGGGTGGCTCTCCTCTCGCGTGCAGGCCAATCGAGCGACTGAGATGGGGCTCAAGCTTCCTGACGACTTAAATTGGATCGATGATGATGATGATGGAGATAGTGATGAGAGATTAAATGGACAAGATGAGGTGTTTGAAGGTGAGTGTTTTTTTTTATTATTTGAGTGTTTTAATTGCAAAGGACATTGAGACCAATTAAAGCTTTGATTTGGTGTTCGATAGTGCAATTTTGTCAGATATGACTTAAATTTTGGTTTATTATAATTAACATGTCTAATGGGATTCTAGCCATGTTACATTTTTTTTGTCAGGTATGCATTTTACATTGTATTGTAAATCCAAATTTTATGCCATTTTCTTTATGTTGAGAGGTATGTGCCATCAATTATCTGAGCAGCTGAAACCTTGAACAATAGTTCTAAAAGTTATACCAGTGTCATTACTTATTGGGCTGTCACTCTAAAATGCAATATCTTATGGTCATTAATTATCTAATCGAATATATGGCACAAGTAATTTTGTATATGTGCTCAACATTTGCTCAACATATTGTTATTTTTCTTTGTTTTATCAGGTGAGAGGTTGTTGTAATTAAGGTGAGCACGTCAATCATAATCAAAAGCTTTCTAGGATTCATTGTTCCTGACAGGTACATTTTCATTTTCTAAATATATAAAAATCCGTACATAAGCAGCAACAAGTATCATATTTGAGTCATTTCTTATAACTAAAAGCATATCAACATGTAAAAGGAATCAAGTCTGCACATAAGATAGAACAGAAAGTTCGAATTAACTACGTATGTGATATGTTTTGCTCTGAGGGAAGCATGAAGCAGCTAATCAGGTACAAATACTTGTTATAGGCAGAGGATGTCTTAAATCAGCTAGAAATATCCTACCAAAAAAAAATTGCATTAATTATTGCAGCTTTTCACTAACGTTAAAACAAATAGAAAATGAAATTAATCAACGGTATAATGATCATCTATAGACACTAATTTTAATAACTGGAGCCAGGCAAGGCCTTGTATATTGTTTCTTTTTTATTTATGTGCTGGTATGTGTACTGTCATTAAGGTATGATGGTATAGTATCTATTTACTTTCTTATTCTTTTCAAATTTATTGAAACTAAAATATTCATATTTAGAATATTTAAAATATCTTTAGGTTGACCAGAGTTAGTTAAATGTTTAAAATATCTTTAGAATTTGATAATCATACTTATATGGAATGAGGGCACTTTTTTTCTTGAAACCAAAATTAAGTTTTGTTTGGTTTTCCTTTTTAGCTGAAGCTAGGAGGAAAAAAAAAGAAGCAAATATGAAATGAAGGTAACTTTTGTACATAGGGGAGACTGGTGCCACGTCTTGGCTTGTTTGTGGGTCCATTAGGTTTATCCAAGTTGTTATTTGCTGAGAGAGACAATTAGTCTTGGTATAGTTTTATTTTATTTTATTTTCTTTTTAATCTTTGTATTATGATGCCTTTTGTATCAGACTTGGAAAAAAGAAACAAATGTAATGAATTGGTTGATCTGTGGTATGTGTGTGTTGCCATTTCAAAAAAATAAGAATGATGATTAAATGGTAAAAATATGATGTAAAATCATTTCTTACGGTTAGCATGTTAATGTTTTATCAGCAAAAAAATAATGGAGGTTCAAATGAGCCAACTTTCTTGTAAAATTGATTATAATTATCTTTCTTTTGTATTCATATTTCAAATTCAGAGTTTGAATAATGTAACTAAACCTTACGTTTATCATTGACAAAATCTCAGAAGCAAAATGCGAGCACATACAATACACACACACTGAAAAATAAATTAAACAAAAAAAAATGTATTGATCTATCATCTAACTTTTGAGTTTATACATGTAGATACAAAAAAAAGTATTGCATAGCGGTAATTTTGTTCTGAAACTTTTAAGAAGGAAGAATGATGTGAACTTACTAGTTACAACACTTATTTATAGGTTCTGCTATTCTACCAGATATTTTCGTATGAGAGTATGTCGTTTCGAAGAAATAAGTATTGAGGGTAAAATGGTAAAAATATAAGATGTGAAATCATTTCCTCTTAATTATCGCAGGGTTTCCGATCACTAAAATTCAATTCCCATCAATTCATCTTATAATGGTTCCGATCACTGAATTTCAATTGACATCATTTCCTGTCAATTCTATTCTCACCAAATGAAATGAAATCCCACCCTAGTGCTTTTTCACATGCTTATAATAATTTTGTTGGGTCGATTCCGTATCCAATGCACATGCACTCCTCCAGTCCTCCGTTCTCATTTTGTGGCTGTGCTTCCAAGTTCCAAACTCCAAATTTATTCTGTCCATTCAAACTTCCTCTACCATGCTCCACTCATTAGATTTTACACATGAAAAGGTAAGGGGAAAAAAATAGATGAAAGAAATAGAGAAAATCACCATTCATCCCTTTCATGGGCCCCTTTCTTGTCCTCAGCCTCTGCAATTTCTAGGAATTGCATGATATGGTTCTTCACATGTCAGTGATGTCACTCAGCCATCATTCTCTTTTGATTCATCTCATGAACTTTTTGTATAATTGCAGAGCAACAACCAATAAATCATCAAGGAGACGATCGCCAGAAGGACAATGTCAGATGTACTTCTAAGTTCTAACAAAAACTGTTCATGTAGATTGTTGAGCAAAAGCCATGGCCTCTACTTTAAGCTTGAGCCCAAAACCACCTATCCCATTAATTTCACACAGAACCCAATTCAAACCTCAAAATTTCTATCCTTTAACTAGAAGTTTGATCTCATTTGATTATGATTCTGACAAGAACGGATTCCAGACCCAATTGTCAAGAAGAAAGCAAGTATGTTGTGTTTCTACCACAAAACAGGAGGTTGGTGTTGTGGGGAAGAGCGACAAAGGGAGAGAAATTGAGTACCTAGTGAGAGAATTCGGATGGGGAGTAAGAAAATTATACAGAGTAGGAGAAGAGGTGAGGATGGCAGCCTATGTGCAAGCTGAGGCATTTTATGAGCCCATGGCATTTTTCAATGACGTCTTTTATGAATTTTTCAAAGTAAGTGATTCCAAATTTTTGGAATTTATTCTTTTCTTATGTTCGAATATATAGTAGCACTTCAGGTGTGTTTCAAATATATGTGAAACTTCAGAATTTGTAAAAATTCAATCTTGTAGACTTCTAAATTTGAACTTTGTTTTATGCTGGATAAGACAGGCTGAGGTGCTTTCGGATCTCATGTTCAGAATGCGAAATTCAGCATCCGACAGGTTGGTTATCTTAAACAACACCCATTCATTTCTCTTGGGTTTAATTTCTACGTACTTTATGTCTGAATGCACCATCTCGAATTTTCTTTTAAAGTATAAATACTAGTACGTTTCAATAATGGTACTGTTCTTTAACTGGCTGAGTCAACCATAGTCCCACCGTGACGGTAGAACTATAATTTAAATATATATATATTTTTTCTATTCCCTGTTGTCTTTGGACAATCATGCCATCATGATACTTAGCTCTGAGAAGTGAGAACAGTTTACAAATTAAGCAATATACAATACAATACAACGCAATCATATAAATGAAATTATAGAACCAGGAAAATAGTTAGGACGCCTTTCTTCCAAACAAAGTACAGGAATTAACGTATGCACTATGTAGGTATGCTTGTCTGGTGGCTGAATCAGGAAATGAATCTACTGCCTTACAAGAGCTTGTAGGTATTGTGGATGTGACAGTACAAAGAGATGAGGATGTGCTGGTTCATCTCAGTGGTGCCGAAGAGTACCTCTATGTCTCAGGAATTGCGGTACTGAAAAAGTTCAGGTATGCTCGAGCAAACTGAAAGTAAACAATTGTGATATTTTCAATAAAATGGATTAAACCAAAGCGAGTCAAGAATTAATACTTGCCACTGTAGCATCGTTGAAAATCACCTCAGTCAAGAGGCATACTTAAACATTACTTGGACATACATCATGTCCTTTTATTACGTTGAAAAAATGACAATGTTGAAGTTGAACTGAACTCTTGTGCGTATGGTAGGAGGCGAAAGGTGGGGACTGTGCTTCTGAAAGCATGCGATGCATTGTCGCGGCAATGGAGATACAACTTCTTGGCTCTGAGAGCATATGAGGATGATCTTGGTGCACGTCGTTTGTATTCCAGTGCAGGATACAATGTGGTGTCCAGAGATCCACTTTGGATGACTTGGTTTGGCATGAGACGTCGTGTCTTGATGATTAAGCAGAATAATTTTCAAGATTAAACTTGATTACTGACATAGTTATAGTCTTCCACATTTAATTAGATACACATTGGTTCCTTGGATCATTGGATGTATAAACAAATTTCCCGAAACAAACTTCCCGAAACAATCAGATCATTAATATTCAATATGCATTATGCAAATCTTTTATCAACAAGCATTCCATGATTACAAAATTCAGATATTTACGATAAATACCTTGCTTAAAATTGATAACGACATTACGAACTTTTAATCACATACTTCTGAATGCATACAATTTTATTCAAATCCAATCAAACAAGCAATTAAAGTCGTGTTCAAATTTCCAAGTCATACACAAGTGATTTGGAATCATAAAATAAGATCCAAATCAGTCCCTCAGCACCTGATGGCAGAAAAGAAGACACAATGTAGTTTACTACAAAACTCACAAACCAGAATTGAAAATTAAGCAAAACCATGCCAATCAAATATTAGGCAACAGCAAAAAACACACATGAACGACCAGAGAAAAAGCAGAAATTCTCTGAATGTTTAGGCTCCTTTTCTCCACACAACGTTCAACACAACACAAGATTATGAAATGAGAAAAAACAAAACCAAATGGAAAAAAAAATGGCTTTACATCTCTCTTTCTCACACTCTTGTATTCACATTGGTCACACATAAAGAATGTGCATATGTATGCAATAAACAACAACTAGTTTGTTACAGGGATATTACAAGTCACACATAAAAAAAAAACCAGTTTTCCATTTCATTCAAGTAACTTGAGTTGTTACAGGGATATTACAAGTTGGAAATGTAAAATCAAATATAATTAACCTCATTCATCCTAGCATATTTACAAGTTGATTCCTATCCCTGCTTATATTAATACAGCTCAGATTCCTATCCTTATCATTGTGAATTGCATCAAGTAGCACCAGAGCTTCAGTGTAAACCCGCCATTGTACACTATCCACAGTCGCTTCACCCGCAACAAGCTTACTAGCTCCTGACAGTCAGTAAAGAAACAACAGTCAAGAACTCATGTTGAGAGATTTTAGTCCAGCATGAAAAGGAGATGTACCAGCCCCTCATGTTGACAGATCTCCTTATCTTGACCTCCACTGATAGTTGCATTACTGAGCAAGATATATAGTTAACAAGAGAGCTAATTAATATAACCAAATTTCTAAATGCTTTTCCAGTAGATTAAATACTTTTCCAACAAAATAAGATTATCTCAATCAGTTTAAAATGTACCGCATCATGTGATTACTAGCTTATTTTGTCTTAAAATCAAACAAACTCGAATTCTCATCCTGTCTAATTGAATATACCTTATAAACTTGAACTGATAGTTTAATTTAAACAAGCTCAAGAAATGAAAACATACAACAAAAAAAAAGGTAGAAAAATGAAAACATCTCTATCAAACAATAAATTGGTATTTAACTTTTAATAATATATCATTATGATCAGTATCATTCGTTTTCATATCAATTTTTACTAATATGACCGATACTGATAGTTTAATTTTTACCAATATGGCACTAACAACCTTCAAAAAGGGCTCACAATTGCATTGATCAAATACCAACTTTTGTCAAATACAACATATTAGTGAGTCAAATGCACCCAACTCCCCCCATTTTTGTTTATAGACTCATAACCAGCGATGCTTGATTCAGTATACTGGTAATTGTATCAGTAGCTTACCATTAAGTGTCAGTATCTTCCATTAAGTGTCACTAAACTTTCGAAGGAGACAGATTATAGCGGTTTTTTTTTTGTTTTAAGAATGAACTGATCCGCTTAGATCTTCACCGTCCATTCAGTCAAATTATATCCAACGGACATAAAACAGTCTGCTGCCTGGCAGCGATTTATATCCGCTTCGTTCTAGGGTTCGGTCAAGACTCGAGGAGAGCGAAGTGGAATTAAGCGATTTTCTTCTGCTTCGTTCGATCGTAATCCAACGGATCGTTATCCCTTTAATGGGCCCTTTTCTTGTCCTCGTCCTCAGCCTCTGCAATTTCTAGGAATTGCATGATATGGTTCTTCAATTGTCAGTGATGTCCTCTTTTGATTCATCTCATGAAATTTTTGTATAATTGCAGAGCAATAACCAATAAATCATCAAGGATTTTTTTTACCATCGCCGCAAGGATAATGTTAGATGTACTTCTAACAAAAACTGTTCATGTTCATGTAGATTGTCGAGCAATAGCCATGGCCTCTACTTTAAGCTTGAGCCCAAAACCACCTATCCCATTAATTTCACACAGAACCCAATTCAAACCTCAAAATTTCTATCCTTTAACTAGAAGTTTAATCTCATTTGATTATGATTCTGACAAGAACGGATTCCAGGCCCAATTGTCAAGAAGAAAGCAAGTATGTTGTGTTTCTGCCAAAAAACAGAGCGACAAAGGGAGAGAAATTCAGTACCTAGTGAGAGAATTCGGATGGGGAGTAAGAAAATTATACTACCGTCAAGATCTCGAAAAAGAAAAATCATACAGTGTAGCAAAATATGCGTTAATGGCAGCCTTTTTGCAAGCTGAGACATTTTATGAGCCAAAGGCATTTTTCAATGGCGCCTTTTATACATATTTCAAAGTAAGTGATTCCAATTTTTCGGAATTTATTCTTTTCTTATGTTCGAATAGTAGCACTTGAGGTATGTTTCAAATATATGTGCAACTTCAGTATTTGTAAAAATTCAATCTTGTAGACTTCAAATTTGACCTTTGTTTAATGCTGGATAAGACAGGCTCAGATTCTTACGGATCTAATTTTGAGACTGCGAGATTCAGCTTCCCACAGGTTGGTTATCTTAAACAAGACTCATTCATTTCTCTTGGTTTTAGGCTCCGCTCCAGAAGGAGAGACTCGGAGCGAAGGGAAGGAACTCGGTACTCTACGATTTTGGGAGTAACCGATCTCTCTCTCTATCTGTCTCTCTCCTCTCCTTAATTTCCGTCCATTCTCTTCCTCTGGAGCAGGTTATCCGAACTCTCCTCCCTTCCCTTCGCTCCGACTCTCTCCTTCTGGAGCGGAGCCAAATCTACTTTATGTCTGAATGCACCATCTCGAATCTTTTCTTTTAAAGTATAAATAATAGTACGTTTCAATAATGGCACTGTTCTTTAACTGGCTGAGTCAACCATCGTCCAACCGTGACAGTAGAACTAAAAATTTAAAATTTAAATATATATATATATATTTCTATTCCCTGTTGTCTTTGGACAATCATGCCATCATGATACTTAGCTCTGAGAAGTGAGAACAGTTTACAAATCAAGCAATACACAATACAATACAAGGCAATCATATAAATGAAATTATATATAGAACCAGGGAAATAGTTAGGGCATCTTTCCAAGTACATGCCTGGTATTATTTTTTTTTCCTTTTTCTTGTGAAAACACCTGGGCTCTAGCTTTAGCGGTACCACCTGGGTATACTTCTTTTTCCTCTTTTTTCTTGAGAGCACACTTGATACCTGGTTGAATGAAGATTTGAACAATTTCTTCCAAACAAAGTACAGCAATTAACTCATGCACTATGTAGGGATGCTTGTCTGGTGGCTGAATCAGTAAATGTGGCTGAATCAGTAAATGAGGCTGAATCAGTAGATGAATTTACTGTCTTACAAGAGCTTGTAGGTGTTGTGGATGTGACAGTACAAAGAGATGAGGATGTGCTGGTTCATCTCAGTGGTACCGAAGAGTACCTTTATGTCTCAGGAATGGCGGTACTGAAAGAGTTCAGGTATGCTCAAGCAAACTGAAAGTAAACAATTGTGATATTCTCAATAAAATGGATTAAACCAAAGCGAGGCAACATTTGATTTAAACCTCAAGAATACTTGCCACTGTAGCATCATCAAAAATCACCTCAGTCAAGACTCAAGAGGCATATTTAAACATTACTTGGATACATCATGTCCTTTTATTACGTTGATGAAAAAATGTTGAACTGAACTCTTGTGCGTATGGTAGGAGGCAAAAGGTGGGGACTGTGCTTCTGAAAGCATGTGATGCATTTTCGCAGCAATGGAGATACAAATACTTGGCTCTGAGAACATATGAGGATGATCTTGGTGCACGCTGTTTGTATTCCAGTGCAGGATACAATGTTGTGTCGACAGATCCACTTTGGATGACTTGGTTTGGCATGAGACGTCGTGTCTTGATGATTAAGCAGAATAATTTTCAAGATTAAAGTTGATTACTGACATAGTTATAGTCTTCCACATTTAGGGTGCGTTTGGTGAGGTGGGGTTAGCAATTTCCCTGAAGTTAGTTTGCTAATAAACTAACCTAAGTTCACCAAATGAATCTGGGTTAGTCGGTTTAGCAGCTAATCTTAGGCTAACCTGCTACCCGAGCAAAACTGTGAGTTAGCCATTTTGCTCTGTCGAGTAAGAGGGAAACAAATAAAAAATTACTTCTTTATTTTTCTAATCTCTTAGTTGCATTTTTTTATTATTACTTTTCTCTCTCACCTTTCTTCTCTACCAATGAACCATGGTGACAAAATACTTCTCCCATTTCTTTGATTTTCGTCCATAGAGCAAGTTATCGCTATTGTCGACAATATTACTGCCCTCTCCTCATTACATGTAATCTAAAGATATCTCAATTGAACTACTTTCTCTTTTCCGTTGTTGTTAAGCCATGCGCAGAAGTATAGAAATGAAAGTGACGAAAGATAAGTTTGAAGGTGGTTGAAGTCAGAAGAGAATAGGAAGCATTGCTTGGATGCGATAAGGGATGAAAATGATGATGAATGTCAATTTTAAGCAATTAAGTCTTGATTAAACCCAATTAAAGTCTTGAATCTTGTAGGAATTCTGGACTACGCAATTTTCTTTAATTTCTTTGAATTTTTGTCTTATCCGAATTGTAACTAGTTTTGACATTTCTCGTATTAGTTATTGATATTTGGTTAATTAGCGAGATGAGAAATTTTGTGCGAGTAAAGAAAGTATGAAACTTGACCGTAGTAAGTTCATGATTGTGTAATTAATCAGTTTTTTTTTTTTTTTGAGAAACGTAATTATTTTCAGTATGAAGGCTTGAACAATTATGTTGGTTATAATTATAATACATACACTAATTATTATTATTATTACTATCGTTACCATTATAATTTTAAACAAATACGATAATAATTATTTAATAACATTTTCAAAATTAATCAATTCCAAATTAATAGTATGTTAATGATTAATTATAATGATAATAATGTAACATAATGATAATATGTAGCAATTATTTTTTAACGCTAAGTGATACTCTCCATCCATATTTTAATAATGTACACAAAAAGATATTATTTAGTTAAAAAACCGAAAAATTTAAAAATAATATTAAATTAATATTATATATTAAAAATAATATCAATATAATAATATTTTTTAAATAGTATCATAAGATCGGAATCTGAGATTCCGACCGCAATTACGGAATCCAGGATACCGATCTTAGCTAAGATCGGAATCCCGGATTCTGATCTTAGCTAATTACTCATTTAAATATTAGAAATAATATTTAATTAATTTATTTAATACATATAAAAATTATTTTGTGGCTATTACAATTTAGTTCGAGGCAAATTAGAGACGCATTTGAATCATCTTTCAACTTTCGAGTCATTGTGAGAGGAATAGAGGACGAGCATGCCTATGAAGGACATCGAAACTTCATGAAATAAGAGATATTTGAGTAAGGACATGAGAAAAAGTGAGACAAAGAGGAATAAATAATGATAAACGGGTGGGTTGAACTATATACGGGTTTACTAGTACAAAATCCGCAACCCAACCCAAAGTATCGGGTTTGTCAAACTTAGAACCCGTACGCAACCCAACATAATGCTAACCTGGTAAAAAACGGTTCGGGTCGGGTGGGTTGAATGGATTCACGGTTTTTTTGTACACCCCTACATGCGTGAGAAGGGCGAGAGACTTCACGCATGATAATCTAACGACTGAAGTTATTGCCAACTGTATCAGAAATGTATCAGAAATGCAGTAAAGAGAGAAGTCGGTATTTTCTTACCCTACTAATCTTCATTTTGCCAAATGCACCCTTAATTAGATACACATTGGTTCCTTGGATCATTGGATGTATAAACAAATTTCCCGAAACAAACTTCCCAAAACAATCAGATCATTAATATTCAATATGCATTATGCAATTCTAAAAATTACATCAACAAGCATTTCATGATTACAAAATTCAGATATTTACGATAAATATCTTGCTTAAAATTGATAACTACATTACGGACTTTTAATCACGTACTTTTGAATGCATACAATTTTATTCAAATCCAATCAAACAAGCAATTAAAGTCGTGTTCAAATTTCCAAGTCATACACAAGTGATTTGGAATCATAAAATAAGATCCAAATCAGTCCCTCAGCACCTGATGGCAGAAAAGAAGACACAATGTAGTTTACTACAAAACTCACAAACCAGAATTGAAAATTAAGCAAAACCATGCCAATCAAATATTAGGCAACAGCAAAAAACACACATGAACAACCAGAGAAAAATCAGAACTTCTCTGAATGTTTAGGCTCCTTTTCTCCACACAACGTTCAACACAACACAAGATTTTGAAATGAGAAAAAACAAAACCAAATGGAAAAAAAAAATGGCTTTACATCTCTCTTTCTCACACTCTTGTAAGTAACAATAAGGTTAGGTGCGCAAGGCCATGAAACAAGTTCTAGCATGCTCTGGTACAAGGCGGTCTACTACTTCAGGAGATATACCTACCACCTCTGACAAACATTTAAATGTGTCAGCATTTTCACATGTAACAGAAACAAGCCTACATATTATTAATATCTGGGTTAGAAACTTGAAACAAGATTCTTGACCTTGAGATTTGAAATTGAAGAGTGGAGGAAGAGGTCGACCATTCGGTAAGCGAGTATTTGGGTCCCTTAGCTCGTCAAAGAATGGGTGCATACAAGCCTCTAACTGTTCATGTTTTATTTCAAAAGCAGCACCCTTAAATTAATATAAAGTTTCTAAAATGTCCTTAAATTATCAAATATAATGCAAAGCGCTGGGATTAAATTTGAATTTCTTAATTTCTTTCAAAATGATAGATAATTTTAGATTTTGCAAACAAGGACTCTTTTGAAATACAAAGAAGTTGTGCTTTCCCTTGCAATTCAATGTTAAGTAGGAATTCCTTTTTCACATTGTTAATAAACTAAACTCACAGCAGTGCATCTGAGGTTTGGTGAGTATTGAAGAAATCTGCTAACAAGATCTACTGCTTCAGGAGGTAGCCTTTTCTGGAAAACCTGAAAGTGCATAAAAAAAATGGTAAAAATAATGGTTTCATTTCTTGTAAAGATTTGGTTGAGCTTGGATCTATCATTCGTGTAGACTAGCCTACTAAGTCAAAAAGTCAAAATAGCCATGTAAACTCCTGCAAGATATGAAGTTTCACACCCAACCTTTTAAAGCATGAGAGAAGATCATTTGTGCTACCTATCCTAGATTATTCATAAATTATTCAATGACTTGCAATGCTCGTCAACATACACTAGGACATATTTGCAAGTTTTGAATTAAAGATATAATTCACACTTCTGTAGAATTATAAATAATACTTTTGGATTTGCAAAGGCAAATAACATCACCCCTAAAAAGAGTGAATTAATTACCTTATGCCAGGGATGAGCCTTTATTTGGGGAAACTTGAACTCAGTGTAATTAGGATTCATGCACTTTATTTCTTCTCTTGTCGGAGTACCTAAAACCTTCACAAGTCCATCCAACATAAATCTGTTGTGTGTGTCAACACATACATATAAAATAAGTTATTGAAAATAAGACAAACAATACTAACCTTTATGATTTCAACCAGTTGGTCAACTCCACTCTCTCCAGGAAATAATGGCTACAAAAAAGAAATAAACAGTTAAGAAATGATATGACTAAAGTGTTAGGAAATTATTTTATTAGTGGACTCAAAGAAAGGATGCATATTCCTCAAACCACAGAAAATATCAGACTTTTGCCTCTCTTCACCAATACGATATACGAACCTTTTCTACTTTGCATAGGCCACATACGACACGTCTCATTATTTGTCGGGATATAAAGAAAATAAAATATTCTGAAAAAGAAGTACCTGGCCCAGTAGCAACTCAGCCATTACACAACCAGTAGACCATAAGTCAATTGCAGTTGTATACTCTGTTGCACCAAATATTAGCTCCGGTGCACGATAATATCTTGAGCATATATATGATATATTTGGTTCTCCTTTCACCTTGGACCAAAAAGAATTTAAAAAGGGAATTTAAAACACAATCCAGATATTAAGAGTTTCATTTCCATGAAGATGGCTAGGTAAGAGCTACATAAGAATATCCTAAAGTATAGCTGGGTCAAAAGAAATTCCTAGGAAGAAAAAAAATAAGCAATTTGTTTTGATCACGAGCTTACCAAAACTTTAGCACTACCAAAGTCGCACAATTTAAGTTGATGAGTATGTGGATTCACCTGAAAGAAAATATTTCATCAACTTTAAGATGAAAATCAAATTTGGAAAATAAAAGCTCAAATCTAATTGATCTACACAATAAAATTGTATGCTTGGGGGGGGAAGTTTGCATTATGTCAACCTAATCACCAAGTTGGTTTTCTATATGCTACTTAGATTTGGCAGAAAATGGATCATGTATTATACACACTAAAAAATTGAGTTTGGTCTCTAGTTCAATGTGACTGATTCTTTATAACATGCACAATAAAGACACATAGGCCAAGAAAAGAAAAACTCACAAGTAGATTCTGTGGTTTAATATCACGATGGCAGATACCAACGCTGTTATGTATATAAGCAAGTGCTCTACATATCTGTACAATTAAAAATATTTTTTTAGTATTAATAATGTTAACAGTGTGTCTGTGTGTGTGTAACAGAGAGAGAGAGAGAGAGAGACCTGGTAAGTGTATAACTTAACATAAAGAAGGGGCATGCGCTGACGCAAACGGGTATACTGCCTGGCAGCCCGATTTACAGTCTCTGGTACAAACTCCAGGACCAAGTTAAGATACACCTCATCTCTGTTGGTGGTTGAGTAGAAGTAATGTTTAAGAGAAACTATGTTGGGATGCTCTAACATTTGCATTATCTGCAATTCCCTGTTTTTGTATCTTTTATCTTGCAGCACCTTTTTTATGGCTACAATTTCTCCAGTCTCTCTGCATTTTGCCTAAAATAAGGATACATTATATTCAGTAAGCATTTACAGTATAAGGAAGACCAATTGGCTAGACAGTTATAAAAAATGATTACTGCAATCAGCATGCAATTTGATTTGGCATCTTTAATTGAAAATTGTTAGATAGTTTCACATCTTGAGGTGCTTGAGCTTCTTTTTCTTTTACTTCTAAAATTCTAGTGTTCATACTAATTTTTACAAAGTGAACAAGTTGTACGCTGAACTTCCAATGGAACCAAAATTTGGTCCATTTTTTTGTCTTTTGATTAAGTTCTTCTTTAATTTTGTATCACGACACTTGCATACACATATGTTTTCCTTGTTGAAGCACAACATATTGTTTATTTTTCCATGTTATTTCTCTATTCCTGTACACGTTGTGTAGCTGTTAAACAGCAGTAGATTAATGTAATAGAGAGGAGAAAATACTTCCAGCTGGATATGAATGAAGGATCACAGAATAGAGATGCAGAAGAGACCCTTTTCTTTTTTCTATATAGGAGATGGAATTAGAAACGGGCTGCATTAGAAGTTCCTTTTTTTATGCAAATACCTTAAGCTCTTCCAATACTTGCCTGAAAGGCAAATAAAATACATGTGTTTCTTGCATTCCACTATGAAACAAAGACTGCAATGCCTTCCTTTACCAAAACAGTTTTGGACATATCCTCAAATAAAGACCAACTATGCCCCAGTTATGGTTTAATTGTTGCAACTTGCAAATAAGCTACAAGTTTATCTAATTTTAAAATGCAATAATTTACAATATACCTGGAAGACAGTGCCAAAAGAGCCAGTTCCAACAACATGCTCAGGTATGTAGCTTACCCTCTGTTAAATCGCTCAAAAAATAAGTACCAACAAAAACAATAACATACAAGAAAGTTTAAATAATTTCAATTTCGCTGAGGGGATATTACAAAGCTTAATTTTTATCGAATAATATAACTGGAAACTACAGAAAATTTCAAAGGGCCAAAAGTGGAAGATGACAATACCTGTTTTGCTATACCATTTCGGCCACCAATTGCAGTTGATATAACATGGCCAGCTTCTGTACCTGGTCCATCAATAATTTCCGGCTCGCTGTCCTAAAATTGACAAAAAAATAACATACCACTTTGATCCGGAATAAAATAGAAAGATAATACCAAACATGCTATAGACAATAAAATCAAACATAAATGGGTTTGCGAAATCAAATTCATAACCTGATAGTTCTTTCAAGGTATTGTACTTGAGAGAGAAAAAAATAGTATGTGTAGTTTACACCTAATCACATAATAACCAAAAGTTTAAAAATTAATAAAAGAATTACCCTGTCATGGTAAAAATCTGGCCTGGAATCGTTTATTCGCAGTGCAGTGAAATCCCTCTGAAGCCAATCAAGGGAGCTTGAAGACCCCTTAATACCACTAGTACCTGTTGAACTGCCTAAACCACCATGCCTGACACTTCCCATTTGTCCTTATTAATTTTCCAAGGGAGGTGCTGGTACACGGTACACCCCAGAAGAGGCCTAGCGACTTTCCCAAAAAATCAAACAACTTTCCTATTTTGGAAGCAGATCGAACTTATTCAAGCATACAGATACAGTCACCAAGTTAGGTGACAGAAATTCGAGAAAAGAAAAGAAAAGAAAAGAAAATTTACAATTTGGCATACTTATTCAAGCATGAGAGGCCGCGGCCGCAGAGATCGAGCGAGCATGGGATTGGAAGGAAACCTAAATCTCTCTCTCTCTCTCTCTCTCTCTCGGTGACTTGGTTGGTAGTGAGTTTCGAGTGAGTGAGAGGTGGTTTTTCCTTTTCTTTACTCGCTTCGCTTTCTTAGCACAAAGAATTGCAGATATGCCCTCTGTATTGCGCCAAAATTAATATATGTTATACGAAAGATTGTTTTTAAGTTAAAATGTTGAGAAAGTGACGATTGGCCAAATATATCGACTCGCAGGGGTATTTTCGATGTTGAAGAATTCGCAGGGGTATTTTGACAAAGTGAGCGCCTAAAAAAATCAGTTGATATTTATCCCAGTGCTCATCATCAAATAAGTCTTAATTATTTTTAGGAATGTATATGTTCTGTCTCCTGGTCTCCATCAGTGCCTGTTGATGTCTTTTAATTCACCAGAGCCTATTAATCAGTATTGAAATATTATTGCATGTCCTTTTCTTTTGTTGTCATTTTCTAAGGTAGAAGCTAAACTAGTGCTGGTTTTTTTGACATATGCCTTGACCACCTGGTCGACCCCTTTCTAAATAGTAATAACCACAACTAGTTAAAAAGTAAATTTATTTCGCTGTCCTTGCTTTATTATCAGTGCTCTGGATTCATTATTTTTCATAATTTGAAAGTAATTAATTACATTCATCAGAAATTAATTAAGGGACAAAAAAAAAATGGCGTACCCAAATCATTACCCATCTAATATATGCTTTTAAGTGTACCATATTAACGATGGTATGTAAAGGTCATACGTATATTTTCAGGAAAAAAATTTATAGACCCGCGACATAAATTCCTAAGCTACGTTCCTATAGATAACTTAAAATTACTCCTGTTTTTTCATATTTCCTTTCCGAATGGAGTAGTATTGAAATCGGGGCGATAAGTATCATCTCTAATATTCTTCATTCTCATCATCTTCTAAAAAATGCGTTTTTATTTTCGGAATGTAATTAATTAAGCTCTAACTACTTTTCTAGTTTTACGCTCATCCTCTAAATTTTCTATTTTTGCGCTCATCTTTTCATCCCCTAGATTTCTATTTTTGCGCGCTCATCCTCTCCTCCTACCGGTAATTACTCTTGTTGCTTACGCTTCCCATCTCCCCAGGACCCCCACCCAGTACAAAACTAGCACAATTAGAAAAACAAATACTAATTGTTCTAGGTAATATACTAATTGTGCTAGTTAATATACGTAACTGTGCTAGTTAGTATACCTAATTGTTCTAGTTAATATACATAATTGTGGTAGTTAATTAATATACCAAATTGTGGTAGTTTAATATATAACCGTGTTACTTAATGTATGTAATTGTGCTAGTTGATATATGTAATTGTGGTATTTAATATACGTTATTGTGCTACTTAATATACCTAAATGTTCTAGTTAATATACGTAATTGTGTTAATTAAGTGATGGGGTGGGTACGTACTGGGTGACAGGACTAGATGGCAAGTAATGAGCATCAAATAATTAATGAGGCGCTGGATAATTAATGAGGGCACTGGATAATTACGCTGATCCTCTCATCCCATGGACTTTCTATTAATGAGGACATTGTATAATTAATGCGGATTCTAGAGATGAGGGATGATAGAATATGTGTGATGATGATAAGCAATTCTACTATATATTGAAATATACAATGCGACTGACCAGAATAAATAAAGGAAAAAGAATTAGAATCGTATAAACGAAAATGTTGCTGACATACATGAGAAGTCTTGAAAACAACCTCTTTGATTAAAATGTGATTTGTGCGGTTAACGGTTGGAATTATTTTAGCATTTCATATTTTATGAGTAGCCGATAAACTACCATATCGACATTTTGAATTTTAACTCTTTTATTCAAATATTTCCATATTTACAACACAATAAGATTCTTATACTAAAACTTTTAACAATTAATACATAAAAGACCTTTATAAACGATTAACTTTTATATATACATTTTAATCATACAATTTTAGAGCAAATTGGACAATCGGTTGAATAATCAAGCTAAATTATCGGTGATAAAGCAGTGATAATGCAATGTGTTTGATCAGTGATAAAAGGAAGCATTTAAATAGCTTGAGTCTTACCCAAATAATATTTAAACTGTACGGACATACATTTAATTTTGAGCGTACTGTTTAACATTGGTTTAAATTTATTAGCGATAAAGTATTTCATGACCGAATGTGCAATCCGAGTCATTATTTTTCATTTGCCTTTTATTTTTACATTCATTTTGAATTTTCAAAAATAAGTATTTGCTGGAAAAAAATATTATCCATCCATTTTGGCATTGACAAATAGGACCATTTATATGTTTCACTTTATAGTTTTAAAACACTAGGCTGCAGTATTAGATTTTGAACTATAAATTCATATATGTTTTACACTTTTACTACAGATATTTGTTATATATAATGAAAATAATGTCATTTGGATATTGTGATTTGTAATAATATTTACCAAGTTCAAATCTCAGAAATAGAAGAGAGTGGAAGTTATAAATTAGAAAATAACAACAAATGCTTAATTTTAAAATTGTAATGGCATTGTTTGAACTATCATTTCTATTTTGAGAACTTCGAAAAAAAAAAAGAAGATCATAACCTTAAGGATTCCTTTGTCCAAGCAAATTTCCCCTTTTCTTTTTAGTTCGCATTGATTGTCAGAGGATCCAAATAAATAAAGAAAAGAAAACAATCTTCGTAATTAATAATTCCTTGATTTCACTATTTTGACCTTATACATATCAATGGTGGTGATTAAACTAAAGAAAATCCAATGGTAAAAATCGTGGGAAACACCGTTACAAAATTTTTAAGGTTGATCTTGAATTTCGACGGTCCTAACCTGCGACTGCGAGGCAGCTACTAGTCTGACTGTTCTCGCTTCAGTTTTGTGACTATTATAAAAAGAAAAAGAAGGATAATATTGGTTTATCTATCATCCCAGAAGCACCTTATGTTCATTATGTTCTTACTAAATGTAAAACTAATTAAATATGAATTATATATATAAATTCTATTAAGAATGTGCTTTTTATAATTTATGCAAGGTTAATAATAAGGGCGTTTAGCAAAAAATTAAAATAAACACTTACTTCATCTTTTGTATACGAAATTAGAATAGACATATATACATAATTAGTGCATTTTGCGCCTCAGAATAGGCATTGTAGAAAACCTTTTCATGCACATGTCAGGTCATTGTTCAGCTGTCATGTAATTTTTTTTCTAGACTAAATTATTCTCTGTTTTGTACATAACTAATAGTATATAGGGTACTTAAAATGATATCGTTGACCCGGTGGTTAAGAAAGTAATAATTTCAGGCTATAGAACTGAGAAACATGATCTTGCACTTCTGTCCGATGAAATGCTTGAGAGGAAACTAATACTTATTCCAAACATCATCTTGTGGTGTTCTCTCACCGTGTGCTCAAACTCCAGACACATTCAATGGAAAATGCATACTCAAGCTAATACTTATTCCATACATCATCATGGTGTTCTCTCACCATGTGCTCAAACTCCAGACAGAACTCCAGACACATTCAATGGAAAATACATGGTATGAGGTCGACAGCATAGTAATTTTGCACACAAAAAGCTGATATAAGCCTACTAATAAGTGATCATAAGCCTTTAAAATGAGCAGAGCTGAAAAAGTGCCTTAACAATGTCCAAATAACTTGAGCAAATCATTTTCAAATGTTTTCATCGTCACGCTATAGCAAGCTTAGGCATATATATCTCGGGTTTATGCTTTAACATTGTAAGTCATTTTTACAAAACAAAAAGTTTAGTCATGGACCAAAATTAACAAACTTGAGCAGATGGTCTTTATCTTTTTGTTCAATTTTCCTTTTGCCTGTGTTGTAAATTTACACAAAATATTTCATTTCTCGTTGGGCATATGTTTTCTCTCCACTAATCATGTTGTTAAGTAAATAATAAGAATAATGCCAGAGCAATTAATTAGGGAAACAATTGTCTATCAATGAAAAGGAGTGATTTTGACTTTGTCCATAGCGCCAAAGTATCTGGATGCATTATGACCATTATCAGAGAATGAACTCTTTGATTATGGCAATAATTAGGTTGTTCTGCTTTTACCAATTTCTGAAGGATTATCCAGTAAAAACTTCGCTTGTCAGATGTTCTATTATTGCTGTTCAAGAAAATGTGTCAAAAGAATAGAGAGATTGATGAACAAACAAGTGGGTACTCTACTACTATATACTATTCCCGGTAATTAATACTACATTATCTTTGTATGAACATGAAATCAATCATCAAAAACAGACAACAATAGATTTAGTTACTGTTCAGTAATAAGCAGGTAGCCACTCGGTGCCATTGATAAAGTCTATGCTTAGGAATGGTTCAACCTCTTCTTTGCTGAACTGGCGGGCCCACTCTGCGCGGTTTTTTAAGTCTGAACCTGGTCCGTGGCAATCATGCTCCCCTATCATTAGGCCCCTTCATAAGCCAAAAAGAACCAATTAGTCTTTCATATTTTTTTACATTCAATCTTATTTGATGCTTTAGTAAATTAAACCCAATATAATGTATTAGCAAGAAACATTCAAATACTCCAAAAAGTCTGATAAACTTGAAATATAATGTTGGATTATCCTAAAGGGTCCTTTTGCAATTTGAGAAATGAGGGCTGTTATTAACATGTATATGTAGGTTATAATTTTCAAAGAGAAACAAAGACGTTGGTACTTGTATATTTTTAAGCTTAACTCTTTTTTTTTTTAGAGAAGGTGATAATTCAGCTTATATTTCATACAAACCTGTGCATCATGATATCATTGTGAACCCGTAAACATGCGAATCTTTTACACAATGCAATCAATGTGAAGAAATAAGAAATGTGCAAGGGTATAAATGAAATAGAGAAAATTACCCTGTGTGACCAGAGTAACTCCAGTTGCTCCAGCCGAGGGGGCTAATGGTCTTCGAGAAATAGGTATTTGCAAAAATGATACGCGAGTGGGCTTCATTGGCTCGGCCTAGATAGACCTCTCCAACTCCATACACTTTCCCATTGATGAATACAAAGCCACTGCTATCATCTGCAGATTTCCTGTTGTGGGCAGCGATCGAGCCTAGGATGTCATTGCGTCCGTCTGGTAGCACAAAAATCTCACAACTCTGCATTTACCATGCTTTTTAGTACATCAATTAATTTGACTTTAAATGCTAGCACATCATTCAGGATTAGTATTCCAACAAACTCCTGATGCATTGTCCTGGACACCGAGTACCAGATATACACCGGTAGTTCATATTTATATATAACATGTTTCATGCTCATGGAGCTCATTACCATTCATAAGTATCGTATAATGTTTACTTATTTTCTGATCATTTGCTAACTTGTGGTAACATTTTATCGGTACACTCCAACAAGAGAATAAAAATACATAAAACAGAGTTAGCGTCTTCAAGTATGAATCAGAATAGCTAGGGAGCTGGCACTTTTGATTAAACTTGCCTGGAAGAGAGATTGGCCACGACCGAAGATGAAGTCTATGTTGCCTTGGATGTAACAGCTCTCATAAAAATGGCGGCCCTTGTTGTCAAAGAGTGTGTTGTGGGGGCTATAGAAGCCGCAGTGGTAAAATGCCACCTTGTCTCCTGCGACCTTTGCTGCCACTGATTGGTTACGAGGCAAATTCGGAAGGCCCCTTTCAGCATTATTCTAAAATATTTAAGTATTTAAGAGTTTTTATTGCATGGATTTATTTGTTGCAATTCCTGTATATACATAAGGGTGATTTCAATTGTTGTCCAATTTATAAAAGTTTTATTGTTACTTCTCTTTTCAAATGTGGAAAAGCACCTCATTATATGAAGAAAAATGGTATAAAACTATAAATATTTTATGCATCCGGGAAAAACTAAAATATAGCCAAGGTGCATAGTAGATTCCATTTTCTTGTGAATTGCGTTCTCATGCTATTAGTATGTATACCTATAGATTTCTTTAAATTTGAAAAACAGTTGGACCTTGAATGTGATGCCAAAGGCAACAAAGTTGTTGGCTTCCACAGTGAAGGTAGCTGATTCAGAATTGTTGTCAGAGCACTCATCATAAACAATAGCTGTTCTTCCTTTACCATTTCCTCTTAGATAAATGTACTGCTTGTTCTTTGGCACTACAACTCGCTCCCTGCAACGCCATTATTATCACAATGTATTTGCTTTGTTAAGAGGTTTCTTCTGAGAGCTTTGGAAGCGGTTGCCATGTGATTGTACTAAGTTGATGAAAAATCACGAGAAAATGCTACAGGACTTCTACTATTGAGTTCCCCACCATAAGCTTGACTGATTGGAAATTTAAACTTTAATTTAATGGGAAATATGAGTAATGATATTGTTTTTGAGTTATACTTAATATACATGGATCAAGATTTATAAATATATAACCAAACAAATTATTAGAAAAGAACATAGTGATATTTTATCAGTGGAGCGAAGCAACTAAAATAAAAGTAAGATTAATACATTAATTTTAGATCGTAGAACATATTTCATAACACAAATGACATCACACCCAATTCTGGATGGACATAGTCCTTCTTGGAACAATTTTTCTTAACAAAATAAATAATAGAGCAATGGGGAAACAGCAAGGATCGATATCGTAACAACCAACTTATTTTTACCATCTTAATAACAGATTTCAAAGATCATCAAAAATAAAAAAATAAGTTTAAGTTCCACATTTATTTTATATACAATATACTTGAATTTGGTATATTTTAAGAATGTTTGGTCAAACCAAACAGCTAAAATTTCAAATAATCCAACAGATAACAAATCAAATTTCAAATTGAATCAAATTTAATTCATAACATATCAATTTTGTATATAACACACCTCTACCTTCAATTTTTCAATTTGACAAGTAATCTGCTGGTCTTTATGGGTGTCAAATCAATTTGTTTTTAAAGTAACTCCACCCAAGATGAATATTCGAACCTATATGTGCCAGCTCTGACATGAACAACAACCCACTGAGAATTTCCTTCTGGAACAGCATCAATGGCCGCCTGAATGGACTTGTACTCTTCCTCAGGACCCACTTTGTAGGTATGTGTCGCTTGGATCTTAGAATTCAGCACTTTCGCATCAATCAAAGGTTTCTTGGTCTCTGTAGAATTCACAACAAAAATTGAACAGAGAGACAGAAACAACACCAAACCGCTGGCAGAGGTACATGGCCTAGCCATTTTAGTTTACTAATTGTATAGCTATTATTAGGATAGCATGCGAATTTGTTTGATTTTTTGGAGGGAGAAAAGAGAGAGAAAAGGTCGTTAAATAATAAATATAGAGTTTGTTGTGACTGGTTGGTTGGTGTGAGATAAAAGGTGGGAACGGAGACACGGAGCTGTTTGAGCGGGGTGAATGGAATAGGTATTAGATTGCATTTAGCTGGACAATTTCATTTTCCCTCTCTAGACGCCGAAACAAACAATTCACCTAACTTGCAAAAAGGAAAAAGGGTACTCTCAGAAGTCCTCAATGGCGAAGCAAAAATGAGGCTCAGATTTGGTTTCATGCGTCCATTTGTAAAAGGTTTTAGACGTTATAGAAACCTTCCCTGCTCATATCAGATCATTTACTGTACCTTTGTTAGAAATTAAAATATTAATTCTTCATAATATTTCTTAATTAATTTCCAGGATCATGTATTTCATATAAATAATAAATCATAATAGAAACTTACAGTTTTGAAGGGCAAAAAATAGTGTTAGGCGGAAATTTCTGACCTTCTTTAATTTCTCCTTAGCCAGAATGATGGCAATAATGTTTTTCTCTTTTCTGCCTATTTTATGAGTTGGGAGAATTTTTGCAAAAGGGTGCTACTTAATGGCAGAAAAAAAAATTAAAATAGACTAAGGCAATTAAAGGGATCAGAATTTTAATGAATCTGGTCCATTGGATTTTCCATCAAAATCCAATGCACCCTTTAGATAATTTTCATAAATGAGTTTGGTTTATATTTAATAATATAGGCCACATTAATATTAAAATTAATAATATTAATTATAACATTCTCCCACTTGGCCTATAAAATACATAATGAAACACAAATTCAAAATTGGCCAATAGAAACTTAAACCTTGTTCAGTTAGAAATACCAAACTAAACTAATATAATCAAAATAACTATAACTATTATTTGATCCCTATTAATTATAGCATTGGTATTCTTTCCAACAAATGGTTAATACGATTCATTCGATCCACTTAAGGAAATTTGCTTAAATTAAACATAATGCGCAACATAAAAAAATAAGCAAATTTCATAATTCAAAGTCAAAGTCATAATTTGAAGCTTCACATCATAACTTAATACATAATTCAATACAACAAAATCAAAATTTAGCAACCAGATCCATGCCGGCAAAAATGGATGGTAATACTTTAGTGAGATAATCATTTAGCATAACTCTCAAATTAATATGTTGTATTGATATAATATCATTTTTGACTTTGCATTAACAACAAGATATTTAATGTCAATTCATTAGACATGTTACTTAATTTGTTGTTATTAAAGGTCAAAATAGCAGTCGTGTTATTACAAAAATAAGATAAGTGACCTTACAATATGCCACAAAAATCCTGCTTGCATAGCGGAAGATGACGTTATAAACTGCTCAACACTCTTCCATAAAATTAATCATTATATATGCAAGCACAAATAAATAACCTAATGTGAATTTTTATTGACTAATAACATATCATCCATGTACAAAATGAGAATGATAAATTACTCCCACTAACCCTGAGATATATACATTGAGTTATAATATTTTCTATAAATCCAAGCTTGACCTCATAAAATTTGAGATATAAATTAGAAAAATTAGTATTTCATCATCGCTGCCTTTATTGATAATTGCAGCAGAATCTTTTCATAATGTCCGGTTTAATTTCAAAATACCAAGACAAATCTCAATTGGTTCTTTTCAAGTTGGAATAATTAGTTTTATTCAATGTAGTAAAATTCATGAAAAAATAAAGTGGTTAATAGTCGACTAATATTCACATGGCATAATAAAATTAAACTGAAATGAATAATAAAAACGCCAAATAACATTTCAATTTTAACATAGAGTTCTTCACATTTTCAATTTATATCACCGTTGGGCAGAAATAAATTGAAGATAATGAGACAATTCTATTTAATAAACTATAATGTCAATTAAAGTTGTTCAAATTGACATCCTTAATATTTATTAATATAAACATTATAGTGATATGTAAACTAAAATATCACAAATAATATAATAGAATTGAACAACTATAAAAGGAATAATAATTCATCAATCTGAAATCAATAATAAAACACCAAAAATTTCAGTTTTGACATGATAGTTGTTCTATAAAAATCAATTTGCATCACCGTTGGGCAGAAACAAATTGAATCGTAAATGAAATTCCACTTAATAAACTAAAATTGTCAATTAAAGTTGGTAAAATTGACATTTATAATTTATTAAATGTGAAAATAATAATATACCACATAATGAATAATTTTATAAATTATAATGGCAATTAAAATTGTTAAAATTGACCGTCATAATTTATTAAATGTAAAACTTTATTGTGATATATATAAATAGAAATATCACACAGTTCCTTTAATAAAATGGTAATTACAATTAAAGTTGTTGAAATTAATAATGACCAAATTATTAAAAGTAACTTAATATGGTTTAAATTATTCATATGCAAAATTAATAACAAACTTCTATTAAGCCGTTTGTATACTTAATTGCACATGAAACCATAAACTTCTATTATACAAATCAGTCGGTGAAAATATAATAGAAAATTATTTTAAAAACAACAGATTCCATGATTAACATGATAGGTAAATGACTTAATAACAAATCCTTAAATAACAATAATGGGATCCATTATTAAATAACGCCACGTGTATGCATAAATAGTAAATATCTTTTGTAAACTCCATTTAATGAGTAAAATAATAATTAAATGGAGTAACGATTCCATCTAAATAGCACATATACGCTTGAAAATATGCATATAAAATTTGCTTAACAAAAATGTCTCCATGTACGTAAAGTGAGACCAGGCAAAATAGAATGATATTAATCGATTATTGAGACCATTCCCCAAAATAGCAAATGCGCAAGTGCGCAAAGTAAGTGAGAGAAGAACTATTCAGATGGACTAAATGTGTATATGATAAAATCATATACTTAATAAAATTATCATATACAAAACCATTAATTACGGTTTTTTTTTTATATTACATGATAACCTTCATAAATTAGGAAGTAACCTTTAAATCCTAAACTAAACTAAATGATAACCAATAATTCTATGTATATATGGTCATTTCATTTTTATGAATCCCACGTGATGAATGGCTTAAAAGAAAATTAAAGGCCAATAAGCGGTGATATCATATAGACCAAGTATAGTACGTTAATGAAGAGGAAGGAAGTGTATCCATCAAATTTTCTTAATTGAGCCGTGGGGACCAGAAAAGTGCATATGCGTTCAGAAAAGAAATAAAAGTTATGCACGGATCATCTACAAACCAGGCCTAAAAACATCGGTCCTTACTTTATCCAAGCCATATAAACAACTTTTGTACTCAATCTAGGCTCTGATATGAGTTAGATAGTAAAATCGTTCAAACCCTTTGGACTGAATCAAGATAGTAACAGGCATCTATTCATTTCTCCTTCTCGTTTGTGCGCATACGGAGACAAATAATAATTCATGTCTCCAACAATATGTACACAGAGAATAATACATAGAAAAATTGATATAGAAAATTACTAAAATAATTTTGTAAATTTCAGAAAAAATTCCAGTAAATTACGAAATTATTGTATATTGTATTTTATATGAAAATACATACTTCTCTGATACCAAATGTTAGAAATTAAAATATTAATTCTTCATAATATTTCTTAATTAATTTCCAGGATCATGTATTTCATATAAATAATAAATCATAATAGAAACTTACAGTTTTGAAGGGCAGAAAATAGTGTTAAGCGGAAATTTCTGACCTTCTTTAATTTCTCCTTAGCCAGAATGATGGCAATAATGTTTTTCTCTTTTCTGCCTATTTTATGAGTTGGGAGAATTTTTGCAAAAGGGTGCTACTTAATGGCAGAAAAAAAAATTAAAATAGACTAAGGCAATTAAAGGGATCAGAATTTTAATGAATCTGGTCCATTGGATTTTCCATCAAAATCCAATGCACCCTTTAGATAATTTTCATAAATGAGTTTGGTTTATATTTAATAATATAGGCCACATTAATATTAAAATTAATAATATTAATTATAACAACCTTATCATTACTGATTATTATGTAATGTAAATACATTAATTTTGTACATGTATCGGATAAGAAAAACCAATTAAATCCCAATGGCATCAAGAAGTTCCGAGTGTTGTGAAACCGAAACCAAAGTATTTGCCACAATGGCACCACTTGCAGCAACTGCTGGAACTCCAATTCCAGGAAAAGTTGAATCCCCGCAACAGAAGAGTTGCGGGATGGGAGTTGCATGCCCCGGAAAAGTGCCTTGCCCTGCCTTTATTGCTGGTCCATAAGTGCCCCGGTTTCTCCTCAGAAACCGTTTGTGCGTGAGTGGAGTTCCAACCATTTTCACCTCGCATTTTTCACGGTTGAATTTTGGACCAAGGGCCCGCTCCACTGCTTCCCACATCACCTTGACCAATGTAAAGAGATAGTCTTATGTCAATAATAATAATAGTAGTTACGAGGAGAAGGAACAATTTCTTGCATGCTTTCCATTAAGGAAAAGAAACAATATCATATGCCTTAACTAAGATTAAAATATCTCTTGTATGCTCCCCTAAAACATGCAAACTATCCCTTGTGTCTTCTCCTTATCTCATAAGAAATGCTCAAAGTAACTCCTCTTTTTTCTTAATTGGTTTAAACTTTAAAGAAAAAAAAATAAAGGACTACTTTGGAGGTCTTTTGGAAGTTGAAAAGGAAGGTATATGACAACAAAACAGTATTTCTTTATTTTTTTGTTTTGTCTTACAAGATTTCGGGTGGAACATCCTAAATTTTATCTTACAGCTTTCTTCTTTACGGGAGCATACTCGATACTTTACATTTCACAGGGCTAAGCCCAATAATGTGCACAACTATAGCAACAGTAATAAGTCAATAAGAAAAAAAAATCAGAATGATAATTTTCTAAAGATCCACAATATAAATTGATAAATAAAAACTCTCATATAAATGTATTAATAATTAAGGACCATGGGGGGTACAAAAGAGGAATTTGGTATCAAAATACACCAGGCCACATTTCTCTGTTATACAAATCTCTATTGATAAAAAAAAAGGAGATTTTCTGTGCCCAATAAGTTACCCACATGGTATAGCTCAAGACAGGACTGTATTGACACTTGCTATGTTGCATTTTTTATATTACTTTTCTTCTGATGCCAATTTCATTGATTTATTTGACTGGTCCAGAACCCTATGTGCAAGCAGTCTAAATTCATGATGCAGATCATGCAACACTGTTTTAGCCACTAATAATAGTTGGATTGGACAGTATTCAGTATACTAACGGGATAAAATCATATCACCGACTTTGTACCTTTTCTGTTATCTTTATTTCTGAATTCACACTATTTTTCTTATAAAAATATTTCCATTAGTTGTGACAAAAAACATTATACTCTTTATTATCATATGTTCATACCTGTGACCTTTCTTCTTTCAGTCTTTTATACTCAGCGCTTTTGCGATCTAAACCCTCCCATAATTCAAATGGCTCTGTACCAGGTGCATAGGCATGCAACACATGCTTACCAGGTGGTGCCAGGCCCTTGCCTAATGCACTCGGTACAGATATCAAGGTGACATTTTGTGGTGCATCTACACCTTGGTCCCAGTTGTTGACTACTATATGATGAATCCCTAGGTCTTCCCGTGCATTCTATAAAGAAACATATAATTAGAATAATTGATAAGAAAAGAAATGAAAGAAGTAATTATTTGCAATGGCACTGGTGGTACAAACTAGTGCAAGACCTGATTACTTCATGCTTCAAAGAGCAATTTAGCTAAGATAATTTGATAATTTTAATATATTCATTATTGTTATTACTATTACATCTCAATAGGCACTCATTACAAAAGTAATGCAAGTATTTTGTTTATATATTACTCTTTTCTCGTTTCATAGATCTTTCAAATGAAAACAAAATTAAGCAACAACAACTAAGCCTTTTGTCCCAAGCAATTTGGGGTAGGCTAGAAAAGAACCCCATCAAGAGAAACAAAATACCTGCACCAGCCGGGAATCGAACCCGGGTCTGTACCGTGGCAGGGTACTATTCTAAGCTTAACCCATGATGTGTCATGAGTTGTCTAAGCTTACCTCAGTGTCAAATCCCAAGTGCAGATGCATAAATGAATCACACTGCGGTGTGGAATTAACCCTTTCTTGATATGATTGGGGAATATCTTGAGGTGGCAACAGATCAAGTGTGTCCCACATTGATGCATTGCTTACGACAGCCTTTTTGGCACGTATAAACTGCAACATACCCTCAAAAAATAAGTTCATAGTAGAATTAACTAGATAAAGAGATATTAAACATGCAAAGAATTTGATATTCAAAATTTAGTACTTGACCGGTTCTCAGCTTGACACCTGTAGCTCGTCCATTTTCTATCACAATGCTATCAACATGGGAATTCAATGATATCCTTCCTCTAAACTTTTCAATACCTCGTACCAGTGCATCAATTACTGCACCACTACCATGTATAGGATACTCGAGCTGACATCCTGGCTTGTACCACTCAGCAAACATATAAATCTGAAATGAAAAATAAATAAGTAAATAAAGTTGTTGGAGAGTCTATTACTGTGGTATACCAGTACTCTATACTTTTTGTGACAGTGCGTGGAAATTGCAATATATTGAATAAAAGACTATTTACTATCAAAGAACACAAAATAAATAAGTAAATCACCATTTCTGCAGAGAGGATTCCATCTGACTTGACACCAGCCAGTAAAAATGCCAAGAGGTCGATCCAATTTCTCACAAATGGGCTTTTAATCTCCAAGGAATCAACTACCTCACAGAAAGGTCTCAAGAGCTTAGTTGCGCCAAGTGCACCTTTTGGGCCCATTTGCATAAATGATTTTAACAAAGACGGTGCATATCTAGTGGCGGCAGTAGAGAAAACACCCAAATCACCTCTGATAGAAATAGGTGGTAGTGCCATGGCAGCAGCAGACAAGGGTAATATCCCATCCTGGTAAATTTCGTTTTACCTGCTGTATATTAGATTAAGGGAACAATTTTTTCTAACGCTTGCAGCAACAGTATCAACTGTGACCCACCAAAACATCTCATAACCCTTTTCTACATATCAACAAAAATTTCCATGTATATCCTTCTTTTTTTGTTGCTAATTCCTCAAAATGTTCCCAAATTGCCCTCCGCCCCCTTGATCATGTAAAGATAGACATCAAGGAAGTGTAAGCTTAATTGTCCCTTAGATGGAAGACTAAAACTGAGGAAGGAGGGGCAACTTGACATGTCTTGAAAATATGGAAACAATATTACAACTGACAGTTCGGTAAGGGTTTAATATGCTAATGTTTGTAGGGATATGCAAGATGTTTGTAGTATTATATAAATATTTATTTTGAATTTCCAGGTGCACAAGTGAAATTGCATGAGAAAGAGATAAATGTCAAGGGTAAGAGAAGCTTACAAGAAGTTTTTTCCACTCACGGGCTGCATCAGCATTTACATACGTCTCCAGGTCCTAAATGAACATGTGCATATTTGATTGGTATAATGAAACAAAAAGAGAAAGGGAATTTAAAAGAGTTAGAAAGCTATGATAAGCAGTTATAGAATGTGACCTTGATAAAATCAGTGGGGCCTATTCGAGATGGGAAGTCACCTTCTGGTATGTACACCATCCATGAATCATAGGATGCACATTCAACGAACTCGCCTAATGCATCAAGCACCTACTTGGTTGAAGCAAATTATTTACATAAATAAAGATAAATATATTTAAAAGTGAATGAATGGAATTGGTACCTGAGCAAGAGGATTAGCTTGGAGACCTCGAGACTGAAAGCCTGAGAAAAGGGATGGGCCAGAGTCAAAGTTGTAGCCCTTGATCTGAAAGGAGTGTGCGGCGCCACCGGGCACATCATGGCTTTCAAGTACCAGTACATGGTGGCCGTAGCGGGCCAGCAGCCCAGCACAACACAGGCCAGCAATTCCACTGCCAATGACCGCCACATCAGCCTCCGGTTTTCCTAACACATATAAAGAAGAAATAATTAATGTTGTTGTTTATTAATTAAAGTGACCAAAACAAGAAAAAGAAATTGATGCCTTCAAATTGTAGTTTCTTTGCGGCAGGAGTTGTCCGAAGCGTGCGCGTGTCGACGCTGCACGAGGTCCGTGCAAGGAAGGACCTCTTCTCCCGCCGAAATTTGGAGCTGGGGTTGTATTGGTATTGGTATTGGTATAAGCGCGACGTAGAGCAAACGCTCACGGCGCAAGCCATGGTTACGAATCTTCCACTGGCGACTGGCGTCTTTGCGGACACAATGTGTGTGCCTTACACTAGGACCCGCGCGAGAATCAGTGGACAAGACGGGGGATGGATGGCGTAGCGAGAGTTTTTCTAGAGTTGGGACTTGGGAGGCCTGAGGATGCGAATCCATGGGTATGGGCCTACGTGGCAGCTCAGCAGCCTCCGTTAGTCCCCACTCAGTTCCACTCCGGACTCCCCGCTCGTGTCGTATCTTTGACTCTTTCTTCCCCACACCTCATCTACATTCTACGAGTTAGATCCAACGGACCACAATTATGTCCATTTATAAGGACTACTTTTATGACATGTCACTACATTTGACTCAATCATTATTAACTCACTTTCCTAGTTTCCTTTATCAGCTCCGAAATGGGAAATTCGGAACATACTATGTAAGAATTTTAAAAATAATAAAAAAAGAAATCAAATTTTAATGTTTAACTAACTAACATGATAATATTAGAAAACAATACTGATCGATCAAGGATGAGTCATAGAAAATTATGTTAATAAACTCAGAAAAATATCAGATTTAAAGAATAACAGAAAGATCGCAAAAATAAATAAGAATACAGGTAGGTATTGAACCAATTTTCCAATTTGGCGATAACAAAACGAAGAAGAAAAAATATATAATAAGAATATATAACATCTCAATATCATTCATGAAATGTGTTTTGTTATTTATTAATAGAAACTTATCAGCAAAAAGATCGTTCCAACAAAATATATCGATTCACTAACTTTTCCTATCAATAAGGACTTGCTTGTTATTTTAAATAAAATATTTCATTATTTATTTCAATTATTTATCATTAGTTATTAAACTTTAAAATTTTGAACGATTTGGATCGACTGTTAGAATCTCGAAAATTGAGATTTCATTGTAGCTGGCAGTCTCATCTATCAATCGTGATTGATTTTAGTCTACCTCTAAACAAAAAAAAAAAAATCATTGTTCGATTTACCGTGGCACACATGGCTTCAAGATTTTGAATTTTTAAGAAGTTTTATTTACTGATCACTTTAGGCAAGCTAAAGATTAAAATTGCATATCGCTAGTTCCATCCAAGCAATAAATTTTGCAAAAAGTTGAATTAAAATTTGTTCCGTTGTTTTTCTAAAGAAAGTACTAAAAAGTTGTGTGTATTGTATGTGTGTGGGATATGTACCAGTTGTGTGTCTGCATGAGCTAATTATTAATCTTTTTTTAAGATAATTGGAGTCAAATTTTTTAACTTATTTTTAAATTAAATGTCTATAAAAGACCTTCAGTCGGTTTCGAACAAACCTTTCACTCGAGATGCATTGCTCTTTACCATTAGATCAAGAGCTGATTCTCAGCATATTATTAACCATTAAACTGCGCATTCCATAATTTCCATTTTAACTAGACAAACATATATATATAGAGGATTGCTAAAATGCTATGCATAGCACGGATGACCTTCATGCTACGGATTCGTTCTTGCATTTCACGCTTCAAACAACCGATCCAAACAGTTCATTATCTTCTACATATTGAAATCTTATTAGAAACCAAATTTTACATTTTTTTTGAATTTTTTTACTATTTTTCTCAGATTTTTAAAAATCACCGTTATTGAACGGTCCATAATTTATTAGATTAAGTATTTTATATATATATATAGAGGATTGCTAAAATACTATGCATAGCACGGATACCCTTCGTGCTACGGATTCGTTTTTGAATTTCATGCTTCAAACAATCGATCCAAACCGTTTATTATCTTCTTCATATTGAAATCTCAATGGAAATCAAATTTTAAAATTTTTTACTATTTTCTCATATTTTTGAAAATCACTGTTATTGAAGGGTCCAGAATTTATTAGATTAAGTATTTTTAAAAATCTGAGAAAAATAGTAAAAAATTTTGAAAAAATGAAAAATTTGGTTTCTAATAAAATTTCAATATGTAGATAATGAATGGTTTGGATTTGTTGTTTGAAACATGAAATGCAAGAACGAATCCGTAGCACGAAGGTCATCCGTGCTATGCATAGCATTTTAGCAATTCTATATATATATATATATATATATATATATAAAACATTGAAATATTGCATAAGGGAATTTAAATGACAGAGTCAGAGTGTGCAAATACACAATGCGCACAGAAGTAGATACATGTCAAAACAACGTGTCTACACAATATATATGCAACATGACTCAAAGCCAATTGGCTAATATGGCTCACGCATCACACTCAACAAATTTTGCAAGAGGTGAATTTTACTGTATAGTTCTCATCGCATGAAGTATAAGACTAATAAATTTGAATCTCTTTTTCTGTTCAAAATTTTCAGAAGAATAAGGGGGCCGTTTGGATCCCCATGGGATTTTGAGGAATTTCATCTTCCTATAATAAATTTATTATAAACAATCCAAGCTCTTCATAAAATTACACACTTCCCAATAAATTTATTCCTAGAAATTGCAACTTTCTCAAATTCTCCAACTTCCTAAGCGATCCAAACGGCCCCAAGGATATAATAGACATGAGAACCAAATATAGGATAAGCTTATTCGGAATTGAGCTTATTTGAATGAGCCATATTCAAAGACTTATTCTAGTTCTATCAAAAGAGGAAATTGGAAGAACAAGAAAAATGAATAATGCACATGAGATTGAGGAGAGAGAAATCCACCTAATTCTATTCAAACAGTCTATTTCCACCCGTCACCAAACACATTAATAAATTCTAAAGTAAGGAAAAAGTTGATAATACTATATCTAATTTAAAATATAAGTTTTTAACAGTTGTAACTAGTAAAAAATAATTTAATAAAAAATTTTAAAAGCGAATTTCTATATTGCGGTGAAGAATGCTCCAAGAATCAGGTATTGGCACACAAACGGCCACAAAAGAGTGAGCTCACGGGAACTCGTCCCAGAAAGTGCTCCAGTTTTTTTTTTGAAATACTATCTTTTTTTTTTAAAGTGCTCCAGTTGACGGACTGTTTCAAGATTCGAGACTCGAGAGTCAAGAGGGGGGACTTTACTAAACAGTAAAAATACTAACGCTGCACATTAATTTTTTTTTAATGGAAAATCGGTAGGTGAATTAATTAACATTAAAAAGAGGTTCACATCATCCATCTTCCATAAAAAGAGAAACAAAAAAAGGATAAAGAGAAGGAAAAAAAAAAAAGAAAAGTTGAGCCCAACTATCATATAAACAACCGGAGGTGATAATAATCATCCCCGATATTCATCATTTCCATCATTCTCATCATCCCCAAGCGTTTTTTTTTATTTTTGGCTCTACACATTTTCTATTTTTGGAAATCCTTATCCCGCGTATTCCCTCCTTCTCGCATACGTTATCCCCCCTCCCTCCTGTCGCTCTGTTTTCCTCACTCCCGCGTACGCCCTTCCCCCTCCCCCTTCCGAGCATAACTGTTGAAATTAATATATAAAATCGTTGAAGTTAATATCATAATTGTTGAAATTAATATATAAAATCGTTGAAGTTAATATATATAAATGTTGAAGGTAATATCGTAACTGTTGAAGTTAATATATATAAATGTTGAAGGTAATATCGTAACTGTTGAAGTTAATATATATAAATGTTGAAGGTAATATCGTAACTGTTGAAATTAATATATAAAATTGTTGAAGTTAATATCGTAACTGTTGAAGTTAATATAAATAAATGTTGAAGGTAATATCGTAACTGTTGAAGGTAATATCGTAACTGTTGAAGTTAATATATATAAATGTTGAAGGTAATATCGTAACTGTTGAAGTTAATATATATAACTGTTACGATATTAATTTCAACAGTTAGGATATTACCTTCAACATTTAACTATATTAACTTCAACAGTTATGAAGTGTGTAGGAGGGGAAGAGGGAGGGTGGAGGGGCAGCATACGTGAGAGGGATGAGGGGGGAGGGGGGACAGCGTACATGGGAGGGAGGAGGGGGGACAGTGTACGCTGGAAAGAGAGGGATTAGTTCACGCGGGAGGAGGGGGCACAACGTACGCGGAAGGGGAGGAATTAGTTCACGCGTTTTCTCTTTCTGGAAATCGGGGATGATATAATGTTTGGGATGGCCCTAAGCAATTCCAATAAACAACGCGAGACCTTTGGATTTGTGTCCTGCCAAGGACCCGCGTTAAACAAAATTAAAACCCCATCCACAGACCCTTGGTTCCAGTAGCTTAACGAGGAGTAAAGTCTTAATTCAATTTACTCCTCCGACGTCATGTTTGGTATGAAAAGATGGAGTAAATATGGAATAAGAGTAATTAAATAATGATAATTATCTCTTGATTTATGTAAAATAATTTTATTCCACCTAAAATGATAGTGTAATTTACTCTTCCCTATTCTACATTATTTTACCAAATTTAAATCATATTTGGAGAAGTAAAAGTGGATTAAATGAGTTACTCCACCTTAAATCCTCTACTAAACATGACTCAAAAAGAGAAAAAAGAAAAGAAAGGGAAGAGATATATTTGTTTCCATCAATCTCGATGGTCGGTGCCATCCCATCACCTCCATTATGATCTAATATTTTGAAAACCGGACCGGACGTGGATTCCTATCTGGACTGGGTTAAGACGGCCCAAGAACACTTATGTTTGGATGCTTCCAAGTAGGAGGGATTGAAATCTTCTACTGTTGTTATAACGACAGTGGAGAGCTATCCGTTCATATTTTTATCAATATTTAAAAAAGGAAAAAAAATTAACACTCAATCTAAACCTTTGATCTTGTTTAATTTAATGACCAATGCATTTTCATATAAGTTTTATGAATTTTGGAGTTGATTTAATACAAAATCGAGTGGTCAACAAATGAACGAATCTGGTTAACTATCCCTGATTAATTCTAATACGTTGATAGTTTGGTCACTTAATCGAGTATCAAATCGACTCCAAATTTTATAAAACTTATATACAAACGGATCTCCCGTAAAATTAAAAAAGATGAACGGTTTGAATTAAGCATTCTAATTTTACAATTTTAAAATATTAATTAAAATATGGTTGGACAACTCTCTACTGGTTGGATCAGCTACCGACCACCCGGCACCCGCCACTCAGTTTCCTACTCTGCACAACCACTTTCTTTCTAGACTGTCCTTATCCTGAATTCGGAATTGGTAATGGGCTTTGGATGCACATGGTTTTGAATAAGAGATTGGAATAAGCACATGGTTTCTCTCTCCTCATTCTTATTCACTTTTGTCCAATACAACCGTGTGTGTTTGGATAGATGAGAATAAGGGTTTGGATAAGAATAAGGATCAAATTTTTTATTCTTGTGCAATCCAAACAACACAAGAATAAAAAATTTGGGCCCTTATTTTTATACTAACAAAACCATGGTATAAGAATAAGGAATTTGGACAAGCACGCATACTGAAATTCCTTATTCTTATTCCTTATTCAACTCTTATCCAAACACACCCCCAATTAGAATAAGGGATTAAATAAGCCCTTATTCAGAATAAGACTTATTCAAAACGCGTTTGGTTTCATCCCGAATAAGCCTTATTCGGAATAAGACTTATTCAACCCCTACCAAACACATCTTAATGGAGTTCTAATTCAATAAAAATTATAGCTAGACTTAATTAATTTTAACCAAGGAAATGAGTTGTAGTGGAAATAAAAATAAAAAGATATTAAATAATGAAAAATTAAAAGAAGATATAAGATATTAATAAAGAAATTATATTATATACAAATAAAAAATCTGAAGTTGTGCCGTATTTATTATTATTAATAATAATTGTAATGGAAAATCTGTATTTGAACATTTATAAAATTCGGACAAGTATTCTGAAATAGAGGAGTAGAGCAAAAAACATACTCTGTTGGATAAATTAAAAGAATATTGTGTTCCTTTCATATTTTAAAATTTGAATCCTGAATTTTTTTTAATTATAAATTAAAAGAGATAGGAAGGAGATAGGAAGGAGATTGTGCACTGCTGCCAAAAGACCCGAACCATATTACCGTATTAAGATATCTAGAGAAAAGTCAATATGTCTTTGTTGGATGGGTAAGATTTTTTATCCGGCTTGAGAAGCTTGAGGAAGAGATGCTGGAAAAGAGGATTCCCACGAGTTATAACCAAGATGAGAAGGTAATTTACAGTTCCATTTCTTTACAGCTTGTTGCTCCAGAAAAGAGTAGAAGAGGGAAGGGGAAGGAAGCGGAGGTGACCAGCTTGTGCCTTGCTTCCGAACAAGGAAATTTGAAGATAAAAAAGTAAGGGAAGAGGAGGAAGTAGTAGAAAATTACTATATACATATATTGGCTATTTTGTCCCAAATTTGGGAGTAAATATCTTTCTTCTCCTCTCTGATTTATTCTCTCTCTGTCTCATCCCTTCCTTTTGGGAGCAAAGCCTTAATGGGGGGAGTGATTTGGCAACCGAATTTTTTTGTTGGAGCAACATTTCTTTGAAAAGATGTCTAAACTACCTTTAATATCAATTAAGATTATTAATTTAGGCCAAATCAGATATAAACCGAGACTGATAACCATCATCTCCAAATTTTATCATCCCCATCATCCTCCCACTAATTAGATTAATTGCATTCCGAAAAAAGAAAGAAAGGGTGAGAATGAGGGGATGATAACGCGTTTTTCCTTTTTTGAATAAGGGGATGAGGGAGGGCGGGATGAGCGAAATAGATTTGAGAAATCAACGTCTCACAGAAGGGAGGGAGGCAGTGACACAGGGATGGAACGAACACAGAATATAAAAGTTCTACTTAATACATAATAGTTTTACTTAATACATAATAGTTCTACTTAATATATATAAAAGTTCTACTTATATATATAAATGTTCTACTTATATACATAACAGTTCTACTTAATATATATAAAGGTTCTACTTATATACATAACAATTCTACTTAATATATAAAAAGGTTCTACTTATATACATAACATTTCTACTTAATATATATAAAGGTTCTAGTTATATACATAACAGTTCTACTTAATATATATAAAGGTTCTAGTTAAGTAGAACTGTTATGTATATAACTAGAACCTTTATATATATTAAGTAGAACTGTTACATATATTATTAGAACTGTTATGCATATTAACTAGAACTGTTATGCATCTTCTCTGTGTCGCTCCCTCCCTCTTCGCTCATCCCTTTCCGTGTCGCTCGTCCCTCCTACTTCGTGTCGCTCGTCCCTCCCTCCTCTCTGTTTCGCTCATCCCTCCCTCTTCATCTCCTCATCCAAAAAAGAAAATTCGCTCATCCTCCCCTCATCCCCTCGTTCAAAAAAAAAAAACGCGTTAATAACTGTCAAGGGATGATGGGAATGATAGAAGAGGGAGGATGACAGAAAGCAAATTCGAATATAAACTTCTCTAATTTTTTCTAATCGGAAATAAACCCCTCTACTTTCCATATTCGGATATAAAACCCTCAAATCTTGATTTGCACGAAAATTTACCCTTTTATTGATTTTTATCATATTTTAAGTATACATTCTCAAATTTATAAAATTATGACATAAATATCCCTGCTATGCATACTCCCTTCATCCTATCCATGGACTATTCGTCTTCTCCATCTAGAAAAACAAAGGAATGAGGGATGATCGGTGCTGAGGTATTGGTTAAATTAAATCTTTAAACCTAATACTAATTCGCTTGCAGTACAGTTTAAAGGTTGAATCACGGAGACGGACTATTCCTTTTCTAAGTTAGACAATTCAGATTAAATTAAATTCTAAAGTAAAATAAGCAATTCAATTCTCGATTAGGTCTAAACAGAAAATAAAACGCAGGATTAAAAGCCTAATTAACCAGAGAACTTAACTAACAGAGATATAGATCAGTTGGCGAACGATTAGGGGTTTAGGTTATCTAACTTTTCTTGTCTGTCAGGGTTGGGGCGGACCGTTCCATTTCTGGAACAGGCCGTTCTGAGCCAGGCGCCCCCTTCCGGGCAGTCCGTCCTGACTCTGGAACGGACCGTTCCAATCATCTGATACTTGTTTTGTCATCCTACTTGATCATTTGCTGAGTGTTTTTACGTGAATTAGACCAAACCTAACCTACATACTTGCGCTCTAATTTCTGTTCAGGTCAAGTTGAAGGGTTCTGCTTGGTAATTCCTAAAACTCCTAAATTTCAACTCCCGTTTCTTGGTTCAGGTGCTTTAGATTGATTTCTGGATCTTGGTAAACTCTCAACCTTCCGATTTATTGAATAAAACTCGAATTACTTAAAGTTTAGTTAAATTCTTTCGGATATCGCCTACCTAATTAATCTAAGTGTTAATTGGTTATTGGCTTATTACAATTCGATTTTAACTTGACAATTAAACTAGGCCTTTGTTTAACGCAACAATTAGATCAATCAATAACAAATTTCAACAAGTAGATAGCAAATCAAATCACAGAAATCATAAACATAACTTAAATCTACTAATGAAAAAGTATTCAATCAAAACAAGCTACTAAAAGAAAAGTTATCAAACCATAGCCCCTAAACTAATCTACTCTGCTAAATCCATGCAAGAAAAAGCAGGTTTCATCACAAACAAGCACATAGAAAAGAGAAAAACCAAGTTACAACAGATTGCGCTCGAAAATCTCCTAATTTTGTGCTCTGTCTTGTCTGGGGCGGCCCGTCCTAATCCTGGGGCGGTGCGTCTCAGGCTGGTGGCTGGCCGTCACAACAGGCTGACTCTCTGAGTTGGTTTTTGGCTCTGAAAATTAGGGTTTCGAACATCCTTGAATTGGGGACAGGACAGAGCTTTTATAGGCATCATAAGCAGTTCCAAACGTGGCATAGTGGCTCTGGAAGGCGGTGGAAATTGTAGAAACCGCCTCTGCAAATCTGGCGCTCTATTTTTAGCAATCAGGAAATAGCTGGGGCGGTCTGGTCTGGAGTTGGGGCGGCCCGTCCCAACATGGTCTGCACTGGGTCGTCTGGATTGCCTCTGCACTAGGTTGGAACAGTCCGTTCCAATTTGCCTGAGTTGCACAACTTAGTCGATTTCCTCCGTTCTTCGTGCCAAAATGCAATGAACCTGTATAAAAAACTTGCCGGGCTACGGCTGAACTTTCCTACATCTAACATTAGCACAATTTTAAAAAAATGAGTAAAAACACAAATATTTGAACGCAATTTGGGGCTTATTCTGGTTGAAAATCAAGTACGGAAACCGTACATCAAGGGACTCTCTGTTGTTGACATCCCCACAATTATCAAGCCAGTATCTCACTTAAAACACAATACAAGTCAGTGACACCTGAATTTTAGAAAAAATAGCAAGAAAATGACACTTTCATAACGGTATCTAAACGTTTACAATCTGGTCAATGGTAAATTTACGAAGCAACCTCCAAATTTTTCCTTCATAATAAATTGAAGAAACATATTTCATCTTTCGTGTACCTTGCTATCAAGTTTACTTAACTCTTTTAATTTTTAAACTAGAACTTTACTAGAAAACAGATTAAGAAAATTGTTTATCAAATGCCAAATTTCCCTTGGAAACCTCAAATCAACATAAAAGAAATTGGCGATTTCAAAAGAAAAAAGACAAATCGTTACTTTTACTTGGCGTGTTGGAGAGAATAAAATAAAAAAATACTTTTTTTAGAAATGCCTTTTAAAAAAAATCCGCTCCAGTAGAGGAAGGCCAAAGAAGCATGGTTCCTGGGCAGGGTATTTCGGTCACAATTTTATAAATCAGTTTTTTTTTATTTAAAATTTGACAAAATCAATGAAAAGGGTTTATTTCTGCACAAATCAAGATTCGAGGAATTTATTTCGAATATGAAGATTAGAGGGGTTTATATCCGATTTTTTAATTAATTTAGTATCCTAATTTAATTTATGTTCTTAATCAAGCCTTCTTTTCTCTATATAAAAGACAACTATATATATATAAAAGACAACTATTCTCCCTCTCGTAACGTCGCTATCTTTCAAAATTTTAGTTTTGCAGATCGTTTGTGATAATAATCCCAAGTCGAGTGGCGATAATATCCATCCAAAACCAGCTCTGCTTCATCAAACTGTCATCACCGGCTCTCTGCTGCCTCTGACCTAGTCTTCACGAGCCATGGGAAGTCAAATAGGCCGTCGATCATGACGTCTAATTCCTTTACCATCTTTTTGGCAACCCTCTCACCTCACCCACAAACTATTTTGCTTTTATTTTATCACTCACAAAATTATTTTCGAAACAACCCATGCCTGAAGAAGACAAAGAAAATACTAAATTTTAATATACGAAGACAGAGAGAACCATGGAGTTGGAGGCTAATCACATTGCAAATTGAGTACAAATATCATCCGTGAGATTACGTGTTGAGTAAAGACGAGACGCTATGATGAAATTTGTTTTTTTTATTATTACTCGAACTATCGTTATTGTCTCTACTACTCAAATATTATACCTCCAAAATTATAATTTTACTTTTAATATGTTCCTACACCTCCTAACTACTACACTCTAACTTAGCACTCTTAGCAAGTGGACTTATATTTTGCTTTTATTAGGCTTGCCTAATATTTGGCTTAGCTTGGATGATACAAACTCATAGCCTAGCATCCTATTTGGCCGTTTGGATTGTTTAGGAATTTGAAGAATTTGGGGAAGTTGCAATTCCTAGGAATAAATTTATTGGGAAGTGTGTAACTTTGTGAAGAGTTTGGATTGTTTATAATAAATTTATGGTGGGAAGATGAAATTCTCCAAAATCTCCCGTCAATCCAAACAGCCCCACTCTTATGTCAGTTGGAGATTTGACTAGAAACTAAAGGAATTTTTCTTGATTGTTTCAACCGACATTACCTATATTTTCTATCAATTTCTAGACATGTGTGATATGCACTATCTAACTAAAAAAACACCCAAAACATCCACCATCACTTAGAGACAACAAAATGGGCTTTCTAGAAGTCTAGATCCTAATTTTTCGCTCATTGACATCATAAAAAAAATTGAATTTTTTTTCTTTTTTTGCTCGCTGACGTCATCAAATGGATTGATTTTTGTATTCACTTAGATGCATTAAGGGATTAGTTAAACTAATTATGTGTTCAATTAAATGTAGTGATAATATGAAGTTTTAGATTTTTGTGTTCAATTAAACATCTCAAGGGATTCATTTTTAGTATCTAGATGCATCTCAAAATTGAATTTTTCATATTTTTTTTGTTTAGTTAAACACGTTAAGGGATGAATTTAAAGTGTATGTGTGTTTAGTTAGTTGCAGCAGAAATTTAATTTTGTAGTTTTTTGTGCTCAGTTTAACACGTTAAGAGACGAATTTAAAGTGTTTATGTATTCAGTTAGTTGCAGCAGAAAATTGATTTCGTAGTTTTTGTGTTCAATTAAATTGGTTAAGGAATCAATTAAAGCACCTCAAGGGATGAGTTAAATTGAGTTACGTGTTCAATTAGATGCATTGGTAATATGACGGTTTAGTTATGATATGACGTAAATATGAACATTTAAAACAACAAAACAAACACTTACAACAATAAAATGAAGAGACACAAATATAAATTAAATAAAAAAATAACATAAACAAATAGAACAAACAGACCAAACACTTATAACAACAATGCGAATATTTACAACAATAAACTGAACACATATATATACAAGAGAAATAATAACCAACTAATTAAAATATTTTTTAGTTCGGCCCACCTTCTTTCTATTCTAAACAATTGAACCCAACTACACGGAAACTGACAGAAGTAATCATTTTGCGGCTGAGAAACCAAACCAACATGCTAGAAGCAAATCTGCCAATCAAACCAGAATGCTCAGACCAATTTTGTATTAATAAACAAACAAAAAGTTCACCGATCAACCAATTTTGTATTAATAAACACTTATCAGTCTCGATATGAAGAAATCTGACAAGCTATCTATAGAGTACGATCCAGGGGTCTTATCTGGTTTGAATTATCCTCCATTATTCAAACTTCAAATGTCTAAACGAAATTTATACAATTAATTTCATAGAAAAATCGTATCACTTCTAAAAGGCTGATGATGTCTTTTTTCCACTAATGTAGCAATAGCCTCAAGACTAGAATATGTGACAATTTAAAAAAAAAAATGCAATGAAAGTGACTGTGATTGCTTTGTATCCAGAAAAGGGAAAAAAATAAAGAGGAAGAATCACAATTCTTTACTAGTTCACTATCAAAATGAGAGAGAGATGAAAAAAAAAGAGGCACGAACATGTTGCGAAGAGGTGCGAGAAGCGTCGACGAAGGACTCGATGTGTGGGACCCATGTGCTAGGTTCTGTCATTGCTGCTCGCAAAACGAAGAGGAGAAAGAGAAAGGATTTAGGGTTTCTCGCAAAAAAGAAGCGTTAGGAGAGAGAAGTTCACACGAAAGGGTGGCAATGACTAGAATTTGGAGTGAGAGAGAAATTTAGAGCGATATAAATAGATTGGGCGGGTCATATATATAATGAGCCTCTTTGGAGCCATGATTCTGTCCCAAAATTGAATAAAGATATGCTGATCTCGACTTATGCATCTTTAGATAAGATTGAGTTGCATATAATTAGGCACACAAATTGAGCTAACTGTTGTAAAATAAAGGTGGAAGAAAGAAATAATGAACAATATATCAAGAGTAAGATAATATTCTCAATCACAAATTTCAGAATTTTATTCTCTCATTCTAACCATACATATAAATGTACAATGCCTCTATTTATAGGCTACAAAAAAATATCTCACATAATAACAATAAACAGGTAGTGGAGATCATGGATATAAATGTGTAGTGGAGATAAATGCTTAGTGGGAATATGAAGATGAACAATCCACATAATTATTTAATTTCATAACACTTTCCCTTGGATGTTCATCTTTGATTATACACTATTAATATGATACTTCATGATCAATATTAATATGGTACTTCTGGACCAATTTATCTGCCTCATTAAAAACCTTACCAAGAAAAATCCATTGGGATAAAAACTTGGATAAGGGAAAAAGAGTGCAGTGTGTATAATACTTTCCCTCATTTTAATATTATTGGATATCCTTTAGTCGATGTAGACCTATCTTCTTTCTGAATTGTTCAAAAACACTTGTTGGTAAAGATTTTGTGAATAGGTCGGCCAAATTGTTGCATGATTGGATTTTCTGAACATTTATTATACCATCCTTTTGTAGATCATGTGCCCAGAAGAATTTTGGTGCAATGTGCTTAGTTCTATCTCCTTTTATGTATCCTTATCTTATTTGTGCTATACATGCTGCATTATCTTCATATAATAGAGTAGAATTTTCTTTGATATTTTCAAGCCCACATTCTTCTTGAATATTTTGGATAATTGACCTTGATGAAACACATTCCCGACTTGCTTCATATAAAGCAATGATTTCAGCATGATTTGATGATGTGGCAGTTAGAGTTTGCTTTATAGACCGCCATGAAATTGCAGCTCCACAATAAGTAAATATATATCCTGACTGAGATCGCGCCTTATGCGGGTCTGACAAATAACCTGCATCTGTATAACCAACTAGATTGAATTTTGAATTCTTTTGATAGTATAGTCTCATATCATGAGTTCCGCAAAGATAACGAAAAACACCTTTAATTCCATTCCAATGTCTTCGGGTTGGTTTGGAACTATATCTTGACAATAAATTTACAGCAAATGCAATATCAGGTCTTGTATTATTTGCAAGATATAATAACGCGCCAATTGCGCTTAAGTATGGTACTTCAGGACCAAGTACTTTTTCATCATTTTCTTGGGGACGAAAAGGATCATTTTCTACATTTAATGATCGTATAACCATTGGTGTTCTCAAAGGATGAGCTTTATCTATATTGAATCGTTTTAGTATTTTTTTCTGTATAATTTGATTGATGGATAAATATTCCATTCTTTAGGTGCTCGATCTGCAGGCCGAGACAAAATTTAGTTATTCCAAGATCTTTCATTTCAAACTCTCTTTTCAACAATTTTGCAGTATTTTCGATCTCTTCAGGAGATACAATAATATTTAAATCATCAACATAAACTGCAACTATTGCAAAACCTAAATTTGATTTTTTAATAAAAACACATGGACTAACTACATTATTTTTATATCCTTCTTTTAAAAGATACTCACTAAGTCGATTGTACCACATTCGACCTGATTGTTTTAGTCCATATAAAGATCTTTTCAATTTTATGGAGTACATTTCTTTAGGTTTTGATCTATATGCTTCTGGCATTTTTAATCCTTCCGGGATTTTCATATATATGTCACTATCAAGTGAACCATATAAATATGCTGTGACAACATCCATAAGTTGCATTTTTAGATTTTCTGTGACTGTGAGACCTGTTAAAAATCTGAGAGTTATCGCATCCACTACAGGTGAATACGTTTCTTCATAATCTACTCCATATATTTGTGTAAATCCTTGTACCACTAATCTTGCTTTGTATCTCACAATTTCATTTTTCTCATTTCTTTTGATGGCAAATACCCATTTGTAACCTACAGGGTTAACATTTTTGGGTGTTTGGACTACTGGTCCAAATACCTGTCGTTTGTCAAGTGAATTTAATTCATCTTGTATGGCATCTTTCCATTTAGGCCAATCATTTCTGTGTCTACATTCTTCTATGGTTTTTGGCACATTATTCTCTTCGTTTATAACATCACTAGCTATAGTGAATGCAAATATTTCATCTACATGAGTTTCATTTCTATTTAATATTGTACCAGTTTTTACATAATTTATAGAAATCTCATAATCATTTGGTACTTCAGTTTCTTCTGGAATTTCATCAACTTCTTCTGGAGTTTTAGTTTCTTCTGGAACTTTATTAATCTCTTCTGGAGATTTAGTTTCTTTTGGAACCTTATAAACCTCTTCTAGGATTTTACCAACTTCTTTATTCTGTTCTTTTCTTTTACGTGGATTTACATCCTTAGAACCAATTGGTCTTCCACGTTTCCTACGCTCATGAGATTCATTTGATATTTTTGTAATATCTATTCAAGCAGGTGCATTTATAGCTGGAACATGTGATTTAGTGACTCTATTTATATCTGTGAATGTGTCAGGCAATTCATTTGCAATTCTTTGTAAATTTATAATCTTTTGAACTTCAAGTTCACATTGACCACTTCGGAGGTCAAGATAAGATAATGATGAATTCCATGTCACTTGTTTATCCAGCTTTTGTTTTCCTTCCCCTAAATTTGGGAATATTGATTCATCAAAGTGACAATCAGCAAATCTTGCTGTAAAAACATCTCCCGTTAATGGTTCTAAATATTTAACAATAGAAGGAGAGTTAAAACCAATATAAATACCCAATCTTCTTTGAGGTCCCATTTGTGTGCGTTGTGGAGGAGAAATTGGAACATATATTGCACAACCAAAAACTTTTAAATGGGACAAATTTGGTTATTTTCCGGAGACCAATTGTAACGGGGAATACTTATGATCAGCAGTTGGCCTTAATCTAATTAGTGCAGCAGCATGTAATATTGCATGTCCCCATGCAGAAGATGGTAAACTAGATTTCATAAGTAATGGTCTAGCTATTAACTGTAGCCTTTTAATAAACGATTCTGCTAGACCGTTTTGTGTATGAACATGTGCCACTGAATGTTCCACAGTAATCCCAATAGACATGCAATAATCATTAAAAGTTTGGGATGTAAATTCTACTGCATTATCAAGTCGGATTCTTTTAATTTGATAATCCGAAAAGTTGGCTCTCAATTGGATAATTTGTGCTAATAATCTAGCAAATGCAACATTTCTTGTTGCCAATAAGCACACATGTGACCAACGAGTTGATGCATCAATTAAAACCATAAAATATTTAAATGGTCCACATGGCGGTGTTATAGGCCCGCATATATCTCCTTGAATTCGTTCTAAAAATGATGGAGCTTCAGGTCCAACTTTATTTGGAGATGGCCTAGTAATTAATTTTCCAAGAGAGCATGCTTGGCATGTCAATTCTTTTGATAACAGGATCTTCAGGTCCTTCAGGGGATGCCCATTTGCACTTTCTATTATTCTCCTCATCATTATATTTCCTGGATGACCCAATCTATCATGCCATAATGTAAATAATTTTAGATCAACTAACTTTCGGTTAGTGACCATATTTGATTCTATTGCACTTATATAAGTACCATATAATCCATTAGACAATGCTTGTAATTTTTCCATAATCCTTTTCTGGTCATTTATAATAGATACGATATGAAGATATTCGCAATTTCTTTCATTCATAGTTTCAATATGATAACCATTCTTTCGAATATCTTTAAAAACTTAGTAGTTTTCTTCTGAATCTACTCGAATATAATGCATCATCTATTATTAGTTTTGTTCCTTCAGGTAACAAAATACAAGCTCTTCCGGAGCCTTCAACAATATTGCTTGAGCCAGATATAGTTTGAATATTAGTCATACCGGAATGCAATTGCAAAAAGTATTTCTTACTTTTTAAAATTGTATTTGTAGTTCCGCTATCAACCAAACATGGATCATCTTTAATTAATATCGCGTCAGTCATTTTCCCTTGAAATAAAAAGAAAGTAAAAATAAATTTATTTTTATTTATTAACATATTCATAATATAAAAATTAAACATAAATTAAAAATTCCTACAATGAAACTTGAAAACATTATTTAGATGTACTGCTGGTATGCTATAAATATTTTGTTATGCCACATATGTCATAAACATCTTCAAGATGTTTTTCTTTGAACGTACTACTGGTACATTTTTCTTTTGTTATCAATATCTTGTTATAATGAGTTTTTGATTTTGATAGTCATATTTTTTCTTGAAAGACTCTTCAAGAGTACTAACATGATTTCATCACAACTTCAGGTTATTACTTTAATAACTTCATGTTATTACTTTAATAACTTCAGGTTATTAATATCATAACTTCATTTTATTACTTTAATAACTTTCGGTTATTAGTATCATAACTTCAGGTTATGATAAATGAAATAGAGATAAGTAAATAAATAAATAAAATGAACAAATAAAGAGAGAAAGAAAAATAATAATAATTTAGCATTATAACTTCAAGTTTTATTTTATTTAATAACTTCTGGTTATTAAATTTTTTTTGACTGCGTAATTTAAATAAATTAATTGAAATAACTTCAGGTTATTTTTCATTCAATGACCAATAATAAGTGTTAATATATTTTAAATTGGGAATAACTTCATGTTATTTTTCATCCAATATCCTATAATAACTTCTGGTTACTTAAGGAACATAACTTCTGATTCTTTGATAAAAAATTTCAACTTTGAATAACTTTGAATAATAACTTCGAGTTATTTATTAAATGATATTCAGTGGCATTCCATAACTTCTGGTTATATTAAACTTCAAATAGAACTTCATGTTCTAAGTAAAATAAATTGAAAAATTAAGAATTTCAAGTTCTAAACAAATTACTACAAGTATCAAGAACTTCAGGTTCTAAATAATTTTGAACGAAATATAAACTTCAAGTTTTAAATAAGATAAATTTAAGTATTAGGAACTTCGGGTTCTAAACAAATTATTTATATAATTAAGAACTTCAGGTTCTAAATAACTTTAAATGGAAATATGAACTTCATGTTCTTCATGCAATAAGAACTTCGGGTTCTTGATAAACTTTCAAGTTTGAATAATTCATTCAAGTTATTATTTTTATCATCATTCACTTCAGGGAATGTTTCTCATAAATTTTAAACAAAAAAAATATATAGCAATCAAAAAATTCGAATAAAATTGAAATTAATAAATTATATGATATCAATCATATTTTTTATTTACCTTCAAATTTCTTTGAGCAATTTATTCTTACTTACCTAGAAACTTTGCAACTTCTTCTTAGCAATTTGTGCTAACAACTTTGTAATTCCTTTCGAGCAAATTCGTGCTGATAACGTGTTGTAAAATAAAGGTGGAAGAAAGAAATAATGAACAATATATCAAGAGTAAGACAATATTCTCAATCACAAATTTCAGAATTTTATTCTCTCATTCCAACCATACATATAAATGTACAATGCCTCTATTTATAGGCTACAAAAAAATATCTTACATAATGACAATAAATAGGTAGTGGAGATCATGGATATAAATGTGTAGTGGAGATAAATACTTAGTGGGAATATGAAGATGAACAATCCACATAATTATTCAATTTCATAACACTAACCAAGGTAGTTATATGCTGAATATTGTTAGTTTGTTTTGTTGCCCATACTTAAAATCAATATTAGTAAATACTGGGGATTTAGCAACATAAATCAAAACGTGGTCGTGCCGGAGTGGTTATCGGGCATGACTAGAAATCACGTGGGCTCTGCCCGCGCAGGTTCGAATCCTGCCGACCACGCTATTTAGTAATAACAATTCTCCTCATGCAAAGAAAGTAATATTGGTTGTCTTATTGGTTTTTATATCCTGCATGCAGAGTGCTGCTTTAGTTGTAGGAGACGTAATTACAATAAGAAAATAATCCGATATTGCTGATGTTTTCTAGGCATATGAACGAATGGCATTTCAAAACGATTCTGACCCCTCTACTCATCCACAGCGCGCCTCAACTAGCACTCTGATCCCTCATCCAGCGCATATTTTTTGTTCAGTTAGTTATTATAAGTGTTCACTTTAATATGTACAAATGTTCATTTTAATATGTACTCAATAAGTGTTCACTTTAATTGAGTAGAACTGTTCAATTAGTTGTAACAAAAAATATAAATGTTATGAGCAAACATGTTTATTTTATTAAGTATAAATTTTTAGTTTAGTAAGTACGAGTGTTCAGTTTAATAAGTATGAATGTTCGTTAGTTGCAACAGTAAAAATACATGTAAAAATTAGAATTGGAAATGAACCGATCCGGTATAAATTAAATTTTTTCCGATTCTACCCCTGCCTCCTAGCGCACCTCTTGACCACGCGCGACTCTGACTCTAGCGCGATTCTGACGCATTAAACTGAACACTTCTTATTATTAAACTGAATATTTGTAACACATAGCAGCGATGGCTGGGATGGTATATTTGCCGATGGCACTTATAATTCCTGTTTCAAAACTAATACTACAATGCAACACTCGTTATGTAGTCAAATATATAGAAAACACTATACAAACATCTTAAAAGAATCGGAGGAACCAGCTAGGTTGCCAATGAAGAAGCAGCTTGAAACCTATATGCCAGATCTATTTTCTCTCTCTGAACGGTGGGTCCCTCCTAGGAGAAAGAGAATAAGAAGAAGAGAGAAGTAGGTTTTCATCTAGTGATAGCCTTCTGAGAGCTGCTGAGAGAGAAGTGTACCTATTTACCAATTGCTTGTATGTACCAAGTAGGATCTTCACATCTTCACTGGTCAATTCCTCTGGATTTGCATCCAGAAAAGGATATCTAGCTTCTGTAAGTTAGCAGGCACAAATATATCAACTTCAAAATTTTCAAAAAGAATAAAACATTTAGCAAATTACTCCCACTGTCCCACCATGTGTCATAATTGCAACACTGATACCAGGTAATTGTGTAGAATATTTGCAAGGCCTGACTTGTAAAGTGCTGCAAAAATTAACTAATTACCCTTCACTTCTTACTAGGCTCAATTGCTTCATAAATGATTAATGCAAACTTAGGATGCATAGATTATAAAGTATGCATAACTGAATTAATGATGCATACAAACTCAGTTTTATAAAGTATGCTTAGTTTAATTTGTTTTGACATCAAGCCTGTCTGGCATTGTTTTCCTTCTTCTTTTTAGATCTACTGTACTCTGTATGGGGCAATATTAGGCTCTATCGAACATACAGGGAATTGGAGCAAGGATCTCCACCTGGCATACCAAATATAGAGTGAAGCTCTAAATCTAATGCCCATATTGATTTGATTTCACATATCCTTCTTAGCTGGTTTAAGTTCAACCATGAACTACCAATTTTCATACATTCATCTTGATAGAAAACAACTTTACCGAAAGTAAAAAATCTTTATTTAGCTCCAAGAAAAAAATTGCTCACCTAAAAATAATCACGTGTGGCCACAAGGTACAAGTCTTACTATGCAGTACCAGATTAACTGGGTGAGCAGAGAACTACGTCATCAAGGCTCAGTTAACAGGTTCGTGCTTTGAGAGGCTCAGGGTCAGGTTTCTTCTTGTTAATTTCATTGTGTTCTCAATTGTTTACTCATCACTTCCCCCATAACTTTCTAAATCTACATTATCTTTATTTTGTTTCAATTTAAATAATGAATGCGAGAGGAGACCCCATAACCTTTAAATAGGATGTACCACTGCTCCAAATTGAACTCTTTAATTTGATATCAGAAGCATCACCGCTCTGGGCAAATATGGTAAAACACTAGGGCCTACTTCCCTTTGTAAACCAAAATAATAATAATAATAATTACCATACCTTCAGCAATTATCTCCTTCCCCTTTCTTCTTGAACCAACAGCATCACTATCTAGCATCTGGGGCCTACTGTCAGTTGTTGACTGTTCGATGGCCAATTTTGCATTCCTCATATGATTTTCAAACTCATCTTCTTCCATGGAAAGAGAGTGTGCATTTATATTTAAAATAAAGGTTTTTGCCGATATTAGATTCGTCAGATAGTATTCTATCTCAGAGATGAGCTTAGTTTCCCTTCTGAATAATTGCACAAATTTCAAATTTGAATGCAACTGTGGTGGATTTGCCTATAAAGTGTTACACATGTTATATAGTTATTAGTAATGTTATTACAACTATTAAGTTTCTACAAAATGAAAAACCAAATTTCTGAAGAATACCACAAAGAACTTTTGTTTGCAAGAAAATACCAAACTTGAGTTTTCATTTGCTAGGCCTTAAGACAAAATTACTATTTTTAATGAAGGAATTAGGTAATCAAAGGACAAAATAACATTGCCATGACATGCAGTATCCAACCACTTACTCATAAAGATGAGTTTGATGTAGCCTATTTGGTTGAAAGTTGGGACAATAGAGCCTGTTGGTGCTGCATATGAATTAACAGTACAAAGTGTGCAACATAGCATACCAACTCGAGAAGTCTCTTGTTGTGGCTTTTAACCATCAGTACAAGTAAAGTTACCAGACCTGAGTAGACAGGAAAGTATACAGAAAGACGAAAAAAAATTATAGTTACCAAGAGGTGCATGAGCTTGCCTTGATAGTGATATATATCAGAGCAGGTAAAAACTCATCTGCACCAGCAGGAGCATGGTGCACAGATTCTGATGCATTTAGCAATAAATTGTTTATCACTTGGCAACAGTTCATGATGCACGTCAGCTTCTCTCTTGGAGCCTTGTAGGCATTAATCTTTTGCAACTCCTTCACTGCTAGCTGATAAAAAATTTTGAAGAAACTTCAGATAACAATAACTATGTGCTCCCTGTAAAGCATAAAAATATCATGCATAACCCTTCAGATGAATAAAATAAAACTCATTTATCTCATCAAAAAATTGGCAAGATACAACATATGCCACTCTCAGAATTCTTTAATACATTCAAGTTAATTTCTGAAGGCAATAGAAAATGTAAAGGGGTACAGAATTGTAATCATATCTGCTAGCAGCATATGTAGCATTCCCAATGCTTTCCAGGGTATGCATGCATCCTTTCAACATTTGTAGGGTCACACAAGATAATAGGACAATTACAGGATACATCAAATTAGCCCGAGATAATAAAAAAAAAAAAAGATATAAGAACATATTGTAAATATCAGCCTCGAAGACATGTATTAAACTGAAGAATAGAGAAAATTACCAGCCATGAGGCCTCATTACGTAGGAGTCTAGGCACATCCAAATGATTTGGTTTGATAAAGCATTGTAACAGCCTTATTTTCTCTGATATATCTGAGTCTATTTTAGAATCTTCTGGGGATGAGGCAAATGTACGATTGAATAATTTGGTCATGATAAATTTTTCAAGTCCCTGCATGGAAGGAAAATAAATAGCGAGGTATTTCTAAGGATAAAGAATTAAAGATGCATAACAGAAAGGGAAGAAAAATAAAAACAAAATACACAATTGAAAACATGCTGAATTACAACAATATACATTGTTTGGTATTCGGTTCTTTGCACATCGTAGTTTGGACGGTTGTCCTTGTACTTTAATTTTTCACGACAAATTTCTGACTACTTGGGAACTATACATAGAAACCTATAGTTTGATGAATAAATAACTTCAGTAAGACATTCTTTAGGTTTCCACAGCGATTTGTTGGATTTTCAAAATTGGGATTATACATAGAAACCTTTCAGTCCATTCCATACAATTCAGTACAAATGCTGCAAAACATCCGAAAAATGCTGACAGCTCGTACATCAGTTCATGTATTGAGTATGTTGATCCCTTGTACAAGTAAAGGGGGAGGGGGGTGTTTGAGAAAAAAAGGTAGTTGTTTCATACTGGTTCCATTATGATAACATAACAAAGTAACAAAAGCATACAAAGTTTGCAGTTTGCACCATGTACTGAAGTCTACCCTCAAAAATCAACTCAGACAGTTTAAGTAAACCTAATGGCAGAAATAGAAAACACATCATCCATGTATAAGTGAGTGTAACAAAGCAATTTGCACCATGTGATGCATTTCTTAGACAAGCAACAAATTTCACCTCAATTGCATTATCTATTTCTTCATAAGATGCATTAACCCAGAGAGGATGATCTTTGATGGTGGCTTCCATGGTGAATAAGTATTCCTGTACTCTTTTACTATCTTCTTCAGCATCAGTTGCATTTAATGAAAATGATACAATGAAACTGCATACATATAATATAAAAACTAAGTACACTATAATATCTGCAATTATTCAGTAAAAAGGAACAAATTAAATTTCGAAGGACTAAATTGGAAAATAAGAAACATTTGAGGTTGTGATTTGTGAAAGACAGAAACCTCTTGATAGAGCGAATGAGGTCAGCAGCGGCCGGGCGCCGCATACGATCGAGAAATCCGTAGAAATCCGGCGACGAAGAACTGGAGAAGTCCATTTGATTCGTCTGCTATATTTTCTCCTAGTTCGCACTAGAGAAGCTCATGATATAGACTATAGACTAGAGATAGAGAGAGAGAGAGAGAGAGAGAGAGAGAGAGAGGTGATTTCTTTTCCTTTTTGTTTTTCTGACGATTTGTAAATTGTAATTGACTACCCAAACAAGTTTGTAAAATAAAGTGTTTTTTTATTATTTTTTTAAAAAAAGGTTTTAATTAGCAGACTGGGAGCGAGGAATGGCAGGTGAGGTTCGACGATCTGACTAGTCAACCAATGCTCGAGTTCAATCGTCTCCGGTCCGTGGAGGAACAGGAGAGCAATTTCATTCTTTCTGAAAATTATTAGAGATCCTAAAGAGAAACAATTTAACAAAATTCTCAGTAATTCTTTTGTATGCCACGGTGCAAACATGTTTTTTATGAAATTTTTTATGGCAAGCCTTGAACAATATTTTAATGTTATGTTTCTTGTATAAATTAAGTGTTTTACAAAATATAATCTGGTGGATTATTGATATGACAGATTTTCACATCTTGACAAGAGAATGATGTTAAATGTAAGCTTTTATTTTTAATATTGAGTTTAAATTGTAGAGTTCCAAATATATGAAATAAAAAAAAGGTCTTTCATGTCTCCTAATTAATCATGGGGACGTGTATATATGTGTTTGCCTCAAAATCTGGTTGAGCTCCTTCCTGAGCTCTTGTGATGAGATAAATCAGATGATGCCATGATGTCATGCCAGGGTTTAGAAAGTTGGGTGAAATAAATTAGGTTTAAAATTTTAAATCAGAAGGTCGCAGACTCACGGTTAGTTATTATTTTCGTTGCAGAACTTTTAGCCCTTATCAAAATGTTTTTTTACGCTGGATTTCATTTTATTTTATTTTAATCCAATAATTTTATAATATTTTGTTGGATCTAATTATGTAGAAATTCCAATCAAATTTTACCAAATTCATTCATTTTGATCAAGAATTTTCCAACAAAACGAATGAAATGAAATCCCATGTTAAAAAAACGGGATTTTGATCAAGGCTTAAGTCTTATGCATAAAGCGTGGATTGAGCGCACATGAATACGTGTGTTTCATAAATTCAGAATAGTACTTTTTTACTATGAATCATAAAATAATAAGAGGGAGAAATTTGAAGGATTGAAATTAGTGTACAATTAATTGACTGACTTAACTTCTGTACTTCAATGTTCCCATGTAATTATTGAAGTAGAATTGCACTGAGGTGAAAAAAACATCAAACCAAGAATCCAACGAATGTTCTTTTAAAAACTAATGTTTATAAATAAACAAAGCTAATAAAATTAAAGGATAATTCTGACATTTCTACGTAGGAATTGTTATTTCTTGAATTTCTATATTTTATTCTCTACGAAATGAGTTCCAAATATAGGTTTGAAAAAAAAAAATTAAAAAATAAATTTCTCAGCAACTAAAAAGAGTTATTTGTTGATGGAATTAAATGTCAACAATTTATGGTACCAAGTCAGCGCCGATGAAATTAAATCTAAAAATCTTCACTTTTTCAATCTTTCAAATGACAATAATCATTTGAATGCATAGATTGAATGATCTTGTGTCTATTTGCTAACATAATCAATGATTAAAAATTTCGCCATTTAATTCCTTCTGGATGACAATTGCAATAAGGTCAAAGTTCAATAATTTGTATTTATCAACAAGCAAACAATTAACATGATATTAAATGTATTGAATATTTTAAATTTATAAGAATAGAAATATTTCTATCATCATCGGCATTTTCTCTGTTTTCCTTCAAAAGAAAAATCCGTAACACAGAAAATATGTAGTATTATTTATTAATTTACGCCGTTAAAAGCAAGCAAGCATTTTCAAAATTTGTTTGTTCGATCTAAAACATATGAACGCAACCCCCATCACCGAATTGTTAATTAATCCATCCAATAAAACGCAATCCGAACCGTATGATTTGGAATGGACGGTCGGAATTCGAGCTGATTCCATACGGATACAGAACTGGCCCAATGCTGGAATCGGAATGTCTACGGGCTCCGCTCAATTGCGTGTCAATTGAGTGACATGTAAATCCACATCTCTCCGTATCATACATCTATTCTCCACGTGGAATAAATTATTTCATAAGAAAAGAAAAGAAAAGAAAAGAAAAGAAAAGAAGAAAGGGTTTCGTCTTCGCTCACTGACTCACTCTCCTGTCCACACACTCTCTCTCTCTTTGCCTCTGAACTCTGAACTCTGAAGCAGTGAAGCTTGCGCTGCGCAGTTTTGAGGTCTCCTTCTCCATCTCCCGCACACAAACTGACAAGTGACAATCTCTTTCTTTCCTTCCAAGAGAAATCTCAAATCACGACCTTTCCTTAAAATTTGTCTTCCTTCTTCAGGCTATTCTCCATGGAGTGCATGCGCACTCCATTTACGAGGTAAGTAACTAATCATCAATCTTTTTTTCTTTTTTCAAACCTCTACCAATATCTCTGCGTCTTGCGTCTTGGGTTCAATGCCACAAACTGATAGTGGCTAGAAGGAACTCACTGTCTTGTGGGTCCCATTTGCTGCTGGCTCGGTTTTATTCGAGCACAACATGTTCCTTTAATTTTGCTTGGGTTTCAGGAGATTTTGGGTTCTCAAGAAATTAGGATCCTGACAGTATCTTGAAAAGTATTATAATACTAAAAAAATTCAAGAATTTCCTTCAATTAATTCTGTCATTCCTCCCGATTTCAGAAGCATTGTTCCTGAGCAATGTGAAATGAAGCGCTGGAATTTTTATTAGTATTTGTTTCCAACTTTGTAACGGCTGGTTGGTTGTGGTTGTTACTTTTACAGTTTTACTCTTACAAGAAAGGGAGTTGCGCTTGGAATAGTGATTCAAAGTTTCATATTTTGATGTTGGCTACTTCATGAAATGCTCTAATTTTGAATTCAACTTTTCCTTGTGCTGTTTACAGACATCTGGGGCCACCATGCCACTATTCTGAACACAACCATTTCAAAAGAAGAATTTCTAGCATTCCTTGCTACAAATCCACAAATGCAAGTTGCCGTCTCAACCTCACTACTGTTGTGTATCTAATGCACCCAGTCAATTTAAAAAATAAGGACTGCAGAGCATTTGCAGCTAGTGTTGATTTGGAAGAAGAAGAAGAGCACTCGTCAAATCTCCCAGAGGGCCCAACTGATGATGCTTCTGGAAGGACCATCTCACGAAAACTCACACAAGATGAGGCAATATGCTTCTCTTTTTCTTAAATTCAACTCAAAATATTTGAATAGTGTATGTTTTCATCTGTTATTAATTGCATGATAAAGAAACCTGCTAAACCTAACTAGTGATTGATCCATGTGTGCATCAAGTAGTCTGTAATTATGCAAAATTGCCTCATTTCACACAATTCAAGCTCGACTGTGCACCTTAAAATATGTGGTTAAACCTTAATTGGATTCATTTGTGCCTCAAATGGTACAATCAATTGTGGAATAGGGCCTTGATTTACACAATTAATGCTCACTGTGCAATTGAGTAGACATAATGCTATATGCTATAAGAGATAAAAGACAACTTGTTGTCTAAATAGTTATATTTCATATTTTCATATCATCTGCTCATATCTGGTACAGATCATGGGAAACATTATTGCAATCTGTAGAACAAATTATTAAACCAAATGTTTGTGTTGTTCGTGCAAAATTTGTTCTACAAATATCTGTGTGCAGTTGAAGGCTCTTTTGGCTGACTCAGAAAGACTCAAGCTTACAAAGAAACTTAGTGAAGCTAATCAGCATAATAGATTTTTGAAGAGACAGGTACTTTCTGTTACTTTTTCCTTCAATTAATTATTGAATGATTAGAAGCAGTTCTAAAAAGTTGCATTAAAGGGGTAAAGCCATCCTTGCTAACAAACCTTATATCTGTTTTGGATTCGTGCTGAGTGTAAAGTGTTTTGCATGGCCATCTATTTAGCTGCATTTATTCATAACTCTAAGACATGACAAAGGAGTCTTTACAAACCTGAATGGAATGGACTTTATGTACTAATGGCGGTTCATTTGTCTTTTATTTTCTGCTCTGAACAATTTTTAACAAGCAAGAGAAAAAAAATGAAAAATATAGGACGCTATTAGTTACATCTTAAGTTTTAAATTCTATCTAATGAAACAAGATGCTAAATTACTAGAACTGCATTTATTTGAAAGCTGTGGATTGGTAATGAAAATTAAGGAGGGGGCGAGGTTATAGGTTGCAGATTGGTGTATTTTTCAGGGGAGTGCTGGTCTTACAAGGCTAGCCATAGCCCATAGGGACAAATTGCAAAAGATGTCAACATCATCACAGTTTTTGAATGAAGTGATCAAGTGACCTTATTGAACAAATTTGAAGTTCTGTGGCTTGAGATATGATAAATCAAAATTTAGTCACTGACTTGTAATGTAAAGAATGAAATTTGCCTTGTTGTGCTTAAGTTATTTTCTTATTACTTTTGTGTGTTATAGTTGCAAACAAAAGATGACGCCTTAGTAGATTTCAAAAGCCAATTAGCTGTCTTGGAACTTGAACTTCAGGTTAGCTCAATTGTTCTTTTTTGTTTTTTTTTTCTATTTGCCTTTTTCCTCAATTTTTAGATTTCTCTTGGTTAATTTAAAAGAAAATTGGGTTTACCTCTCTCGATAGGCATTGGTTAGCTTAGCAGAAGAGGTGGTTAGTTCAGGCATCCCTCCAGATAGTAAACAGATCAATGGAAACTATGTCCAGGCACATCTCCTCTCTAGATTGCAAGGTTTTTAACCTCTTCAAGCTGGTAAATTTGTTGTATTGTGTTTCTTTTCTGGCAACTGATTTCAATAAGAACTGCTTTTATCTTTACAGCTATGCATGAGAAAATAAAGGAACAGATTGTGGATGTTGATTCTTTCAAGTTCCAAGACGTCACTGTGACATGGGTCGGCATGGCAGAGGTAAATCTTCCCAATAATTAGGAAGAGAATAAATAATTCTGGTGCCTTTTTTGAGAATCAATTTCATGCCTTACTACAGATAGCCTGCTCAAAATAAGAAGCACTGCTTAATATTATAAAAAAAACTTTGAAATTAACACTTTGTGATGGTTCCATATGTAGAGAGAGCAGTAAGGGGTAGTCTCGGTACTTGAGAAGTACACAAAGGGAAGAGTATACATATGATATATATATATTTTTAAATGTGTTGCAGTTTTCTGGTACATTATATCTGTCAGTTAAGGATTTCGGTGGTTGTTGGCCAATTTATAATGGTGTCTATTTTTAATTTTTATTTTCTCCCGAAATTCACTACAACACCAAAACGACTACACAGACTTTAGTCCCAAACAAGTTGGTATAGGCTAGAGATGGAAACCAACCAAACCAATTTTTTCCAATTTTACTAACAGATGAATTATTATTATTCTATTAAATTTTATCAGAGTGTGCAAGTAATGGGCTCTTTTGATGGTTGGAGTCATGGTGAAGAGTTGTCTCCAGAATATGCTGGAGACTATACCAAGTTCTCTACTACACTAAAGCTTAGACCTGGAAGGTATACTCAGGTTCCTATCCATTTATGTTTTAAAAGCACACGTCTACAATAATAATATTTGTGATACGTATTTTCCCTTTCTCTGTTCAAATGAAGGTATGAGATAAAGTTCTTGGTGGATGGCGAGTGGCAGCTTTCCCCTGAATTTCCAACCACTGGAGAAGGTTTACTGGAGAATAATCTCTTGATTGTAGAATAGTTATGTTTCTTTTGTTTTCTTTTTATTTTAATTAGATGAAGTTTTAGGGAAATACTTCTGCAATAACTTTGCATTTGGAGCATTGTTTTGTGAATAGCTGGGATTAGCATGTACAAGATTAATTTGACGTTTCATGAGCAATTTTACAATGATGATTAATTTGTACCGACAGTTTTTACAAAGTTGACTTTTCTCGATCAATATAGTTGGATTCTTGTTTTCATGAGATCCTTACTGCACTTAATGACTGCATATGGCTAGGCAATGTCAATTACATACTTACATGCATATGTTTCTCTACAACTAATGATCTGTGACTGTTTGTAACTAACGCGATCAAATAAAATAATATTTTGCAATATCAAATAGTGCAAAATCAAACAATTTAGTGCATTAATTTGTCCATACATTGATATTATACAAAATAAACTAGAAAGTTTTATAAATTTGATCCTAAAACTACACTGTTTTACGGAAAAAGCAATATAAACTATATATATTTCTTAATTGAAAATTAATTATTATATATAATAAAAAAAATGCTCATAATGTTTATATAATTTCCATCCATTTGTGATTGGTAATGGTAATGAAAATTGATTACTACCATCGCACATTCTACCATCGCTGCCATCGCGTCAGCGCTCGCAGGTTTCTATCAGATGGACCCCTCATCGCGCCCTCCCTCTCAAGCGATCTCCTCATCCAGCGAAGCGTTCCCCTCTCCTCACCCAGCGAAGCGCTCTCATCTCCTCACTTGGGTACGCTCCCTCTCCCTTCTACGCACTCTTTCGTTTCTCTTCCTTTCCTCTCCCTTCCTTCTGTGCATCTCTCTCTTCCCCCTCCCTTCCTTTTGCAGACCTTGTTCAATTTGTTTATTGCATTTGTTCAATTTGTTATTTTAAGTGTTCATTTTGTTTTGTTGTGCATCAGATTTTTGTGTTTATTTTATATGTCTCACTTTGTTGGTGTAGATGTTCACTTTGTTCATTCATATGTTTAATTTGTTACTTTTAAGTGTTCAATTTGTTTTACTGTGCGTCAATGTTTATTTTTTATGTCTCACTTTGTTGGTATATATGTTCACTTTGTTCATTCATATGTTCACTTTGTTACTTTTATGTGTTCAATTTATTTTACTGTGTGTCAGTGTTTATTTTTTATGTCTCACTTTGTTGGTGCATATGTTCACTTTGTTGGTGCATATGTTCACTTTGTTCTTTCATATGTTCAATTTGTTATTCTATATATTCAATTTGTTTTCTTGCTTGTCAGATTTATGTGTATATGTTCAATTTGTTATTCTATATGTTCAATTTGTTACTTTATATGTGTTCAATTTGTTTTGATGTGCGTCAGAGTTCTGTGTTTATTTTATGTCTCACTTTGTTGGTGTATATGTTCACTTTGTTCATTCATATGTTCAATTTGTTATTCTATATGTTTAATTTGTTTTCTTGCTTGTCAGATTTATGTGTACATGTTCACTTTGTTCATTCATATGTTCAATTTGTTATTCTATATGTTCAATTTGTTTTACATTCTCACTATTTGATGGTAAAGGAATCATTGATGAAGGAGACAGAGGAAAGACATAGAAGAAAAAAAAAGACACGGGGGGTAGAAGAATTTGTTTTAAGTGTTCAATTTGTTCAACGTATTATGAATATGAAGTAAAAAATAAAAATTCATACTAAGAGAGAGAGAGAAAGACAGAGAGGAAAGGAGAGGCGAGGTCCTGACAGTATCTTGAAAAGTATTATAATACTAAAAAAATTCAAGAATTTCCTTCAATTAATTCTGTCATTCCTCCCGATTTCAGAAGCATTGTTCCTGAGCAATGTGAAATGAAGCGCTGGAATTTTTATTAGTATTTGTTTCCAACTTTGTAACGGCTGGTTGGTTGTGGTTGTTACTTTTACAGTTTTACTCTTACAAGAAAGGGAGTTGCGCTTGGAATAGTGATTCAAAGTTTCATATTTTGATGTTGGCTACTTCATGAAATGCTCTAATTTTGAATTCAACTTTTCCTTGTGCTGTTTACAGACATCTGGGGCCACCATGCCACTATTCTGAACACAACCATTTCAAAAGAAGAATTTCTAGCATTCCTTGCTACAAATCCACAAATGCAAGTTGCCGTCTCAACCTCACTACTGTTGTGTATCTAATGCACCCAGTCAATTTAAAAAATAAGGACTGCAGAGCATTTGCAGCTAGTGTTGATTTGGAAGAAGAAGAAGAGCACTCGTCAAATCTCCCAGAGGGCCCAACTGATGATGCTTCTGGAAGGACCATCTCACGAAAACTCACACAAGATGAGGCAATATGCTTCTCTTTTTCTTAAATTCAACTCAAAATATTTGAATAGTGTATGTTTTCATCTGTTATTAATTGCATGATAAAGAAACCTGCTAAACCTAACTAGTGATTGATCCATGTGTGCATCAAGTAGTCTGTAATTATGCAAAATTGCCTCATTTCACACAATTCAAGCTCGACTGTGCACCTTAAAATATGTGGTTAAACCTTAATTGGATTCATTTGTGCCTCAAATGGTACAATCAATTGTGGAATAGGGCCTTGATTTACACAATTAATGCTCACTGTGCAATTGAGTAGACATAATGCTATATGCTATAAGAGATAAAAGACAACTTGTTGTCTAAATAGTTATATTTCATATTTTCATATCATCTGCTCATATCTGGTACAGATCATGGGAAACATTATTGCAATCTGTAGAACAAATTATTAAACCAAATGTTTGTGTTGTTCGTGCAAAATTTGTTCTACAAATATCTGTGTGCAGTTGAAGGCTCTTTTGGCTGACTCAGAAAGACTCAAGCTTACAAAGAAACTTAGTGAAGCTAATCAGCATAATAGATTTTTGAAGAGACAGGTACTTTCTGTTACTTTTTCCTTCAATTAATTATTGAATGATTAGAAGCAGTTCTAAAAAGTTGCATTAAAGGGGTAAAGCCATCCTTGCTAACAAACCTTATATCTGTTTTGGATTCGTGCTGAGTGTAAAGTGTTTTGCATGGCCATCTATTTAGCTGCATTTATTCATAACTCTAAGACATGACAAAGGAGTCTTTACAAACCTGAATGGAATGGACTTTATGTACTAATGGCGGTTCATTTGTCTTTTATTTTCTGCTCTGAACAATTTTTAACAAGCAAGAGAAAAAAAATGAAAAATATAGGACGCTATTAGTTACATCTTAAGTTTTAAATTCTATCTAATGAAACAAGATGCTAAATTACTAGAACTGCATTTATTTGAAAGCTGTGGATTGGTAATGAAAATTAAGGAGGGGGCGAGGTTATAGGTTGCAGATTGGTGTATTTTTCAGGGGAGTGCTGGTCTTACAAGGCTAGCCATAGCCCATAGGGACAAATTGCAAAAGATGTCAACATCATCACAGTTTTTGAATGAAGTGATCAAGTGACCTTATTGAACAAATTTGAAGTTCTGTGGCTTGAGATATGATAAATCAAAATTTAGTCACTGACTTGTAATGTAAAGAATGAAATTTGCCTTGTTGTGCTTAAGTTATTTTCTTATTACTTTTGTGTGTTATAGTTGCAAACAAAAGATGACGCCTTAGTAGATTTCAAAAGCCAATTAGCTGTCTTGGAACTTGAACTTCAGGTTAGCTCAATTGTTCTTTTTTGTTTTTTTTTTCTATTTGCCTTTTTCCTCAATTTTTAGATTTCTCTTGGTTAATTTAAAAGAAAATTGGGTTTACCTCTCTCGATAGGCATTGGTTAGCTTAGCAGAAGAGGTGGTTAGTTCAGGCATCCCTCCAGATAGTAAACAGATCAATGGAAACTATGTCCAGGCACATCTCCTCTCTAGATTGCAAGGTTTTTAACCTCTTCAAGCTGGTAAATTTGTTGTATTGTGTTTCTTTTCTGGCAACTGATTTCAATAAGAACTGCTTTTATCTTTACAGCTATGCATGAGAAAATAAAGGAACAGATTGTGGATGTTGATTCTTTCAAGTTCCAAGACGTCACTGTGACATGGGTCGGCATGGCAGAGGTAAATCTTCCCAATAATTAGGAAGAGAATAAATAATTCTGGTGCCTTTTTTGAGAATCAATTTCATGCCTTACTACAGATAGCCTGCTCAAAATAAGAAGCACTGCTTAATATTATAAAAAAAACTTTGAAATTAACACTTTGTGATGGTTCCATATGTAGAGAGAGCAGTAAGGGGTAGTCTCGGTACTTGAGAAGTACACAAAGGGAAGAGTATACATATGATATATATATATTTTTAAATGTGTTGCAGTTTTCTGGTACATTATATCTGTCAGTTAAGGATTTCGGTGGTTGTTGGCCAATTTATAATGGTGTCTATTTTTAATTTTTATTTTCTCCCGAAATTCACTACAACACCAAAACGACTACACAGACTTTAGTCCCAAACAAGTTGGTATAGGCTAGAGATGGAAACCAACCAAACCAATTTTTTCCAATTTTACTAACAGATGAATTATTATTATTCTATTAAATTTTATCAGAGTGTGCAAGTAATGGGCTCTTTTGATGGTTGGAGTCATGGTGAAGAGTTGTCTCCAGAATATGCTGGAGACTATACCAAGTTCTCTACTACACTAAAGCTTAGACCTGGAAGGTATACTCAGGTTCCTATCCATTTATGTTTTAAAAGCACACGTCTACAATAATAATATTTGTGATACGTATTTTCCCTTTCTCTGTTCAAATGAAGGTATGAGATAAAGTTCTTGGTGGATGGCGAGTGGCAGCTTTCCCCTGAATTTCCAACCACTGGAGAAGGTTTACTGGAGAATAATCTCTTGATTGTAGAATAGTTATGTTTCTTTTGTTTTCTTTTTATTTTAATTAGATGAAGTTTTAGGGAAATACTTCTGCAATAACTTTGCATTTGGAGCATTGTTTTGTGAATAGCTGGGATTAGCATGTACAAGATTAATTTGACGTTTCATGAGCAATTTTACAATGATGATTAATTTGTACCGACAGTTTTTACAAAGTTGACTTTTCTCGATCAATATAGTTGGATTCTTGTTTTCATGAGATCCTTACTGCACTTAATGACTGCATATGGCTAGGCAATGTCAATTACATACTTACATGCATATGTTTCTCTACAACTAATGATCTGTGACTGTTTGTAACTAACGCGATCAAATAAAATAATATTTTGCAATATCAAATAGTGCAAAATCAAACAATTTAGTGCATTAATTTGTCCATACATTGATATTATACAAAATAAACTAGAAAGTTTTATAAATTTGATCCTAAAACTACACTGTTTTACGGAAAAAGCAATATAAACTATATATATTTCTTAATTGAAAATTAATTATTATATATAATAAAAAAAATGCTCATAATGTTTATATAATTTCCATCCATTTGTGATTGGTAATGGTAATGAAAATTGATTACTACCATCGCACATTCTACCATCGCTGCCATCGCGTCAGCGCTCGCAGGTTTCTATCAGATGGACCCCTCATCGCGCCCTCCCTCTCAAGCGATCTCCTCATCCAGCGAAGCGTTCCCCTCTCCTCACCCAGCGAAGCGCTCTCATCTCCTCACTTGGGTACGCTCCCTCTCCCTTCTACGCACTCTTTCGTTTCTCTTCCTTTCCTCTCCCTTCCTTCTGTGCATCTCTCTCTTCCCCCTCCCTTCCTTTTGCAGACCTTGTTCAATTTGTTTATTGCATTTGTTCAATTTGTTATTTTAAGTGTTCATTTTGTTTTGTTGTGCATCAGATTTTTGTGTTTATTTTATATGTCTCACTTTGTTGGTGTAGATGTTCACTTTGTTCATTCATATGTTTAATTTGTTACTTTTAAGTGTTCAATTTGTTTTACTGTGCGTCAATGTTTATTTTTTATGTCTCACTTTGTTGGTATATATGTTCACTTTGTTCATTCATATGTTCACTTTGTTACTTTTATGTGTTCAATTTATTTTACTGTGTGTCAGTGTTTATTTTTTATGTCTCACTTTGTTGGTGCATATGTTCACTTTGTTGGTGCATATGTTCACTTTGTTCTTTCATATGTTCAATTTGTTATTCTATATATTCAATTTGTTTTCTTGCTTGTCAGATTTATGTGTATATGTTCAATTTGTTATTCTATATGTTCAATTTGTTACTTTATATGTGTTCAATTTGTTTTGATGTGCGTCAGAGTTCTGTGTTTATTTTATGTCTCACTTTGTTGGTGTATATGTTCACTTTGTTCATTCATATGTTCAATTTGTTATTCTATATGTTTAATTTGTTTTCTTGCTTGTCAGATTTATGTGTACATGTTCACTTTGTTCATTCATATGTTCAATTTGTTATTCTATATGTTCAATTTGTTTTACATTCTCACTATTTGATGGTAAAGGAATCATTGATGAAGGAGACAGAGGAAAGACATAGAAGAAAAAAAAAGACACGGGGGGTAGAAGAATTTGTTTTAAGTGTTCAATTTGTTCAACGTATTATGAATATGAAGTAAAAAATAAAAATTCATACTAAGAGAGAGAGAGAAAGACAGAGAGGAAAGGAGAGGCGAGGTCCAAGGAGACGAAAAAGAGAGATAGTATCCGAAAAGGGAGCGTCGAGAGAAGGAGAGGGAATCAGAGGGGAGGAGAGCGCATCTGAAGATGAAAAAATGCGAAAGGGAGCGCACACCAGAGAGTGAAGAGGGAAAATAAAGGTAGCGATGACGCGCGATTGCATAAATCGCGATGGCAGTTATCAGTTCTGAACGGTAATTGCTAAAGTTATCCGGCTTTACATTGTGAGGCGGTTAGGCCCAAGCCCAATAAATAACTTGTTAATTGGTCGTATTGGATCCGACGGACCATATGAGGTCTTCGTTTGATCCACGGCCAGAATTAATTTCTTGGTTCTATAAGAAGCGCTTTGCTAGGGTTCTTCTCTGTTGCTCGGTTTCTCTGCCCGCCGCCGCGCAAGCTCTCTACCTTCAGAGAAGAGAACAAGAGAGAAATCCGAGGCGCCGCCTGACGCTCTTTGAGAAATCAACATGGTCAGTTTTAGTTCCTATTGTATCAGAGTAGAGATCAACATGGAAAGTTAAAACCTGACTTCATATTTTATTTGAGATAATAATAATAATAGCTTTATGTGTATAGATTAGAAGAACTTATCTCCCCCTACCTTAGACAACACTGACATTCCTGTACCTGAATTCTCTGATATTGGTTCAATTTTTGTACAAAGAGGAAATGATACTAGAAAATTTGATTTGATCTTAGGGATAAATTAGTTATGGATGTAATATACATATTATCCATACTAGAAAATTGGTTTGCTGAAGCTTTTTGTATTTGGAAAATTGAATTCTTATGTTAATGTTAATATCTTGATTTAATTTCTGGAAAGGTTCTCCAAAACGATATTGATCTGCTAAACCCACCAGCTGAGCTGGAGAAGAAGAAGCACAAGAAGAAGAGACTTGTGCAATCCCCCAATTCCTTTTTCATGGTATGATTTCTCATAATTTTTTAAATTAGTTATTGTTGTTATTAGATCCATTGTAAATTTTATAGAAAATTAGTGCTCTTATTTGCTCTTGGAAATTCTATTGTATGTCATGTATTGTGTTTAAATGTTTATCCAAACAGGCTTGTGATCAGTCTATCCTCTGTTGATATTGTAGGTGCAATCTAAACTTTATCAAGTTGTCTGTCATGTTTTGTTAAATATGTTTTGGTTAATTATACCCTTGTTGTGAGTAGAGTTTGATTGGTATATTTTTATCATCTGCTTTTAAGTTTCAAAATTTCCTCCAACCCCTGCCTTAATATTGCTATGTCATGCCTGTACTGTTTCAGAATTTACCTCAATTCTGCCTTCATATTTTAGTGAGTGGAGTTGCTCATTTGGTGTTTATTTTTGTATGTTGTAACTTTGTAGGATGTGAAATGCCAGGGCTGCTTCAACATGTAAGTTGCTATCTTCTCAAATCTTTTGATTTTTTATGGTTGTTCAGAAAACATTGTGGAAAATTCTGTATGAAATGGTTTGTGTTTCTTCCTCTAGTTTCCTATCTATGTCCTCATTATAAGTCTTCCCCAAAATGGATGTGTGAACTTCTACTCTTTTGTTTTTCAGATTAAAATAAGATTAGACATGAAACTATATATACTACTTTTGTCAGAAATGGGGAAGGAACCAATATGTGTGTTATATTTCATACAGTGATATTTGTGCTATATTTTCATCACTTGTTCATGTAACTGTCTTTGTATTTGAAACTGACATTGTTTCTCATTTTATAATTTGAAATGTCTCAGAACCACTGTATTCAGCCACTCTCAAACTGTGGTGGTGTGTGGCAACTGCAGCCAGGTGCTCTGCCAGCCGACAGGAGGCAAGGCCCGCCTCACTGAGGGCTGCTCCTTCCGCCGCAAGGGTGATTAAGTCTTTTCCAAAGGATTATTTATCACAACTAGGCATTGAGGGCAGTGTGTATCTCCCCCTTTTTTATCCCAGTTGTAGTTGTCAGTCTTATTCTTAGAATGTTTTGAATTTCTGGTTTTAGGTTTTGAAATTTTGGGATGGTTAATATGTGAGAATGATGAGATATTTTGTTGTTTTTATGGAGAAAATTGAACTTGTTTAAGATGAATCTTTATAATTACTTGTCTTTGTGCTTTATCTTGACATTCTGGTTAGCAAGTAAAACAATTAAAAATTTTGAAGATTGCTGATGTGATAATTTGTCAATTCAGTCTTCACAGCTTGAGAGATTTTAGGACAGTCACAGGATAAATTTAATTACACCAAAATATGGACTGTCCCCCCCCCCCCCCCCCCCCCCAAAACACATTTGCATTGTGTTTATAGGTTGAAATAGTAAAAAAAATGTATTCTCAGAATTCTGCATATGGTTTTCATTTTTTAGGTTTGTACTTTGTTTCATAGATGATAGAAGTGTATCGATATGATTTTAGGGCAATTTTTGTCACTTAAGAATGTGATATTAATATATTATACGGTGGGATGGAAAGTCTATTTTTCAATCTAGAGTGATGTTGGAGGTTTCTCGAATTTGGCTTCGTTGTTGTTACGTTTTGTTTTTATTTGTTTACTAAAATGATTTAGTACTTTAGATTATTTGTTCTTAGCAAAAATCATAACTCGCACGAAGACCCAGATTTAATTTTGCGTGTTAACAAATGATCAAGGAACTAGAAAACCAAATAACAAAGGAAAAGCCAACGCATAAAGAATAGCTTCGTGTGTGAGTGTGTCAGAAATTAGGGGAAAGAAAATGAACAAGCAAAAGCATTATTTGATTTTAACAGTCTCTCGCATTCTTTTGTTTGGAAACTAGTGGGGGAGCACCCCCACCGCTTTTCATTTAACACGAAAAGACCCTGTGTACAACCAATACAAAACTAACAGAAAAAATTTGATATAAGCTCTACATATATATTAGAAAAATGAAGTCCAACTCTTAAATAGTTCGTGGACCATGCACGATGAACTATTACAAAATTGCAAATTCATGTCTCAAAGACTAGTAAGTATAAGTAGGAGCTATCCTATCCATACAATTAAAACATTCAATGCTCCAGCACTATATTGTGTCAGTATCATTTTTAGAAGATAGGAGCTTGATATCAGCTGTGACTCCCAGCTTTTCAATTTCACTAAACCAATTGGATTTATCCGAGTTTGATTCTGCTGTGCTGGTTTGATTGGACTTCATAAGAAACCGAGTAGCAGAGTTTAAACCAAAATTAACCTGGAGCAGAAGAAAGAAATAGGACATAATATAATGTTTTTATACATTACAGTCCACAGAGAATTGGAAAAAAGAAAGAAAGAGCAGAATAAAGAACTGTTTCCTACCAGTGAAGAGGAAAGGTTGATCAGCGATTTTGCCATCGGCAACACACAAAACCTGAAACAGACAAAAAGCTTTTAATTTTACCAAGAAAACAAAAAAAAAATTTAGATTTTTTGGGGATAGAGGCACACCAGTATGTCCATAGTGCATAAAGTTCAAAGCTGAAAAAAACCAGACTGAGCAATTTACACAAAAAGATGTTATAGTTGAACTCCAAGAAAGAAAATAAAAGTTTGATGTATTGGCATTTGGAGCATTTTCATGTGTTGACAGGACTAAAATATGAGTCATGCGTACCCTTGCAAAACTAGAAACATCATATGATACGTGCCCAACAAATATAGGAAATAGTGAATTGAGTGTTATAAATGATTAGTCTCATAAAAAGTCGGCAATCACCAAATGACCCACCCTCCTTTGTTACTTATCTGAACAGAAATAGTAGTTATTCTAAATAATAATAGTCCTAGTAATAAAGAAGGAAGAAAAAATTGTACAGACATTGCTCTTCCGCCAGCAAGGGCTTCTTCAGCAGGGTGCTTCCAGTCGTCAACTCTGAATTTAAAGAAAGAACAATTAAATGGGAGTATATATACTATAAGTCTATAAGATAAGATGAGCAAATAGGTCCTTCTCCTTCAATTAAGGAGAAGGAGAAGGAGAAGGAGAAAGAGGCGTACGTACATCCAGCCGTAGCGGCGGTCGAAGAGGAGGAGGCGCTTCGACGGCTGGGAGTGGGAGTGGGAGTGCGATGAGTCGCCTTTCATCCAGATTCCAGATTGAGTTCCAGCAAACAAACTGAAACAGTAGAGTAGAGGAAGATGCCAGAATCGGATCCGGATTAGACCATAACAATTTCTCTCAACCAAATGGGCCGCACATATTTTGCCTACTCCAAGCCCAAATCGCTTCTTTTTTTTTTGGTCTTTTCATTAACAAAGAAATCGGTTCTTTTTAGAAACAGCCCGCTGCATTTTTTTTTTCCAGGAATTATAAGTGCCATCGGCAAATATACCATCCCAGCTATCGCTAAATACAAAGTGAACATATACAACAAATAAGGTGATTATATAGACGATCTAAGTGAACACTTACAAATAAATAAGTGTTGTCATCACTTGTTCAGAAGTTTACATGCATATTCAACTTATTTTCATTGAACTTATTTGTCTGTATATGTTCACTTAAATCGTCTATATGTTCACTTTGTTTGATGTATATGTTTACTTTATATTTAACGATGGCAGGGATGACAAAACTGCACATATAGTAATCAATTTCCTTTTTTTTTTCCCCTCAAACTGATTTTCACTCTCTGTCAAGCGACTGAAATCTAAAAATTACTGTAATATTATTCACGAAGAATTATAACGTTATGAAAAGAAACATCAAATCAAACTTAATCCATATGGAATGAGAAGAGAAGAGGAGAGACGAAATCTTAAAATCCACTCCTAAATAACCCTGCTGCGTTCCCAAACTTGTTGACTACAATATTCAATTAAATTAAGTCCTTTTTCTTTACATGCTTTATTAATTAACACAGCACAACAACACACACACAAAACATCCAACAACTAAGTATCCTGAATTTCCTCCGGCTTTATGCATCTTCTAAAGCTCAAATCTCAACTTTCTCGTTCAGCCTTACGAGGTGACGTTGAAGCCGGCTTTCTTACAAGTGGTCCCTCTAGGAGTGGTCGACTGCCACCGCTGTTGGTATCTGGGAGGAGAGCATGACGTCTCGGCCCGGGAGAGGACAGCAGTAGGCGAAAAGTCCATCCAAGCACATCAGGGACAAAGACACGGTACAAGAGAAAGATGTCGTACCAAGTTGGGTATTTAACATACGAGTCACCACGACATGCACCAGCTACCATCATTCGAGCGAATTCTACTACATGTCCACTGGTGAAAGATCCCTGTACACAGATGTTAGTACCACAGATAAGCTGATCAAATTCTACAATCAAACTCGGAAGTAACCCAAAAATTGTAAAGGTAAATTTTACTTCAATTGGTACTTTTTATATGATTAAATCTTGAAATTGATGGCAGAAATTAAGTTCTCTCCCATTAAAAAACTGAACTGCATTTTTTTTTTTGAGCAAAAAACGGGGGTCCAGCCCCAGCCTTTTATTGGCTCCGTTTGGATGGCTTCTTCCGGAATAAGGAATAAGCAATAACCACTTTTTACCAATAAATTTATTTCTAACCATCCAAACTCTTCACAAAAGTTACACACTTCCCAATAAATTTACCTCTTCCCAATAAATTTATTCCCTTCTTCCTTCTTCCTACCTTATTCTCAACGCATCCAAACGGAGCCATTGATAATAAAACTGAACTGCATTTAACTAACCTCCCTTTCTTCTCTCCATTGCATCTCTGATCCCTCTTCAAGCATGAACTTGCCTCTACTCATATCACCTCCTATCCACCCATGAGTTGCAAGGGTGATTCCCACATCATCCTTCACCTCATACCTTAGTGTGTCATAAAAGTTTATCACTGCCGCCTTAGCTGCCTGTCAAATTGCAACCCAAAATGGAATTAGTTGCATCTCCTATGTAAAACCTGAAAATTTATCAATAATTATTGGGTTATTAAACATTATGTGGGCTAACCGCATATAGGCCCATTCTAGGCATTGGCAACCAGCTTTCAATAGATGCATTGACAACCACACGGCCACGACTTTGTCGGAGATAAGGAAGAGCAGCGTAGGTTGGATATACATTTCCCCAAAAGTTTATATCCTTTCACAAGTACATCAGATAAGCTTAACTTCTAGATGTGCAGCCAATTGCATAATATAATGCTACAATAGTACTTTGTCCTTTCTAAAATTTTGCTTACCATCAAATGTGGAAAAATTGAGGTGTCGAGTGCATCCTCAAAATAAAAGCTGTGACCTAAGCTGGCAGTATTGACAAGATGGTTCACTGTCAAAATTTTGAATTAGTGTCAAAACAAGATATATTATTCCACAACAATGAGCCATTTCTTACACATTTTCTCCTTTGTCCAATATGTTTGGGGAAATTTCGGAAAAAACCATCATGTAAAATTCCATTGTCTTATCTGGGTAAGCATGCATGCTGCATTTGATAATTTGCAGGGGCAAAAATGCATGAATATTTTCCCCAATTGTAGAAGGAAATGAAATTACCCCTAATTGTATGAAAGAAAAATCTCACACTCGCCAAAGTAGCTAATGGTATCACTGACAAACCGCCTGCAATCATCTTCTTTAACCACATCCGCCGCAATAACCAACACTTGTCTTGCACCTAGAATGCGTGCATTTTCTCTGATGCCAAATAGCCTATGCTCTCTTCTCGCTACTAACACCAGATTTGCCTTTCTTCTAGCGTACTCATATGCAATTTGCTGCATTTTAAAAGTTAATGCTTGTTAACACACATGCATGCATGACTAATAAGTTCATTGAATTAATTTTTTTTTTCAAATAAATGAACAAAGGAAACTTGAATTTGCTGATGAAACAATCAGATCCCTCAATTGTAATTATAATCTTCTTTTAAGTCTTTTTAAATGGCAAGGAGCTGGTACTATTTTTATGTAGATTCAATGATCATTGAAAAATCAGATGAGCAAACTTCTCAATGAAAATAGGTAGGTAACATTAGTAAATAATATTGTTAACATAAGGGAGAATTGTTGATCAAAATTATCAATTTGAGCCAATCAAAATTATACAAAAGAATTTCCCTTTCAGCAAGAGTAGAGCCAATTGGGGTTTCCTAATCAGTTACCTCGCCGACGGCAGAGGAGGCGCCAGTGATGAGCACGACCTTATTCTCCATGTCCTCCTGAAAGAAGGTCCTGACAGCCCACTCGGCAGCTCGCAAAACCGACAGTGTTGGCCATGCAAATGCCATCATGACCATGCTCGCTGGCGGCACCACCACATTCATCACGCTGTTTATAATATACTCCATGCTGATTTTTCTTTTTCAAAGAGAAATCAATTCAAGAGGGGCATATAGTGTATATCTAAAATCTATTTGGGTGATTGGTATGATACTAAGGTTGAATAAATTTAGTACAAGATTCAAGACGGATCAAAAGCATCTCTCCTCCCCTATGTTGTTCTCTTGGGAGGAGAAAGAGAGAGGGAAAGAGAAATTGAGCTTGGGAGAGTGATTAAGTAGGAAAGAGATAAGAACAGGTATTGAGAAAGAGGGATTACGTCAGCGGGATGGCATGTAAAGCATGCACACGTTACAGAGCAGGAAGTTAAGGGGCTGACACGTGTGTAGTATTCCTCCTTGGCTTCTTGCCAGGCTGAGTTAAAGCACTTGTTTCTTTCCTCTTTTGTGCTTAGGTGCAGAGTGGAGAGGAATGATCATAGGTTAAGCCTAATTATCAGGTAGGTTTGAACCATTTGTTGATTAACTATAACTTAACCAAGCTTCATACCTTTAGGGCAAAGAGATGGAAGACTTTGTTGTAATTTCTTAAGAAATTAGCATGATGCAAAGTCGAATTAAATCACCTGAACGACTCGAGGGAAAAAATTATTAGATTGCATTTTGGTCTTTAATTCCTACGAGGCCTTGTTGATCCAGCATGTTACTATCGAGACAGACTGGGCTTGAATGTATTATCACAAAATAACAAGGCCTTCATTGTTCAGTTAATTGATAATAAAGGCTTAGTAAAACTCAATCCAAGCATAGTAACCGAATTGCATTTTTTTTTTCTTTTCTGACCTAGTGAAAAACGGAATTGTTAATCTAATCATGCAGTACTCAGAGACTATGAAGACGCGAAAAAGGGGAAAAAAAAGTAACCCCTCAATATTCTTTTTATGCTTCTATTAACACTAAGTTGATCAATTGTGCTACTGCCTGCTGATTGCCACAGACCAGTTCAATTAGTTGTACGTCAATTACACCTGATTTTGAGTTTATGTCGTCTAAGTCAACTCCCATTACAGGCTCTTCAAATTACAGTTCACTACAAGATGAGCTTCAAAATCAATTTTATGAATTAAAAAGAATATACTCTTGGGCAATAGATGGGATACAGTACCTTAAATGTGCCGCTTAGTGCAGAATGAAACGACTGATATAAAGAGTTATATACTGGAAACGGAAATTGGACTTAAAACTGAAAACTAAAAACAAACAAATCTGTGCTGATTGAAAGCAAGAATCATTAACATTACTGAACAAAGTCCATGATATTTTTTCCCAGTAGCTTGATGTGTAGATGGACATGATTATTCCCTTTTAACTATCAAATATAAAAAACACAACAAAGATCACCATACACACTCCCAAAACAAAGTAAACATACATATTAGATAGATGGTTTTCACTTTCAGAGGTTGACATATACACATCTTAGTACAAATTAACTCACTCTGAACCTACTAAAGATTTATTGATGTGAAAATTTGCAAAACAGCCCTAACTTATCATGGAACTGCACAAAGCCACTCTGGTTTTATTGTAAGCAAATGGCACCTCTAAAAAATTTTGGAATTACACTCTTACAGGAAGTTGACCCATTGTCAGTATTTTTCCAAATAAAGTAGGCGCTTCTGTGCAAAATTGAAAAGGGAGGAACCTTCTTGCAGCTTCTTAAGGAGAGGTTTGTTTGCAAATTTTCCTTGAATCAAACTAACCGGAGCAACACTTTGACACAAAGCCACCATCATTACTGTTTGAAACCGAAATCGTTTTCCCCTCTTTGATCCCACCAGGCTGACTGGGTGCACTGTCCTTAACAATGGGCCTCTTACTAACGACACGATAAATTTCAGTTAAAATTATCTGAAATGCCTTCTCCACATTTGTCGAGTCAAGAGCAGAAGTCTCGACAAAAGACAAGCCTTCTAACTCTGCCAGGGCAGCCCCATCTTCTGTGGTAACCACACGTAAGTGTTTCAGATCAGTCTTATTTCCAACCAACAAGACGACTATGTTGGAATCGGCATGATCACGCAGTTCTCTGAGCCATCTCTTGACATTTTCAAAGGTGTTTGTTTTGGTTACATCATATACTAAAACTGCACCCAGGGCCCCACGGTAGTATGCACTTGTTATGGCACGGTACCTCTCCTGGCCTGCAGTATCCCATATTTGTGCTTTTATGTTTTTGCCTTCAATCTGAAATTGACAAAGATATAGAACTACTTGTTTGATATCTTAGGATTGAGAATTATGAACAAGTATTTCAAAAAAAGTGGAATCTTGCTGTTTTCCTGAGAAAGCATGCTTTTCTTTTACTGTTTTACTCTCGCCTTTGATCTTAATTAAATTATGGATGTTGAAAAGAAGTCAAGTTAAATAATTTATGACACAACCTAAGTCTTAAAATATCTTATTTTATAGGTATTGATCTTTTAATTTCCTATTTTTTATAGGAAAATATTAATAAAAAATCACTTGGAGCAAGCAATAATATTTTAAAATATGACATCAATCAGAAGGAGTGCATACTAGGAACTAGTGAACATTCGGATCTTTTTAATAGCCTTTTTTGGTGCAAAATTGAAGGTAAAATGAGTCTAATTTTGATTTAAGTTAATGGCTAAAGGATCAAAAACTAAACTCAAGCACAATGGATTAAGGGATTTTTATTTGAATTCTCAGATGGCAAGCAACTTAAGATGATATAATACAAGTTATTTGTACAAGCCACAAGATTTGTCACAACTTTATTTATGCCAAGCCTTTATTTCTTTGCACAGAGTAAGCAAGTTTTTTTGGCATTGTTATGACAAAAAGTATTACAAATGAGTATTATTCAAAATTGTGACCAGAGCAAGCTTTATGCTGCTGATGGTTATTATGAAAAAGGAATATGTTCTGCTCACTTGATCATAAGTATTCTTGTAAAGTTGCAAGTTGCAACCACAGAAGAATAGCCAAAAATTGTAGTTGAATTAGGAATCTTATTACATAAGACTCTCAAAAAGATGTGCTATGAACAGACTAGAAATATATCTTAAAGAATACTGAAAAGTACGAATCACAAATTAACAAGCAATTATAATTAAATTGTCAATTGGGTTTCTTTTGGGCCTCTGAATAGAATTAGAAACATCAAGCACCAAGATACGAAAACTGGGTTTCTTTTAAGTTCCAAACTTCCAATTGAATTTATCACATCATTATTTATCAATAGAAAGCATTTCTAGGAACAGAATAATTGACACAAGAAACTATAGTTTAGTACTTGAATTGGATTACCTGGACGGATTTGGAAGCGAATTCGACACCGATTGTGGATTTGGAATCGAGGGAGAAGACGTTGCGAGTGAACCGAGAGAGGAGGTTGGATTTGCCGACGCCTGAATCCCCAATCAGAACCACCTTGAAGAGATACTCGTAATCTTCATCATCTCTCCACGAGGATCCAGCCGCTCTCGCCATCTCTCTCTGTCTCTCAAACTGGTTTCTTTGGCGTTTCTGTATCTCTCTCTTCAAAGCTCAAACTAGCACGAAGAAGCAAGTTTCTGGCATGTTCAGCTTTGACCTCTACCTCTGGTTTCTGGTTTCAGTTGAGTTGAGTTGAGTTTTGACGAGGGAAACGATTGGTCTATGTCCTCTCCATTTGATGGAAACAGGAGATATCCTGTTATTGAAGCGCACTAGATTGTTCCGATTCTGTTCATTTGTGCGCCGCGTAGTGCGTGCGAGGGAGTCGGGACTGGAGTCGACACCAATCAATCAACCCACTAAAAAGTAAAAAAATATATATATAATAATAAATTGGGGTTTTTTTTACAGATTCACCCTTTAAAGTTTACTATTCATCTCATATCTTATCTGTCAGCTGCTAATACATAAAACTCTAGGCTGAAACTTGAAACTTGAAGTCAACTCCATTGACCCCAATAAACTCTTTCGGCAAAAATTTACCAACTGTTTCGTATTTATTGCGTCAAGAGTTCCAAGTTTCCAATGTTCGGAGAATAAGAAGAAAAAATGTTAGTCCATGTTTATTGACAAAATTTTTAGCGTAATAAAAAAAATATTGTATTTCTTTTATTTCATTTCCACCTATACCCTTTCCCCATCGAATTGTATGTAAAGAAACTACATTTTTTACTGAATTTTTTTAAAAAAAAAATTGAAGAAAAGAGGTGTAATTAGAAAGGAAGCAGTGATGTATGGGAGAGGGAGGGATGAGCTAGCGCCTATTTTGATTTATTTATTTAGGGGGCGTTTGTTTGTGACTTAAAGGGTGCATAACTTAAGTTATGTATCCTTAAGTCACCAAACACCTCTTACATAAGATGCCTTAAGGGTACATAAGTTATGCAACCTAAATAGGTTGCATAAGTTATGCACCGGTTCCCTTTAATTTTTTTTCCAACAATACCCTTTAGAAATAATTAATAATAATATTTAATAATCTATAATAATTCATAAATAATAATATTTAATAAGTAACAATAACAATTAAAAATCATAATTAGTAATAAATATTAATTATTATAATTAATAAATAATAATATATAACAAGTAATAATAATAATTAATAAACAATATTGATTTATTATTAAATAATTAATAATATTTATAATATTTAATTAAAAATAATTATAATATTTCATAATAATAAAATGATTTCTTATTAGCATTAATAATTAAAAATTAAAAATTAATTAATATTAATTAATAAATAATAATACTTAATAAGAACAATAATTATTAAAAAATCATAATAAATAACAAAGATTAATTATTATAATTAATAATATTTAACAAGTAAAATTAATTATTAATAATAATGATTTAAGAATAATAATTAATTGAAGATAATTAATCAATAATAATTTTTATTATAAAATAAATAGTAATATTTATAATATTTAATTAAAAGTAAATTATAAATATTTCATAATAGTAAAAATGGTTTATTATCATCATTAATAATTAATTTTTATAATAATTAATAATTAACAATAATTAGGTCACAACATATAATACATAATACTAATTCAAATTTAAGGGCATTTTAGTCTTTTGACATGAATATATGCATGCATTAAGTTAGTCATCCTTACTACACAACCAAACATCTATTACATAACACTACATAAACATTTAGGCATCCTTAAATTATGCAACTCCTTACTACACAAACAAACGCCCCCTTAGTCAGTTCTTTAATTAAAACATTGGATAAGGGTCCAAAGAAGCTTAGCCATACACAACTTTTCAGTTAACCGTCAAATTTCCAGAATATTACAATTGGTCGTAAGTATATATGTCAAATAATTTATGAACTAATTAAGGAGATAATTCAATAATAATATAAAGTTGTCAATCAAGTGGAGATACTGGTAAATGTATTAAAATACCCTTAGGTTTTCCAAACTTATAATCCAACATTATAAACCGTATAATTTACAAGCAAAGAAAATGATACAAACACTAAACCCGCAGGAAAAAAGCTAAGTGTTAATTTGTCAATCAACTTCTAGAATAACAAAGATTGAATAAATAGGAGAGTACTAAATCGTCTTATAAATACTTCCTGAAAAATAATAATTATCTAATAGTAATGCGGAGGTCCAAATTCTAGACTCTGATGGAATCATGGGAACAGGGACAAGAAGCAAAAATGACTTTTGTGCTTATTTGGAATTTGGTTCGGGCAACCATATTCACAGGTTTGCTTTTTTTTTTTCCCCTATTAATTTATTAAAACGAAGTGCAAGCCAAGATAGCAGGATATATGATTATGAGGTGTCCGTTTCAACCCAAATTTGTCGCCGAATACATATATGGGCGGCCTGTGCTACTCTATGGGGCCGTTGGATCCGCATGCGATTTTGGAGAATTTCCTCTTCCCACCATAAATTTATTATAAACAATCCAAACTCTTCATAAAATTACACACTTTCCAATAAATTTATTTCTAGGAATTGCAACTTCTCCAAATTTCTCAAATTCCTGAGCGATCCAAACGGCCCCTTTTAAGGGCAATTGGCCTCCGTTGGGGAAAAGAAATTGAGGACCTAAGCGGATAGTGGTATTATAACTTGCGCATGACATAAACTTGCAACGAATTTTTTCGTATTAATATAATAAAATCTAATGTTTAAATGATGAATTTTAACCATTGATTACATATTTTTCACAAGGAATGCATCTACATAGTTTTTTTTAAGAAAAAATTAAATTTATATGTCATATTTGAGGGGATAAAAAAAACAATATACATGTACTAAATTAAAATTTATCAATTACAGTTTTTCTCGAGGTTTCATCTCTTGGTCTTTTGCGGAGACATTAATTCCTTGTAGCGGGGAAAAGAAATGTTAATAATGGGTTTGCAGTATTTTGGATTTGAAAGTTTAAAATATTAGTATCAATTATCAAATAGTAATTAATGTTTGGAGCCCTATTTATGCAATTGTTTCTCAGCTACTCCTTAAATAACCCAGTTCAGCCTCGATTTATCAGTTCACAGTCAAGGCCCGTTAAGTTGGGAAAATGAGAACGAGAAACCAACCGAAATATACCACAAGATTAAACTCCGTGATTGCTTCCACATTTAAATTGAGAGATATAACCACAATTTTTTGAGCAGAATAATTGTTCACAACAACAATTTACTACAAGTCTACAATACACACCAAAATCTAATGTTCACGCTAATTTCTGATAGAAATGAGTCTCTGAGAATCGACACCTTCATCCTTCAACCATCATACACACTATTTGTTTTTCTTAAGACTCAAATAAAGTAGCTAGCTAGGAACTTCAATTAATGCAATTAAATTTGAAAAGAGAGGATAACTTTTTAAGATTTAGGTTGCCCTTTGCAAATGATCTCAAATCAAATTAAATAAGCAGAGCAACACTTTTGACACGAAGCCACCATCATTACTGCATGATTGACAATTCTATTCTTCTGAGTTAACCTTGCGCAAGACTTTCAGGTCGGTCTTGTTTCCAACTAACAAAACTATGCTGCAATCAACATGATTGCGCAGTTGGCGTCTTGTAATGTGTTAGTTTGCTAGCGCTACGAGCAAATTGTCATCAAGACAGAAACAAACTTTCAGTTCAAATCAACTCCATTCATTAATAAGACGCTTCCAATATAAATTTATCAATTGCTTTCTAATTTTTTTTTATATTACTTTCCAAATTTTCCGAGAAGGGTAAGAAATATCCTGTGCGATGTTATTGCGCCACTAGTCTTTGCTAATGTGTGATGTCTTTCTCGTCAAAAAAAAAAAAAGTGTGATGTCTTTTTCATATGATAATTGAGTAATTGACAAAATGCATAGTGCAACGTACTATTGTTGATTTGTTGTTATCTTTTTATGATTCCCCACCAAAGCCAATATTTTTTTTTTCTTATCAAACAATGTAAATATTTCGTTTTCAGTACCTTAATATCTAATTCACTCTCCAAATTAAAAAAAGCCAAAAAAGATAATAGTAATAATAATAGAGAAAGTTTAATATGCACCATATATAGTGCATAGGGTTTTTTATGCACCACGAATTTTTTTGGGATATTTTTATAAATTGACAAATCTAATTTAATCAATCTAATCTACATATTGAAATCTACCAAATTTTACAATTTTTTAGATTTTATTACTATTTTTTTCAATTTTTTTAAAAATGTCATTTTTGGAATGTTATACTATTTACAATATTCCAAAAATGACATGTTTTAAGAAATTCGAAAAAAATAATCATAAGATCTCAAAAATTGTAAAATTTGGTTTGCTATGAGATTTCAATATGTAGATTAGATTGGTTAAATTATATTTGTCAATTTACAAAAATATCCTTGAAAAAGTCTGCGGTTCATAAAAAGTCCTATACACTATAGTGTATATTAAATTTTCTCATAATAATAATAATAATATGCTCTATTTTCAAAATTTGAAATCTGCTTAACTAGAGTACATCTCATTCTATTTTAGATGGACTATCAATGATTACATAATTTTTTTATTTGGATATTATCATTTACACCACTTATTTAAATCGAATTTTATAAATCAGTAAACTAAATTATACATAAAGAGTTGAATACACCTTTAGTTACGAATTTGATACACCCTTGAATTGTTTCTTTTATAGGCTCCGTTTGGATAGGTGTGGGAAGAAGGAAAGAAGGAAAAAAGTGGAAAGAAGTATTGGGAAGTGTGTAACTTTGTGAAGAGTTTGAATTGTTTATAATTTTTTTCTTTTTTCTTTCTTCTTCCCCATTCTTCTTCTCTCATCCAAACGCAAGCATAAGGAATATAGATGAAACTACTCAACTTTTAAGTGTTAATACGATTCTTTTTATTGAAGAGTTGGCCATAAGCGTATCCAGACAATAGGTCAATATTCTTCAAAAAATTATCATAATTGACCTCTATAAAATTATGTAAAATCATTTCATTAATAATTTAATATTCAACTTTTATTCAAGAACTCTTGGGTTCTGTCTTATTGATGATGAAAAAGCAAAAGCAGCTTTTCTTCGTTGATAAAACGTTGGTTTCTTATCATCATTGGACGAGACAAAGAATAGATGATGACGAGAAAAAAATAATTAATTGATGGCGTTGCCAACTTGCCATTCAATCTGTGCCCATTAATTTTAGATATTCACTCCCAATTTTTTGTAAATGACAAAAATACCTTAAAGTTGCACTGGCAGTCTGGCCTTGAGGCCTTGCACAATTCACAAAGAGGTATTTTGGTCAACTTGGAGTGTGGTGCTAAAATGAAAAGTGTCATAAGCAATTCCCTTGGGCTTTTCGAGCTGCCACGAAATGTCCAAGTACCCCTTGATCCTCTTCAAAAGCAGGTGAGAACGTACCTCTTTTATAAGAACACAGTTTAAGAACAGTGATTGGATATTTGTGAAGAATAAAATTAATTCATGAATAGGATAATGAAATCTCATTTGGATGGTGTTGATAATTAATCAAGCTTATTCGGAAGAATTGATAAATTTTATACTCAATTCGTGACGCCATTCTCCAAATTTGTGACACCTGGAAGTGTGCATAGTACAATGATTTTTTTTTTTTTAAGATATGTACAATGAAAATTGAAATGCAGTTGATTTACTCATTTATTTTGAAGAAACAGCATTAAATAAGTTACTTGAGATTTTTAATTGTTTTCATCAAACTCACGTACAGATGCACTATGATAGGTTGAGTTCATTAATGTTTGATTTGGAAACGGAGGAATTTTGAGCTTTCTATAGCAGAAAAAGAAACGGAGGAAATAAAGTATCAGTTTGTATGAAATTTTATGCATAATTAATTTCTGATTTATTAATATTACTACAAATTTTTTTCCTCCGAATTTAAAATGTATGTTTGATTAACTATTTAACTATCATCAAAAGATTGTGTTATGAACTATTAATAGATCTAATTTTGTTAAAAAAAAAACTAGGAGAACTTGAATGAAAATGATATTACGTACCTTGCATTCCTTAATCTAACCTATTTAGAAAGAGGCAAATCAAAGTAATTGAAATGCTTAAAATATTTTTATAAAATGATGTTGGCAAGAACCGACAATCATAAATACAATAATAATACATAATAATAAATAATATATATATATATATATATATATATATATATATATATATATAGGGTGTGTTTGGATGCGCAAGAATAAGGATCCGGATAAGAATAAGCTCCAAATTCCTTATTCTTGTGCAACCCAAACAACACAAGAATAAGAAATTTGGGCTTATCCGACCCCTTATTCTTATACTAACAAAACTATAAAATTTGAACAAGAATAAGAAATTCTAGAATCTCGTGCCAATCCTTATTCTTATGCTTATCCGGCCTCATCCAAACACACCCATAGAATTTTGCTATGGTGAGTTGCAACTCACGGGGGCTGTGGTGAGTCGCAATCCAAGTCTTCTGATTCGCTCTAAGATTCGTGCAGATATGTTCGCGTGATGAGTCGCTAGAGCGATTAATTTTTCTGTTCCTTCTGTGAAAAGCTCTCCGTTTCCTCTCTCCCCTATCGCTCTCTCTCTAAAAACAGATTTGCGCCTCCTCGTTACTTTGTCTCTTTCTCTCCCTCACTCTCTTCGAAACAAGCAACAGAAATCCTAGATCGAAGAACTTTTTTCGCGCCTCCTCACGCTAAGATTAGAGAGCATCGGCTGGATCGGAGCTCCTCCCCTTCGATCGGAGAGTCGATATATAAGCTGATCGGAGTAGACAGTTGATCGGAACTCCTCCCTTTCGGTCGGAGCATCGCACGGGTTCTCTTTTATCTTTCTCTATCTCTCCTCTCTCTTTCTCTCTCGCTGGATTTAAGTCAAATTATTCTCAATTTCCATCAAGTGCGCAATTAATTTCAGTCAGGTTATTCTCGATTTTGCATTTGTAGGTTGGCTCAGCAGATTTTGAGAGACTCATCGTGCTTCTGTCTTAATTTGCTTTGAGATGCTAATTTATTTTTTTATTGTTTAATTAGTACCTTGCAAATGGAGACAAGTGAAGGTCTCCCTATATCAGCAGCAGCAGTGAAGAATTGTGATAGCAACTCCGATTTGAATGCTTCTATTTTGAATTTGTTTAAATTTGGCTTAACATTTTTTAATTTACTCTTGTTTAGGAAGGATGAAAGAAAATTGGCTCTGTAGGTGAACTTCTATCTAACTCTGTAGGGTAAAGGAATCTTATAGAAAATTGGAACACCAATTTTTATAGAACACCAATTTTCTGATACACAGTAGCATAAATATTGATGTTCTTCAAATGTGATGCACGTCGATACATCTCATGGGTCACTGAAACTTATAGGCATAATAAAGTGAGTTGGAACCAAAGATTACTAAATATCCAAAATTGTTTTATGTTTTTATGGATCATGGTTTTATTGGTTTTAGCTTACGTGAAGAGGGTTTAGAATAATACAATTTAGTTTAGGTCAAGTGATGTATTAGCATGTTTACTGATATGAAGACCTTTGGTAGTATGCTTAATAAATGATTGTTTGAGATACTATATATACACTCATACATGGTTGACGCAAGTTTTGATGGTACCAATATATCTTGGTTCTTTTGAATTTTGTTTTTTACAGACTAATTGAAGCTACTTGATGTAATTTTGTATGCCAAAAATTCTGTTGCTCCTTGAATATATTTTCTTTAATGTGTTGTTTTGTTTGACATAAATAATAAATGAAGTTCAATATTTTTTGGTTTCAGTCACTGGAATGGCTCATCTCTAGTTGTGCTGCCTTGTCAAAGAGATAATAGAAGGGCTAGATATAATGAACAAATCATTAACCACCATAAGCTACTGATCTTGGAGAGAATCTAAGATAATTGGAGAGGAATATAGAAGTTCTTAGTTGTTGCTTCTAGTGTCTTTTCTCTATTCTTGTTATTAGTACCAAGTGTGGTACCAGTTTATATAGACTATGTACTCTAGCTCTTCACGCATTACTTGTATTTCATAGACAAGGATCAAATTAGAGAAATAAGTTGACTTGTATGTTTTAGTTTCGTATGAGTACCTGTTTGCTTCTTGTTTTAGTTTAAAGTTCGCAAGATTGATAAAATGTAATGACTGCACTTATTTAAATTGATGGACTATACAATACCCACTGTACCTATCTATTGAGTATGCACACTGTACCAGTGCGTACTTCTATCATCACTAGTACATCTATCATCAAATGCCCACTGTACCTAAGCATTGACTATGCACGCTTGTTCTCCTCTATTTACAAAATAACCAACAAAATAAATTCTAAAGCAGTTAACGAACAACATTTATCAAGCATGTATACAAGCAAGTTGCAAGTTGAAAATGTTATGAATTCAAAAGAACAGCATTTGCATTTGTTCAAAATGGTCTGAAGTCAAAAGAACATGCAAATATTACTAAATTAACCCAACGAACAACTTCAGAATATGCATTTTTCTTTTCTTCTGCTTTCTTTAATGAAAAAAAATAACAATTGTCTTGTAAATAACAATTTTGATAAATAAAGCAATAACACAATGCAAGCACTAATTCAATCTGAATATGCAAGTGGTACCATGTAATTAGTGCATCATCCAAATTACAAACATCCAACAATAATTTCAAATAGAAATTACACATCCATCCCCACATAATGGCCTGGACAGTAGCAAAAAACAATCATTCCTGAACAACATAAAAAAATATTCCTAAACATCAATTGGTCAACTTTTTGATGTGGGTCGATGTCGTCGTCAACTGTCAGTGCACCTTCGTTGGCCTCTTTTATGGTCACCATTCTTAGTTCTCTACATAATATACATATACATATGGTCAATTTGGTTCTGAAATTTAAATGACTTTCTAAGTACTTAATCAATTTTCCTATAGTCGGCCTATACGCCCTAAGTAGCAATTAAACAAAGCAATCCTTACAGAAGAATCACTTCTAGAGTAAAATTGAGCAAATTTCAGTAAGCAAGGTTAGGTTCGAGCATGTTGGTATAATATTAGTGCCCTATTGATTATTTGCTTAGTTTCAATAAGTAGGTAATTTCTGAACTTCTTGATTTTACGCTCAAGGGACCCTTTTCTTTTTCTTGTATCATTGCTGGGTTTTGGGCTAATTTGAGTACAAAAAAACATGATACAATTAACCAAATATTAGTCTAATAAAATAGAGAAATCTAGTTCAAAAGAACAAATCAAATTCTCTTACAAAATGAGAGACCGTATTCAAAATTAGACCTAGGTTTTTGAGCTACTTGCATTCAATTTTAGCCTACTCGACTTAATTGTGCACTTAAAGGAAAAATACCAGTACAGCAAAATCTACTTATGTTTCCTGTCAAAAATAAAACTCTTACTAATTTATTCTCCATTGTCAAAAATAAAAATCCACTAATCCACTAACATGTTCCATGAAAGATAATGGATAGAAAAATAATCTGCTAAGCTAACCATGAGGAGAGGGAGAGAGAGAGAGAAGAGAGAACCTGCCTAGTGAGGCGTGATCGAAGGGAAACCAAGTCTCAAAATAAAAACCTCGTGTCTGCCGATCTAATCGTTTGTAGAACAGCTTGAGGGTCGAATCCACAGGGATGGTGTTGGAATATTAGTCTTTTACTTTACTAAACTAGCTAGACGGTTTTCAACTCTTTAGTAAATTAAGGGTTGCAGGTGAGTCTAAATCCTAAGTCTAGTTCAAGGTCAAAACAAGAATTAATAAGAGAGATTCAACAAGTCACGTAATTCTAGGGTTTCTGGTTGCTAACACTTCTTCTTAGTCCCAGTTCCAGCGGCTCGTTGACTCTCGTAGCGGCCCGCTAAAAGAACTTAGGTCGCTGATCTATTAGACTGGTCGCTGGCTACTTGGCGGGCATAGACAACCTCGCTGATTCACTCAGCGGCCCGCTAGGATTAGCGATGTGGTTGCAAATTGACTTAATTCAGTTGATAATTGTGCAGGGATAATGGCTTAATTAAGGTCTCTAGATCAAACTCTCGTTTTAGGTCTGGTTATCAACTAATTAACCCAATTTCCCTCGTATAGAATTTAGATTTCAACTATCGTTTCTTGGTCTAGTTTCTACAAGTCTATACCTTTCTAACCTATAAAATCCTTGAGTTCTCACTCTTGGAAAGGACTTAACTCTCGTTAACTAGTCCTGGTTTAACCTTTCAGTTTACAACCTTCATGTTAATCATAATCATGCCTAATAATCTAAGTTTATTTGGACTTAACCACCTAGCAATTAAGCGAGCTCTACTTAACGGGTGTAAACAAATCTACTTAAACAATCATGGCATAATCAATTCAAGCAATTCAAGCAAGGTATAAAACACAAAGATATCAAATAAACTAAATAAACATGCAATCAACAACTAAGAATTCGAGTTTACAACCATAGCCCTAAAACAAACAATCAACAACTAAAAGACTGTTAGAGTTATGTCCTAGAAGTCAATAATTTAATGACTTAATTATTAGTTTATGTTATGGATGATATTTTATCATCTGTTCCTAGGTTTATTATTGACAGATTATTCAGGTTGAGGATCTGAATTGTAGATCTCTGTGGATCATTCTTTAGAATGACAATAATAAATCTAAACGGTCCATAATCTTGATAATTAACAAGGAACATTAATTATCATATAAGATTAGTATGCAAGTTAAGTGATGATTAAGTTCTACAAATCATAGGTAAAGAGTTACCAACTTAATTGCATATGTATATGTTATGGAACATAGTACAGGACTTGACCCAACGAAATAAACATATGGATTGTGTTATGTGTCATTGTTTATTTCGTTATGATTTTGGTTCTAAGTTTGAGATGATTATCTTTTCCACATGAGGATAGGTTCTATAAATCTCGTCTACCGCTGATTCCCGTTAAGGGCTGCTATACGGACTTGATTTACGTTCTCTTGAATTGTGCGGGGAAAAGCTAATCATCAAGAAAACCGTATGTCCCTCATTAATTCACTTAGTGAGTGACGATATCTGTTTGGGCCCCTTGATGGAGTTGGATCGTATGCGCGCAACTAGGCGATCAACTCTAGATCAAGAAACGTATAATCTGCAAGAATGACACATTCCTATCTTGGATTATACGATGATATCGTGAGACATAAGAATCAAAATAGAGAAACATATTTATTCTCTTATGCAGGATTGAAATATTGTAGCAGTACACTATTTATGCGAATTGGGAATCATAACGTGTTGCTAGATACCACTTATGATTATTGGAATTAAATAACGATTTAATTCCATGACCAACATAGCATAAATCCTCAAAGGGTCACACAAATAGGACATTAATCACACAGTGCATTATTTATTTATTCACAGCAGTAGGTTCTGTGGAAATATGATAAGATTGATTAATTAATTATATACCGTTGCGAACCGTTATAATTAATTAAGTCAATGGATCATATAGAAATAAATTAATGCATTAACTAATCCTAAAATAATTATTAATGAGTTAATAATTAATTTAGTTCAACCTTATCAATATAAATGGTTATATTGATTAATTGGGCCGTTATTTAAATAGCAAATATATAGCCCAATTAAAGAGCAAAGTTGAGGGACCTTAATTATATGAATTAATGGTCCAAATGAAGGGGTTTAATGGCCCGTAAAGGCCCATTTCGTGGCAGCCATTTATGGTGGTAGGTTGGATGGCATAGTTGTAATTATGCAAGAGGTCAATTAGGTTTTGTGCTCTATATAAGGACCACTTATGAGAGCCTCCACCTAGAGCTTTCTCTCTCCTCTCTTCCTCCCATTCTAGGCCGCCACCTTCCTCTTCTCTCCCTCTCTTTTGCTCATGTGTTGAGCTATTTTCTCTCCACTAAATCAAGGTTGTTGATTGATGCAAGAGAGAAAACCATAGGGATTAGGCTTGTTCTTTGGGTATGCTAGCACGTACCTTGTAGAACGTGATTAATCCTCCTTGGTGGACTCGAGGGCGGTTACGAGACGTGGTGGAGACGGTGGAGAAGGCACGCCATCGATTCCCATGCCTTGGTCGAGCCCCGCGAATACGATTTCGCGGGAGGTATCGATTTCTCCTCTTTCTCTTTGTGTCTATTGCTTAAAGTACTAGATCTCGTGTTGCTTGTGTTTTAATTGGATTAATTAAGGGTAATTAGTCACAAAATTAAAATTGGGCAATTTCCTAACAGTGGTATCAGAGCACATGGTCGTACTTAAGCTATTTTGACACTTAATTAAGAGAAATTGGCTAATTAACGGATTAGTAGAGATGATGCGTTTGTTTGCTGTCTGGAAATGGTATTTTCTGTGTTGTTTCGCGTTTTTCGCTTTGATAAGTTCTCTGGAAGTTTTTTCCATCTACATGAAAGTTGTAGATCTTTGGATTGTGATTCTTTTGGCGTTGGATTCACATTTTTCTGAATTAGTATAGATTTATTGTGAATAAAACGGCGACAGTGCGCAGAACCAGTTTCTGCTCGCACTGTCCTGTTTGAATGGCTTGAAAGATTTATATTTTGAATATAAGTACCAGTGTTCTATGGCTAGAATTAAAGAGGACTTGAAGCTCTTTCTGAGCATGTGTAAATTGTTGCATGACTCAGATTAATTTGTGGGTTTTCAAGTATGAAAAGGAAGATCTTGTCAGATCCAGTTTGTTGAGCAAATCGATTGTTCTAATAAACTGTACCAACTGAGAACTCCTTTAAAAATTCTGTTTAAATGGAGTTGTTCTAATTTGAGTTAGGATTCCAGGAAAATTAATTTCATAATTTTTCGTGGAAGTTTGGACCTTCAACTAGGTTAAAACATTTCGATTGACAGTCTGTTCCAGTACAGAATTTGTTGATTGTTTAGCATGTAACTTAATATTATTGAACTGAACTTGGTTGTTTTCTTTTCATTAATGGATAGCCTGTAGTCTAAACAAGTTTTTCTATGTATATTGTATATATAAAAACTGGATAGAAGGTGGTCTTACAGACCAAATGGTTGAGAGGATAAGCTGAAAATCTCATAACGGTGTTTCGTACACTTGTAAGAGATTTGTCATTTTTGATTCTCCCAGATGGTTTAAGATCTCTTCTTGAAATTTTTACTGGTAATCACAATTATGATAAGGAGCTTAAGTAATTTATTTGAGAATTTTTGGAGACCTAAAACCTTTGTTTTTATTGGATTCCATTAGTTACGTTTTTTAATAAATTACTGTTTTTCTAAGTATTCAAATTAGTTGAAAACAATTAGAAAACTCCTTGTTTGATCTCCTTTCAGTTATGGGATGTTGAAAGAACTTTCTAAATGAATTTAAACAAGTTTTGTTGTTTAAAATTGAGAATTTGTACACGGAATTTACTTATGGCAAACAAATCGCAAAGATGCTTGAAAATCGTTAATTGGAAACAAAGTGCTTGTATGTGCTAACTTTGTTTTGTAGGTGGATAGTGGGTTTAGTATGGCTCAAGACTCAATGCCTTGTGGTTGTATTTGAATGCATGTGTGAATGTTTGTAATGCGGCCTTTGGTGCCATTAATTAATTAATTTGTTGATTAATTTTTGATGTAACTTGTGAGGCTTGCATGCCCATAAGGTTAGGATGGGAATAGGATATTTTCACATGTATTTTGCACCTTTATTTTATATAGGATTTAGATCCTTATAGAATTTAGTGGGAGGGGCAAGGATTAGATTAGTTTTGCTCCATGGACGATGTGGCGAAACTAATGCAAGCGGGAGCCATACAAACCCACAACTATGAGATGCTTATATGTGATTGCTTGTGATTGCTATGAATTGTCATAGGCTAGGTATGGGTGTATGCTTACACGACCACCAAACAAGTGTCATATGATTGATAGTCCCAACTAAAACTCGATTAAGTGAAATCGCCCTCCTTCTCTCTATCCCCTTCACGCCGATTGTCACTCATGGCGCGGTCCGCCCAAGCGGACGTCATGGTTGCCAATTCGGTAGTCGGGGTGCAAATAGCTAAGATTTGCAAGGAGCAAATAGTGAGAGGTTACTTTTCGATGGACCCAACTAGAGTTTGGACATCGGGGCGAAGTTTGTAAATATACTTAGATATTCACAAACCAAGAATCATATGGTCGATATGATTGGTTGGAGAACCTACCTTGTCTAATTAAGTAGGGTGACGTGCCATAGCAGGCTCTACTTGATGAAAACCGGGATCTTGGAAAACCAACTACATTTGGGACATTAAATAAATGTAGTGGGAGTTTTATTTGTTATAAATAAAACAATTGCATAAACTAAATGACCTTAAAATTGATTTTGTTATAGATGTTAAAATTGTTAATTTTGTTGCGATCAATCTTTGAAAATTAACAAACTCGTTTCTAAAAGTATTTACTTAAAGAAGTAATACCGATTCCTAAGACACGATCTTAGTGAAGAGAAATTTGAGTATGTCAATTCCCAAAAACTTTTCTCAAACTACCCGAACGTAGCAACGCGATGATTGATTGACTTTTGGCAAAAAATTATTCAATAAAGCGTATGACTAATATCCTCATTTGAAATTTCTAGACCTTTGAATTAGAGAATTCATATGGACTAGTTTTAACTCGTACGCTCTTATCCACTTACTCAAGAAAGTGTTCTTGGAGAAAGTAGATATTAACTCCATCATTTATGATCGAGTATAAAGAGTATGAGTTGACAAAGAGATTCTTCTTTTATAAAAGGATACATGAACGTTTCATTGGCTTACAAATCGAAAGATTTAAGTAGCTAATTGATAACTAGAGATATTGATCTCCGATATCAAGGATTATTGATATTGTCATATGATCTCTTTCTAGTATTAAAGGATATGACGTTACCTTTTACGCACACTTGTTGGTGAAAAAGGTAATTGGTTAAGTATTCAAGAAATACTTCACCAAGGTATGAGTTGAAATTTCGAGACTCTCATTTATGACCATACGTCACATGAGATATTTCATTTGCCGTTTATGGGAGGCATTTGAAAGGTTGTCCGAAATACCATGATTGTGACGATTAGAAATATTCTAATCCTAAAGTGTATTTGTCGTTCAAATATCTCACTATCTCTAATTTAGACTAGTAACTTGATACTAGTTCATATGCTCGCATTTGACGAAATGTGTTAGCAATGAAGAATAAGAGAATGTTCGAGAGATGTAAAGTAAACTCCGTATAGGCAATGACTTATTCGTCTAAGTCATTACCATCGAATACGTAGAGTTATCTTTATTAAGAGTTTGTTTAGGAATTGAAGGTTGCATACCTTAATCCTAACTTCTCAAAACATCTCCATTTCATATTCGATGAAATGGATGATTATGATTATTAAAAGACAAGTTCTTTTATTCTGGATTTGTTTATATGATTTCATGCATCTTGATTGAATTTGCTTGAAATAGATAAGCAAGTTTTGAATGACAAATAGGATGCGTAAGACTTGACATAAAGTATTTGACTTTCATGTTATATATAACCGCTTAGTCACATACATAAACGAGAATCGCATTACGAGAGTCTCCGTAACGTAGAGCTCGTAAATTCAATTCGATTTCAAATCGATTGATATGCGAATCATGTTTGTTAAATGACAAAAGCGCCTTTAACCTATGAAGGTTTAAGGACAAGTGAACTAATTAGGACTTATACATATCGATGTATAAAGACCTATAAGTACTTGTGTAATGAAAGGTTGTTGATACTTTACTACTTAACCAACGATCATTGTAGATATTAACATATCTATTTGATAAGGTATAAGTATGAACCTTTTGACTAGTTCAAAGGAGTTCAAGAGTGAAGTTTAAAAGACCGTTCAAGAAAAATGGAAGTCTTACAATTAATCGTGGCAAGTAAATAGTTAAGTCACATGATTTGAAATATTATCTAAAGAGTATGAAAGTAGTTTCACAACTCGCTCCATGAGGAATAATATGTCCAAGAATGGAGGTATCGAACAATATTTCGTATAGTTCGATCGGTAATAAATCAAATTGACTTATTCGACTCGTATTAGGGAATTATGTTTGAGGACAATATTGTTTACACTGAATAATGTTCCATCGAAGTCTATTGAAGAAGATATCTTACGAGATTTTGATCTCTAAGTATAATACTTCTCGAGATTTGGTGTTAAGAAGCTTATTTCAAGTATTGTTGACTTGTAAGCTTAAACCAAATAAGACACTATATATTTGTAGGATGCTTTATATTAAAAGGCACTACTTTCACGAATATGATAAGAACAAAGTAGTTGTTGCTAATCATAATGTAGTCTTGATGAATTGAAACTCTCAAGAAGAAGTAGTGGGAGTAAAGTGAGCATTAAAGGAGTTTATGCATCACTGCAAGAAGTACTCTTATGGGAAACTTGTCACTCCATACATGGTACTTAGTGGGAGTTGAGCGAAACTTCATTCACAAGTTGTTTTGAAAGAAGTCTAATAGTACGCTCCTTCTAATGAGGACTCAACCATCTCACGAGTTGATGATGTTTGAAACTCATGGAATATATGAGGAGTCAAGAACTCGTTCAACAAATCGTTGTGGAAGTAGTTCTTGAACCTCAAGTACCAATCCTACAAAAGATCAACGAGAGTTGATTGCCTAAGCCGTTTGGTGCATTGGCTTCACGACATTCTCAAACTTAGCATATGAGAATCCGTTGATAAACAAGAAAAACGATGGAACGATCCGATTCCACATATATGGTTTGAATTCATATGATCTTTAAATAAAATTCATGTATAACAACAAGGTATAGACCTTGGTTGATGTTCATGAAGGAGCAATCCATCAAGAACGTTTTAGATCTTCAAAAGGAAAGATCGACATGGATAACAAATCGACTATGTACAAAGCGCGGCTTCTCGCTTGTAGCTATGTCTAAGTCGATGACTAGTTGACTACGTACAAAGCACAACCTCTTGCTTGTGGCTATGTAAAAGTCAATAAAGATCATTCTAGCAATAGTTGTATTTCATATATGTTGATATATGGAAAAACACATAAAACCGCCTTCTTTGTATGAATGAAGGAAAATGTTGTGCATTTGACACAAATCGAGGTTTTATTAATGTATTGCTAAAATCATATGCATGCTTCAAGGATCCATTAATGGATTAAAGCAAGTGTTGTGGAGATTGGAATAAAAGATTTGACAATGAAGTCAAGGAGTTGAACTTCGTCAAAAGTATCTTGTATAAACAAGATATTCAGTGGGAGCATAATTGAATTACTTGTATTGTTCAAGATAACAATTCATTAAATTGGGAATACCATTAAGAAAATGAATATTGTCGAGATCTCTTTGGAGAATGCTTTCTCAAATGAGAACTTGGGCGAAATCACCTGATCCTAGGAAACAAATCTATGAAGATAGATTATGATGGATGTTAGGTTTGAGCAAATATGCATATATTGACGAAGTGTTCTAGAAACATGAAAGTTACACTCCAAGAAAGGATGTCTAACTGTACGTCACATGGCATGACTTGAGTGTTTAACTCGGTCTATTGCAACTCAATTCAAGAAAGTGCATGAAATAGTTCAAGCATTCTTTCATTATGAGTTTCATTTTGTACGCCATATTTATGCATATGCCCCAATGTGTAGTATCCAAAGGATATGACAAACAGTTGTCAAATGGATATAAGAGAGACACATTTGGACGATAGTCAAGGATATCCTCGAGTACCTTATGAGAAAGAGTGATACAATGTTTCATCTCCTAAGATGAAAGAAATCTCGTGTAAGTTGTTACACTAATAAAAGTTTTTCAAAAGATTGATATAATCACAATTGAGCTACATATTTTGCTTAAAGGTGGTGTTGTAAGTTTAGAAAGTGTTCTAAATGGAATATTACAACCGTTTCCGTCACCAAAACAAAATACATAGCAACTTGTGAAGCAATAAAAGAATATTATTTGGGATCAAGTTCTTAGTCGAGTTATTATGGTTCTATGCATCTCGAACTAAAACTTACTCCTAAAGAACCCAATGTTACATTGGAGATTCAAATATGATCTATAACAATATCACTTGATATCATATGATGATGATCAAGAACATATATATAGTAGTATATATATATATATAGGGTCGAACAAATTTGGATAGGTTCGCGAACACAGTGAACACTCTAACTTGACCTCTACCTTGAGCAGTATACGAGATGCAGTTATGCATCCATACGTGGTGGACGTATGAGTAACTAGCTTTAAGCGTATTATTTATTTTGAGGTCCGAGACATGTATATATGTAGATATATGACATTGTTCTCAATTCTTCGTTGGCTAGAAATCACTACTGATTGACTCTAGGCCAAGTGGGAGATTGTTAGAGTTATGTCCTAGAAGTCAATAATTTAATGACTTAATTATTAGTTATGTTATGGATGATATTTTATCATCTGTTCCTAGGTTTATTATTGACAGATTATTCAGGTTGAGGATCTGAATTGTAGATCTCTGTGGATCATTCTTTAGAATGACAATAATAAATCTAAACGGTCCATAATCTTGATAATTAACAAGGAACATTAATTATCATATAAGATTAGTATGCAAGTTAAGTGATGATTAAGTTCTACAAATCATAGGTAAAGAGTTACCAACTTAATTGCATATGTATATGTTATGGAACATAATACAGGACTTGACCCAACGAAATAAACATATGGATTGTGTTATGTGTCATTGTTTATTTCGTTATGATTTTGGTTCTAAGTTTGAGATGATTATCTTTTCCACATGAGGATAGGTTCTATAAATCTCGTCTACCGCTGATTCCCGTTAAGGGCTGCTATACGGACTTGATTTACGTTCTCTTGAATTGTGCGGGGAAAAGCTAATCATCAAGAAAACCGTATGTCCCTCATTAATTCACTTAGTGAGTGACGATATCTGTTTGGGCCCCTTGATGGAGTTGGATCGTATGCGCGCAACTAGGCGATCAACTCTAGATCAAGAAACGTATAATCTGCAAGAATGACACATTCCTATCTTGGATTATACGATGATATCGTGAGACATAAGAATCAAAATAGAGAAACATATTTATTCTCTTATGCAGGATTGAAATATTGCAGCAGTACACTATTTATGCGAATTGGGAATCATAACGTGTTGCTAGATACCACTTATGATTATTGGAATTAAATAACGATTTAATTCCATGACCAACATAGCATAAATCCTCAAAGGGTCACACAAATAGGACATTAATCACACAGTGCATTATTTATTTATTCACAGCAGTAGGTTCTGTGGAAATATGATAAGATTGATTAATTAATTATATACCGTTGCGAACCGTTATAATTAATTAAGTCAATGGATCATATAGAAATAAATTAATGCATTAACTAATCCTAAAATAATTATTAATGAGTTAATAATTAATTTAGTTCAACCTTATCAATATAAATGGTTATATTGATTAATTGGGCCGTTATTTAAATAGCAAATATATAGCCCAATTAAAGAGCAAAGTTGAGGGACCTTAATTATATGAATTAATGGTCCAAATGAAGGGGTTTAATGGCCCATAAAGGCCCATTTCGTGGCAGCCATTTATGGTGGTAGGTTGGATGGCATAGTTGTAATTATGCAAGAGGTCAATTAGGTTTTGTGCTCTATATAAGGACCACTTATGAGAGCCTCCACCTAGAGCTTTCTCTCTCCTCTCTTCCTCCCATTCTAGGCCGCCACCTTCCTCTTCTCTCCCTCTCTTTTGCTCATGTGTTGAGCTATTTTCTCTCCACTAAATCAAGGTTGTTGATTGATGCAAGAGAGAAAACCATAGGGATTAGGCTTGTTCTTTGGGTATGCTAGCACGTACCTTGTAGAACGTGATTAATCCTCCTTGGTGGACTCGAGGGCGGTTACGAGACGTGGTGGAGACGGTGGAGAAGGCACGCCATCGATTCCCATGCCTTGGTCGAGCCCCGCGAATACGATTTCGCGGGAGGTATCGATTTCTCCTCTTTCTCTTTGTGTCTATTGCTTAAAGTACTAGATCTCGTGTTGCTTGTGTTTTAATTGGATTAATTAAGGGTAATTAGTCACAAAATTAAAATTGGGCAATTTCCTAACAAAGACATCATACAAACACAAGAGAAAATGAGAATAAGGAAAGATTACAACCAATTGCTCTTGCGTGTGTCGAAATCTCCTATCAAACACGTCTCTTGCTGTCGCAATCAACCTGCTTGGCGCTGCTACGATCTGGACTTGAGACCTAACTCTCAAATAATTCAATATCTAACCCTAAATTGACCTTGGATTTGGTCTCCTTCTTCTTCTCCCTCGAAACCTCCTCAAACAGGTCTTTATTAGGCATTGGGAAGGTGTAGAAATGCTGGAAATAACTGAAGACGTGCTCTGGATGCACCTGGAGTCGGTAGAAACCGCCATCCAAATATAGAATTGCTAAATCGGGCGATTCTGCTAAATCTGGCAGTTCCAGGCCTGCGGGCCGCTGGGACTTTCCGCGGGTCGCAGGAAAATGTCAGCACTGCGTCCTGTCAGTATTTTGGGCATATCTCCTTCATCCGAACTCCGTTTGAGGTGATTCAAGATCCGTTGGAAAGCTTAGAACGAGCTCTTCAACTTTATGGACTCATCCAAGTCATTTATTATCCAGAATCTGCAATAAAATTAGAAACTATGGTAGTAACTCATTCTTGATACAAAAACCTAATTAAACTAACCTAAACTTATCTAAACTATATAAACTATGTAAACTATGTAAACTCAAGTTAATTGGTTTAGTTTGGAGACAAAATGGTACATGAATATGCATATAAAACCACTCATCAAATCCCCCCAAGTTAATCTTTGCTAGTCCCCAAGCAAATATTTATCTCAAAAGGATGGTTTGGCTCTAAACTAAAACAATGACTTGAGACTTACAAGTTATGAAAATTCTTAACATGCACCAATATCATGATTTGATTGAATTATTTAAACAATTTTACAAGTTTTTTTTTCAAATTGAATTGAGTTGTCCCAAACGACCCACGCTTCCCCACGAGTGAAACACTTAGGATACTTGTAACTATTGCCCATAACTTATCTTGTTCAATTCCAAAACTTGTCGATTTTTCAAAGTTTGACAATTGACTTGGCAAAGAGATTCGGGATCACACCCTACCAACACAAATAACATGTCATATCAATTTATTTCACAACCAAGCTCTTGAGTACTTAAACCGCTTTATTGATTTTCGAAAACACATTGGAAATCGAACTAAAGTGAGGCGGAAAAAAGGGTACAACTCCTCACCCATTCTATTCCAAAGTTTTTGGGTTGGACTTTTTAACTTTTCTCCCGGGGCTAGGAGGTTTTCCCGCGGTGGAGAGGTTAGCCAAATTACGGTGGATTTATTTTCGAGATTTTTCTCATTTTTTTTTCTTTTTTTTGTCATGAGCCTTTCTGTGTTTACTCATGATTTATGGAAGTTCTTCTATCCACCATAACCTATAGCTTCCCGCAATGTCCATGGCATTGCACGCTTTTTAGTTTCCCTTTTTATTTACTTTTTTCTTTTTTTTTCCTATATACAAGGGTGTGTATTTACATCTTCGACTTTTAATAAACTTGAAAACAACGGTTGTTTGACTCTAGACTTAGTGTTTATTTCCTTAGTTGACATGCATTTGGGTCGGTAGAATCGATCTTGACAAAATTTGGAAATTAATTCGATTGGTGGTTGTCTTGGTTTACCGATTTCTAATTGGTCAAGTCATTCATACTACTTATCAAATCATCAAATTTAAGTCTCAATCAAGATAGATTATGATACAATACCTACTCATTTCCTAAGGTCACAGGGGCTAGTTGATCAATTAGATGACCCACAATTCAAATCGAAAATTTTTCTAAAACTCCCTGAATAATTCATTTAATTCACGATATCAAAACTTGTTAAGCATCTCCTAACTTACCTAAATGCAATCTATATGAAATTATCATGCAATAAAGACAATTCCTAAATGAAATGCACAATTATACCTATCAGTTCCAGTTTTAGCTACCCACCGAAAATCTCTGCTACCCACCGGACTTTTCTGCTACCCACCGGTCTTTTCTGCTACCCACCAAAAACTTCAGCGGGCCGCTGAGACAATCTGTGGGCCGCCGATACTGGGACAGATACGAAATTAACACCTAATATGCATGATGCAAACCTAGATACAACTCCTATTCTCTCCCCCCAAGTTTAAAACTTTGCACTGTCCTCAATGCAAGGAAAACATAACTTAAAAGAGAGAAAGGAAAGAAAACTCATCAAATTATTGTAGTGGTTATGAAGTTCGCATAGGGGTTGGTGCGACTTGCAAAACGACTTGGATGCTCCTTCATGGTGTATCCTCCAAGTTTAAGCTCTTGCATACAATTCGTGTAATGGTGCTTCCAAAAGCTGATTTGTCACCTTTCTTCAAACCTAAAAACCAACAACAACAATTTATGAGTTATAACTAACTAAAACTAATTTAATCTAAATTAATCTAAACGAGAGAAAATAAAAATTTTGAGCCTTGGGTTGCCTCCCAAGAAGCGCTTGTTTTAGGTCACTAGCTTGACCACCTTGCATTTACTCATCTTATCTTCACTTTTCTCCCTCTCCACGCATCATAGTTCTCCCAAAAGTGATTGAGTGGTTTCTTTGAAACATGCTTGGAGTGTTCTTCTTTGGATGTCATCTTCCTTGGCTCAATTATGATGTGATACTTGATTTGCGATTTGTTGTCTTCTATCACATCAAGTTTCTCCAAACATCTTCTAAGAGTGCTCAAGTCGATTTGGTTGAATTTCTCATTCGTGTTGTCGGATGCCTCGACTTTGAGAGTAGTGTCACCATCTTTCTTCTCTTCAAGTTCATCATTCATGTTCTCAATTGGAGGATGCTTCAATTCCAACTCATTAGATTTGACAATTTCAGCCCTAAACAATCTTTGTGGAAATAGAATTGGAGGGATATAGGGAGGAGGTGGTATGTACTTTGGTTCATCAAATTCCTCTTGTACCTCCCTATTCTCAACTTGTTTACTTTCAGTTTTGTTGGTATCTAACCAAATTTGGGTCTTCTTGGAACTAGAGTTTTCAAATTCACAATCACTATGCAAAGCCAATTCATTGTTTTGTTCATTGTGTGGTCTATATGAAGAATTTTCAGTCTCTAACATCCTTTGATGATTTGTAATGAGAGTATTGAGAGAAGATGATATGGATTTCATTTCTTTCAAAAGTTTCTCATTAAATTCGATTTGGTTCATTTTAAACTCTTCAAACCTTGATTCAACACTTGACATTTGCGTAGATGATCGAAAATTATCAAAACTAGGAAAAAAAGTAGACCTATGGTATGGTTGAGACACCAAACAGACACCAAACCATCATTGTTCAAAGCAAAAGAAGGAAAATCATTCAAACCAGAATCACATGTCTGTCTGTTGAGGTTCCTGCGGGTCGCAGGATCTCCCAGCGGGTCGCAGAAACTGGCAGTCATGTTTTGTGCTTCTGGTTCCCTCCGTACGAATCTCGAACGGTTTGTTTGACAGTCAAAAGGTTCGTCGAATCCGATGAGGTTGCTGAAGTTTTGGTTGTCTCCACATGCATCATTGATCGTGTTTTGCACGGTGTGAAAAGCACGCTCAAATTCACTCATGTTCGCATTAAGTCCAAATTGCCTATTCATGTGGTTGATTTTCTTCCAATTATCCTCCGTCTCTTGCTCACGTACCTGAAAAGAAGGAAACATGGTGGTAGAAATTTTTTTGGGTTTTTTTTTTATAAGATAAGACAAAATAAGTAAGATACAAGGATACAAGGGTGTCCATGCTAAATTACTAAAGCAAAATACCAATATTCGAGCAAACCGTCCCCGGCAACGGCGCCAATTTTGATCGATGGGGAACCAAGTCTCAAAATAAAAACCTCGTGTCTGCCGATCTAATCGTTTGTAGAACAGCTTGAGGGTCGAATCCACAGGGACGGTGTTGGAATATTAGTCTTTTACTTTACTAAACTAGCTAGACGGTTTTCAACTCTTTAGTAAATTAAGGGTTGCAGGTGAGTCTAAATCCTAAGTCTAGTTCAAGGTCAAAACAAGAATTAATAAGAGAGATTCAACAAGTCACGTAATTCTAGGGTTTCTGGTTGCTAACACTTCTTCTTAGTCCCAGTTCCAGCGGCTCGCTGACTCTCGTAGCGGCCCGCTAAAAGAACTTAGATCGCTGATCTATTAGACTGGTCGCTGGCTACTTGGCGGGCATAGACAACCTCGCTGATTCACTCAGCGGCCCGCTAGGATTAGCGATGTGGTTGCAAATTGACTTAATTCAGTTGATAATTGTGCAGGGATAATGGCTTAATTAAGGTCCCTAGATCAAACTCTCGTTTTAGGTCTGGTTATCAACTAATTAATCCAATTTCCCTCGTATAGAATCTAGATTTCAACTATCGTTTCTTGGTCTAGTTTCTACAAGTCTATACCTTTCTAACCTATAAAATCCTTGAGTTCTCACTCTTGGAAAGGACTTAACTCTCGTTAACTAGTCCTGGTTTAACCTTTCAGTTTACAACCTTCATGTTAATCATAATCATGCCTAATAATATAAGTTTATTTGGACTTAACCACCTAGCAATTAAGCGAGCTCTACTTAACGGGTGTAAACAAATCTACTTAAACAATCATGGCATAATCAATTCAAGCAATTCAAGCAAGGTATAAAACACAAAGATATCAAATAAACTAAATAAACATGCAATCAACAACTAAGAATTCGAGTTTACAACCATAGCCCTAAAACAAACAATCAACAACTAAAAGACATCATACAAACACAAGAGAAAATGAGAATAAGGAAAGATTACAACCAATTGCTCTTGCGTGTGTCGAAATCTCCTATCAAACACGTCTCTTGCTGTCGCAATCAACCTGCTTGGCGCTGCTACGATCTGGACTTGAGACCTAACTCTCAAATAATTCAATATCTAACCCTAAATTGACCTTGGATTTGGTCTCCTTCTTCTTCTCCCTCAAAACCTCCTCAAACAGGTCTTTATTAGGCATTGGGAAGGTGTAGAAACGCTGGAAATAACTGAAGACGTGCTCTGGATGCACCTGGAGTCGGTAGAAACCGCCATCCAAATATAGAATTGCTAAATCGGGCGATTCTGCTAAATCTGGCAGTTCCAGGCCTGCGGGCCGCTGGGACTTTCAGCGGGTCGCAGGAAAATGTCAGCACTGCGTCCTGTCAGTATTTTGGGCATATCTCCTTCATCCGAACTCCGTTTGAGGTGATTCAAGATCCGTTGGAAAGCTTAGAACGAGCTCTTCAACTTTATGGACTCATCCAAGTCATTTATTATCCAGAATCTGCAATAAAATTAGAAACTATGGTAGTAACTCATTCTTGATACAAAAACCTAATTAAACTAACCTAAACTTATCTAAACTATATAAACTATGTAAACTCAAGTTAATTGGTTTAGTTTGGAGACAAAATGGTACATGAATATGCATATAAGATCCACTCATCAAATCCCCCCAAGTTAATCTTTGCTTGTCCCCAAGCAAATATTTATCTCAAAAGGATGGTTTGGCTCTAAACTAAAACAATGACTTGAGACTTACAAGTTATGAAAATTCTTAACATGCACCAATATCATGATTTGATTGAATTATTTAAACAATTTTACAAGTTTTTTTTCAAATTGAATTGAGTTGTCCCAAACGACCCACGCTTCCCCACGAGTGAAACACTTAGGATACTTGTAACTATTGCCCATAACTTATCTTGTTCAATTCCAAAACTTGTTGATTTTTCAAAGTTTGACAATTGACTTGGCAAAGAGATTCGGGATCACACCCTACCAACACAAATAACATGTCATATCAATTTATTTCACAACCAAGCTCTTGAGTACTTAAACCGCTTTATTGATTTTCGAAAACGCATTGGAAATCGAACTAAAGTGAGGCGGAAAAAAGGGTACAACTCCTCACCCATTCTATTCCAAAGTTTTTGGGTTGGACTTTTTAACTTTTCTCCCGGGGCTAGGAGGTTTTCCCGCGGTGGAGAGGTTAGCCAAATTACGGTGGATTTATTTTCGAGATTTTTCTCATTTTTTTTTCTTTTTTTTTGTCATGAGCCTTTCTGTGTTTACTCATGATTTATGGAAGTTCTTCTATCCACCATAACCTATAGCTTCCCGCAATGTCCATGGCATTGCACGCTTTTTAGTTTCCCTTTTTATTTACTTTTTTCTTTTTTTTTTCCTATATACAAGGGTGTGTATTTACATCTTCGACTTTTAATAAACTTGAAAACAACGGTTGTTTGACTCTAGACTTAGTGTTTATTTCCTTAGTTGACATGCATTTGGGTCGGTAGAATCGATCTTGACAAAATTTGGAAATTAATTCGATTGGTGGTTGTCTTGGTTTACCAATTTCTAATTGGTCAAGTCATTCATACTACTTATCAAATCATCAAATTTAAGTCTCAATCAAGATAGATTATGATACAATACCTACTCATTTCCTAAGGTCACAGGGGCTAGTTGATCAATTAGATGACCCACAATTCAAATCGAAAATTTTTCTAAAACTCCCTGAATAATTCATTTAATTCACGATATCAAAACTTGTTAAGCATCTCCTAACTTACCTAAATGCAATCTATATGAAATTATCATGCAATAAAGACAATTCCTAAATGAAATGCACAATTATACCTATCAGTTCCAGTTTTAGCTACCCACCGAAAATCTCTGCTACCCACCGGACTTTTCTGCTACCCACCGGTCTTTTCTGCTACCCACCAAAAACTTCAGCGGGCCGCTGAGACAATCTGTGGGCCGCCGATACTGGGACAGATACGAAATTAACACCTAATATGCATGATGCAAACCTAGATACAACTCCTATTCTCTCCCCCCAAGTTTAAAACTTTGCACTGTCCTCAATGCAAGGAAAACATAACTTAAAAGAGAGAAAGGAAAGAAAACTCATCAAATTATTGTAGTGGTTATGAAGTTCGCATAGGGGTTGGTGCGACTTGCAAAACGACTTGGATGCTCCTTCATGGTGTATCCCCCAAGTTTAAGCTCTTGCATACAATTCGTGTAATGGTGCTTCCAAAAGCTGATTTGTCACCTTTCTTCAAACCTAAAAACCAACAACAACAATTTATGAGTTATAACTAACTAAAACTAATTTAATCTAAATTAATCTAAACGAGAGAAAATAAAAATTTTGAGCCTTGGGTTGCCTCCCAAGAAGCGCTTGTTTTAGGTCACTAGCTTGACCACCTTGCATTTACTCATCTTATCTTCACTTTTCTCCCTCTCCACGCATCATAGTTCTCCCAAAAGTGATTGAGTGGTTTCTTTGAAACATGCTTGGAGTGTTCTTCTTTGGATGTCATCTTCCTTGGCTCAATTATGATGTGATACTTGATTTGCGATTTGTTGTCTTCTATCACATCAAGTTTCTCCAAACATCTTCTAAGAGTGCTCAAGTCGATTTGGTTGAATTTCTCATTCGTGTTGTCGGATGCCTCGACTTTGAGAGTAGTGTCACCATCTTTCTTCTCTTCAAGTTCATCATTCATGTTCTCAATTGGAGGATGCTTCAATTCCAACTCATTAGATTTGACAATTTCAGCCCTAAACAATCTTTGTGGAAATAGAATTGGAGGGATATAGGGAGGAGGTGGTATGTACTTTGGTTCATCAAATTCCTCTTGTACCTCCCTATTCTCAACTTGTTTGCTTTCAGTTTTGTTGGTATCTAACCAAATTTGGGTCTTCTTGGAACTAGAGTTTTCAAATTCACAATCACTATGCAAAGCCAATTCATTGTTTTGTTCATTGTGTGGTCTATATGAAGAATTTTCAGTCTCTAACATCCTTTGATGATTTGTAATGAGAGTATTGAGAGAAGATGATATGGATTTCATTTCTTTCAAAAGTTTCTCATTAAATTCGATTTGGTTCATTTTAAACTCTTCAAACCTTGATTCAACACTTGACATTTGCGTAGATGATCGAAAATTATCAAAACTAGAAAAAAAAGTAGACCTATGGTATGGTTGAGACACCAAACCATCATTGTTCAAAGCAAAAGAAGGAAAATCATTCAAACCAGAATCACATGTCTGTCTGTTGAGGTTCCTGCGGGTCGCAGGATCTCCCAGCGGGTCGCAGAAACTGGCAGTCATGTTTTGTGCTTCAGGTTCCCTCCGTACGAATCTCGAACGGTTTGTTTGACAGTCAAAAGGTTCGTCGAATCCGATGAGGTTGCTGAAGTTTTGGTTGTCTCCACATGCATCATTGATCGTGTTTTGCACGGTGTGAAAATCACGCTCAAATTCACTCATGTTCGCATTAAGTCCAAATTGCCTATTCATGTGGTTGATTTTCTTCCAATTATCCTCCGTCTCTTGCTCACGTACCTGAAAAGAAGGAAACATGGTGGTAGAAATTTTTTTGGGTTTTTTTTTTATAAGATAAGACAAAATAAGTAAGATACAAGGATACAAGGGTGTCCATGCTAAATTACTAAAGCAAAATACCAATATTCGAGCAAACCGTCCCCGGCAACGGCGCCAATTTTGATCGATGGGGAACCAAGTCTCAAAATAAAAACCTCGTGTCTGCCGATCTAATCGTTTGTAGAACAGCTTGAGGGTCGAATCCACAGGGACGGTGTTGGAATATTAGTCTTTTACTTTACTAAACTAGCTAGACGGTTTTCAACTCTTTAGTAAATTAAGGGTTGCAGGTGAGTCTAAATCCTAAGTCTAGTTCAAGGTCAAAACAAGAATTAATAAGAGAGATTCAACAAGTCACGTAATTCTAGGGTTTCTGGTTGCTAACACTTCTTCTTAGTCCCAGTTCCAGCGGCTCGCTGACTCTCGTAGCGGCCCGCTAAAAGAACTTAGGTCGCTGATCTATTAGACTGGTCGCTGGCTACTTGGCGGGCATAGACAACCTCGCTGATTCACTCAGCGGCCCGCTAGGATTAGCGATGTGGTTGCAAATTGACTTAATTCAGTTGATAATTGTGCAGGGATAATGGCTTAATTAAGGTCTCTAGATCAAACTCTCGTTTTAGGTCTGGTTATCAACTAATTAATCCAATTTCCCTCGTATAGAATCTAGATTTCAACTATCGTTTCTTGGTCTAGTTTCTACAAGTCTATACCTTTCTAACCTATAAAATCCTTGAGTTCTCACTCTTGGAAAGGACTTAACTCTCGTTAACTAGTCCTGGTTTAACCTTTCAGTTTACAACCTTCATGTTAATCATAATCATGCCTAATAATATAAGTTTATTTGGACTTAACCACCTAGCAATTAAGCGAGCTCTACTTAACGGGTGTAAACAAATCTACTTAAACAATCATGGCATAATCAATTCAAGCAATTCAAGCAAGGTATAAAACACAAAGATATCAAATAAACTAAATAAACATGCAATCAACAACTAAGAATTCGAGTTTACAACCATAGCCCTAAAACAAACAATCAACAACTAAAAGACATCATACAAACACAAGAGAAAATGAGAATAAGGAAAGATTACAACCAATTGCTCTTGCGTGTGTCGAAATCTCCTATCAAACACGTCTCTTGCTGTCGCAATCAACCTGCTTGGCGCTGCTACGATCTGGACTTGAGACCTAACTCTCAAATAATTCAATATCTAACCCTAAATTGACCTTGGATTTGGTCTCCTTCTTCTTCTCCCTCAAAACCTCCTCAAACAGGTCTTTATTAGGCATTGGGAAGGTGTAGAAACGCTGGAAATAACTGAAGACGTGCTCTGGATGCACCTGGAGTCGGTAGAAACCGCCATCCAAATATAGAATTGCTAAATCGGGCGATTCTGCTAAATCTGGCAGTTCCAGGCCTGCGGGCCGCTGGGACTTTCAGCGGGTCGCAGGAAAATGTCAGCACTGCGTCCTGTCAGTATTTTGGGCATATCTCCTTCATCCGAACTCCGTTTGAGGTGATTCAAGATCCGTTGGAAAGCTTAGAACGAGCTCTTCAACTTTATGGACTCATCCAAGTCATTTATTATCCAGAATCTGCAATAAAATTAGAAACTATGGTAGTAACTCATTCTTGATACAAAAACCTAATTAAACTAACCTAAACTTATCTAAACTATATAAACTATGTAAACTCAAGTTAATTGGTTTAGTTTGGAGACAAAATGGTACATGAATATGCATATAAGATCCACTCATCAAATCCCCCCAAGTTAATCTTTGCTTGTCCCCAAGCAAATATTTATCTCAAAAGGATGGTTTGGCTCTAAACTAAAACAATGACTTGAGACTTACAAGTTATGAAAATTCTTAACATGCACCAATATCATGATTTGATTGAATTATTTAAATAATTTTACAAGTTTTTTTTTCAAATTGAATTGAGTTGTCCCAAACGACCCACGCTTCCCCACGAGTGAAACACTTAGGATACTTGTAACTATTGCCCATAACTTATCTTGTTCAATTCCAAAACTTGTTGATTTTTCAAAGTTTGACAATTGACTTGGCAAAGAGATTCGGGATCACACCCTACCAACACAAATAACATGTCATATCAATTTATTTCACAAACAAGCTCTTGAGTACTTAAACCGCTTTATTGATTTTCGAAAACGCATTGGAAATCGAACTAAAGTGAGGCGGAAAAAAGGGTACAACTCCTCACCCATTCTATTCCAAAGTTTTTGGGTTGGACTTTTTAACTTTTCTCCCGGGGCTAGGAGGTTTTCCCGCGGTGGAGAGGTTAGCCAAATTACGGTGGATTTATTTTCGAGATTTTTCTCATTTTTTTTTCTTTTTTTTTGTCATGAGCCTTTCTGTGTTTACTCATGATTTATGGAAGTTCTTCTATCCACCATAACCTATAGCTTCCCGCAATGTCCATGGCATTGCACGCTTTTTAGTTTCCCTTTTTATTTACTTTTTTCTTTTTTTTTTTCCTATATACAAGGGTGTGTATTTACATCTTCGACTTTTAATAAACTTGAAAACAACGGTTGTTTGACTCTAGACTTAGTGTTTATTTCCTTAGTTGACATGCATTTGGGTCGGTAGAATCGATCTTGACAAAATTTGGAAATTAATTCGATTGGTGGTTGTCTTGGTTTACCGATTTCTAATTGGTCAAGTCATTCATACTACTTATCAAATCATCAAATTTAAGTCTCAATCAAGATAGATTATGATACAATACCTACTCATTTCCTAAGGTAACAGGGGCTAGTTGATCAATTAGATGACCCACAATTCAAATCGAAAATTTTTCTAAAACTCCCTGAATAATTCATTTAATTCACGATATCAAAACTTGTTAAGCATCTCCTAACTTACCTAAATGCAATCTATATGAAATTATCATGCAATAAAGACAATTCCTAAATGAAATGCACAATTATACCTATCAGTTCCAGTTTTAGCTACCCACCGAAAATCTCTGCTACCCACCGGACTTTTCTGCTACCCACCGGTCTTTTCTGCTACCCACCAAAAACTTCAGCGGGCCGCTGAGACAATCTGTGGGCCGTCGATACTGGGACAGATACGAAATTAACACCTAATATGCATGATGCAAACCTAGATACAACTCCTATTCTCTCCCCCCAAGTTTAAAACTTTGCACTGTCCTCAATGCAAGGAAAACATAACTTAAAAGAGAGAAAGGAAAGAAAACTCATCAAATTATTGTAGTGGTTATGAAGTTCGCATAGGGGTTGGTGCGACTTGCAAAATGACTTGGATGCTCCTTCATGGTGTATCCCCCAAGTTTAAGCTCTTGCATACAATTCGTGTAATGGTGCTTCCAAAAGCTGATTTGTCACCTTTCTTCAAACCTAAAAACCAACAACAACAATTTATGAGTTATAACTAACTAAAACTAATTTAATCTAAATTAATCTAAACGAGAGAAAATAAAAATTTTGAGCCTTGGGTTGCCTCCCAAGAAGCGCTTGTTTTAGGTCACTAGCTTGACCACCTTGCATTTACTCATCTTATCTTCACTTTTCTCCCTCTCCACGCATCATAGTTCTCCCAAAAGTGATTGAGTGGTTTCTTTGAAACATGCTTGGAGTGTTCTTCTTTGGATGTCATCTTCCTTGGCTCAATTATGATGTGATACTTGATTTGCGATTTGTTGTCTTCTATCACATCAAGTTTCTCCAAACATCTTCTAAGAGTGCTCAAGTCGATTTGGTTGAATTTCTCATTCGTGTTGTCGGATGCCTCGACTTTGAGAGTAGTGTCACCATCTTTCTTCTCTTCAAGTTCAACATTCATGTTCTCAATTGGAGGATGCTTCAATTCCAACTCATTAGATTTGACAATTTCAGCCCTAAACAATCTTTGTGGAAATAGAATTGGAGGGATATAGGGAGGAGGTGGTATGTACTTTGGTTCATCAAATTCCTCTTGTACCTCCCTATTCTCAACTTGTTTGCTTTCAGTTTTGTTGGTATCTAACCAAATTTGGGTCTTCTTGGAACTAGAGTTTTCAAATTCACAATCACTATGCAAAGCCAATTCATTGTTTTGTTCATTGTGTGGTCTATATGAAGAATTTTCAGTCTCTAACATCCTTTGATGATTTGTAATGAGAGTATTGAGAGAAGATGATATGGATTTCATTTCTTTCAAAAGTTTCTCATTAAATTCGATTTGGTTCATTTTAAACTCTTCAAACCTTGATTCAACACTTGACATTTGCGTAGATGATCGAAAATTATCAAAACTAGAAAAAAAAGTAGACCTATGGTATGGTTGAGACACCAAACCATCATTGTTCAAAGCAAAAGAAGGAAAATTATTCAAACCAGAATCACATGTCTGTCTGTTGAGGTTCCTGCGGGTCGCAGGATCTCCCAGCGGGTCGCAGAAACTGGCAGTCATGTTTTGTGCTTCAGGTTCCCTCCGTACGAATCTCGAACGGTTTGTTTGACAGTCAAAAGGTTCGTCGAATCCGATGAGGTTGCTGAAGTTTTGGTTGTCTCCACATGCATCATTGATCGTGTTTTGCACGGTGTGAAAAGCACGCTCAAATTCACTCATGTTCGCATTAAGTCCAAATTGCCTATTCATGTGGTTGATTTTCTTCCAATTATCCTCCGTCTCTTGCTCACGTACCTGAAAAGAAGGAAACATGGTGGTAGAAATTTTTTTGGGTTTTTTTTTATAAGATAAGACAAAATAAGTAAGATACAAGGATACAAGGGTGTCTATGCTAAATTACTAAAGCAAAATACCAATATTCGAGCAAACCGTCCCCGGCAACGGCGCCAATTTTGATCGATGGGGAACCAAGTCTCAAAATAAAAACCTCGTGTCTGCCGATCTAATCGTTTGTAGAACAGCTTGAGGGTCGCATCCACAGGGACGGTGTTGGAATATTAGTCTTTTACTTTACTAAACTAGCTAGACGGTTTTCAACTCTTTAGTAAATTAAGGGTTGCAGGTGAGTCTAAATCCTAAGTCTAGTTCAAGGTCAAAACAAGAATTAATAAGAGAGATTCAACAAGTCACGTAATTCTAGGGTTTCTGGTTGCTAACACTTCTTCTTAGTCCCAGTTCCAGCGGCTCGCTGACTCTCGTAGCGGCCCGCTAAAAGAACTTAGGTCGCTGATCTATTAGACTGGTCGCTGGCTACTTGGCGGGCATAGACAACCTCGCTGATTCACTCAGCGGCCCGCTAGGATTAGCGATGTGGTTGCAAATTGACTTAATTCAGTTGATAATTGTGCAGGGATAATGGCTTAATTAAGGTCTCTAGATCAAACTCTCGTTTTAGGTCTGGTTATCAACTAATTAATCCAATTTCCCTCGTATAGAATCTAGATTTCAACTATCGTTTCTTGGTCTAGTTTCTACAAGTCTATACCTTTCTAACCTATAAAATCCTTGAGTTCTCACTCTTGGAAAGGACTTAACTCTCGTTAACTAGTCCTGGTTTAACCTTTCAGTTTACAACCTTCATGTTAATCATAATCATGCCTAATAATATAAGTTTATTTGGACTTAACCACCTAGCAATTAAGCGAGCTCTACTTAACGGGTGTAAACAAATCTACTTAAACAATCATGACATAATCAATTCAAGCAATTCAAGCAAGGTATAAAACACAAAGATATCAAATAAACTAAATAAACATGCAATCAACAACTAAGAATTCGAGTTTACAACCATAGCCCTAAAACAAACAATCAACAACTAAAAGACATCATACAAACACAAGAGAAAATGAGAATAAGGAAAGATTACAACCAATTGCTCTTGCGTGTGTCGAAATCTCCTATCAAACACGTCTCTTGCTGTCGCAATCAACCTGCTTGGCGCTGCTACGATCTGGACTTGAGACCTAACTCTCAAATAATTCAATATCTAACCCTAAATTGACCTTGGATTTGGTCTCCTTCTTCTTCTCCCTCAAAACCTCCTCAAACAGGTCTTTATTAGGCATTGGGAAGGTGTAGAAACGCTGGAAATAACTGAAGACGTGCTCTGGATGCACCTGGAGTCGGTAGAAACCGCCATCCAAATATAGAATTGCTAAATCGGGCGATTCTGCTAAATCTGGCAGTTCCAGGCCTGCGGGCCGCTGGGACTTTCAGCGGGTCGCAGGAAAATGTCAGCACTGCGTCCTGTCAGTATTTTGGGCATATCTCCTTCATCCGAACTCCGTTTGAGGTGATTCAAGATCCGTTGGAAAGCTTAGAACGAGCTCTTCAACTTTATGGACTCATCCAAGTCATTTATTATCCAGAATCTGCAATAAAATTAGAAACTATGGTAGTAACTCATTCTTGATACAAAAACCTAATTAAACTAACCTAAACTTATCTAAACTATATAAACTATGTAAACTCAAGTTAATTGGTTTAGTTTGGAGACAAAATGGTACATGAATATGCATATAAGATCCACTCATCAAATCCCCCCAAGTTAATCTTTGCTTGTCCCCAAGCAAATATTTATCTCAAAAGGATGGTTTGGCTCTAAACTAAAACAATGACTTGAGACTTACAAGTTATGAAAATTCTTAACATGCACCAATATCATGATTTGATTGAATTATTTAAACAATTTTACAAGTTTTTTTTCAAATTGAATTGAGTTGTCCCAAACGACCCACGCTTCCCCACGAGTGAAACACTTAGGATACTTGTAACTATTGCCCATAACTTATCTTGTTCAATTCCAAAACTTGTTGATTTTTCAAAGTTTGACAATTGACTTGGCAAAGAGATTCGGGATCACACCCTACCAACACAAATAACATGTCATATCAATTTATTTCACAACCAAGCTCTTGAGTACTTAAACCGCTTTATTGATTTTCGAAAACACATTGGAAATCGAACTAAAGTGAGGCGGAAAAAAGGGTACAACTCCTCACCCATTCTATTCCAAAGTTTTTGGGTTGGACTTTTTAACTTTTCTCCCGGGGCTAGGAGGTTTTCCCGCGGTGGAGAGGTTAGCCAAATTACGGTGGATTTATTTTCGAGATTTTTCTCATTTTTTTTTCTTTTTTTTTGTCATGAGCCTTTCTGTGTTTACTCATGATTTATGGAAGTTCTTCTATCCACCATAACCTATAGCTTCCCGCAATGTCCATGGCATTGCACGCTTTTTAGTTTCCCTTTTTATTTACTTTTTTCTTTTTTTTTTCCTATATACAAGGGTGTGTATTTACATCTTCGACTTTTAATAAACTTGAAAACAACGGTTGTTTGACTCTAGACTTAGTGTTTATTTCCTTAGTTGACATGCATTTGGGTCGGTAGAATCGATCTTGACAAAATTTGGAAATTAATTCGATTGGTGGTTGTCTTGGTTTACCGATTTCTAATTGGTCAAGTCATTCATACTACTTATCAAATCATCAAATTTAAGTCTCAATCAAGATAGATTATGATACAATACCTACTCATTTCCTAAGGTCACAGGGGCTAGTTGATCAATTAGATGACCCACAATTCAAATCGAAAATTTTTCTAAAACTCCCTGAATAATTCATTTAATTCACGATATCAAAACTTGTTAAGCATCTCCTAACTTACCTAAATGCAATCTATATGAAATTATCATGCAATAAAGACAATTCCTAAATGAAATGCACAATTATACCTATCAGTTCCAGTTTTAGCTACCCACCGAAAATCTCTGCTACCCACCGGACTTTTCTGCTACCCACCGGTCTTTTCTGCTACCCACCAAAAACTTCAGCGGGCCGCTGAGACAATCTGTGGGCCGCCGATACTGGGACAGATACGAAATTAACACCTAATATGCATGATGCAAACCTAGATACAACTCCTATTCTCTCCCCCCAAGTTTAAAACTTTGCACTGTCCTCAATGCAAGGAAAACATAACTTAAAAGAGAGAAAGGAAAGAAAACTCATCAAATTATTGTAGTGGTTATGAAGTTCGCATAGGGGTTGGTGCGACTTGCAAAACGACTTGGATGCTCCTTCATGGTGTATCCCCCAAGTTTAAGCTCTTGCATACAATTCGTGTAATGGTGCTTCCAAAAGCTGATTTGTCACCTTTCTTCAAACCTAAAAACCAACAACAACAATTTATGAGTTATAACTAACTAAAACTAATTTAATCTAAATTAATCTAAACGAGAGAAAATAAAAATTTTGAGCCTTGGGTTGCCTCCCAAGAAGCGCTTGTTTTAGGTCACTAGCTTGACCACCTTGCATTTACTCATCTTATCTTCACTTTTCTCCCTCTCCACGCATCATAGTTCTCCCAAAAGTGATTGAGTGGTTTCTTTGAAACATGCTTGGAGTGTTCTTCTTTGGATGTCATCTTCCTTGGCTCAATTATGATGTGATACTTGATTTGCGATTTGTTGTCTTCTATCACATCAAGTTTCTCCAAACATCTTCTAAGAGTGCTCAAGTCGATTTGGTTGAATTTCTCATTCGTGTTGTCGGATGCCTCGACTTTGAGAGTAGTGTCACCATCTTTCTTCTCTTCAAGTTCATCATTCATGTTCTCAATTGGAGGATGCTTCAATTCCAACTCATTAGATTTGACAATTTCAGCCCTAAACAATCTTTGTGGAAATAGAATTGGAGGGATATAGGGAGGAGGTGGTATGTACTTTGGTTCATCAAATTCCTCTTGTACCTCCCTATTCTCAACTTGTTTGCTTTCAGTTTTGTTGGTATCTAACCAAATTTGGGTCTTCTTGGAACTAGAGTTTTCAAATTCACAATCACTATGCAAAGCCAATTCATTGTTTTGTTCATTGTGTGGTCTATATGAAGAATTTTCAGTCTTTAACATCCTTTGATGATTTGTAATGAGAGTATTGAGAGAAGATGATATGGATTTCATTTCTTTCAAAAGTTTCTCATTAAATTCGATTTGGTTCATTTTAAACTCTTCAAACCTTGATTCAACACTTGACATTTGCGTAGATGATCGAAAATTATCAAAACTAGGAAAAAAAGTAGACCTATGGTATGGTTGAGACACCAAACCATCATTGTTCAAAGCAAAAGAAGGAAAATCATTCAAACCAGAATCACATGTCTGTCTGTTGAGGTTCCTGCGGGTCGCAGGATCTCCCAGCGGGTCGCAGAAACTGGCAGTCATGTTTTGTGCTTCAGGTTCCCTCCGTACGAATCTCGAACGGTTTGTTTGACAGTCAAAAGGTTCGTCGAATCCGATGAGGTTGCTGAAGTTTTGGTTGTCTCCACATGCATCATTGATCGTGTTTTGCACGGTGTGAAAAGCACGCTCAAATTCACTCATGTTCGCATTAAGTCCAAATTGCCTATTCATGTGGTTGATTTTCTTCCAATTATCCTCCGTCTCTTGCTCACGTACCTGAAAAGAAGAAAACATGGTGGTAGAAATTTTTTTGGGTTTTTTTTTTATAAGATAAGACAAAATAAGTAAGATACAAGGATACAAGGGTGTCTATGCTAAATTACTAAAGCAAAATACCAATATTCGAGCAAACCGTCCCCGGCAACGGCGCCAATTTTGATCGATGGGGAACCAAGTCTCAAAATAAAAACCTCGTGTCTGCCGATCTAATCGTTTGTAGAACAGCTTGAGGGTCGAATCCACAGGGACGGTGTTGGAATATTAGTCTTTTACTTTACTAAACTAGCTAGACGGTTTTCAACTCTTTAGTAAATTAAGGGTTGCAGGTGAGTCTAAATCCTAAGTCTAGTTCAAGGTCAAAACAAGAATTAATAAGAGAGATTCAACAAGTCACGTAATTCTAGGGTTTCTGGTTGCTAACACTTCTTCTTAGTCCCAGTTCCAGCGGCTCGCTGACTCTCGTAGCGGCCCGCTAAAAGAACTTAGGTCGCTGATCTATTAGACTGGTCGCTGGCTACTTGGCGGGCATAGACAACCTCGCTGATTCACTCAGCGGCCCGCTAGGATTAGCGATGTGGTTGCAAATTGACTTAATTCAGTTGATAATTGTGCAGGGATAATGGCTTAATTAAGGTCTCTAGATCAAACTCTCGTTTTAGGTCTGGTTATCAACTAATTAATCCAATTTCCCTCGTATAGAATCTAGATTTCAACTATCGTTTCTTGGTCTAGTTTCTACAAGTCTATACCTTTCTAACCTATAAAATCCTTGAGTTCTCACTCTTGGAAAGGACTTAACTCTCGTTAACTAGTCCTGGTTTAACCTTTCAGTTTACAACCTTCATGTTAATCATAATCATGCCTAATAATATAAGTTTATTTGGACTTAACCACCTAGCAATTAAGCGAGCTCTACTTAACGGGTGTAAACAAATCTACTTAAACAATCATGGCATAATCAATTCAAGCAATTCAAGCAAGGTATAAAACACAAAGATATCAAATAAACTAAATAAACATGCAATCAACAACTAAGAATTCGAGTTTACAACCATAGCCCTAAAACAAACAATCAACAACTAAAAGACATCATACAAACACAAGAGAAAATGAGAATAAGGAAAGATTACAACCAATTGCTCTTGCGTGTGTCGAAATCTCCTATCAAACACGTCTCTTGCTGTCGCAATCAACCTGCTTGGCGCTGCTACGATCTGGACTTGAGACCTAACTCTCAAATAATTCAATATCTAACCCTAAATTGACCTTGGATTTGGTCTCCTTCTTCTTCTCCCTCAAAACCTCCTCAAACAGGTCTTTATTAGGCATTGGGAAGGTGTAGAAACGCTGGAAATAACTGAAGACGTGCTCTGGATGCACCTGGAGTCGGTAGAAACCGCCATCCAAATATAGAATTGCTAAATCGGGCGATTCTGCTAAATCTGGCAGTTCCAGGCCTGCGGGCCGCTGGGACTTTCAGCGGGTCGCAGGAAAATGTCAGCACTGCGTCCTGTCAGTATTTTGGGCATATCTCCTTCATCCGAACTCCGTTTGAGGTGATTCAAGATCCGTTGGAAAGCTTAGAACGAGCTCTTCAACTTTATGGACTCATCCAAGTCATTTATTATCCAGAATCTGCAATAAAATTAGAAACTATGGTAGTAACTCATTCTTGATACAAAAACCTAATTAAACTAACCTAAACTTATCTAAACTATATAAACTATGTAAACTCAAGTTAATTGGTTTAGTTTGGAGACAAAATGGTACATGAATATGCATATAAAATCCACTCATCAAGGCGCGCGAGAAGAGAACCGTGAGGAGGTGCGAGATGTCCACTAGTTTCTCCGATCCAGTCGATGCTCTCCAATCTAGGCGTGAAGAGGTGCGAACAAATGTTCTTCGATCTAGAGTTTGAGCTGCTTCTTCGAAGATAGTGAGAGAGAGAGAGAGACAGAGACGAAGGATTGCGACAAACAAAAGGATCGAAGGAGAGGAGCTCCGACCAACTCTCCGATCAGCTTGCTTTCTAGGGTTTTAAAGAGGAGGCGAAATCTGTTTCGTTTTGAGTTAGAGAAAGAGCGATAGGGGAAATAGAGAGAGAGAGAGAGAGAGAGAGAGAGGAAACGGAGAACTTTTCGCAGACGGAACGAAAATTTTTAGTCGCTCAGCGATTCATCAAGCGATCACGTTTGCATGGATTTTGGATCGGATTATACGGTCTGGATTGCTCTGGTGAGTTGCAACTCACCGTAGTAAAATTATATATATATATATATATTGTAGTGTCTAATATACGAGAGTCCGTCCCGTTTAAATCCGCTTTGAAAATGTGCCGTTGCACAACCTTGAAGGAACGAATCGGAGCCGCTCCTCTCTATTTAAGTTTTTTTTTTTTTTTTGAATGTATCCTCTCTATTTAAGTTGCTGGTAGCCTGTATGCCTTATCCCTTTTTTATTTTGTCAAAGGAAGAACTGCAGAACCGAGAAGAGCAGAGCATCAGCATATTGAGCTCAAAGCACATATACATATACATATAGTCGCCGTTTACAATGATTACCTTTTCTCTGTCTCCCCATACCTCCGTAAATCCTTTCCATCTTGAAAGGCTAAAGAGCTCCTGTCATCTCCGCCCTAACCTTACAACATTTCATCAAACACCTAGCGCTCCCTACAAGCAGAGACTCAGAACTCTCATCCAATCCGACCAATGTAGAGACGCCTTGGAGCTTCATGGAGAGATGACACGCTTGGGGCAGGAACCTGGTGTTGTGCTTGAATCTATGCTGCTCGATCTCCTCATGAAATCCGATCAAATCGAAGATGCATTTCAGCTGTTCGATCAAATGCCTGAGAGGAATGTTGTCACTTGGACCTCAATTGTATCTGGGTTGGTTCGAATTGGAAGGCACGAAGCTGGGCTCTCTTTGTTTTGTCAGATGCTTGATTCTGGTATCGTACCGAATGATTTCTCATTAAATGCGGCGCTTAAAGCTTGTACTGGCATGGCCTCTGTCGAGGCTGGAGAACAGGTGCATTCCTTAATGGTTCGATTAGGGCTACTCGAAGATACATGGAGCAGCAATACCTTAATTGATTTCTACTCGAGATGCGGGTTTATGAGCACCGCGGTAGAGGTGTTTGACAAAATGCCTGAGCGGGATTTGGTTAGTTATACCTCTTTACTGTCAGGATATTGCTGCAATGGATTATTCAAATCAGCCATTCAAGTTTTTGATCAAATGATACAAAATGGGATCCTGCCAAACGAGCATACCATTACTAGTATTTTATCTGCATGTGGGCCCCACCTAGGTAAACAACTCCATTGTTTCATGATAAAAAATGGAAGTTATGGCAGCGTCTACTCTGATACTGCGTTGATTGATTTTTACTCGAGAATTCAGGAACCAGATATGGCAGGCAAAGTTTTTCAAAATCTCAGGGAGAGAAATATTGTCAGTTGGTGTTCTATAATCTCTTCTTATATAAGAGATGACCAATTTGAAGACGCTTTAAAAATGTTCAGTGCAATGGTTCTAGAATCCATCGAGCCAAATGAGTTTGTACTTTCAGCTGCTCTGGGTGCTTGCAAATCTGTCAATGTTGGAAAGCAGCTTCACGGTTTGGTTATCAAATATAATTTGGTGTCAGATATTTGTGTAACAAATGCATTGATCTCTATGTATTCTAGGGTAGGTCGTCTGGAAGACCTTGAAGCCATTTTTGTACGGATCAAGAACCCGGATCTCGTCACTTGGTCTGCTGTAGTATCAGGTTATTTTCAAAATGGGCTTGAAGAGAGATCAATTATGGCTCTTTGTTACATGCACTACAGGGGTTATACTCCAAATGATTATGCTTTGTCTAGTGGGTTGAGTTCGTGCGCGGGACTAGCATTACTTGACCAAGGGAGACAATTTCATGGTCTTGCTCTAAAATTAGGCTTTGACTTGGGATTATGTGGTGGGAATGCTTTGATTAATATGTACTCCAAGTGTGGTTGCGTGACTGCTGCTGAGGTGGCATTTGATGCCATGTTGGCTCATGATACCACGTCATGGAACTCACTTATTTATGGCTATGCACATCATGGCCACGTGCAAAAGGCTCTCAAGGCGTTTAATGAAATGGTGTTTTGTGGCATTGTACCAGATGATTCCACATTTTTGGGAATTTTATTTGCTTGCAACCATGGGGGCCTTGTAGATGAGGCCCAGCACTATTTCACACTCATGGAAAACCAGTACAGTATCGTACCATCGAACTCTCACTATGCATGTATGGTAGATATGTTGGGTCGAAATGGGAGGCTTGAAGAAGCACTTCATTTGGTACTTGAAATGCCCCATGAACCAGACATACTAATTTGGAAAACCTTATTGGGATCGTGCCGCTTACATGGAAATTTGGAAATTGGCAAGGTGGCTTCGGATAACATAAAGGAGTTGTCTAAAAAGGATGCAGCAAGTTATGTTTTGATGTCAAATTTGTATGCGATGCATGGGGACTGGGATGAGGCAGGAAGAGAGCGAAGGGATATGGACGACATGGGGTTGAAGAAAAGAGCTGGTTGGAGTTCAATTGAAATTAAAAATAAGGTGCACTGCTTTTTCGCTGGCGAAAGAATGCATCGCGAAATCGAATCTGTTTATGGCGTTCTGGGAGAACTATTTGAGATTATGAAAGATGAAACTAATATTTCTTTGTATTTAGAAAGCATAATAAATGATTAGTAGCATATCATTTTTGGGATGCTTGCTAATGCAATCAGCTAAATGTACTTTATGATAGTCTTAAAGATGGAAAAGAAAAAAAACAGCGGAAATGTAAATTTCAATTTCCCGAGGAAAACTAGATATTTGGAACAAGTTTTCACTTTTCACTGAGATGAAGTCCTTGCATGTGTGTAGTAGAGAAATTGTAGATGTAAATTTGTTTGTAAATTGTAATGAAGTTGTTTGAGTTTAACAAAGAATTTACATAGTGGCTGGGGTGAATGAACGATGGAGTTTTTTTTTTAATTTTATCTTTTAAAAGAAACACTCTCCAATGGGAGTTCAAAAGTTAATAATAGTTGGAACTATATATTTTTGTTTTTGAGAATGTAGTTGGAACTATGTATAGTTCAATATGTATGTCATGTATATATTTATGCGTGATACAAATACAAGCTTGGTCGTAGTACTAGAGCTGCAATGGATTTCCCTTTGATCCTTTCTTTACAGTTTAGAGAATATAGACCCCTATCCCTATGTTGCTTGCTTCAATATGGGTACAAGTACCGTACCCGGTACGGTTCGGGTACTCTCTTCGTTTCAATCTCCTCTAGGCTCTAGACTTTAGAGTCTAGACTTTGGTCCTCTGAGCTCTGACTCGGCACCAACACACATACACAATGGAGAGTCTGAGTCTGAGTCGCTCCGATCTCAATTCCATTCTCCCTTTCCTTCCTCTCTCCATCCGAGCCGCCTCCTCCTCCTCCTCTCTCTCCTGGTCCGAGAGAGCGCAGGATTCTCTCAGGGCACTGTCGCTGGGCCCCACTGTCAGCCACGTCGACTCCGGCGAAGTCCTCTTCGATTTCATCCTTGACCTGCGCGACTCTCTCGGCTTCTACTCCCACCCTCCTCTCTCCTCTCGCGCTCTCGACGGCTTCTCGCTCTTCTTTGACCAGGTTATCTTTTTTGCATTGCATTCTCTTCTTTTCTTTCTATAGAAATTACAAACAAACAAACACGCTACTGCAATATCTATGTATATAATCTCTTTCATTTTGTGCACTGCACTGCACTGCAGTTCATGTCCAGAATGGATGCTAGAGTCTGGTTTAACGAGGTCGTACCCGCTCTGGCCAACCTACTACTAAAACTTCCCTCCCTTTTGGACTGCCATTATCTCAAATCTGACCAACTATCAGGTCACAGCTTTTCCGGCCTTCGCATCATGAATTCACAACATCCCGGCATTGTATTTCTCACTCAGGCAAGTTTTAAATTTTAATCTAACAAACTTTGTCTGCTTTAAGTCATCAGACACCAGCTAACCCTTCCCCCCAATTGCAGAATTCAATGTCAATTGAGCTGTCATTGTTTTATTTAATCTTTAATTGCAATCATAATTTTTCTTTAATCAATTCTAAGTTGTGCAATTGGCCTATGCAGTCTTTTAAAATGCTCTCTTATATTATAGGAACTCATAGCTTCTTTACTTGCTTGTGCGCTGTTCTGCCTCTTCCCAAGTAAAGACAGGAATGCAAAGCATCTCCCTATCATCAATTTTGATCAATTATTTGCGTAAGCTGATTCTTTTGAAATCCTTGTTCTCAATATCAATTGGCCATTTACTGCACTTTCATTAGATACTCTGTTTATGCAAACAAAGTTTTATCATGATTGCAAAAATGTTAATATTGTACTACAGGAAGTAAAAGAAACTTCTCATGTCATGAAAACTGTTACCTCCACACTAACTGTCTCCTCATGTAGAGGGACGGTGAGGAGAGGAACCCAGGATTGTGGTTTCTTATGGTTGAGGGGGAAAAAATGTCGAGTTCTTTGTAGAAAGATGTTGAAAAATAAGCTCATTACATTAAGAAGAGAAAACTGTGGGTAAAATAGATCTGGTATGAGCTCAACCTGATCCGATGCTGATTTCCTTAAATTGGGTTTGATTTAGATCGCAATGAGCTTTCCATTACATAAATCACCTATAACTGTGAGGTAGAAAAATATTATATAGAATAAGAACAACAATAGTTTAATTATTGTACTTGCATGTACTCAGGACCCTTCTCTCAGACTCGAAACATTGCCAGGAGCACAAAGTGAAGTGCCTAGTGCACTATTTTGAGAGAATCTGTAAAGATACACCAACTGGCCTTGTATCTTTTGAAAGAAAGGTGCTTCCATTTAAACAGAGTTCTTATTCGCATGGTGTTTCGATTTCATATCCTACAGCTGATTTATGGAGCAATTCGGCTTCCTCCTTGTGCCCTTTCATGGTTGAGTTCTCTCTCTCTCTCTATTCTTCTTGTTGTTTGCCTGATATAATTTCTCTCTCTTTACCAATTAGAATCTTTATTTGATGGGCCTTGCAATTTACACCTGCTGTTATCTCATACCTATAATCAAAGCCAACATTCTTTAGTATCATAGATGAAAGGTATTAACCCATTTCATAGTTGTGATTGTGGGTTAGACGGGTCAGATATCCTTTCAGGATCTGATCCTTGCTGAATTTTCTTTTCTTATAACGAGCAAGGTGGCAGTGGGCTCCTCTACCCACGCCCCCCCAACTACCACCAACAACAACAACTACTACTTTTGTCCCAAACAAGTCGGGGTAGGCTAGAAAAGAAACCCAACAAGAGTGAAGGTCAATATTCTTTTTGAGTTATTAATTCATAATGTTCAACTCGTTGGATATTTCATATCCCAGGATTCATTGTTCAAACTTTCCTCTGATGGCATCTTTTGTATGGCCTGTTTATCTTACTTTATCTTGTTTTGTTATATGCGCAATGCAGTGCAAGTGAGGATATACTCGAGGAATTTTCACGATAGCACCCAACATTGTTTCTATGCTCGAAAGTAGTACCTGTTAAAGCTCATATTTGTATTTACTACCCATATTCTTAATGCTTGCCAAAGGACTACATGGCAACAATTATTTGATACTGCAATGATAAAGCAATTTTTCTAAAAAAATATATATCAATACCTTTTTTCCCCTACTGTAATAAGTTGGTGTTATTTGCTAATAGCAAATTCATGAGGATGTATCTTGCAAATAACATGTGGTTGTGGATAGTTCACAAAACATCTATGGTCTATAAATAGTTATTTTCTTATGATTTCTTACTGAAGGTCTTGAATTTGACTTTATCTTTTTATGAGTTTGCAACAAATTGAGTATAGTCAAATTTTGTTTCATTGTTGTTATCTTTTCATTTCTAGGTGGTAGATTCTGGGTATATAGAGGACCAGGAATACGAAGCTTTGGAGGTAGATTTTGCAAATGAATATTTGGGAGGTGGAGCTCTTTCAAGAGGCTGCGTGCAGGTTTTATTTCTTTTCTTCTAATAGGTGGATGCCATAATTTCTACTGTTCATACTTGTAAACTTTTTTTTCGTATTGTTTATACAATTTTGACGGATTAAAAGAATCATCCTAAGAAAGCAGTAATTCACATTTTTTCCCCGCACAGAATTAGTTTTCAGTGTTTTATGTTTATTATTTTCTGGCAAAATATTGTAAGTTTGTAACCCAATATTTTGAAGATAGAATATTGTTTGTAATTAATTAAATTAATTTTTTTAGAAGATTTTAATTCTTCTGATCTTATTGGGGTAGTAGAGTTGGGATGAAATGCCGGGATTCTTACCACCAACCTTGTTTGATTGAAAATGAGATATGTAAAAATTACTCCGGTGATTAGTTTAGTAAGATGTGATGTTATTTGGTACTTCCAATAATAACACTATGATAGAGCTCATAGCCTGTTGAAATATAATCTCTGCTCTCCTTTTGTCTTTTAAATTTTACTTTTTATTTGGTATACAGGAAGAGATAAGGTTCATGATCAACCCAGAACTTATTATAGGCATGCTGTTTATGCCTTGCATGAGAGATAATGAAGCAATAGAAATTATTGGAGTTGAGAGATTCTCGCAATATATGGGGTAAAAGTTTCCAGAAGAAAAAAAATACTCATCCAGACTTTCAAGTATCTTCTGAGCTTTACCTTTTTTCTTTTTGAAATAATACAACAACTCTCAGGTATGGCTCCTCATTTCGTTTTGTTGGTGACCATGTTGATACCAAGCCTTTTGATAAAATGGGGAGGCGGAAAACTAGAATTGTAGCTATTGATGCATTGTGCAGCCCAAGGATGGCACAATATGAAATAAGGTTTCTTTTGAGGTAACTATTTTCTTATTAATTGTAATTATTTTTAATATTTTCAACTGAAATAATTTCAATTTATTTTGTGGTTTCCTTAAAGTGTGTTATGAATCTACAGGGAGGCCAACAAAGCATTATGTGGCTTTCTGGAGCACTCGAATTACCATTGGAGTTATCAAAGTTCTCAGGTTAATTATTTAATATTATTGTATTATAATCATTTGAGAAGTTGAATGGTCTGTTGCAACAAATACCTATTATGTGTCCTCAAATGCAGATGCAAGCATTGAAAGACATGGTCGTGTGATATTCATCTCAGGGGTCCTCTTTTGTTTATTTTTGGTGAAATTGTCCGTTCATTATGCATCTTAAAAAAACATATTTTCTTTCAATTTTCTTCTGATGAAATGAATGACCAGGATTAGAGTTTTAGGAATGCACCAACGAACAATAGAGGAAAAATTAGCTAGGGAGGATTTTGATTTAGAGAAAATCATTAATGTTGTGCCTACAATGGGGACTTATTGGGTGGTCATATCATATGTTTGCATTAATTGGTCATTTTTTTTACCACAGTATTAGCATACATGTTGGTTATTGAGTTTATTTTCTGCGAATACTTGTTAATAGAGGTTCCATTTGCAAAAATCCCAAACAGAATTTTGAATTAAAAGCTGAATTTTTCTTTTTCCTTTTCATTTGTTAAGCAGGAGCATGAAACTCATTGTAGTTCTGAAAATTCATATTTAGATAGTTACAACTCGCAGTATGGAAATGAAAAAAAAGAAGATATGGAGATTGATGAGGATAAAATTGGAATTTCAACTGGAAATTGGGGATGTGGCGCTTTTGGAGGAGATCCTGAAATTAAGAGTATGATCCAGTGGCTTGCTGCCGCTCAGGTAACCGATATAGAGAAGCAATAAAAGTACTGTATTGGACCAGAAAATATATTGGTTTATTTAATGTACCTGAAAATACTGGGTTTAAATCTGTCCTTGAGTGGATTACTATGTTTACAGTCAGCTGTTATGAACATTGGGCATTTTACCTACTCCTATTGTTTGTTATATAAGCTGATTTTAGAGGGAAATTAAACAATTTGTATTTTTTTTTCAGCTGAAAAACAAATTGTATACCATTTTGAAAGATGTAAACTAATAATTAATTATGGGAAGGAACAAATTTGTTTCCTGAGGTATAAACTGGCTATGGAGTCATTCAGTTGAGGTAATTTGAAACATTTTAAGGGCTTTCTGTCATTTATTGCTTATATTCAAGTTCAAGTTTTATGTCCGGATTTATTTTAAAATTACACAAAAAGCATTGGATGATAGCTGCAAAGACAGTAGATGTTAGGTGTTTTCTTGCAAAATTATTAAATTCTGCGGTTAATTTGCCATTTTTCTTCTACGTATAGTACATACTGCTATTATAGACTTAGTATTTTATGACTACTATTTTTCTATACTAGGCAAACAGGGCTTTCATCCACTACTACACATTTGAAGAGCCATCGTTGGAGCAGCTCAAACAGGTGCATTTTTTGTTTTGAGAGGGCAAATCATTATTTCATTCTTTTTTAATTTGAACTTTTTTTTTTCATTTTTTTTATTGTACAAAAGGTGACGGAATGGATATTGGATCACAAATGGACAGTTGGTGATTTGTGGAAGATGCTGGCTGATTATGCATCCCAAAGGCTTAAAAGGGAGGTAAAAGGAGGCTTCTGTTCTTGGCTTCTACCGCATCTAAACAATGCAAATTCTAGCAATGCACATGACATGCATCAATAGGGTTAATTTTTTTTTTCCCCCCAGTATTCATCTTGATTGTTTGTACAGCAACAAGATTTAGATTTGTCTTTTTTAACTTTTAATGGGTGCTTTAATATATAGCAGGGGTTGATTGGTTTAGTTCATAGTTGGGTTCTGCTGCTCTTAATAATTTTGTAAAGTCGTTAGCTTTTGATTTTTATTATCTTTTATTATAATGGATTATATTTTGGGATTTATGATCTTGTGAACAATTCGCTAATGAAGTTGGAGGGACGCAGGTTTTGGTTTTCGACGGGAAAATATCATTATTGAGAATAATAAAAAATAGTATCGCATTGCTAAGCAGCGGAAGAAGCCCATATATGAAACCTAAAACGGTTTATCAATAATTAATTGATCCCATTGATTGATTGGTTGATTGATTAAACACTAAAAAAGTTGGCAAGAAATATATCACCATCTTTTTAATAAAAATAAATTTATTAGTAATTAATTGATGAGAAAGTTTAATATGCACTATAGTGCATATGATGTTTTATGCACCACGGACTTTTTCGGGGATATTTTTATAAATTGACAAATCTAATTTAACTAATGTAATCTACATATTGAAATCTCATAGCAAACTAAATTTTACAATTTTAGAGATTTTATTACTATTTTTTTTGAATTTTTTAAAACATGCCATTTTTGGAATATGGTAAATAGTATAACATTACAAAAATGGCATGTTTTAAAAAATTAAAAAAAAAATAGTAATAAAATCTCTAAAATTGTAAAATTTAGTTTGCTATGAGATTTCAATATGTAGATTACATTAGTTAAATTGGATTTGTCAATTTATAAAAATATCCCCGAAAAAGTCCGCGGTGCATAGAACGTTCTATGCACTATAGTGCATATTAAACTTTCTCATTAATTGATTGATTTTCGTTCCTTCGACGCTAGATCGAAACTTAACGCAGTCATGAATATATATGAGTTTTGTTATGGTGAGTTGCAACTCACCACAGCGTTCGTGAGTCGCGCTCAAAATTCCAAAATTTAGTTTAAAATAACCGATCCAAACCGTCTAATATTATCTACTAATTGAAATCTTCATGTAGACCAAATTTTATATTTTTTTTTGAAATTTTTAAGTATTTATTTCAGATTTTTAAAAACTGTTGTTTTTGAACGGTCAAGAACTAACTAGATATATAATGATTTTCTAAAATTTCAAAAAAATACTTAAAAATTTCGAAAAAATATAAAATTTGATCTGCATGGAGATTTGAATAGGGAGATCGTATTAGACGATTTGAATCAATCATTTTGAACTAAATTTTGGAATTTTAAGCGCAACTCACGGACGCTTTGATGAGTTGCAACTCACCATAACAAAACTCAATATTTATATATATATATATATATATATATATATATATATATATATATATATATATATATATATATATAGTGCATAGGGCACTCCGTGCACCGCGGACTTTTTCGGGGGTATTTTTGTAAATTGACAAATCTAATTTATCCAATCTAATCTACATATTGAAATCTCATACAAAACCAAATTTTACAATTTTTGAGATTTTATTACTATTTTTTTCGAATTTTTTAAAACATGCCAATTTTGGAAAATTATAAATAGTACAACATTCCAAAAATGGCATGTTTTAAAAAATTCGAAAAAATAGTAATAAAATCTCAAAAATTGTAAATTTTGGTTTGGTATGAGATTTCAATATGTAGATTAGATTGGTTGAATTAGATTTGTCAATTTACAAAAATATTCTTGAAAAAATCCGTGGTGCACGGAATGCTCTATGCACTATGGTGCATGTTAAACTTTCTCTCTCTCTCTCTCTCTCTCTCTCTCTATATATATATATATATATATATATATATATATATATAGAGAGAGAGAGAGAGAGAGAGAGAGAGAGAGAGAGAATGGCTAACACGCCATCGATGGCACGTGCCATCAATTTTCTATCGACTCGTTTTTCGAAATTCAAATGTGAAACGGTCGATCCAAACCGTTCAAGTTGATCAAAATATTGAAATACCTTTGGAGACAAAATTTTACGTTTTTTCGAATTTGTTTGCTATTTATTATGATATTTTCAAATTAGAGGGCCTGAAATACTCTAATCATAATATTTTTAAAAATATCATAATAAATAGCAAAAAATTTTGAAAAAATATAAAATTTGGTCTCCAAAGATATTTCAATATGGAGAACAACTTGAACGGTTTGGATTGACCATTTGAATTTTGGATCTTGAAAAATGACTTGATGGCACGGGGGGTTCCGTGCCATCGATGGCACGTTAGCCATTCTATATATATATAAAGTTACTTTACAAGAACTTTTAAGTAACCAAAGATAACAAAATCATTAAAGGTCAATTGAAGTCACTGCCTAATACCATGATTATATGTACATTTAAGAGTTTTGAACGGAGATTATATGTACATTTAAGAGTCCTTATATCAGCACAGAAAAAAATTAGACATTGAATATAATTTCAGCACAGAGTCCTTACATCATGAGTATATTTTAAGTTAAACATGTTACCCTACCTAGTAAATTTTAACTTATTTCATGAGTGATCATACACTTCTCTCTTGTCTCATCGCTCATGCAAGATTTTTCTTCAGAATTTTGAACGAAGAATCATTTTGAGACCAATGACCAGAAATACAGAAGGAAGAAATTTCAACATCAATGACTGTAAAGAAAAGACAAGTAAACATTATACATTATACTCCAAAATTATTAGTTACTACCACTAAGTAGCAAAATCAAATGATCTTTATTCTTCGATTCTTCAATATAATTTAATTGAACATAATAAAATCTCTTCATTTCCTTCAATGTAATTTGTAGACATTCGTGTATTGATCAGCATGCTCTCTTTGCTTTTTTTTTTTTAGAAAAAACAATATAATTTTAAGAACTGACTTACACAAGACATGACGTACATTAAAATTAGAATATTCTGCTACAAGGACTTGCTTTTTCTCAGATTCATAATTCAAATTTCAAAGTTTGTACCATCTGTTTCTAGGCAGCTACTGGCTAGCATTTCTAAAAAAAGCTTGACCATCTTCTTTATACTTTAAGTTGAGTAGTGCTAAAAAATTAGTTTATCCATTTCTTAATATAAAGATTTGATCAAACATTCAAACAATAAAATATTCATAAAATGGTTTCCCGATTGGGTTCTAATGTACGACCTCTAGCTAATGCAGAAACATAAAAATAAACTTGAACAGATTTAGCAACAAAACTGCACAGTTCTTATCAATAATTTTCAAATCGTACTTCTACAAACAAATACTCTTTTTTTTTAAAGTACTAACAAATTCTCATGAATTAGTTCTATGGTCTCAAACAAAACTGCGAAAGGAATATAAAGTAAAATTTATCAACATATTTGCCTAACACAAAACCATTGTTTCAAAGAAACAAATCCCGTCAAAAGCCGGTGCAAATGCGACATAGCTACCCTTTTGCTGCATCTTCGGCTTTGTTTCTCCATTCGACGAGTTCTTTGTTAAAATTATCGTCTCAAAGCAGTAAATCCCATCAAACACAGGCGCAAATGCAACATGGCTGCTTGTTTGCTTCATATTTGCATCGCTTTCTTCGTTCGATGAACTCTTGTTCACATTCTTCCCAGCCGTCGCCATGTCAAGCAGTTTGTATATCTGTATCTTTATTTCTCTGTTCTTGGGAGTTGTGAAATGGGAAATGAGAAATGAGAAATTGGAAATTGGAGATGCATGTGGGCCGTGGGGGTAATTGTAGGAGTCATAGGCGGTTAGGAGCGAATATATATGACATTTGGAAAAGGAAATTTTTCTTTCCAAGTTTACCTTTTTTTATTTTTTGCCCTCACTTTTTAAAACGGAGATGCTGTTTTATTATTGCACTTAATAATTTTTTCGGTTCTGTAATAGGGCAGTTTTAACATAGCTTTCCATTTTAAGACTTGTTCATGGTCGATTGGTCGTTCCATTATTTTGCAAGGTATTTTAGGCCCACGGAAAGAATTACCTAAGTATCAGGATTATTTAAGTTGTTACCTACTTTATTTTTACTAGATAAGGGGATGCGGCTTCTAGTTTTCCGTCATTTGATAAATTTTGATGGCTAAATCTATCAATATATAAAGAAATATATATATTCTAATATATCTATTTTATATCTACTTTATATATAAAGAACTATTTTAGATGATTGGTATAACTATTTTTAATATATTTAATCAAAATTTTTTTTTAATTAAAAGCCAATGCAGTCATGGCTTTTAATTAAGAAGGGTAAACTTCTAAAATATATTCAGATTGATCGATCAACGAAAATTAGAGGGCTCGGATTGCATGTCGTATGAGGGGATAATTTTTTTTTTCTATAGATTAGGCATGAACTATCTTAGACTTCCAAATATATCTACCTTAGATTTCCAAATATATTTAATCTTTAAATTAAATAATGATTAGTACAGCTATTTTTGATATATTTAACAAAAGAATATCTTTAATTAAAAGCCAATGCAGTCACGACTTTTAATTGAGAATGATAAACTTCTAACATATTGTCACAGCCCGCAATGGGATGGGGCAGTTTCTCGCCACGAAAGTACATGAGAATGTACTCTCGTAAGGCTTAATAAAACCTAACTCTTATTACTAACAGATAATATAAAAGAATGTTATCAACTAAAGGTTAAAATAAAATGAAAGGCAGAAAATTTAAAAATAAACAAATCAAAACAAAACTTCAAACTGCGGCATACATACATAACACACAACAGTACATTATAAGGTAATATGTCTGACACACCAGACTAGAATTTATACACTAACACTTAGCCTGGTCCATATATATACATCAAAATAAGGACTAGGTCTAGTGTAGCCAAAATATAATCCTAACTTAACTCTAATTTAACGTAAAAGAAAAGTAAAACAAACTATAGCTGAAAAACACATTAAGGAAGTGTAATATATAGGTGGAAAACAAAATCCCGACATGCGTATATGAACCCTTATATACCATCAAAAAGGTGGTCTCCTACTGATATGCGTCCTCTGGAACCCCCATCCGCCGAGGAACATGCAAAATAAGCACGGAATGAGAATAAATTTCTCAGTGTGGGTTTTAGTTCCAGACGTGGATTTCTGGTCGAAATCTTAATCCAGAAATAATACCCGTTTAATCAACATGAACATTAAATAATAAATAATGAGTAAAATATCAAACTACAAAACAGTGTAATAAAGGTCATGCAAATGCAAATCTTCAGTTAACTTCATACTGTACATCCGATCAAGAAATGATATATCCAAAATCATGCTGCGAAAATAAACATGAAACAGAACATGATAAGCCAGATCAAATAAAGGACCAATCAATTCCTGTGACATAATATCGTGATATCATCGTGATTTCACTCAGGTCACCTAAACCCAATCGGTTGGGTCACGTGAGGAGACCTTTCCCTAACCCATGGGCACGTGAGAGACGAAGCTCTAACCCTGGGCACGTGAGGGAATTCCAAATCCACATAGCGCTATTGAACTGGCCGAAGCCGGGGGCCGGCCGACTCCGGAGAGTGATATTAATTCTCATACCAAGTCAAAATTCCATGATTGTCCTTTCGTGACGTGAATTCCAACTTTCCAGGTAAGATTAATTTGAACTGAGACAGTTCAGCTCACTTATAATCAAAAGGATACACAAACTTACCTGATTACTCATAATCACTTGAACCAATGAGATCAACATCAACATGAGTTGCAATATTTGTTCCTTTATACTAGCATGATAATGAATAATGCATTCAACAGAACTCGTCAACATGCTATGCGATAATTTAAAGTTACCGGAACAGATCTCTATAAAAATCCACGTATCCGCACCTGTTGTTGGGTCAAAACTTGTCTCCGTCAAATTCCCTGTAAGTTGGTCAAAAACCGTTAAGATTTAACCAAACGGTTTCCATTTGACCTTAACTTAAAAATCTAAAAGGTCCGGCTTATACTACCAGACTGACTCACATTTAATTATTATTATTATGGTAATTGCTTGTGTTTTCAGTAACTTTTAGTTTGACTTAATATTAAAATGTCTTTTTAATTTATGTCATGTTATTTATTTTTATTCATTATTATTTAAGTCTTAGAGTTAATTATTTTAAATGATTTATTGTTTATTATTCGTTCTTCAAATTTTGTTTGACTGCTAGTTGTTGTTGTTAAATCTTTATTTAATCTTCTAATCATTGATTTAATAATCAATTATTTAACTATTTAATTATATCAAAGAATATCAATTAATACAAATTCGAAAATAAGAGATTTAAATAGGAAATATGCAAATAATAATTTAGAAATAAAAGATTTATTTGTTTAAGTTCTTATTTAATTAAATATTTAATAAGAAATAAATATTAGTAAATAGAAATAAGAAAACATCGAAAATTAAAAATCAAGATTTGATTGGTTAATTGTTTGGGATCAAACAGTCGGTGATTTAATTGTCATTGTATCTGTTCTTGACTCACGCGGACTATTCTCATCATCTCCCGAAAAATCGAATCCCGCTTAATTAAAGGAATACCCTATTATTTCTAATGGCCTTTACTTTAATTAATTATCTAATTATTAAGCCCACAATTAACTAAACCAAAGTTGAATTTCCATTTATTTTCTGCGCTGGGCCAAAAAGAAAGGCCCACGAAAATAATTCCTGCACTGGGCCAAAGAAATTTCCTTTTAAATTTTTCGGTCAGAGCCCAAAATAATTCCGGCCCACAATAGATCAAGCCCAACTCGCAGGTGACTGAGCCAGGTCAACCTGACCCAGTTGACCTGAGCCAACCATAACGGGTCCGTTACCCATCCGACAGGATCCGATAGCCAATAAATGGATCCGACCCACAATCCCATGTACTTTTCTCAAAAGACCCTGAATCAAATTATTTTACATTTAGATCCTTTTGTTTAGAACTAGGTCCTTTTCCCTCACGAACAAGTCCTTTTTCTTACAAAACAGCCCCTGTCACCATCGCTCGGTACCAGAATGGTACCAAAGGCGTGGGCAGCGTACCAAGCACTGGTACCAAGCCACAATCCTCACAATAAGCTTCATACAAGTCTCCTCTTACTCCCAACCGTGATAAAATCCCAAATTCTCCTCAATTTTGCTTATTCAATTCCAAAACATAGAATAGATTCTAAAATTCTAAGGTTTAACTCAATTTCATCATATACGACTGTTTTATACGATTTAATTCACCTAATTAAGGTTGTTACCGCATCAAACAACACTCCATAGCACCATAAATTCCAATTTGAAGTTTAACTCAAATTCTCAGCAGAAAAATCAAAGAGGCCAACTTAATCCAATCAATCACAACGCAAGAGAAAGGGGTATACCTTGGATCTTCAGCTGTTGCTCCTTCCCTCTCTTTCCCTATTTCTCTCTTTTCTTCTTTTTCTGTGGAAAACCCTAATCGCCAACAACCGACATGAACCTCAAGTGGGGTATTTATAGGCAGTACAGAGAGGAGGAGAAGAGAGAGGAGAGATCAACGGCAGAGATCCTCTCAAGCTCGAATCTCACAGGGTCAAAGTTTCAATGCTTATCCACTCTCTCGTGGATAAGAACAAAGGATAACAGCCAATCAGGGACGAGGCTCATTGTGGCACGGCGAGATTGGCTAGCCACAGTCCATCCGCCACAATTTTTCGAAGAAATTTTCTCGTCGGAGAAGAGGAGAGATGAGAGAGATCGGACGGATCGAGAGAGAGAAGAAAAGAAGAGGAGGAAGGAGATGAGGCCAGCAAATTTTGAGGTGTTTTATTAAAAATTGGTCTCTGGGATTTTCTGTGGCATGATTCATGCAGACAAGGATGCTGCAACTCATATAAACAATATAATTAATTTTCTTATTAGATTAAATTTCTGATTTGAGCTTAATTTACTTAGTAATTTGAGCTTTGATTTTGCTAGAATTATTTAAGTCATTTTTAGACACTACACAATTTAAAAGATTTCGATTTCGAGTAAATTTTAATGTTACAATTTAATTAATGGTTTAGAGGTCATTAATTTTAAAATTTTGTTTTTCTTAATATTATTTTAAGAATTAACTTAACCGTCACAATTAAACTAGGTCTGGTATTTCTAGGTTGTTACACATATATTCAGATTGATCGATCAACGATAAATTGGATGGCTCACATTGCATGTCGTATGAGGGGATAATTATTTTCTATAAATTAGACATGAACTACCTTAGACTTCCAAATATATCTACCTAGATTTCAAAATATATTTAATTTTTAAACTATTTTACTTTATATAAATAATAGTGTAAAAAAATTGACCCTATTTTCCGCATTTTAAAAAACTTTAAAATGTGGCCACGGCTTTTAATTTATAGAAAATTGATTGCTGCCATATCTAGTTTTACCATCCCTACCATCGCTAAATATAAAGTGAACATATACAGCAAATAAAGTAAACATATAGACGATCTAAGTGAACACATAAAAACAAATAAGTTCAATGAAAATAAGTTGAATATGCATGTAAACTTCTGAACAAGTGATGACGACACTTATTTGTTTGTACGTGTTCACTTAGATCGTCTATATGTTCATCTTATTTACTGTATATGTTCATTTTGTATTTAGCGATGGCTGGGATGGTATATTTGCCGATGGCACTTATAATTCCTGTAATTTATATCTTAGATTATTATTATTATTATTATTATTATTATTATTATTATTATTATTATTATTATTATTATTATTATTATTATTATTTTTATTATTTTTATTATTATTATTTGATTTCATTTATTTTAAGACTAGTTAATTTACTCTTCCATATCTATTCGTCTCCCAATATTATATTTCTAAATCAAGTAGTAATTAAATATAATCTTTTTAGTATGTGAATATATTTGTTATACGAACAGTGACATGTTGATTATGGTGCCTTTTTTTTGCCTAATTAAACTTTGTATATTGATTTAAATGTTGAATTACATACTTTATGTAGGTAAGTAGGTTGCATCGTCTTTATGCTTAAGTTAATATTTTCTTGGTCATCTGTGTCATTTCTTTGCTATCCACATGCAATAATTTGCGGAAATGATATACACCATCCAACAAACAACCATCCAACTGGTCCAGGGAGCCGAAAATAGACTTAAAAATTCTGATTTTCGCATGCTGACGTTAGCTGACGTCATCAATTTTTTTTTTTATCAATTTTTGAAATTTTTTTTATGTGCTGACGTCATCAAATATACTAATTTAAGGATTCAGTTAAAAATTTTAAGGGATGAATTAAAGTATGTATGTGTTCAGTTAGATGCACCAATAATTTAAAATTTTAGTTTTTTTATGTTAAGTTAAATACGTTAAGGGATGAACTTAAAGTTTCTATGTGTTCAGTTAGTTGCAGCAGAAATTTAATTTCGTAGTCTTTGTGTTCAGTTAAACTATTTAAAGGATCAATTAAAATTATTTATGTGTTCAATTAGATGTGCTGGTAATATGATGTTTTAATAACCATGCAATAAAGTAAACAATGATCATTTATTAAGAATAATATCCATTATTTCAACAAACTGAACAATTCTTATAATAATAACATCTATTAATAATAACACAAATCCAATATAATTTTAACCACTACAAGCTAAACACACTTCATCAACTCCTTCGATTCCTTCCGCATAATTCTTCTCACCATGTCCTATAATTCCTACACAAATAAAATAAAATACAATTAAGTTCAATTACTAATTAAGTGCTCTTATCATATTTAATCATTTCAAGTCATGTGAGTTTCAAAAAAATAAATAACGAAACAAGTTGATTCCTTACAAATACTAATTGAACACATATTAAAACAAGATGGCCCCTTAAAGAACTGAACAATATAATGAAACAAGATGATGTTTCAATTATTTGTATGATGATGTTTCAACTATTCCGTCTGCATTGGAACTATTACAATGTTGGAGATACGAAAATTCCAACAATATTAGCAAAAATTCTAGCCTACGGGCGTATTTTACTGTCAAAAAAAGAAAAAAGCAAAAATTCTGAGATTTAAACCAGTGAAAATTGACTTCAAAATGGCTTAGTGCAATTTTGACACCACAATTCGTCAGGAACCCAACCCCACCCAAAACACAAAATTAAACCTCCACTACCATAAAATTAATCCCAATCTAGACCTATAATAACTCTTTGCAATTAAAGAGACAAAGAAAAGAAAAAGGATCATGCATATAGTGTTATAGTACCAAATCCAGTAAGGCAATCCTTGAACCAACAAAATGTCATGATTGCACCAAAATCCAGATACTGGGACCCACTTCTCCTCCTCTATCATGTTGCCACGTCACCCACCGCACCTTTCACCACGGCCACCACCAAAGCCGCATCCGTTATTGTCGTTTTCTTGGATTATGGTTTGGGATGTGGGAGAAGGTATTGAGCCGTCGCAGGACAGAGTGCGAAGGTACTGAGCCGGTTCTGTAGTTGTCTTTCCCGGATGCCGATGACGTGGCGAGGTCGCAAGGAGGGCAGGCGGCGAGAGGAGGTGGAGAAGGGGAGAGAGAAAGGCGCGAGGGGTAGAGGATGGAAGAGAGGGTTAGGAGGGGAGAAGGAGAAAGGGAGAGACGGAAAAGCGGAGGCAAGAGGTGAGAAGGCGAGATGGTATTGACGGAAAGGTGTGAGAGGTCGTGTTGGATGGTTTTGAATCTTTTGATATACCCGCTGGGGAGACGCGATGGGGAGAGACACTATTTGATGTGGATGGTTGGATGGAAATAAGGTGGATGGTAAATACCAATTACCAATAACTTGCTTCTTTAGTTCTTGCTCAAAATTTTAAAATTTTCATTTTTGGTTTTTTTTTTCCGTGGAAGTATTTTCATTTTAGGAGAGCGGATAATTTTAGTTTCGGTAAACTGGTTTGTATTAATAATCTTGTTAACTGCTGTTAATTAGTGGCCAATGAAATAATATTTATTTATTATTTATTTTTTCTGTGTAGGAAGGCACACATTATCAGTTATGCCAGGATAAATCTAAGAAACAAAAGAAATGGGAGGAACCTCTGCGAGGGTTGGGAGCAATGTCCCTTAAAAAATCATTTTCCATCATAAAATTGCTACGATGTAGAGGAATATGACCAGTGTATATTTTCTCTAATGTAGAATCACGCATTCTATATAACCATGCTCTGATCTTCTCTTTATTTGTGCTTTGATCAGTCGAAAGCAAACCCAAATTTTTTTCAGTTTCACCTTGACCTCCTTCTATTGAGTATATGTGCTCTGAAAGTGTGGAAAAGGGAGTGTGAATTTGAAAGCTGCCATAATTAGAAATATGTTTTTCAATATTAGAAAGTCCCTCTCAGAATAGTACAAAATACCTACACTAAGAGCAAACTGACAGAGAACCTTTTGGGATTATCTATCCTTAACTAGAAAAAGCAAAAAAATATATATAGTCTCTAAAAGAAACATTTTTACAAGATATAATATGACTTCATGAGATTTGCAGCTGTGGTAGGGTTAGCGGTGGGGTAAAAGATTTGCAGCTGTTTGGAGAAGCTCTTTTCCTCAAGCTGGTGTGGTCACCGATGGCAGATGATGACAAAGCATGGGTACAAATTTGTAAAGCCAAGTACTTCCCTGTGGTAGGGTTTTGGAGGGCTAAAAAGGGGGGCAGTGGTAGTAGAATGTGGGGCCAGATTGTAAAGATGAGAGAGTTTTTAAAGAATGATGTTACTTGGCAATTGGGGACTGGTGAAATTGTAAATGTGCTGTCCCAACCATGGTTTCAGAATTGGACAGTTCAGCATGAGGCGACACACAATGACAGAAAAATGAAAGTGAGATCCTTAATTGAAGAGCAAAATGGTAATTGGCAATTGCAAGAACTGACAAGACTCTTCCAACCTGATCAAGTTCAATGCATACTTAATTGATGAAGAGGGCAATAAAATTTTTGCCAATACACTTTGGGAGATTTGGAAGAGAGGAACAAAGCAGTTATAGAAAGAGGCCAGGCCACTTTAAACCGCATGCTGTTATGCAAAGAATAAAAACAGCCTCAGAAGGTACTTCAGTTCAGATGAACATGGAACCCACAAATACAAAAAGGTTTAATGAGGATAAGTATGAGTTTTATAGTAGTGGCTGGCGAGTATTAATTGATGCATCTTGGGATTGAAACCAATTTGTAACTCAACGATTGAGGATCATGGCCATTTTATTAAATATGAAGTTATTGGAATTATACCTTGTGTTTGTGTTTGTGTTTGTACGAGAAGAGCGCACAGAGACGGTCTAAACGAAACGCAAAAGAGAAGCCTCCGGTACAGAAGAGATGGTCGTGACAAGGGGGACCCACTCCGCATGAAAATTGCCATGGCTGGGTTTTGGGTTTTGGGTTTTGTTTTTATAGCGCTGTGTCCTGTGAGCCTGGGAGTCGGATTCTCTGGTCGTTTTTTACAAACGACCACCTGGTCGTTTTCGATCTGGACCGTCTGATTTAATCTCAACGGTTAACATTTTTTTGGGCCTATAAATCGTGGTACTAGCACGGGGCATCCATAGCCATTAAGATTAAATCAGACGGTCCAGATCTAAAACGACCAGGTGGTCTGCCGACCAGAGGATCTGGTTCCTGTGAGCCTGTGAGGCTGTGTCCAGCCTAGCCTAAGAAGTAAGAACTGAGGACTGAGTCACTGAGGCCGAAAAATTTTAAAATAGTATTAAATTAATATATTATATTAAAAATAATATCAATATAATAATATTTTTTTAAATAGTATCACTAGATCGGAATCTCGGATTCCGAACGTAAGATCGGATTCCTGGATTCCGAGCTTAGCTAAAATCGGAATCCGAGATTCCGATCTTAGCTTTTTAATTTTTTTATATATTATTTATTTATTTATTTATTTAATTTATTAATTAGTTAAATAATTAGAAAAATAGATAATATATTATAAAAATATTGAAAAAATATGGAAAAAATCAGGAATAATTAAATTAAATTTTATATGTAATTTAGTATTTTTTGAGGAAATTAAATTTATTTTCATTTTAATTAATTTATTTAATTAAAATATAAATTTTTATAACTTATTATTTAATTAAATGAATTGTACCATTTAGAAAGGATTATAAATTTTCAGAATTTGCAGAGATACAAAGGCATAACCCTTTCAGAATGTTCAAAGTTTTATTAATTTTTTCTGCATTTGCAGGGATACAAAGGCATAATTTGAACATTAAAACTTTAAACATGCTTAGCTTTTGATAGGAAGGTCCGTTTGGGGCGATCGAGCACAATCCGGAAAGCTGGCGACGAGATCTACACAAGTTACAGGTAACGACCATTTTCGAAGCAAAAAAACTCTCTCTGGACCTTCAAAATCCACTTTGAAAGTTTGCAAACCTAAAAACCACTATAAACTACTAAAAATGTTTTTAAAATCATAAATTAATCATTAAAAAGAGAAATGCAGTAAATCAAGTGAATTTAGTCTTTCTTCTCCGTCTCAGTAAAATATAAATCTCGTGTGATTCCTTTCTAACGCAATCCAAAAAGTGCTTCCTTGATCATGAGACTCGATATGATTGTTTAATATATAATATGAAAATAATATATAGTTATATACAGAGGACGACATCCGGGACGCATATCAAATGGTTTTTTAAAATTTATAATTTTAATTTAAATTAATTAAAAATTTATACTTAATTATTCATTTTTAATTAAATAAATAAATTAAATTTATATTTAATTAAATAAATTAATTAAAAGGAAAATAAATTTAATTTTCCAAAAAAATACTAAATTATATATAAAATTTTGTTTAATTATTCCTTATTTTTTTATATTTTTTCAATATTTTTAGAATATATTATCTATTTTTCTAATTAATTAACTAATTAATTAACTAATTAATAAACTAATAAAAGGAAAAAAAATTAATTTCCCCAAAAAATACTAAATTACATATAAATTTTAGTTTAATTATTCTTGATTTTTTCCATATTTTTTCAATATTTTTACAATATATTATCTATTTTTCTAATTATTTAACTAATTAATAAATTAAATAAATAAATAAATAATATATAAAAAAATTAAAAAGCTAAGATCGGAATCTTAAGGTCGGAATCCGGGATTCCGATCTTAGCTAAGATCGGAATCCAGGAATCCGATCTTTCGTTCGGAATCTGGGATTCCGATCTCGTGATACTATTTAAAAAAATATTATTATATTGATATTATATTTAATATATTATATTAATTTAGTATTATTTTTTAAAATTTCGGGTCACTGAGGTGAGTCCCTGTTCATACGGCCTCGTCGCTTTTGCCGAAATTTAAAAAATAATATTAAAATAATATAATCCAATAAAATTAATATAAATATAATCAGTTTAATATAAATAGTATCGTAAGATCGGAATCCTGGATTCCGAACGTTAGATCGGATTCTGGGATTTCGATCTAACGTTAGATCGGATTCTGGGATTCCGATCTAACGTTAGATCGGAATCCTGGATTCCGAACAGTGCTGTAACAGCAAATTTTGTCGTTTTTCATGGTTTTATTGTACTTCTATTATAACATTAATTAAATATATAAAATTTTAATATTAAATTAATATATTATAAAATTTTTGTCGTTTGTTTAGAACCGAATTTTTTATATTTTGAAGAATGTTAATATAATATAATTCTATATTATGAATTATATTTTAATATTTAAAGTTTTGATATTAATTTTATATGGATGGTGTTATTTTTAATATTAAAAATTTTCAATTATGTTTAATGTTGTACATAATAAGTACATAATACTTTATGTAATAATTTATTTATGGCAATAATTATAATATAAACTTATAATTAAATATTAGATTTATTTCATTTAATTCATAATATAAAAATACAGGAATTATAAGTGTCATGATCGGCAAATATACCATCCCAGCCATCGGTAAATACAAAGTGAACATATACCGTAAATAAGATGAACATATAGATGATCTAAGTGAACACTTACTAACTTATTTTTATAGAACTTATTTGTTTGTATGTGTTCACTTTGTTTTATGTATATGTTCACCATTAGAAGAAGAATTGAATTTTGTAACCATAATATAGATTAGCACACTAAAATAAAAGAAAGGGAAAAATACATGAAAATCATAATATAGATTAGCACACTAAAAAAAGAAGAACTACAGAGGACAACGACCCACAACCACCTATCTCTTTGGAGGAACTTCAATCTGGTAGGCGTGCCAACACGCATAGACGAACAAGTACAAGGAATAGAGCTCCGCCTTCAACAGGTAACCGAGGTGAAAGTTCTTTTTCCAGGGAGCCAGTTCAACCTGGCCGAAGTTCTGTTAGCGTAGATCCACGAACTCAAAGTCGTATTAGTCTTGGTATAGGAGGAAATGAACCACGCCGAAATTCCATTAGCGTGGATCCACGCTCAAGTTCTGCTAGGTATGTCACAAGTCAGGGGACATCAATTACAAGGGATAGTCAAGGAGCATCGAGTAGCAGAGCACAAACCGGAATACGTGGTGGAATTTTACGTCTTGGCACAAGAATAACTAATTTTGCAAGAGGAGGAAGAAAATAATTGTAATTTTTGTGGTGATAATGTAATATTTAGTTGAATTGTACTTTTATGTGATGTGAAAAATAATTGTAATATTTGTAATACTAAGTTGAATCCAGAGCTGTTTTTTCAGTTGAAAGTGTGATTATCTTGGTCGTTTGTCATTTTTGTTTTGAACAAATGGTATGCCTAAAAATTTTGAAATTTAAGTTTAGGAAAATTGGTCCGCCAATTAACAGCTCAGTATTTTTGTTAGAATTTTTCAGAGCGAATTTCATATTTTTGTAGCGCCATACTTTTCGAATCCAGAGCTGTTTTTTCAGTTCAAAGTGTGACTATCTTGGTCCTTTATCATTTTTGTTTTGAACAAATGGTACGCCTAAAAATTTTGAAATTTAAGTCTAGGAAAATTGGTCCGCCATTTAACAGCTCAGTATTTTTGTTAGAATTTTTCAGAGCGAATTTCATATTTTTGTAGCGCCATACTTTTCGAATCCAGAGCTGTTTTTCAGTTCAAAGTGTGACTATCTTGGTCCTTTCTCATTTTTGTTTTGAACAAATGGTACGCCTAAAAATTTTGAAATTTAAATTTAAAAAAATTGGTCCGCCAATTAACAGTTCAGTATTTTTGATACAATTTTTCAGAGCGTATTTCGTATTTTTGTAGCGCCAAACTTTTCAAAATCTTAATTATTAAAAGCAAAAAAAATAAAAAATAAATAAATTAATTACACATAAATTTTCATATGAATTTTTCTTATTTTTCCGTATTTTTAAAATAATTTTACAATTTATTATCTATTTTTCTAATTAATTAAGTAGTGAATAAACAAATAAAAAGACAAAAAAATACAATATAATTAATAAATTACATATATATTTACATTTTATTTTTCCTGATTTTTTCAGATTTTTTAAATATTTTTTCAATATTTTTCCTATTTTTAAATTTAATTAACTAAATTAAAAACAAATAAACTAAATAAATAAAAAATTAAATAAATAAAAAAAATAAAAAAACTTACTGTGCTCGCGGAAAGGAGCGTCCAAGCGAGAGCGATATAAACTAAACGTTAGATCGGAATCCAGGATTCCGATCTAACGTTAGATCGGAATCCCAGAATTCGATCTAACGGTAGATCGGAATCCCAGAATCCGATCTAACGTTCGGAATCCAGGATTCCGATCTTACGATACTATTTATATTAAACTGATTATATTGATATTAATTTTATTTGATTATATTATTTTAATATTATTTTTTAAAATTTCGGTCGCTTTTGACTTGACAGAAGACTCCATTTGTAGAAGGTGACAGCCTAGTCTGAGGAGGCCAGGAGCTGGAGCCCAGTACTCAGAGGGCAGGGCCCAAAACCTGTTTGATCAATAATGTTGAATTTGAATGCTTCAAATTCAAATGTTGAACAAAATTAAATTCCTTCCTAGTTTAATTACAGCCATTGTTGATAAGCGAAACATCTTTTATATCGTGCGTTTATTAATTTGGAATCAATTTCACAAACCTTTTGAAGGTTGAAAAATCTCACTGGCCGAGCATTGAAATTCTAAACTTCTTGAAATCATCATGCTTGTAAATTTTCACTAGTAAATATCCCATTATTTCATATCGTAGCACCCCAACCCCATCATATGTAATTCCCTCAAACCCTGACATGAGGTCGCTGTACGCCGGGCCCTTGTCGTGCCATTTGCACACACACGCACACACTCTATATTTTAAGGCACTGGTTACGTAATTTATTATACTTAATACTTGTATGCTATTATTTACTTTTTAATTTTCGAATTGTTTTAATACTACGATGTATTATTTTTACTTATATGTGGTGCATTTATTTTATTTTGTTCTGAACAAATTAACTATCCATGTTCTTAGATAATTTTATTATTAAAATAATTAATTTGATGTTTAAAATTATGGTCCAGCAGTGCACTTAGGGGCTTCTTTGGAGCATAAAGTTTGGGGCCTCATCCTATGGACTAGAATAAGATGGTCCCAAATTTAGAAACAAAAAGTTAGAGTCGGAACTCGGAACTCTTGATACATTCGGAAATTCGGCTAGCTTTAATTGCGCATGTCCAAAAGGAAATCATTGTTGTAACTTGTAAGAAAAAAACAAAATTATTTTTTTTAACATTCGATTAGCTATCTAGAAAAGAGATAATTGGATAAGCACAATAAGTTTAAACATGAAGGGTAATCATAACTTCCAGAATAACGCAAGTTGTTACTTGTTGATTTGGTTTGTTCGACTGGACTGGAGCCCATTTGCAAAAGTCAGGCCCAAGAAAAATCTCCGACTTTACCAGTAGCGCACCTTGCGACTCTCGTGTAGTCGTGTCTCGTCCACACGGAAACGCGGGAAACGCACGAGAGACTCCGCGCGCTTCCCTTGTACTGGACTACAGTCTACAGGTGGATAATTAATAGAATAGGGAAAACAAAGGTAACAGAAGTAATTAAAAACCAATGTATTTTGTTAAATTAAAGTTGTAAATTTTCATACTTCCACAAAAAAAAATTATTGGTTTTTAATTTGTAACGTTTCTTAGAAAGATTTTGTTAATTACACGTCAGTTTATCTTCTTGACCACTATTCTCGAAGAGTTACACTGCAATACTGCATGCTACTCTAATTTCTTAATTATTACCTTTTTTGTTTATAAATCCATAAAATATTTTCACTTGCAGAGGAGGAAAATAGTTTACGGAATCGCTACTTTTGACATTTATTCATTATGGCTGTATTTGGATGTTGGGAAGTGGGAAGAATGAATAAGGAATAAAGAATTTTTTCAATAAATTTATTCCTAACCATCCAAACTCTTCACAAAAGTTATACACTTCCCAATAAATTTACCCCTTCTCAATAAATTTCTTCCCTTCTTTCTTCTTCTTACCTTATTCTCAACACATCCAAACGGAGCCTATAGTACATCTCCAGAAAACTTCTTATGATTAGTTTCTTTATTTGCAAATTCATAATTCCTTTTTCTTTCTGGAATGAGGTGAGAGAGAAGAAGGTTGTGAAATCATAAAACAAAGTTTTACACACGTTAAAAGTCCCTCCAATCCCCATTATATATGTGCTCCATCTGGATAACTACAGATTTTAAATCTAATATAAATATTTTTGGACATTCTAAGTCTTTTAGATTATTTCTAATTTATTTTAACACCATATATTTTTTCTTCCACCTTTTTCCATCGCAAAATAACATTCAAACAAAATATGAGAATCAGCCATTACTTTTATTTTTAAAGATAATTATAATATTTAACTAAAAAAAGTTGAGATATGAAAACATAGAAAGGTGATATAGCTTGACTCTGAGATTAATCATTCTATTAATATCAGATGCCATTCGCATGCACTCGATTGGAGGTCCTGAGAAAGGTTGCAGAATAAGAATCGCAGAAAGATGACATGCACCAAATTTTATTTTCTTCTGTCTTTATTTCTTTTTTTGGGCATCTGCTCGAAAATTTTCGCCAGACCATGCATGTAGACACTAACAAAATGATATCTCTACTATATTAAAAGCACCAATGGAAGGATGTAACATCTCAAGATACAACCTTTGTATGAACAATCTACACCATTAATTACTTTTAATTCATAATCTAAACCATTAATTGTTAAAACAGAAACTTGATCAGCGGTTCAGATTATATGGCAGAAGGAAAAGATATTTATTCCTTCGTTTGATCGGAACGCAACTCCGAAATAACGACCGCTAACTCCAATTAACGTGCTCCCGTTCGATTCCTTCCGAGAGCAATTTTTTTATTTTTCCTACAACATCAATTTTTCAGCGAATCTGAGCCATTTAATATTCAGCGCATCTTCATCTCTTTCTTCTAAAGTCTAAACCCTAGCCTACGGCCCTACGGGCTTTCTTTCAAAAAAAAAAAAGTCTAAACCCTACGGTGGACTACAAATCGTCCGTCACCTAACGACCGATCGCCACGCCCACCCAACGACTCACGGATTGCCACCTCAGCCCTGATGTGCATACAACCTTCGCTCCTCATCCAGCCTTCTATCGACTACCTCCTTCTAATAATGGGTCCCACCGGTCAGCCCACTGATGCACCGAGTTCAAGGTTGCCCAATGAAACGGGCTCAAAAGCTCTTCAATTTCGATTTTGAAATTCAAAAATGACATTGTTTCAATTTTGATTTTGTAATTAGAATCTTGAAAGCATACCCCTTTGCCTTATGTTCCTATTTAAACTATGGGATGAGTCTGAACAGTTGCATCAAGTCTTGTGACATAATTCCGATCGAGAAGAATCTCCCTCTCACCTCCTATCCTTACTACGAGTTTGCCTTCCTCAACCTCGATTATTCTCACTCTCGTGAAGTTCCATCAGCCCATCCATGGTCGTTTGATCCACACTGCCACACCCACCAATTCAGTCTAGACTAAAGGAAGGTGTGCATCGATGAGGAGAAAGGTATTGCTCCATGTTCTCTCTTTTTCGTTCGAAATTTTTTTTAGAACAAAGTAACTTTTAGATTTCAGATCTTGTCTCTCGCTCATAACCTAATCGAGTGCCTCTTCCTTGAAAATGTCGGTCCAGATAATTTGAGAATAAGTGTGTGGTTCCTTGAGACAGCATATGGCCGTGCCACCCACTGTTGGTATCTATAGGGAACCAGTAATCTATATTTAACTCATACTCATAAAAGGCAGTAAATTCGTTGATACAAATTAGTAATTGAATATGATTTGTACCAAATCAGTTGATAAGGTACTAAGCCAGTTCAGATGCAAAAGTGAGAAAAGAAAGATAATATCAATATTGATCTTGTATGAATCCCAATTTAGGGGCATAAAGAATCCAGTAGGTTGTTAGTCATATTTAGTGGTAAATAATTATATAATCCAAAATATTAGAAGCATTATGAATTTCTATTAGTGCTTCATCATTTGATAATAATTACTTTTTGTTTCATGCATTACCTATATGGGACGCTGATCTTTAGGTAGTTATTTGGTGTAAGATTGGTATAGTAAGAGTTGTTGACCCTTCTGAAGCTGGGCTTGTCATAAATGCATTGCAAAAGAAGAATCAAAATTGAACTTCCATACTGAATACACATCATCACTATGACCATCCTGGTAGGAATCTTGAATTAAAAGCAAAATATGGTGCCAAGGTATGTCAGTATCACTTTCCTCTGTCAAACCAATTATAAAAAGAAAAAACAAAAAACAAAAAACAAAAAACTGTGTCACGTCACTCCCTTAGTCTGTTAGGCCTCAAGTGTGAAAAAAAGATGGCCAGTGCTTTGTACAACCATAATCCATTGAAAACATGTAACATTTATATTTGGTATCTTAAACATGATAGAAACAATCTTGCACTATTATAGTACAACATATCTGTATCAATCCATAATTGATAGAAAGGAATCCTTAAGTTGTATCCAATTGTGACTTCCCATACAAAGGTGTCACCTTTTACCATCTCTAATCTTTCTTTTAATAAGTTATAGGTTCAAAGAAGGATAGAGACCGAATACCATGCATAGGCATAGAATTAGGTGATGGAGAGACTTGGATGTTTGCTGGCCATTGAGTACTTGTCATAGAAACACCTGGCCACACCAAAGGTTTCTTTTGCACCATCATCTTTCTAATGGGTTTAGGTTGTGATTTTACATCATTCCTAGAGATCTTGCTAATGTTAATGACTTTATCTGTGACAGGACATGTGAGCTATCTTTTCTCGACAGTAGAGTCATATTTACGGGTGATACGTTGTTCAGTTTATCATGCAGAAAGCTTTTCGAAGGGTCTCCTGATCAGGTTATTTTTGTATTAATTTTATTTTTCTTGTTTGATTTATCTTAAATATATATGCCCCTTAAGGATGATATTTACTGGTATTATTCGAAGATGCTATCTTCTCTTGAAAATTTGATGTCTTTGCCTGAGGATTAAAAGTTTACCGTGGCCATGAATATACACTGGTAGTGTAATTTTGCTCTTAAGATTTTTTGTTTTTTTATACATTATCATGTGTACAAGGGAGACTTTGACTATGATGTATTAATTGATCTCTTTTAAAACATAATTGCAGAGTAATTCAAAGTTTGCCTTGTCCATAGAACCACAAAATGAGGTGCTCAAAGAGTACGCAGCACATGTTGCCAGCCTACGTAATAAGAAAATGCCTACTGTAATATTTCAAATCTTTACAATTCCTTTTTAAATTTTAAGTGCAATTATCTGGTTTTTAGAGAGCTTGTGAGTTGTTGGGGGAGGATCAACCACCAATTTTGAGAGAAGATACTTCAGAGGTGCAAAATGGTGAAGAAAGATACTGGTATTATGGATATTATATCGAGTCAGTAAAAAGGACTCACAAAATGTAGACAGACAGTAACATGGTATATTAATAGCAAAGAAGAATTGGTGAGCTTACTACATTGTTCCAGAAGTGTAATGGTTTTAATTGTATCACTTTTTTACCAGTATGGTTACCATCATTAACAATTGTACCCTTGTTTAGAATTTTTGTCATATTCTGTTATAAAATTGAAAATGGTATGGTGTTGTTTGCACTTTTGCGTACTTCAACTATTTTTAAATTTTATATTAATTTGTTTCTGGTAGATACCAACCACACTTAAGAGGGAAAAGGAATGCAATCCTTTCTTGCACACGTCGAGCCTTGAGATACGAAGAGTTTTGAAAATTTCTGAGAATGCAAGTGATACAAGAGCATTGGGTGTGATCTGCCAAGCCAAGGATAGGTTTTGAAATTTTTTTTGCCATCTCAATCTGCGACAAGGTGTCATGTACAAGAGTTTTTTTTTTCTTTGGGGAAAAACGGAAGGGATTGACTGCTTGTTGTATAATGTATGATATGAGCTGTTAATAAAACTTGTATGAATGTAGATAACATCCGTGCAATTGAATGGGTTGTGCTAGAGAAAACGTATCTTTTCATTCATGTCTATTAGTATGGTTATATAAAGGTTAGTTTCTTTATTTCATTTCCTGTTAGTTATAGAATTGTTCATTTTCACCAAATTCTACGTAGAAGTGTATCACTTGAGGATGATATAACTAGGTAACAAATTTTCTATCTCGTCAGCTTGCATACAATTTAACCTTGCTAATTTTAAATTTTGTATGATGAATTCTTTCTCGTTCATGTATAATGTCAATCTAATAAATTTGATTTGATCTGATTCTCAGTCAAATCAGTAGCTTTATTGTATGATTCCAAAGTACCGTTGTCCTCCGATTACATATAAACTTCGCATTCAGAGACTCGTAATATTTTGTTATCATGTAGTAAGTTGCAGTCCTTTTGTTTATTACACCTGTAATAAAAACGATACGAGAACAAGTTATATTTTCAACTCATGTATTTAGATTACTTAAGTATTATAACCACATTAAGATAAATTCAATGCAAACAAATATTCACAGTAAACATCTATAAATCTCCTTTGTTCAGAAGGGTTTCGGACATTTATTTAACAACTCAATTATTTTCAACTCAGTATGCCAAGTAATTAACAACAAGCATATTTCAATTTGCTTATTACCATGCTTTACGTGCAAAAAGGAAATAAGAACAGATACAAAATAAAGATGCAATCCGAGAGCAGATTATCATTCGCAGGAGAGGAATCGTAGTCAAAATGAAGCATGGTTGTCATCAAGTTACTATTTTGAAAAATCGATATCCATTATCATATTTCTCCTTTAACATTTGTAGCAATATTTTACATTTTTGTGTTCATTTTGAAGCATAAAAATATTTTTTCCAAAAAAAATTGTCCATTGGGCGCAATTACTGTGTTTAAATCGATGAATATTGTTGTTACCTTGATCAAGAAAACGTTGACTTTAAATATTGAAAATAAAAATATATATGTCAATTACATTTTTACATTGAAAATAATATTTTTCGTCTATTCAAGTTCGCCCACACATTGGGTGGGCACTGCTGCTAGTATCTATAAATACTCTAATTCTAGGGGTGTTTTATACAGTAACACACCGTTCATCTTCAGCCGTCCATCCTTATGTTGGGTGTGATGGATGGACAGATTTTATCAATGGGTGGGGGGATGGAGGGTCCCACCACATGGTGCTATTTTTAATCCGTAATATTTTTTTGCTACAATAGGAAAATCCCTTTATACAAGGAATGTAAATGGTGTATAGCCGTATAGGCACGTGGGACAAAAAGAAACTTACAAAGTCCAAACCATAAGCATTTCAGAATCTCTTCTCCCTGTTACTATCTCCGTTTTCTACCCCAATGGACTTCCTTCATTTGTTTTATTGGACAAAAATAATACATCAATTTTTTAAATTATTTAGAGACCTTTCAAAATTTATTTCAGGATTAAATTTAAATGCATGAACAAAAAAGAATCTATTGATATAATTTGTTTCAATCATAGACTTCTAAAATATTTTAAAAATATATTTTAAGTTTCATAATATTTAATTTCACAATTTAAGAAAAGTAATCATGTTTCAAATGTTTGGGGTGTTGATCATGGATTTATTTTTACATGAAATTTTACTTACATACTTAGAAAATTATAATAAATTAAAAAATATAATTATTTGTTATAAACTTGGATAGTAATTACCATTAATTTTTATATCTTAGAAATTTCAAAATGGTATTCTTATTTTTTATTGTGTCAGAACTTTCCTAAATTTTTTTTTATTAAGATGGTATTTCTACAAATATTTTGCATCATTTTTTATCATATTTTTTTAGTTGCATTTCATAAATTTGAGCATTGAAAACCAATTAAAATATGCATGCTACTTATATTGAAATAGATATTAGTTCATAAGTTATTCACAATCGAAATTAAAATAAAATAAAATTTTGATCGCACAACGCTCACGATATGCACACTAGCAACATGAATATATTCGTACGTCTACATATTTTTAGTATAAGAAAGAACTTATAATATATAATCATGTGTTTATGAATGTATATTAATATTATCAACTAGCATAATAATATTTACAAAAAATTTTAAAAATATAATTACAATTAGTGAATTCTTAATTAAAAGAATAAAGAATTATATTTGTGGGGTCCACTTATGTCCATCTTTTATCGCGCGAAGCGCGAAATTTAGGCTAGTGTAATTCAAATTGAGGAGAGAATTTAAATATTTTCTCTCTCTCTCGGACAAAAAATTCATGAAAATAGCGAGCCTTTGATTTGTTCTTTGTGCGTTGAAACTTATGAAATATATATATATATATATATATATATATATATAGAGAAAACATATCGTGCATACTAATGTACGGAAGCTTCGGTGCATACTGATCCGATTTCTTAGATCTGCTTCAAAATGACCGATCCAAACCGTTCAATATTATCTTCTTGTTATAATCTCCTTACCGACCAAATTTTATATTTTTTCGAAATTTTTAAGTATTTTTTTCAAATTTTCAAAAATCGCTAATCTAATTTTTTCTGAACCGTTCAAAAATAGCAGTTTTTAAAAATCCGAAAAAAATACTTAAAAATATCGAAAAAATGTAAAATTTGGTCGGCAAGGAGATTTCAATAGGGAGATCATATTGGACGGTTTGGATCGGTCATTTTGAAGCAGATCCAAGAGTTCGGATCAGTATGCACCGAAGCTTCCGTACATTAGTATGCACCATAGGTTTTCTCTATATATATATATATATATATATATATATATAGAGAGAGAGAGAGAGAGAGAGAGAGAGAGAGAGAAAGCCTTCAATCAAAGCGCTTTGACCGGAGTCTCAGTTAAACCCCGTCGGTTTTCAATTTTGAAAGTTCAAACGACCGATCCGAATCATCAAATATGATCTCCATATTGAAATCTCCTTGCCGACCAAAATTTTCATTTTTTGAATTTTTTAAGTATTTTTTTCGGATTTTTAAAAACAACAATTTTTGTAGGGTTCAGAACAAATTAGATTAACGATTTTTGAAAATCCGAAAAAAATACTTAAAAAATTAAAAAAAATGAAAATTTTGGTCAGCAAGGAGATTTCAATATGGAGATCATATTTGATGGTTCGGATCGGTCGTTTGAACTTTCAAAATTGAGAACCGACGGGGTTTAACTGAGACTCCGGTCAAAGCGCTTTGATTGAATCCATTCTCTATATATATATTGTAGGGATTTCTAAATAATAAAGAAGTCATTTTTCAGATATATAGGCTGTGTAGTAAATATAATTCAAACCTTTTAAATTTCATCATTAATTCATATATAATTAATGTTATAATATCTAAAATTCATGTAATTCATCAAACTTCTAATTTTCACCATGATATATATTATTATATATTGATTTATTTTATTTTACTTCGTAACTTCTTATTAATTGTCCACTATTCTCCATCCCTGAATAAGGGCAATATATAGGAGCGATGCTTTCTGAACATGTATTCATTGAATATGTACCCTTGATTCCTGGTATGAGGTCCCCATTAAAAAAAAAAAGAAAAGAAAAATGGTATGAGGTCACTAATTGCGAAAATGTTATTTTGGTTTTATCTTATTTTACTTTTGAATAAAATATTTTTCAAATTATTTAATATTGGATGTATTTGTACGGGTTTAAATGAACTAATGATGTAACTTTCTATTAGACAATTATTATTGTTCATAGACAAATAATTTTGTCCAAATATTCAATTTGGTATTTAAATTATTTGGTTCATATGAATAAAAAGCAAGTTCAAATTGCGGACTTAAAATTATGGTATTGTGCAACGCTTGGATCTAAATATGTAAGTGATAATACGGACAGGATAAGATGGGTTAGATATTTGAAACGAAAACTTTATGTAGACTCAACTAGTCTGAACGTAGTACATTTTTATTCTATATGATGCGTTTGGATTGCTTGAGAATAAAATTAGGACTGTAAAAAAATATTAATTCTAGATGGCCGAAAATAAATTTAGGATTAGTTCTTCAGAATAAAAAATTTTATTCCTGAACATTTCAGAAGAATTTTTTTTTTTTTAGATTTCAAATGTTACTTATAAGTAGTCTAAAATTCAAAATAAAATTTTAATTCTAGTGTGTTTGAGTCATTTTTTTTAAATCCCGATTAAAATAGTATTGAGACCATTTTTTAATAGAAGATCATCCTAACACGTTAGGAATAAAACTTATTTCAGATTTATGACCACTTGAAATTAGTATTCTTAATTTAAAAAATATTATTCTGTATAACTAATTTCAATTTTATTCTCAAGCTAATCTCAATTTTTATTCTCAAGCTATCCAACACATCCCCTAAAAGTATAAATTTAAGGGACCAGTATCCTTTGTTGGCCTTTTAAGGTCATCAGAATGACAATCTTTGATCCGAACCGTCTGATCTATTTTCGATGGTTAAATTTTTTTGGACCTATCAATTTGGATTGAAAGTTAGCATTATGCTGACCTTTTAGATTGAAGGTTAGGAGGATGTGATTCCTAAATTTAAGTGGTCATGAAAACTTGAATGAATTTTTATTCCTAAGTATGTTTTCAATCATTTTTTTAATTCAAATTAAAAAGTGATTCTAATAATTTTTTAATTCGGATTAAAAAATGATATAAATATTTATTTCAGATTCGAAACCACTTAGAAATAATACTCTAAATTCAATAAAAAATTCCTCTCGACCATTTAGAAATAATACATTAATGGTAATTTCTTTAAGCAATCCAAAACCGTACCCTAGAAATAACTATATTAGTCAGACATCCCTAAAAAAATGAGACAGTACAGTTTTTTTTTTTTTTTATAGCTATCTAGAAAGGGGACAATAAGATAAGCATAATTTGGTCATAAAACAAAATAAATACGTAATATCGGCAGAATTACATGAATTCTCCACGAGGCACGAGCACTGTCCGTTACAAACTTTTCGAAAACGGTTCTCGGAGGTTGGTGAGGTCCTTTAACGCTGCTCACTCACTGAACTTTTTATTTTGTCATCTTGTGGTGCCGTGTGTGCTTGAACTAAAGTCTGACCGAAATTATTTTAAAGAAGAATTTGTGTCTATAAAATTTTAATAGAAAGAATGATTTATTTTTTATTTTAATAAGAAGCAAGTAATTACGCGTTTTATAACCGCGTTATTCTCTCTCACCTAATTATCCGTTCATAAAACGGAGAGAAAGAAATAGCGCGTTTTACGAACGGGTAACAAGGCTATTTACCCGTTTTATAAACGCGTTATTACAGCCTTTTAGCTAACCGCAAAATATGGGACAATGAATCCTAGAAGAAAGAGCTGAAGTGGGTTGAAGAAAATTTCATATTCTGTCCATAGTCCCGTCTCACATTAATACATGTGAACCAAAATAATACAGTATGTAGTCTAATAATATATGACTATGGACTACAACGTATTAGATACACCAGCCTCATTGAAGAACTCAGAAAATATTTCAATAGTGAAGGTAGGGTCCACTGGTGTTATTTAGGTGGGATGCATATCCGTATAAGCAGTGTAATGAAATAATAAAATAAATTTGACAATAGTATTTGTTGATGTTGCCAATATATTTATAAAATCCATTCAAATAAAGTTAACATAGTAATTTTAAAACGTGCACCTAATTATTTTAGCGTGCATCTAATAAGCATAATTGAATTACTTTGACTAAAATTATTTTTATTTTACGTTACATAGAATATGGAAGCAGTTTTATAATAAATTAGTACCATAAATCACATTGAATCATATCGTTTTATAATAAATTATATTATTACATTGAGGATTGCTAAAATACTATGCATAGCACGGATGACCTTCGTGCTACGGATTCGTTCTTAAATTTCATGCTTCAAACAACCGATCCAAACCGTTAATTATCTTCTACATGTTGAAATCTTATTAGAAACCAAAATTTATATTTTTTTGAATTTTGTTATTATTTTTCTCAGATTTTTTTAAATCACTGTTATTGAAGGGTCCAGAATTTATTAGATTAAGTATTTTAAAAAATATGAGAAAAATAGTAAAAAAATTTAAAAAAATGTAAAATTTGGTTTCTAATGAGATTTCAATATGAAGAAGATAATGAACGGTTTGGATCGGTTATTTGAAACATGAAATTCAAGAACGAATCCGTAGCACGAAGACTATCCGTGCTATGCATAGCATTTTAGCAATCCTCTTATTACATTTTCATAAATTTTTATACGTGTGAATAATAAATATATTTAAACAATTATTAAGATTATTAAAAAATATGGTAAATTTTGCAATTATTTTTTTGAAAATTTTGCTGTTGACCAATTATTCAAGTCCTGTTTAAAGCTCTTATTAATTGCAATCATATTATTTTAGACGAAGATCTTGATTTCCGCTCATATAAAAAAAACTGATCTATTGCAAAATTTACCATATTTTTTTAATAATCTTAATAATTGTTTAAATATATTTATTATTCACACGTTTAAAATTTTATGAAAATGTAATTATATTATTTATTATAAAACGATATGATTCAATGCGATTTATGATACTAATTTATTATAAAACTGCTTCCATATTCTATGTAACGTAAAATAAAAAAAAATTAGTCCAAATATTTCAATTATGTTTATTAGATGCACGCTAAAATAATTAGGTGCACGTTTTAAAATTACTATGTTAATTTTAAATATATTGGCAAGGGCTGCCAGGTTTGAATGGATTTTGAAAATATATTGGAGAAACCTGGCAGCCCTTAGACTACATACTGTATTATTTTGGTTCACATGTATTAATGTGAGACGGGACTATGGACATAATATGAAATTTTCTTCACCCACTTCGGCTCTTCCTTCTAGGTTTCACTGTCCCATATTTTGCAGTTAGCTAAAAGGCTGTAATAACGCGTTTATAAAACGGGTAAATAGCCTTGTTACCCGTTCGTAAAACGCGCTATTTCTTTTTACTCGATTTATGAACAGGTAATTAGGTGAGAGAGAATAACGCGGTTATAAAACGCGTAATTACTTGCTTCTTATTAAAATAAAAAATAAATCATTCTTTCTATTAAAATTTTATAGACACAAATTTTTCTTTAAAATAATTTCGGAAAGTCTGAACTGAGTGCGTTGGGTAGTGGGACTGTACTGTGGGAGGAAGACGCAGACGCAGTGCGTGATGGCACACGCACTTGGTATTTGGTATTTGGTAACACGAAACGACAACTACTTTGCGAGAGTGATCAGGTTTCTACCCACCAACAGCTTTGTACGACCTTATACAAATACAATTGTATTTCTCTTCGGCCCGTGGTCACAGACTCACAGGGACTGAAATCCTCTACAGCCGTATATGCTGTAGCCTGTAGATGTCTCCAGTCGGCACTTTTTTTTTTTAACAAAATTTTAAAATTTTAAAATTAAAATGATGAATCTAAACCGTTGATTTTGTTCAATTTTACGAGCGATGCGTTTTCATATAAATTTATAAATTTTGGAGTTGATTTGATACTTGATTAAGTGATCAAATGATGGACGTATTAGAATTAATCAGTGATAGTTAACCAGATTCGTTCATTTGTTGACCACTTGATCTAGTATCAAATCAACTCCAATATAAAATTTATATGAAACTGCATCGCCCGTAAATTTGAACAAGATCAACGGTTTGGATTCATCATTTTAATTTTAACATTTTTTAATTTTGCAAAAACTTGTCCGTGGGGGTGGGGCTAATTTATTTTATTATATTTAATTATTATAAATTAAGTGAGAAATAAAAAAATATTTTTAATTTTGCAAAAACTTGTCCGTGGAAGTGTAAATTATGTTTGCTTGATTACATAAGTACATTAAGTGAATAAATTTTTATATTTTTATCACAAACTTATTAATTATTATAATAATTAATAGTACATGGATGATGACGACGATGATAATAATATTAATAATTATAATAATTATTATTTTGATTAAAAAATTAATAGGGTTACACTACTATTTTTATTTCGTGGTTACAGTAAGATTAAATATGGAATAAATAAATTACTTCACAGCTAGAGCTTGCAATTTGAGTTAAGAATCGTCATATATTATTATTTAGCAAATAAATAAATTAGTCTTAATATACTAACTATTAAATTGTTAAAAACAATAATTTATTACAATAAAAGTTATTTTTTAACTAGGTTTTTTATTTTTGATTGTTGTAATCGTCTTTAGTTAATTTTACGCACGCTGTAGCGGTGTAGCCTTTACTAGAAAGTTCCAATGGGAACCGAATTCTGATCACATCGGACGAACCGCATTCGTCCACAGAAAAAGCGCGGGAAAACGCACAGGAGAGAAGAGATGGACTGACGACTGAGCGAGAGACGGAGCCACGGAGCGGAGAGGGAAGGCAAAAGAAAAGAAAAGAAAAGAGAGATGGCTACAATACAATCCCCCCCTGATTTTGGGCCCCACAACGACCTCTCGTTCTCGAACATCTTCTCCATGGCTGGTACCTTCCCTCCCTCGGGTCTCACTTTGAAACCTATGTTTGCATTTTAGTCCCTGATAAGTTGAACAATTCCATTGATACCCTCGTTATTAGATTAGATGTTCTCATTTCTCAATACAAGGGATTTGAACTATCTTTGAATCGGGATAGACACTTGCAGCTGCCAGAAATGGATTAAATATTTGTAATCAATTGTAAAATACTTGGGGCTTACATAAGAAAAGGACAACTTTTCATTTTGTCAAACAGGTTTTGGGCACTAATGGCGACAGATGAAGTTAGTGTTTTTTTATAGAGAAATGGATGAGAAATGCGCTTAAGGGGACACCATTTGAATTGAATATGCTTCAAGGAGAGCTTATGTCTGAAAAATTCAGTGCCCAGACTTGGATTAAGGATTTCACTGAGGCGGGTGCGGGTCTGATGTTAACATCAGATGCATGTACTTGTGTGCTGTTCAAGGAATGTTTTGTGTGCGCATGGAAAGATCTGGATGCTTATGTAAGGTAAACCTATATTGTTAATCAAGAAAAAACTAATTATATCAACGTGATGATATCGCGTACAAGAAATTAAGTGTGGAAAGTTGCAATAATATATAACAAATATTGCAATGAGTATAATGATGATCAACCTAATCAGATAAGATTGAGAGATAGGTTATCAATGTATATTAGTTTTTGGCATTCATATTCAATATCATTCACATATAAATGGATATATCTACTTCTGGTACTATTTTGATGCTTTGATCCTGTCTATTGACTTTCCTAATTGATTACAATCTCCTAGTTGTTTCCTCAATATTTATATTCTTAGCCCTTTCCCTGTACATTTATGAAGTAGAAAAATACAATGGACAAAATCTTTTCTTGCTATTATTTGTCCCGCTATTTTATTCGACACTGGGGATTTTCTGTGGCTGAATCAAAGAGGAAGCAGTCTTTGTTCTCTTGCATGTGTGTATAAGGATTACATTATGTCACACAATCAATTTTGTATAAATATTGGACGTAGAATATTTAACTTTTTTCCAAACCTTTTTCGCATAACATAACTATTAATGGATCACCTAATTAGCAGTGGTACTATATAGTTAACTATTAATTTTAAATAAAAAGAACCCTTGGTGTTTTATTAAGAGAATCAAGTTAGTTTATTTGGCCATTGTATTTGAAGCAAGTCTTTTGGTTGATCCTGTCAAGAAATGTTCTGAAAGCTAGTCTTGAGTTGGCTACAATTTGGTTCAAGAAATGAAGAAATAATTTAAGAAATCGGAAGTTAAAAAAGCATTCCCTTAGAATTTAACCATGGCTGATAAGTTTCAATGTGATATTGCCAACAGCTTGATAAGGTTCAAATGGTAAAATTTGTAAAATAGGTGATCAAGCATTCTAACAAGACTAACAAGAGATATGTATTCGTACGTGGCATGAAGCAACGTTGTTTGCTTAAGAAACAACAATTGTAACCACCACCTCCCCCTACTCTCTTGTTTTGGTGAGCGTTACTATGCGGATATGACCAAATCTAAATCACCGGTTGCTCCTAGGGCATGTTTAATAAATGACACTACAGCCAATGACTAGTGGGACTTACCATCTTTCTATACTTATCTAATATGCTCCAGTTGTGGGGTTGCAACAGCCGTGAACAAATTTTTTTTTCTGCTTAGGTTGCCAAGTGTTAAAACGGTTGTCCTATAATAAACTCCTCTGTTAGAATGGGCCTATTACTCAGTTCATGAACCATGTACTACTATATTAATTTTGTCAGCCACATTTGGAAATACATTACAACTAGAACCAGTTTACCTAGTAATGAGTCTCTAGTGTTAAATATGTGAGAATAATTCCTTCCTTTAATATTCTGAAAAATCAATTAATGCATCCACTACTTCCCCTTTCTGCTCGCCACCCCACCATGACTCATATGGAGCATGGAAAACCTAGAATTGAATTCATTCACACCTTCTACTCGGGGGAGAGAGAGCTCTTTTCTCGTTTGGTCTCCTCTCTTGAAATAGATGGTGATTTAGCCTTGAAGATCATATCCTATTGGCTATGGCTTGAGGAAAACATAAATAAAGATGTAATCTACTCTATTCAATCCTTGAGTGATGATGGTCTTAAACGGATCTCTTTACTTGGAGAACAGATTTTAATTAATGCTGTTAAAAGTGACTCTTCTACAGCAGAAAAAGCCCTTTCAGGTGTCAATTATTTTCTGAAAACTGTTTGCTGTAAAGCTATGAGTGATCTCAAGGATAGAGCAGAATATGAAAAGGCCAAGAAGGCACTCCAGGAACTGGATCTAGAGGTGAGTTATTTGTAGATCTATTCTTTGTTCATATTTAATTTCTTTTTTGAGTATTAGTTTAGAGTAACTTTTTGGATGTGTTACTCAAGAAGTACAATTTTCTTTAACAAAAAAAAAAAAAAAACTACGTTGGACTGCAATTTTTTGTCGAGAGTTGTTGGTTTGATGTGAAGTTATTACGTTTCTGAAAGGAAATTTTCGCTACTAAATACTAGATGTATTGAAATTGATAAAGAGGGATTTAAAAATTTCATTTTTCACACTGCTATTTCATTTTGGCGCAGTGATGTACAAATTCATTTGCAATACGTCTCAATGCAATTCCTTTCTGAGAATTACTATGTAAATAGCTAGAAGGGACAAATAATTTTTTGCTCCTGACATTTCTTTATTAAAAGGATATAATTCTTCGGAAAACGACAGTTCTCTATTTTGGTCGGCAGCATCAGCTTCAAGCATGCACTTCACTTGAGCTTCATGAATTTTAAAAGAAGGATGCACGTGTAGATAAGAATTCAATCATTAAGTAACACGGCGACAAAAGTTTTAAAGATGATATTGAATGGAAACATCTCTTGAAATTGACTATCAGTACCAGTCAATATATCTTTTTATTTGAGGCATTCTATTTCTCGCAACTTCTAATACCAAAACCTATTATGATGCGATACTTTAAGAAGTAATCAGACAACTGAACTGCAACAATGAAGTATACATTCTTCTGTTTGTTTCAGGAATTCTTGTGTAAACCTGATCCATCATTAGCTAGTTTACACTTATCAAGTGGAGATGGCGTTGGCAGCAGCAGCTCTGCTGCTGGAGGGATGCACATGCAATTGAATAAAGTAACAAACTTACCTTGGTGTAATTGTTTTTTTAAATTTTTTACTTGCCAGAAAAAAGCTACTTCCATCTGTAGGTAAGCACTAATACGATTTCTTTCCAAATTACTTGATCTGTACTATTCAACCTATCACTCATTATTTTTACTTTTTATATTTATTGCGACATGAGCTAGTTCTCCTCTATTAACTTTGGAAAATTTGCAGGAAACATTCCGAGTCTACTTAATATGTAGCACATTGAAGTCCAGTATTTAATTTTTTGTTTATTTCAGGGTTGTCTACCAAGCATATCCAAGTCTTCTTTATCAGGGGTCTCCATATCACAAAATGAGAGTTATATTGGAGGCGACATTAGAGAAGTCAGCGGTCTAGTGCAAACCTATAATGTAAATTATTCAAAACTTTTCTTCACTTGGTACAACTTAGTTTGTTAATTTCAATCTACTTTGCTTTTCCAAATGGCTCGATAATATTCTTTCAGAAGATGAATTCAATGTAATTAGTGCTTGGTTAAACAATGTATCCAGGATAAAAATTCCTTTACTCCTACTCTCTGCAATTTTCACATTTAAACAACTCTTATTGAGATTTTTATTTAGAATGAAAAAATTGGATTCATACCTCAACCTACATAACATTTTCCTTTTTAAGGGTCATTTTTCTCATGGAGGCAGTACTAGCAGAGACACTGGCAAGGAAATGATTCTGGTTCAGCTACATGTAAGTTACCTAAAATTTATTCCTCTCTATTATTCCTAATTATTTCTCTTATTTGTCAATTTAACTAATATCCAAGTTCTTAAAAGTTTACCTTTGAATCCATATTTTAATTAATACTAGTTATATGGACCAAATTTGAACATTTCCTTTTTCTCCCAAACATTAAGATTTCTTTCTAAATCTTGCATAATTTTCACAGTTTCTAGAAACTGTCTTTTGATAAAAGGAGGGAATGATTGAAAACCTGTACATTAGTTAAGATAAGACACAAAAATGATCAATGATTATTCTTGTTCTCATCCCAAATAAACCAAAATGAAGGAGAGCCCATAACCAGAGGTGAGTTTGAAGGAGCCTTTTTATAGGGAAAGTCGTGAGCAGTACCAATTTAAATTGAGTGATGTACAGCTTATTCTTTACTTCTTTTTTCCAGCTCTTCTATATTAGTTTCTTCTTTGAGTCATTTTTTTTGAAACTTTTTTCTCAATATCTCTCATACAATTTAAATAATTGTAGTAAGAAAAATAATTAAAGTATGATATACTTAATGTTTTGCATATTGCAGGACTCTGGACAGAATTCATCACAGTTATCTGCTTTGGCAAAAGCATACTATCCGAGCCATGCCAGCTATACCAGTTCTCCAGGTCTATATCCAGCAAACAATGTTCCTCCACCATCAGTGGCACAAAGGATTGATTCTAACTCAAATGGATGGAATGTACCTGCAATCTCTGCACAAAGGAACACAATTGTACCACTTGCACCTTTACAAAGCGGTGCAATTGTACCGCAGGTGCACATACCAGCACTTGCTCCCCAAAGTGGTGCCGTTCTACCGCGCGTACCTGCACTCGCTCCCCAAAGCAGTGTAGTGGTACCACATGCACTTGTCCCTTCACAAAGTGGTACAGTAGTTTCTTTCCAAAATCGCACTAACTTGTCCCAGGCTTCTAATGCTACAGGAGTTTTACTGCCAGCTCCTCGTCTTCATCCAGATGAGAGAACATTATTTGTCACGTTCTCAAATGGATCCCCATTGACAGCTGACGAGCTGATGGAATTCTTCGTGACGTAAGTTTGTACTGTTTTTCTTGATTAGGATTCTGCTTAATTTTGAACTAAGTCCAGGCATGAACAGATGGTCATATTCATTGCAATCATCACACTTTAGTAGGATCTGTGGCAAGGTCAATTAAGCCTGATACATGCAACTGGTTTCAGGCTTTCAGTGCACAATTACTCAGGTTATAAATATACAACTTTCTGGCACAGAATTTTGGCTTAAAAATAGTTTATAGTACTACTTTCGGTAATTCTCAGGCGCTATTATGATGATGTCGAAAGCATTTACATTGAAGAGCCGACTACAACGAGGACTCCGCAGTTTGCCCATGTGACATTCTACAGGCCAGAGTCAGTGGAGCTTGTTTTGGCTGGCCAGGCAAAGGTGAAATTTAGAACTCGTGGAAAGCATCTGTGGGCCCGCCGGTTTATACCTAGGAGGCGGAGGAGATGGGGTCGATATGTTAACTGAAATGTCAATCCTATGTGTCATCATCATCACTACATTGTGGCTGTTATAAGAGACTCTTCCTTACGTTGCTCAACTACATAGTATGGTCCTGTTAAGTTTAGTTTGCATTTTCACAGAACTTGTGTTTCTTGTAATGGGAGAGCATTTGGGCGGAGTCCCACATCTTTTATTGAAATATATACTACAAGGTTTTGTTGTTTGAGAGAGGAGAAGCTTAATTATCAACTTCACAAAATCTTGGGTGACAGGAAACACAAGTTATTACATCTTAATTATTGCGCTTAGTTTTGTTGTTGTTTTTGATAATTTGTTATTTTCTTGTTTTCTAAGCGGCTGCAACATGTTGAGTTGTCAATAATTGAAGCATCTCATGTTACTTTGATCAGCATTTTGAACAAATCGGCTTTGAATTTCATCAGCCTCTGTTTCATATTGCAGTCCAATATCTGTCACCTTCCATCAGAAAAGCCATTTAAAAAAATTATCACAAATAGAAATAAATATTTTAAAAAGGAATTCGTAAATGAACTCTGTATGTAAATTTTGTTATCCACGCTTGTTTGCTGAGGAAAAATGTTGGGAGCTGAAGGGGATGAAATCGGGGTCGGAATTTCAAAAGTCACTTTTACGCTTCGTTGTATTATCTGCCCCCCCCCCCCCCCCCCTTATATTTTTAATCGTTCTCTTTTACGCTTTGTTTTATTCTCATTTCATTTTGTACGTACCATGACTATTTAGTGAAGGATTGATTAACTATAGATCAAAAGTTTGTAACAGTTCAAGGATCAGAATGGTACTTTGTCATGATATAACGAATTCTTACAAAGCTCAGAGCAATTAGACAAAATCTAATGCTCTTCTTATTTGAGCAATGTATATGATATGATTTCTACTGGTTAACAGGATTAATGATAAGACGGATTCAATTTCAGAAGGGTAAAATTGCAATTGAATCCATTACATTGTATGTATTGTGAAGCGAAGATTGATTCACAAACCCTTTGGCTGATTGAATTGAAAATTTCTGCTTTCAACATTATTTATCTCAACTTTAAATTTGAGATAAATAATATTGACAAATAATAGAAACTTGCCTTTCATTTCAGGAATAATTAATTTTGGTGTTTTTGGTAATGCCTATTTAATAACAGCAAAAGCTTGTAATAATAATTTATAGAATTAAAAGGCAGCATAAATGTTTACTTAAGAGCATAGCTTAAGCGATAAAAAAAACATACATGCATCATACAGATATTTTTTTTTCTTGAAAATTAGAAAGTATAGGAACTGAAATATTGATATCTGATTATTTTCTTATAGAACAAATATGGTTTGATGATTGAATAAATACCTAATTCAGTGAGGGTTGTAATGTAAAAGAGTGAAACATCTTACATACACCAGATTTAATCCGGAAACAACAGGGCAATAGTCCCACATTCCTATCTTAAAGCAGCAAGAGAGCCGAAGCCCCTATATATAATATATCCGGGCCTATGGAATCTTTCTGAATCCATGTGTCCGATCACTTACAAAAGGAGATAATGGTGATGTGCATTCCAGCCAATTAGCTTACATGGTGATATGTTGGATATGTACGAGCATTGTGCAATTATCTATGTCAGATAGGTATCAGATACAAGGTAATAATTTCTGTTGGTGGTTTATTCCAAATTAATTAGATATTACATATGCTGGATATAGACTGCAGACTAGTTGGTTTATCAAGGTAAGGAAGCAGATGATCTGTTAAATTTGTCCTTTAATATTCTGTGAACATGTCTGGCACATCTAAAGCGAAGCAACAAACATGAATTAGAGGACATCATCTGTTGATACCAGTGAGGAGAACCATTTGATGAAGATCCAAGTATCCAACAGCTCTACAGAAAGGCATGCGATGCATTGAATATTGTTTATAGACATTCCAAATTGAAAATAACTATAATTTCAGTTTTAATAAATTAATCTCTTCTTCCTGCAATTCCAGGAGGATTCATTATATATATATAGAGTAAATCTATTGTGAACCATGATGCATAGAGGGCTCCGTGCACCATGACTGTTTGATCGGTGATTTTGCAAATTGACAAATTCAATCTATATATTGAAATCTCATAGAAAACAAAATTTTACAATTTTTTTCGAATTTTTTAAAACTTGCTATTTTTTTTGCTACAAATTAGTATATTTATAAGCAAAAAATGACAAACTTTAAAAAATTCGAAAAAAATAGTAAAAAAATTTCAAAAATTGTAAAATTTTGTTTGCTATGAAATTTCAATATATAGATGAGGTTGGTTAAATTATATTTGACAATTTGTTAAACCACCGACCAAAACAGTCATGATGCACGAAAGTTTATATGAATCATGGTTCACAATAGATTTACTCATATAGATTTGTCAATTTACAAATTGAATAGAAATTATTGCAATTTTTAACTTTAGTAATCAGTTTAGGATTTTTATTAGAATGGAAAAATTGGATTAATAACCTGAACCTGCTGAAGATTTTGCTTTTCTAAGGATCACTTTCCTAATGTAGGTAATACCAGCAGGCAGACTGGCATGGAAAATATTCTGGTTCAACCGAACCAAGTGAGTAACCTAGAATTTACTTTTCTTCTCTATTTCTAATTTTGGAAAAAAAAATGTAGCTTTCAAGCTACCTGTTTCATTGCAAAGTGAAACAAAAACAAGAGGGCAAATAACAAAAAAGAAGCACCAGAGTGCAAAAAGGATCAACAATTATTCTTGATGTTATCCTGCATAACCAAGCAAATAAGAAATTCTGAAGGGCATACCATAAATCAACTTGAAGGAGCCCCTTTTTAAGAATAAGACTACAAAATTTTCCAATTCAAATTAACTGATCTACGTAGTTTATTTTTTTTTATTTCCTATGTCAGATATGATACATTAGTTTCTTTTTACAATCATCTTCTACAATTTTTTTTCTCTACAAATAATTTTCAATTATAAACCAGTTTAGTAAAAATAATCAAGTAGATGAAAATATGACATACTTTATATTTTGTTGCGTATATCAAGAACATGCCCAGACCACATGCTCAGACCTTGCTCTACAAAGCAGTATAGTGCCACCATATGCACTTGGACTCCGTCCACAAAGCGATGCAGTTTTTCCTTTCCAAAATGGCACCAACTTGTCCCTTTCTCCTCGTACCACTACCGTAGTTTTAGTCCCAGCATATCATCAACATCCAGATGTGAGAATATTAGTCGTCCCCTTTCACATTCATCCCCATTAACAGCTGACAAGCTGCTGGTGTTCTTTGTGGTAAGTTTGTATCTTTTATTAAAAAGAATTAGGATTTTGTGTAAATTTTCATTCTATGCAATTAAGTCCAGGCATGAACTGTGCAATAGGCAAATATACAACATGCTGATAAATAAATATATATATATATATATATATATATATATATATATATATATATATATATATATAGAGTTTAGCTACGGTAAGTCGCGACTCACGGACCCTCCGGTGAGTCGCGACCAATACTCCTAGATCTAGATCAAAATGACCGATCCAAACCGTCCAATATGATCTCCCTATTGAAATCTCCATGTAGATCAAATTTTTCATTTTTTCGAAATTTTGAAGTATTTTTTTGAAATTTTAGAAAATCGTTAATCTAATTGGTTCTGAACCATTCAAAAACATCAGTTTTTAAAAATCCGAAAAAAATACTTAAAAATTTCGAAAAAATAAAAAAATTGGTTTGCACGGAGATTTTAATAGGGAGATCATATTGGACGGTTTGGATCGGTCATTTTGATCTAGATCTAGGAGTATTGGTCGCGACTTACCGTAGCTAAACTCTATATATATATATATATATATATATATATATATATATATATATATATATATATATATATATATATATATTGGCTTATTGAGTATTTCATAACTATACTTTTGATATTCATTGTCAAGTGCTACTACGTACGACGACATCAAATTGATCAAAAGCATTTACATTGAAGAGTCAACTACAACGAGGCCTCTGAAGTATTTACACATCACATTCTAAAATCTATAGTCAGAGGTTGTTTTGGCTGTCCAGGCGAAGGTGAATATCTGAATGCACAGAAAACATCTACGGGCCCCTGGTTAGGGGCAGATGAGAGGGGTCAAAACTGTAACTGAGATGCCATCCCTGTGTGCATGCCACCAGTGACGCTACATTGTGATGACCTTTAACTGAGCCAGTTGTTTTCTCCCAATACGGGAATACTAATTGACTTTCGATTCTCCAATAGAGGTTATTAATTATGTAGTTGTGAATGAAAGATCTGGCTATGTTTGGCACGCGATGAGAACAGGGCTGTTTGCGAACAAGCCTAGTTCGTGCGAACCAAACAAGCTCAGATGCGAACAAGGAACAACAGCACAATTCTCAATTCCATGTATTTGGGCAAATATGAATAGCGAATAAAAACTTGTCGCGGGAATCAAGAATATTCGAATTCGTTGTTCACCCCTTTTTCCGTTGTTTGCCAATAAACACTATAGAAGGGAGTGTTGAGTGTATTGTGCCAAAATAGTCGCTTAGCTTTATCTTTTTTTTTTTGAAACTTGGCTATTTCATATAAGCTGTAAATATCTGTTGTAATTTTTGTTGTTGTTTTTTTTCTTTTGGGCAAATAAGCATTAATTGGTTTAAACAATTAATGCTTATCTCTATTTTGGTTTAAACAAATAAGAGTTTGGATTGTTTATAATAAATTTATGTCTAGGAATTGAAAATTCTCCAAATTCCCAACTCATCCAAACAGGCCTTAGTTTATATTTAATAATATAGGCCACGTTAATTATAATTAATAATATTAATTATAACACTTTTCCCCTTCAACATTTATCCAAACAGAAAATAGTAAAAATAATTTATTTCCTTTACCATCCCTTCCCTTCCCCCTTCATAGTTTCCTTCCCTTTCCACTCTTTTCCTCCAAACCAAACATAGTGCTCTGAGTCGACCCACTCGAGCGGGTAAAGCGAAGTGTTATTGTTTAATGGAGCGTACTTGAGATTCATGAGGTTAATCGAGCTTTCATTGGATTCTAATTAGCGTAATTTGAAAACAATGGGACACTTTAGAGAATTAAGATGGAGTTCTGACTTCTGGGAACATGCATGCCGGTACTGCACATAGCAGCATAAATTAATTAGGCCTTGTTCGTGGGAAAAAAAAATATTAGTTGATGGGCTAATTAAATCTGAACTTGGTACAGAGGCTAACTACCAGGTACCAATTTATTCTCGTCTTTATTATCCGAAGGTTGTATTATAGCATGCATGTACCAAAATCCAAAAGAAACAAAATTATATTACTTCGTGGATTTGGTTTTGGGATAATTTGAATTTTTAAAAACTAAAATCTGGACTATGATGTTTGCTCTTCAATCAAGTATGTGATGAGCATTTTTATTTTTCCTTCTTAGTGCACAATTGGAATTAGTTTTATGATAGGATAGGCCGGAGATTCCGGTTCATTAGGCCTTAATTATATGATGATGTAAACCAAGGCGCAAGTGGGCCATTTCTTTGAAAACCATGTCATGTGGGCCTTAATATAGAGAAGAAAACTGGATATCAATTAGGCTATTAATTAAATGAAATTTTTGTAACAATTGAATGTACGTACTAAGACAAGAAATCTCAAACGAGGCACATTAATAGAAAATTTAAATATTTATTAATTGATCAGTGAAAGTAAATATGTTGATCAGTTGATGCCTACACGTATAACAGAGAACAAAATTGCTCCAATGCATCCCAAAGATTAACCTTGCCACATTCCGGCAAATGTCATCTCTACAACACTCTAGAGGTTACATACACCACGCCATAAAACCAACACAGCAATGGCAAAGCGGGTGCCGAAAAATTAGATTTTTAATGAAATAAAAATAAACTCAATCGGCCTTCCAAAGGAGGGGAAAAAGAAAACTCAATTAAATGAAGAGTAAAAATACTGATATTATATACATTAAGCCGAGGTGCATTCTCCAGGCTTGGTGCCGGGGAATTTTACGTCAGCACTGGAACATAGAGCGATTGGATTTGACCCACCAGTATACTGGAGGTTAACATTTTCTACAATGACGTTCTGGCATGGAGCTGACTTGCTACATTTCACAGTCATTACCGCCTGACTCTTGGATGACCCCGTGATGCCCTGGAAGAATATGTTGCTTATCTTCACCTTGGAAGGTGCCTATTGATTTTACATAGTTAAATATTAGTAGTTTCTTACCTAAATGGAACATATATATGGCTCCGTTTGGATGCGTTGAGAATAAGGTAGGAAGAAGGAAGAAGGGAAGAAATTTATTGGGAAGTGGTAAATTTATTGGGAATTGTGTAACTTTTGTGAAGAGTTTGGATGGTTAGAAATAAATTTATTGGTAAAAAGTGATTATTCCTTATTCCTTATTCCGGGAAGAAGCCATCCAAACGGAGCCTATATATATATATATAGAGAGAGAGAGAGATTGACTAAAGTATACTCTAGCATACGGATCAAATCCATATGTTGGAGTCGTTTTTCAAAATCTAAAATTGGAAACCAAATTTTATATGAGATTTCAATATGGAGAACAATTTGAACGGTTCGGATCGACTATATGAATTTTAGATTTTGAGAAACGACTCCAGCATACGGACGATCTGTATGCTGGAGTATACTTTAGCCAATCTCTGTATATATAGTTTATTATAAGAGTGTTACACACCGATCTGTCGCAATTGTAGTAGGGGCAGTAGTTCTGGTCAATGATGATGGGGTTGAAGACATTTGTCATCTTAATATTCTGAAAGGTCATGTTATCAACATAACTATAACTGGGCGAGTTCTCCCATGTCTTTATGCGCACTCCGTTCGTGGTGCCGGTGAGGCTGCTGTCCTTGACTATGAGCCCCTTCACGTTCCCCTCATTTGGGTACCGGCCTAGGCTTCCGACACTGATTCCATGACCGGGCCCACACTTGATGCCTGAGATGAGCACGTCAGCATTTCCCTGCCCAATTGAGATGCAGTCATCTCCAGTGCCTATGATGGAATCAGTGATAGAAACAGTTGTGCTTCTCTCAATGTGAATGCCGTCTGTGTTGGGGCTGTCTTCTGGAGCCTTGATGTTGATGTTGCTGGCCTTGAAATTCTTGCACTGGAGCACCCCGAAGTGGAAAAACTTCGGGTCTATTGAAGTAACACTATTGACTACCGCGTTGTTCAAGGAGACAAACTTCACCGACTGAAATCAAGTAAATTCAAATTAGTATACATATATCACTATGTTATATGTAGCAAGTCAGAATAATTAATGACCGAATGCAATATGCGCTTTTGGGCCTTGTATCTAACTTTTTATTTACCGTAATATTTAGGTTAGGACTAGGTTATTTATTTCCTTCTAAATGATTACCAAAATTGTATTGCTTAATGGAAACAAAATAAAAGGGAGCCGCAACTAAGGAAGAGGGGATTGGATTTTTTTTTTATATCGGCAGTAGCCATTATTTTAATTAAATTGAGAATTTGTGTGATCTCAACTAAAATTTTTTTTGTTCGTATTTTTTCCACAATCTTTCTCTATTACTCGTACATCAATAATTTAAATAGCAAATAGTGATACATACCGTGGGAAGAACTTTGCAGTTCTTTTTAGTAGGGCATTCATTCTTGCTCCAAGAGGCGCTGCCCTGACCATCAAAGATCCCACCTCCCGTCAGTGTCAACCCATTGAAGAATGAGAATTCGACCCAATCATCTCCTTTCCCGAACCTGCTTAGGTCGGTCGATGCCTTTAGTGTTCCCTGCATCGCATCAATCCAAAACAAATTAATTACTTTGTTTTTCTATATTTATAGATTGATATCTCTGCTTTGAGAGCCCGATTACCTGCAGATTAACAGTGATGGTGTTAAACTTGCATGGCCCCCTGAATACGGTTTGTCCCAGATAATATGTGCCTTGCGGTATCAACAACTCCACATTGCCGCTGCATGCACATGCTGCTTTCCATGTAGTCAAAAAAGCCTGATATCATGAAAATATTAAAATTATAACTTCTGAATCAAATTGAAAAAAAAAAAAGTCAGCTTCAGCTGATTCTTAGAAGCCCAAGAGGTGAACAATGAGAACATTGATTGGCAGGTTACACCAGTTAACTGCAAAAAGTCTTGAAAATTAACAATAAGGAAATTCTAAGTGCAAAGCAAATCAAAAAGGAAATAAATATTGATAAGAGTACGTATAAGACACATAAGCGCGTGATATATATGTGATATTTTTGTCAATATATGTAGAGCAGTAAGTTTTGTGAAGGATATCAATGATCGCTACAGATATTTTCCTATTAATTTGGATTTCTTATGACCAAGCTGCTATCCAATCTATGAGTTCAAAAAGCAGGTTTAAGAGAAGGATATATGCTTATTCTTTCTCCAAATGCACAGAAAGAAATCCATTATGTATTACGTTCAAGAACTTAAATTAATTCCAACAGTGAAAAAGGGAGAAAAAATAATACTATACCGTGGTATCGTCAGCACTTGGATTGGCTTTTGCGCCATAACTAGTAACACTAAACGAAGTTGCATTGGCATTCAATGCACAGCAGAAGAAGACACACAGTAACAGTGTCGAAACCTTGATAGATCCTTGCCTCATTGTGTAATTAATGTATGTGCTTTTGCTTTTTCCTTGCTAAAATTCTGTTGAATAAGTGTTGATATCAAATGTGAAGGACGATGGTGGTATATGTAGAGAAGCCTGGTAGGTTGTGACGAGAGGTGGAGGTTATGGGGCCCACCCAAATACCAAGCAACTATATTTAACCCCTAGGGGTCAAATTAACTTGGTCTCCTCTCCTTCATCTACGTGAAAAATTAACTGTCATTCCTCCCCTTTGTAGTTTTTAGCACGTTTTCCTCTCCAGTTCCTCCCACACGGAAATTGATTGTATGGAGAAGGAGGACTCTCATTTCTGCACCATTTTTTGGGATATGGTTTTTCTCTTTTTAGGTGTTTTTCGATTTTCATGGCAGTGATTGGTTATTGTGGGATGGGATTGTCATTAGGAAATCTATGTGACTGATTTCGTATCACCTATATACATGAAACTTAATTTTTGTAATTAATAGTAACAACCAAGTACCAACCGCTCGTTCCAATTGACAATTGGACGATAACTTAAGGAAAGATTTTTATTAGAATAGTTTTTTTTTTTTGAGATAAATTGAAGGTCAAGTATATGCTTTATCCATATACCCTAAACCTTGACTTTTCCAGATTATTAATAGAACAAGAATTGGGACAATATTTTTTAACTCCCGTGCAATCTTTGCTGAATCAAGATGGTACTGGATTGGCGTTGGTGCTGTGATTGGGTTCATTTTTCTTCTCTTTTAGTAATGCATTAAAAAAAACTTTTCCCTGCATATATAGAATTTGAGACCTGATTATAGAGGTATTCTATTCGGGACTGATAAGGATCATCCTCTAAATTTATCAACCCATCATCCTTCAATAGTTAGATTAATTACATTTCAAAAAAGAAAAGAGGGATGAGAATGATGGAGATGATTCCCTGATAGTTATTAATATTTTTTTTTACCTCTCATTCCATTATCCCTGGCATGCTTTTTTCTGAATACTAACTGTTCTAAACATCTAATATTTTTATTTCAGAACAACTACAATAGTTAGTAACATTAACTAGAACAGTTAGTTATTTTTTTAGAACAATAATTAATATTAACTAAAACATATTACTAACTGTTCTATTTGATAAATCTAATTGTTCTAATTAATATCATAATTATTCTAACTTTTCCAGCACAATTTTTTTTACAGGACAATTCGAACAATTAGTAACATTAACTAGAACGGCTAGTCTTTTTTCGAGAACAGTTACTAATATTAACTAGAACAGTTAGAACTAGAACAATTACTTATTTAATTATAATAGTTAAGAGGGAGGGGTGAGGCAGGGTTAATGACATAAAAGAAACATGAGTGGGATGAGGATTAGTGAATCACATCATCTGCCAAAGGAAAGAGTGAATGAGGAGGAAACTAGAAAAGAAAAGAGGGGATGAGGGGGGAGAGACCATAAAAGAAAAGAGATGATGATTTCTCATCTCCTGGAATTGAAGATGTTAGATAATTAATGAAGATAAGAAGATGATGAAATCTCGAAATGACGAAAAGCAATTCTGGTATTCTATTGCAAGAAAATAATTAGATTTATTTTACATATTTGGTGTTTTTAACTATACAAAGTACAAACATCTTTTATTAACACAAAAATCATAAAATGTTGAAAATGAAAAACTGCAAAGCATGTGGCAGATAGTAATGAAATCATGCATTTTCTAAAAGAAAATGTATAACTAACAAGGCAAGTATTATGAATTTATATATTCATATAATTAGATGATTCTTAATTAAAAAATATAGCGTAGCGAAGCTGCAACTATCATATGAGGAATTTATAAAATTCAATGTATATGGATGCTAAAGTAGTTCATGTATAAGGCTTATGCACTTAATTAATTTTTTAAAACTCATGTGAAAAAAAAATTATGATATTTTGACTTTGCACTTATATGCTTGTCACACACAATTTAGACTTAATGATAAATTATTACTGGTTCTTACAATTGAAATACAATAAATTCGCTAAGGCCTATCGCACACAATAAGGACGGGAAAAAAGTGTGGCTGAAGGTTTCTCCTATGCGAGGGGTGTATAGATTCGGTGTGATTGGTACATTAAGTTTCCGATATGTTGGTCATTTTCCGGTGGCAGAAAGAGTTGGAGTGGTTGCTTATAAGCTGAAACTGCCGGATGAATTGAACCGAATACATCCAGTTTTTCATGTGTCACAGCTGAGACGGTATATAGGTGATCCTTCTCATGTATTGGATTACTCTCAGCTGCATCTTGGGGATAACTTAACCTATGAAGAAGCACCTATGAGAATTCTGGACGGCAGGGAGCAACGGTTGAGAACTAAAGTCATTAGACTGGTGCTTGTGCAGTGGGGGTGACACTCAGAAAAAGAGACAACTTGGGAGCTTGAGAGCACGATTAGAAAGCGTTACCTGAGTTGTTCGTGAGTTCAGGTACATGATTTGTTTAGAGGATTGAACTGATTCTTAAGAAGGGGAGAATATGAGAGACGACTGTTTTGATCGTGTCCCTGTCATGTAATACCATGTAACCAAGCCTTAGGGCGTGGGAAAAATTCAGGGATTTGTGTATTGTGTACTAGATAATGCCCCAATTTGCATCCTCCCTATTAGGGGTGGTGATATTGAGACCAAGGCTGACCAGAAAATCAATGTAATCGTGGTCCATCCATGTAAATCGTGGCTAAAAGCGGTACTAATCCCGCTATGTTAACGGTTGTCTTAAATTCAGACTGTGTGTGTATATTGCATCATTTATGCCAATCTGAAATAAATTATTACGGGATAAATTGAAATGGAGTGGTAATCCAAACTGTGACCAAATTATGTTATATTGCATGACGGTTACGGTCGGTCTGCGTGTGCGGTGGTTAACCTAGCTTTTAGCCATGATTTACCATGATTAGTACATGAACCATGATTTACATGATTAGTACATGAACCATGATTTACATGAACACCTCAAGTTCATGTACTTGGGCATGTTTAGTTGCATATACTGGAGGTGTCCCTTGCATGCAATACTAGATTTGTACTAACCATGATTTACCATGATTAGTACATGAACCATGATTTACATGGACACCTCAAGTTCATGTACTTGGGCATGTTTAGTTGCATATACTGGAGGTGTCCCTTGCATGCAATACTAGATTTGTCCAGTGGATAGTAACCTTTGGAGCCGTTCAATAGGCAGTCCAACCTGGTCTTTGACTAGCCCAATTGAATTATGACAGCCAAGTAGCTTAGTCACTTGGGCAGGAAAAGAGTGCTAGCTGACACCTGGTCCCCACCTTTTTACCCCTCTCTCTGGCCCAACTCTATGGACAATTATGCCTTTCTTCTTGCCAAACTCGTATTAGTTCTGTTCTCTACCAAAACAGACCATTAGAGCTCAGTTTTGAGGCCTTAGACGGTGAAAAAAGTGCTTGGGTCATAGTTGGATAGTTGGGAAGGTAAAAAATAAGGTTGGATGCATGGTTTTGGCCCTGGTTTACCCAAAACAGGCTGCGAAAGTTCGTGACAGTGAATAAGTCGTGTATGGTGGTTGGTTTTTATGACTTAAACAGACCTTATGGATGATGATCATGGTGCAAAACAATCTTGTTTGTGCACCCTAACTGGCCACGTGCTAGTAAGTACCATAGATCTGGTGTTGGACAGAAGTTAGACCAAGTAGCTGTGATGCAAACGGTGCTGCACTGCAAACCAGTCATGAAACGGTGTTTAGTCCGGTGTCTCAACCACAAAATTGTTTGAGTTATAGGCTGGTCTTGTGCATAATTGTGACTGAGGTTTTGTTTTCTTGAACCAGACCTTGAGCAGAACAAAACGGTGGACTTGAGCGGTGAAGCGAGGACATTGCAGCAGTGAATGGCGGGTAAAACGGTGAAAGGTTTAAGGTGCGGATTCCACCTGGACACTAACTCTTGTTGCTGTGCTAAAAATAAAGTTGAAGTATGCATGTTGCTTATTGTTTTTGCATGACTTAGCATGTAGCCTGCATGTATGAATTGCTATACTATACATACTACATGACTATGCATAGGATGCATTGATATCTAAATGATATGCATGTTGAATGGCTTATACTGTTGTGACTGAATTATGGTATGTGATATGGATGTACTAATTGTGTGATGAATATCATTTACATCTTTGGAAAGCGGAGTCACGACCGACTTTCCAAAGACCGTGAGGTAAGTGCTAATGTTTCGGGACTCATATCAGTTCTTGAATGGACTGTGAGGGGGTAAATGTTTTCTGCAATTTAGTACTATTTGATGGTATTGATGGAATGGCGAGGACTTGGATGATTGGTAACCAGCCTAGTAATATGCACGAATAGGTGTCCAAACAAGTGCCCGCTTTTGTATGACTTGTGATATTAGATTGTCGATAATCTCAGCTAGGTGGCCTTGCATTGCATAAGCATGGATTGCTAAATATTTACATGAATGAACAATTTTTACAATGCAAATGTATGTTCTATATAAACAGTGTGTATTTAGTTCCGCAACATGAGACTTCGGGTTCATGCGTGGCTGGAACTAAATACCGTACTGAGAAATAGTTTTCTTTCTTACCGTACCATATTTTCATGGGTTTCAGGTTGAAGACGGGGCCTCAAAAGTTGGAGAAGTAAGCAATGTGCATCAAGTTTATGCTATGTTTTGTGTGCTTGTGTATTGTTGCGTGTACTTTTGTGTAATTATGTGCTTGTTGTGTGTAAACCGAAGTTCTGATACTTATCTTAGACTATTGCTTATGGGATTTGGGTTGGGAAAATCTTATAAAACTGTGTGAATGCTTGCCTTTATGGCTGATGCAACTATTTACAAGAGAGACTGTCAAAATTTTGTTTTACACATGTTACAAGTATAATCTTAATTCTGTTTTAGAACTGTTGCTTGCCAATTACATGGTGCATAGTATGATAAAATATGACATATAGACTTGTAGTAAGATAGTAAGTATTGCGGTGCGTGTGAAACACGTGCCTGCGGCGAAAATTTGTCATGTCGGCGCTGCTGCGGGGTGTGATATTTCAAGGCATCCATGCAGAACTTTATTTATTTATTTATTTCCCTTTATTTTAATATTGGATGTGGACGAGAAAGTAGTAGTATAGTTTTATTTGTTTAAAGAAACTATCGAAATTAATTAATATAAAAATTTAGGGACCAAAAAATTTAATAGAAAGAATTATTATTTTTTTTAATAAGAAGAAAGTTCCAACGCGTTTATAAACCGCGCCTCTCTCTCTCCTCTCGAACGCGTTTATAAAACGCGCTAAAGGCTGCAGTGATTGCGGCGAAAGTTTCTGACTTTGCGCGTTATTTTCTGATTTTACGCGTTTATAAAACGCGTAAGAAGCTTTCTTACCCTTTTATAAAACGTGTTCGAGAGATCTAATTTCCCTATAAATACCCAACTTTCTGTCGTCCAAAATAAAAAAAAAGGAAAAAGATCTGAAAAAAAGAAAAAAAAATGAGAGGAAAAGAAGAGTTAGATGGTGGAATGCAAAATAATATTAGTTGGTGCGAAACTAATAGCCATAAGGGTTGTATGCGGCACACTTATTCACTGATACAGAGTCGCACACAATCCTTATGGCTATTAATATTCCACCAACTTTAAAATAAAAATTTTCCCGTGGAATCTGTTATTACGTGTAGAGGACGGTTTGTTGGGCTGGGTCTACGAGCCATAACACCGCAGCCGACATCCTTGGATGAGAATCTGCATACATGAAGTCATCTTCATCCAAGACTCAGAAAAAGAGGGGGTCAATATGACAATCAGTCGCCCGACTCTTCTCTATTAGTTGCGGTGATGTTATCTCGACCCACCCTTAGCAATGGATCTTTTACAAATTTTTTTTATGTGGTCAAAATTTTAATATCATGTATTTTGTAATTTTTTTTGTTGTGTATTGTGTGGTTCAAAATTTTAATAAATTGTAATTTTTAATTTATATTGTGTTTTTTATTATAATGTTCATTGAGTTGTAATGTCTAATATAATTTAAATAAATATTAAGTCTCTTAATATTAATATTTCGAATTTCATAAAAAAACGAAAATGGATAAAATAAAAACTAAAATAAATTAGATAATAAAACTTACAACACATATACTACACGAATTAATACATATACTAAAACATAAAAGAAAACATATAATAATAGAACACACAATAATAAAAACATCTAATTATAGAAAACCTAATAATCAGTCCAAATGATATATGTCATTTCCATTTAACGGATGATTTTCAAATCCAGGAGGACATGCCTGTTGCAAATGCAACCAAACGATTCCATCTCCACATCGGACATGGTATCCTCCATCCCTCTTAACTACATCAGTCCAATATTTCGGCCCTCTCACTTCAAAAACGTCGCGTTGAAAAACCTTCACGTAAAATTTGTCGGAAGGATAGTGCAAGTAGACGTGCCGAAGAATATCTCGTTTACTTATTCCTCCATCTCCTTGGAGAAGCACACCGGTACAAACATGACGTGGTTTAGTTGACATTATGTTTTCTCGGTTTCTTTTCTCTGCGTAACTTCTCTAAAGTTTCGGTTTTTGATTTCTGAATTTTCGACGTGAATTTGCGGAGAAGGAGGACTATTTATAGACTCAACCCTTATTACCCGTTTATAAAACGCGTAATAAGGTTTGAGCGCGTTTTATAAACGCGTAAGAAGGGCTAAGTTAATGGAATTCAATACTTTCGCAGGCTGTCAGTCTGTTTTACTGTTTTACCTGGACTCCACCTTCGTACGCGTTTATAAAACGCGTTCGAAGGCTTCCAACGCGTTTTATAAACGCGTACGAAGGTGGAGTCCACTTTTTTAGCAGCGTGATACTGTGTTTGAGCAGCGTTTTATAGTGCGTTTTTTGAGCAGACCCCTATTCTAGCGCGTTTTATAAACGGCTAAATAATTGCCTATATATATCTCAATTCGTTCTCCTATTTCGTATCACAAAATCACAAACAAAAGACGCGTAAAATCAGAAATTTGAGAAATGGAGAAGGATCAAAACAATAATAAGATGGGGGAGGAAACATCCAAGGTGGGGGAGGGAACACCTAATGTGGTAGCAAAAAGGATCCCATTATACGGCCCTCCGAAGAGAAGGGCCGTCTCAGCTGTACGTCGTTTCCCTCCAGGCTGTGGCAGGAGTCCTGATTTTAGTATGGGGGTTAAAATAGATGAGAGTTCTAGTGAGAATAAGGAGGAGGAGAAGAATAAAGAGGTTAAGGAAGTGGAGAAAAATTAGAGTTTAATTGTGCTAGAATAATGAAATTTATCTATTTTATTTTCTATGAACTTTAATTTGTAATTTGAACTTCATATCTAGAATTTATGTTATTGTATGAATTTATATTTTATCTATATTTTAATTATTTATGTAAATTATTGTGTATGAATTTATGTTTTATCTATGTTTTAATATTCATAACTAATTAATATAAAAATTAATCATTTCCATTACAATAACTCTTATTAATATGAAAATAACGATTTAAATTAATAATAATTTTCATTACAATAATTCTCATTAATATGAAAACAAGGATTTGCGGAGACTCATGGACAGTTGCCCAATTCTGCGAGAACCTTCGACAGTCGTCGAGTTCTTCCCTAATTGGGTCGGCAGAACTCTACCGCCCATTACCCATGATCGTAGGCAGCAGAGTGTTGGTCTACCTCAGATGATGATGTTGTTAGCGAGCTGTCCATCTGGACCGACCTTCGTACATAATAACAGATTCCATCGGAAAATCTCTTATTATAATTTCGAACTTATTAACATTGAGAGGTGAGAATGAGAGATGAGAATGACATTCAGAGGTGAGAATGAGAGATGTGAGATGAGATTTGCGGTTTGGGTTCGGTTTATAAATTGATATGATGAAAGAAAAAGACAAGAAAGTAGGGCTTCAACCCGTTCTTAAAACGGGTACAAAGCCTTTTAACGCGTTTTATAAAAGGGTAAAGCCTTTTAACGCGCTTTATAAAAGGGTAAAGTCTTTTAGCGCGTTTTATAAAAGAGTACAAAGCCTTTTAACGCGTTTTATAAAAGGGTAAAGCCTTTTAGCGCGTTTTATAAAAGGGTACAACGCCTTTTAGCGCGTTTAAACCTGTGGAGACATGGGCTTGCTCAAGAGGAAGTGCTTCAGGAGGAACTTTAAGCCGATGAGTGTATCATGTGCCACTTGAATGCTGAGGGTCCCATTATACGAGTTAATTAACTACTTCTCAACGCTAAACAATTCAAGTGCCTCAGTCTTTGCATGAAGGTCGGATGAACTAATGAGTACAAAGCCTTTTAGGATTAGGGCTTTTTGTAGATAACAAGAATGCCTGTCTGTCAATGCTCTTCTTGACGGATCGAAGGGTTTCCTTCGGCACAATAAAATCCCTCAAGCTAACACTAATCCTTTCAACATTATACTATACGAGTTAATTATAATACATAAAATAATAATACATAAAATAATACTAAATTAAAACTAAAATTAGAATGCATAAAAATTATAATACATAATTTCGAAATTCAAACTAAAAATGCCAATACATAAAATAATAGTATATTCTCTTACAATACATTCCATTACAATATATAAAATTACGACAACACTTAATCTTCAATTTTTTCATTTTTTCTTCCTACCGAAAGACAGTACATTGCGAAATTTCCTCCCAAACAATCCTTTTCGTCCTCTCTCCCCTGATGTATTGCCTTGATCTGTTGAGCTGGTTGGAAATCTAGCCGACTCACTTCTCATATTTCCAGATGCGACATTTCTTACCCGTGGATCAATACTTATAGAATTTCTCTGTGGTTGTACAGATCCTTGGTCCTCCCTATTATTGTTGCTTCGTGGATCAACATGCAATGACATTCGTCCTGGTTGAATGGGTGTTTGACGAGTCCGAACCGTACGTTCAGTACTCGCTGTCCTTCTTGGACTGTTGGCCCTTGTTGGTGGTCTACTGGTGTATCGACCGGATTGCAATGCGTCCATCGGATATGGCGGTTGAGGTGCTGGTTGTCGCGGTTGACTGGTTGAAGCTTCACCTTGATTTTTCTTTTTTGTCTTTCTTGTGGAACCTCCACATTTCCTTCCTTCCATCCTATCCATCCACATCTCTGCACGAATGATTTTGCGCCTTCCTCGATTGACCAAACTCTTGTCGGGGACAATTATCGGACCTGTATAAACTGGCCACTCTTCCTCATCTTTGTAACAATGAAACCGACCTGCTGACCAAATCATGTGCTGGTTTTGCATGCTATAGTGATCATCCACAAATTGATCTACATTGTAATTTGTTTCCCTGCAAACAGCAATGACATTTGCGTAAGGGATACCTGTCAATTGTGGTTTTTGGCACTCACATGTGGTTCGAGTGAAGGGCAATTGCACATCGGTTTGCTCCATGTCGGGTGGAATTTGAACTGTGTAATGGGAATAATCGTAGCCTACACCATCACGGTACTCCTCGCGAACTTTCACGCGAAATTCTCCAAGGTCCAATCTTAACATGAATGTGCTCATAAACTCCTCTGAGATTGCAACAAAAAGATGAAGTTAGTTCAAAATGGATTAAAATGAATGAATGAATTGAATTCTTTTTCTTTAAGTACTTACGTGATTTTCCATCATGCTTGATCAATTTATTCTTTACTCCTTCCGGCCATCTTTCTCCTAAACTCAACCTTTGAAGTGCTTCTTGTGTTCGCTTGTTCATCCAGTTGGCACATTTATACCACGTGCCTTCTATAAGTGCTGTCACTGGTAATCTTCTCTCTATTCTAAACACATTGTTAAGACTCTCCGATCCATTACTTGTCATTATACCCCATCGATGTCCCTTGTTAAAACTCTGAGCCCATTTATATAGTTTTGGCCGCTCGTTGTTGTCATTTTCATTAATTTTACCACAATTTCTTAGGTACTGATAAGCCCTCAAGTTGTTTTCCTTCAGTACTCCCCAATTCTCTCTAAAACGTCTAGGGTTTTTCTTGTTAGCAAGTCTACATTTGAAAAAGTTTTTCAAATCAGCATCTTGTGACCCGCCAGCCTCCTTCCATAAGTTTTCCGCAACATGCTGCATGCAGAACCGATGAATCGCTATTGCATGCGCACCTTGTGCCTTCCAACCGTAATCTACGGATGCAAATACCGCTTTTATTGCCTTATGACGGTCAGATATGACACAATATCTAGTATTCGTCCCTAAAACTTCCCATCTAACCCAAGACATAAACCATCCCCAAGTATCTTTATCTTCTTTCTCGCCCAATCCGAATGCAACCGGAATTAATCGATTTTCTGGATCATAACCACACACTGAGAACAATCTACCTTTGTATCGGCCCGATAAAAAACTAGCATCAATTGAGATAACAGGTCTGGCATATTTCATCGCTTCTATGCACGGACCAAAAGCCCAGGCTGCCATCTTGAAGACACCAACGTTAGGATCGTCTGTAGGCCAAGAAACTATTGTGTATTTCGTTCCTGGGGTCGTCGCCTTCATTGCCTCCAGAAGGCGTGGAAGTTTATTGTAGGCCCCTTCCCAAGACCCAAACAATTGCTCCAATGCTCGCTCCCTCCCACGCCATAGTTTATTATAAGTCGGTTCAATACGTGGATATCTAGCCCTTATGAGGCTTCCTATGTCCTGGACACTTTTTCCTAAATTTTTTTTCAATTCATCCCTAACGTGTTCGGCAATGAGACTAGCTGTAAGGTTTGCGTGACCTTTTTGGCCCGGGGGTCTCGAACAAATATGCTCATTTGGATTGGTAGAGATCTTCCAATTTGTATTATAACTCTCACGTCTACCATACAATCGCCACTTACAATTCGGTTTTTGCATGCAAACCATTACAATTTTTTGTTTATTGCTAGTTTTCGTTCGAACTTCTCGATTTGTTTTGCATGAAACATCACAGACAGCTAGAATTAGTTGTTTTTTGGAACCGAATCTTTTATCAGGAGCAAGTTCGCCTTGTGGCCCTAAACTACGCTCCGGCATACCAGCATACTCAAACATGAAAATATCACACAATTCACTTACAGGATGGTGCAAGTCCGTCCTTCCTGAAACGTATGGCTGGTCGCAGTTTGCATAAAAAGGCACTTCTCTCTCGGAGAAGTCCTCCACATCGGTATATTCTTCTCCGGTAGGAAGGTCGGAGTAAGTCGCCGGACCCTCATCTTCATCACCATCGGCAACCTCGACTTCATCACCATCGGCAACCTCGACTTCATCTCCTGATGTGTTATTGTCTTGCGTAGGAACGGATTGTTCGCCAGTGTATTGGTAAGGGGTGGATTGCTGGCCACACATAAGGTTTTTTTTTAAGGAAGTGTTTGGCTCACTGCTACCGGGCTCGTCAAGGGGTGTTAGGTTCAGATCTGGTCTCGTGCCATATACGGGGATGAAATCAAAATGCAACTCAATAATCGGTAACCCTCTTGTCTCGAATGTCTCGTGGTAAAAAAGGCGCCATTGATCTTCAGAATTTACAGGAAGAAATAGCGATTCATATCTCCCATTTACAATATCGTTGTAACGACCATGGATATTCATAGTGTACTGGGTTTCTAAAATCTGTAGCCTGCTGTATAATTCATTTCGAATATCAGCATGTGTGTGGTATGCATACTACAACCGATGTGGAAGTAAGAAGTACCAAAAGTTGGACATTGGTTGACATATATTGTAATTGTAGACATTTTTGGATTTGATTGATAGGTTTTTAAATTAGAAGAGATAATCTGTTGTGGACGATTTCAATTCTGCGAGAATGTATAGTCTTATATAACTTCAAATAACGCGGTTATAAATTCACAAACTTATAGACAGAAATGACTAAAGTTCGATCGAAATGACTAAAGTTTGATCGAAGTGACGGAAGTTGGAATATTGCCCTCCCAGCGCGTTTTATAAACGGGTAAGAAGCCTTCTTACCCGTTTTATAAACGCGTTAATTGCGTTTTAACTATTCCAATATTCCATCATTCGAGCGCGTTTTATAAACGTGTTTTAAGACTTGTAACGCGTTTATAAAACGTGTTCGAGAGGAGAGAGAGAGGCGCGATTTATAAACGCGTTGGAACTTTGTTCTTATTAAAAAAATAAATAAATAATTCTTTCTATTAAATTTTTTGGTGTCTAAATTTTTATATTAATTAATTTCGGAAGAAACTACCTACAAGATTCTATACTCATAGTAGGCAGTACCTACAAGATTGTAGCCAGAGCGCACCGTGTCCGTGCAACAATTTCATCGCAATTCTCCTCCTTAGACCTTGATTGATTCGTCAGTAAAGTAACTCAACAGTTGAGTTCACAGCGCTTACTAGGACTAGGAGATGCATCTAAGCGAGAACGAGGGGATAGAGGGGAGAAGCTTCGTGGTAACAGGCGGATTGGGCACCGTTGGATCCGCTCTCTGCTTGGAATTGGCGCGGAGAGGCGCTCGTCAGGTTCGATCCCTCCATCTCCCGCCACATTCTCCTTCTCCTCTCCACTCCTCCCTCCGCCAAGCCGGCGTCATTTTAATCCATGGTAACTTTTACCCATAACCCACCTTCCCTTCTCTTCTCTTTTCCCCTCTACTCATTTTCCTTTAATATTATTTGTTCAGGGGACGTCACAAAGAAGAAGGATGTCGACAAAGCCCTGCGTGGTGCCGATTGCGTCTTCCACCTGGCCTCCTTTGGTGACTCCGGTAAGGACATGCTGCAAGCCGGTCGGGTCGATGATACCAACATTACTGGCACTTGCAACGTGCTCGACTCCTGCCGCGAATTCGGCATCAGACGCCTTGTGTACTTGAGCTCTTACAATGTCGTCTTCGGTGGCAAGGAGATCTTGAATGGGAACGAAGCCAACCCGTATTACCCCATAGACTCCAATCCTGACCCCTTTGGCAGGAGTAAATGTATTGCTGAGCAGCTAGTGCTCAAGAGCAACGGTCTACCTGCCAAGTAAGTCCAGTCTTGAGCCTCAATGTACTCAGGTCCAATCTAATTGTTTTTACCATAGAGACAAATACTTTTATGGTTAAGTTCCAGAAGCTTTGGTTTCAAATCAATTCTTACTTGGGGACAAATTTGTCTGGTGCTAAATTAGGTTCAGGTTCATGCCAGATAAAATGGATGTACTAGAATTTATCAGAATACTCAACTTACTACTACAACAATACTGACATATTCTCTCCTAGTAATGTATTAACTCTGTCGTTCCTCTAGAAGTAAAAACGGGGCCCACCTCTATACATGTGCAGTAAGACCTGCATTAGTGTACGGTCCTGGTGAGAAGCACCTGCTCAGACTGGTCTCTCTTGCAAAGCTTGGGCTTCTATGTTATAAAATCGGGGACGAAAATGTAAAAACAGACTGGGTGTATGTGGAAAATCTGGTGTTGGCATTGTTATTGGCAAGTATGGGCCTATTGGATGACATACCGGGTCGAGAAGGTCATCCTGTTGCTGCTGGTCAAGCTTATTTCATAAATGATGGTAAATTTCACATATTTTTATCCAGTTTTCCTACCAAACCACAGTTTGTTCCATGAGTACATGTCTATATGTTACCTGCGTGATAAAATTAACCAGTACTGTACTGTCTGTTTTTTATTGAAATAACCTGAATCACTCTCTCTCTCTCTCTCTCTCTCTCTCTCTCTCTCTCTCTCTCTCATTTCAGGTTCACCTGTGAACACATTTGAATTTATTGTAAACCCACTTCTTAGAAGTTTAGGTTATGGAGTTCCAAAATTGAGCATGGATTTAAAGCAGGCACTAATTATGTCACGTGTGTGCTGGTTTGTTTATATGCTGTTGTTTCCATGGCTCGGGAAAAAGTGGCTTCCCGAACCACTCATTCTTCCACCCGAAGCATATAAGGTATTGTTTTGACAGATTGTTTGCCTATTTTGAAGACAGTTCCTTGATATATTATATTCACAACCAACATCCAACTTTCTCTGTGGTATTACACATTACAGGCCAACTTCACATATTTCTATTCCTTGTACCATAATTAAAGTAAAATAAAAGAGAGAGAATTTGAATATTGGACTTCCACCTCCAGATGTTTATTAACCCGTAATTAAGCTATCGTGTGTTGTGGAAAAAACCCTGAGAAAACTCAATGATTTAAATAAACTGAAAGAAGAAAAGAGTATTACATATTGCACTGCACTTATCAGATGTGTTTTAACTGGTTAGCAACTACTTGGTATTGTGGTTCACATGAAAAAGTAGGAAAAGGTCAATTAAATCAACTTGATCTATGTGCTCTTAAATGTTTTTTTTCCTGTCAGTTATTTGTAACATGTGTTCCTTTCTTTTCTCCTAGTAATCTCAGGGGTGGAGCCAGTAGGGGTGCAGGAGTGGGCTTTTGCACCCCCCATAATTTTAAATTCCCTGTACTTATTAAGCTAAACCTGGTATAATTATGCATAACTGTCAGAATTTGCCCCCCCCCCCCTCCCCCCTCAAATGTAGTAATTTCCAAATCAGCCTCCTCAAGTTATATTCCTAGCTCCGCCCCTGGTAATCTATTCAGTTGACTTGTTTAATTTATGTGTAACAGCTTGGAGTAAGGCATTATTTCTCCATCCTTAAAGCAAGAGAGGAGCTTGGATACATTCCCCTAGTTTCTCCCGGTGATGGTGTAAGCGCAACTGTTTCCTACTTCCAAGAGAAAAAAAGACGAGAATTAGATGGGCCCACCATATATGCCTGGCTCTTTGTTATGCTCGGGATGCTGGCCATCTTTTGTGCTGCATTTTTACCTCCAATTGGACCTCTCTATTTCAATTATTGGATCCATATCTTTGTTTTTAGGTCTGTTAGTGTGATTCGGCTTGTATTTGTGCTGGCAGTCGTGTCACATGTTGGGGAAGGCATGTATGCGTATTATCTGGCAAGGAAGGTAGATCCAAAAAATACCAAAGGCTGGTTTTGGCAAACCACAGCTCTAGGTTTCACTTCTCTTCAGTGTCTCCTCAAGAGGGCCAGAAGCAAAAATGAATAAAATGGTAAATTCTTGATTTAACTTTTGAGGTAGTGCTAGCTGATTGAAGAGAAACAATGAATGAATTGGTTTAAACTATTAGAAAATGTATTTACTTTTCATTTTTTTTCTTTTTCTGATTTTTGTGTTATTATCTTTGTTTTTCTTAATTGTAAACTACCTCAATTCAGCTCCTTTATATGTGTGCACTGTATAGTTCTTAGTAATGATTCTGGTATGTACTGGCTGGAATATCTGAATTCCAGCTGAGCATGGTCTTGGTTACTATATCGGTCTATCATTTTTCTGATTTGAGGTTACCAAGTCTAGGATAAAGAAACAACTGAACAGATGCAACGTTTCTTCAACAAAAAGGAAGATATTCTTAGACTTGAGTTTGCGGGAGTAATTACAAGAATAATGATAAATAAGATGACCTTTAGTTGGCATGTTTATATTTGTCTTCCTCTTCTCTTCAAGTGCATATGAAAGTACAGTGTTTCTGTGTACAGAGCAGTGATTCGGAAGGACAAAGCTGCGCCTAGAATTTGGGAAAACCAGGCTCTGACTAGGTTTAATATCCTTTTCAAGAGTACCTCTGTGCTAAGCTTACTATCCTTGTCAACATTTTTGGTGAGAGTAGCAAGGTGACTGACTAAAATTTATAAAATATATGAAACTATGAGAAATATATGAAGATATAAAAGTATCAAGCTATGAGAAAGACTTACCAGATGACTGATTAAAATTTTGAAAAGAACATAAACCTTAGCTGCAACAGTTCCAGCTTGGTCCGCTAGGACATTGTCACCTCTTAAATTGCCGTACGGTAGGAACAAGAACAAAAAAAAAATGCAAAACTATTTAAAATTATGGCTTGATTTCATATTCTGGTAGAGTAGACAGACCGAAATATATTTTTCGTAATCCAATCAGTGAACAATGTTGCTTTCATGAAAACGCTTTAATGCTTTTAGGATTTGTCTAGTGTAATAAGGCATCTTGCTGTCCTCCAAAATCTCTTGTTCAATTAAAACACGAACATGAATCCAACAAACTCGTAGAAGATGAAAATGGCATTTTGAGCGTAAGAATAAACATACAACACATTAGATGTAATTGAAAAACATATTTGTAAATCAATTCAACAAACTGTGACGTACCTTTTTTGCAACCCCAGTATTCAACTAAGTTGTAATATATGTTCTCGAGTTCAATAGATTCTAGAATTGAAATATGTGCTGAGAAAATAAATACACAACTTTCATCAGATTAGGCAACACGGAAATAGAATTAGTAGTGTACTATGTTACTGTCTTAGGTGATACACCTAACTGATTGATGACTGACTGATGTGACTGATGACCGATGTGGTAAAAAGTAAAAAAACAAAAACAAAAATTAAAGGATGGATGGATATCATTTGCAGCACAAAAAACAACTACTGAGTAATAATTCACAACTCACATTGCACAGTTCACTTCTACGTTTCTCGGTCTCACTGTTATACTCTAAGAAATAGAGTTCTACCACCACAACACACCTGGCACCATTACTACGAAAGTACAAAATAAAAAAAAATGCACAACTTAAAAACAATTTTAGATTATAAAAATGAAAGATGCTTTCAAAAGCTGCATTATCCCTGCAGGTTATACTGTTCAAGTGGCCATTTGATGTAGGTGTTGAACAATTCAGAATGTATTTACAGAAAAAAAAAGGACATTTCTATGCTGGGAGCTAAAATGCATCCAACAGAATTTGAATACAATGCATTTTATTAAGAAAATCACTCAACATGATCAATATATCAGATCTTCTGGACAATCAAATAAACTATATATATATTTTTTTTGAATAAAAAGCCCAGGTCAAGCCCGCAGCCTTTTCATTAAAGGAAAAGTTTATTTACAAGTAAAAACGGGTTTCTCCAAGGCACCGTTTGGATGCGTTGAGAAGAAGGTAGGAAGAAGGAAGAAGGGAAGAAATAAATTATAAACAATCCAAACTCTTCACAAAGTTACGCACTTCCCAATACTTCTTTCCACTTCTTCCTACACCTATCCAAACGAAGCCCAACTGAAACCCTGATTAAATAAAAAGGAAGACAACAAAATTAAGTAGCAGCAAAGAGAACAAAGGCAAGCGCTAAAAATACAGAAAACGACCATTGGGGATGATCCTTATCAGCCCCGTATAATAAGGACGACATCTTTTTTTTGTGTGTGTGAAGCAAGCTTCTAAATTTCTCCGAAATAACGGCGAAATAACAGAAATAGCGGTATTCTGTGTCAAACCGCATGAACGTTATAGTCTTAATTGAGAAAATGACGTAACGCGTTATTTCAGTTATTTCGGCGATATAACGCGTTATTTCAGTTATTTCGGCGAAATAACAAGCTGTTATTGCTACTATTGTTAAATTGTGTATTCAATATTGAACTATTGTTAAATTGGTACAAGCTGCTACTGCTACTCAATATTGGTACACTGCAATATATTGAATTTGGTATGGCCGTATGCTATTTGTATGGAGTATTGGAGATGTATAAACATATAAGTTGATAGTTATAGAATTGATGTGTGTCAAATTTTGAAAAAACACTACACCGTTATATCGCCGTTATAACATCGAAATAACACCGAAATAACATGGGGACCTGGACCGTCATACCGAAAAAACCGAAATTTAAAAGCTTGGTGTGAAGGTAAGAAACAAAAATCTTATTTACACTTACAAAATGGAATATGTCTATGTCGTGTTTTTAGTCTTAACATGAGATATCTTACTTCTCCGAAACTTTAAGATAAAGCAAAATCATAAATTTGGACTAAATAAATTATAGGAACAATAAAGTGTTGATAAGATGGTCGAATCTGACTACAAGGATGATTTTCAGTTCATAGATCTGATTTTTTAACTTCCGTACATTAGCACTTTTCTTCGATAGTTCATGTAAATGAGAAATGCAGCTCTTATTCGTCCTTAAAATTAGCGGACGCTATTTCAAACAATGTCCCAAGTGTAGGGAATATAAGTTACTGTTTCAGCTTTATGTGTGCGCGCGCGCGTATGTTTGTGTTTGTTTGTTCATCTTGAATTCTTGATCCTCTGTGAAATCCAACTATTCCAACATACTGGAATTTGGACCTCAAAACTCTGTGTAATCATATCCTGAAGCAACGAACTTAATTTGAGACAACCAATCTCGGATCTCCCAAAATTTAACTTCTAATTTATGAAAACGAAAAAAAGAAAAACTCTTCTTCCTTGACATGCTGATCGAGCTTCACTGCTGTTGAACTATCTCTAGGCAACCTATTCTTTTTTTCTATTGGGGGTCTGAAGAGAAAGACACATTGTGGTATATATATATCCTGACTAAAAAGGACGGTCTTCTTTTTCTTGGCCTAGCTAATCATGCATCTCCATTGTTTGTTCTTAAAAAAATATCGAGCTCTTATGTTTCAACGTTAATTTGGGTTTTGATTCCCTGGGAATATAATTCCCGAATTGAATTTTATTAAAAAATTAAAAGAAAAATTTTGGGCTAGCAAAAGAAGGGCAACAGGAAAAAAAAAAAAAACCAGGGTACAGTACAACAAGTCCTCGTTGTGAGATCCGAGAAGATCAATTACTGAGATATTGGGATGCTATAGGAGACTTGATGCTAATAAATGTTGTTTTAGACTCAAAATTCAGATCGATCGATTGTTATCATTACCACCAAATCAAACATAACTGAAGAAACTGGAATAGAATAGAATTTTATATTCGAGATTGAAAAATAATTTCTAGTACACAACTACCTCAGTCGACTTTGATTGTATTCGAGATTCCTTCCTATCAAGCCTTTCGACGTGCCATTAATTACCTTTTTATTTTTTTTTTCTTCATCTCTACTATATTAAAAGCACCAATGGAAGGATGTAACAACTCAGGATACAACCTTCGTATGAACGATCTACACCATAGATTATTTGATATGTGGACTAGATTTTATTTTCGGATTTGATATGCGGACTAGATTTTATGTCCGAAGGAAGAGATATTTAACTCTTCATTTGGACCGCTGGATTGGAAAGAGCGTTCGTTTTGTTTGATCGCGCACCTTTCGACTCTCCGCTAAAATACATTTAAAAGTTAAAACTGTTGCGTTTCGCAACGAAACGAAACCCCCTCTTATTCTTTCTATCCGTCCTTTCGCTAAATCTCTCCTCTTTCCTTCTCTCTCACAGTCAACGCAGATCGGCGTGACCTCTCCGATTCCGCCTCTCATCCCAACCAGGGATGACCTCACCTGCACCGATTGTCAACCGGTACTCATCACAACCTTGAATTTGATTGTTCATTGCCTCTCCCACAATCTTTCTCTCCCCATTTGTACTTAACCGATCGAAACCCTAGACCGCCTCACTGCAGCACATACTCCTGTCTTTGTGATGATCCATACCACCACGACATGGAGTGTAGATATCTCTCTTCCCTCTCCCGTCTTTCTCTCTCCCTCTCACTTCGGCAATAACGAGCGAAAACAAAAAGCGCAAAATGGCGCTCGCGTTTGACGAGTATGAGAGAGTTCGACTGAAAAGGAGAGGGGAAAAGCACAATCTCCATTTCATAATTTCATTATGGTTCGCACCTTTCATTTAAAATTTCATTTCTTATAGTTTACATATTATATCGTTTTGATTTTTATTTATGTTGACTGGATTGTTTGTCTTTCTTTTAAATTTTGCACAAATTGATCAGATGTCGTAAGTTCTCACGATCCACCTCCTTAACCCTAGAGTTGTTTGGTTCTCCATTGGAATCAAGGCGCTCCTTGCAATTGAATTAGTAATTCTTTCTTTCTCTTTTTAAATTTAAATTTAAGATTCTTTTTTTGCCTTTTTTTTATACTTGATATCTCAAATTTCTTAAACTATCTCAAATTTTTATTCATGTTGACAAGTAATCAATAATTCAAGTCTTCTCTTTAGATGTTTGAATATATTGTGCTACCGAATGACAAACTTTTTGAAGAAAATTTAATTAAATTGGATACTTAAATTTGGAGGTGGATACAGATGTAGATATGGTTTTCAATTTAGGTGTGAATTGGACACACATGATTATCAGGTTCTTCATTTTTTTGGTATTTGGATGTCATATATGACTTTGTTTTAGTCACAGGTATGATTTTCAAATATTTCATTATTTTTACTGATTCAGATTCTCAACTTGTCACAACCTCATATAAATGATTTGTACAAGGTGTCATGCAAATGAAGATAATACAAGATCTCACCGCCACAGCGAGAACTCCTGAAACGCTTCTCACATCTTCCAGGTCCCAATTTTCTTTCTTCATTCCTTTGCATTTTCTCCTTAATTTGGCAATTTGGGAGATATTTGTGTAGTAGGCGCTGTTGGAGATTTAATTTTAAGGAAGTTCTGATATCTTGTCGGTTTTAGTTATTTACCAACTTTCTATTGGTTCATTGACAAACTATATTTTCTATTGTAGATACATTTGTTAGTCCTTTATTAGCATATGTGAGGTTATCTATATCTTGAGATTGTCGTATATGTCATCTTTTCATTCTTTCTCTGTGCTGACTTTGGAAACCTTGGAAATAATTTTGTAATTTGTCTTTCAGGCAACAAAGATCTGTTAAAGCTGCGGTGTTAATATGGGGAGTATTAAATGATGTGCAAGTTCTATGATGATAATGTGAGCTCTCTTTGGCCTTTATTATTTATTTTTACCAGATGTATTGGACTGGTGTTTAAATTTACACATCAAGTTGTGGTGTTTTTGAAGGTAATTACTGCAAGTAATTTGCTTCTGCTATTTGTCTGTAACTCTGTATACACTTGTACTGTGTTGTTACTAATTACTGAGCAAGCCTCTGTACATAAATCTAAATGATCTGTTAGAACATAATAATGTTTTTTTTTGTTGGAAAATTGTTTGATTTATACAATTTCATTTTGTTTTGTAGACTGAATAACAACAAATTCACTGCAATGACTGTGGCATCTGTTGATTGGTTTCTTCATAAAATGCTTATGTGGGCTGAGGCCAACGGTGCCGTGGCTTTTAATATATTTTCAGGTGAAACAAATAAATTATAATTTACTGGAGGTGTGTTTTGACCATGATATAAATTCAGTAAAAATTTGCTCAATTCCATTTTAATATATATTGAGAACCTTCTATTTTTGTTTATGACATATTTTCCTGATTATTTGATTATTTCAATTTGAAAATCTAAAGACACACAAGGTCAAGATAATGGGCACATTGCCAACATGCATTTGGTTAAATTGTGTTCATTCCTAAGGATATTGAGAGTTGAGATGTGGCATGCACGTACATTCTTTGAGGCGACAATTGCCACAGCCAATTAAGGTGTCAACGTTTCCCAGAGATCATGGTGCCTCTTCTTCATGTGGGACTGTTGAGGTACAATATGACCCTCTATTACCTTTCCTTTAATGCCTGTTTGTGATAATACACCTTGATTTTAGTTCAAATCGAAATAATTACATTTGAGTTGTAATCTCATTCAAAACTATTCTTAATTTTCAATAATCTGACACACGAAAAGGTTGCGTTGCAGGTTGGTATTTAGGACATTAGATAGTTTACTATTTATTCAATTTGATCATGTTTGTTTTGAGTCTAATTATTTTATTCAAATGAATAAGGAAGATGCTTAATCTAGAAATTTGTTATTGAGCAAGAACTAGCATCTGTTGTGTTCTGTCTCATTTGTTTTTAGCGGATGGCTTTAGTTTTCTTATTAAGTCTTGCGCTCTTGTTTTGAATTTAATTAGTAGCATGAGCATGGAGATTTGCATGCTGGTCTATATGGAAATATCACGTCGAATCTATCTATTTTTTTGGCATGAGATGTTTGAATGCTTGTCAGTAATTTATATATTTTGGCTAATATTAGATTTCAGGGACTAGAAGGTACTCCCTCTAGCAAAATAAATTTATTGTGTTTCCTCTAACTTTGTTTATTTGTCTCTGGTGTTTTCACTGTCAAAATCTCAGATACAGGTTAGAAGAAATTTATTGAGCAGGAGAACTCATGCCCGCACAGAAATTGTTCAATTGCAAATGCCACAAAGAACTCCAATTAGGAAGTTCAAATGACTCAACTAGGGCTGATGAGTCATGGGAGTTTGTTGGTTTAGTTGATAGTCGCATATGCCTATTTAAAATTTAAAAAACGAAGGATTTTGATGAATGTTACGTTTTGTAGTTTGAAGTAATATGTCGTTTGTAAAGTGGATTCTACTTTCTAAATATGTGTCCAAAATCATGGTATTGTAGAATTAAGGTTACTTTCGCTATTTTTGTTCTGGTTTTCATCACTCATAGTCATTTTGACCATTTGATGAACATCTTCCATTTATTTAACGATTTAATACACATGGTACATTTTCTTTCAAAAGTTTGGGATTTGTTTCATATGCGTAATCCTATTTTGAAAAGTGAAGGTGACTCTGTTATCAAGATTCCTCTATATATAGCTCTCTTTTTTTTGACATATTTAACTCACGTGTTGAAATTTTGTCAAATATACCGGATTCAACTGGGAAGTGCTTTGGGCAGCAGTAATTTTTCTCCGAGCAACATATTTTTTTTCAAACTGACTAATTTGCCCTTCAATATTTCTTTGTACGACTTAATTCTCTTTCACACTAAGTTTTAATTCCTCCTCCACTCTAATCTCGCCGATCCTCTCCCTTATCTCCACAATCTATCATCTTGGATCTCCGTCTTCTCTCTCTTCTCTTGTTGATGAAGGATTCAGTAGCCATGACAATCGGTATCAAAAGGTGCTCATTTTTTAAAAAAAAAAATCAAATTGCGATTGAAAATAATAACATTGAAAACACAATTTCATGTGTAGAAAATTAGAGCAATTCTTCATTTCATGGTATGTCTAAAGGCATCATCTTTCAATTGACGTGAAATTGATAATTATGTAGATGTAAATTTTAAAATTATAAATTATTATACTGTAACTGGAAGTAGGAACAATTGCAAACTTGGATCTGCAATTCTAATTACGAAAATGATTTTCATAATATAAATTTTGATGCATATTTGATGACTAAAAATATATATATGGTCCCTATGCTCTCCCCAAATTAATAAAGAACTCCTTATAAGTCTAAAAATTTTATGTTATATTGTTTTTTCCAAAATAAAAAATATATATATACATCTCATGTTGACTTTTCTTATTAAAAAAAAAATATCATACTGGGTCGTCCTGCTCGCTAACAAAATGCCAAAATGTGACCCAATAAAGTTTGGGACTCACATCCTCTGCGGCCAGAATTAATCGGCTGTACCGTCCAGCCAACATATTTTTTTTAATATTTCAAAATTTCAAAATTTAATTGTTAAATCTAAAACGTTGATCTTATTCAATTTTACGAACGATTCATTTTTATATAAACTTTATAAAATTTAGAGTTGATTTCATATTAGATCAAGTGGACAACAAATGAACGGATATAATTAACTGTCACTAATTAATTCTAATACGTTCATAATTTGGTCACTTAATCAAGTATCAAATCGATACCAAATTTTATAAAATTTATATGAAAATAAATCGCCCGTAAAATTGAACAAGACCAACTGTTTGGATTCAACATTTAGATTTTAAAATTTTAAATATTAAAAAAGTTGTGCTGGCTAGACGGTACAGCCATATATTTCTGGCCGTAGAGATGTGAGTCCGTAAAGTTTGACCTTACAAATTGAGGAATGCGGATGCATTTGTGACATTGACAACGTGTCAACGTGTAAAACTCGGGACAATGTCAATGTCTGTCTTGTCTCGGATATCCTAACTTCCATCATCTTAATATGACATCCTGCCATTCTTTATGGGTTCTCTCACAATGAAGTCTGGAAGGTCCGTCAACAAAATCACATGAAATGCACGAGATTGAAATTCCTTCCGTAAAATATCTCTTTCAATCAGATCAAAGATCAAATCTCTCTCTCTCTCTCTCTCTCTCTCTCTCTCTCTACGGAGCTTCTCTCTCTACTTACGGAGTCTCTCTCTACGGAGCTTCTCTCTCTACCACTGCTAGCGCGCTCTCTTCCTCTCTCTTTCAGGTGATTCTATCATATCTCGATCAAATCAGATCACAAAATCATCATCGTTGTCGTATTTTTCAATTTCGTTGTTTAATTTGTGGTTTTTGTGTTTTTTATTTCTCGATCGGATCATACTTCAAGCATTTATACAACACATTTGCCATCAATTCTCCCTCAGGTTAGTCAATCTCAATCTAGTTAGTCTATCCCTATCTCGATCAGATCAGATCACAAATTTTTCATCGCTTTCATATTTTTTAATTTCGCTAATTGATTTGTGATTTTGTTGTGTTTAATTGCTGATCTAAAATTTGAAATCAAATTTTTTGTGCTGAAGTAAAGATTCACTATATCAGAAATATAAGTCATGAATTACTTCCATTGTTTGAAGCATATCAGTTTGAAGCACCGGTACTTTCTATACTGTTTGAAGTCAGATTGAAGCGGATCGGTGTCAGGTTTGAAATCACCGATATCATTTATCACAAGTGTTTGTTTCATATAATTAACTCCAATTTTTGAATCAACGATAGTATAATTTCATTTATAACTGTGATTAATTCTAATTTTTTAGTATTTTTGTTCATTTATCTTGTACGTGTATCTCTTGCTTGTTGATATGACACTATCATGTTCATTTTTTTTCTCTGTAATTGTGCATGTTTATATATGTTTGCAATGCATGTTTATATATGCTTGTCGTAAGGATAGTTATCTTAAAATAAAAGAGTAAATATATTTTTGTTCATTTGTTTTTTTCATTCCATATCTCATCTCTCTCTCCTCTTGGCATCGCCATGGCAGCGTCGGACCTTCCTCGCGTCGAAGATAGATCTTCGTCAGAGTCACCGACGATAGAGTAGGAGTCGCCTCCTCCCTCGCGATGAAGTTAGTTAAGATTTGAGAAAGATATCGCTAAGGTATTTTCTTTTTTTCTTCTCAGATCTGAAGTAATCGTCTTTTTCGTCATGGTTGTATATGCTATTTCATCGTTTTTCTTGACTTTGTTGCTTGATCGGTCTTTATCGGAGTGGTGACTTCAGCGAGATCCCTAATTCAAATGCCATTGCTATCGATCTTCTTTATATTCAAGGTATTTGTCTCAATCAATGTCAATTTCGCTTAACTGTTGTTATATGTTCTTAATTCTGCTTTAACAATTAAGATGTTGCATTTTAACATTATTCAAAATCAGAAGAAGTAAATAAATTATTATGAGGGAGTATATATAAAAGTTTGAAGGAGTACATATTATTATATATCTAAGGGCTCATTTTGAATACTATCAGTTCATTTATTTTTAGCATAAGGGAGTATATAATTACTAAATTGGGATGAACTATTTGAGGTGTTGACTGTTTAGTAAATTGGGATGTGTATGTCATTTGATCATAGGTAGTATTTATTTTAAACAATAGGATTATCTATTTATATGTTATGGATTTATCTAAATACTTTGATTTTATTTGTAACAAAACAATATAATATATACTTCAGTTTATTTAGAGTAGTTTATTGGATGTGTATGTAATTTGATCAAATGTATTGAATTTTTCTACTCCTTTAAGCGTTTTGTTTGCTGTTTTAGTATAGGCTTAAAGGAGTACAAAAATATAGGATAAGAGAGTAAATAATATCTAACAAGGGAGTACATATCAAGAACCTGGCAGGTGTGTTTGGTATTTTAGCATAGGCTTAAAGGAGTACAGAACATAGGATAAGGAAATAAATAATATTTAACAAGGGAGTACATATCAAGAAGCTTTGTTGTTTGTTTGTTGTTCTAATATAGACTTAAAGGAGTACACAATACAGGATAAGGGAGTAAATAATATCTAACAAGGGAGTACATATCAAGAACCTGCAGGTGTGTTTGGTATTTTAGCATAATTTTAAAGGAGTACAAAATATAGGATAAGAGAGTAAATAATATCTAACAAGGGAGTACATATCAAGAACCTGGCAGGTGTGTTTGGTATTTTAGCATAGGCTTAAAGGAGTACTGTGAAAACCCGTAAAATTATAAAATAAAATTTAACTTTAAAATTAATAGTTAATTTCTGAAATAATTAAAATTATTAAAAATTAATGACTGATCTGAATTTAATAGAGAAATTCTCAGAAATCATAATAAAAATTTAGTTTCAAAATATTAATCAAATCGTAAAATCTAGTAAAACTTCAAGCAAACAAATAAATTTAATTAACAAAGATTCAAATATCAGATTTATGGAATTTATGTGGATTAAAATTCGATTAAAAACTAAGTTTTACTGATCAATTAATTCAGTTTACAAATTTCAGTCAATTTCCTGTAATCTGGACCATTTGATCAATTCCAAAATCATTGGATTTTTTTGAGCCGTCCGATCTTTTCCTCTCTTCATTCCTTCTCTCTTCTCCTCTCTCCCTCTCCGACAGAACCCTCGTCCCCACTCGACCCCTCCTTCGACCAATCCGCTTCGACCCCTCTTTCTCTATGTCGCCAATGGCGGAACCCACAGGCCCCATCTCCCTCTCCCTTCGCTGGTCAATAGCATCGAAGACCCCACACTCCTCTCCTCCTCCTCGAACAGCTCGATTCCCTTCCCATCTTTTCAGCTCTCTCTCGCCGATGGCAGCTGAGACCCCACTGACCTTCTCTCTCTCACCCAATCAGATCGAAGTCGTCAGGGACCCTCCTCTCTGCCATACCTCCTTCCTACCCATGGTTTCGCTCTTCCCCTTTGGCCTCACTAAAAATCGTGCCCAACCGTAGACCCCACCTCCTCATTCTCTCTCTCGCCTATTAAGGCATTTGCTTCACTGCCTCACTCACTCGCCATCTCTCTCTCTTCCCCAGAACCAGCACCCCCTTTCTGTCTCTCTACCACTCTCTCTCCCTCTCTTTCACTCACTGCCTCTCTCTTTCTCTTTCACTGTTTCTAACTCCCCTAATCTCACTCAAACACTCTCTTCCAGTCACTTAATTTGTCTCTCTCTCTCTGTCTCTCTCCCGTGGTTGTGCTGACCAACAATGACGATGACGATTGATGGCTATTGCTGGGGGGTGGCTCGATGGCAGTAGCTGAGCCTCAATCCCTTCCTCCTCATTCCTCTCTTTGCTGAGCTACCTCGGTTTGTAACCCCTCTTTACTCTCTCTTTTCTTTCACTGTATGATGTGATTGTGTGAGGCATGCACGAAATTTGAATTGTTGCTTTGCCTATTGAACTGCTTGCTTCTTTGTTAACTCGGTTGAGTATGGATTGAGTGTGCATTGCCTCTGTTGGGTCTGTTCTTGCAAGTGCTTGTCGTTTAATTCGATTGAACTGTTTAGGACTAGATGGACAGTGATTAAATCTCTTATGATCTGTTTATGTGCTGGCTGAGGCCATGCATTGAGTTTTGAGGCGTAATCTGCCTCTATCTAAGCTTGTGTTGATCTGTTTGTGTGTTATGTTGTTCTCGGCTTGGTTATCAAGCTGGTACAGGCTTGGTACCAGCCATATGTCTCTCTGTTGCGTTCTGGTACGAGTCCAGGGGCTCGTTTGTGATAATTTGTGGTGTCAGGGACTATTCTATAAAAATCTTTGAACTAGTTTTGGACTAGTTCGTAAATAAAACTGTTATTAATGACTTAAATGAAATTCTAAAGTAAATAAATATTTCTGTGGACATATATGTAAATGTGATGGCTAGCGGGTCGGATCTGTGGAAATTAATGGATCTGGATTTTAATAAAAGGGTTCGGATTTGACCACCGAAACCCATTAACCCGCTGGGTTATACCCGACAGGTGGGCCCCTTATTTCCACCTGGGCCGTTACTTCTCTGGGTCGTAACTTAAACTCTGGCCTATTCGGCCTACTGGGCTGTTCCTTTGAATTGTTGAGTTGGGCTCTGTTTTGGGCCGAACTGAATTGTTAAGTTGGAATTAATTTCTGTTGGAAATTGTTTTCTGGACTGGGCCAGGTCCAGAATTAAAATGTAGGATTAATTAAAGAAATTAACTAAGTTAATTAAAAGTGATTAACTTAAAGGTGGAAATTAGTAGAATAATTTGAGATTAGCTTAGTGGACCGAGAAAAGGTTGAGACTCGAATTAAAAAGAGTTGCCTAAATTAAAAATCGGATTAATACGTAAACTTAAAGATGGGATAGGATTTTAAATAGTCCAGAAATAATTCTGAAAAATACAGATACAATGGAAACAACTATCTGGACTCGTATGATCCCAAACACATTAAAACACCAACACGTTTAAAACATTAAAAACAGTAATTAACTGTAATTTGTGGATTCATTTATTCTCTATCTATACTTAGTATATTTATGGTTAGTTTATTTCTAATAACATTTGAGTTTCATTTATTTATATTTTATTTGTATACTTCTTGAGTTTCATTTATTAATTGACTAAAAGTGTTAATCCACAATTTAAAATTGATAAAGAATTTCGTAAGTTTCTATCTACGTCTATAACGCGTAGAATGGACTGTAGGAATACGTCAGAACGACTTCCTTCACACTGTTTTCTAAATGGAACTCCGTCAAAATTTTATAAAATACTTTTTCTAGATTAATAATATATTTTAAAACAGAATCCCTTTTCAGAAATCTCGAGTCCAACTTATCTTAAATCCTAATCTCATTCCTTTGTAAATGTCTAGTTTTTAAGTATGGTTTTGTACACCAATAACCAGAATGGGATAGATCGTTAGGTTAGATTTTAACGTGTGAGTTTCGTTCGTTAGGTGCACCGCAGGACTTCTCTGGACCGGCGGACGACTTCTATCCTGAGCACGAGACTGCAGGAGCTAGTTAGGACTTCACCGACCACCCTGAGGAGTAGTCTCTCAGTCTCTGACTTTTCCAAGTGTGGATTGTCTTTTTATTACTTGTGGATGCCTTAAGTTTTGTTTATTCTTTAGTTTAGAATTAGATCAATAATTAAATGTGTGCATATCATAAACACTGCAATAATTCTTAAATGCATGGCATTAATTGAAGATTAGCTTTATTACTACATGTAGATGTTTGGTTGCATCTAGATATAATGTGCTCATTTATCAACATGTGGTATGGTTCAGGATAGCGAGATCGAGTGGCATATTTTATGACCACTCTGCAGGCCAACCTTCATGTGGCTCTGCGGTCGCATGGTTATTTTATTTTATTTTCAGTTGTTATTATATTTTCGATTGTGTGACTTGAGATATTGGATACGTGCCATCCTTTGCTAGACTGCCTCTCGATCTCCTCTTTGCAGTTACCGGTACCGTGTTTTCTGTTCCACATCCTTTGGCCGGAATGTGGGGTCAGGAGCTGTTTTTCGTCGAGCTACTCTTAGGGTTGATCTATCTTAGGTACGGTTATTATTATTATTATTATTATTTGGGTAATTGTGAGGACAATTTAATTTAGGAATTTTTCAGCTTATTTTCGGCGATGGGCTCTGGATTTTCCAGCTTATACGGCAATCGCTCTGGAAGTTCCAATTTACGACTATTATTTATGAAACTATAATTCTTTTGTTGAGTGATGGGATTTCTATACATCTCGTATTATATTGTATTATTACTAATATATCTCCAGATATTCTTCTATTTTCTTTTGCATGCCATGTAGATGTAGTTGATTGCAGTAACACATAAAATCACATATAGCTATTGCATTTAAGGATCTTAAAAGTGGCAGATTTAAAAGTATGATTTAGTTCTAGCTAGAGTTAACCAAGACTGTAGGCCCACTCTTTTTCCACACTGAGTATTCGTATACTCAGCCCACATGCTTGTGGTGTAGGTTCAGGTTTGGCTGACTTAGCAGAGGAGTTGTAGCCAGAAGACCAAGCCGAGCTAGAATAACATTTATCCGCTGTGCATTATTCTATGTTTTGTTTGTATGATGACTGGAGATTTTGATATCTGTATATTTTACCAGTCTTTTGTTGTATGAACAAACAATGTCATTATTATGTGATATTATTTGTGATATTTGTATCTGTGACACTGTTTTATAGCCTTACGTGTGCGCAGCAGATTGTGCATACGTGGCGGGGCTGTCCTCCCCAGATTGCGGCTGGGTTTGGGGTGTGACAAGTACAAAACATAGGATAAGGGAGTAATAATATTTAACAAGGGAGTACATATCAAGAACCTGGCAGGTGTGTTTGGTATTTTAGCATAGGCTTAAAGGAGTACAAAACATATGATAAGGGAGTAAATAATATCTAACAACGGAGTAAATATCAAGAACCTGATAGTTGTGTTTGGTATTTTAGCAATCTTAAAGGAGTACAAAATATAGGATAAGAGAGTAAATAATATCTAACAAGGGAGTACATATCAAGAACCTGGCAGGTGTGTTTGGTATTTTAGCATAGTCTTAAAGGAGTACATAACATAAGATAAGGGAGTAAATAATATTTAACAAGGGAGTACATATTAAAAACCTAACAGGTGTGTTTGGTATTTTAGCATAGGCTTAAAGGAGTACAAAACATCTGATAAGGGAGTAAATAATATCTAACAATAGAGTACATATCAAGAACCTGACAGTTGTGTTTGGTATTTAGCATAATCTTAAAGGAGTACAAAATATAGGATAAGAGAGTAAATAATATCTAACAAGGGAGTACATATCAAGAACCTGGCAGGTGTGTTTGGTATTTTAGCATAGGCTTAAAGGAGTACAGAACATAGGATAAGGGAGTAAATAATATCTAACAAGGGAGTACATATCAAGAACCTGGCAGGTGTGTTTGTTCTAACATTGGACAATTCTTAAAGGAATGCTTACTTAAATGAGTCATTGCATAAATGTTTTCAGTTTTTTGCACTTTGTTTAATGAATGCTTACTTATATACATATAATGGAGTATTTAGTTATGTAATCTGATCATTGAAATATGTTGCTTCAACTTTGAAAATATTGTCCAGAAATTTAGCTACAACATAGATTTCACTTATTTGTTAATACGAGTTTATATATTTTTGTTTAAGGGAGTAATTACATGGCGCAAGGGAGTATATATCAGATGATGTTTTTTAATTAATCTATGCTAAGTATTTTCTTATAGAAGAGTAATTAACTTCAATTAAAGGAGTAAATATAAGCTGGAATGAGAGTATATAATAAATGCTGATGTTCTTTTTTTATTTATTTCATGTGATGTCATCTATTATGAAGGATGTCAAAAAAGAAATAAATAGCAAAATGCATTCTTCTTGCCTGAGATGATCTATTCTTATTCTGACTTCAATGTGATGCTTGTTGTTATAGTGATACTATTAAGTTTGTTAGTATGTTTGAACTTGGTTGGAATTATTTTATGGTTAGTTTGAATGAATAGTTAATTTGAACTTGGTTGTAATGTTTGAAAGATGGCTAGTTTATTGTTAGGAATGATACAGATATTTGGTTTTAATGTCAACTTATTGTTAGAAATATTTGTTGGTGTCTTTGTATGAATGCCAATTTTGAATTGTTATATATACAATTTTTTTATATTATGCATGCTTATTTGAATCCCTTATGATGAAGTATATACTCCCTTAGTTTGTATCTTTACTACCTAAAATATAATTAATCATCCTTTGAAGACTAATTGTTGAAAAAATAAGTACTCCATTAATACAAGTAATTTAATTCCTTATGTAGGAATATATACTCCTTTATGTTCCAGTCGGATAGCACCAAATGCCAGAATTTGATTCATTATAAACATTATTGACTTTATTAAATTTTATATAAAAAGTTTAAAACATATTTATATACTCCATTACATCAACTTAAATGCTTCCAGTATCTTGATGACGTCACGATCCAACATCTGACACCCAGATCGCAGTGCGCAAAATAAATTACGTTGGGCCAGCCCATTAATCAGCCTGAGATGTCAAGGATGTCAAATAGCCGAAAAAATTAAAACCAACGTTACTGTTCACTCGAATTTCGATAATAACTGTTAAAAATTCAAAATTTTAAAAATAACGTTGTACGATCGTCATTCGGATTCGAGTCTACAAATTGCTTGGATCGTCATTCCGGATGACGATTCAAGCTTGGATCGGCAAACGAAACGACGATCCAAACAAAAAATAGGTTCGACACAAAGTTTAAAATTAAAAAAATGTTTTTTAATATTTGGTTTGCTTGGATCGGCATTTGGAACGCCGATCCAAACAAAAAATACCAGCAAAATTTTTAACATTATTTAATTTACAATTTTACTTTTTAGTCCTCAAAATTTTTATTATTACAAAATATATATATGATTACAATTTAAACATAATTTCAACATCTATTATAAAAATATAAGTATATAATTAAATTATGCCTGTTAAATACATAATATTTTATATGTGTATAATATTTATTTTATACATATATATTATTATGTATCATATATTTTATATATTAAATATATATTATTATTGTAAATGATTAAAATAAATGATACATAATATATGTTAGTTAAGTGCATAATTTTCATTTTATGATTAAATACTACTAATTATCCATAAACAATCATGCACAAACACGGATCTTGCACTAAGCCATTCACACAAGAGAGAAAGGTTCAAGGTATACCTCTCTTGAGCTAGTAATCAAGAGGCTCGAACCGGCTAGGTTGTAGGTGGTTGTGCTCACGTCTAGCTCGCGCCTCCTTGTCGTATCGCCTCGAGTCCACTTGGTATTAACCAAATCCTCTACAAGTTATGCTAGTAACTTGGAGGAGATGCCTAATCCCTAGCTTTCTCAATTCTTCTAGCAAATCAACAAGTTATTTGTGGAAGAATGGAGGGCTCAACACATGAGCAATAGGGAGAGATGGGAGAGAGGGAGGCGCACAAGGGAAGGGGGGCGGCTAGGTTAGTGGGAGAGAGAGAGAGGGGGATTTGCAACCATCCACATCCTTATATAGAGTGCAAACCCTACCTACCTCACACTAACTATTTACCAAATTGCCACCCCACCTACCACCTTGCTTGGCCGGCCACAAAGAGGGCCTTTATGGGCCAATTGCATTGCCTCATGGGTCCACTTAATCATTCATTAAATGGCCTCTCTTGTTGCTCTCAATTTGGATCCCTATTGGGCCTTTAATTAATTATTTAATTAAAGCCCTATAAAATGCACATGTGTTAAAATAAATAATTATTAACTTAATAATAATTATTTAGGGATTAGATAATGCATTAATTTATTTCTATATGATCCCTTTGATTTAATTAATTATAACGGTCTACAACGCTATTTAATTAATTAATCAACTCATCATATTTTGCAATACCAATTATTGCAAATAAATAAATAATGCAAGCATGGTTAAAACACCAATTCTGTGTGACCCTTTGAGGATTTATGCTACGTTGGACATGGAGTTAAATCGCTATTTAAATCCAATAATCATAAGCGGTATCTAGCAACACGTTATGATTCCCAATTCGCATAAATAGTGTACAGCTACAATATTTCAATCCTGCATAAGAGAATAATAATATATCTCTATTTTGATTCCTATGCCTCACGATATCATCGTATAATCCAAGATAGGAATGTGTCATTCTTGCAGATTATACGTTTCTTGATCTAGAGATAATTGTATCAGTTGCTAGCAAACAATCTATCTCCATCAAGGGGCCCAAACAGATATCGTCACTCACTAAGTGAATTAATGAGGGACATACGGTTTTCTTGACTATTTAGCTTTTCCCCGCACAATTCAAGAGAACATAAATAACGTCCGTATAGCAGCCCTTATCGGGAATCAGCGGTAGACGATATTTATTGAACCTATCCTCATGTGGAAAAGATAAATATCTCAAACTTAGAATCAAAATCATAACGAAATAAATAATGACACCCAAACACAATCCATGTATTTATTTCGTTGGGTCATGTCCTGTACTATGTTCAATTAACATAAACATATGCAATTAAGTTGGTTACTCTTAACCAGTGATTTATAGAACTTAATCAACACTTAACTTGCATACTAATCTTATTGATAATTAATGTTCCTTGTTAATTATCAAGATTATGGACGCTTAAGATTTATTGTTGTCATTTACTACTAAATGAATCACAGTGATCTATAATTCAGATCCTCAACCTGAATGAACTGTCAACACATAAATCAAGGAACAAATGATATAAAATCATCCATAACATAAAACCATAGAAGTAGCCAAAAAGATTGGCTTCTAGGACATATCTCTAACAATCTCCCACTTGGCCTAGAGTCAATCAACAGTGACTTCTAGCCAGTGTATAGTACTCAATGTAATATCCAAATATACATATCTCATACTAACGCCTAAATAAAAGATACAACTCAAAGCCAATCAGGCATACGCCTAATCCCCATGGATGCAACATGCAACTCATGCGCGGCTCGAGACAAAGGCTTTGTCAGAGGGTCCGCTGTGTTCGCGGCACCGTCCACCTTCTTGACCTTGACCCATCCGTCATTGACCAACTGACGGATGAGATGGAACCGTCGTAGAATGTGCCTAGTCTTCTGGTGAGACCTAGGCTCCTTGGACTGAGCTATGGCTCCCGTATTGTCGCAGTAGATATCCACTGGACCCGAGATGCTTGGAACCACCTCTAGCTCGGTCAAGAACTCCTTGATCCATACGGCCTCTTTTGCTGCTTCACCAGCCGCTAAGTATTCCGCTTCGGTGACGGAATCGGCCGTAGTATCTTGCTTGGAACTCTTCCAACTTACGGCACCACCATTAAGCAGAAATACAAAGCCGGACTGTGATTTGGAGTCATCTCGATCGGTTTGGAAACTAGCATCGGTGTAACCAGTTACAACGAGCTCTTGGTCTCCACCGTAAACGAGAATGCTCTCTTGGGTTCTCTTGAGATACTTGAGGATATTCTTGACTGCGGTCCAATGTGCCATGCCCGGGTTGGCTTGGTATCGACTAGTCACGCTAATCGGATGTGCCACATCGGGGCGAGTGCATAGCATGGCATACATAATCGATCCGACTACAGATGGATACTTGAATCGCTTCATGTACTCCCGATCTGTCTCCGTTGTCGGACCTTGAGTCTTGCTCAAGTAAATGCCATGTGACATAGGCAAGAATCCCTTCTTGGAATTCGCCATGTTGTGTTTTTGCAACACCTTGTCAATGTATGCATCTTGGCTCAAACCTAGCATCCTCTTTGATCTATCTCTATAGATCTTGATTCCTAGGATGTAGGCGGCCTCGCCCAAGTCTTTCATTGAGAACACTTTCTTCAATGAATCCTTGACTGCATTCAATTCGGGAATATCATTCCCGATCAAGAGTATATCGTCAACATATAGAACAAGAAACACAACCACGCTCCCACTAAACCTCTTGTAGACACAAGGTTCCTTTTCACTTTGAGAGAAGTTCAATTTCTTGACTTCCTCATCAAAGCGCTTGTTCCAACTCCGTGATGCTTGCTTCAATCCATAAATGGATCGTTGAAGCTTGCATACTTTGTTAGCATTCTTTGGATCCACAAAACACTCGGGTTGTGTCATATACACATCCTCTTCCAAATTTCCATTTAGGAAGGCGGTTTTGACATCCATTTGCCAAATCTCATAATCATAGAATGCGGCAATTGCTAACATGATCCGAATTGACTTGAACATGACGACGGGCGAGAAGGTTTCTTCATAGTCAATACCATGAATTTGCTTGTAACCTTTCGCTACAAGTCGTGCTTTGTAAATGGTCAAGTTGCCATCCATGTCGACCTTTCTCTTAAAGATCCACTTGTTCTCAACGGGTTTTACTCCGTTGGGAAGGTCAACCAAGGTCCATACCTTGTTGTCATACATGGATTGCATTTCGGATTCCATGGCTTTTAGCCATTCCTTGGAGTCGGGTTTCTTTCTCATGTCATCAACGGTCAAAGGCTCATCGTTCTCCATAACGAGAACGTCGTGCAAACCTAAATATCTTATAGGTGGACGACTTGGCCTTGCCGATCTTCGTAGGGTAGAAGTTTGAGGTTCTTGAACTTGTTCCACAACGGTTTGTGGACTTTGTTCTTGAACTTCAAGTGAAGGTGCTTCCTCAACATCATCGACTCGCGATATGTTTGAGTTTTCATTTGAGGGAGCTTGTTCGTAAACCTCTTCTTCCACAACAACTTGTGGAATGGGTTCGGCTACAATCTCATTCGGTGCATCCACATTTTGTGCAACCTCATTTGGCACCACATTGGGAACAACCACATTGCCTACTTGAGGCATGCTTTGTTGTTGCGGTTCTTGAATTTCTTCAATCACCACGTTGCTCCCACTACTTCTTCTTGAGAGAAACTCCTTCTCCAAGAACACACCATAACGAGCAACAACTATCTTGTTCTCGTTGCGGTTATAGAAGTAGTAACCCTTCGTTTCCTTAGGGTATCCTACGAAATGACATTTGTCCGATTTGGGTCCAAGCTTATCGCTCACTAGCCTTTTCACATAAGCTTCACAACCCCAAATCTTGAGAAACGACATGCTTGGTTTCTTCTTAAACCAAAGCTCATAGGGCGTCTTCTCAACGGACTTTGATGGAACACGGTTTAATGTAAAAGTTGCGGTTTCAAGGGCGTATCCCCAAAAGGACATAGGCAAATCGGCTTGGCTCATCATTGACCGAACCATGTCAAGCAAAGTTCGATTCCTCCTTTCGGATACACCATTCCATTGTGGTGTTCCGGGTGGAGTGAGTTGTGGAACGATTCCACACTCCTTTAGATAGTTGCCAAACTCATGGCTCAAGTACTCACCACCTCGATCGGATCGTAAGACCTTGATCTTTCGACCAAGTTGGTTCTCAACTTCATTCTTAAATTCTTTGAACTTGTCAAAGGATTCGGATTTGTGATGCATCAAGTAGATATACCCGTATCTACTATGGTCATCGGTGAATGTGATGAAGTATGAATAACCACCACGCGCACAAATGCTCATAGGCCCACATACATCGGTATGTACAAGGTCTAACAAGTCATTTGCCCTTGTCCCTTTGTTAGGAAAAGGCGCTTTGGTCATCTTTCCCATCAAACAAGATTCGCATGTGTCAATTGGCTCGAAAGCGAATTGATCCAAGAGACCAACGGTTTGTAATCTCTTGATGCGTTTCTCATTGATATGACCTAAGCGGCAATGCCACATCAAAGTTGCATTCTCATGTGAAATCTTACGTTTCCTATTGTCATTCTCAACACTCAAGATAAGTCCGCTAGAATCAAGCAAATAAAGACCATTCAATAAATGCGCATCACAAAAACGAACTTCATTTCGAAACAAGGTCAACAACTTGTTCTTTATTACAACATCAAAACCATCCATGTCCAAACAAGAGATAGAGATAATGTTTCGAGTGATAGAGGGAACTAAAAATACATCCTTTAGTTCCAACACAAAACCGGAAGGTAAAGTTAAATCCACGCTCCCAATGGCCATAGCGGAGATGCACGTGCCATTCCCGACGCGGAGTTGAACTTCACCTTTCTCGAGCCGCCTCCTATTCTTTAGGACCTGCACATTTCGACAAATGTGAGCACACGAACCGGTATCGAATACCCAATCAGTGTTAGAGGTAGCGAGAAGGGTTTCGATGACAAATATACCTGAAGAAGAAGGTTGGACGGTTCCCGCCTTCTTGTCGGCAAGGTACTTGGGGCAGTTTCTCCTCCAATGACCCTTGTTGCTACAGTAGTAGCAAACGGTCTCGGGAGTGGCCGGGTTCTTTTTCTTCTTGGAACCCACGGGAGCACCCTTGGCCGAACCTTGGGGCGTCACCGGGCCTTTGCCCTTCTTGGCTTTACGGCCTCGCTTCTTGATCTTTTTGCTCTTGTCACTCACGGCAAGAACATCCTTGGGGCCCTTCTCCTTCTTGAGACTATCCTCCGTCTCAACGAGCATGTTTTGGAGATCATCCATGCTCTTGTCCATGCCATTCATCCGGTAGTTCACAACAAAACCGGTGAAGCTTGGAGGGAGGGAGTTGAGAATGAAATCTTGAATTGCACCCGTAGGAAAGGGCGTATCAAGCTTTTCGAGCTGCCGAAACAACCCCGCCATCTTCATGACGTGTGGCCCGACTTCATGACCCTCCGCCAAGCGAGTGTTGGCGACGGCCTTGATGAGACGGGCCCTTTCGGTGCGGGCCTTGGTTTGGAACATGTTCTTGAGACGAGTGATCATCTCAAACACTCCGTATCCACTATCGATGAACTCCTTTTGGAGTTCCGATTCCATGACCGCAACCATCAAGACCGACATCTCCATGTCGTCATTGACGTGCTTCTCATATTCCTCTTGCTTATCCTTTGGATCGGTGTCCTTAGGAGCAGAGGGAATCGGAGTGGAGAGGAGGTACTCCCTTTTTTCAAACCTAAAGGCAAGCCTTAGGTTGCGGTGCCAATCCAAGAAATTAGCACCGTTAAAGGCGAGTTTCTCTTTCTCAAGAAGAGAACGAAGCGTTAAAGAGGAGGAAGACATCTACAACAATTATCGAATTAAAGGTCAATTAGTTTTATGTTTTTAGTTTTAACAAAAGTAAAACTTTCACTACACTTTTAAAAGTCCCTAAGTATAGTGATTTCCAAGACCCCTATTTTCATCAAAATGGACCTGCTATGGCACGTCATCCAAAATGATTAGATAAGGTAGGTTCTCCAACCAATCATCTTACTATGACTCTTGGTTCGCATGAGCGAACTTCGCCCCGATGTCCAAACTCTAGTTGGGTCCATCGAAAAAGTCACTTCTCACTATTTGCTCCTTGCAAATCTTAGCTATTTGCACCCCGACTACCGAATTGGCAATCATGACGTCCGCTTGGGCGGACCGCGCCATGAGTGACAATCGGCGTGAAGGGGATAGAGAGAAGGAGGGTGATTCAACTTATTCGTTTTCGTTTGGGACAAACAATTCATATGACACTTTGTTTGGTGGTCGTGTAAGCATACACCCATACCTAACCTAACAAAAGTAATCACATAAGCATCTCATAGTTGTGGGTTTGTATGGCTCCCGCTTGCATTAGTTTCGCCACATCGTCCATGGAGCAAAACTAATCTAATTCTTGCCCTCCCACTAAATTCTATAAGGATCTAAATCCTATATAAAATAAAGGTGCAAAAAATACATGTGAAAACATCCTATTCCCATCCTAACCTTAGGGGCATGCAAGCCTCACAAGTTACATCAAAAATTAATCAACAAATTAATTAATTAATGGCACCAAAGGCCGCATTACAAACATTCACACATGCATTCATTACAACCACAAGGCATTGAGTCTTGAGCCATACTAAACCCACTATCCACCTACAAAACAAAGTTAGCACATACAAGAACTTTGTTTCCAATTAACGATTTTCAAGCATCTTTGCGTATCGTTTGCCATAAGTAAATTCCGTGTACAAATCCTCAATTTTAAACAACAAAACTTGTTTAAATTCATTTAGAAAGTTCTTTCAACATCCCATAACAGAAAGGAGATCAAACAAGGAGTTTTCTAATTAATTTCAACTAATTTGAATATTTAGAAAAACAGTAATTTATTAAAAAACGTAACTAATGGAATCCAATAAAAGCTAAGGTTTTAGGCCTCCAAAAATTCTCAAATAAATTACTTAAGCTCCTTATCATAGTTGTGATTACCAGTTAAAATTCCAAGAGGAGATCTTACACCATCTGGGAGAATCAAAAATGACAAATCTCTTACAAGTGCACGAAACACCGTTATGAGATTTTCAGATTATCCTCTCAACCATTTGGTCTGTTAGACCACCTTCTAATTAGTTTTTATATATACAATATACATAGAAAAACTAGTTTATTCTATAGCCTAACTAATCATGAAAAGAAAACCACCAAGTTTAGTTCAAAAAGTTCGAGTTACTAACTAAACAATCAACAAATTCTGTACTGGAACAGACTGTCGATCGAAAAGTTCTAGCCTAGTTGAAGGTCCAAATCTCCACGAAAAATTATGAAACTAATTTTCTTGGAATCCTAACTCAAAATAGAACAACTCCATTTAAACAGAATTTTTAAAGGAGTCCTCAGTTGGTACAGTTTATTAGAACAATCGATTTGCTCAACAAACTGGATCTGACAAGTTCTTCCTTTTCATACTTAAAAACCCACAAATTGATCTGAGCCATGCAACAAATTTTACATGCTCAGAACGAGGTTCAAGTCCTCTTTAAATCTAGCCATAGAACACTGGTACTTATATTCAAAATATAAATCTTTCAAGCCATTCAAACAGGACAGTGCAAGCAGAAACTGGTTCTGCGCACTGTCGCCATTTTATTCACAGTAAATCTATACTAATTCAGAAAAATGTGAATCCAACGCTAAAAGAATCACAATCCACAGATCTACAACTTTCATGTAGATGGAAAAAACTTCCAGAGAACTTATCAAAGCGAAAAACGCGAAACAACACAGAAAATACCATTTCCAGACAGCAAACAAACGCATCATCTCTACTAATCCATTAATTAGCCAATTTCTCTTAATTAAGTGTCAAAATAGCTTAAGTACGACCATGTGCTCTGATACCACTGTTAGTTAAGTGCATAATTTTCATTTTATGATTAAATACTACTAATTATCCATAAACAATCATGCACAAACACGGATCTTGCACTAAGCCATTCACACAAGAGAGAAAGGTTCAAGGTATACCTCTCTTGAGCTAGTAATCAAGAGGCTCGAACCGGCTAGGTTGTAGGTGGTTGTGCTCACGTCTAGCTCGCGCCTCCTTGTCGTATCGCCTCGAGTCCACTTGGTATTAACCAAATCCTCTACAAGTTATGCTAGTAACTTGGAGGAGATGCCTAATCCCTAGCTTTCTCAATTCTTCTAGCAAATCAACAAGTTATTTGTGGAAGAATGGAGGGCTCAACACATGAGCAATAGGGAGAGATGGGAGAGAGGGAGGCGCACAAGGGAAGGGGGGCGGCTAGGTTAGTGGGAGAGAGAGAGAGGGGGATTTGCAACCATCCACATCCTTATATAGAGTGCAAACCCTACCTACCTCACACTAACTATTTACCAAATTGCCACCCCACCTACCACCTTGCTTGGCCGGCCACAAAGAGGGCCTTTATGGGCCAATTGCATTGCCTCATGGGTCCACTTAATCATTCATTAAATGGCCTCTCTTGTTGCTCTCAATTTGGATCCCTATTGGGCCTTTAATTAATTATTTAATTAAAGCCCTATAAAATGCACATGTGTTAAAATAAATAATTATTAACTTAATAATAATTATTTAGGGATTAGATAATGCATTAATTTATTTCTATATGATCCCTTTGATTTAATTAATTATAACGGTCTACAACGCTATTTAATTAATTAATCAACTCATCATATTTTGCAATACCAATTATTGCAAATAAATAAATAATGCAAGCATGGTTAAAACACCAATTCTGTGTGACCCTTTGAGGATTTATGCTACGTTGGACATGGAGTTAAATCGCTATTTAAATCCAATAATCATAAGCGGTATCTAGCAACACGTTATGATTCCCAATTCGCATAAATAGTGTACAGCTACAATATTTCAATCCTGCATAAGAGAATAATAATATATCTCTATTTTGATTCCTATGCCTCACGATATCATCGTATAATCCAAGATAGGAATGTGTCATTCTTGCAGATTATACGTTTCTTGATCTAGAGATAATTGTATCAGTTGCTAGCAAACAATCTATCTCCATCAAGGGGCCCAAACAGATATCGTCACTCACTAAGTGAATTAATGAGGGACATACGGTTTTCTTGACTATTTAGCTTTTCCCCGCACAATTCAAGAGAACATAAATAACGTCCGTATAGCAGCCCTTATCGAGAATCAGCGGTAGACGATATTTATTGAACCTATCCTCATGTGGAAAAGATAAATATCTCAAACTTAGAATCAAAATCATAACGAAATAAATAATGACACCCAAACACAATCCATGTATTTATTTCGTTGGGTCATGTCCTGTACTATGTTCAATTAACATAAACATATGCAATTAAGTTGGTTACTCTTAACCAGTGATTTATAGAACTTAATCAACACTTAACTTGCATACTAATCTTATTGATAATTAATGTTCCTTGTTAATTATCAAGATTATGGACGCTTAAGATTTATTGTTGTCATTTACTACTAAATGAATCACAGTGATCTATAATTCAGATCCTCAACCTGAATGAACTGTCAACACATAAATCAAGGAACAAATGATATAAAATCATCCATAACATAAAACCATAGAAGTAGCCAAAAAGATTGGCTTCTAGGACATATCTCTAACAATATATATGTATAAAACTATTCAATATGTATAATTTAATATATATATATATATATGTATGTATATAAGATTTTTTTAATATATTTATATTCACATTTAATGTGTAACAAAAAATTTTTTTGACTATTTTGTAAAAATAATAATTTTAGGGTCATCGGCGAAAAAATTCAATAAAGATATATTTAATTTTTTTCGCCGATGACCTAAAATTATTATTTTGCAATGTCCTCCAATAATTTTTTTGTTATACATTAAATTTAAATATAAATATATAAAAAAATTTATAATTTTATATACATTCAATATACTTACAAATATATATAATTATAAATATAATATGTGTATAAAATTAAATATAATTTATAGTATGACATGTTTAATACTTTTATTTGTATTTAATTTTACACATACATATTTGTATGTATATAAAAAATCTTATATATATGTATATCTTAAACTATGCATGTTGAATAGTTTTATACATATATATTATGTATTATTAATTTTAATCATATACAATAATAATACATTTTTAATATATAAAATATATGATACATAATAATATATATGTATAAAATAAATATTATACGCATATACAATATTATGTATTTAACACACATAATTTAATTATATACTTATATTTTTATAATAGATGTTTAAATTATGTTTAAATCGTAATCACAAATTATATATATTTTGTAATAAAAAAATTTTGAGGGCTAAAATGTGAAATTATAAATTAAATAATGTTAAAATTTTTGACCAAATATTAAAAAATATTTTTTAATGTTTAAATTTTGTGTCGAATTTATTTTTTGTTTGGATCGTCGTTTCGTTTGCCGATTCAAGATTGGATCGTCATCCGGAATGGCGATCCAAGCAATTTGTAGACTCGTCAATCCGGATGACGATCCTACAACGTTATTTTTAAAATTTTGAATTTTTAACAGTTATTATCAAAATTCGAGTGAACAATAACGTTGGTTTTAATTTTTTCGGGTCAAATAGGTGGGATGTTCCATATCAGGACCGGTCTTGTCATGTCCCGAAATTTTAAAAAATAGTATTAAATTAATATAATATATTATAAATAATATCAATATAATAAGTTTAATATAAATAGTATCACGAGATCGGAATCCTGGATTCCGAATGTTAGATCGGAATCCAGGATTCCGATCTAAGCTTTGATCGGATTCTGAGTTTCCGATCTAAGCTTAGATCGGAATCCGAGATTCCGATCTTAGCTTTTTAATTTTTTTATATATTATTTATTTAATTTATTAATTAGTTAAATAATTAGAAAAATAGATAATATATTGTAATATGTAATTTAGTATTTTTTGGGAAAATTAAAATTTTTTTCCTTTTATTAGTTTATTAATTAGTTAATTAATTAGAAAAATTGATAATATATTCTAAAAATATTGAAAAAATATAAAAAAATCAGGAATAATTAAAAAAATTTTATATGTAATTTAGTATTTTTTTTGGAAAATTAAATTTATTTTTCTTTTAATTAATTTATTTAATTAAATATAAATTTAATTAATTTATTTAATTAAAAAATGAATAATAAAGTATAAATTTTTAATTAATTTAAACAACCATTTGATATGCGTCCCGGATGTCGTCCTCTGTATATATTATTTTCATATTATATATTAAACAATCATATCGAGTCTCATGATCAAGGAAGCACTTTCTAGATTGCGTTAGAAAGGAATCACACGAGATTGATGTCTTACTGAGACGGAGAAGAAAGACTAAATTCACTTGATTTACTGCATTTCTCTTTTTAATGATTAATTTTTTATTTTAAAAACATTTTTAGTAGTTTAGAGTGGTTTTTAGGTTTGCAAACTTTCAAAGTGGGTTTTGGAGGTCCAGAGAGTGTTTTTTGGCCTCGAAAATGGTCGTTACGGGGTTTCACCCCGGTAAAATGCGTAGATCTCGTCGCCAGCTTTCCGGATTGTGCTCGATCGCCCCAAACGGACCTTCCTATCAAAAGTTAAGCAATTTTAAAGTTTTAATGTTCAAATTATGCCTTTGTATCCCTGCAAATTCTGAAAATTTATAATCCTTTTTAAATGGTACAATTCATTTAATTAAATAAGTTATAAAAATTTATATTTTAATTAAATAAGTTATAAAAATTTATATTTTAATTAAATAAGTTATAAAAATTTATATTTTAATTAAATAAATTAATTAAAATGAAAATAAATTTAATTTCCCCAAAAAATACTAAATTACATATAAAATTTAATTTAATTATTGCTGATTTTTTCCATATTTTTTCAATATTTTTACATTATATTATCTATTTTTCTAATTATTTAACTAATTAATAAATTTAATAAATAAATAAATAATATATTAAAAAATTAAAAAGCTAAGATCGGAATCTCGAATTCCGATCTAAGCTTAGATCGGAAACTCAGAATCCGATCAAAGCTTAGATCGGAATCCTGGATTCCGAACAGGATTCCGATCTAACGAATCCGGGATTCCGATCTAACGTTCGGAATCCAAGATTCCGATCTCGTGATACTATTTATATTAAACTTATTATATCGATATTATTTTTAATATATTATATTAATTTAATACTATTTTAAAATTTTTCGGTGTCTTGTCTGAGTGTACGAGACATAAAGGCATTTGATAGTTGATAACCAAAGCCCAAAGCCCATATTTTTGGATAATTTGAGCGGAAGCGAAGATCTGCAAAAGTATATTTGCATATGTAGGCCCTTTTTATTATGTATGCCCCAATAAGGGTTAGGGACTCAGATCCTTTAATTTGAGCCTTTGAGGGAGTGATTTGCAATGTTTTGAATACCCTACCGGGTACCGGAATTTTCCGGTAAAACCGGGTTTCGGGTAAGGACCCGGTAGGGAAAAGCCACCAATTTCCGTTGGTCAAGAACCGGGAAAAACCGGTCAAAAACCGGAAAAATCGGAAATTTCCTATCCGGTTTTGCCTTTCTTAATTTCTTTCTTTGCTAAGTTTCTTCCTTTCCATTTTTCCTAGAAAAAGTTCATTAGCTTTTTTCCAACTTCGGTAGAGCTAAGAAGAGTAAAAGACAAAAGAACTTTTCATTAGCTTATTTCTCTTATGGTTTTTACCCTCTGGACTGCTACGTCCCCGTTCCTTTTCAATTTTCTTTCTCTTTTTTTAATAAAGAATAGCTGAAAGGAATCAAAGAATTGTGCCTTTTCGGCTTTAATTGATTGCAAAAAGCACGTGAAGGGTTGTAGCCATAAGTTGCCATTAAATGGTTATTGTTCCAAAGTGATATACAACCTCAACACGTTTTCTGGGGCTTCATGTGCTCAACTAATATTTATTTCAGTTCAAACCATTATTATCCGGTACTGTGATATACAATACCGGTAATACCGGTAAAATCGGATACCTCCACCTTCGCCGGTACGATGGCCGGTTGGTTTTTAAAAACATTGGTGATTTGAGACTTTCGAGTGAACGACAGTCGACAGAACAAAACGAGTATGTTTGCAATTAAATTAAAATATAACAGAAAAAATTACACGAGCCTAATTCGTATATGATTTCATTTTATCTGTTGTTTGAGCAAAAGCAAATGTTATTCACTACCTATTCCTAGTTCCAGCTTAATCAATAACTAGGTGGAGAATTACTGAATTTAGGAGGTGCACTATCCAAATGTTATTCACTCTTATTTATTTATTATTCTTTTTTTTTTAAATCTCTCGATCTCTCCAATTGCTATAATATTTTAGACAAAATGTTAATGATAAGTATTAAAATATTAGGAATTGACGACTAGAGATATTTGTTTAAAAGTCTAACATATGCATCTATAATAATATAGTAATTTAAAACAATTTTAAATACTAAACTAAGTAAAAATAAATTTTAGCCAATTCATATTTGTTAACAGTAATTACTAAATAATAAGGGGGTTCGTCAGTTGAGTTCCAAAACTCCGCATCCACTTGAGATGCATTATATTTTTAAGATTAGTTTGAATCTAACATTTTTTTAATTGTTAATATTTTCTATCAGATTAATAAAAAAAAAACTCGTTGTTTCTTGAAGTACCGAAATATTGAGAGCAACCATCATTAAACATTTAAAATGACTCCAATCTTATCCTTTGTCAGTCACTGGTTTGGTCGGTGCAGAAATCAAATCAGATCAGACCAGTACCATACCACGTGGCACAATCTAACTTCCTCTCGTACTTGTCTCCACCTCCTGTGGGACCCACATCTCGCTCCGTCGCCGTCGGTAATCCAACTCCAAGTCGCTGCCACTTACATCTTAAATTCTTAATTACACTAAAATATACATCAAATTTTTTTTTTTTGATAAAAACTATATACATGAATTATTAGAAACGGTACTTTACTACTTTGTGAGCACTAAAAATTAATTAAAAGGGTTGCAACCAGTAACCAGTACTTGCGCCTCCATTTATCATGTGCTTCTCGCTTCTCTTGAAATTTTAAACGACCACACGGATGGCTCCACTGCACACGGCCGCAAATTTAGGCATCTAAAGATAGTCAAGTAAACTTGTTTGCATTTCTTGGTAAACAGTGATTTTAAAAAAGAACAAGGACGTGTGTGAAATATATGCATATAAATTATAAAATCGTAGCTCTCTCAGTCTCTCTCCCGATCGAGGTTTTCTCTCTCTTTCTCAAGGTAATTAGGTAAGATCGATCCTTCTCTTTATTTGCTTGCTAGCATTGTACTTTACATTTTCATAACTATATCAATTCATCGAGGCTTGGATTGCAATCGCGTCTTGCTCGATCCTTCTCTATTTTCCCTCTCTCAAAAATCAAAATAAAAAATAAAAAATAAATGAAAAAACTCTAGATCCTACATAGATCCATTCCGCGATCTGCTTGCAGATCTAGGTTATATGCATTTGTCACTGTAAATAATAATTTGTTGACTACTTCTTCATGTAATTTTATAATACGGCCTCAAATCTTTATGATCTCCCATTGATCAAACGGAGTAAATTGATTTGCATCTGGTTTGATTACTTCACCCTTTTATGCAAAGAAATATGCATCTCATGAACACTTGCAACTATGTCCTTCAATTGACTAAGCTTCTATTTTCAAGAGATCCCCATTCCTGCATTTAATATTTTCTTTTTATTGTCTAATTACCAGACAAGAACAATGACCAAGTTGATGTCCTTGGACAAACAAGCCTCGTGTCATTTTGATAGGGGTTGCTACATGTTTAACACTAAAGTGAAATGATTCTTAATAATGGACCATTCTTAACTATGCATATTGACCTTACTACAAAGTGGATATTACCTTTTCCCCCTTTGGGTCTGTCCAGTCTTACTTTCTGTTAACCAAACACATATAGGTCTAGATTTGAAGTCGCTGGTTGCTGTACATGTTTGCATTTTGCCCAAGCTCGTTGAGCTATACATGCAGTTCCTTTTTAGTTTTTGTACCTTCATGTAATTTTAGTTTCCTTTTAAACCATTTGTAACCTGACATTAAAACTTTGCATTTGGTTCAGTTCAATTAGCCATGTCTTCATCTGACGCCACTGACAGGGGACTCCACAAAGAGAAAAAGGAAGGAGAAAAGGAAGGGGAGAACGAAGGATTCATTGAGAAGGTCAAAGATTTCTTTCATGACATAGGTGAAAAAATTGAGGGCGCAATTGGCTTTGGAAAGCCTGATGCTGATGTCACCGGGGTTCACATACCGCACATAAGCCTCCATAAGGCAGAGATAGTTGTTGATGTCACAATTACCAACCCTAACCCTGTTCCAATTCCTCTGGTCGATATTGACTATTTGATTGAGAGTGATGGGAGGAAGCTGGTATCAGGTCTGATACCAGATGCGGGTACAATTCATGCTCATGGGTCCGAAGTTGTTAAGATACCAGTGGCATTAATCTATGATGATATCAAGAGCACATACCATGATATCAAACCAGGAAGCATCATTCCATACAAAGTTAGGGTTGCATTGTTGGTAGATGTGCCAATTATTGGGAGAATAACCATTCCATTGGAGAAAAATGGTGAAATACCAATACCATACAAACCTGATGTTGATGTTGAAAAAATCAAATTTAAGCAATTCTCCTTTGAAGAAACAATTGCAGATCTCCATTTGAAGTTAGAGAACAAGAACGATTTCGATCTGGGCCTAAATGCTTTGGATTATGAGATCTGGCTTGCTGATGTAAGTGTAGGGTCTGCTGAACTCACTCAATCGACTAAGATTGATAAGCAAGGAATAAGCAAGATGGTTATTCCAATTTCTTTCAGGCCAAAGGATTTTGGGTCAGCATTGTGGGACATGATTAGGGGGAGAGGTACTGGTTATTCAATTAAAGGGAACATTAATGTGGATACCCCTTTTGGAAATATGAAATTACCAATTAGTAAAGAAGGTGGCACAACTAAGTTGAAGAAGGAGGATGATGACGATGACGATGATGAGGTATGCATGCTTATATTATGATTTGTAGATTTTTTTTTTTTGTTCATTTTGTACCTTCTAGTGCAGGACATGTATAATTCTTAGTATACCATGGATTGGGTTACTTTATAAGTAAGCTGATCATATATCATGTAATAACAAATATCTGGTATAGTTGGTATTTGGTACCTACCACGCAGAATTGGCACCTTTCTTTTGACACTAATAATAATATATGGAGTTATTTCTCATAACTTGGTAAGTTTCCTCATACCTGTTTGTTTATTGTTCTTGCATTTTGCAGTAATGGAAGCAAGATTATAAAAGAGTTCTTATATTTTCGGCATATAATATGGAGACCTGGTGGAACTATTAATGTATTCTCTGCTTATATGAGTGTCTGTTTAATTTTATAATATAAATGCTTTATTCTAGGTTTTTGCTGCTTGCTATTGTACTAGAACTTTGTATTATGTACTTTTTTTTTTGTTGGTCTGCAATCTTCATTTACTTTCTGGAGCTTTATCCATATAATAATGCTTGTATTTAGCTTTCAACTTGTGTACATTCAGTGTTTGATCAATTGAAATCAAACTAGGAGCCCATCACAACTCTCGCAGTAAAAAGTTGTATTTTTTATGGCTTTTATGCTAACAAAATAACTGTTTGCATTAGAACGATTGAGGTAGCATACGGCATTATTAAGGTTTGTCTTGATTTTTTTTCTTTCTACATGTGTTAACTTGGTTTGGTTTGAGGCCACAGAAGGGAGATGATTTTATACAGACCAGAAAAAAAATCCGCACATATGTCAGGAAATCATAAGATGTCAGTTCTCTCTGAGGAAATGTGTAATTTCAAATTTATTATTTGAAGAATTAGAACCCTTTCAAGTGTTAGTTGTTAATTAGAACATCATTATCATAATCCAACAAATTAATGAACTAAGAATGATGTAAGACCTATTTAGAAAATGACCAAGTTTAATAGTTGTTTGATGCAAATGTGACGAGTGCCCGGACAAATGATATTAGATCTAACTTTTCTTAAGACATTCTGAAATAAACATATTTATATAAAGTTAGATATGTCCTTATTAGTTCATTTTTTTATTTAATCCATATATTAATGTATAGTGGTAACCATGTCCAGACCCATCAATACATACATTAACATGAAGTTCTTCCCTGGTAAGAACACAATCCTGTGCCTCCTTTCTTCTGCAATATCAAAGGTACAATCTTCCACTCTTTTTCGCTACGTATTGATTTTGCATTTGGTTTGATTAATCTGCCTAACAAAGCTTTATATCTTCTTTTTTGAGTGTCAGGTGGTAAAGTACCACACCGACAAATTCCATTAATATAAAAGAAATTTACAAAGGGAATTTACAACCAAAAGAAGAAATAAAGAAAAAGAAAAGAGCAAAGAAACTAAACTATACAAGGCAAGCAAAAAGAAAAACAAAAGTCAAGGTAACTAAGTGAGACCCTTCCAGGGATCCAGTAAAGGGCCGTAATCTCTTGCAGCAAGAAGGAAAGGAGATCTGGCCAAAGCTTTATATCTTCAGCAAGATTTAACGGTACTTGAATTTTTCTTGTGTGTGTGTGGGGGTGGGGGAGGGGGGGTATAATGCTTTTGTCTACCTCCAAATAAATGCCAGAACTCCTGCAGTTTTTTTCTCAGTTAATACTTTGGTCTATTTCCCAAAAAGATGCTAATGAACTAGGTTTTAAACAAACAGATTATTTTTTTTTTTATATTTTTGTGATTTCTATCTCTAGGTTTTAAATGAAGTGCACTATAGATTAAGCATCTTTTTACTCTACAATATTTGTCATGGATTTTTGTATTTTAACCCCAAGTCTTCTATCAGTAGAAATCAGATTTTCTTCTTTAGTCAATCAGTAGTTGTATCTCATGCAGCTCCAATCCAGTACGAACCTTTCTCATTTTCATTGAAAGAAATCAATAATGACAGAATTAGGCTAATGGGGTGCTTTTCCTTCTGATATTCAATAAAGAGCTGCTAATCTGAAGGGATCCCAACAATGGGCAAATAACACCTTTCTCTTTTCAATTTAACATGATGAGATTGATAATGCCAAAATTTCCTCTACTTATAGTTTGCATATATCTAAGGAAACAACTACTTGTACAATAAGATAGTAAAGGTGCTATAACAACTAGTTTCACCCTCCAAGATGTACTATCTAAGGAAACAACTACTTGTACAAGCTTAATATCATGCATCTCCATGAACTCAGAAAATTAAAAATTAAAAGTAAAGGCGCTAGAGAGTTATATGAACTTTTTTTAGGAGCATATTTGTATTTTTCCAAGCATGCAAAATTGTACTTGCTTTTGTTTATTCAAGTTACATGAATTTTGAGGAGCAGATGTATATGGACTAGCTCTTTTCATTCTCTTTTATTTTAAAGTTACATCACCACTAAAGCAATTAGTTAAATGCAACTCAATCAGCAATGTCTTCATCTGAGGCTGAAATGGAACACCAGAAAGAGAAAACTGAAGAAAAAGGCAAAAAAGAGAAAGAAGGTCTTATTGGAAAGGTTAAGGATCTCATCCATGATATTGGCGAAAAAAGGGAAGCTAGGCATGAAAGAAAAGAAGAACAAAAAGAGATAGAAGAAGAAAAGGACAATGAGAAAAATGAAAAAGAAAAAAGAACAGACAAAGAAGGAGAGAGAGAAGGCATCATTGGCAAGGTAAAAGTATTCTTTCACGACATTGGTGAGAAAATCGAAGGTGCAATTGGATTTGGTAAGCCTGAGGCTGATGTCACTGGGGCTCACATTCGCCACATAAGCCTCCACTAGGCCAAGCTAGATGTTGATGTCAAAATCACAAACCCTAACCCTATCCCAATACCTCTTGTTGATATTGACTATTCGATCGAGACTGATGGGAGGAAGCTGGTATCAGGTCTGGTACCAGACAAAGGTACAATTCATGCACATGGATTTGAAACCATCAATATACCAATTGTTTTGATCTATGATGACATCAAGAGCACTTACCATGATATCAAGCCTGGAAGCATAATTCCATACAAGGTTAGGGTTGCGTTGCTGGTTGATGTGCCAATTATTGGGAGAATAACTATTCCATTGGAAAAAATTGGGGAAATACCCATACCTTACAAGCCTGATGTGGATGTCGAGACAATTAAATTCCAAAAGTTCTCCTTTGAAGAAACCATTGCTGATGTGCATTTAAAGCTGGAGAATAAAAATGATTTTGATTTGGCACTGAATGCACTAGATTATGAAGTCTGGCTAACTAATGTCAGCGTGGGGTCTGGTCAGCTCACTGAAACAAGAAAGATTGAGAAGCAAGGAGTGAGCAAGATAATTATTCCAATTTCATTTAAGCCAAAGGAGTTCGGTTCCGCAATGTGGGAAATGATAAGGGGAAGAGGTACTGGTTATTCCATTAAGGGGAATATTGATGTTGATACCCCTTTTGGAAATATGAAACTGCCAATCAATAAAGAAGGCGGTACAACTAAGCTGAAAAAACAGGATGATGAACATGATGATGTTGAGGTACTTCAATATGTTGGGTTTATTTTTTTCGTTTACTTACTGGTACCATTTTGTCACTGCACAAACCGTAGTGAACATCAGAGCCTCACACCCTAAGATTTATTATAATACAGACTTTCTGGTATGGTTGCACTAGGTGCAGCACCCACTGTAACTTTTGCCAGAAATTATGTCAATTTACAAGATACTCATGCATGTTAATTTATATTATTGTATTTACAGGAATAGATGCAAAACTATAAGCGAATGCTTCCTCTTGGTTGACTGCTTGTGAACTTGCATTCTCGACAAACAGAAAAATAATAACTAGATTTACGGGTGCCAACGCAATCCTGACTATTTGATTATACTTCTTATCAAATTTATTTGCTTTTGGTGCGAGTACTGTTAATACGCAAGACTGTTTCCAATTTTTATTTGTTTTATGCTTCACCCTGGTAAAAGTGTTACTCGTTTATTTATCGAGTATTTTAATTTTTTTTTTAATTTGAAATTTAGTTTTATCCTTAAAAGAGGCGAGAACATCTTTTCAAAGATGTGGGTGGACTTGTGAGAGTTTTCTCCTTGTCTCTTTTTTTTTTTTTTTTGAAGGTAGGGAGACGATAGTCTCGTCCTACAATTTCATTGAACCGAAAAGTTTCGGTACAAATAGTAAAAAGTAAAGAAAGAATTAAAGTACCTCCTTGTCCTTTTTCAAAGATGGAACTTTTTTCACCACAAACATCCTATAGGTTTTCGCAATGGCCATCGTCAAAGTACAACTTATTAGTTCCTCTTTTATTTCTTCTATTTTTTTTATGTTTTTGCATTTTTTTTTGTTTTTTTCGTTTCTTTTATTTTTCTTCGACTATTAATAAACTTGAAAAGCAGTGACTCAATCGTGTTAGAGTTATGTCCTAGAAGTCAATATTGAATAACTTAATTTCTTAGTTTATGTTATTGATGATATTTGATCATTTGTTCCTAGGATTTATTATTGAAGATCATTATTCAGGTTAAGGATCTGAATTGTGGATCTCTGTGGATCATTCATCATAATGACAATAATAAATCTAAATTGTCCATAATCTTGATAATTAACAAGGAACATTAATTATCATATAAGATTAGTATGCAAGTTAAGTGATGATTAAGTTCTACAAATCATAGGTAATCAGTTACCAACTTAATTGCATATGTGTATGTTATTGGAACATAGCACGGGACATGACCCAATAAAATAAACATATGGATTGTGTTATGTGTCATTATTTATTTCATATGAGTTTGATTCTAAGTTTGAGATGGTTCAACTTTTCCACATGAGGATAGATTCTATAAATATCCTCTATCACTGATTCCTGATAGAGGCTGCTATACGGATGTTATTTATGTTCTCTTGAATTGTGCTGGAAAAAGTTGTTCATCAAGAAAACCGTATGTCCCTCATTAGTATACCTAGTGAGCGATGATATCTGTTTGGGCCCCTTGATGGAGTTGGATTGTTTTGCCAACTTGTGCAATCAACTCTAGATCAAGAAAATGTATAATCTGCAAGAATGACACATTTCTATCTTGGATTATACGATGATATCATGTGACATAAAAATCGGACAAAAAAATACTTTTATTTCTTATGCAGGATTTGAATATTTGTATCAGTACATTATTTATGCGAATTGGGAGTCATAACGTGTTGCTAGATACCGTTTATGATTATTGAAATTAAATAGCGATTTAATTCCATGGCCAACATAGCATGAATCCTCAAAAGGTCACACAAATAGAGTTGTAACCACACGATGCATTATTTATTTATTCGCAGCAGTAAGTATTGCGAATATATTATAAGTTGATTAATTAATTAATTATATATCGTTGCGAATCGTTATAATTAATTAAGTCAAAGTGATCATATATAAATAAATTAATGCATTATCTAATCCCAAAATAATTATTAATAAGTTAATAATTAATATTGTTCAACTTAATTTAATTAATTTAATTAATTGAGCCATTTAGACCTTCATTTAAATAGTTAATTAGAAGCCCAAATATAGGATGGTTAAATGAGCAATTATAGTAATTAATTATGAACTAAAAATACAATTGATGTAGCCCCATTAAAGACCTATTCAAGGTAGGCCATAGTAGGGTATATATATCCATGAATTAATTATGAAAACTAGGTTTTTGGACAGTTATATAAAGGAGGTTCAGGTTGAGAACAATGTAGATTTTTCTCTCTCTCTCTTTTTTTTTTTTTGCTGGCTGAAATTTTTCAAGAGAGAATAATTTCGAAATTCTCTCTTTTTGCTCTCTTCTTTTCATTCTCTTGGCTCATGTGTTGAGCAAACTTCTTCCACCATTAAAAGAGTTTAATTGAAAAAAAAAAGGAAGGGTTAGACGTGATCTCTAATCGCTAGCACGGTTTTGAGATCGTGGTGATTCTCTTGGTTGACTCGAGGTCATTTATTGGAGAAGAAGGAGGAGAGGCGCAGCACGCCACCGACTCCTACACCATGGATTTTTCCTTCTTGTTTAGAAAAATGTCTCTCACACAATTCTCGCTTTTATTCCTAATTTTTCTCGGATTGGGTTTCCTCAAATTCATTTTCAAAACAAAATTTTGCTATAACATTTCCAACTCCAAATTTTCTCAAAAACAAAACTTCAATTAGCATCAATCCCTTTCTCCAAAACTTCCCTAAATGCAAGTCTAAATGATTAAAATGCAAAGCAACAAAACCCTAAATGAAATGCATTGCTTAGGACAAAGCTTCTGACAAGGTCGCCTACAACCAGGCGGATTCGCCAGAAGCTTGGCCGAGGGTTGGATCCATTGTCCACCTAAAACCAAGCGAGTCCGTTTGAAAAATTGTCCAGTGAATAGAATTTCCTACATGCATGATGCAACATTTTCCTAGATACATGCAATTTTTCAAGATTTCTCACAATTCCCCTCGCCAAGCTTGTTTTGTTGCACTCATCAAACACATCAAAATCAAACTTAAAGGAAGTAAAAGAGAGTTCACGAAAAACTTACAACAAATTGCCTCCGTAGATTCTACTTGTCTCTCCGTAAAAACGAACAGTTTGAAAAACAAACGAAACAGAAAGTGGTGAGGTCTCCTTGCACTTCCCTTGGCTTTTAGTAATGTATTTGATCTCGCAAGCGTTCAATTAGAAAAGAACCAAAATAAAAGGTCATCTATTTCTTCGCGGCCAGTGTGCACTCCTACAAAACAAAAAAAACCAATATAACGTGAAAAGAAAAATAAATCAAATAAATTAGAACCAAATAAAACCCTAAAATTGGTCACCGTCTCCGGCAACAGTGCCATTTTTTATCACGTGGGAAACCTGGCCGCAAGATAGAAGATTAAAACGAGAAAAGACTAATAAAAAAAAAGCATCAAACAAATCAAATATCACACAGCTACCAAGTATCGATCCTTACAATTGCCCCTAATTAACTAACACAACACAAAACAAAGGTTTCATCATATTAAACATCAAAGCAAATAAACTAAAGAAAAACGTACAGCGACAACCAAACTTTTCTCCTCTCTAGCGGTGTCCAGGCGGGGTCATGGCGGACCCGCCTAGACGGCTCGACTACTACGGCTGTTGTGCGCTCTCTCTAAATTTTGCCCTAAAATTTGAATTATTTTCGAATGTCCTTTCTCCTCTCATCAAAATCGACTTTAAAGCCCTCCTGGAGAGCGCTAGCTATAAGGGGTTGGCTTTGGAGCTTTTCCTCATTTATCTGTAGGGTTTGATTTAGGCGGGGTCGCCTGAATACCGCCAGATCTCCAAAATAGAACCAAATCGTCAATGAACCTTCAAAATAACAAGAAAAACAGCAGTACCAAGATTCCAAATTAAAAACACGAGAATTAGACTGAAATTAAGGCCCAAAAGGGTTGACTATGTCTATATGAAACCGGCCGATAACATACATTGTAATTACGCACATAATGTGCAGATTTTACAGATTCTGAGTATATTTAAGCGTTCCAAGCGATTCTACATTCATTTTAAGTCGTTTCATCACAATAATCTATATTTAAGCTCTTTATATAGCCAAGAATATGTTTATGAACTCACTTATTCAAAACAATTAAATTATATATTGTAATTACGCACATAATGTACAGTTTTTACAGATTTTAAGTATATTTGAGCATTTCAAACGATTTTGCATTCATTTTAAGTCATTTGATCACAATAATCTTTATTTAAGCTCTTTATATAATATAGAATATGTTTATTAAATCAATTATTAAAAATTATAGGATTAAACATTGTAATTACGCACAAAATGTGTAGATTTTACAAATTATGAGTATATTAGAACATTTCAAGCGATTTTGCATTCATTTTAAATCAATTGATCACGATAATTTATATTTATTCTCTTTATATTGTCTATAATTTATTAATGAACTCGCATATTCATAATGATTAGATTATACATTGTAATTACGCACAATAATGTGTGAATTTTACAGATTCCAAGTATATTAGAGCATTTCAAGCGATTTTGCATTCATTTTAAGTCATTTAATCATAATAATAAATATTTATACTCTTTATATTGTCTAGAATATGTTTATGAACTCACTTATTCAAAACAATTGCATCATACATTATAATTACGCACATAATGTGCTGATTTTACAGATTCTGATTATATTTGAGCATTTCAATCGATTTTGCATTCATTTTAAGTCATTTGATCATAATGATCTATATTTCCATTTTTTATATATTAAGAATATATTTATGAACTCACTTATTCAAAATAATTGGATGATACATTCTAATTACGCACATAATGTGCATTCTTCACAGATTCTGAGTATATTTGAGCATTTCAAGCAATTTTGCAATCATTTTAAGTCAAATGATCACAATAATCTTGATTTAAGATCCTTATATAGTCTATATTATGTTTATGAACTCACTTATTGAAAACGATTGGATAATAAATTGTAATTACGCACATAATGTACAGATTTTATAGATATTGAGTATATCTGACCATTTCAAGCAATTTTGCATTCATTTTAAGTCATTTGATCATGATAATCTATATTTAAGCTCTTTAATTGTCTACAAGATGTTTATGAAGTCAGTTATTCAAAACGATTGGATTATACACTATAATTACGTACATAAAGTGCATATTTTACAGATTCTGGATTTATTTTAACATTTCAAACGATTTTGCATTCATTTTAAGTTATTTGGTCACAATATTCTATATTTATTCTCTTTATGTTGTCTATAATATGTTTATGAACTCATTTATTGAAAATGATTGGATCATACATTGTATTTACGCACATAATTTGCAAATTTTACAGATTCTGAGTATATCTGAGCATTTCATGCGATTTTACATTTATTTTAAGTCATTTGATAGCAATAATCTATATTAATGCTCATTAATAGTCGAGAATATGTTTATGAAATCACTTATTCAAAACGATTGTTTTATACATTGTAGTTACGCACATAATATGCAGATTTTACAGATTCAGAGTATATTTGAGCGTTTCATGCTATTTTGCATTCATTTTAAGTCATTTGATCACAATAATCAAATTTTATACTCTTTATATTGTTCATAATATGTTTATTAACTCAATTATTCAAAAATATTGGATTAAACATTGTAATTACGCACAAAATGTGCAGATTTTACAGATTCTGAGTATATTTGATCAATTCAACCGATTTTGCATTCATTTTAAGTCATTTGATCACAATAATCTGTATTTATGCGCTTTATATTGTCTAGAATTTTTTTATGAACTCACATATTCAAAAAGATTAGATTATACAATGTAATTACGCACATAATGTGCAAATTTTACAGATTCTAAGTTTATTTGAGCATTTCAAGTTATTTTGCATTCATTTTAGGTCATTCGATCACAGTAATATATATTTAAGGTCTTTATATAGTCTAGAATATATTTTTGAACTCACATATTCAAAACTAGTGGATTAAACATTGCAATTTCGCACAAAATTTGCTGATTTTTCGGATTTCGAGTATATTTGAGCATTTCAAGCAATTCTGCATTCATTGTAAGTCATTTGATCAAAATTATCTATATTTATGCTCACTTATTGACTAAAATAGGTTTATGAACTCACTTATTAAATCGATTGTGTTATAAATTGTAATTACGCACACAAAGTGCAGATTTTTAAGAATCTGAGTATATTTATGCATTTCAAAAGATTTTGTATCCATTTTAAGTCATTTGATCTCAATAATCAATATTTAAGCTCTTTATATGGTTTCGAATAAGTTTATGAACACACTTATTCATAACGATTGTATTATCAATTTTAATAACGCAAATAATATGCTGATTTTACGGATTCTAAATATATTTCCGCATATCAAGTGATTTTGCATTCATTTTAAGTCATTTGATCGCAATAATCTATATTAATGCTCTTTAATAGTCGAGAATATGTTACTAGGTAGTCACTACCTAGATTGTCAAATAAAAAAAATAGTCGAGAATATGTTTATAGTCACTTCTTCAAAATGATTGTTTCATACATTGTAGTTACGCACATAATTTGCAGATTTTACAGATTCTGAGTATATTTGAGCGTTTCAAGCAATTTTACATTCATTTTAAGTCATTTGATCACAATAATCTATATTTATACTCTTTATATTGTTCATAATATGTTTATTAACTCAATTATTCCAAAATATTGGATTAAACATTGTAATTACGCACAAAATGTGCAGATTTTACAGATTCTGAGTATATTTGATCAATTCAACCGATTCTGCATTCATTTTAAGTCATTTGATCACAATAATCTGTATTTATGCGCTTTATATTGTCTAGAATTTTTTTATGAACTCACCTATTCAAAAAGATTAGATTATACATTGTAATTACGCACATAATGTGCAACTTTTACAGATTCTAAGTTTATTTGAGTATTTCAAGTTATTTTGCATTCATTTTAGGTCATTTGATCACATTAATATACATTTAAGCTCTTTATATAGTCTAGAATATGTTTTTGAACTCACATATTCAAAACTAGTGGATTAAACATTGCAATTTCGCACAAAATTTGCTGATTTTTCAGATTTCGAGTATATTTGAGCATTTCAAGCAATTCTGCATTCATTGTAAGTCATTTGATCAAAATTATCTATATTTATGCTCACTTATTGACTAGAATAGGTTTATGAACTCACTTATTAAATCGATTGTGTTATAAATTGTAATTACGCACACAAAGTGCAGATTTTTCAAAATCTGAGTATATTTATGCATTTCAAAAGATTTTGTATTCATTTTATGTCATTTTATCTCAATAATCAATATTTAAGCTCTTTACATGGTTTTGAATATGTTTATGAACACACTTATTCAAAACGATTGTATTTTCAATTGTAATTACGCAAATAATATGCAGATTTTACAGATTCTAAGTATATTTGAGGATATCAAGTGATTTTGCATTTATTTTAAGTCATTTGATAGCAATAATCTATATTAATGCTCATTAACAGTCGATAATATGTTTATGAAATCACTTATTCAAAACGATAATTTTATACATTGTAGTTACGCACATAATATGCAGATTTTACATATTCTGAGTATATTTGATCGTTTCAAGCAATTTTGCATTCATTTTAAGTCATTTGATCACAATAATCTATATTTATACTCTTTATATTGTTCATAATATGTTTATTAACTCAATTATTGAAAAATATTGGATTAGACATTGTAATTACGCACAAAATGTGCAGATTTTACAGATTCTGAGTATATTTGATCAATTCAACCGATTTTGCATTCATTTTAAGTCATTTGATCACAATAATCTGTATTTATGCGCTTTATATTGTCTATAATTTTTTTATGAACTCACATATTCAAAAAGATTGGATTATACAATGTAATTACGCACATAATGTGCAACTTTTACAGATTCTAAGTTTATTTGAGCATTTCAAGTTATTTTGCATTCATTTTAGGTCATTTGATCACAGTAATATAAATTTAAGCTCTTTATATAGTCTAGAATATGTTTTTGAACTCACATATTCAAAACTAGTGGATTAAACATTGCAATTTCGTACAAAATTTGCTGATTTTTCAGATTTCGAGTATATTTGAGCATTTCAAGCAATTCTGCATTCATCGAAAGTCATTTGATCAAAATTATCTATATTTATGCTCACTTATTGACTATAATAGGTTTATGAACTCACTTATTAAATCGATTGTGTTATAAATTGTAATTACGCACACAAAGTGCAGATTTTTAAGAATCTGAGTATATTTATGCATTTCAAAAGATTTTGTATTAATTTTATGTCATTTGATCTCAATAATCAATATTTAAGCTCTTTATATGGTTTTGAATACGTTTATGAACACACTTATTCAAAACGATTGTATTATCAATTGTAATTACGTAAATAATATGCAGATTTTACAGATTCTAAGTATATTTGAGGATATCAAGTGATTTTGCATTTATTTTAAGTCATTTGATAGCAATAATCTATATTAATGCTCATTAATAGTCGAGAATATGTTTATGAAATCACTTATTCAAAACGATTGTTTTATACATTGTAGTTACGCACATAATATGAAGATTTTACAGATTCTGAGTATATTTGAGCGTTTCAAGCAATTTTGCATTCATTTTAAGTCATTTGATCACAATAATCTATATTTATACTCTTTATATTGTTCATAATATATTTATTAACTCAATTATTCAAAAATATTGGATTAGACATTGTAATTACGCACAAAATGTGCAGATTTTACAGATTCTGAGTATATTTGATCAATTCAACCGATTTTGCATTCATTTCAAGTCATTTGATCACAATAATTTGTATTTATGCGCTTTATATTGTCTAGAAATTTTTTATGAACTCACATATTCAAAAAGATTAGATTATACAATGTAATTACGCACATAATGTTCAACTTTTACAGATTCTAAGTTTATTTGAGCATTTCAAGTTATTTTGCATTCATTTTAGGTCATTTTGCATTCATTATATAGTCTAAAATATGTTTTTAAACTCACATATTCAAAACTAGTGGATTAAACATTGCAATTTCGCACAAAATTTGCTGATTTTTCAGATTTCGAGTATATTTGAGCATTTCAAGCAATTCTGCATTCATTGTAAGTCATTTGATGAAAATTATCTATATTTATGCTCACTTATTGACTAGAATAGGTTTATTAACTCACTTATTAAATCGATTGTGTTATAAATTGTAATTACGCACACAAAGTGCAGATTTTTAAGAATCTGACTATATTTATGCATTTCAAAAGATTTTGTATTCATTTTATGTCATTTGATCTCAATAATCAATATTTAAGCTCTTTATATGGTTTTGAATACGTTTATGAACACACATATTCAAAACGATTGTATTATCAATTGTAATTACGCAAATAATATGCAGATTTTACAGATTCTAAGTATATTTGAGGATATCAAGTGATTTTGCATTTATTTTAAGTCATTTGATAGCAATAATCTATATTAATGCTCATTAATAGTCGAGAATATGTTACTAGGTAGTCACTACCTAGATTGTCCAAAAAAAAATAGTCGAGAATGTGTTTATTAACTCACTTCCTCAAAATGATTGTTTCATACATTGTAGTTACGCACATAATATGCAGATTTTACAGATTCTCAGTATATTTGAGCGTTTCAAGCAATTTTGCATTCATTTTAATTCATTTGATCACAATAATCTATATTTAAGCTCTTTATATAGTCTAGAATATGTTCAAGGACTCACTTATTCAAAACGATTGGATTGGACATTGTAATTAGGCACATAATGTGCAGATTTTACATATTCTTAGTATATTTGAGTGTTTCAAGCGATTTTGCATTCATTTTAAGTCATTTGATCGCAATAATCTAAATTTAATCTCTTTAATTGTCTAGAATATATTTATGAAGTCACTTATTCAAAACGATTGGAGTATACATTGTAATTAGGCACATAATTTTATATTTTACTGATTCTGGGTTTATTTGTGCATTTCAAGCGATTTTGCATTCATTTTAAGTTAGTTGATCACAATAATCTATATTTATGCTCTTTATGTAGTCTAGAATTTGTTTACAAATTTATTTATAGATTTCATGCGATTTTGCTTTTATTTTAAATTATTCGATCACAATAATCAATATTTATACACTTTATATAGTCTATAATATGTTTATTAACTCAATTATTCAAAAGTATTGGATTAAACATTGTAATTATGCACATAAAGTACAGATTCTTAGTATATTTCAGCATTCCAAGAGATTTTGCATTCATTCTAAGCCATTTGATTACCATAATCTGTATTTATGGTCTTTATATTGTCTAGAATATGTTTATGAACTCACATATTAAAAATAATTAGATTAAATAATGTAATTACGCACATAATGTGCAAATTTTACAGATTCTGAGTATATTTGAGCATTTCAAACGATTTTGCATTCATTTTAAGTCATTTGATCACAATAATCTACATTTAAGATCTTTATATAGTCTAAAATATGTTTATTAACTCAATTATTCAAAACTATTGGATTAAACATTGTTATGCACAAAATGTGCAAGTTTTACATATTCTCAGTATATTTGAGTATTTTAATCAATTTTGCATTCATTTTAAGTCGTTTGATTACAATACTCTATATTTATGCTCTTTATATTGTATAGAATTTGTTTATGAACTCACATATTCAAAATAATTATATTATACATTTGTAATTACACACATAATGTGCAAATTTTACAGATTCTGAGTATATTTGAACATTTCAAGTGATTTTGCATTCATTTTAAGTCATTTGATCACAATAATCAATATTTATACTCTTTATTCTGTCCAGAATATGTTTATTAACTCACTTATTTAAAACAATTGCATCATACATTATAATTACGCACATAATGTGCTGATTTTACAGATTCTGATTATATTTGAGGGTTTCAATCGATTTTGCATTCATTTTAAGTCATTTGATCACAATAATCTATATTTACATTCTTTACATAGTCAAGAATATATTTATGAACTCACTTATTCAAAACAATTGGATGATACATTCTAATTACGCACATAATGTGCATTCTTTACAGATTCTGAGTATATTTGAACATTTCAAGCGATTTTGCAATCATTTTAAGTCATATGATTACAATAATCTTGATTTAAGACATTTATATAGTCTAGAATATGTTTATGAACTCACTTATTCAAAACGATTGGATTAGACATTGTAATTAGGCACAAAATGTGCAGATTTTACATATTCTGAGTATATTTGAGTGTTTGAAGCGATTTTGCATTCATTTTAAGTCATTTGATCTCAATAATCTATATTTAAGCTCTTTAATTGTCTAGAAGATCTTTATGAAGTCACTTATTCAAAATGATTGGATTATACACTATAATTACGTACATAAAGTGCATATTTTAAACATTTCAAACGATTTTGCATTCATTTTAAGTTATTTGGTCACAATATTCTATATTTATTCTCTTTATGTTGTCTACAATATGTTTATAAACTCATTTATTGAAAACGATTGGATCATACATTGTATTTACGCACATAATTTGCAAATTTTACAGATTCTGAGGATATATGAGCATTTCATGCGATTTTGCCTTCATAAGTCCTTTGATCACAATAATCAATATTTATACTATTTATATAGTCTATAATATGTTTATTAACCCAATTATTCAAAACTATTGGATTAAAGATTATAATTATACACAAAAAGTGCAGACTTTATAGATTCCTAGTATATTTGAGTATTTCAAGCAATTTTGCATTAATTTTAAGTCATTTGATCGCCATAACATTTATTCATGGTCTTTATATTGTCTATAAAATGTTTATGAACTCACATATTCGAAACGATTAGATTATACAATGTAATTACGCATATAATAAGGAAATTTTACATATTCTGAGTATATTTGAGCATTTCAAGCAATTTTGCATTCATTTTAAGTCATTTGATCACAATAATCAATATTTATACTCTTTATACTGTCCAGAATATGTTTATTAACTCAATTATTCAAAAATATTAGATTAAACATTGTAATTATGCACAAAATGTGCAGATTTTACAGATATTGAGTATATTTGAGCATTTCAAGCGATTTTGCATTAATTTTATGTCATTTGATGACAATGATCTATATTTATGCTCACTTATTGTCTATAATAGGTCTATGAACTCATTTATTAAATCGATTGTATTATACATTCTAGTTACGCACACAATGTGTTGATTTTTAAAAATCAGAGTATATTTAAGCATTTCAAATGATTTTGTATTCATTTAAGTCATTTGATCTCAATAATTAATATTTAAGCTCTTTTATATGGTTTTGAATACGTTTACGAACTCACTTATTCAAAACGATTGTATTATGAATTGTAATTACTCAAATAATATGCAGATTTTACGGATTCTAAGTATATTTGAGCCTATCAAGTGATTTTGCATTTATTTTAAGTCATTTGATCGCAATAATTTATATTTATGTTATTTAATAGTATAGAATATGTTTATGAACTCACTTATTACAAAATGATTGTTTTATACATTGTAGTTACGCACATAATATGCATATTTTATAGATTCTGAGGATATGTTGAGTGTTTTAGGCAATTTTGCATTGATTTTAAGTCATTTGATCACAACAATCAATATTTATACTCTTTATATAGTCTATAATATGTTTATTATTCAAAACAATTCGATTAAATATTATAATTAAGCACAAAAAGTGCAGATTTTACAGAATTTGAGTATATTTGAGCAATTCAAGCGATTTTGCATTCATTTTAAGTCATTTGATCACAATAATCTCTATTTATGCTCCTCATATTGTCTAGAATTTGATTATGAACTAACATATTCAAAACGATTAGAATATACAATGTAATTACGCACAATAATGTGTGAATTTTACAGATTCTAAGTATATTAGAGCATTTCAAGCGATTTTGCATTCATTTTAAGTCATTTGATCACAATAATTAATATTTATACTCTTTATATAGGCTAGAATATGTTTATGAACTCACTTATTCAAAACTAGTGGATTAAACTTTGTAATTTCGCACAAATTGTGCTGATTTTACAGATTCCGAGTATATTTGAGCATTTCAAGCGATTTTGCATTCATTTTAAGTCATTTGATCACAATGATCTATATATTTTCTCACTTATTGTTTAGAATAGTTTTATGAACTCACTTATTAAATTGACTGCATTATACATTGTAATTACGCACACAATATGCAGATTTTTTAGAATCTTAGTATATTTAAGCATTTCAAATGAGTTTGTATTCATTTTAAGTCATTTGATCTCAATAATCAATATTTAAGCTCTTTATATGGTTTTTAATACGTTTATGAACACACTTATTCAAAACGATTGTATTATCAATTGTAATTACGCAAATAATATGCAGATTTTACAGATTCTAAGTATATTTGAGGATATCAAGTGATTTTGCATTTATTTTAAGTCATTTGATAGCAATAATCTATATTAATGCTCATTAATAGTCAAGAATATGTTTATGAAATCACTTATTCAAAACGATTGTTTTATACATTGTCGTTACGTACATAATATGCAGATTTTACAGATTCAGAGTATATTTGAGTGTTTCATGCTATTTTGCATTCATTTTAAGTCGTTTGATCACAATAATAAAAAATTATACTCTTTATTTTGTTCATAATATGTTTATTAACTCAATTATTCAAAAATATTGGATTAAACATTGTAATTATGCACAAAATGTGCAGATTTTACAGATATTGAGTATATTTGAGCATTTCAAGCGATTTTGCATTCATTTCAAGTCATTTGATGACAATGATCTATATTTATGCTCACTTATTGTCTATAATAGGTCTATGAACTCATTTATTAAATCGATTGTATTATACATTCTAATTACGCACACAATGTGATGATTTTTTAAAATCTGAGTATATTTAAGCATTTCAAATGATTTTGTATTCATTTTAGGTCATTTGATATCAATAATCAATATTTAAACTCTTTATATGGTTTTGAATACGTTTATGAACTCAGTTCTTCAAAACGATTGTATTATCAATTGTAATTACGCAAATAATATGCTGATTTTACGGATTCTAAATATATTTCAGAATATCAAGTGATTTTGTATTTATTTTAAGTCATTTGATCGCAATAATCTATGTTAATGCTCTTTAATAGTCGAGAATATGTTTATGAACTCACTTCTTCAAAATGATTGTTTCATACATTGTAGTTACGCACATTATATGCTGATTTTACAGATTATGAGTATATTTGAGCGTTTCAAGCAATTTTGCATTCATTTTAATTCATTTGATCACAATAATCTATATTTAAGCTCTTTATATAGTCTAGAATATGTTCAAGAACTCACTTATTCAAAACGATTGGATTAGACATTGTAATTAGGCATATAATGTGCAGATTTTACATATTCTGAGTATATTTGAGCGTTTCAAGCGATTTTGCATTAATTTTATGTCATTTGATCGTAGTAATCTAAATTTAAGCTCTTTAATTGTCTTGAATATGTTTAAGAAGTCACTTATTCAAAACGATTGGATTATACATTGTAATTACGCACATAATGTTCATATTTTATAGATTCTGGGTTTATTTGTGCATTTCAAGCGATTTTGCATTCATTTTAAGTTATTTGATTACAATAATTTATATTTATGCTCTTTATTTTGTCTAGAATATGTTTACGAATTCATTTATAGATTTCATGCGATTTTTCATTCATTTTAATTCACTCGATCACAATAATCAATATTTATACTCTTTATATAGTCTATAATATATTTATTAACTCAATTATTCAAAAGTATTGGATTAAACATTGTAATTACACACAAAAGTGCAGATTTTACAGATTCTTTGTATATTTCAGAATTTTTAGCGATTTTGCATTCATTCAAAGTCATTTAATCACCATAAAAGAAACTTTTTATGGGGAGCTATCAAACACAGAAAAAGAAGATTCCTCTGGTTAACTGGGATACTATCACCAGATGCAAATCTCAGTAGTGATAATGCTCCGCTCCCAGCCTCGACTTCTTCAGAACACGTGCAGCAGCAGTCTGCTTAAGTGAGACTCGTAGATTCTGGAAAAAAGTGAAGTCTGGGCTTACTCTTTTCCAGGAAAACCAAATTGACCGGACTCCTTTTGGTCGTTTGGTCGATATGTCAGATTTGTAGCTTGGGCGTTGCACCATAGTGTATAGGGCACCATAGTGTATAGGGCATTCCGTACACCATGAATTTTTTCGAAAATATTTTTGTAAATTGAAAAATCTAATTTAACCAATTTAATCTACATATTGAAATCTCATACCAAACCAAAATTTACAATTTTTGAGATTTTATTACTATTTTTTTCGAATTTTTTAAAACATGTCATTTATGAAATGTTGTACTATTTACAATTTTCCAAAATTGGCATGTTTTAAAAAATTTGAAAAAAATAGTACTAAAATCTCAAAAATTGTAAAATTTGGTTTTCTATGTGATTTCAATATGTAGATTAGATTGGTTAAATTAGATTTTTCAATTTACAAAAATACCCTCGAAAAAGTCCGCGGTGCACGGAGTGCCCTATGCACTATAGTGCATATTAAACTTTCTCTAAGAATTATAGCTATAATTACGAGATATATGACGGTATAATTAAATATGTGATCAAGGTTCACTTTATGTGACTAACACTACTAGAATTTCGTTTATCTGTGTCGGAACACCGACATATTGGAGTCGCTAAATCAAGTAGCGACGCAAAAAGAAAAAACAGACGGGAGAACATTTAATAGGTGTCGGTAGGCCGACACAGATTAGTTAGGACACATAAATACTCCAAACTGAGACGCTGTCAAGTTTTGTACATGGACGCGAATATCCTGAGTGTAATTGACGTCGGTATATCGACACATACAAACATGAACACTAATATTTAAGAGAGGCTTTAGATGGCGCCAAAATTTTCCATGAATGATTAAATTATTTTCATAAATGGCGTCAAATATTTCAGAGAACGTTTTTTAGATAGCACCAAAATTTTTCGCCAAAATTAGTTACCTAATTTTATCGTACCAATTAAAGGAAATAAATCTTAATAAAAACTAGAAAAAGAAATAAGTATAAAAATAAAAAAAACTTCCCACCACTATGTAAATAAATACTACTTTATCAAAAAATAATAATAACCACCCATTCATCAGTTTTATTATTTTATAAATGTAATTAACATGGTTGAAATCAATTCTGAAAAATTTCTAATGATTAAGTTTTACTCAAAATAAAATACTAATGAAAAGAATGAATATTTAAAATAAGAAACATGATTAGTTTCAATAACACATCAATAATCCTTTGATTTTCAAAATTAAAATGACATATATTGACTCGTAAAATTATAATAAAGTTGTAGAACATTTTACAAGCTTTCGAACGAAATAAAGTTTGCATGAAACCAAATGGAATTTCAAAATTTAAAAAACAAATAAAGTCCTGGGACCAGGAATCGAACTCACGAATCAAGTTGCGAATCGTTGCGGTCCCTAGCAGGCCAGCTAGGCTACAGATAGTATTCGAAATAATGACAAGTAGTTATTATTTAAGTTCTTTTTGTTGGAGTTATGTCCTAGAAGTCAATAATTTAATGACTTAAATATTAGTTTATGTTATGGATGATATATCATATGTTCCTAGATTTATTATTGACAGATTATTCAGGTTGAGGATCTGAATTGCAGATCTCTGTAGATCATTCTTTAGAATGACAATAATAAATCTAAACGGTCCATAATCTTGATAATTAACAAGGAACATTAATTATCATATAAGATTAGTATGCAAGTTAAGCGATGATTAAGTTCTACAAATCATAGGTAAAGAGTTACCAGCTTAATTGCATATGTGTATGTTATGGAACATAGTACAGGACTTGACCCAATGAAATAAACATATGGATTGTGTTATGTGTCATTGTTTATTTCGTTATGATTTTGGTTCTAAGTTTGAGATGATTATATTTTCCACCTGAGGATAGGTTCTATAAATCTTGTCTACCGCTGATTCCCGTTAAGGGCTGCTATACGGACTTGATTTACGTTCTCTTGAATTGTGCGGAAAAAATCTAATCATCAAGAAAACCATATGTCCCTCGTTAATTCACTTAGTGAGTGACGATATCTGTTTGGTCCCCTTGATGGAGTTGGATCGTATGCGCACAACTAGGCGATCAACTCTAGATCAAGAAATGTATAATTTGCAAAAATGACACATTCCTATCTTAGATTATACAATGATATCGTGTGACATAAGAATCAAAATAAAGAAATACTTTTGTTCTCTTATGCAGGATTTAAATACTGTAGCAATACATTATTTATGCGAATTGGGAATCATAACGGGAGTGTTTGGATGGGAGTGAGAACAAGGGAAGATGAGAAGATGGGAATAAATTTAATATTAAACAATTCAAACTCTTCACAAAGTTACACACTTTCCAATACTTCTTTCCTTATTCCTCTTCTTCCCACACCATCCAAATGGAGCCAACGTGTTGCTATATACCGCTTATGATTATTGGAATTAAATAACGATTTAATTCCATGTCCAACATAGCATAAATCCTCAAAGGGTCACACAAATAGGACATTAATCGCACAGTGCATTATTTATTTATTCACAGCGGTAAGTATTGTGAAAATATGATAAGATTGATGAATTAATTATATACCGTTGCAAAACGTTATAATTAATTAAGTCAATAGATCATATAGAAATAAATTAATACATTAACTAATCCTAAAATAATTATTAATAAATTAATAATTAATTTAGTTCAACACAATTCTTAATTTCTTCTATGCCACTTTCAATACAATCTTCTTAATTCGCTTCAGAAACGTATCAATTCAATTTTCGTAATATTTACAAAAATAAATGTATATAATATAGTAAAACCAAAATGGCGGACAAAAAAATTATATATTATAAGTTTATAACAGTATTTAATTTAATATTCAATTCAATTCCTCTTATCTCAATGCAGCGAATCCAAAATAGGGAAGAAGCAAAATTTTGGGGAAATTTTCGCATATATCAATTCGATTCAATCCCCGTTTCACATCAAGTTCAAATTATTTTTTTTAACCTAGCCACTATTTGTCGACTCCATTAGAGAAAGAAGGCGATCCATGGCGGCGGCGCTCATGCGTCATCCATCGCTGGAGTTCGGAGCGGCATACGCTGCAGCGTCTCTGCTCTCTCAGTCGGACTACTCCGACGTCGTCACGGAGTACCTCCGACCTATGCTGCTACCCGCCCCTTCGCCCACCCCCGTTACCACATCTCCCTCTCCGAGCATCGCTACCAACTTCTGCCACCACTGCTGCTTCATCGCCATCTCACCGCCTCCAAACCTCCAACACATCCTCAACCTCTTCCTCTTCCAACAACAAAGTGAACAAGAGGGAGACAACAATGAAGTTCAAATGTTTTTTTAAGTTAATTTTGTTTGTTATTATTTGAGTAAATTAATTAGTTTAGAAGTTCAAATGCTTTATTGAATTAGAAAGTTCCTTGCCGTTTTGAATAAAAAAATTTGGCTTACTGCTCTTTTCATAGAGGTAATTGCATTGCCAACACTGGTTGATGAATCTTAAATACTTAATTGTATCTCTATTTGTACACGACGGTCTGTCATAGCATTGATTTTGCATTATATTTTTGTTTATGTCTAGGGGTCTTTATAAATATCAGAAATTTTTTGGAGATTGGTGACATACATGTTTGATGCTACCCAACCATGACCTATTTGTCTGATGCTCTTACCGAATTTCATGTATCTTTTTCTTAATAGAAAAGTTTGGCAATGATTTTGGATAAATTTCTAGGAAGTACAACTTCATCACCGCTTCTGGCCTCTTCTTTATGTGAGCTTTCATATGTTTCCTCGTTGTCAAATTTCTTAAGGTTGCATTGTATCATTGACAAAGTATTCATTGAAGATTTGCATGGTTAACGTTGATAAACAAAGTATTTATTGAAAGATATGGTCCAGCGTTGCAAAATCTGTGGAATTACAGCAGTTCATATTTATTGAAAGAGGCAAACAATTTTATGTATTTCTACACAGAGTACTGAGATAATTTGTCTTTTCATATATATAAATTTTCGTTTTTGTTCTTAGTTCGTTATCTTTGCATTTGTCAGATGCATCACTTCCTGATTAAAATAATATTTGGCTTATATGTCAAACGAAAACACTCAGGTTTTTTAGTTTGCCAAGTTATCATTTAAGAAAAACGCAACAGAGAGCGGGACTGCTCAACCCAAACCTATCTACATTGGTGTTGATGACAAAAAGACAAAGGTAAGAACTAAAAAATTAGATTTATGTTTCATAAAATCACTGATAGATGGATGTGTCGAATTTTTTTGTAGACAACTGTTTCTGGGCTACAACAATATTGTTGTATTGTGGAGAGCAAGGTGAAGTTCCTTGCACTTTTATACTTTTTTCGAGAAGCAGCAATCCAAAAAAACAATTGTGTTTTTGTCAACAAGGTAGGCCATCAAATTTTACTCAAAACTTCTTGGTTACATAAACACAGAGTGATTTTACATGAAGGGCACTCAAAAGCAGAGTGTTCGGAATTCTAACTTTTATGGATTCACTCTTTTACAGGATGATCATGTCAGCTCATGCCGCCTGTAAAAAGCCCTAAATGGGAGTCTCCATGCTCTTGCAGAATGATCATGTTTACTGATCTATCGATGAAACTCGCATGAACAAGTACTACACTATATCTTTCTTTGTCTCTTCTGTACATACAGGTAGGTTTTTGTAATTCTCAGAACCAGTAATTATGTTAACCCGTTTAATTAAATGACGTAATGGGCACCAGCACACTAGTGTAGAATAAATAAAAATGAGGGTTGTTAAGTAAATTATTGTATTAGCTGGTCGGTTTTGTTGGCTTATTGGATGAGGACTGTCGCAATTTTTAATTAGATCTGCTCCTTTATCATTATGGGTTGGGCATTACGTTAGGTTAGTTTGACTTATGAATTATTTTGATGGGTTGTTCATCTGAACTGTTGGACTTAAATACGATTGTGGGCTCTGTTGGAGTAAAATTAGTTCATTGCTGAACTGCTTGACTTGAATAAGATTGTGGTACAATTAGTTCACTATTTTGGTGACTTGAAGTTCCAACTAAAATTAAGGTATGATGACTAAAAAAATTGAAAGAAGTTTGTAGGATGAAATGTGAAAATAGTCTTGATTGTATTTTATTCGGTAGTTCACCACCTTTAACCTGCATTGAATAGGTTAAAATTTAATATTAGGTTTGGTGTCAACTTTTTTGTTAAATTAACAGTAAATGATTAGAAAATAACAAGGATAAGCACCTAGTTGAGCTTATATAGTTTCTGGTTTGGATATTAGTTTTGTTTAACTTTATTAATGTGCTTGCTTGCTTTCATGTTGTGGTCAATATTTCAGCAACATAGAAGTTTGACAATAATACCAATGGGCGACAATACTTCACATGGGGTCACACATGAAGAAGGCTTAAGTACAGCATATGCAAGCACGTCAAATGCTATAGGGGAATACACAATGTGCCTGGATATGATAATTTAAAGTAGGTAGACTATGAATTCTGGTTTACTTTGAATTCTAAACATATGAATAATTTTTATTATTTGTGTTGGATGATGATTTTCAATTCAATGCACAATATATATTTGTGTGATTTTTGTTTGATTCAATGCGAATTATGTGTATGGCTGAGAATTCCAAAATAATTGTGATTAATTAAAATCGTATGAATTAAATAGTGTGGTACCAAATTGGTACCGGAAAGAATTGAATAGCTTTATAAATGTAATTGATGTGGCTATCAACAGTGGCGTTGGTATACTGACGTCTTTGATCTAATATACAACAATGTACAAAAACGCGGATACAGTGGACCCCACTAAATTCTGACAATAAGATTTCTGTGTCGGTGAGCAAAGGCGTCGCTATATTGACTCTAATAGGTTGTGGGCCCCGCTAAATTTCTGACAATATATTATCTGGGTCGCTTAATAAAGGCGTCGGTATACCGACATAGTAACGTGTAAATAGAGACGCGCTTACTGTTTGAATAAGCGATCAGAGAACATGGTAAGCGTCGTTATCCCGACACAGATATAGAGACGCGTTAAGTAATCCGCGTCCTTGCGACACAGATGTTTATTATTAGCGGCTAGAGTATCTGAGTCGCTTAGGTAGCGTCTTTAGGTGGACGCACATAGCTTTTCGTTTCGGAATAGAGACGCCTTTTTGCGAAGCAAATAATTGACATTCTAGTAGTGTAATAAGGCACTGACTTAGCTAACGTTGATGATAGTTTCGCTTGATGACTTGAGACAGTTTATCTATTAGTTGTGTGGTTTAGAAATGGATGAAACTGAGGATAAATTTGTCTATTTAGAAGTGCACATGTGCATCTTAGCAAATTTATAATCGTGTTGGTTGTAATGAAGTGTAATACATGTAGTAAGAGTCTTAAGTGGTTGTTTTTGACATGTGTGTAGGCCATATGCATGATTGGTAACACATGTAGAGATAGAAACCTTGCAATAGGAATATGCAATTATATAAGTGCATTATAAATCAAGGAAATGCATACATATAGGTTTTAATATTTGATGTGTGAATTGATGCATTCTAGTCGGTTACTATTATGAGTATATGTTGAGATGCATGCTATTAAGTATTTGTGAGCCTTTTGATACTTACAGGTGCATTCTTAAGAAACTGTTATGGTTTGGTAGGTTGCTTCATGAACTGATTATGAAAATTTCAGTATTTGTATGTTTTAAATGGCATTTAAAATATTTATGAATGCATGTTGTCAGGTATTTATAAACTGTTGCAAGAAAAATAAATTTTTATGCATGGAGCAGTATATAAAGCTTATTTGTAGGAACGGAAAATGTGTTTAAATGATTTCCAAGAGCTTTGAGAATTGGATTAAGCATTTGCATGCATGTTTAAGCATGTCAGAGATCAATTAGGATTTAAAATGGGTTAAATTTGCATTTTTATGAATATTTGAGATAATACGGTATATTTGTGGTGAAATAATGAATTTATATGTCTTTCATGTTGCATGACATATTTTAGGGAGCATATTCATGTCTCAGGAGGACATATAGGTGTATTTGAGCAACTGTACCAGCCACTGGTATAGTGAAACGAGGTCTGGTACCCTTCTGGTAGGCTATCATATGCCTAGGGATGAATTTATGAATAAAAATAATTTTTGGAAGGCTTAAGTGCAAAGATCTGAGGGCTTTATTGTGACATGTGATGAATTCATAAAGATTTATGGACATTTATGCAAGAAATAAGAACTTAGAAATAAATTATGGGCTCTTGTGAAAATTTAGGCTGATGGATAATGGATTAGATATAACTAGATTGCTTTGATGTCGCGGCTTCGCCGCGACCATCCTTCGGAATAAGTTTTGTGTAAATATTTGACAATGTTTTCTATTTTTTGAACTAACAATGCGTTAGCTGCACAACTTTTTTGGTATTAGTGCAGAGTAAGGGCAGTGGAGTCTGTAGTGTAGAGTGTAGGGCAATGTTTTCTATTTATGTTGAATGAATTTCACTAAAACAGAAGTCATAATAACACGCTACAAATGAATTATTATGTTTGCTTAATAAAAGTAAAAAGTTTATATTGTATCATTTTTCTAATAACTTGACTATAGAAATTTAGAAATTTTATTTAATAGTACAATATAATCTCAACCTACTATGAACTTTTTAACATTTTCAATAATACAAATTATTGCTTCATGTTTTAAAACATTACCAAAATTTAATAATGGTAAGTTAATATCCAAAGTAAATAAATATTATCAATTGGGAAGAAAAAAAACACAAAATAACATATAATGACTTCTTAATTACAAACTAATTAATAAATAGACTGAATTCAAAACAATTAACAAATTACGATAATGTGAAATGGGTTAATAAATAATTAGCTTAACTAATAAAATTTTAATAGTGAAATATACTACATGTTTTGATCAGAGAGTTATACTTAATTTTTCAATTAATATATAATAATGTACTAAACTATTACAAATTGTCAACTTATGTTTGCTATTATAACGCAACAACAACATTGAATATAACACAATTGTAAGAAGGTATTGTTTGCTATTATTTTTCTTTATGATGAAGAGTGTGAATATAATAGAAGTTTTTTTTTCGCAAACTAACATTTTTTTTTGAAATATTATAACCTCAAATTTCCTCTTTTTCTCATGCTACACACACCTCTCACCGGCCACATAAAATCCGAACTCAATCCCACCTTTCTTCCCCAAAAACCAACTCCTTCATTCCTCTTCAAGTCCGACTAATGGAGCACTATGTCTCTTCTAATTTTTCATTAAACTTGCGCAATAGGAAAGATGATACATCACCGCGTAATTGCTTTGTGACTTGATGAAATTTTCCTATGAGCCTCAACCCTCAACTCCAAAAGAAAAAAAAAAGAGTTGAAGAAATATTGGGAAAGATTCCCATTCTCCATTAATTTCAACAAAGAATTTTGGTTGGAAAACATATAAATTTCTTTATAAAAAAATTAAAAAGATATAAAATTGATTGTATGAAGTGCGACGACTTGGTGAGGAACTACTGGCGAACTCCATGGTGCTCCCAGATGGCCAGCCTGTAGGCTATCTTCTATCTCGTCCTCCTTGATGACAGACAGTGCACAATGAACAGAATCCGACGAACACGGATCTCTATGGATTCATCGTGGTGAGCAGACTACATTCTTTGGCCGACTGTCATGGTGGATCGACACAACTGTAAAATTGAAGAACCCGATTAGTTTTCTCACTCTGGTTTCTTCCCAAATCTCTTTTTTTTTCTGCTTGCGAGAGAGAACCGAATAAACATGCTTGGTGGAATTGCCTTGGCAGGTGACAAGAACGGGAGCACAGTTTACTCATATGGACCCGGATGCAATTGCAAGGTTATGATAACAACACTCGTTATATTTTTTTCCTACGCCGTGTTCATCCAGATCATACAAAATTTTATTATTTCCATAGGATTCTCTGTCGGGGGCCCACCCACGTGGGTTTAGCAGTTCTGTGGCTGATCTTGTGAATGTTTTCATGTCTGAGATGCAAATTGGTAGTCCTGAACAATATGGTACAGGTCCCCACAAATTTAACCCCTCCATTGTGCCATCGATAATCTTGGACAGAGCTGCAGGCGGAAATAATATTTTAATATAGACCTCACCCTCCGATCAAGATTCAAGGGCTCAGATAATTCACTTGAAAAATCAGAATGGAAATTCACAAACGGCACTGTTCATAGCACGATTTTTACAGATCGTCTAACTTTATATATAGGTATAATAATATGTATTCTTATTTCAATTAATGTTTCGTTTCGACGATGCATTTTTTGTGTGGAAATAGAATTGGTATGATAATATAAATAAAGTTAATAACCTCTGTAGTAACTATACGTTCGATTCTAAATTTTAAAACTAATACAGTTTTTTTACGTTCTTTTACGGGTATTTCTGTTTTAAAAAAAAATAATTCTTCATATCGTTTATTTACGGTAAGTTGTTTTTTACTTCCTACTATAGTCTGTTGACGGTTTTAATATATTTTAGTAATACATACGACATTTGTCGCTTTAATATGTTGTGTATCAGTCTTAAATTCAGTATATTATGTTCCTTAATATTATTTCTGTCATCGCATATTATTCAGTGCCCCGCTCTAATTGATTCACAGATGTTTCATTCTTACGGTTGTTTACTAAAAATCTGCACGCAAACGATGCGTGACAACGATCGTATAATTAATGCTATTTTCTTTCTTTGTATTTTTATTTCTCAAGGCCTAAAAGAGTGAAGAACATTTAAAACATGTATATAGATATATTTTTTTTCTCACTCAACGTATCTTTCATTGTTAGACTCCATTCATGCATACTTCTTATTGAATCCATTTGTTTATATATATATATATATTTTTTTATTGTTATTTCTTATTTTTTGGACGTTTCCAAAAAAAAACTTCAACTTGATATGCGTGCTATATTGACTTATTGTTTGACTTTGAACTTTCCATTATTACATAGAACAATTGCATTGATTGTTATCTCTTATTTTTTGGACGTTTCGAAAAAAACAAACTTCAACTTGATATGCGTGTTATATTGACTTATTGTTTGACTTTGAACTTTCCATTATTACATAAAACAATTGCAAATAACGAAGTCAATGGCTATATAATTTTTTTTTGTAGTTCTCGTCTTCTATTTTTAACGTTTACTTATTGTCAGCTATTAGTGTTCTGTTGGCCTACGTTATCGTTCACAACGACAGAGGGTACTACCAAAGTCAATGAAATATTATTGTGCCACATTTTGATTTTTTTTAACACGTGTCGTTACCTGATCGTCTTTATGATATTCACTTTGTTAGCGGTTCATCATTTTTTTGGCACTATTAGGCGAATAAAATGTACAGTGCGTTAAATTTTCACCGTTTGTTTTACGTACGTAAATGTCTTATTTTAATCTGGACTTATTCGTTTAGTTTTTATAATTTTTTTTGCACCTACTTGTATCTATTTTGATTCTTGTATAACTAAAATTTGAAGCTTCGCCCTTCATATCATAAGCGTTTAGTAAGTACTATAATTTAGATTCTTCCATTAATATTAAAGTCAATATGAAGTACTAAGGTCAAATGATTATTGGTACGGGTACGTATTGCTGTTTCGAACACGTCTTATTATTTGGTCGTTTTGGGTTCCGTTACCTTATGTAGTGCACGAAATTAGCCGCATTCCATCTTTGACATTTCAGCTTCAATTGCATGCTTCTACAAAAGAAATTGATGTCATACAAAATAAATTGCAAAATCTATTGTGAACAATATAATATATTTTGAAAACTACCTGATCATCAACTAACATAAAACGCATGCTGCGACAACTCTTGATGTTATAAAAAATGATATCCCATTATTTTACAACCCTGCAAATTATGATTGGATTTAAGATCGTATCATTAAGATCTTCCACTATTACATTTGGCTCCATAATAAATGTGTTGTTCTAACAAAACGTAACGCAGAAGATTTGAAATTCACCAAACATTCCTGCACGTGTGTAGGATTTTATACTAAATTTGTCAAAGAGTATAGCGCAATTGTAAGCAGGAATAAAGGAAAAAAAAATTGGGAGGAAAAAACCAAAGTAAATAAGAATATATATATAAACCAAACGACGCATGTCTATCAGATTGTAAATCTCATTTATTTAATTGTGTCCAAAAAGAATGAACTACGTCGGATCTAGTGAACAAAATAAACTGATGCAATTGAATTCAGTGTCTAATGACACGTGGACGAAAGAGTAAGTCGTGGCGTAGCACGATTTTGTGTGTAGTTGACACAGTTGACTTTGCTATCTACAATTGTTGTGGCTTACAATGCAAAAGTCAAAGTCAAATGTATATAAAATTATAAATCTTATTTGTTTAACTATGTCCAAAAATAATGAACCACGTCTAATATCGTCAACAAAATAAACTGATGCAATGGAATCTAGTGTCCAATGACACATGGACGGGAGAGTAAGTCGTGGCGTAGCACAATTTCGTGTATAGTTGACACAATTGACTTTGCTATCTACAATTGTGTGGCTTACAATGCAAAATTTAAAGTAAAAAATAAGACAATATAATATTCATAATCAAGAAGAGCTTTGTTTTTTAAATATGTGTTAAAAAATATAAGTCAATAGTTACAAACAAATTTAATAAGACAAACGAACTAATAAAACTATGCATGAGTTGTCACATTAGTTTTTTTTCGTTGTTTGAATTTCTGAAAGTTAATTATGCATTTTATATTATTTAGGGATCCGACTCTAAAATTTCGAAAATAGTATTTTGAAAAATGAAATTTTTACTCGTAATTCTCCTAAAATTTCTTTACATCAGAAATAATCTTTGTGAGAATTAATAATGAAATAAGGTAACGTTAGCCTTGAAGTTTCATGGCCAAACTGAAATATACGAAAATTTGTATATGTGGGCCTTAGTATTGTACTCTATATATACGGCCCAATTCCTTGTTGAATGATGTAGACGAGTATAAAAAATATATATATATAACTGAACCGACTTACTTTGTCAATTGCGGCTGTGGATAAACATCAAGGGTAAACAAAAATATTAAACACTCTTGATATATATATATATGGCAAGTTGTCCTTTCTTCTCAGATGGGCGCATCAAAAAGTTTAGGAAAAAAAATTAAGGGGGGAAAAATATAAGAAAAATTTTTGGTGGCAACGTGTAACACAATCAAGTGAAAAAGGTAAGATCAATTCTCAAATATCTTTTATTTCAGATTATTGCTATAAATATGAAATTATAGTTAAAAAGGATCAGTAAAGGAATTTCGAAAAATTAAACTAGTATTAATATATTTTCTAATTATATCGGTTTTTCTTTTAAAATTAAATTGTCTTTTAGTTCAGATTATAAAGAAGTATCCAACATAAAAATTTGTTTGTTCGAAACTATATTCTAAGTCTCAAAAATCTATTGGTTAGATGTTATGTAGGGTAGAAACGTTGGTAAATTAAAATAGAATAAAAGAATCAGCAACCATATAGCCATATTACTATAAGTTATAAATTTGATAATTATTGGGTTGACTTTAAGTAACAAAGTATAGTTTTATGTTTTTCTAAAAATCGCATACAATAATATTAGTTTATTAAAACTGGGTTTCGAAAGAATTATTTCCTGAATAAAAATTGGATCATTATTTAAGTAGGAACTTAAATAGAATTTTATTTTGTCTAGACTTGGGAAGTCGCTTATCGGAGCCAGGGGTAGCCGATACGACTGAGGATCTGTAGATTGTCGTGCTCTTGCTTGTTTTCTTCATTTTGCTTTTCAGGTGCGGATCCCACACAACTTAATTACATGCTAGAAATCATTTACGCATAACTGCATTGCATAATTTGAACTGATAATTGCACGCATATTTGGATTGTATCATATGACTTATATTATTTAATATTATTATTTCATGTTGAAATGGTTCCGAATTGAATGGATTGTGATAATTGCTGGTACTCTTGTACGGTGAAATGACACTGGTTGGGTTGGGCGTTGGGGTCGCTCCCTGACGTGCCAGTCTCCGTGAATAAGCGCTTATATCCGTGGTTTGACAGTGTTCACGTAATTAGTACCGTTTGCTTATCTATTTGTCTGAATTAATGATAATGGTATGGTACTGTATACAATATATGTTCTATTGTATACTCGGTCTCCTCTGATCAAGGAGAGATGGATCCTTCGGGATAATTTAGTTTTGATTTGAATGATCGATATTGAACCAGCCTCAATAGGAGATAGTTGGCCAAACTGAACCGACACTTTTGTGCTACCATTTGAATGTGACAGTTCAAATTGATTAATGTGTCGGGTTATTTGCATTGCATCTTCATATTGTCATCTTATAATGTATCACAAATGTATTGATATTTGACTTATACAAATCGTATGTTTTTCTTCCTCAGTCGGTAAATAGTTCCGAAGCATGTAAGATTGTTCGTGTGGCTGGAACTGAATACCGCACTGAGATAAATTATATTTATCTCATTCTTTGCTTTTTGCATTGTTCCACAATGGTTGTGGGTTCCAGGTTTTGGGCCAAGCGAAGGGCTTTGTGGTGAGGAGTAGACTAGACCCCTTTGGTATGCGTATGTATCAATAAATGTATACTGAACTTGTTTTAAGACCTTATTCATCTTGTAAGAAGTCATCGATCTTCTGGTCGAATTAAGTCTATGTAAACAAATATTTTGTGTTTTGATATGACTGGTAGCGTATTAATAGTGTGTAATATATTTATTAAAACCTTAGATGGCTTGTTTTGAATTATGGTACTACATGTTACTTTTGTGTTTGGTATTAGTAAGCCTTACAGATGTGTGTTGGCTAACATACATCTGTGGCGGCCGTGGCGACTCTGGATTCAGAGTGTTGTCATTGATGACCCTGGATTCGGGGTGTCACATGAGTGGACTTTAGTAACGGAAGACACGTATATGAACAGGACAATAGATGGATTATAATAGTAATATTTGAGATAAGTGCCTTAAAAAAACAAAAGAATTAGTTCAACGTTTTTTGTCTAGTTGTGTATGCACTATTTGTACACGAATTCATAGGCATTGACTAATAAAAATGCAAAAAGACAAATTAGCATGAATTATACAATTTCTTTCATATAGTGTCTATATATAGATTTTTAGTAAACGACCGGAAGAATGGAAAATCTGTGAACTGATTAGAGCGGTCCAGTAAATGATATGTGCTAACAGAAAAAAATATCAAGGAACATAATATACTAAATTCAAGACTGCTATACAACATATTAGAAAGAAAAATATCGTATGTATTACTGAATGTTTTTTTAGATATATTGAAATTATTTGCGAATGATAGTAGGAAGTAGAAAATAGTTTACCGTAAAAAGATGATATGAAGAATTGATTTCTTTAAGCAGCAATACCTATAAAAAACGCAAAAAAAAAATATTAATTTAGAGATTTTAAGTTAAAAAATATAAGTTAACAGTTACAAACAAATTTAATAAGACAAACGAACTAATAAACCTATGCATGAGTGGACTTTAGTAACGGAAGACACGTATATGAACAGGACAATAGATGAAATATAATAGTAATATTTGAGATAGATGCGTAAAAAAACAAAAGAATTAGTTCAACGTTTTTTGTCTAGTTGTGTATGCACTATTTGTAAACGAATTCATAGGCATTGACTAATAAAAATGCAAAAAGACAAATTAGCATGAATTATACAATTTCTGTCATGTATTGTCTAAATATAGATTTTTAGTAAACTACCGGCTAAAATGGTAAATATTCTAGATTACTTAATGACTAAGTAAGCAAAAAGGAATTACCTAGTTATTATTTCTGAAAATATTATTGCTATTTATAAAGATAACTGAGCCTATTTATAAAGATATGAATTATCGAAAATTATCTATATAAATACTGATTACTTAGCTACTAAAAATGTGGATAAGATCAAGGAGATATTTTCAAAGTGGATAAACATGGATATTTTTCAAATAGGACCTTAAAATTTCAAGTATTGCAAACAGGTCCTAAAATTCAGAGATGTCACATTCAGATCTACTTCTAATGACAACAGCCATCGATATCAGAATTAAGGAAGCAACCATTCGATCATTGAACAAACGGACAAGATAATTATTGAAAAAAGCAAAATGACACTGTTCATAACACGAATATTGATAACAACTGGGTGTCGTACTTTTATATAGGTATAAGATTGACTTTAATATTAACGAAAAAATCCAAATTATAAAATTCACTAAACGCTTATATCTTACTTATACAAGAATCAAACACAGTTAGAAGTAGGTATAAAAAAAATTATAAGAACCAAACGAAGAACGTCAGATTAGAATAAAACATTTATGTAATCCAAACGGTGTACGTTTGACGCATTGTATATTTGATTCGTCTAATAATGCCAAAAAAATGATGAACTACTACTAATAATTTCGTCCGCTAACAAAGTGAATACAATACAAATGATTGGACAATGACACGTGTTAAACATATCAAAACGTGGCATACCAATATTTCATCGACTTTAGTAGTAGTTCATGTTGTTCTGAATGATAACATAGGTCAACACAACACTCATGGTTGACAATAGGTAAACGTTAAAAATAGAAGACGACAACTACATAAAAAAATAAAAATAAAACACACAAATAGGATCGGAAAATAAGAGGGACGCCCACAAAACGTAGTCGTCTACTAAATGAAAAAAAAATTACAGAGTAACGACACGTGTACAAAATAGCAATACATGGCGTACCAATATTTCATATATAGTGGACAACGTTGACTTTAGTAGTCCATCTTCTCGTAAATAGCAATGCAAAAATTCAAACGAAAAATAAGTCAACGTAACATTCACAACTGAGAAGAAAATATAGTAGTTAACAACACGTAGCTGAAAAAGTAAGACATCGACATTGACTTTGTTATTTAAACTGTCGTATGTAATAATGCAAAATTCGAAGTCAAAAATGAGCCGATATATAACACGCATATTAAGAAAACCTTTGTTTTATCAGAAACGTCCAAAAAAGAGGGGAGAACAATCACAGGAAAAAAGTATGCATGAATGGAGTCTAACAACGAAAGACACGTTAAGTGAGACAAAAAAAATAATAATAATAAGATTTTCAACGTTTTTCACTCTTCTAGGCATTGACAAATAAAAATGCAAAAAAACAAAATAGCATTAATTATACAATTTTTGTCACCAGGTAAACAAAAGAACACTAATACACTATGGAGGCGCCTCCTGCATCCTCTGAAAGAAACGATCATCTATCTCCTTGTTAATGAAACCAAACTGCTGCAACGCCAATTGTGCTGGACCCCTGTATGTAACGTCTCTCCTGGCCACATTTGCCAACTGATGGGCTTGATGGACTGCTTCACTTCTTGCATGGTGTAAGGTTGCTCCTTGCTGTCTCATTTCCAAATACTGAATAATTTTGCGCACCATCCTTGTTGCTCTCCAAGAGGGTACATTTATACTGTCTCCTTGATTCACTGCCATCACCAACTTCTTGCAATCCGAGAAGAATTGCACAATTGCCACATGTGTCAGCTCCATGTGTTCATACACATGGGTAATTGTTTGTTGCAGTGCCTCTGCCTCTGCTTGAAAAGGATCTTGAACATTGAAAAATTACAACCCCAAGGAATGTAGTTTACCCTTTTCAAAAACAGCAAGCCCCTCCTGATTTTCCAGAGCTTTCCCAAGATGCATCAACTACTACATGCCAACCCTCTTGATAAATCGAGAACTTCTCCATCTCTGACAGACCTAAACCTCTCTGAACTGTTACACCTCTTGCCAATTCTGGTCTTAACGATGCATTTATTCTTTTCAGCACCTCCCTTGGTTGGAAAACACAGCGCTCAATGACTGCTTTGTATCTTTTCTTCCAAATCTCCCATAATGTTAATCCAAACACTGAAACGCCCTTCTCATCCAATTTTTTTACAATTTGTTCAAATTCCATGTTATAGTCTAAAAGTAATTCACGAACCTTAATTCCCAGTGGGCACCTAAAGCACACCTGCCTTGAAGCATTGCAAAAGAATAAACTGTGCATTTAAAGTTTCAAAAGAAATAAATATTGTCAGTTGATAGAGAATTTCATGGAACAGAAAATTTGCAAAAATAATGACATAAAGAATGTTGGAAAGAAATTTAAATTGGCAGTGCACTAATATTATTTGGATGATAGCTTTATCACCAGAATGAAGATAATTAAAAATACAGTCGACTTGTCAGAAAACCATTATGTAATTTGCAAGAATAAAACAAACGCATAACCTTTGAAGACTATAACTCAGGATAATTCAAGTATCCAATAGAAAGAAGCTTCGTCATTCTAGCAAGTGAAGTAAAATGAAATTAAATCCGAGTAATAAATAATTCTACTATGCCAGAATCTAAAATCATATAATCCTCACGATTGATATATGTAGGCAGTTTTTATGTGCGAAATGTATTTTTTTTCCTTTCAACATCAATATAGCAGATAATTTAGGATCAAGTTGTTTAAAAATCAATTAGCAAAGAAATATGAGAGAAAAAAAATTAAAGGAGCTCAGAAGAACTAACCTGGACGACACTTTTAGATTTTGTGAAGGAAAAAAGGAAAACAATCGATCTCCATACATGAAATTGATAGAACCTGCAAAATAAAAACAAATAATTGAAGAATGAGTCAGTTAAAAATTTAATTGATCAGTTGTACGATAATTCAGCTAAGAAAAATATTTTGAGATCAGTAATAGATGCTACAAATATATATGCAGTGTCCTGCACAGAAATATGAAATATTATTATGTGTCAGAACAGATAGAAAATACAAACAACGTAGGAAAAGGAAGCATCAATTTATTTTGTTGCAATTAACCTTGTCTTGCATTTGTTATTTGCTAGTTATGTCGTTTTTTTTGCGGACTAATTGATTGATTCTTACAGAGTATACATCAACAGGGATAGCTAAAAATTCTGAGATTGTCACAGTCTGAGACTTGGGCTGGTCAATTTGCAATGCCGAATTAGGAACAGGTGCTGCATCGTACAATGGTCCTCATGTGTTGAGGACAATCAGAGGCAGACCCTGTGGTAAACTGCAAAATATAGTTTTGCTATGGCCAGAGCAGTCAGTTTTTCTCAGCTAGTGGATGTAACATGTGAGAAGTCATTGTATACCTCGCAATGAACTGTGCGATGTTTCTGTGAACGTAAAACTTCGTACCACTAAATGCCTTGACCCCATATACATCTAGACAAATATAAAAGAGTCGGACAGAGAGCTAAACGTTTCGATAGGGCGAAAGATAGTTGCTTTTTTTATTATTTTTCAGAGCAAACTTGTAACACTAATGTAATTCGATAAAGGAAATCCATGCAGTAAAGGGACTCACGCTGCCATTCATTGACCCGGACCATTCTGTGATGGCACAGTTCTTTAGGGAGTGTTCTTCCTCAATCCATTTGATTTATACTTGCAAAAAGAAAATCATTTATAAAATAAACTGGTATTACACGACATATGTGTATCGTAATTAGAATAAAATTCTCTAAAAGAACCAATACATTGACTTAATCATATTCACAGACATCAGCATAATGCTACCTAATTTTTATTATGCATATGAAGCATACATGAAGTTTGCTTTCCAGTTGATTTATGTGAGTAATTAACATTCATTCTCTAGATGTATTCCTAATCAACAAATAAAGAAGACAGAGAAAATTAAAAGAAAGAAGAAGATAAAAAAAGGATATATACCTGAGAAGGAGTCAACCAAAATACTATTAATCCAATCTAATTTAACCTTAGCTGCGTAAATTTTAATTTACTTTCAGCTAAGCATAGGAAAAAAAAAATAGGCTTTAAAGTTAAGAATTATGCAGCTAAAATGAAAAGTAAATTAAAATAAGTAAAGCAAAGTTCAAGACCGAAAACAATGATTTACAAATTTTCCTCACAAATTCTTATGATTTATTAGTAAACCAAACGTCTATAGTGTTTTAGTTCTAATCTAACTGTAGCTGCAGAAATTTTAATTTACTTTTCAGTTAAAGGAGAGATATACCTGAAATTACATTGAAATCCACTGCACAGTCCATTGTTCATCCATTGCTCGGTAAATTTATATTAGAGCAAACTGCTATACAAAAAACGAAATCACGCAAACTCAAAAGTTACCATTAGAGGAAAAGGGACAAAATAATGAGAGCTGGGAAAGGTAAGTAACAATACCATTGAGAAGAAGGCGGGATGAAAACCCTTGCAACTTGGAAGACAACAGTAGCACTGAGATCCTTCTGGACTAAAATAATGAGAGCTCTAGAACTTTACACCTATCATCTAATATAAAAATAAAATGAATATAAACAATAATACAGTCAGCTGAAAAAAAACAATTAGAATGCATTTTGCCCCAATACCCGTGGCTGAACTACCTCTATTTCCTCTATGATAGAAAAAAACTGCAAAAGTATTTAAAAAAAAATATGATAGAATGATATATTGAGATTCTAGACACACTAAACATAATAATTAAAATTGGACTAAATTTCAATGAGATAGAAGGATAAACCCTTGCTACTTTTGCTGATACCCTTGACAGCTTCCTTCACACAGAACAAATGAAGGTTTACCAACACTTAAACTGCAAAATTAAGTAAACAGAAAAGGTGGAAACGATTATATGGATTTTGAGGCCTTCGTTTGCTCTAATCGTTTGCTAGAGTGCCTCAGACTATACAGTTGTTATGATAATCTGAAATTGCAAAGTATGAAAAAGCAATAACCAAATAATCAAAATAAATAAATAAATAAAAGAGATAAAATGAATGCAAAATCAACGCATAGAAGAATTATCAATAAAGTAACAACAACTATGTATTAGATTTTAGAGATTTAACAAATTACCTCATCGATTGATGCTCGGAAAGTTCTGTTGAGGTGAGGAGAAATCGACGAAAGATGAGGTTGGAGGGGGTTAGCCGAGGAGGGGCTGGAGCGCTGGTTTTCTATTGGGGTGGGTAAGGGGCATTCCACAGACGGACATAGGAGGACGTCCGGAGGATGTGTGCTTGGGGTGAGGTCGGGAGTTGGCGGAGAAGGAGACGAGATTCACACGGATGAAAGGCAGAGAACTTGCTTACCTCTTCCCCTTTCTTCGTCTCTAGAGGATAGATGCGTTCATTCTGAGCGACCCCATCTAAATCTGAGGAGATCGGAGGAGAAATTGTTAAGAACAGAGCATAGTTGTTCGATCGACTACCACGATTGGTTTATCCACGGTCGGAGAACTGAAGAAAAGGTTTTCATTTCCTCTCCTCTCTCTCTATCTCTCTCATGGCCGCTTGGAATAAAAAGAGGAAAGGAAAAGCGGTGTGGAAATTATACTAAAAAAACATCTAGCAACATTTAAATGTCGTGGACCAAAGCAACAATGCATATGTAGAAAATTGTTTTGAGGCAACGCTGTACATTTATGACTTTGAACCTGGCCCACCGTAAATATGCACACCATCGAACTCCTGAATGAAGGTCCATCCGTCCAACCGAAGTCAGCGGCCCAGATAATCCCATAGAAAATGAGAAAGAGCACTGTTCATAGGCGCGAATATTGACGAAAACATGGTGTCGTACATTTATAATAGGTATAATTAAGACCTATCAGAATAGATTTGGATCCGATAAAACCTTTGCGGACTCGTTACGGACTGACTCAGTCAGCTAGGTCAGGCTGACTAGGTTCTAGCTGTGTAGACGCTAGATTTTTGGGCTGGATTTGTGGCCTAGCTGACTGGGTTCTAGCCGTGTAGACGCTAGATATTTGGGCTGGATTTGTGTACCGAGAGAAAAATAAGTTGAACGAAATCCTCTGTGTGGATATGGCTGCATAACGTCTAAAACGACCACGAAAACGGTCGATTTCGTTAACCGTTTCGTTTTAAAATGAAATTAATCATTCATTTGCGTTAACCGTTTCGTTTTGGACAAAATGGTCGAAATCACGAAAATACCACGAAAATACACATGGACGAAACTGTTCTAAGCTTTCGTTAACCGTTTCGTTTATAAAACGCAACAAAAAATCTTAACCGTTTCGTTTTGTTTTGGACGAAACGAAACGAAAGGACGGTCGAAATAGTGACCGTTTTCACCCCTATGTGTGGACACGCAGTGGATGTCTTTTAGTCATGACCGTCCAATTAATAATAATGGATGTCTCGTGATTAATACCATGTCCATTGAGATTCATGCAGCCTATGAAAATCTACTTGTCGTGATTAAATCGGACGACAAGAATGAAAAGACATGTAAAAAACACGCAGAGAATACTGATGCCATGTATATATTGGCCCTATAGACCGGTCGACTATTTCCGCATAATATGATTAGAATTATAATATTATCCATTCATATTAATTTCCAAATTCCCATTTCTTATTAGAAATACGAGCACAACAAAATAATAACAATATCATGGTATATTAATTAGTCCTTTTGAAGGTCATAAACGTGAGAGCCAAAACGGTGGCAAAAGTATTTAGTATTTAGCTTGTTATTATTAGTTGAATACAATTGGAGAAACCTAATTGCCTAAACCTAAACCTAAACCTAAACCTAAACCTGGACTGGACTGGACTGGACTGGACTGGACTGGACTGGATTGGGTTCACACAGTCACACCCGCACCGGCGGTGACCGTATTTTTTAGTTTTATTATTAAATAAAATAATAATAATAATAATAATAATAAAAAGGGATGGATGAAGGATGATGGATCCATGATCGGCATCATATTCTTTTCTTACATCTGCAGCACTTCTCTTCTCCCACTATCTATTCTCTCTCTCTCTCTCTCTCTCTCTCTCTCTCTCGTCAACACAACACAACACGCCTCTCTCTCTCTCCACCCAAGACCCAACCGATTCGCCATGGATGAAGAGTATGATGTCATAGTACTCGGCACTGGTCTCAAGGAGTGCATCCTCAGCGGTCTCCTCTCCGTCGATGGCCTCAAGGTCTCTCTCTCTCTCTCTCTCTCTCTCTCGCGATCTGGTCTGATCTGATCTCTTTTACTCGGAGGATCAAACTCCATCCATTCCTCTCCAATTTTTATTCTTCAGTTGCGTGCCCTCGTCTTAATTGTCGTTGTCGTTGGGAAATGAGCGAGTGGGAAATTGGTTTATATAACGTTCCAAATAAGAGGAAATCTTCGAGCATTTTATGCAACTTTAATATTCCCAATTAGATTTGGAGTTGGGTCTGTGGTTAAGTACCCTATTTGATTCCTCTTATTTGATTCCCAATTAGGTGCTGCACATGGACAGGAATGATTACTATGGAGGCGAGTCAACATCCCTCAATCTAATCCAGGTAAACTGCTGTCGTATAAATTGCTTTCTATTTATTTTTTCAGAGCTCGTATTGTTATTATTAAATAATCTTATTTATGCAGCTCTGGAAGAGATTCAGGGGTGATGATAAACCACCAGCTCATCTGGGCGCCAGCAGGGATTATAATGTAGATATGATTCCTAAGGTCTCTTGCTACATCAATCTTATCTTGTTCATCATCTCTTTTGTATTCTGCTTTTTCCTTTTTTCCTTTTTTTTTTTTCTTCTTTGACGTTTTTATTGCTTAAGTAAAAGTTCACTGAATATTGGTTCCATTATAGTGGTAAGCATGATTTTCATCACAAAAACAAACTCCACACAGGACAAGTACCTGCATGAATAAGAAAATTCTTATCATTTACATAACTGATCGTTTGATATTTTTTCAACATTTCAGTTTATGATGGCAAATGGTACCTTGGTGCGTGTACTTATCCATACTGATGTCACAAAGTATCTATCCTTCAAGGCTGTAGATGGAAGCTATGTATTTAACAAAGGGAAGGTACAAGTCTTTTCACCTTTATTTTTGTCACTTTCTTTCTGTTTGTTCTGGAAATGCACCTTAGAGGACCTATAAATGCAACATATAATACCTCCTTAATGTCCTGGTAAAACATGGAGAATTCTACCTATATAGTCTGTCCCTTCTTTTGTGCTGAATTCTTCAAAAGTATAAAATCACATAGCTGCTTTTGTAACTAAAGATACACAATGGGGAAGGGGGAGGGGGGTTTTTTTGGAAGGAACTGGAAGCTCATGCTCTTAAGGAAACATTTGAGGTAAGTTTTGGTGTTTTCTAGGGGTACGTGTTAGAACTTCTGTGCGTATTTGCATTGGGTGGACATTTAATTTTTCCTTATAACATTCAATTGATAACACATATAATGACCAGGTACACAAAGTCCCAGCCACGGACATGGAGGCGCTCAAGTCTCCTTTGATGGGCTTGTTTGAAAAACGAAGGGCGCGCAAGTTTTTTATCTATGTCCAAAATCATAATGAAAGTGACCCAAAGACTCATGAAGGTCTTGACCTTACTAGGGTCACTACCAAGGAGCTTATCTCGTAAGTTCACATTTTTTTTTTCCTGATATAAAGTTCTCTTTCCAAAATGGTAAATGATCTTTTTAGGCAACTTGGTTGGATTCTTATTTGGAAACAAGTTCAATAGCCTATACTGAACTTCGTGGGTTTTTAGTTTAAATTTTGTTATCTGAATATTATATAATGTAGCTTTGTTCCTTCAGTACACAGTGTTATTGCCTGATTCTCTATTAAAAAAAATTGAAAATTGAACCAAGTTTATGTCATTATTTAATTGTGCAGGAAATATGGCCTGGATGATAACACAATAGACTTTATTGGGCATGCACTGGCTCTTCATAGAGATGATCGCTACCTGAATGAACCAGCCCTTGACACAGTTAAAAGAATGAAGGTAATGCATCTTTCATTTGTTTTTTTTTTTTTGTCATCTTTTTTGCATTAATAAATTTAGATTGTTTCACTTTACATGTGTTCTTAAAATATGTCTTCCTTTTGTTGTGACAGCTTTATGCTGAATCTCTTGCAAGGTTTCAAGGAGGGTCCCCATATATCTATCCATTGTATGGTTTAGGAGAGCTGCCTCAGGTTGATCTTTTTTTCTTTTAACTTTGTCATTGTTCTTATTATATCTGCTATTACTGTTATCTGTTACAATGATTCTGGTTGTTAAAATCTGTTGTATGTTATCTTTTCAAGGCTTTTGCACGACTAAGTGCCGTGTATGGAGGCACATACATGTTGAATAAGCCAGAGTGCAAGGTAAACTACTTTTTTAAAATTTATAATGTTATCCTTTTGCTTTCCTTCTCAATTATAATTCCTATTCTTATTTTTTAGGTTGAGTTTGACATGGAAGGGAAAGCTTGTGGTGTGACTTCAGAAGGGGAAACTGCTAAATGCAAGAAGGTGGTGTGTGACCCCTCCTACCTACCCAACAAGGTACATCTTATTTATTTATAGGATTCTGGTGTATTCATTATTTCTCTTTGATCGTTATTAAAAATGTTTCTAAAATTGGTAATAGGTTAGAAAGGTCGGCAAGGTGGCAAGAGCAATCGCTATAATGAGCCACCCCATACCCAACACTGACGAGTCTCACTCAGTGCAAGTTATATTGCCTCAGAAGCAGCTGGGCCGTAAGTCTGACATGTAAGCGGCCTCTTCTACCCAGGAAGTGCAAATGAGAGAGAACAATTTATTAAAATAGATTGAGTCATCAAGAATGAGATGATCGATTGGAAACAATATTCATGGTTTCCATGAGAGAAGTTAAAACTGATTCATTCTCAAGTCCTGATGGCTAAGCTTTTGTAGTCCTATAAGTTATGGTTAAAGTCAACAGCCCTCCAACCAAAAAAACCATGCTTACTCATGCACAGAGAGACAAACATGCACAAACTCCAAGTTATGCTTTCATGGTTTCACCTCTATTGGTGGCCTTCCTATGTACTTAGGAGTTAGGAGTAGTATTAGGAGGAAAAGGGATTATTTAGCTGGAACCTTTTGAATACATGTTGAATTTGTTATTATTATGTTTTCAAATTTTGCGAATGAAACTGGGAGTTGCCAAGTTAAATTGAGCTAACAAAACAAAATTTGCTAACCATTCAGGTATCTCTTCTGCTGCTCATACTCGCATAATGTGGCGCCAAAAGGGAAATTTATTGCATTTGTCTCGTGTGAAGCTGAGACTGATAACCCAGAGCTGGAACTGAAGCCAGGTGTTGACCTTCTTGGGCCTGTTGATGAAATATTTTTCGAGACATATGATAGATACGAGCCTGTTAATGAGCCTACACTGGACAATTGCTTCGTCTCTACTGTATGTACCATGTTTTTATCATTTGCACTTTTTTTGGTTTTTTTTTTCTTTGTAAACTTTATTTATTTATTCATTTTTTTTGTTACTCATCATGTTTGCATGGAATGGTAATGCCCAGTATGCAATATGTTGATGGTACTTGTGAATTGTTTGGACTTGTAAAACAAAAGTTAGGTCGAGCAAAAGAAGCAAGCCAAATAACCCATATCCTTTTGCATTGATGGCGCAATTATTATGAACCCCCAACCTTCATTGATGTGTTTCTTTTATGTTGAACTAAAATTGAATAAAATAAGCTCTAGAACTTTATCAAAATCTATGAAGTGCCTTATCTTTAGATATTTTTGTCACCTTTTTTTAAGACATCTAATATGTATTCTGTATACAGAGTTATGATCCTACGACACACTTTGAGTCTACTGTGATGGACGTGCTCGCCATGTACACCTCTATAACTGGAAAGGTATATCCTTTTTATTTATCTTTATTTTTCCTTTTTATTTGAGAAATTGCTAAAGTCTCATTGCAGAGTTTGTAATATCAAATTATCAGTTACCCTGCAAAATATAGGATAAAATTACAGCCACAGAACAATTACCTATTCTACTTTCTGATTATAAGGCAAAAGTTACTCTGCATAACATAATCCTTGTTGAAGAAAGTAATGTGGATAGCTGACATTTATCATGCATGTTTAAGCCATTGGGATTTCTTTGGCTTTTTTGGTTTTATATGTAATTATTGAGTTTTAATATTTGGCCCTATTTTTTTGCAGACTCTTGATCTATCAGTTGACCTCAGTGCAGCTAGTGCTGCTGAAGAGTATTAATATTCTGAAATGCCCTGAAGATTTGATATTTTTATTTGATGGATGTTGTGTGGGGACAAGGATCAATGAATGGGTGTTACATACTCTAATTATAGAACCTTGTTGTTCCAATATCTTTACTTTATTTTGGATCTTCCTTTTTTTTCCCATGTAATCCTTGTGCTTTGTACTGTAACATTTAGGTGTTGGTTGATACTAGGTTTAATGCGAGGTTTCTAAACTAAGATCTCTTCGTTAGTGTTTATGTTGGCATTTTACAAGAGAGTTTTGTCAGATTTTACATGGAATATCTTCCTTTTTTCCGTTCGAATAAAATTTCATCAGTGCATATGATAGGCTGTGTCAAAAGATCAAACACGCCACAAAGTTTTGGGGAAAACTGTATTCTTGGGAATGAACTGAACAAGGATACGTGAGTTCTAAGAAAATATGTGTTGACTTATCTATGAGCAGAGTAAAAGATTGAAATACGAAAGAATGGATGGGCGCGCAATTATTACGCTTTGGCTGATATTGCATGCGTTACAAATTGTTGGCACATTTTAGGCAGATTAACAGCTTTATACATGATTAAAAAGCTCAGAAAAGCCTCAGATACATATAATGCGAGCCAATCATTTTTTTTTTCTGGAAGAAAGCGTCCTGAGCTAAGCCTCCAATTGATAATAAAACGAGCCTGATATAAGCATATACTAGACCAAAATCTAAAAACAAAACCAACTAAATCTGACACGAACTGTTATGCTGTAAAGCAGCAAAACATATCTAAACCTAATAAACCATAACTATTCAAACCCATACTTGCTCAAGCATAAAAAATAAACAAAAAACATCCTCAGAAACAACACAGAACAAGCAGTTATACAGCACAAAACACAAGCAGAAATTAAAATCAAGACACATAGATCCAGAAACAGTAAAACAAAGCTGCTTGCAGGAAAATTAATCAGAGTCTTCATCTGTTGTACGCCATCCCTTTGCTCTAGCTCCTTCTGCCTAGCAGCCAAATCTCTGAATCTACTTTCCATTTCTGCATTGAAACCTGTTCAAAACTGTAGAATGCTAAGTATGTTGAAATACAACGTATGAGAAGCTAAACCTGGAGTGTCAGACTTCTGCTAATATGCATTTAGCATAGTCTCTTTTAATAGCACCTAATCAATTAATGGAAGTCCAAAGAACCTCCAGATTTGAGAAATCCAGAGAAATATTCTTGGCATTAAACATATTAAAACTAATCCAAAAGGGTCTAATATAGGGGCAGTTTATGAAGATGTGATCTACAATTTCTTCATTATTGCAAAAATGACATTTCTTAGGATCCAGCCCCTTTTCCTTAGATTATCAAAGGTAAGAATCTTGTTATGCGAGCCAATCATGTATTAAACTATTATAGGGTCTAATATAGGGGCAGTTTATACGAGCCAATCACGTATTAAACTATTGACATACAAACAAAGGTTTCACATGACCCTATACAAAGAGTTTGCTCTTTTTGTCAAAGGAAGCAGGCTAGAACTTAGAAGTGAACTTTATTACAGGCCTCATATATTAATACTAGAACCATGAATAATTGAATACCATGTACAAAAAGGCCGACCAATGTTACTCCTCTTCAGATATTCTTCTCTTTAGATCATGCAATGTATGATATGAGCCGTATCTACGCTTCTTCAATTTCACTATCTGGACACTTTTCCTGCAGTTATTTACAAAATCAAAGGTTATACCTTCTCAGTCTGGTACTCACACAAAGACTTGTTATTCCAATTTTTCCAAAGATGAAACGCCTTTATATATTATGATTATCATCACATACTTGCGCAATGAGCCATTTGACTTATTTGATGAATGCAGATCTGTTGTGGTTGGATCTGGTGTTGACAATGTCTCACTTTCCGGTGCATTGCTACATAAGAGAATATCAATTGTATTAACAATAACAAAAATATTGTTCGAACATTGGTAATGACAGGGCCTATCTTTACTCAGGCCAAGATCAATTTATAGTTAAAATCACATGAGAAAACAATACCATAGAATAAAACAAATAAAAGACAAAAACAAAGAAATTGAAAGTGTTTTGAAATCGATCCTGATGAGTGTGCATGAAGTACCAGTCAGTACCAGGAAAGTGCACTAACCTCAAATCCTCATCCACCAGCTTCTTCTTGAGTGATTCGAGTGCTGGAACAGCCAACAACGGCATATCATATTTTACTGGCATTTTAGATTTCTTTTCCCTCACCCTGTAAAAATAATGGTGTAATTTAAGAGGTTAAATTGTTCAGGGAAACAAATATAATAATAATAATAATAATAATAATAATAATAATAATAATAATAATAATAATAATAATTAAAAAAAAAGCAAGTGTTGAGTTTGAGAGAAAATATCTAAGACAAGAAAAACTGACCTATCCCTTTTGATAATTTCACGGTACTCTAATTCTGCATCTCGTATCTATAAAGTGGGAAAATTCATCTGATTGTTTATAAAGATTCCACATCACTAAACAGTAGACAAATATGAACTTTCCATTGAAAGTTTCTGACAGGGAACATGTGTAGATTATCTAATCACTCAGGAGTCAGGAAGATAGGTCAAACCATACATACACAAAAGGAAAACCAGCAGATAGAACTTCGATACAAACATTGCTCTTAAGGCATAAACAATGAGAACTTAAAATTCTTGAGTAAAAACTAACCTCTGTAACAAAGTTATCACAGTTCCAAACAGATGCCCCCTGAAAAATAACCACTGTAAATTAACAACTATAACAAAAAACCATCATGTGTACTGTGATATTTTCTTTCTTTCATGATCTAAAAAAATGTCAATAGTGTAGGCCTATGAATTCCTCAGGAAAATACCAGGTATGATATTGGTATCAGTAGCTTTACATTTGGGTCCTCTATTTCCATGAGGCTAAACATGCATAATCAGAAAAACACTAAGGTCCAAATTGCAAAAATGCTGAATTTAAATGATTAAAACGAAAAAAAATCAGGACAAGAAAATGTAACAGGAATGTATATATACCAACAGAAGTAATTCACTTATCATAAAGATATCTGATGTGACGACTAAAACTGGAGAGCCAGCCTTTTTTAAAGATTCAACCTACAATTATTAACATGGGACAGTCAAAAGCATAAGAGTAAGATTATACATATGTTCTCTATAGTTTAGATGGGTTGTGAATAGACTTTAATGCAATTTGAAAACTGATTGATCATCCATCAGCAGCCAGAAAAGTTAACTATTCAATTTTATCGACACTTGATCAGCAAGAAAACAGTTTCTCATACTGCACAACATTTAACACAAACTATCTAAACTATAGAGAACATATCCATAACTTATTATTAGTCTTATTTTGTTTAATGTTTTGTCACATGTCATCATTACCAAATAAGTTTGGCTATTAACATAGGTACTAAACTTGGCAATATCAATATCTTACTGGAGAGTTAAGTCTGACTTAACTAAAGCAATTTTGATATCTCAATTATGCATTTAAATTTTAAAATGATCAGAAAGGAAACCCAAAAAGACTACACCCACCTCTCTTAATATCCAATCATCAGCTTCAATCCCTCCTGTGTAAATTATATCCACACTGAAATCAATTAAAAAGGAAAAGCCACCGTCTTGAAATTTGAGCAAACAATCTTTTTTTCTTTCACAGCATTGAAAAGAAAATTTGAACATGTATGTCAAAATACCCAAAAACGTTTTCTTTGTGGGTACGCCTGCCTGATTTGACAGCATCAAACACAGCCACCACCTTAAACTCTGCACCACCAGTGAAAACAATAAAAGAGAAGTTGGTTACTTAGCTCATGCTGCTTATTCTACTGGGTCCACTATATTTCTTCCATTATTTATTGTTTTAGGAGAAGAAGCCCAACAAGAAGGAAGCAAATCTCAGCTGGTACAATCACGCTAAGTCCAATGCTTTATAAGCCTTGATAAGAACATGAACAAACCTTTGTCCTGACAGTGTATATAAGTGCAATTGCAGAGCAGAATCAAATAAAGCGTACCTCGAACTTCATTGTACATGACGAGATAATCTATTAGCTTGCCTCGAGCACTGCTAAGCCTACCCGAAGTAAAGTCAGGCTTAAGTTTCTTCCAGTGACCACATAGGTTGTATGCATCAACCAATACTACGAGCTCTCCAGTTTCCCACTCCTGTATTGAGCTAGATCAAATGTGCAAAAATTATTCCGTTACAACACTCAACCATCTCAAAACTAATCAAATTTGCAAAATTAATTCTGTTACAAGTCTTAACCATCTCATAACTTTCTTGAAGATCAATTTTCATGTCAGACCAAATTGTGTTGAACTTAATATTACTTTGCAAAAGCCCCATTTTTTCATGTAGGAGCAATTAAAATTTAACACAGAAGCCCTATATAAAATCATATAATCCTATATCCCCTTTAAAACCAGCTCTTACTTGTGTCTGTACAAAGTGGGGAAATGTACAAGCACCAAATGGCTAATTTTTAGTCCAATTTAGGCTAAAGGAAATTGTGCAAGTTTGTCAATATCTTTGTTGGCAAAGAAAAAGATAATGAAAAAGGAGCCTGACTTGTCAAAAGTGGTGTCCTCTTCTCCTGGTTCAATTTTAAGGTCGGTTTCTTCAAGTTTGTTGTCTCCCTTTTTTCTACGATACCTTGTGGCAGGAATAGGAGTATTCTTTGTAGCACTTCTCTGCTCCTAGAATTAACCCAAAAAAAGATGAAATGAAATGGGAAGAGTGTTCTGATGTATCGGGCCAGCACATAGATAGCATTATTGGCATAAAAAAAGGTTGTGGGAGCAATAGTTACGAAGTTTACCTTCAATTTGAGGAACTGTAAGTTTTGCTTAACATTTGAAGTGATTCTTCTAGCAGTATTGTGAGCATCCTTGTCCTTGTCCTTGGGAAATTTAGGGTTGTGCTTCCTGTTCCTGGCCTCAACGACTGGATACAGCGAGTAGGACGAGTACACTGCCGTTCTCATCTCATCTCATCTCTCTTTCTCTTTCTCTTTCTCTTTCTTCTCCTTTCACTTTTCAGTACTCGCTCCTCGCTCCTCGCTCAGTAAGTAAGATGTGGCTAGAAAGCCAGCAATTACGGACCACGCGAATGGAACGGGTCATCCGGGTTGGTTATGCCTTACTACCATGCATACTTTTTTTTAATGGAAATTCATTCATCCAAGTACTAATCAATTACAACCATTTATTATTCATTTATAAATGAATGGTTTCAATTTAGATCTATGTAAAATAAAATATGCATGACATAATTTCGCAATTTTAATTAATATAAAAGCATAGATATTTTGTACATTTAACAAGTTAATTGTATATCGAATTTTTTATGCAATTTGGGAATTATTTAATATTTTTAAAATTCATTAAGAACCAGCTCTTGGTCTAGTGACAAAGAGCAATGCATTTTGAGTGAAAGATCGTAGATTCGACATTTAATTTTAAAATAAGTTGGATGGTTTAGACCGCTAATTTATTATTTAAAAAAAAAAACTCGTTGTCGTTTGTTAAGTTAATTTTCCACCAGGCTGGCGTGTATTTGGCATTTTTTACCGATAAAACGTTGCAACTAATAATTTCTAACAAACTGTATTAAAACCGTATATGTGCGATAATTAACGGGAGCCATTGATTCCCAACATATCAATTAATTCAATTATTCTATACCCATCAAGCAGCTCTATCCTTGCAGCGAAACTCTAGTTCCCACATTTGGGGTGTGATTCGTAATTTCGCACAATACATAAAACAGTGAAACTATTATGATTTGCTGTGCCTATAAGTAGATACTACCTGATGCTACACTTCTTCTATTATTAGATTTTTCTCATCATTTTGATAATAACCACAACATGGCATATAAGCATTCTCTAGTATTCATTGCTCTTCTGCTCCTATCCTTCACTACCATCAACTCTGCAAGTATGACCCATAATATATGGACCCGAATCCGCTGTAGCGCGGGACACCGTGTGGCGCGCGTACGAGCCGTCTAATCTTGATCGGACGGTTCATTTTTTACGGGCCTATCAATCTAGGTTACATGCACGGAGCTCCTTTGTCCATTGGATCTTGATCAAACGGCTGTGATGCCGCGCTACACGGTGTGCCGCGCGGCACCAGATCTGACTTCATAATATATATACACATATGATTGATATATACTCTGATTTTAATTAACATAAATTTGCAAATATTATATATATATTTGTCATTGTGCAGGGATGCAACCTGGTGAAGGGGACGGTGAAGTTGGTTGTAGCTATATCAAGTTGTGCTCAAAGAAAGCATGCGAGGATTACTGCGCCAGCATCGGAGGTTCATTTGCAAAATTGACCTGTATCATACCTCCGGCAGATGCAGATGCAGATCATGCGGAACGCGCCGATGGTCTCAAGAGACTCTCAAGTTTGGCAACTGCTGCTGCTCTAAATAAGTAATATATAAACATTTATTTCCCACTCGGTTCAACTGGAATGCTGTATTTAATTATCACTGCTTATACTGATCTTCTACGAAAAATACAACCACTGCTTGTATGTAGTTGTGGAGTATTATTTAATTTAAATTAACATGCATCATGTTTCAATATGTGTTGGTTTCTGTTTTTGTTGCTGCTTCGAAATAAAAAAAAAAACAGATTGTTTTTATTTGAAGGCAAGGAAGTGAATGAAAGTAGAAAATTCTTATCGATTAATTTGTTGGTTTTTGTGTTGTATCGCATTTCATTTTGTCAGTGCCATGCCATCATTCAATTTCTTCCCCCATTGGCCAATTCTAAATGATTTGAAAATTTGATTTATTTATTTCATTTCAGTAAGTAATCTATACTACTTATAAAGCACCCATATAAAAGAAGTAAATTTGTCATATAAAAAGAGTAAACTTGTCATATAAAAGGGTGTAAACAATTCTTATCTTAATTATGGACTATTGATTTGTATAATTTGATTTGATCAGTGGTCTAGATCAAGGTTAAATTTTTCTTAAAAAAATTAAGTTACTACCAAATTAGCTATTTATTTAAAAAAAGACTAAATTATTGATTTTACCATATTTTTATTGGCTAACATGTAACATTTTATGTATAACAAAAAATAATATCAACATTTTTTTTTCGCCCAGGTATTAAGGGCATCTTTTGCTAGTAGTAGATAATAGATGCGATATTTGAACTATCCGGACAAATCGAATCGAATAAATTAATTCGTCAGAATTTGTCGATCAAATAATTGGTATATTGACCAGTTAAAGCTTCTGATTAGAAAACAAACTATCAAGTATCAATCATACTAGCACATAAATACAAAGAAAAAGAATAAAAGTTGTAGAAGAGGCTTTAGCACTAAGTGGATTGAGTGGATCAGACAAGTCCTTTGGGGAGGAAGGGCTGCTGTTAAAATTAATGAGAAAATATGTCCCTCATTCAGTTGTAGAAGAGGTTTAAGGCAGGGGGATTCACTCTCAGCCTACTTATTCATCCTAGCAGCTGAAGGACTCACAAAAATACTAAATAAAGGAAAGGAGAAGGGTCATTTTGAAGGCCTTGGACCTCCAATCCAAAATGGTAAAGTCCTTCACCTTCAGTATGCTGATGACACCCTTCTCTTCTTGAAATTTGACAAAAATCATTTAAGCAAGCTTTACTGGGCACTCAAAGTTTTTGAGAGCATCTCTGGGTTAAAAATTAACTACACAAAATCTGAAGTGATACCTCTCAATTTGAGCAATGAGGAAGCACAGTTAGCTGCTAAAATCTTTAATTGTAGTAGGAGTAGCCTTCCAATCACCTATTTGGGAGTCCCATTACATTGGAAGGGACCTAGAAAGGTAGATTGGGATATAATTGTTAGTAAAATAAAAAACAAGCTCTCCAGGTGGAAAGAAAATATGCTTTCAATGGGAGGCAGACTTGTTCTTCTCAACTCTGTGCTTACTGCCTCCCCCTTATACTATTTCTCAATCTACAAATGCCCAAAATGGGTTATCTCCAAAATTGATTCTATTAGAAGAAACTTCCTCTGGGGAAGCTATCAAGCTGACAAAAGGAAATTAAGTCTTGTCAGCTGGAGCAATCTCAGTAGAAGGAAGGAGTTTGGAGGATGAGGGATCATTAACCTCCAACAGATGAATATTGCCCTCTTGGGAAAATGAATTTGGAAGTTCCATTTCAGAGGACACAATTCAATCTGGAAAGAGGTTGTCACTGAGAAATACAAGGGCATTTTCAATAAGGAAAAGGCCTCAAACATGTGGAAATCTCTGGCAAAGATCCTCCACATCTATAATATAGGAGCACAAAGAATTGTAGGAAGGGGAACAACAATCAGATTCTGGAAAGATATCTGGCATGACAATCTCCCTCTTTGCAAGATATACCCTGAAATCTTTGATAAAACTAAAAACCCCCAGGCCCTTATGTTGGAATTGTGTTCTAAAAGTTATCTTATGGTGATTACTTTTATATGTTATATGTATGAATTGGATGTTATTACATTTTGTTCCATGAGTTTATATTCGTATTTAGAAGTGTTCAAGAAGATGCTCTTGGTCTTGAACCGCAGAACTCTAAATAAAATGAATATATATCTCTAAAATGTTCACAGGTCTTGGATGTTAGCAGGAATACTAATATGCCATACAAGACTGTCGTGTTGATTAAAAGTACGTTGTAGTTCTGTAAACGTTGATAAAGGATTATCATTTAATAACATGAGTATATGAAAAGTTTCATATATTGAACAGACCTAATTGATAAAAATATTATATGGATTGTGTTTGTGTCATTAATATTTTTATCGTGTCATTAATATTTTTATCGTGTCATTAATTCTAAGATTGATATGATATATTTTCACATAAGAAATATGCAACGTGATTATTACTTAAATCCATTTGAAGCTTGTGGTGATAAAAGTAATAGTTCTTTGTATATAACTTGTGTAGGAGGAAAATATATACGTCAATAGCTAATTGCCACTCATGAATTGAGGAATGATATTATAAAGGGCCCCTTGGTAAAGTAAGATTATAAATAGATCCAATATATAACTGAAGTGCAGTTATAATTATATAATCCTACTTATTGGAGACCAAGAAAAGATTATAATACGAAGATGACACAGCCCTACTTTGTATAATAATCATAATATCATATGACAAGGAATAGACACAAGTAATGTTAATAACATTACTAGAAGGATCGTGTTTCGTAAAAGGATTTGCTAAACATCTATATTATTTGGGTAGCTGTAATGTATGCTAGAGTACCGCTTACAGTTTATGGAATAAAATATTTTATTCCATTGCCAACATAATATGGATCCTCAATATAGGTCACACCAACTGAATGGGAAACAAGAAATATATTTTCTATGTACAAGGTTTCATGTTGTATGAAACAAAGTGTACAAATAGAAAATTATATCACATGACGTGATTAACTAGCAAGGAATAAATTTATTGAGATGTGAATATTATGAGTATAATATGTGTTTCACATAATATAATAATATATGAATATTATTATAGAGTGCATAAATTTATTTAAAGCCCAAGCCCAAATATTTTTAACAAATGAAGAGAGAAAGAAGGTTTTAAATTCGGGTCAGAATTTGAGCCAACTTTAAACTGACAATTAGTATAGCAAATGATAACCAAATTGGATAAATGATATATGAAAATTATAGCCCTGGAAATGTAGAATCCAATGGTTCAAGTTTCATGTCATTTGGAGTTTCCTACAGAGAGTTATCAATGTTTTAGTGCTGTAACGTCAGAAATTAAAGTGCTGTTTTAATTTCTGATTAGTGGCTTTGAATGCTATACGAATTTGAAAGGTTTATTCTGATGTTTTAAAGGTAAAAAAGATCAGAATTTGAGAACACAAGTAAGTCTTCATGTGTTGAAGCTTTGGTTTTCTCTTACTCAATATATTTGTTAAAATATTCTATCGATTAAGCAATCGATCAAGACACGGGTGGTGGAGCTAGGTGTTGACGGGGAGTTCGCTAGCACGGATTCAATTGTCATTCTTGTTTCGGATTCAAGGTGAACCGAAGAGGAATAAAGCTTCGTTAGAGACCATAGGTATGGCTCAACAATCCTTCTTATAGGAATATATGTGATTGTGATGCAAACATAACATAGGAAAGTTAGCGATAATAAGAACGATCTTAGATGTTATCGGTTAACAAAATTTTTAAAATTACCCGATTCGCATCATGAAATCCTTCACCTTATTTCACAAGTGGTTAACAATGGACAAATTAAACTCTCCTTGATTAGGGGAGTCACTAAAGTCATTAGAACTCAAAAGGAAAACATCTTGGCCCTTGTAAACAACCTTTCCTTAACAGATTTAAATGACTCTGCTAGATGGAACCTTGACAGCAAAGGCTTGTTTACAGTGAGTTGTTTCTACTCTTTCCTAAACAATGGAGGAGTGCAAACTGATTTAAACAAGACTGTGTGGCCCATCAAGGCACCTCTTAAAGCTAAACTTCTTCTCTCGCTTATTCTAAACAACAAGTGTCTAACCTTTGATAATCTGCAAAAGAAAGGTTGGCAGGGGCCAAATAAATGTATTTTCTGTAATAGCTGTGAAACAGCTGAGCATCTCTTCTTAAACTGCACAATAGCCAAAGGCTTCTGGTCAGGATTTAACCTCTTTAACCACAAGAATATATGCTTAGACTGTACCAGCTTTGAGTCCTTGTGGACAAATATAAACAACCTGAATTCAAATAACAGAAGTTTTATAAAATCCTTACTAGATGCCTGGTGTTGGGCAATCTGGAACGAGAGAAATAACTTGATTTTTGGCAGCAAAGATACTGTGTACTTCTACACTCTTTATAACAATGTCTTAAATTTGTTTACTAATTGGACTGGACTGTCAACAGATATGAAAAGAAGTTTTCTCGATCTGGCAAAGAAACAGGAGGCAGCGAAGAAAAGCAATAGCTCAGACAACACCTCCTCTACTTAACTACCTCTGTTCGGAGTGCCAGGAAGATTACTTTGTTGCTTGTTGTATGGTAGATCAGTGCTCCTCTTAAAGGACGCTGTTGGATTTTATATGGTTGTATTTTGCTAACTCTGTTAGATCTGAGGGTTCTCTTAAAGAGCCTTCAGCCCGTTTTTTTCTGGTTGTAGTTTTAAAACCTTTAATGATAATGAATTTGGTTCCCCTGCTTGGAGAGCTTTCGGATAAAAAAAAAAAGTATCAATCATACTAGTTCTTACATCGCGCCTATCTCAAGTTCTCAAGTGTCAACAATAGAAACGATGTCTACAGCTCTAGACTTCTTAGCCCTTTTGAATTTGACAATAAAAAAGAGTAAATTAGGTTTATGCCACTCTAAAATTAGACATGAGAGAAATATCATCACTAAATGACAAATTATTATCATGACATCACTAAATGATAAAATTAGATTATGCCACCGGATAATTAATTTGACCATTATACCCTTTTAAATATGCCATTATAAAATAATAAAATTAGAAATATGCCACTATAAAATATTAAAATTAGGAATATATCACTGTTAAGTAAAAAAGTGATTTTACGCCTTGAACAAAAGAAATAAAATCAAAATTTACAATCTCAAAAGTTGAAATTTAAAAATTTTAAATTCAAATTCGAAAATTTAAAGTTTGAAATGTTCAAACTTAAATTTTTTTAAATTTAAAAAATTTTGAATTTGAAAGTTTGAAATTATTTAAATCCAAAATTCGAAAATTGAAAATTTGTAAATCTGAAATTCAAAATTTAATTCATGTCAACAAATTACTCTTTTATTTCTTAATAAGAGGATATTTTGGACATTTTTAAAATGTTAGAGTGATATTTCCATAATTTGAGTGGCATATTTCTAATTTTGACCGAAAATAATGGTATAAAACTAAATTTAACCATATTATAGTGGCATAACTAATTTACAATTTAAAAATGACATGTTTCTAATTATCATTTTTTCATAGTGACATATATCTAATTATTCCATAAAAAAAATTATATTAACATGTCATATCTCTTTAATATAAGGCGTCTGGAAGCAAAAGAAAATGTTTCTTTTTCCTTTAATAATGCAAGAAATTTATTCCTCACTGATCCTCACAGCTATGCGAAACTGTTATCCACAAAAAAAAAAAAAACCTCCAACTAATAAAAAAAATGGCAGGTATTTTTTATATTTGGCAATTGGGGTCCACTTGGAAAGGCATTTCAGGAAATCAGAAGTTCAGAACATTTCAGCCTCAGGGCAAATTTGTCTTTTATTTTGCGGTGCTTTGATCCCCTAATTTTCAGTTTCTCATGTAATGCCTCTTGTAATGAAAAAAAGTAGTCTATTTTGATTTCCTTTTTTCGTGTGTGAATAAGCGGAATGTTATATTTCAAAAGAATCAAGTTTGATTATTTATCAAAAGACAAGAATTTATAAACCTATTTATTGATTGTTAAATTATAACTTCCTATTCAAAGGAAGTACTTGAAATCCAAGGTTAATGGAGTTGAGGTACAATTTTTACAAAATTTCAGACCGCATTAAATCGTAGATGAAGAGATCCGTGCTCGTCGCCATGTTGTGACTAGGGAGTAGGGACTTGGTGCTGGTGCGATCCACATTTTAATTAATTTTTTTTTCTGCTGACATGTGCAGATTGTAAAGTCAAATTTTTAGATAAGTACAGTACCGGCCTGGTTAATTTGACCAATGGAAATAATGGATTATAAAAAAGCAAGAAGAACATGAACATGTACTTTATTTCACACATCCATTCAGCAATCAGCTGGGAATTAGTGTTAAGCGAAATTAAGAAAAGAGATTGGAGGAAAGAAAGAAACAAATAATGTGTGTCAAAGGGGACAAATGTGTGTGTGTGACCGGCGGCAGCGGCTTCATTGGCTCATGGCTGGTGCACTTCCTACTTGACCAGGGTTACACCGTTCACGCCACCGTCATGGATCTCAGTTCAATACTCTCTCTTTCTCTCTCTCTCTCTCACACACACACACACATGACAAGTAAATGCATGCAGACTTTCTAACAATGTAGGCAGAGGATGGCAAATTTCACTACAAAAATGTTAGAAACCAAAATGGATATCCAATGTACAAAATAGAGGCATTCATTATTACATAACATTTGCTGACAATTAATCTATGTATGTTGTACAACATGACAGAAAATGAGAATGAGACTCAGCACCTGATGGCGATGGACGGCGCAGCTGATCGACTGAAGCTATTCCAGATGGACTTGCTGGACCCTTCCTCTGTGCTGGCACCAATCAAAGGCACACTGGGTGTCTTCCATCTTGCATCACCGCTGACAGCCGAAAAAGACCCCGAGGTAATTAAGTGATTCATCTCCTGTATCAATTATCCAAACTTAATCATGTCGTGACAGACTCACTGGTTTTTGAACATTTACCCTTCCATCAGAAAAACTCAATTGAATCAAAATTGCATTGCACAAATTAAACACCATATTCTAATGCTGGTACACACATTAAAAAAGTCAAACTCAATGGTTTCTCTCATCCTTTGTTGTTTGCACTTTACAGGACCTGCTTGTCAAACCAGCTGTGGAGGGAACACTTAACGTGCTCCGAGCTGCCAAAGAATGCGGAGTCAAGCGTGTCGTTCTGACATCATCATCCTCTGCAATTGCTCCAAACCCTCATTGGCCAATTGATGCTGTACTAACAGAGGAATCATGGGCAGATGTCGACACCTTCAAGAAGCATAATGTATATCATATCATTTTTCCCAATTTCATAATATGTCATTATTTCAAAAATGTTTACAACTTTAATATGAATTTAATTATTTAACATAAATACAAAGAAAAAGAATAAAAAATACACCCTACCTATGCACCTCCAACAGATATATAGATACGACTTCATTTTCTTGTTGGGGAAAAAAAAACTACAAATTTAGAAACTTGTTTACTGAGTAACTGGCTAAGGGCTTTGGTGCTGTTCAAGGTGTGGTACCCTGTGTCGAAGATTCTGGCAGAGAAGGCGGCATGGAACTTCTCAGAGAAGGAAGGCTTGGATGTCGTTACAATTTGTCCAGGGTTGGTTCTTGGGCCCGTGCTCCCGCCTAAGGTGTACGGCAGCGTCCAACTGTTTGTTTATATTCTGAAAGGTTGCGAGTCAATTGAATTTTGTTGCAATTTTACCAATAATTTTTCAAGTTTCTGATTTCCTTAAATCTTGTTGGAATTGCACAATACATCAGGCATCCAGGTTCCAATGGAATCTCTGTACATAGGTTCTGTTGATGTGAGGGATGTTGCCAAAGCTATGATACTGCTGCATGAGAACCCATCCGCTAAGGGTCGACACTTGTGCGAGGAAGCAATCACCAAATTTTCTGATCTTGTCAATAAAATATGCGATCTGTATCCTGAATATCAAATTAAAAGGTGAGTATCTTCTTCTCCTTCTCTAAAAGTTCCAATACTTTTTCATTTAGCTTAATTTGGTACTCGTACTTCTTTGTATTTAGGATTGAGGAAGAAGGGCAACCTTGGCTGGTGCGAGCAGAGAATCCTTCAAAGAAGTTAATGGATTTGGGTCTGGAATTTTCACCAATGGAGAATATTATCAAGGATACCATCGACTCGTTGAAGAGAAAAGGATACATCTAATTAATGATCTCTTTCATTTGAAATTTGTTTCCTCACTTTTTCGGAAACAACTGATACGAATACTCTTTCATTTACTTTTTATGTTCAATATCATTTCCATTCTAGTAATTAATAATCATAATTCTTATTTTCAATAATAACACAACAAATGGCGCAAAATAAGATTGCCACAATTGACAACCTGAAAAAAAGAGGTTGGCACCTTGCAAACATTTGTTCCCTGTGTGTATCAAACGAAGAGACGGTACATCACCTGTTTAATGATTGCCATTTCTTTATAGAAATTGTACAAAGGGCACGCATGCACTCTGCAGATTTCCCTTCTATTGCTTTCACAAGAAATCCAGGATTCATCCTGGACTTGGCAACTCCTAAGGCACAGAGGGAGCTCATGGCAATTCTTTGTTTTGTGGTTTGGAGAGAACGTTGTTCAAGGATTTTCAGGGGGAAATTGATTACTGGCATCTGTAATTTTGCTATCCCTGCAATCGCTAAATATAAAGTGAACATATACAGCAAATAAAGTGAACATATAGACGATCTAAGTGAACACATACAAACAAATAAATTCAATGAAAATAAGTTGAATATGCATGTAAACTTCTGAACAATTGATGATAACACATATTTGTTTGTAAGTGTTCACTTAGATCATCTATATGTTCAACTTATTTACTGTATATGTTCACTTTGTATTTAGCGATGGCTGGGATGGTATATTTGCCGATGACACTTATAATTCCTGCTTTCAGGGGGACAAACCAAACTAAGGGGGAGCTGGTTCATCAGGTGTTCTCTGATTGGGAAGTACTGAATTCTTAGTTCTGTTCTTCGTAGCTGCTTCTTTCATTTTTTTTCTGTTTCTTTTTTTAGACTTAATTTAATTTTTTTATTTTCTTCTTTTGTTGTTTTTTCAGCTTAGCCTCTCGCTAACTTTTGTAATTTCGTTTAATATAAAGATGGGGCCCTGATCCCTATTTTTTGCTCAAAAAAAAAAATATAATAACACAACAACAATCATGATGATAATGATGATGACAACGAATGATATAATTGTATTCTTATTAATATTGTATTATAATAAATCATATAATAGTAATTATTATTAGCATCAATAATATTAATAATAAAACTGTCATCATCATTGTCATTATTAATATATATGTTACTATTGATATTAGTATTGTTTTAGTTATTATTATCGCTGAATTTGTTGGTGTTGTCATTTTATAATTCATTAGTTATAGTCTTCACAAAGAAATTTGATAATGTTTTTTTATTTCGGAAGAAAAATGAGAGTATATAGCAGAAGAGGCCTAATTTATTCATAATCTTCAATAACTCCGATTTTGGTAATTCCAAAATCTGCTTTGCTTGATCTCGAAACCAAAAGGTAATAAATTATAGAAAAGCTGCTCCATCTCTTTCTTCTGAATTTTAAATCAGCCGTTCAAAATTGAAATCTTATGAAACAATACTTTGTGCTATACGCGAAGTGGTATTACATTATGTATCAGTGTTTCGGTCAGAAGTGATTGGAAATGAGACGAAATCCGAGTACTATTGTTCTGTGTTAGGACAGACTTGATTGGGAAATGAGACGGAATTCAGGGACTGATTTACTCCTTTAGGGGGGGGGGGGGGGGGGGCAATGGAGCTGCTTATTTGTCCAGAAAAGAAACGATGACAAGATGTAAAAAATAACGTTTATCAATAAAATGTATGATTACGATTTTTGTCAATTTTGGTAAACTAGCATATACGCCCACCCAATGTGTGGGCAAATTTGAAATGCAATTGTAATAGTATTTTTTTCCGCACACGTTGCTTGTATTTTTCTATTCTAAAAGTTCATACCACTAAATCTATCTATATATTAAATGCCGTTCCACTATCTTCCCCTATGACACTGTTCTTAGAACTGTTCATGGATTTTCTTCTCATCTAGATCGTTCGTTTTTTCTGATTCATCTTGGTCGTTCAAATTCAGCTGGCCTCTATTGTTCTGAGGGCGTCTCCCATGTGAGCTATGTACGGCTCTCTCCTCTCTCTTGCTTTCTCTCAGATCCCTTCGACGGTAAATGAAATCCAGTCCCGTGCGGGACCGTACAGCGCAGGAATCACAGCCGTCTGATTTAATCTCAATGGCAAAGGGAGCCCCGTGCATGTAACAAGATTGATAGGTCCGAACCGTCCAGATCAGATCGGACGGTTCGTAGGCTGCGCTGGACGGACCGGGCTGATGGAATACCCCATGTGTTCCTGTACGGCTATGTCTCTCTCCAAGATTCTAGATCTCTCTACTGCATTCTCTCTCTCCCACTTTCTTCTCCTTTCTTTCTCTGAAGGCAGCGCCGTTCTCTTGGCGATAAAGAGAAAACATACATTCGCCCGAAATTATTTTATACAGGAATTCAGACGCAAAAAATTTTAATAGAAAGAATTATTATTTTTTTTTAATAAGAAGAAAGTTCGAACGCGTTTTATAAAAGCGTACAGTTTCTCTCCTTTGTACGCGTTTATAAAACGCGCTCGAAGGCTTCGAACGCGTTTTATAAACGGGTAAGAGGAGAGAGCTTCAGTTACGCCTGAAAAGGCTGGTCAGACTTTTGTACGCGTTTATAAAACGCGTTCGGAGCCTTCGAGCGCGTTTTATAAACGGGTAGGAAGGTGTAAATTTTTCGAAATTGAGTTATTACCATTTTTTTTCAAAATTAATAGAAAAATTAATGTGAAAATTTAAGTTAAATTTATTTTTAAGATTAAGATTAAATTTACAATTTTTAAAATATCACATTTAATTTCATATTAATCTTATTTAAAAATGACATTAGAATATTAATTTTGACATTAATATCATTTTGTTTGAATAACTATCAAGAAAGTCACTTAATTTACTGCATTTCTCTTTTTAATGATTAATTTATGATTTTAATAACTTTTTTAGTAGTTTAGAGTGGTTTTTAGGTTTGTAAACTTTCAAAGTGAATTTTGGAGGTCTAGAGAGCGTTTTTTGGCTCCGAAAATGGTCGTTACGGGGTTTTAAAATTGTTTTACAAATTTATATTTTAATTATTTCCATATTATATATTATTTCATTATATATATGGCTAACATAAAATAAAAAAAAAGGAGAGACTACAATGCAAAAGATAAGTTTGTAAAATTAAATAGTAAAAATACAGGGTCGTCGGCGAATAATCATTCAAACAAAATGATATTATACACATGTTCAAAAAAAAATATGTGCAATTAAATGCATATAAAATATGTGTGATATATTTGTTATATTTATTTAATACATCTTTAATTGGAAATAGAATTTTGAGAATTTTGTAAATATGAAACATGCAGGGACCTTATTGCAAAATATTATTTTTAATAAGTTAAATGTTGCGGTTTGAATGAAAAATATGAAAAACTAATAACACGTTTATAAAACGCGCTCGAAGGCTCCGAACGCGTTTTATAAACGCGTACGAAGGTCTGACCAGCCTTTTGAGGCGCAACTGAAGCTCTCTCCTCTTACCCGTTTATAAAACGCGTTCGAAGGCTTCGAGCGCGTTTTATAAACGCGTACGAAGGAGAGAGACTGTACGCTTTTATAAAACGCGTTCGAACTTTCTTCTTATTAAAAAAAATAAATAATTCTTTCTATTAAAATTTTTTGCGTCTGAATTCCTGTATAAAATAATTTCGGTACATTCGCTCTTCGTCGCTTGAAAGCTTAATCGAAGAAACAAGGAACTCAGAGGTCGTGGTTTCTTTCCTCTCCCTTTCTTTCTGTAGATTTCCTTCTTGATTTTGATTCTTTTTATCTCTGTTTTCGGATAGAATCTCAATTTGGCTTCCTTCTTAAGCTGATTGGGTTTTTAGGCTGATTCGCTGAAGTTGAGTTGGTCTTCGGTAAGTGCTAATTTTACTCCTCTCTCCCTCTTCCGTAAATCAATCTCAATTCTTTCATCCGTTGAGCTAAAGACAATTTATTTGCCTTTGGTAAGTGCTAATTTTGTTTGATATTTTTCCTTTGCAAAGGCGGCTGAGTTAAGCCTATATAAGAATTTTCTTAAACAATTCATTAGTTTTCTGCATGGTTTTATTAATTACAAATGATGCGTATCTAATTTTCAAGTTTAATTGTAGACAGAAGTAGCTTTATCAGAACAAGAACCAACAAAGTATTCTGCATGGTCTCTTCTTCTTTTGAAGGTTTGGCATGTCAATATGGTGCTAAAATGTTAGAAAAAGTTTCTTCTAATGAATTCTAATTTTCTTTGGTTTCTTTACACAAGGGTAAGCTTAATTCCTGTAAATTGGTATGCAGCACACTAAAATCCTCTTTTTTTCATTCAGTGGGCTTACCATTTAGTTGAAAATTTCAAATTTATCATTTACGAGGATGGATTGGTGGAGTCTTCTTCTTTGTTTTTTAACTGATTGATATTTGAACCTCCAGAGTTTGATTGGAAAATTTTACTTCGTTTCAATTTTTCGTTTAGGTGGAAGAAGGGGTTGATTCGCTGGCAAATCTTTTGTTGCAACTTTTGTAGTTAGGTCAGTTTTAAACTTTTAATTGTTGTTGTTATCTCCACTGAAATTGTCTTCTTCATAAGCTTATTTATTTTTAGTTTCGATTATTGTTGTTATTTCTGCTGAAATCGTCTTCATAAGCTTATGCATCATATCAAAATGCAGGAAAATCATCTTTCTGCATCACATGCATAAGCTTATTTTGATCAGTTTTTTATTTTCTCTGTAGTCTATTTGTTGCAGCGATGCGTCACTTATTGATATAAATTGTCTTCATTTCACATAGAGGTTGGATTTTCCTTTGTTCATTGATCGGTGCTGAGGGTACTGGTCAAATTAATTCCTTAAAAACCGATACTAATTCGTTTGCAGTGTAGTTTAAGGGTCGAATCACGGGGACGGACTATTCCTTTCCTAAGTTTAAACAATTCGTATTAATTTAAATTCTTTTGATTAAATAAACAATTCAAATTTCAAACAGATCAAACTGAAGGTGAGTTGCAGTTACAGAATTTAAAATTATAATTTCCTAGAAAAAGACTTAGCCAATTGAAAGTTTAAACAATTAACAAATGATTAGGGGTTCGGGTCGTCTAACTTTTCCTGTCTGTCAAGGTTGGGACGGACCGTTCCATCTCTGGAACGGGCCGTCCTGACCCTGTCAGATGGCTGAAACTGTCCGTTCTAGGCCAGGACGCCCCCTCTCGGGCGGTCCGTCCTGGTCTTGAAACGGGCCGTTCCAATCATCTGATGTTTGTTTTGTCATCCAACTTAGTTATTTGCTGAGTGTTTTTGCGTGGATTAGATCAAACCTAACCTACAGACTTGCGCTCTAACTCTCGTTCAGGTCAAGTTGTGGGGTTCTGTTTAATATATCCTAAAAACTCCTAAATTTCAACTCTCGTTTCTTGGTTTAGGTGTTTCTTATTGATTTCTGGGTCTTGGTAAACTCTCAACCTCTCGGTTTGTTGAGTAAAACTTCTAATTACTTGAAGTTTGGTTAAATCCTTTCGGATATTGCCTACCTAATTGATCTAAGTGTTTGCTTGTTATTGCCGATAGACTTTGTTTTGACAATTAAACTAGGCCTTTGTTTAATGCAATAGCCAAATCTAACATTAACAATTTGCAACAAAAAGATAGAATTAAATTTCAGAAATCAAAACGCAACTTAACTTAGCAACTAATCAAGAATTCAAACAAAACAAACAACTAAAAGAAAAGTTATCGAACCATAGCCCCTAAACTAAACTACTCCATGCAAGAAAAAACAGGTTTCATCATACAAAAACACAAAGAAAAAGAAAGAAAAACCAAGTTACAACAAGATGTGCTTGAAAATCGTCTATCTCCTAAGCTCTGTCCTGTCTGGGGCGGGCCGTCCTGATCCTGGGGCGGTGCGTCTCAGGCTGGTGGATGGCCGTCTCGACAGGGTGGTTGCCTTGCTCCTTTCTGGCTCTCCAAACTTAGCAGATTTCGACTCACTTGACTTGGAGCCAGGACAGAGCTTATATAGGCCTCTTGGGAAGCTCCAAAACGTGGCATAGTGGCCCAGAAAGGCGGTGGAAACTGAAGAAACCACCTCACCAAATCAGGCACTCTATATTTGGCATTCTCGAAATAACTCTCTGGCCTGGTCGTGGACTGGGACGGCCTGGTCTAAACATGGGGCGGGCCGTCCCAGCATGGGCTGAATGCGTCGTCTGAATTCCCTCTGTCTGCGTTTGCACTGAGGTGGGACGACCCGTCCTATGATTGGGGCGGCCCGTTCCATCTTGCTGGATTTGTGCAACTTAGTCGATTTTCTCCTTTTTTCGCGCCAAAGTGTGATGAACCTGTATAAAAAACTTGCCGGGCTACGGCTGAACTTTCCTACATCTAACATTAGCATAATTTAAAGGAAAATGAGTAAAAACACAAGTAATTTGAACGAATTTAGGGGCTTATTCTGGCTGAAAATCAAGTACGAAAACCGTACATCAAAATCCCCCAAGCTTGAACATTGCTTGTCCCCAAGCAAAACTCTAGACTTAGACCTGAATTAGACCCTAATTGAGTTCAAATACCTGTGTATTAACTAGTTCAAAGAATCCTTTTAGTTTAAACTTAAGTGATTGTGACTTTAAGTTACAAGGGCATTTTCATCAAAAAGTTTTTCTATTAAGACCAAAATATTTTATTTTTTTGAGTGACTTAACTTTTTCTGAAATCAAACCAAAGATCCTCACATCACTTTGACTCTGTTTCATTTCACTAAGCATTAAATCAGTTAATTCTTCAAAGTTTTTATTCAGTTAGAAATCAAGTAGAAACGGGATCGAACCTGCTCAACTCAAATAATTCAGAATAACTTCAAGTCGTTTTGCACAGACTTACGATACTTCAAACCAGAAAATTAAATAACTTAAAAGAAGAATTATTTACAAGATACAATTCTCCTGGGGCGAGGAGGTTTTTCCCGAGGCGGAGAAGTCGGCCAGATAAGAGCGGATTTTTAGAGGATTTTTCCTCTTTATTTCTCCTTTTTTTTTTATACCATGAATCTCTTTCTGTTTCTTACCCATGGTTTATGGAATTATTTTAATCCGCAAGTACCTATAGCCTCCTACAGTGTCCATGGCACTGCACCACTTTTTAGTTCCCCTTTTTATTTTGTTTTTGGTTTTTTCATTTTTTTTTTTTTTTTTTATTTTGATTTTGAAAAGAAAATTGCGAAGGTTTTTAGTTTCTGAAAATCTGTGCAAACCATCTTACAGTTATCCTTATTTTTTAGTTACTCAAATGATCTTAGGCGAACTAAATCAAGCCCTTTGCCGGCTCTATTCAATACAACCGTATAATTGCTTTTGAAATTAACCATCCAATGCTTAGCAAAATTACTCCCAAGTCAAATGAAAGTTACTATCCTTAGCTTGCCTCAAATTAGTTTAGTCAAATTCATTTTACAAATTTTCAGCAAAGTTTTTAGTTTTTCTCAGAATCTGCCCAAATTTCTCAAGTCACAAACATCAAGATTAGCTAAATGATCCTTAGAACTATCCTAAATGCAACTTAGAATAATTTAATTATGCAAATCCTACATGTATATACAAAAACTGCCAATGCATTGTGTCTGGAACGGCCTGTTCTAGCTTGGAACGACCCACTGGGGCGGACCGTCCTGATGGTGGGACGGACCGTTCCAGACTCAATACTTGACTAGTTTCAATGCCTCAGACAGTGCTGGAACGGGCTGTTCTAGCTTGGGACGCCCTGTTGGGACGGGTCGCCCCATTGGTGGGACGGTCCGTTCCAATACTGTCTGAAACTGGCAATATGCTATGCAGATGCTATAAGTTATCCGTTTTTTCGATTTTTCGATCCTTTAACCCCCCCCAAGCTTATCTACTGGACTGTCCCTAGTCCTAGTAGATGCAAGAAAGAAAATAAAGGAGAGAAAAATAGAAAAACGTACCTGAAACTGGCTCAGAACTGTGGTGGGTCAGGTGGCGGTGGAGCTGATGGTCCAGGGCCAAAGATGTGACTTGCGAGGCGGCTGAGCAGATCATCATTCCTTGCATTGCGCTCATCTTGCTGCTGCCGCCATCTCCTGTTCTCCTCCCGCTCTTCATCAAACGATGCCTGCAAGTTCCACTGAGCGGTGTGGATGTCATGCAGCATGTCAAAGTATCGCTGGTCCGATCCCCTGCCGTATCCCGGCTGCCACTGTGGCTCATACCCTCCATGTGGGCGTGGCGGAGAGGGGGATGGACGAATGTCCTCCATGCGGATCCCACCCCATGTGAAGTGCTCGCCCTGAACATCATCGAAGGGCTCAATGTGGGGCATCGAGGGGAAATGGGAGGGATGCTGAGATGGGTGGATGGAAGCACCTGCTGCCTCCGCCTCTGCCGATGTACCGGCGCCTGCTGCCCTAGCAGCGGCCTCCATCTCAGCCAAACGGCGCTGCATCTCTTCTTCTTCATGGTTGATCAAACGCCCATCTCTATCAACCAGAAGCCAGGTCCTTTTGTTTTGGAGATCTATGGACCTGGTGAATGGAAGCGGGAACCGATGGCGGCCATAACAAAACTGATACTCTGATCCAACCTGGGCCACCATCCCCATCTCAACCAGCTGCTTCATGCCTAGCCGGTTTGGTCCTCCGCTTCGCCTCAACTCATCCCAGGGCACTGTGACATCATACTGGCGGATCAAATGAGTCACGTACCCGCCCACTGTGATCTGACCCGTGCCTGCTCTGAGATTGTTGGCCTGTTTCTCGAAATGCTTCATCATGAAGTAGGCCAGATTGAGCTTTGCCTCTCCCTTTGGATAGAAAATCTGGTTGAGGATTGCTTGCTCACCACGGGTCAACTTGACACCCGACTCACCTTTGGCAAAGATGGTGAGAGAGAGCATCCGCTGTATGAAGCGGATAGTCGGGTGCTGGATGTGGGAGGAGCGGCGGGTATTGACTGGCTGTCTATGCTCCAAAGATAGCTCCTCCCAAAGGTTGTCCTCAAAGAACTCATCCGTGATCTCCCCATTTTCCAGCCCAAAGAACCGGGCGAAGTCATTCTCGTTGCAGATCATCTTCTTTCCGTTCGCACGGAATGTCATCTGCCAGAGATCATCCTTGAAGAAGAGATCAAGGGTGCAGAGAAACTCCATAGTGAGGGCCGTATAGGCTGGAGCTCTAATCTTCCAGAATCTCGGGCGAAACCCGACAGATCTGGTGAGACGGAAGAAGTCCTCGCGGATGCCAAGCTGATCTAGCACCCGCAAGTCAATCGCCTTGGTGCTTTGGAAGTGTTTGTTTCGGAGGTTTTTGAACCTCTGCTTGGCATCTGAGCCCTTGAGGCGGATGTGCACATCGGCAAGCTCAATTTCGGCGGGCTGTGAGGGGTAGGTTTGCGTCTCAGGGACGAGATCCTCCACCTCTTCTTCTTCGGCCTCTTCTTCTGCCTCCGCTGCTGCATTTATCTCTGCATCTGTGGCAGCGGGCTCTGGATCTTGTTGAGCTTCAAGCTGGTGGGACTGAGCGGTGTCAGTAGGCTCGGTCTGATCATCTGCCATGCCTGAGATAGACTCAAGCTCGGACCAGTAGTACACGTAAGGTGATGGCTGCCTGCGCCTGGTCCAACCCGCGAATGGAATGATCTGATCCGGATCCTCTACGGTGTACTGGGACTGAGATGATGGAGGCGGGTTCACCATGAACTCCCGCGGATCGAGCGGGTATTTGTCAAGTGGTGGGATAGGGCTGTCGTCCTTCGTTGACCACCCACCGATGCCCCTGGTAAATGATCTGGGCACAAGAATTCTCCTCTTTCCAGGCTTTCGCGGGAGATCGCGAAATAAATATTTTGTGATTTTGTCTGAAAGTCTCCCTGAACTCCTCCTCTGCATGGAACGGGTCGGTCCAGAAATGGGGCGGTCCGGTCTGTCCTGGAATGCAGTGTTTTTGGATGTTTGATGGGTCTGGGGCGGACCGTTCCGATGGTGGGACGGACCGTTCTGGACTAGGTGGATAGTGGGGTTTTGGGTTGGGACGGGGTGGTCTGGGATTGGGACGGTTGTTTTTGGCTGGGTTTTGAAATTGGGACGGGTCGTTCCAAAGATGGGACGGTCCGTTCCAAGTAAGGTTTTGGCAGAAAAAGGTTAAGTACCAGAGGTATTTTTTTCCGTCGATTTTTCGATTGATTTTGGTTCTGGTTTCTGGTACAAACTTAATGGAATTGGTTTAGAGAATGAAATGAGAGGAGAAAGGGTTTGAATTTACCGAAAAATCCAGAGGAAATGGTGGTGGTGGCGCAGCGGCAGTGGCGGGTACGGCGGATTCCGGTGAAATCGAGAGTTTGCGTCGAAATGGAGAGGAGGGAGGCGAAGTGGAGACGGAGGAGAGGCGATTGAGGCTGAGTCGCGGCCAATTCGACGGCGGATGCGGCGGATCTGCCGATGGGCAGCGGCGCGGCAGCGGCGGTGGGTCGCGGCAGCGAGAGGGAGAGAGAAAGAGAGAGAGTGAGTGCGGGAGAGGAGAGGGCTAGGGCTCCGGCGAGGCGTCGGCGGCGGCGTCTCGTCGGATTTCGCGAGGGCAAAGAGAGAGAGTCGGGTGAGAGGGAGAGAAGGAGGAGAGAGAGAGAGAGGGGTTTGGGTTTAAATGAGTTTGAATGGGGAGAGGGAGATGGGGTGTAACTGTTGGAATAGTGGGTTAGTGGGTCGGGTTTGGGTTAGTGGGTAGTTACTCGCGAAAACCACGCGTAACGGTTATTTTTCGAAATGGGACGGACCGTCCTGATGGTGGGACGGACCGTTCCATTGGGTAAGTCCACATGATCAATTGCGCTCCGTCCTGGTCCAAACCTGGCCGTTCCACTGGTTGGGACGGGCCGTTCCAACATTGGGGCGGTCCGTTCCAACCAGTGGAACCTCCCCCAAGCTTGTCTTTCTTAGTACCTCATTAATTTCTTCGCGTTTTCTTCCTGAAAGTGATCAATAACATCACAAATTGAGCCAAGTATTCTGGTTTATTTAGCCTACTCCTAATTTTTTTATTCTTTTATTGGTTTTTCAAATTTTTATTTTATTTTAGAATTTTTTTGACATAAAGGAAATTGAATAAACTTAAATTTCAAAAACTGAACCCTTGGGTTGCCTCCCAAGAAGCGCTTGTTTAAGGTCTCAAGCTCGACCCCTGATGTCTACGTCTCTGCGGGTGAGGGGTTGGTCAAAAAGTGCACTTCCCCTCCTTCTGTGCTAGCATTTGGATCAATGTAGAACTTGAGCCTTTGTCCATTCACCTTGAAGACCTCATCTCCTTCCTTGTAGATGTCAACAGCTCCAAATGGATAGACTTTCTTCACAACGTAAGGGCCTGTCCACCTAGACCGGAGTTTGCCAGGAAATAGCCTCAATCTGGAATTGAACAGAAGCACCATATCCCCTGCTTCGAAAGATCTCCTCTGAATATGCTTGTCATGCCAGCGCTTCGTTCTCTCCTTGTAGATCCTAGCATTGTCATATGCATTCAGCCTTATTTCCTCCAACTCGTGCAAGTCTAGAATCCTCTTTTCTCCAGCTGATTTATATTCCATGTTGAGTGCTCTAACTGCCCAGTATGCCTTGTGTTCCAATTCTACTGGCAAATGGCACGCTTTTCCATAAATCAGCTTGAATGGGCTCATGCCTATGGGAGTCTTGAAAGCTGTCCTATATGCCCATAAGGCGTCATCCAATTTTAATGTCCAATCTTTTCTTGTACTGCTCACCGTTTTCTGCAGGATATTCTTAATTTCTCGGTTTGATATCTCAACTTGGCCACTAGTTTGCGGATGGTAAGGAGTTGCCACCTTGTGTCTCACTCCATACTTCTTTAAAAGGTTCTCAAACTGTTTGTTAATGAAGTGTTTGCCCCCGTCACTAATGACTGTCCTTGGAATTCCAAACCGTGGGAATATGATCTTGGTAAAAAGCTTTTTGACTGTTGCTGAATCTGCATGCTTACTCGGTACAGCTTCCACCCATTTGGACACGTAATCAACTGCCACAAGAATGTACTCATAGCCACATGAAGATGGAAACGGTCCCATAAAATCAATTCCCCAAACATCGAAGATCTCAACCTCTAGAATAGGATTCTGAGGCATCTCTTGGCGTCTCGAAATGTTGCCTGTCCTTTGACATTGATCGCAAGAAGAGATAAATTTTCTTGCGTCCTTGAAAAGCGTGGGCCAGAAGAATCCGGATTGCAGAACTTTGGCAGCAGTCTTAGACACTGAGGCATGTCCTCCGTAAGCTGAAGCGTGGCAATTGTGCAGAATTTGCTCAATTTCGCTCTCCGGTACACACCTTCTGAACATTCCATCAACTCCAAATTTCCACAGGAAAGGGTCCTCCCAGAAGTAGTATTTAGCATCGGCTATGAATCTCTTCTTCTGCTGGAAGGACATCTGATAGGGTATAACTCCGCTCGCTAGATAGTTTGCAAAGTCCGCATACCATGGAGTCGCCTTAGTTGGGACGGTCCGTTCCAGATTGGGGCGGGCCGTTCCAACTGTATCGCCTGGCTCAGACTGGGCCGTTCTGGCTGGAACGGTTGTCCTGACATCCTTTGCTGTGGCTGGGGCGGGCCGTTCCATGCTAGGGCGGTCCGTTCCAACCTGGATTGAGTACAAATGTTCGTCTGGAAATGAATCGTTGATTGGCAGTGTCTCGGATTTGATGCCTTCTGCTTTGATCCTTGATAAATGGTCAGCAACACTGTTCTCAGTGCCTTTCTTGTCACGGATCTCAACATCGAACTCCTGAAGCAAGAGAACCCATCGGATGAGTCTTGGCTTGGTATCTTTCTTCGAGAGTAAGTACTTGAGCGCAGAATGATCGGTGTAGACTATAACCTTCGAACCGATCAGGTAGGACCTGAATTTATCTAAGGCAAAGACTACTGCAAGAAGCTCCTTTTCTGTTGTGGTGTAGTTGACTTGGGCTTCATCTAACACCTTACTTGCATAGTAGATGGCATAGGGCTTCTTATCCTTTCGCTGTCCGAGTACTGCTCCAACTGCATAATCACTTGCATCACACATCAATTCAAACGGTTCATCCCAATTTGGAGGTTGCAAGATCGGGGCTGTCACGAGTGCTTTCTTCAATCTGTCAAATGCATCAACACAACTTTTATCAAAGATAAATTCTGCATCCTTCATAGTCAAGTTTGTTAAAGGCTTAGCAATTTTAGAGAAATCCTTGATGAAACGCCTGTAGAAACCGGCATGACCAAGGAAACTCCTAACATCCTTTACACAAGTTGGCTCCGTGAGCTTCTCAATCACTTCCACCTTGGCCTGATCAACTTTAAGTCCTTGTTCTGAGATTATGTGGCCCAAAACGACTCCTTCTTGCACCATGAAATGGCACTTCTCCCAATTCAAGACTAGGTTAACTTCTTCACATCTCTGCAATACCTTTTTCAAGTTAGCTAGACAGTGATCGAAAGTTGTACCATAGACAGAAAAATCATCCATGAAAACCTCCATGTCTTTTTCTATAAAATCAGAAAATATAGCCATCATGGCTCTTTGAAATGTTGCTGGTGCATTACACAAACCAAATGGCATCCTACGGTATGCATAGGTCCCATATGGGCATGTAAAGGTCGTTTTTTCCTGGTCTAGGGGGTGAATTGGAATTTGAAAGAAACCAGAATAACCATCTAGATAGCAAAAGAAAGAATGCTTAGCCAGGCGTTCGAGTAGCTGGTCAACGAATGGCAAAGGAAAGTGGTCCTTTCGGGTAGCTGCATTCAGCTTGCGATAGTCCACACACATCCTCCATCCTGTGACGATCCTTGTTTGGATCAGCTGGCCTTCGTCATTCTTTATCACGGTTGTGCCTCCCTTCTTTGGAACAACATGAATGGGACTAACCCATTTGCTGTCTGAGATGGGGTAAATGATCCTTGCCTCTAGAAGTTTATGAATTTCTTTCCTCACAACTTCACTCATGTTCGGATTGAGTCTCCTTTGGTGCTCCACAGTTGGCTTGGAGTCCTCTTCAAGTAGGATCCGATGGGTGCAAATCGAGGGATCGATACCCTTTAGATCCTCAATCGAGTATCCGATTGCTTTCTGATGAATTCTTAGTTCGTTTAGTAGCTTCGCTGTTTGATCTGCATCAAGATTGGCATTAACAATAACAGGAAAGGTCTGATCTGGGCCCAAGAATTCATACCTGAGATTGTCTGGCAGGGCCTTCAGTTCTGGCCTGGATTTCGCATCATCTGAATTGGGGCGGGCCGTTCCAATTTGGGGCGGTCCGTCCTGATGGGTGTCCAGGCTGAGAATTTGTTGGATTTCAGCTGGAGATCGCAGCTGCATGATGGCTTGATCTGCCTTGATTTGGGGTGGTCTGTTCTGTTCCTCTCTGGCAGCCAAGTATTCAACCATTTGGAGAATTTCGTTGAATATTAGGTCTGCCTCCTCCTCTTCAGGTCTGGCCGAGAAGGAATGGTATGCCTGAACAACACGTGTGTTGAAGGATTCTTCAACAATGGCTTCCAATGATTCCACCATAAAGATTGAGTCAACATGATCTGGCATCTTCATGGCTTTCTCTACATCAAACTCCACTTTTTCATCTCCAACCTCTAGAATCATCTTGCCGGTCTTGCAGTTGATAAAAACTCCGGCGGTGGTGAGGAAGGGGCGACCAAGGATGACTGGAACATCTAGATCTTCTTCCATATCCACAACCACAAAGTCACAAGGTACAACCAAATCTCCAACTTGAACTGGCACGTCGATTGCTATTCCCAATGGCAGTCTAATTGATCCGTCAGCAAGCTTCAAAGTCATGCGGGTCGGGCTCAGCTCCCCCATTCCTATCTGGTTGTAGACTGTCTCGGGGATGAGACTAACGCTTGCTCCGAGATCCAGCAAAGCTTTCTTCTCTTCTGCATTCCCGATTTTACATGGGATCGTGAACTTGCCTGGATCCTTCATTTTCACTGGCATCTTCTTTGTGATCAGAGCGCTGCATTCTCCGGTTAAGGCCATGGTCCCGCACTCCTCCAGGTTTTTCTTGTTGGAAAGGAGGTCCTTCAAGAATTTAGCATAAGATGGCATTCTGGTTAGGAGGTCGGTGAAGGGAATTGAGATCTTGATCTGCCGTAGAATGTCCAGGAACTTCTCGTATGCCCTATCTTTCCTGGCCTTGGCGAGTCTCTGCGGATATGGAACCTCAATAGCTCTGTTAAAAGGAGAGACGTCCCTCGGGAGTTGGCTGCTTGTGGCAGTTGAGGTGTTTGGGACGGCCCGTCCTGGGTTGGGGTGGTCCGTTCCATCATCTCGTTCTGCTGCTGGTGGGCCCGTTCCAATGTCTGCCGCAGCGCTGGGCTGGTCCGCCTGATCAGCTTCTGCCCCGTCCTGGGTTGGGGCGGGCCGTTCCAGAATGGGACGGTCCGTTCCAGATAGTCCTGGAGGAGAGTCTGAGGGCATTTCAGGCCCGTCATACCTTGTTCCACTCCTCAATTGATGCGAGACGCTCTTCACATCCTCCCTAGGGTTTGGTTCAGGTTGGCTGGGGAACATACCTGGTTTGGTGAGAGCTCCGACGCTAGATTGAGACAGCCTTTCGTCGAATCTTTGAAGAAAAACCCCCATGTCTTCCCTGATCTTCTCCAACTCCCGATGGACAGCATGATTGAAGATTCCTTGACTCTGCATGAATTTCTCAACCATGGGCTGCGTGAGTGTCTCTTGAGGGCGTTGTTGGTTCCTTGGTGGTCCGGCTTGGCTGGGGTTAGCAGCTCCATTTGGATTTGAGTAAGAGAGGCCTGGATGGTTTCTCTTGTCGCGATAAGCATAGTTGTTGGTTGGCGGGAAAAAGGAAGGCGGATTCATGAGTGCATTCACCTCTTCTGTCTTCTCTTCTCTCTCAACCAAGTGGCACGCCTTGGCCGTATGCCCTTCTTCCTCGCAAAACTGACATTTAGCCACCGCCTCAGCCGGTTTCTTGTTGAGATTTTTGATCATGACGGTTAAAGAGTCCAGCTGCGATTGCATGTGGGTATCCTTGTCCACTTCCAGAAGTCCTCCTTTCTTCTGAGCTCTAACTGACCAGTTGGTTTGAGACCTGGCCATGTTCTCAAGTAAAGCCTTCGCTTCTCTGCAACCCATCTCCAGGAATGATCCACCTGCAGTTGAATTAATATTCTGACGAGTCATATCATCCAAACCATCATAGAAACTGACAATAAGCCTATTTTCAGGTACATCATGGTGTGGACACATTCTCTGCAGGTCTTTGAACCTTTCCCATGCCTCAAAAAGGTTTTCATCTAGTTCTTGTTGAAAGGTTAACAATTCCCTAACCAATTTAGTTGTTTTTACCCTAGGATAAAACCTATCTAAAAAGGCTTTGGTCAAGTTTTCCCAAGAATCAAATGGTGCATCATTGAAACTGTTAAGCCAATCCTCAGCTTTGCCCCTAAGAGAGAAAGGAAAGAGAGTTAAGCGGATTATTTCAGGATCCACGTCTTCAGGGACAAGGGTTGTGCAGTTGCGCAGGAAGCTTTGCAAATGGCGATTGGCATCTTCGTTGGGGGCTCCACCGAAAGCTGAGTCCTTGATCAAAGCGATCAAGCTTGGGTTGTAGTAAAAGTCACGGGTTCGCTCAGCCTTTGGTGGTCTAACTCCAAGTCGGACGTTAGTCGCTGTTGGTGCACTGATCTCTCGGAGAGGTCGATTGGTCTCGGCCTCCCTTGCTGCTTCGAGGGCTTCTCTGAGGGCTCTCTGGACGGGAGTCTCCTCAGGTCTTCCCCCATTGCCATTCAAGTGGTCTGCCATGTCTTCTTCAGGTGGCGTCAAAGGTGGTTGAGTTCTCTCTGGATTTCTGCGGTTGCGCTGGTAAAACTGGCGAAATGGCTGAATCAGAGAGCCTTCCTCCTCTGTGAGTTCAGCTAAACCTGGGGCGGTGCGTCCTAAAATGGGACGGGCCGTTCCAGATGAAGATGGGCTCGGTTGTTGATTCTGTTCCCCTCCTCCTTGTTGACGAAAACTTGTATCGCGTGCGCTGCCTAGTTCTTTCTCCTTGTTAGCCAGCGTATGCGACTGCAAAATTTCAAAAACAAAAGAAAAGGTGAAAAGAGATTGAAAGAATTTAAGTTAAAACAGAAAGTACAACTTAGAAAAAGGCACCGTCCCCGGCAACGGCGCCAAAATTTGATCGGTGCTGAGGGTACTGGTCAAATTAATTCCTTAAAAACCGATACTAATTCGTTTGCAGTGTAGTTTAAGGGTCGAATCACGGGGACGGACTATTCCTTTCCTAAGTTTAAACAATTCGTATTAATTTAAATTCTTTTGATTAAATAAACAATTCAAATTTCAAACAGATCAAACTGAAGGTGAGTTGCAGTTACAGAATTTAAAATTATAATTTCCTAGAAAAAGACTTAGCCAATTGAAAGTTTAAACAATTAACAAATGATTAGGGGTTCGGGTCGTCTAACTTTTCCTGTCTGTCAAGGTTGGGACGGACCGTTCCATCTCTGGAACGGGCCGTCCTGACCCTGTCAGATGGCTGAAACTGTCCGTTCTAGGCCAGGACGCCCCCTCTCGGGCGGTCCGTCCTGGTCTTGGAACGGGCCGTTCCAATCATCTGATGTTTGTTTTGTCATCCAACTTAGTTATTTGCTGAGTGTTTTTGCGTGGATTAGATCAAACCTAACCTACAGACTTGCGCTCTAACTCTCGTTCAGGTCAAGTTGTGGGGTTCTGTTTAATATATCCTAAAAACTCCTAAATTTCAACTCTCGTTTCTTGGTTTAGGTGTTTCTTATTGATTTCTGGGTCTTGGTAAACTCTCAACCTCTCGGTTTGTTGAGTAAAACTTCTAATTACTTGAAGTTTGGTTAAATCCTTTCGGATATTGCCTACCTAATTGATCTAAGTGTTTGCTTGTTATTGCCGATAGACTTTGTTTTGACAATTAAACTAGGCCTTTGTTTAATGCAATAGCCAAATCTAACATTAACAATTTGCAACAAAAAGATAGAATTAAATTTCAGAAATCAAAACGCAACTTAACTTAGCAACTAATCAAGAATTCAAACAAAACAAACAACTAAAAGAAAAGTTATCGAACCATAGCCCCTAAACTAAACTACTCCATGCAAGAAAAAGCAGGTTTCATCATACAAAAACACAAAGAAAAAGAAAGAAAAACCAAGTTACAACAAGATGTGCTTGAAAATCGTCTATCTCCTAAGCTCTGTCCTGTCTGGGGCGGGCCGTCCTGATCCTGGGGCGGTGCGTCTCAGGCTGGTGGATGGCCGTCTCGACAGGGTGGTTGCCTTGCTCCTTTCTGGCTCTCCAAACTTAGCAGATTTCGACTCACTTGACTTGGAGCCAGGACAGAGCTTATATAGGCCTCTTGGGAAGCTCCAAAACGTGGCATAGTGGCCCAGAAAGGCGGTGGAAACTGAAGAAACCACCTCACCAAATCAGGCACTCTATATTTGGCATTCTCGAAATAACTCTCTGGCCTGGTCGTGGACTGGGACGGCCTGGTCTAAACATGGGGCGGCCCGTCCCAGCATGGGCTGAATGCGTCGTCTGAATTCCCTCTGTCTGCGTTTGCACTGAGGTGGGACGACCCGTCCTATGATTGGGGCGGCCCGTTCCATCTTGCTGGATTTGTGCAACTTAGTCGATTTTCTCCTTTTTTCGCGCCAAAGTGTGATGAACCTGTATAAAAAACTTGCCGGGCTACGGCTGAACTTTCCTACATCTAACATTAGCATAATTTAAAGGAAAATGAGTAAAAACACAAGTAATTTGAACGAATTTAGGGGCTTATTCTGGCTGAAAATCAAGTACGAAAACCGTACATCATTCATCTAAGATGAGCACAAAGATGTCAGTTGTTTCCACAAAAATCCAGTGCTCATGACTCTCTCATCAACCTACTACTTTTCTGATCAATCAACATTTTGGTACTATAATTTTCATATTTATGTTTTGATTTTTATTGTTAGAAGTCTCACAGGTAAGTTGTGAGCAATGTCTCTTTCTCTCGAGTGCAATCGTAGTATATAAGGTTTCTGTGTTAAATCTGGAGTTGTTTGTCCAGTTAATTAACATTATAGTTGTTTTTTCCCCTTTTTTCATAGTTAGAGTTTTCATTTTATTTTTACATTTTTTTTTTTGCAGGCGATGCCCAAATTTGAAAAGGAAATTTCCAAAAATGACAGGACCTCTTTAGTTAATTACTAGGTAAAAATTCATATTGCACCTATCTTTGTAATTTGTGATTAATTAACGGAAAGATAGCAGTTTCCAATGTGTTTGTTGAGATGGAGATAAGTTCAGCTGTCATTAAAAACTGATTAGGATTAAAAAAAACTTTCTTTCTTACCTTTAATTAATCTTGACTGTTCAATTACAATTTTTTTTAGGATACTACTTGAAACAATGAAGGTCATGTCTCTTTACAAAAAGAGCACAGGCGTCGTGGTGATAAATGGAAATACTTGGCTTGACATGGGATCCTTACATGTGCGTTTGGATAGGTGTGGGAAGAAGGGAAGAAGGGAAGAAGTGGGAAGAAGTATTAGGAAGTGTGTAACTTTGTGAAGAGTTTGAATTGTTTATAATTTTTTTTCTTCTTCTTCCTTCTTCTTCTTCTTTCTTCCAACTATCCAAACACACATCCTGTTTTATTTTTTTCTCTTACGAAATGATGCAAGTACATATTAGAAGGGTAAATGATAATTTTTCTTTCTCAATTTCAGTGGATTGTGTACCAGATATATTTACAGGATATGGCCTAAAAAGCAAAAACCATGCAAAAGTGCATCTTTTGCCATGTTTGCACCAATTAAAACGTCTATATTATTTTGTTATTTATCACTGTTCCTTTTTTCATTTTTTTAATAGTTTTCCTGTGTTGTTGTCATATTCCTTTTTGTTGAGTAGTAATTTTTTTTATCACATTAAAATATAACTGGGATAAAAAAAAACTGATCTATCTTTTGGCACCAGCTTCTCGGTTTTGTATTTTCTTATAAGCACTCCTTCATTTTGCTACCAATTAAATCTTTGTTGTCCATTATGGTTTCTCTAATATCAAGGAACGTTTAGAATGAGACGAATACAAGTTTTGTACAATAGTAATTTCTTAGTTAAAGATATTGGTCCATTTATTACATCAATTTCTTTATTTATATTTCTCTATCCTTTCACAGAACAAATAAAACAAAAATAACAGAGAAAGGATTCAATAAAGCACAGCTATAATAGCATTATATAAAATGAGCTTTTTTTTCATATTCATAATATACTGTTTATATAAAAAAAATATATACATTATTAATCTATTAACAATTGATTAAAATAAAAAATAGATCGCGCAACGCGCGAATACCCACTAGTATGTATACAATTCAAACAATATAGCCTCAGCCAATAAATGGATCATTTTTATACATCCCCATAATGAAAAATGAGCGACACTACATCTCTAATAAATTACAAAATCATTTTATTTGACAAACATCAGCTATTATCAATACCTCGGTCATGAATAGAAAAGATATTTTTATCAGTTTTGCTCAATACAATTAAATTGTTTTTGGAAGCTGATGTTATTCAATTAAGCATGCATAGTACTGGGACAAACATCCAAGAACAGAAGGTCACTCCTCTTAAGTTGGTCTTAACAAAAGTTGAAGCATTTCCGTAATACACCAACCAAGTTTATGGTGTGAAAGCTTAATCTTTGTTTCACTTCAATTGCTTTGGTATTATCAGCATATCTGAACATAAGAGTAAATCTCCGGTTTTTTTATCTATTAACTGCATTAATATTTTCTAGATCACAAGGACACTTGGCAACAAAAAACTGTGTAGACAATCTTTTAATGAAACACGTCAGGTGCCATTTTATACAACTGCAATATAAGAACAATGAATGAAACAAATTGCCCTCAATACCATCCATTCCCCTTTTTATGGGCAATGCATTTATTTCTTTTTGAATACTGAGAGTCCTGATCTGTAACATGTTGGTCTATACAGTTGTTTTTCAAAACTGATGGAAACAACAGTCTTGGGCAATAAAGGATACAATGTTGGTCTATATAGCTATTTTTCTAAAAAGATGAAAACAATAGTATATGGCAATGAAGGGGTCATTTCGTGTGTTGTCCATAATTTCCAAAAATAAGCATTGCATGTCCAACATAATTTCAATTCTTGCAAGACCATTGGTGTAATTTGAATATTTAGAAAATCAAAGTTGAGGGGGTTAAAAGAAGAACATAACATAAACCTCCAACAGGGTCAAAATTGGCAGTCTTGTGCTTCTGCATTGGCGCTTTGTTGTCGTTGACATTCCTGAAAATTTATTTTAATCAATAAAATCTAATACAATGAATCATGTAGTTATATATATAAATTATATCTATATGAATAGAAAACAATACCTTATTTCCTTCTGATCAGATATTTTATAATCTCCAGGTATTATCAATACCTCTGGTCATTCTTCAATTCCAACAACTAAAGATCAATGAGAAATCATCTTATTGTTTTTTTTACTTTCCAGAGACAAATCATATAAAATGAAAAGAAAAAGTAGGAAAAAGACATGAATTACAAACCATGGAATGCCTTTGCGCAGTATTTGAAATGGACAACAGCAGCTGAGAGAAGGGATTAAAATTAGAATTAATTTGAACTCATTGAAGCACGACATTTCACTATGTATTGTGGGCAGAATTGAATTAAAATTGCAATTGGAGGAGATATAGGTGTATTTTTAGCATATTCTCAGTATACAAGATACTTTCAATTAAAATAACTCATTTTGAAAGGTATTGTAGGATATTTTGAGATTTAACGAGGGGGTGGAAAACAAATCAAAGTTTATCAATAAAATATACTAACCTAACTAGAACTCCCAGCATACAGAATCATTGTTAATGAACAAGAACAAAATAAATCAAAGCATCGTTCTTCATACCAGAAACCATGAAAGATTGTCTGGATCCTGATGGAAACTGTCTCTTCTTTCGAGTTCTGTTCAACCCTTAACATACCTGCTGACACTAACACATTTGTAGCAGCCTTGAGGCGAACCACTTCTGCAGTACTCTATGCAACGACAGATGCAGCCTTAGCAGCCACAGCGCAGGCTAGAGCCACAGATCCACTACCATAGTCATGTTTCATTTTCCTTTATTGCATAACCATTAAATCCAACAAAATGAATAATTAAACACATATAACCATGAAAAACTCCCATGATTTTCTTGCCTAAACGTGAATAGATCATTACCAATTGCTTATAAATCACAAATTAAGGTTACACAATGAGTTAACATGACCACTAAGAAAAGATCAAACTTTAGAAAAGGAAGTTTTTGCAAACCTAGCATCCTTATCAGAAAAGAAAAATGAATTTACTAACCAAATTAGAAAAGAAAAATTGGGAACCTCAGAAGACACTTACAGAAAAATCACAAATGAGGCTAGTACCGAGGTCCACTTGAAAGCCGTCAAAGCACCAATTACCTTAATCGCTTCCCTTCAGTCAGTTTTGATACTACATGAAAAATTCATACTAAAAATAAGTTACTCAACAGGGACTATTGTAACATTTTTTTTAGGTGAATTTGATTCAGTAAGTTAGATATAATTTTTCAGGTGAATTTGAGTTCAGACTTCAGAGACTTACATTTCCTAAAGTTAAAAGGTTTTTATATTGACATAAGAGTCCTCTTTTCTACATACTCTAGTTGTTTCAGCTCTCGAGCTCTTTGACCCTGCCAGAACTGTGCAAGTAGAAATGCAAAACTAATATAACAAATTAAATTTGAAAAATATCTACTTGTTTCTAGTTTCAAAGATAAAACTTACCAACTGTGAAAATGTAACTGCTTCTCCTTCACAAGCCTCGCCACATGGGCTGTTCTTTATTGTCTGAAAAAGTTGAGCTTGACATTATTTTTAAGGGGAGGGGTAAGCGCTGGGAAAAAAAGAAAAAATAAATTACGTCCGATGGAGAATCGAACTATGCAGCACGCCGATTCCGCTCCGCTCCCCAAATGTTAACAAGTCTAAACGATACTCCTCTCAGACTGACAATGATAGATTGGTGTGGCAGAAAAACAAGAGAGGAAAATATTCAATGAAGGAAGGATACCTGGAGATTGTGAAAACCCAAGAGAGGCAAGCGACGGTCCAATCTTTTGAGTGGCAAGAGATATGGAAGAGGAAATCAATAAGTCCAAAGGTTAAAATCTTCTTATGGAGGCTGCTACATAAGGGTTTGCCTTTGGCAGTGAACATGCATGCAAGGATGCAGAATTTTCCTCCAACTTGCCAAAGATGTGGCTTGGAGAACGAATATGACATGCATTATTTTTTTTCTGTCAAACCTCAAGGCAGGTGTGGTTTGGTAGCAGCCTAGGGATTAGAGCTCATGAATTGCCTCTTGATGCTGCTCAAGCAGTGACTCAGGTGATGGGGGACCTAGATGAAGAAGGGGTACAACTATTTGCAAACACAATGTGGGAAGTTTGGAAGGAGAGGAACAAGACTAATTGAACATGCAAATTTCAACCCAAGGAATGTGATACAGAGAGCAAGGATAGAATCGTCAATGTCTAACATCATACAGACAAGGGCCACACTTAAACTGAATGTGCCAGAAAGGTATGATTTTGTTTCTGAAGGATGGCAGGTGCTCATAGATGCATCTTGGGAATGTGGAGGTAAGTCGGGAGGAGCCTACATAGTTTATCATAGAGGGGTATTACATTCAGTGGGTTTGCACTTTTTTAATGTGCATGATGCTTTTCACTCAGAGGCTGTGGCAATGGATGAGGCACTGACACATGTCATGGAATACATTCAGGTACCAATAAATGAAAGAATGCAGCTATACTCAAATTGTCTGAATTTAGTTGATGCAGTCAACCAACAAGACACATCTGACCTACCTTCTTGGAGAGCAACAAATCTAGTGAGTCAAATCATCACAAAATTGGAGGGGATACAAAACTTGATATCGGTTCACCATGTCAGTGTTAGGAAGTGTGTAATTTTCAATTTTTATGCTAATTACAAGTTAATTAACCAATTAAACATCACACACATAAAGATCTAGCACAAAAGCCATTCAACACACAAGAGAAAAGGGTTGGAAATATACCTCTCATGGTATCGCAACCAAGAGGCTCGTTCCAACGGCTTTGATGTCGGTGGCGTGCCCTCCTTCGCCTCCTAATCGTGCGCCTCGAGTCCACTAAGGAATTAACCACCTTCTCAACTAATTATGCTAGCAATTAGGAGAAATGAGACTAATTCCTAAGCTTTCCCTCTTCTAGTTAATTTTTCAATTAATTTTAGATGGGAAGCTTGCTCAACACATGAGCTAGAAGGTGGATTAGAGAAGAGAGAAGAGGAAGAAAAAATTCTGAAATTTTTCTTTCTCTTTGAGTGGGTTCGGCCAAGGGAAGAGGAGAGAGAGAGGTGTGGAGGCTTGGGTTTGCTTCCAAAGAACACCCCTTTATATAGGCCACTCAACTAGCTCTCATCCAAAATTGCATGGACAAAAATGCCCCTTGCCCTAGCCGCACCTACCAACCTCTTGGTTGGGTTGGGCCTCAAGTTTAGTTGAGCCCAACACTCTTCCATTTAATTGCACCTTACATTGGACATTAAATTAACCAATTAATTTAAAGCCCAATTAGCTCAAATAATTAAATGTGTTGATTATGATTAATTATTAACTATTTAATAATTAATATGGAATTAGTCAATGCATTAAATTATTTCTATATGATCTATTTGACTTAATTAATCATAACGGTCCATAACGGCATACGATTAATTAATCAACTTATCATATTTTGCAAAACCAATTGTTGCAAATAAATAATTAATGCACATGTGGTTAAACACCTTATTATGTGTGACCCTTTGAGGATTTATGCTATGTTGGACATGGAATTAAATCGCTATTTAATTTCAATAATCATAAGCGGTATCTAGCAACACGTTATGATTCCCAATTCACATAAATAGTGTACTGCTACAATATTTCAATCCTGCATAAGAGAATAATTAGTTTCTCTATTTTGATTCTTATGTCTCACGATATCATCGTATAATCCAAGATAGGAATGTGTCATTCTTGCAGATTATACGTTTCTTGATCTAGAGTTGATCGCTTAGTTGCGCACATACGATCCAACTCCATCAAGGGGCCCAAACAGATATCGTCACTCACTAAGTGAATTAATGAGGGACATACGGTTTTCTTGATGATTAGCTTTTCCCCGTACAATTCAAGAGAACATAAATAAAGTCCGTATAGCAGCCCTTATCGGGAATCAGCGGTAGACAATATTTATTGAACCTATCCTCATGTGGAAAAGATAAACATCTCAAACTTAGAACCAAAATCATAACGAAATAAACAATGACACATAACACAATCCATATGTTTATTTCGTTGGGTCAAGTCCTGTACTATGTTCCATAACATATACATATGCAATTAAGTTGGTAACTCTTTACCTATGATTTGTAGAACTTAATCATCACTTAACTTGCATACTAATCTTATATGATAATTAATGTTCCTTGTTAATTATCAAGATTATGGACCGTTTAGATTTATTATTGTCATTCTAAAGAATGATCCACAGAGATCTACAATTCAGATCCTCAACCTGAATGATCTGTCAATAATAAACCTATGAACAGATGATAAAATATCATCCAAAACATAAACTAATAATTAAGTCATTAAATTATTGACTCCTAGGACATAACTCCAACAGTCAGAAAGGAAGCTGTACATCAGGTGCATGGCTTAGCAAATTTGGCAAGAAGGTGTTCAATACGGTATAGAGGACAGCCGCATATGGTGTTGGAACAACAAGGAAGATTGATGAGGTGCATTGATGATCGGTACTTCCATAGTGTACAGGAGGAACCGCCATAATTTTTCTCATTTTAGTGTTTTTAAAAATCTGGTGCTCGTGTCAGTTTAATTTTGTTTTACTGGTATTGTAACTTAGGGAGTAGTATGTTATTTTCAATTTCTGTTTTCTTTTGTTTATTGCATTAGGATATTTTAGTGGAGTTTGTTTCTTAGCTTGTTTTAGCACCAGATTTTAGCTGTCATGGTAAACGCTGTGTAACTCTTTTGTTTAATGAAATTTGACCTACGGGTGATCATCAAAAAAAAAAAAAAAACGATACTCCTGCCGTATCTACTTTCGTGTCCTAAAATTTAAAAAATTTATGACAAATCGTTTGATCAACACAAATTATACAAAACGGCAAGAAAACCAATTTGTAACGATAAAAACTGCACAGGGTACCAAATGTATGGCGCTTAAAAACTGCCAAGAAAGACTCAAAAAAATCTAAAAAATGTTCACAATACTCACTGTCATACCTACTTTCGTTTTCTCAAATTTCAAAATTTTTCGACAAACCGTTTGATCAACAAAAATTATACAAAACATCAAGAAAACCAACTTGAATGATAACAACTGCACTGGATACCAAAATTATGGCGCTACAAATGTTATAACAGGAGCTTAATTCTAAACCAATACTAATGAATAAACATGATATGTTAGTCACTTAATCATTCTGTCAAACACTTTATAATCAGTTACACGTGCAACACACTTAAACCTATCTTACACACGTGGTAAAAGCATGAAATAGCTCTAAACCTAGTGCCTAGCCGTAGTAGAAATGTGGGCTACTAGATTCACATGAAAAAAATGGGTTAAAATGGTCAATAATCTCGGCCTTCTCTTAGGCATTTCAACAAACATGTGTTGTTCATGGTGAAACATGATTAGACATAGCTATTAATGCAAGAAGAAGCTAGTAAAACTTTGCAACTGCATTGTGTGAACGTTTAGAAGCCGAAATCAACTGTAAACATCATGTGTAAAATATGGAATGGTGTTAGGGGAAAACTTTAGCTATAAATAGAGGTGTTTGGTTCTTCAAATCCTCAAACCAAATCAAAACCACTTTTAAACGAGTTTAGAGAGTTTGAGAGAGCGAGACTGCGAGAGGGAGCTTGGGCAGGAGTGGGCTAGAGCGGGAAGGGTGCACGGTGTCTCCCCGAAAAGTTTGTCGTTAAGGTAAGACACTTTAGGAAAAAATTCAAATTTTCAGAGGTGTCGTGTGGCGGCTTGATTTAGGACACTTTAGAAAATATTTGTTACTGCTAGGACTGTTGTAGATTTCTCATTTATTTTCAGGATTATTAAGAAAAAGTTTCGTTGGTGGACGGTAGTCCTGTAGATATTAGTCCCACAACAATAGTGCAACAAAATTTGGTGTGTGTATAATGGTCGGAGGAGATAAAGGTCTTCGACTCTGCGCATATATAAGCGTTGTGAATTTGTGATAGGAACAGGGATTCTAAATATCTTCTAGCTAGTAATATCTCTCATGTTAAATAAATAGCAGTAGTGCCCGCTCAATGTGCGGGCAGATTTTAATATATAAAAATATTATTTGGCACAATATTATTTAGCACTTTATCACCTCTCCTATGTTAGTACTTCGATTTGTCTTGATTAAGCATCATGCATGAGACTCTATACATAGTACACATGACAAATAAAGATTCTTACTAAACGCCTGCATAGTACAACCACCAACAAATCCCACCAAGTCTGCGTAGTACACATGAGACTCTTAATAAAAATGACAAGCATGAAAAGCAAGTAGTATGAAGTAATGGAATGTCATTGCCAGAAGGATCATAGTCTAAAATTAAATTAAATCAATTTAATATTGATGCACCACTTAGCACTCATTTGTGCAATTGAGCTTCATTTAAACCAATAGTCTCAATTAACCTCATTGCATCATTAGCTTCACATTATCTAATATAGTCTCAACTAACTGCTCCAACAAGGTGAATTCCACAAATTATGCGTTAATTACCCACAACTGTTCCAACAGATATCAACAATTAACCCCAAATCAATACCTAGAGCTGATTGATTGCATACTAACTTGAGCCCAAGTTTCTCTTTGGGTTTTAATATTGACAATGATCTGGTCATATTTTTTCACACACTTTTTGTACTGTACCTTGATGAAATCGACAACAATCATGGCAGTCCGTTGGGGATTGAGTGTGTTCACAGGTGTAGCTCTCATCTCTTGTGTTACACCATATATATGCAAGACTGAAAGCAAAGGCCCCGCAATCATCTAAACAAGCGTAAAAAAAAAATTAAAAAGTGAGCTTATTGATAGTGTCACAGATTTTAAAAAGTGAGCTTATTGATAGTGTCACAGACTCACAGTGGTGCTTCTCTAACAACTGTTTGTATATATGCCCTAAATTACAAAAATTTTATTGTACCTCCCATATGTAAATATCACTTAAGAGAGTGCAAAATTTGTATCATTCTACGGTGCTATAAAACACAACTAATATGAAATTAACCCCGTAACTGAAACGTTTCTACCAGCCAGACCTTTTACCTGTAAAGTTCGATAAATATTCATGAAATTTGTCTATAATGTCTGAATTTAGAGTGCTTAGGATGATTCAGGATGGATAGCATTGGAATCTAAAAACCTCAACACTAATATTGTACGTTGCCATGCACCATTGTACTGGCATGGACATTCCAGCATTATAATTCTATAATATGGCTAACATACCTTGCCCTGCATGGTCGAGCAAACAGTAGATGCAAGCTGAATACCAGCACCAATACCAAGCACATTAAAAAGGGTAGATATGGCCTCTCCTTTCGCAAATAAGTCACTCAGGTTTCCCTCTTTTGCAAAAGATGAATAGATAGGCAGCATTGTTGCTCTAGCTGCCACCACCGCCATCCCCCGAGAACATGGTGATATTAAAATTTATTACATTTCACTTTTCCAAAAATTCCAAATTTCAATTTTGCACTTTTGTTCCAATCACTTGTCAATTTTAAGATCTATCCCTCCAAAATCAAATCCTGTAAGGTCTTCTAAAAGAGGCATGTTTGCTTAACTTGACTTTGTTTGAAGCAGTACTTTTTGATGATCATAAGATAGGTTCTATATTGAGAAATACTACAAGAACAATAATGATAAATTACTCAGAACAACCCCACTAAAAGCTGAACATAATCAAAAGGAAAAATTGGAATAACCGAATAAGAAACAAAAAATTTTACCTTGGCAAAATTTCCCAGGCCAGCCATTTCAAGCAAAAGCTGAGGGCATAATGGGGAAATAACCTCCAACCTAGTACCAATGTCATATAGCACATCGACTATAAAGCAAATTCAGAGAAAGTCCTTAAGCAACATTATTATAAGCAAAACGTTCAAACAGAAGAGAGGAGGAATTGCAGCATTGATTATATTTTATAATCAACAGTTTTAAATAGGTCACACCCACAAAAAACAAACAATTTATCTATATCAAAGGAGTAATCAACAAATGAGATTCAAGAAGCTAAAATACAGCACTATGGATCACAACCAGTATAATCATGTACGAGTAAGTAGATAGTATACCAAGTATACGCCATGTCTTAGGCCTTTGGCCTTGAGAAAAGGGGTATCTGACAGGCACTGACTGAACATAGAGCAATTACAATATATATTATGAAGTAAAAAGTCAAAGTTGAACAAGGCAGCGACTTACATTTGGAGGAATAGGTTCTTGAGATGTGCTCTGATATCCTTGAGAAGGTGGGATAACTGCACGGAGTATACCCCTACTTTAATTGACTTCACAGCTGCTTCTATTCCTGGGATGACCTACAAAATGTTTTCAAAATTATAAATAAATAATTGAAATCTTGGATTTAATGACATCAATGGGGTTCAATAGGATGTTATACATAAATTAACAAAACACTGAAAATATATGCATAGCATTTGACAGGCTCAACATTGAACACATGCTGACTGGTACCAAACGATTTCAAGATTTACTTGGCTTGGAATTAAAAATCTATAGAAGTAATTAAATCCCTAAAATAATGTGTTCGAATGAGTATAGTTTTCTTCTCCTTGTCTCTTACATAATAAGATACTAAGATAGTGATGTCCACATTCATTCAAAACCTACCATCAAAGAATCTATCCCAATTCTTCCTAACCTAAGTACATAACCTAAACTTAATTTCAGAAGACCGAAAGTATTCACAAATCTAAAGCTAAAAAGCTAAATAAGCATATATTCATGTATTTCTATAATCCAGAAAATTTTATTGATGTTGTTATGGACTTCATAAACTCAGTAGAGATAGCATCGTTTAGTTGTGCTAATTTTATTGATGCTGCTTGGGCTCTGATGTGACCTTTAAGATTCAAGTTGCTTCTCATTGTAAATGCAAACCATTCACTGAGGCTCTGAACCTGCATACACAAAAAAAGTTACATTTGTGCCATTGGTGAGTACAGACGATGTATTCCCTTTTTGAGTTTCTTTTCCCTAAATATAGGAAGTTCCTAACACTTAAACATGAGAGTAACAAAGCCCGTCATTTATCCTCGTAGCTCATACTGGCATGTGCTTTCCATCTATGGATGACCAGTGTACTGCCATTTTTGCACACTTCAGCAAGTACATGGTTTGGATTTAGGCCATGATGACTTAAACTCTTCAAATGTACTCATGGAAACAAATTAAATATACCGCCATGGTACCCAAAAATAACATTCAAATAAATTTGTGACTAAAGTAGAAACCTTAAATCCTTCATGTCGTAACTATATCATCAAACAAATTAAAGTAGTCAGTAGAAAATACAGTAGCCATCATTTACTTTAGACAAAACAAATCCATGTTCCTTTTATATACCAATTCTAAATCAAATTTCACGTTTTCCTTATAATAAGTCAATATCCACTGAGGGACCTACATTTTCTAAGTTGGGCGGTTTGTAACTTTTGTTTTTACACTTTGGTCCTTGTTCTTATAGTAATTTGTGGTTATATTGTTTTTAAAAGAGATATAACTTAATACTAATGAAGAACAAACATGGCTCATTATTTACCATTTAAACCCTGCATTATTTCATATTTATATTATGGCCATTTCAAGCTACAGAGAGGTAACATACCTATTCACCATATCCCACAACCATGGTACCATATGAAGTAACTAAACTCGTGTGCAATTTTATCGCCACTTCTATAGAGCAAATCATCAGGATTGCAGCAACAATATTGACATAGTCACTATGGCCCGTCAGTGTGGAGATAAAATAAGGTTTGATTAAGATATTCCATGCACCTACATGACCAACATATTGCACATTACCAGGTAGAATTTTGATATTTTATGGAGTAATACCTGAATATTGCATATTCTTTTGTAGTTATGAATTGCAACCATCATTTAGGGGAAATCAAGTTCCAATCGATCTCCAATTCCATACAGCAACTGCAAATGGTACTACGATTCTTAAAATTGCCCACACATTGCTTTAGCTTCGCACTACGATTCACCTAAGATTCAAACAAAAAATAAAACAAATCAATGAAATCACAACCAATTAAAAATTCATGGCCGCATCTAGCAAAGAACAACACAAATCAAACAAGAGAGGTTATCTTACCCGCTTCTTCTTTGCGAGGTCGATAGGAATCGAAGCGGGAGCGGAGGCCATGGCATCCTAACCCTTCTTCGTTTCCGATTTCAGAAACCCTAGAAAGCGAGTTAGAAACAGAAAGAGTAGGGGAGGATATCGGGCGATTTTTGCTTTTGTGAGAATGCGAGCAGCGGTCACAACTCGCGAGAGAGAAGGCTAGATAGCGAAACTGGGTTGAGGCGGCTGATTTAGGTCATCGTCTGTGAAATTTATGCCAAGGATGGGGCGTCGTTTCCTTTTCTATCGATAGGGGAAGAGAGGAGAGAGCAGGGGTAAGCGGGGAGAGCGAATGCGAAGGGGTGAGATCTGACAGGCGGGTGTTCGGAGAGAGAGCAGGCGGGGTGAGATCTGACAGATTGGTGTTCGGAGAGAGAGGATGGAAGACTGGAGTCTGGGGGGTCGGCGGGGTACAAAGTGAGAAGGAGAGAGATCGTGGAGAATTATCTAAAAACCCTAAGATTGATATCGCTAGGGTGAGGGGGGGTGTGTTTCCTTTTCTGAGAAGGAACGGAGCGACGGGAGGAAAAGAAAAGTGGAAAAAAGATTAAAAAAGCGCAGAAGACGGAATTGAACCGTCGCACGCCAGCGAACGAAGCAACGCGCTTTACCAACGCACCGCCTAGACAGTTCGTGTTAAAAGGTCGACCTTTTAATATTATATTTAAATCTAAACCGTAGATCATAGTAGATTAACAAAATCAATGATCCATATTTGATATTAGAGGGGTGTAACTCCCTTTTAGCTCGAAGTTTATGCCTGTTCTACTGATGCTTTATAAGTAGTGGAGATGTAAAAATTTTCTCGGTAATGAAATATTATACGAACAAAGAGGATCGTCTGTGGAGATCCTGTTGAACAGTGGCGGAGGCGAGCAGCGACTTGGTCTAACGAGTTAGAAGTCCAATTGAAATGCCGAACATATTACAAGTTTTCATTTACAACTGCGACAGCGGGTTAATATTTAGGCAAATTCATCATTTCACGTCTTTTTTTTAAAATTTTCTAGCAAACATTTGCTCATATTATTTACTACTGCATGAGTATTCTATTTTTCTGTTTTGCTCCCTGATCGAACAACAGTCTTTTATGGGTGTGTTTGGTTCACGCATGAACTAGGGATGAACAAGGGAGCCACGAACAACATTTAGTTCGCGCCTAGTTCATGTCTAGTTCTTGAAAACTGAGGAATTAGGGACGAGGGAAGATGTTCGTGAACAGCCTAGTTCATGATGTGTTTGGTTCGCGCGAACTAGGGCTTTTCACGAACAGCCTGTTCGTGGTGGTATCCAAATACACCCTATATTACATGATGAAGAGAGATAAGGAAAAATGAAGTTCAACATACTAGATTTTAATCAGCAATAGTCTTTTATATATTATTACTACTGGTAATTGCGAGAAGAATAAACTCGACAACTTTATTTTTTTCAACATCATAATTCTATAAAGAAATATAACCGAACTTAAAATCTAGTACAGATGGTTAGTAACTCTGCCATTAATCCTAAAGGTAATGGGTTCAATTAGCGTTGGACACGGAAGAAGAATAAATTCTAAACTCGCATACAAGTACACCGGATATTTATTGTCCATACAGAAACAGAAACAGAAGATCCGAACTGCGCGAGTTTCGAAGACCGTACCCATAAGGCGATAATGCGCCACGACAGACAGGACAACTCAAGAGCTCCCCATTACTACGTGTCGTGCTTTTAGGAAACTTAATTAAGCGGCGCTTCCGAATCCTTGAACAAACACATTCTGCTGAGATCCCATCAGAACCGTCCGATTAGGGCACTTGATGAGCTTATCATGACTCGCAGGACATGGTACCCCCGAAATTTTGCCATAGCGCCACGAAGCAATTGGCGGGAACATTTCCCAATCTACCCGCCCTCTCCAGTTTCGGACCGACGGCCCAGATTTGCAGCGATCCTCTCCACGTTCCATCGCACAGATCTCAGAGCATCGCACCTCATATTTATTTCTTTCCCTCTTTTTTGTTCCCATTATTTTGTGAAAAGCAAACCAAGAGGCGAAAGAGAAAACGATAAATAAATAAATAATTTGGAGAGAGGCGAGAGAGGTTTTTGCTGATAGATCTGAGAAATCGCAAGATCGGGAGCTTCTCATCTTATTTTCACTCGATTCGAAGTTAGATCGAAAGGTTTTGTACTATTTTCTGGTTTTATCTCGATTTTCCCTTTTACTTTGCAAGGAAATTCAACTAAAGCCGAACAAATTTTGCTCTATTTTATTTCTCCATTGTTAGGTACGTGTTCCTAGGCAAAGCGGTGAGCAAGAACTGTATACCTAAAAGTGTGACCTCAATTTGTTGTTAAACGACGAAAAATGGAAGATCCGATGGTTATTGATACCGTCACTGAAAAGGCGCCTCAGAAACAGCTCAAGCGAAAGAGACAATCTCTTAGCTTAAACCTCTTAAATAACAAGGAAGCCTTGATATTGGAACATCAGCAAGAATTGGAAGGGTTATTTGCATTTTATAAAGAGGTTTCGGGTTTGGCGGTAAATCTTGATAACCCCGTCAATACAAATTCATTGATCGCCGGATTGTTGGAGGAGAGAGCTGTTTCCTTCTCCAAATTGGCTGGAGAGATATTCGACAAGGTGAAAGACAAAGACGGGATGAGCTTGGCGTCCGTGAAAAGCTCAGTACTTTTGTTGGGGCAGAGAGCTATGTATGGTACTTCTAAAGCTGATGCTGATGTATTAGAGGATGAATCTGATTCTTGTCTATGGTGCTGGGAGGTAAGAAGCAAAATAAATAAGCATAATGCATCATATTATTATGCACTAATTCTGACAAAACGAGGGTAATGAGTAAGAAATATAGAAATAAGGTTAACATGTAATATTTTTATGACCTAAAGTGATTATTTGTGTTTGGTAATTATGAAAGGTTGGTCTAATGATTCTGCAATTGTTTATTTTGAACTATCAGACAAGGGATCTGAAGCTGTTTCCTCTAAGTGTACGTGGGGTATTAAGTACAAGGCGACTTGCGAGGAAAAAGATTCATGAGAGGATATCTGCTCTTACTGGTAACAGCTGTTTATTGGAAAATAAATTACACTTTATCTTTGAGATTTAAAATGCCCGAAGGCTTCATTTATGTAAATTTTATTCGAAACTATCGCCAGAACTACCAAGTGAACTCAATTCACCTTGTGTTATTTATTTCGTTCCAATCACTGCAGTACCTTTTTGCAGTGCTATTGTTTTTTGTTCCTTTTCAAGGCAACTTTTGTACAATATCAATATGTATAATGTGTCGTTTGATTACAAATAATTGTTTCAAAAGTTTGTATGGAACATCAAATCGGCATGTTTAAGTAAAAGAATGGCCTGCAAATCAAATCATTGAAAATGTTTCTTGTATCTGACCTTTTATTTCCTAAAATGCAAGCAAAGTAGTGTTCCTTGGTCTTGGTTAATAAAGAGCGACAAACATCATTTGGGCTTTGATGTAAATTGGGAAGGGATAATGCAAATGATTAAAATTTAATATTTTGTAAAACAACATGTGATCTGTGTGTTTTGTTTGCGTATGCAATATTTCTCCTTTACCAGAGTATCTGTCACTATACATTTCACAGGAGTAGACATCTTCATCTTACATTTTGCACTAAATTCTGCTTCTGTTTTCGATTTTAGCATATATGTCTGCACTGGAGAACTCAGAGGATGTCAACAGTCAAGTCAGAGCTTTATCAAATCTTGGCAAAGTACTTAACTTGGAGGGAATTCGGTCTTTGGTAGAGAAGTTGAAAGAAAAGAAGAGTTCTGAAATGTATAGTGACTAGCCCTTTTTTTTGTCTAATCTTTTATTTGTTTTGAATTAAATGAAGCTTTTAATGTAATATACTCTTTTGGCAGGGCTGAGAAAGAGTCTAAACTGAAGGAAAAGGAACTGATAAAGGAAATGGAGAAAAATAAGAGGAATGCAGAGAAAGAAAAGACCAAAATGGATCGCCAGATTCAGAAAGAAAAGATCAAGGCTGTAAGCTCCTCACCATTTTAACGTCCTCTTTAGTTCATTCTCTCATATAAAATTAAGATAACTTCTTTAAATATGGAACTGGATACTTGGGAAAATATTTATGCAATTTATTGCTTGGGATGCTAACTTTTATCATATCCATTTTTCCATTTTGATATGGTTTCTAGTCCTTTACTAATGTATGTTTTGCTTTCAATATGGTTTCAATGCGGATCCTTTCATGTCAAACATTTTGCTAAGTTTTCTTAAAAAGAACAAAAGAAAACGGATATCGCTAAGAGGGTAAGCAGAAATACATAGGCAAAGTTCTCTATGTATCATTGTGCCTAATAAGGCAATTTGAATGTTGTAATTAAGGGCAAACTTAAATTCAATTTATCATGTGGATATATAGTTTAGAGTCTCTTAACAAGTTATTTGTTCAAATGTATATGCCTCTTAATTTTTAAAATTATTTTTTCTTATGAAATTGTAGGAAAAGGAACAAAAAAGGATGCAAGAAGAGGCTGAAAAGGAAGCAAAACGACGTGAGAAAGAGGAAGCTGAGCTGAAAAGACAATTGAAAAAACAAGAAGAAGAGGCTGAAAGAGAACAAAAAAGGCGTGAGAAGGAAGAGGCTGAGCTGAAAAAACAACTTATATTAAAAAAACAAGCGAGTGTGATGGAGCGATTTCTTAGCAAGAGTAAAAAGCACAATAATGAGATGGAACATTCAAAGAATTGTTTATTAAAGAAGGAAGCTATGGATGATTCAACTAAGAAGACAGAGGTGGTTCTTGGTGCTGCCACATTATCTATGGATAGTGCCTTTTCTATTGGAGAAAACCTATCTTTGGATGATATTTGGAGGTTACTTTTGTCCTTTTTCTATGGTTTCATCAACAATACTTGATTTCAAGGGCATCATGTCAAAAAAATTCCATTAGTTTAGCCAGATATGATTGGTATATGTCATTAAATTTGAAAAGTTTTCCTCATCTATTGATAAATAACGTTTTTATGCCTTTAGATTGATGATGAAATTAAGTTAAAAAGTACAAATTACTTTAACATGAAGAAACTATAGCTTAAAACACTGACAGCAGTCACTCAAATAATTGAATTACAAGAATTGTGAATGCGTATGTTTTTATGTTGGAAATGTGGTCCATTTCATCAGACCTAACTACTGATTTTGCAATATTTAGGTCTCATGTTACTGGGTGGAGAAAGCTAATGTCTAATAGCAAATTGAATCGGTGGGGTTTTAGGCGCAAGCCCAAGACAAATGTGGTTAAAGAATTGAAGTTACTGGGAAGTGAGATTTTGGAGGACATGACATGCACAAAAATGGATACAACTGATCAGGGACAAGAGCAGCATTATAATAAAATTCTGGATGACATGAAAGCATCAATTTCTGATGAAGTAGATGTTCAGAGTAGCCATGTGTCGACAATCCGTAAAGTGAAGAAGAAACTTTTACAGTTTGATAAAAGTTATAGACCGGCATATTATGGCACTTGGAGTAAAAAGAGGTAATTTTGTTTTAGATATTTATCTTGCCAATTTTTACTTCTACATTGTGACTTAGAACAATATTAACCACTGATAGATAGAACTATTTTGTTTTATTTACAAATAACTAATGACATTCCTTATTTCTGACAAGCATATGCAAGTACTAGGGTGTTTTATTGATAAACTTCATCAATTTAAGAGTTCACTGATCACTAATGATTCATCCTTGAGCATTGCAGTTCAGTGATTGGGCCAAGACACCCTTTCAAGATGGATCCAGATCTGGACTATGAGGTGGATAGTGATGAAGAATGGGAAGAGGTTAATATTTAGGGAATTAGAAGAACTTTCTATTTGTTATATGTTATCTGTTGATTCACTTATTAATTTGCAATTTAAAATTTACTTTAGGAGGATCCTGGTGAGAGCCTGTCTGACTGTGAGAAGGATAAGGAAGAGGAATTAGAGGAAGAAAATTCAAAGGCTGAAGAGGAAGATAGTGAGGACAGCTTTTTTGTTCCTGATGGTTATCTATCAGAAGATGAGGTAAAATTTGATTTCTGAAGCAAGTTTGTACTATAAAAATAATTGGAATTTGGTCCCAAGTACGTGTTATACTGGCCTGGTTTCTTAAAAAGTATTATCATTCATTTATTCAGTGGGAAAGTATTAATTTAAATGTGTTTTTTTTTTTTGGTTCTTTGGAGAAATCTAAGGATTGTTCTTTAATCTTTTGCTAATAATAGATAGAAATTAGAAAGTGTTTTTCATTAATAATTTGATCTTTATTTGTGATTACACAAGTTTCTAAGGACTGTTTGGTGGTTGAAGATTTTCATTGTGTAACTGAGTTTGGAGGGTATAACTAAAATAGTGGGGACCTCGTAGGATTGCTGTTTAAAGTGCTAGGTAAACCAAGAAAATTGTTTTATTTTGGTGCTCTATGAATAAAACCCTGTTAGTTAATACAAGTAGATAAAAGCCTTCAAATAATTTGGGATATTTCACCACTAGATTCATGCTCTCTAAACATTATGAATCAGAACAAGATTTTCCAGGTAAGTATTTTCCCTGTAGCTGAAGTTACAATATCAAAACTAAGTCTTCAGGGGTTGAAGTGTTGAACATTTTTGTATGTTCAAAATATACAGAGCTAGTGGACTGAACATATCCAAAACTTACCATCCAATTGATTTGCTTGCAGGGAATTGAATCCAGATCCCAATCAACCGAAGAAGAAACTGCTGACTTTAACACCAAATCAGATTTTGAAAGTGAAGAAATTAAGGCTTTCTTTAAACAACAAAAAGTGCTGCACAACCTGACTGAACAAGCCTTGAAAAAGAGCCAGCCTCTCGTAATTTCCAACCTAAATCATGAGAAATTGGATCTGCTAAACCAAGGTCTGACTGGCATGGACAAGTGGGAGCAGGTTTGCATGCAAGCACTTTGCCTGCGGGTTTGGCCTGGTGGTGTTGCTATTGACTTGCCTGTAATCCAAGGTGCAGCAATTGAAGACGGAGTGGTTGCTGAGACAAATGGAAAGACTATTGGTACACCATCAGCTTCTGTCGGGGCAACTATCTTGGATTCTGACATGCCTGAATTTGTAAGTTCTATTTTTCATGTATGCCTCTGGAGGATAAGTATTTCTAAGCCCCTTGGAACCTTGCACTCTTTTTGGCTATAATTAATATTGTACCAATATTCTGCTGCCTTACATGCATTGTAACCAACTTGTGAAACATGTAATTTAAGCAGTTTCTAAATGGAGAAAGGGACAAAGGACTTCCTTTTCTATATTTGGTGTTGCAATATTCTGTCAAGGTGCATTGGAAAATGCCTGAAAGTTGCACCAATCACCTTAAATTTGGTGTTGCATGTGCAATAAGATAAAACATGAATTTGATTTAATTTTAATATTTTTAGGTCCAATTGATCCAATCTTGCCCCCATGGGTTGAATAAGGTGGTTGATTTGTTGCAAAAAACATTCACAAGTGTTTCCAAGGCACAACTGAGAAATAAAGTGCGTGAAATTTCGAAGTTTGTTGATAATCACTGGGAGGTAATTGTTAAAATATTATTCTCTCTTTCATATTCATATGCTGACATGTATGCAGTCTTTTAATGTATTTGACCAGTGGCTAAGTTTTCCATTTGGATCTTGCTTTTTATAGGTTAAGAAAGAGGTCTTGGATGCCCTTGGGTTACAGGCTACTTCTCCAGGTATCTTAATTCTCTCTCTCTCTCTCTCTCTCTCTCTCTATATATATATATATATATATATATATATATATAGACACACTATATTTTAACATCATAAAAGAAGATGTACTGCAGGAGTTTCTACCTCTGTACTTTTGCCCAAAAAGTATCTTGATATTTGTTTATTTTTCTTTCAAGACGATCTGGCTTATCACTTTTGCTTCTTTGTTTATAGAGAAAGCAGGAGGAAAGCGAAAAGGTATAGCACTATATTTCTCTAAGCGGTGCCTACCACCTGAAGGGAACCACATCAACATCTCTGAAACAGTACCCTTTTCGTGTTCCAAATCTGGAGTCGTCCAAGACCAATCCAACGGCCAGCAATCCAACATCCAATCTCAGCCCTCAATATGATTTCACTTGTAACTCTTTGAAAATAATTATGTTGAATTATTTTGTGGTACTTTTTGGTGTTGTACAGAGGGGCTTTCCAATGTTGTCAAATTTTGGTTGTGATTGATGGATATGCTTAAGGTCAGGTTACCCAAGAGGAGTTGATAGCTTATATGTATGTTTCTTTTGTCGTGGAAATCATAATAACTTTGTATCTGACCTAATTTTTGTTGATGATCCTGACTCTCTTTTAAACATTACTAGGTAATAACTTTGCTATTATCAGAAAGATTGTGTAGTTGCTATCAGTACTTTATTCTGGCAATATTTGTAGTATACATGGTGCTTGAAAAAGCGTGTATATACGAGTTTTAAATTTAATTTTTTTTTTGTTGAAATAGTATGTAGCAAAATAGCGATGCAGCTGTCCAATTGCATTTAAACTGGACTACTGTAACTCCGTTAGCGCTATACTATTGAAACTCTAGTCATATTGTTACGGGGAAGCCATTAAACTGGGCAAGTGGCATGATTATTTGGGCCCCTTTTTATTTTAGTGGCCATTGTAGTTTTATTTCATTTCGAAAATAGGGCCTTTTTTGGTTTAAAAAAAAATCGGAGCTGATAAGGATCATCCCCGATTTCTATCATCCCCATCATCCTCAAAACGCGTTTTTCATTTTTAGAAAATGCGTAATTACATTTTCGGAAATAAATCCCCCTCATTCTCATCCATCATCTCCTAAGATTAGCGTCTCACAGAGCGAAGGAAGATAGCGACATAGAGGGGACCGGGAGGGAGCGAACACAGCAAAAGAGAGGGAGCGAACATAGTTATAGTTGATATATTTAACAGTTCTACTTATATACATAAAGTATCTACTTATATATATAAAGGTTCTACTTATATATATAAAGGTTCTACTTATATTCATAACAGTTCTACTTATATATATAAAGGTTCTACTTATATTCATAACAGTTTTACTTATATATATAAAAGTTCTACTTATATATATAAATGTTCTACTTATATTAATAATAGTTCTACTTATCAGTATTATAAATAAAGACCCGTGGGAGTCCGGTTAAAAAAATTTTAGAAACAGTCGACACGGCATCTGCGCCGTTAGTTTATTTCCTGCGATCCGTTCGGTTCATTTGCTCTTCTTATTTTCTTTTTCTTCCGATCCACCCTCCCAGTCTCTATTTTGTGCTAATCGGAGGCCCTCTTTCACTTTCCTTCTCTCATCCTCCTCGGCTCCTCCAGTAGAATTACCTCATCGTCATGTTAGGGCCTCGCATCCTCGCTCCGATCCTCCTCAGTCTGCCCCAAACCTCTTTTAAGCTTGCCCCAAAAACTAGGGTTTGTCGCCGCACCTTTGTTTCCTCCTCTTTCTTCTTTCTCATCAACAAATAAAATTCCAAATAATATGTGATCGGCAAAGAAAGAGCAAATTGTGTTTCCTTTGCTCCGCACTTCTTCGCTCTGCTCTATTACCCTTCTTCACACCATTTGTCGGTTTCAACTGCCTATCCCTCACCTCATTTCATTTCTCAGTGAGACAGTTCCTTTTCTTGCAATCCATGGCTAGATGCACGAATCCCAGTTGCTTGATTCTAACAAGGCAAGCTTTAACTTTTATTTTAAACTTTTTTTCATTTTTTTTATCTTTATCTTTGAAGCTGGGTATTTGTTTTTGTTAGCCTCTTATTTTAAAAATATTTTTTTCTTTATTGTAATTGGTCATTCTTTTATCGAAGTCATGGAACGATCTCTATTAATAAATGATCAGACCTTTGCAATTTAATATTTTACCCTTTTAACCTACATCGTTTTTGTCAAAATATGAATTTTGACTCTCTCATCAGGTTTTGTTTTCATCATGAATTTCTCAATTTATATATGCAATGATATTATTGATAATGCTAATAAAATATAACGTTCTAACTATTTAGGAGTTTACATAATGTATTAATAAGATTAGGGGTCGTATAATCTGTTTAATTGTTATTCAGTTCATTTAATGTATAATTTGCTTGCTAAGACTGTTGTCAGGGATCTTGGTAAGTTCGGCCATATGAGATTGACTGATTTCATGTGCAAATTCCACTGGTAAATGGTTGGTTCCATAATTTCTTTTTTTATTTATCGGTTGCTCAGTTTGGTACATACTGTACCAGTAATGATGTATCTCCAAATCAGCTGGTAGTTGGTATGAGCGGGGTTTCTATTTTTTTTTCTCTTTTATTTGCAAGATTCCTAAACTCATTGACAAACATTTCACAAGTTTATCTCTGGATAAAGCACAGAAATGCATTTATGATCTAGACCGAGAATATTGTGCTAAAGAAGAGTAGGAAGATCAGGTTGCTTGAAGTATCTGAAAAATCATATGTTTCCATTCATAAAAACAATTTCATTACCAGACTTTATCCCTTACTGAAATTATTAATTTTTTTTTGGTGTTGTTGGTCCGTCATCATTCATGTAACGATGAGACAACCTTCTCAGGTTAGTAACAATATTAAATATAGAGGTTTGCTTTTTTTTAATCTCACTTTAAATTTACCTTCCTGATGATTAAGCGCTTTTTTATTCCCATAATTTTACCGGTAAGCCTCTGAAGTTTATGTGGTAGCCTTTGATGGTAAGCATAATAAATAGATTAAGATCTCAAACCAATTGCTATCAATACTGATTATTAATATTAATTGCAAGGTGGTTACTTTTAAAAAATGAGAAAATATATGGTAAAGTTTGTTGTGAGTGCATATAAAAAAGAGAAATACCAATATTCTTATACGTTTAAGAATATAATTTTGTTTAAACTTCTTTTATATGTTGATTTTAATTTATTTTTTACTATATTATACGATTTTGATATGCTGACTTAATTTAATTATTATTTATTATGTTTATAACCAATCTAAAAAAACTAAAGGGATCTATCTAGAAGGAAGGCATTGAATTTGGTCTCTTCAGTCCAAGTCATTATTGTTTTAAATATTACTTTAAATAAGAATTAAATGTTTTAAAAAACCAAAGAGTCAGGACAGTTCATATTTTTAAAATTTAATAAAATTTAATGCTTTGAAAGTTTTATAGTCATCTTGGTTTCTATATATAAGTGTGTGTGTGTCTCCAGAAAATTCAGTTTTTTATGCTAAACAACTGCGAAATCTGAAAAAGAGGGTGTTTTTTTTTTAGGAGTTATGATATTATATATTCACATAAATTAACATAATTGATGATCTGATTATTATCTTTAATTTTTTTTGTACAGTTATATACATTCGAGCACTGTTGATAAATCTCTCAGCTTAGTGATGGAGTTCATGCCGGCCGTCATCCATACGAGGATATTTAAGATTTGGCAAGCAATTGATTCGAAGAATGGTAGTGTGTGGGGGAATGAATTTTATTTTAATGGTAGTGTGTGGGGGAATGAATTTTATTTTACTGGACGAAGAGGTATATCATTTTGTTATTATATTTATCTTTGTTTGAAATAATGATATGATTTGATCGTTATCGTTTTGTGATTGAAATGATGATCCTATCAAGAATGGACAAAAAGTTCATAAAAATTGTGATTTGAATCTCAATTTCTTAATTACACTCCAATTTTTAATTGTTTTTCCATTAGTGTGCAATTCTCCCGCTTTGCATATATAGTCTGATATACTATATCATATATGCCGAGCGCTCTCTCTTACTAACAGATTGACACTGATAGCACAGAATTATGCAACGTTAGAAGTCATAACTGATATAAAACCATTGGAGATACACTGACAAAACAACTGTTCCTAGACCAAAATTTAATTTCTTCAAAAATCAGCAACAAGTAACCCACAACGCAGAGATGGCTATTGGCAGTGCCTGATATCAGCAAGTAACCCGCCACACATTAGAAAAAAGTGCTATTTAATGCCTAAAATTTTAAATAACTAATAGCTTTTCCTTGATCCTAGCAGCTTTAGTTCTCTTTCACATCACAGCCTATTCTTAACAAAATGCCAGATGTAGAAGACTCCAAACTTTTACCCGTTTTCTAGAACATTGGAAGGTGGATTTGAAGAGTGCAGAATTTTTTCGTAACATTGGAAGGTGGATTGGCGTGGCTAATTAGATGGTAATGTTATGTAATATTTTTTGTATATAAATTCTCATCCATATCTTTGGATAATGTCCAATGGTACTTTTTTTCTGAATAAAATGGCAACGAGCCAGATAATGTAATTTGTAATTCCAACCATCCTTAATATATGCAATTAATTCTTTTTTTCCCCTCTTTTTATTCTTTTGTCTATTATTATTGGGAGAAATTACTACAATCTTTAATGCAATTAATTACCTTTTTGCATAATCTAATCCTACCTATATCATTGTTTGAGAAATTACAGTTTTGTGCCTCACCCAATAATCATGCAAATTATAATCAATTTATTTTGGACTGAGAAAAATAGAGGAAGTCAGGATCGAGCGAAGCTCGATGTGCCCCTCTAGTATATATAAAGGTGAGAAAGTTTAATATGCACTATAGTACATAGAGCTTTTTATGCACCGCGGATTTTTTTTAAGATATTTTTTGTAAATTTACAAATCTAATTTAACTAATCTAATATACATATTGAAATCTCATAGTAAATCAAATTTTACAATTTTTGAGATTTTATTACTATTTTTTTCGAATTTTTTAAAACATGTCATTTTTTGAATATTGTAAATAGTATAACATTCCAAAAATGGCATGTTTTAAAAAATTCGGAAAAAATAGTAATAAAATTTCAAAAATTGCAAAATTTGGTTTGCTATGAGATTTCAATATGTAGATTAGATTGGTAAAATTAGATTTATCAATTTACAAAAATACCCCTGTCAAAGTCCGCGGTGCATAGAAGGCTCTATGCACTACGGTGCACATTAAACTTTCTCTATAAAGGTTATAGTTAAAATGTATAATTGTTCTCCTTCCCCATCTCTCTTCTCCTCTGATGCGCTCGTCCTCATCCCCTTTTCTCTCTGGTTCGCTTTCTCCTCACCTCTCATCCTCTCCTCTGGATTTCTAAAAAAAGAACGAAGAAGGAAGGAGACCGGAGATAAAGATGCGATGAGATTAATGCGTTTGGATGGGGGATGACGGAGATGATACAAGAGAGGGATGACGCGTTCAGTTATTAACGCTTTTTGATATGGGGATGATGGAGATGATACGGAAGAGAGGATGATGTTAAGCAATTCCGAAAAAAAATTTCAAAATTGCAGAATTTTTTATGAAGGAAACTGCCAGTTTTGGCATGAAGCTTGTATTTTTTTTTGTTTTACCTTGAGAGTTGAGTAAAGTTTGAGAAAGATCATATTGAAAAAAAAGAAGAGGTGATTTTGGGTAAATCTCTCATAACATTAAAATCTCTCCAAAAAAAAAAATTGTGCATTTTCATGAGCATGGGTTCGTGAAATTTAGTTCCTGGGACCTTCAGGGCAGCTGCTTCGAGCAGCAGCTAATTTTCTCCGCACAACATTAATAGACGTTATTGCCCTCTTACTACCCAATTACAATTTAACCTTATGTTTGAATGTTTGAATTTGCATTTAAACTATTTGTGATTTGTCATATATAAGTCCACATTATTTAGATTAGACTATGTATCATATACATCACGCCACTAGAAAATATATTTGATGAATTTTCTCACACTGAATTTTTTTTCCTTTTAATTTCACTAGCAACTTTGGATAAAATAATTTGTTATATACTTTTATTTGACTATAAACTTGATTTTTCCTCAAACTCATACTTTATATAATTTTAATTGATTGCATTTAATTAAAATATTATAAAATATAGTATTGGAAATTTGGAATATTATATTTAGTTAGAGGGGCAATTCTGTCCACAAATGTTGTACCAAGAAAATTAGCTGCTGCCCGAAGCAGTGGCCGACCTTCAGCAATTTTCGGGTTCCAATGTAATCAATTAATCTACATTTCTGATTAAGCAAACTTGCTTGTTCAGGTATGATTTAAAGGTAAGTGATTAATCTACATCGGGTCGCCGACGTGGCACCCAATTCTGAAAAGAAAAAGAAAAAAAAATTCAACTAAGAAAGGAAAAACTAAGTTTCCGACAATTTAATCCTAAGGCTCCGTTTGGATGGCTTCTTCCCGGAATAAGGAATAAGGAATAACCACTTTTTATCAATAAATTTATTTCTAACCATCCAAATTCTTCACAAAAAGTTACATACTTCCCAATAAATTTATCCATTCCCAATAAATTTCTTCCCTTATTCCTTCTTCCTACCTTATTCTCAACGCATCCAAACGGAGCCTAAGGCAAGCAGATGACGCTCAATGTCAAAATTACGCCACGTTAACTTAAAAGCAGCGAGTGCTTGCTTCATGACCTCTCACATTAGTAATCATGATTATTAAATTCAAAGCAAAAGAGAAAACAAATAAGTAATAACTAAACCCGCTACACTTTTTTTTTTGCCAACTATAAATTTTTGTTAATATGATAATGGACGATGCCTCAAAATATCTTTACATTTTTATTTGGGCGCAGGAAAATTGATCTATGCTGATTGTGTTTGTCATATCATCGAAACTATATTTTTCCAATATAGGTATAACAGCGAGACCGATAGTGTTTTTTTTTTTTGGCATGAAATTTCCCACATACATTTGTACAAGTCCTCAACCGTTAAGATTTCGTCTTTTATATTCCTATTTTGAACTAAATCTTTCTATCCTTATTTTCCTATAATTTCTCGTTCTGAAAAGAAAATAATAATTGGCATGCCACAAAGCCGTTAATTTTCTACTACTGCCTTGCCCTTTATGCTTAATTTAGCATTTAGATTCAGTATATAATGAAGGCGAGAGAATAATTCAAAATGTGGTAGAGTAATAAATTAACAAAGCTAGTGCTCCTCTGCTTCGGATTATCTCCTGCTGCTCAAATGGCTTCTTCCTCCCTGAAAAGATGGTTGAGGCCAGAGGTAAATTAATTTCTTTATGCATAATTTGGATTTTAAAATTGTATATGCAAAAGAATATAACTTCTATATATATTTGAGCCATATATTCACATGTAAATCAATAAAATCATGTAAGCAGTCTGCATCATAAAACTTGGTTGTAGCTACTCATTTACTCCAATTGATAAACTGTATCATAACATAACCAAAGTGCTGTTAGATTATAAATATATTTACTATTTTTTGCATGGCAATTTTGATCGATTAAATAATCGTTAACATGAGAAAAAAAATCTGTAAATATTCACTACAATTTAAATTGTTTGATACTTTGATCGTCTATCTAGCATCAATAATACCGAACCATCTTTCAAAACATTAATTCGACCAATGATCAATCAAAATTCATTTCATTTTTTATACTGCATCCAATTTAATACGCAACATATATATCGAACAAATATAAAATTCATCTTAGACTTTTCTATTGGAAAATCATTTGATATCGGTGGTCATAGTCGTAAAATATATTTGTTATCAATAAAATATAATCTGACTCTGCATACTTTTTTTCTAATAAAATGAAATATATGGTTCCTTTATTATTTTTTTTAAATAGATGAGCTGAATCATCTAGTTAGTTTCAAATATAAATAGAAAATTTAAAAGCAATATGAATTACTGCTATATCTCTGAATTCAAGTGCGTGGATCCTTAATTTGAGGTTTTTTTTTAAATTAAAAACTCTAATTATGGTCAATATGACCCGCAGTCTATAAGGTGCGACGATCAGTTTTTATATATTTTCTTCCGCAGTACGATTTTGTTCTAGTTGATTTTTCGTTTTCAAAGGAGAATGCTTCAAATTTCATTATTCCTTGTTCTTTCGTCCTTCCAATCTTTTCAGCTATGTCAAACAAACTAAAACAAAGGATGTACTTGTTTGACTGCATCAACAACAAAATTTTGTTTTAATATAATTTGCCATTTCTTTCTTGTTTTGTTTTTGAATTTGAATGAAGGTGTACCCGCTGTTTGCGTCTGTTGGTGTTGCAGTTGGTATTTGCGGGATGCAATTAACCAGGAATATTACAGGCAATCCTGACGTGAGGTAAAACTGTTTTTTTTTTCTGAAACAAAATTACAGGTTTCGGTCCTAATTTATAGCTAGGTAACCGAAGTTGTTATTTCTCAATCAACAAAAACGAAAAGCACCAACAACGTATTTTGCAATTGTTACAGGTCACCAAAGAAAAAAGAGGAGCGGGAGTATTAGATAATTTTGCGGAGGGGCAGAAATATAAAGATCATGGTGTAAGGAAATATGTCCTTACAAAGAAGCCAGAGATCATGCCATCTGTCAACCACTTCTTCTCAAAACCAGAGTAGAATGTCTCCAAAATATTATTATTTGTTTTTTGAATTTGAAGCAGGTTGCTCTAAACTTAAAATAATAATTATACCAGTAGTCAAGCTCTGAATTCTCAACTCCATCATACTTGACGGAGTACACTGCCTATGAGAAAAGGGGAAAAAAAAAGTAGACTCTACCATTGTATTTTAGAGCTTTGTATTTATCGATTTGAAGTGGTGCATGTATGTATTAATTTTTATCATGTATGTGCTAATTGTTAATATTTTAATGAAGATGTGCAAACGTGCAATTTTTTCTGTTTGCATTATTTATCCATTATATTCATTCTTAAGACTTTGTGTTTATCCTTATCTGAACGGTCAAATTGAATTACTGATACAAAACCAAAAGATATAGGGGCATTTCATGCTTAAAAAAAAGGAAAAAGTACAATTTTGCATGCACTCAGCATATATAATATATACCTACTTTTTTTCAATCAAAAAGAAAAAAATATATACCTACTTTTTCCAAGGAATATCTAATGTTTCCTTTTACTTCGTCGGTGAATATACTGTCCCCGAAAAAAAAATATATATTGCAGCTCTTTATGCACGCTATAAAAAAATGTGCTCAAATTGTACTAGAGCAATAGATAAAATCTATTCGTTAATTCGGCCCATGGGCCTAATGATATAATAACACGTTTCCACCTGGACATTTATGGTCTCACCCAAGAAATAACCTTAATTTTGCGTCAAACCTCCAAATGCTTCTTTTACGGTCAAACCCCCAATTCTTCCGTAAATTCATCACAAGTTAACTAGTATAGTTGTAGCGAGGCGCTACGACTTTGATAGAACGTAGTTTAATAAAAAAAAAGGGAACTAATTTTTTCAATCTGTATCCGTTTGAACTTCTTAAAATATGGTGGAATATCTGTGATTTTTATTATATTATCCTTTTCGTGGTGGCTACATCGTTGGAGAACATTCTAAAAAAAAAGAGATTAAATAAATAAAAGAACTGGATGGGTACTTGAGGAAACGAGCACGCGTTGGTTCAGCGCTGCTTACATGGGTCCACGAAGACCAGGTCTACGCAAGGGAAAGGAGAGGCTCTCTTCTGTTGTCTGTTGTGTCTCTCTTCTTCGGTACAGACAGCGTCTCTTTCTTCCTCAACTCAAGACTCAAGTCGAGCGACTCAACAAAACAAATCAATCCTCGCTTTCTAATTCCAATTCCAATTCTAATTTCCAACCCAACGCTTCAATCGATCAAAGGTACACAAAACCAAACCTTCTCTTTTTCCACCCCTTACTGCAACAAATTTCTTCTCTTTTGTTCTTCATACTTTTTTTGACTTTTCTTCGCCTTTGACTTTACCAACTTGCCTCCTTTTCTCTTCATCTTTACCTAATCCTCCCTTAAGGTTTAAGATTATTGTTTTTTTTTTCTGCTTTTGAACCAGCGACCTCACCGATTTTTTGATTGTTAATCGTAGATTTGAATTTTGGTTTTAGAGAAGAGACTTTAGTTTAAGCAAATTTCCTTTGGTCGTAATTCACCAAAATTGGTTCTTCGTAGAATTGGAAACCTTCCGATGTTTGCACTAAGAAAGTAGTGTTGTGATTGTGAGCTCCATCTGCCCAAAATCAAAATTAACGAAGGGTCTTTCTGAGGAAGCTTGTTTGGTTGGCAGCTTGAAATTAGGTTTTACAGTTGCCTCCTTTTCAGTACGTATCCGAGCATTTCTTATGTTCTTTGGTGTCCAATTTGGTCCTCTTTAACAATCTGTCTATAATTATCTTGTATTTTTTTCCTTCAATTTCAGCTCTTTCCCAAACCATATTTAGGGCTGTCGAAGCATTTCTCTCCAAATTACAAAATCGGTGCAGAAAAGGGACAAATTAGCCATTTTTTTCTAGCTCGAATGAACTGATTTGGATTTCGCTACCGACAATTCAATTATGGTTCTCAATCATCCACCCAATCAGAAAATTCTCTTGAGCAAGCTCAGATTACAAGTCTGACGATCGTGGCTCCTCTGACAAAGCATTTTTGGCTGTATATAAATAAAGGTAAAGCCAGTTTCAGTTTCCCCTTTTGGTAATCATTAAAAAGGATGATAAACAAATTTCTACGCTTCCCAAAGAAGAACTCCAAGTCTGGTGAAAAGGACTCGGCATTACCGAGCTCTTCTTCTAATGTGAGGAATGCCGAACGAAACTCCACACAAAGCACCTCGGTGCATTCCTTCTCCAACCCCTATGCGGATAGGAACCCCCAAATTGCACCCAGCTCAAGAGTGAATGGTGGGTCTGCTTCCCCTCCCTTCGAACCCTTACCAAGCTTCAAGGATGTGCCGAGCTCAGAAAAACAGAACCTCTTTATAAAAAAACTGAATCTCTGTTGTGTCACTTTTGATTTCACTGACCCAACTAAGAATTTAAAAGAGAAGGAAATAAAGAGGCAAACTTTGCTAGAATTGGTCGATTATATCACCTCGGCCAACAGCAAATTTCCTGAAATTGTAATGCAAGAGATCACCAAAATGGTGTCTGCAAACATATTTCGGTCATTCACTACCGCCCCAAGAGAGAACAAGGTGCTAGAGGCATTCGATTTAGAAGAGGAAGAACCCGTCATGGACCCTGCATGGTCTCACCTACAGATTGTGTATGAGCTATTCCTCCGTTTTGTGCAGTCATCGGAGACTGACGCAAAATTGGCAAAACGGTATGTCGACACCACTTTTGTTGTCAAGCTACTTGATCTCTTTGACTCAGAAGACCCACGAGAGAGGGAGTACCTAAAAATGATCTTGCACCGGGTTTATGGGAAGTTCATGGTTCATCGGCCATTTATTAGAAAAGCCATCAATAACATATTTTACCAATTCATTTATGAGACTGAGAAGCACAATGGGATTGCAGAATTGTTGGAAATTCTCGGTAGCATAATAAATGGTTTTGCATTGCCATTGAAGGAGGAACACAAGCTATTTTTGGTAAGAGCACTGATACCACTACATAAGCCGAAGAGCATCTCAATGTACCACCAGCAGTTGAGCTATTGCATTACCCAATTTGTGGAGAAAGATTGCAAATTGTCTGATACAGTGATAAGAGGGCTGCTGAAGTATTGGCCAGTGACAAATAGCGCCAAGGAGGTGATGTTTTTGGGAGAACTGGAGGAGATACTGGAGGCTACACAGCCAGCTGAATTCCAGAAGTGCATGGTCCCACTCTTTAGGCAGATTGCCAGATGTTTGAGTAGCTCACATTTTCAGGTATTTTCTGTAAACATTCATTAGCAAATTTATTTTTCCAACTCATTTTGTTGTGACTGGTGAATAGTACTGTTGTCCTTGAAACTGATGTCAGTGTAGCTTAGTGTACACAGCACTTGCCAGGTTCTTATTTTATATAGTGATTATTGCTGAATTGGTAATTTTCTTCTGTTATTTTCATTTTCCTATTGCAGAAAATTATGAGAACTGAACATATGATATGGTTGAAAGATACCAAATAGGGTTTGTGTAAATTTTTCGGGTTTGGATATAATTGGTCCATTGCATTCAGTGGCAATTCCAAATAGTGTAAATGGTTCCTATGCTTAATTTTAAAATAAGTAAGTGATATACCTTTATTTTTTGCCTATGCTTAATAGATCCTTGGATTTGCCACTGACTGCACTTTATAATCAAACATAATTGACTCGATTAAACTCATATTGTAAGCCTACCAAGCTTAGGATTATAACTTCAATGAACAGTTGCAATTTTCTGCCTTTTCATCAACATCCAGTTGGTATATACGGCTCTGACAGTTGGGCACCACTTCCCAAATAAACAACTAAGTTCCCTGGGAGATGAGCTCAACTGGGCTTTCTTTCTGATTTGTGCAATGGAACTTTAAGCACCTAACCCCCTCCCCACCCCCCCAACCCACACACAACTTAACGCACAGCCACAAAAAAAAGACACAAAAATAATGATGAAACTGGTAGTAGAATTCACAGCTGGTCCACGCCATTAACTGACATACTCAGCTGATCAGAACAATACTGAACTCTGATGCTCTGCACAAATACAGCAAACATTATATGAGTTATCAGAATATCGAATTGTGGATTGAATACCATCTTTTAGTCTTGATATATATTGATGAACAAAGAGGCGTGCCTCTCAAAGAAAGAGGGCTTCTTCTATCCAACTATAGACTTGTTTCTTCAAACAGATCCGTTGCAAGCATGTAATACAATATTTATCTATCTTTTCATGTAGGTTGCTGAGAGAGCACTATTTCTTTGGAACAATGACCACATAGAATCCCTGATTAAGCAACACTACAAGGTGATTGTCCCGATTATCCTACCAGCACTGGAGAGAAACTCATCCAGTCACTGGAACCAAGCAGTGCAAAATCTCTCAGTGAATGTAAGAAGGATCCTTCATGACCATGACCCTGACTTCTTTGCCGAGTGCTCCAGGAGGTACCAGGAGGAGAGGGAACGGGATAAGACGATCAAGGCGAAGCAGGAGGCGAACTGGAGACGGTTAGAGGATATTGCCTCGGCCAAGGCAACCAGTGGGGAGGCTGTGCTTGTCAGGAAGGGAGTGTTTCTCGGTGCCCCTTCTTCTTAGATCTTAGAAGATTATTTCATGGGTACTTGAACTATTCTTTTTTCAGTCGTCGATGTCTCGTTGGTCAATATATTTCTGCTTGTAGTATTTTAGTCCATTTTTTTAGGGGGGTGGGGGTGAGGGAGGGGTGGGATGTGGTGGGGGGAGTGGTGGCGGTTGGTGTCAGTGTTATTTTAATTAAATGGGTATATAGTTTTCGCATATTTACACCTTTGTGTCCCATTACCATTTTCCTTAGTTTCGGGTGGTTCTTAAATTTCTATCTTATGAGCCTTTTCCTTACTTTTTACCCTTTTGGAATATTGGCTAGTATGTTATTTATGCCCCAAAAAATTTTGGTTATTGTTCTTGATGATGTATGGACATACAGGACCATCAAATGTTCCTTTATCTGTGTACATTCCCTTAACCTGCACATGTCTATTTTTCACTAGGGAATTTCTCTGAGAGGTATCTGCTTAGAAATCCGAAACTCATGTTCAGTTTTGTATGTTCATCGCATGAAGTTGCCATTTAATTATACACAAGGAATTGTTTGCTAGAATACCCCTGGTACCAAAGCTTGTTGGTTTTTCATTTGGCTTTTTTCTTTTTGATTGTCTCAAAGCTTTTGTATACTACTTCTGGAGCACATAGTATATGCTAAAAATTGTGAAACCAGTTCCTTTTTATGCCTTTCTAGGAAGTTTCTTTGCTGCAAGAATAGGCATAGGATATGAAAACAAAGAACTTCTAAATTTTAATTTCTAGTTGTTTGTGCATTCGAACTTCAGTCCTTTTCCTTGCATGTCTTATCCCTTGAGCCCCCTCATGAAGCTTCCTTGATAACCAAAAGCCTCATTTGCTGTAGTCTCTTAAATATATAGTTATTTTTGTTTTTCTTTGTCAAAATCGGCAAGCTTTCAGCTTTTTGGGGCATCAATTTTTCCAATCTTATATTATCTTCTTTTTCCCCCCCTTTTTCATTTGTGTAGAATGAGTGGTAATAGATTCTTTTCTCATGTATTGTGTTTGTTGGTCACGCATTTTTTTTTTCTGAAGGGGTGTGAACTTTACAAGTTTTCTGTTGTAAATCCTCCAGAGTTTGTACAAATACAAAAAATACCCTTCTTGGTTCACTCAGTCCCTCTCTCTCTCTCTCTCTCTCTCTCTCTAGAACAGAGAGGAGCAAGTTGATAAGTTAATTCTTATGTTTCTGTCGATGAATTAAATATTTTGGTTCTGTTTTCTTTACTAGGTAATGAAAATTGGAGATTGTACAGGGATTGAGGTGTAAATAGGAAGGTACATGGAAGGTATGCACAAACTAGAAACGTTGGAGAGACTTTGGGGGCACTCTGCAAAGGTACTATACTAGCAACTGTGCTGACTTTGGGGGCACTCTGCAAAGGTACTATACTAGCATGCAAGCACAGTTGCGCAGGTGACTTGATTTGTAAAACTTCATGTATGCAAGATGAGTTGGCTTAGTGCAAATAATAGACTGGTGGTGATATGGCTTTTATCCATTGCCTTTCTCAGATATTTGTATAAGTACCTAACTTTATTATAAGCTGTTTTTTTGTTTGAAATGAAACACTGCTGGTTTTAGTGAATGAGAACTCATTTTCGGGGTGAATGTCAAATGGTTTGATTGGTTGTAAATTCGGAATGTATGTTTCGAAATATGAAACATCTAATAATAATATACACTCTAAAGATATTAATCATTCCTTGGAAGTTGGAACCTTTCAAAAGTCAATTATTAACTGGTAGTGGATGTCATACATTGTATCGACATGGCATGACTTTTTTTCTGAGACAATTTTTTTATGGTTCAAAACAAATTATAGCATTTTTTTATGGTTGAAAAACAAATGCATTGTACCGACATGGCATGATTCTTTGTGCGTTTGGATGAGAGAAGAAGAAGAGGAAGAAGGAAGATGGAAAGAAAAAAAATTATAAACAATCCAAACTCTTCACAAAGTTACACACTTTCCAATACTTCTTCCCACTTCTTCCCATCTTCCCTTCTTCCCACACCTATCCAAACGCAGATAAATTTGTTATGGTTGGAAAACAAATGATAAACTTGCTTATGTTTCTTTCTTTACTTTCAATCGTCTTCTTTTTATGGGTACTACTACTACGTAGTAAAAGAAGCACAGGTTCCAAATCAAATGTACACTAATAGTTATAAGTGGCGGAGGTAGCGGATATTAGGTTCTGAATCTTGAATCTTCAAGAGGATTTACGGGCTTACTTCTAAGCTGATTCTTAATTAAATCCAGATCGTTTGTTCAAATTTTGTTCGGCACATTTGTTTTGCTGATTTAGACGATTCAGCAATCTGTGGCATATTTACATATTTATTTATTTATTTATTTTAATATACCGACCACAATAATGCACAATAAGTCAATAATGCAGATGCTCTCTCTTATATTCAAAGATTAAATGGGGAAGAATAATATATAAATAATTTCATCATGTTGACTTGGTAATCCAGAAGACGCAAAGAAACATCCTTTAGTTTTCATGTTTTATTTATCACGACAAGATATCTTTTAACAAAAAATAATGAATAGAAGTCGTAGCTAACTTGCTCGGGTACTTGAGCGCATTTTTTTAATCTGCTAAAATCCTATTCTTGTATTTTGTGGTTCTGCCACTGTTGCATTCTGTTGTTGGATTCATCTGCATTATATATATTTTCGTCAGCACAACTCGCCCAAATTTATATACAGACAGATAAGGAGATCATTCAGTATTCCATGTTGGCAATATCGAAACACTTTATTATTATTTTTACTAATTACCGAAACTCTTTTTTTTATAAAGACTAGCAGGCTCATCGGATAACTCAACTTTTGTTCTCGACTCGTCAGTCCAAGGACACATATAATCAGCGCGTAGGAGGTCACGATATGTAAAGTTTGTCTAACTAAAATTTTTATAAATTTTTTTAATTTTTATTTATACATGATTTATAATTAATTCGTACATACTTCCTACCTGTTTCACTGGAATAATGAGTTGCTGAATCGAAATAGTCCCTGTGAAAAAAAAAACCATTCCCTTCTTTTCAGTAGAAACCCTATTTTTGCATTTTTTTTCTATCGTTTACAATTAACTTTTCACGTATATTAGTAAACGCAATAAAGTTTGTTGATTGTGGATAATGTTTATTAAGATTTTTTTTAAAAAAATATGTTGGAAATTTCATAGTATCAAATTTAATTAATTACTGCTAGAGTCAAACGCGTTTGACACTTGGCCCATCAAACGCGATCGGATCTCAATTTTCGAAATTAGCACGGCTGATCCGAACCACTCAATTTGTTCTCCAAAATGAAATATCCTTGGAGATCAAATTTTATTTTTTTGAATTTTTTTAATATTTATTTTGGATTTTAGAAAATCATCAATCTAATTAATTTTGGACCCTTCAATATTAAAAAATCTGAAAAAATAGTTAAACATTTAAAAAATATACATATAATTTGGTCTCTAAGAATATTTCAATATGAAGATCATATTGAACGGTTCGGATCGGTAATTTGAAATTTCAATAGTTGAGTCTAGAACCGTGTTTGACATCAAATACGTTTGATTCTAGTATTACTCTTAATTACGTACAGAAGATTGATGTTATCGATATGGAAAAAAAAATTAGGACATTAACCGAACTTCAATATAGAAAGTATGAATAGGCTGGTACAATTCTCGCAGAAGCATTATTTTGAACTAGCTCCGTTTGGATGTGTTGAGAATAAGGTAGGAAGAAGGAATAAGGGAAGAAATTTATTGGGAAGAGGTAAATTTATTGGGAAGTGTGTAACTTTTGTAAAGAGTTTGGATGGTTAGGAATAAATTTATTGAAAAAAATTCCTTATTCCTTCTTCCCACTTCCCACCATCCAAACACAGTAGAATATTTATGTGGCAGCGAAAGGCTACTTTTTGTTAACTTATAAAGCAAGTGCAAACTGCAAAGCATGTGACTATTTGAATTCAAATAATTTTTTGTGTTGGAGTAGGAAGTGGAAATTATTGGAAATAATTTGTTGTCCAAAATAACAAAAAAATATTGGAAATAATTTTCAAAATATTTCCAAATTTTTCATCAGTATTACAGTATATATGTGGGAGTAGGAAGCCATGCATGCTACTTTGAATATTCTATTTTGAATTGTATATCTAATCACGACTATTCTTTTCTATCGTTTTGTAATGAATTCTAGTTTTTTCAAAAATTCCCTAATTTTTTTGTTTTTAGGTCACATTGAATATTTGCGCTTGCCATTTCACTAATCACTTCCCTAGAAGGTACAACTACTAGAAGCATCTGTAATAAAAGCACAACTCATCAGTTAATTGGCACCATGTTTCTCCCATTAAATGTCACAAGCTTTCAAAATTTACATGGAATGAACTGAGACAAGCTGTTGGGTTAAATCAAAGTCGTTTCTTTTTTGTTGGAACAATATATCTTTCATGACATCAAAGAGCTTAATGACTCAACTGCACGATTCCAATTGGATCGTTGAAGATCTAATATCCAGGGAACACAATCTGAAAAATGGCATCTCTTTTACTTATAATATTATTATTATTATTATATTATTATTATTATTATTATTATTATTATTATTATTATTATTATTATTATTATTATTATTATCATCATCATCATCATCATCATCATCATCTCTGCGAAAGAGACGCATTGAATTCGGGTACAGAGAATGCATTTGTTTCAACTTTAAGAGTGAACCTCTGAACCCCTTTTCTATTCTTTTCATTTATAAAATTGCTACTTATAAGCTAACAAGCCTTTTTCAATGACGTAAGGATTTAATTATCTTTTGTTAACGACAAAAAAGTGACATTGGCCGTGGAATTTAAATGGAATAAATTTATCCAATCAGTTTTGTCTTTTAGCTTGCAGAACTATAAATAAGTCACTGAATAATCCAATAACACGTTTATTTGATACTTTATGTATTAATATATATGTGTTTAATATTGCAGTATTCATATAACAGTAACTTACTTTTCGATTCGTTTGATTTGGTCTGATTTTTTAAATTGCAATACCCAAACAGTAAAGTCAATTAAATTCAAACAAGGTTAACAATTTGGAACACTTGAATTACTGAATTTATCATTGTGATAGAATTAACTTCTGTGAATAAAGATCGGCTTCATAATTTGTTCCCATCCATCATCAGTCATTTAATATACCGGAAATATTCTGTCATCTTCTGGTACTATTTTATTACCTTGTGTGTGTGTGTGTGCGTTCTTTTTTTTTTTTGGGAACGATAAAATTAGTTCAAAGAGCAAGTGATGTAGTCTTATTCCTTCTTATCATTACAACCGGAAATATTCTGTGTACATTCTTTTACTTATTAGTTAATTCTATGTTGCTGAATGCTCAGAATATATTTTAATCATTGTGCATTTGCTAATATTCTGTTATGGGCTTGTTTGGATGGTATGGGAATTTGGGAAATTTTCAATTCCTAAGCATAAATTTATTATAAACAATTCAAACTCTTCACAAAGTTACACTTCCCAATAAATTTATGCCTAGAAATTGAAAATTCTTCAAATTCCCCAAATCCTTAAGCGATCCAAATGGCCCCATAAGGAGACATAAACGTTCGGAATGACAATTTTTTTCGCCTAACATGCAAAAGTTCCAGACAAGATGGAGACAATAGTTCTTTATGCATGAAGAGCAACATTTAAAAAAAAAAATTAAGTGAAAGGTCGTAGGCATGCATTAAAAGAAAATATTATAAATTTGATTACAGATTTGCAACTTTCATCTTAAGCAAGCATTACAAATTACAATTTGAAGCTTGCAATTTTTTTTTTTTTATCAAAGAAGACTCAAGACTCCTACTTTGTACTACAAATGCAATTTTCATATTAAATATATAAGTGTGGATTCCGTTTGATTTTTCTTTTTGAAAAATCACTTATATATCTAAATATTTTGTACAGTACTAGCGCCTCTGATAGAACTTCACGGATAAATTAATGAGTCCAGGACAATAAGACCCCGCGTGAAAAGATTTTCTTTTTTTTTTTTACAAAAATGGGTACACATATTTTCTATCAATTAATAACAGCACACAAAAAATCGCAAACATTTTTGGCATTGCGTTCAATTTTAATACTTTCATCTACTGTTAGGATAACTTGTATCTTTGTTAAAGAATTCTAAGTACATGGCATGTACTCAAGTTCAAATGTGAAGGAGAGTCGACCCGAAAGAAATAATAATAAATTAAATTAAAATAACAATGGGCTGTTTGGATGATGCCGGAATTGCAAATTTCTGACATTTTATATGCCAAATTTATTATAAACAACCCAAATTTTTCACAAAGTTACACAGTTTCCAATAAATTTATATCTAGAAATTACAAATTTTCTAAATTCCTACAACATCCAAACGACCCCAATAAGAAGAGCATGTGGACCCCACTTTTTTCTAGATATTATTCCTTCCATGGGGTCCGGATGAGAATCAAGTCCATATCCCCACCTACTTCTGTATCATAATTGTTCATCTGACACAAAAAAATTGGTTAATATTTTTTTTTAGAAGTTTAGCTTAATACTTTTTTGCACAACATGTCACGGCTAATTTTTTTTTTTTGCCAGGTATCTCGATACTTGAGATCATGTCACATACAAACGGGAAAACATTATAAAAGTTTGAAAAATATATATTTTTAAAATAACATATATACTATTTAATGAGCGCTTGACCCCCCCCCCCAATTTTTCCTCAAAAAACATATATACTATTTAAAAAATCGAATTGTTTCAAATTTCCCATGAAGTTATAGCTCCTGTTATTGCTTATGGAGTCTAACAGTTGGATGATATTCTAATTTGCAATTTGCCCATCGCTCATAATAAGAAGTGTATTTAATTGAAATTGTTATCTATTATTTCTCACATTTGATTCTTATGAATTTTACTGTATCTTTAATTAATTTACAATTTACATATATAAACAAGAGAATTTCTATTGTGAACCATGATGCATAGAGGGTTCCGTGCACTATGATCGTTTTGGTCGGTGGTTCCACAAACTGACAAATCTAAATTAACCAATCCAATCTATATATTGAAATCTCATAGCAAAAAAAATTTTATAATTTTTGAAATTTTTTTACTATTTTTTAACGCTTGTCATTTTTGACAACAAATACACTAATTTGTAGCAAAAATTGACAAGTTTTAAAAAATTTAGAAAAAATAGTAAAAGAATTTAAAAAATTGAAAATTTTTGTTTTCTATAAGATTCAATATATATATTGGATTGGTTAATTTAGATTGACAATTTGTGAAACCACCGACCAAAACAGTCATAGTGCACGGAACCCTCTATACATCATGGTTCACAATAGAAATTTTGTATAAACAATTATGTGTCCTAGATGGATCAGTATTTCGCTTGTTCAATATGATCATGAAGATAATAAACCAATTAAATTTTCTTATTTCACATCATCATGAATTGTATTCCAGTATCTATCGTACTTAGTATTCAGTGACCAAATATATATTTTTTATTTACTACTAATTTAACTGTGATATCTTTTTATTGTGTAATAAACAGGGTTAATTATTTGAAGTACGCAAGTCATTTTTGGGTATAAAATCGATAGAATTGAAGCCAGTTCCTTTATAAAAATTTTCAACTTTAATCCACTTATATAGAGTCCACCATAAGAAGAAAAGAGAAATTATAAAAATAAGCAATTGAGTGGAAAAGTAATTGCTTATTTTTTTTTATAAATAACTTGTTGATGTAATCTAAGAACAATGGGCACTTTTATTTTTTATTTTTAGGACTTAGTGTGTTCATGTTGAATTCTTCAAGTTAAATGAGAAAAAAAAATATTGTTCATGTTGAATCCTTCAAGTTAAATGACAAAAAAATATATACAATATATTCTTATCCGATTCTGTAAGACTTGAATGAATACACGTAATTTGTACACGTTTGAAGGGCTGTTTAGATATTTGGCATCTATAAAGTAGCCTTGAGCGCTTGCCAGTTGTAATGCATTAGAGTAGAACATTCTTTTTTCCAATTTCTTAAGCATTTATTAGTGTAGAACTGAGCATTCTATTTTTGTAGTTGCTAGGAGAGAAGATTTGTGAGAAAGTTGAGGAGATATATCTGATATTTAAAGAAAGAGATCCCTGTCTCTGTCGCTGTCTCTATCCCTTCCCTCGTCTTTTCTTATACGGAAGCTTTCCTCTTTATCCTCTCTCTCTCTCTCTAGATAATTAATTAGATAATTAGATAGCTTTCTTTCTTCTCATCTCTCTAACATCAGAAAAGAAGCATGAACCAAGGCCAGATTGGGAGTGGGAGGGGTTTATCCTTGAGAGGCTCTCTTAAATCCCTTGAGGCTGATATACACCATGCCAATTCTCTGTAAGTGGTTTTCCTCTTTAGTCTTTACACTATTTATTAAGAAAAAAATTTGTATTTGTGAACTAGATACGTGTAAAAACTAAAAAGTGCCTGAAGAGACGAGGAATATCAACCGCACCCCTACAAACACACCGAAATACTTTTTCCCTGGTTATGATTTTGCAAATGTGCTGATTGACACATCCAATGAAATTATGTGATGGTGTGTTTAATGTTTTAGCCTTTTAGGGGATGGTGGTGTATGAAGTCATTGTTAATTTTCTGTGGTTTTTATGATATTCACATGTTTCATGGGTGCATGATCTGTTTAATTGATGTAGGGAGAAGAGAGGGAGATTTGGTACAATTTCTTAGGAAAAAAAAATAGGTGGCTGCTGAAATTTAAAAAATAATAATAATAATTGGTCCCTTTCACCAATTTGTTTTCTAGGCTTAGCATTGTTGGTTTATTACATTGATATAAACATTGAGACACTAATTTTCTCCTGAATGTGCTATTATCAAACCTCCACAACAACTTCTTCTTTCGGTAAAGTATTAAATATGAGTTCAACCCAACAAAAAGGAAGATCTAAGTAAGAAAAAATAAATTGATTTCACTTGTGACCTGTGACACCTTTTTTCTCAACGGGGTGGAATTGGGTGGAAATAGTCAGATTATTTAATAAAATGGTGAAATTGGGTGGAATAGATTGAATAAACTGGAATTGCAGTCATAGTTGGGAACTTTGTGCATAGGCCTCTCTCTCTATTTCACTGGCATGGAATAATCCAATTCAATGGGAAAGAGGAAGGGCATGGCGTGGGGTTAGCCAATTCCACAAAATGGGCTGGATAGTATTGAAAGAATCTGCTGCAGTTGGAATTCGGTCTTGTTCCACTTCCCTGAATGGAGTCGGAATAGGATGGATTAATGCAGTCCAGAAATATTCAAGAACTAAAATGCATATTTAAATGTTGTTGGCTGTTCAACTACAAGAAACTTTAGATGTGATTTGCAAATAAGACAAAGTAAAGGGTGTTTTGCAAAATTTATTTATTTATTTATTTTGAAAAAAGGCCATTGGGCCCATTTCTATTACTAGAAAATTGTAAAATTTAATAGGATTCAACATTTTTTTTCATGGAATCTCTTAACTCACTTTTAGTCTCTCTTGATCGCTGTACCATTTTAGGGCAGATGCGGTACAAAGAGCATATGGCGGTGCCGGTGTACAAATGAGGCTATCACAGAACCCATGGGCACCAGTGTTTATTTATTTAATGAAATTGATAGATTGTGGGTGCTTTTTTACTCTCCCTAGCTACTTCAGCGTCTTTCAGATCCTCATTTGCAAGGTACTGAAAATTTACTTATTCAATTGAGCAAAACAAACCTCAAAAAATATGAAATGTCCTCTGATTCTGTATCTATTTCTTTTGAATTTAATTGATAAGATATCTAAATTTAAATACCATTCCATGAGTATATTTACATACTTGTTTTTAGTGATGGGGCTATTTTGGGCAGTATTCTATAGAAGATATTTCAGGGTTTGTCTGATATTTTGAGGTTTAACAGGGTTACATATCAGTTTCCCTTTTTTAAGAATGCACTTTAAATTCTCTTTCCATACACAGGTTTATGTTGAAGGGGAGAGCTCTGTATCTACTTCTGAGAAGAGAGCCAGTGTTAGAGAGTTTTATGGTACATTATTTATGTTATGAACTTATGATCAATTCATGTGCTTTAGAGAAAACGACATTTTATTCGTTTCTGGTCCCCCAAGTACCTTATTTTGACTGATAACCTTAAATTCTTGCAGCTATAATTTACCCTTACTTGCAACAACTGGAGAGCAGCTTGTCTGAAAAGGAAACTGTCAAAGAAAAAGGCAGGTCCAAGGAAATTGTAGGTAGGAACCGGGGAGATGAATCAAAGAAGATCATGCTAGAAAAGGATTGGGAGAGAGATGATGAATGTGGTATCTGCATGGAGATCTGTACAAAAATGGTGCTCCCCAGCTGTAGCCATGAGATGTGTATTAAATGCTATCGTGACTGGTATGTTACTGTTTTTAATTTTTACCCCTTAAGACTGGACGTATATTGGAATACTTCTTTTTTCGAACTTGTGTTGAATGTAGGCTCTAAAGTCTAAACCACAGGAAAATATCAAGTATAAGTGTATAACCCAACAATTTTTAGAATTTCATGCCTGAGGCTGACCATGCAAAATCCTGTAATGCACCTTGTTGCAATTATTTATCTGTAAAATTATCATAGCTCTTTCCTCTCATCTTGTCTTTGTCTCTACGATTACAGGGAATGATTGATTGGTAGTTTGTGTATAATTGAAAAATTACAGAAAACATTTTGGTTTACTTCCAGATGCTTTACAGGGTGATGTACGACATCTCAATTTGTCAGGGTATACACTAGTTTTTTGTAGAGGAGCACTTGAATATATTTTTCCTAGATTTTACAAAACCAGGCAACTTGTACCAGTTGTCATGTTCGGCTGGTATTCACTGATATTAATTTAATCCTGGAAATGTCACAAAAATGTAGGTACATGAGATCAAAATCATGCCCCTTTTGTCGTGGAAGCCTCAAGAGAGTCCGTTCCCGGGACCTTTGGGTGCTTACCAGTGATTCTGATGTGGTCGACCCTGTGACTTTGGAGAGAGAAAATGTGAATCACTTCTACAATTACATTGATAGCCTACCTCTTGTTGTCCCAGACAACGTCTTTGTTTTTTACTATGACTATTACCTGGTATGATGTGAAGATGTGCATCTCGAGGGTACAGAAAAGCGGTATGCATGTATATTATTAGGTTTTCAGTTAGGGAAAAGACAATCATCATTTGCATTAGTTATTGTCATGCATGTATATTAGAGGTTGTAATTAGCGAAAGGCCAATCATCATTTGCATTATTTGATGTCGCAAAGAGGTTGGTACTTTCATGTACAGAAATTTATTGTTTATATATGAAAACATGTACATAAAATTACAGTTCAAACGTAATGGTAAAAAACTCTTTGCCAATGTTCTCCAAAATTTTATTGCGGTCCCCTCTTGAACTTTGCTCTTCTATTTTAAACAATTAAATTTCAGTGGAATTAGATATTAATTGTTCATCTTCTTCTTTGTTTCTTATTATTTTTTATGAGTTTTAGTCTTCTTCTCTTATTATTTTTTTTTTTTTAAAAAAGCTAATACGAGCTTTGAACTTATCAAGGAGGATTGAGTTTATTCTAACTTTATCAGATCATCGGCTTTTGACACCGAATCCGATCTTTCGAACCGACTGATTTCATACTTTGTGTATGGTCGAGTTCTCTTTTAATAAATTGAAGTTGCCAAATTATGAAGGGTTTAAAAGTTTATTTTAGTGTAAATTTTTCATCAATCTTTTAATTACTCAACTTTTCACTAAATTATTAAAGAGTTTGTTGATTTGTTATACAAGTGTATCACTCATCACATAGGGGTGGATGCGTCCCGAATTCCGGGAATAAGCAATTTCGGGTATAAATTTTAATATAAACAATCTAAATTTTTCACAAAGTTACACACTTTCCAATAAATTTATGCCTAAGAATAGCAAATTCTCCCAATTCTCTCAATTCCTAAGCGATCCAAACGCCCCCATAGATGATAGATCAGATCAGGCTTAAAACTATTTGGTTTTTTTTTACTTAAACCTATTACTCTTTTTATATCACAACGGATGTAAACTTTAACTAGGACAAATTAACAAATTCTCAAATAATAAAAAGGAAAAATAGAACATAGAAATCATTGGTCTGAAAAATGGGATTAATGATAAAAGTGTCAAAATAGGCCTGAAATAGTGGGGAAATAAAAATAAAATTATTTTTGGAGAACATTGAGAAAGAGTTACATGCTCTTGATTTTGCTACAAAGCACACGGTTATCTCTCTATTTCCCTTCATCCGCTTTAGTTTTACCAAGCAAAACTTGCAATGATGGGCGCATATACCCATGTCTGAAAAACAGATCTGACACTACCCGGTACATCCCCTCTGTCAAATGGACCCCATCCCAGTTAACATACCTTGCTGGGTCCGGGCACGCCTTTGACACTGCCGGCGACCCGCAAGTGGCAAACAAGTCAAAATTCAAGTCTCCGCCTCCCGACCCGCAACAAGTTTTGTATGGTTCAGTGAACCCGTATCTTTTCGGGTTTTGCATGACCACACGGTGAGCCGCAGAGTAGTCAGCATAGGAGATTACAGAATGGGGGTAAGCCTTGCGAAGTGCTTGAACCCTTGTTAGGAGGAGAGAGTTATGTGCAGAGCTCTGTTTGTTGACCTTTAATGAGCAATTTAATGCGTCTCTGTCCGAGGAAGGAGTGAGGCTCAGTGCCAGTGGTAGGCATCCAGTTAATGGGAGGCCTTCAACTATCATGTACTTGGCACCTCTCTTTAGCAATCCCTACAAAGTAGCACAACATAATTTTTCCATCCATGATCCAGCCGAAAATGCCTTGATGGATATCAACATTCCATTTTCCATTTCACCACAACAGGTACCTTTACAGGGGATACTCATATAATTACTTAAACCTGGTATTTTAGTGCCAAAGGCTTTCTTACCCGAAATTATGATAACGAAGTTGAAGATTCAGAATTAAATGCAAAGGTAAAACTAGTTACCTTCTTTTTTTTTATAACTTTTTTCCGCCTATAAATTTGAAAAATGGGCCTCAGTAGCCCCTTTTTTTTTTCTACAGATCTATCACATTTCACTTAAAATAAGAAGGTCAATTTAAGTACACAGTAATTTGTTTCGTTTGTAACCTACAAATTTAGAAATTGTGCTCCCTATTAGCTAATCAGTATTGTTTGAAGTTTTGAAATTAAAACACTGACATGAAAAATTAGAACGATGAATCAGGACAAGAGGGAGTAATACCTCGAGAAAATTGTTGACATTGTTCACTGCGAGACCTCGCATTTGATCCGGTAACAGAGTCGATGACATGACACTATATGCATAATCATTTGCACCGATTTCTCCAACCCAAAACAATGTTTTCTCCATGTCAGGAGCCCCACCTTTCTCCTTTAAGAACTTATCAAACCACCCCAACTCTGTCATGATAGATACTGGGACAATATCGATTGAAATATTGTGCTTGGCATAGAATTCATACTCAATTGCAGTCGAACCAGCTACTGCAAAATTGGCTCCATGCGAGAAGTCGGAGTTACGGGAGAGGTAAGGGGGCAAGAAAGGTAACGAAAGAGTGTTGGCAAGGAAATCAATTACTAGACGGCCATCGGAGTAGCGGTTAGTTGAACGGTGAAAGAATGTGGTGCCATATGGGGGACTTGAAACATACCCAAAGGAGTAGGGGCCGGTTGTGGAATGTGTGTTGCCGGTGTCGGTGAAGGAATCACCGAATGCATAGATTTTGGTGAAGCGCTGTTTTGGTTTAGGGTTTGTGGGGAGAGAGTGTGAGGTGAGAAGTGTTAGGAGAAGTGTGAGATGGAAGAGCAGAGAAGAACTCTTGGCCATTTGTTGAGTTTAGGTGATGGGTGAATGCACGGAAGCAGATCAAGCAACGGTACTTAATATAGGCGGTTCCTTTATTATTCACTGGCGGACCTGACCACTAATTAATTAGTACTGGTAGCACTGAAATTTTACTTCTCATTTCTTTTGGGAAATTAATACCAAGGACCAAGGTTTTGTACAGTACTTCCGCCACTTTTTCTCGGTGAGAATTGAATGTTACTCATCTAAACAGTATGAGCAATTTCATCATTACCCATTTAGGAAATCATACTCCATTGTTAGATTAATCAAAGATCGAAGTAGTTACAAAATTCCAACTGACGCAGAACAATGTATGAATGTTGCAACATAATAGAAGGATCAATTATCAGTCCATAGAGCAAATTGTGCAGATTAAGTTCAATAGTTTCGACTGATCATTTGGCTTACAAATTTACAGAACAAATTATGTTCAAATTGTTCATCAGCACTAGGAGGCCGTGCCTAGATCCCTTCATCAATTTAAAACCTAATATTTGAAGTTCCTAATCATAATTTCAGATTTTTTAAAACTTTATTTTGACTTTTAATATCATAATTTTTTAAAAAAAAACATTATGGATATTTTCTTTTTCTGCACACTTGTGAAGCAATTTTAATAATTTACTTGGTAAAACTGTGATAGTCTGTGAACGGCCTTTCTGAGTTAACCACTTGACTGGTATCTGTTCACACTGTTTGACAATTTAAAAAAAAAACAGAAAAAGTAGTCAATTTTGAAACTTGGAATGTTTCATTCTCACAAAAAAAAATGTTTCGACTTTTTAGCATTATTCTCTGCATGTGTTACAGGTGTCGCAAAATTCTAAATTTATGAATTTTCGGATAAGCTCCAAGCTTTTTCTGATTCAAAATAAAAATTTTCAGAATTTGAATATTAATCTTTATATATTACGGAGCAAGCATGCTTAGATTTTCAGATTTTTAGTTTGCCTTTCTTTCTTACCTTTTTGTACAGTTCTAGGATTAGACCCTTTTTTTTACTTCTCTTTGGGTGCGTTTGGATAGGTGTGAGAAGAAGGGAAGAATGGAAGAAGTATTGAGAAGTGTGTAACTTTGTGAAAAGTTTGGATTGTTTATAATTTTTTTCTTCTTCTTCCTTCTTCTTCTTCTTTCTTCCAACGATCCAAACGCACCCTTTAAGCTTTTACACATTTTTCTTTGTAACTTTTTTTTTATTAATAAAATTTTGTTGGCGTGGTGATTGCCACCTGACCTTAAAAAAAAATCTTTATATATTACTAGAAAGAGAAGACATATATTTTCTACTGTAGTATCGACAGAAAAAAAGATTTTTTACTGACCCATAATACTTATACTTTAATTAAGTCTCCTAGTTTTTAAACTTTATAACTCAAATTGAAATATTTTTTTATTGAATGAAATCGCATTTTTTTTTATTACAAAAATGCTCCACTTGAGGTAAAGAGAGCATAAGCTTTTTTCTTTTTTTTTTTTTTTTGAGGAAAGAGATCACAGTCATGTAAGGGTAAGACTGTGTGGAGTTGGGAATGAGAGTAAATGAATTAAAATATTTCTATTACAAAAATTATGAACTGTTTCTATCGTATAAATCACTGGGACACTGACCCTTGGAATTCAATAGTAGAAGCTTTCAGTGCATATTGTCAGTGGTTTATAACAAAGAATTTGCAACAGAGAACTGAAGCATAGATCTAAACTAGTTCAGTTGTATACTTGTATATACCCCAAAGATTTTACAAGTCCCGCTAGAAACTGAAGCAATACAATTTTACTGGCTGATTTCCAGCTGAGCTGCCAATTGAATATAATTCGTAGAAATCAAGTAGAAAGCTTTGGTGAACTGTAAGTATATAATAAATGCACTGGAAGACTAGACACTCGGTAGCGGTAGTAGTTGTGGAGCTGCTTTTCGCACGGAACAAAAGTGCATTTGAAGCTAAAATGTTCGGTCTGGACTAAAATACCCATGTGTGATTTTGTTTTCATGTGCGAAATCTCGTCCATAAAAAGTTCCATATTCTTTCTTATTTCGAGACATTGAAAAGAGTTATTTTTTCGGATCATCCAAACTTAAATGAGCAGAATGGAAAGGGCTTCGAGCAAAATAAAATCAAGTAAAATTTAATTATTTTATCTTTTGTATTATTAATTACATAACTATGATCGTTTATATGAAGCTAAGTCGAAAAATCAACCTTGCATGATATTTTTCTTACTTGTAATTTTAATATTTTCAGAAAACGTCAAATTTTACTCTATTATAAATTTATAATAGATAATTACCAAGACAAAATTCACTAGCTAATGATGTGCAAATTTTGACTATTGAGATATACATCTTTTCAATTTTTTTTCTTGGATGAAATTAGAATTGTGGAGGGATTCTGCTACCACAATTTTTTATGCCACAAATATCATAATTTTTTTTACATTAATATTTTTAAAAAAAATCAATTTAGTTCAATTTTCGAATCCAAACCATACTCTAGTTCAATTTAAGGGTAATACATTTTTATAAATTTTAGAATTTATTTGATACTCGATCAAAATGCCAACACATGAACATATTAGATAATGTCTATTATTGTTAACAACATTCGTTCATTTTTTGGCATCTTGGTTGAGTAGCAAGTGAACTCCAAAATTTATAAAAATTATATGAAAATTCATCAGTCATTAAATTGAATAATTTTAAAGGTTTGGATTCAATTTTTAAAATATTAATAAAATAACGAAGTTGGGGTATTTGTGGTATCAAAAACTAACACTAGAATCCTCTTCTTTAGAATTATAGCATTCTATTTTTATTTCTATAATGACGGCTAAGAACATTATTTTCAAAGTTTTAGTTATGGTAAAAAAGTTGCAAAAATAAAATTTTCATTGTGTCCAAAAAAAGAACAGAACATGTTTTCCACACTAGATCACGTAACAAAAAATTACACAAAGGGTATTTCGGTCCTATCAAAATTATTTAGCGTGTGATGCTAATGGAAGCAGTGTGAAAAGTAGCGCCCGTAGTAGTTGGGGCCAGGTTAAATGCCGACAGTAATAATAAATATCCTTTTTCTTTTTTTTTTAATTTTAATTTCAACTTTTTAAGTTAGTATAATCGTCCACTGCATAAGTTAGTATAATAAATGTATGGATCTTTATTAAAAAAAAATGTTCATATGTATAGTACTAAAAATGAAAAATTTCACTGATAAAAAATGCGAGACAAAAAGTACAAAACCATAAGCTAACTTCAATTTCAGAAAGAGACTTGAACAATCTAGTGAGCTGTTTTTTTTTATCATATTTTATTCAATGTAAAAATTCTAGAAAATATTTAATTGATGTACTTGTTTGAGATAGAGACGTTTTTTCAGTGGATCTCCTCGGATTCAAATCCTGTGTTGCGCTACAACATTTGCAGCGCACAAAAAGACAAAAGCTGGTACTATTGTATAAATGTTTACAATTGTACATATCTTTCTTCATATATTAATTCGCTACCTGCCTCCAAGTAACGTCCCAAAAGAAATTTTAACTGCAAAAAAATATTTTTATATGATAGGCATATTGCTAATATTGAACGAATGTTCATGAATTTTGCAAATTTAGGATAAATATTTCATTTGCGCATAAGGATTATATAAAATTCAGACTTGAGTTTTGAGACTTTGATCTTACAAAAAGTTTTTTGTTTTTTTACAATGTGAAAAAATTTATTCAAAATAATATTATATGTACGATCAAAATAAATTTTTGCAAATTTATTATGAATGTTGAAACGCTAGCAATTATTAGAATAACTTTACTAGAAGGATTTCAACATTCATATGTTGCCAATGCAAATTTCAATGCATGTAATGTTCAAAAGTATGAACCATGAGAAATTTAAATTAATTTAAAAATTCACACTTCATAGAAGAAAATCGCACATAATTCATACTTAACAAACATCAATAAGATTCTAAATTTTAAATACAAATGTTAAAAATACACAAATTTAACTTTTTAAATAATTCACATTTTAAGAAAAAAAATATACTACAAGATTCATACTCAATGATAAGTTTTTCCCAATTCATATATAGCACCAATGTTAGTAAGATAAAAATATTTAAGAAATGCAACGGTGAAAGCGATTTGAGGGTTACTCCGTCAAATCCGAGTAGATCTCAAATTTAAAAAATTTAAATGGCCGATCCAAATTGCTTATTGTGTTTTTCATATTGAAATATCCTTGTCGAACAAATTGAGGGTTCAAAACTAAATAGTCAATTTTTTTTTAAATTTCAAAAAATAGTTATAAATTTTTAAAAAATATATTGGATCGGTCATTTGAAAATTCAAATTATAATGCCGGGAATCAAAGAATTTCTTAAAGTATTCATAAGAAATAAACTAACGAGGGATTATTAGAAGAAAAAAAATGTAAAAGGAGATTTTAACTTTTAGCGGGCCTAGACTAGATATGTAAAACATGGAATATGAGTTGAATCTTTCACCTAATGAATTAAATCAAGTATACATATAATATTATTTTGAATAAGTTTTTGCACATTGTAAAAAAAGCAAAAAACTTTTGTAAGATCAAAGTCTCAAAAATCATGCCGGAATCTTATTTAATTCTTATTAATTTTTATCCCAAATGAAATATTTATACTTAATTTGTGATAGAAAATTTCAAAATTCATGAATATTCGTTCAATATTGGCAATATGCCTAACATGTAATTTTTTTTTTCCAGTTACAATTAATTTCTTTTGGTACATTACTTGGAGGCAGGTAGCGAATTAATAGATTAAGAAAGACATGTACTAGTAAACATTTATACAATATAAGTATCGGCTTTTGTCTTTTTATACAAATTGTGTAGCGCAACACAGGATTTGAATCCCACTATACATCAACCACTCTTCGTCTTTTTCTTTTTCTTTCAAGAAGACAAATGAGCAGAGGAGAAGAGAAGAGACATGTCTATCGCCACAGGTTTGCAGGACATCAAGAAACAAGCTTCTTTCTTCCTCAAAGAAAAGATTCGAACTGCTCGCTTGGCCCTTACCGATGTTACTCCCGTGCAATTGTACGTAATAATTAATTCAACACCCTTACTCCCCTGTATAATTAAATTAACCCTCAATTCCATTCATCTGAATATATATATTTCTCTTTTCCCACTTGGTCACTTACGATTCCTCAACAAATTCATTAATGTAAAGTACTAGCTAGGTTTCTAATTATGTATTATACATATATGCATAGGCTGACAGAGGAATCAACAAACGGGAATTCATCAGCGCCAGATGCAAAACCCATGCGCTTAATATCTCGTGCTGCTTTTGAAATCGACGATTATTGCAGAATTGTCCCTATTTTGCACAGGAGGTCTCTGGTCTCGTCTCTCCCTTCTCCTACTTCCATCTTTTTATCATTCTTTACTAGTTTCTTGAATTCAAATTTCGAATTTCTATACTTAATTTGCACCAAGAGGCAAAAGAAGACACTGGCATCTTTTCTACTGTTACTACTCCTCCCATCTCCATTCTATCTCAAATTTGGCTAAGATGGAAATAGAATACTAATTGAAATGTTTCTTTATCAGGCTTGCAAAGTTTGAGAAGAAACAATGGAGAGAGCCATACAACTCCTTGGTGCTCCTGGAGCACCTACTCACCCATGGACATGAGCGGATTGCCGACGAATTTCAAAACATCAAAGGCACTGCACAAGAGATGTGCAAATTTCAAAACGATTGGATTATACATTGTAATTATTCACATAATACGAATATTTTACAGATTCTAATTATGTTGGAGCATTTTAAGCGATTTTGCATTCATTTTAAGTCATTTGATAACAACAGTCAATATGAAACTTCTATATATTGTTTAGAATTTGTTTGTGAACTCACTTACTGTAAACGATTGGATTATAAATTGTAATTATTAACATAATGTATGGATTTTACAGATTCTAAGTATCTTTGAGCATTTCAAGCATTTTGTTCATTCATTTTAAGTCATTTGACCACAGTAATCTATATTTATGCTCTTTATATAATTTAGAATATGTTTTTGAACTTAGTTATTCAAAACAATTGGATTATACATTGTAATTATGCACATAATGTGTATATTTTAAAGATTCTGAGTATATTGGAGCATTTCAAGCGATTTTGCATTCATTTTAAGTTATTTGATCATAATAATCTATATTTAAGCTCTTGATATAGTCTAAAATATGTTTATGAGCTCAATTATTCGAAACGATTGGATTATACTGTCACACCCCGACACATAGGGCTTGACAATCCCCGCCGCGAATACACAATCTCTGTGCACCCGCAAGGCGTTTCCTTACTAATTACGAGGGTTAAGTTCCAGCTTACCATGATCTACCACGTTGTCTCTTATGACTCATTGAGTCATCATGGCAAGACAAAATTTGGCCTAACTTCGCTTGACTTGATCGAGCCCGTCTCTGCAACCTGGAACCCACATCCATTGTGGAAACATGCAAAAGCACGGAGTGAGAAATAAATTCTCAGTGCGGGTTTTAGTTCCAGTACGTGGATTTAAGCTAAAATCCAAGTTCTAGAAATAATACCCGTAAATAAAATAAAGCATGTGTGTTTCAATTTTATAAAAGCCTTATAACTTTTCATTTGAAAAGATGTCACAAATAAACATGATTGCTTGCATATGATTTTAATCAAAGCTGGATAGGATAACAAAATCTGACAAGGCATAAATCTTGCACATATCGGAACTGAACACGTGGCACGAATCCCATCGCAGACAACACATGTCTATATATGATAGGAAACTGAGCGTGTCAGGGGTCCGAGCATATCATTAGTCGGAACATGTCACATTTCATTCACATAATTTTCACAGTCATAATCACTCAGGTCCCTTTCCCATCCGGATGGGCACATAAGGAGACCTTTCCCTTACCTGGCCGGCATGAGGGACTTATCCCTTGACCAGGTGGCATGAGGGAATTCCATATCCGCATAGCGCTATCGAACTGGCCGAAGCCGGGGGTCAACCGACTCCGGAGAGTGATACAAAATCATACAAGATCTTTCCTTTACCTGGAGGCATGAGAGATTACATCTCTTGACCAGGTGGCATGAGGGATCTTTCCCTTACCTGGCCGGCATGAGAGATGTAACTCTTGACCAGGGGCATACATATCATGTCAGGTATGTCATGGCATATCACAGTAAATCATTTCAGTCAGATCATTCATGAGTCGGATTTATCAATCACAATGGCATATCCAAATATCTGACTGTATTTCTTTCAAATTCCTCAAAGCGGAGAACATGCATCTCAAAATGCGGTTTTATCAATATTTGGGCACTATAATTTAAAAATGCTTGAATACGGTCATGCAGGCAAACAGATTTACAATATGCATATGAATAAAAACATATTTTATTAATTACTTAAACTTTAACAAAAATCCAACGTAATTCCGCACCTGAATAGTGAGGCTAAGCATAGCTCCTCGTGATCCTATGCTGACTCGGGTGCTTAATGGCCATCTTATCTGAGGTTCTTAAGCTTGACAGTCCTTAAGCTCGATAGTCTTGTATTTTATGTAATCCTAGATCAGTTTCCTGATAAGAATGGTTGACTGTCTTAACGACTATTTGATGATTGCGTAGAGTACTTAAGTTAAAATTTAAACAACCTAATTTTAGACAGTTCTTGGATTAGCATACTGATGGTCTAGGTTAACCAGACTGATTGAGATTTGGATGATCAAGTTCATATTCCTTGTTAGGGAATTCTATTTTAAAATATATTATTAAATATTTTATTTTGTTATTTAATACTTAATTTTTGACTTTCCAATTATTAATAAGGTATGATAAGACTTTGTTATTAGTGAATAAGACGACATTAAAATTTTATCTTGTTCAAACTTAATACATTTTTAGTTTAATTACTCGTTAACAAGATTGTTTAGTAATTGACGATATGTATATTATTTCATGTGTACTTAACAATTTATTAATAAAAATAAAAATACTAGAAATATATAATTTCTTTTTATATAGACATCATGAATTTCCTTATATACTTTAATTGTATAAAGATACTCAAATTTCTCTAATTCACGATTCTTATCTTAATGTTGAAAGTATAAAGAACTAGCTAACTATTAGTTACATAAAATATGAGATTCTGATATCATACTAATTAAGCTAAACCGTTGTTTTGTTAAATCATTATTTAAGTATACAAACTTTTACGTAAAACAAATCATTTTGATTTCTCATGTGTCCATAAACTTATTAATTTTATGTCAGCTAACCATTGCTACAAGTCTCAAGTCCATTAGTTTTATCTTCTTTTAATCCAAGTTTTTCTTTAGTTTTATGACATGCAAACTATTAATACTGGTCCAGTCAAAGATGAAAGTCAAGAAGTAATTAGTGTTATCATTAGATAGTTCAAACTTTATTCTTGTTGCATTTACAAATTAATTTCAGTTCTCGTATGACTTCAACTAACAATGAGCCACATAAAAGCGGACTAGGAACGAGCCTAGAATACACCTGTTGGGTTCAAACAAAGAGAAGAAAAACCAACTAATATAGATTCGAATTCAGAGTTCAGTAAAGGATACAATCCCGACAGGTTTTATACTATTGCGTTTCCACCTCTCAAACTTTACTGGTTTTCTACTCTAGTACCCGAATTTCCTAGAACAGACCTTGGAGGTTTATGAATCAATCCTTAAATCTTGCAAAACAGTTCCTAATTTCCAAAATATTTTACAACTGAATCCCTGAAAGTTGAGATTTGCTTACCAGTACTCAATTATTAGGTTATAACAGTCAGTACAAGGGTCGTATCACCCCTCAACTTGATGTTGCGCCTTCAACACTGGTACAGCTGTGGTACAGAGACATGTGCCGAGCCTAATACCAACCAATTTGATTCCCAACACCCCACTGTTTCGAATCCCAAAAGAGAGTCCAGAAATTGAGCAAGAAAGTGAGGAAATTTAAGAAATTTCACAAGAAGAAAACATGAAGGGAGATGATGGTCTATTTATAGGCAAGGAAGAGGTTACGTGGCTCTAATCCAAACTGCCACGAAGTCAAGTCAGCAGAGAGGATAAGTTCACCCGAGTAGGACCCACTTGTCGGGTCGGTTTTGACTTTTGAGAGAAAGGAAAGGATAAGAACGGAGGTGGAGAGGATAAGGTCCAGAGAGAGATTGACGAGGGTGGCATCTCCTTATTGGCGTGTCACAGGTGATCCCCCTTTGAGCTTCCGATATTTTTACGGAGAAGAAAGAAAGAGATTGAAGATGAGATCGAACTTGATAAGGGAAGGGAAAACGGGACAGCGAAGAGAGAGAAGGAAAATAGATTTTATTAAAAATTCATCCCCAAGATTTTCTGTGACATCAAAAATACTGCAACTCATATACACTAATATTTATAATTATTCTCATTAGGATTTTAGTTATTTGGATTATGAATTTCAGTATAACTTAAGCTTTGATTTTGCTAGAATCATGTACGTTAATTGTGAATACTACACAATTTAAAAGATTTCGATTTCGAGTGAATCTTATTGTTATGATTGAATTATCCATTTGAAGATTATTAGTTTTAAACTCTTGTTTATCTTAATATATTTTTTAAAATTAACCTAGTTGTCATAATTAAACTGGATCTGGTATTTCTACTTTGTTACATATACATTGTAATTATTTACATAATGTTCATATTTTACATATTCTAAATTTATTTGATCATTTCAATCGATTTTGCATTCATTTTAAGTTAGTTGATGATAATAATCTACATTTAAACTCTTTATATAGTCTATAATATGTTTATGAGCTCACATATTCAAAACGATTGGATTATACATGTAATTATTCACATAATGTGCATATTTTACAGATTCTGAGTATATTTAAACTCTTTACATAGTCTAGAATTTGTTTATGAACGCACTAATTTGAAACGATGGAATTATTTATTGTAATTACACATATAATATGCATATTTAATAGATTCTTTGTATATTTGGGTATTTCAAATAATTTTACATTTATTTCAATTCATTTGATCACAATAATCTGTATTTATGCTATATATATAGTCTAGAATATGTTTATGAACTCACATATTCACAACGATTGGATTATACATTGTAATTACGCCAAAAATGTCCAGATTTTAAAGATTTTGGGTATATTTAAGCATTACAAGCTATTTTGCATTCTTTTAAGTATTTTGATCATGTTAATCTTTATTTAAACTCTTTATATAGTCTAGAATGTGTTTATGAGCTAAATTATTCAGAATAATTCGATTACACATTGTAATTATTCACATAGTTTACATATTTTACAGATTCTGAGTGTATTTGAGCATTTGAAGCGATTTTGCACTCATTTTAAATCATTTGATAGAAATCATCTATATTTAAGATTTTTATATAGTCAAGAATATATTTATGAACTCACTTATTCAAAACGATTGCATTATACTTTATAATTACGAATATAATGCGCAAATTTTAAAGATTCGAAGTATATTTGAGCATTTTCAAGCGATTTTGCATTCATTTTTAAGTTATTTGATCACAATAATCTATATATATGCTATTTTTATAGTCTAAAATATGTTTATGTAGTCAATTAATCAAAAAGATTGGTTTATACATTGTAATTATACACATAATATACAGATTTTGTAGATTCTGAGTATATTTGAGCATTTCAAGCGATTTTGCATTCATTTTAAGTTATTTGATTACAATAATGTATATTTAAGCTCTTTATATAGTCTAGATTATGTTTATGAGCTCACTTATTCAAAACGATTGGATTATACATTATAATTATTCTCATAATTTGCATATTTTACAAATTCTGAGTACAATTGAGCATTTCAAGCCATTTTGTATTTATTTTAAGTGTTTTGATCACATTAATCTATATTTAAACTCTTTATATAGTCTACAATATGTTTCTGATATCACTTATTCAAAACATTTGGATTATATATTCTAATTATGCACATAATGTGCAGATTTTAAAGATTCTGAGGATATTTGAGCATTTCAAGTGATTTTTGCATTCAATTTAAGAAATTTGTTCGCAATAATTTATACTTGAGCTCTTTACATAGTCTAGAATATGTTTATGAACTTACTTATTCAAAACGATCGGATTATATATTGTAATTACTCACATAATTTGCAGATTTTACAAATTCTGAGTATATTTGAGCATTTCAAGCGATTTTGCATTAATTTCAAGTTATTTGATGACAATAATCTATATTTAAGCTCTTTATATAGTTTAGAATATGTTCATGAACTCACTTATTCAAAACAATTGGATTATACGTTGTAATTACGAACCTAATGTGTAGATTTTAAAGATTCTGAGTATATCTGAGCATTTCAAGAGATTTTGCATTAATTTTAAGTCACTTGATCACAATAATCTATATTTAAGCTCTTTATATAGTCTAGAATATGTTTAGGAGATCAATCATTCAAAACTATTGGATTATATATTGTAATTATTAACATGATATGCAGATTTTACAGATTTCAGTATATTTGAGCATTTCAAATGATTTTGTATTCATTTTAAGTCATTTGATCATAATAATCTATATTTGTGCTCTTTATATAGTTTAAAATATGTTTATAAAATCACTTATTCAAAATGATTGGATTATACATTGTAATTATTAACATAATTTGCAGATTTAATAGATTCTTAGTATATTTGAGCATTTCAAGCGATTTTGCATTCATTTTAAGTCATTTGATCACAATAATCTGTATTTAAGCTCTTTATGTGGTTTAGAATATGTTTGTGAACTAACTTATTTAAAACGATTGGATTATACATTGTAATTACGCACATGATGTGCAGATTTTACAAATTCTGAGTATATTTGAGTATTCCAATCGATTTGTATTTATTTTAAATCATTTTATCATAATAATCTATGGTTAAGCTCTTTATATAGTTTAGAATATGTTTATGAACTCATTTTTTCAAAACGATTGGATTGTGCATTTTAATTATGCACATGATGTGCATATTTTACAGATTCTTAGTATATTTGAAATTTCAAATAATTTTGCATTCATTTTAAGTTATTTGATCACAATAATCTATATTTAAGCTTTTTATATAGTCTAGAATATGTTATGAGCTTAATTATTTAAAACGATTGGATTATACATTGTAATTATTCACATGATGTGAAGATTTTACAGATTATGAGTATATTTGAAAATTTCAAGCGATTTTGCATTCATTTTAAGTCATTTGATCACAGTAATATATATTAAGTTCTTGATATATTTTAGAATATGTTTATGGACTCACTTATTCGGAACGATTGGATTATACATTGTAATTATTCACATAATGTGTAGATTTTATAGATTCTGAGTATATTTGAGCATTTCAAGCGATTTTACATTCATTTTAAGTAATTTGATCACAATAATCTATATTTATGTTGTTTATATAGTCTAAAATATGTTTATGATCTTACTTAAAACATGATGATATTGATATTTTAGTTAGATATTCACATTATTATTAACATATATAAAAAATAATATAATAGAAACCAAACTTTTATGTAAAAAAAATATTGTATCGAGCGAAGCTCGATGTCCAACCCTAGTATTATTATTCAACATACCAAACCTAGATGTAAGAGCTGTGGGGAAAAAAGCAAAATGAAGGAATGATTAATATATATATATATATATAAATATATAAAAAGGAAAAGGCGCCCACCGTGGGGCTCGAACCCACGACCACAAGGTTAAGAGCCTTGCGCTCTACCAACTGAGCTAGACGGGCTTCCTGCTATTTGTTTTTCTTTTTCCTACATAGAATAAGTCGTATGACGACATTCAACAAATGAATCACTAAAAAATCATAACAACTTCCTCCCTATGCTATATTATATGTACATATAAATCTTATCTAACTGTACATGTCAGCTACAGCAGGGTAAATCCAAAATAAATAAATGAAATATATACACAAACCTGATAAGATAAATAGCATCAGAAAAAAGGATGGAATTGGATTTGGGATTCACCCAGCTCTAGAACAATTTCATCTATCAAATCCTCAATTATCCAATCCTCCAAATCTAGCCCCACTAATTCTGAATCTACATTCAAATTCATCCAACCATTGTCAGTCTCTTTGCAAAGGTCAGCTGCCACCACATCCTCAATTGCAACCTCCACAAATGCATTCAACTGCCTTTTAAGTCTGGCCCACACTTGCTCTGTCATATATTCCCCCAAATGCACTCGTGGGGCTGTCATTCTGAATCGCGGGACCCACATGCCGGACAACAGTGAAGCTTCGTATGCGTCTACCAAAGCCTCGTTTGTCAAATCATACAAAAGAAGTTGGTCTGGACCCGCCTCAGGTTCAAGCTCCAAGAATGCGGGGTCTAAGGCGGGTTGCTCAGATGAATGCCACTTACTCCCTGTTAACCCGAATTTAGCCAATATGTCTTTTATGTAAAGGAAGTATGCCACGTCACCCTCATCTACTGCTATGCTATCATGATCAAGGACATGTAGTTCGTTACGATCTTCTTCTAACTTCTGTTCGTTGTAGTCAATGGTGCCACACATCACACTATAACCTGCAATAGATTTCACATGATCCTTATTTTCACGAGTACTCTTTTGAGTTCAGTCTATGAAGCTAGGTACATTGGATTCTCAATTTTGGGTGTGAAATTACAATCTGGTTCATCTCAAGATAATGTTCATGTTTACAACTAAACAAAGTAAATGAATAAAAGCAAAGAAAGAAGAACGCATTTTGATAGCATTTGCATCTATATATGCTCATGCATATGAACAATGGTGGTATGATGTCCACTGTCAGTCATTTTTACTCCTCACACAGATATCAATTAAAGAATTTTTGCTTTGTATTTGAAGCTCCTGAGAAATTAACTAACAGAACAATATAGTAGGGGGAAAAAAAGAGAGGTTCGCTTCGCTCTTAAAAAAAACGAGATACTTAGAAGTTAGAACCCACCTGTAAGAGATTGCTTCTGGGAGATGGCACTGATATCATCAAAGAATGAACTATCATAATTTGTATTTTCTTCGATATTTGGTTGAATCCCTTCATCGTCATCTGATTCAGGATCTAATCTCTCAACTTCATTGATACAAAAATGGAGATCTAACGGCTCAACTTCTTCATCTGTACATAATGAAAGACTTATTGTCTCAACTTCGTTGGCACCTAACTCATTATCTAATGGTTCAACCTCAGCAGAAAAGTGCGCATTTGTAATATCAGTGGCACTTCTGGAAGATGTTATAACTGAAGAGTGTATAAATGCAGAGTAAGTCTTAATTTCAGGAGAAGAGTGTATTCTTTTAAAGGCTAAATTAAAACTCTTCTCAGGTGACCCCGTCCTGCAGTCCATAAGTTTTGGTTGCTCTTTTGAAATGAACTCAAACAGGTTTGAATATTTGTCAAATGAGTCACTAAGAGATGTAGACCTCCTCATTCGAGCTTCACCCCTTTCTTTTCTATAATTCCTTTTCCGACCCTCGCAATCTTTTTGTCCATAGGGCACTTTATGAAGAAAACCGTCATTGGCGATATAAGTGACCTCCTTTTTATTCTCTTTTATTGCCTTTTTAATATTAGACCTAATAGTTTTGGAATCATCTGTAGCAAATGGCGGCAGGTATGGCGAACCGGGTGTGCCTTCTTTGTTTATGAGCGTACCCGGTCTAGGAAAAGTGTTGGACTTGTTTAACCCCATTCCTTGATCAGAATGTGATGCTGCTTTCTCGTGTGATTCGTTGGCCAATAAAAGATGAGGGTTACGGGCAATGTTCATCAGCAAATTCTTGTTCTCATTAAAAAACTGAAGAAAGTCCAATAGATCCTTCGATTGATGGATTTGTTCTGCCAAGTTATACCCTGGTACATTCCCGCATTGTTGGCAAACCTTTTGTGGTTCGTTTTGTGCAGATTGCAAAAAAGTACTGCCAGAAGGAGCACCTACACTATGTGAAACACTGTCACTTGTTGTTCTTCGGTTATCACATGACTCATTTGGCGAAACATACCTAGAGCTTTTTAAATGATGCATTGACATGGTTCGCACAAGCCGAGATGCCAAGGGAGCAGGCAGAGAAGTCATGCTTTTCCTATGACCCTTCTCGCTAGATTTCTTTTTGAACTTGAAAGGTTTCAATAAATCTTTGTGATGACTTTTGGTTGGGGATCTTGTTGGGGATTTTCCAGGAGACCCTAATTTACTGTCTCCAACCTATCAAGAGAACAGAAAAATGAATGCATTGTATGTTTGACTGAACAAGAAGCTATTCTACTTTTACTTTTCTTTTGTACAAAACTAGTTAATACTCTTTTTTATTAAAGTTCAAAATGCATGCAATTGAACTAACTTGTAATTTGGAACCCTCATTAATGAAGCAATGTTGCACCTTGGGCACTTTGAGTCCTGAAACAACCAATCATACATAAATTTGAGGATTCAAATCTAAGACGCAGCACCATTTATGAAGAGTACTGGTAAAATATGAAAAGAAAAATTCCAAGCACAGAAATTTGAAGGATAAGTAAGTCAGTTTAACTTGTCATACACCATGTTTAATGAAAATGACAAAAAGAATAAGTAATCATACTGGGAGAACGAGAGGTATCAGTGTGCCTCTTATAAGCAATCATCTTTTTAAAGTGAAGGCGTTGTTGCCAGGAGCCCTGAAAAATGGCAAAGTGAAGAAGGTTCTCGAGGGACCATAGATGGTGCCGTCTCAAACCCAACTTCGACTTCTTTCCCCCTGATTTTTGTGCCATTTTTATTCTACAAACTCTAATTTACACTAAGATAATGCTTTTCCAAAAGCTGTCAAATTACAAAAAAAAAAGTATGTTAGTATTTATGTGACAGAAAATTATTTACATACCGTCGTTGTAGTAGACACCAACGTGACTGGTAACAGGATAAAATAAGTTTTTTTCCTTCATTTTATCTTTCTGATTTTAATTTCTCAGGTGTTGGGTACCATAGCGGACTGTTTTGATTTAGGATACAATGTCAGAAACGGAATAAGAATGCTCTTTAATCCTGAGTGGTATAAAATATTGCCATCCTTAGTCGACAATCCTAATTATTTCTTTTATTGTACTCCAAAATACGTCTACATTTGTCCGACAAATAATTTATATTTCGCTTTTTTCTTCATTAATTGCAAGCCTCACTAGTGCAATTTTACCATTTTTTTTGTATTCGTAACCCGGTCGATTTCTGCAAACGCCTGACCCAATAGGAAATGAGACTATAAATTTTAGCTTTTGGAATTGAAATTATGAAGACTACAAAAACCAATAAAACTAAATTTCTCGATAGAATAATTCAACCTTGGTGTGCAAGGGGGATCATTTCCAATGCTACGAAATTATGAAGACAACAAAAACCAATAAAAATAAATTTAAATGAAATAAATAATGTGATATAGAAATCATACCGCCAGAATATTGAGAAAAAAAAACAAAACCAAAATTAGGGAAAGGAAGAGAGATCCAAAAAAAAGAGAGGAACTTACATGGTGAGAAGGTAACGGTCCCCCTCTCTCCTCTAACTCCAATGGATTCAAATAATTTGTAGCTACTCATATGTAACGGATCATGAAAAATGACCCGGCCCCTTTCCTTTTTGTTTATGAAGATGTCTCGGCTCCAAACGCGGCGAATTCATCTACTCAAAATTACTATTTCTCCCTTCTTTTAACTGTTCGCTCGCCTCAGACGTAAAATCAATGGTCATATTTTTGGTGCATCCAAGGCCGTCCATTGTTGTTATTTAAAACTTTTGAAATGAATTGGGACACGTGGGATACAATTAGTACCATCTTGTTGCTTTTCTTAATATAGCGAACACATGAGAGCCATTCGTTTGCAAACTTGCAATGGATTGATTAGAAAAAAGAAACAAATTGAATAGTAGATGCCGTGTGTGATGTGGCATAGTAAAAGCTAAAAGTTAACCTTTTTTTTATCTTTCTATTATTAATGTTTATAATGTCATCATATAATTTTATATTTTACATTTTCAGTAGAAATTAATTTTGGGTGATACATATGGGTCATCACTCATCCGGGCTAGGATTGGGATCCAGCTCTTGTATTTTGCAAAAATTTGGGCTCAAAAGTGCTTAGAATACAGGAATTATAAGTGCCATCGGCAAATATACCATCTCAGCCATCAGTAAATACAAAGTGAACATATACAGTAAATAAGGTGAACATATAGATAATCTAAGTGAACACTTATAAACAAATAAGTGTTGTCATCACTTGTTCGGAAGTTTACATGCATATTCAATTTATTTTCATTTAACTTATTTGTTTGTATGTGTTCACTTAGATTATCTATATGTTCACTTTACTTGCTGTATATGTTCACTTTATATTTAGCGATGGCAGGGATGATAATACTGCAGATGGCAGTAATCAATTTCCCATAAATTCCTCCTACATGTCATGAGTCGTGACTAGCCTAACAACATTATTCAAAGTTTCAGCTTAGTTGATTAAGACCTAATGTTAGAAGATTATGTTGTATTATATATATATGTACCCGAAATAACTCAGCATAACTGTTTCAATGTTGAACGAGAACCAAACTAACAATTTAATAATTTATTACAGACGGATTAAGTACTTGTTTGTTTACCATACGTATATCTAAAATTTTCAACAGTACAAAGCAGAATTACATCAGAACAGAAAAACATCAAAGCAAAAGGAATTTTAGTTTCCAGACAAGTCAACTTGAAAATTAACATGCATAGGTGATAGGTCAACATTTTCTACATACAATTACAAATACTAGAAACAAACGTAGATGCGGTGTGCATCTGAAGAGTGGCATAATTCGAAAACAAAAACCGAATTCTTGTATTAACCATGGCTCAACAGTAGTTGAGATTCCCTAGTCTCCTTTTGAAAGCTTGCAATTGCAAATGGATGATCTATTATCCTCCTCTCCCCTTCTTCACTAATCCCTTTTTTCAGTTCCTCTCCTGCTCCGGGTACTCTGAACGGCTCAGATTCTATATTTTCACTCGTCAAATTCAATTTATCATCCAAACTCAACTTCGAATTTTCCTTTTCATCATCCTTCTCATTGTAACCATGATCTTCATAGAGTGAAATGCTCCTCCCAATAAAATTTGAAGCTTTCTCATTAGCAATAGCATTATTACTTATCGAATTTTGACTGAAGCTACCAAATCCCTGGATTCCTCGGGAAATTTTGCGGGCGCACTCTCTCTCCTCTCTGAAAAGTGGGCCCTTTTCCAGCAATTTGAGGACCTTCTCTGATTTCTTTTTCATGACTATGCCCCACTTAAACCTAGCAACAATTAATTAAATTAATTAATTGACTTAAGTTGGGACAATCTTTCAGTAAGGTCTGAGAGGAAAACCAAACATACAATAATAGATATAGTAATAGTACCCCTTTCATCAATGAATTGAAATTTGCACATCTCTTGTGCAGTGCCTTTGATGTTTTGAAATTCGTCGGCAATCCGCTCATGTCCATGGGTGAGTAGGTGCTCCAGGAGCACCAAGGAGTTGTATGGCTCTCTCCATTGTTTCTTCTCAAACTTTGCAAGCCTGATAAAGAAACATTTCAATTAGTATTCCATTTCCATCTGAGCCAAATTTGAGATAGAATGGAGATGGGAGGAGTAGTAACAGTAGAAAAGATGCCAGTGTCTTCTTTTGCCTCTTGGTGCAAATTAAGTATAGAAATTCGAAATTTGAAATCAAGAAACTAGTAAAGAATGATAAAAAGATGGAAGTAGGAGAAGGGAGAGACGAGACCAGAGACCTCCTGTGCAAAATAGGGACAATTCTGCAATAATCGTCGATTTCAAAAGCAGCACGAGATATTAAGCGCATGGGTTTTGCATCTGGCGCTGATGAATTCCCGTTTGTTGATTCCTCTGTCAGCCTATGCATATATGTATAATACATAATTAGAAACCTAGCTAGTACTTTAAATTAATGAATTTGTTGAGGAATCGTAAGTGACCAAGTGGGAAAAGAGAAATATATATATTCAGATGAATGGAATTGAGGGTTAATTTAATTATATAGGGGAGTAAGGGTGTTGAATTAATTATTACGTACAATTGCACGTGAGTAACATCGGTAAGGGCCAAGCGAGCAGTTCGAATCTTTTCTTTGAGGAAGAAAGAAGCTTGTTTCTTGATGTCCTGCAAACCTGTGGCGATGGACATGTCTCTTCTCATCTCTTTCTCTTCTCCTCTGCTCGTTTGTCTTCTTGAAAGAAAAAGAAAAAGACGAAGAGTGGTTGATGTATAGTGGGATTCAAATCCTGTGTTGGGCTACACAATTTGTATAAAAAGACAAAAGTCGATACTTATATTGTATAAATGTTTACTAGTACATGTCTTTCTTCATCTATTAATTCGCTACCTGCCTCCAAGTAATGTGCCAAAAGAAATTAATTGTAACTGGAAAAAATATATTTTTACATGTTAGGCATATTGCCAATATTGAACGAATATTCATGAATTTTGAAACTTTCTACCACAAATTTAGTATAAATATTTCATTTGGGATAAAAATTAATAAGAATTAAATAAGATTCCGTCATGATTTTCGAGACTTTGATCTTACAAAATTTTTTTTGCTTTTTTACAATGTGCAAAAACTTATTCAAAATAATATTATATGTATACTTGATTTAATTCATTAGGCGAAAGATTCAACTCATATTCCATGTTTTACATATCTAGTCTAGGCCCGCTAAAAGTTAAAATCTCCTTTTACATTTTTTTTTCTTCTAATAATCCCTCGTTAGTTTATTTCTTATGAATACTTTAAGAAATTCTATGATTCCCGGCATTATAATTTGAATTGTCAAAGGACCGATCCAATATATTTTAAAAAAATTTATAACTATTTTTTAAAATTTCAAAAAAAAATTGACTATTTAGTTTTGAACCCTCAATTTGTTCGACAAGGATATTTCAATATGAAAAACACAATAAGCAATTTGGATCGGTCATTTAAATTTTTTATATTTGAGATCTACTCGGATTTGACGGAGTATCCCTCAAATCGCTTTCACCGTTGCATTTCTTAAATACTTTTATCTTACTAACATTGGTGCTATATATGAATTGGGAAAAACTTATCATTGAGTATGAATCTTGTAGTATATTTTTTTTTCCTTAAAATGTGAATTATTTAAAAAGTTAAATTTGTGTATTTTTAACATTTGTATTTAAAATTTAGAATCTTATTGATGCTTGTTAAGTATGAATTATGTGCGATTTTCTTCTATGAAGTGTGAATTTTTAAATTAATTTAAATTTCTCATGGTTCATACTTTTGAACATTACATGCATTGAAATTTGCATTGGCAACACATGAATGTTGAAATTCTTCTAGTAAAGTTATTCTAATAATTGCTAGCGTTTCAACATTCATACTAAATTTGCAAAAATTTATTTTGATCGTACATATAATATTATTTTGAATACATTTTTTCACATTGTAAAAAAACAAAAAACTTTTTGTAAGATCAAAGTCTCAAAACTCAAGTCTGAATTTTATATAATCCTTATGCGCAAATGAAATATTTATCCTAAATTTGCAAAATTCATGAACATTCGTTCAATATTAGCAATATGTCTATCATATAAAAATATTTTTTTTGCAGTTAAAATTTCTTTTGGGACGTTACTTGGAAGCAGGTAGCGAATTAATATATGAAGAAAGATATGTACAATAGTAAACATTTATACAATAGTACCATTTGTAGAGCAACACAGGATTTGAATCCGGATCTCCTCGTCAGGAAAATGGAGAGAATGTGATTGAGCGCACCATATTCCATATTTCGGTGGGGCCATAATTAACAGATACTACTTCAAGGGGTGACGACTGACGGGGCATTGAATTTTGGGACTAACAAGCGCGGTGTAAATGAATTCAAAAAGATTTTTCCTTTTCTTAAAAATAAAAAAAGGGTTTTCTTTTCCTTTCCGTCTTAATTTTTGAGACCCGCAGCCATAAAAAACGGTTGCCTGAACAACAAATTAGGAGCCGTTTTCTGTCAGAGACCATGAACACAGTCGGCCTCAAGGGATATAAAACAGCGGATCCCGAGACGAATTCTGTAAAAGTGAATTTGATGATAATTTTCTTGTCCCCTAATTTTTTTTCTTTTATAAGGTAAACCCGTAATTTGATGATAATTTCTCAATTCAAATTCAAATATTATTATGATTTAAAAGTAAATTTATAAATATCTTGTTCAATGCATAAAAAGCAATAGAGAATATAAATAAAATTTCATATAACTTGAGTATTGTTTGTTTGATGGAGCATTAAGGTCGTGACGTTTAGCCCAGGGGCGGAGGGAATACCGGTGCGGGCTTGGACTTTGACCCTCCGTCATTTGAAAAAATTTCTAATATGTATGTTATAATGTCTATCTTGTTCCATAATTAGGCCTGAAAACGGTAACCGTTTCGACCGTCTTTTCGTTTCGTTTCGTCCAAAACGAAACAAAACGGTTAAAGATTTTGGTTGCGTTCTAAAAACTAACGGTTAACGCAATCTTGAAATGGTTTCGTCCATGTGTATTTTCGTGATTTCGATCATTTCATCCAAAACGAAACGGTTAACACAAATGATAGTCAGTTTCGTGTCCAAAACGCAACGATCAACACAACAGTCTATTTGCGTGATCGTTTTAGACGTTATGCACCCCTATCCATAATATAGAAGAGTATGCCCCCTTGTTATTTAAGAAGCCTTGAAATGTAAAAGCCCGCTACTGCCAAAAGCCCAACTGCCCAAGTTTAAGTCTGTTGTTATTAAACTGTAAGACTCAAACACCTAAGTGCCTGAATCGCTCTTGTTATTTATTCTCCTTGTCCAATTGTTTACCAATTACCACTTTACTTTCCCTGAGCGTCTGAGTCGCTCTCGCTCACTCAAAAACCTAACTTTGTTGTGCCGTGTGCCGTGCCCCACTACCCCTGGCGAGTGGCGCCAGCCTCACGCCCTCGCTGACAGGCCCTCACTACCCGTGTGCCGTGCCCTCCGCCCCTGGTCGATCGACGACGATGGCCGATGTTTCACGGCTCCCCTGGTCGACCCTACGCCTCCGTCTCTAAATTCTCTTCGCTCAGTGCCCTACTGCCCCAATCATTCACAATTAGATTATTAATTCTGAATTTATGATTCTAATTGTAAGTTTAATTCTTATTCTAATTATAAGTTTACTTGATGACTTTTATCAATTTCAATTAATCAAGATGAAATATTCAATACATACAGTACTAGTATATATGAAATCATCCAGACCTACACATCTCATCATCTCTTGCTGATTTGACTCGTCGGTTGGTTCAAACCAGCAAATTCGCTAACTATCCAATGGTTGATAGATTGTTGCGATTAATTATGACCCGTCCCGTCTCGACTGCAACTACAGAACGTGCTTTTTCAGTAATGAAGTTGATTAAGACCGATCTTCGAAATAGAATGGGAGATGGCTTCCTTCGAGATTATATGATTGTCTATATTGAGAAAGAAATTGCTCTAAAATTTACTTCAGATGAGATTATAGATTTGTATGATTTGTTGGGTAGTCGTAGGGCTAAATTAAAGTTAGGGAAGTAGCTATTAATATGTATGGGTAGTGTACTAGTGTGATAGAAATTTGATGTAATTTTTGAGTGTTAGTTAACTATGCTTATGACAATGGAAACCTGATGTATATTTTGGTTAAACTATATGATAAAAATTTGATGTACTTTTTGTTGAACTAATGCTTGTAAATTATAAATGTACTCTGATCTTATTAGTAAGTTAATTTATTAGTAGCAAATTATTATTTAAATTCATCATATTATCTTTCATTATTAATTTGTGATTTTAGGAAGCAGTGCCAATTTCTGATGAAGGTAGACAAGCATTGAACAATCAATTGAGGTTTCAGGTTTGTACTGTTATACATCTTAAGCTTTTTACTGTTGTATCAAAATTATTTTAACTGTAGGAAAGTACTAACCTCTGGTCTTTGTATTTCAGTGATAAGAAAACAAGAGCTGATAGCGTCAGGTATATAGATTCTCCAATTAAATTCTATACTGGTAAATTCAAAACTTTTTTTAGCTAGACAGCTAGTAGTATTGTAAATTGAGGATATCTTTATTAGTTATTGTATCGATCACAAATTAGATATGCTGTACCGGTCCAAGTTAGGGTCTTGCGCACTAAATAAAAAAATATATATATGCCCCTCCCAATTCTGAGATCCTAGCTCCGCCCCTGGTTTAGCCTATCTAAAGTTCAAGGAACTCGATAGACGATAGAATATGCATCGATTACATTTGAGTTCTATGAATTGTCCGAGTTTAGTTGGTAGGTAATGCATTGAAAAAGACACAAAAAGGTAACAAAAAAAAAAGACAAAAATGTACACTCATTATGCAACTATAATGTTTTTAGTGGACTAAGCAGAATTGTGCGGGGTTATGAGTAATATTATTTGAGTTTGCGTGTAAAACCAATATTAGAAGATTGCTAAATTCATATAGTGGGGAAAAGAACATGAATTTTATGATATTAGTAATAAACTAATAATGTAAATGTTATCTCGATTGATTGTTTCATTCGGAAGACTGCTGCTATACGTTTAGGGGTGAGCAAATAACTCGTGAGTTACTCGAACTCGATTCGAAAAAAACTCGTTGGTAACTCGAGTTATCAGGACTCGAGTTCTAGAAACTCGAGTTGTGCTGACTCGTGAGTTTTATTTAGTGAGTTTTGAGTTAGGTCCAACTCAACTCGTTCAAACTCGAGTCAGCAACATATACATGTCGAAAATAAAAATATTATATCAGTATATATTGTATAGCCCAAAAAAAACTTAGTCCCCAAATATATTTTCCTTTCGATGCACAACACAACTAGGTTTATGCAAGTGTTATGGGTTTTGAGATGTTTGTGTAAGAGTAGAAGTTTTTCTTTTTTTGAAATAATTATTGCATCCATTTACTATATTTACGAGTTGAATACTGAATCACGAGTTGACTCGAGTTACAAAATGACGAGTTCGAGTTAGTTAAGATAGCTCGGAACTGTCTCCCGAACGAGTCACGAGTTGTAACGAGTTCGAATTCGAATTATGCTCAACTCGTCCGAACTCGACTTATATACAGCCCTATACGTTAAGCTTCTAAAGCTTCTTAATTTTCAGGTTGGAATGGTTCAAAAATAGAAAGATTATTATTTTGGCATTGAAGTATTAGTGAATTTGGTTTCTCTAATTTATGGATAATTTTTTTTTTTCTGAACTTCCTACTACTTTTGGTGATTTTGCAAAATTTTTGCTCATTTGGAGGTTTTTAATCGGTCCAGATCAGCAAGGGAGGTGACGTGGCAGTTGACATCAGCGCCAGAGTGGAGATGGAAGGGTTCCAGCGACATGGGTTAGCTGTGGTGGGTTTCTGACAGGAGACATGGAATTTGGTTATATCCTCATAACCTCATAGGATTTGATGCGGCTGAGCAAGAGAACTAAAGAAGGGGGATAGCTCCTATAGGAACTAATGGGCTTCTCTGTTATTGTTTCTGGGCTTCGTTTCCGGACTTGATGGGTTGCTCTGCATGCTGGGCTTGGAAGTAGGCTTCATGGATCTTATTGTTAATTTCTTTACTTGCGTTGAGTTTTAATGTTGAAGAGATTTTCCTTACAATTTTTTTCCTATATTTCTCATCAGATCGGTAGATAAGTACATGTATGTAATATCCTAAAAGGAAATTGATTATTACCATTGCTCATTCTACCATCGCTGTCATCGCAAGCCAGCGCCTTCTGTCCGATGGACCCCTCATCGCGCCCCTCCCTCTCAAGCGATCTCCTCACTCAGCGAAGCGCTCCCCTCTCCTCACCCAGCGAAGCGCTCTCCTCTCCTCACCCGGGTACGCTCCCTCTCCCTTCTACGCACTCTTCAGTCTCTCTCCCTTCCCTCTCCCTTCCTTCTGTGCATCTCTCTCCCTTCCCCCTCCCTTCCTTCTGTGCGTCAGATTTTGTTCACTTTGTTTATTTCATCTGTTCAATTTGTTATTTTAAGTGTTCATTTTGTTTTGATGTGCATCAGATTTTTGTGTTTATTTTATACGTCTCACTTTGTTGGTGTAGATGTTCATTTTGTTCATTCATATGTTCAATTTGTTACTTTTATGTGTTCAATTTGTTTTGTTTTACGTCAGATTTTGTGTTTATTTTATACTTCTCACTTTGTTGGTGTAGATGTTCACTTTGTTCATTCATATGTTCAATTTGTTACTTTTATGTGTTCAATTTGTTTTTGTTGTGCGTCAGATTTCTATGTGGATTTTATGTCTCACTTTGTTGGTGTATATGTTCACTTTGTTGGTGTATATGTTCAATTTGTTACTTTTATGTGTTCAATTTGTTTTTCTGTGCGTCAGTTTGCTCATAACATTTATGTTCAATTTGGTGTATATGTTCACTTTATTTATTTATGTGTTCAATTTGTTTTTCTGTGCGTCAGTTTGCTCATAACATTTATGTTTACTTTGGTGTATATGTTCACTTTGTTTATTCATGTGTTCAATTTGTTTTTCTGTGCGTCAGTTTGCTCATAACATTTATGTTCACTTTGGTGTATATGCTCACTTTGTTGGTGTATATGTTCACTTTGTTCATTCATCTGTTCAAGGGAGAAGCGAGGTCCAAGGAGTGCTCGAAAAGACAGAGGAAAGGAGAAGCGAGGTCCAAAAAAAGCGGAAAAGAGAGATAGTACTCGAAAAGAGAGCGTCGGGAGTAGGAGAGGGGATCAGAGGGGAGGGAAGCGCATCTGAAGAGGAGGGGAGCACGCGGAAGGAAAATTGAGGTTAGCGATGGTAGCGATGGTCCTTTTAGCGATGACACTTATAATTCCTAATCCTAAAAAGTCGAGTATTTGATTGTCAGTGGACACAGAAATTCATGGGCTTCGCCACAAAATACTGCTACTGAATACAGACTTAGTCTTTCACCGTGGTTTCCATTTGTGAATCTCAATTTCATTCAGTATTTACCATGACAAATTATCACAACGAGTGTTACATATACAAGTTCATATCATTATGAACTCATCATAAGAACCAAACATGAGCCACATCCACAAATTTCTAGGCATATGCTTCGACCAGAAATCCACACAAGCTGACAAGCACAACTGCACAAGTTATGAACCCTGTCCAAAATCAACAATAGTTTGAACTACTTTGACCTTTATATTGACATATAATAGGCTCTTTTCAACAGCATTTTTACATAAGAAAAATTCCAAAAACATAACAAAATAGCAGTTACATAATTTATTTTCAATTTTGGAGAGCAATCCCTATATTTAACCACTTCAAGTTCAAGTCGTTGCATATCTGTCTTGCAGCAGCCTTTTCTTTTTCCACAGCCAACTTTTCTTTTCTGAACTTGCTAAATTTAGGTGTCAACTTCACAGCTCTCTCTTGAGCCTTTCTTTTTATACAGGACAAGCGGGCCTTTTCTTCGACTGATTTCCTTAGACCCTCTTCAAGTTCTCTAAGCTTATTCTCATATTCTAACTTACATGCAGTAAGCTCATTTCTTCTTTCTTCAGCTGCATGCAACTTCACCTCCATGTCCTCGAGCAGCTGTTTTATTCTAAGCAGATCTTGCTCGTTCATATTTTCCTCCTCTTGTTTCTCAGCAATTTTAGTGATTCTATTGCACGCAGAGATGCATGTAAATTGCATGCGATCTATTTGCTGATTTATGTCTTGAAGAGCAGAAATCATACCTGAAGTAAATTAAACAAAATCGTTACCTTCATAATTAAAAAGGAAAACAATTCATCTTATTTAACATCTGAATTTTCCGATTCATTACTAATCACTAGAAAAAGAAAGAAGAAACTTATTGGATTGGCCAAATAGTTGCTCATAATAATGCAGTGTTATAAACCGGCGGAATAAACTTATTGGATTGGCAATGCAACTGAACTGGCTGCAAACAAGTTGTGGCAGTGGTTTTGCATAAAACCTGAATCAAAATTTTCAATTAACCAGATAAAATTTGATACTGGGGATGCCATTTTCCATCTACTATAACTCAAGTATTTATATATCCTTCTTTTTTTTCTATAACAATTATGATTGATAGCTTATAAACAAATGCTTTACACTTCTATGCTATCATTGTTGGCACAGCCATAAATAGTACTATCCAATTCCAACCTTTTGAATCTAGTTTCTAAATTTACTTTAATTGGAATGCAAGGAGGTCCAACAAGTTGAGTCTGCAGGCCTGGTGAGCATTTCTTGTGAGCTAGACTTGATAAAATCAGTGTTTTTAATACCATACAGGCATCCCTACTGGTCACGTGGCCGAAATCCGGTATTTTCTGAAATTCCTGGTATTTTTTGTCTCACAATACCAGATACCGACATTTCGGTCACTGTTCCATTCCTGTATCCAGCACTTTCCTGTATCCAGCACGGTATTAAAAACACTGGACAAAATGACAAATTCATTATGGCAACATTGCAAGAGTACAAAGGTTACCTCTTCCTATGAAGTCATGACCTTCTTGACTAATGAGAAATTGAATTAACTCCTTCAGCCTTTCAAACAAAGTAGTTTCTTGACAAACAGTGGTGAATTCCTTTGATAAAATCAAATCTAATTCCTCTAATGAGGCTTTTATCTCACTAGACTAGATGTTGCAACGGACTCAACAGATGCTCGCTCATTTGTAGTTTGAGAAAGAGAATTTACAAAGGCCAACAACCCCTCTTCATCAGGTTCAACCTCTATGGATCTCAAAATAGAATCAATATCTGGGCTACCACCGGCTTTGTTGTGAAGGGACGAAGATGAATTTTCATTGGGGTCCATCAGACATATATAGTTTCTGTCAGTTTCTCCTTGATTGCTTATGGAATGAGGAATAAGTTCCTTTCTTGTCAACAAAACCAAATCATTGGAAGTATCACCTTTACTCGGAGCAATCTTCTGAGGCAAATCATGCATTAACAATGTAAAGATTTAGCAAGGCTAGTTAATTATATATAAGGAAAAACAATAATGAACTAATTAACTAATTTACCTTGCACTACCAGAATTTCGTTTTACTGCGTCGCAACACCAACGTGTTAGCGTCCCTCAATTAAATAGAGACGCAAAAAAAAAAAGCGGACTTAAAGACTTCTAAACTGTGTCGGTAGTCCGACAGAAATTAGCTATGACGCAACAAACCTCTACCTAGAGACGCAAACTTGTTCCTTTGAAGGGACGCGAATATGCTGAATTTAATTTGCGTCGGTATCCCGACACACATCAACAGGGACGCGTATTAGTTAGGTCGCATAACTCTTTCGGATAGCGACGCAACTTTTTTTCTTACTGGAGCGGATAATTGGCGTCGCTAGTTGACACATATCAACACGGACTTTAATATACTAAATTTTTTAAATTAAAATTACTTGGTGATTTAATGTGTTAGTATACCGACGCATATATGGATCAATATTTGGTAAACATTGCTTTGTTTTCTTATATGTACCAGTTTCAGATTCAGTACATCTTTTTTATGTGTACCAGTTTCAATACCAATCATTCATTGTATATATTAACCCAATACCCAAATCCATTAAAAAGTTAATTAACCATTGACAATTTTATGGTAAACGGTTAATATTAGACCCATGAATCAAGTAAATATTTCAAAACAACACACATCAAGAGTAAGAAACATAAGTACAAAATATGCATCTGCAATCTAGAAAATAAAATGCATCAAACTAAAACTGATCAATATATCAATTCAAACATAAGTACAATCTTCCACACTAGATTTTTTTTTTCAAAACATAAGAATGAAGTCCTCAATTGAGTTTGATACTCCTGTAAATCAAAGTACATTAAATTAAATATTACATACCAAACTAGCAGGACATGCATTTTTATAAAGTGGCATGATACCAAAAATTCTCTCTGATATCACACAGTAAGGGATGCAACACAAGAAAATACATTGAAGTAGCACTAAAAGGAGTTAAATTAAGAGATAATTTACACAAGCAGGATATATCATGCATGTATACTCAGGATGTAAAAATAAACATAATATCATTTCAAAGAACCTTTTATCACTTAAAAAAATTGATATGATGCACATCTAGGATCTGACAATTGTACTTAAAAATTTTACCAACAAATTCATTGACTTTTCCTTTATTACAAAAATATACAAAATAAGATGCAATTTCTGTTTTTATACAAAATAAGATGCAAGTAACCAATAGGTGAGATTTGCTAAAGAAATGCCTTTCTTGGCCTAACAGAAAAGTAAGAAAACACAAACTCTTCATGTAAATCAGCTAGATGATGCCATGCTTGTGCAACCATATTACAGTTTTAATTTTGGGTGGAGGTAATTTTTGTAAATTAGAAAATAAAGCATAATAACACACAACGAAACTGATTAGGCTATTGGACAAAATTAACTAAATTAAAAAAAACAGACAAGGTGCATGTTTTTTCTAATGTAATATGCTTTTGTGAAATGCCTTTTATTTAAACATATTGGAAAGTGTACTACACTTAATATACTGATGTCAAGCTTTGGTCAATACCTTTACTGGTCGATACTACTTGGTGTTCAAAATAGAAGGTAAAAAGGACATCATAATTAACATTTGCATTCTCTTAATGGCAATTTACAATGGACACATAGCTAATCTGAAAAAGATAAAATGTGTTTCAGTCCTATAGTATTGCTAATATGTTACTGGTACCATACTGATATAGGGGCAGAATTGGGACTCAGAGAAATATATCAGCTCTGTTAATCTCTACTTGCGATTTCAACTCCTATAATGTTTTACAAATTTGATCCAAGTGTATTTCAAGAATGGCAACTTCAAAATTATTGCATCCCGTAAAAAGTTGAACTTCATTAACAAATATATTCTAGCATTGACTATTGTCATGATAAAGCTATTGGAAACTAACTTTATAGCAGTAATGAAAATAATTAAACAAGATATTACACAAGATACCAACCAGGCTACTAACTAATCCCTCGTGGGTGCTGGTACAATGTAATCATGCACTATTTTTTACAGCAATTAATTTATCTATAAATTACCTTGTCTATCTTTGTCCATGCTGTTTATCCATTTTGTAAGAAGCAACTCAGATTTGTCTGAATCAAAAAATGGCAAAGATGCATTCTTTAACAAGTAAAAGTTTGATCACCAAATAAAAGAAGTAAAAAGAAATAAACAATTTAATACTACTTGATTATGTTATATCAATCAGAACATATTGCTTAGTTCCAAAAAGAATTCAGAACATATATTGATACAAAACTTACAAAAAATAAATTAATATGAAATTTACCTAGCGATTAATTAGTTCTAATCATTTTCCTTTTTCTGCTTCTACGTCACTTTTACTAAACTTTTCCTTTTTATTTCAAATTATAATATAAAATTAATGCTAAAAGTAACTAAATAACGGAATAGGCAGATTTAGGGATTGAAGGTTGCGAGAGAAAAAATAAGAAGCCAATTTTAAACTTGACAACCTAAATCCGAAATCCCTTGAGATCAAATAAATAAATATAACCTAAATCGGTTGCGAGAGAAAAAAGGAAATGCAAAAGAGAGGAAGCAAATTGATAGCACAAACAAAGGAGACATAGAAGAAAACTGCAGCAAGAGGTGGATCCCACGGCCTCATCACCACCACTCTCTATACCCAATTGTTGTCGCCAGCGATCGCTATTTTTCTTCTATATTGTGGTTTGCGTCTGTTATTCTAGTGGTGAGTCGTATACAAAAATTTAAAAACCTAAAGATAGAAGATAGGAAGTAAGAAATTGAGACATATACAGAAAATAAATAAGAGAGTATGGATTTTCGATTTGATTTTTGTTGAGAAGTAGAGGGAAATTTTAAGAATATATATAGGGTAAAGAGAATTTTGCATAAATAAAAATTTTTTGGGGGAAATGCAATTTCTGACCTAGCGAAAAAGATTTTGGAGCGAGATTATTTCAGATTCTAATTTTCCATCTAATTTTAGCGCCTAAATGAAAAAATTTGGTGGGAAAATCCGATTTTCAGGCGGAAAGTTTTTGAGCGGATCTAATTTTAGTGCCTATTAGTTTACTGGCGATTTTAAGATGGAAGTTTTCTAGCAAAATTTGGAGGCAGATGAGTACTTGGGTAGAATTATACAATATTTCATATCTTTCTGATTAAGATCCAAAGGTTGAAACTTTTTCATTGCAAAGATACTATTGTAGAGATGAGATGGAGAAAGTTTACCAACCGATCACTGTCTATTATCCCACCGCTTTTTCTCTTCCCATAGAAATTTTCATTTGTATAATTCGTATATCTATAATTTTTTCCATGTGTGTATTTTTTCAAAAAAAATATTTTATCGATGAGAAATAAATTTTGAATACTTAATCATATAAGTATACTTCATATCGATAATGAACTATTTTAATAAATAATAATACAATTATTAAGGGTTTGGACCTATTAATGATGAACTAACTTATTAATTTTTAAACAAGTGAAAAATTAATTAAATTATTTTTAAAATAGTTCATTATCGATTGAAAACATGTTGTGTTGTGTCGAATTGTGTCGTGTCATGTCGTGTCGTGTCAAACACGCGTGTGTTAGAGCTCGTGTCGTGTTGACACGAGTTAATATTTTTCATCGTGTCGTGTCAAATTAAGAAATTGGTTAACACAACATGCGCTATAACATGACTCGTATTGACACGAGTTAATATTTTCAATGTGTTGTGTCAAATGAAAAAATTAGTTAACACAACACTCATTATAACACGACTCGTGTTGACACGACAAACCATATTATAATTTATTTTAATTTATTCATAATAATCATTAAAATATATTTAAATAATTTTTTAATTAGAAAAAAATAATAAATGGTTGGAATTTCATATATTAAAATAAAAATTAATGATTGAATAAAAAATTATGTTACAAATTTATTAAATTTATAATATAAACTCAATATAATTTCATGAGTTCAAAATAATATCACGTGTTGTGTGACATGTTAACTCGCGTCGTGTTAAGACGTGTCAATATTTTGAAGTCTCTAACATGACACGCCGACACGCACATGTCGTGCTAAGTCCATTAAATTTTACATAATTTCCTTCTAATTTTATTGTATTTGTAATTAGATTTTTTAATTAAAATTGCTTTTTTATATATAAATCAATTAAAAATATAAAAGATTATATGAAAATATATCTCAATTCAATTAAAGATTGACCGGTGGCACTAAATCTTCAATGAATAATTACATAATATTACAACGTTTTTTTTTCATATTCTAAATCTTCGTATTATAAATAATGATATTTACAAATGCTATGATCGAAGCAACATGGATGGCATTTTAGAAAATTCTTGATTTAAATTGTTTTGAATCCTTCAATAACAACAGCTTCTTAAATCTGAAAAAAATAAAAATTATTAATTAAATATATGTCATAGTAGATTAATGATTGGAAATACACTAAAAATTACTTAAATGAATTTTGTGCCAATAAGTTCTCTATAATTATAGTAATTAATAAAATATTACTCTCACATATGCTAGTATAATTAAATATTTTCAAAAAAATCCTCATTGGATTATAAAAATATTTTAGGACCATCTGCGATGGAGTTTAATCTCAAAAAGTTAGTCTGATGCATCAACAATGTATGAGTAACAGTAATATGAATTTGTTAATCGTTTCCTTCCTTTTTGATAGCGCCAAAAATCAATTATATCAAATTTTATTCTCTCTGTTTTGACACCTCAAAAGTCAATTTTTTTTTCCACACCGACATTAAATGATAGAATATGTTTATATCTTGGTTTATAGCTAATAGATTTGTTGCAAGTTACGATACATTAAAATACTTATATTGCATATATATCTTATATTGGTCAATTTTATAAATTTGTTGATGTTTCAAAAGCATTAATGCGGTCCAAGTATTTATTATATTTATTGTTCAATATGTTGGTTGTAATTCCTATATAATTAGATCCAAGACATATTTATTGTTTAAAAAAATATTTATTAATATACTATTCAATATGATTTCTTTATTTTAGACCAAAGACATATTTTGGTTAATAACATATCATTTATCTTTATTATAATTTTTTATTATTGCTTATCGGCCTTAAAAACAAAATGCATGAAGCAAAGAAGAAAAATATCAAAATATTTGCTCAATCGAAACCAACATCATTTGGATGCTTAGAATCTTCCGTTTAAGCAAATACCGGATATGATAGTTTACCTTATTAAATACAATTTCCTTATGACGCATTTTTTTACGACATTGCCCAATCAGCCAGCTTAAATTTTTCGCCAAATTGCACTTAATTTTCCTTATGTACTAATGTAGCGAATTTAAATATTATACAAAATGTGCTATATCTAAAGATTTACAAAAAAAAAATCAATTTATTAAATGCTATTATTTTATTTAATTACTTATGCATATTGAAACATAGAAGAAAATCAATTTTTTACTTTTTCATATTTTATTTATAATGTTTTTATTTTTTTTTAAAATCATTTTTTACAATTCATAATTTAATTTGAAAAATATACAAAAGTCATATTAAAAATGACAAATTTGACATTCCTTTTATTTATTCTATTTGGACAAAGGGGGGCAATCCCATGAGTTAGACTTTAGGGATTATTAAAACATAAATGGCGGTCCCGAATAATTTATAATGTGAAAATATATGTTCCTGGAAGAAAAAAAATAATCAATAAAAAAATTGCTTGTTAATCTTGATATAAAGGAAAATTGCTAATTAAAAATTGCTTAATAAAGTGAACACACATAATAGATAAGGTGAACATATATGATAATATGATCAAAGTGAAGGCATACAAACAATTAAGTGCTTCAAGTCGAACTTTTTTTTAAAAAAAAATTTATAGCTATCTTTTCAAGACTAAATTTATAGATACATTTATATATTTTTTATTATTTTTCAGATTTTTAGAAAAGCATCGATTTAAAAAAATTATGAACATTTTGAATAAAGATTTATAAAAGTCTGAACAAATAGTAAAAAAATAACTATAATATAGAATTCTTTTAGTGCCATTATTTAGAAACTCTTTTAATAACATATTGACAAACCATTTTAATATTATATGTGGATCTAATTCAGTCAATTTAAACATGCCACAAAAATATTTGAATTGTGCCAACACATAATATCACATTGAAGAAGAAACCATGGGGCCCAGACGCACTAGACAACCATTTTACCTTTTCTTTGAAAAAAAATATTTTTTGTGTTCATCCCTCCAATTTAATGATAACAGAAAGAACAGTTCAACGTAATTTATTCTCTTTTCGCATTTAAATTGATGGCATGTGGTCTACTTAAATGGAGGTGCAAGAACGTGTTTCCATAGAGAGAGAAATGATAAAAATTTTCATGATTTAATAGGGGGATGCTACCTGGCGTTCCCAGATTGGTTCATTTTGTGTTTTTCCGGATAGAGTCCACGGATCGATGACTTGTTTATCATCTAAATCGTCGATTCAAATCTAACGGATGGAATAAAACATAATTATAGTTATTACTCCCTATGTCAAATTTTGCTAAGTCCAAAATTTTAATTTCCCTCGTTTCTTTTGTTAACTGAAATTTCTTTGCAAACCCTAGCCGCCTCTCCAAATTTTATGTCCCTCTTTCATTTGTCCCTCTGCTAAGTCCTTATTATTCCAATTTTCCCTGTGTTCCCTACCCCCTTATTTTTCTATTTACGAAAACTCCTAAACCATTCGAAATCAGAATGGCCTTGCGGCGGCCCCTGATCTGACATGGCCTGTTCATCTTGGGCGTGAGAATAATGAATAATCGCTGGGCATGTGGGAAGACGTGACAGCGATGGCGACGACGACATCATCGTGCACAAGTCATGCTTCTGTTGCCTCCACTGCAAAGCCTCCCACCAGGTACATTCATTGAACACATTCCTATCTATTTTGATTGTTATTTTGATTCTGATTTTGGTTTGTGGTGCACGAGGGGCTCAACGGAGGGACCGGGATCTCTCTTGACGATTGACGAACATGATGTTGGTGATGTAATTAATTCATTTGGGAATGATCGAATGTGAATATAAGTAATAAGCAAACGCTTTCTTGGATAAATAAATGAAAAGAAGAGCGAATAAAAATAGATGCATTAAGTACATATACTTTGACAATGTGTTTTTGACATTTGTATATTTTATTTTTATTAAGATATATATTGTTACTTTAATCTGAAATATTGAATATGCTTGTTTAATTATTGATTACTAATTGATTTGAAGATTTAGGTGTCACTTTCAAAATGTAATAATTTATAATAATTTTTTTTATAATGTATAACGTGCCACTTTTTCCTTTTTGTCGCACATGCTTTTGTTGTAGCAGACCACAACCTAAACACAATAATAATATTGCTTTCGGAGGCACTCAAATGCTAAGGTATCAATACTTTGGCTAAGTAGCATTTAGTTTATTTGATCTTACTTTCTTGGTATTTTTTTTATAATTTAGCATTAAGTTTTTGGATTGAAGATTTATTGTCGATAAAATTTGATCTTGACTACTCGACATGCTTGGAGCAAAAGTAAGTACAACTAACTGTACTATAATTTGAGGGATTATATGATCTACATGATTGTCAATAAAATTTGTGCTAGGCATTGTTTCCTTATTTTGGAAACATTGGTACTGCCAAATTATTTTTGCTCACAGAAATTGGTACCTAGTTGACTTGTTTTTTTTGTACATGCATGTATGTTTTGGCTAGTGGAATGTTAATGTACAACTTTAAGCCTTGCTATGAACAAATTGGTACAGAAATTAGTATCTAGTTGACTTGTTTTTGCTGTACATGCTTGTATGTTTTGTCTAGTGGAATGTTAATGTACAGCTTTAAGCATTGCTATGAACAAATAGGTTCCTCCAGTAAATACAGTATATAGCAATTGCCAATATAGAGTAAGTTTTGTTAGTGATTGCTAACTCATTCTCAATTTTGATATTTCAGCAACATAGAAATTTTGCACCTACACTTGTCTGCAGCAACAATTCAAAAGGGCGCATAAATGGAGAGTACCTAGGTGTAGCATCGGCAAACACTGAAAATGCTATGGGAGGATTCACTGCCTTACTTGGATCGCAGGAGTAAGGCGAGCATGGATATGTCAATAGTTATGAAAACTTTAGCTAAACTTGTGTTTGTAGGTTCTAAAATTTTTTGTTTAGACAGATTTACAAAACATATGCTATTTTACTTTGAATTTTTACTTGAATGTCATTTTAATTTGAATTCTGGTAAGAATGTTATTTAATGAGTTCATTGAAATTTACAATTTGTGTGTCATGTTTGTTTAGAATTAGTAATCATATTTGTGTGAATGTCATTTTATATTCTGTTTTGGTTTTGGTATAGTACTGGGCTACTATAGAATACAACAGTGGTGGTACCAAATTGGTACCGGAGAGAATGAATGGCCGTTCAATAGTGGTGGTACCAAATTGGTACCGGACATAAATGAATGGCTGTATAAATGTATTTGAAATGGATAGAACCAAGTGTGTCGCTATACCGACTGCAATACCTAAAAGCGGGCCCGGCTAAAAGCTGATAAGGACCTAACCAAATAAATCGGTATACCGACACAAGGTAATGTGGGTCCCACAAAGAATAAAAATGGTCGATGAGCAAAGTCGTCGGTATATCGACTCACAAATAATTGTGGGTCCCACCACATTCTGACAACGTTGGTCCCGCCACGTTCTGACAACGTGGGTCCCGTATTCTTATAACGTGGGTCCCGCCACGTTCTGGCAACGTGGGTCCTGTATTCTGACAACTTGGGTCCTGCCATGTTCTGACAATGTGGGTTCTGTATTCTGACAATGTGGGTCCCGTATTTTCTCACATTGTTTTATCTGGGTCGCTAAGGTAAGGCGTCGCCATGTCGACACAGTTGTTTCCAAATAGAGACGCAGTAAGAATCGAATGAGCTGTCGGACGAGGGTATCGGGGTCCCTTTGGTTGACGCAGCAGAGATCATAATTAAGGACGCAGTAAACTAATTCGCGTCCATGCGACCCAGATGTTGAGTATTTGCGGCTAGGGTATCGGGGTCCCTATGGTTGCGTCGCTAGGTGGACGCGAGGGCCTTGTCGTGTCGGAATAGGGATGCGAATTTGGGTAACAGATAAGTCCGATTCTAGTAGTGTTGCACACACTTGGAGTGGGCGAGTATTGCCTGGCTTTCTTTTTAGCCGGTTGTCTCTTTTCTGATAGAGTAAAAGATTTACAACGAGCTCTCTTCACAATTTAAGCCAAGGGGAGTTCTATATAGAAAAAAAAAATCATGAAAAAACATTAAACCAGCTGGTTTCTTACTGTAGCATTCCTTTCAAGGCTAAAGGTTCTCCCGAGAACAATAGAAATTTAGTTATCAGAGCGAAAAGTCTAATCAGAGTAATTATGTATCAATATATTATCTTTTTTATTTTTTTCTATGAGGGGATGTTACCCAAATAATTATCAACTTCATCTCTTGAAATAGTAAGAAACAAAGGGAACTTTCACAGTTTCACTCTAAAATTAAAGGCACTTCATTCAGTCCACTTACTTTTGCTCTTGCTTGATGTCTTTAAAACTCCTACATCACATAGCCTTATTGACTTCATAGGCAACTGACTTTGAGAAGTGAACAGAAGCTGGTCCTTGAGGTCCGAAATATGAGACCGAAAGGTTGATTTGACATAATCCATCCACCATAAATCAAATTCATTGGTTGTACAAGAAGAAGGGGTTAAAGCTTTGTGGGAATACTGTTCATGAATCATTGCATTTACTTCTTCAACTCGCTTGATGTCATCCAAGCTTTTAAAAGGTACACGGTATTCATGGCAGAACCAGTATAGCAACAGGAATGGAACACCTTGGTTCAGTCCAAACTGCCGAGCTACGCAATTTGGAAAATAGTACTCAACTCCAGAGTGCGTGTGTTTGTAACGCCCGCTGAATGTGAGGCCGACATGAAGCCCTGCTGAACAAAGAAACTTACACCATATAGTTGTATGATTAGACCAGTCCAAAATTCCAAATTTAAACCAACTGGGGCCAAAAATTCGTTTTGCAAAAGGAGCATAGTATTCATCTGGGCGATCCTTTAAGTTGTAGAAGAAGCTGAAGTTCTCAACAAAGTCATCATTGTTCAATTTACCCCATTTGGGGAGGCAATACAACAGCCGAGTACCATAATTGGGAGGAGATGGTGGCAACAGCAACTCATCCAGGTGCACCAGCTCAGGGAAATAAGCATAAAGCCAAATTTGGTAAATCCATATAGGCCCGCCAGCATTGGCAAACTCATACCTCTTATCCTCACTATTCAAGTGTAGTATGACATCTGAGATAGCTCTATACAGCTCTCCAAGAACGAACTGCCCAAGGGCTAACTTTCTGCCCTGTGCCAAGCAAACAGCCAACCCTAGGTATTGGCGAACAATCACTCTAGCAGGGGAACAAGCAATGAACCGGCAAATCCAGTACCACAGAAAGGCCACATGCTCCTTGAACTGAACTGGACCGTCCTTTGCATTGAATTTCTTAAAAAAGGCAGTGTAATCGCGAGAATCCTTAATATCATCATTGAAAAGTGAGATGTCAACATCCATGGCTGCATTGACCGAGCATCCATCAGGCCTGAGCCCCGCAATGGCTGCCAGGTCAAACAGAGTTGGAGTCACCATGCCGTATTGGAGATGAAGAGAGTTGGAAGCAGTTGACCAGAAGCAGAGTGAAGCTCCAATCAGGTACGGATGGGGTTTCAATGAGAAATCACGGGATATTTCAATAATGTCATAGATGCCAATCTCCATCCATTCATCAGCCATGTGGCATTGTATCCTGTCCAACCATTCTTTGTACAGTTTGTGGCAAACTGGCCACGACCTTAGAGGCCGACTATCAGGGACGTGCCAGCTGGATATATTGATTGAAGGTTGGTTGAAGAGCAGTGGTGTTTTGGTAAGTATTGAATTTGTCATGTTTGCATTTTTGCTTGTTTTGAGAATTGGACCTAGTATGAAAGAACTAGTCGTTGAGTTAGGTGAAGGGATCAGTATGTTCAGGTTGGCCTGGTTTGAAGATTCTATATTGAACAACTTTTCTTTTGCTGAGCTTGTGTTTTCCATTGCAAGAAACTTTTCTGAAGCAGAGAGCAGGGACAGAAGCTTGCCTCTTGTCAACTCAGAGTCTGCAGGGGCACCAACCTGTTGAGTCAGAGAGAGTGTTATAGCCATTAATTATTCAAACGCATAATTACAATAGTGACAAAACAATAACAGTATACAGTACTCATAAGGTTAACCATTTCTACATCAAATGCAGAAAATTAATTTGTAGTCAAACATACAACAATTACTATGGTAAGATAAATTGGACTAGCGACCATGGAATGTTTTATATATTAAATATAGCCCTTCTTTTTTGTGTCAAAACTTTCAGGTACTAAGAAAAAGGTCTTCGCATATATATGTACATACGAATGTATATATCTCCTCATAAAATTACAGAAAGAGATCACATATAGGTACTTATATGAAATTCTTTGATCAACAAGATTAATTTCTTTAGTAGGATTAAGTACTAAACTCTAAGTAGTAAATACCTCTACATGAAATTCTTTCATCAGCCCACTAAACCGCTGGTTGTAACTGATTTAATCAAGATTTTCTTAAATGTGCGTCATACTAGGTTGATAAGCAGCTGAAAAGTTCTGGCCTTCTCGGACTAGATTCATGACATGACACTGAAGTGCACAAATTAATTTGCCTTCTTTAATTAACTAGCAAAGAAATGACTGGTTCTTCCATAAAAATTTAAGCAAGTCCAAAGAACAGTCAACAACACTGTTTGAAAATGTTCCACAAATGTCAATTTAAGAATTAAAGGATCTGAAGAATATCAATTTGGAACAATATAACATTATGACATGAATATAATTTATGCAGTTTGAATGAATTATGTACTGAACTAAGGGCCGCTCTCTCTTGTGTAGCTTTCCCTTTCTGCCCCATCGGGAAACTTGTGCACTCGTGTGTGTGTGCGTGCGCGCCTGCCATGCCAAAGCATGTTGGCCAAGAATTGGGATGTAATTTTATTTAGTTTTTCTGAAGATAAGACTGTAAGACTGAATTAATCCCCAAGCTGGCTAAAATCAACTTATAAAATAATGATCAAAAGAGATGAGCTCATCCATCAATAAAGGGAAGAAAAGGAGAGTACCTCATGAATTGCATCACTTCTCACCGTCTCCCTCACTCTCACCATAGCTTCTCCTGAAAACAAAAATAAAAAACAAATATGATTTTATAAACAAAAAAAAAAAAACAGCAATTCGCAAACAGAGAGAGAGAGAGAGAGAGAGAGAGAGGGATTTTTGAATTTGACCTGAGCAACACAAATGGCTTCAGCAAGAAGTGTGTAGTGTCCCAGTACCTCCTCGATTGGGTCCCAGTCGTCTCCGTGTAAATGCAAGAGCTCCTTCAAAACCTGAGAGGTGAGCTCCTTCTGCTCGGGAAACATTTCTTCCATTGCATGCAGATGCAGGGCCGCTTGCTCTTTCCTGCTTTTCCCGTTCCGCCCCATGCTCCCATCGGGAATTGGGAAACCCTTCATTAGTTGGTTTTGATTCAAGCAACGAACAATGGACCAGAAAGGTCTGGGTTCAGAGTTTTAGTCCTATATACAGTAATGGCGGAGTTCCAAGTTCCTACCAAATGGCAAATGCCCCAAAATGGAAAGCGGTTCAGCGGTTGTGACAATGAGACTTGAGAGCAAAACACTCTTTTCTTTTAAAAGTGAAAAAGAAAAAAAAAACAAAATACTCTTAATTAAAAATATTTTAGTTTTCTCACTACAAATGAAAAAGTGTTTTGTGAAAAAAGATTGTTCCGATTTCTGATTCTGAGCAGTCGATTAACTTTTTATTTTATATCTATTAATTAATTTAATATTTTATTATGTCCAGCAGAATTCGCCTTTGGAAAAAGGTCCTTGCCTTTGTAATTATTTTGCATTTTTTTTTTGCTGCCGTTAATAAAAGTGGCAGTCTTAAAATCTCTATTTTTATTTAAAAGAAAGCGATATAATCTTGTTGGAAAAAACAAACTATATCTTTTTTCTCTCATCGCGTTTGACATTAATTCACCAAGTCTGCATACAAAATAACATAAAAAAAAAATCTCTTTTTTCTCTCATCGCGTTTCGGCATTCTTCCCATGCCACCTGCCTCTTTCTAAACCCCATTCATTCGGTGCGTGTCCTCGTGTCCTCTCTCCTTCAAAACCCGAATTCAAATCCTCAGCAAATCGATTTGAACTGTCCGATCAACGATAAGTGTTCTGTGCGGTCTATAAAAATTAGAAAATAAGAAACAATAAAAATTTATCTCCACATTTGTGATTGAAAAAGCTCATATTAATTTCCATCTCATGCTTTGTTATAAAATCCATATATTCCAAGCAACACGGAAGGGCATAATTTGTAACAATCCGATTTGATTCATTTCATATTTGATTCTATATCAAATATCACTTAAATAAATCCTTTGTAAATATCAAATTCGACCCAACCGTAACCTCGTCATAAATCAGATTGTACTCAAATCAAGTCAAAGATCAACCTTGCTAAAATTTCATTACAAAATTCACATATCAGATATCTTAAGCTTAAACTTTACTTGTTCCTGAGTTTAAAAAAAGAAAAAAAAAATCAAAAATTTAAGAATAAAGATAATTTCCCACGGATGCATGTTAATAATATAAAATTTTATTAATAATTCTAACGCATAAAATTGACAACAAGATATCTAAGCATGTTTCAATTATAGTGGATTTTTTTCTTAAATTTTGGAACATACGAACAAATATTGATCTGACAGATATCAGTTGAATGGTTATTTAAAATTTTCTTATTTCTTATTATTAAAATATAGTAAAAATTATGAAATTAGTAATTGTCAAGACATCTTAGTCGTGTAGAAATGGTCACTGAGTTTACCGATCATTTTTTTTTCACTTTATTTTGAATTTTTAGAAAATCACCGATATAATTAGTTATGGACTTTTCAATAACAATAGTTTTTAAAAATCTGAAATAAATACTTAAATATTCAAAAATATAAACTTTGATTGAGAAAAATACTTCAAAAGAGAGAACACATTAAACAATTTAGATTGATCGGTTTTTTCTAAAATTTTTGTTATTGAAATTATGAAATGCTAGAGTCTAATATATGGGACGGGTGGCTCTGTCTGACCGATTTAAATTTCAAATGACCGATCCGAACCGTTCAATATGTTCTCCATATTGAAAACTTATAAAAAAATATTTTTTATGCTTTTTTTTTCTCAATTTCTTACTATTTTTTGGTATTTTAGAAAATCATTGTTATTGGATGATCCATAATTATGATTGGACAGATGGATATGTCCAATATAACCGTTGATCCTATACCCCATTGGTACAGCGTTTTGGGCGTATCGTTTTTTCGTGATTACTTCCACTCTAATCGGAACAACGAAAGAAGTATATAGGAATTGATTTGAGAGAAGTCAAACAGAGAGGAAATCAGAGGATTTGTAAAATCCGAATCGTTTTTTGATCGGAAAAAAGAGAGGAAGCAGAATTGGAGTTGAGTTTAGCGACGATCAAAACTCCTCCGTTGCTGATCCTACGCCTTCGCTCTCAAATCCCACCAAATTTCTTTTTTCTTTTTTTGAAGAGAACAAGCTACGACATCGCGCTTCACGCGATGTAAGGTTAACCTGCAGTGATTATGTTTTATGGTTTAGTACACTACTTTTTTTTTTAAAAAAAAAGGAAAAGATGTTATACTGTTTAAATCTGACATATTTATTTTTTAAAAAAAGACGTTTGATCATAGCAATAAAAAGACTTACCAAATATCACAATATATATCAGTATTATGTAAGTTATAACTAACGCATTTTTTAGAGTGTCTATTTAAGGATTATAACAGTTGCATTACTGGAGCACCAGTTACCAGCATACCTGAAAATGGCTTAACATCCAACCATAAAAATTTGAAAACTATACTATACCATACTAAACCATCCATCAAGCGTCAATAAATATTCTTGCTTTGAATATCACACACTAAAATATTTAGCAACCCTGGAAACTATCTTGGATACAAACAAAAAATGAACCCAGTACTATAAAGCTCCCAAATGTTCCCAAATTTAAGGAATTATCTTATAAGATAAAAAATCAGGTTGTATCTTTAAGCCAAATAATAAATCAGAGGAACACCTATAATTATTATTTCAAGTAGCAACACCTATAGTTATTATTTGAGACCTCTCTAATAATTTAAAAAAATGTCTAGTATTAGAGGAACTAATTAGCTCATAAAAGTTCAAATTTAATGACGTAACCTGTTTTATCGGTACGAACACATTAAGGACCTCATTACAGACGTTCCTTCCTATCACTATGCACTTGCTTTCAATAGCTTAGTTCTGTGATAGATAAGCCAGAGAATCAATTTTTTTGTGCAAGTATAAAGAAGAACTTGTAACCCTAGACATGTCGTTAGGGCTAAAGACATAATACTCATATAAATCGACAAAAATGGTTAAAAGGGAAAATATAAAACTACTAATTACTGACAAATCATCTGCAGTAGTGGGCACATGCTAGCATTGTCAGTGGTGATGAGAGAAGAACTTGCTAGTCAAAGAAAACCTTCTATTTTTTTTGTCCTTGGCTCAATTGAAGCAAAAGCTAAGGAAAATGTACAATTAATAATGACGGCTCGATTTAACTTTTATCCAAAATAAAAACCATCGACGCTGCAAGTACCTCATTTAATGGCTAAGGACACTTCTCATCTTCCACTTTAAATTTCATCTTGTAAGCTGACCAAGAAAAGTGAACTATTAGAATTATATGAAGTTCTAAATTACAAAAATAATGAAGATTATCAGACTTTATTTTAGTTGATTATTTGAGAGATCCATTACCTTCATGCCACACTAATTACCTATGTTGAGCTCAGAAATAACTTTAGGCAGTAAATATAGCGTACCTTACTGGATAGATACTGAATTGGTATGTACATGTTGACTCTTTGAGAGATCAATCACCTTCATATCATATTATTAAATAAATCTTTCTAAGATGAAGTTCATCTTTATTATTAGTTGCAATTCTAGTGACTAATTATGGAGACACTAGATAATGACCTTTCTGAAAGCAGAAAACACCATAATTAATTAGCAAGTACAAAATTAAGAGGAAAAACTCCAACCATACAAAAACAGGAAAGTAAATATAGATGTTTGGTCAAAACAACTGTGAAAAACTGAAAGTAGCCCAAAACTTCCATGCGTTCCTATCGATCGCCAACTCCCTGAATAGAACGTCTCCAAGGAGTTCAGGGAGTTGGCGATCGATAGAAGCACATGGAAGTTAGCAATTCATGTACCGGAGCCATGACGTAGGAATCTAGGTGTAGGAGCGATGCCATAAGTTTGTAGGTCACTTTATTAGCATAATATATAGCCAAAAAATTCGAAAAAAATATGAAATTTGGTCTCGAAGGATATTTTTATATGGAGAACAACTTAAACGGCTTGGATCAATTGTTTGAAGTTTAGATTTTGAAAAACGACTCCAGCATACGAGTTTGATCCGAATGTTAGAGTATACTTTAGCCAATCTCTATATATATATATTGGACTTCCAAAATTTCGCTCAAAACTTTTTAGATTTATTTATATTATTTTTGATGTTATGGGTCGTACGAAATTTTAAAAGGCCAATTTTTTTTTAAAAGAATAATAAATTCAAACTTTAATTTAACATTCATTGCGCCGCACGATACTATAGCTAGTTTTACTTAAGTTTGATTGGGTTTTTACGTATTGAGAATGTGGCTTGATAGATGTACTTGGTTGCTAATTTTAAATAGATTTGGTTATTATTGGATGAGCTAGCTTCTCATTATCCTAGTGGAGCATGACAAGGGGCAAAGCTATGTGGTTTTTGGTGAGTCCATGGACCCACATAAAAAAAAATTATTTAGACATTACATTTGTTTTTAAATAAAAATAAAATCACAAGAAGTTAGGGATCCATCTCAAAAATTTGAAGGACCTAGATGAACATGTCATGTTTGATTTGAATTGCATAACGACTCCTAAAAAAAATCACACAGAGACCTATGTAGAATTTGTTTTTGATAAATCACTTTCTTCTTTCTTTCACAATGAATCTCATTAAGAAAAAAACTTAGAATAGAATGAAATATATTTGGATGAATAATTATTTATAGCATAACTTTAGGACATAATAAACAAAAGCTACCACAAAAGATTAAAAATTCTATTAAGATATTATATAAAAACATCAACTAAAAATTCTAAACACATGTAAAAAAAATATAATTCTGAGGGGCACAACAAATTTGAAATACAAATTTGAAATATTGTAGTTTGAATAGTGGTTGAACTCTTTTGTATGCCTCTCATATTGATATATTTATGATATAGAAAAAGAAGTGTTCGATAAAATTTCTAATGGACGTGTTATGCAAAATTATGAGAAAATGAAAATTTATAGGGAATTGTTGTATTTTTTGTCTTGATTTTTGAATTATCATTTTTGTATATTGGATATATTATTTTAGATTTTCTATAATATATATTTGATTTCTAATGATTTTTTTAAGTTACATTATTTTAGAGTTATTTATTTAAAAATTATTATTATACTATGTTTATATTAGACGATAATCTATACATATTTTCAACAAAAAAAATTACGGACCCTGCTGGAACGAAATTCTAGCTTCGCCACTGCAGCATGACTTCATAGGAAGAGGTTCTACTGTTGCAATGTTCAATAACTAACCAAAAGAAGTCACCAATTTTACACAAAATCATATCCAACCCATCTAATCAGGATTTACAATTCCTAATTAATATTTATACCACTATCTTAAGTACCAGTTTTCTAATCCAAGTGCCTACACTTTTTGTTCGTCTCCATCGATAAAGTACCAATAAAAGGAGGAGGGGTGGGGGCGGAAAGGTTACTACGGGTACGCCGGTACGGTATTCCGACTCATTTCAGCCTAAACAGCACGTACCTGCACATCGAGCTAGGCCCACATTTCACCAAAAGAGTGAAAGCACAGAACTAAAATATATCAGTAATGCTCAACTAATTTCAGTCCGTTTCATGGCAAGATAAAAAAATAAAAAAGAAACAATAAAAGGAAAACCAGTCCGTTTAGACGGTTTTGATTAGGAATACTTGTAACATTGTAAATTTGTAATGTGGGTCCCATATATATATATATATAGGTGGCAGAATTTTGGGATTTAATTTATCTCCAAATTATATACTGTCCAAAGTTTAGCATGGCTTATGAGTTATGATGTATTAAATAGTCACTTAACAATAAACTAGATGATAACAATACTTGTAACATTCTTGAACGTTCATTCCTTGCAAGAAAAAATTTTTCAAACCAGAAGCATAATCCAAAAATAAACAAATACAGCCTAGCTGTTCTTGAACCGATTAAAATGAGCCACAAATCAATCCATGAAACAACCTTATATTAACAACCCAAAATGTCCTTATTCCACCTCCTGCCATAGATCATCTCTACATTTGGTCGTCAGATACATTCATCTGATCAACGGAAGAAATCTTTTGACGACACGCCATGGCAGGAACCCGTCCACTCGCGTCCATCCTCCTCCTCGCTCTTTTGATGCTGGTGGCAATTGTGGCAGTGTCTGGAGATGATTCCGGATCATCTATCACCACTCCTGTTGCACAGGGCCCAGTGGGAGACTACGAAGGTGCCGATACTTCAGAGGACTCTGTTGTTGCTGATGATGCCGAGGCTCCTGATGCCGCCTCACTGGGTGCCCCTGAAAATTCTGGCGCGACCGGCGAAGCCACGAGCAGCGAATCCTCAACTGGCACTGGGACAACAACGACGAGCTCTTCTTCTAGTACTGTTGTCGGGATGGCCAGCATTGCTATTGCTGCTACCGGCGCCCTTGTCAGCTACCTTGTGATGTAACATGTAACTATGGAACTATGTAAGCGTGAAAGCGTGTATCCAGTGAAATGTAGGTGGTGGATGTCCGTCTTTTTACACTGGGGACAATTTAATTGGGTTTATTTATTGTATAGTGTTGATAAAATTGAGATGAATTGAGATTACGGACTACTCTTTATGTAATTAATTAATTAATCATCATTCAGAATTTTTATACCAATGATTTATTTTAAAGAAAAAGGATCTTTCAGAAGAAAGAATTTGTTGATTTTGTTGTTTGATAAATGATAACCGGGAAGTTTAAGCTTGTTGTTGTCACCAATTACTGATTTGAACCATAATATATTAATTTTCGTTTCTAGGCCTGTATTAGAAGCGTTGGTTGGGTCTTAATTCTGATCCAATAAACTTTTGAGGCCCATTCTCTTTGTCAAGTTTTTCAGATCCTTTTATTAAAACAAAAACTATGTATGTAATGTAAGAACAGAGGAGAATATTCTTAAAAAATAAATAAAAAAAATAGAAAGGAAGAATAAAATGAGCTGGAGCTCGCTGCCATGGCCGTTCAGAAAAGGAAGAGATGGCGGCGATTTGGCCAAGGAGAGAAGCGGAAAAGAAGGTGAAGATGAAGAGTTCGGGATCACAGATTCTCTTCTCGATTTTGTGACGACCTTTACGGTCGACACTTTCAAATCCTATCCCCTCAACCTCAATCAAGGTACTCCTTTTCGCTGAATTGAGTTCTATTTTGTGGGTTTTCTTTTTTCAATCTCTCGTGCTAATTCGGTAGGTGATCCGACGGCTGAGGGCGATCGGACTGGAGGAGCTGGAAATGTACGGACGGATCTGACGCAGTGGCAACAGCAGCATGCTGTTCACATTTTATCCAAAGCTAAGGTTGCAATTACAAATACTTTATTTATTTCATTACAGAATTCTGAATGAAACTGATGACGATTTGTAATTGTGGAATTAGTAAGGCCTTGCTTAAAATCTGATAATGCTTCTCTTTTGTTTTGTGAAGGAAATTTCAAAGCTTAGATATGATTTGTGTCCCCGGCATATGAAGGACAAGCAATTCTGGACCATTTATTTTCTTCTGGTTAAAACACATATTGCTCCGTAAGTGCTGTGCTATATTTCTTATTTCAAAGAAACGGTAACTGGAATACAAATCATTAGCTTTTCTTTTTTTGAGCCCTTTGTTAGTAAAATACTTGAATCGTATAATTTCCTAGTTGTCACACAGCAAATGTCCTGGGGTCTAGTTGCACAGAAATGTTGACTGGCCTGGTTGAATGCTACTTGCCAAAGTGCAGGATCCAGCTTCAGGATTCCCTTATTTTAAAATGGTTAACAGTTGGGTTGCATTTCTGACATGATTTTTACCTGGAAAATATCAATCTTTTCTATAACTAATAGGAAGTATTTGCATGTCTGTTTTGCTAAAAAAAGTAAAAATTTTCATCTTGTGCTACAAATACCAATCCAATTTCCAAACACCTCGATAAAACCAGTACTATTTAGTCACAAATAATTCGGATAACTTACTGTGACAAGTTGTTTCTTCTTTTTTTAATGAATAATTGTTATAATTAACTATTTCTCTCTAACTTGGTTTCCCCTTTTTAGTCAACATAAAAGACAATAATGATCTGTTTCTTTCTTAGATATGAGATACGTGCAATACAAAAGGCAAAGCTCAAAAGTATGGAGACAAGTGATGACATTTCCCAAAAGAAGGCTGTAATTGAGGTAGAGATGATGGAATCAAACAATGGTACCAGTTCAACTGGTGATTTGGATGATGAAATCAACAGAGATTGAATTTAGGCAGCTGTTACATAATCATCTGATACTGCAATAAAACGGTCTAGACATCACTACTTCAATTTCTGTCATGTTGCCTTGAATGATCTCTATTTTCAGCATGGAATTTTTGGATTGTTCCAGGCTGAACTACAACATTTACAAGAGAAGTGAAGATTAGTTTTTGCAGTTTTCATGAACGATGTTGGGTCTATCTGTCCTATCCATTTCATTTTAGTTTAGTCTCGGTGGGCTTATTTTATTTTGTTTAGTTTTTTTGGGGCTGATTAAAAATGTAAATGCCCGTGAGCGAGGAACCCTTGTATATATTGATCAGCTTTGCTGTAAGACAGATTAACAGACAAGGAATGAATGAAAGCTGTTCCATTTATCTTTTCGTTATTCAGTTCAGAGCTTTTTATCCCCAACAAGTTGGGGTAGGCTAGAAATGACATCCATTTCTTGCACATATGGCTAAGCTATTTATCTTTTCTTTATTGTTTCACCAATTTTCTCTTTTATGCTGTAGTTTTGCTTGCTTTCTTCTAATTCGACCAATTGGTAATATGGTATTGATCATTGCTGTAAACGAAAATTAAAACGCTATTTACAAATTTTTATTTACAATCATTAGTATAAACAAACTTATGTTAGAATTCATGAGCATAAGAAAAATAAAACGTAGTAAATTATAACGAATAGAGTTAAATTTGTTCTCATTAATATAAATAAAATTAAGGGATTTTTTACTGTAATTAAAATTAAAACGAAATTTTATTCGTAAAAAAAAGTAAGTAGTCAATTACAAACAACATCAGTTCAAGCATGTTTAAACGCAGATTTTATTATCACTTAAAGTTTTAAACTAATATTTTTTCATTAGTGCCTAAATACAAAATTAATGCGTTTGTAATAGCTACAAACAAAATTATTTTTCTAACCTTATGACTTAAACAAAATTATTTAGGATAACGACTGACTCCATAAAAAAAATAATGACTGGTGTTAAATTTGATTTTGAGGGCCATCTCGAAATAAATTTCTTTAAGAAGTGATCTCAGCACAAAAAACCCCACAAGTATGGTTCAATTTGTCTCCTACAAGAATTAAGTCCACCTTATCTTTGTAATTATATCTTTGTTACGTGATAAATTTGGTATAGTTGTGGAAACTATATTGAAAGGATTCCGTTATGCTCTCTACAAGCTAGTGTGATGTTACCTATTATCTCTCGATAATGTTAGTAATATTTAAATTTGGTATGGTTCTGGGAACTAGGTCATAAGATTTTGATTACACTCTCTATTGGGTAAATGGATAAAATGCTGTAATGTAACAGTCTTAGCTATACACCTAGAATTTCTCCAACTATTTTTAAGTTCAGAATTGCTAAGGAAACCCATACAGCTAATGAGAAGAACTTTGATTGCCGATTGTTTTAGCAAAGATAATCTTCAAATTACTTATATCCTCGAGGACAGTCTTATATTTAGTAACCCCATGCTTCAATTCAGCTTCCAATACTGCATTAAGAAGGAAAATTTAGAAAACCAAATGAATTCAGCACATCCTCTAAAGCATGCTTGTAACTGTGGAAGCATTGGTGAACTTTGAGAGTTTGTTGATATGGTTTTGTGGTAGTTGTTGGTCTTGTTCGAGGGTAGTGGCTGCTTTGTTTTTTTTTTTTTTTTTTTGTTTCCTGTTGACAGCCGCTGTCAAGTGTCAACTTATTCTAAAAAAACTGTGGAAGCATTGGTAAATGGTTGCAACTATTTTCGGGATGTACCAGTGATGCTTTGGTACAGTAGTACTGTACCGTGAGGACCTCCTTTTGACTCGAACAAGATTTGACTTGAGTAATTTAATCTTGGTCTCCAGTAATTCCAATGACGCTGCTTTTGAACCATTTTTAAAACGAGGCAAATTTCAAGTTTAATCACTGCAAGTCTCATATATTTGTTAAACTTGAGAAGAAATAATTGAATTGAATTACCAGATATATGGATCAATCCACTGAGCTTAAATTCAGAAAGTGAGACCAAGTTTGTTAATTCGCACTCTCTTGCGAGGAGGTCCTTTTGGACATGAGAGTGCTTAACAATTTGAGAGTCAATTTCCCTAGTTGTCTGGATATTCTGCTGAATCTCTTCATTAACCTGGGACCGGGACCGACGACATCAAAAGATGGAGTAAGATTGAAATGAAACAAAGATGGCGAGTGTGAGTGAAGGTGTGGTGAACGGTGAACCTGATCGAGCATGTCCTTGAGAGAAGAGATCTGGATCAGGAGGATGGCCGATGAATCCTCCATCTGCATTCACTCTTCCCCGCCAATAATAGATGCAAATAATACATGCAAAAAGGCGGGAAGCAGAAAGCTCCTCACTGTCACTCACATGAAGAGGTTGATTCAAAGAACTAGTTCTAGAAGAATCAGTTATGTATCCGTTTTTAGTATCAGTTATTTTTAGTTGTAGCAGTTATTTCGAGTTGTTTAATTATGCAGCAAGGTTATGTTTGTAGTGGGTTAAGTTATAGGATTAGTGGAGTTTATTTTTAGCAGATGAGAGTTTATTTAAGACAGCATTGTATTCGTGTTTTTAGATGTAAGAGAAAAGAATTGCAATAGAGAAAAGTTTGTGTTCTGCTGATACGTTTCAATTGTTTTGCTTCCTCTTTCTTAACTGTTGAAGTTTCAATACATAATAGTTGAACTTTCAATATACAATTGTTTGAATTCCCCAACAAATTGGTATCAGAGCGGGTTATATTTATTGGGCTATGATGGCAGAGAATGGCAATTTGATTCATCCTTCAATTCCACTTTTCAAAGGAGAAAACTATGAGTTTTGGCAGATCAAGATGACAACCTTGTTCAAGTCGCAAGGGTTGTGGGATTTGGTGGACAAAGGCGCTGGCACAGATGCAGAGAGTCAAAAGAAGGATGCAAAAGCCTTGTTCTTCCTCCAGCAGGCTGTACATGAGAGCATCTTCTCGAAGATTGCAGTAGCAACTTCAGCCCAAGTAGCATGAAACACCTTGAAAACTGCATATCAAGGTACTTCTAGAGTTATGGCAATCAAACTGCAAGGATTGCGAAGAGAATTTGAAACACTACTCATGAAGCTAGAAGAGAAGGTGCAGATGTTCTTAACAAGGGTAAACACCACAGTAAATCAAATCAAGTCATGTGGTGAAACCATCAAGGAGGAGACTATTGTGGCAAAGGTGCTGAGAAGTTTGACTCCAAAATTTGATCATGTGGTCGCAGCAATTGAAGAATCAAAAGACCTCTCAACCTATACGTTTGATGAACTAATGGGATCACTGCAGACCCATGAAGTCAGGCTCTCCAGATCATCAGAAGGATCTGATCAAGGTGTGTTCTTCACCAAAGGTGCTACTTCAGGAGGCAGAGGTGACAATAGCTCAAGGGGGAGAGGTAGAGGAAATAGTAGAGGTGGAAGAGGAAGAGGAAGAGGAGGATATGGCAGAGGCCAGAATCAAGATGTTGAAAACAAGAATCAACAATCAGAAAAGAAAGACAAGAAAGATGTGCAATGCTTCAACTGCAAGAGGTATGGGCACTATCAATCTGAATGTTACAGAAAAACAAAAGAAGAAGATGGACAAGTAGATGTTCAATGTTACTATTGTCATAAGTATGGCCATGTTCAAGCAAATTGCTACCAGAAGCAAAGAGAAGAAGGGCAAGCCAGCTATGCAGAGACAGATCAGCATCAATCCAAGTTATTCATGGCATATACTAAGGAAGAAGTTGATAGCAGTTCAATTTGGTTCCTAGACAGCGGATGTTCAAATCATATGACATGTCACAAGCATCTGTTTGAAGATTTGGATACTTCTCACAAGTTGAAGGTCAGGTTTGGAGATGATAAATCAATCCAAGTAGAAGGAAAAGACACAATTGCAGTAAGAAACAACAATTTTGGTATGAAGTACTTGCACAATGTTTATTTTATTCCACAATTGTCTCAGAATCTCCTCAGTATTGGGCAACTGATGGAGAGTGGATATTCAATACTGTTTGAAGGAAGTACTTGTTTGATTAAAGAGAGTGAAAGCAACAAGTTAATTGCAGAAGTGACCATGGCAACCAATAAATTATTTCCTTTAGAAATTTCTGGTGTTAGAGAAAAAACATTAGCAATGAAAGAACTGAATCAATCTGAATTATGACAGCTCAAATATGGACATTTGTATGTTAAAGGATTAAAGTTGTTGAATCAAAAACAAATGGTCTATGGTTTACCTGAAATTGATCAGCTAGGAGTTTGTGAAGGTTGTATCTATGGAAAACAAGCAAAATTACCATTCCCTAAAGGACTTGCAAAGAGAGCAACACAAGTTCTAGAAATTGTGCACACTGATCTCTGTGGACCCATGGAAACTACATTACTTGGAGGTAGTAAGTATTTTCTACTATTTATTGATGATTTTAGTAGAATGAATTGGGTCTATTTTCTGCAAAATAAAGGAGAAACATTTGAGCATTTCAAGAAATTTAAGGCATATGCTGAAAAACAAACTGAAAAGAAGTTGAAAGTGTTGAGATTAGATAGAGGGGTGAGTATCAATCCATAGAGTTTCAAAAATTTTGTGAAGCTGAAGGTATACACCATGAGTTAACAGTTCCTTACACGCCAGAACAGAATGGGATTGCAGAAAGAAAAAATAGAACTATTGTTGAAATGGCCAGAAGCATGTTGAAAACAAAAGGTCTGCCAAATTTGTTTTGGGCTGAAGCAGTAGCAACTGCTGTGTATTTGTTGAATTTGTCACCTACAAAAGCTGTAATGAACAAAACACCATTTGAGGCTTGGTTTGAAAGGAAACTAGCAATTGGTCACTTGAAAGTATTTGGATGTATTGCATACACCTTGGTTAATTCTCAGAATAGAAAGAAGTTGGATGAAAAATCTGAAAAGTGCATCTTTATTGGGTATTGCACACAGTCAAAAGGATACAGATTGTATAATCCAAACAGCAAGAAGTTCATTGTGAGTAGGAATGTGCTATTTGATGAAAATGCATGTTGGAATTGGAAAGAAAAATCATCTGAGTGTGAAGTTGAGTTTCCAACAGAAGATGAAGAAGGAGAAGTTCAAGAAGAGATGCAGATGCAGCAGCAAATGAGTTCCAACAGCGATAATACATCAACTTCAACTGCTAGACTGAGTGACAATGTGCTTGATAATCCTGAAGATGAAGGAAGAAAATTCAGAAGCATACATGAATTGTATGAAGCAACTCAAATCTTGTATGTGGCAGATCCATCAACCTATGAGGAAGCATCAGAGAAGAAAGAATGGTGTCAAGCAATGCAAGAAGAGTTGGCAGCCATTGAAAAGAACAACACTTGGAAATTGTTACAACTTCCTCAAGGAAAGAATGTGATAGGAGTAAAATGGGTATTCAAGTCCAAGTATGGTGCAGATGGCACAATAAATAAGTATAAAGAAAGACTTGTGGTCAAGGGATATGCTAAAAAATATGGTCTGAATTTTGAGAAAACTTTTTCTCCAGTAGCACGGCTTGAAACTGTGAGAATGATACTATCACTTGCAGCACAGATGAAGAAGCATGTATATCAGCTTGATGTGAAATCAGCTTTTCTGAATGGAGATTTAAATGAAGAAGTATATGTTGAGCAACCAGAAGGTTTTAAGAAGAAAGGCAAAGAAAATTGGGTTTACAAATTGACAAAAGCACTGTATGGATTGAAACAGGCACCAAGAGCATGGTATAGTAAGATTGATTCCTGCTTTATCAAATCTGGTTTTGAAAGAAGCAAAAGTGAACCAAATCTTTATATGAAGAAGGAAGGAGATAAGCTGCTGGTACTTTGTTTGTATGTAGATGACATGATTTACTTTGGAACTGATGAAGGCTTAGTTGAACAGTTTAAGAATAATATGAAGAAGCAGTTTGAGATGACTGATCTTGGACTTCTTCATTATTTCCTAGGCTTAGAGGTTAAGCAATTGCCAGGTAAAATATTTTTATCCCAAAAGAAATATGCATCTGATATGCTTTGCAAGTTTGGCATGCAGGGGTGCAAGCCTTGTCCAACTCCTATGAATAAGAATGAAAAATTGTTGAAGGAAGATGGTTCAAGAGTAGCTGATTCAGCAAAATATAAGAGTCTTGTTGGATGCTTGATCTATTTGACACATACCAATAAATCATCACTATGGAGCAGCAAAGAGAGTGCTAAGATATGTTGCAGGAACTTTGAATTTTGGGATATGGTATGATCACAGCAGTGATTTTGTTCTTACTGGGTTCAGTGCCAGTGATTGGGCAGGATGTGCTGACGATTGCAAAATCACTACTGGTTATATGTTTATAATGGGATCAGGAGCTGTAAGTTGGTGTTCTAAGAAGCAATTTTCAGTGGCTTTATCAAGTTCAGAAGCTGAGTATGTAGCTATTTCTTCAACAGCTTGTCAAGCAGTGTGGCTTAGAAGAATTTTGTCAGATTTGTATCAACCTCAGCAGCAATCAACAACAATACTGTGTGATAATCAATCAGCCATTGCAATGACAAAGAATCCAGTTTTTCATGGAAGAACAAAGCATATTGACATAAGAGTACACTTCATCAGAGAATTGGTCTCAAGACAGCAAGTTCAACTCCAGCACATTAAAACAGATGAACAAGTTGCAGATGTTTTGACAAAGGCTTTGGACAGAGGCAAGTTTGAATACTTTCGAGAAATGCTTGGAGTAAAGAGCTTTGAATCAAGGGGGAGTGTTAGAGGTTGATTCAAAGAACTAGTTCTAGAAGAATCAGTTATGTATCCGTTTTTAGTATCAGTTATTTTTAGTTGTACCAGTTATTTCGAGTTGTTTAATTATGCAGCAAGGTTATGTTTGTAGTGCGTTAAGTTATAGGATTAGTGGAGTTTATTTTTAGCAGATGAGAGTTTATTTAAGACAGCATTGTATTCGTGTTTTTAGATGTAAGAGAAAAAAATTGCAATAGAAAAAAGTTTGTGTTCTGCTGATACGTTTCAATTGTTTTGCTTCCTCTTTCTTAACTGTTGAAGTTTCAATACATAATAGTTGAACTTTCAATATACAATTGCTTGAATTCCCCAACAAACCGGGCATAAAAACCTATGTTACTATTGTAGAGATGTGATTCCAGAGAAAGAGGCGGTGCCGGTGATAATGATAATGGGTCCGGTTAGGACGGAGTCGGGTTGGGTTGGATTGGGTTAGTCCCACTCAACTGCTTCCGGTAATTCGGTTCCAGCCACTAAAAGTTTTACTGCAATAATATAATAATAAAAAAAAACATGGCCTAAATATTATCTAGTCTATAAAATCGCTGTTTTTATACAAAGAAAAAAATTGTTATGTTTAAAAAATATTCAAAACCCACTAATCCACTATTTTGTATACAGGAAAAAGTGAATTATATTGGACAAATTTTAGAAAATATCTTGAACAATAATTAGCGGATCGTAATTTAAAATATTTTTAAAAACAATAATTTTGTTGTTTTTATAGGAAATTACTATCTACCATCTCTTAACACGCCATCTCATGCCATAGCGTTTGTATTTGTTCACTTTATTCATTCATATGACAAGTTTGTTTATCTATTTATTCACTTTATTCAATTATGAGTTAGATTTTATTTTTTTTTGTATTGTTGTACAGATTTTTAAATGCATATTCAACTTATTTTCATTGAAATTGTTTATTTGTATATGTTTATTTCAGTTATTTAAATATTCACTTTGTTCAAACTATAACAAAATTTTCAGAGTGTAGTTGTCATTTCTTATCTTTACTACTTATAAAAGCACCAATTCAAAGGTCTATCCAAAATTTGAACCCAAAGGAGCAAACAATTGTTTACCCAATGCAATATGGACCGTCCATTTTTGCGATTTGATCAGATCAGTGGTGTAGATTTAATAATGAGATAAAAGATTTAAACCTTTCGTTTAGACCGTGTTAACATCTGCGCAGATGATTGTTTCCTTTCCTATTCTTTCTTAATTTGTGTGCATAGTAAAGAAAATAGAAAAAATAAATCAATCCTCTCTTATCATACCAAAATCGCCTCAAATTTCCTTTCTTATTCCCACACAATCGGGTGGGCACATTTGCTAGTTTTCATAAAGAGAAAGTTTAATATGCACCATAGTGCATAGGGCATTCCGTGCACCGCGGACTTTTTCGGAGTTATTTTTGTAAATTGACAAATCTAATTTAACCAATCTAATCTACATATTGAAATATCATAGAAAATCAAATTTTACAATTTTTAAGATTTTATTACTATTTTTTTCGAATTTTTTAAGACATGCCATTTTTGGAAAATTGTAAATAGTACAACATTTCAAAAATGACATGTTTTAAAAAATTCGAAAAAAATAGTAATAAAATCTAAAAAATTGTAAATTGTGGTTTGGTATGAGATTTCAATAGGTAGATTAGATTGGTTAAATTAGATATGTTAATTTACAAAAATATTTTCGAAAAACTCCGCGGTATACAAAATGCTCTATACACTATGGTGCATATTAAACTTTCTCTTTATAAATCATAATGTGTAAAAACAAATGAAACAAGCAGGGGCCACTTGAGAAATGTGGATTGAGGCCTTGTCAGTTGTCGGCCCAAAAGATGAAAATGAAAGCAGAAAGCCTCATTTTACTATCAGAAATTGAGAAGCGGCAGAGACAGAGACAGAGAGGAGAATGGAGGAGACGGGAGACCTGTTTTCACCAGTACCAGTACGGGGCATCCACATCACTTCTGCACCCAATTCACATATTTTGTTTTTTATTTCTCACTACTTTCTTTTATATATGTAATGACTAATGAGTGAAGTTTGAGGGTTTAATCCACAATATTGGCTTTGTTACTAACAAAATCAGCTATTATATACTACTAATAAGGATCTCCCACATTTCCCAATTGTCTCAAACTATTTGAGAAGCAACCATAGTTTTGCAATATTTACATATATATTTAGGAATCGCTATGCACTTGATATTTATGTCCTGTAACTGCAATCCTTAATTTGCACATTGCTGATCCAGCTACAAAATATTCATTGATAGGAGCACAAATACAAAATATTTAGCAAAACTAACAGTTATTTATTTTTTCTTTCTGTCATATTCAATTTCCTCTAGACACAAGCACACAGTGAAAATATTGATGCTCGGATCACTTGCAGCACCTGTACAGCATTGCCACCTGCATTGGCTCGTTACAAGTCGGGCAGCGCATGTCTCCCTTGATCAAGGCAGGATTGCCGACAATCTCAAGTTCGTGGCAGTGCTTCTCCTGCTTGTTAGTCACACCTTTCAGCCATTCAACGATCACCTGAAGGAAGTTCACTTTGTTGGCTTCACGTTTCCACTGCTCCAATTTTGAAGATATTAGTTTCAGGCCGCTGATGAAAACACTGCCTCTGAAGACGATAATATGGTCAGCGTTGCCAATGGCAACCCACGAATCACGGCTTTTGTCGAAGGTAAGCAAGGAAGATGCCCATGACAGGAATCCTTCAGATACTTCACTGACATCATGTGAACCGAAATGCACCACATATTTCTGGACACGCTCCCAGAAGACTGTCGAGCTTGAGTACTCGAAACTGTGCCCCAGTTTAGCCTCTCTAAAAGCCTTCAGAGTTGCTTCCACAGTTTCCTTGTGATGAGTGTACCTTCCAACATATGCTGTCTCTACCTTGATATTCGCTGCCTGGGTAACAGTTGTCAGTAGCTGAACCATACCTTTGCACCACTCGATGTTATCTCCTCCATACAGACAAACATATTGATCCTTGCTCTTCACCTATAATAAGTTTTTGGAAAACGGCTTATAAGCGAAATTTACAACAATAAATAATAGTTGGTGAAAAAACATATTCTTTGAAACCTACCAATTGATATAATGTAGTTTCAACCTGTTGACAAAAATAAGTTTCTGAATGAGATTGCTTGATACATACCCATTGAGATACTGTAGCATCAATCTGTACAAGCAGGAATTGCATTCCTGTGGATATTTTTGTAAGCAACTGGATCTCATGCTCAGGAGTGAAAGGGAATGCTTCTTCACCATACAAGTGTATCATGAGAAGTGCGTTTTGGCGAACCACTTGCCCCCTCTCATCAAGTACCACCAGCATAGGCTTCCCGGTGAATCCCCAATCCTTTTGGAGCAAGTGAACCAAACCACGATTCACTTGCAGTACTGTCTCATATGTCAGTGTGTACCATGACATTTTGGAGATGATTGCATTGTACCTCTTCTCGTCAATGACAGTCTTCTGATCAGCGATGGGAACCCACACAATTTCGTAGCCGAATCTAGTGTGGGTATTATTGTAAAAGCGTTCGAGGAATGTCAACTCATCTTGGAAGGTCTCAGTTGCAAAACTGGAATAGAGGATCAGCACTTTTCTGTCCTGGAAGAAGCGTAGGGAGGTTGATACCTTTGTTCCAGGGTTGTAGAGGATCTTGCTATCAATGCTGGAGCTGATGAAATAGTAAAGAATTTCTATGTTGCTTGCAGGCGGAAATCTCAGGAATCCGAGGAGTTCTTGATAGTCTGCTGTCACTCTTATTTCCTCTGTGAAAACACAAGTTAACTCAATATAAGTCTTATATATGTTTGTGATAATTAAAGTACAATATCTGTTAAAGTAATTATCACTACACTTCGGCATCTTTTCAGTGGGAATAAATTGAAAATCTGAAGTTGAATGAGAAAATTCTTTCCTAGGTCTTAATTTCTAAGAACTTCCCATTAAACATTCTTGGTGTTTTATTTGAGAAAAAAAATCTTATGCTGAAGAAGTAGATCTGATTGCACAATGGAATCGGGAATGGTTGTGAAGCAAATTGCAAGAAATAAATTGACAAATTAAAATTGTATAAACTGACAGTTTATGTGTTTAACTGGTTTTTCATTGTTGAGTTTTTGTCACAGTACACACCTTCACGCTTTCGGTAGATAGTAATGCGAGTAGTAAGCTGCTCGTAGTAATATCTAATCTTCTGGGTAGAAACAGCCAGTTCTGACTTTTCATTTAGGCTTAAAGTATACCTGAGTTTAGGAAAAGAAAAAAAAAGAAAGGTATGTTAGATGTAGCATAGCCTAAATATATATTTTGAAAGAAATAATGATAGCTGAATGCATGTTTTTATTTTTTAGGAAATGAATTGGTTGTAATTCTCTTTCCATGTACATAGACTTCGCTAACAGATGAAACAAACATGAGGAGTGATGCTAAAGAGAAAATCATTGACAACTTACCCACTGCAAAGGTCGCTGATGGTAAAACCACAGTGGATTACAGTTTTAAACATCCAGTATATAATTTCATTAATTCTGATTTCTGAGAGAATGTTGTTCCAAGACCGGAATCCCTTGAGCTCAATGATGTAGTAGACAGTACCAAGCAGAGTGTTTATGATGTCCTTGATAACTGCTGTCTGAGATTTTAGAGTGTTCTCATTCTCTAGTGTGCCGGTGATTTGCTTCAGAAGTACCAACGAGCTGACAAATCTGTCGCTCTTATTTGTGTACTGGTTCACGGTCACCATGAAATCTCCATACCGGATTGCAAAGGCAGCGAGCACAAGCACTATTTTGGCATCTGGAGAATAGTTGGAGAGCAAACCCAGCAGTGAATTTGCCCTTTCATGGGCAGTGCCTTTTTCAGGGCAATCATACGATATCTGCATCCAAATGTTTTTTTCCTTAGTACAGGAGAACCTAAGAGAACAATACCAATGATAATATACAGTGCAAACACAACCACCGTGATATTAAGACTTGTTCAATAAAAACAATTTTGTATATAAACATTCTTAATAGCCACCTCGCAAGTGATTTTGTGGATAAGCTGGCTCAGACCAGGAATCAATGTGCTTGTTCTCTGTTGCAATTCTTGGAAATCAAACCTGAAGGTCTTCTGAGTCGATTCGGCTTCTGACTTATCCTAAAATGACAGAAGGAATCATTGTTAGTATATAAAATTATTGAAGTGGCTCTTATCGTGGAGAGGCATTCGGCAGGGAAGTCTCAGTTGCAAGATTTCTGGTAAAATGTGACAGTACCAGTCCTTTGGTAAAAGTCACTTTTAATAAAATAAAAATTGAGAGAAAAGACCCTTTTCACATTGGTAAAGGTACAGAATTGATACCTAGAGAAATTGTCTATGTTTCAAGTTGTTAAGTTTTTTTTTTTTTTATCAATTAGATAAACAGTAGACATGACAGTCGCTGCGCTATGTTTTTTAGATGACAATATTCAGCATGAACTACCTTAATTTTCAAAATATATTTAATTTTTAAATTGAATAACGATTAGTACGACTATTTTTAATATATTTAATAAAAAAAAAGAAAATTATTTTATTTTTTAATCATACAAAATAAAAATAGACTATTTTTAACCAAAAATAAAAATATAAAATATAAAAGCGGTAAAAAATAGATTATAGATTATTCATCAATCTAAGATGTTCGTGAAAATAAACTATATATATATATATATATATATATATATATAGAGAATGGCTAACGCGCCATCGATGACACGTGCCATCAATTTTCTATCGGCTCGTTTTTCGAAATTCAAAAGTCAAACTGTCAATCCAAACCGTTCAAGTTGATCAAAATATTGAAATACCTTTGGAGACCAAATTTTACATTTTTTCGAATTTTTTTTGCTATTTATTATGATATTTTCAAATTGGAGGGTCTGAAATACTCTAATCATAATATTTTTAAAAATATCATAATAAATAGCAAAAAAATTCGAAAAAATATAAAATTTGGTCTCCAAAGATATTTCAATATGAAGAACAACTTGAACGGTTTGGATTGATCGTTTGAATTTTAGATCTCGAAAAATGACTTGATGGCACGGGACCCACGTTAGCCATTCTCTCTCTCTCTCTATATATATATATATATATATTCACTTTTTAACCTTTCACATTGAAAACGAGTAATAAAACAGATGGCACCGTTAGTCTTGTATTGGGGAATGCTTGGATGCAACATATTAAGGGAAGTTAATTGTCTTATGGCCAACGACAATCCAACTCTTATTATGATGAGCAAAGCATGGTGATAATCAGACAATTGATCAATTGTAATGTATCAACAAATTTAATAGGAACATTCTTTTGATCTTTGGTAATTTCTACTGTTTATTGTTACAGTACTGTACCCAAATAGATAGATTGAATTTCCTTGATCACCTTAATTTCATGCTAAGTACATTATTATGATGAATTGGAAATATATAGATAACTTAATTTTAATTACCTTGACGATGTCCTCGACAAGTTGAAGAAGAGGCCCGACATCAAGGTTGATGGATGCTGAACCATTGTAGCCGGCTGAGATAACTTGTCTCTGCACGTTTGTCTCGGTCGAGTAGTTACGCCAAACTGCTGAGAGGGAGGCGTTAGAGTTGCCACTGATCTGGTTGTCAAGTACGGCCTTGCACACCATGCTACTTTTCAGGGGGTGGAATTTGGCGGCAGCACGGTGTGCTAGGTTGGATGGGACACTGGTCAAGGAAATGGAAGCCATTCATCAAATGTTCCACTCTCAGGCAGTGAGGAGCAGAAGAGGAGGAGGATTTTTTTTTTTTTTTTGATCTGGCCGTGGGGTACTGGTTTGAGGTGCTATTTATAATAGTTTCTGTCTACTCAAACGTGTTTCACATGGTTTGTTTACTTTACTGCATCCAAGTTTGTGATTCCGACAAAATTAATAGAAAGATTTGTATGCAGTTAACGGCCACTTGGTTAAAATTGCACAAATTTGGTTCAAAAAATGGCTCAAACTTGGTTAAAATTGAGTCAAACGTGTTTCGTGTTGCCATAAAAGAAACTGAAACGATCCCCATGTAAAAGTCAACCACTTGATTTAAATTGCTCCTATTTACATATTATGTATACTATCATTTATTCATAGATCTAGTCATTGCATTCATATTTGCTAGGATAGTGCACTTGAAACTCTTTGAAAATTAATAAATCATAATACCTTCAAATCATCACATAAATCCGAAATAGAAAATACAATTGGAAAGAGTTGCGACTTGCGAATTATGCTCCTTTTTTTAAAAAAAAAAAAGAAAATCTTATATGAAGCGATCCGTATACTTTTGGTTTTGAACCGGCATGTTAATTGAATTTAATTAAACCGGCCTTAATTTAAGAAATTGCGAGGAATGCAAAATTAAAAACAGGAGACAGAATATAGCTTATATTCTGGATCTTCTTAAGCTTCTGCCACGATAAATTCTTTAAAGAGTGATATCAATACAAGATAGAGAAGCCTCCAAATTGCAGATGTTTGAACCCAAAATTTTCATGAAAATTTTGTTAAATGTTGTTGTAAAATTGTATAATTGCCTTCGTTATGCAACCTCCCACCAGTCAGACTCAACTTTCAAGTAGGGCTGCAAACAAATGCGCATTCGACCATGTTTTGTTTCGTTTCGTCCTGGCGAAATGGTTAACGAAACAAAATTTAATTTCATCTGATTTGGCGATACAATTAACGAAATAATGAAACGGTTTTGTCACTATGGTTGTGTTTGGATGGGAGTGAGAATAAGAAAATAAGGGAAGATGAGAATAAATTTATTATTAAACAATCCAAACTCTTCACAAAGTTACACACCTCCCAATACTTCTTCCCTACTTCTTTTCTTATTCATCTTATTCCCACACCATCCAAACGGAGTCCATATAAATCACGAAAATTACGTAAATTCCGACCGTTTGGCCAGTGCGAAAGGATTAACTAAATTGAAGCTAATTTCATCAGCGAAACGAAACGGTTAACGAAACATCTCAGGTCTGTCGCCGTTTCTATCGTTGGACACCCCTACTTTCAAGTTCTCCTGCGAATATATTGCCTACATATTACAATTTGCCACCTTTGATTTTGAATGTGATATATTAGGATAATGAACATTTGAATTGTCTCTACAAGAACATATTAGGATAATGACCATTTGAAGTCAAGTGTTCAAATCTCGCATGTCTTTAATTAAAAAAAAATTGACAAAGATCTCCTATTTCTTCAAATTAAAAAAAGACAGTAAATAATTGACCGGATTTATTTAGAGAAAATTAATCGTCCAACATTGGTGGTCCAAAAGACTCGGTATGGTACAGTTGTTAGAAATAATAGAGTACAAAAAATACAAAGTAATTAATAATTAAAGATTTCATTGAGTAGCTAACTAAAAATTATATAGAGAAATTATAATATCAGGCTGACCACCTTGCGAATAAATAAATAAAAATTCATCCGCCGCTTCTCAATTCTCAACCAAGAAAAACAAATATTGCTATTCCTCTTGGACGGATTGGATCTTGTCCTTTAGTTTTCCAACCGTAGAAATGAATGGAGAGGATGAAGTCACTCTAAAGTCTTAATCACATAAACATGCGAAAAAAAATCTGATGGTTACCCTCATGATATTATTTTCGTGTATTCAATATTCAATCTTTCGTTATGCAGCTTTTAGCATAGTAATTTTACATATTACTGACACGTAAATCTCCAAAACCACTTAATGGAAAACAAATTTTTTTGAATAATAAAATTTTCTGTTTAAAAGTCACGTCATTAAAATATGTTATAAAAAGGTAGAAACTAGAAAGTAACTAACTTTCAATTAATGTTAAACACAAAAAAGGAAATAACGCCCAATCAAGCATACTTCCCTTTCTCCAATCATAATATATAACTTTAAAACTCCATATCGAAAATAACTCCACTAGACCAACCTATATTTGCTTGCATTCAATTCTGAAACTTGTTACAAAATGCTCTAATTCATTCAAAAAATAATAGTTTAATAAACTAAGTCAACGTAGAACTAATTTAGTGACAGCTGTACATCTATTTTGTCTGGTACATTCATTTTGATACTATTAAAAATAAGTTTTACACAATTTTTTTTATATCATTTAAATAGAGAATTGTCGAATTTGGGCCAGCATAAATATCATTTAGTTCTTTCAATCAAAATATAATTGAAGTTTTTGCATATTTTATGTATAACAAATCAAAGTCTAATTAATTCAAATTTCATGTACGTCCTCTCAAAATAACGGGACATCATATTTTAAGCGTGATTTTTTATTTTGAAAGATCGTACAGCATCAATCTGATATATACTCAACTAAACAATAATGTTTTATATAAAAAAAAAAATGAGAATGAAGTCCTCCAATTCTTATTAATAACGAATGAACAGTAATGTTTTATTTAAAAAAAATGAGAATTAAGTCCTCCAATTCTTATTAATAACGAATGATTACTAATAAGTGAGATGAGAAGCAGAATGCAAGTGGAGCATTACTCCATTCCCAGAACTCAACTTTTCATGTCAAAGTTGCTAAATTTTAACATTTTTTTATTATTTTTTATTCTCTGTTTAAAATTAACGGAGTTGCGAAGCATTAGTGCACAGCATTACTGACCTTTTCAGTCAACAAGTCATATTTTAATAACAAAAATTATTGGGAGTAATTTGACTGCCTCTGTCAAGCATTTTGGGGAAAAGAAAAATCATAGGGCCACGTTCTCACGTCTCTCCTCGAATTAATCTAATCCCAGGAAAAGACAACTCAGAAACACTTCGGGCGTATGGTCAAAAAAAAAAAAAAGGAAACACTTCGGACGCATCACGCGTATCGTACGAGTATTGATATTGATCCTGAATGCGTATTCTATATGGACACAATTCGTTATATTCAACTATTGGGATAATACAGTTTAAATACACGATAGTTACTTAATTAATTTAAAAATTTTAGACAAAAAAAATTTGAGAAACAAGCATAAAAATTAAATTGTAGGATATGAAAATTTCGATACAATTTTCATGAGAAAACCTATGGTGCGTACTCATCCAAACTCTTGGATCTGCTTCAAAATGATTGATCCAAATCTTCCAATATGATATTCATATTGAAATCTTACTTGGTGACCAAATTTTACATTTTTTTTTCAAAATTTTTAAGTATTTTTTTTCAGATTTTTAAAAATTGCTGTTTTTTAACGGTTCAGAAAAAATTAGATTAGCAATTTTCTAAAATTTGAAAAAAATACTTAAAAATTTCGAAAAAAATGTAAAATTTGGTCGGTAAGGAGATCATATTGGACGGTTTGGATCGGTCATTTTGAAACAGATCCAATAGTTTGGATCAGTATGCACCGAAGCTCCGTACATTAGTATGCACCATAGATTTTCTCAATTTTCATATGAATTATTGAATGTGGAGTTTAGAACAGTCGGCCAGTGATGATATTTATCGAATAATAGCTATTTCAATTTTCACTGGACGCAAAAGAGAAATAAATTAAATCTTTATGTTATCTGAATAAATGACCTTAATTCAAATATTTTTTTTTTAGAATTATTGAGTTCTGAAAATTAGACTATTAGTGGGCTGAAAAAGATAACACAAGAAGAGAGAAGGAAGAACTAAGTTTATGCCCCTAGGTCCTAGGAACATTTTGTCAACAACAATTTTTTGGAAAAATCTTTGTTTCTTCAGGAAGAGACATTTTTGTAAAATCCAGCTTTATTTTACTGTTCGGAGAGACGTACCAAGTTACTAATTTAAAAGAAAAATGAAAATCAGATTGGATCCTTAAATTCTTTTTTCAGAAACTTGTTTTTTTTTCTTTTTGGAAACATGTAGGACAAAAAAAAATTAATCCTACCACTCCCATTTACCGAATCAAAATCATGTTTAGGTTAAAAAAAAATCTAATAAGCTACACAAAACTTGTAGTTCACCACTAAATTTTATTTATATTTAATTCGCCTTTGGATCTAATAAAAATTATTTTTAAAAATTGAATTCAGCGTCTATTAACACCTTTTATAAATGTTGATGGAACTTTCTTTCTATAAGCCGTAGACAAAGGGTTGGAGTAAACATAATTTTTTATTTATGCAGAAAATAAAGTTACCATTCATTTAATACTCTAGTACCGATGCGGTAGATCTGAATATCTGATATGATTATTAATCGGGGGTGATAAGGATCATCCCAAGATCCATCATCTCCATCATCCTCAGTGGTAACACATTTTAATTTTTTCTATTTTTGGAATATTTTTGGTCCCCACTATTTCTCTCATCCCATTCTTTTCTATTTTGATCCCCACTGTTGCTCTCCCTTTCATCCTTTTTATTTTTGGTCCCCACTATTTCTCTTCTTTTCATCCTTTTTATTTTCGGTCCCCACTATTTCTCTCGTTAAAGTCAATAATATCATACACCAGTGTATGCAGAAGATTTAGTTCACACAATCAACACACAAGTTGTGCTAATCACTGAACTATAACAATTACTCATATTAACTACAACAGTTAGTATCCAAATTACAATAATTATTTATATTAACTACTTCAGCTACATATATAACTTCAACAGCTACATATTTTAACTTCAACAGTTATAAATATAACTTCAACAGTACACATATAACTTCAAAAGTTATATATATTAACTTTAATAGTTACATATATAACTTCAACAGTTATATATATAACTTCAACAGTTACATATATTGAATTTGTATATTTTGTTATTACATGTATAATATGATATGCATCCTCATCCTCTCAGCTTTTGACGCGGAAGAATTTTTTTTTTTAAAAATAAATGGCTGGGAGTAGTTACAATTCAGAATTTTGAATTGAATTATATGCTGGGAGTAGATATGGGATGATGGGATGACGCTGGATTTGCAATGAGGATGAATGAGATAATTTTCGGGATTGCTTAGGACCATCCTAAACATTATATCATCCCCATCATCCACGATTTCCAGAAAGAGAAAACGCGTGAACTAATCCCTCCCCTTCCGCGTACGTTGTGCCCCCTCCTCCGCGTGAACTAATCCCTCCCCCTCCTGCGTACACTGCCCCCCTCCTCCCTCCCACGTACGTTGTCCCCCCTCCTCCCTCATCCCTCTCACGTACGCTGTCCCCCCACCCTCCCTCTTCCCCTCCTACACACTTCATAACTGTTGAAGGTAATATCCTAACTGTTGAAATTAATATCATAACAGTTATATATATTAACTTCAACAGTTACGATATTACCTTCAACATTTATGCATATTAACTTCAACAGTTACGATATTACCTTCAACATTTATGTATATTAACTTCAACAATTACGATATTACCTTCAACAGTTATGATATTAACTTTAACATTTATGTATATTAATTTCAACAATTATGATATTAACTTCAATGATTTTATATATTACTTTCAACAATTATGCTCGGAAGGGGAGGGGGATGGGCGTACGCGGGAGTAAGGGAAACATGGCGACAAGAGGGAGGGGAGATACGTATGTGAGAAGGAGAGAATACGCGGGATAAAGATTTCTAGAAATAAAAAACACGTAGAGCCAAAAATAGAAAAAACGCGTGGGGATGATAGGGATGATCCTTATCACCCCCGGATGATTTCATCATCCCTTGAACTTTCTTATTAATGAAGATATGTTAGACAATTAATGAAGATTTGAGGATGATAGAGATAATAGAATATGGAAAGCAATTTCCATTATTAATGGCCCCTTCTTCTAAACTACAGAAATGTCCGCTACAGAGTTTGTAATAATAGATCTAAAAATTGGATTCATATAAAGGTGAAATGTGGTTCCCATTTTCTGACAATCGCCCCCTTTTTTTTTATTTTCAAGTTCCCTCAATTTTGACAATTTTAGATAACATCCAGTGCTTCTAAAGTATTTTAACATAAGTCAAACTTTGGTTGATTGCATCTTTCTGCATTATAATAGTACAGCAAGAGATGCCTCTGTTATATTAATAAAATTTTTATAATTTAGAATTTGGATACAGACTTCTAAATAGAAATCTGACTCGTGATGCACGTCTTTAGAGCAGATTTTGTAAACACCACTTATTTTTAGTCCCCAATATTAATTTTTTTTAGCCATATAAACGGAATGCTATGACGCGTTGTGTAGTCGTGTTACACGCATGTATTTGATAGAGAATAACAACGGTACTCACTCTCATAAAAGAAGGGGACAAAAGAATACATATCACACCAAAATAACATGCGATCCACAAGAGTCGTCTTAGGTGAAAACAATCGAACGCTTTCTCTTTCTCAGTAATTCAAGTTACACTGTTACACAGAAAATTCAAGAACATTTTTCTTCAACAAGTGCAATTTGTAGTTGATAATTGGAGATGTTGTGAATTAGGACCTTTAATAATTATTTTAAGAATCAACTCGACAAAGCCTACTAGGCTACTACATCATTAGTCATGACCAAGACTTAATTCGCAAGGAAACAAATCATGTACAAAATTATACAACGAAAACCTGCAAATCCAATCGACCTTCAAATGCCACCTCCACCTATATTTGTAACTCTTTAAGTTTCTTTAATTAACAAAGTAGCTGCCAAGCCCAAAAATTACAGGGTTTTCACCACCTCTCTTATTTGATAGGTTTGCACGTCACTGTTTTCTGGAACTTATGTTTTTATTTCTTTATTATGTTTCAGGTTTCTAATAAAACATGAAACATATATAAGAACTTTCCCCTTTTTTTTGACAACTTTCTTGGGTTTCATACTTATAGAAGAATTGGATAAGAATTGCAATTTATTTTTTAAAATTTATTATTATTATTATCATAATTAATTTTTTTCAAAGTGAAGTTTGCTATTATATGAAAATTCTGGACCATGCAAATTCCGCATCTTAAAAAGATTTTTTTTTTTAAAAAAAAGAAAGAAAGACAGACAGAATTGAGATGTATCCTTCTAAAAATTTCAATTATGAAATACTATTTTAAAAAAAAATTATCTTATAAAGTAACTTTTTTTTTTTAGACAGACTTGGTAGTTGCTATCTTATAAAGTAACTTGTATTATCTATATATAGTGTCCTTCCTATAGCATGTCTAAATTATATAATGCAATTTAATGATCATAAAGTAACATATTTTATTAGTCGAAAGAATTGGAATGACTTAATTAGTTGACAAAATAATAAAACAGAGGGAGTCTCAATTTCAAAGTCTTATAAGAAGGATAAGAAAGTGATTGAGGTAATTGTGTTGGGAAACGCATGCGGAAATCAAATAATGCATGTCCTTGTCATAAACAATAAAGGACACTTGTTAGTTGTTTAAAAAAAAAACAAGTTGATGTAAAGACGAAGGGCACATGGACTGTACTCACAAATAGAGACCCCAAAACGAGTGGGAAATAAAGAATATGACAGTAGGGGACGGGGTGACAATTAAACGTTAACGTTGATGGATTAGAAAGTGCCAAATATGAAATCAGTCAGATTCGCTATGAAGCTATGACCTTTATGTGGATTATTTAGAGAAAAAACCCATTCGGAACCTCTCGAACTTTCTATTTAATTCTTTTAAATAGAGTTTATCACTCTTTCACGTTCAGCAAGAATCGAATCCATTACTTCTAAAATAAACGACGAAATCACTAACTATATAGACTCCCACGTTCGAACCTCTCGAACTTTACGGACTTCAATTGTTAGAGATTTTCTTTTCGTTGATGTTTGAGTCGTTTATTTCATACTAGAAAATGTACCCACTCGAATGGGTGGGATAAATTACAAATGAGAAAATTTTACATATGTATTTTATTTTCAAAATATGTATTCTATTTCGAAAATAAAATAAATTACTTTTTAATGAAGTTTTTTATATTATCGTGTTCTTTTCAAACATAGTGCACAATCATTTCAATAATAATTTTTTTTCCTATTTTGATGAGTGCACAACTAATACAGAAATTTTTTTATTAAAAATGAAGAGCTTATAAATTTATATCTATCACTAAACGATCAATGACTAAGATTGTATAGAGTGAATAATTATTTATACCATTAGCCTAATTATTTTAGCCCTTAGATATGTACTTTTTATAAGTATAATAGGGATATGGATAAAATTAAAGGTTTAGAAAAAGTAATATATACTTATAGATTATATAGCTAGTTGAAGTGTATTAAAAAAGAATCCAGTAATAAAAGAAGCTAGGTGGCTCTATGGCCACTTACGTCTTATGCAAAGAAAAAATATATGCAAGAAATATGTATTATATGCTATCAGCATTGATCCGAAATGGTGTGAGATAATCCGGATCTGTTTTGGAGTCTCTGAAAGTAGAAAAAGAAGGAAAAATTAAAAAGAATCGTGAAATGTAGATGAGATCAACTCAGCCATTCATTAGTAATCCAGAGCCGATATTGTGGAGAATATAAAATATTTTGTAAAGAATATACGTACACTCAATTAACTTGGACAAAAAATTGATTGATTTTGATGGGAAGATCTGAACCATGATTTCACGGATTTATTGAAAAATTCGAATAGTGTTAGTTCTTGTGAGCCGTGCATTGTTGTGGCTCAATTCTACTCTAAAATTTAGCCTCTGCTTTTTTTTACATATGATATACACAAAATGCTTTTTCCAATCACAGTTCATAACCAATATAAGCATTTTGATATTAAATAATAATAATAATAATAAACTGTGTAGACAATGGACTATGTATACCTTTCTAAATAAATACTCTTGGATAAGCAAAATCAATGCAATGTCCTTCGTATAGTATGCAAATTCAAATTAAATTATAAAAAAAATGCAATTCCAAACCACAATTTTCCTAGAAAATCTAAAACAAAGCGTTAGACTATTGATTGTTATTCCAAATTCGGATCGGTGAAGTTTTAGTTCTTTTTAGTTTTTTAAAAGACTAATCTACAACTTGTGCATGATACACGTGTGTTCCCTCCTAAAACAAATGTTGTTATTCCAGGGAACTCAGGAAATTGATTGAGGTAATTGTATTGAAAAGGAGAGGAAGGGAGGATAATGCATTTAAATTGGATTCATAATTCTTAATCTAACAAAAACAATAAAATAATTTTTTTGGTTAATTTATGCAGGAAAGGGACATTGGCTGTAATGTGAAGATGACAGCAGGTGTGTGACTGGAGGCCACGTTAACGGTTAACATTGAAGAGATCTTAGAAAAATCCAAACATTTGTATATGGAGATTTAGGGGAAAAAAAAAGCATATTCCTTTCAGTCGAATAATGGGGAAAAAAAAATACCACCATGTTCTATTGCAGAGCCTGCCACCATTTCAGGAAAATGATATCACATGGGTATGGAACCATGAATTAAAAATAAAAATTGTTCGTACTTTATTCGAAATTTCTTTCTAATAATTTAATCTGGTTATTTAAGAATAAAACGGTTTAAATAAATTCTACAATAGATCAATAAAATTATTTAGAACAGAGAGATAATGATTCTTAGTTAATTAGTAATTAAACCGGTTCTTTGTGGCTACTTATTTCGAAAAAAAATGTGAAAAAAATATACATATGCTATCACTATCAGTATTGAATATTGATCTTAGTCTGATATGGACAGACAATCTGGACATTTATAGGAGTGTTAGAAAAAAAAAAATGTAGAAGGAAAGGAAACTCCCATGAATCTAAAGCAATCAGTTAAATGGCTAGGATTTTGTACAGATGGAATCTTAAGCAATCTGTTAAATTAATTGATTTTTTTTTTCCACAACGTTGTGTGAAACAGCAACGAAATAAAAATTGATCGATTTTGACCCGCAGATCTGAACCCAGATTTCACAGATTTCTAGAATTTTGAAAAAAATAAATAAAAGAAGATAGTTCTTTGTTTACAAGTGATACACAAACGTTTTTTTTTATTGCAATTCACAAAATAAGACCGAATACAACATACTAGACATAAAATCGTTAACGATTTCAATGAGCACTTTTGCGTTTATCAAATTTTATGGTAACTTGATTCATTGATTGGACTCCAGAAACACAAACGTGCATTGTCATAAATAATTTGGAATCGGTACTTTTCAACAATTTGGAGAATTTTAGTTATCTTCATGAGCTTGTTAAAGCTATATTGCTGTTTTCTCTTCCAAATAAATGATGAATTTTGAATTGGACTGATTAAATTCATTATGCACGCCGAGAATCACATGTGATTCAGCTAGCTAAGACAATGTTCTCTTATGTGAGAATGGGATATGCATGTTCGAAAGAGCAGTAATTGTATGTTGATATTCATAAACAGTCTATTTAATCAATATGCTAACTATTTTAATGATGAAAGGGGCGTTTTTATGATTAAAAGTAATTCTCGCTTTATAATCACACCTAAATTTATCCATCTTAAAGAGCATGTTTTCGTTTTAAACAGTTTGTGGGCCAATTAAGAAATATGTTGATTGTTGAACTAGTTTGAAACGACGAATCTGACCATGTAATGCTTTTTATATGAACATGTAAATGCATAACTCATGAAATGGACCAATTTCAGTAGTTATAATTATATGAAAACAGATTCAATAACTTTGAAAATGAGTTAACAAACTATTCCGATAAACTTAGTTTCACGCTGATTTTTTTTTAAGATAAATTAGGGTTTAAGTCACCCAATTTATTTTTAAATTAAATGTCTATGAAAGATCTCCCCAGCTGAATTTCGAACTTGCGACCTTTCACTCAAAGTGCATTGCTCTTTGCCACTAGATCAAGTGTTGGTTCTAAATTTCACGCCGACTTTATTTGTTTTTAGATTGTAGGTATAGGTGTTGATTGTTTTTTCAAATAGAAAACAGAGTAAACACTGCTTAGAGCTGAGAGGGGAATTTGATATGGCACGTAAATTAGGGACCCGAATCCCGTGTAGCGCGCGTACGAGCCGTCTGATCTTGATCGGACGGTTCATTTTTTACGGGCCTATCAATCTAGGTTACATGCACGGAGCTCCCTTGTCCATTGGATCTTGATCAGACGACTACGATGCCGCGCTACACGTGTGCCGTGCGGAACCAGATCTGAACTCCGTAAATTAGCTGCAGCCTGCAGGCACAGAAATTAAATTAAATTAAATTAAATAAAAAATGTTCGTGATGACTTTTAGTCACCAGTCGTGCGTAGCTCATAGTCATAGGCATCTTTGAAGTGCTTGGTCTTCAGGCGGGGTCTTTCAGAAATACTAACCAAATTAAACAAGAAGTGGTGCTATTTTTGAACTTATCCCTCTTAATTGATCAATTCCTTCTAATTTTTAAAATAACATAGAAGTAAACCTGAAAATTAAAGTAAAATATTTCATGAAAAAAAATACGAGTCAAAATAAATACAGATAGAAAAGGTTTTTTAATTAGAAGAAAAGAAACTTAATCATTTATTAAAGGAGCAATTGGATTCATGCCACCTAAAAGTTGTTTGAATTTTTTTTTTGTTTGGTCTAAAAAAACGTGAAATTGTCGGATGGCTCATCATAATTTTTATGAGACACGGTAGTCTAGTTGTTTGAGTCTTTTTTTTTTTAAGATAAATTGAGGATCAAATCTCTCAACTTATTTTTAAATTAAATGTTTATAAAAAACCTTCAGTCGGATTTCAAACTTACGACTCTCATTTGAGATGTATTATTCTTTGTCACTAGAGCGGATTCTCACTTGTTTGAATCTTTTTATTTGCTTGAAAAGAACGTGGAATTGTGGGAGCCTTGAGCACATTCCTTCAGGCAACATGTATACATGTAACACATTCCTTCAGTCTTTGGGCTTCGAGGCTTCGACCCAACTGGATCCCACCACACAGTATGAATGTCATTCCAATATCGTGATTTGTAATTGTACCGTTATTACTCCTTTTAATGCTAACAAAAAGATAAGCTTTTTTTTTTTAATGAACACAAAGAGATATGCTTGATGGACAATAATATGAGAGGTAAGGTCAATAACTAGAAAGAGATAAGCTTTAAAGAAATGATTTTGTTTTTTTTTTTCTATAACTAAAAGGAAAAAATTTTGCCAAAAAAGAAAAAAGAGATAAACTTGATGGACTTTAAGGACTAAAGGTTTTAAAAGTCATTTAGAATTGTTCTTAAACTCAGATATGAGAGGTAAGGTCAATAAATTAGAAACAATTTTTAGCCTAAATAATAAAAATAATTGCCTCGATTTCCACACAGCTTGAGTAAATAGATTAAAAAATAAAATATACCAAAAAGACCAATTCCCTACTATCAAAATAACTTTTTCATTCATTTCCATCAATGCATTCATAAGTTTTCTAATTTCATTTCAAAGTTTTCATATCGCTTTTGTGAGGTTTATGACATAATGCAAGATAGTGTGGAATTCGAAAGTATAAAGCGATGTCTAACCCTAATATATAAAATTTTCCGTAAAAGAAGAAAACCTGAGGTTCAAATTCAAGCCTAGAAATGCTGCTCCGTTTAGCCATGCATATGTGCAAAGTGCAAACTCATACAAGCAGTGTCACAAACTCCAGGCAGTTTCTCTAGCTAAAAGAATTAAAAAATGGATACCAAATGCTTGTATAAATATCGAATAATGAAACTGGATGCATGGGTTGCTGTGTTGTTTCTCCGCTTTCATGTTAAATCGCCTCTGTTCTTTATTGTGTGTGGATGTAAATATGTAATAGTGTCGACATTCTGGCTATAATTTATTTACGTACAGTAACAGTGATGTCATTTAGTAGCTATCTTGAGGACTAGATTATCAGAGAAACTAGTTCTGCATTTTCAAGTGATCAAGTTATATTTTAAGTTTACGATTTGAATGTAATTTGAAAATTATTGATCAATCTGATATTTTAAATTCAAAAAACAATTTATAAAGTATGAAATTAATTTGGATAGAAATAAAATGCAATTTATGAATTGTTATTTGAAAATTTATATAATAATATGTACCGTTCATAAATTTTGTCATTACCGTTTAATTGGACAATTAATCCAAAAAGGTTGTTTACAATATATAATAATATCATTACGTACAGAAAAAAGACGACAAAAAAAAATGATTATCTCCAAAATAAAAGTAATATACATCAAATATACATAACGAACGACATATGGCTATTGTTAATCAACAGTAACATATACAATCGAATACCTTTTCAAAGAAAACAGAAAACAATATCTACAGTATGTACAAATACAATGAAACCTACAAAATAACAAGCCTCGGAAAATGGTTTGGATATCTACACGCATGTCTCGGGGCTGGAACTGCAATTAAGAAACTTTTCCTGTCCACCTTCCAAATTGAACGTAGCATGTAGGCCATGATCACCATGTTTTGTATTTGGTCAAATTTTTAGGCTGCACGAAAAAAGCAACAAGAGAAACAAGAATTTAATAGCCATTTTCAGTTGCAGGTATCTAAATGCTACAAACAAGCTGGACTCGAGCAGATTAAGCTTCATTGCTAAAGAATATCATTTATCTCACTTGGAAAAAGCAAAAAAAAAAAAAATTAAAAAAAATAAAAAAGAAAGTAAAGTGAACTAAATCATAATTGTTTCTTTATGTTGAAGGCCAAAGAATAAAATTGCCACATACATTGTTTTGACTAGCATTGTCTCGACTATCTTCTGTTGATTCTGAATATAGTGCGTCCCTGGAATGAGATAATCCCTCGAGAATACCAAGAATATAATTGTAGATGCTGAAATTAAAATCACAAACTCTAATAACTAATTGAAGTACGATCATTTAAATAAAATATAAAATAATAATATAATATGCACTTAACAGAAAATCTCCAACAAGGCAACAACCATGGATTGCTAAAGAGAGGGAAAATTTTTATCAATGACAAAAATGCCCCTAACAATTTTAAAAAAGACAAAAGAGCCTCTGAAATTTTAAAAAGAGCACAGCTATAGCGGTAATTGAACTGCCGTAATACCTTAGCCCTATAGCGCCATTTCTATTCCCGCTATAGGCCCCTATAGCGGCAATAGCAATGCCGTTATAGGCCTTTTTTTTTCCTTTTCGGACTGACACCACAGTTTTTGCGCAGAGAGAAAGAAAAATTCCTTTTTTTTGGATTTTTCCCCTATAGCGGCAAAGGCAATGCCGCTATAGGGTTTTTTTTTTCGCTGACTTTTCTAATTTGTACACTTTTTAATATGTACAAAGGAATACGTATTTGTACATATTACGCTTCCTTTTTTACAAAGCAATTTAACTTTGGATCCGTGGCCATGAATAGGTTGGGTTGGAGAATTGAAGATTATTAATGGTTGTACAGAATTATTATTAAAATAGACAAATATTATAATGTTCAAATATCAAAAGACTTCCATAGAACCCTATTAAAAACTAACACATCATTGATGTCACCATCCATATAAAATATATTTTAGAGATCATCAATGAAACAGAATAGCATGAACTGAACACCTAGGACTAAAATACAATAAAAATGAAATACATTATTTAATGAATATTAATGATTTAGATGACTTATTGCCAATTTTTTTTAAAAAAAGATTGAGATAACTATTATTATTTTACCATTATTTTGAGACTTTGTAAAATTCAAGTAATGTGTCAGAATAGTATATTTAGACATTTAGATCGATAATGAGAGTATGTTTTTATTTAATTGGTTATAATGTTAAAATTTTGAAATTGATTTTATGTTATGTCATAAAATAGTATATTTGTATTTTACATTTTGTAAAACTAGAAATTCAGCAAAATATTTTACAAAGTACAGACAAACATAACTTTGCAGTGTCTGATGCCCCCGTGCCTATTGCTCAATAATTTCTTTTAATTTCGTACAATTGAAGAGGATCTGTACCCAACTTGCAACTCTGTCATTTCAACTAGATAGCGAAAAAAAGGAAGCGTAATATGTACAAATACGTATTCCTTTGTACATATTAAAAAGTGTACAAATTAGAGAAGTCGGCGAAAAAAAACCCTATAGCGGCATTGCCTTTGCCGCTATAGGGGAAAAATCCAAATCAAAAAGGAACTTTTCTTTCTCTCTGCGCAAAGACTGTGGTGTCAGTCCGAAAAGGAAAAAAAAAGCCTATAGCGGCATTGCTATTGCCGCTATAGGGGCCTATAGCGGGAATAGCAATGGCGCTATAGGGCTGAGGTATTACGGCAGTCCAATTACCGCTATAGCTGTGCTCTTTTTAAAATTTCAGAAGCTCTTTTGTCTTTTTTAAAATTGTTAGGGGCATTTTTGTCATTGATAAAAATTTTCCTAAAGAGAGAGGTTTGGAACAGCAATGTTGCAAACCTGAATCTCATCTTCTTATCAATACCATAAACCTGTCAGTATTGGTAAGGTCCATGCTATCCCAATGCTGGTCTAATATGCTAAGTTACCTCTTTTCTTTTCCTTTGGAATTCGATTTGTGTTAATTTAGGGTGCTAAACGATGGCATTTTTTTCAGGTTGCTAAACCAATTTAAATCTATAAATATCAGAAAAAGCTTCAAGAAGCATTTATCTATGTAACAAATTGTGGAACATAACTATCTTGTTTTTAATTCCATTACCTCAAGCGATGTCTATTACATGTTGAAAAGAAGGCAACAAGACCATTCAAGATGCTCCTAACAGCACGAAAAACCTGCCAAGCAAAAAAAATGTGAATTTTCCACCACTATAATTGAACTCACAAGCAATTACATCCTGAGATTTCACCACTTACTTGAGAGAAAAGATCATTCCAGAGACTTTTCAGAACCGAGGCTTCATAGGCAACCCCAGTTGCAGTAGCTTTTGATGCAGAAGCAACTTGAAACATAGAAAAGATGTATGACCCAATTTCAATCAACATGTAATACATGTGGAGGAAGATTGCAGAGACCAAATTTGATAGCATGAAAACCACACGAAAAGGTAGCGACATTACTTCCCCGAGGATCCAAAGTATTGGACTTAGGACGTAAGAAGCTGCAAATCAATGAAATAGTGGATCATTAGATACTACCTCTTAAAAGATATAAAATATGTCATACAAATTATATCAGAATTTTAACCTCTTCTGATAAATATGGTTACTTTGCAAGTACTATTCTACATATAGTCAAAGGTATCATGCATTTTTACATCAAGAGATCCATCAATAAATCAATACGATACAAAGATTGGAACTCAAAGAGAAACCGATAAGAACTTTTATGGAACATGGCCACAAAAGGAAAATATACGTGCATATATCAAAACAATGATCTTCTACAAATGTTCCGCATATAACTTTGTATTTACATGTGTATGCAATTGAAACTTTCAATGTGCATATACGCCTACTTGAAGCAATCACATTTTCCAAATTTGCCATTTCCATCAACACTCCATCAAGAATTAATGGGCAAAAGGCCAGGTTGGGAACCACACCAAATTCAATTACATTAAAATATTTGTATCATATACCCTCTTGATCCTGATGTCTGCTCATAAGATTCCACATCTGGTACTAGAAATCATGCAAATACGTTAATGTAGATATGTTGTTGTTTTATAGAACTTTAAGTTTTGTTTTAATTTTACTCTGGACAAAATTTATATTTGATGAATTTGTAATATTGTCAAAAGGGAAAAACCTTAAACCCAGTTGGATATAAAGGTGGTACAGCATTTCTGAGAGAAGTGACAAAATATGCATCCTACAAAGAGAGAACTGAAACACACAAGAGGTGAAGCTAAGTTACCAATATTCAGCACTGTGCTAAGCACCAACTCAAATGGCCATATGATAAACTCCAATAGGCCCGTGACGACACTCCATGAAGTTCCCAGTACTAGCCATATTGATGAACCGATATACTTCATTGTATCACCCAGTAAGTTCCATACAGGACGAACAAACTCCACAATCTCCATAAGGGGCCCCACAACTGGTTGAGTCAAAACACGAAAAAATGATTTAACAGATCGCGTCACCTGAAGGGCCCACTTGACAGTCTGCTCGAAATTGTGCAAGAAAAGCATTGTGCCCAAGTATTGGATCCTAGATATCATCTCCCAATTCTCTATCCACTCAAAAAATGGCCCGAAGAGTTTAGACAGAGTGGCATTCATCAGCGGCACATGTTTATAAAGGTCATAAAATCCAATTAATACTGTTATGATAGACATTAACACATAGAGAAACCTTGCTAATGGACACATCCATGGACGGTACATCTTGCAAAAGAGAGGATATGACTGGAGAAACATGACCCATGAAGGAAGGCCATACTCTAACAGAGTTAGAAGCCTCAAATCTGACATTATCACCTCTCTCAACTTAAATGGGAGATCATGGTCATCAAATTTGAATAATACAAAAGCGTTTCTGTAAGAGGTTGCTTCACAAGAAGGACTTGAGGTATCACTGTCACTAATGGAGGATGCTAGAGATCTCGGTGTGCTCACGATTTCACTGTATGATTCTTTATCTTCCGTCATTATCTTTCGCCTCTTGTAGGGTCCCGAGGAAGGAGGTTGTGTGTGAGTCAACCGCTCCTTAAGTGTACTTCCAACAAGACGAGAGCTAAATCCAGAACTGTCACTGCAACAGCCAGAGCTATCAGCAGGCGCATCATAAAACACATCCCCTGAAAGGGAAGTTTCAAGGATATAATTAGCCACCTGATCTATTTAATTTGTCGAAATAGGAAGGTTAATCTAAAAATGGCCACCTTTAGGGCACATGCTGTCCAAGTACTCTTGTAACATTCGGAGCTCACTGAAACTCCCAGGAAACCATGAAGAAAGCGAGGCTGAAGCCAGTTCTATACTATCAAATTCCCACCTCCTCAAAATTTTCACCTCCAATGCCATCGACGTGTCATTCTACCACAAAATTGATAGGATCAAATCAATAACAAACAATAATGATATATTACTGACCATATATACCATGTTTCTCCAAGGAAAATGACTTTCTGGACTTTAGCTAAAGAGAACATTGGTATGGCATCCTTAAGAATTCCCCGTACACTCCAAAAAAATGTATATTTCAATCTAAAAACAATTTTCTTATTTTCTTTTTCTTCCTTATTTCTTTGGGAAAAAAAGTGCTTTGTACCACTTATTTCTATTGATGCTAATAAAAAGGAGGTTACTAAGTTTTAATTTATTAGATCCCATCAAAAGACTTCTCTCTCTCTCTCTCTCTCTCTCTCTCTCTCTCTATACTCAGTATCTCCTCTTTGTTCCATTCATTTGAATATGCACATTACATTAAACCCTCAAACAAAGCAAAGCCCAGTTGCAATCATTCAAAGCATAGCTATCATTTTAGAGGAAAAACAGTAACTTGTCCCTAATTATTATTATTATTATTACTATTTTTTATATTTATAAAATTCAACTTAACATTTTGATTCTTTGATTTGTTCCTTTAAGACATGCTTACAGCATTAAGTTCATAAATGAAATCCTAAAATATTTAGTTTTCCTTTGCTGTTAAATTGCATGATTTTTCTTAACTGTGAATTCTATGCTCTGGTACCAAAACTATGACATAAGATAGGATTTTTTACAGTAGCATCCTAGGTTTAGGATATAATTTTAGCTCACGGGTGAATGCAAGAAGAATGCAACCTCTTACAGAAATACTTTTGTAAATGCACTACAAATATAAATACAAATTATTAGGTTGCAGTAGAAAAAATTTAACTTTTATAGTAGTGTCCTAGGTTTTCTTTGTAATACTTGCATATATTAAGACAAGAAGTATGCAAATTACTAATATATAAATGCCACATATGTAAATGCAATACAGTGCTGCTATTAGTCGTTTTATTTGGTTTAAATTAGGTTCCGTTATCCTTTAATATTATTTTTTCTTTCTTTTTTGGTTGGGACTTTTTTAAAGGTTAGGTTACAAATGAATAATATGAATTGATGTCTTTGGGTAGGAAAAAGACTTGGAAGCCTTCATATTAATCAATAAAAAAATTCAACATCTGAATATATCCAGGTCCTAGAAACCAAACACTGTTGTCAAAGTTGTCAATCAAGTTGTTGTCAATAAGACAAATTCTCCTAATTTGGTGTGTACCTATTCACTTAAGTTCAGAGTACCATCTGATAAAATAAGCCACATAGAATTATATACTTTATGATTCAGTATACTGCTTATGACTTTTTGGTCATGCTCAAAAGTAATGATTTTCAAAAAAATCATGAGCATTTTCTCTATTATATGTTGCTGACAGGAGAAGCTGAAAAATATATAAGCAAATATACAACTTCTACCTGAAGCTCATTCAGGTAGTTGATGCCACGCACATTAGCCCACTCAACCTCGAAGACAATAAAACCATACAATGTGCGATGGAGCTCTTTGTTCAGCATGCGTGGGTCCTTTAGCTTCTCGACTGGAAGAAGTGCACCTTTTTGTTGCATGGCAGCATCAATTAGAGAATACCACCTTGACTGTTGGTTGTTGTTTCTCATAGGAGTAGGCCTGGAAGTGCTCGGGCAATTGAGTCTTTTTGAACTGTCGCATCTCCTTCTTCGAGTTTTTGAGTTGGCAAAAGGAGAACTTCTCGACTGCAAAGGAAATAATTAAATTTAGCGAAATGGAAATTGGAAAGTGATGAGTTATAAAAGTGAAATGTACAAATTAAACCGTTCAAGAAGGTTGGCTGATTCAGAGCAGCATTAAGGCATGATTTGGGGACAGATGATGGTGTGAGCTTCAGAGGTTCATAGTAAAGGAATTATACTAGGGCATCCCACTAAATTATCTTGTATTTAAAAAATATATTTTCCAATTTAATGGAAAAGGAAAGGAAAAAATAGAACATTAACTTAAGCAGGTGCATGCCCAAACACCAGTGACCTCTTGAACAGTCCAGATAAGACGGTTAAACATGAGCACAATGACAAAATGATGATGATGATGAATAAATAAAAAAAAGGAAAAAGAAATAATGCATCGACATATCAATTATTTCAGGACGACAATGTAATATCCTACTATCATGCATACCAGTTCCAGACTTGTCTATACAACTTCAAAATCAAAGACTAACATTCTCACTAAAATAATCTTCACACATATATAAATTGTCCCAAGAATGCTTGAACCTTGGGACTTCAGCTATATTAACTGTTTCACCTTGATAATTCGAGGTCAAGATTATAGACAATTTATTACTTAAAGCAATGGCATGCTATCTTTCTTTTTTCATGTATATTATTTGGTAATGCAGCACCAAAAAAAAAAAAAAAACAAAGAAAAAACCTTAAAAGCATGAGATGCAATAGATTCATTAGGTTTATAATAATAGTTATTTATAGTGAGCTGATGGAACTTGCACATGAAACAGGATCCTTTATAACACCACAGAATTATCTGTACTTGTAACTAAGCGAATGGTTGCTTGGTGTCTATGGAATAGACCAATAGCTGACGTGAAAGTGTACTGAAATTCCCTTAATAAATCTGCCATATTTTGCTTTGTCATGTGAAATCATATGGAATGAGAAATGTTTAACTCCATTTTATCAACCAAACCAATGTGGACAATGACAAATTATGCAGGGAGAGGAAGGGAGAGGGTTTCGTCAGACTGATGATACCCCAGTACTACAATTTTCGGTAGACTAAATTCTGTTCAGCCCATCCAAAATCTTGATTTAAATGATGGTAGGTAGTCTTCTGACAACTTTACAAGGAAGATCCTAAATTTTGTCAGATTTAATTTTGAAGCAGAGAAATTAGAATTTCCTTGATGAACTTTCTTATTGTTAGTATCTTCATCAGTCCAAATATTTTGGGGTGCATGTTTGCAAAGACAACCCTGACTCTTAATTCTCAAATGGGTGAATGCCAATTACTAAGCAAGATCGAACAAATTTACCTTAGTGACCATCAATTGCCATAAATGAGCCGGCCTGATATCCTCATCAACAAGCCAAGGCCTATTATCAACCAAAAAATACAACTTCTGGAGGCTTGGTGTCAGGAAAATACTCAGCCTCGAGAGGTAGGACTGCAGATCCCTGCAAAGAAAATAAAGCAAAGAGAATATGTGCACAATAACTTCATAGAAAGTTGCAACTTACTTAGCAGCTTAATTAGCAGTAAAGAATGGAATTGAATTGAGCAAGTGAGAGAATTGGGCAGAAGAGAAGGAAGAGGAGACGAGAAGTGCGAACCCGATTTGTAAATTGGTTAGAGGAAAGAAATTGCGATGGACAGTGCTAGAGCTGCCTCTCATTGCCGATGCTCTGATTAAGGAAAACAATAATAATATGTAGACTTAAACAACTCCAATTTCTAAAAACAAAGAGCGATTTGATTTGATGTTGAAATATTATAGTATTATACCTGGATTGGAATGAAGAAAATCATCCGACAATAAGGCCAAGGGCCACGGGAGGCGACTCGAGACTCGAGAGAAGAAATCAGTTAGTTAGTTGTCAAACTCACTCTCCAGAAATGGAAATGGAAATGGAAATGGAAATGGAAATGGTGTCAATGTCAATGGATCTTTACTTAGCTTCAAAGCAATTCGCTGCCAAGAAGAAAGAAATCCCAAAGAAAGAGCGAGCGACCGACTAAAAGTGTACAACCGAATCGGTTCAGTTGAGAAAATTCCAATTTGTTGTTAATGGGCCACAATGGGCCCAACAGGTTAAGACCCAATCGTGAAGCCCACTCTTGACGTTCATCTTTTTATAATAATAACTTTCTCAAAATGTTAAATTTAAATTTAAATAAAAAATTTAAATTTAAATAAAAAATTTAAAAATACCCTTAATAATTCAAAATATAATATTCATCTAATGTATATAAACTGAATTATTTTAAAAAATAATTGAAATTGAGGAATGTGTAACCAATCAGGATAGAAAGAATCTGTTGTATTTTCAGTTATGACTTGTGAGTATTGCCTGGTAGTAGTGTTATTGAGAGATCTGAAGAATCTCACTTTTCAAAGAAGTGTTATTACCTACAAGCTTACTGCTTACAGGAAGATTATAATGTACAAACAGAGTGCAAATGTGCACACATACTAAAATTTATCAAACCTTATCTGTCCCTTCACCCTGCACTCTCTGGACTAGGTAGCTAATAGCTCTCGTTTCAAGTTGAGATGACCCATGGCGCTAGAAAGGGTAATATTGCTTGTCATTAAGGCATTGTATTGTATTATATGGTAATTACCAGAAATAAAACGTGCCTGTCAAGGTAATATCTAGGCAGATTTGTGTAATAGATTTGGTGAATATTATGATTTATGAGTGGTTAATTAATGGAAACATTGTTTCTTTACGATGTTTAGTTATGGCATTGTTTATTTTTGAGTGTGACCTGCTAGCTTCTTGCTTGGTGCTTGCCCCTTCTTTTTCTGCCTTAGGGCCTCGAAGGCTAAATTATAGGACGTGCTCGTGCGTGTTACCTGTTTGTTCATTGGGGGCCATGGGTTTTACTGTTACATCTTCTGACCTGTCAGGTGGTCGTATCTCGTGGATCCAGATCCTGTGTCGCGCGGCAAGCTTGTAGCGCACAGGATCGGAGCCGTCCATGCAATCGAACGGCTAGTGTGCAATTTTTTTGTCTCCGCTTTCCATATTGGATCGGATCCGAAAAAAAGGCGGATTGAAGTAAAATAAAAATAAAAACCAAAAAAAAAAGAAAGAAGCGTTATTTCTTTTTGTCTCCGTCTCCTTCAATCCTTTCTACTTGTCTGATCGAGCAAGAAGAAGAGAGAGAGTGAGCGAGAAAGAGAAATCGAGGAAGAAAAATGGTCAGACAGCTGATCGAGCAAAAGAAAACAGTCGATTAGCGATCGTGGAGGCGAAGGCGATGCAGATGCTCTCCGCCATTTACCTCGAGTCCTCATTCTCTCTCTGTTATTTAATTTTGTTTGGTGAAGTTTTGAACAAATATCTTTTCTGGTTTGCCACATCGAATTCCAGATTTTTGCATCAACTATATAGTACGCTCTCTCAATCCTTCGTTTGGTTTCAATTTCTAGATTAATTTGGTGGTAATTTTGGAAATTGGGTGGGATTTCTATTGTATTCCACTGATTTTTCTTTCACAGAGTTCTTTATAATCGCATAATTGTAAAATAATTATTCTTAATTTTTTTTTATTGTTTGTTCCCTTTGCAGAGTTAAAGAATGAAAGCACCAGTGTCTCTCTCTCTCTTCATCTCCTTACCTCTTCCTTGCTACTAATGAGGTGTGTCAGTTAAGGATGTCAGTAACCATTTTGTATGATATCACGATAATTTGTTTCCAAATTACTTTAATGTATATTTACAGAAGTGTGACATGGGTGCAGAAGTGTATCTTGATCTGTAGATTTTAGCTATGTTGTTATTAGTAAATAGCTTGAATTATGCTTATTTGGTGTCAGATACTTCTACTCAACTTGAGAAAGGAGATACTTACATTTGCTACAAAGGAGGTACACGAAACAACCACCTGTTGATGATGATTGTTCAGATGCACTGTTTGTGAGTGATGCAATGGCTACAAAGGAGTTAAAGTAATCTTGTTTACTTAATGCTTGCTTAATGATGAGAAAGTAATGTCGTAGGCTAGCTTGTTAATTATGAGAAAGTAATCTAAATTTTCTAAACTCTGTCGGTACCAATTGCAACTCATGTACCACAATACCAGTGCATGGTGGTCCCACCAAATCAGGCTGACGCAATTTAAACTGATTTCACCGTTGAACCCCTCTCTCTCTTACGATGCTAACAAGCTAAAGCTTATGGCTTGCGATGGCTGAAATATTTAGCAGGTTCGAATCCGTTGTGACAGGAGTCCGCTAATGGAAAGAATGAAACCCGTTTCCCATTCTTTAAAGCTCAACGCGCGATGACGGAGTCTAATAAAAACCCGATAAGGAGCGTATCGAGTGGGAGCGGACATGAAAAAATTTAGGGGCGTTGGATCTCACGAAGGGTACAGATCCTGTGCGCTACAAGCGCAACACAGGATCTGGATCCGTATCTCGTGGACTCTCTCCGAGCTCTCGGACACGCACCTTCGTGCTCGAGATCTTCTCATCCACAAACTTTCTTGGGCCAAGTTTGTTAGTGGGCTAAATCCTTGGCCCAATCAATGCTCAAATTCTCATCAGTATTATTATATTATATTATAAATAAAGATGCGTGGGTGTCAGTTTTACGCGATTAATTTTGGACAGACACGGCAAGCGTCCGATATTACGTGGGATGCAATTGTGTTTTTTTCCATGCAACGGGGAATGTATATAGTTTAGTGTTGCGAGTCTGATTGCGTCAAAAAATGACCCGGTTCATCAGCCTAAGTATAATTGGTTGTGCAAATATTTTTGTTGAAATTGTTGCGTCTCTTTCCATCTAAACCCATCGCGTCTGAAAGGAAAAAAAAAACCTTCATCGCCTCTCATCTTCTTCACTGTTCCCACCCCCCCACCCTTAAGTCCGCATAAAAGAATTCTCATGGCATCTCCTCTTCTTTGATGTTCCCAAACCCCTACTCCATATAACGCACCTTCTCCGGTCATCCCTTCTCTGACTGATGGGTTGTAGCACGGAAACCCTAGATCTATTCATGAAAGTTCATTTAAGAATTTATTTATTAATTAATATGGAAGGGGGTGCCAAAAAGGATTACAACGCTATTGAAAAGGTGGTCAAGACAAGAGCTAACGTGTCTGAGGTTGGTGAGTTTTGATTTGTAGAATTGTAGGTTATATGTATCCCCTTGATTTATCCTTTTGTCAGTCCCCCAATTTGGAGTGTATCATCTAATTAATTTTCAGTAACTAATTAAATGTACTAATAATGATCAAGGGTTGTAAATTTTGTTTGATTATTATTTAGTTGATTTAATGAATAATATGCCTCTTTCAATTAGTTAAATTATTATTTAGTTAAATTTTACCAGGCTCTCGGTCCTCCAGAAACTGTAAGGCTCAAATTGTATCTTTTAATTTCTTTATCATCAAACCCTGCAACTGACCCCCCTGTCCCCTCTCAAGAGTTTGTCCTTTTTATCATGACAAACTGCATGAGAGCCTTTCTTAAGTTAAAGAATCTGAGAGAATAAAATTATTGTAAAAAAAAATCTATCCAGAGGCACAATTGAACTTCCAGTGGAGCTTGGAGTTCGATGATCTGTGTATGAGTTCCCATTCACTGCATAATGAGCTTTGGCAATAGTATGTCATTTTTCAATTGAATCAGACCATCTATTATTAAATCATCGCAAATGAATAAATGTTAATTAATTAGCATCATCGTTTCCTATGTAAATCTGCAATTTTTCAGATTCCCAACATAAATATGAACAATTGAACTTAACCTCTTCGAAAGTGTGGACATTTTGTTTAGAAATATTACACAACATTAGAACTTATCAGCTTCTACTAACAAGATACATGAAAAGTTTCATGTTAGGATATAGAGTTCTTTTCTAGTATATTTTGTAAGTTTGTTTTCATTTTAGTTATCTTAAAGATTTTTGTGTTTGGAATTATACATGATGTAAATTTGATTCTCATAGAAGTAGAAATTTTGACTTCAAGGGTGGCAGTTTGTGAATTTTGACTTAAAAGGTATATTTCGGAGCACTTTGTGAGTTTGATGGGAACAGAGATGGCAACATCTTCTTTCAGCCCAAGCGTTCTTTATTCTGACCATTTCCTTCCGTTACATGAACTAGACTATCCATTTGATGAGTTGGAAGTCAAAAATGCTGTGACGGGTCTTGCTAGCAACAAAGCAAGTGGCCCGGATGGTTATCCAAATGAATTTTACAAATTCAATTGGGATGTCGTTAAGCATGACATCATGAAAATTTTCCAAGAGTTACATGCTGGAAATTTGAGATTACAGAACCACAATAATGCGAATATCATACTTCTTCCGAAGGAAGAAAATGCTAACAGCCTCACTGCCTTTCGACCTATTAGCATCATTTGTTACATTCCGAAGCTCATATCCAAAGTGCTGGTTAATCGTTTGACTTCATTTCTTCCTTCTTTGATCTCAAGCTCACAAACGGGGTTCATCAAAGGCCGCTTGATTTCAGAAAACTTCAATATAGCAAGAGAAATTATTTATAATATCAATAAAGGAAATGAGCCCTGTGTATTACAAACTTGACTTCCACAAAGCATTTGACTCAATTGATTGGCCTTTCCTATTCCAAGTCTTGCATCACAGAGAATTTCCAACAAAATTTATTTCTTGGATTAAACTGCTGCTCACTTCCTCAACCTCTTGCATACTACTCAATGGGAAGAGGGGCCCACTGTTTCGTCATAAACGAGGGTTGTGTCAGGGAGATCCGATGTCCCCTTTCCTCTTTTTGTTAGCTGCAGATGTGCTAGGCAGAATGGTGCAAGCAACTTCCTCAGCCATTCCATTCAATATTATTCCCAAACTGCCCTCTCCCTTTTTTTTGTTGCAATACGCGGACGACACTTTGGTGTTTGCGACAGCAAAAGGTCAGGCAATTAGAACTCTGCTACTGGTTCTGAAGGCTTTTTCTAGTGTGTCGGGACTGAATTTAAATTGGAGCAAAACTTCCTTTGTTCCTTTCAATTTGGATGCAACTTCGATCACCACTATAGAATCTCTTCTCTCGTGTCATCGCTCCTCTCTGCCGCTACCTTATTTGGGGCTACCCCTTACTGCTTCTAAACCCACAAGGATGTGTTTCCAACATTTAATTGAAAAAATCAGAGGCAGGTTGACAGGTTGGCAAGGTCGATTCCTCTCAAAGGCAGACAGAACAGTACTTGTCTCAAGTGTGTTGTCTTCCATACCAATTTTTTTTCATGTCTGTCTTTGCTTTGCCTTCTTGGGTGGTCAAAGAAATTGATAGCATTAGAAGGGATTTCATTTGGAAAAACAACACAAGTGGAAGGAGTGGAATTCACCTGCTGTCGTGGGATCGTCTTTGTATGCCCAAATCAGTGGGAGGTCTGGGACTCATTGATCTCAAATTGCAGAACACAACACTGCTTCTAAAATGGCTTTGGAGATTATATGATAATCCAGATTCACAGTGGTCACTTGTAGTTAGGCAGCTGTATGGAAAAAGGGACCGTGCTATTGCGCCAATTCACTGGAATCAAGAGGGATCTTTTTTCTGGAAAGATCTTTTGAAACTAAGAACTTACTTCCAACTGTTTGCTAAACACGAGATAAAAGATGGAGCAGACACTTCTTTCTGGTTCGAAAGCTGGGGAATTTCTTTTCTCTCATATTTCGGTTTCCACAAGCATCCTCTCATGAGTAGAAAGAATATTCATATGTCGCTGAGAGATGCAATTATCCATCCTTATAAATTCTTCTCTGCTCCTTTCACGGCTGAGTTAAACTCTATTCTATGTCAGGCACAACAGGTTTGCATCTCAGAAGGAAGGGACAACCTCTTTTGGAACTGTAACTCAGATGGTCATTTCTCTGTTGCTTCCACTTATAAAAGGTTGAAAATGGCCGGAAAAACTCGCTACAAATATGAAAACATTTGAAAACTGAAGACACCACCATCTGTAAAGCATTTCTTATTCTACGTGTCACTGGGTCGAATCCTCACCCAAGACCAGTTGCTCAAACGAGAAATTCATGTCAACCCACATTGCTACATGTGTCAACAACAAGTTTTAGAAGATGCAGAACATCTGTTCTGTCAATGTGTCTTGGCGAAAGAAATTTGGAGTAGGCTGAGAATCAATTCATGGGCCACCAATAGTGTGCAAAATTTGTGTCAGGCTCTACACTCGTGTAACTCAGGACTTTCACAGTTCGAAAAAACCATCATTTGTTCAGCTATTTGGACTCTTTGGAAGGAAAGAAACAGTCGAATTTTCAGAGATACTACAAGAACTTCACAAGCTCTACATGATTGGATTGTGCAGGAAGCTACACTTTTTATGAAATTCTGCTAACCATTACTTGTTGTTTAGTTCAACCTCTTATTTTTCTGTTCTGTAGTACTCTTCTTGTTCTTCCTTTTTTTCTTTTTTAGTTTGTTTAGTAGTGTTTGTAAACTTGACAGTCTCTGTCCAGTATATCTAAAAAAACATGTGAGCATAAAACTCAACAGCATGTTTTGTCTTCCAGTAAAAGTGTAAAACAAAGAAACATATTAATTGACCTTCTGATATTGGAATGTTTTTTTAAGGAGATTAACATTCATGATGAAATAGTGATGGGATCCTCTCTCTTTCTTTTCCTCGACATGTCGCTTCCACGTTCATTTTATGTGAGGTAAACGTGGCTAATGGTTGCCACAATGTGAAGGGAGGCCATGGAAGAGATGGTGGGTTAGCAATGTTGTTGTCCAAACCCATCCTAAGCTCATTGAATCGGCTCCATTAGGCCAATGGATGCCACCAGTCTAGGCCAGGCAAGTCGTCTCCATTGCACATTTGGCGATTTTTGCAGCATAATCTAATGCATGATGTAGTTCCAATCGGAGTTCCTTCAACAAATCCATGGTTTTTTTATCTGTTCCATCAGACTTATTGGTTTGATCTTGAGGCAAGAGACGACAATGGAGAATTAAATTAATTTTCGATTTTGAGAAGTCAAGAACACATGAGCTTCCTCTCTTCAAACAGGTTTCAATCCTAGATCTATTATCTTATCTTTTTTTCGCTGTTTGTAGATAAATTAGTGAAGACTACCATTGTGTTAATATTTTGGTTGCTATTTTTGGTACAATTTAGGTAATATGATATATAGTCAGAAATTATTTTGGACAAGGACTTTTTAATATTTTAGAAAGGTTCGCATATTGTTGTTTTTCTTCAAATTATTGGAGTTTGTGAAAACAGATTGCAATGGGATGAAAATGCCTCAAAAAGATTGCTATAGAATAAAATTTTGCATTTGACCTTAAGCCTTCTCTGAGATAACAGCGCCTTGAACCATTGATAGCATGTATTGAGATTTTCCTTTCCAGTACACTTTTAGTCATAATTTAGCTTTTCATTCTGACCTGTAATTTTCAAAAATTGATTTTAGAAAACAAGACTATCAACCCTATAACAGATCTAAATCTTACATTTGTTTGGGTGGTCGAGGGTAAACAAAGTAACTTTATAAGCTACAAAAGACAGAATTCTCATTTACGGTACTTGATTGTAATTATCTTTCCAAATTTTAGGCGAAAATAATGTCGAGCTCTTCATTTGATTTTCACAGATATGTATGTCAGTTAATACGGGCATGTCACTAGAGGAGTATTAAGCATATGCAGTTGACTTTATATGCAGTGATTATTGTGTTGTTATAATTTTTTTTAATCTTGCTTAACAGGTTTAAGAAAAAAAGATTGAAGTGTTGGAGCACGGCTATACACGCACGATCAAAATAAAAATTGTCACTTCAAAAGCCGCATGAAGAGAAGGATGTAACTATACTCATAATTACTAATATTTATATTTTAATTAATGACATTATTATTATTGTTTTCCTTGGTTTATGTGAGGCAATTACTTTTTTTTATCCTACTTCAGTGCATGGTTATTCTAGCCTACCCCAACTTGTTTGGGATAAAAAGGCTTAGACTAAACCGGTAATAGTTAATTCCAAACAGGGTTGTATTGTGGGCCCCTGCCAGTACTCAAAACGAGGTATTTCTCACTCCGCCTATACTAAGCTTTGGTTTGCATTGTTTAGTATAGCCCGGTCCCAAGCCCGGGTAAAAGGAGGAGGGTTGTGATAGGCTAGGCGAGCCAACGTAAAAATTCCAGCCATCTCTATGGAAATGAAACCCAATTAGTTCTCTTGTTGGGTTTCTTTCTAGCCTACCCCAACTTGTTTGGGACAAAAGGCTTAGTTGTTGTTGTTGTTGTACTTCAGTGCATGGTTAGGTTCAATATAGTAATTATAGTGACTAATTTGGTACAAAATGGTTAATTTTTTCAGTTTCAAATTATTAAGAAATATGATCATTTTATGAGTTAATCATTTGTACTTCTAATTTAATCAAAATCAGGTTAACATTATTAAAACTTGACAAAAATGGTTTTGTACTTCTTTTATTCGACTCCAAAATCATTTGTTTTTTGCCGTCGTTTTACAACCATATCCAAAAATTTAACAAATATTTTGGAGTCGGTTTCGACTAAATAAAATTGAATTATACAACTAAAAGATATACATAAATGAACTAGAAAATAACATAATTTTAAGGACAATAAAAAAGTAATATAATGAAAGTATGAAACTCATATATCGAGAAGCTCGATGAGCCCCGGTCAATGGATAATATAAATGAATTTTAGTGACAAAGATTGGAGGAATAATGATTTTTATGAAAATACTATCAAAAACTGCATGTACGGTATAACCCAATATTTAAATATAATGATTTCTATTTCTGTTCACTAGCAGAAATACTAACAAATAAATTGGAGGAATAATGATTTTTAACATATCAAAATTTGTATTTATTTTATTTGCAGTAAATCCTTCTATTTGTTTTTCGGGGTCAACAAAATATTGTCAACTCTTTGTTCGCCTATGGATGATTTACATTTACAAACCTATTTCGAATTTTAGCCTAAATTCCAAGCCATATATAATATAAATACATCTAAAAAAATCATGTATGCATGACAAGTTCAAAACTATTGATTTAGTTAGAATTAAACGTTAATAAAAAATTTCGTCCTAATTACATTCGAAAAAATTTTGTGTATCGATCGAGTGAAACTCAATCAGCCTTTTCAAATAGACATGGACTTACAAAATATTTTGTCAATTCACGTCAATAAATCTTAACCTAAACCAAAGTCCAAATAAATAAGATTGTAGTAAAAAAATCTCAACACAAAACCATATGATCACACTATATAATAATAAAATTATCATTACAAATGAAAATCAGTTATTAAGATTTGAATATTGAATCGTTGCAACCAACTGATTATAAAAAATAATAATAAAATTTTTTATATTTGTTTTTTTTCATAATTTATCTATTTTGCACTATGATTAAAAAATAAAATAAACTAAACTACAATAAAATATACTGTAAAAATTGTAAAAAGCAACAAAAAGACGATGAAAACATAGGTCGCGCAACGCGCGACAACCCCACTAGTATCTTATAAACAGACAACTTTCCTTAAAGATGGTAATTACTATAGAGAATCCATACTCACAGCATCCATAACATCCACTGGATGAGTCCAGTGGAAATAGGGACGCACCCAAATAAATACTGAAATTCTCTCTCTTCTAGTTCATTTCCCGTTCAAAAAATCAGATCTAGATTCCGATCTCTCTCCTCCTCTCTTCTCTCTCCTCTCGCGTCGCTACAGATCGCCATGGCTTCTCCTCTCCATCGCTCCGCCTCTCCTCTCGCGTAGCGTCGTGTCTCTCCGCCTCTCCGCTACTCAGATCTGTCCAATCAGTTTGAAGATCCGTGTTTGAAGATCGTGCCTCCTCGACTGGCGCTCTCAATTTTCACAATTTGGGGTCGGAACTGGGGCCATCAAGAATAGTGGATGGTCGATCCCTTCGTGCCGCTTATCTCACTTGTTCATAGCAAGCCGCTGAATTCTCCTCCGACCGTTTTGTCGAGGCGAAGGTATGTAACACTTCTTATCTTGTCCTCGTTTCCATCTCTCTGACTTCTTATGCAATGATTTAAATATATCAGTTTGGTGCTGGTCTCGTAGAAAGTTGAAAAATGAGGGGTCGGAATGCAAGGATTTACATCTTAACCTCTCTTTTTGTGTTTTATGTAATCTTAGGAAAAATTATATATGTGTTTAGTTCATTATTGCAAATGTTCTTTTTTGTTGTTGTAAATAATTAATTTGTTTGTTCAATTTGTTTATGTTGTTTATTTATTAAATTAATATTTGTATTTATTCAAATTCTCATCAAATCTCGCTAAAGAGTGTATCTGTTCACTTTGTTTATCGCATATGTTAAATATGTTGTTATAAGTGTTCAATTTGTATGTTGAATATGATCAACTATTTCTTTCTCACGGAAGTTATATATGTGTTCAGTTCATTGTTGAAAATGTTCTATTTGTTGTTGTAAATGATTGGTGTGTTTGTTCAATATGTTTATATTGTTTATTTGTTAAATTAATATTTGTATTTATTCATTTTGTTGTTGTAAGTGATTGTTTTATTGTTTTAAATGTTCATATTTATGTCATATCAGAATTAAATTGTCATATTACTGATGCATCTAAATGAACACATAACTCAATTTAACTCATCCCTTAACGTTGTAAACTTAGCACAAAAAACTATGAAATCAAATTTCTGCTGCAGCTAACTGAACACATAAACGCTTTAAATTCATCCCTTATCGATTTTAACTGAACATAAAAACTTGAAACTTCATAATGCGCCTGTATCAAACTAAACACTTAATGCAAATTAACCCATCCCTTGACTCATCTAACTGAAAAAAAATTCCGTCCATTTGATGACGTCAGCGCGCAAAAAAAATTTTGAATTTTTTTTTAAAAAGATATTTTTTGATGACGTCAGCAGCAGATTGATGACGTCATCACGCGATTGATGACGTCATCAAACGAAAAACTAGACTCATCCATTTAGATGCTTGGATGTTTTAGAATTGGATGGTGTATATCAGCTCCGTTAAAAGGATTGGTCATGCTACTATCCACCGCATATTTGACCCCAAAAAAATATATACTTGGTCAAATGTATGTAGGGCTGCAAACACAACTCTGATTAACTGTTGATCGCTTTGTTTCGTCCCATTCAAAATAATTAATGAAACTATTTTTCTATTTCGTTTCTTAAATAAAACGTACCTTTTTCATTTCGTTTATTTTTGTTTAGCCGTTTTATATCATTTTTATGTATTTTTATGTCTTTTCTAAGTATTTATAAACAAATTTTGATGAACCGGGAATATGGTACTATCAAATCGGTTAGTTATGCATGCAAAATAAAAAAACATGTATAAAAATTATTTGTCAAAGTAGCAAATCGAACACAATTACACGTTTTGACCGTTTCAAAATAGAAAGATATGTATAAAAATTAATTGTCAGTTAATTGATCATTACGATTGTATTGATCGTCTTTTGAAACAAAATGGTTAACGCAAATTAAATTTTATTTCGTGCCATAAACGAAACAATTAACAAAAATGAATTATTTTGTGATCGTTTTGTTGTATTTGCAGACCTAAATGTATATATATAAATTAATTGGTAAATAAACTTGATGATACCTAGCTAGTAGTATCAATTTGGTAACTAGGCCTGTAAATATTGACAGGGAGAAATTAATTACTGCTGGCAGGTGGGTTCCGGACTTCCGAACAGTTTATAAAAAATAAATAATAATAATAATAATAATAATAATAATAATAATAATAATAATTAAGATCCGTACTCAAAGTCACGTTCGGCTGCTGTTCTCAAATACGTGGCCACTACCCACATGACCGGACCCGAATCCGGTGTAGCGCGGGACACCGTGTAGCGCGCGTACGAGCCGTCTGATCTTGATCGGACGGTTCATTTTTTACGGATCTATCAATCTAGGTTACATGTACGGAGCTCCCTTGTCCATTGGATCTTGATCAGACAACTACGATGTCTCGCTGCACGGTGTGCCGCGCGACACCAGATCTGAATTCCACATGACCACATCACATTACCTTTGGTGTAACATTTTTTTCCCTCAAATACAGAGCAGAGGTTATCTATGGGCTTTGCTGATAAAAAAAAAAGAGCAGAGGTTATGTTTCTTATATATTAGACGATATTTTTAATTGATATGGGCTAAAATCAGCCACGACTGACGGATGTAATTGTCAGCTATGATTAAATTTTAATTTTCGTGATTCTAACAGTCGATCCGAACGTTCAATGTGTTCTCCATATTGAAATCTCGTTGGAGACAAAATTTTATATTTTTCTGAAATTTTTTAGTATTTGTTTGATATTTTACAAAATTCTTAATCTAAACAATTATGGACCTTTAAATAACTATGATTTTTAAAATTCTCAAAAAAATAGTAAATAAAATCAGAAAAAAATGTAAAATTTGGTCTCCAATGAGATTTCAATATGGAGAACACATTGAACGGTTCGAATCGACTGTTAGAATTTTGAAAATTGAGATTTGATCATAGCTGACGGTAGCATCCGTTAGTCGTGGCTAATTTTAGCCCATCTCTAATTTTTTAATTTGGACCTTGACGTTGTTCTTTATATAATTTTCTCCACAAATTTGATTAATTGTCGAATTTACAATTAGTTTAATAGTGAATCGAAAATAAAAAGTCGAGCCCAACAAATTTTCAAAGAAAGGGGACATTTTGTCTGATTTGTAATGGAAATTAAGAAATGGGCTAAAATCGATCGCGACTTACGAATGAAATCGTCAGCTAAGATCAAATCTCAATTTTCGAGATTCTAACAGTCGATCCGAACCGTTCAATGTGTTCTCCAAATTGAAATCTCGTTAGAGACAAAATTTTATATTTTTCTGAATTTTTTTAGTATTTGTTCAGTATTTTACAAAATTCTTAATCTAAACAATTCTGGACCCTTCAATAACTATGATTTTTAAAAATCTTAAAAAAATAGTAAATAAAATCAGAAAAATATAAAATTTGGTCTCCATTGAGATTTCAATATGGAGAACACATTGAACGGTTCAAATTAGCCATTAGAACTTCAAAAGTTGAGATATAATCGCAGCTGACGGGTCCATCCGTTAGTCGTGGCTGATTTTAGCCCTTCTCGGAAATTAATTACTGTCATCGGTATTTTTGCCATTGCTTGAACAAAATGAACACATAAAATAGACAAGATGAGCAAATAGATAATCAAAGTGAACACATAAAAACAAATAAGTTCAATAAAAAAAAAAGTTGTATATGCATATACAAATGTGAACAAGGATGATAAAACTTTTTTTTTATGTGTTCACTTTGATCATCTTTATGTTCACTTTGTATATTTTAAGTATTTATTTTGTTCAAGTGATGACAAAATTGCAGATTACAGGTATCATTTGTCGTTTGTAATCAATTTTTGAAAACCGGACCGGATCGACCGGTTCAACCGCGAATCGGAACCTAGTCAGTTCAATTACTATAAAAAACCGTCGGTTTTTTTCTGTTTGAAACAATTGAAAAAATGGGAGAACAGAAATTGTGATGAGCGTGAATCGACAGGTCTTGTGAACGAGCAAGAGACTAACCACTGGACCAACATTACATGTTGTACAATTTAGTCTTAGTTTGCTTAAATTTATTATAAAATAGTCCGGTTTTTTCCTCGGTTCAACCAGTTGAACCGGTTAAACCACCGAACCATTTGGTTAGCCGGTTCGATGACCGGTCCGGTTTTAAAAACATTGTTTGTAATTACGAAGTTGTAGTATACAAACTTACCGTCATTAATGAAACTATAATGGAAAAGTTCGAAGACGAAAATAATTACAACATACATACGATGAAATTAACAACACACTACATATCTTATTTAAAATTTTTATCAGAGCACCAAATTATTAATAATATTGTTTGAAAAATATATCCATTTAGTGGGGAAAAAATAGTATGTTTAAAGCTTACCGTCCCATGTATGATATCAAAAAATATTTAAATCGTATTTCTTCGACTTATGAATGATATATCTTTTTTAAGCATCCAAATACATTTGAAGAACAAATTTCTGTCGTTGGTCGCATCGGACACTTCTTTCTTTTAAAAGAGAGGGGCCTTTAAATAAGGGCAGCAGGCAATACTGATTTTCTAGTGTGTTTGGATCGTTAGAAGAAAGAAGAAGAAGAAGAAGAAAAAAATTATAAACAATTCAAACTCTGTACAAAGTTACACACTTCCCAATACTTCTTCCCTTTTTCTCACACCTATCCAAACGCACCCTATGAGAAAGGGCGCGAATCAATGCAATTGCTCTAAATTCAACTAGATGATGAAGAGCTTAGTATGTGCTCCTATCGATATTTTTTAAAAGTGATTCTAGCCACACTTGAAGTCTTGAGATTACACAATATAATATTTACACTCTATATAAGATAAAAAAATAACATTAAGATCATACTTTTTTTTTTTTTAGAGAAACTAGATAGATAGCGGCTATATATCTAGGAGATTAAGATCATACTTATTTGAATTATTGAATGGAAATTGATTAGTACCATCGCACTTTATGCCATCCGAGTCATCGCGCTGCACAGCGCCTCAACTAGCGCTCTGACCCCTCTACTCATCCAGCGCGTATTTTTTGTTCAGTTAGTTATTGTAAGTGTTCACTTTAATATGTACAAATGTTCACTTTGTAGTAGAATTGTTCATTATTTTATAAGTGTTCGCTAGACCAAATATGTTCATTTTGATTTTTTTTTTTTACCAAAAGTTCAGTTTGGTCAATACAAATGTTCAGTTAATTTAGTAGAACTGTTCAGTTAGTTGAAATAGAAAATATAAATGTTATGAGCAAACATGTTTATTTTATTAAGTATAAATTTTTAGTTTAGTAAGTACGAATGTTCAGTTTAATAAGTACGAATGTTCAGTTTAATAAGTATGAATGTTCAGTTAGTTGCAACAGAAATACAACTGTTATGAGAAAAAAAACCAAGCTAAAGGGTCACGAACCGGACAAAAAATACATGTAAAAATTAGAATTGGAAATGAACCGATCCGGTTCAAATAAAACTTTTTCTGATTCTACCCCTGCCTCCTAGCGCACCTCTTGACCACGCGCGACTCTGACTCTAGCGCGATTCTGACGCATTAAACTGAACACTTCTTATTATTAAACTGGACACTTCTTATTATTAAACTGAACATTTGTAACACATAGCAGCGATGGCTGGGATGGTATATTTGCCGATGGCACTTATAATTCTTATTATTGAATTATATTATATTTAATACATATAAAATGTATTTACACTCTATATGAACATATGTTGACAATTTTAAATGATTTTAGTCACATATCAAGTAATTTTGAAATTACAAAAATAAACGTTTCACTCCACATGTGAAACAAATAACACGGAGATCTTTCTTTTTTTTTTTCAAATTATTGGATGATATCTAATTTGTGCATATAAATTGTATTAAAAACTCTATTCGGACACATGTTGAATAAGTTATATAATTTGTAGCCGCATTTGAAGTCATGAGATCACAAAAATTAACATTTGCATTCCATATATGATACAAAATAGAATGTAGTTCTTTATTTATTCACATTGTTATAAATATTAATTATTATTTATAACTTTAGACAAAAGGTAAAGTTCAATCCCAAATATAACAACTTAGATTTTTATGTACAAAATTGTAAGTTCCACATAAATAAATAAATAAATAAATAAATAAATAAATGTAGCGGATACTTTAAATTACACCTGTGTTATCTACTAAGCCATAATGGGTGCGTTCAAGTTGTGCACCCAACTAACAAAGAAGTGATAGGAAAAGGCTTCAATCAATGTTTTCAATACCCCTATACCGGCCAATTGCCTAAATCTGGTAATTTTACAAATTTTTTCGGAATTTTCTTCTCTTAATATCAAATACCAATATTTCGATCACTATTTATGTACCCGACATAACTGAAATTTTCCGGTAATCGATGGGTATCAAAAACACTGGCTTAAATTGCAATGAATAGTTTAACTGTTTAAGAATAAAATAATCGGTACGCCTATCAAATAAAAGGATTTTTCTTAGTAAGAGGCTCATCCCATTTATATTACTTATAAAAGCACCTATAACAAGGTCAGAATAAATTCAATCGAGGGAGTGAAAATAATTGTTATATTAATTATGAATTATTAATTTGGGTGATCTGATTTGATTTGATGTGTGATTTAGATTTTGATTTCAGATAAAAAGTCAGACTTTTTGACTTAAAAAAATCAGATGGTATTTAAATAATTTATATTTCGAAAAACTATCCACCTTAATCGGTGGAATATTCAACAAACGCTTCCTTAATGAAAATTGAACCGGATAGAAATAATGCGAGCTCATTATTCTACTATATCGGGAACCACTTTGGAGGCCGATTAAAGTTTATTTTATTCTTGAATTTTCATTTTGACTCCATTAATTTCTATCATATACACTCAAAAATTCATTTAACTCTTTTTTAGAACATAAAATTAAATTCCGTGTTAGCTTTCATGTAAATCTATAATGATAAAACTAATTAACACAACGAGTTGATGACACATGCATTATAAATTACCATTCTTTTATAGGAAATTTTTTTTTGCCAACGTGTATTGCTTTTGTTGAAGTCATTGATTGTCCTTTTTTTTTCTCTCTCTCTCTGTCACAAACATAGCATTTTGGTAATTATTTTTTTGTTTGAAGTTTTTACTATTGCTCATTTTGGTAATAAATATTTAAGACAATGTCAGAATTATCAATACTTTTGAATTTTGTTGATATTAATCGAATTTCTAGACATGCGTTTAACCCTAAATTATTAGACTTTTTTGTGTCACTGTTCACTTTATGACAATATTTTTCATTTTGATGATTTGGCTCCACGTCTGTAGCTCATATATTTGTAATGATATATATATATATATATATATATATATATATATATATATATATATATATATATTTTGACATATGCCCGTAGGCCCACACACCCACTCTATTTCTCCACTCATAAGTGGGGATCGAACTGTGGTCTCTCCCGTGGGAGACCTAGTGCCATACCAGCTGCACTACAGCAGCTTCTGCGATATTTTTTCCTCTTTCAATGGCATTTGGAAAGACATAGGTTCGGCTGCGACCATTCCTTCAAGAGCTTCAGTGTATCGAGTTGTTAAATTGACAGCCTCACCTTTTTATTTTAATATAAAACCAAAGATGAATTCCGTACGTAGAGCTTAGAAAATTCTTTAGGTACTTCCATTTTTAGTAATATGCACGTGGCTGAAATATAAAAAAAATAATGACTATTGATTACATCTGGATCATGCTAATTTTAATTGTAAGATGTGAAATTGTTAAATACTCGACTACGTTAGATATTTCTCTTACTGCATTCAACGTCTTTAATTATTTATTTAGATAACGACTAGAAATGTACTTGCATGAGAATAATCTTAGTGCTGCAGCAAACCTTTAAAATTTTTGTTTTATATTAGCTCTAATTTAAGTTTTATTTTCGGTACTCAAGTAGTGAATTTTTTTTGTTACATTGTATTAATTATTAGTCCTCCAATAATTCTTTCATGACACCTCTACTAGGTAATTACTAACTTTCAAAGTGATCAAACTTCTATTATTTTCACGGATTTGTTAGTTTTCAATTTACTGTATTTGTAAGTATTTAAATTGTCAAAAATATCTGTAACATAATATTAATTCTCCAGCTTTTCTGGACTATAGTTTATGAAAACCCGAAGCATCTAAGCTGACAGCTGCCAGTACCACCTGAAATCCAACTTTGAGGATAAATAAAAGTCCTTGTGGAGCAATTTACCTACCAATTCATCCCCCTTGCGCCTCGTCAGAAGTTTATGGTCCTGCAAGATATTTATTTCAATTTTAATTCATTAACTCATGATAAACTGTTGGACCACACATCCAGTATTGCAGAAACCGGATGTTATTCCCTTACTCTTCTTTTAATTTTCTTGAATAAACTTAATTTTAGGTTTTTAATCTAACTTTTCATAATTAAACTTATGTATAAGTTGAATTCATTACCTCTCTTTGAAGCCGGTTATTTTCAGTTTTCTCTTCTATTAAAATTAGTAAATTATCTTTTTTTTTTTGAGAAAAAATAAACAGAGGTTTAGTTTTGACGAACAGTCTGTATGACTGTATGTATCTACAAATCCGTTTGCTTTGCATTAGACACATCAATTTCAAGATATTTACTAAAATTTCTGTTACATAATATGACCGTTCCATCGGATTTATGTACTAATTCACAATTCAAATTTTAATGCTATTTTTATGCACGCATAAAGATTTTTAAGTTAATATTTCTATCTAATGGGTCAACAATTTCGCATGTTCTAAACAATTTTATGCTTGGAGAAACACAAACTAGCTAGCAAAAACTAAAAAAAAAATTATTCATTGCATATATAATCAAATATTCAAATGAGGTGACACGGCTAGATATTATATCTATAACAAATTCAACATGACGTGCCTATTTCGATGCATATTGAATCAAGAGGTTAGATAGAAAATGGAAAACCGAATTTTGAACATTTTTAAGTAAAAGTTTAATCAAATAAGAAATATCGTAACATGAAAGCACCAAGTCCCAATATTGAGTTATGGCATCAACTACAAGTTAATTAGCTAACTGGGGTAAAACAAATGCTTATTAATTTCACAATTTATGAATCAGTAAAGATTTTGAATGATAATCAAATTATGGCAAGATACATCGCTTCCAATTAGTTCCATGAATGATCCAAACACATAAAATTAAGTTGATCGCCTTATCGTTAGAGAGAAGGTTCCAATGAGGGAAATTCAGACTCACTTGGTTAAAAGTAAAATCAACTTGCGGGAACTTTTTATAAAATAATTGAATCCAAAATTCTTTGGAAACAGATTATGGAATTCTAAATTAACATTTTAGAGTTCTAATTGAGGGAACGGGAGTGTTCAAGAAAAATGATTAAACAATTGATTTAGAAAATAGCTAGAGTAGGGAAAATTATATTTGTAGTATATAAATGATAACATTTCGGCGTTATTAATTTTTAATAAACTATGTACCGTTATTTCACCTTAATTTGGTAACGGTAATTTGTAACCGGCCCCTATTATATTAAAGGGCTTGTATGCAATATTATTTGGTCAGGACAGAAAAAAAAGATTATGAATAAAAACTCAAATCTCATCATCTCGCAAAACAACGTAACATACTAACATTGTCATTCTAATTCGTACAGAAAAGTACAAGATAAAAATTATAGCGGCAGTTGTTATATTCAGGTCATTATCTTATGACGTACGAACTAAGAACATATTTAAAGAAAATAATCAGGCCCAACTGGATGACCAAGTAACATTCACCTCTACAACACCGTACTTGCCAGTAATTCTACCAACGTTGCTACCAGAGGCAGCAGCTGTAAAGGTTACGTTTCCTTGCGCAATTGGGTCATCAGCCGAACTCGTGTCCTGGTCCCACAGGTCAGCAATGACTTGGATCGAAGAAGTGAGGGGAACCACCACCACAGATCTTAGCAATGGAATCAGTTGTTGAGGTTTGATATCCACATACTCATTGCTCTTTTTGTTGAAAAGAATAATGAGTCCGTTTGAAACTATGTTGGTGGCCTTGAGTGTTCCATAGACATTTGCCGGATCCTCATCGTCCCCGTTGGTCAGTTTAACCTGCACAGTCGCCGTCACCGCTTCACTGTAAACTGCATAGCTCACGGATATCGAGCCGAACATGCCCTTCACCACCTGTGATACGGGTTGATCGTATATGTTATCTGCAAAATAGTTCCATACTATTTGCCCTTTGCTCACCTCGTCGTCTGAGGACGTCGTATCATGGTCCATGAGAGAAACATCGATGTAAAAGCTATCATATGCTGAGATTGCTCTCGTTGGACCTGTAAGCGGGGCAAATTCCTGCGAGATTGATTTAATTAAAATTAATGACAACATGTTCGTCAAAAAATAATGTCCTACGTAAATTAAATTTCATAAAAGAAAATTACCAAAAAATTTTTGGAAAGATGAGGTACGTAATATATGAGTCCTAGTAACAATTTTTTATGTGTCAAAGATCAGTTTTATAGAAACAATATAATGAAAAAACAATAACATATGATATGACACTTAGCCTCACATTTGGTCGGATACTAATGTAGTTGGTGTTACTGCGATTAAAAATGTACTGAGGAGATTCTAAATCGTCAACGATCTGGATTTTGCCATAAAGATCACCAGGATTCTCGTTGTCAATATTTAGGATTTGAACCCAGAATATTTCGACGAGTTGGCGACCTTTTGAGGTCACATCAGTAGCCGCTTGAGTGCTGAATGAATTAGGCCTAGTTGGAGTCTTGCTACTATAAAGCACAAGACCTAGCAGGCTCGCAAGTTGAGCAGCATTGCTTATCCCTAGATTACGGAACTCATTGAAGCTCGCAAACAGGTCAGATCGCCGCAAAGCCATAGAGAGCGCTCCCCACTGGGGAGTCCCCAGTCATGGATCAGTTCTGTAATATTGGGCCCAATTGTTGCTTGTTGTGTAATTGAATCATGCATCGGTCCATACACGAGATCAGCTACTGCTCTGAATCTAAACGCCTCAGGAAACATTAGAATTAGACGAATCAGCATTTGTTGGTTGTTGTCTCTGTTGTTGGGGTTGTAAACTGCTAGAGTGGTTATTGCCTCGGCAAGTGGTGCTCGGCCTACTAAGGCTCGTGGGAGTGATCCATCATTTACATAGCCACCAGTAAAATTAAGAAGGATTGCATTATCGATCTGTCGGGGGTTGTTGTTTATAGGTGTGTATTCATACCATTGATTGGCGGCTTGAAAACCAACCAGGTAGAGGTCGCTGGTCCGGATGCGAACTGTGATCGAACTGGTACCGGCCACTAGTACAATGTGGAAATATCTGTTACGAGCACTTTGCTCTGGGGGTAGCATTGGCACGCAACCAGAAAAATTATTTGGGTTTGCAACGCGTTGGCGAATATTGGTTATGAAGGTGTTATAACTGCCTGCTTGTCTTGTCACGTTGAATGTTTCGATAAAATCCGGTTGTCCTATTAAAAGAAAGTTTGTAGATAATTAACAATTATTCTCTTTTATAGAAGCAATAAAGGCAGTATATTTATTGAATTAAGGAGAGAAGTCGGTAGTACCAGAAACCATTACAGAAGAATGCATGAGCATAGCGACTGTGGCCATGAGCAGAGTAGCCAGAACATTTTTAGGAGCCATTCTCTGATTCTCTCTCTCGCTCACTTTTCTCAGATCTCAAAACTTGGTGCTTCCCAAATGTATAGAAGGTTATTGTACTTATATAGGCTAAGTGGTACTTAGGGGTGGGCGCGGTATACCGCGAATACGCGAAATTGTTTCGTTCCGTCCATATGGAACGTGTAACGGAATGGAATTTCATTCCGTTTCGCAAACGGAACGGATAACGGATATGCATTTCATGATTCGTTTGTGCATTTTATAGTGTAAATATAGCCGTTCCGCCACGTTTCGTCAAAACAGAACTAATCACGAATCATTTTGATTCGTACCATTACTGAAACGAAACGAAAAACGGAATGACCCATTCCGTTTCCGTGAAACACGTTACGCACCCTAGTGGTACTTATCTATTGTACCTTTTTCATTTATTTAATTGTACTGTAGTTAATACATGCATTTATTTTTTTAAGGCCTATAACTGTAACTGTAGGCCTGTTTAACGTTTGAAACGGCAACGTAATGTGCCATTTCGTTTGTCGTTTCGTTCCAGCAACGGTATGTACATTTTATTCCCTTTTTCGTTTCGTTTCAGAAAACGAAATGTCATTTCATTGCGTTATTCGTTCTGTTTGGACGGAACGGAACGGAGCAACGTATTTTTATACTAAAAAACTGCACTATTTGTAGAAACGGAAGCAAAATAAATCATTTTGTTTACCGTTTCGTTTCAGCAACGGTATGGCCTCTCATTCCGTTTACTGTTTCGTTTCTAAAAACGAAATGATATTTTGTACCATTTACCGTTCCGTTTGGACAGATTGTCTACATAAAACGATAAACGGTATACCGTCATCGCCCCTATATAACTGTAAGTAGGGCAGTAAAAATTCCGTTCCGCCATGGTGTTCCGTTCTGTTCCGTCCGAACGGAACGTTAAACGAAATAGAAAATCAATTTCGTTTCTGAAAACGGAACGGAAATGGAAACGAAAATGAAGAAAACAAACGGAACATAAATGTAAATGGACGGAAATGGGTTGAAATCATAATAGAAAATGGAAGACTGAACATTAAACGGAATAGAAATCTGTTCCACTTGACGAAACAGAATGGAAACCGAATAGATTTTTGTTCCGTCGACTGGAACGAAATAGAAGCGGAACAATCCATTTTCGTGTTCCGTTTTGACGTTTGACAGGCCTAACTGTAAGTGGCAGAGAGTCAAAGTCGCCCTCAATTTAGGCCGAAACTATTGAACCAACACGTTGTGCCTTATAACTTGATATATGGGCAATTAAGGATACATCTGCTAGTGGCGAGTTGGCGACTATGCCATATCCAATGCCCAATACCCAATTATAATATATATTCGTCAAATAAATATATACAATTAAAAGATCCTGGAACTTCAGAAAACTATTTAGAACATTTTAATTACCTGGTTCAAATAAGTAGCAGCACCAAAATTTGAAAGAATATGTGCTGCTTGTGGGTAATATACAATTGGGCTTTCCGGACTATTATTGGGCTGAAATTACTCCTTGCAGAAGTTTAGCTCATGTATTCGAACATCATGCGTGGCAAACAGCAGACCATGTGTATAACTAATTATTAATAAATAATAATATTTTGACTTGTGCAGTTGACCATATGCGATTAAATGTACGTTCTGTTTTGTTTGGTATATATTATATGCGCTCAGGATAGAGATCGTTTTGTAATCTCGCCACTCGCTAGCATTAATCTGCTTGGGCTGCCGACATTGTTCTTTTTTCTTTTTTTTCCTCTTCGAATTTCTGATTTTTTTTTTGTCTATTTCAGATGTTTAATCTTTGCCTCCGTTTGAATAGGTGTGGGAAAAAGAGAAAAAAGAAAGAAGTATTGAAAAATGTGTAATTTTGTGAAGAGTTTGAATTGTTTATAATTTTTTTTCTTTTTTTTTTCTTCCTACTTCTTCTCAACGCATCCAAACGAAGACTTTAATATTTAATATATAATATCATCTTTAATTTTGAATATTGGAAAATTTGTTATTTATATATACAGGGCGTTCGTTGTCAGATTGGACTGAAGGGATATGCGTTCATTTCATGTTTGTCAACTTATCTCATTATCTAGCTATTTGAATGCAGTGGTCATTTTTTTTTCAGTTTTTTATCAAGAGATTAAAGTATAACCCAGTGTATATATATTTTGTTCTCTTTCGTTCTCAGTAGAGTTTAACCCGTACGAAAAAACAGCAGAGTAATTGACTCTGTATATCTTTGAAATATAAGTGTAGTGGTCAGTCAAATGCACACAATTGTAACTGTTGCATGTACGTTCATCAAATCACAATTTTTATTGTAGTCAGGGTGATTATTTACTTATTTCTCATCATAGTAGGTAAATAACCTGAAAGCAATTTTAACAAATAAGGTGGGTGCATGCATTGTTGAAACGAAATTTAATTATCACTTCCAGTTAAATTTATATCTTCCTGAGTAATCTCATTAGCGTAAGTAATTCCAGTTGAATTGTTTTTGTCCTTAAACATATACGTGGAAAGAATGTGTGTGTCTCTCTCTCTTTCTATGGCTTCGTTTGGATGGTGTGAGAATAAGAGAAATAAGGGAAAAAGTATTGGGAAGTGTGTAACTTTGTGAAGAGTTTGAATTATTTATAATAAATTTACTTCCTTATTCTTTTATTCCCTTATTCCTAGGACTCATCCAAACGGAGCCTATAAATCTATTGTGAACCATGATGCATAGAGGTCTCCGTGCACCATGACCAATTGATCGGTGATTTTGCAAATTGACAAATCTAAATTAACCAATCAAATCTATATATCGAAATCTCATAGAAAACAAAATTTTACAATTTTTTTAATTTTTTTATTATTTTTTCGTTTTTTTTAAAACTTGCCATTTTTTGCTACAAATTATACTAATTTGTTGTAAAAAATGGCAAGTTCTAAAAAATTCGAAAAAAAATTGTAAAAAAAATTGTAAAAAAATTGTAAAATTTTATTTAATATGAGATTTCAATATATAGATTGGATTGGTTAATTTAGATTTGACAATTTGTGAAACCACCGATCAAAACGATCATGATGTACGAAAGTTTATATGAACCATGGTTCACAATAGATTTAATATATATATATATATATATATATATATTCTATATACACCTTGATATATATATGATTATGATTAAACTCTCTGAATAGATCTAATTAAATATTTTAAATCAAGCATATTATCTTCAAATATTTGAAAGTTTTGGATATGCAAGGAAAAATCCCCGAATTTTCTTTGTTTTCTTAAGAACTTCCCCTAACATTTCCTGACAAGATTTTTTTTAACTGCAAATCCCATAGACAGGAAGATTACAATATGGAGCAAGGATTGTGAAAGACGAAAGGCCTGGCCGGGTTTCAAAGGGTCGAACTCAATGAGGTTGGTCGACGGACCGGGTCAGATTGGGTTGAGAAAATGAGTTAGGATTGATTGGGTAATTAAACGTGTTTGTTTTTAGAAAGAGGAGACCGACCTTTTGAAAATCCAGCTTTTTAAGTTCTTGGTCCTACTAATTCTTCTTAAGTAATACTAATATTTAATTTTTTTTATTTCTATCGTCTCATAATGATCAAATGATAATTATGATTGAAAGGTTAGATCAGATCCCACCCTTCCACATTCGCTTTTAATTGAAAATAAATTAGATCTGATTCTTTTAAAATCTGACATTTCCATATCTTTGTCTGTCATAAATCTTTCGAAAGGTTGGTCCGGTCAGGACTTTAGAATAGAACGATCTTCCGAAACACGGATCAAGTGCATGTGGCTTAGTAGCCTCCAAGAGGTCAAAAATTTAAGTCATGCATGCATTTTTAATTACAAAAAAAAATTGGATGATAAATACCTCTCCCTTTATTCACAAAAAAAAAACACGGATAAGTACCAAAATTTTCTGAAATATCACTAAGATAGGTTCCCGTGCCCCCACAAAGTGACGAGTTGACATTGTCGCAGAAGAACCTAGAGGCCCGCCCTAGTTATAGTGCCTCTGTCAAACGCCACGCTCACTCTCAGAGTCTCAGGCGTGCCGCGTGCCCCCACTTGCTGAATGCTGATAAAGAGGAATTTATTGTCTGCATCGTTAATTTTTACAGCTCATGCGTAAAAGACTAAAATAAAAGGTCACGGTTAGGTAGTCCGGAGTTTATTCTGATAGCATGGATTGTTGCTGTAAACGACGGCCACGATAATTTTGAAGAGACACACAGTAATGAGTTCTTATTCATTCCTTTCTGTGTTGAACATAAAATTAATTTAGCAATTAGTCAATTACAAGTTCAACACGGTGGTTTTGTTACATGAGATACGCATATATCATCAACATAATTAATTGAGATTGATATAATAATTTTAGACTATTCAAGTACAAATATCTTGGAATTGTTCCATGAACGCATTGTCCCGGAAAATTATTTGTTAAAGAAAATTCCAAATATAAGATAATATCTTTAAAATTGTTTAACTACCAAAGTTTTATACTCTACTTTACAAAATAATAAAACCTGTATAATCATAAATAACATGATTAATTGCCTAATAATTCGTGCATAAGAAAATATTTTGTAGCTTTATTATTAGGCCGTCTGAAAGTGACCGGGGATTGTATCGTACTATTGAAAATTAGACTAAATATGCATGATTTATTTATAGACCGGTAATTTGGTTGTGAACTGGAGTTGAAAACAAAATACAATAGACAAGGTGAACAAAAAGTGAACATATACAATAGACAAGATGAACACATATAATAATCAAACTGAACACATACAAACAAATAAGTTCAAACAATAATAAGTTAAATATGTATATAAAAATATGAACAAGAGATGACAACACTTATTTTTGTTTGTAAGTGTTTACTTTGATCATCTATATATTTATCTTGTCTATTTTATGTGTTCACTTTCTGTTTAGCAATGGCATGGGATTGCAAAACTGCAGATGGCAGCAATCATTTTTGAAAAATTGACTACTGTCATCTCTTAAAATACCATCACTTCCATCAAGTCAAGCGCTCCCCTCACCCAGTACATTCTTTCCTTACCCAGCGGATATGTACAAATGTTCAGTTATTTTAGTATAAATGTTTAGTTACAATAAAAAATATAAATGTTATAAGAAAAAATGTCCATTTTGTTAAGTATAAATGTTTTATTTAGTAAGTACAAATGTTTAGTTGGGTAAGTATAAATGTTTTGTTAATTGAGTATAAATGTTTAGTTAGTTGCAATAAAAAATATACATGTTATAAGCAAAAATGTTCATTTGGATAAGTACAAAAATATTTAGTTTCGTAAGTACAAATGTTCTGGTTATTACATATAAATGTTCAGTTTATTAAGTATTATTTTCAGTTTTTTTAATAGGTGCAATGTCAAGCGAAGATGTCACGAGCCGAACAAAAAGTACATGAAAAAATTAGAAGGGGTCATGAACCGACTCTGCCCCAGGCGCAACTCTCTCCAAGACTTACGCAATTGACGCGTGATTCTATATAATAAAACCATTAGTTGACGCATATAACTGAACACTTTTGATTAGTAAATTGAACACATTTGGTTATTAAATTGAACATTTATAATAGACACCGGTTAGTCACGGCGATGGCGCATGATGTTTTTTTAGTGCTTAAGGGAAATTGATTACTGCCATCTGTAGTTTTTCCATCCCTGTCGTCGCTAAACAGAAAGTGAACACATAAAATAGACAAGGTGAGTATATATAGTGATCAATGTGAACATATACAGACAAATAAGTTCAATAAAAATAAGTTGAATATGCATATAAAAATCTAAACAAGAGATGACAATACTTATTTATTTGTAAGTGTTCGTTTTGATTGTTTATATATATTTATCTTGTCTGTTTTATGTGTTCATTTTGTATTTAGCGATGATAAGAAAGAATAAAACTACATACGATAGTAATCTTTTCTGTTCACACGAATTTCGAAACTAATTAAAAAATAATTCAAAATTTAAGTTGTGCCCAACCCACCTCCACGGGCCGGAGGTTTAAACCCAATTTATTGCGCACAACTTAATTCTTCAAATCATTTATTCCTTCCAGATGAAAGATGGCGGGGTGCCGGTACGTTAGGCCCATGAAGTCAAAAAATCCGTCCGGCATTTTTTTTTTCTAATTTATCAATTATGATTTCTTGCATGTTGCATCAAATAATACGGAAATTCTAACCAAATGACTCCAAATATTTTCATTTTGATAAAAACATTTCTAATAAAATCAAATGACATGAAATTCCATGCTTACAAAAAAATTTGATCAGGCCCTAAAATTTGCGGTCAAGTTTATATTATTTCTTTTTACAGGTGTGATATACACCATCCACTAATTTACCATCCAAACCATCCAATTAGACTAGAGACTGAAATTGGACCATTATGGACTGTCTAGGCGTGCTGACGTCATCATTTTCGTGTGATGACGTCATCATTTTTTTTGAAAAAAAATTTGCGAAAACTTTTTTTTTCTAAATTTTTTTCCGCGCGCTAACATCATCAAATGGACAGATTTTTATGTTCAGTTAGATGCGATAAGAGATTGGTTAAACTAGTTAGGTGTTCAGTTAGATACAATGGTAATATGACGTTTTGGTTCTGATAATGACCATAAAGGATGAGTTAAATTGCATTATATGTTTAGTTAGATGCAATGGTAATTACAACAACAAAATAAAGAGACACGAATATTAATTAAATAAAGACACAACAGAAATAAATATAACAAACAAACCAAACACTTACAACCACAAAGCAAATATTTACAACAATAAACTGAACACATGCAAATTTCATAAGTAATAAGAACATAAATGATCATATTCAACATACAAATTTAGATATTCTCTTGTTATAACTAATCGAACAGTTATGTCAATTAGATAATCCGCTCTCGTCACCATTAACATCTGCCCCAATCGGATAAGCACGATCCTACAAATCTATTGGGAACAAAACAAAAATATTTTAATTATCACGACGACATTCTAGAATCAAGATTCAGAGAAGAACATATGTATTTCATTTATCACTCACTGCTTCCGTGAGAATAAGAAAAAAAATATAGATATATGTAAATAAGAATACAAAGGAAAGGAAAGATAATGTTACCAATTGGAAAATCATCAGGCAACGAAGCAGCAATTGGTTGGAGTTGGGGTTGAGAGCTCGCCTGCTCGATCCCAATTGGATGGGAGCTTTGGGCGCCGACGAGCACGCGACACCTCTCCTCCCTTCGCCCGAGCCTTCTTCTTGGCGGCGGCGGAGGCGGAGGCGCGGGAGTGGGTCAGGGAGGGAGAGAAGATCGGCAGCGAGAGGGAGATGAGATTTGCGGCGGAGGCGAGGTGGTGGTTTGTCGTGGTGGCTGTGGCCGTGGTTAGTGAAGAGAGATGCCAGAGAACGAGGTCTTGAAAATGGAGCTTTTACCATGGAGCGAGAGATGGCTTCAAATATGAGATCCATCGACAAATCGTGCAGGAGAGGCGCGAGATGAAGTCGCGGTTGGCCGAAATGGCGGTCGGAGCAGCGGTGTCAGTGATGGCGGAGCGAAAGGAGAAGGGAGGACGCAACTGCTGGGTTGGATCGCCATGTCTAGAGAGAGAATGAGAGATTATAGATTTAGATCTAGTTTGGAAAAAGAGGGGACGCAACTGCTGGAGAGAAAATGGGTTTTATATCTAATATTGTGTTGGATGGTAATTGATTGGATGGTAAATACCAATTACCTTTCTTTTTATTTATTTATTTTTATTATTTTTTGCAGTTACGGTGTCTTAACTTTCCAAATCAGCGATCAAATTTACTCCTGGGGAGTATTCCTCCGTCAAGTGATCTATTTGACTATTTACCCATTCTCTTTGTGCGACGAAGTTTAACAGTTGATATATTTGCTCTCGCAAGAAGTCATCTGGCATTTGGCAAGATCACATTCAGTCATTCAGTGATAAATCGGACTTTGATCTGAATTTAGCGACTACATAAGATACGCTCATAAATAAGTCACAGAACTAGTTAGCTATGTCACTAATATTCTTTATTACTCTTCCTATACACGACTGCTATAATAGCTCGATTGTCACCTTCATGTCTAAGCAAAAAGCAACATTCGTCTTTATTATAACACAGATTAAATACAAAATTCTCCCTCAAGCTAACCAAAGGGGTCTTGCAGTGACAAGTTAGTAGCATCTGCACTAAAACTACCTCCAAACAAGTGTTTCTTAGTTGCCAAGACTACATGAGCGTTAGAAGCAACCTCATTTCTCAGGCATAAGAGATCATTTTCCATTTTGGTTGTCCATTCATCCCATCTTGGAAGAATCTCCAAGACTTCCAACACTTTTGCTCTTGAAAAAAGGAACTTGGCAAAATCCAGTTCAATGCTACTTCCTGCATATGCTCGAAAAGTTACCTTCTTCAAGTGATAATCCAGGCAGTCTACCTGATCTTGAAACTTCCAATAGTGAAAATCCGGAGTCTCTTTTGGGCCAAAGAGAAAAAACTATATAAAAGAAAAATCAGATGTTGAATTATATTTTTACAAGGCATAATTGAACAATTCGGAAAGAAGAGAGTACCCGAATATGCAACGTCTCTAAGAATGGGAAGCATCTCAGAAATCTGATGGCTGTACTTGCTTGAGAAACGGTATCAAAGTTAATTGAGATAGCTAAAGTCTTCACACTATAAATCAGAGTGCTTATGCTGAGATCACTTCCCTGAAAAATAATAATCCAACATGAACACTGTACCAGCTGATACTGCCAAAAAGGTAAATCATTCAAGCAAAAACTACCTCGAGAAGTGTATCGCCAGCTTCAAATTTGGTATACCCCATATCTAAATAACCCAACATCTCCATCTTTGGTGCATGCACGACCTTCACCCATGTACCTGGCACCATACTAGTGCCAAGCAGAAACCACTCCAAATTTGGCGCATTCTCTATGCATATAATTCTTAATGGGCTATCTGATACAACTAAGCTTTTGAGACTGCCTGAACAGATCTCCATCTCACGAACCCCAGTCGGATTGTTAAAAGGCATATCTGTCAAAGACAAACTCTGCAGTGCTTGACAACAGGATAGCACACTCTTTAGATCCCGTCCAGATATGATAGTATTGGATAAGGTCAGCTCTGTCAGACTCGTGAAGCAAGGATTAAATTTACTTGTACTGGGAAACCAAGAGCACTGCAATTTCAAAGATAGAAGTGATTTGCACGTGAGAAGGCCCGTTGGGAGCTGATGACATGGTGGGTCGAACTTCAGGCTGATCTCTTGAACCCCTTTCTTAGAAAGATCCTGCAATGCAAGAAGCATGTCTTAATGTACAACAACCTCAGAAATTGATCGCATAAAATGAATTCATGGTTTGTAAATTAGAGACATCATATAGCCAAAAGGAAGTGCATATGGTTCTATAATGGGTCTGCTACTCCTGAAAAAACTGATCATGATGTGAAACTCTACTTACATCCAACCATTCTCTCAAGCATGGCTCGCTGCCCCCAAAGCATACATGCGCAAGGCAGAATCGTCGGACAGGTCCACAGTGCCTCTCAAGGATCCGAGAGACAACATCTTTGAATGCACAGGTGCTCTGGGAGCAGGCTGGCTGGCTCACACCACTAGAAATGTTTTTTGAGTCGAGATTAAGTGGGGCGAAGGCCCAAAGATGTCGCCAACGGGAGGAGAGGATGGTGGTCCGAGCAGCATCTTTGGTCGGGAGGTGAGAGATGATTGTAGAGAGGACACAATCAGGCAAGGAGCTGATCAAATCATATTTTGGACCATTTTCAAGGGGCAGCGTTGGGATGTGATCTGTCTTTTGTTTCTTTCTTTTGTTTAGGCTTTCCCTAAAATAGCTGACCCAAAGTCTTGAATTATCTGTTAATTAAAGGTTATAGATCCTTAAGAATGTGATACCCAGTAAAGCTCTTGTGAAAGGAAAGAAACTCACATCTTTTTTATTTTTATTTTTTCTTTTCTCAACTTAATAGACCAGTGAACCTGAAGCAAATCCAAAACAGAAATCGAGAAGGCTTCTTAACCCAAGAAACTGTAAATCTGGTTATTGTATATACAAGCACTGAACAAAACTCAACTTTGCACTGTCAGAATAAGAATAAGATGATTCGCCTTTTTTTCTTTCCCCTATTTGGATTAAATAGACAATAAAATGATGTTACCAGAACTGAACCAGTCATCAACCAATTTATTGTGCACTTACTGGTCTTTGGAACAGTTGGCCATTCAAGAGCACATTTTTTCCTTACCATGCTACAACCTTATAATCGGAAAAGATAAGTTTATAGCAACAAATAAAAACGCCCCCCAAAACTAATTATACCTTAAAGTACTGTTATCTCAAATCACTAAACCGAGGTCCACTCTCAATGCAATTCAGAATTAGCACATGTATTTGTGGTCAGACTGTTTAAACTGGTCCAATTTCTGTAATGCTTTAGAGAGAGAGGGAAAAAAAAATATATGTACCTATTTCCTTTTTATAAGTATGCCAAATAAAATTACATCTCAACCTCTTCTATTTACACACAACAGAAACAAGTAATATTTTGATGAAGCGCAGAAGAAAATTGAGTGTTTTGTTATATTGCATGTGTAAGGAAAGGAAGTAAACCTACCTTGGGCGTAGACAGAATTAACAGAATCATTGGAAGGTTCCATGAAATTGAAGTTCCGAGAATAGACGCCTGGAGCCAACCATCGGCTTTCGCTTTCGCTTTCGCGCAAATTCTGTCGGATTCAAGGAAGAGAACCGAAATGGACGAACTTACGAAGGAGAGAAAGGGGCCGACTAAGAGAAATCGAGCAAGAGGCGAAGAGACGAAGCGAAGTCACCTCTTCAATGCCTTGAAGCATAACATGACTCTCTGAGTTGCTTTGCTTGCAACAAATCCTGTAAGAATTACCTGAACAGTCGAGCCCACTCTCTGTTTGAAACCGGAGGCCCACTTGTCAGAAATGCGCTACAGAATTTTCACAAGGATATGAAGCGGAGGAGATGGGTTTGGGACTTTGGGTCGCCGGTCAATCTTTATCTTAAGATTCTCGTATCGTATATTCGTAAATTGAGATCCGCTGCCGCGCGACACGCTGTCGCGCGGTATGCTGGCCGTTTGATTAAGATCCAATGGACAAGGAAGCCCCGTGCGTGTAACCTAGATTGGTAGGCCCGTAAAAAGTGAACCGTCCGATCAAGATCAGACGGCTCGTAGTGCGCTACACCGCGTGTCGCGCAACAGCGAATCCGGATTGTATATTCGTATAGTCGACTCGTATTCGTATGTTTTTGTCTTTTCCTGCCGGATCCCGGATGCCCTACTCCCTACTGCCCTCCTCATGTGCAGTGTGCACCAATATATATAGGCTAATTGTTTTTCAATCTGATTGGCTCAAAGGCACAAATCATTAAATCCTCTAATTGCACATGAATTATATTTATATTCAAACTTCTATGAAACTATTCCTAAATTCGCACAATCTGATTACACCTAAACAGCAGATGATCGATAGTCTCTAAATGTGAATAGTAACAAGTAACAACACAGAGGGTTACCGTCCCATCCTGTGATAGCCAAATTATCTCTAATTAATATTCTTCTGTTACTAAGTAACCAAAGATCACATTTGTTTCTTTAAAAGATGTTTCAACTTCCACATGACAAATTTAGCATCAATGGTATTTGTTATTTTTTAGGAACTGTAGTGTATAAAATATTAAAAAAAAAGAACTGAAATTGCGGATAATTAAGAGTTGAACCAGGAAATCTGACAAGGAATGTGCAATATAGAGGAGGCTTAATTCAAGTGGAAATTCAGATTGTGCAGCCCATAGTGGGTACATCATCCAAAATTAATTCCAAATATAGATCTTTGCACGACACAATAATACCATACTGAAAAGTCTTATGTCGTACTTTAACAAATCATAAACTTTTGTTATTTCTTGTATTGTACGTTATGGTTAATAGGCTATATTAAAAATCGTACTCTCATGTGATGGTATTGGTACATTAGGCCCATTCAAGCCTATTTACTTGGTTCTCATATTAATTTTGGGCTCATATCGCCTACTAGGCTATCACTTGGTTCTAGTAAATTTCTGTTTACCGAAATCCAATAAGCTTTCTTAAAAACAGGTTGAGTTTACTTTTAAGAAAATTTGGCAGATAGTGGAAAGTGGACACGAGATACGATAATGGTGCACTGGTTCCAACGTAGACAGTTTTAATTGGAGGTCTACTTTATACATATATCCTTGGAATTCTCTTCTTTGAAATTGCTAATCTCTCTCGTGATTTGCAGTGTTAAGATGCTGTCTGTTTCTGTCAGAGGTTGCTTCGTAATTGTATAAAAAAATGAGAAAGGAGAGATTGTTTAACATTTTTCTACTCATACGGAACTACGTAGTGTTCCAATATATATCCTCTGCAATTTGTATGTAGATCCAGTGGATTTAAATTTGATTTGTATCTACCTCGTTGGCTCGTTATCAATATCTAGTAATCTTTTATTGTGCTTCTTGTTAGATTGTGGAGCAATGGATGATATTGTTATTTCTTCAGATCGTCGATAAACACTTTTAATTATATAGGATCAATAGACTATATATAGTTTAGAAGAATAGGTCAATTGTCACATCTAGGGATGAAAACGGATCGGATGCTGGTTTTTTCATATCCGCATTCATATTTTTTTTTTCCCGGATACGAATACGAATACGGGGATCGTTTGGATCCCCATGGGATTTTGGGGAATTTCATCTTCCTACCATAAATTTATTATAAACAATCTAAACTCTTCACAAAATTACACATTTCCCAATAAATTTAATCCTAGGAATTGCAACTTCCCCAAATTCCCCAACTTCCTAAGCAATCCAAACGGCCCAAACGGATGCGTTCGGATACGGATACGGTTCGAATATTAAACGGATACGGATACGGTTCGGATATTATCGGATACGAAGTCGAATACGAATATATTTTGTCGGATACAGATTGCATTTTAATCTTTATTATTTATTTACAATAACAGTTTATGTAAATATAATGATATTCAATATACTCATTGTCTATGTTAGTACTTTGTCAGTATTAGTACTTTATCAAGATCAGTAGTAGTGCATGCGAATGAATATCTATTATTTTTCATAGTTTGAGCCAAATAAGCATTTCTTTAAAATATGAAAGTTAATCTTAATAATATTGCATTCTATCACAATCTACAACTTTAAAAGTGAACTTCTTAAATTCAAAGTAAGCAAATTTATTTGTTGGATTCCAACTTTCAACATATAAATACATAAGTTCACAACCAGAAGGAAATAAAAGACTAAAAGTGAAAGCAAATAAGAGACTATCTAAAATTACAAGCACCACATAAGAACAAATCTAATAGGATTGATCAATAAATTCAGTTTTTATACATTTTGAATTCCAACAGTATAGTCAATTAGTCAATGTCAAATCATATTATGTTACCTTAAATGTCATCATGCATTAAAATAGTATATCAATCATATTATGTTACTGGTCCAAATAAAAATATTTATTGTAAGAAAATTTATTTAATAAAAATTAAATATTATCTAATTAAAAATATTCTAGAGAAGTAATTATATTATATTAATCATCTTATGTCTTTAAAAATACAGATAAACGGATTAATATCTATCGAATACGAATAATATCCATGTAGGATACAGATACAGAGCAGATATTAGTGTTCTCATATCCACATCCATATTTTTTGACGGATACGGATACGAATATGGATATGTTCGGATACAGATACGGTTTGGATATTAAACGTCTTTTTCGGATTCGGATACGGATCGGAGCGGATTTTATCCGCTCCGTTTTCATCTCTAGTCACATCTCACTGTTGTTTGTTTGGATGAGCGGGGAATAGGGAATAGGAATAAAGAATTTCGATTTGTGTGCTTATCTTTATTCTTATAATATGGTTTTGTTAGTATAGGAATAAGGATCCAAATTCTTTATTCTTGTGTTGTTTGGGTTGCACAAGAATAAGAATAATCACTCAAACTAAAATTTCTTATTCCTATTCTCTATTCCCGGCTCATCCAAACACACCATGTCATCAAAGGTTCAAAGTTTTATAGTTAAATACAATCGTTGAAAAGCAACAACGGGTCCAAATTTTCCACATGTTCCGAAGTTTAGACCTAGTTGAATAAGATACATTCCAGATCTCTTAGCAAAGAAGGGCTCTGTATAATTAGACGGAAATTAAATTGTTTCTCGACTGCGCGCGGTAACACAATATTTAAGAAAATTAATTAGGAAAGATTACAAATTGATAAATTAATCATCAAATACGGAAGGTAATCTCTCTTTTACTCAAATGTTCAACCATCAAAAGTTGAAATAGAGAAGTTAACATAACACTAATTATCTGTGAGCATGCATTATCGTGTAGGAAGGATGGAAACCACATAAAATTTAGCTAAGAAATCATATTAGAGTTGTACAACTCCGATTTGGCCATGATGGCATGGCGACTTACTACTGTCCACATCAGCACCTGCTTGTTTTGCCATGGCCTTCTCAAATTGGCCTACTGAGAGTGAGGAGACGCAACCTAGAGAAAGAAACTCTGGCATGTCATGCTTGGTATTGTTCAATCCCTCGACTCCAACATGTGTGACGTGCCGCACATCAGTTGGGTATCCTATTACCATCTCTTTTTCATCTTCTTCTTCCTCTTCTTTATACAAATTTTCCAAGAAGTGAGAGAGACTGCTTTTGAAGCTCTTTATCAGTTTGGAAATATTTGGCTTTTGGAAAGGTGCTTTTCCATTGGTCTCTCGGCTCTCTAAAATTCAAAATGTCAGAAATATTGCAATTTCATTAGTATGAACCCAGAATTCTTTACAGCACTTATAAACTGTTCAAGTAATTAATTGTATTTAATGTCCCTTAAAACATTACTACACACTACTACATAGTGATAAAAATTACAATGTCTTTTTCAAAATAAATATCGTCCTTGCTTTTAGTACAAATAAAACTTTGATGCGATCAACTTGGTCCTGCTTAGTAGATCTGAAACTCAAATCAACTATAGGAAAAATGTTTATCCAAATAGCTAGCGAAGGCACTTCCATAGTCCATACATATAAGAACGCATGTATTGTAAAGATTTTTTTTCAAAATGAAAGTAAAGAAAGGGAAGAGTTCCTTTACTTGATTGTATCTGTTGTGTTTCACTTTGATGCTGCTTCTTTGGTTTCGAATTGGAGATTGAGACACTTGATTGGGAGACACAGCTCACTGAAAATGGTAGGACGATAAATCGATCTGACCGGCGATCTCTCATGGTTGCTTCATGCGTGTGGAAGAAGCAGAGAAGATAATAAAAATTTACATATATAATTTCCTTCCTTTTCTTTTAGGAGCAAGAAGAGGAGTATGGGATTGGGATTGGCAAGAGCAACCTAAGTGTACTTGATGATCCTTGGGTTGGGTAGGTTTTAATTTAATTTAGTGAGCCCCTTTGAATATGTTACTCGGTCTGAATTTAGATTTAATAAAGAAATAGAGGGCTGTGATCAGGGCCATTGAATTTGAAAGAAAGAGTGCAAATCTGAGGCTTTATGTGAGTTGGTTAGATGATGGAAATGGACCTAGGAATCAATTAGGGGAGTGGGTAGAGAATTTGAGCTGGATTGGGTAGATTAGGTGCCTAATAAACTACATTGTCTTTGTAAAAGGTGTATTGAAGTAGGAGTTGGTACAAACTAATTGTCCTTTCTATTTGTTCAGAACTTCCACTAGCCAAACTGGCAACCAAGTATTGGTAATTGGTATACCCTTTCTGAAAAAGTTTCCCTTCTCAGAAATATTTTGCCGGGCATGTTGCATGATATGATGAACAAAAAATGTTCTCGGCGAAAGAAAGTGATATATATAATATATATATATTTTCTGTCTGAAAAATACGCATGCCTCATTTACACCATCCGGATGTAACGTGTAATGCGAGATAGCGTGTCCAAACTCAAATTTTGATTCGTAATTTTATCGAATCGAGCTAACTCGTGTTGTACGACTTTTTAATTCATAAATTGATTTGGTTTTATTCATTAATAGTTTGAGCTCATTTCTTTAGTTCGTTAATATATAGCTCATTTTGTATCAAAATTGTTTCTAAATTTGTTTAGTTCACCAACTTGTTTTTGGATTGTCAACCAACTCGGTTGAGTTTGGCTCAGTTAAAGCTGAAAATAGGACTTAAGCGCATCCGCAACATACATATAAATAGTAAAAACACACAAAAAAAATGCGTACTTAGATCCAAAAAATTTCTATCAGAGGGCAAATATAAGAAAATTTAAATACCACATTAATCGGACTAAATTTAAAATTGGTTCTGAAAAAAATAATTCAACTTAAATAATTACGAGTAATTAACTAACTATAAATCAAGCTCGAAAACGACAAATATTATTTGCCAGCTTCAAATGGTGATATCATACGGAAATCAATGAGTTAAGCCTGATAAGGAATGAATCATGATCCATGTACCTTTCGAACGTCCTCAGATTATATCGCCATAATAAGATGAAAAGCGGACGAGAATCACCATTATTTATTTTGTATTTTTAATAATTCTTCAAAACAAAATTAGATTGGAATTGAATAAGATCTCATGTTATATTAGTTTTTAGATGATTTAAATTTTCAATAGTTTAAAATAAATCTTATTGCATCGTTAGGGAATAACTAAATTATATAAAATTTTGTTATTAGACCGTTCATATGATCTACAAAAAATCTAACATTGATATATCAACTTTAGTTTGTCAATTTTATTTCTAGGCAGCCACTACCTAGCTTCTCAAAAAAAAAAAACTTTAATTTTTCAATTTTTTATTTTTAAAATTGATATAAGCAATATAATTAAAGTTTATCAAGATAAATATATATTAAGTAGTTTATTTTCAACTAGCAAAAGATGTTCCCATATGTGGGTAAATAAAAAAACAAAATAGTATTAGACAATAAATATATATTGCTCAATCAACCAACGATGCAGATAGATACGTTGCTTAATTTGTTTCCTTATTAGACGAAAAACCAAAGTATATCGTTACTTTCGTGTAGTGATTGATATCCAAATACATATCAAATCGATTGAATGATATCAACCAGACTAGCTGGAATTTGAATAATTAAATCTAGGTTCTTGAGTAAGGAGATTTTGTTTTGAAATATATTATTAAGTATTTTATTCAATTATCTTAATAATTTATTTTGACTTTCCAGTTATTAAGTTGTGATAAGATTCTTTTAATTTTAGTTACATAATTCCTATATTTATTTATAGATATCTTACGATTATTCTTAAAGTTTATTTTATGAATAAAGTGTTTGTTTGTTTATTATTATATTTTAAATCTCGAGAAATCAAAATCAGAAAATCTTAATCTAAAATAGAAAATCAATTGGAGATAGGAATTAAAAATAAAAAATTGTTTAATTTGTTTTGAATGGGGATCAGATAGTCAGTGAATTAAAATCAAGGTACCTGTTCTTGATTCACTCGGATTGTTATCCTCATCTCCTGAAATCTGACCAACTAAAGAAATTCCTAATTATTTAATTAGCTTTTTCTTTAATTGTTTTATCTATTTGTCAAGTCCACAATTAATTAACTTAATATTGGATTAAGTTTGGATTAAGACTAATGATAGTCATTAAGCCCATATTTATTTATTTAGTTAATTCTTTAATTAACTTTTGATCCAATTAGTTAAATCAATCCAGATCCAACAGGTCATCTAAAACTCATCGTACTGGGCCAAGAGAAAAACCCAACTTTATTTCTCTTAAATTCAATTCGTACTGGGCTAAAGATAATTAGATCAAGCCCACTACTTCTCTCGGCTCACAATCAACAAATAGACAACAGGGTCCAATCGGGTCAACCTGACCCAGATGGCCCGAATCGCTGCTCCGACAGAATCCAATAGCGAAGAAATTAAAACCCGAACCTTTAAGTCTTTAACCCTCGAATTTATGAAAAGGCCCTTCTAAATTATTAAGCCTCTTAATTTTATAGGATGGCCTCAAAATTTCTGAATTCCCTTCACAAAGCCCTTGTAATTTAGAATCATGCCCTTATTTATTTACAGATAGAAACCTGAGATCGAAATTTCCTCGCACAACAGTCCCTGAGTTCAGAAAACTCGTACCAGAGCGGTACCAGAGGTCATTTGGCCTCGATTGAGGCTGGTACAAGACTTGTACCAACATCGCAAACACTCAGAGAGGGTGTACTACCAACTAACCCACACACCACATTGAGTATCCCTCTATACCTTTGTGTTTTATTTAAAAAGGAAAAATCAATCCTATATCCCTCAAATCTTGTCCAATTAGATATATCCCCCACTTATCATTAAAATTAGATAGATTCCCCTTCAATCATAGTTAGTTTGGATATTTATCCTCTTGTTTATTTATTATAAAATGATTTTAAATAATAAATTTAAATCTCAATAACTAATTTAACAATTTAACAATCATTAAAATGATATTTATCCTATTGTTCCTTCTAATCCCATGCCTGACTAGAGAAAGGTGCTCTATTGTGCTTTGAAAACTTGCAATTGTTGAAACAGGTGCCCAGGAAGCATCGCTCATGCTGGTATATATTGAACTTATGTTTTGTCATTCTTGGTATTTACTGGCACAACTGTTAGAGTTATGTCCTAAAAGTCAATATTGAATGACTTAATTTTTTAGTTTATGTTATTGATGATATTTGATCATTTGTTCTTAGGTTTTATTATTGACAGATCATTCAAGTTGAGGATCTGAATTGTGGATCTCTGTGGATCATTCATTAGAATGACAATAATAAATCTAAAATTGTCCATAATCTTGATAATTAACAAGGAACATTAATTATCATATAAGATTAGTATGCAAGTTAAGTGATGATTAAGTTCTACAAATCATAGGTAAAGAGTTACCAACTTAATTGCATATGTGTATGTTATTGGAACATAGCACGGGACATGATCCAATGAAATAAACATATGGATTGTGTTATGTGTCATTGTTTATTTCATATGAGTTTGATTCTAAGTTTGAGATGGTTCAACTTTTCCACATGAGGATAGGTTCTATAAATATCGTTTACCGCTGATTCCTGATAAAGGCTGCTATACGGACGTTATTTATGTTCTCTTGAATTGTGCGGGGAAAAGTTGATCATCAAGAAAACCGTATGTCCCTCATTAGCATACCTAGTGAGTGATGATATCTGTTTGGGCCCCTTGATGGAGTTGGATTGTTTGGCCAACTTGTGCAATCAACTCTAGATCAAGAAACGTATAATCTGCAAGAATGACACATTCTTATCTTGGATTATAGGATGATATCATGTGGCATAAGAATCGGACGAAGAAATACTTTTATTTCTTATGCAGGATTTGAATATTTATATCAGTACATTATTTATGCGAATTGGGAGTCATAACGTGTTGCTAGATACCGCTTATGATTATTGGAATTAAATAGTGATTTAATTCCATGGCCAACATAGCATAAATCCTCAAAGGGTCACACAAATAGAGTTGTAACCACACGATGTATTATTTATTTGTTTGCAGTAGTGATTTACGAATATAACACATGATGTGACTTGAAATAAAAACACAATCATGTGAAATGTTCTAACCAAACGTATATTGCAAAATAATGTGCTTTCAGGACACAATTTGTGAATTTGAAGGGATTGTGCTTTCATTTCAAGTAATTTGGTCACTATAATCTATATTTAATCTCTTTATACAGTGGATAATAAGTTTATAATCATAAAAATTAAAAAGGATCGGATTATACATGGCATTTATGCACATAAAGTGCTAATAAAGAGCGTTCTGGACAGAATTGGACCATTTCATGCGATTGTGCATTAATTTCACGTCATTTTATCACAATAATATATATTAAAGCTCTTTATACAGTGGAGAATAAGTTTACAAACCTAAAAATTCAAAATGATGAGATTATACATTTATATGTGCACATATATTGCAAATAATGTGCGTTCTGGACAGAATTGGAGAATTTCATGCAATTGTGCTTTCATTTCGTGTGATTTGATCACTATAATCTATGTTTAACCTCTTTTTACAGTGGAGAATATGTTTACAATCTTAACAATTCAAAAGGATTGGATTATACATGGCAATTACGCACATAATTTGAAAATAATGAACGTTCTGGACTGAATTGGAGCATTTCACACGATTGTGAATTCATTTCAAGTCATTGGATAACAATAATATATAATCAAGCTCTTTATACAGAGAAGAGTAAGCTTATAATCTTAAAAATTTCAAAAGGAACGGATAATACTCGGCAATTACGCATATATAATGCAAATAATATGCATTCTGGAAAGAATTGGAGAATTTCAAATGATTGTGCATTCATTTCAATTCATGTGATCAAAATAATCTATATTTATTCTCTTTATACAGTGGATAATGAGTTTATGATCTTAAAAACTCAAAAGTATTGAACTATATGTGCCAATTACGCGCATATAGTGCAAATAATGCTCGTTATGGTGAGAATTGGAGAATTTAAAATGATTGTGCATTCATTTAAGGTCATTTGATCACTATAATCTATATTTAAACTCTTTATACAGTGAAGAATGAGTTTGTGTACATGAAAATTCAAAAGGATTGGATTATACATGACAATTACGCACATATAATGCATATAATGTGCGTTCTGGACAGAATTAGAGAATTTCAAGTGGTTGTGCCTTAATTTCAAGGCATTTAATCACTATAATCTATATTTAAACTCTTTACACAGTGGAGAATAAGTTTATAAACTAAAAAATTCTGAAAGATTTGAATATACAAGGCAATTACGCACCGAATAATGCAAATAATGTCCGTTCTGGACAGAATTGGAAAATTTCAAGCGATTGTACATTTATTTTAAATCATTTGATCACTACAATATATATGTAAGCTCTCTATACAGTGGAGAAGAAGTTTATTAACTTAAAATTTCAAAAGGAATGGATTATAGGTGACAATTACGCACATAAAGTGCAAATAATGAGCGTTCTGGACAGAATTGGAGCATTTCATGCGATTGTGCATTCATTTAAAGTCATGTGATCACAATAATTTATATTTAAGATCTTTACAGAGTGTGGAATGTTTTTATGATCTGAAAATTCAAAAGGATTGGATTATACATGGCAATTACGGACATAAAGTGCAAGTAATGAGCGTTCTGGACAGAATTGGAGCATTTCACGTGATTATGCAGTCATTTCAAGTCATTTGATCATAATAATCTATATTTAAGATCCATATACAGTGGTGAATGATTTTATGATCTGAAAATTTCAAAAGGATTAGATTATACATGGAAATTATGCATGTAAAGTAGAATAATAAGCGTTCTGGACAGAATTGGAGCATTTCACGCGATTGTGCATTCATTTCATGTCTTATGATCACAATATTCTATATTTAAGAACTTTATACAGTGGAGAATGAGTTTATTATCATAAAAATTCAAAAGGATTAGATTATACATGGCAATTACGCACGTATTGTGCAAAATAATGTGCGTTCTGGACAGAATTGGAGAATTTCAAGCGATTGTGCATTCATTTCAAGTCATTTGATCACTATAATCTATATTTAAGCTTTATATACAGTTAAGAATAAGTTTATAATCTTAAAAGTTCAAAAGGAATGGATTACACATGGATATTACGCACATATAGTGCAAATAATATGCGTGCTGGACAGAATTGGAGAATGTCAATCGATTGTGCATTTATTTTTAGTCATTTGATCACTATGATCTATATATTTAAGCTCTTTATACAGTCGAAAATGTGTTTATGATCTTAAAAATTCAAAAGGATTGGATTATACATGACAATTACGAACATAAAATGCAAATAATGATCGTTCTGGAAAGGATTGGAGCATTTCATGTGATTGTGCATTAGTTTCTATCCATTTCATCACTATAATCTTTGTTTAAGCTCTTTATACAGTGAAGAATGAGTTTGTGTACTTGAAAATTCAAAAGGATTGGATTATACATGGCAATTACGCACATATAATGCATATAATGTGCGTTCTGGACAGAATTAGAGAATTTCAAGTGGTTGTGCCTTAATTTCAAGGCATTTAATCACTATAATCTATATTTAAACTCTTTACACAGTGGAGAATAAGTTTATAAACTAAAAAATTCCGAAAGATTTGAATATACAAGGCAATTACGCACCAAATAATGCAAATAATGTCCGTTCTGGACAGAATTGGAGAATTTCAAGCGATTGTACATTTATTTTAAATCATTTGATCACTACAATATATATGTAAGCTCTCTATACAGTGGAGAAGAAGTTTATTAACTTAAAATTTCAAAAGGAATGGATTATAGGTGACAATTACGCACATAAAGTGCAAATAATGAGCGTTCTGGACAGAATTGGAGCATTTCATGCGATTGTGCATTCATTTCAAGTCATGTGATCACAATAATTTATATTTGAGATCTTTACACAGTGTGGAATGTTTTTATGATCTGAGTTTGGGTGGGGATAGAACCATCAATCCAAAAATTCAAAAGGATTGGATTATACATGGCAATTACTGACATAAAGTGCAAGTAATGAGCGTTCTGGACAGAATTGGAGCATTTCACGCGATTATGCAGTCATTTCAAGTCATTTGATCATAATAATCTATATTTAAGATCCATATACAGTGGTGAATGATTTTATGATCTGAAAATTTCAAAAGGATTAGATTATACATGGAAATTATGGATGTAAAGTAGAATAATAAGCGTTCTGGACAGAATTGGAGCATTTCACGCGATTGTGCATTCATTTCATGTCTTATGATCACAATAATCTATATTTAAGAACTTTATACAGTGGAGAATGAGTTTATTATCATAAAAATTCAAAAGGATTAGATTATACACGACAATTACACGCATAAAGTGCAAATAATGAGCGTTCTGGACAGAATTGGAGCATTTCACGCGATTGTGCCATCATTTCAAATAATTTTATCACTATAATCTTTATTTAATCTCTTTATACCGCGGAGAATATATTTATAATTTAAAAAATTGAAAAAGAGTAGATAATACTTGGCAGTAACGCTCATATAGTGCAAATAAAAGTACGTTCTGGACATAATTGGCGCATTTCACACGAGAGTGCTTTCATTTCAAGCCATTTGATCACAATAATCTATTATTAAGCTTTTTATACAGTGGAGATTGAGTTTATGATCGTAAAAATTCAAAATGTTTGGATTATACAAGACAATTACGGACATAAAGGGCAAAAAATGAGCGTTATTGACAGAATTGGAGCATTTTTCGTGATTGTGCATTCATTTCAAGTCATTTGATCTCAATAATTTATATTTAAGCTCTTTATACAGTTGAGAATAAGCTTATAATCTTAAAAATTCAAAAGTATTGGATTATACTGGGCAATTACGCACATAAAGTTCATATAATGACCGTTCAGAAAAGAATTGGAGCATTTCAGGCGATTGTGCATTCATTTCTAGTCATTGGATAACAATAATATATAATTAAGCTCTTTATACAGAGAAGAGTAAGCTTATAATCTTAAAAATTTCAAAAGGATCGGATAATACTCGGCAATTACGAATATATAATGCAAATAAAATGCATTCTGGAAAGAATTGGATAATTTCAAATGATTGTGCATTCATTTCAATTCATGTGATCAAAATAATCTATATTTATTCTCTTTATACAGTGGATAATGAGTTTATGATCTTAAAAACTCAAAAGTATTGAACTATATGTGCCAATTACGCGCATATAGTGCAAATAATGCTCGTTATGGTGAGAATTGGAGAATTTAAAACGATTGTGCATTCATGTGAGGTCATTTGATCACTATAATCTATATTTAAACTCTTTATACAGTGGAGAATAAGTTTATAATCTTAAAAATTCAAAAATATTGAATTATACAAGGCAATTACTCACATAAAGGGCAAATAATGAGCGTTCTGGATAGAATTGGAGAATTTCAAGTGATTGTGCATTCATTTCAAGTCAGTTGATCACTATAATATATGTTTAAACTCTTTATACTGTGGAGAATAAGTTTATAATCTTAAAAATTCAAAAATGTTGAATTATACAAGGAAATTTCTCATGTGAAGTGCAAATAATGAGCGTTCTGGACAGAATTCGAGAATTTCAAGTAATTGTGCATTCATTTCAAGTCATTTGATCACTATAATATATGTCTACACTCTTTATACTGTGAAGAATAAGTTTATAATCTTAGAAATTCAAAAATATTGAATTATACATGGCAATTACTCACATAAAGGGCAAATAATGAGCGTTCTGGACAGAATTGGACATTTCACGCGATTGTGCATTCATTTCATGTCATTAGAGTAGAATAATCTATATTTAAGATCTTTATACACTGGAGAATGAGTTTATAATCTTAAAAATTCAAAAGGATTGGATTATACATGACAATGACGCACATGAAGTGCAAATAATGAGCGTTCTGGACAGAATCGGAGCATTTCACAAGATTGTGCATTCATTTCAAGTCATGTGATCACAATGATCTAAATAAAAGCTCTTGATACAGTGTAGAATGAGTGTATGATCTTAAAAAGTCAAAAGGAATGGATTATACAAGGCTATTATGAACATATAGTGCAAAAATTTGCGTTCTGGACAGAATTGGAGAATTTCAAGTGATTGTGCATTTAGTTCAAGGTATTTTCATCACTATAATTTATATTTAACTCTTTATACAGTGGAGAATGAGTTTATGAACTTAAAAATTCGAAAGAATTGGATTATACATGGCAATTACTCACATAAAGTGCAAATAATGTGCGTTCTGGAAAGAATTGAAGCATTTGACGCGATTGTGCATTTATTTCATGTCAGTTGATCACAATAATCTATATTTAAGCTATTTATGATCTTAAAAATTCAAAAGTATTGGATTATACATGGAAATTATGCACATAAAGTGCTAATAATTAGCATTTGGTCAGTTGATCACTATAATCTATATTTAAGCTCTTTATACCATGGAGAATAAGTTTATAATCTTAAAATTTAAGTTATTTGATAGCTATAATCTATATTTATGCTCTTTATACTGTGCAGAATAAATTTATAATCTTAAAATTTCAAAAGGAGTGGATTATACATGGCAACAACGCACATAAAATGCAAATAATGAGCGTTCTGGACGGAATTAAAATATTTCAAACGATTGTACATTCATTTTAAGTCATTTGTTCACTATAATATATATTTAATCTCTTTATACAGTGGTGAAGAAGTTTATAAACTTAAAAATTCAAAGGAGTGGATTATTGGTGGCAATTACGTATATATATTGCAAATAATGAGCGTTCTTGACAGAATTGTGATGTTTCACGCGATTTGGAATTCATTTCAAGCTATTTGATCATAATAATATATATTTTTCCTCTTTATACAGTGGAGAATGAGTTTATGATCTTAAAAATTCGAAAGGATTGGATTATACATGACAATTAGGCACATAAAATGCAAATAATGAGGGTTTTGCACAGAATGGGAACATTTCACGTGATTGTGCCTTAATTTCAATCCATTTGATACCAATAATCTATATTTAAACTCTTTCTACAGTTGAGAATGAGTTTATAATCTTAAAAATTAAAAAAGATTATATTATACATGGCAATACACACGTATAGTGCAAAAATTTTGCGTTCTGGACAGAATTGGAGAATTTCAAATGATTGTGCTTTAATTTCAGGGAATTTCATCACTATAATTTATATTAAGCTCTTTATACAGTGGAGTATGAGTTTATGATCTGAAAAATTCAAAAGGAATGGATTTTACATGGCAATTACGCACCCATATTGCAAATAATGTGCGTCCTGGACATAATTGGAGAGTTTCATGCGATTGTGCATTCATTTCAAATCATTTGATCCCTATAATCTATATTTAAGCTCTTTATACGATGAAGAATAAGTTTATAAGCTTAAAAATTCAAAATGATTGGATTATAAAGGGCAATTACGCACATAAATTGCAAATAAGGAGCTTTCTGGGCAGAATTGGAGCATTTCACGCTATTGTGCAATCATTTGAAGCCATTTGATCACAATAATAAATATTTGTACTCTTTATACAGTGGAGAATTAGTTTATGATCTTAAAAATTCGAAAGGATTGGATTATACATGGCAGTTACGCACGTATAGTGCAAAATAATGAGCGTTCTGGACAGAAATAGGGTATTTAACGCGATTGTGCATTCATTTCAAGCCATTTGATCAAAATATTCTATATTTAATCTCTTTATACATGGTAGAATGAGTTTATGATCTTAAAAATTTAAAAGGATTGCATTATATATGGCAATTACGCACATAAACTGCAACTAATGAGCGATCTGAAAAGGAGTAGAGCATTTCACTCGATTGTCCATTCATTTCAAGTCATTTGATTTTTATAATCTTTATTTACGCTTTTTATACAGTGGAAAATAAATTTATAATATTAAAAATTCAAAAGGAGTGGATTATACTGGCAATTACGCACATATAATGCAAATAATGTGCGTTCTGGACAGAATTCAAGAATTTCATGCGTTTATGTGCATTCATTTCAAGTCATGTGATCACAATGATCTAAATTAAAGCTCTTCATATAGTGGAGAATGAGTTTATGATCTTAAAAATTCAAACGGATTGGATTATACATGGCAATTACGAACATATAGTGCAAAAAATTTGTGTTCAAGACAGAATTGGAGAATTTCATGCGTTTATGCATCCATTTCAAGGCATTTAATCACTATAATTTGTATTTAAGCTCTTTATACAGTGGAGAATGAGTTTATGATCTTAAATATTCAAAAGAATTGGATTATACATGACAATTACTCACATAAATAGCAAATAATGAGCGTTCTGGAAAGAATTGGAGTATTTCACGCGATTGTGCTTTCATTTCAAGTCATTTAATCACAATAATCTATATTTAAGATTTTTATACAGTGGGGAATGATTTTATGATCTGAAAAACTCAAAAGGATTGGATTATAGATGACAATTACGCACAAAATGTGCAAATAATGAGCATTCTGGACAGAATTGGAGCATTTCACGCGATTATGCATTAAATTCAAGTCATTTGATCACAATAATCTATATTTAAGATCTTTATACAATGGAGAATGATTTTATGATCTGAAAATTTCAATGGATTGGATTATACAAGGCAATTACGCACATATAATGCATATAATGTGCGTTACGGACAGAATTAGAGAATTTCGAGCGATTGTGCATTCATTTCAAGGCATTTGATCGCTATAACCTATATTTGAGCTCTTTATACAGTGGATAATGTGTTTATAAACTTAAATTCAAAAGGAGTGGATTTCAGGTGGCATTTAAGCACATATAGTCCAAATAAATGTGCGTTCTGGATAGAATTGCACCATTTCAGGCGATTGTGAATTCATTTGAAGCCATTTGATCACAATAATCTATATTTAAGCTCTTTATACAGTGGAGAATCTGTTTATGATCTTAGAAATTCGAAGGGATTGTATTATATGTGGCAATTACGCACATATAGTAATAATGAGCGTTCTGCACATTATTGGAGAATTTCACATTATTGTGCATTCATTTCAAGTAATTTGATCTCTATATCTTTATAATAAGTTTATAATCTTAAAAATTCAAAAGGATTGGATTATACATGACAATTACGCGCATAAAATGCAAAATAATGTGCTTTCTGTACAGAACTGGAGAATTTTAAGCGATTGTGCTTTCATTTCAAGTCATTTTATCTCTGTATTCTTTATTTAAGCTCTTTATACAGTTGAGAATAAGTTCATAAGCTTAAAAATTCAAAAGGAGTGGATTATACATGGCAATAACGAACATAAAATGCAAATAATGAGCGTTCTGGACAGAATTAGAACATTTCAAGCGATTGTACATTCATTTTAAGTCATTTGTTCACTATATTATATATTTAAGCTCTTTATACAGTGCAAAATAAGTTTATAATCTTAAATATTCAAAAGGATTCGATTATACATGGCAATTACGCACATAAATTGTAAATAACGAGCATTCTGAACAGAATTGGAGCATTTCAAACGGTTGTGCATTCATTTCTAGTCATTTGATCTCTATAATTTATATTTAAGCTCTTTATGCAGTTAAGAATAAGTTTATAATCATAAAAGTACCAATGGATTGGATTATCTGTGGCAATTACGCACATATAGTGCAAATAATGAACGTTCTGGACAGGACTGGAGTATTTCACGCTATTGTACATGTATTTTAAGTCATTTGATCTCTATATTCTTTATTTAAACTCTTTTTACAGTTGAAACAAGTTTATAATTTTAAAAGTTCAAAAGGATTAGATTATACAAGGCAATTACGCACATATAATGCATATAATATGCGTTCTGGACAGAATTGGAAAAATTACAAGCGAGTGTGCCTTCATTCCAAGGTATTTAATCACTATAATTTATATTTAATCTCTTTATACAGTGGAGTATAAGCTTATAAAGTAAAAAATTCAGAAGGTTTTTATTACACATGGCAATTACGCGCATATATTGCAAATAATGTGCGTTCTGGACATAATTGGAGAATTTCAAGCAATTTTAAATCATTTGATCACTATAATATATATTTATGTTCTTTATACAGTTGAGAATAAGTTTATAATTCTAAAAAAATAAATGGATTGTATTATACGTGCCAATTACGCACATATAATAATAATGAGCGTTCTAGACATTATTGGAGCATTTCACGCTATTGTGTATTCATTTCAAGTCATTTGATCTCTATAATCTTTATTTATGCTTTTTATACAGTTGAGAATAAGTTTATAATCTAAAAAATTCAAAAGAGTTGGATTATACATGACAATTACGCGCATAAAAAGCAAAAAATGAGCGTTTTGTACAGAATTTGAGTATTTCACGCGATTGTGCATTCTTTTCAAGTCATGTGATCACAATAATCTATATTTAATGTCTTTATACATTGGAGAATGATTTTATGATCTTAAAAATTAAAAAAGATTCGATTATACATGGCAATTACGCACATATAGTGCAAAATAATGTGTTTTCTGAAGAGAATTGGAGAATTTCAAGCGATTGTGCTTTCATTTCAAGTCATTTTATCTCTGTATTCTTTATTTAAGCTCTTTATACAGTTGAGAATAAGTTCATAAGCTTAAAAATTCAAAAGGATTGGATTATACAAAGCAATTACGCACATAATGTGCAAATATTGATCATTCTGGACAGAATTGGAGCATTTTCACGCGATTGTGCATTCATTTCAAGTCATTTGATCACAATAATCTATATTTAAGCTCTTTATACAGGGGAGGATGAATTTATGTTCTTAAAAATTCAAAATGATTAGATTATACATGGCAATTACGCACATAAAGTGCAAATAATTAGCGTTCTGGACAGAACTGGAGCATTTCACGCGATTGTGCATATATTTCAAGTCATTAGATCACCATAATCTATATTTAAGCTCTTTATACTGTGGAGAATAAATTTATCATCTTAAAAATTCAAAAGGATTGGATTATACAGGGCAATTACGCACATAAATTACAAATATGGAGTGTTCTGGACAGAATTAGAGAATTTCACACGATTGTGAATTCATATACTCTTTTGATCACAATAATCTATATTTAAACTCTTTATTCAATGGAGAATGAGTTTATGATCTTAATAATTCAAAAGGATTAGATTATACATGGCAATTACACGCATAAATTGCAAATAATGAGCATTCTGGACAGAATTGGAGCATTTCACGCGATTTAGCAATCATTTAAAGTCATTTTATCACTGTAATCGATATTTAAGCTCTATATACAGTGGAGAATGAGTTTATAATCTTAAAAACTCAAAAAGAGTAGATTATACGTGGTAATTACGCTCATATAGTTCAAATAATGTGCGTTTAGGACAGAATTGGTGCATTTCACGTGATATTGCATTCATTTCCAGCCAATTGATCACAATAATCAATATTTATACTCTTTATACAGTGCAAATTAGTTTATGATCTTAAAAATTCAAAAGGATTGGATTATACATGGCAATTACGCACGTATTGTGCAACATAATGTGCGTTCTGGACAGAATTGGAGAATTTCAAGCGATTGTGCATTCATTTCAAGTCATTTGATCACTATAATCTATATTTAAGCTTTTTATACAGTTAAGAATAAGTTTATAATCTTAAAAGTTTAAAAGGAATGGATTACACATGGATATTACGCACATATAGTGCAAATAATATGCGTGCTGGACAGAATTGGAGAATGTCAATCGATTGTGCATTTATTTTTAGTCATTTGATCACTATGATCTATATATTTAAGCTCTTTATACAGTCGAAAATGTGTTTATGATCTTAAAATTCAAAAGGATTGGATTATACATGACAATTACGAACATAAAATGCAAATAATGATCGTTCTGGAAAGGATTGGAGCATTTCATGTGATTGTGCATTAGTTTCTATCCATGTGATCACTATAATATTTGTTTAAGCTCTTTATACAGTGAAGAATGAGTTTGTGTACTTGAAAATTCAAAAGGATTGGATTATACATGGCAATTACGCACATATAATGCATATAATGTGCGTTCTGGACAGAATTAGAGAATTTCAAGTGGTTGTGCCTTAATTTCAAGGCATTTAATCTCTATAATCTATATTTAAACTCTTTACACAGTGGAGAATAAGTTTATAAACTAAAAAATTCCGAAAGATTTGAATATACAAGGCAATTACGCACCAAATAATGCAAATAATGTCCGTTCTAAACAGAATTGGAGAATTTCAAGCGATTGTACATTTATTTTAAATCATTTGATCACTACAATATATATGTAAGCTCTCTATACAGTGGAGAAGAAGTTTATTAACTTAAAATTTCAAAAGGAATGGATTATAGGTGACAATTACGCACATAAAGTGCAAATAATGAGCGTTCTGGACAGAATTGGAGCATTTCATGCGATTGTGCATTCATTTCAAGTCATGTGATCACAATAATTTATATTTAAGATCTTTACACAGTGTAGAATGTTTTTATGATCTGAAAAATTCAAAAGGATTGGATTATACATGGCAATTACGGACATAAAGTGCAAGTAATGAGCGTTCTGGACAGAATTGGAGCATTTCACGCGATTATGCAGTCATTTCAAGTCATTTGATCATAATAATCTATATTTAAGATCCATATACAGTGGTGAATGATTTTATGATCTGAAAATTTCAAAAGTATTAGATTATACATGGAAATTATGCATGTAAAGTAGAATAATAAGCGTTCTGGACAGAATTGGAGCATTTCACGCGATTGTGCATTCATTTCATGTCTTATGATCACAATAATCTATATTTAAGAACTTTATACAGTGGATAATGAGTTTATTATCATAAAAATTCAAAAGGATTAGATTATACACGACAATTACACGCATAAAGTGCAAATAATGAGCGTTCTGGACAGAATTGAAGCATTTCACGCGATTGTGCCATCATTTCAAATAATTTTATCACTATAATCTTTATTTAATCTCTTTATACCGCGGAGAATATATTTATAATTTAAAAAATTCAAAAAGAGTAGATAATACGTGGCAGTAACGCTCATATAGTGCAAATGAAAGTACGTTCTGGACATAATTGGTGCATTTCACACGAGAGTGCATTCATTTCAAGCCATTTGATCACAATAATCTATTTTTAAGCTTTTTATACAATGGAGATTGAGTTTATGATCGTAAAAATTCAAAATGTTTGGATTATACAAGACAATTACGGACATAAAGGGCAAAAAATGAGCGTTATTGACAGAATTGGAGCATTTTTCGTGATTGTGCATTCATTTCAAGTTCTTTATACAGTTGAGAATAAGTTGAGAATAAGTTTATAATCTTAAAAATTCAAAAGTATTGGATTATACTGGGCAATTACGCACATAAAGTTCATATAATGACCGTTCAGAAAAGAATTGGAGCATTTCAGGCGATTGTGCATTCATTTCTAGTCATTGGATAACAATAATATATAATTAAGCTCTTTATACAGAGAAGAGTAAGCTTATAATCTTAAAAATTTCAAAAGGATCGGATAATACTCAGCAATTACGCATATATAATGCAAATAAAATGCATTCTGGAAAGAATTGGAGAATTTCAAATGATTGTGCATTCATTTCAATTCATGTGATCAAAATAATCTATATTTATTCTCTTTAGACAGTGGATAATGAGTTTATGATCTTAAAAACTCAAAAGTATTGAACTATATGTGCCAATTACGCGCATATAGTGCAAATAATGCTCGTTATGGTGAGAATTGGAGAATTTAAAACGATTGTGCATTCATTTGAGGTCATTTGATCACTATAATCTATATTTAAACTCTTTATACAGTGGAGAAAAAGTTTATAATCTTAAAAATTCAAAAATATTGAATTATACAAGGCAATTACTCACATAAAGGGCAAATAATGAGCGTTCTGGATAGAATTGGAGAATTTCAAGTGATTGTGCATTCATTTCAAGTCAGTTGATCACTATAATATATGTTTAAACTCTTTATACTGTGGAGAATAAGTTTATAATCTTAAAAATTCAAAAATATTGAATTATACAAGGAAATTTCTCATGTAAAGTGCAAATAATGAGCGTTCTGGACAGAATTCGAGAATTTCAAGTAATTGTGCATTCATTTCAAGTCATTTGATCACTATAATATATGTCTACACTCTTTATACTGTGAAGAATAAGTTTATAATCTTAAAAATTCAAAAATATTGAATTATACATGGCAATTACTCACATAAAGGGCAAATAATGAGCGTTCTGGACAGAATTGGACATTTCACGCGATTGTGCATTCATTTCATGTCATTAGAGTAGAATAATCTATATTTAAGATCTTTATACACTGGAGAATGAGTTTATAATCTTAAAAATTCAAAAGGATTGGATTATACATGACAATGACGCACATGAAGTACAAATAATGAGCGTTCTGGACAGAATCGGAGCATTTCACAAGATTGTGCATTCATTTCAAGTCATGTGATCACAATGATCTAAATAAAAGCTCTTGATACAGTGTAGAATGAGTGTATGATCTTAAAAAGTCAAAAGGAATGGATTATACAAGGCAATTATGAACATATAGTGCAAAAAATTGCGTTCTGGACAGAATTGAAGAATTTCAAGTGATTGTGCATTTATTTCAAGGTATTTTCATCACTATAATTTTTATTTAAACTCTTTATACAGTGGAGAATGAGTTTATGAACTTAAAAATTCGAAAGAATTGGATTATACATGGCAATTACTCACATAAAGTGCAAATAATGTGCGTTCTGGACAGAATTGAAGCATTTCACGCGATTGTGCATTTATTTCATGTCAGTTGATCACAATAATCTATATTTAAGCTATTTATGATTTTAAAATTTCAAAAGGATTCGATTATACATCGAAATTATGCAAATAAAGTGCAAATAATTAGCGTTTGGTCAGTTGATCACTATAATCTATATTTAAGCTCTTTATACCATGGAGAATAAGTTTATAATCTTAAAATTTAAGTCATTTGATAGCTATAATCTATATTTATGCTCTTTATACTGTGGAGAATAAATTTATAATCTTAAAATTTCAAAAGGAGTGGATTATACATGGCAACAACGCACATAAAATGCAAATAATGAGCGTTCTGGACGGAATTAAAACATTTCAAACGATTGTACATTCATTTTAAGTCATTTGTTCACTATAATATATATTTAATCTCTTTATACAGTGGTGAAGAAGTTTATAAACTTAAAAATTCAAAGGAGTGGATTATTGGTGGCAATTACGTATATATATTGCAAATAATGTGCGTTCTTGACAGAATTGTGATGTTTCACGCGATTTGGAATTCATTTCAAGCTATTTGATCATAATAATATATATTTTTCCTCTTTATACAGTGGAGAATGAGTTTATGATCTTAAAAATTCGAAAGGATTGGATTATACATGACAATTAGGCACATAAAATGCAAATAATGAGGGTTCTGCACAGAATGGGAACATTTCACGTGATTGTGCCTTAATTTCAATCCATTCGATACTAATAATCTATATTTAAACTCTTTCTACAGTTGAGAATGAGTTTATAATCTTAAAAATTTAAAAAAATTATATTATACATGGCAATACACACGTATAGTGCAAAAATTTTGCGTTCTGGACAGAATTGGAGAATTTCAAATGATTGTGCTTTAATTTCAGGGAATTTCATCACTATAATTTATATTAAGCTCTTTATACAGTGGAGTATGAGTTTATGATCTGAAAAATTCAAAAGGAATGGATTTTACATGGCAATTACGCACCCATATTGCAAATAATGTGCGTTCTGGACATAATTGGAGAGTTTCATGCGATTGTGCATTCATTTCAAATCATTTGATCCCTATAATCTATATTTAAGCTCTTTATACGATGGAGAATAAGTTTATAAGCTTAAAAATTCAAAATGATTGGATTATAAAGGGCAATTACGCACATAAATTGCAAATAAGGAGCTTTCTGGGCAGAATTGGAGCATTTCACGCTATTGTGCAATCATTTGAAGCCATTTGATCACAATAATAAATATTTATACACTTTATACAGTGGAGAATTAGTTTATGATCTTAAAAATTCGAAAGGATTGGATTATACATGGCAGTTACGCACGTATAGTGCAAAATAATGAGCATTCTGGAAAGAAATGGGGTATTTAACGCGATTGTGCATTCATTTCAAGCCATTTGATCAAAATAATCTATATTTAATCTCTTTATACAGGGTAGAATGAGTTTATGATCTTAAAAATTCAAAAGGATTGCATTATATATGGCAATTACGCACATAAACTGCAACTAATGAGCGATCTGAAAAGGAGTAGAGCATTTCACTCGATTGTCCATTCATTTCAAGTCATTTGATTTTCACAATCTTTATTTACGCTTTTTATACAGTGGAAAATAAATTTATAATATTAAAAATTCAAAAGGAGTGGATTATACTGGCAATTACGCACATATAATGCAAATAATGAGCGTTCTGGACAGAATTCGAGAATTTCAAGTAATTGTGCATTCATTTCAAGTCATTTGATCACTATAATATATGTCTACACTCTTTATACTGTGAAGAATAAGTTTATAATCTTAAAAATTCAAAAATATTGAATTATACATGGCAATTACTCACATAAAGTGCAAATAATGAGCGTTCTAGACAGAATTGGACATTTCACGCGATTGTGCATTCATTTTATTTCATTAGAGTAGAATAATCTATATTTAAGTTCTTTATACACTGGAGAATGAGTTTATAATCTTAAAAATTCAAAAGGATTGGATTATACATGACAATGACGCACATGAAGTTCAAATAATGAGCGTTCTGGACAGAATCGGAGCATTTCACAAGATTGTGCATTCATTTCAAGTCATGTGATCACAATGATCTAAATAAAAGCTCTTGATACAGTGTAGAATGAGTGTATGATCTTAAAAAGTCAAAAGGAATGGATTATACACGACAATTATGAACATATAGTGCAAAAATTTGCGTTCTGGACAGAATTGGAGAATTTCAAGTGATTGTGCATTTATTTCAAGGTATTTCGTCACTATAATTTATATTTAAACTCTTTATACAGTGGAGAATGAGTTTATGAACTTAAAAATTCGAAAGAATTGGATTATGCATGGCAATTACTCACATAAGTGCAAATAATGAGCGTTCTGGACAGAATTGAAGCATTTCACGTGATTGTGCATTTATTTCATGTCAGTTGATCACAATAATCTATATTTAAGCTATTTATGATTTTAAAATTTCAAAAGGATTCGATTATACATGAAAATTATGCAAATAAAGTGCAAATAATTAGCGTTTGGTCAGTTGATCACTATAATCTATATTTATGCTCTTTATATCATGGAGAATAAGTTTATAATCTTAAAATTTAAGTCATTTGATAGCTGTAATCTATATTTATGCTCTTTATACTGTGGAGAATAAATTAATAATCTTAAAATTTCAAAAGGAGTGGATTATACATGGCAATAACGCACATAAAATGCAAATATTGAGCGTTTTGGGCGGAATTAAAACATTTCAAACGATTGTACATTCATTTTAAGTCATTTGTTCACTATAATATATATTTAAGCTCTTTATACAGTGGTGAAGAAGTTTATAAACTTAAAAATTCAAAGGAGTGGATTATTGGTGGCAATTACGTATATATATTGCAAATAATGTGCGTTCTTGACAGAATTGTAATGTTTCACGCGTTCTTGATATATGTTCTAAAAAATGGTTTTATTGTTTTAGGATATGTTCTTTGATGACAATTATGTGATCCACTGTCATTTTACCACACTCAATTCAATTTATTTACATTATATGCTCTAATTTGTTTTTTTTCTTGTAACAGATTATACGTTTTCTTGTAGGTTCCGTTTGGATTGGTGTGGGAAGAAGGGAAGAAGAGAAGAAGAGAAGAAGTGGGAAGAAGTATTGGGAAGTGTGTAACTTTGTGAAGAGTTTAGATTGTTTATAATATTTTTTTCTTTCCTTCTTCCTTCTTCCTACTTCTGCTCAACGCATCCAAATGGAGGCATGATGAACAAATTTCTAATTATATCTTCGCCACTATCGTTGTAGTTTTTAGTTATTGTCTCTCATTTTTTTTGATTTGCATTAATAAAAAATGATGTCCAGGTGGTTTTTTGGATGATGTTGATTGGTAATTACAACTCCAGTGCACCATCCATTTTGCATTTTGATTCTTTTCAAAGTTCAAATCCAAAATCCAAGCCCCCGCTGGCACTATCATAAAACAAGTCAATATTTTGATCCACGAATTTATAACCATCGTGCTTGATTAGAACAAAAACTAAGACACATTATGAATCTATAACTGAAATCTTTGAGATAAAATAACTATGTTATACTTTGTTATAAAAACGATATTATTATAAAAACAAATTAGCAAGTATATGATATTGAGTACTATTTTAGACGAGATATCCAACTTATCTCCAGCTGGGATAAGCTGGCAATGTAAGGCCTTGATATCACGGGGATGCTTGATACAATGATTTCACATATTTCTTTCTGATATCACAAACCAGATAATAGATAATCATCAAAGAGGCTAAGAGCGTTTTTGTCCAAAATTAAAAAAATAAATTTTCAGATTAGAAAATCATGAGAAAAAAATAAAATGGTAAACGTCTAATTGGACAAGATTTGAGGGGTATATAGCTGATTTTCCTTATTAAAAATTCCTTCTTTAGATTTTCTGTGATAAAATTTGTGCGACCAAAGATGCTGCAACTCATATAACTTAATGTCTAGAATTATTTTCATTAGGATTTGATTATAAGTTTTAGTATAGATTAACCTTTGATTTTGCTAGAATCATGTAGACTTATTATAGATACTACATAAGGTATAAATTTCCGATTTCGATTCTATTTCATTGTTGCATTGGATTTATTTCTTAAAATTACTAGTTAATATTGTTTGTTTAATGATTAGGGATTAATCAACAAATTTTCCTAATTATTCCTTACTAATATTTCTTTAGTCTTAATTAAAGCTGACTTTATGGCATCATTTTCTAGTTGATTTGACATCTATATAGCAAAGTTTGGTTATTATTTATTAATTTCAATTATCTTTGAGTATTATATATGTTATAGATTTTTTTGTTCTAATACAATTAATGGAATAAATCTAATTAATTAAACTGAAATTTAGATTGGCATTTTCCAATGTGTTACATTACTATTTTTTTTTTAAATTTAAGAGAGTCGCTAATCTAAATTTTTCTGAACCATTCAAAAAACAATAGTTTTTAAAAGTTCGAAAAAAAACTTAAAAATTTCGAAAAGGCTAAAATCCATATTTAAATTGCAAGTTGCAACAAATAGTGAAGTTGTTGCACACTATCACGCACCAACTGATGAATCTAGTGCTGCTTCAATGACCAACTTGAGTGATTAATTGACTATAGAAATCTAAAATTTAATAAAAAATGTGAAATTTAGATTTTAGTCTACTAGTAAAAGATTACTACATTTTAAGTAGGTATGAGTCCGTAATTCAACAAAAATTTTAATGTACATTTACTTTTCAAAACAAGTTTGAGCATTTAATTAATTAATTAATCCGCATACATGTTCATAATAAAAAGTGCATTCTACGTTTTTTTTTTCTTAAATCTGCTTATTCTCCGAAAAGTACACTTTCTTAAAATTGAAAAAGACAAAACAAAAAGCAGAGACACTCACACGTCCTGTAACAAAATTTCTTTTTACATAGGGCACAACTCTACGTGGCAAAATTAGATCGGTCATTAGTGCTTATTGATCAGTAATTTATATTCCTTATGCGGTTAACTGTTAAATTAAATTGCAACAAATTAATCATCGTAGCATTTCTTTTCATACTGACTACAAACATTGAAGAAGCAAAAGTTTAAGTTGTACATTAGTTTAAACGAAAGACTCCTGACTAGGGGTGTCAACGATACGTCATTTACCGTTATGCCGTTTCGTTTAACCGAAATGGAACGATAAATGACATCAGAAACTGTACTGTGTTTTTAACAGAACAATATGTGGCACAGTAACGAAACAGTATGACGTAGCACAGTTGTTTATACCGTTATCAATAAATGAAGTACTGAAATTTGTTATTTCAATAGAAAATGATAAGTGGAACGGTTGATGAAATAGAAATATGTTTCGTTTAATAACGAAATTGTAAGTGACATGGCTGGTTTCCATGAATTTTTACCACGTTTGACACCCCTACTCCTGACTACTATATTTATCTTACAGCTGTCGGTTTCGAATTTGCACCTAGCCATTGAGAGATGATCGTTATGTAAGTTTGTCTTTATCGAATAAGCAATAAGTGGAATCATACTGAACTGAAACACATGCGATGCATTATTTTGTCGAACCATAGTTTCCTTTCTAGTTTGTTATATATGTCCGGACAAAAAAGCTACACCTAGGTAAAAATATATATTGTGTCAAAAAGCATATCTGAGGTTGAATATGATATATCGAAAAAAATTAAGCTTCATATGGTGGAAAAGCAATATTGAAATAACTTGTTAATTTGTTTAGATAGAAACCAAACTTGTCTGAATATAAAATTTTGGCAGATTATTAGAAGATAAAATTTGACGAGCTACTTCTTCACATACAATATGTTCAAACAGTCTGCTCATACAATCTGTTCAAATTAGATATTTAACTCGGAGTAAGCAATCATACATAGTTACAGTACCGTAAAATAATTCCAATGAAGCCATTTTGTATAGTAACACGTCTTTGAAAATGTGTAAGTTTTTCCTTGAGTCCAAGGAAGCGAAAGAAATAACATTATTCAAATACTTTTTAAAACATATCACCTGCCATGCAATCAAAGCATGGCCATTATATATGTACCACTTACATTGTAGACAAAAAAAAAAAAGTGAAACAAAAAAGTATGGAAACGGCACACCACAAATGCAATGACAAATAGCTGACCTCAAAGAATATGATAAAAACTAATTAATCAATTATTCATGCTAGAATAAACTGTATAGTAGGTCTGAAGTGCAGTAAGCCCAAGCAATACAATTCCAGCGACTACAGAGATTGTTGTCCATGGATTAATAAAGTAATCACGCATCAAGTTTGCTCTATATCTAGGCCATAGTGAGTAAGCATATGTTTGCACTTTGGTAATGAAGCTCTGATACTCCTCACTATACTCCACTAAGTTCCACTTACCTAGTACATTGAAAAAAGAAGCGGCTTCTGCCTCGCTACCGATCATGTTTATAAGAATTTTGCGACGCTCTAGCCATGAAACGTCGAATTTTGTATCGATTAAATTATCGAAAAATGAAACAAAATGAGAGATGATCTCCCTGGGGCCATACGCGGTTTGCTCAAATGCAAGAATGTTAGCCAAGAGAACACAATTTAAATCATCAATATACAAAGCAGGAATTTCCATAATACCATTCTCAAATGTGATATCCAAAAGGTGACGAGGATTTTTCTTCCTCTTGAATTTGACACCTGCCTCATGGAGCTCGCTTACACTCGGTATTCCTAAAGGTTTGTCCCTTTCTGGATTGTAGTTTTTACCCTTTGTAAGGTTACTTTGCTCAATATCACCAAGAGTGATGCTCTTATATGTAAATGACCGGTTGGCTGGACGCATGGAGCCTGGATGGGGCACCATGCATAAATAATAAAAGTGAAGAAGATGATGAATTTTCTTGCATGATGTTTGGGGTTGCCTCCACAAAATTTGAGGCGGAAGTAGGCCAAAAATCAGGTCGCGAAATTTACAGGAAACTTCTGAACAACCGGCGCTGCTAGTTGCTATATTGAAAAGTTCATGGAGAATGAAAAAGGGTATTTGGTTCTCCACCAAGAGAATATCATTCAATATGGTGGCCTTATTTCTTTCGATATCGAAGAAGGAATCAGGCACATTACCATAGTGCTTACGAATAAATTCAAGAATGAAGCATCCATCGAGTACGAGCATTTGGACAAACTCATCCCTTCCTAAGCTTAATGTCTCACTATAACACTGTCGTGCCACTGCCTCTAATACCTCAATCTTTTGGATGCAGTTCAATAGGTTTACACAATGTATTTCTATGAAGTCTCGCAGGCCCCACCACTTGTGTTCTTCTAAAGTTCTAAATGGTTCAGTGTTGTGATAATATGGACCGATCGACACCAACTTTGGTTCATGCAGAGCCTTGCTCTTGCCACGAATGTACGCGGGAAGACGAAAGATGGTTATTGAACGACATTGGTAGTTGGCTTTTCCTGGCAAGCTTGTAATTCGTGTGTAAGCATTCAACGCTTCATGGGAAAGTTCCTTCCCCTGGGCTGATTCTGTAGAACTCGTGATGGAATGATCTGCAGTTCATCGGTTAAATCCCAAATCTAAATTAATGACCAGCCTTTAAATACACCTTTATTACCAACTATAATATTATGAGATAATAACCATGTATGCATCTTAAATAATTTTTTGGGCTATATTTTCTTAATATCCATGTTGTGAATGTTTTGGCTCTCAAGACAGCCTAGTTTCATATATAAATTTAAGACAACTGGGGAATGATTAATTAAGCAAATATAGCTCCTTCAAACAATGACAGCATGCGCAAATATCTATTTTGGAGCCTTAATTGATTCTTCAGAAGATGTATGTCTAACTGTCTACTGTCTAACTAGTCAAACAAGACGTATTGGAACATAACATAAGGTATATGTTGGACACACGTTGAATATTCTAGGCTTATTTAGGACTAGCTACATAATCCTGGATTTTCTTCTAGAATTGTTCTTCCCTTTGAAATTTGTATTATAAATGTATATATCGATCAAGTTTCATGATATATTTAAGTAAAAAAAGAGAAAGTTCCTACAGTTGACAATTTGACATAGTGATGGCCAATTAATAATTCCCAGAAATTTGTTAACGCGGTAGAGCTTTGGGATTTATTGCTAGAATACTCATCATTTTTAAATATTTATTAGTTACATATATGTTATCAAACCTTTGACTTACTAACAAGATTAAAACAGTATGTTAAAAACTTTGTGCCCAAAAATTGAACTTCAGCTGTATAAACACATTAATGGATAAAACTACAACACGACAAACATTTCATCATAAGGTAAAGATCTAGTTCCTGTATGACAGAAGCCAGAATGTAGGCACAAAAATATGTTGTTCGTGCCTACTGCATGTATTATTAATTTCTATGGTAATGCATCGGGTAAGGAAAGAATATTAGAGAAAACCATTACCCAGGATCATCTGTCCAATTGTTTGGTATGAAAAGTCAAATTAAATGTTCAGTTGGAACTTAAAATCTCTTTGTTGAGGATTGAACTCATCTAAAATCAACTTATTTACTAAGGCCCTCATCAAAATATTTTTTACGCGGGATTTCATTTCAATTCATTTGATTTTAGAGGATTTCGTTAGATCTAATTACATAGAAATTTCAACTAAATGACACTAAATCCATTCATTTTGATGAAAAATTTTCCAACGAAATGAAATCCCATGTGAAAAAAATGGAATTTTGATCAGGGCCTTAGAATTTTGTGAGGAATGAGTATGTTGGATATGTTTCATTGCCATATATACCCATATCAGACAAAGTATAATAAAATATTTACTGAGAAATACTGGACTAATATATATAATTACGAAATTTTGATAATATGGTAATTTGACATCTGTAAAATATATATATTGAGGGTTGTTAGAATATGACAAAACGATATGAAACATCTTCCATTTATATTGTTTTACAAAATTGTTGATCGACTTATCACTGGAAATAACAAATTAAAATTGTGAAGATCAAGACAATACTTGGGACATACGAATTAAATATGTCATCTTGCAATTTAGTCTCCTACAAAATGAACCAAAAACCAAAGCATAAACTTCAACACCGCATAAAAACACAATTAAGTAGAAAGGAAATAATGTGCACCTTTAAAAGAAGCACCTTTCGCTCTCTCTTTGGCCCCATTTGAGAATTGTGTAGCCATTTATTTAGCATATATATATTCTCTGTTTTGTTATATTCTTCGGCTTTCTCCTCCCCTAGTCTGCTCTTTCGCCATTAAATTTTTTCCCCTTTGTTTGTCTCGTTTCAACGTCCAAGACAGAGTCTACATAGCAGCTTCATTATGTGAAAGGATGTATAATGTGTGTCTAATTGGTTTTATTTATATATATATTATAACAATTAAGGCAAGAGACTTCCACAAATCATAATAGGGGAGAAAATTTCAATTTCTATTGATACAGATTATTTAAGGGCCGGATTGCTGATCTTAGATCTAGAAGCTCCATTTAAAACAATTGAAGTTAAATGCGCGTGCTTAAAAAAGAAAAAAAAAAGTTTTGTGCTGCGTGACCAGAATAATATTTGAAAAAATTTCTTAGGCCCGGAATGTAAAACCACTAACAACTTCTTATAGTAATAATTTGTACAAAAACGAGATGATGAAAAGAATAACAAAAAACAAGCAAAGTATGTAGAAATGAAGTCGGGAACAACTTTCATTTCTATACCAGAACTTGGAGATGATTTTATTTTAGGTATGTAATTAAAAATAACAAATTAAAACATTTGGAACAATTTTCTTTTATCTAATTAAGAAATTAGGAACAATCTCGAAGACAAAAAAAAGGAACAATAATTAATATAATATGTACTTAATTATATCTAGGTTTTATTTTATAAGTATCTCCACCAATATATTTTTGAAAATATTTAATAGTTTAATGTGTATTCAACAATAACTCAGTGTGCATCTTATAAAGTTAGACAATGTATAAATGAATGCGCATTTTAAACGTAGCTTTGGACAGCAAGCGAGGAAGTTTGGAACGGCTTGCATGAAGAGGACTAAAACGAAATTAAATGCATTGAATAAGCTACGAGAGTGCAATGTGTTATGTTTAACCCAAGTTTTTAAAAAACTCAGTTTTTTCTCGTTTTATCGTATTTTTATCTAGATTTTTATTCACACTGCACAATCGTTTTATTCGTTATATCGCCGTTTTATCATCGATAAACGCTAAATCACCATCCAACCGCTAAACCACGCAAATCGTATTTTAAAACCTTGGTTTAACCAAAATAGATAAGCATATAAATTTGACATCAGACACAAAATTGATGATTGATGTGTATTTTATATACAATTTCTGATAACATGCATGTAGATGCTCAAGAGTGGATTCATTGCGGAAGGTTATACTTGACACGAAGAAATATATATGTCATACAATTATTTGTAACGTCAATCATTAATTGTCGTCACTCAGCAAATTGAAATGAATAAATATATGTCATACAATTATTTGCACGTCGACCTGCCTGTTTTAGCTCATTACACGTCGAAAAAATTAATTTGTTATTTATTATTTTCGAACCTAAGGAAAAACTAATTAACCCAGTACCAATATTGCGACATGCATGTTACAATGCATCCACAACGCGAACGTTAATCACGGGTTCTCCCTGCAGCTTCAGAAAAAAATAATAATAATAAATGATGATATATTATATAGAACATTTCTATTTGAGCACGTCAACTGTAAAGTTCAATGTATTTACGAATTATATCCATCCATCATTGGCACCATTACCGGAAAAGGCGAGAATAGTAATGCTAATATTAATCACATAAAGCCTAGCTTATATAAGATTGATCTAACAACAACTTTCGAATTTCGAACGCATTCAAATATACCTATTAATATATAGAAAAAATAATGCGCCAAAGAGAGTTCAGAAGTAACATATGTTGCCTTTAATTACAACTGTAATTTAATTCTAAATATGATCATTGGTAGAGATAGTAGGAATTTTTTCAATGGGTTCATTATTGAAATAACTAAAAAAATTAAATAACTAAATTTTATATCAATATCAATAAAATTCTCATGTAAAAAAGTGTAATTTACTAATTTTTTATGGATATTTTGATTTATGCCACTACAAAATAGTACAAATTAGTTTTGCGCTATTAGTAACTAAAATGACCGCACTACCCTTTTGAATATGTTATTATGAAACATTATAATTAAAAAAAGTCATCACAAAATAAATAATTAATTTTATGTCACTATTGAATTTCAAATTTGAGATTTTCAAATTCAAAATATCAAAAATTATTTTGAATTTCAAATTTTGAAAATTTAAATTTTAGAATTAAATTATAAATTACAATTTCGAAATTTGAAATTTTTACTATCAAATAATTTTGATATTGTATTAATCCAACTTTTGTCTTTTAAATTACTTTACATAGTTTAGGGTATTGTAGGTATTATGATATAAATTAGATGGCATATATCAAATTTCATATAATTTTATAAAAATAGTGGTACAAAATAAATTTGTGTTGTTTACAATTGCATGTATTTAATTAGTTATCTTGCGATGACATATTTGAAATTGAAGTGTTTTGTTGGAGTGGAATAGAACTATTTTCTGTTTTTTTTTATTATGCAGGTCAACAACGAAATAAGAATAATATAATTTGATAAAAAATTATCTATATCATATGATTATTAAAATATATGTAAATACATTTGATGGAGAAAGAAAAAAAGAGAAGCTTTTTGCATCCATCCTTTTCATTTTATACCCACCTCTGATCGTGATGTGCGGTGCATATATGTTGGCCGGAACCGGAGAGGTATCCTCAGCAGTCGTATAAAACGGTTGTACTAAACAGCCCCCACATCTTTTTTTTTCAAAATATTTAAAAGTTTTAAAATTTAAATGGAGAATCCAAACCGTTGATTTCGTTTAATTTTACGGATGATGCGTTTTCATATAATTTCTATAAAATTTGAAGTTGATTTGATAATTGATTAAATGATCAAATTACGAACGTATTAGAACTAATCAGTAATAGTTAACCAGATTCGTTCATTTGTTGACCATTTGATCTAGTATCAAATTGGCTCTAAATTTTATAAAATTTATATGATAACGCATCGTCCGTAAAATTGAACAAAATTAACAGTTTAAATTTAGCATTTGAATTTTAAAATTTTATACGGCTGCTGAGGATGCCTGTCCGACCGTAACCTGTGTGTTTGGCGAATAGCTCCCCAGTTCGCCCGCAGTTTGTCATTTTGCTAACAGTGGGTAGTAGTTCCGTGTGTGATGTTCGCTTTGTTCGTGCTGTTCGCCAAATTAGCCTTGTTTGCCTCCCGAACCGACCATTCCCACTATTTTAATTGTAAATAACCAAAATACTCTAGAATTGTGCTTGCATTATTGATTAAATTTTTTTTTTGAAAGTTTAAAATGACCGTATGCTTAAACATTAACACACCCTAACTGAAAACCAGAGTACAATATGTGAGTACAAATTTTGAAATAAAAGCTCACCCCTTATCTAAATTAATCTAACAATCCATTAATCAGAAAAGCAAATAAATACGAAAGGTCCCTAAAACTAAACTAAACCTGGAACAAATATGAAAAGGAAAACGGAAAAGGTCAGGGACGGAGCCAGGACTTTAAAACAAGGGGGGCAAAGAGTAGTTATGTTGAAATTTTAAAATTTTTAGGGGATGCAAATTGAATAACTCTAACTTAATAACATGTAATTTTTACATTTTTAGAGGTCTATTTTAAAAATACAGGGGCGCAATTGCCCGGTTTTGAGCACACTTAAATCCGCCCCTGAAAAAGGTATCCACACAAATCCGGTACAACCTAAGAAAACATGTGTCCTAGCCGTGCTTTTTTTTTAATCGAAATAACATAAAATAATTTTTTAATGCTAAACTTTTGACGTTTGAATTTTAAGAAATAAACATGTGTCGTGGCGTCGCTGCAAGCGTGCCGGTGGCAGTGGCGTGGGTACAGTAGCATCAATTTGGCATCACTCTTTTCATCAATCGAGATTTCTTTCTCTAAATTAGATTTGTGAGGGGACACAATCATAGTTGAAATTGGTTTAGTCGTAATCTCCTCGTCTCAAGCTTTCCATTGACTGTCGGATGACGAAATCCGTGCGGTGGATCGCCGGATCTTGTGGTGGTTATGCACTTGAAAAAAGGGAGATCGAATGGGGAGGAGAGTTCTGTTGGGATTTGGGAAGAGAAGTTTTGAGGGAGAGGAGAAGGTCCGAAATGGACCTGTCCATTTATTTTTAAAAAAAATTAAATAATCAAATATAATCAGAATCAGATGGTGAACCAAGGATGAAAGTATTTTAATTTGTATTTGATTTTATTTCAACATAGAAAAAGGGAAAAAAAGAAACAAGAAGCGTATTACGCGTTTGTCATAAGAGAAAAGGTATTAGTTAGGCGTTTATTTCTTTGTCCTCAATGTTTCAAATTTGTGTCCAAATTAAGACAAACCATTTAATACGATACATGATCGAACTACATAATATGTTAAATTCTAACGTTGGTATATAAAATTAAGATTTTTTTTTAAAAAAAACTCGTTTATTATATTAAATAAACTAACGTCGTACAAAAATAATTTTGTTCTTTTATTGATTTATTTGGAGAGTTTGGTTATGGTGAGATGCATCACAAAACGCTTTCCTTAAATCGCGATCAATACTTCTATATTTGGTTTAAAATAACAAATTCAAACCGTCCAATATAATCTCTATATTGAAATCTCCGTGGAAATCAAATTTATATATTTTTTTAACTTTTTAACTATTTTTTTTTTAATTTTATAAAAACGTTAATCTAATTAGTTCTAAACCATTAAAAAACAAAAATCTTTAAAAATCCAGAAAAAAATACTCACAAATATCTAGAAAATATAAAATTTGGTTTGTATAGAGATTTCAATATGGAGATCATATTAGACGGTTTGGATCGGTCATTTTGAACTAAATCTAGAATTTTAAACCACGACTCACGAAGAACTTTTTATGATTGATCTCATCATAGCGAAACTCATATTTAGATCTAAATTGTTCTCTAGTCTTACAAACTAAACAAGCTATTATAGCAGTTCACTTTAAGTCATCAGTATTTTTGTAAATAAAGATGCGTGGGTTTCGAAACTTTTTTTTAAAACATGTGCGGACACAGGATGAGGTCCAAGAACGTGCGAAGAAAATTTTCCTGTTTTCTACAACGTGATCCTTCATATATATATATTTGTGTAACGAGTATCATACCGCACAAAACATACCCCGTATCAGTGTGTACGTAAAATTGGTAGTGCAAAAGAAGTTTATTAATATAATTTCATCGTGTTCCTTCATGTTTAGCGCTGCTTCCTTCAGTCGACCGGCGCCGCCTCCTCTTTTTCTCCCGTATTCCGGCGAAATCAGTTCTCGACTTCTCCGCTCTCACTCTTTCTACCATTATTGCCTCTTCCTTTTTCTCCCTTTGCCATACACGAGATTTATTGCTTCTGATTTATTAGCAGATTTGTTTAATACCAGAAACTTCTTTGTCACAAATAATGGATATTATCTCTCCGGTACAATATCTTGGCATCTAAATTACTTGCTGACCCATTATTTTTAATTATTTTTTTTACGAACCAATTTTACTTGCTGACCCTTTCTTCCACCTCTTTATTCTCCTTTTCAGGAAATTGCAAGCCGATGCATCCATCTTCAGTCGTTAGTGATTTTTTTGGTACTCTTCTTTTTTTCTTTTCGATTACTGTTTTTTGAGTTGTCTTTTGGGATTTTGGGGTAGCAATACTAGAGTATACTCTATTCATATTTTTCCTACTAAAGTAACATCACTTATTTTGTTTGTGCTTTTTTAATCCAAAATAAATTTAATGAGGGAGAGATAGGTCAAATTTAAGAAATTTGTTTGTAATTTCAATGTAAATTGACTTGAGAATTATTGTCCACTAGAATAATGCATATAATTGAATTAATTTTATTTAGAAAAATTGTCTGAAAGTGAACCTTGGGTGCAAAACTTAAGTAAATTTTCAATGATATAGGGAAGGAGATATAAGGCTATTAGCCTAATACTACAATGAGATAGGTCCATTTTCAGGGGAAAAGAAAAAACCATTGAAATCTAGCAAAAGCAACTTTTTTGTTTTTAATCTTTATATGTGCTTATGTGCCCATATGTTATTTTAGTTCCTAGAATGATTTACTGGTAAAAAAAGATAGACTTGATGGGGACAAAGATAACTAATGTAAAATTTTCATTTTCACCTGAGAAAATAGATCGACTTTAGTATTTACACACTAAAATTAAATTATATCTTCTATAGACAATTTATTTGGTGGATATCAATTGTATCTATAGACTATCTATTAGTTAGACTAGAATAGCTAAATTTGAAATTGTTTGGCAAAAATTTGGCATCTGATGTATAATTTTTTTTTTCCTTTTCATGTAGACCAAATGAACCTGAATACCTACCTTGGTCGAGGCAAGATCAACTTTTCTTGGGGTGGTTGAGGTCGTCTTTAACAGAGAGCTACACACTACGGGAAAAAGGACCTTCTGTAACGGCACTTCTGTAACGGTTATTGAAATAACCGTTACAGAATAGTGAGGCATTAGGCGGGAAAATAGGCGCCACAAATCTGTAACGGTTATTATGAAACAACCGTAATAACATTTCCGTCATGGTCAGGGAAAAAAATGCATCAACCTTCTGTAATTGTTGTTGGATAATAACCGTTACAGATTTATTATATTCTGTAACGGTTATTATCCAACAACCGTTACATAGAGGCAAATAATTTTGTTTTTATTTTTTTAGTGATTCTGTAACGGTTATTTGGAAATAACCGTTACAGAAAGGTTATGTATAAATAAAATATCATCCTCACTCATCTAACTCTCAGTCGCGCGCACTTTTCAACATTCAAACGGATCATAAGTTCAAAGTATATTTTCATGAACTCCTCTTTATTTAAATTATTTTGCATTTCGTTAATAATTTGCATATATATAGGCATGAATTTCGTGTTGTCATATAGTAAACGTCATCAAGTAGTAGCTAGCAATAATACACAGATCAGGTGAGAAAAGGAAGAGAGTGAAGGCAAAGTAAAGAAGAATGCTCTTTGTTGATATTCCAAGAAGAAAATTTAAGGATTACAGCCATAAAGCATACAGAGCTAAACAAAAAATTTAAGACAAAGAGAAGAAGCACTTAGAACTGCTGTACATTAAATGAGGCATTAATAGCATTAAAGAACCAAGGCAGAAAACTTGAAGAGGCAATGGCTAAAAAGGGATCACCAGTAGCACAATGTACTGGCAAGGAGACACCAGAAGCTGATCCAGTAGGAGGAGCAACAGAAGCTGATTCAGTAGAAGTTGAATCGGTGTCAGTCGATGGTGGTGGAGGAGGTGGTGGAGGAGGTGGAGGAGGCACCCAAGGCCTGCCGGGGCCTACAAAAGGTGGTTCAGTGGGCCCTCCAACTTGTTCAAAACCTTCAATATGTACCCTAGCTCTTGCAGCTCGAGGGTCTGCAGAGATAACCAAATGATGAGGGATCTCTGAGGGATGAGCTCCTTTAATAAGCAAACGCAAATGAAGGAAGATCCCATCAGAGAAGTGAGGAGCAGTGAAAATTGGATAACCAAACCCAGACACCAGCATGTTAATGGCACTTCTATTCCAGAGATGAAGAGGGGGACCAGTAATTCTGATTCTGGTACGATAAAGAGGAGGTTCATAAACTGTACCAGCACGCTCAGTCCACCTTGTTAGAACCAATCTAACATTCTGCAGGTAAATGACACCTAGGCTGCAGATTTCATTCCTGACCCCTTGATTTGGGCAAACCAGAAGAAAATCTCCAGAGGTTGGGTGCACTGGAGAGAGACGATACTGGTGAACTGCAAAACCAAACTGACGTGCAAGTCTGAATCCCAAGCGGTGCTCAAGATCAGGCGGAAGTAATCCTTCTGCTTGGAATGTAACAATCGCCGCTCTGTGCAGAACTTCATTTTCAGGGTCAAGATCTTGTATAGGAGAGTAAAACACATTTAAATGATCAGGTCTGAGATCTTCAAACTCAGCAGCACTGTTCATAGGCACAAATTGCCAATCATGAAGGTTTGCCATATCTGAAGAAAGAACTAAAAAGGAGGAGAAGTGGAAGAGGCAGCAAGAGGGGATTGAGTATTAATAGATGGGGGAGGGAGAGGAGAAGGCAAAGAGATTAAAGGAAGAATTGAAGAAGTTCTCTGACAATTATGACCAAATTTAAGACAAACCAAGCACCTCTTCGGAAGACTACAACTTGATTCAGGTGTTCTGATATTGAGATTCTGATATTGATGATTCAGGTACGTTCTGACCAAATTTAAGACAAACCAAGCACTTCTATCTAAGCTATTAATGATATTGAGATTCTGATATTGTACGATTCTGATATTGAGATTCTGATTTGATTGATACTTGTGAGGCAAACTAAATACTTTGTTTATTGTTTGTGTAATGTGCATGATTATATATATGTTTGATATATGTGTGATATGCTGCATGTGTTTAATGTAAATTGGGTACCAATCTGGTACCAATTCGGCTAGCAAATGTGTTTAATGTAAATTGGGTAATAACCGATGCATGATTATCTGTATCGGTTATTACCTAATAACCGTTACAGAACATTATAATTTTATTTTTTTTATTATAAACATTATCTGTATCGGTTATTACCTAATAACCGTTACAGAACATTATAATTTCATTTTTTTTATTATAAACATTATCTGTATCGGTTATTACCTAATAACCGTTACAGAACATTATAATTTCATTTTTTTTTATTATAAACATTATCTGTATCGGTTATTACGTAATAACCGTTACAGAAGCCAATCTTCTGTAATAAGTCTTCTGTAACGGTTTGTTTAAATAACCGTTACAGAAAGGTTATGTATTTAGGTTAAGTCTTCCCAGCCGCATTCCTTTCTCTCTTCTTTTCATTTTATTCAAAGAAATACCTCTCTTATCCCTTCTGTTTCACTCCAAAAAATAGCAAAAAATTTATAAAAATTCTGAAAAAAAGAGAACAAAAAGGAGAGCAGATTTGAGGTAAAAAAATAAAAAATTTGAATCGTATTTTTTCATATTTTTTCCTTATTTATTTCGATTTTTTCATGAGAACGAGAGCAGATTCAACAGATCGATCGAAAGAACGAGAAGGAGAGCAGATTCAACGGATCGATCGAAAGAACGACAAGGAGAAGGAGAGCAGATTCAACGAATCGATCGAAAACTGGATAATTTTATATTTCTTCGGTACTTTCATAAACTCCTCTTTTTTCATATATATGCGATTTAGGGTTAACTGTTTTTTTTCCTTTTGCTTTTAAGTTGTAATTGACAAATAATTGAGCTAAATAATTGAGCTAAATTACGGTTGACAAACAATGCAATTTACATAGGCTGACAAACAATGCTATGGTCAATAGTGCCTGTTGGCCACAAATGTCAAATGTCAATAGAAACCTTTCTACTCAAGAGCAATTTATATTGTTTCAAGCTTGATTCTGTATCTAAACATCACAAACATACATCTAAACATCACACAATTCACACAATTCTTGCCATTAACAGTACAGTACAACAATAAATAACTGAGAAGTAAAAAAAAAGGGCAGCATCTAGGTAGAGGATGTGTCATCAGTGGAGCCATTGCTCTTCTTTGCTGCTTCCTGCTTCTTTGCCAAATCCATGAAGGTTTTTTCCATGTCTGTTTTCAAGTCAGTGCAATTATTGAAAAAGTTAAATGTATATTTATGTAGAGCTATTCTCTAAACTAGGATTTATGTAGAGCTATTCTCTAAACTAGGATTTATGTATTCTCTAAACTAGGATTTAAGTAGGATTTAAACTATAGAAGTTATTTAGGGCTTTTGAACATATTGTCTAGAAAGAAGCTATTCTCTAAGCTATTTAGGACTTCTGCACATATTGTTACTAGAAAGAAATGTAGAGTTACCTTCTGTGGAGAATGACATCTTGCTGGGCTCCTCTGAGGGTGTCTTCATGAGATCATCGACTGATTGGTCCTCAGTAGGGGTTGTATTGTCACTCTCTGTGTCAGTTTTTTCATCCTCATCAGTATCAGTCTCCTGAGAGTTTAGGTTGAACCCAGGGGGTACACTGGGCCCACTGGTGTGCCCTGGGCCCTCATGTTGAGCTCTGTGGCTCTCTTTCCTAGCCTGTTTCATCTCCTTCCTGAACTGTGCCTCAAGATCTTCTTGTACTCCTTTTCCTTTAGAACTAGAGCTTGTAGGTTTGATTACCCTGGTGTCTCCAATGAGAACTCCTGTCTCCTTAGTTCTGCTTCCTCCCTTGGTTTGTGATCTAGTGATCATTGAGGGGATGACCTCATCTATCTTCCTTTTTTTTGCTTGAGTATTATTGGGGTTGTGGTTTTTGCAGCCTTTTTCTTTGCTTTTCTCTTGCTCTGTCGCATGGTTGTAGTACTGCCAGAATCAACCCTATCAGGTGGATTGATACTTTGCAGTCTTGCCTCATCAGCAAGGGACCATTCAATCCTAGGCAAAGCTTTGATGTATTCATAACGTGGGTTTCTGATTTGTGGTTCCTCAACTACGTACTGAACACGAAGTAGGTCAATTTTTCCATTTCTTCTGTGTAATTCAAATGCACGAGAGGCTGGTATTCTATCCCTATGTTCAACCAATACTTCTACTCTAGCAAATCTGGCATCTATACCCATGTATGTTGGTGCATCAGCATGTAAAACTGTACCAAAAGGGAAAAAGATGTTTGCTCCATACCATGAGCACCATCCAAATGGAAGATCAGCAATTCTTACCCATAGCCTCACACTGTCTGCTCTGGGGTCTAGTTCCCTTGGAGGATCAATGAGGATGGGAAATGGCCGCCTCATGTTGTTTCCATATGTGATTTCAATAGTGCCTTTTTTAAACATCTCATCGCGCCATTGCTCAGAGGGGCCGATGATGAGAAATCGGCTTTCTAGGAGTGTTGTCACTCTGTGTTGTCCTGCAGGGAGGCGTCTTCTCATCTCTATCATGACATCAAGCAAAGTTACACCTTCCATGGTTTGGATGACAATGGATTTGGTGATCTCTGCACTGGCCGGAGCAGTGATGTCGTCTTCATCAACTCTGATGGGATCAAGGTTTTCCATGGTTGGTTTTTGAGTAGAGAGATAGGAGGGAGAAGTGAGAAATTAGTTTGAAACTGAAAAGGCGTGGGGTTCTACAGTTTGGTCATTTATAGTACAAATGAGTTTGAAACTGAAAATATGAAGAGTTGCGTGCTTTAATTTTTGAATTGTTAATCATATGAAGAGTTGCGTGCTTTAATGAGTGTTCAGATAAGCATCTCTTGGAGTACTGGATTGTAACAGTATGCTGCATGTGTTATCTAATGTAAATTGGGTACCAATTTGGTACCAATTCGGCTAGCAAATTGGGCTAGCCAAATCAAAAAAACGAAACAAAAAAAGGACCTTCTGTAACGGTTATTAAGGAATAACCGTTACAGAATATTATAATTTCATTTTTTTTTTATTATAAACATTATCTGTAACGGTTATTAGAGAATAACCGTTACAGAAGAGTGGCTTCTGTAACGGTTATTAGAGAATAACCGTTACACATATTCTCCAAAAAGCTGTACCAGATTTCCCTTGCATAATACTATAACGGTTATTAGATAATAACCGTTACAGAAGATTGGCTACTGTAACGGTTATTGTCTAATAACCGTTATAGATCTGTAACGGTTATTAGACATTCTGTAACGGGGGCTACAGTAACGTTTCATATACCGTTACAGAAGTCTTTTATTAACCGTTACAGAAGCCAAAATTTCGCGTAGTGACATGCACAATTAGTTTCTTGTACCTCTACGGCTGAGCTTTGGCATCATCTTCAAAAATCTTTTTCTTCCTCTTCTCGAGCCAAACTAATAGATCTCAAAAGACGGCTCCAGTCAACCACCAAAGGTGCTACTTCTTGTACTGAATACATTCAAAAGATTCGTCGAATTTTTGATGAGCTTGCATTTGTGGATACACCTATTTCTGATGATGATATCACACTAGCCATTCTCCATGGTCTCGCTATGTGGAGGATCCGATGCATCAACAACATTCGACTTCACACCAAGCTTATGTAGCTCAACAGTCTAATGTTGCACCTCCAACCGAGTGGGTCTTGGACTCCGGCGCATCTCACCTTGTGACCAACGACATCAACCTCTCTTCCTTCTTCCAATACCAAGGGCATGACAATTAACAAATCGGTGATGGATCGGGTTTAAACATTGAGCATATGGGTACGGTTTCTCTTATTCTTTCTAATACTTCTCTTGCGCTTTTCATGTTTTAAATTTTTCACGAAATCTTATTAGCCTTTCAAAATTACTTTTGGACAATCCTTTTCTAACTTTTTTTTTTTTACAAATTCTTCTTGTTTTTTAAAGGACATCCACGCCTACAAAATGATTCTTGAGGTTCCTTCCACAAATGGTCTTTATCTACTCCAACTATTGATTTCTACTACTACTTCTCCTCAAGCCTTTCTTGGTGTTCGAGCTTCCGCTACTACTTGGAACTCCCGTCTAGGACATCCATCACAAAATATTACTTTTCAAGTTGTGAAGGATTTTGATTTTCCTTGTAGTGCAAATAGTTTTAATGTTTGTCATAATTGTTGTATTGCTAAATCTCATAGATTACTTTTTCCTTCTTCTTCTTCTTCTCTTTCCCCTTTAGAGCTAGTTTATTTCGATGTATGGGGTCCTTCTCCCATTCTTTCTTATAATGGATATAAATGCTATGTTGTGTTTGTGGATGATTTTTCAAAATTTTTTTGAATTTTTTTTATGGCTAATAAGAGTGATGTTGTTTCTATCTTTTCTAACTTTAAAGCACAAGTGGAAAATTTACTCGGTACCACAATTAAAACCAATTTCAACAACACATACCGCAAAAAATGTTCAATTATCAGTCTTGTTTTTTGAAAATTCTTCATAATGTATGGGCTCTATTGCATTTTTGTGGGAAAGGATTAAAAAAAAAAGCTGTACGAAACTAATCGGTAGCCAGAATAGGATCAAGAAGCAAAACATGCCTCTCTGCTATATCTTTCGACAAATGTTGGTAGATTAACTACAAGACAAAAGAAAGATACCTTTACTTAAGATATGAATCTAAGCATCACAGAAATAATTCTCCTAAGCATCACAGTTACAAAATAAATACTTCTCATTTCATCCCAAAACACACAAAAAGTTTTCAAAGATAACCCTCAAAGCATTTTGCCTCCACTTGCATTGTGAGATACTAGTAATTTGGGCATTATTTTTTTTTTAAAAAAAAAGAAAGGTGAAGCCAAAGGTTTTACAGAGGATGTTTGCCTTTATTTTTATTAAAAAACTGAAACCAAAGGTTTTATAAAGGATGTTAGTGGCAACATCAATGAGCGTTTTCAATTTTATGCTAAACGTTTTTCCTTAAATTCACTAATCATTTACATAAGATTAACCATCAAATAGACCTGACACCTCTAATTCTGATCATAGGGTTCAAATAATAAATAATACCTATTCCTTCCTTATCTTTTTTTTTCTTTTATCATTTTATTTTATTTCTTCTGTTTTGTTCAGTTTGAGGGATTTTTTTTTTGTATTGTTCAGTTTGAGGGGACATTTGTCCAGATGACTGGGGCTCATTAGATAATCCAGACAAGAATTACTTAATTATTACAACATTTAAAGCACGTCGGCTCCTTTAACGTCATCAAGCACGATTAAATCCAGACCATCCGATTCTATTATTTTTAAATGGACAGGTCCATTTCTGACTCTTCTTCTTCCTCTAAAATCTTTTCCCAGCATATCGTCTCTCTCCCGTTCGATCTCTATTTTTCTAAGTAGACAACCACCACGAGACCCGGCGATCCACCGCACAGATTTCGTCGTTCGAACTGTCAATAGAAAGCATGAGACGAGGAGATTACAATTAAACCAATTTCAACTATTATTGTGTCCTCACACAAATCTAATTTAGAGAAAGAAATTTCGGTTGATGAAAAGAGTGATGCCAAATTGATGTTATTGTACCGCGCCACTGACACTGGCGCTGCTAGTGCCCGTGCCACTAGAATTGGCGCGCTTGCAGCGACGCCACAGCACCTGCGCACTAACATGTTTGTTTCTCAAAATCGAACGTCACAGGTTTAGTATTAAAAAAATATTTTTGGTTATTTCGATTTATAAAAATCACGGTGTTCCTAGATGATCAATTTTTTAGTGCAGGAGGCTCCTCCGTGATTGCTTTGTGTTTTTTATTTTTTAGTTAGCACCCTCATCTTCCCACTTGCTTTTTCTTCATTATTGATTATTGATGCGCAGAAAAAGTAGAGAAAATACAGAGTAAAAGCAGGGGTATTTTGGTCAGTTTCGGTTTTGGAGTGTATTTACAAATTTAAGAAGTGTCAAAAGCAATCCACGCAAACATCCTTTTCTGAACATGTCAGTATTCAATAGCTTTCATCCATTTGTCAATGACAATTTATTTTTCCATTGTGTAGTTTTTTTTTTGTCTTGCATATTTTTATTAGTTTTCCACTTATTGCTTTTTTAATGCTCAAATTTAAAATAATCTGTATTGTCATCTCTTTTTCTTTCAAGCAGTAGATATGTCTTAAACCATATATAATCTCATGCTCCAGTCAAATTCCTTACATGCGTCAAACATGGACTAATCATACGTTGCAGCTTTTGAGAGCCAAACATTATGGTCTAATTGTTAAGATAATACCTTGTTAATTAGGTTCAATTATTAAATTATACATGGCTTGATCGGTTTGTTTCCTCAAACTATATATGTGAAAGTTGTACGGACTTCACACAATATCAGGATCAGTAGGTTCTATATGTTTTGTTTCTTAAGTCACTCCAACATGTTTCAGACCATATATGATAGGTTCTTGATTTGAAAATCACGTTTAATTAGCTTAAATTGTTGGCATATGATAACAATTTCCATATGAAAGACAGATTTGAAATCAATTAAATAGTTTGTATCCAATACTAGAAATAGTAAATCTGAACCACGCAAGCTGAAGCCGCGGAGGATCTACGATTTAATGATATATATACATGGAGAAAGATTAATATGCACCATAGTGTATAAGACTTTTTATGCATCATAGTGCATAAGACTTTTTATGCACCGCAGACTTTTTCAAGAGTATTTTTGTAAATTGACAAATCTAATTTAACTAATCTAATTTACATATTGAAATCTCATAGCAAATCAAAATTTACAATTTTTGAGATTTTATTACTATTTTTTTCGAATTTTTTAAAACATATCATTTTTTAAATATTGTAAATAGTACAACATTCCAAAAATGATATGTTTTTAAAAATTCGAAAAAACTAGTAATAAAATCTTTAAAAAATATAAAATTTGATTTTCTATGAGATTTTAATATGTAGATTAGATTGGTTAAATTAGATTTGTTAATTTATAAAAATATCTTCGAAAAAAATTCGCGGTGCATAGAAAACTCTATGCACTATAATACATATTAAACTTTCTCTTATATATTTCTTAAACAGAGGAATGCATGCTGCGCGGCTTCAACAAACGTAAGGGCTGCATTTTGGAGAACAACATTTGTAGGACTAAGGGAGAAAGCAGACTAGCTAGAAGTCAGTTTATTTACCAATTATAAAAAACCGAAAGAAATTACCATCGCGGCTACTATTGGCGCCAAAATCAGTTAATATGTATTACGTTTTACTCAAAATTTTTAAAAATTTACCTTAAATTATTTTTTCTTAACAAGTACTGGAGTTGAAAGAACAGATCCCTTTGTTATCAAGTTTCGATTTTCAATTTTTGACCTCCTTGTTATTCGAAAAAACTCAATTGAAATGAAGTCTTTTGTTTTTCAAATGAATTATAACAATATTTAAACTTAATTCCCACGAAAGGATTTGAAAACATAATGGTTGTTCCGAACCAGCAATTCATTGGTAGCATTAATTGGAGTTATTTTATATGGTATTTTATCATGATTTGTGTCAATAAGAACATCCTTAATTAATTTTAAAATTCCAAATGTACATTTCTCATTTGTAGGTTTCAGCAGGCATGCAGGAGTACTAATCCTCATAATTAATGTAAATCTAATAAAGTAATAAGTATTAGATATACTTCTACAAGATCCAATATGTCAGACTTTAATCTTGTAGGCGGCACCACAAGCTATCAACCACATCGCTCCGTTGTGCACAACTTTTGTCTCTCTCCGTATGCGGCCGATACACTACGATCCCACGTAGGACCTACACTATAAGAAAAATGACATTTGCATAGATTTTTATTGCTAGATATTTTTTATTTATGTTGGATCTTGTTCTATTGTTAGATTTACTTTATACACTAAATCTAGCAATTTTATTAACAAGACTTAAATTTTGAGAAAATCAGTCATATACCCCTCTAATCTTTCTTAATTGGATAAATTTAGAAATTTACCTCTCTAATTATAACTGATTTTTTCCGCTAATTCCAACACCATTAGATGTCGGTGTTAACTAAGTACGTACTGGATTTGAGATGTACATATTACGCAGAATTAGGGACATATAGAGTTTATGTACCTATTAATATATTTCACTTGACATATTGATTTTGGATATTAATATTTCACTTGACATATTGATTTTGGATGTTAATGGCTTTCAATCAGATATATATAAGAGCATTACACTACGGGAAAAAGGACCTTCTGTAACGGCACTTCTGTAACTAACTAGAAAGCACACTACACACAGACTAGCCCACAGACTAGCCATTATGAAGACAAAAGTGAATTAGGACCACAAAGTTAATCATCGAGAAAGTGCACAAATCATTACGACTTGAACCACTAGCCTTCTAATTAAACCAAAGTACTAATTTCATAAGTTGACACTTTATTAGGCCACAGTATGTCAAAATCAATAAAAAAAAAAAATACCCACTCGGTAGATATTTTGTCGAATTAATCTGCATTTATTAGTGTATAAATAGAGGATTCAATGACATTATTGTACCCCACATTTTTTGCATCAAGTTAGAGTATAGCTAGAGGATTCTAAGAGAGCCAAGACAACAAATTCCGAACCAATAGTTTCATTTTTTCCACCATCACAATGGTTTCTGTTTCCAGTCTCTTCACTTCCCTTCTCATTCATTCAATCATCATCACAATAATTCTTTGTCCTACTGTCTTTGCCGATAATATCCTATACACAGACGAAACCTTATCAGAGGGCCAGTCACTGAATTACGGAAGCTACTGGCTGACGATGCAAGGAGACTGCAACCTAGTCTTATACGATGATAGCGGGGCTCAATGGGCAACAGGGACAGACAACAGAGGCTCCGGTTGCTTCACTCGAATGCAACATGACGGCAACCTCGTGATCTATGATGGCAGTAACACGCCTGTGTGGGCTAGTAACACCAAAAGGGGGGATGGGAACTATGTCCTAATACTCCAAAGGGACCGCAATGTTGTCATTTACGGTGGCGCAATGTGGGCCGCTGGAACAAACATTGTTGGCACTGCCAACGTGGTGATATCAGGGAACTAGGCTAGTAATTAATTACCATGACTGTCTGGCTATATGGTACTTACTACTGTGTCATGTGTGATGGCTATAATATACTATGCATGTTGCCGATGTGTACTAAAATAAGGGAGCACTAAAATTTAAGTTACTGTTGAGAAATATAATTCAAATACATATTAATTTGTTCAAGACGAAATTGGTATTATTCGGCATTACAGTAGACTGAATTAAAGCAATGCCCGGTCATGTCATGTAGGTACAGGAAGTAATTTCGGGCACTTTGACCAGATTATACCAAAATAACTTGATCTTCCTGAAATGGCGACCGCAAGAGAAGTCTTCAAGACTTGAATACTGGTCAGTGTGCGTGGTGGCCCAATGAAAGAGTGTGTGGAGTGTGGTACTCCCTGTCCCTGAGATGATCCTCATTTTCATTTAGGCTAGTTCTGTCCAGTGAAAGCCTATAAAATTTTCCATTTATTATTGCAACAAAAAAAAAAAATACGGAGCTGATATGGGACATCCAGCAAAATGACATCCTAGGACATCCCATATGAAGTTGGCCCAACATACTGGTGTGCTGGTCCAAAAGAAAAGGTGCATTGTGATTTCAGCACGATTGTGCGACGCTGACATCATTTAAAAACTGAGAGTACTTCTATTAGTGTAAATGAGTATATAAATGTGTTTTCTAATAAAACTAAAAAAAATAATAATATTATTAATATATCAAATTCTGCCGTTTGGAGCTATTAGTTGGAAATACAAGGAAGTAAATATTTTTCCTTAAGGAAGTATATACTTCTACATATGGAATACAAAATTAGCATTTAACAAGCATATAAAATTGTGTAAATAAGAATTGAAAATATTAAAGAAGTATATACTTCTTCTAAAAAGAGTACATACTTTTTCATATGGGAGTATATATATACTTTTACGTAAAAAGGTTCAGATAAGCATTCAACATAGAAATTTCAAATAAGAATAATCAGATAAGAATTAAAAATATTAATTAAAAAAGTAAATATTTCTCCGTAAGAGAGTATATACTTCTGCGTATGGAATACAAAATTGACATTTAACAAACAAATAAAAAATTGTATAAATAAGAATTCAATATAATAAGCCCTCGTTTGTTTGTGACTTAAAGGATGCATAACTTAAATTATGCATCCTTTAGGCTTCGCTCCAGAAGGAGAGAGTCGGAGCGAAGGGAAGGGACTCGGTACTCTCCGATTTTGGGAGTAACCGATCTCTCCCTCTATCTGTCTCTGTGCTCTCCTTAGTTTCCGTCCATTCTCTCCCTCTATCCGAACTCTCCTCCCTTCCCTTCGCTCCGATTCTCTCCTTCTGGAGCGAAGCCTTAGTCACCAAACACCTCTTACATAAGATGCCTTAAGGATACATAACTTATGCAACCTAAATAGGTTGCATAAGTTATGCATGGTCTCCTTTAATTTTTTTTCCCAACAATACCCCTTAGAAATAATTAATAATAATATTTAATAATTAACAAATAACTAATAATAATTAATAAATAATAATATTAAATAAGTAACAATAACTATTAAAAATCGTATATAATAATAAATATTAATTAATAATGCTTTTACAAGCAATATTAATTAATAATAATGATTTAATAAATATAATAATTAATAAATAATATTTTTTGTTATTAAATAATTAATAATATTTCATAATAATAAAATGATTTCTTATTATCATTAATAATTAACAAATAATTAATATTAATAAATAAATAATATTTAATAAGCAACAATAATTATTAAAAAATCATAATCAATAATAAAGATTAATTATTATAATTAATAATATTTAACAAGTAATATTAATTATTAATAATAATGATTTAAGAATAATAATTAATTAAAAGCATGAATATAAGGGCATTTTAGTCTTTTGACATGAATATATACATGCATTAACTTAGTCATCCTTACTACATAACCAAACATCTATTACATAATACTACATAAACATTTAGGCATCCTTAACTCTCTTACTACACAAACAAACGCCCCCTAAGAGAGTAATCTTAAAAAGAGAGTATATTTCTTCATAAGGAGTTCAAATAAATATCCAATATTAAAATTTCATCCAATCTTGTTCAAATAAAATACCAACATTACTATTCACTGAACGAAATTCACTAAACAAATAAGAGTTATTCTCCAAACGAAATTCACTCAACAAAAATCAAACAACACCAACTAAGTTATACTCAACGGCCAAATTTTGTAATCTTCTCAGTCAACCACCAAGTTCAGCTTTATTCCACAAGATCAAAGAGAACACACTCACTTGCAAATCTAAATTTCGGTTTCACCTCAATGATAGGATCTAGTAGTAGCCGGTAAGCAACAACACGTTTATCAACACTGACATTAATCTGCAAAACACAGAATTGTCCAATGTTAGAACAAACACAACGGCCAAGTTCTTGATATGTACTTCGTTGTTAGATATTATTTACTCCATTATCATATGTTTTGTACTCCTTTAAGTCTATGCAAAAATATCAAACACACCTGCTAGGTTCTTGATATGTACTCCCTTGTTAGATATTATTTACTCACTTATCATATGTTTTTGTACTCCTTTAAGATTATGCTAAAATACCAAACACACCTGCCAGGTTCTTGATATGTACTCCCTTGTTAGATATTATTTTCTCTCTTATCCTATATTTTGTACTCCTTTAAAATTATGCTAAAATACCAAACACACATGTCAGGTTCTTGATATGTACTCCCTTACTAGATATTATTTACTCTCTTATGCTATATTTTATACTCCTTTAAGATTATGCTAAAATACCAAACACACTTGCCAGGTTCTTGATATGTACTCCCTTGTTAGATATTATTTACTCTCTTATCATATGTTTTTGTGCTCCTTTAAGATTATGCTAAAATACCAAATACAAATGTCAGGTTCTTGATATGTAATCCCTTGTTAGATATTATTTACTCCTTTAATATTATGCTAAAATAACAAACACACATGTCAGGTTCTTGACATGTACACCCTTGTTAGATATTATTTACTCACTTATGCTATATTTTGTACTCCTTTAAGATTATACTAAAATACCAAACACACTTGCCAGGTTCTTGATGTGTACTCCCTTGTTAGATATTATTTACTCCCTTATCATATGTTTTTGTACTCCTTTAAGATTATGTTGAAATACCAAACACACCTGTCAGGTTCTTGATATGTACTCCCTTGTTAGATATTATTTACTCTCTTATGCTATATTTTGTACTCATTTAAGATTATACTAAAATACCAAACACACCTGCCAGGTTCTTGATATGTACTCACTTGTTAGATATTATTTACTCTCTTATCCTATATTTTGTACTTCTTTAAGATTATGCTAAAATACCAAACATACCTGTCAGGTTCTTGATATGTACTTGTTAGATATTATTACTCCCTTATTCTATATTTTGTACTTTTTTAAGACTATATTAAAACAGCAAACAAACAACAAAGTTTCTTTATATGTACTCCCTTATTAGATATTATTTACTCGTCCTATGTTCTGTACTCCTTTAAGTTGATCTACATCACACATTAAAATCAATTCATGATTTACATTTCTAATATGTTCAATCATTGCTTCAACCTTTGCATCAGTATAAAACAATTGACATAGATTACATAATGGACACTTAATTCAATATGTACGAATCTGTGGAATTTAGGTTCAGATTCATCGATTAAATACATGATCTACAGTATTGATATGCTGAACTTTTGCATCAGCACAAAATAATTGATTTGAAACGTTCATTAAAAATCTAAATCTAATCGATAATAGTGATATGATGAACTTTTACATAAGCAGAAATTAACTGGTTTCAAACATTCATTAAAAATTTAGATCTGATCGTTATTTTTGATAAATGCATTCTCAACTGAGAACATATAATAAAGGAGATCAAATATCACAGCAAAGGAGATCGATCAAGTAGCAGTCGGTCATGACGAATAGTTGAAGATTTTGTGATCTGATCTAATAAAGATAGAGATAAGCTAACTTTATGGAGAATCGATGGCAAATGTGTTGCATAAATGCTTGAAAAATAACCTGATTGAGAAATAAAAACACCAAAACCGTCAATTAAATAGAGAAATTGAAAAATGTGAAAAGATGATGATTTTGTGATCTATTTGATCGAGATAGGATGAACTCACTAGAAAGAGAGAGGAAAAGAGCACACAAACAATGGTAGAGGAAAGTTCTCTGGGATGCTTCGTAGAAAGAGAAAGATTTGATTTTTGATCTAATCGAGAGAAGGAAGCTCGGTAGAGAGAGAAGCTCTCTGAGAAGATCCGTAGAGAGAGAAGGGTTTGATCTCTAATCCAATGTGGAGAGGGATTTAACGGAAGGAATTTATCTCACATGAGTTTGTTGATGGACCTTCCAGGCTCCTGCGAGAGGGCCCGTAAAGATGGCAGGATGTCACCATCTTAAAGATGGCACTTAGGATATCGGAAAAAAAATATAGTGCACTTGTAGTTGTAGTTGTTGGGATAAAGATCATAGGTCAATTCAACTTTTTTTAATCGTAGGCCAATTTGGGGAAAAAAGTAACAACTTATAAGATGTGAATTTTTTTGAAAAATATCGTCCCTTTCTTTATCTACTTGCCATAAATTGACCTCACGTGAGAGTACTTTCAGTATCTCTTTTTTGTCGATAATGAATTTCTTTATACCCTAGAATCGAAATCGCTGCTACAGGGAGGTGAAGGAAGATGGATAATTAAATGAGAAGATGGTTAAGCTGAGAGAGAGAATGAAGGAGAATTCAAATGAGAGAGATGCGCTATTTAGAGAGGGAGCAAGAAAGAAATGGAAATTAAGGGGGTTAAACAACAGGAGGTGTTGCTTTTGTAGAAGGAGATGAAGTTAGGGATTGGACATATTGATCTCTCTGGGGAGGAAAAAAACAAAAGGAAAACAAAGGCCAATTCACGATTCCAATTTTTACCCCAAACAAATTAGGATTATAGCTAAGTTTGATAGTTCTGGAAGGATAAATGAAAGTTGAGGGACTGGTTGCTAGTGTCAAACATATAGGACACGTACACTTGTCCAACGCGATGAAATTTTAATTTTTAAAATTGAAATGGCCGATCCAAACCGCACAAATTGTTCTGTGTTATAAAATCTTCATGGAGACCAAATTTTATATTTTTTCAAATTTTTTTACTATTTTTTTTGGAATTTTTCAATATGCTCAATCTAAAAAGTTCTGAACCCTTCAATTTTGAAAATTCGAAAAAAGTAGTTAGAAAATATGAAAAAATATAAAATTTGATTATCAAAGATATTTTAATATAGAGATCATATTGAGCGGTTTGGATCGACCGTTTAAAATTTTAATGTGCTACGTTTGGATCGTGTTTGACGTCCTATATGTTTGATTCTAGCATTACTCAAATTTAAATTGTAGATGAATTTTAAGGACCTTCGAAAAATTTTACTCAATTTATTTTAGAACATGGCAATCAGTAAGAGAAACCTATGAGCAACTAACGAAAAAATTGATTATGAGCTGAAAATCCATGATCGAAATGCGTTGGATTTGGGGCTGGAACCTGCCATTGTCAATTTGTCATCATCATGCTAAAAACTTGTTTTTTCCCCTTGGGTAGTAACAGCTCATAGCTAGCCTAGCTAGGCTCATCAGCTCGAAACTTCCTATGACTTTAATTAGTGCTATGTTCTTATTTTCTAAGTAGCTTGTTGATAGTGTTAAAATTCCCAGAGAGTAATGCGTTCAAACTGAAGATGTTGTGTATATCGATTATTTTGAATAATGAATTTGAGGTTGATGATTATCCAGTGTGATCGATTCTTGCTATTGCGGATCATTTTTGCAGCGTTTTTTTTTTATTTTGGTTTGGTATACAAATGGCCACCCCAAATTGCCATCGACAAAAATTCAAAATTTGAATTAAAATGAACTGTTTGCACAAATTGCGAAAAAAGAAAAAAAAAAAAAAAAGGGATCAAGCGACGACTGTACTGCCTACTGGATTGTTCAAGTACTCGATCGATATGTTGACACTGAAGCTAGCAACATTTATACTATTTTTAGATGATAAAGTAGCTATATAGAAGTACTCTATATCGCAATTTATAGCTCTTCTTAACACAGCTTATATTTCTTAAGATTGATCCTCTATACAAATAAGACAACAATAACAATAGACTAGCATCTACAAAGGATAGACTTCTGGACCGCTTAACGTGAACCACTCACAGTATGAAGTATTAATGTTCTGTGGCTCCATTTGGATAGGTGTGGGAAGAAGAAAAGAAAGGAAGAAGTGAGAAGAAATATTAGAAAGTGTGTAACTTTGTGAAGAGTTTGGATTATTTATAATTTTTTTTCTTCTTCTTCCTTTCTTCCAACGATCCAAACGCACCCTGTAATACACCCTTTGCAAAATTATAAATTAATAGTACAAGTATACAGAACTTACCAGCCATACCTTTTGAAGAATAATTATATTATATATATATATAGAAAACATATGGTGCATACTAATGTACGAAAATTTCGGTGCATACTGATCCAAATTCTTGGATCTGCTTCAAAATGACCGATCCAAACCGTCCAATATGATCTCCCTATTGAAATCTCCTTGCCGACCAAATTTTACATTTTTTCGACATTTTTAAGTATTTTTTTCGGATTTTTAAAAACTGCTATTTTTGAACGGTTCAGAAAAAATTAGATTTGCAATTTTCTAAAATTTGAAAAAAATACTTAAAAATTTCGAAAAAATGAAAAATTTGGTCGGTAAGGTGATAACAATAGGGAGATTATATTAGATGGTTTAGATCGGTCATTTTGAAGCAGATCCAAGGATCCAAGAGTTTGGATCAGTATGCACCGAAGCTTCCGTACATTAGTATGCACCATATGCTTTCTCTATATATATATATATATGGGTGTGTTTGGATGAGCCATGAATAAGGAATAAGAAAAAAAAATTTCGGTATGCGTGCTTATTCAAATTTCTTAATTTTATACCATGATTTTGTTAGTATAAGAATAAGGACCCAAATTCCTTATTCTTGTGTTGTTTGGGTTGCATAAGAATAAGAATAAGCACGCATACCGAAATTTTTTATTCTTATTCTTTATTCTAAGCTTATCCAAACACACCCATAGTAAATACAGGAGTACACGAAAGTGAACTTCTCTGCAAGGAATAATCAAGGAAGCCTATAGCTACACATTTTCTAGACGAAATGAAGGAACAACTACACATTTTCTAGACGAAATGAAGGAACAAATTTATTAATAATAATAATAATAATAATAATAAGCGTTGGAAATTGGATATAGTTTTCTATACATTATTCGTTGATGATATATACATCTAAAGGGACAGCAGTGATAGGTGACAGCAAATAAAAACTCAATTAATCTTGATCGGTAGATGAACAATGCCAATATTTTTACTTGACCATGCCAAACTTCAAGCTTGGCGTCTATTTAAATTACAAAAATTCATATCCCCTTGCTGATTGCAATTGCTTCCTTTAGAAGCCTACCGAGTCCGAGTTGACTATAAGAAGAAAGTACCATTTCAAATTTTCAACAAAAAGTAACAGCTGTTTCTGTTTTTAGTAAGAAAGTAAGAACACTTTTCTCGGATTTTCCCACAAAAAATGGAGGGAAATAGTTATCCAATTGAACCACAAAGAAATGTGGAGATAATTTCAGAGGAAATCCTCGATATATCACCTGATTCTTCTGTAAGAAGATATGGCGTGTTTTCCATGAACTCAGATTGCACAACCTCATTCCGATTGAACGGTACATGGAAAGCATCACAATTTGACAAAGAATTAGCAACAGCATCAGCTGATCGCATGCAGATGATTGTGCAGAAAAAGCTGAGTGATTTACCAGGAGAGCCCCACAAGAACCAACCAATCACTATCTATCGGGTTCCTGCCTCCTTACGAGAGAAGAGAAAAGCTCTGTATGAGCCCAGGATGGTATCGATTGGTCCATACTACCATGGGAGGGAGGAGCTCCGAGCCATGGAGGAACACAAGTGGTGGTGCCTCCTGTTTGACCCTAAATTTTGATGCCAATTGATAGATTTTAATAATTTCACAAATACCGAATAAATCAGATAAACCTTCGATCAACCACGAAAAATACCAAACAAGCTCCAAAAATTCCACAAAAATACCCAAAAAATTCCCAAGATTTATAGGAAATTATGGAGGCATCAAAACCCCAAAACCATCAACTAAAACCTCCAATTTTTCATAAAACCCCCTAGAAGTCCACAAAATAAATAAAATAAATAGGAGGGTGATTTTGCAAAATAAATGATACCACTGGGTTCTCTATATTTTTTTGAGATGGCACATGAAATTTGAGGTGAAAAAGACAAGAGAAAGGGGTCCAAATAATTTATTTTGGATCAGCAGCCTCAAAAATACAATTAAAAGTGAATAAATGGAGATGTGCAGCTCCAAGAAAATGGAGAGGAAAGTAAGCACGGGATTTGAAATCCCTTCCTGTAGAACATCTTGGGTAGACCTGGTGTATGAACCGAAAGGCCATTCCTATGTTTTCTTTGCGTTGGTCTACCGAAAAACAGGAGCACGGAAAAGATGCTGGAGGAGCCTTCTCTCCCAACTGCTTCTGTTAAAAAAGGAAGGATCGAAGGAAAAAAGGGGAGGGGTGAATTGGAAAATTTTCGGGAGAGCGAATTGGGATCTTTTCGGAGGAGAAATTGGGGGGCTTCGAGAGAAAATTGGGAGAAATTGGCGAGAGCAAAGTGGAGCTGAAGCGAAGCACGACGGAGCTCAGGCGATCGGACCTCCATTGAAGACAATATCTTGAGAGAGAGAGAGAGGATTAGGTTAGCTACTTGTAATAGGTGAGAGAGAGAATTTCGAGTGCTGTTTAGGCGTTAGAAGAGAGGAGACCAAGCAATTGTGCACGAATTCTAGATAAAAAAGGTAAAATCTGTTGTATTCTGATGACGATTGTGCAATGAATTGATTGATTTTGTGCTTGATTTCACAATTTCTTGCCTTTCTGGATCCGATTCTTCTTGACGAAATTGTGATGGCTATTAATCGAACTAATCCTTTTGCTTCTTGATTCCCTTATGTATACTGGAAATTTTAGACATAGAGTAGATTTAATTGATGGTTAGCTTTACGATTATGTATAGAATCTGGGTGAATTGTGTTAATCGTGACATTTGAGTATAACCTTGATTTGATCTGTTCTTGTCAGAATCGTAAGCTGATTGTTTCTTGCTTGAATAGGTCTAGATTTGATAAAGCGCAATATCTTGTTATTCATGTTAATTACCATTTGAATATGTGTGTGAATCAGTTAGATGAAGTTTCATTGAGGCCAATTACTTGCAAGTCTAAGTTAGTCAGAATTTAATTGAAAGTTTCTCAAAATTGACATGAGGTGCAATTAAGTCAGTTGTTGTGGCATTATGTTCAAATTAAACATGATTAGGCTTTGAGGCATCAAATATGAAATTGTGTTTGTCTTATAAATAGAGGAATTGGCATAGTCAGGTCACATAGGTACATTAAAGTAGCACTGGCTATTGAATGTCATTATATCTTTCATTTCTCACCTAATGTCACAAGATAGAATGCCATTCTGTCTTTCCCTGCTATCAACCATCAAAGTCTGACTGAGACGCCGTCTCATACAGTCAGATTTTGATGAGAAGTAAAAGGAAAATTAACACAAAAACAAGGGGAGATGCTGTCAAAATTTCCCCAGAATTTGTGTGTGATTGAAATAATGAATAAGTTAGTTCTTCAGGGGGTCTATTGTGGAAAAATGTAAAATCTCATATCCTAATACTGTCTCCTTTCTTTAAATAATGTCATATGAGATAATTATTTTGTTCAGCAATGGTCTTGTTGCAACCTGACATACTTTTGTGTATTTAAGTATTGGATCTTTACGTTAAGTGTATACATCTTTCATCTCTCTGGACATTAGTCATAAGAAATATAAAAAAAATACTTTTTCCTAACATTTATTGACTTCCACATATTTAAATCCTGTGTAAATTGAAGTATGATGCTAAGTAGAGTGTTAAATATTAAATGATAGTGTGTACAGTACCTTTATGAAAGCAAGGACGGTTATGCATAAAAAGGATATTTCAAAGCACAGAATATGTTCTTAAAGTTCTGGATGTTTGATGTACATAGGTCAATACCCGTGAGAATGGCAATTAGTTGTGTTTAGAAGTAAAAACATGTCTGAATGTTTATTTTAATGTGTTGAAAGGTGGCATAAATCATGTAGTGTGTAACAGACTTATAGCTAATAAAGGTGGGTTTGCTTCATTTGTGAAAAGGATAGAATTATGGACCTATATGTAAAATTGCCTCAATAATAGCATGGACAGCTTTAACATGGTGCCTATGACTGTGCAAAATTAATTTTCTCATTTTAGAGGTTTTATCATCAAGTGAAACAGCAATTGAGATTGTGTTCTAGGGGTATTTCTGGAAACCCTTTAGAAAACTCATGTTAGGCAATTTATGGTCTGATGATATCTCTGTGTGCACAGTGTGGCGTAGCCCTATTAAATTCTGTGATTTCTAAAGAAAGTCCAGTTCTGTATATTTGAGGTTTTCTTATTTCCACAAAATTCTAAGTCTTTGCCAATGACATGTCATATCTCATAAAGGGGTATATCTTGAAGAGCGTCAGTGATATGAGTAATTTAGGTAGCCTGAATACCAAATAAATATAAAAATGTATATTTCACTTGGCACATCAAAAGGTAAAGGAATGTGTATATGTTGTTACATTCAATTTCATTTTACTGACTAGTTTTCCTCTTTGTTACAACAGGTACTTACAAGGAATTTGAAGGTTCTAACTTTGTTGCATGTAATAATAGAATTTGTATAATAGGAATTTGACACTATATAAACTTATGAATGCTTTAAGTCAGTTTAGAATTAACCTATTACTTTCCTAAATTGCATGTGCAAGGTTATACACAAGTGCTGTATTGAAGATGTTATAAATGTATAATAACGTTTGGTACCTATGATTTATCTCTATCTGTTGGTGATATGGTGATGTATATTGTATATTAGATCTAAATGGTTTATGGTCTTATATATGTCTAATTTACATTCACGCTTAACACTAAGTTAAATTCATGCTTTAAATTTAATAAAGTAAGATGTCAGAAGCAAATCACTTGCATTGAGTTTTCGGTAATAAAGATTGCAAACCCAATGTTAATCTTATGCCATACTGACTCTATACCCATGTGACAATCTCCTAACTTACCTTCCCATACCAATGTACCGGTTTCTAAACCAAACCAAATCCCTTCTATGCTTATACCGAGGAGTCTTTAGTTGGTACCAAGGCTCTATCATGTATCCTGTACCGTAATTAAATGGGACCCATTAATGTTCAAACCCCTTCTCTCTTGTACCGACTTCTCTCTGTGCCAGCCTTAAAACCCAACTCAACTAATTATATTGGATGGCCATAGATTATACATACACTCAGTCACCCTCTACTGGTACCGAATTAATAAACCCATTCATTAATGCTCAAACTTCTTTCCCCTTGTACCGATACCTTTCTGTATCAGTTTTGAAGCCCAGCTCAGTCACTCATGTTGGATTCTCAGTTGTTAACACCAAAAAGCCGTATACACGCATGATGATTTATTATTGGCACCACAACTTGTTTTGACACTATACTAACACTCTTCCTCCACTAATACCTATACCCATACCCTCCATTTCGTTGCCCCCGTACCAGCATTTCCTGTACCAGTTTATGTGTTGCCGTATACCACCTTTGAACCTAACCCAGTAAGCCCAAAGTCTGACGTTTATCAAATGAAACCCGAAATCAGTAAACCCAAAAGTCAAAAACCCTAAAATCAAAAAATCAAAAGCCCTAAAACACCAACCAAAAAGTCAAATGACAGAAAACACAAAACCAACCTTAGTCAGTTCTCAATTGGGTCCCGTTAATTAGGTCTGGTACCATCAATTGAGTATGGTTTAAGCCAAAAGAATAAACCCCACATAAATACAAAAATCATTTTAGAGACGATTTCCCTAGCCTATTGCATATAATTCTTTAGATCCCTTAATCAGAGGTTCTCGTGAGCGATCACGAGGTAATTAACAATAGGGGCTTGCGCCTATTGGAAAGAAAGGACCCGCAAAATTAAGAAACCCTTTTAAGAAGCGACTCTTGTTTTGGTTCTCTTGTTGTCAAGAGAGTCTCATACAGAGATCGAACCTTAAGGGGGGTGAATCTAAGGCATTTTCCTTTTCCTCGAGGGAACCCATTCCATCCTTTGAGAGAAACGACGAAAAAGCCCACACAGATTCTCTGGCACGCCCGGTGGGACCTCTTTCTCCTCTCATCTTTGGGATTTAAAGGGTGTAATGTAAAAGCTAGGAAAAATCGTCCAAAATTTTTTAAAATACTAATGACTTCTTGTGGAGTGTTATTCTTTGCAGAAAAATATTCTCGATTGAATTGTCATCACATTCACTGGGGCAATTCTCTGGGGCAGACATCAAACGGCCTAAAGCTTGGTGAAAACAAGGCGGAAATGAAGTGATATTCTTTCAAACAAACGGTCGCCGCAAACACTGGGGCAACTCTTTGGGACAGACCCCCATATCATAAAGCATGGCGAAATCGGAATGAAGAAAAAAGAAGTAGAAATGGCATTCTCTCAAACAATTTGTCACCGCATTCGCTGGGGCAGTTCTTTGGGGCAGCCGTCATATATCCAAAACATGGTGACTCAAAATAAAGATCCAATCGACTACAAGCAAACTCGATCGATTTGGTACTTCTTTAACTTCGTTCTTTCTACTTTCCTTGTTTGAATGAATTGGGGCAATGTTTTGTGAAACTTAGGGGTAGAATAAAAAATAATAAAAAAATAAAAAATAAAATAAAATAAAAAAATATAATAATAAAAATGAAATGAAATGATAAATAACAATAATCATATAAAAAATAATAATAATAAATAAATAAAATTTTATGTATAAGATTGCATCATGACACTTTTTATTTTTGTTGCATATAAAAAAAATGTGTGTGTGTCGCATCATTTTGTCACATTTAATCCATATAGTTTGCACCAAAAAAAAAAAAAGAATTGAATTGGAAATTGATTGAATGTGCTTGTATGGTGCTTGAATTGAAAATTTAACAAAAGAAAAAAGAGTGTATTCATGCGAAAATATTAAAATGAAAATGGTAGTCAAGGTTGTTTACAAGGGCATTGGATTTTAAGTAGTCTTTAGTTGGTTTGTTGTGCCAATGGACCGAAAGGTTGAAGATTGAAACTGATAGGACTCAAAACTTGGTTGCTTATAGTTGTTAACCGCTGTTAGCCAAAGTCATAACCTTTTGCCGAGTGAACAGATTTGTGCTTTACACGTGGTTTTGTTCAAAAGGGATATCATTAATATGTGTAAACTTGTTTTGAGTCTTGGCTGATGTTGCTTTTAAAGTGCTTGGTACACCAACGGGCAAACTTAATCGGACTTATCAAATAGTGTGATCATGAGGGTGCTTTTGACAATAAGAGACAATGAGCAGTTCAACCACAAAAAAAATATTATTTTCTTTCCCGTTGTTATGTTTACTTTATGCAAAAAAAAAAAACAAAAAAACAAAAAAAAGGGGAACTAAAGCGGTGCCTAGTTGATGGCTAGGCGGGTAGTTATAGGATACTTGTGCCTTGCGGGAGACCCAAGCGTCACATAATTCTGACTACCCTTTGTCGCAATATTTATGCCCTGCAGCAATATTGTTTTCTTTTATGTTGTTATGCTTAATTTATGTTTAATTTATGCAAAAATGGGAGAACCGCTCACTTGCCGCTTATGTCTCTTGCGTAAAACCCTAAGGTGAGTAGTCACCCACACTCAACTTACACAATAGATTGGTGAAAATTTGATTTTTTTTGGAAGACTCAAGGCTAGTTGACACTTTGACGAAATTCTTTACAAAATCGTGGAAAGTGTGGAAAAGAACGGGCAAATAAAATTGACTCTGCATGTTGTTTAATAAAGAGAAGCTAGAGTCCTTAAAGTCGAAATTGAAATCCTTAGGACCAAGTGTTACACAAACTCGTCTAAAGGGTACTTAAGAGTTCAATCCTTTGAAAATAAATTACGATGACCATTTGCATTGTCTTGAAGTGTGAAAACCATACTTGCACAATTAATCAGTTTCTCAAATCTTGCAATCATTTAGGAAGTTTGAGTTCAAATTTTGATATTATCCAAGTGTTCATAATTCCGCATATAATAAATAAAAAAGAAAGAGGGCAATTGCATCATTTAGGACCATTTAATCCATATAGAAGGCAATTGCATTATTTGATCAAAATCTTGACCAAATAATCAACACAAAATTTCAAGATGATCATGATAATTGGTAAACAAACAAAAGAAATTTAAAAGGGATTCAGCAAAATAGTGTGAGATGGAGTTGCTTGAGACATTAAGCATGTATTGCTTAATGTTTCGCGTGAAATTTGCTTAGTCTCGCACTCAATTTATATAACAAATCGGCAAATAGTGTGAGATGGAGTTGCTTGAGACATTAAGCATGTATTGCTTAATGTTTCGCGTGAAATTTGCTTAGTCTCGCACTCGACTTATATAACAAATCGGTAAATAGTGTGAGATGGAGTTGCTTGAGACATTAAGCATGTATTGCTTAATGTTTCGCGTGAAATTTGCTTAGTCTCGCACTCAACTTATATAACAAATCGACAAATAGTGTGAGATGGAGTTGCTTGAGACATTAAGCATGTATTGCTTAATGTTTCGCGTGAAATTTTCTTAGTCTCATACTCAACTTACACAGATAAATTGGTTAAGATCGTGGTTGACATCTGACCAAACTAAACACCAAAATTCAAACTTAAACACTTAAAATTGTGTGTTATAGTCTATCTTGTAGAAATCTGGTACTGTGTTGCCCTCTCTTTGTTTTGCAGACACCCAAAAAAAAAATGAAAGAAGAAGAAAATTTAAAAATATATATATATAAATAAAAAATATAAAAAATATATATATATAATAAAAATAAAATAAAATAAAAAGGGAACTTAAAAAAATATAAATAAATAAAAAAAAGAAGAAAGGAAAAAACTGAACTTTAAAAAAAAAGAAAAAAAAAAAGAAACTTACAATTAATAAATAAAGAAATAAATAAATAAAAATGAACTAAAAAAAAGAAAGAAAAGAAGAAGAGAAGAAAAATAAAGAAAGGAATAAAATTTTGAAACCGAAATCAGAGAACCAAGTTAGAAATAAAAAATATATATAAAGAAAGGAATAAAATCTTGAAATTGAAATCGGAAAACTAAGTTAGAAATAAAAAAATAGAAGAAAAAGAATGAAAATATAAACACAAAAAAAAAATGTAGAAGGAAAGTGGAATAAGAAAGGAAGTGAAATAAAGAGGAAGAAAGAAAAGAGAAGAATAAATAAAGAAAGATCAGAGGCTCATCAACAAAGTCAAGGTAAAATTGAAATTAAAACTAAATTCATATTCGAAAAACCAAATAAAATCCAAGAAGTCAAATAAAATTGAAATCAAAATTGAAAACCAACCTCTAAAATAAAAAAAAGAGAAAGATAAAATGGATTGAGGTTCTTCTCATCAAAGAAATAAAGTGCCAAAATCAAAGTTAAAATCTGAAAGTTAAAAGTTTTGAAATGAAAAACGAAGTCTTAAATTGTAAAATTGCACGTCCTTAGAAGAAATGTGCAAGAAAAATCAAAATCAAACCAAAGAAATGAAACTTGAAATTGCAAAACTCAAATTTTGAAAGAAAACTCAAATTTAAAAAAAAATAAAAAAAATCAAACTCAAAGAAGTAAAAATTAAACTTGAAATTGCAAAACTCAAATTTTGAAAAAAGGGTCAAAATCAAACTCAAGGAAATTAAAAATGAAAATTAAAATTACAAAACTCAAATTTTGAAAGAAAACTCAAATTTAAAAAAAAAATAAAAAAAAAATCAAACTCAAAGAAGTAAAAATTAAACTTGAAATTGCAAAACTCAAATTTTGAAAAAAAAAGGTCAAAATCAAACTCGAGGAAAATAAAAATGAAACTTAAAATTACAAAACTCAAATTTTGAAAGGAAGGAAATATCAAAAACACACTCAAAGAAATGAAAAATGAAACTTCAAATTACAAAACTCAAATTTTGAAAGAAAGAAATCTCAAAACAAAATCAAAGAAATGAAAATTGAAACTTGAAATTACAAAATTCAAATTTTGAAAGAAAGAAACCTCAAAAGAAAGTGTTCGTAGATGCTAAGTTGGTTGAGTGCATCACGCTTAATATCTAGAAGAAGGAAAGACACAAAAGAACCTCAATGTTCTAGTCTTTAAATATCGACCTCAATGTCGAAAAGGCAATAAAGAACCTCAATGTTCATGCCTTCTCTATCGACCTCAATGTCGAAGAGACAAAAGAGAACTCCAATGTTCTAAGTTTTCAAATGTTCAAAGGTTCAAAGTTTTCAAATATCGACTCAAATGTCAAAAGGGCACAAAAGAACCCTCAATGTTCTAGTCCTTAAATATCGATCTCAATGTCGAAAAGGCAACAAAGAACCTCAATGTTCATGCCTTCTCTATCGACCTCAATGTCGAAGAGACAAAAGAGAACTTTAATGTTCTAAGTTTTCAAATGTCCTAAGTTTTCAAATATCGACCTCAATGTCGAAAAGGCAATAAAGAACCTCAATGTTCATACCTTCTCTATCGACCCTAATGTCGAAGAGACAAAAGAGAACTTCAATGTTCTAAGTTTTCAAATGTTCAAAGGTTCAAAGTTTTCAAATATCGACCTCAATGTTGAAAAGGCAACAAAGAACCTCAATGTTCATGCCTTCTCTATCGACCTCAATGTCGAAGAGACAAAAGAGAACTTTAATGTTCTAAGTTTTCCAATGTCCAAAGTTTTCAAATGTCCTAAGTTTTTAAATATCGACCTCAATGTCGAAAAGGCAACAAAGAACCTCAATGTTCATGCCTTCTCTATCGACCTCAATGTCGAAGAGACAAAAGAGAACTTTAATGTTCTAAGTTTTCCAATGTCCAAAGTTTTCAAATGTCCTAAATTTTCAAATATCGACCTCAATGTCGAAAAGGCAACAAAGAACCTCAATGTTCATGCCTTCTCTATCGACCTCAATGTCGAAGAGACAAAAGAGAACTTCAATGTTCTAAGTTTTCAAATGTTCAAAAGTTCAAATTTTTCAAATGTTTAAAGTTTTCAAATATCGACCTCAATGTCGAAGAGCCAAAAGAGAACTTCAATGTTCTAAGTTTTCAAATGTTCAAAAGTTCAAAGTTTTCAAATGTTTAAAGTTTTCAAATATCGACCTCAATGTCGAAGAGCCAAAAGAGAACTTCAATGTTCTAAGTTTTCAAATATCGACCACAATGTCGAAAAGGCAACAAAGAACCTCAATGTTCGTGCCTTCTCTATCGACCTCAATGTCGAAGAGCCAAAAGAGAACTTCATTGTTCTAAGTTTTCAAATGTTCAAAGGTTTCAAATGTTCTAAGTTTTCAAGTATCGACCTCAATGTCGAAAAGGCAACAAAGAACCTCAATGTTCATGCCTTCTCAATCGACCTCAATGTCGAAGAGACAAAAGAGAACTTCAATGTTCTAAGTTTTCAAATATCGACCTCAATGTCGAAAAGGCAACAAAGAACCTCAATGTTCATGCCTTCTCTATCGACCTCAATGTCGAAGAGACAAAAGAGAACTTCAATGTTCTAAGTTTTCAAATGTTCAAAAGTTCAAAGTTTTCAAATGTTTAAAGTTTTCAAATATCGACCTCAATGTCGAAGAGCCAAAAGAGAACTTCAATGTTCTAAGTTTTCAAATATCGACCACAATGTCGAAAAGACAACAAAGAACCTCAATGTTCGTGCCTTCTCTATCGACCTCAATGTCGAAGAGCCAAAAGAGAACTTCATTGTTCTAAGTTTTCAAATGTTCAAAGGTTTCAAATGTCTAAGTTTTCAAGTATCGACCTCAATGTCGAAAAGGCAATAAAGAACCTCAATGTTCATGCCTTCTCTATCGACCTCAATGTCGAAGAAACACAAGAGAACCCTCAATGTTCTAGTCCTTAAACATCGACCCCAAATGTCGAAAAGACACAAAAGAACTATCAATGTTCTAGTCTTCAAATATTGACCTAAATGTCAATTCCTAACTATGTGAAACTTCTTCTAAAAAGACTAGATGTACAAGAGTCTAGACCTATAGAAATTCCACAACCGAAAAAAAACAATAACACCTTCAAAACCTCGATCCAACAAAAATCATACCCAAAACCAAGACACCCTAAAAAACCAATAAATCCCTCAATAAAGCCTTCAATAAACCTCTTAATAAAAGAGCCTCCATAAACTATTGATAAACCAAGACAAAATACCCAAACTCAACAAAAAACCATATCCAAAAACCAAAAATACCTTAAGTTTAATAAAGACCTAGATAAACCTTTCAACGAAGACCTCAACAAAGGACATGGACCTCCTAGATTCACTGTGTCACCACCATTCGCATCACCAAATTCGTTGCAAGAAAGGATCACCAAATCAACCATGATGGGACAATAGTCAATGCTCAATCACACCGGAGGCAAAGTCCAGGATTGAGTCGCACTGAGTCAATGCCGGGGCAGCTGATCAAAATCAGAGCAATTCAACATCAAAACAAAGGTTTATGATGGAGCGGTGAAAATTGGTTGGAGATGAAGGAGAGAAGTCTGACCTGAGTGAAATTGTAGCTTGTCGGAGGAGCTGCACAATCTGGTGTCTAACCCATCATCTACTTATGAGGAGAAAAGAGAAATGACCATGGGATGATGATAACAAAGAACAAGAGGCAATAGTTGCTGAGAGGAGAAAAGGTGAAGTGTTAAGATGCATACCAGTAGTCGTTGCGAGATGAGATGCTGTGCGAAAATAGGAGGAGGTAAGAGGCTCTCTGTTGTCCGAACAGAAAATGAGAGTTGCTGTGCGAAAATAGAAAGAGGCGGAGGGTTTTACTGAACGAATAAAAAAAGAGAGAGGAGATGGAACGGTTACCGTCTGATTAAGACCCGACAGACAGATCTAATCAAGGAAGTGAAATATTATCCATGTGCTAAACCCCCCCCCTCAAAACCCATTCGGCAATAGGCCAGGTCGAGACCAATGAGGATCCAATTGAAGGTTGATCTTCTGTGGCGAGAACCGTGAAGCTCATTGTGTGGCATGCATCAAAACCCAAAGAAAAATGATTCAAATACAAAGAAAGTAGCCAAAACCTCTACAAAAGATACCACCAGAATCAGTTGTTCCCATCCTAGAGCTGTCACAACTAATTCTGGTGGGGGGCATTTGTTTGACCCTAAATTTTGATGCCAATTGATAGATTTTAATAATTTCACAAATACCGAATAAATCAGATAAACCTTCGATCAACCACGAAAAATACCAAACAAGCTCCAAAAATTCCACAAAAATACCCAAAAAATTCCCAAGATTTATAGGAAATTATGGAGGCATCAAAACCCCAAAACCATCAACTAAAACCTCCAATTTTTCATAAAACCCCCTAGAAGTCCACAAAATAAATAAAATAAATAGGAGGGTGATTTTGCAAAATAAATGATACCACTGGGTTCTCTATATTTTTTTGAGATGCCACATGAAATTTGAGGTGAAAAAGACAAGAGAAAGGGGTCCAAATAATTTATTTTGGATCAGCAGCCTCAAAAATACAATTAAAAGTGAATAAATGGAGATGTGCAGCTCAAAGAAAATGGAGAGGAAAGTAAGCACGGGATTTGAAATCCCTTCCTGTAGAACATCTTGGGTAGACCTGGTGTATGAACCGAAAGGCCATTCCTATGTTTTCTTTGCGTTGGTCTACCGAAAAACAGGAGCACGGAAAAGATGCTGGAGGAGCCTTCTCTCCCAACTGCTTCTGTTAAAAAAGGAAGGATCGAAGGAAAAAAGGGGAGGGGTGAATTGGAAAATTTTCGGGAGAGCGAATTGGGATCTTTTCGGAGGAGAAATTGGGGGGCTTCGAGAGAAAATTGGGAGAAATTGGCGAGAGCAAAGTGGAGCTGAAGCGAAGCACGACGGAGCTCAGGCGATCGGACCTCCATTGAAGACAATATCTTGAGAGAGAGAGAGAGGATTAGGTTAGCTACTTGTAATAGGTGAGAGAGAGAATTTCGAGTGCTGTTTAGGCGTTAGAAGAGAGGAGACCAAGCAATTGTGCACGAATTCTAGATAAAAAAGGTAAAATCTGTTGTATTCTGATGACGATTGTGCAATGAATTGATTGATTTTGTGCTTGATTTCACAATTTCTTGCCTTTCTGGATCCGATTCTTCTTGACGAAATTGTGATGGCTATTAATCGAACTAATCCTTTTGCTTCTTGATTCCCTTATGTATACTGGAAATTTTAGACATAGAGTAGATTTAATTGATGGTTAGCTTTACGATTATGTATAGAATCTGGGTGAATTGTGTTAATCGTGACATTTGAGTATAACCTTGATTTGATCTGTTCTTGTCAGAATCGTAAGCTGATTGTTTCTTGCTTGAATAGGTCTAGATTTGATAAAGCGCAATATCTTGTTATTCATGTTAATTACCATTTGAATATGTGTGTGAATCAGTTAGATGAAGTTTCATTGAGGCCAATTACTTGCAAGTCTAAGTTAGTCAGAATTTAATTGAAAGTTTCTCAAAATTGACATGAGGTGCAATTAAGTCAGTTGTTGTGGCATTATGTTCAAATTAAACATGATTAGGCTTTGAGGCATCAAATATGAAATTGTGTTTGTCTTATAAATAGAGGAATTGGCATAGTCAGGTCACATAGGTACATTAAAGTAGCACTGGCTATTGAATGTCATTATATCTTTCATTTCTCACCTAATGTCACAAGATAGAATGCCATTCTGTCTTTCCCTGCTATCAACCATCAAAGTCTGACTGAGACGCCGTCTCATACAGTCAGATTTTGATGAGAAGTAAAAGGAAAATTAACACAAAAACAAGGGGAGATGCTGTCAAAATTTCCCCAGAATTTGTGTGTGATTGAAATAATGAATAAGTTAGTTCTTCAGGGGGTCTATTGTGGAAAAATGTAAAATCTCATATCCTAATACTGTCTCCTTTCTTTAAATAATGTCATATGAGATAATTATTTTGTTCAGCAATGGTCTTGTTGCAACCTGACATACTTTTGTGTATTTAAGTATTGGATCTTTACGTTAAGTGTATACATCTTTCATCTCTCTGGACATTAGTCATAAGAAATATAAAAAAAATACTTTTTCCTAACATTTATTGACTTCCACATATTTAAATCCTGTGTAAATTGAAGTATGATGCTAAGTAGAGTGTTAAATATTAAATGATAGTGTGTACAGTACCTTTATGAAAGCAAGGACGGTTATGCATAAAAAGGATATTTCAAAGCACAGAATATGTTCTTAAAGTTCTGGATGTTTGATGTACATAGGTCAATACCCGTGAGAATGGCAATTAGTTGTGTTTAGAAGTAAAAACATGTCTGAATGTTTATTTTAATGTGTTGAAAGGTGGCATAAATCATGTAGTGTGTAACAGACTTATAGCTAATAAAGGTGGGTTTGCTTCATTTGTGAAAAGGATAGAATTATGGACCTATATGTAAAATTGCCTCAATAATAGCATGGACAGCTTTAACATGGTGCCTATGACTGTGCAAAATTAATTTTTTCTCATTTTAGAGGTTTTATCATCAAGTGAAACAGCAATTGAGATTGTGTTCTAGGGGTATTTCTGGAAACCCTTTAGAAAACTCATGTTAGGCAATTTATGGTCTGATGATATCTCTGTGTGCACAGTGTGGCGTAGCCCTATTAAATTCTGTGATTTCTAAAGAAAGTCCAGTTCTGTATATTTGAGGTTTTCTTATTTCCACAAAATTCTAAGTCTTTGCCAATGACATGTCATATCTCATAAAGGGGTATATCTTGAAGAGCGTCAGTGATATGAGTAATTTAGGTAGCCTGAATACCAAATAAATATAAAAATGTATATTTCACTTGGCACATCAAAAGGTAAAGGAATGTGTATATGTTGTTACATTCAATTTCATTTTACTGACTAGTTTTCCTCTTTGTTACAACAGGTACTTACAAGGAATTTGAAGGTTCTAACTTTGTTGCATGTAATAATAGAATTTGTATAATAGGAATTTGACACTATATAAACTTATGAATGCTTTAAGTCAGTTTAGAATTAACCTATTACTTTCCTAAATTGCATGTGCAAGGTTATACACAAGTGCTGTATTGAAGATGTTATAAATGTATAATAACGTTTGGTACCTATGATTTATCTCTATCTGTTGGTGATATGGTGATGTATATTGTATATTAGATCTAAATGGTTTATGGTCTTATATATGTCTAATTTACATTCACGCTTAACACTAAGTTAAATTCATGCTTTAAATTTAATAAAGTAAGATGTCAGAAGCAAATCACTTGCATTGAGTTTTCGGTAATAAAGATTGCAAACCCAATGTTAATCTTATGCCATACTGACTCTATACCCATGTGACAATCTCCTAACTTACCTTCCCATACCAATGTACCGGTTTCTAAACCAAACCAAATCCCTTCTATGCTTATACCGAGGAGTCTTTAGTTGGTACCAAGGCTCTATCATGTATCCTGTACCGTAATTAAATGGGACCCATTAATGTTCAAACCCCTTCTCTCTTGTACCGACTTCTCTCTGTGCCAGCCTTAAAACCCAACTCAACTAATTATATTGGATGGCCATAGATTATACATACACTCAGTCACCCTCTACTGGTACCGAATTAATAAACCCATTCATTAATGCTCAAACTTCTTTCCCCTTGTACCGATACCTTTCTGTATCAGTTTTGAAGCCCAGCTCAGTCACTCATGTTGGATTCTCAGTTGTTAACACCAAAAAGCCGTATACACGCATGATGATTTATTATTGGCACCACAACTTGTTTTGACACTATACTAACACTCTTCCTCCACTAATACCTATACCCATACCCTCCATTTCGTTGCCCCCGTACCAGCATTTCCTGTACCAGTTTATGTGTTGCCGTATACCACCTTTGAACCTAACCCAGTAAGCCCAAAGTCTGACGTTTATCAAATGAAACCCGAAATCAGTAAACCCAAAAGTCAAAAACCCTAAAATCAAAAAATCAAAAGCCCTAAAACACCAACCAAAAAGTCAAATGACAGAAAACACAAAACCAACCTTAGTCAGTTCTCAATTGGGTCCCGTTAATTAGGTCTGGTACCATCAATTGAGTATGGTTTAAGCCAAAAGAATAAACCCCACATAAATACAAAAATCATTTTAGAGACGATTTTCCTAGCCTATTGCATATAATTCTTTAGATCCCTTAATCAGAGGTTCTCGTGAGCGATCACGAGGTAATTAACAATAGGGGCTTGCGCCTATTGGAAAGAAAGGACCCGCAAAATTAAGAAACCCTTTTAAGAAGCGACTCTTGTTTTGGTTCTCTTGTTGTCAAGAGTCTCATACAGAGATCGAACCTTAAGGGGGGTGAATCTAAGGCATTTTCCTTTTCCTCGAGGGAACCCATTCCATCCTTTGAGAGAAACGACGAAAAAGCCCACACACCTCCGAGACTTCATGTCTAGAAAGCCAGAGATCAGCCTCGACATTTATCTCCAGGAGATCAGAAAACTGGAATTTCGAGCACGCCAAAGCTACAGCGAGAGCATCAAATTAGGTTCAAATGAGTTTGTTCTGATGTTACTATTAGATGGTTGTTTTATTTTGGAATACTTCCTCAAATACGAGGATAAGGAAATAGACATCCATTGTGATGTCGGTTGGGGAGGTCCCACGATAATCTCCGATATGTTCTTGCTTGAAAATCAGATTCCTTTCTTTATTATTCACAAGCTAGCTTCAAGTTTTTCAGATTTGAAGTATTGTCAGAGTTGTGAAAATTGTTGCAACCTAGTCTACAACCTGTCCTCACTTCTCCCATACAAAGAGATGTTGACTCACCCATATGTATCTTGCAACAATATCCAACACTTGCTGCACCTCTATTACATTTGCATGGTTCCAAAATCTCAGACTGCACATCTGCATCCTCCTGTGATAAAACGGTCTCCTTCTTGGCTCTGGATGCGGACCCCCCAAGAACCAAGCGAGGGCAAAGCATCTCAAAACTCAATAATAATCCCTTGTGCGGCTGAGCTTCACTATTCTGGTGTAAAGTTCAAGAGAAGCTTGAGTCATCATTTGTTTGACATAACGTTCAACAAGGGCGTTATGGAGATGCCACTGTTGGTCGTCGATAACACTATAAGAACGATATTTACAAATATAGTAGCTTTCGAGCAGAGCCAAATTAATAGGTCAAGGGTATTTACGAGCTATGTGGTGCTGTGGAATATGCTTGTTGACACGGCAAGAGATGTAAGTCTGCTCGAGCAATGCAGCATACTTGAGCTCGTGCAGCATAATGAGGAACAGGCAGCAGATTTCTTCAATCAATTGGCAGATTGTTGGTCGATGGATTATAATGATCATTACTATGCAAACTTGTTTCTTGATCTGCAAAAGTTTTGCTGCTCAAAATGGCATAGCTCCAGGGCCAGACTGATGCAGGATTACTTCAATAATCCTTGGAGTTCTATATCGGTGGTAGCTGGTGTGATACTGCTCGTTCTTACTGTTATACAGACCTTCTATGCAGTCTATCCTAGCGGGAATAATTGTAACTGTCATTGATGCTTGCATAGAATCGTTAAACTTAATATTTTGGGTGATCGTAACTTTGATGTTTGATCTCCTTTATTAGATTGCTTATTTCTATTATTTCTGTTTTGTGCAATTAGAAAATGTATGATCGGAATGTATATATTTGGCATATCATATCAGAAGTTCAAAACTTCAAATGTCATTTTTTATGATCTAAGGACATGAAATGTTACTAAAATAATTTAAAATACTCATCTAGTGTTCAAACTGAGTTTTAATTGAGCTTTATATATAAGCTTTAACTACAAATATAATTTGACAATTAAAATATGTATGATCTGAATGTTATATATTTGGTATCTTAGTATCATATCCGGAGTTTGAATGCCAATTTTTATAATAAACAGGTGAGAATTAATTTTTCAGCTTATTCAGTGCTTAAAATGAGTTTTAAATATATTTACAAACTCTAAATATAAATATAATTTTATAATTAGATTATATAATACATGAATAATTTTTTGTATCAAATTAAAAGTTCAAATTTAAAATTTTTGTGATCTACGGATTCCAAATGTTCCAAGAATTGTATTTGAAATGCTCGACAGGCGCTAAACATGAGCTTTCAATATATTTAGAAGCTATAAATACAAACATAATTCAACGATTAAAATATGTAAGATCTGAATATTATTGATATCATATTCGGACTTGAAATTTTAACTTTCGTCGTCTATGGACTTGAAATGTGGCTTATATATGATCACTTACAGTAATGCTCAACATGTACCCAAAACTAGTTTTAAATATAATTTATAAATACTAAATATTAATATAATTTAATAATTAAAATATTTAAATCATAAATGTTTTTGATATCATATGTGGAGTTTAAATGTTATTTTTTGTGATTTAGAGACTTCAAATGTGCTAGAATTGCTTAAAGTTCTTAACATAATATATATAAGGACAAACTTATATTAGTTTTCTTAGTCAGGCATGAGAAAGAGCTTTTCCATAATTGTTATATACCCAAAAAGAAAATTTATTAGTCCAAATAACTTTGAACGATAATTTACTTACATTATATAGTAAATAATTCTGTAAAATTTTATTTATGGAACATTTTTATGATTTAGTAATTATCAGTATGTATATTATATATTTTTTGGATAACGAGGAAAACAAATATATTGCATATTATGATATTACATGCATATTATTATAGAAAATAGTACTACTTTTATTTGTTTGCTATTGATAGTGTTAGAATAGCATTATATAAATTATCATTTATCGAATAATTATTTTATGACATTAGTCAGTTATCCCGCATTGTTAAAAAACATTGACGGCTATGGCAAGTTATAGTGAAAATTAAATCTTAATGGCTAGAAGTAAGATACAATAAAACTATAAAACTAATTAATTACTTATGAATATTGTTAAAAAAAAATAAAAGTATCTTCACCTAACCCAAATTGCGACCGTTGACACCTCTCACGGATGGTGAAACGGCCCACACTCTGTTTTGCAGTTTAATGTCTTCTCGTACTTTATTAGTGTGATGATTCTTAGATTTAAGGGACCAATTCGATATATGCCACTCCAAAAATCTGAAATTCGAGATATGTCATCGCAAAACAACTAATTAATTTTATACCACTACAAAACAATAATAATTAGTTTTATGCCATAGGTTGATTAAAATGACCATGTTGTCCTTTTAAATATGCCAATACTAAACATTATTTGTTTTTTTTTAGGTGCGCCCGTAGGCAACAAATCCACTAAAAAATTGTAAAACAATACATATATATTACACTGCATTTGAAAATCAATCTCTAAAACATTTCTAAAAAAAAATCCGTGACTACTAGCCAAACCTTCATCTAAGCTGCAACCCTACAGAAAAAAAAGATACTGGTAAACAAAAAATAAAACTAAAACAAAATACTGGTAAGCTAAAACTAAAAATAGAAACCTAGTAAAACAAAGACCTGAACGGCTGAACATGCAAACATTGCTGGAAAACTTAAAAAAAAAAAAAGATGAATTTCCAACATTTCTAGTTCCACCAATCAGATGCATTTACAAGACTTCTAGTCCTCTAATTGTCACAAAAAAATGGATACTTTCCGACTTATAAACAGAAAAATAACGAAAGAGGAGAGCGAATTCAATTAAAGACAATTCACATATATAAAATGGTTAAAAAAATCAGGTCAAATTAAAAAAAAATCAAAATAGAAAGAAGAAGGATAATAGAATGACAAAAACAAAAACAAAAGGAGAAAGAAAAAAATAGTACAGATGAGGTAAATGGAGAGAACGACAAAACAAAATGAAAAGGAAATTCTTAGCTTCACTAAGGGTTCAGTTTTCGAGTCTGTCAGAGTTGGAGACTTAGAGGTGGCTCAGAGTTTCATAGCTTCACTAAGGACACGTCTCTCCTTTTTAGCGGCGAAGTCTGTCCCGACGAGTCGCGCCCCGCCGTCGCTGTTATGTGTGCGCAAACCTCTATCGGCTCCACAACATCAAAAGGGGGAAATGGAGAAATGAAGGGAACATGATTTTTTTTCCCTTTTTTTTTATCGATTACATATGCTTATTCCAATAAGGGTATTTTAGGAATTATCAAAAAACTTGACAGCATAAAATTATAAGAAAATATTTTTAGTATGTTTTAAATGAAGATAGTGGTATAAAACTAATTTGTGTTGTTTTGTTATGGCATATATTCAATTATTTGTTTTATGATGACATATTTAGAATTAGATTGTTTTGGAGAGGTATAAAACCAATTTTCTCTAGATTTAAACTTCGTAGTTTTTTTCACGACACATCTTCACACTGAGCATTCCAAAAAAGATAATATTCTGTCTAATAAAACTATTTTAATTTCTTAATAGCGAAATTTCTCTTTGTGCTCTGTTCCTGTTCGGTTCAGTACTTTTATCATTGAGATACTAGACCACGTGAAGTAGCGATGATTATATTCCGTATGGGACTTCATTAATTAAAAGTAAACATGGGCAGTGGTCATCAAGACTGTCGGACCTCACTCAACTTATAAATTATAATTGTGCTTTTTCGAATAAAGTGCTTTTATTAATTGCACCATGCATGTTTTCTATTATCAATCTTCTATTATTACTTTTTCTCATATAATATTTTTTTGCCAACAGCTGTGCCTTAATAAACAAAGAAAATGAGACGATAATAGCAGGGTATATAACCTTACAAAATCAAAAAACAATAAGAAACCACATTTCATCAGTCGAGCTAAAATTCACCGCATTTGAAAAGGGAAAAAAAAATTGGTTTGCTTAAAGCTTTTCCGGATTGAGTTTATGTTAGAAGTTAGAACTATATATTATATTATTGGGACCAGAGACTGAATTGACACACTGATCGGAGCAGTCTGCTCTAAACACCTCTTACTTAGTTCAAGAACAGGCATTCTAGTTCTTTTATTTATGTTAAAGTTGATTTTCTTTTTTTCTTTTATGCCCTTAATGTATGCATTAGTTCAAAATCTTTAAAAAATTCCAAAATTATATCTCAAACTTACAGCTGATCCAAGAAAAGCCAACCTGCTGTATAGTTTGATTTTTTTTTCTCTCTCTCTAAGATTGATTGGAAGAAGGAAGAAGGAAGAAGACCCAAATTTATTATAAACAATTCAAACTCTTCACAAAGTTACACGCTTCCCAATATTTTTTCCCACTTCTTTCCTTCTTCCCTTCTTCACACATCTATCCAAACGGAGCCTAAAAGAAGAAAAGAAAAAATTTCAGTAATTTAGGGTGCGTTTGGATATGTGTGGGAAGAAGGGAAGAAGAGAAGAAGTGGGAAGAAGTATTGGGAAGTGTATAACTTTGTGAAGAGTTTGGATTATTTATAATTTTTTTTCTTCTTCTTCCTTGTTCTTTTTCTTTCTTCCAACGATCCAAACGCAACCTTATATAGGTAATTTATAATATATGTACATGTAAGCCCCAAACATTGCATAGCTGCTCCAGAAAAGTCTAAGGGGGCGTTTGTTTGTGTAGTAAGGGGTTGCATAAGTTAAGGATGCTTAAATATTTATGTAGTGTTATGTAATAGATGTTTGGTTGTGTAGTAAGGATGACTAAATTAATACATGCATATATTCATGTCAAAAGACTAAAATGCCCTTATATTAATGCCTTTAATTAATTATTATTCTTAAATTATTATTATTAATAATTAATATTACTTGTTAAATATTATTAATTATAATAATTAATCTTTATTTTTAATTATGATTTTTAAACAAGTATTGTTGCTTATTAAATATTATTATTTATTTATTTATTAATATTATTTACTTGTTAATTATTAATTATTATAAAAATTAATTATTAATACTTTTTAATTAATTAGTTATTATTATTAATAATTAATATTACTTGTAAAAATATTATTAATTATTATTATTTATTAATTGTAATAATTAATATTTATTATTAATTATGATTTTTAATAGTTATTTTTACTTGTTAAATATTATTATTTATTAATTATTTGTTAATTATTAAATAATATTATTAATTATTTCTAAGGGATATTGTTGGGAAAAACAATTAAAGGGGACCATGTATAATTTATGCAAACTATTTTAGTTGCATAAGTTATGTACCCTTAAGGCATCTTATGTAAGAGGTGTTTGGTGACTAAAGAGTGCATAACTTAAGTTATGCACCCTTTAAGTCACAAACAAACGGGATCTAATTGATCAATATTTAGATTTTTTCAGTTAAAGACAAGAAAATAATATACAATGATTATCTTTCTTGACAGCTTCTGTCAAGTTTTTGAAAAAATAAAAACATAAACGAAGAAAATCATGTTCTACATGTGATGCCGAGAAGTTCGATCTGATTCCACATGTGAGCATATAAGTAAAATAAATAAATAAATAAATAAATAAAAAGATTATGTCATCGGTTGGAGGAATATGTGGTACAATGCTTACCTAGGATAGGTATTACCTGGGTAAGAGAATGCATATGATATGATCGATGAGTCAGACGAGATTAAACAAACCCTGGCCTGTTTGAGGTGGGTCTGCGTTTGGTAAGCAGATGGATGTACAGTATTGCACATATATACACATTAATTATGAGTATGTTACCGTACTATATGTTGCTCGGATTTTTTCTTTTTTGTGAGTATCTCTGGGTGCGTTTGGATCGTTGGAAGAAAGAAAAAGAAGAAGGAAGAAGAAGAAAAAAAATTATAAACAATCCAAACTCTTCACAAAGTTACTCACTTCCCAATATTTCTTCACACTTCTTCCCTTCTTCCCTTCTTCCCACACCTATCCAAACGCACCCTTCTGGTATATATTTTGTTATACATTCAAAACCTTCATTTTCATTTTCATTTAAAAAAAAACAACAACAACCATAATATATTGAGGACAAAACGATGAGCAATTAATATCAAATTGAGACTCAATATAAAATTGAAAATCATAGAGATTTTACAAATCACATAATTGTTGTGCATAAATATCAATCACAGCTACAATTACTGTCGGAGTAGACAGTATAGTAGGTCTGTATAACAGTGAGAATGAGCAGGATCACAGCAGCTACCACAGATATAGAACTCCAAGGATTGTTAAAGTAATCCTGCATCAGTCTAGCCCTGGACCTATTCCAAGTTGAGCTGCAATATGTTTGCAGATCTAGAAACAAGTTTGCATAGTAGTGGTCATCGTAATCCATCGTCCAACAATCAGCTAATTCATTGAAAAAATCGGCTGCTTGTTCCTCGTTATGTTGCACGAGCTCAAGGATGCCACAGTGCTCGAGTAGACTCACATCGCTTGCCGTGTCGACGAGCATATTCCACAGCACCACATAGCTAGTAAATATCCTCAACTTGCTAATTTGGCTCTGCTCAAAAGCTACGATGTTTGTAAATATGGTTCTTATAGTGTTATCGACCACCAAAAGCGGCATCTCCATAACGCCCTTGTTAAACGTTATGTCAAACAAATGGGGACTCGAGTTTCTCTTGAACTTCACACCAGAATCATGAAGCTCAGCTGCACATGGGATTATTACTGAGGAGCTTTGAGACACTTTGCCCTGTCTTGGTTGCTGGGGAACCCGCATCCAGAGCCATGAAAGGGATCGTTTCATCGCGGGATGATGTGGATGTTCTGTATGCGATTTGGGAATCAAGCAAATGTAATATAGGTGGAGTAAATGGTGGATCTTATTACAAGATACCTCTGGAGGCATCAGCATCTCTTGATAAGGGAGAAGTGATGCCAAATTCTGAACCAGGTCGCAACCATCTTCACAACTCTTGCAATCCTTTAGATCAGATAAAAGTGAAGCTAGCTTATGAATAATGAAGAAAGGGATCTGGTTCTCAAGCAAGAACAGATCAGAGATTATTGTAGGACCTCCCCAACCGACATCACAAAGGACGTCAGTTTCTTTATCCTCGTATTTGAGGAAGTACTCCAGAATAAAACAACCATCCAAGAGCAACATCAGAACAAAATCGTTACTACCTAAATTTATGCTCTCGTTGTAGCACTGGCGTGCCTGAGGCTCCAATTTTCTGATCTCCTGAAGATAGATGTCGAGGCCGATCTCTGGCTTTCGGGACATGAAGTCTCGGAGGCACCACCACTTATGTTCCTCCATGGCTCGGAGCTCCTCTCTGCCATGGTAGTATGGCCCGATCGAGACCATCCTTGGCTCGTATAGAGTTCTTTTCTTCTCTCGAAAGGAGGCGGGGACGCGATAAATAGTGACTGGTTGGTTTGTGTGGGGTTTTCCAGGCAAATCTCTCAGCCGTTTCTGTACGAGCATCTGCAGGTTATCTGTTGACTGTGCTTTTTCTTCATCATCGGATTGTGTTTCTTTCGGTATGCTGGTAGATCTCGATGATGTCGACAGATCTGATTCAAAGGACGGTACACTCCTCACAGAATCAGAATCAGGAGTTTGGTTGAAGTTTTTCTCGGAGGAAGGTTCCATAAGTTGTGAAGGCTCAATTGGCTCACAGATCCCCTTCATTTTGATTTTCTTTCTGGTTTTTGGAGAGTACATGAGGTGATGAGGAAAGTGTTTTTAGTTTGTTAAAACTTAAAACAGTCCTTCTTATGGTCAACGCAATAAGCTTCAGAACAAACCACTTCAATCACTCCGGCAATTTTTAAATGAAATAAAAGCAACAAGTTTGGCAGTGGTGGCCACGGTCAATTAAAAACATTGGAAATGAGAAAATTTAGAGATCAACAACGTGCTTTTATTCGTTGCCAGAAATGACAAAGCAACTAATCATTTTTTATTATATAAGGTTAAATAAGAAAGGCACCTCATAATATCTTGCTGAATGCTGGCGGACATGTTAGTAGGGCTGTCAATTTTATGCTGTTTCGAACGTTTACGTTTCGTTCCATCCAAAACAGAGTGAAAACGGCACAAAATTTGTTTACGTTTTATTCAGCGAAACAGAAACGAAAACGATATAGATTTCGTTGGTAAGAACGAAACGCAAACAAAATCATGGGCTTTCGTTCCGTCGGCCCACTAATTTATGTGTGTAGAATACTTTGAATTGTAGAGGAGATACTCGAGGCTGCCTCTGTCTCTCTCTTCTCTCCTAACTAGTATTCTAAATACGTGCCGTGTCATGTCGTGTCGTGTCTAAATATTTCACGTGGCGTGTCGTGTCGTGTCTAAATCCTAAGAGATGGACACGACACGTCTAAGGGTATTCCACGCCTCGTGTCCTCGTGTCGTGACGTGTTCAGACACGTTTAACTTTTTGACATAAATATAATTTATTTATGAAATTTAAAAATTATGTTTAATAAAATACGTCAAAAATTAATAAAGTAGGCATGTTACCATTGAATTAAAATATACATTAATTTTTTATTTTAATTTTGATGTCAAAAAATATTTTAAATTTTATAGTAATCCTTCTTTTTTTCTGGGCTTGGAAACGGCTATGTTTGAGAAAACATATACGAAGTTACTACCTTAAAATTATGTTAGTATACTTTTCAAACTAATAAAATTAAAATATGAAAATAAATTAAATTAAATTAAACTAAAATTAATTATATTTCCATCATCTACTAATGAATATTGGGAATTTGAGAGTACAAGAGCCATAAAAAAATATTTTAATTTTTTGAGACAATGAATAATTTATACTATCCTTATCAAAACAATACAAGATATGAAAAAAATTGTTTGATTCTTTTTAAGACAAATCACAAATAAATTTTTATCTTTAATTGATGCATGGCTCTGGACCCTTCTACATTTTTTTTGATTTAATTATTGAATCACCTAATTGTATTGTAATCTTTTTATTTCTAATTCAAACAATTTACAAGTATTTTATTCAGAAATAAGTCTATTAATAATAATTGATTTATGATTAAATGTATCTTTGGCAATATTTATGGAAAAAATATAACAGTATGTACATAATTGGAAAATCCATTGTATTTCTATGACGCTTAATGTGCGTCTCCTTTTCGTATTTGGCGTGTATGTAATACGTGCCGTGTCTTTCGTGTCGTGTCGTGTCGTGTCTGGAAAATTCACATGATGTATCATTTCGTGTCTATTTCATCAAAGTTGGACACAACACGCTTAAGGACACGACACGCCAAGTTCTCGTGTCGTATTCGTGTATGTATCTTGTCGTGTCGTACCACCTCCGTGCCGTGTTCGGACACACCGTGTTTTTTTTACAACACTACTCCTAACCTAGAGCCGCGTAGCTCTATCTCTCTTTTTTTTCTCCATCCCTTCCTTCGACGAGACCTCCGACCTCGCTCTCTTCCGCTGTGCCATCCTCTCCTCCAACTCCTCCTTCGCCTCTGCTACCTCTCTCTGCCTCCCCCACTCTCCATCCTCCCAGAATCGCATTCTTCTTCCTCACCAATACCCCTTTCCACTTCGCTCCTCACTGGCAATGTTTCTTCCGCAGCCAATCTCACATTTTCAATATTTCTGTTCAGTTTATTTGCTCATTTTTACTTTTTTGTATGTGTCCACATTGTTTGTTACATCTGTTCAATTTATTTTCTATTTATGTTCAATTAGTTGTTATATCGGTTTAGTTTAAGAAGGCAGGATAAAGTGTGAGGGAGAGGAAGGAAAAATAGATCACCAAGGAGGAGGGAGGGAAGGAAGAGAGGGCGCTGGCGAGGAAGGAAGGTGCGTTAGGGAGGAAGGGGGCACGAGGGAGGAAAGGCGCATGAGTCAGGGAGAGGCGCCTCACCCAGAAGCGCGAAAAAAAAACGAAAGATAGAGAAGAAGGGAGGGTTGGATGATGCGGATGATTTTTTTTTTTTTTGGAAGGCAGAGGCTCTGAAAAAGAAGTATGGGATAACAACAGTGGTGGAGCTATATTCATCATATGAGGTCAATTGACCCCCTTCTTTTTAAAAAAACGCTACTTGTATATTAAAAATATATACTTACCACATGAAATTTTATATAGATACACTAAATTGAACTCCATAAATAACCACATGATATTTATTGCTGAACTTCATTTATTACTTATTATTCAATTTGGTATGATAATATTAGTATTATGAATTTTTTGAACTCCATAAGAGAAATTCTTAGTTCCACCACTACTAAGCACCGTTTGGATACAGAAAGAAGGAAGAAGGCCCAAATTTATTTAAACAATCCAAACTCTTCACAAAGGCTCCATTTGGATGCGTTGAGAATAAGGTAGGAAGAAGGAAGAAGGGAAGAAATTTATTGAGAAGAGGTAAATTTATTGGGAAGTGTGTAACTTTTGTGAAGAGTTTGGATGGTTAGAAATAAATTTATTGGTAAAAAGTGGTTATTTCTTATTCCTTATTCCGGGAAGAAACCATCCAAATAGAGCCAAAGTTACACACTTTCCAATACTTTTTCTCACTTCTTCCCACACCTATCCAAACGGATAGATAACATTCAATAGATAATTTTGTACTGTAATGGTGGCTCAAATGTTGTTCATATTATGCTTTAAAAACGATGCAATAAATTATATTAGGAAATCATAATGAAACTAAAAATCAAAACCTAATTGACAATGAAACTAAAAAAAAAAAAACTCGAAAATCAGTCTCAAACAAGAGTATTGTCCCAACTAAATCAAATCTTTACCTTCGGTAAAGTTAAGTTCAATTATCTTCAACAAATCGTTTATGGATATAAGCCTCTGTTTGGATGAGAGAAGAAGAAGGAGGAAGAAGGAAGAAGGGAAGAAAAAAAATTTAAATAATCCAAACTTTTCACAAAGTTACATACTTCACAATACTTCTTCTTTTTCCCTTCTTTCCACACCTATCCAAACGGAGCCTAAGAGAATGCACTAAGTACTGGTGAGAATTTAATAAATGCATTCTTTTAAAACACTAAACTTTACAGCTAAAAAGTAAATTAGAGATCTAATGAAAGCCAATGTGGTCCAAGAAAGAATATAAACGCCTAATTAAGCACCTCTAGTTAAGAGAATATAAATGACTAATGGAATGCTATGCACAACAACTCATCAGATACGGCTCTGATTTAGTTGTTTTTGTTTTCGTTTTATTGTTCGCTTTAATTTTACCTTTATTTCTTTTACGTTCTTGTAACTTTTATTCTCTGGCTGAAATTAAATTTTAATTAAAGATGGGGCTTAACCTCTATTTTTGCTTAAAAAAGAACATATTACCTGGGTTAAATGTCTTTTCCAACTTTTTGTGTGCGTTAAAACATCACATCCCATTAATCGATTTTTTAGCATTTACTTCCACTATCCCTTATTATGATAACTGTCATGTGCAATTTTGTCATTCCTTACTATCGCTAAATATAAAGTGAACTCATAAAATAGACAAAGTAAACATATATATAATCAAAATGAACACTTACTAACAAATAAGTATTGTCATCTCTTACTCTGATTTGTATATGCATATTCAATAAAACTTATTTGTTTGTATGTGTTTACTTTGATCATTATATATGTTTATCTTATCTATTTTATGTGTTCATTTTATGTTTAACGATGACAAGTGATGACAAAATTATAGATGACAATAATCAATTTTCCTTATTATATACCTTCTCTATCAGCCTCATCAATCAATACTCAATAGTGAGAAAAAATAAATAACATATTCACTTTGATACTTGTTCAATAGATATAATACCATACCTATATAATTTTTCTGACCCTCAAATCTGGCCACAAATGCCCTTCTTCATATACAATTTTCCCTATAGACTAAGGTCATGTCATCGTTGCGAATAACCAAACTACTCTCGAATAGCGCGAGACTCAAACAACCCTCTTATTCACTGTCCCTTCTTTTTGCCGAACATACCCTAAAATATCCTTCTCCCAATTCTCTTTCTTCGTTCTCCCCTGTTCCCTTTTTCCAGCGTGCTCCCTTTCTCTAAATTTCCATTAAAATTCAATCTTTTCCTCCAATTTAATTTCCCCATTTTTCTATGACCTTTTGGTTGCAACTTCCAAGGAAAAAAATAAAAATAAAAGAGTAGCTAGGAGATAGAAGAAAAACAAGTTTGATATTATGAGGTTGACAAAAAGAAAAAGGGAAACCTAGTAGAGCGTAAGTCTTCCCTGTTTTTGTCAATCATATATAATATAGTATAATATAATAAATTTTTTGTTTCTTGTCTTCCAGTCTAGTTAGATTATTTATTTAATGAGAATGGCTTCAGAAGACTTATCATTAAAACGAATTGCTACAGACATTGATGCAATCTTTTATTCTCTCCAGCCTGTCTTTATTTACAATAATAAGGGTGAGCTCAGCAGAATTATATTTGGGGATCAACCAACGTTCCATAATTAGACAGCATTAACGGCTGTACAGCCTGTAAGGACTTGTTTGGTAGTGCTAAGTTTAGTTTGACATTTGGATCAACGAGCTTACTTACATGTCTTGTATTGCCAAACAACTTTAGGGTCAACGGAATTAGCACTACCTTCATAACTTGACCATATATTTATGCTTTTCTCAAACACCAAAAAAAAAATTTATATCGTATCTGAAGAGAAAAATCTTGATAAGAAACTTTAAAATTTCAAATTTCAAAATTTCAAATTTCAAAATTTTAAATTTCAAATTTTAATTTTTCAAAGTTTCAAATTTTAATTTTCGCCTTTTAAAATTTCAAATTTTGAAAATATCAAGATTTCAAATTTTCGAATTCTAAAATGTCTAAGATTAAAATGAATATTATAATTGAATGCATTCACTTTGATAATTAACTTTAATCTATTATGCCAAACAACAATTACTAACTTTAAATTAGTACTAATTTTTATTAACTTTAACCTTAAACACTAATCTCAAAATACTTAACTTCAATCCTTGATCTCACTAAACTTTGATGTTGTCAAACGACCCTAAGTCTGTAACTAACACGGCATACAATAAATCCAATAAAAAACGACGTTACTACAGGTGGGCCTTTTTAGGCTTTACTATTGTAGCCCGATATCAATTTTGTGGGCTCCACTTTGGGTCCAGAACTGCTCAATAAAATATAAGTTCGTAGACAAGATCTGACATGTCCGGTTTCAATTGACGGTTGAAGCGAACCGACGCCGTTAAAGTCATAGCTCTTTTGAAGTTTTGAGGCGAGTAGACGCCGTTACAAGCGTGATATTACACCAATACCCTCTCCTCCGTTTCACGATCTTATCCACAACGGCGTCTTCGGGCCTTGGAGGCTGCAAATCCTCCATTCATTCATACAATGGAAATTTCCAGTGCTATGTTAAGATAATCGTATAGTTGTATTGGGGTTCTGGTCCTCTCACTGGGCTTGAAACTGGAGAACATTGGCGCAACTCTTAATTTGGGTATCATGGTAAAATTCTTACCTCACTTGTCTAAACTTGCATGTTGTTTTTTTTTAAGGATTACAACGTATAATTTATCTAATGATGCTTAACACATTAAATCTCAAAAAAAAAAAAATTAAAAAACGAGAAACATAACAGAATGCTTCCGATTCCATGACTAAAATGAGTGCAAAAATATATTTGCTGGCGTCAAACTAAAATCTTAGTCGCGAATGACAAATGTATTAGATCGAACACTCTTAAGATGAAAAGTAACAGAATTCTTTCAAAACAAAATTAAATTAACTCATAGTAGAGATTTTTGTGCAATTAATCAGCATTATATAAGAGCATTTAAGTAGATAAATATCCATACTTTTAATTTTCGACAAAGAGAGCTATTGTTAGGACTTAGGAATGACTGTGCTTGACGTCCTTAGCCATACATTAAATAATTTTTACTTGAAATGAATATATTTTTCTAGTTTTCAGATATTACACTTTTCTAGCATACTATTCAAAAAACTAGCGTACTCTTCTAGTTCAGATATTACACTTTTGTAATTTTGTTGATAATAGGACAATTTGTAAACAAAAAGATTTATCTGACAGTTAAAATTTTTGGGATGTATGGAGATCCTTTGAAACAGGTCGGTGGCACTTTATTTGTTTATAATAAAAACGATTTATTTAAAATTTAATAAATCACAAATTTTTAGTTAAATACAAATCCTTCTTATTATCAATTTGATTGTCAACTACAAATCCTTCTAGTGCCACATTTTTTTAGTGCCACAAATGCTACAATTTACTTTTTTATTTTAAATTAAAAAAATTTAAAGTATAATCGTCCGATCCAAACCGTTGATCTTATTCGTTTTAACGACGGATGTTTTGTCCTAAAATTTCATAATTTTTAAAGTTTATTTGATACCTGATCAAGAGGTTGAAAAATGGACATATTAGAATTAATCTATTTCAGTTATTTTGATCCGTTCATTTTTTATCTTTTGATAAAGCATCAAATAAACTTAAAAAATTATAAAATTTTATGATAACTCATCTGTCATTAAAATGAACAAGAACAACGGTTTGGATCGGACGATTATATTTTAAATTTTAAAATTTAAAATAAAAAAATAAAATGTGACATTTGTGATGCTAAAAAGATGTGGTACCAGAACCTTACTCTTTAAATATATATTAACAAAGGAGAGAAAAAGAAGTGAGAGGTATCTAAAGAAACACCAAAGCAAATGAATTGCCTTAATTATTACTCTCCCGCCCCCCCCCCCCCCCAAAAAAAAAAAATTATGCGACTTCCATATAACCGCTTGTTGTTAAGGCAAAATTGGATATAACCCCTCAATCCTTCTTCATTTGGATATAACCGCTCTAATCTTTAAAATCGGATATAACACCCTCAAATCATTTATTGTAAATATAGATAAGCATGCCAATGTATCCCTTTTTTAATTAACTAATTCATTAAAAAATTAGTTTATATTTAAGTAAATTAAAATTATTATGATAATTTTTTATGCCGCTCTAAAATCATTTTTTTTTAAATTAATCCCCTTTTATGATGGTAAGATTGTAAGATAGATAAGGATGCCATTGTATCTTTTTTAAATTAATTAATTCGACAAAACGTGATAATTTTAAAAATAAGGAAAACAAAAGGTTAAATTTGAATAAAGCCTAATTCTTATTTTTTGTAGGTGCCAAAAATAAAGCGTCATTTTTATCAAACCTTTCAAGCTTGCTCGTTACATAAATCGACGTTGAGCCTTGTCGGGTAAAGTGGTCGGTGCGAAATATAATCCAATATTGTTCTCTTCCCGATATAAGACCCACATTAATTCGACCGGTCCCGCCTGTCAGTTGAATCTGTAGAAATTCTCTTATTTTTGTAATTATTTCATTTCTAGAAGGGCAAAATTGGAAATTCTGACTTTGTATGTTCCTAAATTATATTTCATCAGAATTAAATCAAATTAGGATTAAATTCTCTCCTTGTTCGCTCTTGCTTCTTCAATTCTTTTTGCACAGCCTCCCCTCTGTTGGTTTCAATCAACAAAAATTTCCCCCTTCTCTATGGTGAGTGCTCTGCTATTTTTTATTGGTTGGGTGCTCATTAATTGTATCTCTCACTGCTATTTTTTATTGGTTTGATCATTGCTAATTTCTCAATTATTTGGCAAATTTAATGATTAATGCTAATGTGTTTTAGTGTTGATTTAATGTCACTTCTTTTTGCGTTTTTTTTTTTTGTATTGATTTGGTCGTCGTTTTCTCCATAGAAGTAACTTATAGGACGATCCATTTGTGAAATTATTGCAGTATAGGCCGCTTATTTATTTCCCCTTATTGAACAAATTTGGAATATTAGGTCGGATTATATGCTGTCCTACAATGGAATATGCCTCTTATCTAGTTTCTACTTGTAATTGCAAAGTAATTATGAAGTTTTCAATTTCAATTTGGGGATTTATCTGGATCAGTCATAATCTCTTTTATTGTATCGATAGTTCAATACAATACCGTGCTGAGATGAAATTTGACCGTACCAATATAATACTGGTACCAAACATTGCAATCTCTCTTTTATTGCATCATACTGGTACCAAACATTGTAATCCTTGGTTGTTATGTCGTTTTAACTTCTTATTTTTTTGCAATTTATACAGTTTATTGGGTAAAAAGATTTTCCTAAGAGGCGCTAAATTCAAGAATGACGATCACATGGCGGCTCATAGAGAGTTGCTTATTTCACGAAATATTTAACCTTAATTTTCTTAAATTTGTTTGTAATAATTTTGAAGGCGGCTTTGGGAGTGGTGGTTGGCTTTCGATATCCATTCCTTGAATAGCCTGTGAATCATCTGGAGAAATTTTCTTTCATGGAAAAGTATGAGACAATACTATTGGAATTCTTAATTCTTTATTTTATTCTTCTGTGTACATACTATATTGTCATCGCTTATGGACAATTGAAATGCATCTAGTTATAGTGGGTTATGGTCTGGTTGTAATGCTGCTTAATCATTCCAGTTAAAATAATTCACATTTTCATGATTTCTGGACTCTCTTGTTGAAATCTAGAGATGTACCATCTGTCCCTACTTCCATAATACTTCAAAATAATTGGAGGATTTGACAATTTATGATATATTTTACTTTTTGGTTTCAGGTACACTTTAATAAAGGAAATTGGAGATGGATCAGGTGGAAATGTCTTCAAGGCATATCAGATTCATACAAAAGAAACTGTAAGTATTACCATACACCGCTTGAAGATGATTTCTTATGAATCTTTTATTTTGATAATAGTGGAATACACTGGTACATGGGAACAAGGTCACAAAAGAATAGTGAATTCTCTCTCTCTCTCTCTCTCTCTCTCTCTCTCATATTTTTTTATTTCTCTCTACTTTTTTTTTCTCCCAATATGAGTCTTTTTCTTTTCTCAATATGAGTGGCAATTTGTACATTTCAGGTTGCAATTAAAAAAATGAAGAGAAAATTTAATTACTTGGAAGAAGTCAGGAGTTTGCGAGAGCTCCAGGTTCGAATTTATTGCAACAAATTTTCCCAATATTAGTGTCTCTTATTGATTTGGAAATGCGCACTTATTGTTAGCCTCTATATTGAGCCACTGTGAAATCCAAATATGCTCTGCAGGCACTGAACAAGCTCAGTCATCCAAATGTTATTACACTTAAGGAGGCAATAGTAGAGAATCAAGACTTGTACTTAGTCTTTGAACATATGGTATCCCTTTTTCATCTCCCTCAACAGATATTTTTGGAAAATTTTTATATTTGTTTGGAATATTTAAAGAAAAAATTATTTTAGGAAACAAGTGTGATATCCTGCATGCCCCTTGAAACATATAGAAAAATTTATACCACTCCCTTATTTGCCCTTTTAGAACATTCCAAATTGCTTTTAGAACATTCCAAATTGCTTTTAGAACATTCCAAATTGCTTTTAGAACATTCCAAATTTATCGTTAGATTTGCTCTTCAGTCCAACAACTGGAGCAGGAGCATGCGTAGTTAGATGAAAAGAATGAAGAGATTATTTTGAACTTTTTTCATGTTTTCCCACATTTTATAGATATATTTAAATTTCAGGGATAGAAGTAAATTTGGTGTTATGTATTAGTTTATTTTAGTATAGTTCAATATTTTGTATTTTATATGTGGTTGCTGTTATGGTCATTAAATGGCTAGGATAAAAATATGTATGAAGCAATGAGAGAGCGGGAAACACATTTTTCTGAAGAGGATATAAAAGGACTAATGTATCAGATTTTAGGAGGTCTTGCTTACATCCACAAAAATGGATATTTTCACCGTGACCTCAAGCCTGGTGTGTCATTATTTTTTCTTTATTTTATTTTTGTAATGCTCTCTCGTATGTATTTCACTAGATACCTGTCATGCTGGATAAAAGGAGAAAAGACAGCAAAGATATCTGTTGATACCAATTCAATTTGGTACCTACAAACCAATCGTGTATAAGGTGACAGAGACCTGATTGACAAATACCTATTAGAGATATAATTGTGTATAAGGGTAAACATGGAACATCCAAGTTGTGTAAACATGTACCTGAATTTTGAATTTTGTAATAGGATGCAATAATTATGAGATGCTTTCTTTTGTGTAGAAAATTTGTTGCTCAAGGATGGAGTGGTAAAAATTGCGGATTTGGGGCTAGCCAGGGAACTTGACTCAAAACCTCCGTATACGGAATATGTTTCTACAAGATGGTAGGTTCATTCTTCTTTTATCGAGTTTGTTAAATGTCTCGGTTTTGTTGCTATTTTGTTGAAGAAAATTCTCATAACTGCAGTTGTTCTTGGAATATTAACTATGTTAAAGTTTCTATGACATAGTGGCTTCGAAAAGTAGGTATTAAATGTTGACGATTGATCGTGTAAATGAATCTAGTAAATAAAAAAACTAAAGTTGTTTTCTTTATGAAGGTATCGAGCTCCTGAGGTCTTGTTAAAGTGCACTTCATATGGCCCAGCCGTTGGTAATTTCTTTTATCAACATCATAAAATATTATGTCTGCATTTTATACTTTTAGAACCTGCTTTGCTTCCTCTTTGTGGAGTTTAGCTTTTCTCTATACTTTTTGCATAGTAATCATTCATTTTTGGCACTAGTTGTACCACATTGTAGTATACGGAGATTTAAGTATTTGAAATTAATAGGCTGATTAGTAATTCATCAATTTCTCTTGTTTTAACATTCATTGATTAAGAATTTAAAATATGATAATTGATACGTCTAATTCTTTCAAGAAGATATGTGGGCCGTTGGTGCAATATTAGCCGAGCTTTACAGATGTTCTCCACTGTTCCCTGGTGATAGGTAAAAAGTTTAAAATTTAGGTTAATTCAACAATTTTTTTCTTTCTTCAGTTGGCATGTTGTTTATTATATTGTCTATCTTGTTAGCTCTGTTTTGTTTTGTCTTTTGTTGATGATGTGGTTTTCAAATTATTTTAAGATGTCTAATAGTACTTAAATAGCACCATATGTTTTCTTTCTTAAATTGAGATTAGCGAAGAGGGTAAAGCTTCGGTTTTAACATATTTACCCATCTTTTTCTTATTTTTGACAGTGAAATAGATCAACTATGCAAAATCTGTAATGTCCTTGGGAGCCCTGATACCACCATCTGGCCAGAACTGATGAATTTTCCAAGATCGTTGGATTTCAACTTAATTCAGGTGCATATATTATGTTCATTTGATTCTGAGAATACTTTGCATGTCCAACTTTTAAACTTCAGTTCTTGCATTTCGATCAAAGAAATGTAAAGTATAAAATTTCTATTTTCATTTTTCTACTTAGGTTCAACCAGGAGCAAATCTTTTAACTGCCATCCCTAATGCTAGCCTTGAAGCCATTGACCTATTTATGGTACCTTTCCTTTTAACCCTATGTTGCACAAGTTGTGTTTCATTAAATTTTTTTTTTCTAATTTTCGATATATCTCATGCGGTCCACTATGTTTGCAATTCTACTTTTGTAGCAACTCTGTTCGTGGGACCCACGTAGGAGGCCAACAGCTGAGCAGACCATGCAGCATCCATTTTTCTATGTAATACTCCATCCTCATCCCCCCCCCCCTCCAATCCACCCATCCCTCAAAAGGGACTTGCATCTGTGCATCTGGCACCCATCTAGAACATTTTTTTTTCCTTGTTTTATTTTTTCTGGGTTAACAACTGCTTGAATTTGTAAACTTGTGTTGGTGCCATTGGATAAATCAGTCAGGTGTTGCCCAAGCCACATGTCACCTAATTGTGTACATATCTATGGATAAAAGAAGCTATATTTCGAGGGGTCAGGGTTTGGAATCATATAGGTTCAGTTGGAAAACTGTATATTGGATCATTCACATCTCAAATTTCTTTACTTTTTGTTTGTTGTTAGCATTGGTGCTAAATTTATCTTGGTTTGAGATGCAGGGTCGGGTACCAAAGTCTCTGGAGGATCACTTTATCTCCAGCTTTACTAGACATGGTGAGTGTACACATTATAAGGGATCAAACTAAGTGATATAAATTTATGGGTCAAACTAAAGAATTGTCGAAAAGTATTTTGGGAGCTCTAATAGTTTTTTGTCACCAAACATTGGACAGACGTTAGTATTTTTTTGTAGACCTTTTTAAGTGGGTGTTGTTAACTATGCAGTGAAAATATCCTTCACATTGAGAAAGAGCACTGTTTTTCACAAATATAAAAGTGTGGTATCCCCAAAAAAAAAAAAAAGGAAAAAGAAAGAAATTTTAGCCAAAAGCTATCTGTTGCTGTGTGCCTGTTTGGTGTATGCATCTCATTAGACTGAAAGTATGATGTTCAAACTGTGAAGTTGACATAGGACCACAAGCTTCAGGTGTTGTTTTTATGCATTTGACTTCTCTGAAATATTAATACTCTTATTTAAGGGACTGACATGAGCTTGATCGTACAGGAGAAAATATTAATCTCGAATTGAGCCTGTGGGATGACAGCACGTACACGGATGAATCTGCTCTCGAGTTAACTTTAGGTCCTATGAGTTTTTCTAGTATAGGTACATGTCTTATCTAATAACGTCTTCTTTAATAGGTGACAGTAATATTCATTTGCAAGTTGTACAAACATGAGTTTATGAATTTTAGTTTTGATGAATCAGTAATTACTGGGTACACTCGACTGATGATGCATTAAAATTTTGAACTATTGGGCAGGATGATACTGTAAAAAATTAAGAATTAGCCCTTCTTCAAGTTTCTATGCAGCCTGTTAGTGTACTCCTATATATTAATTCAAATCATGTTATAAAGTACTGAATATTTTAGTATTTCTTCTCTATGAAATTTTAGCTATACCATAAAAGAAGCTATATTCAATTGACCTTTCAAGATATATAATGCGTTATCACAAGTACATGAATTTATCTACTGTTTAATTAGTAGAAATGAATGGAGTGGTATTGGGGATAGTGAAAGGCAAAAAGGAATGCATTTGAAGGTGCATTTTCTAGAATTGCTCTTTGCTAGCTCTTATTGTATTTATTTTATATATTTTTCATTTTTTTTGCAGATGTTGCTAATAATAGCGGTTATATCTCACAACATCATAGAGAGGTTAGGAATTAGCCTGCAGTTGTCTGTTTGAAAACCTGATTTATGAATGTCAAAACTATATTTTTTATTTTATAGGGATATTCTGTGGTGGACTAAAATTTTCAACTGGGCTTGAGCCATAATAAATCTCAACTGTTCATCATTTGAAAGAAACGGTCTGGATTTTGGCTCATGTCACAAAGTTTAGTCCACTGCAGGGTTTACCTTAATTTTATTTTGAGAAGGTCAGGATTTTGCTTGATCCAGCTAGGCATGAATTAGCAGCATAAATCAAATTATTTAACTTTACTTTTGCAGGGTGCTGTCCTACATGACCATTATGGGATGGATTCAGGTTTCCTTACTTGCCAGTTTTTAAATATTTATTGCTTTATTTAAAATAATTAAGAATATCAAGAATAATGGCAACTATGTAATTATTAATAACTAATATAATGACTTTCTTGCCCAACTTGTTAGATCTATGGCAGAATCATGCGGGACTGTATGATTTTGGAGCTTTAGGTATGTCAATGATATCGTGGCAACATCCGCAACAACAGAACATAGCTGACACATTAGCAGTGACAGCTGTCAAAGGGTGTAGTTGTGGCTGCAACATCAGGTACGAACAGGACATGTCTGATACTGTTGGTTACCTTTATTGCTATCCAATCTGGTACGGTGCTGCCTGTAAATTAGCTTGTGCTCCTCAATCTATGCCTAGTCAGGGTTGATCTATGATGTACTGACACCAGTATGACCCTGGCCGGCATGAAGATACCTGTATGTTAATGGAAGTACAGTGCTTTTTTCCTAATTGTTGTGTCAATCACAAGGATCATTTATGCTATTCTCTACTTAATTTAAGAACTCTGTGAGGTTGAATCCAATTAAAAAGAGGTTAGGATCACTAAGGCCATGATCAAAATCCTTTTTTTTTAACATGGGATTTCATTTTATTTCATTTCGTTGGAAATTTTCTGATCAAAATGAATGGATTTGGTGTCATTTGGTTGGTATTTTCATGTAATCCTGAGAAATCAATTCAAATGAAATGAAATGAAACGAAATCCCAGGTAAAAACATTTTGATCAGGGCCTAAGTCATTTTGGTATTCAGAATCAATGAGAATATAGTCTAGCCTGCAAATGTGTTTGGTTCTTAGCTTTCAATTGTCACAATGAAATCTTTTAGACAAAAAAAAATAAAATGTTGATTTTGAATTATTAACATTGCTCGTGGTTAGTTGAATAGATACAATCAATTATATAATATTTTCCTATTAATAAGTGATGCATGATAAAAAAAAAAAAACTTGACTTATTCTATTTTTCATCTGGCAGCAGACTTGAGGAGCCAAATTTAGATTTAAGTTTGTTTAACTACTCGTCAGATGGGTCGACAATTGACCACCCAATTGACCATCACACGACAGATTTTTTCCAGTAAATACCTCATTTTTCCTCCATACTTTTTTACTCATTCAACCTTACCAAACCCACACCTCCATTGCCCTTATCTTTGTCCAATCTGCTGTCTTCTATAGCCGAGTTCGTGACGATTAGATATGTCGATGCGGGAACAAATTGTAAATATTATTTATGATCTTCTGCTGATTTAATGTGAAAGTCATATAATGTGACTTACTGAAAGGGAGAAGTTTCTTCTGCGCTGATTAAGGTTATATATATTGATACAAGAATATATCAGAAAGGATCTTGTACGTAAGTTATCTTTATAATTTTTTTTATTTTACACCTGGCATTCTTGAATTTTAAAACAAATCTGAGGTGTAGTTCACAAAGACGGCAATTTTTTTTAATCTTAAGAGTGGCGTGATATTAAATCATGCACTTGGAGATTGGTGTATTATTCGTCCTTGAAATATGATTGTGTTTTCCAAATTCCAACACTTCTGTTCCCAAGGGTTTGCCTAGTTGACAAAAACAAAAATAAAAAACAATGTGGGAAAGTGGCGATAAAAGATGACCAAATGTGGCAAATTTTACATACGTCAAAGCGTCTGCTACAGGAAAATAGTAAAGAAGAACCCAGCGGAACAAGGAACTGGGTACTAAACCCAGTTCATGTCAGTCTCTTGTTCGTAGTTCTCCAATTTGGGAGAACTGGGAACAGCTAGGAAAAGCCCAGTTCCTAGTTTGGAACCCCAATTCCTAGTTCGTGGGAGCCCAGTTCCTAGTTCGGCAGTTTCCAAACATAGCTTTAAACAGAAACTAATCAGTGTCAAATAAGAAATAAAACCTTTTGCTTTTTTTTTTTTGTCTCCGTAAGTAAAAAAGTTACCGTTGGTACCAGTACCAAAATACCAATGGTACATCGGACAACGCTCTACGTTCCCTAGGCTCTGTTTGGATTGCTTAGGAATAAGAGGAATAATCTATTCCTAGGCGAAAAATATTGGGAAATGTATAACTTTGTGAAGAGTTTGAATTGTTTATAATAAATTTACGCCCAGGAAGAAGTTATTCCTCCAATTCCCATACGATCCAAACGGGGTCTATAAAAATAGTATCATTTTACTGTTCTAACTTGTAAAACATAATAATTTCAATTGAGATAGTAATATTATTTGTATCAGCAAAACAAATACTAATATTACAAAATACTCTGTTGATATGAATACTCTCTTGATTAAAAATAATAACAGAGGCACGCACCTAAAAGTTCATCAAATTACAACTAACAGGGCAATACGCTTCTAAGAGTTTATCAGATTACAATCTCGATAAAAAATTTTTATTTTATTCTTGCTGTTCCCTTTTCCAAGCACATGCATGATCTCACTATAGGCTTACCGTATTGGATGTGTGTGATAAACGCAAAATTAGGTACCGTACCTACAAAATGAACAATGGAAAATAAAAATGTGGTTATTTAGCAAAAGGATATACGACGAGAATAAGTAGGAATTCTTCCTTTTGTCAGTATTGGTTTCTTTATTTTGGGAGAGCATAACATAAAATAAAACTAAAAAAAAAAGAAACTCAAGAACTACGTAGGCTACGCAGTATAGCAGTTTAATTATACTTTGGATATATCGGCCTATCAGTCGTTTCAGCATGACACAAGCTGGATGTAATTGATTCGGCTCTTCTCTTGTTGGGGTATGGAATGCATCAGACTCTATGGAAAAATCCAAACTGTAATATAGATAGATCAATGAAATTTAAATATAGTCGTCAAGATCATAGAGTCATGGCAATAAAAATTGCTTCTAAATGTTGTTTAAATTCACTAGGATCTAATGTCGTCTCTTCAGCAATCCCGTCAAAATAGCACGGCATCATACCGCCATCTCCGAACTCCTGCATGCCACAAAGAATTAATTGCATAGTTGAGCATTCTTAGTCGGTAGCGGACTAGCGGGATTAATTGGCAGGAAGCTGCCCATGAGTTTTCTTCCCATTAGATCAATCTTGTTTAAATTAAAAAGACTGTGGTTTCAGTTTCAGATGATATATTTTGTGTTTGACTATCTATCAGGGCAGTATGAAATTTCAAGTATATGCCTTAAATTTGTTATGGATGTGTCGCATAAGAAACGAGAGAGAGAGAGAGAGAGAGAGAGAATTTTTTTTTTTTTTAAAGTATAAAAGAACTCAATTTGTTGGTCAATTGCTTTGCATACCGGGTAAATTGCAGTTTCATTCGGGTAGAACAAACACAAACGCCGCTCAGTTCCCGGCTCACCTTTCAGATTCTCATTGAAAAGTGCAAACACAAATGCTGTTCGGGTAGTGGTGTTCCCTTTCACATGGCCAAAATGTGTGCAAGATTTCTATTGTACATAGCAGCATTGTAGACATTAATTTCTACCAAATGGGCTTATATCACCACCATTGGGCCACCCTGTCTCAGCAATTGCCGAAAAATTTTAAAATAGTATTAAATTAATATAATATATTAAAAATAATATCAATATAATAATATTTTTTTAAATAGTATCACAAGATCGGAATCCCAAATTCCGAACGCAAGATCGGATTCCTGGATTCCGATCTAAACTAAGATCGGATTCTGGGATTCCGATCTTAATTTAGATCGGAATCAATCCCAATCTTAATTTAGATCGGAATCCAAGATTCCGATCCTAAAATGCCTTTAAAATTTCGATCTTAGCTTGATTATTTATGTGCCAATTTTTTGTCTTATTCGTATGTATGGGTGCTAGCTTCAAATAGAATCCTAATTTTAGGGTTTTACGAATGCTGATTAGATTAGCTTTCTTATGTCATTTGTTAAGTTTGTTCTATTTTAGATTTATCATTATTGGAGCATATGTCTTTAGCTGCTATTTATAATTTTTATTTAAGCCAATATTCTAAAGCTAAATTCATTTTGTTGCAACCTGGAAGCAAGTAGTTGGGTGATTTTTGTGTACAACTTATTTATATTATATCAAATCATTTAAGATCAAAGATAGATCGATTTATGTATATTTGGATAATTTTTATGTACAATTTATTTATATTTCATTTTGTATCCACTTCTTCATTATAGATAGTGTTCTCCAATAGTGTGTGTCGTGTCGTGTCATGTCAAACACGATCGTGTTAGAGTCTCGTGTCGTGTCGTGTTGAGAATTCTATCATTCCATTGGAGCATTGGAGCATTCCATGCTTCCAGAGTTCCATTCCCTCTGGGCTCTGGGCTCTGGGCTCTGGCATGTCGCGTTCATGCTTCCGATATTATTATTATTATCCCCACCCCCACTCCCCAGAATGAGAATTCTATCATCACTTTGGAAGTTTGAACCTTGGCGCAGTGCGGTCTAGCCTAGGTGTTCGTGGAATTGCCTCCTCGATGGCTTTCTCCACAGCCTTAACCTTAACCTTAACAATCCATCCTTCGTTTCCCTTTCTCAAAGCCAAAAGAGTAAGAGTACCCAGCGCCAGTGTCGTCGCTTTTGCTGCATCTCCGAGTCAGAGTCAGAGTCAGAGTCAGACTGAACTCTCTCTCTTGACGCTCATTCGGAAGCAAGACGACCCAGAATTGTCTCTGCGCATATTCAATTCTGCATCTAGCAGGAAGGACGCGGATTTATCTTATTCCGTGTACCAAGAAATTGTGACCCAATTGGCTCAGGCGGGCTCTTTTGCTCAACTCCATAGCTTTCTTCAGCGCATGACTCTCAAAGGTTTCACAATTGACCGCAACACCTTATTATTTGTCCTAGAAAGCTTCATCAAATTCTCTTTCTTTGATCAGGCTGTTCATTTCCTACTTCATCAATTGGATGAAGAGTTTGGGTTCCGCCCAGATATTGTCCTGTACAATCACCTTCTTAGTCTTCTATTACAATCAAACAAAATCAAGCTTATGGAGTCTGTTTTCTCTCAAATGCCAAACAAAGGCTGCCACCCCAACATAGAGACCTTTACCACACTAATCAAGGCTCTCTGCACAAACCATCAAATGGAAGCTGCCATGACTGTGCTCGATGAAATGTCTCAGAGGAATGTTTCTCCCGACGAGGAAATATTTACAACTATCATACAAGGGTATGTTGATGAAGGGAACATTCATGCCGCTTTGAAAATGAAGGATAGAATGGTACAAGAAGGGTTTAACCTTTCAAAATTAACTGTAGGCTTACTGGTCCATGGGTTTTGTAGGGCGGGCCTCATTGAAGATGCCCTCAGTCTAATACAACAGGAGTCCGCGAACGGGTTCGCACCCGATAAGTTCATGTTTACTTCATTGCTGAACGGCATGTGCCAGGCTGGTTACATCAGTCAAGCACTTGAGGTTCTCAATGACATGCGTAATGCAGGAATCGAGCCCGACAGGGCCACATTCAATACCTTAATGAACCATTTGTGTAAAACAAACCGTACTGAAGAGGCCACGGCACTACTTCATAAAATGGTAGACAAAGGCTTTTTACCTAATTTAGTCACTTACAATATCCTAATAAATTCCTTATGCATGGCCGAAAGGGTTGATGAGGCCATAGATCTTGCGCATGACTTAACTCGTAAGGGTCTTTCACCAGATGCCTATACCTTTAATTCATTAATTAATGGGCTTCTTAAGTCAGGTGAATTTAAGCTTGCTTATCAGATGTTTGAGGAAATGAGAGATAATGGGTGCACGCCCAATGATGTTACATATAATACCTTCATTAAGCAATTTTGTTCTGAGGGACGGTTAGATAGGGCCTTAAAGCTGTTTAAAGAAATGGAGCTTAGTGGGTGCTCCAAACCTGTTGTGACATATAATATATTAATAGATGGGCTTTGCAAAGAGAAAAGGATAGAGGATGCACTAGAACTGTTCGATGAAATGGAGATGAATGGGATTTCAAAAGACTTGATCACATACAACTCCATTATTGATGGGCTTTGTAAAAGAAACCGAATAAATGAGGCAAAGGAGCTGATGCATGAGATGGTTGTTAAGGGGTTCCAACCTAATAAGTACACATACAGCTCCATCTTGACACACTATTGTCGGGAGGGTAATGTCAAGCAAGCAGTTCAGGTAGTTGAAAGCATGGCCCAAAATGGGTGTGAACTTGATGTGTTTGTTTATGGAAACCTAATTAACTGCCTATGCAAGGCACGGAGGATCCAATATGCTTGCAAGGTACTTAGGGGTATGCACACAGATGGTATAAAACCAGGTCCACCCGTGTACAATACAGTGGTATCAGCTCTTTTTAAGGCACGTAGGAATAAAGATGCAATGGGGCTTTTTAGAGAGATGGAGGAGAATGGAGAGGATCCAGATGCAATCAGCTACAACATAGTTCTACGAGGGCTTTGCCGTAGTGGGGGCCCGATAATGGAAGCAGCCGATTTCTTGGTGGAGATGGTTGAAAAAGGTTTTGTGCCTGAGTTCTCGTCATTTTCAAATTTGGCAGAGGGTTTGTTGTCCTTGAAAATGGAGAATAAACTTGTCGATTTAGTTGTGTTACTTATGGATAGGGTTGGCTTTGCTGCGAATGAGGTATCTGCTGTAAATGGGTTCTTGAAGGTTGGAATCTATGATGAGGCAATCCATACATTTGGTCGATTTTTGGATAGGAGGTCTAGGAGAGGGCGTTACAGGCATTAGATAGACTTTGCTTTGTTTTCTTTGTATGTTTCTATTGTTTGTTTAGGTTCTCTTAACTTAATACTGGGTGTGTTTGTTGGGAATTTCATGGGTGGGATAGAAGGTAATCATTTTCGGATTGTTGCAACAACAAATGAATTGTCAACATTATTTTGACTCAGTTGCTAGTTTTGTTCAATATAATTTTTTTTGGTATATTATATATTGTTGTATCACATGCTGTAAGTTACAACTTTGTATAGCTGCTGCCAAACAGTAGGTTTAAGGCAGATGATAGTTCCATCCTTACGGCGCCCCTGCAATGCAAAGTCTACTGCACATATATTGTTTACAGCATTAGGACACTATGATACAGTAGTGATGTTGCAATTTTATTACATTCTTATGATAATTTAAAAATTCAAACTTGTTTTTGGGCCCTCTGATACAGGTGCAAGGAACAGCTTTTGTAATTTTATACTGACTAAAGTTTGGAGGTTTGTTTTAAATTCTGGTTATTTTATTATTCGGTCTTCCTTTTTATTGTCGGCAATTTAATGCAATGCAGTATAATTTGGTGTTGATATTTTCAACAGTCCAGTTTCTGCCTTTCTGGTTAATGGAAGGCAGCTTGGAAGCATAATTGCTTGGAGCTCCTTCAGGTTTCCTAAATTTAATGTTAAATTGAGTGTTAACTAGTGTTTAAAAGTGGTAGTTTCTGTGATATAGATATACTCCTTCCACATTACATTTTGATAACCCTATTTTTAGACTTGACAAGATTTCCTACATTCCTTTTGCCATTTTCACCCTCCTCAAAGCTCACTTACAAGCTCGTTTCGGAAACAGATTATTTTGTATGAAGAAGAGTCATTTGGGATGAGAGTAAAAGTTAATTGAAGTCTTACAAGCTCGTTAAGAGTATTTTGTCATCTTACACTGGCATTGCTCATTTCATGGGAAAAATGTTAGAATTGTTCATGGAATGCCTCGTGCCGTTACTGTTTCTTATTGCTGCCATGGTTTCTGTATTGGTCAGAGTCTAATAATTATGTTGCTCCAAGTGGTAAATGGTGTGCATGTGCTCGATAAGGATATGAAGTTCTGCATTTCTTTTTTGTTTGTAACCTTTAGTTTGCGCATAATATATCTTGGAATAATGCTTATGCATTTCCCACTTAATTTCCATGTCTTAATTGCTCCTTTTGTAGTATAATACAACTCTTTTTTTCTTATGAAGTTATTTCTCAGATCACTAAGATTTGTGGTTATGCTAAGAAAAAATTGCAAATGCTGGATGCCTGGTATGCTTAGACAAGCTGTTCAGGTTCCTTTGCTATCTTGGATGACAGTTTTGCAGTACTAATTATTCTTTAGAAGCATCAATTAATACATCTGTTCTTTGTACTGGCATGCTATCTACCTCCTTTCGGAAACAGATTATTTTGTATGAATTTCTTAACAAGGTTTTCAGGTATCAGTGCAGCTTGAGAGTTGGGCAATGGGAGCTGATGATGGGTTTCAAGGAGTTCTGCTTACCCTACTTCATGCAGATTTGTATTCTCCTTGATAGCTGTAGACAGTTATATTGGTAAAATCCTAGTATTTGTCAGAGAAGAGAGAAGAAAGAGGATCAAAAAATAGTGAATGGATTCCGATTGTAAGAAGAAGAAATTAGGTAAAGGACAGGAGATTTTGCTTTCTTCTGTGGCTTTGATAACCATAATAAATTTTGCATTCCAACCAGAGAGAGAGAATAATTTGATTTTCTGTGTGTAATTTTACTTCATTAGCTTGGAAACAATGTATTAATTTCATTGTTTACCTTTTGGTTAGTGCAAAAGGAAATCAGCTTTGAAGTAAAATTGATTGTGTTCTTCTCACTGTCATCAAAGGCTAGCTCGTGCAGCAATCGGTGGCAGGTACAAGCGGTGCGATGCGATGGAAAAAATATAATTATAATATTTTTCTTCATTTATGCTATGAATAATGAATTCGTATGGCCACTGCTTCCTATTTCATTTTGGCAATTTATCCATCGGTCAAACCTTTGTCATAACGCTGCTACCGTTCCTGCTAACCGATCCCAGTTTTATTACACTATATATGACAGTAGACAACAAACTGCCTACGAAGCTTAGTCTCGCAAATATTAATAATAATAAATAATATAAATTAAAGCAAACTATAAATGTTAACCTCCACGTGTCACGGATCAACATTGTTATATAAGCCATAATAAAAAATAAAAAAAAACATTGTTATATAAGCGTAGACACTGTCAACTGATATCCCGTGATCACACAAAAGCAACACAGTTAGCCACACAACAGTGGATTTATAGAACATAAGATAGTCATTCATTGTATCGAGGAAGCAGCTGAACTGAATTCAGTTTTTCATGGCACCTGTTCTACTTCTTCTTCTATGTGGCATGCTAGACTTGGTCACCCCTCAAATGCAACAACCTTAGAAGTCATCAACACCAACAATTTACCTTGTAATAAGAATAAGCTTGCTATTTGTCATAACTGTGCTCAAGCAAAAGCTCATGTGTTACCATTTTCTTCTTCTGTAAATTGTTCTACATTTCCTTTACAGTTGGTACATTCAGATGTATGGGGTCCCTCCCCAATAATTTCCTCTCAAGGATTTAGATACTATGTTTCTTTTGTTGATGACTATTCCAAATTCACATGGATTTATTTTTTGAAGCAAAAGAGTGAGGTTTGTCATATCTTCTCTCTTTTTAAAGCACAAGTAGAAAACCTGTTAAATACCACAATCAAAACCCTTCGTACTGATGGAGGAGCAGAATTCAAACCAAATTGCAAAACTATTTCCTCAAATAAACCACCAAACTTCATGTCCTTACACTCCACAGCAAAATGGATCAGCCGAAAGAAAACATCGGCATATAATTGAACTTGCCCTTGCAACAATGAGCCATGCTTCAATTCCACAAAAATACTGGGATGAGATCTTTTCAAGCATTGTGTATCTAATTAACAGACTACCATCCAATCACTCTATTCCTTTTAAAACCTTGTTTCAAAAGGACCCTGATTACACAATGCTAAAAGTGCTTGGATGCAGATGCTTTCCTCTCACCAGGCCGTATAATACAAATAAACTTGAGCTGCGATCACTACCTTGTATATTTCTTGGATATGCCATGTCTCAAAAAGGCTATCGCTGCCTGCATCTTCCAACCAACAGGGTGTATGTTTCAAGAAATGTGAAGTTTGATGAAGAGTGCTACCCATTCAAAGAACCAGATGTGTCAGAGGCGCCAATTCAACAACCTTCAAATTCAAGTCAACTCTCTAGTCTTCCTCTTCTGTTTCAATCATCAACTGATTCAACAAATGAGTCACCAACTCAGCCTGCACATGAGCTCGTAATTGAGCCCAATTTCCAAAACAACATTGTCAGGCCTACTTCTCCTCTACCTGACCGAATCACCAACGGCTCATCTGACTGCGGCACAAATTCAAATAATTCTCTGACCGTACCTGACCAACCCACCCCTTCATCCTCTTCACCTCCTTCAGCTACAAAAACACCTGAGCCCATCACAAAAACCACAACACATAGCATGACAACCAGAACTCGAGATAACACTAGAAAAACAAGGTTGTTCACTGATTTTGTTGCTCATCTAGCTTCAATGGACACTGAACCTCAATCTTTTACACAAGCAAACCTATCATCTCACTGGAGGGATGCTATGGCCTCAGAACTCAATGCATTAGCAAAAAATCAGACTTGGTCATTAGTCCCACCACCTGCAAATCACAAAGTAATAGGCTGTAAATGGGTCTACAGAATTAAAAGGAAGCTAGATGGTTCAGTGGAGCGCTTTAAAGCCAGATTGGTTGCCAAAGGCTTCAACCAAGAAGAAGGGATTGATTTTTTTGACACATATAGCCCGGTGGTCAGACCTACAATAATTCGGGTTATACTCTCTATTGCTCTCTCTTCTCAATGGAAAATAAAACAATTAGATGTGCAAAATGCATTTCTACATGGTGACTTACAAGAACAAGTCTTCATGTCACAGCCACAAGGTTTTATTGATCCCAATTTTCCAAATCATGTGTGCCTCTTACACAAGTCATTATATGGCTTAAAACAGGCTCATCGTGCTTGGTTTCAAAAACTAAGCAATGCCTTGATTGAACTTGGTTTCAAAGCCTCAAATTTATGACCCTTCATTATTCATTTCTCAACATCATGGCAACACTATCTTTATGTTGGTGTATGTCGATGATATCATCATCACAGGGAGCAATGAAGATGCTGTATTGAAATGCATTTCTCAATTACAAATGAGATTTGCAGTAAAAGACCTTGGTGATTTGCACTTCTTTCTGGGATTAGAGGCTCATTTCTCATCAAAAGGTCTGCATCTTACACAATCCAAATATGTGCATGATTTACTTACCAAAGTCAATATGGTCAATGCTAAACCATGCTTGACACCAACGGCAACTGGTTTGACACTTTCCAAAGATGATGGAGCTTTGTTTGATGATCCTCACCTCTTCAGGAGTGTAGTGGGAGCATTGCAATATGCAACCCTCACACGTCCTGACATAGCTTTTCCAGTCAACAAACTTTCCCAATTCATGCACCAACCAACTGTGAATCATTGGATAGCTGCAAAAAGGATACTTAGGTACCTTTCAAGAACAATTCATCATGGCTTGTTTCTGCATTCTCACTCATCTTTATGCATTCATGCCTATAGTGATTCCGACTGGGCTGGAAATGTTGATGACAGAAGATCAACCTCTGGATTTTCTGTTTTTCTTGGTAAAAATCTGATATCGTGGTGTGCAAAAAAACAGCCCACGGTGTCACGCTCAAGCACAGAGGCAGAGTACCGAAGCCTTGCAATAACATGTCAGGAGATAAAATGGCTTCAGTTCCTTCTTAATGAGCTAGGGATAAAATTGACTGATGCACCAAACCTATGGTGTGATAACATTGGGGCCACATTTTTGGCAGCCAACCAAATGTTTCATGCTCGTACCAAGCACATAGAAATAGATTACCACTTTGTTAGAGAGCAGGTTGCAGCAAAAAATCTGTCGGTTCACTTTCTATGCTCTAATGATCAGCTTGCTGATATCATGACAAAACCTCTGTCACTTCCTAGATTTCAATTTTTAAAAGACAAGCTCAATGTTCTTCACAGCCCATTGGCTTGAGGGGGGGGTGTCAACTGATATCCCGTGATCAGACAAAAGCAACACAGTTAGCCACACAACAGTGGATGTATAGAACATAAGATAGTCATTCATTGTATCGAGGAAGCAGCTGAACTGAATTCAGTTTTGTATACAGGCAATAGAGCTGTAATCAGATAGATATAAATAGATTGTAACACAAAAAGAATTGTAAGAAAGAGAATCCAATCAATGAAATCCTTTCTTCTTTCTCCTTTGCGTTTTGCTTCAATATCAAAGCTTGTCTAATTACAGACACAACTCAACAACCGCACAATAAATGTCCTGGCATTATTTACTGTATTCAGAATTTGATCCCTTCAATTACCTTAGTCATAATTCTGAAATTTTATTAAGTAGTGGCACTTTTTTCCCATATTTTCGCCCAACAAAAGAAAACCAAAATTTCAGAAAAAAAAATGCCATTATTTTGGACTAAGGGAAATTGGAGAAGATCAAATTTCCGCATCAAGATGTCTTCTCTACAAAATTGTGAGTTCTAACTTATGATTTATTTAATTTTATATGAATTACGTGATCCTTATTAAATAATTTCAGAAATATTATCATGAATTAATATTTCAAATATCTAACATTTGGTATCGGAGCGGTACGTAATTTCATATAAAATTACTACAAATTTTTTCGTTAATTACTGAAATTCAATGATTTCGTATTTTCGTTATTTGTATTTTCGTATTTAAGTAAGTAATTAATTGTAATTTCTAAATATATATTTGATGGAATTTTACAGAATTAATTTCATAATTTTCCTTATGTAATTTCCTATACTTACTTTTCTGTGTGCACAATGGAGATGAGAATTATTACTATTTTGTTTCTTTTTTCTGTGTGCACGAAACGGGGACGAGAGAGAGGAATAGAAACCATGTCACTTATGTGTTCTTTTTTTCGAATCTTGATTGGATACAAAGGTATAGAATAATTTCTCCATCCAAACCACATCAGAGCCCTTTATTTTGGCAACCGTTCGCAAACTTGCGTATGTGGTTCTCGTACAGTAAGTACTAATGTTTATACAACCAGTTTGTAGATAATCTGCTTTATACTCTAATTCCTACGCGCGCTGACACCTTTTCCTCTGGTCCCCACTCGATAAAGTTAATGTCTATGATTTCTTTAATGGGGAAAGTTACTTTTCTTTTTTCTATTGCAACCAGAGAATTGAATTTACTTTATCACAATAAATTTATCTACATAATCATTTACGTATATGATTTATAAAGTATTCAAAATCATTTATAATTTTATGATGTTTTATTTTCTGAACCGTACATAATTTTTGTATAATTTATGTGTGATAATTAAGTATATGATTTTATATTATATATATCAAGTAACCCAACGGAACTATGTTATATATAATTTATAGTCATATAAATTTATTTTTAATATCTGGTCGTTATCAATTTTACAAACTTTAATTGTGACTACCATTTTATTAAAAGGAACTATGTTTTACATGATGTTTATAGTATTACTTATATTTTCGTTTAATAAATTATAAATGTCAATTTTACCAACTTTAATTGTCAAGTATAATTTATTAAATGAATATTGTCTTATGTTTCAATTTATTTCTGCCCAACGGTGATTTGAATTGATTTTAATGGATCAACTATTAAACCTGAAATATTAATTGGCGTTTTATTATTTCAGATTAATTAATTATTAGTCCCCTAATTATAGTTGATCTAATTTATTTAATTTTATATGTCTGTGGATTTTATTTAATAGTAAGCATTTTATTTGTCATGAATTTGTAGCATTGAGCAATATTAGTAATCAAATCACTGGAATAACACCATTGAATGGAACTAATTTTTCAAGTTGGAAAGAGCAAATTGAGATTGGTCTTGGTGTTCTTGAAATAGACCAAGCATTACGTTTGGATAAACCTGAAAAACCAAAGGATGATGCTGCAGATGAAGAAAAAACTGCTTATGCAAAATGGGAGCGTTCTAATCGCATGTCTCTCATGATTATCAAAAGCACCATTTCTTTGGCTATTCGGGGAGGCATTCCTGAAAAGAATATTGCTGGTGAACTTTTTACTGCTAAAGAATTTTTAGCCTCTGTTGAGGAGCAGTTTAAGAGTACATCAAAGGCTAATGCAAGTGCTCTCATAATGAAAATGCTCACTACCAAGTATAATGGGACTAGCGGTGTACGTGAACATATCATGATGATGAATGATATGGCCGCAAAATTAAATGGCATGGACATGGCAATTTCTGAGGGATTTTTGGTTCATTTCATTATGACTTCTCTTCCTGCTCAGTTTGGTCCTTTCAAGATCAATTACAACACGCAGAAAGAGAAGTGGAAAATGAGCGAATTGATTGCCATGTGTGTTGAAGAAGAAGAAAGGCTTAAGACTGAAAAACCTGACTTTGCACATGCTGCCATTGAAAGTTCTAAACAGAAAAACAACAATGGTAAAGGAAAGAATAAGAATGATGCTGGTCTTGGTGTTAACAAAGCAAGTACATCTGGTACAAAACATGTTTTTAAGTGCAATCACTGCAAGAAACCTGGACACGTAAGGAAGGAGTGTACCAAGTTCAGAGCGTGGCTTGCCAAGAAGGGTAATGATTTTAATTGTATGATTTGTGAGTCTCTTTTAATTGATGTTCCCTTAAATACGTGGTGGGTTGACACTGGTGCCTCTGTGCACATTACGAACTCATTGCAGGGATTCCTTTCCGTGAGGATGCTGGAAAATGGAAAAAGGAAGCTTAAAGTGGCCAATGGATTAGAGGCTGAAGTGGAGGCCGTAGGAACTCTTCGTTTAGTCTTGAAGAGTGGCTTTATTCTCTATTTGCATGATGTAGTTTATATTCCTAGTGTTATTAGGAATTTAATTTCTGTTTCTAGACTTGATGCTTGTGGCTTTATGTTTCATTTTGGAAATAATGAGTTGAGACTATATCATAACTCTCAGTTTGTTGGTTCTGGATTATTATGTGACAATCTATATAAATTATGTTTGGATTCTTCCTTTTCTGATTCTTTATTATCCCTGAATGTTAATTGTGTTGATCATAAACGTGGCACAAAGAGAAATCGTGATGTTGGATATTCTTCCAAATTATGGCATCGCAGATTGGGTCATATTTCAAGAGATAGAATGCAACGTCTCATTAAAAATGAAATTCTCCCAACATTAGATTTTTCTGATTTTGAAAATTGTGTTGAATGTGTTAAGGGAAAATTTGTTAAGAGAAATAAGAAAGGAGCCACTCGAAGTGGGGGACTATTGGAATTAATTCACACCGATATATGCGGTCCTTTTCCAACTCCGAGTCTCAACGGACACAAATCATTCATTACTTTTATTGATGATTACTCACGCTATACTTATGTGTTCTTAATTTCTGAAAAATCTGAGGCATTAGACAAATTTAAGATTTTTAAGGCTGAAGTTGAAAATCAGCATAATCTTAAAATTAAAGTAGTGCGATCAGATAGAGGCGGTGAGTATTATGGTAGGCACACTGACTTGGGTCAAAGTCCAGGTCCATTTGCTTTGTTTCTTCAAGAAAGTGGTATTATTCATCAATTCTCTATGCCGGGTGATCCTCGGCAAAATGGAGTGGCTGAAAGGCGTAATCGTACGTTAATGGATATGGTACGAAGTATGATATGCAATACCACTTTACCAGAATTTTTGTGGTCTGAGGCTTTAAAAACAGCCACACATGTTCTCAATCGAGTTCCTAGTAAATCAGTTCCAGCAACACCTTATGAATTGTGGACTGGAAGAAAACCGCAACTAGGATACTTACGTGTGTGTGGCTGTCCTGCTGAAGCAAAAGTCTACAATCCACAAACTAAGAAATTGGATTCCAAAACCGTCAGTTGTTCTTTCATAGGTTATCCAGAGAGGTCCAAAGGTTTTAGATTTTATTGTCCCTCGCATACCACTAGAATTGTTGAGACAAGACATGCAGTATTTTTTGAAAATGGCAACATTAGTGGGAGTAATGAAAAACAAACTATAAACCTCGATGAAGAAGATCGAATTTATGTTCCAATTTCGGTCATTTCAGAGGCTACAAGTTCTGTTTCTCCATTATTACTAAATGAAGGTACTAATAATGAAGAAGTACCTTTGCTGCCACAAGAACCTTTACGCAAGTCGCAAAGAGAACGAAAATCTGCAATACCTGATGATTATATTGTATATCTTACTGAAGAAGGTGGCGATATAGGTCATGGAGATGATCCTATCTCCTTCAAGGACGCCATGAAAAGTGATAAGTCATCTCAGTGGCTGGAAGCCATGAATGATGAGATGAACTCAATGCAACAAAATGATGTTTGGGACCTTGTTGAGTTACCTAAAGGTGTTAAACCCGTAGGATGCAAATGGGTTTATAAAACTAAAATCGATTCTCATGGTAACATCGAAAGATACAAGGCCCGACTGGTTGCTAAAGGCTTTACGCAACAAGAAGGTATACATTATGATAATACTTTTTCTCCTGTCTCAAAGAAAGATTCATTAAGAATTGTTTTAGCTCTTGTAGCTCATTATGATCTCGAGTTGCATCAAATGGACGTGAAAACCGCATTCCTTAATAGTGACTTGCATGAAGAAATTTTCATGAAACAACCTGAAGGTTTTGTTGTTAAAGGCAAGGAACATATGGGCTGTCGGTTGAAGCGATCAATTTATGGGTTAAAGCAAGCTTCAAGACAATGGTATCTCAAGTTTGATGAGGTCATAATAGAATTTGGATTTCAAGAAAACACTTTTGATCAATGCATATATCTCAAGGTTAGTGGGAGCATATTTATCATTCTTGTTTTGTATGTGGATGACATTTTGTTAGCAAGCAGAGATTTAGACATGTTGTACGAGACAAAACGTTTTCTTTCAAAGAAATTTGAAATGAAAGATCTTGGTGAAGCCTCTTAAGTCATAGGCATTGAAATCCACCGTGATCGGTCTCGTGGTCTCTTAGGTTTATCACAAAAGACATATATCGAGAAAATGCTTAAGCGCTACAATATGCAAAATTGTTCTCCAAGTGTCGCTCCCATTTTCAAAGGTGACAAATTCAGCAAGGCTCAATGTCCCAAAACTGAATCAGAACGTAAGCAAATGGAAAAGAATGAGTATGCTTCGGTTGTTGGAAGCTTAATGTATGCTCAAGTTTGCACACGTCCTGATATTGCATTTGTAGTTGGCATGCTTGGCCGATATCAATCAAATCCAGGTTTGGATCATTGGCGAGCTGCTAAGAAAGTCTTACGCTATTTGCAAGGGACTAAAGACTACATGCTTACTTACAGAAAGTCCGATAACCTTGAGGTCATTGGTTATTCTGATTCGGATTTTGCTGGATGTGTAGACACAAAGAAATCCACATCAGGATACATATTCATGCTTGCAGGGGGACCAATTTCATGGAAGAGTGCCAAACAGTCCTTAGTTGCATCTTCCACTATGCAAGCAGAATTTGTGGCGTGTTTTGAAGCTACTGGTCAAGCAGTTTGGTTGAAGAATTTCATACCTGAACTTCAAGTAATTGAGAGTATTGCAAGACCACTCACGCTATTTTGTGATAATGAGGCTGCTGTTTTCTTCTCTAAAAACAACAAGTCCAGCGGTGCTACTAAATGGATTGACATCAAATATCTTGTTGTTAGAAGAAAAATTAAGGATAATGTCATTGTCATACAACACATCAATACAAGAGCTATGTTAGCTGATTCGCTAACAAAGACACTACCACCTACTCTTTTCAAAGAGCATGTAGCCGGCATGGGTTTGGTTAGTGACTTGTGATGTTGTAATGAACAATAATGTATTTATTAAGTTATGTATTGAAGCTTCATTTATGTATTGACTGAATTTATATTGTTTGCTTATTTCTTATGTTTGCGCATTAATGTAATTTATATAAGCAAGTATACTTATGTGGATCGAATGAATTTAATTAACCATATGTTGGAAAGAATGCCATTTCTATAATTAATAGGGATCAAATAACAGTTTTAGTTATTCTGATTATATTAGTTTAGTTTGGTGTTTCTAACTGAACAAGGTTTATGTTTTTATTGGCCAATTAGAATTTGTGTTTTATTATGATATTTTATAGGCCAAGTGGGAGAATGTTATAATTAATATTATTAATATTAATTATAATTTAATGCGGCCTATATTATTAAATATGAACCAAGTTCATTTATGAAATATGATTAAAGGGTGCATTGATTTTGATGGAAAATCAATGGACCAGATTTATTCAGAATTTGATCCCTTCAATTACCTTAGTCATAATTCTGAAATTTTATTAAGTAGTGGCACTTTTTTCCCATATTTTCGCCCAACAAAAGAAAACCAAAATTTCAGAAAAAAAAAACGCCATTATTTTCTGCCATCATTTTGGACTAAGGGAAATTGGAGAAGATCAAATTTCCGCATCAAGATGTCTTCTCTACAAAATTGTGAGTTCTAACTTATGATTTATTTAATTTTATATGAATTACGTGATCCTTATTAAATAATTTCAGAAATATTATCATGAATTAATATTTCAAATATCTAACAAATTGGCCATAGATAAAACAAAAAAAAATTAAGCTCCAGCTTACCGTATTAATTCAATTAGTTTCTGGAACAAACCAACTCATATCTCTTGATTATCCTCCAATATTTTACCAGTTTTAGTTGATTGAGAAAATTACTTTACAATTTTATTGCTTATTAACTTCTTTAATGTTTTAGGAAGGTTCAGAATTACTTGACATCAAATGGCACATGGAGATGTTTAAAACTACATATGATCATACTGTGTCACTAATAAAACGTGAAGACAAATGTCTTTCTCATTCCTATAATATTTCTGAACAATAATTTTTTTAAAAGAAAAATCATAACGAGAAATATATGTGAGTAGTTTAATGTTGAAAGATGATCAAAATTGTCATTACTATTTATTTATTTCACCCGAGAACTTAAAAACTTAACTTGACAAAGACAAGTTTTTTAATTTCATTTTTTTAAGCAAAAAAAAAATCTAGTTTCATTTTGTTTGAATATTCCGTTAGTTTTATAGAAAGAATATTTTTAAAATTCATTTTTATTTGTTATTTTATTGAACAGACGTGCAAGTTTAAATCGAGCAAATTATGCACCATAAAGATGCATATATCACACAAGAAAGCTTGCAATAAAACTAACAAAAGAATGAAATAATTTTTGTAATATAAATATAAATTAAAGAAAAAAATTGTTTCGGTCGGTCAGGGGCAGTATTACTAGGGTTGTCAAACGTACAGAGCATACACGGAAACCCACTGTTTTATTTTCGTTCCGTTCTAGCCAAAGAAACAAAATAGCCATTCGTTTCCATTTCATATCTTTCAACGAAACAGTTTCTATTCCATTTTCCGTTCCGTCTTTCATTTACCATTGATTTCAGTCCATTTTAGCGTTCCGTTTCGTTCCGCTTCAGTAACGTTTATATATTCCAGTTTGGTTTCCGTTCTGTTTTCAAAGACGAAACAGATTTAATTTAGGAAAAATCAGCCCTATACCCCTCAAATCATAGTTAATTGGAAATATCCCCCTCTAAACATATTTGTAATAGACAGATATCCTTTTGTAGCATTTTTAATAGTACAAAAGTGGTTTAAAAAATTTCGGACTAAAGTACCCCTCAACCTTGACGATTCATTTTCCCAATATTTTTCGTTTTTTAATTGAAGATTCATCTTCCCAATATTTTTTGTTGTTTAATTGGAAGAAATTTACAATATTTATATTCTCCTCCATGTGCACAGCTTTTCTAAATGTCCGGCCTATCTATATTATTTTGCCAAATATAGATTATACAGCTATGACGAGAAATAATAGTTGGAACTCAAAATTCGTTTTTCCTTTTTTTTTTCTGAGTAATTGTATGTGGGCCAAACTTCATCTTTTCCGTAACTTATCACGTTTATGATGTAAATTCTATGCTTTTACAAGTTCAATATAAATATACAATTCTATTATTCTTTACCAGTAGCAATGACACAAGGGACTGGAGGTATTAAACATGGAATTGGATGTCTAGACAGATTTTGTTAGTAGGCCTTTGACACCTCTTTGAACGTCATTTTTGTATAAATCAGTGTTATGAAAAAATAAAGATGAAAAATAAAATAAAAAGATAGTTTGTTTTGAACGAATTAAAAGCAAATGCTTCCAAGATGTCTGATCCAACGATGGGATAGACAGAACGTGTTTGAAAGAGGAAGGGAAAAAATTTCTAGGGAATATTTTTTTCTGATTAAACAGAGTTAGAAGTAGTGAAGAAGATGAATTAGCTGGGATGAGGGTATTTTCGTCCCAAATTTTAAATAAGATTTTTTTATAATTAAGATGACAGCAAAAGGATAAATATCTATAGCTAATATGTTTAGAGGGGATATTTTCAAATATGAAAATTAGAAGGGGATATTTTCAATTAACTATGATTTGAAGGGTATAGGGCTGATTTTCCTTAATTTATATTGTTTAACGTAAACGTTGGAAACGGATGTTTAACGTATGTTTAATTCGTCAAGGACAGACTTATTTCATTTATTTAAGACGACAATAACAATTCCTCTCTCTCTTCCAACTTGTAACCTGTAAGCTCAAAAAAGAACAAAAATCTCTCTGACACTTGATCAGCACCAACATGGCGACGCGAATCAGCTCCAGCTCCGGCGTGCACCTCATTCAACGCCGTGGACCGGGCGCCCTCCTGCTCAGCTCCCGCAGTGGACCATCGTGGACCGCGTCCAAGCCATGCTTCTGGATCAGGCGCCGTCGATCTGGCGTGGCTCTCTGTTGCCCGGAGGTTGGAATATGTCCTCTTTTAGACTTGTACAAGCTTTATCTGATCCACTCGCCTGATCCATTTCTCCCACCTTTTACTCTAATTATTCTGATGATGATGTGCGCTTTGCAATTTGCAAATGTATCCTTTTCAAATGTTTATATTTCCTTGGCCCTCCCCATTTTAATACCATTTATTAGGTGCTCTTCTGTTCTCACTTCTCAGGGAAAATGGTGCCAGTCACTGTTACCAGCTGCATTTTTTTATTTAACAGCTACCCAAATTTTGTTAGATCCCGCTTTATTTCGATTATTAATGAAATGTGCTAGCGAGGTATCTCACCAACCCGCATTGAAAAAATAATAATACTAAACAACATCCAAGTTGGTAAATCGAGCCATTTATTAATTTGTAGGTTGGATATAAAGTAAAAAGAAAATGCTCCAAGTTTCTAGAAGAGAGAGAAATTGCAGGCATCACCACTGTCAGTGGCTCTGGATCTCATGAATGGGAATCAGTTCCAGATATTTGGAGGACTAGTGCACAAAAATATGGCGACCGGGTTGCTGTGCTGGATCCATATCACGACCCACCTTCAAAATTGACCTACAAGCAAGTAATGACTTTTTCTTTTTCGTATTGTGTTAATACCCCTCAAGATACGAGGTATACCCTTCTCAAAAATAATAGAAAAAAAAGAATATCTCATGTATGGAATACATATGAGACCAGGGACCACCACAATATTCTGCTTCCTGAACTTTTTTTTTAACAAAATATGTTTCTTTTCAGTCATTTGTAAATGGTTTCAGTTAATATGCAGCTTGAGGAAGAAATTTTGAATTTTGCTGAAGGATTGAGACAGATAGGAACACTTCCAGAGGAAACGATATCTCTTTTTGCTGACAACTCATCTAGGTGGCTGGTTGCTGATCAGGGTATTTTTCTTTTTCCTGAATTAAGTATGAGTTTGAGAGAAAACCTTTTTTGAAGCCATTACAATTAGCAACCGAACAAATGTTTATCAAAACTCAGAAAGAAAACTTACAGATATGTTCTATACAATTTAGATAGGTTGTGTATCAAATTTAGTGCAGTGTGAAAATCATTCATGACCAATTTTCAGATTACAGCTTCAGTTTTATTAGCATTTAATTTGCGACTCAACAAATTTTGAATTGTAATAAATTAAAATACACAACCTATCTTAACTATAGGAAAACTTGTACAATTTTATTTTTCTAGGTTTCTACTATTACTATTATTATTAGAGGTATTATTATTAGTATGGCTAGTCTTATATTAGTATCTTTTTATGTTTTGTTTTTTGTTCTTAGATGTGTTCTCCTGTTGGGTTTCTTTCTAGCCTACCCCAACTTGTTTGGGACAAAAGGCTTAGTTGTTGTTGTTGTTGTTGTTGTTGTATGATGTTTTTGTAGGTTGTCGTGTTTGTCATGCAAAGATGGTTGTTAATATGTCCCCACCCACTAAATATATTTTCTTTTCGGATTGGTGCTGTAAAAAAAGTACGTGACCTGATTGTGATGATATTGTAGGCATCATGGTCACTGGTGCTATAAATGTGGTACGAGGTGCGAGATCAACTGATGAAGAATTATTCCAAATATATACCCATTCAGAAAGGTACTTACTTTTGGATAATATGAGAATGCTATACTGATGGCAGATCAAATTGTGCATGCACATTTAAGGTTTTTGACTTTTTTTTCCATTTCTCATTTTCCTTGTTTTGCTTATTATTTAGTTGTATGTGACTGGGGAGACTTTTTTGGTGTGCACCATGTACCTTTTCCTGACTATTAATAGGTTTAAGATTAAATTATGTAAAATAGTTTTTCCTTTTGGGGTAAGAGCACTTCTTTATCATTTTGTCTTATTTATTATAGTGTTCTCCTATAATTACAGTGTAGGTCTTATAATAGACGACCCAAAATTCCTTAAAAGGCTAGCTGATTCACTTATCCCAAGAGTTAAGGTTAGGTACGTAGTTTTGCTTTGGGATGACAAACTAAATGCAAGTGAAAACGTTGCTATGAAGGATATACCTTTTTATACGTACAACGAAATAACTGAACTAGGGAAAGAGAAACGCCATTTTCTGGTAGAGTCTTTGGATGAAGGTACTAATTTTATCTTTTGCATTACTTGATTTTTTTCATTTAAATTTATATAACTATTGCACCATTTTAAATTCAATAATATTTTTTTCCTGTAAATAGGCAAAAGGATAGAATTTGAGCCCATAAAACCTGATGATGTGGCAACTCTGATGTATACCAGTGGTACAAGTGGAATGCCAAAGGGGGTTATGCTCACTCATCGAAACATCTTGCACCAGGTTTGGTCACTCTTTTTAAACAAAAGTTATGCTTTCATTTATTGCAACTTCCAATTTTACAACAGCACTCAGTGCATTTGGCTAGATGAACATAACACCGAAGTGACCAAACTTTAAGTGCTGGTCAAACAAGATGACTTATAAGTGGTCACTATTTACTAATAATTAAAAAAAAAAATGAAGTGAATTAAAGGCGCTGAGTTGTTTTCATAATGCAGAGAATGTGTAATTTGCAAAAGGCCAAAAGCCTTTTTCCATTTTCAATGGGCATTGTATTATTAATTTCAGATTAACAATTTATGGGAAGTAGTGCCATGTCAAGTTGGAGATAGATTTCTTAGCATGCTTCCATCATGGCATGCTTATGAGCGTGCTTGCGAGTATTTCATCTTCACACATGGCATAGAACAAGTTTACACCAATGTCAATTATCTCAAGGTATAAATGATTTCAAACTTTTAGATTCTTTTGAGTTTATTTTGTATGTAATTTCATAAGATGACATTTTGTTTTGTTTTAATTTGTAATTGCTAGCAAGATTTGAAGCAGTACCAACCCCAGTACCTAATTTCTGTGCCATTGGTATATGAAACACTCTATAGGTATGTATTACTCCAGCAGTTGTTACATTTAAGTTAAAACTTTTTCAACTTTTCAATAAAGTTCTGAGTTCTTTATTGTGATTGGGTGCAGTTCAATCCAGAAGCAGATCTCCGCTAGTTCAACTGGTCGGAAGTTAGTTGCACTTACACTCATTAAGATTAGTTTGCTTTATATGGAGGCTAAGAGAATATATGAGGTTTGTAGAAGTTTGTTATAATGCTTTTCTAAGTTTTCTTCTCTCTCATTTCTTTTCTATTTTTTGGAAATATCACAAAGGGAAAAGCACTTTCAAAGAATCCAAGGGAACCTCCATTGTTCTTTTGCATCCTTGATTGGTTGTTTGTACGACTTGTGGCTGTGACATTGTTTCCTCTGCATTTTCTGGCAAAGAAATTGCTGTACTCTAAAATCCACTCTGCAATTGGTATATCAAAGGTATGATTTTACTTGTACAACTACATTCAAGTATTTCATGCCTTCTAAGAACTGTTAGATGTACCTAGAGAGAATCTTCATATTTCTTTTCTAAGAGGGAGATGGCAAAAGTACTGCTATTTAGGTTTTGCATTTCAAAAATAATAGTTAGTGAGTTTTCTGGTTAAACATGCAGGCTGGTATAAGTGGAGGCGGGAGTCTACCAATGCATATTGACAAATTTTTTGAGGTTGAGACACTAGACTAACCTTTCTTTTAGCATTGTTCTTATTCTTTGTTTATTTCTAGAATTATGTTGTAGAGTTAAACTTGCTTTATTGTTTCAGGCTATTGGGGTCAAAGTACAAAATGGGTATGGTTTGACAGAGACTTCCCCTGTTGCTGCTTGTAGAAGGCCTGATTGTAATGTAAAATACCTAATCTTATTTTTACCCTCCATATTTGTTGTGTTTATAAATATTTATAGATTATTAAAAGTTATAAAGGCAATAGGCTTGGTGAGCCAGCGTAAAAACTCAGCTATATATACAAGAAATGACCAGGGTCAGGGGTGTCATTTCTAGCCTACCCCAACTTGTTTGGGATAAAAGGCTCTGACATATTAAAATTTAAAAAGAATGACATCCCTGAATGTAGCTTCAATTGAAGTTGTCTAAAACTAGTATTGAATTTTGTTCATTTGAGAAGGTTCTAGGCACAGTAGGGCCTCCAATAAAACACACAGAAATCAAGATCGTGGAAATAGAAACAGGTGAATTGGTCACAGATGGGTCGAAAGGCATTGTCAAGATTAGAGGGCCTCAGGTCATGAAAGGTTATTACAAGGTACACAAAATTAATGTTTATTTTATATTGAACTTTGCTATACGATCTGATCTTAAATCATAACTATTGATTGTTGTGTTGCTCCTGATGAGATATTCCTAATCTAGAGGCGTGCCATTCTTTTTGAAAATTTGTTAAATTTTACATCAGTTTCTGCAAAAAAAAAAGTTAATACAATTTTAAATATAAAACACTGGGCTCATTAAGTTAGAGTATCCTCTGGATGGTCTAATACAACCATCCAGTGGACGTTTTTTGATCCGAGCTGTCCGATTTGATCTTGACGGTTAGATTTTTTCGGGCCTATCAATCTTGGTATCATGCACGGGGCATCTATAGCCGTTGAGATTAAATCAGACGGCTGAGATCGAAAACCATCCAGAGGATGCAATTCCCATTAAGTTATGGTCAAATTATAATTATGGCTGAATTCAATTCTAGGTTCGACTGACACTGAAATTGGCAAATAATTAAATGTTTACCATTAATTGACCGCATTATATTTTAGGGAATTGATAAATATATCCCTTTCTGAATTTAATTTCTATTGCTGTAATGTTATCATTATTTTACTATTTCTCTTCTGAAACAGAACAAAACTTCCACAGAAGCAGCACTGGACAGGGATGGTTGGTTCAACACTGGAGATATAGGATGGATTGCCCCAAAGCATGCCATTGGTCGTAGCCGCCTGTGTGGAGGCATGCTTGTTTTAGAAGGCCGTGCCAAGGATACTATTGTTCTCACCACAGGTTGTCTCTAAATCAAATGATAATTGTGACCCCTTTTGCATAATACACGCAAATAAATGTTTTTTACCGTTACAATCTATCCCTTGGTATAATAATGGACATTGCATTAAGATATTTAAGTAATATGATTTTTTTAGGTGAAAATGTGGAGCCAGCAGAGATAGAGGAAGCAGCCATGCGAAGTAGTCTGATCCAGCAGATAGTGGTCATTGGCCAGGTAAACTTTATTAAAAGAAAATAAAAACAAGGGAAAGGTTCATTCTCCCTACATATTAACAATAAAAAATATATATATATTTCAGAAGTGAATCGCATAGTTCTAAGTTTTACTTTTATAAATGTCTTGCTAGCGGTACATATGGGAAAGGGGGAAAAAAAAGATATTGACTATCCTGCCCTGACAAACTCCATTACTAGGCTACAAAAAAGTTTCATGTGTACCCCACAATGACTTAGTTAATCTAAAAATTGTGGCAGAAAGTGCTTAGATTCTTTTAACTAACATTCTAGGATCAACGGCGTCTTGGTGCAATTGTTGTTCCCAATAAGGATGAAGTCATATCAATTTTCCTCGAGAAAAAGGAGGAGTTAACGAACGAAAAGGTGCTAAAACTTCTTAATGAGGAAGTCAGAACTTGGTGAGTATCTTTCTGCAAATTCCATAATGTAGCATTCTTTCTATACCCAAGAAGAAATTTCCTATCTATTATTTTCTGCAAGAAATTATTTTAAAATTCTTTACTGTCAAATTCCAGGACTGCCGGTTGTGCTTTTCAAATTGGCCCAATATTAGTTGTAGATGAACCTTTCACAGTAAGTCTTTACGGTTTTTTCTTTTCTCTTTTCAATTTGCATCGTTGAATGTGATCATATTATATAATTTATCATAACTTGTTTCTTCAATATCAGGTCGATAATGGTTTGATGACCCCAACCATGAAAGTTAGGAGAGACAAAGTGACAGCCCAATATAGCGATCAGATCACTAACATGTACAAATAAAGCATCGTTAATCTGACCTTTTGTTGTATTATTTAGTAACCATCACTAGAAACTGTTGTAGATATACTCTGCTTAAACATATTAGCATAATAAGAAAGTCCTACGAAAAAAGCTCTATTGTGTCTGGCGTTAACTTTGCCTACCCGTAAGGTTTCACCTTTAAAAGTATCAATTTAATTTGAATTTTCTGATGGATAGAGACGCTAATGAAATAACATACAGAGAACTATCTTTCACACTGTCCAGAAAAAAAAGAAAATACTAACACCTAAAAAGACTACTAATTGAATCATGTCATCAGCTCTGATAAGCTGGCATCTTGAAACCAGGCGGTACGAATACCACATCATCCCATTTGGATGTAGATCCCTCCTACATACAGAATAGTGTAATCCCATGGTTAATTAATATGCGTAATACACAGTAACATTTAGAATGGCAAAGAATGAAGCATCACAAAATGTAAAATTTCATGTACCATCATAGATTTCAGAATATCTTCAAAAACTCCGACCTGCAAAAATGAAACGATTCAAAAAGTATTCTCAATGCAAACCCTAACATTTGGTTCTCATCTTTCATGCTAAGGCCCTTCATTACACAACCAATTAAGCAAATGCAAATCTAACATGCACTTCAATTGAAGGACTTAAAGGTATTACTAATTTGCAGGGACATCAAGATTCTTCCTACTCAAAATTAATAATTACCTGTATATCACCAATACGCATGGACGGGTTTAACCGCCTGTGTGCTTTTGATACTCTAGCAAGTGAATCATCCAGATCCTCCTATTTGTGTTGTTCAATTAAGTAATTTTAATAATTAAAAAGGTAAATTAAGCAAGATGAGTTTTCTTTTTGTTGCGGTCTAACCTTTCTGAAGAAAACTGGACGGTATTTCTTGTTCCCGCTTTTCACAAACAAACTCCTGGACTGAAATACAGGTAAGTATGTCAAAAGAATTTCCATTCCAGGAATATGAGAGACAAAATAAGAAGCATTCACGACAAAAAAGAGGTCATATTGCAACCCAATTAGCAGCAGTTTTGAATCAAATTCAATGGAAAATGAAAGCAAAATCCTAACCTGAAAAACAGGCACTCCTGGGAAACCCCCTCCAGTGGATTCCCCAGCCTTCTCTATTTCCTATAAAAACAAATAAATACAACAAAACAAAACGTAGGAAATAAAAAAAAGAGCATAAATAAACCTATCTGTTAGACAAAAAATAACACCCACCTTAAGAGCCTTCAACACCTGAGAAGAATCAGGAATGTATCTGAAAGAAATCCCGTCCATCTTCAGCTGAAAAACCTAAAAGGAATAGGGGTAAATTAATGCATTAATACGAATTTTCCTACAACTAAGTCATATGTAACAGATGTGTCATAGATATATTAGTCAAAGCATCTATATTAGGCATTCCATTCTCAAAAAGAAATTCCAAGCTTTGCTAGAAAAAACCTATTATGTGTGCACTCCTTCAATAAAAGCATTGAAAACATCCGCATATTATGGCCTACCCCACCCCCAAGCACAACACGACCACACACACACACAAGACCTCATTTTATCTGGCTAGAAATGTAATTTAGGGTAACATATGTTTGTACATTCAGTTGTAAACTCCTAACTGGGTGTAATAGTATTATTCATAACAGCATTTACCTTGTTCAATGCAACTGGCACGACCCTGGAGCCCTCATGTCTCATTTCTTTATCAATCTCTCTCATTTCCTGTAATATAGCCTCAGCATCTTGTTTCTTAAAACAAAACAGCCCCAGAGATCTACCAGAATCTGGAGCAGATACCAACACAATCTCGCCTTTCGCATTGCTTAGAGCATATACCGGTATACCGTCCAGCTGAGCCGCAATACCAGCACCTACGGTGGTGTACCTGTGTAAATTTTGAAACAGAAACAATTTGAGTTGTCAAACTAAAGAATAGAAAGAAAGAAAATGACATTAGTAATGCCTTTTGCCTTCAGAAACAACTTGAAAATAAAAAAAGAAAATTTTGTACTTTGGCATAGAAGGAGAAGTGGAGGAGGAAGTGCCGGACGCAGCACTGGAGCCTGAGGCTGAGGGGATACGGGCGAAAGGAGGAGGGTGGGAAGACAAGGGAGGGGGCGTGATGGGGCCCACGGGGCAGATGTGGGAGAGAACGGCATGGACGCTGGAGAGGAAGGAGCTGAGGTTTTGGTCTTGGTCTTCGTGGTTGGACTTGGAAGGGTTTTCGAAGGGGAAAGGGAAGAGAGGCATTTTCGTTTTTTTTTTTATTTTTTTTTGCTTTTCTTAGGACTTAGGACTTAGGAGGACGGAACGGAACAGTCAAGGGCTTTTAATCCTGGATCCGCATCCTTTACAGCCGAATAATCTGGCTGTATCGAGCAGTCAAGCAACTCTGTCCGTTCGATCTGGATCCAATGATGCGGACGGAAAAAAAACAAAATAGCGCCGTCTCTCGTCCTGCCCTCCCTGCCCAAGTCTCACTCCGAAACATGCTTCGACCTCCGTCTACTTCATAGAAAAACACGAAGCGTATAATGTCTGTCTCTTCGTTTTCGTAGAGAAATTGAAATTCGACTTTCATCCCTTTCTAAAATCGCGATTCATTCTCTTCTGTGAGCGATTCATTCTCTTCTCTTTGCCCACACACAAGAGATTAGATGCGATTCTCTTCTTTTCTGCCCACACACCGACACACAGTGATAAATGCGACTAGAAAGAAGCTGGGTCCTTTCTTCTCTCCCAACACTTCCTTTTTCTAATCGGAGAAGCTATAAAGCCAAGCACGTATCATAAATGGGTTTCGTCGTGCAAACAAACTATGGGGAAAGTAAAGTTGTAAACTTTTGGCTAATTGGATCCTTTTTTTTATCATAATAGGAGCTATCAATTCTCTCTGACTCGCCCCAAACAACTTTTCATTAATACTGTATTCACTCTTACTTAAATGAATTGGGTTTAGTCTTTAAGTTTAAAGGCTCCAACATATACTGAGAAGACATTATTATATTTATAAATAGTATAATGATGTACACTTGTATTGAAATTTCTCAAGAAAACAAAGAAGGATGAGTTAAAAAAATGAAGCATATCATCATTACCAGTACTCAGCTTGCGCCTTCTGTTATATACTTGTTAAAAATTTATGGTATATACCATTGTTTTATCTTTACTTTTTAGAAATGGTTCAATGAATGTTGAATCGTAGTAAATTTTGCTAATTTTACTCCCTCTTCACCTTCTGATTAGCAACTAGTATCATTGGATTTCTGAGAAAATGCTTGCTTAAATTTAATTTTGATAAAAATTACAGAGGGCTTCATGGTTGTTAGGTATAAGCATATTGAGAGGTGAAGTGAGAAGGAAATTAAGTTCATCGGTACCACTCTCTGGCATAACCGTACCAGCTAATGCACTGATTCAAATGAACAAGTAAAAATAAAAATAAAACAAAATAATCATTAACAGTCATTCCCTGAATAAGACAGTTCATTACTGGTGAAAAGCAAAATAAAATATTAAAGTACAAATCCAGTTTAAATAAACTTTTTCATTATGTCCATTCAGATGAGCATCTCATTATACATGCCAAACAGATGAGCACCTCACTATACATAATTCCAATAATAAAGAATTTTTTATAGTACAGCATACACACATTTCAAAAATATACATGGCAAACAAAATAACATCTCACTACATAGAATTCCAATAATAAAGTTTTTAACAGAGTTCAGTTGCCACACTTGAGATCAACACAAAACCAACTAGAGCAGAGAAGCTTGAAAGAGCCCATCTCTAATTTGACTAGCAGTATCATGCACCGTATCAGGTCCATGTGCGAAATCTTGTGTAAATTATATGACTACCTGAGCTGCCAGCATAAAATATCTTGCGGAAATTTTGTCAAAAGTCTGTTGCAAAAATTCAAGTGAGACCCTGCAAAAATCTGTACATAAAATCCTTGACACCCCTCTGTAATGGATATTCCTATAGAAAAATTAAAAGTTAACAAGTGATTGTACTGGACCAGAAACATCAAACTCTCTTAGCATCATTAATGATTTTAATTTTGTTCAATCTTTGCATATGTTCTATAATTCTATTGTTTATATGAATTATAACATATCTTTTTGCATAACACTTTGGATTCTTTTGCAGGGAAGAAAGAGAGACTCAGATATTGTTTTGCTGCAGTATCCATGGACACAAATAATAATTTGAGGTTTTGCAAGGTGATCCTGTATAAATAAAATTAGGATTACATTGCATTAGATACTCAAACTTGCAAAACAATATTTCACACCATACTTATATATTTCAATTGAAGGAGCTGACTCTTTACAATATTAAAGACAGCCACCAGGGTGAAATAGAACGATTACCATAGGAAATGTTTTTACACTGCAGTGCAATATGGTTCAAGTATAGTTATGTTGTGAAACAGATCACACATGATGATAATTAAAACATAGCTGTCGCAAGTTCTTTAACCTGAACCACCCCAAGCTGTTAGCTAATTACAGGAACAATTTCTTAATCCAGACTCCAGACTCATGCCAAACCAAATTTCCAATATAAACCAGGTCGAGCTAATTAACCAAATTAAATCAAAATTCCAAACCAATTAACCCAAAGTGCCAAAGGGAGAAGAGATTAAAAGAGTTTAGATGGAAAGAGGCTTACCAGATATGTCGTGACCACCAACCTAGAATTTGCTTCGGTTTTGAGGCGTTTCTACTTCCAGATTGTGGAGATGGCCGGAAAAAGGTGAGGAGGCGAAGAGAGAGAGAGGCAGTGAGCTTTGATTTCTAGGTTTGCAGAGGGTAGGTATGAGTAGGCGGAGGTTAGTTTTCTACTCTTCCAAATCGTCTCAGCTTCTTCAAGCGGTCGAGATTGAGAGAGAGGATACGACTCCGAAGTCGGGCAGGGATTGATTTCGCGTTATTTCACTTTTTTCAGTCCGCGTCGTTGGATCCAGATCGAACGGACAGAGTTACTTGACTGCTCGGTACAGCCAGATTATTCGGCTGTCGAGGATGTGGATCCTTTTAATCCTCACTGCCACTGCCAACTGGCAACACATCAAAAGGCTATTTTGCTTGAGAACCCCAGAATATTTGTTATTCATGTGCGCAAAATGTCACTCTAATTTGTCAATTAAACCCTCCTGCTTATCTCTATGGTACCAAGTGCTGAAAACGGATATCTATACGAACATTATTTTTTCTTTCAATTTCATTTGCGTTTCTTTTCGTTTGTTCTGGAAAGATAACTCCTTTTTTTAAAAAAAAAAAAATCTATGACGATTGGTTTAGGCACGATTATTTCTACCAATCACTAGAATTGTCCGTATATAATCCTCCGTAAAATTTGCTTATTCTACAAATTAACAGGGACTTTTTTCCCCTAATTTTCTGAGGAAATAGAGAACATTATAACTAGATAGTCTCTATCTAGTCTTTCCAAAAAAAAAAAAATAATAAATAAATAAATAGAGAACATTATGATCTCATAACTTTATTTGTGCATATACACTAGATCAACATGGTAGAGCATTGATTATATTTTGGATTATGCTTGTGTTTCATTATTTTTATGGCACCGTTTGGATATAGGAAGAAGGAAGAAGGCCTAAATTTATTATAAACAATTCAAATTTTTCACAAAGTTACACACTTCTCAATACTTCTTCCCTTCTTCCTTTCTTCCCACACCTATCCAAACGGAGCCAATAGAATTATGGATCTATGATAAAGAACTAACGCTAGATCAGTATAACACACAAAAAAATTACAAACATATGGAATTGATTAATTTGTACACTCCTATTTTCGTTGATTAGATTAATCACAACCATTCATAATTTTGAAGAACACAGTCTAATTTCAATCCATATAAAAAATCAATTATATGCTGAGCATTTAGCTTATCCGTATGTTACCGGGTACTTCAGCTTGCTTACTATAAAGCTTTAATCAATTATGAGCTCTTTTAAGTGATCTGAATAAGTTCTAGTATAAAAGGTAGCATTAAGGCCATGAGCCTAATTATAATTTGTGAGAGGATCAGCTACGTCAGATGTACTATTTCTATCGAGGTGACTGAAGTTGTGGGCTAATTATAATTTGAATTATGTAACTTTCTTTCACAACAATTTTTCTTTAAGAAGGTACATATAGTTGTGAGTTTCTAAAAGTAATTCTGACTGGTGCTTGGCGCCTCTTCGGAAAAGAAAAACACAAGCGAAAAAAAAGTTCCCAAAACCTCAGCAAGATCTTCTGTTGAGAATTTGGGGAATTTAGATAATTTGCAATTTTTAGACATAAATTTATTGAGAAGTGTGTAATTTTGTGAAGAGTTTGGATCGTTTATAATAAATTTGGTATATAAAATGTCCGGAATTTACAATTCCGGCCACATCCAAACGGCCCCTATAATTCTTTTTTGTCGTTTGATTTATTCCATTAGCATGTATTTTTTTCTTTAATTTTCTGTTTTATTTCTGTCTTCTTTTTTTTCTTCTTTTTTTAATGATTTGTTAGTCATGTTCGATGATGTTTTTTCACTCATCTTCTATTCTTGATATTTCTCTTCTCCTCTGCTATTTTTCGACTTCTCACATTTCTACTTTTCTTTTCTAGTATTCTCTCCTTTTTCTTACATGAACAGTTTAATAAATATATCGTTCGTGATTATATTATGATTTTAGTGGTTTTTTTTAGTTTCTTAACACCCACAAAATGATTATTCTTATCCTACTCTGAAGTGACATTAACAACAAGAAGCCTATAAAGAAGAAGATATTTCATGTTGAAAGTCTTTTGAATCTTCATTTTTTTTCTCCTTTTTTTATTTTAATTTTTAATAATTGTGTGATGTAATTATAGTTTATTTGCTTATGTGTGGTTTTATGTGTGTGTGAATAGATTAGATTGTTTAGATTGATATTTTACGATGTGGTAGATTAAAGAAATCTTCTTATAATCACTATATCAGAGAAAATCAGATAAATTCCTCCTATTCGCATGATATGATATGGGGTTCTGCAGTCGAACATTAACGTTCAGTTTGAGTTTTCCGTAATTTTTCAAGTCTTGTTATAGTTTTTTCTATAAAAAAGACTGAACTAATTAATTTCATAATCTAAGAGCTGTGAATCATTATATCGTGCAATCCAAATAAAATAAGATCATAATCAGTATAATTTATTCGAGAATTTTTCATTGATTTTTGCAAAAAGTTATTAAATAGCCAAAAAAAAAGAGTATAGAATGATTCTAATTTTGTAGATCAATATTTACACCATTTCAAATTTTAAATTTAACAAAAGTTGTTCTTAAAAATATTTTTCTTGTTTTTACAAGCAAAACCAATCCTATGATAAAAAAATTAAGACCATATTCATAATGGGGCCGTTTAGATCGCTTACGAATAAGATGAATAGTCTATTCCTAGGCAGAAAATATTAGAAAGTGTGTAACTTTGCGAATGCATATTTGGATTGAACTAAAAAATTATAACAGGGTTCTATAATGAATGAGGACAAATTTAATTTTTTATTCAATACATTGTTTATGGGTGAGCGAAACCCCAAAAATAGCTCTAATTAAATATAATAATTCTAATAGTGTGAACTAAACCGATATAAGATTCATTTAGATTTTTAATTTCCCCCTGTTTGAACCATTACGTTGGGCGCAAGAAAATAAAATCGCCGAGTTTAGAAATGTATCAATTTGGCAGGAAGTCAATCCTTCGCTACCGGATTCCAATTTCTCTCTGTTTCGAACAATAAATTTCATTCATGTGAAATAACTTCGCCTAAAATAACATAAAATTCCGAAAATAAAGAATAAGCCCCGCTAAAAACTTCGGTCTATCAGTACACAAAGCAAACACCTCTTCGAAAAATGAACTTTTTGACAGTAAATAAGTTCTAATTCGGTACTCCGCGTGCATTCACATATGTAATTGTTAACGCAGCGTACTGAACACGCGAATCCAATTAAAGCAGGTTTCTTGACAGCCAAGAACTATTTTTCCCCCGAAACAGTAAATTATCAATATCAAATTTTTTTGGGTACTAGGGTAAAATGACGGTTGTAAAAAAAAAATCAATTTCAAATCCGGAATAAAAAGGACTCGAACTAAATATAAGAAAAAGATTTATTATTATCTTATTATTAATGTTTGGAAGACAATTTGTCAACTATCAAATTTTTTTGGGTACTTGGGTAAAATTTATCCGAGTAGTGAAATTTGTATGGCAAACTAAATAAATAAAGTAACTTCTGTCTGTTTATTTATTTATTATTACTCCATAAGTTAAATTCAGGGGGAAAAAATAGAGCTTTCACAGAAGTACATATATGAAATGATAATGATAATAATAAAAAAAAAAATACAGAGACATTTTATAAATTATCGAATGTATAAAATACAGAAATCTATTTCCGAAACTTCTAAAAATAAGTTATTGCTCAAAATGCCTTCCTAAAAATTAACAAAAAAATATTTGGAAGATAATTTCCGAAACCGCGCGCCTGGATTGACAGCGCCACCGACCTCTTCCTTCCTATTTAAAGGCCCCATTGCCCTTGCCATCTCCATCATTCCCCATTGAGGGAATTAAAATTAAAATAAAATTTGATTTGAAGTATTGTTGTATCGGATTGGATTGGAAAAGGGGTCTCTGTAATTCTAGCGACAGAGAGAGAGAAAGTGAAGATTGAATCATGGACACCGACGCCACTACGAAGAATGAATCAGATGTGTCTCTCCAAGCCAAAAACCCTGCAAAAGGTATTAATTCTCTATTCACTTTTTCTTAAAACCCTCATAAATCAACATTAATTAATATAATAAATATATGCACCGCTTGTTATGAATCCATGACACGATTCAATTCAGTTTTCTTAAGAGTAAATTATATTGAATAGTCCTGATTTTTTTTTTACTTTCTAACTTCACAATGTATTAATTGCTCACTTGAAAACCAAAAATCTTTGGTTTTTCCTTTTGAGATTTCAAGAAATAGTTATATCCTTCCTTTTCTTGATTCAGTTTAGTTTATACTGTAGAGCAAATTATTATTAATGTTGTTAAAACCAAGAGAAAATTACCCTTTTCCTATTTCAGATTTGTGAGTAATTCAGTACTTGTATCTAATTTTTAGTTCCATCCTCAAAACTTGGGTTTTGTTTGATAATTTGAAATAACTAAATGCAGAGGAAATCAAAGTCGCAGCATCAAATCCCTTTGATGCGCTGTGTGATGGAGATTCGGGCGATGATATAATCAACAGTGCCGTCGAAAAATTGAAGAAGGCTTCTGTTGGGTCGGAACCTGCCGTCAATGCTAAGAACGCCAAGAAGGGAAAGAAATCTCAAAATGGTATATCCTCTTTTTTCACTTCTTTATTCTTTATATATATTGCAAATTGCAATTTGAACCCTTCAATTTCTTAGGTCTATCTGTTATGGTATAAATTACGGTTTATGATTTGTTTGGCAATAGTATTATTACATTTCAAAAAAAGAGTTCTCTAATATTCATGATTTGGATCAGGTGTTATATGAGTGAAATCCTGAAAAATATAATTTGCATTTTTTTTTCTCATCAGTTGAAGTAAAATTTATTTATTGTTAGTGAAAAAGGTATTATTTGAAATGGAACAACCTTCCAATAATCTATGCTGTTTTGAAATATTTCAGTGAAGGAAGAAGGCACTTCCGTTGTCAAATCAAATAACAGCAATTTCAAGGGTGGGGACTCTTACTTGTCGAATCAGAATAGAGCCAATGGCCAGAGAGGTTATGGTCAAGGAGGCGCCTCTTACTATTATAACAACAACAATAGGCAACAAAATGGCAACTACATAAACCAAAACAGCGCTAATGGCCAGAGAGGTTATGGTCAAGGAGGCCCTTCTTACTATTATAACAACAACAACAATGGGCAACAAAATGGCAACTACATGCACCAAAACAGAGCCAATGGCCAGAGAGGTTATGGTCAAGGAGGCCCGTCTTCCTATTATAACAACAACAATAGGCAACAAAATGGCAACTTTGTGCACCAAAATGGTAACACCACACACCAAAATGGTTTGTCTCGTGGTTACAGTGGTAAATTCTCCTCTCGTAGCAGCAATGGCACTGAAGATGGTGGTAGTGTCAAATCTGATAGGTAGGCATCTATTTTGATGTTATCCTCGAATTATTATTTGTCAATTATATCATGATTTGTATATTTAGTCATATAATTTCAATTTTGTTTCTAGGGAGCAAAGGGAAGAAGAATTTCTGAGAAAAAAGAAACAAAGGGAAGAAGAAAATCAGAGAATAAAGAAGCAAAATGAAGAACAATTTGAGCAAAAATTGAAGGACTTCAAATACGACCCTAAGAAGGAGCAAGATGCGGTTGTTATATACTTATATATATATATATATTTGTTCCCTATTGTTTGATTTCCCATCTCTGAATGATTAGCTTCTTGTTGTTGTGTATATATCCCTAATACCTGATTCTTTCCATTTTTTGTATGCAATTTAATAAACAGAGGGATTTTGTTGCAAAATATCATGACACTCTTGCGGTGAAGGAAGCAGCAATAGTAAAAGCCCAAGCTTTGCTCAAGCAAGAGGAGAAGCATAGTGATAAGGTAAGTGCTATAATATTATTTATTCATTATGCTTGATGTAAATCCATTTGTAATTTATTAATCAATATGTAAAATTTTTAATGATCTGACAGGAGTCTGATGATAAACGCAAAAAGTTGCAAGAAGCAGTTAATATGGCAATTAAAGATAAAGAGGTCCATATGAAGAGTAGGGAAGAAAAGTGGGAGACAATCAGACTATCAGAAAAGAAGGTTCACAAACTTTACTCTCTGAAGTTAATTTTAATCATTACCTTTTAAAACAGTAATGTCGTGTAGTTGTATAATTTTACTGTCATTTATTTATTTAAACAGAAAATGACTCTTGATGAATACGAGAAGATGAAAGAAGAGAGCAAGAAAGCATCACAAACTTCTAAAGCAGAGAAAAGGGTGGTAAAGAGTTCAGACTTTGATGGCTTGACAGTTGTTGTGAAAAAGAATGTGGAGGACAGTCTATCTCTGAAGCCTGCTGTACATAAGCAGGTGGCTAAGCCAGTATGTTAATTATTTTACTATAAGATATTAGATTAGACTAATTTAATTTGACCCATTTCATAAGAGTTTGTAACTTACTTGGCTCTTTAATATTTGAAGAAAATGGAAGCAGAGAAAACTGACCAGTCCAAGAAGATGAAGAAGAAAGCAGAACTCGAACTTATGATGAGTTTCTTCTCTCCCCCGGTATATTCTCGACTCTGTTTGTTGCTAGCTTATGATTACTCTTTCAACACTTGTTATCATTAGATTAACAAAATATTATTAATTGAATATGGTTCATGTTCCCTTCTTAAAAAGGGACTATAGTAGCATCTGATTTCTGACTAAACGCTTGTGCTTTTCAAAATTGCTACAGGCTGGCAACAAAGTTAGAGCTGGTGACAGAAAGAATGATGGTGCTCCAGCTTTGGAGTCTGGACGGAACTTCCCTGGTCTGCACTCTGCATCCGGCCCCTGATTTTTTTATTTTCTTATTTTCTGGGGTGTTTGCGTTAATTTGCTGGGATGGTATAGGTAGCATAATTGAAGTGCTTCTCCTACTTTGCTAATTTACTTTTCCTGGTTGATCTGATGGAGGTTTCTAGGGTTCATCGATCCTAGATGAAATTTTGTTTCACTTTATCTACCTTTATGCTTGTTGAGGAATATTGCGGATATATGTGGAAATTAAGTTAGAAAATACTTAAAATAGAGTATGAATTTTTTTTTTTAAAAAAAGTGTGCTTGCTTATTTTTATTATTATATGTTTTTTACAACCATCTAAATATTTCTTGTGGCTTTGTAACTAGGTAAAATAGGATAACGCAATTGACCTTCTACTCCAAAATGCAAACAATGCATTTTGGAAAAACGAACTTGTATTAAATCTCGTTATATGTTAATGACTTTATGCTTCGTACCATGTAGACAGACGATCACAATAAAATTAATCTTAAATTAATAGTCGACTTTTAGCGTAGCAAATGGAAACAGAGAAACCTGAAAAGAGTTGACAAATGTATTAAACTGTATGTTCATTAGTCTTTACAAAAAAAAGAGTTGAATCTTCTCATTGCTGAAATTTCCATCTTGTCAAACTGTATGGTACCAAGACGAGGGTTTGATGATTATGAAAGATCTTAGGAAAAATAATTAGGGAAGTTCATACAATCAAATCATGCCGGCTTAATAAAGCTCTGTTGTTGAATCTCATACTTAGAGAGCTTTCCTGTTCTGCAGTTCTGTGTTTTGTATACACGACTGGAGAATCAATGCCTTTAACTAAGTGCCTTTTATGATTGATGCCATGTATTTTGTAAACTCGTTTAATAGATGAATTCTGTATTTTGCTTGGTACTTATTTATGCTGTTTCAAATATTAATAGGTGACAATTTTATGATTCAATTTATTGATATTATACCAATGAAGTTTCAATTTATTCTGCACATGTCATGCTCAGAGGTAACACACAAACCAGCTAATTACATTATTATTGATCTTCGACCATGAAGGTTCAAATAATTTAACATCAAAATCCAATAATTGCAGCCTCTGAAGTATGGGCACCAAACCAAGTGTTGTGCTGTTGTTCTTTGATCCATAACCCTTTTGCTCCAAAATTAGGCATATAAGCAAAGCATATTTTCAATAAAGTTGATTCCAAATCTCGTGGACCTAAGGTAGTGGAATAACCAGGTCACAGATGAGGTAAAAATTTCCATCTTGTAATTCTTCAAATAGATTAATAGCAAACAACAGAAGTATTTCTTTGTTCGGTCATAATTCTTGGGGGAAGGATCGACGTCGAGAAGATTTTGAGCGAAGCATATGATTTGCAAACAAGAGTTGGTTTAAAACTTTGACAATAGGCAAATAGTTCTGTTTGAAGCTCCCGCAGATTAACACATACGATCATTTATATTGTTAAAATAAAATAATAGCTGCCGTGAGGAAGAGGAGAAATTAATAATTATATTAATTATTAATTTTCAGAGAGAGAGAGAGAGAGAGAGAGAGGAAAAACAAGGTGAATATTAGGAAACAATTAATAAAGAATTTAAGATTCTAAAAGAAAATTATCGTATATAGATTGCAGTACCTGACCAGTAAAAGGAAATTCTAAAAAAAATGAAAATAATAACCTAAATATGTACATGTACAGTAATTATTAAAACGTCTAGATGGACACGTAAAATTCATTAACAACGACGTGAAGTCAAAACTTCTCTGCGAACTTTCTGCTACTTGGCAAAATTGCCTTCTGTATTCCTGTTGAAATTCTTTCTTGGTTCCCAAATTGCTAAGTCAGACACCAATTTGAGGAGAACAAATTACTTCAGTTCAATTGGTGCATGTGGATAGACGTTTAAAGAGCTTGTAAAAAGCACTCTGAATCACATATTCACATAATCACATGGCCTTGAAAACTGAAAACCCTTTCAGACTACATGATTTGGGCATCTTCCCTCCTTTTTCAAGGTCAAATAATATTCGCTTAATACAAGGGGAAACTTCTCTTGGACAGGATCATAGTGTCAAAAACAAGACGTGCACAATCTCTCCCTCAAAACATCTATCTATATATATGGAACCAGAAATAAGGAACAAAATGCATAGAGGCAAGACTAGTGATAAGCAATTAAGCAGCTACCTGGCCTTAGGCAACAACTACTAAGTTGATATATACTTTGATAGCCAAGAATGATTTGCCTATGACCATGCTCTTGGAGTATATAATAGTTTTCTAGATCTCTCTCAGTTGTGTTATGGGCAAATCATTGTGGCTATCTAAGTGCCTCTTATTGTCTACTTTTCCTCATTTAGATTGGATTTGGTTAAATTTCTTCTTACTTTTTGAGTCAACGTGAAGAGTGATAACTTGTTTCAGCGGTAGAAGAGTCTTACATGAAATATGATGCTGCTTTGGTAGCCAAGGATGATTTGCCTATGAGGTTTTCTTGAGACACGATTGATTATCTTAATTAATACTCAATATGGTCTTATGGGCAACTTCCTTGGCTATATCAGCTCATCTTATTCTTAGCTACTTTGCCGTGATGTAACTCCTTGCATGATCAGTTGACATTAATTAGTAGAGAATAGTGGTTAATTTCATAGCCAGGAATTATTCGGGCTTAGCCTCAAATATGTGGTTGAACGAGATGGATGCCTAGCTCAAAGGTAATCTTAATTATTCTTAAGTTTGGCATATATGGTATGCTACTTATTTTTTCTGCATTTGTCCCGTGTCAGCTGTGTATAGTAAAGAAGCATTTTTATATACATGGTTATATAACTGAAAACATACGAACTCCAACTGATAACAGTCTAGATAATTTGCATTCTAGTCGATCATTTTCTTGAAAATAAGCAGAGCTACTAGCTTGTGATTTATCCACCCAAACAACGAATCTATTTTCTATTGAAAGCCGTTTTTTTTTTTTATTATTTTGTTGAGGTAAGGATAATAACTAGTCATAACTCGGAATGCATTTCAGATGATGCATGGCCTCTTATTGGTTAAAGATTTGACTCGGAGGTAGCTAGCATGACTCCTGATGCAAATTGTTGCATCTCCTTTCTGTTTTTGTTTTGTTTTGTTTTTTTTTTTTTTGGTAAGGCAGATAAGAACATATTTTCAATAGTCAAGGAAGGAATATGGTACAAATTTTCAAATGGGCAACTTTCTATAGCGGTGTATCAGTTTCCTTTATGCCTTCATATCACGTCTCGTAGCAAGACTCCCATCCCGCCTTCTAACTGTTTGTGTGTTGAAGTTGAGTGTTGAGAGAGCATCTTTCTATTACAAACAAAAAAAAGGTTAATAAGGTATTTGCCACTCTGAAAAATTGAAATAAAAAAAAACCATCACTAAATGACAAATATATTTTAATGCCACTACAAAATAGTAAAAAATAGTTTTATGCCATCAGCTTAATGATATGACAATTTTACTCTTTTAAATGTGGCCTTACAAAAATTTGAAATTAGAAAAATGTCATCACTAAATGACAAATTAGTTTTATGCCACTACAAATAAAAATGAGTTTTATACCACTGGTTAATTTATTAGAGAGACCGAACCCTAAATCACATATTTTGATTATTTTCATTTCATATTATTTGGTGGTTCGTTTATGGTCCATTCACTATGTTAATTCTTGTATCTGTGGGGTACTTGATAATACTCAAATCACATTTGTACGGTACTTCATCATAAAACCCCAAATCACCAATCACCAAGTGCTACCAAAGAACTCTCGCATGACTCGCCACACTGGAAACAATTTGGAAGTTAAACCTAAAGAGAAACAAAATATAGAGAATTAGAATTTAACCTGTCCATATTATGGTATATGGTTGACAACAAGTAGAGGCAGCGAGTAGGGAAAGTTCGATAAGAAGAATCTGGCAGCAGCAGACTGAATGGCAACAACAGCAGGAAGGGCTTGCATCTCTTTTTCCCTTGCATTTTGGTCGTTCATACAACGCTTCCATTTTTTTGGTTTATTAGCAAGGGCAGTTTGGATATTTTACAATTAATGAGAGATTTAGGGATGGTATTTTTAGAATTTAATCTTTTTCAGGAGAAAATAATGGTATATTTCTGATTTTAACAATTTGATAATGACATAAATTTAATTAGTAATGTAACAATGATATACTTCTAATTGACTACTTTTTATGATGGCAAAAATCTAATTATTCCAAAAAAAAAAGCTTGAATCAAAGGTAATTGGCTGTGTTATGAAATTAAATAATTATGTGGATTGTTCATCTTCATATTCCCACTAAGCATTTATCTCCACTACACATTTATATCCATGATCTCCACTACTTATTTATCATCATTATGTGAGATATTATTTTGTAGCCTATACATAGAGGCATTGTACATTTGTATGGATGGTTGGAATGAGATAATAAAATTCTTAAATTTGTGATTGAGAATATTGCCTTATTTACTCTTGATATATTGTTCATTATTTCTTTCTTCCACCTTATTTTACAACACGTTATCAGCACGACTTGCTCGGGAGGAATTACAAAGAAATTACAAAAGGTAAATCACCATGCGATATGATATAATATAAGAGTTTTATAAATCTGTTTGATTTAATAATTGCCGGCGTTATGAAATTTCATAGGTAAAAAATTTCATTCAAGATAATATATATATTTTTCATAATTTCGATTATGTTTCGAAGAATTAAATCCGAAATTTTTGCTATATATTTCTTTTGTTTGAATATATTAGAATCATTCCCCGAAGTGAATGATGATGAAAATAATTATTTAATTTGCTCGAAAGGAATTATAAAGTTGTTTGCAAAAATTGCTACGAAGAAGTTGCAAAGTTTCTAGGTAAGTAAAAAGTATGATTGATATCATATAACTTATTAATTTTAATTTTATTCGAATTTTTTTATTGCTATATTTTTTTATTTAAAATTTATGAGAATCATTCCCTGAAGTGAATGATGATAAAAATAATAACTTGAAGGAATTATTCAAACTTAAAAGTTTATCAAGAACCCGAAGTTCTTATTATATGAAGAATCCGAAGTTCATATTTCGATTTAAAGTTATTTAGAACCTGAAGTTCTTAATCATAAATAATTTGTTTAGAACCCGAAATTCTTAATACTTGATTTTATTTTTGTTTAAAACCTGAAGTTTATATTTCATTTAAAACTATTTAGAACCTGAAGTTCTTGATACTTGTAGTAATTTATTTAGAACTTGAAGTTCTTAATTTTTTTTTATTTTGCTTAGAACATTAAGTTCTATTTGAAATTTAATATAAGCAGAAGTTATGAAATGCCATTGAATATCATTAAATAAATAACTCGAAGTTATTATTCAAAGTTGAAATTTATATCAAAGAACCAGAAGTTCTATTCCTTAAATAATCAGAAGTTATTATAGGATAATGGATGAAAAATAACATGAAGTTATTCCCAATTTAAAATATATCAGCACTTATTATTGGTCATTGAATGAAAAATAACCTGAAGTTATTTCAATTAATTTATTTAAATTGCGCAGTCAAAATGATTTAATAACCAGAAGTTATTAAATAAAATATAACTTGAAGTTATAATGCTAAATTGTTATTATTTTTTCTTTCTCTTTATTTGTTCATTTTATTTATTTATTTACTTATCTCTATTTCATTTATCATAACCTGAAGTTATGATACTAATAACCGGAAGTTATTAAAGTAATAACATGAAGTTATGATGAAATCATGTTAGTACTCTTGAAGAGTCTTTCAAGGAAAAATATGACTATCAAAATCAAAAACTCATTATAACAAGATATTGATAACAAAAGAAAAATGTACCAGCAGTACGTTCAAAGAAAAATATCTTGAAGATGTTTATGACATATGTGGTATAACAAAATATTTATAGCGTACCAGCAGTATATCTAAATAATGTTTTTCAAGTTTCATTGTAGGAATTTTTAATTTATGTTTAATTATTATATTATGAATATGTTAATAAATAAAAGTAAATTTTTTTTTACTTTTCTTTTTATTTCAAGGAAAAATGACTGACGCGATATTAATTAAAGATGATCCATGTTTGGTTGATAGCGGAACTACAAATACAATATTAAAAAGTAAGAAATACTTTTTGCAATTGCATTCCGGTATGACTAATATTCAAACTATATCTGGCTCAAGCAATATTGTTGAAGGCTCCGGAAGAGCTTGTATTTTGTTACCTGAAGGAACAAAACTAATAATAGATGATGCATTATTTTCGAGTAGATCCAGAAGAAATCTACTAAGTTTTAAAGATATTCGAAAGAATGGTTATCATATTGAAACTATGAATGAAAGAAATTGCGAATATCTTCATATCGTATCTATTATAAATGGCCAGAAAAGGATTATGGAAAAAATACAAGCATTGTCTAATGGATTATATGGTACTTATATAAGTGCAATAGAATCAAATATGGTCACTAACCGGAAGTTAGTTGATCCAAAATTATTTACATTATGACATGATAGATTGGGTCATCCAGGAAATATAATGATGAGGAGAATAATAGAAAGTGCAAATGGGCATCCCCTAAAGTACCTGAAGATCCTGTTATCAAAGGAATTGACATGCCAAGCATGCTCTCTTGGAAAACTAATTACAAGGCCATCTCCAAATAAAGTTGGACCTGAAGCTCCATCATTTTTAGAACGAATTCAAGGAGATATATGCGGACCTATAACACCGCCATGTGGACCATTTAAATATTTTATGGTTTTAATTGATGCATCAACTCGTTGGTCACATGTTTGTTTATTGGCAACAAGAAATGCTGCATTTGCTAGATTATTAGCACAAATTATCCAATCGAGAGCCAACTTTCCGGATTATCAAATTAAAAGAATCCGACTTGATAATGCAGGAGAATTTACATCCCAAGTTTTTAATGATTATTGCATGTCTATTGGGATTACTGTAGAACATTCAGTGGCACATGTTCATACACAAAACGGTTTAGCAGAATCGTTTATTAAAAGGCTACAGTTAATAGCTAGACCATTACTTATGAAATCTAGTTTACCATCTTCTGCATGGGGACATGCCATATTACATGCTGCTGCACTAATTAGATTAAGGCCAACTGCTGATCATAAGTATTCCCCGTTACAATTGGTCTCCGGAAGAGAACCAAATTTGTCACATTTAAAAGTTTTTGGTTGTGCAATATATGTTCCAATTTCTCCTCCACAACGCACAAAAATGGGACCTCAAAGAAGATTGGGTATTTATATTGGTTTTAACTCTCCTTCTATTGTTAAATATTTAGAACCATTAACGGGAGATGTTTTTACGGCAAGATTTGCTGATTGTCACTTTGATGAATCAATATTCCCAAATTTAGGGGAAGGAAAATAAAAGCTGGATAAACAAGTGACTTGGAATTCATCATTATCTTATCTTGACCCCCGAAGTGGTCAATGTGAACATGAAGTTCAAAAGATTATAAATTTACAAAGAATTGCAAATGAATTGCCTGACGCATTCACAGATATAAATAGAGTCACTAAATCACATGTTCCAGCTATAAATGCACCTGCTCGAATAGATATTACAAAAATATCAAATGAATCTCATGAGCGTAGGAAACGTGGAAGACCAATTGGTTCTAAGGATGTAAATCCACGTAAAAGAAAAGAGCAGAATAAAGCAGTTGGTAAAACCCCAGAAGAGGTTTATAAGGTTCCAGAAGAAACTAAATCTCCAGAAGAGATTAATAAAATTCCAGAAGAACTTAAATCTCTAGAAAAAATTAATAAAGTTCCAGAAGAAACTAAAACTCCAGAAGAAACTAAAATTCCAGAAGAAGTTGATGAAGTTCCAGAAGAAACTGAAGTACCAAATGATTATGAGATTTCTATAAATTATGTAAAAACTGATACAATATTAAATAGAAATGAAACTCATGTGGATGAAATATTTGCATTTGCTATAGCTAGTGATGTTATAAGCGAAGAGAATAATGTGCCAAAAACCATAGAAGAATGTAGGCACAAAAAATGATTGGCCTAAATGGAAAGATGCCATACAAGATGAATTAAATTCACTTGTCAAACGACAAGTATTTGGACCAGTAGTCCAAACACCTAAAAATGTTAACCCTGTAGGTTACAAATGGGTATTTGCCATCAAAAGAAATGAGAAAAATGAAATTGTGAGATACAAAGTAAGATTAGTGACACAAGGATTTACACAAATATATGGAGTAGATTATGAAGAAACGTATTCACCTGTAGTGGATGCGATAACTCTCAGATTTTTAATAGGTCTCACAGTCACAGAAAATCTAAAAATGCAACTTATGGATGTTGTCACAGCATATTTATATGGTTCACTTGATAGTGACATATATATGAAAATCCCTGAAGGATTAAAAATGCCAGAAGCATATAGATCAAAACCTAAAGAAATGTACTCCATAAAATTGAAAAGATCTTTATATGGACTAAAACAATCAGGTCGAATGTGGTACAATCGACTTAGTGAGTATCTTTTAAAAGAATGATATAAAAATAATGTAGTTAGTCCATGTGTTTTTATTAAAAAATCAAATTTAGGTTTTGCAATAGTTGCAGTTTATGTTGATGATTTAAATATTATTGGATCTCCTGAAGAGATCGAAAATACTGCAAAATTGTTGAAAAGAGAGTTTGAAATGAAAGATCTTGGAATTATTAAATTTTGTCTCGGCCTGCAGATCGAGCACCTAAAGAACGGAATATTTATCCATCAATCAAATTATACAGAAAAAATACTAAAACGATTCAATATGGATAAAGCTCATCCTTTGAGAACACCAATGGTTGTACGATCATTAAATGTAGAAAATGATCCTTTTCGTCCCCAAGAAAATGATGAAAAAGTACTTGGTCCTGAAGTACCATACTTAAGCGCAATTGGCGCGTTATTATATCTTGCAAATAATACAAGACCTGATATTGCATTTGCTGTAAATTTATTGTCAAGATATAGTTCCAAACCAACCCGAAGACATTGGAATGGAATTAAAGGTGTTTTTCGTTATCTTTGCGGAACTCGTGATATGGGACTATACTATCAAATGAATTCAAAATTCAATCTAGTTGGTTATGCAGATGCAGGTTATTTTTCAGACCCGCATAAGGCGCGATCTCAGTCAGGATATGTATTTACTTATTGTGGAGCTGCAATTTTATGGCGGTCTATAAAGCAAACTCTAACTACCACATCATCAAATCATGCTGAAATCATTGCTTTATATGAAGCAAGTCGGGAATGTGTTTCGTTAAGGTCAATTATCCAAAATATTCAAGAAGAATGTGGACTTGAAAATATCAAAGAAAATCCTACTCTATTATATGAAGATAATGCAGCATGTATAGCACAAATAAGAGAAGGATACATCAAAGGAGATAGAACTAAGCACATTGCACCAAAGTTCTTCTGGGCACATGATCTACAAAAGGATGGTATAATAGATGTTCAGAAAATTCAATCATGCAACAATTTGGCCGACCTATTCACAAAATCTTTACCAACGAGTGTTTTTGAACAACTCAGAAAGAAGATAGGTCTACATCGACTAAAGGATGTCAAATAATATTAAAATGAGGGGAAGTATTATACATACTGCACTCTTTTTCCCTTATCCAAGTTTTTATCCCAATGGGTTTTTCTTGGTAAGGTTTTTAATGAGGCAGACAAATTGGTCCAGAAGTACCATATTAATATTGATCCTGAAGTATCATATTAATAGTGTATAATCAAAGATGAACATCCAAGGGGAAGTGTTATGAAATTAAATAATTATGTGAATTGTTCATCTTCATATTCCCACTAAGCATTTATCTCCACTACACATTTATATCCATGATCTCCACTACTTATTTATCATCATTATGTGAAATATTATTTTGTAGCCTATAAATAGAGGCATTGTACATTTGTATGGATGGTTGGAATGAGAGAATAAAATTCTGAAATTTGTGATTGAAAATATTGTCTTATTTACTCTTGATATATTGTTCATTATTTCTTTCTTCCACTTTATTTTACAACAGGCTGTACTTATTTTGTTTTTTCGGCACAGTAATACAAAAGCATAAAATTGTGCTAAAGCCCCGATCCAATACAGCTGGTCAATATCTTATCATGTTATAAGTGATAATGTCTCCCTTACAGCTTTCCATTCAGACATGTTGGTTTAATTTACAGCAAATTTTTTTTTTAAGATAAATTGGAGGTCTAAGTCATCCAACTTATATTTTTCAATTAAATGTCTATGAAAGACCTCCAGCCGGGTTTCCAACCTGCGATCTTTCACACAAGGAGTCAAAATGCATTACTCTTAATTTACAGCAAAATTTTTGAAATACTTTCTAGAATAAAGTGCAAAATTATTATTTTATATTTATTTTAATCGAAGTGTAATTTTCTTAGTATGTGCACAAGTGGATGAGGCAAGGGAGCAAGTGCATGAGACAATAAAGCAAGTGATATTCTCCTTGTCTCAGGAGAAGAGTACAGAATCCCAACTCGGCAACTCCTATTCACTCATAGTCATAAGATAAATCAAAGTAGAAAAAGAGAAATGAAATATACTCAATTGCCTCCTCTTGCGCATAAGCATAACTTTAACTACTTAAGGTAAAGTCCAGATAAATTCAAGCGTAAATCGATCAGTTTCAGCCCATAACATAAGATCTATAAAGCCCATAATAATCTATGATACAGTTTCGGTCCATATACCAGACCCACGAGGCTAAGCTCCAAAAGAGTTTCGAATAAAAATTTAGTCCCAATGCGGAGGTGGATGTGAGGTGGAGGAGATGAGAGGCTGAGGTGAGACGCAGATGCGAGACGGAGGAGAAGAGAGGCTGAGGTGAGGCTAAGGCTAAGGCGGAGGAAAGAAGAGGCGAAGCAGAGTAAATGATGAGGCGGAGGAGAAGAGAGGCGAAAGAGAGGCTGAGATGAGGCGGAGGCGGAGGTGAGGTGGAGGCGGAGGTGAGACGGAGGAGAGGAGAGGCGAACGTGAGGAGAAGAGATCGAAGGAGGTAGAGGAGATCTGAATCGGATTTTGTGATTGAGAGGAGATCAAATAGAGGGAGAGAGGAGACGGAAAAGGTAAAATAAGGGAAATGTGAGACGAGGGGAGCAATTCACTCTGATTGCTTGATTGCAGAAGAATCTGATTACCATAAGTAATCAAGCTTTCAGGCAATCAAACAATCAGACTCCAAAAATAGAAAAAAAAATTTCCGCTCCCTACCAAATACAAAAACCGCGTCTCCCTTCCACCTCACCTGCGTCTCCCTTCCCCCTCACCCCGCTTCATCGCTCTATTTAGTCTCTCCTCTCTCTCACCGCATGTCGTCGAGCAGCCCAGCCCTACCGTTGCGCAGCCCAGTCCAATCTAGCTCTGCCGTCGCCGTCTCCGTCGCCCAGCCCTTCCTTTATCAGAATAAGAAATTAAAATATTATTTACTCTCTCACTTGTATTAAATATTTCTTACTACTAATTATTTTTACTCCATAGTTATTTAGTTACTCCCAAGTAACAGTAGAATCTGTTCTAAATATTATTTACTCCCTTATACATATTAGATACTCGTTTTATACTAGTTATTTACTCCCTTGTAACTATTTAGTTACTCCCAAACAACAATAGAATCATATATGAATATTATTTACTCCCTTACTTGTATTAAAAACACCCTTACTACTACTTATTTACTCCCTTATAGTTATTTAGTTACTCCCAAAGCAACAGTAAAATCAGTTCCGAATGTTATTTACTCCTTCATACATATTAGATACTCCTTTTATATTAATTTTTTACTCCCTTATAGCTATTTAGTTATTCCCAAACAACAGCAGAATCAGATATGAATATTATTTACTCCTTTATACTGATCAATTTCCTCCTTTATAGTAATTTAGTTACTCAAAAAAAAAAAAAAAACAGAATCAGGTATGAATGTTATTTACTCCTTTATACATATTAGATACTCCCCTATACTGATTAATATCATCCCTTATAGTAATTTAGTTACTCCCAAGTTGTAACAAAACTAGATCTAAACCTCTTTTCTCTTCTTATCCTTCTCAATTTCTACTTCTTTCTTCCTCAACCAGATCTGAGAGAGGGACCAGTGAGGGAAGGCGGAAGTGGAGGTGAGGCAGATGAGATGAGAGGCTGAGGTGAGACGCAGACGGATGCCAGGCGGAGGAGAGGTGAGGCGAAGCAAGGAGAGGCTGAGGCGGAGGAGAGGAGAGGCGAAGGAGAGGCTGAGATGAGGCGGAGGTGAGGTGGAGGCGGAGGTGAGACGGAGGAGAGGAGAGGCGGACGTGAGGAGAAGGGACCGAAGGAGGTGGTGGAGATCTGAATCGGATTTTGTGATTGAGAGGAGATCAAATAGAGGGAGAGAGGAGACGGAAAGGGTAAAAGAAGGAAAATGTGAGACGAGGGAAGCGACTCACTCTGATTGCTTGATTGCAGAAGAATCTGATTACCGTAAGTAATTCCCTATATATATATCTCAAATTTTGAGTTACCTTTTAACTTTTGATAATTTGCACACTTATTTTATCTAAAAACTGAATTAACTCTGCTGTTGTGTTGGCCAACGGCATTATTATAGTATGATTTAGTCAAGCTAATGGCATGATGACATTATATATTTTAGGTAATTCTATTTCTAAATTTTCTGACAGAAATTGAACATGTGCCAGGTAGAGATAGTATTTGTGCCAACATTAGACCTCCAAATAGTATAATTTGTAGCTAAAATATATCTCAAAGCCACTGCCATGCATATACATTATATTAGTTATAATTTAAGAGTTAATTAATTAGTTAATGTTTATTTAGAAATATAACGTTGGCTTGCTTTTTTTCTTGGTTCTATGTTGCAGGTATTTGATCCTCACAATAACTGACATAAGGGCTTAGAAAGTTGGATTTGTGACATACAGACTTCATATCAAGCCCAATTGTACCATACTCTACACTTGGTATATATCAGGTAAAGTAACTTTGAATAGGTTCTTTTACACAATTCATAAATCATTTTGCATTTCGGTTCATTTCACTAAGATGTTTAGTTAAGGTTCCATTAGATATTTGACCTATCTCTCTTCTAAAACAAATTAATTTGAATTTACTATTTGTTAGATCGTCAAGGTATTTCAAGCAATGCTATGTGTAACTATTATTGGTTTTTATTGATCGTTGCACTTAGTTTCTTTTTTCTTTCTTCTATGGTATATGCTGATTTAAAATAATTTAAAGAATTGACCAAATAAATAGATTTGCGTGTTATTAATTGCTTATTAATTATGGTTATTTAAAAAATTACATACTATATCTTTGCCTTTTTAACTTTTTCTGATTGTTTCTTTTTCTGGAGAAACGAGCATCATCAATTTCTCCTATTATCAATATGGACAAAGGTACAAAGCCTGATATAAAAAAATGTAGAGTTTAGCTGCTGGTGCTGGGTTTGACAAGGTGAACTTTCTACAACTGTCCTTACTGATAACTCTAAGTAGCTTGCTTGCTTCAGCTGGTATCAGTTCATACATATTTCCTTGCATGCAGTTTAGTTTATGCTAAAATAACTCACCACTTTGCTATTGAGCTTTGCTTTTTATGGTCCAATTTCTCTAAGAAATTGATTTGGTTTGTGAATTTCGGGCAAACAAAGATGTTAGATAGCATTATAATCAATAGGATGGTAGGTACCTTAATATCAGTTACATTACGAATCATTAAATTATCCACAGTCACAAAGCTGCTTTTGATTGTTATGTTTTATTTTATCTTATGCATTGGGACTAAATTATAACTGTAATTAATGCAAAATTATTGGACAACTCACAACTGTATGGATTACTATTGGTTTGTGAATTTAAGAGAACCATTAATTTCTCGAGGTAATTTTTTCCTTTCTTATGCTCCAGGCTTCGAGTAATAGTACTTTTGGTATTCATATTCTTATTTTTCTACAGGTTTAGCTTGGGATTTTTTTTTATTTTTTTAAATTTTCAGTGAGGGGTCAGTGATGGTGGACAGCCAATGCTACACTAACCTCAAACCCTCCCATCTTATTCCTACATTTCCATTCCCGGTTTTTTTAGGAGTAGAATTATAGAAGGCTAAGAACCAACTCTTGATCTAGTGGCAAAGAACAATGCACCTTGACTCCTTGAGTGAAAGGTCGCGGGTTCGAAATCCGGCTGGGAAGTCTTTCATAGACAATTAATTTTAAAATAAATTGGATGACTTAGACCTCCAATTTATCTTAAAAAAAAAGAATTATAGAAGGCTAGAAGCTGTAATTAATAAAAAAATAATAATAATAATTCGGAACCAAACGCCACCCTACGTCATCATGAAATCCAAGCACGATATGCGCCAGCATTACGCGATCCTGACGTCATCAGAAAGCCTCTTCAGCGCGGACCTCATTCGGCAATCGGCAGCCGAAAAAAATCTGGTCAACGCCAGTTGCTTGGGTTCCACTTCCTCATCCATATATGGCACTGTATAGCGGGTCAGAATCTGCAGTTACATGGACCTGATACACACTAAAAATCACGAAATAGGACACAGAGAATCGGAAAGTGAATCCGGAAATGTTGCGTTGGGGATGATGATCAAATAAAAGTATGGACTATGGAGAGGAAGGAATCGTGGAGAAATAAAGAATGAATCAAAAAGGGAAGTGAGATGATGAGGGCTATTTGTATTTATACTCGACTCCTCCTCCCCAGTTTCCAAAATCATTTCAATTTCAAACCAACAACCACAATTCCAACAACAAAACCACGCATTCAGATTAAATCCTCTTTTTTTTCGCACTTCAATTTAATGGCTTCTTCTACGACGATGGGAGAGAATCATGGCGAGATCAAGAACCCTAGACAGGTCGTCAAGATGCTTCTCTCCGAGTTGCAGGATGAAGGCGTCGGTGCCAAGGTCCGAAGAAGTATTGGAAGGTAATTAAATTAAATTAATTCAGGGATTAATTTGTTCATTTCCCTTTTAAATTTGAAGGTAGGACTTCGATTGAATTAATTTAAGTAATATCTAGTAATTCTGAATGGGGGAACACGAACACCTCTAGATTAATTCATGATTATTTTTAAAATTGGTCAACGTATTTAATAACGAACTGTTATCTGGTGCTTTGTCTCTATCAGGCCAGAGCTCAGGAGCTTGGATCCTTTCCTGCTTCTCGATGAGTTTCAAGGTAACATCTTACATTCTTACTACTGTTTTATCTCTATTTTCTGTTTCAAACTTGTTGTTTCACAACTGTGACTGTCCTATGACGGCACCATAATTTGGCTCAAAATCATTGTTTATTTTGTTATTGTCTATAGTTTCTCCGCCGGCTGGTTTTCCTGATCATCCTCATAGAGGCTTTGAGACTGTCACATATATGCTAGAGGTTAAACATTTGTTTATTTTTTTTTTTATTTGCCTTTATGAGATGTATACTTGGAAAATTTATCAATGCTCACAACTGTTTGTGAAAATGCTTGGTTTCGAAAACAGGGTGCCTTCACTCACCAAGACTTTGCAGGCCACAAGGGAACTATTCAAGCTGGAGATGTCCAGGTATCATTTCTCACTACTCTTTTTTAGAACTTGAAACTGTTGGATTTCGGTGGAAAAAAAAATCATTTTCCTTTTTCATGGTGATGAATATATCCGTAAGAATTTGAATAGCAACACTAATTTATTTGATTCTTTCAGTGGATGACTGCTGGTCGTGGCATAGTTCACTCTGAAATGCCAGCTGGACCCGGAGTACAGAAGGGATTGCAACTTTGGATTAATCTTTCCTCCAAAGATAAAATGTATTTATTACTTGTGTCCCCTTTGAATAAATTGTTCTCTGAGATGAGTGTTGCTATCATATTAAGTCATGTTTTTCTATTTTCAATTTCAGGATTGAACCACGCTACCAAGAGCTTCAGAGCAAGGACATAACTGAGGCTGAAAAAGATGGTGTTTTTGTCAGAATAATAGCCGGCGAAGCTTTTGGAGCCCGCTCACCTGTCTACACACGCACCCCAACACTCTATATGGATTTCACAATGCAGCCTGGGTCCCACCTGCAGCTCCCTATCCCAGAAAACTGGAATTCCTTTGCATACATAATAGACGGCGAGGGTATTTTTGGAAATGAAAAGTCAGCCCCCGTTAAAAGCCACCATTGCATTGTGTTTGGTTCTGGGGATGGGATAGAGGTGTGGAATAAGTCAGATACTGCCTTAAGATTCGCGCTAGTGGGAGGACAGCCATTAAATGAGCCAGTACTGCAACACGGGCCGTTTGTTATGAATACTCGAGCTGAGATTAGGCAGGCAATGGAGGATTATTACACGGGGAGAAATGGATTTGAAAGAGCTCAGCATTGGCAGAGTGATCAATAAGTTTTAGAAAAAAGGGCTGATGCTGTATTGAATACTTGTTTTGGAGAAACAGTTGTCAATATGATGGGGGTTATTATTTTCTTGTGTTTTTAGTGTGTTTTTTTGTTCATTGCTTGAAATAAAAAATGTTTTGTGATTCACGTACTTACAACTGCTGTTGTACCTAGTTTTTTATTCTTCTCTTTTTGTTTCCCTTGTTGTGATTCAGACCTTGCTTGTGGTTCTGCATAAGTCAAAACATACATTTGCATTCACATATATGCTGAAGAAGGCCCTTCTATAACAATTATACTAGGCATACAAAAAATCTTTTATATGGATCCACTTAGAATTATTTCTGGACATATCGTAACATTTTTGTTTGTTACTGATAGGGCTGGCTTAAGTTAGCCCGGCTCAAATAAAACGGACCAAACGAATGAGCCCAGAGACAGCCCAAGATAAAAAGAGAAAAGGCAGGAAAGTATGAAAATACTCTGGTCGTTTTTTACAAACGATCACTGGTCGTTTTTCGATCTAGACCGTCCGATTTAATCTCAACGGTTAACATTTTTTCGGGCCTATCAATCGTGGTACTAGCACGGGGCATCCATAGCCATTAAGATTAAATCAAACGGCTCAGATCTAAAAACGACCAGAGGAACTGATTTCGAAGGAGAAAGAATTGAGCTTGAGCAGATAGGCGAGAAGAAGGAGCTCGAAGGTAGATCGGGAGAGAACCAAAACAGAATCACATGGGGTGCTCAACTGAGGACACTTCAAGAGAATCTAAGGGAACAAGTGGACTAACGGCTGTCGGGTGACGTCAGTCGTTACTGATTCAACGTTTATAAATAGGAAGGGTAGTTCCAGGGACGGAGTCAGAAAAAAATTAAGTATGGGCACAAAATTGGACCAAGAAAAAAATATAAGAGTAATTAGAGATCTAACCCAGGCACAATAAAAAAATTAGCCCGGATACAATACTAAAAATACATAATTGGGCCTTAATTTTCAGAGAGCAAGCCCAGGCGAGTGTCTGGACTTGCCTCTATTTGGCTCTGTCCCTGGGTAGTTCATTGTAAGGGGGTTGGCTTTTCGTATGATAAATGACCAATTGTAATAGCTCATTGTAATCCATATATAAATCAATAAAATACTATTTTCATCCTCAATCTCTCAGTTGTTGATCTCTACCATAAGCTAGCGTATCAGTTACATTAATAATTACAATTTTGAATTTCAATTTCTAAATGACAAGGATAAACCTTTATTATGTCGTTAATAGTTTAGAAGAAAGAGGTTAAAAAAAATTTGCAAAGGACATTTTTTTGAAATAAATAAATTTTCATTTAATAGCAAAGACAACTATATAATTTTCTTTTTTTTAAAAAAAAATACGCATGCTGGGGGTTAAAGGGTGTCCCCTCTGCGTCCTTACATACCACATTTTATGCCCATGCAATTGACACAGACACACGCATGCTGCAGTCCCTGCAGTGGTTTATGAATCATGACTAATAAGCAGATACTTAACATAAGGACTCATTTAATCGAGGTTGGATGTTTTAAAGATCGTTTTATATGACTTGGTCTTCAAGTCAGGCGCCTCAATATTTCAGGTCTAATTTGTAATCAAATTCAAAATGACAACATTTTGATTAGTTAGATATGATAAATTTACTGTTACAATATTTAATGTACACATGGTACATTAATGTGTTATATATATATTAGATGATTTAGTACGTCGATCTGGTTAGCTATCTTGAAAAGTTTAAACTTTAAACTATATTTTGTGGGACGGAATGGAAGGTAGCTTTGAATTTTGTTGTTATTATTCTTGAAATATACCATAGGATTTCATCGAGTCAATATTTATGCTCGTTTTAAATTGAATGGTCCGAATTAGAAAACAAGTATCTACAATCGGGATAAAATCATGATAGTAGATCAGAAACACGAAAGAGAGCAAGTGGCACTCCACTATAAGTGTATAATGCAGATAATATATAGAAGTGATTTATGAGAAAGTAGCATAAAGTTAAACCTATTTTTAAAACATAATTGATGCGTGAAGTATTTTAAATTTTCAAAATTGTTTTTATTCTTAATATTGAACTTGTTGCTAAATGCTAACGTAGTAAATAAAGACTACAGTAATCCTTTTTAATGGCTCTGAACCCTCCGAATATTTTATTTTAATTGATGACAAACAACGGGGATAAAAGAGAATCCACATCAAGGATAATGGATTTTGTGTGTGGGCGTGGCGAACTCAGAAGCCACTCTTCTTTTCGCTCACCAGTCACAGTCACAGTCACCACAACCTCATCTCTTCTCTCTTCTCTTGCTCGTGCGTAAGCCATGATTTCTTCACTATGCTCGACCGGAACCCTCTCCTCTCTCTCACTCAGAGTCACCGACAATCCTTCTCCTTCTCTCTCCATTGTATTTGTTCCTCACTTGCGCTTCTCTCCCTTCGCTGCCGCTGCCGCTGCCCCGCTTTCAGTTTCTTTCCACAGACATAGCAGGCTCGCGGGGCGACTGGGCCCCGCCGAGGACGTGTCAGCCTCTGATGACGCCACCTCAAAGACTGATGAAGAGGTTCCCCAAGATCCGGTACGAAACAAACCCCATTTCTTTGCTCTACTTTCACTTAAATATTTTGAATTGAATTGAAGTAGCAATGTCATGGAATAAACACCTTCAATTTTTAATATTCTGAAGAGAACGCCTTGATATTGATAGATTGTAAAAGTAATTGACATGTCATGATAATGTTTATTATAATGTTTGTATGAAGAAATAGAGGTTGGCTGATTGGGAAACAGCAAGGTCCTTTAAAGAAGCAGGGTCCATTTTTGAAGGCACAATTGTAGGATTCAACAATGGAGGCCTTCTCATCAGATTTTACTCTCTTCTCGGCTTTCTTCCTTACACTCTTCTAAACCAGGCCCGCTTTTGTAAAGGTTATTTAATAACCGACTTCTTTCCTGATTCGAGCTTTTGTTATGTCATCCCAAGTTCCAACATTACAGAAGAATTGCAGAAACACCTACCTCGTCCCTTAAAGCACTACTACAGGGTTAATTGTGCAACCTGGTACACATACCAGTCAGTACTCAACTGGTATCTAGCATTGTCTCTATTTGGGGTTTCAAATTAATTAATGTCAATTATTTTGGGCCCAACTTTAATTTTGAGCACAAAAAAGGAGAAATTAGAAATAAATATTTAAATAGATATGGAACATATATTAAAATTTTGAAAAACACACATCATGAACAGGGAGGGAGGGAGAGAGAGCGAGAGTTGTTATCTAGTATTGGACTGGTATTGCTATCAGGATACTAGTCAAATACCTCTGATATGGTCTCAATGCTGAGCTGCTTTTTGTATTTGCAAGATTTATTGGCAAGCTTATTAAGTTAAATTAAAACTTACACCTAAGGGACATTTAGTTAATGTTTATAGTGAGCCATTTTTTTTTCCTGCAGATAGTCCTAGACCTATCCTACAAAGAGCAAAAGATTTAGTAGGATCTACTGTTTCTGTAAAGGTAATGGCCCTTAATGGTTTTTTATATATAAAAGAAAAAAAGTTATTGTTTTGGGGGCAAAAGGGCAAATTGTGCAAAATTGTAGGTAGTTGAAGCAAATGAGGAGAGAAGGTCACTGATCTTGTCAGAGAAAGATGCAAATTGGTCCAGATATTCTAGTAAAATCGAGGTGGGTTCAGTTATTGATGGCCGTGTTGATTCAATTGAAGACTATGGTGCATTTGTTTCTCTACTTTTCCCTGATGGTATCTCTTTACTTGCTTCATTTTTTAACCTTTCTAAATGACACTTCCTTTGAAAACTGGTGCTTTTTGGACAGTTTCGAAGGGATTAACGGATATAAGGAAGTCTTTAAACACTAAGATAGGATTGTGTTGTTGTGCAAGAGCATAGTAATTGTATCAACAAGTTCATGTTTTTAGGGATTAAGCAAAAGTTTCCTTCATTATAAAATGTCTTTTTTGGTCTTTAAGATTAATTGAAAGTCCTTTATTGCAATAGATTTTGTGGGCACCCGAGTTGGTCAGAATTTTAGTATACATCTATTTCTGTTGTTGCAGGTGAATATCATCTAACGGGGCTAGTACACATCTCTGAGGCATCCTGGGATATTGTACAAGATGCGAGAAATCTTTTTGCTGAAGGGGATGATGTCAAAGTCAAAGTTATTAACATTGATAGGTAACAAGTTTAAGATATATTAAATATTAAAATTTTTATTCTTTCCAAAATCTTCTTGAGCAGTTTCCACATAAATACATTATAAAAATTAATTAGGCTGCTGCAAAAATAGAAGAATGCTGAATAGAAAACTGATGATTTTTCACATAGACGTCCTCATTTGGTTTGAATCCCCCCCCCCCCCCCCCCCACCCATTCTTCCCTGTTTGACATTTGGAGCAAATGTTTTGGAGATATTAGGGGTCACTGCAATAGCAGATACTTATCCCTGTCATGTTTTTATTTTCTTCTGTTGGTTTTAGGGAGGGGTTGTTTGGTAACATTTCTCATTTTCACTGGTGTATAAAAATGCAAGACAACTTTTATGTATTTTAAGGGTAGAGTCGTAGACAGAAATTATTGTTATCCTATAATTCCTTTTTTTTTTTTAATAACATCAGGGAAAAGCAGAGGATATCTCTTTCAATTAAGCAATTGGAAAAAGATCCCTTGTATAACACATTGGACAAAGTAATCACAGAAGAAGGTGAAGTCAGCACTGGTTTGGATGCAAACATGGAGCCTCTGCCCGGTCTTGACAGCATCTGCCAAGAGCTATTAAAGGAGCAGGGGTAATGAACTTTTATGGAATTTAAAGGATCCAATTTGTTTCTCGTATGATTGTGCTTATGCTTTGTATTACCAATGGCTTTGGTTTGGACTATAAAGCCACATTTGACATTCCTGGCCCTGATTTTCAAAGGCAAAAGGAAAATATGAAAAGAAAGCAGTAAGAAGTAAGAACAACAATTGAAGTACCTGTATATGGCATGAATTTGGTACCCAAATCTGTGCCAGCATTTTTCGCATCGTGTATGGTGCTTGAACCTTATTTCTATGTCTTATGTATAGTCTTTTACAGACTCTCTTTTAAATAAATAATATCAATATAAAATTTTAACAAAAATAATTGTACAGAATTACGGATGTACAACTTGGGCGTCAAGGATTGGAGAAGCGAGCTGTATCTCAAGACTTGGAGCTTTGGCTTTCAAGTGTATGTTACCCATGCAATTTGATCTGAATTCATTAAGCTTGGTTTGTGTCTTATCTATCTTTATTGTTACTCTTTAGGCACCGGTTAAGGATAAGCAGTTCACTTTACTCGCACGAGCTGGAAGACAGGTACTTGATTTTATTATTCTTTTGTTTTCATTTCTAATTTTTTAATAAATCAGATCAATTTATTATTAGGCTGGTATATTTTGGCATCTCAAACCAACTGATTTATATGTACGATACATAATTTTGATAGGTCCAAGAAGTGTACTTGACAACTACACTGGAACAGGATGACATAAAGAAGGCAGTGCAACGCATATTAGAGCGAGTTCCATGATGTAATAACTGGAAGTTTAGAACTCGAGATGAGTTTTCTTTCTTTTTTTCCCCCTCTCCCTTTTGGTCAATCCTATAGGTTTATTTAAGGAAAGTTGCCCCGGTACATTGAGTTTTTGTTGGATGGTTGGAGTTTAATTGATCGGATGGTTGTGTTTATTACGTTAGTTATAAAGGTTTTCTAATATCAAATGACAAGCGCATACAAGTAATTTATAATCCACAGTTACTGGTCGTTACTTGAATAAAAGCCCAATTAAAACATTTGTTTTACAATGAAAATGAAGAGTACAACAAGAATATTGCATATACATTACAAAAGATTGTATCAGAGCACCAGAAGGTTTTGTCCAAATTCTGGGAACAACAATGCAAGATATATTGTCAACAAAACAAAACTCAAATTTGACAAAATGCATCAACTGCAGTTACTGCATACAAACAAGACAAACTTGTGAAATTTACTGGAACTAAATACAAAAATTCACTCTACTCCAATAAATGACATCAATAGCCGAATATTTTCGTACTGCTTTACAGTATCGACCAATTCAAGCGAATCGAAAGGAAATTTTATTCCGATAAAATTGAAAATATCATGGAGATCCTCTAAAGATGAAGTATGTAATGAAGCTTTGTATCCAATTACAGCTCGTATCAATTTCATTTGTTGCCATATTTCCTCTTCAGTATATGTCGTCTGTTCCTTGATTAGTAAAACGATAAAATATAAAAGCTGATTAAAATTTGACAATCAAATTGCATGGTTGGTTTTAACTTTACTCACTGAATTTTGGAAACTAATGGTCCCCAAAAGTCTACACACTTTTGTAATTCCTTCATCAAAATTCAATAAGAACTCTGATCACAAAATCAATTTTCATGCTCATATTGCCAATTTTTTTAGATAGTTCAAATGCAATAGTGCTTTGAAAGTTTATTTGCCAAAAGAAACAGAAAAGAAAGAAAAAGAACAAAAAAAAAATAGAAATTTCATTTCTACTAGTTGGAACTTGGAAGTAGAAACCAGAATACCTGATGATCTTCAAAATTTTTTTCAAAGCAAATTTGAAACTCTTCCTGTCTGGGTTCTTCCTCTATTTGCACCAGTGGCAATAAAGAACTCATGAATCTATCCGTCAGTGCAACAGTTCCAAGATACATACCAAATGGAACACAGAAAGCGCCCCCCGAGAGTCGACAAGACGACAGCCGTTGGAATCACTATTGGTGCAACGACAGCTGTGGCACCCAAAATTGCTGCCTTTCTGACAATGGAGCCTACCCATCTTCCCCATCCCTTTTTATGCGTGAAATTTTGTAGGTTTTCCTCTTCTTCTTCTTCTTCTTTGTTCTAGCTCTGGTTCTTCGATTTCTTCAATTTCTAGTTCCTGGTACTGCTTCATGATTTTAGAGTATTTAGTACGATGTATATCTTTTTTTTTTCTTTCAAGTTATCTTAAGCTCGTTTCTTTTTTTGAGAGAAGAGCTCGTTTGTTTTATGTTTCTCCTCAACGGATACATGAAAAGTGCGGCTGCGAACTTTTTTTTTTTTTTTATAAATGAACGCTAGCTACGTGCCAAAAGTACGAGGGTACCAGTGATGTATGTTCAACAGGTGGCTTTTGTCTGGATTTTGACCCAATTTCATGCACTCTTGGTGTTGGATTTATCCATATCTTTCTTTTTAATGAAAGATTTATGAATTGGCTAAATGTACTAATTAGGACAGAAATTAATACGCCTTTGTGTTGGATTTATCTATTGCGGGACCAATTCCTAGCTCCAAGTTCATTCTTGCACTGAAGTGGAAATCTCATACAAATTTGGACTTCTAATTAATTAGATGTAACAATCTTATTTCATTCTTATTTTTATATTAATAAAATCAATCAGAAGAACAGTATATGGTTTAAATTGACTAAAATCGTTACATATAAAATGATAATCCCAACTCTATCTAGAATTCTTCAATAAATTCTCTACGTGCATTTAGAGAGGAGCCGAATCCACTTTTGGTTACCACAAATAAATATAATTTACAAAGTGGTTATATATCCTTTACACAAAATTAGAGATTTCTGAATATTGGGCATTGCTTAGTCCTTTTATTACATGGTTGAATTCTTTGATAATTTCTTGTAAATTTAATCATATTGCGATGTAGGGCTGAAAACGGAAGTCGTTTTAGCAGTTTTTCGTTTGGTTAGACGAAACAACAAAACGATTTCGTTCGGTTAGACGAAACGGTTAACGAAACAATGAAACAGTTTCGTTCATGTATAAATCACGAAAATTTCGTCAATTTCGATCGTTTCGTCTAGACGAAAGGATCAACGAAATTGATAAATCCTAATCTAGCTCATAGGTTTCAACAAAGGATTTAGATCAAGAAGAGTAAGAATTTCTTTATTAGTTTAATATATGGATCCTTTTGTTTACAGAATGTCTAACCCCCTTTCCCTATGGGAGGGGGCTCCTATTTATAACTATCTGGTGGTCCCTCATCACATTGGATCTTTTGTGGCCTCATCGTGTTCTCATCCTCTTTACTTAACTGCGGCAAGAAGGTCGCCATGACCTTCCTCAACCTCGACATGTTCCTTCCTCGCCTGCGGCCAACGTTCATCCGGGCGAGGATGAGTGCGAGGTTGAGTCAAGGTCTCCTGAACGACTACTGCTTAAAGGTCACAGAACATCCTGCGGCCGTTGCGGAAAGGACATCCGTGCTCAGAAACCGTTTCCTCTAGGGGACCCAGTGATGAGAGCTCCCTCTAACGGCTCCCTCTAACGGCTCTTGGGGCTTTAAGGTGGATCTGTCGCAATTCTCGTTTGCGAAGCGCGCTTCTGACGAAGACAAGGCTGAGATGACTGCGTTGTTTGAAAAATTTGCCGCCGCTCAAGACACTTTGTTGGTTCGCGCACAGGCTGCTGAAGCGGACAAAGATCTGATGTTCGAGACGCTGGGCCGTGCCTCCCGCGTTAATGTTGATCTTCAGAATCAACTGTCTGCGGCGCAAATATCGCTGGACCAGCGTGACAAACAATTGGATAAGGCCAAAGAACTTATTCTCCAACGAGATGGGGCCATATCTGACTGGAAGAAAACGTGCGAGAAGGTAGCGCGCCAGGAGAAAGAACGAATAAATGAGTTGGCGAAGTTGAAGTCAACCAACGGGGCTTTGGAGCGGAAAACTGAGGAGCTGCTAAGCGAGCTTCAGAAGAAGGACCAAGAATTGGCAAGTCTTGGTGAAGAGGTGTCTCAGATGAAGGCCGAAAGGAACCAACTGACATCTGAAAAGGATCAGCTAGCTTCTGAAAAGGCCCGGCTACATTCTGAGGTTATTCAGACCTCCTCGCTGCTGCAAGAATCTTCTGTTCGCCTTGCTGAGCTGCAAACCGAGATAGAAAGGTTGAAGTCTCTTCCCGCCACTTCCAAGGGCAAAGAGATTTGCATTGATAAGGGTGAAGTCCGCTCTTCCCATTACTTTCTTCAGGCCTTCCTTCGATCCACAGGCGCCCAAGCTGCAGCTACCCGCCTTGTTTGCGGGGGTCTTCATTACATGTTGAAGTTGAAGTGTGATCAGTTGCGCCAGTACTATCCGTTCACCCGGGAGGAGTTTGGGATTATGGACCCTGCGCCAGAGCCGGACGTCGCTCTATCGCAGTGTCGCTGGGACGAAGAAAGTGGCGATCTCATTTGTCAAGACGAGGAAGGTGATCGAGTGGTCGAGCTAGGTATGGAAGTGACAAAACCTCTCTTGACTCCGCGCTACCCTTGGTCAAGCTCTGGCGCTGTTTGGCCCTCAGACATAGCTCGTCCTTCGAGGGATGAAATTGAAGCTGAAGACGACGAAGAGGGAGGATCGGACGAGGAGAGGTCTGCGGGGGTAAACACCTTTGGGGAGGCTGGACCTGTTGCCGATTTAACTGAAGATCTTGCTCGCCTTTCCCCGCATCATGCCGAAGGGGCCGGGTCACTTAACATTTCCGAACAATTTGACCAGATGTTGAACGAACAACGGGAGTATAACTTGTTGCATCCAGATCTCCAGTTAAGTGATTTTAGTCTCCCTGGTGGCTCTTTAGACGGCGATGTAGATGGAGAGCCATGAGTTGCTGTTCCAAGTTTCATTACTTGTTGTATGTTACTATGTAAAAGTGAACCTTTTGGATTATGATATTCTCTTTAAAAGACTTATCTTGTGCGACTTGATTGTGTAATTATTTTGTTGCTGTGTCTTGGATTGTCTGATCGTTTTGTTGTTGTTTATTGTCACTGCGACTTGTTGATGTTTGAGTAAGTCAGGATTTTGACGGTAAACAACATATGGTAGAACGAAGGGAGCAACGAAGTTAATGCGCAGAAAAATATTTGAACTCATGTGAAACGTAAATAAGAGTGCGTTTTTGACAACAGTAAGAAAATCGACGATGTTAGGGCGCTGAGCGCGTGTCTGACAAAAGTAGAACAGGCTTGAACTCACTCAAAAGAAGTTAAGGTCTGTTGTGATGGCAGACTGCGCATGGCTGTGCGGCTAAGGTCTGTTGTGATGGCAGACTGCGCATGGCTGTGCGGCTAAGGTCTGTTGTGATGGCAGACTGCGCATGGCTATGCGGCTAAGGTCTGTTGTGATGGCAGACTGCGCATGACTATGCGGCTAAGGTCTGTTGTGATGGCAGACTGCGCATGGCTATGCGGCTAAAGTCTTACCATAATGTAAGTAATTCATGAAAAATTTACAACAATGAATTCCAAAGTAAAGACTATTTGTTACTCATGGAAAGGAAACATTTTACTGAATTTTGGCCAAGTACACTTTGATATGCATATTGGGTACAAAGTTCCCGTCATTGCTTGAAAAGAAATTAAACAGCATAAAAAAAAGGTACAAGTTTTAACTAATTCACTTCGTCTTTGGAGGCCTATGCTACGGTATTGCTCCATCGAAGTCAATTGCTTGGGGGGGGGGGTTGCCGGTCACTTGTAAAATCTGCGCAGATGAACAGCATTCCAGGCATTGGGGAGGTCACGTCCTGCTAGGTCTTGCAACCTGTACGCTCGCCCTTCTATGGATCGAGTCACAATGAAAGGGCCATCCCAAGTGGGATCGAGCTTTCCGATGTGTTTTCCAGTAGCTTCCACACTCCTCAATACCCAATCGCCAGGTTGGAAGTGTTTTGGGGCGACCTTTTTGTCGAAGTTTTTGCGCATCTTTCGTTGATATTCGGCCATCCTTGCACGCGCCTCTTCGCGTAGCTCATAAATCGTTTCCAGTTCCACCAACTTTTTCTCATTATTTTTGGTCCATTCATAAGCGATGGTGCGCAATGTGGGCTGCACAATTTCCATAGGGGTGACTGCCTCCATTCCATATACCATGGCGAAGGGGGATCGTCCAGTTGCAGTTCTTGGGGTGGTGTTGTAGGACCATAGGATCTCATCGAGGAAGTCGGGCCATGCTCCTTTGCTGCCTTCCACCTTTTTCTTAAGTCCTTCCAATATGGTTCGGTTGGAAACTTCAGCTAATCCATTGGTCTGAGGGTGACTGACTGAAGAAAAGAGAGAGAGTATTCCGAAACCTTCGCACATATCTTGAAATGGCGCGCCTGTGAACTGACGACCATTGTCAGATATGATGGTATGAGGTATGCCATAACGGTAGACGATGTTGTGCTTGGCAAAGTCGGCTATTCGTGGGGAGGTTATCAGGGCAAGGGGTTTTGCTTCTATCCACTTAGTGAAGTACTCAACCGCTACGACTAAGAAACGCAGATTGGCTCTTGCTGTCGGGAAAGGTCCTAGGATGTCTATGCCCCATATATCGAAAGGCCAGGGACTTGCAATGGTGTTCAGAGAGGCAGGAGGCTTTCGTGAGACACGAGAGTGGTATTGGCATCGCTCACACCGTCGCACGACGTCGATCATGTCTTTTCTCATGGTTGGCCAGAAATAGCCCTCACTTTCGATGCGTTTGTCAACGGTGTAAGGGCTTTGGTGGCTGCCACATATGCCACCATGTACCTCATCAATCAGTTTTCTGCCTTGCGATTCACTGATGCAAACGAGCCAGGGCTTGCGATATCCCTTTTTCAATAATTCCCCCTCCAAAATGGTAAACTCGGGCGCCCATCTCTTAATCCTCCGCGCAGCAAGTTTATCCGTTGGTAACTGTCCTGTGGTTAGATAGTCCCAGATGGGAGTGTACCATTCAAGCTGGGCACTGATTGGCAAGACTTTGGGTTCCGTCGCTGTAATGCAAGCTTCGGGTATTTCCATGATGGTGATAGGTGTCTCGCTATTCATGTCCGATCCCTTTGCTAGCTTGGACAAAGCGTCTGCGATTTCATTCATTCCCCGCGGGACATGTTCGATCGTGGCTTCTTCAAATGTTGCTAAGACCTCTTTGGCCTTCTCTAAGTACTTCGCCAAGGTAGGGTCGTGTACCTCGTATTGCCCATTAATCTGATGTACCACGAGCTGGGAGTCCATGTACACCCTGACCTTAGTCGCACCAACTGCCTCTACCAGCCGCAGACCTGCAATCAACGCTTCATATTCGACCATATTATTGGTGACAGGGAAAGTTATGTGAATGGCGTAATAAAAGATTTCTCCTTTGGGTCCTTTGATCTGCACTCCGAGGCCCGACCCCCGTTCAGAGGCGGCGCCATCGACATGGACATGCCACAAAGCCTCCTGATCCCTTTTTTCTGTCCTTCCTGTACTTTCTACCACAAAGTCTGCCAGCACTTGTCCCTTGTATGCTGCTTTAGGCAAAAAGGAAATGTCGAATTCTGATAACTCCACTGCCCATTTTAAAAGTCGTCCCGATACATCAAGATTACCTAAAGCCTTTCTCAAGGGAAGATCGCTGAGCACTTTAATCGGGTGCGCCTGGAAATAGGGGCGCAGTTTCCTGGCTGCAACAAGTACGGCAAAAGCGCCCTTTTCAACTGTTGAGTATCTTTCTTCGGCATCGCGCAGTACCTTGGACACGAAGTATACCGGCTTTTGCACTCCGTCTTCCTCTCGAATCAAGGCCGCACTAACTGCGACCGCTGAAGCGCTGACATATAGGTATAAAGTTTCTCCCTTGGTTGGCCTGCTGATTATTGGTGGACTGGATAGGTAAGTCTTGATCTGCTCGAATGCCTCCTGGCATTGCGGGGTCCATTCAAATTTTTTGGCCTTCTTGATAGTTTGAAAGAAAGGTTTGCAAACCTCTCCCGAGCGTGCTATGAATCTATTCAACGCGGCTATCCGCCCTGTAAGTTCTTGCACTTCTTTCACAGTGCGGGGAGCTTCCATGTCGATGATAGCTCGGCACTTGCTGGGATGCACCTCAATGCCTCGTTCAGACACAATGTAACCTAAAAATTTTCCGCTAGACAAGCAAAAGAAACTCTTTTTTGGATTGAGGCGCATGCCGACATCCCTCATTCTTTGAAATATCATGTTGAGATGCTGCACATGCTCTTCGCCAGTACAACTCTTAACGACCATGTCATCAATGTATGCCTCAATGATTCCGCCCAATTCGGCTTTAAAAACCTTGTTCACCATCTGCTGATACTCAGCTCCTGCATTCTTGAGACCGAATGGCATAACTTTATAGCAAAATAATCCTTGCTCAGTTATGAAACTTGTTTTCTCTTCATCATCGGGGTGCATATGTATCTGATTATACCCGGAATAAGCATCCATGAAGCTGAGGTATTTGAAGCCTGCGGTAGAATCGACCATGGCATCGATGCTTGGTAATGGGAAGGGCTTTTTGGGGCAAGCCCTATTCAAATCAGTGTAATCGATACACATGCGCCATTTTCCATTGGATTTGCGCACCAAGACGGGGTTTGCCAGCCACCGGGGGTACTCCACTTCCCTTATGGCCCCTGCCTTAAGTAATCGATCCACCTCGTCTTGTACAGCCTTCCTCCTTTCCAGGCCTAATTTGCGCTTTCTTTGCTGAACTGGCCGTGCTTCTTCATAAGTATCAATGCGATGCTCTGCGATGGCCCTGCTAATACCTGGCATTGTGTCGTCCTCGTTGGCAAAAATGTCTTTATTGGCAATCAAACACTCTCTTACCATGTGTCGGTCTTTTGCAGGTAACAGGGTGCCAAGTTGAGTTACTTGTCCGTCTCGTAAGACGACTGGTTCCGTATCTTCCATGGCCTCTGTTGACGGGGTCTTTGGCGGTTCTGTGCTGAGTTCGCCTAGGCTGGCCACGAATTGGCGGTGCTTTCTAGATCGCTCGATGTGAGCGATCTGGGGTGCCATTGTAATTCGGTAGCATTCCTTGGCCATTTGTTGTTCTCCTCTCACTATACCCACTCCTTCTGGGGTTGGGAATTTAATCATCAAGTGCGGAGTGGATACGACTGCTCCGATGCTGTTAAGGGAAGTGCGTCCCAAAATGACATTGTAGGCGGATGGGGCGTCCACTACGATGAAGCGGACGTTAGAGACCACCGTTCGGGGTGCGTCCCCGAACGAGACGTCCAAGTCGATGGTCCCTAAAGGCTTCAACTTGTCACCCGTAAAACCGACAAGTGATGTCGTCATTGGCTGCAAGGGGTACTTTCCAAGGCCCATTCTTTTGAGAGCATCAAAGTACATCACATCGGCGGAACTGCCTGTATCAACGAGGATTCGCTTTACCCGAATACCGTTAATTCGGAGCATTAAAACGATGGCATCGTCGTGAGGCAGCTGAACACCATCATAATCATGCGGACCAAATGAGATGACCTGGGTAGACTCTGATCTGTGCTCAAATTGGAAGACGTGGAAAGGTTGCTGCCTCCGGGGATTATCAGTTGCTTTACCCTCGATGAACATTACTGGTGGAGGGGATATGCGTTGCTGTCTGTCAGATGCGGTTGTTTGGGGCCGCGGGTTACTGAGATGCTCAGTGCGACGATCGTCTGCATTGGTCCCCGATTCATGAAGGTGTTGCATCTTCCTTTTACCCTTGTCGTCCTTTGCCAAAAAATGTTCAAGGATATTTGTCTGGCGCACTAACCTTTCAATCTCATCCTTGAGCTTAAGGCAGTCCTTGGTACGGTGTCCGCTGCTGCCATGATACTCACAATAGCTATTCCTGTCGAAAACTTCGGTCCTGGTAATGGGTGGTGCCCTTCGCATCTCCTTGTTATGCTTGATTCTATCATACACGCGATCCTGAGGCTCTGTTGTGACGTGGTACATTTTATAATATGGCGCATTGTCTTCTGCGGAGTTAGCGCGACGGCCACGGTTTCGTCTGGAAGGCTTAGCATCTCGACGTCGAGGTCGTGGGGAACGACTGCGCTGACGATCACGAGGTGAACTTGGGCGCTGTGGCTTTCTGGGGGATGTGCTTTGTCTGTTATATGGTGCAGCAAATGTGTTGTGACGATAACCTTGGATGGCCACGATGTGCTCCTCTGCGCGAATAAGGTGTTCAGCCCGCTCCCTGAATGCAGCGAAATCAGAGAACTTTTCCGTCATTGCTGCCCACTGGACGGGTCCTTCCAGTAACCCGCGCTGCACAGCTAACAGTGCCATGTCCTCCCGATAATCTCCGCACTTGTTGGCTTCGATGGAAAATCGATCGAGGTAATCTCGGGTATGCTCAGAGGGGTGTTGTCGAATGCCCATGAGGTCCATGCATGTTTTGGGGGGTGCTCGAACACTAGCAAATCTTTTAAGGAACTTGGTGGTAAGGTCTCTGTAACTGGACACCGAGACAGGAGGAAGTTGCGCATACCACTCCCAAGCAACTCCCTCTAATCGTGTAGGGAAAACGAGACACATGGTTCGTTCAGATGCTCCAGTGATGAGCATAGACTCCCGGAAGGTGTTAACAAAGGCTCGAGCATCATGAGCTGGATAAGCAGGGTACTTGTCGAGGCTGGCAAAATCCTTGAGACGAAGGGCCTTTCCTTTGTATAAGTGTCGAGCCAAGGCTCCACGAGGAGGCGAAGGGCTACCATGTCGCTTCCAGGGGATTTTGCGCAAACGGTGAGTGCGCGGTTTGGATCTCCCGTCGCTAGTGTCACTTGTTTGAGAAAGACTTGGAGACGAGGATCTAGTTGAAGTGCTGTAACGACCGCGACGTCTCCTGGAAGGCGACTTACGGGAAGACAGTTCACTCGAACTATGAGTATCGTATCCCGAAGATGGTGATCGTCTTTTGGATCGCCGTGAACGAGATTTGGAGCGACCTCTTGTATGAGAGCGGGAATGATTGGAGATGTTAGTGTATTGGGGACGCCTGTGAGACGGCTGCGGTCTGTAGTCTTCGCTGTGCAAAGCTAGTTCCTCTCTGTTGGACAGTCGGGTGTGTGTCTGATTGGATGGTTGGGCTGGTACCCCTGACTGATCGGCTGGGAATATGGGGTGTTGGTAGGGATATTGCTGAGGGGGAGATGGGGTGATGACTGGAGGTTGATACGGTGGATCGTGGGGGGCCTGAGACTGCTGAGGAAGGGGCGGTTGCGGTTGATGGTTGTGGCTGCTGTGGACGGAGGAGGGTGTAAGGGAAGGCATTGTAAAGGGGAGAACATGGGGTGGTGGTTGATAATTGCGCATGTCACGTAAAGCAGCATTGGTGATGGTAGGGGGGTTGTGTCTTGGGGCTAAGGAAATGCTAACGGATTGATCGGAAGTTTGCTCCGTTCCTGGAGGTGGAGGTTGTGGGGTCGTAGCTGGAGTGTTGAAGGTTGCAGTGCTGGTTGCCATGGTTTTTGTTGATGGTGTGCTAAAGTCTAACTTTTTTGGGTGAATATTCCTACTCCCTTTCATACGAATTGGAGCTCAAACAATAAGAAAAAGGTCGTATTTCTCGATTGGTAAGATGAGCTCCTGTAATTCACGGTGGGCGCCAGTTGATAAACCCTAATCTAGCTCATAGGTTTCAACAAAGGATTTAGATCAAGAAGAGTAAGAATTTCTTTATTAGTTTAATATATGGATCCTTTTGTTTACAGAATGTCTAACCCCCTTTCCCTATGGGAGGGGGCTCCTATTTATAACTATCTGGTGGTCCCTCATCACATTGGATCTTTTGTGGCCTCATCGTGTTCTCATCCTCTTTACTTAACTGCGGCAAGAAGGTCGCCATGACCTTCCTCAACCTCGACATGTTCCTTCCTCGCCTGCGGCCAACGTTCATACGGGCGAGGATGAGTGCGAGGTTGAGTCAAGGTCTCCTGAACGACTACTGCTTAAAGGTCACAGAACATCCTGCGGCCGTTGCGGAAAGGACATCCGTGCTCAGAAACCGTTTCCTCTAGGGGACCCACTGATGAGAGCTCCCTCTAACGGCTCCTGGGCCCCCCTTCTGAGCGCAACGACCTCGGACCCGCCTTTATCATAACGACTCATGGGCTCCTCTCTCTGAAAAAAGGCCTTACACAAGGCTTTCCATAACTATTGGGCCCATATTCTAATCTGGCTATATCAGAAATAAAAAATCGTTTCGTCGCATAGGACGAAAGGATCGATGCAAGAGCTCATTTGCGTCATCATCTCTATCATTTTGCAGCCTTATTGCGATGTATCTTGAAGAAGGCTAGAAACGTACCACTACCACATGACACAGGCCTATTATGATGAGGCATAGAAATAAGAGATGATATCTTTCTCACTGGGCTCTACGGGCCTAGTTCAAAGATCGGTACCATTGTGCACTTTCTAGAATCCGAAAAAATTAAAACTAACTGTTCACTCGAATTTCGATAATAACAGTTAAAAATTTAAAATTTTAAAAATAATATCGGTATTTTTTAATCGTCATTTAGATTGACGACATCACAAAACGCTTGGATCGTCATCCGAAATGACTAACCAAACAAAAAAATTATATTTTTTAATGCCAACAATTTTTTTTGTTTGGATCGTAATCCGAAATGACAACCCAAACAAAAAACTCAGAACAAAAACTTTTTTTAATGCGAATTTTGCAATTTTAGCCCCTAAATTTTTTATTATTATAAAATATATAATTTATGATTAAAAATTAAATATAATTAAAACATCTATTATAAAAATATAAGTATTATAATTAAATTATTCATGTTATATATGTTTGTAATACTTATTTATACACATATATATAATGTATCATATATTTTATATATTAAATACAAATTATTGTATATAACTAAAATATATGATACATATTATTATGTACATATATTTCTATGTATATTTATTTATACATTACAAAAATTTTATATATTAATATTTACATTTAATGTATAACAAATTTTTTTATTGGACTATTATGTAAAAATAATAATTTTAGGGGCATCGGCGAATAAATTCAACAAAAATATATTTAATTTTTTCGATGACCCTAAAATTATTATTATTACAATATAGTCCAATAATTTTTTTTATATTTTATATGTATTTTTAATGTATATAATTTTATATTTACGTACATTTCTGAGTTGCTGCTATTTCTTATTACATTTGCATCTCTTTCAACCTTTCCGTTGATATGGTTTCCGTTTAAGCCAGGCTTGATCCACTAATAACACAATTAATTAATAAATCATATGCCTCTAAATATATGCAATAGCCAAGCTATAAGATTTTTAAGAATGCCCAACTTATATGAGTATGGTCAAATAATAATAAAAAAAAACTAAAAGACGCCCATCATACAATATATTAATTCCGGGGGGTTTCTATAGTACCCCAAGAGCCCTCTGCGGAATTTTCTGTGTCCAATTCGTACAACATTAGTGTAACGTTTCACTTTTTACTTGGCACAGCACATATATTTCACTTCGTAACACAAAAATTACATGGAATTCTCTCAAAAAAAAAATAAAAAGGATCAAAGGACAGCCGTCTGCACCGTTTTGGGATCATTCGTGGCAGCTTCTTATATTTTTATGCGTAGTGAGTCTCATGTAAATATTTCTTTTAGTATGCAACATAGAAATCTATACAATGGATATGCAAGAAATCAACCAAAAAATTCCAGCGCCATTGAGAAGTATTGGATTTTTATGTTTGGGCCCCTAAACTTCTTTATATTTTTTACCAGTTTCTTTTGTACTTTCTAACCCATCTATTTTCTTTTATTATATAATCAATAATCTTCATATAAATTTTAATTTTTTATATAATTTTTTACAACCATTCAAAATCATTTTTACATGAAATTTTATGAATATTTTTAACAAATTACAAGAAATTAAATGATATATTTTTATTTTATTTTATATTTTTCTCAAAATTTTTAAATTGATGTCATTTCTTTGTTTTTTTTTTTTGAAGATAAATTGAGGGTCAAGCCTCCCAACTTATTTTTAAATTAAATGTCCATAAAAGACCTCCCAGCCGGGTTTCAATCCTACGACCTTTCACTCAAAATGTATTGCTCTTTGCCACTAGATCAAGAGCTAAGCTAGTTCTCTGTATTTTGGGATTTAAAAAAAAATTATTACACGCTTTGCTTAACACATCTTAATAAGCCTATTATTAATTATAATTATATTATATGAATATATTTTTCTATACAATACATTAATTGGCATCAGCTATATATAAAAATAAAGTGATAGAATTTTTTTTATTGTGGACTTAAAAAAAACTTTTGGTAGTTTTTACTTTCGGTTAGTTGTTTGCAATTTTTTTTCCATATCATTTCTGGATTAAATCTTATGAATATTCTTACAAAATTTTACATTAGCTAATAATAATTTTTTTTATTTTGAACTTCTAAAATTTCGTTTAAACTTTTCTAGATTTATATTATTTTTTTATATTATGCGTCGTATAAAATTTTAAAAGGTCGATACTTTTTTTGCTAGAAGAAAGAATCAATAAACCAACTTTAATTCAATATTCATGGCGCGTGAAGCATGATACTTTTATTATTATTAAAGGTTGGCTAAAATGCTTTGCAAAGCATAGGACCTCTGTGCTTTAAAGTTTAAGGCCGTTGGATAAGGTTCAGATTCGAGCTACGATCGAATCGGACGACTATAATTTGAGCGCTGATGCGCTGAGGTCGCTCCGTTTCTCTGTTATGTTTTTTTTATACCCTCATCTCTTTGTAGCCTCTTATTGATTCATATCTCTGTGTTGCTCTTGCCAATATGGCATTTTCGTTCAGGTTCAATTTCTCTCTCATTGTTCGTGTAACTTGTAAACCCCTAGTTCTCGTTTATGACAAATTGAGAAAAATACACCAAATTAAAGTACCGACCATGTTCTAATTTGGTCAACATGCTTACATTGCATTATTGGGACAAAATAAGGTTAAACTGATTTATTGTGGTTAGTTACGAAAATTTGGCAAATTTCAAAAAATGGGTAAATCAGGGCTACAAATTGGTGCTTAATTGAGGCAAAAATTGTATAATTGTGGCTGGAACATAATTGGAAATTTATACAAATTGGCGCTTAATTGAGGCAAAATTTACCACTTAACTTCAATCGTGACGCATGTACATGGATTTATACTCTTATGTAGTTTTCCTTTTTTTTTTTTAAGTATGTTAGGATAAATCATAAATGAGTTCAACATGTGCATGATTTGGAGTGAGCATAAACAGCCAAGCTTTCGTGTTATGACAATTTAAGTTTGCTTTTTATTGCTTAAATAAATCCCTTTTTCAAACAGCCAATCTATGTTAGAAGATGAACGATTGTTATTGACGATTATTATTTTTTTTACTTTAGCTAAAGAAAATGGAAGGAAAGGGTAAAGAGATAATAGACAATGAGGCTGACAACTGAGAAGATGGAGGAACTTGGTAAAATTGTAAGAGGACTTGGCCAATAAGAAGAGGAAGACTTAGTATATGCCAAACTTCATTTTGTGTTTGCTGAAAATAATTTGTAGTATTTGTTAGACTTATTATTATTATTATTATTTTGATATTATATGAAGAAACGGCTTGGCTAATCGAGAAGATTCCCATCCTCTGACGGGTTATCTGTTGGCCTGTTACCATCTCTCTTATATACATGAAATTAACAAGCATCTTAATATTATTTCTTCCTTTATTGATACACTGGACTGAACAACAAAAAAAGAAGAACCATTGCTGCTACAGATGTAGCTTTAGCTTACCAAATTTGGCATGCCAATTTGGTTGCTTTGAAGTACTGACACTGGGAGTAGTACACAGATATATTGGCCATAGTATGAAATTACAGGAGTTGGGTTTTGCAATTAGATACAGGAGCTGCTCAGATAGGAGTTCCACTCATAAAATTCTAGATCAGTTTTGCAATTAAATAGGCTGTCTGAAACAAGCAAGGCCTAGTTCTCGTCTATTGGACTTTTAAATTAGCAATCGGAATTTACACAAATTCACAATAATATGAATACTTTCTCATTTCCTTTGATTATTTCATTATATAACCATATTGTTAGTTCGTACCAGAGAGGGAAGTCAATGAAAATGAGAAAATTTGGACAGTCAACAAAGCGAGGGACACCTAGGGTTTTTGCGAGGAGGGGAGGTGGAGAGAGATGTGGGAAGCTGAGCCGAGAGAAACGAGGTGAGTGTGATGATCCTCAAATTATAGTTTTGTATTTTGTAAGTGCTTGGTGTAATAAAATCAGATTAACATGAAGAACGAAAAAAATTGTAAGAGATAAATTGTAAAAGGAAGATAAACAAATAAGGAAGACAGATTGTAATAAAATTATGATTGTGATTTCTGATCTTTTTTTCCTATGCGCTGTCCTCATCTTATATAATGAATGATTACAGAGGGACCATTAACATAGTTTCCTAATAAAATTATTATAGCTGTAGACTAAAGTAAACAAAAAGGAATCAAATATAAAGCCTAGCGACAGCCCATTCTGCTTGTATTCAAGTTCAGCCCATTTCTCAGCCCAACAACAATCCCTTATTCACGCACATGACAGTGAGACTTGAGAGAGCGAGATGATGCGCCTAGGTTTTGGCTTTCTTCGAACGGGGAAAGCTTAGAGAGAACGAAGAGATGTGCTGTATCATGTATGCAGTGTGCCTGTGTCTGAGACACCTTTAACAGAGTACACAGACGGAAAGAAAATAAAACTAACGGGAAGAAACGAGTCCTTTAGGTTGTGCTCCAGGATGATATTTCGGAAGTAGAGGAACGGAAGGTAAGGGTAGAGCAGCTGGTTACTCGCTCCAGCGTCAAAACAATAGAGGAACAGAAGGAGAAGGTGCGCCTGTTACTCTAAAATTTCAATTTTTGTTACTCCCAAATCGGAGTGTAGACAGAGTAACATCTGTTCAATTACATAAATGACTTCCAAAGCTTTTGATATATACATGGTCTCAAGGGTAAAATAGTCATCTCAAGTTATTATTACTTTTTCCTTTCTCTCCCCTTGTAAACACCTCTGGAGCAAGTAAGATGGTTTACTCTAGTTCTTTTTCCACTCTACTCTTCCTCTCCTGACCTCTCCGTCCCCTCTCCTTTCTTTATTATGCTAGTTCTGGAGCACAGCCTTAATGTCTAGCGATCTATATCTAAACCGACAGATTTAATCTGGGCACGAAACTTGACGCGATCGGACCATAAAAAACACTAAAGCACATAACCTCTTATTATTATTATTATTATTATTATTATTATTTTCTGAATTGTGAATATACAGAACAATTACCTAATTATTACAACCATACGAAGCATTAAGCAAAGAATGATAATAACTAGATACTAAGTATAAGTGCGTTCATTCACTCTTTAACATGACATGTTTGATGAGTTTGTCAAGACTAAGAGACGAAGAACCTCCTGGACTGGTAGCTTCTTCAGCCTCTCTCTTCCATTCCAGGGCTATTCTCCTTTTCTCCTTACCTGATTCACCCTCCATCATCTCTTTCACAAGCTCTGCTACTATGTCTCTGCTCACATTCTTATCCAGTTCCATGCCATTGCTCCAAACCTTGCAAAGTTGCCGACAATTCGTCACCTGCTCGGCAACAATTGGCCAGCAAACCAGAGGCACGCCTCCAACGATTGCCTCCAGCAAGGAGTTCCATCCAGCATGAGTAACAAACAATCCCAAAGAGGTGTGTTTTAGCACCATTTCTTGGGGACTCCATGAGACTACCAAACCTCTGTCTTTGATCTCCTCAAAGAATATTTCATCCATAGCCACTTTCTCTCCTTTTACAATATTTGGTCTCACCACCCACAAGAAATCAAAACCACATTTTGCGAGGCCCCATCCGAACTCTTTTGTCTGCTCCATTGTCATACTTGCATGACTCCCAAAATTGACATACACCACCGAGTTTGGAGCTTTGCTATCTAACCAAGTTAGGCATTCTTTATTCGCTTCAAATATGCTCAAATTTTGGGTGTTATCCTTCAAATGACCATCTGGAGATGAATATGATTTAGGTTGATAGAGAAACGAAATAAGACAAATGATACATTAATTAGGAAAGAATGTTTTCGAACAATTTTTTTTTTTGGGTACAAAGGAGCTTATTTTCTGTCAGTCAAATGATTATTGGGTTAAGTTTTCTTGATAGATGCTAATTTTGATTCACTTTGTATCAGTTTACTTTGTCACATCAAAATGGGGGCAGCGACATTGTATATACTAAGCAAATGATTTTCCAAATTTGATTGAAAAACCACGCTTGTGAGTATAATTGAAGCAAGTGTTTTTTTTTTTTTTTTGATGGAGTATCGATTCAATCAAACTAGTTACATTTCAATGAAATCTGTATTGTCTCAAACTTGAATTAAATTAAATGTACCTGTCAGATTGGCTAATGGGCCAATTGTGTATATAGGAGGATAGTAGGTTGCCAAGGCATCAAGCACATCTTTCTCAAGTTCATGGAAAGTGTTGACGACAATTGCACCAGATCTCTGGCAATTTTTCATTTGTTCAATGCAGTAGTTGATCATTGTGTCATTTGGGGTTGTGGTGTAGACAAATGTATTCACATCTCGGAGTCTCATATGCTTCATGCCTGGAACCCAATCCAACGGTGTGTCAAGAAAGCCATTCTCCATGTAGCTTTCGTCTGGATAAATTAATGAGTTTTAAAAAAAAAATTTAAATCCAATAGCAAGAAGAATAAAACGAAAAAATAACACTGATAATTACTGGTCTGTTCAAACCAGCAAGAAGAATAATGCTTTCTCTGCATGTTACTCTTTTTTGTTTTATAGTTTTTGTTGTGCATTTGAATTATTTATTGTATGTTGCCAACATATCACCAAACGTAGCTTAAATTTTCAGAACATAATTACAAATTCTGTGGTGATATTCTTTGACAAGCTGTCTTACACATGTGGATTTATATATGACATTGTTAAAGTATATCTTAGAATTTTAGGGACTAAAGTGTATGATGTGCAGTTGTGGTCTTGTGGATCCTAAAGTGCAAAAAAGAAAAAAAAAATTGTAAAACTGCTTTCTTAGTTTCTTACTAAGTTACTAGTAGTACCGTTTTCTGAAAGGGACATAAAGCGAATTTCAATTATTGTATTCTAACAGACTTCAATAATTATTTTGTCAGTAAGAGCTCAGAGGAAAATAAAAATAAAATCTATTATAAACAGCTAGCGTGTACATTGGTTTTGATTTTTACAGATACTCATTTAGGGACTACCACACGGAATAATGATAGAAGATCAATAATTAAAATTGAGATATTATAATCACCTTGTGGCTTGTACGTATATACTGTATAACTATATATTGGGAATTTGGGATCCTTGATTGATCTCAGCCAAAGGTAGTATAACCAGATGGATCAGATGATTCAGAACCTTTCACACATGCTGAAATAATTCCTTACCTTTCAAGGGCAAAATCCCTCTTTGGATAAGCTCCTCAAAAACATGGTTGCCCAAGAATCCGCATGCCGAGGCAGTCCAGAACTGGACCTCTGGCAACCCGAACTCCTTTGCGGCGTGCATCGCAAACGTCATAACAGCATCAGATATGACACAGCTGGGAGGTGGTGTTTTCTCCATCAGCTGCCTAAGTAAATTCTTAAAAGGCTCTGTGCAGTTCTTTTGTGTTAGTGTGCATTTCGTGCCGATGTCAGGCAGGGTGGCCGGCAGATTGTCAGGTAGACACACAAACTGAAAATCTGGAGCCAAGTCGGGGATTGAATTAGAGCCTCCGGACTTGACGAGTTGGCGGTAAAAGTGCTCGGTGTACACAAAGGTGATGTGGAACCCCCTCGAATGAAGGATTTCAGCGAGTTGCATGAGAGGGTTGGCATGGCCGGCTGCTGGGAATGGAAGAAACACTGCATGAGGTTTCTTCTGGGTCTCCATGTATTGGAATAGATCCTTACCTTCTTTTGTTCCCTTCTTGTTTCCTGGAAAATTATACTAACACGAGTCCTATATATATCTTTATAGTATATGACATACAAACCCTTCTGTTTGGTACTCTTAATTAGCTGCTTATCTTAACATATTATATAGCCAAACAAATTCATTGTGTTAAATTTTGGAACAGAAAAATAATCTTACATATAATAAAGATAAGTGGATGACCTCAAAGAATGCGAATTAAAAGATGCCTATCAAGTGAAGTCTTAAAAAATGTCTTGCCAAAAGATACAATCGAGTAGATGCCTCCAACACCAAAGGGTACCAATATTTTATCTATAAATATGGCTCTTATTTTTTATTTTTCATCAACCATTTCACGTTTGTAAAATGAAAAAAATAATAGATATTGCATCACTCTCAAATAATAACAATATAAGTGCGATACGTGCAAGGGTCACGAAAATTTAATCCGCAACAAATTGAAAGACGGAAAATACACGGGCCATGAATTTTGTTCTACTAGATAGTAAGGTTAATGTTTTATTTTTATGCAATAAATAACTTTTTTTCCTAAATCATTTTTATTTTAATATTTGAAAAGAATTCGTTTCCAACATTTTTTTTTCATGTTTATGCATCTTGGCCAACAATTTTATGGACAATATATGAATTTTAAAATGTTAAAATCTTTGAAATTATCACAAATACTTAATTATAATATTATGATGTTTCTTTCAAAAAAATACTTTTTATTTTGGTGTTTAGGTAGGTGCTATACAAGATGTTGTTGGTATTGAAGATTATGAATGGATCCAAAATAATTTTATAGAAGGCTCTATATGTGAGATTGGATGTTTCAACATAAAACATATCGGAGGAGGTTACCGTACTGTTCGCCACAAATTTTTATTGATTTTTCAAACAATTTTGTTATCCCTTTGCCATCAAATCTTCTTACCATATATGCATGGTACTTTGATTGTAAGCTATTTGAAATTATCGAAACATAAATTACTGACTTCACACAGCCTATAGATACTCCAATTATTTAAATTACTATAATCATATAAATGTGAAATTATACTTCTTAATTGAAATTTACTCATTAATTTTGATATTTTTGGATAATTTTTTTTTCTTCGATTGAAATTTTAATATTTTGTAAAAACAATTATTTTTCACATCATAAAAGCTATTAATTTTGTCACTTATATATATGTTTATATTTAATTATTTTCATAGTACAAAATTGGAGGGTAATTGGTATTTACCATCCAACCAATTACCATCCAACCATCCACATACAACAAACAGGCTTTTATGGACCCCGACCACTGGCCCAATCTATTTATATCACTCTAAACCTCTCTCTCTCTCTCTCTCTCTCTCTTACTCCAAACCTTTTATGAATCGCTGCCATACGCCCATACCTCTTTTGTTCGCATCTCTTTCCCGTTTTTTGAAATTCAGTTTCAACAGAGCAGTTCAATCCTCGCCAAAAAATATGGATTTCGCCTATCGCATCTCAATCTTCGATTTCTCTCTCGAATTCAAACAGAAATAGAGAAGTATGAGCAAAGTCAGTTGACTTTCAGCGGAGACGCCTTCTGGTGTCTCTCTCTCTCTTCGAATTTTAATTCTAAGAACCCATCTTCAATTCTAACGGAAGGTAAATTTAAGTATATAGTTTGAGATGATTAAGTTTTTTACTTGAAACCTAAATTTCAATATAATTTGAACGGAACGTAAATTCCATGTGTCTTTCTCTACATCATGCTTTAATTTTGAAATTTAGCACATAGTTTGAGATGATTAATTGGCCCTTGAGTGATTAGGTTCAAGTACAGACTGATCTATTTGTCAGATTAAGAGATCATGTTGTTGACATAAGGGATAATCTTATATTCTATTGTCAGAAATTGTTTCCGCATTAAGTTGCCTGAAATGATTATTTAGTATTAAAATGTGATCTATTTGTCAAATTAAGGGATCATGTTGTTAACACTTTACATATGTATTTGTATTCATATTACGCAGATTTGGGCTGCGGTTCAATCGAGTTGGTGTGGCGTTGTGTGTTTGTTCTCCACCAACTTTCAGATTTTTAGCAAACTAAACATGTGCTCTAATATTTGTATGAATTGTAACCAATTTGTATTGTTTTGGATTGTTAAAACTGATCATGATGTATTAGGGATCATATTGTTGTTATTTTTTTTATGGATCATATTAATGTTTTATTTTTGTACCAGTTATTGTTATATTACAAAGCTATAATAGAACATAGAACGCATGTTAAATCATCCCTTGTGCTAACAAAATACTAAACACTTATGTACTGTTTCCAAATTTGACGGCTGAATTCTTGAAAAAAGAATATAAAATCATTATTATGTCATTTTATAAATGTATAAAACTGAACACTTAACGCAAATTAACCCATCTCTTGTTGTATTTAGTTTGTAAAACTGTTGAACATTAATCTCATCCCTTAAAGCATCAAACATATCACTAAATGCTGACGTCAGTACACGTCAGATGTGCACAGAGCGATGACGTCAGCGCACGGAAAATCTGAAAAATGTGGGCCTGAGAGCTCAGGAGGCCCATTAAAATGTCACTGTGGATGGTTGGATGGTATATATGTGGATGGTTTGTATCATTCCCGAAATTGGAGTCCTTTCTGAGAAGAAAGAATAATGTTTTTTCACCACCAAATGAACAAATACCAGAAAGTGCGTTATCACACAATATTCATATGCCAACAAATGAAATCAAATGATAAAGACGGCAATAAAAAATTGAGAGTTAAAATACTAAATTAAATAGAAAAAATATCTACTTACTAATGCTCGGGCGACCACTCTGAATTAAAGTGCAATTGTGTATGATAAAATGCACATTTTATTTTAAATTATTATTATTAACAAATTATAGATATGTTAATTAAATATTAATAAATGAAAGAGTGTGAATGTGTAGTATATATTCAATGAACGGGTGCCAATGAAAAGGTGCCTATTTTAACATAAATTTCATAAGGTGTCATTTAAGTGATACCTCTCTAAAGGATGCAATCAAAATGGATGTTTTAAAGGATGTCATTGAAGAGGTGCTATGTATGGTCTCAAAAGATGCAAATGAAAAGGTGCCTATTTTAACATATATTCCATAAGATTTTATTTGAGATATATCTTTTCAGAAGATGTAATTAATTGGATGCCTTAAAGGGTGCGATTTAAAAGGTGCTTCGTCAAAGGACGCAATTGTACACATTTTATTTTAAATTATTGTTACTAAAAAAAATCATAGATATGTTAATTAATTAAATATTAACAAAAGAAAGAGTGCGAGTATGTAGTATATATTCAATGAATGGGTACCAATGAGAAGGTTCTATTGTAAAATAAATTTCATAAGGTACATTTAAGCGATGTCTCCAAAGGATGCAAACAAGTAGATATTTTAAATAGTGAAATTGAAAAGGTGCTATGTATGGTCTAAAAAGATGCAAATGAAAAAAGGTGTTGATTTTAACATATATATTCCATAAGGTTTCATTTAAGATATATTTCCAAAGATGCAATCAATTGGATGTCTTGAAAGGTGCAATTTAAAAGTTGCTTCACCAAAAAATGCAATTGAGTGGATGCCTTCTTCTCCAAAGGGTGCCATTATCAAAGATGAGGGCGTGACCCATATTTATCAAACCATTTATTCAAAGGTTTAACAAAGACGAGGGCGTGCTCCCTTTTCTATATATACATATAGATGAGGGCGTGACCCCTATTTATCAAATCATTTATTCAGAATGATCTATATACTTAACAAAAAAAAAAAAAAAACGTCACAACATTCCATGTCTTCTTTACAATATATGAAAACCAATATCGTCGAGCTTCGCTCGACGCACATAACTAGTAATAATAATCATCGTTCGATCCTCTTGACGACGAAATATGACAACAGCGACTTATAATATCTTTAAAAACCTTATAATTGGAGTATTCCAAATCCTTCAATTTGAAAATATCATAATAACTAGCAAGCAAATTCGAAAAAATGTAAAATTTGGTCTCCGAGAGTATTTTAATATGGTGATCAACTTGAATGGTTTGGTGATCAAAATTAAGAGAAATAGATGATATGGTCATCTATGGCACATTACCCATTCTAATAATTTACTATCAATTAATTGTCATATTTGTGGTGTGACTGTAACAAATGTAGGGGCTCTTGAACTTTGATTTCTGTAATTCAAACTGTCAATCTAAAAAATACGGCTTATTTTGATTTAATAGATTGATATATTATATTATAAATTAAATAAAGTTGTGATCATTATCCTTTTAAAAAACTCTTAACAGTTTGAGCATGCATCTTAAATCGAACAACTCACTCTTACAATTCAGGGACCGAGGGATTGGTACAATGCACAACATTTACATAACATGATAACCTATTTATTAATATTATTGAATTTGCAATATTGAAAATCTCGTCATATTTTATCGTAAAAAAATTTCCGGTATTTTGTTTGGCAATTACATTATTATTATTGTTATTTGAAAAACGTCCCGTGGGAGGCAATTACAAGTTGGTGCAACACATTCAGACATCTTCATGGAGATGGGCGATGCAATATGCGAAATACAATCCGACTCTGCTGTTGCGCGACACAGCGTGTAGCGCACTACGAGCCGTCTGATCTTGATCGGACGGTTCACTTTTTACGGGCCTATCAATCTAGGTTAAATGCACGGGGCTCCCTTATCAATTGGATCTTAATCAGATGGCCAACATACCGCGCGACATAGCGTGTCGCGCGGCAGCATATCTCATTTCATGCGAAATATATAAAAAATGACGCGGGTCTTTAGTCTTTACAAAAATTATGCGCAGTTGATGGCCGCCTACCTAGTACCTAGTACCTAGTACGTAGTACCTACCACAGCCCACAGGTCCCTTATTTATTAATGATATGTGTGGTCTGTGGTCTGCGAATTTTCCTAAAATTAAAGCCGTCGGGCAGAGAGTGTACCGTGTACCTCTCCTTGCAGTTGTGATTTTTATGGTCACACGTCGGTGCTTTAATCACCGTGGATTCACCTGCGTTGTGTACTTGTGTCACGACTCACGAGTAAGAGTAAGTCCTCAAGTTCTCCCGTTAAATAACCTTTTTGAGATAACAAACAAAGTTAATGAGAACCAGCTATTGGTCTAGTGGCAAAGAGCAATGCTCCTTGACTCTTTGAGTGAAAGGTCGCATGTTGGAAATCCAGCTGGAGGATCTTTCATAGACATTTAATTTAAAAATAAGTTGGATGGCTTAGACCTCCAATTTATCTTAAAAAAACAAACAAAGTCAATGTTTTCAAATTTTAAAATTTATATGAGATCATTTAATTGAGCTTCAAATCTCTTTGTTTCAATCAAAACCATTATTATTTTAATTTGCTGTTCTATTGAGGTAAGATAGAGATCACAATTTTATGCTACCCTTTTTTTTTTACATCGTTATTTATTGTCACCGTTGAAAGCTAGTTGAAATTATTCATAGTTTTTTTTTTTCGTTAAATTGATTTTGATGTAAGATATGTTGGTGGGCGGAATATAAGCAAGATAAATTCCGAGCCAATTTTCAATAAGGGTGCTTTTGATTTGCATGAAGTTAGTCTAACTTTTAAGTAGTAAAATAATTTATTAATTTATAATTGTCTAAAAGTATTAAATTTAACTCTTGATACCATATCGGCCACTAAGAAAGCAGTTAAGAAAGGCCACAGGTTAATTAATGTTGACATAGATCACTACCGCTTCTTCAGGCCCTCAAATTTGTTTTAGGCCTTTTGTTTTGGGTTGTTCGTTCAATTTCCTCTTTTTTTCTTTTTTTTTCTCTTTTTTTACTTTTGCATTTTTATTTTTATTTTATTTAAAACTTTAGCCACTGGCTAATTCTGTAAATATTTTTTTAAATTTAAAGATGGGGACTTTGATCCCCATTTTTACTTAAAAAAAAAATGTTGACATATATTGAGTGACTCGGAAAGGGCCATCATTTCATTCCTCCTAGTCTTGTAGATGCTGCATGTGTTACCTTCTCTGCCTCCCAACAGCTAGGGGTTAGTTAACTAAGCGGAGAATAAGACCAAAATGAGAGAATGATAAAATTTTGTTGTGGTGCCTACTTTTATTTAGGTCCAACCCAGGAAGCTGTAATGCTGTATGAATTTGGAAGTCATCTTTGTTCTGGAATGTTTACTAGATCTACAGGCATTATTATTATTTTTTTAAAAAAATAAATCAACTGGCATTATTATTTAACACTCAAACAAGAGAGGCAGCTTGAGCTTAGCATTCAGAGCAAATTGTAAAGTACTGCGTCATGGCGGAAGTATGTGGTGTCCGTGTCCGTGTCCCTCTTCATGGACACGTTAATTACATTGTCAGATTAAAAGTGTAATGTTTTCATTAATTAAGAAAAATCGTTATTCGATTCGTTTTGTCCTGAATTAATTTGAATTTTAATATGTAGAGAATTTGCTTTTTTTTTGCGGAAAATAATTTTCATAAAACTGTACTTCTTTTTTCTCAGATTTCCATTCCAATGAATCATAATTGAAAATGGAAAATTTCTCCACGATAGTTATATTGAGTCTCTAATAAAATAAAATATTATGCTATTTGTAATTGAGATTGCAATATCAAAAAGTTTAAGAATAAAATTGAGTGGATTTTTAAAATAGTGGGCAGTCTCTCTTTGGGCCATGTTTTCAATAAAAAAACAAAAAACCAGAATTTTGAATAGGAGAAAGTCTTAAACGGTGCCAAAGTGTATTGCAAATGTGTCGTGTCGTGTCAAACACATTTTTTTAGTGCTCGTGTCGTGTTGTGTCGTGTCATGTCGTGTTGACACAAGTTAATATTTTTAACCTATCGTGTTGTGTCGTGTTAAGTGAAGGAATTAGTTAACACTTAACAAGACACGTATTACAACGTGTCATGTCGTGTCGACACGATGTGTTAAATATCGAAAGTTATATTATAATTTATTTTTACTTTTTACTAAAAAATTATTAAAAATTACTTAATAATTATAAAAATAGAAAAATAATAAATTGTTTAAATCTATTTTTATATCATTAAATAAAAAATTATTATGAATAAAAGTTATTAAATTTTTAATATATACTCAATATAATTCAATAAATTCTACATAATATTATTTTTTATCATATCAACTCGTGTCACATGTCGTGTCGTGTCGTGTCACGTGTCAATGTATGGAAGTCTCTAACATGACATAACACACATGCGTGTCACGCACATATCATGCTAATTCAATAAACATGTTGTGCCGTATCAACACACATGCGTGTCGCACCAACACGTTGTGTCGTGTCATTTTGAAAAACACCAAACAATGTCATTCATTATCTCTCTTCCCTTCCGAAGTTATTTTCTAACCTAGTGCTGCTTCATTTATTGGGTAAGAAATAGAAAAAGAATATCTAAACACATTATTTCAGATAATCAAATCATATTCTTGTCCATTAGTCATCGCATTCCTTGTGCATATTCTTTGCTTTTCTCGAGATACCTCCAAGGATTATTTCCTCTTCTCTGAGATACGTCGAAATTAGCTCAGAATTATTCTTTTATGTCGGTGTCATGTATCTGATCTAGGACACGATCTTATGTGGCACAACCTGTGTTTGTCCATACCATGCATTTGATCTCGGATATGATCTTCTGCAGCATCATATTCTAACACTCCCTCAAGTTGACATGTATACGGTCTTGTTATAACAATTTGTTAGGTTTGTCTTGACTTCTTCGTCAAACAACTTCAAATTATGTCTTCAAGAGAGTAGCCATTCACCACCAGATACGCAACTCCCTCAACTCGAGATCCAAAACAAACAGATTCTACACGACTTTCTAAAAAGTGATAAAGTAAAAAACTGATCAATTGACCTACATATCCAATGCAACCTCTACCGAATCATCTCGACAGAATTGTTGATGATCAACCCCGCCAACTATGCCAACTGTACGGTAACTTATACAAGAAAAGAAGTCAACTACACGAATGTCTTGTGCAGAGATAAAGGGCCGACTGTGCGGTGACTTGTACGGGAAAAAAACAAAAATCATATTAATCTCAAAACCTTCATACAAACATGTCTGGTCCGTGTCGATCTTGATACGACCCGTGCACCACAACAGTCAAGAAATCCTTCTTTCAAACCATATGATCGACTCCAAATATCCTTGACTCAAAGATAACAATTTTTTTTTTTTAATTGAAGAGCCTTTCAAACCCGCAACTTACGAGCAATTCTCATGCATCAAAATCATTTTGCCAACATAGAAATTCAATAATCCAATGCAAATTATCAAATATTGCGGTTAATCCAGATCTCCAATCAACCAATCAATTTATCTTTTTTCACAAAAATTGTTCATTGACAATATCGAAATTGATAAAAATTCAGTAGTCATCAGATAAACGGAAGTACAAATATTGAGAACATCTCACGAGGCATTATGAGAAAATATGTTTCCAATAAATAAAATAAAATATTTGATCTTGTCCCGTAGCGCCAACCATAAAAATGGAAAGAAATATGTGCGGCTCAATCAAATTCAAATTAATAATTAATCGAAAATGTGGAATGTCTGCAACCAATCAAAGATGGAGGAAATAGGTGTTACCATAAATTTTCTTTGAGGCCAAGAGAAAGCAACTGTGCACCATGCCGAATGAAAGACACTTATTTGTGCGATTCGTCAAAATTTAAATGATAAAAACTTCAAATCAGATTGCGGCTCACTGAATTTGTTTATTCTGCACAAAAAGAACAAGATATATATAGTGCCTCACTGCCGTTTGTGTGCCTCGTCAACAGAGATATTAGGCTCCGTTTGGATAGGTGTGGGACGAAGGGAAGAAGGGAAGAAGTGGAAAAAAGTATTGGGAAGTGTGTAACTTTGTGAAGAGTTTAGATTATTTATAATTTTTTTTTTCCCTTCTTCCTTCTTCCTCTTCTTCTTCTTGCATCCAAACGGAGCCTTAGATTTAAGGGAAAATTGGGACCATGCCACCTCAAAGTTACAAAATTAGAGAAATGCCACTCCAAACTTTACTCTTTGAAAAATGCCACCCTAAATCTATTATACTTAGATATTTACCATATTTATACAACTATTATACATTTTTAAACTAATACAACTGTATTTGAAATGTATTTCTATATTTCCTAATGTGCCCTTCAACTCTCCTTTATTTCTCTTCATCTCGTCAGTCTCCCATCCAATGCTCCCTTAAACTTCAGGGGACACCTTCTCCTGCACCCCCCCCCCCCTTTTCATATCGTGATGGCTCTCAATCTCACATGCACCTCTTTCATGTTCTCTCTCAATCTCGTAGAAATTCTATTGGGAGTGATTCACATCTGGGAAGGTGTATAAACAAAACAATGCCTTGTAAGGATTTGGTACCAGTAGTAGTCGATATTTTGTTTGAAATATTCGGTGCAGTAGGAGAGACATGGAGGACAATGAAGATGGACATGTTGCGAATTCATGCTTGTGTGTTGAGTTAACTAAATAAAGAAGGACAAATGTTTACTTTCAGATTCCAACAAAATTGTCACGTTCCTGATGTGGAACCAGTGGTTTCAGCACACGAAATATTGGTTTACCAGACCAGATACAAGAGAAATGAAAAATTGAACAAATTTGCTTGTTTGTGGACAAAATTGAATACTAGAACTAATAATAGATGATAAAACGATAATATTGATGTAACAAATTGAAAAGAATTTAATTGAATAAGCAAATTTAAGTTCTGATATATAAAAACTGGAAAAGATAACGGCAAGAGATAAAACTGAGATTTTGAGATAAGATATTCAACATACCGGGTCTTCTCTCTCTTATCATTTATACAAAATATAAATTAACCACAAAGTAAAATAACAATTCAAATATTAACATAAGATTCTACTTTCATTATAGTTCCTCAGTGCTTAGTAATTTTCAGTAGAGAGTCCTCAATAGGATTTCTGCGAGATTGAGGGATAACACGAGAGAAGTCTGTGCGAGACTGAGAGATGTCGCAATAGGAAGAGGGAAAGGCAAGAGAGGGCGTCCTAGAGGCTAGGGAGTTTTTGCTGGGAGATCGTCAGGATGAATGAAGAGAAATAGAGAAGGAGAGTTGAAGGACATATTAGGAAATATAGAAGTACATCTTAAAATACAATTTTGTAATTTTTAAAATGTATAATAATTGTATAGATGTGGCAAATATCTAAGTATAATAGATTTAGGGTGGCGTTTTTCAAAGAGTAAAGTTTGGAGTGGTATTTCTCTTATTTTGTAACTTTGAGGTGACATACACCTAATTTTCCCTAGAATTTAAATTTGTACGCCCCTCATCAGCTTTTCTTGCATCTGAAAAAATAGATCCGATCATAAACGAGGCGACAAACAAAGGGAGAAAACCAGAAGCAAAAAACTCTAAACACAGAGTAACGTGAGCAATAATCAAATCATCAAGGTTCTACACAGAAACGACCACGCTATACCATGTTAAGAAATTTGTCGGTGGTCGCAGCAAAATAATTTCATCATCAAATCAGGTATGGAGAGGCACGATTCGAGTGCCACAACACACGAATCATGTCCCTAAGAATCTCTATACAGTGAACTCAAAAATCAATCAAGCACACAATAAAAATATACATAAGAATTAATTAGGTTCAGTACCAATTCGTGTTAGGAACTCAAGTTCTTGTGCAATTTTAATTTTTATTAACGATTAATAAGCATTTAACAATTGCGAATAACGAATCTAGTCAAACAAATGATTTAACACTTAAAGCAAGAAGTATAGGAGGTTACCTCTTCTAGTATCGTAACTAGAAGGTTCGAATCATTTGCTTAGGAGTCGATGGAGTGCTCACCACCACCACCACTTCGTTGGCCTCGAGTCCACCTAAAGTCTTAACCAAGTTCTAGGCTCTTGTGCTAGCAAGAGCAAGAACAAGACTAATCCCTTGTTGTCTTTCTTCACCGAATTAACTATTTAATTTGTGGTTAATATTCAACACATGAATACCTAGCAATAAGCACTAAAGAGATGGAAAAAATTCAGCACTGAAATTTTTTCTCTTTATTTTCTAAGCGGCGGCCAAATTTGGGAGAAGAGAAAAATGAGTAAAAAAATTCTCACGTCATAATTCCCATTTAAAGGAATATATATAAGTTACCTAATATCTATTCGGCCGGCTCAAAAAGAAAGGCTTAAAAGCCCAAATTGTCATTTACAATTTAGTCTCTTAATTATCTCTTTAATGATCATTTAAAGCTAGGCCCAAATTGACTAATCAAATGGAAGCCTATGTATTTAATATAATTCATACAATTATATCAAATCATGTTGAATAAAATTAATTATCAATCTATTGATAATTATTTTGGGATTAGCATATGCATTAAATTATTTCTATATGATCTCTTTGAGTTAATTAATTATAACGGTTCATAACGGTATATAATTAATTAATCAACTAATCATATTTTCGCAGTACTCCCTGCTGCGAATAAATAAAAAATACACCTATGGTTAAAACTTTATTTGTGTGACCCTTTGAGGATTTATGTTATGTTGGCCATGGAAAATAAATCGCTATTTATTTCCATTAATCATAAGCGGTATCTAGCAACACGTTATGATTCCCAATTCACATAAATTAAATACTGTATCAATACAATACTCCAATCCTGCATAAGAAAATAATATCTTATTGTTTTGATTCTTACGTCACATGATATCCTTGTATAATCCAAGATAGGAATGTGTCATTCTTGCAGATTACACGTTTCTTGATCTAGAGATGATTGTATAAGTTGCTAGCAAACAATCCATCTCCATCAAGGGGCCCAGTAGATATCATCACTCATTAGGTGTACTAACGAGGGACATACGGTTATCTTGATGATCAGTTTCTCCCCGCACAATTCAAGAGAACATAAATAAAGTCCGTATAGCAGCCTTTATCAGGAATCAGCGTTAGACGATATTTATTGAACCTATCCTCATGTAGAGAAACTGAACCATCTCAAACTCAGAATCAAACACTTATGAAATAAATAATGACACGTAACACAATCCATATATTTATTTCATTGGGTCATGTCCTGTACTATGTTCCAGTAACATATACATATACAATTAAGTTAGTAACTCCTTACTTATGATTTGAGGAACTTAATTATCACTTAACTTGTATACTAGCCTTTTCTGATAATCAATGTTCCTTGTTAATTATCAAGACTATGGACACTTTTGATTTATTATTGTCATTTAATCATAAATGAACTACAGTGATCCACAATTCAGATCCTCAACTTGAATGAACTGTCAATAATAAAATCAGGAACAAATGATCAAATATCATCAATAACATAAACTATAGAAGTAGCCATAATATGATTGGCTTCTATGACATATCTCTAACAATTCGGTACCTACATTCTCCACACACACGCACACTATTTTTATTATTTTCTTTTAATGCTTGAGTTGATACAACACAAGTAGAGAAGATGAATAAATAGAAAATGAATAACTTCTTTCCCAAGATATAATCATATAAGAAATAGAAAAATATCTAAACACATCTTCAGATTAAGGCTTTATATGAGCTAATTTCGAGCGAGTTGGGGACAACTCAAACTCAGCTCAGTTGTAACTCGAGTTGAGTTGAGTTGAGTTAAAATAACTTTCGAGCCTTTTAAGCTAGCTCAAACTCAACTCATCCCCAACTCGGGCTAGCTCGTCAGGGCTCACAAGCTAACTTGAAATAAACATATATCCTTCACATTTTTATTTATTTAATTCATATGTTATTCTAGTATTAATTTTTTTACATATTTATTATCGTAAACAATAAAATTATTGTCTTTAATATTCTTTCTATTGATTTGAAATAAAATATGTCTTGAAACTCAATCTATCATATATATTTTATATTATTATTTAAAATAAAAATAAATAAGAAGAAAACTCTTATTATTAATTTATAAATTTTTAATACTCATAAATTGTGTTGATAATATATATATGAAATATAAATTTATTATGTCATGAGTCAACTCATGAGTTATGAGCTGAGTTGACCTTAACCCAAACTCGACTCGTCAACCAATTGAGTTAGTTCAGCTTGAGCTCTACCAACTCGAGTTTTGTTGGCTCGAGTTACAATCGAGTTTTTTCTGAGTCGAGTTCGAATTAGCTCACGGGTTACTAGTTTTTTGCTCACCCCTACATCAGATAATCAAATCATATTCTCGTCAATTAGTCATTACATTCGATCCTTGTGCATATTCTTTCTTTTTTTCGAGATACCTCCAAGAATTATTTTCTCTTCTCTAAGATACCTCCAAATTAGATCAGAATTGTCCTTTTCTTTTGGTGCCATGCATATGATCTAGGATACGATCTTATGCGGCATAATCTGTGTCAGTCCATGCAATACATTCGATCCTGGATATGATCTTTTGCCGCATCATATTCCAATAAAAACTCCTAATTGGAAGTCAATTTTAACCAAGACAATGGCAGGCACAATCTATTGCTTTCTCCTTTTGCTCTTTTTGTTGAGATAAACACTGCAAAAGAATGTGTGATTTTTGCATGTTTTAGTATACGTGGGAGCGTATATATTTTCTTTGTACGGGCATGGGTTTACTTAGCTACTTTATATTCTTTGTCGTTATAAACTGGAGTTACCACAATTAGCCCCTCCTTATCATCAGCGACTATGTATGTGTGGCCTTGAGACTAAAGCCATTCCGACATTCCGTAATTCCCAGTGCATACTCTGCAAAGTCCAGGAAATTTTGGTTTATTTGGGCATATATTAATTCAGTTGCTTTGTAGAATACCCCTTCAATTTTCTTGTTATGGCAGATGAACACTACAACAATATATCGGTATTCGTCATTACAGTTATTGAGCAATATTAAGTGAAGCAAGCTTAAGACATTGAAGTATTGAACTGCAAAATCAAAATTAAATGGAATATAACGAAAACACCTAAATATATGTGGGTATTTAAAATGCACTTAAAGGCATGAACATACTTAGGCATGTTAACAAAGGAGACAATTTAAGTTGGATTGGATTATTTTGAGTCGGTTCAGTTGAGTACATGTATTATTCAAGTTTACTAATTGGGTATCTTTAAATTATCACCTTGACAAAGTGGATCTTAGCATAATGATGAAGTACTTAGGTATAATTGAATGAAATCATAACTTAGATGAGGCCTAATTATCACCTCTATCAGTCAGGACATTGACACTACCAGATAGCTTGCATCTAATAGTGGTACAGGTGCAAAGCAATGAACAAATCAACCTACCAAAACTAAATACTGTACTTTTAGACCTGATAATTATATTATTTATGACAGCATGGATCATACCTGAATAAAAGCAATTTTCAAAGTAAAATTAGTGCCGTCCCAAAACACAATTTTTTCTCTTAACAATTTAAATTATTTTCCAGATGTAAAGTAAAATCTTGTAAGACATGTAATCGACGAAGACTTACTTGAGTAACCTTTAAAATAGTACAGAAAGAACAATTTATGTTTGAATCGAAATAATCAAATGAACGGTTAGCAGAAAACAATGAACATCCAGTTTTTTTTTTTATAAAAAAAAGAGTGATGAATGTAAACAAATTTGATACCTGATTAACGAAATTGCAGTGAAAAGTTGGAGATGTCTAACGTAAATGGGAGAGCTACCAAGAGAAACGATTAGATACAGAAACCAAAGGAAAAATTGCGAAATATACATTATATTTATTTGCCAGTTATATATCTGCTAAGTTTCATTAATTCTATCTAAAGAATTAAATAAAAATTTTGTTGCATATAAAGCCTAGTTATTTCCTTATGAAGACCCTCGAGATTTGCACTCACATATCAATTGCAAGATGAAGCAATTGCGATCCATAGTTTTTTGGCATAAAATTTGTATATCAAATAAAAAAATAATTATTTTAGATACTGGACATGTCTAAATAGATACATGTTTATGTTTCTGTACCACTAAGGGTCTGCTCCAGAGAGGTATAGAGGGGGTGACGGGAAGGATAGGGTGAGCTGCCCAAACTTTGCCCAAGGACTTAACCTGCTCTGAAACTAAAAAAATTCAATAGAAACCAAGGTGATGGAATGGAAAAGGGGTGCAACTCTGTTCAGATTTAAGACCAATTTTGTCATTCCAAATTTGGGGGTTAAAATTTAGTTTTCCCCTCCTTTTCTATTCCATTCCAATCCACTACACCCTTGTTTCTGGAGCGGACCCTAAGGCTGTGCTCCGCTATGCTTTTAGAGGAGGATAAAGGGAGCTTAGCGGAGAGGAGGTACGACGGGATGAGTTCCTCCAAAATCGGAGATTACAAATGGCGAGTAACTTTTATTTCGTCTAATCTCCATTCTGGAGCTAATAAAGGGCTTTGGTCAGATCCGGTCAGATGCCTCTTATTTCCTCTTACTTAATCCCGCCCTCTTCAATTCATTTACGGAGCACGGCCTAAGGAACAATAGTTAACTAAGGTTATCAATTATTATCCTGACATTGCTAAGACTACATATAAGAGGCATTGGCACTGGCACCTGCAGTCATCATGTGATTCAAGGTTAATTTGTTCAAATTTGTTCACTATTGGTTGATTCAAGGTCAATTTTTCTTGACTGGTCCATTCTTAGTACAATGGTTTAGAAAGGAGGACAACTTTGGAGCTATTCGTGATACATTTCATAATTTTACTTGACTGGTCCATTGTTATTGACATGTAAGTTAGTTGTGATTATAAACATTCTTATTCTTATTGCTTACAAAGGTTTGTTGTCATAATAAGCAACCATCAGGTTGTAGTTCTTTGAAAACATAGGGGCCAAATAACAAAAGAGGGTCATGACTTGTAAGGAACTCTGTACTTGAATAAAGTCTTGCTCTCTTTAAACAATCCCTTAATGAAGAGACTTTTTTGTTTCAACAAATGTCTGTTACACAAGTCTTCAAATTAAGTTAGTATCTTGATTATGCTTTATTTAATTTGATGATCTTGTTATATGATTGTATGGATTAAATGCGCATAAATGCAATCTGACTTACTAAATTGATCATTATTTACTAGACTATTTATGTTATAATCTGATAGCACCATTACTCAATGTTATAACAGTGCTCATTACTTTTTTTTGACTTTAGGTACAACAGGGTATAGTATGATATCACAAAATTAGAAAGAAAAAAAACAGATGCTTATTGACTTTACCTAATCTGATGATGATGTAGACGATGCACAAGAAGATGCCGATGTGGATTCAGATAGTGCATATTGAATATGAAGGCTTGTCAGGATGAATACGAGTGGTTCAGCTGTTATGTTCATTTTGATGCTAGCTGGGAAGTTACTAACAGGAGCGGATAAGAAGAAAGGTTTCTTTTGCCAAATTAGGAATGACAAGTTCTTCTTAATGGGTTATTGGATAAAAGGGTGATTAGGAAAAGGAATGCAGCAATTGTGAACAAACCAGTAGAATCAGCTACTTGGGAGGATTTTGAGTCTGTAGCCAGACAATATCCTAATTTCATCCTTGAGGACAAGAATTTGCTGATGGGGGTGTATTTGTCACAAGAATTTGATGTTGAAATTCATCCACACACCTCTGACAAGCTGCTAGCCGTTGAGGCAAGGTCAAACTTGGTCAAAATGAAGGGGTCAAGTGATTTGAGTGAGAAAAACGGAGGATTGTTGGTTGCACCCTTGGATGCTCTCTGTGTTAAACCTTATGTGGCTCAAGGGGACCACTCGAGTTCAGCTGAAGACAAACAAGGAATTATGAAAAAGATGGGTTAAATTAGTTTTGTAAATTCTTATTTTACTTACAGTTAAATTTGTGATATATTAGCAGCCGCTTGTGGCTAGAGTTTTGATATCTCGTTGAATATAAATTCTTATGTCAAATAATAGGATAAAATAATAGGAGATTAAGTGGTCCTAAGGACCTAGGAAAGATTGAGTCAACAGCCGCCTGTGATATATTAAGCACATTAAACTTAATATTTTCCATTCATACTATTAATGGGCAGATTTTCTGAAAATAAATATAAACTGAAATCAAAGTGTATTTTTCATTCCTGTAGCGAGCAGATTCCCTGAATATAAATATCAACTGAAACCAAGTTGTCTAAAGCTACAATGAACTGAAAACCTTTGTATTTGGTCTGCTTTTACAAGATTAAACTACAATAAACTGAAAACCTTTGTTGGTCAGGTTTATGATCCACAGGTACAAGATTCATATTATATATAGTCTCTTCTACGAGGTGATATCTGACAAGTACCAAACTCAATAAGGGATTGTCGGAAGTAATTCTCAGTTCCCACGCACAATTGTTTTATCATGAACCAATATTATACAGAAATTATAAGTGTCATCGGCAAATATACCATCCCAACCATCGGAATTATAAATTCTCTGGACTTATTTGGATTATCAGCTTTAACTTAAATTGTTGACCCATCATATTCGTATATTTAATTGGAAATTGATTACTGCTGTCTGTAGTTTTGTCATCCCTGTCATCGCTAAATATAAAGTGAACATATACAGTAAATAAGATGAACATATAGGCGATCTAAGTGAACACTTACAAACAAATAAGTGTTATCATCACTTGTTCAGAAGTTTACATGCATATTCAACTTATTTTCATTGAACTTATTTGTCTGTATGTGTTCACTTAGATAGTCTATATGTTCACTTTGTTTGCTGTATATGTTCACTTTATATTTAGCGATGATAGGGATGACAAAACTGCAGACGGCAGTAATCAATTCCAATAAAATATACGAATATTATGGGTCAACAATTTAAGTTAAAGCTGATAATCCAAATAAGCCCAGAGAATTTAGCCCAAGCCCAATAACTCCCAAAATCAAAAGGTAATTTTTAGGTGCACCTGGAGTAGGCCTTGTTAAAACACCACACAAAATCAGTCAATCACAGCCATACGAAGCAGTGACACTATCGTCTACCTGTGTACTCCCGAGACCCGAGCAGACAGCGGACCTCTCCGCCATGGCCTTGGCTTTTGGCCTTCCCGCCACGGTAATAACGAATTTGCCTTCCTTTCTTCTCAGATGATGATGATGATGATGATGATGATTCTCTCTTTTTACCACTTCCAATTTAAGTTTCATACATTTTGAGTCAAAATTGATAATTTCTGTGATGGGTTGTGTTTGTAGGCGTCCGTTCAAACAAAAATCATATTATGCGGTTATCAAATGCTGAAATTTGGTCCTACTACGGGTCTTAAAAGCAACACTTTCCATGGAAAATTCACTTGTCTAGCTTCCAAGAGGCGTGACAAAGGGAAGGTAACTAGCCTATCCTGCTAAAAGTTCAATTAATTTAATGATTGTTACTTATTACAGTCCATTTTTCTATAGCATTGTTCCAGTTAATGTTCTTTGATTGTGTCACCTTTTTGTGAACTAATGCTTCCTTGTTTTCATTTCTTATAGTAGACTTTGAAAGAACCCAGCAATATTACATCCATGTCAGGTAACTTTATCTTTGTCTTTCTATATGCCTATGTTTAGGCATGCTGATTGCGACATTTAATGGTTCTCATTAATTGTGAAGTCTTATTAAGAATCTAGTTTTTTTTTTTTTCTTTTTTTCTTTTTCAAACACCATTGTTTAGCTCTATAACAGAATATTCTGATAACTGTTGATAATTTTACCCCTGTTCTAGTGAGCCACTTGTCACCTAAATTTACCAATCAAAGAAATAAGATTTATATGCTGTGTTACAAGTTTGTATATGCTGGTTGGACTGGAATTTGGTTGAGTCCTGGTGAAGAGGAAAAATGAGAAATAGTCTTTTTGTCAATTTGTAGTAGTGTGGCCTTTGTTCTGATCCGTGCATAACATCTAAAACATGTGGAGTCCACGTTCTGAAATTTGCTATTCTTGCTTGTATTCAAGTATGGTACAATGTTGGTCTAATTTGCTTCACTATTTTTCTGCTTAATTTTTTTTTCTCATGTGTATCTATACTGCTGATGAATTATTTTATTTTAAATGCTCTATAATTAAAGAGGCTCCACAGCTCGGGAGTAGCATTGACAAGTCTAGCAAAGTAGTCTTTGATCAGAAGTTTCTAGATAAATTGGAAGAAGTAAAGAAGTATGGATTCAATAGCTACTTTGTTCCTGAATATTTAGTAATAAGATAAATGTTAGTTTCTTTTTATCAATTTATTACATTTGCAGTTTTGTACAGGTCAGCAATTGAGAAGAAAACTGCTGAAGAAAGAAAATCATATGAGACCATAGATTATGATTCACCAATTGAATCTGATCAAAGTACAATTGGATTTGGCACCAAGGTCTCTTTTGGATTCCAATTTCAATGCATAAACTCGTTTTTACAGACGGTTGATTAACCTTGAAATATTTACAGGTGGGAATTGGCTTAGCTGTTGTTGTCTTTGGCTTGGTTTTTGCTTTTGGGGACTTCCTTCCGTATGGGAGGTAATTAGTTACATCATAAATTTTGTTTTATTTGATTGATTTTTTTTTTAATCATATGTTTCCTGAAATTTATGGCCTTTCAAATTTACCTAGTGTTAATTCTGGCAAGGAAGGCACTGAAATTCGAAAACAACTAACAGAAGCAGAAAGAATGACATTCAAGGTAAAATCCCATACCAATCGGTTGGTGCTGGTTCTTGATACTTTTGCCTGGTTTGATATCACAAGATTCAGCGATTACGATTGTACTTTTTATTTTCTACTTTCTAGAGCATTAATTTCCACTTGTTAAAGAATGACTACTAGCTATATGTTAATGGTAAGATGAGATAAAGACATAAAATCCTGTACAAAAGAGATTCTTACTAGGTTCTGTAATGATTACATGTAGAGAGCATTTGATGAATATGAAGCAAAGCTTAGAGAGTCACCAAAAGATGCTGCTGCTCTTGAAGTAAGTTCTTTGTGTTGATTTCAAACGAATCAAAGTTAGAGAAACAAATATTCTATGATTAAATTATATATATGTTTCTTTCTGAAATCTTTCAGGGAGCAGCAGTAACGTTGGTAGAATTGGGTGAATACGATAAGGTGGTGCCTTTCCTTGAGATGTTAATAAAGGTAAATTGCTTCTAACTTTTCCAAAGGGTTATAATGCATCTAGTCACTATCTGACAGCATTATATTCTTACTATTATAATGTATCTTTTTTCTTATTTTCAGGAGAGCCCTGCTTATGCTGATGCATACCGGTTGTTAGGAGAGGTCAAATATGAACTCAAAGATTATGATGGCAGTGCTTCTTCATTTAAAATGGCTTTATCTGTAAGTGCAGTTTATAGATATTTTTTCCTTATGGTAGTTTTTAAATCTGTTAAATTCTAAAGTTTTTCTTTTCAAAACAGTTGTCTGACAACATGGATTTTGAAGTTCTACAAGGTCTTACCAATACACTGCTTGCCTCTCAAAAACCAGATGAGGTATAGTATTATCTACTGGGAAACTTATAGTGAAAAACCTATCTTATAAAGAAATTCAAAAAAGGTCCAATATCTTATCATATATGCAAAAGCCACCAAATAAATGGTGGTAAAAGAAAAATCCTCCCTTTTCAGTATACATATACTTTAGACAAATGATTAATTATTCAACTATAAGAATAATAATAAAAATTAGTTATTACATTATTTAAAGAAACCTATGTAATCTCTTAAACTACTAAAAAATTATCAACTAAAGCCAATTTGGAAAGGCTGCATTAAATGGATTATACATTACTTTTAAAGAATAAGAAAAATAGATGATCAGGTTAAACATTATGAAACATTTTTAGCCTAATATGGAATATATTAAAAAAATGTAGGAGTTCTTTCTAACATGAATATATATTTTACAACTGAAATAGTATTTGTTGTTGGATATAGGCTGTCAAAGTACTTCTATCAGCCCGGGAAAAAATAAAGAAAGAAATTCAGCAAAATGCAGTTGACAGTAAAGAGTCACAGAATAAATCTAAAATCGATCCGATCCAGGTAAAGTCATGTCGAATTACTAGAACTCCTAATAGCAAGCACCGATCTATGTATCAAAATTTTAAAATTTACAATCTGCATAGGTTGAGTTGCTTATTGGGAAGGCTTATTCTGACTGGGGCCACCTCAGCGATGCTGTGGCAGTATATGATAAGCTCATGAGAGAGCATCCAAATGATTTCCGTGGCTACTTAGCAAAGGTATTCAGGGACATCTTTTTGGTACGGTGTTTGGGAACACTGCTTTAGGATCATTTTACCCACTTTTTAAGTTATAATTGGATTTGCCCATGATGTTCTTATTTTGTTTATACCTGTGATTGTCAGGGAATCATTTTGAAACAAAACGGTAAAGTAGGTGATGCCGAGAGGATGTTCATTCAAGTAAGCTATAGCTTTCTTTTTCTTTGTTGCACCAATCGTATTTATTTTGTAAAATAGGTACCATATTACGTACTTGTGTGGAAGTACCATTTCAATGAGAACTGGTAGAACTAGTTGGTTATATTACTTACACCCTTCGGTTATTATATTGCTGGAGAACTAAACAATGTAGGTCAACTGAGTCAGAATTATAGAGGGTCTGTTGTTGCAGCAGTGTGATGGGTCAGCAGCACGCAGTAATTAGAAATCTAATAATTATATCTTTTTATTTTGTTCAGGCCAAATTCTTTGCACCAGAGGCAGCAAAAGCACTAGTTGATAGGTACTCTCGCTCATAATTTCAGAAACTACAGCAATGGATAAATTTAGTGTCGTATTTTCATTTGTCTTTCTATACATCAAAATGCTTTTGTGGCTATAGGTATCATTTTTTTTTCCCCTTAGTTTTGTCTGAATGAGAATTTAACCAACCACGGGGACTAGGAACTATACGATAGTTGACATCCTAATGTATAATAATAGGATAATCCTTTGCGTGTATAAATGGTGTTGCTTTTCATGTTGTAGTATTTTATTTCGGGACCTAAAGTTCGAGGATTAAAAAAAGTATAATAAAATGGGAAATTTTTTTCTGTACCCGTCAGTAGGCCGCTAATTGATAGCACGTGCGAGGAAACAATTTTATTTGCTGTTTTCGAATAACAAAGAGTAATGTTATCCGACAGTTCTTTTTGTTTTCCCCAAAAGAGCCATAAAGGCCTGCATGCTTTACTGATGCAAAAAAGACTACAGAACAAAGTAATCACCAGCAGTAATATAAAGTAGCTAACAGAGCAAACAAAAGGGAAAATAAAAGGAAAAAATATAAGAGATAAAAGGTATAAAGCAGAATCTTACATGGCAAACAAGATAACCTATTACATCAAACTACTTCAAAACGTCCTTAAAACAATACCATTTCTCATCCTTGCGTCTCCAATCGAGCCTGTACCTGTACCAGCCCCCGCAATTGCTGAACCATCTGTCTGTCTACCTTGGGGCCTAGCATTGTTGTTCCAATCCTCTAGTAGTGCCTGTCCATAAATGTAATAAAATGAAGTGCTGCAAAGCTGAGAGAGCTAACACTTTAACCCACTGAATTTTCAAAAGTTTTTTTATTCCTATCTGACCACAAGATCCAAATCCAAGCAGCAGACAAAAGATTTATAAACAAGGCCTTCTTTATTACTAAGATTTGAACAGGAGTTCCAGCAATTAACTAAGGAGGAGGTATCTAAAATATGACTATTTACAAAGCTATTAAAGCTATTCTTTATGTTTTTCCAAAAAAAGAACTAACTGAGCAATCAAAAAATAGGTGGCTGGCAGATTCATTTTGTTGACAAAATGAACAGCTAGATTGTCCTCTCTATTCTCTTTTCAGGAGATTATCTCTAGCTAGTATTCTGTTTCTAATGGTTAACCACAAGAAAAGTTCCACTTTTAGAGGGATCCTTAATTTCCAAATAGTTTCATTCATATTAACTGAAATTCCTCCATTATTAAGAAAAGTGTACATGGACTTCACAGTATAAATACATGTTATCCGACAGTACTAATTCTATTGTTTGTCTGAAATGGTCACTTGACAGCCTATCTTCACTTTGCAATTTTTATGCTCTTTTGTAAGCACTCATGCCACAAAACAATGATAAAAAGAAGGAAAAAAATTTTCTATGCCACAAAAAAATAGGTGATAGAAAGAACAAATTTTGATTGATAATATGAGTTGCGGAACGTAGATGATAAATCAAACAAAAGAATGTTGTCATGAAGTTAAAAAAGCGACGATGTACAAAAGTCAACGGCTGTCATACTTGATTTGATTTTCAATACTGATATCATAATATCTACTAGTTGTTAATACAAAAGAAAGGATTTCAATTCTAAAACCATCCGAACCTACAGTTTTTCCCAATTATCATGAGCCATCATATCTGTAAGAGCTTCAAACACCTCTCTTTCCAAAGCCAACTTCCTCGTAGCCAAGTTCACTGCATCACGACTCAAAATCTTGGCCTTTGCCTCCAATTCACAGGCCTTCGAACTGCTGATGCGTGCAAGCACATTCTCTAATGTAGAAAACCACCAAGGACATTGTTCTTTACTAATCATGTCCTTGATTAGCTACTCAAGGGAAAGATTAGCAGCAGCCACATCCCCACCATTGGGTCCACCACCAGTGCCTACACCATTACCAGCCTCGACAGTCGACACCATTGGGTCCACCACCACTGTCCACACCATCACCGGCTTCAACACTATTAGCTCCACCACCATTATCTGCACCATCACTGGCCTTGCCACCATCGGATGCAACACCGGTGGCCATAACACCTTTAGCCATGCTACCATCAGCTATATCCCCAATCTTCAGTGAACCACATTTTTTTTTATACCTTAGCATCCTTTTCTTTCTTTTTCTTGTTATATTTATTCTCTTTCCCTGCACCAAACAACTCGCCCACATTTCATCCAAAGTTCCATCAAGATTTGACAAACTACTAGATCTATTCAATACTTCTGGTTGGATATGGAACATAATTTTCATTTGATTCTCGCTGATATTTTAGCAAACAAATATAATAGTTTTGATATGTTAATCAATTATCCATCCTTAAAATATTATGATTTTTTATGGCACATTAAAATAGATGGACATTTAATTTACCGTATAAGTAGAGTCAAATTAAGTTGCCATAGAAAAATGCATGATTGTCCTTTTATTGGGTCATGCAAATTGTTTTCCCAAAATATGTTTTCCACAAAAAAAATCAACATATATGCAAGGTTATTTAATATTCATGTAAACCTCGTCGAAGTTTGTTCACATTCGGAAAGAAACTTCGGTGCATGTAACATGTTGGCAAAGAAAATGATTGACTGTTTTCAAACATTAATTATAGGAAAAATTGATCCTCAAATCTTTCTTAATTGAATATTTACCCCTCAAATCTTTAAAATTGATTATATATCTCTCAAATCTTAGTAAGTTGGAAGGGTAAATATTCAATTAAGAAAGATTTGAGGGTACCTGATCAATTTTGCCTTAATTATAACCCATTTAGGCCGTTTGATCCAAACTCTAACGCAAGGCTTATCAGGCCGTCTAAGCACTAATACAGACACACAGTAACACGTGAAAGCCTGAAGGAGATCTATCATGACGTTTCATACGTTTTCGTTCCGAAATGGAACAGAAACGGAGGAGAAAAATAATTTCAAAACAGAAACGGAACAACATTTCAGCAGACGAAATACTCAAATGTAGAAATTTACATAGGAAAATAAACACCGAACGTTAATTCCGTTCTGTTAAAACTGAACATAAACGAAACATGATTTTTGTTTTGTTCACACAGAACGAAAACAAAACTGATATGTTTCCGTTTAGTTTCTACACGTTTGGACTCATAGAAACCAAAACTAAGTCACACGGTCCAGCTACCATACAATTTGCTGCCCCCGAATGGCTAAATTTGATCCATCATATTGTCTCCTCACTACTCGACACCAATGGCGGATCCAGAATTTTTTAAGCCGGGCACAATAACATTTGTAATTATCAAAAAAACATTTTTAATTCGAAAATTTTATTTTTAAACCTAATCACTAGTAATAATTACAAAATTATATCTTTTTCCATATATTTTGATTACCGTTTTGCTGTTATAACCGGCCCAATAAATTTCAGTAAATTCAAGCCGCTAATTTATTTCGACATTTTATAATTTGTATACTTTTAGAAAATAAAGTCAAGCAATCATAACACTAGTGTTATAGGTAATAACACTAGTTAGTCGCCGAAAAAGGTACAAGGAATTAAACGCAGTTCTTGTTCGCAGTTCGTTGTTCTCTGATTTGAGGGAACTGAGAATTAAACCTAGTTTGTTGTTCGCATGTGGCCTAGTAGCTCAGTGATAAGAGTACTAGGCTGGTCTCCATAAAGTCAAGGGTTCAAGTCCCGCATGCACCTTTAATTTAAAAAAAAAATTAGATGGCAAAGACCTCCCTCTTTCTTAAAAAAAAAACTTAGTTTGTTGTTCGTTCTTTGTTTGGAGAGCGTCGAACTAGTCTAATTCGCAAACTGGCTAGCTCCCATCTCCCCCCAAATATATATCCTCGAACAAAACCAGACACTTGTCTGAACTTGCCTTTTAACTTGAATATGCCCCTAAAGCCGAACCATGTAATTCTTTATTTCAGTTGCTTTTGAACTATTGGTGTTCAATTGGAAGCTCGTGCAAATTTACCATATTATTTTCTACAAGTATACAAATTATAAAATGTTGAAATAATTTATATATTTCTTAAACGTTGTCCTACCAAATCTCAAATCTCAGGAAAGGAAAAAGAAAATATTAGAAACTAAAATGCGGGATACTTGTCATTCCAAATTTCCATTATAAGTTTGCACAATTCTTGGAAATGGGCCTCCGTGATCGTGATAAGTACGGCCGGGCATTACAAAGTTGGGTACCAAATTCAAAATTTATCCGGAAAAAAATAATAGTAACGTTACTGTTCACATTAATTACGATAATAACAAAAAAAAATAAAAATTTTAATAGTAACGTTGCTGGATCGTCATCCCAGTTGACGAAAGGCAAATACACTTGGATCGTCATCCCAGTTGACGATCCAAGCTTGGATCGTCATCCCAGTTGACGATCCAAGCTTGGATCGTCATCCCAGTTGACGATCCAAGAAGGACCATTCTCCTCCGTCCAATTTGCTTGAGTGGGTTGGTTTTATAATGATTTAAAACAGTAATATAGTGCTGTCAAGTAATATAGTGCGTGAATTATATGACTACACTATACTATACCATTCATTTATTTATTGCGGTTTGCACTAAAATTTTTTTGTCTTTTTCTATTTTAAATTCTCTATATAAGCTCACTTGTCATAAGTTATTGTGCTCTAACTAATTGTTTCTCGTTAGTCTGAAATTGATAAACTATCCTCATAGGTTTCTATTGGCAACATCGCTTCTTCTTAGGTAATAATGTTAAAATAATTATTAAATTAATTGATTTGATTTGCTAATGGAGTTTGAATTTTGATATTTGAAGCAAATGGGTCCTAAGCCAAGATGCGTCTCTTGCGGTGTTATTTTGGTCGGAGATGAACGGACGAGCGAACGACGATTGCTTTCTGCACTGATGTTTCAATATCATGGGGAAAAATTTAAAGTTAAAAAATTAGAAGGGAATGAATATCATGTTAGGGGTCCAAAATTTTTTACAGATTTAGTGGAGAGGAATAGAGGTTTTGATCTTGGAGGGTCGTGGTTGCGTCACCAGCCAGCAGTTCCACCTGGTTTTGAAAATCATCCCGCAGCTGAAAATGTTGTCCATCTCCGCTAAATGAAGTATTACTATGTTTTTATAATTGGTATCTTATTTATAATTAATCTGTATTTGTGAAATAAGTTTATGTGACGGTCGTCACTTGTAATGTTTAGCTTATATTATTGAAATATGTTATTTTGTCCATATTCTTTTATTTTTTTATGATTTGTATTCACAAATCATTTACAAAAGAACTTCATAATATAAAAATACACACCATTAGAAGAAGAAGTAAATTTTATAACCATAATATAAATTAGCACATTGAATTAAAAAAAAAGTACATTAAAAAAATCATAATATAAATTAGCACACTCAATTGAAAAAAGGAAGAAACTACCTAAAAGCATAAATACTTAAATATTTAAAAGTTGCTATTTAAAAAAGTACCTAAAAAATACATAAATATTCAAAAGTAATAAATACTTAGAGATCTTGATCATCTACATGTTGCAGAATTTCATCCCACCATGGTTGATCTTCTTCCGCATTCATTTCATGTTGATTACTGGCACCATGATTGTCGGCAAATTGAGCGGCTTCGTTCCAGAAAGCGGCATCAGGTTGTTGTTCATTACTGGCACCGTGGTTTTCAGCGAGTTGAGCTGCTTCGTTCCAAAAAGCCTCATCATTTTCTTGTTGATTATTCGCAGCCGGGTTGTCTGCGAATTGAGCGGCTTCGTTCCAGAAAGCTGCCTCGGCTTCTTGTTGCTCAATCTCAGTCATTCTAGCTACTGCAATTTTGCGTTGTTCATCTCTCTTCTTGATCTTTATTAGGCTCTCCTTAATTTTTTTTCCAATTTTTTCTTGTTGCAACCTCCGGCTCTCTTCGGCGGCCTTTTCTTCCATTCTTCTCCTTTCGAACCATTGTTCTTTCACTCTGAATCTCTTTACAATTTCATCCCTCTCTTCTTGTTTCTTGTGTTCATCGTAGTGGTCACGCAAAATAGTATCTTTGAAATTGAAAACCTGACCACACTTTGTACAACTCACTGTGTGGTCTCCACGAAAATCGTATATGCTTTCGTAAACAATCATGGGTGTAGGATCTGGTTTCCACGGTTTGAGTTCCGGCATCGGTTCAGGTTCTGTGTAGTACTTTTTATAGAGTTCAGAGTTGCTCGACTCAGGTTTAGTAAGGTAATGTCGCAATCTCTCCCTGCGGTCTCTTTCTGGGCCACCATGAATGTGCCACTGATAGTGGGTGTATAATGGCCACTCGCCACCATATTGCGAATGGATATTGTAGTCGAATTTGCGGTAACATTTATTACATATCGCATGATAATCTCCTTTTTCGATCTCATTTGGATTGGCAGGGGAATGTGTGTAATTTGGCAAGTACTCATGTCGAGTAGATGGCCATTCCCGCACTTCACTGTTGGAGGTATTTCCTTTCTCCATGGTAGTGAATGTTGAAGAAAGAAGGATTGAGTGGGTGTGACATATTTTTGCTGAGGAAGAATAATTTTATAGATCAGTTTAGACTTGCAATTATTTAAAATTAATAAATATAATGTGATATCTTTTCAGACTTTATCAGAATACGTTTGTCATTTTGCATAGCTTAGGTAGGCATCAGTATACTTTTCAGACTTTATCAGAATACGTTTGTCCTTTTTGCAGTGCTTAGATAGGCATCAGTATACTTTTGAGCTTTTATCAGAGCACGCCTGTCCTTTTGCAGTCTTTAGGTAGGCATCAGTATACTTTTGACCTTTTATCAGAGCACGCCTGTCCTTTTGCAGTTCTTTTCCAGACTTTATCAGTTGCATGAATTTAATGACATTAAAAATTAATTAAATAAAATTATTTAATAATTTGACTTAATTTAATGTAATAAAATATTATTTAGTTGTTTGAAGTAATTAATTTAATTTAATTTAATTTACAAAACAATATAAATTAATTTAATTTAATTTAATTTAACTAATTTAATTAATTTAATGTAAGTAAAAATAATAAAGATAATTTAACTAATTTAATTAATTTAATTTAACTAATTTAATTAATTTAATTTAACTAATTTAATTAATTTAACTAAATTAAGATAATAACTTAATAATAAAAATAACTTAATAATAAAAATAAATAAATATTACTATTTATATAAGTATAAGATTTATTAAATAATTACAACGAATATAATATTTATAGTAATAAAAATTAATTATAGTGTTAATAAATAGCAAAGAGATTTCAAGTAAAGGATATATTTATTAATACTAAATACTAAGGATAGTAAAATAATTAATAACAATTAATATTAATATTTATATAAGTAAGTATAAGATTAAATAGTATTTGAGCTGTAATCATGAAAAAATAAATAAATAAACAGAATTAACCATGCAAAAATCAATCATTTCAGCGGACACTCTGCATCGTCATCCCAGATAACGATCCAAGCTTGGATCGTCATCCCAGATGACGATCCAAGCTTGGATCGTTGTCTGAGATGACGATGCAAGGAGGATCCCGCTCAAATGAGTGGCTGTGATTGGGTTGATTGGATTTACTAATGGATCGTCATCCCAAATGACGATCCAAGCAGAAAATGTAATTGAGTGGGCATTTAAGTGCGATTTCAGTGGGAATTTTAGTGCGATTTAACAGTGAATTTCAGTGCATTTTTGTGCGATTTAATTTGATTGCTCATTATTTTGTCGACTCTCAATGGCTTATAAATAGAGTATTACGGTGAGATATCGAAAATCAGCCATATCAAACACTCAACTCTCATTACTATCATAAATATGATTTCCATTCCGGTTTTCGTTAATCAATCTCCATATAATCCATCGCATTATTTCAGTTTCGATGCAACTTCGCAAACTGATTATGAATCAATTAAAGAAATAATTTTATCATCATTGGGATTGTATCAAGGTCATTATAATTTGAGAATAGTTTCTCATTTTAATACCATAATTGAAGGAAGGTTCCAACAGATGCAATTACCGTTGAACTCTGAAAATGAATGGCGGTATATACAACATGAGTGCTTCCAAGCAAGAAGGCTACACAGCTTTCAACTGCACGTTGATTTGCTTCCAGCAACTGGTGGTGGCATAGAAGGTAATTTACGCCATTTAATTTTGTGCCATTAATTTATAAACTTAGTTTTTCAAAGTAATTATTTTGCTTTTGCATTTATCATAGAAATGATTTTTATGTCATCACTAAATAAGTTATTATTTTTATGTCATCATTAATTGATAAAATAAAATTTATGCCATCATTCATTAATTTTGACTGTTATGCCCTTTTAAATATGGCAGTATAAAATATTATAATTAGAAATATGCCATTATAAACAAAAAAATAATTCGAGCTGCATACTACTTTTCTTCCTATTAATTCTAAAAATTTATAATTGATTACATATATTTTATTTAGGAGGGCACACAACAAATTATAATTATAATTATGATTATAATTATAATTTAAATGAACAACTCAATAATACCGAAGAAGACGAAGAAAGAAATAATCAATATAATACGAGTGCACAGGGTTGGGGTTCTTGGGATCAACCTGAGAGTAGTAGTCGACAACAAAGACGACAGGGAACAAATATGAGTGCACAGGGTTCGGATCCTTGGGATCAACCTGATAGTAGTAGCGGACGAGAAAGACAAGAGGAAACAAATAATGAGTGTAATGACAATGCCCAGGGTTGGGATCCTTGGGACCAACCTGAAGAAGAAGGGGATATAGAAGAACTTGACGAGACGTACGATCGTGGCCCGGGCTATCAGTCGAATTATGCAACGGGGGAGGACTTCACTGATGAAGAGGATGAGTTTTTAGCGTCACAAGATATAGAGGGAGAGGGTTTTTATGCACAGCAATTCGTAAATCCCGAGTATTACATTACCGGAAGGACCGATAATTACCATCCTGTTAGTCAATTTTTGGATATATCGGAGTATAGAAGTTCGATTCCACAACCGTCTCAAACACAAGCTTCAGGGCCTTTAGCACAAGGAAACATTTTTATGTCAAAACCACAATTAAAAGAAGTTTGCGAAAAATACTCATTAGATAATAATGTACAACATAAAACCACTAGAAGTAGTCCATCATTTTATGTATTGGATTGTAAGGTGCCTACCTGTAAGTGGCATTTGTATGCCCGTACTCTAAGAGGCTGTAGGCTGTAGGTGGATACGCAAGCTCGTGTGTATCTATCGATCCTCCCAGCATCATCCGCGCCAGGCACACCAAACTGAGCCCAAACCTCACGCAGCTTCTTCAACATAACGGAATGAGATCTCCTGCATTACATCATTAATGTAAATTGATTGTGAGAAGTATATATATATATATATATATATATATATATATATATATATATTTTAAATTAACATCAAAATAAAATTCTTAAAAATTTCTTACTTCTGTTCCTTTTCTCTGAAGCACTTCTCAACTATCGCCATGTCTGTATCCTCCGGTAAAGCAAAATCCTGAAGTAACTGAATGGCGTCATAATCAGTCCGTCCAGTAACGGTTCTGCCGGTCGTAGGCAAACCGTACAAGAATGCCACATCCTGCAAATAGTTCAAATTTTAGACATATATAGTTAAAAAAAAAAATTACAAATAGCCGTTAATTTCTACCTCTAGAGTGACCGTCATCTCGCCAACATGCGGAAAAAAGAACGTGTGGGTCTCTGGCCTCCAGAACATGGCCAGACCCTGCAAAAGCGAATGATCAAGTGGCATATGACCCAACTGAACAAAATGTATAAGTCCAAGTCGCCTCAAACGCTCATCGACCCCATCAGTACGAGGCATCTTGGCCTTATGTATTATTCCCCTCCAATGCTGTATATATTTCGTTTTTAATTATTTTAAAAAATACTACAAAAAAAATATGTAAGTACAAATATAAAAGGATAATAATAACTTACACCGGTGCCTCGAACTTTGGACCCATCCAAATGTAACACACGATCTGCAATAACAGGATCCGGTGGAACAACATCAGCTGATGTAGAAGCCTCAGCGGCAACAGAACCGGTAGATGTAGAAGCGCTCGGATCTCCACGAAGTCTCGTAGATCTACGAGGTGCGGTCTCCGGTACTCTTCTTCTCGGTGGCATTTTTACTAAATTGCAATAAAAATTACTGTTAAAAATCTAATAAAATTTCGACAGCATATCCCCTATACCTGTAGCGTTTTCCAAAAAAAAAACACCCAAAACCCCTAATTACAAACCCAAATATCCACAACATCATTAACAAACACAATACCAATCTCATACAACAACATTTTCTATTTTCAAGTTTGTACATATTTTCAATATTTATTTTATTTTTTCTACTAATTATCTATTTAAACTAATTAAAATAAATCAATAAAATAAATATGAAAAAAAAATTACCTGTAGAAAGAGATGTCGGAGGTTGTCTCTTTTTACAAATTTTCCTACAATTAAAAAAATATTCTATCAATTTTTTATTTACTTCCTCTAATTTATAATAAATTTATTAATCATTATTAAATGAACAAATAATTCTAAAAATTTTTCAAATTACATATTATAATTATTTTTATTTATTCTGATTTTTTAGTAATTTTTCCATTATTTTTTCAATATTTAATCTATTTTTCTAATTATTAACCTAATTAAAATAATTAAAGTAAATAAATAAAGTAATTATGAAAAAAAAAAACTTACCAGGGGGTCTGCTCGCGCGAGAGAGAGAGAGAGCGAAGGAAAGTGGGGACTGAGGGGGTCGCTGTCGCTTATATAGGGATGGAATTCTTGGATCGTCAACTGGGATGACGATCCAAGCTTGGATCGTCGTTCCGGATGACGATCCAAGTGCATTTGCCTTTCGTCAACTCGGATAACGATCCAACAACGTTACTATTAAAATTTTGATTTTTTTTTTGTTATTATCAGAATTTATGTGAACAGTAACGTTACTGTTAATTTTTTCCGTGCTCTTATCCCTCCATCAACATCAAAAATGAATTATTATAAATTATTTATTAACTGTCCAATAACACTAAAAATGGGAGACCGACAAGTTTGAGAAGCATGCGTGCAAGATAAAATTCCATTTATTAACCTTTTCATTCATCAAATGTTAGGTGAGGATGTCGCAGCTAAGCACGCAAATAAAGGGATAAAATAATATCACCGGCCTATTTGTTTGTTTCCTTCTCTCTTTCATTTTTGACGAAAGAAAGTTCTCTCATTTAGATATGTACGTGAGCATTGCATATATTGTCATTACAAGTAGAGCTGTCAACGGTGTGAATTTTCACGTGTTTCCGTTTTGCTTAATTTTCACGTGTTTCCGTTTCGTTTAAGCGAAACAGAATAACAATACCAATTCTTATTTCATTCCAATAACGAAACGGTAAACGAAATATCAGTTTGTACTGTTTCGACTGTTTCAGCCTTATTTCAAATCGTTTAATGTGTTATTTCTGAAGTGGAACGGTTAACGAAACGGAATTTTGTACCGTTTCAAAAATGGAACGGTTAAAGAAATGAAATTCTGTACCGCATTCCAAAACAGAATGGAAAACGGAACAGTTTGTTCCGTGCAATTCTGACGCGTTTAACAGCTCTAATTACAAGTAGATTTGACAGCGGACTTTTTCTTAAAAATTGAATAAATGAGATTTAGATATATATGTGAGGATGCCCAAACCAAAACGAACTCTCCGGAGAGAGCTAGCTAGTAGAGCATACGAAAATGAAGTTAAAAGTACATGAAGTCTCTGATTTAATCAATGATTTTTTTTTTTTTATCTTTACGAAACGGGTTTAAATTCCGGAAAGGGAAAAATGATAAGTACTGGACACGGGTTTGTCTCTCTAAATAAATAAATGATCCTCTTGGATAAAAGTTTTTTGAAGCAAATCTATTGTAAGCTTAAACAGTTAAACTCATTGGTGGTTTTTATACTCAATAATAAATTTAAATTGTTCAAAATGATCTTTTTTCATAACTGATATATTTATATATATATCAAATTTATCAAGTTTGAAGTTTGTTTAGCATAAAGTCAAGCAATCATAGGTAATAAAAAATGGTTGTATCAAAATAGACTTTAAATCGAACCTTCATGTTTTAATTGGCATTATATTGCACAAACTAATAATTTACAAATTTTAAGTATAAACGCTAATCATCAAAACATTGATTTGAATATGTTATCGAACTGAATATGACCATGGTATATCTTGGACTTGAATTCACAATTATTATCTAATATCTATGATTTTACATTCATAGTAAATTTATTTTTAGTTTTGAACAAAAGAAACGAAAATGATGGTGATAGTAATAACAATGATATGAGCAGGGCTAGACCTAACAACCGTGGTCATCACGTGGTGAAAAGGCCGTTTCGTTAACTGTGCCACTAACGAAACGTGTAATTTCAGTGTTTCGTTAATCGTTTCGTTAAATGACGTACATAAAATATACGATTTCAGTAAATGACATGTGTTATTTTGTTCCACTTTTCATTTTGTTTGTCATTCTGTTATCGAAACACAATGATTTGGGCTGCCACTAACCATTTCGTTATTGTTTCACATCACTGTGAAACGATTTAACGGTGACCGTTGACAAGCCTAAGCAGGACCGTGCCATTAATTAGATTGGTTTGACTTGCGAACCGAAATTGAAGAAAGTATTCTGTAGTACGGTGAAACCATGTGCCTGACGGAGTCAAATGCTGTCAATTCTATTTTGAACAGAAAAAACGCTGTAACTATTCTGTATAGGCATTTATGTTGAAAATAAACCTACTTGATAGAAACACACAAAGCTATATAGATGATAGAAATATATATGCGTTTGGATCGTTGAAAGAAAGAAGAAGAAGAAGAAAGAAAAAAAATTATAAACAATCTAAATTCTTCACAAAGTTACATACTTCTCAATGGGTGCGTTTGGATAGGTGTGGGAAGAAGGGAAGAAGGGAAGAAATAGGAAGAAGTATTGGGAAGTGTGTAACTTTGTGAAGAGTTTGGATTGTTTATAATTTTTTTTCTTCCCATCTTCATCTTCTTCTTCTCTCATCCAAACGCACCCAATACTTCTTCCCTTCTTCCCACATCTATCCAAACGGAGCCTAGAGAAACCCACGGAAAAATTTTATCAAAGACAAACATATCCCTAATAATTTTAAAAAAAACAAAGAAGTACCATTTTTTTTAATAACAGCACAACTATAGCGGCACTAGCATTGCCGCTATAGCGCACCTGGATTTTATTTATTTTTTTCATTTTATTTTGCCTATAGCGCCATTAGTATTGCGCTATAGGACTTCCCTTTTTTCCGTTTTATTTGCATTTTAATTTTCTTTCTTTTTTCGTCTTATTTTGTTTTTTTTACTTTATTTTTTTATTACATGAATAAATTGTAATGTAATTATATATATATAATATTTTTAAATGGCTCAATTTTACTTGTATGTAGTTGTCTTCAAAATGACACGACATGTCTGTAAGCACGATACGATTGTGTTATCGCGTCGTGTAGGTAATCTTAAAAAATTAACACGATCTGAAACGACACGACTAACACGTAACAGAACACGAATTTAATTTTCAACATTACCAAAAATAACACCATAAACATACTTTTTTTTATTATTTTCTTAAAAAAATATATTAATTTTATATTAAAATTCAAATTATAACCGATAATTTATTTTTTAACGTATATTTACTTTTTTTAATATGTTCAAACAATAAAAAAATGAGCTACCTTAAAAATAAAATCATCAATTAATTTTTTAACAAAAATATTATGACAATTTTATACTGATATATATATACTGAATTTGTAAAATAGTCAAATAAAATGTAATGATATTTTTTTCTTCAATTTAATATTTTAACAGTTTTTAATAAATTATTATAAAAAATATAGAAAAGTTTCTAACACGACATGTCAACACGACATGATACGATCGTGCCAGTCGTGTGTCAAAATGAGTGTTGTGTTGCCTCTTCTCACCACTCAGCATGACAATACACGATCGTGTTAGTCGTGTCGTGTCATATTGACATGTTGTGTCAAAAATTTTTACGTGTCATTTTGCGTGTTGGCACGACAAGACATACATATTGGCACAACACGACACGAGTTTGGAATTAGTACGACATGATCGTGTTACGTGTCATGTCATAACCATATCGTGTTGGCAATCTTGAAAAAATAACAACATTTGACACGACACGAACACAAACTAACACGATACGACAACGCTTATTTAATTTTTAACATTATAAAAAATAGCATCATAAACATACTTTTTCTTTTAAATTGTTTTTCTAAAAAAATATTCAAATTGAAACAATAAAGAAATGAGTTTGCAAAAAAAATCATCAATTAATCTTTTAACACAAAAAAATAAAAAAAAGTTTCTAACACGACGTGTCAACACGACACGACCGACGAATCGTGTTGCGTGTTAATTGTGCCGTGTCAAATCGTGTTAATTTTTTAAAATTACCAACACGACACGATAACACGATCGTGTCGTGCCAATTCCGTACTCGTATCGTGTCGTGTCGTGTCGTGCCAACACGCATGTCGTATCGTATCATACAAGTAAAATTGAACAATTTTAAAAATATTAATTATATATATATATAAATTATATAAAATTAGATTATTTATTCATGTAATAAAAGAATAAAGTAAAAAAACAAAATAAAACGAAAAAGGAAAAGATCAAAGTGCAAAGTAAAAGGAAAAAAAAGGAACGTCCTATAGCGGCATTAGTATTGTCTCTATAGGCAAAGTAAAATGAAAAAAAATAATAAAATACAGCTGCGCTATAGCGGCAATACTAATGCCGTTATAGCTGTACTGTTATTAAAAAAATAGTATTTTTTTGTCTTTTTTAAAATTATTAAAGGTATTTTTGTCTTTGATAAAAATTTTCCGAAACCCAGAGCAGCATCCCTGTGATCATATCAAATGACTAGTTGAAGTCTTTACCGGATTGTGTGCTGCACATATATATATGCACTACGGAAAATAGGAACGATACTGGTTTCATGATGTGAATCTTGCTTATTTACGATTCGTATTTAATGGAAATAATAAGTACTAACAATGTTAAAAGTAATTTGTATCAATTTGACATTAACTTGGATCCATCAAAGATTATTAAAATTTTCTATTGCTTGATCTTTACAACCAACTTCAAGATTAACTATCGGAATAAATTATATAAAATCGTTAACCCCGGTCTTCCGATGGCTGACCTGGTCCATAGGCAAAAAAAAAAAAAAAAAAAAAAGAACAACAACAACAACAAACATGCATGCAATGGAGCCTCATTTGGGACTTTCAAAAATATTGTACGTTTTAGACTTTTAGTTTTAGGTGAGGATAATGATATAACCTTTCATTTTCAAGAATTAGGTGAGGATAAATTTGATTGCAACTAGGTAAAGCGATAAAGATAAATCACCATCACCAATTTTTTTTTTTTTTTTTTTACATGAGGGCGTTTCCAATTTTCTTAGTATAGGGCTCATCAGTCATCAGTGCCTTTTTATAATTGATGACAATTTGTGACAGCTAAGCTGGTTTCGCTCTGTTCCACCAACTAAGTGATCTTTGGTTCGATTCACGGACAACTGACTTTTCTTCAATTGTAAATAAGGAAGAAATTAGTGGCAACATTTTGAAAGAACCTAGCTAAAGGGTTTGTATCCTTAATCAATTTGTGCGTTTGGATCGTTGGAAGAAAGAAGAAGAAAAAGGAAGAAGAAGAAGAAAAAAAATTATAAACAATCCAAACTCTTCACAAAATTATACACTTCCCAATACTTCTTCCCACTTCTTCCCTTCTTTCCTTCTTCCCACACCTATCCAAACGGAGCCAATATGCATAATTTGCTAGTGTTATATCTGATTTTTTTGAAGATTGGAGTTATCTAATTGAAGAAAGAAAATTTGAGGAGTTATATCCAATTTTCCTGTTTTTTTAAGAAAAGAGGGCATCATCCTATAGTAATAATAATGATAATACGAAATGGCACTGTCTCAATTAATTGGTTGACTACGAAATTCATGTAGACGTAGGGAAAGGGATTCAACTTCAAATACCATGAACTCAGCTTCCTAATTAAAGTATCGATCAGAATTAATGGACAACCAACTCCAAGGAAGATTAATTTATAGTTAATTTTCACATGTAAATTATAAAAGAAAAATTTGTTGTTAACTCTTTCATTTTATGATATGTTGTTGCAAGTTGTAACCTCCTCAAAATTATTTATTTCGGGTCCAACCTCCAAATAAGAAGAAGAATAAACCGAAAAGATTGTTTAAGAAAACGAACGTGCATTGAGGCCTCACAAACAGGAGACTTTTCACAAATTGAATTAGGTGAATAATGATATAACCTTTCATTTTCGAGTATTAGGTGAGGATATATTTGACTAGGTAAAGCGATAACATAATATTAATTACCATCGCCAATCTTTGTTCGTTTCTCTGCTTGTTCTTTATTTTGAATTTGACAAGAGAGGATTTCCCATTTTCTTAGTATAGGGCTCATCAGTCATCAGTGCCTTTTATAATTGATATTAATTTCTGACAGATGACTTTTCCTTCAATTGCAGATATAGCGAGAAATGCCAACTTTCTAAAAGAAACCTATCTAACTCTTGGAAAAAGGCGAAAGGTCGCAGGTTAGAAATCCGGCTGGAGAATTTTTCATAGACATTTATTAATTTAAAAATAAGTTGGGTGACTTAGACCTCCAATTTATCTTCAAAAAAAAAAAAAACTCTTGGAAAAAGACAAGGAAATGTTTTTCCACCAAACGAGCTGGAGATAATCCCCTTATAATATAATATAGCATTAATAAGGGTTAATTAGTTTTTTGTCACTGTAAAAATAAAAAATAAGAGAAATATCATCACTAAATGACAAAATATTTTTATGACATCACTAAATGATAAAATTAGATTTATGCCGCCGGTTAATTAATTTGATCATCATAACCTTTTAAATTTGCCATTCTAAAATAATAAAATTAGAAATATGCCACTATAAAATATTAAAATTTAAAATATGTCACCATTAAGTAAATAAGTGATTTTACGACTTAAACAAAAGAAATAAAATTTTGAATTTTAAAATTTAAAATCTCAAAGTTGAAAATTTAAAATTCAAATTTAATTAAAAAATTTTGAATTTGAAAGTTTGAAATTTTAAAATTTTGTAAATCCAAAATTCGAAAATAAAAAATTTATAAATCTAAAATTTCAAAATTCGAAATTTAAAATTCAATAAATTTCTTTGTTATTTCTTAATGAGAGGGTATTTGAATATTTTTTAAGAGTTAGAGTGGCAATTTTCTAATTTGAGTGGCATTTCTCTAATTTTTACCGAAAAAAATAGCATAAAACTAATTTTAACCATTTTATGGTTGCATAAAACTAATTTATATTTTAAGAGTGGCATATCTCTAGTTATCAATTTTAAGAGTGTCATATCACTGTTTTCAAATTCATTTTGGTTGACTTGAAATTTGATGTACAAAGGGATTCAATTGCCATCATTCCATCAACTCGGCTTCCTCCAATTAAGTATGACTAAATGGAAGTCATCACGCATCAAGTGTTTATTTTATTTTATTTATTTATTAATTTTTTTAAAGATAAATTGGAGGTCTAAGTCACCCAACTTATTTTTAAATTAAATGTATATGAAAGATCTCCGAGCCAGATTTTGAACCTGCGACTTGCATCAGGTGTTTTTTTATTAATTTCAATTATGTCATTTTAAAAATTATAACTTTAGAAGATCACGGGGACTAACATAATCTTTATAATTTGAATTTTGTCCCTCTTGTAGTAGTTGTAAAAGAAAATTATTAGCATATCAATGCACCGCCACTCGACGGAATATCATCTACGGGGTAATACAAAAAAAAAGAAAAAGCCTCGACGAAATTTGAAATTGGGAAAAGAGAATAAACATGAGTAATCTAGTTCTTGAGATGTAACAATTCGTGTAGAATCTTAGTGGATTAAGATTGGTTTTCATCCAATATTTATGGTAATTTTGATGGTTATTGTTGCTCGGCCGCAAAATTTTTAGTGTTGATGAACAACATTTAATTTTGATATATATAAACTCAGGAGAAAAATTTTCCAGGTAAACACTAATTATCTACAACCACAAAATCCCCAGTTTGGGATTCCCAAAAAGTAATTAATGATAAGATGATTAATTTTAGAGAGGAAGAGGTAGGCGAACTATTTTATTTTTTTTCTGAGTAATAGGAAAGCTATTGACAGGGAGTAGTTCAAGACTTCAAGCCCCAAAGTAAACAAAATAAAAGATAAAATGAAAAGGGCTTTTTTTTTTCCTTTTCTTTTGAAGAATAGTTGAAAAGCTTCACACTGAGCTCCGATTCGTGTTCGCTTTCGAGAGTCTACATTTAGGCTCCATTTGGATTGCTTAGGAATAAGAGGAATAATATTGGGAAGTGTGTAACTTTGTGAAAAATTTAGATGGTTAGTAATAAATTTATGTCTAGAAAGAAACTATTATCTTATTTCTAGCACCATCCAAACGGAGATTTAGAGATTATTCTCCTGAATCCTCTTATCTACTTGTCATCATGTCGTGAACTTGCCCAACATTTTCATTATCTTTACGCCACAAAAAATCTGAGTCTAAAGAAAACGAGAAAAGGAAGGCGTGGTTCTGAATCTTAGAATAGAAATCGAAAGCTACAGGAAAAGTCGGATTTTCTTAAAAGGATTGTTTCTTGTCGTTTTAAAAAATAGAGAAACCTATAATAGAAAAGTTTGTTTTTGTTTATATTGAGATAACCATTTTCACACGTACATCTCAATAAAATATTCTAAATGAGTTAATTAAATTACATAAGAAAAATAATTATAACATGACATACAAATTAGAGTACACATCATCCATTTTTAAACATGCTGTTGTAACTAGGCTTGTCAACAGTAGCTATTAAACCGTTTCTCCATGACGTGAAACGGTAGTGAAATGGTTAGTGCCAGCGTGAATCGTTACGTTTCGATAATGGAGCGACAAACGAAATAACACATGCCGTTTATCGAAAATCTCATATTTTGTACATATTGTTTAACGAAATGTCGAAATCATACTTTTTCTTTAGTGGAATGGTTAACAAAACGGTATTTTCGCCACGTGTTTATTAGGGGATTAAATTTAACAGTCCCAGAAAAGAAAGGGGAAGGAATGCTTCTACTCGTTAGGCAGTCTAGTAATTAACTCAGGCTTGTCTAAAGGTGCTTGAAAGAAGGGGAACAGAAAAAAAAAAAAAAAAGGTTAAGAGTTGCACAGTTAAACGGAGGGGCGGAGTTGCACAGCTTGAAAGTTTAGTTAACAAAAACGGCCTTTCTTTTCAGGGACTCGAAAAATTTAAACGGAGTAACTAGCTTGGTATCTTCAAGCAACTGCTCATTACACGATAAGCATGTAATACGTGTGTTTATCATGCTGCCAACCATTGAGAATATAGAGCTAAGAACCAGCTCTTCAAGCAACTGATTTGAACTTTTTAATATTTGGGATGCTTAATTTCATTTGTTTTTATGTCATTATCAAAATCATAAACTATAAATTAGATAGAGCTAAGTACCAGCTCTTGGTCTAGTGGCAAAAATCAATGCATCTTCAGTGAAAAATCGCAGGTTTGAAATCTAACTGGAGATTTTTCATAGACATTTAATTTAAAAATAAATTAGATAGAGCTGGAATAATATTTTATTTAGTGTCAGTCTAGATTAAATGTGAGCAGTTGGGGTAAGGCAATTTATTATTATTATTATTATTATTATTATTATTATTATTATTATTATTATTATTATTATTATTATTATTATTATTTTCTTTTGAAATAAAAAACGAGAATCAAACATGGTTCTCCAGCGTACCAACCTTGCTCTGTGGCTTAATTCATATCTTATATATGCTAAACAGTATGGGGGCGTTTGTTTGTGACTTAAAGGGTGCATAACTTAAGTTATGTATCCTTAAGTCATCAAACATCTCTTACATAAGATGCTTAAGGGTACATAACTTATGCAACCTAAATAGGTTGCATAAGTTATGCATTGGTCCCCTTTAATTTTTTTTCCAACAATACCCCTTAGAAATAATTAATAATTATATTTAATAATCTATAATAATTAATAAATAATAATATTTAATAAGTAATAATAACTATTAAAAAATCATAATGAGTAATAAATATTAATTATTATAATTAATAAATAATAATATATAACAACTAATAATAATAATTAATAAACAATATTGATTTATTATTAAATAATTAATAATATTTATAATATTTAATTAAAAATAATTAATAATATTTCATAATAATAAAATTATTTCTTATTATCATTAATAATTAATTTCTATAATAATTAAAATAAAAAATTAATTAATATTAATTAATAAATAATAATACTTAATAAGTAACAATAATTATTAAAAAAATCATAATTAATAACAAAGATTAATTATTATAATTAATAATATTTAACAAGTAATATTAATTAATTGAAGATGATTAATCAATAATAATTTTTATTATAAAATAAATAATAATATTTATAATATATAATTATTAATATTTCATAATTGTAAAAATGATTTATTATCATCATTAATAATTAATTTTTATAATAATTAATAATTAACAATAATTAGGTCACAACATATAATACATAATACTAATTCAAATTTAAGGGCATTTTAGTCTTTTGACATGAATATATGCATGCATTAAGTTAGTCATCCTTACTACACAACCAAACATCTATTACATAACACTACATAAACACTTAGGCATCCTTAAGTTATGCAACTCCTTACTACGCAAACAAACGCCCCCTATGACCATAATAGACTGCAGAAAAAAAGGAAAAAAAATATTAAACTCAAACCTTTCCCCTCCTGAATCAGTAATATATTTTTCTTACTGCCAAGTGCCAAGTGCCAAGTGGCAACTGGCAGATTCTGTGAAGTGGCAAGTGGGCCAGTGGCACCTGGCAGACCCGCACAATTAAATTCAGAAGGTTTCTGTCAAGAGGGTGAGTGTGGTAGGTGAGGAAAACAAGATCACTTGGGAGTTGGGTCAGGCTATCGTCACTCAATGGACCGGGCCCACCAAAAGGAGACTGGTCACTGGTGGAGGACTTTTTGGTAATTAGACGGGTGGAGTTGGAGTTGGTGGGACTATTACAATTTACAGGACTAAGCACCCTCAGTCCTCACACAGACTGTGACTGTATACCTTCACCTTGCATTTATTTATTATTAGTTCTGTTAGGAAGCATGTATTGACTCGCGTGCTTGTCAATTGTCATTGTCGACTTGTCGTATATATATAAACCCCCCCTTTATACATCTCTCTCCAAAATCTAAACCCATTATCCCAAAGCCTCTCCTTTCCTTATTGCTCAGCCTCTCTCTTGAAACTTGGAAGTTGAAACAACAATACTATACATTATACAATGGGAAGCCTTGCTTCGGAGAGAAGTGTGGTTGGATTGGCCGCCAAGGACGCCACCGGAGTCTTGTCTCCTTACACCTACACCTTGAGGTACCAATACCATTAAGCAATTATTGTTATTTTGTTTGACTAAAAATAAGGGTCAAGCCCTCACCTTTAATTGAAATTAAATAAATTACAGTGTGTTACATATATATATATAATAGGATTTATTGATCTTTTGTTTTTCATCACTCATGTCTTGTCGCTTTTTCACCTAATACCTTGAAAATGACATTTTCATTTGCTTCAGTTGCACACACTTTACTACTGTTCAAAATTCCAGTTCCATACAATGTTTTTGAACGGAATACCAAAAAAGTTACTGATGTCATGTGAAAGAATCGAGTCTTATCTCAAACTCCGAGCTTGGATTATCTGTTTCGCATCTATGCTACTGTCTTTATTACGAGTCACTATTACCGAATCTGAAGGAATGATATTGAAAACAGTATTTCCCTTTTTTAAGTGCTGGTGGAATCTCAGTATTTGTGCTAAGAAATCTGTACGGAGGAATTGGATTCTTATGCTATTAACTTAATAATTAGGGGCAGACAGAAAGGATCTATTGTAATAATGCCATGCATTAACAACAGAGCCTCAACATCAAATCTTTTTTTTTTTTTTTTTTAAAATGTAGCACCAACGGGTAGTGCCCATTTGAAAAAATATATATATTATATCGTGGGATTTACATAGGACAAAATCATTTACTTGATAAAACTAGATATAAGTGAAGAATTCTTCATATCTTTAAAATATAGTCGAAATAACAACGATTTTGTAATCAAAGATGGTTTTGTGACCAAAAAATAAAAGAGAAGAAACCAACAAACAGTAGGTTTTGTGCTTAGGTTTCTTTTGAGATAAGATAATGACGAAAGTGGTTTTGGTAATGGAAACAGGAAAACAGGTGAGGAGGATGTGGTGGTAAAGGTGTTGTACTGTGGGATCTGCCACACGGACATCCACCAAACCAAGAACCATCTCGGCATGTCCAATTACCCCATGGTCCCTGGGTACGTGTACTATTGTAACTCTCTCTCTTACTCTTTTTTGGCGTGTTGGACTTACCTTTTATGTTGCAACCTCACGCGGTCACGCCTGTTCTCTGGACTTATCTTCTTTGCTCCGGATTGTCTAGTTACATACTTACATTGGACAATTGAGTAGTTTAATAAGGATAAAAAAACATAAGGCTTGTTGTCATGAATGAATGATGGTTTTCACCAAGACCAAGTGTCACCAACCAAGATTTAACTATATGTTACGTACATATTTAATTTACCATATATAGTTATTGCCATTGTAGCTCAGCATGTGCAGGGCTGTCAAACGTGTAATATGGAACGGAAATTCATCATTCCGTTTTCATTCCGTTTCAAAATACGAAACAGAAAAATTATTCCATTTCCGTTCCATTTCGTTAAACGGAACGGAAATTTCACTTCCACATTCATTTTACATTGAAATTTCTAATTTCAGCGTTCCATTTCCGTTTTAAAAAATGAAACTACTTTTCCTTCCACTTATGTTCCATTTCGGACGGAGCGAAACGGAAACGTGCGAAACAGCGGTATATTGACAGCCCTAAGCATGTGGACCCGGATCCAATGTGCAGGATTGATGTGCTTCTTTTTTTTTTTCCCTGCTATTTCAAATGGCTATCTTCTGAGACCTATGTATCATTCCTGACAAATGGCTACTAATTAACACTAGTTGAGCACAAGTGGATGATTAAAAAGTAACGACTTGTACTAAAATTAAGGATGTTTTTTTTTTATGCAATTCGACCACTAGTTGATGATGATTAATAAGGAACGAGTTGTGCTAAAAAGATCCATCATTTTGGTACAAGTTGTACACACATATAAACCTGCACAACATAAAATGCACAATGATACGCTTTATTTGGAACCAGGAGATATCTTCATCTTGCACCATATATATGTAAGACGTGCTACATGAATGCCTACACCAACCAGGCCACACAATACAGTAGAAAAATTGAAGTATTATTTTTGCTGTAACAATAGTATATGGCCATTCATGCACCAAGTTTGCACAAAGGGTCCATATCCTTTGTAAGTACGATAATTACCACAAATACTGGAAGGGAAAATGCACAATGCATGTCCCTAAGCAATGCACATATTGCTACGCCGTGGCAAGAACTATAATGCTTTAATTTGTCCTTGTTCCTTGTCATTTTCCATCTTGTGTTCCTTAGATTTGTTGTTAAATTCTGTAAGCAATACTTTTCTCTTAATTGTGAGTGGAATTATTTTTCCCCAACTACTACAATAGTGCATGATTTTTAATCCAACTACACTAAATGCACTATGTGCGTGGTTCGTGCAGTCTTCAAATTCCATTTTTTTATGGTATTAGGCATGAAGTGGTGGGGGAGGTGATTGAAGTAGGCCCTGCAGTGAGCAAGTTCCAGCCCGGAGATGTGGTTGGTGTAGGGGTGATTGTTGGATGCTGCCGTACTTGCACACCATGCAAATCAGATGTTGAGCAGTACTGCAACAAGCGTATTTGGTCATATAATGATGTTTACACAGACGGGAAGCCTACTCAGGGTGGCTTTGCTTCCACCATGATTGTTGACCAAAAGTAAGTTTTACTGTGTCGCATTTAATTAGATTCATATATACAGCATACAATTTACAAGACCGAAGTTTGATGATCAAGATAATCCTTGTTCTTCATCAGAAAATGATGATAATTTTAGCATTTTCATGTTAATTTCATTCATTCAACAAGCTCTCAAGTTTGTTTTACTTCTACCATCTCAATTAGATCATGGAATTTACAATAAATTTAGAATAATAAATGTGTACATCTAAGATCTAAAATTGCCAATGTGACCCTCATATTCATTCATTTTTCTTTCTTTTCAAGAAAGGCTAACGTCCTTGTCCACATGTTAGATGGTTATTTGATATCCTAGTTGCTAAGTGTGTCTCAACAAAATTAATGGCAAGTGTTAGTGTGTTTATGGTTTACCTAATATCTAACATTTCTCTGTCAATGATATCATTTTCTTTTTCAAACACCTTTGCACTCTGATTGGATACTTCTAGATATAGATGATGTGTGGCAGTGTGGCACTGGCTTTGCTTTTTCTTTGATTTGCCTCATATTTTTATCCCCTTGTCGCTATCAGATAAAGAATCTCATTTTTAAAGGGGGTCAATATAAAGTACTTAAAGTTCACGGCGAAAATGTGGTCATGTCACATGTGTCCTGGCCAAGCTCTGAACTTGATCTATCTAACACAAGTGGTGTGACAACCACAAAACCACTCAAGATTTGAAGATTTTATCTACTCTCTGACCTCTGTAGTTCAAAATTGTTAATCGAACAATAATTGTTTAACTATAAAATAGTCCGGTTAGAATAACTGATTTATGGGCTGTTTTATATGGGTCTCACCAATACTGTTAACCATTATTTTGGGCTCTTAAAAGATGGCTAAATTTCAATTGTCCAGTTGCACCACATATTCGGGTTCTTGACAAACAAGAACATGCGCCAATTCATCAATATTCTGATATAATTTGCGTGACCTTTTTTTGTCCTTTTTAACGCTACAATAGCAACATGGCATCCTGTCCGTTTGATTTTTCCTGTTGATTACATCTCGTACTAAGAAACTCATGATGTAGCACTTCCATTTTTGAGTAACCAAAATGATAAATTCATCTGTGTTAAACCAAATAATGTGATGCTACATGCCAAATCTCATGTTAAACGTGCTTTTCCACGAGGATGCAATCCATCACGGAAACAATACAACAAATTCATTTAATCCCGTTGTACTTCAATACCAATAAAAGTATATGAAAATATTAGCAAACTTCAGCTTTGTTTATTCTTACTTTTCAATAAATATCTCAGAAGATTTATTTCTTAGGTTAATTTCTTCTTGGTCCAATTAGGTTTGCAGTGAAAATCCCTGCAGGGCTTGCTCCAGAGCAGGCTGCCCCTTTGCTATGTGCTGGAGTGACAGTCTACAGCCCACTGAAACACTTTGGGCTCATGGCACCGGGCCTCAGAGGAGCAATTTTGGGCCTCGGTGGTGTCGGTCATATGGGGGTCAAGGTTGCAAAGGTAATGGGACACCATGTCACAGTGATCAGCTCCTCTGACAAGAAGAAGGCAGAGGCCATGGATCACCTAGGTGCAGATGCCTACCTCGTAAGTTCTGATGCTGCCCAAATGGCGGCGGCAGCTGACAGCCTTGACTACATCATAGATACTGTACCAGTGTTCCACCCGCTGGAGCCGTACCTGTCGCTGCTCAAGTTGGATGGCAAGTTGATCCTCCTAGGAGTCATCAATGAGCCCTTGCAGTTTGTTTCCCCCATGGTGATGCTTGGTGAGTTTACAGAATTTTATGTGTCAATTCATGTTGTAGTTTCACCAAGTTAAAACCCATACACTTTGCCTTAGTTCTCTCATATGATGGGGAGAAAAAGAAGGAAAAAAACAAAAGTTTTTAGTTGATACAATTGCAAGGAACTCCTAGATGGGTGAATTACTTCTGTGTTGGCTAACAAAAAAGAATTGTAATTCAAGAGTTTCATTCTGTTTGTAGGAAGGAAGGCAATAACAGGGAGTTTCATAGGAAGCATGACTGAGACGCAGGAAGTACTAGAATTCTGCGCGAAAAAGGGTTTGACCTCAACAATCGAAATGGTGAAGATGGATTATGTGAATCAGGCGATCGAGCGGTTGGAGCGTAATGATGTCAGATATCGCTTTGTTGTTGATGTGGCAGGGAGCAAATTTGAGCCCTAAAGAGAAACTCATTTGACCGAAAACTTTAATATTCGTCTGAATGACAGCTTCTTGTTGTGTGTATGTATCGAGTGCCAGTTGAATGATGTTTCTGAAAGATATATAAATTATTAGGTGCCTAAATGAGCCCGCTTTTTTCTATCGTTCACTGAGGTTCTCAGACATATGGGTTCAATATTTTTGATAAGACGGGTTATAGGACCCCATAACCCATCAAATAATAACACAACACTAGGATCCATATAAAACGATAGGGGCTTGACCTTATTTTCCTTTATAAAAATAATATAACACTAGTCATATAATTGGTATTATGACGAATATTGCCATAAAACATAAGATCATTGTTTCAAAACCAAAACACAAAGGACATAATATTTACTGCAAGAAATTTCAATGACACTCCCGACCGAGCAAAGTTAGAAATCGAAAAACATTACACGAGAACACCCTAATAATAAGAAACTTTGTCCGCTAAATTGAAATAGCAATTCAATTTTATTATGTGTCTTCTTAAGTGAAATAAATAAAGAATCTTTATCCTCTAAAAAAGAAAATCTGTTTCAAGTGTAGTACTATCCAAATTTTGCTTCGTGCATGTATCAGAATCTCAGTAATTAGCAACTCATCTCCGCCAACACTGCGCAGAGCATACGTGGTTTTGAGGCATCCTCAGCTCTCTAGCCCGACCGAGCTTTAATAAAAAAAAAAATTAAAAAAAGGAAAAGATAGAATTCCCTAATTTTCTGAAACAGTTTCCAATTTAACTATACTAGTCATCGATACTTGTTATGATACTCATCGGATGACAATGACGCATCTTAACCATTTGAAATATGACATATACTGATGAAATTTGAATTTGAAACATACGACTATACTTCATGATTTTTATAGAGCAAATATTGTGCTGACAAACACTGATGTAGTTTGAAATTTACAACCCGTGATGCATTATTTATTGAACATGTACTTTATCTATACATCCAACAATATAGATACCTATCAAAATATTATGTTGTGTTTAATTTTATTTGAATTGATTGAAGAATATGCTATTAAAATTTATCGACCTAAATAATTGTTAAAATGATCTCTATGCTTATTTATATCTGCTTGAGAGGACTGTATACATTTGTCGTTTCTTTTAGCAACTAAGCATGTAATGCTCAAAGATCTGGTTCTTGAGGTATAAATAACATAAAACCATAGAGCTGGTTAAATTGCCTCATACAAGAGCAAGAGCAAGAGCAATTGAAACAAATGAGATCCAAATGAATGAATGAACGAACAGGTAAAGTCCCGTCTACTGGAAATGACGCCTTGGGCCTTGGTGGAATGGCGGTCTTATATTTTTCTCACTGAAATTTTTCCAATTTTGCATCACTACCCTTCCACGTTCCACCTCTTCTATTTTCCAAATTATAACCTTATCAAACTTGTACTTGTAGATAACCAGCACAGCACTTGACACTCGACAGCTGTTTCTGTTCATGTGCCTAAAGCCCTAAACTAAACTCAACTAAACTAAACCAAACCATTTGCTCAATTCTACGACACGCGCACACGGTGCCACAAGATAGATACTCCAAACTCCTACTCGGAGTACTCGACCACCATCATTCACTGCAGTTGGGGTCCACACTTGTCAAATATTGAACGATTATTCATGGCTTAGGGAGGTCCAAGCCGTCTAAACGGAAATTGATTTGCACACCCTAAAATTAATAAAATAAATTAATAAAACACTCCTTGTTAGATTAAAATACCCTTAATTAATTGAAAATATTACAATAATGATGATATCTCTCAACAATACTTTTATTGCAAACTTTCTTATGTGATATGATATACATCTTTATGTTTTATAATTTGCTCGATTTAAGCTGCATGTCTGTTCAACAAAATAACAAATAAAAATGAATTTTAAAAAAAATTTCATGCTTTCTATATAACTAACGGAATATCCAAACAAACTGAAACTAGATTTTCCTTCGCTTAAAAAATAAAATTAAAAGCTTGTCTTTTTGTCAACTTAAGTTACTAAGTTCTTGGTGAAATAAACAAAGAGTAATGACAATTTTGATCCTCTTTCAACATAAAATTACTGACTTACATTTCTAGTTCTAATTTTTCTTTTTTAAAAAAATATTGTTGAGAAATATTATAAGAATGAGAAAGACATTTACCTTCACATTTTATTAGTGACACCGCATGTTAATATGTAGTTTCGAATATCTTAGGATGTTCCATTTGAGGTCAAGTAATTCTAAAAGTTCCTGAAACATTAAAAGAACTTAAAATCATTTAAAACTCATGAAACAATAAAATTTTTAAACAATTCTCTCAATCAACTAAAACTCGTGAAATATTAGAGGATAATCAATGAACCCAATGGCCCAGCCTATAACTATAGAAAACAAATAAAACCAAGAGATGAGCAAAATAATTTCACCATCATCAGCACCATAATGGCTAACCTACGGTGTTTGACTTTCACCACAAAATACATGTTTAATATTATCCTAGCCTAGGAGATTAGATTAATTATTGTTAAGGAGAATAGAAAATATACCTCCAACAGCAGCAAAACGGCACGCAGAGAGTAAGTCGAGAGTTCTACTTTTTTGTGCTTCTCAGCTTAGACAAAAAAAGGTTTTATTAGGCTCCGTTTGGATGACTTCTTCCCGGAATAAGGAATAAGGAATAATCACTTTTTACCAATAAATTTATTTCTAACCATTCAAACTCTTCACAAAAGTTACACACTTCCCAATAAATTTACCTCTTCCCAATAAATTTCTTCCCTTCTTCCTTCTTCCTACCTTATTCTCAACGCATCCAAACGGAGCCTTAGTAAAAAAATAAAGTTTAAATTTGAAATATGACTATATCTCATGATTTTTTTTTTAAAAAAGTAGCTTTGTAGGGCTACCTGTTTCATTATAGAAACATAAAGGAATTGCAAAAGTTTTAACACAACACCCCTGAGGATCCATCCTTCACATAATTTTTTTTTGAGGGTTGGATGGCAAAGTACCAAATCGGCAAATTTTGTTAAATAAAAAAATATTTACAAACTCCACATAAAATTTTTATAGAGCAAATATTGTGCTTACAAATACTAATGAAATTTAATATATACTAGTAGCAGTGCCCGCTCAACGTGCGGACAATTTTTACTTATATATTTCAACCAAGACTGCAAGTCATAGACATGCATTACAAGTACATACCATTCTGCTACTGATACTAGTGATTAATCCAGAATTTCAGATTTTCAATTGACAAAACATAACAGTGACAACTCCAAAATGAGAAGCTCAAATTTATCACCTAAACTTATTTGAAAAAGGTTGTAGACAAGCATCTCAGAAATCCAATTACTACATTAAGGTGGAGCAAAAAGGCACCCATGACGAGCCACGAAGTAGTGACGGTCCATGAAACCATTAACTATTGCATGATAATCTAATGGACGTTAGTAATTTGAAAATCATAATGAAATATTTTGGATACTGCACAGTAAACCTAAGAATCTTCACAAATTCAGTTTTCTCAATGGAGACTTCCTTTATGACAACATTTTCTTCCTTCTCTGATTTAGCTGACATCCGAAGAAGATATAAAAGTTAAAATGGATGGCTTATAAGTATCATATTTATAAGTTTGTTTGTGTTTTGTTAGAAGTATTGTTTCAAGGGTCTTCTAGAGTATTCAAAATATCATTATATGCATCCATAAACAACAATAAGTACAACAAAATTGTTGAGTAATGATCACTTTTCCCTTCATCCAACAACCCGTTCATTTTAGGCCATTAAACCCCATTTTCATGCCTGTAATGATTTTTTCCAAGCTCATTTTTTTTGTCTTTGGAAAACCCTAACTTGTTGCAATCACAAAAAACAATTTTTCAGAAAATAACCACAAAGAAGCTCAAATTATTAATTAAATACCCAAAAAATTAAAAAGTTCAAATCACAAAATGACCTCAACTAATTTCAGAGAAACCCATAAGAGCTCCGACCCTATATGACCTGATCAGATTGGCTTATTTACCATACTCCAATTGCACTTGAGGGACTCAAACCAAACTCCATATGGTAGGCCTATTTGCCACTTGTAGCCAGAATCAGTGTAAAGTCCTTTAGGGGATGTTTTTCATATTTTTGGAGAAACTTGAGGCTATTGTTATGTCAAATTCTTTCATTAACTAAAGGTATTATTATTAATCAAAAGAAATTAAAGCCTTCACAAAGAGACTCGATAGATTATAGGCTTATTAACTAATTGCTCAGATTAATTACAACATTCATGTATCAGTGATGAGAAGGCAACAGAACACATACACCCAAGTCCCTTAGGCTGGCTGTCACATCATCCTGCTGCTTCTGGAGTGTAGTTATTAATCCTTGAAAGTCCTAGACATTCATTTGCATACATAATAAATATATTTTATAAAGAAAAAGAAACTTAACTAATTAATCTCTTTTTGTAATTCCTTTATCGAGTGAGCTGCTCCATTTCTGAACCGAGTGCTTTCTTGAGATCTAATAATTCCTGCAGTATACAGTAGTCCCAATCAACAATTATCTTAGTCTAAAATATTACATATACAGATAGAGCTGTCAAACGTTTAAAAAGGAAATGGTACATACCAGTTTCGTTTTCATTCCATTTCTGGTAACGTAATAAAAAATCATTCTATTTCCGTTTTGTTTCGTTAACTGTTTTGTTACTTATTTTCCACTGATTTCAGCAAATTTTCGATTGATTTCAGTCATTTTTCGATGAAATGGAATACTAACGTGCATTTCAACCCGTTCCGTCTCTAAAAACATAAGTCATTTACCATTCCGTTTTTGTTCCATTTCAGACGGAACGGAACGAAAAATGTTGAAACGGCATCTATTTGACAGCTCTATATACAGATAGTCATACATAGACAAATGACAAACAAACATAAAATGGTAAGCTAGACTCGTTAAGATAATTGTTTCAGCCTCTATTGTTTGCTTGTGATTCAGTATAAAACTATAGCATATATAAACAAAGTATAACGGAAGAATACAACATACATCTTTGTATGTCCTGACCTGATTATCAAGCTTCAGCCTCCAATTCTGTAAATCCTGAAAAGACAAAGAAAAAGAACATAAAGTAGACAATAAAGTTCATAGCGTGCAATATATTGAGGCTTTTCATCAAAATTATAATGAATAAATAAAAGGGACACAAATATAACTTAAGAGAAAGAACATCCTGTAAAACCTATAGAGTCGAACCATTATGTAAACACGGCAATTCACAAAGACTGAAAGACGTTCAACATCTTTGTACAATTATAACCTTAATTTAATTTATTTGCTTCTCAAAACAATTGAAACTAATTGTTCTCCGTCTGTCACTGATTTATCAATGAGGCCATGAATGATATTTCTCATCGAAACATATATTAATCCTGGGTATTTAGATCCGGATCCGACACTGTAGCTAAGCACTGTTGGCGAACAGTAATTCCATCTCAGCCCTTCGTTGCATTGCTTCCATCGTGCCCGTCTGATGCGGTTCACCTCTGCCGCTTGATCAGTTCTCCTTCGAGATATTTCCCTGCTTCGCCTCGATTTGCTTCGCCAAGTACAGTCTCTCTCATCTCTATGCCTGGCCGCTCCTGGCAGACCGGATAGGTGGCGCTCTCCATGTGGTTGTCGTACGGCTCCTCTTCGACAAATGGTCGTGATCTCTGCACCGCTCTCTCTACTTTCCTCTATTTGGGATCCACTGTTCTTCTGTGCTCCTATTCTGGTCTATTGCTTCGATCTGCTACCAGTCTGATGGATGCGCCATGTGGGTTGCGTACGGAAACCCATCCGCCATGTGCTCTTGGTTCTGTGAACCTTAACCTTCCATCCCTTTTCTTCGTTGTTGCGTTTCTCTGCTACTGATCCAGGGACTAGGGTGCGTAGGTTTGTCTCTTCGATTTCTGAAGGGTTCTCTCTATTTTCTACCGATGAGTTTTCTTTCTTTCTATCATTTCTGAGGGTTGTCTCTCCTCTTTTTTCTGTTCACTTTTTTGTACGTTTTGTGTTTTCTTTTTGTTTTTTTGGCGAGTTTAATTACTGCCACTGTTGTTTTCTTTTTCTAATTATCTTTGTGCTGCAACTTTGAATATTTTGTTGTCTATTTCCATTTCTGTTGAACGTTTTTGTGGATTTTCTTTTTTTTTCCCTGTTTTTCCTTTTTTAGATATTTCTCTCAAATTTGGTTCAATTTTGTGCTGAGACATTCTACCAATATTGGGCGCATTGCTTCAGTTTCGTTCAAATAGCTTTCAATTTGGCTGATTCGGAAGAAATTTCGGAGGATTAGCTCTGACGTGGTAGCTGTGTCAGCTACTGAGGAGGGTTGGTACAGTGTCTTGGATCCTGCCTTTCTTCTCTTGCCTTGCATCTCATTCAGGTTAGTTCTCAAAGTATCTTGCTGCTAATTTCGTGCACTTTATCTTTGGCTCTGTTGAAGTGCATTGTAAGTTTTTTAGAAAACTCTATTTAAATGCGTTATACAAAGGTTAGAAAATGTTATGTTTAGAGTTATGTTCGCAGACCAAAATAGTAAATCAACATGGAGAAGAATGTACTGTGTAAGTTAACTTTCAGCTATTGTTTATATAATCCACAAATCAATTTGCATTTGAAGTCTCTAACTTTTAGATGCATTCTATAAAATTAAGGATGTTTTTAACAGGGAATAATAATCATATTCTATGCGTGCCTTTTGCGCTATTATTAACTGTCTTTTGACAAAATTTATGAAATTAGGATGCTAATTCCTTAAACTAAAGGTGAAAAACTTTTATTTCTAAATATTTCTTTGTCAATTAATCAACTTGGTTATTGAGTTTTTCTTTTTTTTTCAATGCCTAGGCTGATAGAATGATCTAGCAATTTGAGAGTTTGCAAAAAATATCAGAACAAATGATTTGCTATGCTCTATGGAAGTCATCGACATCATGCTCATGCCATGTGAATTGAAAGGAACCTCTGCAAAAGATAGCTATCTGCTGGTATCCAGAATTGTAAGTTCAGTATGTGATGAAATCATTAGGAAAATAATAGCTGTTCAATATTGAATGGAGGCTTCCTATGACATATCTATCTTGCTATATTTGCTTTATGAGTAGACAATAATATAATAGAAGTGAACTGGCATGTTGTTTTAATGAAAAGTTCCCCTAATTTGGAATAGGGGGAAAACAATAGTCAGTTAATGCTTTGTGCTATTCTGATATTTCTGTGAGCAACAATGAATTTAGTATTTGTAACCCAAAATTAGTTCATTTAACTTTTAGACCTAACCTATGCGTTATCAAGCTTAGGAGTCTGTGATTCTGACAATTGAAATCATGTCAATTTCACATGACCAGACTAAATCTGCAAAAATATATATAAATAATAAAAGGAAAAAGAGTACCACATAAAGGTGCAGGTTTACTTTAAAATTTCATTTCTTTTTTGTTTACATTTTGTTGTTATATTTCCCAGTAAATTCTCAAATTGCGATAGGTTAGGTGTAAATATGTTTGGGTTGTTCTTGGGGATGAATATGGGTGGCATATAAGATCTTTTTTATTTTGCTGCGGGTAGTATTAACAACAGATTAAATTTTTTATTGTTATATTTGTCAGCAAGTTTTGAAATTATGTTTCGGATTAAACATTGAAGTTGGCTGTCAATTGAGCTTGATTTGCTTTCTTTTTGTTCGTTGTTATGGCTAGATGGAAGCATTCATGCTGGATCAGTTAGTGTGGTCAATACTATCAGCCTTCTCTTAGATTGAAGATGAATCAACTACTTAAGGTATGGATTTCTATCTCTGAATAATTTGAAGATGAATTGAATTCAGAGTATTATTTATATATGAATTTATTTACCTTTTTAGGTTAATGTTTTTTTTTCATTTTCTTCGCAGCTTTCTAATTATGGTGAGCACCAGCCTTATCTTGCACATGATCCATTTACCCCCACTGGGTACGTATTTTTCTTTGATTCTTTATAATAATTAAATTTGGTAACATTAGATTTATTGTGTCTGCTATTTTTATGTTTTCTTCTTTGATTAACTAAGAATATATTTTTATGGATGGCTTATTTTAAATAAATAGTGTGTGGAGGTTAAATTTCAAACATAGATCGGATTAATTTATATTTTACGAAAGTGAGCATTAATTCTGTTTGATTTCCAAGTACAACAGAAATACAATTTTTAAAGATTTTATGCGTTCTATGCATTCTCTATAAGGGTTGGTTATCAGTAAAAGAATTGATCTTCTTTTTGCCTAAGACATTATAAGCTATGGTTTACAGATTATGTTATGGCTCATAATATGATCGAATAAAAACTGATATATAATACAGATGTTTAAAACAACTCACCGAATACCAAATTTAAAGTTCATTCAAAATATTTTGTTAATTAGCTCTTTAACATAATTTACAAGTTATGGTCACAGTGCCTGAATATTCATATGTTTTACCGGTGCAGTGTGCACAACCTACCTAAGAGAATGCTTGCAAAATGTAAATTCTATATTACAGCTGAGGTTATCGGTAAAAAATTGTGTTCTATATTATACATCACGCTTATTGGATTTATCTGTCTTTTTGTGTTTTCAATATTTGTTTCAAAATAATTCAATGTCGGTCGTGCTTGATGCATGACCGCACAAGGCTAGAAAAAGATAGGAACAATTCCTGGATAATCTTCTCAGTCTCTTCATTTTGGTATTAATCTTTTAATTTTCCTTTTATGATTAAGCTTCCTTTTAATTGGTGGTTGTGGAAAAATATTCTCAATCATAATATTTTGTATTCTCAGTGTCAGAGTATTAAGAGTTGGTTACTATTTTGTGAATTTGAAAATAAGTAAGCTGTAATTTATTTAAGCTTGGATAAAGTTTGTGTAATCTTTTTTTGAGTAAAAAAGTTTGTGTAACCTATTTCTAGAAATTTGAAAATTAACCTTAGATGCCATTGAGTGCCCAAAACTTTTTAAGAGAGAATTAATTTTTTATATATTATAAGTCATTTTGATAAATTTTATGCTAGATTTGTTTGATATTGGAAACTTCTAAGAAGCAAGCTCTTCAAATATCATATTTGTACCAGTACACAAGATGGGTAAAGTAACACTGGTGTAGGTTCATAAACAGTATCTAAGAAACTCAAGAGAAAAATTTAAATAATGAATCAAAACCGAGATCAAGGATTTATCTTGATGTCTCAAACATGATGTTCAGTCCAAAAAAAAAAATTTCGTCTTGGAATAGAACTAAAATTCAGCGAGATTGCCTCGAATTTTGTTCATCTTTCAGTGCAGATATTGATTTTGACTTTTATTTTGCTAATCCTTTAAAGTTGATGTATTTACGTAACATAGGGGCAATTTCGTCAGATATTTCAGTGCTTCATTTGCTGGTAAAGAATAATGCCAAAAGGATAGGTATTTAGACTTGGATCACTATGAGAATTGTTTTTTGGCCGCATATAGCATAAACTGATATTTCTTAGCTCATAAGGAAAATTGCATAACTGAGACCACTAAGGTTTTCTATTATTTTTTCTGGCTGACCTTTAATTTGGACGTTTTATAACTGAATTATTTCCTATGATAGCCAAGAGAAAAAGAAAGCATGTGGAACTGCAAGTAACAACCTTTATGATTATTGTAAACTAATGATTATGGTTTTTTTTATTCTTAAATTGGTTTTATTTGGTACATTCTCCCATGAAATGGCCACACAAACTGGTATAATATTTGGTTCAATTATTTAGTTTTATTGATGAATTTCGTTATATCGATTTCAAAGGATGTTCTCATGATTTATTTCGTAACACAGTATTTTCTTTTTATCACATTCAAATATAACTACTGTATAAAATATCCTGGTATACCTTTTGACACATCTTCTTGATTTTGTATTCCTATATACCCTTTATTTTATAAACTCAATATTCATAGTGCACAATTGCCAACGCTGCCACAGCGTAGTGTTGAGGCACAAGCATTTTTTTTTTGGGAGTGTAGGGGTTCGAATCCTAATGGGGTGGGATGATGTGTGTGGGTTTGGCCTACGGGCATAAATAATATATATATATATATATATATATAAAGAGAGAGAGAGAATGGCTAACGTGCTATCGATGGCACGGAGGGTCCCGTGCCATCAAGTCATTTTTCGAGATTCAAAAGTCAAACGGTCTATCCAAACTGTTCAAGTTGTTCTCCATATTGAAATATCTTTGGAGACCAAATTTTATATTTTTTCGATTTTTTTTGCTATTTATTATGATATCTTTAAAAATATTATGATTAGAGTGTTTCAGGCCCTCCAATTTAAAAATATCATAATAAATAGCAAAAAAATTAAAAAAATGTAAAATTTGGTCTCCAAAGGTATTTGAATATTTTGATCAACTTCAACGGTTTGGATCGACCGTTTGACTTTTGAATTTCAAAAAACGAGTCGATAGAAAATTGATGGCACGTGCCATCGATGGCCCGTTAGCCATTCTCTATATATATTCATAGTGCACAATTTTCATATATTACTTGATAATTTTATATTACCGATCTATCAACAACTGATGAAATTTTTTTTAAAAAAAAGAAATAGATCGCGCAACGCGCGAGACCCTGCTAGTTTAAGTAAAAAGGTGGATTTTCAGGCAATTGCAAGGGTAAAAAAAAGGAATGTTTCCAAAAATTATATGTACCTCCTTCAGCCCATGAAGCCTTATCAATAACTCTGATTGTGATTCATTCAACTCCTAAGGAAAAAACGGGGGTGATAAGGATCATCTCCGATATTCACCATCCCTATCATCCCCATCAGTTATTAAACGCGTTTTCTATTTTTGACTCTATGCATTTTCTATTTTTGGCTATCATCCTTCGTTCCCTCTCCTTTTCCGCTCTTTTGCTTCCCTCCCTCTCGCGTACGTTGTCTCCCCCATCCTTCCACCTCTCCCCTCTCCCTCCCTCACACTTCATAGCCGTTGAAATTATTATGCATAAATGTTGAAGTTAATATCGTAATTGTTGAACTTAAATATATAATTGTTGAAGTCAATATATACAGTTCTTGAAATTATTATCGTAACTGTTGTATATATTAACTTCAACAGTTATGATATTAACTTCAATAATTATAAATATTAACTTCAACAATTAGAATATTAAGCTCAATAGTTATATATATATATAACTATAACAACAGTTACGATAATAATTTCAACAATTGTATATATTGACTTCAACAGTTATGAAGTGTGTAGGAGGTGAGAGGGGTGAAGAGGGACAACAGCGGGAGGGAGGAGGGATGAGGGAGGAAGGGGGAGGGGGGAGAGGGACAGCGTACGCGAGAGGGAGGAGGAATGAGGGGGAGGGGGATAGCGTACACGGGAGGAGGGAGGAGGGGGGAGAGGGACGGTGTACGCTGAAATAAGTTAGTTCAGCACTGGATAACACGGGGATGATGGGATGGTAGAAACTTAGGATAGTCCTAAGCAATTCCGAAAAACAAGTGTGCAGATGTTAACATTTGTTAACATGTCTAAATGAAAGGTTTAAACCATTCATCACAGTAGTAAATCTACACCAATGATCTGATCAAATAATAAAAATGAACGGTTCATATTGCATCAGCTAAACATTTGCTTACACTTTTCGGTTCAAATTTTGGATAAACCTTTCTGTACGTGCATTTATAAGTAGTATAGATTTTTACCGTTTATTAAATGATTTAAAGTTTTAATAGTTTCAAATTTATAATCCTTGATGCATTATCGAGCATGTACTTTATTTATACATCCAACAACATAGGTACCTATCAAATTATTATGTAGTGTTTAATTTAATTTGAATTGATTGAAGAATATGCTATTAAAATTTATCGACCTAAATAATTGTCAAAATGGTCTTCCGTGCTTATTTATATTGACGGGTGCATCCCTTCTATTGCTGCTTGAGAGGACTGTCTACATTTATTTTCTTTTAGCCAATAAGCAAATGTAATGCTCAATTATCTGGTTCTTGAAAATACCACGTGCATTTTTAGCTTTCTTTCGATATTGGTGAGAAAAAAGCCATGCTCAAGTGGTATAATTTGTCAGTATGGTTATATAAACTGTGGAGTGATATACATCATATATTTAAGTTTTAAAATAGGCTAAATAAGTTTAATGACAAAACTCCTCCCAATTTCCATTGTAATAGCATGATGTGTAGGGAATCCTTGGGCTTGGGACATTTTTTTACAGACGTTAAGACCCATTTTAATTGGAAATTGGTTACTACCATTGGAAGTATTGTCATGGCTTAAACGAAGTGAACATATAAAATAGACAATGTGAAATTTCAAAAAAGAAAAATAGATAAGATGAACATATAAGTGATCAAAGTGAACATATACAAACAAATAACTTGAATATATGTATAAAAAATCTGAACAAGGGATGACAAAACTTATTTGTTTATAATATATATCTTCACTTTTATCATGTATATGTTCACCTTGTCTATTTTATGTATTTATTTTGTTCACAAGCGATGGAAAATTAAAGACGACAATTGTCACTTTTCATCTTAGTTTGGGCTTTTAGACCAGAAAGAAAAAGAGCGAGAATGGAAACATCGCTGTTCGCGCCAGAAATGGAGCATTCCTGTTCGCCAGTCCGCCTGCCTCCCTCCATTTCTCTTCGCGCCAGAAATGCAGTGTTCAAGCAGTACTGCGCTGAAATTAGAAGCTCCTTGCGCTTGCACAGATATATGCGGCCTCACAAGCTGTATCTTTATTCTCTATGGAAGCAGCTCACCTCTCTTGGTTTGATAACTTCCGTTTTCTTCGTTTTTTTTAAAAAAATTGATTCGGTACCGTAATTTATTTATAATAGATAATTATAGGAAACACTTTTTGACCGCTAGTAAATTTAGTGCTTAATTTTCCCCTTTAATTGGTATATCATGTCCTTATATAATTTTTTTTTTGTTATTATTAGCATGGTCTATCTATTTTAATATTTCCACCCCTGTCAGACTCCATCAATTTTTGTTCTGGCTTCATTAAAATCAAACCTTAAAGAATCGATCAATGACTTGTTTCTTATATATCTGAAGCTTTGACGGCCTCGGCTCCACTGTTTCTCAACCAGACTGGTGTGAGATTTTACTTTTCCTTTGTGTACAACTCATTGGCATATTATGCAAAAATTGATGAGAATTGATGTATTAAGTTGGTTTGTGAAAAAAATGTGCAACTAGATTTGGATCTTGCCCATAAATGCGTGTGAATTTAGGCTGCCTTGGAGTTACTTTGGCCAATATACTTTTTAGCTTGTTAATTAAGTAAAAGAAAAAGGTAAAGGGACAAAAAGAAATCCTACTTTATTCTATTTTCTCTATCCATTAGATCAGGAACGCAGAATGGAATCAAGTTCAGGAAAAAATTCCCCAGAAATTTCATCTATGGAGAACAACAGCAAACAAACATTCATCATTGGTTAGTGGATATACTTTTCCCTGCTTGTCAACTTCTGGTTGCAATTCCCGACATATATTGAAGAAAAACATATCAGTCATGACCTTTTAAATTAAGAATTACTGGTGTACTTTGTGTAGTCTTCATAGAACATTAATTTTTATTTCATTATGATAGTTCCTTCATATATTATGTGCAGGTGTTGCTGGTGGGTCTGCATCGGGAAAGACAACAGTATGTGATATCATTACACAACAGCTTCAGGGCCAGCAGATCATTGTCCTTAGCCAGGTATAAATATTTTATTTACTTAATATTTGTTTTTTTAAAAGGAAATATATTTATCTGAACATAATCTATGTTTATATGCCCAACAAGTATAAATGTGCTTTCTAAAGGTTGCGCATCCCCTGTACGACCTCCAATACACTAACTACTTGGAAAACTCCTAATCTAGTACTAGCTAGTAGCTAAGACTACTATTATGTTATTTAAAAAAAAAACATGAAGTTGACATCATGCCACACAAAAAAATAAATTAATACATCATGTGAACATTTCTATTTCAGGAGTCCTTTTACCATGGTTTATCGGAGCAAAAACTTTCACGGGTTCACCAGTATAATTTTGACCATCCAGGTACTCTATATATATTTTAGTGTTACTCTTTGTTCAACCTTCTCTTTCTAAAGAATGTTCTATCATCTCGTTTTAGATGCTTTCAATACTGAAAGATTGCTTTCTTGCTTGAGGAGTTTGAAGTGTGGAAATGAAGCCAACATACCTAATTATGACTTCAAAACACATAAGAATGTATCACCTGAACGAAAGGTACATCAGAATTGTACAATTTTGGCTGTAGCTTTCCAATTTTGATTGTAATGAAGCGAACACATTTCAGGTCAGCCCTTCAGATGTTATTATTTTGGAGGGTATCTTGGTATTTCATGATCCACGCATAAGAGAGCTCATGAATGTGAAATTGTTTGTTGATACAGGTACACAATAAATAATTACAGTACCATGAAGTTATCATCAATGACGGTACAACTAAAAAAAATGTTAACTAAGGTTGTACCCTGCTACATGACTATTTCAGTTTTGTGTTTTTTTTCTAATGTAACTTTGTAACATTTCTGTAGATGCTGATGTGAGACTTGCGCACAGAATTTACCGAGATACAGTTGAAAAGGGTCGAGATATCACTACTGTTTTAGAACAGGTTAATCAAGCAATCACACATTTTGATTTAGTATGTATTTGTCAGAGATAACACTGATTACCTAATTCTTGAATCTGTAATTGTACAAATGATTCTAATGGGGCCAAATTATTAGGTTGATTGGGGGTGCAAATTGCGAATCTGTGGAATAGTATACATTTCTGGGTTGCAAGTTCCCAGAGAAGTAGATTTCCAAAAAAAAGTACCTAGAAATGTTCTATTCTCTGGTTGATACAAATTTTGTTTAGTTCATTCATGGAATATCTTTTATGATTTCAACAGAATGCGAACTAACCTGTAAACCTAAATGTAGAAGAAGCTTTAATTTATTCTTCATCAGCTAATCCTTGCTTATTTATGCATAAAATAAGTTAATTTAAATGATGTTGTTATCAAAAAGTGTCAAATGATATTCAGCTGATTTGAATATTCGAAAATCATGCTTACCAAACTATAGTTTTCTATAACTTTGCAGTACTCAAAGTTTGTGAAGCCAGGATATCAGGATTTCATAGCACCTACAAAGAAATATGCAGATATTATAATCCCATGGGGAAGAAATAATCAAGTGGCAATTGACCTGATTGTGCAACACATCAAGACCAAAATGGGCCAACATGACATTTGCAAATTTTACTCAAACCTCTATGTGATGCAATCAACATTTCAGGTACATATTTCGGCTGTGGTGGCACCATATTAAGTAATATCTACGAGGACTTTGTAAATGTTTGAGCTTTAAATATTCCCTATATGCGAACCAAAATTCCAGTTGGTTCAATTTTTTTGTCAAGGGACCAAAAAGTTCAAAATACCCTGTTGGTTATGAAGGTTTGACTGGATGGTATCTAGCTGGTACTGCAAGAGATTTTATTTTTCCACCCTGCCCTCTCAAGTTGTTTCTGTTAAAAATAAGCATCATTAATGAAGAAATTTATGATCACTTGAAGGCTTTAATATCAAATGTTCATCTTTCTTTGTGTGCATTTGTTTGTTTTATGTAATTCTGAAGATACGGGGCATGCTTACGATAATCCGCGATGCATGCACCTCTAAGCATGATTTTGTATTTTACGCCGATCGGCTGATTCGTCTGGTATGCACTAAATAAGGTCAATATTTGAAACTCAAATAAATTTCTATAAAATTATTGACAAAAAATCCATTAATTAATAGGTTGTGGAGAACGGTCTCGGCCATCTTCCATTTAAAGAAAAGCAGGTGAATACACCAACCAGTAAGTAGTATTTGCATATTTATGATGTAGTGCATTGTACCTATTATTTGTATTTTTTTCGTAATAATATGTACATTTCATTTTAGGTGCAGTATATATTGGTGTAGAGTTCCGTAGGGAAACAATATGTGGTGTTTCTGTAATTAGAAGGTAGACTGCCTAAAATAATTTTTGCATGTGATTTCATATAAAAAAGGAGTAGTTGATATTATTTACTTTTATATATGTATAATAATTTCTTAAATTATTGAAGCGGTGAGAGTATGGAGAATGCTTTGCGTGCTTGTTGCAAAGGAATCAAGATTGGTAAAATACTTATTCATAAAGATGCTGGAGAGGGCGAACAGGTTTTGTAATCCGCTCCCCCCATATCGATCAATTATATGTATCTGATAATTAGTGAATTTAAGGAAAAAAGTTTAGCAGAAAATTGGAAACGCTCATTGGTGTTGCCACTAACATCCTTTGTAAAACCCTTGGTTTCAGTTTTTTAATAAAAATAAAGGCAAGCATCCTCTGTAAAATCTTTGGCTTCACCTTTTTTTAAAAAAAATGCCCAAATTACTAGTATCTCACAATGCAAGTGGAGGCAAAATGCTTTGAGGGTTATCTTGTAAACTTTTTGTGTGTTTTGGGATGAAATGAGAAGTATTTATTTTGTAACTGTGATGCTTAGGAGAATTATTTCTATGATATTCTAATTTTGAATAGTTTGTGATTTCTGTTATATTAGATTCATATCTTAAGTGAAGATATCCTTCTTTTGTCTTGTAGTTAATCTACCAACATTTGCCGAAAGATATAGCAGAGAGGCATGTTCTGCTTCTTGATCCTATTCTGGCTACCGGTTAGTTTCGTATAGCTTTTTTTTTAATCCTTTCCCACAAAAATGCAATAGAGCCCATACATTATGAAGAATTTTCAAAAAAACAGGACTGATAATTGAGCATTTTTTGCGGAATGTGCTGTTGAAATTGGTTTTAATTGTGGTACCAAGTAAATTTTCCACTTGTGCTTTAAAGTTAGAAAAGATAGAAACAACATCGCTCTTATTAGCCATAAAAAAAAAATTCAAGAAAATTTTGAAAAATCATCCACAAACACAACATAGTATCTATATCCATTATAAGAAAGAATGGGAGAAGGACCCCATACATCGAAATAAACTAGCTCTAAAGGGGAAAGAGAAGAAGAAGAAGGAAAAGTTAATCTATGAGATTTAGCAATACAACAATTATGACAAATATTAAAACTATTTGAACTACAAGGAAAATCAAAATCCTTCACAACTTGAAAAGTAATATCTTGTGATGGATGTCCTAGACGGGAGTGCCAAGTAGTAGCGGAAGCTCGAACACCAAGAAAGGCTTGAGGAGAAGTAGTAGTAGAAATCAATAGTTGGAGTAGATCAAGACCACTTGTGGAAGGAACCTCAAGAATCATTTTGTTGGTGTGGATGTCCTTTAAAAAACAAGAAGAATTTGTAAAAGAAATAGTTAGAAAAGGGTTGTCCAAAAGTAATTTTGAAAGGTTAATAAGATTTCGTGAAAAATTTAAAACATGAAAAGCGCAAGAGAAGTATTAGAAAGAATAAGAGAAACCATACCCATATGCTCAATGTTTGAACTCGATCCATCACTGATTTGTAAATTGTCATGCCTTTGGTATTGGAAGAAGGAAGAGAGGTGTTAGGAAATTGCCCAATTTTAATTTTGTGACTAATTACCCTTAATTAATCCAATTAAAACACAAGCAACACGAGATCTAGTACTTTAAGCAATAGACACAAAGAGAAAGAGGAGAAATCGATACCTCCCGCGAAATCGTATTCGCGGGGCTCGACCAAGGCATGGGAATTGATGGCGTGCCTTCTACACCGTCTCTACCACGTCTCGTAACCGCCCTCGAGTCCACCAAGGAGGATTAATCACGTTCTACAAGGTACGTGCTAGCATACCCAAAGAACAAGCCTAATCCCTATGGTTTTCTCTCTTGCATCAATCAACAATCTTGATTTAGTGGAGAGAAAATAGCTCAACACATGAGCAAAAGAGAGAAGGAGAGGGTCAAAAAATGGCGGCCTCATGGGAGGAAATGAGAGGAGAGAGAAAGCTAGGTGGAGGCTCTCATAAGTGGTCCTTATATAGAGCACAAAACCTAATTGACCTCTTGCATAATTACAACTATGCCATCCCACCTACCACCATAATGGGCAGCCACGAAATGGGCCTTTATGGGCCATTTAACCCCTTCATTTGGACCATTAATTCATATAATTAAGGTCCCTCAACTTTGCTCTTTAATTGGGCTATCTATTTGCTACCAAATAACGGCCCAATTAATTAATATAACCATTTATATTAAAATTGTGTTGAACTAAATTAATTATTAACTCATTAATAATTATTTTAGGATTAGTTAATGCATTAATTTATTTCTATATGATCCATTGACTTAATTAATTATAACGGTTCGCAACGGTATATAATTAATTAATCAATCTTATCATATTTTCACAGTACTTACTGCTGTGAATAAATAAATAATGCACTGTGTGATTAATGTCCTATTTGTGTGACCCTTTGAGGATTTATGCTATGTTGGACATGGAATTAAATCGTTATTTAATTCCAATAATCATAAGCGGTATCTAGCAACACGTTATGATTCCCAATTCGCATAAATAATGTACTGCTACAGTATTTAAATCCTGCATAAGAGAATAAAAGTATTTCTCTATTTTGATTCTTATGTCTCACGATATCATCGTATAATCCAAGATAGGAATGTGTCATTCTTGCAGATTATACGTTTCTTGATCTAGAGTTGATCGCTTAGTTGCGCGCATACGATCCAACTCCATCAAGGGGCCCAAACAGATATCGTCAATCACTAAGTGAATTAATGAGGGACATACGGTTTTCTTGATGATTAGCTTTTCCCCGCACAATTCAAGAGAACATAAATAAAGTCCGTATAGCAGCCCTTATCGGGAATCAACGGTAGACAATATTTATTGAACCTATCCTCATGTGGAAAAGATAAACATCTCAAACTTAGAACCAAAATCATAACGAAATAAACAATGACACATAACACAATCCATATGTTTATTTCGTTGGGTCAAGTCTTGTACTATGTTCCATAACATATACATATGCAATTAAGTTGGTAACTCTTTACCTATGATTAGTAGAACTTAATCATCACTTAACTTGCATACTAATCTTATATGATAATTAATGTTCCTTTGTTAATTATCAAGATTATGGACCGTTTAGATTTATTATTGTCATTCTAAAGAATGATCCACAGAGATCTACAATTCAGATCCTCAACCTGAATAATCTGTCAATAATAAACCTAGGAACAGATGACAATATATCATCCATAACATAAACTAATAATTAAGTCATTAAATTATTGACTTCTAGGACATAACTCTAACAAGAGGTTGTTGATGTCGTTGGTCACAAGTTGAGAAGCGCCGGAGTTCAAGATCCACTCGGTTGGAGGTGCAACATTAGACGGTTGAGCTACATAAGCTTGGTGTGAAGTCGAATTTTGGCATCGGATCCTCCACATAGCGAAACTGACACACCTTTGCACCATGACCCGGTTTTTTACAAATTTGACACAAATCCTTGGAAGTACTAGCTGATGAAGTCGATTTTTGATTGTTTCTGGAAAGGTGGTCGAGCTGCAGGAACTGGAGAAACAAAATGCGTTGGAGTATTTGGCTTGGGAGTGTAGTTTGGCCTGGGTTGATAATTGGGCTTGGGTGGGTATGAAACCTTTTGCTTCATCTTTTGATTATTGGTAGGTCGAAAAGGACCCGTGTAAAATGCAGAAGGGAAAGAAGAAGTAGCCATGGTTGGCGCAAACTGCCCTTGAATTAATGCCTCATGGCTAAGTAAAAGACCTTGAAGATCAAAAATAGACAAAGGTTCCAAACGATTGGTGGCCATGATTGCAGCGACAAAAATAGGGCTGGCAACGAGTCGAACTCGAGCGACCTTAGCTCAAGCTTGATTTGAAATTAATTCGAGTTTTGTCGAATCGAATCAAATTTGTATCGAGTTTCTTAACGAGCTCGTCGAGCTAATTATTGTACTTTATATATATATTTTCAAGCAACTAATATACAAATTAATTAATATTTATCAATTTTAATATTATTTTTATTCATAAACTAGTATTTTATTCATTTTATAATAATATTTTAAATAAAAATAGCATTTATATGTAATAAATAAATATATCATATATCAAATTATGTACTAATATATATAAATTAGTTAACAAAATTATATTTCGAGCCAATTTCAAGTTAATTTCGAGCGAGTCGAATTTTGCTTCGAGCCCAAATATATCGAGTCAATGTCGAATCCAGTCGAATTTTTCTCGAGCGAGCCACGAGCTTTTTTGCCATCCCTAGACAAAAGCATTAAATTCAGGCCCAAGACCATGGAGAATGGCCAGTGTGATATCGTCATCAAAAATAGGTGCACCCACAAACGCAAGCTCATCAGAAATTCGACGAATCTTTTGAATGTACTCAGTACAAGAAGAAGTTCCTTTGGTGGTTGACTGGAGCTGTCTTTTGAGATCTATCAATTTGGCTCGAGAAGAGGAAGAAAAAGATTTTTGAAGATGATGCCAAAGCTCAGCCGCAGAGGTGTAAGAAAGCAATTGTGCATGTATGCTCTCTGTTAAAGACGACCTCAACCACCCCAAGAGAAGTTGATCTTACCTCGACCAAGGTAAGTATTCAGGGTTCATTTGGACTTGGCCATTGGTAGTATGAACTGTGGGGTTAGGCGGTGGGGAATTAAAAAAATAGGAGAGGTTATAACCATTGATGAGAGGTAGCATCTGAGCTTGCCATGTCAAGAAGTTATCTTGGTTTAGTTTTATTGGAGTAGGGATGGTGAGAGGTGTAATTTGAGGAGAAGAAGTGAAATTGGGAGGTATAGGTGGAAGAAAGGAAGAGTTTTGCGGAAGTTTATGAGGGATTTAGCCAACGAAGTAGGAAGTATTGGCCGGAATTGAGCCGACGAATTAGGTGGTACTAGCCGGAATGGAGCCAGCAAATTGAGAGAGACGAGTCGGAGTAGCACCAACGAATGGAGAATAGGTGGAAACAGTGGTCCCGCCAGAGAAAGGAGGAGTTGTCGCGCCAGAGAAAGAAGAAGTGGTGAACATCGTGTTTGGCTCTTATACCATGAAGGAATTTGTGAATTATTTGAAGAGAAAGTACGTACTGGTAAAGAGACAGAGAGAAGATAGAAATGTTGTAATGTATTATGATAACAATGTATCTGTTATAAAATATATTGTACTATATATAACTAGCGCAATCCTTTACCAAGAGGCTAATTACAGAGTATCACCTAACTAATTACGCACTAAAACCTATCTAGACCTGGTCCACGGCAGTTACTACATTGTAGAGACAATCTTGCAGTCATTTGTTCTTGTGTCTTGAATATGTTCAATAAATTTCTTTCTACTTTGGCATTTCAAGAGTGGTTCTACTATAATTATTATTTTTTTTTTTTTTGTACAATATAGGCAATTCTGCTGTGCAGGCTATCTCCTTATTGTTGGAGAAGGGAGTTCCAGAATCAAACATTATATTTCTTAATCTCATATCTGTAGGTTTACATCATCCTTATATTTTAAGTTTAATTGTATAGTACAAAATTCTCGTTTATTTTCATTATGTTCATTTTTCAAACTTATCTTAAATAAACAAGTTTTGTACATGTACTCATTAGTTTTGTCTTTTCCATTGCCTAGGCTCCTCAAGGAATAGACATGGTCTGTAAGAGGTATCCCAGAATAAAGATTGTTACTGCAGAGATTGAATTAGGATTAAATGAGAACTGCCATGTTATTCCTGGTATGGGTGATTTTGGCGATCGATATTTTGGCACTTATTAGGCGGTAGAAGTTGAGGTTTTAATTCTTAAGTTCCTTCTAAGTCATTGTTTAAAATTTGCAAAATTATTTGTCATTATATGCTAGCGTTGGAGTTTGGCCGGTTTCTTCAGTTTTCAAGTCCCATAGGTGTAGTTTATTTTCTTATTTTTCCCAATGTTATTGATTTTAGGCATATTTTTTAGGTTTAATACTTTATTGGTTTTTTTATGCTTTAACTTTTAACCAAACAGTTCTCTTCGAAAAAGGTAATTGGAAAATTAGGTAAACTTCTCATACTGCTGAGTAGAATCACATTTAGAATCAATAGAACGATAATTTATCACATTCGTTTTGCATGTATTAATTATACACATACGAAAGTTGAATGACTTGAAGAAGAATAATGTATAAAATCAGATCCTGGGCATTTGTGTAGACTGAATAGCAATTCATATGATTTTTCTTCATTAAACATTAACTACTGATTGAAAGAATGATTTCAGAGGTCAATAACATTATAAAGAAACTTTGCAACATGGGAAAAAAACAGAGAGAGAGAGACACACACACATAAAGTGATGCTTCAACGGCTGTGTGAGCTAGTGCAATTGGTATGCAAGTATACAACATTAGACAAAATGGTCATTTATCTAATAGGAGAGCATATTGGACGAGCACGCATCATTTGGAGCTTTCTTGCACAAATTAGTTTAAGCTTATAAGCTACCTACACTGAGAACTAATGTCCAACAATGAGCATGTTTTCACCAATAAAATAAATGAAAATTAAGGTGGTAGGAACAACATGCTTAAAGTTTGTTGAGTAGACATGCTTTTGCCCATTGGGAATTTTAATATTTTTATTTTGTTTAGTACCATAAGTTTGTTTAAACTCCCATATTTATAACATGATTGAAGTAAGAATAGGTAAAGCCAATGAAATAAGCATTCCTTTGATGAAGGTTACTTCAGCTATCACAGTACTTATAAACTAGAGAACATCATTCGCCGACGAATGGTTAAAATTGGCATTAACATATTACCAAAGTAAAATAAGAAACATATCACACTACTTCATTTTGTTAATTTTAAACTGAAACGTGAAGAACTAGATTAAAAGGAGGAATGATAGGAAATAATGAGTTCAATTGTAGCTTTACTTGACAAATAGTATAGCACAATTTCGAGTAACAAAAATTTCAGTTAAACTGGAGTATATTACTGCACATGAAATTATTTACACATGACAACTTTAGTGTAATCAATACTTCAGGCAGCTCTTTATTCGGGTATAGGATAGCTGCCACCACATGAAACATCCAAAAGCAATTGCTCCAAACTAGATTATCCATTTCAAAATACCCCAGATTATATTCAATTACAAAATAACCTCAATGTTAGCATGATTAGTAGACAACAATGTTCATGGTGGTTTTCTACATTGGAGAGTGTGTTTGCGCGCATTAGCAGTTCAAAGGTTTTTTTTTTCTTTTTCTATTTTCTTTTCCTCTTTTCTCTTGAACTAGACTCGAGACGTTGGATGCCTAATAATAACTACATATAATTGTCTTCTAAATATAACCTAACTGATATCTAGAAGTTCGTACAAAAAATTTCAACAAAAGAATATGAGAAATGACAGAGTCGACGAATGGGGTCCGTCCAATACGATCGTTTTAATATTTTTAAATTTCAAATGACCGATCTGAACCGTTTAATATGTTCTTCATATTGAAAACTTATAAGAAACCGATTTTTACAATTTTCTGAAATTTTTTTCTTTTTTTTTTTTTTGGTATTTTAGAAAATTGTTGTTGATGGATGATCCATAATTTATGGGAAAATTAGTCATGTACCCCTCTAATCTCAGCCAATTGGAAATATACCTCCCTAATCTTTAAATTTAGAAATACCCCCTCCAATCATCACTTCAATAGATATTTACCCTTTTTATCAATTCTCATGATTTTTAAATTTTACAAAATGAGTTTTATAAATTTTGGACAAGAATGCCCTCATCCCCTAATGTTTGAGCTTCCTGCCATTTCCTGTCCTGTAAAATGTAAAATGGGAACGAAGAAAGTGTCTTCAAGATATTACAAGATGCTTCGAAATGGGGCAAATTAATAGTAGCATACTGACAAAATTGGGTAGGATAGGAGTCGAATGTGAGGGGCAGAGCAGAAGCCTATAAGAAAGAATTGGGGAATTTCATTTTTTTTTTAAAGTTTTTGTTTTGGTGCACTGAATGTATTTTATGCAAAAGAGTCAAACTTTATGAGATTATTATGTAAGTTTCGTACTATTATCAAAAGAGTTTTGATTGCTTGAGGTTAGATTCTAAGATTGTCATTCATTGATTAATCATCAGTAAATAACGGAAAGCAAAAAATGTCCAAAAGTTTTTAACACAATCATGAACTTTTTTCCGATAGAAAGCAAAAAATAACATGAATTAGAGAGGAGAAATTATGGAGAAGCTTAAGCGTCAGGGCTAAGGGCATCACTGTCCGAAAGTTTCTAATCTGATTTTTCAAAATTAAAAAGTGATTATAAATAAGAAAAAGGGTAAATATCTATAGTGATGATGATTGGAGAGGGATATTTTTAAATTTAAAAATTAGAGGGGATATTTCCAATTGGCTGAGATTAGAGGGGTATAGGACTAATTTTCCAAATTATATCATGAATTTTTTAAAATAACAAAAAATAGTAAAAAATTCAAAAAAATGATTTCTTGTAAGTTTTCAATATGAAAAATATATTGAACAGCTTGAATCAGTCGTTTGAAATTTGAATGTGAGAACTATCCTATAGGACGGACCCATCCTTCGAATATGTTGGACACTAGTATTTCCCAAAGAATATTATAAAAAACAAATAAAAAAATAGAAGCAAGAAAAAGGATGCATAATTTATTTCACCTTGGTATTATCCTCTGCGGACGAGTGAAATACATATTAGTCCAACTATTCATAAATTTAGGTGCATCTTGACAAGTATGCAACATGACACATTAATGGTATATTGCAATTTAGTTTGACAGTTATGGGCTTAGGAACTGTACATTAGTGCTATTATTATGTCATGCTAAAAGATTTGAACTACTCTAATTTCACCTTAATATAAACGTAAGCATACATTATTTAACTAATATAAGAGAAGATCAACTTAAGAGATATTTCTGTTAAGTTTTAATTTGTCCCGTGTAAAGGGATGCCCAAAAAAAAAACAGAAGGATCAAAATGACAAAAGAATATGTTCTTAACTATTTCTAAGAATTCTAAATCAATTTTCCCATACAAGAAATTAATATTTTATTTTTCTTTCTTAACTTCTTCTGTTGTATTGAGAAGGCCGATCTCCTCCATTTGTTGTTCAACTGATACAAGACCTGTCTGTGCCAGAAACCTGTAACAAATAAAATGATGCAATGTAAAAGAATCATACCTCAAGTAGATAATGAAAGAGAAAACTAGTAAAACTGCTTTGTATTTGATACAGAAGTCTTGCAAATAATTGGGTATTTCATTTAAATCACATTGAACGGTTGCAAAAATGAATTTAGCTAAAAAAATAAAAACAACATTTTTCTTTTCAAGACCTTGACAGTAGCTGTCAAGAAGATAAAAGCAAAGAGTTATAGATTCAGTAAAGCTAATTTAATCCTCCATCATGCACTATGACTAAATTAAGTGCCTGTTTCATTCTTCCACTAAAAAAAACCAAAAACAAAGTTCGTGTTTCCAATCAGTGTTCTTTTCAGTCTCACGTTAATTCTTATGACCAAAAATTGTTAAATAGGTATTGTGAAACTAAAACTTTGTTTACTCTGAACACTCCACTTCAATAAATCGACAGTTGGGGGAGTGTTTCATTGTGTGCATGAGCGTTTGTTGTGTATGAGAGCGAGATAAAGAGACAGATTACCCACTAAGCAGAACAAAAAGCACCGCGCCAATGAAGACCAGAAATGTGACATGAGCAACAATGACGAAATCGCTAGAAGAAAATGCAAGAGCGAACATGGCTGTAAGAGAGACTCCTAATAATAGGAATATTACCTTCAGCACAAACCATGTCGGTCCCTATATATCAGGTGAAATATTAACACAAAAGCAATAAACAAAAGCAAATAGCAGCTATGGCATATCATCCAGGTAATTATAACCTATTGGTAAGTTGGCAAGCATTCTGGTAGCTAGCAAATATAATAAAAACAATCAGATAGGCTACAGACGCCTTTAGGTTCAACTGTAAGAGCCCTTTACCAGGAGATGTTTATATTATTATTTCAATGGATAAATTAATTGGCGGTATAGCCATCAGACTTCAATTCCATTTGTTTTTCATTTTTTTAGGTCCTGAAGTAATGTAGTAGACAGCCTGCAGTGATTAATAAATTGTTTATCTTTCCAAAAGGAGGTACTAGTTTGTGGTATTTTATGAACAAAATATGCTGGCAGCGGAGACTGAATAAAAAGTTAGCTGCAGAAACAGGAAGATGATTTATGAGTGGGAGTTACATTGACACCAGAAGCCAAGGCTCCCATGAAGACAGCTTTGGTAGAAGACATGTCTTTCAAGTCTTCTTTCCCCATTCAAACTAATTTACTGCAGTGAGATATTGAAGTCATCAATTAAAAAAAAGAGTAATCTGAAGCAGTAAGCATGAGGAGTGAGGAGGGAAAGAAACCTAGATAGCAAAGAGGAAGAGGTTGAGGGGTGGGGTTCAAATGTTCAATCGCTGCTGCTTTAATTTTAGAGTGGGAATTGGGAAAGGGGTCCGAACAGACCGTGTGCTCTCCTCTGTGCTCAGCGGGGTTGAGGGGTTGCGACGACCGAGAAGAGAAGAGGAGGGGCTCCTGCTTCTCTCTTGCTTCACTGGGGAGTGGGGACCAGAGCCGAGAGGGAGAGGGAGAGGAAGAGGAAGAGGAAGAGGGGAAGGGTTTTCTTTTTTCTTTTCAATCGGGGACGACCAGGACCAGGAGTGCTCTTGACTCGGGAATTGCTTTATGCACTCCCCGAATTTAGAGATCCACTCCCTCTTGACGAAAATACCCCTGGCGTCCAAACTAAATTGTGAATTAAAAGGTGTAAATTAGAGAAATGCAAAGGGTATTTTAGTCTACAAAAGAGTGGATCTCCAGTTTGGAGGCCTGCATAAAGCAATTCCCCTCTGACTCTTCTAATCAGTACTTTCACAGAAATATCTCCATTCTCCGACCGCAATCATGCAATATGACACCATAATGGCATATTTTTGCTATTTAGTTTGTCAGGTGTAGGCTCAGGAACTCTACATTAGTGCTATTAATTAATTATTATGTCATGGCATGCTGAAGCTCAAAGTTAATTTTGAACTGATCTAAAACCATATTAATATAAACTTCCATTCAATCCTATACTAAGAGAAGAGCAACTCACGAGCTAATTCTTCCGATTTCATTTTTCTTTCCTCAACTTCTTCTGTGGAGAAGCCGATCACTTCCATTTGTTGTTCAACTGATTAAGTCATTAAGACCTGTCTGTGCCAGAAATCCATTAAAAAAAAAAAATGCAATGTCAAGAAATTATACCTCCTGGTGGTGACAAATTTGGAAGGGATTCTTTTCTGTATCTAATCGGACGGGACGTAAGGTGCAAATAAAGTCGCCAGTTTTGCTTGTGTTTACTCTCAGTCACAAAAGGTTAAATTTGTTTAATTTATTAGTATTAGACTATTAGTATATTAAGGTGCTCATCAAAATTTCATTATTTTAACATGAGATTTCATTTCATTTCATTTCGTTGGAAAATTCACAATCAAAATAAACAGATTTTGTATCATTTGATTGGAATTTCCATATAATTAGATCCAACGAAATCCTATGAAATCTATTGATTTGAAATTAAAATGAAATGAAATCGTCCTCTTTGAGGTCAGCAGAGGGTATACCTTCGATCCGAACCGTCCGATCTAATGTTAACGATAACAACTTTTCTTAAGAAAGTTAAAAAGAAAGATTTGTTCCTGATTAATAACTTGCGTACTACTAGTATACCACAAAGTTAATCCCGATCGAATGAAATTTCCTTTCACTTAAATAAAAATATTATTTTCACTCTTTAATCGATAATACTTGAGGCATTATCCTGATCGAATAATTTCTTTTTTAAAACAAACTCGCTTACAAAATTTGTCCTTTTTCTTAATATTTTATTCCGTGTTTTTCATTTGTAACACACAAGCATCACATCAAGCTTGTCAAATCCGTTACAGTAACTACTATGTTTGCTTCTTGAAACGGAACAATATAGATTTTGGATTGCTTAGAAATATTAGAAATATGAAGAATAATTTTTTTTAGGAATAATTTTTTTCTAGACATCTAAACAAATTAGAAATAATGAGCGTTTGGATGGTGTGGGAAGAAGATGAATAAAAAAAGAAGTATTGGGAAGTGTGTAACTTTGTGAAGAGTTTGAATTGTTTATAATAAATTTGAGAGTAGAAAAAAGTTATACCTTATTTCTTCATCCATCCAAACACAGCCGAGAAGAATAATTTCTTCTTAGGAATAGCTTCTTCCTTGGAATAACATCTTCCAATAATTATATATACATAATTTCAACAAAAATTAGCTAAATACTAATAACTAAATGAAATTTTTGTGCTATTTAATTAATACTTTATTTAATATTAAAATAATTATTTTTAATAATTTATTTAAATTAATATCAATTTGCTTATTCCTAACTCACCTTCCAAACAACATTTCTTATTTCCGGAATAACATCTTTTCACTATTCCCAAAATTACACACTTCTCAATATTTTCTTCCTAAAATTCTTATTCCCATGCCATCCAAACGGCCATATAAGTTTATATTTTGCTTGTAAATATATATATAGGATTGCTAAAATGCTATGCATAGCACGGATGTTCTTCGTGCTACGGATTCGTTCTTGAATTTCATGCTTCAAACAACCGATCCGAACCGTTCATTATCTTATTCATATTAAAATCTCATTAGAAACCAAATGTTACATTTTTTTTGAATTTTTTTTACTATTTTTCTCAGATTTTTTAAAATACTTAATCTAATAAATTCTGGACCCTTCAATAATAGTGATTTTCAAAAATCTGAGAAAAATAGTAAAAAAATTCAAAAAAAATATAAAATTTGATTTCTAATAAGATTTCAATATGTAGAAGATAATGAATGATTTGGATCGGTTGTTTGAAGCATGAAATGCAAGAACGAATCCGTAGCACGAAGGGCATCCGTGCTATGCATAGCATTTTAGCAATCCTCACAATATATAAACACGTTCGATAGAAGAACAACAAAAAGACTTTTTATCTTCCTATATCAAATATAAATAACTTGCAAACGAGATGAAATTAAAAGATTAAATTAATAACTTTTAGTCTATAATATGCAAATAATTTAATTAATATATATTTTTTAGTTCTTCGATTTATTATTATTATCTTTTTGTAATACTGGATACGACAATACGTGTTGGCACTTGGCAGTGATTTGTCTCCGATCCGACTTTTCTGTATTATGCTCGTTTCGGCCGGAATCAATTAGCATTCGACTCGGAAGTCGGAACGTAACTAAACATTTGTGTTTCCTTCTTCATAGATTACTCTATCGGTCTATTCGGCACCCAAATTTGGTAAATTTATCTTATTTAAGGGCTGAACCCATTCCATTACCATAATTGATCGCGCTTCTCTTTCTGTCTCAAACACACACTCCTCAGGCTCAGACCTCAATTCATTCATTCATTGATTCATTAATGGCGCCCCTTCTCTCCTTCCATCCCCACCAAACCCTAATTCCAACCTCCTCTCTCCTCTCCACTCGCCCAATCCAAATCCAATCTCGCCTCCACTTCCTCGCCCGCCCCGTGCTTCTCTCTCGGGCCACCCTCTCTACTCGCCTCTGCTCCACTCACTTCCACCACCAGCTAGAGGACCTTCTCGGCCGCGCCGATGGGTTTCTCTACTCCATCGCCGACGCCGCCGTCGCGGCGCAAGATCCCAAGCCTAACGCCGACTGGTTCTCCGGCATCGCCAGCTACATGGAGCTCATTCTCAAGGTTGTTATTGTTCTCGAGGATTGAGATGTGAAATACGCTTATTTAGTTTCTTGTGAATGACAATGATATGTTTTATCAATCAAATCGCTACCAACTATCAGGGTTTTAGGGTTTAACAACCAATTTGCCACATTGAAATCAGGTTCGTTAGTAACTTTATATTTTACACTGAAGGACTTTTCCTTATGCACTGTACCTTTACCCTTGATTTTGAAATCATGCGTACTCCTCTAAATCAACTCAATATCTAAGTATGGTTGTTACTTGTTAGAATAGGGCTTTGTATGCACCTGGTAAAAATGCACAAGTTGTCCCTCTTCCTTACTGTGCTAAGTTCAAGATTGGATAAGGAAGTTTAGTTTGGTTGCCTGTTGAGTTAAAATGTTGCGGAGAGAAGTATGGTCTTGTAGATCATATGAAACTTCTCCTGGTATATGTTGCGGAAATTTTGGTAAACTCATTGCGATTAGTATAGCATTTTAAAATTTTGCCTTCTGATTTTCTGTTCAGATATTAAAAGATGGTTTGTCAACACTACATGTTCCTTATGCATATGGCTTTGCAATAATTCTCCTCACAGTCCTAGTAAAGGCTGCCACTTTTCCTCTGACAAAGAAGCAGGTGATGTCCTGTTCAATTATTTTGACCATATTCTGTTGTCTTATAGTTTTGACCAAAATTGTTCACCTTAAATGTTTGAACTTTATTTTTTGATGTAGGTGGAGTCAGCATTAGCAGTGCGCACACTGCAACCACAAGTCAAGGCTATCCAACAGCAATATGCTGGTGATCAGGTATGACTGAATGTATCAGTCTGATACATTCTTATATGTTACTGACACACACATATCGAGGAGTACCATATGTATTGCTTGTATGGGTCTTACTGTTTTATATCACTCTATTAGTTAATTGAAATTAAATCAATTTGGTTAATTTTCTTGTGTATTTGTTGATTTATCAGGAGAGGATACAGCTAGAGACAGCTCGATTGTACAAGTTGGCTGGCATAAACCCTTTAGCAGGTACATGAGTTGTTAACTTAATTTTGATGATTCTGCCTCTTTGAATTAGGGGTCATAATTCTTATTAAACATACAGAAGGGTCATTATTATGTTCTGGAAATTTCAATTTATTTATAAGTTGCAATATGATAATGGTTTTTATTTTATCAGGTTGCTTTCCGACTCTCCTCACAGTGCCAATTTGGATAGGGCTGTACAGAGCTCTCTCAAATGTAGCCAATGAGGTATACTACTTGCTTCCATTTCTTATGGCATGCTATCTTTCTTAGTTTACTTTAATCTATTCAACTTATATTTTGAACTTTTTGACAAAAATTCTAGGGGCTTCTTTCTGAAGGTTTTTTTTGGATTCCTTCTTTGGCTGGTCCAACCACAATAGCAGCTCGTCAAAGTGGAACCGGAATATCTTGGCTTTTTCCTTTTAAAGTAAGCGCACACATTTATTTTCCTCTCTTTACCTTCTGATTTTTGTTTAGACAAATTAATAGTGCAAAGAGTTATGGCTTGTGAAATTCATAAAGTTCAATTGTTGAACTAAGCAGTATATACAAATAAACTTATGAAAGATTGCCTCTGTAAGTGTACTAACTTATAATATTACAAATAAACTTACTAAACATTACATCCGTAAGTGTGCTAACCTAATATAATTCCCTGTATATGACAGGTAAATAAGATTCACAAATAGAGCTAGGTAACTTATTGGTGATTAATGAGTTGTGATTTTGTTCTTTTACCAGGACGGTGAGCCTCCTCTTGGATGGTCAGACACATTAGCGTACCTTGTTCTGCCAGTTCTTTTGGTTATAACACAGTATATTTCAACTCAGATCTTACAAGGATCACAATCACAGGTGACTTTATATCTTAATTTTGTTTCTGGCTTTTCTAATTATCATAATATAAGCTTCCTGGAATCCAAGTATTAAAAAGCCTCTCTAAAATATGGAAAATCCCACAGAAACTTTTCTTACCCATGAACTTTGGCAACAGATCTCCATTCATTTTATCGCACTTGTGGTAGGGGAAGGTGGATTTGACACACTTCCAAGGCCTGTGGAATATCTTTTATTCTTACCCATCACTTCTCTAGGTTAAGAAATTGAACCCCTCCTTTCTTATCCTGTTAGAATAGAGAGGAATTTAATTGCAAGATTGGTGTAGGGACAGGAAGGTAATATAATTGCAAGATTTTGTCTTCGTTCCCTCACTTCCACCTTTTTCTATTCCATCATCATATCATATTCCACAGAATTTTAAATGTATACAGCTGCTATTTTCACTCTATTCCATCCTTTCCAACCTCTGCCAGGTACACAAAATATTTTTGAAAATGTCCTAACTATCCTCTTTCATGATCTGCTTAGAGATATGCTGCGATAGAGGGGTCATTGAGCACCATTGGCAGTGCTGGATTACTCAGGATTTATTTTACAATTTTACACATGATATATCTTGTGTTTTTTCTGGTATACATCACTTGCCTAGTTTTGGTGGAAAATATGTACATGATATTGACATTTTGCAAGAGCTGTTGGTGAACAAGAGCCTTAATAAGGTATATTTGTATTTTGTTGCTGAACTTTTTATTTATATTTTCATTTGTAGAGTAATGATCCAAGCCAACAAAGTGCTCAAACAATAACAAAATTTCTTCCATTGTTGCTTGGATATTTCGCACTATCAGTTCCTTCTGGCCTGAGTCTTTATTGGTGAGAAGGTGTTCTCCTATTTCAACCAATTTTTTTCATGCACTTATGTATTCCCATCATGTTTTTAAACATATATGGATACTTAGGATGTGAGTTTGACCTAACTGTAAATGTCCTTTAGGACCCAAAATATGTGAAGACTGTCCAAACTTTCCCATTGCTGCTTCCAGTGTGGCAATGACCAAGAAGGGATAATTTGGCAAGTTCTAAGAAAATGCAGGAGGTCGCATAACTGTCTTGGGATGTTTAGGTTTTTTCTTTCTATGTTTAAGGATTCATATACTCCATGGACAGCGAAAATGCCAACCAACTGAATGGTTAGGATGGATGCGAGTTTTAAACCTTTTTGCATTAATCTAGGTTAATTGGTATATTATAATTTTCTCTAGAGGCATTTGTGAATTGTTACTTTAATATCTGGGGCTTTATAGGGTATCTGATTTCTGTTCCTTCTGATACATAGCATCATTGTTCTTTCTTTGTTGACTGATGTAAATAATTTCATTTTACATTTTAGGCTTACAAATAATATTTTGAGCACAGCCCAACAAATATGGCTACAAAAACATGGAGGTGCAAAGAATCCTGTAAAAGAATACATTGAAAAGGTTTCTAGAGATGAACAAATGCCAACAATAGATATTTTGAAACCTCAAATTGAAGAATTAGACTCCAGTCAGGATGGAGTGGGCCGCGGTGAAAGGTGAGCACTGAAATGTTTCATTTATCTTATTATTTAAGATTTTTATTGTGTTAGGTTGTTATTATGGTGCGTTTTCTTTTGTTTTGAGGGCAATATTCCATGTGCAAGAGAAGGATGTGCCTCCTTTTTTTTTTTGGTTCTTTTGTTGAAGAAAACTAGGCTTCACCTAATTTGGTATATGCCCCTTGATAAAATTTGTACATTCTTGGACATTGTCAATATTATCTTTCATGTACTGTGCAGTACAGAAAAGTATAAATTGGATGCTCAAATTATTATTGCTCTCTCTTTTGTTGAGAAGAGGTGTTTTGCTTGTGTACCTTATTAATCACTGTTTACCTCAATGAATTACAATGCAAGGACACTGATTAGTGGTTTGGACCATTTTCTTATATAGCTGGGAAAGTCGGGATCTTGCTGTCAAATGTTTTGCAGGGGGAGCATACGATTTACTACTAAAGTTGCAGCTTTACATTTAAGGCAAAATATCTTGATTTTTTGTTAGGGGGCATACTGAATTTCCTGTTTTTAACATTTTTTTGGCTCTCATGTGCAGATTTAAGCAAATAAAAGGGGAAGAGGAAAGGAGAAAGAAGCCAAAAATGGAACCTGATATGCGTGGTCAAAGGTAACTTTACCTGTTATATCGATTGAACCTGAGATGATCTTAACTCAACCTGTTAGTAGTGGTTTTTTCTTACTTTTATAGTAAATGTTTTATTAGGTTTAAACAGATAAAGGAGGAGGAGGAAAGGAGGAGAAAGGCAAGGGAGGAAGAAAGGGAGAGACAGAAAGAGATAGAAAAAGAATCAGTTACTATCGTTGAAGAAAAATCAAACCATGAAGAGTTAATAGAAGATGAAAGAGATGATATGCCTTTTTCTCTCAATGGAGGGCTTAATCGTAGCTCTGACGAATCAGTTACAGATGACACAAATGAAAATGGTAACTCAGTTATCTCCAAATATGGATTTGTTTGCTCAATGTAACACCTTTGCGATCATTGTCTGTTAGTTTCATGGATTAAAGTCTTTGATAAATATTTGTTGTGAACTAACATTACAGATTATGAAACTTTAGCAAATAAGCAGGTTACTTGCTCATTTTGTAAATTGTCATTCATTTAATTCAGGTGGAAGTAGCTGAAACTTCACTGCCCATTCTTGGTTCTAAGGACGAAAGAAACAGAGGCGTTTTCATCATTGGATGAATGAATTTTGTCTGTTCTATTATCTCAGATTATCCAATCAAATAGGGATGATTGCTTTGTACAAAGATGGATATTTGAAGTGCCATATATGGCCCACATTAGATAGACATAGATAGACTGACAAATTTTGTAGTGCTTTCTGCTATACGTCGTACCAATTTTATGTACTTAAATTGATGATGTTTTGTCCGATAGTTTCATTTAGTAGGGATGCAACATTTTCTATTTTCTCCAAGTCTCGTTTTTTCAATCTAAAGTTTCGATGCTAGAAAATGAGATGCCTTTTTTTTTTTTGTGTGATTGATGCGCTATCGTTTAGTATTTCTGTTATCATTATTCCTCTTCGGTTGATGCGCTATAATTAGGTCAGCAATTTAAAATATATTATGCCCCCTTCCTCTGGAGGGCCTTCGACTGCTTGAGGGTGTGTACATTTTTATATTATTTATTTGAAATGTCTTCACAATGTACTGGATAGCCTCCTCCAGAGTAGCTTTTGCTTTGAGGATGTGCTTTTTTTGGTTTTGTTTTGTTTTGAGGATAGCCTCGGCGTAGCCTTGCCCGTCCTTGAAGGACACACGTAGCATTTGATAGGCCATTAAGCATTAAATCAACGATCACAAGTTATGCCCATAAAGCTCTGACATATTGGCTTCCTTAGGCGCAGTCTATGAGATGTATCTTAATATTATAGAATAAAATATCATCCAATATAAATTATGAATAAAGTAAACCGATACTGATATATTCCACATTATGGATTATACCAAGTTTAAAATGATAGCAACAATGGTTGACAAGTGGCCTGTTATACTAATAACAATTCTCTTTCTCTTTGTCAGCTAAAGTGTTCCTCTAGTACAACCCCAATACATGAGAAGACTAAATCGACAACTACCCAATGAAGATCGGGAAGATAAGCTACTCATGCTCGGGACGACATTATGCCTTGTGTGCTTCAATAATCTCAGGAAACCATTGTTGCAAAACTTCATAGGGCAAATCTGCCCCTTTGCCACTCTCCAGGAGCGGACCATATTTCTCCAGGAAGCTCGGGTTTGGCACAAATAATTGCTGTTTATTTTCCAATTCAGTAGAGTTCCACTTTGTAACACTCACTACAAATTCAAACAATACGCAGCCATCTTTGACATACCGCGAGGAATCTAGTTTTATTTTCGGCTTAAATTTCATATAAAGAGCATCATTCTGCTCATGATATACCCAGTTTCTCTTTGCAACCTCAGAAGTTCTTCCACTTGAATCGATTAGTCTCAATTGAATAGTTTGTTTCAGTGAGATGGTTGTCTCAGTGAGAAGTGTGATGCGAAATATTGCACCTTCAGGCCAAGAACATACTGTTGGGTAGTAAGAGACAGCCCAGCGGTTACCAGCCAGATCAAACATGGCACATTCGATTTGGAAACCAACCGAAGAGAGCGGAATTTGCGGGTAAGGATTAATTTTGGCACGGAAGACGGTGGTGAATGTCGGCATTTCACATATCTTATTCGTTTCCGTCTCAACAGTGCTTTTCATCTAACATGACAGTGGAGTCAAATTGTTAGTATGGAAATTTTTTAAATAGTGTACTGATCGTTCCTGTCTGCTTGTAATTCTGTCCTAATTTTCATCTTTGCATGTTATGTTTCAAGTTTTAGTTTTGGGGACCAAAATCATAAACTAATTAAGGGGCACCCGAAAGTACTGAGTTAATTTATTTCATTTTCTGTTTGTCGTTACATACAGTATATATGCTTCAATTTCCGAACCACAATTCCGACGCAGCCCATTATGAAATTCAAGGCAGTTAATTTGGTCAACCAGGGAAACAGGAAGAGGGCTGGACTCTTAAACCAACGTAATAAATAGAAGGTACTTCTTCCGTTTGTTTTTCTTTATATATATATACACTTCATGCCTCCACTTGTTCTGTATTAATTTCTGTAGAAGACCTAAGTATATACTTTTAAACACAAAAAAATATATATCTATATATTTACGAGGAATAAAAAGGAGGGCAGGTCAAAAGGAGACGGTATCAGGTAAGGGTGCCTAACGTGAATAAAAAAGAGGGCAGGTCAAAAGGAGACGGTATCAGGTAGGGGTGCCTAACGTGGTTAACGACCACGGTTTCACCCGTACCGTTATTGTGCCACTTAAAAACGATACGAAATCGGTATGCCATTTACCGTTCCACTTTAGAAATTACACATAAAACGGTTTGAAATGAGATTGAAACGGTCTAAACGGTACAACCAATGCCACATACCGTTTCGTTTAGAAAACGGTATAAAATTTCATGCCACAAACCGTTTCATTTAATATAAACAAAACGGCATAACGTCAAAAACGCTGCCGTTGACACCCATAGTATCAGGTTTAAAATTAATACGCAAATTAAAAAAGAACAAGCAGTTAACAACAATGTTATTACTTTGAAAATGAAAATACAAAACTCATGAATTTTTAGTGCATCGATTAAATAGCCTCTTTTGTACAGGGATCCACGTTAATTTTCTGCTCGGTCCTACTTAATAATATTTCAAAGAAAAAATATATATATAAAAAAAAAGAAAAGTCCTTGTTATATGCATCAAAGCAGCTTGCTTCTTGTTGTTGGTAATTTTACCTTCTGTTTCTACAATTTGTTCACAATGACAAGTTAACTATTGTCTATGGACTATAAAAGTTACCTTGGATGCTGTAGAGGATGAAAGACCCATTGAGCATAAATTTCTTATGAATTGAGGGCTTGAAGCAAACTAAATTGTTGAGAATGTTAAAAGTGTTTTTATTTCACTTAAATATATTATTAAGTGTTTAGAGATCCAGGAGGTTTTTATAAGCATCATATTAGGCATTGGCAAAGAGCTAATAACAAAATCTCTAATTTAATAGCCATGTTCAAAAGGAAAGTAATATTATTATAGTCTATAGACACGACGCATATTTGTGGAATTGTGGTTTTAGATGTCTTTTTTTACATAAATATTTTTGTTATCTCAAAAGAGCAGCTTGGGCTTGGCTGATAATAGAAGTGCAACATACGTCCATTCATCCCCAGAAACTCTAATTAAAATCATACTAGTTTGATGTAATAAGAAATTATAAATTTCTAAGGTTCCGTTTGGATGACTTCTTCCAAAATAAGGAATAAGGAATAACCACTTTTTACCAATAAATTTATTTCTAACCATCCAAACTCTTCACAAAAGTTACACACTTCCCAATAAATTTACCCCTTCCCAATAAATTTCTTCCCTTCTTCCTTCTTCCTATCTTATTCTCAACGCATCCAAACGGAGCCTATAATAGAAGATAAAATTTGAGTTGATGTAGCTGATTAATAAATCTAAATATTACACTTTAATGTGCACATTATTAAATTAATAGAATGAATAGCTCGCAGAAGATACAATTAATGCTATTGCAAACTAAATAAATAAATAAACTTCTACGGAGATCCTATTATTCGAGTGTGACATAGTTAGGTAGTTCATAAACTGACGAAAATAAAATATTCCTACAATTAGAAAATAGAGAAATGTATGATGAAAATAGAAGACAGCTAATTATATATGTTGTGCTGATTTATCTCCATCGATGATACTGAAACAAACGCGTAGTCTAAAAAAGATGGAGATGCCCGTTATTATTTTTATTCCCGTAATCTGTTTCCATCATTTCCTTATGACTCCACGTTCATAATTCTAAGTATTTTCTCAAATCTCTTCTCAAATAGGATTGATCATGTTTCATTCAGGTGAGTTAAACAATTAATTAAACTTAACAAAAAGAGATAAATAACAAAGAAGATAAAAAACGCTTGAAATTGGCAATGAACAAATTCGTTGATGTGGAAAATTTTTAGTTTCTATATCTGCCCTTTTCATTACAATGCCTCATATATATATACATCTGCAACCCTAGATATCTTTCTAAATACCACACATATGCTTATGTCCTATTACAATATTACATTCCTAAACAACACTTTCTCAAACATATCCTCTGATTCGTTCATACTCCCCCTCAAGTTGGTGCATGCAAATTACAAATGCCCAACTTGTCCAACAGATAGTGAAATTGCTATTTTCCCAATGCTTTGGTAAAGATATCAGCCAACTGCTCGGACGATCGAACATACTGAGTTGCAACACACCCATCTTTGACCCGATCACGCACAAAATGACAATCCAATTCTATATGCTTCGTTCTCTCATGAAACACTGGATTGGTGGCAATATGCAGGGCTGCTTGGCTATCACAATACAGATTCATTGGCATTTTATGTGTTACACCTAATGAGTCAAGTAATGATTTTAACCAAACCAACTCACAAGTTGCATTAGCCATTGATCGATATTCAGCCTCAGCGGAAGATCGTGACACCGTAGGCTGTTTCTTGATTTTCCAAGAGACAGGAGATCCACCAAGCATCACAAAATAATCCGTTAACGATCGTCGAGTTTTTGGACAACTCGCCCAATCGGAATCACAATATCCATTCAACTGCAGCTCACTGTCGGCACGAAGAAGAATACCTTGACCTGGATTTCCTTTTAAATATCTCATGACTCTCAGTGCTGCATCATAGTGTGGCACAAGTGGTTCATGCATAAATTGAGCCAAAATGTGGACTGAATAACTCAATTCTGGTCTTGTTATCGTCAGATAAATAAGGCGACCTATCAATCGCCTATATTTCTCAGGATCCTGCAGCTTCGCACCAGTCAATTCTGCTAGCCGATGATTCTGTTCAAGAGGAGTTGCTGTTGGTTTCGCCCCCAACAGGCCACACTCATCAAGCATATCCAGCACATATTTGCGTTGAGATAGAAAAAGACCAGTTGGTCCTCTAGCTATTTCTATTCCCAAAAAATATTTGAGCACTCCTAAATCCTTCATATGAAATACCTCACTCATGTATGTCTTGAAATTCTGAATTGCACCAGTGTCATTCCCTGCAACAATAAGATCATCAACATAGATCAAGATGGCAACAAAGGCATCGTCCTTGCGCCATGTGAAAAGGGAATAATCTGCTTTGGACTGAATAAACCCGTATGTTTCCAGTGCAGCAGTCAACTTGGAAAACCACATACGCGGAGCTTGTCTCAATCCATAAATTGACTTGCGAAGACGACACACTTTTTCAGGTTGCGAATGGGCAAAGCCTGGTGGCAAACACATATACACTTCCTCATTTAGATCACCATGCAAGAAAGCATTGTGCACATCCATCTGGTGCAGTTCCCACTTTCTTAATATTGCCACTGCTAGAAAAGTTCTAACACTCACCATTTTTGCAACGGGAGCGAAAGTTTCTGTATAGTCCACACCGTGCACTTGACGATTTCCAAGAGCAACTAGGCGTGCTTTGTACCTCTCAACTCGTCCATGTGCATGATACTTGACCCGATAGACCCATTTGCATCCTATTGCAACCTTGTTGGGTGGCAGATCCTCCAAAGTCCATGTTGCATTTCTTTCAAGTGCATCAATCTCAGTTTTCATTGCTTCACACCAATTTTTATCTTTTACTGCCTCACCAAAATGATTTGGTTCTTTCTCCTTTGCAACTGCAGCCAAGTATACCTTGTGTGCTCTAGAAAATCTGTTGCATGTCACATATCTATCTATAGGATAAGCTGTACTGGACCGACAACTAGTTCTGGATCTGTCTTCATGTGGTTCTACACGTGCAGTATAGCATATGTAATCCTGCAAATGTGCAGGTGATTTTCTGACTCGCTGCTCACGCACCGACACAGGATGTTGTGCGCCATCTACTTCATTTTATGCTTCCACTACATCATTTCGCTGCATCCCAACTTCATGTTGTGGGTCAGATGCTGCACCATCATTTTCAATTTCATTCTGCTGATGGTCTGCATTTGGATTTATCACTGCAGCATGATGGTTCTCCATTGCAATATTATCGCTCCCCCTTTCCATCAGCACATCAGTCTCCTCATTGCACACATCGCTTATCTCATTCATTACATTGTCACTCACTGAACCTGCTGCTTGTGCTTGATCAATTTCAGCAAAAGGAAAAATATTTTCATCAAAAATCACATCACTTGACACAATAAAATTTCTTGTCTCCAAATCATATACTCTCCAACCCTTTTTACCAAACGGATATCCAATAAATACACATTTCTTGTTCCTTGATTCAAATTTATCTGAACTAGTTGACTTATGGGACACATAGCACAAACATCCAAACACCCGAACAGGGTTGTATGAGGGTGGTTTTCCAAACAACAGTTCGTAAGGTGTTCTATTCTCTAAAACTCTTGTAGGTGTTCGATTGATCAAATATGCAGCAGTAAGGATGCATTCATCCCAGAATTCTATGGGCAGATGTGCTTGAAATCTGAGTGCACGTGCCACATTGAGAATATGCCGATGTTTTCTTTCTACACGACTATTCTGTTGTAGTGTATAGACACATGAGGTTTGATGCAATATCCCATGTTCAGCATAAAACTCCTTAACACTACCAGTTTTAAACTCAAGGCCATTATCACTTCTCACACATTTTACACATTTTCCAAACTGATTCTTCACCATTTTACAAAATGATATCAACAACTTTGAAGTCTCTTTCTTTTCTGTCATCAAGTATATCCATACAGCTCTAGAATAATCATCAACTATGGTAAAAAAATAATGAGCCCCACAATGCGATCTCATTTGATATGGACCCCAAATGTCACAATGTATCAACTCAAATGGTTCAACAGCTTTATTAATACTGATAGGAAATACATCTCTAGTTTGTTTAGCTTGCAAACAAATATCACATATTGTCATTGAATCACAATTATCATTTCTAACACCAGGAAAGAGCAAAGTTGTTTGAGTAGAAGGATGTCTCATCCGTCTATGCCATAGCAAGTAATCTTCACTCTTGCTCACATGACTCGCCCTTGCTGATGCCATTGAATGATAAAAATAGATTTCGTCCCTCATTTCACCCACACCAATCAGCATCTTCGAAATGCAATCCTGTACAACACACAGTTCATTAGTAAATGTAACAAAACATCTATTGTCTTTGATCAATTTACTAAGTGAAATGAGGTTGCAATTCAAGCATGGTACATATAGCACTCTTTTAAGCACAACTCCTCCTTCAAGTTTTACTATCCCTTCTTGCTTAGCCATAGTTTGTTTTCCATTTGGAAGTATAACTGTTGTAGAATTCACTGGATATACATCTTGCAAGCAATCAATATCACCCGTCATATGATGTGATGCCCCACTGTCAAGAAGCCATTTTGTGTCAGAAAATTTACCTTGCAGTTTCTCATCTCCACCAGTTGAACTTGCGACATTAGAGCTATTAAGTATGGCCACAATTTGTTTCATTTGAGCTTCTGTCAATCCTGGTATTTTCTGCTGTGACACATCACCAGTAAAGCCCTGAGACTCGGTCCCACTGTGTCCTTGCACAGCATGTGCGGAAATTCTACCACGGCCCCTGCTTCTTCCACCACCTCGACCGCCTCGCACACCACGTCCTCCACGACCCCAGCCTTCTGGGTACCCAATAATCTCAGAGCAACGAGAAATATCATGACCTGGTTTGCTACAGTGAGTACACACAGGTTTCTCATTCAAACCTCCTCTCTGTTGATTCAGCTCTGGTTTATTGAGACGCACAGCAAAACCCACTGCTTCATTCTTCTCATCTCGGCTTCTTACAACCGATCTATGCCTTTCTTCCTGCACAACCATTGAATACACTTTACTCAGAGAAGGCAGTGGATCCATACCTAGAATGTGTGTTCTGACATTTCCAAACACTGAGTCGTCAAGGCCCATAAGAAATTGATGGATCTTCTCTTCTTCTCTTTCCTTCACCAGCCTGACTGTTACATTGCACGTGCAACCGTGACACACACAAGATGGAACAGGAGAATGATTGCTCAGTTCATCCCACATCCCTTTGAGACGTGTGTAATATATCACAACTGGCTGCCCATGCTGCTTTGCTGCAGCGATCTCCGCTTTCAATTGATGAATGCGCGGAGCATTGCCAACAGAGAATCGCTCCCTCAAATCATCCCACATCTCTTTGACTGTTTCACAATATGCCACACTTGGCTGAAGAGAGAGATCAATTGAATTAAAAATCCAAGAAACCATCATTGAATTGCATGTTCCCCACAAACCATGCTCCACGGTTCCTGATTCTGGTTCAATAACTGTACCATCAACAAAACCCAGCTTGTTCTTTGCCCTTAGAGCATTTTTCATGGCCTTAACCCACATATCATAGTTATCACCTTTCAAAATGCATGAACTAATCATCATACCCGGATTGTCACCAGAGTTCAAATAAAAAGGGGAAGAGTTATCAATAACCCTTCTGATAATCGTCTCACCAGTGATCTTTTCATCCTTGATTTCCTTATTGTCGTCACCCATTTGAACAAACAATAATACAGAATCGTTGTGGAAGAAAATTGGTTTAGAATTGTGGTGGCATCAGAAACCTGGCGGCTCTGGTACCATGAACAAATTCGTTGATGTGGAAAATTTTTAGTTTCTATATCTGCCCTTTTCATTACAATGCCTCAGATATATATACATCTGCAACCCTAGATATCTTTCTAAATACCACACATATGCTTATGTCCTATTACAATATTACATTCCTAAACAACACTTTCTCAAACATATCCTCTGATTCGTTCATAGGCAAAGGTTCACATAACAAAATGGACCAAATATCATTCTATATAATTTAATTAATTGAAATGGTAACATGGCGAAAGCTATAATTTCCTGAAAGGAGGTTCTATTTACTAGTTTCTTCTTTCACTATCTAACTTAGCTAATAGGTCTTTCAGTAAGAAAGGACAGCTTTCCATGAGATGGCTGAATCCATCTGATGCTATTACAGCTTGCAATTTCTCCCTAGATGCCACGAAATCTAAACAGATCTCCTTCAACTGCTCGCAGTTGTGCTGCTCCGCCAACACCAAGGTAGTTGCGGCCGTCTCAACATCAAGGCTAGCACTTAATTTCTCCTCACAAATCAGTTTCAGCCTATCCAAACTGTACCGATCAGCAGCTACCAGTAAATGCTGAGCCATTTCAAATGATAACTCCTCCTGAAGAGCAACATTGTCAGTGTACACAAATTGAAGCATCAGTCTAAAAATATCTGGCTTCACATCTTCAATCTTTATGCAATCAGATTTGCTGTCGATCATCGGGCCGAAAAATTGTGCCCTGAAAACTGGTGAGCGCAATGCTACCACTTCTTTGTGTGCAGTGGTCATTTCTTCGCTCACTTGGAATGCCACGTCAGCCCCTTCTCCAGACTCCCAAAGTTGGATGAAATGCGCATATTTGGCAGACAAGGAGAAGTCCGATGCGGGAACCAGAATTATTTTACTTGTCGCGTCCACACAAAATGTTTACCAATTGACAATTGAACATTGCACTTAAGCATGAAGGACTCGTCTACCAGATACTTTGACTCGAATTCTGACCACCTCATGAGCAGTGGCGGATCTAGCAAAAATATTTAGGTGGGGCTGAGTGCTCTTATGAATCATTTGATCGAACGGTTTTTCTTCTTCTGTTCTTCAGCCCCACCTTTGAGTGCTCTAATGGCTGAAAAAATTCATTGAGGCTAAAGAGGGGCTTCAGGGCTCGACGGCGGTAGGTGGGGCTCTAGCCCCACCCGCCCCACCACTGGATCCGCCCCTGCTAATGAGATGTTCTATGCAAACAACATCTCCCTGTTTTAAAAAGATTTCCACTTGACTTACAAACTATCGGAACTCCCTCTGAATATCTCTCACTTTGCTCAATCAGGCTGAATTCAACTTCTAAATGCATTGACGTTGTGGCCTCTGTCATTAGTGAGACATATAGCGTCATAATTAAGTACGTTGGATGCGGAGAAACTGACGGCCCCAACGGTGACCAGCAAGGTCGAATGTTGTAAGTTGTAACCACCGGCTGATTGTTTTTTGGTGGGGCACGTCTGATTAGGGAGAAGCCAATAATCTTGAGAGAAGATGATTTGGTGGATGTCTCCATTTGGCACACCATGTCAGATTCCTTACTGACCATACTCTATTGTTATGTCCATAAATTTGTAATAAGAAAAAAAAAAGTTAGTACAAAATAATGATGATGTTGATTCGGAATTGTTTGCAAGGTAACATCTCAGCTAATTTTTTTTTTTTGACATTTTTTTGTTACGAAGTTCTTCTAATGACACATGTTCATCAGCAGGGATGTGGGACCTAGGGAAGGTAGAGGAAGATTTGGATTTCATTTTTCCCTGGTTGAAACTTGGAACTCCATAAATTAAAACAAGACATATTTGAGCATTTGAAATAGAAGAAAACCGACCTCTTGCAAAATTTAAAAAAGTCTTCAAGCTATTCCCGGAGAGAGAGAGAGAGAGAGAGGAGAAAAAAGAGTAGCAGTTTGCTCATAAGTTTGATTGTAAGATGGGGAAAAAAGTATAAACTTGGCACGATAATTTAATTAATAGGAGGCTAAGTATAGAATTAATCTTAAGATAGATAAAAATAAAATTTACAAAGAACTTTTTAAATCCGCATCCGTATAAATTTCGAGGATTTAACACAACAGTGTTGTCTCTTTGTTTTCCTCATTCCTACTCTCTCTCTCTCTATATATATATATATATACACACACCATCTTTCAGCCTCCGTTTGGATGCGTTGAGAAGAAGTGGGAAGAAGGAAGAAGGGAAGAAAAAAAAATTATAAACAATCCAAACTCTTCACAAAGTTACACACTTTCCAATATTTCTTCCCTTCTTTCCTTCTTCTCACACCTATCCAAATGAAGTCTTCTATCTTATTTCCTACTTTTGTCCTTCTGCATTACTTTTATTCCCAGTATCTTATTTCCTTTTTAGCCACTTCCTAAAATTAAAATGTAAGCTTTAAATTAATAAGAGGATTAAGGAAAGAAGTATTAAAAAGTGTGTAACTTTATGAAGAGTTTGGATTGTTTATAATAAATTTGGAAGTACGAAAAAACTATTCTCTTATTTTTGAACTCATCCAAACGGAGCCTAAGAAATTTTTGAGAAAATTTTTTTATCCCAATTTTATTCAACAAAACGACACCTTAGGGGGTTCGAACCTCAATTTTTTAACGCGTCTCGTACGAAGAGAAAATTTTGAAGTGGGCTTCCATTTTGAAGTGGGCTTCCATGTTGAAATTTTGAAGTGGGCTTCCATGTTAATACTATATTCGCTGCGCTATATTTTTTTATATGATAATAATTTAACATGATTTTTAAATATATTTAATTATTAAATAAATTAAATAATGATTAGTACGATTTTTTTAATATATTTTAAAAAAAAACTATTTTAAATTTTAGAAAATGTAAAAAAAAATTTAACTAAAAGTAGAATACTATAACATAGATATCCGATTTTAACTAAAAAGCAGTTAAAAATAAAAAGAAACAGTAAAAAAATAATAGGTCAAAGATTATTTTTTTTAAAAAAAAGCATCACTATAGCGGGCCTGAATACCGTTAAAGCTCAGTCCCCATAGAAACATTCAAACTGCAGATATAGGAATTCAGATCTGGTGCCGCGCGGCACACCGTGTAGCGCGGCATCGTAAACGTCTGATCAAGATCCAATGGACAAGGGAGCTCCGTGCATGTAACCTAGATTTATAGGCCCGTAAAAAATGAACCGTCCGATCAAGATCAGACGGCTCGTACGCGCGCTACACGATGTCCCGCGCTACACCGGATTCGGATCCCCGATATAGGGCCTATAATGGCATTCAAACAGCCACTATAGGGTCAAAAGTTGCATTTTTGTTTTGTGTTTTTTTTTTAAGTTTTCTGCAGGAGAGCTTGGCCATTTTCCGTTTTCTATCATGTCTTTTATTTTATTTTTTCGTTACGTTGAATTATTTTTTGTCTGTTTTTTTTTCTGAATTTCAAATTTTATATTTCAATTACATTATTTTGTTTTTTTCTGAATTTAATTTTTATTATTTTTTCTTTCTATTTTTTTAATGGATGTAATTTTTCGTTAGTTGAATGAATGTAATTTTGTAACATAGTAGAAATACCAGATTCAGTTTAATTATAACAATTAGGTTAATTTTAAAAATAATATTAAGATAAACAAAATTTTAAAACTAATAATCTCAAACGATTAATTAAATCGTAACAGTAAAATTCACTCGAAATCGAAATCTTTTAATTTGTGTAATTTCTAAAAATCATCTACATGATTCTCGCAAAATCAAAGTTTAATTAATACTGAAATTTAACATCAGACTAATTAAATTTGAATGAAAACAATTAATTAAATAACTTTATGTGAGTTGCAGCATCTTTAGCCACAAAGTCTCTGCCACAAAGGATCAAATGGGTAAATTTTTAATAAAAATCGGATTTCCCGTGGCACCATCTCCTTTCTCTTTCCTTTTCCCTTCTCTTTGTTCGCTCCGTCCGATTCTTTCTCTTCTCTCGTCTTCTCTGACGAGAAATTCCTCTCGAGAAATTGGGACGGATGGACTGTGGCTAACCAATCCCACCATGCCACAGCCTAGCACCTCCGATTGGCTGCCCCTCTTGCTCTTATCCGCGAGAGAGATGGATAAGTATCGAAGTATTGACTCAAACTGTAGGATTTGAGCTTGAGATCCTCACCGTTGGCCCCTCTCTTCTCTTCTCCTTACCATGGCTGCCTATAAATACCTCGAGGTTGGTCTAATTTCTGTTTCTCTATCGGCTAAGAAAAATTCCAGAAAAATAAATAAATAAGGAGGAAAATAAAAGAGGAGAGGGAGCTAATCGTTGAAGATCCAAGGTATATTTGAACCCTTCTGTGCTATAAACAAGTTGGAATAGTGGGTTGATAACTTGCTTGATTGATTTCTCGATTAGGGTTTGAGCCTAAAATTGAGTTGGTACTGTGTGTTAATTTGATGATACTGTCTTGACCATGACTAGTGAAATTGATAGTATGATAACCCTAATTTGTGGACTTTGAGTGCTTGAAACCCTAATTGCTGCGGTTTATAGGTCTGTTAATGATGCTTAAGCCAAACTGTTTGAGTTGATACTGTTTTCGTGGTTGGGCACTGATGGAGACCTTTGTAAGGCTTTGCGATGGGATTTTAGGCTGGGTATCAGTCTCTGGTACACCCCCTGTACCACTGGTACCATACTGGTACGCTGTGACGAGATTCAGGGACTAAATTGTGAGGAAAAAGGACTTGTTTGCAATTTCTGGGGGCCTCTTTGTAAAGAAAAAGGACTTGGTTGTGAATAAAATGAATTTAGGGGCCTCTGGATAAATGTTACAGTCCTTGCGGGTCGGATCCAGACCCCTCATATCGGATCCAAGTCGGACCCGTTAAGTCTGACTCATGTCAACTGGGTCAGGTTGACCTGACTTAGCCGTATATGATTATGGGCCTTGAGTGGGCTGACTTTTTGGGCTTCGGCTGAAATAAAAGAAAATTTGTTTGGCCCAATACAGAAATTGATTTTTGGGCTATTAATCTCGGCCCAGTGCTGAAATTGGACTTAAATTTAATCTTAAACTTAATCCAAGATTAAGTTAATTAACTAGTATGCTTAGTAATTAATTATAGAAAAGGTCGTTAGCAATAACTGGGTATTCCTTTAATTAAGTGGGATTCGATTTTATTTTTCGGGAAATGATGAGAATAGTTCGAGTGAGTCAAGAACAGATACAATGACAATCAAATCATCGACTTTCTGATCCTAAACAAACCAATCAAATAATTTAGATTTTAATTTTCTATTTCCAATTGTTTTCTTGATCTAAGATTATAATTTTCTGATTTAAATTTTCGATATAACAAATAGTTAAATAATTTAATAAATATTAAGCAATGCAAACTAATTAATTAAGTATTAACGAAATAAATCAAATATAGCACAACTAAATGAATATTGGGAAAAACACTATATAATAAATAAGTGAATATTTTCAATCTAAAATATAATTCATAACTTATATAATAAAAATAAATATAAACTCTTAATGACTGGAAAGTCAAAACCAATTATTAATAATAAGATAAAATACTTAATAATATATTTTAAAACAGAATCCTCTAAATAAATAATCTGAATCTAACTATCCAAATCTCAACCAGTCTGGTTAACTTAGGCCGTCAGTATGGTAACCCAAGAACCGCCAATAATTAGGTTATTTAGGTTACTTTAAGTATGTAACGGTTCGTAAGAAAGTCACTTGTTTTATTAGGGAACCGAACTAGAATCACTTGACACGTGACTATCAAGCCTAGCAAACCGTTAAGGGAAAGAACCCAAGTATAATGGTCGTCAAGCATCCGAATCATCACGAGATATCGAGAAACTACGTTTATGCTTTCTACTATCCAGGTGCGGAATTACGTTGGATTTTTGTTAAAGTTTAAGTAATTAATAAAATATGTTTTATTCATATGCATATTGGAAACTCGTTTGTCTGCATGACCGTATTCAAGCATTTTAAATGATAGTGCCCAATTATTGATAAAACTACATTTTGAAAGGCATGTTCTCCGTTTTGAGAAATTTGATAAGTAACAGTCAGATATTTGGAAATGCCGTTGCTATTGATAAATCTGTCTTATGAATGATCTGACTGAAAGATATGAAATGATATGTGATTTGATATGTTTGCATCACTCTCCGGAGTCGGTTGGCCCCCGGCTTCGGCCAGTTCGGTTGGCCCCCGGCTTCGGCCAGTTTGGAACTTCCTTTTGCCTGCCCAGGGTTAGAGACGAGTCTCTTTTGCCTGCCCTCGGGTTAGGGAGAGGTCTCCTTTTGCCTGTCCAGCCGGTTGGGTTAGGAGGCCTGAGTGATTATGATTATGGAATGAAAGAAAGGATTTGTGATTTCCGTCCGATTTCAATTATGGTCATATGTTGGATATCATGATTTAAACGAAGAATTGCAATTGATATCATCTAAGTTAACACATGCATGCCTAGTTTTATATTAAATGCAGAAAATGTTTTGTCTTGTTCAATAAATAAATTATTTATTTAGGGATATTTCTTCTAGAACTTGGATTTTAGCTTAAATCCACGTACTGGAACTAAAACCCGCACTGAGAATTTATTTCTCATTCCGTGCTTTTGCATGTTTTCCACAATGGATGTGGGTTCCAGGTTGCAGAGACGGGCTCGATCAAGTCAAGCGAAGTTAAGCCAAAATTTGTCTTGCCATAATGACTCAATGAGTCATAGGAGACAACGTGGTAGATCATGGTAAGCTGGAACTTAACCCTCGTAATTAGTAAAGAAATGCCTTGCGGGTGCACAGAGATTGTGTATTCGCGGCGGGGATTGTCAAGCCCTATGTGTCGGGGTGTGACAAATTTTAATAATTGTATTGAATGAATTGAAGTGTTGTAAAATTTATTCATACATTAATTTATCTATCTATTAAAATTTATTTTATCCAAAAAATACTTTTTCATGTAGTAATATTTCCGTTAAAATTTATTTTGAAAACTAATTTTTCCATATAGTAATGTATCCATAAAATATTTTTTTTCCCCAAAAACTACTTTTTTATGTAGTAATTTTCCGTTAAATATATTTTACCAAATAATAATTTTTCTTCACAGTAATTATTCTACTAAAAATATTTTGGTCCAAAAATGTTTTTTTTTTATGGATAAATTACTTAAAGGAAAAAAATAGTTTTTGGAACACAATATTTTTATTGGATAATTACTTTATAGAAAAAATAGTAGTCAGTAAAATAAATTTTAGCCGAAAAAGTTACGACATAGGAAAAGTATTTTTTTTGGAAAAAATAATTACTGTATGGAAAAATTAGTTTTTAAAATAAATTTTAGCGAAAAATTGCTACATGGAAATAATAAATTTTGGATAAAATAAATTTTAATATATAGATAAATTACTGTGTGAATAAATTTTACAACATTTCAAATCATTCCATACAATAATTAAAATAACATTCATTCTACTAACGAAAAATTACATCCATTAAAAAAAACAGAGAAAGAAATGATAAAAATTGAAATTCAGAAAAAAAAAATAAAAAAAAATAATGTAACTAAATGATAAAATTTGAAATTTAAAAAAAAACAGACAAAAATAATGCAACGTAATGAAAAAAAATAAAATTCAGGAAAAATGACAGAAAATGGAAAATGGCCGTGCTGTCGTGTAGAAAACGTAAAAAACCAAAAATACAGCTTTGAACACTTAGAGACAGTTTGAATGCCACTATAGGCAGTATAGCGGCAGTTTGAATCCCTCTATAGGGACTAGACTACAGCGGCATTCAAAGGCCCGCTGTTGCGGTGGAACGAAATCCTCTACTGTCTTTTTTTTTTTTTACTGCTTCAAGTAGTTTTCTATTTTTTTTTTAATATTTCAAAATTTAAAAACTCAAATGGATCGTTGGCCTTGTTAAATTTTATCGGCGATGCTTTTTCATATAAATTTTATAAAATTTAAAATCGATTTGATACTTGATTAAGTGACATAATTATGAACGTATTAGAATTAATCTAACCAGATTCGTTCATTTGTTGACCTCTTGATCTAGTATCAAATCGATTTCAAATTTTATAAAATTTATATGAAAACGCATCGCCGGTAAAATTTAACAAGATCAACGGTTTGGATTCTCCATTTGAGTTTTTAAATTTTGAAATATTAAAAAAAAATAAAAGACTGATGGAGCAGTCCAAAAAAAGGACCGTAGAGGATTTTGTTCCCTGTTGCGGTGCTCTTTTTAAGAAAGAAAAAAAATCTTTGTTATATTTAAAATTTTTTATTATAAAATTATTTATATTAAAAAAAATTCAGGACGCAGCACCAGCGATATGGTGTGTAGTGTAGCTGTGTAGGTCAGCTGTGTTCGTTACTCCATGTCTCCATGTGGTTTGGTTTGGTACCGCCTGTGATTTGGATCTGTTTTTTCTAATCCTACCCATGACAAACTCCACACTGATTTTTAACTTACTCTGAGGAAGCTCATTTATTTTCGCCCTAGTGGTCGGACATGGCCACAATGAGATTTTTACCCGATTTGGTTTTTAGTTAGGTTTTTCAGTTGAGTGTTTTTTTTTTTTTGTCAGTTGTGGATTATTAAGATTTGTGAAGTTAGTGGATTATTTATGTGACATACTTTTAGAAGATTTAGATTGATAATTTACAACATGTTTGTTTTCTTGTGTTCGCTGCTTTAGTTTTTTTTTTTTTTGAAAGCAACAGATTCCCAAACAAGGAATGCTGAGAAGAATTAATAACGGTGAAAAAGTATACAACATACCACACCTGACCAAACAACGCATGTCAAGAAAATAAAAGCAGATTAAAATTTTGCCTGAGCCAAAACAAAAACTCTTGAAGCAAACGTTTCCACCCCTAACGAACTAAAACTGAAACAACAAAAGTACAGTAAAACAAAAAAGCATCAACGAGGACGCTAGCAGCCTCAACGGGGACTAATTAAGCAAATCCTCATCAGCAAAAGTGCTTACAACCTCTCCATCCTCAGCACTAGTGGTATCGACTGCAGCTAGAATTCCATCAACTACAGGTCTGCGTTTCTGACAACAGCTGCAACAACCCCATGGTTCTCATCAGCAGGCACAACAATTAGTTGTGCATTCCTCAGCTAGTCAGCAAAAGCAGCTGGGCCTCCTGTCCAAAAATGACAAAGAGCCAAAACCGAAATATAAGTACTAAAAGGTGATTTCACCGCTAAATCTTGAAAAATTAATTTGTTCCTTTCATTCCAAACAGTCCAGAGAACAGCAGCTAAAAGAACACAAGTATTCACTATTTCCATCCCGTTAAAGGAGGTACACTATTCCCAAACTGTTTGTAGAGAACTAAAATCAATCTGCAAGTTTAGTGGAATTAAAAAAACGTCAGAAACCAGAAATGTAATTGCAATGTAAAAAAAGATGGTTCACATATTCCTGCGCACCATAGAACACACAAGTTGAGACCCCTTGCCAGCCTCGATGAATTAAATTATCCCTCGTAAGAATTTTATTATGAATAGCCAACCAAGAAAAAAGCTTAACTTTTAAAGGGATTTTCAGAGGCCAGATTGTATCATGTTCTCTAACAAATACACCCCTAAAATTTAAGAAATTATAAACTGAAGAAATTGAAAATCCTAGACTATCTCAATGCCAAATGAAAACATCAGCATTGTTAGAAAAAGTAAAATTTCTAAGTAAAATGATGAGTTCTAATTTTTCTTGTCTGAACTCCCTAGAAACCCCTCTTTTTAGAGGCAAATTAAGTTTATTGTTTCTCCAAGCTTCAGAGAAAAGAATGTTATCTTTCTTACACTTCTTAAATAAATCATGAAAAGATTTATAAAGAGGTAAGGAGGATAACCAAGAGTCATACCAGAAGTTGGTTGAAGCTCCATTTCCTACATTAACACTATAACCTAATTTAAGAAAATCTAAAATTTTAGTAATATCACTCTAGAATGGGAACAAATCAGACTTTTTTTTTTAAAACCCGTATTTAGAGATAATGAAATCTTTCCAAATACTTTTATAGTCAGTGGATAGATTCCTCCGTTTCCACTTACAAAGTAAAGCCTTAGTTCGCTGTTTTAGTGATGGAGGAAAATTCAATTTGAAGCTTTCTTCGTTTCGTTTCATTTATAACCATGTTTCCATCTCCTTTAAAAGGCCACTTGATTTTTTGAGAGGCCGATACACACACTTAGGAAATTATAACGTCGGACTAAGTAATTACAAATTAACCGAGCTAAATTTGTTAATTCAGTAACTAAATTAGTTATTACCTTAACTATAAAATTAGGTTCCTGATAGTTAGATTTATAATACTTGTCTCATTATCTTGCCTAAACTTTTAATGTATAATTAGAGTCATAATATGTTGTAGCACGTCCTTTTTTTTTTGGAGAAATGTTATGTTATAGGGCTTATTTATTTATTTTCCTTTTCTTTGCCTTTTTTTTTGTTTTGTTTTGGATTTCGATTGTTCTCATTTCAAATTTGTGGCGTCACAAAAGCAATAAAATTAGGATTAGCCATTCAAAAAAAAAAATATATTCTTAAATAGTTGAGAATAATTTTTTTGGATAGGGGAATTGTTTTTAAGTGATTCTCAATTTTCGAGGAAGGTTCCGCTATCAACATTTTGGTTACTCCAAATGCCAACATTTTACTTTTTAGTTAGTTTGTAAAATTTTAAAATTCAAAACGTTGATCTTTTTTAGTTTATCGAGTGATGTATTTTCATATAAGTTTTGTAAATTTTAGAATTTATTTAATACTCGATCAAAGGCTAAAACATGAATGTATTAGAACGAACCTATTATAGTTAACACGGTTCGTTTGTTTTTCTATCTATTGATCAAGTATCAAATAAATTCCAAATTGTACAAAATTTATATGAAAACGCATCGCTCTTTAAACTAAATAAGATCAACTATTTAGATTTAATATTTGAATTTTAAAATTTAAAAAAATAATTTAATTACAAAATATTAACATTTGGGGTAACCAAAATGTCGCCAGCGGAAAAACAAAGCAAGAGAAGCAGAAGATGTATCACCTGTGGTCTGCTACTCTGCTGGTCTGCCCACCTCTGAAAATGTAAATTTCCCGTCGACTTGTTTAGAAAATTTAGTTTGGTAATTTTTAACGAAAATGTATCCACTTTCCAAAACAAAAAATGGTAAAGGGCCCTTCCAAACTCCAAAATCTCAACACAAATAGTTGTATGCCCGGTGGCCCTTCTCATCAGTCAATCTTTTGTTCTTTCTCCCATAAAAACCCTTGGCGTTCTCAGGAGCCCAACCTCCCCTTAGCTTCTGTCGTACCTCTCGGCAAATGGCTAATACAAAGACCCAAGGGTTGCTCCTCAATATTTTTCTTAACAAAATGATTAGAAGCTTCATATACGTACACCTTATGCATGTAATATAAATATTGTTTTATTTAAATTTTAGTGATAAAAATGACATTGTTCATTAAAAATTTTACTGTAAAAATGATTACAATCTTCACCCAAAGTTAGCATATTTAAAAACAAATTTCAATTGTTATAATAAAAATAAATACCGTAAACAAAGAGCTAAACCCAGTCAAACATGTTTCGGTTATTGTGTTGGCCAAAAACTGTCCTAGGTCTTGATACATCGTTAATGATCCCTAGTCAATTAATTAATTTATTATTATTATTATTATTATTATTATTATTATTATTATTATTATTATATTATGCATTTAAAAAGTTATTATCATGAAGTTGCATTACATCTTTGATGACTCGCGGCTGTATGTGTATCGGCCTGGTGCTTCCTATCAAATTTCGCTCCACAAAGAAAGTTACAAAATACACCTGGCGTACCACATACACCTAAGAAACATGGTTTGAAATTTACCAGACAAATGACCTACCTGTCAGAATTGAATTAGGTATGCCGCATGGTGTCTTTTCTTGACCCGTCTCTCTCTCTCTCTCTCGTAGAACTAAGAAATTAGAGCACCTCGTAATCTCCTCCAAAGTCCCACTCGCAAACCCCGCTGAAAAACCCAAACTTAACTAACACTTGTCTCTTCTAGACAGAGAGAGAGAGAGAGATAGAAGAAAGAAATTGATGGCTGTATCTTTCCCGAAATGCCCCTCGTCTTCTCTCCCTCCTCTTCAAACGAGAAATCGGGCTTGGTCGTCGCCTCTTTCTGCTCCACATCAGGTTGGCGACTCTTCCAAGTGGGCCCTCCTTGAAGCGACTAAGAGATGCCACCTTAGTGTTTCATCAGCTACTAATGGAGGTAGCGTTGTTTCTAACTTTACTTATTTACTGCTTCAATCATTTTCCAATTTTGGGTTTTGGGTTTTTGCTTTATGGAGATTGCTAGGCCTAGGTGTTTGATTTAAGTTATTTTTCTGTTTCGTGTATTGCTTAAATTAGAGCTTTTGCTTTTGCTATCGATGCATAATAGTTGCTGATTGAATTGCTGTATGGTGTCCAGTTAGACGGGTTGCTAGATATCTCAGTACAAAGTTTGAATTTTGATGGTATTGGTATGACATTCAACTAGGGACAGTATCGTTTCTGTATATTTTTTGTTCCGTGATTGACCAATTACCAAATGAAATTGACTTTTCTATTGTAGATGAGATAAGCTAGCTAGGTTATTTGACAAATGAAGGTCTGCTCAATTGTTTAATCATCTCTTTTCAAAACTTTGTTAGGATCAGCAGTTGCACCTGTGGAGCCTTCCAAAAAGGTCCAAGATTCTGGTATTAATCTTTTCCCTGGGTTCTACTTACGGATTTCTGTATGATGTGGTAATTAATATTTGTAAATTGTTGGTCATGCATGTCGATGTTTGTTCAGTAATTAATGCACCTGCATTTCACATCAGCATGCACCAGTTGCTCTGCACATCAATTAATGTAGTTTGATGCTTGTTATCAGACAAAAGCATGATTGCATAATCCATCCGTGAAGTGCACATGTGATCACTTATATGGTTTCATTTTCAATATATCAGACAAAAGCATGATTGCATTATAAGGAATGATTTTGTATTTTAGGTACTAAAACAACACCTACTGATCATTCAACAAAAGTGGAGAATGGGATCCGACCGACAGTTTTCTCTTCGAATGAGTTTCAGGACTTAAAGACGGGACCTGACAATAGTGGGAGGGAATCAACAGTCAGCATAACTGTTGTTGGTGCAAGTGGCGACCTCGCTAAAAAGAAAATATTTCCTGCCCTCTTTGCTCTCTACTATGAAGGCTTCCTCCCTAAGGTAGGTCATTTGCACTTTATTGCATAATTGACTAAATAATATAAGCAGTTGCATGAGACCATATTTCTCATATGTGTATTTCCTCCAACTTCATTATTTATGGAGCATTTTTTTCACCCAGAATCAAAATCAAGGTTACATTTAGCTATACAGTAAGTATAACCCACCTTTAAATTGACCAAATATCTGTTCATAAGGACTTCATTTAAATTTAAAGCAGATTTGTGTTCGCCTGGGGTTTTTGTTTTTCCATTTTTTTCCCTTCTGTTGTTCTTTGTAGCTTTTATTTTTTTTTATAACTAGATAGCCACTATCTAGTATAGTAGTATCTCTAAAAAAAAAAAACTGTTAGGGATAAAATTGTCAATATTTAATGGATTATGATGATAGATTTTATGCTAATAAAATACTTCATTAGATTATAGTTTAAATGATACAAGAATGCTGGGTTCTATGAGTTTGTTTGTATATTTTATAATCACTCTTCAAACTTAGACGCATGCATAATTTTCCTGACATTTTATGTCTTTTTGCCCCCTCAAAATGGTAGCATTTCACCATTTTCGGGTATGCTAGAAGCAAAATGACGGATGCCGAATTGAGAGAGATGGTTAGCCGGACACTCAATTGCCGTATTGACCAAAGGTAAATATCGTATTTATTTTTCTGCTTTCTTGTTAACTAGTTTGCATTTTTCCTGGGACACTTGGCAGTATTTCACTAGCTCTTCTAGCTCTGCAAAGGCACCTACTTTTGTACATTTTCAAATAATCCAATGTTTTTTAGTTTTTTGCAAGTAGCAACCCTCTGCTAGTTGAAGTTAATTTGAAAAAAAGAAACAAAACTAGGTAAAGTTGCCTTGGTTTGGTGACATGCTTCAAAGCCAGTTTGTAGAAAGTTTGGGACTTGCATGCCAATCTGATTTTACTATCTGAATTTACAAATAAAAACATCTATAGGAGCCACGGCCAAACCAGTCAACATTTAATTTGATTGTATCTTTGAGTAATCTAATGCTCGGTAACACATGCATCTTAGGAGTTTATTGGTTATTCATATGAAAGATGATGAACTGTTTGACTTTATGTGCTAGTGCTTTTCTTTTTTATTTGGTTGTTTGTTTGTATTCTTTTGTAGGGAGAATTGTGATGCGAAAATGGAGGAGTTTCTAAAGAGGTGCTTCTACCACTCTGGACAGTATGATTCTGAGGCCCATTTTGTTGAGCTTGACAAGAAGCTAAAACAGCATGAGGTACTTATAAAGCTACCTTTTTTTGGCAAATTTTGGATATTAAATGAGATGTGTTAATATTTTGGATGTAGCAAGCCAAAAACTTTGTTCATTTTCTCTCCAAAAGTTATCCTTATCACTTTGAATTGCAAACTTTAGTAAAATATTGGCAGAAACCATTCAGAATCTTGAGGATTCTAATCCTTACTTGTAGGACTTGTGGGTGTCAAACTGATTATTCTCAATACCATCTGAGCATCTGACATATTTTTATTATACAAATTACCACCATACATCCTGTCCAATCTTACAGTAAAAATGTTTTCTGTGTAAAGGATTGAGGTTATTTTGAATATCACCTTTTGCTGTAAGTTATTAGTACTGTACTACTGTATACCAATTGTCAGTATGTTGGTAGTATACTTGTAAATACCATTATAATATCTGAAAATGTACAGAAATTTGGGTATTCTGTTGGAACTTGGTAAAATGACAGGGATCATATTTGAAAGTAACTCCCAGCTATTCTTATTTTATGCTTAGGGATCAAGGATATCAAATCGTCTGTACTATCTATCTATACCACCTAATATATTTTTAGACGTGGTAAAATGTACGAGTCTGGCGGCCTCATCAGAAAATGGCTGGACAAGGGTAATTGTGGAAAAACCCTTTGGCCGTGATGCTGAATCATCAGCTGCTCTGACACGTGGTTTAAAGCAGTACCTTCATGAAGATCAAATCTTTCGGTAACTGGATAAATTTGACCTTAGTTTCTTGTTTTTGAGTTTGTCCTCTAAAATCAAGCTCACCTAGTCGACAACTAATTGAATCAGAACATGTAAAAATTTTGTGTTCTTTCTTTTTTCGCCTTTTATTAAATATTGTATAACAGAGACTGCTACTAAATCCTAATTAAGGAAAAGGTGAAAAATTACACACTAACAGTCTACTTATCTTAATACTGCAAAGAAATAAGAAGGAATAGAGAAAATGCATGTTTTTGAGTAAAGCTAGTATGAGCATAAGCTCCCAAGGAAATTATGAGCTTAATATCATGTTGGATCAATTTCAAATGACGGATTGGAATGATTAATCTTGATCTACTTAATGAATGAAGTATTTGCATTCAAAATTTTTAATTTTGAGTTCATTTGATAAATCATGGGGTGAAGGTTGAATTATTTTGGCACTTGTGTTTTTCAATTGTTATCAATCACTTACAGGAAATGAGCACAAAATGTGCTCGAAATATACAGATTTGCAATAATTCTGTTCAATTGTTCAATTTTGTTTGAAGGCAATTCTATGCTGTTTAAACTTAATCCCATGATTCCTCTGGTTGTATGTTCTTGGGTTTATCAGCTGTTGAATTAATTTGTGTCACAAGTATGCAACTACGGCATGTCAATCATTCCTTGTATGAAATATATGCATATAAATATGTAAAGCTTTTATCTGTGCTCCTATCTGGTTAATTGTGAATTTCCTTCCATATTACAGGATTGACCATTATTTGGGAAAGGAATTAGTGGAGAACCTTTCAGTTCTTCGATTTTCTAATCTGGTTTTTGAGCCACTTTGGTCAAGGCAATATATCAGGAATGTGCAAATAATTTTTTCTGAAGATTTTGGCACTGAAGGAAGAGGCGGGTATGTATACTTTGCTAATTTGTTGCTATATGCTGTTAATTTTGTGCTGAATTGAGCATACTGTAAGTCTTATAACAGTACAAGTTAGATACCTCTGAAAAAGTTCTTCTCATTCGGGCTGACAAGTGGTTCAACTTCTTAAGATATGATATGCTAAATGTATTTTTAAGAGGCAGTTATGGAAATTCATTGAAGTTCAAAATAAAAAAAAAATGGTATCTGGTTTCATAATAAGCCCCATATTAGAAGATCATTATTTATTTAAAATGGAACTTGCTTAGAGTTTTTTGTTTTGCGTAACAATGAGACTTCAAAATAGGTGAAGTTGACTTGCTGATTTTCATTTTCTTTTCCTATTTTTCCAGGTATTTTGACAGCTATGGTATAATAAGAGATATTATGCAAAACCATTTACTTCAAATAGTGGCACTATTCGCCATGGAGACCCCTACTAGTTTAGAGGCTGAAGATATCAGAAACGAAAAGGTCCCTACTTGACAATTATGTATTTTTTTTTTATCTTGGATTTCAAATCATGGCCCAGTTACCTTGCATTACAGTCAAGCACCAACAGCAAACTTGTTCTTGAGATTGCAAATTTGAGCCTTCTGGAGCTCATCAAAGGACACTAAATTGTGGAAGATATATTTTAACTCACTTTATATTGAAATTGACTTATGAAACAAAGTAACTAGAAGGAGTAATTTAGTCCCTACCTGCAATGAACAAAATGTGATTAGGCTCCATATATCACCCTGAACTAGCATGATTTCCCAAGTTTCTGGTGAATATACAAAAGGCAAACACCCCTTTACTTTTGTCTGAAATTTTTTCATTGTGGATATTTATTCTTAATTATGTTCAATTCCATAATTCCAGGTGAAGGTACTGAGGTCTATGAAAACCCTTGAGATTGACGATGTTGTAATAGGTCAATATAAGAGCCACACTAGAGGTGGTGTAGTATACCCTGGATACACTGATGATAAAACTGTACCCAACGATAGTTTGACCCCAACCTTTGCAGCTGCGGCACTTTTCATTAACAATGCAAGGTGGGATGGTGTACCATTTCTCATGAAGGCTGGCAAAGCGCTTCACACCAAAAGGTATGTATTTCCTCTGTAAATACTGTATCTGTATTGTAGTGTAATGTTTCATGCATACTCTCCTGGAATTTATTGTATGGCTTTCTTACCTGCATGACTGAGTAAGTGAGTGGGTAGAGATTAGTTTTCTAAAGGGCGTGTATGAGGACAGATACTTGGCAAGTTGATCAGCTTTTAATTTCTGGGGTACATGATTATGTTTTCCTCTTGAACTACTAATAGGGAGTTCCAATTTCCATTTCTTTTATATTTCTGAGCCAGCCGTCAAACTCCTAAATATCGTAAACCAAGATAAATAGGTTACAATGCAAGTGTCAAGATGCGAGGAAGAGAAACAAAATGAATGGAAAAATGAGAGAAGCAGGGATACCTAAAAAGTGAGAAAGAGCGATTGTTGTGGGGGTTTTTTGTCCAAATGGTAGCTCTAGGTTATTTTTAAACTTGCAGAAATTTTGTCTCCATTTTGAATTCTTGAGATTTGTAAAGAGCAATTTTCTTTGAGATAGGCCAAAAGTAGTCGCGACTGACGGATGCCGTCAGCTACGATCAAATCTCAATTTTCGAGATTCTAACAGTTGATCTCAACCGTTCAATGTGTTCTCCATATTGAAATCTCGTTGAAGACAAAATTTTAGTATTTGTTTTGTATTTTACAAAATTCTTAATCTAAACAATTTTGGACCCTTCAATAACTATGATTTTTAAAAATCTCAGAAAAATAGTAAATAAAATCAGAAAAATGTAAAATTTAGTCTCCAATGAGATTTCAATGTGGAGAACACATTGAACGGTTAAGATTAGCCATTAGAATATCAAAGGTTGAGATATAATCGCAGCTGACAGGTCCATTCGTCAGTCGTGGCTGATTTTAGCCCATCTCATTTTCTTTTACATAATTGAGCTGAGAAAATCTTTTTCTTATAAGGTTTAGTTTTAGTGCCTCTAATTTTGGTTCAAGGGTGGTGCATAGTTGATAATTTGATCTTCTGTTACATCGTTGACTTGAATTTTCTGGCCTTTTGGGTCATACTGAAATATTTTGTCTTGTCCATAAACATATAAAGTAAGATATCTAATTAAAGATTCCATAATGCTAATTTCTTATTTTTATTTTTTGAAAAAAGTAGCCTTTTACAGCTACCTGTTTCATTATAGTTTTTAAAGACTGAACCTTCATGAGCTACTCTCCAACTAATTAGACTACTAATCTCCACTAGAATAACCTCCGATCAGCAAATCCCAACCCGTAATTAACATCATAGAGATTAACTCATAGTCTCATATAAAATATTTCCAAATGAAACATAACAGATATACTGCTAATTTCTAATATGTAGGGCTGAGATAAGGGTGCAGTTCAGACATGTGCCAGGGAACCTCTACAAGAAGTGTTTCGGCACAGACCTAGACCGGGCCACAAATGAGCTAGTAATCCGGGTTCAGCCAGATGAGGCTATCTACTTGAAAATCAACAACAAAATACCAGGCCTCGGCATGCGGCTGGATAGAAGCAATCTCAATCTCCACTACGCTGCAAGGTAGGTTTTATATACTGCCCAACAATTATTTTTTTAGGATATATAGCTTTGGCAATATCTGCCAGAGAAAATTAGAATGTTATGTTCTTCTCACTATTTTCAAACAAGCACCATATGTGAAATTCAAGTTAGTTAATCTGCATGCCACTTTTAGTATATATACATAAGCCTGGTTTCCTAAAATTTAGTATAACAATATTAATATTGTGAATTTATTGAATCCCATTGGTTAATTTTCTGGCTCCGCCGCTGACTGTAGATGTATTGCAATGAGTTCTAAGAAATAATAGAAAATGGTTTTGCAAAAAATGAAAGAGAAATTATTGTACAATTTCTTAATATATGGTTCAATGAAGGTCCCAACCTTTAAGTTTTATTATATGATCTTTCACGGGACATTCTATTTTAGCTGCAAACCAGAGAGACATCCTGGAATTACCTTCCCCCAAGTCAAATGTGCGGTACTAATGAATCTGTTGAAGAATGTGAGAAACCAAATCATATTAAGGTTATTTTGTGTGACAGTTGTTTATAGGCATATGTTACGTTATATGAAAAATGGATTTTGGTACAGGTACTCCAAGGAGATCCCATGTGCATACGAGCGTTTGTTACTTGATGCCATAGAAGGGGAGAGGCGCCTTTTCATTCGATCTGACGAACTGGATGCTGCTTGGGCTCTCTTCACCCCACTTTTGAAAGAATTAGAGGAGAAGCACATTGCACCTGAGTTGTATCCTTACGGGAGTCGGGGACCTGTTGGAGCCCACTACCTTGCTGCTAAGTACAACGTCAGGTGGGGAGACCTTGGTGCCGAACATTAATAAACGCTGTGTGTTTGGGATATAGGAACATTATTTGCATCTTGTCTTATGATTTTGATTTGTATTGGATGCTTCCTATGCTAATTTTGATTGATTGAGAATAAGGTGCTGAGGATTACAGTTCCTTGCATCTATGGGAATTTAGTTAGAATCTAGTTTTTTCCTTTAAGTACTAAAGCTAGTTGTCAATCTGTCTTGAGCACGCTCTGATATCGAAATGCGAAAATATATTAGTCCCATTCCGATATGAATATCTTATATTATAATAGGAATCATGCTAATGTCCCATATGAATATCTTTATATTCTACTGGATTCAAATCAACCCAATCGACTAGAAAGATGAGAATGGTCAATGGTTCGGACTGGATGGGGTTTATCTGATGGAAATCCATTGACAACTGTAGCCTGAAGCTATATTTTAGCTCATGAATTGCTTGACAGTAGGTTTGATTTTAGTTGTAGCTCTTTTGGTTCGATTGGATTTTTGACCGGTTCAGGTTCGAGTAAGAAACTAGTCTGGTCGGCTCCTCGAATTCAACTCGAAATTTGACATAATGTATATTTTTAGTTTGTAAGTATAACTACTAAATTTTTTTCAAAATTTTTATTAAATGAACAACATTTCTGTGTAAGTGTAAATAATCGTGGCATCCATTTTTGTCAACACAAAACCAAACTCTAATAATCGAGTAGCTGATGGTATTACTAGAGAAAGTCTGTGATTATTTTGTATCTGCGCTAAACCGAAAAATTAAAAAATAGTATTAAATTAATATAATATATTAAAAATAATATCAATATAATAATATTTTTTTAAATAGTATCACGAGATCGGAATCCCAGATTCCGAACGCAAGATCGGATTCCTGGATTCCGATCTTAGCTAAGATCGGAATTTCGGATTCCGACCTTAGCTAAGATCGGAATCCGAGATTCCGATCTTAGCTTTTTAATTTTTTATATGTTATTTATTTATTTATTTAATTTATTAATTAGTTAAATAATTAGAAAAATAGATAATATATTGTAAAAATATTGAAAAAATTTGGAAAAAATCAGGAATAATTAAATTAAATTTTATATGTAATTTAGTATTTTTTGGGAAATTAAATTTATTTTCATTTTAAATAATTTATTTAATTAAAATATAAATTTTTATAACTTATTTAATTAAATGAATTGTACCATTTAGAAAGGATTATAAATTTTCAGAATTTGCAGGGATACAAAGGCATAATCCTTTCAGAATGTTAAAAGTTTTATTAATTCTTTCTGTATTTGCAAGGATACAAAGGCATAATTTGAACATTAAAACTTTAAACAGGCTTAACTTTTGATAGGAAGGTCCGTTTGGGGCGATCGAGCACAATCCGGAAAGCTAGCGACGACATCTACACATGTTATCGGGGTGAAAACCCCGTAACGACCATTTTCGAAGCCAAAAAACGCTCTCTGGACCTCCAAAATCCACTTTGAAAGTTTGCAAACCTAAAAACCACTCTAAACTACTAAAAATGTTTTTAAAATCATAAATTAATCATTAAAAAGAGAAATGCAGTAAATCAAGTGAATTTAGTCTTTATTCTCCGTCTCAGTAAAATATCAATCTCGTGTGATTCCTTTCTAACGCAATCCAGAAAGTGCTTCCTTGATCATAAGACTCGATATGATTGTTTAATATATAATATGAAAATAATATATACAGAGGACGACATCCGGGACGCATATCAAATGGTTGTTTAAAAATTTATAATTTTAATTTAAATTAATTAAAAATTTATACTTAATTATTTATTTTTTAATTAAATAAATTAATTAAATTTATATTTAATTAAATAAATTAATTAAAATGAAAATAAATTTAATTTTCCAAAAAAAAACTAAATTACATATAAAATTTTGTTTAATTATTCCTGTTTTTTTTTTATATTTTTTCAATATTTTTAGAATATATTATCTATTTTTCTAATTAATTAACTAATTAATAAACTAATAAAAGGAAAAAAATTTTAATTTCCCCAAAAAATACTAAATTACATGTAAAATTTAGTTTAATTATTCCTGATTTTTTCCATATTTTTTCAATATTTTTACAATATATTATCTATTTTTCTAATTATTTAACTAATTAATAAAATAAATAAATAAATAAATAAATAAATAATATATAAAAAAATTAAAAAGCTAACATCGGAATCCAGGAATCCGATCTTGCGTTCGGAATCTGGAATTCCGATCTCGTGATACTATTTAAAAAAAAATATTATATTGATATTATATTTAATATATTATATTAATTTAGCATTATTTTTTAAAATTTCGGCTGCGCTAAATGCGACGAGGCTTTGTAGCATACTTTTCTTGCCGAAATTTTAAAAAATAATATTAAAATAATATAATCCAATAAAATTAATATCAATTTAATCAGTTTAATATAAATAGTATCGTAAGATCGGAATCCTGGATTCCGAACGTTAGATCGGATTCCTGGATTCCGATCTAACGTTAGATCGGATTCTGGGATTCCGATCTAACCTTTATATATATAATGGGTTTCCGATCTGATTTCGCTGCCGCTCTCGCTCTCTCGGACGCACTTCTGAGAACAGTAAGTTTTTTTTTATTAATTTAATTATTTATTTATTTAGTTTATTAGTTTATAATTTAGTTAATTAAATAAAAAAATCTGAAAATATTGGAAAAATATTCAAAAAATCTGAAAAGATCAGAAAAAAATCAGAAAAATTTTGTATGTAATTTATTAATTATATTGGATATATTTTTTGTCTTTTTATTTGTTTATTCACTACTTAATTAATTAGAAAAATAGATAATAAATTGTAAAATTATTTTAAAAATACCGAAAAATAAGAAAAATTCATATGAAAATTTATGTGTAATTAATTTAATTTGTTTATTTTTTTTTTGCTTTTAATAATTAAGATTTTGATAATTAAATATGGGAAAAATTAGAAAAATGATAATAATTGATGGTATTAATTAAAAATGTAGGTAAAAAATTGTTTAGAAGAGAGTCAATTCCTTTCTACTCCAGGTTAGCTTTTTTATATGTTTATTTTATTATTGTTTGAATAGAAATGTTTGTGAATTGCTTGTAGATTGATTGATGGATTGTAAAATTGTGAAATGCAATGATTGTAAAATTGTGAAATGCAATAATTGAATTATTGATTCATTGATACTTGTGAAATGGTTTGTGAAATGCAATGATTGTAAAATTTGAATGATTTATTCAAATTGGGTTGGGTTGGGTTCAAATTAGAATGAAATTGGGTTGGGTTGGGTTGGGTTCAAATTGGGTTGAAATTGGGTTGTAATTGGGGTATGATTTTTTGGAAAACTCTCCCGGTACAGGGGAGATGCTGCCGAAATTTTTATAGATTTTATACTTTATTAAATTTTAATTGCAGTAAAAGTCGAAATGCCACCGCGAAGAAGAATACTAGAGGATCCACGAGGCGTCGAGGAGATCCTGGCGCATCTACATCAGGAGGAGATCCTGACATTGGGCCTTATTCATTTCGTTGAGTTAGGTCACATGCCATTGGATCGTTCCATGATACAGGGTCTAGCCATGTTCTGGAGGCCCGAGACCCACACGTTCCACTTTCCCCGCGTAGGCGAGATGACCGTTACTGATGCCTACCTAAGCTATGCAAAATGACAAACGTATTCTGATAAAGTCTGAAAAGATATGACATTATATTTATTAATTTTAAATAATTGCAACTCTAAAACTGATCTATAAAATTATTCTTCCTCAGCAAAAATATGTCACACCCACTCAATCCTTCTTCCTTCAACATTCACTACCATGGAGAAAGGAAATACCTCCGACAGTGAAGTGCGGTAATGGTCATCTACTCGACATGAGTACTTGCCAAATTACAAACATTCCCCTGCCAATCCAAATGAGATCGAAAAAGGAGATTATCATGCGATATGTAATAAATGTTACCGCAAATTCGACTACAATATCCATTCGCAATATGGTGGCGAGTGGCCATTATACACCCATTATCAGTGGCACATTCATGGTGGCCCAGAAAGAGACCGCAGGGAGAGATTGCGACATTACCTTACTAAACCTGAGTCGAGCAACTCTGAACTCTATAAAAAGTACTACACAGAACCTGAACCGATGCCGGAACTCAAACCGTGGAAACCAGATCCTACACCCATGATTGTTTACGAAAGCATATACGATTTTCGTGGAGACCACACAGTGAGTTGTACAAAGTGTGGTCAGGTTTTCAATTTCAAAGGTACCATTTTGCGTGACCACTACGATGAACACAAAAAACAAGAAGAGAGGGATGAAATTGTAAAGAGATTCAGAGTGAAAGAACAATGGTTCGAAAGGAGAAGAATGGAAGAAAAGGCCGCCGAAGAGAGCCGGAGGTTGCAACAAGAAAAAATTGGAAAAAAAATTAAGGAGAGCCTAATCAAGATCAAGAAGAGAGATGAACAACGCAAAATTGCAGTAGCTAGAATGGCTGAGATTGAGCAACAAGAAGCCGAGGCGACTTTCTGGAACGAAGCCGCTCAATTCGCAGACAACCCGGCTGCGAATAATCAACAAGAAAATGATGAGGCTTTTTGGAACGAAGCAGCTCAACTCGCTGAAAACCACGGTGCCAGTAATGAACAACAACCTGATGCCGCTTTCTGGAACGAGGCCGCTCAATTCGCCGACAACCATGGTGCCAGTAATCAACAAGAAATGAATGCGGAAGAAGATCAACCCTGGTGGGAGGAAATTCTGCAACATGTAGATGATCAAGATCTCTAAGTTTATTTATTACTTTGTTTTTAAGTACCCTGGTGTGTTCATTTATATTATGGTTTTTTATGTACATTTTTCCTTTTATATTATTTTAGTGTGCTAAATTATATTATGATTTTCATGTATTTTTCCCTTTCTTTTATTTTAGTGTGTTAATCTATATTATGGTTACAAAATTCAATTCTTCTTCTAATGGTGAACATCATTGAAGGTCACTGGTTGAGGTCCAAGGAGCCAAAGAGAAAATACTGGTACAAGTACCAGCATTTTAAACAAACGACAAAAATTTTATAATATATTAATTTAATATTAAAATTTTATATATTTAATTAATGTTTATAATAGAAGTAAAATAAAATATATTAATTTAATATCTTATCTTCAAAATATATTATTAAAATTTCATAATATATTAATTTAATATTAAAATTTCATATATTTAATTAATTTTTATAATAGAATTGCAATAAAATCATGGAAAAAGCAGTTACAGCACTGTTCGGAATCCCAGATTCCGATTTAACGTTAGATCGGAATCCCAGAATCCGATCTAACGTTAGATCGGAATCCAGGAATCCGATCTAACGTTCGGAATCCAGGATTCCGATCTTACGATACTATTTATATTAAACTGATTAAATTGATATTAATTTTATTGGATTATATTATTTTAATATTATTTTTTAAAATTTCGGCTTTTCTTGTTTCAGGATTCGGCCGGGGAAATTCATGGTAGAGGTGGAGAAGGTGGGGGACCGGGCCATCCGATAGTCCTTGGACCCGGCTGGTCTGTAGGTTATCCCCAAAGTATTTAACAAACAGATTATTCACCACCAAGCACCAAGCTTTAAATATCTGAGTCAACTGGGCTTTTTTAACCATCAAGGCCCTCCGAAATAGCGTACAATTTTTGGAGGACGAAGAAAGTAATTTGATTTTCTATCAAGAGTAAATCGGACAAAATGGTCATGAAGGCCCATCTTTCCCAGCAAAGGAAGCGGTGCTTGTCATTCCCGAGTAGTTTTAATGCTAACTCGAGTGTAAAGCAACCATCAAGTAAAAGGATCTGAACAAACTTGTCATCACTCAAGTGTATAGGTGCACGGTAGTAATCACGAGCACATTTCATCACATTTTGTACTGCGTCGATATAGGCACTAGCATTGACTTGTGAGTTGTGAGTTGCGCTCTAGGAAATCATGCAGATAGTGACCCTTGTGCTCCTCCATATATTGCATCAACACTGTACAAGCTTAGAGTGTTGATGGTGTTGGGCTTTCTGAGGCACTAGCATAGTAGCATTTCCTAGATTGTTGACTTTCTGAGGGACGTTTCCTGATTACATCACGACCTACTATTATGCCCAGATGTACTGGTACCCGTACCACCCTCTCATTACAGTTACAGAGAGTTTATTCCCCGACAAAATGAGAGATTGATGATAAAAGGAACACCTGTGCCTGCAACCATTCTTTTGCAGATTATCTAGTACAACTAGAAGATAATTAGTTTTCTAAGAAATCTAGCCAGGAAGAATTTCAAAAAACTTTGCCTGATTGTCGCCTGAAGATATTATTATTTCCATAGATTTTAGTATTTTACAGCTCATATCTCTAAAAAATTTTAAGTTTCCAGTTTATGCAATGCATCCAACATTGAATTTAGTTCAAAGTTATCAAATGAATAATATATATTTTTCTAGATACCCAAATGCGAGACAATCAGTTTTTTAATCAAGCATATAACTAACAGTGGTAAAATAAAAACTCTCAGAATTTCTATTTCATCATTCAGTGAAATGCATTACAAAATATGTAGTAAGCACCAAAAGCATGCAGGAGATGACACGAGTACACGACACACATTCATCATTTTGTATATGGGTATAATGTATAGAAAGTTTGAAGAAACGAGAGAATCAGTAGTACAAAACCAGCGAAAAATGAAATCACTGTCCATGGACTGCTAAAGTAATCATGCACCAGTCTTGCTCTATGCCTATTCCATTGTAAGTGGTAATAAGCATTAATATCTTCGAACAAATCAAGATAGTAATGATCCCAGTAATCAATGTAGGTACCTTTTCCGATTAGATTAAGGTAATTGGCCAACTCTTCCTCGTTTGGTAGTGTATTTTCTATAACACCACTTCTCTGGAGTATCTCGACATCCTCTTTTGTATTGATGAGCAAATCAAGCAGCAAAATGTAACTACTGAGTGTACGGTACTCGCAACATAGGCATATTTCAAATGCGAGGAGATTCGGGTACAGAGGCTTGTGATTCGTATCGATCTTTAGTGTTGGAATCTCTATTGCCCCCTGCTTAAAATTTATGTCGAATTTGTGTTTATATGATTTTTTGTAGTGGAATTTCACTCCTGCCTCACGCAATTGTGTTGCACATGGAATCACAAGCTTTTTTCTAGAGTGGCCTTCTTCAATTTTCTTTAGGAAAGAAAGACACTTGCTTTTATTTGATGACAAACACCGGGATTCAACCCTTGGAACAAATAATTCGTGATAAAGATGGAGCAAGTGATGGATTTTACCTCGCAAAAATTGAGGCGGGCCCAGCGTCTCTCGTGCGAGAAAAAGGTTCTTAAGAACAACAACAAGGAGCACATTGGAATCATGACTATGAGTGATTACAAGAGAATATAGTTTCTCAAGGATAAAGAAAGGTATTTGGTTTTCAAAAAGTAGCAAATCCATCCAAATTGGGTCGAACAAAAAGCCTGGCCTACATATTATGCCATGTGCTTCCTCTCGGTACTTCAGGCTCAACTCAAGGATGAAGCAGCCATCAAGAATCAGCATCTCTACAAACTCAGAGCTACTCAAATGAATTACCTCGTTGTAGCACCTGCGTGCTTCGATCTCAATAAGTTGAATCTCTTGAATGCATTTCTCAATGCCAACCTCGGGCTGGCGGCAAAGGAAATCACAGAAGTATCGCAGTTTGTAGTCCTCCATGACCAAAAGATTTTCGCGACTGCGGTAATATGGACCAATTGAAATTGCTGATGGTTCAAACAGAGCTCTGTTGCCATCATGATTGATATATCTCGGCAATCGGTATATCAGGAACTGCTCCATGTCGAATGGTGCGTGTGGCTGGAGTGCAGTCATCCTTTTCTCCAATGAGACACCTAAGCTAGACGGTGTTAGTGTATCTGCCATGGAGGGTTTTCTGCTACTCGATTTTACTCTTGGTTTATCAAATTACTTCTCTCTTTGGAGGTGCCGGATATCATGAGTTGATTGATAACATTGTTGTGTTTCTTTCTGGCTGTTTCTATTTTTCTTTCATTAAAGTTGCAAGAGCAACATTTGATAGAAAAGAATTGGGTGAATAATGGGAAAGCTAAAATCAAGTTAAATAGCTATTTGTTCTAGCATGTGTTTATTGTGAATTTGATTACTCAGAGAAGCCTTGCACTGGTATTAATATAGTTATTTTAATTTAAATTGTGAATAAATGGATTAGTGGCATCATTATAATGTTGCTGAGCTGGTAGGTGGCACTTCCTTGCACACCTCTGGTCTTAACCGGAAACAGAGAAAAAAAAATCGAAAATTCCCAGAGAATATAATTGTGTCCACATGAATCATGTCTTCTCTTTTTGTAATTGATATAAAAATATTGGGTAATTGTCGTGGCTAATATTTTAAACTAAATTTAAATCTTAATCAATGATATCTGTTCATCATATCAAATGGACGTTCTAGACTTAAATCCGATTAACAATTTGTGTCCACTGCAGAATTTGCCAAAAAATTTATCAATTGGGAGCTTTTCAGCTGTTGTGCCATTGAAAAGCACTATGCCATCGGTGAGACAATTGACATATTTTGTTTATGTAGTTACTTTGTATTCAACATACATAGCTAGCTGCAGGTCTTCTGTTACTAGGTTTTACTTTTTATATGTTGAACTCAATGTTACAAACCCATCAAAATTTACTTTCAACATTATAACATTTAATTAAATGAATAGTGTATATTCTTAATATTTTAGAAAAATTGTTAATGAAATTATAAATGTTTAACAAATCTTAGATATGGAAGATTTTTACACTAAAATATTACGTAAACCAGAGTTGGTACTCGGGCTTCATCTTGAGAAATATCTACTGTAGAAAATTAAAATATGTATAATGGTATACAATACAATCGGTCAAATGATAATTCAATTAGATAAGCACAACTTGTATTATTTTAGAAGTTATACTACACCTTAGGCACATCAAATACAAAAACTTTATTTAAATCAAATGGGAGAAAAAAAAATTGAAAAGAGATCTGGTCCCACGCGGGACGGGGCAACGCACCCATCTGCACTGTCTGATCTAATCTCCATGGTTAAGGGAGCCCCGTGCATAATATCAGATCGCTAGACCTGAACCGTCCAGATCAGATTGGACGATACAGATGAGTGCACTCCACCGTCCCGCGAGGGAGGGGATACAGATTAAAAATAAATAAATAATAGCTATTCAATAAAGATAAATGAGAAGAGAAACCATGATCATTTGATGGATTAGGAAACAAATGATGTATTATGGCTTAAAAATTTTAAATTAAGGTAAAATAGCAACCTATATCAAAATTTACCAAAAACAAACAAATATCTATTTATTAAATGAGATTTTTCATTAATAAGCATTTTCTAACAAGATTATCTTTGCTCTGTCACCTACAAGGCTACAATAGTTTCTTCAAAATGTTCAGCAAGTGTTATTTGACTTATTTCTATATGTGTCTGCATCACTGCATGTGATGAGAGAGGGAATCCAAAGATGAAAACTCGGATAATAGGGTATAAGAGGGAATCCTAAGCCCTAAACCCAGAATAATATATTTGGGACCGCTCAAATAGCATGTTATAGAAATATTATTTTTTTTTGCTTATGTCCTTTTTTTTTTGTTCAGTTTTAGACTTCAGGACTCTGGAGTTCCTTGAGGAGATGTATTATACTATTATTCCTAATAATTTATGAATATCTTACACGATAACTTCAAGAATACAACAAAATATTAAATAAAGACTAACAATGATAAAGTAATATTACAAGTAAAAGAAATCTCCACTACTTATAAAGCATCAGTAGAACAGGCATAAACTTCGAGCTAAAAGGGAGTTACACTTCTCTAATATCAAATATGGATCATTGATTTTGTTAATCTACTATGAACTACGGTTCAGATTCAAATATCAGACTAAAAAGTCGACTTTTTAGTACAAACTGTCTAGGCGCTGCTTCGGTAAAGGTTGTTTCTTCGTTCGCTGACGCTCGCCTGTTCGATTCCTTCTTCTACGCATTTTTTTTTCTCCTGCCAGACCTCTCCTCTTCCCCTTTTCAGATTAATTTTTTTCTCGCATTTATTTTGTGCTCTTTCCTTTTTCTTCCTCCACTACGCACGATTGCGCCATGCCGCGATTACCGCCGTGATTTCTTTCCCTTTTCTGCTCTCAATATCAGGTTAGGGTTTCGTGAGCAGCCTACTGCTTATCTCCCTGTGGCTTCCTTTTATCCTCTCGATTTTTCCTTCAAATTATGGCGTAGAAGTCCCGTGTCACCGACTAGCACTCTCCGCCTGTTCTCCCCATCCTTAACAACTACTCCCGAATCAGATCTGATCTCCATCACCCCGCCGTCTCTCTGTACGTAACCAAGCACCGTCACCACCACTCTTCCTTGCAGCACCTCGCGCTCCTTAGCCTGGCCGATCAGGTGGTCGCCTAATCTCAAGCCATCTCCTTCCTCAGTTTACCAAAGGATGCAACTACTCTCTCTTCAAATTTAATTTTTGATATCCTGGTTTGATCTTATTTCCGGTCATCTCTTTACCAATCTTTCTTTTTCGTTTGAAATTGGTGGTATCATAATTTTAATTTGATGAAATTTTATTTTCTTGATGCTGAAAACGAAGGAAATTTACAAAATTTTCAGCAATTAGATTGATTGTGAATTGAACTGGGTTTATAATGATTTTTTACTTCTATTAAACCTAAATATTGTGTATTTTCACATATTGAGAAAGATGAGATATTTGGTTGACATGTTTGTCTTACTGGTTGGATTTTTTGGTTGATTTTAATTTGGAAAATATGACGAGATAAGCCCACCTGATTTTGATTAGTTCTGTGGTGCTGCTGCCACCACCTAAAAAAGCAGGAGGTTGGCCTATTTTCTCAAACCCTCTTTTTAGGGTTGTTATTTTTTTTGACTTGTAAGTTTTGCTCAGGTTTTTATACTTGTTGTCTTTGCATACAGGTTGCAGAGATGGAGTGTGATTTGTTGCGATTGTTGAAATACGAGATGGGAAGCGCTCCAATCAACACTTTCCGTCGTAGGTTCCTAAAAGATGACCAGCAAGACATCAAGGTATTTTAATTTTGTCCATTTTGGTTTCTCATTTATTGTTCATAATATGTCTTGCAACTCTAATTCTACTTGTGTGCATTTACAATTTTCTAGCGTGCAAATTGGACACTGGACTTTGGCGTATTACCTAGCTGAGCTGAGTCTTATGGTGTCTGTATCAAGTATTTACCTTTAGTTGTTGCTGCCTCGGCTATTTTATTGGCAAGATTCACTGTTGATCTGACAAACCATCCTTAGTTAAATTTTCCTTCTCTTTCTTGCATGTGTTTTCATGGAAATGTTTTGTGAATTTTAAAGAAGTTAATGAAATTTTGTTTCTCTTAAATAATTCCAGGATAAGATCTTGGAGTGAAATACTGGGTGCAGGGCAAGAGAATCGAAGGAATGCGTGTATGCATTACCTGAATTGCAGTTGCGTACATAAGTGATATACTTCCCTTGAGGCTATTAGGAACCAATACAAGCAACATACAGTATGTTTCATTTCATTTTGTTAAATTTTTAATATCATGTATGCATTCACTATGGAAAATGCCAGAACAAGCCTTTCACGACCATTTTTATGAGGACAAATTGTAGACAGAAAAATAATTTTGTTCTCTTGTTTTGAAATAGAAAGGAGAGTGATAAAGGGAACAATTATTATTTTCATTTTAATTAGACAATAAAACAATGGATATAAAAAAAAATTGCATATATATGTTCGATACTTATTGCTGCCTATGGTTACTGCATCAAGCTACAATAAAATGACGGCACAATAACAGACGTTTTATATGAATCTGGAATCTTTTTTTTTTTATTTTGCTAGATTTTGTCTTTGTGTTTTCAGGTTTTGTATCTCTTATTTTGCTCTTCGATACCTTTGTGCCCAACATTTTGTTATACTGGTACGCGTATGCATTCAAATATACCTCTAAATTGTTTGAGATTTGTTATTCTAATGTTGATCTGTTTTTAGGGGTTATGAAATTAACTTTTCTTTAAACAATATTATAAAATAATATTTGAATAAGGGAGGGGATCACTTGATAATGGTTGTGTTGACAAATTTTGATAATGCTTAACAAAATATTCAAAGAAGGTTGAAAATAAAATGTTAGCCTACGGGCAGTAAAATTTAAAAAAGTAAAAATAAAAAGTTTAATAATACTATTTTATTGGAATATATTGATGGCCAAACAAATCAAATTTTTCATGCAATTCAAGTCATATTTAATATCCATCAAGGATTGCTAAAAAGGGTGATTTGGACTTTGTCTTTTTTATTGATTATTAGTAGGTCTGAGGGTAGCTCACGAAAAATTATATAATGAAAGTCCTTATTAGATCATGTGTAGCGCCATTTTTTAAGAGCAAAAAGAGTTCACATAAAAAATACATATTAAAATATTTATCTTTTTGAAATATATCAAATAAAGAATTGTCCGCACATTGAGCGGGCACTACTGCTATATACTAAAAGTCTTTAATTTATTAAAATATATCAAATAAAAAATTACCCGCAAATTGAGCGGGCACTGCTGCTAGTTGCTTCTCCCTCAACATTAAAACATTATGCATATAGCCATTCGGGTTTACATGGTATCGGTATTTAAAAAAAAAATCCAATTAGTACATTATATTAAGCGTGCCAGGGACTTTGAATCTCTTACCAAAAATAAATAAATAAATAAATAAAAGTAGATATAGAAGTCATTAATTCTCCGTCGATTAAGTTTCTACGATAACTCTTGTGTTAATTAGGGGAGGGATTACTAGATCGGGTTATAACTAACGATAGGGTCATATCATGGCTGGCAAATGGCACCTGGCAGCCTGCCTGGCACTCAGGGTTATTGAGACGAAAGGGAAAAACAATTTTCATATGATATGATATGTTTATACAAAAATAAAATAAAATTTGACTTCGTGCTCAAACTTTTTATAAATTATTTATCATTCTACAAAAATATTGTAACATCCCGTCATTTTGACTGAAATTCATAAATTTGTTTTATCATTGTTGACCAAAATTCTGAACTTTGACTAGTCTTTGATCATAGTTGACTAAGTGTTTGACCATTGATCGAAATTGTTCATTTTTAACCGAGTGGAAATAATAGGCCTTGTGCGGCCCATTTCCTTTGTGATTTGAGCACCGAATGAAACAACAATTGTTGCCACCTCAGCTCGCACGTGTCATCTCTTTTATGTGCCATCATTTTTTAACTTGTTTTTCCCTTTGTTTAGCAAACCGTCCCATATTTTTATTACAAGCACCATTTTTCTTTTGAGCTCGCGTTATTGGTACTTCATCTTTTCATCCGAAAAACCAATATCTCTTTTATGTGCCATCATTTTTTAACTTGTTTTTCCCTTTGTTTAGCAAACCGTCCCATATTTTCATTACGAGCACCATTTTTCTTTTGAGCTCGCGTTATTGGTACTTCATCTTTTCATCCGAAAAACCAATATAGATTATACATCTGATATTGATTATAGTTTAATTGATCGGCCAATTGGATTCTTCCGCTACGTCGCAGTCGAATTGAATAGTCGATTTGATTTGTCTATTGATTTCTGAATCGTCGTTTCAGGTAACCGGACTTCTCTGTATTTAATTTCGTATTGTTTGTTTGATTCGATTTATCGTTTGATTTTGATTGAATATGTTTATTGTTTTGTGATTGGTATATTTTACGGGATATCGGAGTTTGGAATTGAATCTGAATTTTGAGCCCTGATCCTCCTGAGTTCGGGGAGGGGCCGGTCCTGATCCTCCTGACATCGGGGAGAGACCACTCTGACTGATTGACTGGCTAGACCCGATTATCTCCGTAAAATATATTATTTGTGTTGTGGATTAATCCGATCTGGTTGGACTTTGTTATATTAATTAAATGTAGAGAAGTTGCGTCGTTAAATAACCGGTTACTGAGGTTTGTACCTGACTCTGTTTGTTTTTCTGTTGCGACGTAGGTTGACGGGCCGTCGGATGAGTGCAGAAGATACCGTTTCAGCTCGCACCCCGCGATCCGTCGGTGCGGGACGTGACAAATATAATATTTTGACTCCGGTCTACGAAATTTAATATCCTTAATTTGGCTCTTGAAAACACGGAAAGGTACATAACATGTAACTGGCCTCTCTTGAATTAGAACTATAACAAAAGAATATAAAATTTTTAAAAAAAAATGTTAAGAAGGAAATTAATCAGCAACTGTCCGAAGCTTCCAGATAGTCACGTGCTAAACACAGAGACACACGACACAGAGATAGTATTGGTATTTTCGGATTTATTTTTTTTTTAGACAAGTTAATATAATGTATGTATTCAGGACAATTAACGATTTTCTTTTGTACTTATTTTGCATAAACTTTCCAATTACTAATCTTTTCAGTGCGTACTACGCATCAGTGAATGTTCGTGCGCTGCACAAAAATTTCCTAATTGAGTTGAGACCCTAACAAAAAGTTAAAAAATGAAACTACTTATATGAGCATCAAATTTTTTTTTTTTTTTTGAAGAAAGAGGGAGGTCTTTGCCATCTAAATTTTTTTTTTTGAAATTAAAGGTGCATGCGGGACTTGAACCCTTGACATCGAGGAGGCCAGTCTAGTGCTCTTACCACTGAGCTACTAGACCACATGCTGTTGTCGTAAAAATTTTTAGGATAAGGTGGCGTGTTGTTGTTAGTTGCTAGTTGCTGCACGTTCCTTTCTAAACAAACAGAATCTCTGCCAATGTTAGTTGTTTCCTGTCAGATTTATCTATAGTGTTATGCTCCGGTTGTTTCAAATTAAAAATAAAATTATTTGGTGCAATCAGTTATCGTAAAAATTGACAATTGCTTGATATTTAATTACCTGTACATGTAAAATTATGGTGGTTCTTGTTCAAAATTTCAAATAGATTTGTGCAAACAGATAAAAGATGAAATATAAATTTAGCCTACAAATTTGCAATCAAATACTTATTTGTTTGCTTTAGTCTCTATCAGGCTTTTTTTTTTTTTTTTTTGGCATTGGTTAGTCTCTTTCTGTTGCATCGCCTCGAATGGGATAGATATTGACATTTTATAGACCGCATAGATTAAATCTTACTCATCTATTATTCTATACTTTGTCAAACATGATTACCATAATGGAAACTAGATTTTTGTTATTTTTATTTATTTCTTTACGAGTCAGATAACCACAGTATAATTTTTCATAGACCATATAATGCATGTATTTTTGTGAAGCATAGTTGTCTATTGTCCATTACACACACGTGCATGCATTATCTATTGCAACAAATTTATGTTTCAGTTAAACACAATAAGTGACAGCTATCAGTTAAGCGCATTTCTCACAAACCCTCATTAGCTTCTGACTCATTTTTTTTTCCAACCCTCAAAATGCATAATCATGTAATATTGCAGACACACTCATTTATCCCTACTACCAATTAAATTAATTTCACGGTAGGGTGGGAACAATTATTATATCAATTTTTTAAAACAAAATTTTATAATTTTTTTTACCATTTTTTTCGAATTTTTTTAAAGCTTGTTAATTTTTGCTACAAATTAGTGTATTTAGAGTAAAAAATGATAAGTTTTAAAAAATTCGAAAAAATAGTAAAAAAATTTAAAAAATTGTAAAAAATTTTATTTTCTATGATATTTCAATATATAGATTGGATTGGTTAATTTAGATTTGTGAATTTGCGAAATCACTAATCAAACGGTCATGGTGCATATACAGAGCCCTCTATGCATCATGGTTCACAATAGATATTCTCTCTCTATATATAATATAATTTGCGTTATAAACCAATAAATAGTTCCAAATTACACCCCATGGTATATATAAATTATGAAATTTAGATGTGGATTATTTTTCTAAGCACAGACTTGTGACACATAATTCCAGTGACCTGCAATATAATGCTATCAGAGGATCATGTAATGTTTGCTTTAAAAATAGGCCCTTGCTAGAGCCCATTTAAAAAACAGAGATCCTTGCTAGAGCCCGTAGTCAAAATGTTATTTTGTATATGATTTCATTGGAAGAAACTTTATAAAATTTTAAAATTATTTATTATTTATTCAGAAATTTTAATTTAGTATTTGTTTTTAAATAATAATTAAATAAAAAGTTGGTTGTACTTTGCTACAGCGAATTTCAGATAAATGGCTAGATCTGAAACTTCTATTTCAGAGCTAATGGTTCAGATGAGATCTGATGGTCCTGATTAACTTGAGCGAAGGGACACAGTGATCTGATGTTTGATGTGGTCCGTTCGTTCTCAAATGAACAGCCTTGATCTAGGTGGGACCATCCAATCAATGATTCCTCCAAACCTTAGTCTTTGCTGTTTACACTATCAGCACTGCCAGGTCAGCATCAATAGCTGCCCCGTCAACTTATTTTGATATTTGGTTTCCTTTACTCTTTCAGAAATCCATATTATGACTTTATGATGTTATTGCCTGGCCTTAACTCAATTCCATTGTCTAATTAGAATTGATTTTGTGATTTATGCACATATATAAATTTGTGGTAAATAACTAAATATACCTCCTAAAATTGATAATATTGCTGATCCTATTTGATTTGTTCCATAAGCATGCTATAATTCTATGATTTATTTTAAGTAGCTGCTCATGCACAGCAACTGTTTGACAAAATTCCCTATAGAAATTATCATGACGCAGTACTAGGGAACTCAATGGAAAACCAGTGAGTTTGTATTTCCATGGTATATATTCCTTGTATTTTTTACAATTATTTCTACACGTATTAATTTTCATTTCAACTCACTGCCAGGTCAACAAGGTTTCAACTCATGTTAATTCAAACTATTTTAGAATATAAAGCTTGAACAGGTAATTTGTTTTCTATCTCTGTGATGAAATTATATTCTGAGCAACGTAATCCGTTGTTTTCTTATGTTCGGGCAGTTTTCTCCTTTTGGTAAATGCAACAATTTCCATGAGTTATGTCTATTATACTGACAGATTAGTGGTGTTCGTTTTCCTATCGGTGGTAGCATGTCATTCTGCTAGTCTGCCGCTGGGCCCGCTACAATTTATAGCTTTACCGGGGAGATGTCAGTTTGCATATTTTCAAGTTGCAAATGAAGTATACTCAGGAGCATTCCATTCAAGAAAAGAAAATAGCTATTTGCCTTATCAGTGTGGTCTACGTATTTGTTCCTTGTAACGTTGGTATTCCCAGAAATTAATCATTAGTATTTCTCCAGAATAGAATTCAAATTAATAAAATAAATAATGGGGCGGAAGCTCTAAATGCTGAGAAAGAGGGAACAGGTGGAATCTGAGATTTTTTAGTCATAATTCCTCTGGTCCACAAGATATGATCAATATTATGAACTATCAACTAACCATTTGCATAGGTCATTCTGATGCACTTATGAGTTTATGTGATATCCATATTGAAGTATTTTACATGGTATATTTTTACCAAAATGTCACCATGAACTTATCTTTTACCAATAACCTTTTTGTATTACGAGCACTTAGTTGTTTTCACTTTTCACCAATCTGTCTTACTAGGATGCCTTGCCTTGATTAGCATTTTTTTTGTTTTGTACTGATACCCTAAATAACAAAACGAAGCCTGGATTAGTTACTAATATTTAATTATGCTTTGTTTCCTTTTTGTTTTCCCCCCCTTCATTTTCATGAATTACCAATATTTAATTATAAAGCAATACTTCCATATTATTGCACTGTTTTTACTTTATTTGGTCCACGGAGATGAGTGAGATATATAGAGATGGAATAACAAAATACAGAGTTCGATGAAAACCCAATTTGCAACTTCAGAACAGTTGCTAGACAATTAAAAACCAGAATATACCATTTTTTTTTGACATGTCAAAATTAAGAATCATTTCCATTACAGAAGAATTTCAACTCGATGGAACATTCAAAAACCGTGTCAGTACTAAATACTGTCAAGCTAAAGCTCATTTTTGCCCTGTTCAGCCACAGTAACCTCAATCTCTTTTTCTCCAGCCATCAAGAAATGTGATCCTGTATCTATAACTCTCTTACCCTCTTCAGTAACTCTGCTCAAATGCTCACACGGGCTAACAGAAAATTCAACTGGTTTGGTTTCCTTGGCTTTGAGATGTACACTGGTGAAGTCGATTAGTTGTTTCCTGGGCCTTCCATTAGATGCATTCGGCCACCGCAAGAATAGCAAAACAGGCGTCCTTCCTTCCACTGTACCAAGATTTGCCACTCCTACAGTGACGGTAAAATTCAACTTTTGACATTCTTTGGACTTGGCTTCAGTAATTTCATAATGGCTGGCAGGATGGGCTGCTTTTAGTCCTACAAGTTTGAGGGTTTTCTTCGCTTTCGAGATGAACTCGTAAGAGTAGTTTGAGTAGCTGAGGCCATAACCAAATGGGAAAACTGTCTTTCCCTGGTAAAATCGGTATGTTCTACCAGGATATTTTGTTGCATTGTCAGCTCGCATGTTCATGTTGGTCATGGGAACCTGTTTTGTGTAATCTTGTGGATACCAAGTCACTGGCAATTTCCCTCCTGAAATAGGAACATAAAACCAAACAAATTTCAATGCATTAATTGATGTTATTAATGATTTTTCTTAAATGTTATTTTTTCTTGATTAAATTTTCAATTGCCCTTCAGATATGAGAGAAAAATTTGACCTGGATTGTACTCTCCAAAGAGGACTTGAGCAATGGCATGTCCACCAGCTTGACCAGGATAACCAGCCCACAATATAGCACCGATTTTTGGGTTTGTCTTTGCAAAGGAAACATCAACAGGACCACCACACAACAATACTAAGATCACCGGATTCTTAGCAACTTTTGCAACACTTGTGATCAATTCTTGTTGTGATCCCGGTAGAAGCAAATCAGACCGGTCAAAATCCTCCCTTTCTTGGTCCAGGCTCAAACCCATGAATAAAACCACGTGATCCGTTGATCTAGCTGCTTCCTCGGCTTGTTTGATTCCGTCCGCTGAGCTACATGCAGCATTGCTGCACCCGGCCACATATTTTATGTCACTTGTGTAGTTTTGAAGTGCATCAAGTGGGGTAATGCTTACACATGGGGGGCCTTGGTAATTACCAAGGAGTATAGATGCGTTGTTTGCATTTGGGCCAATTACCGCAAGTGACGAGACTTTAGTTTTGGAGAGGGGAAGGATGTTGCGAGTATTTTTAAGAAGAACTATGCCTTCTAGTGCTGCTTGTAAGGCTAGCTCTTGGTGCTCTTTTGCACAAACTTGGTCTTTACCAATGCTTCCGTAATCTTTATGTTCGAGTGGGTTACCATCAAAGAGGCCCAGCCGCATCCTAACTGCAAATTGGTTGCGGAGAGCCCGGTCAATATCTTCTTCAGTTATCATCTTCTTTCCCAAAGCTGAAGCTGAATGCTTCTGCAAATGAGTTCCACAGTCTACATCCATTCCTGTATAATAATACTTCTAATCAATGTCTTGTTTTCTCATATGCTGTGTGAGAATAGCAAATACACATTTTATTTTTTACATTTAAGTTGTACCTGCTTTCAGAGCAAGAGCAGTGGCATTTTCTGGTGTTCTAGCATACATTCCAACCATAACACCAATTGCATCACAATCAGAGGCAATGTATCTGCATGTACATGTAAAAGGAATTATAGATCAATTAAAATAAAAAAAATGATTGCCATATATCAAACACCATACTAAGCCAATTCGCTATCAAATAAAAGACAAAAGAAGTCCATTTCTATTTTAGGTAGAGCAAAATAAATTACAAACATAGCCGATCAATTATGAAAAATGAAGATTGGTTTTGCTTAGTTTTATTTCATTGAAATGTAATGTCATTAAAACTTTAAAAGCATACCCGTCAAGGCCCCATTGCTCCTTGGCTAATTTGGTTAAGAAGTTGTGGTCCCCACAAGGAGCAACGCCATTAATCCTGTTAAAGGGGCACATCAGGCAGCTTGCATGCCCATCTTGCACACAGCTCTTGAAAGGAGGCTGGAATGTGTCTTCCATATCTTGGGCTGTCACCTGAAGTTAGTATTTTTCAAAAAGAAAAAAAAAAATGAAAACGAAAACTAAATACACTGCTACAGAATCCGAGCCAAAGGATTTATTCAATTCAGTTCAGTTTGTTTTAAGAGCATTAGAATCCAAGCCAAAGGGTTTGGTATGGTCAAACAGAAAGTTGAAGGAACACTATCAACAGTCTCTAGCTTGGTACGTACCAGCATGCCTGTACAGTGAAAAATCTTGTACTCTGTGAAAGAACCACTAGTAGTCTAGTTACCAAAGTGAAGAATTCAGTTTTCACCACTATTAGAATTTCACACAATTTGAGCTGAATGCATTAGTTACATACCACTGCGTCAAAAGTGAACCGAGAGGCGGTTCCCCATTTCTCCAAATCATATGCAGTGAAGTGCTTGCAACAAGCGGAAGTTTTTAGTGCCTTCGCCTGACCGCCTTCATATGAGTCACCTTGCAATCCTCTGACGTACATGGTGGCATACTTGCTAAGGTGCAATGGGTCTTCACCAGGCGTTTCGTGTCCCCGACCCCACCTTGGGTCCCGATACAAGTTTACATTAGGCCCCCACAATGTCAGCCCATCTAGCTGACCGTTGTTGAAAATCCCTCGTGCCTCTGTTGAAATTGCCTTTGTATGAAAGAATTTATTAGTTTTGATTCTTCCAGAAATAAAGTTAAAACAAACAATGATATAGGATCTCTTTCAATGCTTTCCTCGTTCAAATTTTAGAAATGCACATGATATGTTATTTTTTGCCTTAGAGGCATGTTAGGAATGACATTTTTAATTACGGACTGAAAACTGATTCAAACAAAATGAAAAACTCGTTTCGTTCTCTTGTTCTTAAATTTTTATTTATTTATGTTAATCGTTTCGGTTATTATAGACTGATAAATAATATATCCAATTATTTTTACGAAAACATAAAATTAATAGAGGATCTATGAGCCACACCTGAGCGATCTTGTACCAAAGATGAGGATTGAATGAGGCACCAGTGACAATGACTTGTGGGAAGCTCGTAGCTTTGAATATTGCACTGAAGCTCCAATGAATTGATCCCGTGCCCCCATACGCCAAGCCATGCAAAGCCTCGGTCCACCATTTAAAGACCGGAATGCCTAGCCGGGGGATTGCTGGCGAATCATCACCTAATTGGGAAATTTTTTCTTCTAAGGTCATGCGTGATATGAGATCATCCACTCTCTTTGCTATAGGTAGTGTTGTTTTGCAAAATGTGTACGTCTTGGTCGTCGGATTTGAAGGATCACAAGAGTGTGGTGGGACTGAAGAGAGAGCAAGTAATGGTGAGAATAAGAGTAGAGAAAAGAGAAGGTTTTCTCCATGGTTTCTCATGGTTGATCAAATGAGGTTCTGATTAATGTGATTTGGTGTTTGAGCAAAGGAAGCAAATTGGTGCGCCTATATATAGACACACTACGACAGCATGTGTAACGTACATGTCGTTATTTGTCCTGTACAAATTGATGTACGATATGTCTGGAGACACATGTTACAATTGGGAGATGAAATGGATTAGAAGAGAGAATGCTCTGATTAGATTCATTTTTTATTTTTTTTGGTCCTCATTAATTATATTCTAAAAAGAACAGAAAACGGAATGAGATGTAACAGAAGTTACAGGAAATTTGTTGAGTAATATCTGTTAAAATTTTAACGGGTACTAATCTTATCTCCGAGGATTACTCGTCTCCAGTTGGCAAACGGACTCTCCACGGACAAATTCGTCTCTCTAAAATTTATAACCAAACATATATTGTATAATTTTTTAAGAAAAATTGATAGTATCTGCTATAACCACGTTCGTATAGCTATAATTATCCATAAATAAATTATTCGTTTTGTATTCATTTAAATATGGCGAAGGAAATTATTGATTAAGTCCCTTAAAAAAATAGGAATAAAAAATTTTTCGAATTTCTGGTTGTCCATCTGAATTTTTAACTTCTTTCAAATATTATCATATATTCATGTGCATTATCTATTATGAATATGAAATAAATATTTTTCTATAAATAGTGTGCTAAAATGTATTCCTTGTGAGTTGTGATATTTCTGGTTACTTAAATCCTAAAAAGTTGGGTCTCAAATCTTACCATAAATGATTAAACTGTTGGGTTTTAATCTGATAGGAAACTTGCAACCTGTAGCTGGCTTTGCATTCTTATTACCAGAAGGAAAACGGATAACTAGCTTGGGTTCTGATTGGTGAGTTTAACCTTCATAATCTTTTTTTGAAGGTCAAGTGGCAATCACCACGCCGACAAATTTTATTAATAAGAAAAGTATTTATAAAATAAAAGGTAAAAAGGAAAAAGAAAAAAGGACTAATTATACAAATGTACAAAGCAAAGAAAGGAAAAAGAGGAAAGCAAGAAAAGTTAAAAAATCCTAAGCATGTCTAGTCCAATTGCCGATGCATGCAGTTATCTCCTTTAGAATTAAGTGAGGTGGCGTCTCTAAATCCTGGATTTTGTTGGGACACGCTCACAGGTGTCTAGGCACAGCGGAAGCCAAGTAAACAAGAAGATAGTAATTTCGATAAACACGTGACGGGCATAAAACAAACCCGCAAGAACAAAGCTATGATGGTACCACTTGAGAACCAAACGACAATAGCACAATCAAGCACAAGAAAATAAAGAGAGACACAAGATTTTACGTGGAAACCCGAAAGGAAAAAACCACAGGAGCGATCGGTGCAAATCCACTAAATCAAGAGTTTCTTACAAGTACATGGAGATCATCAAGCTATCAACCTTTCTCTCTCTCTCACTCACACTCTCTCACAATTTAGAAGTGGAATTAACAAGAGATTCAAGAGAAATGTCTAAACCCTAGATAGCTTCAAAGAGGAAGAAGAGAGCTTCTATTGGAGACGCACACAGAGAGAGACTCGATACTCTCTCATTCTCCGTAACCCCCTCCTTTTATTTCCGTATCCATACGGGCCTCTTTGGGCTACGGCCCAATTTGGCTTCGTACACAACAACCTCCCACTCGAAGACAAACCTCCCACTTGATCACACAAGCATACACCTTGATTTTCACAAGCACACACCTTGCACCTCGCTCCAAACACACCCGAGTTACTCAACCAACCCGGATTGCCTCCTACAAAATATTACCTTGTCGGGAGGCACCACCTTCGTGAACACATCGGCAACATTCTCCTTCGTGTGAACCTTTCTCACGACTAGTTGCCTATGGTCTAGAACATCACGAATGAAGTGGTATCGCACATCAATGTGCTTAGTTCTTGAGTGATATGCCGCATTCTTTGAAAGATGTATGGCACCTTGATTATCACAATGTACCACATACTCCATTTGCTTCAACCCAAGTTGTGCAAGCAACCTTTTCAACCAAAGCATTTCCTTCACCGCCTCGGTCAATGCGACATACTCCGATTCCGTGGAAGACAAAGCAACAATGTCTTGTAGTCGAGACATCCAACTAACGGCTCCACCATCGATAGTAAAGACAAAGCCCGTCGTGGACTTTCTTGTCTCACTACAACCCGCATGATCGGCATCAACATACCCTTCAATTGCCAATTTAGAATTTCCTCCAAAACATAACCGCAAGCCACGAGTGCCTTTCAAGTACCGAAGTATCCACTTCACCGCTTGCCAATGCTCCCATCCCGGGTTAGACATATATCGAGAGACAACTCCCACTGCATGTGCAATGTCCGGCCGTGTGCACACCATAGCATACATCAAGCTACCAACGGCCGATAAGTATGGAACATTTTCCATCTTCAATCTCTCTTGAGCATTCTTTGGAGAATTCTTCTTAGACAATTTAAAATGACCGGCCAAAGGTGTAGTCACCGGTTTGCAATTCATCATGTCAAACCTCTCAAGGACTTTATCAACATATTCCGTTTGACTTAACCAAAGCTTGCCTCTCTCCCGATCCCTATGAATCCGCATACCCAATATTTTTCTTGCTTCGCCAAGATCCTTGGTTGCAAACCTCATAGACATATCAAGCTTAAGAGACTCAATCTCATCATGATCATTACTAGCAATCAACATGTCATCCACATAAAGTAACAACAAGGTGAAAGTGCCACCCACCTTTCCTTTCATGTAGACACAATGATCATAGCCACTTCTTTCAAAACCTTCCTCTTGCATAAAAGTATCAAACTTCTTGTACCATTGCCGAGAGGCTTGCTTCAAACCATACAACCCCTTCTTCAATCTACACACAAGATTAGGGTTTGATTCATCAACAAAACCTTCCGGTTGTGACATATAGATCTCCTCATCCAAGTCACCATGCAAGAAAGCCGTCTTGATATCAAGTTGCACAAGCTCCAAGTCTAAGTTAGCCACCAATGACAAAACAACCCTTATGGAACTATGCTTCACCACGGGAGAGAATATCTCATTAAAGTCAACACCATGTTTTTGTCCATAGCCCTTGACTACTAACCTTGCCTTATGCCGTTTAGAACCATCGGCTTCATTTTTCAACACAAATACCCACCTATTTTTCAATGCCTTCTTTCCTTTAGGAAGTTTAACCAACTCCCAAGTCTCATTTAGATGCAACGAGTTCATTTCATCTTCCATTGCTCCAAGCCACATAGCCTTCTCCGAACAATTTATAGCCTCATGAAATGACTCGGGTTCACCCGCATCCGTAAACAAAGCATAATACAAGGAAGGTGAATACCTTTGTGTAGCTCTTGAAATCCGAGTTGATCTCCTCAACTCTTGTATCGTGGTATTAGTGTGCTCTTCTTCAACAATACCTTCATTCTCATGCGCTTCCACCGGCTCACTCTCATCCTCATTATCATGACCACTTGCTTGAGGATCCGCTAGCATTTTGGGTGCAATACTAGCATCAACATGCTCCTCCACATGTCTTTCTTCATTTTGCTCTTTCTCATGATTTTCCATGAACATCACATCTTCACGAAATATGACATCTCGGCTTCTAATTGTCTTTTTCTCAATAGGATCCCACACCCTATAACCCAAATCATCACCGCCATAGCCAACAAATGCACACCTCCGTGACTTGACATCAAGCTTATTCCTCTTCACATTAGGAATTTTCACATAAGCCTCACATCCAAAAGTTCGTAAATGGCCATAAGAGATCTTCTTGCCACTCCATACGACTTTCGGTATGCCACCGTCCAATGCCACACTAGGTGATCGGTTTATGAGATAAACCGCCGTGTTGAGTTTAGGCCCAAATTGGACCCGACCCATTTCCTTTCTCCCTTATTTCTTCTCCTGGGTGCGTAGCTAGGTTAGAGTGGGAGTTGGCTTCTTCTTGGCTGCCGTATACAGAGAGTGAGAAAGAGAGAATAGAGTGAGGAAGAGATAGGGTAGAGAGAGAGAGGTAGAGATAGAGAGAGAGAGTGATTGCTTGTTCTAGCAATTGAGATACTCTTGTACCTTCTTGTATTCTCTTGAGAGCCTCTTGGAAACTCTTGTAATCTCCTTGGTTAATAGTGAAATTTGTCGGTTCGTTGCCTCCCGGTGGAGTAGGCTCGGCCGAACCACTTTACTCTTGTGTTTTCTCTTCTCTTGTGCTTGTTGTGACTCGATCTATACACGGTAACATCTTTCCTCTATTGGTGCTTGATATTTGGTTGTATGCAATTGATTGTTTCCAATTTCTTGATTGTGTAGTTGTGGTACCGTACCGGGTTATTTTCTCAACAGATTTAACCTTCATAATCGACTTACCCTCTTACTTCAGCTACTACGACTACTTAATAGCAAGCTTTCAACTTAAATTCGCGTTGTATACTACATTCTAATCTTTCTAATTCGTAAGTTCAACCGAATTTTTAAATTATATATCGACGTATAGAATTGGAAATATTTACTGATTGCCAAAACATTTCTGAATTTACAATGTTGAAGATATACATTTTAAAATTTAAGTTTCAAAACCGTGATATATGATATAATCGCAGTAAAAAAATTTTGGTTTTTTTTACTAAAAGTTTAGAGTAATGCTAGAGTAACACGTTTGACACTTGAGCCCATCAAACATGATCGAATCTCAATTTTCGATATTACAATTACAAATCCGAATCGCTCAATTTATTCTCCATATATAATGAAATCTCCCTAGAGATCATTTTTTTTACTATGCAATTTGAATATTAGAAAAATTTTCAATCTAATTAATTCCGGACCCTCCAATTTAAAAAATCCAAAAAGATAGCCAAAATTTTTTTTAAATTGTAAAATTTGGTCTTTAAGATAATTTCAATATGAAGATCATATTGAGTGGTTCGGATTGATAATTTCAAATTTAAATAATTGAGACTAGAATCGCATTTGACTCACCACTACTCAAATATTTTTACATTCAAAACTGGACTTCAACAAAACTATATGAGTTTAGATATTAAGGAAACTAATAATGAATAATATCCACAATCTTAACCTTCTAGTTAAAATTTAAAACTTCCAAATAAGATCATTTCAGCATTAATCAGCAACCTTTTTCTTTGTACAATCATCCATTCCGATCCAATTTAACTTTATTTGGCACGCCCAGTAGGGCGGCTAAAAAACAGAGGACAAAATTTCTGCATCTTTTACACATTTCTTTCCGCAATTGTTTCGGATTTGTAATGTTTATTCATTCATGGACATATTGTTTACTGCTAACATAATATCGGATTTTTAGAGTAGATGACATAAATCAGGAATGAGGTAAAGGTGAATCTGACAGCTGTCCCATTTATAATTACGGAACTGAAAACTGAGATAATAGAAAGATGAAAATATAAAAGAGAAGTATATTTGGATATTTGGAAGGGTCACTTTTTTACTATTCCCAGCTAATCCGGAAGATTTGGAAAATTTGGTGTACCGTGTATCCCTTCGGCGGTTCACGTCGTCATTTACAAATGTACGAAAAAAAAAGTGTTAATTTAAAATTTTTTCGGAAAAGAAGTAATAAAAATATGTGTCGTGTGTCATGTCAAACACATCATGTTTGATCATGTGTCATATCGTGTCGCGTTAAAATATTGATCAATCTTATTAATTTGAAAAACTGAACTTATTAATATGAGAATTGATGGGGACAAAATCAGTAGACATTTCGTTTTCTCTTTTTATTTTAATAACTTAAAAAGTTAGTTGAGAAATTGGGAAAGTACTCGTGATGATTCTGTTTAGGTTTGGAAACTGAAATAGTGTGCTAAAATGTATTCCTTGTGAGTTGTGATATTTCTGGTTACTTAAATCCTAAAAAGTTGGGTCTCAAATCTTACCGTAAATGATTAAACTGTTTTAGAAAAGAGTAGGTTCCGCTGCCACGAAAATTAGTTTTCCCAATTAAGTTGTCACAAATCAGCAGCTTTTGGATTAGTTTTGATCAAACGGTTCTGATTGATTGTGTTTTAAATTCTCCATACAAGATCCTTTCGCATTAATGACTAGCGAAACTTACAAAAATTAATAAAGTATTATCATCCCTTCCAAATGAATATGAAACAACTCTCTTGTTCTCTTTCCTCTCTAGCACGCACTGTTGTCTTTCTCTTATCTTATGTTCTTCGTTCTCTTTATCACTGATGTTGAAATTACCTCCGTTTGTTGGAATATGATGTCACAAAAGATCTTGATTTGGATTTAATGTGACATTTGACTTGGCAAGGAAGAAACGTCAGATTTGAAGCACAAGAAACACTTGACTTGACATGCAAGTCATGAGTGATTTGATGTGCAAGAAACACTTAACTTGTTGTCAAAGAAATTTGTTCTATATATAGGCTCCTTGAATTGTAACATACAAAAATTACTGAAAATAAAAAAAAGTGTGGTGTGTGTGAGTCGTGGACGTAGGTACACATTGTACTGAACCACGTAAAATCTTCGTATTCTTTTCTGTGATTGTTTTTGTTTACATGATATCAGAGCAGTAGGTTCTGAGATCTGTGTTGTTCTCATTTTTTCTTATCCCTGTGCGAGTTACTGCACAGTTGATTCCTCGTTGTGCGAATTACTGCACAATCGGACCCGTTCTTCTCGACCAGATCTCACCGAGTTACTGTGTGAGTTTATTCCTTGCGCGAGTTACTGCGCAGTTGATCCTTCTTCCTTGAATTCTAATACCGAAACTGATCCTAAATCTCTAACAACCAAAATACCAGAAACCATGACTCATGTCCAAAACCTGAACGATTGTTGGATTATAGATTCAGGAGCAGCCGATCATATGACTTACAATAAGGACGACTTGATAAGAGAATCTCATCCAAGGAGGACTGAGATCGTCAATGCAAATGGGGAAGTTTATCCAGTCACAGGGGCTGGAGATGTTCAATTTTCCTCTTCTCTAACTCTTTCAAATACTTTATTAGTTCATTCTCTTTCATCAAGATTATTGTCTGTAGGTCAATTGTGTGAAGAACTTAACTGTGTTGTACTCATGTATCCCAGATTTTGCCTCTTTTAGGACCTTATGACAAAGGAGCAGACCCCAAATACAATTATTTTCCTGCTAAATTTAACAAAGTTGACTCGATTTTACACTAAGGATGCGTTTGGCAACCCAAGTTTAGCCTTCCCTTGAGGGTACACTAATCTACATCAAGTATGTTTGCCAAATGAATCAAGGTTAGTGGGTTTAGTTACTAAACTTTCACTACCCAACTAATCTAGCAAAATGGTGAGTTAGTCTTCCCCTTGCATTCAAGTGGAGAGAGAAATGTATAAAAGTTATTATTTGCAATTTTTTAATGTTGGCTTTCCATCTTTAATTAATCCACCGATTTTTTTTTTCATTGCCATGAGAATTATAAACATTTAAATAATCCTTAATATAAATAAAATATGATTGATTAATAATTAATAATTAATAATAATAATAATAATAATTAAATTAATTAATAATTATTTTAAAATAATTAATATTAATACTAATATTAATATTTAATGAATAATTATTGTAATAATGATTTATTTCTATAATTAATAATTATTATAATAATTAAATTAATTAATTAATAATTAATAATTAATAATAATCAATATTAATAATTATAAACTTTTTATTAATATTTACTGCAATAATTATAATATTTAATAATTAATAATAGTTATTGTAAATAATAATTACTAATTGATAATAATTTTATAAATTTAAATAATCCTTAATATAAAATAATAATAATAATAATAATAATAATAACAATAATAATAATAATAATTAATAATAGTTATTATAACATTGATAATAATACTTAATAATAGTTATTATAACATTGATAATAATAATTAATAATGATTTATTTCTATAATTTATAATTAATAATTAATAATAATAAATTTTATTAAAATTAATAGTAATTAATAACTACTTATTAATAATAGTTAATAATAATAATTATACCATTAAGGAATGATAGAGAGTATTTTGTTAGTATTAAGAATATTATTAATTATTAACGTTAATAGTAATTAATAGTAATTTTTATTATAGCATTAACGTTGTAATTTTATTAATAGTAATTTTTATTAAAATTAATAGTAATTAATAACTACTAACTAATTATAGAATTAACGTTTGTGTGCACTTTGATGACATTTATAAAAATCAAAAGTAATCAATAATTTATTTATTTCCCTCCATAACTAACCTCAATATATCACACCAAACAATATTTACTAACCTTAGACTACTACTAATCCCTTCCATTCACTATCCTTACCATTCTACCTCTCTAATCCCAAAAAGTACTAAACTTACACCACTAACCATACTAAACCCTGTTTTGCCAAACGCAATGGGTATGTGTGAGAGAGATGAGTGGAGAGTACTAGATCTCGTCTAGGGTTTGAGAAAACGACATGGCCGTCTAAGCAATCTTATTCGGAACAACAAAATATTTTATAAATAACTTTATTGTCCTCTCTTATTCGAACAACTTTCCTCCCCGTTTTCTCCAAACAATCTTTCCTCTTTTGACTGCTAACTATTTTTTTTTCAATACCAACCAGAAAACTTATCAATCACACTTGAATTTTCTTTTACTCAACTCTCTCTGACGATGAGAATTTTGAAATGGATATTTCAATACCAAACACTTATATTATTTTTTTGAAGAAACGCCAGTAGGCATATTATTATTATTATACATGAAATTATGATACAGACCCTCAAAAGAAATTATGATACAATATGATGACAAGTTCTATACATTTGTGCAGCATCTCTGTACAGTTCTCCATATGTATCTATTGTGTAACGTAATGTGAATTTTAGGAGAACTTTAGAATCTGTCTTGCTCTCTCTTAACGTAAAAAATACAAGAAATATTTAAAAAAAGAGTAATTAAAGAAAGTTTTTGAGGTCTACAATTAAAGAAAATCATGGGCCGTTTGGATCAAGTGGAAATTTGAAGAATTTCATATTCGTAAACATAAATTTATTGTAAACAATTTAAACTCTTCACAAAATTACACACTTTCCCGAGTAATTTAGGTAATGCAATATAACAGAATAATTTGGGATAATATGGTCATAAGATTGTGAAAATGTTGTTGGGATCAAATGTTTTGTTGTTCAGATCAACACCCGTCTGACTGGTGGAGAGAAACAAGAGAGTCGACGAAGCAACAATTTAAGGATATGATTGCGAGCGAGAGACGAAGTGTTCTTAGAGCGAAAAGTAAACAGAGTTTCTCATAACTCATAAATCGGAATCCAAAACTGAGTTGGGATTTTGGGGGAGACGGCATTAAATTATTAATTTATGTGTTTCTCGATCCATTCAATAAAGGCAAAGAGTCTAGAGCATTTAACTTGATACAAATAATCAGAACCGTTTGATCAAAATTAATCCAAAGGCTGTGAATTTGTAACAACTTGAGGCAACTAATTTCGGTGGCAGCGGAACCCTGCTTTAGAAATAAAAATAAATACATCTCATTTCTTCGTATAATTGCTACTAGATAAAGCATCATATTGCTTATGCACAGAGTAAGTATGATATTTGAGAAAACCAAACAACCTTCTCTCTTATTTGAAATCTTGTTTTTTATTTCAGTAAAACAAGCAACAATATGCAAAGAAATGTGAAAGAGAGATTAGTTGTAAGGAACTGGTGAGCGCTTGTAAAGAGGGAAAGGGAGGCAGCTAGAAGGGAAGCTATTGTAAGGAAAAAGGTAATGATTATAGAGGTTCATGTCTTGTATTGATATGGTTGAAATAAGATCCAAATTCGATTTGGTTTGAATGATTTTCTTGATTGAATCTTGCTTGAATTGTCTTTCTGGATCCGATCTTGCTAGAATTGTTCTTATAATTTGAACTCGCATCGCTGATTCTCTGTTGATCATTTACTGAGATATAATCTTGTTTTGTTAGAAACAATGAGAAATAGACATTGATATAAGTTTCTTGAATGGAATTAGTAGTCTCAACTTTAGAAACGAGATTGCTAATCATATTCATGAAGCACATCGCACCTCATCTTAAGTTAAGATTGATCAAGAGGTTATAACATTTTTACAATGTTGTCTAGTTAGGCTCCGTTTGGATTGCTAAGGAATAAGGGAATAATATTGGAAAGTGTGTAATTTTGTGAAAAATTTGAATAGTTAGGAATAAATTTACGTCTAAAAAGAGACTATTTCTTTATTCGTATCCAAACAGAACCTATGAGGGACTTGAGTGGGTACGAAGGAGCATATAATTCTGCTCAGTTCAAAATGCTCTGTCATTTTAAATTGTGGCTTTGCAAATTGGAATATTCTCCATTGAAAACCAAAATGTAAGATCAGACCATATTTTTAGGGGAAGATAACCATCTCCTTGTGCTCGTATCTCGCCAGATGAAAAGGAAAAGTAGCTCTGCTTAATTAGAAACATCGAGTAGCACAGACAGAGATGAGAAGAAACTAATGCCATAGAATCTGGTCGATGGTGTAGAGATGAACTATTGTCAAATTAGAATTGTACTATTCTAGATTGCTAGGTACGTTGTACCATGTTCCATATTGAGACAGTACTTGATCCAGATCATATTACAAGTACAATTCGAAAGTCGACAACATTTAAATCATATTCTTTAGCATTTAAATCATAAGTTTGCCGATTATTATCTCTGCATTTAATTGTCCGAAAATTCTCGTGGTTGGTTCAGACCACTTTTGTAGCAGTGATATTGTTATTGAGGAAGCATATATAATAGCATATATGAAAGACAGCGCGTCGTAATAGACAATATATCAGGATAAAATAGACTTACAATCTCTATAATTATTTTGACTGCACTTTTTATGAATCAAATTATTTAATTCAAATAATTGGTCAGTAAAACTTCTAGGATTTGACGAAATAAAGAATGTACTTTGAAAGCCTTATACTATTTTCAATACTTTCTCATGTGAGGTCCTTTCGAGCTAACAATTAGCTGAACTATTTACTTTCTAAAAGCAAAATTAAACGTAAGGATCGAACAGATACTGACACCATAATGCATTTATTAATTACATTCTTTTTTTTTCTTTTTTTTTGAAGATGACCATTTCTTACTTTCAGTTTGCATATTGATGGCATATCCACATTGCAAAGTTAAAACTCCCATTATACATAGCCCAACAGAAATTTTACTCCAAAATTAATTACAGAAAAGGGCTAGGTCACACTCTACAAACTTCTATATATAGTCTAGTCACATCATATTATGTTGCATGCATTCGGGTTTTCATCACTGAAAATCTGCGGTGGAGGTGGATACTGATACTGATATTGATAAGGATAAGGGTAAGGATACTGATATGGATATGCATACTCCATTGGATACCTGGGGAAGTAGTAGTAGTTATGATGATCTCTTTTTCCCTGGTTAAAATGAATGAAGAAACAAAAATCATACATAAATTATTTTCTGTCAGAAATAGCCAAATGGTTCTTATTCAAAAGCACATCAAAAATACGTTCAATGAGTTCAAATTCCATCAAAATCCTATTTTGGGGAAACTGTCAGGCCTACATGTACATGTCTGGAATATAGGAAAATTAAATAGAATTGTTTAGTTCAAATTCCATCAAAATCCTATCGTCAGATTCAGCTCATATGTTAGGCCCATATTTACATGTGCTGAATATAGGAAAATTATATAGACTTACCACAGCACTGTCACCAGGGCCTGCAACAGCAACTACAGTTGCTTTAGAAGAACTGCTCTCATCCTTGACCAGCTCTTCTTTTGGTTTTTCTTCAGTCTTCTCTTCCTTAATCTCATTCTCCTTCTCAGTTTCTGGCTTGGAATTGTTACCCACCTCTGCATTGCCAGTAGGGGCTATTTTTTCTGATGCTGGGGTCTATGGATTTTCAATCAACAAAAGCAGGTGGAGTTAGGAAGCATAATAATCAATAGATATTATTACTCCTGATCAAGAACTAAAAATAGTTTAATACATGCATATGAGCACTGATTTGAAGGAAAAAAAAATATCATACCTGCTCTTGCTTGACAATAAAAGCATGCTTTCCAGTGCGCTTGTATATATATTTTACCAGGTTGTTGGGATCAAAATTACCATTTACTTTAACTTGTGATGTCCCCAAATTGGTCTCCACTCCTTGCACCCCTGTTGAATAATTGAAAATATAAATTAAAATATTATCTCAGAGCAGTAATGCTTATTTTAACTGAATAAAAACAACAATTCCAAGATTCAAAAGAAGTAATATTGACAAATACCACTGAGTTTTAGAATCCTTCTCTTAATCTCTTCTGCACAAGCCTCGCAATGCATGTACACCTTCAGCACTGCCACCATTTCTTCAGTCTACAAATAACATAATATAATTATTGGTTAAATGTATTATCAGAGACATTCCAATATAAAAGTCTTGTAATATTTCTATTTCCACAGAACTGTCTTTAGCAGCACCTCATAACTTGTATGAGCTTTGATACATAAAAATAATGAAACATAATTATCTAGTTAACAAATATCTAGTTATATCAAGTTACTGCACCTGTACTTCTTTCTTCTTCTCTGGTGTCTGAATTATTGCGACATTTTTTGGCAGGACAGGTGCAGGTGCAGGGCTCAAAATCTCAACTCTCTTTCCGCTCTTCCTATAAATCGTCTCTGCTACTTTCTTTGGATCCTGTGCCACTTTCTTCCCTTTCACAACAACTGTACTTTTCTTTCGATCTGTCTTCACATCCTCCACCCCTTCATCCAAGAAGTGAAAATGCAATTACGTTGGTAAAGCAAAACTAATAATAACAGAGTAAAAGGGTAGAAATTTTAGAGTCTATAAGCATAATTTTTTTTTGTTGTGTTAAATCACATTAACAAGTGTCAGAATGAAACATGTATTTGTTGTCAAATGTACAATCTTTTCCAATGAAGGAGCTGTACTACTACTGCTACATAATACAAACTAATGTTACCAATTATTGTATGCAGGTATTAAACATTATTATACTCCTTTTAAAACTTTTTACTTTTCAAATAATCATCCCATATTTAAATCCATCATTAATTAATAATTACCAATGCCCTCATATTTCACAAAACACTACATTAATTAATGTTCTAATAGTGCTTTAATTCTCTCTTTCAGTCCTAGCCATAATTCACAAGAGTAAGGAGTAATGTACCTTCAAGGTCTTTCAGGGATTTGCGAACCTTCTTAGCACAGCCTTCACAGTGCATAAAAACCTTCAAGACCACTTCCTCAGGCAGCGATAGCGGGGACGCTGTTGGTTTTGCCGCTGTAGGTTCTAGCTTTTCTCCCAGCTCCTTGGCCTCCCCACCATTTTTATCTTGGTTTCCATCTTTTTCGTTGGTTTTTCCTTCATCCTTCTTTACTTCTTTGACCGCGGTCTCCTCTTCCTCAACCTTTGGCAAAAGCCTTTCGTTCTTCAGATTATTCAATAGTAAAATTGATAAAATTAATAATATTAGCAGTGAATGAAAATCAAGATATACCAATTTAAGAACATATTTGATCAAGCAAACTTTCAGTATTTTCACTGTTGCTGGTGGGGTTTGGCCTGAAAAATAGCAGCTGATGTCCCATCAAAAGCAGTAGTTGCGCTAAAGTTGTCCAAATTTTATAATGACAAATTTAGTGTAATTTGCTCCGTTACTTATAGGGTTTTTATTTTCTATATATATGGTTCTCCCCATTTTTACTTTTTCCACATTCTTGTACCTCCTAATTAATCTTGTTAACAAATAATTCTATGTGCAACCTTTAGTTGGAAACCCTCATCATCTCATTTGAAGAAACTTAACTCCGTTGATATAGATACAGTCATACAGAATGGCAAGATGCATAATATTTGCCAAAGGGTAATTTGAGATTTTCTGTGCTGGAGAACTTTTTCGCCACATTTTATTAATTCAGCATAGTTGGTTAAATTAACAAGGTCGAAATATTAACAACATTGAAATTGATGGAGGCCTAAGTACATATGACAAAAGAATAACGGAATGTACAACCCTGATTGGATGAAAGTAAACAATAAGAACGGATCACATCATATAAGGCGACAAATTGCGATAATAACGATCCGTCCAAAAGAAATGATGTAAAATGCCTAATTTTATCTGGTAGCTAATGGGTGATGTTTTCAGTAAAATAACAAATTTCTACAGGAAACAACAGGAATTTAAAGGTGTCAATTTGTTGATCCTAAGAACGATGTTAGAAAGGTGACAAAATCGGAAAGTAGTTCAATAGAAACCAAACTGCCTCTACCAAAGAATAAAACTCTTCTTTTGCAATTTAGAAAACCAAATTTGATCGTGATGTAAGCAAGTACACGACAAAATGAATGATGGAACTGTCGGAACGTGCGAAACCCTGATGGATTCACGTAAACAATCTGACCAGATCACATCATATAAGGCGACAAACGGTGATAATTATGATCCTTCCAAAACAGAAGATGTAAATTTTCCATTTTTTTCAGTAGCTAATGGGTGATCCTATCAGTAAAATGACAAATTAAAATGTAAAATAATAGGAATTGAAAGAATTTAATTGATCCTAGAAAGGAAGTTCAAAAGGCGACAAATTATTATGTAGTTTAAGAAACGAACAGCCTCTACCATTGGAACCTAGAAAGTTAGGGCAAAAAACAGCGATTAAATTTTAAACCATTCTAAATGTTAGGTTTTAAAATGGTTTACCAAAACAAAATGACCAGCGAATTTTGAAAACAATTCTTCTCTTTGTAATTTATATAAATCCAAATTTAATTTGGTTTCAGATATACCTCCTGCGACTTGTCATCTTCTTTTCCCTGTTGTTCTTCAGGCTTCTTCTCCTCCTCCTTTTCCTGCGTAATTTCAACATCAGTACCAACAAAAATTCTCAATAAATTATCAAATTATTAGGTATCATTTTCACCTTTCCCATTTCCTTTCGTCTTTCCCTCTCTCAATCTCTACAATTGTTGAGTGACAGTGGAGAAAGAGAAACAGAAACAGAGGATTATTTGTGAGCTGTGTACGCACTGTACGTCAGTTACCAAGTGACGTGGCAAGGAGAGGTATGTACGTGTGCAATGCTAGAGCCGACACCTGTTGTTTAGCACCCTGCTCGCGTGGTGCTCGTGTGATATTGTCGTTTATTTCTCTGTGCGTTCCGCCTATGTGCTTCCGTGTGTGAAGAGGCCCAGATTCTCTGTGCGGATCATGGTATTGCCAATTGTAATCAGCAAATTCTTAGGCTGCACAAGGAAAATGACTATATGTTGATATGGGGTTGATCGCTTTCTGTTGAAATCTTGAAATACTGGATATATTATGGCTGGTATTAGTTTTTATGTGTTTCGATCCTTTTTGCTAATTTTGATGCTATAAGATGGAGATAGTAGTTTTTGTTGTGCAACCAATTTTTTTCTTTTTGTTCTGATTATTTCAGTAATTTTTCTTTTCATTATACAAAATCATATTATTTGATAAGCTAGTTTTAAAAGATACCGGGAGCAGTTAATTAAAGAATTAATATTTAGAATTAAAATTGTTGCTTGAAGAATACTTATGATACATAGATTGTTAAAAGAAAGAAAAAAAAACTTTATACACAAATATTTTTTTTATAGAAAATAATTAATTCATATCGAGATGGAACACCAACAAAAAATGAAATTTCTCAAGTGCATGATATAAATATCTATGAGTGTTATGATGATGACGAATGACGGCCGACTGCATAGTTATTTTATAGATATTGTATCAGACAAAATTTCTAGTAAATAGCTTGCCAACCAGAAAGCTACCTATGTAAACTATATAGAAAAGATGAAATCTATTTGTCGTATTTGTATAGTTGTTCATCTAGATCGAAATGCATAGAAATAATTAGATAGAAATGCATATAGGTAGAAACTGTAGTTGTCTCTAATTATTTAACTGAAATCTAATTTTCTAAATTTAACTTAATTTTTTTTTTACAATTTAACTTAATTATTCGCGTGATTTTCATTATATAAAGAACTGTTTGCGCTCGAGATCTACAAAAAATTATAAGAGATGGGAATTTAATTGCGCACGTCCTTTTGACAAAACCTTAAACCCCAGTATATAATTCAAGAAATATGGCCATTCCATGGGAGCCTTAAAGGATCTATGCCTCAAGTGAGACAGTGGTTTGGGGCGACGGTTGGGGGGCCGCATTTGTATTGATGGGATCGGACGGTTCAAAGTTGGTAAGATATAGTAAGTGAATCATCAAAAAGATATGGTAAGTGTGGTTGACTGGTTGTCTGATTCCACCTCGAAAGTTGTACCCCTTATCTCGGACTAGGAGTCGGAGGATCAAAGACTCAAAAGTACGGGACCGTATCCTCTGGAACCATAAATTTTTTCGGGCCTATCAATCTTAGTATCATACACGGGTATTTATAGCCATTGAGATTAAATCAGACGGCAGAGATCGAAACCATTCACTGGATGGCCATCCAGAAAATGCGAAGTCCAAAAGTACAAGTTGGATTCACTTCGGGATCGTTTGGATGGTACGAGAATAAGGAAAGAATAAGGATTTTAGGAAAAAAATATCGGGAAGTGTGTAATTTTAGAAAGAGTAGGAAGATGTTATTTCGGGAATAAGAAATGTTGTTTGGATGGTGAGTTAGGAATAAGCAAATTGATATTAATTTAAATAAATTATTAAAAATTATTATTTTAATATTAAATAAAGTACTAATTAAAGAGCACACATAAAATTTCATTTAGTTATCAGTATTTAGCTATTTTTTTTGAAATTATGTATATATAATTATTGGAATATGTTATTTATAGGAAGAAATTATTTTTTTCCTTATTCCTAACTTGTTTGGATGTCTAGGAAAAAATTATTCTTAGAAAAAAAAAAAGTTGGATGGACCGTTTGGTCCGTTTCAATAAAATCCAAAGGCTCTTAAAGAGTTCCTCTTTGTTTTTTTATTTTTTATTTTTGGGTCAGGACCACATAAAACTGAAGAAATTAATGGTATACTTGCAGATAGATATGATAAAAAACCGGAACATGAAATAATTTTTTTAACCATTTTTTTTAATATCTTTTTTTAACTATTAAAAACACATGTTCTATGGACCAAAAGACAAATTTCGGTTCGCAAAGTAAAGAGTGAAGCTATTTCTCTGAAAAGGTGGCTCCTCGATATCTTATTCCCTGCGGAAATAACTTTAAATAAATTAAATTCAGTAATTGAGATTAAAAGTGAAAATAAAAAAATTAATTGAACTAGAAGGCCCCATTTTTAGTAGGCCCGGATGTTTTAATTTCAGCCAGTCACACCACAACTATTTAGTTTAACAGAAATGATAAGTATCATATGTAGTTTTGTCATCTTTTGTCATCGTTAAACACAAAGTAAACATATAAAATAGACAAGATAAACATATAGTTGGTCAAAGTGAACACTTACAAACAAATAAGTTTGTCATTTCTAATTCAGATTTTTATATGCACATTCAACTTATTTTTATTGAACTTATTTGTTTGTATGTGTTCATTTTGATCACTATATAGGTTCACCTTGTCTATTTTATGTGTTCATTTTCTATTTAACGATGATAAGGAATTAGATAACAGTAATCAATATCCCTAGTTTAACGAACTTGAAATTGAGAGTTCGGCTAGAAAAAATATATATGGAGCTAGATTTTAAAATCCTCAAGTTATTGTCCCTTAAATTTTGCAGTCAAGTATTAAGTTTAGTGTAAAAAAGTTATTATTTCAATTGGGATTGCAAGTTTGCAACAAGGTTGTCGCAGTCACCGAGCCGGTACGGTATCAATTGTCCTTGTCATGTTCCGGGAGGGAAAAAAAAAAGTTATGGAAGGGTATAAGATTTTCTTTAGACCTCAGAGGTCCAGAATCAGGAGCAAACTCAGCAGATACGAAATTCAAAAGCATTTCGCGAGATCTAAAATATATGATTTTGATATACGAGTATGTAGTTTTGTGTAAAATACATAATAACAAACTTATGTTGAACTAAACAATTAAACCTTTTATATTTGCCGATTTACAAAACAATATCACCTTACTATTAATCTTTTTTCTAACCTTTTATTAGATATTTAAGTGAAGAATTGATGCAATCAACATTTACACAAGTTATGGAGCATTAGAATTTAGTTAAAAGAATAAATGTTGAATCTAATATCTCGTCGCTAGTTTTTGTATTTTTTTAGTATAAAGCAACGATATAAAAAAACAAAAAAAAAGATGATAATGTATCCCAAATTAAAACTGCCAGCCGTTGGTCATCCACTGGGATTTTTTTTTTTTTAGGTTCTAGTTTCCAGTATTTGAGTACTGGTTATGTAATTAAACCTTTCTTTTTATTTAATACAAATTTGTTGGCAATCGCCAACCTTAAAAAAAAAAAATTCTCCATCTGTAAAAATCACCTCTACACTACTTGTTTCTCTTCTCGCACCATTTATCCCTAATTAGAAAATTATGTAACATCTTTTACACCTCTACACTACTTGTTTCTCTTCTCGCACCATCTATCCCTAATTAGAAAATTATGTAACATCTTTTTACTTCATTTTTTCTGTTACTTGTTTTGAACAAAAATTGTCACGAGGGACTTTAAAGATCTGTTTGTCCTCGTATTCTCGGAACTTGATTTATTGTTTTCTAGAAATTTAACTTATTATTGAAAATTTTCAAGTGTTTGAGTTATGAGAAATATTATCTATACTAAGGACGGATATGTGTTTACATGAATTACATTGACAAAGTCATATTCATGAACTGCGCTCATATTTCTTTGTTACTCTGCTCAAATTACATCAAACGACACACTACAACTACAAGGCAGGCAACCGGTACGGAGGTAGACTTGTGCAAAACTTATTCAGCAATCCGTGGACAATAATATCAGTCAGAGCAACGATTCTATTGTTGATTGTCAGCAAATTATATGCTTATTAGTCAAGATACAACATGAAATTATTAGTCAGAAAATGACTCTTAGACCATTTTTTTCTCATAGGCTCCGTTTGGATGGTGTGGAAATAAGAGGAATAAGGAAAGAAGTATTAGAAAGTGTGTAATTTTGTGAAGAGTTTGGATTGTTTATAATAAATTTGAGAGTAGGAATAAGCTATTTCTTTATTCTTGCACCCATCCAAACGGAGCCATATTTACTTGTCGCGCTTCGGGTGTTCGACAAGTTCTTCCATTACCGCAGAGGAAGGGGGTTGGTTTAAATGCAATCTATATTTGAACCCTAAACTCACACTGCTATCAGATGGACTCAATTGGGTTTCTTAATTTTCTTTTGAAATTGATTAAGCAGGCGCTTACCAATCAACAACTGAGTCAGATCTGTAGGAAAGAGCAACTTACTGAAACCATTTTATAGGTACTCGCGCTTTAACAAGATTTTATCCAAACGCTAAACCAGATTAAAGAGGTGAAAACACACAACAAAAGCAAACCACTAGCTAGTAAACAACAGATTCTCACTGGTATGAAGAATCTCACGATAATGAGCACTATTTATTTTCATTTTTTTTGTTGTTTTACATTTTATTTCATCTAGCAGTATCTAAACATCCCTTACGAATTACTACATGAAAGAGCGCATCCTTGGCCTAACAATTGACTGGGCACCATCTACAAATATAGTTGTACCAGTCATGTACCGCGATTCATCTCCAATGAGGTACAGCACTGTAGAGGCAAGGTCATTTTTTGGGTCAAGCCACCTTTGGAGAGGCATCGCATCTCCCGTCAACTTTTCCGCTCTTGCTTTCCCAATTGTTGAAGGATAGTTGTCGCCTAAATGTAAGCCCCTTGAAATTGCATTTACTCTTATTTTGTGCTTTCCAAGTTCCATTGCTGATAGCTGGAAAATACAATAAAGAGGATCAACTTTCTAAAAATAATTTTTGTTGACAGCTTCTGTCAACCATTTAAAAAAAAAATATTTTCTAAGAATAATTATCCTTCCAATGGAGATGTATAGTTATTAATAGTGCTCAACTTTTCAGGCTAGTGTTACAAGTTTTTTTCCTAAAAAACAACTGATTGCATCTATATTTTGTAACAGGCATGTGAATTCCTTTGGACTCACTTTAAATAATTATCCAAACAATCGATGTCTATGAAGAAAAATATAAAACTCGCCAAGACATCGATTTTTCCAGACCATAAATTTCGAAAAAAATTAAGCAAACTAGAGGATATCAGTACTTCATTGCTTTAATTAAATTTGATTTAAACCAGTGTGTCATTTGAAAATACGCAAATTTTGGGTGTTGATTGAGAATCAGTCATCTACTGATCCAATTAACACATGAAATCCTAATTTTCCTAGTATAGAAGCTTACCCTAGCCAGTTGTTGTACAGAAGCCAGGCTTGATCCAAAGGCAGCAGACCCAGGATAGAGACCTCTTTCTGCTCCCAGAATCTGTGTCAAAAACACAATTGATCCCCAACCAGACATGGAGTTAGGGTTTGAATCTGAATTATCCCGCATCCGCTTAGCAACAGCCTTGAGAAGAAACCATGGGGCCATTACATTTATTCGAATTGTCTTTTTGTATTCCCCTTCACTAATGTCAAGACAGTCAAGCATTGGCCCTGTGAAAATTTGTTTATTATTGAATGCATAAATACAAGAGAGAAAAACAAAGTCCAATTATTCTTATTTCTAAATTTATCTGCATCTTTTGTAATTGTGCCAAACTGCCAATGTCCCCTTTTTCTCATAAAAACTGGTACCAGATGAAAATTATTCCCATACCAGAAAGAGTGTCTGTATTTAATTATTTTCTGATTGAGTCTTATTTTCTCTTTGAAAGAAAAATATATATATATGATTTTTGACAAGTGAAGTTAGGCCTAGAGGGCTAATTATATTATTTAAACAATTTATGACCTTCATAAGCGTAACAGTTGACAAAAGCATCCAATCCACCAAAGATACTCCATGCCTGCTCTACAGCTGAATCAAACTTGGATTCATTTTCTTCCTGAAAATTCAAGTTGACCACTTGAATTTGTTTGGTGGTTCCATCCAATGAACTGAAGAGTTGAGCAGCTAGTCCCCTCAGAGACCTCTCGTCTCCCACCAATACCAACCTTCATTTCATATATTGCAAAGAAAAAGGTTCCAAAAAGTAAAAACTCATAACTCTGAATGTATTCTCCAGTGCTCAAATTGGGACAAAAAGTTGCAACAATTTAACAAAGGAATTGGGATTAATAATCCCGTCCAAATACATTGGCTGAGCTGGAGCAGTTGGAAATTAAAGGAATTGAAGTAAGAATGGGATCAGAAATTGGATCACCTGCATCCGAATTTGGCGAGGTGAAAGGCGATTCCTTTGGACACCTCGTCGTCACTAGCTGTCAGCAAAACCCTTTTGTCGTAACTTTTCTCCATTTTCGCTTCTCGTCTCGTCTCTCGATCAAGAAACCTTTAAAATGTGTTATGTCTTATGTGTGTGTGTGAGAGAGACAGAGAGAGAGAGAGCAGACAACAACTGAATGAGCGACGCAGACGCTTCGTTCGTTCATACTTTTTTAATTTATAATGCGTAGAAATTCAGTGGAAATTGGCCTTCTATTTCTGCTGCTTTTATTGACTGCTCCCGGTACACCGCACTGTCATGCCAGGTACCTCACAGAACACAATCTGATCAGATCATTTATTTCTTTTCAGTCTCGTATAAAAAAACCTTCGTATTAATAACTATACTACAGAATAATAATTTTCGAAATTTCCTCTGTGCGCATTTTATTTTTATATGCATTCAAAAGTGAATTACATTAAAAATAAATTTAGTACATATTTCGTTCTATTTATAAACTATGTACTAGATGAAATTACGTAGACAGCAGTTATTCTCTTAAAATAGTAGATAATAAAAAATAACACAAATATTTTTTTTCAAACTATTAAAATGTAGCATTAGAGGAAATTATGCCAAGGATTTTTATTCTTTTTTTCAAAAAAAAAGTAGTATTAAAGCGTTTGAATATTGGTTATGATTTTCTCCTTTCATGACTTTCCTATTTGCAATTTATTTGTTTAGCTTGGGGGGCACAGAAATCCTTTGTGCTCCAGGTGCAGTCAATAGTTCGATTATGAACTGGTTGATTGACCGACACCTTGCTGTCGTCTTCTGTACTTGGGGTCTCCATGTGCAAAAAAATCTTTTTTTTTTAAATTTTTCAATTTTCAGCAAAATCCTTTTTGGAGTGTTGGACGGTCTGGAGAACTACTGGACATGAGCCGAAATTAATTAATATAAAAATTTCGACCCAAAAAATTTTAATATACAGAATTATTTTATTTTTTTTTTAATAAGAAGAAAGTTCGAACGCGTTTCAGAAGCGAGTATTTGAATTCCCCTCCGTACGCGTTTATAAAACGCGCTCCAACCCTCCCAACGCGTTTTATAAACGCGTACGAAGGGGAGATGCTGTCCACTTTCCTCTCGTTTGTCAGAGCTTCGTACGCGTTTATAAAACGCGTTGGAAGCCCTAGAGCGCACTTTATAAACGCGTTCGAAGGTATATTATTTAATTTTTAGAAAAAAGTACAAGCATGCTCTGATAAAGACTGCAAAAGACATGACAAGATTTGATTTTACAATGTCATCTTTGAACTGCTGAAATTATTTATAAAAGCAGTCATTGTTGAATTAGAATGCACAAACACCCACTACCTCCTTCTTGTTAAAACCTTCAGTACAATGGACAAAGGAAATAGCTCTAACTCAAATAATGATGTTCCAAACTATCGAAGAGCAACCCGCATTGAGTATTGGCCAACTTTCTACCATTACCCTGCCAATAGAAATCAACCAGAAAACGGAGAATACGAGGCAATTTGTCGCTCTTGTTATCGCATTTTAAAATACAACATCCATGAAGACACGACTGAAGAGGGAGACGTGCTCGAGTTAAAAATACACTACCAATGGCACATTAATGGTGGGCCGGAAAGAGAACAGAAGGAGTACCAGGAGCGGCGATGGCGGGAACACGAAAAGAATCTGAACCGACAAAGACGATATGACTGGTACAAAAAATATTACACAGAACCTCAACCCATCCCCCAACAACAACCGAAACCCTACCTCTCGTCTGAACCAACTCACTGGACTGTTTACGAGAAAATATACAACTTTAATGGAGACCACACAGTGACCTGTACAAGGTGTGCTCAAGTTTTCAATTACAAAGAAAACATATTGCGTGACCACTACCATGAGCACAAACGTCACGACGAGAATGAACAAAGAGCTCGGGACATAGAGACGCAGAGGATTATTAAAGAAAGAAATGAAGAAATGGATCGTAAACAAAAAATTAGGGAAGAAGAGGCAAGGAAAAAAAGGCTCAAAAAATCAGAGCAAAAATTGAGAGAAATGAATAAGAGGGATGAACTTCGACAAATTGCGGCAAGCCGAATGGCAGAGATAGAAAAAGAAGAAACCGAAGCGGCTTTTTGGAACGAAGCCGCTCAATTCGTTGACAACAGTGTTCCGAGTAATCAACAAGAAGATGATGCTGCTTTTTTGGAACGAAGTCGCTCAGTTCGCTGACAACACTGGTGCGAGTAATCAACCACAACCGAATGATGAAGATGAGCAACCATGGTGGGATGAAATTCTACAACATGTAGATAGTCAAAATCTCTAAATATTTATATCATTGTAATATTTATGTGTTTTATTATTATGGTTGTTAATGTAATTTAGTTGGAATTGTTGATGCAATGTTTTATTTTTATGGTTGTCTTTTATTTCCTCTATTTTTTGTAGTGCTTTGCACTAAAAGTTGTGGTTCTAATGTGTTGACGTTTAATGGATAAAAGTTGTTGTTTGGAGTATTTATTTTATTGGCGTTTCAATACATAAACGTTTATGTTTCAAGTAGTGCTTTGCACTCCGAATTTTCAAGTCATAATAATACACAAGTCAATCATCACAAGTCATAATAAGCAATCCAATAAATACACAAGTCAATCACAAGTCATAAACGAAAAATAGTCAATCAACATCAGTAATACACAAGTCAATCACAAGTCCATAAACGAAAAATAAACGATCCGTCCATCATCAGTAATACACAAGTCCATAAAAAAAAGAACTAACGCCGCCGCCTCCTCCTAGGTCCCGAAGGTGAAAATCTGTCAATCACCCTCACCGCACGCCTATCTCGTCCAGCCGGGGCAGTAACGTCTCCTGAGTCAGTGGACTCTGTATCCCCATCGTCCTCCTCCTGGAGGTCCTCCTGCTGGTCCTGCTGAGCCTCCTGCTGTATGGGCCCAAACTCAACAGGCTGCCCAGCCTCCTGAGGAGTCGCTATAGGGACATAATCACCCTCCTCATCTCCGGCCGTCCGCAGTAATGTGCTGAACGAGTCTGTCCCTCCCATACTACCCAACGGAGTGCCAAATGATGGAATAGAAGAAGGCGTAGGCACTGACGGAATAGTAAATGGAGGAACAGTAAATGCAGGAAAAGAGGAAGGCATACCAAATGGTGCAAAGGAGTACGGTGGAGGATCCTGAGGCTGGAAAATGCCAGTGGCATCCTGAGAAATGCCAGCAAACTGCGAGGTCGATGCTGATGCACTATGCATGGATGGAGTAGGACCTGAGGCTGGAAACTGAGTAGGAAAGAACGTGCGTGGTCCTAAAATATCATCTAATCGCCCGGTATTCAGCCGACCATCCTATAATATTAAAAAAAAATAATGTCAATATAAATAAATTAGTATCTAAAATTGAAACTTGCATATGAACGAATACTAACCGCATGCATCAGATCCTCCGCCTGAAGGTCTGTGGGTACAGTCGGACGTGCAGAAGAAGACTCGTCCCCAGAATCTGGTATGTCCTCAATATTTGTTGGAAGTCCTCGCTGCTCCAACAAATCCTCCAACCTGTAATTTATAAATTATTGAATTTAAAATGCAAAAACGCAATCAAAAATTAAATTATTTAAAATTACCTCAAAGGGATGGAAGCATCATGCAACTGCGAACGACAGTTGGCGAGAATTGCCTTTCCCACCCTTCTGCACCCCTTCTTCACAACCAGTCCCAATGCATGAAGTGCATTCTTCAGCGCAGAGTTGCCCTGCAATTTACGAGAATAATGACATATTGCACAATTCCATTTACCAATCATACATTCCATATTTAAAAAATTAAGATGTACCGTATTGCGAAGTCTGGACCCCATGTTTGTGTACTGCCTCTGAGCAAGAGGCAGCTGCTGAGTGCGCTGGAGACGTGCCTCGGCATCCTCTCGTGGCGTGGGTCTCTCGGAGGCACCGTATCGCCAAAACCATCGGAAGTACCGCAGCGTATCAGTATCAGTCCAGGATCGAGTCTCCAGCTGGCGTGTCTGTAATGCCTCGTCAGTCCACTCAGCATATGCACTCGCAAAAATGGTAGCAAAATCTGGACGATCTCGATAGGTACCGTGCTGGAAACCCAGCAGGTTGTGTGTCACGTCCCAACTCTGTTAAAATAAACACGTTAGTTCTTTACTCTAATTAAATTGAAGTTGATCGTATGATAAATCAGAAAAATATAGCAAACGTACCACAGGTAGTGGAGGAGGAGTAAACTGGTACAGCCCAAACTGATGCCTACAACGGTCGGGGTAGTAGTAGGCAACAATGTGGTAGAAAATGAGCGGCAACCGAACATGCTCCGCTATGGAACCCTGCTGTGCTACCCGTGGCATAAGAGCTCTGTCGAGTACGTACGGAAACCAGTTGACGTCTTCAACGTTCAACACGGCTAGGTAGTCCCGTGCGTTCTCCACTGCCCCGCGGTGCTGGTTCCGTGAGAAAGACCGAGCTTCGCCCCATTTCCTGAAAATTTTGAAGGTTAGGATTGATGTGTTGTAATTTGCATAATATTATTGAAAAATTATTATAAGTTATTACCTGCCATACGGCACACATGAATCTAGGTTAGGCTGTCCTAATCCACCGATAGGAGCAACCTCTGGGCGACAAACAGGGAGGTATGACCATGCCCAAAACAATAGTAGCATCCAAGGTCCCGTCACAACCTTGAAACGCATGGAGGCACGGTCCAAAGCACGATATAGACAAGCAAGCGTGGCACCTCCCCAATTGAAGTCCGGAACTTCATTCAAATTGCCCTGCATTTAAATTAAACAACGCATTGAAAAAAAAATAATTTCAACATTGAAAATAACAAAATTAAATTGCAACATTCAAAATAATTTCAACATTTCAGTGTATTAACAAAAGTATTATGTGTTAACAAATACTAATTGATGGATTAACAAAAGTATTATGTGTCATTTCATTGGTAATTTTTTTTCCTTTTTTGTCATTGTTATTTGAACATTGTTTTAACAAAAGTATCTTTGCTTAAAAATTAGACTGTTAACGAAATTATATAAAATAAAAAATATTATGTGTCAGCTTCATTATGTGTCAACAAATAAAAATATTGAATTTGTAACATTGAATTCTACTATTTTCGTAAAGAAAAAAAAAATTTATTTAAGTTAAGAAAATTATACCGATACGAGCTCTAAAAATTATGCTGGGACGGAATTCTGAGAAATATCGGGAAACATCAACGTCCCAAATAGCTCTAGAGCCACTGCACGCGTGTATCGGTCTAACTCCTCACCAGGAGCATCTGCCGGTGGCGCCACCCCGCAATTTTGCCGCAACCATTTCAACTTGATGTTGTTGCCCACAACAACATTGCCCCTGCATTGTACAAATTTAGAATAATCAATACAAGTAAGCAATGCATATATTGAATATGCAAAATCAATATTGCATTCGTATTTTTTTCACTTACTCCCTGCTACTCCTTTCTCGGTGCCACTCTCCCAAATCTTCATGAGGATAAAGATTTGCACGAATCTTTTCCTCCCAGGGCCCTCTCGTATTCGATCTAACTGGAATGCCAGTCGAGCGCAAACCATATAAGAAGGCAACATCCTGGTAACAATTACAAAATACGTTAATATTACGAAAATATAACATTTAATATTACGAAAATTAATATTCAAATTTGAATTTTAAATATAAAGTTTAAATTAATGTTAGAATTAATTGTGAAAATTAATACGAAAATTATATGTTAGAATTAATTGTGATAATTAATACGAAAATTATATTAAAAAAAATTAATATCAAGTTTAAATAAATTACCTGTAGAGTAACGGTCATCTCTCCAACGGGAAAATGGAAAGTATGCGTCTCTGGACGCCAAAACTCGACCATTGCCTTCAGTAATGGCATGTCGATGTTGACATGCTTCACCTTCATAATGTGACTGAGCCCCAGTTTGATCAGCCTTCCCTCAATCCGTTCGTCCACCTTAATTGTTCGCTTGTGCGATCTCAACTCCAAATGTTTTTCACGCTGCAATTTTTAATACAATTTTTAAGTATTTACAAGCATTTAAAATAAATACAATTTATAATACAATTTATAATAAGCATTTTCGATTAATTTTTTACTACAAATTATAATAAACATTTAATACAATTTATAAGTCTATTAAGAAATCTAAATTATTAAATCAAAAAAATATAAATTAACATAAAAAAAATCTATTACCTCCTCAAAAGACAAACCAACGAGATGGTCGTTATCCGTAACGAACAAAACCTGTTGGTTTTCTGCGTTGGCCGGTTGCACAGGTGGAATGACATTTTGCGCGCTCGGACGGGCTGCGCGACGCCTACGTCTTTTTGGCCGCTGGGTGGAGGCTGCTTCGGTGGGGGGTGCTTCGGTGGGAGGTGGTGAAGCACCAGAAGGACCAGCCTCATCTTCTGCTGAACTCATCTGATTCAAATAATATAAGGACAACAATTTAAAAAAACAATGAATTTAATATTTTTTCAATAATCAAAACGAACAAAACAAAAATTATTTTCCTATGTAATTGACATTTTCACAATAATTACTGATCAATAATCAAATAATTTTATCATAATATGTTAAAATTTTCATTCACCATAATTTACGTCAGTTATTTGAAACTACGTTAATTTACGCCAGTTATTATATACATAATTTTCAATATACAATTCCAGTTATTTGAAACTATGTTAATTTGCACCATAATTTTTCTATATAAATTTCTTTTTATTTGAACAATTTACTAACTAATTCCATTTATACATAATTATCATAATTATCATCATGCATCAATTAATAACAATTATCAACAATTTCATCAATTATCGTCATGCATCGATTATCAACAATTTAATCAATTTTCAATAATTCCACAATTTCATCAATTATCATCCATTATAAATAAATAATTGACCAATTAACTAATTTAATTATGAACAATTCCACAATTTAATCAATTATCAACAATTCCATCACAGTTTCATCAATTAACATCAATTATCAACAATTCCACAATTTCATCCAAAATACAATTATCAACAATTATCACTATTTCACAATTATCAACAATTTCATCTAAACCCTAAACCCCTAAACCCCTAATTATTCACAATTTCAAATACAAAATACAAAATGCAATACCTCGCTGTCGCAAGTTCGTCGCTGTCGCTGTCGCTGCCGCTTCCGCTGCCTTCTCCTCTTCTCTTTCTCTCGCGGCCGCTGCCTTCTCCTCTTCTCTTTCTCTCGCGGCTGCCGCTGTCTTCTCCTCTTCTCTCCTTCTTCTCCTTCTCTTTTTCTCTCCTTCTCTCTTTCTCTCTTTCTCTCCTTCTCTCTTTCTCTCTTTCTCTCTTTCTCTCTTTCTCTGCCGAACGAAAGATGGCGAACAGAAAAAATGAAACGGCTAACTCGATTTTGAAAGAGATGACCTTCGTACGCGTTTATGAAACGCGCTCCAGAGCTCCCAACGCGTTTCATAAACGCGTACGAAAGGCCTGACTCGTCTCAAAAGGCGTAACGGAGGGCCTGAATTTATTCCCCTTCGTACGCGTTTATAAAACGCGTTGGGAGGGTTGGAGCGCGTTTTATAAACGCGTACGGAGGGGAATTCAAATACTCGCTTCTGAAACGCGTTCGAACTTTCTTCTTATTAAAAAAAAATAAAATAATTCTGTATATTAAAATTTTTTGGGTCGAAATTTTTATATTAATTAATTTCGGGGACATGAGTAATGCGTACATCATGACGTGACTTGAAGATAGTAATCCATGACGTTAAATTTCTGTTGCTTTTCATTTTTATTTTGTGCAGAAAATGCAAATTATCTCTTTTTAAAGTATTTAATGAGTATAAGCGTCCGGATTCCCGATACAGTCCCTCGTAAACATTGCCTTAAAATAAATTTATTTAATTTCAATTAATTCAAAAATTTTCGCGTGAAACAACTATACTATACTACCATTTAACAGGAATACTCTAGCAATAAGAGAAAATGATTAGTTCCATCCCACTTCGCGCCATCTGCATCATCGCGTTGCACAACGTCTCAGTAAAAGCACTCTATCCATCTATCATTTTAATAGAGTGAAATATAAGTTGGAGATCATGGAATCTGGAAGCATTACAAAAGAGGGGAAATATCAAAATTATTAGTTATGCAATTGTTTTTATTATTTTTACACTCAATCATAAAAAAAAATATTGGCAATTACTATGTTTGTACAAGTCGCATTTCAAAGTCAAATTTTAAAACCACTTGTTATTTTGGACTATTGTTAAGATTGTCTTGTCAAAAGATCCCATCTAACTAATATAACCATGGTAATTGCTAATTAAAACAACGAGTAATTACTAATAAAATAAAATCAAAAACGAAAGGAAAGCTCAGATCAAGCATTCTCAAAATACAATAAAACCAGAAAACTCAGATGCAAAAATATAATCAACACCTATTATAGATGTTAGATCTTCAAGTTAAGAAAAGATGAAACTCACAAGCAAACTACTCTTCCCTACGCCAGAATCTCCGATTAGAAGAATCTTAAAGCAATAATCGTAAATGCCATGGCTAACTCCAGTTCTAGAAGAAGCCATCTAATTTCAAATCAATCAAGAGAAGAAGAGGGGAGAGGTACAACAGAAAAAGGAGGAGGAGAAGAGCGCGTGGGCGTCGGAGGCGCCATGGAGAAGATCTCCGATGCAGTGGCGGAGGGAGGATCGAATGAGGGAGAGAGAGGTACGCCCCCATCGCCAATTATGTCGCCAATTTTGAAACTGGAAATTCAAAACGAACGAAAAGAGGTGAAAAGAGGTATGGCAGCGACTCAAAGTGATTTAGAGGGATATAAATAGATTGGGTCAGTCGCTGGTCCATAAAGGCCTGTTGGGAGCCTGTGGATGGTTAGATGGTAATTGGTTGGATGGTAGATACCAATTCAGAGCTGATAACTACAATTAGAGTTTCAGGCAATCACGCAATCAATATCCATTTTAGGTAAGTACGCTATCCAGTTCCATCCGACAGTTTTCATTTTCGCTTCACCCTCTCACCCTCACCTTCCGTTCCCTTCGTTCATATAGGTTTCCCTTCGCACATCGCCTCATGTCCCACACAAAGCCTCCTTTTGAGCACATAGCCTCTCTCTCTCATCCCGTCACATCGCCTCCCGTCGCCGTCGTCGTCGCGCAGCCCTCCCGTCGCCCAACCCAGCCCAGCCCTGCGTTATCATAATCAGAAATGAATATTATTTACTCTCTCACTTGTATTAAATACTCTCTTACTACTAATTATTTACTCCCTTATAGTTTTTTAGTTACTCCCAAGCAACAGTAGAATTAGTTCTAAATATTATTTACTCACTTTTACATATTAGATACTCCTTTTATACTAGTTATTTACTCCCTTATAGCTATTTACATACTCCCAAATAACAGCAGAATCAGATATGAATATTATTTACTCTCTTACTTGTATTAAATACTCGCTTACTGCTACTTATTTACTCCCTTATAGTTTTTTAGTTACTCCCAAACAACAGTAGAATCAGTTCTGAATGTTATTTACTCCCTCGTACATATTAGATACTCCTTTTATACTAGTTATTTACTCCCTTACAGCTATTTACTTACTCCCAAACAACAGCAGAATCAAATATGAATATTATTTACTCCGTTGTATATATTAGTTACTCCCTTATACTGATTAATTTCCTTATGGTAATTTAGTCCAAAAAAAACAGCAGAATCAGATATGAATGTTATTTACTCCCTTATATATATTAGATACTCCTTCACACTGATTAATATCATCCCTTGTAGTAATTTAATTACTCTCAAGTTGTAACAGAACTAGATCTAAACCTCTTTTCTCTTCTTATCCTTCTCAATTTCTACTTCTTTCTTCCTCAACCAGATCTGATCTGTATAGGAGAGGGAGCAGTGAGGGGAGGCGGAGGAGACGAGGGGCAGAGGAGAGGTTGAGGTGAGGCGGAGGTGGATGCGAGGAGGAGGAGAGTTGAGGCGATTCAAAGGAGAGGCTGAGGCAGAAGAGAGGTGAGGCGAAGCAGAGTAGAGGCGGAGGCGGGGGAGATGAGAGGCGAATGAGAGGCTGAGATGAGGCGGAGGCGGAGGTGAGACGGACGTGAGGAGAGGGGAGCGAAGGAGGTGGTGGAGATCGAATAAAAGGAGAGAGGAAACAGAGCGAATAGAAGGTAAATGAAGGGAAGGGTGAGTCGAGGGGAGCGACTCCCTGTTGGTGGAACCAAATTCTCTACGGAACTTTATTTTTCCGCAGGTGGAGAACTTTGTATACGTACCGTTGGATTTAAGTAGAAGGTCCAAATTAACAGAAGCGAGTTAATTGCTGAAAAAATAAATAAAATTAAAAAACACGTGAACGCTTCCGTGATGTCTTCCATCCCTTCGTCTCCTTCTCGTATCCCCCAATCTCCCAAAACTCTCTCATTCAAGGAAATCGCCATAGATGATTCATCTCGACCTATACTCGTGTGACATATCACTCTACATATCCCCTCACCTCTCTCGACCTTCTGACCAGACGTGAGCGAAATGCTAGACTGACTTTGTTGCTATTGTCGCCTCAAAATCCTAAACGAACTCTCAGTCTCTCACCCATTCCTTCTCTTTCAAGTTGACTAATTAACCACGACCTGATTAGCCTCCCGCTCATTTGTTTGCTTGTAATTGATCATACAAGGGGTTGTGATGAGGATTGCCTCATGGATCGTGGCACCACTTGACAGAGAATCCTGACGAAGGGTTTGTATATTTTTGACGAAGACTCAGAGAGACGGAGAGAGAGGTGAGTTTTGTTTTTTATTTTTTAGTGTCTGTAAATCTTATCGGTTGGATTTGATCAAACGGTTCACATAAGAAGTTCTCCACCTGCGGAAATATAAATGTTCCGTAGAGGATTTGATCCCCCTTGTTGATTGCTTGATTGCACGAGTGTTGATTGTCTCAAATAATTTCTGATACCAATTATCGTTTGACAAATGACAACACTCGTTTCACAAAAAGCTCTCAAAGAAAGAATGGATCCGGCCCAGCCCAAGCGTCGGGCCTACCCAAAAAAATGGGCCTATGGTGGCAGTCCTACATGTCCGAAAAAATTAATAGTAACATTACTGTTTATCTAAATTTTGATAATAACAAAAAAAAATGAAATTTTAATACTAACGTTACTGGATCGTCGTTTGGAAAGACAAATGGTCTAAACCCTTGGATCTGTCATTCCAAACGACGATCCAACATTGGATCGTCTTTTGGAATAACGATCCAAGGGGTTCAATCAAAGTTTTGCTTTATAACGAGGTTTCCTGTCGCAGGGCCCACCACATGGATCGGAGAACCAACACCACACCAGATCACTCATAAATGCATAAGGACATATCATAAAGCACTGCACCACATTTAATGTAGTACGCGATGTCTATTTGTCTTGCACACACCACCGATTTCAGCATTGAAAATCCATCCGATCAATCAAAAGATGAACGGTCCAGATAATTCAGCAAGGAAAAAGAGAAAGAGCACTGTTCATAGCACGTTTTTTGATGCAAAATCAGGGTCTCAAACTTTAGTATATTATAATGTCTGACTGTTTGTTAAAGATAAAACCCTTTTGTTGAAAATGTAATAACCTTTTCTTTTTCTGTGAGTTCATTATATGTGTGTGCACGTGTTTTATAAATTTGATTACTTTGTATTTTGTAACTTTAGTTTTACATAAAACATTTAGTAGGTCTTATTCATTTCTCGGTTTGATGATATTTTTTTAGAAAAAAACTTTACTCCGATACACCATCATCATTACATAAACATATGTTCGAAAATATTTCTTTCGTTTGATTATGTAATATGGCTTTATTGCATTGGTTTTATACTTTTTGCAGTAATCTAATTAATATTAAAGTTTTTATTTCTTGCTGTCTATTAGTCCAGAACAATTTTTTATTTTTTTAATACATGCAGAAGATCCTCTATTCGCTCCTTCAAATTTGTCATTGGATCTTGAAACATATATACAAAAACAGATACTTCCTCTACAAAATAATTTATAATATTCTGTTAGCAAAAATATTGGATCGTGTCGTGTTTAGTGGTGAGAAGAGATAACATGACACGCATTCTTAAACGACACGACTGACACGATCGTGTCGTGTCGTGTTGACACGTCGTGTTAGTCGCGTCAAATCGTATCATATTATTTTATTATTTTCAAAATTAAAAAATTATTAAAAAAAATTAAAAGTGATAGAAAAATTACGAAACATAATAGCTCCGTTTGAATAGGTGTGGGAAGAAGGGAAGAAATGGGAAGAAGTATTGGAAAGTGTGTAACTTTGTGAAGAGTTTGGATTGTTTATAACTTTTTTCTTCCTTCTTCCTTCTTCTTCTTCCTTCTTCCTATATCCAAACGCATCCAATAATTTATTATTTGATAAGTTTAAATTTTTTTAATATTTTTTTATAAAAAATAATAATTAGATTAGAACACTATTATGATTTAAATGATTGTAAATAATATGATATAGTATTATAAATCGAAATTAAATTATTAATTTTGATTAAATAATTAAAATTAATAATTAAATTTGTGTTGAGGTGTCGTGTTAATTCGTGTTCGAATCGTAATCGTGTCGTGTTGCGTGTGGAATCGTGTCGTTAAATAGTGTCAAACTTTCTAATCGTGTCGTGTTGGAACATTAGAAAGTTTGACACGATTCGACACGACACGATTCGACACGCAACACGACACGATTACGATTTGGTGTGTGCAGGACAAATAGACACTGCGTACTACATTAAACGTGGTGCAGTGCTTTATGATATGTCCTTATACATTTACGAGTGATTTGGTCTCCGCAATTAAATTCAGAGGGATTGCTTTTATGATGTTTGGTGTTGGTTCTCCGATCCATGTGGTGGGCCCCGCCGCATGGAACCTCGTATAAAGCAAAACTTTGATTGAAGATGAATAGTAGTGTTATTATTAATTTTTTCCGGCCTACCTGCTGTCTTTTACTTCTCGATGGTCGATGGACTATTTCCCTTTCAACTGTATACAAGTTAGGCCGGAAAACTGTAATCGTTTCGACCGTCTTTTCGTTTCGTTTCGTCTAAAATGAAACAAAACGGTTAAAGATTTTGGTTGCGTTTCTAAAACGCAACGGTTAACGCAAACTTGAAATGGTTTCGTCCATGTGTATTTTCGTGGAATTTTCGTGATTTCGATCGTTTCGTCCAAAACGAAACGGTTAACACAAATGATAGTTAGTTTCGTGTCCAAAACGTAACGATCAACGCAACAGTCTATTTACGTGATCGTTTTAGACGTTATGCACCCTATATACAACTTGTGTGCTTGTGTAGTTGTGTTACATTTACATACTTTACATGTGCAACCAATGATCCACAGATTTAGCCCAAAACATGACCCATATCATATGCAAGTTCCCATTTATTTATTCCATTTATTTGCTTTTGGTTTTTTCCGCTTTTCTGGACTTACACTGTTTCCTTGACCCAGATTCGAAATTCAATACAGAGTTAATGAAAAAGTAAAGCCCAATCATGATTGCCATGATTTCGGTATCTAGGGGTGTCAATAGTCTACCGTTTCAGCCGTTTTCGTTCCGTTCCGTCCGAAATGGAAAAAAACGGAAGGGTAAATATGTTACGTTTTCAGAGACGGAACGGGAACGGAACGGAACAGGTTGTACTGCACGTTAGTGTTCCGTTTTACCGAAAAATGACTGAAATCAATGGAAAATAGACTGAAATTAGTGGAAAATGAGGAACGAAACAGTTTTCTGTTCCATTTTACGAAACGGAACGGAAACATAATGAATTTCAATTCTGTGTGCTGGAACGGAACAAAAAACGAAACACCCTTTTCCGCTTCCGTTGTTAACGTTTGACACCGCTATCGGTATCTAGCACTGCAGTTTTACAAGTTAACTATAGTCGATAACAAGTTACAAATAGTAAATTGTTCAACTCATAATTATAATACATATATAGTTTATTAAAGTTCAAACCTCAAACATAGAAAAACATGGCCCTCCAAAAAAAAAAAAGAAAAGAAAAACATTTAAACAACCCACCGACGAGATATACTAGATGAAAGTATATTAGACAAACATGTACTGGGCATTAAATGTCTCCATTACAATTGCTCCCAAGAACTGGAAACCGTTCCAATTAGAATCGGGTTTTATCCTTCAACTTATTCTGACGACCATTGTAGTAACATTTTATCTCTGTAAACAAATTTGCCAAGTAATGATTGCTGTAGTCTAGAGAACACACTTGGCCAGCATGGTTGAAGAAAAGAGCAACCTCTTCTTCATTGGGATCAAAGGTGTAGATAATGCCGCATTGCCGGCAAATAGCATCCTCTACAGCCATAAAAAGGACTGCTCCAAGCAGTCTTTTTTATTTTTTTTAATTTGTTTAAATTTTAAAATTCAAATGGAGAATCCAAACCGTTGATCTTGTTAAGTTTTATCGGCGATGCATTTTCATATAAGTTTTATAAAATTTGAAGTTGATTTGATACTTGATTAAGTGACCAAATTATGAACGTATTAGAATTAATCAAACCAGGTTCGTTCATTTGTTGACCACTTAATCAAGTATCAAATCAACTTCAAATTTTATAAAACTTATATAAAAATGCATCGCCGATAAAACTTAACAAGATCAACGGTTTGGATTCTCCATTTGAATTTTAAAATTTAAACAAATTAAAAAAAATAAAAAGGACTGCTTGGAGCAGTCCTTTTTATGGCTGTAGAGGATGCTGGTGCGCATTGCCGGAGTGCTACGACATCCTTGCTTGTTTTGACAAGGTTTTCCATGAGAGCAACATAGCTTGTAAATGGAAGGAACTCATCCTCGCCGCTGCTTTGTTCAAAAGCAACAGCATTCAGGAAAGTCACCTTATCACGAGGGCCTAAGGAGAGTGGCGGCATCTCTAAGATGCCGTCTTGAAATGTTACATCGAGTAAATCAGTCGGAGATTTCTTGGGCTTGAAAATTATTCCCGACTGAAGCAGCTCAGTTGTACATGGGATCACGTAAATTGGTTCTTCAATGTTCTGTTTCAGATCCCCTTGACCCGACTGTGGGAATATGCACAACTTGAAGGTACTAAATAGGCCCCTAGTACTTGTAGATGCGCAAGTATTTTTTGGATTGCTTTGGTACGACCTCCTCTTTGGCACAAAAAGTTGATAGTACAAATGTACTAAATTACGTGCTCCGGACAGAGAATGTGTGTCAACATGAAAAGGGACAAAACAGAAGAAGTTTGATCCAAAATATGCACAAAGTATATAGAACAACTCAGTGCGTTGTTTTTCATCACCTTGAATCAAGCTGATTAACTTGGTAACAACAAAGAAAGGGATTTGATTCTCTGCCAATAGTAAATCACTAAATATGCATTGTGTGGCCCATCTTACATGTTTTAGACGGTCGGACTAATTGTTTAACCACTTGATGGCATTTTCCAAGATGAAGCAGCCATCAAGCAACAACATCTCAACGAACTCACGGCTGTCGAGGTTGATTCTCTCAGCATCACATTGTCGTGCTTGATCTTCCAATAGGATCATCTCTCTTACGAGCACCTTCATGTCGGTCTCCGGATATCGAGCCAAGAAGTCACGGAGGTGGTAAAGTTTTTGCTCCTCCATGGCTCGGAGGCTGTCCCTCCCACGATAGAAAGGACCAATTGACACCACTCGTGGCTCGTAAAACATTTTGTCTCTCTCCCTAATATTGGCAGGAATGCGACAAATGGACAATAACACTGTCTTCTCATCCTTCTTAGGCAACTCATCAAGCCTTCGCTTCTAGAGAAAGCTCTCGAGAAAGTTTTGGCATCGTTTGTTCTTCTTTTTGTGTGGCCTTGGTTGCTTTCTCCTCGGTCTCTTCATGTATAATTTGTTTCAGTACTTCTTCTATAACTGTGATATCAGGAGTGTCAGTTTGGCTGTTCATGGTGGAGATCGATGTTATCTTTTGCGGAGGATGGGGTTTGATATTCTTGGTTTTGCCTTAAAAATTGATATGGCGACTGTTCGGAGTCCCCTCTTTATGTTTCTCCCAGGCCCCCAGCTTAATTTAATTCTTCAATGGAAAATTCTCGGAAATTGCATAGCAATTGCAACCTATGAAAACGTCAAAGTCAACGCCCTTAACAAAGAGTAGTTTACGCAAGTTGAAAGATAATCAAATTAAGATATCCGACCAATTATACACTCATAAATTGAAACACTGTGACTTTAATTATTAGAGTCCACGATTTTGAGCATATATTCATGTCAATTTGTTGATTTAAGACAAAAATGATGATATGTTAAAATAATTAAAAAATAATATGGTAATTATTTATCGTCATTTGGGTTATGACGTACGTCATATGTTAAAAATCAAGGCTAAAATTTGACTGGGGCTGTCAATGAAACCCGTTTACCCGTTTACCTAACCCGTACCGTACCGTATAAGACGGGTATGGGTAAAGTTTTATTTTCGTTAAGTTAACGGGTACGGGTACGGGTAAGGAAATTTTTTCGTTAATTTAACGGATATGGGTACGGGTAAAAGCTATTTCGTACCGTTTTCATAACGGGTAATTGCCACAATTAAAAAGATACAATTACATGATACATATGGCATCTTATATTACATGATTGGTAAAAAAATATTGCTAGATTTTATTTAAGATTTATAATTCTTTCCATTCAGTGTACGAAAATATAAAAAAGCATAAATCTAAAATATTCGCCATCATTGTTGCACTTTATTAATATACTTATTGATATAATTTATTTATACAGAGTGTAAAAAATTTATTATTATTATATTCATTTTTTACCGTTACCGTATCCGTACCGTTAATTCTTAACGGGTACGGGTAAGGTACGGGTAAAGCTATTTTTAACGGATACGGGTACGGGTAAAGAAAATTTTAACGGGTACGATAATGAAAATACCTTCTACCGTACCGTACCCATTGACAGCCCTAAATTTGGCCCATCTTACATGCTTACTCGACGACTCGGAGGACTTGCATTTTTTAAAAACTTTTATGGCAAAAGACGGAGACATTCTTATACAGCGTGAAATTAATAAAGATGCAGCAACCAGCAAGTGACGCCTTAAACTTAAAAGTATATCAAGATTGCAAGTCTCTAAAAGGTTGTGATAATGAGTACACCTAGCGAAAATCCAGGCAAAAAATAATACTAATGATGATGATGAAAATCAAGATATGTATCCAATTATCCATCACATTAAGTTTGTTGGATATAAACATCCTCAAAAGTCAAGGCTAACGTCACCGCATTTATTTTTTCTTAAGTTGGAATACAAATAAGTGTGCCTACTGGCTTTCATCAAAAAAAAAAAAAAAATACAAATAAGTGAAGTTATCTGCAGAATCTTTAGTCTCCGTCCAAGTCTATTTGGATAATATCAATTATAATTAAATAATTTATTCGTCAGTTTCCCTCCTCCAGACAAGTATGTTTTAAGATATCCATCCATTTGTTACAAACAAAACCAAAACACATTCTTGAAAGAATTAATGGTAAAATTGGCAGCTAATAAGGCACAAGACTATGTTTGATTGAGAACTATAAGTAGAGAAATTCCGTTATTTCTTAGTTACTCCACAAAACAGAGTAAATTGTCTGAGGGTGCGTTTGGATCGTTGGAAGAAAGAAGAAGAAGAAGAAAGAAGAAAAAAAAAATTATAAACAATCCAAACTCTTCACAAAATTATACACTTCCCAATACTTCTTTCCTTCTTCCCACACCTATCCAAACGAAACCTGAATTAAAAGTGGAGAAAATCATCATTCTCATTCAGGAGGGCAGCTAGGCCTGCACAACGTGTCAAACGGAAACGGAATGCAGCGTTTCGTTTGCCGTTCTGTTTCTGGTAACGGTATGTACCAGTTGATTCGTTAGCCGTTCCGTTTGGACGGAACGTCACGGAACGTGTATATTTACACTATATTTCACCCAAACGAATGATGAAACGCGTTCCATTTATCGTTCCGTCACTGAAACGTATTAAAATTTCAGATTCGTTTACCGTTCCATTTGAACGGAACGTACACGAAAAACGGTACACGGTATACCGTTTGCACCACTAAGGGCAGCTTAGGAAATCTCCTGTTTAAGTTATATATCCTTTAGTTGACCTTGACCGATCGAGGTAACAGATTCTCAAGACGACTTCAATTATTTGTTAGGAAAAAACTAATTGTGCTCGCTTCATGAGGTTATATCCAACAAATTTGATGTCAAAAAAAAAAAAAAGCGTTAGAGTCCATAAATCATATCAGTAAAAAAAGAGTTCAATTATTCTGTATTTTTAATCCCGGAACATGTTGCTGCCGCAGTTTCTTTTATACCACCAATATCACAAACGAAAATCACAATGTGGGATTTTGGGAAATTTCATCTTCCTACCATAAATTTATTATAAACAATCCAAACTCTTCACAAAATTATACACTTCCCAATAAATTTATTCCTTGGAATTGCAACTTTCCCAAATTCCCCAAATTCCTAAGCGATCCAAACAGCCCCAATATTCGGGCCTTTCTACTAACATGTTCCGGGCTATATGGACGGTGCTTAACCGGAACCTGACACTGACATAGTAGACCCTAGTATGGATAGTTTCTTGCTTTAAATTAGATGGCTCCATGTGGAACAAAATAAATTGCAATGAAGAAACTGGCTTTCTGATGTTGATGGGACGAAAGCTATGGATACACAAAAAAGGATCCGCCTAGTACAATTGGAATCGCAGGTAATGCTGTACTATCTTTAATCAATTACGTGCAAATTTCATGTTTGCATATTTTCACTTGGTCTCTGTTAAATTGGGTGTTTCCGAATGCATTTTGTCTGGTGATTTTGATATCGTTATTATTTGATGGTATTCGGAGCATACTTAGCATCTAAATAACACTCAAATCATTGAATTATTCAATGAATTGCTATGATTTTATAGGAATTGGCTCTACCGTCGTCTTTACTCTTATTTTCATGTTTCTTGATGATTTCTAGTGGATTCTCGAATTTTAGATGGATTTGGGCACTTGGCATACGCTAGACAACTCATTCCTAGCACTTGGAGGTATTGTCTAAGCCATCGTTCGGGCCGAATAAGGCTTTGCTCGAACCAAATGCTCAATTAATGCATAAAATGGAGGATTTAAGAGAAGCAATTGGTCAAATGGAATCAATAGCATTGAAGAGCTCATCCTAAACTTTCTAACGATTTTTGAATCGCCTCAATCGGAGTCCGGATGAAGGAATTATGGCCGAAATACTACCTCTCCTCGATATGGAGCCAACTCGGTCCGAGTTGAAGCCAGAAAAATGCTAAATTTCTATCTCGGTCCGAGTTGAGCATCGTCTTATCTCATATGACAAGTTTTCATGCATGAAAATGATGTTTTTTGGTAGTTTTTCTTGCCCTGGCTCCCTAGATCTCTTTTCTTGTGCGTGGAACCATTATAAAAGGCTCTCCCTCTGCCTGAGAAGCCATCCAAGCCTCCACAATTCAATTCCAATCTTTCCAAGCCTTGTTGACCACCGAAATCCTAAGGAACCCTAATCTCTAAGCGACGACAGCGAGAAGAAGGTTCAGAACTCATCTTACATCACCCCACTGCCCTAAAAGACGGTGTTGGAACATAGAGGGAGTATTCAGTTTATTCTTTCTATGTTTTCTTCTATATTTTTGATGGGCTCGTATCTTGTTGTTTCTACTCTTGTTGTTGTTTGTTATAGTACTATGTTAGGCTAAGTTTGAGTAGTCTTAGGAGTAAGGGAGTAGTTAAAGTTTGGATGGCGATATTTGACTTGTGATGTTTTGTTATGACTTGTGATTTGTTTAATGAGTAATCTTTAATTGCTTGTTTGAACTGCTTGTGATTTTTTAATTAACTTCTAAATGAATGGTCACGTTTAGTTAAGCCTAAATTAGGATAAACAAGATTAGTTTAAGCCAAGTACATGGGATAAATCGTAGATCCGAAATGGGAGATTAATTAACACAAAAGTGTTATTTTTAGATAGTGCAAAAGACTTATAAATATCCTTACGAAAACCATTAAACAAGTTCAATCTAATTGTCTTTCCTATACCAAAAGTTGTGTGTTAATTAGTTTGATTAGAAACGGTTGTTATTAAATCATTCTCTGGCCCAAAAAGCGAACGTTGAGGGTTAGTAAGTCTAGGTTTAGCCAACCAATCCTTGCATGATTCATAACAGACCAAATCAAGTCAAGTCGAGCCACCTCAGTTTTCAACTCGGACCGAGATGGACACAACTTGGACCGAGTTGAGACACTGTTGCTTTTAAAACTTAGGTGTTTGCATGAAAGTGTTGAACTTTGAGTTTTATAAGTCCAAACTAAAACGAAACCTGATCCCTAAGACGTTTTTATATCATTTGAAAATCCAAAAACAATCCTTTAGATTTCTTAATTATTTTAATTCAAAAAACACCCAAAAATATTTATCTTAGTGCATGTTTATTTAATTAGTTTGTTTATAATTAAATCCACTTCTTTTTAATTGTCTAGCTTCAGAAAAAGAACAAGTCTGGTATTCGTTAATCTGTCCTTTGGGTTCGATCCTAGAACTAAACTACAAACGATTAGTGAGGTTAAATCTAGGTATACAAATTTTATTTAGTACTAGGATTTAATTTCTTCATCAGATTTCTCATTAAACTCCGTTGAGATGCATTTTTAGGCCGCAATGGCAGAATGTTGCTTTGAAATGTTGGATAATTCAACTCTTCAAGAACCCAGCCCATTATAACATGTGGACATGTAATTCATCGCACGCAAGATTCAAATCAAATAGAGTCATGGAAAAATAAATTGAGTATGGTGGGAAAATAGGTTCAAATCTAAATAATTTCAAACTGAAGTATGGTGAAAAAATATATATACACAACGTTTTGCAGAAATAAAATAATAGAACTTAATAAGAAAAATACATATCAACAATACAAAACCATACAAATAGTATTAAAATTACATAGAAAAAATCATTTAAAATATTAAAATAATAAAATATATATTAATTAAATACTCAAAGTACGTATTGAAAGGGGAATGTCAAGTCTCCTTGACTCCTTTCAAAGAATACTATTTATATAATTCTAATTATTTTAACAATAGTTCCGAAATTTAATAATATTTTAGTCTTATTTTTAGTTTTTTTGGGGTCCGCATTTGTTTTCTCGTTCTTTAGTTTTCTTCTGAATTTTGTTTTTCCCTTTCTTTCAGGGCATATTCTGCTTCTTTTAATCAGGCGCACGCTCTATACAGAGCCTATAAAAATGTAAAACGCATTCATGGAACAAATCACAAACACATCAGTTCAACCCATCATAAGAAAATACATTGCTAAAACGTTGAATAGAATGCGAAAATTAGCAAATTACCAAAGACCTATTATAAAAAGAAATTCGATGAAGACTAAGAAAATGCAGCAACATTCTCTGAATCGGTTACTTCCCAAGCCCAAGCATTCGTCCAGCAGTTTTATTCTTGAACTTGCTCTGATGAGTGTCATAGTAGCCCTTTATTTCTTCAAACAAATTTGCAAAATAATGATTGCTGTAGTCTAGCACAACATGACAAGCATGGTTGAAGAAAAGAGCAGCCTCTTCTTCACTAGGATCAAAGGTATAAATAATGCCACACTGCCGTAGTGCTACGACATCCTTGCTTGTTTTGACAAGGTTTTCTACGAGAGCAACATAGCTCGAAAATGGAAGGAACTCACCCTCGCCATTACTTTGCTCAAAAGCAACAATGTTTACAAAAGTTACCTTAGTATGAGGATCTAAATAAAGTGGCGGCATCTCTAAAACACCATCTTGAAATTTTATATCAAGGAGATCAGTAGATGATTTTTTAGGCTTCAAAATTATGCCCGCCTGAAGGAGCTCAGTTGCACATGGAAACATGTAAACAGGCTCTTCATTTATCTGTTTCGTATCCCTTTTGCCTGGTTGTGGGTAGGTGCACAATTTGAGGGAACTGAATAGTCGCCTTATTCTACTCGAAGGGACGGGGACGGGGGTGCTCAGATATGATGTACTCTTCGGTACAAAGAGTTTGTAATACAAATGCGCTAAATTGCGTACCTCACATAGACAGCTTGTTTCCACTTGAACTGATGCTCCTGAGATATTACCTAAGAACTTATTTGCTCCAATAACTTTAACAAGCAAACCGAGCAAGTCGGTATTGTTCTTACCATCAGGTTGAATCAAGCTGATTAACTTCATAACAACAAAGAAAGGGATTTGATTCTCTACCAACAATAAATCCCTAAGTATACCTTCTGTAGCCCATCTTACATGTTTTAAACGGTCAGGCTCGTTGTTTGACCACTTGATGGCATATTCCAAAATGAAACAGCCATCAAGCAGCAACATCTTGACAAACTCCTGGCTATCGAGTCTGATGCTCTCAGCATAGCATTGACGTGCCCGGTCTTCCAATAGACTCATCTCTCTTACGAGCACCTTGATGTCTGTCTCAGGATAACGAGCCACGAAGTCACGGAGGAGGTAAATTTTTTGTTCCTCCATGGCTCGAAGGCTTTCCCTCCCCCGGTATAAAGGGCCAATTGATACCACTTCTGGCTCATAAAATATTCTATGTCTCTCGCGAACATTGGCAGGGATGCGAAAGATGACCAATGGCACCGTCTCGTCACCTTTCTTTGGCAATTTATCAAGCCTTCTCCGTAGAGAAAGCTCCAGAGAAAGTTTTGGCCTCGTTTGTTCTTCGTTTTGTGTGGTTTTGAGTGTTTTCTCCACCGTCTCTTCATGTACTATCTGTTTCAGCACTTCTTGGATAACTGTGACATCAGGAGTGTCGATGTGGTTATTGTTATTCATAATGAATTTATCAAGCTTTATCCTTTCACGAAAATGGGAACGGGGATTTATTTTCTTGGTTGAGCTTTCATTGATGTGGTGAGAGTTCGTTCTATATTTATATCTCTGAGCCTCTTAATTTAATTCTTTAAAAGGGAAGTTCGAGGAAATCAGATATTAGTAATTTCAAGCAACGACAAAGTCAAAAGAAACCTACTCAGGAATGAGGATTGAGTATTTTATGCAAATAATTGAGAAAATCTGACGGAGCTATCTTAATCTCACCAATTGACAAATTACACACCCCCACGTTCAACCTTGGTCCCCTGTTTAGATAAACAAATTGTCATTTTCACTCTAATGCAAATTATTTAAGAAGAGAAATTTGAAAATGATCCCTGTTGTTTTTATTATACGTACATGTTATATTCTCCTGACGCAAGATAAAAGGATCAAATATTATTTTCAACTCCTTTAATTTTATGGTACTGTAGTCATTATTTATCGCCAGTTGAGTTATGATATGAAATTATGAACTCAAACAGTCATTCATTTATATTAACGCTGTCACAAATTAAGGCTGTGTTTCAGGAGAAAGAAGATCTCGGAGGAGGGAACATAACAAATTAAAAAAGTTTAAAAAAGTAGCCTCCACGACGGCCGGAAGAGAAAGCGACGAAAGAAATAGAGACAGATGATTTGTGAACTTTACACTCTGATTTCACTGGTACAAGAATCTTGACACCATTTCGCTTCTCACCCCTCCTCTTCGTCCGTTCTGTGCTTCTCGAGAAGACCCAAAGGTAATTGTGGAATTCGCATGTGTAATTACTTCAGGCTTATTGTTTTACTAAAGTGACCGCAAATAACATGCAATAAAATTATAAAATATTAAAAAAATTTTAACCACATTAATTACAAAAAACTGTATGAAATATTTTTAATCACATTAATTTTCAAAATTAATTTAACTATAAATATTATACAATTAAATGAATGATTAAATATAAAATTCAAAAATAATATATATATATATATATATTGGGGGTGGGGGGGCCTGGGGGGCTAAATGATAGAAATACAGATACTTATTAATTAAGTAAATATAAAAATTTTGAATATCTTCTGATAATTTTATAATTTCCTAAATATGATTCTTGCAAATGGCAAATATTAAATCGGTTCTTGTAAATGACAAACCATGAAAAGATTCCTATATTTATTTTTTTTATATATATACACACACGATATATCTATCTATAGTCTATAGTATTAATTAAATCCCGTGGGTGTCGTAGACCGCTATTTTTTTCTGTCAACAACACGGCAATCTGACCGTTCGTTTTGATCTCCATAACCTCCCTTCTCTCTCATCTATCATCTCTCATCGCTAAACTGCCTCCTTCGTTCCACCCAAACACTAACTCTAGGCCCAAACTCTTACGAGCCTTCACATTCTTTCTTCCTCTCACCTTCCTCGCCTCTTATCTCTCCCCGTCTCTGTCTCCATCTACTTCACGCGGCATAGCTCCCTCTTAATCACCCGTTCCTCCGCCAAACCGACCACGTACACCTCCGTCTCTTCTCCTCTCGAAGCACCTCCGCCTCCGTCTCCTACACTGACCACGCAAACTTGCACACCTCATCCACTCTTTCACACGTCCCCTCATGCTACCTCTCCACCGCCGCCGCCGCCGCCTTCTCCTCCTCCTATGCACGAAAATTCTTCTCCGCCAAATTCGTCAGATTCTCACCTCCTCGGGTGTTCCCCAACCCCTCTACTGCTCCGCAGCTAAGTCTGACTGTTCTCCTCAGAAAAGAAAGCGTAAGGTACAATCGTGCTCTTAATTTCAATGAACTTAGTTAGTACCAATATACTGGAAGCAAGAAGCTTATCAACTCAGATTTAGCATCAGAATTATTTTTTTCCTTTTTCTATTAGGTTAATTTTTTTTATTGGAATCTTAGTGGAGGATCCAACTTATGTAAAATTGTTTATTGGTACCAGTCAGAGATGCATAAAACTACAGTCACCTTAATTACTTTGGTTTAATATTCTTCCCTATATGGTTTACTAATGCAGAGACGGCTGCCAAAAATGTAAATCCCCTTTTTCGTGTATGTATAATAATTTTTTTCTAGGGATATATACTTGGATATTTACTTAGATTTTTTTTAGGTTTTTCAGCTGAAGATGGATGGAATTTCTTTCAGATACATTCCAGATTCCTCTCAGGTGTTGAAGGCTCTTAAGATGAGTGTTATTTTTTTTTCCCAATAGATAAATTTCTTTATGCTTTTTTTTGTCCTACATTACCATTTTGTTTTGTTTATATGTTTATTAGGAAATAGAGAAGGCTTTTAAGAATGTTTGAACTGAAAATCATGGATATAAAGAAATAAAATAGAACATGTGTTCTGAATACCACTTTTCTTATCTGTGTGCTTTACCCAGTGGGTGTGAAATGGCAAAACAAAGCATGTTTCAATTCAGGTACTTTCTATGGCAGCACACAACCACTACAAGAGAATCACTAATGGATCTTTTCTTAGTGGGTTGGTAATCACTTGCTTATCTTCTTTATTTGTTCATTATTTTTACTTAAATTTTTGTCCTTAATTTCTATATCAGTCATTAATTTGACTGCCAACAAGGTTAAAGGTAATAAAGTAATAGCATGGAACAGTCTTCAAGCTCCCTAAATAAATAGGAGCGTCGAGGGGCACTATACAATTTGAAGAGAATGCAACTGGTGTCTTTTTCAACATTTTCAAAATAGATGTTAGTCTCCGAACACCAGTATTTCTCTCTATTGCTTTCCTTCACATATATTAACTATCAAGTTCAACAACAATGAGGAGAATAAGGAAGAGGGTTAATGAAGGGTGTATTAGTGCATGCTACATATTCTCAATAAAAAATTATGTGGTTTAGCCTATATTATGTTATATCATGTAACGTGTAGGCAAATTAAAAGTATGAACAAATTTGATAAACACATCTTTTGATGGTGATAAATAAGTATAGATTTTACTAATGCAGAGGCAGCCGCAAAAAGTGTATATTCCCCTTTTTCTTCCATGTATAATATTTATAAAATATATAGACAAATGTAAAGAATATAATATTGTTCTTGCTTCTTAATTATGTATTGTAGGCACATTTTCTGACAAGTTCATATGACATCTTTTTATAGAAGAAATTTTATGGCATAGAAATTTTCATGAATGACATGCTATACTGGAAAATTGGGCAAGGCAAATGAAGAGTTAATTTAGATAGGTACATGTCCTTTCTAATTTTACTATTAATTATTTTTCAATCATGGCTACTTTTAAATTCAAGTTTATGGTGTTTTATCCTCTTGATAAAAAGAAATTTAGCTATTTTTCTTCTCTGATAAAGCTACTTAATGTGTATGCTGCAATGATTCCCAAACTTTTTCTTATGAAAAGTAACCATCTCTGAAATATAGGAACACATTTCGTTTTAGAGAAGAAATTATCAAACTTCAATGGAGGTGGGTCGCATTTTATCCAATCGGTGGGATGAGCAACAGGTTGTGCTACTAGATGAGCTCAATCAGTTATGTCAACAGAGGTTACAAAAAACAAAAAGAAGCATTTCTATATTGTAGACATGGTTCAAAAGTTTTTACTTCTTCTATTATCTAATTTATGTCTTGATAATAGTTTATTCAATTGAATATTTTAACATAGGTCACGTTTTTATTTTGGAAATGTAAAATTAGAAGAAAAATAATGTTGATAGCTTACGTAACTAGGATACAGGAATAATTAGTAGAAAACATGTCAATATGAAAGGAGCGTCATATTCTTCTCATGGCATGTCTTTGGATATGCAGTGACAAACAACAAAAGTCAAGGCCAATCTTTGGATATGATTGGCCTATATTTACGTGAGCATGTCTTTAGCCATGATCAACTATATATTGCTTTATCAAGAAATAACCTCATCAGATGGATTAAAAATCCCATCACAAACTAAGATGACTTATATGCAGGATATACCAAGAATGTTGTCTTCACACAAATCTTTTCTTTGTTAGGTAATAATAATAAGAGAAGAGGAGTAGGAAGAGGAAAAACCAGTCTAGCAATAGTGATAATAATACTCCTCTGATTATGAGTAAGCCAGTAAACCAGAACAGTCCTGGGGTTCAGACTAGAGCTCAAGCTAGGCTAGATAACCAACCCAGCCCAGGGGTGATTACTAGAGCGCAGGCAAAATTACAATCTGGTCAGCAAGGAATTGTGATTGGAGCTAAGGAGAAAACAACTTCTCCTGCTAAGGCCCTGAATAGTTCTGGAAAAGGTAAGGAAAAGTTGCTTAAGGAAAAAGAAGCAGAGATAGCCAAGCTGAAAATGGCAATTAAGGAGAGTCAAGCACAGAGATGGTTGGAGGAGCAGAGAATAGCTGGAGGTGCAGGGCAAACTAGTAAAACAGTCAAACAACAAACACTAACAACTCACAGTGCTGATTCTAGTATTGAAGTAATCCCTCCTCCTCTTCCAGTACAGGAGGAGGTGGTCATTCTAGAAGAAGAGGATTTTGAGGGTTCAGAAATGGTATTTCTACCAGGAACTACTTACACTTGTAATGTCTCACAAATGCCTGAGCTGCTAAATAAAATGATAGAAAGAGGGTTACTGAAAAAAAATGGCGATTGAAGGCCCCAATAGAGGCCAAAAGACGGTCATTGCTGATACTTCTAAGACTACTTCAGGCAGTGAGAAACATAGCAGGACAGAGAAAATTCACAATAGAGTGATACCTGGCTCAAACAAGGAACTCTCAAACCAGGAGCTCATTTCTAAAATGGAGTTTTTAGAAGCTAGAAACAAAGCTCTGGTATCTCAAATGAGGAGGAGGAGGGCCGAGGAGCAGGTAAGGGGTGATACAGTGCAGGAGGATGAACTCAGCATTTCGACCCCTGCCAAGAAGGCCAGAACTATGCCACAGTGTAGAGGTAACTCAAGAGTGCCCTGTCAACTTCCCTCCTACAAAGACAATGGTAAACAGAGAACAAGCTACTCCAAGCCCGCCTGAACTTCCTCCAGGTATAGGTCTTCATCCTTTCACTCCTTTTTTTAGTCTATCAGACACTCAGATAATGAGTTTATTGGAAGATTTAGGCCTTAATATAGGTAGTGATTTAGAAGAAAGTCTAAAGTTTGTAAGTGAGTTAAAAACAGATAACCCTAATAGTGTAATTAGCGTGCTTCAGGGTACAATTAATTCCCTGAACAACTGGTCTACTATGCAGTCTATGGGTCATACTTTTGTTTCTCAATGAAGTATGCTACTTGGAATGCTAGAGGATTAGGTACTAGTGTTAAGAAGGGTTATTTATCTGATCTGATTAAGTTTGAGAATTTAGATATTATAGGAATTCAAGAAACTAAAAAAAGCAAATTCTGCAATCGTTATTTGAATGCTTTAGCTTTAAATTTTAGTTGGAAGTATATCCCTGCAGTAGGTGCTTCAGGAGGTGTACTAGTAGGAGTAAGTAATAATTTGTACAAAGTAGATAGCTGGTATGTTGAGAATTTCTCCATAACAGCTAGATTGGTACACAAAAGTAGTAATGTTACCTTCTGCTTTAGATTCTTATATGGGCCAGTTATTGCTAGTCAAAAACAGGCTTTTTGGTTGGAATTGAATAGATTAGGATTTAATATGTCCCTTCCTTGGTTGATTTGTGGGGATTTTAACATCATAAGGAAAAGATCTGAGAAAAGAGGCATTTCCTTTGATGTGAGAAATATGAGCAAATTCAATCAGTGGATAGACAACTTTAATCTGTTAGATTTCAGGACTCCAGATAGAAAATTTACTTAGGCAAGGGGGGAAATAGCAGACAGTTTGCGTGTCTGGACAGGTTCTTTGTCAATCAGGATTGGATAGAGTTATTCCCTAATTTTTTTTCCTATAGTATAGCCAGAGGTTTTTCTGATCATTGTCCAGTAATATTAGATGCAGGAGTGGCTCAAATTAGCATTCGTAAAAACTTTAGGTTTGAGAAAGTTTGGCTAAATCAAGAGGATTTTAGAGATAAAATCTTATCCTGGTGGCCAACAGCTAACCAAGGGTTCAATAAAGCTTATAATTGGGATAGAAAAGTTGCTTTTCTAAAAAGCAAACTTCAAGGTTGAAGTAGAAATTTAGGAAGAATAATAAAAGATAAGAAGAAAAATCTTATCTCAGACATTAAAATCTGGGAAGATGTATTAGAAGATAGGACTTTAGAGGTGGAGGAATTTACTAACTTACTTAATGCTAAAAAGGAACTCTATGATATATATCAAGATGAGGAAACCCGATGGAAACAGAGGGCAATGATCACTTGGTTATATGAAGGAGACGTAGATACTAAATTCTTTCACAGATCTGCTACCATTAGAAAAAATAAAAATTTAATCACCCATTTACTGATAGAAGGAAGAGAGATAAGAGACTCTGATAGGATTCAGCAACACATCTTCACTTTCTATAAGGATTTTTTTGGAACTTCCAGTAACTCAAAAGGAGCCTTTAAAGATGATATTTGGAAAGAAGATGAAAAGCTGAATCCTGAGGAAATAGATTTCCTTAGATGAAATTAGATCAGCAATCTTTCAAATGAGTCCAGAAAAAGCCCCGGGACCTGATGGGTTTCCTATCTTATTTTATCAGACTTTTTGGGAGTTATTGAAAGATGACATTTTCAATCTTTTCCTTGATTTCTATCAAGGCAGATTAGAGTTGTCTCACTTGAATAAGGCTCACATCTGTCTTACTCCTAAAGTAACAGATGCTGCCAAAATCAGTGATTACAGACCAATTAGTCTTTTAAATTGTAGTTTTAAAATTTTTATCAAAGTTCTGGCTAATAGAATAGCTCCAATCTTAAATAGAATTATAAAACCCAACCAAAATGCTTTTTTAAAAGGCAGATTAATTATGAAAGGGTATGTGGCAGCGCATGAGATTCTACATCAAGTACATTATGATAAGGAAAAGGGAGTTTTGATAAAGTTAGATTTTGAGAAAGCTTATGATAATGTAAGCTGGAACTATCTTTTTACAACACTTAGACAAAGAGTTTTTCCTCTTATTTGGATAGACTGGATAAAACAGTCTTTGATAGGAGGTAAAACAGCGGTTAATATTAATAGTACTACGAGTGTTTATTTTGAATGCAAAAAAGGGCTCAAACAAGGTGACCCTTTGTCACCTTACTTATTCCTTTTGGTGGCGGAGGGCCTGACAAAAATTCTGGAGAATGGTTGTCTTAAAAACCATTTTCAGGGTTTAGGTCCTTGTATACCCCAATTAGGAAAGGTCATGCATATGCAATATGCAGACGATACTTTACTATTTGTTAAATACGATCAGGACATTATAAGTAAGCTTTCCTGGGCTCTTAAAAGTTTTGAGAAAATTTCGGGTCTTAAAATTAATTTTGCTAAGTCTGAAATTATACCGCTCAATATTAGTTCAGAAGAACTAAGGAGAGCCTCGTCTATTTTACACTGCAAAGAGGGATCCCTCCCCTTCATTTACTTGGGACTTCCACTTCATTGGAAGAAACCAAATAAGGAGGAGTGGAACAAACTAATTGGTAAGATTAAGTCCAAATTAGCTAAGTGGAAAGGTAATTTATTATCTCTAGGAGGAAGGGTGATTCTGCTGAACTCAGTTCTGTCAGCCCTTCCACTTTACTACTTCTCTTGTTTTAGATGTCTCCTTTGGGTGATTAACCAAATTGATAAAGTAAGAAGAAGGTTTCTCTGTGGCTCTTGTCAAGGGACTGATAATAAAAAGATTAACTTAGTTAAGTGGGATATTATTTGTAGAAGGAAAGAGTTTGGTGGTTGGGGGGTACTAAATCTCCAGCAAATGAACCTGGCTCTTTTAGGTAAATGGGTTTGGAATTTTCTCTGTAGGGATAAGGTTAGCATTTGGAAGTTGATTGTCATCCACAAATATAAGGGTAAATTTGGTGTTGAGAGATTTTCTCACTTTTGGAGGAATTTACAACCACTGTTCCCCCTTATTAATATCAATAGCAAGAAAATAATAGGAAATGAGGATAAAATCAACTTCTGGAGGGATATCTGGTCTGGGGATAATACCCTGGCGGAGAGATTCCCTAACATCTTTGATAAGTCTAAAAGGAAAAAACATCTTAGTCTAGGACAAATTTGGAATAAAGGTAGGGTTAACTTCTTTCTAACCAGAGGGATTTCGAACATAGTTAGAGCAGAGAAAAATGCCCTTATAGGGATAGTTAATAATATAAGTTTCAGTGAAGAGGAGGATAGCATTAGTTGGAATTTAGAAAGTAGTAGCGTCTATACAGTGAAATCGTTTTACAAGTTTCTTAATGACAGAGGAACAACAGTGAATTTGGAGTATACAGTATGGACACTAAAAATTCCACTTAAGATAAAATGCTTTCTCTGGTTAGCTCTAAATAATAAGATCTTAACGATAGATAATTTATGCAAAAGAGGTTGGCAAGGACCAAATAAGTGCCATTTATGTTATAATGCTGAAACTGTAGATCATCTATTTGTGGACTGCCCCTCCATCAGACCTTTTTGGTGTAGTTTTAATATGTTTAATTGTAGGAACATCAATTTGAACTGTACCAGTCTGGAGTCTATTTGGAATAGTATAAATAACTTAAATGCTTCTAATAGGACTTTTGCAAAAACTATTCTGGCTGCTCTATGTTGGGCCCAGTGGAAGGAGAGAAATAAAAGAGCCTTCTCTGATGAGACAGGATCCAACTCTCATGCAATTTATGTTAATATTTTGTGTCTTTATCGTTTTTGGACAGGCTTCAGCTCTCAAATGGAAGCAAGCTTCAGAGAGATTGCTGTTATGCAAAGAAATTTAGAGATAAGAGATGGGCAAGCAACAAATGGAGAAGATACGGACTGAAATTGTCTCTCCTCCAGAATTCTTTTAAAAAAACTCACAGGTTTTATTAGGGCTTGGTTATTGTTGTCCCTAATTTAAAGGCCTAGAGGGGGGTGAATAGGCACAAAAGCAAAGTTCTAAACCGGTATGTTCAATATTTGGTTCAATTCAAACTTGGTCTAACAAAAACAACAAGACACAAGCAATTCACAATGCAAGGAAAGTAAAGAGAGAAGAAAAGAAGTGACACGCGATATATTACGGAGTTCCGACCCGCTAGGAAGTGCTAGCCTTAGTCGTACGTCTCCGGGAGTTCCGCAACCTCGAAATGGGCGCGCTCCGTTCAATTCCACAACGAACGGGACTACAAATTCGAACAAAATCACCTTGTTACAATCACTCTCAAGGTGGATTGGCCTAACTCAATTAAACAAGCTCAAACACTCAAGGGGTTGAGGCTCTAACCAAATCACTCAACAAATCTAGCAATTAACACTAGTGGATTGGTTTGCACACTCTAATCTCAATGATTTTGCTAAAATAATGCTCAAACACAAGAGAGAGTAATGTCTAACTGGTTGGAGCTCAAAAGGGAGGAATTTCAAAGGTTTCAAAAGTATCTAAACAGTTCCAAGAGGCCTCATATATATAGAGGGCGCCAACAGCTCCAAAAACCAGTCAAGACAGACTCTACCGTTATACAACGCTATATGGCATTGTACAACGCAGAAATAGCCGTTGAAAAATCAAACGGTCACAGACAATAACGTTGTGAGTTGTCAGAGCGTTGTGTAACGTTGTATAGCGTTGCACAACGCTTCAGCAAAAGTCCAAAGTAGAAGCTCGACAGTTCCGTTGGAACTTGTCATAGTGTTGTGTAACGCTTGGTAGCGTTGCACAACGAAATCAAGAAAAGAATCAAGGCAGAACTGACAAACTCAAACAATATTGTCAGAACGTCATACGACGCTGACTGGCGTCACACAACGTGGCCGTTGTACAACGCTTTTCAGCGTTGTATGACGCGGACAGAGCAACTGAGCGATGTCTGAGCGAAGTTTAGGTGCATGACTCAGACTAACGTTGTGTAACGCTGTAGGGCGTCACACAACGTTGTCGTTGCTCAACGCTGTCCAGCGTTGTATGACGCGGACATAAACTCCAAACTAAGGATTGAGCATTTTACCAGCAAATTGATTGAGATTAGTTTAGAGTTTAATTAAACCTTAACTAAGGATTCTAACTAGTCCAAAGCAATCTCTTGAAGCTCCAAACTATGCGCCACACTTGCTTTAATCCATTCTTCAAAAAATCTAGCTATAAAGGACTAAAAAGAGATGTTAGTTTAAGGGTTTCGGTGTTGTTTTGCAAATCGGCAAATCGAGAGAAAATATTTAACCAACAATCTCCCCCTTTTGCCGAGTTGCAAAACAACACCTAAGGTAAATTTGGGACTTGATACAACAAGGCGGAATACCACAAATTACCTAATTCTCCCCCTTTTTGCAAATAGGGAAAAGAATACCCAAAACGCCCTTGATTATAAACCATAAAGATCCTCCCCCTTCCGATAAGAATTTGGCAACTAAGTTTGTGTGATTAGGGGTATCTAACAAGGTGTAACAAAGGCAAAGACTAACAATTATAGACCATGCATGCATATTAAAAAAAAACTAATTACCATAAAGAAAATCAAAGCCATTTAGCACAAACATGATATGCATAAATTAATCTTTGAGTTCAAGCATACCGAGCTTGAACCTAAGTTCAAGATGTTGTTGTGTTGGAAGAGGTTTGGTGAAAATATCGGCAATTTGCTCCTTCGTGTCGATGTAGACCAATTCCACATCACCTTTCTCAACATGATCACGGATAAAATGATGTCGTATCTCTATGTGCTTGGTTCTAGAGTGCAATACCGGATTTTTGGATATAAGGATGGCACTAGTATTGTCACACAAGATTGGTACCTTTTGGAAATCTAACTCAAAATCCCTAAGGGTTTGCATCATCCAAAGAAGTTAAGTACAACAACTACCGGCCGCTACATATTCCGCTTCCGCGTTGGAGAGAGCAACCGAAGTTTGCTTGCGACTAGACCAAGATACAAGTGAACCACCAAGAAATTGGCAAGTTCCACTAGTACTTTTGCGGTTCATACGGTCACCGGCAAAATCGGCATCGGTATAACCTAACAAGTCTAGTTCGGTTTGTCTACCATACCAAAGACCTAGGTTTTGAGTACCCTTGACGTATCGCAAGATACGTTTTACCGCTTTGTGGTGAGATTCCTTAGGATTGGCTTGGTACCTAGCACATAGACATACGGCATACATAATATCCGGCCTACTAGCCGTGAGATAGAGTAGGCTACCGATTATGCCCCGATAGAGAGTTATGTCCATAGGCTTGCCTTTCTCATCCGCATCGATATTCGCACTTTTGCTCATGGGTGTGTCTAAACTCTTGCTATCTTCAATACCAAATTTCTTCACTAATTCCTTGGCATATTTGACTTGGTTCACAAAGATACCATCTTTGAGTTGTTTGATTTGAAGCCCCAAGAAGAAGGTGAGTTCTCCCATCATGCTCATCTCAAATTCACTACTCATCAAAGAAGAAAACTCTTGGGCAAGAGTTGCATTAGTGGAGCCAAAGATAATATCATCCACATAAATTTGCACAAGTAGCAAATGGTCATCTCTTTTCTTAGTGAAAAGAGTTGTATCCATTTTGCCCCTACTAAAACCATTGTCTAGAAAAAAGGTACAAAGTCTACCATACCAAGCTCTAGGAGCTTGCTTCAAACCATACAAAGCTTTGTGAAGCTTATACACATGGTCCGGATTGAAATGGTCAACAAAACCGGGTGGTTGTTGGAAATAAACTTCCTCATCTATCCAACCATTTAGAAAAGCACTCTTGACATCCATTTGGAATAGGGTAAAGCCTTTGTTAGCGGCATAAGCCAAGAGCATTCTAATGGATTCAAGACGAGCAACCGGTGCAAAGGTCTCCTCAAAATCAATACCTTCTTGTTGCTTGAAACCTTGTGCAACCAAACGAGCTTTGTTTCTAACCACAATACCATCCTCACTAAGCTTGTTTCTATAGACCCATTTGGTACCAATAACTTGCTTACCCTTTGGTAAGGGTACAAGTTCCCAAACTTGATTTCTTTCAAATTGGTTCAACTCTTCTTGCATGGCAACAATCCAATTTGGGTCAACATTGGCCTCTTTGAAGGATTTTGGTTCAAGTTGAGAAACAAAGGCACAATGACCAATAGTTTGGTGCAAACTAGACCTAGTCCTAACACCTTCCCTAGGGTCACCTATGACATTAGTAAGAGGATGAGAGGAAACTTCTCTAAGCACTTCGGGAGGCTCATGAACCGGTTGGGGAGACGGTTGAGGTTGATGATCATCATGAGGCGTTTCATTTTGAGTTGTGTCTAAGATACCCTCCTCATGAGTCTCTCCCCCTATCAAAATGTCATCAACCCGGTTTAAAGGCTCCTCAATGATCACCGGTGATTGTGCTTGAGGTTGTAACTCGATTTCTTGTGTAGTTTCTTCCACTTGTGTACCTACAATAGAATTACCTTCCTTGGATTCCTCAAGGACATTTTCATCAAATTTGACATTAATAGACTCAATAACTACCTTTGAGTTTGGCAAATAGACTCTATACGCTTTGCTTGTGTTTGAGTAACCAACAAAAATACCGGGTAAAGACTTGGCATCAAACTTGGTTACTTTAGGAGACTCATCAAGGACAAAACATTTGGAGCCAAATACACGGAAATAGGATATATTAGGAGTATGACCAAACCATAATTCAAAAGGAGTTTTCTTGAGTTGAGAACGAATACATGCACGATTTACTACATGACATGTCGTATTTACCGCTTCGGCCCAAAGAAATTTAGGTACGGCAAATTCATGTAGCATGGTGCGTGCTAATTCTTGTAAGGTACGGTTCTTTCTCTCCACTACACTGTTTTGTTGAGGGGTGCGTGGAGCGGAAAACTCCTGTTTATATCCTTTTTCTATGCACAATTCATCAAATTTAGCATTTTCAAATTCCCTTCCATGGTCACTACGAATTCTAGAGATTTTCAACCCTTTTTCGTTTTCAACCCGATTGCTAAATTTAACAAAATGGTCAAATGTTTCTTCCTTGTGAGCAAGAAAGAAAACCCAAGTAAAGCGACTATAGTCATCTACCACCACAAATACATACTTTTTCTTACTAATACTCAAGACATTGATTGGTCCAAACAAGTCCATATGAAGCAATTGTAAAGGTTGAGAAGTTGAGATTATCTCTTTGGTTTTGAAACTAGACTTGGTTTGCTTGCCTTTCATGCAAGCTTCACATAACTCATTCAAGTCAAGTTTATGTGATGGAAGACCACGGACAAGTTTCAATTTCACAAGTTTCTTAATGGAGTCTAGAGAAACGTGACCAAGTCTTCTATGCCATAACCATGAACCGGTAGCTATGGCACTAAAGCATTGTTCACCATTTGTGAAATGATCAAAGTTCAAATAATAGACATCCTTTTTTCTTTGTCCCGTGTAAACAAGAGAATTATCCGAAATTTGATGCACACAACAAGAGGAGTGATCAAACTTCAAATAATACCCCGCATCACATAGTTGGCTCACACTTAAAAGGTTGTAGTTGAGACCATCCACAAGGTAAACATTAAAAACCGTTAGATTTTGGTTTCCAACCGAGCCTATACCAATAATAGAGTTCTTCCTAAGATTATTGCCAAAAGTAACCTCACCACCATCAAAAGGTTCAAGTGTCTTGAAACAAGATTCATCACCCGTCATGTGATGTGAACAACCACTATCTATGATCTAAGCACTTCTCTTGAATGATGATAACAAACAAACCTACAAGAATACATATTAGTTAGAAACAAACAACTAATATATTATTCTTGTAATCTCTCCCCCTTAAGATTTGACAAGAATACCCTTGGGAAAAGAAGATGGCTAACTAAGCCACACTCGAATCACTTCCACCAATCAAAACGGATGTGGAAGTGACTTTAGGAACCCAAATCATGTTAATTGAACCGGATGTATGATTTGCTTTCCTAACTTTGCATTCTAATGTGACATGGCCATTCTTACCACAATAGTTGCAACAAGCACAAGTTGGCTTGTTCACTTGTGAACTTTCTTTAACAAAATGGGTTTCAAAATGACGCCTAAGCTCCATGGCCCTAATCTTTGAATCCTTAGAGAAAGTGTATGATTGAAAGTTTCTCAAATTTGATTTTCGAAAATTCTTTTTGTTTTGTTGAGAGATTTTTTTATTTCCCCCATTGGTTTGAGGTCTAGTGTGTGTTCTATTCCTATTCCCACCATTGTTTTGAAAAGGATGAAAACACCCATCGGGTCCCTTGAAATACAAGTTGCTTGGGCCCCGATTGTTTTGGAAGTTCTTTTGAGGTCTTTGAGACCCATTTCTATTCCTACAAAAACTCTTTTGAGCACCAATTTGAGAACCAACAAAATTCTTTTGCCCTTGCCCGTGAGTGTTCCTACCATTGGTGCTCTTGTGATAAAGTCTCTCATTTTGTGTTGGGCTTGACATGGTTCTTGGTCTAGAAAAGGATTGATTCCTCTTTTTGAAGCCAAGACCCGTTTTGTTATTGGGTTTTTGTCCCACGAACATTTTATCAAGATTCATCTTGGTGCTATGAGAAGCACTAGACGAACTTGAAGCCCTTTCATTTTTCAAAACATTTGTCTCACTCAAAGGAGTTTGACATTTTTCACAAACACTTGGTTTTTCAAAACTTTCAATCATACCCTTATACCTTGTCACCAAAGATTCAAGATCATGCACCTTAGTCGTCAAAAGACTAATTTGCTCTTTTTGACTAGCAATAGTCTTAAGAGACTCATCAAAATAATCATTCAACCTATCAAATTGCAAGTTTGCATCATCATTCAAGCTCAAGTCATTCTCACTATCACAATCGCTATCACTACTAGAGAATAAGTTTAGAAATACCTCATTTGTGACCTTAGGCATTTCAATGGCAATTGTTGATGGTTCCTCTTGGATAGTCGTTGGAGCTTGTGTGAAAGTCGATGTAGAGGATGATGCTTCATCAAGGCTAGCTAGGTCGTCATCCACCGGCATCACCACATCATTCACTTGAGCCACAAGAGCAAGGTTGTCAAAATCGCACTCGGATTCCGAATCGGATTGAGAGGATGAGCTCGAATCGGAATCGTTGTTCCAAGTTGCTTGCATGGCTTTCTCATCCTTCTTCTTGCTCTTGTAGTGTCCCTTCTTGGACTTGAACCGGCCATCACCCCTTCTCTTGCCACCATCTTCCTTGTCCTTCTTCAAGTGAGGGAAGAGCTTGAAGCAAGAGTACATGGTATGACCTTCTTTTTGGCACACGAAGCAAAGAGCTCTTTCGTCGTTCTCAAGTCTTTCTTTGTTGAACTTTCCCTCAAAGATCATGATAGCTCGAAACATCTTTGAGAGAACGGCTCCTTGCTTGTCCTCATCAAGGTCGATGATGCCTTTGGCCTTGTCACTTGAGTGGCGGTGTCTCCCTTGGTGGTTGTCATTGTGGCGGTTCTTGGAGGGGGATGCCTTGTTGTCACTTGCCGCCAATGCCATGGTTTTGGGCTCATACTTCAACTCTCCAAGTTGCTTGAGCTTGTCTTCCACGCACCGATAATAAGTATAGATGATCTCCGGTATGAGGTTGTTGTGGGACCTTTGTTGTGTCTCAAGAGTCGAGATGAGAGTGTCGAATTGAGGTCTTCCCACCAAAGCCCTAAGCAATCTTCCTATAACACGACTATTAGATAGGGTCTCTCCTATGTTGGTGAATTCATCGAGCAATTGTATAAACCGAGTATACATCTCCTCGATGCATTCACCTTCCCGTATGCGGAAATTATCCAATCTAGACTCTAACTCAAATTGTCGAGAGCTTTTGATTAGAGAATTTCCCTCATAACGGTTCAAGAGAGAAACCCACATTTCATGTGCACTAGTAGAGCTACCAAAAATAGCCGCTATGGACTCATGTATCGAATTTAACAAGACATTCACGGCATTATCATTCTTTGTCCTAATGGTCTTATAGGCATGGGTTTCTCTACCTTCACTATCAACTATTGGTGTATATGGCTTATCAACAACTTCCCAAAGATCAATCAAGTTGAGGTATACAACCATACATCTCTTCCAATAACGGAAGTTCTTGCAAGTGGAACCAAACTTGTTCGGTTTTTCTATCACCCTAGAAGCCATGAATCGAGGTTATCTACCTAACAAGATGGTCAAAAGATAACCCCTGCTCTGATACCACTTTGTTGTCCCTAATTTAAAGGCCTAAAGGGGGGTGAATAGGCACAAAAGCAAAGTTCTAAACCTGTATGTTCAATATTTGGTTCAATTCAAACTTGGTCTAACAAAAACAACAAGACACAAGCAATTCACAATGCAAGGAAAGTAAAGAGAGAAGAAAAGAAGTGACACGCGATATATTACGGAGTTCCGACCCGCTAGGAAGTGCTAGCCTTAGTCGTACGTCTCCGGGAGTTCCGCAACCTCGAAATGGGCGCGCTCCGTTCAATTCCACAACGAACGGGACTACAAATTCGAACCAAATCACCTTGTTACAATCACTCTCAAGGTGGATTGGCCTAACTCAATTAAACAAGCTCAAACACTCAAGGGATTGAGGCTCTAACCAAATCACTCAACAAATCTAGCAATTAACACTAGTGGATTGGTTTGCACACTCTAATCTCAATGATTTTGCTAAAATAATGCTCAAACACAAGAGAGAGTAATGTCTAACTAGTTGGAGCTCAAAAGGGAGGAATTTCAAAGGTTTCAAAAGTATCTAAACAGTTCCAAGAGGCCTCATATATATAGAGGGCGCCAACAGCTCCAAAAACCAGTCAAGACAGACTCTACCGTTATACAACGCTATATGGCGTTGTACAATGCAGAAATAGCCGTTGAAAAATCAAACGGTCACAGACAATAACGTTGTGAGTTGTCAGAGCGTTGTGTAACGTTGTATAGCGTTGCACAACGCTTCAGCAAAAGTCCAAAGCAGAAGCTCGACAATTCCGTTGGAACTTGTCAGAGCGTTGTGTAACGCTTGGTAGCGTTGCACAACGAAGTCAAGAAAAGAATCAAGGCAGAACTGACAAACTCAAACAATATTGTCAGAACGTCATACGACGCTGACTGGCGTCACACAACGTGGCCGTTGTATAACGCTTTTCAGCGTTGTATGACGCGGACAGAGCAACTGAGCGATGTCTGAGCGAAGTTTAGGTGCATGACTCAGACTAACGTTGTGTAACGCTGTAGGGCGTCACACGACGTTGTCGTTGCTCAACGCTGTCCAGCGTTGTATGACGCGGACAGAAGCTCCAAACTAAGGATTGAGCATTTTACCAGCAAATTGATTGAGATTAGTTTAGAGTTTAATTAAACCTTAACTAAGGATTCTAACTAGTCCAAAGCAATCTCTTGAAGCTCCAAACTATGCGCCACACTTGCTTTAATCCATTCTTCAAAAAATCTAACTATAAAGGACTAAAAAGAGATGTTAGTTTAAGGATTTCGGTGTTGTTTTGCAAATCGGCAAATCGAGAGAAAATGTTTAACCAACAGTTATGTTTTAAAAATTGTGGTTGTCTTTGCTTATTTCTTCAGTTTGGGTATGTGATTGTGATGTTTAATTGATATCGTCATTATTTGTAGGCATTTGGACCGTACTTGGCACTCAAATAACATTCAAACCATTGAATTATTCAATAAATTGCTATAATTTCCAAGGAATTGGCTCTACCGTCGTTTCTTCTCTCATTTTACAGAACTTTGATGATTTCTGATGATTTTGGAGCATATAGATGGATTCCCGACGTAGCACGCACGCTAGACGACTCATTCCTAGCATTGGAGGCTCTTTTCTCTCTTCTGGTCGACCCGAACAATCATCTGTTCGATCCGACCAGCACCTATGGCAGACAGACGTCATTTTCTCTCTCCTGGTCGACCCGACCAGGAGCCTGTTCGATCCGACTGGGCATCACAACAACAGACTTGTGCAGCTGTTCTTTCTCTCTCCTGTTCGGTTCGAACAAAGATCTGTTCGGTTTGACCAGGGTGCCGCCATATCACATAAGGCATTATTTTTTACATAGAAACTGATGGAAATGGCAATTTCTTGCGCCCTGGTGCCCTAGCCTTCCATCTTTGCGACCTGGGACATCCATATATACACCTCTAGACCTGAAGGAAAGGAGACAACCTTCCATACCACAAAATTCCTCTTTCCATAGGCGTTTTTCTCTCTTCCACCATTGGAGATCATCAAAGCGTGGTTCTTTGAAGCGACGGCAGCAAGGAGACGAGTTTGGTGACCATCTTGCAACACCTCACTGCCTAGAGATCGTAGTTCGAAAGCATAAAGGAGTATTCGGTTTATTCTTCTATGTTTTCTTCTCTATTTTCAATGGGCTTGTATCTTATGATTTCTATGTTATTTGTTGTGTGTTTTAGTACTATGTTAGGCTAAATTTATGTAGCCTTAGGGGTAAGGTAGTAACTTAGGTTTGGATGTTGTGATTTGACTTGATATGATATGATATGTTTTGTTGATTTGTTTTGTTGAGAATTATGTTAATTGCTTGTTTAAATTGCTTGGTTAAGTCTAATTAACTTCTAGATGAATGGCCACATTTAGTTAAGTTCTAAAAGTTAGGTTAATCAAGATAATTTAGATAAAGTATTTGGGATAAATCGTAGATCCGAAAGGGGAGATTAGTTGACATCAAAAGTGTAACTTTTAGACAAGTCCAAAAGACCTCTAGATATCCTTACGAACTCCAACAAACAAGTTTAAATTGATTGAATTCTATACCAAAAGTTGTGAACCAATCGAGTTAATTAGGTTAGGTTGTGATTTAACCAGTTTCTAGTCCAACAAGCGACAGCTGAGGTTTAGAATATCTAGGTTTGACCAACAAACCCTAGCACAAGGCATAAAGTATCATAAAAGGTCAAAACCACACACTTATACCATCTGTTCGGATCGAACAGATTCCTGTTCGGATTGAACAGAGTCCTGTTCGGATTGAACAGATCCTTGTTCGAACCGAACAGAGAAGTAAACGCTTGAAAAACACCGTTCGATGCACGAAAGTGATAAGTTCTGTGTTCTAGAGTCCAAACCAAGGTGAAACCTGAACCCTAAGACGCTTTTTATACTGTTTGAAAACCCAAAAACCTTACTTTAGTTGTTTACTTTATTTTAATTGACAAAAACAACCAAAAATATCTACATTATTGCACTTAGACTTATTTCAACTATTTCTCCACCAAAATATTCTTGTCTAGCTTTTGAAAAAGGATAAGTCCAGTAATCAATTGTACCGTCCCTTGGGTTCGACCCTAAAGCTGTACTCCAAAAGACTAGTGAGGTTAGCTCTAGGTCTATAAATTTATTTGATTCCTAGGTTTTAAGCCTTCATCAAATTGGCGCCGTTGCCGGGAACGGTGTTGATATTGGATCCTTATCTTAGTATTAAGAGACTAGATCTTTTCTTTTTCTTTTTAAACTCACGTTTTCTTCTCTCTTGATTACAGGACTGGCAGGTAACACGCAAAGGAAGAAGTCCCCACCCCCAAAGGTCAAAGACTTTCTCCGGAGAATAAACGAAGAAGCCAGCTCCTCCTCCTTCACTTCTGTTCGAACCGACCAGGACTCTGTTCGATCCGACCAGAGCCCCGTTCGATCCGACCAGCACTCCGAACAGAGAGAAGAAAACCCAGCAATGGCCGACCAACTCACTCCCGAGGCCATTGCCCAGCGCACTCAGGAACTGGAGAACCTCCGTCTCCAACTCGAGCAAAGAGAGGCTCAACTCACAGCAAATCGGAACGCTCTCGCGGGACAACGAAGGGATTTCGAAGACGAGCGTCGCCGATGGACTCAAGAAGACGAGGGAAGCGTCCATAACTCCGACTACGAAGATGAGGAAGATCGTGAAAGGACTCTTATGGAGTTTGGAGTTCCCAGCGCAAGAAACGTGGGCGGACCAGTGGTGATTCCAGGCATCGCCGCTAACAACATGCAAATCGCCCCCAACCACGTCGTGCTTGTGCAACAAAATCCGTTCTATGGGAACGACGATGAGGATCCCCATGCTCACTTACAAACTTTTATTGATTGCACTAGATTAATTAAGTTTAATGGTGTTCCTCAACAAGCAATTAGGCTATTGTTATTTCACTTCACCCTTAAGGACCGAGCACAAAAATGGTATAAAACATTGAAAAAAGGGTCAATTAGGTCTTGGGATGAAATGGCACAAACCTTCTTGGATAGGTATTTTCCTTCGGATAGAGCTGACAAAATTAGAGCTGAATTGAATAATTTTGCCCAAAACCAAAATGAATCAATGAGGGATGCATGGGAACGGTTTAGGGATTTAGAAAATTCTTGCCCACATCATGGGATTCAAGAATGGATGCTCCTTAAATCATTCTACACTGGACTTGATGATAATATTAAAATCAATCTTGATTCTCTTTCAGGTGGGGCATTCAAAAGACTTGATACGGCACGAGGGCGAGATTTACTTGATTATTGTGCAAGAAATTACACATGGTACCCTCTACTCATTTCCCGCCACTCGAGTAATTCAAGGCAACAAGTGCACAAAATTTCAACTAAAGAGGCGAGGATAGAGGAGCTAGAAGCTGAACTTGCCGCTTACCAATCGGCTCAAGGGACACATCTCCATTCAAACCAATGCGGAGCGTGTGGCGAGGAAGGACATACATCTATCAATTGTCCTATTGCCAAAATTGGTAACGGAGGGGCCCAAGTGAACTACCTACACAATGGGCCCCCTTACGGTTCAAAGTACCAAAATAGCCCGCCAAATTTGTATAGGAATGCACAATTCAACAACAACAATAGAGACCAATCATTTCAAAAGAAACCCTTTTTCGATAGGGAAGAGATTCCAATTGTTGTTCAAGAATTCATGAGTGAGCAAGAAAAGATTAACAAATCTGTGGCTTTAGGGTTAGATGAATTGAAGGCCACCACTGACGAATTGAAGGCTACCATCAACGAATTTAAGGGAAGTGCAAGCACCTTACAACGCTTGGAGCGCATGATGGAAGCACACTTCTCCCGACCACCTGGCAAGCTTCCAAGCCAACCACAAGTCAACCCAAGTGCAGAGATCAAAGCCATTCATGTTCTACGAAGCGGCAATGAGTACCAAGACCCACCCGTGCCACCAAACGAAGGAAACAACCTCTCTGTTCGGTCCGACCAGAATCCTGTTCGGTCCGAACAGGAGCAACCAAGGGAGATGCAACCAATTCTTGAGAAAGTTTTGTCATTCCCTCCACTCCATGAGGCACCACAGACACAAGGCACCATTCCTGAGCCTGAACAAGCTGAAAACGTGACACTCACACCCTCTGTTCGGTCCGACCAAGCTCCTGTTCGGTTCGAACAGAGCACAACAGTGGTCCAAAGCAAGGACAGAAAAAAGGCACAACAACCTGAGTCAACCTATAGGCCTCCTGTCCCATTTCCTCAGCGACTTGTGAAGAAGAATGAGGAAGAACGATTTCGAACTTTTTGGGAGATTCTCAAGGAATTGAAGGTCAACATTCCATTCACAGATGTCATAGCTCAAGTGCCGATCTTTGCAAGATTCTTGAAGGAGTTATGCACAGGCAAGAGATCCATAGAAGAGCTCAAAACAGTGGCCCTATCACACAAGAGTAGCGAGGCTTTGAAAAGCAAGATGCCCCCAAAGCTTGAGGATCCGGGTAGGTTTGCTCTTCCTTGCACTATTGGAAACGCAACAATCAAGCAAGCCTTGTGTGATATGGGGGCTAGTGTTAGTTTGATGCCCAAGTCGGTTTATGAAAAGATTGGAATTGGTGAATTGACACCCACATGCATGACATTGAAGCTCGCCGATTCCTCAATGCGGTTGCCCTTGGGTGTTATTAAAGATGTGCCCGTTCAAGTGGATAAGTTTGTCATACCGGGTGATTTCGTGGTGATGGACATGGAAGAAGACAAGGAGGTGCCTATAATTTTAGGACGCCCCTTCCTTAGAACCGCCGGTGTGAAGATGGATGCTCGAGATGGGACGATTTTGGTTAGAGTGGGAGGAGAGAAACTCCGATTTTCAATAGATCATGCTTTGAAGTGCTCCAACCCCGCCAACAAGGGTCATGACAAATCGCTCGCCATCTCACTCTCCGGGTCCGATCCGATCAAGACTTAGTGAAATATGGTCAAGCTAGGGACCTAAAACAAGCGCTTCTTGGGAGGCAACCCAAGGATTTCTCAACTCTTCTCTCTTTTATTTAAAAATAAAAAAATAAAATCAATAAAAATTAGAAAAACAGAAAATATCAAAAATAGAATTTGATGTTTGTATTTGTTTGTTTGTAGGAAAATTTTGAGGAACAAACGAAGAAAGATGCAATTCGTGCTAGAGCACCATGGGTTACGCGAACCAACTAACTCCGATCGACCTCATACGGATTGCATCAAAAGATCTGGAAAAATTAGAGCCGTCTTGGACAACGAGAGAACAAACTAGAGGCAAATCAACATATTGGAAAGCAAAAAAATTGGCTAAGTTCTTTTTTCCCTCCTATTTACTTTTTTATTCGATTGCATGCATTGAGGACAATGCTTGATCTAAGTTTGGGGGGAGGGAATAGGAGAAAATCGAACTTTTGGTGAATTTTGGTAAATTTTTGCATTTTTTTCGAACTTTTTGCTTCTCTGGTCAGCTCGAACAGGTATCTGGTCAATCCGACCAGAGCATGAAAATTGCATAGATCAGTATGATTTTTGTTTCTCCTTGGTCGGTTCGAACAGACATCTGGTCGATCCGACCAGAACATGGAAATTGCACGATTTGGTTTGATTTTGGCTTGGAAATTAGTTGGTTTTGCCTATTCTCTCTCGATTTGAATTTTAAACGCTAAATCTCACACTGTTTAAACTTGTTTTTGAGTCAAACAAAAATTTTCTCAAAGAATCCTAGAATGTTTTGATATCACCCTTGATCTTGCACCAATGGACTGAATTGGAGTATTTTCTTTAAAATTGAACTTGATCTTGGATGCTTAGAATTGTTATGACAATCTTAGTCGATTCTCACAAGTTTTTGCCGAGTGAACTGATTCGTATTTGACAAACTTTTGAAAAGAAATTTATCGACTCTGAAAATTGAAAGATGAACTTTGTCTTGTTGAAATTGCTTTTTAATCGCTTGAATCACCAACAAGCAAAAATAATGGGACAATAATTCAAAATAGCTGTGAAAACGAGGACGCACTGAGGCCTTTCTCCACCAACTTAGCCACAAATTGGAGGGTATTGGGTTAGGTATGAATTGTTAGGAATTACAACTCAAAGAAACCGAGAAATAATTGGACAACTCATGCTTAATTCTACCGGACCCGGTGCGAAAGCATTGGTAAAGGAGTTGTTGAGTATTATGGCCCAAGTGTACCGTGGCCATAGTCGAGCAACACCCGTCTAACCTCCCTAGCGCGACATGTGCTAGTAGCAAACTCAAGGCCAATGATACCGCATTATCCTCTAGGGTGTAAAGCCCCACGGCTCGACTTGCACGAAAAAAAAAGAAAAAAAAATATTGGTGAAAAATTGAAATTGCTTTTGAGAAAAGTTCATTATAAAATTTCTGAAGTTGATAAAGGCCTTTACAAATTTTTGTGGAATGTGAAAAGGAACGGGTAATTGAAATTGAGATCGCTTTTGAAATATCAAAGGGAAGCTAGAGTTCTAATTTTTGGGAAAAGACTTTACTTTGGGCCAAGAGTTGCATTAATTAAGTTGTGAACACTTAACTTGGTTTTTGATTTTGATTCTTGTTTGACTCATTTGATGAAAGTGTGAGAAATTTTAGGCATAGCAATTGATTTCACGACATTTCTTGGTTTAAGATACAACTTGATGTTTAAGGTTTAAGTACAGTCCAAAACTCTAAGCTTAGGGTGTTGCTTGAGGACAAGCAAAGTTTAAGTATGGGGGGATTTGATATCGTCATTATTTGTAGGCATTTGGACCGTACTTGGCACTCAAATAACATTCAAACCATTGAATTATTCAATAAATTGCTATGATTTCCAAGGAATTGGCTCTACCGTCGTTTATTCTCTCATTTTACAGGACTTTGATGATTTCTGATGATTTTGGAGCATATAGATGGATTCCCGACGTAGCACGCACGCTAGACGACTCATTCCTAGCATTGGAGGCTCTTTTCTCTCTTCTGGTCGACCCGAACAATCATCTGTTCGATCCGACCAGCACCTATGGCAGCCAGGCGTCATTTTCTCTCTCCTGGTCGACCCGACCACAAGCCTGTTCGATCCGACCAGCACCTATGGCAGACAGACGTCATTTTCTCTCTCCTGGTCGACCCGACCAGGAGCCTGTTCGATCCGACTGGGCATCACAACAACAGACTTGTGCAGCTGTTCTTTCTCTCTCCTGTTCGGTTCGAACAAAGATCTGTTCGGTTTGACCAGGGTGCCGCCATATCACATAAGGCATTATTTTTTACATAGAAACTGATGGAAATGGCAATTTCTTGCGCCCTGGTGCCCTAGCCTTCCATCTTTGCGACCTGGGACATCCATATATACACCTCTAGACCTGAAGGAAAGGAGACAACCTTCCATACCACAAAATTCCTCTTTCCATAGGCGTTTTTCTCTCTTCCACCATTGGAGATCATCAAAGCGTGGTTCTTTGAAGCGACGGCAGCAAGGAGACGAGTTTGGTGACCATCTTGCAACACCTCACTGCCTAGAGATCGTAGTTCGAAAGCATAAAGGAGTATTCGGTTTATTCTTCTATGTTTTCTTCTCTATTTTCAATGGGCTTGTATCTTATGATTTCTATGTTATTTGTTGTGTGTTTTAGTACTATGTTAGGCTAAATTTATGTAGCCTTAGGGGTAAGGTAGTAACTTAGGTTTGGATGTTGTGATTTGACTTGATATGATATGATATGTTTTGTTGATTTGTTTTGTTGAGAATTATGTTAATTGCTTGTTTAAATTGCTTGGTTAAGTCTAATTAACTTCTAGATGAATGGCCACATTTAGTTAAGTTCTAAAAGTTAGGTTAATCAAGATAATTTAGATAAAGTATTTGGGATAAATCGTAGATCCGAAAGGGGAGATTAGTTGACATCAAAAGTGTAACTTTTAGACAAGTCCAAAAGACCTCTAGATATCCTTACGAACTCCAACAAACAAGTTTAAATTGATTGAATTCTATACCAAAAGTTGTGAACCAATCGAGTTAATTAGGTTAGGTTGTGATTTAACCAGTTTCTAGTCCAACAAGCGACAGCTGAGGTTTAGAATATCTAGGTTTGACCAACAAACCCTAGCACAAGGCATAAAGTATCATAAAAGGTCAAAACCACACACTTATACCATCTGTTCGGATCGAACAGATTCCTGTTCGGATTGAACAGAGTCCTGTTCGGATTGAACAGATCCTTGTTCGAACCGAACAGAGAAGTAAACGCTTGAAAAACACCGTTCGATGCACGAAAGTGATAAGTTCTGTGTTCTAGAGTCCAAACCAAGGTGAAACCTGAACCCTAAGACGCTTTTTATACTGTTTGAAAACCCAAAAACCTTACTTTAGTTGTTTACTTTATTTTAATTGACAAAAACAACCAAAAATATCTACATTATTGCACTTAGACTTATTTCAACTATTTCTCCACCAAAATATTCTTGTCTAGCTTTTGAAAAAGGATAAGTCCAGTAATCAATTGTACCGTCCCTTGGGTTCGACCCTAAAGCTGTACTCCAAAAGACTAGTGAGGTTAGCTCTAGGTCTATAAATTTATTTGATTCCTAGGTTTTAAGCCTTCATCAAATTGGCGCCGTTGCCGGGAACGGTGTTGATATTGGATCCTTATCTTAGTATTAAGAGACTAGATCTTTTCTTTTTCTTTTTAAACTCACGTTTTCTTCTCTCTTGATTACAGGACTGGCAGGTAACACGCAAAGGAAGAAGTCCCCACCCCCAAAGGTCAAAGACTTTCTCCGGAGAATAAACGAAGAAGCCAGCTCCTCCTCCTTCACTTCTGTTCGAACCGACCAGGACTCTGTTCGATCCGACCAGAGCCCCGTTCGATCCGACCAGCACTCCGAACAGAGAGAAGAAAACCCAGCAATGGCCGACCAACTCACTCCCGAGGCCATTGCCCAGCGCACTCAGGAACTGGAGAACCTCCGTCTCCAACTCGAGCAAAGAGAGGCTCAACTCACAGCAAATCGGAACGCTCTCGCGGGACAACGAAGGGATTTCGAAGACGAGCGTCGCCGATGGACTCAAGAAGACGAGGGAAGCGTCCATAACTCCGACTACGAAGATGAGGAAGATCGTGAAAGGACTCTTATGGAGTTTGGAGTTCCCAGCGCAAGAAACGTGGGCGGACCAGTGGTGATTCCAGACATCGCCGCTAACAACATGCAAATCGCCCCCAACCACGTCGTGCTTGTGCAACAAAATCCGTTCTATGGGAACGACGATGAGGATCCCCATGCTCACTTACAAACTTTTATTGATTGCACTAGATTAATTAAGTTTAATGGTGTTCCTCAACAAGCAATTAGGCTATTGTTATTTCACTTCACCCTTAAGGACCGAGCACAAAAATGGTATAAAACATTGAAAAAAGGGTCAATTAGGTCTTGGGATGAAATGGCACAAACCTTCTTGGATAGGTATTTTCCTTCGGATAGAGCTGACAAAATTAGAGCTGAATTGAATAATTTTGCCCAAAACCAAAATGAATCAATGAGGGATGCATGGGAACGGTTTAGGGATTTAGAAAATTCTTGCCCACATCATGGGATTCAAGAATGGATGCTCCTTAAATCATTCTACACTGGACTTGATGATAATATTAAAATCAATCTTGATTCTCTTTCAGGTGGGGCATTCAAAAGACTTGATACGGCACGAGGGCGAGATTTACTTGATTATTGTGCAAGAAATTACACATGGTACCCTCTACTCATTTCCCGCCACTCGAGTAATTCAAGGCAACAAGTGCACAAAATTTCAACTAAAGAGGCGAGGATAGAGGAGCTAGAAGCTGAACTTGCCGCTTACCAATCGGCTCAAGGGACACATCTCCATTCAAACCAATGCGGAGCGTGTGGCGAGGAAGGACATACATCTATCAATTGTCCTATTGCCAAAATTGGTAACGGAGGGGCCCAAGTGAACTACCTACACAATGGGCCCCCTTACGGTTCAAAGTACCAAAATAGCCCGCCAAATTTGTATAGGAATGCACAATTCAACAACAACAATAGAGACCAATCATTTCAAAAGAAACCCTTTTTCGATAGGGAAGAGATTCCAATTGTTGTTCAAGAATTCATGAGTGAGCAAGAAAAGATTAACAAATCTGTGGCTTTAGGGTTAGATGAATTGAAGGCCACCACTGACGAATTGAAGGCTACCATCAACGAATTTAAGGGAAGTGCAAGCACCTTACAACGCTTGGAGCGCATGATGGAAGCACACTTCTCCCGACCACCTGGCAAGCTTCCAAGCCAACCACAAGTCAACCCAAGTGCAGAGATCAAAGCCATTCATGTTCTACGAAGCGGCAATGAGTACCAAGACCCACCCGTGCCACCAAACGAAGGAAACAACCTCTCTGTTCGGTCCGACCAGAATCCTGTTCGGTCCGAACAGGAGCAACCAAGGGAGATGCAACCAATTCTTGAGAAAGTTTTGTCATTCCCTCCACTCCATGAGGCACCACAGACACAAGGCACCATTCCTGAGCCTGAACAAGCTGAAAACGTGACACTCACACCCTCTGTTCGGTCCGACCAAGCTCCTGTTCGGTTCGAACAGAGCACAACAGTGGTCCAAAGCAAGGACAGAAAAAAGGCACAACAACCTGAGTCAACCTATAGGCCTCCTGTCCCATTTCCTCAGCGACTTGTGAAGAAGAATGAGGAAGAACGATTTCGAACTTTTTGGGAGATTCTCAAGGAATTGAAGGTCAACATTCCATTCACAGATGTCATAGCTCAAGTGCCGATCTTTGCAAGATTCTTGAAGGAGTTATGCACAGGCAAGAGATCCATAGAAGAGCTCAAAACAGTGGCCCTATCACACAAGAGTAGCGAGGCTTTGAAAAGCAAGATGCCCCCAAAGCTTGAGGATCCGGGTAGGTTTGCTCTTCCTTGCACTATTGGAAACGCAACAATCAAGCAAGCCTTGTGTGATATGGGGGCTAGTGTTAGTTTGATGCCCAAGTCGGTTTATGAAAAGATTGGAATTGGTGAATTGACACCCACATGCATGACATTGAAGCTCGCCGATTCCTCAATGCGGTTGCCCTTGGGTGTTATTAAAGATGTGCCCGTTCAAGTGGATAAGTTTGTCATACCGGGTGATTTCGTGGTGATGGACATGGAAGAAGACAAGGAGGTGCCTATAATTTTAGGACGCCCCTTCCTTAGAACCGCCGGTGTGAAGATGGATGCTCGAGATGGGACGATTTTGGTTAGAGTGGGAGGAGAGAAACTCCGATTTTCAATAGATCATGCTTTGAAGTGCTCCAACCCCGCCAACAAGGGTCATGACAAATCGCTCGCCATCTCACTCTCCGGGTCCGATCCGATCAAGACTTAGTGAAATATGGTCAAGCTAGGGACCTAAAACAAGCGCTTCTTGGGAGGCAACCCAAGGATTTCTCAACTCTTCTCTCTTTTATTTAAAAATAAAAAAATAAAATCAATAAAAATTAGAAAAACAGAAAATATCAAAAATAGAATTTGATGTTTGTATTTGTTTGTTTGTAGGAAAATTTTGAGGAACAAACGAAGAAAGATGCAATTCGTGCTAGAGCACCATGGGTTACGCGAACCAACTAACTCCGATCGACCTCATACGGATTGCATCAAAAGATCTGGAAAAATTAGAGCCGTCTTGGACAACGAGAGAACAAACTAGAGGCAAATCAACATATTGGAAAGCAAAAAAATTGGCTAAGTTCTTTTTTCCCTCCTATTTACTTTTTTATTCGATTGCATGCATTGAGGACAATGCTTGATCTAAGTTTGGGGGGAGGGAATAGGAGAAAATCGAACTTTTGGTGAATTTTGGTAAATTTTTGCATTTTTTTCGAACTTTTTGCTTCTCTGGTCAGCTCGAACAGGTATCTGGTCAATCCGACCAGAGCATGAAAATTGCATAGATCAGTATGATTTTTGTTTCTCCTTGGTCGGTTCGAACAGACATCTGGTCGATCCGACCAGAACATGGAAATTGCACGATTTGGTTTGATTTTGGCTTGGAAATTAGTTGGTTTTGCCTATTCTCTCTCGATTTGAATTTTAAACGCTAAATCTCACACTGCTTAAACTTGTTTTTGAGTCAAACAAAAATTTTCTCAAAGAATCCTAGAATGTTTTGATATCACCCTTGATCTTGCACCAATGGACTGAATTGGAGTATTTTCTTTAAAATTGAACTTGATCTTGGATGCTTAGAATTGTTATGACAATCTTAGTCGATTCTCACAAGTTTTTGCCGAGTGAACTGATTCGTATTTGACAAACTTTTGAAAAGAAATTTATCGACTCTGAAAATTGAAAGATGAACTTTGTCTTGTTGAAATTGCTTTTTAATCGCTTGAATCACCAACAAGCAAAAATAATGGGACAATAATTCAAAATAGCTGTGAAAACGATGACGCACTGAGGCCTTTCTCCACCAACTTAGCCACAAATTGGAGGGTATTGGGTTAGGTATGAATTGTTAGGAATTACAACTCAAAGAAACCGAGAAATAATTGGACAACTCATGCTTAATTCTACCGGACCCGGTGCGAAAGCATTGGTAAAGGAGTTGTTGAGTATTATGGCCCAAGTGTACCGTGGCCATAGTCGAGCAACACCCGTCTAACCTCCCTAGCGCGACATGTGCTAGTAGCAAACTCAAGGCCAATGATACCGCATTATCCTCTAGGGTGTAAAGCCCCACGGCTCGACTTGCACGAAAAAAAAAAGAAAAAAAAACATTGGTGAAAAATTGAAATTGCTTTTGAGAAAAGTTCATTATAAAATTTCTGAAGTTGATAAAGGCCTTTACAAATTTTTGTGGAATGTGAAAAGGAACGGGTAATTGAAATTGAGATCGCTTTTGAAATATCAAAGGGAAGCTAGAGTTCTAATTTTTGGGAAAAGACTTTACTTTGGGCCAAGAGTTGCATTAATTAAGTTGTGAACACTTAACTTGGTTTTTGATTTTGATTCTTGTTTGACTCATTTGATGAAAGTGTGAGAAATTTTAGGCATAGCAATTGATTTCACGACATTTCTTGGTTTAAGATACAACTTGATGTTTAAGGTTTAAGTACAGTCCAAAACTCTAAGCTTAGGGTGTTGCTTGAGGACAAGCAAAGTTTAAGTTTGGGGGGATTTGATATCGTCATTATTTGTAGGCATTTGGACCGTACTTGGCACTCAAATAACATTCAAACCATTGAATTATTCAATAAATTGCTATGATTTCCAAGGAATTGGCTCTACCGTCGTTTCTTCTCTCATTTTACAGGACTTTGATGATTTCTGATGATTTTGGAGCATATAGATGGATTCCCGACGTAGCACGCATGCTAGACGACTCATTCCTAGCATTGGAGGCTCTTTTCTCTCTTCTGGTCGACCCGAACAATCATCTGTTCGATCCGACCAGCACCTATGGCAGCCAGGCGTCATTTTCTCTCTCCTGGTCGACCCGACCACAAGCCTGTTCGATCCGACCAGCACCTATGGCAGACAGACGTCATTTTCTCTCTCCTGGTCGACCCGACCAGGAGCCTGTTCGATCCGACTGGGCATCACAACAACAGACTTGTGCAGCTGTTCTTTCTCTCTCCTGTTCGGTTCGAACAAAGATCTGTTCGGTTTGACCAGGGTGCCGCCATATCACATAAGGCATTATTTTTTACATAGAAACTGATGGAAATGGCAATTTCTTGCGCCCTGGTGCCCTAGCCTTCCATCTTTGCGACCTGGGACATCCATATATACACCTCTAGACCTGAAGGAAAGGAGACAACCTTCCATACCACAAAATTCCTCTTTCCATAGGCGTTTTTCTCTCTTCCACCATTGGAGATCATCAAAGCGTGGTTCTTTGAAGCGACGGCAGCAAGGAGACGAGTTTGGTGACCATCTTGCAACACCTCACTGCCTAGAGATCGTAGTTCGAAAGCATAAAGGAGTATTCGGTTTATTCTTCTATGTTTTCTTCTCTATTTTCAATGGGCTTGTATCTTATGATTTCTATGTTATTTGTTGTGTGTTTTAGTACTATGTTAGGCTAAATTTATGTAGTCTTAGGGGTAAGGTAGTAACTTAGGTTTGGATGTTGTGATTTGACTTGATATGATATGATATGTTTTGTTGATTTGTTTTGTTGAGAATTATGTTAATTGCTTGTTTAAATTGCTTGGTTAAGTCTAATTAACTTCTAGATGAATGGCCACATTTAGTTAAGTTCTAAAAGTTAGGTTAATCAAGATAATTTAGATAAAGTATTTGGGATAAATCGTAGATCCGAAAGGGGAGATTAGTTGACATCAAAAGTGTAACTTTTAGACAAGTCCAAAAGACCTCTAGATATCCTTACGAACTCCAACAAACAAGTTTAAATTGATTGAATTCTATACCAAAAGTTGTGAACCAATCGAGTTAATTAGGTTAGGTTGTGATTTAACCAGTTTCTAGTCCAACAAGCGACAGCTGAGGTTTAGAATATCTAGGTTTGACCAACAAACCCTAGCACAAGGCATAAAGTATCATAAAAGGTCAAAACCACACACTTATACCATCTGTTCGGATCGAACAGATTCCTGTTCGGATTGAACAGAGTCCTGTTCGGATTGAACAGATCCTTGTTCGAACCGAACAGAGAAGTAAACGCTTGAAAAACACCGTTCGATGCACGAAAGTGATAAGTTCTGTGTTCTAGAGTCCAAACCAAGGTGAAACCTGAACCCTAAGACGCTTTTTATACTGTTTGAAAACCCAAAAACCTTACTTTAGTTGTTTACTTTATTTTAATTGACAAAAACAACCAAAAATATCTACATTATTGCACTTAGACTTATTTCAACTATTTCTCCACCAAAATATTCTTGTCTAGCTTTTGAAAAAGGATAAGTCCAGTAATCAATTGTACCGTCCCTTGGGTTCGACCCTAAAGCTGTACTCCAAAAGACTAGTGAGGTTAGCTCTAGGTCTATAAATTTATTTGATTCCTAGGTTTTAAGCCTTCATCATTAATCTTCGGTGTTTGTGATGTGGGTAGTAAGGAGTTAGTGAATAAGGATGGTCACTAATAGTAGTAGTAGGTCTTAGTGTTTTTGAACATTGGGACGGTACATAGAGCTTATCTCGGTACCGAGACCTTTTTGGGTTTTTTTGTTATGTATTGAAACTCTTTTACTTTCAATGGAGGCCTATCTCAGGCCACTTTCACTCAAAAAAAAAATAATAATAATAAAATCTTTTTCATTACTCTCTATGAAAATTAAAAATTGTTATTAATTTCTAAATAAACAATTTAAAATAAGTTAAACATATAAAACTTATACCCTTTTCTATTACACAGGTGCTCATTCTTGGAGGGATCATCGATTACACAATAATGTACCTTGGAAGTTTTTGTACCTACTCCATTTGACATACATTATTTTATCATACTGGCAATTGTTTGAGTTTATTAAAAAAGATGATATGGATGCTATCATGCTTTATATGGGTCCTTTGAATTGCCTATATGTTTTTTCAAAATTCAATGTATATGGATTCTAAAGCAACTCATGTATGATGCTTATGCAATTAATTTTTTACAGCTCATGTGAAAAGAAAAATTATGGCATTTTGCCTTTTGCACTAATATATTTGTCGTACACAATTTAGACTTAATGACAATTATTAGTAGTTCTTAAAATTGAAAATACAAAAAATCCGCTAAGACGCGACAAAGTCGCGCTTTCCCACCTAGTATATATATGTGTGTGTGTGAGAGAGAGATACAGGTTACATCCTTGATTTATTTAGGCAAAGTTTTATACCAATTGTAAAAAGTTTCGGATGACAGCTCTTGCATGTGAATCTCCCAACGTTAATTTTAATGTAAATATTACATGTAAATGGTAGATGACGAAATGATTACATTTTGAAAAGACAATTGATTGATATGAGAAATTCGTGTTTTATGACTGTCGTCAGTTCAGTCTTGCTGGCATTCTGTTAATTATTGAGAAACGAAGAAAAAAAGAAAGAAAAGTGAATCGACCAAAGTTGTTGTACTCGAAGAATGCGACTGGATACCACGTCAAAAATAATGAAATGTTTTATTAAGTGGATTCAATTAACATGAATAATTCATTACGTTTTCTAAATTATTCTAACCTGAATAGTTTTTTTTATATTATTCAACCTGAATAGTTATTTACCATTGAATCCAACAAACAAAAATAATTTATCATATACATGGCAATAAATAATAGTACCTTTCTTCCGCAGTTCCGCTAGAAGTTCAATAAAGGATGTGGTCATTTATTGCTTCCCCGAATGAAAGTTCCCTAGAAAAATCAGTATGACCCAAAGCAATTGCCAAGCAACTCTAAGTACTCAACCCTCCAAGTCTTGGAATTTTTTATAGCATAAACCGGAAGATTTAACAAACAGTGTGAAGTACTTTATATGCCTGCGGCTTCAATCCCCAAAAAAACAAAGAAAGAAAATGTTTTATTGCCTTGTTGTTGTTGGTGAATGGTTTTGTATTACTCTTACCATGCATGAACCTTGAAATAATGAAATCCTTTAAATCGCCGAAACCACAAAGTTCCATGTCCCATCCTGCCATTTGAATTAAAATTATATTTTTCAAGCAGAAATTTCGGGACTAATTATCAATTTAATACATTGTTTACAAATTGTGACTTAGAAGTTAGAAGAGGTAGACTAAAATCAGTCGACTGACAAATGAGATCGTCAGCTACGATCAAATTTCAATTTTTGAGGTTCTAATAGTCGATCTGAACCGTTCAATGTGTTCTCCATATTAAAATCTCGTTGGATACCAAATTTTACATTTTTCTGAAAATTTTTAGTATTTTTTTGATATTTTATAAAATTCTTAATCTAAACAATTTTGGACTTTTCAATAACTATATCTTTTTTAAAATATCAAAAAAATAGTAAAAAAATTCAGAAAAATATAAAATTTGGTCTCAAATGAAATTTTAATATGAAGAATTCATTGAACAGATCGGATTAGCCATTACAACCTCAAAAGTTAAAATATAATCGTAGTTGATGAGTCCATCCGTCTCGTAGCCCTAATATTTATACTTTGAGGTGACTTACGAAACATCTCTCTCATCCACCACTATTATTATTATAATTATTAACATTTTCTGTGAGTAGTTGTAACATATATACTAGAGAATAGGGATCATAAATCAACTAGTTAGGAGAACAGGTCAGGAAATCTCTTGTTTAAGTCATATCCTCGTAGTAGACTTTGACAAAGGTCGCAGGTTCAAAATCCGGCTGGGGGGTCTTTCATAGACATTTAATTTAAAAATAAGTTGGGTGGCTTAGACCTCCAATTTATCTTCAAAAAAAATTGTGGCATTTATACAAACTTGTTTCGGGCTATAACTATAAGGAGGGTGCTCAACCGGAACCTGACACTGACATGGTAGACCCCAATATGGATTGTTTCTTGTTTAAATTAGACTAGTGGGGACGTCGCGCGTTGCGCGACCTATTTTCCCTCTCATTTTTTTTATTAAATATAGTTTATTGCACTACATCTATCAACCAAAGCAGAAATAAACGTTAAAAAATTATTAAAAGTAAGATGAAAGATAGGAAATAAATGTTGAAGTTTTTTCCATGCTACTTCACTGTCAGGGATATTGCTTAAATAATAAAATTTGAATGTTGTGGCAAAAGAAACATACAAATAACTTAAGAGAATGACATTTCATTACTAATCTTCGTTTAAAAAGGAAAGCATATTATCTAACATGAATCCAGAATTTAGTAGACTTAAAAGAATAAATGCAAAATAGGCAAATCGAATGGAATAAATGCCAAAAACAGAGAAATATGCATCAAACGTATTTATACCACAAAATTTTGAACAACACAAAAATTATATATATATTAGACGAATTAGACATGTTTACATCCAAAGACAACGTCTCTAGAAAGAATTTTTTTTTACATGACCTATATAGAGAAAGTATTTAAATTCCAAAATTTTGAACAACTCAACCCTGAATCAAAACCAGAAATGAAGAACGAATTACCTTCTCATAGGCCTTTGATATTCGTCTCCAAAAAACATTTACATGAACTATATAGGAAAGCAAAAATTTACCTTAAATTCTTTGAATTTCATCATTATACCTCCATTAGAAAGCATCTAAAACTGAAGCCAATAAAATTGTTACGGATCAACCTAAGAACCCTGTCAATAGAATTCGCCATACATGATTATCAAACTAAAACTGAAGAAAGTAAAAGGTTTGTGCCATTAATTGAAACTTCTCAGATTTTTCTAAACATAATAATATGAAGTAAGCAATTTTGCATTTACATGCTTTTAGAAGTTGGTAACACTGTCTATTGTCTACCCATCATTACAAAGTATTTACCAGTACTTTGTTAGATTTTTGTCTTTATGTCCATCTAAAATCAAAGAAATTAAATCAGCTAAGTTGACTGATGCAAGATTGTGAGAAACAGACTGTGAATGAAATTTTGCATCAATTATCTAATAAATGTGATGTCTAAACCATGATCCAAACCAATGCATGCTAGCTCTCACCATGAATGGACTGTTAGGCTTTATGCATATCACATTTCGTATAACAATATCTAATATAATAATGGGAAAATCTGCCATGAAGTCTAATTTTGAATCGGGCTTTAATCTCAACCATTCATTTTCAAGAAAGGTTAATTCATTAGCACTCATGAACGGTTGTGATCGAAGCCCGATTCAGAAATTTGACCTCATGGCAGAATTTTCCTATAATTAATGAGTCCGTGCTGAAAAATCGTTGAACAATGTCATATTGTTATCACACTAACATTTTAACTGAATGATAAAGATGACAATCAGTGTAAGAAACACCAAATATTGATTCTATAAAACAAAACCGACTCTCAAAAATAATTTGACAGTATTAATCTTACAAAGAAAAGCAATTTTCAATTAGGCACAAACCTGAACGTGGTGCTCCATGGTCATTCTCCTGCAGAATAGAAACAGATTAAACTCGATCAGCTCTAACTGCACAGAGAGGAGACGCAAACAAAGAAGAAAGAAAAGAAACAGGAACGCAGATAAAGCTCAGAAAAAGTGGGACAAAACTGTTGGGAGAAAGAAAAACAAAGGTGTCTCATAAAGTTCAAAACAACACCATGATAAATTGCTACCAGATCAGCCTTTTTAGCACGATTTGCCTCATATCCTAATGAAGATGAAAAAAAAAGAATGAGAAGCCAAATAAATTGTAAATAGTTTAGTGAAGGAACATCTGAGAATCTAGTGCATATCTAAACTGAAGCAACGAAATAAACTTGTTCACTTTTTTTTTATTTGATAGGGCAATTTGTTCATATTGATTCCCACCATTCTCTTATACAGTGGCCATGTGTGCATAGAAAAATAAAATACTCAAATGATCTATAATTTTGACAAATACAGACACAACTGCAAAATAGAAACCAAACCCCATTGCAGTAATATGACACTCGCATAAAAGCTGTAATATATGTTAATAGCTTCCCTTGTTATTAATTTAAGGAGAATAATATTGTGATAATATTTAATCAACCTGAACAGTGATCCGAGCAAATACCTGCGTATAAGGTCCAAACCCAGTCTAATTATCTAAGATTTAATTGAGTAAATATTTCTCCACCTCATTGAATTCCACAGGAAAACTCACTTTTTATCAAATATGGGACTGGCACTGATTGGTGCATTGGCTTTCAGAACTTCAACCTTAAGAAATATAGTGAAAACATAACTTTGGGTCTAAGATTTGAGGTTTTGGTATTTATTAATTTTTATCTAATTTTAGGTTTTACCAAAAATTATCAGAGATACCTTTCTTTGATTTTTATCCAAGGTTTCAATTTTATTATTCTTGTCATTCCATCATATGATGCTGAATCAGTGAAATCCTGAAAAAAAAGAGCAAATTTGCTTAGTATATGGCAGCAGCAACGAAGAAAATTATTATGCCAATTTTCTTTGTACCTTCATTGAAAATGCATAGAATGTTCCAAAAATGGCCTTAGCCCTTATTCACATGATGTTTACTCTAAATATTGACAAATTGTAAATTACCTCAAATGGTGGTTGGAAGGAAAGTGAGCATAACCCTAATTTCTTTTCTGAAATCAAATACAAAAGAAAATTCACAGTATCAGTTACTACTTGATAGTTGTTGCTAAATGAGTTCCATCTAATTACTTATTTTCAAAGAAGAAGCCATAATAAAGAAAAAAACTGAAATGAAAAAAATATTACAGTAAGGAATATAGAGCTACCTTTGAAAATATACCTGAGGTCATAAACCACAACTAACATCAGGTGGAAGAGTCTCTATCACCAACAAGCATAGAAAGGATCCACTACACATTCCTGCAGCCTCAAAGCGCCGGCCGCTATCATCTATAGGAACCAAACTATTTACGATAAAACATAGGCTGACTGGCAGGCAGGCTTGGTTTCGGTTGAAGCACCAGTTTACTGATTCGATCAGAGTTCTCATTCATTCGATACTCATCCGCTTCCAGTTCCAAAAGGTTATCAGAAACCTTTTGGAACGGGAGAAGGTTTCTTTCGCAAAGAACCGTCGCTCTCTGTTCAACCAAGCCTCTACACTAGACCCTACCACACACAGTCAGGTTACCATCACCCCCACCTTCTGACTTACTAAGAGTGAGAATCGATGCCTTCGAATCCCAGGATCGTCATCCAGAGAAACAACCATTCCTTGTGGGCCTTACGTTCACGAACCGCATTCGGTAGAAAGTGGGATTCGCTTCCCGCCCATCCTATTTGCAGCAGTGTTTATATATAGGCGAAATAAAATTGTAACTGCAATGAGTATTACCGTTCCACATTTATTGATTTCATTAAAATTTATCAAATAGCAATTTAAAGCAATGACCAAATAGAGATCAGGCAGGAACAGTCACATCTATTATGTTTCCTTGAACTGCAATTTAGTAGAGCAAATGTTATTTGCTAGAATAAATAGTAGCATATTTCCTTGAACTGCAGATCCCAAAAAACAAAAATTATAACTAAAGGAGGATGCCAGACCAAAAAAGGAGGAAAAGCAATAAAATAATAAAGTAACGCACAGGGAATGAACAGCAAGCAAATTCGTTGAGATACTGCTAAAATCGAAACTAAAAAGAAAAATTATTTAGGCAAGATAATCAAAGAAGAAACATAAGAAAAATACCTGGGAGACAAAATGAAAGAAAATCCTGAAGCGAAGAAGCCAACCTCTTCTTATGTCACACTTAGTTGAAAGAGAAGAAGCCAACCTCTTCTTATGCCACACCTTAGTTCCTGGAAACTGGTACCCGCCTGAAAGAGAAGAAATAGGGGTCGAGATGTTGTGATAGAAGAGAGAGAGGGTGACCGCCATGGATCGGAAGAGAAAAGAGAAAGAGAGAGAGAGAGAGAGAGAGAGGGAGAGATAGAGGGAGGGGCGAGCGAGGTACAGTTTCTGACCGTGTGCAAGAGAAAGAGGGAGAGGGAGAGAGGGTCTAGAGACAGGTAGCACAGAGCTTGACCCTTCAGGCGTTCAAAGGGTGTCTCTACGAAGATCGAAGAGGCGCATATAGACAGCCAGATCAAACTCCATCGGACGGAGAGGATCAAAGAAGAAGAGATGGACGGACAAGATGCAAACACTGTTCCAACAACTGTTCGGCCACAGTTGTTTCGGAGGCGGATTCAATTCTGGGCATTAATATATGTTTGGATTGGATTGGATGGCTAATTGGAACATAATTGCAAAATAAGGCACTGGATTGTGATGTTGACGGGACAAAAGCATGATCAGTATATAAGCATATAAAAGGATCCGCCTATAGTACGTACCTAGGTTATCCCGGTACTTTAAAACATCAGCCGTACCCGTACCGGGTACGAACCGGATATTGGTACCGTATCCGGTACTTACCAGTACAGTCAATGGTCAACAATTAACATTTAATGTGTTGATATTAGTGTTTATGATATTTATTTATGTAAACTCCAAGTTTACACTATTTATTTGTGTAAATCCAAACCTTAACTGCACAAAATTATGCTATATACATTATATTTTATAATATAATATAATTATAGATCAATAAATTATTCAAATAATATATATATATATATATATCGTCGTACCCGTGCCGGAAATTTTTGAAAATTTTCGTACCGCCATACCCGAATTGTACCGGGTACGGTACTCGTACTCGTACCAATGCAACATATACGTACAATTGGAAGCGCAGGTAATGATGTACTGTGTCTTTAATAAATTATATATAAAAAAGAAAATAAAACTAGCTTCAGAATTTCTTCATTTGCCAATTAACCTACTACACTTTCCATGCAAAATTCATGTTTGGATTTTTTTTTCATTTAGTCTCTGTTAAATTGTTGGTTTCTAAATGCATTGTCTGGTGATTTCTTATTAAATTCCAGTAATCCAGTGAGGTGCATTCTATAGGCCTGAATATTGCCCTTCAATTGTTAGACACTTTCCAACTTTTTATGAACCCAGCCCATTAATACAGTGTACATGTAATCCATTTATGCAAGGCTCAAATCAAATACTGTCATGGTCAAGCCCAAAGTACGTCCTCATCATTTGTTATACTTATATCTCGTTCTTTAGTTTTCTTCTGAAAATTTATTTGTTTTCTTTGAAGGACATATTAATATATTATGTTTCTTTCACACAGAGGACAGAGCCCATGAATAAGTATGAACCAATCATATTGTTCAAACCCATAAAGGTATACATTGCTCAAACGGAGAAGATAGTGCGGAAAAGAAAAAATTTAAAAGCAAGCCACACAAGAGATATAAGAAAAAGAAATTCGAACAAGACTAACAACAGATTGAAATTTTCTATTCCGGTTACTTTCCAAGCGCAAGAATTCGCTGAGCAGCTTTATTTTTTGAACTTGCTCTGACGAGTGTCATAGCAAAACTTTATTTCTCGAAACAAATTTGCAAAGTAATGATTGCTGGGGTCAAGCACAACCACATGACCAGCATGGTTGAAGAAACGAGCTGCCTCTCTTTCACTAGGATCAAAAGTATAGATAATGCCGCACTGTCGGAGTGCTACCACATCCTTGCTTATTTTGACAAGGTTTTCCATGAGTGCAACGTAGCTCGAAAATGGAAGGAACTCATTCTCTCCATTGCTTTGCTCAAATGCAACAATGTTCAGGAAAGTTACCTTAGTGTGAGGATCTAAGTAAAGTGGCGGCATCTCTAGGACACCATCTTGAAATGTTATATCAAGCAGATCAGTTGATGATTTCTTCGGCTTAAGAATTATGCCCGACTGAAGGAGCTCAGTTGCACATGGAAACACATAAACCGGCTCTTCATTGATCTGTTTAGCATCCCCTTTGTTTGGTTGTGGGTAGATGCATAATTTGAGGGAACTGAATAGTCGCCTTCTACTTGAAGGGACCGGGGAATGCGCTGGGGTGCTTTGATATGAGGTACTCTTTGGCATGAAGTGTTGATAATACAAATGCAGTAAATTGCGTGCCTCGCATAGAGAACTTGTTTCAACTTGAATTGATGCCCCTGAGATAGTACCTAAGAACTTATTTGCTCCAATAAATTTAACAAGCAAATCAAGCAAGTCGGTACTGTTCTTCCCATCAGGTTGAATCAAGCTAATTAACTTCGTAATAACAAAGAAAGGGATTTGATTTTCTACCAAGAATAAATCCCTAAATATACCTTCTGTAGTCCATCTTACATGCTTTAAACGGTCAGGCTCGTTGTTTAACCACTTGATGGCATTTTCCAAGATGAAACAGCCATCAAGCAACAACATCTTGACAAACTCCCGGCTATCGAGGTTAATGCTCTCGGCATAACATTGCCGTGCTCGGTCTTCCAACTGCCTCATCTCTTTTACAAGCACCTTGATGTCAGTCTCAGGATATCGAGCCAGAAAGTCACGGAGGAGGTAAATTTTTTGCTCCTCCATGGCTCGGAGGCTTTCCCTTCCCCGATAGAAAGGGCCGATTGATACCACTTCAGGCTCGTAAAATATTCTGTTTTGCCGGCGGACATTGGCAGGGATGCGAGAGATGGCCAATGGCACCATCTTGTCACCTTTCTCAGGCAATTTATCGATCCTTTGCTTTAGGGAATACTCCAGGGAAAGTTTGGGCCTCGTTTGTTCTTTGTTTTCTGTGGCCTTGATTGTCTTCTCCTCCGGCTCTTCATGTACTATTTGTTTCAGCACTTCTTCTATAACTGTGACATCAGGAGTGTCAGTGTGGTTGTTCATAATGAATTTATCAAACTTTATCTTCCAGGAAAGTGGGATTTGTTTTCTTGGTTAACCTTTCAATTGATGCGGTGAGCGTTCGTTCTATATTTATATCTCAGAGCCACATAATTTAATTCTTTAAAAGAAGCTCAAGGAAATTAGATATTAGTAATTCAAGCGATGAAAAAGTCAAAGTAAACCTCCTCAGGATTGAGTATTTTATGCAAATTGAGAAAATCTGACAGAGATATCTCACCAATTTACAAATTACGCACTCCCAATTCAACCTCGGTCCCCTGTTTAGACAAACAAATTATCATTTTCGTTTTTATAAAACGGAACACTCTAATTCAGATTATTAAATAAGAGAGAGGTGAAAATTATTTATCCTTGTTTTTTTTCTATTTTATGTACTTGTTGTTCTCTTGATGTAAGACAAAAGGATCATATCTTATTATCGAATTTATTGCAATTTACTTATTATTTATCATCATTTGGGTTATATTATGTCCTCCAGGGTCCATTCAGTTTTATTAACGTTATTACTAAGCTATTGTGGAACTTGCATGTGTTATACTTGAAGCTCATTGTGTTACTAAAGTGACCACAAATAACATATAACAGCATTATAAAATATCATAAAATTTTATTATTAGCCAAATTATTTAATTCCTAATTCAAAGAAACTGTAATGAAATGTTTTACAAATAAATTTTTACCAGAACTATAACAATTAAATTAATGATTATAATTGACCGTATATACTTTCGAATTTGTTAATTGGCCTTGGTACAATATAATTCTTACATGTACTCTTACTCAATGAACTAACAACAATTTTCTTTATATGCATCCATGCACGATAAGCAAATAAAAAGTTTCTTATACAAACCCATCTAATATACAGATTAAGTATTGTAAAAGATTTATTTGAAACTAATTCCATGGATATTCCTAACTAAGATATTATATATGACATATGCACGATATACGTCATACATGTTACACCCTTGATTTATTTAGACTATATTGATGCCAATTGTGTAAAAGTTTCGGATGACAGCTATTGCTTGTGGATCTTACATCGTTATTTTTTCCCCTTTTTTTTAGTAAAGTTGGATCTCGCGTCGTTGATTATAATGTAAATTTTACCTGATGAAGGCTAGATGACAAAACGCTTAAATTTTGAAAAAAAAAAAAAGACAACTGAGTGACACTAGAAATTAGTGTTTAATTTTACGACTGTCATGAGCTCAGTTTTGTGGGAATTCTGTTAGTTATTCAGAAACGAGAAAGAAAAAAATTTAATTGACCAAGTGGTACTTTGATTCATCAAGAACGCGATTAATACCACATCGAAAATGATGAAATGTTTTATTAAATGGATTCAACTAACATGAACAATTCATTAATTTTTTTAAATTTTAACATGAATAATTTTTTAGCATTGGATTCAACTAACAAGAATAATTATATACATGGCAATAAATAATAATACCTTTCTTCCGCAAGAAGTTAAATAAAAAAAAAATGGTCATTCATTGCTTCCGGAATGAAACTTCCCTAGAAAAACCATCATGACCCAATGCAATTGCCAAGCAACTCAACCCCACTTAGACTTGGACTTTGTATAGCAAAAACCGGAAGATTTCAACAAACAGTGTGAAAATAATTTATTTGCTGCGGCTTGAAGCTAAAAAAGAAAGAAAGAAAAATGATTTATTGATGAATTAATGGTTGGTTCATTTGTTACTCTTACGGTCTTATCATGAAGGTTGAAATCCTTTAAATCCCTGAATCAATGCACAAAGTTCCATGTCTGATCCTGCCATTTTGAATTAAAAATTATGTTTGCAGGTAGGAATTTTCGGAACCAATGATCTAACTTAATACATGGTCTACAAATTGTCACTCATGGAAATAGCAGTAACATCTTTTTTTTTTTTTTTTTTTGAATGCAGACATCATACTTTAATGTGCCTAGAGACGTATCTGATATGGGTATTGAAAATTTCAGGACGTGTCTAATGTTGCTTTTTCTTAGATCATGCTAAAAATTTCTTATAAATTTTCAAAACCTCAAAAATAAACTTTTAACTAAAAGGAGTCTGTACAGATACAACACAATTGTGATAGATGATTGCACAGCACCAAAAATATGCGTTGAAACCTGCTACTAAGCAGTAAGCCTCAAAATTCTCCTGTGTTCGTAAACCTCTCTAGAGTCTAGACTCGAGTTCATTTTCACCTGCGATGAACAGTGGTAATGCTAACGGTGGGTCCCACAATACAGACAGATGACACACGGAGTTGCTAAGTATTACTAATGACCAGATGTATCTGATGAAATATTAACACATCTCTTCCAGGCGAAGTTCACACAGCGAGTTTCATGATCCTCGAGTATTATTCATACTTGTTGGTTTCATATGTATGCTTTCTTGTGGTACCAACAAATTAACAATAATGCCTTTTCTAATAATATTATTTCTTTTCACCAATTGTTAGAGGAGAGCACACAGTCTTCAACTAAAATTTAGTTTTCTTCACTTCTCTTCGGTTCCGCTTCATGCCATCACTGATACCAGAATAGGATATTCAAATAGTTAAGAATCCTTTGTTGCTGACTGTGTGTCTATTTAATTTGTTTAGCATTTTCTTTAATAAATGCCATTGATCTTGCGGTAGGAGCTTTGCAGGAGGAGGTTGACTTACTGCTGCATCTATGATTATCAGTAGGCATATCCTAATATGCCTGAAAATTCGAAGCAATCAAGCAAATTATGAAGTTTATAGTTGAACTTTATTATGCACACATTGCTAAACCATTTTGCTATTGGAACCATAGTTTCTCTCCATAATAAATTTGAATTTATCTTGTTTAATTTAGGGTCATGCTTACAAATTATTTGGGAGTAACATTTTGTCTGATCATTAACTGAACAAATCCAGATAAGAACTTTATAAAAAAAACAAAGGATAATGATGCTAATAACCCTGATAATGAAACAAGTAGATAATCAATACAGGCAAAATAAAGCTCAGCGAGGCGGGCAATACCAAATGACCAACCTGCCACAAAATAAGCTGCTAATCAGAAGAAAAGAAGTAACAAAATTATTGAAAATAGATGAGACATTACATTCTACTGAGAAACAAATTAACTTACGAATTGAATGATTAATGGTGAGCTACAGGGTCCACCGTAAAGAAAGTCTGTATTCCGGTAAGAACCAAGAGAATTATTCCTGCAACTACTGAGATGCTTGACCACGGGCTGTGGAAGTAGTCACGAATCAGTTTCGCCCTATGTCTGTGCCAACGACCATCATGATACCTTTTTATATCCCTAAACAACTCAGCAAAATAATGAGATTCTCCAGATATCACATTCAAATCCCCTAGGTGGTTGAAGAAACTTGCCACCTGTTCATCACTCGGATCATTGTTTTCAATGATGCCGCATGCTTTCAATAGTTGGACATCAGTCTTGGCTCGAACAAGCGACTCCAACAATATAGTATAACTCGAAAGAGGAGACAGGTAATTTGAATTGTCAGATTGCTTTGTAGCTTCTGAGGAAAACATTGCATTCCAAGCAATGAGGTTTAGGATAATAATCTTCTCATCCAGGCTAGTCGCGATCATTGGCATTTCAAAAACTCCATTTTTGAATGTGATATCAAGGAAGTGAGCGGGAAACTTCTTTGTTTGAAATATGATACCTGCATCCCTGAGATCAGTGGCGCTCGGCATCATATACACTGGGTCCTCTTGTTTCTTTACCATGGAAGACTGTACAGTAATTATTGAAAATTTGGTTTTGTTAGGAACATGAAACTCTTGATAAAAGTGGAGCAAATGATGAATTTCACATTGCGGTATCTCAAATTGGCGAGGCCATACCCACATTGGCGCTCTCCATTGAACAAAATCAGTAAAATGATGTAAAATGCTGTCACTCCACTCGTTGCCCATGCAGCTGATGCTGTAAAGTTTGTGGATTACAAAGAAGGGAATTTGGTTTTCTAATAACAAGAAATCAGTGACAATTCTATTGAGAACCCAACTAATGTCTCGCAAGGCATCATTCTCCTTGTTTAACTTCTTGGACAGTACCTCAAGGACAAAGCATCCATCAAGCAATAGCATCTCAACGAACTGTTCTCTGTCGAGACGAATGTAGCCACTGTAACACTGTCTCGCTTGTACTTGCAGAGCTCTCATTTCTTTGACAAGGACATCCAACCGGACTTGATGCCGGCTCAGAAAGTCCCGAAGGTATTGCAGCTTGTGTTGCTCTGTATCCCGGTACTTGTCCATCCCATGGTAATAGGGACCAATTGAAACTACCCTAGGCTCATAGTAAATTCCGTTGCCTTCGAGAATATCACATGGAATGCGGGGAATAGTGATGAGCTCGCTCTTTTCTTGCTTCCCCGCTAATTCACGGAGCCTTTTCTCTAGCAAGCTTTCCAAAGAATCCTCACTAGTTTTCATGTCTATATTTACTTCTTTGGTGAGTCTACTCTGCCTTGTTTTCTTATTGTAGTTTTTGTTGTTTTCAATTTGCTAGATATTTTCTTTGCTTCCGCTAAGGTTGAAGATTGCTTGGTTGAGATGTTAGTACTCAGACTAGAGTACTGGCGATAAGTTTAGCTGGGAAAAAGACAGTTTCGTAATATTTTTATTTTAAATGTATGTCGTTCATCACAAATATTTCTGCTCAGTATAATTCACATAAGTTGAAGATGTGAACACATTTTATTCAAAAGGATTCTTGAGTCGTCAATTTAAAATTTTCTTGTATAAAATTTGGGTGAACTCAACGTTATTAGCATCAGGATTAGTCTATACCAATATTTTAATAAAAAAATCACTTGGTGATGCACTTATTATTTTTAAGTTTATCACCAATATTATATATAGCGTTCGCACGGATTTTTTTTTTATTATTTAGAGGAGGCGATCAATTCGAAGCTTTTGGGTAAAGAGTTACGACTTACAAGGGATCCTAAAAGGCTAAAAGTTTTTTTTTTTTTTTAACTTTGACAGTGGCTGTCAAAGGACTAAAAGGCTAAAAGTTGCTTCCTTTTTGGTTACATACTTACATGGACGAGTGAGCGGACTATTTATTTGTGCAATTTAAAAAACAAATTATATTTTTCCTAATCGGTTTAACAATCATGATTATTCCGTTCTCATATTTGCTGATATTTACTATTAATATGGGGTTTAAAGTGTAATTTTTTCAGTTGTTACTTTTCTTATTTGCTATTAATTTGGGTGAAGCTGATATTTACTTTTCTTTTGTTAACAGCCGCTGTCAACCTGACAACCTCTCGAAAAAAAGAAACTGAATTTTTTTAAAATTTAGGGGGCTTCCAAAATGATCTGATATAGCATGCTGTTTCATCGCCCAATCTTAACATGATTATACATGAAAAATATATTCTTATTCCCCCAGAAAACTATATTCTTCAAGAACTTCCTCTAATATGTTAGTTAAAACTTATCTTACAATAATTTCTGAAAATACCTTAACTAGAGCCAGTAAACATTACCCTAAAATCGGCTTCTCCAAAGCCCTAAAACATTGCCAATCTGATCTAGCGTGGGCAATGCCCGTGTACGAGATGACGCTGCCATTTTTCTGAAATAAAATATCTCAAATTTGGCCTTCAAATCCACTCAGTTAAGCGATTAAAACTCAGCTGAGCAACTGTGCCTTAATTGCAAGATGCTGAGTCCAACAGACCAGTAGACCACCAACTTCCGACTATCGGGGAAAAATAATACTAACGGAAGCAAAGATGAGGAGTACAACGATCCTTAGCAGAATGAATTAATGCTAAGCTGTACTTATAAAACTTTAAGTACAAATAATTCATTTATGTTAAACAAGAATATTCAAGTAATTTTACAGTAAATGATGCAGAAGGGAGGAATTTGATTAAAATTCCACCATAAAAAGAAAGGCGCCTGATTTTCTATTAACAACAAATCAGTAAAAACATTGGCATCAAGCTAAGATTTGTAACCAGGACAGCACACTCGGTGTTTGGCCATCACTGCCAAGAAAAACTAAACAGAATTAAATTGGGTGGGCACAATGCCATCACAATATAATTAGGAATTGCTACTCTACAGCTAGACTCTGGGGAGATGGCAAAACCTTAATTACAATGCACAGCACAGCCAGCAATATACAATGTACCACTTTATCTGTATATCTTCTCACTTGGCCCCAAATTCGAGATTCAGTAAATATTTTGTGAAATATGCACTGAATTTTCTATAAAAGGATATAATGTACACAGCCAGCACCCCCCAAATTCTCTAGTCTAACTGATATATGACAAGAGTAAATAGTACAGAACAAAATAACAGAGAAAATCTAACCCTACTGAGGGGTACAGGCTGCTAAACCCAATTATTTCTACCAAAGACCCATTGTACTGCAGATTCCTGTAGACCAACAAGGGAAAGCAATACAAAAAGTCAGATCTAATAGTGTGTTACATTGTTTCTCCTTGGAACATGGATCTGAAGTCAATAGAAAGAGATGTTGCTGCCGCCACCTTTTCACGTAAATTGAATTTTTGAGCGATGAGTGGGCGTACATCTTCTACCCCAGCTAGACTCTCTAAAAATGGCAATAGAGAAAGAAGCTCTCGATCATTAGGATCATCAAACCAGCTCTCAATCGGCACACCATTGTCTATCTGAAACCCAAATGCCTGGAAAAATAAATGCAAGTTATGAGAACCACACAATCAACTCTGCAAATTTGAAATGTGTGGAACACATTGCATAACTGCAACAGCACATCGCCTATACAAGCACTCTGCAATAATATCATGTGCAAATAGAAGCTGATCTTGTAAAATAACTCAGATCTCGCATGAACCTGAAATAGACCTTATTCAGGCCAAACTGATACTTCTTTCATCAAAAAAAGCCAATGAACAGAATGCAAAACTGATCCAATCAGCCCAAAGTAGACTTCAATCCAAGCAACCTCAAAATATATGGACACATTTATCTGAACCAGAAGGAAATACTCTAATTCAGGGACAGTGCCAAAAATTGATCACCAGACAGACGGACCGAAACAGAAAAAGCACTTTAGATCAGAATTTCTTTTAACCTGAAAAACCATGCCGGAAATCAATGCCACCCGAGACTTAACTAGAGCCAACTGGCATCAAGTCATCTCTACTACCACACAATAGAAATATTGTGTATGTCCTTTTGTTCCATTTTTGCCTAAAAGAATGCAGAACCTAAACAAATTTACTTGCTTTATCTTTCATTAAGTGAGTGTGAGACTGGAAGTTTGGGCATGTTTAAAGGGCGGTTTTCTGACTAATATAGGAGATTTAAAGCCTTTGCTGGGTAAGATTGTAATAATTGAGTATTCAAGTTTGGTCCAGGTTAATATGTACTGGAAATCTAAAATCAAAGAACCGTGATGTTAAACCATCAGGAGGAAACTATAACCATATCAGAGTAAATGCAATGTACAAACCTGGGGTGAATTATCAACAATGATAACACGAGAAAGGTCCCTTCCAAGCACAGACAAATCCTTTAAATAATTTCCTTCCACAAAAACACAGGAATCCCTGTAAACCCTGTGTCTAAACAGCTTCCTTTTCGGATCCAGCACATTTAATAACTGCTCAGCATAAATGCTCTGGCTGGCAGTGAAAATAATGGTTTCGAAAAGAGATGCAACCCTCTCCAGGAAGTCGCGCAGGTATGGCCGGCATTTCACATAGATTGTGTGCTCTTTCAGGTTGAAGTTCACTAGGAAGGAGAAATCAGCATCTTGGCACGGCTCAAGTGTAGAATGTACCAGGGTTTCTGACAGATGAAATAATAAAAGCTTAGGAGTTTGCAAAAACTGGAAGGAAGTACCATTAGCTTATAGCAATAAGGTACCTGAACTAATCCAGCTTCTAACTTTTGAAATCATTTCCCTCCATCCCCTCAACTGTATTATTTTTTCCCTTTCAAATATTTTCTTTTTGTGGTGGTTTTCCTGTGTACCCAACAAGTGTTCACACCAATCATTACGAACAACAGGCACCATATCTGCCAGTACACCAACTAATATGTTACAGAATGTATACTTACCATCCAAGTCAAGTACAAGTGTAGTTGACGGACAGCTTCTGGTCTGTTTTGGCAACAGAACAGGCCGAAACTTTGGTACCACCATAGACAAATCAGGCAGGTCCTTTATGAACACATAAGGATCAAAGTCATCGTAATCTTCTGCTTCCTCAGCCTCTGCACAGCATTCGTCAGATGAGATTGAGTCCTGACTATGCTCTTCTACACACTCCAGTTTGTTGGAGTTATTCTGTTGCATGGCCAAGTATATGGCTGAGACTTCACTAGAAAGGTTGCCGAGGCCACTAAATTCATCTTCGTCAGCATGTGACATCACCACATCAGAAACCATACATTGTTCATTGCTATCCTGTTTCACTTCTTCCATCTTCTCGTCTATTTGCAAGTCTATTAAATAATACAGAGGAATATAATTTTACTGCATAGGACGATGGTGTGATTAAGATTAAAAGAAATACCCGTTAATTGAAACTCACAGATCAAGTTACCTTCCCCATGGAAAATACCTCCATTTTCCTTGTGATGGTGAAAAGATGGAGAAAATATGGTCTCGCGATTGCAATCATCTGATATCTCCTCAGCCTTCTGCCACATTGTAGAAATGTTTTAAAAATCAAAACAAGGAACTTCAAAAATTTATGCAAGGGTGCACCACAAACCCCACTTGGCATGCTTAGATGGGATCATGGGAGACAAGGGTATAGCACTTGTTCCATGTCAGATTTGGCGGTAGAGGAGTTAGGATTCTATTTATCTGACTCATTGACACAACCATTATGTATTTCTAGTTCTACTAATGGAAATCTGTCAAATTTCAACCTGCTGGTGAGATATCTAGTCCCATATTTGACCTGAAACATACAATCTGACTATATTGGCAATCGATCTGGGCTGGGTCATGAGATATGGTTCTCGCAGATTCAGCAAGCGATCTTGGATACAGCTGAGGTCCTGAGCTGATTAGCTTAGCAAGCAATTATGCAATTATTTTTTTTTTTTATTTCAGCTTGTGGTCTCTACTTAACGCCTCACTCACACCCAGTCCCACTTGGGAATTGAACTCCCGTCCTCTCTATGGAGGATCCCATGTCATACTACTCTAGGCAGCTTTAGCAAACTAATGCAAATGTTTTGCGGCCTGCGTTATTTTTTAAGAAAAATCGTTGTGCTGAACAGCCAGGAGAGGTCAATCATTGCCAGCCTATATTGATAGCCTAACTACTGTTTCACCGGTATAGTTTGACAGCATAAAGCAACAAGTAGGTAAGAAAACTGACCTTGTGGTCAACAGAAGTAGGCTTAACAGTACAAACTCCAGATCCTGCAGTACTCAATGTAGTGCATAAATTTTTCCCTTCTTTGTCCAGACCATTTTTCTTTGGAAGTACTCTAACTGCAAGTATCAAAATCTCGATACATGAAGGAATACTTAAACAAAAGATGTAATGGAAAGTATCATATATTCATATACACCACCTCCAAAAAAAATACGTAATGCATGCCTCGCAGAAATAACAATTGGAAGAATGTTTACTTCAAGAGGTACCTATGTAACCTCTCCTCAATTATTGCCTTTTTTAATGCCAAAAAGGACTAATGAATTGGTAATGTTGGCATATTTTATTGAAATTGAGTATGATAGTACCACCAAGATGAAAATACAATATATGTCTAGATTAATTGCAGGAGTGCCTGCAACATTTCTGTGTTTCCAGGGACATGAATGAAAAAATCCCTTCAGTCGCAGGGGGATGCTTGAAATCATATGAACTAAAATAAAAATTTCTACTGAAGTTTAACCAACACTGGCAATACCACATTCTCGGTCCATTATGCAATATGATGCAGATGGGCGTTGATAACAAGAAAATTCAGAAACACACAGAAGTCGGCAGCTTAAACAATTTACCACCTTCTCAACCACATTAGAAAAAATTACAAATTTTGACCTATTTTTGAAATTTAAGTTTATATAATGTTATGCATCAGAAATAAGTTCATGTTATATTAATAAGCATAAGCATGATACTTCACCAAATTCAGCAAATAGCACACAGAACACCACACTGTTACCTGATTTCTGCTTCTTGGCAGAAGAAGTAATCAAATCAGGAACTTTCTTCTCAGACAAGGTAGCTGTCTCTTTCAAAGCCCTAGGAGATCTAAGATTATTAGCAGAATTTTCTCTTGTGGCATTATTTCGTGTTAATCGGGTGTTGTTGCTAGTACTTTCCCTAACAGCTTTTATCCTGGTTTGCATGTTTAAATAGCATCCAGTATACTCCTGATAGGCTGATACACATGAAATGAGAACTAGATAGGTCAACATATTTATAAAAATAGCTTTCAGTATACTACTGATACACATAAATCAGAAAGAGTACAGAAAGTGAAGGATGATTGCTTATAGCAACAAAAACGAAAGCAAAGTGTTTTTCTTTTCCAATGCAAGGTTCCTACCTTCATGATAGGTAACAGTGTATAATATGCATGGATAGAAGATTCTAAAATATGAACAATATTTGGCTAAACAACATTAATTTCTAATTAATGTTGTTCATTGTCCTTTGCAAGCATGCATTCAGTTTACTTAATTGAGGACTGTAGCAGTTAATAGCAACCTGAATCATGGGCCTGGAATCCTAGATAAACAGAGAAACCCTAGTTAATAGGTGCAACAGTAACAATAACCACAGGTCAAAGTTCCTAATACCTTAATCTTTGCTCAAACTCCTCTAATTAGGGTTTGTAGTGCCAGGAGCTAAGGCAGTAGCAACTCAACTCAACACCTAGTTCCAGCTCAGTTTCCCAATAATTAGGCGAAAAAACAAAGACACTTTCAATCAAAGGTGATAATTTTACAAAAACAAAGGAATAGAACGCATTTCTTTCTCAGAAATGGTATCCAGTTGCAATCCCCGTTAAACCAATTACAGAAAACTAACACCAATTACAGAAATCCGAGCTAGAAATCAACAAATAATAAGAGAATGAGAATATCTTATATTCTCTGCATTTGAAAAGGGAGAAACGGGAGGTAGCAACACGAAATCGAACAAACAACGGAGAAATGCTTACTGTGGCGAGAAGAAACGAGAGGGCTCCAAGCCTCCAAGGCGAGAGGAGAGAAAACCCTAGTCCCTAGTCCCTAGTAGAGAGAGAAGGTCGATTAGGGTTTGAACACAGCTACACGGGGGATTAGAGAGGGAGAAAAAAGGGAAGAGAGTGTGGAGAGAGAGAGAGAGAGAGAGAGAGAGAGACTGATCGTTTGATTTGTTGGGATCCTGTGGTCTTAAATCCATCCCCACTTTGTCCTTATCTATCAAATGCCCATGTGCCACGTCAGATTTTAACGATTGACGCGTTCCAATATCATTCTTCATCGTCTCCGTTACAAAATAGTCCGTTACCTCCGTTTCCACTTTAAAGTTTCATGAATCTGAATTAAGTCCGCATTAAACTTTAACACATTTTCTAAATATTAAATTCAATGTCATTTATGCACATCTCCAACTAGAAAATAAAAAAATATATGTTATTATTTGAAAATATAATATTGTTGCCAAATATTTAAAACTTTGAATACAGAAAAAATCAATTTGTTTTGTACTTGAAAGGGCACTAATTAGTTGGTTAGCTTTATTTGTGTCCTTTATATAATTAATAATGCTTAGAATGTTTAATAGTACAATAAGCAGGTGATGTCTAAATAGTAGGACATGTTTGTTGTTAGCTACCTAGTATAGTGATACAAAATCTAATCAAACCAAGATTTTGAATATACTGTATAATATTTGCATATCAATTTTTCATATAATTTAAAATGCGATTATTCAATATCACAAATGCAACTAAATAAAATTTAAAAAAAAAAAAAGAGAGAGAGAGAGAGAGAATGGAGGCATCCTTTATTTTAGATTGGAGAAATTAGTAAGACTCTCAGGAGGGTACTCCCATTTCAAATTGCGATCGTTGAGCACGAATATTGTCGCACACGTGGTGCGTGTAGCACGGGCGCCAGTTTTTCGGATCGCATGAACTGGATGTAACATGGTTTGATTGATCCGACAAATCAAAATATGCCGCATGCGTCTTTAATGAATTGCTTCTTGCACGGCCTCAATTTGGAGATTCAGTCCTTTGTGGACGAAAATACCCCTCATGTTCTTTCAATTTACGGCTCTCAATTCACACTCCATTTAAAATGGGAAGGGCATTTTGATAAAGGAGTGAATCTCCAAACTAGAGAGTGTAAAAAGCAATTCCCGTCATTTAAAACGTCCGAAACAGGAAACTCGCAACATCCTACTCTCTCGTTAAGTCGTTAGTTATAGGTAGGGTTGTATATGAACCGAGTTCGAGCGAGTTGGGGCCAACCCAAACTCAACTCGGCAATAACTCGAGTTAGCTCAACTCGAGTTGGAAATACTTTCGAATTTTTTAAGTTAGCTCAAACTCAACTCGTCTCTAACTCGAGTTAGCTCACGAGTCACGAGCCAACTTGATATATGTCTACTTCATATTTTCAATTTTTTAATTGATGCATTATTTCAAAATTAAAGTAATTGATATATACAATAATATAAAAAATAAAATTTATCATCAATTTTATTCTTTTCCATTGATTTGAAGCAAAATATGTCTTAAAACTCAATATCAACCCTCATAAATCATGTTGATAATCTTAAAAAATTAAAATTTATTACGTCACAAGTCAGCTCACGAGTTAACGAGTTGAGTTGAGCCTAACTCAAACTCGACTCGTCGATTAACCGAGTTGTTTCAACTCGAGTTATGCCAGCTCGAGTTCTTTTAGCTCGAGTTATAACTGAGTTTTTCTCGAGTCGAGTTCGAGTAACTCACGAGTTACGAGCTTTTTGCTCACCCCTAGGTGTAGGTCCCTAGGTTGCGATATCTCTGCAAGTTGAAGCCCGTATTCAAATGGGCATATTGTTTGACACGGTGTTCAAGGGTCTGTTCATTTAATTTAAGAAAATCAAATTTATTTTGATTAAAATAGTTCAAATATTCGGCCTATTTTGTTTAGTTCAGTTTAAATTTGCAGTTCATTTATGACGTGCCTTTGATCGTGAGATCAACAATACATTTTAGATCTAGAGTTGAACGTAAAAAAATTTATTGCTCGATGGTGTTTTCGTGTAATGAAAATTCAATCCCTATACAATGATCTAGGACTTTTTCCGGAAAGGGGCCTAAATTTTCCTTGAAATATCAAATAAGGCCATGAACTTTTAAAAAATTCCAAACGGACCAATAGAGGCAACAGTTCACGAGTCACGACTTCTGCTATGAGCCTATCTTTTGTTTTTTCAAATTAAGATACCAATAATCAATATGTACCTTGTATTTGAATACAAGGTTTACAGAAATCATGTTGATTTTTTTCCCTATTTGCAACCACGTCAAGTTCATTTTTCAATTTGTAACTTCTACAAAATCAATTAATTATAATTTGTTAATTATTCTTCTAGTGCATAGAAAATTAGAAACTAACAATTATTAACATACTTCTAGATACTAAATAAGATTACAATTGTTAAAATAGATTGATATTACCTAGGAGACTAAAAATTGGAACATTAATTTTGATTGGTCATAACATGTACGCACTTAAAATATTCGTCAATAAATTTAATTTTAAAAATTATTTTTACTCACCATTTGAGTTTGAATGGTTCATGGCTTATGTCCATGTGTTAAGAAATATGTAATTCTTAGGTAATTAATTTTTATAAAAGGTAGTCGGTACTTTAATTAGTGCACAAAAATTGTTTTCATATTTAGGGGCCGTTTGGATCGCTTAGGAATTTGGGGAATTTGGGGAAGTTGAAATTCCTAGGAATAAATTTATTGGGAAGTGTGTAATTTTGTGAAGAGTTTGGATTGTTTATAATAAATTTATGGTAGGAAGATGAAATTCCCCAAAATCCCATGGGATCCAAACGGCCCCTTAAAGTTAATACTCCTTTTATAATTACAACCCATTCATTTATTACCGTTAAAGAAACAACTTATGGGGCCGTTTGGATCGTCCAAGGATTTTGGGGAATTTCATCTTCCTACTATAAATTTATTATAAACAATCCAAACTCTTCACAAATTTACACACTTCCCAATAAATTTATTCCTAAGAATTGCAACTTCCCCAAATTCCCCAACTTCCTAAGCGATCCAAACGGCCCCTATATGAAATTACAACGTGCATACTGATTTGCGAATGCAAGGCTCATAACAGATGTCGTGAACCTCGGCCCTTTTCGAAATTTTTGAAAGTTCATAGTCCTTTTTGATATTTGAATGATAATTTAGTCCCTTTTAGATTAAAGTCCATGATCTACCTCCTCTTATCCTCTATATATAGGTTCTAGGTGGGAGATTTTTATGATGCCGTTAAGTCATTTGAGCCACAGTCTCTCCGAACATATATCGAACTTCCTCATCGAGGACTTCTTGTTACTCACAAGTCACAACATACTGACAACATTCCTTTCAGTTTCCGCCCTACTTCTCGATACCACAATTTTTGTGTCAGATTCTTCCGAGCTTACCTCAGGCTAAAAATCTATAAATATACTCGAGCAAAGTTTGTTACTCTCAACTACCTAGTATTTCTTAATCTTGCCTACCATTTTCAGATTTTTCGTCTTTTCTCTTTTTCCCGCTTGTTTTCCACGAGAGAAAGGAATATCCCCATATAGCTATGGGCCTCCAAATCTTCACGGGCTCCCTAGAACTATTGGGTCATGTCCTATTAGATTATTATAAAATCAAATAAACTAAAGAGATCAAATGAATCGACACATTGGTAAATATTATATTAGGATAATAGTATTACACACATGAATACGTAACTAGTGGGTTTATCGAGCTTCGCTTGATACATGATTTTTTTTATTAGATTAATATTTTTATAATTTATTTATTTATAATTAAGTTATCTATATATGTTCGTTTGTATAATTCAATTTTATTTGTTTACAACAAACTAAAAAAAATTGTCTAAAATGTGTGGATGATTGTAAAACATTATCAAAGACACGATGTTTTAAAAATAATCTTGTATATTAGAGTAGTATATTGTTAATATGCTTTTGATTGGTTTAAAATAATAGTAATTATACATATAAAGTCCAAATAATCCATATTCTAAGCATCATTTGAGCATTTCAAATGATTTCGCATTCGTTCTAAGTCATTTCGGCATTTATTCTAAGTTATTTAATCATAATAATTTAGATTTAAACTCTTTATATGGTCAAGAATATTATTCAAATCTTATATATTCAAAAACATTGGATTATACCAAGTAATTATGCATATAAAGTGAATATAACACATATTCTGAGTATCATTTGAGCATTTCAACTATTTATGAATTCATTCATAGTCATTTCATCATAATAATCTATATTTAAACTCTCTATACGGTCTATAATATGATTTAGATCTTACATATTCAAGAATATTGGATTATACCAAGTAATTACGCGTATAAAATGCAAAATAATGCACATTTTGAGTATCATTTGAGCATTTAAATCGTTTCTAAATTCATTGAAAACTCATTTAACCTCAGCAATCTGCATTTAAACTATCTATACAGTATAGAATATGATTCAGATCTTACATATTAAAAAAGATTGGACTATATCTAGTAATTACACTTATAAAGTGAATATAATGCATATTATGAGTACCATTTGAGCATTTCAACTATTTTTGAATTTATTCCTAATCATTTTATCAAAATAATTTATATTTAAACAATCTATACAGTATAGAATATGATTCAGATCTTAAATATTAAAAAAGATTGGATTATACATTATAATTACGCATATAAAGTGTGAATAATGCATTTTCTGAGCATCATTTGAGCTTTTCAATTGTTTCGACAATCATTTTAAGTCATGTCATCACATTAATGTACATTTAAGCTCCATGTGCAATCTAGAATATGATTCACCTCTTACTTATTCGAAAAGATTGGATCATACCAAGTAATTACGCATATAAATTGCAAATAATGCATATTTTATGTATCATTGGAGCATTTGAGTCATTTCGGCATTTATTTTAAGTCATATCATCACAACAATATGCAATTAAACTCTTTATATAGTCAATAATATGATTCAGATCTTACTTATTCAAAAATATTGGATTATACATAATAATTACGTACAAAAGTGCAAATAATACTAATTATGAGTGTCCTTTGAGCATTTCAATTATTTATGAATTCATTCAAAGTCATTTCGTCACAATAATGTAAATTTAAACTCTCTATACAGTCTAACATATGATTCAAATCTTACTTATTAAAAAAGATTGGATTATACCCCAGTAATTACGCATATAAAGTGCAAATAACGCTAATTCTAAGTATCATTTGGGCATTCATTTTAAGTCATTTCAACACAATAATTTATTTTTAAACTCTCTATAGGGTCTAGAATATGATTCAAATCGTACTTATTCAAAAAGATTGAATTATACGTAATTACGCATATAAATTGCACAATACTTATTCTGAGTATCATTTGAGCATTTCAATCGTTTATGCATTCATTCTAAATTATTTCAACACAATAATCTATTTTCAAATTCTCTATAGGGTCTAGAATATGATTCAGATCTTTCTTATTCAAAATGATTGCATTATACATAACAATTACGCATATAAAGTGCACAATGCTTATCTAAGTATCATTTGTGCATTTCAATCATTTCTGCATTCATTTTAACTCATTTCAGAATAATAATCTACATTTAAGCATCCAATACGGTCTAGAATTTGATTTAGATCTTAATTATTCAAAAAAATTGCATTATACATAGCAATTAGTCAATTACTCATATAAAGTGCACAATACTTATTCTGAGTATCATTTGAGCATTTCAATCGTTTTGGCAATCATTCTAAGTCATTTAATAATAATAATAATAATAATATACATTTTAGCTCCCTATACAACCTAGAACATGATTCAGCTCTTACTTATTAAAAAAAAATAGGAATATGCAAATAATTACGCATATATAGTACAAATATTGTTTATTATGAGTATCATTTAAGCATTTCAACCGTTTCTAAATTCATTCTAAGTCATTTTATCATAATAATATACATTTAAACTCTCTATATGGTCCATAATATGGTTCATATCTTTCATTTAAAAAAGATTGGATTATATCCAAGTAATTACGCATTTAAAGTTCAAATAATGTATATTATGTGGATCATTTGAGCATTTGAATCATTCATGCATTCATTCTATGTTATTTCATCATAGTGATCTACATTTAAACTCTTTATACAGTCTAGAATATGATTAAGATCTTACTTATTCAAAAAGATTGGATTATACCTTGTAATTACGCATATAATGTGCAAATAACCCTCATAAACTCATGTTGTCTTAGGTGTAGATGTAGCTTTTTATGTTTGGGTTGTGTCGTGATACTTGATGTTTGATTAGTAAAAAAAAAAAAAAAAGAATTCTAATACAATATGTTTCAGGCTAACATGCTAATAAAACAAACTAAAAATGCGAATACATGAGATACAAACTCTATCCGATCGAATATCAAGAAAAAGAAAGAAATAAATCAAGTATCATCTCTAACTCGAGATATCGAACGTCTAGAGTCGTGATTAGATTGATTCTGTCGCCGTCGCGTCAAAAATCGCTCCAAATCCGCTGTTAAGGTTTTCACTACATGAAAAGTGGAAATCCCACTCCTTTCTTGGAAATCTCACTCCTTTCAGTGTGAGAATGGTGGTGGGAGGTGAGAGAATGATAGATGCATCCTCTACAATAAAGGGCATGCATAAATAGTAATCATTGGTCTCTTTGGACGTCGCCAACTGCCTTAGAACTTTAGAAGCCTTTTCAGAGGAGAAAACACCTCTTAAAATTACCTGATCATACCATATATATGCAATTCGGTCCGAATTGTTGTATGAAAATCTGTAGCTTGTGTTTACATAGGAGAATTCGGTTCGGATTGATAGGAATTCGATCCGTATTGTCGTGTGAAAGTCTGCTTTGCGCGTGTGCTCTACTCCAGGGTCAAGTATAGGTCTGATCTAGACTAGGAATGAGCCTTCTAGCTATCTAAATCGTCAATTTCATGTTGGTTCCTTCTAATTCCTGTAAAACAATATGAAAATGATAGCATACCAGATTAGGGCAAACAAACACAAAGCATGGTGAATTTAATGGTTTTAGTCACAATTTTTATTTAAAGTCTGCCCAAAATGACAATATAAATATCAAGTTCCAATCTGACATGAGCATGAGGGTGAGGATTAGCGAGTTTCGCTGTGAATGCGTGATTGGTGTTGATTACGTTAAGCAATTCTCTTGCGTGATTGGTGTTGATTACGTTAAGCAATTCTCTTAATTTTCATAGCCTCTAGTATAATTCGAAAAACCGTTCATACTGCAGAAACAAACAGCATCAACACCAATCCAAAATCGGAGAAACACTGAAACTATGAGGACCATCACAAGCAATAAGAAAGCGTCAGTATCAGATTCTGATCGGAGAAACAAGTACCCAGTTCCCGTTACCTCTCTTTTCAAATACAGCGAAGTATTTTCCAGACTAACTAGATAGAAAATATCACATAAAGTTCTATATTCTTATCTTCCTTATCTCCATTCAAAGCATAAAATAAAACATTATATAAAACCAAAACAAGGGAGAAAAAATGGTCCTAATTGATTCAAGTTCGACAAATTCAGATTCAATAAAAAAACATTTATGTCATATGAGCTATAACCAAGCTCGATTTCCCTCAAAAACACCAAAAAAAAAACAAAACCTATTCGGACCAGGATTTATCAATCTCTCTAGATGGAACTCAACAAGACTACTTTAAGGTTCCTATCTTTTCACATGGGGCTGGGAGGTGGAGGTGGCATGTGTGACTTGGCAAAACCAACCCATGCGATAACACCAACAGCAAGCACAACCCAGCCAAGAATGTCATACTTCAAGTCGCTGTCTTGCTTCTTCTTCTTGTTCTTCTTTGCATTCTGAAAAGGTTAAATTTAGAAGCAATCAATATACCTGATACATAAGAGAGAGAGATTTGTTGCTCCATACAAAGTGCATACAACTACAATTTTTCTACTTGGCAAACTCATTTCAAACTGATGAAGTATATTCAATTCTTTCTTAAATGCCACCCAATATACCTCATACATAAAAATAGTTGAATCAAAATAATTACCTTGCTACCAGAGGCAGATGCAGCAGCTGCTTGGGCATTTTGACTTGCCATCTGTTTGTGAATCTCCACATGCAAGTCTGGAGCCTAAAATAATTAAGAAAATTTTCAGTTAAAAACTTCCATTTGAAAGTTCTAATGAGTTCATGCACTACGTGAATTTCAAAATTCCATACAGCATGCTGCCTAAACCCTTTTTCTTATCCTTGTTTCTCAGAAGAGTAGATATTGCTCCCTTTTTTCCCCCTTTATGCAGAACTCGTGGCAAAGAGAGGTATCTCAGAGGTTTGACATTTTGCAGAGGTCTTACTCTACATGACTTTTCTAATTTTATTTTTAGTGTCTAAATGATAATTACTGCTTTTAATAAACATAACTGCCTCACCTCCTGTGTCTCTTTTGCCTCAGATTATATCATGCACATCATGGCATAAGTAAATTATTGGAATTTTTAATAACTTTACAGAAATGTAAAACAGAACATATTCAAGGGCATACAAGAAAAATACATTTTTGTGGACATATATGAGATTTCTAGGATTTTGCACTGGATTATTATGCACGTTTGACAAGGCAGAAAAATATTTCATGGATTTCAGAAAGAAAATTAAAGTTACGTACCTTAGAAGCCAACTCTAGAGATTTTTTGTACAGATCGTTTGTGGGATCCTTTCAAGAGAACAAAAAAATAACAGGTCAGTTAAAATGCAAAAAAAAAACAAAGCACCTGTGCTACATGAACTGGTTGCAATAACAGCTTCTTTAATATTTACTGGTTTCTGTCAAAACTCGTCTTTACAGGTAGGATTTTGGCCTTCTTTCCGTAATTTTTTCCCCTTCAAAGCGGTGTTAGAAATTCATACTTACAGTTTTCTGGCTTGTTGCTAAACTGATTTCATTTTCTTCTTGTCTAATTTTCAGACTCAGTCACCACAAATGGCACCATATGTGCACCAACCACTAAGTAGCAGAAGCTAAAACTTTGCTAGATACAAAATTGCTGAGGTATAGGTATACTTAACCACAAGCTTATCAGTGTACCACTTTTATTTTGCATGAAGTCCTCCAAAAGGAGGATTATCTAGGAATAGCATATCTATAAAACCTTTACCGGCAATCTCTAGCAGAACAGGTAGAATGTTTTTACCAACACATTTAGGGATAGCATACCTCCTCAACAGCACGTTGAAAGCAATCAGTTGCCTTGTCAAAGTAGACCTTAGCCAAGCTAATGTCAGGTATAACAAAAGCATGAGAGGTGTAGGCATTGCCAAGGCACCACAAAGCATCATGCTTGTTAGGACTCATTTCCAGAGCCTCCTCCAGCTTTGACACAGCCTCTGCAAAAGAATTAAAAGAATGGCAATCAGAAGGGAACTTACTTTACAATCAAAAGATACTAAAATTGCTTAAACGCCCTTGCAAAAAGTTGAACATAGTTTCATGTATTCCCAGTGAGATCTGGGATGTGCAATTGGGCGAGTTTCCTAGTGTAGCCTTCTATACAGACAAGAGATTTCTCACCTAACAGAGAATATTTTCCAATTCGGTCCATATTTACCAAATAATAAGTTATGTTTCCACCAAACAATACTGTCTCAACTCTCAAAGTTTCATTATCAGCCTATTCTTCAATAGCAAACTGACGATTATAGTTTTCCCAGGTTATCATACCTTCCAAAAACTTCACGCCGTCGGTACCACTCTGGAATTGCGATAGTTCAAGAAGCGCACCTCCCCATCTTGTGAGATTCTTTAATACAAAGAAATTAATAGAAATCAGCAAGATAAGAATATAATTAGTGATGAAACTGAACCCAAACATTCCCAATTCATTAATACGCAACTCATGGGGTTAAACACTAACTCACACAAGAGAGAAACAAATCGATTTAGAACTAGAGTAGCAACTAGGTAAATCGAAAAAAGTTCCTTTCTTGGCCATCAAGAACAACAGGTTTACATTCTCAAAGGGTAGATGAAGGACAAAACCTAAAATAAGTAGATCGAATAGAGAGAGAGAGAGAGAGAGATCGCTTACGTCAGCATCTTGGGGGTTCTGCTCGTAGAAGACTTCAGCTTGCTTGCGGGCGTGCTCGAAGAAGAGCAGCCTGTCGAAGTCGTTCGCTCCCATATCCATTGTTGCTCTCTAAATTTTCTTCTCGATTTCTTCCCCTTCTTTCTTGTCTTGTTGGAGCGAAGGAGACGAGCCGGACCGAGCTAGGGTTTAGCAGAGAGAGACGAGGAAATACATTTTATCATGTATTGTATAGAACCGGTCCATTTATCATGATACTGCTATTTCTCGCTGACATACGGGACCCACGCATTTCGAGGTAATTTTGTGCCCCACGATGTTGAAATCGCATCCTCTGGATGGCCATCCAGTGGATGGTTCGATCTAAGCCGTCTGATTTAATCTCAATGGCTATAAATGACCTGTGAATGATACTAAGATTGATAGGCCCGAAAAAATCTAACCGTTTAGATTAAATCAGACGGCTCGTATCCAAAAACGTCCACCGGATGTTTGGTGATTCTTTTTTCACGCAGAATTTGGAATTAACAATACAAATAGTATGCAGTGTTCTCCAAGCCATTATGTAGCGAGTCTCTCTCTCTGGTCGTCGGCCTGGCTTCAAATATCATTCTTAACACAATATTATATTTGAGTAAGATTTATTACTAAATAAATTAGAAAATTGTGCCCTAAAATTGTAAATTTATTTTTAATATCCAATCAAAACGTAACTATCTTTTTTTTATAGGAAGTCAAATGCATGAACTAATACCCTAAATTTAACAATATTGTTATATTATCAAGGTATTTTATTTTTTTAACAGCATTAATTAATATTCTAAGATGACCAATTTAAAGACTTCCTTAAGATGAGCCGAAAAGCTTGGAAAATAAGGTAGCCTTATGTTTTGATATTATAGAAATTCTTTTTGTATAATATGATTCCTTATATAAGATGTAGTAGGAATGCAAATAAAAATTTAATCAGAACACGTGATGCAAGCCTTGGCAACAGAAATAATAACATAAATGTTGCTACAAATAATCTCAGTCCACATTTTCGGCGAGCAGTGTACACCGCCAGTCAATCATCCAGTCTTATCAGCATGTACAAATTACCTATGCTATGATCCAGGTCCATCCTAAAATCAGCTATCGGACAGACCAATCGGTCATGCGCGCCGCGCTGCGGCTGCTGGACGAAACAAATAAATCAAAAAGCCCATACACGCATCGGAAGACCAATAACCATTGTATTGTCGCCACGTGTCGCCAAATATAAACGTGCTTGACCCTTGAGTTGCCCACGAATGGACCTCCTCTGTCGCGCGTAACATAGGATCCGAAGGGTCGTGTATCCCATCTCCATCTCTCCACTGTCTTTTCATTTTATTTCGCCTTTTCCTTCCCCGAAAATAAACAATTAACGAGGTACCATTACCAAACATTAATTAAAAGTTCATTCAATCATTAAATGTGCGTATCTTTTGTGATTCGCTAATTTCATTTCAGCATTTGCGCATTTTATTCTAATCTAATACTAATATAATATATCTCTTACGATTTCAGCTTTGTGCAATCTCCTCGTTCCATTAATTGATGAGAAGAGAGGGATGACGGCTTCAGCCATGGCGTAGAGGCAATTCTATAACAAGGTAGGCATTGTTTTTTTGGGAGATCTATGAATTGTTAATTTTTGTGAATTGGGACATTGTACCTTATTTGATGATTCTACCATGTCTAATTCAGAAATCTTGAATTTCAGCTGAATTTGTAATTACCTCTTATTCTAACACCTAATCAATCATCTCACTGCAATACAATGATGGTTGTAAATGTATAAAAACAAATCTAATTCATCATTGCCAATTTCTGAGTGCATTATGCCACTATCTTTATACACCAGATGTGCCTATATAAGTAAATATCTGACAGTCTGTTCATAAACTGTGAAATGTATAGCTTGGAATACAATTTTCTTGGTTTTGAATGTTGAGGAACTCCTTTTTTTGATTGACAGTCATTTATGTCTGATCAGCATACTAGTAACTTGCATTTTGTGTTACAAAATCAGCTGAAATATCAGTTCTTCTGTTTCAATCTTTTTCAAAGTCAACTTCTTAGATTTTCTTTTGTTTAATGCATTCGATTTTTCTAATTTGATCGCTCCTTTTGAAATTATAAGTAAACAGACTTAAAATGCTCAAATTTTCTATCCATATAACAAGGGAACAATATCTATTTTACTCCAAAAAAAAATTAAGCTATTATAAGTTCAGCCTTGCAAATATGTGCAAGATATCATCGTAGGGCTCCAAAAGGAGGATTATTTAAATTGTTTGGCCCTACAGAATATCGTAATTTCATGAATACCTGCCAAAAAGGGTATTCAATTACCAGTCTTTTCCTACTTCTTTTCAAAAGAATTGTTATCTTTGGACAAATATGAGGAACAAGAGGGACAAATTGGGATTTCTTAAGAAATTGAGGAAACTGGGTTGTATTGTAGGTACCAATTTTAATAGTGGCATGTGATGTCTTTCTATTTTTCAATGGTATATGTGAACATTGCAGGGTATAAATCAAATTTTATATATATATATATAAGCTCAAAGCATTGATAATGAAGTATGACGTGCTCTTCCCTTTGTTTTTCATAAGCAGGGTGATAATTGTGGATTCTTCATATAGTTCAGTAAACCCTGCACCCACCAACTAAGCTCTGAAAACACATGTGCACAGACCAACACACTACACAGACAAAAGATAAATTATATCAGAAAAATCAGATGGAACAACTAACCGTCCCTGGTAAAAACTTATCAGACAAAAATGAAGACAACAATTACGAGCCATTTACCTTTGAACTTAAACCTGACCCGCATCACGAATCTTCTAAGGCTGAACACATATCTTCTTCTTCGAACTCTTCTTCTACAGACTCAGATGATGACGATGACTTCATTCAATTAGACACAAATTCCCTTACCAGTCGACCTCCTTAACAATGACCCCAATGCAATCTCCCAAAATTCAGACCAGTTGTTGTTCAGACCCACAATACAACCTGGTTTCTCTGCTACTCCAGTTGGTACCACAAATGGCTCCAGCATGCAGGTTTTGGATGACCTTAGCCGTATTCCTACTTCAGTATTCGCAACTCAGTCGAAAGTGCCAACGGAATGGAGTGTGACCTCGGCTGAATCACTTTTTAGTCTTAATTTTAGCAATTCGAGTCCACGAGGCAATGCAATATTCAATGGCCCGCCACCAGCTTCACCGACAGCAACCACCACCGGGTTGGCAAACCCGGCATTTGGTGGGCCACTGGAGGTACTGGAGGAAAACGGAGAGGGTGCAAATGATGATGTTCTGAAGGAAGGTGTGATGGAATTGCGAAAAGAAGGGGGAAGATTAGATGATGTGACTGTTGCTAATTCGCAACGGTCAGATGGTACTATTAGTAGTGTTCAGTCCTTCGCATTTCCAGTGTATGATACATATTCTCTAATTTCATGCATTTAATATTTAATTGAAACTTTTAACTTTTGTGTCTAATGCAGAAATGAGGGCCCTTGTTACCTTTTTCAAAAATAAAATTTTTTATTGGAACTTTTAGAAAGTAATTGCCAAATACCAGTACAGAGAAATGTTAAAAAAAGTCCCTTGATGTTAGGAAAGAGAGAAATTTCTATACGAGGGAAATTGTCTCACCAAATAACCATTTCCTGAACAGGAACTACTTCTTTTTTTCCCTTTTTTTGCTCTAAATTCATCTTCCGACCAATTTTCATTTTTGTGGTGTTAGCAATTGAGACTGTAAAACTGGTTTTATCTTTATCAAGTTTGTTCCGGTTGGCTTAATATCAGAAAACCAATCTAATCTTGGTTCTGATGTGTGCTACATTTGGCAGAAATGACCTTTCAATTTGAGATACCTGACAAAACAAATATAAGGCAATTTTTAGAGAATCCTAATTGAATTCCATAAGTTAGATTAGAATGTTTTTGAAAGTGCTCCGGGAATAAAGCTTTTCTTCACTCCGATGGATTATTCAATATAAACAGTATAATGTTCCAAACCAAGATTTGTAGTACAAAAACCAGCCGTTGCCGGTACAGAAAATTTTTGGAGCCATGTCAGTACGAAAGATCTCAACATGCTAAAGTTTGATTAGAATTTTTCCCCAATAAAGATAAAACAAGCTCAAAAGGCAAGTTCTAAGAAAATTTGTCAAATATCAAATGCTTACTAGCACCTTTCTTTTAGCTGAAATGTACTAGAGCTTTTCTAAATTTCAGTTCTGTGTCCCTTCCCTTTAATTTTCCCAAAATTGAAATGTAATGGCGTTTAGTATTTAATAATTAGAACTTCTTCTATAAATGTAATTCCAGATTAGCAGGAGCCGAGAAAAATGAATCAATTAGGATTAACCAACAACCACATCCCAGTCCCCCACCTGCTGCCACTGCTCAAAGTGTGTTGGCTAAGACCGAACCTGAACATGAGCTAGCATCGTCGTCAATTTCAAATCAGCTGACACAACCACCACAACCTCAGATAATGGCAGCTCCTGATAAAGAAGCTTCTACAGTTGCTGTCAAGACGGCTGCTGCTAATGACAATGTCAGTACTCATGATGCTACTAAAACTACTAGTACGACAGGTATGAGTAGTGGATCTTGCTGCTCATGTTGTTCTTAGATTCATTTTAGGGTGTTTCAAAGATGGATACAATGACTGCTCAATTTTTGAGAACCATACTTCTTTTGTCTGTTATATATTTTGACAAATTCTTGAATACACATGCAAGGGATTTTTGGCGGAACAATTGAAGCTTCCTCTTTCCCTTGTATTTTACCCAAATAGCAATTCTAGTCGACCAAAGAGATGATAGAGTATTTTTTTTTTTAATTTTACTGTGCTAAAGTATAATTAAGGTAGCAGAGAGAAACAACAGGGTCATGTGCTATGTGTTTTAATTGAGTAGACGATTACCTTGTTTTGCTGTGCTCGTAAATATTATAGAGAGAACTCTTTTATGTAGATGTAAATCTGAGTTGTGGTGTAAGTTTGCCACTTGTTTTGTGCTCAACTTTCTGAATGCACTAACCCACATACATTAAATACGCCAATTGATTAACCAAGAGAATCATTGAATTATTATTTTTTTTCCTTTATTTCAAGTCATGTTTTGTGATCAATTGTTGTCATTGTCGTTGGGTTTTGTGTGTTTGTCTCTGTGCGTGCCTTGCTTTTGTCTGAGTCTGTAGGCTGACCTGGGAGAGATCGAACCTAGATACACAGTAATAAATTATGTGAGGGGTTTGACTTTGGTTTATGATCAGGTTATAGATTATGCATCTGTTAAATTATGTCTAAATTTAGCTTGCAGGTTATGCTTCTGTCAGGTTGTTCCTAACATGACGTAAGTTAATTCCTATTTACTCTACAGTCTGATTTTCTGGTATACTTAAAACAAGTCACCTGAAATTCTCCTGCCCTGGTAGGTTTTGACAATTCATATCAGATCAATATTATATTATTATGGGGATGCGTTGAAAAGCCTAATTTATTTATTGAGAATGTGAACTGCATGCATGGCTATGAACTTCTTAGTTTATTGGGCACCTGATATGAACTGTGTTGAAAAGTCTAATTTATTTATGACATTGTTTCACTGTTGGGCAACAGTGCAAGATTTTAGGTTTTTTTTTTGGGAAAATGTGGAAGATTTTAGTTGCTTGTGTAAAAATCTCTTATGACTTCACTAATGCTGACACAAGCGGTAATAAAAAATCAAAATTAATTTCTTCATTGATAATATTAACAGCACAAAAGTAGATTCCGAACACGTAGTTTAACTTTTTAATAATTAAATCAAGGCTAACAAAATTATCGTCTCATCTTCAAATTTTATTTTATGCTTACAATCTGTATAAGGTTGATCAAGTTTTATTTTACTTTTTTCTAAAAAAATTGTGACCGGGATGAGATTGCAAATTAAAAAACAAAATAAATCCTAGTCCGCTAAGGTTCTACAAAGAGCTTTCGGACTTGGGGTATAAAAAAAATAGGGAAATTTTGTGTTACATAAAAGAAAATGATTTGATGACAATACTTGAGCAGACATATATGTAGAAATTGAAAATCAAACAGAGATGGTGGTTCTGTAACTATAACATACAATAATAATTTCACCGCAATACTTGAGCCAACCTGACTTGACCAGGGTAGTTATTACCAAACAATTTTTCAATTCAAACTAATTGGATTTATTTTAACATGCACCGAATCCGACTTGATTTGCATAGCCAACATCAATCTTTATTTTGAAGAACAAAGTACTTTTGCATTGTTTCCTTTATGGTAATTTAAAATTTATTTGATCATCCATAAAAAGGGTCTTTAGAACTGAATCGTCGGAATCGATATATATATATATATATAGAGAGAGAGAGAGAGAGAGAGAGAGAGAGAGAGAATGGATTCAATCAAAGCGCTTTGACCGGAGTCTCAGTTAAACCCCGTCGGTTCTCAATTTTGAAAGTTCAAACGACCGATCCGAACCGTCAAATATGATCTTCATATTGAAATCTCCTTGCCGACCAAAATTTTCATTTTTTTGAATTTTTTAAGTATTTTTTTCGGATTTTCAAAAATCATTAATCTAATTTGTTCTGAACCCTACAAAAATTGCTGTTTTTGAAAATCCGAAAAAAATACTTAAAAAATTCAAAAAAATAAAAATTTTGGTCGGAAAGGAGATTTCATTATGGAGATCATATTTGACGGTTCGGATCGGTCGTTTGAACTTTCAAATTTGAGATCTGACGGGGTTTAACCGGGACTCCGGTCAAAGCGCTTTTGATTGAAGGCTTTCTATATATATATATATATATATATATATATATAGAGAGAGAGAGAGAGAGAGAGAGAGAGAGAATGGCTAACGCGCCATCGATGGCACGTACCATCAATTTTCTATCGGCTCATTTTTCGAAATTCAAAAGTCAAACGGTCGATCCAAACCGTTCAAGTTGATCAAAATATTGAAATACCTTTAGAGACCAAATTTTACATTTTTTTCGAATTTTTTTGTTATTTATTATGATATTTTCAAATTGGAGGGCCTGGAATACTCTAATCATAATGTTTTTAAAAATATCATAATAAATAGCAAAAAAAAATTGAAAAAATATAAAATTTGGTCTCCAAAGATATTTCAATATGGAGAATAACTTGAACGGTTTAGATTGACCGTTTGAATTTTGGATCTCGAAAAATGACTTGATGGCACGGGACCCTCCGTGCCATCGATGGCACGTTAGCCATTCTCTCTCTATATATATATATATATATTCAAAATTGTTTGGTATGTGGTCAAATGATATCTGAATTATATAACATAAATACATAATCAAAATAAACGTTACATTTTTTTAAAAAAAATTTTAAGATAATAGAAAACGTTAAGGATAAATTACAACACACATGCTCAAATACAAAAATAATAATAATAATAATAATAATAATAATAATAATAATAATAATAAAGAAAAAAACCAGACTTAAGGCGTATCATACTAATATTTTACAATATTTCTGCAAAAACGCTGTTAGAGACGAAAAAGTGCCACACATGCAGACATGCTTAAAGGAATATGCTCGAGGATATAGATTGTATAATTTGTATTCCTTAAAAGGGGAGATGCCATCATTGTTTGTGCATGCGAAGTCGTAAACTGTCAATTGAAATGACTCTCGCGCCTATCCAAGCTCCAAAGATGCTCATCTCGCGGTAAAAATCAAGAGCAATCATGCATCGCCATCCAATGAGAGTACACGATTAAAATATCAAATGGCATTGATTAATGCACCTTTAGCACCCTTGACACGACGTACCAACACTCACAGATGTTATTGTTATGGGCCCCGGAAAAGATTTGTCCGAAGATTTTTTAAGGACGGAATAAAAATTAAAATATTAGAAAGAGTGGAAAGAAAGTTTTTTCTAGAAAGAAGAAATATTGTTTAGATTGTGAGTTAGGAATAACAAATTAATATCAATTTAAGTAAATTATTAAAAATTATTATTTTAAATTTAAATAAAGTACTAATTAAAGAGCACACATAATTTCATTTAGCTATTAGTATTTAGCTGGCTTTTGGAATGTTAAATTGTATCTGAATTAAATTGAATAAGTAGCTGTGCTCCTCTGCATTGCATTTGCTTTATAAACGATTACATTTGATAACTGATTTGTTTATGTATTGTTTATATATTTAATTATTATTAGTTTAACTTGGTACGACAGTTAGTTCCTGAACATGTATCATTGAGATTCGTGTGACTGGAACTAAAAGCCGCACTGAGATAAATTATATTTATCTCACTCTTTACTTTTGCATTGTTTCCACTATTGGTTGTCGGTTCCAGGTTTCAGATCGAGTGCTGGATAGCGAGACGATTAACGGTCCATTGGATCTATGGTTAGCAACCTGCATGAACCAGATTGTTAACCAAATTGTTGTAGAATTTATATTACATTTAAATAAAATTTTTAAATTTAAATTTGACATGAATAAAAATTGTATATAATTAGATTTAATTTATAAATCAAACTTAATTAAGTTTTGCCGGTGCAGTTGGCATCCATTGCGGGTATTTCGTCGTGTACTGTCCAATCTCGAGACACGACGGGGTGTCTCATATCTATTATGCCATATTCTTATATCACAATAATTAACAAATCTATATAGGTTTCGAATAATTTTTAAAATTAATTCGGACAATTTGTAAACGTTTGTGAATTTGGATATGACGGATATTTGTATTGGATAACTTTTCAAATTGTTTGGAATGTGTTAATTTGAAGAAATATGGAGCTGGGGGCAAGTACCGAAGTAGTAAAATGTATTGAGCCTATTACGATTTCCAAAGTAGTAAAATGTCTTCTAATTAAGTAATTGTATTATTTCATCGATACCATCCAGGTGAGACTCTTTTACATGATTATATCTGTGAAAACCCGAAAAATATTAATTGTGAGTTAAGGTAATTAAATAAAAAAATCTTCAAGCAAATAAATAAATATAAATAAATACGATTAAAAATCTAACTCAGTTAATTAGCGGATAATCAACTCTCATATATTAGAAGTCAATTTCGTTCGAATCCGATATAAGAATTTAAATTTCGGCTATAAGCAAGAATTTTTGTGAAAATTTATTACTCAAATCTCTAGTTTATATTATAGGAATTCAAATAACTATTTTAATAAATAATTATGAGTTGAAATTTGAGATAAAAATCTAATTTTCAATGCTTAATCAAATCAATCCCTAAGAAATTCTTAATCTGGACCGTAGGATCGAGTTTAGAAAACTCGTCCGATTGAATTCAATTTCTCTCCTTATCTCTTATCTCATCTCCTCTCCCTTCTCTCTCTCTCCGACAGATCCATCGTCCCCGCCCCTTCTTCTTATCTCCTTCTCTTCTTTCTCGATCCGCCATTGGCGATCTCGCGTGGTCCCTCGATCAGTCCGCTTGGACCCCTCCCTCTCGCCCATGACAGAGGCTCTCGACCCCACTCTCCTCCTCTCTGTGTATTGGCTGAGAGCCATGTCCCCCACTCGACCCCATCCTTCCTTCTCTCCTCTAATCGATTGAACCCCACAGCACCCCTTTTAAAACCCTGGTTTTCCGCTTCTGGCTCTCCCAAGCCGAATGGGAGGCTGCCACTTGTCACCCTCGACTTTGACCAAAACCCTAGCACCGCTCCTCTTTACCTCTCTCCCTCTGCCACCTCAGCAACTCGACCCTCATCCTCTCCATTCCCTTCCTATATGAGCCATCCCTCTCTCCTCTCTCTGCTGAGACCCATTACAATTGGATAAGAACAGAAACAAAGAAAGCAATAGAGTGAGAGAGAGGTGGAGGCTAAGGAATCGGAGTGGAGTAAGAGGCAGTTGACGGGGCGAGGTGGTGGTGCTGGCAGTGAGGCGAGGTGCTGTGTTTTGCTGAGCCCTTGCTCCCTATCCCTCTCTCGGCTTGGTAACCAATTTCATCTCTATTTCTCTTTTGTTGTGTTGTGTGATCTAGAGGCTTGCAATTACTGAATTGCTTGAACTGTTCGATTGTTTATGTGTGCTGAAAACTGTGCAAGCCTCAATCTTATGATCTGAGAACTGCTTGACTCTGTGTTCGATTGTGTTTGAAGGCATGCACTTGAATTGTGTCGATTGAACTCTAAATTGCTTTGATAGAACTCTGGATGGAATGACTTGCTTTGAAACTGTGCATTGCCTCTCATTGAACTGATCTGTTGCTTGTTTGTGTGGTTCTGTTGAGCCTTACTTGGTCTGTGTTGGGTTTTGAAATGTGTAAACTAGATGAGTGTGTGTTGGATCTCTTTGTGTGTGATTTGTGTGCTGGCAGAGGCCACGCTTTGAGCTTGAGGCGCTAGTTATCTTTAGTTGAGCTTGTAGTAACTTGTTTGTGCGTTGTCTGGTCTGTTACTAGACTGGTACAAGCCTTGTACCAGACTGGTACCCCTTGTGTTGGCTAACTGGTACACTTTGAGTGCTGCCAGGGACCTCTATGTGATTTATTTTGGTATCAGGGACCTCTTTGTGTATATAGATGAACTGTTTTAGGACTCCCTTACATTTAAATCTGTTATCAAGGTCTGTTTGGTAATTGTTAGGCAAATAAATTTAATCCAAGGACATATGTGCGTAAGTTCAGTACTTATTGGATCGGATTCCATTTCTGATGTTGGGTTTCGGATTTGATCCCCGAAACCCATTGGCTCCGGATCCGCTTGGATCCTGTTTTGTTTCCATGTGGGCTGTGTGTTTTCACTCTGGACCGTCAGGCCTGTTCCCCTTCTGGGCTCGTCCCTCTGTTCTAATCCATGTGGATTTCTTGTGGGCTCTGTGATTTATTTGTGCGTGGCCCATTTGGGTTGTTGGCTGTTGAAGTTGTAATTTGAATTTTATAAGTTGGATTTTGAGAATAAAACTAGAACTATTTGATGGCAAGAAATGAATAGTTTGGATATTAAAGTAAATGCTTTTGGCCGAGAAATGAATTAAGTCGGATTCGAAATTAAATTGTTGGCTTTTAAATGGGAGATGATTAAAATGTCCGCAAAATAATACCTTACAGATACTATGATATAATCGGACAATATATGATCCCAAACCCGAATCAAATAATTTGAGTTTATTTTCTTTTTTATTTTATTTTATTTTTAAAAATGTTTTTAGTTTAGGGATTTAAGTCAGAATAATTTTCATACTTAATTAAAACACTGTTAGAAAACTGATTAAACTTGTTAACTGTTTTTCCAAACCAAACAAATGTGACACGTCTATTTATCGTGAAGTTAAGACTTATAGGATTCGTCACAACGTCTATCTTCACATTGTTTATAAATCAAAATTTAGCAAACTAACTCTAAAAGTAATCACAATATTATTAAATCAAACTTTCCACACAATAGTTTTATAAAAAAAAAACTATAGCAAATTTATTCCAAGAATATTTCTTAAACTAACATTTCTGCACAACTAGTTCAGATGAAATTTTGTCAAATTGTTTCTAGAAAATAATTACTAAACTTAATATATTTTAAAACAGAATTCCTTCTCTAAAATCCTAGGTCCAACTCTTCTTAAATCAGAACCTGAATTCCCTTGTAAATGTCTAGGATTTAAGTTTGGTTTTGCACACGGTAACCAGAAATGGGATAGATCGTTAGAATAGATTTTAACGTGTGAGTTTCGTTCGTCAGGTGCACCACAAGACTTCTCTGGACCGGTGGACGACTTCTATCCCGAGCACGAGACTACAGGAGCTGGTCAGGACTTCACTAACCTTCCAGCAGAGTAGTTACTTCTGAACTCCACTTTTCCAGGTGTGGTAGTCTTTTTATGACCTGTGTGGATGTCTTTTGAGACTTTGTTATTCTTTAGAGAAGAATTATGAATTTCTTTGAATTGAGCCCTTTTAAAAAGGATAAATGTTTTTCTCAATTAAAATAATATTTAGCAGTTAGTTAGTATGTAGTATTTTATTGTGGACTAGTTAGTACCTTTTTACAGGCGTGTCAATAAAGGTACTACTCAACGGATCCAAGGATATCGCGCGATACTAGACCTCTGCCACTGATCATGGTTGAGGCCCCGGAGCATTTAGGGCGAGTTATACTCGCGAGTAGATATCTTAGACACATAATTAAATGAGACATGATTTTACTTAGATTGCATTACGGAAGACCTTAATAGGTCCGAGGTGATTCCCAATGGACGAATTAATTTCGGTAGACCCTCGTGGTCCGGGGATTATCCTCAATGGTACCCGAACGCAATCATCACTTATAATATAAATTGTTTCTGAAAACTTACAATATTGCTAAACATTTTGTGACACTTGAATGACATTATTAATGTGGTTTTTTTTTATATAAACACTTGTTCTAATCTTTTGAATAGCCTAATCCCAAAAGACTAGTTCACCTTACCACCACTGAGTATTCGCGTACTCAGCCCCACATCTTTGTTTGTGGAGCAGGTTCAGGTTTGATAGACTTAGTAGAGGAGCAATTGAAGATCAAGCCGAGCTGGAATAGTTTCTTTCCGTTGTGCATTGTTATTTTGTTTGTATGCTGGCTGAAAATTTTGATATGTAAATATTATAACCAGCCCTTCCTTGATGTATGAACAATACTTCCTTTATTATGTGATATTATTTGTGGATTATCTGTTCTGTGATACTGTTTATTTAGCCTTACGTGTGTACAGTAGAGTGTACACGCGTGGCGGGGCTGTCCATCTCGAATTATGGCTTGGTTCGGGGTGTGACAATATCCATCTAAAGTTAATTAAAACATTCAAATTGCTTGAGCCAATTAGATTTCCAAAGTAGTAAAATGTCTTCTAATTAAGTAATTGTATTATTTCATCGATACCATCCAGCTAAGACTCCTTTACATGATTATATCCATAATTTATATATACATCATTAATTATTTTAAAGTTACTGATCAAATTAAAAAAAAATCATTATTGTCAATATATTCTAGATCATCAAGATGCACTTTGTATCAAATTTGGCATAGTTTTAGGTGTCATTTAGTACCCGTCAAACTTTTCAAACAATTCAACACCTTTGGAAACTTTCAATTTTTGAAAACTTTTTAAGTCGTATAAAAATGATCAATCGACCTTTGAAACATTTACGAAACTTGACTAAGCATATATATATATATACACACTAACTTCATAAAGTTTAATTTGTTTAATTCGAATGCCATCAATAGAGATATTAATGGATGTACATAATAACATACGCATTAGAATTATCCGGTTCTTAAAGCGGAGCTTTCTAACTGCAGATATGATAATATATGCAATCTTTTAATTTTGAAAGGAACTCCTATACAATGACTGCATCCACATCTAGACCTGTCAACGACACTCGATTACCGTTATTCCGTGACGTTAAAAATTAACGTAACGAATAATGGTAATGGATCTGGTATCGTATAATCAAACATAATGCAGACGATCTAAGCATATGTATATCGTATAATTAACGTAACAAAAATGAATTGAGTCCCTGCCGTTGTCCGTTTTTGCGTATAGAATTGCATAGGGTTAGAATATTTTGAAGAGCGGAGATAAATGACAGAAAAATAGAGGAGGGATCTGGAGTACAAACCTTAGATCTAATGCATCGAGCAGCTCACTCTCCTCTTTCGCATGCTTGTCGGTTGTCGGCGACACCTCATCACACCTCTCTTCTCTCAGTCTATGTTCTTCTCCTTTTCACAATTTCTCACTCAAACAGTACAGACGCACACACTTGAGACTTGATTTGAGCTTTGAGTGTCGATTAGAGAAGATTTTGTTCGATGTGTTTTCCCTAAAACCTAGTCAGATTTGCTAGCTGTCAGGTCCTGGTTGGACAATTTATTTGTAGTCTCCAAAAATCCAGAGTACTTGAGCAAGATGAGTAGGCTTATTAGGCTGAGAAAGGGTTATCATTTTGAGAATTTAAGACTAATGATTATTTAAGGCTAAGTCAGTAGTTTGAATGATTTTGAGCATTTAAGACAACAGTTAAGGTTTGGATTTAACGAGGCTCAGCATTTTGAGCAGTTTAAGGTTAGTGATGAACTAATGATTTTGAGCAGTTAAGGTTCAGCTAAGTCAGTAGTTAAGGTTTGCATTTAAGACTGATGACTGATGAGTGATGATTGTTTGCATTTAAGATTGGTAATTTTGTATTTTAATTCAAAATCGTTTTATCGATTTAATTAATTCATCTTTTGTGATTTTTTTCTTTGGTATTTCATTAAATTAATTTGGTTCAGTAATTTTTCATTCAGTACTCACTACTGTCGAGCATTTAATGAGGCTGATGATTGTGATTTAAGACTGATTATTGTTTTCATTAATTCATCTACGATGAAGACTAATGATTGTGATTTTGTAAGTTGTAACTAATAACTGAATTCATTCATGTACGGATCAAATATGTCACTGTCTTCACTGACTTATGTACTATTTTCACTAAATTAATTCTTTTACCTTGGTATGTAGGCTGATTTAAGCATGGCTTCTTCAGACAGAGAAGATGATCCATCCGAGCCAGACCTTTCCTCATATGAGTATGCAATCATTTTGTGATAAATTATGTGATATTTTTATTATTAGGCATTGTTTTTGTGATAATTGTGAATTTGTGACACTTGTGAATTTTAATTTTGATATGCATGCACTATGGTTGTCTTTGCAATAGAAAAAGAGATATGAATGCATTGTGGCTGTCTTTACATGTCTTTGATACACGTGCAATAGACTAATGATTGTGAATTTGTGATATGATGAACTGTGGCTGTCTTTACATGTCCTTGATATACACACATGTAAAATATCTTTGCAACATAATTTTATTATTGATATACATAATTTTTCAATATATTTCTTGACTATCTTAATTATATGTTTGTCAATTGTTAATTATTATATATATATATTTTATTGTCGTAGCATGGGTGCTAGGATACATGGTAAGACCCAAGAGGAGATTCAAAACATACAAGATAATGCAGTAGCTAGTGACAATGCAGCAACTGGTGAATGAGTGAAGCCTAAAAAAAGGAAAACTAGGAAGACAACTTTTGTGGTTTGGAAATATTTTACAAGGGGACCAGGACAAGAAGATGGCAGCTATTATGGCATTTGCAAATTTTTTGGAACCAGATATTTGCAAGGCCAACAAAGGGGCACAAGCTCTATGAAAAATCATATTGAGAAACAGTGTAAAAATTTTCCTAGAAAAAATACTGATGCTCCAACAAGGACAATCAAAAGGTATAACTTCTTTTCTCATTTGTTTTATTATGTTGTGTACATGCATTGTATTTGTGTGCATCGTGTTTGTGTACATATGCTAAATTAATTTTTCTTTGTAAAAATAGGAGGGAATAAACTTATTCTATGGGTTTTTGATAAGATGAAGAGTAGAAAATGCTTGACAAAGATGATAATTGCACATGAATATCCCTTCAATTGTGTAAATCACTTCTTCTTAAGAGCCTTCCTTAGTGAGTTGTAATTATGTTTCAAAATTCCATTAAGGAATACCCTTAGGTCAGATTGTCTTAAGTTTTATGAGGAAGAACAAGTTAACCTTTATCAAAATTTAGAAGAACTAAACTGTAGATTTAGTTTTACCTCTGACTTGTGGACCAACAAGGGTAGAGATAGAGGCTTTATAGCAATTACTTGTTATTATAATGATGATGGTTGGATTTTGAGAAAAAGAGTTATCACATTTGCTCCTTTGCCAAGCCCACGTACCGGTAAACACATAGCTGAAACATTTTATGATAAATTGGTCATGTGGAACTTGGATAAAAAAAAAAAGCCTTCTGTCTTGTTCTTGATAATGCCTCTTCCAATGATGCTTGCATCAAGGAATTATTGGACTCAACTTCCATCAAAGATCACTTACTTGTAGATGGTTACATCTTCCATCAAAGAGATGACTGTCACATCTTAAATCTGATTGTCCAAGATGGCCTTAATACTTTGAATGACGAGATAATACTTATTCGTAAAATGATGAAGTATATTCGTCACTCCCAATCAAGAATAGAGAAATTCAAGAAAGCTTGCTCTCAGGTATCCTTTACTTAGCTTCATAGGGCAGTGATTCACATGTAGTATGTTTAGATATTAGCTAATTTGTTAACTTTTGTTTGTTGCAGTTCAATGTTAACTATAAAAAAACCGGCTTGGGATGTCATCTTGGTTGTCCCAATATCAATTGTGGCATCAGAATCTGCCTTCAGTACAGGTGGCAGAGTACTTAGCCCAGTTAGGAGCTCTCTTAATGATGTGAGCATTGAAGCACTACTCTGTGCTTAAGATTGGTTAGCATCGATTAACGGTATGATTATTTTCTCACTTAATATCTGTCCCAAATTCTCAATATATGTTTTTAAGACACTATAAGTCTATAAGATTATAACTACAAGCTTATAACTACATCTGAAAATTGTATACTTCAACAAAGAAAAAAAATTATCACACAGAATAAATTACTTAACATGTATAAATGATAAGTTACATGTATAAATTGAATTCGACGTACTGTTATATTAAAAAAAAAGTTATTTATTGTTTCTACTTTTCACAGAGTGGTGAGAATTTTGGTGATCCTCTATGAACCATCGATGAAGGCTGTGTCAATGATGGATGAGGATGTGAATTATGTAAGCCAGTTATTAGTTTTTTAGTACTTATGTAGTGCAGTTGCGTTTTTGTTGTGCCACTACATGCCTTAATACACAGTTGAAACCTGGAGTGTTGGTTTTACCACCATGTCTTTGGCTCCTCAGATCTCAAGCACTGATCATAAATGATGATATTTGTGTAGTTGTGTTTGTTGTTTTTTTTGGTTTGGTCATTGGCTGAGATTGGTAAATCTGAGATGGCAGTTTGAGATTTGGGTTGAGTTGATGCATGTAATTCAGGGTTCAAATGTGTATTTGGGTTAGGAGTGACTGTTAAGTTCAAAATCTGAGATTGTGTAATTGTGTTTGAGTGGCTGTTAAGTTCAAACTTGCAACTTGAAGTGTGTCATGTCATATGTCATGTGTGTAGTGATTAGTGTAATTGAAGCGTTTAATTTTGTGTACCGAACTACTGATGATTGATTTAGGACATAGAACTTGTGTAATTGAAGCGCTTATTATGTATTTGTATAATTGTATCATTATATGTTGTTGTCTTGGTTCAATTATGCATGGTTTTTTTTTTTTAATTTTTTAAGTGGTTTTTTGTTTAAATTAAACGAGTCCTTATTTTAACGTTAAACCGTTATTTTCGTTTATTTAAACATAACGAATAACGGAAATGATTTTTCTATCGTAAGATAAACGGAACGGTTAGTGGCAAATGAATCTGTATTGTTCTATTAAATGGCATGCTAACAGTTAGTGACATTTTCGTCATCGTTAAGCACGTTTGACAGGTCTATCCAAGTCCACGGGTTTTGAAAAAAAATAATAATAATAATAAAAAAGCAAAAGATATTGCAACTTATACGGACGGTCCATCACATATGGTCCCACCTGTAGACATCATATACTTGTACAAATTTGTTCTCTGTTTGGAGAATAATCATGTCCTTTTTGCAAGAATATAGCAACCGTTCCTTAATTATCTCCCCCCAAAAGATATGAAATGTATCATTTACTCTACTAAATGTGACACATACACGCTACCAAGATAGATTACTTGATAACTAAACAAAAAGGGAGGAATATAGAAAAAAAATATACAAAATTAATTAGTGATGTATATATGGATACATCCCATATATGGCTTGTAACGCCGAAAAAACTAGCAAAACTATGGCAGCAACTACCGACAAGACCGACCAGGGATTACTGAAGTAGTCGTGCATCAATTTAGCGCGGTACTTGTGCCACCTGGAGTTGTAGTACCTCTGCACATCAGTAAACAAGGAGGCAAAGTAATGCTTGTCAGAGTCCAACATGCTCCACGCACCGAGTTGGTTGAATAATACTGCAACCTCGTCCTCGTTAAGAAGCATGTTGTTAATGATGCCGCACCGCTGGAGGAGCACCACATCCTTGTTGGAATTGATTAGTGAATCCATTAACGCCACATAGCTCATCAAGTCATGCTCCAGCATGCTGCAGCTCCGCTCGAAAGCTGCCAGGTTCAGGTAGAACACTCTCCTCACTGAATCGATCGGGAGAGTCGGTATCTCCATGACACCATCCTGAAAGGTTATGTCGAACGTATCGGAAGCCGATTCCTTCCGTCGGAATGTCACACCAGCCTCACGAAGTTCGGTGGCGCAAGGGATGGATCGCATAGGCGTGAACGACTTTTTGTTGGACCGGCTTCTGGACCCCAACCACGAAATAATCCGCCTTGATCGGGGTGATTCTGATGAGAAGAGTGATTTTGGAGATGCTGTCGAGATGCTACTCTGGCTGAGTCTTCTCGACCTTGAGATCCGACCGGGTACGAACCACTGGTAGTAGAGGTGGAGCAAGTGATAAATCTTACCTTTAGCCTCCAAGTCGGGTGAGATTGAGGAGGGGTGAAGGAGATAGAGAAGAGACTCTCTATCGCTCTCGTAGCAAGTGTTGATGGAATAGAGAGTCTCGACGACAAAAAATGGTATCTGGTTTTCAAATAATAGCAAATCACAGATTATAGTTTTTGTTCCCCAGCCGGCATCGAGCAGAATATGAGGCTCCCGGGAACGTACTCTGTAGAAGAACTCCAAGAGAAAGCAACCGTCGAGCAATAGCATCTCAACAAACTCATCTTTACTCATATTGATGGTCTCGCTATAGCACCGACGCGCTCGATCCTCCAATTCTCTGATTTTTTCAACGTATGCCTCAACGCCAACACCGGAGTTTCTGTCAAGGAAATCGATCAAGCAGCGTGGTTTGTGCACTTCCATCGCTTGGAGGCTCTCTTTGCCCCAGTGGTAGGGGCCGATCGACACAACTCGCGGCTCATAGAGATCCTTGTGGGTCTCGCGCACGATGTGAGGTACACGGGAGAGGATGAAAGGCTCAAAGGCCTCCCATCTCTGGGTTTGCTCAAGCTTGTGCTTCAAAGAAACCTCTAATGGTGGTGGTTTTGGTGGTGGGTCTATGTCTATCGCCACTGCATCTTTCACATTTTCCATTTTGCTAGGGCTAAAGGCCTTCTCGGACTCTAGCATCTCGTGTCCACTAGGTACTTCTTTACGTTGCTTTTTGTTTGCTAGGAATTTAGGAAAGGAGAGCATATGCTAGTGTAGTAGGGATCGAGTTGTTATCGCTTGTCCTTAGTGGTGGCATCATTACTTGACCCACCCCGACCATAAAGTAAAAATTTCACATCAATGTAGTTCTTTTAAATATAGATAAGTATCTTTCTTTTAAAGATCACTGTGTTTGTTTTCTCTAACTGCAAAAAGAAGTTTAACTTGAGTTATTCACCGCGACAGCCTGTCCACCGATCAATCAACAGTTGACTTTTAAACCTCAAATTAAAATTAATGAAAATGTGAATGATAGTATTAGTTTTCTTGTAGCTAGCCTGGTGCAAAATTGTTGCTTTCTTTTAGTAATTTTAGTTTTAGCTTCTTGTTTAGGACAACTTTCACTTTTTAAGTAATTTATGTTTGTTTTCATGCTGGTATTTAGGCGTTACCAGTGGCACCAGGATGTGTTGATTTTAAGGTTGGGACCGTGGCCCGTGGGTAGTGTGGGCGATGTGTAATATGTACTCTTTTAATGTTTGTTTAATGAGAAGCAGTAGCCTACGGGTGTTATCCAAAAAAGAATGATAGTATTAGTATCGTGTATTAAATAATAGTGCATATATTATATGTTATGAATCTAGTGAAGCATCGAAACGTCTTCTGCATCACACTCTATTTCATCATACATTTCTGTTTTATAACCAGCATAACCCACACGCCCACACCAATCACCAGAATTGTACAAAAAAAGAAAATATGTTTATGTTTATATAATCTTCATAAATATCAACATAGCCGTCCTAGTTCAGTGGTAGAGCGCGTGGCTTTTAACCACGTGGTCGTGGGTTCGATCCCCACGGACGGCGCTTTTCTTTTTTTTTTCTCCCTTCCAGTTGGTCGCAATTTTAAATTTTTACGGAAGGTTCGTTCCAGTGCGGACATTTTTATCCTTAAACCTAGACTAGTACAATTTGGGGCACCTAAAATGTACACACAAATATCTTTCTATTAATTTTTACCATGGAGCTTGAATTTTTTTTTCATATAAACTTCAAACAAAAATTTATTAAAAGTAAAAAAAATCTTGTAAAATGGTACAATTACTTTTTAATCCATGTATTTTGTAAAAACAAAGAGAAGGAGAGTTGGCTTCCCCGGGGGAGGGGGGGGGGATGGCCCACTTTGTCCAATTGCCAACTCTGTTTTACTCGTCATTTCATTATTAATTGAAGGAGAGTTGGTTTTACTCGTTATTTTGAAGAATTATCTTCATACTCACTGAGTCACCGTATTTAATGCAATTGGGACAAGAAAACATAATAATTGGAATTTGGTGTCGTCTAAGTAGTGTTTGTTGATTGCCTATGCAGCTCTGCTCGAAATGAGATCCAGTCCCGCGCGGGACCATCCAGCATACCGTTCTGAGCCGTATGATTTAATCTCAATAGCAAAGGGAGCCCGTACATGTAACCTGATTGATAGGCCCGAACCGTCCAGATCAGATCGGACGGTTGGTAAGCTGCGCTGGAGCAGAGTCGGATTGGCTCTGCTCTCACCTAATCAGCGCAAACCCGTCACTGTCACGAATATATCCTGTCAGTACAACAACGCTATGAATTTTCTAATAATTTATTTTTTCAATATCCTCTCACCTAATAGACCAGAAGACAAAAGGAGAAAGGCTAAAGGTACCCAACTAGACAGTACTCCAAAAACCTTGTCGATTAAATACTAAGGACACGGTCATTTCAAAATTATCAAAATAACAATACCTTTCTTATTATAATGTGTCCCCATTATTTTTCCTATCCTATGTAAACATGTAATTTGTAAAACTAATTAACTATTTTCTTGGATTAATTAGGCGATGATTTTCCCTACGCAAACATGTAATTTTGGCAAATTCAAAACAAAGACGCCCGAATAACAGAAATCATCACCAATGAGTTAAATATATAAATATAATATAAATTAATAAACATGTGCAGCAGCCGTGTTGGAATTTTGATCATAACTTTATTTGCGAAAGCAGGGTCCACACTAGACTGCAACAATCTCCGTATGCATGCATCGTCTGCTCACAATTACGTGCTCAAATTATGTGGACGGATGAGGTTCTTTACACATCATTATTTTCACGTTTCGAATTTGAAACAATTGATCGCAACTGTTTAATATTATTTCATATAGAAATTTTAAAAGAAAATTTTTCTATTTTTCTGTATTTTAGAAAATTCATCATACAAGAATTAGGACCTTGCTATACCAATAATTTTTAAAATATCTTTGAAATAGTAAATTTTTAAAAAATATATAAAAATTGATTTCTTGTTAGTTCTCACTATGGAATTGAAAGGTCGGAATGATCATTTGAAATTTGATATTTGAGAACGATCATCCAATCCGTTCCGCATCGGACACTAACAATTTTTCGTTGATAATAGTAGACGACTAGACGTAACGTACCATTTTATTTGGAAAAGCAAGTACATTTTTGACGATGACATAGTAATTATAATAACAAGCACAAGATATCAATTTACAAATTACAAGGACACGGCATAATATCATTTTTTAGGAGGTTTCGAGGCTCGTACAAAATTAAAGCAGGCAGCTCTGATTAATATCATTATTTAGATTCCGTAGGAAAGATTCTTCCTTTATTTATTCTTCTTTTTTTTTTTTCTAAAGTGCATTTCCGTGGGAAAGATTCTACAGTCTTTAAGACTGCTTCCGTGTGTGCAGCAGTGAGCACTGACCGAATTTTTTTATTAAGAATAATTATTGTAATTAAATAAATTTTTATAGTAAATCGAAAAAATATTTAATAATAGTAATAATTTTGGGCCGCCAATAGATATAAATCATCATTGATAATGGCGATTCCAGACTTTTTTTTCGCCGGCATTAAAAACTAGTTTGTTTTTTTTATTAATATTTTTGCATTTTAGTCCTCATAACTTTTATTATTACAAAATAAATATTTCATGATTATAAATTACATATAAATTAAATATGTATTATAAAAATATAAGAATATATGTATATTATACACGTAATATACATGTTGTTATGTATTAGTATAGCACTTATTAATACATATATATTATACAGTTTATAAATACAAAAATTTTAATATGTGTAATAATATGATTCGAATAAAGTTGTAAAGAAAAAAAATAGAAAAACTAAGGTCATCGGAAAAAAAATATTTATTTTATGGAATTTATTCGCTGATAACTCTAACTTTATCATTTTGATGAAATTGTCCAATTAAATATATTATTTTTATTATGTACATTACATATACATACATATATAAAAGTATAAGTATACATGTAAATTATACGTGTTATATATATTATTGTATATGTGTATAACGCTTATTTATACATATATGTATAATACTTTCATTCCTATTTAGTTATATATATATATATATATATTTGTATGTATATTTAATGTATATACACTTTTTATGTATTAGTATAGCATAATTTTTTATGATGTTAGCACGCGGCAAATGCGCCCAAACAGTTTAAAATAGTTCAATTTCAGCCTCTGGACCTGTTGGATGGTTTGGATAGTTTTTTGTTGGATGGTGCATATAAGACCTGATAAAAAAAAAGACATTCACATACGCCTAGATCTGGATTCTAGAACAGAGAAATATGGGCCTTCCATTTTATATGATGCGGCTAAAATCGAAAAATTTAAAATAAAAATAATATTAAATTGATATAATATATTAAAAATAATATCAATATAATAATATTTTTTTAAAATAGTATCACAAAATCAGAATCTGGGATTCCGACCGCAATTACGGAATCCCGAATTTCGATCTTAGCTAAGATCGGACTCCCGGATTCCGATTTTAGCTTTAAATATTAGAAATAATATTTAAAATAATATTTAATTAATTTTTTTAATTAAATATAAATTTAATTAATTTATTTAATTAAATATAAATTTAATTAATTTATTTAATTAAATATAAATTTAATTAAAATATAAATAATTAATTTATTTAATTAAAAAATGAATAATTAAGTTATAAATTTTTAATTAATTTACATTAAAATTATGAATTTTTAAACAACCATTTGATCTGCGTCTCGGCTGTCGTCATCTGTATAGCCAATAAAAGACCCGGGAGTTTGTTGTACGAATCTTCCCACGATCCGAAAAGATGTTCGATTGCTCTCTCTCTCGCCCATGCCAAATCTTATTATAAGTGGGCACCACATTCGGGTATTCTTTCTCCAATAGAGATTTCACGCCCGGTAAGGAAATACTGACATTTCTCTTTACTGTATTTCTGATACAGTTGGCAATAATTTCAGCCGTTAGATTATCATGCGTGAAGTCTCCTGCCCTTCTCACGCATGTAGGGGTCTACAAAAAAAACCGTGAATCCGTTCAATCCGTTCAACCCACCCGACCCAAACCGTTTTCTACCGGGTTAGCATGATGTTGGGTGAGGTACGGGTTCTAAGTTTGACAAACCCGATATTTCGGGTTGGGTTACGGATTTTGTACTAGTAAATCCGTGTATAGTTCAACCCACCCGTTTATCATTATTTATTCCTCTTTGTCTCACTTTTTCTCATGTCCTTACTCAAATATCTCTTATTTCATGAAGTTTCGATGTCCTCCATAGGCATGCACGTCCTCTATTCCTCTCACAATGACTCGAAAGTTGAAAGATGATTCAAATGCATCTCTAATTTGACTCGAACTAAATTGTAATAGCCAAAAAATGATTTTTATATGTATTAAATAAATTAATTAAATTTATATTTAATTAAATAAATTAATTAAATATTATTTTTAAATATTAGAAATAATATTTAAATGAGTAGTTAGCTAAGATCGGAATCCAGATCGGTATCCGAAATTCCGTAATTGCGATTTGATTCCGATCTTGTGATACTATTTAAAAATATTATTATATTAATATTATTTTTAATATATTATATTAATTTAATAGTATTTTTAAATTTTTCGGCAGCTAAAAGGCCCAATTTGGGCCTTCCATTTTGTACTCCCCGGCCCCGGACACTCGGGAAATACTAAGGTCACGCCTAAATTTGCGAAACACTCCAAAATTTATTGAATTACCCAAAATACCCTGAGGTTTTCTCTCGGCACGCTCCCTGTCCGTCTTTCGGATTGGCCTGACCTCTCTCCGCCTCCGGCTACCCACTGTCTTCATTTTTTTCCCCCTTCTATTTCCTCTTGCTGTCTTGCACATGCACACGCCGGAGAACGGGAGAAGAGGTTTACAATCGGAGAAGCCGAAACTGACGACAGGTAACCAGAGAAATTGTGAGGGTGTTTTAGTCAATCCAAAAAACTAGGAGTGTTTTGCAAATTCGGGGCGTGTTGTCTGAGTCTCTCGTTCTCTCATCTTTTTTAATTTCCCACTCGCGTCTTTCAATTAACGAAACATTCTCCAAAACCCTACTCCACTCCAAGCTCTTTCAATGGCGAACGATGTCGACATGACTGGCTGGTCGGAGCTTCTCCACACCTCTACCAAGCTGCTCGAGCAAGCTTCCCCCTCCACGCATTTTACCCCTCTCCAGGTCTCCTTCCCCTACTCTATTCATTTTCTTATGCTCTCGCTTTCTCTTTTGCTTGTTTCATCTTCGATTTTAGCGTTGATTGGTTGGCTTGTGTTTGTTTCCCATTCCATTCCAGAGGAGCTTGGATCAATTGGAGACGCTCTCTACCAAGCTCAAGGCCAAAACCCTACGTGCCGAGGCCCCTTCTCAGTCTATCTCTGCTACTAGGTTCTCTATCTCTCTCTTTCTCCATCAGAGCAATGAGAATGCTTCTTATCAAGTCTTGTATTAGCTCTATCATTTATTGGAAGATCAAATTTACCGTCCTTTCACCTTGCATTGTTTCAAATGGTCAAAATAAACGTAACTTCTGTGCTCTTCTATTTAATTTCTTAACACACGGTAACCTAGTTCTTACATTTTATATTAACTGCTTTTCCTAATATTTATAGGGTTTTCACTATAAAAATATGGGTAAATTGGTGGTTTGCCTTGGTAATGATATAAGGTGTACAGTTTTCATTTTGATCATTCCAGACACTATAAGCAGTTCAAAATTTGAATTTTTGATCAGATTACTTGCACGTGAAGGGATAAATGCGGAGCAGCTTGCTAGAGATCTCAAGTCCTTTGAGCTTAAGGTAATAGATTCATATGCTCCTTGTTTCATCTTTTGACTTATTTTAAGTTTGATTGTAGGCTTTGTGTTTGTGGTCTTTGAATAACACGTTATACAATTGATTCTTCTTACAGACAACCTTTGAAGATGTTTTTCCTTCTGAAGCAGCTACTCTGGAGGAGTATCTACAGCAGGTATGTACGTCGGTCTTACCAAGTTTTATTTATTTTTTTCTTTTTTTTTTGGGTTCTTCATGTTTTGTTGCAAAATGATGCCGAATGTTTATTCATATTCACCAGAAAACTCTTTAGTACTTTGTCATTCAGAAAATGCATTCATTGTTAAATGCATAAAGTATAATTTGAGAGAGCATTTGTATCTGGAGTTGTTTCATTTTCTATTCACAAACTCATTATCTAATTTGTTTTTCTATTACTATTAATAGTGCAAATCTCTAGTGCTTCGGTGAACTGGCTGAAAGAACTAGAAAGAGAAAAAGGAATTGGACTGGATGAATTCAGTCAAGGGGATATTTACTGTGATATGATGACTAAATAAGTTGAAGTATTATTGAATTAGAAATTAAGCACTAAGTCGTAATTTTGTTCAGTTTCAGCAGCTTATTAATTATAGATGAAATCGGGGTTGTGGGGGTGTATCAAAGTACAATTATGCATATCTTTTGCAGACAAGAAAAAAAAAGCGATGGCGAGATAGATGAAGATGTTAGTCACAGGATAAGAGCGGGGTGGGTGAAATGGCGACAAGCATCAAGCTCCCTATGCGATAAGAAAGTCCCGCAGAAGCTAAAAGGCAAGTTCTACAGGACAGCGATTAGACCTACGATGTTGTATGGCGCAGAATGTTGGGCTACTAAAAGACGACATGTCCAGAAGATGAGTGTAGCTGAGATGCGTATGTTGAGGTGGATTTGCGGTCACACGAGGAAAGATCGGATTAGAAATGATGACATACGAGATATGGTTGGGGTCGCACCAATAGAGGAGAAGTTGATCCAACATCGTTTGAGATGGTTTGGACATATCCAACGCAGACCTCCAGAGGCACCGGTACGTATCGGAATTCTTAATCATTTCGAGAACACCCGGAGGGGGAGAGGGAGACCAAGATTGACATGGGAAGAAGCGGTGAAAAGAGACCTTAAAGAATGGAACGTCTCCAAGGAGTTGGCGATCGATAGGAGCGCTTGGAAGTTAGCAATTCATGTACCGGAGCCATGACGTAGGAACTTAGGGGTAGGAGCGATGCCATAGGTTTGTAGGTCCCTCTATTAGGTCACGGTCGAGGTCTAGGTTTCTACTATTACTATTATTATTAGAGATATTATTATTAGTATGGCTAGTCTTACTATTAGTATTTTTTATGTTTTGTATTTTTTTTTTGTTCTTGGATGTGTTCTCTTGTTGGGTTCTTTCTAGCCTACCCCAACTTGTTTGGGACAAAAGGCTTAGTTGTTGTTGTTGTTGTTGTTGTTGTTCTGTCTCCTATTTTTCTGTATTTTGAAAGTCCCCCCCTGCATGATAGTAGGATTGTCTAGTCACCCAAGCACAGTGATTGGCTTCATATTTATATATTTGTGCCTAGCATTTGTAAGGTAAGTTGTTGAATATGTATGCGTATCATCTGCTTTCAGCTCCATGAAATGGCAATTGTTTCTTCGATCCAAGAAGCTCAGAAGGACAACCTTAGAAGCTTCAATGATCACATGATGCGTGTTTTGGAGGTGACTTCTTGATTCATTAATTTTCAACTGTTTATTTGATCCTATTCTTGATTTCACTGGGCAGTTTCAAATCCAGAGATGGCTATTGAATTTTATGTCACCAGTCCCCAATTCTTTTATTAAGGGGCTGAAGAGTTTGTACAGAAGAGAAAAAGAAAGAGAAAGATGCAAGCCCAAGTCCATATATACATCCAAAAACTATCACAAAACACCAAATCCTGCATATAGTGTTTGGCTCAGTGGCTTCTCAGCTTGTACCAGATTCTCATATAGTTCTTCACCATTACTATCCTTGATCTGCACCATCTCTTCCTCCAGGAACAAAAGTGATTTCTTCTTCTCTTGTCAAGAAGATGAATTGGAATAGTATTGTCAGTAGCAAGGATTTGTTTTTATTTTACTTTACTTTTTATGTAACCCTGCCTCAAAAGGCATCTTATTGTGGTTCAACCAAGCATAAAAATTCCTCCACCAATGGTAGATAAACCTGTGTTTTATGTTTAGAGAACCCTAGCTCGCAGTTTTCCTTGTCTGTATATGCTCTAAGTTCTGAGGTAAATTGAAATGACTAGAATTTGCTAAAATGCATCAAACGTGGTTTGGCTAGATTTAAAGTGATAATACTTTGTATTAAATCTTGAAACCTTGGCCCAACCCCAATGAGCTTTCCCATATCAAATTAGATGTTGGATTTTCTGGTTAGCAGGAGCTACCTAGTTAGAGAATTGTGTGGCTTAATTTATGAAATGCTGCAAAAAAGCAATTTAGCCATATGGTTACATATGCTCTTTAATCTTTGCATGTTATCAGCAGATAAGCCCAAAGAAATGTTTACTGTTAATCCAAATGTGGGCAAACCTTTGGTGTGGATTTCAATAAATGATGGGTGTCAATACCTTTACGGTAATATAATAATTGCTACAATTTTTTTACAGGATGACTGGAATAAGGAAAAGAGGGATTTCTTACAAAGTCTTAGTAGACTTTCTACACTGCCTCGAAGAAGTAGCAGCCTTGGTGGAACTGGCTTTTCCCGTCCTGCAGTGATGTCACCTCAGGTCTCAACCCCTCAATTGTCAACAGGTGCTTCTGCAATGGCAATTGTACCAGCTTCTGACGAGACTGTAACTGAGAAGAAAGCTTCGGCTTATGCTGAAATTGTCAGGCACCTCAACGAAGTTAGATCCTGTCGGCTTCCATTTAAGGTTATTAGTTAGGATTAAGTTATTCAGTTTGCATTAGTCTCCTTTTTCTAGTTTAGCTTTCTGGTGCTTGGTGCTTAATGGTGGAGTTAGGATTTAGTTTGAGGTTTCATGGTAGTCTTTGGTATGAATAAGAAGGCTAAATTTAGAAGCATTTGTATGATGTTATGAAGCATATAAGTTTGGCAGTTTGACTTAATGGGATTAAAGGAACTTGCCATTTTTTATTTTAAGCTGGCTACTGCTTTGCGAGCTGCTTATGAAGGCTTGGGGGCTGACAGCTCTGGTGGAAAATCAGTCAACATGCAAAAAATATGGCATCTCATCCAGGTAGGAACTTCCCCACAAATGGCCCAAAATTGTGTTGTATTATTTGCATAAAGCAAATAAGAATCTTGATTTATGTTTATTTTTGGCGAATAAAAAATAGGCATTGGTTGGCGAGGATATGACAACTCCTCGAAGCACGTCTAGAAGAATGTCACTGGTAATAGGAGCAAGGAGACACCTTGAGTGGGGCCACGAGAAGTACATCATGGATACCATACAAAGCCATGCCACAGTGGTTGGTACCATCTCAGTATATTATGAGCTCTTTACCTTTGTTTCTGAACTTGTCGCTGTGTGAGTTGATTACAAGATGTTTTATTGTAGGCTACTCTTGGTGGCTCTGTAGGCAATATTCAAAAGATTCAAGCATTCCTTCGGGTAAGCCCTTTTCTTATTTATGTGTTTGTTTATTTTGATTTTTTTTCTTCTTATGAAGGAATTTCTTAATGTGATAATAAATAGGTACGTTTGAGAGATCATGGTGTGCTTGATTTTGATGCAACGGATATGCGTAGGCAGCCTCCAGTCGATACAACATGGCAGCAGGTTTGTTTTCCTTCTATATCCTCTTATTTTTGCATTGCTCGTCTTCTTAATATCTTTTACAGATTTCCATTTTCATCCATGATGCAGATCTATTACTGTTTAAGAACTGGTTATTATGATGAAGCAAAAAAAGTTGCTCAATCTTCCCGTGCTGCTCACCAGTTTGCACCTCAGGTATTGCCCTATTCAACTAGAACAAAATATCAAGAGTCAGATAATGTAATACTATTATTATTTTATGTATTATTTTGTTCTTGGATGTTTTCTCTTGTTGGGTTTCTTTTCTAGCCTACCCCAACTTGTTTGGGACAAAAGGCTTAGTTGTTGTTGTTACTTTTGAGGTTCGGGGTGCCATTGCTAGCCTACTCCAACTTGTTTGGGACAAAGGCTTTGAATTTGATTTTTATTGATTTATTTTGAGCATATACAGCTTACTGAGTGGATTGTTGCCGGGGGCAATGTGTCATCAGAGACTGCTATCAGTGCCTCAGAAGAGTGTGAAAAAATGCTGAGAATGACTGACAGAGCAGGCCGTCCCTCCTACGACCGAAAAAAGCTCATCCTATACGCAATCGTGTCTGGCTCTCGCCGTCACATTGAGCGAATGCTTCGTGACCTACCAAATCTCTTCACCACCATAGAAGACTTTCTTTGGTTCAAACTGTCTGCGGTGCGAGACCCACCTAGCAGTGCATCCTCCTCTCTATTTTCCACCGAGGGCCTTGTTCCGTACACTCTAGAGGACTTGCAAAGTTATTTGAACAAGTTTGAACCAGCATACTATACAAAGAATGGTCGGGACCCACTTGTGTACCCATATGTCTTGCTTCTGAGTGTGCAGTCTCTGCCGGCAATATTGTACCTCTCAAAAGAAGGAGAAGAGGGTGTTAGCATAGATGCAGTGCATATTGCAATTTGTTTAGCAGATCGTGGGGTCCTAGAAGGTTTTGGGAGTGGCCAGAAGGCTGGCGTTCTGATGGACGCATGTGCTGAGGTGGCTGGTGTCATAAGGCAATATGGTTCTGTATACTTACGCAATGGTAATGTAATTAACCTAAGAACTTTTGACGCATATACATAATCATTCAGGAAAAAGTGAAATCAATTTAGAATAACAATAAGAAAAACAAAAATACCATCACTACTGCTTTAGAATACTCTTGAGAACCTACTGTGTGCCTTATTTGTGACTAACTAGCAACTTCTTCTGCATTTGCTAATGCAGTATTGTAATCAGGTGGTCATAATTATAATCATCAAAGCTACATGTCTGGTCCAACTATCTCATTGCAGTACATGTTAATAAAATACAGTACCAGATATTGCCAACACAATTATCTTTAAGTACTGAAAAATTTCTTTTAGTAAATATCATCATGTTCCAGAACTGGTTAAACATGAAAGGAAAAATAACTGTTAACACCTGTTTTATGCTCACCAGGTAATCTTGAATTGGCACTGGAGTACTATGTACAAGCAGCATCTGCAATTGGAGGAGGTGAAGCTTCATGGATTGGGAACGGCACTGTTGAGCAGCAGCGGCAGAGAAATATTATGCTGAGGCAACTTCTGACAGAGATACTATTAAGAGAAGGTGGCATTGACCTCCTGCTTGGTTTGCGAGGTACTGGAGAGGAGGGGGAGCTGAGCAAGTACATGACTGACTTGAGGGCTCGGCAGCAGTTCTTGGTTGAAGCTGCACGTCACTGTCAGGAAAGTGGGCTTTATGACAAGGTTGGTTTATCAACTATGAAGTTGCACCTTATTTCGGATGAAATGAACAATTTCTGAATTATCTTGTGTATCCAGAATTATATGAATGTTTCTTATCTTTTGGATTTTGAGGTGTATATATATATATATATATAATTATATATATATATAATTATATATATATATAGAGTTTAGCTACGGTGAGTCGCGACTCACGGACCCTCCGGTGAGTCGTGACCAATACTCCTAGATCTAGATCAAAATGACCGATCCAAACCGTCCAATATGATCTCCCTATTGAAATCTCCGTGCAAACCAAATTTTTTATTTTTTTCGAAATTTTTAAGTATTTTTTTCGGATTTTTAAAAACTGATGTTTTTGAATGGTTCATAACCAATTAGATTTACGATTTTCTAAAATTTAAAAAAAAATACTTAAAAATTTCGAAAAAATGAAAAATTTGGTCCACATGGAGATTTCAATAGGGAGATCATATTGGACGGTTTGGATCGGTCACTTTGATCTAGATCTAGGAGTATTGGTCGCGACTCACCGTAGCTAAACTCTATATATATATATATATATATTTGTATTTCTACAGCTCTTTTAAGATGGTTAGAAGATTCTAAGTAGCATAGATAATTAACTGTTCAAAAGGAAACTTTAAGGCAAATCTTATGAGGAATTTTGCTGTATAGATTTAACCAGGATGCAAAAAAAAAAAAAAAAAACGAAATACAAAGAGAACCTGTTTGTCAGTAAAGGAATGTTGGTAACCTCAGCTTCTGTTGCACCTATTGCAGTCGGTGGAGATACATAAGAGGGTGGGGGCTTTTGGTATGGCACTGGAGACAATAAATAAGTGTCTATCTGATGCTATTTGTGCCATGGCACGCGGTAGGCTCGACAGCAACAGCCAAGCTACCAGTCTTGTTCGTTCTAGCGATGATGTTTTGGAGGCTTCTAGAAACTATCCCCAAACCAGGTCTGATGTTTATTTATTTATTTGCGTAGTTGGTTGATTGCTTTGACTCATGTTTTGCTTCTCTTCAGATTGCCATGGTTACGATATTTCCATCTAAATCTGATTTCAGTTTTTTCTTTATCTGTTTCATATCAAGTGTTGTTCTTTTACATGGTAGATTAGAGCAAATTTTAGATACAAATAACTCGGTATCCAACTGAAAGCAATTGAGTGCAAACATCGAAGTGCTGGTTTTGGGATACATTTTGGAAATCGAACTGCTTTCCCCTTCTTTCTAGCACAGTTTGGTGATGAGAACCCCTGCTATGAACATTATAAAATGGGTCACTGATATTATTTTGGCAACATATTACTATTTAGTGAGCAAGATAAGGAGCTCCTGATTGAACAGCAAACAGTACTAAGGCAACTTGAATCAATCCTCTCGATACTTACATTAGCCCGAGCAGGACATCACGTGGAGGCCTTGAGAGAAATTGTCAACATAAAGTTCCTTCCTCTGGATCCACGCTCTCCAAATGTCTCGTCTGATGTGGTAAGGAACCTGAACCCCCATGTTCAGGCATGTGTGCCAGATCTCCTAAGAGGTGCACTCACTTGCCTAGATAATGTTGGAGATGCTGATGGGACCCTACGTGCTCTTAAATCTAAGGTTTGCTATCTGTCTTAATATTTTTGTACATGCCTTGTGAATTCAGCTAATCAATGGGGATAAATTGAGGTTCTGTCAGCCTTGTTGGGGGATCTTTTTAAAAAAAAGCTGTTGATGGCCACAGTCTATTCGAGTTCAATGATACTTGGTTGAGTATGCTGCTCTTCATATTTCTTTTTGCAGAATTATAGAAATTTTAGTTGTATTGTTCTACTTCATTCATCTCTTCCAATAATCTGATGTAATTTTTTTTATTGTTTGTGCTGGCAGATAGCAAGCATTGTAGCTAACAATATGAGCATGAATTGGCCACAGGATTTGTATGAGAAGGTTGCCCGAAGCATATGACAGACCATTTTTTTTTTTAAAAAGAAAAGTAACTAATGTCAGTATGTTTTCATGGTATCTTACCAGCTTTCCTGAGTTTTTCTTGTAATGGTGTTTTAGCACTTCATACTTGTAACTTCTAAAATTGATATTATCTAGAGTAGACAGCTAGTTGTGGCAGTACTCTTTTCCCTGATACAAAGTGAGTTGGTTATAGTTATAATGATCCTGCTTCTTGCAAGTAGCACATACAAACAGTTTTAACAAGCATAGACGCAACTGATATGCCAATCCAACTGGAGCTTCTCGCTTCAGTTCAAGCCATCAGGTCCCCCTTCGGTACGCAAACAATGACTAGAGCTTTCCCGCAAGAAAAGAAAACCTCACCTAATCAAACAATGTTGTTCCCCCAGCATTTATATATACATATCCACCTTCTATTAGAACTAGTTAGATAGATATTAATAGCATTTCATAAAAATTTTATAGCTTACAATTACAATTTGAAACTATAGTAAGACATTGAGTTGCTTTGAGCCCTACATAGCAACAACAATGAAAAATTAGTAAAGGGAACGGACGCAAACATGCGAAATAAATAATAATAATAATAATAAATAAATAATGAAAAAAGGGAAGAAAACGCGCGCGCACAAACTTGGTTGAAGTTAATACTAATTTAATATTCTTAAGTAATTTGGGTAAAAAGTCCCGACCCTTTTTATAAACTTCATATCTAAGATTATTGTCAGTTATTTAAAATTTAATTCGTTTGATCGGGTTTACCCAAGTACATTATGTATGCTAAAGTATAAAATAAAATTATTGAATGACATACAACTCGGTAGGCACTAAATAAAAGTACTTAATTTCTTTGACCATCTCTATAAGTATAACCTGTCCCCGAGACAAAAACTGAATGTCAAAATACGAACAAAACAATAGCTCCATTTAAGAAAAGATTGGAGAGAAAAAAAAAAAGAAAAAAAAGATCTCACTCATCATCTAACCTCCTTAATCTTCTGTAGCATGTAACCAACTGTTGCTAAACTATGTTAAATAATAACTATCCTACCCTTGACTAGGTTTGAAATAGGGATACACAGTAAAAATTGTCTGTAATGTGCTAAGACCCAGCAAAATCATTGCTGCTACAACTGAGATAACAGCCCAGGGACTACTGAAGTAGTCATGAAGCAACCTAGCCCAGCTTCTGTTCCAATTTGAATCATGGTGCTGTTGAATACTGGTAAATAAGTCAGCAAAATAGTGATTGCCATAGTCAAATGATGCGCCATCGCCGAGACTGTTGAAGAAGATTGCAGCCTCTTGGTGGCTCGAGAGCATGTTGTGGATGACACCAAACCGTTGGAGCAGCGCCACATCCTCTTTCGTGTTGATTAGTGAATCCATCAGTGCCACGTAGCTAGTCACAATTTGACCGCCCTCAGCTTTATGTTTTTCTAGTGCAATTAGGTTTGTGAAAAGAGTCTTTTGGTTGGAATCGATCTTCAATGGAGGTATTTGTAAGACTCCTCTCTCGAATGTCACATCAAACAAATCCTCAGGCGTCCGTTTCTTTGTAAATTTGACAGCCGTCTCGTACAGATCGGTGGCACATGGGACCTGACGTGGTGGCCTTGTTACATACATTTGGTTTGTCCTGGGAGTTATCCAATGCATCAGTCGTCTTTTCCAAAGACCTGGTGAGTCTGGAGTGGCGTGACTGTTTTGCAAGTGCCGGGTAGGCACAATAAAATAGTGGTAGAGATCAAGGAGATGGTTGATCGTTTCAGGCCAAGTCATTTTCCGAGCTGGTTGTGATGGTTGTTCATCAGTCAAAAACCCCGCTAAGCGACTCAGAAAGACATCTCGGTTGTAAGATGTCTCTCCTTGTACAATTTTGTGCAACTTCTCGATGACAAAGAATGGGATTTGATTTTCAAACAGGAGCAAGTCAGATATTATGGTTGATGGACCCCAACCCTCTTTGAAGAGGGAATCCGGGTTGTCGCAAAGCCACTTGTAGAATAATTCAAGGATAAAACAACCATCAAACAAAAGCATTTGAACAAACTCATCTGATCCGAGGTCAACACACTCACTATAGCACTGGCGTGCCCGATCCTCTAGGCTCTTAACAGATCTGACATAGGACTCCACATCAGACTCTGTGTTTCGGCCTAGGAAACTTCGAAAGAGGCGCCATTTCTGGTCTTCGATTGATTTAAGCCTCTTTCTCCGATGATCGTTGTAGTAAGGCCCGATAGACACCATGCGTGGCTCATAGAGGTCCTTGTTGCTCTCGCGAACATTGGTGGGGATGCGAAAAATGGTGAAGGACCCACTTATGTAGTCCATCCAACATAGGTCCTCTTGTAGCCTCTGTTTGAGTGTAATTCCCAAGGAGGCTTCCCTTTCCATTGCTCCAAACTCCTCCAAGATTAGAGCTACGTTTTCTCCCCTTTTCTCTTGGATCATACTACCTCTATCTATCCCCATTTAAATTAGCACTTGTTGTTGTTGTTGTTGTTGACCAAGAGGCAAAGTTCAAGCGTCATGATCCGAAAATGGTATTAAAAAAATACATCAATTGTAATAAAAATATATATCGATATATGATCTTACAAGGGATATATATAGTCCTCATCCAATCATATAGATCGAAAGACAAGTATATATCCAATGATTAGAGACCTAAAAGTAACAACCGAATTTCTATGCTTTGCATAAACGTTCTAGTATTTCTGTTCGGTACGACATGCCTAGTTGTGTTTCACCAATAATCTCCACGACGGCTGCTTATGCAGGAACAATCAGAGGTGTTTCTTTCTATAATTGTTTTCACATTATTATCCTATATACTAACGTCTGTGAACATTTTTGCGTAATGAAACTTATTGCATGATGTGCAATAAATAAATAATTTTCTTTATTTCAACATTAATCCTCTGTAAACGTTTTGGTTTATTTCAGTTACCAAAAAACAAAGAACTTATGTCAGTAAATAAATTAATAATAAATAAATAATTTACTAGACGGAAACAACGTACTTCCGCAGTTCCGCACAAGACGCGTCCTGATGAAGCATATTCAGCAATAGTTTAGGTGAGTAAATGAGTACAAATCTTGGGGAGACTAAACTGAAAATTCACTCTTGAACCTGGAGCATGTTGGAGGTCAGATTTTGGATCACCTTATAAGGCTTATGTGAACTGTTCCAATAGTTTTTTCTTATTAAAAGCTGAACTCTAGGAGCAGAAACTTATTATGACAACGTACCACCTGTCCGTCTAAACGGCTAACCTAAACCTTAGTTTATGCAATTATGCCTCTGGGCATGGCCTTGAAAAACGAAAAAAAAAAGAAAATAATTAATAAACCCAGCTTTGTCGGTTGTATTTTTTTTAGTTATAGTGAAGTTAAATTTTTAAGGAAAAATTGGATATAACCTCCTCAAATTTTCTCTATTTAGAAATAGCATATTGAGACATAAACCCTTTTGATTAATTTTAATTAAGTTTTAAATAACAAAAATAAGATTTATAAAATTAAGACAAAAAATATCCCTCATCCCTTCCCAGCCCAAGGTCCTTTCATCTTTTTGCTCTGACGACATCAATTTCTTTTACAGTTTCTTTTTTTTTTCTCAAAATCCTTGACCAGTTCAAACATGTTCTCTCATTTCTCTCTCTTTCACTGTTATCTCCATGAGGTATGAGAACTTATTGGAGTTTTTTTTTTTTTTTTCTTTCTTCGTAGAACCCCATTGTGAATTTGTTTGGGACCAAGATGCACCATATCCAGAACATGCTATCAGAAATGAATTGTTCTTAAATAGTCTTCTTTGGTTTTTTATGTTTATATTTTTTTTGCCTTTCAATAAGATCTCCTTATTTTCTTTAGTTAGAAATTTTTTTGGGATAGTCGGGCAGGGCCTGCCCCAAACAAAAGGGGAAAAAATCAAAACAAAGAAGAACAAGCTAGGAGAACAACGTTAGAAGAGGAGCTAGGACTTTAGCAAGTGTGCGAAAAATAACTTTGCTTGTGAAACAACCCAATCTGCTAACCGCAACCATGCACATGGCAATCGTATTGAAATTTTCCTTAATACTGGTTATAAATCTTAATCCGAATTTAATTAGAAATCTTTTCTTAATTCCTATACTCAACTATACTCCAAATGGTATTTTGTCTTAATTTTATAAATTTGAATTTTATTATTTAAAACTTAATTAAAATTAATCAAAAGATTTATATCCCAATCTGTTATGATTATAAGGGATTAGGGGTTATATCCAAATTCAAAGATTGGAGGAGTTGTTTCCAAATAGAGAAGATTTGAGGGGAATATATCCAATTTTTACAAATTTGTAAATTTCTATCGGGGGTTAATATAGTATATAGTAGAATAACTAAAGCATATTCCGGAAAGTGATTAGAGCGTCTCAAAATGAATTGTTACCATAACTCTTGCCGGTCTTACATATAATTCAATAATGTTGATCATTCTATCCAGCTTAACCTGCACAATCAATTATACCAGTTTATTATTTTATTCATGATTAATTACATTATTGAGATAAAAATATTAATTATAGTTCGGTTCCACGTAATCCCAAGAATTATGAGAATTAACATGCTTACATATTGAAACCATTTTCTAATTAGATACGAAAGAAAACGTAGGTGAAAAGCTTACCAGTTTTCATTAGAAAAAATAGATTCAATAATTACTGATTGTGCTGTTCGCTCCTAATTTGTATAACAAGTAAAATCAATACTTGAAACAGGCATAAATGATGGCGATAATATTCCATGTCTTGTACCAAAGACAGTTAGACAGTTTCCTTATCTCCTAATTGCGGTCTCTCCCAGTCTCCCTTCCTTGATTAAATATTTCTTTAATCTTCATCATCAATTAATAAAAGACCGAGAGTCTAAAAGATAACAGAAAGAGAAGAGAAAGACAAAGGATAAAATTGAGCTTTATTGAATGAAACGTGTATTGTTTTACAATTACAATCTACTTCTATATATATCACTCAGAGTATATGCTAACTACTAGAAAATATCTCCCTCCTAGAGTCACAACGACTCAGTTACAACAATTCAAGAGATAACAGAAATTGTGCTGTGCTGGCAGCAGCTGATTGAATGTGGCAAGAACAGTGTGACTAATCTTGTTGCTTATCACACCCCCCTCAAGCCAATGTGTTAGGAAACACATTGAGCTTGGATCTCAAGTGCTGAAAACGAGGCAAAGGCAAAGGTTTTGTCATGATGTCTCCAATTTGATCTGCAGAGCATAAAAAACGAACCAGTAGTTCTTTAGACAGTACCCTTTCTCTCACCAGATGATAGTCTATCTCTATGTGTTTAGTTCTTGCATGAAACATTGGGTTTGACGCCAGGAAAGTAGCACCTATATTATCACACCACAACACAGGAGGAGAGGTCAAAGGAATATGTAGTTCCTTGAGTAAAAATTGTAGCCACATGATTTCTGTACAAGTCAGTGCCAAACTTCGATATTCTGCTTCAGTGCTTGACCTAGAAACAGTTGGTTGTTTCTTAGCACACCAGGAGATGAGATTGCAGCCTAGAAACACACAGAAACCAGAAGTTGACCTCCTATCATCAATACAACCAGCCCAGTCAACATCACTGTAGGCATGGATTGTTAAAGATGTGTCTGACCTGATTGTCAAGCCAAAATGCAATGTCCCACAGAGATAACGAAGTATTCGTTTTACTGCACTCCAATGATTGATGGATGGCTGATGCATAAACCGAGCAACTTTGTTGACCACAAAAGAAATATCAGGTCTTGTTAAAGTTGCATATTGCAAAGCTCCCACTACACTTCTGTAAAGCTTGGGATTATCAAAGAGAGCATTGTCATGAGAAGACAAGAAAGTACCTGAGGCCATAGGAGTCTCACATGGTTTGGAGTTAAGCATGTTTACTTTGTCAAGAAGATCCATGACATATTTGGTTTGAGTTAGGTGTAAACCCTTATCTGATTTTCTGGCTTCAATGCCAAGAAAATAATGAATCTCCCCAAGATCTTTGATGGCAAACTGTGACTGGAGTTGATGAATGCAAGAAGAGATGGCATTGTTATCACTGCCAGTTACTAGTATATCATCAACATATACTAGAATTATCAGATGATGACCATTTGCATGAGATACAAAAAGAGATGGATCACAATGAGAAGACTTGAAGCCAAATTTAATCAAAGTTCAACTCAATTTTTGAAACCAAGCTCTTGGAGCTTGTTTGAGTCCATACAATGATTTGTGCAGTAAGCACACATGATGAGGTTGAGATTGATCAATGAATCCTGGTGGTTGTGTCATGTAAACAGTTTCAGAGAGATCACCATGAAGAAAAGCATTACTGACATCTAACTGCTTGATCTTCCATTGACAAGAAACAACATGTGAGAGGATCACTCTGATTGTAGATGGCCTGACAACAGGGCTATAAGTGTCCAGAAAATCAATTCCTTCTTCTTGATGGAAACCTTTAGCTACCAATCTGGCTTTGTGACGTTCAATTGAACCATCAGGCTTCCTTTTAATCTTGAATACCCATTTACAACCTATAACCTTTTGGTTGGAAGGAGGTGGTACTAATGTCCAGGTATTCTGGTTAGCCAAAGCAGTCACCTCAGAGGCCATAGCAGCTCTCTATTCTGGTGAATTGCTTGCTTGAAGAAAGGTTTTTGGTTCTGATTCAAGATTGGAGAAGTGAGAGACATACTCATTAAATAATTTGGGCCTTCTGGAGTTATCCTTGGTCCTGGTGATCATGGAGTGACATTGAGTTTTAGTAGAAGTAGGAGGTACAACTTGTTGTGGAGTTGACAGATATAGTTCTTGATGAGTATTTGCTGGAGGAGAAGCAAGTAAAGCAGTTGTTGTGTTATCAGATACAAAGTTATCTGATTCTGACTGAAGAGTTGAAGAAGGAGCTGCAGATACAGCTATAGATTGAGTAACTGAAGGTTGTGAAGAAGAAGCTGGTATTGCATGTGTTGCTGGTACAGCTGCAGGTGCTGATACAGCTGCAGGTGCTGCTACAGGTGGCAGAAGGGCCTGAGATGATGTGTTGCAACTTTGTCTGAATAGATTCAGAATGGTGACCACTTGATTATCAGGTGACTGAGCATCAGAATCAAATTGTTGTTGCGTGAAAGGAAACACGGTTTCATCAAACTGAACATTTCTTGAGACATAGATTTGGTTAGTTGGAATATGTAAACATCGATATCCCTTTTGTGATTTGGCATAACCCAGAAAAACACAGGGTAATGATCTGGGCTCAAGCTTGTGACTATTGTAAGGTCGTGTTAGTGGGAAGCATAGACAACCCAATACACGCAAGAAAGTGTAGTCTGGGTCTTTATTGAAAAGCTTCTGATGTGGAATTAAGCCATTAGTTGGTAGCCTGTTGAGCAAATAAACCACACTGGAAAATATTTCATCCCAGAAGTGCATTGGCAGTGAAGAGTGAGACATAACAGCTAGAGATAACTCAACAATACTTCTGTGTTTCCGTTCAGCTTTACCATTCTGTTGTGGTGTATATGGACAAGAAGTTTGATGTTGAATTTGAGGAAATTGAGTGAGTATTGGTTTATATTCTGAGCCACCATCAGTGCATAGAGTTTTAATTGTAGTATTCAACATGTTCTCAACTTGAGACTTGAAAAGAGAAAAAACTTGAGTGGTTTCACTCTTTTGTTTCATGAAATAAATCCAAACATAATTGGTGAAATCATCTACAAAAGTAATGTAATACTTATAACCAAGAGAAGAAACAAGAGGTGCTGGACCCCACAGATCTGAATGTACCAGTTCTAAAGGAGCAGTAGTACAACTATTGGAAGAAGAAAAAGGGAGTACATGTGCTTTTGCTGCAGCACAATTATTACAAAATGATAGTTTTGTGGAAGTACAAGGTAAACTATAAGACTGAAGAAGATGTAAAGTAGTGGAGTTGGAAGGATGCCCCAATCTAGCATGTCAGATAGAAGCTGAAGTTTTGTTGCCAAGGAAGGCTTGTAAAGGAGGATGCAAACTTAGTAGAAATAAACCATTGTAGCTAGAGAGTTGGTGGAGCTTGATCTTGGTGTGGAGGTCCTTGAAAGTGCAAACAGTGTCAGAAAACTCAATGGATAAAGTTGGGTTATCTAACAACAGTTTTGACAGGCTAATTAAATTTGTGGACAGTTTTGGTACATGTAAAACATCAAGTAGCTGAACAGAAAAATTGAAAATATTGAAGGAGGTTGAACCAACATGTGTTATGTTTAAGCCAGTGCCATTACCAATTTGAAGAGAATCCATACCATGATATGCAAAGAATGATTGCAAATTGTTGAGGTCATTTGTTGCATGGCTATTTGCACCAGAATCAAGAACCCAGTCCGATGAAGAGGCATTGAGAGAAGCTGTTGAAGTAGGCTGTGCATGATATGCTTGAAGCCTGGGATTAGGGACCCATTCAGGATCATGATCATACCTCTTGTAGCAAAGTTTGGCACTGTGACCAAATTTTGTGCAAATCTGGCAAGAAGGTTTGTATTGAGGGGTATTTATGGGTGCAGTATTAGGGTTGTGAGGAAGAGAGGGGTTGGTTGGACGAAATTGAGGTGTGAATATTGGAGGACTAGGCCTGAATTGATTGTTGGGGAATTGATTTGGGTACTGATTTGGTTGAGGAGAAGGAGGTCGGAATCTAGGACCAGTGTTGCCCCTCCCTGCATAGAAGGCATTATGGTTTGTTGCTTGAGTTTTTAGCAAGGCCTCATGGCCAAGAAGGAGACCATGGAGATCAGAAAAGGAGACAGGATCTGATCTACGAGCAGTGGTAACAGCTGCTACAATAGGATTATAATCAGTACCTAAACCATTGATACAGTAAGTTACCAGTTCATCATCAGGCACAGGAGCTCCTATGAATGACAGTTCATCAGCAACTCGCTTCAATTGTTGAAGATAGCGGAGCAAGAGGCTTCTCCTTTCTGTGCAGTCTGGATCTGGCGTTTGAGATCAGTGAGACGAGCTCTAGAAGTGGAGGCATAGTGTTGCTGCAACATCAACCAGAGCTCCTTTGTTGTGGAACATGAGACAACCTGAGCAAGCACAGAATCAGAGAGGGAAGCACGAATCCAGCCGAGAAGAAGCTGATCCTGACGATGTCATGGGAGATAGTCAGGGTTGATCTCGATTTGTCCAGAAGTCGATCGTCTAGTTGGATCAGGAGGTAGAGCATCAAGGAAACGAGCTAAGTCATGGCCATAGATGAGAGGTAGTATTTGTGATTTCCAGGTGAGAAAATTGGAGTCATTTAGCTTGGTTGCGATAGGAAGATTGAGAGAGATGATCGAATCCATGGAGAAATTAGATGGAGACTGAGTAATTGTGGAAGAATTGTTAGGGGAGAGAGGTGGAGGTGGAGGTGGTGGAGGTGGATCTGTCGCCATGGAGGTGGTGGATCTTACTGCTCTGATACCATAAAAGATAACATAAAGAGAAGAGAAAGACAAAGGATAAAATTGAGCTTTATTGAATGAAACGTGTATTGTTTTACAATTACAATCTACTTCTATATATATCACTCAGAGTATATGCTAACTACTAGAAAATATCTCCCTCCTAGAGTCACAACGACTCAGTTACAACAATTCCAGAGATAACAGAAATTGTGCTGTGCTGGCAGCAGCTGATTGAATGTGGCAAGAACAGTGTGACTAATCTTGTTGCTTATCAGAGTCTCATTCCAAATACATTACTGAATGCGACAATTGCTCCTGTTTTCAAGCGTCAAGCGATTGGCTACATAAATGCGCAGATTTTTCAGCTCTTAGTTCTCAGCAAACAAACCAAACTCTTTTACTTTTTTTTTCCCTTTTGGTAATTAAAGCTCAACGTACATTACCACCGGCTAATAGAAATAGAAAGGCCGTCGTCTTGATTTCTATATCTTTTCCAATGGCAGTAGAGATCCCCTTGGAAGTCCTGATAAAGCAACGGCTAGAAGAAGACACATGGTGGATCGAGTATGTGGGGCCGTTCACCATTTTCCGTGTCCCGGCAAACATCCGTGAGGCAAACAGAAGCCTTTACGAGCCACGCATGGTGTCGATCGGTCCCTACTACCATCATCTCAGGAAGGACCGGCTGCGAGCAATGGAGGATCAGAAATGGCGCCTCCTAAGGAGCTTCCTGTGCAGAAACAGCGAGCACCGTGTGGAGGCCTATGTCAAAGCCGTGCGGAGCTTAGAGAAGGATGCGCGGCAATCATACAGCGAGTTCATCTCCCTTGGACAAGACGAGTTTGTTCAGATGTTGCTGCTTGACGGGTGTTTTATTCTCGAGCTTTTCTTCAAGTGGCTCAACGAAGACCCCGACATCTTATTCAAGGAGGGCTGGGGTCCGACTACAATCTTCTCCGACTTGCTATTGTTTGAAAATCAGATCCCTTTTTTCATCATTGAGAAGTTGTACGACATTGTCGTGGCAGGGGAGGCAGGGAGCAGTAGAGATGCATTTTTGAGCCTCCTCGCAAAATTTCTCATGGATGAGGAACCATCGCATCCTTCCTCCGTGACATGGCCCGAAAGAATTCATCATTTGCTTGATCTCCACCACCGGTTTCTCATCGTCCCGAGCCTCTGCCGAGAGGAAAAACACCATGATCCCACTGCATTGCCTCTGTGGAAACAGCGACTTATTCATTGGATTACTCCAAGACCTGATCAACGAGGTGTCAAACGGCCCCCACGGCAGATTCCCTGTGCCACCGAGCTTTACGAGGCCGGTGTAAAATTTAGGAAGAAGCAATCACCTACTAAAAACTTATTTGACGTGAAATTCAGCCAAGGTACTTTGGAAATTCCTCCACTGCAAATCGACTCAAACAAAAAGGCTCTTCTCACAAATCTAGTAGCCCTTGAGAGACACAAAACGTGGGGGGACCAAACCGTCACAAGCTATGTTGCACTCATGGATTCCCTGATCAACACAAAAGAGGACGTGGCACTGCTCCAACACGCCGGCGTCATCCACAACATGTTATCTAGCCACCAGGAGGCTGCAGTTTTCTTCAATCGGCTCGGCGATGGTACAGCGTTTGATACCATGAACCATCATTTCGCAAAACTGTTTCGGAATGTGCAGCTGTACTACGATTCCAACTGGAACCGGAGCTGGGCTCGCTTGATCCATGATTACTTCAATAGCCCCTGGGCCATTATATCGGTGATTGCCGGCATGATTCTTCTTGGCTTAAGTGCTCTTCAGACCTTCTACACGGTTTACCCATACTACCGGCCTAGATCATAGTGCACGGCCACGGCAATAGTATTCAATTCATTATAATAAATTGTGTTTCTTCTTTAAGTTGTCTCGCATTCTTTTATTACTTGCTTGTATAAGAGTGGGGTTTTTTTTTTTTTTTTTTTTTTTTTGAAAGTACGTATAAGAGTGGTTTTAGTTTTTTTTTTTTTTTTTTTTTTGATTTGAAGCCAGTAGGCATAAGAGTGGTTTTAGTTGTCACTTTCGGATGCAGTAGTACTATGGAGGCCGTCGTGAGTCGTCAGATATATTCTGGCTTCTCGCTGGTTGATTGTGACCTTGGAGTAATCAATGATTAATAGCAATCAGTATATATGGTATGGATAATGCTTTCTTTCACCTTATGTTACTAGAAAAATATCTTGCTGAAGGGCTACACCATTATTACCAAAGCACCGTCATATTAAGATCATCTGATCATGCACCTCCTTGTCTCACTGATTAGAGACACCAGTAATCAACCCCATGTGCTCCAACTCTCCAAGCCTTCAAGGCTTCAACAACTATTTTTCTGATTTAATGCCTAATCCCAAGCCGACCGTTTCAATAAATACCCATTTCTGCAATGCTTGGAATTTGAAAAGAAAATATTGCTCCCTTTTTTTTTGCGAAATAATACATATTTCTATTTTATTTCTAATAAAAATCATTTTAATTCTTGTTATACATGTTTTTTTTATTAACGAAATAATTAGACTGTTGTTTCTAAATCTTAGCTGAAATTATCAAAATAAATTTCAGATTTACGTTTGAAAGGACGATTTTATTTTAATAAACTAAATTAGACGTTTTTTTTCCATTTATAAAAAAGTAGGCAAGGTAACAGTTTAAACAAATAAAACAAAGAAACAGGGATGTGCCATAAAATCGGACACATTTGCTAGGTTGAAAATTCCGTTGATTATTATTATTATTATTAGTTTTTTTTTTTTGAAAAGGGGCCATAGGCCGTAGGCAGATTATTATAAACTTGAATGGTGCGGATCTTGTTGTCTCGTAATGTTGAATGACGAGGATTGAGTAATAACAGAAGTGAAGCATATATGAACAATAGCGTAATCATATCTTCTGCCGACCTTAAAAGATCAACAGAGTGCAAATTTATGTTCCAAATCGTCCAATCAATGATGAATGTCTCGTGATTAATATCAGACCTCTCGAGATTCGTGCGGACTGTAAAAATCTGATCATCGAAATTAGATCAGATGGTTTGGATCGAAAGTTAGCACTTTGCTGACTTTTTAATGTCAACAGAGGATTCCCTCGCGAACAATAGTAGCAGATGTACTCAACTCATCCTCTTAAGTTCTATGAAAATTGTTAGATAAGGTTAGGTTCGATAAAAAATCTATCTAGCATGAGTGCAACACGGAAGCAAGGATTTGTGTGCGAATTTAGAACAAGTTTTAGAACAGATTCGTCCTAAAAAGTGCGGTTGGCGTTGACGTGTGCTGGGTGGTGCTCACTCCTCAGTCCGTTAAATTCTTCGATGATAAAAAGATATCTTCAGATTTATTTATTGTTGCGTCAAGCAAATAATAATCGCAAATCCAAAAGCAACCTGATAGTGGTTCCCTCGGCCCAATTGTCCGTAGATTGGCCCATTATTTATTGTCTAATTATGTTTGCCCGAAAAATTTAAAAATAATATTAAATTAATATAATATATTAAAAATAAATATCAATATAATAATATTTTTTTAAATAACATCAGAAAAATTCTCATCCGAAAAAACTTAATTATAACACTTTAAAACCATGTGCCTTGTAATTCTAGATTCCGATCTTATGATACTATTTAAAAAAATATTATTATTTTAATATTATTTTAATATATTATATTAATTTAATATTATTTTTAAATTTTTCGGTATGTTTGCTCAATCTATGTTTTCACCCTGTGCAATCCTGAGTTCCTGACTAGCGCTTTTGCCACAGGTGGACCGTAGACTACAAATCTACAATTATCTGTAAATAGACAATTCTTTTAAAATTAACAAATAATTATTTTTTTATATATTTTGACCGAAGAACAAAATTTATTAATTTTAATCAACAACAACAGAGGGAAAACTGCGGCCTCGCGATCTAAATCTGCTCCTGTATACATCAACATTTTTCACATGCAGGTTTAGAGCTGCTAGCCAATATCCTTATATATTATTTTAAATTAATATTTTCATACACTAGGTCCACGTGACCAAATCTATTGCCAATTTGCCATGCTATATTTTTGAAATATTCTGTAATCGCTCAAAAGACAGAATGGAAGTATTTTGGTACATATGGCCATCAGTATAATTTACTCTAACGCGCGATTAGGGCTGTATACGAGCCGAGTTCGAGCGAGTTGAGCATAACTCGAACTCGAACTCGTTACAACTCGAGTCAACTCGTGACTCGTTCGGGAGGCAGTTCCGAGGCACAATCAATGATTTTCCTGCATAGAGAAACCTGTCAGGGTATAGGAATAAAGGAGCGAAAGCGTGTCCTATTTGCATGGAAAACACTCATTCTGTGTACCTGAAAAATTCTAGAAAAAATGTTTGCTTGGGACACCGGAGGTTTATTAAGAACCGCAATCACATGTAAAGACTTATTATATATGCTAACTTCAAATTCTGTTTTGTGATTATTAATAAGATTTGTTTGTTGCTTGTTAGATACTTACACGTTCCATAGCTCTGATTCGTCGACTATTGAGGCGTTCAGTCGGTTGAGTGCCATGTCTGGTGAAATCAATTCCGGGTCAATACCGGAACAAGAAGTCTTAAATCGGGCGGTTGACAGGCCGGAACATCCAGGAAGAATCAGGGGATATCCTTTATGGACCAAGAAGGAAGATGTGTATAAAAGAAAGACTAGAAAGAATGCGCATGAAGGATGGATGGCACCAGACCAGATTGAAGAATTGATGAGCAGGGTCGCAGCTGAAGCCGCTGAGAAAATCAAAAGGGACTTGATTCACTCTGAGGAGATAATGAATGCGGCGAGACAACAAACTTTTCAGGTAATCCTTTTTTACAATCAAAATTTAATCAAAATGAATGAAAACTATTCTTCATCATCCAGTTGCTTCATAATTTTCAGGACGTGAAACAATGGTTGGCCAGTAGCGGATTGCATATTCAAGCACCACAGCAATTTGTGACGCCGTACCAGCCATTCGTTGAAGCTGAGGTAGACTCAGGAATGCCAAACGAAGAGTTATTCCGAACGGTTGCCTCAAGCTATATGCCTCCGGATCCGAGAAGCGTTGTTCAGGTTCATATTGATCATTTTTCTCTTTTCTCTTTAGATTTATTTTTGGCAGCATTAGGGTTTCTGATTGAACTGAATTTCAGGAAGAAATGTCGTGCGATCTCTTTTCTCTTGATCACAACAACCAGAGGATTAAGGTGGCCGAAGGAAATATTATTCCGAGTGTTGTTGGTCAGATCGTACACGGCGTGCCTCTAACTGATCAACAATTGTATGTCCATCTTCTCCGAGTAGGCGATGAATTTCGTGAATGGCAAGTCCCTGGTAGGTCAGATGAGCTATTAGGAAATAATATAGGGGGCCGATTCCCATAGCCGTCATTTTTGGTGGACATAGGCCACAAGGTATCGTTTTATTTAATTATGACAATCAGTTTCATACATTTCTCCTAATGACTTATTAATATGATGGCATTGAATGCAGAGTTTGACCAAAAAGAAGCCGGCCAAAAAGAAGCCAAAGGCGAAGGAGGCGGTGAAGAATGTGGAGGAGAGTCCAAAGGTCCCAAGTGCGGGGTCGTTTGTTACTCGTGATCCACTCCCCCCAAAGGATATTATTGACAGGCTGAGCCCATCCGAACAAGCAGTATACAGATTGTTGATGCTCCAACCAGAAGAAGAGAAGAACTTTGAGCTGCCTAATTGCAATCCTTGGGGTACGCACGATGGCGATGTTAAGTTCAACGTTAATGTCGACGATATTGTCGAATGTTTTAAAAGGAAGGAGCTATCTCAATCGATTGTGAAATTTTACTGCTGGTTTGAATTTTTCAACTTTAATGTTTATTTTTTTCTTCATTCAATTCATTCAAAATTGAAATTGTTGAACTTTGATATCCATGTTTGCAGGTTTTGGATGGAAGAACTTTCAACAGGTCAAGAAGAGAATGAGTTCTCCAAGAGCATCACCGTACTGGATCCAGAGTTATTGGCTGAGTGGAAATTCAAACTCGAAGAACTCGGTGCGGTGAATTACCTAACGAGAGCATTCATGGATAATCCATCCTCCTATCTTGTTTTGCCGTATAATCAGCAGTAAGAAATATAACCAATTGTTAGAGATATGTCCTAGAAGCCAATCTTTTTGGCTACTTCTATGGTTTTATGTTATGGATGATTTTATATCATTTGTTCCTTGATTTATGTGTTGACAGTTCATTCAGGTTGAGGATCTGAATTATAGATCACTGTGATTCATTTAGTAGTAAATGACAACAATAAATCTTAAGCGTCCATAATCTTGATAATTAACAAGGAACATTAATTATCAATAAGATTAGTATGCAAGTTAAGTGTTGATTAAGTTCTATAAATCACTGGTTAAGAGTAACCAACTTAATTGCATATGTTTATGTTAATTGAACATAGTACAGGACATGACCCAACGAAATAAATACATGGATTGTGTTTGGGTGTCATTATTTATTTCGTTATGATTTTGATTCTAAGTTTGAGATATTTATCTTTTCCACATGAGGATAGATTCAATAAATATCGTCTACCGCTGATTCCCGATAAGGGCTGCTATACGGACGTTATTTATGTTCTCTTGAATTGTGCGGGGAAAAGCTAAATAGTCAAGAAAACCGTATGTCCCTCATTAATTCACTTAGTGAGTGACGATATCTGTTTGGGCCCCTTGATGGAGATAGATTGTTTGCTAGCAACTGATACAATTATCTCTAGATCAAGAAACGTATAATCTGCAAGAATGACACATTCCTATCTTGGATTATACGATGATATCGTGAGGCATAGGAATCAAAATAGAGATATATTATTATTCTCTTATGCAGGATTGAAATATTGTAGCTGTACACTATTTATGCGAATTGGGAATCATAATGTGTTGCTAGATACCGCTTATGATTATTGGATTTAAATAGCGATTTAACTCCATGTCCAACGTAGCATAAATCCTCAAAGGGTCACACAGAATTGGTGTTTTAACCATGCTTGCATTATTTATTTATTTGCAATAATTGGTATTGCAAAATATGATGAGTTGATTAATTAATTAAATAGCGTTGTAGACCGTTATAATTAATTAAATCAAAGGGATCATATAGAAATAAATTAATGCATTATCTAATCCCTAAATAATTATTATTAAGTTAATAATTATTTATTTTAACACATGTGCATTTTATAGGGCTTTAATTAAATAATTAATTAAAGGCCCAATAGGGATCCAAATTGAGAGCAACAAGAGAGGCCATTTAATGAATGATTAAGTGGACCCATGAGGCAATGCAATTGGCCCATAAAGGCCCTCTTTGTGGCCGGCCAAGCAAGGTGGTAGGTGGGGTGGCAATTTGGTAAATAGTTAGTGTGAGGTAGGTAGGGTTTGCACTCTATATAAGGATGTGGATGGTTGCAAATCCCCCTCTCTCTCTCTCCCACTAACCTAGCCGCCCCCCTTCCCTTGTGCGCCTCCCTCTCTCCCATCTCTCCCTATTGCTCATGTGTTGAGCCCTCCATTCTTCCACAAATAACTTGTTGATTTGCTAGAAGAATTGAGAAAGCTAGGGATTAGGCATCTCCTCCAAGTTACTAGCATAACTTGTAGAGGATTTGGTTAATACCAAGTGGACTCGAGGCGATACGACAAGGAGGCGCGAGCTAGACGTGAGCACAACCACCTACAACCTAGCCGGTTCGAGCCTCTTGATTACTAGCTCAAGAGAGGTATACCTTGAACCTTTCTCTCTTGTGTGAATGGCTTAGTGCAAGATCCGTGTTTGTGCATGATTGTTTATGGATAATTAGTAGTATTTAATCATAAAATGAAAATTATGCACTTAACTAACACCAATATGGCTACTAATGAAAGAATTTTGTAGTTTCCTTTAATTCCACCAAAATAATAAATCTCTATTAATTACAAGTTTCATTGGGTTGTCCTTGTTATTAATGTCGAGAAGCGCACCGTTCACTTTGTTGATTCTCTGGAACGCAAGAATCCAAAGTTATATATTAAGTCATTCATATCTTCGTAAGTTTCCATTTCTGAATTAAGTTAAAGCATGATGAGATTTTTCAAATTAAAAAATATTAGATTTTGTTGTTTTAAATGATATTGCATGCAAGGTATACAAGCGGTATTTAGTGGAAGCCGGAAGATATAGCCAAAAGAGCAGAACATGATTTGATTGGTACCGAATTAAGGTACAGAACTTATCAGTTTAAGATATTATTTGTTTGTGAAATTGAAATTAACTAAAAAAAATTGTGTTTCTTTTGTTGGAATCTTAATTAGGGACCGATACAAAGGGGCGGCACAGAGTGTGGATATTTCACAATGCTCAACATGAGGGCAATATTAAGTAGTTGGACTACGGTCGGAGAATTCCCTGAGGTAATGTTAAGCCGATTTATTATTTTAGGATTTCATATTTTTATTGGTTTAGGGCTTAGGGTTTACAAAATTATTTGACTTTATCAATTGCTAATGATCAAATTGCAGTATATCGAGTCGGCTGGACAACCATATAAAAACGAAGACGTTGATGCAGTCGTTTCGGAGGTTATGGACTTCATATATGGGGTATTATTTTAGGAAAATTTTGACTTGATTTGGTGTTAACTCTATGTATAGTTACTTTGTTAATTTTTGCTACATATTGATATATGTTTTGTGCTTGGTGTATATATATGTGACATCTGATATATGCATGATATATGTTTGTCTGCTGCATGTTGGATTGTATGATGTAAATTGGGTACCAATTTGGTACCAATTCGGCTAGCAAAATTGGACTAACCAATAAAACAAGCGAAATCCAAAAAAAAAAGGTCTTTTGTAACGGTTATTAAGGAATAACCGTTACAGAATTCATAATTTCATTTTTTTTATATCAACAATATCTGTAACGGTTATTCCTTAATAACCGTTACAGAAGACTGGATTCTGTAACGGTTATTAGATAATAATCGTTACACTGGATCTAAAAAAATATTTTCCGTCAATAATAGGATAACGGTTATTATATAACAACCGTTATAGAAGCCAGTCTTCTGTAACGGTTATTATCTATTAACCGTTACAAATGTTCTCCATAAAACCATAACCACATTTCCGTCCACAATACCATAACGGTTATTAGATAATAACCGTTACAGAAGCCAGTCTTCTGTAACGGTTATTAGATAATAACCGTTATAGATCTGTAACGGTTATTAGACATTCTGTAACGGGGGCTACTGTAACGTTACGTGTACCGTTACAAATGTCTTTTATTAACCGTTACAGAAGTCGAAATTTCGCGTAGTGCTTGACTATGATGGTATGACTATCATTGGAAGAATGCTTTATACTCGAGCATCTAGTGGTGAAATGATTATTGCCAACATCACACAACTATGAAAGTTATTTGGACATAGTGTTCTACTTCTAGATCAAAGTTCAATAGGATATAAATTAAATTAAAGGAAACGACGGAAACAGGACGGTTCGGTATATATGTTCTTCAGCATATATCAAAGAAAAAGGAAAATTTGTTGCTTCAACAAATCTAGAAAGAACGAACGTCCATATTCCCATCCCATGAGTAGGGCGGTCAATATATCGTTGTTTCGCACGTTTCCATTTCGTTCCGTCTGAAACGAAACAGAAGTGGAAGGGAAAATTGTTTCATTTTCAGAAACGGAACGAAAACGGAAATCTGTTTTTTTCGTCTGCGGAACGCTGAAATGAAAAATTTCAATGTAAAATGAATGTGGAAGTGAAATATAACGGAATTTCCGTTCCGTTTAACGAAACGGAACGAAAACGAAATGATTTTCTGTTTCATTTTTTGAAACGGAACGAAAACAGAATAATAAATTTTCGTTCCATCTAATACGTTTGACAGCGCTACCCATGAGATGTAGTACTATTAATGGTCCATTGGATAATGGATAGAGGTTGAAATTCCAGAACTTATCATGTGATGAATTGATGATCATTCCTTTCTAGATTTGTATAAGCAATTATAGCAATTCGCTTTTTCTGTTCAGAGACAACATCAACTTCACTCACACTTACAATTTTTTTTTTAAGAAAAATGGGGGTCAAGGCCCCATCACACTTACAATTTAAAAAATATACATGCGTGGATCCAAGTGAAGTATCCGGGAACTAATCCATTGTATTTGAAATTTTGGGAACACAACACACAATTCTTACCCAACAAATCGTTATTTCTTTCATGTTTTTGTCTTTCAGTCAATTCATGTATATATATATATATATTTTAATTTTATGCGTTATTTTCCACACATCACTTTTCATAAAATATTACAAGTCAAATTCAATCCTTGATAAGACGTGCATTCAACGACCTCGGTTTCCGAGTCGTTGATCTTGCAACTAATATTAAATTAATTAAATTTTATCTATTGATATGAGGCGTCTGATTGGGAATGGACCGCAAATCGCTGAAAAATGTCCTCTTAGGCCGGAAGGCGGAAGCTCATCCCTTCTCGACTTTAATTAAAGGCGATCTTATCTCGGTTCTAAAAACATCTCTTTCAATGGCTCCGTTTGTTGGATAGGTGTGGGAAGAAGAAAAAAAGGAAGAAGTGAAAAGAAGTATTGGAAATTGTGTAATTTTGTGAAGAGTTTAGATTGTTTATAATTTTTTTTCTTCCCTCTTTTTTCTTCCTACTTCTTCTCAACGCATCCAAACGGAGGTAATAGTAAAGATTTCAGTCGGTAAAAAAAGGAGAAAAAATAACAATGGTCGTGTCTAGTGTACTGTTCTAAATATGTGTCGTGTCAAACATGTTATGTTCAAATTATTTATAGTGTCGTGCTATGTCATGACATGTCTAAATATTTCACTTGTCGTACTGTGTTGTGTCTAAATACTAAGAGATTGACATGACACGTCTAATGACATGACACGCCTCGTATCATGTTTGAATACATTTGAATATCATAAAAATATAGTTATATACTTATGTTTTATGGATGAATTGAACATTCAAACTATGAAATTATCCTTAAAAATAGGCAATATAAATTTTTTTATTATTTCATAAATTTACCATCTTTAATCATCATTATAAACTTATTATGTCTTGTCGTATCTACGTCATCAAAATCAGGCATGACGTGCCTAAAGACACGACATACTTAAGTTCTTGTTTCTGTGTTGTGTCTGTATTTTACCGTGTCGTGCCATATCCGTGTGTCATGACGTGTTAAGACACGTTCGTATTTTATTTTTTTTTTTAACTCTAGTCTAGTGTTTTTTTCAACTTAATTCCATCTCAGGATAATAAAAATGCCCCTTTCAAATAGATTTCGGTTGGTGAGCAACCCCCCACCCCCCACCAAAAAAAAAAAAGGAATTGGCTGTATCTATTGTTTTTATTTTAAATTAATTCGATTCATGAGCAAAAAAAAAAAAAAAGATGTAGTTGTGTTGTGCCTATCTTTTTCATTCATCAATTTTATCGCCCTCCACATTTCTACTCCCCGTTTTTATTATAATAATGGCATGAAATATGTCACTATTGAAGCCAGCCACAGGCCACATCCATAAATTTTTAAGAATTAAAATTGATCGATACAAATTTTTAAAATAGTTATATCTGAAACATAAGTTTCACCAGATGCAGATTAGTTATTAAAAAAAAAACCAGATGCGGACTATCTGTCTATCTCTTCTCAGTATTAATCACAGATTCAGAGAATGGAGGTATCCATATCTCAATACTGGAGTGCATCTGAAACCCAGCACAAAACATAAGAAAAGTCTAGATTCGCTGCTTTAAATGAATCACTGTCACTGACGGACAATTCGTTGGACCCACTCGTCAGTAAGTGGCGACATAAAAGTAACCTAGAAATACGGAATTAAAGCCAACAAAAACAGAAAGAATATCTTGGTCCAGCAGCAGAAGTCGCAAACTGGCAATTGAAGAGAAGTGGAGTCACGCAAAAACCGTGACACGGCCGCCTGACCTCAGACCTGACCCTACCGAGTCAACTTTGGTTTCATTAAATAAATACCCATACCCGAAAGCATAATTCAAGCATAAGTTAAGGTCTTAACTGGGAAAGTTACTCAGACCGTACACGTACAGCCGAGAACTAGACTACTCGGCGACTACTCTTCATTAGTCTCTCTCTCTCTCTCCATTGATGATTTGATTCTCCTCCCTTCGCTACGCATTTACGCAAGCAAAGCAGACAAGAGGCGCGATTTCAAAAATGGGGCTCTGGACTCGGTCCATCGAGGACCGACGCGCATTCAGGTGCCTTTTCTGCCTAGCCGTGCTCTACGGACTCGCGTCCTGGCTGGTCTACACGGTGCTCCACATGCGCCACGTCCTCCCGCTCGGCCCAGACGCCCCGCTGGATCGCTTCTCCGAGGCACGTGCCGTCGACCACGTGCGCCAGCTCACTGTCGGCACCGGCGGCCGCCAGGTCTCCATACTTCCCATCACTATCAGTATCAGATCTGTTTCTTTTAGAGTTTTAGTTAAGCTGGATTTCTCAATGCTTCTTTGCTTCACAATTGGAAGTTGTACCAGTGCAGTATGCTTTTCAAGTGGTCTCCTCAGTATGAGGATGTACTAAACTCATACTAGTTGTTTGTTTTTACTTTCTTCTTTTTTTTAAAAAAAAAAATGCATTTCATTGTAGGAAGGATCTCCTGGTCTGGAATTAGCAGCCCAATATATAAAATCTCAATTGGAGGAAATTGCGAGAAATGCAGGCCCTAGTTACAGGTCAGTACACCTAACAACTGTCAGCTAACACCCCATGGTTTTTCATAAAATATTTTGTAACAAAGGTAAAAGTAAAATAATAATCCCTTTATTTTCTTGCTGTTTCAGAATAGAGGTGGAGGAGTCACTTGTAAGTGGATCTTTTAGCATGTATTTTTTGCACCATAGAGTCACTCTTCACTACAGAAACCATAAGAATGTTGTTATGAGGTAATTTTGGTACTGTAACTGTCTGGTGCTGTGTGCACTTTTACTAAGCCATATTTATCCCTGTTTCGTCATTTTTCAGCCTTTAAGGTATTGCACCAATTTGGGACACCAAAATAGAGGCCTCAGCATCTGGTCTCATTGCTGTTCTCTTTTTCTCATTCTCTAATGGAGAGTTCCAACATTTTGGGCATTATACACCACCATAGAAACATAGCATGGATTCTAAAGTTTGCCATTTAAATCTCGTTTATTATAGTTTCCTAATATTTGTCATCTTTCTAATTGGGCACTTCTTTACCTGGTTAATGTCTTGTATGTTATTGTGCTTATACAGTGTACCTAAATCGTAATGGTATTGACATATCCCATATATCGCATCTGAAATTCCTTTCTTGCTCTCCGTAATTTATTATGGAGATTGACATTTTTTATATGAGAAGTCAATGAGTGTTTGGAGGATATTGTTTTTTACAAAGCAACCATAATATTGTAACATTCTTGTAACACCTGATTATGAGTAAAAAAAAATTATGGAAAATCACTGCTCGAACATGGTGTGGCTGCTAAAATGGATGAACATATTATCATTTTCATTTTTGTGAATATATGGCGCGATCACTGTAACATTCAGCATCCACATCAATCTATAACTATGATACGGACATTGTTGTCATAATTTATGTTATCAGATTGTTGTTGTTGTTATATTAACATTGATTATTACTATACATCATCTATACTGTCTCATTTTCCGTCTATTATTTAACATTTAAACCAACAACAACTTCTGTAGAAGTTAAGAGCTTCTGAGACCATAGTGGTAATTTTTAGAGGACTGACATGTGAAAGTAGTGATGTACCTTTTTGTAGTGATCTATTGTAGTAGTGATGTACCCTTTTGTCTTAGATTACTAATTGCCTTTCATTTATGTTGTAACAACATAGATGGAAGCATGGAAATGGATAATTGTCTTCACCTTGTATGCTTGTGACATCATAAACTTTTGTTGACATATAGACGCCATTATGAGTCAATTTTTTTCTTTTGGGTGGATCATAGACCAAACCAAAAGGAACAAAATATAATGTTATTGACCTTCCATATCGAGTATATGCATAGTTTATTATTTGATGTATAAATAATTGACATAATTTTATTTATTACAGGATTTCATCAAATATTTCAGAAGAGCATGATTCATCATTTTTGGTTAACGGCCATTATGATAGTCCACTTGGGTCACTTGGAGCCGGTGACTGTGGCTCTTGTGTTGGTATGGATTGTTTATTTTATTTTATTTTATTTTTATTTTTATTTTTGGAGTATTTTGTGCTGATTTTGGACTTTTATAGTTTCATGTTTTGAATTTTTTTACCAGCATCAATGCTTGAGTTGGCTCGGCTAATTGTTGATTCGAAGTGGGTCCCCCCTCAGCCAATCATTTTTCTGTTTAATGGGGCTGAAGAACTTTTTCTTTTAGTAATTCTCCTTTCCTCTCTTTCTCCCTCCCTCCCTCCCTCCCGCAGAGCTGTAAGTTGTTTGAAACTAACAAAAAACTTTTTTCAAGGGTTAAGGCAACAGTCTCTTTCTTCTTTTTCTGTTAAATTATCAGTTCTTTTCGGCCACAAAAAAGTAACTAGATTTATACAGGGTTCACATGGTTTCATAACAACACATAAATGGAGAGATACAATTGGGGCTTTTATTGACATTGAGGCATCTGGCAGTGGCGGCATAGGTCATACCAATGTTCTTTGTTTTTTTTTGTCCATTTTTTTTTTTTGGTTTTGCTTTCTTTTTTTAAACTATGGCACAATACTGACCCCTGAATTGAACAGATTTGGTCTGCCAGTCGGGGCCCAGCTCATGGCCGACTCGTGTTTACGCTGAAGTGGCCCAGTATCCTATGGCCAATAGTGTAGCTCAGGTAAGAAAATAAGGATGTTAGGTAAGATACTGTTATAAGAAAGTATGAACCTTCACTTTTTTTTTTAAAATTCTATTTTAGTTACATTTTTTGTTTTAAGAAATAACTTAGCACAAAAGAGCAAATATGTAAAAAGGAGAAAAACTAATTGATTAGAGGGCTGGAATTTATTGGGCATAAATGCTTAATATCGACCAGCCATTGGTGGCATATGATTCTCTAGTCACTATTTATTGCAGCAAGCCTCAGGTTATGTCTTAAATTTTATTGATAAACCACATGGGATAGAAATGCCACAAAATATATATATATATATATATATATATAGAGATGGGCTATTGTCCTTTGGATAGGATAGAAGAGTTTTCCTATTCACTTTTAAACTGTTCGATTACGTTCAGATCCGCGCTGAGATGAAATCTAACGGATGAAGTTGATGTCGCTGAGGGTCTAATATATGTCTGTTTCTTCGTTAATTTTTATATTTCTTCCGTTAGTTCAATCTTTCTAACTTCGTTCTTTCCTATCCGATCTGAGTCCTTCCAACTTCGCTCTCTATAAAAAAATAAAAAAAAAATGCTAGGTGAAGCTCTCTCTGTGCCGCTCCTCTAGGAGATGATCTCTTGGTCTCCGCTTCTTCCAACTCTCTCCTCTGGTCGATAACCTTTTCAGTTCTATACATGCATCTCTATCTAGCGAAAGAAAGTAATTACGATAGCTGCATCTCTTCTCCCAAATTAGATTTCGTGGGCAACAAAATGGGAAATCAAGGGTCTTTTGTATCTTTATTTGCTTTTGTAAATAGCAAATACCCATTTTGAAAAGTTGAAATCAAGGGCCGTTATATATTTTTCTTAAAAGTAGACTATACAAGTCAATTTCTTTGAAATAGAGTTGTACTGCGGACCATTTAATCAAATTAAAATGGCCAACTAGAACTAATAAACCAGCATCCAAGTTAAGTGCTTTTGTGAAGGGCATCCAAGGCATCCCATTTGATCAATTTAGTGGTTACCTCATAATAATTTCAGAAATCCCAAGAAACTCGTACCAGTACATGAGTATAGGGAAGAACAATATACTAACTAACAAATTAAATGAATCACACAAGACACAAATTAATCAGATCACAAAAAATTAAATACTGACTAGCAATTGACATGTAGCAATATCAAAACCAGCTAATTAGAGCCTCAAAATCAAAGTTATACTCTACCCAATCGCTACCATGCTCTACTGGTACCAATTTCGCACACCCAAACGTATCAGTCACTTGGTGGTCCCACCAAAGCAGATAGCCTCATGACAAATTGACTTCAGGAATATCCTCTCCTCACCACCCTAATGCTAATGAATTTGTTTGTATGTCAATTCACCTCTTGAATCTCTCTCAGAAACTGCTTGGATAGAGCTTTTAGGGTTGAGGAGCTGAGGAGAAGACGTCGTGAGCAACCACTGAGGGTTACAAAAGAGTGGGAGAGCACGATTCGTGGAGAGAATGCGGAGAGGAGAGCAACAAAACGGTGATTTGAGGAGAGGAGTTGGATCTACGATTTTCTATGGTTTCGTAGGAGACGACAAACGAGAGAGAGAGCACGTGAAAAGAGATTGAATTTCTTTTAAGCATTAAAGGGGACGGAGGCGTTAACAGAAACTAAAGAGAGGAACGGAAAATCTTAACTCAGCGCCTCACCATAGCGCATCCATCTCAGCCACAGATCTAACTCTGTACACGAATTTTAAAGCCATCCAATGGTCCAAAACTGGATAGGAAAACTCCTCAGTCCTATCCAAAGGACAATAGCCAATCTCTATATATATATATATATATATATATATATATTTGAACTGAAAAATGTAATTCTTAAAATTGCAGGACTTTTTTGGAATAATACCTGGTGATACAGATTATAGAATATTTGCTGAAGATTATGGAAAAATTCCAGGGCTGGATATTATTTTTGTCCTTGGTGGCTATTTCTACCACACCTCCTTTGATACTGTGGAGAACTTAATGTACATGTTTAAATATTCATACTATTTATTATATTTGTATTCTGCATAGGTACAGTTTATTTTCATAAGATTGGTGGAGTTTTATTTACAAAAAAAAAATAACATTGTACTTTGATCCTTATCCATCAGGTTTTGGATAGAGATGAACCTATGTTTATAAGCCAGCCAGTACGGAATTTAGAAATATTGGTTGAATGAAAGTTTGTTGTATATTTTCCATATTTGAGATCTCAGTCTGAAGTTTTAATGTGTAATTTAAACAATTGAACAATTTTGGGTTAAATCAAATTTAAGAATTTGAAGTCTTTTTCATGGGATTGAAGGAGCATTTGTTTATTATTTATACAGACCAGGGAGCATCCAAGGAAGAGGAGAGAATTTGATAAGGCTGATAAAGGAATTTTCTAACTCTTCTGTACTGCTAAATGAGGCGAAAAATTCTCGGAAATCAGGAAAAATTTTGGAGAGTGATGAGCGAGCAGTGTTTTTTGATTACCTTACCTTCTTTATGGTAAGTCATCTTTTTCCTGTATACTGTTTATTGTATATTAAAAACAAGAGCACTTTTCAAGATCAATACTGTACAATTCATTTGTTGTAGTTTTGAGTTCTCATAAGTATTTTCTTGGTTTGCATTGAAGGTTCTTTATTCAAAGGATTTGGCAGTAATTCTTCATACTCTGCCCCTTGGTATCCTCTTGCTTGTGCCATTCTACCTCACATTTCCAACCACAGCCTTGGGGTCTTTTCTTGGGGCTATTGTTGATGTACTAAAAGGTATCATCATCTGAAAAGAAATTCACTAAAGATTGTAGGTAGATGTTAAATTACAAAAAGAGGATACATTGTGATTATTCCTGAATTTCAATATAAATAAAAGAGAATGCGATCAAGTATTGTCAGAACTTTAGAAGGTATGTGTACATGTGAGAAGGTTTGTTGCCCTTGTCATTGCGAGGAGAGAAGCCTGTTGTTCCCTCAAAAGGTGGATTGACTTACAAACCTCCTTGATTTGTTCACATAAAGAAAAAAGCTCATGTCATATGATTAGCCTTAAAGAGTAATAATGTGTTTATTTTTCTGTAATTGTGAATCTGAATTCTGTTATTTGGTTATTATTTTTCTCAGGAATGTTGTTTCATTTTTCTTCATTGATTCTTGCTATAATCCTTCCTGTTATAGCTGCTGTTGTGAGATTGCTTTTCACACAGTACTCCATGAGTTGGTAACTATTTTTACTCCCCAATTTTCTCTTATATGCATTTTGTAGATTACTTTAGTCGGATTTAACAGAATTTCAGTTTGTAAATCATTTGTGCATTATTACTTCTGGCTGATTTTAGGCCAAAATGCATTATAACCCAGTTTTAAAAATTCCCAACAATGTAAATCAGGGTGAAAGCTTTCTTTTAGGTATTACCACAAGAATGATAGCTCGGAACTTATCTATTAACATTGGTTGCAAACTTTCATAAAGAAAAGGAATATTAGTCCCTTCATGTTCCAGCATCTAACACCAAAGGGGCTTAAAAAGTGAGGAATCAAGAGCACCACAAATACCTCCCCCACCCCAACCCCTCAATTCTCTCTCTCTCTCACTCCTTCCCAAGCTTCTCCCTAATGACCTATTATCTCCCCTCCTTGATAACAGAACTCGAGTGAAATCATATTAGCTTCTAAGACTGTACTAATCATGAGTAATTTGATTTCTGTATAAAATGTAAATTCAGGTTCGCGCACCCATTTTTGGCTTTCTTTATGTTTGTCCCATGTTCTTTGGTTGGGTTGTTACTTCCAAAGAAACTTTGGGTAAGTTTTCAGTTCAGTATTCTCTTGTTCCTTTCATAATTTGACAATGTTGTGACAATTTATCATCATTTAATTCAGTTTTATCTTCTTGTTTACAGAGTATAAAAGAGGAAACATACTATTGGGGTGCTTATGGCCTTTATGTTGTAATGACGATGGTGAACATCTCACTACTCTTCTTCGTTTTCTTTATTTTATCTTTCTTTGGGATTTTAAATTTCATTTTTTCTTTTTGCTAGGTTTATGCCATATCGGGGTTGAGCGGAGGCTTTTTGACATATATAATGTCATTATCTATGCTTCTTGCCTGGTTGTGTTTTTCTCTCTGTAAAAGGAGCTTTGGGCCTCAATCTCTCAGGTATAGACTGCATGTTTCCATACCATAGTCATTAGTTGGCTTGTTTTTTGTGAGGTATTTTCTTTAATTTTGGAAGTTCTCAATCCAGTAAAATCTTTTTCTTAAAAGCTGAGCCCGAAAAAGAGTTTAAGTAGACTGTTGTGTTCATGCGCAAATTGTACTACTACTTACCCTTATTAGCAGAGAGAACCCTTGGCTTTTGATACTTGCAAAAAATTGCCATTCTTTTCACGTCCATGAAAGTTTTTCCAATTTCTGGATTATACCTGTTTCTTGAACAAATTGCTTAAGAACATCTTAATTTCATCATTTTCATGTTTCTTGTGAAATAAAGTCATTGTGGACAGGCTTTATTATAGAATGAGAGAAAGAGTCCAAGGGGGAAAAAAACTAATTCAAATATGTGGAATTAGAGGAGAATAATAACTTTGATGGCCATAATATGAGTTGTAATAGTTAAGATAGTCTTGGTATGTTGAATCATGGATAAAAGTGATATTGTCAAATATTACTTGAGAGGTCACGTTGATTGTTTAGTTTTTAAATTTTTTCCTTCTTTCTTCTCGAATAAGGCTAATTATCAGGGGGTTTTGACAGAAAGTTTAATAGAATTCAAAAGAGAAGTGCCAATAATTAAAAACTGGCACAGAAATCAATTAGTAATTAGTTAACTAATTATTGTAATAACTGATACTTAATTGAAAATCATAAATGAGACTAATAATAAAGAAATATATAATGTTGAAGCATTGGTGAACTTTTGATATTGTTGCTGGCAGTATAGGCACAGAATATAATGATCTTTCCCTCTACATTTTTGTGCTAATGTTCTAATGGCTAAAAGGATGTAGGTCATTGGCAGGATATGTGGTGCCATTAATACCGTGCCTGGTATATAGCGTGTATTATGGAGGTTTTCTGACACAGTTTGTGATTGAAAAGATGGGCATGATGGGCTCCCTTCCACAACCTTATGGTATCAATTATTTTCCATTATATTATTATTTCTTTAAACTAAATTTTCAGACACTACTGGGTTATAATATGAGCCTGTACTTGGTGGCTAACTGGCATTACATTTTCCATCAACGTTGAATGGTGTACATGGAGTTCTCTTATTTGTTCAGGAAGTAAAAACCAGTTTGATGGAGGACATACTGACACCTTTTTGGGTACCATTTCTTGGATGACTAGTACTGATGCCTTGTTGAGTCATTCCCTAATAGGACTCCAGAACTAAATCTTCTTGCTTTTCTTCATTAAATAGAGGCTTTCCATTAAACTGAAACAAACAAAAGAAAAGGAGACAAGAAAGTTCTTTTGGTGCTCTTTTAAATGATTAGTGCAATGTTGTAGGCTAACTTTTCATAATTACCATACTAAAAATATCTAATGTTAAATATAATTTCAGGATATTTTGTGCCAGATGTGATAATCGCAGCTGTTATTGGACTGGTAACTGGCTGGTCTGTGGGCCCCATATTACCAGTCACCAGCCAGTGGTTAGCCAGGTCATCAATTATAAATTTCTTACTTCAAATCACAGTTGTCGTCCTAGCTCTTGCATCTCAGCTGTTCCCTTATAGTACCAGTGCTCCAAAGAGGGTCGTCTTTCAACATACCTTTGTCACTGCAGGTGATCCCTAACTCCAACAGAATTTAACCAAGTGTTGAATATATTATACGAAAGTGAACAACTTCCTGTTTTGCTCCTCAAACCATGGAAGTTTCTATTTTGGTTCCAATTATTTTGAATTCTTACCATTTTTGGCCATATTTTTCGTTCTCGAAGAAATAAATGAATTGAGATCTTGGAGAATGCTAACACAATACAGGTTTCTTGTATACTTCAACAATACAATAACTCCATGTCAGCATTTAGTTTGCATTCCTGTTGCGGTCAGTACTTTAATATACAGTGACAACTGTGACCACATTGATAGAAATTAGAATATTTTCAAACCAAAAATGAAGTCTCAAATATTACAACAAACCAAAATGTACTTGGATGATACTTTAAGGGCATTTTCATGTACTATCTTTTAATTTGAACTGTTTTAATATATTCTTACGAGTTGATGTGCTTTGTCCCCACAGTTATTAGTTTCAGTATCAGATATCAATATTATACCAGCTGTTGTAGTACTGGTCAAAGAATGGAACCTATTTGAATTGTTGGAAACCATGCATATGAACCTTTCTAAATTATAAATCAGAATTCACAAGTTTTGATAACATAATGGTGAGCTTCAGTATCAGTTTGTTTATTTTTTCATGGCTTTCGCTTTAATAATCTCTAATGAGGTTTATATACAATTCGAGAATTATATTCTAGATTGCTTATTTTATTTGGCCCATAGATTCAAGCAAGATAGAAGAGTCGAGCTATGGTTTTTCGGTGGTTGATTCAAATGGATTGAATTTTCTTTTCTACAACTCACCTGATGCATCGAGATGGCTTTTAAATAATTCAATATTGTCTTTTGAAGATAAATATCTCTCTGATCGAAGCTCTTGGGTGGTATGTGAACCTTACATGTTTGTTATATTGTATTGTTATATACCAGTTGTTTATTTATTATCAACCAGCTACATCATTTTCTCATTTTTGTCAACTTTGTCCTTTTGTTCTGTTATTGGCCCATCTTTGTCATTCTAGAAATACTAGAAATGTCATTCATAAGTAGGTATGTGGTTGGTACCCTTTCCTTGCAGGAACTTAGGTATGTGTTTGGGACTGAAGACTTTGTTGCTGCTGTTGTTGTTGTAACTTCAGTATTATATACCTTATATGTTACATAGAGAGATGTCTGATAATAAATGCTTCTTCTTATTTATATCAATTCTAATAATTTATTTGAGATTTTGTAGGCAATATACCCTGTCTCTTTCTTGTTTACTGGAAGCCTAAAATTTCCTGCTAAAGAAAATGAAATACTGGAGCACTATAAAATCTTTCCTAGTTTGTCAATTCTTGAAACAGTGCCATTGTCCGAACCTGGGCAACGTCGGATTCATCTTGAACTTCATTTAGGGTAATCATGCAAAAATTTCTACAGATAGAAGATTAAATCTTTCTTTTTTTTCTTTTTGTAAAACTTTCACCTTAACATCGCCAAACTTGAAAAATCTGTTGTATGCAAGATTTAATTCTGATGTCATTGTTTATGCTGATATGAAAATTGAAGGGACAAGTTGTGAGTTTCTCAAACATTATATCTCTGACAGATTTCTTTTCTGTAGGTCCCTGTCACAAATTTGGGGTACAGCGATTAACATAACTGGCCCATTGGCTAATTGGTCTTTTGCAGATAGCACTCTACCAGGTGTGTTTTACATAATCCCCTAAAACTGTTATATTACAGATATACACCCTGCAAGGGAGCACTTTCTATTTTGGCGAGAACAAAATGAACTTATATACAGTATTTTATGAGATATCCCGGGACAATGATGGTTTGACATCTGATTTTGCTTCTATACAACTACAGAACCTCAAACAGTAAGTGGAGGCCCACCATCATATATTTGCAGGCTGACTGGCAAGAGCCATGAGAATTGGACCTTCTGGCTAGAGGTATTTTTATTTATATGTCGAGGACTACAGTTTCTCTGCTGTAACTATGCACAGTTAGGAGTACTGATGATGCTGTGGCCTGGAAAAAAAAATCAGAAATTACAAAGAAACAGAAACACATAATAAGAATGACAAATGGTACCAACGGGCTGATGGTACACATAATAAGAATGACAAATGTAACTTATATACAGTAATTTTTAATTCACATGTTAACCATACTAATCTCTATCTTTCTTAAATTGCGAACTTCTAATTCACACCACATAATTTTTTTGGCAGGCGAACAGTTCCGAATCATTGCATGTGGATCTAGCAGTACTTGATCAGTACCTTACTACTAGTGCAAGCGAATTGAAGAGTCTCTTTCCTGACTGGGCTGATGTTACCGCTTACTCCACATTTTTCTCAAGCTATGAATTCTAAAAGTGTTACATAATGCCTTCTTTGTTTTCATTTTCTTTCTTTGTTTTTTTACTCATACGAAATACTAGCTCACTATCATAGCAACATGTGCTCATATCCCCCTCGTGTAAAACCATGGCTACAATATTATTTTTGCTTGTAAAAAGCGCTCCATTTTCTAAATTAGCTCTACTTTTGTTCTTGAAATTTTTTTGTTCGTGGATTTCAAAGTGTACATGCATAAATTATAACGAAATAAAATAATCCATGAAAACGCTGAAGGCTGGTAAAAAAAATTTAATATGTATAATTAAGATTTGGCATAACAAGTATTGAGTATCAAATATCTATCTTGCAGATAATTTAGGCAGTCAAATACCAATCCAAAATACAATTTAAAAAATGGACAACACAATAGCAACTTAGTCCTTAAATATTGAAAATCCGAGGAACAGATTGATCTCCCTTCTACTAGTTTATGTCTGTTAAGGCTGGACAGCTTCTAGAAGTTTCTCATAAACCTGCCTTGCTGTCAAATCTTCAACCTGGAGACCAGTATAAAACAATTGGAGTTATACCTTCAATATTAAATTCAACGAGTATTAGGTAAATGCATTATTGAATTCGAAGTTAAAACTCACAATAAGAAGCTTGGATTTATTGTTCCATCCTCTCTGAAGTGTCATCTGGCTCAATCTTAACCCCAGAACCTATTTCTCGCAAAAAATATCATATACAATTTAACAAAAAAAAAAAGCCGAGTAATTGCCAAACAAAATATATTATAGTTCTTAAGAAGAACATACCACAGTATATACTGATTATTGTTTCCAATTATCGTTACTATTTTTTTCACAGGTGATCCAAATCAACCTAAAATAAACAACTAAAGTAAACCATCCATATTGCAGTCCTGGAAATATTTTTATCTTGGTTTTGTATTGATCACAACTGTTAACGTCTGTGCTCTCAAGCATAAAAAAAAAATAACCAAAGAAAATGAGAGAAAAAAAAGGAGAACATGCCTTGCCCATGAATTCAAGGAGTTCATTGTTGGCTTCACCTCGAGCAGCTGGAGCAGCCACTGTCACTCTTACGTCATCAGCATTTACCCCTAGAAGCGAAAGGTTTATGAACACACTGGGCTCATAACATAAGCACACAAATAGAAACATAACATAAAATTAAACATACTTGTAATAGCTGATCGCTGGGCTCGGTCTTCTACTTCAATAGCTACCTGAACAAGCCCTCTTTCAAGATTAGATATGCATGGTGGCACTGGTGCATCCTACAGAATAAATTAACCATCATTAACATTTTGCCACACGAATAAAAAAAATGGAAACTATTTCATCACATGTGAAGATAGCACCAATTGTTTAGCACTCAATTACTATTAAGAATTGGAACACCAAGCACTTGTGATATCTGCAACTAGCACCCAAATTCTAGTTGATGTACGAAGGTACACGTAATTCCATCAAACGGCCATTTTGCCACTACATTTGCTAGAACTTTTCTTTCCCTCCTCGATCAAATAGAATACAAATCAAGAAAAACAAATTGAGGCTTTGGGTTCTAAGGTTTGATGAATGTGTAAAAATTATAAGTCAATATATAGAAGATTTGAGTAACTTGGTCATTTCTTGGATAAGTTCTGTTCCTCGTTTGGGTGAATCAAGGAAAGCATCCAGTCATATGTAGGTGCAATTGCAGGATATATGCAAGACAACATTAAGTTAAGGAGAGCTGAATCACAAAGAAAATCGCTAATTGCGCTAAGTGGGGCTAAAATTGGCACTGAAAGCAATATTTTATCTAAACTCAAATTATGATTTGTACCTGAGGGTTTGTTTCAGCTGCAACTGAGCTGAGTGCACCATCTACAACATAAATAAAGGAAGCATTTTGCAAATCCTCTTCAGCCCGATAACAAACAAAGAGGTCGCAACCTATACAGGCCATTCTAAACTGCTTCTCCAACTTCCCTTCACCCCTTTCAGAAACAATTAAATAAAATATCAGAAAATCAGAAGTATACAAGCGAAGTTGAGATTAGATGGTTTAGGCCAAAGTTCTGGTATACAAGCGAGGTGATTTTAAATTTGTTAATTGTGTTGAAGGATTTGGAGTACAGGTACCGATAAGAAGACATTGGACCGGACCTAAAAAGTGAGCAAAGCAGAAGCTGACCCAACTCTGGTTCCTTAAAAAGTGAAACTAAACAAGGTTAATGAAGAAGCACAAGAAGGCAGTCTGAAAAAATGACCTTTTAAGAAGGATTTTGCCAGCCTCTTTAGTATGGAGCCTAGCGAGATGGTTGGTCTTGTCCAAAACATAGGCCTTGTCAGTTTTCCTCTTGGGCATTTTCTGCAATTGAGTATCTTCAGGGAAACCCAATCAGTATATAATATGACTTATGAGAGAGAGAGAGGAACAACAGAGAGGAAGAGAGCAGACCGGAGATGAGAACGTGAGAGGAGCAGTGCTTGCAGTAGTAGACGAAGAGTTCCGAGTCGGGGCCCTCCGCCGCCGCATCCTCGCTCGAGTACGTGTGCGTCGTCCTCTTCGGCATCTCTCTCGCTCTCTCTTAATTGTTAAAATGGAGAGAACAACGCAACTGGGCAACGGAGGGAGAGAGAAAGGTGCATCATCAACGAATTACGCATGCAATCTGTGCCGTCCACACTCAATACAAAATTTATTTATCTACCCATTTTCTACCCCTTCACAAAGTTTTTCGTTGTACAATACTTTATTTTCTTCTATGTTAACTCTTATGCGGGAAGAATTTACAATTGAACTATGATTTTGGAGCAAATTGATTCAAAATATATTCCTAGTTGGTACGCAAAAATAAAAAACCGTAGCACATCGATATCGGATATCCTATGTAACATCCTAACACTGTGACATCCTGTGCCATCCAGCAGACCCTCGCGCATCCAGCCCAAATATCCTCTCTGCATTCACATGTTGTGCACGTGACAGAAAGTTATAAAATTGAAAATCTCTCGCTTCTTTAAATCTGTCACTTACGCTCAGATCTAGATTTCAAAATAAGAGTCTAAAGTCCAAATCCTCTCTTTTCAAAATCACTAGTTGCATGGCTACATAGAGGCGATCTAAACACAAGTCCGGCGATCGTAGCCAGAGCTCCGGCGATCGTAGCCAGAGCTCCGACGATCGACGCCGACAAGTCCTCTTTGCTATTATGTGAGAGGAGTGGTTTCAATCCGACCTGCTACTTTGTCTACGAGGTCATTTCTGGCTTCGATAAGACCAGACAAGGCATGGCTTCAGGTACAGATTTTGATATTCTTGTTCTTATTTTTCTTTTGTGCGTTTCTAATTTTTTACGGATCTTAATTTTGTTCTCTAATTTTTTCGGTTGTCCACATCTTAGAGTATTTTTTTTTTGCATCTCTTAAGTAATTATTTCATCCAATGTATGTCACTTCATTCTAGAAGAATATAAATGTTTTCAGAAAATTCTATAATTTCCAATTTCTCTTTATTCAAAATAATATTTCTCTTTATTCAATGTTTCTCGTAGTATGCATTCCTCTAATCGATTCTTTACAGAACTGATCTTAATTTTATTTAATTTTAGTTTGAAATCAGAGGTATGCTCACATCTGATCTAGTTTTTCAAATTTGTGTGAAATTTAATTGTCGGATCTAGATTTTCGATGAATGTTTGAAACTAGTTCATTTGTGTTGATGCAAAAGTTCAGCATATTATACAAGGGAGTAAAATACATTGTGCAAGGAAGTAAATATATAGATTAACAAAGTATATATCTAAATATGCTGAATAATGAACATGTATCATCTAATTTCATTAAGGGAGTATATTCATCAATACAGGGGATTAAATATATTAACTAAGGGAGTATATATCTAAGGAACATGTGTCAGTTATTTTATTAAGGGAGTACATTCTTCAATGTAGGGGATTATATATATTGATTATTGGAGTATATATTTAAGTATGCTGAATAAGGAACATATGTTAGCTATTTTGATTAAGGGAGTACATTCATCAATGTAGGGAGTATATTCATCAATGTAATGGAGTATATATATCAGATGATGCATTTTAATTAATCTATGCTAAGTTATTTTTATTTATATTCAATCTGTAGTCTTCTCAGTCCCTTTCTTTCACACATTCATTACATAATTGTGTTCAATTAGTTTATTAGTTTTAGTATGGCTCAGTGAAGGATTTCATATGACCTATTCACCGATTACATTTGGATCTTAGTTATTTGATCTTGATTTTGTTTATCAATTTATTGATTCTTTTACAAATTGTGTGGTTCAAGCTTATGCAATCAAGCTTTGTTGTTTGTTTGGTATTTTAATATAGGCTTAAAGGAGTACAAAATATAGGATAAGGAAGTAAATAATATCTAACAAGGGAGTACATATCAAGAACCTGACATGTGTGTTTGGTATTTTAGTATAGATTTAAAGGAGTACAAAATATAGGATAAAGGAGTAAATAATATCTAACAAGGAAGTATATATCAAGAAACTTTGTTATTTATTTGATGTTCTAATATAGGCTTAAAGGAGTACATAATATAGAATAAGAGAGTAAATAATATCTAACAAGGGAGTACATATTAAGAACCTGACAGGTGTGTTTGGTATTTTAATAATGGCTTAAAGGAGTACAAAATATAGGATAAAGGAGTAAATAATATCTAACACAGAAGTATATATTAAGAAGCTTTGTTATTTATTTGGTGTTCTAATATAGACTTAAAGGAGTACAGAATATAGAATAAGGGAGTAAATAATATCTAATAAGAGAGTACATATCAAGAATCTGACAGGTGCGTTTGGTATTTTAGTATAGACTTAAAGGAGTACAAAATATAGGATAAAGGAGTAAATAATTTCTAACAAGAGAGTACATATCAAGAACTTGGCAGGTGTGTTTGGTATTTTAATATAGGCTTAAAAGAGTAAAATATTGGATAAAGGAGTAAATAATATCTTACAAGGGAGTACATATCAAGAATCTGGCAGGTGTGTTTGATATTTTAGTATAGGCTTAAAAGAGATGTCAGTGGTGAGTTTATCAAACTTCTAATGTAATTTATATATTATATCTTAATGTTTTGTTATAGGCTTAAAGGAGTACAAAATATTGGATAAGGAAGTAAATTATAAAATGTATTGAATTTTTGTTCTAAAATTGGACAATCCTATGTTTTGCAGATTAATGTCACTGATGGTAAGCGTGTCGTTGCTTACCGACTATTACTAGATCCGATTAATGAAGTGAAGCCTAAATTCAGAACTGCAAGTGAATGTGTTCTCCTTGATCTTGAGGAAGAAGATTGAACTTGATGGTTGACTGAGAAGATTGCAAAACTTGGTGGTTGAGTATAACTTGTTACTGTTGTTTGTTTTTTGCTGAGTGAATTTCGTTTAGTGAATAACTCTTATTTGAACATGGTTGGATGAAAATTTAGTATTGGATGCTTATTTGAACTTTTATGAAGAAGTTTATACTCCCTTTTTAAGAATTATATACTCTGTTATTATATTGAATTCTTATTTGCACGATTTTTGTCTGCTTATTAAATGCTAATTTGGTATTCCATATGTAGAAGTATATACTCCCTTACGGAGAAGTATTTACTTCCTTAATATTTCAATTTTTATCTGATTATTCTTATTTTCAATTTCATATATTGAATGCTTATTTGAATGTTTTGACCAAAAATTATATAATCTCGTATGAAAAAGTATGTACTCCTCTAAGAAGAAGTATGTACTCCTCTAAGAAGAAGTATATAATTAATATTTTCAATTCTTATTTGCACATTTTTTTGTCTGCTTTTTAAATGCTAATTCTGTATTCCATATGTAGATGTATATACTCCCATACGTAGAATTATTTACTCTCTTAATATTTCAATTTTTATATGATTATTCTTATTTTCTAATTCATATATTGAATTCTTATTTGAACGTTTTACCAAAAAAAATATACTTCCGTATTGAAAATTATATACTCCCGTATGGAAAAATATGTACTCCCAGTTCACATTTATATACTCCTTTACACTAATTTAAGTACTTCCAGTTTTTAAGTGATGTCAGCACCAAATAACATGAAATGACGAAATTTAATTCATTATAAATGTTATTAAATTTGTTAAATTTATAAAAAAAAACACATTTATATACTTCCATACATAAGATTAAATATTCTTAGTATCTAGATGACATCAGCATCCAATTTATGTTGCCTAGATCGTATTGGGCCAGCCCATTAATCTCACGTGGGTTTGTAGGATGTCAAGGATGTCAAATTTGTGGGATGTCCTATATCATCCCCGCATCGATATCAGCCGGCTACAAAGCCAATCAGAGAGGCCCATATATCAACACGTGGAGTCCGACCTACATTCCATGTTCCTCCTCAAATACTGCAGCCCAATCTAAGATATAAATTAAAATCGTGGTCGAATGTTAAAATTTAAAATGCGATAAAAAATAGAATGAATTTTTTTTAACTGTTATTTATATAGATTAAAAATAGTTTAAAATTTAAATTTATTTAGAAATTTAAGGTAGATATATTCGGAAATCTAAAGTAGTTCATGTTTAATTTATAGGAAAAAAATATCTCCTTATACGACATGCAATCTGAGCCATTCAATTTATTGTTGATCGATCAATCTGAATATATGCTAGAAGTTTACCATCTTTAATTAAAATTCCTACATTGGCTTTAATTAAAAAAATTTTTGGTTAAATATATTAAAAATAGTTCTAGCAATCATTATTTAATTTAAAAATTTAAAATAATTATTTAATTTAAAAAGTAAAATAATTATTTAATTTAAAAATTAAAAATAATTATTTAATTTAAAAATTAAATATATTTGGAAATTTAAGGTAGTTCATGTCTAATCTATAGAAAAAAAAGTATTCCTTCATACGACATGCAATCTAATCCCTCTAATTTTCGTTGATTAATCAATCAGAATATATTCTAGAAGTTTACTCTTCTTAATTAAAAGTTGTGACTACATTGGCTTTGAACCGAAAATAATTTTTTTTGTTAAATATATTAAAAATAGTTGTACTAATCATCTAAGATAGTTCTTTATGTTTGCAATTTAAAGACCTTTAATGCGAAATAAACCAAGATTAATTGATTACCTCCAGTCATACTTTCACTTGTGAATGGTCCTGCAGAGAACAACACCGAGAAGAGTACTACAGAATCGAAATTGCTTCCCTTGCCTTGATGGTGAACTCCGAAATATCGGTCATGACCTCGTCTCCCTTCTCCATTCTTTATTCTTCTCAAATGGTGTCTTTAATTTTGAGATAGAAAAAAATGATACTCCAATCATTCTCTATCAGAATGATAGAATATAAGGGTCTCAATCAATTGATAGATAGATGCAAATCCAAAGGTTTATAATTAATGGCTGAGATCATTTATAAAAGGGTGCAAATTAATTTTTGCCGAAAAACAAAATCACGGAACTTAATTGAGTTCCGTCTGAATTCCGTATGTATCGCTTAGAAACGATATACTATCGTTTATACACGAACTGCTCGCAAAAATTAGTATCGTGCACAAACCAAAATGCAACTTAGTTTAATAATAATTAATAAACTAATGAAACTTGATTTGACTTGCACCCATGGTCATTTCATTACAAAACAAAACCATGTACTTCCAATCACACACCATATAAGTGGCATATAATCAGATTAATAAATTTACATTTCATTAATCTAATTACACACTTTACTTGAAATTTTATTTGCACCATTTATATTACACTTTATATATAAAATATATAAAATAAATATATTAGAAATATGTATTTCTTTATATATTAATAGATTTAGTCATCAAAATTTCCCCTCATCTAGTTTTAATAATATCATCAGATATCTATCCACTTTTCCTTGGATCTGATGTTGAGCTACTTTCGAAGCACAACCTTGGGTCAAAGCTACAAGCAGGGGCGAAGCCATGTATGGTTTGGTGGGTCCATGGACCCACCTCAAAAAATGAAATTACTTAATACTCTATTTGTTTGTAATTTTAAAAAAAATCATAAGAGGTTAGGGATCCATCTCAAAAATTTGAAGGACCCAGCTGAACATATCATGTTTGATTTGAATTGCATAACAATGTCTAAAAAATCGCATATGGACCCAGATAGTATTTGTTCCTGACTAATCGTCTTCTTTCTTTTACTCTAATGATTCTTATTAAAACAAAACTTAGAATAAAATGAAATATTTAAATGAATAATTATTTATAGTATCTATATACTAGCGCAAATCTCGCACATTGCGTAATTCGCTTATATAATATTTTGTGAACTTTAGAGCATTATAAACAAAATATACCACAAAAGATAAAAAATACAATTCGAATATTATATAAAATCTTCCACTAAAAATTCTAAATATTGTTCCCGTCAAAAAATGCCAAATGCCACAAAAGATAAAAAAAATATTGTGGTCTGAACAGTGGCCAAACTTCTCCATATGCCTCCCATCTTTTTATATTTATAATATAGAAAAAATAAGTGTTCAATAAGATTTCTAATGAACCTATTATGCAAAATTATGAGAAAAATAAACATTCAGAGAAAATTATTATACTTTTTATTGTCTTGATTTTTGAATTATTATTTTGTATATTAAATATATTATTTTAGATTTTTTATTGCTATTATGATATATATTTGATTTTTCATGAATTTTATGTTTTAGAGTAGTTTATTTAAAAATTATTATTATACTATATCTATATTAGACGTTATATCGTACATATGTTTTAAAAAAAATTATGGACCCTGCTGACACGAAATCCTAGCTTCGCCACTGGATGCAAGCACTCGCAATCGAAACAATACAGTTCAGCCCAACTCCATTGCTGTTTTTCGAGTTCTCGACTCCATAAACGCAAAAGGATAAGGAGAAACCAAAACCAAAAGCAAAAAAATTTAGAGAAAAGAAACACAAATGTTCACTTCTTTATGCTTCTTTTTCGTTGCTCCAGAGTCATTTATAGATTGAAACAAGTATGGAAAATTTGGAACAAGCTCTTTGATGATGAAGTCAAAAAGTTGAATTGCATTCAATGCGAAAAAGAAGCTTGTGTATATAAGAGCATTAGTGGGAGCCTGGTTATATTTTTTGTTCTATGTGTGGATGATATTCTCTTGATCAGGAATGATGTTTTCGAGTTAAATACAGTTGAGACTTTATTGAAATCGAAAAGAAATTACAACAGAATTCAACTTGACTCCTTTTGTTTTGCAATATGGCGATGTCAAACGGTCCGTCTGAGTTGTCAGACGACCCGTTTGGAAGTCTCTCTAGCTAGGGTTTCGCGTAATCTCTCTCTAAAACTTTGTCGGCCCAAAATTTGAGACTTGGCCTTTCTTTTATAGCCTTTGAGACATCTTCTAGGTCGGTTTGGTCGTGCTAAAACTGTCTGAATCGTGCAGCAAATATGGTAGATCATGCGGTCAGCAAAAATAGGATGTCCTGGATAGTAGTCTGTTCTGGGACAGCTAAACGGTCCGTCTAGGGATCCAGACTGTTCGTTTGGCTCCAGTTTGGGTTGGGTTGAAATCTGTCTCGATCCATCTCCAGAATCTCACCCCAAATCACAAAAAATCAGCGGAAAATATCAAAATCATCGTGGAGAACCTGTAAACATATAAGAGCAACAACAGTACCAAGCTTCTACCCTAAAACGATCAAATTAATATTAAAATACGCAATATTTAATCAAATTTAAGACCTAATTAGGATTGAAATGTGTGCATGAAAATCGTTGATCGAAATCACCCAAACTTGAACCTTGCTTGTTCCCAAGCAAAGTTTTGACTTAGAAGATCAAATTAGAGCTTAAATTTAGGTTTAATATTGGTATCCTACAAATTCAAGGAAATTCTGGACATGTACCAATGTTGTTTCTTGAATCATTTTGGACTACTTTAATAAATTTTAAAAATCAAGTTCAAATTCAAAGTTGTTTTACTTTTGATCTTTTTCCTTCTCACAAGCTAATCCTAAGATATTTGTAAAACTTATCTATATCTCATCTTGGTCAATTCTCAAGTTTGATAATTTGATTATGGTTCGACAATTTGATTTGACAAATAGAAAAAAAGATCTAACTCTATTAATTCAACTAACTTAGGAACAATTAACTCACAATCATAACTTTGACTTTCTACACCGTTTATTTTTTGAAAAACACATTGAAAAATGACTAAAGTGAGGCGAAAAAAAGAATACAAGTCCTCACCCATCACCTTCAAAGTTTTAGGGTTGACACTTTTAATATTTGTCCAGGGACTTAGGATGGCTTTCCCACGGCAGAAAGGTTAGCTAGATTAAGGTGGATTATTAATTATTTTTTTATTATGAGTTTTTCTGTTTCTTGTCCATAATTTATGGAAGTTCTTCTATCCAAAATAACCTATAGCTTCCCGCAATGTCCATGACAAAGAACCACTTTTTAGCTCCTCCTTTTGCAAGTGCTTTTTATATATTTACATTTTCGACTTTTTATTAATTTTGAAAATAACGATGTAAATTGTCTAACCACGATATTCCTATTTTGTTTCTAAAGTTGTTGAACTACAAGGGTAGATCTTAGGAAAATGAGTCAATTTATTTGGGTGGTGCCTCTAAATACCAAGTCCTAATCAATTAAATCAAATCATACCTCCTTAAAGAAATGACTAAACTCTTAAATCAAACCAAGTCAAGTGTTGAATTGCATTCATTTTAAGTCATTTGGTCGTAATATTCTATATTTCAGATCTTTATATAGTGGAGAATGTGTTTATAAACTCATTCAAAACGATTGGATTATACATTGTAATTACGCACATAATGTGCAGATTTTAAAGATTCTGAGTATCTTTGAGAATTACAAGCGATTTTGCATTCAATTTGAGTTATTTGATCACAATAATCTATATTCAAGCTCTTTATATAGTCTAACATATGTTTATGATCTCACTTATTCAGAACAATTGGAGTATAAATTGTAAATACGAACATAATGTGCATATTTTACAGATTCTAAGTATATTTGAGCATTTCAAGCGATTTTGCATTCATTTTAAGTCATTTGATCACAATAATCTATATATATGCTCTTTATATAGTCTAGAATATGTTTATTAGATCACTTATTTAAAACGATTGGATTATGCATTGTAATTACGCACATAATGTGCATATTTTACATATTCCGAGTATATTTGAGCATTTCAAGCAAATTTGCATTCATTTTAAGTCAATCGATGACAATAATCTTTCTTTAAACTCTTTATATAGCCTAGAATACATTTATGAACTCGCTTATTCAGAACGATTGGATTATACATTTTAATAACGCACATAATGTGCAGATTTTAACGATTCTGAGTATGTTTGAACATTTCAAACGATTTTGCATTAATTTTAATTCATTTGATCACAATAATCTATTTTTTAGCTCTTATATAGTGTAAAATATGTTTATGAACTCACTTACTCAAAATGATTGAATTATACATTGTAATTACTAACATAATGTGTAGATTTTACAGATTCTGAGTATATTTGAGTATTTCAAACGATTTTGCATTTATTTTTAAGTCATTTTATCACAATAATCTATATTTAAGCTCTTTATGTAGTCTAGAATATGTTTATGAACTCACTTATTCAAAAAGATTGGAATATACATTGTGTAAGCACATAATGTGTAAATTTTACAGATTCTGAGTATATTTGGACATTTCAAGCGGTTTTGCATTCATTTTAAGTTATTTGATCACAATAATCTATACTTAAACTCTTTATATAGTCTTAAATATGTTTATTAACTCACTTATTCATAACGATTGGAGTATACATTGTAATTACGAACATAATGTGCATATTTTATAGATTCTGAGTATATTTAAGCATTTCAAGCTATTATGCATTCATTTTAAGTCATTTGATCATAATAATCTATATTTAAGATCTATATATAGTCTTGAATATGTTTGTGAGCTCACTTATTCAGAATGATTGGATTATATATTGTAATTACGAACATAATTACAATAAAGCAGATGTTTTTTAGCATTTCGATCGATTTTGCATTAATTTTATGTGCGTTATATATTGAGAAAATCTAAGAGTGCAATAAAGTAGATGTTTTTGAGCATTTCAAGCGATTTTGCATTAATTTTAAGTCATTTGATCACAATAATCAATATTTAATCTATTTACATAGTCAAGAATATGTATATTGATATCATTATTATTTATTAGTATTTGGACTGTACTTGGCACTCAAACCATACTCAAACCATAATAGTCAGATTTTAAAGATTCTGAGCATATTTGATATTTTAAAGCGATTTTGCATTCATTTTAAGTCATTTTATCACAATAATCTGTATTTTTATATATTATAGAATATTTTATGTACACACATATTCAAAACAACTGAATTATATATTGTAATTATGCACAAAATGTGCGTATTTTACTGATTCGGAGTATATTTGAGCATTTCAAACGATTTTGCATTCATTTTTAGTCATTTCATCACAATAATTTATATTTAAACTCTTTATATAGTCTATAACTCAATGCTTTCATTTTACAGCTAAAATATAGTCTATAATTTATGAACTCAATTATTAAAAATGATTGGATTGTACATTGTAATTTCGCACATAATAGTCAGATTTTAAAGATTCTGAGCATATTTGATCTTTTAAAGCGATTTTGCATTTCTTTTAAGTGATTTTATCACAATAATCTGTATTTAAGCTCTTTATATAGTATAGTATAGTATATTTATGTACACACTTATTCAAAACGATTGAATTATATATTTTAATTACGCACATAATGTGCGTATTTTAGTGATTCTGAGTATCTTTGAGCATTTCAAGCGATTTTGCATTCATTATTAGTCATTTCATCACAATAATTTATATTTAAACTTTTTATATAGTCTATAATATGTTTATGAACTCACTTATTCAGAACGATTGAATTACATACTGTAATTACGTACATAATGTGCGTATTTTACAGATTCTGAGTATATTTGAGTATTTCAAGCGATGTTGCATTCATTTGAAGTCATATGATCACAATAATCTATATTTAAGCTCTTTAAATAGTCTAGAAGATGTTTATGAACTTACTTATTCAAAACGATTGGAATATACATTGAAATTACGCACAAAAATTGAAATTTATACAGATTCTGAGTATATTTGAGCATTGGAAACGATTTTGCATTCATTTTAAGTTAGTTGATGGTAATAATCTATATTTAAACTTTTTATATAGTCTAGAATATATTTAAGAACTCATTTATTCAAAACTATTGGATTATACATTGTAATTATGCATATAATGTGCAGATTTTACAGATTCTGAGTATATTTGAGTATTTATAGCGATTTTGCACTCATGATTACAATAATCTATATTTAAGTTTTTTATATAGTCTAGAATATATTTATGAACTCACTTATTCCGAAGGATTGGATTATACATAGTAATTACGATCATAATGTGCGTATTTTACAGATTCGGAATATATTTGAGCATTTCAAGCGATTTTGCAATCATTTTAACTCATTTGATCATAATAATCTATATTTAAGCTCTTTATATTTTCTACAATAGGTTTATGAGCTCACTTATTCAGAAGGATTGGATTAAACATTGTAATTACGCACATAATGTGGAGATTTTACAGATTCTGTGTAGATTTGAGCATTTTAAGCATTTTTGCCTTCATTTTATGTCAATTGACAACAATAATCGATCTTTAAGCTCTGTATATAGCCTAGAAATATGTTTATGAACTCAGTTATTCAAAATTATTGGATTATACAATGTAATAACGCCCATAATGTGCAGATTTTAAACATTCTGACTATATTTGAGCTTTTGAAGCGATTTTACTTTAAGTCATTATATCACAATAATGTGTATTTTAAGCTCTTTATATAGTCTAGAATATGTTTATGAACACACTTATTTAAAACGATTGAATTATATTTTGTAATTACGCATATAATGTGCGTATTTTACAGAGTCTGAGTATATTTGAGCATTTCAAGTGATTTTGCATTCATTTTTAGTCATTCGATCTCAATAATATATATTTAAGCTCTTTATATAGTCTAGAATATATTTATGAACTCACTTGTTCAGAACTATTGAATTATATTTTGTAAATACGCACATTATGTGCGTGTTTTACAAATTCTAAGAATATTTGAGCATTTCAAGCGATTTTGCAATGATTTTTAATTATTTGATCACAATAATCTATATTTGAGCTCTTTATACATTGTAATAACGCACATAATGTGCAGATTTTACAAATTCTATGTATATTTGAGCAATTCAAGCGATTTTTGCATTAAATTTTAAGTCATTTGATCAAAATAATCAATATTTAAACTCTTTATATTGTCTAGAATATATTTATGAACTTTCTTATTGAAAACAATTGCATGAGACATTATAATTACATACATGATGTGTAGATTTTACAGATTCTGAATATATAAACTCATTATATAGTCTAGAATTTATTTATGGACTCGCTTATTCAAAATGATTTGATTATACATTGTAATTTCGCACATAATGTGCAGATTTTACTGATTCTGAGTATATTTGAGCATTTCAAGCGATATTGCATTCATTTTAAGTCATTTTATAACAAAAAAAATCAATATTTAATCTCTTTATATAGTTTAAAAAATGTTTATGAACTCGCTTATGGAAACAATTGGATTATACATTATAATTACACACATAATGTGCAGATTTTACAAATTCTGATTATATTTGAGCATTTCAAGCGATTTTGCATTCATTTTAAGTCATTTGATCACAATAATCAATATTTAATCTCTTCACATAGTCAAGAATATGTATTTGTATTCAATTATTCAAAATTATTGGATTATACATTGTAGTTACGCACATTATATGTAGATTTTTCAAATTCTGTGTATATTTGAGTATTGCAAGCGATTTTGCATTCATTTGATAGCAATAATCTATATTTGAGCTCTTTAGGTAGTATAGAATATGTTTATGAACTCGATTATTATGAACGATTGGATTGTACATTGTAATTTCGCACATAATAGTCAGTTTTAAATATTCTGAGCATATTTGATCTTTTAAAGCGTTTTTGCGTTCATTTTAAGTCATTTTATCACAATAATCTGTATTTTTATATATTATAGAATATTTTATGTACACACATATTCAAAACGATTGAATTATATATTGTAATTACGCACATAATGTGCGTATTTTACTGATTCTGAGTATCTTTGAGCATTTCAAGCGATTTTGCATTCATTTTTAGTCATTTCATCACAATAATTTATATATAGTCTATAAAGTGCAAATTAAAAGATTCGGAGTATATTTGAGCATTTCAAGCAATTTTGCATTCATTTTAAGGCAGTTGATCACATTAATCTATACTTAAGGTCTTTATATAGTTTATAATATGTTTACAAACTCAATTATTCAAAACATTTTGATTATACAATGTAATATCGCACATAATGTGCAGATTTTACAGATTTTTTAGTATATGTGAGCATTTCAAGTGATTTTGCTTTCATTTTTACTCCTTTGATCACAATAATCTATATTTAAACTCTTTATATACTATAAAATATGTTTATGAACTTACTTATTGAAAACAATTGGATTATACATTATAATTACACACATAATGTGCAGATTTTATATATTATGTTTATATTTGAGCTTTTCAAGCATTTTTGCATTCATTTCAAGTCATTTGATCACAATAATCAATATTTAATCTCTTTATATAGTCTAGAATATGTTTATGAACTCAATTATGCAAAAACTATTGGATTGTACATTGTAATTACGTATATAATATACAGATTTTACATATTCAGAGCATATTTGGACATTTCAAGCGACTTTGCATTCAATTTAAGTCATTTAATCACAATATCCATATTTAAACACTTTATATTGTCTAGAATATGTTTATGAACTCATTTATTCAAAACGATTGGATTATACATTGTAATTTCGCACATAATGTGCATATTTTACAGATTCTAAGTATATTTAAGCATTTCAAGAGATTTGGCATTCATTTTAAGTCATTTGATCACAATAATCTTTACTTAGGGTTTTTACATTGTCCAGAATATGTGTATGAACTCAATTATTCAAAATGATTGGTTTATACATTGTAATAACTCATATAATGTGCATATTTTACTGATTTTGTGTATATTTTATGCATTTCAAATGATTTTCCATTCATTTTAAGTCATTTGATCACAATAATCTTACTTCGAGCTCTTTATATTGTATAGAATATGTGTATGAATTCACTTTTTCAAAGCGATTGGATTATACACTTTAATTACACCCATAATAGGCAGATTTTACAGATTCTTAGTAAATTTGAGCATTTCAAACGATTTTGCAGTCATTTCAAGTCATTCAATCACAATAATCTATATTTAAATTCTTTATATAGTATAGAATATGTTTAAGAACACACTTATTCAAAACAATTGGATTATGCATTGTAGTTTCTCACATTATGTGCACATTTTACATATTCTGAGTATATTTGAGCATTTCAAGCGATTTTGCATTCATTTTAAGTCATTTGATCACAATAATATATATTTAACCTCTTTATATAGTTTAGAATATGTTTATAAACTCTCTTATTGAAAACAATTGGATGATACATTATAAATTTTGCACTTTATGTGCAGATTTTAAAGATTCTGACTATATTTGAGTGTTTCAAGCGATTTTGCATCCATTCATTTTTAGTGTTTTGATTACAATAATATATATTTAAGTTTTTTATATAGTCTAGAATACGTTTATGAACTCACTTATTCAGAACGATGAGATTACACATAGTAATTACGATCATAATGTGCGTATATTTGGGCAATTCAATTAATTTTGCATTCATTTTAACTCATTTGATCACAATAATTTATATTTAAACTCTTTATATAGTCTAGAATAGATTTATGAGCTCACTTATTCAGATCGATTGGATTATACATTGTAATTACGCACATAATGTACAGATTTTGCAAATTCTGAGTATATTTGAGCATTGCAAGCAATTTTGCATTCATTTTAAGTCAATTGATGACAATAATCTATCTTCAAGCTCTTTATATAGCCTAGAATTTATTTGTGAGCTTAATTAATAAAAATGATTGGATTATACAATGTAATATCGCACATAACGTGCAAATTAAAAATATTCCGAGTATATTTGAGCATTTCAAGCGATTTTTGCATTCATTTTAAGTCATTTGATCATAATAATCTATATTAAAGCCATTTATATAGTCTACAATTACAGTCTAGAATATTTTTATGTACTCAATTATTCAAAATGATTGGATTATACATTGTAATTACGCACATGTTGTGCAGATTTTACATATTCCGAGTATATTTGAGCATTTGAAGTGAGTTTTCTTTCATTTTAAGTCATATGATCATAATAATCTATATTTATGCTCTTTACGTAATATAGAATTTGTTTATGAATTCAGTTATTCAAAACGATTGGATAATGCATTGTAATTACGCACATAATATCGGAATTTTACAGATTCTTACTATATTTGAGCAATTCATGAGATTTTTCATTCCTTTTTAGTCATTTGATTACAATATTCCATAATTAAGTTCTTTATATAGCCCAGAAAATTTTTATGAGCCCACTTATCCAGATCGATTGGATTATACACTGTAATTACGGACATAATGTACAGATTTTGCAAATTCTGAGTATATTTGAACATTTCAAGCAATTTTGCATTCATTCTATGTCAATTGATGACAATAATCTATATTCAAACTCTTTATATAGCCTAGAATATGTTTACGAGCACAATTAATCAAAATGATTGGATTATACAATGTAATAACGCACATAACGTGCAAACTTAAGATATTACGAGTATATTTGAGCATTTCAAGTGATATTACATTCATTTTAAGTCATACGAGAACAAAAATCTATATTTAATCTCATTGTGCAGATTATACATTATAATAACACACATATTGTGCAGATTTTTTCAGATTCTGATTATATTTGAGTATTTCAAACGATTTTGCATTCATTTTAAGTCATTTGTTCACAATAATCAATATTTAAGTCATTTGAGTATTTCAAGTGATTTTGCATTCATTTTAATTAATTTGATAACGATAATCTATATTTAAACTCTTTAGGTAGTATAGAATATGTTTATGAACTCAATTATTAAGAATGATTGGATTGTACATTGTAATTTCGCACATAATTGTCACATTTTAAAGATTCTGAGCATATTTGATCTTTTAAAGCGATTTTGCATTCATTTTAAGTGATTTTATCACAATAATCTGCATTTATGCTCTTTATATAGTAGAGAATATTTTATGTGCACACTTATTCAAAACGATTGAATTATATATTGTAATTACGCACATAATGTGCGTATTTTACTGATTCTGAGTATCTTTGAGCATTTCAAGCGATTTTGCATTCATTATTAGTCATTTCATCACAATAATTTATATTTAAACTCTTTATATAGTATATAATATGTTTATGAACTCACTTATTCAGAACGACTGAATTACTGTAATTATGCACATAATGTGCGTATTTTACAGATTCTGAGTATATTTGAGTATTTCAAGTAATTTTGCATTCATTTGAAGTCATATGATCACAATAATCTATATTCAAGATCTTTAAATAGTCTAGAAGATGTTTATGAACTTACTTATTCAAAACGATTGGAATATACATTGGAATTACGCACAAAATTTTAAATTTATACAGATTCTGAGTATATTTGAGCATTTCAAACGATTTTGCATTCATTTTAAGTTATTTGATGACAATAATCTATATTTAAACAGTTTATATAGTCTAGAATGTATTTATGAACTCATTCAAAATGATTGGATTATATACATTGTAATTACGCACATAATGTGCATATTTTACAGATTCTGAGTATATTTGAGTATTTATAGCGATTTTGCATTCATTTGATTTCAATAATCAATATTTAATTTTTTATATAGTCTAGAATATGTTTATGAACTCACTTATTCCGAAGGATTGGATTATACATTAGTAATTACGATCATAATGTGCGTATTTTACAGATTTGGAATATATTTGAGCATTTCAAACGATTTTGCAATCATTTTAACTCATTTGATCACAATAATCTATATTTAAGCTCTTTATATTTTCTAGAATAGATTTATGAGCTCACTTATTCAGAAGGATTGGATTATACATTGTAGTTACGCACATAATGTGGAGATTTTACAGATTCTGTGTATATTTGAGCATTTTAAGCATTTTTGCCTTCATTTTATATCAATTGACTACAATAATCGATCTTTAAGCTCTGTATATGGCCTAGAAATATATTTATGAACTCAATTATTCAAAATTATTGGATTATACAATGTAATAACGCCCATATTGTGCAGATCTTAAACATTCTGACTATATTTGAGCTTTTAAAGCCATTTGTGCTTTCATTTTAAGTCATTTGATAACAATAATAAAATTTGAAGCTATTTATATAGTTTAGAATATGTTTATGAACTCACTTATTCAAAATGATTGGATTACATATTGTAATTACCAACATAATGTGCAGATTTTAAACATTCTGAGTATGTTTGAGCTTTTAAAGCGATTTTACTTTAAGTCATTAGATCACAATAATGTGTATTTTAAGCTCTTTATATAGTCTAGAATATGTTTATGAACACACTTATTTAAAACGATTGAATTATATTTTGTAATTACGCATATAATGTGCGTAGTTTACAGAGTCTGAGTATATTTGAGCATTTCAAGTGATTTTGCATTCATTTTTAGTCATTCGATCTCAATAATATATATTTAAGCTCTTTATATAGTCTAGAATATGTTTATGAACTCACTTGTTCAGAACTATTGAATTATATTTTGTAAATACGCACATTATGTGCGTGTTTTACAAATTCTAAGAATATTTAAGCATTTCAAGCGATTTTGCAATGATTTTTAATTATTTGATCACAATAATCTATATTTGAGCTCTTTATACATTGTAATAACGCACATAATGTGCAGATTTTACAAATTCTATGTATATTTGAGCAATTCAAGCGATTTTTGCATTAAATTTTAAGTCATTTGATCAAAATAATCAATATTTAAACTCTTTATATTGTCTAGAATATATTTATGAACTTCCTTATTGAAAACAATTGCATGAGACATTATAATTACATACATGATGTGTAGATTTTACAGATTCTGAATATATAAACTCATTATATAGTCTAGAATTTATTTATGGACTCGCTTATTCAAAATGATTTGATTATACATTGTAATTTCGCACATAATGTGCAGATTTTACTGATTCTGAGTATATTTGAGCATTTCAAGCGATATTGCATTCATTTTAAGTCATTTTATAACAAAAAAAATCAATATTTAATCTCTTTATATAGTTTAAAAAATGTTTATGAACTCGCTTATTGAAAACAATTGGATTATACATTATAATTACACACATAATGTGCAGATTTTACAAATTCTGATTATATTTGAGCATTTCAATCGATTTTGCATTCATTTTAAGTCATTTGATCACAATAATCAATATTTAATCTCTTCGCATGGTCTAGAATATGTATTTGTATTCAATTATTCAAAATTATTGGATTATACATTGTAATTACGCACATTATGTGCAGATTTTACAAATTTTGAGTATATTTGAGTATTTCAAGCGATTTTGCATTCATTTTAATTCATTTGATAACAATAGTCTATATTTAAGCTCTTTGGCTATGTTTGGTAGAGGAGTAAAAGAGGAGTAAGACTCTTAATCCCTTTTTAATCTCCCAAACATTGAAAAAAATGGAGGACTAGCGTGGAGTAACCATCAAAATCGGAGGAGTAATTTACTGCTCCTGAACAGGTGGCGTAAATTTTATCGGGGGAGTAACTCTTCAATTGCGGGGCCCACACATATTTGTTTCCGCTGCGTACCCTTATTCTTCGACAAAAGAAAAATCGAAACCCTTCCTTTCTCTATCGCCTCCTCTCTTACCAGTCTCACGTCTCTCTCTCTCTCGCGACGGCAATCTCAACCATCTTCTTCTGCGAGAAAGGTAATTAGATCTCCGCCTTCTCTATTTTTATTGTTTGTTGATTATTTTATTTCTTTGCTTTGACAAGCAAGTTGAGGTACCAGAAGTTGGAGTAGGAATGATTTGAGGGTTCCAATTGATTGGCTGTACATTTCATAAGTTGGGAGTAGGAATAATTTAGTCGGGCAAACTCATATCCCCACTGGTTGAGCCCAGTTGTTTTCACGAAATTTTTTTTTCTTTTTCGTGTAATCATGGTTTTCATTATGAAGAACTGAGTAAATTTATATTTTGCTATTTTGATATATCATGAAAATTTGGACAGCCAAACAAAAAGGTATAAATTAGGCATGGATCAATCTGAAGAGTGTATGAACAACAAACAAAAGGGAAAGCGAAAAAAAAATTGGAGTGGTGATCAAACAAAACTAATGTTACATTTGATACGAGAAGAGCAAGTTTCTGGTCGAGTTGCTTGTTCAGGGACATTCACTAAACAATTTTGGAAGAAATTAGCTACCGTGTTAAGCTCACAGTCAGAGCCAGAGCGCCAAGGGGAAGAATGTAAAACTCGATGGAAGACACTTAAACAAGACTTCTCTGAATATAAGCAATGTCGCGAGAGGACTGGATGGGGCTGGTGTCCTACTAAGCGTGTGCCTGTGGGACCAGAAGATGAATGGGAGGAATTAAAGACGGTAGTTCACTATTACAAATCTATCATTTTCATAATTTTGTTGTATTGTTTTACCTGTTCTTACATTAATCATTATTTTTTCTTAATTGCATTCCAGAGCAATTCAAAGTTGTACAAGTGCAAGACCAAACCCTTTGATTGGTACAATGAAATGCTGGAGATTGTTGGAGGTAATGTGGCAAATGGAAGTAGTGCAGCAGCTTACAAGCCTGATGTGCCAAAGGCGACGTGAAAATTAGTTATCTGTTCTTATGTTTGTGTGATTTGTTGTTTATTTCAAACATGATTGTATTTGAGACTTGATATTGTGTTGTTTATTTGAGACTTGATATGGTATTTGAGACGTTTATTTCAAACATCAGATGTATGAAGCAATTTTAGTATTGCAATTGTTTAAGTTTAAATATGTGCATTTTGTAAATGTATGAAGTTAAAATATGTGCAATTGTGTTGTGAATGTTTGAATGGTTCAGTCATGGCCATAGCATGAGCCTTTGTGAATGTTTGAATGATTCAGTGCTTTCATGAGGCCTCTGACTTGGTACAAATCATGCGATCCAATCCAAACTTTCAATGAAGACACCTGTCTAGAGATAGGAATTTAGATGCACATTGTTTAACAAATTACTGGTTTTACTTTTCTTTGTGCCCCTTTATTCTGATTCTGGCATGTAATCTCTCTGATGATTAATGAAATTTGTCCAAGGGTCATTACTACCCAAAAAAAAAAGATTTGCTAGATTTGAGTGTATTATTTACTCTGGGTTCACTTTTCCAATGTAATCTTAACATTTACTTGTAACATGTAATCTTAACATTTACCGGTAAATGTACAGCCACGAGCTTTCATTGAAAATAAAAATTTAGAGAAAAATCATACAAAAAATGGTGCGCCAGGTAAGACACTGAGACAAAAACAATACAAAAATGATTTGAGGGTAATTTGGTCATTTTATAATTAACAATTATATAATATTTTTATATCCTCACTTACTTCTCACTTAATCCTCTACTTTTATATCAAACATGACTTACAACATGTGGAGTAAAGAGACTTACAACATGTATAGAATATGTTTATGAACTCAATTATTAAGAATGATTGGATTGTACATTGTAATTTCGCACATAATAGTCAGATTTTAAAGATCCTGAGCATAGTTGATCTTTTAAAGCGATTTTGCATTCATTTTAAGTCATTTTATCACAATAATCTGTATTTTTATATATTATAGAATATTTTATGTACACACGTATTCAAAATAATTGAATTATATATTGTAATTATGCACATAATGTGCGTATTTTACTGATTCTGAGTATCTCTGAGCATTTTAAGTGATTTTGCATTCATTTTTTGTCATTTCATCACAATAATTTATATTTAAACTCTTTATATAGTCTATAACGTGCAAATGAAAAGATTCTAAGTATATTTGAGCATTTCAATCAATTGTGGATTTATTTTAAGTCAGTTGATCACAATAATCTATACTTAAGGTCTTTATATAGTTTAGAATATGTTTACAAACTCAATTATTCAAAATATTTTGATTATACATTGTAATAACGCACATAATGTGCAGATTTTACAGATTTTTTAGTATATGTGAGCATTTCAAGTGATTTTGCTTTCATTTTAACTACTTTGATCACAATAATCTATATTTAAACTCTTTATATACTATAAAATATGTTTATGAACTCACTTATTGAAAATAATTGGATTATACATTATAATTACACACATAATGTGCAGATTTTATATATTATGTTTATATTTGAGCTTTTCAAGCGTTTTTGCATTCATTTTAAGTTATTTTATTATGATAATCAATATTTAATCTCTTTATATAGTCTAGAATATGTTTATGAACTCAATTATGCAAAAACTATTGGATTGTACATTGTAATTACGTATATAATATGCAGATTTTACATATTCAGAGCATATTTGGACATTTCAAGCAATTTTGCATTCAATTGAAGTCATTTAATCACAATATCCATATTTAAACACTTTATATTGTCTAGAATATATTTATGAACTCATTTATTCAAAACGATTGGATTATACATTGTAATTTCGCACATAATGTGCATATTTTACAGATTCTAAGTATTTTAAGCTCATTTGTATCACAATAATGTGTTATTTAAGCTATTTATATAGTCTAGAATATGTTTATGAATACATTTATTTAACAAGATTGAATTATATATTGTAATTACGCATATAATGTGCGTATTTTACAGATTCGGAATATATTTGAGCATTTCAAACGATTTTGCAATCATGTTAACTCATTTGATCACAATAATCTATATTTAAGCTCTTTATATTTTCTAGAATAGGTTTATGAGCTCACTTATTCAGAAGGATTGGATTATACATTGTAATTACGCACATAATGTGGAGATTTTACAGATTCTGTGTATATTTGAGCATTTTAAGCATTTTTGCCTTCATTTTATGTCAATTGACTACATTAATCAATATTTAAGCTCAGTATATAGCCTAGAATATGTTTATAAACTCAATTATTCAAAATTATTAGATTATACAATGGAGTAACGCACATAATGTGCAGATCTTAAACATTCTGACTATATTTGAGCTTTTAAAGCGATTTTTGCTTTCATTTTAAGTCATTTGATTATAATAATCAATTTTTAAGCTATTTATATAGTTTAGAATATGTTTATGAACTCATTTATTCAAAACGATTGGATTACACATTGTAATTACCAACATAATGTGCAGATTTTAAACATTCTGAGTATATTTGAGCTTTTAAAGCGATTTTACTTTAAGCTCTTTATATCGTCTAGAATATGTTTATGAACACACTTATTTAAAACGATTGAATTATATATTGTAATTACGCATATAATGTGCGTATTTTACAGATTCTGAGTATATTTGAGCATTTAGAGCTATTTTACGTATATTTTAGTCATTTGATCACAATAATTTATATTTAAGCTCTGAATATTGTCTAGAATCTGTTTATGAACTCACTTTTACAGATTATGAGTATATTTGAGCATATCAAGCGATTTTGCATTGACTTTAAATTATTTGATCACAATAATCTACATTTAAGATCTTTATACATTGTAATAACGCACATCATGTGCAGATTTTACAGATTCTGAGTATATTTAAGCATTTCAAGCGATTTTTGCATTAATTTTAAGTCATTTGATCACAATAATTAATATTTAATATATTTATATAGTCTAAATTATTTGATCACAATAATCTACATTTAAGATCTTTATACATTGTAATTACATACATGATGTGGAGATTTTACAGATTCTGATTATATATGAGCAGTTCAAGCGATTTTGCATTCATTTTAAGTCATTTGATCACAATAATCTGCATATAAACTATTTATATAGTCTAGAATTTTTTTATGAACTCACTTATTCAAAATGATTGAATTATACATTGTAATTCCGCACATAATGTGCAGATTTTATAGAATCTAAGTATAATTGGGCATTTCAAGCAATTTTGTATTCATTTAAGTTATTTGGTAACAAAAATATATATTTAAGCTCTTTATATAGTCTAGAAATTATTCATGAATTCACTTATTGAAAACAATTGGATTATACATTATAATTATACACATAATGTATATATTTTACAGATTCTGATTATATTTGAGCATTTCAAGCGATTTTACGTTAATTTTAAATCATTTGATCACAATAATCAATATTTTGTCTCTTTTACATAGTCAAGAATATGTATATGTATTCAATTATTCTGAGTATATTTGGACATTTCAAGCGGTTTTGCATTCATTTTAAGTTATTTGATTACAATAATCTATACTTAAACTCTTTATATAGTCTTGAATATGTTTATTAACTCACTTATTCATAACGATTGGAGTATACATTGTAATTACGAATATAATGTGCATATTTTATAGATTCTGAGTATATTTGAGCATTTCAAGCTATTATGCATTCATTTTAAGTCATTTGATCATAATAATCTATATTTAAGCTCTATATTAATCTTGAATATGTTTGTGAGCTCACTTATTCAGAATGATTGGATTATATATTGTAATTACGAACATAATTACAATAAGCATATGTTTTTTAGCATTTCGATCGATTTTGCATTAATTTTATGTGCGTTATATATTGAGACAATCTAAGAGTGCAATAAAGTAGATGTTTTGAGCATTTCAAGCGATTTTACATTCATTTTAAGTCATTTTATCAAAATAATCTATAATGAAACTCTTTAGGTAGTCTAGAATTGAACTCCCTTATTAAGAGTGATTGGATTATACATTATAATTTAGCACATAATAGTGAGATTTTAAAGATTTTGAGTATATTTGATCTTTTAATGCGATTTTGCATTCATTTTAAGTCATTTTATTACAATAATCTGTATTTAATCTCTTTATATAGTCTTGAATATTTTATGAACACGCTTATTCAAAATTATTGAATTATATATTGTAATTATGCACACAATGTGCGTATTTTACAGATTCTGAGTATATTTGAGCATTTGAAATTATTTTTTCATTCATTTTAAGTCATTTGATCGCAATAATCTGCATATAAACTCTTTATATAGTCTAGAATTTGTTTATGTACTCACTTATTCAAAACGATTGGATTATATATTGTAATTTCACACATAATGTGCAGATTTTACTGATTTTGAGTATATTTGAGCATTTCAAGCGATATTACATTCATTTTAAGTCATATGAAAACACAAATCTATATTTATGCTCTTTATGAAGTCTAGAAAAATGTTTATCAACTTGCTTATTGAAAACAATTAGATTATACATTGTAATGAGTAACAGCTGTAGAAAACCCACATGGATACCACCATGGTTCAAAATATTGGCCGATTCCAATTCAATTCGGCCGAATCGGATCGAAATCGGTGGAGGGCGATCCGATTTTCATGCATTTGGAGCGGATTCGGGTTAAATCATCAAAAAAAGCCATTAATGGTGTTCTTGAATGGAGAAGGAGGTGTGGTGAACTCAACCTAAGGTGAAACGGACGGGAAAGATGCGTGGGGACGCCGGGAGAAGCTCCATGAAGCTCTGGTGGTGCTTCGTCACTGTTTTGGCGGCCTCTCCTTTCTTCTATCGAAAAACAAAGGGATGGAACATAAATAAAAACAGATGATTGAAGGAGAAGGGTTAGGGACTGGAGATGTCCATTTTAGTTAATTTTTTCATTATTAATCACATCGGATGGTTTATATTGTTCTATAACTGAAATCAATTTTAAACAAAAAGGAAATTGATGTAGAAATTGATCCAAACATGTAGAAAAATTATAAAATTTATGATCTACAATGCTGACTGATACATTAATATGTTTTAAAGAATGCATATTTATTAAAAATATTTTAGATAAAGTACTTTTTATTGATTGTAAAATTTCAATTAAATTGTTTTATAAATTCTATTTTTGAAAAATTTGAAATTTCCTTGCCATTGTCACTACTATAGGATTCTGTTGTTGTATTATTTCACATTTTTGTTGATTTTATGCTTCTTTTTAACTTAATTTTTCAAACTATTTTACTATTTTTTCCATAATTTATTTGATTTTTAAAAGTATAAAATATATTTTAATAAAAAATCTGATTTTCCGATCTGATTAAACCGAATTTAAGGCATATTAAGTTATTTTAGTTGATTTTGAGACTCATATTTAATTATTTTTACTTATTTATGAAAACATATTTTTTTCCCTATTTTTTCAGAATTTTTTCTGATTTTTAACGGTATAAAAATGTGTTTTTAAAAAATCCGATTTTCTGATCTGATTCGACTGATTTTTTCGATTCAGCCGATTTCAAGTCACGGTCCAATTGTACGATTCTGATTCCGATTCCGAGTTTCAAAACCATGGATACCACCACCTATCTGGTCCGTCAAGAGCACTCTCTCGATCAGATGAGAGAGAACGTACTGGTCGGAAAAAAATCAAGGCGAAGAATGGAAATATCTCGAAGGAAAATTCATCCAGCGGCAGAAATAAACCACATTAGATGGCCACGATGCAAGGAATGCGATGGACGGTCCAGATCCAGTTACTACTAATAGTAACGGATCCGATCTAAATACCGGGGATCAGGGACGGAGCCAGCCAAAATTTAACGCTGGGCACCATCACAAATTAATAAATTAAATATTAAAAATTATTTTAAATAATAAAATAAAATAATTAAAGAATATTATCTTTTTATCATAAATAAAAGTATCATGTATTTTTAAAGACAATTGTTTTATATTCTATTTTTTTCCATGTTGTTTGAGCATGAATTGAACAAAAGTTGGAAGTTTCAACTCATGTAGCAACATGCGTTGATGCACGTAGTGGAACTGTGGAAGGAGGAAAAAAATAATCAAGAACAATGGTCTCTCCTGATTTTGTCGTTTTCCTTTTTAATCAATGATGCATTAAATGTAGCAAACCCCAACAATAGAATAGTATAAAATACAGAAGAAAAATAAAGGAAAACTAGTTGTTTCATTTGGGAAGGAGAGCGCCTGAGCAGACTGTAGAGAAATTAGACCAAGGCCAAGACACATGTATAATCCAAGCCCGAGCACTCTCAGTTCTTTCAGTTTTTTAACGTGCAAAAATCTTAACTGCACCACAAATTTCGGCAAACAAGCCCAGGCACGTGCCTGGACTTGCCCCTATGTAGCTCCGTCCCTGCCGGGGATTAATATATGTTTCGATGTGTTCACACAAAAATGTTCTGAATCGCTCAATAAAAGAAAAAAAACATATAATCAACAAAAAATGATTAATTATATTCTAGTGACAAACTTACATGCTAAACAAACTTAAGTTTTGATAAACCAAACTCAATCTACGTATAAAATAACAACGGAAATAGTTGAAAATTTGTCTTAAATATTTTATTTTCAGACTAAAATATAATCCTTAACTCAGTGCATGCAGTACAGCCCAGGAACTCTCCATGTGAACAATCCTTTCCTCTTCTCTTCTATTGGCAATGCTGTGTAAAACTTCCAATCTTCAATAATTTGTTTCAGATCATGAAGCTTGGCTTGCAACCCAACACAACAGTTTGCATGCATAGTGCAGATCTTGTTCAGATCATTCCCGTGATTGCAAAATCCACCGCAATATGACGTGTCGATGTATTGGATCTTTACTGTGAGATTGCCGGCCAGGTCAGCCTTGATGAAGTTAAAGATAGTCTGCTCATGATTAGGCGGGTATCTGTTGCGGGCATCGATCCAGTAATTCATCATTTCGATCGTCTTTTGTGTTGATTTTACATAGATCAAACCTGTGTTGGGATAGTTGTTGATGTCATCGGGATCGCCCAAGAACTCATCGGAGGATGCGGTCAAGTCTGCATAGACCGTGATGTGCTTCAATGGATTTCTCATCCATAGAATGTCAACATCCTACAGTTGGGAAAGCTTACTAATTAATACACAAGGGAGTTAATTTGGAGTATATTTCACTGTAATGCATTTGGTACTTGGTACGCCCAATTTCTACTCTGGGATTCCTTTGATGAAATTGAGGAAATGGCCAGAAAGTCAATAAAATAAAGTTGCACAATAATTATAAATCACATCTAGATTATAGCCCTATTTGCAATTATGATGTCGTGTTGTACCTATTAAAATACGTGTCATTTAAATCATGGTTGTTGAATCGGACGAATTGAAAAAAATCGTTTTGTCCATTTAAAATTAAGAGAAAAATACAAAAATTTCGGAAATTTTCTTTTTTTTTTTAAAAAAAAACAAGCTAAAAGGTCAGAGATTGGAAGTAAATCAATTAAAATATAAAAATTATACAATTATGGAAACCATTGTGACATCTCTAAAATTTTGGATACAATTAAAATAAATTCTTGATTAGTAAGATATTTTTGTTAGATTAAATTATGGAAGCAATATTTCATAAAAACAAGCGTGTTTTTATGTTAATTTTTTTCGCACTTCAGAAAAATCTAAACCGTTCAATTATAGAAAATACTGAAATTGATTGGTCCAGTTGGGACCTTTCTTCTCCAAAGTCTATTTCGGGAATTGATTTGCACACCCCTAAAATTGATAAAACACTCTTATTGGACAAAAATACCCCTAATTAATTAAAAATATTGATCAGAGATATCATCATTATTGTAATATTTTCAATTAATTAGAGGTAATTTAGTCTAATAAGGAGTGTTTTATTAATTTTAGGGGTGTGCAAATCAATTACCGTCTATTTCACGTGTCTCTCTCTACCATCGCTCTATAGAAAAGGATCTGATCCACCTCTAATTGAGATGACGTCACCCTCCTCCTAACCCGTTCCACCGGCCTCCTACACATCTTCTTCGCCCTTGATCCATTTAATAGAGCGACCATTTATGGCTATTTTTAATGATCTCACCTGATTCCATTCTAAATTGCCTAAAATCGGCTCGGTCTCCGTCAGTTCCAATTTGAGTCGGCCAATTCGAATTGGAATCGGCCGATTTTTCGAACCATGATTTAAATATCTTTTTGTGATTCCTTTCAAGAATTAAGGAAACGTAAAACAAATTCAAAATAAAGCTAAATATTAGTTTGTTAGATTAATTAATTATTATGGGATGTTATGTGCATATAGATGGAGTAATTACTATCAGTAGTATCATGTGCTAGCTATCTCTCTCTTGATCCTTTGGTCAATTTTTGAGAGATAATACATCTCTTAGTTTAGACGAAAGTGATCTAAAGCTATGCTTGATGTTTTGGAAGACTTTTTCCCAACCTTGATGTGTATAAGAGCATCGCTAAGGTCTCGAGTCTACTTTGTTGCAAGAAGAAATTGTTGGAATATTTAATGTGGCCTATGATAATTAATGTGTGAGCCAAGTTCATCTAAGATAATTAACTAAAGGGTGCATCATAATTTGATGGAAATTCTGATGGACCAGATTCATTGTACTTGATCCCTTTAGTTGCCTCAGCATTAAATACTCTATAATCTGAAATTTTAAGGCACCATTTCCCATAATTCTGCCATTAAGAAATTTCAGTAAAGAAAAGAGAAAAACGCCATTGTTGACCATCATTATGGCTGAGGAAAACTCAAAGAAAATCAGTACTAACGCTTCCGCCTAATGACTAACGATTTCTGTTCTTCAATTTGTAAGTTTTATACTCACAATTTTATTATTTTATATGATTTACGGATCCTGAAAATTGTGTTATTATTTGTAAACACGTTAATTAATGATTACGTATATCAGAAATAAGTAATGCGATCTCAAGTAGAAGAATTAATCATGATCATTGAGACCCAGATGAATTCAAATAAGTTTCCACACTTATGATTAATTCTAACAGTATATGGTTCACTTGAATTGGATCATAGTGTAATTAAATTATAAATCCAACAAGCGGTATCAAAGCTGTCTCAAGATTGAATCATTTGAGTGTTTTATTGCTGAATTATGATTATTTGTTTGAAAACTACACTTTATTTGGTTTTCTGGTTGAGTAAATCAATCATCATAATTGATCTGTTCTGGATGCTTGGACCGTGTATGGGCCAAGTCTAACCGACTTTTTGGGAGGTTCCTGCGTATTTTTTACCATGCAAATCATCATTATTGACTTTTTGGGAGGATTTTTAAAGTACTTGTTACTTTTTCTGATAGTACCAAAACAGTCACGTTGGTGTTCGAAATAATTAATATAACATTATTGGAATAATGCAGAATTAATAAGCACAAACAAAGAGAACTCACAGTGAAAAGAAAATTGTATCCTAGCTCAAGAATGCGTCGCTGAAGCTTGACCTTGCTCCAAACCAAATCGATATAGTCACCGCTCATGAACACCTTCTCGGAGGTAAAATTCTTGCCATCCACCGTCAAAGGGTAGCAATGCGGGTGCACCGCTGTGCAAAGGTTCCATGCATTAGGGTCGAGTGTTACCACAATCAGATGGTCCAAGAGATGCTGTATTCCTTCGCCGATGCGAAAACCCTCAAGAAAGATGTCCAGAAGAGAGTTCGGCGTGGCCCATGCCTCATTTACCGACGTCATTATCACCGTCTTGTCATTTGTGGCTACTCTTTTCAGTAAGGGGAGTAGGCCTGGAAATGGTTCCTGACAATTAACCCAATTGATTAAATATAAGCCTACTTTATTTTTTTCTAGGGAGGAAATGACTTCTTTTCACATAGACTAAAATCAGCCGCTATTAACGAATAAACCCGTCATCGCGATTATATCTCAATTTTCAAAATTCTAATAGTCGATCTGAACTGTTCAATACGTTCTTTACATTGAAATATTAAAATTTTACGTAATTCTTAATCTAAACAATTTTAGAACCTCAAAAATTAAAATATAATCGCAATTAATGAATACATCCGATCAATAGTAGCTGATTTTAACCTACCTCCTTCGTCCTTTACAATTAATAATACACAAATTATTATTAAATAGACTCTCAACATTATCTTAATTATCGTACAAACATAGCTTCACTGGGATGCGTACCAATCTTGTATTGGTCAAGGAACAACATGAGGCAACAATATTTTGTTAGTTTGTGTCTATCAACCATTTAAAATAATAGAGAATTAGTTCATGATCTAGTGGCAAAAAATAATACATCTCAATTGAGAGTTCGTAGATTCGAAACTCAACTGATGAATTTTTGTATAGACATCTAATTTAAAAATAAGTTGGAATGCTTCACCTAATTTATCTTAAAAAAATCATTTAAAATATTATTATTATTATTATTATTATTTTGTTAGTCCAACTTTTGTATTGGGCTATTGGCCGACTAACACCGCAACGCAATAATATTTTTGTTGTCGGACAGGGGACAAAATAATGACAAGGAAAATTTCTCTTTCTAGCAAATACAAGTGTGTACGTTCGAAGAAAAAGTCTACTATAAAATTGATTTAGAAGGTAAAACAAATTGTTAAGATAATTACATGGGAAAATTAATGAGTTCACATGTTTCGCACATAACGAGGCAAATTAAGGTGGACTAGGCAAAAGTCAAACGCTGTGGAACAGCAAATTTTATTGTTAACATGGCGTGGATATAGAGGTCAACGAGAAAACTTAAAATAAATTCTCGTTTAGTTGCTTTGTTAATTATGGAAATTTTATTCACTGTCTTTCTTAATCAGCTCTAACTGAAGGCAATTAAATGATCTTTTCTGAAGCATTTTTGGCCAAAAACCTCTTGTTAAAAAAGGTCAATTAATAATAGATCTACAGATAGCTTTAACTATCAAACTGAAAAAAATTTGCAATGGAACCTATTTACTTGTATCTGTGAGGAGGAAAAAATTTTCTGGAGCATGTTAATTTAAGATAAAGATTTGAAGTGATTGGTTATGGATTATTTATTTTTGACATGAGTCATTGATTAAGTTTGTGCTGAGGTTTTATTTGTTGTCCCTTTGGCAGCCTCTGTCAAAGTTTCAAAAAAAAGTTTGTGCTGAGGAACAGTAATATAACATTACCAAATTGTCACAACTAATGAATATGAAGTAAATGACTATGTATCGAAGGTACAAATTAAATTATGAATGGGTCATCACTGAATTGTGTTTGTCCTTGTTTTCTGCCAAAATTGGATTCTAAATTTATTCAGTTAATGATATATTGCTAAAAAATTGATACATGTAATAAGAAAGACTTTTTAACTTCTCTAAACACTTCTATACTGGAGAGCTCATAAAAAGGTTATACTGACTTGCAAAATGCCCAACAAAATATAAAATTTAACAAATAATATGTAAATCGAGAACTTTAAGGACTAAATAGAATTTTTCAATTTTTAAAATTTTCTCATCTTAAAAAACAAAAAGAAAGCTTTTAATATAGAAATCATGTTAAAATGAGTCATGTAAAAAGCAGAGCATACCTCCTCAACTGGAGTAGCATTTTGCACCGTTGTTTGATTAACAACCTCTTTTCTTGATATTAAGCGATCGTCAAATGAAGCAACCTCCTTTTTCTCACAAGCAATATTAGTACTATTAACTTGAGTTGCATTGATCAATGCAAATGCCTCAAGAGATCTCTCATGACCACCAATGATTATTTTAGACCGATAAAATGTTAGGCAAACAAGCGTAGCAGCTACACCGAGAAGGAAGGGAGTTGCATGTCGAAGCATGTCTGCACTTTTACCCATCTTGAGAGAGAGAGAAGGCAGAGAGGTAGGAGAAACAGAGGTTCACAAACGCACTCAAAGATTCAACTTATAAACATCATACACTTTTTATAATAACGACTCGCTGAAATATTCAACTTACGGCATACACTAGTAGAATTCGGAATTATTTTTAATGAGTATAATAGACGGGAATTCGTCGTTTTATCTCATTTACATGAGAGTACAGATATAAATAGTCCTTTGAATAAAATGTAGTCGAAAATAATAAAATGTGTTGAACATGTTGAGTTGGTACAAATACTATATATATTTGAAGTACATGTGGGTGTATATATATTTTGATTTACTGGTATTGGTTAGTACAAACACTAGCTATTAGTGTCGTGTCAAAGTTATACAAGTTATATAAGGGGTTAGATAGAAAATAAACGTGCATTGAGTAATTATAAGTGTAGTATTTACATTTGTCAACCCGTAAATGTAATATTCAAAGTCATTCGTACCATTATGAGGCCCAAAAATCAGTATTAACATGGGCTCCGTTTGAATTCCATTTGGTTCCGTTTGGATGGGTGTAGGAATAAAAAAATAGCTTGTTTCTATTTCCAAATTTATTATAAACAATTCAAACTCTCCACAAAATTACACACTTCCCAATACTTCTTCGTTCTTCCCTTATTCCTCTTATTCTCACACCATCCAAACGGAGACTTTGGGAAGAAAGAAATAAATTTATTATAAACAATCCAAACTCTTCACAAAGTTACACACTTTCCAATACTTCTTCCCACTTCTTTCCTTTTTTTCTTCTTCCCACACCTTATCCAAACGGAGCCATGAGTATCATAGAGCGTTAATTCATGGGTCATCTAATGACTCTCCGTGGGTCCACAATTCAGTATTAACATGGGTGTTTTCAGCACAAACAATCATGAAAATACCGATGATGAAATAGTTGTTTGCTCATCCGATATGGGATTTTTTTTATTATAATCACTGATTCATGTATATTTCTCCATAAAAAATAGCAGGCTCGTATAGCAGTGATATTTATGAATTTCAAATCTAATTTTATGGAATAGTCTTCTGTTACGTGCCCATTCGTGGTGAAAGGCTAAAACAATAATTTGATATATATGCATGTTTTTATTGTTTTTTTTTTTTTGCTTTTTCGAGGTGATCGCTAGGACAAGTCTCTTAAAAAAATGAACATTTAATTTCACCTAAACCGCTACAAAACAGGAAGTACGTACCCCGAGTACAAAACAACTAAATTAATATGATCAAGAGCAACCCTCTAGAGAATAATATATGAAATTTAATTGAAAACTAGCTATTGTATCGCGCTCCGCGCGATATAAGATCAACATGAAATGATTATTCATTACATTGATTGTTCATCAAGCAGCCATACTTGTCGACAATTGAATATAATTTTTTAATAAATTGGGTTATCTAGAAAAACAAAGAAATTGGTGCTCTGACAGAACGAAAGGTTAAACCAAATTAAGAAATGCATATAGATAATTTCTTTTTAAAAAGGCACCAACTAAAAGTGGTATCTTCCCTCCGAACCTAAACTGTTAGCATTAAAATATCAATTATAACACCAATCTAAAAAAGTTTAGGCCACATTTAAAAATGCATACTTTTTCATTTACTAACAAAGGGAATAAAAACAACGAAAATTGTAAAAACAACGAAAATTGAAAAACCAAGTAAACACATTACAGAGTTGCTTCTTGATATTTCAGCACTGTTATTGAATGCATGTATAATTGCGCGATTTCTTAGTAGCACTCCTGACTGGCAATATTTAGATAATTGATAGTTGGATCTGTTAGAAAAAAAGAAAAGAATTAACCAAACATTTCCTATAGCTTCTTTCAGAGCTCAATTTTTCTCAATGTTCTTCACACATTGTAACTGAACATATATCAGGAACCAAGATAGAACAGAACCTCATTCAAAACTCAAAATCCTTTAATTAAATGGGCTAACCTTGCGATTATTTATTCTACACATAATGTTATAACCAAAAAAGACATCTCATGCCAAACAACCAACGTTTAAAAATAAGATAGTTTCATATGAATACCCTATCATTTCTGTTGGTCAGCTGAATAAACTAAGATCACACATAAAAAGTTATTGGATAAATAGCCTCATTACAGTGGATATCAGAGCCACTATGCAATTCTAGGGCTGTATATATGATGAATCCATCTCATTTGACATAGAATACATGGAAAAATTGTTGGTTCACTTAGATATAAATATTTCATGCCAGTATGATTTCATATGTGCTGCTAAAATAACTGATTGTAACAATAAATCATTGTAATTCACAATCGTATGTAAGGGTTGGCACTTTCATCTCTCTCTCTTACCTCATTCTTTTCAAGCTGTACCTGCAAACATGTAGGAATTTTGACATTTCTATTAATTAGTTTGTTGTCTTCGTACTGAACAATGCAAAGAAAAAATAACAATAACATGTAAAGTATATTAGAACATGACTTTTCATAGTTTTTTCGATGTTAATTAATAATAAAGCATATATATATACTGCACAACTTTCATGCACGGGTTTTGTTGTCTACTCGTTAATTCTACAATGGTATGATTCTTACACAACCATTTCTGATAATAATATTATAAAAGGAAGTTAAATTGTCAGATAGGTATTTTCAAAAGGAAAAGAAGTATAGAAGAATAAAAAATTGAAGAAGATACCTCATAAGGACAACTTTTCAGCAAGCAATAATGTACCATGTTCAGTATATATCATTTTACAAAGAGCTGAATATATAATCAATTGATCTTTTGAAAAATGTACTTAGCAAGCCCTTCCATTTAAAAAAAATAATATTAAAAAATCATTAAAAAATAGATTATCAATCATTGTCGATTAGACGAACTTGATCAGACCAACATCTTACCCTTGTCCTTTAGCAGTTTGCAAATATTCCTGATGTTCCTTTGCTGCGCTACTTTGTCCAAATAGGCTATAAGGAATTAAAAAAAATGATCATAGAATATCATGAGATAATATCATATGATAATTGTTGATTGCACCACAGACACACAACTAATGTTGGCTCTGACATGCAATCTAGCCTATCAATAAGCTTCTCTTTGTTGGATTATTGAGATCACAGCCACTTGGTTGAGTGAATCATTCCTCACTGAAATACTAATAATATATCGTAACCAAATTCTGAGATTAAAAGATATACACTTAATTTTTTATTATTGCCCTACCGCTCAATTCACATTTTATCCAAAAAAAATAGCAAATTTCATAAAAAGAAAGTCATATTAAATCAAAGATGTTCAAAATAAGGAATGCATCATGACAAATATCAATTCCAACCTTCAAATGTTGATAAATGATAACGTATTGTCTAAGCTATAACGTAATTAAATAGGACAAAAAAAATTCATTGGAAAACAAAAAGCAGGAACTGTTATGGAAGTTCTTTAATTTACTCAAATTGTATGACTTAATTGCAAAATAAGACATTTCAACTAACCTCATCCTTTTCGTGCTAATCCTTTCGCTAACTTAAGGTTCAGTAGAGCCTTGTGGCTGTTCTTCCTCTTCATTTTACCTCATTTGCAGCACAGCTCTGACAGGCTATACATTCAATCGCCCTAAGCCAACTCATCAATTTGTCGTCGGATCTGAAAACAAAAAAATATATATATATATGAAAAGTTAGTTATCAAAGCGAACATCTAATACAACAGAGTTTGATTGCAACCATCAAATCTATGATAGAACCTTGGTAAGTAATTTTTTTTCCAATCTGTCTCTCCACGACATAGTTTTTGATAATCTAATTTGAGAAACAACAATTATTTGAAAACTTCACAGTAAAAGGAGGACTTCTAGCCACAAAAAGAAAAGGATATAGCAAACCCAAATATACCTCCTCTCTCTTCAGCCTTTTCTCTTGAGCCTCTGCTGAAGGTTGAAAAGAGAACGCAGCCAACTCGAGAACAACCCTGAAGCCGACACCTGCAAGGAATCGAAAAATAAAAAGAAATAAGCTCAATTGACCATAGTTTTCCTGCATAAACTGTAAGCAATTACAAAACCCAATAATAACAAATTCACATCAGAATCAGCTTTTACATAAGAGAGCAAGAATTGGAAAATAGACGCATGGATTATGTTCCTAACACATGCTCTATGGAAGTCAGACCTACCCATATGTTTAAAATATGAAAATCTCAAATTGCAAATTTGAATGAAAGTTTCCTAACATGAATAACCTAAAATAACAAAAAAAGGAGGAGGAAAAAAACCCTTAAATTCGCAGCATATTTTCCGTAGAATACTGAGCCAATTCATCCATTATGCGCCTGAAATTGAGAAGAAAATTAATGAGATAATTGATAATTGATAAAATAGTTAAAAAGAAGAAAAAATACGTAATGGAACACATATCATCAAATACCAATTGAACGAAATCTGAGGTTTTAAGAATATACTGTGATCTACATCTAAAATCACTACCCAAATGTTTGATTTAGGGTTTAGGGCGGCTATCAGTTCAACGGAGCATAAAAGAAAGAGAAAAAGTAGGTTAATCGTAACTAAAGTGGGTAGAATTACCTTGGAGCACCCAGAATCCCAGATCGAGGAGAGAAGGAAAAAAACAAAGCAAGCAAAGAAAAACTCAACATAGGATGATCTGAATGCAAAGATAGAATTACCTCAACCTCTTTCTTGCCGTCTCTCTCTCCTAGAAAGGTGTTTGGTATAAAATGGTAGAGGCGAAGTTAGAAGTTTCCTGCTCTCTCTCTTTTTCTCTCTCCAGAAAGGAGTTAGGTAAAATAGAAACTCAAATGGTACAGGCGAAGCTAGAAGCTTCAACAGAACAAATGTCCTGTGCACTTGGATCATGCACACCGTGCATTCTTACCCTTCCTAATTTTCTTTGGTCCATGTGATCTGCACCCATTCCAGAACAATGGAACCATCACGTGCATCCATACTCCCACTATGTAATTATCATATGCGAACAGTTATATGAATCCTTTTATATAGTCTTCTAACACTAAAATGGATCCTAAGGAACTTTTACGGAGCAGGAGAGAACAACATGGAAGCCAGCAAGGTACACACACAAAATATCAAAAGCGAAAGAGTGCCAACATTTTAGTGGACACGAACGAAGGATTGTGCAGGCAGCAAAAGAATGGACGGCTGGAATTTGAAGTTAGTCTACAGTTTTTTTCCAACTTGAAATTGAGATACTTATAATTTCAAGGGCAAAGCATATATTATTTTCAAAACTGATATAGCGAGTCTAGCACAAAGCGAGGCCAATGGCACGTGTCTTTCAAAATGAGGACCTTCGATTTTCGTTTTCTTTCTTTTTTTTTTCTTTTTTCCAAATTCCGACAAAGCCTGACTTGGCTAAGAAAAATTGGACATTCTAGCTCCGATTCTCCCCTATATAGCTCGATGAATGACCATTGACCAAGCCTTTACTTTGACACTTTACAACAATTATGACACTTGTGAGACTTAGATAATTTTGCGTTTAATTTGCAAAGATATATGAAGCCAAGATTAAAGAATGGCGGGGGCTAAAATCTGACTAAATGAAATTCAAAACCAAGAAAATTACAAGTTTAAGTATTAACTAGGTGGGGTTATCGAGCTTCGCTCGATCCATGAGTTTTTGATAAACACATTTGTTAGATATGTTTTCATCATCTATAAAATTTGATGGCATAATTTTTTTATAATTGATGACCAATCAATTATATAACAATAAAAAAAACTTAGGAACCAAAAAGGAAACAAAATTTTCCAATCTGGAGCTCATAACATTTAAATTTATAACCTAATCTACTCAACAAAATTAAAATAATACATAAAACTTTTCCATTTAATTTTTTTTTCATACCTTATACTTTTCTTTGTAGTAACTAAAAAATAGTACATGATTTGACACCTCCACATAATCTATTTTAACTCTCATCGTTGGAACTTTTTGTATCAGACAGACAGACTAAAATAAAATGCCTAATATGCTATGCTATGGCTCTGGCTACTGAGATAACTACTCCATCATCCTTGACCACGATAAAGTTGACTCTTGCTTTGAGTATCTTGATTATTTGTATAAAAATAACGTAATCAGTTTTTAATGAGAGTATGGTATAAATTTGCACATTACTAAATACGATTCTGCATTTCTTTCTCAAACATGGAATGGATTGATATATATCATTAGGCACTCTTTGTAATTCAGATTCACTATTTGGACAGATTAATAAATATTAAATAGACATGCTATTATATGAATACTAACGATCATTACCTCCATCCTCTTTATCCTGCCTAGAGAGACTTTACAGTATCGGCTAAATTTGGATAATTGACATGAATTGACATGAATATTTCTCTATAGGTTGGGTATGGCAGCCTGACTCAATTCCAGCAGGTAGGAGTGGCATCCGCTGAATTATTTAGTTGCTTGGTGTATGCTTCAGAACAGTTTAGAGGAAGCAGTAGAGGGTAGAAGGCTTCTTTTACAGTACGATTATGGTGCTGAATGAGTTTGTGATGCTCAGTTTCTGGGTTCTTGATGCATAGCTTTGCTACTTGTTCATACCACCAAAACGGTCTTGTCCGGCATCTGTGGTACTTCTTGTTGATCTGCATTAGCAAAGAGATGCATGTTTACAGATGAGATTAAAATTTGATCAATTCAGTAAATATCACTGAATCTCCGGTAATTCTTGTTATTGTAGCAGCATTACCTGTCAAATATGTGTTGAGGTAAGATTATTTTTTTTTCTTTTAAGATCATGTACTTGCTACTTCGGGCCCAAATGATAATGAGCAAGCCTCACTGAGAACGCAATTCCTAATTAGCATGGTATAACAACTCCAAAATGCACCAAATGGACACTATACTAAAAGGCAAGCACTACCAAATAAAATATTAAATAAGAAAATAGAAAATACAGATGGACGTCATATACTGTACCTTAGTAATCTTATCCCAGCATGCTTCATTGGGGGCAACAGGGAGGCTATTTTCAATAACTATTCATTTCCAGTCTATATTATGGCAATATTTGAAAATCAACACATTAAACAGCTGAAAAGTAACATGCTCACACAGATTAATATAGTGCTTTTTTTTCACATTGTTCCAGCCAAACTGTTTTTCAAATAACAACTAAAGTTTACAAACTAAGACAGAAATTCGAATTTTTCAACCAGCAGAATTAACCCCGACCATGGATTTGTTACTTGCAAATTTCACCAGTGTGGCACAGCCTAAATAGGAGGTAGGGTGTACAAAGTCACAATGCAACCAACAACTAATGCTATGTCAAAACAATTCATAATAAAAAAATTCTGAAATAAACCAAAAAAAAAAAAGCTTCTCAGGTTCAAAAGGAGATATTTATTTTACCTTACAGTAAAAGCATGGTGTAGTGGAGACACTTTCTCCTCTGTTGATATTAACCTAAAATTTTTCACAACATAGCACGCAACATTTCAGGCTCTGGTAAGCTATAACGTAGCATAAAATCTTGTCATAGAAATATACCAAAATAACCATAAAAAATATGCTGGAATCTTAGTTTAAAGTACCTTTCCCTTCTTCGTGCGGAGACATTTTAGACAAATTTGACTACGAAGATGCCTTAGCTTGGAAACATGTGACGGGTGAAAGACTGGTACCGGCAACTCTATGTAACCAAAATGACCTGATTCCACCAAAATGCCATGCAATTACCTCTGTCCATTTCTGTCAATTATACATTAATTGCTGCTAATCAGTAAAGAATAATCAGTGCGAATGCCATATTTCTATACAAAAATTGACATCCGCATATTCCACCCTTCCCAAATTAAAAACTACATAAATTAATTCTTTACCATGTATCATTCTATTTTATCATAATGTATATTATGATAAAATAGATAAATCTATTGTACCAGTAGATAAATAAACCTTGTAAAATAATTCCATTATTGCTTATGTAAAAGAATCCTAGGTTTATATATCAATAAGAAAAAAAATGCAGACCTGTCCATGCCATCAATTTGAAGATTGTGCGATTCTCTAATCACCAAATTGTCAATACTAATCATATTTTCTGAAACTCAAACAAAAAGCAAAAAGTAATATTACCATCAGTACATTTGAAACCCTTGATCTTTTTCCTATCCATTAAGTCCGATCCAAAATCTTTATCGTAAGAACCCAAAATCAGTATTGTTAAAAGCTAGGAATGCTTATTATGTGCTATGCTGATCACATCATCACCAAAAATACACATTTAACATAAAAATACAAAAAATCGTTATTTCTAACCTTCAAATAAGAAATTTTTAAATGGAATGCACAACAGCTAACTAAAAGGCTATTCTTTAATAGAAGAAGTTCTAACTCAATAGCCTCTTCACTTCATACCTAATCAACACCACAAAATTGATTTATTAATTGGTTGGTAAGGTCCTACCATCATATTTTCTCCCAAAAAAGTTTTATTTTTGCTATTGTTGTTGAAATAGTCTCAAATTTGTGCATACAAATTTTTAATAACCTTATTTCCCAACCTACACCAAATCAGAACCTCAAACCTAGAACATAATAATTCGTACAAAATTAAATCAAAGTAAAGTCAAGCAAACTTCAGACTTGAAAATCTATAAGAAAATTGAAAAGAAAAACTCAAAACTTCTATATGGAAAAGAAAGAAAGTAAAATAGAAAGGGGAAAAGACAGAATACTTGTCTTAGCGTAAACCACCAGATTTAAGAAGTTTGGAAAGGCTCTTAGATTGGTAAACCTGCGAATGAGAAATGAAAAATCAAACCAATCAGTAGCTAATCTCCAAAATCCATCTAAAAAATAGAAAAAGGAGAATTATAAATAGAAAAGGGGGATAAAGAAAGGAACTCACCAAACGACCAATAAATCAACCCTCAGAGGAAGTGGCGGAGAAAGATATAGGGGGAAGTGACAGCGAAGAAGAGAGGAGTAAGGTCGATGGAGGTGGGGTCCTTGTCTGGGGCGAGTGAGAACTGAGAAAGAAGAAGTGGGTGAGAAAGGTGATTAAAGATAGGAGAAAGGCCTAAGAGAGAGAGAGAAAAGGGAAGGTAAGGTTTGCGTTGTGTCAAGCCAGATAATTTTCCGTATTGTACTGATTTTATGAAATTCCTATAAAGTGCCACCTATGAAGACGGGTCATTTTAACCACCATTATTGCCAGCAACACATTTGCTCACAGAGTTCCTCTACCAAGAAATAGAAAATGTTTATCACCCTAACAAAAATTGCTGCCGTGTCGACTGTTTATAAAAGTTTTCCCACCGGACTCCCACGGTTCTTTATTTATAATACTGATACTGATTACCTAAAATAATACACGCAATCATTAATTTTTCTTAACCAAAGTATCATTGAGCATAATATTTTGAGCCTAGAGGAGGTCCATGAAACTTAAATATATAAATTTATCTTAATAAATTAACATATGATTGCCCATTTTCTAATTATTAGGGAGGGCCTGGACCTTGCCAGTCCCCCTTTGTCTTCGCCACTGTATATAATACGGGCTGTTTTGGCTTTATATTTCTGTAAATTTGAAAGCGGATATCTGCCAACTTGCTACATATTTTGACTCTTGACTTAAAGGGACTGCTGAACATCTCTAAGCAAATTATATGGTATTTAGATACATTCTTATTTATTTATTAAAATTTTATACAGAGAGAAATATGCTATGGTGTATTGTGATGTATTGAGACTTTTGTATATCACGATCATTATCCGTTAATCATTTTACAATTTGACAAATCTAATTAATCCAATTCAATCTACATATTGAAATTTCATTAAAAATCAAATTTTATATTTAAAAAAAATTACTATTTTTTTCGAATTTTCTAAAACTTTCCTTTTTTGTACTAATTAGTAATGAGGAAATTTCAAAATGGCAATTTTAAAAAATTAAAAAAAAGTAGTAAAAAATCATAAAATATAAAATTCAGTTTCTTATGAGATTTCAATATATACATTGGATTGGTTTAATTAGATTTGTCAATTTGTAAAACTATCGATAAATATGGTCCCGATGTACAAACGCCTCAGTACATCGCGATGTACTATAGCATATACATATATAGTTTTTCTATGGTTAGTTGCAACTCACCAAAGGGTCTGTGATGTTGGAGTTATGTCATAGAAGTCAATAATTTAATGACTTAAATATTAGTTTATGTTATGGATGATATTTTATCATTTGTTCCTAGGTTTATTATTGACAGATTATTCAGGTTGAGGATCTGAATTGTGGATATCTGCGGATCATTCTTTAGAATGACAATAATAAATCTAAACGGTTCATAATCTTGATAATTAACAAAGAACATTAATTATCATATGAGATTAGTATGCAAGTTAAGTGATGATTAAGTTCTACAAATCATAGGTAAAGAGTTACCAACTTAATTGCATATGTGTATGTTATTGGAACATAGCACGGGACTTGACCCAATGAAATAAACATATGGATTGTGTTATGTGTCATTGTTTATTTCATATGAGTTTGATTCTATGTTTGAGATGATTCAATCTTTTCACATGAGGATAGGTTCTATAAATAGCGTCTACCGCTGATTCCCGATAAAGGCTGCTATACGGACGTTATTTATGTTCTCTTGAATTGTGCGGGGAAAGGTTGTTCATCAAGAAAATCATATGTCCCTCATCAGTATACCTAGCAAGTGATGATATCTGTTTGAGCTCCTTGATGAAGTTGGGTTGTTTGGCCAATTTGTACAATCAACTCTAGATCAAGAAATGTAGAGTCTGCAAGAATGATACATTCTTATCTTGGACTATACAATGATATCATGTGGCATAAGAATCAGACAAGGAAATACTTTTATTTCTTATGCAGGATTGATATATTTTAGCAATACATTATTTATGCAAATTGGGAATCATAACGTGTTGCAAGATACCGCTTGTGATTATTGAAAATAAATAACGATTTATTTTCCATCTTCAACTTAGCATAAATCCTCAAAGGGTCACACAAATAGGACTTTAACCATACGGTGCATTATTTATTTATTCGCAACAGTGAGTATTGCGAAAATATGATAGTTTGATTAATTAATTATATATCGTTGCGAACTATTATAATTTATTAAGTCAAAGGGATCATATAGAAATAAATTAATGCATTTGTTAATCCCAAATTAATTATTAATAAGTTAATAATTAATTATGTTCAACACATTTTAATTTATTGAACTATTGGGTCTTTATTTAATTAGTTAAATAACAGCTCGATTTGAAGTTGGTTGAAAGAGCAATTAAAAGGATTGAATTAATGGGATTTTAACACACTTGGTGTAGTCCACAAAAGCCTCCATAGGGCCACATGAGGGCAAACTTATCCATAAATTGTTGTGGTAGGTAGGTCAAGAGAGCATTATATAAAGGGATCAAGTTTTGGAAAAACTCAAGCCTTCACTCAACTTTCTCTCTTCTCTCTAGTGTGGCTGAAATTTTCCAAGAGGAAAAATTTTCAAAAATTGCCTCTTGCTCTCTCATCTCTCCTTTCCTTTCTAGCTCATGGATTGAGCAATTCTCTCCACAAATTAAAGTAGTTAATTATTAAAAGAGAGAGAAAACCTAAGGGGATTAGCTTGTTTCTTCCTTTTGCTAGCATAAGGGTTGAAGATTATGGTTAACCTACTTGGTGGACTCGAGGACGACCACCCGACGAAGGAGGAGACACACGGAGGCACGCCACCGACTCCAATGCCATGGTCGAGCCATCCAATTACAATATTGGATGAGGTACAACTTCTCCTACCCTTTCTCATGTCGTGTGTTGATTGCTTGGCAAGATCCTTGTGTTTGATGTTTAATTAAGGTTAATTAGGTGTAATTAGCAAGAAAAATTAAAATTGAAAACTTTCTAACACGTGCGTCGCGCTCAAAATTCTGAAATTTAGTTCAAAATGACCAATCCAAACTGTCTAATACGATCTCCCTATTGAAATCTCCATACAGACCAAATTTTTTATATTTTTTTTGAAATTTTTAAGTATTTATTTCATATTTTTAAAGACTGCTTTTTTGAATGGTTTAGAACTAATTAGATTAATGATTTTCAAAAATTTCAAAAAATACTTAAAATTTTGAAAAAAAATATAAAATTTGGTCTGCATGGAGATTTCAATAGGAAGACCGTATTAGACGGTTTGGATCGATCATTTTTAACTAAATTTCAGAATATTGAGCGTGACTTACAGACCCTTTGGTGAGTTGCAACTCACCATAGCAAAACTCTCTCTCTATATATAAATATAATGGCTATACTACTATTCATATGTAAATAGACTTCGTAGGCTGGATTTTTAGATTGTTGGATTTCTTTAAAATTCGTGCGAAGATTAGATTTAGCGGCTCAGATAAAGCGTTGAGCTCTTAAATATTTATGTTCTCTACTGTTAAACTGTCCATCTCCTTCACAGAGTGCTCGCCTATCCCCTTTATTTTTTTTCTTTCGTCTTCTCTCTCCGTGCTTCCTTCTACTTTTCTTTTTCCTTCAAAACAAAAAACGCTAATCTAGTTTTTTCGGCTTGCACATCTGCCTCCGCCTCAATCAGCACAATCAATGAACCCTAACCTAGGCTTAGGTCTCTCACAATCTCAAAGTTGTAATCCTAGGATCTCTCTTCCTTACCTTAGTCTAAGATCTCTTCTTCTGAAGCAGACTCTTAGAAACTAACTTTCATATCTTGTGCTTTAAATTCTAAGTTGTAATCCTGCTTTAGAATATGGGATGTTTAAATATGGTACCAGCACATAACTTTTGCATTGATTGTTTAAATATATTGGATGTTATAAACAGAAAAAATATGAAACACATGTTCAAACAGTTAAAATGATTGTTTTGATCGTCTAAATATAACACAATGATCAACGCAACAAATTTCAATTGCTTGTAAATAACAAAACACAAAATGCAAAAATTAAAGTTTTGCGTCATTACATGAAACGGTTAACGCAAGGAGTGATTTTCATCACTGTTTTTCCAGTTATGCAGAACCAAGAATGGTTTCAATACCCTACGGTTATCATTTATCGAAAAATTCTGGTAATATCTGATACTGGAAACACTGATTGAAACAACGATATCTGATATTTAGAAACCAAAAGCCGATAAATTTCGAGAAAATAATGAATTTCAGTCGGGGATGCCAATAGAGCATTAAAAACATTGCGTATTTGGAACAAAGGAACAAAGCATTGGATCGACGTGTAATCCTAATTAAAATAGTACGAGTGCAAGACGACTTGAATGACTACATTGGAATAATAATATTATATTTGATTAAAATTTAACTTAGATAAGGATTAATGACACCGATCGCATATACAAATTAAATTGATTAAATTAAATTTATCAATTTGTAAAAAAGTAACGACAAATAATGTCATGATACACAAAAGAGTTTATACTTTCGTGATACACCACAACAATTCTCAATAATAACTGTATAAATATGTAAGCACAAAAATAATGTAGTGTTAGTAGAGTATAGTAACTATGTATAAAGGTGCTATAAGAAGTGTCTGGAATAATATATAAAACAATGCAAGAAAAGTATGTATATATTATTCGAAGGAGCCTAAGCATGATATATATTTTAGTCGAATGCATACTAGGGCGGAATTTTGCTTGATTGCTCCGTTATTAAATGAACCTAGTTATGACATAATTAATATGCATAAATCCATTGACTTAATAACCAAAGAAAGCTCTAGAAGTCCAAATTTCCAAATTACATGATAGCTTAGTGAAGTGATATATATATATATATATATATATATATAGAGTGTTTTGCTATGGCGAGCCGCGCTAAAAAATTCTTAGATTTGATTCAAAATGACTGATTCAAACCGTCCAATACGATCTCTCTATTGAAATCTCCATGTAGATCAAATTTTAGAATTTTTAGAAAATCGTTAATCTAATTACTTATGAACCATTCAAAACCAACAGTTTTTAAAAATCCTTTGTATTGTTAGATATTATGTGTTGAATACATTCATTAAGTGGAGTATATATTCTAAAATTGGACGATTGATGTTACTGATGATAAGCGTGTGGTTGCTTGACAGCTGTTAATAGACCCTATAAATAAAGTGGAGATTAGATTCAGAAATGCGAGTGGATGTGTTCTCCATGACCTTGAGTGAGAAGATTGAAACTTGGTGGTGTTATTTGTTTTTTCGTTTAGTGAATAGTAATGTTGGTATCTTATTTGAACAAGATTGAATGAAATTTTAATATTGGATGCTTATTTGAACCCTTTATGAAGTAGTTTATACCCCCTTGTTATATTGATTTTTTATTTGTACAATTTTTTGTCTGCTATTTAAATGCTAATTTTGTATTCCATATGTAGAAGTATATACTTCCTTATGGAGAAATATTTACTTCCTTAATTTTTTCAATTCTTATCTGATTATTCTTAGTTGAAATTCGTATGTTGAATGCTTATTTGATTCTTTTTACGCAAAAAATATGTACTCCCGTATGGAGACGTATATACTCCTTTAGGAAGAAGTATATATACTTCCTTAATATTTTCAATTCTTATTTGAATAATCTTAGTTGAAATTCGTATGTTGAATGTTTATTTGAACTTTTTACGGAACAATATATACTTCCGTATGGAAAAATATATACTCCCTTAATATTTTCAATGTATTTGAACAATTTTGGATGTAGTATATAATCCCTTTTGATGAACTTTATACTCCCTTAGTTAAAATATTTATCACCTAATAATTTTGTTTAGCACTTTTTGAAATACTAAATGTTGGAAAAATAAGTACTGTATTATCAAGAATAATTAAACCATTTGTATACAATTATATACTCTCTTGTATTTCCCACTGATAGCTCCAAATGGCAGAATTTAATTTATTAATAATGTTATTAAATTTTTTAATTTTATTAAAAAAATATATTTATATACTCCTTTACATTAATTTAATTACTCAATAATTTTAAGTGACGTCAGCATCGCGCGTAATGATGACGCCATAGTCTGAGTCGCGTAACACGTCGAAATAGCAGCGCGCTTCTTTTTTGGACCAGCCGCATCAGCATCTGCGAGTTTGGACTAGCATCACTAGTGGGATGTCATTTTTCTCGGCAATTGGTACCATCCAACTAATTACCATCCAACCATCCAATACAGTATTAGATATAAAATTCATTTTTTCTCCAGCAGTTGCTGTTAGGAAATCGCTCAATTTTAATTTTTAGACTAATTACACTTAATTAATCCAATTAAACAAAGAACAAGTAAAGATCTAAGTCAATCGACACACAAGAGATAGGTGGGAAATTTGTACCTCTCTTGATATCGTAATCAAGAGGCTCGATCCTATGTATTAGAAATCGATGGCGTGCTCCTCCAACGTCTCCAAATCGTCCGCCTCGAGTCCACTAAGGTATTATCAAGTTATTCTCGAATCGTGCTAGCGATGAGAATAACAAGTCTAATCCCAAAGCTTTCCCCTTCTTGCAAATAATTCACCAATTAATTTGTGGAAAATGATTGCACAACACATGAGCTATTGAATGGAGAGAAGAGAGAGAGAGGCGCCTATGAGAGGAGGTGGTGGCGGCTAGGAGAAGGGAAGGAGAGAACCATCCAAAGGAGCCTCCATAAAGATCCTTATATAGCCTCCAAACTCTAGCACAAAGTTCACACTAATTACAAGTGTGCCACCCCACCTACCACCCTTAATAGGCCGGTATTGGGCTTTGATGGGCCACAAGCTCATCTCTTTAGTACCTCAATTCAATTAATTAAAGGCCCCATTCAATTGCTATTAATTGGACATTTAATTTACCACTAAATAAAGGCCCAATTTACTTAATTAAATTAAGTGTGTTGTTTATAAATAATTATTTACTTAATAATAATTATTTAGAAATTAGACAATGCATTAATTTATTTCTATATGATCCTTTTGATTTAATTAATTATAACGGTCTATAACGTTATTTAATTAATTAATAAACTTATCATATTTTGCAATACTCACTATTGCAAATAAATAAATAATGCACGTATAGTTAAATACCTTATTATGTGTGACCCTTTGAGGATTTATGTTATGTTGGACATGGAATTAAATTGTTATTTAATTCCAATAATCATAAGCGGTATCTAGCAACACGTTATGATTTCCAATTCGCATAAATAGTGTATTACTACAACATTTCAATCCTGCATAAGAGAATAAATATGTTTCTCTATTTTGACTCTTATGTCTCACGATATCATCGTATAATCTAAGATAGGAATGTGTCATTCTTGCAGATTATACGTTTCTTGATCTAGAGTTGATCGCTTAGTTGCGCGCATACGATCCAACTCCATCAAGGGGCCCAAACAGATATCGTCACTCACTAAGTGAATTAATGAGGGACATACGGTTTTCTTGATGATAGCTTTTTCCCCGCACAATTCAAGGGAACATAAATAAAGTCCGTATAGCAGCCCTTATCGGGGATCAGCGGTAGACAATATTTATTGAACCTATCCTCATGTGGAAAAGATAAACATCTCAAACTTAGAACTAAAATCATAACGAAATAAACAATGACACATAACACAATCCATATGTTTATTTCGTTGGGTCAAGTCATGTACTATGTTCCACAACATATACATATGCAATTAAGTTGGTAACTCTTTACCTATGATTTGTAGAACTTAATCATCACTTAACTTGCATACTAATCTTATATGATAATTAATGTTCTTTGTTAATTATCAAGATTATGAACAGTTTAGATTTATTATTGTCATTCTAAAGAATGATCCACAGAGATCCACAATTCAGATCCTCAACCTGAATGATCTGTCAATAATAAACCTAGGAACATATGATAAAATATCATCCAAAACATAAACTAATAATTAAGTCATTAAATTATTGACTTCTAGGACATAACTCTAACAGTTGCGTCCACTCTTTCTCTATACTAAATCTAGATCTGCAATCTCTCTTTCTCTTTCTAACCTCTCTTTTTTAGCCATGGCGACCCAATAGTTGCATCATTTCCTTCTCTGTTCGCTCTGCCATCACTGACACCGCTTCTCCTTCCTCTTCCTCCTCTTTCCTCTCCAGTTTCGCTTCCCTTGGCCTCGGCTACTCCATTGCCATTATTGTCGGCCTTCTCCTCCTCGTCGCTGCTCTTCTAGTTTTCTCTTACCTCTATTGCCGCCGCTGTTTCTTCTTCGAACCCTAACCCTAGTTCGACACTTCCTCGGATAATCTTCGTCGAGGAAGATGAATCCGACGAGGAGAACCAGATCTCGAATCACACTTGTTCTCCTACTAGGTTGGATCCCACCGCTATTGGGTCGTACCCAAAATTTCCTTTCTCAGCTAAAAATAGAGGTGAAACCACCTGTTCGATTTGTTTGTGTGAGTATAAAGAGGCTGAGATGTTCTGGATATTGCCTGATTGTCGGCATTACTTCCATTTGATGTGCATTGATGCGTGGTTGAGATTGAATGCACCGTGATCGGTTTGTAGAACTCGAATTAGTATGCAGGTGATAGGAGGCTGCATGTTTGACGTAATTGCTGGCACACTCTAGTTCATTTGGATTTATACAAGTGTTCAATTAGTTCATTTACATGTTATATTACATGCATCAAAGGATTAGATTATTGTCAAAACTGACACACTGTTATTCATGTGTATTTCTACAAGTGTTCAGTTAGTTTTTTATATGTTATGTTAAATACACGTACGGATGAGATTATAGTAATTTGACAGGTTTAGTATTGTTATCACACTGTAATTCATGTATATTTATACAAGTGTTCAGTTAGTTGTTTTAGTTGTTATATTACATGCATCTAGATATTACTTGTGCAAATGTTACTTACTTCAAATTTGCACAAAGGATGTGTTAAAAATTACAAATGTTATATTAAATGACATAAGGAATCATCTTATGTTCTATTATTAGAAATTATTTTATGCATAAAGTTGCCTGAGATTATTTAGTATTAACACTTTACATATGTATTTGTATTCATATTACGCAGGCTTGGATTGCGCTTCAATCATTTATTTGGTGTTTATGTTAAATGGGTTGAGAATATTGGAATTGATTTCACTCTAATTCATGTGTATTTATGCAAGTGTTTATTTAGATGGTTTATTTGTTATATTACATGGATCAAGGGATCATCTTATGTTCCACTGTCAGAAGCTATTTTGTACATATATTTTACATACAAATTAAGGGATCATCTTATTTAACATTTTACATATGTTTTTGAATTCATATTACGCAGGTTTGGGTTTCGGTTCAATCAAGTTGGTGTGACGTGTTATGTTCATTGTCCACACCACATTAGATTTTTAGCAAACTGAACATTGGTCTTAATATTTGTATGAATTGTGATGGTTTTATCTTGTGAATTGGTTATAATTTGTATTGCTTTCGATTGTTAAAATTGATCATGATGTATTAAGGATCATATTATTGTTATTTTTTATGGATCATATTAATATTTTATTTTGATACTAGTTGCTTTGTTTTTTTTCTATATTACGAAGCTAACAAAATGAACATATAACGCATGTTAAATCATCCTTTGTGCAAAGAAAATTAACCTTAAATTGATATAATGTCTCCAAATTTGTCCACTGAATGCGCAAAAAAAGGATGTAAAATCATTAATATGTCACTTTATAAACATATCAAACTAAACACTTAACTCAAATTAACTCATTCCTTGTTGTATTTAGTTAAAAAAATATGTCAAACAATCATCTCATCCCTTCATCCCTTAAAGCATCAAACAGAACATGAAATGCTGACGTCATCACGCGACAGACGCGCGGATTGGTCATCAGAACACAAAAAAAATGGGCCTGGACGCAAAGGAAAAGCCCATGTCGCTGAAAATTGGAGGGTTGGATGGTTTATATCATTTCCGAATTTTCTCGGATGCGCCATATCAGCTTTCACCCCTATTGGTTAGGACCATGCGGCCCAAATTTGAAGACTAGTTAGTCTTATTGGGGACCCAATTTATTTTCAAGCCCATAACTACATTAAAATTCCAGTTTGATTTTGTCAGTGATGCGGTACGGTCGGTACTACATCAATGTCTCCATTCTATGTAAAACTGGAGATCGCTTAATCTGAAAATATCTATCTGCTCAGTGCTCACGCGATCGTACGACTCCATAACTTATACGCCGCTCCGGAGCCTATTAATCCGCCAGGCTAATTTGAATCGACAACTGTTCGATTCGAAATGAACGATTGGTGATGAATCGAAGATTTTAGCGGTACTCGCTACATAGTGTAAACATAGAAGAAGAAACAGAGAATCGGAAGCGCATTGATTTCTTCTCCGTTTACAGTCAGGTTTCAGATTCATCCTCTTCGTCCTCATAACTTCTTTTTTCTCTCTCTTTCTCATAAAATCCAAACCCTAACGTATCTCTCTCTCTCTCTCTCGATCTCTTTCAATAGATCTTCTCTATCCAAAGGGTAGATCCTCTCTTCCTCGCTCGATCTGTTTTACATGGTTTCCTCTTTGATCTGAGAGGACGCGGCGTACATTTTCTATAGTTTTCGCTAACACTCCAATTTTGTACAGATAATACAGCTTTGGAGGGATGAAGACATCCGAAAGAGTTGCCACCATAGCTCTTTCTGGTATGCTTTTCATTTCACTTTATTAATTTCATTTAATTTCCTCTAAATTGCTTATTATGGAATCACAGTCTTCGATCTTGTACGAGCACTTATTCTGTATGTGTTTTAGTTTGTCCTTAATTTTGCACAAATTTAACTTCTGTTCAAAATTAATCTAGAGGGAAGAAAATTATCAGACCTAGCCAATTGAGTACTGTACTGTGTTCTTTGATACTTTGATTTCCTTCAACATGGTCAGAAGTTCAATTCAATTTGGTCCAAGTTGTTAAATTGCATCATTTGTTCATTTTCAGGTTTGATAGTTCTTCCCCTGTTTATCAAGGTGAATCCAAATTTGAATGTAATATTGACAGCATGCTTGACAGTTTATGTCGGATGCTACAGATCTGTCAAGCCGACCCCACCTGCAGTGAGTTCTTTAATTCAACAATTTTGAAGTAGCAACTATTATAGTCTTAGCTATCTTATGTTGGGGTCCTAATGTACATTTACGATGTTAAGATCAAAATAGGAAACTTGATGACCACAAAGGGGAAAAAAATAATAAGTAAGTGTGATTTTAACCATGGCGACAAAATCAGAATTTGGGAATAATTCGGTGAGATCTAAAAATTGTGATTTGGTGTTAATGCGTGTATAATTGGGGTAGTCTGTATTTTAAGATAAAATACTGTTAATATATCAAAATACTAATATTTTAGAAATATACAAGAATAAATAACTTTTTAATACTACACTTTGTATAGATTTGATATCATTCATATCTATATGACACATTCTATACCAATAGATTTAAATGGTAGAAAATTTTGACATTAAAAAAATAATAATAATATTCGCTTTTAGTATCTGGACCCAATCACAAAAGATTGAAATGAAAAAGTAGAGTATACTTGTTGATGGATGGAGACATTTGACCATGTGAGAGGGAGAAGATGCCTGTAGGGTAGGGGCTATAAGTGTAACCTACTAATGTTTGTATTTCAACAAAAGATAAATAAAAAAAGAAAAAAGCTTGCTGATATGTGTGAATTTTTCTCTCTCTGCAATGCAAAACCCTTTTACTCACTGAAAGCCTTGGAAAACTGGGTAGAACTTAAAAATATTTACTAAAGAGATGAATCATTTCAAATAAAATGCGATCTATTTGTTGAAATATCTTTAATTGTAATATGCATATCTTTAGACCATCATACCACTGATTCATTCATTTGATGTTGACATCCAGCAATATGATTTTTTTGTGGATCTTGTTAATAGTTTAGTGGAGAGTTTGGAAGCCAAAAATTACAAACTTCATGAAGTTTATGTTACAGAACAAAGTGGTTAAAAAAATGTTTATGCAGGAAACTATGTCAAATGAGCATGCTATGAGATTTCCTTTGGTGGGAAGTGCCATGCTTCTCTCTCTGTTTCTTCTATTCAAGTTCGTCTCAAAAGATTTGGTTAACGCAGTTTTGACATGCTACTTCTTTGTTCTTGGCATTGTTGCTCTCTCGTAAGCACTTTCCCTCTCTGGTATAATTTAAGGCAAATATTTTCCAACATTTTGTACATATTTTACAAGAATCACTTAACTTTTCTCAAATTTGTTTGATGCAAATAGCTTTAGTTACTTCAATTTTGGTTAATTCGAGCAAAATCAATCTAAATATTATGGGTTATGTGTGAAGAATTCATTAACTTTAGCACTTCTAAATGAATTAGTCTTGTTATCTGTGAATTAACTTTGTTTCTTCTGTCACTTAAGTGCAACAATGTTGCCTTCCCTAAAGCGCTTCTTCCCCAAAGACTGGAACGAGAACCAAATCAGTTGGCACGCCCCTTTCTTTCACTGTAAGTCTCTTCTGCATGGATAGTGTGCTCAAAATCATTGTGTTTAATATGCTGCTTGTAACAGTTTGGGTTTGAGTTGGCTATACCCATATTGGCAAGTGTGCTTATAATTTTTTATTGTAATATAGCTCTTTCAGTGGAATTCACCAAGTCTCAGATAGTGGCAGCCATTCCTGGTACATTCTTCTGCATATGGTATGCTTTGAAAAAGCATTGGCTTGCCAACAATGTATTGGGCATTGCCTTCTGTATTCAGGTACCACTTTCCTTCTTAAGTTCATTAGCTCCATACTAGGGTACTATTGCAGTACTGTCAAGTGATCCTTTTCCTGCTATCTTTTGATGTTATATAATTGTACATGTAACCTGCACCAGTTAGGTTGATTGGCAGAATATAGTGCCTGCTGTTATGGAATATGGGCTGGCATTGTAATCCTTAGTTATTGTTTTTGCTGAAATTGGTTAAGTTTCCGTTTTAATTTGCTAATTGTGCACCTGTGGCTATTTCTTCTTCGTCAGGGTATTGAGATGTTATCCTTGGGTTCATTCAAAACTGGTGCCATTCTTCTGGTAATTCTTTGATTCTATTTCTCATTGATATCTTTTATTTACTTCTTGCTTATAAGCTTGGTGATATTGCTCTTTATTATTAGTGTTAATTGTAATATCTACCCTTAAATGTTCAACAACCATTATTGTTAAAATGTTTCTCTCTACCTTCAGTAACTTATCATGCTTTGGATGCATCATTTTCTGGGGTTCTATTTAGTTAACACTAAATCTCCTTTCTTTTTTTTAAAAAAAAATTCTAATCTTCTCTATGTCTTTGGCTTTCATTTGATAGGCTGGACTGTTTTTCTATGACATATTCTGGGTCTTTTTTACCCCAGTTATGGTTAGCGTTGCAAAATCATTTGATGCTCCCATCAAGGTACATACCTTTTTTTCCTAAAATCTTTGTTCTGCCTTTACTTAGTCTTGTTGCTGATTTTTGTTCATGCATTGCTATCTTTCTCGCAGCTCCTATTTCCAACCGCAGATGCTACCCGCCCGTTTTCAATGCTTGGTCTTGGTGATATTGTTATTCCTGGTATGTTTATGTCTGTTCTGGAAATATGGAATGATTTAAACATGATAAATACAATATTGAACTGCCTGTGCTTTCTGTAGAAGAGAATTTAACAAAACAGACTACAGACAAACTGTCAACAAAGTATAACTGTAAACAAAATATAGCGTCACTGATTTTGGTCAGGAGTAAGGGATCAGGCATAACATAATAATATGATTCGAGGATCAAAATCTCTAGTTTTATTATATTTGGTGACCTAAAAAATTAGGTTTACCATTTATTGGGATTCTGTGGGATTGCACTCCAATTATTTGAAACCATACATACGATGTCTAAGTTTTCTTATAAGAAAACTGTTGCTTTTTATTGTTTAGAAAAAAATGTTGTTGATCAAGTTTGGTGCAATCTGACAATGGGTTGGTCAAAGCAGTAATAATCTCAGTATTGTACAGTTAAATTTTATCAGCTTCGTCAAAGGATTCAATGATTTTCAAATTGCATTTGATACTATGCTAATTTTTAAATAATGTAGTAGTTTCAATTTTGATTTTGATTTGACTTTGGATGTCAGGAATGTTAATTAAGTTGGGTGTGAGGATGTCATCTAATATAGGCATGCATGTAGTAATCTTAAATAAAAGCATAGATACAAGTGAAATATGCCATTATTATATTATCAGTGTATTATCTAAATATAACTTAGCTGGAATTATCTCCTTTTTTCTGTTTATTCTTGCTTTGTTTTCTTTGTTGGATGCAATTATTGGGGCTGAAAGAAAATCTGGCAGATTTTGTTTTATGTAGAAGTGACAATTTTATGTCTAGGTATTTTTGTGGCATTAGCATTGCGTTTTGATGTGTCAAGAGGGAAAGAAACCCGCTATTTTAGAAGTGCTTTCTTGGGCTATACTGTGGGCCTTGTACTGACCATTGTTGTCATGAATTGGTTTCAAGCTGCTCAGGTAATTTATCTGCATGATTAATTTGCATATGTACCTCTGCAAAATAGTTAAATCTCATATGTACCTCTTTCAAGTAGGAAACCATTGCATTATCATCATAAAAATATTATATATTCCCCTGAAACATTTAAAATCTAAACATTGTTTCCTAAACATGTGCCTCTATTAAACTTGCTTGTACTAAGGGTCACTTCCTTACTTTCTTTGGAGATGATATGTGCAAATACTCAACCCATGTTTAGAGGGCAATTGTTGGTAGTTTATGTTAGGCATGTTCGTATTTGTTAGAGGCGTTCAGAAATTATCTTAAGCTATCAGCATGTCGTTTTTCACATAACATATGATTGAATTTTTTTTTTCTTCCTTTTTGTTCAGCCGGCTTTGCTGTACATTGTGCCGGGTGTTCTTGGCTTTGTGGCAACTCACTGCTTATGGCATCGGGAAGTAAAAGCGGTTTGTCTCTCACTTGCTGTTTGTTTGCTTTTTTTTTTAGCTTTCTTTTAATTATTGCTTAATTTAGTAAAATCCGTCGGTATTGCACATTCCCAGTCACCTATTGGCAATTTGGTCATTGGGTGGTCTTATTAGTGATAGCAAGGAACCAATCAAATGTGGAAGGTGAATTTACCCACTATTTTTTTTCTGTTAAAATTACAGCTTTTGGCATTTGATGAATCAAAAACTTCAGCTAAAAATGAAGGCAGTTCTGACATGAAAGAGACCGACTCCAATCCAAGCAAAAAAGATGAATGACAGGGTTTTTATAAGGACTTTTGCAATTTGTAGGTCTTTCAATTAAAAATGTGATTGATAATGCCCTGACACCGTATTTTTGGACTTTTTGGCCCCTCCTGATGTATTATGAGCAGCGCTCACCAAAAAATTTTACAGGATAGAGAGATAGATAGCAGAAAAAAAGCCAATTTAGTTCTTTAGACGTATCTGGTTGTTTTGATGGCTTTATGTTGCTCTATGATCTCCTAACTCTTTAGACGTAGCCCCCATTTCTTTTAGACTTAAATACATTTTGTTTCCCTGTGCAAGATTACATTTGTAGTAAAGATAATTCGTAGTTCAAAAATAAGAAATATCCTGCAATGCCTGGTGAAGAAAAATTGTTATTATTAAAAACTATGCCTTGTAAAATCGTACGGAAACGATCCTCTAGTCAAAAGCTGGCTACTGTTTTGCTCATTGTGGAAAACGACATGCTGATAGCTTAACCAAGGGGCATTACAATTATACTTTTTGTAATGACAATTGCTTCGGTTAAACTGGGAATAATGTGGTTTGGTATCAGACAGACAAACGACTGATTAATAATTTTTGTTCTCTATAGGTCGTTTTTTTATTTGTTATTTTTTAGGGCTTTGTAACTACTCTAGTTCTTTATGCTCTAATACGACTCATAAGTAATACAAAACAATCGCTTGAAATGCAAGACCTACGAGGAGTTGACCGTTGCGATAGTATTCATTATTTAACAATTCTGAGTAACTCTACCTTTGCTTGATGTGAAAACTCCTGCCATTGTTTACTTCTGCAGTGAACACTGCTCATGAATGTTGTAACACTAATTGTGTAATATCATGTGTACCAAACTTATATTGTGTGCGAAAAGGTCGCTTTTTCTAGTTCACGAGGTACTACTGTACTAGAGCAGAGGACATATTTTAAGCTTATACACAGTACTGGGACTTTTCTACAGTACGTTTTTCTCATTCCAATTCTTCCCTTTTTGAAAAAGTTGCCACAAAATAATAATAATAATAAAATAAGCAAGATTCATGCTCGTGATTACTTTGCTTGTAGACTTCTTTTTGAACCGCACATGCTCCAAAGAACTTTAAGCAAATTGCGGACTACGTAATCAAATGGATCGCAAGCTAACTCTTTTAAGATGTTGGAAATTAAGCAAACAAGTAGTACTTGTTTTCTACTTAGTACATGAAAAGTCTCTCTTATAATGGATTGTGATCGTAATTCTCTTCGAATGATCGCCTCCTTCATACTAGGGGTGGGTGTAACACTAACTTTGGTGGTACTTTACCAGGCCGCAAATTTTGATGATCAGAAATCTCTGGAAAAATTAAGCTTTGCCAATGTAACTGGTGGGAATTTAAGCCTTGCCAATGGAACTGTGAATGTGACGCACCAGGAGGTTTGTTCATAAATTTGCTTTTTCTTATATTACTTCGTTTTAATTTAGTGCGCTCTTTATTTTTTTTTACTGAGTTTAAGCTTTTCTTAGTAGTGATAAAACAGACTCTCTTCTGAATTAAAGAAAAAATGCAAAATAAAAAGAATGATACTTATCAAATAAAAACAAATTTGGACTGTCTATAGGTGTGTTATTTTTTTTTATTTCATTGTATATACAAAGCAAAGGAATACTCGTATCATAAAAGAACATAGTGGATCTTCGAATGTACTGAAGTTCTATTTCTTTTTTCTTTTTTGTATGTCATTATTCCTTTATTGTATCTCTTCACGATTAACCAGAATCCAAAATACGATTTTTTGCCTTATTGAAGACCAAGAAATATATGTTCATCCCTACAACAGTTGATGATTATTAAAAAAAGCTCCAATCTTGCAGCCATCACCATTTCAAGATTTGGCTCCGCTGTTGAGGGAAGTAGCAGATGACGACGGGACGATCATAATGACGTCAGTGAACTGGGCTTGGGCCCAACAAGATTCACTTCTTGACCTCTTTCTCCAGTCGTTTCGGACAGGAGAAAACATAGAGCACTTCCTGAAGCATTTATTGGTTGTAGCATTCGACGGGCTGGCCTTTGAACGGTGCAAGGTTGTGCACCCGTATTGTTATCAGCTCATGGTCGATATGGATTTTACTGGACAGCAAGGATTCTTAACCAAAGGCTATATTGAATTAGTCTGGGCCAAGGTCGAGCTTCAGCGGTACATCCTCGAGCAAGGATATAATTTCCTTTTCACGGTATTGTTCCCTTCGCTTCTCTACTTGATCAGAACATGCAACTTCCCACCATGTTGGAGATGCTTATTTATTTTCATAATATTTTTTCTTTTGAAAAAGTTCAAAGCAACATCTTCCATTAAGCCAATAGTTACTTTTTTTTTATTGAATTTATTATTGATGTAATCGACTCATAATTAGATTAGGCATTGAATATCTTTGCAGGATGTTGATATCATCTGGTTTAGAAACCCATTTAAGCACATAACTGTTTATGCTGACATGACAACATCTAGCGATGGGTATATTGGAGATCCTGATGACATTAACAATTCACCTAACACTGGATTTTTTTATGTAAAATCCAGCAACATAACCGTTCAAATGATGAGATATTGGCATGATGCCAGGAAACGGTTTCCTCCCCACCACGAGCAAGCGATTTTCATCAATATCAAGCAAGAGCTCGTCAATTCCCTAGGAATAAAATTACAGTTTGTTGATACAAAATATTTTGGAACCTTCGGCCAATTTAGTACTGATCTAAATAAGATATGCACGATGCATGCGAATGCTTGTGTCAATGGTTTAGGAGCCAAGCTTCCTGATCTCAAAGGTCTTATGGAATATTGGAAGAACTACACTGCACTCCCAATAGAAGAGAAGAAAAAGGGACTATTCACATGGAGAAAACCAACTAACTGCAGATTATAATTGGCCTGAGTAAAAGGTTCTCGAGTTACATAGGATATTAATGTAGTTGCTCTTCGAAACACATTGTGCATGAGAGATAATACAAAAACCTTCAATACTGTCTACTTTGGTTTGATGTATTTAATTTAGTACAATACACTTAAGTTTGTGTTTTTTTTCTTTTTCTGATATTCATTTTTATATGTAACGCAATTTAAAATGAAGGTTTTTAGTTTTTATCAATAAAAAAAAATATTCTTGCAGTATCTTTGACGTTAGAAATCTTTTCAGTTTGACAATTTTTTTTTTCCTTTTTGTATATGTTCTCGAGTAACATTTTATTTATTTATTTTGCCTAACTTTTTCATTCTATTTTGTTGCTAATTTATTTTCAGTATGCTACATGTCTTTTTTTTTTGGGGGGGGGGGGGGGGGGGGGGGGGATAATTATTTATTCCACTTCGCTATGCTCTAAGGTACCCACTCTGACTCCGTAGAGCAAATGCAATCACTTTAGTTGAGAAGATCCATGAGGTGTTGACTGTCCACATGAGCTTGGCACATGGCCTTCGACAATTTCAATGAAATCTGCTCAAGCTGTGGCAACTTTTAGTGTGATATTCTGTGTAGCCTGTTAATATTGAGTGCAACACACATGGTAGAACTCTTTGGTCATCTTTTGAGCTTACACTCTATATTTTTTGTCTTAATTTCCTACTTTCCGATTTTTTCATGTCGCTTTTGTCCGACGGAACCAACATTTTGATCAAAATGTTGCTACAAATTAGAAGTCGTACATCTTGATCGCAACAAACATGGCTAGTAAGTTCTTAATATACCACTATTACCTTTTCCTTCCTCCAGAGATGTACGTTAGGCCACTTGTAGTTGTAGTAACATGCAATGCATTTTAATATTCAAGTCAATTCTTACGGGGGAAAACAAACAAGATTGCTTCCCATGAGGTAATTTGAATTGCACACACTACAATAAAAAATAAATGGCTTCGAAAAATGCATTTGGATCCACTTAATTAATAGTATAATCTTTAATTAAAAACAATAACGTACCGGTTGTACTTATCACCATTTATTTAATTTGTTGTTAACTTCCTTTGTGAAATGTATCACAACTCGCAAGCTGTCTCTCTAAAAATGTCGAGAGTTAAAACAAACAAGTAGGAATGTAGGATGAATTCTCTACTTAGTACATGAAATATCTCTTGAATTGATGGATCGTGAGGGAAATTCTCTTCGAATGATTGCTTCATTCATTTTAGGCGTAGGTGCAACACTGACTTTGGTGGTATTTTACCAGGCTGCAAACTTTGATGGTGAGAAATCTCTAGAAAAATTAAGCTTTGGCAATGGAACTGTGAATGCAACGCACCAGGAGGTTTGTTGAAATTGTTCTTCTGTATATTGCTTGTTCTTTAGCTTAGTGCGCTTTCTATTATCATTTGCTCTTCTAAGCTTTAAATAGTAGTGGATAATAGACTTTCTATGTAAGGAGTTAAAGAAAACTTCAAGCATTGAAAACAATGATAAAAGATAATAAGAATATAGTGCATCCCGGAACGCATTGAAAATTCTCTTTGTAGCGCCTTTATTGTACCTTCACTATATATGTAATTAGAGTCCAAACTTGAAATAGCTTCCTAATTGATGACCAAGAAATATATGCTCACTAGATATTGTACCTTCATATCTTGCAGCAATCACCGTTTTCAGAATTGGCTCCGTTGTTGAAAAGGGTGGCAGACGAAGACAGGACGATCATAATGACATCAGTGAACTGGGCTTGCGCCAAACCAGGCTCACTTCTTGACCTCTTTCTCCAGTCATTTCAGACCGGAGAGAAAATCAATCACTTCCTGAAGCATTTACTGATCATAGCATTCGACCCGCCGACCTTTAAACGGTGCAAGTCAGTGCACCCTTTTTGTTATCAGATCAAGGTCAATGTAAATTTTACTGCAGAGCAAACGTTTAACAGCAATGGCTATATTGATTTAGTCTGGAGCAAGATCGAGCTTCAGAGGTATATCCTTGAGCTGGGATATAACTTCCTTTTCACGGTATGGTTTCTTTAATTTGTCCATTTGATCAAAACATAAAGAAAAAAAAATCACCATATCATTGTTTTTACCCTTCTACCAAATACTTGAAGATAAGAGGATATATTTTCATTATAAGACACTTTCCTTCAAAAGAAATAAAAGCCAATTACAAGATACAAAAATTTTGACAAGAAAAAAGACAAGAAAAATAGAAGTACACTACGATAAATCTCATTGTCCTCTGCAAAGCATAACTTATCTTCTATTCAATTTATTACTTGAGTGTTCGACTTCAAAAATGAGGGGTTAAATATTTTTGCAGGATGTGGACATCCTGTGGTTTCGAAACCCATTTAAGCATGTAACCGTTTATGCTGACATGACAACATCTTCCGATCAATATAACGGAGATCCTGACGATATTAGCAATCCTCAAAACACTGGATTTTTTTACGTAAAATCAAACAACAGAACCATTGAAATGATGAGATTCTGGCATGATGCCAGGAAACGATTTCCTCCAGACCATGAACAGAACATTTTCAGCAAGATAAAGCACGAGCTTGCCGATTCGCATGGAATAAATATACAGTTTGTTGATCCAATATATTTCACTGGCTTTTGCCAATATAGTGCTGATCTAACTAAGGTTTGCACAGTACACTCGAATTGTTGTGGCGATGGTCTAGGAGCCAAGCTTCATGATCTCAGAGATTTGATGGATTATTGGAAGAACTACACCACACTTCCGACAGAAGAGAAGAATAATAACAAATGGTACACATGGACAAAACACGATCGACAATGCAATCCTGTCCAATGGTGAGGTACAAAGCACAACACTACTTACCCTTTTGAATAGATTGTGTGAAAGAGACCACAAGAATCTCTGATGCTGTCTACATTACTTTGATGCATTTTTTCAGTACAATGCTACTTTATTAGTATTAGTATTATTATTTTTTTTGCATTTTTGGTTGCTAATTTCTGTTATGTACTACAATTTCAAGAGAAGGTTTTTGCAACAAAAATATTCTTGCCAAATCATATTGAATTTGATGTTAAAAATTTTGAGTTTGAGAACTTTTTTTCTGTTCTCTTTTTTTCCCCCATAATCGTTATGGACTAATTACTTTCCTCATTTACTAAGTGTTCTCAACAGACACAGTTTGGATTCTTTATATTTTCATTTGCTGTAAATGTCAGCTTCAAGTATGATGATGCTTCAGTTCATAAAATGATAAGATTGGAAAACTGGAAGTGATATATATTTTCATACAGCTTGCAATACTAAGTTTCTGAAAAAATCAGATTATTGTTGCTAAAGAATTAATCCAAAGAAACAATGCTCAGGACATTGTATTTTGCACTGGATATTTGCTATTAGGACCTTAAATTATTACAATATTATATCCTGCTAACACGAATAAACTGAGAGGGTATTTATACCATGCACAACAGGGGAAAAATAATAATAAAAAAAACCTAAATGTGCTTCAATTCAACATTTTGGTTCATATTTCATTCAGGGAAAACATATATCACTCGAAATGTGAAAAAGATAAAAACAAAGAGTAAACTATGATGGCTGCTAAAAATATTAACGAAATTATCAACTATACATTGACAACTCAAAACTTTAGAATAAACCACCAAAATAGTTGCTTCTGTATGACATAAAAGGAATGGAATTTTCAGATTAGCACTTTACTTATTTGACTAACAAGCCCATAGGCAAGATAAGCACTAACTGATAACAACATTAGAAAACAGAAGAAACTGAGTACTTGTATCAGGTATGAGCTACGTGTAAAAGAAAAGGCAGTATTGTATATTACTACTATTACTGTGTTTAGGAATCTTCATGAACATTCTGGAAGAGGTGGAACTGAGCATTGCGGAGGAGGGAGCCGGCTGCCTCGTTCGCAGAGTCATGTGCACGTATTTCCTTTATCTCTTCCTGCTCCCTGTGTATCCTGTTATTTATTTAAAATCATGAATTAATTAAATCCATCTGCTGCCACATTAATACATAATAATGATCATAAAAACACTTTAAAATGATCATTGATAGATTTAGTAATCATGTTGTCATTCTATTTTTGTAATCATCTCTTAGAACACATATGCACAGATCGATGTAGAAGTTTAACATGTAACAGAATAAACATTGCTGACCCATTGAGCAGTACAGGGTTTACTACTTTTGCAATTAAATAAGTCTGAAGTTTGTAGTTTGTGGATTTATTATTTCCCTCGAAGCCCCAAAAAGGAACATGAGAATATGAGATGAAGGAAAGCAAGAGTACTAACGAGATGAGGCGTTCTTCAAAGTCTGTGGTGAGATCCTTGAAAAGAGCCTTCCCTGCTTCTAGAATCTCAGACACCTAAAATAACATGAGATGAAACAGCAATGTAAGGTGGCAGATCTGAAGAGAAGAGAAGAGAAGAAGTAAATTGAAAGGTACCTGATGAGTGAAGGAATTGATTTTGTGAAGGATGCGCTGGATCTGGAGCTCAGTCTCCTCAGATGCAGTGCTCTCCTTCCCCTTCAATTCCCTCCTTGGGATCCTGCAATGAGCATGCCAATTCATTATTATATATTCAAAACATTAAAGATTTACAAAGAGAACATGTATATAATATAAATATAATATTACTGAGAGCTTGATCCGCTTCTGCAATCCCTCCAGCTCCATGTATATAATATTCAGATCTAATGCGATGCACGTAGAGTATCAGATCCTAACTCTCTCTCTCTCTTCAGTTGTCACTTGTCTGAACTGAAGCGGGATATGAAATTTCGAATCAGGATCTCCATGTTCTCTTCGGATCTCCATGTTTTCAATCATTTAGGCCCTTCTTTTTTATTGTTTTTGCATATTGCTAGCAATTAGGCTCTTAAATACCGGGCAAATATCTTCCCATTATTAATTGTACAGATGTAGTAGTTTGGTATGAACATCAAAATTGTTTTTGAAAGTTGAAATCCAATTCTACTATTGTTTTTCCAATTAAATATGAACATCAAAATTGTTTTTGAAACTTTAAATCCAATTCTCTACATTTTAACTTTATTATATCTAATCTTTCTTTCTAATGAGGTAAAGATATATTTATTAACTTATTCAGTAACTCCAATTTTCATGTTTTGGCCCTCCTTTTTCCTTAAAAAGTCATGAAAAGCGGACACAGAACTTGTACCCTATGCAAGGACGAGCCACATACCCCATAGTGACAAAATTGGGAACAACTCTGGAGGCCCAAGGTGTACATTTTCAAATTTCTCATTGATATTTCAAATTTTGGCAAAATAAATTAAGATTTCATATTATTTCAATGAAGCACTGAAAAGTTTATTTAATACAATCTTTCCGAAGGACAACTTAATTTTATTACAACATCAAAGGAAACCAACTTTTTTTTTTCAAAGAAAAACGCAAGTGTATATACATCAAATAAATTTTGTTGACTTGAGTAAAAGCCGTTGTGAATAACAGAATCATGATTTAATACTGCTTAATGATCCGGAATCGATCGTGAACTGCTGATGTGCCTGAGTTGACAAACTGAAAAATAGAATCCAATCAGAATTAGCAGCCAAAACTGGTACGTACATTCAAATTGAAGGAGAAAAAAAAAACTTAAGAACCGGTTAGAATTCTTTCAACTCATAATTTTCTCAAACACACTTACTAACCTCAAATAATAGGTCACTTCTTGATGCGGTAACACGTGCAAAACCAAATTCAGAAAGCCTTACCAAACTCCAACTTGGTGCCTGATTAATTAAATTGAGTGGTACATTATATCAAAAATATGAAAGGAAAAAAAAAAATCCATTAGATAGAGAAAGAGGAACTTGAGAGAAGACGGTACTTACTGTGCTAGGGAAACTATCCAAGGAGAATCCAGCCATTCCTACTACCACTTGAATTGGTGCTGTATAATTGTTGTTATTGTAAGTGTCAATGCCACTCGCATCCTTCGTCGGCATTCCTTTGCATTGCTGTTGGTATACCGCGCAGCTTCTCTCATAATTATGCACATGACCAAACAGAGCCAAATCCACCTGACCCATTTCAATTTTAAACAATTTTTAAACAAAAACATATATATTTTTTTAAGTACAACCAAGTTAACGCAATACAACATTCATTTATCTATTTTTTTTTTAAATTTAAGTAGTATTTGATATAATTATTGTATATATATACATCCGGTCGGACATAGTTCAATAAATGTTCTTAACTACCACTGAAATTACCTGACAGAAAATCAATACTGAGTCAAATTGAATAAATGTTCTTGAAGAACTTTGTGTTCCCACCCTTTACCTCTGATGTGGATAGGTGAATGTCATACCTTGTACTTTAATAGGAGCGGTTCCATGGTATCAGTGAATGTGCTATCTGGATCTGAGGATGACGAATACATTTGTCTATGACTGAAAAAATATTTAAAATATTAAATTGTAAGTCCTTCATGAAGATTTTTTTTTCTTTCTTTTTTTCTATTTTTCTGTCGTGTAACTTAATTTTATTTTGTGTTCTTTTTTCTTTTTCAGCTTCTTGCTGGAACAGTGTACTTTTTAAACTTTATGTTAATTATATAAAAGGCAGGAGCTAGACCCTTGTTTTTTCATCAAAAAAAATAATTGTAAGGGACTTTTTAAGGTTTTGAATATATGTTTAGTTAATTTACTTTGAATACTACTATTAGAATTAAGAAACATTACCCTGCAAAAACCACCCAAGGCGTTGTTTTTCTATTCACAGATGCCAAATCCGCAGCAATCCAATTGTACTATCGATATTCATAAAACCAACATACAAAATTACGTATAAGATACATGCTCAAAAATGCAAAATTCAAGATAATTGTAATGATAAATATTGAAATGTATATACCTGTTCTGAACCGGAAGTCCATGTATTCTCAGTAGAAACCACCGTGAAGTGTACCGGTCCTTGCTCAATTGAGTACCAAGGTTTGTCTTTTGCAGATACTGGCATCTGAAAATATGTCTCATATGGTACACCACACTCACCACCTGAGTCGGTCAAACTATAAACTGATCCTGACCCAGGATAATCCCTATAAATGAAAATATCAAAATTTGTCATTTGTCAAAAATTTTAAACAGACAATGTAGCTTAAAGGTGACTGCTTTTGTGCACACCCTTGTGAAATTTTCCTTTTCACTTCTCCACATATGGCAATTATGATTTTTCAATGAATGGAAAATTGATGCAAGTAGTTTTGTATGTGCAAAGAGTGAGGGGGGTTTGGGGACAACATTAATTCCATAGATCAAAGAGTTTGAAAGCGTTCTCGGCAGTGATAACATCAAAATTTGATATACCAAAGCAAAGAAAAGAAATTTACCTTTCATGGTTGCCAATTGCTGCCATGCATGGGACACGAGAGGCATATGGTTCGATTTGTTTTAGAAAAAATTCCCATTCAACTAGAAATCCTGTGGCATAACTAATGTCCCCAATATGGAACACTGAATCAATATGACGGGCATCAAGATCTCTCGTTATTGCTGATGTAACAGAGGTTGATCCCGGCTGCAATAAAAAAATATTTCAAATATTATAGTCAGCCGATCGGTATAAAAATAATTCATTTCTTTTGGTTCTATCAATCATTTCGAACATTTCTATTTGCTGCTAATTAACAATATACTGCACATGAAGCCATTAACATCATGCTTCCTTTATTTCATTCTAAATGGAGCTGATTATTTTGGCTAAAGGTTGTGATTTAGGAAAGAAACATTTGGAAAGGTTGACATTAGAAGGAACTCACCTGAATGTAATGCTCTACTGACTGATCGAGAGGAGCCTTACCCATGTCTCCATACACAGCAAAAGTTAAATTGGTGGCCCCACTGGCAGGTGGAGTTTTGAAACTAAGTGTGCTGCTCCAGCCAACTGAGGCACTGCAGAGTGTGCGCATATAAAATTATGTTATTAGTTAATTTAGCCAATTTTTACCCTCAAAAATTTAAAAAAAACCCTCAAAAAATAATTTGGCCAATTTTTATGCTATGGTGAATATTGAACTCATGGAAATTAATTAATAAAATGTACCTCCCGTATTTGTAGGAGTAGGTAGTGCAAGGTAAGAGGCCAGTCATGATGGCCGAATGGATATAGCCAGGGTGGTGCCACCCAAAATCCTTTGCCGGGCTTGGTATCCCGCTAGAACCTTTTTTTTTATTTGTTTTGAGTGGTGTCGATGTAATTAAGTTGCAAAAATATATGAACGATGATAAATGAAATAATAGGATGCAATAAATGAAATAAAGAGGTCCTTACTGCACATGTCAGCTGTGGTGAATGTTTTCACGGTAGATGTTGCAGTTTTCCCACTAGCATATTGCACCTGTTGTGGTGTGTTATCTCCACTGACCCATGTCAACCTCATCTATATCAAATACAAATACATTGGCAGAAAATTAAAACAAATATATATGTACAAGTAACGTTAATTGTATAATGTGTTTCGATACAACGTACCGATGTTCCAGTAGAATCAATACTTGATACATGGCCATATAATGGTGCAGATGGGTTTGTGAACTTGATCGGGTTGGTTTGTCTGAGTACACATGGCAAGGCGAACCCACCGGTGAAGAACACGAACGTAATATCTGTACGGATGTTGATGACATGGAAAGTGACCGTGCCAATACAAGCATACTGCAAACAAATTCCTCCTATTTGTGCTACACATTCTTGTTTTGAACAGCTAAGGTAGCTTGGGTCATTGCTCACGTACTGGGCCTGTAATTATGCAAGTTAATTTTCAAACGTAGCAAGCTTGATTCATGACATATTTAGAAACTAGACTATTTCGGTCTTATTATCAATGTTTTATAGAACACCAGTATCTAAATCAACTCGATTTCACATTTAACTCTTAATCATCAAATCACACCCTGCATAATTAAATTTTTTTCACCTTGACTGGATAGTGGCATAGTAGAGGCAGAGAGCTGACATCCCCTGTCTGTATATAGTTCGCCGAACTGCCTGGGCAAGCATCAACACTACATTGATGAATTGAATGGTTTTATTGCAAGAGTAAAATAGCTAAATATTCCAAAGAAACATAATCTACTTTTTGCATACCTTGAGTTGGAAGGAGAGATCATGCCAATCCAGTCAGAACTATCTGGCACTAAAACTCCACCAACGGTCACGGTCACATATGCTTCATTAGGCAATGTAGAAGTCATATTTGTACGGATATAAAGATATGGGTTTGGATCCAAACAATCAGTGAGTTCTCTTCGGTTGATGAGCCTAAATTCTGACACCTCAGGATGGTGCTTTCTATAGTCATCATAGTGATACTCAGGAGATGCAATAGCTAAAGAGAAGATGAGAGAAGAAAAAGAGACCAAAGAGAGAAGAAAGTGTGGTTTGCTGAACTCCATTGTGGGTTGTTTTGATAGAGCGCGCTGTGATTCATTTGATTCATACTCCTTATATAGTGACAGTTTGCTTGTTTTCATTATTTTATTTTATTTTTTATTATTGTTGACAGTATTTTTCTGAAAAGTGGCAAAGATGGTGCTACAACTAGAAGATGGATATCCTGTTTGACATAATCTTCGATGAGAAAACTTTTCATGTAGCAAAGAAACTCCATGATCTGCACCGGATGCTGTGGCAGAAGGATAGGATGTGTAGTGCTATCATTTTAACAAACTTGGAATTGATGTAAAACGATACTTAGATAATAGGAAAGAGTAATCACAGCACTACATGTACGTACATTAATTGGTATTTTGTATTAATTTGTTAATTTCACTGGTAAGTTTGATTAATGAGTTAAGCCACAAATCGCATTAATTATAGAAAACACATGAAGTTTTCTTGGTATAAATTTTTAAGAATTATTTTGGTATAAACTTTAATAAAAAAAATACATATTTATTCGATTTATATTGCGAAACATTATGCTACTATAGCAAATAAGGTTCAAGGACAAGTTATATTCTCTTAGAACTTCAAGAGACTCTTGAAGCCTTGAAACCACAGTTCCAATGGGGTATATTTTTATTCTCCTTTTTCATTGGTATGTCCCAATATAACAAGTCAAGTTGAGAAGTTCTTTGAACCTTATTTTTAATTGAAAAAGGATACTTAATTATTAGGATGGGAATTAATAAATAAGGAAGATATAATCAGGAGGACATAGATACGTGCGAGGAAAATACATGTATATTTCTTTATAGGTCTCGCCGGGTGCAAACACAGAAATTTTTACATTTTGTGGGTACGTAATTAATTAGCTAATAACTTAAACTTGTTTCAATTGAAGTAGAATAAGAGAGCAGATTGTTAGAGAATGAGACTATTCATATTTGCACATGCTTCAGGATTTAAATTAGATTACTGTAAATGCTATGCTTTTTTTAAAAAAAAAAATTGACTCGAATTCACTTAATTAGGCGGGGATAAAGACAAAGCAAACATCTGACTAACTCTCTATAATCAGTTAATCACACATCATCAGTCCTAGTAAGCGGATTAGCGGAATATGATTAGAAATTTAAAGCAACATAAGTTTAATTAAGCCCAAGTCACACAAAACATAGAAACTACATAAATTAGGCCTAGTTGGCCCAATAAATAGTGACAAAATAACAAGGCCGTTATAGCATCTTTCATTTAAGCCTTTCAATCAGCAACCCAATTTTTCCAACGCAGACTGTCCTTCTTTTTTTTTTGACGAGACGCAGACTGTCCTTCGTTTGTAAATTTACTAGTAATTAGTAAAACTCCAAAAGATTACTCGAAAGAAATATGGGGAGCAACATGGTGACAAAATAGATAGCGGAAATTGCATTTGGGAGATGCTTGCAATAAGTTAAAACTTTATTGTACGCACTAGTCATAAACAATTGAGCTGCTTTATTTCCTCGAAGCACTCGAGTATTTTTACTTATCATTCGTATTTAGCTACTGTGTTTGGATTATTGGATTGCGTAGAAATAGATTCTAGCGAGATTTTGTAAGTAAAAAGTTGTAGTGCAAAAAAAAACAGTCACTGCAATTATTGCTTGAAAAAAGTCCAGTGTATTCAAAAGCAGTTCCAACTTCCAAGTATCCAAAATTTGAACATAGAACAAAACTGTATTACTTTCCATCAAACTTTATTACAAAACGTGGTGCCGTGGTGACAATCAGCAGCACCAGGCCACCAGCTATGACAAACGAGCTTTCCATGTAATTTGAAAATTCCTCCATTAGCAAATCCATTTAAGCACTAACTGTTAGCGTGTTAGCCTATGGATTGGCTCGAGTTATGTTGTTTATTGCTTCCCATATATAAAGTATAAACGAGGAAAAATAGTATCAGAGACACACTTATTTCAATTATCAGTTGCTATCCTAATTTAGTTCCAAGGGCGTAAATATTCTTTGCCCTGGTGACAATAGAGCTTTTGGATCATACTTCTTTTTCCTTGAAACATACTCGCTCCATTTTTCCCCAAATTGCTTTTGCCAATCTTCCTGATTTGTATAACGAGGGAGATACTTTTTGCATCCGAGGTGATATTTTTCACAAATGCTTACTACTTCATTATTCAAATCCGTTAATATTATCGAGTCGTTCGCTATTGCTGACCAAAGAAGGCTTACAGCATAGAAAATTTCCTCATTCGGAGTCACTGCTGACATCTTATCATCCCACCTACAATTGACGATTCAATTTAAAAAATTAGGAAAACTATGCAACTGTGTATTTTTAAGACAGAGATCAAAGAACTTACATTGTTCTGTTCATCGGAAAGATCAGAACAGGGCCAGCCGCTGTGTTGCCATTCAAAATACCCTCAAAAACTCTTGATGTAAATTCAAGTACTTTAGATTTGGGCACAAACAAATCAAGCCAAGGATGAGGGACAAGCCATAGGCCAAGGGGTCTCCGAGCAAGCTCTTGGTAGTACAATCGATTCAGGAAATCAAAAAGTGGCATGTCAAAACTGAATGCAAACCCAGATATATAATGCAGCTCCTCCAGCAACGACTTTATATTCTGTTCAAATTTTCAATATGATCAAAATGGTAAGTCTTTTGGTTCTGGTTGCATGCAACCACGCTAGTAGTATCATACAGTCTAGTATCTGAAAGTACCAATTACTAATAGAATGTACTAGACAAGCACAATGTCCAATTCTAAAATTAACAAAGAAAGATGGGAATTTCACAATTTCAACCATGCCAAATTAAAGACATAGTACTAAAAAAAGGTTTTTGAAAGTTACTTGATCCAGTGATGGCATAGTTATGTCGTCATAGTATGCGACTGCATCAATGAAGTATACAGGCCCGTCATATTCAGCAACAAGACGAGTTATCTTCTCTATGTCATTCTCTGATAATTTAAAAGCTGTGCTTATTGCAGCAACTTTTCGCACGCTGAGAAGAACTTCTCCTCCCACAAAATCGAAAACTGACAAATTGCTCTCTGTGGATATCAGCTTCTCTTGGTCCTTCATGAGTAGTTTCACATCTGTGTAGAATAGCCGCATCCATCGGGCCATCTTTCGAGCTGGCTCGAGCGCAATTTGAGCCCGAGTTATTACCCCAAATTGACCTAAACCTCCCAGAGCAGCGTAGTATAGATCAGAGTTCATCTCTCTAGAGCAGGTCACTGTTTCACCAGTTCCTACATTTTCAAACATGCATACTCCTATTATATATGTCCTTAGATATATATCCATAAATGAAAATAATTACAAACTATTCAACTATATTGTTCATTTTGTATGTACCTGTGATCACATCCAATTCATAAACATTGGATATCTGGGGACCATGCTTAAATGCCCGGCCACTGATCCCAGCGTTTGAGAGTGTTCCTCCAATTGTTGGATACAAATAATCAGTAAGCGTGCGTGGCATTAGGCCATGTTTAAGAGCAGCGTTCAGCACATCAATCCACAGCTGCTCTCCACCGGCATCAGCATAGGGTACCGGACCATCTACTACAGTTATGCGGCTGCCAACCTGACCACGTCCAAGCGATGACATGTCTATGAGAACGCCATCAGGAACAAATGTCTGGCCATACATTGAATGGCCTGCACCCCTCTGGGAGATGGGGAAGGGTTTTGGGGATCTATGGGAGAAGCGTATCAGCGCTGCTATGTCTTCTGGAGAAGAAGGGTAGAATACAGCACCGGGGGTGGATTCAGAAAGATTGCCAAAATCAGTTGCAAATGGCAACGTGGCGGTGGGATCTGTAGTGATCTTAGAGAAAATTGATTTTGAAAAATTGTCAAAATCAGTTGTTAGTGACGATTGAGGATCTGTGGTGGAAGAACATGTCTCGGAGGAAATGTCTACAGTTTGGAGTGCTTCGGGAAGTAGTGATAGAACAAAAGATGTGTAAGTGAGGAGAACTGTGAGAGGTAGGATGATGGAACTCAGTCTTGGAATCCCCATTTGCATGCCCTGGTAGAGGCGCTGTGTGTTCTGTGTTGTGACTTGTGAGCACTTAATCAACTTATATATATCGCCGGATATGGGACTTGGGCTTCTGATCGTAAGAATTAATAAGAGATTCTAGAAACATAGATAATTATTATATTAAAGATAACGCATGCACCTATGGTCAATCCACATAATGATGATATTAGATTTGATAAATCAAGTCTCCAGTTTTAATGAAAATTTTGTAGGCGTGGCCTTCACCGCCCTACGCTCAAAAAAAAAAAAAAAAAAAAAAAAAAAACAGCAAGCTCCAGGCAAGTTGCTTGGGCACTCTGTCTATTCATTCTTTGTGACTATTTAATTAACACATATAGAAAATTAAATGTCTTGTGATTTTTGTGTAGTGAAATTCTAATCAAATTCATTAAATAATAAAATGATAGTATTATGTACTCTGTCGGAAGATTCTATTATATATATATATAGGATACTTTTGACTAGTACACTGATAAATCCTAATTTTTCAAAAAAAACTTTTAAAAGACACTTCCATTCTGTCCTGGAAAAGTTAAGTTTGTAATTTCTATTAAGTAGATATTTTTCATGTCTTGGTGGAAATGCCTTTCGTTGTACACTGAGTCACTGATAGTGTACTTTTCTAGAAAGACGTCCGTAATTTATCCTAGCTATGCCCATTATGCACCCTGATAGTGTACTTTTCTTATTCTTAATGTTTCGTTAAATGTATTTAGATCTACATGGCTTGTCTGCTTCTCATTATTAATTTTTTTAACAAAATAAAGTGAAGATATTGAATGTATAGTTTTCTTCGAGACTCCCATTTTTTAAATACGGAATTGTTTTCCATCATCTCTATCATTTCTAAAATTCTCATTAATTATTTAGCGTCCTCATTAATAGAAAGTTCACGGAATGATGGAATCCAAGAAATGATGAAATTATCCAGTGTGCTCATTAATAGATAAGAGAAGGTGTTCGCGAATTAGCTTATTCGAGTCTTGTTTGGTTCACGGGAACACACCATGTTCGCGAATTAGGTGTTCGTGAGAAATGCCAAACATACCTCTAGTTAATTTAAGTAATTGTTCTAGTTCATAATATAATTGTTATGGTTCATATAGCATATTGTTCTATGTAATAGCTAAAATGTTCTAGTTATATAACTAATTATTCTAGTTAATATAGCTTATTGTTCTTTGTTATATAGCTAATTGTACTAGTTTATATAGGTAATTGTCCTAATTTCAGATTCTAATTGTTATGGAAAAAATCATTTCACTTGAAAAAAAAACTAATTGTTGGAGAAAAAAAAAGCTAATTGTTCTAGTTTTAATACAAAATGTGATGGAAAAAAGTTCCAAAGAGGAAGGAAAACACAGGGAAGTAGGGGAGGACACTCTGGATGAGCGACAAAAATAGAAAATTATTTAATAAAGATGTTAGATAAGGAAACATGTCATTAAGGAGGAGGATGTGTAATTAATAATTCCATAAGATGATGGGGATGAGAGAATCTTGGAGATGATACACGTCATTAGTGAGGATGATGAGTAATTAATAATTCTAGGGGATGATGGTTATAGCTAGGGCTGCAAAATGATCGAGACGATGGCGCAAATGAGCTGTTATGTCGATCGTTTGGTCTTATGCGACGAAATAGATTTTTTATTTCGTTGATCGTTTCGTTTGGACGAAACGATCGAAATTGACAAAATTTTCGTGATTTACACATGGACGAAACTATTTCATTATTTTGTTAATCGTTTCGTCCAACCAAACGAAATCGTTTCGTCCGGACGAAATGAACGAAAAACGGTTAAAACGACTTCCGTTTTCAGCCCTAGTTATAGCCCCGTTATAAAATAATATAGACAAAAAACAATCAAGTCAAATTCAATAATATTTTTTATCAAAATTAGAATTATCAACAAAATCCAAATTGTTAGAGTATCTTCATCTTGATTGACAATCAATTTAGTTGCTGACTTATATATGAAGATGAACTATTGAAATTTAGCAAGTTCGTTTATATTAATTGAACTAATTAAAAGTTTCATATCTTCATTTACATTTATTTGTAATTACAAATTATCTCACTATATAAGGTTTTATATTACAGGGATGAAGATGGTTTGATATTGCTTGAGGAAATTTTTCTGAATCTACAACCATAGCAAAAGGGGGTATTTTTTGCCATTGCAAGGACAATTCATATTCTCTGCAATGCTGCAGAGGACAGTGATTTCATCACAACCATCTGATCGATGATGAATAACGTAATTTATATCAGATTCGTCAAGATTCATGCGGTCCGTAAAAATCTGTCCTTCGAAATTATATCAGATGGTCGTGATGAAACCACTGCCCAGTACTGCCGAGGATAGGTTTCCATTGCGAGGACGTAAAACATACTTTAAACGTGTAGCTAGATAATTTTGAAATTTTGGTAAACAGTCTCCTGGGTGATTTATCCTTGGTCAAAATCTTGCTTGGAGGAAGTACGTTATATATATTGCACACGGTGTATCTAAATATGACACGAGTCAATATGATCAAACATGAACGTAAGAACTTAAGCATGCTATATCTTTATTTAGACGCCATAGTCACGGCACGTAAATTGTCCAGACACGACACGATACGGAACGGTACGAGATACGGCACGATACGACACAACCCAAGAGACATAACAGGTTTATAATGAGGGTTAAAGATAATAGATTTTACGAAATAATTTGAATGTCCAATCATCCGTAAACATAAGTATGGCTCCGTTTGGATGCGTTGAGAATAAGATAGGAAGAAAGAAGAATGGAAGAAATTTATTGGGAAGGGATAAATTTATTGGGAAGTGTGTAACTTTTGTGAAGAGTTTGGATGGTTAGAAATAAATTTATTGGTAAAAAGTGGTTATTCCTTATTCTTTATTCCGGGAAGAAGCCATCCAAACGGAGCCTATATAACTATGTATTATGAAATTCAAATATGTTGAAACATGACATAGCACGACACGTTTAAAGAAGACATGGTACGAGAACATGAGACATGGTGCATTTTTAGGTATGACGTGTTCATCCCTTAGAATTTATACACAATATGGTACGGCACGTGAAATATTTAAACATGACACGAAACGACACGACAAATTATCTGGACACAGCTTGTTTGACACAACATGTAATTTAGAGCACTAATAGTGACCTTTGAGTTACTCAATGGGTTATATATAGATGCGTAAGCTGAATTCAATCAATCCGATTGATTCGATTTAAACAATTTATTGATTAAAATTTTAGTTAATCTGGCTTAATATAATATGTGATTATGTCTTATAATAATAATCTTCTTTTAGATAGGTTAATAATAATTTTCTTAAATTACTTGAAGAACTCTTCACTTAGACACTTTACATATATATCCCATGACCAAACAAACATGACTTATTTGTCATTAACTCAATAATTTACGATAACTTTATTCCGCACTTACTCTTACTCCACAACGAAACATGACTTCAAATATAAAGAGATATCGTTCAACTTCTAAAAAATTAATTTAAGTTTGGAACGATTTTTAGATTATTTCTTGCTAAAATAAGATGATGAGCCTGTGATAAAAGAGCACTAAAGGGGTGTCCTTCTCTCTTGAAAGACTTTCATCCAACCTTGGCGCGTAGGAGGGCGTAGTTAAGACTTTTCAGGTGTCTAGAAGATAGACTATTAAGATCATTAAGATCCGATAGATTTAGGTACGCTTTCGTTCTTGATATTGATTTCAAGTATATTGGAACGGTTCGGTTCAAGTCTGAAACAATTCGTTTCACTACTGACTCTGCGAGTTGTTTAATTTTTTAATTTGCTTACTTTATCTGTTAAAATTATTATTTTCTTTGATTTAAAGCAAACCTTACACTAATAGTCTATATCATCCTTATCTTCCGCTATTCTTTGTGGAAATTGCACACTTAGACTCTTCAAAATAGAAATGTAAAGAAAATTGTAATAACACCACTTATATTTATTCAACTTTCATCATAAGTGCCCCTTGTTTCCAGAGAACTCAGTAAGAATGAACTTTTCATGGGCACCGTTTGGATAGGTGTGGGAAGAAGGGAAGAAGGAAAGAAATGGGAAGAAGTATTGGGAAGTGTGTAACTTTGTGAAGAGTTTAGATTATTTATAATTTTTTTTCTTCTTCTTCTTCCTTCTTCTTCTTCTATCTTCCAACGATCCAAACGCACCCATAATGTTAGCTTTGAAAGATGACTTTCTCACAAAATTTGACAATCATGGATGGGAGAACGACTCATTCATTCTCTTTCTGTTTTCATTGTAAGTGTTAAGTCACATGAACAATGACACTGCAAAATCAACGGTGACGTACAACTCAAAAAATATATATATTATTCGGTACTGATAAATGTGATTAAGATATTAAGCAATCAAAAAATCATTAATAATAATTAAAGAAAATCAAAAGTCTAAAAACATAAAGAAATCAACACCCTCCTAGGATCTTACGTACCCTCACCCCCCTCCCCTCGCACCTCACCTTGTCTTCCTTTCAGCGTACCTTCCTCTCGTGTCTCTTCCCCCTTCCAGCATACCTTCCCCTCCTTTCTGTCTTCTCCCACTCTCTCTTCTGCAAAACTTTTCATTTCGCACCTCTCACTTCATTTTCTATTGCTAATTACCTTCGCTATTTTTCGCACCTTTTTTTATACTTCCTTGTTAGATATAAATACTTTGTTAAAAAAACTAGTTACTCCCTTATGATATATAGGAACATAACTTTACAAGATATTTTCCTTAGTAGAATATAAATACTTCTATAATGTTATTAGTTACTCTCTAAAATGAACTACTTATTTAAACTTATTAGATATTCCTATACATGTTACTTACTCATTTATTTTTATAATTTACTCCATTGTTGTTATTAGTTGCTTCTTTAAATGAACTATGTATTTAAACTCATTGGGTTCTCACATCTCTTATAATTATTACTTACTCCCTTATATATATTTATTTATTGGAAAATTTTACCTTGAGAATCAATTTTGAATCGTATTTTAATTTCAACCATTCATGAGTGCTAATGAATTAATCTTTAATGAAAATGTGCGGTTTATATTAAAGTTCGATTCAGAAATTGATTCTCATGGTAGAATTTCTCTTATTTATTCCCTTATATTTATTAGTTATTTTCTTACACATATTTATTTTCTCACCGATGGTTATTAGAGACAAGAGCGAAGGAAGTGCGCGAAAGAAGGGATAGAGGAAGAGGCGTTGATTGCTTGATTGTTTAATTTTCTGGTGGAAGCAATTCCCATTCACATTTTATGACTTACATGTCTCAAAGTCTGATACCGAAAAAAAAAATACTATATATCCAATTCGGAAAGGGTTTTTTTTTATGGCCAATTCGGAAAGATAGTAACTTTCTTTATTTTTATCCTTCCAGGAAAACTCAAAAGTATATTTTCTCGTTTTGAGGTAAACTCAAAAGTATAGTTAACAGGTGAAGAAAAAATACATTCGTATACATTCACTAAGTCGAATTCATTTTTTCTTCACAAATATATATCAAATTCATTTTCAAAATAAAAATGAAAATGGTACTTTTAATATCTATAATCTATTCTAAAAAAATTTTCTTAGTCTTTGAACTAAGACTAATTTTGACAGCTATAAATTATGGACTTCCACAGTACTACAGTAGTACATTGTAAAAAAAAAATTACATTTTGCTCTTGTGTTTTTTTATTTACATATATGCACATACAGTAATGAACGGATATATTTTCAAACCACGGGATAGATGATTGATAATGAGTTAATGACCTATCAAAATTATGTCGATTGTTTGTAAAATTTAATCTGTAGTTATAGTTGTCAAATAAAATTCTTATTAATATAGTCAAATATATGCAATTTTGGGTGCGAGTATGACAATCAGACAAACGATTCCAGTATTGTAATTTTGGTGCTATGATGAGATATACTTTTTTGAAGAAAAAATGAGGGTCTAGCCCTTACCTTTTTTATCGGAATTGCTTAAGACCATCCTCTAGATTCCATCATTCTTCATCATCTCCGGTGTGAACACACATTTTTGGTCCCCACTATTTTGGTGAATTTATTCGAAATTGTTCTCCCTCTCATCCTTTCTATTTTTGGTCCCCACTGTTTCTCTTCTTCTCATCCTTTCCTATTTTGGTCCCCACTATTTCTCTCTTTCTCATTTTTTCTATTTTTGGTCCCCATTGTTTTTCTTAATAGTTTATATATATAACTGTTGAAGTTATATATGTAACTGTTGAAGTTAATATATATAACTGTTGAAATTATATATGTAACAGTTTAGGTTAATATGTTATATATGTAACTGTTGAAGTTAATATATATAACTGTTGAAGTTAATATATGTAACTGTTGAAGTTATATATGTAACTGTTAAAGTTATATATGTAACTATTGAAGTTATATATGTAATTATTGAAGTTAATGTGTTATATATGTAACCGTTGAAGTTAATATATATAACTGTTGAAGTTATTTATGTAGCTGTTGTAGTTAATATAAGTAATTGTTGTCCCAAATATATTGGAGATTGACTTGTGTTCCCACTGGAATAGGAGGGAGAAAAATAGTGGGGACAAAAAATATTCTAAAAATAGAAAAAACTAAAATGTGTTCCCACTGGGGATGATGGGGATGATGGATCTTGGGGATGATCCTTATCATCCCCGCTTTTTTATTGGAACTAACTATGGGCCGTTTGGATCGCTTAGAAATTTGGGGAATTTGGAAAAGTTGCAATTTCTAGGAATAAATTTATTGGAAAGTGTGTAATTTTGTGAAGAGTTTTGGATTGTTTATAATAAATTTATAGTAGGAAGATGAAATTTTTCAAATTCCTTGGAGAATCCAAACAGCCTGAGATATATAAAAAGTTAAAAACAGACCTTTAGGAAATGGGTGAGGCAGTACAATTAGAAGTCCTCTTGTCAAAAGGCAAATTAAAGAAGTTGGAGTCTAAAATTCACCTCTCGCATGTGTCAAAAGAAGTTTATTTTTGTTTTAAAAATGACAAGAAAATTGAGTTCTTCTCGAAAAGGCAGTTGGCGGGATCCGGGATGGGACGGATTTTATTTTTCACCTTTTTTAATCATTTGGATTTAAACGCCCGTTTTTAACGAACGCTGGCTCGTATTGACTGGATTTTATGTAGTTAACATACACGGAGATGTTGTATGTTAGTATACTTTATGCTCGTCCGGCTCGACTCGAAATCCAGACAATACGAACGAAACCTTTCTTTTAATTGAACGCACTTACCCACATGCTTAATTCAGATCCAATATCAGGCAAATAACTCGTGAAATATGAAGTTGAAATGTAGAATATCTGATCCTTCCGAAGAGAAAAATTGAGAATTGAACGGAATATTAAATAAGATCAAACTGAATGGTATGTGTCCCTATGCCGGGGTTTTTTTTCAAAATCTAAAATTCAAATAGTCAATCTGAATCCTTTAAGTTGTTTGTCATATCAAAATCTAGTACGAGACCAAATTTTATATTTTTTTTTAAAAAAAAATCGCTATATATTATGATATTAAAAAAAATTATGGTTGTAGTATTTCAGGCCACAAATTTCGAAAACGACGTCTCTGTATGCCCAAGTGTACTTTAGTTAATACTAGCAGGGCCTCGCGCGTTGCGCGATCTATATTTTTTTATCCACGGTTTGTTTGCGCAAATATTTATAATAATTGATCGGAGGTGAAATCTAAGTCAAATTAAACCTCAAAACTAATCTATTGCAGCGTAGCTTGAGGGTCGAATCCACATGGACGGTTATTCTAAACTATAGAATTTAAGTAACTTAGTTTGATTAATCTAATGGTAAACAAGTCAAAAATTGGTTAATTGATTAAGAGTATTAAATTTAAAGTAAGGAAATTAATTCTAAACTTCTAATTAATCTCTAAATAACTCTAAAAATTAAAGAAAATATCTAAACTCAAATTAAGGACTTAAACTAGGGTCAATTGGTCGGGTTCCATTTCCAGGCACTATCCAGGCGGGTCGCCAGAACAGTACGATAAATCAGTTTAATTAGTTTCTAAGTTCATGTTTTTGGCTTAAACTCTAGTCCAAATACTAACTCTCGTTCTTGATTTGGTATTACTAAGTTTTAACCTCTAAACCTCCCTAAAAACATAAGTTTCGACTCTCGTTCCTTGGCTTAAGTTTTAGGATTTGCTTTAACTATTCGGTAGGATATCCTAAATCTCTCGATCTTAGGAGGGAATAAACCTTTCAGCTAAGTTCCGATTTCACCTTTTGGGTATACTAACTTTCCTATGGTATGAGAATGCAAATCATCCTTGAAATTAGGGTTCTATTTGCTTATCTACGAGGTCAGGCCTAACCAAGTGAGCAAACCTTCAAATCAATTCAATTCATATTCTCAATTCAAGCAATTAAACTTAAGAAAAGCAAAGCAACTCAGACAAATTAGAAAACTAAATTAAACTTCATTAATCTACCAAGTCATGGTTCCATACAATTGCCCATAAACTAAACTACTCACTACAAGTCATACTAATCATAAAGACAACAGGTTTCAACAAACTAAACATCAAAAGATAGAAAATAGAGAAAGATTACAACAAAGAACTAACAGAAGCTCTCTCAACTTGAATCATGGCGGGGTCGACAGCTTCCTGGCAGGTCGACAGGAGACAGGCTGGGCGCGATTTCTGCTAACTCCTCTTGAATCTTGCTCTAAAATCTGACTTTTTTCTGGTGGTCTTCCACATGATTAAATAGACTTCAAAGACGGTTCCCATGTGTGGAGATATCATGTCTGGTTCTTCCGAAAATAGAAAACACGCTCTGCCAGAAATATCGTCTCCAAATTGGGCATGTCTATTTGAGTCTGGCGGGGTCGCCAGGATCTTGACGGGTCGCTAGAACAGGGGCTTTGTCTGGTTTGACCATGTTCCTTTGCTCCAGTCGCTTGGATCTTGACTTGCTCCTTTTGAACTCTGCTTAGGGCCCAATTTTGCACCAAATCGTTATTGAACCTGAAATTAAACAAGGACAAATAGCAGTACCACATTTCTAACCTAAATTGCATTAAAATCTAACTAAAACACAAGCATTTAATTGAAATTAAGGCCTAAAAGGGTTGAGTATTTCGATGTGAAACCCGCCTATCAATAATATTGAATTATAAAAAAAATATTTGATATAATAAGATTAGTAGTGCGAGAGTATTGCACAATCAATTTCATTTTATCTATTTCGATTAGATGACTAATAATATTTATAATTTTTTAAATGCCAAAATCATAATATTTGCTTCTAAAATAAAATATTTTTTTTAACTATACACAATATTTGAGCATTACAAATATAAAACTTTAGCATCAATAAATTTAATATAATATCTATAGCATCAATATAAAATTATATTGTACAAATAAATCCATAGAAAAGAGGAAACCTTTTATAAGAAAAAAAAATGGTGCATTCAGTAAAATACTAAAATATGAAAATTCACGCGAATAGTGCTTAGGAACAGATCTATGTAAGACGTGAATTGGGTACCCATTCATTAATAGAGGGTGTGTTTGGATGAGCATGGAATAAGGAATAAGAATAAAGAATTTCGGTATGCGTGCTTATCCAAATTCCTTATTCTTATATCATGGTTTTGTTAGTATAGGAATAAGGGCCCAAATTCTTTATTCTTGTGTTGTTTGGGTTGCACAAGAATAAGAATAAGCACGCATAACGAAATTCCTTATTCTTATTTCTTATTCCATGCTCATCCAAACACACCCAGATTGAATAAGAGGAGGCAACATTAAGTTTTCATGGCAATATGAATAGACGTGAATGGAGTACCCATGTGCAACATTACATAAATCTAGTCCCAAAGTATAGTTGATTGAATAAACTAATATTACAACCCGTGAGTTTTTTGTCTTTTCCTCTTTATTATTATTTTCTTTTGATTGGGAAAATGTGTAAGCTATGTACATTTGGATTTTGAGGAATTAGGATGTTTGGATGGAAGTTGGAATTTGAGGAATTAGGAAAATTTTATATTCTTAGACATAAATTTATTATAAACAATCCAAACTCTTTACAAAGTTACACATTTCTCAATAAATTTATGCCTAGGAATATGAAATTCTCCAAATTCCTAAACGATCCAAACGACCCTGTAAGCGGACAGAACTTCTCCAGAAAAAAAATAAATAAATAGTCAGGGTACGAAATCGAGCGGAGAGATGCATGTGATTTGAATTTTCTGTGAAAATTATTTTTAAGTTGTAATTGAATGTTCCTTTGATTGCCGTAGAAAATTCTAGTAAATTAATCATCACCACCACTATACAAAATGCGTGAACCCCAACCACATGTCTGGACTGCGAGACCGAATCTTCTGCGACAATTAGTCTTTGATGTGTTCGAATTTTGTTCAGATTAATAAACTATCTATGTCTATGCAAAGTTGAATTTAAAATAATTTTTGTCTAGTGGGTTCCATTTGTTGGCCACACTATTTCTCAACCGTATTTATGAATAATGTTCGAATCATATCTAGGCTGCATAACGTCAAAAACGAAGATGAAAATGAATAGTTGCGCTATGGGACGAAAACTTTTTTGTCTTTACGTTTTGCATGCCAACCACTAAACGCAAGGAAAAATCTTTTGCGCTAACTGTTTCGTTTAATTACACGATTTAAACGGTTAAAATTTGTAACCGTTTTCACAGAAATCAGAACATAAGAGAATCAAATCGGGTTGAAATCATACATTATAATTACAGTATGTAGATTCAACATTAAGCAAGCAACACAAAATGAGCCCCATGTCTTACTACATAGTTAAAAACTTAAAATGCAACCAAAATTGTAGCTAAGTTTTCCCTTTATTCTCGTGGTGCTACAAATCAACATTAAGGATTTCTCATCCGTTTTTAACATTCAGAATCCCATCGAGCAAAACTCGATTTGTAGCACTACTTGTTACTTTTAAAATTGAAATTAAATCTTACTCAGCAAAACAAAACCTACTGAAATCAGAAAAAAAAAATAAATAGAATCAAATTATAAAAAAAAAAAATCTATATTAATCTCAGCAAATAGGAGGTGAGAGTATAGAACTTGATCTAAGCTATCCTTCTCAAATCCAATTTAAGTTATCAGAAAAACCTATACTAATATCGACAACTAAAATTGCAACAAATTTACCAGAAATCAGTTGCCAGAAAAAAAAAATACAAATTTACTAGCTTACATTTTGCCAGAAAATTGCAAAAAACACAGTTCTTACTGAAAAACCAAAAAAACGGATACCAGTCAAAACCAAAAAACTGGTATCAGTCTAAACCCTAACCCAAACCTTGATCGAAGTAAAGGAGGAGACGGAAGACTAGAGAGAAGAAAGTGTGTGGATCGATGGCACACACACCTTGGCTGAGTAGTTCAATTACTTCTTTAACCTTTCCAGATTGGGGCAACGAGGAAGAAATTAGGTTAGGTTTTGTCCGCGCAGTCATCGTTGTCTCCGCAACCATTCTCTACAATCAAAATGAAAACACTCTCATACAATACTAAACGAAACGGACGAAACAACGATCACGAAACTGGTTTTCATTTGCGCCAACCGTTTCGTTTTTAAAACGAAACCAAAATCTTTAACCGTTACCGTTCTGTTTCGGACGAAACGAAACGATCGGACGGTCGAAACGCCCCTAATCATATCTTAAATATTCTGGATTAATATATGTATTGATTTATGTGCGCGTGTGTGTCATGGACTCGTGGTCGTGGGCATTGGCGGCCATTTTGCTTGTGAAAACTGAAGAGGAAAACTTGAGATTTCTTGATTGGTTGGACTGTCTTTTCATGAAACGTAGTAGGCCTTTCCTTTCGGCCTCATTTTGTAATCAGCCAGGCCCAGTTTGTTTCAATATGTATCATGTATGGCTGACACCGACAATGCTCCATACCACCAATTATAAGTGCCATCGACAAATGTATCATTCCAGTCATCGCTAAATATAAAGTGAACATATACAGCAAATAAGATGAATATATAGACAATCTAAGTGAACACTTACAAATAAATAAGTGTTGTTACTACTTGTTCAGAAATTTACATGCATATTCAACTTATTTTCATTGAGTTTATTTATTTGTATGTGTTCACTTAGATTGTTTATGGGTGTGTTTGGGAGTCAGACGGAATAAGCATTCGCGAACCCACGGTACAATTAAAAAATCATTTCCTAGTTCGGCTCCACAGTTCTTGAAGTTCTCAAAAAACGAGAAACAAGGAATAAGTGGATTTGTTCGCATCTCATGCAGTTCGAGGGGTGTTTGGTACGCGCGAACAGATGGTATTCGCGAACAGTGTGTTCACAAGAGTATCCAAAAATACCCTATATTCATTTTGTTTGCTGCATATGTTCACTTTATATTTAGCGATGACAGTGACACGGTAAAACTATGAAGTTATGATAATGCGAGTATTGACACTCCCAAGTTCCCAACTTACATAAGCAAATTTCTTCCGTATCGACACATTTTTTTTTTTCAACGATGGCGACTACTGAGCATACAATTTTTCTCACGTGTAGAAATTATGCGTATCACCATAGCGCCTCGTACGCTAAAAATTTAATAAACTTTACTCCAATTTTTTATTTTTGAACCTGAGATAGGCCTCGACTCTGGTCTTGTCAGTTGTCACACTAAAAATATCTTGCCAAAAAAACATCCTTTATATAATTTATATATATATAATAAGGTTAAATTATCGAATGTACATATCTTTTTTACACAAAGTAAACAATCACGCCCCTCAACTGATCCTATTCTCTTAAGAAATGTAAAAAACAAAAACCAAGAAAAAAAAGACCAACTTTATAATAATGCGATAAATAATCAAAATAAATACAAAATAGAAATAAATTAAGCTTTCTAACCGCACCTATAACTACTTCAGTGAATGCAAATCCCAGGTACCCTCCAATGAAAATTGCCCCACCTCCTCTCATCATATGACTTGGTAGTGAAGTTCTTCCAATCATCAAGTGCACCTCTCAGATCAGGAATCTTATTCCCGAGACCGACGCAGCAGTTCGCATGAAGAGTGCAGATCTTGTTCAGATCTTTGCTCAGCTGACAGAACCCACCGCAGTAGGCCGTGTCCAGGAACTGGAACCGCACTTTCATCTGTGACACTGCCTCGGACTTGATGGCGTTGAAAACCTCCTGCTCATTGCGGCCCGCAAACCTCTCACGGCCTTCCTGCCAAAATCTGTAGAACTCGATGGTCTTATTGCAGGACTTGGCATAGAGGAATCCACCATTTGGGAAGTTGGAGACACTATCAGGATCACCAAGGAACACATCGCTTGAGATAGCGAGGTGAGCTGCCAACGAGATGTGTCTGAACGGGTCCCGGAACCATAGAACATCCACATCCTGAAAAAGAATATATCGTCAGTGGTCCTATTTTTCCCCTTCTTCTTTTCTTTTTTTGAAAGCCTTTTTGATCTAGTCTGCCTATTAGAAGTATGGAAGTCTACTTCTTGTAAAATAATGAAGGACATTATCATAAACTCACTGTGAAAAGGAAATTGAAACCAAGCTCAAGGATTGTCAGCTGGAACTTGTTGCGACCCCACATCATGTCGAGGTAGTCTTTGCTCATGAAAGTCTTCTCATTGTTGTAATATACTCCCTCAGTTCTCATAAAGTAGCAATGCGGGTGTAGAGACTTGCATCTGTTTGCAAGCTATTATAATTTAGCTCGTGCAATTATATATAAATGCAGAAAATTGCAATACAGCCAAGTACATTTATACTGAACCAGACCAAAGCCCAAACTTGACCAAACACGATAACAGTAGTAATTGACCCAACTTCGGCTTTCTCAAATAACTCATCCAAATAATAAAATATGTATATATGAGAAAACATTATAAATGGGAGGTGGGGTTCCACCTGTCATAGGCATTTTGATCCATTGTGACCATGACAAGATGGTTCAACAGACGCTCAATGTTCTCTCCAGCATGAAAGCTCTCTAGAAACAGATCGAGCAAGGAGCCCGGCTTGGCAAATGCCTCATTTATTTGTGTCAGTATCACCGTGTTGTCTTCATTGGCTGCTTTTTTTAACACTTCAACCAATTCCTTATATGGATCATAGGCCTGTAAGTCACAACAAAGTTAAATTAGAAATGTAAATTGAACAGAAAATTGAAAAATACATCTGTTGGGGGGAGTGAGTCCAAAAAGTTAATTCTTAAAGCTACATAAATTAGAAGCTTTTGGTGGAAGAAGATTCAAATGGAGAGAAAAGCAAAAACGTTAATAAGCGTCTGTAAAAGTGGTACTTATTAGGGCATATATGCAAAGTTGTTTATAATTTTGCAGTCCCATCTCTTATTCTTTCCTTTCCTTACCAGCAAGCAAACAGGGTACATAGAACTAGCATTTGCTTTCTCTAAATTTTCTATTTCTTTTCGCAAATTAAACATTGTTTATTAAGAAGGAATCTCTAAAATGTGATACAAAAGGACAGAGACAGGCCTAGGCCATGTTCCATGTGAATTTTGAATATTTATAGACCTTTCCACAAGAGAAAAGACCAATGTGGTAAGCAAAGTAGTCCCTACACTTGTCTGGAAGCATACTTTCTGTATAATATAGTAATCTATATAACATGTATACCCATTTACATTCTATATAACGCTTACGGGTCTTGAGAAAAACTGAACCTACTGATAAAAGTTAAAACTAATAGTTCTTTTACTATGTGCATTTACTGGAGCAGCAATTATTGATGATCGTAATACTAATTTTTATTTACTAAAAGACAAGTACAGGTAAAGCAAGAGAGAGAGATTAGAAAGGCCCAAATGACGAACAAGCATAACATGCTGTACCTATACAGGCAAAGATATCTAGTCAAACTTTTTTTTCAGACCTAAGTACAAACTTTTAGTAGCATTAACCATGTGTTTTTGTGTACATGCAATAATACTTTGCATACTAAAATGTTGATGATTCAATTATGTTATGGCCATTAGGGGTAGGTATAAAGCATTTCTCATTCTTGCACTTATTTTTCTTTCATTCTAGAGAAGTTTGGGTTGTAAGGAAAAGATAGCCTATCATTTTCATACATTTATTCTTTGTATTGTGTTCGCCTTTTAATTATTAACTTCGAGTTTGGCATAGTCATAGATTCTAAGTGTTGTCTCCACATTCAATTAAAAGTCACGAAAAACTTGAATTTCCACAATTGCTGCCCTCTATAGAGTTCCTTAAAATTAACAAATTTCAATTAGTTATCAAAAAATTCATCAAATTGCAGGAGATTACAAAGGAAATAGTTTCAGGGACGTTGATATTTTAAATAATTAGTAAAAAACCTAATTTGATGGCTTCTTTATTTACTAGTTCACCCAAAACCCATCAGTATTCAGTATTCCCATTCCCATGTGACATAAACAAATTTTAATTAAACTTCTCCTTTTACATACCAAAAACACAAAAGAAGTCATTATTGTGTCTTAACTGCCTGTCACATCTTTGACATAAATTCAAAAAACTCTACCGAGAAGGGAAATATTCATATGCCTAAAATATACCAGAAAATAACATCACTTCATTTCAATTACCTTCACATCTTAATCATATGCCTCCTGTTATTTAGATTAAAAAATTCATTGCTGTAATTAAGTGTGTTACGCAGTGCGTCAAAAGAGAATTCAAAAGTACTGAGTCAAAAAAGGAGAATTGAAAAGCAAAAGATAACGCTGTTCAAGGGCAGGATGTAATTAGTACTTTTGAAAGGGCTTGTACTGATATCATAATTAGTTTCTTACAGTGAGTAAAGTTTATGTTTAACTAGTCAAAACATAGGAAAATGGAGATTTTGTCCAACAAGCAAGGAGAATTTTGTAATGCTATCAACAAGCCAAGAATTAGAAAACTAGATGAGAAAGCATTTCTTGCAACGGGAGAGCAATTAGAAATGAATTATTTCGGTTTATGAATACCAATCATTCTCTAAAGCTTCGATAAATTTCAATTGGAACCAACTTAATTTGTTCAAACTAAAAATGGTATCTCGTAATTTCAACGTAATTTAGGGTGTTTCATAGAAAACTTATGCTCCCAACCTTTAATTTGAAGCAACTATGCATGCCTAAACTATTGAAAAATGAAATGTAAGAAAGGCCCGAGCTTTTAAAAAAATAAATGAAGTTACTTGAAATCACCTGAGGAGCTGGTGAAGTAGTGATGAATTGAGAAGTTGTATTGGGCCCTTGTCCAGTTGATGCAGCCTCCTTGGCCTCCATTTGCAACACCTCCTCTTTGATTTCTCCTGTGACCCCCTGATCAACCGAGTCTGGCTTACTGGAACCGGTCCAGTTAGCCGAGAGCTCCAATGGGTTGGGGTTTGAGCCGGCGCTCGGGTTCGAACCTGGGTTGGCCGAGATGTAGAGGAGGATGCAAGCAGTGGCCATGGCTGCTCCTAGAATGAAGGAGATTAAGGGATGTATGTGGAGTTGAAGAGAGTTGCTGTTTAGCTCATGGTACTGTGCCTTCTTCATGATTTCCTTCCTAGAGAAAGAGAGAGGTGGAAGGAGAGATTGCTGAGAGTGTTTGCTCAAAGAGGGTACTTTTTAACTTTTTATAAACAAGTGCTGGGATTTGGTGGTCTGTATCAAGGTCTGATTTCTTGTTTAAAAAAAAAAAATTGTTGTTCTTACAGTTGGAACTTGGAAGGAGATGGAGAGAGAGGGGGAGATTGGAGAGTGGGAAGGGAGGTGGTACAAAAACAAAAAGGAAACTACAAACTACAAAAGAAAGAGGCTGTTCAAAGTTCAAACACGTTTTAATTAATGATACTCCGAGGATGGATGTGTGAGATTGTTTAGTCTCAGTATGAGTCGCTGACAAGTGGCCCCATAGTCTCCGAATGGCGGTATAACAAGGAGCGATTTGCAAATCGATTGATCCAAGTTGCGATTAATTTTGTACTTATATTTAATAATAATATAGAATTTTAATTTATCTAAAGTATATTATTTACTTGTTTTAGAATAAAATATGTATTACATTTTTATTTAAGGATATAATTAAAATTGATTATTTAAGCTAAACCGTAAAATTTGGTGTCTTGAGAATAAAATTAAGATGCTGCCCATTTTTTATTTTCTCTAACTAACAAAGATTTTTTAAATAAAAACTAACAAAAATATCATTTTGCATGCTGAATAATCATTTTTTCTGCTGATTAATCCATTTGGCTAATGACTAATCGGCTTTGATTCTTGATTTATCGTCCAAATATCGTACATTGTATTTGGTTTAGCCACTGACATTGAGCAACAATTTTTTTTCAAATAAACTGTAACATACAAACTGGAGGTGATTTCTGAAAAATGAAGGATGCCAGGAGAAATTTATGTGATTACAAAATTAAATAGGGGGTGTAAATGTAAACATCTACTTTAGATGTCAAATTAACTTCAATTTGTCCTTCGGCGCATTCGCATCTCTCCTGCAGTAACTTTAAGCTTTTTGTTTTTTTACCCGGTCAGTAATTTTGGGAGCAAAATAGCAAAATAATAAGTTGTTGACCAAATAATTATTATTTTTTTCCAAATTGAAACGTCCGGCAATTTTCTGAGGCTGACCTAAACCAACTTTTCAACTCTTATGTAACAAATTAAAGAGCAAAAAAAAATAATAAAAAAATATCCCAGACAACGTTAAACGTTCAGTGAAATCCCACAATTACTGGCTGAAAGAAGATACGAAGCACTAGATTATTGGCTGAAAAAGAAAAGAACATTCTAAATTTACTCAAATAGTAATAGTATGTTTTATGAAGGTTGCGGTCACCTGCTTTCAAATAATAAGAGTGATGGATGCCTATGGCTTGTCCTACCAAAAATTAAAAGAATAAAATAAAATAAGAGTGACGGATCCAGACTCAGATGGAAAAATAAATGTTTTTGAATTTATAATAACCAAAATTAATAATTCGATTCTAAAATGGTCGGTTGGTCTCATTTTGGAAAAAGTAACATCACACATGTTCCTCTACAATTTATACAAATCATGTATCGTATTAGTAGAAATTTAAAATCGATTGGCTATTAGTAGTTTAGAAAACAAAATAGTTTAATTTATCAATATTTGATTGGTGATTAAATAATTTTGAAATAGCACGGAATTTTAATATACAAACAATTTCTGTAGTAGAGAAAACAAATAAATCCTATTTTAATAACTAGTTTATCAGTTGTCGTGATTGTAAATAAATATGATTATTAAATATCCATTTCCTACATATTTAGGGTTTGTATATGCTTGTCTTGTGGGACTGATTATGCGAATCGTTCCAATTATATATGTTGTACCAGAGAATCGGAAACAGTAGCCTAGCTCATAAGCTACTAACCACATGGATACTGCGCAGTGCGCAAGGCATAAATGCACACCAACGAATCAATAAATCAATAATGAGCTAGGTTGCCATAATTAGCTAGGGAGCTTAATTAGGTGTTACACTTGCCCCATCCCATCAACTTTGCATATTTTGCATGTCAATGACAAGAGTCTACCTATGATTATTGATTAGTTGTTGGAGACTTTAAAGAGTCTGAGGTTCTTGGACTTATTATTTTCGCTCCTTGCTTCCCTCCAAGGCATTTTGTATTATTTGTGTAGTGTTGTATGATGTATTATTACCCAACACCAACAGTCCAACACATATATATGCATTAGAGTCCTAGTTTATATTTACAGCTTTCTAGTCAGAATTTAAGCAGACACAAATTTAGTTGCATTGAAAAATGTTCACAAAATGTAGAGATGTTTTATTTGGAAAATATTATAGAGTTCACACTTCACAATCACAAATGTCAATTGTGTTCAAATCTGTATTAACAAGTGTTGATTCACTCTTTTTTCTATAAATATATAAAGAAGTAATGATTTATTTTTAAAAATATATTAGACAAATCTTCTACACCGAGATGGACCAATATAAAAAAAATTCTTAATTTTTCTCCCATACAAAATATTTTTTTGTCCAGAATTATCATGCAATTCGTGCTATTTAAAAAAAAATCTAAAAAACTATCGGTTTCCCATCTGTCCTTTACTGTGACACGTTAAGAAATGTACGTGTATTGCTGTAGCACTATACCGAGAGTATACATTATAAAAAAGCACTACCAATTACCAAACCTTGTAAAATGTAAATCCATTGATGATATTTATTAAATTAGGTGAGGCCCAATGTCATGCTCCCCATGTCAGGGACGCGTGCATAAGCTCCACACCGGAGAAGGTTATTGGGGATGATCGCGTAAATGGTGTGGGACCCAGTTTAAAGGGAAAGCAATTACCAATATTTGCATGCAACTGCCACAGTGCCACGTCCTACGGGAGACAATTCTTTGCTATAAAAAATAAATAGTTTGATTTTTAATGAGAAAATTGATTCTTGCTAAAAAAAATTATTATATTTAGTGCATCAATTAAATCTAGCAATAAAATTAGATCCGATATTAATAAAAAAAAATTATATAAAAACTTTTTTTTTTAGTGACGGGAGACCATTCAAAAAAAAAAAAAAAAACTGCCACAGTGCCACGTCCGTGCGTGGAGTTGGTATTTAAACGTGGCTGGTTGTTGTCTCAATCAATACAATCGACCCCTAAACTAAACTCAAATCACTTGCTTCGTCTCCGTTTCGGACAAACGGGAGAATGGTGCTGACCAATTGTCCATGCCAGAGTTATGTCCAGATGCATTATAAATTAGTATAGTTAGTTAGTTACATTTACATATTTTTGTAGAATGTGTTTATCGAATGACAGTTTTATATCTATTCAAACCATTATAATAATTATTTGTACTGTAAATTATCCTAGCTAGTACAATCTACACTTTGGTGCAATCTAAACTTATCTGCTATCTCAAAGAATTTATAAAGATTTTTTTTCTTTAAAAAAAAAAGAATTTTATACATATTTTGAGGTGCGCATAAAAAATGCAAATAAGAGAGTGCAGCATCCAGAACAGAGTCCTTACATAATACAAATTTATAAGAACGGTTCAACAATAATTTGGGACAGAATCTTTCCACAAATATTATAATTGCTTACCAGACATAGTAATGGTTTTTCCTATATATTATTTTTGAAAGTCATGATTTTACATAAATTAGCAAATTCTTTTCAGCAATCTTTCGCTCTAACAAATTTCCCGTCAACATAACTTTATGAATAAGACTAAAAGAGAAAAAAAATATATGAATGTATTTAGTGTATGATTTTTGTCCATTACATATACAGAAAGATCTGTGTGTCATTTTATACGAACCAGCCGAAAGAAAGAGAAAAAAAGTTGTCTATTTTGAATTTAATAGTGGTCAATTTATATATTGTTCGTTACACATTAAACAGAGAGAAGAGTTATGGGCAAAATTAGGCAAAAAGCAGGTGCAATTGAAAATTAATAAGGTCCTTTATCCAATAGGAATGTGGATGGATTTGTACAATCAATATTAATTCAAATTTTACGGAATCCAATTAATTTCTTTTCACCCTTCGAACTTTCTTTTTTCTCAAAAGAAAAAAAAAAGTGGAGCTAGAAGGGGAAAAAACAACAGACCAGAAACTAATTTTGGTATAGTGCTGAAAAGGTATTGGATTTTCAACATTAATAAGATAAATTATTAGTAACATATACGATGAAAATTACAAAATATAGTAGATTTTGTGGACGAGGCGCACATACAAGTTTTTTTTTTCTTGGTAGCCTGTGCCGAGTTTTTTTTTTAAAAAAAATAAAAATTTATGTACTTTGTCGTATTTAATTTTCAAGCCTATTATTGTTGTATTGTCGTCTTCATCATTAATCTCGATATATAGAAAGTGCTCGACTCGCTCTAAATTTTCGTACTAGTTTTCAAATTCACATAGATTTATGTAGTTTAATATTGATATAATTAAGTAGAATTGCAATATTCGGGAGCTCAAGACTGGCCTAGACAAGGGAGAGGACCGGTCTAGAATTAAATTTCAAAGACTGCGGTCTAAGTAATATTTGTTTTTTTTTTAAAAAAAAAACTCTGAAAATACCGTAGCCAAAATTTCATAGAGATTTGATACGAAATTCAGCTTGTTATGCTCATACTTATTTAAAATTCTGATCACTCCATGAATTTTTGCTATTGTGTCTTTTAAATAGGTGGGATCCGTTTCAATATTTAATTCCACTCATGTTATATATAAAAATTGAAAGAATATATGACATGCGATTTGTTGATTCGTTCTTTCTTTATTATAGTTCTAAGATTTTTAAATTATCATAATGGCCATTGAAAAGTTTAGTTAGTATCAAATTAGTTATGTTTATTTTTTTTTATAAGAAACGAGTTGAAGATATGTTAATTTTTTTTTAGAAAAAATGTTTAACATTTTGATGGTGTTAAATTCATCTCATTAAAGTCTAATGCTATGGATGCTGAAAGCAATATCCATCTCGCCTTTATCAATATTAATTATAGATAGTAATTTTGAAGGAGTGGTCATCAAGTATATCCGTTTAAAGTGAAAATTTCTTCACATTGTTATTCCTCACATATACTGAGATAGTGAGATGGATATTAATCCAACAACTGTCAAAGGACCAATTCAGTACAAAACTAAAGCAACTCATAATCAATTTTAAGCAATTCAAAACAAAACGAAACGTCTAAAGACCACATATATGTGATTTGTGTAGTTTATATGACAGAGAAACTGCACATGTGACACTAGTCATTTATTATCTGGAAAGTAAGAAAATGCTTTTCTGGACAAGTGATCCTAACCGTAAAAAAAGGCAACATAGATGATAATTTTGGCTTATAGCAATATGCATACACATGGCCTTTTATTTCATTTTTAATTAATCTTGTACTTAAGTTGCTCCAACATATTCTTTTATATAATCAAAATGCTAAAATTATAAGTTAACAGTTCTGTCCAAATACAAAGCTCCAATATTTTGAATCATCTTTTTGAAACGAAGGTTCCTTTTTGGTGTACCAGGCCACCAGGGACCATGCTGCAATGATACAATCGATTATGCAAAATACAGGAGGGTCCATTGGGATTATAAACTGGAGAGTATAAGCACTAACAGGAAACAGCAGTCAGTGCAGGATGAAGCCGTGTCAACAGTACCGACACTATGTTTATAGGTCGTTGAGTCCTAAGAATCTATAAAGTGGTTTTTACGTACCGATGATGACTACTAATATTTACTAATGTTTGTAAGAGAGAAATTCGGGATTACCACATGTTGCTACAGCATTTAACGAGAAGAAAAACGTACCTAATTTTGTGATCGATTGGCAATACCAACTTTTTACGACTATAAAATGCTGTACTTGATAATTCATATTTACTTAATTACTGATAATTATGGACTGCATATTAGTTTTGATTTTATTTCGGTGCAAATTTAGTGTCTTAAACATTTGGGGTATGTTTGGTTTTGACGCGAACAGGGGACGAACTAGAGCTCACGCGAACAGCTAGTTCGCACCTAGTAGTTCGCCCAGTTCGCCAAAATCTAGAAACAAGGAACATGGGGAGTAGTTCGCAGATCGTCCTGTTCGTGCTTTGTTTGGTACCCGCGAACTGGCGCTGTTCGCGTCCGCTGCCAAACACACCCTTGGTAGATTTTTACTTCAAATTCTCTGTGTCAGTATTACATTAAACAATTTACTGTGCCATAACTATCACTAATTAATTAGTTGTATATTATCTTCAATACGTCAATTCTCTAGTTGCATATATAGAGAGTAAAATTTTTAGATTTTCGCAAAAAATAAAATAAAAATATTGTTCAATAATGTGAACTTTTATCAGTATTGTCCAAAGTGAATAATACAAAGGATTTGAACAATATTGTGATTTTTTTAGTTCTACTATATGCACAAAGATTATGAACAATAATGTGAAATTTTATTCAGATTATTGCTCAAAGACATCTTGTATAATTAAAACTAAGTATATTTGTGTGTGATAATTTTAGTGCACAATGTCTTGATCGGCTATGTGTAATTAAAATCTTATCAAATTAGGTGTCTCCCATAATTAACCCACTACTAAATGTGGAGAGATGACAGTGTGAATACAAGGCGCATGTGGTAGTTTTGTCTAGTTTGAATTGACAGATGTCATCTGTGAATTAAAAGGATCAGCAACCTTTACATTTTACCAGAAGAAGGAAAATGAATGACACCATACATGTGGAGGATACAGCACTAAAGAAAAAGAAAAATGATCCGACTTAGCATACTTGCTTTCATCTTTATTACAGTGTCATGTCTTGATACAAAATGCTCGTCAATATCATTTTTTTTTATAAATTTAAATTGGTATTCACTCTCGAAGAAATATATATAATTGTACATGATTGGCGTGTGAATTAGGTACAAAATTTTATTCTATGAAATATACATTTTGTACGAAGTTGGATTTGTATAAATTTAATATCTGTTAGAATAATTTTATTTTTAGATGATTGACAATTCTTACGCTTGAGTTCTAAATTTCAATTTTATTTTATTGTTTGAGGTATGCACATGTACAGTTATTGTTAAAATTTTTTATTTTCTACCACAGATATGTAAAATGTTAGCACTCTAATAACAAATCCAACAAATTGTTTATGGTTCAAATTTTGAAAACGAAAAAAAAAATCAGGAGATTGTGGCTTATCTTATGGCTATCTTCCTTAACTTCCAACGCGCAGCCAATTAAAGATAGAATTTTTGCAAATATGGATTTGGTTTTCATATGTAAGAATTGAAAATAACATAATTATTTTAGTTCAAACGATATTTTTAAATAATTGATTTGAGGGACATATTCTAATTGAAGTGAAATTATGAAGTAAGGTTTATTAGATTGCAACCTAGTTGGTCAAAATTGTGTAATTGAGATGTCTCATTGAACTACTTCCGCAAAAAAAAAAAAGAGGTATATTAGTTAGTGTTAGTGATGAATAAAACCATCTTCAAAATCTAACCAAGGATTCGTCACGATTTATTAAAATTAAGGAGTAAAACTTAGTAACTGCTATGCATCTTTTTATTTATTAATATATTTCACATCGATTTACGCGCCACACGCCTGTAGGATTTTTGTTTCTTTTCTTTATTTTATTTATTTCCAAAGGTTGCTTCTGACTTGAAAAGCTGTGCTGTAGTACTGCAGTCAGTGCAGTGGTACAGTGGGGTCACACATTCCGTTAAAATCAAGTTTACCTCCAGTGGTGATAAACTTGAGATGGTATAGAGCGAGGATTTTTTTTTTTTTTTGGTGAAATATACGACACGGACTGTCACGGAGTTGTAAACAAAAAGCTGAAAGTAATTCAATGGTTGACAATCTTATTTAAAATATTGGATTTAATAGTTTGGAAAAAATATTTTATTTTAGAGACAAACATTTTTAATTATGCCTACCATTATAATTGATATAAATGGCAATGATAAAAGAAATGCAATAATTTTGTTGGAGATCACTAAACTTTAATATGAAATCTTATTATTTGGTTGTTAAATTTTATTTAATTCGTTTCTAGCTTCTAAAGTTCGATAAATATTTACATTTAGCCACTTTATCAGCTAAATTGTGGATAAAATTATCATTGTTCTGAAAAAATAATAAAGTGATCTTATTTGAATAATTATCGAAGTGCGTAGACTAAAAACAAATACTTACAAAAAATTCTGTAGCTTTAATTATAAAACATATAAAATTTAGTAACCTTGGACAAACTTACTCAAAAGAAATTGATGTATCCAGTTGGAACTACTGGATAACGGTGAGATTATGATTTCTAATTTCTAATTCCAGCTTTCACAACTAACAGGGATTGAAAAGCATCCCTTCACCAACAAGGCAAAATAATTGATAAATAAGAACGACAAAGGTAACCAATTATTAGATTATAAGATCTCCTTTTTTTAGGGTACCGTTAATTATCTCCTATCTCTTTCAATATTATGGGACATCCAACTTTATCAAAAGTTAATGCCTTAACTAAATGTAAGTGATTTAATTCTGATCAGATATATATATCTCGGATGGTTCTCAGAAAAGTATATCAATTTAAAAGTTAGGTAGTGTATTTTCCTCAGAACAATCCTAGCTTTTATGCAATATTAAAAAAAAATTAAAATAAGGATAAGAAATTTAAGTTTATGTTATATGACAGCAACAGATTTTTTTTAATTTAATCTTCTTCGAACCGCTAATAACAATAGAAATTGAAAGAGTAATCATGAGTCACCAGTAAAACTCTATTATATTTGTGTTGATTCCATAACTACGAATCGGGTGATATGTTTGTAAGCGAGCAAAGCAACGACACAATAATCACACCAGAAAGAATATTGAAAATGCAAAACATTACAATCTGTTCCAAAACATAGCAACCTTTGACCATGGGCGAGTCTACATAGAAGAAATGGGGTGCAATTTCACCCATATTTTTTTCCCAATCAAATATTTTTTATATATACTTTTATTGTTATGCGGACAATTTTATTAAAAAACTCACTATTTGAACCCCCATCAACATATAAATATAATATCATTGTTGACCCCCCCCCCCAAAAAAATACATTTTTATATGATATACTGTAGATATTGAAAAAAAAAACTAATTATTTAAATTTTATTTACTCGAATGACCCCATTGAAAAAAGTTCTGGCCTCGCCACTGCCTTTGACTAATGCTTCGGTGGTCAAGAAAAGCATACTTTTGACAAATTTGTATGGCTAGTAATTATAAGCAATTGAATACATGCCAACATGTGCATAGCATTGCAAGCCTACCTGCGTTTGTTTCTCAAAAAGAAATTAAAAAAACATGTGCATCACCCTTACCTACTTTAAATAATCAAAGGAATACAAATGATTGCCGTCGGAATTAAACAAGGGTATAGAAGGAAGAATAAAAAAAACAATCGCATAGCCAGAAAAATAAATCTAACTGTAAGTTACCATTATAATGTGAGTTCCACACGGCATATATTCTAAAATTCATTTTGTTTAAAGGAAGAATCATGTGCGGAAAATTGGACTAATATATCTTCGATATAAAAGTAAAAATATAATTAAATAATTAAACTTAAACCTATGCAATATCACTACTCATATCCGATACCAATAAATGGCCTTCATTATTGTGCTGCCAACGGGATTTTTTTTTTTTGAACGAAGTTAGATTTTTATTATAAATTCATTTAATGTTCGTGATTAATATTTATTTCATATATGTTATTAAATTTAAAATAATAAATCATGTGATATAGTTCTTACTAAATTGCTTTTATTGGCATTTAATCGATGATCAAGTAGTTAAAAAAAATTTAAATAAGTTTGATACCCGGACATATAAATTACATCTTTTCTCTATTCTCTTTGGATCTAGCATATATATATATATATATATATATATATATATATATATATATATATATATATATATATATATATATATATATATATATATATTTGTGTCATTGGATCGATTGATCTGTGGTTGAATATTAATTGCAAGTTGAAGCAACAATATATTTTTGTTTTTTATCTAACAAGAAAATAAATTGATCTACTTGCATCACCGGTGGATTAAGCAACATATATTTATTGTTTAACATTATTTTATTTCTTTATTTGCCCATATATTTTTTGCTAGTCACATAAAATATATATTTATAGTTTTACTTTTCTTAATTTGATAACTACTTTAGTTATCCAATGGTCAAATAAATATTATGGTCAATTTTATGCATGCACAAGAGTCGAAATTTTTCGCATGCAGTAACTTGTAGCTCATTTGGAGCGTGCATCATCCAAGGGCATGACCGATCACCACCTACGAAAAGAAATATACTGCGTGTTTGAACACGGAACAACACGACACGGTATGAAGGTGGCACGATACGGTAAAATACTGATACGACACGACACGAGAACTTACGCGTGCCGTGTCTTTAGACGTGTCGTGTCCGACTTTGATGGCATGGGCATGACACGGCACGGCACGAAAGTGAATTATCTAGACACGACATGAAACACGACACGAGACATCAAGTTTATAATGAGGATTAAATATGGTAAATTTTACGAAATAATAAGAAAAATTCTTATATAGTCTATTTTTTTAAAAATAATTTTATAGTTGAATGTCCAATTCATCCATAAACATAAATACATAATTATATTTTATGAAATTCAAACGTGTTCAAACACGATACGACACGACATGTTTAAAGAAAACACGACACAGCACGAGGCATGTTGTGTCCTTAGGCATATCGTGTCCATCTTTTAGTGATAGAGAATGATTTTTGTATTGAGTTGTGATTAAAATGATTACAATTACATTGCATTTATAGACAACTCTAAGTTTACTACTAGTCATCTCCTACTAATCCTCTACAATCTCTATTGTTATCAATATCCAATAATCATACAATCTTTATATCTCCTACCTAATACAATCATACTCTAACACTTAGCATTTAAACACGACACAATACGACATGTGAAACATTAGACATGACACGACATAGCAAATGATCCGAACACGACGTGTTTGACACAACACGACACGGGACGGCATGACATGTATTTAGAACACTATACGAAGTAGTGTTCTTTAAAAATTTAAAATTATTCAAATCTGTTTGAAATTTAATAATTTTACTTCGATGAATTAATGTTTCCCATCACAATAATTTTTTCAACTAAACTACTATTTTTCCGTAATGCTACTTTAGTCTTTTTACAGATGGGATCAAATATAGGCCGACAAGAATTTCCTTAAACGACAAAAGCTAACCTAACGCTGGTCGCTTTATCTCTTTTGCTTTTGGTTACTCATTTTTTCTCTCTCTTTTAAATGCAATCGGCCCATTAGGGATTCCCTTAAAAATATTTAGAAAGAGAGCAAGAATAATTGGGAATTGTTCGACTTTTGTTCCAATCCATTTTGTCGGTAACAACTCACAAACGCTTATACTTTCAGACTTTCTCCACTACCCGGGAACACAAAGAAAATAGTGGGCGTTTTCGACCAAATCCTTTTCGAAAAGATCGAAAAATAGATCTAGAATATGCAAAAGTAAATAGGAATAGAATATTTTTCCAGTTTCAAGTTTGGAGGTATTTCATTGCAACTGCTAGAGAAAAAAATAATAACGTAGCAACTACTTATAAGGTTAAATTAAAAGAAAACATTAATAAAAAAAAATTTATTTTATGAACTAAAATTCATAATGGCCTTATCGGAATTGTCTACACATGGAATTTGATTTTATTTCATTTGATTGAAGGTTGGTTTGATAACAACAAAAAATCCGATCAAATGATATCAAATTTATTTATTTCAATCAATGGATTTCAATAATATGGCAATTCCAAATCCAATTTCCACGGAAAAAGAATTTATTCCGATCAGGGCTAAATTAAAGCCCTTTTATGTGCCATTCAGTTGACAAAAAAAAAAAGGAAGATAATTTGAGAAGCTCAAACGCCGACGACTAATTAGATGCACTCTTTGAAAGGCATTCTGGCAATAATATCTCAAAGAGAGTATGATACTTGCCTCATTGATTAAAATATGGAAATTCCTTTTGAAGAAAATTGATTGCCTTTTTAAACGAACTCAAACGAAGATTCGGAGAAAAGGCCAGAGAGTGTACAGAATCATGTAATGTCAGACAATTTGATGCAAGTTTTGGGCAGCGATATATATATTAAAATTGGAGGGCATAATAGAGGCTTCGACATAACAATCAGCTAAGCTAAAGCAATGAAAAATTGGAAAAGAATGAGTGATCCAATTACAAGCTACGCGGGATAAAACTGTTTCCTATACAACAACAGTATCGTTTGGGTATAAGTTTGTAACATGATACATAAAAAGGGATATGAAATTTGTAGGCAGTTTCTATGTTTCTATACCCCAAATGTACAAGTATCACTGAACCAATGCTTCTACTATGAGGTGGCACTTCACTTCATCTGACAGCTATAAGGGACTGCAAAAGGTAGGGAGAAGTTTAAGGTCGATAAAACTAGTAAGAAATGCATTCTTATTTAAAGAGATCGGATTGCTCAAACTTTTAAGCTTCTCTCTATTTTTTTTTTTTTGTTCCTCTCTCTTATTAATGCATTTGGTTCACAATATAACAGTATCATCGGATATGTTTTCATCCAGATTCAATAATGCATTAGGGGGTTGCAGCAGGCCAGTGATGTTGCATTTAGTTCTTCTATTTTGGACAATGGAGGAGAAATTGTGCCAATACCGAGTTAAGAAGCCTGACAGCAGCAGAGCGAGTGAACTTGCGTGAAAAGAGGAAGCAAGGGGCAGGTCTACCTTTGCTGGCACACCATTCCCTCCTATTCTCCGTTTCGAAGTGTATATTGTCTATTCCCTGAAAATAATATTACAGGAAAGAGCCAAGTAATTAAATAAGAAAATTAATGGCCATCTGTATTTGGTTGTTGCTGGATAGTGCTAGGAAAGGGCCAGTGCCAATGCCACTAGATGCAAGGCACCTGTACAAATGCTAGCGAGCCTTTTAGGGGGATTCTTTTTCCTTCTGAAACACTTAAAATTTTGTATGGATGCTTTTTCTTAAATGAGAAAAGTGGTAGAGTACGCTAAAAAAAGAGCATCTGTATAAAGTCACATTATAAGAATGAAGGTTAGGGGGCTTGAGAGGTAACCAACCTTGATAAATTGAATGAGGGAAGGGGTGGCATCATTGAGGCGGTAAGTGACAGGATGCCATCCACGCCTCTCCTTGTCTCTTGTCGCTGACAGGTCCCAAGCAGAATGTGTCAACGACCTCCTGATAATCTCTCCTTCTAGTCCCTCTTGCTTTTTTTTTTTAAAAAAAAAAAAAATAGTCCAAAGCATAAGTAAAAACCAAAAATAATATTATCTTTTAATCATATAAAAGGAAGGAGGAAAGGGGGGGGGGACGAAAAGGTTCTTACCGCAATCAAAGTTTGGACATAGTGCTCATCTGGAATGCAGTTGTGCTCTTTTGCTGGATTCACTGGCTGCTCATGACAAGCGAGGGGAAAAAATGAAAAATTTAATCCTTAAAACCATTATTTGTATTTAGTATATAAGTGAAAGACTTGGAAAACATATTTCCTTTGGTGCCGAACTGCCGATTGATTAAGCCATTAAGCAAAACATTGCTTAACATGTAACAAAAATCTGTTCCAACCAAATTGGTTCCAACTTGGTGAATTCGCATCCTCTGGATGGCCATCCAGTGGATGGTTCGATCTCAGCCGTCTGATTTAATCTCAATGGCTATAAATGCCCCGTGCATGATACTAAGATTGATAGGCCCGAAAAAATCTAACCGTTTAGATTAAATCAGACGGCTCGTATCGAAAGACGTCCACTGGATGGTTGATATTCAACCATCCAGAGGATACGCTCTCCCAACTTGGTAACTACTGAAATGATGTTTGCAAAATCTAATTCCAACTAAAGAGTAATGGAAATATAGGCTATGAATTGCAAAATTCAAATAAAGAGAAAGAACAAATATACACGAGGCCAGATTAGGTTTAACATTTTTATTTTAAATAATAAGTCAACAATAGTTGCAACTTACAAAAGGTTGGTCACGCCAAAATTCAGGTAGAGATCTTCGCTGCAGAATTTACAATAAGAAATGCTTTTGAGTGAAAAAAAATGTTGCAGAAAAAGTAACAAAGTTAAAATAAGAGGTTTCGTAAGATACCCTGCAATGCTTTTGAAACTGCAGGAAGACTGTTTTATCATTAACCACCGCCTCAGCATGCTTCCTTATTAACACAGCCCACTGCTCCAAAAATAACAAATAAGAACTACTTGGTGTCCCTTAAACATAAATGTTGTTTCTTGTTTAATTTTGAAAGAAAGAATATAAAAATGTATTTTGTTAGAAAGTGCCACTTCCAATCTCATAGGTAAACAACAATTCAGAATGCAGTAAAGAGCTGCTTTCACTTTCCCTTTTCCATTTGACAGTAATCTCTCTCGGTCTTTCTCTCTCTCTTACCCTCTCTTCAGTCACAGTACTCGATACATAATATTTTCCTACTTGTTTCATTGAATTAGTGGATAGATGGACTACAAATTACAAAATCCTAGAAGGTGAGGTTGTATTGAAGTCCCCTCTGATGCTACCATAATAGCCTATTGTTTTGGCTTGACATCCCAGACCTACCTTCATCCTTTCTTCATTCAGGGTCTATAGTGCATTGGGTAAAATTGGATGAACTTATTTGCAACTTTGTCATACAAAAGATTTTAAATTAAAAAAATTATGTCTTAATTTTTAGTCTCCTCAAATTTTGGAAAGAAAAAGGCTAACTGGTAGGCTTTGTGCTACTATCAATTGTTGTATTGTTGGTTTCTCTGATTATTATTGTAGTTTTAGGTTTCAACGCTAGTGTAGTTGAAAGTTTGCAGTTGAGGAATTTGATAAGAATCTGTTTAACTGGTTATAATTATATCCTTGTCAAGCAATCCCACCCAAATATACTGTGAACTATTACTAGCCAATATAGGTTTTGTAAGGCCTAGAACCATCTAATACCAATTCATGAAGAGTAGGTATCTGCTAATACCCATCCACAAATGGTGCTTCACCAGAAGTCCAGAACCATTGTGAGATTGACTAGCAACATATATGAAATAAATCATAAACAAAATATCCAGGTGTTCTTTTAGTTTCCTCCATTGTCTTATCTTGTATAGTCTCAAGTTATTATGATTATATGTTTTATATAAGTTTCAGTTTATGTTATGGATATCATTTACATAAATTCAGATATAAGCAGCTTTTTGAGCAATAATGTTGTCAAGCTATAGTTTTCAGAAAAATAAATAGAACATATGAAAAAAATAGGGAACCAAAATGGGGCTTCATATTTAATGGTTTAATTTTTTTGGCCTTGGGTTAGAAAAGAAAGAGTACCTGAGAGCCTTTTCTCCAATTCTGAATTGGAATTACAGGGTTCATTCTAGGATTATACCGACCCTCCTTGGCATCTGCAAAGCTGCTTTCATTATTATTATCACCACTTTTGCCATAACAGAAATCCTTATTTATTAAATTGAAGCATGCTAGGCTCTCACACGGCAGTACAATGTTTTTTTATTATTTTTACAAAAAGACATGATCAGAAACTGCAAAAATTTGTCTTCCACTTACATATAATTTCCAACACTATATTAAATAAATATCAGGTGCATATTTTTCAAGTAAAGGAATGAAAAAAAATATATACTTCCAGTAAGAACAAAGAGGTATCCTCATAGCAGACAATCTGACTACCAAGGAGAAGAAGTACCTGTCAACAAAACTGCGCATACTGGACATGATGTAGTCGTATGTATAGCTGAAGTTGTACAAAGGTATGCAACTGTTCAAAAAAATAGAAGGAGAGAGAGAGAGAGAGAGAGGAAATCAAGAGAGGACCAATAACAAAAAAAAAAAAAGAAATATATGGAAAATGTAGCCATTATAAACACAAGATGCTTATTGGTATAGGTTGGTGAAGGAAGATTAGAGAAGAAGATAACCTGTCAGAGAGAAAAACAAATCTATCATTGTCAGGATCTAAGAGTGCGTTCCTCAGCAAGATCCGCTCTGCTTCTAGCATGCTTGCTTCTCCCCAATCCACCTGAAACGATCAATTTAATTAAACAAGTATCTTACAGTGGGAATGCGATTGAGGTAAACTGAGAATACAAGAAAATGATGGGAGAGAGAAGTGACCTGGACACTATTGTTGACTTGGCGGTTGAAGAAGAAAGAAGAGCGAGTGGTGACCTTATTTAACACGAAGCCAGGCCTTGAATGCACCAGAATTGAAAATTTTCCCTCTTTTTCTTCCTAATATATATTTTTTTAAATAATTGAATTGAACTTGAACATCAACTTAAAAGAATGGGAAAATGAAAAAGGGAAAGGCAGGGAAGGAAGAAAAGGGGAAAAGAGAGAACCTCAAAGAATGCATGCCAAATCATGTCTAGTGGAAGCCTGTTCCTTGCAATGAACAGGAATGCAATCTTATTCTTATTCTGTGATTCCTCCTCAGCCTCTGACATGGAGGACCCATCTTCTGAGAAAGAATGGAGAAAAAGAGTGCCCAGAAACACCAAGAGAAGAAGGCACCATGCCATTCTGATTAATTTCTTGCGCTTTGCAACCCCAACCCCCTTTCTCTTCATCCCAACTCTATGGACTTGTATCGCAAACTTCAGACTTGTTTGAATGCCAACCCACTACAAATCAGTGGGGTGGCAAACAGCTACAGAACAACTCAAAAGCTCCATGCAATTACTGACAAGCTCCACCATGCTAAGCCTGAACCTACTAATGACAAACCAAAGTATGTCAGGCGTAAACCTTAATAAATTATTAGAGATTGCTTTACACTCAGAAGATTGTGGAAGAAAGTAGTCGAGTCAAAGGAAAGAGGTTTTTCTTTTTTCTTTTTTAATTTTAATTTTCTAAGCATAATAATATGCTAACAGTATTTACCAGTAAACTATGACTTGCAAATTTCTGACAATGTATGATAGTAGACTAAACTGGCAATGGATAACTTATCATGACAAGAAAGAAGGTTGACGTTAGACTAATTACAACAAGTATTCACAAGCAGGTTTGTCTAATGGAAAGATCTCACTAAATTGATAAAATAGTGGTCAACAGAATAAAAACACAAGCAATTAATTACACAAATTGACTGGTAAAGAAATTTGGCATTGTTGAATCTGTGCTTGGATCCATAATGGATTGAGCACTACGTAATACTGTGATTATGGGATGTCCGCTACACTTGATCTCTCCAGGAATTTAACGGTACATATTCAATAAAGCTCACAATTATATGAGTTAGGTCTAGTAGGATCAGTGAGATGTTGATTAATTATATACTTTATTTTCTGCAATAAAAGTGTGCAATAAATAGAAGGACCCATTTTTGTTTAAAAAGAAAATGCAATAAATAAATTGAAATGTGAAGGAATACCTGAGTGGGAATGGAGCGATCACAGTTATCAAAAAATGAAGGCACTGAAAGTCTGAAACAGCAAATACATTGAGAAAAATGACAAAAATTGATTACATTGGAAGTTGTACAAGATCTGAAGTGGCTTATATATAATATAGTTAACCAGATGGCGTGATTGACAAACTCTTTTACAAAAGTTGGTAATCTCTGAATTCAGGACTTAATTGAGGCCTCCAAACCAATGTCTTTTTTTTTGTCAGAAATTAAATTAAACCTGATTTGAAGCTGAAAGTTGCGAGAGGAAACCCACGAGCTAGATTAGTGTAGTGAAATTGAAATACACGAGGAATTTGGAGAAGAAGCGCTGTTTCTGGAAAGCGAAGGAGAGAGAGAGAGAGAGAGAGAGAGGTGGGGTGGAGGTAAGTAACAGTAAAGCAACGGGAGGGAATATTGGTGAGAGGTCACTTCTGGAATCATATCCTCTGCCGACCTTTAAAAGGTCAGCAGAGGGCAGACCTTTAATCTGATCCATCGGTTTTTGATCCAACGATGCACACGGAAAAAGGAGAAATAAAAGCCATACGACCTGTCCGCTTGAGATCTCTGCTTTGCCCAACCTTTCTGTCTCGTTCTTTCGCTTTGAGAAGCTCTACCTCCGCTCTGTTACAGTGTCACTCTACCCCTTTATTTCCCTCCGTTGACCTCAGGATTCTCTCTCTTCCATCCTTCGACATGTTTTTTCATCCCACCCTTTTAGCCACAACGTTGCTGCTATTTAAAATTACGAGTCCCTCATCAATTCGTAAAAAGCATACATAAAAGCATAGGTACCAAGACGAGCAATTTCATCGCCTCATTGTTGCTTTGAAAAGTTACAACATATGAATAGTGACTATGCATAAAAGTCCAATCAAATGATACCAGAAAAGTAGACTAAAAATTTTATCGCCTCACTGCTACTTTGAAATTAACTGATTATACTAATTAATCAAAAAAAAAAACAAGTGACCAAGATGCATAGTTGTAAGATTTTCTAGTAATTAGCCAACCAGTACACGTCTTTTTTCAGACCCACTAGAAAAGAGGCAATAAGCTTCCTCAAGTAAAAACTGAAGAGAGGAAAACAACAAAATTGAATTCAATAGGGGCTAATTTGAAAGTAAAAATAAAATGTACTGAGTGTGTGTGTGAGAAGAACATGTCGAAGGCCGGGTGGGATGTAAAACCTGAGGTCGGAGGTCGATGTGTGACCAACGGAGGGAAATAAAGCATCGGGGTGAGACCGTGAGAGTGACAGATCGGAGGTAGAGCTTCTCAGAGCAAGTGGGTTCGTGTGCTTGGAATTTTGACTTTCAATGGCGAGAGAACGAGAGAGGGGTTGGGTACTTGGGTAGGACAGATATCTCGAGCGGGCAGGTTGTTATGCCTTTTGTTTTTTCTTTTTCAGTGTGCATCGTTGGATTAGAAACCGACGAATCAGATCAAAGGTCTGCCCTCTGCTGACCTTTTAAAGGTCGGCAGAGGATATGATTCCGGTCAGTTCTCGTCTCGTGAGTTGCTCGGGGTACACTTCACCGTTAGAAAATTGACGGACGCCGTTTAGAAGGTTGACTAGCCGCTAATTGCCTACTCTAGTACTCTAACTCTATCTAGATGGCATGGTTGACACCGTCACTAGTTAGATCTCACTCGCATCAGTTCCGGCCTGAATTGCAAGAGGTAGATTGATCCTCTTACCTCTTTACCTTTTTGCTTTCTCTCTGTTTTACTTTTTTTCACTTCTCTTTCTCTACTCTTATCTTCTTTGTAACATTAGGCCATCGCTTCTGGGCCATGGGCCACATATTTCTAAACCTCTACTTCCTTTTATTGCAAAGTCCACGGCCTATAACTAAGCTTGCCTTGCGTTTCGATTGCTTGTCAAGTTGTGGTAAAAAAAAGTAGAACTAGAATTAGTATTTGAAATTTAAAATATTATTTCTTAATCATTAAGATTAAACTAGTTTACAAGTGTCTTGAATTTACAATTTTATTTTTTATTTCACTCTGTTTAAATCATCTTAATTCAGATTAAACAAGTTGTCTCAAATTCTTTTTAATCCGAATATAATTTTAAAAAATTTTGGACTCGAAATCTAATTATCACATTTTCCTAATCTGATTCGCTTGGAGGAGGAAGAAACGAGAAGGGAAAAATAGAAATAACGATATGAAAGATTTTAATCCGATTCAAATTTGATTGATTTCTTATATTGGATTTTTTTTTATTGTACATTGTTTGTGATTTCGAACCATTGTTGAATAGATTTGAAAATTTGAACCTTTATATAGGTTACATCCTATAACTTCAATTTTAAAATAATGTAGTATTTTGGCGACTTGACTGCCACATGGGAAAAAATAAATAAAAAAAATCTACCAAAAAATAGATAAATTACGAAATGGCTTATGTGGGAATTTATTTCCTTTTGCTATTTATCCCATGCACTGTGTAACTGTAGGGAATTTCAAAACATCTGATTTAGATCCAGTCAATCCTCCAACGGATTGGATTGGTTAACAGGCACAGCATCCTACTATTTAAAGCGTGGATGTTAGTAATATGGACCCATGCCATCTGTGTCCCTATCTAAGTGACAGTACAGATGTATACTGTTCACCAGTATCTGGGACCATGCTTCTGTTCAGCTTAATTGCAGATCCAGATGATAATAATAAAGGTTATATATCAATCAATTAATTGGTTAATTGTTTTGTTTGCCTTTTCTCTCTTTCAATTACATTTACATATTAGCCATCATTGAAAAACATTACAAGAATGAAATATTTATCAGTCATTTCATTTCTCAGCTGTTAGATTTCAATGCCAGTTAGCATATCCAAAACTTCAATTAATAGGGAAAAAAAAAACCCAGCAACATAACATACACCAATAATAAGCTTAATACACTGAACCTTTTTCTTCTTTTTTCTTATGGAATATGGGATGTGAAGCTTGCGGAATAGAGCTCATTACTCTGTTGCTCCTGTTTCTATACAAATGAATAATACAACCTATACTGACCATGCTGATGTGGCAGCCTCAACCCTCCTGGCTATATAAACACCTGATTGGATCGATTCACACCAAAAATAGCAAATGGTGATGTCACCTGGGGCCAGAGAGCTCCATGGCTTCCAAAACAAGGGATGAATCATCTGCCGGGAAATCAAGGTGCAAATATTTAGGAGGTATTAGCTCCTGAGAATGAGACTTACACTTTGCATTTGCATTCATATTCTGTGACGCCTCCCATTTCTCAGCAAGACCATCTCCTTCGAGCATCCGCACCACCTCTGACATCTTGGGCCGCTGAGCTGGCTGGAACTGGGTGCACAAAAGGGCAACCTGCACCATTTCTTCTAGATCCACATGATCGTAGTTTGTCTTTAGATCTTTATCCACCAGGACATCTAGCTTGCTCTCTTGATGCAGCTTCTTTACCTGACAAACAGCAAATAAGCAAAACAATTAAGTTTACTTGCTGTTTATTTTTGGCAACTGGCAACCACAACAGACCAAGGATAGAGAAATGGAAGAATCAACAGCTATAATATTAATTACTCACCCAATCAAGCATAGCTCCTTTTTGATTCACCACTCTTCCAAGATCTAAGGCCTTCTGACCCGTAATCAACTCCAGCAGCAGTATCCCAAACCCAAAAACATCTGTTTTTTCTGATGATTGCCCTGTTGAAAGGTACTCAGGTGCAATATGGCCCACTGTACCCCGCACAGCTGTGGTCACATGAGACTCTCTATGGTCAAGCAACTTTGCCAGACCAAAGTCCCCCACGACAGCCTCAAAATCAGCATCCAAAAGCACATTGGCAGCTTTCACATCTCGATGAATAATCTTAGGGTCACATTGCTCATGAAGGTATAGCAGCCCCCTTGCAGTGCCCAACGCTATTCGTCTCCGTTTTGACCAACCTAAGGCAGGTCTTCCATTTATATGCTCTAAGTATTAATTAGAAAAGAGAGTCAATATTACAGATACTGAATGGAAAAGCAAGCTAGTACATAAAGAAAGGAAATGTCTTTACTTTTGTGAACGAACTTCAGATTATGTATTGATTACCTCTGAGCTGAGAAGCCACACTCCCGTTAGGCATGTAAGGATAAACAAGGAGTCGTTCATTGTCGGCCGTGCAGAATCCAATGAGCCTCAGCAAATTACGGTGTACAGCAAGGCTGATCATTTCAACTTCGGTTTGGAACTGCGCTTCGCCTCCTGCAGCATTGTAGTCCTTGAGCCGCTTCACGGCTACTGTGGCACTATCGCGCAAACATCCTTTATACACAATCCCATAACCTCCCTTTCCCAATATGTTCTTTGGATTGAAATTGTTTGTGGCAGTGCGAAGCTCCTTAAGGGAGTACCTCTTTAGATGTCCCAGGCACACCTCCGGATCATTTTGATCTGTTCCAATGTCAATTTTAATGTCAGCTATTTGTTCGCAGTAGCTCCTAGGCAGGATTTAAAACGAATGATAGGACTCTCTCAGTCTCACTCACCGTTGACGTCGAAGAAAACTTGTTGGTTGTGTTTATGCCGCCTCCATAAAACCAGACCAACACCGATCAGGAGTACTGCAACCAAACCGGCACCAGTACCAAATGCAATTGACATGTGGCGGTTTCTTGTTCCACCAGGCTGCGGCTGTACTGAGAAACAATAAAAAGTCTTCTTTATGAAATGAATGACTAGATGAATGTACATTACATGTATGTTTCAAGAAATTAGTTGACTAAAGTAAGTAGCACACATACAATCTAGATCATCAGGCGGGTAGGACAGCGGGTCCAGAGAAATTGCGGAGCAATTACTTCCAGCTTTAAACCCACATATTAGAGGATTTCCAATAATGCTGTGAATTTAATGTAAACATAAATCATTCACTTATCTAATTATTTTACAAGAAAATATCTGGTATTTCTTCACTTCAGTAAAATGGAGGAAAAATAACAAAGAACGTAATTATGACACAGTGATAAACGGTCGTGAATTGTGACGGTTACTCTTCATACCAAAATCTGATTCTAGTGTTCTTTCAGGAAAGGGGAAAAAAATTCCCAATAAGCCCTCACAAAAATAAAGCAAAGTTAAAAAGAGACTTACTTGAAAGTTCTTGCCGATATATTTGGTATAGGCCCACTTAAGTTGTTAAAAGAAAGATCCCTACAAGACACCAACCCAATTATATTAGCAACCAACTTAATGTGGAATAAAAATAATTACACTGACAACTAGCTTAACATGCATATCTGGCGCATGGTATTTAACAAAAAAGCATTGGTGTGGGGATACTTTATATATAAGTTGATCTGAAAGAGACAGGAAAAGGAAGAGGGAGAACATACAGTAAAGTTAGACCATCAAGATTGGATAATGAATCAGGTAACGGTCCTGATAAGCTGTTATTGTTCAACCTCCTTCCCAAAAGAAAAAAGAGAATGACATTAGACATGGACATTTGCAGGAAAGATTAAAAAAAATCCTAAATTAAAAGGTAAAGAGAAGAGATGCTACAAATAATTGAGGTTGGTGAGATCTGCCAATGAGGAAGGAATAGATCCAGTGAAGTGATTATCCGAGAGGTCTAGTGTTTGAAGCCACTCAAGCCTTCCTATGTCACTGGGGATGCTACCTCCTATCGCATTATTCTGCAGTAACCTGTGGTTTTCAAATAGATGAAAATTACCATAAGTACATTAATAAATACAAAGACCGGTACAACAAAGATAAAAACAGAAGCATGAACATACACAGATTGGAGTCGAGTGAGATTGCCGATACCAGGGGAGAGTGTACCTGACAAACTTTGGCTAGGCAGTCCCCTGTCAGGTTAAATCCAGTTTTCTTAATTAACACTTCATAGTAAACATTTCATACGTACCAACATCAAGATAATTTTGAAAAAAAAAATAGGAGGTGGGTACTAACAGTGCAGAGACGAAGCCATCGGCATCACAGGTGACCATACGCCAGCTGCAGGGATCGACAGAGTTGATGTCCCAATTCTCCAGCACATTGTATGGGTCTTCTAAATCCGCCTTTATCCCCACCAACGCCACCACTGCCATCCAACCAATATTACATACCAATTTAGACAGTTGCCACTTCAATTTAATTTAATTTCTACTGTACGTTCAGAATAAAGAACAAAATACAATCCATACAAATATTGAGTCTGAAAAAAAAAAATTGAATTCTGAAAGATCTCATGAGATGGAGCGTCACCAACTTACACACTTCATCACTTGTAGGACTGAGTATATAGGGAAAGAAAAAAAAAAGGGAAAAAGAGAAGGAAGAAGAAGTAACAGTAGAGACCTTCATAGTTGATACCAGAAGGGGAGAGGGAAGCACAGGAGGCACCTCGGCATGCCCAGACCAGCAAACCCACAATCCAACAAAACAAAATCTCTTCTCCTTTCATGCTCTGTTTCTCCTTTCTCCTTCTCAATTTAGAGCTTAATTTGAGAACCAAATGCACCTTCTCTTCTCCATAGCCACCCTTGCGCCACCTATCTCTCACCCAATTTCACAATGCACCCACTACAAACCAAATCTCCCCAAAATTCGGGACCAGGTATTCTTGATAATTCCACCAACCCAACAAGCCGTGTGGGTACTTGCCTTAAAAATCTGAGAAAATTAAATTCCCCAAACCAAAATCTCTCTCTCTCTCTCTATCTATCCTTCTCTTTTCCAGAGAAGAAGAAAACCCAATTTTCAGTCAGAAGTCAGAACTCAGAAGTAAGAGATCGAGCAAACAAAATTAAACCAATAAAGTTCAAATCCCCAAAGAGAAAGACGAAATTGAACAAAAAAGGAGGCGCGCCTCTGCACAAGAACGAAGAAAGCCTTTTACTTTTCGAGTACACTGAACCGAGTGGAAAGAAAGAATCAATAAAGTGTGCGTAAACAATGGGACGATATCTTTTTTGTTTTGTTTATTTGTTTAGGAGAGAGGAGATGTAATCAATATATGGCTGAGCCTGAGCGAAATAGCGAATGAAAGAGGTGCAGTGTTACATTGTTGCTGTTGTTATGCTGCTTGTTTTTGTTCCTTTTTGGGGACTGGGCCACAAAGCATGAGACTACTGTACTAATTTGGTATCATCTGGGTATTAACTATTAAGTATTGTTAACATAGGTATCATATTAATTAACTACTTTGTCTCATTCTTTAATCGGACCCTCGCCACTTAGCCTGACTGTTAAATTCCACACAACAATAAAAATTTTATTTATTTTTAGGGTACGTTTGGTTGGAGGTGAAGTTAGAGAAGTTAGAGGTTGAAGTTTGTAATTTTGAAGTTAGAGATTGACATTAGTGAAGTTAGAGATTGTGGAAAGTTTGTGCTAACTTGAGGTTAGAAAATGTTGTTTGGTGTGGTATGTTGGAGTTAGAGATAGAAGAGAATAATAAAATATTAATTTAGTTATTTTTTTCTTTTATAACTAATTACATCTACCATAATAATGTTATATTAATATCATACTATTATTATAATTATTTTTACCAATAATACTATGATTACTATATTATAATATTAATTATTATGTAATTTTTATAACTGTAATAGTCATTAATCATATTATTATATTTATTAAATAATAAATATCATGGTAATAATTATTGTAATTTTAATCAAAATTAATGTTATAATTATTATTAAATAATAATAATAATAGTTATTAATATTAAAGTAATTTTATTGAAATATAACAACGGCATCAATAATTATTATTAATATTTAATATTATAACTGTAATTAGTAAGTATAATAAATATGAATTAGTACACTAATAATAATAATAATATTATTATTATTATATTAATTTTTAATTATTTATAATTGTAATTATAATTATAATTATTGTTATGTTGCTAAATAATAATAATTATTATTCTTATTTTAATATTATAATTATAATTAATATAATAATTACTACGCATAGATGATAATAATAATTATATTGACTTTTAAATTGGTCATGAGAACAAACTTTTCTAACTCAATATTTTGTCAAGTTAGAGAAGTAGAGTGAAGTTAGCACAAACTTCACTAACTTGAGTGTGTTTGGTTGATGAAGGTTGGAAAGTTAGAACTTTAACTTCAAGTTTGCAAACTTTCCATGCAACCAAACATAGTCTGATATGTATGGTTAGTTTAATATGCCAAGAGGAGTTAGAAGCGTTTTCTTATAGAAAAAAAAACTGATAATTTTTTATTACATGATGGCACATTAAATTTTTAATTTACTATTATTTTTTAAAATGTCTAAATAATGTATTCAAACATATTTATATTTATTTCTTCGGAAGAAAACAATAACATGTCTAAAGAAAGAAGAAATACTGTTGCCTCGTTATAACTGTTTCCAATTTATTCTCTCTGTAATTTTCCAGAGAAGAATCATGACTGTAAATCTGCCAGCTTTTTCTTTTTTAAATTTTATGAAATGATGCATCAAGTTCAGCGAACTGTATGCGTGTGAGAAAAGGAACAAATGCACAATTGCCATAAAGGTGCGAATCCGACCCTGATTCTTCCCATTCCAAACAATCAATGCGATATAAGGGGTGGTAGAAAGAAATATTGATATTTTGCAGAGGAAAATGGTAAAATAGTTTGTTTTTTGTTTTTTTGGTGGGGTCACAACTTGCAAATCACATGAGATGGATGTCATACTTTTTGTCGTTGCTGTTGTCGCCTTTCTATCACCTCTTTCCATCTCCGGAGTCCAGACCCAGAGAATTTTGATTATATTACAATTACATTCATCTTATATTATTATATATTTTTCATATATACCCTATCCTTACATGCATGTTTCCTCCATTTTATTTTAGATTATTGAAAAGACAACAAGTATCGTCCATTTTGCTCTATGCGATTTCACAACGAAAACAAAATGAACGCAGTTATAATGAATTTATAATATTTTTTAAAAAAAGTTTACAGTTATGCCAACTTGGAATAAGTTTATCTTGTCTTCAACAAGTAATTAACTTCAAGTAGAAATTAAATTATTTCAAATTATCTGCGTTTAGCAGTGAAGTAATATCTCAAATCGTATTAAACTAAAAGATTAATTATCCTTTAATTATATTTGAAAAATTATCTTTGCATGCTCTACATATATGATGCACGTAAAACAATGAAATGCCATGCAAGTTTAACCAGTTCGTCAAAAGATCTTAATTATATGACAATCAAAACTAGTGGTCTTTAATAATTTATCAATTATCATATAATATTTTGTAAACTTAAAGATCAACACAGAGAGACACAATATTTAACGTGGTTCAGTACAATGTGTACCTACGTCCACAACCCACACACACCACTTTTTTTATTTCTTTTCAATAATTCTGAGATATGTTACAATGCAAGGAGAAAGGCCTATATATAGAACATATTTCTTTTACAACAAGTTAAATGTTTCTTGCACACCAAGTCAGTCATGACTTGCATGTCAAGTCAAACGTTCCTTGTGCTCCAAGTCTGACGTTTCTTCCTTGCCAAGTCAGATGTCACATTAGATCTAAGTCAAAATCTTCTGTGACATCATATTCTAACACTCCCCCTCAAGTTGGCATGTAGATATCTCGCATGCCCAACTTGCAAATCACTTCATGGAAGATGGTACTGGACACCCCTTTTGTCAGTATGTCTGCCAATTGCTCATCAGTTCTCACGTGAGGAATGCTAATTACTTTATCTTCTAAATTCTGTCGGATAAAGTGCCTGTCCACTTCAATATGCTTGGTCCTATCATGTTGCACCGGATTGTGAGATATTGCAATAGCTGCCTTGTTGTCATAGAACAGCTTCATCTCCCTATTATCATAGAGACCAAGATCCTTGAGTACTCTCTTTATCCACAGTAATTCTTGCAAACCTTTAGCAATTCCTCTGAACTCTGCCTCTGCACTTGACAAAGCCACCACCTTTTGCTTTTTGCTTCTCCAAGTAACCAAGTTACCTCCAACAAATGTGAAGTATCCAGACGTGGATTTCCTATCAGTCACATCTCCAGCCCAGTCAGAATCTGTATATCCCTCAACCTGAAGATGACCATTCCTCTTGAAGAAAATACCTCGTCCTGGGGATCCCTTGAGATACCTTAAAATCCACATTACAGCTTCCATATGTTGTTCACTGGGAGCATGCATAAATTGACTTACTACAGCCACAGCATAAGCGATATCAGACCTAGTATGTGACAAGTAAATGAGTCTCCCTACCAATCTCTGGTACTGATCCTTATTTGCAGGTGCCTGATCAGAAAATACACCCAACTTGGTGTTCTGTTTGGTTGGTGTGTCAACAGGTTTCCAGTCCAACATACCTGTTTCAGCAAGCAAGTCAAGCACATACTTCCTTTGAGACAAAGAAATACCTTCCTTATTGCGTGCAACTTCGATTCCAAGGAAATATTTCAACCCTCCTAGATTTTTCATTTCAAACTCTTTGGATAATTTTTCTTCCAAATCTCGGATTCCTTCAGAGTCATCACCTGTGATTATCATATCATCAACATAGATTATCAAGATAACAATTTTACCTTTATTCTTGAGGAAAAATAAAGTGTGGTCAGTATCACTCTGAGTGTATCCATATCCTCTCATAGCACAACAAAATCTTCCAAACCAAGCTCTAGGGGATTGTTTCAGACCATACAATGCTTTCTTCAATCTGCACACAAGAAGTTGGTTGCTTGAGTGACTGTATCCTGGTGGGATATCCATGTAGATCTCTTCATCAATGTCATCATGTAAAAAAGCATTCTTCACATCAAATTGATGTAGAGGCCAGTCTCTATTTGCAACAATAGACAGTAAAATTCTCACAGTGTTCAATTTTGCTACAGGAGAGAAAGTCTCCTGGTAGTCTACTCCATATGTTTGAGAATAGCCCTTTGCTACCAGTCTTGCCTTGTACCTATCAATTTCTCCAGTGGGCCCATATTTGACTGTAAACACCCATTTGCAGCCTACTGCCTTTCTGTCTTTTGGCCTTGTCACCAATTCCCAAGTGTCATTTTTTTCCAGTGCATCCATCTCTGACTTCATTGCATCTACCCATTTCGGATCACTAAGAGCTTCATTTAGCCTGCAAGGGATATGAACTGATGCAAGAGTCCTGTCAAACTCTTTCACAGGTTCTGGCATATGAGACATATTCATAAAGTTTGCCATCGCATATCTGCCCCCACCATCCTCATCTGGTCGGTATCTCTTAGGTGGTCTGCCTCTGTTGGCCCTGAAAGGTAACTGATAACCAGGGTTAGTAGTAACAGGTTCAGAAATATTTACCTCTGACTCAGGAAATTGATCATGTGGTGAAGCAGGAGGCTGTATCATTTCTTCATCTTCGCTTTCCAAATTCTCTTCTGATGGACCCGAATTTGTTAGTGGGTCTATTTCTGGGTTCAAATTCTCCTTTACATCTTCATTCGGTTCAGGTGCCAAATTTCCTAGTTTAGGTCCAAGATCTTCATTCCTTCCTATATCGAACCAAGACTCATTATCTATCACACTCTCCCCCTGGGAATGGGTCTGGTTCGGGCAAAAATATCCTTCATTTTCAACAAACGTCACATCCATGGTAGTATAGATCTTTTTTGAGGTCGGATTCAAACACATATAGCCCTTTTGATGTTGACCATAACCGATGAACACACATTTTTCAGCACAAGGGTCAAGTTTAGAACGTTGATGTTTCTGTATGTGAACATAGGCTATACAACCAAACACTTTAGGTGGGATATTGAGAACAGAAGGGATCACAGTATAGGTTGAGAGTTTCTGTAAAGGTGTTTGAAATTTCAAGGGTGCAGAAGGTAATCTATTCATCAAGTACACTGCTGAGGTGACTGCATGATCCCAATAAGAATTAGGAACATTATTTTCTATCATCATTGCCCTGGTCATTTCTAGAATTTGTCTATTCTTACGTTTTGCCCTACCATTTTGTTGAGGAGTTCCAACACAACTAGTTTCATGGATAATCCCATTGTCGTTAAAAAACTCTCGTAGTGTTTTGTTGACAAATTCCCTACCATTATCACTCCTGAAAACCTTGACATTTTTATCAAATTGAGTTTTAACCATTGTTATAAAGGATCTAATGGCAAGTGGTATATCAGTTTTTTGTTTCACCACCTTAACCCAAGTCATTCTGGTACAGTCATCAACAAATAAGACAAACCATCTATTTTCCACTAGAGAGTCAACCGGGGAGGGTCCCCAAACATCAGAGTGAATCAAATCAAAGGGAGTTTTATTATTATCATTATCTAAAATTTTAGCAAAATGAGCTCGATGGCTCTTAGACTTAATGCATACATCACAATCAAACTTCTCATTCTCAAAACCAGAAAACAAACTAGGATAAAGTTTTTTTAGGTACCCAAATGATGGATGACCTAATCGTCTGTGCCATATCCAAATAGAAGACTTCCTACTCAAGTTCAATCCAGCAGATAGATGTGCTTGTCCAGCAGCCAAGTCTTCTAAATGATATAGTCCTCCTCTTCTAGTACCACGACCAAGAATTTCCTTCATCAAGAGGTCCTGAAAAAGACAAAATCGAGGATACATGAGTACCGCACAATTAAGTTCTTCACATAATTGTCCTACAGACAAAAGCTTGGATGAAAGAGAGGGAACCAAGAGTGTATTTGAAAGAGTTAAGGAAGATGAAAATTGGACTTCTCCAGCCCCTGTGACTGGATAGACCTCTCCATTTGCATTAACAATCTTGTTTCTTCTTGGAACAGATTCTCTTACCAAGTCTTTTCTACTGTATGTCATGTGATCAGTCGCCCCTGAATCAATAATCCAAGAGCAGTCAGTACCAGGTGTATTTAAAGCAAAAATTTTACCTTCATTTGTCTCGACAGAAGGCAAAACAGAGAGGTTTCCCTCAGATTTCGGACCAAAATTTTCAAAGTTCGGACCGAAATTCTCACGGTCAGGGCTTAAACCGACCAGGTTCGCAGCTGGTAGGGTTCTTCCTTCAGTGGTCGTGGCTTCTGCCACGTGTGCCTTGCTTTGCTTCTTCTTCTTATTCTCCTCCCACCAGTCCGGATATCCGATCAACTTGAAACATTGGTCCACAGAGTGTTTTAGATTTTTACAGTGGGTACATCCTCCAGGTGGAACTGGTTTTTTATTGTTTGGTTTTGAAGAATAGTTGGACTTCTGGAGGTTCAAGGTTTGGGTCTTTGCTAGCATAGCCAAAGAGTTGTCCCCAACTTCACCCCCATTCAACATGACCGTTTGTCGCCTTTCCTCCTTTCTCACCAAGGCAAACGCCTCTTCTACTGAAGGAAGTGGACTAATTTGAAGTACACTAGCCCTAATCTGGTCCAACTTATCATCTAAACCATCCAAAAAAGTCAGTACCCTATCTTCTTGTACCAATTTCTGGTATTTTTCGATGTCATGTGGGCATTCCATAGGGTTTGGTCTACAAGTGTCTAATTCTTTCCATAATCACTGGAGAGTACTGTAAAAATTCTGGACCAATTCACCATTCTGTTTGACTTTACTAATTTTCCTTTTGAGATCCAAAATTTGAGACAAATCACTACCATCAAAGTATGAGGTATTAACAGCATCCCATACCTCTTTTGCAGTGGAGTAAGGCAATAAGGTACCTATCAGCGATGAGTCCATAGAGTTGATCATGAAATCTTTCACCTGAGAGTCCATCACAGACCATCGCTTAGAAGCCTCCTCATCCGAGGGCTTTGGCCGAGTCGATCCATCAAGGTGACCCAATCTATCTTGCCCGTTGAGTTTCATCTTCAGCATCTCTGACCAAAGGTAGAAATTTGTCCCATCTAGCTTGATCGACATTGCGGAGGTGAACCCCTCTTGGCTTTGGGTGTTTGGTGGAGGTCTCGGTTGTGTAAGCAACTGGGACAAGGTATTGTTCAGGCTCTGGATAAGGGCCATGGCGTCTAGAGGATTAGGGTCAGGGATAGGTGTTTTGGAGTTGGAATCAGATGTAAAACTCATGGTTTTGGTCAGGGAAAAATTTTGGTTCGAAATTTAGGGTTTGGTCGAGAAAAAAAAAGATCGATTGTGCAGTAATTCGCACAAAGTAGGGTCCGACTATGCAGTAACTCGCACGAGAACGGGAAAAAAAAACAGCTGTGCAGTAACTCGCACAGGAATAAAAAAAAATTCACAGATCTTAGAACCTACCGCTCTGATACCATGTAAACTTAAAGATCAACATAGAGAGACACAATATTTAACGTGGTTCAGTACAATATGTACCTACGTCCACAACCCACACACACCACTCTTTTTATTTCTTTTCAATAATTCTGAGATATGTTACAATGCAAGGAGAGAGGCCTATATATAGAACATATTTCTTTTACAACAAGTTAAATGTTTCTTGCACACCAAGTCAGTCATGACTTGCATGTTAAGTCAAACGTTTCTTGTGCTCCAAGTCTGACGTTTCTTCCTTGCCAAATTAGATGTCACATTAGATCTAAGTCAAGATCTTCTGTGACATCATATTCTAACATATTTAAATCGCATTAAATTTTGAATTACAACTAGTCTCTAAGGTCCACAATATGAGTATAAAATTTTTCTAATTTTTTACTTAATTTTAAAATGATTGTCAAAATGTTTAAATACATTATTTTCAATGAATTATAATAAATTAATCGAAATATGATATATTAACTTTATTTAAAAATAAGTTATCCGAATCTAGTATGATATACGTACACAATCTTTTTTATTTTGAATATAATATTCTACGTGTACTTGCGAGACTTGACCGTCAGAAACCTGTCGTGCTTTATAGTTATGATCATGAAAGATCGGCAATGGTCTGATGTTATAGAGGACCCACTGCTCCCTCATCAAATAATACTTATACTTCACCTGGACGAAACTTGTTTGGTGTTCTCTCTATCGTACCATGAATCATGATTAATCTATTTATTTTAGACGGACAACTTTCAACAACCCTTCGATTTGCACAAAATCGATTATTTTTCTGTGTAGGTAAACAAGTTGCAAAGCTTTGTACATGTTCAACACCGAAAAAGGAAAAAGTTTATACTGTCTTGCAACTATTTTCTGATTAATACAATTATTAAGGTGGCGCTCGTCACGACGCCACATAATTAAGTTAATTTAGGCTGTGTTTGAATTGGAGTGAGAAGAAGAGAATAAGAGAAGAATGAAGAAATTTATTATTAAATAATTCAAACTCTTCACAAAATTACACACTTCCCGATACTTCTTTCACTTCTTCCCTTCTTCCCACACCTCATCCAAAAGGAGTCTTAAAGAAAAGAACCCGCAACAACAAATCTTCGTTGCAGCAAAAAAAAAAAAAGGTTATATACATTTCATGTCCTTTATCACAAATTCAGCTTATTTCCCTTTACTTTCTACCTTTCAATCATTTTCTGATGCAATAATCATCTGACTTTTCATAATTTTCAACAAATAACACTTTCTTACGGGTAATCATATTTAGTTTTTTTAAAAGTTTTCAGCAATAATATCTCATCACGCATTCACGCTCTTCGATCTTCCGCCATGTGATAATCATTGTATGTTTTCATTTTACTAGTATGGCTTATTTTAACATATCGGTTAAAATTTTTTTAAAGAGAAATAATCAGCGCAATCAGTAGATCGCTCCTGTCCTCTCTACCTCTCTCTTCGATCACCTTCCTCCTTAGACCAGTTTAACGTAGACAACGGCAACGATATTATACAAATCCATAATTCGTTCCGTTCATCCAACGGTTTAAAAATTTTTTTCCGTAAAACGTTTCATTCGATGGACGGCTTAGATATTTTGATTCGTCGATGTTCCGTTCTCCTAAATGCTAATAACGTTTAAAGAACGTGAAACGAAGAAATAGATCGAGAGGTGGCTGGTCGAGCAGAGAAATCGATCGGAGAGGTGGTTGGTCGAGTTATGCACTCGTTGCAATGGTTGGTCGAGAGAGAAATCAATCGGAGAGGTGGTTGGCCGAGCTATACACTCATTGCAGTTGCTTGAGAGGTGGCTGGTCAAGCGAGAAATCGATCGGAGAGAGCCGCGTGAAGAAGTTGAGGATGGAGGCGACTGAAGAAGAAAAGAATGAAAGAGGAAGGAGGCAGCTGAAGAAGAAAAGAAGAAAATATGGAGGAGGCGCGAGGAAGAAGTAAAACATTAAGTAAAATATTGAGAAAGTATAAAATTAAAAATATTTCATATCATTAATTTTTTTTTAAAAAAATTTGTTATTATGTATATGAAATTTTATACATCAACAAATTTTGAAAAAGATTCAAAAACAGTTAAAAATATAAAATTATATTTTTACGATCAATTTAATTTTGTGATGAATTATAATACTGGATATTTCATAGTTTTTTATCAAGGATATAAAAATTTATGGCCCATTGAATTAATAAATGTCCTCAAATAATTTTAAAAGTATAACGTATTCTATATTTCGTAAAGGTATATGATTAGATTAAAAATACTTATATTGTATTTATTTAGAAACAATTATCCCTCCTCGATTTGATTTATCTTTATGCATGTCTCTACGTATAGCTGTAGTATTGCAAATTAAGAAAGCTAGTTGTGTCAGACTCATTACATGGGATAACATAGGATAATATCACAATCAATCCGGAATAAATACACATGGCCCAATCTTTTGTCTTATTTGTTGGTTGTTGAGAATATGTAGACTTTTGCGTTGCATGGCTGAAAAGAAAGTTTGTAATATATCCATTACACAAAATAAAATACTAGATGGCTAAAAAAAAATCAGAAAATAAAAATTGGGACAACGTAGCCTAGTTACCGTAAAAAATGCCTCAACAATGAAGCATACATTTTTTATGATTGTTTATGGTAATAATGCTTTACAAATATAAATTGTTAATCCACCAAAAAGGATCTCTCAAAGAAAAGTTGTATAAAATATGTGGTTCACCAATGAAAACTCATCTAAAATTTTATGGGGTTCAAATATATGGTGCATATAACAAATTTATACTTTATAATTAGAAATACTCATGTGTAACAATATTTTTTTTAATAAATAGGGGTGACATTGACACCCCTATGCTGCACTTAAATCCGTCTCTGTTGATGGACCATTATGGTAATACTTGGAAGGTACTCTTGTTGTCTCTACTATAAATAAGGGTTGGTCCCCAAGAGACAAGACAAGAACAAATACACGCTACACCCCTCCCTAATACTCTCCATCAGTTTTAGAAAGAGAGAACAATCGAGTTTAGGCATACTGCTTTCAAGGGTTGACTTGCTCTCTTGGAAGATCATTTTCCCAACCTTGATGCGTGCACAGATATTGCTGAGGTGCTTTTGGAGCATAAAAGACATATTCAAGATCATAGAATAACCAGATGGATCTAGGTAACGCTTCCACTTAGTTTATGTTAAAGTTTTACATGAGTCATTTTTTGGATTTAAAATCTAACACTATGTGCCTCTCTTCTCCCCTTCATGCACACACCTATCTTTTTTTTCAACTTTTCTCTGGTTGATCGTGCTTCCATTATCATATGTAAGGGAGTAATTAAACATGTCCATGAAAGTACCTAATATATATAATCAAACTAATTATCTAATATATATAAGAGAGTAACTAATAAGTTTTATAGAGTATCTAATATTGTAAGGGAGTATCTAATATTTATGTTTTAATAAAGAACATTTATATTATGTTAGGAAATATATAAGGGTGTATTTTATTTATATTATGGAATTAGTTATATTTGACAAGAGAGTACCTAATAAGTTTTGATATAGTCAGATTAGAATATGGGCCTAATAGTTACGAAAAGCCTTGTGTAAGGCCTTTTTTCAGAGAAAGGAGCCCACGAGTCGTTATGATGAAGGCGGGTCCGAGGTCGTTGCGCTCACCAGTGGGCCCCCTAGAGGAAACGGTTTCTGAGCACGGATGTCCTTTCCATAACGGCCGCGGGATGTTCTGTGACCTTTAAGCAATAGTCGTTCAGGAAACCTCGACTCAACCTCGCACTCAGCCTCGCCCGGGTGAACGTTGGCCACAGGCGAGAAAAGAACATGTCGAGGTTGAGGGAGGTCATGACGACCTTCATGCCGCAGTCAAGTAAAGAGGATGAGAACACAATGAGGCCACAAAAGATCCAATGTGATGAGGGACCACCAGATAGTTATAAATAGGAACCTCCCCCCCATAGGGAAAGGGGGTTAGACATTCTGTAAACAAAAGGATCCATGTATTAAACTAATAAAGAAATTCTTACTCTTCTTGATCTAAATCCTTTGTTGAAACCTATGAGCTAGATTAGGGGTTATCAACTGGCGCCCACCGTAAATTACAGGAGCTCATCCTAACAATCGAGAAATACGACCTTTTTCTTATTGTTTGAGCTCCAATTCGCATGAAAGGGAGTAGGAATATTCATCCAAAAAAGTTAGACTTTAGTACACCATCCACAAAAACCATGGCAACTAGCACTGCAACCTTCAACACTCCAGCAACGACCCCACAACCTCCACCTCCAGGAACGGAGCAAACTTCCGATCAATCCGTTAGCATTTCCTTAGCCCCAAGACACAACCCCCCTACCATCACCAATGCTGCTTTACACGACATGCGCAATTATCAACCACCACCACATGTTCTCCCTTCTACAATGCCTTCCCTTACACCCTCCTCCGTCCACAGCAGCCACAACCATCAACCGCAACCGCCCCTTCCTCAGCAGTTTCAGGCTCCCCGCGATCCACCGTACCAACCTCCAGTTATCACCCCACCTCCCCCTCAGCAATATCCCTACCAACACCCCATATTCCCAGCCGATCAGTCAGGGGTACCAACCCAACCATCCAATCAAACACACACCCGACTGTCCAATAGAGAGGAATTAGCTTTGCACAGCGAAGACTACAGACCGCAGCCGTCTCACAGGCGTCCCCAATACACTAACGTCCCCAATCTCTCCCGTTCTCATACAAGAGGTCGCTCCAAATCCCGTTCACGGCGGTCCAAAAGACGATCACCATCTTCGGGATACGATACTCATAGTTCGAGCGAACTGTCTTCCCGTAAGTCGCCTTTCAGGAGGCGTCGCGGTCGTTACAGCACTTCAACTAGATCCTCGTCTCCAAGTCTTTCTCAAACAAGTGACACTAGCGACGGGAGATCCAAACCGCGCACTCACCGTTTGCGTAAAATCCCCTGGAAGCGACATGGTAGCCCTTCGCCTCCTCGTGGAGCCTTGGCTCGACACTTATACAAAGGAAAGGCCCTTCGTCTCAAGGATTTTGCCAGCCTCGATAAGTACCCTGCTTATCCAGCTCATGATGCTCGAGCCTTTGTTAACACCTTCCGGGAGTCTATGCTCATCACTGGAGCATCTGAACGAACCATGTGTCTCGTTTTCCCTACACGATTAGAGGGAGTTGCTTGGGAGTGGTATGCGCAACTTCCTCCTGGCTCGGTGTCCAGTTACAGAGACCTTATCACCAAGTTCCTTAAAAGATTTGCTAGTGTTCGAGCACCCCCCAAAACATGCATGGACCTCATGGGCATTCGACAACACCCCTCTGAGCACACCCGAGATTATCTCGATCGATTTTCCATTGAAGCCAACAAGTGCGGAGATTATCGGGAGGACATGGCACTGTTAGCTGTGCAGCGCGGGTTACTGGAAGGACCCGTCCAGTGGGCAGCAATGACGGAAAAGTTCTCTGATTTCGCTGCATTCAGGGAACGGGCTGAACACCTTATTCGCGCAGAGGAGCACATCGCGGCCATCCAAGGTTATCGTCACAACACATTTGCTGCACCTTATAACAGACAAAGCACATCCTCTAGAAAGCCACAGCGCCCAAGTTCACCCCGTGATCGTCAGCGCAGTCGTTCCCCACATCCTCGACGTCAAGATGCTAAGCCTTCCAGACGAAACCGTGGCCGTCGCGCTAACTCTGCAGAAGACAATGCACCATATTATAAAATGTACCACGTCACAACAGAGCCTCAGGATCGCTTGTATGATAAAATCAAGCATAACAAGGAGATGAGAAGGGCACCACCCATTACCAGGACCGAGGTTTTCGACAGGAATAGCTATTGTGAGTATCATGGCAGCAGCGGACATCGTACCAAGGACTGCCTTAAGCTCAAGGATGAGATTGAAAGGTTAGTGCGCCAGACAAACATCCTCGAACATTTCTTGGCAAAGGACGACAGGGGCAAAAGGAATATGCAACACCTTCATGAATCGGGGACCAATGCAGACGATTGTCGCACTGAGCATCCCAGTAACCCGCGGCCCCAAACAACCGCATCCGACAGACAGCAACGCACGTCCCCTCCACCAGTGATGTTCATTGAGGGTAAAGCAACTGATAATCCCCGGAGGCAACAACCTTTTCACGTCTTCCAAATCGAGCACAGATTAGAATCTACGCAGGTCATTTCATTTGGTCCACGTGATTATGACGGTGTTCAGTTGCCTCACGACGATGCCATCGTTTTGATGCTCCGAATTAACGGCATTCGGGTAAAGCGAATCCTCGTAGATACAGGCAGTTCCGCTGATGTGATGTATTTTGATGCTCTCAAAAGAATGGGCCTTGGAAAGTATCCCTTGCAGCCAATGACGACATCACTAGTCGGTTTCACTGGCGACAAGTTGAAGCCTTTGGGAACCATCGACTTGGACGTTTTGTTCGGGAACGCACCCCAAACGGTGATCTCTAACGTTCGCTTCATCGTGGTGGATGCTCCATCTGCTTATAATGTCATTTTGGGGCGCACTTCCCTTAACAGCATCGGGGCAGTCGCATCCACTCCGCACTTGATGATTAAATTCTCAACTCCACAAGGAGTGGGTATAGTGAGAGGAGAACAACAAATGGCCAAGGAATGCTACCGAATTACAATGGCACCCCAGATTGCTCACATCGAGCGATCTAGGAAAAGCCAAGAATTTGTGGACAGTCTAGGCGCACTCAGCACAGAGCCGCCGAAAACCCTGCCAACAGAAGCCATGGAGGATACGGAGCCAGTCGTGTTACGAGACGGACAAGTGACTCAACTTGGCACTTTGTTGCCTGCGATAGACCGAAGCATGGTAAAAGAATGCTTGATTGCAAATAAAGACATTTTTGCCGACGAAGACGACATGATGCCAGGCATCAGTAGAGCCATCGCAGAGCACCGCATTGATACCTATGAAGAAGCGCGTCCAGTTCAGCAAAGAAAGCGCAAGTTAGGCCTGGAAAGGAGGAAAGCTGTACAAGATGAGGTTGATCGATTACTTAAGGCAGGGGCCATAAGGGAAGTGGAGTACCCCCGTTGGTTGGCAAATCCTGTCTTGGTACGCAAGTCAAATGGAAAATGGCGCATGTGTATCAATTACACTGATTTAAATAGAGCATGTCCCAAAAAGCCCTTCCCATTACCAAGCATCGATGCTATGATCGACTCTACTGCAGGGTTTAAATACCTCAGCTTTATGGATGCCTATTCCGGGTACAATCAGATACATATGCACCCTGATGACGAAGAGAAAACAAGTTTCATAACCGAGCAAGGATTATTTTGCTATAGAGTTATGCCCTTTGGACTCAAAAATGCAGGAGCTGAATATCAGCAGATGGTGAACAAGGTTTTTAAGAACGAGTTGGGAGGAGTCATCGAGGCATATATCGATGACATGGTCGTTAAGAGCTGTACGGGCAAAGAGCATGTACAGCACCTAAACATGATATTTCAAAAAATGAGAGACGTCGGCATGCGCCTCAATCCAAAGAAAAGTTTCTTTTGCTTGTCTAGTGGGAAATTTTTAGGGTACATTGTGTCTGAAAGAGGCATTGAGGTACACCCTAGCAAGTGCCGAGCGATCATCGACATGGAAGCTCCCAAAACTGTAAAAGAGGTACAAGAACTTACTGGAAGAATAGCTGCGCTGAATAGATTCATAGCACGCTCGGGAGAGGTTTGCAAACCTTTCTTCCAGACCATCAAGAAGACCAAAAAGTTTGAGTGGACCTCACAATGCCAGGAGGCATTCGAACAGATCAAGACCTACCTATCCAATCCACCGATCATCGGCAGGCCAACCAAGGGAGAAACTTTATACCTATATGTTAGCGCTTCTGCGGTCGCAGTGAGTGCAGCGTTGATTCGAGAGGAAGATGGCGTGCAAAAACCTGTATACTTTGTGTCCAAGGTACTGCGCGATGCAGAGGAAAGATACTCAACAGTTGAGAAGGGCGCTTTTGCCGTACTCATTGCAGCCAGAAAACTGCGCCCCTACTTCCAGGCACACCCGATTAAAGTGATCAGCGATCTTCCCTTGCGAAAGGCTCTGGGTAATCTTGATGTATCGGGGCGACTCTTAAAATGGGCAGTGGAGCTATCAGAATTCGACATTTCCTTTTTGCCTAAAGCAGCATACAAGGGACAAGTGCTGGCAGACTTTGTGGTGGAAAGTACAGGAAGGACGGAAAAAAGGGATCAGGAGGCTTTATGGCATGTTCATGTCGATGGCGCCGCCTCTGAACGAGGGTCGGGCCTCGGAGTACAGATCAAAGGACCCAAAGGAGAAATCTTTTATTACGCCATTCACATAACCTTCCCTGTCACCAATAATATGGTTGAATATGAAGCGTTGATTGCGGGACTGCGGCTGGTAGAGGCAGTTGGTGCGACTAAAGTCAGGGTGTACATGGACTCCCAGCTCGTGGTACACCAGATCAATGGGCAATACGAGGTACACGACCCGACCTTGGCGAAATACTTAGAGAAGGCCAAAGAGGTCTTAGCAACATTTGAAGAAGCCATGATCGAACATGTCCCGCGGGGAATGAATGAAATCGCAGACGCTTTGTCCAAGCTAGCAAAGGGATCGGACATGAGTAGCGAGACACCTATTACCATCATGGAAATACCCGAAACTTGCATTACAGCGACGGAACCCAGAGTCTTGCCAATCAGTGCCCAGCTTGAATGGTACACTCCCATCTGGGACTATCTAACCACAGGACAGTTACCAACGGACAAACTTGCTGCGCGAAGAATTAAGAGATGGGCGCCCGAGTTTACCATCTTGGAGGGGGAATTATTGAAAAAGGGATATCGCAAGCCCTGGCTCGTTTGCATCAGTGAATCGCAAGGCAGAAAACTGATTGATGAGGTACATGGTGGCATATGTGGCAGCCATCAAAGCCCTTACACCGTTGACAAGCGCATCGAAAGGGAGGGCTATTTCTGGCCAACCATGAGAAAAGACATGATCGACGTCGTGCGACGGTGTGAGCGATGCCAATACCATTCTCGTGTCTCACGAAGGCCTCCCGCCTCTCTGAACACCATTGCAAGTCCCTGGCCTTTCGATGTATGGGGCATAGACATCCTAGGCCCCTTCCCGACCGCAAAAGCAAATCTGCGCTTCTTAGTCGTAGCGGTCGAGTACTTCACTAAGTGGATAGAAGCAAAACCACTTGCCCTGATAACCTCCCCACGAATAGCCGACTTTGTTAAGCACAACATCGTCTACCGTTATGGCATACCTCATACCATCATATCTGACAATGGTCGTCAGTTCACAGGCGCGCCATTTCAAGATATGTGCGAAGGTTTCGGAATACTCTCTCTCTTCTCTTCAGTCAGTCACCCTCAGACTAATGGATTAGCTGAAGTTTCCAATCGAACCATATTGGAAGGACTTAAGAAAAAGGTGGAGGGCAGCAAAGGAGCATGGCCCGACTTCCTTGATGAGATCCTATGGTCCTACAACACCACCCCAAGAACTGCAACTGGACGATCCCCCTTCGCCATGGTATATGGAATGGAGGCAGTCACCCCTATGGAAATTGTGCAGCCCACATTGCGCACCATCACTTATGAATGGACCAAAAACAATGAGAAAAAGTTGGTGGAACTGGAAACGATTTATGAGTTACGCGAGGAAGCGCGTGCAAGGATGGCCGAATATCAACGAAAGATGCGCAAAAACTTCGACAAAAAGGTCGCCCCAAAACACTTCCAACCTGGTGATTGGGTATTGAGGAGTGTGGCAGCAACTGGAAAACACATCGGAAAGCTCGATCCCGCTTGGGATGGCCCTTTCATTGTGACTCGGTCCATAGAAGGACGAGCGTACAGGTTGCAAGATTTAGCAGGACGCGACCTTCCCAATGCCTGGAATGCTGTTCATCTGCGCAAATTTTACAAGTGACCGTAGCATAGGCCTCCAAAGACGAAGTGAAGCAACCTTAGGATTAAATTAGTTAAAACTTGTACCTTTTTGCATGCTGTTTAATTTCTTTTTAAGCAATGTAACACAATGAAGGGAACTTTGTACCCAATCTGCATATCAAAGTGTACTTTGCCAAAATTCAGTAAAATGTTTTCTTTCCAGAGTGCCAAATGGTCTTTACTTTGGAATTCATTGTTGTAAATTTTTCATGAATTACTTACATTATGGCAAGACCTTAGCCGCATAGCCATGCGCAGTCTGCCATCACAACAGACCTTAGCCGCATACCCATGCGCAGTCTGCCATCACAACAGACCTTAGCCGCATAGCCATGCGCAGTCTGCCATCACAACAGACCTTAGCCGCATAGCCATGCGCAGTCTGCCATCACAACAGACCTTAGCCGCATAGCCATGCGCAGTCTGCCATCACAACAGACCTTAGCCGCATAGCCATGCGCAGTCCGCCATCACGACAGACTCTAGCCGCATGGCCATTCCCCATCTGCCATACCGCAAACGTTAGCCCCATCGTCAAAACAGATATTAGCCACAACGTTATCCGTCTCCAGTAACACTGGCCAACATTAATCCTACGATTTGAGTAATCGGCCATACGTACAAATTTATCCAAATTTAGCAAAGCCTTTTCATCAAAAAAGCAGATATCTGTTTCCCGACATATACGGCGGAATTTAAGGATACAACCCAACTACCTCGGGCCACAATTCATATCCAGCATTTAATACGCCAAGTCTCGCATTTATTTCAACATGACAAAAGGGGGCCCACCGTTGTCGGTGCCGGGACACCTATAAATAGGCGGGTTACCCCACAAACACTTTCGTCCCAAAAGCCCCCATTCTTCTTTCCTCTTCCTAAGATCTTAAACGCCATCTTTCTTCCTTAAGATACAAGACACAAACAAGAACTTGAGAAAAAATGGCAAAAAAAAAAAAGGAGAGAGAGAAAAGAGCAGGAGGTATAGTAAAGCAGCTGATGAGTTCGGGAAGGTATAGTAGAACAGCTGAGGTAAAATCCCTTCAGTTGTATACTAAACCTTCCCTATCGACGGGTAGCCTTGCTTGACCGTGTGCGCAAGCAAGACATCCGTCGAGTGGGTTTGGACGGCGGAGCAGAGAGTAAATGAAAATAACACAACTCAGCCGTTTCAAGCCCACATAAACGAAGACGACGACGGTGACAGAGCGTTATTGCAAGCTTGGCCCCCAATATAGGCGACCCTACCTTATCTAAATTAGAGGTCGCCCTCGAATAGCCGATAGCCAACCATCAACGACAGATGGGGAATGCTCGGCGTGAGAGAGAGGGCAAGCTTTTATCATGGGTCATTCCCTTTGGAGAGGAAGGAGCAAGATCGCCGCAGACACCTCGTCAAAGGAGGTATCAACTTCGACGCCAATAAATGGCGCGGTGATGCACACTTTCTACATAACCAAAGGAGCCCAATCCAACGCAGCGTCGTCTTCAAGCGTGATGGTAGAAGAGAGTAGCTCTCCAGTCGACCTCCGTCACGGTAAAAGGGGAGTCATAAGGACAAAAGAAAGACAACATCCCTTATGTGCAATGACTCCTCGCCCCCCTTTAGCTAGGAAAGAAAGTCAACATCCCTTAGCCTCGTTAGGCATGTATCACCTAAGATATGATATGATGTACTTTTATGGAATATAATGAGTTCAAGCCTGTTCATACATCACTTTCTTCTTTTAAATTACTGATTGCGTGTGCCTCATTAACTTCTTTTAAATGAGTTCAAGCCTGCTCTACTTTTGTCAAACACGCACTCTTATTTACGTTTCACATGAGTTCAAATATTGTTCTGCGCATTAACTTCGTTGCTCCCCTCGTTCTGCCATGTGATATTTACCGTCAAAATCTTGACTTACTCAAGCAACAACAAGTCGCAGCGACAATAAACAACAACAAAACAATCATACAATCCAAGACACAGCAACAAAATAATTACACAATCAAGTCGCACAAGACAAGTCTTTTAAAGAGAATACCATAATCCAAAAGGTTCACATTTACATAATAACATACAACAAGTGATGAAACATGGAACATTAACTCATGGCTCTCCATCTACATCACCGCCTAAAGAGCCACCAGGGAGACTAAAATCACTTAGCTGGAGATCTGGATGCAGCAAGTTGTACTCCCGTTGTTCGTTCATCATCTGGTCAAATTGCTCGGAAATGTTAAGTGACCCTGCCCCCTCGGCATGATGCGGGGAAAGGCGAGCAAGATCTTCAGCTAAATCGGCAACAGGTCCAGCCTCCCCAAAGGTGTTCACCCCCGCAGACCTCTCCTCGTCAGATCCTCCCTCGTCGTCGTCTTCAGCTTCAATTTCCTCCCTCGAAGGACGAGTTATGTCTGAGGGCCAAGCAGCGCCAGAGCTTGACCAAGGGTAGCGCGGAGTCAAGAGAGGTTTTGTCACTTCCATACCTAGCTCGACCACTCGATCACCTTCCTCGTCTTGGCAAATGAGATCGCCACTTTCCTCGTCCCAGCGACACTGCGATAGAGCGACGTCCGGCTCTGGCGCAGGGTCCATAATCCCAAACTCCTCCCGGGTGAACGGATAGTACTGGCGCAACTGATCACACTTCAACTTCAACATGTAATGAAGACCCCCGCAAACAAGGCGGGTAGCTGCAGCTTGGGCGCCTGTGGATCGAAGGAAGGCCTGAAGAAAGTCATGGGAAGAGCGGACTTCCCCCTTATCAATGCAAATCTCTTTGCCTTTGGAAGTGGCAGGAAGAGACTTCAACCTTTCTATCTCGGCTTGCAGCTCAACAAAGCGAACAGAAGATTCTTGCAGCAGCGAGGAGGTCTGAATAACCTCAGAGTGTAGCTGGGCCTTTTCAGAAGCTAGCTGATCCTTTTCAGATGTCAGTTGGTTCCTTTCGGCCTGCACCTGAGACACCTCTTCACCAAGACCTGCCAATTCTTGGTCCTTCTTCTGAAGCTCGCTTAGCAGCTCCTCAGTTTTCCGCCCCAAAGCCTCGTTGGTTGACTTCAACTTCGCCAACTCATTTATCCGTTCTTTCTCCTGACGCGCTACCTTCTCGCACGTTTTCTTCTAGTCAGATATGGCCCCATCTCGTTGGAGAATAAGTTCTTTGGCCTTCTCCAATTGTTTGTCGCGCTGGTCCAGCGATATTTGCGCCGCAGACAGCTGATTCTGAAGGTCAACATTAACGCGGGAGGCACGGCCCAGCGTCTCGGACATCAGATCTTTGTCCGCTTCAGCAGCCTGTGCGCGAACCAACAAAGTGTCCTGAGCGGCGGCAAATTTTTCAAACAACGCAGTCATCTCAGCCTTGTCTTCGTCAGAAGCGCGCCTCGCAAACGAGAATTGCGACAGATCCACCTTAAAGCCCCAATCCGATTCTTGCTCTCCACGAAGCACGCGAAGTTCTTTGTCGATTTTGGCATTCCTTTCGGCCAAAGAAGATAAGGACTTCATCCAAGCACTTCCAAAGTTGCGAGAATGACCATGAACGCTCGCCTGGAGACATCCCAACTCCATCAGTAAAGAATGCATTCGCATGAACTTGTCCTCCATTGATAAGCCAGTAAGCGAATTACTAATTTGTGGACATAGGTCCAAGGACACACGATGCAGGGAGGCAGCAAGATGAGGCACCTATGCAATTAAATAACTTCGTCAGTTTTCTCAAAAAAAAAAAAAAAAAAATTTAGGCGAGCTAAGCAAGAGTGAAAACCTGAATCTTGGAAGGATCCATGTCTATACCAGGGAGGCGCAGAGAAACCTTCTCATCTTCATAAATTTTCCTGACGCGAGCTGCGCGCCAGGAATCATCCGGAGTAGTTAGGCGACGCTGGGAAGAGAAGGAAGGGTGAGCCGATGCAGATTTCTCACCAACAGATGCCTTCCCAGATGTCTTTTCGAATGATTGCCCCAGGGCAGTAGGCACCGCTAATTCATCACCAACAGACGACCCAGGGAAGTCTGGAGGAGTAGGCGAGGAATGTTTCGACGAACCTTCGACACGCTTCCTCTTTTTAGTTTCCTTTGCCGCCGATCCTACCGCGGCCAACACCCTATCCGTTGGGGCTTTCTCTAATGAATGCGCGGTTTTGGGAGGTTGAGAGATGCGAGAAGAAGCGGGTTTAGAACCCTTAGAGCCGCCCCCCTTAGCAATTTTAAACATCGCAGAAGCTTTGGGGGCGGGAACAGACGCCTTCTTGGCAGGAGAAACTTTTGCAACAGTAAGAGCTCTTGCGGTGGGAGACTCGATCGGTGGTGGTGACCCTTCTCCTTCCTCTTCAGGTGGAGGGGAATAGTTAAGTTGCTGCAGGGGTAGCTCCTCGTCTGCGCCATCATCAGGCTCGATGCACTCAGCGAAGGTGCGGTCATCCGCTACAGGGCTCCCCCCATCCCAACACAAGTGGTAACCCGCCTGCGAGGTCCTAGCCAAATGGGATATTATGGCATGCTCATCCTCGGTAGGTTCTGGGAATTCTACCTTGGTGAACCCAGTGGAAGTCATGTTCCAATCCAAACAGATGCCCATTCTATCCATCAGGGTCCCTCGACAGAAGGCGAAGTTCTCTTCCCAGTTGCCTATTTTTCTGGGTTTATTGGCGAACACGCGGTGCACAGTTCTGATGGTGCAGAATTCATTATGACGGCAAAATTTAAAGTAATGTCCAAACAGCCCTACCGTGGGGGTGATCTTAGCCTTAAAACCTAACTCTGCAAAATTCACCGTAAGCAAACGCTCAAAAGAAGTGATGCAGCACCAGACAACCGGAAGAAGTTGGCCTGGAGGAATTTTTACCATATTAAGAAGTGTGCATTGAAACGGCGACAAGGGTAGGCGTATTCCCCACCATGCAGATCTGGCAAAGAACACCCTTCCCTTTGAAGTCTCAAAAGGACGATCCAATTTACCCGCTCCTTCTATATACAACTCGCTCTCCTCTGGATCATCAAAAACCAAACTCCTTTTGAACTTGACTATTTTTGAATCAATCCAAGGATTAGATTCGAAACCTCTGGACGTTGGGAATTTGCTCCTAATCTTCTTAGAGTCTGAACTCCTGAAAACCTTCTTAGGCATGGCGGGGCTAAGCAACAAAAAAGATTTAAACAAAACGATAGTAAGAACAGGCGAGTAGGCTACGACAAAAACAAAAGTAATAGAAAGAATAGCAAGAACGAGGAAAAGATTAGTACCAATATTCAGTAGTCGCCGTCAGGCAAGGACAGAAGAAGAAGGAGAGAAGAGAAACAACGATAAAAAGTTCACCAGAGTAAAGGGAAGAAGAAGACACTTGCAGGGGCACAAAGAATGTACTGAAAACAGAGAGAGAGACAAATGAAGGTTTGGAATCTATATAAAAGACACGTCTCTTCGGTTCTCCCGCCTAGAAGGGAACTTTATCCCTTTCTCAAATTCCAATGAGAAGACAAATCGTCGCGACTCGATCCCCCCAAAGGGTGCAATGATGGGAAGATCTTGTAGGATCCCTATAGAAGATCTTGTGGCCCCCGCTTTCTTTCTTTATATTATTAAATTCACCAAATATTTCTTCCAACCTCGTATGAGGGCTCGACCATATCAACACTCGTTGTGCAACTGCGTCTGGCGGATTCGGATACTAATTAACATCATTACTGTGCGACCGCGTCGGATGAATTCGGATGTCAGCAAACACCCTCTGAGGGCTTGCGGATTATAAGGACCTCACAGGTTCCGTCGTCTTCTTCCTTCCAAAGAATTTAACCAATAAGTAAACATCGCTCCAACATCGCCTGAAGCCCAATGACGCCACCTAGGAGTTGCCATAAAGAGCTTCAGATAAAATGCAAGCATTTATCAGAAGCTCGAGGGCTAATGATATAGTCAGATTAGAATATGGGCCTAATAGTTACGAAAAGCCTTGTGTAAGGCCTTTTTTCAAAGAAAGGAGCCCACGAGTCGTTATGATGAAGGCGGGTCCGAGGTCGTTGCGCTCACCAGTGGGCCCCCTAGAGGAAACGGTTTCTGAGCACGGATGTCCTTTCCATAACGGCCGCGGGATGTTCTGTGACCTTTAAGCAATAGTCGTTCAGGAAACCTCGACTCAACCTCGCACTCAGCCTCGCCCGGGTGAATGTTGGCCACAGGCGAGAAAAGAACATGTCGAGGTTGAGGGAGGTCATGACGACCTTCATGCCGCAGTCAAGTAAAGAGGATGAGAACACGATGAGGCCACAAAAGATCCAATGTGATGAGGGACCACCAGATAGTTATAAATAGGAACCCCCCCCATAGGGAAAGGGGGTTAGACATTCTGTAAACAAAAGGATCCATGTATTAAACTAATAAAGAAATTCTTACTCTTCTTGATCTAAATCCTTTGTTGAAACCTATGAGCTAGATTAGGGGTTATCAAGTTTAAATGAGCAATTTATTTAATGTGAGTATGTAAACCTTATCAAGGAGTAATTAATAGGTTAAAGTGAGTATTTTAATTAGACTTAGGGAATATATATATTTTTGAAAAGAGAGCATTTTATAAGATCACATAGTTGTATATCATGATAACATTCACATCTTGCGGCAAGATCACATAGTTGTATATCATGATAACATTCACATCTTGCGGCGCTTCCTCCCTCACAATCAAGCTTCAAATGGTTTGTTGATGAAGTAAAACAAGCAAATAATAAATATAAGGAAGTAACTAATAAAGTATAAAAAATATGAAATATCTAATAAGTGCAAATACTTGTTTATTTAAGGGAGTGACTACATCTTTTATGAGTCACTGATTAATATAACATATTATGTAATGTATATTAAGAGAGTATTTACATTTTCATAAGGGAGTATCATGTAAGATACGTAGTTAGATAGTACAGGGGAATATTTATTTGCATTTAAGGTAGTATCGTGCGAAAAAATAAATGTTAAACTTGGAAGGAACGGAGAATACAAGGGTAAAAGAGGGAGGAAAAAAGAGAGATAAGAGGATGGGGAGGTGCGGAAAAGGAAAGGACGCTGAGGGTGTGCTCTAGGATGGGAGAGGGGAGGGGAGGGAAGATGGGGTGCTTGAGTGGAAAGGATGGGGTGTTGGGCTAGAGCGTGTTTCTATTTTTGGTAAAGACAATTAGCACACTTACTATTTTTAATCTTTGATTGCTTGATCGCATAAATTTTTGATTGCGCTTATCAGCTCTGTTTTTAAATAAGAGGTCGAAATTTTACTATGAATTTTTTTTTTAACTTTTAGGTATTTTTTGAAAATTTTGGATGGACTAACATAGATTTTTTTTGAGTCACGAGACATTTTCTAGAATTTGGATTGGCGAATACAAAACGAGAGATCGTTTTTTTTAAGATAATTTGGGGTTCAAACCTCTCAATTTATTTTTAAATTAAATGTCTATAAAAGACCTCTAGTCAGGTTTTGAACTTGCAATCTTTCACTTAAGATGTATTGTTCTTTGCCACTAGACTAAAAAATTGATTAAAAATATATCGACAAGAAAAGAAATTGACGACTGGAGTGAAAACCATCAAGAGTTAAATCGCGATCTGACAATCGAGATCGGATTAAAGGAAAGATAGACTTGAATTAAACAAAATACGTTTAAATTTTATATTTTGATGAGTTTTATGAAGGTTGTCATTTGATGTTGTAGTATTTCAAACTTGACAATTTATTATTCAAGACGTATCATCGGATCATTTATAACGACGACAATGATTTATTTTAAGACATACAGTGAATATTTAAGCACTTCACCGAAAATATGTTAAAATAAGGACAATTCTGTTATGAGTATTTTTTTTACATGTGCCTAAATCTAAATCATTCATTTAGAATGATGAAGAATTATGATTTTGATTAGGCATGATGGGTTTAGATTTGAGCTCATGTAAAAAAAAATATCCATGACAGAATTACTTTAACAATAATAATATTGTCAAATTATAAATTTTCATAACACAAAATAGGCATCTTTATCGCCCTCGGAAAAACAAAGAACACTGATTATGTTTTATTATTTTTTTAAGGATCAAAGGACACTGATTATATAATAAACGGATAACTTTCTTAACCCTTGCAAAAGGTGGGGCAGTTTAGCGTAACTAATTATCTGTCAGAAAAGAAATCTAGAATGTGTTAGATCGATCTTTATAACATGTAACAAGTGTGACGGAGCCATTTATTATTCTTCAGAACTCTGCACTCCGACCCACTCTATTAATTAATTAATTAAGCGAAAAGACTCTTAATAAACTCTGAAATAAATTATTTTTTTTATTATTTTGATTCACTGCGTGTGTCATTTACAAGTGAAAAATATAGAGGTATTACTTAGAGCTTTGCATACAATTACATCCTTTGAGCACATACATCAAAGGGAGATAGAAGACAGTCGACAGAGGAAGCAGGTGAAACCAAAAACAAAAATCCAAAGGCAAAAAGTACTAAAAAATTAACACCTCGGGCTAAGATGATTCCAGTACATATATTCCCTGAGTAAAGCCCAGACTTCGCCGATGCAAGGAAAATTAATAGTCTGAGTTTTTGTGTTATCGTCCTAAAAGAGTTCTTAATTACTAATTAGGTCTTGCATTCATTCCAAAAGCAGCTCTAATTGATTCTGAAGGATTTTTTTGGATTACTTAGGAATGATTTGGAGTTGATAACGTAGGATTGAAACAAGAATCATTAAGAATAAGTGTTAACATGTTTGTAGAATTATTAGGACATGATAGTAGGATTTAATAGAACGAGAAGTGCACGGAGATGTTGAGAAAATGATGAGGAATGTTAGGTATAATAAAGATAATTAAAAGATGCAACTTAAAAGGTGTCTCTTCCACCAAAGGTGCTAATATTTTATCTATAAATAGTTTCCCATTTTTCGAGTTTTTATTGACCATCTCACATTTATAAAATGACAAATATAATAAATATCACATCACTATCCAATAGAAATCCAAATGTTATAAGTGCACGGGTCACGAAAAATTTGACTTGCAACTGATTGGAAGACATAAAATACATGGAGCATGAATTTTATTCTATGTAAAGTAATTTTTTATGCAATACATTTTTCCCTATATCATGTCGATTTCAATATTTTACAAGAATTTATTTTCAATATTTTTTCATATTTATGCATTTAATTGGGCCAACAACTTTATGGACATATATGAATTTAAAAATATTCAAATCTTTGTAATTAACATTAATATTGGCTTAAAAGATTATATATTTTTTACTAGAATACTTTTTATTTTGATATTGGATATTATCAACGGATCCAAAATGATTTTACACAAGGTGTCGTGTGTGAGATTGTACAGTTCGATGTAGAACATATCAGAGGAGGCTATCGTCAGGTTCCCCACAAATTTTTCTATTAATTTTTCGACAAACACTAATGTTACTATATTCATGTGTTACCTGAATTCAAGCCTTTTGAAAAATATCAGAACATAAATTACTAACTTCACACAGCTTATGGGCACACCTATTATTTAATTACTATAAACATATAAATTAAAATTTATAATTATTAATTAAAATTTACTATTAATTTTGATATTTTTAATAATTTTTTTTATTCAATACAATTTTTTTATTCAATACTTTTTATTTGTCAACAATTTAAAAATTTTTGTAAACATTAAAAAAATTGTATTCTAGTTTTTAAAATAAATAGTTTTCATTTTTATTTTAAATTATTATTAATAAATAATAATGAGATTAATTATATGCTAACAAATGAAAGAGTGCGTTCACGTAGATATATAGTTGTAAATATAATAAATATTCTTTTTATTTTAAATAAATTAAAAAAAATTATTATTAGGTTACTTAAATTTCTAATAAATGAAATGGTGAGATAATATATCATAAAGTGTTCCTTTTATTTAAATTATTATTGAGAAATTATAATTAGGTTAATTAAATGATAACTGATCGGGTGCAAACCTAGTCAAAATAACCTCGTTTTACCTGATTTAATCTATCGTAGTAAAGCTAAGGGTCGAACCAGGTGTTGGAATATCGGTCTTTTACTTTAATTAATTAGCTAGACGAGTTCAACTATTTTGGGTGTTCAAAGAATTGAAGGTGGGTTCAAATCCTAAGTCTAAAATCAAGGTCAAACTAGAAGTAAACGGGAGATAATCAGCAAATCTGAATTCTAGGGTTTCTGGTTTGAACTTAATCTGCTCAGTTCAATTCCCAAACGGTCCGTCTGATATCTCAGACGGTCCGTTTGAGCCGTGAAACCATTTACCGCTTAGCTATTCCTAATATGTGTGTGAATCACATTTTAATCCTAGGTTACCAGATACTAACCATCGTTACAATTCTGATTTCGTAGGTTAATCTACTACTCCCCTTAGAAACCCTAAGATTTGGTCATCACCATTGGCTTAAGTTTTCTAAGTCTATCTTACAATTCGAAGGATATCTCACAACCATCGTTGCGAGAAAGGTTCACCTATTGGCTACTAAATTCTGGTTTCACTCATCAGCTACTACCATCCTCAAGTTGGTCAATCAATTCATACAAAGGTATAGATTATTATTACCATACTAGACAAGGCCTTAATCTAATTGGTATAATCAATTCTACCCTAGCAATCAATGATATCACATAATCAATTAAATCATGAAAGAGAGAAACACATAAAGAAATAACTAAGCAAATAAACAACTAAACAAATAAGTTTACAACCATAACCCTAGAATAACAAATCAACAACTCGAAGATATCAAACAAACAAGAGAAAAATGAGAAATAAGAGAGGTTACAACCAATTGCCCTTGATTTCCCTTGAAATTGTTGAAATCTCCTTCTAAACGACTCGTTGCTGTCGCAAACGACCCGTCTAATGCTGCCACAATCTGGACTTGAGACTAATCTCTCAGATTTTTCTATGTCTAACCACCTTGTATCTAAAACACCACCTTGTATGCTCTTGTGTGCCCTTATATGGCTTTGTATGGGCTTCTCTAGGCTTGCATCACCTTAATCTCCTCAAAGTCCTTTTAAATAGGCATTGGAATTGTTTAGAGACGCAGGAGGTTTGTTCTGGACGTGTTGGGAGTCGAAAATAACCACCCCACCAAGAATAACCACCAAATCGGGCACTTTCTGCTATTTCTGGAAGGTTCTAGACGGACCGTTTGAGCCTCCAGACGGACCGACTGAAATCTGGCTGAAAATAGCAGTTTTTCTTGCGAAAGTCAAACGGTCCGTCTGAACTTTCAAACGGTCCATTTGGAAATTTCTGCACTGCGCATTGTTACTGTTTTGTCCATATCTCCTTCATCCGGATTCCGTTTGAGGCGATTCAAATAAGTGGAAAGCTTACGAAGAGCTCTACATCATCATTAATTCATCCAGGTCATGTTTTTGTCCAAATTCTGCATTAAACTAGGAGTTATGGTAGTAACTCATTCCTGACACAAAAACCTAATTAAAATGACCCTAATTAACCTAACTCAAATCAAATTGTTTAGTTTGGAGTCAAAATCCTACCAAAATATGTATATAAAATCATCTCATCAATAACAAATGAAATGGTACGATTGTGTATGATAAAATATTATTTTTTATTTTATATTATTATTAAAAAACTATAAATAGATTAATTAAATGTTAACAAATGAAAGAGTGTGAGTATATAGTCTTATTCAATGAATGTGTGCGAATGAAAAGGTGTCTTTTAACATATATTTCATAGGATTTCAATTAATATATCTCTTTCCAAACGATGCATTCAAGATGATGCCTCTAAAGGTGCGATTTAAAAAGAGAATTTCCAAATAATGCAATCAAGTGTTTGTCTCCTCCACCAAAAGATGCCAACATTTTATCTAAAAATAATACATCTTTTTAAAATTTTCAGTAACCATTTCACATTTACAATAAAGACAAATATAATAGATATTATATTACTTTCAAATAGAAATCTAAACGTGATACGTGCACGAATACTGAAAATTTGAATCGCAACAAATTTGAAGACAAAAAATACATAGGGCAGAATTTTGTTCTTATAGAACTAAAGTAAATTTTTATACGATAATTTTTATGAATACCAGAATGTTTAAATCATTATTAATTTTCATTCTTGAGCAAATCAATTTATCAAAATCATTGATTAAAAATTATCTTATATACTTAAAATAAAAATTAATGCCATAATGTCCCATATATAGTTTACAATGGATATCATTATCGTGGAGCGAAACTCGACGCACAGATCTAATTAGTATAAATGCATAAAATATTTTATTTGAGATTATTTCTACTTCGTTTGTACAAAAAAAAAAAAGAGAATTAAACTATAATGTCGTACTACATAAGTGCAACCTTGGACAGAGATAATAAGAGCCGAAACCAAGTTTTTAGTTTTTATTTTTAAAGATTGAAAACGGTCAGCCTGCTTTCGCACTTAATCAGATGTTTGACCGTTCCTATATGATTAGCAGCCTATATAAGGCCCATAAGGTATCAGGCCTGTGTTTTTGAATTTGAGCCTAAAAATCTATCAAGTTGTGGCCCAAAACATGGAAGTTGCAGTACCTCTTTATAGGAACAAAAAAAATCTATATCTACGTATAGGGTGAAAACAGCTTCTATTCTAATCGTTCTTTCGTTGAAACGGTCAAAGATTTTAGTTGCGTTTAAAAAACAAAACGGTTAATGCAACACGTAATCAGTTTCGTCCATGTGTATTTTCATAGTATTTTTGTGATTTCGATCGTTTCGTTTTATTAACGCAACACGTAGTCATTTTTATGTCTAAAACGAAATGGTTAATGCAACACCATATTTCGCGATCGTTTTAGAAGTTATGCACCCCTAGACTAGATAGACTACATTTATATTTAAATTAAAAAATAGAAAGTAAGGAAAACTGAATTTAATGGCAATGTATAGTGCATAGCGCTCATGTCCATCCAATATACTTGAGATTAAAGTGGTATTGAATGAACATAGACATACTGCATTTGTGCATTACAATGCAATTTGGTCGTTCTGTATATTTGCATTTTATATTCGCAAGACAAAATGTTTTGAAATTATCGAAACACATCCACTGATATTTGCCTCATTTAACCCCAATACTTCAAGATGATATAGATATAGTAATTAACTACACAGGTCAAGTAAAATTTCCAACAAAAAAACTCTAATCTAATTTGTCAACACATGCTGATAATCACTTCACACTGGAGTAGGAGTACCACAAAAATCAGATTGATTATTTTTAATTTGGGTTGGTTTTCTTCTCTCAACAGGATGAAAACCCAAATCGTCCAAATCAACAATAACACCACTAGCCCGACCCGCCTCGACAACTGCATCGTACGCCTTTTTATTGAGCATAATCCCCTCATTGTATGCCCGCACATACATCTGGTATGCAAGTCTTGGCTTACCGTCATGTGTGAGAGCATCAATCAGCATCTCATAACTAATCTCATTTGGCTTCACATTTCTCCCCTTCATTCTGTGAAACCACTCGAATGCAGCTGCCCCCATTCGACGTTTTGCGCAGCCACTGATTATTGCATTAAATGTGACAACAGTCGGCTCAATTCTTGCTGCCACCATCTCTTCAAGCACCAACTCAATCTTATCATGATCACCTTTTTGAGCATAAATTGATGCCAAGATAGTGTATGCATGCAGATTCGGTTCCACACTGAGCTTTTGCATGTGGTCCCAAACGCGTAAAGCCTCATCATAGAGTGCCCCTTTCTCAAGGGCACTAAGCAATGCCCCATACGAGTACACAGTTGGCTTCTCCCCTTTCTGCACCATTTGCTGAAATATCTTAATGGAAGCATCGGTTTCTCCAGCCTTGGAACATGCAAGGAGTACAGCATTCCATTGTCTTGTGCCAGGCGTTAAGCCCCTCTTATGCATTTTGTCGAGCAGCTGGATGGCCCATCTCCAGAGGCCCCTTCGTTTTGCGGCTGTCAGTAGAACTGTAAAATTAGAAACAACAAGCTGAAAAGAGAGGTTGTTCGGCGTTGGGCCCTTCTCAAGCATTTCCTCATACACCTCGAGTGCAGCCCACCATTTCTTCGCCTTGCCCATCAACCATATAATATGGTTGCAAACTGTTATGCTGAGGCCATCTCCTGGTCCAGACTCTCTCAATCTCTTATATAATTCTCGTACCACCATGTAGTGCTCTTCCCGTGTGCAAGCCCAGACAAGTCGCTCGAAGAAATTCTTGTCCATTGTTACACCAGCCCTGTCCATGGAGTTGAGAAATTTCAGTACCTCGGTTGTATTGTTTTCTTCCTTCACAAGCCACCGGCGCATCACCGAAAGACAAATCCTGACCATTGTATTTTCAATCTTGACAAACTCATTGTCCCAATCTTCCTCAGAAGAATCTCTTTGCAATTCTCCCATCTGGTACTTTTCCCTAAATTCGATAAAATGTCGTAGAGCACCATGAGCATCTTCCATTTCCTTGTAGGCCATTAAAGTTATGCCAAATGTTGCTGGCGAAGGCGACAGACCGGCATCCTGAATTTGTGAGAGCAAATTAAAGACCTCTTTGGGCTTCCGTTGCCCAATGTAAATTAACATTAGAATGTTATATGTGATAATGGACAGCTCAACCCCTTGTGACTTCATATCTTCAATGACATCGCCGACTTTGTAATATTTCTTGTTTAGTTTCACGGCAGTTAAGAGACTGTTGTAGATCCACACATTGAGTGTTTTGTTTTGCTTCAACCATTCGACAATTGCGAAAGCAGCCTCTAACCTCTTGGCCCTGCCTAGACTCAGAATTAGACTGGTAAACAGTGGAAGAGGCAAATCGGAATAATCCTTCAACAATTCTGCCACGTCCTCAGCAGTTTTAGCATCGCGCAAGGTCGAGGTGAGAGAGTTTGAACTTTTTTCATAGTTGACGTCTGCTTTTTCAGAAGCCATTAATTTAGAGTATTTGGAAGTGTTGGAGGCACAGGCACCTCTATTTATTTCATCAGATTTCAACATGGCAAAATTGGCGGGGAACCCAAAACGCTGCATTCGCCTTATCTTCACAAACGGGAACTGGAAGGCGTACAATTTGTCTGAATCGCGGTAAGACTTGACTAGAACGGATTGGTTTGGGTTGGACTTGGACGCGATTAAAGGTTGCATTCTTGAGGAAAATTAGCAGAAAGAGAATCAAAATTACCTCAAAAATTGAATGAAAATTGGTCAATTATCGGAAGGTTTCAAGTTTCAAGCCAAGTGTGATGTAAGTGTATAAAAGGAAAGGAAGGGGAAGAGGCCGATGTTCGTCCAACTCTGAACTCTCCAAAAGGGATGCAGGATGCTTATCAGTTATCACAATCGCTTTCGAGGCGCGCCTAAATGGGCTTTTCGGATTGGAATTGAATTGACTAAATGAATAGATTAAAATGGGCTGGGGATTAATTTTTCAACTCAAAATTCAGATCCAAAATAGAACGTCTCTGCCAGTCGGCCCAAAAGAGTGCTGAGATTCTTTGGTGCCAACTTTACCCGAAAAATTAAAAAATAATATTAAATTGATATAATATATTAAAAATAATATCAATATAATAATATTTTTTTCAATAGTATCACAAGATCGGAATCCCGGATTCTGATCTTAGCTTTTTTAATTTTTTTATATATTATTTATTTATTTATTTAGTATATTAATTAGTTAATTAATTAGAAAAATAGATAATATATTGTAAAAATATTGAAAAAATATAAAAAAATCAGGAATAATTAAATTTAATTTTATATGTAATTTACTATTTTTTTGGAAAATTAAATTTATTTTCTTTTAATTAATTTATTTAATTAAAAAATAAATAATTAAGTATAAATTTTTAATTAACTTATAAATTTTTATAACTTATTTAATTAAATGAATTGTACCATTTAGAAATGATTATAAATTTTCAGAATTTGCAGGGATACAAAGGCATAATCCTTTCAGAATGTTCAAAGTTTTATTAATCCTTTCTGCATTTGCAGGGATACAAAGGCATAACTTGAACATTAAAACTTTATAAACATGCATAACTTTTGATAGGAAGGTCCGTTTGGGACAAACAAGCACATTCCGAAAAGCTGGCGACATAAACAAATAATCAACAAATTAATTTTTACCATCTTAATTTCGACAGGATCTAAATAATTTATATCACGGCAGAAACAAAATCATATTTTAAGATGAAATATGAAAGATTCGTAAAAGAACACCATGATATATGGAAATAAGCATATGTGCGGCAATATAGAAATTAAAAAGATTAAAAATTTTATAGCCATACATAAAATATGCGCCCAAAACAAATCTGTCAATTTTGACACGGATGTGTATATTAAAATAGAAATAAAATATATTATATTATTGATAGATTATATAATAATATTAATATTAAGAATCCTAAATCCTATTCTCTTTGCATTAGCCCCTCCCCTCCACTCAAGTTCGCATTCTTCTAGAACCAGAACCAAAACCGAGTATAATTCATCAAGCAGAAAAAATGTATCCACACGATGACGGTGAATCATCTTGTCTCTGTCAACAATGTACTGTGGACTTATATAGTTCTATTGGCTCCGTTTGGATGCAAGAAGAAGAAGGAGGAAGAAGGAAGAAAGAAAGAAAAAAAAATTATAAACAATTCAAACTCTTCACAAAGTTACACACTTGTCAATACTTCTTCCCTTCTTCCCGCACCTATCCAAACGGAGCCTTGAGAAAACACGCTTGCAGTTTATTCGTACCTCTTTTCAAAACAACAACAGTGGAAATGACCAAAAAAAAAAAATAGAAAACATCAGATTTATTATGCAGCGTGTATCGAACAGTCGACGTTGCCCAACTATAATTAAAGATAATGGCACACGGTCTATTACTGACACAAAGAGAGCTGCATACAATGGCGTGACATTTGTGCTTATTCGTGCTTTTGGGATTTTTGCTTTAATCTTCTTTGTTTGTTTTTATTGTTGGTTGAAATTGTTTTAGGTTTGTTAGTTTCAATTGTATTGGTACTTAAATTTATACTACTTATTAAAGCACCCTCAACAAAGTCAGCGAGGGTTGCTACTGATCCATTGCGGATGGGCTTGTCTATTAGGAGCGGCCGTGATTTTCTTTTTTTCTGGAATGAATAATTATACGTTAATTTCAGACAATTATGTGTTCAATAACACAGTAATTAGTTGTATTGTACAATTGGAATAAATAATGAATTAAACATAAAATTGCGGAGAAGTCTTATAATTTTAAAAAAAGGGAAAATTTTGTTCTTTGAGCTTTAATTTATTTGTTATTTTACAAGCCTCTTTCATATTATTAATTTTTTTTAAAAGATACTTATATTGGTCGAATTACTGTATAATTGTTTCGAATTTACTATACTAAAAATTAAAATATTTTTTCATTTAAAAAATTGTCCAATGTAATTATTTTAATTATAACTTGATTTATATTTTTTTTTCACATTATGACACCTGAAGGTATCTTGCAAAAAATTAAGATTTCATTTGACAATAAAAGTCCTTATTAGATTATGTGTAGCACAATTCTTTAAGAACAAAAAAATTTCATATAAAAAGAATATATATCGAACTTAAATGTCTTGGTCAGTTTTATGTAAGAATCAATGATTTATTTTAAGTTATATTGTCTTTCATAAAACTTCCATACAATTATAAAAATTGTCCCCACATTAAGCGGGCACTGCTTGTGGTCTTTATAAAGTCTTCAAGTGTTTCGTGCTTTTTCGAGACGTTTGACCTGCCTAACTAGAGGCAAATATTCGAAGAGAAATTCCTTCACAAGCCATTAAATTTAGAGACTCGAGAGTACTCAAAACCTATTAATTTGTTTGTTCAACAATGTACAATCTTAATTATTGGATCTTTCATGAGCTCCATTTCATTTCATGGGAAAAAACACTAAAGGTCTTGTTTGGATGGTATGAAAATAAAGAAGAATATCTTCTTCTTAGGAATAGTTTCTTCCTAGATATCTAAATAAGTTATGAATAAAGAAAAAAATAGATTTTTCTTAGAAATAATTTCTTCCTAGAAATAACTTCTTCAAACAATTATAGTATCATTTACAAAATTCAGCTCCTAACCCAGGCCTGTGTATTTTTTTTTAGATAAATTGGAGGTCTAAGCCACCCAATTTATTTTTAAATTAAATGTCCATGAAAGACCTCCAACCGAGTTTCGAACATGCGACCTTTCACTTAAAGAGTCAAAGTGCATTGCTCTTTGTTACTAGACCAAGAACTAGTTCTCAGACCCGTGTATTTATATGCATGGCATTTCACATAGATCAAGAGGGATCATGACATCCATCTATTTATTTCTAGTTACAAAACTATTTTGTCCGACTACATGGGAATGAGACAAATATGATTATGAAACCGGCGGGGGTACTTGTATGAATATTGAAGATAAGACCAAAATTTCATTTAGATTTGTGTAGCATTCACATGGCATTGACTGATGGAAATGTGGATATCGCTTGTAATGGATAACCCAAAATTTAGGGACGACAGTTCTGGAAGCTCCTCATTTTTATACACTCGAAACAGCCACAACAGATATTTATATATTTATACAGGTGACGATTTCAATTTTGTGCACTTGTGCGTCTGCAAACTTGTACCAGTAGAATAATGATGTACCAATACGGCAGTATACTGATCGTTCGAAGGTCTTATAATACGAATGCCAATATAATGTAAACTTATGAGAAACCATGTTTGCTATTTATATATTTATAATGATGTACCAAGTTGTTTTTATGCTTAAAATTTGTAGGCGTCATTAAGGATAACAATTTTTCAGTATGTCGATCATTCTGTATTATTTGTTCATCGGACAGAAGACTCAATCAAAAATTGAAACTGAAAAAGCTAAAATTAGTGGGGTGCAATATTTCACTTTATGACTAGGCAGAAAATTTTTGTGATAAAAAAATATAAATTTTCAATCTACAGAGCCTTATAATAAGTTCTTTCTCAAATAAATCATCTTTATTTCTGGTCGTTAATTAGGATCAATACTCAAAACGGTATCTGACTTAAATAATGGTAAGTTCTGTGCTTGATACACTTGGTAAATTGTTTAATAAAATATTATAATGAAATTTGAACATAACATTAATGACGGTTTTTCAATAATTGTAGATTTCTTTGCTATTGTAATGAAATAATATTGTCGATATTTTCTTAATATATAAATTTATATATAGATATATATATCCTCAATCCTCACTAGCTACTACACAAGTTATTTTGCTATAGTAAAGTATGATAAATTTTGTGGATATCCACTACAGAAACTGAACGCCCCTTCTCTTTCCTTTTTTATAATGAAATCCCGTACGATTACCTGTAGCTGTTTTATTTTTTATTATTATTTTTTCTTTGTAGAATGCCCGTTTTGTGGGCGAGTAGTATTTTTTTTAGAAGAATGCCCGTTTTATTATTTATTATTATTTTTTCTTTGTAGAATGCCCGTTTTGTGGGCGAGTAGTATTTTTTTTAGAAGAATGCCCGTTTTATTATTTTTTATTATTTTTTCTTTGTAGAATGCCCGTTTTGTGGGCGAATAGTTGGTGCGTTGTTGTGGGATTTTTCAGCTTTATTTCTTCTACGGCCTCATCCGTGGGGCATTCCGTGGAGCTATTAGAATAAGATGACGTCATGTTCAATGCCTGTTATTTTGTTTTCATTTCCATTCTGTTAATTAGTTGGTAGAACCGTACAAGTTGTCTTACTGTTAAGAACCAAAAAGGCATATTATTTTCTTATGATAGATTAGTACTCAAAGTTTCTAACTTATTTTCAAATTAAGTATCTGTAAAAAATTCCAACCTTATTTCAAACCTACTACCTAGCGCAGTTGCGCTCAAGTCTTATTATTTGTTAATGACTTATGATGAAAAAAGATTTGCTATTACTCGTCAATTTAGTAGATTTTTTTTTCTAGAAAAATGAGCTAATATAATGGCTAAACAGTAAAATTCTGTTAAACTTTGTATAGACGTGAAAGTCAATTTTTGAATCCGTTTCAATTTTGAAGCATTAGTTGATTTTGATAGCCTATTCTCTCAAATTTAGTTGGGGTTTTGTGGGACGTGAATTAACAAAATAGTGAAATTTCGGAAAATTTTGAGAGGTGTATAGGTAAATCTTGAATTTTACCAATATTGTAAAAAAAATCTAGCTAGTGGATGTGCTTTATCATCTATAATGGACAATTTAGTTAACATAATCCGAAACGAAGCTAGAACATTGAAATTGAAGCTGGGACAGGCAATTAACTAGTAGAGTATAATTTTGATTATTATGCGGGGAGAGGTTCAAAGAGTAATTATAAATATAGTATTTTCGAATACCTTTTGTCTCCTCCCTCCAAATTCAAGAATTGACACATCGTTAATTAATTGAGTTCTGGTGTTCTGCCAACAAGAATTTCAAGCTGCTGCTTATTAATTACTTAAATTTATTTTAAAAAACGTGTTGTGTGTGTGTGTTGGGGGGAGGGGGGGGGGGTAATATAACAATTAGACCCCAAAACTTCTGTAATATTTGAAGATTTGTGAAATTTAGGACTCTAAAATTATTAAAATATTTTTTCAGAATGTATCACCACACCACATAGTGTCATACCTACAGAGTACAGACAGACATCCTAGTCACATGTATCCTACTTACCATAAACAGAAATATTGCAAGATTTTCTCCTTAATATATACCACTGCCGTTACTTTGCTCTCCCTTAAAACCAAACGCTCACATCCGCTCTTTCCTTATAGCAAACATTGTGTGTTTGTTTGTTCTGTCAAGTAACTAAAGCTAGCCTAATTAATTCCTTTAACTCAAAAGAGTGCCGCACCTACGTACATGGTTTCTCATAACTTGATTTGGACCACCATCTCTAGCCTTCTCGCCATAACCGCTGTGTTTGCTTCTGTAACTGCTCATGATTCGAACCGGCGGTTGCGATCCGTCACAAACAACAACATCCACTTAACTGCACGGTCGTTGATAGAAAATGCCGGGCTGTGTGCGTCATTAGTGACCCCTTTTGGATACAAGTGCGAAGAGCACGAGGTGACAAGCGGAACTTTAGTTTCTAATTATTACACATGTTCTTTTCCCAAAAGATATATGGAAAATTTTTATCATTCGAAATATTGATTGAGCCATGAAGTTTTTATGTAATTATTAAAGGTTACAACACAAGATGGGTATATTTTGAGTTTGCAACGGATTCCTGAAGGACCAAATGGTGGCAGTGGAGGTGAGAAGAAGCAGCCGGTGTTTTTGCAACATGGGGTCCTCATGGTACTATTTTGGTTTGAATTTTCAGTTGAGATTAGCATTTCTTCATATGATACTGAGAAGAGTTGTATAATAATACAGAATTAGTTTTGCCAACTGCTAGTATAAATAGAATTAGCCTCAACATCGCTTTTAGGTTAGATGGAGAAAAATTGATATGAGAAATCCTAATATGGCTCTTTCACTTGTTAAGAACTAATGAAGTAGAAATTAATCATGTGATGCGGTCAGAGGCTGCCCTCATGCAGCTGATCAGTAGAATTGATGGAATTTACATTTGGTAGGAATTAAGGAAGCCCGACAATTTTTATTGGCCCAACCCTGCAAATTTGATCTCGCACTGTAAAGTGGCATCTCAGATGATCAAATTCTGCTATGGCAAATGATATTTGCACACAGTTGGCTTCAACAAAGATAACATATAACTTTCCTTTGAAGATGAGATGGGAGTTAAACCTTCCAACTTATTTCGAAATTAAATGTCACAGATGACCCTCTAGCCGGGTTGCGAGCCCAAGACCACCACTAGAGATGGTTTTCGAAATTAAATAACATATAACTTATTTCAATTAAGCAAGAAAGCAACCCTAATGGCCAAATTATATTGTAGGATGGGATAACATGGTTGCTAAATCCTCCTCAACAATCCTTAGCATTTATTTTGGCGGATAAAGGTTTTGATGTGTGGATTGCCAACACAAGAGGCACAAGATGGAGCAATCGCCATGTCAAGCTCACGATTACTCAGCCGGTTATTAAATCACTATTAGTTTGGAAAATATTTCCAAAATTGTTGCAAAATAACCATTTCTATAAGTATATATAGTATAATCGAATTTTGAAATGTATGCTTGATTTATGGAAACTTGCTCTGCTTCGTATTTTCAATTTAATTTCAACTTTTGAACAAAGAGAACTGACAAAAGTTCTTTTATATGTAGGATTATTGGGAATGGTCTTGGGATGAACTAGCGACACAAGATCTTCCTGCCAGTTTAGATTTTGTATACCGCCTCACTGGTCAGAAGATGCATTTTGTTGGTCATTCCATGGTAAAGCTGAAAAGAAAAAAATGGATTTCATCTTTATTTCTATCTTCATGTTTCGTGACAATTTTTTTTTTTTTTCATTCGTGGTAATTCCAGCCGCAATTTTTCTCTACAGTATAACTCCTCAGATGTTTCATGACAATTTTTTTTACTTGTTCTGAAGGGCTGAATGTGATTTTTCGTCCTTTTGGTGTTAAATGTTGAAATAATATTATTTGATTAATCATTTGATTGTTTTACGACCTAATTAATTAGAAGTTATGTATGAAATGTTACAGGGGACACTGATAGCATTAGCATCTTTCTCAGAAGGGAGATTGGTTGATAAGCTAAAATCTGCGTCTCTTCTAAGCCCAGTTGCCTACTTGGCCCATATGAGCACCCCTATTGGCATTTTTTGTGCAAAAGCCTTTGTGGGAGAGGTGTTTTTGTGCCATTTCTTTTTCTTTTCTTTTCTATTTATTTTACAAAACGTATATATATGCAACTGTTATTGATCCATAATCTCTTGAAATCTAATTAGGTCGTTACCGATTTGCTTGGCGTCGCTGAGTTTAACCCCAAAGCGTACGTAAATTAAGTTGATCTCAAGCTTAATTTAGGCTAAATTTGTTTTCAGTATCGTTCAAACTGCAATAAAAAGGCATGAATTTACTTTCACTTTTGTTCTTTCTGTTCAGGGAGATTGTAACGAACTTCTTAAAGACTATTTGCCATGGACCTTTGAATTGCTATGAACTCATGGAATCATACACTGGTAGTTGAATTTTAACATGCTCTGTTTTGGCATGCGTATTTAATTGCTACTTCCAATATGATGATTTGAAAATTTGCACTTGATAGGTGACAATTGCTGCCTAAATGCATCCGGTATACAGAAGTTCCTGAAGTATGAACCACAGCCTACTTCTACCAGGACTATGGTCCATTTGGCTCAAAGTAAGTTATCGAGTTTTGTACCTTTAAAACTTTTTGAATAATCTCTAATCTCAATCGATGTATAAATTGATGGAATTGAATGGAGTGGTACAACAGTATTTAGGGTAGGGGTGTTAGCAAAATACAACTTCAGTGAGGAAGAGAACATGAAGCGCTACGGTCAGAGCACACCACCGGTATACAAGCTCCCTAGCATACCGAGGAGCCTGCCGTTGTTCATAAGCTATGGGGGGCAAGACTCACTAGCTGATTCATCCGATGTCGCTCTTCTCCTAAATGATCTCAAGTAAGACTGTTACAATACATCTAATAATTAATTAATTTGATGATTGGCAAGTGACAATATTGATAATTAAATACTGATTTCCATTTTAATAATTGCTCAAGAAGATGTATTATTTTGATTAGGTTGCATGACCGTGATAAACTGACAGTGCACTTTGTAAAAGATTATGCACATGCCGATTTTGTCATGGGGGTCTCAGCAAAGCAGGTTGTCTACAATTCGCTGATTGCGTTCTTGGATCGCAACTAAAAGTTGTCCCACTGTACTTCTCCTTTGTTTGGTGTTGTGTTGATTTTCTAATATATATATATACTTTGAGGAGGTCACTTAATAAAGGAAGCAAAGTTTTATTGTACATACAATACAGAGAGGAAACGAGGACTTGAAGCAGTAGGGACTTGCGTGTATATCTTTTACTGTATCTGAATGTATCATATCCCAATTACCCAAAGATAATAAATATTACGTACCTTGAAACATCAGGCTAATTTAGACCACGTCTAAACAGTTATTTGGTTTGTACAATGTCCTTCGCATTTCATTTGTATAGGAACAGGGACAGCAAATACGGACCAAACAAACAGCCTTAGTGTGAAGTTGCCTGATTCTCTTAAAACTTAACTTTGTTAGTAATAAAATTTGTTCAAAAAAATTGAAATATAAAAGAACTCTCACCTATTCCAGGAGGGCCAGGCCATTGAATATTGAAGCAATCTCCTTGGTTTTTTAAATTGGGTATTAAGGATTTGGGATTTGCCAAAAAATGACAGAGCAAATTAATTGCCCCTCTACGCAAATTAAGGATTTGGGATTTGGTTCTTCGAGGCCCAAATCAGGAGCTTATAAAGCCCAACTTAGTCTAACAAACATTGTTCCCATTTTTTTGGAATACAGCTAGGGATGCATAACGTGGAAAACGACCACGAAAATGGTCATTTTCGTTAACCGTTGCACTGATGCACGAAATTTTTGTATTTATTGCGTTGATTGTTGTATCCGTTTAACACATGTTGCGTTGATCGTTTCGTTGATGGAAACGATCAAAACGGTTATAACCGTTTTTGACTACCTAACTGTTTTGCATTTTTATTAAGATGCAAGAAAATAAACTATTCTGCATTTTATATGAAACAGAGATAAGAGAAATGATAGGTTAGGCCACACGGGAAAGGGGGAGGAGGCACCATCATCACCTCTCGCTCTCAACGGTGATTGTACTGGGTGGTGCAGAGGCGAGAAAGATAGATGTGACTGTGTTCGGCGGAGAAATGACGGAGCGAGCTGCAAAAATCTAATTTTACTCGTTTCTCCGCTGAGATCCTCTGCAATCTAATAATAAAACCATGAAAATTTTTTTTGACGAAATGCGCGAAATAAACGACCACGAAACATACCAGTTTCACTAATTGTTCCGTTCTGAGACGAAACAATATTTCTATTTGCGTTAGTTGTTCCGTTCCTTAAACGAAACTGAAATCCTTATCTGTTACCGTTCAGTTCCGGACGAAACGAAACGAAAGAATGATTGAAACGGCTACCGTTTTCAGCCCTAAATACAGCCATACAGGCAACGTCTACACTCAGGTCCCACTCCGTAGGACCGTATATCTATGCAAGTCGGATCCTCTGGTCGTTTTTTACAAACGACCACCTGGTCGTTTTCGATCTGGACCGTCTGATTTAATTTCAACGGTTAACATTTTTTCGGGCCTATCAATCGTGGTACTAGCACGGGGCATCCATAGCCATTAAGATTAAATCAGACGGCCCAGATCTAAAACGACCAGGTGGTCTGCCGACCAGAGGATCTGGTTCCTATATCTATGGGTGGTGCAACAGACAATCCAGAATTTCCTCATGGTAGCATTTGCAGTTGGATCCTCCGTGAAACTTCCTTAGTTCCTTCTACTTTTACTCTTTATACTCATTATTATTAAATTAATCAATAAATTTTAAAATGCATACAGCTAGCCAATTTAGGAACGAGGATGCTTCAGACTAACCACCAAAGTGGTAACATAATATAAAGTTCATTTTCGTAGAAGCTTTTCTTTTTTTTCTTTTTCTTTTTTTTTTGCATGCGGAACAACATTAATTAAGTTCAACCTGTTGACTCAACAATTCGGAGACGTGCCAATTTTTCTTTCCTTTTTTTTTTTAAAAAAAAAAATTGTATCCTTGAGCAGTTGAGCTATACTTGGCTTTGTAAAATAATAAGAACGATAACATATTCTCATTTTCTTTCTATAAAAGAATCATCGCTAGCTATACATAGGGCAATGGGTCCATTAGTTGTTTCCTGCCTAGTGGAAATAAACAAATTAAATGAGGAATTGGAATTTTAATAGTCAGTAATGGGCTTGCTAGTGATGTGCGAAAACCTCATGGTGAATTTTCATTGCAAGTGCTAAGAGTATCTTTAATTCTTTACCCCTTTGATTGCAAAAAATAAATGCTAATTTTAGTATATCAATAGATCCCACAATTGAAACTGCAGGAATTGAGATGCTATAATTGAGAAATAATTACTAAAATTATTTATGTGGCAAAAAAAAAAAGCAAACTTTTGTAATTACAGATAAAAGGATCCTCTACAAAAAAAAAAAAAAAAAATCCACGAAAGCTGCTGGTCCCATCCCCTCACTGTTATATAACAGTTTGCAATATCAAAGAATTCAAGCGGAATCATGTTTTTTAATTACCGAATCCGCCAACCTAAGTTGAATTCCTTGCTGGCTTTTCCATGTTTATACTTGTCGCAATTTTCTATACACTATACTTATTTTATTCATCAAGATTATTTATTGGGCCGCCTGATGACTCGCCTGCAGGCTGCAGCCAGTAGGAACTCTACTGTATCAGCGTGAGAAAACAACATTTGTCCGTTCTTAATTCATACTTATTAGTCAAATATTCAGCCACATAACAGTATAAGACTTAACAAATTCCCTTCTTTTTGGATGCGTTTGGATATAGGAAGAAAGAAGAAGAAGAAGGAAGAAAGAAGAAAAAAAATTATAAACAATCTAAACTCTTCACAAAGTTACACACTTTCCAATACTTCTTCCCTTCTTCCCACACCTATCCAAACAGAACCTTTGTCTAGATAATGCAAGAAATCTTGTCATTTCTCTGTTTATCCTCGGCTTTTCACGCAGATAAACCAAAAAGAAATCTCTATACTTTCACACACACCTTACGATTTGAAACCTCGTCTTTTTATAATGTTTTTCATGCTCATGTATACAAAAATAATAAAACAAAAGGATATGTTCAATGCAGAAAATGACGGACAACTACGATTGGAATGAAACAATGTATGCACATATATAAAAGATATCTAAGATAGATATGAATCAAATGAGTAGGTACTAGAAAGTAGAGACATTGATCTTGGATTTCAATTTATACGTTGCAATCGATCGAACTTGATTACCTGCATCTGAGCGAATCATAATTCCAACCTTAGTGTGCGCTATTATATGAGAGTTAAGGCATGAGGATTGCCCCCAAATGAGATGCATATGTTGCGCAAGGAGTCCAAGAACTGGTTTTAATTTAACGAGAGAAAATAAATAAATAAAATTTAAAAATAAGTTCTATAAATCTACAGCATAAAAAAAATAAAGATGAAATTTCCTTTGACAAAACAACACTCTACATACATAGAAGAAAGGTCATCTAATGACTTCTTCTATATTATTCTTCAGAAAATTTCACCATATCCTCTTGCACGGTTTTTATTTATTTATTATATCATACAACTTAATTACCTCGTACATTAATACATTTCTTTTTGATTAGGCTAACAATACATACATCTCATAGGCCATATCTTTAGACCATTAAATTCTGTCTCAAATACTTGGCAAACATGATGGTCTTAAACAAGATAAGTGATAGCATGCGTGCACGAATTTTGTACATTATCATCTTACACAACCCGGTTGCCAAACCTCTAATATCTCACAACTCTATTCCCTGACTAGCACCATTTGGTGAAACAAGATCCATTGGAGGTGCAAAAATTGGCACTGGCATTTTGGAAGGAAGAGCGGGCAATGGAGATTCAAATTGTAAAACATTCAGTGCTTTCCTGATACATGGTCGTACGTCAGGATTCGGGTGGGTGCACCACAACCCGACAACTATCAAGCACTCCATTTGCTGTGTTTCAAAATCACCACCAAGCTTTCTGTCGGCTGCTTCAAGGATCACATTATTGCCGTATAATTCCCATACCCAGTGAACCAGTCTGAGTCTGCCTGGCTCTGCTTCTGGCATTATTGGCCTCCTTCCAGAGGCTATTTCTAGCAGGACAATACCGAAGCTATACACATCTGATTCGGTGCTAGTTTTTCCAGTGATGAAACACTCTGGGGCTAGATAACCAATGGTACCAGCTGGAAGTGTCGTCTGCATACCTCCATGATTAATAAGCCTTGCCAGGCCAAAATCGCCCAATTTAGCATTGAATGATGAATCTAGCATTATATTACTGGGTTTGATATCCCTATGCACAACACATTGGTCCCACTCCCTGTGCAGATAGAGGAGAGCAGAGCCCAGCCCAAGTGCAATCTGGTACCGTACCGGCCATTTGAGTATGCTTTTGGCACTATAAAGATGGGTGTCAAGGCTACCATTTGGCATGTATTCATAAACAAGTAGTAGATCTTGATAATAATGGCACCAGCCAACAAGCTGCACAAGGTTTCTATGCCTCAACCGGCTTACAATCTTAACTTCAGATTTGTACTCCTTTATTCCTTGATTTGAGTACCTAGAGAGTCTTTTAATTGCAACATGAATATTCAAACAGTTCAAAAAACCTTTATAAACCGATCCAAATGCACCTTGTCCAAGTTTCTCCTCCTTGAAATTCTTAGTTGCAACGAGCAATTCTTCATACTGAAATCTTTTAGGTCCAATTCCTTTCTCCAATTCATCATCAATTTCCATCTCCTTGTAAGGGACGTTGCTCATCCCCATTCCCCTTTTGGCAGCCATATTCCACCAAATAAGGAAAACCAATGCCATCACAAATACAATAAATGCACCAAAAGACAATCCTATACCAAGCTCAAGCTTCAATTTAAGGGACTTAGAGCTTGAAGTGTTCGGTGGTTGAAGAGTTGAATGGAAGTACCAATTAAGAATTTGATGTAGCTCGATGGCACTACCAGTAGCAGCAGAGAAGCCGACAGTCACCTCAGAAGGCAAGAAACTTCTAAGGTCAATGCCTTTAGCAAGACTATAATTACCAAATTCTGGATTATCTTTTGAGTATACAAGAACCCTCAATAACTTTGCACGACCATCATAACTTATTGTGCAAGTAATCTTAATGCCCGTATTGATCCTGGAAGTGAAGTTTTTGTAGATTGTTGAGTTGATTGTGTTAACATCAATTCCAAAATGGTTATTACTTGGGTCCCAGTGGTTCTTAAAACTATCAAATTCCACAGCTACAGTGCCACTTTCTATAGTTGTATTCAAAGTATTGCAATTAGGAATAAGACCAAGACAACCTCCGGCAGACCGTCTATGTAATTGAGATGGATATGGAGAGAGGAAGAAAGCTAACCCATCTCCATTGTGATGATCAATAGTACCTTGGAAAATTGCAAATGTGAAACTGGTTGTGAAGTTTGTTATTTCACCGGTCGAGGAATCCCATAGCATGACTCGTTGGTTGTATGTCATGCGGCCTTGGCTGTAATCAAGGCTTCCATTGGCAGTGTCACGAGAGAGGTTTATGACATGACCATTGAAAAATGCATCGCCCTCAAATCGGAGGTTTGCTTGGTCAAAACTTGCATCTGAAAAGTTGTATTGGAAGATTAAAGATGCTGCACTGGGTAGAGCTGCAATAGATAGTGAAGTGAAGCAGCAACATGAGAAAAGAAGCCAAGAAAGCATTGTGAGTATGACTTCTTTTATTTGAGAATTGAGAAATGAGTGATGCTTAATTTGTGAACTTATGCCTGAATGCATTTCAATTTACAAGAGCTAAGCTGTCATAGTGTCGAGCTTATTGACAACTAAAGGGAAAAGAGTGAGTACTTTCATGTGTGAAAACCAGATTTAAAATAGAAACCTTGACTTATTTGTACGACAAACACAAAAATTGTGTCGTTGTGGCGTAGTTCTAAGGACTTGACTTTTTCACCTGATGGGTCTTGTGAAAATGGAGGGAAAAAGGAGAGTAATTTCAGTAGATTAGATAAAGAAAAATTAAAGATTGTGGGTCCTTGATACTAATTAATAAACTGCATTTATAATATATTGCTTTGTCGTCATCTTACAAGGAGGTACATCACGAATGTTTGTATGGGATTTACTTAGCAGGTGTAACAGTCCTAACTAAACTCAACGGCTATTTTAAGAAATTGATTATTCCCCCATTGCACCCACTGGAATGGTTATACTCCTTAAAATCAAGGGTTCTGATTTGATCTTGCAATAATTGAGTTTTTTTTTTTCGGAAAGCGAAGTAAATGCTAAAAGAAACAGAAATGAAAAACCTAATATGAATGTTTAGCTAGCAGCTAAAACCGAAAGTCATGCAAATTAAACAAAATTACAGCAAAATAACAAAGTACAAAACAAATGAAAAATAAAAAAAAATATTGAACAACCTCAAGTGTCGAGTAAATATAAAATAAGTAAAAGATCGAGTATGCGTTGCCTTGAGTTAATTAAGTTCCTCCCACTTCTTTCAACATCTGTAAAACCATATCTAGTGTCAGCTTTTTTTCTTACCCTTAAATATTCTTGAGGGTCTCTCCAAATTTCAAAACATAACCGCCATTTTTTTTCCCTACACACTTTGTACTAGCAAAGTCTAGGATGAAGGCACAAAATGCATGCCTTTTGGGGTAGTTAATTTGACAAAAAGAAAATTAAAAGCTTTGTCTTATAGAGGCAGCTAACTACAGTGTTAAAACGCTTTGGGGAACCCTCGGGCGGTGGGGCCTCGGCTAATGAATCCTTTGATCTTGCATAGGGTGTCAACGGCAGCCGTTTCATCGTTATGCCGTCACGTTACCGGTAAGTGGAACGGTAAATAACAGCGAAAATTGTGACATTTCGATAATGGAACGGCAAACGAAATGGATAGTGGAACGGAATAATACATGGCGTTTATTAAAATCGTGTATTTTGTACATGTCGTTTAACGAAACGGTAAATGGAACGGCAAACAGAACGCAGAAATTGTGCCGTTTCGTTAGTGGCACGGCAAACGGAACACCCTGTTCCGTTGCCACTTACCACGTTATATAGACACCCCTAATCTTGCATGACATTTTTTTTATATAATAAAGCATGAATGCGGATTAATTGTTAGAAATTAAATTAATAGGATAATTAAGATATAGAAATAGTTGAATATAGAAGTATGCATGTCTCCATTCATTTTCTCTAACACGCCACTTAGCAAGGAATTTTTGTAAAATCCCGAATCATGATAGGAGGATTTTTCATGATCCCTGAGTCATTAATCGACAGATTTCAATTGTCCTAAAGTGAGTTTTTATTTTTATTAAAAAAAGTTATGAATTTAAAAAATTCATAGCTTGAAAAGAAGAAGATTTAAATCTTATAACATTGAATGAACGGAATTTTAAACCCCTATTTTGAAAAGAAATGGTTACGGAACGGGATTATCTTTCCAGTCTATCTCATATTTTGAAATTGAACTGTTAATCGTGTAACAATTAATATATGTTCGACTTCCATTAAATAAAAAGAAGTCGGCAAAATAGTCTAGAAATTTGGAAATTGATTACTGTCATCGTGCTTTGTGTCATGGCTGCCATCGCGATAAGAGCAGCGCTCTATCCCCTCTACTCACCCAATGAGTATTTTTTGTTCATTTCGTTATTATAATTGTTTAATTTATTAGGTACAAATGTTCACTTTGTAGTAGAATTGTTCACTGTTTTACAAGTGTTCGTTATGTTCAATTGTTCACTATGTTCATTTTGATTTTTTTTTTTTTGCCAAAAAGTTCAATTGGGTCAATGTAAATGTTCAGTTAATTGAGTATAACTGTTCAGTTAGTTGCAACAGAAAATATAAATGTTATGAGCAAACATGTTTATTTTATTAAGTATAAATGTTTAGTTTAGTAAGTATGAATGTTCAATTTAATAAGTATAAATATTATGTTATTTACATATAAATGTTCAGTTATTTTCAACAGAAATATAATTTCTATAAGAAAAAAAACCAAGTGAAAGGGTCCCGAACCGGACAAAAAACACATGAAAAAAATTAGCGCACCTCTTGACCCACGCCCGACTCTGATTCTAACGCGATTTTAACGCATTTAACTGAACACTTCTTATTATTAAGCTGAATACTTCTTATTATTAAACTGAATATTTGTAACATACAACAACGATGGCAGAGATGATTTATTTAGCGATGACAGTTATAATAGCAGTAGAAATTTCTGCTCTGCATTTGCAGAATTGCAGGCTTTGACGAATAAAGAGTAATTGAGAACTGTAGGACAGCTAAAATTTTGAATTCTACCCTGGATTTTACTCGATCGGCCCAAGAATAAGTTTAGTCTCAAGAAAATAAGTTGAGGCCCAAGGTCTCAAGAAATTCGGAAATCATTACCGTCATCTATTTTCTTTCGACTAACGAAATCAAGCGATCAGACTTGATGATAGTGCGCCTCTACTCTAGGACTGTTAATGGTATCCTTTTAACCGTTTATTTTATCCGTATCGTATTCGATAAGACGGGTATGGGTATGATTTTATTTTCGTTAAGTTATCGGGTATGAGTGTGGATAAAAAAAATTTGTTAATTTATTGGATAAGGATATGGATAAGACTATTTTGTATTCGTTAATTACCCGTACCGTTAATCTTTATCATAACAAAAAAAATATTATTGTAAAGTTCAATTAATACGTTAATAACAAACTAAGATCCGAAAGATATATTTGTAAGATTCAATTGATATGTTAATAATTAAACTAGGCAATTAAATTATAAGATTTGATTGAAATAATAATACGTTAAATTGGAAAGATATAATGGTAAGACTCAACTGATATGTTAATTATATATTTTTTTCATTTAGGCGCTATATTTAAAAAATAATAAACATTTTCAGAAGATTCTTTCTTCTCAGTTGTCATTTGAGAAAATATTGTATAATTAGTAATTAATTATGTAATTTTTTTGTGACAATTGACATGAGAAGATATAGTAAAATTTTATTATATTTAAAGTATTATTCAATGTTGCACTTTATTAATATATTTATCTTATAATATTTATTTATTTCTATTGTATAATATTTTTTCATTGAGTTATTAAGATTATTACCCATTTTCTACTGTTACCCTACCCTTACCGTTAATTCTTAACGGGTAAGGGTAGGGTACGGGTAAAGTCAAATTTTAACGGGTAAGGATAGGGTATGGCCGTATGGGTAAAGAAAATTTTAATGGGTACGGATATAAAAATTGTCTCTACCGTATCGTACCCTACCCATTGACAGTCCTACTCTCCTCACCTCGCACGTCTCCTCTCTCCTCGCCTCATAATGAAATATTTGTGCTCTTAAATTTATATCCTAATATATCTAAATTCAGTCGCAAGCGTACGACAATCGTTTAAATATTTCAGGATCCAACCACAAGGACGATTTTATAATAATTAAGTTCTAATTCAATTTAATTTATTAAATTTAAAGGTTTACAAAAAAGAATACTTGGTGACAGATCAAAACAATTAACAATTGTAATTAAAATAAAATCCTAAGTTAATAGTTTACAAAATTAAATAGGTATAAACAACTAATTAATTGGACTTAGGGGTTTTGGTAAGTTAATACTTCAGTTTGCTCCAATTTCAGCGGTTCGCTAACTCTCGTAGCAGCCTACTAAACATAACTCATGTCGCTAACTTAATAGTTGGTTGTTGGTTCTCTTGCTGGCACAGACAACCCCGTTGGAATATACAGCGGCTCCGCTAGGGTTTGCGCAGGCTCACTTTTTTGGTTAATTGAGAAGTCTCTTTGTGTAGGGATATTGGCTTAATTAAGGTTCCTAGATCAAACTCTGGTTTCAGGTCTAGTTACCAATTAATTAACTTAATTTTTCTCGTATAGAACCTAGATTTCTATTCTCGTTTCTTGCTCTAGTTTCTATAAGTTTACATCTTTCTAACCTACGATTTCCTAGACTTTCGCCTTTGGAAAGGACTTAAACTCTCGTTTCTTAGTCCTGATTTAACCCCTCGGTATCAACCTTCGTCTTAGTAACAATTATGTCAAATAATCTAAGTTTGGTTTGGACTTAATTACCTAACAATCAAGTAAGGCCTATACTTGACGGTGTAAACAAACTAACCTAGAAAATTCATGCACAATAATATGTAGTATATAATACGTGAGTACCTAATAATTAAAGTCGATTGTATGTCATAATCAACTATAATATGGGAGTATATATATTGTAAGATTACATCATTATACAACATAAGAGAGTATTTATTTTGCACTAATAGAGTATTTATAGTTGACAATGAAGTATATTAAGAAAACAATGTGAAAGAACAGAGAATGTAATATCAGAATGAGAGTGCTTGAGGAGGTCTGAGTGTGGGAAAGGAGAGACTAGATAGAAGGCAGCCTGGAAGAGGAAGGGAGAGGCGCTAATAGGGAAGGGGAAAGGAGCAGGCGGGAGAAAATGGATACGCTAATAGAGAAGGGAGACGAGGGAAAGGTAGAGGAAGAGGCGCAAGCGGGCGCGCGAGTGAGAGTGTCAGAAGAAGTGTTGTTTCTGTGTTTGATTTTTTTTTTTATATATTTTTAGTAGTTTTATTGCTTGCTTGCCTTGCCTTAGTGTTTGATTGCACTTATCAGTCCCGATTTTCTTTTGACATCATGTCATCACTCTCTTCAGGCTTTGAATCTAATCTAAGCCCAACAATCAATCGCTTCTCTCTACCCTTTCGCTTTGTCTATGCTCCAACCCTCTCCTCTCCTCTTCTCCCATTCAGTTTCCCCCTTCCGTCCCCTCCCCCCACCCCCACCCCCTCTCTCGCCTTTTTCTGTTCTCACATCTTACTTTTCTCTCTATTTCTCCTCCTTGCCTCTATCAAGTTTCTTCTCTCCTCCTATTCTATTTCTTTCTCCATGTCACAAGACTATTGTTTCTTTTTTTTTTATCCCAGCATTTCTCATCTTAATATTCTTTGTAAGAGAGTAAGTAATAAGAATCAAAGGAAACTTATATTCATAAGGGAGTAAATAATTAAATATATATGAGTAACTGATAAGAACAAAATAGTGCCTAATAAGTTTAAATACGTAGTTAATTAAAATGAGTAAATAGTATTTCATAAGGAAGTAAATAATTAAGTATAAGAGAGTATAAAGAAGTATGTAATTACTTTAAATATGTCTTTTATTTAAGAGATAAACTATTATTTATAAAATAGTAAATAATAAAAATAAGAGAGTAACTAATATTTATAAAGGAATAAATAATAGAAGTAACTAATATAAATAAGTATTTGTTTATATATTTAGGAGTATCTATATTTTACTTTGAAAGAGGATTTATATGTCTTTTAAGAGAGTATCTTACTATATTATATTATATTATAAAAAAATACATATTTATATTTAGGGAGTATCTATATACATTAAATGAGTAATTTTACTTGAGTATCTTAAAAATTCTATGCAAATAAAAAGAGAAAATAGAGAAAAAGAGAGATGTTGTGCTCGAATCAAGAATATAAGAGGCGAGATGAGAGAGACAGAGAGAGAGAGGATACTATGGAAGAAAGAGAAAAGACGAAGGGTGGAAGGGAAATGAAGAGAGAGCGGAAAAATGGAAATCAATGAGAAGGGAACACTAACGTCAACGGTTGGGTGCTCAACGCTCATGGGCTAGCGTTCTCGTCCAAGCCCATTAATCCTATTCAGCTGGATGAAAAGATGTCAAAAGAAATCGGTTAACGCCATCAGTGAAATAGCCATCGATGGGCCAACACCCAATGCTCTCAAGTGGTCCTCTCACCCGGCTCACCTGTTGTTATAAGTGTTTGTTTTATTCGATATAAATGTTCACCTTTTGTTATAATTGTTCACTGTATGTGTTCAGTATGTTTATATTATTTTTTATTGTTTATTCAATTAATATTTTATGTTTGTTATTTTTTAATATAAGTGTTCATTTTGTTGGTATAAGTATTCATTTTTATTGTTAGAAGTTTCATTTTGTTGTTTATTGTATATGATGTTTCTGTTATTATAAGTGTTCACTTTTGTTATTATAAGTATTCATGTTATTCGTTAAATATGTTCACTTTTGTTATATAATTAGTAATTTAACAATAGCATTTCTCTAATTAGCAAAATCGGGAGTGGCATATATCTAATTATATCTGTTTTATATTATTATCTCAATTACATGAATATAAAAATTGTATAGTTTTGGCCTCATTTTGATCGCTATGTAAAAAGGGTGCAGAGTTACAATCATATCGTAACGCATATCAAAATGATGTTGCAAAGATGTAATTATTGGCACCGATTTGGCACCAAAACGTTTGGCATTGAATTCCCTCCTCTTCATAATTAACACATTTTTTAAAACCAAAAGTTATTCTACATTTGTTTTATTTCAATTGCTGGATATTATCATATTTGTCGCAAGTCAATATAAATTAATGCCCACCGAAGCTATATATAGATTATTAATTCCTAATTACCGTTTTTCTTCATATCTCTCATGAACTCCACTAGCATCTCAGTTCAAAAAGCTTCTATGAGGATGTGGGACCGTGCTAATTATAAACATCATCCAACTTTCTACTCAAAGGCGTTGTTCATGTGCTAAAAGCTTGTCTGCACTTTGAGTAAACTAACAGCCTTCACATATTAACTATTATAGTAATCATTGATAGTAATCACCAAGCTTGCTTAAAAGTTTTATTGAGCACGTCTTGACAGTATAATTTATTTCATTCTCTATAAAAATATTAACCAATCTAATTTTTAACTGAAAAAATATTTTTGTGAAATATTAATAGAGTTATCATGCTATCTCCTACTATTGCCACCTCTTTGATTTGTTGAGAAATCAAAGAACGCATGTTTCAATCAATTTTATAACGTAAACAAATACAGAAACAAATTGTCCGGCTAAAATTTAAGTGTTTGCATAATATTTTTTTAAAACATAAAGTCTATTGTTTCTAAGGATGAAACGGTAAATAATTATGGCTTGATATACCTAATATTGACAACACAAATATCAATTAAGATTTGCAATTTAATGGAATCTCCAAACTTATTATAAAATGTGAGTTAGGGGTAATCCTGATGATCAAATTTTGCATAAAATAAACAACGGGAAAATCTATCCACGACTAGCATTTCAATAATTTATACCTTTTAATTGTATCACATTCGTACTGAACAAATGAATGTTAAAATCTGAAAAAAAATCCTTGAAAAAAAATATTTTCAGCAATTAAATTATTCTGGCAATAGAAAAGTTATTAAAACGAAAAGTCCTATTGGCAGTAATAAGCAGAATTGGCCACCATCCAAGTAATAAGTAATAATATGCAAATCTTGGGACAACAATTCGTAGATGTGTAACAATTATCCAGTACTCCAGAGTCCAGAGTCCAGAGTCCAGACAAGGGTGCAAACCACAACACAAACCATTGGTGCTTCGCCTTGTACACTTGCAGCATGTTACTACAAGCAGTGGCGGATCTAGAAAAAATATCTAGGTAGATCTGACAACCTCTGTTTAAGTCTTCAGCTTCATTTTTGAGTGTTCCAATGGCAGAAAAAATTAACTGGGGCTAAAGGGAAGCTCCAAGGACTCGACGGCGTGAGGTGGGGCTCTAGCCCCACCCGCCCCGGCGAACCAGATCCTCTGGTCGTTTTTAGATCTGGGCCGTCTGATTTAATCTTAATGGCTATGGATACCCCGTGCTAGTACCACGATTGATAGGCCCGAAAAAGTGTTAACCGTTGAGATTAAATCAGACGGTCCAGATCGAAAACGACCAGAGAATCTGGACCCCCCGCCCCGGTGGTTGATCCGTCCCTGACTACAAGTGGTCCTTTCTTTTACATGCGCAAACACAGTAACTTGTTTCAAGAAGATTCTTCATTTGAACTGCCACAGGAGAACTGATACAATTATCTTGGGCACTTGGGCACTTGGCTCTTTATTTTTATTGAAAAAACACATCCGCTTTTATTAATGAGTGATGACACATCTGGCCCACTCAGACGAAGTTGGGTTTTAGTACTAGGGAAACAACAAAACCAAAACAGCATCACTGTAACAAAAGTACCACTCCACTCCACTCTCTCCTTCTACCTCTTTCCCACCTTGTTCCCAAATACCCTAATTTCTAAATCAATCGTTAAATTTCCACAAAACTTCCTCTTATTTTTTTAATAATCCGCATTTTCTTCCTGATCTTTAGTTCTATTGCTTTCGCGTTTTCCTCTTAGGAAGGTGTCACAACCTAGTTCTAATTTGTCTCTCATTTCTCCCCTCTCTGTGTTTTATCCTTTTCTCTTTGTCAAAATTTGAGAACGGTTCCCTCACTTTTAAGCAAAAAAATACAGCGTGCTTCTCAGAATCAGACACAATTTCCCCCAAATTACACAAGATTTTAGTAGGGTTTCATGGTTGGTCATCTTTAAGGGAACAAGCTGTAGAAACCAGTTCTGTTCTTATTGGAATCAAAGAAGAGAGAGAGGATGATTCAGCTACTCTTTCTGGTTCTTTTTGCGGAGGCGGCTGTGGCATTCCTAATGGCCATCAAGGTGGGCCCGCTTCGTGATCTCGCTATGAAGGGGGTGGACGGGATGAAGACGGGTCGAGGACCTGCCACGGTTAAAACCCTTGCTTGTACAATGGCAGTCATACTTGCTTCGAGTGTGTATAGCCTCTTGCGAATACAGGGAAGAGGGGCCCGCCTCGGTGGTAATGTCAGTCCCATGGATCAGGTTCTCTGGCGAACCCACCTTCTAGAAGCTTCCCTCATAGGTACAACAAGTCTGTCTGGTTTCGATGTAATGTCCGATTACTGGCAGGGTATTTGACAGTCACCTAGCAATTTTACAATATTTGCAAAAGAATTAATATTGTACTTCTCTGATTTTTTATACAACTAACAGCGGCTTCTTTGTGTTATTTAAAAATGACATCTAACTGTTTTAATGAAAACTATGTTGATAGGTAAAGCCTGAATTGCATGGTCGGCACTTATTTATTTATTAATTATTTTAAACTGTCAATTGTCCCAACTCACTTCCAATTTGTATGTTCTTTGTGCTAAGTTAGTGTCCAGTATTTGTACCTTTTTTCTTATTTGAACATAAATAAAAGGGGTAACCATGCATGTCGGGTTCTGAGGTTGTGACAGTCTGGGGAATAAGAGGTTTATTGAAGTGAGGGCAACTTTTTGTCACTAGCTCGCCATTGGATGAGGCTGTAAATTAGTTGCATTTTACTGAAAAAGGTGGGATGGATTATGCCTGTAAGAGATATAATTTGCATATTTCACAATATGTAATTTGGTATTGGTTTTTGGTTTTAGTATCACAATGACAGCTTGTTATCATATCGCAATGCGCAGCACAAATTTTCATGAAGGCTTGATGTTAGCCTAAATGCATGCTTTCAAGCACAAATGGGCTTCATGCCTGTTAGTTTTACATAAAATACAATTAACTTTGTTTTATTGAAGTGGAATACCCACCTAGATATAGGTAGCAGTTGTTTAGTTGACTGACTTCATATCTTTGTATTTCATTTTAGTATATCATTATTTCAACTATATTGCTAGGTCTATGTTTAGATTTTGTGTTAGTTTATGTTAGACCTATCAATTTTATAATTCCTTTCTAGTAGTCTGGCAATTCCAGATATTGAGGCTTGATGTAAGGAGCAGATAAATTTTTATTTAGAATATGTAGTCCCTTTAAAAACCAATTTTGTTCAATGGCTCCAATTTCTTCTGGGATATGCCAAAATTTCCATAGCTACTGTACTAAACTTCCTATAGTACCAGAAGGTATATTACTTTGTCTACTGTAAGCTATATTTTAGCACCCTTGTGGCGTCAAGCAGTTAACTAATACAGTAATTGCTCATATGAACTCCAAGTAAATGAGAAGTATATTCAATTCACACTTTGTCAATCTACCAGATAACTTAAAATTGTCTATGTGTGGCTTCTTTAGAGTTTATCTATAGTCTTCTTTCATTCTTGAACTGTTTGTGGTTACCTAAACTTGACTTTTTGAAATGTAGATGTAACATTAAAATTTTTAGTTGCAATGAGCTAAGCAATATACTTTGCCATGAGTAACTTTTTAATGTTCTTTTTGTTTGAAATATATTCAAATGTTTCATAATTTTCTGTCAATGATATTCCTGTTCTTTTTTCTTTGGGAGATAGACTTATGCATGTGGGCATTTCTGATATCATGCTCATTTTTGACAGTAACAGTACTTGTACTAAGAACTTCTCAACAAGTGTCTTGTGTATGGATTAGCATGTACTCAGGACCTAACAACCATCATCTTGTGTGATTTTGAACTAATTGTCTACATCTTTCTAGTGCAAGAACTGGTCAACTTACATTTTCTTTTCCTACAGGGTACACACTTTTCCTTGCAATCCTCATAGACCGGCTTCACCACTACCTCAAAAAGTTAATCCTCCTTCGAAAAACTGTGGCCACCTCCCGTGAAGAAACTGAGCGGCTCCAGAACGAGAACCGAACTCTGCGGGAAAGTGAAGCGAAGGCATCTGCTGAGCTCAAAAAAATCCAGACTGAACTCGCTACCTTCAATGAGAAATTACAAAAAGTAAAGAATGAGTCTCTGGAGCATGAGAGAAGAGCTGTGATAGCTGAGGCCCATGTGGCAGCCTTACAAAAGCAGAGTGAGGAGTTACTGTTGGAATATGATAGGGTGCTGGAGGATAACCAGGTGCTTCAGGCTCAGGTTCTTTCCTGTAGGGAATAGAGCTATCAGAATGATATCATGTATGCATTTAAAAAAAAAAAATCAAAATATCATGTGTTCTTATGAAAGGGGATGATTTTGAATGCACCTATAAAGCATGGTAAATGTCGCTTATACATCTAATTTTATTTGAGAGTACCCTGCAAAGAGAAATTGTGTGAAAGGGTATTTGGGCATCTTTTGAGTAAATGGCAATGGGATGGTAAAGAGCATACTATCATGCTTGATAGGGGTGAATTTGGATGTTCCACATTTTTGTAAGAGTACCCATAATGTCTTAGTTTTGCAGGGCTGTATGTAAAATTGTGATATTGAATTTCTCCCACTTTGCTTTGCACCTTGCATTTCCATGATCATTTTTAAAATCAGCACATGAATAGTTCAGAACAAGCTACCTTTTGAAGTTGTGACAATGTGAGTTTTTTTTTTTTTTTTTTCTCTCCTTGATTATATTTTTGCATACAGACAATTCAAGTGGGTGCACTTGTTAGTTTACAGCGAGTGGCCCTAAAATGTTTTTTCTACCTTTTAACTTTTCATAAGGATTATGAAAGTTCCACGTTCATCCTTTTATTTTTTTTGATGGTCAGGTGGCAATCACCACACCGACAAATTTTATTAATAAGAAAAACTAATGAAGTTGTATTTTATTAATAAGAAAAACTAATGAAGTTGTATTGTATACTTCTGGTGTCCGAGTCCTATGAACCTACGAGTACAAATTAAAGGCCAAAATAGTTTCTGATGCTCCACGTTCATCCTGTGATCTTGCACCCGATTTGTAATATAGGACTAGCATCTTGTTCTGGAGGGGTATATGACAATCATAACAAATGGGAGAACAGTTTTCAAGGCTAGAAACGTCAATATGGTTTTATATTATAGATAGGTTGTGTATTAAATTTGATGTAATATGAAACTGTTTGGTATAATCAAATGATGAAAGAGTCAATTGTTCATTTTTCAGACTGTTGGTATTATAGATAGGTTGCTACTCTTTATTTTGGCACCAATTGCATTAAAAAAAAGAAAAAGTTCTTTTTTTTTTAAAAAAAAGTGGTTAACCCATAATTACAAGTAAATCTTGGCCAAAATATAAAGACTTAAAAGAGTAGCAAACAAAATCGTTAGCAGAGTAAATAAGTAACTAAACGTGTGTCCAATTGCGCACTTGCGTCTCCTGTCCACCTCAAGAATGGTTTTTACCTATAAGGAAGGAATTTTATTTTGAAAAATAACTTTACAACGGAGTTTCTAGAGTGTCCACAACTAGTTTTTTTTCAGTGGCGCGCGCAACAGTTATGGCAAAATAACTATTTTTGAAAAAGTCATGAAATTTTTTTTTTGAACTAAACATTCAAAAGATGATTTTACCTCTTTTTGTCAATTAAATAAAAAACATGACATAAATTTTCTTTTATGTCAATTGAAAACGAAAAAAAAGATTTCCTTCATACAAGCCAAAAAAAAATAATAAAAACAAATTTAAAAAATAAATAAATAAAAAAATTGATTCCTTTTAGTCAACCAAATAATTAAAAGACATGATATATGATTTCACTTCGCACAGCCACGAATAAAAAAACACAGAGAAAAAGTACAAAAAAAAACAAAATTTTTTCTGTCAATTAAATAAAGAAAAAAAATAAAAACATGACATAAATTTTCTTTTTCTATCAATTGGGAACGGGAAGAAAAATTTTCCTGATACAAACCTAACAAAAAAAGAAAAACAAAATATTTAAAAATAAAAAAAATGATTCTTTTTTTTTTCTGTCAACCAAATAAAAAAAGAAGAACGAAAAAAAAACTACGACAAAAAAAGGGAAATTTTTTTTATAAAAAATTGATTCATCTTTTTGTTTAGCAAATAAAAAAAATTCTCAAAAAGAAAAGCACAATATAAAATATCCTTTCCTATCAGTCGCGAACCCAAAAACACAGTAAAAAAAAATTCAAATCCAATGAAAAAAGAAAAATAAAATATTTAAAAATAAAAAAGTAATTCCTCATTCTCTCAAACCAAATAAAAAAAAAAGAAATGCATGCTCTAAAATTTTCAACAGAAAAAAACTACTACAGAAAAAAAAAGATTGATTCCTCTTTCTATCAACCAAATGAAAAAAAAACAAAGGCATGATATAAAATTTTCCATCGCGTCAATCGCGAACCATAAAACACAGCATGATATAAAATTTTCAGTGAAAAAAATATTTATTCCTTTTTCTTTCAAACCAAATAAAAAAAGAAGTCATGATATAAAATTTCTCTTCCCTCCAATGACCAATCACGAACCAAAAAACACTGGAAATAAAAAAAATATTTTTGTCAATTATATAAAAAATAAAAATATGATATAAATTTTCTTTCATGTCATTTGAGAACGGGAAAAATTTCTTCCTTGATTCGAACGAAAAAAAGGAAAAAAAAAATTGATTCCTCTTTCTGTCAACCAAAAAAAAAAAAACATGATATGGGACTTCCAGCAAAAAAAAAAAAAAACTACGATATGTTATACATTCAGGTGTCCCGTTGAATTTTTATATTTTCTATGCTAATGACATGCGGTAATTTCACATGCTAGGTTATATTAGATTATTTTTTTCGGTCATTTAGCATCCTTTAATGTTCTTTCAACTATAACAAAACTTTTTGATAAATTCACGCCATTAACTAAGATTTTGGTAATCCATCTTTCGGAAGCGCTTTTTATCCCAAATTTAAATTTACGTGCTTTAATCTTTTGACTTTTCTTGACCCCAAATTATACGGGTCAGCAATCCAATACTAGTTTATCAGAAAAGAAGCTGTAGACTTTAACTGGCTAAAAGAGCAATTAATTTAAAAGCTGATCATCAGAATTGGGCATCAGATTTTTTATATAATTAGTCAGATTAACCTTTAACTTTCGGACAAAATCTTATTGTGAAATTATTATTTCTTATTTTTTATTTGAAGAGTGAATTTTACATGACTGAGAGCAATCAACAAAGGAAATAAAAATTTAGTCCACAAATAATGAAGAACTGAGTTAATTTACCAAAAATGTCGCAGATAACGAAAATGAGGGACATTATAGTCATATAAATTAAATTTCCATAATTAAAATAATTAATTATCATTAAAATTAATGACAAGTATATATATATATCATTGACTAAAATTAAAAGGCTAATTTCTCGATAAAAAATTTTATGGGACAAACGTTATTTGGCGTATGTTATTATTTGAGCCTTCTTCGACTATCGACCGACCTTCCTCCTATAAATAGAGAGACCTTATATGATCAATCACAAGAAGAGAAATATTTCCGCAATTATACCGAAGCGACAATTCGATTAGGGTTCGGAACTTCGGATTAGGCAAGGGGAGAGGGGATTGTCCGGTAATGAAATTTATGCAATTTATGCATTTGATTGAAAAAACAATTTGATTAAACTTTTGTAATGGCTGCTATTCTACAGAATTGTTGAACTAAAGCTCATATGCAATTTTGTGCAGTTAATGAACAATGATGCAAAATTGTGGGGGACATGTTACCATCGATCCTGAGTTTCAGGCTCTCCGAAGTATGATGCAAAAGAAAATGTAAGTTTATTATTTATATCTTTTGCTAAAGCATCACTTATGATTATACTTTTCTGGTGTCCTGAGTAAGCCTTGTGTTACATGAAAGGGAATACTAGGTTTATTTCTTGCATTTTGAATTTGCATGGAAGGTCACTTTCGATGAATAAACTAAGGCTTAACATCATGTTGGGTGTTTCCAACAAAAGCTTTACAAAGCAAATGTTTTTACAGAATGCTATGTGGAGCACCCTTTTTGGGCATCCCATATTTTTACTCTTTAATTCCAAAATTTCCCATTGCCTCATTAATCCTGAGTCCTGAGTCCTGACGCATGAACCAGTAGATAACAAATCAAACTGCATCCCAATTATATATGGTTTCATGTCTCTGGTGGTCTACGGGTGTCCTTGAGTTAATATTATTAGATAGGGTTGTAGCATTACTAGGTTTATCTATCTTATTTTAGATAACTTTCTTCATCATTTTCTATGAGTAAATAAGGCATGTAATAAAATCATGCCTTGTTTCATTGTGAAGTATTCAATGTATCCATCAGCAGAGTTGATGCTGCCGTGTTTGTTTCATTTTGTTCAATGTATCCATTATCCAGCTGTCAACTCCATTGTGAAGTATTCAATGTATCCATCAATTCATGATTCAAAATCATGTAATATACTCATCAGGGTAAAAACTAATTGGGTTGCCTACTAGTCTGTGTATCTTCCTGAGTCCTGAGTTGTTACTGCTGGATATGTTATTTTCTCTGTTTTTTTTAAAGTATTATGTGCATCTCTCACCCTAAATTTTGCTTCTGAAAACAGATGTGAGGTTTTACTAACGAAAATAAAACCTAACCTTTCGGTTGACCGGTGGCTGTTAAAATTTGCAAAGATGGTCGAGGAAAACATATTCCGGGAGTCTCATAACAAGGTTACTAATAATTCAACCCCCCCCCCCCCCCACCCAAAAAAAAAAAATAGACCTTGCTTGTATTGACATTAACTGATAAAACAGCTTGCCGTCACCTTATCCTTGTTTCATTTTCTTTATGTCGTGACTAGGGAAACTACATTAGAATACTTCACAATGGAGTTGACAGCTGGATAATGGATACATTGAACAAAATAAAACAAACACGGCAGCATCAACTCCATCAGGAACAGCGGCAGCTACAGCAGCAGAATCATCATCATAGCATGACATATCATAACATTGGATCTAATTCAACTACATCTTGTGTGATGATACCGACTCCTGGATTGTCTCGCGGCCTATCTGGAACAGGTCAGGTTTCATTGGCAACAGAGAGAGGCAACAGTCCTCCGGATGCTGCTGCTGGTATGTATCTGAACTGGACAGCTCCTGAATTTCCTTTGATGCCGTACTGTGGTTTCTTGGCAGTTTTGCTCCAACTATTGCAAACTACTTGCATTTGTAAAGTATAACCACTGGTATTAAGCATAATATAAATAAGTGACCATATGAATAATAGTGTATATTCCGTAGAATCCTTTTTAAGTGAGCAAGTATGTATATGACATGTCTGGATACAATTGCAATGTGTATTCTCTATGTTGAGTGGTGGACAGAGAAAACCAGTATGGAATTTTCTTTTTTGCGAATACTGAATTACTGATGGACTGTTTTTTGTTCCTTTTCAGGGCCCCACCAGCCTGACTCATTGTTGGTACAGCAGCATCAGTCTCAGGGGAGACCGGCTCAGGAAAGGCAACATATGCAAAAAAGTATCCAGCAGGTGACGATTAATAATAACAATAGCAACAGCAGCTTTCCATTGATAGAGGGGGTTCAGGCCCCAAGCACAAGGGGCACCAATAAAGGATCCGCTTCACTCTTTCAGAAGGAAAACTGGTGTCTGAATCAGATTAAGCTCATACTGTTCCTAGACCATGCAAGGTCCTGTCCTGCGCCTGTTGGTCACTGCCCTGAGAAGAACTGTGGGAGAATGCAAAACTTGGCCAAACACATTGAAAAGTGTCGTAACAAGCAATGTCGTCATCCACACTGTTTGGAAGCTCAAAAGTCTTCTCTCCATTTCCGAGATTGTAAGGCTCAAAATTGCTATGTTTGTGGCCTGGTCAAGAAAGTTCTATCAATCTCCAAACAGAAGGCTGTGTCACTGATGAATGGCTTGAAAGGGGGTGTGGCTGGAAATGAGGTCAATGATAAGACAGAAACTGAGCTTCTGAATGCTTCTGCTATGCCTGCCCCTGATTCATCCCAACCTTTCATGTTATCTACTGAAAGAGGCATGAATCGGTTTGACTCATCAGGTCCACTAATCCATCGAAGGGATGTGAGCCTAGTTTCGATTGATTTAACCAACGTGCAGCACCAGCCACACCCACCACGTCAACAACCTATTATGAAGAGGCAAAGGGGGCATATGGATGTCTTCCCTGTGCTTACTAAAGAAAATGAATTTGTGCATTCAAGGGTCAAAATGGCTGTCAAACTCGGCCCAGCTGACTCATCACAGTTTGATGTGAAATCTTCACTTAATGGTGTGACTCCATTGTGCTCACCAGGCGTATTTTCTGATCAAATGGGTCAGAAGACTGATTCGGTTGATCTCTCTACAAGTTGGCACCAACCACACTTATCAGCTGAACAGCCTCTCCTAAAGAAGCCAAGGGTTAATAAGGATGCTTCTGCTGTACTGAAGAAGACCACAAACGGGCCATTTAGTTCTGCACAGGAAGTGTGTCCTACTGAAAAGAGTGCCAACAGTGGACATGCAAAGCTTGAAATGGCTGTTCAGATTGGAGCAGTTGAGTCGTCCCAGCCTGTTGTGAAATCTTCACAGAATGGTGTGAATCTGTTAAACTCGTCAGCTGTATTTTCTGATCAAAGTGATGGCGCGTCATTATTGATGGATCTCTCCAAAGGTCAATACCAGCCCCAGCTACAACCTGGACAACCTCTCCCAAAGAGGCCAAGGATCAATATGGATGCTGCTGCTATACTGAATAACACCACAAACCCATCCTTTCATGCTGTAGAGGAATCGTTTCCTAATGAAAATGGTGCGGACATGTTACATAGAAACCTGCAGATTGATGCTCACATTGGAGCAGTTGACTCATCCCAACTTAGTTTAAAATCTTCAGACAAGGGTCTGACTCAGCTAGACTCATCAGAAGTATTTCCTGATCGAAGTGATAAGGAGCCAAATTTGGTGGCTATGCCCCAAATTCTGCAGCTGTCCCACCCATCATCCCAACAGTCCCAACCAAAGCGGCCGATTCTGAATGTAGATACTTGTCCTGAACTAGTCAATGCAGCTAGTCTATCAAGTGCTTTACTCGATACATTACCTGCAGAACATTGCGTTAACAATGCAGATGAAAGAATGGGGATGGGTGTCAAAATTAACCTTGTACCGCAAAATTTGGAAATTGCCCCTGGTGCGTGTGACACATTGATAGTTCATGGTGATAAATGTGTTGTCAGTGCCTCATCATTGGCCCAAGATGATGCGAACCCCACCAGTCTATTAGAAGATGTGCATTGTATGAACCAAAAGGTTACTGCAGCTGTTGAGAATAAAGAGAGCAGTGATGAAAATGGACTCAAGGCAATACAAGAGAGGGATAAGAATTTGACTGCTGTTCAGTTGGAGAACTCTAACCTAAAAGGTGCCTCTATGATGGAGTGTTTTACGCCTGAGCAAGTGCAAAAACATATTAAAAGCTTGATTGATCAGTCAGTAGATACACCTCGCAGCCTGAAAGGGAAACCAACTAATAGTGATGTAAGTAATCTCCAATTGTATTGAATTTACATAAAACAATGTTGGTTGAATGCCGTAAAACTAAAAAAAATGTGAGATGAATAACTCTTTGGGTTTACAATGAAAAGCTTTATCTTTACTTATAAGGGCCTTTGTTTTGAACAATAACTCTTATTTGTGTGCATTTGCAGCCGAACAAAGGTAAGGCTGGGGACAACTCCTGTGTGCTTTGCAAAGGCATGGAGATGCCGTTCGAGCCAAGATCAATCTTTTGCACACCTTGCGGGGCCCGCATCAATCGCTGTGTTACATATTATATGCTCAGTGCAGGTGAACAAAGCCATGCTACTTGTGCATCGTGCTATAAAGCAGCAAAAGAAACTATACACATAGAGAGCCATACGGTCCCCAAGGCCCAGTTTGAGAAGAAAGTGAACAAGGAATACCTTGCAGAAGCGGTAAGTTTTCTGTTACGTTCACTTGAGGGAAAATTATTTGGGCCATTTTGCAACTCTATGTTTTTGGGATGGTATTTTTTTTGTTAATTACTAATTAGCCTTTCTTTATGTCCTTGGTCTGTTGGTTTTATGATTATTGATTATCCTTACGGGCTCGGTAATGAGCGCCAATGACAGAAGTTTTCTAAAACATGCTTAATTTTCATTTCTTACCTGCAGTGGGTCCAGTGCGATAAGTGTGACAAATGGCAGCACCAGATTTGTGCACTTTTCAATAAGCACATTAACAATAGCAGGCAGGCTGAATATACTTGCCCCAATTGCTACATCAATGAGGTAGCAAGAGGCGAGCGCATCCCCCTCCCAGAAAGTTTCTTGCTGGCTGCCAAGCATCTTCCCAGCACTAGATTAAGTGATTTTCTTGAAAACCGGCTTTTTAGGCGTTTGGAAATAGAGAGACACGAGCGTGCTAGTTCTCTTCAAAAGGGGTTAGAAGATGTCCCTGGAGCAGAGGGACTTGTTGTTAGAGTAGTCTCTGCAGCCGACAAGAGGCTTGAAGTAAAACCATGGTTTTGTGAACTTCTCCAGGAGGAGAACTACCCAGCCGAGTTCACATACAGATCAAAGGTAGAGACATGTTGCTTAAGAATTCTTTTTCATCATATTTTCTGTATACATTTCGCTAATTATTTGGTCTTACTATGTAGACAATACTGTTGTTTCAAAATATTGATGGGGTGGATGTGTGCCTCTTTGCAATGTATGTGCATGAATGCGGGACTGACTGTGCTCTCCCGAACCAACGACACGTTTGAATTTCATATCTTGATTCAGTCAAGTACTTCAAACCTGATATCCAAACAATTAATGGAGTGGCACTACGTACCTTCGTCTATCATGAAATATTGGTAAATTACTCACTTGACCTTATTGTTCTCAATTTGGTTGTCTCATTGAATCACTAGGTGAGTAATCTAATCTATTGTTGTTTTGTGAAACACCAACTTACATTATCTAGATTGGCTATTTGGAGTATTGCAAGAAACAGGGTTTCGTCAACTGCTATATATGGGTTTGTCCTCCTTGCAAGGGTGACGATTACATCTTTTATTGCCACCCTAAGGGTCAGAAAACTCCAAAAGAGGACAAATTACGACAATGGTAAGTATTACCGCTTAGCATGCTTATTCCTTTAATTATTGCAACATATGTTTGTGTACGAGCTTAAAATCACACCCTGTTTCTTTTTTTTTTCCCTTCTCTTCTGTAGGTACTTGTCTATGCTGAAGAAGGGAATGAGGGAGAACATAGTGATTAGTTTGACAAACCTACATGACCACTTCTTCAAACAGCTAGGGGAGTCCAAGGCAAAGGTCACTGCAGCACGGCTACCATACTTTGATGGCGACTTCTGGCCAGCAGCCGCCGAGGATATCATCAACAAGATGAATCAGGAGGAGAATGATTTTAAGCAGCAGAAAGGCAAGACCAGGAAAAATATTTCTATCAAGCGTACCCTCAAGACCACAAGCCATACTGATATCAGTGGCCGTGCCTCCAAAGCTGCTATGCTGATGAAGAAGGTAGTATGTTATAGGTTTTTGCTCATCTTATTACAAAGATGACTTGATTTTTATCTTTTGCCAGAACCCAATAAAGGTGGGTAACACTTGGCTTGTTTCCTTGCGCAGCTGGGTGAACAAATAGAGAGAATGAAGGAAAACTTCATCATGGTGCATCTCCAGCATTCTTGCAACAAATGTGGCTGTCATATGGTGTCAGGCATGCGCTGGGTGTGCAACACCTGTCAGTGTTTCTACCTTTGTGATAGGTAAGCATTAGCAGTTGTATTTATGCCTATGTGAAATTTTGAACCCAAAAAAAAAAAAAAAATCCAGCCTTTGAGCCACCATTCTCCATTTCATAATATATTGTGCTACATTAGCTAATCTTTCTATCTATCAAATAGCTGTCATGATGCGGAGCAACTACTTGAGGAAAGGGAGAGGCATCCTATTGATAGCGGGAGCAAGCATATGTTCAACCCAGTTAGTCTTCTGTTGCTTTCTTTTAATTGATACTTAGTTTTCATTTTTCATTGTGACTGATATTTAAAGTGTAGTAAATATGATGATAGATGGCTTATAACTTTGAAATGTTGAATCATGCATTGTTTCAGGTGAAGATTACAGGAGTACCAAATGATACAAAGGACTTGGACGATATTCTCGAGCACCCACACTTTAATACTCGACAGGCATTCCTCTCCCTGTGTCAGGCTAATCACTACCAATTCAACACACTCCGCAGAGCAAAGCACTCTTCTATGATGGTGTTGTATCACCTCCATAACCCCACTGCACCAGCCTTTGTGGGCACATGCAGCAGCTGCAAAATTGACATTGAGTCTGGCCAGGGCTGGCGATGCAATGTCTGCCCAGATTTTGAATTGTGTAATTCATGCTATGGGCAAAAGGGCAGGGTTAATCACCCCCACCAGCTGACCAACCACCCCTCTTTACAAGGATGAAGAACATCAGACAGCACAGCATAAGGGGGTAACACATGTATATGCTAGTGTCTGATTTAATCAGTTTTTGTTGATTATCTGAGAAGTTTCCTTGACCTACGAGTGGATTCGGTTGTCTAATTATGGGTTCGCAACTTAATTCGCATTGTGAGATTCTTGAAAGCGCTTGTTACTTTTTTGTTGGATGCCGAAGAGGGTTCAATGCAAACAGAGGCCAAAATCATTATTATCACTTTCTTAATAGATCATCAGATTTTTGTAGATGAAGCACTTCCATTGGACTATTGACATGTATATAATTTTATGTTTGTACATTTTTACTACATGTATATATAATAGTCCTTCTTTTATTGAGTTTTAGATAATTTTTATTTCATAAATTGTTAATTGGTTCCTCCCTTTAATTATTAGTTCTAACCTTCTACTGCAGCAATAAAAAACCATGGCCATGCTTGACGGGAACTTAACTCTTTCTTAACTCAGTTAAGAAATACTTAGACACCAAAATTCATCTTAAAACCAGATTGTATAAAGTGAAATAAATAAATTTTGAGGGCATAGCTGAAAAAGCAAAAAAATTGTGCAAGTTCTGAGCTCCATGTAGTGATTATCCTTGAAAATAATAAGAACGTATTCACCTTTAAAAATTCATAAATATCATTGACCTTGACCATAAAAATGTCTTCTATATAATTTTAAATATCATTGACCTTGAAGATTCAAAGTTTGTTTTTCTAAATGTAAGTATTAAATCGACACAAAATTAAATAGGTGTCTCTGTTTAATGAATATATCCGTTTACTCGTCCGCATGAATACTCGCATTCGTAAAATTAAGACGAAGCCCGTATGGACGGTATGGTATCCTTATTTCCTTATTGGATCTGCTGGTGTACGGCTGGTAAGTGGACCAGGTTTTAATTGATACATACAATACAACAAGTGCTCAAGTGGTTTCATTTTGCCAAAACCATGGGCTTCCAAATTCCAATATACAGATGGCTCTTTCAGATATTGATCTTGGGAGTCCAACGGTCCAGATTGTTTCGTTTCTTCTTTAAATAAGCGCCTACGGCCTACCTTAGGGTTTAGAATCATGTCCTTATTTTAGGTTTAGACTTTAGAGTGCCACTTCCCACTCTGTTCGAATGAAATTTTCACTCCTGTGAGAGGAAGGGGGAAAAGTTAAAATAAGAAGAAAAGGCAGCTTAGTGCAGTAATTTCGTTATGAGATGCACTTGAAAAATTGTTGGAAGCTTTGGCTATTTCGTTATTCTCTCCCTCAAGGTATTCTTTCCCTTAAAGTTAGTTGTTTGCATGTCTATCACTAACACCAATTTGTGCCACAATTAATAGTTGTTGTAAGCCACGCAAGGAGATGAACACACACACACACACACACATAAATGATCACTGCAAGCCCGCTAGACATGCAAAGCAGAACAAACAACTCAGCGATTGTTTGTCACATTCTTCTAAAAGATTTAGTGTTATTCTAATTAAATTCTAGGTTCTTGGTCATAGATTTTGCCCCTAGCCACTTCAACCGTAAAAAAAAAAAAATAGCAAAAAAAAAACGCAGACAAACTTTGCGCGATGAGGGTGGCGGTGGAGCAGGGAATTTGTCGTGTAAAACAAATTTAATGTTCAAAATTTGAGTATCTTCTGTTCTGCATGTGAAAAAAATGTTAACTTCAATGTGATAAATAATAACAATATATTGTCACTATTTTTTCTGGCAAGAATTATTTATACAGTACACCTTTGTGCAGTTATGGAGAGTTTTGAGGTTGCTGGTGCATGCCTCAAAATGCCAATCTGGCCGATATTGCCAGGGTTCTAACTGCCGATTACTGAAGGGACTTATTCGCCAGGGCAGTCGGTGTAAATTCCTTGCCAGTGGAGGCTGTCATCTCTGCATTTAATCCTCCGGCACCATGCTTAGGTTTGCAACCAAGCCGAGTGCACTATCCCCCGCTGAATGTGAGTTTTATTACACATTAGTGATAGGATTTCCAAACAAGCTGTTGTTTTAAGGCCCTTAGTATATCTTAGCTATATAGGCGTAAAATGAGGCCTCCTTTTTTTACATTCACTGTTTAACCTTACCTAGTTAACTTATATAGAAAGTCATTATATCTTAGCAGATGTATATTACGTCCACAAAAATATCAAGGAACAGCTGATTGTGTATACAAGGTCCCTTAGAATATCTTACCAAATATATAGCAGCTCAATTACCTTTCTTGAAGGTGGTTGTGACAAGAATTGCTCTAAAACTACTGTACTGTTTTTTTTTTTTTTTTTTGTTGACTGCAGGAGAACGATGTAAATGGGAAAAATTTGAGAATGAGAGGACAGCTGGCATAAAAAAATATTGATATTCAGAGCCCAGAGGCAGCACATTCAGCGCTGCAGACTCAACAAGGTGTTTAAACTGCTCAAGATATGATTGCTGAAGATGAAATATAAGATTTCAATTTGTCTTTTGTTTTGCTTTCTTCTTTAACCTTCTCTTGTAATTAAATTATTATATGAAAATGAAAATGAATATTTTTTATATATGTTAAATATTAGAAACAGTATACTTTTGAAATATTTCATACGTGTATCAATATTCGAAGTATCTTGGCAACAAATATAGCAATTTAATATTTATTCAAAATAGTCGATTCATCTAATTTATGATGATGCCTTAAATATATTATTATTATTTTTTTATTTTTGAGCTTTACTTTTAATGCTTCCTAGCTGTCCCACGCGGCTAAAACTTGAAACTGCCGTAGTCTATTTAAAAGTTTTTGACAAGTGGTGGTGCCATTTTGCTGAGCGAACACTGGGCGATTCTCTACTAAGAGTATTAGACTTTGTGCATATTTTGGTGTAATGGTGTTGTACCATCTTTCATATGTAGCATAAATCTCATTTTAAAATTGAACTACTTCTTCGATACGAATATTATTTTGAAACAAAAATCAGGAGAGCAGTTCAAATTGCATGAAATTTATACATCTAACAAAATGCTAACGAATTTGATTTTTATTTTGTATCAATTGATTTTGTTTTGGAGCAAAATGTACGACTTGATTCGATAAAATAATATATTTGTGAAATAAGTCATCGACGAGTGGCTCCTCCCAATGTAAATGACACTTGAACCAGTCTGTTAAATAATTTTTATGGACTGATAATAATTTGTGCTACGTGTGCTTCCATTGTAGTGTTTGAATTAATAATTTTATCAAATTGTTTATTTGAATTAGTAATAGTTGTCTTATGATTAATGACGAGCTTTCGATTTGTAAGTATTGGACTTAATTAGTTTGAAAATGTTCACTCGGACACGTCACAAAAATGACCTATACAAAAAGGTTTACTACTAATTCAGTAATTTGACACAACTACATTAGGCTTGTTATGCTGAAAGAATGGAAATTTTAATTATTCCTTGATTTTCAACAATAAATTTTCCTTAATTACCGCATTGACAATTTTACAGACCTTCAGTTTTGATGGCAAACCAGGCAGCCGCTAACAAGTCTAGACATATCATTTATGAATTGAAAGAGAATCGATCAATCAAGCTGCTGGAAGTGGAAGAGAATCGGAAAAGGCTTCGATCGACCTCTTGATACTATGCAACCTCTTCCCATCCCCATAACAAGGTGCACCTTTTTTCCTTTATCGATTTGAGTGGATTTTCTTCTCCCACCTCCATTGTTGCCTGTAACCTGTTTGACAAAATGCTTGATTGAAGTTCCAGTTGTAATTGGTTTCCAAATTTGTCTAAGTTGCTTTCATGGTTTGAACTTTTGAAGGCCGTCCTGTTTAATTTGGGATTAATTTGTTGTTAATTCTGAAACCTTTTATACTTGTTTTGAGGCCATGATAAACCCACAAGTTGCAGCCATGAAAAAGCATTGTAGTTGGCAATGTTTAATTAGTGGTATTGGTGCAATTTCAATATCATACTGATTAAGCTTTGGCCCAGTTTGTTACATTGGCATCCGACCAGTTGATTACCCTTGCGACTGTCCAAGTAACAATGGTATAGTACTCAGACATCCCGTTGAGATGGATGTCATATGAAGATCACACATCCCATTTAGTGGCCAATAGAACAGCCTCAAGTACTCTCAAATTTCAACTGAGATAATGCAACTCGGTCCCAATCAAGCCGAGGCATACGAGGCCCCCTGGGGCCTTGGTCTGGAGACCCACTTCAGAATGGCGCTAAGGGGATGGACCTCTTAAGGGGTCTCCCTTGCCACTTACAATTCATTCATCTCTTCACACACACTTTACACATCTTGTATACTTTCACAATACTCTTGAGCTTATCAATTAACCTCTGCAATTCAATCTCAGCGCCATACTGGGGTTGTATCACAGTTTACCTCTGAAACAATTGCAAAAATTCAATCAACTAGATGTGAAAAGCTAGTCAATCACAATTGCAGATTGTGTCACACAAAATTCAGAATACAATGAAATAAACCACAGCATAAAACCTAATTCCCAATTATCCAGAGACAAAACATTAAGCAACTATGATTAATATTTTATCAGTCTTAAAAGATAAGTTCTAGGAATTCCATTGGCAACAAATAAAATAAAATTTTAAAAAAAGCTGGTAAAACACACAGGCACAAAAAAATAAAATAATGTAAAATAAGGAAATGTGCACCGGAAACACTCTAGCTCTGTCATACACGCACACATGCATACACAGTGTATACTATTTATTATAAAAAAAATATTAATAGAAGGCATTTAAACCAAAAATATGTTCATTTTAAAAGAAAAAAAAATATCAAGATCATGCCAACAGAACATATTATGTCAATGGGTTAGACAGACCAATATTATAATTGCTGAATATAACATCTCAATTTGTCTTTGTATTGGAGTTACTTATCCAGTTATCTCCTTACCTAATCGCTTCCGTTTCTTTACCTTCTTCCTTCATATCTTCGTATTCACACTAGTCTTTAACTCTTTATATATTATTTTCTCCTCGTCTATCATCCTATCTTTTCTTCTCGCATTTCCATACCAATTATAAATAAGCCACGCCAAAGGAACGATCGAGCAGCAGGAGTTCTGCTTTGATGGATCAAGGGGAGGTTTGTCCTTCTTTTCAGTTAGCTTCTTTCTCACATCGGTTGTAGGATTGTGTGTTGGGGCGTTGGGGGGGGGGGGGGGGGTAGGGGCCGTGCAGCAGGATTTGGTATGATTTAATAGCTATTTATTTTATTAAACACTTTGGTGGTTGATCATGAAAGATGCTTTTTAGATGATAGGGGTGAAGACAGTTGGAACAGGAAGACCTGCCCCTACCCCAATGCCATTATTCTGGCTCCACCTTAGATAAATGGCTGGTTATTGAGCCTTGGCTATGTTTATTTAATTTGATTTATGATGTTGATAATATAAAATGAATCGAGAAACATACCATTTTTCTAGATGCGCTGAGGGCATGTAAAAATATGCATATTGGCTTTGTATTTACATGTGCAAATGATTGTGCTGCGTGTGAAAAAGAAGGTTAACTTCCATGTAATATTGTCACTGTTTTATAACATTTATTTATAAATTATACGTTCACAGATACGAAGTATTTTGAGGTTGCTGGTGCATGCCTCAAACTGCCAATCTGGCCAATATTGCCAGGGTTCTAACTGCCGATTACTGAAGGGACTTTTTCGGCATGGCAGTCAGTGCAAAGTTCGTGCCAGTGGAGGCTGTCATCTCTGCATTAAGATGTGGTTAATCCTCAGGCACCATGCTGAGGTTTGCAATCAGGCTGAGTGCACTGTCCCCCGCTGCAAGTGAGTTTTATTTTAAACTCTTACCATTTGGTGTTAGGGATTCCAAACAAGCTGCGAAGTCCCTCAGATTATCTTGGCAATATGAGTGTAATTTGATTTTTTTTTTTTTTTTTACATTCAGTTATTAACCTAGTTAACTTATTTAGAAAGTCATTATGTGTCTACCACATCCAGAAAATATTAACCTCAACCAAACATATATCATATCAGAGGAATTCTACTCTTCTTATGAAGAAATAAAGGGATGGACAGGAGTAGTCTATGTTTTGTATGTTGTAGAGTCTATCATTCAACTTTTAAGGTCATAACTCACAAATATGTTGTTTTGATATATATAATTTATATTCAAAACAATCTATCAATTTAAATGCAGGGACTTGAAAGAACATCTGGGCTTCTGAGGAGGGATCAATATCCTCTGCCCATGGGTGCACTCTGCCCATCTTATCACAACCATCCGATCAATTATGGGTGCCCCGTGATTAATACCAGATTCATAGGCCCAAAAAAATTATCCATAGATCGGACGGTTGTGATGCCGATGGGCACTCTGCCCGTCATTCAGAGGATATCGTTCCTTCTGAGGAGGCTTCATGTGCTGTCTGAGTTGAGGCGTCGGGCTGGCATTTATGAATTGATGAGGCAACACTCTGATTTGATGACCATTGAGAATAGAGTTGTTAAAAGAGAAACATTTTCAGAATGAGAAGGGATCAGTAGAATCTGGATGGTTGGTCGGCACTCAACTAGGACAGCTGGACAGGCAAAACTGATAAAACAATGCATCTGGCTGGTTTCTCAAATGCCAGTGGCAGAGGCATTATTTTCTGCAAGTCATATTAAAAAACTATAGATATTCTGAGGCTTTTATTTAATAATAAAGTTGAAGTTTCATATAATTTAAAGAACTACTTTTTTTTAAGTTTTATAGTAAGAATTCTCATAAATGCATTGCGGAAAGCATATGCATTTTAAGAGTATTTAAGTAACTGAATCCTGAATTTAAACTGCTTCGTACTTCTTTATGGGAAGGGCCCAAGATAATAGATTTTAGAGTTTTCTTTTTTCTTTCTTTTTTGTGGGTAGAGTGGCCCTCCTGTGTGTTACACTTCATATTGAATGGCTGTTCTTGTCTATTTGACAAAATTTGTTTCAGACAAAAAAGGAAAAAAAAATAGCTATATACCGTTGTGTTGACAAACCCTCCATGAGAAAATGTCTGAGCAAGAATCAGGTATAATACGGTGTGGTTTATTTGATCCGTAAGCAGATAAATATAATCTTCAAACTGAAACTAAATCTTATGATCTGATACTTGTGCTTAATCATTTCAATAATTCAATGTAAACTGACATATGGGCTTGTAATTCTTGTAATTCAATGTACGGTTTTGTCACTTTTGTTTTTTCGGAGGTCATAGTTTGATGTGTCGTAGGTGGGGTTTTCTGTTAAGGGTATGCCCTACTTGTCTTTGGAGTTTGCTTTTATTTTTTTTTCTTTTCGTTTATGTTTTTAATCACTCCTTGTGATTAATCCTTTTGTTTTGTTTCCCTAACTTGCATCAATAAAGTATGCCGGCACCCTGTTTTTGGGTTGCTTTTTTCAAAAAAAAAAAATAAATAAAAAATTCTTGTGAACAAAGGCTTAGACAACTTTAGCACAATTAGTTCGAATTTTGTATATATATAGATTTTTTTTATGAATAAGTTAAGAGTGTTGCCATTGTAACCATTAGCAACAACTAACAAGTAGCACAAACTATATAGTAGATTTTAAAACAAGTCATTTTGTCAAGCAGCATATATAACTACGAAATAACCGTTGTAATTGCAACGGTTAGTAATAAAATGGTGATTTCAAAGGTAGTTTTGCAACAAAAAAAGGGGAAAAAAAAAGAAATAGTATTTAGTCTCAATTTTATATTTTGAAAGAATTTAAACATTCCCAAATTATTCTAATCTAGTCTCGAATTCAGAATTCTTGACAAATCAGGACAGTTGTTCTCATCATTCATCAATTTGACATGTAATAACTTTAGAAAAAGATATAAAATCACGAGTTAATTAACATTAATTTGTTCTGGAATTAAAAAAAAAAAGAGTTCAACAATAACAACAAATCCGGAGGTGTTCTTTCCTTGCTGGTCGATTCAGAATTTCAGATTCAGTATATCCGCACTTTTGAAGCAAATCTCTTTCCTCCCCATTTAATGCTTATCATTTTTTTATGAGAAGATCTTCTAATCTTCTATAGATACGTAATAAATGCCCAAGATATGCAATTATTAAATTAATTTCTGCATGAATATGTTCATGAAAATAGTAACAAAACACAACAATCTAACTGTAAACGTTTAAGTTAAAATTTAAACACTTGACCGTGCAGGTTTAAGCACCTGAAAAATTACAATGTGTGTCTTCAACATCCTGCCCAGCCATTCGGATCTGTGAAAAAAAAACACCTATATGTAATGTAGGTGGTCCGGGTTCTATTTAGACCTCCAATTGGCTTTCAAATTTAAGCTGATGACTTAAATTAGTATGCTGAACTAGATTTTTAATTTAAACACTTTAACTATTCCAGGTCATTTATTGACAGGAATAAACAATTTGCTTCTTCATTCTTCAATAAATGTAAATTGATTTAGACAAATAATTTTCCATAAACATCTGCAATTAGTAATATTTATCATCCTATGGATATTTCGGCCTATAAGATTCCGGTCAAGTTCTCCAAAAGTCGGTTACATCTCAGATTTCCACCAGCATTCTTTTCATTTAGCATGTGCATTTTTTTTGTACAAAACATAATTTAGGTTTCTACGATTTTTTTTTTAAAAAAATAATTTCTTGTGAATGTTAAATTAAAATAATTGAAAAGGCCGATCCAAAAATCGTAGTTAAATAACAGAAATAAAAATAGAATAGGTGACCGATTTGAAACCGAAATTGCTTTCCATCATCCCTATAAATCCATCATTCTTATTATCCTTTAATAACGCGTTTAATTTATTTTTATTTTTAGAAAACGCGTTAGTCCATTTGTCTCTGGTCCCCCACCCACGTATTTCCTTCTCTATTTTTCGCTCTAGTCCTATCTTCCTTCCTCCTTCTCTGGTCCCATCTCTGGTCACGTAATTTTTTTTTCTTTAGTAAAAAGATTTGCCAGAACCTTTATATATATAAGTAGAACTTTTATACATATTAACTAGAACCTGTATATATATAAGTAGAATATTTATACATATTAACTAGAACTTATAAATATATAAGTAGAACCTTTATACATATTATCTATAACCTTTATATATATATAAGTAGAATTTTATACATATTAACTAGAACTTTCACATGTATAAGTAGAACTTTTATTCTTATTAACTAGAACCTTTACATATATAAGTAGAACCTTTATTCTTATTAACTAGAACCTTTACATATATAACTAGAATTTTTGCTATATTAACTAGAACTGTTATGTATATCAAAACAGAGAAGGGAGAGAAATGTGCTCTGGATAGTAGTGAATCAGAGAGGAAAATGAGGGAAAGTTAGCGAAACAAAGAAAGAAAGAGGGGACGATTCCAGGAGATTTTCGAAAATAAAATTAAGTTAATTACGCATTTTTTAAAAATAAAAAAATGCATTTTGAAAATGATGAAAATGATAGAAATCGGGATGATCCTTATCAGCCCCGATTTGAAACTGTGTGTCAAAAAGGTCAAGGTGTGGCTGTGTCTAGGGGTGCCGACGGTATAACGTTTCACGTTTACCGTGCACACGTTCCGTGCCAACGGAACGGTTGGCGAAATGAAATTTCATTACGTGGTATGTAACGGAACGGATAACGGAATTGTGTCTTGTAACGTTGGAACGAGCGGAACGTCAAACGAAATGGTATGTACCGTGCACGTGTTATATACGTTCCGTTCAGAATTGTATGGTTTTACAATCCTACCTATAGCAGAGGAGGGGAATTGGGATGATAAAGTCTCAACCCAGCTCAGCGCCTAGGGTTATCCGTCGCTTCTTTCTCTCTTTCTCCGCCTCTCTTCTTCCTTCTTTTCTTTGTTTTTCTCTCGAAAAATCCAGATGGAGACCACAACTCTCGTCTCTCTTCTCCGATCAGACCAAAGCCTCTCTTCTCCGATCAGACTAAAAAAACAATGGACCACAACCTCTCACCTCTCTTTTCCGATCGGACCACAACCTCTCACCCTCTCTTCTCCAATCAAACTTGAGCTTTGAAATCATGGCAGTTGAGCTGTTAGGCTTGAGCTTTGATTCTCCCTTTTCCCTTCTCTGGGTTTGAGTGGTGGCATTTGATTGTTAGACTTGAGCTTAATTTGAAGCCATGGCAGTTTAGCTTCTCCTTCATGGTTTAGGTCAGAAGATAAGTTCTTGGTTAGAAGATAGTTCTTGTCTGACTCTAGTTGTGGCTCCAACGAGATAACTTCTTGTTGCCTAACTCTTTAATTTGATTAATTTTTGAATTTGGTATTTGGTCTTTTTTTTTTTTTGAATGACAACCTATCTCTGTCTTTGTCGTGTTTTTTTTTCCCCATTTACTCCTTTAGTTTGATTAATTGATTTTTTAACTACTCGAATTTAATCATTCAATTTTGCAATAGTTACTTAGGTTACTGGTATATTTCAGGGACAAGTTTTCAAATTTGACAGAATACTTTCAAATTTGCAATTTCTGTCTTAGTTTACTGGTGTATTGCAAGGACAAACTTTCAAATTTGCACTTTGTCATTTTTTTGGTTTTAAGATGATGGGTTTTAAACTGTTGGATAGAAGTTTCTTTGTGTGACAAAAGGATGCAAGTGCAATGTTCTTTAGATAGGTGACGGTTTGGTGTTGTACCGATTTCAGATGGTACCGACTTTGAGGGTTTTTGTTTCTAGATTTTAGTTCTCTTCTAATATGAGCTGTAACAAAAATTGATGCTTACTAGAGAAAAGTTGTATTTCTTGAGTAATATGCTTACTACAGAAAAGTAATTTGAGACAAGTTTGTAATTTGTGACTGCTTACAAATGTCAATGTATGACAAAATTACCTTTCCTTTGAGATATTGTGAGGCCAAATATATTTAACGTTATCAACGTTAAATTCGTTCAACATTCACGGAACGGAAACGGAAATAAAATTCATATCGTTGCTCATAACAGAACGTGAAACGTTAAAATTTTAAAATTCGTTCAATAAACGTAACGTCTAACGGAAACACTTCATTCTGTTGCCGTTATCAACGTTAAACAAGCCTAGCTGTGTCCTGTGTGGGTGCTTCACATAAGCGCTTCGGGAGAAAAGCCCTCAGTGGAAAGTTTGATCTTATGCGGCCGAAGCTCTGGAGTAATTGATGCAGAGAGCTTTATTCATATTGAAAGGTAAACCTTGAAAATTTTACAGAGATATAAAATGGGAGAAAATTTAGAAGAGTAGTACAAGTGTACAACTCTAAAGGAGGCGTTTGTCAACAACATAGGTTAGAGGGATCAAGGATTAAAAGTTAGTAATTTTAGATAATTATAGGGTAACAAATTAGTTTTCTAATTGAACAATTAATCTAAACAAACTCATGCATGCCAAACCCCCCCAAGTAATTTGACGAGGCTAATGTGTCAAGGAAGCAATCTGGATCTAGATTGTATCTGGCTTCTAGTTTGTTATCGTAGATTTTTATTTTAATCCTACTTACATAATCATGACATTTGAAATTTATAATAGAAATGTTGAGGGACCCACAGAAATGAAGTGCCCCGGTTTGATATTAGACCTATTCAGGTTACAGGTATCCGTATTGCTTTGGGATGTACAGAGTACAGTGGAGTTTGAAAACCACAAACCATAGTTCTGTTGTTTGATTTTGATCATTTGATGTTTGAATCAGACAAACTGAAGTAATGGAGTAATAAAAAAGAAGAATCAATTTGAACAACACTGAACAATTAATTTTACACTCTAAAGTCAACTAAACCAATAAAATAGTAAACTACACAAAAACCAATAAAATAGCATCTATTCTCTACAACTAAGCTCCTAAAAAGAAAGAATCAACAACCAGTGTCTGCAGTCTTTTGATCAGCCTGTGCCTGTTGTATCGGCTTTGTACTGCCAAAACCCAACCTCCTACATATGGAACCAAAAGGCCCACTGCCACTCTTTGATTTCCCTATTTTGGTAATCTGCTGTCTCATACCATCGCACTCTCTCTCGAGTTCAGAGACCCGCAGTTTGATTTCGTCTACGGTCAGCTTGGCCCCTCCATTTTCCTCTCCAGTGGCTTCCCCATTGGTGCTTCTGGGGAGAACACGCGAGCCATTTCGATCCACATTGTCAGAGACGAAGAACCAGCCAGCAATGGTGGTTCTGAGACGAAGCTGCTCGAAAAATAGAACCTGTACTATGACTCTCAGGGGTAGCCTCTCGTTTTGTGCAGCATGTGTACAAGCTTCTAATGAGAGTTTCTGGCAATTCAAGAGCCGACATAGCTGCTCTCTCTCTGAATCTGTCATCTTTGGATGTGCCTGAGAGGAAAATTTATCTGACCTGATTGTTTTATATATGCCTCTATGTAGATCAACAGTTATCTTATTTGGGACGACCTACTTTCTATATACTAATTCCCAGAAATATCAATATATTGATAGTTAAGATATCAGTTTAGTAGTTTTTAATGACTCAACAATGCCCAGTACAATATTAGTTTTGTATTCTGCTTGACTGGTAAATATCGAAATTCAAAGCCAAAATCACAATTCATACTGTCAAAAGTAAAAGTTCACCAATTAATTACCTTAAGGTAAATATCGATTGCTCGGTATATCCCATCATCTAATGGCCTTGCATAGTCAGGCACCAATGCGGCTATGGCTTGAAACTGGGTGCATTTCAAGTTCTCGTCTGCAGAAACCTCAGCAAGATATCCATCTATGAGTCTTCCCACCATGGTAATAGGCGTCAAAACCTCAACGGCAGCTGGTACTGTCTGCCCCTCTTCTACAATATCAGGTGAAGCTGCAAAACTTGACTGGTATGCAAAAATAAAGTGGTCCAGTATACGCTGTATACAGTCCACATCATACAAAGTTTTTGATGATGTGACATTTGGAATTTTTAAATCTTCTACTTGTGCGTCGTCCAACTGGTTTCCTATTCTTTTCTCTAGGTTTTCTTTGCATGCAGGATTTGCATTTAGTACTACAGCAGTGCGCAAAAGGCTGAGAAGGAATTGGGTTGGGGCCGCGCCTTTTTCTGAAGGGAGAAGATCAACTATCTCTTCTAGAAGGCGCCTCTGATCCGTCTCTGAACTTACGGTCCAAGCAGAAGTACTTGCTGACGGGTCAGGTTGACTCATGCGTCTGGTCAACCCCTGTAGGTACCTTCTTGAGTAATGCTTTAAAGAACCTGCCACCTCGGCAGGTTTCATTCCTTTTGATTTCAGGGCCTTAATCAACTCCTTGTACATCTGAAACTTGAGGTAGGAAACATCCCGGTACCACCAATCCCGTCTTAGCGACTCTGTCTTCTCATCAGCGATCCCATTCCACAACATTGATCCCTCCATTGAATAACTCTCATGCAATAGCGGCCAGCCAAATGTACCCGGCTCAGCACATGCTTTTGTCGCAAGAGAATCAATGCACCTAGAAACAATGTGCAACTTCTCAGCATGTTCTAGTACGTCATCTGCACATGTCTGGAGTGCTCTGATGGAGTCGTTCCAGTTGGAGAGAACTTCTGTCAGAAAATTCTCTGTTTGGGTTATCAAATTTCCCTCACCAAAATCATCAGTCATCTTGAGAAACTCGCCGGCACAGCGAAGAGCAACAATATTTTGTGCATTGAGTTCAATTTTAATGTCATAGAAGAATCGGGCTACAAGTTCAAAGGTCTTGAACCCGCCAGGAATGTCAGAGAGGTTGACTTCACAAGTCCCGGATTCATCATCTTGAGACTTGTTGACCTCCTCTTGGAGTGTTCCACTTCGATTTATTAGAGGAAACTGTCAAGGGAATAAAAAATTTGGTTTTAATATTGGAATTGATTGGAAGTAATTGGTTGTTGTGATCTGCACTTAATTACAGCTTTAATCAAGTCAAAAGTGAAACTTGATTGGTACTGGTATGTTTGCTAATTAATTGTTTCTTTCAGGCTTACATGCTCAAATAAACCAAAAATCAATCAAGATGTTAAAAAATAAATTCAAAATCTCATATTGAAGTGAAATTTGAAAAGTCAAATGGAACCTTATGAAGTTGAAACGACATCTCGCCAACCTTAACAGTTACATCACTTGCAAGATCAGTCATACAAATCCTGAAATGTAATGCATTGTTAGAAACCGACAAAATGAGATCCTGAAATAAATAGTTACATTCGCATTTGACATGATGCTGTTGCGATGAGCGTTCTGTTGTGCTCCTATTTAATCCTTCTTTTTGTTAAGTATCTAATGCCAACTTGGATGGTTCAGTTTTCCGTATAAAGAACCGACAAAAATTTCTAAATCTATCGAAAGATTGAAACCAATAAAAGTCTAACGCACAAATCACATAATGGCCTAATTTAATAATTGGCTGAAATCTTGCTTTAAGGGACAAACTTTTCAAAGAAGAAGGAAAACTGGCAGCAAAATTGAGGCAACAACAAGGAGTTAAGATCTTAAAATACCCGAGTACAAGTATTAACAAAAGTTAAAGAAGAGGATATAGTTACCATGTTTGATCCTCAAGCTGGAATGAATCCGTTTTTGAACCAAGTTTCATCGTGGCCATGGCTATCTCTGTCTATCTCTTGTTAATTTGGGATAATTTTCATAATATTTTGCAATAGCAAAGTTTTGCTGATGGGACTGGAAGAGGGAAAAAAAAAAGTTCTCCAATAGCACATGCGACCAAGAAAATAGGATTATCATCCTAATTTAAGACATCCAGTAAACAAATGTTCTTTATGAGAGAGAATTTTGTGTTGTTATTGCTAAGTTTAGTCTTTATAGTGAAACACTTGTTCACCAGTAATAATTGTGACTTAAAATATAGCCCGTCCATCTAAGTTAACAATATTAATTAAATAAATAATAAATTTCGGCGTAGTTTAAGAGAGTGGTCAATACTAGCCATTAGTCGATATATAGTTACTCAAAAACAAAATATATTAGTTTTTGTGCACAAATATACCACCCTCTAATAAGAAAAATATTAGAATCTTTTTTCATCCATTGTAGTAGCAAAGTACAAGTGAAAAACAAATAAAACGTTAAATTACTTTTCTAAGAAATCTAAGGTGTTTTTGGATAATTGGATGTCGTAGAATAGGCGCTTGTTCGGAACAAACAAAACTTGGAGGATGATCCAAAGTTCCAAACACAAATTAGAACATGCCGAAGTCGTGACAATATTTGCTGGTGAAATTGGTAGTCGGGTCCAGCGCAATAATCTCGCTTAGTGTACTCAATTACAATTTTATTTCATAGTTGCGATTTGAATAAAAACTTTGCTCGTGAATTTTGAATACTGTATATACAAAATTTATGTGTTGTAGTTCCACAGAGTTTTTCTTTAAATCAACATGAGGTACCAAATTCTCATCAGTACCAGTATGCTAATGAAACTAAAATATTTGGATCAATATTTAAATCCTTAAAAAATAATAACAAAGAATGCTTATGAGATAACTGTATTGCACAGGATACTGACTCAACTTCAGATCAGGAAACTCAAGAGAAGCCTACCAGTTGACCAGTCAAAGATTCATCAGTTGACCAGTCAACACTCAATAGGGTAGTTACACAAGGGAGTCAGACATCTAGTTAGTTCAGCTTTAGTGTTGTGTGTTAGTTACGAGTGCAGTTATACTGTTTTACTGTTTTACTGTTATGTTTACCAGAATCTCAGTTAGACTTGTTTTTGCGATGGATATAAATACTCTGTACTCTTTGTAATAGAAAGATCAAGACAATACAATACTATTCCTTGTACTTCTTCTCTTTCCTTTCAATTAGTCTTTATGGTATCAGAGCATTAATCTGCCATTAATGGCGTCAGATCCACCTAATCCCTCTTCTTCTTCTACCACCACTCCCTCCTCTACCACCTCTTCTCTCTCATCTGACATTATACCTCTCACCATACCAATCGCAACCAAGTTAAACCACACGAACTACCTTACATGGAAATCCCAGATCTTACCTTTGCTTCATGGTTACAATCTAGCTCAATTTCTTGATTCTCCTCCTCCTTCTTCCACCATTACAACTGATTTGGGTGCTTTAGCAATCAATCCTGACTACCTTCCATGGCATCGTCAGGATCAGTTGCTACTTGGATGGATCAGATCGTCACTGACGGAGTCGATTCAAGCTCAGGTTGTCTCTTGTACCACATCCATGGATCTCTGGAGCTACCTTGAGCGGGTCTACGCCTCCACTTCTCGCGCAAGAGTCACTGACTTGAGGAGACAAGTGCAATTCGCCACCAAAGGAGCCTCCTCTTGTACTGAATTTCTTCAACACTTGCGTCAACTTGCCGATGAACTTGCCTTCGCCGGATCCCCTCTTTCCGATGAAGAATTGGTTCAAGCTGTGATCACTGGCCTTGGCTCAGAGTATCTTGCCTTTATAACGGCAATTACAACAACGCCTCATCGCATCTCTTTTGCTGATCTCCATGGCATGCTCTTAACTCATGAATCAATCCTCAAGAACAATCACTCGAGCTCTCTCATGGCGACACCTTCTGCCTTTCAAACGGGTCGGATTCAGAACAACAACAACCGGCCCATACTTCCTTACCCGACAACTTCTACCATTCAAACCCAATACAGGCCTACTACATCTCACCTCAGGCCCAATACCTCTTCTGCGCATACGTCAAGCCCACAAGGCAATCGTTCTTCTTCTTCTCCAGTCTCCAAAGGACCATGTCAGATTTGTACCAAACAAAATCACTCTGCTAAACTATGCTATTTTCGGTATGAACCGGATCCTCTGTGGAAACCACGACCTCCTCAAGCTGCACGCCAAGCCTTTGCTGCTCACCTTCAGCCTCCTACAACCAGCTCCAGTGATTGGGTTCTTGATTCAGGCGCAACACACCACGTCACCAGTGACTTGAACAATCTCTCTGCCTTCTTTGCCTATCCTGGATCAGATAATCTTCAAATTGGGAACGGTAATGGCCTTAAAATCCTTCATCTTGGTTCTGTTTCCCTTAATCTGGCTGGTTTTTCTGTTCAATTGCTTGATGTCTTGCATGTTCCTTCTTTTTCAAAAAATCTTCTTAGCCTATCTAAACTCCTAAGCGACAATCCCCATCTTACTGTTTCTTTTTCTTCCTCAATTTGTGAAATTAAGGTGCTCCACACCAAGATATCCCTCCAAGTACCTGATCAACATGGTCTTTATCTCCTTCATGCTACCTCTGTATCTCCTCATGCCTTTCTTGGTGTCAAAACCACAGCAAATTCTTGGCATGCTAGATTGGGTCATCCCTCCACTGCAACTACTCTTCAAGTTCTTAGTTCAAACAAATTACCTTGTAATTCAAATAAAGTCGATATGTGTCATGATTGTGCTGTAGCAAAATCACATGAATTACCTTTCTTTTCTTCTTCTTCTTCTTCTTCATCTAAGTCTCCTCTTGAGATAGTGTACTCTGATGTATGGGGCCCATCCCCTATTGTTTCTTCTAATGGAAATCGTTATTACATCATTTTTGTGGATGAATTCACTCGTTTCACCTGGATTTATTTCTTCAAACAAAAAAGTGATGTTCTGCATATCTTTTCTATGTTCAAAGCTCAAGCTGAAAATTTACTCAGTACAACCATTAAAATATTAAGGACAGACAATGGCACTGAGTACAAACCGATTGGAACCCAGTTTCCCCAAATCACTCACCAAACCACATGTCCTTACACTCCCCAACAGAACGGCATCTCGGAGAGAAAGCACCGTCATATCATTGAACTTTCACTTGCAACCATGTCCCATGCTTCCATTCCCTCTATCTACTGGGATGAAATCTTCTCCAGTATTGTGTATCTAATAAATCGATTACCTGCCTCCACTTCTTATTCTATTCCTTATACTTCCCTTTTTCAAAAATCTCCTGATTACTCCTTTCTTCGCATTCTGGGTTGCAAGTGTTTTCCTCATATAAGGCCCTATAATTCCCATAAGCTAGAATTGAGAGCAGTTCCCTGCATTTTCATTGGCTATGCACTTTCTCAAAAAGGCTATAGATGTCTTGATATCAAAACCAACAAGGTTTATGTATCAAGGCATGTTCAATTCGATGAATCAATTTTTCCTTTCAAGGAACTCTCACTGCCACCGAATGAACAATTTTCTACTGTTTCTGATGAGATAACACCATTGTTGCAACTGGCACAGACGGTTTCTGTCCAGAATTTCACTGAAACCCTTCCCAGGCTATCCATTTCCTCAAATAATGCTGCTCAATTGACTGATCAGACTACACCTACCAATGATCAGACTGATCAATCCCTTCCCTCACACTCTCCTGACCACACTACACCTGCTCCATCCACAGCCGCTGATCTCATTACTACCTCTCAACCTTCACAATCCAATGCCACACCTGCTCCTTCAACTCTTCAAACAACCTCTCATGCCATGACCACTAGAACAAGGGATAACACAAGGAAAAAGCGTCACTTTTCAGATTATGTTGCTTTCATAACAACTGTGGGTACTGAGCCAACTTGTTTCACCAAAGCTAACACAATTCCAGAATGGAGGGAGGCTATGGCAACTGAAATTACTGCTCTAGCAAGAAATAATACTTGGAAACTAGTCCCACCTCCCAACAATCAGAAGATAATCGGGTGCAAATGGGTGTATAAGCTGAAGCACAAACCAGATGGTTCTATAGAAAGATACAAAGCTCGTCTTGTGGCCAAAGGTTATCATCAAGAGGAAGGTATTGACTTCTTTGACACCTTTAGTCCCGTTGTCAGACCTTCTACCATCAGGCTGATTCTCTCGCTTGCTGTACCCTCCAATTGGCCTATAAGGCAGTTAGATGTTCATAATGCGTTTTTACATGGAGACTTGCAAGAGCAGGTCTATATGTCTCAACCTCCTGGTTTTTCTGACATGGAACATCCTGACTATGTTTGCCTTTTATCTAAATCTCTCTACGGCTTAAAACAAGCACCTCGTGCTTGGTTTCAGAAACTGAGCTCAGCCTTGCTTGCAATTGGGTTCACAGCATCTAACTATGACCCATCCCTATTTATTGCAAATCACAATAGTCACATATTGTTGATATTAGTGTATGTTGATGACATTCTTGTCACGGGCAGCAGTTCCTCCATGATTACCACTTGCATTGCTCAATTACAAGAGCAATTCTCTCTTAAAGATCTAGGCCCACTTCATTACTTCCTTGGTATTGAAGCTGTCCCTCAATCAGATGGTCTACTACTCACTCAAACCAAATACATCAAAGACCTTCTCCTCAAAACAAAAATGCACAATGCCAAGTCCTGTACAACCCCCATTGCAACATATATTACTTTGTCCAAGGAAGAAGGTGAACCCTTTGATGATCCTCATCTATACAGGAGTGTAGTAGGTGCTCTACAGTATGCAACTCTAACGAGACCCGATATTTCATATGCTGTCAACAAAGTATCTCAATTCATGCAATCTCCTACCACTATACACTGGACAGCTGTGAAACGAATTCTAAGATACCTTTGTGGCACCCCTACTCATGGTCTTCTTATCCACTCCTCTTCTTCCTTGGCAATTCACGCTTACAGTGACTCTGATTGGGCTGGCTGCCCTGACGACAGACGCTCAACCTCCGGTTTCTGCATCTATCTGGGCTGCAACCTTATTTCCTGGAGTGCTAAGAAACAGCCTACCGTTTCTCGATCTAGCACAGAAGCCGAGTATCGAAGTTTGGCCCTGACTTGTACTGAAATTCTTTGGCTGCAGTACTTACTGCAAGAGATACAGATTAACTTACCAAACCCTCCCAATCTTTGGTGTGACAACATAGGTGCCACCTTCTTGGCATCAAATCCCATGTTCCATGCTCGCACCAAACATATAGAAATCGACTATCACTTTGTGAGGGAGAGAATTGCAGCTCAGGAGCTAAGGGTTCTTTTTATATGCTCAAAAGATCAAATTGCAGATGTGATGACAAAACCTCTGTCAACAAACAGGTTTAGTTTTCTCAGGAACAAACTAAATGTGTTTACCAACACATTGGTTTGTGGAGGGGGTATTGCTGACTCAACTTCAGATCAGGAAACTCAAGAGAAGCCTACCAGTTGACTAGTCAAAGATTCATCAGTTGACCAGTCAACACTCAATAGGGTAGTTACACAAGGGAGTCAGACATCTAGTTAGTTCAGCTTTAGTGTTGTGTGTTAGTTACGAGTGCAGTTATACTGTTTTACTGTTTTACTGTTATGTTTACCAGAATCTCAGTTAGACTTATTTTTGCGATGGATATAAATACTCTGTACTCTTTGTAATAGAAAGATCAAGACAATACAATACTATTCCTTGTACTTCTTCTCTTTCCTTTCAATTAGTCTTTAAACTGCAAAGAAAAAGAATATATACAACCCATGGGCCAACCTGCTCGTCAAACTCTTTAACGGGCTATACTTAAAAACCAAAACGTGTAGGATCTAAAATTGTGAAAACCCGACAGCAGAAATCCACTTTTCTTTTCTCCGACCAAGAGCACCGACTGAAGCGGAACCCTAGCAAGAAGATCCTTGCCCTCCCCTCCCTCCACTTTTCTTTTGCCATGTCGAGGGAACAACCGAGCAGTAGCGGTACAGTTCCTGGCGTGTTCAACCCGCCTGGTACAGTGTCGGGCCAATACACCTACTTCCCGGTGCCATTCCATCTCCAGCAGAGCAGCCCCGCCTCCGTTGCTACGCCTCCACAGCCTTATCCGCTACCCAATACTCACTTTGTCCAAACCACCGTGCCTTCTGCTTCTGCTTCCGCTTCCGCTTCTTTCACCCCATTACCCCAATTTCATCAGGTTTTTCTTTCTTCCCTCCTTCCCCTTTTGCATTTCCTAGTTGCTCTTCGTTTTACTTTGTTCTAAAGCTAAGAATATGATAGTGGTTGCCCGTCCTCAACTGCTGGATTTTGTTTTTATATGCTGATGGCTATGGAAGAGCACCTAACTCATATCCCCCTTCTTAAGATTGTTACATGTTACATTTTCTATATTAAAAGATGGAGTATACATGATATAGTTTTCTTTTATAGACACATAACCGTCCCTCAACTTTCTATTGTCTCTAAAAATTGTTGGTTCACCGCGTGGGTGCAGGCACAACAACTGTTTCAGAGGGATGCACAGACGATCACACCAGAAGCGCTAGAGAGTGTCAAGGCAGCACTTGCTAACAGTGAAGTGGAGCACAAGGCTGAGGCTAAAAAGAAGGCGGTCCCACGCAAGGCTGCAGGCCATCAATGGGAGGACCCCACTCTTGCTGAATGGCCAGAGAGTAAGTACTTCTCACAAACCTGAACCATAACACAAACAAATGCAACAAAATTTTCAATTTATGTAGTAAATAACCTGACCTTCGACCAATATGCATTCCTAAGAATTTTCAATAGTCAAATTTATCTGTTTGAGCTGACCCAAAGGGATCAACTTTGAAGATGGCTTGACCAATATTGTTAAAAACTGAGTGTGTTCGACAGATCGATAGTAATGTGGCCGGTTAAACAGAATTTTGCAGTCAATTATGTGTCCTTGTTAATTTTTTATAAATATAAATAATTAATTAGATATGGAAATATCTATTACAACCTCCTGTTATAGAGAATAATAACAAAATGCAAATGAAATATCTATATTAAGCAATGTCATTGCAAAATTCAATTGTTTGCTTAACATATTAAAAACTGACTAAGTGAATTTGGTTTAGTGGTAATTTTGCATATAATTTTATAGAATACCCAACCCTATACACTGTTTATGTCAGATTGCTATGGTTTGTGCATAATCATTCTACAACAACAACGACGACAAGTGAGCCTTTTGTCCCAAAAATGTTTAAGCTGGGGATCAAACACCCAGTGAAACAATTAGATTAGTTTCCACCTGAATTGCGTCAAATGTTTTTAACAATACCTTGGCTGACCCAATTGATTTGAACTAAACCCCTGTTTGTCTCTTCTTTGTATTGGATTTAAATTATATTTCTTCTTCTGGTATGGTTCTGCACTTAAATTTAAATTTTCTTGTATTTTTATTTTTTATATTTTACTTTGTTTATATATTCTTGTTATATGCAGATGATTTTAGATTATTTTGTGGAGATCTAGGGAATGAAGTTAATGATGATGTCCTCACAAAGTCCTTCGCACGATTTCCTTCCTTCAACATGGCCAGAGTGGGTTCCACTTGTCATGCTTTCTGTGTCCCTCTGCATTATCTCTCTTTTGCATTCCATTGTAATCTCTGAATTTATTTAACATTTACAATGTGTTAATGATTTGCTTAGGTGATAAGAGATAAGAGGACGGGCAAAACCAAAGGTTATGGATTTGTCAGTTTCTCCAACCCATCAGACCTTGCTGCTGCTATAAAAGAAATGAATGGTCAGTATACATGTCTGGTTTCATTTATTTGGTCAGTATACATATATGTATTTTCGTTTATTTGTTTAGTATCCGCTCCAGTATACTTGTATCAAGAAAATGTCTGCAACATGTAAAGAAGAATTGGTTCAGAAACACAACATGAAGTTCTTCCAAATTCATTACAACTAAATTTTGATTTTCAGAGAAAATATATCAAAGCATGTCTAAAATTTTGCATACTGCTCAACAGGAAAATATGTTGGGAACAGACCCATCAAGTTGCGTAAGAGCAATTGGAAGGAGAGGACTGATGTGGAGGCTTTGGAAAGACAAAAGGTTGCTTGTTTATTTCTCTATTAATTTTCTGTTCATGTAAGAATATTAAGTGCTTATGCTCTTTGCTTAATGTAATTTCTAGAATCATCCCCTGAAGAAACAAAAAATGCAAAAGAAGAGTGTTCTCCACAGGTGAAGCTTGGAAGAGCTACTCGTTGTAAGGATTTTGACACCTTAGATTGCTCGACTAAGTTATATTGTTGTGGCCATGGAAACTTCAGTGGTGATTGGAAAGCTGAATAGTAACTACACAAGAAATTGAAATTCTGTTAAAATATGTTGTACAGAGGCTCATGGCATTGAATCTCGACTATTTTAGATGTTATCTCGAATTGATATAAAGTTGTTATGTTGTAACTTATCTCTTCTAAGATTATGCTCTTCAACTTTGCTCAATTCTTATCCTGAGCCACTGTCAAGCATGTCAAAAAAAAAAAAAAAAAAGAAAATGGAATTTTGCTCAATTAGGATTATGAACTTCTGATCTTGTATTTAGTGTGTTACTTGGTGTACTATTGTCTTAAACATGATTTATATACTGTTCTGTTTCTTATATTATTGTAAATCATTGTGATGATAGGTCATATAAGGGAGAAAGATGTGATGTAAAAAGATAAAACAAAACATTACGTGATGACAACACTTGTATAGTATTTATCATCCAGCCATTTCTAACTACAAGTCTACAATATGTAACAATGGATGAAGTATTATTCCTTGTTAGGTATCAACTGGTTTAGGTTTAGTCTTACTGAGCTTAGTCAAGCAATGTAAATCAACCGGTTTTTCAGGCAGTGGGCTAATTAAAAAATAACATGCTTCAAATTCGAATTCATTTTACATTCGTTTCCTCTCCAACACATCAGAAGTAGCTGCGTGAATTCCTTTCTCATCTCTCTTTCATGCAGAAAATGAGAAAATTATTGGTGCTAATTGTAGAGTTGTTAATGGTTAAGAATATCAAGATTTTCCAGGGAAAAATATGATTTTGTTATAGTTTCCATCTGAAGTAGAAAGAGCAGTTGCATGTTTCAAAAATCAAGTCTTCTTTGGCGTATTCTGAGAGGTTTGCTACTGTTATGATTCTATCTTGGATTTTTGTGAGAGATTACAGATTCAGGGATTCTCTCTTTTGTTTTCTTAGTTATTGGCATGTCATAATTTTTCTTTGCTTTATTTTTATGCTTATGAAAAATAAAGTAGGTGAAATCAGGTCTTCTAACTTACAAAATAAGCTAAAGAAGACCAAGTTGCACCGAAAAAACTTAATGATCCTGTTTTCTTATATGATCTTTGGTGCAAAATGTGTTATATTTACATTAGAATGATTGAAGTTGACTTTAATTGCATAAAATTAAAACTAAATCTAAAACGGTAATATTGACAGAGTAAACTGGAGTAATATAAGCTTAACTTCATCATTGAGCTTTAATAAGCCTAATATTGACAGAATAGAATAACGGTAATATTGACAGAGTAAACTGGAGTAATATAAGCTTAATTTCATCATTGAGCTTTAATAAGCCTAAAAAGGCATGTTGATCCACAAGTTATTTTCAGATAGTCAAAGATAATAGGGCGAAAGAATTTTATTAATGTTTCTTAAAGTGAATTCATGTAACATGATGTATGCTAAAGTTCTCCAGTTTTTGTGCTAAAAAATCATTCATACGCAAAGTTCATTGCTTCTAAAGATTTATTTATTTTTTTTTTGACACTAGCTTCTAAAGAAAATTTTTAAATTCAATAATTACAATTTAGACCAAAATCTTCCAACTCCAACCCCTAGACACGCCGAAAGTCCCAAGCCGAACTCCACTTCCCCCTTAATACAAGGCCTATATTACTTCCTAAGGGCCCAAGAGACCATGCTTAAGGTAAACTCTTTTACTTTGATGCAAAAATTTTACTTCGATTAAACTCACCAAGTTCCCAAGCGTGTTGCCCGTGCTTTTTCCGTGATTTTGAAGTTCCCATGCGCTAAAATTAATGTCTGTCATCAACCAACATATCTGTAAGGTTAATTTGTCAAAGTGAATGAGATGATTTCCTCCCTTGTTTACCAAGCGGCTTTGACACTCATAATTCTTGTTAGGTTATGGCTCGAAAATTGTTTTCACTAGTTTGTTAGGTAAAATATGGATAAGGGCCATTTTATTTTTACTATATACAAACTTTGCGTAAAATATTTTTTTAATTTCTTAATTTAATTACGATGGAATCCTTTGACAAACAGAATTGATATGATAATTTTATATTATAAAAAAATTAAATTTGAATTTGACGTTTAGATATGATCTAATCTCTATATATATCATGCATAAAAATATAATGAAATTTGATGCAAATCTTATTATTTATCAACGGACTTGAATTTGACAAAGATATTGATTTAATGATCTCTAGTAGAATTCCCAATAAAATTTAAATTCTAAGAAACTCAACACAACAATATGTATTCAAGTTTCTTTTTCTAAATTAAAAACGTAATAATCCTTTTACTTAATTTAACACAGCAGTGTCATAACTGTAACTGACTTCCTACCCTTAGTCACCAAATATTTATAGGCAAGATTATTTATGTACTGTGTTATAACTTATGCTTCTACATTATTATTCTATATGTTTATTACGAATAGTTTTTTTCTTTAAATCAGACACAAATTAAGAAGGGAACAACTTTTAATATATTTTGAATATAAGCATATTAACTTATAGGTAATTCTGCCATGGAATTTTCCTTTTTACGGACATGGACCCAAATTTATACTATTCGTTCAAACTCATAATTAAATCACAACCATTCATCATTCTGAATTTAGATTTAGGTCCATTTAAATAAAAGTATCCGTGGCAGAATTACCCTAACTTGTATATGTAATATATCTGAAGTATCACTTTCATGCTATAGTTATCGTCATACGTTTTTATCCATTTACTTATAACAAGTTAAAAAACGATAAAAATAACATAGTGTGAACAAAAAATGATAAAGGATAAAAGTGAAAGAGGAATAAAAATAATTTATATTAGATGTGGCCTCGGATAAACGAAACATATATCTGCCGAACGGTGCATTACCCGTTGACACTTGACACCTCATTCGTGTCTCGTTGTTAATTTTGAATAATAAAGTAAATTTTTACTCGGAGAAGTCTTAATCAGGACAAGTTATTACTGCCATGCACACAAACCAAAAAGTCAAAAGATGCTGATTGTTTCGCACGACAGCTATTTTAAAATTTTCATATTGGCCATATTCATCGCCACGTCAGTCTTCTTAAATCACTAATCAAAGGATTTATTTACTAACCGAAAATCTTTTGATAATCGTTCCTGGAGTGCGGATGCTTCGAGTGGTTGGCACGCGCTCAACCTTTCTCTGTTTTATTTTTATAGTTTCAGTTTTCCATGCATCATTTCTTTAGTTATTCAAATAGAACTTTCCAAGTTTACTTTTATCAAATATTATACTTATGAAGGAATAAGGTTGCCGAAAGTAAATCAACGAAAGATTTGCAACTACAGATGTGAGACGTCGAACTTTATGCATGATATATATAATAATCAATTCCGACTACATAGATGACTTAATCGATAATATTCATCATAAGTATGTCTATTCAATTCTTTCAATAATAATTAGATAATTGTTTTATAAACTTTTTCTAGTAATATGTTATTCAGCAATTTCCTTTGAACTTTAAATGCTAGTATTCTTTGACAAAGAAAAACAAAGTAGACTCAAGTATTATCAGATGGGCACCGGATTTATGTTGGCCCTTTTTCTGTATTATTAAGGTCAAGAATTTGGTTTATAACTAATATATATTTCTTGCCAACCCTGATGGAGTTAGCTAAAAAAATGCGAGTTAAACATAATAGATAATTGCAATATATATATATATATATATATATATACCATTTTTTTTTAATATGATCTGCATTCTTCACTTTAAAATGCTTCTCCTAAACAACGTAATTTGGTCAAAATGAGTCACAACAAATCAAAATTAATTTCAGCAAATCATTTTTAACTTGTACATATATTCCAACTATAAATTTTATATAGCCTTCCAGCCCTTTCCACACGACGTATATAAAAATCAATTAAAGAATCATGTAACTATCTCTTAAGTACGTCCACCATTAAACTAAATAATGCATCATCTTAATAAGGAAAATTTATAATAATAATAAAGTACAATGCACGTAAATATCCTATGCTAATAATTAACTGCCTCCCAAGCTCGAAGTCAACTTCCTCATATATATTTCATATAATGCAACGGTAACCAAAGGTTATTTTTTTCAAAGAATAAAAAAATAATAGCTTCCTCATATATGTTATATATTTTCTGTTGCATTTTTTTTAAACGTACTATAGAGTTGTTGGTTTCTTTTCTCATATCACATTTTATAAGTCCATATATAAATACAGGACGATTAAGCGGGTCCTCCATACTCTCAAGTCTCAAACCCTTTATTTATTTATTTTTTTAAACGTCTTCTGTTCAGCAATAGAAAATTGATATTTCATATATATATATATCATGAGAAATGCTAGAGTCCAATATATTGTACCAATAGGCTCTATCCAGTACGACCGATTTCACGTTTTTAAATTTCAAATGACCAATACGAACTGTTCAATATGTTTTCCATATTGAAAACTTATAAGAAACAAATTTTTACATTTTTTCACATTTTTTATTATTTTTTTGGTATTTTAGAAAATCGTTGTTATTGGACGATCCATAATGTTTATATCATGAATTTTCAAAAATACCAAAAAAATAGTAAAAAATTTAGAAAAAATAGAAAAATTGGTTTCTTGTAATTTTTCAATATGGAGAACATATTGAACGGTTCGGATCGGTCATTTGAAATTTAAAAACGTAAAAACGATAATATTGGACGGACCCATCCGTCCTATATATTGGACGGTAGCATTTCTCATATTTCATATATATACTTCGAGATAAAAAAAAAGTACCTATAAATAATACAACATGTCTTGCGTATATATAAATTGTCATCGGTCATAATGTTTGATTCGAAATACATGTGATATGAATCAATTAATTAATTAAGCCCTATTTGCGCGCCACATGCAACTGATTTTGATCGAACGCTGGCAAGGCTGACCTCATTTAATTTCTCCGTGAGTTGAATTTTTTAATTAATCTGACACAACATGACGGATCATCAATTAACCATTTAACCTGCCTGAGAGATTTTGAGTTAATCTAACCCAATTCATTGGTGTCTAGAATTTATTTCAAATCTTCGAACTGTCAGCTTCAAATTGAGAAGGATCAGTTGGGAAGTTTAATATATATACGCCATCAAGACTAATTTGAGACTTGGTTAATATTTCATTACTAGTGTACTGGCTAGATATATTAGGCAACTGTCTTCGATGGTACTTAACGACCGTAAGATTAAAGAGACACACACGACGATCCATATATATTTCGCGTACCCACGTGAAGTTTGTGAACCAATGAATCATGCTTCGATACCACGTGTATCATTGAATTTTAGGCTATTACCATTTACCATGCAATTTTGTGAATTTTGTGGACTCTCCTAGCTTGTGATCTCTATTCTGGGGCTGTTTGGATTCCTCAAGAAATTTGGAGAATTTCATCTTTCTACCATTAAATTTATTATAAACAATCCAAACTTTTTACAAAATTACACACTTCCTAATAAATTTATTCATAGAAATTGCAACTTTCCCAAATTCTCCAAATTCCTAAGCGATCCAAACGGCCCTTTAAGGATGTCATACTATAGGCTCCGTTTGGATAGGTGTGGGAAGAAGGGAAGAAACGAGAAGAAGTATTAGGAAGTGTGTAACTTTGTGAAGAGTTTGGATTTATAATTTTTTTTCTTCCCTTCTTCCTTCTTTCTCCTTCTTCTTGCATCCAAACGGAGTCATATGGGTGCGTTTGGATAGGTGTGGGAAGAAGGGAAGAAGGGAAGAAGTATTGGGAAGTGTGTAATTTTGTGAAGAGTTTGAATTGTTTATGATTTTTTTTCTTCTTCTTCCTTCTTCTTCTTCTTCTTCTTTCTTCCAACGATCCAAACACATCCTATGAGAGCAGATAGACTACAGTAAGATAGACAAATACTGTAGTCAATATTATATTACTCCTTACTGGCAGAAGAAGATGCAAAATATATAATTTATATCACATATATATATTTTTGTACCTGCCATAAAGAGAATAGCGAGTACAACCTAGGAATTTAAATTTTATCATTAGAAAACATTAAAGTTACACAAAATATGCCTGGATTGTTCCAAGATCTACGCGTCCAATTTTTGAGCAATTTGTCGTGGAAATTGATTTTAACCAATTCTCTTTACTTGGACCCAATTCAGTTGTAAACTTGTAACATACGCGTGGTGCTGGTGCACGCTGCACAGTCAAATATATAAAATTATATACAGGGCTGTCAAACGTGTGAGATGGAACGGAAATCCATCATTCCGTTTCCATTCCATTTCAAAATACGAAACAGAAAACTATTCCATTTCCGTTCCATTTCGTTAAACGAAACGGAAATTTCACTTCCATATTCATTTTACATTGAAATTTCTCATTTCAACGTTCCATTTCCATTCCGTTTCTGAAAATGAAACTACTTTTCCTTCCACTTCTGTTCCATTTCAGACGGAACGAAACGAAAACGTTCGAAACGGCGGTATATTGACAGCCCTAATTATATAAGCGTACGATACTAACTCGGTCCATACTCAATACCCAGCATCTGCGTTTCAAAAAAAAAAAAAAAAAAAAACACCCAGCATCTTTGTGTCATCGTGTATTTGTGTGTGGAATGTGGACCCCACTTCATAATATGTGGAGATGTTTTGACTTTAGTGCTTTCACACACACAGACCGACATAATGCTCTGAGCCAAACTCCCGCGAATGACTCACTACACGTCTACACTACACAAATTTATTACAGGAATCTTTCTGCTTTTCTGGAGAGAGGTTAATTGATCCAAATCGTAGGATTAACTCTCATGTGAGGATAATTGTGCGAATCCAACGGCGTAGACTTATTACTTGTCAAAGAGAGCACTTTCAAGCCCGGAATCTTCCCCAACTTTAGGCTCCGTTTGGATAAGGTGTGGGAAGAACGGAAGAAGTGAAAAGAAGTATTGAGAAGTGTATAATTTTTTGAAAAATTTGGATAGTTTATAATTTTTTTCCCCTTCTTCTTTCTTTCTACTTTTCTCAACGCATCCAAACACGGAGGCTTAGAGAAGCAAAACAACTATCGGCTTTACAATTTCAAAAAAGATAGGAAAAAAAAGAAGAAAAAGAACTTAGAGGAACAACGCTTTCCTTCTTTGTGTACACCATGCCTCTCCTACAATATATTATATTATATATACCACCTGCCAGAAGAAAGGAATAATAAAAAAGAAGGAAAAGCTACTACTTTCAATAAATATATAAAACCCAGATATGTATATATTCATATTTCTTTCAATGGTAATTAATAAATAATATAGTTTTATAGATGTTGCCGCCAAACAAAATCTTTTCGTTTAAGCTATTCCTTGACCTTACATATATTTAAAAATTTTCTATTCTGAAAAAAAGGGAAAGCAATTCATTTGAATTTGTTAGATGGATATTGTGATTTACCTATCTACTTATAAGTACAATATGGGACTAACTTGTCTAGCTGGGCTCCCACCATATTATGTGGCTCTAAATTTATAAGTTAAAAGATGTTGAAGAAATGAAGGAGTTTTACCTTACTACCGAGTTAAAAAAAATATTGATGAACCACATCGACGACTTATAAACCTATAGCTGATAAACAAAATTACAACTATTTAAACAATGTGATATGATCAACATTTGAATTTTTTTAAATATTTTGGGGCTGTTTTTTGTTAAACTTAAATTTCCGCTATTTCAATAGATGATTTTAACTTTTACATAGATCAATATAGGAAGAGTTAAGTAGATATTGGATTGTGGATTTGTATATTTTGTTTTGTTGGTTTGAATATTGGGTGTTGTTTGTTGTTTTGGGTCCTTGTTGGTTGCAATAATAAGGGAGCACTGGTACCGGCTTAACTGGTACTAGTGCCGTTAGAAATAGTTAGTAAGGTTGTATTCAAATTTGCTTTCGGTAAATGAAAGTGGTAGGTCTTGGACCTACTTGTTTCAAAAAAAAAAAAAAAAGAGTTAAGTAGATTATAATTAGTTGCAAATAAAAAAAAATGCTGAGGGGGGTTGGGGGGGTGTTGGTGAAAACATATGGAAGAAATTGCTGATTCCTGTGTATAGATCTTGATAACGATAGTAATTACTAATTATTGTTTTAAAAAAAAATTGGAATCAAAGCACAAAGGGAAAAAGAAAAATAAATAAAGAAGGGGAAAAAAAAAAAGCAGGACAGAGAATCGAACTAGAGCTTATACCCTTCCAGCCCTTTCCCACACACGACATAAATTAAAAATCAATAAAATAATTTGAGAACTACATGACTCTGGACTCCACTGCAACAATCAATTGAATAATGCACGATTATAACAAAAATATTAATAATGTTAATAATAATTGAAAGAATACACCCTGCCCCATGCACTAACTGCATTCCCAGTTTGAACTTTGAAGGCGACTTCCTTGTCGTTTTTCATCTCCTATCAAATTTTATTACTCTATAAATACAGCACCATTGTAAGTGTGCCCTCCACACTCTCAAACCCCCTTAATTCCTATTCTGTTCGTTTATCTCTCTTCTCGCCTCCACTTTGATCTCAAAATTTTCCATAAAACAAAATTAATTAGACACAACAAACATGTCGTTTCGTATGAATTCTGTAGTGCATGTTGTAACTACTTTAGCGGAAAATACTGCAAATCCGACAAATCCTGACCAGAACAAAGACCTTGAGCTCGGCAAACCCGATGACACAATCGATTACATGCAACGGGCCCAGTGGCTCCGTGCCTCTGTCCTCGGGGCCAACGATGGGCTTGTGTCAGTAGCATCACTGATGATCGGTGTTGGTGCAGCCAGCTCGACTATGAAGGCCATGTTGGTCTCCGGCCTGGCTGGTCTAATAGCTGGCGCATGTAGCATGGCCATCGGGGAATTTGTGTCGGTCTATGCTCAGTACGACATAGAACGGACTATGATCGAGAAAGGAAACACAGATGATGAAGATGAAAACAAGGAACCGTTAGCGAATCCTTGGCTGGCTGCCGGTGCATCAGCTCTATCCTTTTCAATTGGAGGTTTGCTTCCGTTACTTGCCGGGGCATTCATTAAAGCTTGGGGTGTGAGGCTGGGTGTTGTTTGTGCCGTGACTAGTCTCGGGTTGGCTATTTTCGGTGCAATTGGCGCGCTTCTCGGTGGCGCCAAGCCGTATAAGGGGTCCCTTAGGGTTCTGATCGGAGGATGGCTGGCTATGCTTGTCACTTATGGAATTCTCAAGTTTTTCAGTGCAGTTTTACATGTGAACATTTCCTCGTCTGGATAAAGTGGAAGTAGCATAACTAAAGTAGAAATATAACTGTTATAGTACATAGGCGGGCCGGAATGCAATAATGTAAAATTTTATACAAACTAGCTATAGCTAGTTAATGTCGATGTACTGATCGATGCTACATATATATCTATCTTGATGCACTGTTTTCAGGATATGCATAATTTTCATCAACTTTGGTAACATTATGTATAAAATCAATTATATATATAGTTTGTTGATCCTAGATTTTATTATTCAAAAAGAAAAATATCGATCACCTTGTTCCCCGTTGTTTTAAATATCCAAGTAATTTAACTATGACCTGACTTATGTTGGCATGCACTCTTCAAAGTTTGAATTTGGAAATAATTAGATAATATTATAACAATATAATTACACTGAACCAACAGCCCTTAGACCTGAGAATTAACTTAATTGCCTATTTTAAGTCCTTCGCATGAACATAAATCAGATGATCAGACTTGTCGTTGTTATGTAGGCAAAAAGGGCGTATTTTGTGAAAATGGCCATGCTTGCTTAAAGGAAACAATGTTAATACAATTAGTAAAGTGGTGCTTAGGATTCTACAAAAAAAAATAATAATAACTATTGGGAAATTCTGCCATGAGATCCAATTTCTGAATGAAGCTTCCATCACAACCGTTCTAATGAATTAACCTTTCTTGAAAATGAATGGTTGAGATTAAAGCTTGATTCAAAATTAGACCTCATGACAGAATTTCCCATTAATAATTAGAATATATATTTTTTGGCAACTTACAAATGCAAATTTGTCATCAAATTGGTTTTCTTAATGTGTGCTACTGCAGTTATTAAACTAGTATATTGATGAGCTACGAATTCTTAGTGGTAATATTATCATAGTGTTTATGGGACAAGAATTTTGAAATTTGAGTACATAGATCTAATAAACAGCACACAAAGACAGTGAGCTGGATGCTTTTTTTTCAACACCTTGTATTTTAATAAGAAACTGAAAGGGAAGTTTAAAATGCCAACATGCATGAGTGGTATTATTACTCCATGTTGCACTCCGCATTTATCAACCTATAGTCAAGGAGAAGAGAACAATTTTTTTTAAAAAAAAAAGTTATATAAAAACTATCTGCAGATACAGGTTATGTAAGTAATTTGAAATGCGCGCATAATTTCCGAAAGGTTACTCTGGTTATTTTCAATTTCCCGTTAAGATTTCAAGTTATTTCTTTTGTTAGATGTAATTAAATACGCCACTGAAATGCGTGCCTGACAATTTCGTCATCATCCTGGTTTAAGTTTATAGAACAATTAATTGGCTAATATATTTGGTCTTAAAGTCATAGTAATATATTGTATAAAATTTTTGTCAACGTACGTACTCTCATCAATCCGTTCTGAAGAATAACCTATTAATTAATAACATTTTATCTACATGAATTATAAGTGTCATCGGCAAATATATCATCCCAGCCATCGCTAAATACAAAATGAACATATAAAATAAATAAAGTGAACACTTACAAACAAATAAGTGTTGTCATCACTTGTTCAGAAACTTACATGCATATTCAACTTATTTTCATTGAACTTATTTGTTTGTATGTGTTCACTTAGATCGTCTATATATTCATTTTGTTTGCTTTATATGTTTACTTTATATTTAGCGATTGCAAGGATGGCAAAACTAGAGAAGGCAGTAATCAATTTCCTTCTATCTATAGATACTGAATAAATTTCAAACAATTAATCCGTCTAAAAGATATATATAATCATTTACGAATTCTCAAAATTATATCAGTTTAACTTAACCCGACTGCGTATAATTAATCTGGCCACTTTATTATTGTAAAGAGAAACTAGATGATTTGCCAGACTCGTCGAAACTCTGGATCATATGAACAAGTCGCGTCTTAGATAAATTTTCTTATTTATTATTGTACCAATAAAAAATAAATAATATTATTTTCATTTACATATAAAGGATTTATTTATGTTATTATCTGTTTGTTGTGTTTCTGAAATTATTAATGGAATTTATGCTTTTACGTTTGATTTTCTTTTTTTTTTTCCTCCTATGAAATTCATGAAATCCACATAATTCAACAGCTTATTAGAATATCATCGATTGAATGGTTATATTTGACAAATGTTTAGTCAGAAAGTATTATAATCAAAGGTCCTGAGTTTTTAAAAAGTTTGGCTATACCACCCTGTTGCAGAGGTCCTGAGTTCGAAGCTTATCAAACTATAAAAAATAATTCCTTACTTCAATTGTATTGCATGAATTTAATCATAAAATTTTAGAGCAACTAGTTGGTCCTCAGGAATCAGATTAGAATAGACAAGTGAGGCCAAAAGAATGCTTGTAATTTTGCGTACGTATGATATGACAGTAATTTATAGACCTTACGGGAGTTCTACTAGTTATAGAAAGGACAACAGCAGTAGAAAATCAAGACACTAGAGTATCAGACCAAAATTCTTTCTAAAATTGTCACATAAACCATTGCGAACGTAGTTGTACATGCAATGCCTTTTCATTTTATTGGTGCTTGATTAAGACTTGAAATTTGGAAAATCTCTAGTCAAACCAAGGAGAAATTATTATTTCAGCTTAATCAAACGTATAAACCAAATGTCAAACAATTAATTTGCATGATTTGGGGCAATTAGTGTAGACCTATTTGTTGAGTGGTTAATAAAAGAAGCCTGTTTATTTCAAATGTAGCAGCCGCCACAAAAGTAGAAATAATTTCAATATGCTGAGTCACAAACTGTTTGTGTGCTGTCTGATACTTGTTGTATAGGTAATAGGCCCTTGTAGAAGCTAAAAACCTCTCGCTTTGAGTATTAAATCAATGTACCAGGTATGCATATACAAGGTATTGGGCAGACAGTGCTATTCAACATGACTAACTCCTATCAACTCACTTAGGTAAAAGTGAATTTGAACAAGCAACCAATGACGAAGAGTTTAACTGAAAGAGGGTATCAAATTGTTTCCCTACGTTAGAGCGCGTTTACATATACTGCTAAATTAAAAACTCTCACGGTAATGTGAAATTGGTATTGATGCTCTTTGAAATTGAAATTAGCATGGTACCAGGGTTAAGGGGGAAAACACAAGAGGATATTGAAAGAATACAAGCTGGTGCATCAAATGAACCTGGAGTGCTGGTAATGTGTAATGTGGCAAAACTCAATGTTTTTTTGGTTATGATGAAGCCTGGAGTACTGGTACTTGTACCAGTATTTTCTCTTTGGCTCCTTTAGTGTGTAATGTTTAATGTGCTGGTAATGTGTAATGTGGCAAAACTCAACCAGTGAGCTTCAATGATGTTACAAAGCATGAATTTTGAGCCATTGGCTGAGATTGGTATGAGTCTGAGAAGTTAGGTTTGAGGTATGGGTTGAGCTTGAGGGGTTGTCATTATAACCAAAAGAATATTTGAGTTTTGTTGTATGTAAGGATTTGAGGTTGAAGTTAGTAAGTTAGGATTTTGGAATATAGCATGTCGGTTATGTTGTAAAATTTAATTTTTATGAAAAATTGATGTGAAACAATTGCTTGTTCTGTAATGATATTCAATATTTCTATCTATTTGAAATTTGTAGCTTTGCAAAATGTTTTTTTTTTTTTGCCTATTTTTTGGAATTTTGCCTAAGATTATATATTAAAATCTGAAGTTTTCACTAGAACAACGTTTCTTACACGTTTTGCCGTTTGATTCGTATTTCTAAACGATACATAAACGAGATGGAAATCTGAGTCGTTTAATAAACAAAACGTTAAACGAAAAGAAAAATATATCATTTCATCAAACGGCACAGAAACATAAATGACTAAAATCGTGAGAGTTTATCACGTTTGCCAGGCCTATAAACATTGGTCTCATGCCATCTCCATGCATATTAAGAATCTCAAAAGATCCAACTGGTTTTCAAGAATAAATATGTCAAGTTCTCTCTCTCTCTCTCCGACTACAAAAATATTAACAAGAAAAAGTTACTAACATATTGGATGTCTGAGATGAACTGGTACTATCAATATGGTTGTTCAACAATTTCAACAGCCTATTTTCTTTTACTTAGTTTCCACAGCGTTCAAGCTGCTTTCAATTACACAAGTTGATTAGCAAGAATTTGTACAGAGAAACTTGTGATTTATTTTCACCTCAGCTAATCAAAGCCATCTTGAATATTTTCAATATGGAAAATGACATGAGAGGGTAGTGATCCATAGCAACAATCAATAACTAATTTTGCACAAGATACTAATTTGAGAAATTCTTAGTCTTCGTAAATCAGACAACAGTTCACAGGACAAAACACATATGATAGTAAAAGCTGCTCTATATATATATATATATATATATGGTCGACGGATAGCATGAATTTCTACACACCAGACAAAAAGGGATAATAGGGGGTAACCTCTCAGCAAAAACTTCAGCTGGTGACTAACACATTTGATAGCTTATTTACAAGAAATGACAGCCTCAGAGAGAAATTTAATAGGCTTTTAAAACCAAAGAAAGTATTCACAACAAAACTTGATTTCATCTTTCAACAGAAGGCTTCAGTTTATAACAGCCTTGCAAATTGGACATGAATTCCTTCTCCTTAGCCATAAATCTATGCACTGTACAAATAAAGGATTTTATTAGGAAAACATCAAAAAGTACATATTTTACTTTAAGACTAAAAACCATACACTATAATTTTTTTTTTTCCATTTTCTTGCAGGAGGTTAGTATCAATGACAATTTTATATAACATTTTATTTAATAGCTACATAACACTAACAAAGAATGTTCCAATAAAAGAATATGGTCATAAATGTAATAGTCTAAAAGAAAAAATAAAAGAATATGTGCTAAATTATACCTCTCTATGAAATTTGTGCATGCAGGGCAAATGCCGCACAAAAGCGCCAGCAGATGGGACCTCTAGGCATATTACACACATGTCCTCCACTTTATCACCCTTAAATTAATTACAAATTAATTAAATCAAAGTTAGTAGATGAGTAATCATATGAATTGTACGATTTTTTCATATAACCCACAAGAAATTCATAATATCATGTATAACCCTACAATTCCACAGATTGTGTAGACCCAGTGGGAAACTACATCTTATAAGGGGTTGTCTAGAACATTCCGAGTTTTCTGGGGTCATTTAAGAAAAGGCAGTAAAGAACAAATAAAAAAATTATAAAGCTTGAGATGGACCTTGACCATGGATATTGGTAAATTGTTGATCTCACTGTCAGTAGCCCCCACAAGTTCATCTGCTGTAGAGCCATACTCATACTCATCCCTGCATAGAAGAGAATGGGAAGATGGGTTAAAAGAAAAAAATACTTGGGGCATACACATATTAGATTAACAAGACAAATCAATTTTGCTACTTCACATCTTAACCGTGACAATATGAAAAATCTATTACAGTTATCTAGAGGTAGTAGATGAGTATCGGTATTGGCATAAAAATTTTAAAGGTTACCACTTGCAAGTTTTTCAAAACATTAGCAAGGATAAAACTTACTCATAAAAGTCAGGATAAAAGGAATCATGCATATCCACATCATTGCGGCTCTCGTAAGTTGCTTCCAGTTCTTTCAATAATTCTGCTGTCTGAATAACAACATATATGAATGAATATATCATCTTGTCAATAAATACAATCATTATATCATACCAAAATAAGATGATTTACCGTAGCACGATCTGTCTCAGAACTGGTGAGGCCTTTGCGTATTTGAGATAGAAGCCACTAATCATAGCACAAAATGACAATTCATCATACATACGAATATTACAAGCAAGAATGCATTAAAAGATACTCCGGATGAAATGGTATTTAGAGGATAAAGTTATAAATTCTATGCTTTGAAAGACTGTAAATAAGATTTACCACTTTCAGGACTTGAAGAACAAGTTTAAAACTAACGAAAGCTCACCATCTCATATTCCATTTCTGGGCCACTAAATCGCATCTCAGGCCTCCTAAGATTTGAAGATTGCATGGGAGGTACTTGTGACAAGAAATGCTGGCCATTCAAAGTGAGTGACTCCGGGGGAAGATTCATCTGAGACGAAATCAATATCAATCTTGTTCTCAAATAAATATGTATTTTCTGCTGGGACTAAAATGCTATACTCATGGATTCTCCAACAAGAAACCAAAAAAAATATGTGTTTTAAAATAAAAAATGAAAGCAAAACAATATAAACATAATAAGGGTGTATACATGGAAAAAAGAAGTATAGAATAATACAATACCTGATTCACATCAAAGTTGTGCCTTGAAATAGAAGTGATGTTGGAATCACTGTCATGTATTTCCTTACCTTCCTCTTGCAAAGCTCCTTCTACTTCATGATTACTGTCATACTATGAAACAAGTGATAATTAACAATTAGACTAATATTGCATCGTAAACCTGTGATGCATATGGCCTAATTTTGTGACCTGCATATCCTAGTTTGCCATCCTGTGATGCAAATGGTAATTAATAAAAGATTCTTAAACTAATTCAACAATTGATTATCATAATTTGTGACCTGCATATGACCTTATAAGAAGAACTAATGAAAATAAAACTAAATTTTAGTTAACCAGAATAATGCAAGACCACTGGTACTAATGGGCCTCAGCCTCACACAATTAGCGAAAAGCAATGATTTTATGTTAAAGGTCATTTTATTCATTTGTTGGTACCAAAACCAAACATGCATGGAAACGACATGAATAGTACTTACCAACAGCTCTTCATCTCCTTCGGGATCAGTAACTTCTTTGTAAATCTCCTCCTGAAGGCGACGCGCTAATATTTCATCAGATTTCACCTGTGCAACTTTGCCCAATAATTCGTCACTTTCAACTTCAGATTCCTCAAAACTCCAGTCTTCATCATCAAAAGAATCACTGGAGCTATCGATTGTGATTACTTCTTTGCTACAATATAGAAAATATTAAGAACAGAATACGTGAGAAATAACTGTCCACTCTACCTATAATAAAGCATGTCACCAGCAACAAAAAAAATCATCTATACGTCAAAACAAGAAATCTCATATGCCCATGTGATTGTAAACACAGTCAGTACCTTCCTAGTTTTGTATACATGATATAACGGTGTCTCATGCAGGTATGTACCATGTTTGTAGGTTTGCAAGCAATGACTGTCATTTTCACATTTTGTAGGGGTGTCCATGAAAATTTCAAATAACTATACTAGCCACTACAGTGCCCTGTACATTACTTTTTTTTTTTCTTATTTTCCTCCAAAATAACTGGTAAAAGATGATCACCCATTTCGATTTACCAGAACAAAATGTCCATTAAAAAGGATCAAACCCCCCACTTTTGAAAAATTAGCAAAATGAAATCATGTTAATTAATTTACCAATTTGAATTCTTTCAATCAAAGAGCTTGCAGGAGTAGCTAGAGTCAAAAGTTCAGGAATACATAGAACACAAAAACAACAACAAAAATAAAATAAATTCAAATAGAAAAAGTGAAAAGAAAGGAACACCAAAATTGGTTCACACCGACTGTCATAGACTTAAATCCAACACTAGAATGATCAATTGCTGCAATCCAAGACAAACTATAAAGTCCCGCACCAGAATACAAAGTAGAAAGAGAGGCACAATGCAACCGAGACTAACCTCTGTGCCCAATGTTCACGCTTAAAGACTCCTCCATCATCAGCCTTGTGGGCCCCACTGCCCCCACTTTGATCAACTTTTGTCTTCCCTTTGTAATCAGCGCATGCAAGGTGCTCAGCAAAATGTTTATCAGAGTGATTGTTGTGCCTCGGCATTGTCTCCTCTGTTTGGCAAATTAAAGATACCCTTTTTTTGTTAGATAATAAACAGAATAAAATTTCTCAAATGAGTTTCAAGCAATGTAGAGGAAAATAGCTAACATACTCATCAATACATCAGCAAATTATATGAGCCAGGCACAAATTTTATAGATCCATTGAACTAAGGAAGAAGCTTACTTGGTTGAGAGAGAGTAGGACAGTAGAGACTGTGGGGATTGAAATGATCAACGTACCCTCTTGCTAGCCACCATCTCCATCTGTGAAAACCAATTTCATAGCCTATGTAGAAAAAACAGACAAATAGACATAATAATTACTTGATAGTATCCATTAAAAGAAAAGATATCATCAGTTGTTAGCGTCTACTAATCCTAGGTAAAGTAGGCAAGAAAGGCATGACTAAAAAATGAAGTAAATGGCAGTAGAGGTCACAGACAAGAGAACGAGCTAATAAATTCCCTGTTGTGTCGTCATAACTAGTACTAGAATTAAGTTGTCGTGTAGTCGTGTAGCCTAGCTATCAACAGAGTAAGCATTTGAGATGGAGGTTTGTGTATGGCAATTTATCAAACACCTTGAGAGTTGAGAGAGACCGAGAGAGTGGAGAGAGCACGTAGACGTAGTTGAGTTGAGAACAGCCGTCTCTTGTCTAAGAGAGGGGAGGGAGGGAGAGTGTGTGTGTGTGTGTGGAGCGAACAGTTGCCGAGTTTGGTGCGGCTAGGTCAATTAATTGGAAGTTCCAGTGAGAGAGACCGAGGCAGCGCTCCAGGCGGAAAACGCAAATGGGAGGTTATGGAACGGAAGCCGAAGGTAGAACAATGTGAAGACATGTTTAGACTCACGGAGCCCAAGTGTCAAACATTTAATTTAATTTATTAAAACATTTTATTAGGCCTGATTTGATTTGTATCTCGGCCTAAGAGACAATCCAATACTACTTGTACTTGTACCGTACTTGGTTATCTTTTGTGGAACAATACCTTTTCCCTTATCTCCAATCCCTAATAACTTTATTTATTTATTTATTATTATTTTGATGAAGCCTAATAACTTTATTTTGCTGATGCAGCATTTCATTTTAATACCATCAGTTATGGCAATTGCCAAGATTTTGTATCAATACCTTTAATAATACCATTCAGAAATTCAGAATAAAAGATGATAAATAATATGAAAAAGCATAACTTCATAACATTTGCTCAGGTACCATTATCATATATATACAATGGTACCATGGTACAGTGTGCATGATTCTGTTTCTGTGAGCTTTTTATGATCCTTTTTGACTTGTATCAAGGCAAAGAGCCTAAGACGATGAGAAAAGTTCCATTGACATATTTGACATATATATCACGCGTCATTAATTTGGTCATGCAACGAAATAGTTGCTGTGTTCTTTTTAGTTTTTACTGCTCCCTTGTAAGAAAATATATTTTAAAAACATGCCAAAGTGGTAAACATTCAAATCCAAATATATACATGCCGGCAAAATGTAGTCAGACTCGGAAGTCTTTTGCATGCGTAAAGAAGAAGAGCATTTTTGGTTTTATGCTAAACACACTAACAAAACGCTAATCTTAAAACTAACCAGATGAATTTCACATGCGTGTCAGCAGATAATATGAAACTGCTTGATGAAAGGATGAGTCTTGGCACAATCAAGCATCGAGATGAATTTAAAACAAAAGTAAACAACCCTGCAATATACTAAAACGAAATGATGGAATTTCTCATCAAGTGGAAAAATAAGAAGTGTTTTATACAGAAACGGCCTCTTATCCTATCTCAACTTGTACAGATTGTATATATTTATTGCTCCTCTCTCTCAAAAGAGATTATATATTTCTGAATGCATTTGATGATGATTCTAAAACATTCAAGACCAAAACATCAAAAACCTATTTTTCAGCAGGTACATCAATTTCGATATTATCAATTAATCTTACATCACCAAACCAGGCTGCAATGCATATAACAACAGAACACTCTATCTTCTCTACAGGTTCCAAGCTTTCCTGCTCCACAATCTTAAAGCAAAAATAAATAACAATAAATAAAGGAATAAATGAAGTGACCAAAGAGGTATTATGTGGCATATTATATAGCAATGATATATTCTAATGTAAGTTCAAGAAGAAATTTTGAAATAGATACCTCAACATAATCTATTCTTCCACCAGCATCTGCTACTGTTTGAATTATTCTGTCTTTAAGTTCTTCGCTTGATACGCTCCCTTTTGAGACGTGAACTTTGGCTTCTGAAAGAGCTTTGTTGATTGACAGAGCCTACAAAGGCATAAATGTAAGTTACTTTGCTCAGAAAAACAAAAATCAGACAAATATTTAGAGATCAGAAGAAGCTGCACACAATTTTTTTCGCTGTTTAATTACAATTCGCACTATAAAAGAAAAGTTTGGCCAAATGTTTACTGGATGACTTCTCAATTGTTGGAACCAATCACTAATTTGTGCTACTTGGAATTTGTGGTTTTTGAAATTGATTGCTACATTCACTACTATACAAAAAAGGAAAATTTTTCTGACAGTCATCCCATAAAAAAAGGAGATAATAGCAACTCTTGATGATGTATGACAGTTTTTGTAGATTCTCCACTAAAATGAGTTAAACAATATCGTTGTTGATAAAATACCTGCTTCCTATCTCTGGGAGAAAGGCGCACATTTCTTGAACTCATTGCAAGACCATCAGCTTCGCGGACAATTTCAGATCCGATTATTTCAATTGCAAAATCCAGATCCCGTACCTATATTATAAATTGGAAAACCCAAACTTACAAATAAGCAATAATAAAAAAATAAAATTTTAAATAAAAAAGGTCAATCATTGCTCTGGTCACATTCATGGATATTCAAAATACATCTTACTATTAGGCAATTTGCAAAAATCAGTTATGTCCAAGAAAAGATGTAGCTACAAAAAACAATTTTAACACATAGCTGCAAATCTCATATTTTGTTTCTAAAGGGGTAAAAAATTCTCTTATTCAAATTTATTTACAAGGAAATAATATCAACAAAGTGGGCCAGAATTACACCGTAAGGGGCTGGGGGAGGGGGGTTGGGGCAATGGGTTCTGGTGGTGCCCATATATCTCATTTATACTCAAAATTTTCAAAAAGTCCAATGAAATATACCCAAAAAAACTCATGCCACACTGGTCCCGACCCCTGCAACTAAGAGATACTTTAAAAAAAAAAAAATAGAAATCCCATAGAAACAAACATATAAACAAAAGACTCAAGCTCCAGTGATCTTAAACTCACAAAAGATGTTCGTGAGGCTAGCCTAAAAAGCCACCAATTGGATTTCAAGTACAAAATGGAACCATTGACCATAATTCTGAGTACTTGCAATCCAAAATTCGTAAATTTCAAGTTAGTTATCTACATCATGGATGATCAAGAGGATGGAAAACAAATGATGACACGTGCAGTTTGGAGCATTCATTTTTCAACATTTCTCACCCTCTTGAGTTTAAACAAACAAACTCCAAAATTTAGAAAGGACATAACAGGTAGCTCTTGAAACAAAAGATGTCCACAGGTTCGTCTTTGTTTCTAAAAAGTTTGTTGCTTAAAGTAGGTACGGCAGTTTATGTGTTAAGATAAGGGACCAGTTGACTGGAAGAAAAAAGAAAGCAAGTTACCATGCGAGAAATGATGCGCCATTGCTGATAATCTTTTTTCCCAAAAACGGCCACATCAGGCTCTACAATATGGAATAGCTTGGTCACGACCGTGGCAACTCCTCTGAAAAAGACTGGACGGCTTGCACCGCACATGCCTTTCTCCAACCTCTCCACCCTGACCCATGTCTCATGGGTGCCACCACCTCTCTCCTTCTCTAAGCATGAAACTGGAGCTTGCTCTTCCCCTATATAGAGACAAAAACTATGCCGTTGTTACAAAGAGATGAACCAGTGAAGTGAACTAAAATGCAAGAGAATTCAAAGTGGGAACGGCTATTACCAGAACGAGCGGAGAGGTGCGGACGCGGCGACACAGAAAGTGGGCCCGGGGTGTCATAGTCGTAGAGATTTGTGGGGCAGAAGACGGCCTGGACGACGCCGGATTGGGAGAGCTTGAGCAAATCGCCTTGCAAATCGGAAGGGTAGGTGGAGAGATCCTCCGACGGAGCGAACTGGCCTGGGTTCACGTAGACCGAGACCACGATGACGTCGGCGTGGGCCCGGGCTTCACGGACCAGCGAGAGGTGGCCCTCGTGGAGGTACCCCATGGTGGGGACCAGCGCCAGCGACTTCCCATCTCGGCGCATGCGCCGCGACCACGCGCGCATGTCCGCCTTCTCTCTTATCACCTCCATTCCAATTTTTTTGGTTTTGGTTTTGGCTCAGAAGAAGTGAGAATGAGAACCGCAGCGGGCTGCGGGCGGGTCGCCGAATTTTAATATTACACACTTTTTCATAAACCCTCTAAAAGTTTTATAAATTGCAAAATTTCCTATTAGGCCACTATTTCGGTGAGGTTTAAGGAAATCCTTTTTTTTTATATTTGTTGTTGTCGTTCTGAAGTCCTATTGTGCTAGCCAAAAAGAAACTTTTATTATTTGTAAGTAATTTAATGTTGACCCTCTGACTCTGTTAGTATAAATTATCATCATTTATAAAAAAAAATTACATGTTTATAAGGAGAAAACATCAAAAAGAGCGACTGGAATTTTATGGACACATACGTCCAGATTCTTGTATTAATCTATTGATCATTTTGTTTTTTCTGAAAATGATCTATGGATGAAAAGGTGATAGATACATAGTAATATAATAAAAATATAAATACATCTGGTGAGTGATCATTGCGGGAAACGGATAACATGGGGTCCGCCAGGTAAAATTGCCACTTGCGCAATTGCATCACGGTATGATTATTTTACCAAACTTCTGATGGGGACAAAAAGGAAAGTGCCACTGTGCCAGTCAGCCAGCCAGACCTGGCGGCTAATTTTTTATGTTTTAGATTCGTTCGTTCTTTTCATTTCATTAATAATAAGAGCCACTTAGCAATTCATTTCATTCGTTCTTTTCTTTCTGAAAGGTCTGATTTCAATTCATGAGATGGGCTAAAATCAGTCGCGACTGACGGATGAAAACGTCAGCCACGATCAAATTTCAATTTTCGAGATTATAACAGTCGATCCGAACAGTTCAATGTGTTCTCCATATTGAAATCTCATTGGAGACAAAATTTTATATTTTTCTGAAATTTTTTAATATTTGTTTGGCATTTTACAAAATTCTTAATCTAAACAATTCTGGACCCTTCAATAACTATGATTTTTTAAAATCTCAAAAAATTGTAAATAAAATCAGAAAAATGTAAAATTTGGTCTCCTATGATATTTCAATATGAAGAACACATTGAACAGTTCAAATTAGCCATTAAAACATCAAAAGTTGAAATATAATCGCAGCTGACGGATCCTTTTAGCCCATCTCTTCAATTCATTGACATCTGGAAATGAAGAAATCGATAAGTAAAATGTTGCACCGTACTAAGTGCTAACACTTAGTACCGCAGTTCATTTGTAGGTTTCTGCTTCGCCATCTTATTTCCCTCCCTGTAAAATCTTTTGACCATTTTTATCCAACAGCACAATATGTACCTTATTATCACTAGTAACTAGTTACGCAAAAGCTCTCACGCCATACTCCAAAAACTGATTAATTACCAATTTCTATAACAACAAAAAGGGTCAGAATCTTGAGTTTATACTTCATATATTGAGTGAAAGAGAAAGCTGAAAACAATAGAATTTGTTGACCGTATACAGAAGTCAGCATCAAACAGTAAAGTAAAATATCATGTATTTTAATACAGGACATGATGTACGTTATTCTCATTAGAAATTTGTCATTAGATTTAGCTGACAAGTAGCTCTTTGTAATAAAACATAAGAAGTTCTTTTGTAAAAAGATATTTTTTTAATAGGTCATTTTATCACCAGCCGGTCCAGCACACATCAAATAAATAGGGCTGTCAATATACCGCTGTTTCGTACGTTTCTATTTCGTTCCGTCTGAAGTGGTTTTATTTTCAGAAACGAAAATTTATTTTTTCGTTCGCGGAACGCTGAAATGAGAATTTCAATGTAAAATAAATGTGGAAGTGAAATATGACAGAATTTCCGTTCCGTTTAACGAAATGGAACGGAAAAGAAATAGTTTTCTGTTTCGTATTTTGAAATGGAATGGAAACGGAATGATGGATTTCCGTTCCATCTTAAACGTTTGACAGCCCTACAAATAAAGCCCTTTTGTTGCCGACGAATCGCTATGCAAGTTTTTAGAATTATATCTCTGATATAACTTTGACTGTACAGCCAAAATAACTGTTTCTAACAAAACAAAGATTTATTTGTCGCAATTTTTTATATACCAGTGCGTATATTTTCTTTGTTTTTTTGGTCCTTTAAATTCCATTTCTAAATTGTTTGGAAACACTGTCCAGTATCATTCATCCATGCCAGCAGTATAATAATGCATGCTTGGGTTAGTCGTATACTAAAACATAAACGTTAACTAATGCCCAGTAACAGTTTCAACTGTTTCATGAATGTTTCTCTTCGTGTGACTCTACCATATATGTCAGCTTTTGCTATTAATTGTGGGGAATTGTTAACTACAACAAGCTTCAGATAAATAGCAAACTACACGCCTTGTCTTATTTTTCTATATTAAAGGCTTAAAGCAATTGGTCCGCTCTCTTGTGGCATTAGAAATGCATAATACAGAGGGACAGTTGGATTTAGATAAAAAGATATAGCAGAATATCAACTGCTTAAAATGCTGGCATCCAAAATTCAGTAATCCTTTATTCGTTACCAAAATGAAAAAAAAAAAAAAAACTCCCAGACTCAATCACTCAATACTTTCAATACCTACAAGAAGTAATATCGACTAGAACAATAGTAAAAGGCTGAAACAGTAAAAACTGTTCACAGCAGAGCCCAAGCACCGGCGTTTAAATAGGGATGGGTAATAATTGAAAACTCAGATTTAGAGGAAGGCATCTTTCTCGAGCAATTTGAGCACTTCAGCCTGGTTGTTCAGCTTAGCAACATCAATCGGTGATTTTCCATCTAAATTTTGAAGAGTGCTGCAACAAACAGATATTATTAGAAACAGTTAGCTTATTTTAAAGAAAGAGGCATATTATATACATGCTCCTCAAAAAGTTCAAATTATCTGCCATTAAAAGACCATTAAGTGGGATCCACTAAATAAAACAAAAAAAAAAACTCCTCGTAAGCATCATCAGATCCGTTAAAACTCGATTAGGACGTCTAGATTCCTATCACATCGATGGCAGCAAGTGGGTACTCATCCTCAAACATAGAAAATTTTAACACCCCACCCCCACAAAATGGCCAATTTATACCACTTGGCAAGAAATAATGAAGTGCTTGAATATTTTCCAGAGTATCGGTCAAATACCCATATCAGTTGCAAACCCAAAAAGCACAAGACAAAAGTCCAAATATATTTTAAATCAACTGAAGGTCTATGCATTGAATTTAGTCTCACTTACACTGCTGCTCCATGTTCTAACAGGAGGGCAACACACTCTTTGCGACCATAACCAGCAGCATAATGAAGTGCAGTGTTTTTGTTCTTGTCTAATGCATCAACAGCGGCCCCGGCTTCCAGAAGTATCTGAGCACATTTCACCTAAATAACAAGAACCCATAAAATATTAATCACTACTTTATTTGTTTTTCTTTTGGTTTTGGCATCATTATAAATGAAGAGGATATATTAAGAGTTTAAGACACTAAAAAATAGGTATTTTTGGTGACATAACTTGGTGCATAAAATATCACTTATTTCATGTTATGGCACACTTTAAGTTCCAAAGTCCCATCTAAGACCCTGAATTGCTAAATTTTTTTAATGGTCCCGACTGTCAACATTCAATTAAAAAATAAAAATAAAAAGAAAAAAGATAAATTCTAGTCATCCTGCTATACTCTCATGCTGACTATTGACTGACAAATAATGGCTAAAAGAACCTGTAAAATCCTTCATGGGAACTTTATAGAAAAGGTGATACCTTCAGAGTTCAGACCTTTATGTAATTCTACTATTTGTAAGGAAAAATCAATTTCTCCTAAAAGGGATTTACTTTTAGCAATCATTGAGGGTGAAATATTGAATAGTAACTGACTTAGTAAGGAACAAGATGTCTACTTTAATTCTTTTATTGATCGTCAAGGAACAATATGTATATTTTGCACTCTCTTTTGTTGCTCAACTAAAAGAAAACGAGGTGAAAAAAAATGAATTATACCTCGCCATATCCACATGCAAAATGGAGAGCTCTTCTTCCCTCAGAATCTTCTTCATCCTTGTCAACCCCATCTTCTAGAGCCTTCTTCAGTACCTTAATGAAAATTAAGAAGATGAACAATTAAAATCTTTCTACCATATTAGAAGTCCCCTCACCAATTTATAATGAATTTCACCGCTCACATTTAATGCAAACTTAATATAACACACGGGTGTTATATATTTGAGAAGATTAGAATGAACTATTTTGCTTGTATTATTTATTAATTTGTTGTATCATATCTCAAATAGAATACATTATTAAAAGTTATGATAATTCTGCCCCTGAGAGATGAATGATTAAGTTTTCTATATTTCCATTATATGCAACAGAAGGGTAAAAGTGGAACAGCTAAAGGAAAACTGGAAACACCAAATAATTGTATATATAAAGTTTCAAATTAACTCTCAAATTCACGTATAAGGGAACATTCTTTAACTTTCTTCATTAAGGAATCAAATCAGAGCATCAAGTGCCCTGCTTTCAGGAAATTACATTCTCTGTGATTTGCCATATGAATGCATGCTTCCAAAAAACTGAATACCCATACCCAGATTCCAGGAGTAATTTTGCTATTCGTTTTCCCAATAAAGTTGGATGAACAGAATGATGAAGTTCAACCCAAATTACTCTCCAATTTTGAGATTTTAAAAATTTGTTTCTTCTTCATTAAGAATCAGAGCAAATCTTATTAAAATGCATAAAAAGGTGCTACATTAAAGGTCAATTCAATCACTGAGCTGCTCGTACCGATTGACAATTTTGCAAGTCAGAAGTACTTCTATTGGGGGCTGTAATGCATGCAATAAAATTTCTCACTTCGGCATATGCACCTCAGGGCTCAGGCAATGAGGCAATAACCCTTATGTTAAGGCTCTCTCTAAACTTATGACAGAGATCAAACTTTTTAACATTCTTTAAACCATCCCCAAAAACGGAGAAAGGAAACTACTGATACCTCCACATCACCGACACTGGCAGCATGATGGAGCAAGGATTCATCTTCATATCCATCTTCCTCCTCTGCCTCGGCACTAGCTTCTTCTTGGGCTTCAGATGAAGCAGCAGCACTCCCCTCACCTCCTGTGGGACCCACATTCATTGCCCTCCCAATCTTTTGCAGCACCTCAGGATTGTTCCAGTACCTTCAAAACCCAATAAAGAAAGTCAAACCTACTAGCCTGAAAAAGTCCTTTTCGTTACTTTATATCATAAATTATCTAAAAGAGAGGAAGGTAACTGTATTGTAAACTGCAATTCCATCAAAACTTGGTGACTACAACTGCAAACTTAAGGCATTAACAAAGCATAAAAATTCTGAGCACCAAAAAGGTATTTTAAATAGATTTATTGGTTGTGATCAACTGATCATTTAATAATGTGCAAAATGAATATAAGGACAAAAACTATGGAACAATGGATTATTTTTGTGATTGTTGTAGATGATTTTTACCATAACTAAGAGCTTATGTAAAGATGAAATAATAATACAGAGATAACAATAGGGAGATATGAAGAACTTACTTCATCATGGCAGTGGGACCACCAGTTTCAATCTCATCAAGGATTTGTTTGAGGGAGGGATCCTCCTTCATGCGGGCCATTCTTTCTTCAAGCTGTTGTCTGTGTTCTGGATTCGTCAAATTATCTACCATTTTGGACATAACAGGATCCTGCAATTTTTTAGTTTTTTTTTTATTATTTGCAATAATTGCCATGACAGTAGCTAGGAAGATGCCTATACAAAAGTACTGTAAAAGTTTAGGTAGGCACAAGACTTTTTTTGCATACACACGGTTGGAGTTCTTACACACTTTAAGAATTTATTATATTCAACCCACCTGATCAACAAAGGGTAATACGGGAAATTAAACATATTCCTCTCTCTATATATTGGTTACCAATCTAACAAATAGCATTCTAAAGATTAATAAGAGAGTACCAATAGATGTATTTGCAAATTCTATGCCTTTCTGTCAATGCATAATAAGTTAGTAACAAGATTTCAACCAAAAAGAACACTAAATATAAGAAATTTATTTTGATCCAGCATGTTCAATCTACAAATTTACTCATGTATTCTCATTGACGAATTTTAGGAAAACTCAGCAATGATGAAGTACCTGCAAGAGAGCAGTACCAAGACGCTCGGCCATTGTAACGAACTGGGGATTCTGTAGGAGTTGTTGCATGGATGACATGTATTTTTGTGGATCCATTTGTGGGTATGCAGGGCCACCACTTTCCTGGGAAGTCATCTGTATGCTTTTCTGAAGCTGTTCTGCCATCTGGGTGAATGCTGGATCTTTCGCTATCTGTTCTGCCATTTCTTTTACTGAAGGCTCCTGCAACATATTAGCAAAGTATTTATTTTGAAGTTGTTTCTAAATTTAAATTACTATGCTTTCTTTTTGTTCTTAAATTAAATGATTAAATGGGCCAGCAAAATATATAGTAGATGAAATTTTCAACAACTCAATCCGTCCAAAATTTAAAACCTTATTTAATTTAGATTAACATAATTTTGCAATTTAACTTATAACTACAATTCTTCTATTTTTTCTTTTTATCAACTGTGGTAAGTTGATGTCATCTAAAACTGGCTGAGGCCTTACTGTCTATCAATTGGGGAGAGGGGGTTGCCTAGCTACTGTCTACCTCTCATGAATCATGATAAACGAACAAAAAAAAAATTATAATAATTTCAATCTTCAAAGCATAATTTGTGGACTTGATGAATAGCTGAATACCATAATTTGCGGAGATAACCCAAAATAAACCAAAATCTGTAGTAATGTTAGAATGTAGTTGGAAGAGAGTTCAGAATTTGCACGGATGCAATGCTGATGTGGTAATAATTGAAGAAGCTACATCATTTGTAATTAACAGACTGAAAGAAACATATAAGTAGAAATGAAGTTCATGGCATACGTACACTGAGCAGACTGCTCATGGCAGAGAAGTCAAAAGGATTGGGAAATCCAGCAGCTGAGGTGGCAGGCCGGCGGGTTGGCTGTGGCTGGGTTGATGTAGATTCAGGCTTGGAGCTCTTAGTCTCATCTAAACAATTCGCAATAAATCAGAAATAAATAATTAATTTCAAGTTACATAAACTTATATTATATTTTAGAAGAAATAATATTAAAATAATCAATGGTTTTAAGTTTAAACAAGGGGGAAGAGCACCTTTCAAATGGTAATGCAAGTATTTCCCATATATAAGATAAATAAAAGTTCCCCAAAATTCCCACGTCTCTAAAATTTAGGAATTTGAAAATATCCCTCGGTTAAATATCAACAACAATATATAATGCTGCTTCCTGTCTACAATAAGTCAATAATAAGATTCAATTCATCTACTGTAGAGTGTAGAATGAAACCACGACCAGATGCCCGGTGTAACTCCACACTCATGTCATGTCATGTCATGTCATCCGAAATAAATCCATGAGACCCGTTACATGGAAAGCTACGCCAAGTGCACCTCATAATTCGACCTTCCCTTCCACCTGGGCACTCATAAGTCATAACAACCGAATTTTAAGGAAAGAAGAATTATATACATATATTTACCTTGAGAAGCCATGAGAGAAGTTGAACCTCCGGCTCCCGCTGGAGAGTTGAGAAAGAGAGAGAGAGAGGAGAAATAGTAGTAGGTGTCGTGGACAAGAGGGGTTATGTTATGTTAATGTTAATATGTTATGAATTAGAATTACTTTACGTGCGATTGGAGAGATACTAAACGCTCTCTAGAGGCATCAGAAGTTTTGAATCATGATAGTTCTAATTTCATGATGATTTATTATTATTTTTCTGCTGCAATTTTTGGATAGGAAGGGATAAGAGTTGTGAGGGTGTGATTGGTCTCACTCGCGCGCAGTTCCCAGTTCAGAAGCTTCTCGATTTCTACAGGTGTTCATTCATGATTCATGTTGTGATGTTGTTAAGGAAAAGACTAGGCAAGGGAAATTACAAGGACAAAAGAACTCGGCCCGTTAAAAGCCCAAAATGCAAAAGGATTTAAGTTAACAGATCTTGTCTAAAATTGATGACAGAACAGAAGGCTGGGACTGGGATTATTATCAATAATATTTGATTAATAAAAAATAGATTAGATGATGTTATCATTCCCGTTTTGCGCATTCGTTTGTAAATACGTTGGAATCTATCCAATCCATTGATGGATACAACATACATTAATTACATGATTTCCATTTTATAAAAGTTAAAAAGGAAACAAAACGCTGGTGATTAATTAATATTGAGAATTTAATTATACAGGGGAAATTCGAAATTGGGAATTGATTCGCACAATTAAATTTGATCCGATCACTTAAAATTTTTAGTTGGACCGAAATACCCTCACTGATATCCGTGCAAGACACTGTTGGACCCTGGTTCAATTCCCGGGGAAAAGAACCTAAATGGCATCACATCGGATATACATGGATACTGTACGGAAAATAGATATCATATCCAAATGAGTAAATGACCATGCTCATTAAAGAAATTAATAAAATAAAAAGGCTAATAGCGCATATTATAGAAATAAAATCTGATAAAATTTTCGAATTAATTACATGATCTAAAATAATTAATGATATCAATTGCACGATTTAATCCATTTCCATAACGCGCGGCTTAAAAATATTTCAAGCTCGCCTATAAATTCTGTGAACGACAGTACAAACTGCATTTTCAAATTGTTTTTTTTTTTTCTCAATTCTCAAATCCTCAACAATCAATTGCCGCGTGCCTCGTACATCCATCAGCAAGTATGATTATTACGATCAAGCAACTGGAGCCCAAGTTCCTCCAAAAAAAAAGAAAAGCCCAAAAGCAGCGACTCAAAGGATGAAAAGATTTTTCAGGTGGAGGTTGAAGCTAATGATACAATCGCCGAGCTCAAAAAGAAAATATCTGACGTGACCGGTATCTACCCAGGTAGACAGATACTGCAAATGAAAAATGCAGACGGCATCTATGGACCGGTATGGGAATGGAAAGAAACTGTTCAAGGGAACGGCATTCAGGAGGGCGAGGAGAATGCGCTCACTCTAGAATGGTCTAATTAACGGTTAGCTAGTTCTGCTTAACGATAATTCAGCACGCACTGATAATATTGCTTAGTCGAATTATGATAATAATAAAATAATAATAACTACAAAAATAGGAAAGTTTTAGCTTGGGTTTGTCGAATTATGATAATAATAAAATAATTTTTCAACCATCTTTAATTAATGTTTGGCTTCGGCCACTTCTCTTCTTACTTATACTTAGTATATACATGTATGTGTCACTTCTTGCTATGCTATTTATTGTGGGGATTTTTTTCCTTTCTTTTTTTTAAATTACAAGAGAGTTGATGCTATCCCTGATGTGGTCTCTCCCAAATGCCGCAATCATTTTTTTTTTATTGCTCCACAATTTGGTTAGAATTTTGCTATCAACCATCAACCACCGATCATTGTTTTTCCGTATCAAGCAGCATTAAGGGGATTAATAATAATAATAATTATGTATTATTCAGATGATCCTGAAATGTTTTTTTATTTCATGAAAATTGAAATGTAACACATTATACTTCCAATGCCATGCCGTTTTGGCAAAAGCATGGTATGACATGTACAAACGAACAAAGTTGTGTCAAGAATTCAAATAAATCCAGAATCTGAACAATGAAGCAAGAATATTATTACAAAACAAGCCACTGATTTTTTTTTTTAATTTCACTGATTTGTTAAACTTGATGTATGGTTTCATCAAATAATTGGACGGAAATTGGTAGACACAATGAAAATTCCATATTGTGATTGTTCCATGTAACCAGATTTATGCAATAGACGGAATCTACCAATCTCATGCCATACAGGAACACCTTAATTGCATTAACAAAAGTATCTTCTTAGTTTAGTATTTTCTTTTTTCTTTTCTATTCCATAATAAACTTTTGAGAATATTTACTTGTTTGTTGAAATTATGTTAAGATGCATAACACAGTCGAATTATTTGATTATTTCTATTTTGTTCCTTCGCTCGCTTCTCTCATTTCCTGCTACCAACAGCAATGCATTGTATAACCCATAGGACATTTCAACAATAATAATGAACATTCTCACCGTCTTAGCAAACCTTAAACCTACTGCACTTAAAAATGAACCCATTAAAATGTACAACTTGTTATAATTGTTGGCAACTTGTACTAGTCCTTATCGATTCATATTAATTTGTTTTTCAGTTTTCACTTTTCACCTATGAAATTTCGGGCCAACACATCCAAAGTATGTATACCAATCTGTCAGTTCGTACCACATTACATTAAGGTCGAAAAAGTACCAGATTCACCGTCTCAAAATTCTTTTTTTTTTTCCATAACTTACCCCAAAATTATGTGTTCTTTTTTCCCACCTAACAAGACAACTAAGCAAAATTTAACCCTAATTTAACCCTTTAAATCTGCACAACAAAAAGAACCTGATAAGCAGGTGTTCATCTACAACTATCCTTCGAGCCAAGATCCATAATTACACTGCACTAAACTTACAGAACTACAAAAGAGACGCTCAGACATGAATTTAGTATATTTTATGCAAACCAACGTTTAGGTCAGACGATATGGAAGAGAGTACAGGGAGCGACTGGTGCCACATGGCTTTAAATACTCTCTTCTGATGTGCCTGCACTGACTGGGAAGGCCCACGTCCCTGATACCTGTCAATGGAACTATAGTTGTCAAGCTGAAATGGTTTTTGACACTATTTATAAACTCCTCAATACTTTCTTAAGGTGAACAACTAAAAAAATTAGTATTAATAAACCTAGATGCAAAAGTTAGGGTCCTGCAGGATGAACTCTTCATGAGATGAAAAGAACCCAAGCATATTGGCAACTGCTGAATTGGATCTGACAACTCAATCCCACCAGGATGCAACTGACCAAAACAGTCGAAGAACATGGGCCATTGCCCAATCGACCAGTTTGGCTTAGTTTTATTCCCATCAGACAAAAGTCTTTCAACCAATATTTGCTCTCCACTTCCTAGTAAGGTTGAACTGAACCACAATTCTTTCTATTGCTCAATTTGAAAAATCCTCATGTGTTGCCAAAACTGATATTTTGTAGAGGATTAGGGTTTAAAAAGCTACAGATCATAGCAAAGGTGTAACCTGCTAATCCTTTTTGTTATAACAATTATGGATATAGAACATAATCTAAAATGTTCAAGTTGTGATCCAACTTAACTATCATATCTAACAATTTTGTGCCCTGCCTCGATGCTGCATCCAAAAATAAAATCATTGAAGAATGTTACCTTATATCAAAGATGTGGATTTTTGGATCAGCAGTGCCAGAGGAGACGTGCCAACCGTCAGGAGACCATGACTGATTAATCAGAGCTGACTGCGAGTCACTGCTATCCTGCTTCCATCCAAAGGAGTGAATCTCTGTGCGCCTCAGCCTCACATCATACAGACCCAGTTGTTGCCCTGGCGCACTGTCACAACACAGTATATGATAAAATAATTAACATTAAGTACCGTATCTGTTGGAATAAATTATTTATGCCTATATCAAACTGCAAGGTTTTGAAAATTCATATGTATATCTGCAAATCTCAAGAGTATATCATTACCATATACCCCTGCAGAATGAGAAAATTCAGGAACATGTCGGAAAATAAAATGTATTCATTCTCTTCTTTGACATTCAATTCAGAAGGTACCAAAGGTGTTCACCTCCCATACCTTTATCTCTCTAGACAAATGAGGCAAAGGATGGGTGGTTCTGGTATTTCTTTCAGTGATGTAAAAAGAGAAGAGAAATTAGCACTAAATAACCCCAAATTTGTTCATACTAACTTATCCAAATAGGTACGTCATATAAAATAAGAGTGGCATCTAATTCACTTGACTTGACTTGACTTAGTTCAATAGGGGCTTGGGGAAATAAAAGGTCAACTAGAATTAGGCTGTGTTTTGCACAAACCCAGAACAAGGCACGAACCCAGGATTTCAGGAACCCAGGAATCCAGGATCCTTGTTCGCGTGTTCCCCAAAATCATGGAACCCAGGATACACTCGTGAACAAGCCCTTGTTCTTGTTCGGCTCATGTTTGGTTCATGCCGAACTGGCGTAGTTCGCATGTATCCAAACATAGCCCGTGAATATCACAAAATAGTTGGGGAAACGTTTGCATGAGAACTGTCAGGTAATATTTCTAACTACAAGAACATGATCATATTAGTTACAAACTCAATAACAATAAGAACAATAACAAAATAAACTTACCCAGACTGGACCAAGTACAAGTTGAAGTCACAGGGGTTTGGAAGTACGCTCATGCACTTGTATTCAATCTGATGCTTAAAATCGGAGCGACCTGCCAGCACATCAAACCCAATTATTCTTTTATCAGCACCAACTGACAAGACAATCTTTTTGTGCCTCAACGCAGATACGCCCATTACAGCTGATGAGTGCAGATTGCAGTGCACCAACTTGTGCCTGTACGACAAGTTGTCATCACCTTCTTCGCGCCATAGTACAACTGAGTGGTCAGATGATCCACCTGTCAGGAAGCAAATGTCGTTCTCCCATGGTGAGAAAGCAACACTATTTATTAGGCCCTTGGAGTGTGGCTTGGCTTCTAAGAAAGAGACTCTTTTCTGCTTTCGAAACCAAGAGAAATTCACAAGTTAGGATTCCTATAGACAACGTATAATTATGATAAGTATCAAGATTGACCTTGATGGAACATTTGATATCATGCAAAAGAAGCAGTATGAGTATCCCACAAAAAAAAGGGAGCTAAGAGGAATACAGAAAACTAATAAAACATGAGAAATGATCACTTGCTTCCCATTGTCTTAACAAATCAACAAACTACCCTTCTTTGCTGTTAGTATCTACATTTAGGTTAAGGGTAGTTCAGGAGCTTCTTGAACAAATGCAGAGAACTTGATCCAGAAACTTACCCAGACTGGACCAACTATCCCACCAAATGCGTATCAGAAAATAAATGAAGTATATACAAACTCCAAATTATGTTTTTACATTAAAACACTAGTTATGCTACTAGAAAAAAATATAGCTGTATTTGCAGGAAAAAAAAGAACATAGGCCAACTTACTTGTCCAGACTGGTTGAGATCTAAAATGGAGATCTGAGAATCACCAGGATCACCACTATAGACAGCAATAATTGTGTCTCCAGCTGGATGCCATGCAATATCTTCAGGCCATCGCCTTTGGTTTGGTGACAGACAATCTGTTGTGCTAAGTAATGAAGCAGATGGTCTGTCGTTTTGCATACAAAGAAAAAAAAAGATTATTTGGTTTTTTCTATATCAAGATTGATAATACAATATATTTTGTTTCAAGGCTGTGGTGACATTGATGATATGTTGACCATAGAAATCTAGAAAAATAGTTACAACCAAAGAATGAAAAATAAAAGAAACGAGAACCTTACATTTTAGCATTAAGTTGCCAAAAATTTATCAACCCATCCAATGCACTGCAATCAAATAAATAAAAAAAACCTCAGCAGGTATAAAACAACAAATACTTTCTATAAAAGAACATATTAGCACTTTTTTCTGTTATTTATTTTCTTTTTCCTATTGGTTACTTTCAAGTATGTTTATGTAGGCTTGAAAAAGCATCCGGACTTCTCACATACATGCCCTCAAAAGTGAGTGCATCTCAAATGCCCCTGAAGCGTAGTAAAAATCACAATCCACAACTACCCACCTCCCCTTGATGCATGAAGTTCTCCATTACCCATCTTTACTTTCTCACATATAATAGGTGTTAAATAGTGTTGTACAGATGCTACTTTTTGTAAGATTATATGGCCATTTCTGATGTTTTATGAGGTCATATATAATATCAACATTTGCAAAGCTGTACATTCAATTTTTGACCATTTGCAAGGGTATTTAAAGGAAAAGAGCGAACCTAGTAACAAAGAGATTATCATTGGTAGGGCAAAGCTCAAGACATCTCAGCTTTCTTTTATGTTGGCTAGAAATAATAACAGTACTTCCAAACTCGAGAGCGATAGGTTTAGAAGACCTCTTCACGCTTGGTATGAGATCCTGGTGTTCCTTCTCTTCTGTGCAACCACAACAGAATAGTCATCATCTTTTACCCAATAATTAAAACATTTTTGGTTTCTGAAGTTCCATATTATATCATTTTTGTTATACCAGTACTTTGGAAATATATTAGACACTATGAAAGATAGGTGCGCAGTTAGTCTAGGTAGAACCCAAAAAATATGACAAAATGTGCCAGCATTGAAAAAATACAAAGTATAATTGCATGATTTATGTTCACTCAGTATGAATTAACTGCTAATGACGAAGAATTAAGTTTTAATGGTTAAATGTGCATGTACAAACATGACAAAAGGGCATAATTCCATATTCACCTATTTTTCTCTTTGGTTGTTTCTCTTGTTTTCTCTTTTCAGTCACAGCCACTGTTGCTTTGGATTTCACAGGAGTGGATGAAGAAGGAATATTGCTCTTAACAGGTTTAGCAGCCGTGACTTGCTGAGGCCTAGATTTTATGTTGGAAGTCGAGTTTGATTGGTTTTGGTTTTTGTTTCTGGATTGTAAAAGATTTAGCTTGGCTTTTGATTCGCCGAGCTTTTTCTCAGCCTCTTCCAACTGGCAAAATCAAGAAAAATCTTCAACATTCACATAATGACAGTTTTATAAATAAGTGCTATTTTCTCAGCCTCTTCCCATCCCTATCACATGTTCTGAAGTAATACCTGATGCAAGCGAATTTCACAAAAAAAATAAAAGGAAAGAGGGAACACCTATCGAGCTTCTTTATCAAGCAATCATGGCTAAAATTTTACAGGGGAACTAAATTCAGGCGAATGTGGCAAAACAAGACGATGCTAAGTCTCATTTAGAAAACTCAAAAAAGAGCAAAATTACCATTGATTGGTAGTGAGCTAACTTGGTCTTGATCGCTTCCACCTCCTTGACCCGATGCTCGACCAAAGCCACGAGCCCCTGCTCCTCCTCGCCCGCCTCGTCACGCGCTCGCTGACGTGGCACGCGATCGCCATTGGCGTGTGGGAGAGGCGACTGGTCCGATGCTGGCGCGTCCAGCTTTTGCTTCTTCGACAAGGGGCTCGCCATGGCGGATTTCGATCAGATAATAAATTATAGAGAGAATTGAGAAAGATGTAGAGCTCTCTCTCTCTCTCTGTCTCTCTCTCTTAAATTATTAATCGATACTTGAAGAGGGAGAGGAGCTCTCCTGGTTTTTGTTCTTCTAAAATCAGTCCTATACTAATACCATAAATACTGATCCACGCATAAATATACGCACAGCACAATAATAGCTAGGAGACCCTTTTTAACTTTTAATTTAAGCAACGACGCTTCACAATCACACCAGAACCAGATACAGATACTCATCCACGTATAAATATTTATACGCACTTTCACTTGGGGGGTTTAAAATTTAATTTAATTTAAATTAGTACAGTCTTTCTAACAAGTAAAAGGTCGTAAATTCTAATCGTAGAATATAAATGGCTACATTTGGGTAGCATGAATTGGAGAGAGATTACATTCCATATTTACATGTCAGACCGGTTCGGTTCTGCTTCTGCTTCTGCAACCTCGACCGGCAATTACTGACTCTGGGGCCCACATAAAGCGAATTCAGATTTGGTGCCGCGCGGCACACCGTGTAGCGCAGCATCGTAGCCGTCTGATCAAGATCCAGTGGACAAGGGAGCTCCGTGCATGTAATCTAGATTGATAGGCCCGTAAAAAATAAACCGTCCGATCAAGATCAGACGGCTCGTACGCACGCTACACGATGTCCCGCGCTACACCGGATTCGGGTCCACATAAAGCACCCAAGCCTCCAACTAATTAAATCCGGTAAGAAAATAGTCAAGCGACTTCTCTCGTTGACCAGACCGTCTGTGCGACTGTGCCTGTGCAGGTAAAAACTTTAAAAGTGGGCCCATTTGTCAGCTTTTACTCCCAGTGAAAAATGGAGACCTTCCCTGATTCAAATTTTAAGAAGTCGAGGTTTAAATTTTACAAAATTTCTATCGGGACGACGCGACACGAGGGTTCTCTGCATCAGAGCAGATCCTGGTCGATATGAGTTTTTTTTTTTTTTTTTTTTTGACGAGAGTCGATATGAGTTGAAAGAAAAGATGGGATGACTCTACGAAATTGACGACTATGAATTCGCGTCACGCCAACGTGTTATCTTGTCGTACTCAAAATTTTAAAAAATTAACATAATTTTACACAATACTATTCGCCATCAACATAACACACAACACGAATTTAATATAACATTATAAAAAATAACACCATAGGGGGCGTTTGGATGAGGTTGGAATAGGTGGGAATTGCAAATTCCCGGAATTTGCAATGCCAAATTTATTATAAACAATCCAAACTCTTCACAAAGTTACACACTTCCCAATAAATTTATGCCTAGAATTGGCTATTCCCCCAATTCCCAACCCATCCAAACGGCCCCATAGTTAATAAAGAAAGTTTAATATGCACTATAGGCTCCGTTTGGATGAGCCCTAGAAATTAGGGAATAAGAAAATAAGAGAATAAATTTATTATAAACAATCCAAGCTCTTCAAAAAGTTACACACTTTCCAATACTTATTCCCTATTTCTTCCCTTATTCCTATTATTCTCACACCATCCAAACGGAGCCATAGTGCATAAAACTTTCTATGCACCGCGGATTTTTTCGGGAGTATTTTTATAAATTGAAAAATCTAATTTAACCAATCTGATCTACATATTGAAATCTCATAGCAAACCAAATTTTACAATTTTTTAGATTTTATTAGTATTTTTTTCATTTTTTTTAAAACATGTCATTTTTGGAATATTGTAAATAGTATAACATTCCAAAAATGACATGTTTTAATAAAATTCAAAAAAAATAATAATAAAATCTCAAAAATTGTAAAATTTGGTTTGCTATGAGATTTCGATATGTAGAATAGATTGGATAAATTAGATTTGATAATTTACAAAATATACTCCCGAAAAAGTCCGTGGTGCATATTAAACTTTCTCTAGTTAATAACTCATAAATACATCTTTTTTAAAAAAATTTAATTGATTATTTAGATTGCTTTCATATCATTGCTCAATTTATAATCATACTTTCTTTTTAATGTCTATTTAAATTTCTTTTTTAATATTTTATATTTTTTTATCTGTTCAGGCAACAAACAAATGTGTTAGTAAAATAGAAAAAGAATCATCAATTGATATGTTAATAACAAAAATATCCCGACAAAAGAAAATTGAACAAACAAATTGTTTGCTGAAAAAGAAAATTTGCATTAATTTTTATCTTCAGTATATGCATCGTATGTGCAAAGCATTGACTTGTAAAATTGAAAATTAACATTAACTTTTCTTCTGTGAGGTGTGACCAAATCATACAGGAGAAAAAATGATTCAGATACTTATCGAAATATATTTTTTCCGTTATGTTATTCTTTGTATATATTCATGCATATGAATGTCTTTCAAATATTGGCATTCGCAATCTCTGTAAAATATAACTAATATTTTTTTGCCAAACATATCCGACTCTTTTAATTGATATTTATACATTTGCAAGTAGTAAAGGAGTTTCTAAAATTTTTTAATATTGGGAATACAAAAAACTTTTACTTTATTACTAAATAATAATTTTCAACTGGAGCGTCTCAAGACATAAAACAATGATTTAAAAAAAATGAGAAAAATACTCTTTTGCAGAAAAAGCCATGCAATCGCTATTAAGAATCGTTTACATATTACAGATGCAATTGTTCCCCCCCCCCCCCCTCTCTTTTAATTGTAACAAGTTATTTTTAACTTCTGTTGTGGGGCTACCAATAGGAGATAAAATCGCTCTAATTACGTTATCCAATACTTTCTGTTTACATATTACATATGCTGCTCTAATTATGAGTATAAAAGTTTATAAAATAAAGAATTTAAAAATAAGTTTTGTAATGTTGACATTTAAAATTTTCATATCACTTTTGTATCAAATAACGAATAGGATGCATTATTCGTATTAAATTCATTATAGGATCCTATAGCAAAAGGGTTCTTGTGTTGTCGCATCTTCAATTTCGCAAATAAACAGATTCATTCCATCAACAAAAAGAGAAGTAAATAAGAAGGCAAGAATAAATTACATCCTCCCCCCACCCCCGGTTTTAATCTATGTTATTGCATTGCATAGTAGACCATTGCGCGACCTCTTGGTTGTGGTATTAATATTTATAGTTGTTTGTTTTTTTAACATTATTTCTACACTATTCGGTTTAGGTTTTGGCTGGTTGGCGAGTAGTTAAGCTATATCAAGCTGATAAACATCTTTATACTTACCGAAAATAATAAAATTCACTAATTTAAAGTTAAAGATACACAAATTTAGCTTCATCCTTTTTTTTTTTTAAATAAAAGCAACCCAAGGTAAGGTGCCAGCTTTAGTATTGAGCAAAAGTTTGATAGTCTTACAGCGGAAACTCTCTAACCAGGGGATCCTCCTAGGCCGCTACTACAAATTCATACATGATACATCCAATTAGCTTCATCATTTTTATATCTCTTTCATTATAACATTTCGTTTCTTAATCTCTTATAAATTATTTAACACGAAATAGCATTATAAGGAATTAGCAGTAGGATCATTTTTATATCTCTTTCATTATTACATTTCGTTTCTTAATCTCTCTTATATAAATTATTTAACATAAAATGGCATTATAAGGAATTAGCGATAGGATCATATTTTTTTTCCTACTATAGCAGGTAGCGAGAGGTTAGTTCCTTCTATATAGAACATAGAGAAAAGCGCCATTAATCGATAAATTTACTAATCATATTATTTTGGTTTTCTTTGGACAGTTTTTTTTAGTGCAAACCCGCACACTAAGCTTCCACCCCGCACACCCAAAAAATTTAAAGGCCAACTCAGATTTGATTGAAATTTTAATCGTTGCATCTATACTATGGTGAACCATCATGCTACTAGTACTAGCATTTGGCCCTAGCTAGCTTGAGCGGAACAGTAGAAGCTAATAAAAAATTTGCCTAGAAACAACAGGAGGGTCAAAGGAATGTACCCAAATATACAATTTATAAATACAGGAAATGATAGTTTAGTTTAACAACTGTGGTAGAAAAGAAAGTAAGAAACCTGCCGAAAGCAAATATGCCCATTAAAATAAATAGATATAAAAACAAAATTACTAACTATATTATTCAACTTTATTTTAGCACGCTAATCTACAGCAATTAATCTTCATGGTAGAGATACAGACCAAAACCAAATCTTGCACATGCCTTGCAAAAAGCCGTCTCCTCTGCTGCTGCCACTGCATCCTCGTACCGGCCATCATTCAAAGCTACGGTACCTGTTGCCTCTCGGTGTGCCTACAAGCAACTCCATAGAGTAATTAATACTGTACTAGGTTTACTCCACTTTTGAAGACAAGGGTCTCTAGTATATGAAAATTTTCATAATACACACTGTGTTGCAAAGTTTCAAAGGCCATCTATGGTGATCATTGAAGGGGAACGACTGCTGACAGTTTGATAATCGTCAAAAAGAAAGTATAAATTTGAAATCCAACATTATTAGCATGATCTGCAGTTCAATCTCATAACTGAACTAACAAACTTGAACTGTTTTTGTGAGAGAGACCAAATATATCTTCAAGCACTATAGTCCTGGACGGACTAAATTATGCAATTCTGGATCTCTTGACCGTATTACAAATTCATTGTCCAATCGTCAGTGTACCTCAAGTTATGAAATGATATGATGGATCGAATTACAGGTATTGTTTGGTCTAGAAGAAAGGCCAATTTCCTCACAATTAACTGTACCTTCAGTGGATTGAAAGCAAAGTGAAATATTAAATAAAGTAATAAACTAAAGAGAATGCTCTATCCAAGAAGCGTGCGGTCTAATTTCCCTGGAGTTTGAACATGTGATGCAGCACTGTCCATTTCATGTAAAAAATTTACTAAAAACCAACAACCAGATAAAATTCTTAAAATTAACAAAATTAGCAAACTACCTCTCCATCAGTTCCACGAATTGTGACACGGTACACCACAGTAACACTGCCGTTGTCAGAATATTTCACATTCCGCACTTCACCACACCAACCTGAAAATGACCTTATTCCAATTAGGTGCAACTAAAGAAGTAAAAATTTGTTCATTCACACTCAAACAGCTCAACTGTATCAAAATTGTTGTTTGTTCTAGAGTGATAATTACCTATAACAAAAAAAAAAGGGACAATATTCATTACAAATGTGCACTGAAGCATGTATTGTTTATATACAAGTAGAGAAATTTCACCTGGGGCATAGAAGCTCAACATTCGGTTGGCATGATACCTACATAACCATGTTGATGGAAAATAATTACAAACACAAAATATGCAGAAAATTCCTTAGCACCAGCATTTGCCACTTTTGGCCCTTGAAATTACAAATTGATGAGTGTGGTTGCTGGGTATTGTTATATGTGATAGTTTGCAACTGATAAAGGGTGGTTCTCAGATGAGACTTGCAATTAGCATGACAATTAGTAAAATGCTAAATTGCTATGATTTTTATTCTTCTATTATTTAATCTGTACCAGTACCTTCAGGTATTAAGGGGAACTGGACTATTACTCTATTAGCCATTTTTCAATTGATTAAAAGTGTTCTTTCAACGAGGCTTCAAATTACAATGTAAAACTAATCATGATACTCTAAATTGAAAGATTTTTCCTTTTATTCTGCTATATAAGCAGTACCAACAAAGATTAAGGGGCATATGTATCCTCAGCATGAAAAATTTAATTGCCAAAACTTCCCTGATTTGGGATACAGTGCATTCCCAAATTAACAAGATCCGAGAGATTGGTGTTCAATTACGGGAACTTGAACGAATACATACCAAATTTGGCTAACTATGATGCAATTTAATTCCTAAAAAAGGTCACCGAAAGCGTGTACCATGGGATGGAGGTATGATCTCGCGAAATGATATTATCCGGCACGCGCTTGTTCAAATCGCGCAAAATTTCGACCAAGGGCCTCGTGATTCCAGTGGGGAGCTTGTCCATCGGTACCATGTAATTGGAGGTCGGAACCGTACCGGCGGCGCCGCCCGATTTCGCCACCGATTTGTTCTTGTCACCTCCGGCGGATGCGGATGCGGATGCCGATGCTCTGATCGACACGAAGGAGGGAGCAGTACGGACGGCCCGTATGGTGCCACGTGGAGCACATCGGATCGGTTGGTGCGAAGAGAGGAAGGTTGTGGTTGCGGATCCCATTTTGTAGTTGGAGTGATCTAAATTGAGTTGGTGGGAAGCTGAGAAGGTGGTGAAGAGAAAGCATTAAGCATTATTAAGCAAGCAGCTTTTGTCTTCTGAGGAAGTTTGCGGAGTATTGAATGAATAGAATATCAGATTTTCTGTGGCAAATGGTTTTTGTAGTCATGTGTAACGATCGATGACATTTCGTTGGAGCCGATATCTAGTTCCGGGATGACTTGGTGCAGAATAGTGCGTACAGCGCATGTTACAGAATAGAAATTTCAGCAAGTTGAGTGGGAAGTGAGGACGACTGGACGAATTAGTAGGTCGGGGTTAGGTACCGAGAATTTCAAACACTTATAACACGGGGGACAAATATAATTAACCGCTATTTTATTTTATTATAGTGGTTTTTTTTTTTAAAAAATGAAACAAACTATGATTGTTTTCGAAAAGCATTATAATTGAATGCATGAACTCTTGGTTTTGTTTAAGTTCACATTGTTTGTTATATCTATTCAATTAGTTGTTATATTTGTTCAATTTTTTTTGTTGTATATATTTATTTTGTTTTTTTTATTTAATCGATATTTGTGTCTCTTCGTTTTTTTTTTGCCGTTAGGAGAGACGTAGGAGAGGGGAAAAATACAAAGAGGAAGAGCAGAGGGCGCACCAGAGCAAGGGAAGGAGAGAGGAAAAGAGGGGAGTGGAACAGAAGGAGAGGGCGTGGAAAAAGGATAGTGCGGAAAATTTTTTAGATGAAGCGGGATGATTTTTTTTTTTAATGACTGTTATCATGTTCACATGTTATCATACTTGCTAGTTGGTACATTAATTACCCGTCTGTAAACCCTAATATGTTTTTAGTATCAAATATTTTTTGTCTGGAATTTTGAAAACAAATTTTCTTAACAACTTTGACAACTCTTCCTTGAATTAAGTATAACAAAATTTTAAAAAATATAGCAAAAACTTTATATAATAAATAAATTATTACTCTAGGTCATTGATAATTCCCTAAAAAAGGTAAAATACAAACTATCGTAATTCTCAAAATTTTTAATTATCGATAAAAACTTGCATCATATGATTTACAGATAAGAAATATCATTTCAAGTGTTGTATTTCAGTGTTTTAAGTTATATTAACAGTCGTCAAAGTTATTAAACTAATTATCGTCAACTAATCCGCATCTTATTTGCATTTTTCAAATTAAGTATTTACCGCTCTAAAATCAGACACGTTTCACATCTATCCACTTCTGAATCTAATCTAATCAACCTCATTTGAGTTATTGATTTGTCAGTAGTAAATGAAACATGATGACCGCTATACTTCAAAGAAAAAAGAAAGGAAACTAATAACTCAAAGATACATGTATCATCTAAATAGTAAGTGCCAAACATAAGAAAACAAAAGCCGTACAGTATAACCACAGCTTGGCAAACATAAAAACATCATTACGGCTCTGGAACCTGACTACCTAGATATATCAGTCTCTACAGCTGCATTTTACCTCAACGGATTTCAATTAATGGAACAAGAAAAAATGTTCTACAAAACATTAACTCGAAAAGATTATATCCCGTCCCTTGCTAATTCATCTCAAATAGACTTCTACCAATAGAAAGATCATCAATCCTGCAACAAAAATCAAATCAATAAACAATATTAGCAAAGTACTACATCAGCCAAGCAAAAATAAAAAAGCAACTAAGGTTGGTTCTCTGCCCACAGAAAATCATCACAAAGCCAACCTTTATGCCACTGAACCTTTTTGCTTTCAAAGGAGTAATTACTTTCAAAGGAGTAAAAACAAACTTCTTAGAGAAATATATTAAAGTTAACCCCTAACTTTTGCAGAGTTCTTCACTAGTGTGTATTTTCAGCCTCTTCCTTCTTTCTGCTATAGTACCTTCTAAAAAGATGCAGAAGCTATTTGACCAAATACAGTGGCAGATCTAAGGGGGGGCTGACAGAGATCTGGTCTCCTCCAATAATCTGATTTTCCCCATCATTTGTTAAGTTTCGCTTAGTTAAATCGATAGATTTTGTTCATGGGCCTCCCCCAGGTCCCAAGCCCAAAATACTCTTGCCCCCACATTTCTCAATCCTGGCCGGCACTGACCTAATGTACCCTTACTGCTACAAAACTCTCAAGTTTTGCAATCACAGAATTTTCACATGCCCCCCACAGAACATAATATAAACACTGCAAACTGCCATATCTTATGGATACCATACAAAACCCCTAAACCAGCACAGTTGCCACCAGAAATCTACTTCTGTAAATAATTATCCCTATATTTACCTGGCATCTAGGTCAGGCTCAATTACTCAATATCATTTACATTGATTAATAACCAAAGTTGAACATAAAAACAGACAAAGGCTGCTTACCATTGCAAACAGTCAAAATAGAATTACTGGAACAGTGCTAGGATGTTATCTGCATCATTTTAATTGCTATTCAAGATTGCAAGGGTATCCAAGGTATACACAGTATTTGAGGTTTTGCAGTTTCAGGTGCATGCAAGAAATTGCTCCTTTAGAAACAGCCTTATGCAGATTCACCTAGATTTAACAGATAACCTTTCTGACACAATATATATATATTTTTTCCCATTTTTGTACCTCAAAAACTCATTTCAACCTGGATAGGGTTTTGCAGTTATTGTGGTCATAGTAATCCGAGAAAATTGATATACCTCTTCGATAGGGGTTGAACCATCAGTCTCCTGTTTTTCCTCATCTTGGTTACCTTTACTATCTTGATTCTCATTTTTGTCAACTTCCATTTGGTCGGCTTTTCCCGCATTATTGGTATTGTTACTTGCATCCATTTTCGGAACTGCAAACTCAGCTGGGATCTGGCCAGTGCTCAATGCCTGCTCATTTTAACAGTAAAGTGATGAGAAAAGGAAAAAGAAATGATGTAGAGGTAATACAATCTTTTTTGTCGAAAACTAAGGTAATAGTTTGACAGTAAGAACTTCCATTTTCTGCATTTCAATGACAACAAGAAAGTTGACATCAGCATATAAACATTAACACAGTTGGCAACTTCAGTTTCTTACCCTTTTATTTGATTATTTTTTCAGTTCTTCAATAGCCAATTATTTATTTGTCAATTCATCTAATAAATTATGCAAAACTATTACTCTCAAAGTACACAAGAGTTATAACATAAATTCAGTGGCTAAGATAAATTAGAAACACTTGAAATTTTAGTGTAATTAAACACTACGATGCCATCTGTTTGGCTAAATGAAATTGTCAAATTGTAATAAAATGGAACCATAATCTGACACAACTCCGACAAACAATAAATTTCAGCAGTTGTAATAAGTTGTGTTTACTTCAATTACTTTCCCATATAATCGCATTTGAAAGATCAAACATTTGTAAAAAAACCTTTTCAGACTACACTGTCTACTCTACCAGTATCAGTAGGAACAAGAAATATTTTAATTACCAACCCTAGTCCACCCGGAATACTAAGGCATTCATGACATATAGGGACGTCAACAACAAAACTTCTTTAATTCACAAGCTCAAATATTAAGTACCTTTTCAAGCCTTGCAACTTCTTCAAGTGTCTGAGAGTTGACTATTGCAGCCTGTACAAACATAAAGAACACAATAGGCAATTGTAATTTGTTCACCTCCATGAAATTAAAAACAAAATTTCATAGAAATTTCTTAATTTCATTCCAATAAATAATCACCTTGATAGCTGTAATTTGCTCAGGTGTAGGACCCACTACCCGGGGGCCATGGTCAGGCTTGGAGGCATTATCAGAATCCTTGACCTCCCCAGGGGTAAATGTTTTGGCAGGAACCTTTTTTGCTGCCTCTTCAGCCTCCTTTGTTGCAAAAAGCTTAGCTGCTTCCATCCTTTCCTACAAAAGTACAAATTCATCACTCTAGGGTTTTGGCTTCTGAGTATATCCAAAAGAAAGACTAACCATTGAACAAAGAATCTATGCACAAACTACCTTGACAAATTGGCATTATTCAGTTCCTCGATATGCTTTCTTCCATCAATAAAGAACATTTAAACCACAGTTACATTAAACCTCTATTTTCGAGTAACATGATAGGAGGATAATCAACACTCAAACTAAGTACCCAATGAAAACCATTATGATAATAAGATTTGGGTTTTTAGAAAGGATGTTGTGATATTCTCCTTTCTGAGAGGAGGATATCAGTAACTTCATTCTTTTTAGAAGTCTGAAAATAGATGAAATGAAATATGCCTCTTTTGATATTCCTAAGAGAAAACCTCAACACAAAAATCCCTGAAAATAAAAAATTTGGTCTTTCAATAATATTTATTGTTATATTTATTTTTAATCAAAAGAAATAGCTTATTGGGGTCTTCAGTCATTTATCCAAAAGGTTTCTGTTCTTAAGTTTAAAATATGAAGAACTGCTAAGGGAACTTATGACAGGCAGATGACTTCAAAGAATCACTGAAAATTTCTACTTTCTATTTGCAATTTCTATAAATATAACTAAAACAGTAACCTAAATTTGCAATGGTTTCTGCACAAATGGGAACCAACACTTGTCGTCTATAAAGTTAACACAATCCACTTTGCCAATTTGAATCAAGTCATTACTAATTAGTCTTGACTTTTATTCAACCACCAAATCATTTAATACATACTTAGAACCCAGCAGCTATTCTGCCTTGTCCTTTTGCACAAAGAAGAAAAGAGAACAGCAGAGATGGGGAAAAAGTAGACAATACAGGTTACAACATATATAACAAGTAGTTAGCTGCTTGGTTTCAATTGCAAACATGACACTGAAATCTTACTAGCAAATAGAGTAAAAGTGTAAAACATTAGTGTTATCTGCAAAGATTCCCAAAATGACAATAAAATTCAAAGACAATGAGTGAGAAATACCTTGTGCTTAACCTTCCTGAAATCAAGAAGTCGTAGGTGCTTCAGTTTATGGATCACATAAAGACGATAATTCGGCTTTTTAGTAATATTGTTATCTAATAGGCTCAGAAATTTGAGGTTAGGCAGAGATGCAAGGGGGTCGATCTCAACCAAATTCACCAATCGGTTGTTTGTTAGAATCAGAGTATGAAGATTTGGCAAGAACTCTGCATGGAAGAAAATTAATTAAAATTAGATTCGTCACAAGTGCACTAAGGAAAAACCACAATATTGTGCAGGGCCTCTTCTTTCCAAGAAAAAGCGATTGAAGGTTATTTGCAATATATTATATATTTGTATTACATTTCTTAACAGCAAGATAAAAATCTCATACTTTCATCTAGCACCCAGTGTTATTTGCAATATTTGCAAACAAGGAAGACAAATAGGCGATTGAAGGTTGGTGAGACAAACAGTATATTCCATTAAATAAGTATAGTAAGCACCATCCCATTCTCTTTCTTCTGCTAAGCCCAAAATGATCAGGTTCAATACAAGAACTAATGTGTGACAATCATTCTTCATGTTATAATGGTAGATGTGACATTTTTTATGCCATGGCATGTGTGTTATTTCTTTTTTTTTTGCAGAAATATTTGAAACTTAGTGCAGAGAGAAATGGAACTTCTAAAAATTATAAGAATACTAACTGTTATGTGCGATATTTCTTGCTTTGTAGGAATAGAGAAAAATTTGAGACTTTGTGCAGATAGAACTGAAACTCATATAAATTATCAGAATACTGATTGTTATGTGGTTTTCCCATGACCTGATGCTCCAGGTTCCATTTCAGAAGGGTAGAGGAGAGAAGGTTAGGATGGACCACTTCAAGTGGAACCTCGCTCCCAAGCATATTATTACACGGGAAGGAAAATCATTATTCTAGACAGATCACCATTGTTATATGTCTAAGAGAGAAGAGAAGGGTACTACAAGAGATCAACTTCTTTGTTTCTTTTTTGAACGTTACTGGAGATCAACTTATTTAACTTTCTTACACCTCTACTCCCCATTGTGGAGGTTACAATTAACGTTTTCGGTTATGACAAGTGGGTACTTACCCTCCATTCTCATCCCCTCTTTTGTTAAACTTGTAGACAAATTTAGATGCCTCTAATCCTCTCTCCCACTCCCTTCCTTTTCAGTATCTACTTTGGAACATAGGCTCAACGACTAGTAACTGATTTTGTTACCATTTCACTTCAAGGCATGGTAAAAAAGAATTAAAAACAAAGGATTTTGCAAAAAAAAACAGTAGCCTGAATCCATACAAAAGTATTCTTAAAGTTAAATTGACGGAATACTATGTGTGTTCCAACTTAACAGAAATCAAGTATGAAGAGACCAGTTGAGATAATGTGAAAGTACTAGCACAAACTTCGTTTTATGGTTTGGTGTTATTTGTAAGTCTAGTGCTAACTGCACGTATGAGAAATGTTGGTTGCTATTTGGAAAAGTGATTACACACTCTGGAGTAGCTTGAAAAATATCCATAACATAGTCAAAGACCAGTGAATTATTGTGCACTTAAGTTGTGGCACCATAAACTACATGCTAAATATAAGTGGAACCAGTAAAGATTTAGTACAGTATCAAACTCACCTCCAATGTTGGGATTTATGCGAGTTATCCTATTATTGTTGATCAATAGGGTGCCAAGGCGGTTCATAAATGGAAAATTTTCGAGCTTCACAATCTCATTGTCAGTTAAGTCAATAGTGTCGAATTGATCCTGTTTCCGAAAAAAAAGAATAATTACAAGCAATCAATTTCCTGCAGGCCAATTGAAAAATTAAGGATTTACATCTGTCAACTTCACAATCCTGTACTGGTACTTCAGCAGTACAACCAAAAAATTTGGTCTTTGTGATTTAAATAAAGGTAGATTTTGACAGAATCAGTGAAAATTAGGGCTATTGCATGAATAAATAAATAATGCATGAAATCAGGAAACAGACCTCAGTTGCTCCCAAGTTCTCTATAACAGCAATCTTGTTACCTGAATGGAACCAAAAGGATACACTTAAATACAAGACAGTTTAATAAATCAGAGAACTCAAACGAAAACCCTAAACCCTAGAACAGAAACTGATTTGAAGAGAGAGACAGGGAGACCACGATTAATCAGGAAACAAAAAACGAAGTAACGAAAAAAGAAATAGGAAAGACAGAACGAGACCTCGGAGGTCGAGCTCCCGGTCTTTAATGGCGTTGAAGAAATGGGGGCTCTTCCATATCAAATCGGCCGTAAGTCTCACCATGGCCTTCTCTCTACCTCTTTCTCAGTCCAGGAAAATTGGAGGAGTAAAAGAGGAAATAATGGAGAGGAAAGGTGTCGATAAAGGGTTTTGTAGTGCGAAGTAAGAAGAGAGGCGATGAATCAAAGTGGCGGAGAAGAAAAGGAGAAACAATGTTGTCACTTTGCGAAAATATCCTTCAACAACTTCTTATTTTTTTTTATTTTGTCCTAGTCCTTTCGATTTGTAAATTTAGAGAAGTAAGCCCTGAGCTTTTGCTTGGTGGGATATCCTCCGTAGATTAAATTGCTTTGATAAAATTTACTCCCTCAGCTTTTACTATCTTTTTTTTAATTTCTGAATATGCTCAATCTAAAAAGTTATGAGCCGTTCAATTTTGAAAATTCGAAAAAAATAGTTAAAAAATTTTGAAAAAAATATAAAATTTGATTTTTAAATATATTTTAGTATAGAGATCACATGGAGCGATTTGAATCGATCATTTGAAATTTTAGTGGTCAACATTTGAATTGTGTTTGACATTATATATGTTTGATTCTAGCATTAATCGACACGTCATTACTCATTAGCTCCTCAGCTTTTGGTTTTCTTTAGCACTGTGCAACCTCTCTGGATTAGGTTGGCCTTAATCAGTTAATCTCACTCCAAATTTTTTTTCAATAAAAAATGGGGTCAGGCCCTCATCTTTTCATTAAAAATAAAAATAAATACAAAAGATTAGCCAGTGGCTAATTGAAAAAAGAAAATAAAAAACAAAAACAAAAACAAAGAACCCACTCCAATTTTTTTGTGAACCATTTCAAAAATTGCGACTTGAAAGGTCAAAGCAGAGAGGTTGACTGTATCTTCATTAAATCTATTTAACCGTGACAATCGATAAAATAATGATTAAATATTAGAAGTATATTATAAAATTATTAGGTATAATTTAAATGAGCTGTACTTTTGTATATCAAATTCGGTGTAATTTAGTTGGTTCGAATAGTTTGGAAACTAAACAATTTGATCATTGACACTTAATTAGCGATTGAACGAATTTCAAATTTACAAAATCTAACACACAATATAAATTTAATACTTTATCAATATTTAAAATTTAAAATTTAAATATTTAAAATTTTTTAAATTCAAACGCTGAATCCAAACCGTTGATCTTGTTCAGTTTAACGAGCGATGCGTTTCTACATAAATTTATAAAATTTAAAATTAGTTTGATAATCGATCAAGTGACTAAATGATAAACGTATTAGAATTAATCTGTCATAATTAACTAGATTCGTTCATTTGTTGACCACTTGATCGAGGATCAAACCAACTCCAAATTTTGTAAAACTTATATAGAAATGCATCGCTCGTTAAATAGAACAAGATCAACGATTTAAATTCAGCATTTAAATTTAAAAAAAATTAAATATTGATAAAATATGAAGTTGTGGCAACTTGTGGCACCAAAATTTGGTGGTAGCGGAACGCTGCCCATAAAACTATAGACAATACTTTTACAAATTTACTAGCTATAGCATCGCGCTTCGCGCGATGAAAGTCGGACCAAAGTTGAGTGTTTTCATTCTTTTTTTTGGTTTTGGATCGCTTTTTGCCTATCGAAAAGCACAATATAATAAAAAAAGTTGTATTATTTACATAACTATTAAATGATGAAATTACAAACATGTATTCTTCGATAAATAAGAAGATTTGTATGAGACAGGTACTAACATGGTACCATTCAATATTCTCATTATCGAAGCCACATTATTGTGCAAATTAATCAATGCAAATGCACCGTAGCTTTTGATAGCAGTAATACTGCTAATACATGGAATAGATAAATCGAGAGTAAGAAAAAGAAAAAAAAATACACACCAAGGCCTTGTGTATAATTTCTCCGGCCACTTAGATTGAATAGATAAAGTTTAACGGTATCAAATGTATTATTGTAACATCATTACTAAATACTAATAGAATTCTTTTCTCAACATAAGACAATTTCTCCACAAATAAATACTTTACAATGAGTGCTAGAATCAATGACTGACTTTTAAGCTTTAAGAATGAAAAATACCTCGTAATATAGCTTTTATTACTGATATACAAACAATATGGAATAATTTGGTAATCACATTTCATAATATTCAGTACCATAACGATGTCTGTTTATTATTTTATTAAGGGTAGTACCTTATGATAACCATATTTGTGGCAGTTTAGCTAAATTGATGAAAACAATAGGTAAAGATCACGGAAAATAAGAAGGCTGGTAACTATTGACAAATTCAATCCCACTTATAATCAATAGTATTTCTAGATTATCTTTTTTATATTTTTACTTTATTTATGAAATAATGCAATCATTACTAATTGCATGTACATAGGGCAAGTGGCATACCTGATACCTGTCATTTGCGACCAAGCAAACCTAGGTATGGCTTCTGAGTCATGTTCACTGTCCTCGTGCGGTCATGCCACTGATCATTTTCTAATAAGAGATCAATTTCAATCATGTAAGAATAATCAAAGGAGATCAATTTGCCATGAGGTTGCAGAGCAGGACAAAGCAAAAAGGTGTCACCTTTCAAGCCATGCAATCTCTCACGCTGTACAGTTGAGAAAATGAGGAACAGAGATGATATAGCACACATGAAACTTAAAAGTCAACCAAATTGATAAAAAAGGACGGAAGAATAGAGATACTGATAATGACAATAGGAAAAAAAGATTAAAGCAATACTGACCAGAAAGGGGGATACACGTTCTGGAGGTACTGATTAATGCAGTAAATGAACGATTGTGATTCTTAACATCGGAAACTTGATCTATCTCGAGGCACTGATGAAACCTGGATTAAAGCTGGAGGGAGAGAGAGGTTCATTGCGAGATCTCATATTAGAAAACGCATGTTCTAGAGGTACTGATTAGAGCAGCTGTACCTTTTATTTTTTGGTTCTTCTGTATCCTGAAATAGTCTTTTCTTGCCAGAGGTAGTTCCTCGCAAACCTTCTCCATACTGAACAGGTTGCTTTCTGCATAGAAATCTAGCATCTTGAATAATCATGACATGGATATTCCTAGCTGTGTTCTCCTTTATTTCTATAATATTCATAAGCATGGCACGTCGACTATCAGTATGTATTGCATATGAGTTGATGTGGTTTTATTTGAATGGGACAAACCAAGCTGTTCTGCTAGTGCAGGCCATCTTCCTTGTGTGGTAAGGGCACCGCTGTTATTGCTTGTTTAGTTTGATAAATTTTTTTCGTTTTGATTTAAGCAGAGAAAAATAACCCTTTTTGGCCTGGCCTGCAGAGGCTGTTTGCTTGTCAGAAGCCAGGGTGGTGCCTAGCAAGGGTACATAAATATCTTTGAAATAGCACAAAATGTAGAAACAAAAGTAAGCTTAGATGCTCAATTATAAATCAGTCACAGGTCATGTGTACATAAATTATTCGACGCTATTATCATTTTTCAATCTTAGGCTGTTATAAGTACAGGCACTTCCTATAAAGTTCCAAAAGCAAGAACATCACTAATAAATATATTAAAACCACTAAAACACCCTTTCTAATTTTAAAATTTAAATACAAACAAAGATAACAAATTAATTATGCCAAACATGGAGGGTAGTAACATAGAGGTAACTTCCATTTGCTCAATTTCTGATCTACAACAACTTTTTAACAGAAGTATAAAGACAAAACTATCTGCAAATAACTTTTGTATGTCATATTTTTAAATGACAAATATAAAAGATTTTGTTTAAAAGGAACTACCTAACAAAACTGATTAGAGTCCTATAGTTACTAATACTAATGAGAGAATAAAGTTTTATTACATTAAATTGAAGAAAGCAGTTAAGGATGATTCCCTTACTATAATTTTTTAATTTATTTACTTTTTTGGTACTACTTGTCTTACTTCGACTGGAAGGCGGACACCATTCTGTACAAAATAAAACAGAAGGCTCCAATAACCAAACCTCAGCTATTTGCAAATAACAATGAGGATATAACAATAAAGTAAATTATAATATTTTTTATCTGAATGTTTAGAAGTGTATAACTATAAGGATTTGGAATATCAGTAAGGTTTGACATGATCACAAAATCAACAACAGCTGAGATAATAGTTGAAAGCAAAGAATAATAATACTACTTACTACTTCAATTTTTAATCAATGAAAATAAACTTATTACACGTTAAATGCTACCTGTACAATCATGGTCTCTATGTACACACCCTCCAGTTGGCTCCTCATTTGCATCCTCTCCTTCATTCTGCACATTGTTATGTCCTATTTTGCTTCTCATATTGTGTTCTGAGCTGTGATGCATTATCAGTATATAGCCTCTCTCCTATTTAGTTGAGAAAAAAAAATAACTGTCATTTATTTTTTGTTTCCTAGAACTATGCAAGTTAAAAAAGAAATTATTAATAAGATTGAATGATAGGTACTACAAAGATTTGCCATACCACCATGAAAGCAATACACAAACGAAGAATATAGAACAGTGTTCTTAGCAAAGAAAAGGACATACTTGCAGAAAATGAGCATTAAATATGACAAAAAAATGCATTCTGTCAAAGAAAAAAAAACTCGTCCAAGTAGCAGTTTGTGAATTCTAATTTAGCGGTCTAAAAATATGATAATGATAACTAAGGTAAAATCATGCAATAAGATGTAATCTTTTTTTAGAATATTATCTTTGATAAGTGAATGCAAAAAAGCTTTCATGAGATCCTCTTTATATCAATTTCTTCTGTTTTTCAAGTCAGCATGTATAAATTTATCAAACTTGATCTTTCCATTTCTATCATTACCCACTTCTTGCATCATTTGATTTATTTGTGGGAATCATTCAAAACAAAAGAATTAGGTAAGATGATATACTTCTTGGAGCTTTTCAATGTCTACTGGTTACGCAACAATGTTGAATGAGAATTTAAGCTCTGGTATCCACAAATTAGACAAAAGTTTATTGTAGCAAAATTTTAAGTAACCCCTTCCCACTGACGAAACAAAAAAAATTAGCCGACAAATCAGAAAGAAATCATCAAAAATAAATATAATTAAAAAAAATTATCCAATATATTACATCTTCTGTGTTTCAAATCCCAAGGAACAAAAATTTAAACTTACTTTTGTTAATGCTTGTCTACAGAAAGCGTGCTATAATAGGACCTCATGGCAATGTTGAACTCCTTTGCATCAATCGACCCTTATAAAGACTATATACTAAATAGTCCATGGCTTATATGTGCATTACCATCTCTCACCATTGAGCCACTCTATTTCTTGGTCCATCGCTGAGCTTGTTCAATCAAACTCATATGTACTAACTATATCCCTAAGAGAAGCACCAGAAGTAATATTCATAAGCTCAAATCCAACTTCAATTTTCTCACAGTTTGTTTAAGCTTCTGTAATCATTGAGCAGGAAAGGGGTTGTTTAAACTGTTGGTCAATAATCCGCCATTGTTACAACAACAACAACAACAACTAAGCCTTTTGTCCCAAACAAGTTGGGGTAGGCTAGAAAGAAACCCAATAAGAGAACACATCGAAAAAAAAAAAAATAAAAATAAAAAAAAAAAAAAATAAATAAATAAAAAAATAAATAAAAAAAAATAAAATAAAATAAAAATAAAAAAAAAAAATAATAAAAAATACTAATAGTAAGACTAGCCATACTAATAATAATACCTCTAATAATAATAGTAATAGTAGAAACCTAGACCTCGACCGTGACCTAATAGAGGGACCTACAAACCTATGACATCGCTCCTACCCCTAAGTTCCTACGTCATGGCTCCGGTACATGAATTGCTAACTTCCAAGCGCTCCTATCGATCGCCAACTCCTTGGAGACGTTCCATTCTTTAAGGTCTCTTTTCACCGCTTCTTCCCATGTCAATCTTGGTCTCCCTCTCCCCCTCCGGGTGTTCTCGAAATGATTAAGAATTCCGATACGTACCGGTGCCTCTGGAGGTCTGCGTTGGATATGTCCAAACCATCTCAAACGATGTTGGATCAACTTCTCCTCTATTGGTGCGACCCCAACCATATCTCGTATGTCATCATTTCTAATCCGATCTTTCCTCGTGTGACCGCAGATCCACCTCAACATACGCATCTCAGCTACACTCATCTTCTGGACATGTCGTCTTTTAGTAGCCCAACATTCTGCGCCATACAACATCGCAGGTCTAATCGCTGTCCTGTAGAACTTGCCTTTTAGCTTCTGCGGGACTTTCTTATCGCATAGGACGCCTGATGCTTGTCGCCATTTCACCCACCCCGCTCTTATCCTGTGACTAACATCTTCATCTATCTCGCCATCGCTCTGCAGCATCGACCCTAAATATCGAAAAGTATCTTTCGTAGGTACTACCTGCCCGTCTAGACAGACATCTCCGTCCACTGGTCGTATCCCACTAAACTCGCACCCCATATACTCCGTCTTAGTTCTACTAAGCCTAAACCCTTTGGACTCTAGAGTTCGTCTCCACAATTCCAATTTCCTATCGACCTCCGTCCTACTCTCATCGACTAACACCACATCGTCCGCAAAGAGCATACACCAAGGAATCTCTCCCTGTATATCCTTCGTGATCTCATCCATCACTAAGGCAAAAATATACGGGCTCAAAGCTGATCCCTGATGTAGTCCTATTTTAATAGGAAAGTCACTAGTTACACTATCACATGTCCTGATGCAAGTAACGGCACCATCATACATGTCTTGGATGAGGGTAACATACTTTGTGGGGACTTTCTTCTTTTCTAGTGCCCACCACATAACTTTCCTTGGCACTTTGTCGTATGCTTTCTCCAAATCAATGAAAACCATATGTAGATCCTTCTTTCGCTCCCGATATCTCTCCATCAATTGCCTTATTAGGAAGATGGCCTCCATGGTTGACCTCCCAGGCATAAAACCAAATTGGTTTTTCGAAACGTTTGTCATCCGTCTCAAACGATGTTCTATCACTCTCTCCCAAAGCTTCATTGTATGACTCATAAGCTTAATTCCTCTATAGTTTGTACAGCTTTGAGCATCCCCTTTATTCTTGAAGATTGGTACTAGAGTGCTTCTCCTCCACGCATCTGGCATCCTATTTGATCGGAAAATGCTATTGAATAGTTTGGTTAACCAAACTACAGCCACATCTCCGAGGCACCTCCATACTTCGATTGGTATGTTATCAGGTCCTAGAGCCTTACCTACTTTCATTCGTTTTAAGGCTTCTTTCACCTCGGACTCTTGAATTCTCCTAACAAAACGTCTATTGGAGTCATCAAAGGAGTCGTTCAACACAATTCCTAAGTCGTCATCCTCTCCATTGAATAACTTGTTGAAGTAATCCCTCCACCTATTATTGATCTCGTCGTCCCTCACTAAAAGCCTATCAGTCTCGTCCTTGATGCACTTCACTTGGTTTAAGTCTCTCGTCTTCCTATCTCGAAGCTTGGCTATCTTATACACGTCCTTCTCACCCTCCTTCGTACTCAGCTTCTGGTATAGATCCTCATAAGCCCGACCTCTTGCTTCGCTCACAGCTTTCTTTGCATTCTTCTTGGCCAATTTGTACTTCTGCGCATTGTCGTCGGTCTTGTCATGGTGCAAGCGTTTGTAGCATTCTTTCTTTTCTTTAATAGCTTTCTGCACTTCGTCGTTCCACCACCACGTATCTTTGGGTTCGCGGTTGCTTCCTCTAGTAACTCCAAGCACTTCCGTAGCTACCTTTTGAATGCTAGCTGACATATCTTCCCACATCTTGTTTGCTTCTTCATCTGCTTTCCACGGACCTTCTTCAATCATTCTGCCCCTAAAAGTATGAGACACGTCTCCTTTGAGCTTCCACCACTTCGTCTTCACAACTCGAGCACCTCTACCTACTCTAGAACGCAGCGAAAAGCGAAAATCAGCCACCACAAGTTTGTGTTGTGAGACGACACATTCCCCAGGTATAACCTTGCAATCCATGCAGGCTCGTCTGTCCTCTCTCCTAGCAAGAACAAAATCAATCTGAGAAAAGTGTTGGGCACTACTAAAGGTAACTAAGTGGGATTGTCTTTTTCTAAAGAAGGTGTTAGCTATCATGAGGTCGTAAGCTATGGCCAAGTTCAAGAAGTCCTCACCTTCTTGGTTCCTATCGCCATACCCAAAACCCCCATGCACCCTCTCAAACCCTCCACTAGTTTCACCTACATGTCCATTGAAGTCTCCTCCGATGAAGAGCTTTTCAGTGGTTGGCACACTTCTAATCATACCATCTAAATCTTCCCAGAATTGGATTTTGATGGATTCACTTAGTCCTACTTGTGGTGCATAAGCACTAATGACGTTCAAAACTAAGTCCCCCAAAACTAGCTTCACTAGAATGATCCTATCCCCTTGTCTCCGCACGTCGACAACTCCACTCTTAAGGCTCTTGTCGATTAAGATACCTACTCCATTCCTGCCCCGTTCTTTTCCAGTGTACCACAGCTTGAAACCGGTGTTCTCCACTTCCTTTGCTTTTTGGCCCGTCCACTTTGTCTCTTGTACGCACAAGATGTTCACACGCCTCCTGATCGCCGTATCCACTAACTCTCTTAACTTTCCTGTTAGAGACCCTACATTCCAACTACCTAAACGAATCCTACTCTCACTGACTATCTTCCTTGCCCCCCGCACCCGTCGTGAAAAGTGCGAAGACCCTTGCTTACTTGCCACTACATCCGGGCGCTGATGTAGCGCGCCACTAAGGGAGTGACGATCCGGCCCTTGCTCACTTATCACCTTATCCGGGTTCCGATAAGGCGCGCCACTAAAGGGGTGATGACCCGGCCCTTGCTCATTTATCATCTCATCCGGGTTCCGATAAGACGCGTCGCTAAGAGGGTTACGCCCCAACGAAAAGTAATTGGGTTTCATTTCCATAGAGATGACTGGGATTTTTACGTTGGCTCGCCTAGCCTATCACAACCCTCCTCCTTTTACCCGGGCTTGGGACCGGGCTATACTAAACAATGCAACCAAAGCTTAGTATAGGCGGAGTTAATAATCCGCCATTGTTACTATAATAAAATTAATATTATTTTATTGTTGACCCAAATTGAATGGTATAATAGACAATTTTTATGAACTGATTATGTCCTAAAGAAATCTAACATAGCCAAAGTTGGATAACATTTAAATTTGTTACAAAACAAAGAAATATAAAATATCAAGAAATGCAAAAGCTTACATTTGTCTAAAAAAGCCAGGAGTCGTGTAGAGCCATCAGTATCCAGTACAATCATCAAAAGCACCATTGACTTATTTATAGGAAGAAACATATCACCGAGTTATTTCGAAAACAAAAATCAATTTCCCTATTTCAAAAAAAAAAGAAGGCACAACTGCAAATCAATATAAGAAGACTCACATCAAACTATGATTTTATTAATCAGTTTGAACAAATAGAATAGAATACCATTAAAACATTGGACAAAAAGAGAAAGGTCATCATCACGAAACCCAAACCTTAAAATAGTAAGGGTGATTTTTTTTTATCTAACGTTGGCTCTCACAAAAAATTAGACTGCGCCACAGTTTCATTATTTTTTTTTTATGAGGTGACTCTTAAATCATCACCACAACAACGGGATGCCATTATCAATGATAGCAAATGTGATATCCTTATTGATAAATTTAGACTTTCTTATATTTTTAACTATTTCTGTACATTTTTTTTACACTATCCAATATTCGTAGTAATGTACTCTAATAAGGCTGAACCTTTTTCGGTTAATATCTAGAGCATCATATCTTCAATCTTATTATACAATCAATGATTTATTGCATCGAGTATCCGTAAGATAATACAGCCAATAGCTACGCCGAACCCAAAGATAATTTGTTGTTCAAAGTTCAGTGGCCTAAAATAACTGGATTTTAAGAATGAACAATCAACAATTTTACCCCGCTGATATCGTTAGCAAGATTGGAAAAAAGGTAAAATAAAATAGAGATAAAGCACATATGAAAAGAAAAAATTAATCTTCAAAACCGCTTTTCTGAAATTTTGCCAAAATATCAACTGCAAAAAAAAGTACCTCGACACTTCCGATTTCATCACAGCGATCTCCACAGAGCTAACATTGTTGAGATGCCGATGAGAAAGGTAGTGTCTAGCTTGGAGAAACAAAGAAGAAGAACGCTAAAAAACTTAGGAAAAACGGAGGAAGATACTTGACCGGCAGCCGTCACCCATCAAGCACAACCACTTGCCTTCTACCTTCACTGGCCACCTCTTTTTCTTTCTTAGTAAGATACACGAAGGGAGAAAGAAACAATGACACTGATCGGAGCTCGCCAAGCTACCAGAGCCCCTTGTGTTGCTCAACCCCTTTCCAGCTCTCTCTCTTTCTCTCTCCCAGGTCCCAGCAAAGTACGCTAGGTAGAATGACAGAGGTAAAGAGGGGAAGAAGCTAGAAGCTTACATAGAGCAGATGTGTTGTGCACCTGGATCATGCAAACCATGTATCCTTACCCTTCCCAATTTTCTTTGGTCCATGTGATCCGCATCCAAGCCAAAACAATGGAACCATCACATGCATCCATACTCCACTGTGTAAATATTTTATGCGAATAGTTAGATGTATTCTTTTCTAGTCTGCTTACATCAACACGGATCCAAAGAAATTATTTACGTGGCAGAAGAGAACAACACGGAAGGTACCAAAACACGCACACAGGATATCAGAAGCCAAAGAAGTGCCAACATTCTAGTGGAGTCGAACGGACAGGATTGTGCGGACAGAAAAGAACAGCCGTTGCGATTGGAGATTCATCTACAGTAATTTCAGGGTTTGAAATTGAGTTACTTATAATTATTTTATTGGTTCCGTATTTGTTTGACAAAAATTTTCTAAATGCCAATCTTCTCTGAATTCATCCGACAAGGAAAAAGAAATGTTCTGCGCAAGTCCGTATTCTCCTTCCACAAAAGTAGGTATTTTCATTTCGGAGATTTTATATGTCTTTGTTATCAACTGACGATTTGCGTTCATATTTTTCTTTTTGAACAAATAATTGGTAAAAATGTTCTAACTATTTCCATTAAAACATATATACTATTCTGGTTCATGAAAACATATATCAAAGAACGCATACAAACTCTCCTCAGAACACATGCAAACACCAACGACAGGCCATATACTGCTCTGCATTTTGCAAGATCTCCCAAGCGACAGGATTCAAGTCTGATTTGTGAACATATCATAAAAAACTCAAACCAACTGATTTGTGAACTCTGCTTATTCGTTTCCTCAGATTAACGGTTTTGGTTTGGGAAAATGTTTGCATTGGTTAGAACTCCTAGATATCATTCATAATACCCATTTAAAAAATGAAGAAGATCAAGTGCACAGACGGTGATTACTCTACAAAATCGATGTACAAATTCCTAGCCTTTGATGGTGTTCATATAGACAAAGCACAGGTTTGGTGGTCTTGTAGACTTCCTTTGAAAATCCGAATTTTCATGTGGATGGTAATGCACAATAAACTCTTGACTAAACATAATTTGAGTAAAAGGGGGTGGCAGGGAGATACTTCTTGCTGTTGTGGTTGTAATGAAGTTGAAACTAACAATCATCTTTTCCTTTTTTGCCCCTTTGCTAGAACGATTTGATTTTGGCTGGGCCAGTGTCAAGATAGTTTTAGTCATTGGAATTCTCTACAAGATGTTTTAGATTTTGCATTTAATCTTCATTCTGGCAATAGATACAACAACAACAACAACTAAGTCTTTTGTCCCAAACAAGTTGGGGTAGGCTAGAAAGAAATCCAACAAGAGAACACATCCAAGAACAAAAAAAAAATACAAAACATAAAAATACTAATAGTAAGACTAGCCATACTAATAATAATACCTCTAATAATAATAGTAATAGTAGAAACCTAGACCTCGACTGTGACCTAATAGAGGGACCTACAAACCTATGGCATCGCTCCTACCCCTAAGTTCCTACGTCATGGCTCCGGTACATGAATTGCTAACTTCCAAGCGCTCCTATCGATCGCCAACTCCTTGGAGACGTTCCATTCTTTAAGGTCTCTTTTCACCGCTTCTTCCCATGTCAATCTTGGTCTCCCTCTCCCCCTCCGGGTGTTCTCGAAATGATTAAGAATTCCGATACGTACCGGTGCCTCTGGAGGTCTGCGTTGGATATGTCCAAACCATCTCAAACGATGTTGGATCAGCTTCTCCTCTATTGGTGCGACCCCAACTATATCTCGTATGTCATCATTTCCAATCCGATCTTTCCTCGTGTGACCGCAGATCCACCTCAACATACGCATCTCAGCTACACTCATCTTCTGGACATGTCGTCTTTTAGTAGCCCAACATTCTGCGCCATACAACATCGCAGGTCTAATCGCTGTCCTGTAGAACTTGCCTTTTAGCTTCTGCGGGACTTTCTTATCGCATAGGACGCCTGATGCTTGTCGCCATTTCACCCACCCCGCTCTTATCCTGTGACTAACATCTTCATCTATCTCGCCATCGCTCTGCAGCATCGACCCTAAATATCGAAAAGTATCTTTCGTAGGTACTACCTGCCCGTCTAGACAGACATCTCCGTCCACTGGTCGTATCCCACTAAACTCACACCCCATATACTCCGTGTTAGTTCTACTAAGCCTAAACCCTTCTGGCAATAGATAAGCTTTTTTAATTTGTTTTAGTGCAGCATGTTGGAGCATTTGGAATATGCTTAATGACGTGATATTTCAAGCAAAAAAGTGCAAGACTACAAAAACTTTTATTGTTAATGATTCATTCTTATGTGATATATTGGGCAGGACTGACAACTGAGCACACCAGGATGCATCTCCATCTATGGCTTCCTTCTAATTGGGCAGAAATTCCAATTCAAATGCAAACTGCAGATACACAGATGGGAGGCTTGACAGGTCAGGAGGAGTGGGAAGGTTGGAACAGAGAACAGCTGTTGCTGGCGCATGAATAGAGCAGGAACAGCAAATGGTCCCTTGTTACGCTTTAGTCTCTTCAAATTGTTCTGTGTTAAATTGCTAATCTTTGGTTGTTGCTTGAGTGTTAGCTTGTAATGTGTTGTGGGTTGGTTTTTAGCTATGTGAAAGTCTAATGTGACTCCAATTGGTTTTAGGGAGCATTTCTTTTGGTTGAATATGTGATGTTTTGTTTGTTGACTGATGTATTTAACTTGTTTCTATGCAATAGAAACGGGCTCAATGGCCTTTTTTCAAAAAAAAAAAAAAATGTTTGCATTGGCTACGTTGGCTGAAGAAATTATACTCAATACAAGGACTTTTCTTTGTCTAATAGAAAAATGCTGGGTGTACATTACTTCGAGAGACTCCGACTGCATCAAGTTCCAACTACATTTATTACATACTAGCAGCAGTGCCCGCTCAATGTGCGGGCAATTTTTTATTTGATATATTTCATAAGTTAAGATTTTTAATATGTATTTTTTTATGTGAATTTTTTTTATAGTTCTTAAAAAAATGCTTGCGATGAGCTCTAACAGGTTTTGTGAATGGGCCCGCATTTTTATATTTAATAATGCAAATAGTAAGTGTTAATGTCATTTTATTTGCAAATGTGTAGAAGAAAATAACCTACGTTTGTTAAAACAACCAAATAGATATGTTCGCAATATTGCAGTGAAAGGCCCCAAACAGACTTGTCCTGTTATTGGGTTGACCGATTTGAAATTTCTATTTGCATAAGAACAAGCTGTAAACTTGTAATATTGCAATATTGTACATTAAAACTTCAAATCGGTCAAATGATTCGTAAAAAATGTCCATTAGGGGCGTATGACCACAATCCAATTTTTAAGGTATCGTACCAGATCAAATTTTAAGGTACATCAAAATCATAAATAAACAAATCTGCTAAGATTACACAATTGAACTTACAAGTGATAGCCTAAATGGACAAAATTTGGATTTTCCTTTGCACATTACACAATTTTTACATAAGCTAAATAAATTCCATGTCCTAATCTAATGACCAACAACATCACTACATGTACATCCAATTTCAGTGAATGTCCAGACAGCTTATAAGAACCCCAAATGACCATCATGTGGTAGCTAATAATCACTTTATTTCTTCCTCTTACATTGAAATTCGCCAGGGAAAAAAATTAACAAAAACAAAACAAATTAATTGAGTAGGAAATTAAGAAAATGATGAAAAGGAAGCATTGTCGTATTTAGATCCATAGATTCATAGAGACAATAAAGAGATGAGAAAAAAATATTGAGTAAACTATTTTTGATCACCTGAAACAACAAAATCGGTGTGTTTATTGTCCATCGGATTGATTGTTTAAATAGCGAAACAAAATATGGAGCGGCAAACGAAATTCAAAATGCACCGACAATGCTTACCAATTTGGTACCAAGGTCACGTTACCAAGGTCATTAGATCACGTTACCAAGGTCATTACTGATAAAAAACTTGTTACCAAGGTTAATCCAGAGGATATGTACATCTTCATGATCTATCAATACTCTTATTCACTCATTTATCTCACTCAACTTCTAGCTACTAATGTTCCAACCCACCCCAATCTGGTACACAAGCTCGTACCAATAAGAAACAAGGTAAAGCCAAAGTCAGTGAGAAGCCAGATATGTTACACAATTTAAAGGCAAATGTTACATGCCTCCCGATGCTCTAGCAATGTCCATTTTTAGTCAAAATACATTTTCCAATAATAAGGTTAAAAGGAAAAAAAGGAAACTAAGAGTTACCTTGTAACCAAAAAAGGAGCAACATTTAGCATTTTTTTAAAGACTTGCCTACAATTCCACGTGGCCAAAAAGATAAATAAAAGAAAAGAGGAAAGTATGAAGAAAGTTTACAATCTGGACTACACTCATCTCATGCCATTTAACACAGAAATAATTGTCATTGCAAAAAATAAGGAGGGAGAGAGGACCTGTTGAAAATGCAACATAAAGGGCTTGTGCAACTCCAGGATACTTGACCAATCCTATGGGCTGTGTCATAACCTGATAAAATAAAATAACAATATAATTATTATAACCGAATCAACATGTTACATAAATATGTTAATATATAGCAAAATGAACGAACTGATAGTACATTACCATATTTACCTCATCATCGTCAATAATACCAATGACCAAAGCACGATAGAATTTTGAAATTTGTCTTGTGTTACAAAATTCTGATTCAATTCTATATTTAAAAAAAAAACACGGCATTCAAACCAAGGAGAGAATTTCAAATATTAGATAAAACAAAAATATATATATAGCAGTAGTAAAGCCAAATAAAAATTGTGCTCACCTGTCACTTCCTACATTTGCTGTTTTCTCAGCAAAATAAGACGGAAGCCTGATTTTTGCTACCTTTGTCTTGCACGGTGAAAACCAAGGCATGCTGAAATTCAGCAATAAAATGCAAAAAGTAGCCAATTATTGACAACAATTAGTGTTTAACAATTATAATTCAAAATTCAAGAACCATAAAGTAGCCAATTCCAACAACATATCCCTTTTGGCTTATACGTAGCATTAGTGGAGCATATTAATTCATAAAGTGATACAAATGAACAAAATAAATCAATATTAAGCTAGGCGGTGTTCGGGTGATCGAAATTCAGAGTTGTATTGTATTAGAAGTTAGATGAAATATGTTCACCAAATAAAATATTTTGCAATAAAAAGTTAAATTAGTATAGGTGAATGTGATCCCAAATTCAAAGAAAAATAGCCACAAATTAGAAGAGGAGAAACCTTACGCAAGGGAACCAGTGGTCACTATGGGCACGAAGGTAACTTCGCCGATCATTTCGATTGATCTATCTCCATCATCTCTCTATTTTGCCTCAACACCAACCCCTTTTTGCCAATCGATTCTTCACTAACGCATGAAATCCTTGTATGCCAGACCGACGACTAATAGATCGGCGAATAGCGAAAAGGGGTCGTTGATTTCGAGCAGTAATCGCTGGATGCCAGAGCTCAGAGACCTATGAATACGGAGAGGAGAAAAGGGAGTGCGGTCTTTCACCAGCGGAGGAGTTAGCCGACCATAGAGAAACTGGTTGTTCTAAATAAATATGAGGCCATAGAGAGGGGCTTTGGGAAACAATGGAGCGAGGTAAGAGGAGCGCCGTTGTAATGAGGGAATGGGAAGAGAGGCGAAGGGACAAAATTCTAATATCGCTAAAGGACAAAGCTTCCTATTGGAAAGGCGGGGAGCCGCCTAGTGAGGAGAGGGACGTTGGTGAAGGAGACAAAACCCTAGGAACAGCGTAGGGTTTGAGGCTTTGAGCGAAGGCGAGATGGCAACCTATTTCCTTTTCTGAGAGGGGAACGGAGAGATGGGAGCGAAAAAAAAGTTGAAAAAAAAATAAATAAAACACGAAGCAAGGATCGAACTCGCGAACAGGAACGTACAAGTTCGCTTAAAACTCATCCCAGCGCCCGACCAGTTTCAGATAAATGGCTGTCCTTTTATCTGACATACAAATCTAGACCATAGATCATATTAGATAAAAAAAATCAATGATCTATATCTGATGTTAAGGATATAATACAACCTTTGTCTGATTTTTCTTACAACCTTTGTAGGATGCTTTTATAAGTAGTAAAGATATATGATATCATCAAGCAACAAAGTACTGATTAGCTAATTGTGCCATTGCACTTCCCAAACACAAAACCAAAATGCCAAAAAGTTAGCCTAACCAGCACGACCACAACACCATGATTACCAACAAAATCTGTCTGCATGAGCAAACTTTAACTACAGAAAATCATATCCATCTTTTATCACTTACCCTAATTTAAAGATACTGTTAAGTCACCAGCTTGCCGCTTAATCCAACCATATGACCTCCCTCACGATAGCCTAGAGTCTATCCCAGACGGAGGTGGAAGGCTTGACCTGACAGGCCATGGGGACCATCCTGACCTGACAGGCCACGGGGACCATCCTGACCTGACAGGCCACGGAGGCTGTCCATACCTGACAGGCCACGGAGGCTGTCCATACCTGACAGGCCTTGGGAACGGAGACTGACCACCGGATGACTCTGCTCTTGTCTCTCCTTCATGCACCAGGCCATGTTCAGCACCGTCCGTATGCCCCCTCCTTGTCTGGCAGTTGAAGTTGTTGTTCTTTTCAGACATAAAAAGACGTCTCTTTTCAGACATAGATTTGTCCTGTGAATTTAGATGTTACAGTTTGAGGTACATTCAAATGAGGACTGTCAAAATAGAAATCACAAATTGAAAAACTGCCCTTCAATAAAATAAATCAGAAGTAAATGTGAGCAAAAGCAGCAGAAAGGTTACCATCTGATACTATCATGGGTCATGACTGAATTGTACTAACAAATCCATAATACCTAATTCAAGTTTCAACAATTAGTTGCTAGTACAGAGAGGATTATATCGAGTTTCAAGTTTCAACAATTAGTTGCTAGAGCATTAACCCTAATACCTAATTCAACCAAAAATCAACAAAGTAAAACAAAAGAGACCAGGAATATCAGTTGCAGGTATAAGACAGATACAGGGTTTATACTGATATAATTATAGTACCCTTATCCAAGGTGTACAAATCAAAGAAAGACAAATTGTTTACCAAAAGTTCATCACAATTTGGTCTTTTTCCACGTCTGTTAAGTTCTTCAGAGGCACTTTTTATCATCTCAGCAAGTCTAGCATCATCAGAGCCATTAAAGAAGCATCCTCGGTCTTTTGCATCTAGTACTAATTCTTTCCAAACAGAGTTGCTATTTGTTAGAGTCCCCCCATCTCCTAGAATCCAAAGGCAATGCCTGCAAGAAAAAGTCATCTACACTTGTTTAACTTTAGCAAATTTAAAATGTTACCTGAAATAACTTAACATAAATCACCATACTTTCTCTGGTTCACTAGAAATTGGATTACAGAAAGTGTAAATGAAAATCACACAAGACTTAATTTGTTGCTTGGAACTGTGTATTACATTCTAAGGCGTGTTATTAAAAAGCTCAATGTGTGGTACATTTGGTGGACAGCAAAATTAATCTCACAAATATATTGCTATTGCTATTGTTACTTTTGGTCCATGGATCATATATGCATCATAGTACACTCTCAGATGGCAACAATAGTGCTATTTCTAACTTAGTCGAAAATTTTGCCACTAACGATAACAGAAAGAAGGAACATACTTTGCCCTAGTCAAGGCCACATTGATCCTTCGAGTATCAGACAGAAAGCCAATGGTGCCATCTCTATTTGACCTGACAGTGGATATCAAAATCACTTCTGCCTCTCCACCTTGGAAACCATCTATAGAACTTACCTTCACAGAAATGAACTCATGGTTCATATATCTTCTTCCAAGTCTGTTTTGGATGGCGTTTACTTGTGCCGCATAAGGAGATATCACACCCACATTTACATGTTGCCGAGCAGTCTCAGACGCTGTCCGGTTTACTAAAGATTAGTTGGCTTTTTTCAGACTCTGATAGTGTATGTGTGTGAGTGTGTACATGTGCCAACTGCATAAATTACTTCAAAGTAGGCACTGTCTCTTCAGTGATAACCTTAATTTAAGGGCCAATGATGATCTATAAACAAGCTAATTACAAAGAGAAAGCAGATTGGACAATTTGTATTGACAAACTTTGTGATCCTACTTTATTAATCATATTTCTTGCTTACATCAGAAACTTGTTTGAATGCAATAACCATAACAACAAGGTGGAGATGATGTACACAACCCATTAGAACTAGAAGAAAATTTAAAATTGCCATATTGAATAGTTATAACCAGAAAACTTAGGATTATATTTGTGTGGATAACAATATAAACATGTACATAGCTACTGTACCTTTGGCAAGATATTCGATGATATGATAGACAGCCGCAACCTCAACCAAATTCTTGCAACTCCGTCCAGCCTGATCAGAGGTGTCCTTGTTGTTCACTACATGAATGAAGGAGTAAGCACCATACATCGGCTCATTGAGGCAACTCCTAGAGTAGCTCTCTTTCCTGACATTAGGCCCATCTAAAATGCATCCCCGATAAAATTTTCTGTTCGGGAAGACATGGATGTCTGGGTGCATTCTATATTGAATGTTTAACAGGTGCTTCTTGTGGCCTATCAAGCTGAGTCTCTCAAAGAGGCTCCTTCCAAAAGCAGCATTTGCAGAGATCTGAGAAAGCAGTTTGTAGAAGTTAAAATCTTGTCTATTCGACTTGCATAAAATCCCCCAAAAAATATATATAGAGATAGTTTTAAAAGGAAAAAGGTGTATTGGTTAAGATATCACAATAAAACCGAGAAACATTTCTTTTTTCTATTTTTCTTTTGGGGGTCAAGTGTGCACCACCTAATATTCCTGACAACCAAGGAACTCCAGGAGTAGTTGTTTCAACATCAAACAAAAACAAATAACTGCAAAAACATTACTCAGAACTACATTTAATCTCTTAGAACCCACTTGAAATACTAAACAAAACCTACCTTGCTTCTCACCATGGCAGCTAGCTGATTCTCATCTCCAATTAAGAATGCATGGCGTACATCAATAAGTTGGAGAGGGATCAGAGACTCAGATTCCTTCAGTTGTGCAGCCTCATCTATAACCAGCATCTCAATTGGATCCATTCTTCTTTCATGCAATTCATAAGCTGAAGAAACTGTGCAGAATAAAAGCTTCGCCTCTTCTATGCAGTAATTCCTGATGGACCGCTCATCAGATTTGACAGGAAGTGCACATTGTAGCTTTCTGATTGAAATATCCTTTAAGGTTTGGAGGCACATGCGGAGGCAAAAGCATATGTTCTTCAACAGAATTATCTCAGAGCCACCATTTCCAGTGCAATCATGACTTGCAGAACAATCAATACCTGACACTACAAGCTCATTGGCTTTCTCAAAAACCTCTTGCAAATCCTTGTCAGAAAGGGATTCGCTACGTAATAACTTCACAAAATTGTTGACCATATTCTGGGCACGAACTATGCCACTAAACCCCTTCTCCCTAAACAACCTACTTGGCAAATTGTTTCTCAGCATGACAAAATAATTCTCCAAGTCTCCTGCCACAGAATCCATTTTGTCAATCAGATACTCTCTGAAAGTTAAGCTAGTGTTGTTGGTTCTGCTCTCCACTCCAAATGTCTGGAACAAAGAAGGTTGGTTTGAGAGGAAATCTATCATGCAGCCTAATTTATCTTTCAACTCAGTCTGTGAACTCAAGAAAACCATTAACCTCTTGACACGCTCATCTAGGTAAATTGAAGATAACTCATTATCAACCTTCAATCGGTCTTTGTTACCGAATAAGACCACATCACCTAGGTAACAGGTGTTATGTCCTCTTGACTCGTTGACCAGTGAGAGCAGATGGGAAGCTACTTGCGTGATGGCGGTGTTGGTTGGTGCACATGTAAGAGTTCTGCATGTCTGCGCCATGAGAAGTTTTAGAATAGCACCAATTGTTCTTGTTTTTCCTGTACCAGGTGGGCCCCACACAAGCTCTACTGAAGATGTGCACCTACAGTCGCTTGCTGAAATACAGCTTGCTGCAGCTTCAGATTGTGACACATTAAGATTAAAATTGCGTATTTCTTCTTGTGTTTTTTGGTAGGTATGGGTTGAATATGTACAGCATCCATCAAATTCCTAGCACAAAGAATTAAATGTGAGTGAACTTCTCAGAAAAATATAGAAAATTAGATAATTACGTAGTCAAGTAGCTCAAGAGGAACTCACATTTCTTCGCAGTATGCTACTAACAATTCTCGATTGCTTTGTAAGGCCCGTACGAAGGACACTCCAAATGCATTGATAAGTTGTCATATTCGGTAGAAACACCACATGAAAAGACTTAAACCTGGACAAATTGTATGTTTCTTTGCTTTCTTTTGTGTTCTCTTGATCAACATCAAACACCCGCTGGGATAACACGGCTTTATTTTCTGTAGAAGTTATGTGCCTGTTTCCTATTTCAGTTGTCGAACCAACTATGTTGATTCTTCTAGAAGCCTTGAAATGTAAAATGCCTCCTCGTTCTACCTTGAAGACCCAACCAAGTGTGAATGAGCTTGCATTCTTCCTTATCTGTGATGGATTCTGGGGCTGAATACTCTCAGAAATCAGAATGATGTCAGCATGTTTTGGTGTGTACACCTCTGTTCTGAGGTTTGTCTTCATTGACATTTCATATAGCCCTGATTTGTATTTCGACTGACGTTTTGTATAGCTCTCTTTGATCCCTAAGACTTTAGCATTAGGTGCTCGAGACACCTCCTCTAAACTAGAAGAGATGTCAGCATGCACTTCTTCCAAGAGAGGAGGGAAGAAAGCATTGAAGTACTCCTCCTCAGAAGAGAAACACTTAGGTATGGTAGGTACCTGTATTAAAACAATATAAAAATAAATATATGCTTCGAGAACACACAATGAATAGGTTTCACACAACATTATGGAGAAAAAAGAAATTTGGTTGCAGGTCAAAATTAATGTTTCTAATAAGGATAGTGTCTGTACTGTACAAGTCAAACTACTTTAGAAAATGTTAGAATCTGAAGGAATACATTATTTTCTTTCGATCAATGAAGTTAATAGGAGCGAGAAATAGCATGAAAACAGAGTTCAAGTACTAATTAAAGTGGTCGAGGTGCTACTATTAACAGATAAATAATCCTTAATTGAGGAAGAATAACATCAGTAATAAACTCAAGCCTAGCTATCTACGAAAGCATGCATTTGATGACATAGATTCAAAGAGAGATCATGTGATCAGATATACCTTGCCCCGATAGAGATCTTTGTCCATTAATTCATCAATCGACCAGGAAAGTATGGTGTGCATGAGAGACCGCTGAGTCTGAGTGTCGCGCTTGCTTCTTTCCTCTTCTCCATCAACGCCTTCGTTCCGCTCGTACGATGCCTCTCTGTCCCTTTCCACTACCTCATCGTCTTCTTCCTCCTCGACCTCGTCGAGAGAACAAATCGCGTCGTGGTACCTCATTTTGTATAGAAATAGAAATTAAGACAACACAACACTATCGAGTGGAGAGAAACAGGGAATGAGGGTTTTACTTTTTGGAGAGAGTACTACTATAGTTAAGTTGGTAGTAAGGTTTTATGGCGTTCCTTTTGTGGGTCCCACTTTCAGAGTCCTCAATTCCCCTTTCGTGCTCCGCTCCGCTGCATTCTCTTCTCGTAAGTCGTAAAGGTTTCTTCGGACCACGTGGAGGAAAATGCGACCTCCATAGTGGGATCTGGACGGCTGAGATCGATTTAAGCAGAGTCGTAACTCGTAACCGTTCGGGGCCTTTCAATAGCGACAAAAACGGGCCCAGGTGCCGTTGGGACTTGGGAGAGACTGGATGGATTATTATGTAGACAAGAAGCGGACCAGGAGAAAAATATACTCTTTAGGTAACTGAGAGTTGGGTCCCGCATTTTTCTAACGACGACGATTCTGCTTGCACCGGGTGCATTAAGTTTGTTCATATGATGCGACGGGGTACAACTCTGTTATACGTGCGCTGACACTAGTACGAGCAGGACGGACACTTGGTACGCTATGAGTGGTTCTTTCGTTTTCTCTACAGTCTACAGTGACCCAACTGCATCCGTTGAATACAGTCGTAGTCGTAGCTGCCTGTTTGAGACCATCTGGGTTTTCCAAAAAAAAAAAAGAAAAAAAGAGAAGACCATATGTAGAAATTTAAATTAGAATCCGAGGCCCAATTTTAGTTTCTGGTTTCTTTTATTTCTATGGGGCGATTGGATGGGGTTACGCCAAATTTATTATAAATAATTTAAACTTTTCACAAAGTTACACACTTCTCAATAAATTTATGTCTAAAATTGCAAATTCTCCAAATTCCTACAACATCCAAACGGCCCCTATAAGATTAGTTACGTATCTTTTCTAGAACTTAAAATGTGCTTTTTTTTAACCGATAAATAAATTCAAAGAGCTTGTTGGTCACCGGATTAATTGTACATTGTGCATTAATGTTTTCCAAAACAAAATTCAAATTACAATTTATAAACTGTTTTTTTTTTCAAAAATCGTGCACAAAATGTGATAAATTTGAAGTTCTTTTCGTACGGAATTAAAGAAGTCAACATAATAAAATTGTGTCTATTACAATTGATTTGATTAATTTTTTCCTATTTTTTTTTTCTCTTTCTCCAACTTCGCGGTACTAAAAAAAAAAAAGTAACAAGCATATCGAAAAGTCTATTTGTGTTCTTGAAAATACGATTGGCTTGGTCCTCTGCTTAAAAGTTAAAAAGTTTATAAATAAATAAATAATGCATTTAAGTTCAATGCAAAAGGAGCAATAGTAACAAGATACTGTGGGTCTACCGTGGTATATTTGTGAGTAGGAAATGAAGTTTGATACGATGTGTCATTTGTTTGCATAGCACATATATATGCTTGTTTGATATAGCAAAGCACGTACGATAGATTCTTGCCACATGTCATACTCGTGGGACAGACCCATAATTTTTATTTATTAATTTTCTTTAAAATTAGAGTACAAGTTAATGAGGTTCAAGAAAGTCTCTTACAAAGGGTGCAGCATAATCCGTCCTCAAAAAAAAAAAAAAAGAGTTAAACAAAATGTTGATATTCTCAAACTGATTGATCTTTAATCCCGATTACTTCATTTTTTTTTCCCTCAGATTTTTGCCCTTGTGTTTATTTCCGTTTGACTAGGTTAGTTGAAGGAATCAAATTTAATGTTTTTGAAATCACTAGACGCCCACAATTATTTCATACATCATTCAAAACACACAAACGAAACGAACACGAAGGACAGACTATTGAAAAGAGATCCATCACTATACTGATCAGAATTCCCGCGAAGGACAGACTATTGAAAAGAAAGCAAGACAGTTGCCACTTGCCACGTACTTCCCACAATACAATGATGAAACTGATTACTTTTGGTCAATTTATTGTACAAATTATCACGATCTTTAACCTGGTCAGAATTCGAACATTTTATAATGAGATCCATTTCTATATAGTCTAGGACTAGGACAAATTATCACGATCTTTAACCTTCACAAAACAAGGAAAATTTAATTTCACCACACACATAACGTATGTCGAACAACAAATTATGCAAACATATGAGATGATATTAATATAGTGCATTTAATTTAAGTTCAAACTACATCTAATCATAAAGCAAAGCTACATAAAAAAAGTATTGAGTATTGACTACTAATTTGCTAATTGTACTACGCTTCCCGAAATGGAACGGAAATGTCAAATAGTAGTACCAGCCAGATTACAGCAGATTAGAAGCTACTTGCATGATACTCATAGCGGTGTTGGTTGGTGTACATGTCAGTGTTCTGCATGTCTTTGCCAGGAGAAGTTTTGGTATAGCACCAACTGTTCTTGTTTTTCCTGTACCAGGTGGGCCCCACACAAGCTCTACTGAGGATGTGCACCTACAGACTACAGTCGCTTGCTGAAATACAGCTTGCTGCAGCTTCGGACTGTGATGCATTAAGATTAAAATTGCTTATTTCATCTTGTGTATTTTGGTAGGTACGGTTTGAACATGTACAACATCCATCAAATTCCTAGCACAAAGAAATAAATGTGATGAACCTTTCAGAAAAACAATAGAAAATTAGATAATCACATCATAAAACCAGCTCGAGAGAAACTCACATTACTGCCTCTATTAAGTTCCATAACTTAGAATTGGTTGTCAATAATAGTCAAACAATGAGAGAGAGCACAAAAAAGATGCATTAAATGAAAAAAATATAATAGTTCCGTCATCAAGGTTATGAAATCAAATTTAAGAGAAAAGCCCAGCCTTTTTTTTTTAAAGAAGACCAGATGCGTGATGGAAAAGAGCGGCGACCGTCAGAAGAAACTGTGCGGTGGAGGCCTTTTGTTGATCGAGCTGCTAGCTGTACCCCTCCTTTTGGGTTTAGGCAAGTTCTGAAAATGAAAGCGGGTCCAGCCAGAACTGCTATACTAACTTACAAGGATATGCTTATGATTATTATACAAGAATACGCCCATGCTTTTACTGTATTTGTGTAGTCACTCATCAAGACATCATAATTTTTCAGTCTGACAAACTTAACCTTAACAATTTCTAGTAAACCCTTCAATTTTACCTTATTACCTGAGAACACAAATTTTACTTAAACCGTCCTTACTCAACTTTCTAGTCTTGAAAAAAGTAACAATACTCAGCACCAGAAAGGTTTTGAATGAACCATTCCTATTAGTTGTTATTCAAGTCTCTAACTGAACTGCTATACTAACTTACAGTCCATGACTCACCAGGCCATAAGATCAGACAAACCTTCTTTCATGTATCATCTCTATATGTCTCATAATATACTGATAATAACCATGATAATACTATTATGAAGAACACAATCATGATAAATGTTCTATTGAGTGAACTGAGGCTCTTCAATACTTACAGTACCACTACTTATTCTTACTTCAGGGCCCTCCAGTTTTCATTTTTGTTATCAAGTAATTGGAAAAGATGTGGTTTTATACAAGAAATTCATTTTCCTTACTGTAAGTGAAGAACACAACTATCAGACCTTAACATGCCCCTTTTGTACATGAATCTTGATCATTCAATTATACCAGAAAAGGAAAATTTTTTCATTTCAATATCAGAAGTTGTGTTCTTATGTAGCTAATTCTAACGTCTATATAACTCCAATCCTGAAGCAAAGAGAATCCAAGCAATTGAACTAAGGCATCCATCAGCTCATGAACATATCAACACGTGTACACATTAGTCCAGAGTCAAGCTATTTGGTCAGAGTATGCATGAATGGCAAATCAAGGGACTACTCATTACATATAAAAAAGAAACAAGTTACTGCACATCAATCTGAAACGTTATCATGACTGTCTTTTCCATTTTGGTCCAGAAAGGTCAAATAATTGTATCAACTTTATAGAGGGGTATTATGATTGAACTTTACATTCATGGCACAATCAAATTGGGCAGTGAGCCAGATATTCCTCTCAGGTGGTGCCTCTATGTGTTTTGACCCACAGACATTACAAGATTACTACAAGACTCCAATTTTGTGCAAAGGACCATAGGAAACTCCATTTTGCAATTTAGTTGTATAATTACATTATCAGTGTGGTTGTCAACAACTTAAGATCTGACTCTATTCTTCTATTAGTCTATAAAACCATACAAAAGGGTAGATAACCTACATGCTTCAGGTATGTATTTGATAAACGAAGACTTAATTTTTACATCTTAGTCCTGACCTTTAAAGAGACTACAAATCTAGCTAAAATTGAGCAACATTTCCTTCAATTTCTGTCCTTATACACTTTGGGCTGATGATATAATAAAATTGCAAAAGAAACTAAACTACAGGAGGCATCAAGAACCTTCAGAAGGTGTCATTGTACTACAGCCTTTAGAATTTTGAGAACCACATCTGATCCAGAAGCAAGAAAGTAAATACCAATTTAGACATGAATTATTACACAAAAGACCCTGGGATTATGACAAATATCGATCTAGCAATATTTGGGCAGCGTTTCATTTATTTAACTAAATTATTAGCACAGTCAATTGAGTATGCCAAATCCAGCACAAATTTAGGCGATGCCTCAGGCCATATCACAAATTAGCTATGGTGAGATGATGTCTCAAGCTGCACCATGGTCGACCAGACTAGGTAGAAGAAAGGAAAAGAGAGAAAGAAATTCCATGGAAGCTTAACTCTAAAGATCAACACTTTCTATTCAATTTCTCACATAATCCGATTACACCACTTCATATCTTTACCTCTATCTCTTGGGTTAATTTGGAAATTTGCAGCACACACACACTTATGCATATGTAATTAGATTGAGGAGGATGTGAAGGTGCTTAGATATTAAGAACAAAGCTAGAATGAAGTTTGAACAATTAATATCAAGTAAAGTAACAATTAAAACAGTAAAATTTAGTTATGCAATACTAGGACGTAAAGGTTAGATTTTAGTTGGTACACACTCAAACCAGTCCAGAACTTAATAACTATAAAATTTTCTCTTCAATAACGTTGGGTATCTCAGCTAATACCTGGAAATGGAACTAATTATGTTACTTCTAACTTTATCAAAATCAAATAAAAAATGAATTGAGAAGAGAAGAGAAGAGAGAGGCGCGTATGTATGTATGTACATACGTACATACAAGCCAGGGGGGGCAGAGGCTGAGTGGGGCCCACGAAGCGAGAGGAGGCCGGAGAGAAGGGCAAAGCTGGCGCCGAGGTCTTTGAAAAACGACCCTCCTTCAGTTCTTCTTTCTCTCTATAGAGAAAGAGGGAAGGCAGAGGGAACAGGAAACATGAGAGGCGATCAATTTGTAGAGAAAGCAAGCAAGGGAATTGGCACTTCCGTTCTCAACTTATTGTGCAGAAAGTTTTGAAAGCCTCAATCCTATTCATTTCCGTCCTCAACGGATTTTCATCCGTTCTAAACGGATTCCACTGCTGTTCAATTCCGTTCTCAACGGATCATGCAGAAAGTTTTATAATCACGAATTCTATTTACTTTCGTCCACAACGGACCTTCATCCGTTCTCAACGGATCCCACTGCTGTTCAATTCCGCTCTCAACATATTGAGATCCGTTCTCAACGGATCGTGCAGAAAGTTTTAAAAACCTGAATTCTATTCACTTCAGTCCTCAACGGATATTCATCTGTTCTCCATGGATCCCACTACTGCTCAATTCCGTTATCAACGTATTGAGATCCGTTCTCAACGGATCGTGTAGAAAGTTTTATAATCTTGAGCTCTATTCACTCCCGTCCTCAACGGATTTTCATCCGTTCTCGACAGATTCCACTACTGTTCAATTCCGCTCTCAACAGATCGTGCACAAAGTTTATAATCCTGAATTCCATTCACTTCCGTCCTCAATGGATTTTCATCTGTTCTCAAACAGATCCCACTGCTGTTCAATTCTGTTCTCAACGGATGGTGCAGACAAGTTTTATAAACAAAACCTGATTTCTCAATTCCGTTCTCAATGGATTCTGCACAAACCTGAATTCTATCGTTTCGTTCGTGCTTAACGGTTTTGCATCCGTTCTCAAACCGTTGGAATGGAATTGGTGGAGAAATTAAGAGAGAGAGAGAGAGGGAGAGATTGATTTTAATTAGCAAATTAACATAATGATGAAAGGGAGTTCTGTATTTTAATAGTACTGTCTCAGTAGCTTCAATTTTACTTCCAGCCTAGTAGAAATTAACAGAGCCTTGCAGCCTTTAAAGAGGATCTTACATCTTTTGACCCATTTAATAATTATCATTATAACTGAATATTTAGTGTTCCATTAGAACCAAATAGTTCTTGTTATAGAGAATTTTGCAATTTCTATGTTTTCAATTGTCTAGTGTTGAAAGATTTTAGACATAATAAAGCATTATTCAGTACTTGATCCATCGGCCACACCATACATTTGTATAATTAGCTCAATTGAGAAACATGAACACGTTTTTGTTAGACTAGAACCAACATACTAAACAGTAGACTGTGAACTCATCACAATGATATAAAGGAAAAATATTTTATCGTAATACATTGAAGCAACAGACCAAAGCAGCGCTGGTAGACAAATAAAAATCAAAGAAGCTACTTTGTAGGAATGGTACTGGCACAATAAAATAAAGTAGATCTCTTGGTTTTGAAAATGTCACGACTCTGATTGCTGAGAAACAGAAAACGCTACAGAAATCTTGACTGATACAAGATACAAGGCCAAACCAGCTGGGGTTTGATCCAAATTGAAGAAAAGAACCGAAATTGAATAGAAATAAGATAAGAGATAGAATAAGTGGAATAAACGATAAGATTTGTATAAGATTAGATAAGCAAATTGACTGGAAATGAAAAGATACAATAAATAACAGGAAAATAAGCAAAAAAAAAAATGATGATAATAGTTTTCAGGTTTCAGATCTCGCATAAAATTTATTTTTGTCCTGCCACAAGCTTATATAGCTAACAAGAATATTTGAAAGTAAAAATAAGAAATTACATTCACCAATTACTTGTATCTTGCTGTAATTCCACGGAGCTAGAGCATCCAAGAAGAAATGCAGTGTTCCCAGGCCGCATCACCGCTTTCATCAGAGAATAAAACAACTAACTTCTTATTCTTCTCTGTTAATTTTAAAACCCTGGGCCGAATTGTCAGTTGTTACTAAGTTAACAGCCGCCACTACTTTTCTGTTCGAATTAACACTCTTGGTCCCACCTGTCAAATGTACAGCTCTAACAGCCAACAGGTCCCAGCTGCTGTTTTCTTCTTTTCCCTTCCTCAATCGACCTCATCAATTTGACTAAGTCAATGTTGTCTTTAATCTCTATCAGCCTATGATGTTGGGACTTAGGATCCTGACAGAAAAGAGCACTCACATAATTACTCTGGCACTGTTCATGACAAAACAACTGGAGAAATGAAAATCAAAATCATAATAACAGTGGATCACGACAAAGCACTGGACAAATGAAAATCAAACTAAGTAGCTTCTTTGATTTTGAGATAGCACTGGCATGATTACTCTGAAATTTGAACATATATACAAATCTTAATTCTAACTAACCCATGATGAACTTTGACAAAATACTGGATAACTACTAATCACAATTCACAGCTTTGAAGCTCCACCCTCTTCTCTTCACCACATTCTAACCTATCCACGAAAACACAAAATACAAATAAAATATTAATTGCATGTGACTGACTGATCTCTGGAGGTGAGCCTTAGGGAATCTTAGTTGTGTGGAATTTTATTTTATATTTTTTCAGCTTCTTTCCTATTCTTATTGATAATATCCAGATAACATTTTTTTTAATAAAAGATAAGCTTCTCATTCTTATTGAACAATCAGAACTAATTTGATTGAAAAAAAGAACATGTTCAGTTTTATGCTTATATCATTAATAAAAAACTGTTACAAGGACTAATAATGTAGCGCCATTGAATTTCTATTGTTCAATGATTGCCAGCAATTCAAATTTTACTTACAATGAGATATTCTCTGCAATATGTTACTTGTTTAAAGCAAAGTGCTTCTGTTCAACAGCTGATATCATATGATGTCAAGAAGACTGTACTTTATTAATTCTTAATAAATCTATTATTTTTTTTACCCAAAAAAAAATCTGTTATTTTATTTACCAAAACAAACTATTTTAACATAAGTCAATAGAGCAAAAACATTGTTTAGACTTACCTTCTTAACAAATAATAAGAAATATTAAAAATAAACATAACAACTGTCTATTGTCTGTTATCGCTGAATTGAAGAAGAACATAATCCTGATATTGATTCATGCACACAGGGGCGGATCCACCACTGGGGCGGGTGGGGCTAGAGCCCCACCTACCGTCGTCGAGCCCCTGGAGTCTCTCTTTAGCCTCAGCGAATTTTTTCTGCCATTAGAGCACTCAAAGGTGGGGCTGAAGAACAGAAAAAGAGAAACCGTTCGATCAAATGATGCATTGGAGCACTCAGCCCCACCTGAATATTTTTTCTAGATCCGCCACTGCATGCACAAGTATATACCATGACCTCCAACCTGGGAACAACCTAAAATTCGGTATAGTTTAATGGATAAAATACAGAGATAGAGAGATTAATTAAAAAAAATTACTTACAGATTTTGCTTCAACAGGATCAGACATTCTCAGGTGGAAATCCTTTGAATCAAACCTAACAGAAAATTCCTCAGAAATTCCCCGCATTAATTTAATGCTTTATGTGTTTTGGAAGCCTGTTTGATGTAATTCTCAACAACTGATGGACGACTAGATGAGCTGCTTCGCCCACCAACATTAACTGCCCACTCAGATGGGACAGCTTCAATTTCTGTTGAAGGTTTGTGCCTGTTTTCCTTTTTAGTTGTTGGCCCTACTGTATTAATTTTTCTAGAAGCCCTGGCATGTAAAAAATTTCCTCTTTCTACCACAATGAGTCAATGACCCAAGCAAGCGTGCATGAGACTCGCATTCTCCCTTATCTAAGATTGATTCTGGGGCTGAATTCTCTCAGAGATCAGAATGATATCAGTGCGTTTTGGGGTATGCGTCTCAGTTCTGAGGTTTGCCTTCATGGTTTGCTTCATGTCAATTGACATTTCATATGTCTCTGATTTGTCTTTTGATCGGTGTTCCATATAGCTCTCTTTGTCCCAATAAACCCTAAAGTTGCCTCTGCATATTTTCACTTGTTGCTGAAGAACTTTTTGGTTTAGTATTTCTTCATGAAATTTCGTCCTTAACAGATTTGTATCCGTTCTCAAACCGTAAGTTCATCCTTGAAATAAGTGTCCTTTATTTGGTTTACAGCCAATGGAATTTATTACCAGATCTTTTCAAATTCTCTCTTTCTAATCCTTATTTACATTTTGTTATATTTTTTAATTGATCTATTTAGAAAATAGTGATGGATTAATCGGCATTTAAATTTGATTTGATCCGTACTTTGGGTTTTTTAATTCTAATTTTGGTCCCTTCTCTCAGTTTTCGCTGTCCCTTTTTAAAACGACGCAAGGCCATTCCATAGTTTGTAATTCATGCCTTCTTTCTATTTTTTTCTTTTCGTTTTATATGATTTGTCCCTAGCAAGTCAAAAAATAAATAAATCAGATAATTTTTCTTTGATCTTTAATTGGTGGAATTGAAGAATGACGAGACTTACAATGGTCACTTGGGTGAATTTCGGCACATGGATGAAATACACCTCCGAGAGGTCATTTCCACTTCAAATTAAAATCTTCTTTTCTTCATTGCAACTACACCTTGAGGTCTAGTAAGAGTACTAGGTTGGCCTCCATGAGATCAAGGATTCAAGTCCCGTATGCACCTTTAATTTCAAAAAAGTTGGATGGCAAAGACCTCCCTCTTTCTTCAAAAAAAAAAAAAACTACACCTTGTTACTTAATTACTGGTCTTAAGCATGATGGTTTTAGAATTTGTCGAGCTTTTAATGCAACCAAACACAATATAAATCAACAACTTACAGTATTGATTTCTTATTATTTTAGGATAGTGATATATTCTAAAGAACGCCAGGATACTACATACGTGGTGAGATAATCAAGTATTTCCGAGTTCCTGATGAGACACAAATCACATCTCCTCTTTTTGTTCTTGTTCTTGTGGACCCGTTTGGCAACCACAAGTTTAGTTTGACTCCTGGATCAATGAGCTAACCTATGGATCTTGTATTGCCAAACAACTTTGGGATCAACATAATTAGCACTACCTTTCTAACTTGCCATTCCATATTCGAGCATTCCTCAAACACACACAAAAAAATTATATCTTATCTGAAGAGAAAAATCTTGAGAAGAAACCTTAAAATTTCAAAGTTTCAAATTTTAAAATTTCAAAATTTCAAAATTTAAAATTTTAAAATTTAAAATTTAAAATTTAAAATTTTAATTTTCAAATTTTAAAAATTTCGAATTCTAAAATATCTAGATTAAAATGAATATTATAAGTGAATGTGATCGCTAACTTTAACCTATCATGCCAAATGTACTCGGTATGAATATTATAAGTGAATGTACTCATATGCAGATGATAGGTATTGTTCTTAAAATAATGTATCATTTACTACTGCTGTATAATTGATGTGATTGTCCGCACTGTATATAATTAGAGTAAATTCTTCATAGTGTTTCATTTTTTTTGTGCTTTAATCTTGTTTGTTTGTTTTATTACTGGAAACGATCAATAGTTTTATTATTGGCATAATGAGTTGAACAAGAGTATGAATCAATCATTTTGTTTAGTGTTCAAGTATATTTTCATATTTGTGCTTAATTTTTCATCTTTATTTTTAGATTTATTTATTGGACTTTTGAAATTGGGTATGCCAATAAAATTGGTGGTCTCTTCTACAAAAGACCTTATTTTTTCAAAAATAGAAAATATCATACTAACTCTAGAGATTAGCGTTTCCATTTTTTTAAATTGAGAATTTCATTCTGGACACCTGAAGCTCGATAAGGTGGCTATGCTAGATTTCAGTACCATTTCAGTAGGGTTTGGTTAATCTGATGTCAGTTTGAATGTGTTTTAGACTTTTAGTTTTTATTTTATTGCTTTATTATCTCTCCCGTTGACTTGCATAGTGATTGCATATTTAAGGTTCTGTTTGGATCGTATGGAAATAGGAGGAATAGCTTCTTCCTAGACGTAAAATTATTATAAATAATCCAAACTCTCCACAAAATTACACACTTTTCAATACTTTCTGCCTAAGAATAGACTATTCCTCTTATTCCTAAGCAATCCAAACAGAGCCTAGATAAGTTGAGGGTACTTATTGAGGCTAAACTGAGCGTTAATTGAACCATCATATCACAATAAATTAGATTTTGATTATGTAATCTCAAACCTAATGTACGATGTTGGTCAATTTACACAAGCTATTGGCCAAATTATAAAAAATGGAGCTGGTACCTACCATTACCAATATAGTTAAATGAATGGCAACTCCACTCTGTACCAGATCAACACATCAACATGATTTGATGCAAGCATTAGCATTTGAAAGCTAGCCTATCTGGCAATACTTACAAACATAAGCTTTGACACCTATACACGAACAGGAGTCACACTGAAAACACTTTAACTTTTTTTCATTTAATTTTTAAAATTTTTAATGCACAGATATATGCATACTCTGGTGACTGTTGTGGAGACATGAAGAGCCATGTGGAGCGATTTGAAATTATTTACCATATATGCCTGGAACTAGAACCATCTGCTGAAATTTCAATTAGCCATAAAAAAATATAAAAATCAATTTGATTTATGAACACAGTTCTTATCGGCGATGCCCGAATAGTATTTAAAAAATGGATTCTGTGGTGTTAATATCCATTATCTTTGGTTATACATGATGGATGTAAACATGTTCTTCTTACGAGTCATGGGTTTTCAATTTTTGAAACACGTTTATGGATTGCTAATATAACTAAAACTGATGTTACTTTGTTAGAATGTCTGGAGTAAGATCTTTGTTAGAATTAACTTTGAATTTTAAGCACATTAGAGGGAAATTGTAATCTATCAGTAGATTATTGATTTATGGTTTTATAATTGTTAACCTGTTATGTACTTAATCATTACATCTATTTATTTGAAATGGTTTAAGTATCTTCTCAATAATTATAATATCATCTTAATGAAGTAATGAAGTTATAATTACCTTTTTGTTATGATTTTGTGCTGTGTCCTGATTATTTAAAACGTGTAAATGGTAATAGTGTAGATCAAGTTTTGAATTTGCATGCTGAGCTCTTATATTAAATTCACATCAAACACAAGATAATTGGTGAAATTTGATATTAGACTCACTTTTCGTTAACTAAATTGAAATTTGATATTAATTGTAAATTCTGTAACCTTTCTCAAATTAGAGGATGCAATGTCAGCTGTACCGGATTGGTATCTCATAAATCTGTTGTAGCTTCGTGTGCCTACAAAGAATACGAGAGCTCCATTTCAGCTGGCTCAAAATATACATGAAATACTCTATACTCTGCCAAATCAGCACCATCTTCTAGAAATACATACTCTTTCATCTCAAAAACTTTCCTGATGCCGATGACGGTGCTGCGCCAATCAGGGAAGTTCTCAACAGCAGTACGATAAGGCCGAGAGGGGCCCAGGAAGCGAGGAGGCCAAAGATAAGGCCAACGTTGGTGCCGAGGTCTTTGAAAAAAGACCCTCGAGTGCTTCCATATATTCTCTCTCTCAGTCTCAGGCGATGAATTGCTCCTCTCTCGATGACCAAAATTCGGATCGAGAGAGGGAATGCCATCAATTTCAATTTGGAGAGAAAGCAAGGATTTGGCACTCCCATTCTCAACGGATCGGATTATTCAAAGGGGTTCCGCATTTCCGTTCTCAACGGATTGTATTATGCAAAGGAATTTTGCAGTTCCATTCTCAACAGATCGGATTACACAAAGAGATTCTGCACTTCCGTTCTCAACGGATTGGATTGCAAGGGATTTGGGAATGGCACTTCCCTTCTTAACGGACTGGATTTTCCAGAGATTTGGTCCTTCCGTTCTTAACGGATTGAGATCCGTAAACGAATAAAATTGTGCAGAGTTTTAAACACCTGAGTTCTCAATTCCGTTCTAAACGAATTGGCCCAATTTTAATTTCTGGGTTCTTTTATTTCTATATTAGTTATGTATCTTTTCTAGAACTTAAAATGTGTTTTTTTAATCGATGATAAATACAAAGAGCTTGTTGGTCACCAGATTATTGTACATTGGTGATTGGTTCCGGATATAGCGTTACCATTTTTTATCTACATATCTCACTCAATTGTTATGAGACATTTCGTATCCGAACGACGATGTTGTTATATTCTTTAATGCCACAAGCAGGCAAACACACTTTTGTGCATTAATGTTTTCCAAAACAAAATTCAAATTACAATTTACGAACTAATTTTTTTTGAAAAGCGTGCGCAAGATTTTATAAATTTGAAGTTCACTTCGTACGGAATCAAACAAGTCGAAATAATAAAATTGTCTATTACAATTGATATGATTAATTTTTTTTTTATTTTTATTTTTCCAACTTCACGGTCCAAAAAAAAAAGTAACAAGTATATTGAAAAGTCTATTTGTGTTCTTGAAAATTCGATTGGCTTGGTCCTCTCTGCTTAAAAGTTTATCAATGAATGGAATTTGAGTCTACCGTGGTATATTTGTGAGTAGGAAATGGAATTTGATACGATGTGTCATTTGTTTGCATAGCATGTTGACTAACGATGCACACAAATATATTTATATTATCACTCAAACTAATCTAATACAAGATACACATACTATCATACATAATACATATACTAACTCACTCTTTACTACTTTTGGTGCGCACACCTTTGACATATGCACACCGGCCTATTTATAAGGTCACAATGTCGGTCACAAAGGAATATCTAGAATATACATGGTTTGCTACATATATACATGATTAAGCTAAACGCATCTAGAAACTTCCCTAATATACAAAGTCGGTTATAATCTCTTGATATTTCTAGAATGCTCCGGTAGTAAATTTTGGGCCTCACGCAAATTCTTCTTTAATTATATTTTTGGGCCTCTTTATCGATCGGTGCTGACTTCAACACTCTCCCTCAGCATCGACTTCTGTTTTTCGGTACTCCACGTCCATCTGGATCATCATGTTTTTTGTGATCTCTGTGATATTTTCGAGCGTGGCATCGCATTTCTATTGTCGGATCATCTTCAACTTGCTTCACTACAAATTTCGACTTTGAACTTGGTACCTGCAATTTTCGTCGTTGAGTTCTTTTATCATCTGCTTGATAGATTGTGCGACCATTCACTTCTTGTCGCGGTATCTCTTGTACTTCAGCAGTCTTCTCCATGACTGCTACATCATCACTCTCCTCAGTGATGAATTCCATGGTTGCGTCCTCTCGTGGCTTCTTCTCAACTGTCACCACCGCGCAACTTCCTAGTGCAGTCTCCTCTTCGATTGTCTCTTCGAAGAACCACGGTTCGAAGTCGATCTCCTTTTCAGACTCCGAAGCCGTCTTGTCAATTATTGCGATGGTTGCCAAACCGTCCCACTCTTCTTCACTCTTTACGTCGAATGGTGCCTTCTCCTTCATGGCCACCATGACGTTTCCCTCTTCATTCTTGAACTGGCACTCTCTCTCATAGTGCCCTTGTCGTCCGCAGCTGTAGCACACCACGCTTCTCCTGCGGAATTTATGATCAGCTCCATTGCCCTCCTGGCCTCTTGGAGCTCCCCCTGAACACGTACACCTGCAACACTCGTGCACAGTCTTCTCAGCCTTCTCGACAACCGGCTGCCTTCAGTGTTGGCTCCTGTTCCACACTCCTTGTCGACCACTATACATGGCCGTCTCTTCTTCCTCCTTCTTCATTGTCAATCCGGCAAGCTGCTTGACAAGTGCCTCTTGACTTGCCAACAGACTCTCTAGATCCAACAAGGATGGTTGCGTCTGCCACCCTTGGATAGCCGTCACGAATGCTCCGAACTCCGGCCGCATTCCGTTTATGATTATCCGTCGCATTCTATCTTCGCCAATCTTTGCATTGGCGTCTAGCTGCTCAATCTCTCTACACAAATTTTTAACTTTTAGAAAGTACTCACTTACAGTCATGTTGCCCTGCGAGATGTTCATCAACTCTCTCTCAAGGAGTTGCAACCGACTCGTGTTCTTCTTCGAAAACAACGCGGCGAATATATCCCATGCTTCCTTAGGACTCTCGACATCTTCGATATGCGACAACAAACTCTTATCAACCGTCGTCTTCAACACGAACAAGGCTCTACCAGCCTTCACCTTCCACTTCTTGTACGCTCGAATCGAGTTTGGTGGTGGCTCCGTCTCATCACCACCGACAACATCCCACAAGTCTTGTCCTTGCAAATAAGACTTGATACACGTACGCCAATCTCTATAATTATAGTTATTCAACTTCTCTATCAAACCAACAATGAAAGAAGACAACGCGCACGCCAGAGTTTGCTTTGTGTATGAGCGAATGAATAAAGAAAAGATACATGAGGACAATAAACCATAAAAGAAGATACTCATACCACTCAAATCGGACATAATGACTCAACTCACTTCACTCAAGACACGACTCGACAAACCAAACAACCCGACAAGCCCTAACCGGCTCTGATACCAATTGTTGACTAACGATGCACACAAATATACTTATATTATCACTCAAACTAATCTAATACAAGATACACATATTATCATACATAATACATATACTAACTCACTCTTTACTACTTTTGGTGCGCACACCTTTGACATATGCACACCGGCCTATTTATAAGGTCACAATGTCGGTCACAAAGGAATATCTAGAATATACATGGTTTGCTACATATATACATGATTAAGCTAAACACATCTAGAAACTTCCCTAATATACAAAGTCGGTTATAATCTCTTGATATTTCTAGAATGCTCCGGTAGTAAATTTTGGACCTCACGCAAATTCTTCTTTAATTATATTTTTGGGCCTCTTTATCGATCGGTGCTGACTTCAACATAGCACATATATATATGCTTGTTTGATATAGCAAGCACGATATATTGTTACCACATGTCAAACTCGTGAGACAGACCCACATTTTTTATTTATCAGTTTTCTTTAAAATTAGAGTACAAGTTATGACGTTAAAGATGGGCACAAAAATTGAATTATTATTTTTACAAGTAAGAAAGTCTCATTCAAATGGCGCAACATTATCCGTCCTCAAAAAAAAAAAAAAAAGAGTTAAAACAAATTGTCGATATTCTCAAACTAATTGATCTGTGATCCCCGACTACTTCAATATTTTTCCTCAGATTTTGGCCCTTATGTTTATTTGTGTTTAACTAGGTTAGTTGAAGGAATCAAATTCCTATGTTTTTGAAATCACTAGACGCCCACAATTATTTCATACATCATTCAAAAAACAAACAAAACGAGCGCAAAGGACAGACTATTGAAAAGAGAACAAGAAAGTTGCCACTTGCCACAATACAATGATGAAACTGACGACTTCTACTAATTTATTGTACAGGTCAGTCTCAGGACTCTCAGCTCGTTAGCCTGGTCAGAATTCGAACATTTCATAATGAAATCATCTCTATATATATAGTCTAGGACAAATTGTCAAATTATCACGACCTTTAACCTTCACAAAACAAGGGAACTTTTACATAATTTTTATTTTTAATTTCACCACACAGACCGTATGTCGTGCAACAAATTATGCAAACATATGAGATGATATTAATATATATAGTGCATTTAATCAAGTTCAAACTACATTTAATCATAAAGCAACGGTACATAAGAAAGTATTAAAAATTAATTAGCTAATTGTATTACACTTCCCAAAACGGAACCAAAATTTCAAATAGTAGTACCAGCTAGACAACAGCTTGATTCACCTATAAAAACTCCTGTCGACATGGTAAACTTTTTAACTAAGAAAGTATAGCGCATTTAATTAAGTTCAAACTACATCTATCAGAAAGCAACGGTACATAAGAAAGTATTAACTACTAATTAGTGAGTTGAACTACACTTCCCCAAACGATATCAAAATGTCAAGTTGTAGTCATCTAACCAGCTAGAGTACAGCCTGATTCACCCAGAAAAACAGATGGGAAGCTACACCTGCAAGATACTGTAAGTTACCCTGGTCATGTGTCATGGTCAACTTTTTAACTACATAAAAACAATATCCAGCTTTTATCAGTTACCCTGGTCTAAAGATACTGTAAGTTACCGGTTTGTTCAACTATATGGCTTCCTCGCCATAGCCTGAGAGTCTATCCCAGACGGAGGTGGAAGGCTTGACCTGACAAGGCCCCCGGGACAAAACAAAGGACGACTGTCCTCTTGTCTCTCCCTGGGGCACTGGGTCATATTCAGCACCAGCCATAGGTAGCCTCTTTCTCCAGTGTGGTCTATTTTTCTTCCTGGGCGATTTGTCATTTCCCCGATCATCCCCTTCAACGTCTCCGTGACAGACGACTTCATTAAAATTCCTATTTCTCTTCTTCAATCCTCTCCTTGGTGGCCCGCTCTGATGATTATTGCAGGATGCAGTAGGACAGGTATAGGCCCGACCATCTCGTGCTACCATTATCCTTGGCGTTTCCCTGCAATGGTTGGGCCAAGATATTCTGGAATGTACATCAGACCGACCACTTTGTTTTAATCCTCTTCTCTGAGATGCCGTCTCTTCTGCCTTTTCCTCATGTTGGTTGTCCTGAGAATTTAGATGTTACAGTTAGAGGACATTGAAATAAGGACTGCCAATTTAGAAATTACAAATTGTTTAAGACTGCCTCTTAATGTAATAAATCACAAGTACACAAGTGAGCAAAAGGACCAGAAAAGGTTACCATCTGATATTATGTCATAGATCATGACTGAATTGTCCTAACAAATCCATACATATTCTATGAATTAACATATCTTTACCAGTGCAGAGAGGATTATATTGAATTTTAACAATTTGTGGCTAGAGATTAACCATATTTCAACCACAAATAAACACAAGCTAAACAAAAGAGACCAGGAATATCACTTGCAGGTATTAGACAGATACAAGGATAAAGCTGATATAATTACAGTATGCATTTGATAGGACGATTCAGTTGATTGGTTTTTCTGTTGTCTGTATTTGCTTTCGAGGAATTGGGGGTAGTGGTGTTTAGTGTCTATATCTGCTTTCATATGGTTTTCGGTTAGTTGTCTTAGAGGCTGGTGTTTAGTTCTGAATTTTCATTTTGGTTTGTAGTTTGTTTTGTTTCATTTTCAAAATGAAAATGGGTGCCGTCCCACCTTTTTTCAAAAAAAAAAAAAAATCAAAAAATAATTACAGTATGCAACTATGCATATACAAAGCGATATGCTTAAAGAAAAATTGTATACCAAAAATTTATTGCCATTGTATCTTCTTCCAGCTTTCGTAAGTCCTTCAGTAGCACCTTCTATCATCTCTGCAAGATTCGCATCATCGGAGCCATTAAAGAAGCATTTTCGGGATTTTGCATCTAGCACTAGATCTTTCCAAATGGAGTTGCTTTTTGTTAGAGTCGATTCATTTCCTAGAATCCAAAGGCAATACCTACATGAAAAGGTCAATTACACTTATTCAACTTTAGCAATTTAAACAATGTACCTGACTCAAATTAACAAAAGCCAAAATGAGATCGCACATGACGTGTTTCTTGGAATTGTGCATTAATTACATTGCATATTTACACCATCTGCTAATGCATATTATAAAATGAACTCATAAGGGTGCATGTAATATTGGCATACAGGATTAGTCTCTCAAATTTATTGCTATTGTTTTTTTAGAATGGTAAATTTATTGCTATTGTTATTGTTTGTTTTGGTCCAGTGGACCCTATATCATATATCATACCAAACTGTCAGTGGCAATAACAATGCTCTTCAGGTGAAAATTTTGCCACTAAAAATAACAGAAAGAACATACTTTGCCCTAGTCAAGGCCACGTTGATCCTTCTATTATCACACATAAAGCCAATGTCGCCATCTCTATTTGACCTGACAGTGGACATCAAAATCACATCAGCCTCTCCTCCTTGGAAACCATCTACAGACCTTACCTTCACTGAAATGAACTTATGCTTCAGATATCTTGTTCCAAGTCTGTCCTGGATGGCTTTTATTTGTGCCGCGTAAGGAGATATTATACCCACATTTACATGTCGCCCAGCAGTCTGTAATGCTGTCCAACATACAAAACATTAAATGGCTTTTGTTAGACTGAGATTGTGCATATGTGCAACTTCACATACTTCATGAGTAATGCAATCTCTCCCATAATAAACTTAAATTAAGGGTTAATGATGATTGATAAGCAAGCTATTTATAAAGAGAAAGCACATCAGACAAATTGTATTGGCAAACTGTCTAATCATAATTAGATGATGCTCCCACCCATCAGAACTAGAACAAAATTCAAAATTGTAGAAATAATGGCAATAACAAGAAAACTCTTAGGATTACATTTTTGTGAATAATAAAAATAAACATGGGATAGTTACTTTACCATTGGCCAGACGTTTAATGATATGATCGACAACCTCAACCTCAATCAAATTCTTAGGACTATGCCCTAGTTGATCAAAGGTCTCCTCGTTGTTCACTAAATGAATGAACGAGTAAGTACCATACATTGGACCTTCCAGGTAAGTTCTAGAGTACCCCTCTGTCTTGACATTGGATCCATTTGAAATGCGAGCCTGATAGAACTTCTTGTTAGGAAAATCATTGATGTGTGGGTGCATTCTATATTGAACATTTAGCAAGTGCTTCCTGTGCTCTGTTAAGATGAGCCTCTCAAAGAGGCTCCTTCCAAAAGCAGCATTTCGGGTGATCTGAAGCATTTTCAAAACAATCTTGTCACTTATTCGACTTGCAAAAAACCAAAATATCTAGAGAAATTATTAAATAAAAAGATATAAGGACCACTTGGATCTAAGATTTTAGTATCAGATTGAAGTTGTTCTTTTTTTTTTTTCTTTTTTGTGTGCTCAACCTAACTGTCCAGAGAACCAAGGGATTCTGCACTAGTTATTCCTAGACAAGAATATGTTGCCTACTTCATAAAGGAATCAATGCAATAAGCATCAAACAAAAGCAAACTCCGAATCATTACTCAAGACCACATTTTTATCCCTAATTCTGCTTCAAATACTAAGTAAAACCCACCTCACTTTGCACGAAGGCAGCTAGCTGATTCTCATCTCCTATTAAGTACACATGCCGTATATTGGCAAGTTGGAGAGGGATCAAAGACTCACATTCCTTCAACTGTGCAGCCTCATCTATAACCAGCATTTCAATTGGATCCATTCTTCTTTCATGCAGTTCATAAGCTGAAGAAACCGTACAGAATAAAAGCTTTGCCTCTCTTATGCAGTAATTCCTAATTGACCGCTCATCAAATTTGACAGGAAGTGCATGTTTTAGGTTTCTACTGGAAATATCATTCAAGGTTTCAAGGCAACTGCATATCTTCTTCTTCAACAGGATTAATTCAGAGTCACCATGTCCACTGAAATTGTCACTCGCAGAATTTGAGGAATCACTATCCCAACATTTAACCTCATTGGATTTCTCAAAAGCCTCTCCTAAATCATTTTCAGAAAGGGACGTGACTTGTAATAATTCCCCAATTTCATCGACCATATCCTGGACAAGGTCTATGTCCTGAAACCCGTTCTTAGTAAACAAACTACTTGGCAAATCATTCCTCAACATGGCAATATAGTTCTTCAAGTCTTTCACCAAAGAATTGAATCGGTCACTCAGATACTCCCTGAAAGTCAAGTTACAATTGTTTGTTCTTCTCTTCAGTCCCAAGAAGTTCTGGTACAGAGAAGGTGGGTTCAAGAGGAAATCTATCATGATACCCAGTTTATATTTCAGTTCAGTCTGTGAGCTAAAGAAAACCATTAACCTCTTCACTCGCTCATCTAGATAAATTGAGGATAACTCATCATCGACCTTCAATCGGTCTTTGTTACCAAACAAGACCACATCACCAAGGTAACAGTTGTCACATCCTTCTGATTTGTTGACCAGTGAGAGCAGATTAGAAGCTACTTGCATGATAGCTGTGTTGGTTGGCGCGCATGTCAGTGTTCTGCATGTCTTTGCCAGGAGAAGTTTTAGTATAGCACCAATTGTTCTTGTTTTTCCTGTACCAGGTGGGCCCTGCACAAGCTCTACTGATGATGTGCACCTACAGTCGCTTGCTGAAATACAGCTTGCTGCAGCTTTGGACTGTGATGCATTAAGATTAAAATTGCTTATTTCATCTTGTGCTTTTTGGTAGGTACGGTTTGAACATGTACAACGTCCATTAAATTCCTAGCAAAAGAAATTACATGTGAGTGAACCTCTCAGAAAAACAATAGAAAATTAGATAATCACATCATAAAACCAGCTTGAGATAAACTCACATTACTAGTTTTTCTACCCAATATGCTCTGAATAATTCTTGAGCTCTTTGTAAGGCCCATATCGAGTGCTCTCCAAGTGCGTTGATAAGTTGTCATGTTGGACAGAAACACTACATGAAATGACTGGAACCGGGGCAAATTGTATTTGTATGTTTCTTTGCTTTCCTTTGTCTTCTCTTGATTATCTTCATTTTCCATGACATTAAATGCTTCGTCTGTTTTGGAAGCCTGTTTGATGTAATTCTCAACAACTGATGGATGACTAGATGAGCTGCTTGCCCCGCCAATATTAACTACCCACTCAGATGAGACGGATTCAATTTCTGTTGAAGGTTTGTGCCTGTTTTCCTTTTTAGTTGTTGGCTCTACTATATTAATTTTTCTAGAAGCCCTGACATGTAAAATGTTTCCTCGTTCTACCCCAGTGACCCAACCAAGTGTGCATGAGCTCGCATTCTCCCTTATCTGCGATTGATTCTGGGGCCGAATTCTTTCAGAGATCAGAATGATGTCAGCGCGTTTTGGGGTGTGCATCTCAGTTCTGAGGTTTGCCTTCATGGTTTGCTTCATGTCAATTGACATTTCATATATCTCTGATTTGTCTTTTGATTGGTGTTCCATATAGCTCTCTTTGATCCGTAAGACACTAAAAATAGATGCCTCAGACACCACCTCTAAATTACAAGGGATGTCAGCATGTACTTCTTCTAAAAGAGGAGGGAAGAAAGCATTGAAGTACTGCTTTGAAGAAGAGAAAGACTCTGGAATAGTAGGTACCTGTATTTAAAGCAATACATAAGAGGCATTTTTGGAGAAAACTAGAAATAGATTGAAGACAACGGTATTACGGTACAGGGAGGGAAGGATAGTGTCCATACAAGTCTTAACTGCTTTATAAAAAGCTTGAATCTGAAGGCATACATTATTTGCTTCCATCAATGACATATATGTTACATTTAATAAAAGTGAGTTAGCAGAATGAAAACTGAGTTTTACCACTTATTAAAGAAAAGTTAATGTTTCATAAACTGTCATTTTTTGGTACTGTTGTGCAAAAACATAATGATGAACACAACGGAAAGAAATAATACTTAGCAGTTTGAAAACATTGTAGTTTTTTCAAAGGACGATCTGCATTTATTTATTTTTGGAATTAGCCAATTATAGTAGTTAATATGGACAAGATTGTTAATGAAAAAGGAAAATTGATAAGCTTTAAGAACTATTGGAAAAATACTCAATGGTATTCCAGAACAACTTTCCTTGTTCTCATCTTACTAAAACATAAATCCCGAAACCAAACAAAGAAACATCCACTAAAAGACTTTGAAGGATGAGGTGATGGAATAAGGCATAGCATCGGTAATAACCCAAACCTATCTACGAAACCATTTCAAATTTAAAAAGAAAAGTGAAAAATTGACCAAATGCAAAAGAGATATCAGATATACCTTGTCCCGATAGAGATCTTTGTTCAATAAGTCGTCTACCGACCAGGAAAGTATCGTGTCCATGAGAGATCTCCGCGTGTCGACGTCGATTGCTTCCTCTTCTTCTCCGTCGACGCCTTCATCTCGCTCGTACGACGCCTCTCTGTCCCTTTCTTCATCCTCCTCCACCTCCTCCTCGGGATAACAACTCCCGTCGTACCTCATTTTCTTTAGATTTAAGGAAACCGCGTGGAGAGAAATGGGGAATGAGGGTTTTAGAGAAAAACACTCTGTCGGAAGTCGGAAGGAAGAAGACGAAGTGGAAATGGAAACTAAGGCGCCACTCTACTACTCTACTAAGCTACTAAAGTTGGTAGTGAGATTTTTGGCGGTCCATCCACTAAATGGGGACGCCAAATTTCTTATGTGGGTCCTACTTTCAGCGTCCACAATTCCTCTACGCTCTCGTGCTCCGGGTGCATTGTCACACCAAAGAGGTTCGTCGGACCACGTGGAGCAAAATGGGAGCAACATCGTGGGATCTGGACGGCCGAGATCGATTTGAGTAGCGACAAAAACGGACCCAGGTGCCGTTGGGGCCTTGGTGGAGAGTGGAAGGAAGGGAAGTGGCCAAGGAGCGGAGCAGCAGAATAAATATACTCTTTGTGATACTGAGAGATGGGTCCCACACTTTTTCTAACGAGACAATTCTACTTGAACCGGGTGCATCGAGTTCGCTGGATGGCACAGGATACGGTACAAAAAAAGACGAAAATGTCTGTTGAACTTGAACGGACACTTGGTACGCTATGAGTGGTTCTTTCGTTTTCTCTACAGTCTACAGTCTGACCAAACTGCATTCGTTGAATACAGTCGTAGCTGTAAATGTAATGATGTATCCATGTAGAAGTTTAAATTAGAATCCGAGGCCCAATTTTAATTTTTGGGTTCTTTTAGTACTATATTAGTTATGTATCTTTTCTAAAACATAAATTGCGTTTGTCCTCTGGCAACCTGGAATAAACTCAAAAAAAAAAAAAAAACTTGATGGTCACCAGTTCCTTGTAATATTTGTGATTGGATTCGGATTGATCGTATCATTTTTTTTTTCCTTTTGTCTACATTTTTGCACCCAACACACTTAAGCTTGTAATGAGACACTAGACATCGATGTTTCATCGTCATATTATTTTGTCACAAGCTCACACACTTAGTGCATTAATTTTATAATTTATTTTCAACAACAAAATTCAAATGACTAGTCTTACTAATTGTTACTCATGTTTCCCGAAATGTGTGCACTAAAAATATTATAATTTTTTAAAATTCACTTCCCGGCTAGGGTTTTTTTTATAGACATTAAATTTAAAAATAAGTTGGGAGGCTTGACTCCCAATTTATCTTCAAAAAAAATTTTGATATAATAAAAGTTTGTCTATTACGAATTCACGATTGATTTAATTAGCTTTCTTTATAATTTTTTTCAACCTCACGCTACTAAAAAAAAAGTTACAATTATATTGAAAAGTACATTATTCTTCTTGAAATTTCCATTGGCTTGTTATCTGCCTAAAAGTTTATACATAAATCATGCATAACGAGGCATAGTGGGTCTTGTATTTCTGAGTAGAATTGAAATTTTATGCGTGTGTCGTTTGTTTGCTACCACATCCACATGCTCGTTTGTTTGCTACCACATGCTCGTTTGATATAGAAAAGTACTACACATTGTTGCAGCTTGTCGACATGAATTGTTCTCTTATGTTCTTCCTTCTTTCTTTTTGCCCTTTTTTTCATTTTCTTCTTCTTTATATTTTCGAAACGTGAGACAGGGTACGGCGGGATGTGCCTTAATTTATCGATCGAGATTAGCAAGGTTGTCTATTTTTTTGCTTCTTTGAGCATGCAACTTCTGATATATATGGATTTGTGTGTGTGTTATATATAACGGACCAACGGTATATATCTAACGTTATTTTGGTTAACTAAAAAGAAGAAGATTAGTATTACGCATTCGTTTATTTTAAATGGGCAATATGGTCGTTATCAATTAGCAAAAAGTTCCATTAACTTCTCAATTCCCATCATTGTTTTGCATTTGACTTTAGCTCATAAGTAGATATTACTTAGCAATTGTTAATTAGTTGATCATGACCGAACCTTGTTTCTAAAAAGAATTATATATATTCTTCTCTTATTATTATTTTTTTAATGTTGACGACTTGTTTTAAAAATTTCAGTGGAGAAGATTTATATCTGGGCACTTGCTCCACTTCAGACTTTAATTTGGCATTATTATCCTCTTTGCTCGTATCTCCTATATACAATGAGCCATGCTCATTTTAGAAGAACAAAAAAATTCCATATGTAAAATCTAATAATTTTTTAATTCTTGATGAATAATAATTCCATATAAACAATCTCCAGTTCTCCACTCTCCAAAACAAGTCAACTTAATCAAGGAACGAACAATTGATTATCTCATGTACTGATTTACGTGTTACTCTTTAAATCTTTTCGCGTGAGCATGGTAGAGTTCTTCGTGATGATCTAACTATAATTGTTCCAACTTGATTGTTTCTGTGACTGATACTCTCTGGCATAATGTGTTGCATGTTACCGACAACGGCCTCACGGACGTATCAAATGTTTTATTTAGTGATATGCGTACGTTGAAAGATTTTATCTTAGACCATTTTCAAGTTCCATTCCATTTCAAATCAGATAATCCAAAACTTCAATTCATTTCAGTGATATGCATTGAAGAAGGCTCTCAAACTTCTTAAGTTTGACAAATACATTTTAGTTGCCTATAAGCTTAAAATACAAACAAAAGAACTTCAACCGCAATAATACTCAGGCTACTAAACTAATCCGGTAGCATTAATTCGTTCACATAAAAACTTACCATAAGGCCTTTCAAATTCATTTATTCTTATTCAAATGCTTATTAAATTTAAATAGTTGACAATTATAAAAATTGAATAATATTATCTTACTTCCCAGTTACTATTTTCATGTGTAAACAAGCAAGTTACATCGATTTTAATTGTTCATTATCCTAACTATAAAAAAGTATATAAACGAAAAGAGAAATTAAAAATAAAATATTTATGTAGCTTGGCCAAAAGAAATTCAGAAAATCATTTTTTGTATATTTCTCTTTTATTGTGATTATTTTTCTGTCGAAAACTTGTACTGTTCTACAATAGAATGTTTTTCTTTTTAAATTTAGAAATGGCGAACCGCGCTGTAAAACAAAGATATTACGTCCGTAAGCTATTTGTGGTTGTGGATTTGTAATTTCCCACTCAATCTCTATCTCAATTTAAAGTGGAAAAATAGCATCTTGCGTATTGTAGATAGTTGGCAAAAAGGAAAAACTTTTGTTGGGTCTCATGTTGCTCTCTCTCTCTCTCTCTCTCACAAACACATATTAAAGAAAATCAGCATCCCAAGTAGATGTATAAAGCAAAAGTTTCATGAGAGCCCATCCAATTTATCTCTAATTTCAATCTCTGTTTCTCACATTTTAAAACTCACACTCAAAAAAGTGAACAATCCATCTCCTCTCTTGGTAATTGGCATCTCCATTTTCCAACATCAAGTCAAATAAAGATTTCAGTGTTCTTCCACATTCTATAAACAACAGTCCTTTGCTCATTAATCTTTTTTTTTTTTGAAAATTGATTATTGTCATTTACGGCCATTGCTTAAATAAAATGAACAAAAAAATAAAAAATATGAACATATAAATGATCAAAGTGAACACATACAAGAAAATAAGTTCAATAAAAATAAGTTAAATATGCATATAAAAATCTAAATATGATGGAAAAATTTTTTATATGCATTCACTTTGATCATTTTTACATTCATCTTGTTTATTTTATGGGTTCATTTTATTCAAGCAATTACAAACGATGACAAAATTACATATTAGAATTATCATTTCTCTTTTTCTTTTAAGTAAATCACTCTTTTACAGAAAGCCCAAAAAAACAGAAATAGACTCAAAAAGAGAGATAAGAATTAAGGTAGATGAAGAAAGCCGAAAGCAAAAATGGCTCTGTTATTTGTTTCTGAATGGAAGGTTCTGATGTGACTAGCAACCTAGCGACTTGGTTTGTTCATACATATATAGGCGTGGTGCTGTGTCTTGAGTCTTGACTGGTGCTTTGCTATTTAATTTTTAGTACTAAAAGCTGTTTACTGACTTGCAAATTACTTTGCATCATCAGTCAGTGTTCATTCTGTGAACTGTGATCTGTTTAGTTTGACTGTTCTTCTTCATCGCAGTACTTAATCTTTCTTTTATCCTCGCTTTTCTTGCAAGAACAGTGAACAGTGATTTGTTTTCTTATATATAAACGGATAGAAATTTAATTTTTCGGGTTAGCTGGGGGGCACACATGCTTTTGCATAAACAAGCAACATTTTATTTTAACAGGATTAAAAGCCCGTATAAAGTCACAAATTGCGGCCCAACAAATACGGCCTTTTCTACCTCTCTAACTCTAATCTTAGACAAATTTCGAATGGCCGGCCTATATTTTTATTTTTTATAACTTTATATTTGATTTAGAAACCGAAAATTAAATGATATAGGAACAAATATGCTATTAAATTCTATGCAATAGGTAGGAAAATTGTAAAGTGATGAATTTTAATTTTGTTAGTCATTTTGAGTAATCAAGTGTTAAATATGAATATGATAATAAAAGTAAAAAGATAGATAGAAATGTTAATTTAGCAAAAATCTCTATACAAGTAAAACTAACAAATGTTACTAATTAATTCTATATTTCACAAAATTTATTAAGAAAATAAATAAGAGTAACAGAAAACAAATTTTAAAATAAAAGAAATGTGTTCTGAGAGTTGAAACGCATATTAGAGAGGCGTAACGATTCTAAATTTGTAACGAAGAAGCGCAGCTGATTGACAGCTCCGTTTTTTCACTAGGCCTTAGACTAAAGTTTTCCTTCCCGCTAAAACCCTCTCAACTCTCAAGCGTACTCTCAAGCGTGCTACCAATATCATGGCTTCTTCCCCAAACCCCAAGCAACGACGATGCCTTTCTCCCACCTCCGATTCCCACGCAACAGAGTCGGCTACTCACGAGTCACGAATCTCCCCGTTCGTTCCATTCTGGTCATGGCCATGGCGGATCCCTCCGTTCCGATCGGACTCTCCCTAGAGCGCATCTTCGACTTCGACTCGACCCCTCTCCTGGGTGACAAACAAACGCTCGTCGACTGTACCATCAACCTCTCCTCTTCTCTCTTCTCTCATGGACACTGCCACTAGATCCGCTCGTAAAATCCTTACTTTGCACAACCGTTTTGCCTGGCCCCTGGCCCCTTCCTAATGATCTCACTATCAATGTTAGGGTTAGAAATTTACAATCTCTTTTTTCTTTTTTCTCGCTATTGCATCCATTTTTCAGTTTGATTATATTATAATAATTAATATAATATGTTTATTCTTTCATTTCGTGAAGGTGTTCTCCAGGCTAGATACCCAGAGTCTTTGTGTTGCAGCTGCCACTTGTACACACTTCGCAACATGTGCTTCAGATCCTCTGTGCTATGCAAATATCGATTTAACAAGGAGTGCGGCCAAAGTGACCGATCCAGTCGTCTCAGCTATGATACAAAGAGCTGGGAACAATCTCCTGTAACAACTTGTTTGGGAATAAAGGCTTTGTTGTTGTTGTGTTTTCTATAAGAAGAAGGCATAACCCTAACCTGGCAAGAAATCCCCAAAAAGAAATAATTGGTTCGGAAAATTCAAAATTGGGAAAGTTAAAAGGGCTAAACTATTTGATCACTAGTAAAATGCTCAGTGTCCTATGCTTCATTTAGTACATGCTATGTTGCAGTGATATGATACAAAAATTGTTTTTGATACAGCATAATTATGCCTAGTATCTTTTCTATCATAAATGTGTCTGTTTAAGATGCTTATCTGAAATTCACAGGTAGGCAGAGTAATGTTTGTATCTGACATGACTTCATGTTGTTGTCTGTACCTGAGCTCTAAACAATTAGCAATTCTATTCTCGCAGTGCAATGGAAGTATCACAGGTCTTACGGATGAGACCTGACATTCATTTGATAGCGGTGTATCCTAGTCTTCAGATGCTTTGATGGCGATTGCACAAATTTGCCTTCACCTTCATCCAACAGTGATTCAGGTTCATCTTCCTCCGAATAGGAGTGAGAATCTGATAGCAGTTCTTCCTCAAGATGATGAGCTTTAGCTCTTAAATTTAGCTATTTTCTGAGCCTTCCTACTCTTTACCTCATGTATGGTTACGTTGCCGTTGAGGCTTTTGATGTAATAGTGCGCTTAATTTGGGTACTTAGTACTCCCTTTTTTTCCAAATCCATACAATGGGGTTTTTTCTGTTTAAAAAATAGAATATGAAGTGCCTTGAATTTTGTAGACGGGCCTTGAACAGCTTTTCATTTTTGATGCGCCTGTCCTGTAATACACCTGGTTCATAGAACGAGCAGGACAAAGTGCAGCGTCAAATAGAATCAGCTTTACATCTTGCATAAAAATAGACTTCAACGGTTGCCGATGATGGGGACGACAAAGAGCTAGTTTTGCGCAAAAGAAAGAAGGGAATTTAATGCGTCAATTCCGAATGGCTTAAAGATTGGAAATTATGGTTTCAAACGAATTGAAATACAATGCACAATTGTCTAGTCGTAGCAGGACAGCGCAAAATTCATAAAACCTCAGAGCAGTTTAAAACTAGAATTACAAATTTATATCGCATAAAAACCTAAGCATTCAATATTATGCAATACCAGAACTGCAATTATCAATTTAAGCAACTATGGACCAAAGTAAAATGACGTCCATTTTATTTTATTTTAGAAGAAAAACCTTTATGCCAGGAGTGTCCTTCTCTACTACTACTTCAACGGTGTGGCTTCAGGGTGTGGCATCTCTTGTTGTAAATCTGGTTCCACCTACGTAAATATCATTACAAGAGTCATGCCGTATATTACCTATCGACCCATAAAATTTATTTTCATTACAGTATCCACCAGACTTGGCTCAAATTTGAAGAGAGCTAAATGCTACTTTTTAACCACTACATTGATCAGTCCCAAGTACCAGTGAGGTGATTATACGACTCTTAACGTGGTAATTAAACAAAATTAGGTACGGGGCATTGTACCATCCTTTGTCGAAATTCTAACACTGTTGAAGTCGGATTTATTAGAGGCTCAAGTGCGCTCGGTGCGAACTTTCATGCAAACAGGCATATATATAGCAGACTGAGGTCGGTACAAGCATGTGCCGTCACTCCTGATCGACTGTATGAACTCGACAGTGATATTGACTGGTCCGTTCCGAGCAGGTTGGGGGCCCACCCCTCGACCAGTCAACCCAAGTCATAGTGCGGTTCGAGTTCAATTCCCCATAAAACATGTGCAGGAATGTTGGTATGTAGTGCTCATCAGGGATTCAGGGTAGTGGACTAGTGGGGGTGTCCGAAAAGGCTTTCTAAATAGCGAGTAGTACTTCACATCAGACAAGATATTATGGCCACTTCTCGGCTGAACTCAAACCACTCAGCTCAATTCAGTAAATAATAAACTGAATTGTTAATTATTTGATTACAATTATTGGCATTTTTAAACGCTGATACCTTAATCTCAATTTTGTTGGGAAAATGGGAAGTTAAGATTATTTATTCATTTTACAGAGAAGAAAAAAAGGAGTTTTGACATTTCAAGATATGCATGAATGTTTCTGACCTGTGACCTAATTTTTGAACATTCTTTTATCCTTTTTTTCACTTAATTTATTTTTTTTATTTTATTTTGCTATCGTTCTGGAAATTTTGTCTTTCTAATAATTGGCTTTGTTTTTTCTATTTTATGGAAAATTAAGTGGTAAAATGGTTCATCTATTTCTAATGTTTTCATTCGAATACCATCTACTCTTCTGTGATCTCACCCCGCTCATGATTCATGAAAACATATACCAAACAAACAATACAAACTCTCTCCGGCACAAAATATGCAAACACCAACAACAGCTCATCTAGTGCTCTGCATTTTGCAAGAGCTCCTTACTGACAGGCTTCAAGTCTCCCTGTCCACAGTTCCACAGTAATATATTCATAACATAGCATCACGGTAACTAGTACAAATCTCTGGCAAGTAAAAACTCAAGCCAACTCTTCTAATAACTCCTCTTATAATTTTTCTCTCAGATATTGGTCAATTTAATACAAGTTGTTAGCCTGGTAAGAATTTTAAAATAATGATAAACATGATCGAGTTAGAAGTTTGGTAAGGGGGCAAACTATCACAAGATATCCATTTCTCCAAGACAAATTTCTCACGATATTCAACCTTCAAAAACAAAAATATCTCAATATTAAAGTCTTAATTTACCACAGAGACCACATTCCAAGACACAGACATGCCCACCCAGTTTTTAAAAAAGTAATGTGATGTAAATATATGAGATCATATTAATATGGTACATCTAATTAAGTTCCAACTACATCTATTATATATCATCAAGCGTGCCACATAAGACTAATTAGCTAACTGTACTATTGAATTTATAAAAAAACAAAAAAAAAAAACAAAACCAAAACCAAAATGTCAACTGTAGTAAGCACCAGTTAGGCTACAGCCTGATTTACCTATAAGATGTACTGTCAACACGTAAACTTTAACTATACAAAACCCCATCCATATTTTCTTACCTGGCCTGAATATACTGTTAAAAGTTATCTGCTCACTGCATAATCCAACTATGTGGTCTCCTCAACATTCCAGGAGAGGGTGGAAGGCTTCCGACAAGGCCATGAAGACCATCTACAGGATGACTGTTCTCGTGTCTTTGTTTCACACACGAGGTCAGATTCAGCACCATCCATAGGCCCCTTCGTCCAGCAGTTAAATCTGTTCTTTTCAGATGTAAAAGAACGTGCTCTCTTTTTCTCACTAGGTGATGTATCCTTTTCTGAATCATCCCATTTGTTCCAGTCATGGCCAACTCGATCAAAGTTCCTGTCTCCCCTCTTCAATCCTCTCCTCAGTGGCCTGCTCCAATGATCATTCCAGGATGTACTAGAACTGAAATTGGCCCGACAATGTCGTGCCACCCCCATCCTTGGTGTTTCGCTCCAACTGTTATGCCTGGATGTTCTGGCAGAGTCACCAGACCAACCATTCTGTGCCACACCTTTCCTTGGTGCTTCTGTTTTGTTCCAACAATCGTGCCAGCTATTGGCCCAATTATCTTGAGCCACCTGACTCTTATGGCTGTCGCTCTGCGAGTCCACCACATTATTGCAGTTTCTATGTGCAGTCTTTACTTCTCCCATCAGTATCGCATGCCAGGATTTAATGGGATGACTGCGCCTTGATTGGCGGCTATTCATCCCATGGCTGTGATGACAATCATTCCGCCAGGTGTCAATGTAGTGATGCCTTCCATATCTGTTGCTTTCGTGTCGGGAAATGTTCTTTTGCTTAGGTTGGACTGGTGCTGATGTAGTCTCTCCTGCTTTTTCCGCCACAGAGAGGCTTTCTTCCGGGGATGATGCCGCCTCTCCTGCTTTTTCCTTGTATGAATTGTCCTGTGTATTTAGATGCTACAGATTCAGTTGCATTGAAATGTGGACTGTCAACGTAGAAATCATAAATTGAAAGACTACCATTTAGTATTAGAAATCACAAGCAAAGGGTAAACTAAAGGAGCAGGAGGGTTATCATCTGATAGGATGTCATGGGTCATGACTAAATTGTAATAACAAATCCAAACATACTTTCATACATCAGGATGCCTTTACTGGTACTGAGAAGATTATATTGAGTTTCAACAATTATAGACAAGGGTTTAAATAGCGGCCGTAGCGCCCGCTATAGCGCCGAGATAGCGGAATTAGATGTCCAACCGCTACCACGCTATAAATTTAGCGCTGTGTCTGATAGCGCGCATGATATCGGCATTTAGCGGAAATTATCGGGTATAATATCGGCGAATAGCGGATGTAATATCGGCAATTAGCGGACCCTACACGTGCAACCCAATGGTTGAGCTGTTGCAACACGACACCATCCCACTTCTTATATACTATCCGTATAGAAGTTCAATCCACCATGTGGGACTAAATGTGCACTTGAAAACCGGACAGAAAAATGACAGAAAAATGGTTACATTTTATTGCTAAAAGTGGGAATCGAACCCATATCATGTGTTATACAATCCAATTCAACAACCACCCAACCAAGTTGCTTCCTGTGATATAGTTGTTTATGTTATTTATATATACGAATATAATATCCGCTATGGTCCGATAGCGGCCACTAAATGCCCGCTATCCGCTATGACATTGGCATGTCCGCTACGAATCCGCTATCCGCTATTTAAACCTTTGATTATAGATAGATCACAGACCCTAATTCAACCACAATAAACACAATTAAAACAAAGGAGGCCAGGAATATCACTTGAAGGTAGAGGGTTTATACTGATAATTGTAGTATAGAAATCCAAAGCTGTAAGCTTCAAAGAAAGATAAAGTGTGTACTTCTTCAAGTTCTCCAATGGTGTTTTTTATCATCTCTGCAAGACTCACATCATCAGAGGCATTAAAGAAGCATCCTCTGTCTTTTGCATCTAGTACTAGATCTTTCCAAACGGTGTTGCTCTTTGTTAAAGTTGACCCATTCCCTAAAATCCAAAGGCAATGCCTACAAAGAAAAAAAAAAAACAACAACAACAGTTGTTTAACTTTAGCAATTTAAACACATGTTACCTGGAAGCAAACTAACATAAGCTTCACCATATGGTCTCTGGTCCACCGGAACAAAAAGTATAAATGAGAATCCCTCATGACTTTGTTGCTTGGAATTTTGCAGTACATTGCATAATTTACAGTTCTAAGACATGTTAGTACATCTCATAATTTTATTTTACCTATGTTATTGTTCTTTTGGTCCAAGAATTATATATGTATCATGTCAACTCTCAGATGGTAATAATCATGCTATATCTTACTTGATTGGAAAATATTATTTCGACACTAAAAATGACAGAATGAGAAGAAACATACTTTGCCCTAGTCAAAGCCACATTGATCCTTCGAATATCAGACAGAAAGCCAATGGCACCATCACTATTTGACCTGACAGTGGACATCAAAATCACTTCGGCCTCTCCACCTTGGAAACCATCTATAGAACTTACCTTCACAGAAATGAACTCATGCTTCAGATATCTTCTTCCAAGTCTGTCCTGAATGGCATTTACTTGTGCTGTGTAAGGTGATATTACACCCACATTTACAGGTCGCCCAGCAGTCTCAGATACTGTCCAATTTACAAATTGTTAGTTGGCTTTTGTAGACTGCATGCGTCAATTTACACAATAATCTAAATTCAAAAATTAATGACGATGGATAAGCAGCTAATTAAAAAGAAAGAGCACATCAGACAAGTTGCACAGCCAATTTTATTTATCCTACTCTATTAATTGGGTTACTAGCATGTGGTCTAATAGCTCAAGTGGTAAGAGCACTGGGCTGACTTCTAAGAGGTCCAGGGTTCAAGCCCGCATGCTTGCAATAGGCTTGGCGAGCCAGTGTAAAAACTCAGCCATATATACAAGAAATGTCCAGGGTCAGGTTGTCATTTCTAGCCTACCCCAACTTGTTTGGGATAAAAGGCTCAGACTTTTTATTAATTGGGAAATTTGTTTTTACTGCAATTACTCTATAAGCAAGGTGGAGATGCTGCATACAACCCATTGGAACAATAACAACATTCAAAATTGCAAGCCCGAATAGTAATAACCAGCAAACTCTGATTATAAATGTGCTAATAACAAAATAAACATGTACATAGCTTATTTACCTTCAGCGAGACGTTTGATGATGTGATGGACAACTGCAACCTCAACCAAATTCTTGCAACTCTGCCCAAGCTGATCAAAGGTCTCCTTGTCATTCATTATATGAATGAATGAGTATACACCATACATTGGTTCTTCAAGGCAACTCTTAGAATAGCTCTCTTTCCTGACATTGGGTCCATTCAAAATGCAACCCTGATAAAACTTCCTGTTTGGGAAGTCATGGATGTGTGGGTGCATTCTATATTGAACATCTAGAAGGTGCTTTATGTGGCCTCTCAAGCTGAGTCTCTCAAAGAGGCTCCTTCCAAAAGCAGCTTTTTCAGAGATCTGTTGAGAATAGCAGTTTAAGACAGTTACAATCTTTCACTTAGTTGAGTTGTCTGAAACAACAAAATGTAGAGAAATTCTAAACAATATATACATTGGACTTGGATATAAGATTTCACTATCATATTCAGAAGCATTTCTTTGTTTTGGTTGAGTTTGATTTCGGTGCACAAACTAACAATCTTGAGGACCGAAACTTCTGTGGTTGTTGTTGCTAAGAGACTAAGACCAGTACATGTTCTACCCAAGAGCAGAATCAATGCTTAAATAAACATCAAAACAAACGCAAGAAACAACGAATACATTACTCAAAACAATTTTATCTCTTAGATGCCCCCTGTAGATATTAAGTAAAGCCCACCTGACTTTTCACCATGGCAGCTAGCTGATTCTCGTCTCCAATTAAGAACGCATGGCGTAAATCGACAAGTTGGAGAGGGATCAGCGACTCACATTCCTTCAGCTGCGCAGCCTCGTCTATAACCAGCATCTCAATTGGATCCATTCTTCTTTCATGCAGTTCATAAGCTGAAGAAATTGTGCAGAATAAAAGCTTCGCCTCTTCTATGCAGTAATTCCTGATTGATCGCTCATCAAATTTGACAGGAAGTGCATATTGTAGGTTCCTTCTGGAAACATCCTTCAAGGTTTTGAGGCAAATGCATATCTTCTTCTTTAAGAGGATTAAATCAGAGCCACCATTTCCACTTGACCAATCAATATCCAACTCTTCAACCTCATAGGACTTCTCAAAAGCCTCTCTCAAATCCTTGCCAGAGAGGGACCTGACACATAATAACTCCTCAATCTCATCGACCATATTCTGGACAATAACAATTTCATGAAACCCTTTCTCCATAAACAAACTACTTGGCAAATCATTCCTCAAAACGGCAATATAATTCTTCAAGTCTCTCGCCACAGCATTCATTTGGCCAATCAGAAACCCCTTGAAAGTCAAATTAGTGTTGTTGATTCTTCTCTTCAACTGGACGAAGGTCTGGTGCAAAGGAGGTTGGTTTGAGAGGAAACCGATCATGCAACCCAATTTATGTTTCAACTCGGTTTGTGAACGAAAGAAACCCATTAACCTGCTCACGCGATCATCTAGATAAACTGAACATAACTCATTATTGACCTTCAATCGGTCTTTGTTACCAAATAGAACCACATCGCCTAGGTAACAGGGTTCACATCCTCTTGACTTGTTCACCAGAGAGAGCAGATGGGAAGCTACTTGCATGATAGCAGTGTTGGTAGGGGCACATGTAAGAGTTTTGCATTTCTTTGCCAGGAGCATTTTTAGAACAGCACCAATTGTTCTTGTTTTTCCTGTACCCGGTGGCCCCCACACAAGCTCGACCGATGACATGTGACAACAGTTGCTTGCTGAAATACAGCTTGCTGCGGCTTTCAACTGTGATACATTAAGACTAAACTGGTGTATTTCTTCTTGTGTGTTTATGTTGTTGTCTGGTGAACAGATATCACATCCATCATATTCCTAACAGAAACAATTACATGTGACTATGTGAGTGAAACTCTCAGAAAGACAATAGAGAATTAAATAATCACACCATACAATAGCTCAAGAGAAACTTACATTACTACTCAGAATGCTGTGAATAATTTTTGAGCACTTTGTAAGGCCCATACAAAGAACTTTCCAGGTGCGTTGATAAGTCATCACATTCGACAGAAATAACACATGAAATGGTTGAGACCTCGGCAAATTGTTTGTTTCTTCGGTTTCCTTTCCCTTCTCTTGATCATCTTTATTTTCCACAATGTTCAATGCTTCAGCTGTTTTCTCAGCCCATTTGATGTAATTCTCAACACCTGATGGATGACTGGAGGAGCCGCTGAATCCTTCAACATCAACCACTGGTTCAGATAATGCAGCTTCATTTTCTGTTGAAGGCACATGCCTGTTTTCTTTTTTAGTTGTCAGGGCTACAATGTTGATTCTTCTAGAAGCCCTGACATGCAAAATATTTCCTCTTTCTACCTTGATGACCCAACCAAGCGTGCATGAACTAGCATTCTTTCTTATCTGTGATTGATTCAGTGGCCGAAAACTCTCAGAAATCAGAATGATATCAGCAGGTTTCGGTTTGTATATCTCATTCCTGTGGTTCTTCTTCATGCTCTGCTCCATGTCGATTGATATTTCATATAGCCCTGATTTGCCTTTCGATTGACGATCCATACAGCTCTCTTGGATCCATAAGACACTAGCAATAGGTGCATCAGACACCGCCTCTAAGGTAGACAAGATGTCCGCATGCACTTCTTCTAAAAGAGGAGGGAAGAAAGAATTGAAGTACTGCTCTGAAGACGAGAAAGAGTCTGGTATTGTGGGTACCTGTATTTTAAAAAAGAGAAAATAAATACCCCTTGGAGAAAACTCTTACAAGATCAAAATCAATAGTACAGGGAAGAAAGAAGTGTTGTTGCAGGTCGATTATTAAAATAAAAATAGTCTTCATACAAGTCAAAAATACTTTACAAAAATTTACACATTATTTTCTTTCAATCAATGACATTTAGCACTTAATATAAAAAAATGAGAAGCAGCATGAAAATGTAGTTCAAAAAGTCTAATTGAAGTGTTACTGGTACCCCCAGAAACTGCCAAATTTTGGTACTCTTGTGTGAATTATAACGATACAATTGAAAGAAATGGGCAGCAGTAAGAGACAACTGCCGAAAGTTATTATCAACTGTCTGTATTTATTTATTCATTTATTTTGGAGGAAACCAACAAAGTAGTTACTACGCACAAGATTGCTACTGATAAACATATAGATAACCTTTAAAAGACTTGAAGAAATGCTCATGCATAATACAGAAACAATTTAGCCTTTCACATTTCGCTATAAATTACAATCAACCAAATTTGGGGAACATTTATATTATCCTCGAACCTTCCTTAATCCCAGCTTACTAAAACTAAATCCTCCAAATGAAAATATAGCTAGCTAGAACATTATCAACAAAATCAACAATAACTGGAGTCTGGAGGCTATGTACGAAAGCAAAAGAGTGAGAAATTGCGAAATGTAAAAGAGAGATCAGATGAGGCATACCTTGTCACGATAGAGATCTCTGTTCATCAACTCTTCGATCGACCATGAAAATATCATGTGCATGAGAGATCGAGGCTTGTCACGGTCGCCTCCTTCGTCTTCTCCATCGACATCGACATCGACGCCTTCGTCTCTCTTGTACGAGCACGACGCCTCTCCTTCCTCTTTTTCCTCCGCGCCATAAAACCTCGCGTGGTACCCCATTGTCTTTCTTTACAGAAATTAATGAAGAGAAAAGTGTGGAGAAGTGGGGAATGAGATGAGGGTTTTAGCGAAACACACCGACGCGCCGATCTCGGGCTCTCGTCTCGTCTGTCGGAATGAAACTATTAATTATGAAAGGAAAAAAGTGGGAAAGGAAGCAGAGGCGCGAGTCTATTATTATTTTTTTTATTACTAAAAGTGGGAGTGAGACTTGTGGGCCCCACTAGCTACTACAAAATGTGGCACGACCAATTTCTTATGTGGGTCCCGCATTCAGAAGCACAAGCTGTCGTGCTCCGGGTACATTGCAGTTGGGATCTGTACGGCGGAGAAGTGAGAAAAGATCGAACAGTGTGTCTGTGTGTGTGAGGCCTTGGGAGTTGGGACTTGAGAGGACGGAAGGTGGAGAAGCCGCGGAGCAGCAGAGTTTAATACTCTTTATGTAACTGAGACTTGGGGCCCTCGATTTTATTCAATGATGATTATAGCTGCGCCAGGTCCATTGAGCAACTTATTTTCGATGGGACAGGCGGACAGCATGAAAATTGTCACAGAGAGCTGCATTCATTTCATTCAAAATTTCTCAAAAAAAAAAAAATAATAATTTCATTCAAAAAAAAAAAAAGAGCTGCATTCATTGAAATACGGTTGTAGCTGTAGAAGACCAGAGGGAAATATACGTGCATTTATTTTCTCTCTTTTGAATTTGATAAAAGCGGATATACGTACATAAAATGTACAACATCCCTCGAAAATTTTTTCCCCGATTTTGTACTTAAGTATTTTATTATATTGTATATATTTATTTTTTCAAGAAAAAAAATACATACTCCGATTTATTGAGTTCCACTAAAATATTTTATCATATATATAAGATCCATGTAGAATCCGAGTTCCAATTATAATTAGCATTATTCTTCTACACAACTGAGAATAAACACCCAACACATGCTTGATGGTCGCCGGTTCATGGTATATTGGTGATTGGGTTCCAATTGATCATATCATTTTTGTCATCCAACAACTTGCGCATGTCATGCAACATTTTGTATTCTCTGGTGTAATGTTTTTGCCATGAGCTTTTTTTTTTTAATATAGCAAGCTGACAAAACACTTTTTTAATAGTAATTAATGTTTTCAACAACAAAATCAAATAACTAGTCTTACTTGATATCTATTATTATTTTTTCAAAAAGCGTGCATAAAAAAATTATAAATAAAAAGAAGTAATTCTTTGAACCAATTAAACCTATTTATCTATTTTAATTAATTTGATCAGTTTTTTTTTTCAGACTTCACGGCATCGCAAAAAGTCACAAGTGTATGGAAAAGTCTATTTCTGTTCTTCAAAATTTAATTAGCTTCTTCCTCTGCTTAAGAGTTTACAAATACATCGCATTATGTATCCAAGTTCAATGCAGGAAAAACAAAAAAAACAAAACAAAACATAACTAACAAATCTGTGTATCCTAAAGCGACTCCTGCCACGATGCATTTTGTGGTTTGGGAATGAAATTTGACATGTACATGTACTACGGTGGCGTTTGCTTCCAAATTTGACATAGCAAGGCAATACTGTTGACATCTCAATTATGGCGAGTTAATTGCTCTGCGCCTCTGCCATAAACTTATTATTCGAAGACAAATCTTATTATTTGTTAGGGTGTGTTTGGATGAGAGAAGAAGAAGAGAAAGAAGGAAGATGGGAAGAAAAAAAAATTATAAACAATCCAAACTCTTCACAAAGTTACACACTTCCCAATACTTCTTCACTTCTTCCCTTCTTCCCACACCTATCCAAATGCACCCTTAAAAAAGTATAAACATATGAAATGGTTATCTAAAGGGACAGCATAACTTTTTCCTAACTTTTTTTTTTAAGTTATTTTTTAGCGGTATTATTTTTAGGCTCCATTTGGATAGGTATGGGAAGAAGGGAAGAATGAAAAAAGTATTGGGAAGTGTGTAACTTTGTGAAGAGTTTGGATTGTTTATAATTTTTTTTCTTCTCTTCTTCCTTCTTCCTACTTCTTCTCAACGCATCCAAACGGAGGCTTAGCGAAAATATCATATTTTAACTATCAGATATGAAACTCATAACTATAACTAATTTTGACGTCTTGATCGGATATCTCATGAACTCAAAAAAAGTTACAAAATTTTATAGTTTTGTAGTTCTCATGAAATCAAACAAGATCAACACTTTCAATTTAAAAAATTTAATTATAAAAAATGTTAAATTATGACATTTCATAATAATATCAGAAGAAAAAAAAAGTCATGGTATCAAAATCTCTGCAAGATTTTTTGTAGAATTTGTAAGCTTTATTTTGAGAACAAGAAAGAAACCCAGGAAGAAGAAAAGAAAAATCTAAATCAAGTATCTTTCCAATGTTCTTTTTTTACGATATATTTATAGCAGGTAATTGGTATATAGCATCAGATTTGCTAATTCAGAAATGGAAATTTTACAGACCTGAGACCTTTCCGTAATAGCATGGCAGAGTATTTAATTAATTTAATTTCTTTCCTATGAGTTAAGAGTTAATGAGTTTTTTTTTTTTTTTTTTTTTTTTTTTTTTGAGTTTAGAAGAGTTAATGAGTTATCACCCATGGTCTCATGCCATATAAGGCCCACGCCTTTGAGCCCAAAATAAGTAAATAACGATACTTTGTTGTTCTTCAGCCTTATTTTCTCAGTTTCACATCAACCTTTCTTTCTTTCTTCTCCTCCAGGCTCCAGCCGCTATTTCTATTTCACTATCGCCTCTGTCACCACTCCGCCTCCTCCGCCTCCGGCCGCCTCCCCTCGGAGCTCCACCCGAGCGACGTGCTGACGTCGATGGCGACGAGGCCAAGTATCGCTCCTTGATGCAAGCCTATCTCCAACACTCGCGTGACTCTTATCCCAAGACCTCTCAACTTTGATCTGTGGCTGCGTTTCTCTCTGGAGGTGTGGGTTCTCGGCTCTTTTTTCTTTATTGTTTCACGTTATTCCTGGATGTCTTGATTCAGAGAATTCTTTAGTTCGACCGAGGTTGTGAGTGTGCTCTGATCCTCTTTTGAATTTTGAATGTTCAGAATTCTTGCACAGTATAGCTGAATGAATATGAAAATATGATTTTGAATTACTTAAGCATGCTTCATATTATTTGAAATTAGGTTTATGGGAAAAAATTGATTGTTGGTTAGATGACTAGAATAATGTTCTTTTATTTATTCTTATTATATGGTGGGAAACTGGGAATATAAAGGTACAGATTAAAAAATGATTTGTTTTTTTGGGGGGGAAAAATGTAGTTGTAATTGTACTATTATGTAGGTTAAAAAATGACGTTATTATATTGGACTTATTGTTTGTTCTAAACTTCTAATTACTATTTCAAAATTAAATTTAATCATTTGTTTTTTGTGCCAGGCTTAAAAGTGGTCTGGATCTGCCACTCATGGAGGAAGAGAGATACCTGAACCCAAACCCTAACCCTAGTTCCCAAACTAAGCTCCCCCCTCCGTCAATTCTTCTTGATCGGTTTCAGTCGATGGTACAGGAACGAGATGATGACATGCGAAATCTAAACCCTAATCAATCTCCACCTCCACTTGATGAGACTGAGGTCGTGCGCTTCTATGAACTGCTTCTCAGAGAACTCACCTTCAATTCGAAGCCAATAATTACTGAGCTCACGATTCTAGCAGGAAATCACAGACCCTTTGCTGAGGGAATAGCCGATGCAATCTGTGCCAGGATTTCTGAGGTCAGGTCCACCTGAGCTGTTTGTTCTATTCTCGGAAAAGTTTATTTTCTTGCAGTTGTAGTATTGTACAAAAAATGATCAAATGGAGATTTCAGCTGGTGTCTTGTGTCTTTAATTTTCTTTTCATTTCTCTGCAATTTTGGTTTCTTTTTTTTAATTACTTTTTATGCATGGAGAGAACATGGATGCCAAGCGATTAATTTGATTTTGAATTAAAAATCACGAACTACAAATAACTAAAAATTTCAACATGTAAATAAAAGTAATAAATCATGTACTACTAACACAATTTAGTGAGTAAATGCTTGATTTTATAGTCATGCGTTGGCAATTCATCTCATATAAACTCAATTTAATCACAAATATCGAATTGTGGATCAAATTATTTTGACCATGACCATAAAAATCAAGGTATATTGCACTAATATGAATACCGAAATGAGATGCAGCTGCAAAATGTTGGAAGAATATGAAACACTTCCATCTCTTTTAAAAAGTTAATAATGTTTCTGCTTGTCTTCTGACACTCTTAAACAATGTATCTCAATTTGATCCTCAAGAAATATGCTAATCACCAGAAAGCTAACAAGAAGATTGGGTGAAGATAAAACGATATGTGTGGTAACAAACCAGTATGGTTTTAGTACTCCCTACTGCTTACCGGACCTACTTATTTAGGTGGGGCATTGTGCTCTGGTATATTTATTCTTACCTAATAGTAACTATACTGGACCTGACCTAGTTGATGGGCTGTTTGAGAACTCATATAATTGCCCTTGTGACATCAATTGCATAATTGCTGTTTGATAAAGCTAACAGTTTTAATTGGTTCCTTTTGACTTATTAACCAGTTTAAATTTGAACTTGGTTCTGATTTGCTTAGTGCCATGCTAATAACTTTTGAAAATGATGCTCTTCTTTGTGGCATAGATCAACATGGGTCCTTAATATTTATCTTTCATTAATACAGAAGGCTCTGGAAAAGTTTTGTGCTGGCACAAACAATCCCTAATTCATTGTCACCAGCTGTTATCCAACGACCATACCTAATGGATGGTTTCTTACCAAAAGAAACATGAGTTGACTTAGTATTGAGCTCTTTATTAATGTTTTTGAGGGCTCTTGGAGACACTAATATTTTGATTAAATTTGGTTAAACTGATGACTTTGCCCAATTTAATCGTAATTGAATCAGCTTTGGGACTTGAGCCTATATACTATTATCCTTGTAATCTGTTTGGATTGATGTTGACTGCATAATTTCACTTGTCCATCTGCAGTATAACCTGCAGTCTTATGCAAACCTTCAGCTGTACATTTTACTTGAGATAGATTGACAGAGCTAGTCAATATATATCTAATTCTCTTTTTACCTGACTAATCTATTAAACTGTTGTTCTTCCAGGTAGCACCAGACCAGAAATTACCATCTCTGTACCTCCTTGACAGCATAGTCAAGAACATAGGTGGGGAGTACATCCGCCCTTTCACAGCCCGGTTGCCTGAGGTCTTCATTGGTGCGTACAGTCAGGTCCATCCAACCCATTACCCAGCAATGCGTCATCTCTTTAAGACCTGGTCCCAGGTGTTCCCTCCCAGCATTCTCCGAAAAATAGAGGATGCTCTGCATTTCAACTCGTCCATTTCTTCTAGTGTAGCTCAGCAGCAGCAGGTGGTGGGATCTGTCAGACAGGCTCCAGTGGAGTCGCCAGCTGCCTCACCACGGCCGTCTCGCATACATGTGAACCCAAAGTATCTGGAGGCTCCGCACCAGCTCAAGAGTTCTGCTGTGGTATATATTCGTTTTAAACTGATGCCTTACTGGATATCAATGCGAGTGTCTTATGCTTCCTATTTGTGCTTTCCTGTTTAACATTTTATGAGTGTGTTTGGTATTGACTAACAATTGCATATTACAATTCAGTCTATCTAGAGGTTGGATAACTTACAAAAGCTACAGTTACAATAATGTCATCTTATGTTACCTACAAACTATGCAATTCAGTATTATTGTGCATACCATACGTAGGATAGCATAAATCACAATTTAATTAAAAAATGCAAAAGGAAAAAAAGAAGGGGAAAAGAAATCTTAGTTAAGCACTTGTATGGTTCCTATGGTTTCTTTAATATGGCATGATATCCTTTGATACAGTCCTTTCCAAGGTGTTGTATAATCCATAATGTGATAGTCTAATTTATTTCTATTTTTTTTTCTCGCTGCAGAGACATGCTGTGGGACCCACAGACCGTACAAAAACGAGCAACTATGAGGTGGAAGGTCTCGAGCAGCTTGCCCCAGAGAGCCCCAGGAGATGGTCTGCCATGTCACCGAATCATCATGTACAGACTCTCCCCCCTACCCCTCTCATGTTCATGCTGTGTATGCACATACACGAAATATAATACACACACACAAATGCATTAGAGTTCGCCCCTGGTAGTGTGCTTTTTTGTTCCAAATTGCTGCTCTGTTGTGTAATTTTATTTATTTATTTATTTATTTTGGGGGGGGGGGGGGGGGACAGCTTGTAGGATTGGTACAGGATATTGTTATTGATATCAACTAGGGAATACAAACTTGTGTGAATTCTACATACTGGCACATATGCTATTTTTTCTATAATTTTGTTAGTGATACATGCTTTCCTTCAATTATTCAACAAGTATTACTGACCACTTTTGATATAAATATGTTCAGTACCATGATTTTCTGGGCCTATATTTCTTACTGTTCAATAATATATATTTTCTTGTTTTTGTGCTATTTAAGTAAATAAATATTACTTTTTTTATCCTCATTCATGTAGTATGGAGGAGACTATGACCGAGAGGTACTCCCACCAGGAGTAGGGTCAAAGGTTAACATGCATCCAACAGTATTCAGTCAAGATGGACCAGTGACATTTCCTTCTAGAAGGAGCAGCATTTTACCTCCACCAAAGCCTACATCACCAACCAGAATTGGGATTAGACGGTCGAGATCGCCCCCTGCTGATCTATATGCAGATAGGCCATCTACCTCCCACATCTTCAGAAATGGTTATCGAGTCCACAACCCAAACCCACGAGAGCTGATAGATGCCTATGGAGATGACAATAGAAAGATGCAGAGGTTAGAAAATGGGAGAGAATGGAAGAGATCGGAAGAAGAGGAGTTTGTATGGGAAGATATGAGCCCAACATTCTCAGATCGGGTAAGAAGGGACCAAAGAGAGAGGATGGGTTTGTATGGGACTGTGTCGGGCTTGGTTGGTGGTCGTGTCGGGTTGGACCGACCTGATTCGAGGCCAGTCGGACCCAGTTACAGGAGGAGTTGGCCTGCTCAGAGTCGAGTGGGTTCAATTGAGGATCAGGGTTATGTATTAGAAGAGAGAAATCCTGCTACTAGTGTACGTGTACCCGCTCACATATTCTTTTTCTTTTTTTTTTTGGGTGAGTTTAGCTTTTTTTGGTATACTGATAAAGTGTAGATCTAGTCTGTATTCAGCACAACTGGGCCTGACTAATGTCCTGCCTAATGCATAATTATTAAGTTAATTAGAGCTAATTTTGGGTAAATCTGAGGCTTGACTGTGTAATGGAGCTTAACTAGGTTACTTACATTTGGTTATTAATGCTCGAGTTGTGTTAATTTTTGTTATTCGAAAATTAAAATGGGATTCCATGTTCCTGCAGAATTACATTATTGATCTTGTCATCTTTTCATACTAATCGTAATATTAATACATCTTTACATTTGCAGTTTGGGGATAATACAGCATACACGAAATATCAAGGTAGTATTGTGTCTCATAGTAAATCTCTCCCATACCACCACCCAAGCCCAAATCAGGTATCTGAGCCCTCTAAATTACCACCATACTCTACACCAACACTATTGCAAGCAAACCGTGGTGCACCACACCTTGTCCAGCCATCTCATAACCCTGCATTTGTAACCCGAGTCATGCCACCTCCATTAAATGCTTCTCGTAGGTCACCAATAGGTCAACATGAGAACGTACCTGCACCAGCTAACTCCATCCGACCGCTTCCACCCAAACATGACTATATCAGAAGGGCAGCTGGTACCTCCTTAGATACTAACAAGCCGTCTCTTTTTGTACCAAGTGTGTCAACCGGCACAGTGCATGTTCCTGTACCTGTAACTGTGGCAGGCCATGTACCAGGTCAGCAATCAATGCAGAATATACGCGCACAAGGAATCGCTGCAGCACCGGTTGCACCAACGACAGTGCTGCCTCAGTTACTGCAACCACAGTTGCATGCGGGGCTTGTTAATGCTCCTTTGCCTAGAGGCGCTAGTGTGATGCCACCTCTGCCCCCAGGCCCACATCCTTCCTCATCAGCTCCAGTGGGGCCCGCATCTTTACCTAATGGGCCTCCACAGTCCGGTGCTGCCCCTATTTTCTCTGGCCTGCTTAATACACTTATGGCTCAAGGTCTGATTTCTTTAAAGCCGCAACAAGCACCTTCCCAGGTACTGACATGATATAAATTTCAGATAATCTTTTTTGTTTGTGGTGGGAAGCTCTGTCACCTTTGTCTTGACTAATAATATTTTGATCCACATAGGATACATTAAGCTTTGACTTTAACCCAGACCACCTGAAAGTAAGGAATGAGACGTCAATAAATGCATTGTATTCTGATCTACCGAGGCAGTGCACTACTTGTGGGGTACGCTTTCGGTATCAGGAGGAGCATAGTGCACACATGGACTGGCATGTGACCAAAAATCGTGTTGCCCGGAATAGAAAGCAGAAACCATCACGTAAGTGGTATGTAAGCGCCAAGGAGTGGCTGCGTGGGGCTGAGACAATAGGTACAGAAGCATTACCAGTCATACCAGCTGCAGAGACTGAGCAGGAAGAGGAGGTGGAAATGTCTGTACCTGCTGATGAAGACCAGACAGTATGTGCACTATGTGGGGAGCCATTTGAGGACTTCTATAGCGATGAGACTGAGGAATGGATGTACAAAGGGGCTGTTTATATGAATGGTACAGACGGAAGTGGTGCTGGTAATGGTCCCATTGTCCATGCCAAGTGTAGGTCTGAGTCAACTAACGCTTAGAAATGAGCTTAGATGGTGAGTCCACTCATATTTGATTATTGGTACTTGGTATGTTGCATTATATCGCACTGTTAATTATTGGTACTGAGCTCATTGATTTCTTATTGATGGTGCAGGTTAGGTAAGTGAGACCTTTATTTATGAAGGTTATGTAATGTCAGCAGCGGCGCTAGATCTGTAAATTGCTGAGGTACCTTGTTGAGTATCATTGGTACAGCATATAAGTCAATTGTACAGTTATTGCTACTTGGAAAAGAAAATGAAGTTGTCATATCTTTTTTTTTTCCCTTATTTAGAAAACTTAACAGCAGCTCCTACCCCAACTTTGTTTTGGGATCAAAGGCTTTGTTGTTGTTGTTGTAGAAAACTTGACAGCACCTGTCAACTCTTTCCCTCTCTTTCTTTCTGTGACGAGCCCTTTTATATTCACAATAGCCTTTTGTCCACAGAGCCCTTTATTGGAAAGTATTTGTATACAGGGGTAAGAACTTTGTTAGTCTCAATATGCAACTATTCTGTATCTGTTAATGTTTAATAATCAGCCATGTTGTGCAGGTTAGTGGACTACTAATTTTTCAGGGTTTATAGAGTCTGTATTGCAACATGGGCATGTTATTACTGCTGTAAGCAAAATGCAAGATATGAAATATGAGAGCATTATGTTTGTATTGTATTTTTTATCTGTTATAAAAGAAATTCTATATTGTAGGCTTAATTGTGATGGAATCAATTGATGCTAATAAAGATAAATGCCGTAATGTTTTTGGGTATTGCTTTTTTTTTTCTCTTGTTGTGCTTTATTCTATACTTAGCTACTTATTGTACCGTTATTTGATGTTCTTATCGAAATATAAACTGGAATAGTATAGATTAAATTTTTTATGGAAATTATTCTGTCGATTAAATGCACCGACTGAATTTAGAAGCCTTATCCATTCGTTTCAGGGATGCTCTCTCATGTCTCTATCTCCACCGTCTAGTCCTGCCACCGCCTTGTACCCTTTTAGCGGTCTCTTCTTATTCTACTCTCTCATCTTATCCTTTCGTCTAATAGAATTGCATATTAGGAGGAGAGGAGAATAAATACTAATGATATATGATGTTAACGTCGGTAGTTATAATCAGGGATATGTTATAATGATAGTAAATCTATTTGATAATTTGATGATAATCGATCAAACAATTATAAAAAAAAATTGTAAAATTACAGCTACGTAATTTTATTGTACAAATTTGATGCAATTTGAAAATGGATTAATCATCTAGTCCTCAAATTTGTAACTTCCTTGTGTAGATGGATAAAGTACAAGATTTTGGTATGTACAATTTGATCTCCTTGTATATAAAATTCCCAACTATACAATTATCTAAATCAACCAAAAAAAAAAATCAATAACTGAAAATAGCGCTATGATCTTGAATTTAAAAAAAAAAATATGAAAGAATCGCGCAATATGAGAAATTTGCCTTAGTAGAAATATGAGATATTAGTATTCCCTATCTCGACCCTCGAAAAAAGTATTTCCTTTCTCTTTCAAATATTTTCCTTGTGGATTGTGATCCGACGCCTGGCTAGAGAAAGGCGCTCGATTGTGCTTTGTAAACTTTACAATCGTTGAAACATGTGCCCAGGAAGCATAGTTGATGTTGGTATATATTGAACTTGTATTTTTCGTTCTGGTTTGTACTGAACCATCACTGGTGGATATAAGAATTGCTGCAGTTTTAGTTATTGTGTCTCTACTCTTTTGTTTTAAATTAATAAAAAATGATGTCCAGTAGTTTTGTGGCCGATGCTGATTGGTAAATTACAACTCCAATGCACCATCCATTTTGCATTTTGATTCTTTTTGAAGTTCAAATCCAAAATCTAAGTCCCCCGCTATCACCATCACAATTCACAAAGCAAGTTGTTAAAGGCATCCATATATATATTTTGCTGAGCTAAACGTAAGTGAGACTATTATTTTGATCCATGAATTAGGATCATCGTGCTTCATTAACAAAACCTAAGACGCACACTATAAATCTATAACTGAAAAATTTGATATAAAATAACAATGTTATACTTTGCTAATAGAACGATATTACTAGAAAAACAAATTAGCAAGTATATGATATTAAATACTATTCCAGAGGAGATATCCAACTATCTCCAGCTAGCAATATAAGGCCTTGATAATAGGGGGATGTTCGAATAAATGATGGAACTGAATAAAGTGTAACATGCGCTTGCACGCATCTGCCGCCGTGAATTTTTTTAACCGAAATAACCACAACAGAAATTTTAATACAAAACGTTGACTGACCAAATTTGAGAAGTAAACATGTCAGGACGCAGATTTTCTGCGTGGGCTTTGACGAAGCCAGTGGTAATGGCGCGGGTGTATGGGAGCCACTTCCAGTGGCGCGGGAACTATGTGCTATTGAAAAGAAAATAATTAGATGATATCAATTTTGTGGCACAAAGTGACAAAGCACTTCTTCCTTTTGGATAGGTGTGGGAAGAAGGGAAGAAGTGGGAAGAAGTATTGGGAAGTGTGTAACTTTGGCTCCGTTTGGATGTGTTGAGAATAAGGTAGGAAGAAGGAAGAATGGAAGAAATTTATTGGGAAGGGATAAATTTATTGGGAAGTGTGTAACTTTTGTGAAGAGTTTGGATGGTTAGGAATAAATTTATTGAAAAAAATTCCTTATTCCTTATTCCTTCTTCCCACTTCCCACCATCCAAACACAGCCTTTGTGAAGAGTTTGAATTGTTTATAATTTTTTTTTCTTCTTCTTCCTTCTTCTTTTTCTTTCTTCCAACGATCCAAATGCACCCGGTGCTATGGTGACACAGCCAATCAGCGTTGGCATTGGTGCCTTCTCAATGAAACTCTTTTTCCATGCAATTATTAACTGTTCCGTCTCTATGTTTTTTTAATATTATTTTCTGAATGATTAAAGTACTTCATGATTAATCCAGTCATGTGCTAAATTTATAATTAATTTTCCATTTATTGAATTAATATAGAGTGTATTGGTTCAAAAATGAAGATTCATAGGATGATTCAAATACATTTATTTCTCTTTATTTTTGGCTTCATTACTTTATGATAAATTAACTCAAAAATATATACTGCATTTGTAAATATCATTTATATATGAAATAGATTGGTTTGAACAATTGAAATTGTTATCTGCAACCGATCTGATGGGTTTGATTTAAATGTCATTTATGAAATAGACCGGTTTGAACAATTGTAAATATCATTTATGAAATAAATCGGTTTGATTTAATAGAGGATGCAACGATTGGGCCGATGTATCAAAATTTTCTTAATTCTCAATGAATTAAATTTTTTTCTCTGTCAAAATATGGGATTTATAAAGGGCATCCAATGACGTTTTTGCTCAACCAAATTTATTGACCAGTTGATAGATTAGAGTAATGGTTCAACGTTAAAATATTCATTATGGCACCGTTTGGATATAGGAAGAAGGAAGAAGGAAGAAGACCCAAATTTATTATAAACAATCCAAACTCTTCACAAAGTTACACACTTTCCAATACTTCTTTCACTTCTTCCCTTCTTCCCTTCTTCCCACGTCTATCCAAACGGAACCATATATGTATAATGGCAGTAACGAGAATGCATAACTAATATTCAACGGTAAAAATAATATAATGGCCATCAATATTTAATTGCTCCAAGTGAACAACGTTAATCAAAATTAATCAATATTTAAATGCATAACTAATATTTGATTGCCTCCCATGCACCCGCGCCATTATCACTAGCTTTGTTAGTACCCGCGCACAAAACGTCCTGGTATGTTTATTTCTCAAATTTGATTAGTCAAACGTTTTGTATTAAAATTTCTATTCTGGTTATTTCGGTTGAAAAACATCACGGCATCTGCCGCATCCCTGGTCGAGCTCAAAAACAACGGTTACACGCGTTGCAAAAGAGCGCCTCCCTCTATCAATTTGAAATTTGCAAGTTGTAACCAAGCCTGGTAAGTTTGTCTCTATGACTCCATCTCTCTTAGTAAAATGTTTGTTTTGCACCGCCTCTCATGATTTCGTTATTTTCTATTTCTTAATCTTAAAACTTTTTAGAGTTTGCTTTGCTTTTCTATTTCGTATTTCTCAGGAATTATTAGATGGCACTTGAAATTTTTACGGTAGATACTAGATACACCCTGATCATACACGTTTTTTTGTAAAATTTTCACAATTTTTAGACATCAGGATTAATTATAACAAATTTTTAAAGTCAGTCAGGAAATAAATTCTAGGAAGCCGTATCAACAAATCTTTTTGAGGTCTTATGGCCCAAAACACAACACTAACGAAGAGACATAAAAGTTTCCTCTAAAAATTACAGTAATCGTCTCCAGATGCCTATTTTTAGATGTAAGATTTTGAAATCCTAATTCCAAACATTGAATAAATGAAAATTCAAAAACTGACGGGAGGTCTGTTCTCAAACAAAGTAACTTCCATGCCAAATCTCAAAGGAGACAATGAGCATTTTTAGGAAAACCAAATAAAGGTCAAGTTCACCATGTTTGTGAAATTAATTTAGTTTTGTAAACTCCATTCTTCATACCAGTGCAATGTGTAATTTCGCGAACTGTTTGTGATTAGTGTAACAGTACCAGTTTTGTGTGTATATTGACATAGCTGCCTCATGATTTCGAAAAAAGTATGTATCCTTTACCAGTTTAACTTTGTTCGTGTAGGGTGAAATATACCAATAAACATACCAAAAATAATTTCCAAACACAACAATGCTTGAACTTAATTGAGTTATTTGGCTTTGATGATGATTAATTGAGTGAAAACTAACTCAATTGGTTTGTTCATACATTGTAACAGTATCAGCGATTCTGGTATGGTCATAATGATGGGCTGGCGATCACAAGCCTTGGTCAGAAGGAAAGAAGGAGCTGACAGGTTGTTAGATGTATTTCTCCATATTGGCTTTTATGCGCTTTCTGTTTTTGGTTCTGGCAGGGCTTGCCGGTGGCACCGGCTGGGCCTGGTAGGGAGCTGTCATTGACCAAATACTCTGATTGGGTTAGGTGACTTGGCTACTCTCAAAATTCTATTTACATTAGTTTTCCTAAAAACATTATGTTGACTTGATAGAATGTAAACATCCTTGAATCCCCTTCCATGATGAGAAATATCACTCATGGAACCTGTAAAAATAATATATATCTATCTCTATTCTCATTTAGGAATAGTTGTGCATTATTTGCAACATGTAAATAGGTCTTTTGAGATAATGATGAGGGTCACTCCCAACTTTAAGCATCCACAAGGATCACCCCGCCGGGTTGGGAATCAATCCATGACTGCCAATAACAAAGGTATTAATTCCAGTAAATTAATGATCTTAGGTTTATGGTATTTTGACATATTTTGAGAAATAACAAACTAATTACTAAGATTTCGGGAAGGAAGATTGCTTAAGATACTGATAAAGGGAACTTGCTCTGTCATATAGTTTGAAGAACCCAAATCTGTGTACTTGCGTGCTTCACATGATTCTAAATTATTGGACCACCCTCCTCCCTACATCTTTCAACCCACAAGACATAGCAAGATGAATTAAAAATAAGTATCAGTTCGTTGTTACTCGCAGGTGAATAGTGAGTACTTAATTTCTCTGAAACAATGCAGGAGAAAACATTTTGGTCGCCAAACTATCAATTTAGATCAATATGAGGTCCCAGAAATATAAAAAAACTGCTGCATATTTCAATAAATCATTTGAATTTTTTACCTAATAGGGCTTCCATCTTATACTACCTATTACTTAATAATGTTCTACAGTACGTCAGAGACCTGAATACCTGATAAGTAGCATAATAGGTTTGTAGTTAAAAAATAAGATGTGGACAAAGTATTTCAGTCCAATACATGTTCAGCTTATAAGCATGGAGTTTTTATTGAACCAACGTTGAAAGTATTCAGGGTCCAAGGTATAGTCTCTTTTGGATATGGAAGAAATAAAGCAATGTGACTCGAAGATTGGTATCATTCTCTATTTCTTCATTTCTTTTATATCTATGTAGTACTGGTCCAGTATAATTACCAGTAAAAGGCAAACAAGCTAGCAGAAAGAAGTATTTTATTATTTTGTATTTTATTTAGGTTGGCTCTTTCTTTTGACTGGATATTTTATTTTTGAACTTAGTATTAAAGTTTTAGTGCAAGTAATCAGCTGAGGAGACCTTGAGGAAATTAATCTCTCATGAAGAAGTGTTGTGTGAATATATAGAATATGAAATCGTTTTGGATTGGCTCCTGTTTGGTGTTGGTTGATTTGTATTTATACAACTCTTTCTTCATAAAAATTCTAAATTTTGCGGTAGATTGTTGTTAAAAAAAATTATTTGTTCTTTCTATTCTACTTTTATAGAAAAACTGTGCTAGCGCCTACAATGCAAGAAAGGTGAATGATTGACCTATCCCAGAACAAGCACTCAAGGAACACTTGCTTTTGGTATTCCTATTTTAATAAGACCATTCAACATAACAAGAAACATGAGTACTTTACTACTTTATCCTACTCAAATTAAATAGAGCAATGTGAACTTGCAATGGATGGGAACGTCCCATATTCAGATTAATGGCATTCAACTTCTTCCTTAACAAATAACAACCATGGACGAGAAGTTCAAAGAGGCAATACAATAGGTTAATGCCAATTTAGCTTCTCAAATAAGATGATAGCAAAAGGCAACATTAGTAATTTTACTATATGGTAGATGCAATGGTACCGTTTAAATGATTTTATGGTATAGTTAAAATTATGTCCTCCATTATTCTGTGAACTCAACCTGTATAAATTTTGATTAGACAACAAAGGAGTAATTACTTGCATTATCATGATCACGTTGTGTGTGACCGCTTGCTTATTGTTAATACCTATAAATTTTGTGGCTAAACTTTTTTAAGTTTAACCCCAAAAGTTATAATAATAAATGATGATGATGATGATATATGTCGCGGCAACGCGGCGACATTTAAATGTTGTTTATTGTGATGAAATGACTTAGAAAGATTCCAAAAACGATTGAAATGCTTATATATTACTCAAAATTGCATTATTTGCCTTTATATGAGTAATTAATATGTATAATCCAATCTTTTTGAATAAAAGAAGGTACGAATCATATTCTAGATAGTATAAAGAGTTTAAACGTTGATTATTACGAAGAAATGACTTAGAATCAATCCATAAACGATTGAAATGCTCAAATGATACACATAATTGCATTATTTGGACGTTATATGCGTAATTACTATGTATAATCCAATATGTTTGAATAAATAAGATATGAATCTAATTCTAGATAGAAATAGAGTTTAAATGTATATTAGTGAGTTGAAATGACATAGAATGAATCCAGAAACAATTGAAATGCTCAAATGATACTCAGAATTGCATTTTTTTTCCCATTTTATATGCATAATTGATGTGTATAATAAAATATTTTTGAATAAAAATATATGAATCATATTGTAGACAGTATAAAGAGTTTAAAATATATATTATTATGTTGAAGTAACTTAAAATGTATCTAGAAACGATTGAAATGCTCAAATGATACTCAGAATTGCATTATTTGCAATTTATATGGGTAATTACTATGTATAATCCAATCTTTTTGAATAAATAAGACATGAATCATATTATATACAGTATAAAGAGTTTAAATATAGATTATGGCGATGAAATGACTTAGAATGAAACCAGAAACGATTGAAATGCTCAAAAGTGTTTAAATAACGTATGAATCATATTCTATACGTTATAAAGTGTTTAAATATATATTATTGTTATGAAATGAATTAGAATGAATCCAGAAACGAATGAAATGTTTAAATGATGCTGAGAATTGCATTATTTGTACTTTATATGCATAATTACCCTATATAATCCAATATTTTTGTATAAATAATATTTGAATCATATTCTAGACAGAATAAAAAGTTTAAATGTAGATTATTTTGAAGAAATGACTTAGAATTAATCCAGAAACGATTGAAATGCTCAAATGATGCTCAGAATTGCATTATTTGCAGTTTATGTGTAATTACCATGTATAATCCAATATTTTTTAATAAATAAAATATGAATCGTATTCCAGACAGTATAAAGATTTTAAATATAGATTACAGTGATGAAATGACTTTGATTGAATCCAGAAACGATTGAATTACTCAAATGATGCTCAGAATTTGCATTATTAACAATTTATATGATTAATTACCATGTGTAAATCTTTTTGAATAAATAATTATGAATAATATTCTAAACAGAACAAAGAGTTTAAATGTAGACAGAACAAAGAGTTTATATGCATAATTAGCAAGTATAATCCAATCTTTTTCAATAATAACATATGAATCATATTCTAGACATAATAAAGAGTTTAAATGTAGATTACAAATGATTCTCAGAATTGCATTATTTGCACCTTATATGCATAATTATCATGTTTAATCCAATCGTTTTGAATAAATAACCAATGAATCATATTCTAGATAGTATAAAGAGTTCAAATGTAGATTATTACGATGAAATGACTTAGAATGAATAAATAAACGATAGAAATGCTCAAATGATGCTCAGAATTGCAGTATTTGCAGTTTATATGCGTAATTATCCTGTATAATCCAATTTTTTTGAATAAATAACATATGAATCATATTCTGGACAGTATAAAGAGTTTAAAAGTAGATTATTCTGATAAAATGACTTAGAATAAATCCAGAAGCGATTGAAATGCCCAAATGATTCTCAGAATTGCATTATTTGCAGTTTATATGCGCACTTACCATATATATTCCAATCGTTTTGAATGAATAACATATGAATCATATTCTAGAACAGTATAGAGAGTTAAATGTAGATTATTGTGATGAAATGACATAGAATGAATACAGAAACGATAGAAATGCTCAGAATTTGCATTATTAGCAATTTATATGCGTAATTACCATGTGCAATCAAATCTTTTTCAATAAATAACATATGAATCATATTATAGAAAGAATAAAGAGTTCAAATGTAGATTATTGTGATGAAATTACTTCAAATTAATCCAGAAATTATTGAAATGCTCATATCATGCTAAGAATAGCATTATTTCCACTATATATGCGTAATTACCTTGTATAATCCAATCTTTTTGAATAAACAACATATGAATCATATTCTATACATTATAAAGGATTCAAATGTTTTTTACTGTGATAAATGACTTTGAATGAATCCAGAAACGATTGAAATGCTCAAATGATGGTCATAATTGCACTGTTTGCAGTTTATATGTTTAATTACCTTGTATAATCCTTTTTTTTAATAAATAACATATGAATCATATTCTAGACAGTATAAATAATTTAAATATAGATTATTGTGATAAAATGACTTATCATGAATTCAGAAATGATTGAAATGCTCAAATGATGCTTAGAATTGCATTGTTTGCAGTTTATACACGTAATTACCTTGTATAATCCAATCTTTTTGAATAAATAACATATGAATCATATTCTTTACATTATAAAGAGTTTAAGTGTAGATTATTATTATGAAATGACTTAAAATTAAAATGAAACCAAAAGCGGCTGAAGTGCTTTAATGATGCTTAGAGTTGCATTGTTTGCAATATATATGCATTATTACTATAGGTAATCCAATCTTTTTGAAAAAACATATTATATGAGTCATATTCTAAACAGTATAAAGAGTTTAAATGTAGATTATTGTTCTGAAATGACTTAGAATGAATCTAGGAACGGTTGAAATGCTCAAATGATGCTCAGAATTGCGTTATTTGCATTTTATATGCGTAATTACCATGTATAATGTAATCTTTTTGAATAAAGAACATATGAATCATATTCTAGACACTAGAAAGAGTTTAAAAGTAGATTATTGTGATGGAATAACTTAGAATGAATCCAGAAACGATTAAAATATACAAATGATGCTTAGAATTGCATTATTTTTACTTTATAAGCATCATTACCATGCATAATCCAGAATTTTTATAAAAATAATATTCGAATCATATTCTAGATAGAATAAAGAGTTTAAATATAGAATATTGTGATGAAATGACTTAGAATGAATTAAGAAACGATTGAAATATTCAAATGATGTACGGAATTGTATTATTTATACAGGGGAGAATAAGTTTATAATCTTGATAGTTTAAAAGGACAGGATTATACATGACAATTATGCACATAAATTGCAAATAATGAGCGTTCTGGACAGAATTGGAGAATTTCAAGCAATTGTGCATTATTTCAAGTCATTTGATCACTATAATCTATATTTAAGCTCTTTTTACAGCAGATAATAGGTTTATATTCTTAAAAATTCAAAAGTATTGGATCATACATGACAATTACGCACATAAAGTGCAAATAAAGCGCATTCTTGAAATCATTGGAGAATTTCGAATGATTGTGCATTCATTTCAAATCATTGGATCATTATAATCTATATTTAAGCTTTTTATACTATGGACAATAAGTTTATAATATTAAAAATTCAAAGAATTGGATTATACATGGCAATTGCGAACATAAATTGCTAATAATGAGAGTTCTGGAAAGAATTGGAGAATTTTATTCGATTGTGCATTATTTCAAATCCTTTGATCACTATAACATATATTTAAGCTCTTTGTACAGTGGATAATAAATTTATAATACTAAAAATTCAAAAATATTGGGTTATACATGACAATTATGAGCATAAAGTGCAAATAATGAGCGTTCTGGACAGAAATGGAGCATTACACGCGATTAGGCATTCATTTCAAGTCATTTGATCACTATAATCTATATTAAAGATCTTTAAACAGTGGAGAATAACTTTATAATCTTAAAGTTTCTAAAGTATTGGATTATACAAGGCAATTATGCACATAAATTGAAAATAATGAGCGTTCTGAACAGAATTGGAGCATTTCACGTGATTGTGCATTCATTTCAAGTCATTTGAGCACTATACTCTATATTTATGCTCTTTATACAGTGGAGAGTAAGTTTATAATCTTAATAGTTCTAGAGGAATGGATTATAAATGGCAATTACGCACCTATATTGCAAATAATGTGCGTTATGGACAGAATTGGAGAACTTCAAGCGATTGTGCATTCATTTGAAGTAATTTGATCACTGTAATCTATATTTAAGTTCTTTAAACAGTGGAGAATAAGTTTATAATCTTAAAAATTCAAAAGAATTGGATTATACATGACAATTACGCACACAAATTGCAAGAAATAATGTGCGTTCTGGACAGAATTGGAGCATTTCACACGATTGTGGATTCATTTTAAGTAATTCGATCACCATAATCTATATTTAAGCTCTTTATACAGTGGAGAATTAGTTTATGATCTTAAAAATTCAATAGGATTAAATTATACATGGCAATTACGCACATTAAGTGCAAATAATGTGCGTTCTGGACAGAAGTGGAGAATTTTGAAGCGTTTGTGCAGTCATTTCTTGTCATTTGATTGCAATAATCAATATTTTAGCTCTTTATACAGCGTAAAATGAGTTTATGTTCTGAAACATTTGAATGGATTGGATTATACATAGCAATTACGCTCATATAGTGCAAAATAGTGTGCGGTCTGGACAGAATTGAAGAATTTCGAGCGATTGTGCATTCATTTCCAGTCATTTGATCACTATAATCTATATTTAAGCTCTTTAAACAGTGGAGAATATGTTTATAATCTTAAAAATTCAAAAGGATTGCAGTATACATGACAATTACGCACAGAAAGTGCAAATAATGAGCGTTCTGGACAGAATTGGACAATTTCACGCAATTGGGCATTTATTTCATGTCATTTGATCACAATAATCTATATTTAAGATCTTTATACTGTGGACAATAAGTTTATAATATTAAAAATACAAAAAGATTGAATTATACATGGCAATCAAAAACATAAATTGCTAGTAATGAGAGTTCTGGAAAGAATTGGAGAATTTTAAGCAATTGTGTATTCTTTTCAAGTCATTTGATCACTATAATTTATATTTAAGTTCCTTATACAGTGGAAAATAAATTTATAATCTTAAAAATTTAAAAGAATTGGATTACACAAGGAAATTACGCACAGAAAGTGCAAATAATGATTTTGGACAGAATTGGATCTTTTCAAATGATTTTGCATTCATTTGAAGTCATTTGATCTCCATGATCTATATTTAAGCTCTTCATACAGTGTAGAATGAGTTTAAGATCCTAAAAATTCAAAAGGATAGGATTATACATGGCAATTACGCTCATATAGTACATAAAATGTGCGTTCTGGACAGAATTGGAGAATTTAAGCAATTGTGCATTCATTTCAATTTGTTTGATCGCTATAATCTATATTTAAATTCGTTATACAGAATAAAAAAGTTTATAATCTTGAAAATTAACAAAATTGGATTATACGAGTGAATTACGCACATAAATTGCAAATAATGATCGTTCTGGACAGAATTGGAGCATTTCACGCGATTGTGCATTTATTTAAAGTCATTCAATCACAACAATCCATATTTAAGCTCTACATAAAGCGTAGAATGAGTTTATGATCCTAAAAACTCAAAACGATAGGATTATACAAAGCAATCATGAGCATAAAATGCAAATAATGAGATTTCTGGACAGAATTGTAGAATTTCAAGCGATTGTGCATTCATTTCAAGTCATTTGATCACTATAATCTATATTTAAAATCGTTTACAGTGGAGAATAAGTTTATAAACTTGAATATTCAAAAGGATTGGATTATACAAGGCAATTACGCACATAAATTGCAAATAATGATCGTTCTGGTCAGAATTGGAGCATTTTCATGCGATTGTGTATTTATTTTAAGTCATTCAATGACACTAATCGATATTTAAACACTTCATACAGTGCAGAATGAGTTTATGATCCTAAAATTCAAAATTATTGGGTTATACATGGCAATTACGCTCATATAGTGCATATAATGTGCGTTCTGAACAGAATTGGAGAATTTCAAGCGAATGTGCATTCATTTCAGGTCATTTGTTCACTATAATCTATATTTAAGCTCTTTCAACAGTGGAAAAAAGTTCATAATATTAAATATTCAAAAAGATTGGATTATACATGTCAATTACGCACATAAAGTGCAAATAATGAACGTTCTGGACAGAATTGGATAATTTCACGCGATTATGCTTTCATAAAAAATCATTTGATAACAATAATCCATATTTAAGCTTTTTATACAGTGGAGAGTAAGTTTATAATATTAAAAAGTAAAAAGAATTGGATTATACATGGTAATTGCGCACATAAATTGCAAATAATGAGCGTTCTGAAAAGGATTGGAGAATTTTAAGTAATTGTGCATTAATTTCAAATCATTTGATCACGATAATCTATATTTAAACTCGTTATACAGTGAAGAATAAGTTTATAATCTTGAAAATTCAAAAGGATTGGATTATACAAGTCAATTACGCACATAAATTGCAAATAGTGATCGTTCTGGACAGAATTGGAGTATTCACGCGATTGTGCATTCATTTTAAGTCATTCAATCACAATAATCTGTATTTAAGCTCTTCAGACAGTGGAGAATGATTTTATGATCCTAAAAATTCAAAATGATAGGGTTATACATGCCAATTACGCTCATATAGTGCATATAATGTGCGTTCTGGACAGAATTGGGGAATTACAAGCGATTGTTCATTCATATCAGGTCATTTGATAAATATAATCTATATTTAAGATCTTTATACAGTGGAGAGTAAGTTTATAATCTAAATTTCAAAAGGATTGGACATGGCAATCAAGCACATAAAGTGCAAGTATACACGACAATTACGCACAGAAAGTGCAAATAATGAGCGTTCTGGACAGAATTGGACAATTTCACGCGATTGGGCATTTATTTCAAGTTATTTGATCACAATAATCTATATTTAAGCTCTTTACACAGTGGACAATAAGTTTATAATATTAAAAATACAAAAGGATTGGATTACACAAGGAAATTACGCACATAAAGTGCAAATAATGAGCATTCTGGACAGAATTGGATCTTTTCAAGCGATTTTGCATTCATTTCAAGTCATTTGATCTCCATGATCTATATTTAAGCTCTTCATACAGTGTAGAATGAGTTTAAGATCCTAAAAATTCAAAAGGATAGGATTATACATGGCAATTATGCTCATATAGTGCATATAATGTGCGTTCTGGAAAGAATTTGACAATTTCACGCGATTGGGCATTTATTTCAAGTTATTTGATCACAATAATCTATATTTAAGCTCTTTATACAGTGGACAATAAGTTTATAATATTAAAAATACAAAAGGATTGGATTACACAAGGAAATTACGCACAGAAAGTGCAAATAATGAGCATTCTGGACAAAATTGGATCTTTTCAATCGATTTTGCATTCATTTCAAGTCATTTGATCTCCATGATCTATATTTAAGCTCTTCATACAGTGTAGAATGAGTTTAAGATCCTAAAAATTCAAAAGGATAGGATTATACATGGCAATTATGCTCATATAGTGCATATAATGTGCATTTTGGAAAGAATTGGAGAATTTCAAGCAATTGTGCATTCATTTCAATTTGTTTGATCGCTATAATCTATATTTAAATTCATTATACAGTATAAAAAGTTTATAATCTTGAAATTCACAAAAATTGGATTATACAAGGGAATTACGCACGTAAATTGCAAATAATGATCGTTCTGGACAGAATTGGAGAATTTCACGCGATTGTGCATTTATTTCAAGTCATTCAATCACAACAATCCATATTTAAGCTCTACATAAAGCGGAGGATGAGTTTATGATCCTAAAAACTCAAAACGATAGGATTATACAAAGCAATCATGAGCATAAAGTGCAAATAATGAGATTTCTGGACAGAATTGTAGAATTTCAAGCGATTGTGCATTCATTTCAAGTCATTTGATCTCTATAATCTATATTTAAACTCGTTTACAGTGGAGAATAAGTTTATAAACTTGAATATTCAAAAGGATTGGATTATACAAGGCAATTACGCACATAAAGTGCAAATAATGATCATTCTGGTCAGAATTGGAGCATTTTCATGCGATTGTGCAATCATTTCTAGTCATTCAATGACAATAATCTATAATTAAACACTTCATACGAGGAGAATGAGTTTATGATCCTTAAAATTCAAAATTATTGGATTATACATGGCAATTACGCTCATATAGTTCATATAATGTGCGTTCTGGACAGAATTGGAGAGTTACAAGCGAATGTGCATTCATTTCAGGTCATTTGATCACTCTAATCTATATTTAAGCTCTTTCAACAGTGGAAAAGATGTTCATAATATTAAATATTCAAAAAGATTGGATTATACATGTCAATTAGGCACATAAAGTGCAAATAATGATCGTTCTGGACAGAATTGGAGAATTTCAAGCGATTGTGCATTCATAAAAAATCATTTGATAACAATAATCCATATTTAAGCTTTTTATACAGTGGAGAGTAACTTTATAATATTAAAAAGTAAAAAGAATTGGATTATACATGGTAATTGCGCACATAAATTGCAAATAATGAGCGTTCTGAACAGAATTGGAGAATTTCAAGTAATTGTGCATTAATTTCAAATCATTTGATCACGATAATCTATATTTAAACTCGATATACAGTGAAGAATAAGTTTATAATCTTGAAAATTCAAAAGGGTTGGATTATACAAGTCATTTACGCACATAAATTGAAAATTGTGATCGTTCTGGACAGAATTGGAGTATTCACGCGATTGTGCATTCATTTCAAGTAATTCAATCACAATAATCTGTATTTAAGCTCTTCAGACAGTGGAGAATCATTTTATGATCCTAAAAATTCAAAATGATAGTATTATACATGGCAATTACGATCATATAGTGCATATAATGTGCGTTCTGGACAGAATTGGGGAATTACAAGCGATTATGGATTCATATCAAGTCATTTGATAATATAATCTATATTTAAGATCTTTATACAGTGGAGAGTTTGTTTATAATCTTAAAATTTCAAAAGGATTGGACATGGCAATCATGCACATAAAGTGCAAATATTGTGTGTTTTGGATAGAATTGGAGAATTTCAAACGATTGTGCGTTTATTTCTTGTCATTTGATCACTATAATCTACATTTGAGTTCTTTATACAGTGGAGAATATGTTTATAATATTGATAGTTTAAAAGGACTGGATTATACATGACAATTACGAACATAAATTGCAAATAATGAGCGTACTGGACAGAATTGGAGAATTTCAAGCAATTGTGTATTCATTTCAAGACATTTGAGCACTATATTCTATATTTAAGCTCTTTATACAGTGGAGAGTAATTTTATAATCTTAATAGTTCTAAAGGATTGGATTATAAATGGTAATTACACACAAATATGGCAAATAATGTGTGTTATGGACAGAATTGGAGAACTTCAAGCGATCGTGCATTCATTTGAAGTAATTTGATCACTATAATCGATATTTAAGTTCTTTAAACAGTGGAGAATAAGTTAATAATCTTAAAAATTCAAAAAAATTGGATTATACATGGCAATTACGCACACAAATTGGAAAAAATAATGTACGTTCTGGACAGAATTGGAGCATTTCACACGATTGTGGATTCATTTTAAGTAATTCGATCTCCATAATCTATATTTAAGCTCTTTATACAGTGGAGAATTAGTTTATGATCTTAAAAATTCAATAGGATTAAATTATACATGGCAATTACCCACATTAAGAGCAAATAATGTGTGTTCTGGACAGAATTGGAGAATTTTGAAACATTTGTGCAGTCATTTCTTGTCATTTGATTGCAATAATCTATATTTTAGCTCTTTATACAGTGGAGAATGAGTTTATGTTCTGAAACATTTGAATGGATTGGATTATACATAGCAATTACGCTCATATAGTGCAAAATAGTGTGCGGTCTGGACAGAATTGGACAATGTCGAGCGATTGTGATTTCATTTCAAGTCATTTGATCACTGTAATCTATATTTAAGCTCTTTAAACAGTGGAGGATATGTTTATAATCTTAAAAATCCAAAGGATTGGATTATACACGACAATTACGCACAGAAAGTGCAAATAATGAGCGTTCTGGACAGAATTGGACAATTTCACGCGATTGGGCTTTTATTTCAAGTTATTTGATCACAATAATCTATATTTAAGCTCTTTATACAGTGGACAATAAGTTTATAATATTAAAAATACAAAACGATTGGATTATACATGACAATCACGAACATAAACTGCTAATAATGAGAGTTCTGGAAAGAATTGGAGAATTTTAAGCAATTGTGTATTCTTTTCAAGTCATCTGATCACTATAATTTATATTTAAGTTTCTTATACAGTTAAGAATAAATTTATAAGCATAAAAATTCAAAAGAATTGGATTACACAAGGAAATTACGCACAGAAAGTGCAAATAATGAGTATTCTGGACAGAATTGGATCTTTTCACGCGATTGTGCATTCATTTCAAGTCATTCAATCACAATAATCTGTATTTAAGCTCTTCAGACAGTGGAGAATGATTTTATGATCCAAAAAATTAAAAATGATAAGATTATACATGGCAATTACGCTCATATAGTGCATATAATGTGCGTTCTGGACAGATTTGGAGAATTTCAAGTAATTGTGCATTCATTTCAGGTCAATTGATAAATATAATCTATATTTAAGATCTTTATACAGTGGAGAGTAAGTTTATAATCTTAAAATTTCAAAAGGATTGGACATGGCAATCATGCACATAAAGTGCAAGTATTGTGTGTTCTGGATATAATTGGAGAATTTCAAACGATTGTGTGTTCATTTCATGTCATTTGATCACTATAATCTTCATTTAAGTTCTTTATACAGTGGAGAATAAGTTTATAATCTTGATAGTTTAAAAGAACTGGATTATACATGACAATTACGCACATAAATTTTAAATAATGAGCGTTCTGGACAGAATTGGAGAATTTCAAGCAATTGTGCATTATTTCAAGTCATTTGATCACTATAATCTATATTTAAGCTCTTTTTACAGCAGATTATAGGTTTATAATCTTAAAAATTTAAAAGTATTGGATCATACATGGCAATTACGCACATATAGTGCAAATAATGCGCATTCTTGAAATCATTGGAGAATTTCGAACGATTGTGCATTCATTTCAAATCATTGGATCAGTATAATCTATATTTAATCTTTTTATACTGTGGACAATAAGTTTATAATATTAAAAATTCAAAAGGATTGGATTATACATGGTAATAACGAACATATATAGCTAATAATGAGAGTTCTGAAAAGAATTGGAGAATTTTATTCGATTGTGCATTATTTCAAATCATTTGATCACTATAACATATATATAAGCTCTTTTTACATCGGATAATAAATTTATAATCTTAAAAATTCAAAAATATTAGATTATACATGGCAATTATGGGCATAAAGTGCAAATAATGAGCTTTCTGGACAGAATTGGAGCATTACACGCGATTATGCATTCATTTCAAGTCATTTGATCACTATAATCTATATTTAAGATCTTTAAACAGTGGTGAATAACTTTATAATCTTAAAGTTTCTAAAGTATTGGATTATACAAGGCAATTATGCACATAAATTGAAAATAATGAGCGTTCTGAACTGAATTGGAGCATTTCACGTGATTGTGCATTCATTTCAGGTCATTTGAGCACTATAATCTATATTTAAGCTCTTCATACAGTGGACAGTAAGTTTATAGTCTTAATAGTTCTAAAGGAATGGATTATAAATGGCAATTACGCACCTATATTGCAAATAATGTGCGTTATGGACAGAATTGGAGAACTTCAAGCGATTGTGCATTCATTTGAAGTAATTTGAGCACTATAATTTATATTTAAGTTCTTTAAACAGTGAAAAATAAGTTTATAATCTTAAAAATTCAAAAGAATTGGATTATACAATGCAATTATGCACACAAATTGCAAAAAATAATGTGCGTTCTGGACAGAATTGGAGCAAATTCACACGATTGTGGATTCATTTTAAGTAATTCGATCACCATAATCTTTATTTAAGCTCTTTATACAGTGGAGAATTAGTTTATGATCTTAAAAATTCAATAGGATTAAATTATACTTGGCAATTACGCACATTAATTGTAAATAATGTGCGTTCTGGACAGAATCGGAGAATTTTGAAGCGTTTGTGCAGTCATTTCTTGTCATTGATTGCAATAATTATATTTTAGATCTTTATACAGTGGGGAATGAGTTTATGTTCTGAAACATTTGAATGGATTGGATTATACAAAGGAATTACGCTCATATTGTGCAAAATAGTGTGCGTTCTGGAGAGAATTGGAGAATTTCGAGCGATTGTGCATTCATTATAAGACATTTGATCACTATAATCTATATTTAAGCTCTTTAAACAGTGGAGAATATGTTTATAATCTTAAAAATTCAAAAGATTGGATTATACAAGTCAATTACGCACATAAAATGCAAATAATGATCGTTCTGGACAGAATTGGAGAATTTCACGCGATTGTGCATACATAAAAAAAACATTTGATAACAATAATCCATATTTAAGTTTTTTATATAGTGGAGAGTAAGTTTATAATATTAAAAAGTCAAAAGAATTGGATTATACATGGTAATTGCACACATAAATTGCAAATAATGAGCGTTGTGAACAGAATTGGAGAATTTCAAGTAATTGTGCATTAATTTCAAATCATTTGATCAAGCTAATCTATATTTAAACTCGTTATCCAGGGAAGAATGATTTTATGATCCAAAAAATTCAAAAGGATAGGATTATACATGGCAATTACGCTCATATAGTGCATATAATGTGCGTTCTGGACAGAATTGGAGAATTTCAAGCAATTGTGCATTCATTTCAATTTATTTGATCACTATATTCTATATTTAAATTCGTTATACAGTATAAAAAAGTTTATAATCTTGAAAATTCACAAAAATTGGATTATACAAGGGAATTACGCACATAAATTGCAAATAATGATCATTCTGGACAGAATTGGAGCATTTCACGCGATTGTGCATTTATTTCCAGTCATTCAATCACAACAATCCATATTTAAGCTCTACATAAAGCGGAGAATGAGTTTATGATCCTAAAAACTCAAAACGATAGGATTATACATAGCAATTTTTTTTTAGATAACCTGGAAAGTGGCTAACCAGGGAGATTGTACATAGCAATTATGAGCATAAAATGCAAATAATGAGATATCTGGATAAAATTGTAGAATTTCAAGCGGTTGTGCATTCATTTCAAGTCATTTGATCACTATAATCTATATTTAAACTCGTTTACAGTGGAGAATAAGTTTGTAAACTTGAAAATTTAAAAGGATTGGATTATACAAGGCAATTACGCACATAAAGTGCAAATAATGATCGTTCTGGTCAGAATTGGAGCATTTTCATGCGATTGTGTATTCATTTCTAGTCATTCAATGACAATAATCTATATTTAAACACTTCATACAGTGGAGAATGAGTTTATGATCCTAAAATTTCAAAATTATTAGATTATACATGGCAATTACGCTCAAATAGTGCATATACTGTGCGTTCTGGACAGAATTGGAGAATTACAAGCGAATGTGCATTCATTTCAGGTCATTTGATCACTATAATCTATATTTAAACTCTTTCAACAGTGAAAAAAAAGTTCATAATATTAAATATTCAAAAGGATTGGATTATACAAGTCAATTACGCACATAAAGTGCAAATAATGATCGTTCTGGACAGAATTGGAACATTTCACGCGATTGTGCATTCATAAAAAATCATTTGATAACAATAATCCATATTTAAGCTTTTTATACAGTGGAGAGTAACTTTATAATATTAAAAAGTCAAAAGAATTGGATTATACATGGTAATTGCACATATAAATTGCGAATAATGAGCGTTCTGAACAGAATTGGTGAATTTCAAGTATTTGTGCATTAATTTCAAATTATTTGATCATGATAATCTATATTTAAACTCATTATACAGTGAAGAATATGTTTATAATCTTTAAAATTCAAAAAGATTGGATTATAAAAGTCAATTACGCACATAAATTGCAAATAGTGATCGTTCTGGACAGATTTGGAGTATTTCACGCGATTGGGCATTCATTTCAAGTCATTCAATCACAATAATCTGTATTTAAGCTCTTCATACAATGGAGAATGATTTTATGATCCTAAAAATTCAAAATGATAGGATTATACATGGCAATTACGCTCATATAGTGCAAAGAAAGTGCGTTCTGTACAGAATTGGGGAATTACAAGCGATTGTGCATTCATATCTGGTCATTTGATAAATATAATCTATATTTAAGATCTTTATACAGTGGAGAGTAAGTTTATAATCTTAAAATTTCAACAAGGATTGGACAAGGCAATCATGCACATAAAGTGCAAGTATTGTGTGTTCTGGATAGAATTGGAGAATTTCAAACGATTGTGCGTTCATTTCATGTCATTTGATCACTATAATCTTCATTTAAGTTCTTTATACAGTGGAGAATAAGTTTATAATCTTGATAGTTTAAAAGGACTGGATTATACATGACAATTACGCACATAAATTTTAAATAATGAGCGTTCTGGACAGAATTGGATAATTTCAAGTAATTGTGCATTATTTCAAGTCATTTGATCACTATAATCTATATTTAAGCTCTTTTTACAGCAGATAATAGGTTTATAATCTTAAAAATTTAAAAGTATTGGATCATACATGACAATTACGCACATATAGTGCAAATAATGCGCATTCTTGAAATCATTGGAGAATTTGGAACGATTGTGCATTCATTTCAAATCATTGGATCATTATAATCTATATTTAAGCTTTTTATACTGTGGACAATAAGTTTATAATATTAAAAATTCAAAAGGATTGGATTATACATGGCAAAATTACAAACATAAATTGCTAATAATGAGAGTTCTGGAAAGAATTGGAGAATTTCATTCGATTGTGCATTATTTCAAATCATTTGATCACTATAACATATATTTAAGCTCTTTGTACAGTGGATAATAAATTTATAATCTAAAAAATTCATAAAGATTGGATTATACATGACAATTATGAGCATAAAGTGCAAATAATGAGCGTTCTGGACAGAATTGGAGCATTACACGCGATTATGCATTCATTTCAAGTTATTTGATCGCTATAATCCAATATTTTTGAATAAATAACATATCAATCAAATTCTAGATAGTATAAAGATTGTAAATGTAGATTATTGAGATGAAATGGCTTAGAATGAATCCAGAAACGATAGAAATGCTAAAATGATGCTCAGAATTGTATTATTTGTATTTTATATGCGTAATTACCATGTATAATCCATTCTTTCTAAATAAATAATATATGAATCATATTATAGACATTATAAAGAGTTTAAATGTAGATTATTGTGACGAAATAACTTAGAATGAATCCAAAAATAATTGAAATTCTCAAATTATGCTCAGAATTGCATTATTTGCAGTTTATATGCGTAATTGCCTCATATAATCCAATATTTTTGAATAAATAACATACGAACCATATTGTAGACAATACAAAGAGTTTAAATGTTGATTATCGTGAATAAAATTTCTTATAATTAATCCAGAAATGATAGAATTGCTCAAATGATGCTCAGAATTGCATAATTTGCTATTTATATTAGTAATTACCTTGTATAATCCAATATTTTTTAATAAATATGATACGAATCATATTATTGATAGTATAAAGAGTTTAAATGTAGATTATTGTGATGAAATGACTTAGAATAAATCTAGAAACAATTGAAATGCTCAAATGATATTCAGAATTGTATTAATTGCATTTTATATGCATAATTACTATGTATAATTCAATATTTTCGGATAAATAAGATATGAATCATATTTTTGACAGTATAAGTAGTTTATATATAGATTATTGTGAAGAAATGACTTACAATGAATCAAGAAACAATTGAAATGCTCAAATCATACTCAGAATTGCATTATTTAAACTTTATATGCGTAATTAGTATGTATAATCCAATTTTTTTTTAATAAATAAGATATGAATCATATTCTAGACAACATAAAGAGTTTAAATATAGATTATTGTGATGAAATGACTTAGAATGAATCCAGAAACGAATCAATTGCTCGAATGATACTTAGAATTGCGTTATTTGCAATTTATATGTGTAATTACTATGTATAATCCAATATTTTTGAATGAATAAGATATGAATTCTATTCTAGACGGTATAAAGAGTTAAAATTCAGATTATTGTGATGAAATGACTTAGAATGAATCCAATAACGATTAAAATGCTCAAATGATACCTTGAATTGCATTATTTGCACTTTATTTGCGTAATTACTATGTACAATCCAATCTTTTCTTTAATAAATATGATATGAATCATATTCATTATTATGATGAAATGTCTTAAAATGAATCCTCAAACGTTTGAAATTCTCAAATGATACTCAGAATATGCATTGTTTGCACTTTATATGCATAATTACTATGTACAATCCAATCTTTTCTGATAAACAGGATATGAATGTTAGTCTAGACAGTATAAAGAGTTTAAATGTAGATTATTGTGATGAAATGACTTAGAATGAATCCAGAAAAGTTTTGAAATGATATAATCTACATTCTAGGCAGTGTGAATCCAATCTTACTTAGAAAAGTTTGAAATGACTTTATATGCGTAATTTCTATGTATAATCCAATCTTTTTTAATAAATAAGATATGAATCATATTCTAGGCAGTGTGAAGATTTTAATTGTAGATTATTGTGATGAAATGATTTGGAATGAATGCAGAAATATTTGAAATGCACAAACGATACTCAGAATATACATTATTTGCAATTTATATGCTTAATTACTATGTGGAATCTAATATTTTCGGATAAATTAGATTTGAAGCATATTCTTGATAGTATAAAGAGTTTAAATATTGATTTTTGTAATGAAATGACTTACAAGAAATTCGAAAATGATTGAAATACTCAAATGATATATAGAATATGCATTGTTTGCACTTGATATGTGTAATTACTATGTTTAATCCAATATTTTTGAATAAATTTGATATGAATCACATTCTTGACAATACAAAGAGTTTAAATTTAGACTATTGACATGAAATGACTTAGAATAAACGCAGAAATGATTAAAATGCTTAAATGATACTAAGAATTTGAATTATTTGCACTTTATATACGTAATTACTATATATAATCCAATCTTTTTGAATAAAAACACGATATGAATCTTAGTTTGGATTGAAGTAGGAATTCGGAGAATTTGAGGAATTTTCAATTTCTAGGCATAAATTTATTATAAACAATCCAAATTTTTCACAAAGTTACACACTTCCCAATAAATTTATACCTAGGAATAGGAAATTCTCCAAATTCCTAAGCGATCCTAATGGCCCCCTAGAGAGGTCAGCAAATTTTATGTTGGAATCACAAATCTTTAAGGCAGGCAGGCAGGCAACGAGTCGAGCTCAAGCGAGCTGATAGTGACCTAAGCTTGATAAGGCAATGATATTTCATGTCTATTTTAACGTTGCTTATTAAATGGCTCGTTTGGAATATTTTGTACCTTGATAAGACAATGATTCAACGATGAATGTTGGAAGGATACTTAAATCACAGACCATGTGTACTAAATGATATTTTATATTTATACAGGCCGCGAACTTAACATAAAGAGAAAGATCAAAGATGAAATAACTAGATCAACGTATTTGTGTCTTTATTTTCTGGGAGAAGCGGTAATAGAATGCAGATATGAGATATCCCAACATTTTTAAAGGACGTACGTACGTAATTATATATATATATCCATAGAAATAGAGAAGATGATAACACGTTGAACCAGAATACCAGATGTCTATAACCCAACATATATCCATAGAATGCATATTAAAATGCAGCTGAATGTATTTTGTTTTGTATGATATGGGACACACACATTATATTATTGAAAGGCCATGGCTTGTTGAACCAATTTGTTAAGCGACGTTTCCGGCTGCTATATTATAACAGTATCTGCTACTATTCTCAATTTGTGTAGGACTCGACATCTTCACTTCGGATCATTATCTAAAACGGTGTATACAAATATCAGCTGAGAAATTTGATATCTTTCTTAATATATAAGACAAGAACACAGACTGAAAGGTACGATCCTGCATCTGTTAATTTTCCAAGCTGTTTGGATAACTCCAGTTAACTAGTTAAGTCTCAATAAACTCAAACTGTTATTTTTCAAAAATATTTTATTGCGGTCTAACCAATTTTTACTAATTTAATACACAACCAATCCATAACATAAAAATGTACTTTTTCATGTAATTATTTCTGAATTTAGAACTGTATAGCCGTTCACCTATTAAATAAATTTGCCATCGATATAATTGTATTTCATCCCTGTAAAACACATCCAAACCACGGATATTGACACAGTTATAGACTGCAAAATCCAATACCGGAATATAATCAGTGTTCTCATGTGCATTAAATATTCTTTTCTTTAACTGCTAAGAAATACCCCCCCCCCCCCCCTCTACTTTTTTCACCCAACAACTCATGCTTGTTTGGCAATAACTATCCACCGAGATTGTTGTCATTCTTTTTTCATATCACAAGTTGACATTAATATCCTTTCCAATTAGTATTTTGTACGAACAAATTCCAACGAACGCTCTTACCATTTGAGATTATCGTCATTATTTTCACTTCACAAGTGTTTTCATCAACAAATAAATGAAATTAACAAAAGCAGGACAAACACTTGAGAGGAAACTAAGCTTTCTCACTCATGTCTAAGCAATTTACATCACAAAGACGTTCATTTATACCAGAGCAAACTCGTTCCTTTATAGAATCAAACAAATTCGTGCACATTCCAACTTACATAAAACACTACGGCTGTACCATTTTAGTATGTTGCAATATACCCAAGTTGTTTGTTTAAAATCATTGGGCCATTTATCGGAGCAGGTAATTTTTTTATCAGATGAAGCTAAATCGAAATTTGAAAATGAGTGGCACAAATTTTTGGGGGACTATATGCCAAAGATTACAACATAGGAGAAAAATTTTTATTAATTACTAGTCAAGAAAGCATTGTTTTCTCCAATAGCTCCTGCAGTTCCCCACTCTTGTATGCATCTGCAAAAGAAACCCATAAATATTAGATAAACAATTTTCATTTATGGAAAATTGAAAATTGTGTTTTCTCCTCTTTAAGCTAGTAATGCTCAATCTTTCACTATACGAGCGAGCAAGGGCATGAATGGCTAAATGGGTCTGGTGTGGGTCTATAGTTGTTGACCTGTCTTGGGTAGATTACTGGTATTGTCCTATCCCATTTGATGTGAACTGCTAAATCAATTACAGGTGTCCTACTTCCTAGCCACAATTTTAAAAATCAAACCGGTTGACAATAAGCTTCATATTCAAGTGAGATGTGTTCTAACACTCGATACACTTCAGATGGCCAATGTACAGATTAATAGTATCAGACTAGATATTGTCTAACAAGAATTTATCCTAAATGTATAGTAGATCGATACTATCATGCTACGCCCTCTATTCAATTGTTTTGTTACAAGAGTGTATGGTTCGATAATTACTGTACTATTATTTCATATTATCAGACTTGGGTTGCTTTTGCCTTTTTTTTTAATGTTTTATGTTTATGCCTTCCTATTCTGTATGGTATTGCATGATATATAATCTTTCTTAAGTTTATTTGACAGGATTACAATAAGAAGATCATTAAAGTACATGAAAAGTATTAAAAAAATGGCAGCTGAATTATCTTGTTATGTTGCTGAAATAAGCTGTATAGAAAGAAAGGGAAAGTGATATAGAATGGGAAAATGTTAAATTCCAGAACTGATACTCGTAGTAAGTACATTCAAACAAACATTACCATTTAAAGAACAGACCCCCTGACCTAAAATGCAATAGTAGATATTCAAAATACTTGGTATCTGTCTACATACTACAGGGGTTGTATTGTGTTGGCCCTGTTCAGGTTGGGTATAGGTCACACAATTTTTCAACCCTTGTCTGGAATTGTCTGACCCATATAAGAGAAGATAATTAAAATAATACCAACCCGACACGAACCCACTGAGATGCTCACACCTCTATTTGAGAGCAAAAACATCATTTTCCAGCAATCTCGATTTTTATTTTTTTAATTTAACTCTGAGGGTACCATTTCAATTAACAACAAACAATAGTTTGCTGTATTCTGAAATCTGAATTAATACCAAACATCTTTATGTTATAAGGTACGACTGTACAAGCAGTCTGGTTGGGTTGCATTTCTGACCCACCCTGACTTGTTTGGGGCTAAAGTTGTTGCACAATAAGATACACAGCAACTATCAGAACAAATGCTTGTTTGTGTAAAATGATACATACCCGGCAATTATATAAGTAAATATAGTTCATTGGAGAAACTGGAACACTGTATTTTACTTCTCAAACAGTCAATATCATCTTTTTTGTAAATTATCACTCACATTTTCCCAGTTAAACAAGCCTAATGGTTGGGAAAACATCATTTCAGAGTAACCTAAAAGTAAACAACTCACCAACAGTTATATCACAGCCTCCAAAAAACTCGCCATCAATGTACAACTGTGGAAAGGTAGGCCAGCTTGAGTACTCCTTCAAACCCTGACAAAGCGCTTCATTTGAGAGCACGTCTAGGGTTTCAAACGGTACATTTAGGGACTTCAATATCTGTACCACTGTGTGAGAAAAGCCACACTGAGGGAAATCTTTGGTGCCTTTCATGAACAAGACTACTTTGTTGGAAGTAACAACCTTGTCCAGTGTTGACTTTAACTCTGGGCTTAATCCTGCATGGGTGCAGTATATGTTACTAAAAAGATTTGATAAAACCGAGGAAAAGGTTGTCACATTCTATCACGGGAATACAGCTTTTTAAAAATGATTATTTCATGAGTCAAACTGAAAGGATGTTGTATTAAAAATTCGATCCAAGTCCAACTAGCAATCTAAATGGTTAGTCCCGATATAGCTGTGACTGTGAGCAAGACAATGCGACCTGAATCGAACAAGCTACATGTATATTAATCAACTAAAAGTTCATAATATACAACATATCTTTTTTGAGTGATTATATATTGAAGTATGATTCTGCATCAAATTTTATAAGATATAAATCACAATACCCAAAATTATTTGGAGGAAACAAGACTAGTTAATAATTCGAGCGATATCAAAATAAAAACAAAGAAACAAGAAATAGCTAGTATAGTATCATGTAGATGTAGGTCACGTTGGGTCTGGGATTAACACAATCAACCTCTAGGACAGGACTGATAGTTTTGCGCAGTGGACCGTAGTAAAAGATTAGTACTAACATAATTTGATGAGGCCAATTAATTAATTAAAAGCAAAGAAGCTGATTTAAGAAGAAGAAGAAGAAAAGGAATGGATCCATAATCCATTCACGGTTCTCTAAAATGAATTGATACTTAGTAGAGAGGAGAGAGGAGAGAGGAGGGGGGTTAGCAACTTAGCAGTTACCAGAGTTGCAGCGGACAGAGAGGTGGCGCCGGCGCGAGAGAGGAGCGACGCACGTGCGCAGCGAAGGGAAGCTTCTAGGAAGGACAGCACGAGTGGAGATGGCGAGAGAGCTTCTAGAAAGAGAAGAAGGGGAACGGAGATGGAGAGGTCGAGGCGGCGCTGTGGCTGCTGCGGTGGTTGAAGCCATTGGAGAAGGAGGAGGAGGAGAGTGCTGGGATTTGTTTTCTTTCTTTCTGTTTGTTTCTTTTTATGTCACAAATTGCACGGGCCACATAAAATCTTGTGGCAAGTGGATGTGTGATTACTGATTACTCATTACTGACTTGGGGCGCCTCTTTCTCCCTTTGGAAAATAATATACTCTATTTAGGTGCGTTTGGTGGGAGTGAGGCTAGCGCTAACCTTGGGTTGGTGTACTAATCTTGTTAATCTAAGATCACCGAGTGAGTCAAGGTTGGCTAAATTTAGTGCTAATTTTTGGCTAATCCGCTAACTCAATGAAGAGGAGAGTTAGCGATTTCAACTCACTTTGTATAAATAATGATAATTAATACTTACTAATAATTAATTAGCAAATAGTAATAATTAATAATAATGATTTATTATTATATTTAACAATTAATTATTATAATTAATTTAATTTTTAATATTAACTAATACAATAATAACAATAATAATTAATATTCAATAATAATCAATAACAAATAATAATTAACATTAATTAATAATTCATAATAATTATACAAATTTAAATAATAATTATTATAATACTGACTTATTATTATAATTAAATATTATCTCACTAACCCTACTAATCTTTACTTCATCAAACGCACCTAAAAAGATCACAAAACTCAACAACTAAACTTCATATATATTCCGAAAATAACGTTAAGGCCCGTTTATTTGATCGCTTGAAAGATATATCTATTGTTGTGTATTTTTAAAAATTATTCAGGGCACCTAATAAAATTTTTAAGCTATTCTAATTTCTAAATTTCTATACAACAATAGATTTCGAAATTTCTAAACACATTTCAACATACAATACAAAATAACATTAAGATCTTCTTTTTTCGAATTATTGAAAGGTCACTCTATTTTGTGCATATTAAGTGCATTTCTATCACCTTGAAAAAAAAAGTGCATTTTGAGATAATTTCGAGCAGATAATGAGCTTTTGAAGCTATTCCAAATAAATTTAAGGTTACTGATGAATATAAACTTTACGCAACATTGACTTTTGATTGGGAATATATGTAAAATTTGGAAAAAGTTCTTTGGGGCATTATCGTCTTATCGATTTGTTATTAAAATAATTACTCAGAGATTACAACTATTAATGATTGATGAAAAAAAAAGTAGCTATTTGGACCAATGGATCATATTGGAAAGAAAAGAACGATATTGGGCCCAAAAAGGAAAGAAAAGGTTAAAAAAATGAATGGCGAGAGTGGGATTTGAACCCACGCCCTTTCGGACCAGAACCTTAATCTGGCGCCTTAGACCAACTCGGCCATCTCACCATTTGATAGTGGATAGGACTCTCAATTCTACATAATCACTAGTAAACGAAAGACAAAAACGATTTTTTTTCCGAATAAATAACAAAAATACAATTTTTTTTTTAAACCTGAGTACCTGACTGAAATCTATATTGTTCATTTAAAACTATGAATATATTATATATGTGATTTATTAGGACTCAGTTTTAGTTTCAAATTTCATCAATTCGCTACGAAATTATCCAAAATATATTTAAATAGCTACTTATATATCGCACAGAGTGTGAATAATAGCAGAACCGTAACTTTATGGTAAAATAAGCTTCCTTTTTTTTATTATTTTTCTTGGCCACGGAAAGATAGAAACTAGTCAATTATATTGATTTTTTTTGTCCTCTTATCATTACTATATATTTTTTTCCTTATAAAAGCATCAATCCAACCCAAAGTCCTATCAAAACTATTTCAAAAATCTATTCAATTTTAAGTCAAAATATTATAATATACGACATTGACCATTGATTTTATGATCAAATCAAATCAGTGCTCTGGATTTAATAACCAAATAAAAAGTTTAAACTTTTCATCTAAACCGAGCTAAAATTAGAAATATAATAACAATACATAAAAAATACATGTTAAGAAATAAATGCAAATGAAATTTAGATTCATTATGAATCATATTTTTTATGATGATTATTATCTTTTTATTTTTGTTTATTCCCATCTAATCATAGCACAAACACATAATATCAATAGAAAAATAAATTATAAATTTTTTTTGAAAACTTTTACAAATAAAACAACTAATTGATCATTTATATATAATCTAAATCTATATATTGAAATTATTATACTATGATTATAACGCTTTACTAATTTAATACATTTGACTTGAAATGGTAAAATATTTATCAAAATTTATTCACACAGATGTGCGGATTTGCTAGTCAACCGTGCGTCCACGCTACGTCCTTCCGATTTGCGTTTTCACAGTACTCGGTTCACCACTGCATATAAAGTGTCCTGAGATGATGATGTTGTTATAATTAATGTTATTAATTATAATTAATATGGCCTATATTATTAATATAAACCAAGTTCATTTAGATAAATATTCTAAAGGGTGCATCAGATTTTGATGGAAAATCTGATGGACCATATTCATTTAATCAAGATCTCCTTAATTGCCTTAGTTAATATACTCATTTCTGTGATTAAGTGGCACCCTCTCATGATTTTCGCCTAATAATAAAAGAAGAAACAGAAAGAGCAAAAACGTCAATTTTTTATGCCATCATTTTGAACTAAGGGAAATTAAGGAAGATTTGATTTCCGCCTAACGCCATGTCTTCCCTACAGAATTGTAAGTTCTAACTTATGATATTTAATTTTTATATGAAATACATGATCATTAGAGATATTAATTAAAATATTATTATGATTAAATATTTTAATTTCTAACAGATGTATCTGCTTTATTGCGAAGCCAAACAAGAAGGCAATAGTCGTACCATTGTATACATAAAGTTATTGACTAAAACCGTGAAATATCAAATCTGAACGGGTGAAAAGATCCGAAAATCATACACCCAAAATTGAAGGAAATTTGAAGTAGCAGCACCATGACTTGATCTTCTACATGTACATGAAACATCCGCCCATCTGTTCATTCACTGCTCTTTTGCGCATTCACTCTGGGATTCGATACAGCTTTACTTTGGTTCCGTTTGGATAAAGTGTGGGAAGAAGGAAAGAAGTAGAAAGAAATATTGGGAAGTGTGTAATTTTATGAAGAATTTGAATTGTTTATAATAAATTTATTTTTTATTCTCTTCTTCCCTTCTTTTCAAAACTCCGTTTGAATAGGTATGAGAAGAAGGGAAGAAGTGAGAAGAAGTATTGGGAAGTGAAGCTCAAAAGTAGATACGAAATCCTGTGTAAAAAACCTCCAGGGTTTCAATCCTTTGAAAAAAAAAATGAAAAAAAAATCTGATCGAAATTTGTCTATCCAATTCGAATAGATGTAGATGAGAAAAATCGGAGAGTTATGTTGCTATTTTAAATAGCAAAAATTTGAGACACTAGAGAAACAAAAAAGAATATTTTATTCAAGTAATTTAGATATTTTATGAACAGCCATTTGATCTCCATCAAAGTCGATCTGTTATTTAAGTAATTTTGTGAAGAGTTTGGATTGTTTATAATTTATTTCTTCCCTTCTTTTTTCTTTCTACCTTCTTCTCAACGCATCCAAACGGTGCCAAATAAAATCCAAACGGAGCCTTAACCTCCTGGTCATCACCAATCTGGTCGAGTTCTGATCAACTATTGGGAAAACACTGGAATATTATTTGGGTAGCAGTTTCCTGAACCTTATGGAAGGAGCGCAATGCAAAAAAATTCTCGGCTCAGGCTTCCAATCATTTCACCCTACTGCGAGAAGTCGTGGCAAACTTAGAAAGTTGGAAGCTACATGTTTAGGTTTTTGTGATTTTGTTTTAGGTGTGGCTTTTGCTTTTCTGTTTCTTTCCCTTTCATTTCTGTAACCCTTGTACAGTTTTTTCTTTTTTATCAATGAAATTCTGCTAGTTGGCAATTGCCAACCGACCCTAAAAAAAATCTTCTAAATCAAGGCCGAAATATGTTAAAAACTAATTAAAATATAACATCAGCTTGGATAATATATTTATCTTTGTTGATTCTAATTAAAATATACATTAGTTGAGCTTGCCTTAATTTTGTACCTGATATTTTGCTAGAATTCTATGAAGTTTGTTATTTTTTTTCATTTTCTAATGATATGGTACGTATATGTTGATTAGCGTTGACATGTATTGTGTAATAAACTTTACAACGATAAATATTCACTAACTTATTAAAAGTAAGTTATTTTTAAGTTTGAGAAATTTAATTCCTCAAACATGTATTGATTCTCTGCTGATTGGCATCATTATGAATACATAAAAACACCACATGATAGGTAGTCAGCTTACGTTTTTTTTTATTTTTTTAAATTCCCTTTTGTTTTCTTTTATTTAAAGTTTTAGCTCATTCTGTTATGCGTTGCATCATCATATTGGTTAGAGTATGGTGATCAAAATCATGTTGACAGATTCGAACAGGGACCTTAGTACAAATAGCGACAAAATAAAAAGTAGCTGAATATTTCAGTAACAACTAACAAGTATTCCCCTTTGAATTAGTTATGCGGCAAGATTCTGACCAAATACCTCCCACATCTCTCTCCTCATTTACTCTCTCTTAATGAGATACCTGTCAAAAGGGGAAATTAAAGCAAAGCCTATACCATATATAGTCGCGCTAAACAAGATGGATTGCTGAGATCTCTTCTGCTTAAGTTGAACTAAACTTTTTTAATTTTTAGACACAAAATACATATATCTACATTTGTTTTTTTCTTTAAGATTCTAACAATTTTTTTTAGGAACCAATTCAACCTAAAAAAAAATTAAATTCAATTACATGGTCTATTTAAGTGAAGGAAACCCTTTTTATGATGTTAATTTTTAGATAATGTAGAACATTTACGTTGGTTAGGATTGTACAATAGAAATATGAGGTCTATATATATTCACAGTTTTGTTATGGTTAGTTGCAACTCACTAAAGGGTCCGTGAGTCACGCTCAAAATTTCAAATTTAAGTTCAAAATGACCGATCCAAACTATCTAATACGATCTCTCTATTGAAATTTCCAGCAGACCAAATTTTATATTTTTTCGAAATTTTAAGTATTTTTTGAAATTTTTGAAAATCATTAATCTAATTAGTTCTGAACAGTTCAAAAATAACAGTTTTTAAAAATCCGAAATAAATACTTAAAAATCTCGGAAAAAATATAAACTTTGGTCTGCATGGAGATTTCAATAGGGAGATCGTATTAGACGGTTTTGATCGGTCGTTTCGAACTAAATTTCAGAATTTTGAACGCGACTCACGGAACCTTTGGTGAGTTACAACTCACCGTAGCAAAACTCTATATATTCATATTAATATAATCAGAGACAAAAGCAATATGGAGTCAAAAAGTATACCACTTGCACAATTCCAAGTCAAAAAGAAAAAAAGAACAAAGAAAACTATATTCATTGTGATTCACAGAAAAATACAAAATATTTGCTTTTTTAAATTATGACTCGTCATAATAAAGAAAATTAAAATTTTATATACAAATAAATATATATGTATATATATATATATATATATATATATAGAGGTGGGCTAAAGTGCCATAGATCTCAATTTTTAGTCATTTTTTTAAGATTTGAAATTCAATCAGTCAATCCAAATCGTTCAAATTGATCATCATATTGAAATACCATTGGAGACCAAATTTTACGTTTTTTTTTATTTTTTTGCTATTTATTTTGATATGTTCAAATTGGAGGGTCTGAAATACTCCAATTATAACATTTTTTTTAAAATATCATAATAAATAGCAAAAAAATTCGAAAAAATATAAAATTTGGTCTGCAAGAGTATTTTAATATGGTGAATAACTTGAATGCTTTGGATTGATCATTTGAATTTTGGATCTCGAAAAACGACTCTATGGCACATGACCCTCTGTGCCATCTATGGCACATTAGCCATTCTCTCTCTCTCTCTCTCTCTATATATATATATATATATATAGTAGAAATGATAAAATTTATAGGCATGAAAAATATTTAAAATTCAGCAAATTAAGTTTAGTTATATACTATTATATTTATATCCACCAAAAGTTTGGCCTTCTCTCCACTTGAAGTATACCTCATATAGTCATATCAAAAGTGTGTGTGTGGAGGCAAATGGTTGCTAGAATGAAGCTTGTTGGCTGTTGGGTTAGGAGTAAGGACTAATTAATTAAGGACAGGCGCACAGTTTGGCACTAAAAGCTCGTGCAGTACGGGCCTAACACTAACAGCTAACTACCTCGTAAATTAGGAATTCATTCATTATCTCAACGCAATACTAGCATATCCAATAGCCCAACAGCCATCCCTATAGCTATAGGACACACTTCCACACCCATACACGCGAAAAGGATCGATGATCTCCACAAATACTACATTTTGGCACGCGAACTCACCTATATATACCTAATCTTAGTATCTTACTACATTTTAATTAGTAACTTAATTGTTCTTGTTGACAGAAATTCATTTATTCCTATTAATAAGGAACCAGCGTATAGAAAAGGATTATGCCGCGTGCTGTCGAAGTCGGCAACGAGTCGTTATTCATCATCTTAGGGTGCATTTGGATATAGGAAGAAAGAAGAAGAAAAAGAAGAAGGAAGAAGGAAGAAAAAAAATTATAAACAATCCAAACTCTTCACAAAATTACACACTTCCCAATACTTCTTCCCTTCTTACATAATTAATAATAATGCTTTTGATATTTCTATCCTTATTATATATGTATATTTGTGTTTTTTTTTCTCAACACATCTCTTATTATCCTATATATAGCTCAAAAAATATTAAATTTCTTGTTTGCTCTTTATTAAAATAAAATAAAATAAATTGGACCGACCAATTTGAAAAAAAAATACAAAAAATAATAATGCAAAAAAAATTGCAAAAGATATAAAATTTGGTCCGAGAGAAAATTCTAATACGAAAATCACATTGAACGATTTGGATCGGTCATTTTAAAATTTCAATAATTGAGTCTCGGATCACGATTGATGTCAATTATATATGTTTAACTCTAGCATTACTCGTGTTCAAAATATACATACGTGTGCTCTATCTCAACGAATGGTTCAACTTTTACTGTATTTATTAGTCAGTACATTTTTTATAAATAATAAAAAAACATTAAAAATTTGCAAAATGTATCAATCACAATCATGCAATTACAGTGGAATAGTGGATTATGGTTGCTGAGATGAGATCAAAGTTATTTATTATGACGTTGATGTTCAGAAGTTTACCTTAGAATGTTACGCATGACATCTATCTTTTTTTTTTCTTTTTCCTAATTTTGCCTAGTGCTGGTTTTTCAACATAACACCTGTCGCGAGAATTATGTTTATTTGAAACATAATTTTGTAACCTATGTCTGGATAGTCCATCGCACATCGTCACTTGTGGGACATTTAAACTGTTGCCAGACCAGTGTATTTTGGTTAAATTATCGTTCTTACTTACGAATACTTATCTTATTTCCTTTATTTAAAAAAACATAATTTACTCACTTCTAAAATAAACAATAAATAAATATACTATGAATAGCTGTAAAGTCAAAAAGGAACCATATATAGTTATTAGAGTGTTAGATTTATTGGCATATATACTTCATGCTATTTATTATATTCTGCGAGAATATATGAAAATTGGTTGTAAAAGTCCAAATAATATGCTTTCACCCAAAGAAATAAGGCGCAATACTCTTTTTTTTTTCTTTTAATTTCATTGCAGAGCCGAAAATTCTGGTACGACTTAGGTCCATGATGAAGGTCATCACAGTGGGCCCACGTTCCTTGTCATCCGCAAGTAGGCCTGCCGACGGTATACCGTCCTACTCGTTCCGTGCACGTTCCGTCCAAACGGAACGAGTGGCGGAACAGATTTCGGTATTCGTTTTTTAAACGGAACGGTAAACGGAACGGATTTCGGCATACGTTGGTATGAAATACAGTGTTAATTGAGTCGTTCCGCTACGTTCCGTCCATTCCGTTGCAAACGGAACGAATAACGAATCGTTTCAGTGCATACCGTTTCTGGAACGGAACGGCAAACGGAATGGCCCATTCCGTTGCCGTTTCGAACGTTAACCAGGTCTATCCGCAAGTTCCATATGGACTCCTATTTGGGCCCCAAAGCATTGTAATTTACCCAATGATTCCAATGGTTCTCATGTCTGAAGACTGAATTGGTAGATGAAATGTCTGTGTCTACGTTTATTTATATGTCATTATGATCATACATTTTAGTTTTTATTAATGACTAGAATAAGATGTCCTCATATCCGAATAAATAAAAAATAAAACAATGTTAGATAATAAAAATATGTTTCTTAATTTACCAGCGATAGAAATAGATGTGCTATTCAATTTATTTCTATATTAGATGGAAAACCAAACAATGATGTTGTTTCGGCTGGCGATTGATATCCAACCGCAGATCAAACCAATCGAACGATAAAAACATCTGTTTACGTCCTAGATCTAGCGTGCTACACCTCTTGATATGTGTGCTTTAATATATAGTATAGATAAAAAGTTAAAATTTAAATTATAAGTATAAATTATTGATTATACCTTTTATATCTCATTATGATCATACTTTTTACAAGAGGGACGTGCAAACATCGACACTCATAAAAACGGGAAGTTTGCATGGAAGTTATCTGATGGAAATATGAAACACAGAATAAATTTCAATATTTTATATTTTTAATGTAAACATGTCATTTTCGAGATATCAATGCAATTATCCGCATACATATAACGGTCAAGTTCATGTATAATCAAACCTTTCATTTACATGAACAACAAATTTAAATTATTAATAAAGGATCAAGATCTGAAAAAAAAACCATGGGATATAAACCATTACACCAAACGACTCAATTATTTTTACCTGGAATTATCGAATTGTAATTTACAGTTTAGAATTGCAAATCAGTGAGGGAGTCAAAAACTGCAAAATTTATATCTAGTTCGGTCAGAATCGGTTCAGGACCTTAGGAAATTTGCCCTTTTCAGTGAGAATAACCTTGTGATTAAAATTCAATGATTGCCCCATGGCATGAGTAATATAACATGTTCATCCGTCTCTCTTAAAAAGAAAATGAGATTGTGCACATTTTCTGACAACATTAGTGCATATATATCGGCCCTTGTCATAACTGTTACATCCAACTAATTCTTTTAATGAAAAACAGTGCCAAATCAAGATCTCAGAACAGCGATGTATATTACGCATCTTTGATATATTTATTTACTTATTTTGAGAATAAGCTCAGGCTGTTGATTAATGCATTGCAACCGCAACCACCCCCCCCCCCCCCAAAAAAAAAAACCAATTTATGGTAGTTATTTTATCTTTCTTTTTTTTTTGTATTTGGCAAAATATGGGAATGGGAAAATTAGTGTTTTTATTCTTTTTATCCAATTGCCGTCAACGTTGGCTCCGTTTGGATAGGTGTGGGAAGAAAGGAAGAAGGGAAGAAGTGGGAAGAAGTATTAGGAAGTGTGTAACTTTGTGAAAATTTTGGTTTGTTTATAATTTTTTTTATTCCCTTCTTCCTTCTTCCTCTTCTTCTTCTTGCATCCAAACGGAGCCAACAAAAGGATCCCTCCGTCTACTGTGGGTTAATTAAATCCGTCTCCCATTTTTTAAATTCCTTGAAATGTTTGAAATTGTAAACTTAATCAATCACACAAATAAATACACACGCATCATCACTTTTTTTTTTAATGATGAATTTAATACAAGAGAAGAAGATAATAGAGAGGAAGGGAAATATGTCTCCTTAATTTATAGAAATATAGGCAGGCTATATCAATCATTTTGTTTCTATATTTTAATCTGACTAAACAAAAATTTGTAATCTACTGATTTTACTAGACAAGATAATTTGACATTATATTATTTTTTAATAATAAAAAAATTAATTACTAGTATTGAAACTTATCAATTCTACTATTGCTAGTATATATATATGCGCTAATTTGAAATGCTGCAGGTCTACATTCCGCAATAAGATTGATTTATGCGAGTCCTGATTGTGTCGAATCAATCAATCTAATAAATAAATAATTCCCATAAGTGTAAGCAATAAATGCGTGGAAATCGTTAGCGTATAATATTTGATACGGGGCATGGGGCATGAAATGATGAAAACATCTCACTTCTGTTGGCACCGTTGCAGATACCAATATTAGCCACAGATACAATCTCTTACTACTATAAATCTAGAACTAGAAGGTCACAACTTTACCTCTCCCATTAATTTGAACTCTTTGCTTTTTTCTTTCCCCTCTAAAAAGCAACTCAGCTGAGTTCAGATCCAACCGTTCTCTACCTATATCTACCTACGGACCTTCTTCTCTTTTTTCTTCTCAAAACCACAGAACCAAACCAGAAACAGAGAAAGACAGAGAGAGGGAACTGAGGTGCAGCAGGTGTTTGTGTGTGCACCGATGGGTTCTCTCGACATCGAATCGATTGCAACTGAAGATCAAAGTGAAGAATCGAAAAAGGTTGCGCAAATGAGAGCTCTGGTCGAAGCACAAGACCCTTCTGCCAAGGTTTCTATTTAATTTCACTTCATTTCATTAAGAAATTTCATTTATAGAGAATAATTTCTTGCCTTTTATTTAGTTATACTCATTTTGTCAGTTACTCGATTGCACTATTTTTACATTTCGTCTATTGTTCGAGGAAGCCAAGTTCAAAACTTCAAATTAGTGGAGTGCCCTGCATTACTAGCGCAATTAATTTTTAATATAAGGGCTTATTGGATATAATAAATTGAACCTGTAAAGTATAATTAGGTTACAAATCTATATCATGAGATAGTGCAAGAAGAAGAAATATTGCAAAAATGACAGGACAGGAAGGATACTTTTGTTTCTTTTAGACCAGCAATGTGGGGTATAACAAGCAGGGTGCATATGATGACTTTTCACAATTTCTTCTTTTTGTACTTAGTAAGTTTTTATTTTTAATTTCTTCTTAATGAATGCCAGATTACTAGTGTATTAATAGCTGTATATATATACATGTTCTTAACACGGTGCTCTTGAACGATAGTTCCGAAATGGTGCTCTTTTGTAAATCCATGTAATTCCTATAAAATTTATTAAAAATTAATTAGAGTTAACGATAATAAACGCTTAAACCACTAAAACTTGGTGATCAAATGGAGGATAGACTTTAATTATCAAATAAAAATCATTCACTAAAAGATGGATAAAGAAATAATAGATGAAATAAAAAAAAAGTACTCAATTTCTCAAACTCTGATTTAGTCAACAAAGTTCATCACCAAATCAAAGTTTCAAACTATGATCGGGAAAGAAAATTTGAAAAGGTCTTTGAATGTGATCATGTGTGACTTGACTTGATATCTTTACTAGAGGTTCATCTAAATCAATATCATAATATTCAACTCAGTTATAATTTTAATTATAGGTTAAGAGTAGCTGGTTTCAACCCACCTACTTCTGTATTAATTAGACCTACAAATAATGCTAACCCTAATTGATTAGTCCTTAATTTTATCTAGAAGGATCTCGGTGTGCAGCTCCAAATTCTTCTAAAATTATAGCTTTATAACAGAGGTGTATATCATGACATCCTTTATCAATGTGGATCATGATTATCATCACCAGTGAGTGCGACTATGCAAATCAACAAGACCCATTTCATGAGCCGAAACAGATGAAACGATTTGACATGTTTCGGTTCTGTTCAGTACCAGAATGATTTACTACTTTTGTTATTGTCAGAGGCCTTTTGTCATATTTCAAATTTTTATTCTTTTGATTGTCTCATTTGGAACCTTGCACAATCTAAAGATAAATTGGACCAAAATTCAGGATAGACAAGCGTGTTATATTCCATCCATTAATTAATTTTGTTTGGGAAACAAAAACCGGTACTGAAGCGTGGTAATGAAATATGGACGAGCTTGACCCACAAAAGGAACCCAATTTGGGGACCAAAAATAAAATAGAGGACATCTGGTTGATTCATAGCCTAAGATGAGTACATCACGATCATTACATTTCCATGTGGGGTTGACAAAAAGTCGATCGATACCGCTCATATACGGTTGGTAATTCAACCTGCTTCCTACGAAATGTTAACAACATGGAAAAAATCACTAGTAAAAATTTTATTAAAATAAATTATATATGTGATAATATTTGTACATAATTCTAAAATATATACTATTCTTCTTGAATGACAAAAAAAGTACGTTTATAAAATTGGATAAGTTTTGCCAGTACAAGGTTGTTCCTTAGTTTATCAATGCTTTCCATAATTATTTTCTTTGGGAAATAAGCTTTAATTGCCATACACTTCTCCTATAGTGGATGTTGAAATTGTCTTTTGCTTTACAAATTTTTGAAAGTTATGTTTCAAGTAGTTGACTAGCATTATTTTAGTGATCTCTTGCACTAATATAAACTAGTAATATTCATCATTTTTTTTTTCATTTATACTTAACTTTCATATTGTGGAATTGCCTTGCCTCCTTGATGAATTCATATTCTGAATAATATTTTCTCGAGGAAAATATTACAGAGAAAATAACTAATAATTGGATAATAAACAGTTCAAATTAATCTGAAATTTCAGGAGAATTGACTACGAAACACGATTAAGCTATAGCAATTTGTACTTTAGCTGTTGCTCAAATCTCTCCTCAAACCTGATTTTGCATCATGGAATATGACAGAGTTGCCAAGTTAAAAGAAAAGTTCCTCAACCAACTTGTCAAAATCATGAAATATATATTATGACATGCAGGAGGCTGATGACAAGGCACTGAGGAGGTTTCTTCGAGCCCGTGACCATGATATTGACAAAGCCTCGGCCATGTTTTTGAAGTATCTCAAATGGAGGAGAAGTGCAATCCCTAATCGATATATCTCTGATGAAGAAGTAAAAAATGAACTTTCACAAGACAAGCTATATATGCAGGGTTTCGACAAAACCGGGAGACCGTTGCTGGTTCTTTATGGTGGCAGACACTACTACTCGAAGCGTGAGATGAACGAGTTTAAGCGTAAGATTGAGCTTCCAATATCTTCATATAATAAATAATAACAACAATTAAACAATGTATAATTCTCTTCTTATTGTTATCACATTGTCATCATCACACCACCACCACCACCACCACCACCACCATCATCATTGTTACTTCACAAAAGGGAGAAACCTTGCAGACACTGACAAGTTAGCAAAACACAAGTTAGAAAGACATTGAAAACCTGAAATATTTGACCAATTGCTACCATTCTAGTATTTTAATCATTTTGTATTTGCTCTTCGGCCATTTTTCCCAATTATATTCTATGAAGCTTACAGGCCAATTGGAGCCGATTTTCTCTAGTGTTGAAAATAATTAATTCCCTACAAGATAATCACCTAAAAAAATTTCCCTATATAAATAATGACTAACAGATCAAATAAATTATTATATTAAAGGACCACAATGCCCTTGTCTGAATTTAATTACTAGGGAGCTGATCGGTGAAAAATAATTGGATTTTGGGGAAACAAAGAGATGGACTCAACAAAGACAATGACAAGGACAGAATTGTAATTTTCCTAGTTTTTCCAAGTTCTTTTCCAATCCAACTTGTAATGTCAAGTGAGGTCTTTTTTCCTTTCCAAACAAAAGAAATCACTTCTTTTTCTATGTTTGTTATTCGACGAGTCCACAGCAACCATGTGAGGTGTCAAAATCTGTTTGCTTTCTTCATCATATGATATTGACTTGACCCGAACCAACGGAGAACAAGAAATCGACAATGAATTTCATCTAATCAGCATTTCATACATCTAACTTCTAGAAACATAAACAGAAGACTATTGGAAAGAACAATGATTAATTAACAATGACTTACTGATAAATCGTGTTTTATTTCGCACTTAAGCCTTTTAGATTCTGATATAATCACTAACCAAAACTTCTCATTTCTTGCAGGTTATGTCATCTATTGTCTGGAAAAAATATGTGCAAGGTATTTCTTCGTTCAATAGTTAGTCTAGTCTTGTCTGTTATAAATTACAATCATAACGCTAGTCGCTAGGCAGCAGCCATCTAAACTCTGGTGCCCTGTATAGTGCACAGTACTAAATATTGGCAATCATACTTGATACTACTATAAAAATTTCAACTAGACATGGATTGATTATATTGACATGTCCTCGATTATACGCTCAGTAAAATAAAATGGTTAAGCTTATAGATATATTCTTCGTGATTCTCAAAAACTGTATATGAAATTTAGTGCAACGTGGAAAAATATTGACCAATTAGAAATCCCCTCCATATTGGTAATTTGTTAATTCTCTGTCCCAATTTTTTAAAATAATACTGTACAGTTTCAAACTTTCAATAGAAATCAAATCATGGAGCTAGAAAACCATTTGACATTATTATGCCACCTAATTCTTGCAATTTGTCATACGGGTGCATACTCAACCAATACCTGGCCAGAACATTGCCATATTGATACTTAGGGGGACCACAGAAAATTTAGTAATTTTAAGATATGAATAATAGATAAATAAGACTATATACATTCTCAACTTTATCCATTAAATTTCAGAAATAAGAATATTAAAAATGCAGGATGCCAGAAGGCCATGAGAAATTCATATGCATTAGCGATTTGAAAGGATGGGGATATTCCAACTGTGACATTCGTGCATATCTGGCTGGTCTTGACATATTACAGGTACAAGGATTCTTCTAATTAAAGCACACACAAGTAAACAGAACTGTACCAGTAGCAATCAAAACCTGTTTATGACTGGTCCTGATTGTTTTTCATGATTATTATTACTGTAACCTTTCTGATGACTGAGAAACAAATATTTATTTGATTGTTACAGAATTATTATCCTGAAAGGCTGGGAAAAGTTGTTCTGATCAATGTACCATCTATTTTCATGAAGGCATGGAAGATTGTATATCCATTTATCGACAAGCACACGAGGGAAAAGGTATCTTTCATTTCATTTCCTTTATTTTTTCCCCCCTTTTTCCTTTCTTTTACTTGCTGTAAATATGTAGTTTTCAAAAATGATCCTTTAGGGGGAAAACAACAGAAGACCAAAATCCAATTAAATTGGAAAAAAAAAAAAATCAAAACTACTAATAGATCTTGGGTTTAAGTTCCAGCGGTACAATATGGTGAGAATTTTATTAGCCTTCTCCATCATATTATAACTATTGCAAACACTACAGAATCTGGAAACTTCTAATTTGCTCATTTAATCTGGACCTAACAAGTTGATAATTTTAGACCAGGTCCACATGACATGCACCTTCACCTGCACCGGTACCTTGATGTCATTTTCATAAACAAATGTTTTAATTTTTGCAGATTGTTTTTGTGGATGATAAAGATTTAAAAACAGTGCTATTAAATGACATTGATGAGAGCCAGCTTCCAGATGTGTATGGTGGAAAGCTCCAGCTAGTCTCTATAGCTGACTAGAAAGACTTACCAAAAGAGAGTAATACAATTCTAGACATAAGACATATTGAGGTGAACCTATTCAATTCGGCATCTTAGCATGACAGTGTTTTAGGTCATCTGATCTAAGTTGGAGTAATTATTGTATGCCTGGAAAAAAATGGCTTTTTTCAGTCGACATATGGTTCTAAAGGCAGTAAAAGGAAAGGCCCTTTTAATTTGGTCAATACATTTGGAATAGAGAACAAGTGAATTAAGAGCTTAGCTGGGTATCTCACTATTTTCATATTAGTTTTTCCAGGACTAAAAAAATAGAAATATGCGGACAATAATATGTATGATCATTTCTTTTCTTTCTCTATTTTACTGAAAATGATCTTAATGGTACCCAATTAAGTAACCCTTTTTGCTCCCTTATTTTCTCGAGTCAAAGACAACTTGTGAAGTTCGTCAAGTGAACTCATGGGTCGAAAATGTCACGAACAGCCAAATCAAAGATCTTCATCTTTCTTCATCAGTCCATCAAAGGAGAGCCCTAGTTTTATGCAATGCAATCCATTTCAATGTCACCTGGGCTCAGAAATTTGATTAGTCGAGAACCACAAAAGATGACTTCCACCTCCTAAAAGATGACTTCCACCTCGTAAAAGTGCAATTCATGTCAAGTGAGGAATGACAGTAAATCTCCAAATACACAGACTTTTTTGTACTTAGACTTCCTACAACCAAGTGAGAGATCTCATAAGGCAATTCTCCATTAATATTTTCTTGCCAAGTTTATAGGATGGTATTAGAAATTTAGCTGAAAAATTATACTCTAGACCTGAATTCTTGAACCGGCATTTGCCCACAAAGAAAATTCCAGTTTCCAAATTGACGTTTTCCAAGTTCAAAATCTGATTCGAGTTCGAAGGATCTGAGATTCTAAAAGGACCAGGTGTAGATTTGATATTTGGAAGGGATGGGGGCGAAGGAGCTTGTTAGAGATGGTTGAAACAAAACTACATGTCACAAATGGTCTTATTGTTTAAAATATTATTCACAAAGCATTTATCGAGGTTAATGAATAAGGAACCGAAGCAACAGCTACTAATGCTGTATTGATGTGTGGGTGTCCTAGTCAATTCCACATATGCAACTCCTTCCCCACGACACTTCTTCCTATATTTCCTACGCCTGTATCCTTTGTAGGATTTGTGCTACACCTTGCGCAACATGTTAACCACTATATATCATGCTCACAATTAATATTCTATCCATTATATTTCCATTCGCTTGTATTCTTTTAGGATGATGTTGAGCTTGATGGATTTGGTTGCCGACCAGTCTGAGTGCTTACTCCGTCTTTCCGGCCATGTTAGTTTCCATATAGGCCACAGCCGTAATTAACTTTGTCTTCTCTCGTCTCTCCTTCCATGTGGCGCTCAGCCTCGTTACTGTCGGTGCAAAGGATCGTACACTCGACCAACTCTGCACTTTTCTTTGTCTAGGCTTTGCTCCTATCACGGCTAGAATAAACCTCGCCGATGTTTACTCGAAAGTTACATGTTCAGCCCTTGCCGATGGATCGAAGTTGGGTGGGCCCAACTTACCTTGTGTCAATGGTGTGGGGTTGGACAAATCATTTAAGCAAAGTAACTATTTAAAACAAGGGTGTCATCTTTCTACAAGGCCGATGTACAATCTGTTGATTTCCTGAGGAAGGTGATGTATGTTAATTAATTAGCGCTTGTGATTAATTATGACAAACTAACATAAAAGGCTTCAGTATACGTTTAGAATATCAAACCGCATTGTAAATTGTAATACCTAATCAGTAAGCAATTTATTTTTTGTACTGTATGGGCTTTTTCGTCGTTCTCTCACAAGATGAAATGGGTTTCCTCGAGAAAAAGAAAAATGTCTTAGATTCACCTCCCTTAAGGTTCGAGAACAAGGGTCGCTTCTTAAAAGGGTTTATTAATTTTGTGGTGCAAACCCCTATTGTTAATTACCTCATGATTGTTCACGAGAATTTCTGATTAAGGAATCTAAAGAATTATATGCAACTCAAAATGATTTTGTGTTTATGTTCCAGGTTATTCTTTTGGCTGAGCGCCACATGGAAGGAAAGAGGACACAGTTACGGTTGTGGCCTATATGGGAACTGACATGGTTGGAAAGACAAAAGTAGTTACTCCGACTGGCCGATAACCAAATCCTCAAGTTCTACGTCATCCGAAAATGATACAAGTGCATGGAAATATAATGGCTTGAATATTAATTGTGATCATGATATTAATGGTTAACATGTTCTACAAGGTGTAGCACAAACCCTCCAAAGGATACAAGCGCAGAAAAATATAGGAAGAGATGTTGTGGGGGAAGGGATAGCATATGAGGAATTGATTTAGACACCCCTTATTTGAGTCGGACACCCTCTTATTTTGCCTTTAAATGTTTTTTGAATGTCCGAACTAATTAAAGGGTGTCCAAATCAATTCTCTAGCATATGTGATCAGAATAGTAATGTCTTTCAGGGATATCATATATAAGGAAAATTTGTTTAAATCGTCGAGGAAACTGTGCGCGATTTTTGTTTGGTACAGATTTATTATTTTTATCTTTACCTACAAGTCTACAACAACATGCGAATCCAGTCTTTTTTTTTCCTGATGAAATTAGTCAACTATTACTAAATTACAAGTTTATTTTTCGAATAAGTTCGTGAATAAAAAAATATCTTTGTTCTTACAAAATAGATATTTTCTTAAGCGGCTGGCGCACGTAGCTGATTTTTTTATTAAAAATAGTCGCATATGAAAAAAAATTCTATTTATTGAAGGTGAGGTATTTCTGTCATTATTGAAGTTTATTTCTAAATTGAAAGTGAACGAAGCAATTTCCATTGGAGATGCACTCAAATTCTAAGTAAATGGTTAGAAAGGTTAAATGATATATGAAACTTTGTCATTTTTCATTGAGATAAATATTGAGGTTTAACCTCCACACGTCACCATCAAGCCGAACATCTCTTCTCTGGTACAGTATCACCTCTCCAAATTCCTTTGGTACCAACTCCTTATCGGTACAGCGCCATAGTACCGACCCCTTGGCTCACCCACCAAATGAAGCTAACGCAACACAAGCGACCTACACCCACTTGTTCTCAACAATATGAAAAATCTAGGCTTGTGGGTTGTAATGGCCTCAACTATCGGAATTTTGCCGGAAAGATCTGGCGAAAAGTTACAAAAAGGAATTGGTCAACTCATCAAATTAGGTAGACTCAAGGTCAATTGACGCTACCCCTGTGATTGGAAAGATCTCTTCTTCACCACACCTTTGACACAAGAAAAGAAGGGAGCAAAAAGATTTACATTCTATAACATTTGTCCTTTGTGATTGGAACATAAATATCATTAACTTCGGGGAAGAATTATTGCCTGTACAAAAAATGAATTTCTTACTAATTTAAGTATTACAATTTACAAGACGGTTTGATATTATAAATGTACACCGAAGCCTTTTATGTAAGTTCTCCATAATTAATCAGACGCGCTAATTAATTAACTAACATCACCTTCCTCAAGAAATCAACATATTGTACATCGGCCTTATAGACAGATAAAACCGTTGTTTTAAATATTTGATTGGGTCGTTTGGATCGCTTAGAAATTGAGGAATTTGAGTAAGTTGCAATTTCTAGGAATAAATTTATTGGGAAGTGTGTAATTTTGTGAAGAGTTTGAATTGTTTATAATAAATTTATGGTAGGAAGATGAAATTTCCCAAATTTTTTGGGAAACCCAAACAGCCCTGATGATAGCTTAAATGATTTTTCCAACCACACACAGTTGGCAAAAGGTAAGCTGGGAACCCCCCCCCCCCCCCCCCAACTTCGATCCATCGACAATGGTTTGTTCTAACTATTTTAGGATCAGAGTCGGGACAAAGAAAGGTGTAGAGTTGATCGAGTGTACGATCTTTTGCACAGGCAGTAACGAGGAATTTATAGATCTAATAGTTAAGTATAATTTTGTAGTCTACTTTGAATTTATTTTATTTTAAATTTGATTTATAATTTTTTAATGTTTTCTTTTTTTATTGTTGATGGTTTGATGACAAAAAATTTTAAAATATAAGTTATAAAAATTAGTTAAAATATATTATGTCTAATAATATTTATAATAATAAATATTTAATTGAACAAATTCAAATATAGTTAATGATAAAATAATTTTAAAGTCTATTTTTTGTAGAATTAGGGGTTGGATTTAGACTTTAGACTGATTTAAGGATTTATTGCGGGTTTAGGGCGGGTTTAAGGGTCGGTCCGGTCCGGTTTATGGGTTAAGATGGGACGGATTAACACGGGTCTATACTAGAAAGTGCGACCCAAATCCTTGATAAATCCGAATCGGACCACCCCTCGGTCCATCCCGGTCCATACACGGTCCAGGCTGGTCCGGAAAAAGGGCCGGGTTTATCCCGGGTTGGGTCTGACCTGCCGGGTAAATGGTAAACACTATGATGAAGATTTACTGGATTAAATTGTAATCGCTTTTTTCTTTGTTGTTTTGAATTTTAGAAGTTGGCTTTGTGAATTTTTTTGTGGGTTGCTCTGTTGCCAAGCTATGGAATAGCCATTTCTCCTTTAGCTCTTATTTTCCTTTTTTGGTTATTGATCATATGTAATGATCGGTTGTATAACTTGTTTGTTCTTTGTTGGCATCACTGGTTACCCTTTTTTGGTAGTTTTTTTCAAAAAAAATATATATATATAGAGTTTAGCTACGGTGAGTCGCGACCAAAACTCCTAGATCTAGATCAAAATGACTGATCCAAACCGTCCAATATGATCTCCCTTTTGAAATCTCCATGTAGACCGAATTTATTATTTTTTCGAAATTTTTAAGTATTTTTTTGAAATTTTAGAAAATCGTTAATCTAATTGGTTCTGAACCATTCAAAAACATCAGTTTTTAAAAATCCGAAAAAAATACTTAAAAATTTCGAAAAAATAAAAAATTTGGTTTGCACGGAGATTTCAATAGGGAGATCATATTGGACAGTTTGGATCGGTCATTTTGATCTAGATCTAGGAGTTTTGGTCGCGACTCACCGGAGGGTCCGTGAGTCGCGACTCACCGTAGCTAAACTCATATATATATATGATATATATATATGATGAGAGTGTGTATATGAAATTTTTAAAATTTCTTATGAGATTTGAAAAATTATTTAAATTTTTTGTACATCTGTAATTATAAAATTATATATTAGTGGATATCTCATAGTTTAAATTAATGTTCCAAGATAGACTTTGGAAATGGGGATGATTAATGGCAGAGAGTTTATTAAAAAAATATGAATGATGATAAAGGGAGTGCCTGTCATGTGAATTGTCTCACGTAGTCACGTTACACTAACAATTTAAAATGATTTTCAATGTCGGAACATTAAATTTGAATGCCATATCGGGATGGGATGGATGGACATTAACGTTTAGTCCCACAAGGGATATTGAAGTATTAAATGAATGGTATATATAGGTTGAGTTACAAAGCGTTAGCGTATAATTTGTGTGTACGTGTGATAGGCGTACTGGGAAGCAGCGCTGGCGTAAAACACTCTATACATTTTAACTCGAGTTATCAGCGTAACTCCGCTCTCCTCAGACTCCGCCTCTCTCACCTGAAGTCCTGAACCACCCACCTGATCAGTTTTGTGCTAACTGCTAAGGCAAGTCTCTTTCTCTCTCTCGGTTATCTTTTCATAGAAGTTAATGTGATTTGCAATATTTGGTAAATTTTAACTGAAAATGTGATAAAAAAATTAAAAATAATTGTTTTGATTCTATCTTAAAACTACTACCGGTGATCTGTGATAAGATACAATTAATTTTTTGTTCTCTTGTGTAGATTGAGGCAGGAACTAAGAGATTATGTTAACAATTAATTTTATTTTCTTGAATTTTTTCACAGGAACATGAGCTGAGGCAGTTTAAAGAAAGTGGGAAAGAAAGCTGATGTCGTTTAGTTATTTAGGTCATTAGGTGTTAGATTTTGCTAATATGTTCTTTAGATTTTGATTGTTAAAAGCTACCGTGGTGTTGCTATTCAAATTTTGTACCCTGGATTAATGGATGTATCAGTATCATGTATGTGCTATTCAGACATTTCCATTTTATTTTGTTTAATGTGCCATCTTAAGTTTGTTGTTTTTGTGCTTTTAAGCTATTTTGTGCTGTGAATATCAGCATATGTTATACTGATATGGAATATAGAATTATGGATTAATGGATGCATGTATCATGAGTGTTCCCTTTAATAGATGAATTTTGTTTTAGTTGCTTATATCAGTGCCTTACGGCCTTTTACTGCCTTTATTGGCCTTGCACAATAGTAAAATCAGAATTTCGAGTAGAATTTTCGAGTTGCAAGTTAACTCGAGTATTCATGAGTTGATTTCGAGTTACTCATTTGAACTCGAAATTGCCTTACGAATAAATCGCGAGTTAACTCGAAATGGAATGACGTGACTTCGAGTAGACTATAACTCGATCGCTACTCGACTCAAAACCACCCCTAGTGGTGCATAGTGTTTGTAAGTTGTAACAAACTTTTTATACTTCTTATAAATTAAAAGAAAGAGGGTTAAAATCCCTACTCATGTAAAAAAAAATATATATTTAACTCAACGGTTTCTACTTCTATTGAATAAAATAATTCAGCCTTGTGGTCCCGAATTTAGGGGCACTTTAACATCTGCAGTTAATATTTCAATGTTTGTACTTCTAATTACCATGACAAGTTGTTAACTTAAACACTGGCAAGCCAATCGTGTAGTTTTGCAAGAGAATCTACAGAAAGCACTAAAATAGATATTATACAGGTAAAGTAGCAACACAAGAAGCGCTTATTCAATTTTTTTTTAATCGCGATCAATATCTAGATTATCAGAAGCAAATAAAAAAAAAAAAAGACTGTCTAACATACTGATCATTGTTCACGGCACTAGCTGCAAATGCAATACATCCATTTCCCGAATTTAAAGGACCCGAGTTAACAACAAAAGTAGATTAAAAATAACAACAAGCTATGCAAGTATCTTAAATCGTCCAGACATTATTTTTTTAAAAAAAAATAGGAAACTAAACAAAGAAAACGTCAGCATCTAATTCAGCAAATGTTCATCAGAAACATGCCTCTGACAATTGACAAATGACCATCCTCCCCTGGCCCTGTGTTGGTGACTGGATTTGCAAACCCTCAGTTTCCAGAGTTCTGAGCAAGTCCAACCTCTAAGCCTGTGTTGTTCCCTGCCAAGAAAGATGCAAATTTAAAAATATTATATGCAATTGAGGAGAACTGTAACCAGTTTTCTCATAAATGGCTATTCCATTTCTAAGTTGCCACATAACCCAGCAAGTAACAGCTAAAAGATTACCAGGAACATTTATCATCGTTAAATATATGTTGCCCCACAACCAAGCAAGTAACAGCTAAAAGATTCCCCAGGAAAGATTATTATCTTCATCCAATGCCTGATATTAATTCTAGATATTCTTAAACTTGACAGATTCATAGTAATTCTTCTTGGCTCATGATTATTAAAGAAATCCCAAAAATAATTTACAATAGAGCAGTGAACAAAAAGATAATCAACAGTTCCGCAATTATGGCAAAAATAACACTTATTAGGTCCTACCCAACCCTCCTTTACAATTTTTTTTTTTTTAAATTTGTCTTATTTTTTAAATGTTATTTCATTTTTCTGGTTATTCTGGCTCTAGTTGTTGCATTTAAAAAAAAACTAATAATAAAAAAAAGACAAAAGGCTACATTTAATTAGGTTAATTTATGTTATTCAAATTTGCATCTGAAAATTAATAATTTATCATACTAGTTTGATAAATAGTAAGAATGTACAAATCAGCAAAACAAAGAATACATCTTACCATAGTTTCTCACACAGCCCAATCCCCTCCTTCTCTTGCTTTCCTCTCCCAGCTTATAATTCATATATATCTTCTTGAACTCCTCATTGCTCAAATCAGAAAAACAATTCAATCCACAAAAATGACCTCCATTCTTCTCAGCATTTGCATTCCACTGATTAACGAATTCGTAGCTCTTGACAAAATTTTCAAATGCATGAATTTTATCTTCAGGTTGCGCATAGGATTTCTGATGCTTCTCCATCCATTGTTCAAAAAGCTGAACTAATTTAAGCTTCTCTGTGTAAGTAGAAGGAGGGTTGTATCCAGCAATGGAGAAAGAATCCATTGACGAGATCAATGGATCAGATGCCTATTACAGCATACAAAGAAATCAGAAAAGAAAGATAGCACAAGTCATAAAACCAAACATAAGCACCAACCAGATTAATAAACAACCAGAAATAATAAAATAAATTTTGATAGATAATCTCGTAGACAGACTTCAAAAAGGAGTACAAGCAACACAGGATTTCTTTATCCCTCAAAGTTCTGAATTAGACTAAAGGCAAAGGCCATGCTTAGTTCTTGTGCTGTTACTGGTACAAGCTGGCTAGTAAATGAAACCCATTGTTCTATAATATTTTATGGGAGGCGAAAAAAGTAAATTTAGACTACAGACTGAACTCCCGCAATATTGATGTTCTTCTCCACAACATCACAACATCAATGCTAGTGACATCTGCTCCCAGTTGTGCCCGAGAATGTTGAGACAAAACATGTAAAGAACATGAGGGGGGAGAGAGAGAGAGAGATTTTGGCGAATAATGTATACAATACCTCAGAGCGAGTACCGTCTCCACAATCAACATCTAATATTTCAAGTCCGTCAAAAGCTCTAGATGAATATGGATCTCTTCTACAATACCATAAATCAAAGATGAATGTCAAATAATTGTATCTCAGTTTCATTTGCCCACAGTGGTCAACTAGACTAGAAGTTTGGATGGGTCCAGACATCGATAGTTTGCTTCTTTACTCAGTACACTAGACTTTTAATGGATAAAAACTAAGTAACGGAGATGTCTCGGATCTCATGACAGTCGCTGACATAAATACAATCAAAATTTGTCAAAGATGTACCTGAAATGTCTGCACGAAGTGGAGCGGATAAAAGTAACTCCAGTTGGGTTGATTACAAGCAATTTTTTGAATGGGTCTTGGGGATCCCACCTGGTTATAAGTTAATTCAATCGATAAAAAAAAAAATAATACATAGAACATTATTAAGACTGGATATTCAATTCTTCAATAAATAAAACATTATGAAACGTAAATTACTGAAAACTCGTCTTATATTTGGATGACAGAATTAACTAAAATAACATAAAATATTCAAGTCCTTTTGATATGCTGTCATATGATTTTTTTTAGGGTAATTACTGAACTAGTAAGCTTTTGGAGCGACGTCACTGAAATTAATTTTCTTTAATGTACACATATATAACCCGTAGAGAACTCTCTTTCTTTTATTTTGGATAAATTCGAACACATAATCTTGCAAATTAAATTCGCATGTATCTGAAATTGATCCAAAAAAATAGACTGAGGAAAGGTAAATAATCAACCTATGGAAAAGATAACTTTCCTGATTAGCAAAGATGTAATTTAGATTGTAATCTTTTACATATTTAGAAATTAATTGTGTAATCTTTTCAAGATATGTTGTAGATTGTAGTAGGGTGTTCCTCCTTGTACAAAAGAGCAAAAGCTCTGTAGAGAAAAACAGAGAAAAAGAAAAAGATTTTTCTTCAATAAAATTTCATCCTTCATAATTTGTTATGGTATCAGAGCCAGGTTGGAAAACCTAATTAGTGTGCAGCCCAAGGACCATGGCAGGTGACGGCGATAGCACCAAGGACGAGGGTGAACAAATGATTAATAGAGTTATCGGTGGGTCATCTCCGCTCTTCCTCCCATTCGCGAGCTGTGGATATGCATATGCTATCCATGGCGTATCTCAAGTAAATGCAGGCGCATCCCAAGCAGGTGCAGGCGCATCTCAGCAGAAACAACACATCTCAAATGCAGTTCAAGATGCAGGCGCATCTGATGCAGGTGCAACAGCTGCAGGCACATTGAGTGCAGGTGCATCAGCTCTTGGCCTCACAAATGCACAGGTCCAACAGCTACTGGCCATTATAACCAGCAATACAAATGCAGGTGCATTTCAAAGGGGTGCAGGTGCATTCAGTGAGATGTTGAATGGTAAGAAAGCTAAATTAGATTGGATACTTGACAGCGGCGCGTCTCACCATATGACGGGTAATTTGACCTGTCTTAAACATGTTTGTGATGTGACTCCAACAATAGTTGGACTTCCAAATGGAGAGCAAATTGTGGCTCAACATGAAGGAGATGTGGTGCTCAATGAAGGACTTGTTCTTAAGAAAGTTCTATATGTGCCTAGTTTGAATTGCAACCTCATTTCTATAAACCAATTGATTAAAAGCAGCGGTTGTTTTGTTACTTTTACTAATGAGCTTTGTGTTATACAGGTTCACAATACGAGGATGCTGATTGGTGTGGGCGAGCAAAGAAATGGGGTCTACTATTATCATGAAGTTGCATCAACAAAGGTCTTTTATATGCATGGAAATAAGTCCTATGAATTGTGGCATCGAAGAATGGGTCATCCTTCTACACAGGTTACTTTATCTTTGGCTGGTATTAATAAAGGTAGTGTTTCTAAAGAAGTTTGTGAAGTTTGTATGCGAGCAAAACAAACTAGAGAAATATTTCCTATTAGTTCCAATAAAGCAACTGAATCCTTTGACCTTATACACTGTGATATTTGGGGTCCATATCGTGTTAGTTCACATTGTGGTGCACACTATTTTTTGACAATTGTGGATGATTTCACCCGAGCTGCTTGGGTTTATTTGATGGCTGAAAAGAGTGAGACCTATCATTTGTTGAAGTCTTTTTGTAAGATGGTTCAGACACAGTTTGGAAAATCTGTTAAATGTGTCAGAAGTGATAATGGGTTGGAATTCAAATCTCATCAAATGAACCAATTTTATACAGAATGTGGAATATTACATCAAACCTCATGTGTGTACACTCCACAACAGAATGGGAGAGTGGAAAGAAAACACCGGCACATTTTAAATGTGGCAAGAGCCTTGCGTTTTCAATCTGGGTTACCACTTGAATTTTGGGGAGAATGTGTTCTCACTGCTTCCCATCTTATCAATAGAACACCTACTCCATTATTGGAGAATAAGACTCCTTATGAAGTGTTGTTTGGTAAACCACCGAGTTATAGTTCTATGCGTATCTTTGGATGTTTGTGTTACATCAAGTCACACACTTCGGATAAATTTGAGACTAGAAGTAGAAAGTGTGTATTTGTTGGATACCCGTTTGGAAAAAAGGGATGGCGAGTGTACGATTTGGAAACAAAAGAATTCATTGTTTCTCGAGATGTGGTATTTTGTGAGGATAATTTTCCCTATGTTTCATCTATTTCTGAACATAAGCAATCTCAATCAAGTGTGATCCAAGAAAACTGGTATAGTGATGATGCATTTCTTGTGGAACTTGAGGGTGCACCCGAATCGGTAAGGGGAAGTGCACCCGCATCGGGTCAAGAAGCAAGGGGGGGTGCACCCGCAGCATCAGATGAGGATGCACCCGCATCGGGTCAGGATGCACCCATGTCGGTTCAAGAAGCAAGGGGGAGTGCATCCGCAGCATCGGATGAGGATGCACCCGCATCGGGTCAGGATGCACCCATGTCGGTTCAGGATGCACCCTTGTCAGGTCAGGATGCACCCATGTCGGGTCAAGATGCACCCGTACCTGGTCAGGTTGGGTCCAAACGATCACGGAAACCTCCTGCTAAACTCCAGGACTATATTTGCTACACTACTCAAAGTAACCCCTCTTATGCTCACCCCACATCAACAGTTTCCTCAGGTAATCCTTATCCCATAGCTCATTATGTAAATTGTAATAATTTTTCTATTGCCCATCGAAAATTCTTAGCTGCAGTTACAGTGAAGAAAGAACCAGAACATTTTGGAGAAGCCATGAAGGATGATAAATGGAGAGAAGCAATGCGTGTGGAAATTGAAGCACTTGAACGAAATGGCACATGGACCATTGAAAATCTGCCATATGGAAAGAAGGCAATAGGATGCAAGTGGGTGTATCGCATCAAATATCATTCTGATGGCACAATTGAAAGGTACAAGGCTCGACTTGTTGTGTTGGGCAACCGACAGGTTGAGGGGATTGACTTCAAGGAAACATTCGCTCCGGTTGCAAAAATGGTCACTGTTCGCACATTCTTGGCTGTAGCAGTGGCACGCGGATGGGAGTTGCATCAGATGGACGTGCATAATGCATTTTTGCATGGTGATTTGCACGAAAAGGTTTATATGCGGTTGCCACCTGGATTCTCTTCACAACATCCAGGCAAGGTGTGTCGACTCAGAAAGTCCCTTTATGGTTTGCGTCAAGCTCCACGAATGTGGTTCTCCAAACTCAATGCAGCATTGCAGGCCTATGGTTTTATTCAATCATATGCTGATTACTCACTGTTTACCTTGGAAAGGAAGGATATTTCTCTTGCAATTCTAGTGTATGTGGATGACTTGGTGATAGCTGGAAACAACTCTAAAGCGATTGGTCAGTTCAAGCAATATTTGAGTAGTACATTTTACATGAAGGATCTCGGTGCACTCAAATATTTCTTGGGGATAGAGATTGCACGTAGTCCATCAGGTCTCTTCTTGTGTCAAAGAAAATACACATTGGATATTTTGGCTGAGTGCGGTCTTTTAGGTGCAAAACCGGTTGCATTCCCTATTGAGCAAAATCATAATTTGTCCATTGCAAATGGTGCACCTATGAATGATCCTGAACGGTATAGACGACTGGTTGGGCGATTGATTTACTTGACAATAACACGGCCAGATTTGTGTTACTCAGTGCATGTACTAGCGCAGTTCATGCAGGCACCTCTTGACATTCATTACAATGCAGCAATTCGAGTGTTGCGTTATCTAAAGGGCAGTCCAGGACAAGGTATTGTACTCAGTGCTGACAATGATTTGTTGTTATCTGGATATTGTGACTCAGACTGGGCAAGTTGTCCATTGACTAGGCGGTCGTTGACCGGATATTTTGTGATGCTTGGTGATTCACCTATCTCATGGAAGACTAAAAAGCAACACACTGTGTCTCGATCATCAGCAGAGGCGGAGTACAGGTCGATGGCTACCACATCTTGTGAGTTAACATGGCTAAAATCACTTCTCAAATCTCTTGGGGTTTCTCATACTCGACCAATGAAGCTTATTTGTGACAGTCAAGCAGCTCTCCATATAGCTGCAAACCCAGTTTTTCATGAAAGAACAAAGCATATAGAAATTGATTGTCATTTTGTAAGGGATAAGATTCAAGCAGGACAAATTGTCACTTCTCATATTCGGACTCACGAGCAATTGGCTGACATTTTCACAAAGGCCCTTGGCAAGCAACAATTTCACTATCTTCTTCGCAAGTTGGGCACTCGTAATCCTCATGCTCAACTTGAGGGGGAGTATGGAAAAGATAACTTTCCTGATTAGCAAAGATGTAATTTAGATTGTAATCTTTTACATATTTAGAAATTAATTGTGTAATCTTTTCAAGATATGTTGTAGATTGTAGTAGGGTGTTCCTCCTTGTACAAAAGAGCAAAAGCTCTGTAGAGAAAAACAGAGAAAAAGAAAAAGATTTTTCTTCAATAAAATTTCATCCTTCATAATTTGTTACAACCGTGCTTTAGAGATGGCAGCGAATTTAGCGGCGGAGAAAGTATTCAAATAGGACTTAAATCCATTTCCTTCACCAGAATCAACGAGTTTCATCATCGAGTAAGATCTAAGAGATGGAACCAGAGGTCGGGAAAGGTAGTCTGGGTTGAGAAACGATCTATTCGCCATGGCAGAGACTACAAAGGACACGCCGAGACGGAACGGAGATGCAATTTTTAGAGTACAGAGTTAGGGTCTCAGCTATATATGAAAAATTTAATTATGTCAAATTTTATAATTATAGAATTATAAATATTTTAAATAATTTTATGAATCTAATGAATATTGAATCTCCAAAAGTTCATAAATATCATTAGGTTTTTAATTATTCAAAGAAATTTATAATTTTATTTGTGCATAAAATTCTATATAAATAATAGCAAAATTACAACAAATCCAATCATGCCACATAACTTTTTTTAATCTGATCATACAATTTTATGAAATATGGAATATGTGGTATTTTTAAAAATTATTTGAGGACATTTAATAATTCAATTAGCCACAAATTTTTATATCCTTAATCACAAAAATATAAAATATTTGGTAATATAAAATTTTATTGTTAAAAAGTTCTAAAATATTTTCTTCAAATTTCTAAATATGATGACTTAATTCTATTATTTTAGAAATATAATTCTATTTTTCATTGTTTTCGAACCTTTTTAAATTTTGTTGATGTATAAAATTATATATACAAAAATAACAAAAATTTTAAAAAAAAATCTAATGAAATGAACTTTTTTAATTTTATACTTTCGTAATATTTGACGTAATCATTTTACTTCTATAAATTTTTTTATAATAAAATGATAGTTACTAATAATCAAATTTCATCTCTTTTTAAACATGTGATTTATCGATGAGAATTAATAACATTTAATTATAGTTTTATCGGATTAACAACCGAACATGTTGATAGCAATTTCAATGGATATTGTTTCATTCTAAAAATACAATTATGATAGTATTGCACCTATCCTTGACAAATATCATGTAAGAATGGTGATTGTTGCCTCTAAATGTAGAAAAGTGTTTATGAAATAGTATTAATGGTACCTTCTAATCTGACTTTAATTCCATTAATAAAATAGTTATCGATAGAAATATATATATATATATATATATATGTATATTTTTTTTAACATATATTTTTCGAAAATATGGAAAACAAAATTTAATCGCGCGAAGCGTAAGCTTGGCCAGTTGTATTCAATTCACCTATCCAAGGACCTCTGAGACTTAAAATTGCGCATGAATCATGAACTAGAGTTTTATTTAGAAAAAAACAACCAGACAAACCAATTTATTTAGCAAAGAAAAGAAAAAGCAGATGCATACGTCTTTTCAATTACAACACTTCTCATCCTCCCACGAAATACTTCAACCTAGTTAGCATTAAAACTGAAAAGGTTCAGTAGCTCCACAACAGTCAATGGATGACAGAATTGCCTAAAATCCAATAAAACAAACTTATGTTTGATCCTAAATTTTCATGATTGAAAAAATTGACCGATTTACAAAGAATTTTAAAAATTCTCGAAAATATCAAATAGTCTCACAAATTTCAATAAAATAGCCAAGAATCCTAGAGGGTATATAACATCATAGAGGTCCCAGAAATCCAAATGACACCAACCTTGAAAAATATGTAAGAAAGTTCCTAACCTTAGATAAAATAAATAAGAAATTTTAGAGAATCTTTTTAAAAAAATCTTATTATCACTGGATTTCTCATATTTTTGTGAGCCTGTATACGAAATATCATGAAGAAATCCGAACCAGAAGGCCTCCAAATAATTTGTTTTAGTTTGGTGGAACTATGAAAATTGAATTAAAAATCAATAAATGGAGAAGTGCAGGAGAAATAGAAATGGAGGAGAAAGCGAATGTTTCCCCTCCGTACATGGATGAATTACGGGTGCACCAGTTCTCTCGTACACCTTATGTAAGGAGATACAGGATGTTAATTGGTTCATCTTGAACCACGTGCACATAACCATAAACACATAATCATACAATGCAATCATAAACTTGGCTTAGTGCCCATCAATCTCCTTGATTTCTCTCCTCTCTCTTCTCTTTTCTGCTCTGTGGAGAAGAAGACACGGCACAAAACACAATATAAGGAAACGAAATTCGAAATTTTGTATTTTTTGGTTGCATGGTAAAATTGTGACATTTTGTGGCACCGGAACTTTACTCATATATACGGAACTTTACTCATATATATAAAAGAAAGCAAGATTGAGTAAATTAACCAGATAACTGCATGAATTAAAATTTTGTCACTTCGCTAAAAAGCTACCATGAACTTGAAAAGAGAGAGAAATAAACATTTTGAGGGGAGGGATCATTGCCTTAAAAAGTTTTTTAAGGCAAAGATGGCACTAGTAAAAAGAGTACTGTTCTATAGTACATGAAGAAGGTCAAAAGAAGGGCCAATCCAAATGTTTCTAACTGAAAAAAAATAAGCTGATACAAAGTCAACAATTTTAAAACACTAGAGTGGAGGAGAGTGTGAACTAGTCATCCAGATGTGGATACAATTTTAAATAGAACATTTATATTAAATCAAAAGATGAAGAATTCAAACACAAAAAAGTAGCAACTAACCTCTGTTGAATTCTGCCAACTAATTCTCGTTATGGATCTTTTTTATTGTCTCCTTGTCTATCACCCTCGACTTCGAGCAGCATCCAGGAGCAGTGGCGAAGTCAGGATTGAAAAATGACGGGAACCAAAATCTGACTAAATGAAATTAAGAACCAAAAGAATTACAAATTTAAGTATTGATTATCTAAAACAATACCAACAACCGTTAATCTTTATTAACCAAAATATCATTGAGTATAATATTTTGAGCCTAGAGGAGGCCCTTAAAACTTAACTATATAAATTTATTATAATATATTGAGTCTAGAGGAGGCCCATCAAACTTAACTATATAAATTTATCTTAATAAATTAATATATTATTTACAAAATTCTTCGCCACTGTCCAGGAAGTGGCAGTTGGCATTTTAGATGACACGTGTCTAATAGTTCCAAACATTTTGTCGTTATTTGACCTATGAGACAAAAAAGAATAAGCAAGCCGTCTTAGCTCAGTCGGTAGAGCGCACGGCTTTTAACCGTGTGGTCGTGGGTTCGAATCCCACAGACGGCGTTTTTGTAAAATTATATAATAATTATAATAAAAATAATTTAATTTAATCAGTTATTTATTTTCTTTTCTTTTCTTTTTTTGCGCCTGTGCGGCTAAGCGGTGATTGTTGGGAATTAATTGCACTTTATCAGTTTATTTTGGATGAGGAACAGAGACTGTTTGTTTATTAAGTTGGTCTTTACATATTTTGTTAGTTCTACAACAATTTATTTATGAAGAGGAGTACAATCTATACAGAAATAGGTCGTCACTTAATTTGTGCGGCTAAGCCTGCAATTTGAATTACTTTTTATTTATTTATTTATTTATTTATTTATTTATTTATTTTGAGTAAAGCATTATTTGACCCCCTAATTTGGTACATGATATTGTATATACTCAACACTGCTATACAAAATACAATTTTCTGGGTGTGTTTGGATTGTTGGAAGAAAGAAGAAGAAGAAGAAAGAAGAAGAAAAAAAATTATAAACAATCCAAACTCTTCACAAAGTTACACACTTCCCAATATTTTTTCCCACTTCTTCCCTTCTTCCCTTCTTCCCACACCTATCCAAACGCACCCTCTGTGTTTTTCCCCCTCTTCTCCTATTGCTAGTAATCTATCTTTCTACTGATGGCACCTCCCAATCTGAGATTGTTTAATACAGCAATTCATTCTTCTTTCTATCGTTACAACAGCATCTATTCTAGCTTCCGATCAAGTTTCTCAAGCAGTGCCTTCTTTTCTTCTTCTGGCAGTGCATTGAACATGAATACCGATTTGTCACCAATGTCATCCTAGAGGAACAAAACGAATAAAAGAAACCATATGAACAAAATATTAGAAAATGTCTCATTTGTTGTAGAAATAAAAAGATGTTATGCAAAACAATACCTTGATTGGTTGCTGAAATTTTCGGGCAGCAAATACTACAAACAAAGCCATCCAAACCCCTAAAAGGCTCACTTTTGTTCCATCATCCATTAAACCAGACTGCACAAACAAAAAAAATGACAAAGTTAGTTACATTGTTCTTTATAGTCCAAATGTTTCAAATGTGAGAGAGAGAGAGAGAGAGAGAGAGAAAGAGGGGAATACCAAGTGTCCAAGAAGAAGACCTGGTATGATAAATGTCAAGATGCCTGCCTCTAATTTCCCATAGCACAGACCTGAATCATACAAGATTAACCTAAAATGCCCAAATTCATATTAAAGAGAAAATTAATGAATCCAATACACGTTTAACCTACCTTCTTTGAAAACCAGGCCAGTTAAGGCTGCAAACACTGGCCCCACAAGCCACAATCCAACCGGGTGCCTAACCACATACTCAACTAATCCCTCGTCAAGCGGTTGTGCAAGTGCAAAATAGGCACCGATAGACCCAATAACACCAAGGACCCACAATGCTTGTAGAAATCTTTTAATGGCAGTCACATATATATGGATTAAAACCAGGGATAAACCAAGGCCACCTGCTCCAACTATGTAAATGATATCCAGTTGGTGTCTGATGATGTCAGCAAGAGGGTTGCCTTCAGGGAGAAAAACTGATGTGGCACCTAGTACGAAGGATGTGGCGGCAGTGACTAGACCTGATCTGTATAAAATGACCTGAAAGTTTATATATTTCAATTTATGCACAAATGGGGAGATGGCAAAATGTCACCAATACAGTTTGAGATAAGACATTGCTGTACCAGGTTGATTGTACTGGTGGTTGTCAGTACTATAGGTGAGACATTCAACCAGAGGTTGCAGCACAACTTGACCTAACATTTAGGTGGCATGCTGATTGGTTTGTTTGGTTCCAATCTAGCTGAATTGGATTTGAGGCAATTAAATTTTTCATGAGATTGGGTCGCAGACCAAAATGCAGCCTGAATTTGTATAGTTATTTTTGTGTTCTGTTGGATACTTGTTGGGGGGGGGGGGGGGGGGGGGGGGGGGGGATAAAGAGGAGAGAACACTATGAGATCAGGGCTGGCAGCATTTTTATTCGAGGGTGATGTCGGAACATGCCATTTCATTGAATCCAGCAACTATAGAGTGAAGGTTGAACAATACATAATTATAAAACCCAAAACCGAACACATATGCAACCAAACACATTCTATTACCCATTAAAAACTAAATCCCAGAATATCCCAAACCCCAAGTGTCCATATCCCTTGGGCACCCCAAATGCTGGCATGGGCAGTCTTGAGTTTCATGCGCAGATAATTTTTTTAGGAGACAGTCAGACGTGAGATTTGTAATAAATGTTGGACCACTGCCCATTCCAGTAAGAGTAATGTAGGAAATGTGAAAAAAAAACCCAAAATTTTGCCAAAAAAAAATGCTATCACCTGAGAATTGAAATAATGTTAAGGCTTTTCTTTATCAAAGCATATCTGAACCAAAACTGAAACTAAATACAGTATAAACATCTGTTCGCTTCACTTTATACCATTAGCTTAACTAATTTTGATGTCATAAACAGTATGAAGCCTGAACGGGTTGCAAAAGAAGTGAAATAAATAAAAAAAAAGGAAAAACCTCGCGAACGTCTTCATCTTGGACGGACCAGGGACCGTAGACGCCCTGGTACACCGTCCGATCGGTCCCGAGAGCCCTGGCGCACCGTCCGATCTGCCTTGGAGAGGAGGCGTGCGAGTGCGACAAGGGGAAGGGACTGAGACTGAGACTGATCGGTGGTGAATTGTAATTGAGTGTAGACTGTCTAGTAGTGGGAGGAACTAGGACTCGGGTTGCGGAGGAGCCCAGAGAGAGATTGAGAACCGCCATCAGATGAGATGCTTTATGCGTACAACCTCTGTTCACTTCACTTCCAAACTTCGACCGCTTGATATTTTATCCGCTAGCCTTTTTTTTTTTTCTTTCACTAATTCACTCTTTGGAGTCTTGGTTCCGGACGCGGGATCCTCTCCAATTAAGAAGAATATACTGTTGTCCAAATTCCAAAGCCATCCTGGACCCATTTCAGATCGGACGATTTACTCTGATGCAAGCAAAAAAGTTATCCCTCGTCTTTATTCAAATTTTAATCCAATTTTTTAAATAACGCCCAGTTGTAAATTTGTAATTGGGGATACACGTCACTTCCATAAGCTGTGCATCCCGTGTTTCACTATTTTTTCTATGTTTTCGTATTAGTTTCACCTAGGGCTCAGATTTTTGTTCTTTTCATTTTTTTTTTGTCTTTCATCTTTCCCGTTTTATGTTAGCAGCTAACCACTTATAAAATTAAAAATAATAATAATAATAATAATAATAATAATAATTGCTCGTTCAATTTTGATTTTATATATGTTCATGGGTCACTCAAACTCAATCTGGTAATTGCCACAATTCAAAAGGCGGCACAATGAAAAGGGATTCGCACGACATATTGATATCCATACCTGGTTCCTTTCTACCAGATTGGAATGCTTAGCCGATATAATTGTATTTATAATGTAAAGTAGCTTCTACATACACCAAAACCAAATCATATGGTTGACCCAAGATTGGAATATGTACACTGATTTTGACTAGAAATAGACTGGTCAGTCCATAATTATTTTGCATTGTGATGCATATATATATATATATATATATATATATATATATATATATATATATATATATATATATATATATATATATATATATAGAGAAATGTTATGGTGCACTGTGATGTATTGGGCCTATTGTGCACTGCGATCGTGATCCGTTGGATCTGACTTCAGATTCGCGCTGATGAGGTCGCGAGATAAGAAAAGTTTGCGTGCTCCTCTTTTTATTTTGGTCCAGCACTCTCTCTTAACTTGCTCTCTCTCTCTCTCTCTCTCTCTCAACTCAGACGGAATAGACAACTCTAAATCCCTCTTTTCCCTCTCTTCTCTCCATGTCTACCACAAATCTCTCCTGGAGCAACGATTTCGCCTGAGTTTCTGCTAGCCCTAACTGGCCTCTTGCCTTCATCGTCGATTACTCGATTTCGCTATCTAGGGTTTCCACCCCAAGTTCGAAGGTACTTCTCCCTAAATCTCCGTTAATTTTTCCTCTGTGCATTTCAACTCTAATAATATTGTGATGGAACCATGTACGAGTGTTATTGCCTTGGAATTCTAATTTTTCAATTTTTTTATCATATCCAGAACGTTATGCCTTGGAGGGTTATTGTCTTGGACCCTTCTTAAAAATAAAAAAAATCCAATTTATTTGCTGCTATCGAATAAGCATTCTTAGACATAAGCATATCCAAAATAAGTGAGAATTGGTTAGTGTAATTTACTGTTATCCAGACCAAGCCTTTAGCATAAGTATATCCGCATGATTGACAACTTATTTCCAAGTAGCATATCCTGTATGTCAATTTTTTTATATTATGTGTTTTAATTTATAGAATGAGTGAAAGTGAGCATGAAGCAGTAGATGTTGACAATGATGTAGCAGCAGATGTTAGCAATGGTGCAGCAGACATTGACAATGATGTAGCAACAGATGTTCACACTGATGGTGCACATATCCAGGTAATTGTCTACCTTTTGTGTGTTAAATAAGTACTTCCTTTTTTATAAAATAATTTGTAACTTTATTTGTTGTTGTTATTGTAACAGATCAACGATCCTTATATTGATTTGGATAGAGTGATTGAAGAAGAGAGCAGAAAGTTGGAAAACATTGAGCTTTATGTTGGAAAAGAGTTCAGATCAATTGATGAGGCATACGATTTCTACAATCTCTATGCTTTAGTGAAAGGATTTAGCATCCGGTGGAATCAAAAAGGTAAATCTAAGAAAGGAATCACTCATTTGAATATTGTTTGCTCTAAACATGGGTTGTCTAAAAGGCAAAAAGATTTGGGAAAAACAGTGGGTTGTTCAAGCAAGGAGAAAACCCCTGAAAAAGTGAGACCATCAACTAGAACAGGGTGTAAGGCTTATATGAGAGCCAAGTTGGTAAATGAAGCTATTTGGCAAGTTACAGTGTTTAAAGATGAGCATAACCATCCTCTAGCTCCAAATTCACCATCTAAGAATAGAGGTCTTAGGTCTCAAAGATCTTTAACAATGGAAGACAAAGAGACAATCCAGAGTTCTTTTATGCCGGGATGTAAGCAACGTGATTAGTACAGATAATAGGAAGCTCCTTGGCAGGGATGTTGATAGCACATTGTTGCATTTTCAAAGGAGACAAGAGAGCGATCCAGAGTTCTTTTATGCCGTAGAGGCTGATGAGGATGGATTTGTGAAGCACATATTTTGGGCAGATGGCAGGTCTAGAAGGGCTTACTTAGAGTTTGGTGATGTTGTCACTTTTGATACAACATACAACACCAATAAGTATAGCATGCCTTTGGCTCCTTTCATTGGAGTAAACCACCACCGACAATCAATTTTCTTTGGAATGGCCTTGCTTAGATCAGAGAACACAAATTTTTGTTGGCTGTTTGAAACATGGTTGAAAGCAATGTATGGCCGGCACCCGACTGCTATCATTACAGATCAAGATCCTGCAATGAAGAAGGCCATTAATATTGTCTTTCCTAATACTGTCCATAGGTCTTGCCAATGGCATGTGATGAGGAAGGCAAGAGAAAAATTAGGGTCACTGTATGGAAAAATGCCAACATTTCAAGATGAACTAGGGTGGGTGATAAATTGTAGCTTAACTGTGCCAGATTTTGAGAATGCTTGGACCGCACTAATTAAAAAATATAAGGTCCAGAGTAACAATCATTTGAAAAATATGTTTGAAAAACGCGATGATTGGGCGCCGGCGTACTTTCGAGGAGTTTTCTTTGCCGAAATGACAACCAGCCAAAGGAGTGAAAGCATGAACGCTCTCTTCAAGCTATGGGTAAATGCTCATAAATCTATCTATAAATTTGTTTGTTCTATTGATGGCATCATTGAGAACATTTGGGCAAGCGAGAGTGATGAAGACTTACTAACAGTGAATGAGAACCCACAATTATGGTCAAAGTTTGCTCTTGAGTTGGATGCACGTGAGTGTTATACAAGGAAGGTTTACTCGGTGTTTACTAACAGTGAATGAGAACTCACAATTATGGATTCATGGAATTCAACATCTTCCTTCACATTACATCTTAAAGAGATGGTGCAAGAATGCTAATGCTGGTGTCAAAAGACCAGTAAGTGAAAGAAGTAGAGATTTAGAAAATTCTTTAGCACTGCAAATATTTAGGTCCACTCCATTAGAAAAAGCACCTACCAAGGGAAGAACTTGCAGCTATTGTGGTTTGATAAATAAACATAATAGAAGAACATGCCCAAAGGTATTATGTTAATATTAATTTTCTTATTCAATCTATTGAACACCTCTATTACACTCCTAACTAATTATGTTTTTGTTTCCTTACAAGCACTGAATATGTCTGAAATTTAACTCAGTTAGCATTTGACTTTATCCAATTCATTATATTATCACTTTCTGTCTCTCTTTTAGCTTACCAAAAATTTCATATGTAATACAGTACATAATACAATAAATAAAAAAAAAATACATGGCAAGCAGAGAAGCATCATCAAATTCCAAACATAATAAACTGCTAAAAGAAATCAAAATTCAACAAACATACATTTCTTCGTTAAGAAAAATTATAACTTCTACTGCTCAAAAGAAAGAAAGAAAAAAAAGGCTAACACATTTTCATTCATACAAATGTGCAGTAGACCCTGGAATTTAACATAATTGCTTTTTATTCCAACTCTTCCCTCACAAATTCCTCTTCACCAGCCACTTTTTCATTGACCTGTTCCTCAGCCTTTTCCTTCTTCTCTTTGCCCAAACTCTAATAAGAAAATTACCAATAATACTATTAAGTGATAAATTTTAGTTTCAAAAGAAAATCTTCTGATATGTTGAATCTCAGCGATAGATAATAAGCATCTCAACCTAATTTCACAAATCTAACAACTTAGATTGTCAGGTCTTGTCCTACTATCAGGTCATGACCCGTACCAATGTTTGTTTGTATCTCTTTTCCTAATCGTTGGGCAATATGCTTCAATATCATTTTTTATTTTACAAACTAAATACAAAACACACAAGTGGTACCACTGAAATGCACAAGTAATTTCTTACAGCAATTTTTCATTAATCAGATAGCTTACGTAAAATTCCATCAATCTATATAAAACCAAAGAAAAGTCAATTAAAGAGAGAAAAAAAAGTACCCAAAGAGAGTGAGCACCAGGGTTCCGTACTGTCTTCGATGGAGGATCTGCTTCTTTTATCGAAAACCCTAGACAGTGATTTGGGGACAAATTGGAGAAATTGATCTCTCAGTATAGAGGAAAAACCAAAAGAGAGAGGGATATAGAGGGGGAGGAAAGAGATAAAATTGTACCGGAAAGGTCTGCTACGTACCTTCGATTTAGGCGAAAACCCAAGGTTGCGAAATCGAGGTGAGGCGAGAGGCGAGAGACGAGAGGTGAGTTGAGGTGTAAACCCTAGATAGCGAAATCGAGTAATCGACGATGAAGGCAAGAGGCCAGTTAGGGCTAGTAGAAACTCAGGCGAAATCGTTGCTCCAGGAGAGATTTTTGGTAGACATGGAGAGAAGAGAGGGAAAAGAGGGATTTAGAGTTGTCTGTTCTGTCTGAGTTGAGAGAGAGAGAGAGAGAGAGAGAGAGAGAGCAAGTTAAGAGCCAGCGCTGGACCAAAATAAAAAGAGGAGCACGCAAACTTTTCTCATCTCGCGACCTCATCAGCGCGAATCTGAAGTCAGATCCAACGGATCACGATCGCAGTGCACAATAGGCCCAATACATCACAGTGCACCATAACATTTCTCTATATATATATCCATCTATGTCATAAATATTAGACTAACAAGAATAATAAACGATACGCATACAAAACAAAATATATTTTTAGAATTGCTAGCAAAAAATGTATTAAACTCGCAAAAAAAGGTAGAAAAAAATAAGATAATATATGAACCGAAGTAGCAAAACCTGAATTTGAAAGTTGTAAATGTAAATGGAGACGTCCAGTTGAGTGGGCTTGTACGCTGGGCCAACCTCCGCCTTAGTGTGATGAATCATGGTTGTAATCAAGTGGCTGTAATATTGTGCAAATCATGGTTGTTGACCTGACCCAGTCCAGGATTCAAGCAGAAGGGATATATATGTTATATGTAGGTTGCGCGAATATAATGGTAGTCAATATTTTTCTCCACATCTTTCTCCTTCTTCTCGACTCTTGAGTCTTGAGTACGGTGCCGCTTGCCTTGGCAAACTCGCCCGTCCCGCCAAAAATGGACCACTCACCGTCGGTTACTTATAATATATAGACTAACAATATATAAATCGATTGTTTGATTTACTTGAATTAAGTCTCTAAGAATTGTTATATATTTTTAATCACCTGTCATTTTTAATTATTTGCGAATCCACGATCGCACCAAAAGAGTTTTCGCCATTCTTGTCAGCTGCAACTGTTTGGTTTTTTTCGGGGAATCACATCCTCTACCGATCTTTTAAGGTTGGTAGAGTGACAACTTCTGATTTAAACCGATTTAATCTCAACGATTAAGGGAGCCCCGTGCATGTAACTTACATTGATAGGTCCGAAAAATCTTAACCGTCGAGATTAGATCGAACGACTCGGATCAAAAGTTGACCCTCTACCAACCTCAAAAGGTTGGCAGAGGATACGGACCGTTTCTTCGGCCCATCGTAGTAATGATGCAAATAAAAGTCGACTTCTACTTCATTCTCAGCAGAACTGGTTTCGATAGTGCGGGAAGTGGAACTCATCACGGCTCGGCTCGATAGTTGGGTTGACGGAATTACTATTTTGTCTTTGCTGCATTTCCTTTCAAATCCTTCCCTATTTATATTTAAAAAAAAGTGAAGAACTTGTAAATTTATATCTTGCGATAAATTTCTTTCTATTAAAAGTGAAGAGCTTGTATTCTAACGCTAACATCTGACTATTAATTTAAACCATCAATGATTAATATTGTACGGAGTAAACAATTATTTAGACTTTTCGTCTAATTTTTTTATCCTTGGATACATACTTTTCTATAAGCAGAAGACTAAAGAGAATAGAGATAGATATATTTTAAAGAGAAAATTAGGTCCATGCCACCTCAAATGAATAAAATTAGAAAAATGTCACCACAAATCTTGCACTTAGATTAATGCCACCCTAAAATCAATTTGTTCATATTTTTGTCACAATTCTTGTATAAATCTGTTCCAAATATAATATTTGTTTGTATTGTCCGAATTGCCCTTGCATCTCCCACTTCAATCCAACCTTCTTCTCCATCGTCCCCATTCAGAATCGTACCATCTTTATCGAATCTGCACCCATTGCCTATCGTCCCTCAACTTTCTTCAGTAAATCTAACTAACAGATTCTCTTGTTGCGACAGGATAATCATAACAATCCCATCAGAAAAATAACAGATTCTCTTCTGAATTTGCAATCCCAACTACAATATGTTTTCTTATTTTATGTCCTTATTCACCACGATTGATTTGAATTGTGTGATTGTGTCCTTATTTACTGTCATAGTCGACTATGCTCACTATTCTGATTCTTTTTAATTTGCTCTTAATAATGATATGTTGGTCTGATGTTCTATCAATTTTAGCATAATTTGTCCTTAATTTACCTTAATTACTTTTGAGTTTGGCATCAATCAAGCTGATGGAGAAACGCCAAAACTTGTTTGTTTACTTGCTCATGTTACTGGAAGGAAGTCAAAAGGTAAAATATGTCATGTGAATCTATTATGGTACTTTGTATTACTTGCGTTATTTTGTTAATTATAAATATGTGTAATTGTCTTATTTTTCTTTTAATTCGAACTTACTTTGGCATTATATGCTGGTCTGATTTTATCAAAGGATAAAGAGTAAGTGTTATATGAAATACATCAGAAAAGCATAATAAACTTTCAATTAGGGAGCACGCAATAATATTATAGTCAGTTCATCGATAAAAATTAAGCGCAAAATTCAAGTCAATCATAATGAAGTAAAGGTAGAAAAGTATAAAATGCATATTTTATTTGGGATTGTGAATTGGGAGAGAGCACATGTAATTCTCCAATGGTGATTGCAACAATTGTTTTGTTGTATAAGCAGAAAAGAGAAAGAGACGAGTCTCATCGTTGTTTTACGAGCGAGAATCGAGAGATGAGAGGGAAGAAGACGATGGAGAAGGTCTGGTGCAGATTATGATAGGATCGTCTTCTTGTATATGAGGCTATGTGGATATTAGTGAAGATAAAAGAAACTTAGAAACTGAAAATTCTCATTCATATATTGATAAATCACTCTTACAATCAGATTTCTCTCTAAATTCTAAGTTCTCTAAGTTCTGAATTTTTTCTCTTACTCTTACATTGTTTATATAGTCAATATAGTCTTTATAATTAAATACTCAACTACCTAATTAAATTGCATAGTCTTCTAGACAATAAAAAACACACAACTTCTTAAACATAATTAATATCCTAGAAACCATAAACATTTGACCATGCAACTATAATTGAGTTTATATTTCCAACATCCTTCCTTAAACTCAATTATGCTCCAGCACTCATCCCGAGTAGCTTTTTGAATCGGTTGAATAATTCTGCTCCAAGCGGCTTAGTGAAAATATCCGCTACTTGATCATGACTCGCCACGTGAGTCAGCTCAACATCGCCATCTTTTACGTGCTCGCGTATGAAGTGAAAGCGAACATCAATATGCTTGCTTCTTTCATGATGCACCGGGTTCTTTGCTAGCTCAATTGCTGATTTGTTGTCGACTCGAATCTCGGTTGGTTTGTCTCGAGCAAAATTCATCTCCTTCAGCAATTTTCTCAACCACAACGCGTGACATACACATGAAGATGCAGCCACATACTCCGCTTCACAAGTTGATAGAGTCACAATTGGTTGCTTCTTTGACACCCATGTAAATGCCGTGTCTCCCATGTAAAACACAAAAACAGTGGTGCTCTTTCTATCATCAATGTCTCCACACCAATCGCTGTCCGTATATCCAAGAAGATCAAACTCGTCAGTATGAGAATAGAATAAGCCATGAGATAAAGTACCTTTCACATAGCGAAGAATTCGCTTTATGGCTTTCCAATGTGACATCTTTGGCTCTTCCATGTACCGGCTTACCAAGCCGACACCATATGCAATATCTGGCCTTGTGCACATTAGATAGCGCAAGCATCTAACCAAACTTCTGTATTGAGTTGCATCTACGGCTTTGCCTTCATCATATCGGGATAGTTTCGTGCCACTCTCAACCGAAGTGCACACCGGGTTGCAATCATCCATTTTGAACATCTTTAGCACATCTTTTGCATATGCTTCTTGCGAGATAAAAATTCCAGATTTGTCTTGCTTCACTTCCAACCCCAAAAAGTATGACATTAGTCCCAAATCTGTCATCTCAAATTCTTTTGACGTTTCCATCTTGAACTTCTCAATCATATCATCATTATTTCCCATGAATATCATGTCATCAACATATAAAGCAACGAACATAATGTCATCATGACATACCTTCACATACAAAGCATGTTCATACGGGCATTGCACAAACCCGTGCTTCTTGAAGTATGTATCAATGCGGGTATTCCAAGCTCGTGGAGCTTGCTTCAACCCGTACAATGCTTTCTTCAATTTCAGCACCTTTTGTTCTTGTCCTTCCTTAATGTAACCTGGTGGTTGCTCGATGTAGACTTCTTCTTCAAGTACACCATTGAGGAATGCTGATTTCATAGCCATTTGATAAATATTCCACTTGTTTTGGGCAACCAATGAAATCAACAAGCGAATAGTTTCCATTCTTGCAACAGGGGCAAATACTTCTTCATAATCAATCCCCGCTTTTTGCTTGTATCCCTTGGCTACTAACCTTGCCTTGCATCTTTCAACCTCGCCTTGAGCATTCAATTTCTTCTTGTAGACCCACTTCACGCCAATCGGCTTATGATCCTTAGGCAACGTAGCAAGTTCCCAAGTTTCATTCTTCACAATAGCATTCATCTCTTCATTCATAGCTTGTTGCCATTTCTTCTCTTGAACAGCTTCTTCAAATGCGATGTTCTCGGCATCCGCCAAAAGGCACACCAAATGCAACTCGCTAGTTGCTTCATATAAGTCTTGCAAGGTTCTGGTTCGAGGTGTTCTCGCCTCATCATCACTTGAGCTTGAACTCGAACTTGGATCAGCTTGCATTGTTGTGTTTGTCGAAGTAGAGCTCGCAATGATCTACACCTCATTCTCAACATCATGCGACATTTCCTCCATAGAATTCCAGCACCACACGGCTTCTTCATTAACCTGCACATCACAACTAATATGTACCTTATTAGTTGCTGAATCAATGAGTTTGTATACCTTCGACTTTTCATCATAGCCGATAAAAATCAGCTTCTTGCTCTTGTCATCAAGTTTTGTCCTTTCAAATGAGATACTGCTGGTTTCACACCGCACCATGCTTCTTGTGGAGTCATGTTCTCTAAACTTGCTGTTGGACATCGGTTTTGCAAGTAAACTGCACATTGCACCGCTTCAGTCCAATATTCCTTTGGCATATTCTTACTTTTCAGCATGCTACGAACCATGTCGAGAATGGTCCGATTCTTTCTTTCAGCCACGCCATTTTGTTGAGGTGAATAATGACCATACCTTTTGCAACCTTCTCAACTCTTTTCTCATTCTCTTCTTTTTTATCATGACATTCAAATGCATAATGACCATATCTTTTGCAACTGTAACATTGAATATGAGACTTATTACCTCCTCTTTCTCGGCCTTTACCATTGCCAAATGAGCCTTGCTGCTCCTTCTCGTCTCGATTGTCTTGTTGTCCGCGACCTCGGCCACCTCGGCCACGGCCACGACCTCGACTTCGACTTCGACCTCGACCACGACTTCGATCGCTGCTGGTCGGTCTTTCTTCTTTCAATGTCACCTTCGCTTGAAGTGCTTCCTCGAGCACCTCTTGCTTTTTCTTCTTCTTTCTTTGCTCATGTGCTTCCAACGAGTCCGAAAGCTCATCAATAGTCATCTCATTCAAGTCTTTTGATTCTTCTATTGCACACACAACATTTTCAAACTCGTTCGTCAATGAACGAAGTATTTTCTCCATAACTCGAACATCAGAAAGTGGCTCGCCATTTCTCTTGAGTTGGTTCACCACAGTTTGTACTCTTGTGATGTATTCTGACACACTTTCTGTCTCATTCATTTTTAAGGCCTCAAACTCGCCTCGAAGTGTTTGAAACCGCACTTGCTTCACTCGATCAGCGCCTTTGTATGCTTTCTCGAGAGTGTTCCAAGCCTCATGTGAAGATGTCGCACCGGCTATCTTCTCAAAACCCGACTCATCAACCGCTTGATAAATGATGTAGAGAGCGGTCTTGTCCTTCTTGCGATTCTCCTTCAATGTCCTTGCTTGTGCAACCGTCAACGTCGTCGTGTCGGCATGCTCTTAGTAGCCATCTTCGACTATCTCCCATACTTCTTGCGCACCAAGCAGAGCTCGCATTTGGATACACCAATTGTCGTAGTTTTTCTTCATAAGACGGGGCAGCGGCATGTGCCCAAACGTCGAAACACCGGTACTTGCCATCGGCTCTGATACCAATCTGATAGGATCGTCTTCTTGTATATGAGGCTATGTGGATATTAGTGAAGATAAAAGAAACTTAGAAACTGAAAATTCTCATTCATATATTGATAAATCACTCTTACAATCAGATTTCTCTCTAAATTCTAAGTTCTCTAAGTTCTGAATTTTTTCTCTTATTCTTACATTGTTTATATAGCCAATCTAGTCTTCATAATTAAATACTCAACTACCTAATTAAATTGCATAGTCTTCTAGACAATAAAAAACACACAACTTCCTAAACATAATTAATATCCTAGAAACCATAAACATTTGACCATGCAACTATAATTGAGTTTATATTTCCAACAGATTAGCGTTATATAAATGGTGAGAAAGGTAATAAATCATGGGATTGAATTGAAGTGGGAGATAAAGGGCAATTCAGTCAATAAAAAAATATTATATTTGGAACATATTTATACGAGAATTGTGGCATGTAACTGAACAAATTGATTTTAGAGTGGCATTAATCTAAGTGCAAGCTTTGTGATGGTATTTTTTTAATTTTATTCTTTTGAGGTGGCATGGACCCAATTTTCTTTATTTTAAAATTTTCGGCAAATTTTCTGAGGTGCTCACGTTAGAAGGCCAGATCCAGCCCAAGAAGATTTTGATCCGGTTGGATGAAATAAAATTTGGACCGGGTCGGATGTTACATTTTATTTAGATTCCTTGGAATTCAGTTAGCCGTCAAAAATCTGTCATCCCTTTCCCTTCTCCACCACCACCATTGCCAGGCCACTATGATCCGAGCTAGAACGCTGCCTCTGCTCCGCTCCGTCTCACTCAGAACCTCTCCATTTCTCTCCACGTCTGCAGCCTCAGCTTCAACGCCGGCCGCAGAGGATGACCTGGCGCAGCAGATCGTATCCATCCTCTCCCAGTCCTCGTCCTCCAACTGGCGCCACGCCATCGAGAGCTCTGATTTCCCCGGCAAGCTCACCCCCTCCCTGCTCAACTCTGTCATGCGAACCAGCTCTAACCTCCACCCCAACACCCTCTTAGACTTCTTCCACTACTCCCGACTCAAAATACCAAACCAGACCCTGATATTAGATGCCTATTCTCTCTTGGCCGTCAAGCTCTGCAACCGCCACATGCGTAGACAAGCCGGAGCCTTGTTCGATACCTTCATCCAGTTCCGTCCCCTCCCGAGATCTCTTTTGAGCTGCATACATAAATATTTCTCTCTGGATGCTGTGAATTCCAATGTTGCAGTGTTTGATGAGCTAGTTGACGCTTATAGGAAAGTCAATCTGACTGATTCCGCAAATGTTGTGTTTTTTATGAAGGACCACAAGTTGGCGCCGACTGTGCGGTGCTGCAATCGATTGCTCAATGATCTTTTCAAGCTCAATTTCATGGATTTGTTTTGGAAAGTGCATGAATTTATGATAGATTCTCGAGTTGGATTTGATGTCTACACCTATTGTATAATTATGAAGGGGTATTTCAGAATAGAAGATCCTGAGTCAGCTAAACAGTTATTTTATGCAATGGACTCGAAAGGATGTGAACCCAATATGATGGTTTACAACACAATGATATTTCATTTGTGCCGTGCTGGCTTTCTTGATGAAGCCCTAAAACTGAAAACTCAAATGGTGCAGAGGGGTTTGTCTTTGGATGCTCGCACCTATAGTGGGCTTATATCCGGCATCTGCATAAAAAGGGGTGCAAAGGAGGCAAAGGGTTTGTTAGATGATATGCGTAGACATGGCATTCCCCCCGATTTTATAGTTTATAAGACCCTTATGGAAGGTTTCATGAAAGAAGGTGATACCAATGAGGCATTTTCTTTAAAGCGAGAGATGGAGGCTAATAATATTAAGGCTGATAAGGCTATGTATGATATGATAATGCGTGAGTTGGGTAAATTGGGTGATACGGAGGGTGTTATTGCTATCTTGGATGAGATGGCTAAGGTGGGTTTCAAACCAGATACGAGGTCATATAATTTTGTCATGGAATGGTATTTTCGGGATAACAACAAAGAGAAAGCCTTGCGGGTGCTAGATGAAATGAGGAGGGGTGGTGTAGCTTTAAACTCTTACACCTTCGGCATTGCAATTAAAGAGCTATGCCGGCTTGGGGATGCCACAACAGCTGATCGGCTAATGGATGAAATGCTACAGAGTGGCATACCTGCAAATGTGTACCTTTGTTCTCCTCTTATTTCAGGTTATCTTAGAGAGAGGAAATATTTAAAGGCAATCGAGACCCTAGATACAATGCAGAACAGGGGTGTCGCCCCTGACTTGAAATGCTACAATTTTTTAATAGATGGCTTGTCAAAATTAGGTCAAATTGAATTGGCAACCAGGTACTTTGACAAAATTGTGGAGGTCGGTTTTGTCCCAAATCAGTTCTCATATGCTGCTATAATAAATGGGTATAGTGGGTTGGCTAAAATGGAAAAGGCCGAGTTTTATTTTGATCAAATGGTCAAAAGTGGAATAAAGCCAAATATTGTGATTTTCACAATGCTTATCTCTGGTTATCTACAACTAAAAGATATATCCAAAGCTGTTTATTTGCTTTCTTCCATGGTCGAAATGGGGGTTAACCCTGATTTGAATACTTACAGTGTGTTAATTGACCATCTGTCCAAACATGGACAGATGAAATTGGCGCTTGACATTTTTTCCAGATTAGAAAGCAGTACAGGTTTAGTTCCTGATAATTTCATATATAGCTCTCTGATTTCGGGTCTCTGCAAGGCTAGTGAAAGTGACAAGGCAATCAAGCTGGTAGAAGAAATGGGTATCAAAGGGATTCCCCCAAACTTGGTTACATACAATTCTTTAATGGATGGTCTTTGCAGATTAGGTGATCTGAAACGTGCAATTGAAACTTTTGATATAATTTTGGAAAAAGGTTTGGCGCCAAATTGTGTGAGTTACACGATTTTAATTGATGGAAACTGCAAAATGGGACATCCAGATGCTGCCATCAGATTATATGAAGAGATGTTATCTAGAGGAATCAAACCTGATCATGTTGTATATACCTCCCTAATTGATGGTTTAGCCAAGCTGGGGAAACTTGATGAGGCTGAGAAAATTTTAATCACCATGGCCAATGACTACAATTCTTTACCAATTAATCCAGTCATGAAAAGTTTAATCTGTGCATTTTGTAAGGAGAAAAAAACAGAACATGTAAAAAAGGTTTTATTAAACTTGAAGGAGAAATGTGACTTAAAGATTGACAGAGAAGTTTACTTGGCATTGGTGGATGGGCTTTGTCGAGAGGGGAAGGATGAAGAAGTTTCTAGATTGTTTAAGGAATTCGAGGAGATGGGGGTTTTACACCAGGGAATAAGCGCTGCATAATACTAGTAAGAGGTTAGTAGGGTGAGTTCAATTAGTGACTGTTGTAGTTTCTGGTAGAGACCGTATGCCTGAAGGGTCTGAAGTGGGTAATTTGGGAACAAGCTACAATAGGATCAAAGTTGAAACCGATCTTTCTCATTTTCTTTTTCTTTTTGCTTTTAGCAAGCTACAAATTTGTTATCATTTTTGTTAAATGGGGTTTGGCCTGTATATTCTCCTTTCTTTCGCAAAAGAATAAATATATAAGCCTGTTGGAAATTCCCTGGTCTAAGATATCTAGTAATTTCAGATTTCTTTGTCCAATTTACATTCGTGGGATTTTATAAGATTGATAGTAATTGTCGTGGCTGTACCGCTGCTGAGTACTGATACATGCAGTGTAGGGTTTAAACTCCTCTTGAATCGTCTTAAATAGATTTTAGGCCTTGGATTGCTTGTTAGAATGGAAGGAAGGTTTAGATTAATCATGATCGCTAAGCTTAAAAAACGTACAACTTTGTGATCAAGACTTGTCTTAGTAGTACAATCTGAAATGAACTAGTTCAGACCCGTTGGAAACAAATCCACTGAATTCTGTTCACAACACAAAAGACATAGGTCTTCGAAAATTTTCTGGCAGAAGTTATTTTAACCTCGTGTACGGTTGTCTTAAAATTCCCAATTTAAAAAGTGAAGCTGCCTCCTTTCTGAGCCCTACTAATTAATCGATGATTATTCCTTCACTTGTAACTTGTAAGGCTCGCCTTGTAATCGAAATTTGTTCGTACTATCTAATGAGCTGCTTGAATAGAGGTTTACTGTATAGCAAAACAACTGCCTTACTTGTACTTCACGGCATGACTTAATTTTTCTAAACAAAATAATAAACAATTTAAAAGCACATAAAAAGTCATTGGAAAAGCTACTTATTCAGCGTGCAACAAATGGGGCTGCCAATAACAACAGATAATTCAAAACAAAGATTACAAGTCGACAAACTGTTGACATTTTTTATAGGTCAACTTATACACTTAAAGGAATAGTAAAACTACATGAACTTTAAGCTCTATACTAACCTAAAATCACGCTTTTAGCCTTGATCATTGGAAAAAATGATGGGACTCTTTGAGTCAAGATTCGTGACTCAAACTATTCTCTTACACTTCCAACTCAAAACTCATAATTACGTTCTCTCACTGTAAAGACCCGTTGTGGGCAAACACTGGTGCATCGATTTCTGAAAGGAAGCCATTTTCAAAAAATGATGAATGAAGGGCCTTCACACATTGTTTTGCTTCGTTATCATGAACTACCAAGGAGATGTTCACCTACACGCATATAAGCTAAGCTATCAGCAAGAAGCAATTGAAGTTTCTGTAAATTCGATACAAATAATATTATTGCCTTTTTTGTGCTTATATATTGCTTACACTCTAGAGAAAAATATACATATAGTCAAAAATAATAATTTTTTCTTTTTTTTTTAAAAAAAAAAAGGAACATGCAACTTGCAGTCGATAACACCACACCACCTTGTAAAGCTCTTACGGATGCATATGGGCATGTGAATTTTACGAGTTCCTTGTTTATACAAATAAAAGTTAAGCATATATAAACAAAAAGTGCAAGTACCTTCGACGCCCCTTGAGATATCATCTGTACATTTACTCCATTTCTTCTCAACACATTGAATGCCTATAGACCCAAAATTGAAAAAAAAGTGAGGAAGTGGCAAAAAGCAAGAAAATGAACCTCAAAATTATATTAAAGTTGCGACAAAAACAATTACCTTTTCAAGAACTAAAGAGGACCTCTGCACATTACCAATAAGTGAGATTATAGATCTATGCTGAAGCAAACGAACTACTGCTATCTTCTCCAGTTCCTCCACAACATGATCTAGCTCCTACAATTGAAACTCAGAATGTGACTTTATTATAATTTACAGAAACTGAAGTACTCTCCCTGATTATAAAACTGACCTGTTGAATCAGTTCTCTGCTCCAAAGCTTGGAAGGGTCAAGCGTGAGAGAGACACTAACTTCACTAGTAGCCACACAATCAACTGATATGCCTAAGTCTTCGAATATAGAAAAAACCTACTCCACAAAAATAATTGAAAGAATTAAACATTGAAGTAGAAAAAAATATTTAGTTTAATTATTAAAGGCTCTGACTTTAATTATTAAAGTAAATTATCAGCACGCACGTACCTTGGCTAGGAAGCCAAATTGGCCAAGCATTCTAGTGCTAGCTATATCCAGCATTGTCACATTTGATTTCAGCACTATGCTTGTCAGGATGCTCTGTAAATATAGCAAGCAAGGTCAATGTTGGAATAATTAAGACTTCAAAGAGTACAAAAGACCATTAGAAAAAACAACCTAATGAAAAGAAAGGGAAATAAGTTGGAACAGAAAAACAAATTTTTTAAGTACTCTGGTCCAAAAATTACAGAATTAAAAGCCATCTTAAAACAGAAACATTGCAAAAATCTTGCAAAACCTAAAAAATTAAGCATACACTTTGGCACCATCCACGAACTAGCAGTTCGTAAACAAGGCTAGTTCGCAAGAGCCAAACAACCCACGAACAGTCGCGAACTAGGAACTACTCCCTAGTTCTTAGCTCTCTGATTTTCAAAAACTGGTTTTGTTCGTGGGCCTTTGTTCGTCCCCTTGTTCGTGAACCATCCAAACACACCTTGGTGAATCAAACCAAACTAAACAAACCCAACAATCACAAAATGAATTGCCCAATGACATCATCTTCCGAAAAACCAACATGTCCTCTATGTGTAATGACAGGTTCTCAAGGCTTCTGTATTCACATTTTAAATTTAAGAGGTCTGAATGAGTACAGACAATCTGGCTTGTCAAATACATTCCATTCAGGCACAAAATCTATTTTACAAAATTTTACAACAATTCTGCTTTGGGTAAAACATCCATCAATTCTGGCTGCTCAGATACGGGCATTTAACTTCAATTAGAGAATGTATTCCATGCTCCATTCTGAAATGGTCACATGCAAAACCAACACCTTTACCACCAGATTACATGCTTTTCACACATAATAGTATAATAATATAGTCTTTCATTATACATATTCTGTAATGAAACTTAGCTTGCCATATGAACTGAAATGAAACACAGAATTCCCTGAAATCAAATTGATCTGTTCCCATAAGCAAAAAAAGGATAGTAGCCAGAATAATTTGAAAGTCCCAGATGTGGACAGTTATCCTTAACTTATGAAAATGTATAAATTAAAAGATAACATTACAGACCTTACTCATGTCTCTTGACTTAGTGATAAGTGTGCCAGGAGCTTGTGGGTTGTAGGAATTCTTCACCCTCACAGGAATGTCAGCTTCTCTAGCTGGTCTCATTGATTGAGGATGCAACACCTGTTAATATATATAATATAAAACAAAAACAACTGAATATAGATAATTTCAAAAAAAAAAAAAGAAATCTAGTGAAAATAATTACAATTTAACCTGTGCGCCAAAATATGCCAGCTCAGCAGCTTCGTCAAAAGTTAGATAAGGCACAGGCTTGGCATTGGGGTAGATGGTGGGGTCGCATGTCAGCACACCATCTACATCCTTCCACACCTATACAATAAGCAGTGACATTATGACTAAAGCCTTGATAACAAGTTCCAAAAATTGCTACTTTGTGATCAATTAAGCAAACCTGAATTTCACGAAGGCCCAAAGCTTTACCAATTGTTGTCGCTGTCAAGTCACTGCCACCTCTACCTAAAGTAGTAATTGCACATGACTTCCAACCCTGCCATTTTGGCACATATAAACTATTTTATGTTAATTTGTTTCATTGATAGGGCCCTGTACCAAACAAAAAACTTTTGACAGAGAATATATTTTAAATATTTATATGCTAAATCAGCTGTTAAAGATTTTTGTGCTTTTCTTTTGGCTATATTCATTTTTCTGATAGTACAATTGTGATAAAAAGCAGCTGAATTTCCCAGTGAAGCTAGTAATATGCAAGATTAACAAAAATTCCCTATCATTGTTTATTTATTCTCTTTGTTTATTTGTTTCATAGTTAAGAAAGAGTTACCTTTCCAAGAAAGCCAGTGACAATAGGGATAGCACGGTCTTTCATCCAGTCACTATGTAATCTCTTTGCCACAGCAGGATAAGTAGCCTCTAAAATGTCGGCATTAGTAAAGTCGTCAGTTGTTATTATCCCAATTTCAAATGCATCATACTGCAACAATAAATGAACACAACTATCTCAGTACAATGAATTAAATTAATCAAACCAACTACTAAAATTGAAGTTTAAAATCAGTAATAAAATTTCTACCTGTATTGAACTTTAAAAATCTTTTGTATGTTTCACTGCCATGGGAAGAATAATTTTTACTAAAATAGAGGTCATGGATATTATTTAATTATATAAATATGACATAGCATACATCTTGATATTCAAGTATGCAGGTTTATCGATATATTTAATTTTTTGTATTGCATAATATTAAAACATTTCCTGACCTGGCGAGCTTTTGCTCCGATTTTATTCATATAGGCAGCAAAAATACGAGTAGACATACATTCACCAAATGAAACCAAAAAATCCCTAGCTCGAGGTGTCAATTCCTTCATCATAGCAATGCCTTTCAGTAATTGTGCAAGCTCATCTAGCAAGCCTTCAATAAAAAAAATGCAGTTATTAATTTAAAATATTCCAGTAGAAGGAAAATGAAAAACCAGCCAAGAATGCAATAATAATATGATAAACTAAAATGTGATATTTGAAGCAATTTATATGACTTGTAACTGTTGTTAAAAATAATTAATTAATTAATTATTGCTGGATACGAGTATACCTGCCAGACAATGAATGAAAAGCAACAAATTATATAAAGAAGAAGTAAAAGGTCCACACCAAATTCCATAACAGAAGAAATTTCTAGTAACTAACCAGAAATTATTGTTTTGTCTAGGCCTAGTTCCTCAATTGTCCTGAACAAAGATGAAACAATAGAAGATATTAGCATTAGTTATATATTGAAAAAAAAAGGTCTATGCCACAGAAATGTGATAATAAAAGATAAAACTAAAACTTGCCTAAAATGCAAATCCCTTATAAAGCTTAATTCTTCTAGCTCGTCTACATTTGTCATGCCACAGCATACCGCTTTTTCTCCTGCCTAAAACAATACATTAAAATTCCAAAATGGAGCTTAAGCATGTAAGAAAACACATGCATTAACAACAAATGATTTACAGGAATGCCATTTTTTTCATTATTTCAAAATACTTCCTGCTCTGGGAAGAATTGAATCACTTTGTCACTCAGTAATACACTTTGAACAATTCAGAACTAAAACAGTAGACTTTTAAGAATTCGATCACTAGGTCTTCAGTAGACTTATGACACTTCTACAACTAGTGTCATGTCAGAACAAAAGCATTTAGCTACACAGGTAACCAAGATGAAAACGACAAATGAACAAGATCTCTAAATCGTAAAACAACGCATTGGGAAAATCAATATGAATAAGAGTCAGACTACTAGGCTGAATTTATCATTTTCCCATTTCCACAGTGAATGCATCTCTCAAAATTCATTTATAAAAAGTAAAAGGACTGTAAAAAAGTTGGTACCGAAAGGAGCTTGTTAGTAGTTTTTCCCATGGCTGAAAGAACAATTATAGGATTCTCCTGTGGGAACCCTAGAATCAAATCTGCCACATGTCTCATTCGCTCGGCTGATGCCACAGAAGATCCACCAAACTTCATAACCACACTAAATTGATTAAAATCCTCACTCTTTCCATTTATAATCTCATTGTCGTCTATTATCGCTGATGGTGCCCATCCTTTCTGACAACACACAGTTAGCTCTCTCCTTTTTGTTAAGTTTAATTTGCCGTTGAATCTCTTGTTGAAAAGAAGGGGTGGAGATGGGTTTAATTGGGGTTTATTTGATATTAAAGAAAGAGAATTAGAAAAAGAACAGGTTTTGGGTCTGGTACAGTGAGCATGTGCCCCAAACTGGAGAGTAGCCGCCATAATTTCAAGCTTCTGCATTTAGGAACATGCCAAATCCAATTGAGTACATTATCATTTATCAAGCAATAGAAAATACAATGCAATAGAAAGGAGGTCTATATTTTTAAGCATCAAAAGAAAAATAAATCCACTGATCAGTTCACAGGATAATTAACTAAGCTACATTGTGATAACTGGAATAAACAAATACAACGAATCATATAAATGCAAATAAAAGCCCCAAAATGTACAGCCTTTGCAGAAAATCAGCATTTTGTTCAAATTGAGCTTGCTTGACTGAAATTTTTTTCTAATCCTGAATCAAGAGCCAAAATCTTATATAATTACACCAGTATTTAGCTAATTCCTCATCACAATGGAGCAACGAAAGTCTATAAAAGTTCAGAGCTTATTACCAAAAAAAAAGATTTTATTAAGAAAATCATATTATAAAGCTCCACTGAAGAAAAAAGAGAGGTAACATATCCTGGGGTAAATATGATAGTACTAGTACCAGTACCAGTAGCAGTACGAGATCGAAGCAAGCGGCGCAGGAGCGCAGTCTGAGCGGGCCCCGCCTGAGGAAATCTGAAGGAGATTGGAAGAAATGGTAAAAATTGAATAATGATTTAAAAAGGAATAGAGGTCTTAGGGTTGGGGTTTGGGTTTGGGTTTGGTTTCTCTCTCCTCTCTGTCTCTGTAACTGTGTTTCTCCCGCGAAGATCGAGAGAGAATAAGAGAGAGAGAGGGAGAGAGAGAGAGAGAGAGAGAGAGAGTGGGTTCGATTTGTAAGTTTGTAACGCGGCGGCGGTCAGACGAGATGTTGCATGCCCTGTATTGTATTATAAGTAGGGGTGAGCAAAAAACTCGTAACTCGTGAGTTACTCGAACTCGACTCGAAAAAAGCTCGATAAAAACTCGAGTTAGAAGAACTCGAGTTATAACAACTCGAGTTATGCCAACTCGTTAATTTTACGAGCCGAGTTCGAGTTGGGCCCAACTCGACTCGGCTCAACTCGAGTCAGAATATACTGGCTGCAAAAAAAATAAAATGTTATCTTATTAATATACAACCCAATAATTTTACTGATTTGCAATATAATAATTCGTTCACTAAGACGACTAGTACCTCAACACCCTCATGACTGCTCCTCTTTTTCTATTTTCGAGCAAAATTCTAAGACGACTAGTACCTCAACACCTTCTCACGAGCTCGTTGCCGAGTCACGAGTTGGCTCGAGTTAAAATGAGCCGAGTTCGAGTTAGCTCGAATAGCTCGGAACTGCTTTGCTGTCGAGTCACGAGTTGGCTCGAGTTGTGACGAGTTCGAGTTCGAGTTGAGGCTAACTCGCTCGAACTCGGCTCGTATCAAGCCCTAATTATAAGGTCGCAAAACCAACGGTTCTTTTTTATTATTAATTATTTTTTCAGATATAAATAAAAAAGTGTCAAACTGTCAACGAGTCAATCGCTGGGCCCGCTCAACAAAATTTCCACTTCCTTTTCCCAACAGGCAAAATCGGTGCAAGGATTTCTCAAAATAATATGTAGCACAATCTTTTTATCGATTAAAATAATTTAAAAAAATAATATGTTTCATTTTGTAAATAAAGAAAGACGTTCAAGTAAATCAAATATAATATCCAGTAAAAATTAAAAAATAAAGCCTTTCGCGATCATCTTACATTATAGCTCGGCGCTGTATGAAAATCACTCATTAAGTTTCTTTTCAACTTGACAGTTGAAAGTGTCAACTGTCAATAATCCAAATACTCATTATAAAAGAATAGTATAGATGCAAACAAAACTTTTGTCAAGATGAAATACTAAATTAATCACACTGTATGCAATTCTAATTAAGCTCTGTTTTCAATATCCTATCGGTTACCGAAAAATTCCAGTAATGTCTGATACCAGAATTGTGACAAAAAAATGGTGATGGTGTATTAAGATTTAAGAGAGAAAATACCGAAAAATTTTCAGAAAAAATATCATATTTCAGTTAATGACCGGTATAGATGCCGGTAGGGTATTGAAAACATTGATTCTAAGCGAGGTGCGAGGAAAACATGAATCTGCATTTTTTTAAAAAGGACTTATATTTGTACTTATTTCATTTTTCAAACGCCACTATCGCCACATCTACAATCTGACCCTTTAAAATCCAATCGGCCTCTGTTGGCTGTAGTTTTCAACTAAAATTTTGCTTATTTCGAACAGTAAGTAATTTGGACTTTAGTAGAAACTTTCACAATTAAAAATGGTAAATTCGGCTGTTGAAGATTGTGGTGGTCATAATATTTAAATTTTCAAAAACAAGCGTAAAATAGATACTTATTTCAAATAAAATAATGATTCTGACGAATTATATTGCATATGGACCCCACGATTCTGTGCCTTCTGCTATTGTTCCTTTGGGTGCGTTTGGATCGTTGGAAGAAAGAAGAAGAAGAAAAAAAAATTATAAACAATCCAAATTCTTCACAAAGTTACACACTTTCCAATACTTTTTCCCACTTCTTCCCTTCTTCCCTTCTTCCCACACCTATCCAAACGGAACTTTGTTTCCGTTTTTTTTTCCTTGACAATTTTGTCATCTTTAATTTCTTCGTAATCGACCTTCATGCGGGTTGTAATGATAATATTGTTTGCAATCGTTACCATCGAGATTACTCTTAAGTTATTAATGATTTAGAGATCTTGTTCATTTGTCGTTTTCATCGAGATTACTCTTAAGTTATTAATTGGTAGATTAAAAAATAAAAACTAATTTTTTTACTATTAATGAATAAGTTTAATCAAACAAGGGGGGGGGGGAGAATAAAACTTATATTCTTATTTATTATCGTCGTCATCATCACATTCTTTTCTTATTCCCTATTCTTCGTGTATGTTTATGCATTCTCAGCTGATCAATTGGAATGAAAGTGTGAAGGAAAACTGTGTGAAAATAGCTACATGGACGGTAACAGACTAACAGTTGTTGTGTACAAAAATTTATTCCAAAGAGCTTTCAAATTTCTTTTTGGCTAGCAAGCCTTGTGGGTCAAGTTTCCATAATTCCATCGTTAGGTCAAACCGTCAAAGATTGCGGTATCTTTTTTTAAATAGTTTTTTAGAATTTATTTGGTGGTCCCACGTAGGGATGGCATCTAAGCCTGCTGGCCCGGAGGCCTGTCAGCACCTGCCTGGCCCAAGGCTGTACCTGCCTGGCCCGAAACACTAACAGGCCAGGTCAGGCCAGGCTTCAAGAGCAATCAGGTCAGGCTTGGGCTCATGGTCTAGCCCGACAGGCTGCCTGTGGGCCTATAGATTACAGCCTACATCATAAATATATATAACGTATTGGGTATATATCGGACTGTGATTGTTAAATATGAAGTGCTACATTACTTCATTAATTTAAAACTTATAAATTCGGAGCTTTATTAAGCTATGTTGGTCTAACTGATCCGTTGGATGCAGTCACGAACACGAAGGCCCAATTGGTCCACAGAAATGACAGGCGGGCTCAGGCAGGCATGGGCCTGAGAAAAATACCTGAAAGGCAGGCAGGCGTTATTTTTTAGGCCCATGTAGTTGGGCCCAGGCAGGCAGGCTTTAATTCTAGATAAAACAGGCCAGGCCTGGGCTTTGTATTATTCATGCGGGCTAGGCCCATTGCCATCCCTAGTCCCACGCGAGTTATTGCATAATATAAAATACCTTATTGGGCTCCGCATCATTTGTTAAAAAAATATAAAAAAAATAATCAGCTTGGGCTCGTTTGGATGAAGCCGGAATTCGCAAGAATCGTAAATTTCGGGCATAAAATATGTCAAATTTATTATAAACAATCCAAACTTTTCACAAAGTTACATATTTTTCAGGAATTATAACCACCATCGCGTTTTGTACCATCGCTACCATCGCTAATCAAAAATAGAATTTCCGCTCCCTTTCCTCTCACGCGCGCTCTCTTTCCGCTCTCTCCTCTCACGCGCCCTCTCCTTCCATAGCGCGTTCATCTTCTCCACCTCCTCTCTTCCCTTCTCTGCCACGCTCCCCTCCGTCCCTCTTCACTCTCCTTCTACCCCGTGCCTTTTTTTCTCTTCTCTGTCTTTTCTCTGACAAGCAAGAAAACAAATTGAACATATAAAATAACAAATTGAACATGTGAATGAACAAAGTGAACATATACACCAACAAAGTGAGACATAAAATAAACACAGAACTCTGACGCACAGCAAAACAAATTGAACACATAGAAGTAACAAATTGAACATATAGAATAACAAATTGAACATATAGAATAACAAATTGAACATATGAAAGAACAAAGTGAACATATACACATGAATCTGACAAGTAAGAAAACAAATTGAACATATAGAATAACAAATTGAACATATGAATGAACAAAGTGAACATATACACCAACAAAGTGAGACATAAAATAAACACAGAACTCTGACGCACAGCAAAACAAATTGAACACATAGAAGTAACAAATTGAACATATGAATGAACAAAGTGAACATATACACCAACAAAGTGAGACATAAAATAAACACAGAACTCTGACGCACAGCAAAACAAATTGAACACATAGAAGTAACAAATTGAACATATAGAATAACAAATTGAACATATAGAATAACAAATTGAACATATGAATGAACAAAGTGAACATATACACATAAATCTGACAAGTAAGAAAACAAATTGAACATATAGAATAACAAATTGAACATATGAATGAACAAAGTGAACATATACACCAACAAAGTGAGACATAAAATAAACACAGAATTTTAATGCACAGCAAAACAAAATGAACACTTAAAATAACAAATTGAACAGATGCAATAAACAAAATGAACAAAATCTGAAGCAAAGAAGGAAGGGAGAGAGACACAGAGAGGGAAGGGAGAGAGACAGAAGGGTGCGTAGAAGGGAGAGGGAGCTTATCCACGCTGGGTGAGAAGAGGGGAGTGCTTCGCTAGGTGAGGCGAGGTGAGCGTTTCGCTGGATGAGGAGAGGAAAGCATTTCGCTAGAGGGAGCGATGGTAGCGATGGTAGAAATAGAGATGACAGTAATCAATTTCCCATATTTTCTAATAAATTTATGTCTAAAAATTGCAAATTCTTCAAATTTCTCAAATTCCTACAACATCCAAACGGGCCTAGCGTTTTGTGTGTGTGTGGAAAATGGGCTCTGCACCTGCAAGTTGCAAGTTGAGGATAGGAATTGTTTTTGTGTGTGATATTGCACTCCAACACAAGTCCAAGTTGTCCGAATCCTCCAAAAATTTCAATTTCACTTTCTTCTCTTGAATTATATTTCATAATGTTTTGTCAAATATATAAAAATAAAGTGGATATACCGTGGCATAAGATTTACGCAGTATAAGTACGCAATTTTAGGTGTGAAATTGTGAATTAATCAAGTATGGTAGATTAATTCATCACAAAAAGAATCCTAATTTGAAAATTGTTAGAAATATTATAGTCAATTAATATGATACATCACTATAGAAAAGGGCTCTAATTATTAATGCATTAACGGATGAAGTACGTGAGTTGGAGGGATGTGAAATCCTTCCATTTCCATTCATGTTGTCTTTATATATTTTGTAAGATTGGTGATTGGTGACTAGATTCGCGAACATATAATATAAAGCCGAATTATCACATCAAATACCGACAAGTGTACAGGACGATCATTATTGGTCCATCACCTGTCACCTTGCATTTTTTTTATATATTTTTTCACTTTTCAACATCTCTCGCTTGCCAAAAGATTTTCTATGGTTCAGGTAAACCGACCCTTCATCTGCCGTTAAATCATTCCATGTATTGCAGATTTGCAGTAATTATTTTCTCGACATATCCTATCAACATCATGTATAAAAAAAAAGTTTCTTTCAAAAAAAGGAAAGGTGTGATAATTGGATTTCAAATAGTGGTATACCATTTTTTTTCTCCAGCGCATAATATTTGCTCCAATTTTAGGGAAGCACTTGAAGTTTTTCCGAAATATCATGAAGTATAACTAGACTATTATTTCTTCTTCTTTTTTTATGTGAAGGGGAATTATAGGATTATTATTCAACTATTTCGTCAGGAACAGATGATTTTGACGTGTGATCTGTTTGGATCACTCTCATTACTATCAAACAATCGGAGAGGAGCAAAACTCCTTTGAATCCTGTAAAATTTATTCTTTGCTTTTAGTTATTTTATTTTATTTTTTAAATGGGCTAGATAGAGGCTATCTAGGTGCTTTGCATTTTTATTACTGTCACATGATATTATACAGAGGTAGCCATTTTCTTTTTTTTTTAAAAAAAAGGTCATGATGCCAGGGCTGTTAGTGGACAGATTCCAATTGAAGTCTAAGTCCGTCCAATTATTAAGACTTAAATTCCATGTCCACAATATTTAGTTATTTTTCGTCCACGTCCAGTTCAACTATTTGTCCACTATAAGTCCATTATTATCCACAAGTTAACCATATGAATCAACTTTCAAACAAACTTACCTATAAAAGAAAAAAAAAGTGGATAAAAATGTTATGATAGTGAAGAGATTTTAAAATAGAAATGAAATTTAGAAAATTTAAAATAAAGAAATATTTTTTAAAATTCGAAATTTTGAAATTTTAAAATTTGAAATTTCGAAATTTTGAAATTCAAATTTTAAAAATAAAAAATTTCAAACTTCAAAATTTCAAATTTCATAATTTCAAAATTTCAAATTTCAAATTTTAAAATTTCAAAATTCAAATTTAAAATTTAGTTGAAATTTGGAATTTTTTATTTCGTATTTTGAAATTCAAAATTTAAAATTTTATAAGCCATTAATTTTGAATTTTTGACATTTGAAAATTTTAACAAAATCAACAAGGTTTAAGAAATCTATAAGTTTCACATTCTAACTCTAATTCATATACATGCATCAAACAATCACATCCATTTAAGTTGAATATATTTGTACTTAAAGTCCACATTTATCCACAATTCGTCCATAATTGTCCATAATTCGTTCATATAAGACTTGATAATTAGACTTGGACTGGACTTCAATCCAAACCAAAAGTAATCCAATCCATAAATGTCCAACATTGTCCGGTCCACATTGTCCATGGACTCTCCCGTCCATTAGCAACCTTACATGATGCAAATATGCAGTCAATTTCTTAAAAATGCAGGTTTTAGAGGCAAACATGCACAATCAGGTACCGGAACTGCTGCTTAATTAGGTCCATGTTTAGGGGTGAAAACGGTCACCGTTTCGACTGTCCTTTCGTTTCGTTTCGACCGTCCGAAACGAAACGAAATGGTTAAGATTTTTTGTTGCGTTTTATAAACGAAATGGTTAACGAAAGTTTAGAACAGTTTCGTCCATGTGTATTTTCGTGGTATTTTCGTGATTTCGACCGTTTCGTTCAAAACAAAACGGTTAACGCAAATGGGTGATCAATTTCGTTTTAAAATGAAACGGTTAACAAAATCGACCGTTTTCGTGGTCGTTTTAGACGTTATGCAGCCATATCCATGTTGCTTTTGCCTGATATTACATTCTTGATTGTGAGAGGCTGAGAGCCTTATTAGTTTCCAGACTCCAGTGGGCTTAGGCGGCCCCTGAAGAGCACAGTGCTTGGGGGAGTAGACTAGTAGTACTGTAGTAGACTGTAGACACATGAAAAGCTTGAAAGCCCCTAAAAAGAGGTCCAAGAAAGAGGATTCTTAAATTCATTAGGGTGTGTTTGGTAGAATCCCGAAGAAGGGATGAATAAAGTCCACGAACATCTAAGACAAAAAAGTAGTTCGTGAAAATTGGAGAATCCCGAACAGGGAGGTAGTTTGCGTTTTTTGACTGTTCGCGTGATGTTTGGTTTGTGCGAACTGTCGCTGTTCGCGAACAAGCAGTTCGAGCGCACATCCAAACATACCCTAAGCAGCTCCAGGGAATTGCTCTGTTTAGGTCGAGCAACATTTTTTTTTTCTACCAAAAATGAGTAAATGACTAAATTATTCTAGCATCAATTAAGAAAGTCCACTGTTCAACTCCCGGCCCCTTGCGAATTGTGACATTGTTTGTCTGTGTTGTGTTGAGCTTTTTTTTTATTCGAAGAAAAAAAAAGGAGATATTTATCGTCTAATATTTTTGAGGTTAAAAATATATGTAAGACTTGAACGCTTAATCTCTTTGAGGCTAGTTTAGTACTCTTACAACTAAGCCACCGAACAGTGGCGGATCTAGAAAAAATATCTAGGTGGGTCTGACAACCTCTATTTAAGTCTTCAGCCCCACTTTTGAGTGCTCCAATAGCAGAAAAAATTAGCTGGGGCTAAAGGGGGGCTCCAAGGGCTCGACGGCGTGAGGTGGGGCTAGGTGGTAGATCCGCCCCTGCCACCGAATTACATGCATCTTATGTTTGTGTTGTGCTTAGGGTTTAGCCAAATATTTTTACTAGAAACTAAATGTTTTAAATTAGTTTAAATGCTACTAATGTAGCGTCTTTGTTGAGATTTTTAATCAGCTCTTCTGACGAACAAATTTCTAAATTGGCCCAGGACGAAATTTGACGAAACATCTGTTTTGACATACTTAACCTGGTGTTGAATTAGTCATCTCAAATGAATATATACCTTGGCAAAAGAATAAAAAGTTTCAAATTGGATCTGACTACAAGTCCAATACAATCTCTCTGAATACTTTTAGCCCTCATACAATACGGGCGTGTTGCCGTGTTGGTATGAAACTAAAATCACAATACATGAAATCATTTCTATTAAAGGTGACAAATTAGAGGGGGAAAAATGCAAGATTGCAGCGTATGCATTTATTTTAGACGTGAAATACATCAGAAGGAATTGCTTGATTTTGAAATATCTGGCTTGTAACTTTTTGGTTTTAAACTTAAAGCAGTCCTATTCAAAATTCATAATGAAGCCCCCTTAAATAAATTACTCAAGGATAAATTTCTTCAACAATATTTCAAGCAATGTCTGATGCTATTGTTCAGCCCTTATTGTATGCTGCATATATCATTTGTCTTAATCAGATATAAAACATAAGGAAAGAAGAAAAAATTAATTGTTTCACTATATATATATTTTTTTACTGCAAATAGACTACTTACAAGGCAGTGGCATTCCTATCTTCGGCCCATATGCCATATGGCTGATCCTTCAGTTCTAATTTCTAAACTTCACCTCTAGGCTCTAGTCCTCTCAAGAGTCAAGAAGAAGAAGGAAAGAAAAGAACAGGCGGTCATAATTTTTTGTGAAGAAGGGAAGAAGTGGGAAGAAGAAGTGGGAAGAAGTATTGGGAAGTGTGTAACTTTGTGAAGAGTTTGGATTGTTTATAATTTTTTTTTTCTTCTTCCTTCTTCTTCTTCTTTCTTCCAACGATCCAAACGCACCCTAAAGTATGAAGTTGATAGTAAATATATAGAAAGATCTGATTCATGCACTCCCAACTGAAGAAGGCCGGTGGCCGGTGGCCGGTGGCTTTAGCAATTTGAAATGCCAAGATTTTTGGAAGCTGGAATGGCTTTTTCCAGGAATTTTGGTGATATGCAGGAGGTTTTCAAATTTCAAGCCTCGCCCGAATGATATACTTATGGCAAGTTTGTCAAGTCAGGCACTCACTTCCACTATCGTGCAACGAAATAAGTACTCTTTTTCTCGAGTATGAGAAAATGATTAATGACCTTATAGATGGCTTCCTGACTCCTGAGGCCATCAAACTTCATTGGATGCCCAATCTCTGAGAAGGAGATGAAAAATGGTCTGGTGGAAGAATTTTTTTTTACTTGTGTAGCTTCATCAAACTCAAAGACCATGATGTGAACAAAAATAACGGAACATCCATGTAAAAAATGATTACTTCTTCAGAACTGCTATTGTAGGGGATTGGCAAAACCACATGACAGCTGAGATGGCTACTAAGTTGGACAAGATCACTAAAGAGAAACTACATTATTCTGGTTTTACCTACTGGCAACCATGACAACCACCAATCTGCCGGTGATATAATCCCTAATTGCAAGGAATTATTATCGATGTCCAGTTAAAATAGGTATTATAATACTAATTCATGAGTGAAATGATGCATCCAACCTATATTTGATATATCCCGTCTGAAATCCTAAGCAAAGAGTTTGTCAATATGATTATCAGTATGGAATGAAATGCCTCAATCAACCAATTAGAGATGATAACTCGTTACTCTTCATCCCTTACCAGCAAAGGAGAGATCAAGTGGAGATCCAACAAGCAGCACGAATTCTCGCCAAATTTTGACGTTTTGACCGTGATTTCACAATGTGATTTAGGCTTTGTAATTTCACAATGATGCATGCAACCATACTTAGGCTAACTCAAGATGTCTTTTCATTAAATAAACTTGTATCAATTAAAGTATTTTGATTTACTTAATTACTATACATTTTTTTTTTCGGCTCAACAAAAAAAGTGATCTTTTCACTGGAGGATGTCTTGGGTCCACCCAAAGTACTGGTAATTCGTTTCAGTTATTTGTTTCATTTTAGTTCAAATTTCTCTTTAGTTTAATACAGTTGATGCGTCATCCTTTGTATTTTTCAATCAGGATTGCAGTATCATTGTGGTGTTAGTTATGGCCGAATACTAGTCAACCATCATTTTTCATATGCATTAGGCACGTGTGCAAGATAGTGTCATAAGAAGCAGATGGCATGTTTTTACTATAATACCCTTCAATCATGTAAAAGAAGGGTTAAAATTAAGGCCAGAAGTATTTATTTGATGCAACACACACATAAATGGTTCTACTACGTACAGTTAATCCCATCTACTTTACAAAAAGTACTAAACATGGAGGATAACAAAGCTTATGGGTAAAAGGCATAATTACAAGAGGTACTAGGTTATGGGTGAAGATTAGAACAAGAGAGGCTATGATAACTTAACAAGATTAGCCACAATGTTGTTATGAAACGGATCAGATACATGTTCAACAAGGTTTTGTACAGGCCCCTTACCTGTCAACGCCGCTTGAAGGTAAAACCCTAACCAGGCAACCATTGCAAGGCGACCATTCTTCATCTCCTTCACTTTAAGCTCCTCAAATGAGAATGGGTCTTTAGAAAGCCCGAGAGGGTCAAAAAGTGCCCCGCCTGGATAATTAATATCACCAGGCAAGTATATCCCCAGTGGCTCCAGGGCTTCAATCCCACAGTATCTTGCATATTCGGGGCCCACCTATATTATTATTAAGTTATCAATTCAATAATTAACTTGTATTTTCAATACATGCATAACTAGCAGCCTTTTCTTCCTATCTTTTTTGAACTATGTTTACAACTTCTCCAACTGAATTTGGGTGAAATGGAGACTTTTAACTTTGAAATTTTTTCATCTAATGATTGATAAACATAGTTTCTGACTTTCTGTTACAAAATAAAAAATAAAATAATATCATATAAAAAGGAAAAATTGCTGGTACCATAAGGAGAGCTTGGCATATAGCAATAACAATAACACCTTGACTCCCAGCTATGCGCAATCCAGGGATTCCCAAATAGTCAAGTGTATCACCCTGCAATTACAATTACGAAAAATGGAATTACAACAAACTCACAGCAAGTCATGCATTACTAGCATTCCTGAGAAATCAGGTACTGCAAAGCTTAAGCATAAATTTATAGTTCCAGAATAACTCAGCAAGGTCGGTAATTCATTATTCAGAAAGTTTTTGTAAAATTTGCTGAATTTTTCTGGAAAAAAAAAACAAAATCAACCATCTTAAATAGAAGTCGTATAACACAGTAAAAGATTCAGCAAACCAGATCATAGTTCATTTTAGGCATCGTGTCAGGTACTCGAATAGAATATTTTATTAATAAAATCAACTTTAGATCTTTCTTTATGGATAAATTTACAATAAAAAGCACATAAGCCACATTGTTTCATGCAGAAATATCACTGGCCTTCATTTTTATTCAGAAAAATTCCAATATTCTGTATTCTAAATGCAAATAATTCATGTATTTTGTGAAAACAAAAACAAGAATTAGTAGCGAATGCTTAACAGAACTTGTGTCATGTCTATCTAAGGTCAAGATCATGAATTCATGATTCATAAAATAAGCTGCAAAGTAGTCAAATTACCAAATTATCTTATTATGGTACAGTGCTGCTACTTCTATACATGTTTTGTACCCACCTGAAGTTTGGCATATCCAACTTTCCACCAGACTGGCTCAACAAAGTGAACAATGCCAAGTAGATCCAATATTTCAGGAATAACCACGCCTAGAGCAGCCAACATGGCCCACCTCGCATGCAATATCTCAAAGCTACATTAAGAATAGAACTTATTAGAAGCAAATTAAAGAAACATTGGCAAGCAATACTGCTTGTTAAAACCAATAAATGAAAAATACTGTCAATCCCTTTAAAACGAATTCAACCTTGGGCATTTTTAGAACAAAAGAAATTGAAAATGTGTTCAGAAATTAATTTAGCAAACAGAAAACTGTTCAACATATTTTTTCAGTAAATCCTGAGTTGCTGACTGAATAGTAAACAGGAACAAGAAGAAAATTAGAATGAAAATTCTAATAAGTTAATTAGATCTTTTTTTTTACCAAAAGAAAATTCTCTAATTCACGGCAGAATGAAAGCCCTTCCAAAATGGCATGCGAATGAAATCACAGAAACCAATAAGATAAAAAAGAAAAAAAAGGGAACTGACATACTTGAAATACTTTTGGAAAGCAATGGGGTCTCTGCCAAGACCAGCAACATCAAATCCATAATCAGCTGGAAACTCTCCAGTGAGATGCGGAGGATAGCTGTATGGGATCGGGCCAAGCCACTGGGGCCTATCAGGCCCATACCAAGGGCTGTAAATGAGTCATTAGAAGTGAAAGGAGTTAATGAGACAGAATTTATGAATCACTGAAGCTTCTCATAATCTTATGGTAGACATAAATGAGGTCTCCAAAATATCATCAAACAGTATGGCCCGACTAATATGTGTCTCGCTGGCTATGTAAATGTAACTGCCATGTCATCAAGGATCTAAGTATCTAACATTGCCAGAATTTCAATTGGTCATTTGGTCTAGCAGCCTCAAGTATTGCAAACAAAAGAATGGCCCGAATACCAACTTAGTTCCAACAACATAATAATAATAACTCTCATAAATATACAAATTTGAAAGAAGAGACAAACAAAACATCATTCCTAATTTCGAACTTACCTGGCTTGTCTGGCTTGTTTAGAGAGCGCTTTCAAAGCATTTGCCTCCTTGAGCGCAGATTGCTTCGTCTGCTCCAAGCGGAAGCGAAGCTGCTCGCCTAAGGAGCTATTGGCGATGGCCTTGACGGCGGTGAAAGGGATGGCCGAGAAAAGAACCACCCCGGCCACCTCCTGCCATGAGGCTCTTACTTTGCAAATTCGAGAATTTGAGGGACTGGAAGGCAAAGTTCCCCTTCCGTGCCTGTGGTGTGGATGAAGAGGCGGTGACTGCCGTAGCCGTAGCACAGCCATGTTTTGTAGGATTGTTCTACCTCCGCTTCAATATTATTTATTTAGCTTGTTGGAAGTGTTGCTGTTACTAATGAACAATTGTAAAGACGATATCAACAAAGGGCATTTGGTCTAGTGGTATGATTCTCGCTTAGGGTGCGAGAGGTCCCGAGTTCAATTCTCGGAATGCCCCTGTTTTTTTTTTTTTTTTTCTTTCAAATGTTCAGGAATCCGGACCGCCGGTACTTGAAAAGCCCGTTTACTGCTTTACTAGTACTAGGCGTCTAGGCCACCGCGATAGCAACTTCAAACGATTTAGCAATCAACAGTGGACCATCAGTCCCATCACTCACCCGCTTTAGCTATTATTGCAACGTGATGATTGATGGATCAATTCACCTGGCAGTGGCAGATTTTACAGCGCAGAATTCTTACAAAAATGACGAATTGACGATCAAACAGACTTCCCTAATCTTCAGATAGCAAAGTTCTAACTCATACACGCTAATTTCGATAAATTTTTTTCTTAAATTAACTAAAATAAATTCTTCTGCAAAAAACGAACTATAAGTTCAAAAAGGGTATCACAGGAAATTGTTGTTACAAGGAAAAAAAAAAGGTTTATATTCTTGTTGCAAATAAAACATAACGTGCAAAGAATGAAATACATCGTACATGTTTACGTTTGGTGCAAGTATGAATATGACTGTAATTCCTGTACACCGTTGTACTACAACTAATCACCAGTACAAGAATAAAGACTACCTATAGTTTAAAATACTAGTAAACCATGTATTTTTAGAACATTCCAAAAATCAAATCGCATTTCCGAAATCAGTTTCCATGGCGCATGCAAACATCTCTTCATGCTCATTTTTATGGCCCTCCTTATCCATGCGATCAACCAAATATGGAATCCATCTTATGCCGCCATGTAGCTGAATATACCTTTGTACTACACCATTTTAATGTATATAACATCATCTTTAAGCTAAACAATGTGAAAGTTGAGAAACAAACATTAGACCTGTTCATTCATCACAAGCTGGATACAGAATTCATCCTCTTCAGAGATTTTTCATTTTGACCTGAACCTGGCACACCTTGGTTAACCCATGTAGAGATAAGATGGTGTGCTATGGCAAACGGTCCTGGTATGAACATAGGCGCCATCTCACCACTCTCTAAAGCATAATCATTGAAAGAAAAGCTGTGTGGTCCCTGCTCCACCCCCTTGCATGCCTGGCCCACCTTAACTGCAGTTGATATTTGTGCTTTTTCATATTCAGCAAATGTGATGGCTTTCTTCACGTCCTCTCTGCTATGCCATTGTGCATCTGAAAAAAGTCAAAAACCAAATTAGAATATCCCGAGTCCTATTTTAAGGACAAGCACACATTGTGAGCATTCATTAAGAAGCTTACCACCATAACAACACAATACTATACTGCTTTGCTGATTATTAGTTAATACTACAATCCGGTTTGCCAGTGCAGGTGTCAGTATAGGTACCATATGTGGATGAACAGTACTGAATATTAAAATGTTGTAGAGAAAAGATATCCAATACAAGTTGGTAAAAGTTACCTTCAAGCTCTTTCTTGTCAACATGTATGTCTAAGGACTTGGCATATCCAAAGAAACCAACCATCAGCTGACATGGCATACTGTTCGAGCCCACTGACAATACACAAATCCACAATAACTAGTCATTCAAAATTTATTTAAACAATGACAAGGATGATGGCACCACAAAATATATATATAAAATGCTACCTGGCCACGGTTGAGAGCTATGGTAAATAACTTCACCAACTTCAATACCAGTTTCTTCAAAAGTTTCTCTTCTGACTGCCTCTTCTAAACTCTCTCCTGGCTAACACAATACATTCATTTAAACTATCCAATGCTACACAAAAAAAATTATGTTACACGTAGTTTAATGGCCTTAAGAAACTGAAACACAAATTCATTCAAGAAATGGCAAATCATCAATGGTCAAGTACATACATCATTCCAGTGGAACTCTGCCAGTTGTGCACAGAGCTTACTGGTCAGCGTGTTATATAAAAAGACATTAGCTTAAACAAGGGGTAAAAAAAATACCTCAATGAAGCCAGCAAGACAGCTCCACATGCGTGGCACAAACCTCGACTGCCGACTCAACAAAGCACGATCATTCTCTTTATCGATTACCAGCATTATAACAACCTACTTAAACATGCCAAGACAGCCAATATGATTTCATTTAACAAAGATATCTGAAAATAATATTTGCTGGGAAATTGAAGAATTATACCGGGTCAACTCGGGGATAGAAGCGTTTTTTGCAAGAATCATTTGTGCACTGTTTTCTCCTCCCAGCACTGATTGGAATCATCTTTGATCCGCAACTCCCACAAAATTTTGTTAAGCCATGCCATTCTAGCAGCGCTCTAGCCTATTTAATGAAGCACTTGATTAGATCATTAGGCATTATTATTTGATCAGATTTTTATTATCCATCTACTATGATTTGCACCTAAAACCCAAAAATAATTGATATTACTTGCTAGTAACACCAGCAATATTATTATCTTACAAGGATAAGACTTTTCTCGTCAAAGGTTTGCCCCAGAAACTGGAAAGAACAAATAGCAGCTAATGGAGCTAGTTATTACTCACTCATTTCTGCTTTTTGTAGCATGGTAAAGTGTTAACTGGGGAATGGTCAATAAACAACGATCACACAAATTCAGGTTACAGAACTATGGAGATAACAAATTTAGTTGAACATGGTGCAGTAGAAACTAGCTGCCTGATATATGAGAAACAGTGGGTGTTATTTGCAAGTAAGCATATAGAAAGAACGCAAGGTGTTTGATGAAATTACATGCCCTGCAATCGCCAGTTGGCCCATGGAGTTAGCATCAGCCCAATCAGTGGCAACCATGAGAGTTCTCAATTCGATAAAGGCCAACCCATCTCCCCATTCTCTGGTCCCTTCGGACACATCAACGGACCAGTAATGGCACTGACGCGCCTCCTCAGCCAAGTCGGTGGAGCCGAGGTACACGAACTCATCGCCTCTGGCCTCAAGTCGATCGAGACGAGTGGAATCGACCCAAGCGAGCTCCCACCTAGGCGGATTGGAGTCGTCGGTGCGCGCCAAGGGACGACCTTTTCTGAGAGGAAGAATGAGAAAGCGGTCAGGGGAAGAGGAGTCGAGGAGGAAAGGGATGAGAGAGTCGGGATTGAGACAGGATTTGAGAGGGTTTCCAGCGAAGGCGTGGGAGGTGGCCATGGCGAGAGGTCTGGCAATGGCAATGGCAATGGCAATGGAGGAGAAGAGAGGTGAGAGGGAAGGTTGGAAAAGAAGCATTCGATTATGATTTTATGATTTATTATTGTTTTGATTTATTAGGAAAGACATTGAATGGGTGGTACTCCGGGAGTTGTGGTTGATGGGGTGGCGAATTGGCAATTGCCGATTGGTGTGCTTTTCATTTGATATATATATATATTTTTTTAGGTGGTTGTGGTTGCGGGTCCAAATTGGGGAACTGTCGTGTGTCAGTGTGTGTGGCTCGTTTGACGGGAATAAGGGAGGAATAAGAATTTTGGCTGTGTTGGTAGAGGAGTAAAAGATATTAAAGTTAAGGAGGATTAAGTAGTTAAACTTCTTTACTTCATACGTTGTAAGTCATGTTTGATATGAAAAATAGAAGATTAAGTGAGGAATAAGTGAGGATATAAAAATATTACATAATTGTTGATTATAAAATGACCAAACTATCCTCTGTTTTTTTTTTCTTTTGTCAAAAAATGAGGATATGTAGAGGAAAGAAATTAGTGTGGGACCCACTATTGAGTACTTATTTCATAGATTAAGTTTACTCCACCTATTTAGGAGGAGTAATTTACTCCTCTAATTTTGGTGCTTACTCCACTCTACTCCTCCTTTTTTACTCTACGTTTGGAAGATTAAAAGTGGATTAAGAGTCTTACTCCTCATTTAATCCTCAACCAAACACAACCTTTAGGAAAAAATTATTGGGAAGAGTGTTATTTGAAAAAAAAATGTTGTTTGGATTATAAGTTATGAATAAGTAAATTAATATTAATTCAAGTAAATTATTAGAAATTATTATTTTAATATTAAATAAAGTATTAATTGAAGAGTAGATAGAATTTCATTTAGCTATTAGTATTTAGCTAATTTTGTTAAAATTACGTGTATATAATTGTTGGAGAAAACTATTTTTAGAAAGAAATAATTTTTCTTCTTATTCCTAACTTGTTTGGATGCCTAGGAAGAACCTATTATTTCTTATTCCTAAACAATCCAAACGAGGAATCACATCCTCTGCCAACTTTTTGAGGTTAGTAGAGTGCCAACATCTGATTTAAATCGTCAAATTTAATATCAACGGCTAAAAAAATTTCGTGTATGTAACCAAATTGATAGATCCGAAAATTTTTAACCATCGAGATTAGATAGAACGGCTCGGATCAAATATTGACACTCTACCAACCTTAAAAGGTTGGCAGAGGATACGGACCCATCAAAACGAGGCCTCATGAGATTACGATTTCCCACGGCCACGGGATCTCCGTTAAGGGCTTAAGGTCCAGAAGAAATGGGCTGAAAAGATTCTGAAAAACCTGACACGGTTATACAACGCTTACACAGACACAGTTACACTACACAAGTACACATCCTTTTTATTTGAACGTGAATTTTGTCATTTCTAAAGGAAAAAGATTTCAATTTTTACTAGAAGCCAAGTCCAAATGAGTCTAATAATCAATAATCAATGACTTCATATTTACATATATAAAATCGTACAAGCATAGAAATAATTTGATTAACTAATATTTTTTTGTATATATACTCGTCCGCTTGAATCAGTCCAAAAGAAAAGATAATTTATAAAGGAACTACTACCTTTTTAAGGACGTACTAATATAATCTACGTCAAATTTGATACACAAATTATCGGAATGATTTGTTACAAGTTTAATTTTCCAATTTGATGAATTTATGACATTGTGTTTTCAGCAATTATAAAAACAAATTTTGCCATGTAGGTAATATTTTTTCCCCCACCTTATCATATTTATCTTCGAGCTAGTCATCACTTTGTTTATTTGGATACAATCAAAATTTTTTGTAAAAAATGCATCGTCGCGTATATATATAGTTACTCTTAATGCTAAAAGTTTAAATTATTTTTGTGTATTCGTTAATCAAAATTTTCGATCTCTCAATTTTTGTACAAATAAACTTGCAAATTTAAAAATTAGCAATTAGTCAAAATCACCATTTGAACCATCCGAATGATTTGTTTGTTAATTAAGTTCATAAACTTTTCGTTGAGTTTACTTAAACTTGTACTATTTTGCTTTAATGTAAAAATTGTCACTAGACACGATTGACGAGTGAACTCGAGACGTCAAGAAGTATGAAATGGTAGACACGAGTGACGAGTGAACTTGAGCCGTCAAGAAGTAGGTAATGGTACGTGGTTTCTGTTTTCATACAACTACTAAACTAATTAAGATTTCATTTTATTCTATTAAAATTAGTTTCGTGTATACCTTATCATTACAATTTAAGCTTAAGCTTACACAATTTCTAATTTTATAATTAGATCAACAACTAATAAATTAAGAATAAATAGATATCAAATGATAATATATTATAATCTAGCATATATAAGTAATAAATAAGCAATATGCTAACAACTACAACTTGTACACAGAGCAATGCACCTTAAATGAAATATCACATATATGTTCGAAACTCCGCGGGAGAATCATTTAATTAAAGATATTTAATTACAAAAAATTAGAGTCTTGATCCCAATTTATCTTAAAAAAAACTACAACTTAACACAATGCATATCTAAATAAAATATATTGAATAGAGTGTTGCAATGTACTAATTCTAAGATCTGGATGGAAATGCTAATAGTCCAAAATTTAATTTTCCATGCGCAAACATGCAGTTGATATCCATGGTTTCCAGCTTGTTCCTATATCAAAATTATGTAGGAAATTAATAACTTTAAAAAAAATTAACTATTTTTTTTTCAGATTTTTGAAAGATGACTCTTAAAGAAATAGGAAAATCAAATTATCAAAATAATTTTTGATAAAAAGGAAAACAAATATATGTAAATTTCTGAGCTCCATGTGTCATGCAATACTTAGGAGGTAATAGGTAACTCGATCGATGAGTAAAGTAACCTCTCGCCATCTTATTACATAACGTCTGACATACTCACAGAAAACCCTTGGAAATTATGTTAAATGATGATATGCTAGTTGTGGAGAAGAGATGACAATCATTGAATTCTTCTTAGAAAATTCAACCAAGCTCATACACACATATTTCATTAGTTCCTTGACCAAAATTACAATTACAGTAACTTAATTATCAGCTCATACTAGCTAGGGTACATGAAGCTCATTTCAATACTTACGCCAAAACTATATAATTGACTTTTGTTCTTGTGGAGCTATATTAATAAGCTTCTGTTTTATTTCTTCAATATTATTATTGTCATGGTATGAAGTCCCATTACTGTCTCTTCCAACAATGTACGCCTACTCTTCAAGTTTCTTTGCCTGCCTCAAATTAATGAAAGAAAGAAAAACTGTTAGATTAGTTAAGTTATGGATAATGAAACCATTATAAGGACCCATATTGTAAGGATTAATCAATCACTTATGCTGTAAAGATTTTAATAGGAAGGAAATAAGTTAATTTTGATTGATGATTTACCGGACTCACGAGGAGCGTTGCACCTATAACATTCTGTTCGGCTCGCAAAATTGTGTTCATTGCAACCAGGCCTAAGGACCAGAAATCAAATTGGTTATCAACTGACTTCAATTTAGCCTTTTAAATGAATATATAACTAATCAATTGAAGTACATATATATTAACGGTGAAAAAAATATATAATTCTGTTTTAGATATGACTTATAAAAAATGTAATTTTTTTTATATTGAATTTATATTCTTGAATGTTTGCCAATACATATAATAATTTATTATCAGAGCATTGTGATAAATTTGCAATTATTTGTCAATGGTAACGAAAAGAAAAATTGAGCAATAACTAGAAATCAATTAAATGATCATGTTGAAACTACATTAAAGCAAATGAGAATGGATATAGTTGTACACCATAAGCCATGTACTGATTAAACTTACAGCTTACTTGGACAGATGACCATAATGAGTACTGATTAAACTTATTGCCATATTATGATATTACTTCAAAAACACAAGTTATATTTCTTAAACTAAGAACATAATATTAGCACAAACATATACGCACATATCCATGCAAATGCAGTTGCAAATCCAATGCAAGCATACCTAGTGCATTTCCAGTCTCCAGGGAGGAAAGGACGATTTTCAGCATTAGCACCGCCACCTGGGTCTGACTTCGATGCGCCGCACTTGAGACAGTTGGCACGGCTTGCGAAGTTGTGGTACCCACAAGAGCAATACCAATCACCCCGTAGCACAGATACAGTGCGGCCTGATCCACTGCCGACAGGGCTATGTGCTGAGGCTGGGCGGGGGTCCCCGCACTTTTGGCACATTTCACGGCGGCTGAAGTTGAGGTAATTGCAGGAATTGCAGTTCCAGTCACCTGGTTTCTTGTTCATTCGCAGTCGTTGACCTAGAGTACATGTTAATGATGTTCTCATCAAGAATATATAAAGGTGTATTATTTTATGCAGGAGATGAAAGCTATTAGATATGAAAGCAACTGTAAGCTAGCAAACCATATGTTATTGGTTATAAATAGCTTTAAAATTAGAATAAATTATTTTAAATGTTTTTATTTTATTATATTATATTTAAACCAGAAAGGGAAAAACAAAGTCAGGCAAAGCTTGTGTATTGAGGATGGATCTACATATGATCTACAATTTTGTTGTTCTAATGGTCAAGTTTTTTATTAGTTTAAAAGTTCAAATTCCAAACTAAGCAATATGAGCTTTCTATTATATTTTAGTAAGAAAGCAATGCATTTATTTTAAAATACAAAAAAAACTACAATTATTTACTTTTTATAAGATATACGAGCTGAAAAATAAATGGTTTATTGTGGGTCAATTTGCATTGCTGAGTTTTTCACGTTTATATCTTATTTATAAAAAAACTCACAGTTATAGTATTTTTTTGCAGAAATGAATTTATTACCTTAACAATACAACAAGGTTAGTGATTTATATTTACCATTTAAAATGTAAATTCCAAATTAACAAAACGATTTGCTCATATGACAAAGTTATTAAACCCATAGTAGTCATATATATAACAGAATTAATGTATAATAATAGTCCTAGTAATATTAACCAACAAAAGCCATATATGACAATATACCCTTATTTTGATCCCTGTTATTTAACTTTTACGGAGGACACACACACATCATCACATGACAAAAGAAAGAGATAAAGAGAAAGAGAGACTACCAGAATTTGGTGCGGAGGTGTTATATAAAGGTCACTTGAAAACTACAACTGAGGCTTCTTGTCTGCTGCAATGGTAGGTTGCTCTTGTTTGAGGAACGGAGGTAGAGGCCTTTTATATTAGGAAAAACAATGGGCCCACAATAATTGAGGTGCTCGTCCACACTCTATATTACTACAACAATTTCATACTTGCTGATGTGTCAACGTTTTACTGGACGAGCCCGTTGATTGTAGATAATTAGTAGAAATGTGCAAGTGTGTGTTATACTACGGTTGTGTTGTGGTGTGGAGGCCCGGCCAAGTTCTCTCTCACTTAGGGCTGTCAAACGTTTAGAAACGGAACGGTATATGCCAGTTTCGTTTCCGTTCCGTTTCTGGTAACGTAATAAAAAACCATTCCGTTTCTGTTCCGTTTCGTAAAACGGAACACTTTTCCGTTTCGTTAACTGTTCCGCTACTTATTTTGCACTGATTTCAGCATATTTTCCATTAATTTCAGTCATTTCTGATGAAACGGAACACTAACGTGCATTTCAACCCGTTCCGTTTCCGTTCCGTCTCTGAAAACGTAAGTCATTTACCATTCCGTTTCTGTTCCGTTTCGGACGGAACGGAACGGAAAACGTTGAAACGGTATCCGTTTGACAGCCCTACTCTCACTCTTGCTTTCTATTGGAGGTGTAATTAAACAAGAGAATCCCTAAAGACAACCAAAAGAGGGAAAAAAGGAAGAGAAAGGGGTGCCAAAGATAGGAATGAGAAACCGAGACCATTACCTAGTAACATCTTTTAATAGACCCCAAGCTCAAGACATGCAGCAGGACAGCATGGCCAACATCGAGTTGTATTATCTTGATTGCATTTTATTTGTAGTTTATGGCAATAATAGATCAGGATTACTTAGTTTATAATTATATGTACATGATTTGACTATCAATCAATTTTATATTTATGAATCTAAACTGCTAGGAATTTTGAGGCCATAGATCATGCATGGATGGGTTCTATGATCTATCGTGTGGATTTCGATTCCTTGAACGTGTTCGTTGTGAACAATAAATTAAAATACAACTATATATAAAAAACAAATATGGACACAACGATTTTTTTTTTTTTTGAGTGTGCACTTAGAGGTGAATCGGACAATTAGAATAGAAATTCAAAACGTCAAGTCTGCATTTTGCAATAGATTAATATATTTTCTGCAACACAGTCAAGTGCATACTTTGAAATTTCAAATAATAAGTCAGTTATTAAGATCAATCAAGAAGTATTTTGGCCAAATGAATGATGAGTCATCTGGTATTCACAACTGTTAAGGTTCGTTTTCACTTAACCAAAATACTTGACAATTTCCTTCTAAATTAAAACAAACAAGTATACATTATGTAATGGTCAAATGTGTATTTAGAATGCATGTAGTACACTTCAGTTCCTTTTATTTCAGGTTCATCCTTACCCTGTAGTTAAATTATCAACGGCTGAGTGTTTTCAGAATATATTCTCAAAGTTGATCACGGAAATTACTATCCGGTGCATTATTTACTAAAAATAATGCATAGTCTTATATGGTTGAATGTGAGAAGACGTTTTGTTCCCATATTCTGCTTTCAAATTATATATCATTTAAATGGCTATTGCTAGCTAGATTGTTGCTTTACTGTGGTTTTCTTCTCTTGTCATCAATTTAACAGAGGTACTTCCCTATTTTGGGCTACCTAGCCAGCCACATTCTGGATAGACAAATAATAGAAAACCCAACAAAATAATCATATCATATTATGTAGTTCTCATTTTTTGTTTCACATCTTACATATTTCTTGTCAGTGGATAATTAAGTCTACTATGTGATGGGACGATCAATAGTCTCGAAATTTACCCTTTCTAAAGGATCATTTCAGAAAAGTTTAGTAGTCAGCCCATCTTTTATTAATTATTATTTAAGGGCAAGGCAGAGCGAATATATCTAAATGTGAAGCATTTTAGTTCATACTTGTCTTCTTTACAAAAGTCATTCGAGTAACTCCTGGTGCATGTCTTTCTCTGTTTATATTTTTCTTTATTGTTTTCTTTTTAAATAAATTGACCTTTGCTTGAACACTACAAGGAATTATTGTCTAAAGTTGCAATCTGAAATTTGGTACCGTCTAAATTTCCAATTGATACCAAAAAGGTACCAAGCATTCAATATCAGATTTCTTCCTTTAAAGGTTAAAGAATAATCAGTGAAGCTAAATATATAGCAATTAGCGTTTTACAATATGCAGCAGATATTCTCCAATTTTCACAATTTTCATTAAATTTATTTTATTTATTACATATATTTGTAGTTTATTTAATTTTATATTGATTTTTAGTTTATTCTTCTTTTTGCCATCAGGACGCTGAATAATTGAACAGGCTTGTAGGCACGAAGCTGCACATGCCACATGAAGTTCCGATTTATGAAAAAATGTTGTAATTTGTTTCAGAGTTTGGAATTTGGACATTTCAGAAACTTTAATATTGAGTCTTCAATTTGGTCCAAGATAACAAATGTAGGAAGAAAAAAAAATAGAGAGAATGGCGAAGTACCCTCAAACTTTAATATATGCATCCTATTATTCATCAAGTATAATTCTATTGAACCTAGAAATGAGATGAGATCTTCAATTGAAGAAATATAAAATTTTAGATTGTTAATAACGAGTTTATAAATTGCAGTAGAAAACAGCTCAGGATGCAGAGAATCCAATCAAGGACAATAAAGTCTCAATAGTCACTACATTGAAAGTTTGAATTGAATCTCATGATGATCACTTAACCCCATCTAGTAAGAACTAAACAGAGTGGTAAGAAAGTTTTAATCATACAAGGATATGCTGGTAAAGTTTGGACAAAATATTGAATAATTGGGATTAAATTGATGTTTTGAGCCGGCCAATTAAATAGGCATATATTCTCCACATAATGTGCGCTTCTATTCCAATCTCTTATTCTCTATCAAACAATATCCCTATTCTAACTTTTTGCAATAATTCAAAAGGCCTCAGATTCACTCCAATTCCTAGAAGCACTTATTATGTCCTTGGCATCAACATATACATCTATCGCATATTTGTTCCTTTCCTACAGTCAAAGATGTTTGAGTTCATATCTTTTCTTTTCTTTAAAAAGTTAAAATACAATTAATTCTATGTTTATTTACTTTTCAGCTCCTTTCTTTATGTTATATAACACAAGTACACAACCCTTTTTCCTAAAGAAAAATTGGAAACTCCATGTTCTTAATTTAATATTAATGTAAATAACAGCCACAAGTTCAACCCCAAAAAACTCAAGTGTATAATTCAGTTTAAACATTCCCAAATCAATTTACCCCTGATCGGAGCATCAGACCCACCTTAACCAGGGGACATAGCTTGTTGGTGAGTTTGGCTCTCACATTTTGGTGTGTACTGAATAGTTAACTCTCATAGGTACATTAGTACACTCTTTTGTTACAAGCAATATTACATAATAATAGTTCCTTTGTAGTTGTGGTTCAAAGAAAATTTGTATGTTGATGATTCCCCTAAAGCCTCAGCCTAACCCATATCAGACCCAACCCACTTGATCCAACTATGGGTCATACCTGTTGAGGGTAAAATCTGATGCAAAACTGGGACCCGTTGACATTATTAATTCCCACTTGCTTCGTCTAAAATAGTAGTATTGATTCATACAAGGTTAGAAATATGTGGTCCAAATAAGCACATCAACATCTGTCCCTACATGAAATGTCCTGGTACCAGAAAGCTTCATTCAATGAAGATTTGCTTAATTTCTTCTACCTTGTTAATCTTCGGATAGGATAAGAATTCACACTTTGGAAGTTGCAAAACACTTGTTGTGTATGTAGCAAAAGACAGGAAGAATATTTTCGAACAAGCTAGCTTAGAACTCTTTAAAGAGAATATAGCCATACAAATTCCTTTTATTCCCACTTTGCACATGTTCATGCTCTCCCCTTTTATAGAGGGCCATTTAGATTAGAGCAATACCATGCATGAATGCATATAATAAGACCATTATTAAGCTTTATATTCCTCCATCGGTGATATAATATTACTTTGAATTGGTACAATTATAACAATACTACTTTTATTCGTTAAACACTTGTCAGTAACAAATATGCTTACAGAGATGGCATGTTATGCTACGCCGACGTCTAAAGTACATATTGTCTAATTCACTCTTTTCCTTCAGGTTAAATCAGAAAACCAACTCAGTCAGCCTCGATAGAATTAAGCATCTCTTGAAAAACTTATGAAATCAAGAGGATTAGTGAGAGAGATTTATTGAGGCTGATTTCACACAAGTCAAATTTATACAAGCCTTAATTACCTAGCTAGTTAAATGAGCTAAAATAGTTAATTAAAATTGTACTGATAAATTAGGGGAGCCTAGAATGTGACTGCAACACAAAAAAAAAAAAAAAAAGTGTCTGTGATGAATCAGCATGCATCCATATATACCTGTGGGCTGTGGAACTTTATATCCGCTTCTGTTTCTAGCCCGAATATTGTTTTATGATAAATCACATTGCAAAAGAAATTGAAATACAAACCATAGGGACAGCAGTACACTTGGTACAATAACCTCTTTTGGTCCATCTAGGCATCAAGAACTCCCTCGGTCTAATTAAACAGTTTTCAGGTTGAAATTACGAAAAGGTGACCATAGAAATTAAGTAGCACAAGAGCATCTTTTTTATTCACGGATGAATGAGCGACATCTAAAGGTAATGGATGTATGCGTCTCCACTGGTGACTGGTGATAGGAAATGCCGAAATGGTAATAGAGAAACTCTTTCTGGATGAATTCCAGATTATTTTTTCCTACGTTTTCTGAAACCTTGAGCTAGGCCCCAAATTGTAGGCCTGAGCCCATATTTTCAATTGGACTAAAATTCGGTTAGTTCATCAATCATCATTAGGTATGCTTCCGTTTTAATCGCCCACAAGGGAAAAAAAAAATTAGTATGGTTTTCGTGTGGCATTCCACTTGGTAATTGATTTTTTTTTTTTGTGTGTCAGCGCACTTGGTAATTGATGACTATCAAGTATCAAATATCATCATCTCAATAATTATAAACATGCTCCATTCGTAAGGTCGCTTTGCTATTTTACGGCCATAATAATCCAACTAAAATAAAAAATAAAAATGCAAGTAAATGTACATCCAAATCAGTAAGGTATTGCATGTTAAATTTATTTTTAATGATATATCCTTTCGGCGCACTGAAGTACCCAATCCATCCTAGCTGATTTGGTCTCTGACGGAATCCGTATTCCGTCTGAGTATCTGACGAAGTGACGATTGATTGATTCTCCGAATAATCCGATCCGTTAAAAATTCAATCCACGCATTAATAGGCCCGTCGCCGCAACCGCATTACCGCAGTCCGCACCCTCCTCCCCCTCTCTCCTCTTTTTTTGTTTTTATTTTAATATTTTAGCGGAGAGTGCGCAGAACGGCGGCGGGCCGAGGATGAGCAGGAGTAGGAGTAGGAGAGTTCGGCCGAACGTGCTGGTGACGGGGACGCCGGGGACGGGGAAGACCACGATGAGCTCGCTCCTGGCCGACGCCGCCGCCATGCGCCACTTCAACATCGGCGATTTGGTGCGCCAGAAGGGCCTTCACGACGGCTGGGACGACCACCTCCACTGCCACGTCATCAACGAGGACATGGTTTGGATGGGCTGTCTCTTCCCTTTTTCCTTTCATTAATTGCTTATTCTTTCTTTTGTTAATCTGTTATGTTATGTAGGTGTGTGATGAGCTTGAAGACAGTATGGAAGAAGGAGGAAATATCGTTGACTATCATGGTTGTGACTTCTTCCCCGAGCGCTGGTTTGACCTTGTTGTTGTTTTACAAACCGACAATTCCGTTCTACATGACCGCCTCACTAGCAGGTAAAATTACTAACAACATTATATATAAAGTAGCCTAACTACCATTGCTAGTGTGCAGTCTGTGCCAGCTACATGCATTTATTTTGTTTCGAAACAAGTGAGCATCATGCTCACCGTTTTCCATTAAAGTAAATCATAAAAGCAGATCTTTTGACAGCTCAATTGCACAGCGAGAATGGAAAACAGAAAATCCACATAACCCCCTTTATTTAACAATCGAGTGATACCTACCATCTGCCAGTACCAGTACACGAGCCCTGTCTGTCTACTCTCATTCTGTTACTACATGGCATTGTGATTTTAGATATACTTCTTTTGATCGATTTTGTGGGATTTACAAGGTGCTGTGCCTGTGCATGATTTTATTACAGATGTGGTGATGGGAATCAAAATCAATTCTTACGAAATATTACAAATATTGTAGTGGGCCATGTGTAGGGGTTTGCAAATATATAGATTGATCGTATTAGAAACCACTGAAGTGTCTAAAATTAAATTATTTTTTAGTTAATTTGTTATGTTCATTTTAATCCTCCTCAAATGTTCTAGGTTTGTTTCAGTTTCTTAATAAAAACTGATCAAATGCAGAGGTTACATGGGTGCAAAGCTGACAAACAACATAGAGTGTGAAATATTTCAAGTTTTGTTAGAGGAGGCAAGAGAAAGCTATGCCTCAGAAATTGTTATGCCATTGCATAGCAATAATGTAGAGGACATAAGCCGTAATGTCGCCACCCTGACAGAATGGATAAATAACTGGAGGCCACCTGTTCAGTCCAACTGAAAGGTACGTATCTGTTTGTCTAAAGGAGTGTATGTGGCTTAAACATTTGGTGCAGATTGTGTTTGAAGGCCAATGTCCTATTCATTTGTTGGTATTTGACTAACATTGAACTTGAAAGGTCATGTACTGTTCAGAGTTTAGGGTTTAATACCATTCTTGGACCTGCTGTCGGTATTTGATGCTGCTGAGAAATTCTGTATCAGTTATGGTCTCTGATTCTGACCATTCTCGATTGTTACCTAACAGTGATGCTGTGATGCCCTAAAGAAAACTTGATTACAGAGTAACCAACAAAGAATACTAATAAGATATATAATTGGGAAGTCTGAGATGAGAAGCCTCGTTAAGTCGTCTAGTACAGTATGAGACATGTACATCTGATATGAATCAATATGATCTTAGGCGCTCTTGTATGTTTCTATGCTCACAATGGTAAGTTTGTCTATTTTTGCAGGAATCCTATTGAGCCATTATCAGACTATATGAATAACTGGGGGCCTCCAGTGTTAGTTCATTCAACAGTTCTTGTTTTTTTTTTTTTTTTTTTTTTTTTTTTTTTGTTGACTGCCTTGGTTTGTGCTGGCAAATCTTTTGGGTGTAGCAATAGTTTTGTTTATTATTATTTGATGTTGAATTATGGTTGGTTAACTTTCTTTATTTCATATCTACTAATTAGCAAAAAAAATAGATAATAAGCAAAGGAAGAGTGCACAATTTTGACTAGTTGATGCTAGTACGGTGCAGTTCTACACCACGGATCCAACAAATAAGCCACCGATAACTAATCAGTAATCTTACATACAAAAATAAAAAATTGAAAGAAATGAGATGATGTAGCGGCAGACATCTCTTGAAACATTATATTCCAGACCCGGCAATTGATCAGAAGACAGAAGTTCATAGCTTATTTCTTACTGCTTTCTAGAAAGGAGAAAAACTTCAGAAAGAGCAGTTTCGCATAACTAATTACTTAATCAGGGCATTGTTTGCCAGAGGATTAGTGTCAGTTGTGTCGTCTTCTGAGTTGTTTACACATGACATTCATTTATTTACTTGTGCTATTGTTTCTCGAGAGAAAAACGATTACTAGGTTACAACTACTCTGTTTATTTATGGTTATAACTTATGGGGTCGTTTGGCAACATCAAAGTTTAGTGGGATCAAGGGTTAAAGTTAGCATTTTGGGATTAGTGTTTGAGGTTAAAGTTAATAAAAGTTAGTACTAACTTAAAGTTAATAATTGTTGTTTGGCACGATAGGTTAAAAGTTAGTGATCAAAGTGAATGCATTTAATTATAACATTCATTTTAATCTAGACATTTTAGAATTCAAAAATTTTAAATCTTGATATTTTTAAAAGATGAAAATTAAAATTTTGAATTTTAAAATTTGAAACTTTGAAAATTTGAAAATTGAAATTTGAAATTTTGAATTTTGAAATTTGAAATTTGAAATTTTGAAATTTGGAATTTGAAATTTTGAAATTTGAAATTTTGAAATTTGAAATTTTGAAATTTGAAATTTTGAAATTTGAAATTTTGAAATTTGAAATTTGAAATTTGAAATTTGAAATTTTGAATTTTAAAATTTTGAAATTTGAAATTTGAAATTTTGAAATTTAAAATTTGAAATTTTGAAATTTTTAAATTTTAAAGTTTCTTCTCAAGGTTTTTCTCTTTAGATACGATATAATTTTTTTTTGGTGTTTGAGAAAAGCTTAAATATATGGCCAAGTTAGGAAGGTAGCGCTAATTCCGTTGACCCCAAAGTTGTTTGGCGATGCAAGCCATGTAGGTTAGCTCGTTGACCCAAAAGTCAAGCTAAACTTAGCAATACCAAACGAGCCCTATATAAGTAGTCTACAAGCACCTTTAATTTAGAGTTGAACTCACATGCCGATGTACTTTGGGGTGTGCGTTAAAATATAAAGGGATAAGCAAATGTGCAGTTGCGTTTGAACTTTGTGAAAGGATTAGGATATTGTTCAACATCGGAGGGCTTTTTTATAAGTCTTTTCTACCAATGAAGAAATTTCTACGAAGCAGAACTTAACAGGGTGCAAGAAGACTAGTATTTAAAGAGTGATTATTAATGCCATAAAAAAAGGAATAATTTTTTTCAGAGGTCCCTAACTTTGTATACAATTCAATTCTGGTTAGTGAACTTTAATTTGTCATATTGCGGAACCAATAAATTTTGATTTTATCCATTTTTTGTCACTTTGGGATGATGTCGTCTAACTCCGTCTGTTTTAATTAATTGAGATGCAAATAGAGGGTTCGAACCAATTCTGAAATGCAAATGACAATGTCTCTCTCCAAGCTTCGCTTCTTCCACCTCCGCCCTTCCGTTACCTCTCACCACCTTTTGCCGTTGTCGCCTTTCCTTCACCATGCCGGGAGAGGCCACGGTCGAGCGCCGCTTTGCCTCCTCCCCTCACCCACTCCCAACCACGCAACTAACCCTTCTGTGCATCCCTCACCCCCTCTCCAATCCTAAAACCTCAATTTCAACTCTTTCTGGTGAGAGACTCGGGTTGTAGACTGATTGCTTTTACTAGGATGCTACATGAACTACTGTTAGAAAAAGGCAAGTTTATTGAGGAGGAGCTGAGTAGATCGTATTTCTAGTATATAATGAATTTTGTTATTTCAGGATATCATGAATTAATCACAATTCACTACCGGTTTGAAAGAATCTTTGTATTTCTTTTATTAAACAAATTCCTAAAAGTCCAATTAAGAAATGCTTTTAAGATTCCTAAAATCCAGCAAAACATGCAACCCGAAATAAATTCAAATGAATCAATTAAGGCCACATATAATTTTGTTTTTTGTTTTTGTATTTCCTTGCAAACTCTAAGGGTCTGATCGGAATGATTTTTTAGGAGAATTCAATTCATTTCAATAGAATAGAGTTCAATAGAAATGATTTTTGAATGAAATCTGGCGATCAAAACAAATAGAAAAAGAATTGAATAGACATGAATTTTGTGATCGGTACCCTATAAAAATAGAAATGAAATGATTTCATTTCCTTATATTTGACCATTTTACCCTTTCTTTAAAAATGTTAGGCATCAATCTATTATTTATATCTAGCATATATACACGCCATTTGTTTCCTCTATTGTTTAAATTTTTCCTGTGATTCCTCGTTAGAATCGGTAAATTGGATCATGACCTTACTTATGGTGATAAGAAATATTATATATAATGAAAATTAGCATATGCCAGTGTGCCAGTAAATATTATAGCACTAACGTGCCAGTAGAGGCCTTGAGCACTAATTCATTACTATAAATAATTAAAGTGACATTTCTTACGAGAGAAATTGATTAAATACAATACATAAAAGAGAAAAAGGTCATTGTGTACCGTGCAAATAATCCCATTTATCCCTGCATATCTACCTAATTAATCAACCAGTGGAACAAAGGACAACAACGATAATAAAGAAGCACCATATACGGTAAAGATAAAAGGGAGGTGCTTGGTGCAGTAGTGCTTGCGTCAAACTGTTGACTTCGCTAGAGGAAGACGACAGAGAAAATTATAGGGTTCGGCTTTTATTGGGAAGCGGGAAGGGTATAACAGTCTGAAGTTTTCTCACCTTTCACCGCCAAGCAAATCGTGCCAAATTTCGACCTTTTTCTCACGATTTCAGCAGCTCTAAATTTTCCTTCGAAATCGCGTAAAACGAATTCAACTCACGGCCAAACGTACGTTCCGATCAGGATAATTAATTTCTCGAGAAATCCAATTGACTTTTGAGCTGCTAATTATTCATTTCGATCAGGCCCTAAGAGGAGAAATAAAAGAGATCCATGATTTAGATATAACTAATATGTTTATATCAATTTAGAATAGAAAAATCAGAATAGAGGGTTTGGATATAGGAAGAAGGAAAAAGGAAGAAAAAAAATTATAAACAATCCAAACTCTTCACAAAGTTACACACTTCCCAATACTTCTTCCCTTCTTCCCTTCTTCCCACACCTATCCAAACGGAGCCAGAGAGAAGAAGAAAGCGCAAAGGGAAGTAACTATGGTCAATTTTGAATTTTTTTTTCCTTCTATTTTTTGACTGATTTTTACCTTATTTTTTCATGTCTGGTTTTTGGGTTAAAGCAGTATCAATTTTTTCGTTTGAGTATTTATAGCTACTCAAACTGTGTTTAAAGCTGACTCACATTGTAGTTTGTAAGTGGTTTTTCTTATTTTGCGCTTTGTTGGATGAGATATTTTGGCTGGGACTAGGTAGAGTTTTTGTTGTGAGGTTTTAACTTGGATTTGTAGTATTGTATTTTTGTGAACTTGTGAATTTGTTATCTGTGATAAGTGAGTTTGTGACAAGTTGGCAATAAGATCAAGTAGTTGAAGCCTGGAGTGTTAAGCTTTTTGGCTCCTTAGTTTCTAGCCGATATTCTTCGATGATGATCTATGTGTTTTATTGGCTTGATAGCAAGCTTTTACTTTTAATCATTGTCTGAGAAAGGTTTTGAGTATGAGAACTGAAAAGATGGCTAGAGACTAGGTTGAGCTTACTGCTTAACACCCTTGGTTAATCATTATTGGATTATGTTATGAATTTGTGATAACTGATATGTGATCAGTAAGATTGTAAAATGAGTTGAATTTGTAACTTGTGACTTGTATTTTTATTGATTGCTATTTGATAAGTTAATTTTGTTGTGATTTGTGTTTGTATTGTTGAACTTGTACAATCTATCATTTGTTATTGAAATTTTGAACGTGTAAGCAATGGAACAAAAGTTTAACACTTGTTATTTTATTTCGTTTACTTTTTTTAAAAAAATTTTGAACTTGTGAAGTTGTGAATTCTATGTTGTCAACGAAAAAAAAAACGTTACTTATGCTGTTCCGTTCATTAAAGACGGTGTTAGTTGAGTGCATAATTTTCATTTTATGATTAAATACTACTAATTATCCATAAACAATCATGCACATACACGGATCTTGCACTAAGCCATTCACACAAGAGAGAAAGGTTCAAGGTATACCTCTCTTGAACTAGTAATCAAGAGGCTCGAACCGGCTAGGTTGTAGGTGGTTGTGCTCACGTCTAGCTCGCGCCTCCTTGTCGAATCGCCTCGAGTCCACTTGGTATTAACCAAATCCTCTACAAGTTATGCTAGTAACTTGGAGGAGATGCCTAATCCCTAGCTTTCTCAATTCTTCTAGCAAATCAACAAGTTATTTGTGGAAGAATGGAGGGCTCAACACATGAGCAATAGGGAGAGATGGGAGAGAGGGAGGCGCACACCAAGGGAGGGGCGGCTAGGTTAGTGGGAGAGAGAGAGAGAGAGGGGGGGATTTGCAACCATCCACATCCTTATATAGAGTGCAAACCCTACCTACCTCACACTAACTATTTACCAAATTGCCACCCCACCTACCACCTTGTTTGGCCGGCCACAATAAGGGCCTTTATGGGCCAATTGCATTGCCTCATGGGTCCACTTAATCATTCATTAAATGGCCTCTCTTGTTGCTCTCAATTTGGATCCCTATTGGGCCTTTAATTAATTATTTAATTAAAGCCCTATAGAATGCATATGTGTTAAAATAAATAATTATTAACTTAATAATAATTATTTAGGGATTAGATAATGCATTAATTTATTTCTATATGATCCCTTTGATTTAATTAATTATAACGGTCTACAACGCTATTTAATTAATTAATCAACTCATCATATTTTGCAATACCAATTATTGCAAATAAATAAATAATGCAAGCATGGTTAAAACACCAATTCTGTGTGACCCTTTGAGGATTTATGCTACGTTGGACATGGAGTTAAATCGCTATTTAATTCCAATAATCATAAGCGGTATCTAGCAACACGTTATGATTCCCAATTCGCATAAATAGTGTACAGCTACAATATTTCAATCCTGCATAAGAGAATAATAATATATCTCTATTTTGATTCCTATGCCTCACGATATCATCGTATAATCCAAGATAGGAATGTGTCATTCTTGCAGATTATACGTTTCTTGATCTAGAGATAATTGTATCAGTTGCTAGCAAACAATCTATCTCCATCAAGGGGCCCAAACAGATATCGTCACTCACTAAGTGAATTAATGAGGGACATACGGTTTTCTTGACTATTTAACTTTTCCCCGCACAATTCAAGAGAACATAAATAACGTCCGTATAGCAGCCCTTATCGGGAATCAGCGGTAGACGATATTTATTGAACCTATCCTCATGTGGAAAAGATAAATATCTCAAACTTAGAATCAAAATCATAACGAAATAAATAATGACACCAAAACACAATCCATATATTTATTTCGTTGGGTCATGTCCTGTACTATGTTCAAATAACATAAACATATGCAATTAAGTTGGTTACTCTTAACCTTTGATTTATAGAACTTAATCAACACTTAACTTGCATACTAATCTTATTGATAATTAATGTTCCTTGTTAATTATCAAGATTATGGACGCTTTAGATTTATTGTTGTCATTTACTACTAAATGAATCACAGTGATCTATAATTCAGATCCTCAACCTGAATAAACTGTCAACACATAAATCAAGGAACAAATGATATAAAATCATCCATAACATAAAAACCATAGAAGTAGCCAAAAAGATTGGCTTCTAGGACATATCTCTAACAATCTCCCACTTGGCCTAGAGTCAATCAACAGTGACTTCTAGCCAGTGTATAGTACTCAATGTAATATCCAAATATACATATCTCATACTAACGCCTAAATAAAAGATACAACTCAAAGCCAATCAGGCATACGCCTAATCCCCATGGATGCAACATGCAACTCATGCGCGGCTCGAGACAAAGGCTTTGTCAGAGGGTCCGCTGTGTTCGCGGCACCGTCCACCTTCTTGACCTTGACCCATCCGTCATTGACCAACTGACGGATGAGATGGAATCGTCGTAGAATGTGCCTAGTCTTCTGGTGAGACCTAGGCTCCTTGGACTGAGCTATGGCTCCCGTATTGTCGCAGTAGATATCCACTGGACCCGAGATGCTTGGAACCACCTCTAGCTCGGTCAAGAACTCCTTGATCCATACGGCCTCTTTTGCTGCTTCACCAGCCGCTAAGTATTCCGCTTCGGTGACGGAATCGGCCGTAGTATCTTGCTTGGAACTCTTCCAACTTACGGCACCACCATTAAGCAGAAATACAAAACCGGACTGTGACTTGGAGTCATCTCGATCGGTTTGGAAACTAGCATCGGTGTAACCAGTTACAACGAGCTCTTGGTCTCCACCGTAAACGAGAATGCTCTCCTTGGTTCTCTTGAGATACTTGAGGATATTCTTGACTGCGGTCCAATGTGCCATGCCCGGGTTGGCTTGGTATCGACTAGTCACGCTAATCGGATGTGCCACATCGGGGCGAGTGCATAGCATGGCATACATAATCGATCCGACTACAGATGGATACTTGAATCGCTTCATGTACTCCCGATCTGTCTCCGTTGTCGGACCTTGAGTCTTGCTCAAGTAAATGCCATGTGACATAGGCAAGAATCCCTTCTTGGAATTCGCCATGTTGTGTTTTTGCAACACCTTGTCAATATATGCATCTTGGCTCAAACCTAACATCCTCTTTGATCTATCTCTATAGATCTTGATTCCTAGGATGTAGGCGGCCTCGCCCAAGTCTTTCATTGAGAACACTTTCTTCAATGAATCCTTGACTGCATTCAATTCGGGAATATCATTCCCGATCAAGAGTATATCGTCAACATATAGAACAAGAAACACAACCACGCTCCCACTAAACCTCTTGTAGACACAAGGTTCCTTTTCACTTTGAGAGAAGTTCAATTTCTTGACTTCCTCATCAAAGCGCTTGTTCTAACTCCGTGATGCTTGCTTCAATCCATAAATGGATCGTTGAAGCTTGCATACTTTGTTAGCATTCTTTGGATCCACAAAACACTCGGGTTGTGTCATATACACATCCTCTTCCAAATTTCCATTTAGGAAGGCGGTTTTGACATCCATTTGCCAAATCTCATAATCATAGAATGCGGCAATTGCTAACATGATCCGAATTGACTTGAACATGACGACGGGCGAGAAGGTTTCTTCATAGTCAATACCATGAATTTGCTTGTAACCTTTCGCTACAAGTCGTGCTTTGTAAATGGTCAAGTTGCCATCCATGTCGACCTTTCTCTTAAAGATCCACTTGTTCTCAACGGGTTTTACTCCGTTGGGAAGGTCAACCAAGGTCCATACCTTGTTGTCATACATGGATTGCATTTCGGATTCCATGGCTTTTAGCCATTCCTTGGAGTCGGTTTTCTTTCTCATGTCATCAACGGTCAAAGGCTCATCGTTCTCCATAACGAGAACGTCGTGCAAACCTAAATATCTTATAGGTGGACGACTTGGCCTTGCCGATCTTCGTAGGGTAGAAGTTTGAGGTTCTTGAACTTGTTCCACAACGGTTTGTGGACTTTGTTCTTGAACTTCAAGTGAAGGTGCTTCCTCAACATCATCGACTCGCGATATGTTTGAGTTTTCATTTGAGGGAGCTTGTTCGTGAACCTCTTCTTCCACAACAACTTGTGGAATGGGTTCGGCTACAACCTCATTTGGTGCATCCACATTTTGTGCAACCTCATTTGGCACCACATTGGGAACAACCACATTGCCTACTTGAGGCATGCTTTGTTGTTGCGGTTCTTGAATTTCTTCAATCACCACGTTGCTCCCACTACTTCTTCTTGAGAGAAACTCCTTCTCCAAGAACACACCATAACGAGCAACAACTATCTTGTTCTCGTTGCGGTTATAGAAGTAGTAACCCTTCGTTTCCTTAGGGTATCCTACGAAATGACATTTGTCCGATTTGGGTCCAAGCTTATCGCTCACTAGCCTTTTCACATAAGCTTCACAACCCCAAATCTTGAGAAACGACATGCTTGGTTTCTTCTTAAACCAAAGCTCATAGGGCGTCTTCTCAACGGACTTTGATGGAACACGGTTTAATGTAAAAGTTGCGGTTTCAAGGGCGTATCCCCAAAAGGACATAGGCAAATTGGCTTGGCTCATCATTGATCGAACCATGTCAAGCAAAGTTCGATTCCTCCTTTCGGATACACCATTCCATTGTGGTGTTCCGGGTGGAGTGAGTTGTGGAACGATTCCACACTCCTTTAGATAGTTGCCAAACTCATGGCTCAAGTACTCACCACCTCGATCGGATCGTAAGACCTTGATCTTTCGACCAAGTTGGTTCTCAACTTCATTCTTAAATTCTTTGAACTTGTCAAAGGATTCGGATTTGTGACGCATCAAATAGATATACCCGTATCTACTATGGTCATCGGTGAATGTGATGAAGTATGAATAACCACCACGCGCACAAATGCTCATAGGTCCACATACATCGGTATGTACAAGGTCTAATAAGTCATTTGCCCTTGTCCCTTTGTTAGGAAAAGGCGCTTTGGTCATCTTTCCCATCAAACAAGATTCGCATGTGTCAATTGGCTCGAAAGCGAATTGATCCAAGAGACCAATGGTTTGTAATCTCTTGATGCGTTTCTCATTGATATGACCTAAGCGGCAATGCCACATCAAAGTTGCATTCTCATGTGAAATCTTACGTTTCCTATTGTCATTCTCAACACTCAAGATAAGTCCGCTAGAATCAAGCAAATAAAGACCATTCAATAAATGCGCATCACAAAAACGAACTTCATTTCGAAACAAGGTCAACAACTTGTTCTTTATTACAACATCAAAACCATCCATGTCCAAACAAGAGATAGAGATAATGTTTCGAGTGATAGAGGGAACTAAAAATACATCCTTTAGTTCCAACACAAAACCGGAAGGTAAAGTTAAATCCACGCTCCCAATGGCCATAGCGGAGATGCACGTGCCATTCCCGACGCGGAGTTGAACTTCACCTTTCTCGAGCCGCCTCCTATTCTTTAGGACCTGCACATTTCGACAAATGTGAGCACACGAACCGGTATCGAATACCCAATCGGTGTTAGAGGTAGCGAGAAGGGTTTCGATGACAAATATACCTGAAGAAGAAGGTTGGACGGTTCCCGCCTTCTTGTCGGCAAGGTACTTGGGGCAGTTTCTCCTCCAATGACCCTTGTTGCTACAGTAGTAGCAAACGGTCTCGGGAGTGGCCGGGTTCTTCTTCTTCTTGGAACCCACGGGAGCACCCTTGGCCGAACCTTGGGGCGTCACCGGGCCTTTGCCCTTCTTGGCTTTACGGCCTCGCTTCTTGATCTTTTTGCTCTTGTCACTCACGGCAAGAACATCCTTGGGGCCCTTCTCCTTCTTGAGACTATCCTCCGTCTCAACGAGCATGTTTTGGAGATCATCCATGCTCTTGTCCATGCCATTCATCCGATAGTTCACAACAAAACCGGTGAAGCTTGGAGGGAGGGAGTTGAGAATGAAATCTTGAATCGCACCCGTAGGAAAGGGCGTATCAAGCTTTTCGAGCTGCCGAAACAACCCCGCCATCTTCATGGCGTGTGGCCCGACTTCATGACCCTCCGCCAAGCGAGTGTTGGCGACGGCCTTGATGAGACGGGCCCTTTCGGTGCGGGCCTTGGTTTGGAACATGTTCTTGAGACGAGTGATCATCTCAAACACTCCATATCCACTATCGATGAACTCCTTTTGGAGTTCCGATTCCATGACCGCAACCATCAAGACCGACATCTCCATGTCGTCATTGACGTGCTTCTCATATTCCTCTTGCTTATCCTTTGGATCGGTGTCCTTAGGAGCAGAGGGAATCGGAGTGGAGAGGAGGTACTCCCTTTTTTCAAACCTAAAGGCAAGCCTTAGGTTGCGGTGCCAATCCAAGAAATTAGCACCGTTAAAGGCGAGTTTCTCTTTCTCAAGAAGAGAACGAAGCGTTAAAGAGGAGGAAGACATCTACAACAATTATCGAATTAAAGGTCAATTAGTTTTATGTTTTTAGTTTTAACAAAAGTAAAACTTTCACTACACTTTTAAAGTCCCTAAGTATAGTGATTTCCAAGACCCCTATTTTCATCAAAATGGACCTGCTATGGCACGTCATCCAAAATGATTAGATAAGGTAGGTTCTCCAACCAATCATCTTACCATGACTCTTGGTTCGCATAAGCGAACTTCGCCCCGATGTCCAAACTCTAGTTGGGTCCATCGAAAAAGTCACTTCTCACTATTTGCTCCTTGCAAATCTTATCTATTTGCACCCCGACTACCGAATTGGCAATCATGACGTCCGCTTGGGCGGACCGCGCCATGAGTGACAATCGGCGTGAAGGGGATAGAGAGAAGGAGGGCGATTTAACTTATTCGATTTAGTTTGGGACAAACAATTCATATGACACTTTGTTTGGTGGTCGTGTAAGCATACACCCATACCTAACCTAACAAAAGTAATCACATAAGCATCTCATAGTTGTGGGTTTGTATGGCTCCCGCTTGCATTAGTTTCGCCACATCGTCCATGGAGCAAAACTAATCTATTTCTTGCCCTCCCACTAAATTCTATAAGGATCTAAATCCTATATAAAATAAAGGTGCAAAATACATGTGAAAACATCCTATTCCCATCCTAACCTTAGGGGCATGCAAGCCTCACAAGTTACATCAAAAATTAATCAACAAATTAATTAATTAATGGCACCAAAGGCCGCATTACAAACATTCACACATGCATTCATTACAACCACAAGGCATTGAGTCTTGAGCCATACTAAACCCACTATCCACCTACAAAACAAAGTTAGCACATACAAGAACTTTGTTTCCAATTAACGATTTTCAAGCATCTTTGCGTATCGTTTGCCATAAGTAAATTCCGTGTACAAATCCTCAATTTTAAACAACAAAACTTGTTTAAATTCATTTAGAAAGTTCTTTCAACATCCCATAACAGAAAGGAGATCAAACAAGGAGTTTTCTAATTAATTTCAACTAGTTTGAATATTTAGAAAAACAGTAATTTATTAAAAAACGTAACTAATGGAATCCAATAAAAGCAAAGGTTTTAGGTCTCCAAAAATTCTCAAATAAATTACTTAAGCTCCTTATCATAGTTGTGATTACCAGTAAAAATTTCAAGAAGAGATCTTACACCATCTGGGAGAATCAAAAATGACAAATCTCTTACAAGTGCACGAAACACCGTTATGAGATTTTCAGATTATCCTCTCAACCATCTGGTCTGTTAGACCACCTTCTAAACAGTTTTTATATATACAATATACATAGAAAAACTTGCTTAATCTATAGCCTAACTATTCATGAAAAGAAAACCACCAAGTTTAGTTCAAAAAGTTCGAGTTACAAACTAAACAACCAACAAATTCTGTACTGGAACAGACTGTCGATCGAAAAGTTCTAGCCTAGTTGAAGGTCCAAATCTCCACGAAAAATTATGAAACTAATTTTCCTGGAATCCTAACTCAAAATAGAACAACTCCATTTAAACAGAATTTTTAAAGGAGTTCTCAGTTGGTACAGTTTATTAGAACAATCGATTTGCTCAACAAACTGGATCTGACAAGTTCTTCCTTTTCATACTTGAAAACCCACAAATTAATCTGAGCCATGCAACAAATTTTACATGCTCAGAAAGAGCTTCAAGTCCTCTTTAAATCTAGCCATAGAACACTGGTACTTATATTCAAAATATAAATCTTTCAAGCCATTCAAACAGGACAGTGCAAGCAGAAACTGGTTCTGCGCACTGTCGCCATTTTATTCACAGTAAATCTATACTAATTCAGAAAAATGTGAATCTAACGCCAAAAGAATCACAATCCACAGATCTACAACTTTCATGTAGATGGAAAAAACTTCCAGAGAACTTATCAAAGCGAAAAACGCGAAACAACACAGAAAATACCATTTCCAGACAGCAAACAAACGCATCATCTCTACTAATCCGTTAATTAGCCAATTTCTCTTAATTAAGTGTCAAAATAGCTTAAGTACGACCATGTGCTCTGATACCACTGTTAGTTGAGTGCATAATTTTCATTTTATGATTAAATACTACTAATTATCCATAAACAATCATGCACATACACGGATCTTGCACTAAGCCATTCACACAAGAGAGAAAGGTTCAAGGTATACCTCTCTTGAACTAGTAATCAAGAGGCTCGAACCGGCTAGGTTGTAGGTGGTTGTGCTCACGTCTAGCTCGCGCCTCCTTGTCGAATCGCCTCGAGTCCACTTGGTATTAACCAAATCCTCTACAAGTTATGCTAGTAACTTGGAGGAGATGCCTAATCCCTAGCTTTCTCAATTCTTCTAGCAAATCAACAAGTTATTTGTGGAAGAATGGAGGGCTCAACACATGAGCAATAGGGAGAGATGGGAGAGAGGGAGGCGCACACCAAGGGAGGGGCGGCTAGGTTAGTGGGAGAGAGAGAGAGAGAGAGGGGGATTTGCAACCATCCACATCCTTATATAGAGTGCAAACCCTACCTACCTCACACTAACTATTTACCAAATTGCCACCCCACCTACCACCTTGTTTGGCCGGCCACAATAAGGGCCTTTATGGGCCAATTGCATTGCCTCATGGGTCCACTTAATCATTCATTAAATGGCCTCTCTTGTTGCTCTCAATTTGGATCCCTATTGGGCCTTTAATTAATTATTTAATTAAAGCCCTATAGAATGCATATGTGTTAAAATAAATAATTATTAACTTAATAATAATTATTTAGGGATTAGATAATGCATTAATTTATTTCTATATGATCCCTTTGATTTAATTAATTATAACGGTCTACAACGCTATTTAATTAATTAATCAACTCATCATATTTTGCAATACCAATTATTGCAAATAAATAAATAATGCAAGCATGGTTAAAACACCAATTCTGTGTGACCCTTTGAGGATTTATGCTACGTTGGACATGGAGTTAAATCGCTATTTAATTCCAATAATCATAAGCGGTATCTAGCAACACGTTATGATTCCCAATTCGCATAAATAGTGTACAGCTACAATATTTCAATCCTGCATAAGAGAATAATAATATATCTCTATTTTGATTCCTATGCCTCACGATATCATCGTATAATCCAAGATAGGAATGTGTCATTCTTGCAGATTATACGTTTCTTGATCTAGAGATAATTGTATCAGTTGCTAGCAAACAATCTATCTCCATCAAGGGGCCCAAACAGATATCGTCACTCACTAAGTGAATTAATGAGGGACATACGGTTTTCTTGACTATTTAACTTTTCCCCGCACAATTCAAGAGAACATAAATAACGTCCGTATAGCAGCCCTTATCGGGAATCAGCGGTAGACGATATTTATTGAACCTATCCTCATGTGGAAAAGATAAATATCTCAAACTTAGAATCAAAATCATAACGAAATAAATAATGACACCAAAACACAATCCATATATTTATTTCGTTGGGTCATGTCCTGTACTATGTTCAAATAACATAAACATATGCAATTAAGTTGGTTACTCTTAACCTTTGATTTATAGAACTTAATCAACACTTAACTTGCATACTAATCTTATTGATAATTAATGTTCCTTGTTAATTATCAAGATTATGGACGCTTTAGATTTATTGTTGTCATTTACTACTAAATGAATCACAGTGATCTATAATTCAGATCCTCAACCTGAATAAACTGTCAACACATAAATCAAGGAACAAATGATATAAAATCATCCATAACATAAAAACCATAGAAGTAGCCAAAAAGATTGGCTTCTAGGACATATCTCTAACAGACGGAACATACAACATAATAAATTTCATTTCCGCTATAATTACAGAATGTTAAACGGAATTAAAAGAAGTAACGTCCAATATAACAAAAGATAAACGAAACTTGTCATTTACGTCCCCGTTGTGTACGTTTGACAGCCCTACACAAAGGATTCAGTTAGTCCAAAATCCCCTTCAAATACAAACCGTCGGATCTAAAATTAGCTGCCCAGATTTAACATACCTCCCTTGTTCGGAAATCGGAACCAAATAAATCCCTATCCCATTCGTCGATTAGAACCATACGACCGTGTGATTGACATCGGATGGCTCAAAAGCACTCTGTTATTCCAGTCGAAAAGGACCTAACCCAGGGAGGGAAAACTCTAATCCCCATGCCTGCCACTCAAAACCTTCGGAGTTCCAAATGAGGAAGGAAATTTAGCCTCTTCTCTTTCCCCGATTTCCTCTCAAACCTACCCCTGTCCCCTTCCGATCGAAAAAATAATAGAGAGAAATAGAACAAAACAAAAATCAGTCGCCACCATGCATAACTCAAGGTCGAGAGGCGAAAAAAAGGATCCTGATGAATCTCCAGCGGCAGCGGCAGACGTTGGGGAAAATTCATCGTCTGCTGCCCGATCCGTGGAGACATCTCTAGGTTTAGGGTTTCACTCGACCTCAGCGGCGCCCCCTCCCCCTCTCCCTCTCCTGAGGCGGAGTCTCCGCCTGTCTGCATTATCTCTCAACGCTCAATTGCCACCTCATCCAAACCCAACACCCGCACCCGCTGCCCCGTCTGCTGAGACACCTTCTTTAGAGATAGAGACGAACTCAGCACCGCAGCCTGAAGAGCCACATGTCCCGCCACAGCCTCAGCCTCTGCCTGCACAACCATGTGTCCGCCAGACCCTCCGTATGTCTGTAGGGGGTAGAGTTCCTAAGTTTTCGCTTGCTTCCCACTCGGAGAGCAAGAGAAAGCGCGGTCCACCACCCAAGGGGATCATTATTGGAGGAAATAATGGGGATGAATCTGCGGCCAGGAGAATCCCGGCACTGTCTAAGGGAAAAGAAGTTTCTAAGGAAGGACAAGTAGTAGATGTAGAAGAAGAAGAAGTTTCGGAAGGTGATAATGTTGCTAGAAAGTGCATAGACAAAGGGAAGGGAAAAGTAATTGTAGATGAGGAATTATCGGATGGAGCTGAACGCAATGCAAGTAGGAAGAGAAGGTTGATTGAGAATGTGAATTCTGTACCTGTTAAATTCAAAGAACCTATTAACATTTCTGACTCCGATCCTGAAGACATTACAGAAATGATTAAAAATGCCGTCGCCAAATTGTCGTCACTAGCCTCCTTTAATGTACCGAGGGGGCCACCACCGATGGGCCCACTGCATGAAGAGGCACCAATGCATGGAAATGTACCTTTTAGAGCCCCAATTTCACGTAGAGAAGCACAGAGGGAAAAGGCCAAAGAATTGGCACCTGAATTTGCTCGCTTTACCAAAGATGAAAAAGAACACGAGGGTGACAAAGATGACGAATTGTTGCCCGATGGGCTAGGCCCGTTTTCGGTGGCCATGAAGATAATTGAAAAGAGAGCAGTTAAGTTGGAAGCTAACGAGGCTCATTCTACTAAAGTGGGTAAGCCAGACGGGATTAGGATTTCATGGAAACCATCTAATAATGGAAAAGAATCATTTGGTACAAAGCAGCATCGTTTGAAGTACTTGTCTGTGAAGGCTTTGGCTGAAAATGCCGAAGAGATAGAAACTCTTGTCGGTATACCTTGTGCTATGAGGAGCAAGCTCAGTTTCATGCTCTGTCAGACCAAGAAGATGAACATGCACTGTCTGTCTAAGCTGATGGAAGGCAGCCCAACAGAGTTGCGATTGAGCAACTGCACGTGGGCTACTGACAAGGATTTCGAGGACGCTTTTGGGAAATGTGACAAGTCAAACCTCGAGGTACCATTTGTGACTGTCTTACTATACTTAACATGAGTAATAAGATTATTTTCATTTAAATTGCTGTGGGAAATGCTACCACATAGCTTCTCGTACTCAGCATGTTGTTTAAAGAAAAATACTATTTGAAATTCTTATGTTTGATTTTGTTTTTAAGAACAGCTACTATAGAAAGAGTGTACACTGTGATATCTAAGGATAGAGCTAGAGAATTAAGTGTAGTTTAGTGGATTCCTTCTTTGGTGAGGCGAAACCTTTTTGGTCATTTAGCCTTTCAATTATACTAGGCAAGTAGTTCGTTTTGCCACATACATAAGTGTACTTTTATGTGCTGTTGGTTTTTGTTACTTCCTAAGATTACAAGACTTAATTTCTACACTACCTGTTAGGCTAATGGCATATCAATAGACAGTATGTATGAGCTATGTTTACAGTGAACAGAACTGAGTCCAGGTATGAAGTTCACGCATAAAGTCCAAGTTTGGGTTTCACTCAGGCTAAATAACATGACTACAATTAATTAACCGTCAGTTAAAATTTAATGGGAATCTGGGGTGTTGAGTTATGAGTGCTTGTTGGTGAATTGGTATGCCATGCCGGTCAATTTTGGCCATGGCATTCACCGTTTGAAGTTGTTACCAGCAGCTTTTCTTCTGCACAAGAAATATGTTCATATTATTGATATTGAACTCTTCACATATGAATGCAATGATAACAGGTGTTGCAGCTTGACCTATGTGGACGATGCATGCCAGATTATGTTCTATATGCTACCTTGGCATGTGGGCCAAATTGCTTGCCTTCATTGAGAAAGCTCTCTCTCAAAGGTGCCTATAGTCTTTCTGACAGAGGATTAGCTGCTGTTGTTTCTTCAGCACCTCTGCTGAATTCTCTAAACTTGTGTGAGTGCTCTCTACTCACCTCTGATGGGATAATGAATGTGATAGACAAGCGGGCCCTACTGGTCAGGGAACTTTACATTGATGAATGTCAGAACATAGATGCTATGTCCATTCTTCCTTCTCTGAAAAAAGTAAAGTGCTTGGAGGTGCTCTCCATGGCAGGAATTACATCAGTGTCCAACCAATTTGTGCAGGAGCTGATCCCTGTATGCGGCTCAACTCTAAAGGAGCTTAATTTTGCTGGTTGTGAGTAAGTTGTTCTTCGCTTTCATCCTTTCTCAATTGAGCATTTTTTTGTACCTCTCTTTTCTTTTTTGGTGTCTACAATAGAGAGGAACTTTATCAAGACCCTTGTTTCCAACTTTGCATTTGCATTAATCAGGTAAACATCGATGAGTTGAGTCTTATTGTTTAATTTGAGGTCTAATTGAGGCTTAATTGAGCTAAACTGGTGCTTGATTAAAAATGCAGGGAATTGCTGCCGTGATGATTTAGTTTAGTCCCAGTCATTAATGGTGTAGAGTTTAGACCATAAGAGATTTCACTGTACCATTATGCGACCCAAGCAACTATTGTTAGTTCTTTCACAGATCTGACATTAGGAGATAATCCAATTTTACTTTATGGGCTACATTTTATTGGATGCAGCAAACTGACCTCATCTTCATTTAAAATAATTGGAGAGAACTGTCCAAGTTTGTCGGCCCTTGATATCCGCAATTTGACCCTACTTAAGGACTCTGCTATTGCACATCTGGCAAATGGATGCAGAGATATTCAGAGACTACAACTTAGAAAAAATTCTTTCAGGTTTGTTTCAATATTGATGTTCCAATTTAAGGCCATGGGGTTTATGGAATATGGCTGAGGCACATGTGATTTACTTACTATATTTTAACTATGTATTTTATGTGAAAAGTTTTATTTTCCTTGGTCTTTTTGGCATCCCTTATATTGGCTTTTATTTAACTTTAACTGCTCATATGACAGTGATGAAGTGATTGCTGCATTTGTTGAAGCATCAGGAACAAAACTTGTTGAGCTTTCACTAAACAATGTTGCTAAGGTATCAATTCTTTAATTTTCCCTTGTTTTTTACATGTTCAATTGATGTAGTTTCTGTGATTTTCTTGGCATGAATGATACAGTTAAAGAAAGGTTAGCTTCCCTGGAAGGGTCCAAAAGCAACAAAAAGCAAATTTTTTGTCTTGTTCTTCTAATATTATTCAGATAACTAAATTTTGTTTAGTTTGTTTATTTAAGTACACAAATATTTTATCATATTGGTATTGCAATCTATATGTAGGTGGGCCACCAAACTGCTATAGCAATATCTCAGCAGTGCCGTTTCCGTTTGCAGAGCCTTGATCTATCCTTCTGCCGCAAAATGAGTGACCAAGCACTTGGCATCATTGTTGATAGCTGCTCTTCCTTGAAGTCTCTTAAACTCTTTGGCTGCAGCCAGGTATTATGCATGAGTATTAAAACGTTATATACTCTTTCCTGGTATCTGATGTAGCTGTCTACCAGGGTCTCAGTATATATTGTTCTTATTTGTTCAGATTCTAACTTTTAGACCTTATCTTTCAGGTTACTAATTTCTTTTTGAATGGCCATTCAAATGCTTCAGTCAATATAGTGGGCGTGGGTGGGGATCTTTTGCACCAAATTGAGATTCCAGATTTCGTGTAGTTTCTTCTAAGAGGCTTCTTTAACGAAGTCATGGTCCTCATGGACCGGCTAGGAAAATAAATGACAGGGGAGGTGTTGTAAACAATTGACTTTTGTTCGTTGCTATATTAGTTGTCTGAAATACATTATCAATCGTATTTGTCAGATAAAAAGAAAAATAATTGAATATTATTTCACCGGCCTCGTGGACTTTCCCTTAAAAATTTTCATGATTTTTTTATGCATCTTAGAATGCAAATTTATTAGTTGGTTAGATTTCAACTGCGCTTTGATGATCGCAGATGGACACGGAAGAAAACCAAAGAAAGAGAGATGAAACAATTCGAAGTACAAAAGAAAATAAAACAAGTAAAATTTCTTACTTTGTCAGACAGGCTTGGAAATAGACGCCTCGCGTAACAATTAGTTGGTTGGATTAGTTTAAATGACTTGATTCAACGCGATTGTTATTTGAACGCTTGGTAATCGGAACCGGAATCTGGTTCCTTTTTTGGGTTGTAGTTTTTGGACCTCATGTCCGAATAATGTTATCAATCGGTAAGAGCTCAAGGCCTATAAAATTATAGAACGATATGTCGATATCACCTCACCTCAGGAGAGAAGAGAGAGCCAGGAAATGGGCTGGAAGGGCTGGTCTCACTAATACTTGGACAACCTAACCTATTTTGCATCGTTCCTCTTATGAACAGTCGCTTAAGGAAAGTTTTTCTCTCAAGTTAAATCTCTTATGTTGTAACTCTCACTACTTCAACTGACAAGGTTGAAGCTCCACAAATTATGTTTCAAACAAATACGTAAGAACTTTGCTAGCAGAGGATTGGAAATCATAGGGCCTGATCAAAATCTCATTTTTTTATCATGGGATTTCATTTCATTTCATTTCGTTGGAAAATTCTTGATCAAAATAAACGTATTGGTGTCATTTGATTGAAATTCCTATGTAATTAGATCTAACGAAATCCTATGAAATCTTATGAAATCAATTGAATTGAAATCCCGTGAAAAAAAACATTTTGATCAGGGCCATATTCTCACTTGTAGGTATATGAAAATGAAATAATAGAAAAAGCTTCTGTATTATGATTTATCTTTATTTCGTCAAGGAAAAGAAAAATAAGGTACAATTTAGTATCAATTAGGCCATTATTGCCTAGAAAAATATTTCAACCCAGCCTGCGTGGTTTGCTATTTGAAAGGAGAAATGGAAAAGAAAAAAAAATGAAAAAAGAAGTGATCATGCGGAAAAAATTTTCCATTTTTTATTATGTGCAATTTTTAGTGCTCTTGCTCATCATCACTCTGACCATCAGGATCACCACCATTTCCTATCACATCCAACTGCCACAGAAAACAGTAGTATATCAGAAACAAAATAATATTACTTCTTTTAATTTAGTTCATAGTTATAGATACCAAATCAATAGATTTTTTCTTCTTACATCCATTTATCACTTGCATGTGGTCTAGTAGCTCAGGTGGTAAGAGCACTTGGCTCTCTTCTAAGAGGTCCAGGGTTCAAGCCCGCATGCTTGCGATAGGCTTGGCGAGCCAGCGTAAAAAACTCAGCCATATATACAAGAAATGACCAGGGTCGGGGTGTCATTTCTAGCCTACCCCAACTTGTTTGGGATAAAAGGCTTAGACTTTAGACAGACATCCATTTATCACTTCAGATTACCAGAGCAGTATTACCAGTATGGACACCCCTGGTACTGCTAGCAAGGCACCCAACTGGTGCCATACCAACAGGGAAAACAGGAGGCCTTTTGGTGCTTCTCAGACAGAATTGAACACTTCAACAGTAATACTGAGTGCATTGTATAGCCAAATCTCCAATTGGACTAAACAAGGATAATCCAAAAGAAAATAAATACAAAGGAACAAAGAACATAAAAGTTACCGTGAAGTACTGAGTGCAGACTGGGCATTCATGAGGCTTTCCTTTCTCCAGCCAGAACCAGACCACGTCATGTTCTTCCTCTGTAATTATCAAATATCAATTTCCAATAAATTATTTTTCGAGTACAACCATAATTCAAAATTTGACAAAAGTTTAAACTGTCTCAGCTTATGTGACGTACCACCTTGACCACCAGGGCAGCCGATTAGTCTTTTGTTATAGTACGACTTTATTACAGCTGGTGCTTCCTATAAAATTAATTTCACATGCAGGTTATACCAAGCATCAAGTAATGAGGAATGCAAATGGCAAATTCCAGAACACAAAATTACTTGCAAAAGCCAACATTAACAGGAACAATTTCAGAGGTAAACAAAAGCTGAAGACTTGATGAAGTTTTATTAGCTATATAGCAGCCTGACTGCTCTAAAGAAGAATGCATTTATCTTAAGAGTATGATTAAATGAGTTTGAAAAAGAGAAGAAGCTTCATCCAGGCCACAGCCTCAGAGAAGATAGAAGAAATATTTTTTCTTTTTTTCAAGCATTAATTTACCTTTTGCACATGATTCTATATGAAAAAGAAGGCTAAGCTAAATGTACAGAGTAAGATAGAAACCTTGGTGCCAAAAGGACCCACAGGAGCATCCATGTCAAAGTGCTTCAACCCCTGCAAAAATATTTCAATTAATTAACTGACAGCACAAATGATATTTGATATTTCTACAGTCATGTCACATAGTTTTCTTTTTGGCACAAACAACATGTTCAGATGGTTCTCAGTTGTAACAATTTGGAATATTGCAATATGAAAAGTTGTAACAAGTTGAGAACTGAAAGTTAAGTAATCAAAGGATATGTACTTGACACTTGACAAATGGCAGTACAAAATTATATTTCACATTTCACTCTAGCTATGAAGTACAACTATTTTACATCAGTCTCAAGCAGTGTCATTAGTATGCAGCTCTATCACTCTTCTTTTGTTTAACAAATAGGTAATTCCATCAAGGTGTCGTGCATTTGCACTATAGCAAGCAAGAAATTGAGGTTTAATTAAGTTGATGTACTTTTTCTACAAAAGTGTTAAAAAAAACCTGTAGCTCTGCTTCGATTTCCTCGCGCTCTAGACCAGTTGCAATTGGCATAACATCTTCTACACTTTTCTTAATTTGCCCACTAGCTGCGAGTTTCATGAAGGCGTTAAAATGAAAAGGGAGTAAAAATTAAATTTTAGAAATAAAAAAGAATTGCACTGAGGCCATGACTGTTTGAATTATACAAAGTAACAACCTCTTTAAGATTCGGAACTATGATTTTTATCATTTACGTACAGGTAGCTAGAAAGCTGAAAGCTTTAGTTTATTTCTAGGTATAAATCTGCCAATCCCTTTGAGCTGCGCATACAAATTAGAAATCAAACAATCCCTTTGAGTTGATACCTAGAGAAGAGAAGGAGAGAGCAGGAAGTGAGGCGTGGAACGGAGAAGCAAGGGCGATGGCCGGATGGACGAGAGGTGCACCGCGGGAAGTGGAGGCGGCGATCGGGCGAAGCTGAGACGCGAGCCTTCTCCACATCGTAAGTTTCTCGTTTTCTTCTTCGATGCTCACGAATGGCGAATTGGCGATGCAGTGTGCAATTAGAGAATGAGACTCTTGAGACATGGCGCCATTATAAAATTAGTGGGGACGGCGACTGCTCCAGCGCACTGCTAGCGAATACCCGATTTGCTCTGCAAGCTCCGACCCGATAAGTTGTAATATTGCTGCTGTATAGACACGGCACACACACGGGTAGCCAGTAAATTAGAAAGTAGAAACTCAGCACGAATGGGCCTTGGCGTTTAATGGTGCATGGCTCCTATACATCGGGATTCGGGCAGGAACCTCGTGATTAAAATAATAATAATAACAGATTTTTATAATATTTTGTTGGAAAATTGTGCCATGAAAACTAATTTTTCAATCTAGTTTTAATCTCAACCGTCTATTTTCAAGAAAGATTAATTTATTAGCACTCATAAACAGTTACGTTTTATGGTAGAATTTCCCTATTTTATTAGATGCTAATTTCTTCTGACCCAGTAAGAGAAGAAAAATCCAACAATTTTGTTGTTGTGTTTTTAACATTTTATAAATTCTAAGCGGATAAATTTATGGCTGTTGGATTTTGAATAGGCCGATCAAAATCCAGTCCCAAATCTGATGGCAATGCAAAACGTTGATGTGACGTTTAGTTATTAAATCTTGAATGAGCTAATTTTTTTCAATTACTTTTATTTAGAATATTTTTCTGATGAGATTTTTGTCACAAACAATGACGCTTACTTTTTTTAGGGGAAGTTCCGGTAAGGAGGCAACTGGTAGAATGTAGGTTTTCAGAAACTAAATAATAAGAGAATAATAAAGCGGGTAGAAATGTAATTATTTATTATGAAGAGATCAGTTATACAATAAAGTTGCGACCAAATATTTATATTATATATTTTTTTTATTTAATCGCTGCAACCAACGTTAGAAATATCATCTGAAAATTTAAAATTTGCCAAGTGGAGCTTGACCCCTTACTTTGACTTCGTCAGCCCATGGTTTTCCCAACGGAACCAAATAAGTGCAATTCGTCTCCATTCATAGAAGCACAGTTTTCAGTTTTGAATATCTTTGTTAGGGATAAACTGAAACGGAGATGTCGATTACACTGAAAATAGAGTGGACTTAGATTTAATCGTAAACCGCTCTGGCACAATTGGCAGCCCAGCAGCTCATGGTTCGCAATCGCAATCGCAATTTGCAAGGATTAAAAACCTGGTCAAATCAATGATGAAACGAGAATCAAAATATGAAATCAAAATGGTTACTTGTATTATATTTATTTTGATTTATTAATAAACTCATAAAAAATTGCATATAATTCATCCAATTTAAATTATAATTTATAATGAAATTTGAAATTTTAGGACTAATAGTTGTGAAAGCTACCCGTTGAGTTACTTTCGTGTAACAATTATTTATAACACATGAACAACCATCAGGTTTCAATATTTCATTTAAATGAAGAAAAATGAATAATAGGTTTAAAATGATTAAAATGCAGTATTATCCGGTTACCGTACAGTTAAATTTTAAAGGTTTGATGGGATATATTTTGTATATTGATATACACTTGCATACGAGGACATGCATAAAAAGTTATATTGAAATATTTTTGTATATTCACTTGTATAATATAAACGGGCCGCATATCGGCATATGCCGAAAAAAAATTATAAAATAATCTTAAATATTGATTTTATTATTAAAATAATCAAAATATTAAGAATAGATTTGCAATATCGGACTTTAAAAGTTATGTCCCAAACAGACGTTTACGCCCCAAACGGATTTCCAAAGTCCGATATCGTAAATCTATTATTAAAATTCTGATTATTTTAATAATATTTTTAATTTCTTCTGCCGCATATGCATGTGTCAGTGTCTCTAGCAATTCAAAAGTTATAATCCCAGGAGTATGATTTATAATAGGCCTACGTTTCATAAACCTGCAATTCAATTAGGGTTTGTTTGGCAACATCAAAATTTAGTGGGATCAAGAGTTAAAGTTAGCATTTTAGAATTAGTGTTTGAGGTTAAAGTTAATAAAAGTTAGTACTAACTTAAGGTTTGTAATTGTTGTTTGGCATTATAAGTTAAAGTTAGTGATCAAAGTGAATGCATTCAATTATAACATTCATTTTAATCTAGACATTTTAGAATTCGAAAATTTTAAATTTTGATATTTTCAAAATTTGAGGTGAAAATTAAAATTTTAATTTTTAAAATTTGAAACTTTGAAAATTTGAAATTTGAAATTTGGAAATTTGAAATTTGGAAATTTGAAATTTTGAATTTGAAATTTTGAAATTTGAAATTTTGAAGTTTGAAATTTGAAATTTGAAATTTGAAATTTTGAAATTTGAAATTTTGAAATTTGAAATTTGAAATTTTGAATTCTGAAATTTGAAATTTTGAAATTTGAAATATGGAATTTTTAAATTTTAAAGTTTCTTCTCAAGGTTTTTCTCTTCAGATAGGATATATAAAAAAATTTTGGGTGTTTGAGAAAAGCTTAAATATATGACCAAGTTAGGAAGGTAGTGCTAATCTCGTTGACCCTAATGTTGTTTGGCAATGCAAGACATGTTGGTTAGCTCGTTGATCCAAAAGTCCAGCTAAATTTGGCACTACCAAACGAGCCCTTATAGGTTTAGGGTCGAATTAGAACGAAAGAATCAGCTTGCGGGTCGAATTAGGATAAATTGCAGAGTTAAACTTCTGATATCTTCAAATCCTGCCCAATCAACTTCTAATTTTCTCCACTTGTCCAATGTTAAACTTCTTTGGACAAGAGTATGCTTTAGTCCAAAGAAGTTTAATATTGGACAAGTGGAGAAAATTAGAAGTTGATTGGGCAGGATTTGAAGATACCTTAAATTTAATAATAGTAACAACAGTGATTTTCTCTATAGTCATGGCAGGATTTGAAGATTGGATTGATTTTCTCTATAGTCAAAGAACGTGCGGTTCAATACCTTAAATTTGTGCTCAACATTTTCTCTCTTTGCTCAGGACTAAACTTAAACCTTAATAAATCATCCTTTGTCCCCTTCAACTTGTCTCGTGAACAACTCGACTTGGTTACGTCAGTAATGCAATGTGATAAGGTTGCACTACCACTTAGCTATTTAGGCTTACCACCCACTGCCTGTCGACCTACAAAGAAAGTTTACCAGCAGCTAATTGAGAAACTGGAGAATAAGCTAGCCTGGTGAAAAAACAAGCTCCTTTCAAGAGCCGGCAGATTAACTCTAGTAACAATAGTGATGTCGTCTATTCCAATCTTCTTCATGTCGGTTTTTAAACTGCCATCATGGGTTTTGAAAGCAATTGATAAATTACGACGGAATTTCCTGTGGGGCAGATCGTCCAGTGGAGGAAATGGTATGCCACTTTTTACTTGGGATAGAGTATGCCTTCCTAAACTTCTAAGAGGTATGGGTGTCCTTGATCTAAAACTGCTCAATATTTCCTTAATGCTCAAATGGTTATGGAGATTGTTTGATTTACCGACATCACAATGGACGCAAGTGACAAGATCTCTGCTAGCATCCAACGTACATACAACCCCTCTCTTCTGGACAACAAGAGGTTCCTTCTTCTGGAAGGACTTGCTGAAATTGAGACACATTTTCTCAATATCCACCATTTTCACCTTGGAAAATGGCAATGATACCCTTTTCTGATTTTTAGATTGGGGAATTGGCCATTTAAGTTTTTTTTATTGCAACCTTTTACCAAACAAATCGTACTTAACAGTAAACAAGGTTTGTCAGCAAACCAATTCATTGTTACATGCCCCTTGGAATAGAGATGTCCTCAATGTTGTTCTTTCTCTACCTCCTTTAGTAGCTTCCAATAGGTTAGATACTTGCATTTGGAAGTGAAATTCCTCAGGTCAGTTCTCTGTCAAATCAGCCTACACAATGTTGATTTATGCTGGCAAAACTAAATTCCAGGAAAAACTTATTTGGAAGCTGACATTGATCAAGTCTTTGCCTTTTTACTTTATCAAAACAGGCTGCTAACACAAGAGGCACTGATCAGGAGGAACATTTCAGTACAACAAGGTTGCTGTCTTTGTAATTCTTCAAGGCTAGAAACGGCTCCTCACCTTTTCTGTCTTTGCCCGTACACAAAGGAGTTTTGGTGCAAAGTTAACAATTTGTTTCCTTTAGTAGATTGTTTGGGTCACACTGAAGTAAAACAACTTTTAAATGATGCTCTTCGCAATGTTCCAGCAAATAAGAAAGATCTGAAAGCAGTAGTTTCCATCACCGTTTTGTGGGCCACTCGGTTGGAAAGAAACAACAGCATTTTTAGAGGGGGTTGCCAGAAATACTGAGACACTGCTACACTGGGTCATTTCCTTTTTCTTTTTTCTTTTTTCATGCTTTTTTTTTCTTTCTCTACATGGTAGCCTCTACCTAGTTCTCTAAAAAAAAAATTTATAACTTGTCATGTGCGCTCGTATTTTATTGTGTTATACTATATATATGTCGGCCAATATTTTCTCACTCGATGACCAAATTTTTAGTGATCATGGATCATTTCCGTTATATATATAAAAAAAAGTAAGAAATGGGAGATCAAATCAAAGCTACATAAAAGTACTGGTGACTGGTGTAGAGAAACATATGGAAGGGTTCAAGGGTAAATTAGTCTAGAATTTATATTTTTCTTTTATTGAAATAATTCATCCAAACAAGAGATACAAAAGAAAAAAAAATTTCTTTACCTTCATTTTTCATCTAAACAAAAAATATATAATTATTTCACTTTTTATCCCATCCTTTTCTTCCCTCTTGAAATTTTCCTTTCCCACCATCGAACCAAAAATTAAATTATATGTAACCCATTTTCTAGTTTTGAGATTTTGAAGATCCAGAGTAATACCTCTCATCTGATTTTGAAGATCAATTACTTGTAGCACCTATACAAAATTTGTACATATAGGGCCCATTTGGATGGGGTAGGAATTTGGAGAATTTGTGGAATTTGCAATTTCTAGAAATAAATTTATTGGGAAGTGTGTAACTTTGTGAAGAGTTTGGATTGTTTATAATAAATTTGGCATATAAAATGTTCGGAATTGCAAATTCCGGCCCATCCAAACGGGGCCATAGTTCTTTTCTAAAATACGAACCTTGAAAATATCTAATTTAATGGATTGTCTGAGCAGGCACATGCAAATAGAAGTTTTATTAATCGAAAATAAGTTTTAATTTGAAAAATTTTTAATTACCCTTTAACTAATTTATAAATAATAAAAAATTAAATATATAAATATTTTTTAGTCAAGAAAGTATGTATTTTATTTTGAAATAAATGTTTATTTCGATTTTGTTGAAATATGAGATAATTCGTACATAAACTTATGTTATCCTTATTTTATTTACTGACAATTTAACACATAAATCTAATTATAATTTGATTTTTTTTTTTGAAATAAAAACGTCTGTTATCTTTATTTTATTTATTGGCAATTTAACACATAAACTTATTCCGAACGATTGCTGTTCCTAATTTCATAGAATTATAAGGACACATTTGTAAATGTTCCTTCTATAGTTTCTAATTTTCAGTTCTATTCATACTCCTCAGTTGCGACTCCATTCCGCCGCTAGGGTTTTGGGAGTGCTCTAAAACCCTACCACTGCCTCTGAACCTTGAACCTAACGAACCACTTCGACTCCCGTTTCTCCTCTCAACAATGGCGTTTTGGGGTAAGAAATTTCTCTCTCTCTCTTTGTGCGCATCTAGTTTTAGTTTTTCTTAGCCTTTCGCTGTTTTTCAAGTCGATCTACCTTTGACGTCTCCGTGAAATTGCGTTGCGTTATAGGGGTTGAGGTGAAGCCAGGGAAACCTTACACGCACAGCTATGACGAGACACGAGGGAGACTCCGTATCTCTCAGGTTGTATTTATTTATAGGATATATTTATTTTTTTTTATTTTGAGGTTATAGTGGGGTTTAGTTCTGTTTCTCAATTATTTTACCCCTTACCAGAAAGCTTGTTTCAGTTTACAGTAGCAAAATTCATTTTCTGTTTTAGTATAGTATTGGCGTTTCTTGGGTTGGGGGGGGGGGGGGCACATTAAATTATTGGGTGGCTCAAATTATTATTTCTTAGAATGTAGTAAAGGGGGTTTGTTATTCTTCAACTTTATTTTTTTCTAAAATGGAATTGAAGTGAAGTGAACTTGTGATGGTGTACCTAAACCCTAAAATGAGGCCAAGCTTGATTCAGCTCCACCCAAATTATAATTTAATTTGAACCACTTTAACTGTTAGTTTGGTCTAGCCAGAGCCAGGCTGCTATCTACCTTTTTCCCTGAATGTCTCTAATTGCTTGCAATTTTTGTTGTGTGTAGGCAACATTGGGAAATGCAGTGGGAACAGAGAAGGCGAAGACAATGACCAAGACGACGCTGCAGTGCAACGTGGGGACGAAGAGTCCCGTGCTGATATGCAGCTTGTTTGCAAACAGTTGTGAGACGTGCCACTTGGAGCTGGAGTTTGAGGAGCAGGAGGATGTCATCCTCTCTGTGCTTGGCCAGAGGAGCGTGCACCTCTCTGGCTACTTTGTTGGCCCCAGAGGCATCGAGTATCCTTTTTTCTTTTGCCATTTTGCCACCCTAGTGTTGTTTCATATTTTTCTTTTTATTATTGCTATGGTAGTTTCATGGTTTTATTTTCTTTGGTAGAATTTCTTTTCCTTATCTTTTTTATTAGAGAGCCTTTGGGAGAGGATATAGCCGAGACAGAGAGTGAAGATTCTGATTATGATATTTTTTCTGAAGAAGATGAGTATGAATCTGACTTCATTGATGACGTTGATGATATTGAAATGTACGACGATGATGGTGATATGTGTAGCCCATCCCGTCGTCGTAAGAGTGGAGGTAAAAGAAGTGAAAGTGAAATCTTAATGTCATTTGTTTTGGTCTGTTATCCTTATTCTGTGTTTGTTGAGGATCACCATCAATGAAGGATTAAGTTTTGATTTGCTTGCAAAGAATAAGTGTTCTTAAGCAATACTTTGTGTTTTGGTTATTAACAGTTAGGTTTCTCTTGATGCTAGGTGCCATTCTTTTTTCTGCTAATTCTTTCTTTTCTAATTTGTATTTGTTTTTTGTGCTATGTTTTCGGATATTTGAATTTTCGAGTAATCACATTATGTTTTATCTTTTGAAAAAAAAAATATTATAGTTGTCATTGAAGAGATTGTTGATGAAGAGGAGCCATCAAATGGAGACCACAACCGTGCTGCCAAGAAGAAAAACCGCCAGGTCATTGACAGTGATGATGCGGCTGATGACTCTCAACTTAAGCAAGCAGTGCTCCCTGACCCGTCAGCCCAAGTGGATAGTGAAGATGAAGATGGATTCCCTACATCTGACTCAAAAACTGAAGCTGAAGACAAGGGAAATAAAAAGAGGAAGATTGATGATTCTGCCCCTACGGATTGCAAGAAAAAGGGAAAGGAAACTGATGTAGCAAAGAAGAAGAAGAAACTGGATAAGAAGAATAAGAAAGAGAAGGGTGAAAAGAAAACATTGTCTGGTGCCAATGCCGAGGTTGAAGCTGAGGCAAAGACATCAAATGATGGGTACGTGGTTGTATAGTTACTTTGTTGATCATTTTCCATAGGATTGTATATTTGATTTAACTAAATTGTTTGCATTATTTATTTACTTCCCAACAGCGAGAACCTTAAGAAGGAAACCATAGAAGAAACTGCTAAAATTGACACTGCACCAGAAGAAACGCCCAATTCAAAAAAGATGACCGACAAGTAAGAATTATATTGATAAATTTTTTGGGCTGTTGGTACTATCCATAAAATGTTAATGTATTGTATTCTCTTGTGTGCTTTGGTCTTGTATAGTGGAAATTGCCAGTCTGGTGATACTAATGGAAAAGAATCCAAAAAGAAGAAAAAGAAGAACAAGAAAAGTGCTGAGAAGGATCAAGGAAATAAAGAAGATAAAATGCAGAACGAACAGGCTCAACAATCTCGCACGTTTGGAAATGGGTTAGTAGTAGAGGAGATCTCTATGGGACGTCCTGATGGCAAAAAGGCTACTCCTGGGAGTAAGGTAAATTGGGAAAAATTTATTTGTGTAATTATATATGTACCCACCATCATACAATAGTTGTAGATATTGGGACTAAATGTACCTTAGAAATAATAGTTTATCATAGCTATATATGCTTTGTGAACATATATCTGTATATCTTCATGGTAGCTGCAATGCTTTGTGAACATATATCATGATTCTTTTCTGGTGTTAATAACTAAAATCCCTCTAAAGTGGAGGTTTTGGCTCTCTATTTTTTATGTGCTGATTGTGTGATTGGACAAAGTTTATTCACTAACAAATTTGTTCTCTTCTATTTCTATTTTGGAAAAGTTTTTTTTCGTAATCCATTACTCACTGTCAGATTAAAGATTGCATATGTATGACTAAATGTTTGCTGCAAATGTATTACCAAATTAGTTATCTTATATGCAAAAGTCTCGTGGTCTCATATAAGCCTGCTTCCATGTATTTATGTGATTTGCAAAATCTGACATATCTACCTTGTAATATACATTTTCTTTTTCTGTTTTCTGTCAAAGGTTTCTGTGAATTATATTGGGAAGCTGCAGAATGGAAAGATTTTTGACTCAAATATTGGTCGAAGACCTTTTAAGTTTCGTCTTGGTAATGCTTATGCACTTCTATTTTTCAAATTGCATTTAATTAAGTAAAAGCCATAACTAACCACCTAGCAAATTGTAAAACAACAGCAAATAATGTTCAACATCGGAGGTTCAACAACAGCAACTTGTAAAACAACAGCAAATAATGTTCAACACTGTAAAACAATTCATAGGCCTGATCGTCGACATTTGGCACAGTGTTCAAATCCTTTGACAATTCTTGATTGTTCTGTATTATGATTGTAGTTAAGTGTATAATTCCAAAAATACAGATGCAGTCACATTTATCTGATCATATTGTTAGCAGATTAACACATGGCATTACCTAACTTATCTTTTTCTGGAAACAGGTGTAGGTGAGGTCATCAAAGGCTGGGATGTTGGTGTTAGTGGTACGTAAAATTATTATTTTTCTTTTTTCCTCTTGTTCAGATGATCTAATTTTTCTTTCAGGTACCTTTCCTTCTAATGATGTCATCCTAGTAAAAACTATAAAAAAGTTTTACTATTAAACCTCCCCCAGTACCATATGTCACGACTAGTGCTTACAAGTACCATATGACACGACTAGTGTTATCAGTACAATGTGGTACGGCTAGTGGTTATCACTGATAGACAGCATTCAATCAAACTAAAATCAAAACATTTGTTCTTGTTTCAGGCATGCGTGTTGGAGACAAAAGAAGGCTTACTGTCCCACCATCTATGGGGTTTGTATATTTACATAATTCTATTCCATTGTCATTTGATTTAAATCATCTGGTACTGCATCAGATTATACTTTTGGGGACGCCCAACCAGATATTTATATATATAATATTTTTGCAATATTCTACTGAGCTTTTAAAGTAAGGTCAGCGTTTGTATTTTATGCAAAGAACGTCTAAATCTGAGGATTGAGATTATGCAAATATCAAAAATTGCCCTGAAAGTGAAACTACTTTGATTCAGAAGACTGGAGCTTTAGGATTAGCTACTATTAAATATAAATTGGGTTTTTTTTTTTGGGGGGGGGGGGGTGGGGGTTAAGTCCGGATAATTAAACTGCCAACATTTTAACCTCACAATTTGTTAGTACATGCATATATTGAATGCTATTTGTGAAAGTTATATACTTATTGTGCATATATTCTCGAGAAGAACAAGTCATAATAATAATAGTCGTTTGAATTTTTATTTTTTTTTTAACTTGCTCTCCTAATGGGCTTAGTTTTCTGTTTATTCTGATGCCTTTTTTTTGTTAATATATTTTAGCTATGGGGATAATGCTGCGGGACCGATACCAAAGAACTCGTGGTTGATTTTTGATGTGGAGCTAGTTAATGTGCAGTGATATGGAGAGAACATAGTTATCACAATTTTGCCCCCATGTGATATCTATTTGTTGAATTCTTAAACTAGGTCTAGCAGTGTTTCAGTTCATATTCTAGTGTCTGGATCGTCTGAATATGGTGCTGTTGTGGGTCCTGAATTGGATCGGTGGTGTTAATTTTGATGTTAAAATTTATATAGAGAAAAACCATATATTTGACGTTTATATATTTTTTTCACATTATCGGTCTCTTGCGGTTTTACTGGTGTCATATTTTGATAAAGCAACTTGCGTAGTTGCGTAGCAGCTGCTTTCCTAGGCCATACAATAGCAATAGAGTGCTTTCGTTTGGTAAGTTAAAATTTAATTGTTTTATTACAAAAAGAAAAAGGTGGAACTTAATGTAAAGACAGATTAGATGTGAATTTATATGAAGTTCAAACGCAAATGAAATGAGATATGAAATGTTACGAGTGTTAAAAAAAAAAAAAAAAAAAGCACATTGTGCAAGAAAAATGGAAAGCGGATTCCTGGCGGGGAGAAAGGGGACTAATCTTGGAGAAAACTGGAAATTTTTAGTAGTAAAATTTTCTTTACTGTACCCTAAAACATAAAATACGTCTGTATGGTGCAGCAAAACAAAGGCCGTTCAAGTGTTAGTAAAGAAGCACACAGACCCTAACATAAAAGAGAATTATAAATTTAAAACATTCTGATGCTTTGATCTGTGGAAACCATTGAGTCGTCTCAGTGTTGCAGATCTGCTAGTTTTGATACGAACTAGGGGAAAATCACGCGTCGTGATCTATTTCTTTTATATGTTTTCTGTCAGATTATACTATTTAGAAGACCGAACTCATACTTTAATTGTTGAAACCAAACAAATGGTCTGTCAAACTCATTGAAATGGATCCCAAAAAAAATGGGGGAAAAAAACGCAACATAAATAGGAAGTAAATTGGATTGAATTTGTTCATGGCATGACCTTTTAACGTTTCAGCATTTACTAATTATCAGTAAACTGTACTTACTAACTTCCAAGAATTGAACAATTCACAAAAGAGTACTAAATTTTGAAAAAGAAATCAGAGCACTATAAAAGAGTACAAATTTGGAATAATAGTTGTAAACTGCAATAGAATCCAGCATTTTTCTTAAAAAAAATATATAAAAAAAATGAATATCTTTTCTTCAACCAAACAAAAAGAGTTCACCTACTTTTCCTTCACTTTATGTGAACTAAATAGGATGCAACTCAATAAAATTTGTGGATTGTAACTAAGGCTCCGTTTGGATGGCTTCTTCCCGGAATAAGGAATAAGGAATAACCACTTTTTACCAATAAATTTATTTCTAACCATCCAAACTCTTCACAAAAGTTACACACTTCCCAATAAATTTACCCCTTCCCAATAAATTTCTTCCCTTCTTCCTTCTTCCTACCTTATTCTCAACGCATCCAAACGGAGCCTAAAGAAGAAGACGGTGAAGTTCCTGCAAGAGCTAGTAGCTATGGCGACATCAAGGACAAAAGCGGTGAAGATCTGAAATTAACTAGTGTATATGCATATATTATAATTATAAGAGTTTTATATTTGTCATTTTCAACTGGTTTAGTGATCAGTAATATTTGCTTTAGATTTTATTATATTTTGTATTTATGGTATGCATGTAGTAATTGTATTTTAAATTGTGAGTTATATACAATGAAAAGTTGTCAAATTATTCGTTGTCGACGAATCTCCGCCTCAGTTTTTTAATTGATAAAGGTTCTATTATTCCATATATTCAAGTATTTTATTACTTAAGATTTTGATATGAGATAGGCATCAGATCTACATTGATTCGTAATAACGGGAGATATGTGAGGAAAACCAATGATGCTATGTATCGATCTAACTATATGAAAGTGGTCTGCACTATCCACTGAGCAAAGTACCAGTGGTACTTTTCCTAACCCCCAACGTTCACCAGACAGATTTTACAGTCTCCGTGTTTTTTTTATCACATGCAGACTGCAGTTTGAAGTGAATAATGACCTTCAAAGTACACCCAAATATAGCCCCTGCTTTGTGTTTCCATTTCTCAAAAGGGGAAATAAACGAAAAAAACGAGCACAGGAAAAATACATTGGAAATTTTGCACTGTATAGTTCATTGTACCAGTTAGCTGCAGTTTACAGCTTGAAGTGTATATTTTAGTACCCGGCGAAGATGTTCTAAAGTTCGGCTGTATATAAGCTAGTAACACAACTGAAAGAAAAAAGAAAAAATTAGAGAACTTGTTACCATAAGATAACCCGAATAGATAACATAACATTTGATTTTAATCAAACTGACGGCTCACAATTGACATGATATCTTGGTTCTAGTAATTCAACCAACATGCATCAATACATTTTCAGAAACAACCCAGGTGTTTGTCATAAAATTTTTATTGAACACTAGTGATAGGCCATATATTGCAAACTAAATTTGGAGCCCGGATCCTTTAAACTTCTCTCCGATAATGGCGTTGAGCCTTTCTGCCATCTCCCGAGTCATATGGCTTTTCCAATCTCCTGCCTCACCTTTTCTGAAGTAATATGCATGTGAAATAGGCCCGTCAGATGTTGCATGGTCGCCGCCTTTGTTCACATCCAAATCCTTGAGCGTCTTAATGTTACACAGCTTCACAATTTGCTCCACCACACCATCGTTTTCTTCGGCCTCCGTATAAGGACACCCCATGAAATGTGCCAATTGCTTGGCATGTTTCACCGGATCTTGCAAGATGTGCTCGTACTTGAGAAATAGAACCTTTTCCGGTCTTCGTTTGCTCTCCTCCCAGTAACCAAGGACATGGTTCCATATAGGTCCAAAGGAATGGACCCCTTGACAGAATAAGTCATAGAACTGATCAAATGTCGCTACCTTGTCTGCTCCCCCCATGATCTTTTGTACAAAGAACCACAACGAGACTAAGACATCTTTTGGGTCCCGCCAAACATAAACAATTCGGCAATCAGAGTCTGTGATGAACTCTGACAAGAGGGAGTAAGGCATGTGGGTGCTCATCACCCTCGGCGAAGGAATGACTTCCATTATCTGGCTTTGACCTGTGGCAAACTTCCTCTCCATATGAGGAACACATTGGTGGGGGTTGTGGGTGTGAAGCGGGTGTTGACTGAGCGGATAACTGGTGCGTGTCAATGTTGCGAAAATCATGGCTTTGAGCCATGTGGTACCGGATTTGGGGGAGCTGGCTAGGTAAATATCAGTGGGACGGGATTTGAAGCGCTGTTGCATCTCTAATATGCCTCGAAGAAGGAGTTCAGATATCCAAACACCCTTGTACAATCTAAATGGGTGAGTAAAAGTAAAAGGGCGCTCAATGAAAGGCTGGAGAGGAAAAGTTGCAATGACAGCATCATGCTCTTCTGTAGGCTTTTCAATTAGGTGGCTGTTGGCTTCTTCTATAGTTTTGTAGGGAATGGGGAAATCAGCATGGGGCTTACTATCATAACTTGCCATTTCTGTAGTACCTAATGTTACAATTTTCATAATAAAATGAGCAAGCAATGCATAATGGATTTAAGCATTCGATTTCGGGGTTTCGCATTCCCATCAGAAGAAATTAACTAACAAATAGTAATATTTAAATAATATAATATATATAAACCCCAAAAGATTAAGTTTAGAAGTGGCTTGTATGATTGATAATGCAAAATTTATATGAACTAAAAGTGCTATTGCCGCTCCAGTACAATATTAGAGGCATTACCACCAGGCGACACTCTGACAACCGCCTGTACCTCTTTATCGGTCATGATTTCAAGGAGGCTAAATGAACTGAATTCCAAGTGAGGACCTAATTATAATGTAGTCTGTATAAATATATATGTGTTTATTCACAGTTGCAACAGAGATAGATAGTTTCCCTTATGTGGTTTTTTCCATTCACTTTTGAAAACACGCATAAATAGCTGACTCCTCGAAATTAAAATGAATGTATAATTTAATATATAAATGCAAGGCGTTAGTTGTACGTAGAGGGCCAATTAAGGATTGATTATATAAAATAACTAGCAATTCTATTGAATATTCCATGTACTGCTCTGTCAAGTAATTATATTCATTGAAGAACGATACCTTTATGGAATTGAATAATTTAATAGAAACATATATAAACGTACATGTTATCTTCTTTTTCAACCTTATAATTACACTTTGAGTCAAATAAATGAAAAATTTAAGGCCTATTTAATTTGCCAGAAATGGGAACTGGTTCTATTGATGAAGAATTAAACTGCCGTACCTGATTATTTGCGAAATAGAAATAGTATCAGATCAGAGAGCGTGGAAGAAGAAGCAGGTAGGTGGAAGCTGCCAATGAAGTGGAGACTGGAGAGTGATATGGTTTATTTGTCTATTGAGCGAGAGGACAATTATTTAAAAAAAGGAAAGCAAATATTATAATAAAATAAACGAGATGCGGATGTTTAGCAAAATATAAAGCAATCATCACCCCTTACTAAGGGAACTAAGCTGACCATTCCTTAGAAGCTGGACCCTGGAGGTAATGGGCATATTACGGGGCCGTTTGGATCACTTAGGAATTTAAGGAATTTAGAGAAATTATAATTTTTAAGAATAAATTTATTGAGAAATATGTAACTTTGTGAAGAGTTTGAATTGTTTATAATAAATTTCTGATAGGAAGAAATTCCTCAAATTGCTTGTGGAATCCAAAGTTCCAAACAGCCCCTGTGGGAATTCTGCGTCTGGAAGTGTCCTGGTTTTTGGTGTAATGGAGAAAATCAGCGTGCTTATCCTTTGTGCATGTGATTCTTACAGTCTCCACCGACAGGCGACAGCGACACAGCTGTCAGCTGGCCAGCTGCTTTATATATAATAAATAATAAAACAATATTATAATATAGATGATTAATTTTACTCTGCACGTGGTAACTAATAATTTCTTTTGGCGTAATAATGTGATTGCGTTTTCATATATATCTTTTGAAAACTGAAGTTTCCGTCTCCGTCTCCTGCTTATTTTCATTCTAGAACGTCAAAACTACTTCAAAAAAATGTAATTGATTCGAATTTAAAAGTGTTATTAGAAACTTTCTAAATTGCTTAACAAGTGCTCAATATTAGTGTCAATTAAGAAAGCTACTGTCCATCTAATTGACTATTGTACTTATTGTTTAACAATAGTCCATGCAAAGTATATTTTTACATACCAGCAAACGAGTCCATCCGATTGTGTGAGAATAAGAAAGGAAATATGAGGTGATTTTGTTAGATGACGATTTTGGTATGACGAGAGAGGGTTGATTTATTTTTTCTCTTTCTTTTATTATGCGCACAAATTAAGAAAGAATAGAAAAGAAAACAACGATATGCATAGATGTTAACACGGTCTAAACGAAAGGTTTAAATTTTTTATCTCATTATTAAATTTACACCACTGATCTGATCAAATCGAAAAAATGGACGGTCCATATTACATTGGGTAAATAATTATTTGCTCATTTGGATTCAAATTTTGAATAGACCTTTAAATTGGTGCTTTTATAAGTAGTAAAGATTATTAACAGTTCTGTAATTTACCTAACAGATAGGTGATCATAATTATAGATACAGCTAAATGGTAAGGTGAAGCAAAGCTGTCTTGACAGCTCATATTAATAATCGAGATAAAAAATGTATCTATTATGTATCTTTACTACTTATAAAAGCACCAGTCCAAAGGTCTATCCAAAATTTGAACCCAAAGGAGCAAACAATTGTTTACCCAATGCAATATGGACCGTCTATTTTTACGATTTGATCAGATCAGTGGTGTAGATTTACTGTTGAGATAAAAGAGTTAAACCTTTCGCTTAGACCCGTTAACATTCGCTGAGCGAAATTGCTGTCGCTTAAATTAGCGCTACACAGGTTCGATCCTCCGTTCTCTTTCTTTTTTTTCTTTTCATTTTTGCATTAAAATCTCCAGCCGTAACAACTCTTCTCCCCACGAATCGCGGCGTACAACAAAAGTATTTCGCTGGTCCTAAAGAAAAATATCACATATCGTCCCCCTCCGATGATTAGATATATTTCCTCTTTTGCGTCCCCTCTTGGGTTATGACACTGTAGAGATGATTTCTTTCGCTAATTTTCTTCTATTTTTGAACGCAATTTTAGGAATTTATTAAATCATTTTATTTTTTTTGTTAATCCTTTCCTTTAGGGTCTGCTCCAGGACTCTACCATTAGAGGAGAGGAACGGAAAGGGAGGGAGAGAGTGACCGGATTTTGTTACTCCCAAATCGAGGGGTAGGTTTTGAGAGTAAACTCTTCACAAAATTACTCTATTTCTTACTCTCTCTTCTCTTCTCTTCCATCCTCAAACTTTCTATCTGGAGCAAGTAACACTTAGGGCAGAGTTCTCCGTTACTCTCCTTTCCTCTCCCTCCGATTTGAGTTCCTGGAGCAGACCCTTAATTTATCGGTTTCCTTCTATTTTGTGTTGCATGTATATATGTACTAAATATTCATCTCTTCTGTGTTATATTAAAAACCCTAGATCTAAGCACGTGACAAGAAGAAGAGGCGGCAATGGAGCACAAGAAAATCACGATAATGAAGGAGGAAGAACTCATCATTGTCGCGGTTGTAGACTTGGTCACAGGTGGCAGCAAAAGGGCTTGTCGTGGAGAAGATCCATGGAGATATGGTGGTCTGAAATCGTGCCCAACCTTGATGAAGTAAAGAGAGGGTTGCAAATCATGGCGAGTTAATCTCAATAAGGCCCTTGTCTGCCTCAAAATCAACAAATCCCAGGTTCAGCTTTCGATTCTCTTTCTATCATTCTTTCTCATCCTAATTTCTGATTTTGATTTTCTGATTCGACTAACAAAACCTCTCCAACCAATTTGTTCAACCCATCACAGTTGAGCCATGGTTCAGAAGCACCAAGTATTACTGAGTGGGGCCTGGCGATCAGGAATGGCCTGATTAAAAGAAGACTATGTTACTTGAACCTTATTTTTCTTCCTTTATGATTGATCTTTGATTACAATTTTGACACCTATTAGTAAAATATTAATGCTTGATATAAATATATATATCAAAGCAAGAGAGGAAAATATTAATTTAGAAAATGCAAGCTGATATGTTTCACAATGATTAGCTGTTTAATTGGTTCGGTGGTATTCTTAATCTGCATATGCTACCATAAAAAGCAATGGTACTCCTATTGTCATACATAGTGCCCATCCAATAAAGATCAAAAGCTCCATACCACACTTTGATTTCCTTTCTCTACATGTATCTGACTGTATATAAAAGTTTTAATTTTGTGATTGTCTTGATTGTAATTAATGCAGAGAGCAAGGACCAATTAGTAAATGTCATGAATGGAAATTTCAAAATTCAAGTACTAAGTTAAATTTGGCGTTGTGCCTCCATTTTCACTATGGTTTGTTTCTCCTTCTAACTATGCTATTCTCACTGTTGTTTGTTTTTCTTTAATTTCTTCACAATTTTGCGCTCTTTTATTTCTATTTCTTGGATAAACGATCCAGGTTCTATGTTTATCTTCTCTTCTCATTATCTTTTTCTATTTTCTTTGCTTTCTATACGTTTTTCCTCTTATTGATTGATGAATCTTCATTTTCTATCTTATTTCATATTCTTAGGTTAGCAATTAACAATTACCAATTAACAATTAGCAATGGACACAAGATGATAAAGACGGATCATTACAAGTAGTAATGGACACAAGATGATAAAAATGAACTATGTATTATACGCACGACATTTCTTGTTTCGAAGTCCATCTACCCTTTTGATAGGTGCACAGCTATGATCTATTGAACAAAGGGTTTGGGGTTGACATTTCTTTTTTTTTTTCTCTTTGCTTGGGTTCTGTTCAATTGCCGTATCAAATTGTATATGTAATGGGGAGTCAAATACATTAATGCAAAGAGTTAGGTGCCAGTATTTACTCCAAAAAAATTGGTTATGCTCCCCTGCCATATACTAGATACCTTTCATTTTTATAAAGGAATTTTATAGGTGGATAATTGGTAATCCTATTAGATAGCTTAATATAGGTAGCTTAATATTTTTTTAGTCTTTTTACATCATTATTTCTTACCAATTAGCTTCCTACTATTCCGTGATCATTTCCAAATTAAATTATGTTTCTCTTAGCAGTGCATCATTTATATCATGTCCCATATATTTTGCCATTCAAATAATGTTCTATATATTTTCCTTCTATCAATTAAATAATTTTTGCATTGAGGTACTCATTTTGGAGAATTAAGGGAAATATTAAGCGGATGTAATGAGAAACTACACTGAATAAGGAAAATAATTTGCCATTTATAAAAGAAATAACTCTTTACACAGTTTGGAGTTAATATGGGAATTTTTTTTTCCATTTATAAAAGATTTTTTTTTGTATATTCTGTAATCAAAAGATTGAGAATGATGATACATATTTACAAGCTTAGTGGACCAAAAAATGTTCTACAAAACAAGTTTACAATACATATCAACGAAAAATATATAAGCTTAATGAAAATCTATAAACGCAGCTATACTTCTGAAATAACACTAATATTGAATTTTACATACGTCAGCAAATCTGCACTCTTAAATTTACAAGTACAATAAAGTTTCTAATTCCACAGGGGATTAGATGCACTTGCTAATAAAAATTTCGTTTATTTTAAATTTAAGTTAAATTGTCTTGATGTCCGTTCATAAAAAATATAACAATATTTTTTAATAAATATCTGCCCATCCTATTTCCATTAATAAACCATATAGATAGATATAAATAAATTTCTATCCCATCTTATTTCCATTCCCTTCCCTTTTATATTTTTCTTTTCTTTCCATTCTCTTTCCGAAAACCCAACACAGTGTAAAAGTCCTTATAAGATTATGTGTTTCCCAATTTATTTTCGTATGGTACTTCCCATAGATTCTATTTAAGATGGATATTTTACGATGCAAATGTATCTAAATTTAAAATGCTCAAAAGTTTAGGTACTAAGAAAAACAAGATAGATTGATTTAATTTTTTTTCCAACAAAAATACTCAAGTGACATATGCTTGTTTTAATTAATCTTGACAATTTTTATGATTTAAATTAAGGTCAAATTCAAAAAGAGAAAATAAGTAATTCAAACTACAAATTATATCAGTGTAGCATGGAAATTTTGATAAAAAGGCCACACCGTTAATATAGTTTCGTGCAAATTATATTATTTGGATATAATAACAAAAATTTATAGACATCTACGATGACATAATATGTTCTACAAATTTTGATATGCATGGCAGCAAAATAATTAAAAAAAATGCAAAAACTGTAAAATGCTGGAATTTTACCATAACAAGAAAATGAGAAGTCCTTATAAGATTATGTGTTTCCCAATTTATTTTCGTATGGTACTTCCCATAGATTCTTTGGTGAGACATACTTTCAGAATTGGTACGTATCTCTGGTTTAAGATGGATGTAAGAAACATTTTTTTTTTGTATATATACCGCTAACAGCTTTCTTATGTATGCACTCTTCTCGTGCACAATTTATACAATTATCAACTATATTCATGTTAAAATATATTTTTTTTGTGTGTTTGAAGTCTGCCCACACATTGAGTGGGCGTATATGCTAGTATATAATAAAAGGGAGACACCAACGAGAAAAAACTAAAATTGTGTGAGTTCAATTCTAGACCCAAACAAAATAAAGAAGGCAGTAATCCAGGCCCAGCCCATTTCTTAAACCAGAAAGTAGGAAAAAAGAAAAAGATGGGCTAAAATCAGCCACGACTAACGGATGCAACTGTCAGCTACGATCAAATCTTAATTTTCGAGATTCTAACAGTCGATCCGAACCGTTCAATGTGTTCTTCATATTGAAATCCCATTGGAGACCAAATTTTACATTTTTCTAATTTTATTTACTATTTTTTTTTTAGATTTTTAAAAATCATAGTTATTGAAGAGTTCAGAATTGTTTAGATTAAAAAATTTGTAATATATCAAAAAAATACTAAAAAATTTCAGAAAAATATAAAATTTTGTCTCCAATGAGATTTCAATACAGAGAACACATTGAAAGGTTCGGATCAACTGTTGGAATCTCGAAAATTGAGATTTGATCATATCTGATGGTTGCATCAGTCAGTCGTGGCTGATTTTAACCCATCTCAAAAAAGAAATCTATAGTATTATTAATGGAAGTTACTTAAGACAATTAGAGTCTAAGTAATCACGCAATCAGAATCTCGCAACTCCCCTCATACGACCCCTCATGTGAGTTTGTGACGCGACTCCCTTCCCCTCCCCCCACGCGCCTGCACTCACTTCTCCCTCTACTCGGAATAATTTTCGACTCGCGTCGTCTCCCTCTCCTCCATCTCTACTCTCCTCACCCTCTACGGCTCCACCTCCTCCGCCTCTGCTCTCCCTTTCCCCTCCTCCCATGCGCCTCTATTTCCTTCGCCTTTACTCTCCTCACTCTTTATGGCTCCACCTCCTCCGCCTTTACTCTCCATCCCCCTTCCCTCCACACGCCTTCTTTTTCGTGCATTCTTTCTTATCAGATCTTGTATAAGAGGAAAGAAGTAGAGATCAAGAAGGATAAGAAGAGTAAAGAGGTTTACATCTAGTTCTGCTACGATTTGGAAATACTAAATTACTATGAGAGAGTAAATAATGAGTATAAGGGAGCAAATTAAATTCAGATATGATTCTGCTACTGTTGAGTAACTAAATAATTATAAGGGAGTAAATAACGAGTATAAGAAAGTAAATAACATTCAGATCTGATAAATAACATTCAAATCTGATTTTGCTATTGTTTGAGAGTAACTAAATAACTATAAGAAAGTAAATAATGAGTAGAAGGCAGTATCTAATACATATAAGCGAGTAAATAATATTTAGATATGATAAATAACATTCAATCTGATTCTGCTATTGTTTAGGAGTAACTAAATAACTATTAGAAAGTAATAACGAGTATAAGAGAGTTTTGATACATATAAGAGAGTAAATAACATTCAGATCTAATTCTGCTATTTCTTGGGAGTAACTAAATAACTATAATCTATAAGGGAGTAAACAATGAATATAAGGGTGTTAGGAAATAGCTCAATTTTAATTTTTATGACTAATTACACTTAATTAATCCCATTAAATAAAGTACAAAGTAGATCTAGTGCAAAAGCTCGATTCGACACAAGAGAAAGGTAGGAAAAAGTATACATCTCTTGATATTGTAATCAAGAGGCTTGATCCTACGGCTTAGAAATCGATGGGGTTCTCTCCAAACTCCTCCAAATCGAAACATCTCGAGTTCACTAAGGTATTAACCAAGTTATTCTCGAATCAAGCTAGCGATGAGAATAACAAGTCTAATCCCAAAGCTTTTCGTTTCTTCAATCACTTCACCAATTAATTTGTGGAAGGGAGAGCTCAACACATGAGCAATTGTGTGGAGAGATGAGAGGAAGAGGGGCGGCACCCAAAGGGGGAGAGTGGCGGCTAGGGAAGGGAAAGGAAGAGCCATCCAAGGAGCCTCCATATAGGTCCTTATATAGCCTCCAAACCCTAACACAAAGTTCACACTAATTACAAGTGTGCCACCCCACCTACCACCCTAATAGGACCGGCCTTCTAGTGGGCCTAGATGGGCCATTAGCTCATCTCCATTTAGACCTTAATTCTATTAATTAAAGGCACATTCAATTGCTACATAAATTGGACATTTAATTTACTAATAAATTAAAGCCCAATTAACTTAATTAAATTAAGTGTGTTGTTTATAAATAATTATTAACTTAATAATAATTATTTAGATATTAGACAATGCATTAATTTATTTCAATATGATCCATTTGACTTGATTAATTATAACGGTCCACAACGGTATATAATTAATTAATCAACTTATCATATTTTGCAATACTCACTATTGCAAATAAATAAATAATGCACATATGGTTAAACACCTTAATATGTGCGACCTTTTGAGGATTTATGCTATGTTGGATATGGAATTAAATCGTTATTTAATTCCAATAATCATAAGCGGTATCTAGCAACACGTTATGATTCCCAATTCGCATAAATAATGTACCGCTACAATATTTCAATCCTGCATAAGAGAATAAATATGTTTCTCTATTTTGATTCTTATGTCTCACGATATCATCGTACAATCCAAAATAGGAATGTGTCATTCTTGCAGATTATACGTTTCTTGATCTAGAGTTGATTGCTTAGTTGCGCGCATACGATCCAACTCCATCAAGGGGCCCAAACAGATATCGTCACTCACTAAGTGAATTAATGAGCGACATACGGTTTTCTTGATGATTAGCTTTTTCCCGCACAATTCAAGAGAACATAAATAAAGTCCGTATAGCAGCCCTTATTGGGAATCAGCGGTACACAATATTTATTGAACCTATCCTCATGTGGAAAAGATAAACATCTCAAACTTAGAACCAAAATCATAACGAAATAAATAATGACACATAACACAATCCATATATTTATTTCGTTGGGTCAAGTCCTGTACTATGTTCCATAACATATACATATGCAATTAAGTTGGTAACTCTTTACCAATAATTTGTAGAACTTAATCGTCACTTAACTTGCATACTAATCTTATATGATAATTAATGTTCCTTGTTAATTATCAAGATTATGGACCGTTCAGATTTATTATTGTCATTCTAAAGAATTATCCACATGTTAGTTTAAGTGCATAATTTTCGTTTTTATAGCTAATTCCTTTAATTAACCACAAACAAGCACGCACAAACACGATCTAGTGCTTAAAGCCATTCACACAAAGAGAAGGTTCAAGGATTATGCCTCTCTTGATATAGTAATCAAGAGGTTCGAACCAAGGCTAGGATGTAGGTGGTGCACGTTTCAAGCTCCTCCTTCGAACCAAGCTCGACCTCGAGTCCACCACGAAATTAACCAAGACCTACAAGCTTTGCTAGAAGCTAAAAGGTCTAGGCTAATCTCAAGTTTTCTCATCATCTTAATTAACTCTTTAATAAGTGGAGAAAATGGAGCTCAACACGTGAGCAATGGTGGATGAGAGAGTGGTGTAAGTGGTGGCCAAAGAGAGGGAGAGGGGAAGATGGTGGCGGCCTCAAGGAGGAAGAGAGAGAGGTGAGCCAAGAAGCCTCCACAAGGGTCCTTTTATAATGTTCAAACCCTAGCAAATAGTTTAAACTATTTACAAGTATGCCACCTACCTACCACCACCCTAATGGGCCGGCCACATAAAGGCCTATATGGGCTTCACACACTCATTTAATTGATTCTTAAATCAATTACTTAGGTCCACCAATTGTTGCTCTACATTTGGGCTATATATATTTAATATAAATATTGACCCATTAATTTAATATAACTATTTATATTAAAATATGTTGAACTGAAAATAATTATTAACTAATTAATAATTATTGTGGGATTAGCTAATACATTAAATTATTTCGATATGATCCTTTTAACTTAATTAATTATATCGCTATATAATCAATTAATCAACTCATCATATTTTCGCAACACACACTGATGCGAATAAATGACTAATGTACTGTATGGTTAAATTTCGATCTGTGTGACCCTTTGAGGATTTATGCTAAGTTGGACATAGAAATAAATCGTTATTTATTTCCAATAATCATAAGCGGTATCTAGCAACACGTCATGATTCTCAATTCGCATAAATAGTGTACTGCTACAATATTTAAATCCTGCACAAGAGAATAAAGTATTTCTCTATTTTGATTCTTATGTCACACGATATCATCGTATAATCCAAGATAGGAATGTGTCATTCTTGTAGATTATACGTTTCTTGATCTAGAGTTGATCGCTTAGTTGCGCGCATACGATCCAACTCCATCAAGGGACCCAAACTGATATCGTCACTCACTAAGTGAATTAATGAGGGACATACGGTTTTCTTGATGATTAGCTTTTCCCCGCACAATTCAAGAGAACATAAATAAAGTCCGTATAGCAGTCCTTATCGGGAATCAGCGGTAGACAATATTTATTGAACATATCCTCATGTGGAAAAGATAAATATCTCAAACTTAGAACCAAAATCATAACGAAACAAATAATGACACATAACACAATCCATATATTTATTTCGTTGGGTCAAATCATGTGCTATGTTCCATAACATACACATATGCAATTAAGTTGGTAACTCTTTACCTATGATTTGTAGAACTTAATCATCACTTAACTTGCATACTAATCTCATATGATAATTAATGTTCCTTGTTAATTATCAAGATTATGGACCGTTTAGATTTATTATTGTCATTCTAAAGAATGATACACAGAGATCCACAATTCAGATCCTCAACCTGAATGATATGTCAATAATAAACATAGGAACAGATGATAAAATATCATCCATAACATAAACTAATATTTAAGTCATTAAATTATTGACTTCTAGGACATAACTCTAATACCACAGAGATCTACAATTTAGATCCTCAACCTGAATGATCTGTCAATAATAAACCTAGGAACAGATGATAAAATATCATCCATAACATAAACTAATATTTAAGTCATCAAATTATTGACTTCTAGAACATAACTCCAACAAAGGGAGTATCTAATATATGTAATTGAGTAAATAACATTAATATTTAATTATACTATTGTTTGGAAATAACTAAATACCTACAAGGAAGTAAATATTTTAGTATAAGAGAGTATTTAATACATGTGAGGTAATAAATAACATTCATATCTGATTCTGATAAGGTTTTTGTCATACAGAAAGGAGGGCTGACGACAATAGGAGAATCGCGATGGGAGAGGAGAGGCGCAACAACGACGAGAAAGAGGAGCGATGGCGACGGGAGGCGCGTGTCGGGGCATCATGTGAGGAGAGGAGAGGCGCGTAGAAACATATGGGAAGGTGAGCGGAGGGGAGGCGCGTGGAAACAGAGGAGAGGTGGGTTGAGAGAAGGCGAGCGAGAACGGATGGGAGGTGAGCGGAGGGGAGGCGCATGTGAATGGAGGGGAGGTGAGCAGAGGGGAGACGCCTGTGAACAGAGCGGATCGAGTCGGAGAAGAGTGCAAGTCTTTTCGTTTTTGGGAGCGCATGTCTTTCTATTTTTAGGTCCAATTGCGTGGTTGCCTTAGACACTAATTGCAATTATCAGCTTCGATTATTAATAATAAAATCCCCTCGCCGCAATGGACCGCATTGATTTTGTTTAAGTAGATATATTTAAAAATCTAAAATATTTATGCTAGAATTTAATTTTATGTCAAATTTATATGGCGACTTTCTATTACGAAAATTACTAATTTTGAACTTAGAAATGTTTGTCTAGAAACTTTAGCAAGTTTTATAGGGAGATTTTTTTTATATATTACATCAGAAATTTGGACAAGTTTGACGAAATAGATTGAATTATTCTTCTATTTAATAAAACATAGTCCAGCGAAACTGCGGCTGCCATGACTAGTTAAAAAAAAAACTTACATGTAAAATAAAAACGTACTCAAATTACTCCAATGTGACCGCCGCCTCTAGAACCGATCTTTCAAGTCATTTTAAAAATTGATTTTTCGGAATTTAAAACTCATTAAATTTAGGCCCTGATTAAAATCAACTTTTTTTGTTGGAATTGCATTTGGAATTTCCATGATTTTGAAATCCCCTGATCAGAATCTAATAAAAAAGTTGGATTTCATTTCATTTGATGGGATTTTGTAGGAAAATTTGACCCTATTGAAATTCTGGTAATTGGATTGAAATTTGGTCTTATTTCATGAGGGGGGATAGAAAAAAATATCTTAATACCCCTCTTATCTTTGAAATAGATGAAGGCAAAATAAGTCTTTGTTAGAATTCAAAACAATTTTTCTTATATTTGTTTTGATGAAGAAATTTCAATTGGAAATCGTCTCCAATCAATTCTAATTCAATGAAATTCCATGTCTATGCTATTTTGATCAGGGTATTAATCAGAGGCCAGATATCCATAGAGGAGTAAATTTCTAATATTTAAAGAATAGAGAGGGATATTTTTTCAAAGAAGAATTGAGAAGTATATGACTGATTTTTCTTAAAATGGAATGATTGATTATTCCAATTTCCAAGTACTAGTTAATTTCACAAAATGCATAACTGCACGTTCGTCTTATGTTATCGATGGTTGCTAGCATTGATAACTTGAGGAATGCCCCGGAATGCTCAGTAATAATGTTTTTCCTGGTGCAGTACCTTTAAACGGTACCAAAACAATGATCCGTTGTTACTCTTAATTCGTCTATACTACACCAATATTCCATTGTAGCTATCATTTTCAAAGTTGCAATTGGTACTAGAATTTATTTGATCCGTTTGGATAGGTGCGGGAAGAAGGGAAGAAGGGAAGAAGTGAGAAGAAGTATTGGAAAGTGTGTAACTTTGTGAGAAGTTTAAATTGTTTATAATTTTTTTTTTCCTTTCTTCATTCTTCTTCCTTCTTCTTCTCTCATCCAAACGCAAGCTCAAGAGTGTAGAAGTATCTTATAAACTTGGACTACAAAATTAACATCGAAATCGTCAATTAGTACTAGTCACAGGATTCCATTTTCCAGTTCAACAACGAAATAAACTGTTTGATATGTTACTTTTTGTATTTTCTTAGGTGGAGTGAAGGAAAGGTAGTTGGCCCTTTTTTTGTATTTTTCTATGTTTTACTTTTACATGGGAAACCAGGATTAGAGGATTGTAGGGTTAGTGAGCTTGTGAATCATTGTTCTGTTACTGTAAAACAAAATTTTAGAACTGTGCAAATTTTCTCGAAGAAGATTTTACCGCACAACTGTGAAAATGGTAACACTATTTTAATTAATTTATTTACTAGCTTGTTTTCAATAAATGTATACACTAAAATTTTACCAACACTAGATAACACGTGTACTATAAATAATGCGTACAATATTAACGCTTAAAATTAAATTTGATTTTTTATCGTCGTTAACATTGTCTAAGATATATAGTTGCTGATAAATCCTTGGACAGCATGATATTATTTAAAAATTTCTTGTGTACAGTATTCGGAGATGACTTATCAACTTCTTTGTTCAACCTACATACCCGTATGGGTGAAAATGAGGCGGATTTAAGTCATCTCTTCATTCAACCCACATGCTGTAAGGGTGAAAAATGAGGCGGATAATAATCATAATATCCGTCCGATCCGTATTCATATTTGAAAAGTAGATAGTAATATTTGTATTCGAACGAATACGGATGTGGATATGGATTTTTTTTTTAAATATATACAGATATGAGAAGTAATACTGATGCGGATACACATAAGGATATGGATAAAAATATGTATCTGTATTTTTATGTAAAACAGATATTCGAATTGATAATTTTGATATATTAATGTTTTGTTGGACATGATATATTTTTTTGTAAATCTTAGAATATATCACCATACTAACTCTATAGGACTTCATTAAAAAGAATATTTTGTTATTAATTTTGTTGAATTGATGGATTTTATTATTTTTTATGGCTTTATTTTGCTTAGGTGCATTAAAAGATATCGATATATTATTTTTTCATTAATTGCCCGTCAATAGTTAACTTTTAGCGAAAAATGGGCTACCGATGAAGATGCTATTTTCTTGTTTAGTAAAAAGTAATCGAGCAAAATAGATTATATCCGACAAAATATATTCATATCTATTTTTTTTATCTGACAATACGAAACCATATTCATATTCGCTTAGCATCCAAATCATATCCATATCCGAATATATCCATATTGGTATTTGAATTCAACAAAAAAATATAGGTATCCGAATCCGAAAAATACGCGTAACATCCGATCCGTATCCGTATCCGAACATATCCGTATCCGTATTCGTATTCGTATCCGCCAAAAAATATGGATACAGATATGGTTTTGAGTTTTTTGATAATATCCGATCCGTATTCGTACCCGACATGGATATTATCCGTATCCGATAGATATTAATCCGTTTATCCGTTTCTTTAACGACATAAGATGATTAATATAATTATTTATCTACATTAGAGAATACTTTTAATTAGATAATACTTAATTTTTATTAGATAAATTCTCTTATAATAATATTTTCATTTGACTAGTATCATAAAATTATTTTTATTTTCTATTATTGAGACGATTATATATGATAACAACACTAAAATTATTTTTTGTCTAATCATGATGATTACATATGATTAATACTATTTTAATGTATGATGACATTTAAGGTAACATGATATGATTTGACAATTGACATTCAATAGTTAAATATACTGCTGGAATTCAAAATGTTGAAAGACTGAATTTATTGATCAATCCTATTAAATTTGTACTTATGCGGTGCTTGTAATTTTAGAAGGTCTCTTATTTGCTTTCATTTTTAGCCTTTTATTTATGTGTTGAAAATTGAAACCCAACAAATAAATTTGCTTTGATTTTAAAGAAGTTTACTTCTAAAGTTGTACATTGTAATTAAAGGCAATGCTATTAAAATTAACTTTCATATTTTAAAGAAATGCTCGTTTGGCTCAAACTATGAAAAATAATAGATATTCATTCGCATGTACTACTACTGATCTTGACGAAGTACTAATATAGACATTGAGTATATTGAATACCATTATATTTAAAGAAACTGCTATTGTAAATAAATAAAAAGGATTAAAATGTTATCCGTATCCGACAAAATATATTCGTATTCGACTCCGTATCCGAAAATATCCGAACCGTATCTGTATTCGAACACATTCGTATTCGTATCCGAAAAAAATATGGATGCGGATATGGAAAGACCAACATCCGCTCCGTATCCGATCCGTTTTCATCCCTACCACTGCTCCGTTTGGATAGGTGTGGGAAGAAGGAAAGAAGTGGGAAGAAATATTGAGAAGTGTGTAACTTTATGAAGAGTTTGAATTGTTTATAATAAATTTGGATCTTCTTCCTTCTTCCTTCTTCCTATATCCAAACTATGCGATTCATCATTCTTGTCCGATCCGTTTTCACCGGTACCTACAATATAAGTAAGTTTCGGGTAGATAAATTTTTAATAAAGATTTTTTAAAAAACAGAGATTTTGCTGTCAGTCATTTAAAAATCAGGAAAAAGACCCTCCATAACATATTTTTTCTTGTCTTGTCTTGTCTCTGTTTTTTTTTTTTTTTTTGCGTTGATGAGCATTATTATTGGTTATTAACTTATTATTGCTTTTCTTGCGCACAGTCCAGTCCATTGGAGAATCGGATTCATTTAGTTCGGCCCGATAAGAATCCAAATTAGGTTGCGTGCTCTGAGTACCGAGAGCGGGACCCAGGAGCGCTAATGAATAATAAAAAATCCATCAACGGCTGAGAAGAAGATGAGAGTGAGATCGAATGGTGAATACCATACCCTTTCTCCCAACCTTGGGGCTTCCGCTTCCAAAACCCCGAAGGCAAAGCCCTAGCTTTCCTCTTTGGACTACTCCCGCCTTTATTCATTCATTCTTCAATTTGACAGCCATGGGAAGCAAGGAGAACGGGTGCGCGGGGTCGGCGCAGGTGGACAAGGGAGTGGATTTCGCCAACTACTTCTGCACCTATGGCTATCTCTACCACCAGAAGGAGATGCTCTCCGACCGAGTGCGCATGGACGCCTACTTCCACGCTGTCTCCCGCAACAAGCACCATTTCCGAGGCAAGGTCTGCCTTCTTTCTACTTTCTATTCTCTTCTTTTACTTCAGCTCTCACATGTAATGCTTTTTCTTTTGCTGCTTGGTTCAACACTCAACAGGCTGTATTAGATGTAGGGACGGGGAGTGGCATCCTCGCTATTTGGTGCGCGCAAGCTGGGGCAAGAAAGGTCTATGCTGTCGAGGCCACCAAAATGGCAGATCATGCCAGAGACCTTGCCAAAGAAAATGGGGTCCAAGATATCGTCCAGGTTATTGAGGGCTCCATGGAGGATGTCACACTGCCTGAGAAAGGTTAGTTCAACAAACCTCCCATAGAATTTTTTTAGTTGGGCTAAGTTGTACATTTCAGGGTCAATTTAGTTTAGTTACTTTTAATTGAGGCACCATTGAATCAAGGTATTGTTTAATATCCAAGGATAAGTGGTGCTTCATGATGCAGTCAAGGTGAATAATCTAGATTGGAATTAACTGTGGAATATTGCCAAAGATCATATATAATCCAGACAAAATGAGAACGTCTTGTGGTCCAGTTGTATATGCAAGGGCTAATTGAGACTTACTAGCGTTTACTTTTTTCAAAATTTGGTCACTTCAAAAATTTCATCTAAATTTAGTCTTAATTAAACCGTAAAGGGGCTTTCATTCAAAAATTAGATTGGTCTATTTCATATGTTGAACTAGTCTCTTTCAGTTCTAATTCTGAATTTTGTATGATGCTGCAGTTGATGTTATAATATCAGAATGGATGGGCTATTTCCTTCTAAGAGAGTCCATGTTCGATTCTGTTATATGTGCCCGAGACCGCTGGCTCAAACCTGATGGAGTCATGTACCAATCTACTTTCTGTCTTCCTCTGTCGCAATCACACACACACTTCACAAACATACCAACCATCTAACTAGATACCTTTTTACTAAGAATATCATTTCTTAGTTTAAATTTAAAGGTTTTTTTCCTCCTCATTTCCTGAAAGCAGTGAGTGCCAAAAAACTTTCAGGATTGAATTTCCTGTTTAGTAAATAAAGTGTAATATAAAAAATAAAATAAAATAAACTAATCAGAGCACTCAGCACTTTGAAATGCTAAATAGCAAAAGAAGAATTTGTGGTGGACTCAAATGAATATGTTCTATATATAAGATAAAAGAGCTCCGGAACTAAATTACAATATTGCATCTCTCTAGAAGGCTTACCTGGGAAGTTTGGTAATGCCAACTTTTGTATCAAGATAAAACCGCCAAAACTTTTAGTTCTTAACTTTTTTTTTTAATGTGTAGGTATCCAAGTCATGCCAGGATGTGGCTAGCGCCAATTCGATCTGGCATAACTGATCAGAAAATGGAGGATCTAAATTGTGCCATGAATGACTGGCATAGTTTTGTTGATGAAACTGAGGCACATTATGGTGTAAACATGAGTGTCTTGACAAAAGCATACCGAGAAGAGCACGAGAAATACTATCTCAAGGTACTTCTGTTTTGTAGGTTTCTAACTTTATATACGTTATAAAAGCTTAATGTTCTCATTTCGTGCTTGTATGTATGAGGGTTGGTTATACTGACAATGATTTTTTATTTTTTGCTACCGTGACAATTAAATGAGCAGTTATCAAAATGAGGAAAGTGAGATTTTAGATATGTTTTCTATTTCTATGATTATGGTAGGTCGCCTCTCTAATTTGGTGTAATTTGAAAATCCATGCATAGGTGATTAGAAAAGTTAACAGTTGTGTATTGTCGGTTTCTGGTGGGTGGTCAAATGGTATCCACCTTGCACCCAAATTTTTGCAAAATTTTTTTGATGTTTTGCGTACATGATATTGTCCTTTAAAGATACCTGTGTTATTTTACATTTTTGCATTATTTGTTCTGCATGATACCTCTCCGTTAGTTAGATGTTATGGACTTCGTATATTTTTAAATTTCTTATTCCTTTAATTATATTCTGATTTGGCAAGAAACTTGTGATTTTTACAATTATCCTGGCTCAATATTCAAATTTACATGACAACACCATTATAGAAATCAGGAATTGTAGTGTTATTTTTTCATGTTCGTGAGTCTCTATGATTCTACAATTGAATTAATATTGTGCCTTATTTTCTTGTGCTTCAGACATCACTGTGGTGCAATCTTGATCCAAACCAGATAATTGGTACACCTGCCATGATAAAAGAAATAGATTGCCTCCAAGCCACTGTTGATGAAATTCGTACAATCACAGCTCAGCTCATGCTTCCTATCAATGCAGACAGATCAAGGATTTCTGCATATGCAGGGTGGTTTGATGTGCAATTTAAGGTACCTTTTCGTTGAATAATGTATTCATCTTTTTTTTGCTTATTTTATTTCCATGTGTATACTCAGAAGCAATTTCTTTGTTGCTCCAATTTATTGAAATAAAAGGTTATTGGGGACATTGAAATTAACTTCAAAAGGCCTGTAAATTATTTAACTTACTGAAACGTGTATTGTTGAATATGTCCATAGGGAAGTGAACAAAACCCTGCAAAGGATGAGGTGGAGCTGACAACAGCTCCTGATGCTGATGGAGGGACTCACTGGGGACAACAGGTATTTTTCTAGGCATGAAAGTTTTGCTGTACTGAGTTGCTCTTTATTTATTTGTTAATTCTGGAGTTTCAGTCCATAAAAATTAATATGCTTTCACAGTTTGACTTATAAATCCGTTTGGATAGATGTGGGAAGAAGGGAAGAAAGGAAGAAGTGGGAAGAAGTATTGGGAAGTGTGTAACTTTGTGAAGAGTTTGGATTGTTTATAATAAATTTGGGCCTTCTTCCTTCTTCCTTCTTCCTTCTTCCTATATCCAAACGGTTAAGGCAATAAAGCTTATTGGTTCATTACTTGAGGTGTTTTATACATAACGCGAATGCAGAAACCTATTTTTTTTTTTCATTTTTTAGTTAAAGTTTACCATTTTCATAAGAATCCATCTTTGCACTCTGGTTAAGTTACAAAAAAATGGTCTAAATTTTAGACAACCATTTCAGATTATCTTAATTTATCCATATGCAATATAGATCCAAAAGTTTTATCTGCTTTATTTAAGATCATTTTGTATGTGGAAGGAAGATATAGGACAACTAAGATGAAAGTCCAGTTTAACTTGATGTACATAGTCGCACTAATTCTCGGTGCTAGTAACAAGAATACATCTGTACATCTGAGTTCTCTGCATTTGGGTGTTATTTGCTAACACCTAATAGTTAATACCCTTGTATTGACATAAAGTTTTCCTTATTTTGGGCAGGTGTTCTTGGTGAATCCGCCAATTAGGGTAAACGAAGGAGATAAGGTTTTGGTATCTTTCCAGATGAGCCGTGCAAAACAGTACCATCGTCTGATGGACATTGAGCTAATATCTGAACTAGAGCTTTCTTCTGGCAAGCGGCTCCCACCAATCACTACAAGGGTTTCTATTGAGTAGTCTTTTACTATAGGTGCTTTTTGTTTATTAATATTATTTCTCAAGGTATTCTAATATTTATCATGTGGCTTTTTTCCCTGCATTTTGTATCTTCTGTTGGGAGGGTTTATTCTGTTAAGTAGGCTGAACCCTTCAGTGCTCCAAGTTTTGTTTTTTAGTTTATTTCAATTAAGATTAGATCATGTTCAATCCTAAGACAGTAGTTGCTGATCCAAATGCATAGGCCATAGCCGTCTTTATTTATTTATTTATTGTGGTTTGTGGGAAATCATAGAATGTTTGTAGATCTGCAGATATCAGCTGTTTGGCGACTTGAATGCATTATGCATAACTTAGCTTTCATTGAACCAAAAAATAAAAAATAAAAAATTCTTACTCTTTGAAGGATAACAAAATGGGCAAAACTAAATGGGGCAGTGGAATGATGGGAGCGTATCCTCTGGATGGTTGTAATACAACCATCCAGTGGACGTCTTTGGATACGAGCCGTCTGATTTAATCTAAACGGTTAGATTTTTTCGGGCCTATCAATCTTAGTATCATGCACGGGGCATTTATAGCCATTGAGATTAAATCAGACGGCTGAGATCGAACCATCCACTGGATGGCCATCCAGAGGATGCGATTTCGTGGAATGATCGCCTAACAAGCCTTTTCTATTATTTCCTTGTTATGAATCGCTTCTAATTGAAGCCGTAAAGGATAGAGTGTGTTTAGCATTTGTAAGGATTTGCAGGTCGATTGTGCATATGCACATCATTCTCTTTATATTTTTTTTTTTTTTAAAAAAGATAAAGATGAAGATGGTCTTACTTATCCACGGTTCACGGATTAATGGGAGGAAGGTTGCTTTTGTCTTGTTTCTCTTGTCAATTAAAGGGGAGGAAGGTCGCTCTCTTGTTTCTCCTTGATTTTATTTTATTTTTAGAGATACTAGATAGAGGCTATCTAAGTTAGATTTTAGGCATTATTTTATTTTTTAATGACCTCGAATTTATGTTTGTTGAAGTGAGGCACTTCCCACGGCAAATCTTGCATTCCTCCGATAAAAAAATGTCGGCACGTGGTATGAGGATTTTTTATCTAATTATATCGGACCTTTTATTTAAAATCTCTGTTTCGGCCATTCTTCGATTCGACAGCAATTAGCCAATCAGTCGAAGAGCAAGAGCCAAGAACATATGTTGTCGTCTCATCCGCAGCAAGTAATAGGGAAATAAATGCACTTTGGGATTTGGACTGATAACATATCAGATTTGCACTCCCGCGATGTTCCGACAGCAGTTAATTAAGGAAATTGAATCTTTTGGTGTAAGAGTTGATAACAACAAAAACAACGCAACGGACCTAATATAATGAGAAAGTTTAATATGCACTATAGTGCATAGGGCATTCCGTGCACCACGGACTTTTTCGGGGGTATTTTTGTAAAATGACAAATCTAATTTAACCAATCTAATCTACATATTGAAATCTCATAGAAAACCAAATTTTACAATTTTTGAGATTTTATTACTATTTTTTTCGAATTTTTTAAAACATGCCATTTTTGGAATGTTGTACTATTTACAATTTTCCAAAAAATGGCATATTTTAAAAAATTCGAAAAAAATAGTAATAAAATCTCAAAAATTGTAAAATTTGGTTTTCTACGAGATTTCAATATGTAGATTGGATTGGTTAAATTAGATTTGTCAGTTTACAAAAATACCCCCGAAAAAGTCTGTGGTGAACGGAATACCCTATGCACTATGGTGCATATTAAACTTTCTCCTAATATAATTTGACAGTGTTGATTATTATTCTACCAATTTCACTGCGCAAAAATCTCTAATATTATTTTTTTTTATCCATCTGAAACTAACAGCTGAATCAAAATCAACGCCTAACGATTAAAACCGTTGTCGCTAGCTGTTTTTGTTATTTATGATAAATAAATTATTGCCAATGATAAATTTTAAATTTTAGATTTACCATTCAAACTGCTAAAAGTGTATTTCTTCTTTTGGAAAGTTGGGCAAGCTAGTACGTAAGAGTTTATGTGGGATTTTTTTTTTTGGATAAAAATATAGACGACTTGAAGGAAAATTGCTTAGATTAACTATAAATAATAGCAAAAGGTAAGTGTGCGTTTTTCTTTTCTTTTTTTAGTATAGCAAAGATAACTGTACCGTAGCACATCTATCCGCTGTGCGTTGCAGGAATTATTTGCTACAACTCCCGCTTTTGACAACAGAATTTTTATATTTCTTTTTCCAAATGACTAAACTGCCCTTAATCTGTTATACCAATTGTTTTCTTCGATTTTGTTAATTGTCATGAGAAATAAGGCCTCTAGCGCGATATATGTTTTCTTCGGTTTTTCCATGAGCTTAATTTTATGAAGTTGACCTTTCATTCTCAAATCCTTTACAAGAGCTTCGTTACCTTACCTGTCAAATAGACTTGCCTTGTCCATAGCACCAAAATCACCAATGGACCTTAATTACAATTACAAGAAAATAAAAATATCAGTATATGGTTATAGAGTTCAACTATTTTGTAATTAAATTCACATATTAAAAAAAATACCATTTAATTGGAATTTGTAGCTCTACTTTGAATTACTTGGAACTTGGAAGCTTATTACCGACGACCAATTTGCATTGAGAGACTCGACCAAGGGCATTTTAGTCATTTCAAAGGAGAATATGTTATCTGCTGAATACTAATATATATCAACGGTCAACGGATAAGTATGAGTGTTTAGTTAGCAAGAACAAATGTTCATTTGTACACATATGTATATATTTAACATAAATAATTTAATTATATACTTAAATTTCATTATAGAAATTTCAATTATGTTTAATTACTAATTATAGATTTTGTAATAATAAAAAAATTGAGGGTTAAAAAGAAAAATTGCAAATTTAAAAATTGTGCCAAGTTAAAGTCATTTGTTGGATCGTCAATTGAAATGACGATCCAACCTTGGATGACGATCCATGGGTTTTGCGGTTTCGTCAATCCGGATGACGATCCAGCAATGTTATTTTTAAAATTTAGAATTTTTAACTGTTATTATCGAAATTCGAGTAAACAGTAACGTTAGTTTTAATTTTTTCGGTTGTCTGACTCTGAATTTCATTTCATTTCAATCGTCTTTGTACTGATACTTCGGTTTTTCCTGTTGATAGTGAATTTCCCAAAACAAAAAAAATAGTAAGTTAGCTACGCACATATAAAGACTGTTCGTATTTTAAAAAAGATTAGTAATAATTAAAAAGAGAATACCGTCCATTCTACAAATTTGCAACAGTTTATTGAACTCAACCTCCCCTGTATTATATTGGAAAGCTATTACTAGAATGTAAATAATAAATATTAAATATAAAGATTGTTTAGTGTTTAAGTTCTCAAATTAATTTCTTAATAATGTCATATAAATTGTATTATTCATGGTCAGATCTTGTTTTCTCTCGTCTCTAATCAATAATGATTTGACAATTATGTGTTTCGACGTTTCCTCATCATTCTGAACTTATACGCAGCTTATCATTATTTTTCCGAAATTATTTTATATAAGAATTCAGACGCAAAAAATTTTAATAGAAAAAATTATTATTATTATTTTTTTTAATAAGAAGAAAGTTCGTACGCGTTTTATAAAAGCGTACAGTATCTCTCCTTTCTACCCGTTTATAAAACGCGCTCGAAGGCTTCGAACGCGTTTTATAAACGGGTAAGAAGGGGAATAAATTCACCGCTTTAGTTACGCCTCGAAAAGCTGGTCAGACCTTCGTACCCGTTTATAAAACGCGTTCGGAGCCTTCGAGCGCGTTTTATAAACGGGTAGGAAGGCGTAAATTTTTCGAAATGGAGTTATTACCCTTTTTTTTCAAAATTAATAGGAAAATTAATGTGAAAATTTAGGTTAAATTTATTTTTATTACAATTTAGGTTAAAATATCACATTTAATTTCATATTAATTTTATTTAAAAATGACATTCGAATATTAATTTTGACATTAATATCATTTTGTTTGAATAACTATCAAGAAAGTCACTTGATTTACTGCATTTCTCTTTTTAATGATTAATTTATGATTTTAAAAACTTTTTTAGTAGTTTAGAGTGATTTTTAGGTTTGCAAACTTTCAAAGTGCATTTTCCGGAATGTGCTTGTTTGCCCCAAACGGACCTTCCTATCAAAAGTTATGCTTGTTTAAAATTTTAATGTTCAAAATTTTTTAATTAAAAATTTATATTTAATTATTTCCATATTATATATTATTTGATTATATATGGCTAACATAAAATAAAAAAAAGGAGAGACTACAATGCAAAAGATAAGTTTGTAGAATTAAATAGTAAAAATACAGGGTCATCGGCGAATAATTATTAAAACAAAATGATATTATACACATGTTCAAAAAAAATGTGCAATTAAATGCATATAATATATGTGTGATATATTTGTTATATCTATTTAATACATCTTTAATTAGAAGTAAAGTTTTGAGAATTTTGTAAATATGAAACATGCAGGGACCTTGTTGCAAAATATTATTTTTAATAAGTTAAATGTTGCGGTTTGAGTGAAAAATATGAAAAACTAATAACACGTTTATAAAACGCGTTCAAAGGCATCCAACCCGTTTTATAAACGGGTACGAAGGTCTGACTAGCCTTTTGAGGCGTAACTGAAGCGGTGAATTTATTCCCCTTCTTACCTGTTTATAAAACGCGTTCGAAGCCTTCGAGCGCGTTTTATAAACGGGTAGGAAGGAGAGATAATGTACGCTTTTATAAAACGCGTACGAACTTTCTTCTTATTAAAAAAAAATAATAATTCTTTCTATTAAAATTTTTTGCGTCTGAATTCTTATATAAAATAATTTCGGTTTATTTTTCACATTACAAATTTTAAACATTCAAAAAATTATCTGTTCAGGAGTTTTTTTTTTATATATATATGAGATGTTGAAAAAAATATTTTATTTAATAAATACTTATTTTCGAAGCTCGACTACTAAGTTTTGAAAACCTTATTTGATTATCGACGCGACACGATACAAAACAACTATCGTCGACACGACATGATACTGTGCGAAATGAGACAATAACCCTAACTGGGGGAACAGTTGTTTCTGGGATCAACTAAATAAATCTGATAATACGGAAGAGAATTGAGAATGCAGAAAGGAAGTGGCGTAATACATTTTTTTTTTGAAATAAAAGCGACCCAAGCAAGGGCACCAGCTTCATTAAGCAACGAAAGAATCATACAACCTTACATAGAACCCTGTTAAGCAGAGTTCCATATCTAAAAAGAGAGTAATTGTGAGAAAGTGCTGCAGAAGATCAAGTTATGGATCGAATGCGTGGCACAAAATATTAAAATAAAATTGGAAAGTTGTCATTACAAACTGTACAACTTGAGGGAAGTGTTAAAACATGAAGTATGGCAGTGTGTGCTGCCACATGAGATCAGGAACATGGCATTCGGCCTGGTGTTCGGCTGGGGTCCAGCCGAATGGTACCCAGAATGGACGCGTATCTTGCAAGGAAGAAAGGTTCTAGGCGATCCAAAGATGGTAACTACTGCTGGCACGTCTAGGGATGTTATCCCTGTATGGGGTTGTGCTTTCCTTATGTAAAGATATGAAAATATAGAAAAAAGAGAAAGAAAACAGAAGGAAATAATGGAGAATAATTGGAAAGAGATGTGTGTCTCTATAGGATAGTTTCCTATTTAATATTCTTCTTCTTCCTCTAACAATGTATCTCAGACATTAACAGAAAATAATAGAAAAAGTGTGCGTGTGTGTGGAGGACGTAGGCACCAAGTTGGTACTGAACCTCGTTAAATTCTCGTGTTCACTTGTATTTGATTGTACTGAGATCCTCGTGCTGACTAGCTCTAAGGGGCACGGTTCTTGTGCAAGTTGCACTTGGATCGTGCCTCCTCGAACCTAAAATCTAATTTCCGCTGCGTAGACGCTCGAATTCTTCTAACCAAGAGTCCCAGCACAAAAGTAAGACAAACTATCCATCTAACATGTACTCAAACAGCAGCAGGAAAAAACAAGACAGAAACAGTGAAAAATAGCACGGAATCTTCATTATGCGCAGAGGAAGTAGCATCTGTCACATGTCCCTACTTGTGCCAGCATCACTGTTCCTTGCTGCCTCTTGATAGCCTGCTAGACTCTTAAAACTTGCCTCCATACCTGAACTGTTGCCTGTCCAAAAATTAAAAAGGTTAAGTGCATTTAGAATTATACTAGAGTTTTTGCCTTTGGCCTCATTAAATAGTTTGTTATTCCTTTCTCTCCACTGACTCCAGCACAGAGCTGCTACCGCGCAACATGGATTAATAAATTGTGGAACCAGACATTATAAAATATGGAAGTAATGTCAAGAGGTAGGCGTACCGCGCAACATCTAACCCCTGCTGATTCAGCCTGCGGAAGTGGCGTAACAACGACAAGTCGACAACGAGTGGCAGAAATGTGATTCTCTTATCTCTGGAGAAGAAACACCACTTTCTATTCAGCATTCACACGAAATGCAATTAACGTTGGGGCGACAATGGCGTCACACACGCAATTCTACTTCCGTCGACGTGGCAAATTTATTTTCAATTGTAGATTTGTAGTTGTGCCAATTACGGTCTAACGACGCCACGTCAGTATCTCTGTATAAGAGAGTGTATTTATCACACAAGAATAAATGAAAGCCTATTGAATACTTAAAATAGCGAGTAGACTCACTCGACGAGTCTATATATGATGTGGCATGTTGTGGTGGTAGTCTCTTCTGATGCAAATTTTGTGGTTCCCTCCTGTAACAATTTACCAAGTCTTGCGGCACACATTATCATTGTTGGATATCAGTGACTCGTTGCAGAATAGGCAACAAGAATTTGATTTCACCTCCAAGCCTCCAAGAAAAGGCGACCGAACTTTTTCGAATATCAACAAGGAAGTTGGAAGTTACCTGCTAGCCGCTACCTGGTCTGTCTAAAAAAAAAAAACAAGGAAGGGGGAGGCGACTTCTGAATTAACACCGCCTTCAGATTTTCCAAAATCGACGGGTTAGTGTAAGCTTATCCATAAATTCCGCGCGATACATGATGTAGCGCGGCATTTTGATCGTTTGATCAAGATCTAATGGACAAGGGAGTCCGTGTATGTAACCTAAATTGATAGGACCGTAAAAAATTAACCGTCCGATCAAGATCAGACGGTTCGTTCGTGCGCTACACCATTTGTTGCGCAACAGCAAATCCGGATTACTTATCCATGCCGTTATGCAGGAAATAGGAATCAATCCGGATTCTGACTTTCGTGCTTTGTGAGTTTTCCGAGATCCTTTCGATGACTCATCCCCACCAACTATATAACTATGACTATGGGCTCAGATGGAAAGCATAATTAAGTTCCAAATTAATCTTCATCTCCCTATCCCTCTTACTCTAATAAAAAAAAAACCTTGGATTTGAGAAGCAGAGCACCTGGCACTATAGGTTCAATTGAGCCATGGCCTCAATTCCGGTTCTTCTGTTCCTCCTCTGCCTTTCAATGGGTTGCTCACCACTAATTGAGCCCCTCATCACCTTCGCTCATCAAAACCCCAACAATTCACTACCAGCTTTCTGCTTCTTCTTCCTCCTGCTTCCATTGACCTTCTTCTCAGCCACCACTCTCTTGATATTCCACGTTGCCAAATCCCAATCACCAGCTCAAACCCCACTTCTCCCTCTCTCTCAAACGTACCGGTACCACATGATCCTAATTCAGCTTAAATCCATGGCCTCTCTTCGACCCCTCCTCTTTCTCGCTCTCGCCGTCGCAATCAGCTGCCTCCAACTCCTTGATTCCCTCTCAGCATTTTCCAATCAAAACCCTGACAAATCCTTCATTTACGTCGCAGTGAACACCTCCCTCTTCTTCCTACTTCCATTCACCTACTTCTCTGCAATTATTCTCTTGCTTCTCCGTGTTGCCGTTTCACCATTCTGATGAATCTCTTAATTATAGGTTTTCCCGTGATTTGTTACTTTTGTATTTTGTTTCTTGTCTTGTTCTTGTTTTTATGCGACCTTTTGTTTTCTTCCTTGGAATGTTGTGAGTTAATTTACTGTTTGAATAATATACTGTGTACTGTGCAGAGATTGATCAAAATATGATCCTTGCTGCTGTTGAAGTGACGCTGGTTAAACACTCATGACTTCATTAATTAATTAATTAATAACATACTAATTCTTGGTTGCATCAAAAATCGAACTGTAACTTTTCTCTTTTCCGAGAAAATTATCTGGGCCGTCAGATCCTTCATCAACGTTTTTTTTTTTTTGATACACTAGATAGGGGCTATCAGCTATCTAGTCAGAAAGAGAAAAAGGAGACTAAAATAACAGATCCTTCATGAACGTTGGTCTAGATAAAACAATGTTTTTACTGAGGAGTGAGGTCAGCAACTCAGGCCGGGATTATGGGTGGAATATTTGCGTGTCTGAAATGTGGGACAACCCGTCCCGACTAGTTGTAAAATAACTTGGCTTCACCACACACACCAAAACTCTACAGGAGTATCCACATGACTCCACGATATGAATTTGTGGGCCCTACTAGAACTTAGAGAAATTTAATTATAAGAATGAGTTATCAATATATGAATGAAAAATTTCATTCTAAGCCTCATATCATAAGAAGACGATCCTATCAATAAATAATGACACATAATATAATTTATATATTTATTTTATTTGATCAAGTCATATTCTATATTCCAGTAACATACACATATGCGATTAAGTTGGTAACTCATTACTTATAATTTGCGAAACTTAATCATCACTTGCATACTAATTTTTTATGATAATTAATGTTCCTTATTAATTATTAAGATTATGAACACTTTAGATTTATTTTCATTTAATTAAAAATGAAACATAGAGATCTACAATTCAGAGCCTCAACTTGAATAATCTGTCAATACTAAACTCAAGAAACAAATAATCAAATATCATTAATAACATAAACTAAAATAAGTCATTAAACTATAAACTTTTAGGTTATAATTCCAACACTATAATTAATATTATAATTTACTCAACTTAGATTAAAGTCATGAAACAAAGATTTGAGACTACCTGTCAAGGAGGTGAGCACTTCGATTTGGTCTTCGTAGCTTTCATTGGTACGAGAGATGCTAAGTTACCAACGCCGGACATGAGCCTTTGACCCACTTCCTCCTCTCGTTTGGCTGAGACGAAGGTGGAGGCACCACCAGATCGCCTCCGATTTTATAATTAATTGATGTAATTGTATTTTGGATACAATTTTATTTTAGATACATTTTAATTTTATGTACTTGTGTTTGCTATTTTTATTACATTTCTATTTATAATTTAACAATTCAAACATGTAATACTGCAATTTATAATTAATTAATTGATGTTACTTCTTTCATGCTTCTTTTACTTGAAATACATTTGGTTGGTGATTTTGTATAAATCACTTGCAATGAAGGTATATGACCTTCACACTTTAAATATTTACCTCTATAGGATGTACATTTTATTTGACCAAAAAAATCTACTAATTATCAACTTTCAACTTACGAATTTAGTTCGATTTCTGATTTGCTTTTTGTTAGAAAGGTAAGACAATATGCTACAAACTTACATTTCCAAACTTCTTGTGTCCATCAAATAAAAAAGGATTAATTAGATTTATGCCACTATGAAAAATAGAAATTAGAAAAGGTGCTTGATTCAGTCCTTTATTTTAATACCACCATTGAGACTTTATTCAGTCTTTATTGTCTAACATGTAACAATTTATATATAACAAAGAATAATATCAGCATTTTATTTGCCCATGTATCGAGGACATATTTTGCTAGTCTTATTTTAATACTACCATTGTGTTGCCAAACACAGCGTTTCATCCAAATCAGTTTAGTTTGCTGGATATGTTGCAGGCGGATTGCTTTTAATAAACCAGATTTATTAAGAAGGGTAGTTTCGAAATTTTTAGAAATATTAAGTGATTTTAGGATGACATTTTTAGAATTTATTTTTTTTAGAATAAGATAATGATATGTATCTAATTTAAATAATTTGATAATGACTTATATCTAATTAGCAATTTAACAATGGCATATTTCAAATTAACTAATTTTTAGAATGGCATAAAACTAATTAATCCAATAAAAAAAGTACCTACTACTCTCATAACTCATAATTCAACTTCTCGAATCATACAACAAAAATGAGAGGCAACAAAAAGAAAAAAAGCCAAAAACTAGTGCTTAAAAACAATAACAATAGCCGTGCAATTATCTTTGCATCGCCTTTCTCGAATTGCTTCTCGGACAAGGCATCGAACTGTTGTAGTGGCAGATGATGTTTCCTGACAAACCAAATTCGATTTCTTTATAATTATTTTAGAAAGTACAAAAGTGAAATAATAATATTATTGATGCATCCCACTTGTCTTTACCTTTAACTTTTTCTGAACAAACTCAACTGCATCACTTGGTCCAAATACCTGAATATCAAGGGAAAGATGTTGGAGTTATGTCCTAGAAGTCAATAATTTAATGACTTAATTATTAGTTTATGTTATGGATGATATTTTATCATCTGTTCCTAGGTTTATTATTGACAGATCATTCAGGTTGAGGATCTGAATTGTAGATCTATGTGGATCATTCTTTAGAATGACAATAATAAATCTAAACGGTCCATAATCTTGATAATTAACAAGGAACATTAATTATCATATAAGATTAGTATGCAAGTTAAGTGATGATTAAGTTCTACAAATCATAGGTAAAGAGTTACCAACTTAATTGCATATGTATATGTTATGGAACATAGTACAGGACTTGACCCAACGAAATAAACATATGGATTGTGTTATGTGTCATTGTTTATTTCGTTATGATTTTGGTTCTAAGTTTGAGATGATTATCTTTTCCACATGAGGATAGATTCTATAAATCTCGTCTACCGCTGATTCCCGTTAAGGGCTGCTATACGGACTTGATTTACGTTCTCTTGAATTGTGCGGGGAAAAGCTAATTATCAAGAAAACCGTATGTCCCTCATTAATTCACTTAGTGAGTGACGATATCTGTTTGGGCCCCTTGATGGAGTTGGATCGTATGCGCGCAACTAAGCGATCAACTCTAGATCAAGAAACGTATAATCTGCAAGAATGACACATTCCTATCTTGGATTATACGATGATATCGTGAGACATAAGAATCAAAATAGAGAAACATATTTATTCTCTTATGCAGGATTGAAATATTGTAGCAGTACACTATTTATGCGAATTGGGAATCATAACGTGTTGCTAGATACCACTTATGATTATTGGAATTAAATAACGATTTAATTCCATGGCCAACATAGCATAAATCCTCAAAGGGTCACACAAATAGGACATTAATCACACAGTGCATTATTTATTTATTCACAGCAGTAAGTTCTGTGGAAATATGATAAGATTGATTAATTAATTATATACCGTTGCGAACCGTTATAATTAATTAAGTCAATGGATCATATAGAAATAAATTAATGCATTAACTAATCCTAAAATAATTATTAATGAGTTAATAATTAATTTAGTTCAACACTTATCAATATAAATGGTTATATTGATTAATTGGGCCGTTATTTAAATAGCAAATATATAGCCCAATTAAAGAGGAAAGTTGAGGGACCTTAATTATATGAATTAATGGTCCAAATGAATGGGTTAAATGGCCCATAAAGGCCCATTTCGTGGCAGCCATTTATGGTGGTAGGTGGGATGGCATAGTTGTAATTATGCAAGAGGTCAATTAGGTTTTGTGCTCTATATAAGGACCACTTATGAGAGCCTCCACCTAGACTTTTCTCTCTCCTCTCTTCCTCCCATTCTAGGCCGCCACCTTCCTCCTCTCTCCCTCTTATTTGCTCATGTGTTGAGCTATTTTCTCTCCACTAAATCAAGATTGTTGATTGATGCAAGAGAGAAAACCATAGGAATTAGGCTTGTTCTTTGGGTATGCTAGCACGTACCTTGTAGAACGTGATTAATCCTCCTTGGTGGACTCGAGGGCGGTTAGGATGGGAGTAGGATATTTTTCACATGTATTTTGTTCCTTTATTTTATAGGATTTAGATCCTTATAGAATTTAGTGGGAGGGACAAGGATTAGATTAGTTTTGCTCCATGGACGATGTGGCGAAACTAATGCAAGCGGGAGCCATACAAACCCACAACTATGAGATGCTTATATGTGATTGCTTGTGATTGCTATGAATTGTCATAGGCTAGGTATGGGTGTATGCTTACACGACCACCAAACAAGTGTCATATGATTGATAGTCCCAACTAAAACATGATTAAGTTAAATCGCCCTCCTTCTCTCTATCCCCTTCTAACGTGTATGATCGTTCATTGATGCATTCTCGCCGACGCGGGACATCGTGTTCCATCATCCGTGTCGGGGTGTAAATCGGATTTACTAGGAGCAAATAGAGAAAGGTTACTTAACGATGTTTTCTAATCGGATTGGACATCGGGGCAAAATTTGTGGATGTACATGTGATATTTCACAAACCAAGAATCATATGGAATGATTGGTTGGAGAACCTACTCTATCTAGTTGTTATGGTATCACGCCGACGCTAGCATCATCTCAACGAAAATAGGGATCTTGGAAAACCTACTACATTAGGGACATTAAATAAATGTAGTGGGAGTTTTATTTGTTATAAATAAAACAATTGCATAAACTATATGACCGTAAATTGATTTTGTTATAGATGTTTAAATTGTTAATTTTGTTGCGATCAATCTTTGAAAATTAACAAACTCGTTTCTAAAAGTATTCACTTAAAGAAGTAATACCGATTCCTAAGACACGATCTTAGTGAAGAGAAATTTGAGTATGTCAATTCCCAAAACTTTCCTCAAACTACCCGAACGTAGCAACGCGATGATTGATTGACTTTTGGCGAAAAGTTATTCAATAAAGCGTGTGCTTAATATCCTCATTTGAAATTTCTAGACCTTTGAATTAGCGAATTCATATGGACTAAAATTAACTCGTATGTTCTCATCCGCTTACTCAAGAAAATGTTCTTGGAGAAAGTAGATATTAACTCCGTCATTTATGATTGAGTATAAAGAATATGAGTTGACCAAGAGATTATTCTTTTAAAAGAAGTTATATGAATGTTTCATTAGCTCACAAATCGAAAGATTGAAGTAGCTAATTGATGACTAGAGATATTAATCTCCGATATCAAGGATTGTTGATATTGTCATACGATCTCTTTGGAATTATAAAGGATATAATGTTACCTTTTTCACGCTTGTTAATGCAAAAAGGTGATTGATTAAGTATTCAAGAAATACTTCACTAATGTATGAGTTGAAATTTCGAGACTCTCATTGATGACCATGTGTCACATGAGATGTTTCATTTGCCGTTTATGGGAGGCATTTTGAAAGGTTGTCCGAAATACCATGATTGTGACGATTAGAAATATTCTAATCCTAAAGTGTATTTGTCGTTCAAATTATCTCACTATCTTTAATTCACACTAGTAACTTGATACTAGTTCATATGCTCGCATTTAAAGAAATGTGTTAGCAATGAAGAATAAAAGAATGTTCGAGAGATGCAAAGTTAACTCCGTATAGGAAATGACTTATTCATTTAAGTCATTACCATTGAATACGTAGAGTTATCTTTATTAGGAGTTTGTTTAGGAATTGAAGGTTGCATACCTTAATTCTAAAACCTCTCATAATATCTCCATTTCATATTCAATGATGGATGACTATGTTTAGTAAAAGACAAGTTCTTTTATCATGGATTTGTTTATATGATTTCATGCATCTTGATTGAATTTGCTTGAAATAGATAAACAATTTTGAATGACAAATAAGATGCGTAAGACTTAACATAAAGTATTTTGACTTTCATGTTATATATAACCGCTTAGTCACATACATAAACGAGAATCGCATTACGAGAGTCTACGTAACGTAGAGCTCGAAATTCAATTCGATTTCAAATCGATTGATATGCGAATCATGTTTGTTAAATGACAAAAGCGCCTTTAACCTATGAAGGTTTAAGGACAAGTGAACTAATTAGGACTTATACATATCGATGTATAAAGACCTATAAGTACTTGTGTAATGAAAGATTATTGATACTTTACTACTTGACCAACGATCATTGTAGATATTAACATATCTATTTGATAAGGTATAAGTATGAACCTTTTGACTAGTTCAAAGGAGTTCAAGAGTGAGGTTTAAAAGACCGTTCAAGAAAAATGGAAGTCTTACAATTAATTGTGGTAAATAAATAAGTAGTTAAGTCATATGATTTGAAATATTATCTAAAGAGTATGAAAGTAGTTTCACAACTCGCTCCATGAGGAATAATATGTCCAAGAATGGAGGTATCGAACAATATTTTGTATAGTTCGATCGATAATAAATCAAATAGACTTATTCAACTCGTATTAGGGAATTATGTTTGAGGACAATATTGTTTACACTGAATGGTGTTCCATTAAAGTCTATTGAAGAAGATATCTTACGAGATTTTGATCTCTAAGTATAATACTTCTCAAGATTTGGTGTTGAGAAGCTTATTTCAAGTATTGTCGACTTGTAAGCTTAAACCAAATTTTAATGCTCACTGTAATATTTGTAGGATGCTTTATATTAAAAGGCACTACTTCCACGAATATGATAAGAACAAAATAGTTGTTGCTAATCATAATGTAGTCTTGATGAATTGAAATTCTCAAGAAGAAGTAGTGGGAGTAAAGTGAGCATTAAAATAATTTATGCATCACTACAAGAAGTACTCTTATGGGAAACTTGTCACTCCATACATGGTACTTAGTGGGAGTTGAGCGAAACTTCATTCACAAGTTGTTTTGAAAGAAGTTTAATAGTACGCTCCTTCCAATGAGGACTCAACCATCTCACGAGTTGATGATGTTTGAGAAACTCATGAAATATATGAGGAGTCAAGAACTCATTCAACAAATCGTTGTGGAAGAAGTTCATGAACCTCAAGTACCAATCCTACAAAAGATCAACGAGATTTGATTTCCTAAGCCGTTTGATGCATAGGTTGTCACAACATTCTCGTACTAAGGATATGAGAATCCGTTGATAAACAAAGAAACGATGGAACGATCCGATTCCACATATATGGTTCGAATTCATATGATCTTTAAATAAAATCCATGTATAACAACAAGGTATAGACCTTGGTTGATGTTCATGAAGGAGCAATCCATCAAGAACGTTTAGATCTTCAAAAGGAAAGATCGACATGGATAACAAATCGATTATGTACAAAGCGCGGCTTCTCGCTTGTAGCTATGTCTAAGTCGATGGCTAGTTGACTACGTACAAAGCACAACTTCTTGCTTGTGGCTATGTATAAGTCAATAAAGATCATTCTAGCAATAGTTGTATTTCATATATGTCGATATATGGAAAAACACATAAAACCGCCTTCTTCGTATGAATGAAGGAAGATGTTGTGCATTTGACACAAATAGAGGTTTTATTTTATGTATTGCTAAAAACATACGCATGCTTCAAGGATTCATAAATGAATTAAAGCAAGTGTTGTGGAGATTGGATAAAAGTTTTGACAATGAAGTCAAGGAGTTGAACTTCGTCAAAAGTATCTTGTATAAACAAGATATTCAGTGGGACATAATTGTATTACTTGTATTGTTCATGATAACAATTCATTAAATTGGGAATAACATAAAGAAAATGAATATTGTCGAGGTCTCTTTGGAGAATGCTTTCTCAAATGAGAACTTGGGCGAAATCACCTGATCCTAGGAAACAAATCTATGAAGATAGATTATGATGGATGTTAGGTTTGAGCAAATATGCATATATTGACGAAGTGTTCTAGAAACACGAAAGTTACACTCCAAAAAAGGATGTCTAACTGTACGTCACATGGCATGACTTGAGTGTTTAACTCGGTTTATTACAACTCAATTCGAGAAAGTGCATGAAGTAGTTCAAGCATTCTTTCATTGTGAGTTTCATTTTGTATGCCATATTTATGCATATGCCCCAATGTGTAATATCCAAATGATGTGACAAACAGTTGTCAAATGGATATAAGAGAGACACATTTGGACGATAATCAAGGATATCCTCGAGTATCTTATGAGAAAGAGTGATATAATGTTTCATCTCTTAAGATGAAAGAAATCTCGTGTAAGTTGTTACACTGATAAAAGTTTTTCAAAGGATTGATGTAATCACGATTGAGCTACATATTTTGCTTAAAAGGTGGTGTTGTAAGTTTAAAAAGTGTTCTAAATGGAATATTACAACCGTTTCCGTCACCAAAGCAAAATACATAGCAACTTGTGAAGCAATAAAAGAAGTTTATTTCGGATCGATTTCTTAGTTGAGTTATTATGGTTCTAAGCATCTCGAACCATAACTTACTCCTAAAGAGCACAATGTTACATTGGAGATTCAAATATGATCTATAACGATATCACTTGATATCATATGATGGTGATCAAGAATATATATAGGAGTATATATATATATATATATATGGTCAAACAATTTTTGGATAGGTTCGCGAACACAGCGAACACTCTAGCACGACCTCTACCTTGAGCAGTATACGAGATGCAGTTATGCATCCATACGTGGTGGACGTATGAGTAACTAGCTATAAGCGTATTATTTATTTTGAGGTCCGAGACATGTATATATGTAGATATATGACATCGTTCTCAATTCTTCGTTGGCTAGAAGTCACTACTGATTGACTCTAGGCCAAGTGGGAGATTGTTGGAGTTATGTCCTAGAAGTCAATAATTTAATGACTTAATTATTAGTTTATGTTATGGATGATATTTTATCATCTGTTCCTAGGTTTATTATTGACAGATCATTCAGGTTGAGGATCTGAATTGTAGATCTCTGTGGATCATTCTTTAGAATGACAATAATAAATCTAAACGGTCCATAATCTTGATAATTAACAAGGAACATTAATTATCATATAAGATTAGTATGCAAGTTAAGTGATGATTAAGTTCTACAAATCATAGGTAAAGAGTTACCAACTTAATTGCATATGTATATGTTATGGAACATAGTACAGGACTTGACCCAACGAAATAAACATATGGATTGTGTTATGTGTCATTGTTTATTTCGTTATGATTTTGGTTCTAAATTTGAGATGATTATCTTTTCCACATGAGGATAGGTTCTATAAATCTCGTCTACCGCTGATTCCCGTTAAGGGCTGCTATACGGACTTGATTTACGTTCTCTTGAATTGTGCGGGGAAAAGCTAATCATCAAGAAAACCGTATGTCCCTCATTAATTCACTTAGTGAGTGACGATATCTGTTTGGGCCCCTTGATGGAGTTGGATCGTATGCGCGCAACTAAGCGATCAACTCTAGATCAAGAAACGTATAATCTGCAAGAATGACACATTCCTATCTTGGATTATACGATGATATCGTGAGACATAAGAATCAAAATAGAGAAACATATTTATTCTCTTATGCAGGATTGAAATATTGTAGCAGTACACTATTTATGCGAATTGGGAATCATAACGTGTTGCTAGATACCACTTATGATTATTGGAATTAAATAACGATTTAATTCCATGGCCAACATAGCATAAATCCTCAAAGGGTCACACAAATAGGACATTAATCACACAGTGCATTATTTATTTATTCACAGCAGTAAGTTCTGTGGAAATATGATAAGATTGATTAATTAATTATATACCGTTGCGAACCGTTATAATTAATTAAGTCAATGGATCATATAGAAATAAATTAATGCATTAACTAATCCTAAAATAATTATTAATGAGTTAATAATTAATTTAGTTCAACACTTATCAATATAAATGGTTATATTGATTAATTGGGCCGTTATTTAAATAGCAAATATATAGCCCAATTAAAGAGCAAAGTTGAGGGACCTTAATTATATGAATTAATGGTCCAAATGAATGGGTTAAATGGCCCATAAAGGCCCATTTCGTGGCAGCCATTTATGGTGGTAGGTGGGATGGCATAGTTGTAATTATGCAAGAGGTCAATTAGGTTTTGTGCTCTATATAAGGACCACTTATGAGAGCCTCCACCTAGACTTTTCTCTCTCCTCTCTTCCTCCCATTCTAGGCCGCCACCTTCCTCCTCTCTCCCTCTTATTTGCTCATGTGTTGAGCTATTTTCTCTCCACTAAATCAAGATTGTTGATTGATGCAAGAGAGAAAACCATAGGAATTAGGCTTGTTCTTTGGGTATGCTAGCACGTACCTTGTAGAACGTGATTAATCCTCCTTGGTGGACTCGAGGGCGGTTACGAGACGTGGTGGAGACGGTGGAGAAGGCACGCCATCGATTCCCATGCCTTGGTCGAGCCCCGCGAATACGATTTCGCGGGAGGTATCGATTTCTCCTCTTTCTCTTTGTGTCTATTGCTTAAAGTACTAGATCTCGTGTTGCTTGTGTTTTAATTGGATTAATTAAGGGTAATTAGTCACAAAATTAAAATTGGGCAATTTCCTAACAAAAGAACAAGTAAAATTTCAAATTAGCCTTATTCTAATGACCTGTATTAAATAAAAAGTGATATCTGCTTTTAGTCCTTTAAACTTTTGCATTCAGTTCGATCAAGTCTGGAAACTATTTCTTGGTTCAATAAGCCCACTCTATTAAGTCTTGTATTAGTTATTTAATTTGCATTTATTTTAGTGGATAATAAAACCCTAAAAATGCCGCAGTTCTGTAATTGCTGGTCTCCTTTATTTATTTATTTACATTAAGACTTAAAAAAGCAAACTCTTCAATTACGTTTTCAAGAAAAGGATCTGCACTCCTGATAAAGAATGGTGATAATGAATGAAGAAAATTTATGCACAGAAGATGGAGAAGAAGACCAAAATGAAGGAAGGGAGTGAGAGAGTAATAGAAATTAAGAGTAGTAAATAGAAGTACAGCAAATTGACAGAAGGGGCAGATTGGACCAGATACAAGAGTTATGGAGCATAATTAAACCAAAAATAGTTTTACGGGTTCAATTTACCTGAATGCAAGAGATCGGAGACTAGAATCAGGCTTTTTTCTTAATAAAAAGACCTTTGAAGAATAAAGATAAATTAACTTACCCCCCACAAGCCATCACAACCGAGTATAATAAATTGGTCTCTATCAGTTAGTTGAAATGAATGAATATCAGGAGTCGAAATAACTCCAACCTGCATAAGCTTGTCAATTTATTTTTAATGCTTGAAAAATTCGAGATCTGATACTTTCAGGTAAAATAAAAGACGGTTTCAGTTGTTTCTGTTTCTTATTAGTTTGAACTAATTAAACTAAACTGTAAACATTATAGCTAGGCTAGTGAAAAAGAAGAGAAATTTGCATAACAGAGATACATAACTGACTGTAAAACTAAGAAATTTTCAAGCTTCATTGACAACCTGAGAAGGTAAAAAGGACAAGTTTTTAAGTCCAATGAAATAAACCTTTTTAAATTGGCGATCTCCGAATGCTCTAGAAACTTCTAACCGTCCTTGTAGCCTTCCATTTGGGCCAACAGTACCTCCAGCCTATTATTTTATAGTTATGTCTTAAATGACTCTTATGTTGAAGATAAAAAGGGACATAATAAGCCCTAAACTTATGCAAATTTCACTTTTCTGAAATGAAAGAACTGACCTTTTGGATGCGGCTGCGTTCTTGGGGAAAGATAGCCTTGTGTTCTCTTGTCAGAACAATAGATTTAAGTGTGGTTTCCCCTTCATTAGTAGTAGAGGCACGTGCCAATACTGCTTTTGCATCTCCAATATTTGCAACTATTGCCTGCATTATATGATACCAATTACAACTGGAATAACAAAAAAAAAAAATGATAATATACTATTTGGCTGAGGGCAATTATTTTGCAGGCAGTGCTGCATTAGGAATTGAAGGGTGTGAAAAAAAAAATCAAAGCTTAAATGTAGACTAGAAACAGTAATTTTCAACACATAAGATAGTTTGTTGTCAAAGAACGTTTCAGGTGTAAACTGTAATTGAGAAACAGGAGAAGAGAGGGAGGCTGACAGTTTGTCCTAAGACCCAAACACAAACAGCAGTTGCACCATCTTGCCAGTTTCCTGAATGTTTCACAATAAATTATTTCAAGTAAAAACTTTGTCTGTTATTCAAAATTACAATTTGGATTCTTGGATGAAATCATCAAAAACCCCATGAAAAGAAAAATGATTAACCTTTTTCACTCTCTTTAAGTAAAGACTCATCAGTTCTCTGAAATCCTACACAATGAGACCACTTCAAATTGTTTATCAAATATGAAAAGGAAAATCCAAACTAAAAAGCACTTACTTTAAGAAGAAGAGAACCCCAGGGGCAAAAGAGAAGATTTCCTCAACAAGTACCTTGAAAAATGGCTTTCTTTGCTGCTTTTATGTCCATCTAAACAGAAATTAGAAAAGAAATTAGTCAAATCATTCAGAAAATATGTGACCCCATCAAATTAAATCAGTGATGCTTGGGGATTTAAAGAATTTGATTAGTACTATATCAGATACAAATTACAGATCTAATCAACAAATGTTCCCCAAAAATACACTCCCCATTTTTTGTCTTGAGTGCAACAATTCCCTTTTGGTCCTTCAACATTCAAGCTACTACAACTAAATTTTTCTTTTCGCCCATCGTTATAGTTTAGTAAAGAAAGGTCAAGAAGGACTTGATAACAGCATATATTTTAGACAAAATGAAATGCTGAAATTACAAGGTCAGATATGCAACTCTGAAGGGAAAACATGTCAGCATATTTTTGGTGTTAGAACTACAAGAATAACGTTGTTCAGGCATGACAACTCCTCCAAAACTAATGTTAATTAAGTTTAAGAACAAATGAATTTTTTTTTTAAAAAAATGGGCAACAGACCAACTCACGTGGTAAGCCCGCCGCAAGTACATTTGCATGGAGGTTCTTTTGTGCAAACTCCGCAGCCATGTGGCCGCCATGTCCATCATAAATTGCAAAATGTGCGCACCTTAAGTTGAAAAAATTTAAAAGGAAAACAGTATTTTGTTAGAGAAGTACCAAGCTAAGGTGGAGTCAGAGGTTAGAGTTGTATTTTGTTATAGGGAGAGTAGTAGTCGACATGAAAGTAACAGAAGTAGGGAGCACTTGACAGAACAGATTTGTTATAATGAAACAAAAAATGAGAAATTTGAGTAGAGAATGAACCGGAAATTTGTAGAATGAGCTGAAGAGGCATGAGGAAGTAGGACCCAGGCATCTTCCATGGAGTGCCTGCAGCCTTTATCTTCAGCCGCAGCGGCATCCATGTCCATGATGCGGATGACTTTAGTGTTACTTACAGCTACAGGGTCATGTGTTTTGCATGCAACTCCTACTCCTGCAGTTGCTGAAGAATCAGAATGAGAGCTTTCCTCGGCTATTTTATCTGATTTAATCCTCTTGGTCTTGGTGTTGGAAGAAGACAGATCATCTTCATGGTTACATCCGTCTTCGCGCTTATGATTATGGGGAGTCATACTGGACTGGACAGGACAGGACTGTTAACTAATAAGAATAATAAATAAAATTACTATTAACATTAATTTGATAGTGAAATAACCGAGAGATCTGGCAAGGCAATTAGGGTGGTTACAAGCTAAACACTGTTCTCGTCCAGAGAAAAGTGTTTGTTTAAGTTAGAAAAGTAGCCAAACTCAAATCTCTTATCTATCTCGTATTCTCTTTCAGTCTTTCTGCTGCTGAATTGAATTTAAGTACACTAGTACAGTATAGGGGAAGGAATTTCTCACCTCACCTAATTCAATTGCTTTCCGATTCGATGCCCGGATTGTTCAGTCAGACTCACAGCTCACAAGTCAGAAGGCAAACTGAATCAATCGGATCTGCGCTCAGAAGTCGGAACAACACAATCCATATGAGATATATCAGGCATATGACTATGAGATAATTGTTCAGTCAGACTCACAAGTCACAACGGGTTTCGGATCAGCTGCTGGGCCTTTTCTAGGAAGAAACTTGGGCTTGGTTTGAGTATTTCATATGGGCCAGACAGGGGTTTCACCAGAGACAGAGTCAAGGTCAGATGGGCCACAACAACCTTGAAACATCTTTTTCTATTGGGACCAGTAATAATTCGCCACGTCAGTTGTATGTGTGCTACGCCTACGCGCCTAGGCCTACATGGTTAATGACTTCAATTAATCCCACATCTCAATCTTCTCTCTTGCTCTTTGCTCGCTCAGTTCGACTTCGACCAAGCCTATTCCATTTCCACCTTTTCCCTCCCATTTCCTCAGATCATGAATTATTGAATTATTCGCTCTAACTCAACTTCAAAGAAGCCTTTCGAGGCCATCAAATCCCATCTGATTTTCCCTTTCTGGTGTTTCTGTAAGTTATTCTAAATTATTTCTCAATTCTCTTAGTTATAGCTTTTCACTACAGTTCTCTCAGTTGGCTTTTTAGGTTTTGTGCTTCAATTGAAAGTATTGCTCCAATAAGCTGCATTTTGGGGCTTTAAGTTTAATTACATGTTGTTGGATTCCCCTTTACTCCCATCAAGTATACTATTAATCTAATTAAAACTTGTCCAATTTCCAGGATGGCTGTTTCATGCTCTGGGTGCGCGATCACTGGTGGCGGCTTGCGTTTTGAGAGAGCAAAATGCTGTAAGCATGAACTATTTGGAGTCTTGCAAGGCTCAAACTTGGAATTCCTTCGATGCAAATACCCTTTGTTCACTTCCTCATCAAGAGTATGTTAGCTTGTCTTTTTTTCTATTTAATGTTATTCAAATGCTGAGTCTAGTATATTATTATTAAATAATAATGACTAATCATATGGCACTTGTGACACACGTACTAAAAACTTAAAAGTAATTCAATTTGATATAATTAATTGGTGCAGGTTTTGGGACATAAGGTAAATGTATTCCCAGGGATAAGTGATTGTTTTTGGGAGAAACACTCGACTCCTCTGCTGGACACCATCAATTCTCCTCAAGATTTGAAAAATCTGTCCATCAAGGTAAACTTTTCTAGTTCATAATTGTACCCTTTTCGTGGCAGAAGAAAAATGAATAATACACGGTAAAAAAAAAAATGTTAATCTTAGACAGCCTTATGGCTAGCTTTTCTATCTGAAATTCAGATCAATCCAAACCCTTTATGCAAGTCTTAAACTGTTCGTATTACATCAATTCCCAGATATAAATTAAATTTTGAATATGTGTTGCCTTGTATATCCTTAACAAATTAAAATTCGCCAAGATATTGTGATTCTGTCAGAATTTTCCATTTTCATTGTTTTTGAAGGGGTATGTTGGGATATTTGACATTCTGCAGGGCTATGGATGATGCCTTATAGGATAACATGAAAATTTTTTTTCTAGAAAAAGGACTCCCGCTAAAAGCATACTTGTATGCTTACTAAGCAAAAATTCTGGACACATGGGAGGATCTTATTGGTCTGTTTGAAATTTTATTGTTTCCTAAGTCTAAGCCTTTTATCCCAAACAAGTTGGGGTAGGCTAGAAATGACACCCCGACCCTGGTCACTTCTTGTATATATGGCTGAGTTTTTACGCTGGCTCGCCAAGCCTATCGCAAGCATGCGGACTTGAACCCTGGATCTCTTAGAAGAGAGCCAACTGCTCTTACCACCTGAGCTGCTAGACCAAATTGTTTCCTATTTGGAGAAAATTTAAATATCGACAATATAGTCTGTGTTACTGCACCACATGTTTGTGCCTTACCTATAACTACTACATGCCATAAATCTTGAAATGCTATGGAAAGACAAAGATTGAAAATTTTGTAATTTGCATATGAAATTGTAGGAGTTGAGACAATTGGCAGATGAAATTCGGTCAGAGATTATCTTCCTGATGTCAAGAGCATGTGCACCATTCAGAGGTAGCCTTGCATCAGTCGAGCTAGCAGTTGCATTACATTTTGTCCTCAATGCCCCTATAGACAAGATTTTATGGGATTTTGGTGAACATGTAAGGCTACAAAGTACCCTTTTTTCCCCCCCTTCTTGGGAGTTATTAATCCTAACTGTCCATGAAGTACGACCCTTTTCTAAATATTCCAATTTGTGTCATTTTGGTCCTTTCCAAATTCCAATATCTTTTTCAGCCAAAATATAGACAGCAATCCTTGTGCACGGAATGAAAGTTATCGATGTTTCAGAAGTTTAATATTTTTACAGACCAAGGTTGAAACTCTGAGGGACCGCCTTGCAGAGCAATTGATAATTTCAGGCCAGATACCCAGTTACCCTATGTTTATTGCTTTTTTTTTTATTGAATCTTACAAATCTTTCTCGCTGTGTGATCACTGATTGAGCCCAGTTGAGAACTCGAGATGCATTTGTTTGTAATTGGTACAGATATTCCTAATCTACAGACAAAATTGTATGATTTACACTAATAAGTTTGGTGATTATCACCATATTATGGAAACAAGAAAGAACAGAACAATAAGGGGCCAGGATTGCATTTCCTCTTTTGAGGAGAAGTGGCATTGTTGCTTATGTACACACTATGGTACTCTCTTTGACTTGTGGATTTCTGTATTCATTGTCAACTCTTTGTGTATTTTTCCTTTTCTTTTTTAGTCATATGCTCACAAAATTCTGACGGGGAGGAGGTCTAAATTTCATACACTGAGACAGAAAGATGGCATTTCAGGCTACACATCTCGTATGGAAAGCAAATATGACGCCTTTGGTTCTGGCCATGGTTGCAATAGTATTTCAGCTGGTCTTGGTATGACATCTTATCTGTGTTCATTTTTTTTTTACTGGAATTTATTGTTATATTTTTCTCTTTCAAAATACACGTGGTATCATTGGAAGAAAATGAATGTTTAAATGTTTACAGTAATTTATCTATAAAATCACAACTGTGTGAAGATCTCAGCAACAAATATTTTTATGTTTTAAGACCATAGAATTCCCCACAGATCATGATGGGACTCAATTTTTGGAAACACGTATCTACGACCAACTAAAAGTGCATGATTTATTGAATGACAGATTGCAAAATATCTTGTACCATACCATAAGGCTGCGTAACCAATGAATAGCACTTATCCATCTGTTTTTCTTATCCCTCTCTCTAGGCATGGCGGTGGCAAGAGATATCGATGGAAAGAAAAACCAAGTAGTGACAGTTATAAGTAAGTGGACCACCATGGCTGGCCAGGTGTATGAGGCAATGAACAATGCAGGGTACCTTGATTGCAACATGATTGTCATTTTAAATGAAAGCCGTCTCTCTCCCTTACCAATTTCAGAGGAAACTGGGTCCCAGACAAGCTTGAACCCTATTTCTAGTACTTTGACCAAGATCCAGTCCAGCAAGTCTTTCAGGCGATTAAGAGAAGCTGCAAAAGTATGCTATTTAATTTTCACCGTTACTTTTTTGTTTAATGTCTAATAAACTGAAAAGAATATTTCAATTGATGACTGATATACTGTCTTTTGTGAGAAAAATCGGGTTGAAAGTAGACCAAATAACACCTTAGAGCTCCAATCAAGACCCAATGTGGCGAAACTTTAAGAGAATATGTTTATTTATTTCTAGCTACTGTTGTCAATTGAGAATATGTTTATTTTTTAATGAAGTTGACTGTCTATGTTTGGGAAACTCACGAACAACCCAGTTCACGAACAAGGATAAATATAGGGCTTACCAAACAAGGTACAAGAACTATGAACTGGGCTGTTCCTAGTTATCCCAAATTCGCGAGCTAAAAACTGCGAAGACCCCACTAGATTTTCAAAAAAGCTCTTGAAATTGATCTTGCTGAATCCTCAATAGAGTTTTAAGTTGGGTATGTTTGGAAGAGAGGAGGAACTGGGAACTGGGAACTGGGCTGTTACCAGTTACCAGTTCCTCCTCTTTTCCAAACATACCCTAATAACTTAAAACTCTATTGAGAATTCAGTATGATCAATTTTAAGAGCTCTTTTGAAAATCTAGTGGGATCGTGTGACCCCTGTGGAACTCATGTGACTTTACCACTGCATGTACACCAAGTTTCATCTGGATAGTATCGTTTGATCGTGATACTAGACCACGCTGATCAGGCTTGTACTTGTAGAACACAGATTTCAGCACAGGTACAGTATGCTAAACTGGTATATCTTTCTAGGGGGTAACCAAATGGATGGGTAAAGAGGTCCATGAAATTGCGGCAAAGGTGGATGAGTATGCCCGTGGCCTGGTGGGTCCTGCTGGTGCAACTTTATTTGAAGAACTTGGAATGTACTATATTGGTCCAATTGATGGCCACAACATTGATGATATGGTTTCTGTTCTCAGTGAGTTAGCCAGTATGGATCTAACAGGGCCAGTGCTTGTGCATGTGGTGACTGAGGTTGGAAGAGGGTTGAAGATGGATTCCATATGTGAAGAGAAGAATGATAAAAATGAAGGTATAATTAGTAGTTGGGATTGTGGTTTGTGTCATGTTTGACTTTTTTATGACCTCTATTTGTTCTTGGTTTTCTCTTTTCTTGCCTAGTTTTGTGTTTACTTGTATAATTCACAGGTTGCATTGGTTAAATTGAAACTTAAATCTAGTGTTGAGCGTTCAGCGAGCTTGGTTAATAAGGCTTTGATGAGGGATATACACAGCTGAGGGTTTGAGAATATAGTTTTGACTACTGATTTGACTTTCTAGTATTGTGTTGGTAAATCAAGACTTAATAGAAGAGTCACTGTTAAGTGATCTTGATTAATAATACTCAAAGAGGTATAGTTGAACAGCTGAGGGATTCAGGCAAAATTATGTCAAATTTAGTGAGGGTTTAGTTTCCAGTGCAGAATTAAGGCATGTTGACACTCAACCAAGACATAATTACACTTGTGACTGGTAATTGGTTGCAGGTTCAATCCATTGTGAAAATGAGGCATAATTGCACAATGAGGGCTAACTCAGAATTACTGTGAAAAATAAGTTGGGAGGCTTGATTCACATCTTGTCATCCAAAAAAAAAATTAAAAAAATTCAGGCATTAGTGCATTGAGTTCCATTTGGATCTTTGCAATTAAGGTTTATTGATGGCTTGAAGCATAAATAGGAGAAAAATATGTATGTAAAGCTAATTCAGGGACTTATGGTTTGGAGAACCTGGTTCAAAATCCTCAAGCAACAAAACCCTAATTCATTTTCTGTGAATATTCGTCAGGTAGAGCTACTAACTCAAAGGATTACTCTTTTGGTGATACTAGCCCCTCTAAAACATACAATGACTACTTTGCGGATGCCTTAGTAGCTGAGGCAGAACTGGACCCACGCATAGTGGTAGTAACTGCTGGTATGGGTGTGGACCTATCTCTGGGAATATTCCAGCAAAAATTTCCTGAGAGGTTCTTTGATCTTGGTATGGCTGAGCAGCATGCAGTCACTTTTGCTGCTGGCATGTGTTGTGGTGACTTGAAGCCATTTTGTGTCATACCATCAACTTTCCTCCAGAGAGCATATGATCAGGTTAGTACATAATACTGATTTGGTTATGTCAGTATGCACCAAATTATGCCTGATGGTACGAGCAATACCAGTACATGATTTGCTCTGTTAATAAAATTGTTCATGAATTCAGAAGGACAGACAAGTATTCTATCTGTCACAAGTCATGACTAGTGCAAAATTTTTGTGTTTATTAGCAAACTTGCATGCATATTACTATGCTAGATTTGGTTTTAATTGTGCTGAAGAGATGAGCTCACTATAAGAAAATGTCTGTACAAGAAGCACTTCTAGTATCATGAGAAGTGATCTGTCTACAAATCAACAGGTATTGGCATTCATTGAATTTTACGGTTGTGATTTAGACATTGTATTTTATGCTATTAGCTATCATGACAATGTCAATTTCAAAATCATAAAACGTAAATTGTTACAAGTATTGGACATCACAAATATAGCATAAAAAAGATAATTCAGAAACTAATAAATTGAATATAATGAGTTAGATCTTTTTTCACAGGTCATAGAAGATGTTGACTTGCAGAGCCTCCCAGTAAGGTTTGCCATTACAAATGCTGGTCTAGCGGGGCCAAATGGGCCTGCCCTGTGTGGTGCATTTGACATAGCCTTCACGAGCTGTCTCCCAAACATGATTGTGATGGCACCCTCAGATGAAGATGAACTGGTGAACATGGTGGCGACTGCTGTCTCCATAAATGACCGACCTGTCTGTTTTCGGTTCCCTAGAGGCACAGTTTTTGCAAAAGAGCTGCCTCTACTTGGGACTCCTTTAGAGGTAGTAATATTTTATCCACCCCCCCCCCCCCAACCCCAAATGCTATATATTTCTATTATTCTTCAGAAAATTCATACATAACCCGCAATAATAATGTGAGTCCTTACTTACTATTCAATGGTTCCGAAAGATCATTGTATTTGAATACAATATTTGAAATGATGGTAGACCTCCATTAAAAAATTAATGGCTTCAACCTAGTCTATAATTATAACAGTTTGAGTTTTCCATCTAATATACCTAATGTGTTTTTTTTTTTTTCTATTTTTTGCATACTTGCTTGGTTTCTATATATTTGCATAATTACTTTAGCATGTTATGGAAGTTTCAAAGAGGCAAATTTTTTGTCCAAAAAAAAACTGAAATGCTTAGATCCTTTTAACCCAAGGATACTTCTATATATTTGGTCATTTTCTGACATCAACAGTTCTATCTATACCTTTTCAGATAGGAAAGGGAGATATTTTAACCAAGGGAAAGGATGTGGCATTGCTTGCCTATGGTGTAACGGTGCAAAGTTGCATTATAGCCCATTCTGTGCTTTCTAGACTTGGTGTAAATGTGACCATCGCCAATATGCGGTTTTGTAAGCCCCTTGATATAGAGCTTATTCGCATGTTATGTAGAGAACATAGTTATATTATAACAGTCGAGGAGGGGACCATTGGTGGGTTTGGTACCCATGTGTCACAGTTTATGGCACTGGATGGTTTGCTTGATGAAGGAACAGTAAAGGTAATCTCTTTCTGGCAATGATTTTGTTTTGTTATATTGGAAATAATTTTGCTGCAAAATTAAGTTGCGGCAAAGAACAACATGCATTTTGTTGTACTCATGTATATAGTATGTTATCTAATGTACATCTTTCTTCCTTTATGATTTTGAAAGGTCAATCATCTTCCTTTTATCCTAGGATTTCTATTTGTATTATTTTTATCCCTGCCATTTTATTCTGGCTGAAATTGAGTGAAAATGAGTTCTTTTCCCCCTTTTAGAACTTCAGGAAAAAAAATAGTTCTTTGATGGCAGTAGAGCAGTAAAGAACAAATGGTAAAAAATTTTAAACCAGAAAATTTTAAGACCAAGCGAGTCATTGACACTTGAACTTGGAACTCATTGCTAATGCAGGACCAAACGAGTTTATGGTACAAAAATTTATCTGTGCCTAGCTTCCTAGATTAGCCTAACATACTCAAGTGTACCTTTTTTCTCTTATCAATAATCAACCTTTAGTCTAAGTGACATTTAATAACAATTTTTCTTTGCTTTTAGAGAATTTATTGACAATTGTATGATACTTTTTTGTATGTATCAATCTTGCAGTGGCGACCGATATTGCTACCAGACAAGTATATACAACATGCATCCGTTAAAGAGCAGTTTGACGTGGCTGGAATATCTGGTCATCACATAGCTGCCACAACACTTTGCTTATTGGGACGTAATAGAGAAGCCCTTTCATTAATGAGATAGAAGTTTCATAGAAGTATTTATTAAAATTATTATAGAGGAAATCCTGCCTACTGCATTGGTTGGGAACGTAAAATTGTGTATAAAGTATAGAGAAATCTGTCTTGATAAATTGGTTATCCTTTCATGTTTCTGTTTTATTTTATTTATGTAAATAGTAACCTGAAAGCTGAATCTCCTAGGAAAGGAAGATAGATGAAACGGGGGTAAGTAGTTTTTTTTTTTTTTTTTTTTGAAAAAAGTGGAACCGAGTCTCATTTCAACAAAAATGATACTATTACCGAAGTAAAAGAAGCAAAAAAAACGAAACAAATACAGGCTCCAAGCGATTTTGATACCCAAATGTTGTATGTTGACTCTGACTAACCACAACCTATAGCAAATCTAGTAAAACCTATACAATTGCATTATTCCTGACTGACTCCTAGAATCTCTACGCCTATAGAAAAACCAACAAAACCGCTACCCCATTCTCAACTATATCTGCTTCCTTCAATTAGCTACTACCTGATTTTATTTATCAACAAAACCACTATCACTCAGTGGTACTGGTACCCAACATAGAAACCCACACAAAAACAAAAGAGCACGAATATCCCCTTATTACATCCAAGAGGCAAAAATGAAGCCCATACTAAACAAGACAGAACACTATAGTAATAAAAAAAAGCAGTGAAGTCAAACGCATCATTATTTTTTTGCTATTGCATAACATGCTCAATCAAAGTTTTGAACCCCTTCAGGCTGCTGCAATAGCCATCATAAACTCATGCATTCTCCCCAATTGCCTCATGAATTGTTGGAGCAAGCGGACTGCAACCAGACTAAAGATATATATAGTCTGCTCGTGAATTACAGAATTAGCGTATAGCTCTACGTGAATACTTCAGAAAGGGATAAAAAGGATTTAAAAAAGGAATTAAAGAATATTTTTTTAGGAGGGCAAGTGGGAGACAAAAACCGAAGGAATGATGGGTCGAAATTGCAGCTACTTCATAGATACATTTTTTAATATGAAACTTAGAACTACATAAAATTTCAAACAATATTGCAAAATAAAAGGAGGTATAAGAAGAGGGAAGAAGAAGGAATAAGGGGTCCTGTTCCTTGATGTGATCACATCCAAATAAAAAGAGTAGAATAAGAAAAAGCCATTAATTATTGTGTTTACTCCATCTTTATACTTCATACACCATCCAAACAACATAGAAGAGTAAGTCCTCTTGTTCCTTCTTCACTCTTCTTTGTTCCTTCTTCTCTCTTTTTTCTATTCCCTTCTTATTCTCTCATGCAACCAAACGCACCTAAAGTAAGTTATAACTGACCCTGTAGGATTGAATTATAATTTTTAGAAAAACGTAACTATGATGTATGTGATCAGTTTGGACTGAGTTGCGATTTTAAATGCATACATGCTATTTGAATCAGATTAGTGATCTTTAGGATCCGTAAAATTAACTTTTATTTCACTTTATTTTTATTTTTCGTAAAATATATACCGGTGCGTTGCACTTTCTTTATTTTAAACAGCTGTAACCTAAACCTATGAATATGATTGATTGCATTATTGAATTCTCCGATTTAAGGTCCTTGTCAAGTTGGGCCCAATTTTAGCTTTAAGCCTGGTCTGTTAGTGAAGCTTCTCATTCGGCCTAATTATAAAAAATGAGATAATAACATCTTCGTCGATTTATGAATTATGATTTATAGGCCGCCTCTTATGATGGATTATTCTGTAGCAGCTGTAAACACAAAACTTTCTACTATTGCAGAGATTTGTTACACGATTAGCTCCAATTTCGTTGTTACAGAAACAGTTAGAACTCCGAGCTCAAAGCTCCTTCAAGCAGATACTCCGACGAACACTGACACAGTGGAAGGAAAGGAAATACAAAAAAAAAAGAGAGAGAAAAAGAGATGGTGTTACAGCTGGTAATGGCGCCGAACTGGTGTGGTTGCGGTGTCGCATCGGCCAATTCAACGAAAATTTCAACCAATGCTTTTAAAATGAGTTCCAATCGCTTCAACTTCTCAAAACCTTATCCGGTATCTCAGACAAACACTTTGCCTCCATTTTTATATTTTGTTGTTTATTTATTCACTTTATTTTCTCTATCTTTTTTTTTTTTCCTGTCATTGAAAGTAAGGATTAATTAGTTCTTTCCAGTGTTTTATTTAATTTGCCTGTATATATATACTTGAATATCAAATAATTACCAGATAAAATAAGCTCAGTTGTTATTTGTTTTTGGTTATTGGTTATACTTTTTAACAATGGTTCTGGTCATTCTTTTGTACCTTTAGTTCACTGTCTACTAAGTGCTCGATGAAATGCCTCTACTAAAACCAGCTAATTGTACAAAGTCAATAGAAAAATTTCTTCTTTTGTCCAATTCTTACTTGCATTGAGCTAACTCCAGATTCTTCTTTTCTTTTTCTCCCAGGGAAGGGCATATAGAGTCACAGCTTATTATAGCCTTACCACACCTCCATACGAACTTGTGAGTTCAATGCAATTTTCTTTTTCCTTTCAATTTCTGGTCTATTATGGGGTGTATGTGACCTTGCAAATGTCATATTATAGCTTATATAATGCATCGGATATACCTTAACTATCATTATTACTGTTACATCAAAAGATTATAGGAAATGTTGGATATATCCTACAAAACATGAAAGCAATTCCCAGATCCCCTTTCTTTCCCATTTTCTTAAATGACATGCATATAATCCTTGCTAACTTTCTGTTTATCTCCACATACATATGAATGAAAGAGGCATCCGTTGGAACATTAGTAAATTGATTTACTAAATTATTTATTTGTTTGTAAAACTTGGGTTAGGATGCCTTGGAGCCATACATGAGCAAGAGAACGGTGGAGATTCACTGGGGAAAGCACCATAATGAACATGTTGAGAGACTGAACAAGCATTTGAAAACTAGTGCTTTTTATGGGCACACATTGGAGGAGATGGTTAAGGCCACATACAATAATGGCAGCCCTTTGGTCGAGTTTAATGATTCCTCTTCGGTTCGTTTTTTTTTTCTTCTTCTTCTCTTGTCTACTACTTGTGTAACATTCTTTCTGTGTGCTTATGTGTGTCATAGGGTTAAGTCGGCACACATATGTCAATTTGTACTTGTGGGTTAGTAGCTAGACATGGTTGCTCTTCTCTGTGTGTTTATTTGTGTTTTCATCGTTGCCCTTTTGTGCATTTGAAGATCTCGCTTGAACAAATGAGACAGGTTGAGGACAAAAAAAAAAAAGTGGGAGAAGCCTGTCAACTCTATAGACATTATGAAATTTTAATCTCTAAGGCTTAGGTACCTAATCAAAAGTAATTTTAAATTCAATGACCCCATTATGAAAAATAAAAATTATGACAAACTTGTTATAACTATACTTTGAAAGTGTAGGTTTGGAGCCATGATTTCTTTTGGGAGTCCATGCAACCTAACGGAGGCAGCATGCCAAAGGGAGGTGTGTTGGATCAAATTGAGAAGGATTTTGGCACCTTTACAAATTTCAAGGATGAATTTACCTTTGCGGCCCTCTCCATTTTTGGGCCGGGCTGGGTTTGGCTTTACCGTGAGTCTTATTTATATCCTAGATTAATTTAACTTTAGTTTATTAATTTAAGACTTCTGTGGTCAAGGCCAGAAAAAAACAGTACAGGTGGCTACCTGAAGTAGACCTGACCAGGAAATGGAGCCCAGTGGCATCCTTCTGAAACACCATATTGAAATAATTTTTGTTTAATATATGTTTCCTATTCTTGTTTTGGGCTATAAATCAAGGGGAAAAAGGGACCAAACATTCAATTTTCTGTTACATTTGTATCTCATGGTATGATATGGTGACAAATGAAATTCTCTATTCTTACAATGTAATTTGAGTCACTTGAAGTTTGATGTTTTTCTTATTTCAGTAAAGAAAAATGAAAGAAAGCTTGCAGTTGCTCCAACTCAAAATGCCATCTCTCCATTAGTTTGGGGTGATATTGTAAGTCAAAATGAGTAGCTCAGTCAATTTCATCACGTGTTTTATTTGTATTTTGCATTCTTCAAATAGTTTGCTAAATTTATCGTGTTTCTTTTTGTTGGTCAGCCAATCATTGGCCTGGACATGTGGGAGGTAAGAATTTATTTATTTTTTTGTGATTTATTATTTTATGTGAGATTTTGTAAATATGGCAAACACTGACACTTCCCTTTCCTTTTTCTTTTTCAGCATGCATATTATCTGGACTACAAGGTATATAAGAAAATGCTGAACCTTTTTCACTCTGTTCAAATTGGCAAATAAGGGACTTTCCCTTTTCAAACCAAGTCTTTGCTTCTACCTACTGTTGTTATAGCACTTGTTTGGTTCCTCAAAGAGTTGATTTTTTGGGAATTTTATTGATTTTAGTGATTTAATTGGCAATGAGCTTCTGACAGAGGGTTTAAAATATAGAATCAAACATATAATTTCTTCTCATGATGGCAAGTAATATGATCAAGTCCAATTATTTTTATATTTTGAGCAGGATGATAGATCTGCATATGTGAACAACTTTTTGGACCATCTAGTTTCATGGCATTCTGTCATGGTACGAATGATGCGAGCAGAGGCCTTTGTTAACCTTGGGGAACCTAAAATCCCGGTTGCTTGAAATTTTGCAAATTAGTCCAAGAACTTTTTCTGAATTGTTTAACGAGGTAAAAAGCACTTTTTCCTTCTGAACCTTGTTGAGCCACAGCTATATATTTGCTGACTGGTAGACTATTTGTCAGCCAAAGTAGGCTAGATCAGTATTTAACCAAGCGACTATTTAATGTTGTATATTATTTGGTATAAATTGATGTCATTGTTTTTAAGATTTAAATTGCAATAATAGATAAGGAACTTCTGCAGAAGCATACTGTACCTTGTAGTGTCTATTGTTTAAGCTCATTAGGTAAATAGGTCATCTTCTTATAAAAGTACAAATAGACTGTTCTTCTGTTTACATCCACAAGTTATCTTTGTTGGCTGAGTACATCTAATCACACTCTGGTATTAATTTTTTTTTCTTAGCTGAACTAATTCATTAATTTATTTGTTTCAGTTTGTAGAATAGAAGGCTGGAAATTTTGGGCATGCATGCAGACTGAGCCCCAGGTAGTTCACGGGGTTGCCTTTAAATGTATTTTCTGGTATCTGTGTTATTTTGGCGAGGATTGTATAAATTAGGTTTCTCATTGCAATTTGTTGCCCCTTGCTTGGGATCCCTAATGCAGTTTTGATACCACATTTTAGTCTGCTCAATAGGTAGTAGAGATTCAATCATGTATGCAGACAATACTTAATATAAGAGAACGAGAACGCTTCACTTTAATCGTTTTCGTTATTTGATCGTTTTACTCGACCTTTCCATCGATACAAAATCATGCTAAAAGTTATGTAAAAGTAAATTAAATACTTACGCATAACACCTTGCATTTACCTTGTGCATTTGTACTTTTTTTTTTTGCACAATATAAAGAAGCGCTCTGTTAATCATTCAGTTTTAAAATTTAGTACAAAGGATTCTCAAGTTAAGAACAGGCGGCAAAAATCTGATTATTGTTTTGTCAAATTTCTAGTGAAATAGTTTATAATGCTTCCATTGGCAGAGTAATATAGCTTATTTTATTTGAATTGGTAAAATTTATATGAGTCGAGTCATGTGCTTTAAAAAAAAAAGTAGACAAGAAACCTCGGGAAGAAAAGGGTGAACATCTCATTGACAACTGAGTACTGATAAGGCACATTGTTTTGTGTGAAATTAGAAAGTTCCTCATTTTGCAAGGTTGTTCAAATTTTGGTGAGAGTTAATCATGAGCTTTTTGAGTGATTAATTGATTGTCCTCACACAAATGGTGAGTTTGGTGGGATTATGCAACTTTTATTCTTAATTGAAAGTACTTTAATTTTTGATGGTTTAAATTTAATAGCCTCCTTTGAAATATCAATCGGGGCATTTAGATAGCATGAAAAATGAAACGCAATCAACATATGATGCTAACAATATATCAATAAACCATTTTTGGTAATTATTTTTCAAAATTATTTAACATAAAAAGTATCGTCAAAAGCATCAACCAAGCAGGCAAGGTGAACAACAGTGCGTGCGTTTGTACCAAAAAATGCGGAATTGAGGGCAACAATTTTTGTTTAAGACCACCTTTGCAATCAGTTGACGAAGATCGGATGAGAGAAGGATATGCATTACTACGGATGTAAGACCTCTTCAGCCTGAGTGGTCGAGTAAGTGAGTGAATACATTGCTGAATTAGTTGTTGGAAAACTTTAGATTATACTTTGCCAACTACCATGTTGTGGTGGAAAAAGACTAGCCCACGCCGTTGCCAACAATTTATGCTGTTGTGGTTGATTATTTTATCTCGACTATTCTGATATTGAGTTTCATTGATTTTCTCAAATATCTTAACTGACCAATTAAAGTGTACACTTGATGAGTAAATTTAACTATGAATTTATTTGATAAATTAATTTAAGGAACCGTTTGTTTTGAGGAATTTATAGAGGACCTAGCGTAATATATATATTCATTTGATCACATCATTTTTAATTATTACCTGAAAATGAAGTGCATAGATTTTATATGACTGTAATGTAATCTGTTTGCGCACAATAAATGTCAACTTTTGACTCTAAATGTGATGACAATTTCACAAGGACATTGTTACTCTCTTCTACAATAAAATATATTTTCGTATTAGTAGAATGTTGAACGATAAATGAAGTTTACATGAATATGAAGAATGAGGCATGTTCGCAATAGAACTATTATTTTATATGAGAATCTACAATTATAATTAATATGACTTGAAAGCATGCATAGCACATTTTAGAGATTACGAGATGTAAATCTGATATGATTGAATCAAGTTCGCAATCATTATTTGTATCCAAATAAATAACGGTACAACAGAACAAACGCAACAGTATATGGTCTCAATAAAAGCATGATAAACAGCACAATATGATGCTACATTATGACTTGTGAGGAAAGAAAATACAAATACAATGATGTACAAATAATAATATAGCATGAATTTTTTTTTTTCTTGTTTCTGAGTTAACCGAAGGTTAATTGCAGCAGCAACACGGGCATTCAGGACTTTTTTCTGTAAGGGCCGAAATTTATCCCGAAATATCAAAAAGGACTACGAACATTTAAAATTTTCTAAAAAGGCTAACGGTTCATGTATCTCTATGCACCCCTTTCATTTTTTAGGAAAAAAAATCAGTATGCACTGGCTAAAGCCGTGTGCACTAATTAATGTACCGACTACAATTTATAAATAGAACGTTTTTTTTTTTGGAAGCAACATACACATTACATTGACAACATAACTTTTTATACAAGATTCATAATTAAACTACCAATTATAATTAAACTTTTTGATATTTCCGGATTGTGCTCGATCGCCCCAAACGGATCTTCCTATCAAAAGTTATGCCTGTTTAAAGTTTTAATTTTCAAAAATTTTAAAAAAATTTATATTTTAATTATTTCCATATTATATATTATTTGATTATATATGGCTAACATAAAATAAAAAAAGGAGAGACTACAATGCAAAAGATAAGTTTGTGGAATTAAATAGTAAAAATACATGGTCATCGGCGAATAATTATTCAAACAAAATGATACTATACACATGTTCATAACAAAAATATGTGCAATTAAATGCATATAAAATATGTGTGATATATTTCTTATATCTATTTAATATATCTTTAATTGAAAATAAAATTTTGAGAATTTTGTAAATATGAAACATGCAGGGACCTTGTTGCAAAATATTATTTTTAATAAGTTAAATGTTGCGGCTTGAATGAAAAATATGAAAAACTAATAACACGTTTATAAAATGCGCTCGAAGGCTCCGAACGCGTTTTATAAACGGGTACGAAGATCTGACCAGCCTTTTGAGGCGTAACTGAAGCTCTCTCCTTCTTACCCGTTTATAAAACGCGTTCGAAGCCTTCGAGCGCGTTTTATAAACGCGTAGGAAGGAGAAAGACTGTACGCTTTTATAAAACACGTTCGAACTTTCTTCTTATTAAAAAAAATAATAATAATTCTTTCTATTAAAATTTTTTGCGTCTGAATTCCTATATAAAATAATTTCGGCTCAAAATGTTTGTAAATAGAGTTCATATTCTGTGCTTGACCGCTAGATACACTGAATTCCATTGGTTTTCTCAAATATCTTAACAAATCAACGTGTGTATACATCTATTTGTACAATGTTGAGCAATAAATATTGGTTCACAAATATAGGACCTCCTTTTACTGAAAAAACATGATTTTAATTATAGGTAATCTTTAGTTAATGAATTATACATAGAACTCACGGCAATATATTCGTTTGATCATATCATTTTGGTTTTCCAACTAAACATGGAGGAGCATTACTTTTATATAATTAAAATATGTTTTACAAGTCCTAATTGTTTTTTGAAGGTTGGTTTGATATTTTGCCAATTCAACAATTTTTAATTTACACGGACTAATTTTTTAACCCCCGAATGTAAATATGATGATCATGTCATAAGATTGTTGTTACTTCATTCTAAAATGAAATATTTAAATTTTCTTTGAAAACTAAAAAAATTAAAAAATATAAAGAATAAAGCTTGTGATTATTATTTGAGCCTTTTTCTTTATGGTATCATGCAATAGAACTGTTATTTTATATGAGAATCTACAACTAGAATTTGACTTCGAAGCATAGCACATTTTAGAGATTACGAGATGTAGATCAGATTGATATGATTGAATCAAGTTCGCAATGATTATTCATATCCAAACAAATAACGGTACAACAGGACAACATCAAGAGTACATAGTACCAATTAATTGAAAACACAATAAACAGTACAGTATGATGATACATTATGACATATGAGTAAAGAAAACACAAATACATTGATGTACAAATAGCGATATAGCATGAATTTCTTTTTCTTATTTCTGAGTTAATCGGAGGTTACCATTAATACATCATTAATTGCAGCAGCAACACAAGCATTCAAGGCAGCACTCGCACGTCTCAAAACAGCAGAAGCAACAACAAAGTGCAAATAAGCTGAAATTTAATAAAATAAAAAAAACGTGAATTAGCGATTTCTCATAATAAACATTATTTTTTTAATGATACTCCAGAATGTATGTCCGGATCCCAAGTGCGACATTAACCCACTTAACCTACTAATTAAGAAGTTACTAAAACAATAATGGTGAATATAATTATGGCCGATGTAGTAATATACAGGGAGTAAATTAATATTACTTTATTTTAAAAAAAAAAGTATATACTAATGCGCTTAGTTTTTTAAAGTTTTATATAATTAATCTCATATTATTCATAAATTGACTATCGTAGTCCAAAACTTGCCTCCGCGCATTACCATTGGGCTTAAAAATATTAGTAACAATGATAATAGAGAAATGCTAGACTCCAATATAAATATTGCACAGATGAGATCCGTTTAATACGATCGTTTTCATGTTTTTAAATTTTAAATGACCGATCCGAACTGTTCAATACATTCTTCATTTTGAAAACTTAAAAAAAAATCAATTTTTACAAATTTTTTGAAAATTTCACTTTTTTTTGGTATTTTAGAAAATCATTGTTATTGGACAATCCATAATTTTTATATCATGAATTTTCTAAAATATCAAAAAAGTAGTAAAAATTGAGTTATTATAAGTTTTCAATATGGAAAACATATTGAACGGTTTGGATCGATCGTTTGAAATTTGAATCGTGAGAACGATCGTATTGGACATTAGCATTTCTCACAATAATAATAATACAATAAACCTCCAACAAAAGACACAAGTAATCCAACTAACACTCACTGCTTTATGTGTAATGCGTAGATAAACTAGCAAGTGATCCAACAGCTTGACTATGGTTGCAATATTTGTTGAGATTTTGGTGACCTACTTTCCTTTTCTATTAGATTAGTTACAGAGAATACCATATCTTTGATTAAGACCTTGTACCAAAATATTAACTAGTCTACTATTTAATAGATAGACTTGAACTTTGTTTAAGATCAAGAATATTAGTTTGCTGTAATGCATACCTTCTTTCAATTATAGGCAATGTGACTTATTAAAGGATCTTGATTTGGACCCGGAGTAGTAATTGCAAGATACATGGTAACATGCATAAAGTTTAACTTAAAAAAGTTCGGCAAATTGGATCGCACCTCTAACAAGAATTAATAGTGTTTTATTTTGATATATTATTTTATATATAGACTTTAGAATAAACTATCCGTGATTTGTAATTATTTCGAAAAGTTATGAAAAAAAAATCTAGTAGCTCAGGTGGTAAGAGCACTTGGCTCTCTTCTAAGAGGTCGTTCAAGCCCGCATGCTTGCGATAGGCTTGGCGAGCCAGCGTAAAAACTCAGCCATATATACAAGAAATGACCAGGATCGCGGTGTCATTTCTAGTCTACTCCAACTTGTTTGGGATAAAAGGCTTAAGACTTTTTTATGAAGAAAAAAAATCTGACTGTTGAACTCGTCCTTGTCTGTTTTTCCATTAACAAACGATAGTCGCCATTACAAAGATGTAATGGTTTGATCTGACCATTTTTTACGGGTGCCTAGTTTAGAATGACTGTTAAACACTTAAATAACTTAAAATTACTTTAATTGTTCTCACTTGACCGCTGCGATGCTTTTTTACGCCAATTTAATATTAACAATGATATAATTAACTACTCACTATACAAGGTGCATATCAAATTAGCAATCAACACATCATGCACAAATTGCGCTGCATGAGGTACATTCAGTAACATTCCACAAGGCCGCAATGACTAGGGTGTATCTAGAATTGAATAGTTGTCAATGATTTTTTTTATTTTTTTATTATTTATTTATTTATTATTATTTTTTCTTGGGTAGAACAGTAGAACAATTGTCAATGATTAATTGATGTTTCAGAATTGCTTTATAGGGAAGTTCCTTCAGAGGCACTAGCAAGGAGGACAACTGTATACGTTATTTCTGATTCGATTATAATTAATTCGGTATGCAAAAGTATTCTGACAATCCGCATTACTTTTATTGAATTATTCTTTTTTAATTGGAAACATATTTTCAGAAATATTATTATTATTATTGAATATAGAAAATATCAGCATGCTATATGTTTCAAAATTTAATTGATGCAATCAATAATAGGAATAATGTAAGATCATTTCTATATAATAAATTAATAATGAAAGACCAATTAGAAAAATAATTTTCTTTTAGAATGAATGTATTTTTTAAAATTTTTCATATTGTTCCTGGTTAATTAAAATATTGAAATCAATTTTATACATTGGTATTGAACTATGGTGTATTGGGAAAAAAAAAACTCTAGATATTATTGATTCTCTTCATCAGTTTCTGAGAAAAAAAAAACAATGAAACCATCTAGTAATCTACAGGCAATTAATAGCGCAGCCTCTCTAATTTTATTGGGAACGAGTGACATGTTTTTGCCTCGAATTATAGCCTGCTATATAATCATTACTGACATATATAATGAGATCAAACTTTCAAAATCGACTACATAAGCTTTTATTTGTTGGCTTAGACCTCCAATTTATCTTTAAAAAAAAATATTTTATTTGTGCATTCCAAACCATCTATTGTGATTTTTTTCTAGATAAAAATGAGATCAAACATTCAATTTTTTGTAAGTCTTAAAACTTTCAATTACTGGAGTTCCGAACTTGTGATTTCCACTTAAAAAATTTAACACGCACAAGATTAAAAAAAAATACATGTTCTTAGAACAAGCTGGTTTACTAATTACATATGGTTCCGTTTGGATGATTTTTTTCCGGAATAAGGAATAAGGAATAATCACTTTTTACCAATAAATTTATTTCTAACCATCCAAACTCTTCACAAAAGTTACACACTTTCCAATAAATTTACCCCTTCCCAATAAATTTCTTCCCTTCTTCCTTCTTCCTACCTTATTCTCAACACATCCAAACGGAGCCTTATGCGCAGTTAATTTTGTAACAGAAAACTGTGCAACTAGAAAGAAGCCGAAATTATTTTATACAGGAATTCAGACCCAAAAAATTTTAATAGAAAAAATTATTTATATTTTTTTTAATAAGAAGAAAGTTCGAACGCGTTTTATAAAAGCGTACAGTCTCTCTCCTTCGTACGCGTTTATAAAACGCGCTCGAAGGCTTCGAACGCGTTTTATAAACGGGTAAGAGGAGAGAGCTTCAGTTACGCCTCAAAAGGCTGGTCAGACCTTCGTACGCGTTTATAAAACGCGTTCGGAGCCTTCGAGCGCGTTTTATAACAATAACCATAGAAAATTTATATACGGTTTATTGAAATATATATAATATTCAAATAAGAAACATTCTAGAAAAGAATTAATTTTCTTTTCTGTATTTTGTACGGATCAAGAGACGGCCTGTGCTAAATAAAAGAATATACATGCAATATAATTCCACGTGAAAGCTTTTACTTTCATATTGACAGATTTGTTAATAAATAGAATTGCTCTAATTAGAGAAACTTGACGAACGGTTGCAGCAATTAATGGTTGGGATATTAGTTGGACCATACAATTGTACTACTTAGTCGTATTCAATCCTGACAAAGAGAATCTACATATGAATTACACCTCTTCCCTTCCCGTTGGTACTTGTGTGCACGTGATCCCTCTTCAAATGGAGTAACTAAAGGGCATAATGATATACATATCCAACTTATGCACACAGAAATAACGTATCCAGTAATATAAACTGAAATTTATCATAATTAGTAAATAAAATTAAAAAAAAATACTAATAAATTTCAGTAATTAAGTCCGAAAAAAATACTATTAAATATTGCGGTTTGAATGAAAAATATGAAAAACTAATAACACGTTTATAAAACGCGCTCGAAGGTCTGACCAGCCTTTTGAGGCGTAACTGAAGCTCTCTCCTCTTACCCGTTTATAAAACGCGTTCGAAGCCTTCGAGCGCGTTTTATAAACGCGTACGAAGGAGAGAGACTGTACGCTTTTATAAAACGCGTTCGAACTTTCTTCTTATTAAAAAAAAATAAATAATTCTTTCTATTAAAATTTTTTGCGTCTGAATTCCTGTATAAAATAATTTCGGAGAAAGAAGGATAAAAAAAAAATGCGTATTAATTACCTGGCGTAGATGCAGCCTTTTTCTTCATGGCGCTTCTGCACATGTTCAAAGTATCCCATTTCCTCTACACTTGGCGCGTTATACATATTTGCCTAGTTCTTTCCCTTTCTTTTTCTTTTCAAGTCTGAGAAAGACAGAATGATCTGCCTTGTAGAGTGTTAGAGGATATTGAAGGGCTTTTATAGAGTGCCAACATATGCCAATGGAACATTTTGCATGCATGTCCCTATTTTTATTTGTTTTCGCTAATTAAGCATGTCTGGCTGCGTAACATTGATTTTTTTGTTTGTTTGTTATATATAGTACTCGATCAACGTACAGTATTATTAGCTCTTTTTCATTTGGAAGACGGCATGAGTCATGACATAAAGACAATTGACCACTGTTCTCAAGTATTTTGTTACTATATACGAAGTAATAACCGACGAGTCCGTGAGAATTAAAATTTCGTCATTACTTACCTGGCCGCTTGAATTGATATATATATATATATATATTTATTTTTTTTTGGGGGGGGGGGGGGGGGGTGTTTCTAAAGTAAATGGACTCCTAGATTGTGGGTGGCTAATCTTCTGTTAGCATATAACTAAGTTGCTATTCCAAATGCCTTTCTGGTTTTTTTTTTCATTATTTCCAGGAAATATGTCCTCTATGTCTGTGGGCAAAATTTTTATCTAGAAAGCAACTGTTATTTCAAATGGAGTGTGATCGGTGCTGATGGTACTGGTCAAATTAATTCCTTAAAAACCGATACTAATTCGTTTGCAGTATAGTTTAAGGGTCGAATCACGGGGACGGACTATTCCTTTTCTGAGTTTAAACAATTCGTATTAATCTAAATTCTTTTGATTAAATAAACAATTCGAATTTCAAACAGATCTAAACTGAAGGGCTAAATGCAGTTACAGGATTAAAATTCTAATTCCCTATAAAAAACTTGATTAATTTAAAGTTTAAATAATTAACAAATGATTAGGGGTTCAGGTTGTCTAACTTTTCCTGTCTGTCAAGGCTGGGACGGACCGTTCCATCTCTGGAACGGGCCGTCCTAACCCTGTCAGATGGTTGGAGCTGTCCGTTCTAGGCCAGGACGCCCCCTTTCGGGTGGTCCATCCTGACCTTGGGATGGGCCGTTCCAATCATCTGATGTTTGTTTTGTCATCCTACTTAATTATTTGCTGAGTGGTTTTACGTGGATTGTATCAAATCTAACCTACAGACTTGTGCTCTAACTCTCGTTCAGGTCAAGTTGTGGGGTTCTGTTTAACAAATCCTAAAAACTCCTAAATTTCAACTCTCGTTTCTTGGTTTAGATGTTTCTAACTGATTTCTGGGTCTTGGTAAACTCTCAACCTCTCGGTTTGTTGAGTAAAACTTCTAATTACTTGAAGTTTGGTTAAATCCTTTCGGATATCGCCTACCTAATTGATCTAAGTGTTTGCTTGTTATTGCAGATTGACTTTACTTTGACAATTAAACTAGGCCTTTGTTTAATGCAATAATCAGATTCAAACAGTAACAAATTGCAACAAAAAGATAGAATAAAATTGCAGAAATCATAAACGCAACTTAACTTAGCAACTAATCAAGTATTCAAACAAAACAAACAACTAAAAGAAAAATTATCGAACCATAGCCCCTAAATTAAACTACTCCATGCAAGAAAAAGCAGGTTTCATCATACAAAAACACAAAGAAAAAGGAAAAACCAAGTTACAACAAGATGTGCTCGAAAATCGTCTATCTCCTAAGCTCTGTCCTGTCTGGGGCGGCCCGTCCTGATCCTGGGGCGGTGCGTCTCAGGCTGGTGGATGGCCGTCTCAACAGGGTGGTTGCCTTGCTCCTTTCTGGCTCTTCAAACTTAACAAATTTCGACTCCCTTGATTTGGAGCCAGGACAGAGCTTATATAGGCTTCTTGGGAAGCTCCAAAACGTGGCATAGTGGCTCAGAAAGGCGGTGGAAACTGAAGAAACCGCCTCACCAAATCAGGCACTCTATATTTGGCACTCTCGAAATAGCTCTCTGGCCTGGTAGTGGACTGGGACGGCCTGGTCTGAACATGGGGCGGCCCGTCCCAGTATGGGCTGAATGCTTCGTCTGGATTTCCTATGCCTGCGTCTGCACTGAGGTGGGACGACCCGTCCTATGATTGGGGCGGCCCGTTCCAGCTTGCTGGATCTGTGCAACTTAGTCGATTTTCTCCTTTTTTCGCGCCAAAGTGTGATGAACCTGTATAAAAAACTTGCCGGGCTACGGCTGAACTTTCCTACATCTAACATTAGCACAATTTAAAGGAAAATGAGTAAAAACACAAGTAATTTGAACGAATTTAGGGGTTTATTCTGGCTGAAAATCAAGTACGGAAACCGTACATCAAAATCCCCCAAGCTTGAATATTGCTTGTCCCCAAGCAAAACTCTAGACTTAGACCTGAATTAGACCCTAATTGAGTTCAAATACCTGTGTACTAACTAGTTCAAAGAATCCTTTTAGTTTAAACTTAAGTGATTGTGACTTTAAGTTACAAGGGCATTTTCAAAAAGTTTTTCCATTAAGACCAAATTATTTTATTTTTGAGTGACTTAACTTTTTCTGAAATCAAACCAAAGATCCTCACATCACTTTGACTCTGTTTTATTTCACTAAGCATTAAATCAGTTAATTCTTCAAAGTTTTTATTCAGTTAGAAATCAAGTAGAAACGGGATCGAACCTGCTCAACTCAAATAATTCAGAATAACTCCAAGTTGTTTTGCACAGACTTACGATACTTCAAACCAGAAAATTAAATAACTTAAAAGAAAAATTATTTACAAGATACAATTCTCCTGGGGCAAGGAGGTTTTTCCCGAGGCGGAGAAGTCGGCCAGATAAGAGCGGATTTTTAGAGGATTTTTCCTCTTTATTATTATTTTTTTTATATATATACCATGAATCTCTTTCTGTTTCTTACCCATGGTTTATGGAATTCTTTTAATCCGCAAGTACCTATAGCCTCCTACAGTGTCCATGGCACTGCACCACTTTTTAGTTCCCCTTTTTATTTTGTTTTTGGTTTTTCCATTTTTTTTTTATTTATTTTTTATTTTGAAAAGAAAATTGCGAAGGTTTTTAGTTTCTGAAAATCTGTGCAAACCATCTTACAGTTATCCTTATTTTTGAGTTACTCAAATGATCTTAGGCGAACTAAATCAAGCCCTTTGCCGGCTCTATTCAATACAACCGTATAATTGCTTTTGAAATTAACTATCCAATGCTTAGCAAAATTACTCCTAAGTCAAATGAAAGTTACTATCCTTAGCTTGCCTCAAATTAGTTTAGTCAAATTCATTTTGCAAATTTTCAACAAAGTTTTTAGTTTTTCTCAGATTCTGCCCAAATTTCTCAAGTCACAAACATCAAGATTAGCTAAAATGATCCTTAGAACTATCCTAAATGCAACTTAGAATGATTTAATTATGCAAATCCTACATGTATATACAAAAACTGCCAATGCATTGTGTCTGGAACGGCCTGTTCTAACGTGGAACGACCCATTGGGGCGGACCGTCCTGATGGTGGGACGGACCGTCCCAGACACAATACTTGACTAGTTTCAATGCTCAGACAGTGTTGGAACGGGCTGTTCTAGACTGGGACGCCCTGTTGGGACGGGTCGCCCCATTGGTGGGACGGTCCGTTCCAATGTTGTCTGAAACTGGCAATATGCTATGCAGATGCTCTAAGTTATCCGTTTTTTCGATTTTTCGATCCTTTGACCCCCCCAAGCTTATCTACTGGACTGTCCCTAGTCCTAGTAGATGCAAGAAAGAAAATAAAGGAGAGAAAAATAGAAAAACGTACCTGAAACTGGCTCAGAACTGTGGTGGGTCAGGTGGCGGTGGAGCTGAAGGTCCAGGGCCAAAGATGTGATTTGCGAGGCGGCTGAGCAGATCATCGTTCCGTGCATTGCGCTCATCTTGCTGCTGCCTCCATCTCCTGTTCTCCTCCCTCTCTTCATGAAATGATGCCTGCAAGTTCCACTGAGCGGTGTGGATGTCATGCAGCATGTCAAAGTAGCGCTGGTCCGATCCCCTGCCGTATCCCGGCTGCCACTGTGGCTCAAACCCTCCATGTGGGTGTGGCGGTGAGGGGGATGGATGAATATCCTCCATACGGATCCCGCCCCAAGTGAAGTGCTCGCCCTGAACATCATCAAAGGGCTCAATGTGGGGCACCGAAGGGAAATGGGAGGGATGCTGAGACGGGTGGCTAGGGGCACCTGCTGCCTCTGCCTCTGCCGATGTACCGGCGCCTGCTGCCCTAGCAGCGGCCTCCATCTCAGCCAAACGGCGCTGCATCTCTTCTTCTTCATGGTTGATCAAACGCCCATCTCTATCAACCAGAAGCCAGGTCCTTTTGTTTTGGAGATCTATGGACCTGGTGAATGGAAGCGGGAACCGATGGCGGCTATAACAAAACTGATACTCGGATCCAACCTGGGCCACCATCCCCATCTCAACCAGCTGCCTCATGCCTAGCCGGTTTGGTCCTCCGCTTCGCCTCAGCTCATCCCAGGGCACCGTGACATCATACTGGCGGATCAAATGAGTCACGTATCCGCCTACTGTGATCTGACCCGTGCCTGCCCTGAGGTTGTTGGCCTGTTTCTCGAAATGCTTCATCATGAAGTAGGCCAGATTGAGCTTTGCCTCTCCCTTTGGGATAGAAGATCTGGTTGAGGATTGCTTGCTCACCACGGGTCAACTTGACACCCGACTCACCTTTGGCAAAGATGGTGAGAGAGAGCATCCGCTGTATGAAGCGGATAGTCGGGTGCTGGATATGTGAGGAGCGGCGGGTGTTGACTGGCTGCTTATGCTCCAAAGACAACTCTTCCCAAAGGTTATCCTCAAAGAACTCGTCAGTGATCTCCCCATTTTCAAGCCCAAAGAACCGGGCAAAGTCATTCTCGTTGCAGATCATCTTCTTTCCGTTTGCACGGAATGTCATTTGCCACAGATCATCCTTGAAAAAGAGGTCAAGGGTGCAGAGAAACTCCATAGTGAGGGCCGTATAGGCTGGAGCTCTAATCTTCCAGAATCTCGGGTGAAACCCGACAGATCTGGTGAGACGGAAGAAGTCATCACGGATGCCAAGCTGATCTAGCACCCGCAAATCAATCGCCTTGGTGCTTTGGAAGTGTTTGTTGCGGAGGTTTTTGAACCTCTGCTTGGCATCTGAGCCCTTGAGGCGGATGTGCACATCGGCAAGCTCAATTTCAGCGGGCTGGGAGGGGTAGGTTTGCGTCTCAGGGACGAGATCCTCCACCTCTTCTTCTTCGGCCTCTTCTTCTGCCTCCGCTGCTGCATTGATCTCTGCATCTGTGGCAGCGGGCTCAGGATCATGTTGAGCTTCAGGCTGGTGGGACTGAGCGGTGTCAGTAGGCTCGGTCTGATCGTCTGCCATGCCTGAGATAGACTCAAGTTCGGACCAGTAGCAGACGTATGGAGATGGCTGTCTACGCCTGACCCAACCTGCGAATGGGATTATCTGATCTGGGTCCTCTACGGTGTACTGCGACTGTGAGACAGGAGGCGGGTTGACCATGAATTCCCGCGGATCGAGCGGGTACTTGTCAAGCGGTGGAATTGGGCTGTCGTCTTTCGTGGACCACCCACCGATGCCCCTGGTAAATGATCTGGGCACAAGAATCCTCCTCTTTCCAGGCTTTCGCGGGAGATCGCGAAACAAATATTTGGAGATTTTGTCTGAAAGTCTCCCTGAACTTCTCCTCTGCATGGAACGGGTCGGTCCAGAAATGGGGCGGTCCGGTCTGTCCTGGAATGGATTGTTTTTGGTTGTTTTATGGGTTGGGGCGGACCGTCCTGATAGTGGGACGGACCGTTCTGGACTTATGAGGATGTAGAGGTCTTGGTTGGGACGGGGTGGTCTGGGAATGGGACGTGGGTTTTATGGCAGGGTTTGTAATTGGGACGGGTCGCCCCAAAGATGGAACGGTCCGTTCCAATTGAGGTTTGGGCAGAAAATTGGCTAAGTACCAGAGATGGTTTCCGATTTTTTTGATTTCGAAATTGGGACTGGTTTTTGGTACAAATTTAATGGGATTGGTTTAGGAAATGAAATGAGAGGAGGAAGGGTTTGATTTTACCGGAAAATCCAGAGGAAATGGCGGTGGAGGCGCGGCGGCAGTGGTGGAGGCGGCGGATTCCGGCGAAATCGTCGTTCTGCGACGGAATGGAGAGAGGTGAGGCTTTACGGCGACTAAGGAGAGGTGAGAGGTGTGGGTTGACAACGGATGCGATGGCGGAGACGGCGGAATTGCAGATCTGGCGGCGGTTTGCAGCGCGGCAGCGGCGGAGGGCCGCGGCAGCGAGAACAGGGCTAGAGAGGGGGAGAGTGAGTGAGAGGAGAGAGGGAGGTGGCTCCGGCGAGGCGTTGTCGGCGGCGCTTCGTCGGTTTTCGCGAGGGCAGAGAGAGGGGGTCGGGTGAGGGAGAGAAGGAGGAGAGAGGGAGATGGGTTTAAATGGGTTTGAATGGGGAGAGGGAGATGGGGTATAACTGTTGGGATAGTGGGTTAGTGGGTCGGGTTTGGTTAGTGGGTGGTTACACGCGATGAGCCACGTTTTATCAGTCATTTTTCAAAATGGGGCGGACCGTCCTAGTATTGGGGCGGGCCGTTCCATTAGGGAAGTTCACATGCTCGATTGCATGGCCGTTCCGCTCCGTCCTGGTCCAAACCTGGCCGTTCCACTGGTTGGGACGGGCCGTTCCAATATTGGGGCGGTCCGTTCCAATCAGATTTTTCTCCCCCAAGCTTGTCTTTCTCAGTCCCTCATCGATTCCTTCACGTTTCCTACCTGAAAGTAATCAATCACAAATTAAGCCAAGTATGCAGGATATTTAGCCTACTCCTAATTTTTTTTATTCTTTTATTAGTTTTTCAAATTTTTTATTTTGTTTTTAACTTTTTGACACAAAGTAAATTGAATAAACGAAAGATAAACTAAACCCTTGGGTTGCCTCCCAAGAAGCGCTTGTTTAAGGTCTCAAGCTCGACCCCTGATGTCTACGTCTCTGCGGGTGAGGGGTTAGTCAAAAGGCGCACTTCCCTTCCTTCTGTGCTAGCATTTGGATCAACGTAGATCTTGAGCCTCTGTCCGTTCACCTTGAAGGTCTCATCTCCTTCCTTGTAGATGTCAACAGCTCCAAATGGATAGACTTTCTTCACAATGTAAGGGCCTGTCCATCTAGACCGGAGTTTACCTGGAAATAGCCTTAACCTAGAATTGAACAGAAGCACCATATCACCAGCTTCAAAGGATCTCCGTTGGATATGCTTGTCATGCCAGACTTTTGTTCTCTCCTTGTAGATCCTAGCATTGTCATATGCACTTAGCCTTATTTCCTCCAGCTCGTGCAAGTCCAGAATTCTCTCCTCTCCAGCTGATTTATAATCCATGTTGAGTGCTCTAACTGCCCAGTATGCCTTGTGTTCCAATTCCACTGGCAAATGACATGCTTTTCCATAAATCAGCTTGAATGGGCTCATGCCTATAGGAGTCTTGAAAGCTGTCCTATATGCCCATAAGGCGTCATCCAATTTTAGTGCCCAATCCTTTCTTGTACTGCTCACTGTTTTCTGCAGGATATTCTTTATTTCTCGATTTGATACCTCAACTTGGCCACTAGTTTGCGGATGATAAGGGGTTGCCACCTTGTGTCTCACTCCATACTTCATTAAAAGATTCTCAAACTGTTTGTTAATGAAGTGTTTGCCCCCGTCACTAATGACTGTCCTTGGAATTCCAAACCGTGGGAATATGACCTTGGTGAAAAGCTTTTTGACTGTTGCTGAATCTGCATGCTTGCTCGGAATAGCTTCCACCCATTTGGACACGTAATCAACTGCCACAAGAATGAATTCATAGCCGCATGAAGAAGGAAACAATCCCATAAAGTCAATCCCCCAAACATCGAAGATCTCAACCTCTAGAATAGGATTCTGAGGCATCTCTTGGCGTCTCGAAATGTTGCCTGTCCGTTGACATTGATCGCAAGAAGAGATAAATTTTCTTGCGTCCTTGAAAAGCGTGGGCCAGAAAAATCCAGATTGCAGAACTTTGGCCGCGGTCTTAGACACTGAGGCATGTCCTCCGTAAGCTGAAGCGTGGCAATTGTGCAGGATTTGCTCAATTTCGCTCTCCGGTACACACCTTCTGAACATTCCATCAACTCCAAATTTCCACAGGAAAGGGTCCTCCCAGAAGTAGTATTTAGCATCGGCTATGAATCTTTTCTTCTGCTGGAAGGACATCTGATAGGGCATAACTCCGCTCGCTAAATAGTTCGCAAAGTCAGCATACCATGGAGTCGCCTGAGTTGGGACGGACCGTTTCAGATTGGGGCGGGCCGTTCCAACTGTATCGCCTGGCTCAGACATGGCCGTTCTGGCTGGGACGGCAGTCCTGACATCATCTGCTGTGGTTGGGACGGGCCGTTCCATGCTAGGGCGGTCCGTTCCAGACTGGATTGAGTACAAATGTTCGTCTGGAAATGAATCGTTGATTGGCAGTGTCTCGGATTTGATGCCTTCTGCTTTGATCCTTGATAAATGGTCAGCAACACTGTTCTCTGTACCTTTCTTGTCACGGATCTCAAGATCGAACTCCTGAAGCAAGAGAACCCACCGGATGAGTCTTGGCTTGGCGTCTTTCTTCGAGAGTAAGTACTTGAGTGCAGAATGATCGGTGTAGACTATAACCTTTGAACCGATCAGGTAGGACCTGAACTTATCTAAGGCAAAGACTACTGCAAGAAGCTCCTTTTCTGTTGTGGTGTAGTTGATTTGGGCTTCATCTAACACCTTACTTGCATAGTAGATGACATAGGGCTTCTTATCCTTTCGCTGTCCGAGTACTGCTCCAACTGCATAATCACTTGAATCACACATCAATTCGAACGGTTCATCCCAATTTGGAGGTTGCAAGATCGGGGCTGTCACTAGTGCTTTCTTCAATCTGTCAAATGCATCAACACAACTTTTATCAAAGATAAATTCTGCATCCTTCATAGTCAAGTTTGTTAAAGGCTTAGCAATCTTAGAGAAATCCTTGATGAAACGCCTGTAGAAACCGGCATGACCAAGGAAACTCCGAACATCCTTTACACAAGTTGGCTCCGTGAGCTTCTCAATCACTTCCACCTTGGCCTGATCAACTTTAATCCCTTGTTCCGAGATTATGTGGCCCAAAACGACTCCTTCTTGCACCATGAAATGGCACTTCTCCCAATTCAAGACTAGGTTAACTTCTTCACATCTCTGCAATACATTTTTCAAGTTAGCTAGACAGTGATCGAAAGATGTACCATAGACAGAAAAATCATCCATGAAAACCTCCATGTCTTTTTCTATAAAATCAGAAAATATAGCCATCATGGCTCTTTGAAATGTTGCTGGTGCATTACACAAACCAAATGGCATCCTACGGTATGCATAGGTCCCATATGGGCATGTAAAGGTCGTTTTTTCCTGGTCTAGGGGGTGAATTGGTATTTGAAAGAAACCAGAATAACCATCTAGATAGCAAAAGAAAGAATGCTTAGCCAGGCGTTCGAGTAGCTGGTCAACGAATGGCAAAGGGAAGTGGTCCTTTCGGGTGGCTGCATTCAACTTGCGATAGTCCACACACATTCTCCATCCTGTGACGATTCTTGTTTGGATCAGCTGGCCTTCGTCATTCTTTATCACGGTTGTGCTTCCCTTCTTTGGAACAACATGAATGGGACTAACCCATTTGCTGTCTGAGATGGGGTAAAAGATCCTTGCCTCTAGAAGTTTATGGATTTCTTTCCTCACAACTTCGCTCATGTTCGGGTTGAGTCTCCTTTGATGCTCCACAGTTGGCTTGGAGTCCTCTTCAAGTAGGATCCGATGGGTACAAATCGAGGGATCGATACCCTTTAGATCCTCAATCGAGTATCCGATTGCTTTCTGGTGGATTCTCAGTTCTTTTAGTAGCTTTGCTGTTTGATCTGCATCAAGATTGGCATTAACAATAACAGGAAAGGTCTGATCTGGGCCCAAGAATTCATACCTGAGATTGTCTGGCAGGGCCTTCAGTTCTGGCCTGGATTTCGCATCATCTGAATTGGGGCGGGCCGTTCCAACCTGGGGCGGTCCGCCCTGATTTTTTTCCAGGCTGAGAATTTGTTGGATTTCAGCTGGAGATCGCAGCTGCATGATGGCTTGATCTGCCTTGATCTGGGGTGGTCTGTTCTGTTCCTCTCTGGCAGCCTAGTATTCAACCATTTGGATAATTTTGTTGAATATTAGGTCTGCCTCCTCCTCTTCAGGTCTGGTCGAGAAGGAATGGTATGCCTGAACAACACGTGTGTTGAAGGATTCTTCAACAATGGCTTCCAATGATTCCACCATGAAAATTGAGTCAATATGGTCAGGCATCTTCATGGCTTTTTCTACATCAAACTCCACTTTTTCATCTCCAACCTCTAGGATCATCTTGCCGGTCTTGCAGTTGATGAATACTCCGGCTGTGGTGAGGAAAGGGCGACCAAGGATGACTGGAACATCTAAATCTTCTTCCATATCCACAACCACAAAGTCACAAGGTACAATCAAATCGCCAACTTGGACTGGCACGTCGATTGCTATTCCTAATGGCAGTCTAATTGATCCATCAGCAAGCTTCAAAGTCATGCGGGTCGGGCTCAACTCCCCCATTCCTATCTGATTATAGACTGTCTCGGGGATGAGACTAACGCTTGCTCCGGATCCAGCAAAGCTTTCTTCTCTTCTGCATTCCCGATTTTACATGGGATCGTGAACTTGCCTGGATCCTTCATTTTGACCGGCATCTTCTTCGTGATCAGGGCGCTGCATTCTCCAGTCAAGGCCATGGTCCCGCACTCCTCCAGGTTTTTCTTGTTGGAAAGGAGGTCCTTCAAGAATTTAGCATAAGACGGCATTCTGGTTAGGAGATCAGTGAAGGGAATTGAGATCTTGATCTGCCGTAAAATGTCCAGGAACTTCTCGTATGCCCTGTCCTTCCTTGCCTTGGCGAGTCTCTGCGGATATGGAACCTCAATAGCTCTGTTGGAAGGAGAGACGGCCCTCGGGACTTGCCTGCTTGTGGCAGTCGAGGTGTTTGGGGCGGTCCGTCCTAGGTTGGGGCGGTCCGTCCCATCATCTTGTTCTGCTGCTGGTGGGCTTGTTCCAATGTCTGTATCAGCGCTGGGCTGGTCCGCCTGATCAGCTTCTGCTCCGTCCTGAGGTGGGGCGGGCCGTCCCAAGATGGGGCGGTCCGTTCCAGATAGTCCTGGAGGAGAGTCTGAGGGCATTTCAGGCCCGTCGTACCTTGTTCCACTCCTCAATTGATGCGAGACGCTCTTCACATCCTCCCTAGGGTTTGGTTCAGGTTGGCTGGGGAACATACCTGGTTTGGTGAGAGCTCCGGCGCTAGATTGAGACAACCTTTCGTCGAATCTTTGAAGAAAAGCTCCCATGTCCTCCCTGATCTTCTCCAACTCCCGGTGGACTGCATGATTGAAGATTCCTTGACTCTGCATGAATTTCTCAACCATGGGCTGCGTGAGTGTCTCTTGAGGGCGTTGTTGGTTCCTTGGTGGTCCGGCTTGGCTGGGGTTAGCAGCTCCATTTGGATTTGAGTAAGAGAGGCCTGGATGGTTTCTCTTGTCGCGATAAGCATAGTTGTTGGTTGGCGGGAAAAAGGAAGGAGGGTTCATGAGTGCATTCACCTGTTCTGTCTTCTCTTCTCTCTCAACCAAGTGACATGCCTTGGCCGTATGTCCTTCTTCCTCGCAAAACTGACACTTAGCCACCGCTTCAGCTGGTTTCTTGTTGAGATTTTTGATCATGACGGTCAAAGAATCCAGCTGTGATTGCATGTGGGTATCCTTGTCCACTTCAAGAAGTCCTCCTTTCTTCTGGGCTCTAACTGACCAGTTGGTTTGAGACCTGGCCATGTTCTCAAGTAAAGCCTTCGCTTCTCTGCAACCCATCTCAAGGAATGATCCACCTGCAGTTGAATTAATATTCTGACGAGTCATATCATCCAAACCATCATAGAAACTGACAATAAGCCTATTTTCAGGAACATCATGGTGTGGACACATTCTCTGCAGGTCTTTGAATCTTTCCCATGCCTCAAACAGGTTTTCATCTGGCTCTTGTTGAAAGGTTAACAATTCCCTAACCAATTTAGTTGTTTTTACCCTAGGATAAAACCTATCTAAAAAGGCTTTGGTCAAGTTTTCCCAAGAATCAAATGGTGCATCATTGAAACTGTTAAGCCAATCCTCAGCTTTGCCCCTAAGAGAGAAAGGAAAGAGAGTTAAGCGGATTATTTCAGGATCCACGTCTTCAGGGACAAGGGTTGTGCAGTTGCGCAGGAAGCTTTGCAAATGGCGATTAGCATCCTCGTTGGGGGCTCCACCGAAAGCTGAGTCCTTGATCAAAGCAATCAAGCTCGGGTTGTAGTAAAAGTCACGGGTTCGCTCAGCCTTTGGTGGTCTAACTCCAAGTCGGACATTAGTCGCTGTTGGTGCACTGATCTCTCGGAGAGGTCGATTGGCCTCGGCTTCCCTTGCTGCTTCGAGGGCTTCTCTAAGGGCTCGCTGGACGGGAGTCTCCTCAGGTCTTCCCCCATTGCCATTCAAATGGTCTGCCATGTTTTCTTCGGGTGGTGTCAAAGGTGGTTGAGTTCTCTCTGGATTTCTGCGGTTGCGCTGGTAAAACTGGCGAAACGGTTGAACCAGAGAGCCTTCCTCCTCCTTTGTGAGTTCAGCTAAACCTGGAGCGTTGCGTCCTAAAATGGGGCGGGCCGTTCCAGATGAAGATGGGCTCGATTGTTGATTCTGTCCTCCTTCTCCTTGTTGACGAAAACTTGTATCGCGTGCGCTGCCTAGTTCCTTCTCCTTGTTAGCCAGCGTATGCGACTGCCAAATTTCAGAAACAAAAGAAAAGGGTGAAGAGAGATTGAAAGAATTTAAACTAAAACAAAAGTAAAACTTAATAAAAGGGCACCGTCCCCGGCAACGGCACCAAAATTTGATCGGTGCTGATGGTACTGGTCAAATTAATTCCTTAAAAACCGATACTAATTCGTTTGCAGTATAGTTTAAGGGTCGAATCACGGGGACGGACTATTCCTTTTCTGAGTTTAAACAATTCGTATTAATCTAAATTCTTTTGATTAAATAAACAATTCGAATTTCAAACAGATCTAAACTGAAGGGCTAAATGCAGTTACAGGATTAAAATTCTAATTCCCTATAAAAAACTTGATTAATTTAAAGTTTAAATAATTAACAAATGATTATGGGTTCAGGTTGTCTAACTTTTCCTGTCTGTCAAGGCTGGGACGGACCGTTCCATCTCTGGAACGGGCCGTCCTAACCCTGTCAGATGGTTGGAGCTGTCCGTTCTAGGCCAGGACGCCCCCTTTCGGGCGGTCCATCCTGACCTTGGGATGGGCCGTTCCAATCATCTGATGTTTGTTTTGTCATCCTACTTAATTATTTGCTGAGTGGTTTTACGTGGATTGTATCAAATCTAACCTACAGACTTGTGCTCTAACTCTCGTTCAGGTCAAGTTGTGGGGTTCTGTTTAACAAATCCTAAAAACTCCTAAATTTCAACTCTCGTTTCTTGGTTTAGATGTTTCTAACTGATTTCTGGGTCTTGGTAAACTCTCAACCTCTCGGTTTGTTGAGTAAAACTTCTAATTACTTGAAGTTTGGTTAAATTCTTTCGGATATCGCCTACCTAATTGATCTAAGTGTTTGCTTGTTATTACAGATTGACTTTACTTTGACAATTAAACTAGGCCTTTGTTTAATGCAATAATCAGATTCAAACAGTAACAAATTGCAACAAAAAGATAGAATAAAATTGCAGAAATCATAAACGCAACTTAACTTAGCAACTAATCAAGTATTCAAACAAAACAAACAACTAAAAGAAAAGTTATCGAACCATAGCCCCTAAATTAAACTACTCCATGCAAGAAAAAGCAGATTTCATCATACAAAAACACAAAGAAAAAGGAAAAACCAAGTTACAACAAGATGTGCTCGAAAATCGTCTATCTCCTAAGCTCTGTCCTGTCTGGGGCGGCCCGTCCTGATCCTGGGGCGGTGCGTCTCAGGCTGGTGGATGGCCGTCTCAACAGGGTGGTTGCCTTGCTCCTTTCTGGCTCTTCAAACTTAACAAATTTCGACTCCCTTGATTTGGAGCCAGGACAGAGCTTATATAGGCTTCTTGGGAAGCTCCAAAACGTGGCATAGTGGCTCAGAAAGGCGGTGGAAACTGAAGAAACCGCCTCACCAAATCAGGCACTCTATATTTGGCACTCTCGAAATAGCTCTCTGGCCTGGTAGTGGACTGGGACGGCCTGGTCTGAACATGGGGCGGCCCGTCCCAGTATGGGCTGAATGCTTCGTCTGGATTTCCTATGCCTGCGTCTGCACTGAGGTGGGACGACCCGTCCTATGATTGGGGCGGCCCGTTCCAGCTTGCTGGATCTGTGCAACTTAGTCGATTTTCTCCTTTTTTCGCGCCAAAGTGTGATGAACCTGTATAAAAAACTTGCCGGGCTACGGCTGAACTTTCCTACATCTAACATTAGCACAATTTAAAGGAAAATGAGTAAAAACACAAGTAATTTGAACGAATTTAGGGGCTTATTCTGGCTGAAAATCAAGTACGGAAACCGTACATCAGAGTGCATGATTTTTTTCCCATTTTAGATGAAAAATCAATGATTCAATAATTATTTTTATTAAGAGATTATCAGCTATGAGCCTATGACACATATTAAACTTAACTTTTAAAACAATAATCAAGATTATATATAAATCAAGAGTTTGATACATTCTTAGATTGGTCTTTTTACTAACGAGGTGGCATAATATTTTTTTTCCTATTTTCCTACTTTGTGTCATGATTGATATAGTTAATATGCCACCAAAATAGAAACCAGCTATTAGTTGGGAAGTTGGGAACAGGTTATCTGTATATCCATCCACCTCCACCTTCTACCTTTTCTAATTAAATTCAGATTCTCGCTTCAGCCGAACCGCTTTCTCTCGCCAGAAAAGAATGACGGTCTACATCAGTATTATATATATTTTTTTAACTTTATCACTCATCCTTATGGTTAGTCCTTTTAATAGGATTTTAACGCAAGAAAATCTTGAAAGAAGAGGATGGCCTTCTATTCAAAACTGCGTGCTTTGCAATCTGCCAGAAAAAGAAACCACCTCTCACCTTTTCCTTCATTGCCCCTTTGCAGTCTCGGTATGGCTTTTAGCAACCGGGGGAACTACACGACCAGAAAATGAAGAGGACGTAAAAAGATTCTGGATAAGGAGGAAAAGAAATTGCAACACATGGAAGGACACAGGCATCGCGGCTGTAATTTGGAACCTATGGAAGGCAAGAAATGGAATAATATTTGAAGCCAAAAACGTAAATATCTGGCAAGTTGCAGGAAGAGCTATCCAAGACTGTGCTCTCTGGGAATCATTTGGTTGAACAAGCGTTTTAGTTTCAAGTGTTATTAGGTTGTATAGGGGTTTTTATCTTGCTTCTTTTTTTTTTTTCTTTCGAGTGTTGTACATAAACCTTTGTATATATTCTTTTAATTCAATTTAATCCTGTAGGTGTGGCTTTCGCCACCCTACCTTCAAAAAAAAAAACTTTATCACTCATCTATTCATCTTATACTAGGTTCGCAATGGTAACTTTTTAATCATTTATTCTATTCATATCGTATTCGATAAGACGGATATGGATAAGATTTTATTTTCGTTAAGTTATCAGATATGAGTATGGATAGAAAAAAAATTTTCTGTTAATTTATTGGGTAAGAGTATGAGTAAGGCTATTTCGTATTCGTTAATTACCCGTATCGTTAATCTTTATCATAACCAAAAAATATAATTGTAAGATTCGATTAATATGTTAATAATAAAGTAAAATCTGAAAAATATATTTGTAAGATTCAATTGATATGTTAATAATTAAAGTAGGCAATTAAATTATAAGATTTGGTTGAAATAATACTACGTTAAATTGGAAAGTTATAATAGTAAGACTCAATTGATATGTTAATTATATATTTTTTTTCATTCACAGGCTACATTAAAAAACAAATAAACTTGTTTAGAAGATCCTTTCTTCTCGGTTGTCATTTGAGAAAATATTGTATAATTAGTAATTAGTTATGTAATTTTTTGTGACAATTAACATGAGAAGAAATAGTATGATTTTATTATATTTAAAGTATTATTCAATGTTACACTTTATTAATATATTCATCTGATAATATTTATTTATCTCTATTGTATAATATTTTTTCATTAGGTTGTTAACATTATTATCCATTTTCTACCGTTATTCTATCCTTATTGTTAATTCTTAACAGGTAAGGATAGGGTACGGATAAAATTAAATTTTAACGGGTAAGAGTAGGGTATGAGTAAAGAAAATTTTAATGAGTATGGGTATGAAAAATATCTCTACCGTATCGTACTCTACCCATTGACAATCTATCTTATACCAAACGAATGCACAATTTGCCATTTTCAATATCTGCAAATGCAATTGGTTAGTGGAGTTTAAAAGTGAGATTTGGTAAGGATGCCAAAAAAAAAAAAAAAAAAGACAGAAAGAAAGAAAGAAAAATATGATAGATTAATTCTAATGACCTAGACCGTCATTAGAATTTATAAAATATGATAGTTTAAAAGTGAGATTTGGTGAGGATGTCAAATAAATTTTGAAGTTTATTTGATACTTGATTAAGAGATTGAATAATGAACGAATCTAGTTATATGATAGATTAATTCTAATATGTTCATATTTTATGGTCTTGATCAAGTATCAAATAAACTTCAAAATTTATAAAACTCATATGAAAACACATCACTTGTTATATAGAATAAGATCAACGGTTTGGATTCAAAGTTTGAATTTTATATTAAAAAAAAAAGCAACTAAAAATTGAGTTTTGGGACATTTGGAGGCATTCAAATTGTAGGCACCAAAACCCTCCTCATATGATAAACAGATTTTGCTGATTGTTCGGACTTTTGAAAAAGGGACTAACAAATGTTTTGTCTTAATATTTGAAGAATATATATATAGATATATATAGAAAACTATTTAGATCATTGTAATATGAATCAACCAATTTAAATATATCGAGAGAATTAGTTTTAATAGTTAGGGACATTTTTTTCCTTTTTTTTGGATGAAGAATATGAATTTGAAATCCGATCGAATTTGTTATTAAAGACCTGATTCTGTCTTTATCTTAACAAAATGATACATTTAAACAAATGGCATCGCATTGCATACGAATGTAAATAAATGAACATAATTTTATATTACTTCATAATCTCATTAAATAGGAAATATTTATACATTAAATTTTTTAAAAGTATTTGTGACATTTAAGAAGAAAACCAAATTTCACTGTAACTCCGAGGTCTACTCTTTTTAGACAGAAATTATAATTGTCATCTGCAGTTTTGTCATTTCTTATCATCGTTAAACATAAAGTGAATACATAGAATAAGATAAGATAAACATATACATGATCAAAGTGAACACTTACAAACAAATAAGTATTGCCATCTCTTGTTCATATTTTTATATGCATATTCAATTTATTTTTTATTGAACTTATTTGTTTGTAAGTGGTCACTTTGATCATTATATATGTTCATCTTGTCTTTTTATATGTTCACTTTCTGTTTACCGATGGCAAATGACGGTAAAACTGCATATAACAGTAATCAATTTTTCATTTTAGACGAGCTGAGCCAATTGAAATACGGATTCGGAAGGCCCATTTCTTGTATCAGCTCAAATATATATTTTAGTTTCAGACTTTCAGGCAAACTTGTCTAATGATGTATGACGAGATGGCCCAAATGAAAATATGGATTTAGAATGCCCAGATATAGGCCCAACCAAAACACCCTTTTTCATCCTGACAGACAGTCCGGACCCACCTTTCAGTGAGAAAAGGAGCGCTTGCGATGAGCCGACATAAGTTCGGACGGGGTGTCCATCGTTCGATCTATAAATCAACGGTCCAGATGGAATATATGATATGGTAAATCGGTAAGGTTCTCCGTTAATTCCAAAAGGAAAAGGATTGTAATACAAACTTGCAAGTTGCAATTGCGTTGCTCGCCCCTTCTCTCTCTTCTCCCTCTTTTGCTCTCTCCACCTTCGATTCTATTCTATTCGATTCGATTCTCTTATATTCTCTCCTCACTTTTACGACAATTCTTTCCACAAATCGCTCTATTTTTTTAGCTTGTATAAATTTTGAAGCTGATTGAGCGTTTACGCCAGCTCCCATTTGCTCGGCGAATTAGGGTTTCTACCCCAAACCAAAAAGTAAGCTCGCTTTCGTTTCTTATTTCTTTTTGTTTATTATTTGTATTGATTTTAAGTTTTTTCCGTACTTGTACTACCTGAAATTTGAGTTTTAGTTGCTCGTTTTAACGGAAAACGTATTAGGGTTCGGACACTATAGTTTGGGGGTTAGGATGGTAATTTTAGTTAATTGGATGTCTGACTAGTTTCATGTGCCATAAAATTCTGAAAGTTGCATTAATTTGTGAAACTTGTTGTACTAGTTAGGTGGTGATGTATGCCTATTAGGGTTAGACAGAACCATAAAGGGAATTTCCCTTCATCATACAATTAGGAGTGCCTTAGAAAGTACACATATTCTCTAAGACAAACTGTTATGTCGGTTGAATAGGCCCTTTGATAGAGAACCTTTTCTGAGTAACCACATAAAACATGCCGTCTATTAACATTATGTACAACATAAAGTTTTAGAAGTATTCTTTTGTGAACAACCTCTTTTAATGTTTGTTTTATTTATCTTCTTTTATATTTGATGCTTCTCATTCTTTTCAAATATGCAGCTTTCATGACTTGAAGTGACATCTGATGACCACTTAACTTCCTAGAACACCCCCTCCTCCTCTATAGGAAAAAAAACAAGAAACAAAGTTACAAACAGCACACACAAATAGGCTAAACATTTAAAAAGGAAAAACAAAAGAGATGGAGATACAGTCATCAGGTAGGTCGATTGACACCCTAATGGAGAAGGTGCTGTGCATGAACATACTGTCCAGCGATTATTTCAAGGAGCTGTTCCGGCTTAAGACATACCACGAGGTTATAGATGAGATATACAACCAGGTGGACCATGTGGAGCCCTGGATGACTGGCAACTGCCGTGGTCCCTCTACCGCATTCTGCCTCCTCTACAAGTTCTTCACTATGAAGCTCACTGTTAAGCAGATGCATGGCCTCCTCAAGCACCCTGACTCCCCTTACATCCGAGCCGTGAGTTCCCTTCTCTTCTTTTAAATTCTCCTGAAAATTATTTACTTGATTCAGCATGTGTGCATGTTTGCCTTCAGCTGAGACTTCGCTGAGAAAATAAATAGTGTGTCAGTGGATTGTTAAATGTACACCAAAAATTAGATAGCAAGCTATTGAAGCATCAGACTGCCCACATACCAGACCAGTTAGTGTACTTTTCTTTCCTTATATTTTGGGTTTCCTGGCATTTATAACGATATACTGCAATTGAAGGCGATGGTCATTATTCCTTGTTTTACCAGTTGGCACCTAATCTGTTAGGGTCAATGCCAAGGAAAATTTGACTAAATGCCCTGACTTAGAATATGCAATCCTACGAACGCTCTTGCATTATCATCCTAGAGTATGGGGACAAAGCTTTCATAGTAATATCTGAAACATGGTCATTGTTGGTTGTCTGCTGTACAAACAGTGAGTATTTTGCAAATGCAATTAAAGATATATTTTGGTATCAAAAATATATATATTCTTTTGAAAACATCATCTATCTTATCGCAGAAATGCAGAGAACCTTCTCTTTTTTGTTATTTGCAAAAATTCCTCACTTATTGATTAATTTAAGAGTTTAACCATACCTTCTGGGGGCCGTGCTGAAGAAATACAAAGGGGGCAACCATTAGTACCATTTGACAGAATGTTCAATGAATGTCAACATAATTATAGGTGGATCAAACGATGTTAATAATTCTTCATAAGTTAGTTTTTTAATCTTTGCTGAATTTTCTTTGTGCATTTGGAACATAGTTTATGCATTTGACTCCTAACGCTGGCAGTTCTGTATATTCAGCTACCAAATTTGTTATTGTAAGTTGAATATTGTGATGATTTCTTTTACTCTTTTATTGTACAAATACAGGTTGGATTCCTCTACCTACGTTATGTGGCTGAGCCAAAAACATTGTGGGGTTGGTACGAGCCCTACATTAAGGATGATGAGGTAAATAATGTCTTTGATCCTTTTCAGTTATTTCACAGCTCATTTTCTTTTTTACTGAATTAATTTGGAATATTTATTCATCGTAGTTTGACATCTTTTTCCCATTATTTTAGGAGTTCTCTCCAGGGTCAAATGGGAAAATGACAACAATGGGAGTGTATGTGCGGGATCTTCTCCTTGGCCAGGTACAGAGGTTTTCACCTTTTCACTTATTTTCTTTCCTTCTATTTCTGTCTCTCTTTTTTTTTAACTGCATCTTATATCTTATACACTGCATATATCATATCCATGTGTTGTACATTTTACATTTCTCAATGTCTACCAGATTTTTGACTCCCTTTGATTATATTATTTTTGAGATACTTGGCATGGTGTTTCTGTTTTGGAGTTGCCATGAGAGGCGGTCGCATCTCTTTCCACAATATCTGTTAAGGTTTGTGAATGGTGTCTTCGACTAGCTAATTTCCCATGTCTTTGTGGAAAAATAATATAATTAATTTACTTGTTCAAACAATACTTCATACAACATTCTTGTTACCTCTACCAAATATGTCTAGCTCTGCGAAAGTCTTACAGAAGCTGGAAATTCTGCCCAACCTCAAGCATATATTTACCCATCCTTAAATATTACGAAAGTTAAGTAAAAAAACGGAAGAAGAAGCTGATAGACCTTAAACTCAGTGGAAAATGCTCCAGCTGACCTTCAAGATTATTAGGATGAAACCCGATCTGAAAAGAACCTTGTGGATGTATATAACCTGAATAGAGTTTTACCTGACCAAACCCGGAGATAACGTTCAATCATTTGCTTATCATCGATAGATTAAACTGAGGGTTGTAAGTTGTAACAGCCTCTGGAGGAAAGATCTCAAACCTGACTCGTACTTCCTGTTAGATCTCACACTAAAACCACAAAACCTGATACCCAGAGTGATTACAGTTTGCCTCCTAAATTTAGGTTCAGGTGTAAATATATTTTTGTGATTATGCACGTGGATATGATAAGCTCTGGAAAAAATAAATTTTATCTTTTAAAAATTCTACAGACGTACTGTTATTATTATTACTGTCATCTCTCTTGTTCAATTTTAATAAGCTATTTTGGCTTAGTACTTTTTGGATGTAATAGTACTTGGTCTCATGCATATGCAGTACTACTTTGATACACTTCTCCCCCGAGTACCCCTCCCGTTGATGCGGCAGATCACCACTAATCTTGAGAAAATGAAACTTCCGACAAAACTATCAGGTGTGACTGGTGACTCAACCCGTATGGGCGCTGATGACTCGACAGCCCGCCGGCCTCCCTCTGTCAAGGCATCTCTTTCTGTGTCTTTTGGTCAGCGGGCCCCACACCGCGCTTCCACCCGTGACTCCTCCCCAGTTCGCAAGGCAGTTGCAGACCGAGATAGAGATAGAGACAGAGACAGAGAAAGAGAAAGGAGTGTTGATAGATCTAGGGACAGAGAAAGAAGTTATGACGATAGAGATAGAGACAGGGACAGGGCTTGGGACAGAGAGAGAGAAAGAGATCGGGAAAGGGAGAGGGATAGGGATAGGGATAGGGATAGGGATAGGGATAGGAGGGACAGAGATAGAGATTACCATCGGTCAAGCAAAGAGAGGAGAGATTATGATCGAGATCGATACAGTTCGAGACGGAGCAGGAGCCCAAGACGGGACTCACATGAAAGGCACAGGGATAGCCCATTTAGAGGAGAGAAGAAGGAGACAGTATCGAATAATTTGCAAAAGCTGAAGGATTTGTATGGAGATGCGAGTCAGCCGAAAAACGACAATGGTGCTGGGTCAGAGGGGGTTAGAAAAGGTACTGGCACTGAAGAGGTAATTAGGTTGGGGGGTTCTTCAAGTTGGAGGTGAAGGGAGATAAACAAGTTTCAATTCATTTTAAAAATTTACAGACTTTTTTATTTTAATCAGTGTTGTACTAAAAGTATGAGGCTGCTTACGGGAATTGTGCTTAATTTAAAATTGGATATCTATTCTTAGAGAATGTCTGAATTATTTAGTTCAATCAAGTGTTGTATGAATGATGTTTTATGAACTATGTTAGTTACACCACCGCCACCGCTTAAGATTCAGACAAAATTCTTATTGCTTTCACTATTTAAATTGTTTTGTGTTTAATTGATTTATTAACATTTCTTTTACTTAATCCAGGTGAGTGTTGACTTTCACATATTTATTATTTAATCTCTCTTGGAGGAGTGACACCAAACTATTTGGGATTCTGTTTTAGAACTTTCACTAGCTGAGTAATTTAAAAAACAAAAACCTCTTTTCTTGTAATTATTGGGCCCTAAGAAATTCCAATGACATTAAGCTTGCATAAGCTCAATTTGGAGTCTGTTGCTGTAATAAAAGCACATCTGCAGCACTAAGACATTAATGTTATTGTCATTAATAGCATGCAAGGATCGTTTTCATTGTGATATGTTCATACAATGGAATATTTCTCCTAAAATGAAATGACACGACAACTATGGGATGCCACTTGTGTTTTGTGATTGCCCCAACCATGAAAATAAATCAAGACGAGCGTATCACAATCAACTTGGCGGTTTCAACATAGGTTCAACGTTGTATTTCTTATTTTTTTTTTCCCTCCTCTGAAAGTAAACTTCTAAGTAGAAAAAGAAAAGTATTTATAAAGAGACAGTTGGCATTGTTTGCTGTCTATACATCCACCCACATATCTTGTGGGGCATTTTTGTTAGCTTTAAATAACAATAACATGATCTGGCCTAACTGCACGTAAGATATACATGCATGGGACCTATCAGTGGGCCTAATTCCAGTTGGCCTGCTAAACCTACCAGCAAAAAATAAATTTATATATTTGTGTAAATAAAAATACCTTAAACCACCAACATGGCAACATCTACACTAGTACCTATATTGATTTTTTAAGTTTCTTTGGGAAATTATTATTGCCCTCCAAAACAGGCGTCGCCAGTTAAACATTTCTTTCAATGATTTAGGTTTTCCCAAGTTTAAGCCAGTTTTTATCATTTTCTTTTTGTCGTACCAATGAATAAATTTATTTGCCTTCAACAAAAAAATAATAAAAAAATTCCGGTTATTGTTCTCATCTGGGTGACAACAATGTTTCCCAACAAGTGAATTATAAAATAATTTCCAAGAACTGACCAAACATTTAGTGTTGCATTTCAGTCCAACCTGTTTTATACATCTATTTGGTGCAGCTTCTAGAGAAGCAATTATGAGGCACTAAATGTGTACTTGGCCACACGGAAAAGTGTATGCATTAACTAACAGTCTGACACAGTACACAGGTAAGGTCTTGATGTGGTTCACTCTTTATGGTGGCAGTGCACTTTTTAAATCGAACAGCTCAGAGTTAGGTCCCTTGGCTCTTTCCAATTTACACCCAAGAGAAAACAATTGATTTCTTCTTTCAATAAGCAACGAAAAGCTAGCCCTTCTTCTCCCTCTGCACCTCGGAGTCACATCTCTGCTGACCTTTTAATTCAGCAGAGAGCAGACGTATAATCCGAACCTTCCAATCAATAATAGATGCCCTGTGATTAATATACCATGTCCGTCGATATTCATACTGCCCGTCGAGATTAGATCAGACGACTCGAATCAAAAGTCTGCCAGAGGATACTGGTCCATTCTGCACCTCACCATAAAAGCAAAGCAATGATAACGAATAAATGCTATGCTCTGTTCTTAGAACTAACGTCAATTACATCAGCGCATCACCAATGCGGCAATGTTTCACTAGCATGCCTAATTTGACCTCTCGTAATTCCACTGCCTTTTCTCTATGAATACAGATTACTTTTCATGCAATTAATTTTGATCTTTCATGAACTAGTTCAAGTTTATTTACCCATTTTCTATTCATCTAATTTAATCATGTTTAGTTTCTCATCAGACAACCCTCTATATATAAAAAGTATATCTCAGTTTACACTTTCCAGGGCAACTCAAAATTCAACAAAGAATATTTAAGACCTAAAACAAATTTTGGAATAGTGAACTCATATTCAAAGCCCGAATAATTACACCTTCAATACTATCCATTTCCTGGAACATAACATTTCCGATGGATCGTAATGAAATCATAACAGAAGAAAAAAAAATGGAAAAAAATAGTAGATTAGACCCATAAATCATATGCCAACCACATCCCCCTACCCAGACTATTATACAAAGGAGAAACAAAAATAATTATCATTGAACCGGTCTCTCTCTAACCCTGCTGCGATTTCCCTTCAAACCAGAAAATTTTGAAATTCCAAAATTAGAATTCAGATTTCGTCTGAAACCTCTGGTTCTAAATTAATTTCATTTTTAAGCATTCTGGCCTGAAAAGGCACCTGCATTTCCTTCCTCTTGAATCCATTTTGGCCTCCATTCAGTCCATCCTTTCACAATCTCAGACCCACTCTCCAACTGGAGAAGGTGCTCGCACATGACCCCATTTTCTCCAGTACAATCAACACTGGAGGACACAGTTGTCAGGGACTGAAGCACACTGTCCCTGCCACATTCCTTCCTGTACTCCAGTGTCATGCTTGCCAGCTCGTGTTTTTCTAAAATTGAAATTGGAGCACTCTGAAAAAAGTAAAGAAAGAAATTATAAAGAACAAGAAATAAAGGCAAACTTGATAGCAAAGAAGATTAATTAAAATAATGGCTAAGACTTTTAGTGGCATTTAAGAACTCTTGACACACAGTAGCTGCTTTTCAGGGATCATTTGTAAATTTCACAAGGGCATAGGTGTAAACAAGACCCAAAAAGCAATATTGTAGTTTCAAAGTAAATCTAAATACAAGTATAACCAAGGATAGGACACCTGAACTAACCAAGCATACATGTGACATATGCCAAATTAATAAAACATATAGTTATACCGAGCTTGGTGTGTACTAGGACCTAACACTTGGAAAGTAGCTCAACTAAGCTAACTATACCAATTTATTAAATGAATCTGAAGAAACTACTTGTAAAGATAATATCATTTTTGAAATAGCACCTCTAGAATCCAGCCAATGTACTTCACATTGTTCACATGCTGGTTGACATCCAGATCACCCCATCTTGGCTGTTACAAAATAACATCCAGCAAATATTGTAAATGATTCATTTACACTATTTGAACTTAACAAACTTATACTCAGTATCTCACTGAAGGTCAATTTTTTAACTTAATAATATATTTATTCAACGAAAATTAGACAAGTGAAGCCAGGGTCCATAATGCAAGTATACAATATCGATTATCATTCAGCAAACAAGAAAAACTTACAGTTAGTCCCTTTCTGACAAAGCGCTCCGAGGAATCCTTTTTCTCAGACTTGGGGAGCTTTTTGGCATCCTCTGCACGTATAGCAACACGGTCAATGAAATAAGGCCCAATTTCAGCCCGTACCTCTTCTGGCATCTTTGCTAGCCTTCTCGTTTCTTTGTTCATCATCACCCATACACTAAATAAGCAAAAACCAAAAACAACAAATAAATTCAAACACCAAAGTGAGAACTTATGAAGGCCTACAGGCAATTGTGTGAGGTTTGACCATAGTTTAGTGTATCTAGTTGATTCTCACATTTTTGACTTGATTGGTTCTTAATTGAACAATGAAGGGTCAATGCAGACAGAGTTGAAAATAGAGGTAACACAAAGGGGCTTATGTGCAAAAGATGTACAGTACCTAGTAGCTCTCAAGATTGTACGGCCAGATTTATTATCGCGCACATGCCAATCCCTTCTCATGCCATTTTTTCCTGATGCACCAACCCATGTATCCACTTCTACAACATCACCCCTAAAATCCAAAGAAATATTTAAATAAGAAAACCAAGGCAATCAACAGGCAACATAAAAAGTTGTTGACAGCAGTGCTAATTCCAAATGGGGTTGATAGAGTTGGCTGGAACAAACACAGAGGTATCGCATAATGCAAATTGATTTTCATTCTGTATTTGACTTAGACAAGAAATTGAAATTCAAGTAAGATATATAGCCAAAAGAAAACAAAAATGAGTAGGTATGTGTATGTACCAAGAAGGGTAGTGTTCAACAAGGAGTTGGATTCTGCTAACAACCCAGATCAGGTTTCTCTTACTCATCTCGGGAGTAGCACCAAAACCATCACCTAGCAACCCTGCAATCTTCACATGATTAAGCGCTGTCTCCTATTAAAAAGAAATAACATAAAATTGAATTAGAGAGACCATATAGTACAGATTAGTTTCTTTTATGTGCTTAAATACTCCTCAATATAACAAATTGTTTTATATGTTGAAGTAATTATGTACTTTATGTTGCGATATCAGATGTATCCTCTAATCTGCTAATGCCTTAGATAAAATCTTAAGGATGTAAAAACAATGTGATGCAAAGTGTGATAATATTATATAATTAATTTTCTTTTATTGGATTCTTTTAGTTCATTTCTATATCTTACTCTATGCCTATATGACAAAATTCACAAGAATAATATAATTTATATTTCAAAGTAAATGCTAATTGCCAATAGACAATCATATGCTTTTATAACCGAAACTCAAAGAGACAAGAATATCTAGGAACTACAACAAGCTATGCACCAATCTCATAATCTGTACGGTACCATTCTATCTGTGTACCTGCAAATGGTTCATGAGGGTCTCAATAGAAGCAGTACGATCTGCACCAATCTCATATGACCTTATAGGGAAGGTCTGTCTGAAGACTGACCCATCTTGAATCATGCGTCCAAATGCAAATGCATCTGCTAGCATATCAGGTCTCTTTGGTTTCCAATCTGTCAATGTCAATTGCTTCTCCGCAGCCAGAAAAATATAAGTTATAGCTGCCAACAGGATGCTCCAGTCTGGTAGCTGATTATAGATCTTGGAAGGTGCCGTCTGAAATGGAGAGGAATATTTCTTTTGTGGTTCTTCTTCCTCCAAGAGGGGATTTCCAAAAGGGACTTTTAGGCCAGGGTTGACACCATTTATTTTGGGGATGGTCTGCGCTTGAGTTTTTATGGATGCTTTATTATCTACTTTGTTGGGTTTTGGCACTGCATTGAGAGATATTGCTTCAGGTTTCTCCGGAAATGGGTTTTTGGTGGGTTTGGTTGGGGTGTTTGTTTTGGGGAAGAAACCTGCGGCGGCAAAAGAGGCTGCCATGGTCTGAAATTGCTTAGGATTCCCGTGCAAATGGAAATGAGGAATTGAAATCTGAAGAAAAGGAAAGAAGGCTTGATGAGCTGTCACGGGAATAGATTCAATGCCAGCTCCACCAATTAAAAGCACAGACAAAAGTCTGACCTAAAAAAGATAGAGAATAGATCATTAAATGGTATAATTTTAGCATGTATGCAGTTAGTTCATATAATGTATGTAGAAATCAAACTATCCAAGTTTAGATATTGCATGCATGACCCTGAACTGAAATGTTGAAATCTTACGGCGTTGATACATAAACTGCTTAATTTAGAAAGGCAACCAAGAGAAAATTTGTTGAATTAAAAAAATGTGATAAATTGCAACTAAGAAGTACTACTTTTAACTACCGGGACCAACATAAACTAAGGATGCAAAAGAATCAAATAGTAAAAAATGCTGAGAAACAATTAATATACACTTGGGATTGCCACAAGACTTGGCAATATCAGGATAATAGCACCAAGAGAAGCAACTGTTAGGTAAAATTAACCAAAATAAATGCTGGATCTAATAATCTGCATTCAATGATGGAAATGAGGCAGATCTTTGAAAGCACGAGAAATTAACCTATCCAAATAAAGCTTCATCTACACTGCACAACAAGCTAGACTGACTCAATAGGAAAAAGTATCGTTCCCTCTTCTGTTCTTCTTATGAACAAATGGGAATAAAAAAATGCACAGATTTGTTTCCCAAAAATGAAGAGTTGAATTGACATTTTAAAATGTAGCAAATTGGAAAGATGAAAAACCCAAAACATGCATACCTACTGATCATGAACTTGAAAGCTTCCCATTGTTGTACAAATAAAGATTAATAGATGCAATGTTATTTCATTATGTCTTCCTTCATGAACATGAAAAAGAAATAGTTGAATAACACAAAACAGTGATTGGCATTGCACAACCAAACTTAGTATATCGACATAAATAAAACCCACCCTGCCACCAATTAGAAAAAAATAAATAAATAAATTGGAAATACCAGGGGCTGTAAACCAAATAAAATCCCGATCTCAGGAGAACACTTATTAATCAATGCATTAAAGAATGCAGAGAAAAACAACTGGGCCAACTGTCGATGCCTTAATTACGAGGCTAAAAGAAATTTAAAAAACAATAAAAAGGAAGCACCTGGTTACAAATCAAATCAAAGACCCCAAATAGACGAAATGCAATCCAGATCTAGTGACAAATCATACAATGCGGGAGAAATGCGAGGAAAGAGAGATTTGGTAGCGAACCTTATCTGTCTAATCCAGTCGGAGTCGGGTTTAATTTACTCTTTTTCTCTTCGCCTTTCTAGACTCCAGAGAGAGAGAGAGAGAGAGAGAGAGAGAGAGGTACCAAGTACAACTGGAAATTGTTTTTTTTTTAAGGCAAAAGAGGTGAAGAGAAATGGTGTATTTATATAAGCAAGTTTTCAATTTCTATACATCTCATCTCTATTCCCTAGCGTAGCGACGAGCCGACGAGGGTGCGAGTTTTGTGAGAGTTAGAGTTGAAATGACGCTTCTACCCTCCGTGTCTTTACAGATTGTTTGTATCCTATGTTATATGACCATTACAGTTGTATATTTCTGACTTTCTGTGCCCAATATTGGTTACCGTTCAAATATATTTGATCTTACTATTAGATTATAGCGAAGAGGGAATGCTGTGACTGATTTATCCATCAAATTGATGATAAATTGCATTTAGATTTAAATTTTAGTACACGTTCAGACATTGTAGCAACTCAATAACTGATTCATGTAAATTTAACAAAAATTCTATAGATACTATTTCTATAGAGTAATCATTCATGCGGCATGCGATATGTAGTATTAAACTTTAAGTCCACATACAATTACAAATTTTCGATCTAATTAGTGCAATGTCAAAGAATGTGCACTAAAAATAAAGAGAGAGAGCTAATGACAATGGTCATTGCCACCAAACAATGCAATTTTTTATTTTTTTTACTTTTACTCAAATTTATAAATTTTTACCATTAATAATTTTTGTATCATTTGAACTATATGAATATCAAAATTTTAGGATTTCGACTCAACTTCGATAGCTGTCAAAAAATATATAGCGAAATAAAGTTAAAATTATGTGAATTTCGTGTGCGCACAGTATGGCCCTGATCAAAATTCCATTTTTTAACATGGGATTTCATTTCATTGGAAAATTCTTGATCAAAATGAACGGATTTGGTGTCATTTGGTTGGAATTCCTATGTAATTAAATTCATTGAAATCATACGAAATCAATTGAATTGAAATGAAACGAAATGAAATCCCGTGAATAAATTATTTTGATCAGGGCCTATAAGATATTCAATTAACATACTTTGTTGTTTAAGAATGCAAAACATAGTTAGTTGAAATTTAATCTCATTGGTAACTTCTTGGAATCCTCCTCTAAAAAAAATGCTATTTTCATAACTTCACTTTTGATAATTATGCCAAGTAAAACCTAATTATAACATATAAAAAAAATATGATTATTATTATTGATTTGTTCTATCACTGATAATTAAGTGCAATTCATAGTGTGGAACTGTGGATACACAAGATACTTGTTTTATACAATATATATGAGTCGTTTCGTAAACAAGGTATTTGTTTTCAGAAATGATAACTGCAATCTACAGTTTTGCCATTGCTTGAACAAAGTGAATATATAAAACAGACAAAATGAACACATATAAACAAATAAGTTGAATATGCATAAAAAATGAACAACAATACAAAAAAAATAAAAATCTAACTTATAATTGAATAAAGTGAACAAATACAAATGCGAAAATACGGGATGGCCCTTAGAGAGACGGTAGATAATAATTTCCATTTTGTTTTATACAATATATATGAGTTGTTTGGTAGCACAACAATCGTATCGTTAGTGTGATATATAATAGAGTTTTCCATAGTAGAAAGGTGGGAAAATACTAGTTATAATAACTGGTAGTATATTTTTTACAACTGTTGTACTAAACGTCTCTAGGTTTGTCGATTGCAAAACAATATCATTTGGCATTTAACAATCTTCTTTGAGTTTTATAGGAAGAATATACAATTTATGAGGACTTGGATAAAAGCTTTAATGAAGATCAAGATCAAGTCATTAGAGAGCTTGTAGGCTAGTTTAGACTAGGATAGAAGGTATACTTTAGTCCTTGTTTATCCTTAAAATGGTCTAGATAGCGAAAAGCTCAATAAACCAGCAAAATCCTGTTTTCTGTGACCTAGCGTCGTACAACGCTAGATAGAGTTACACAACGCTAGAACAGCTAAATTCATACTTTTGTGAATCAACGTTGCACAACGCTATATAGAGTTAGGCAACGCTGAGTCACAACGTTGTACAACGCTCAGTAGAGTTGTACAACGCTACAGTTAAAAACTTGGAAAATTTCCTGAGTACCATCGTGCAACGCCATATAGCGTTGCACAACGCCACAAAAATCCCAAGTTAGCTGTGCTGTTTTTACATGCAAAGTCTCTGGAGACGTTAGCCAACGTCTTTCAGCGTTGGGTAACGTTAGCGTTGTGTGACGGCATATAGAGTTGTACAACGCTCTGTTGAATCTGTCAGAGTTGTTCCTTTTGTCTCCCTTTAGCGTTGTGTAACGCCATTCAGTGGCAAGCAACGCTCTGACAATTTCCAACGGAATTGTCGGAGCTTTCCTTTGGTTTTACACTCCTGCGTTGTGCGACGGCATATAGCGTTGCACAACGCTCTGACAGACCAACGGCTAAATTAAAGAGCTGTTAGAATTTGCAACGGTCATATTCCAGCGTTGTATAACGCTATTCAGCGTTGTACAACGCTGTGGCCTGTTTTTGCTGGGGAACTGCTCATTTCGAGCCCTATATATATCCACCCCTTGTTCTCTCTCAATGTGTGGCTTCACTTTGCAAAATTAGACCAGAATTGAGCCTTTGAGCACAGGGATACTCTCCCACTTGAGCTTTTCATAGCTAGACCATCTTGAGAGATTTAGTAGCCTCAAACACCACCGCCCCGACATTGTCGCTAGGTGTAGGTTGGAATAGGTTGAGAGCTCTTCTCCTTTGAGGCCGTTGTGCCATTCGAGTTAGGCCGATCCGCCTCGAGTGTCCTTGTGACGAGGTGATTCAGTTCGAAGTTGTAGTCCCGTTCGTGTTGGAATTGAACGGAGCGCGCCCTTTCGTGGTAGCGGAACTCCCGGAGACGTACGACTAAGGCTAGCATTTCCTAGCGGGTCGGAACTCCGTAATCATACCGAGTGTTCAATTTCTCTCTCTCTTTTTCTCTTTATTATCTTGCTATACTTGAATTGCTTGTGTGCTTGCTTGTATTGGGTATCAATTGAATTGTGTTAGGGTAGTTCATACCAAACCGGTCTAAAACCTTAATCGCTTCCGCTAAACCTTGGTTAAGCCGCCTCCATTAGGGACAACAAAGTGGTATCAGAGCGGGAACCTCGATTAAGCTATTCTTAATCTCGGTTTTCGGTCATGGCGGCTCGTTTTGTAGAGAGACCGGATAAATTAGGCCAAATTTGTAGAAATTTCTCTTTTTGGAAGAGATGCATGGTGAACTACCTCAATATCTTAGGATATTGGCATGTGGTAGAAAATCGGTATACCCCCGAACTTAAACCAAATTCGGTAGAATTGACCAAGAAGTCCCGTGATAACCGAATGGATAATGATTGTGCGGTTAATGCCATATTAGCCTCGGTCCATGAATCAATTGGTGTGACCCTTAGTCGTTTTGATCTAGCACACGATATGTGGATGGCTCTCCTCACCCGTTATGAGGGAAATTCTCAAATTAGGCATTCTAAATTGTATGAGTTGTACTCTCAATTTGAGAATTTCCACATAAAGGATGGTGAATCCATTGAGGATATGTACACTCGTCTTGTACAACTCCAAAATGAATTCACCGAAGGAGGTGAGCCCCTAACAAATGGCAAGATTGTAGGGAAGATGATGCGGGCTATGAGTGGACGGCACGAATGGGATGCTCACATCACGTCGCTTGAGACCATTATCCGGATGGACCATGCGTACACCCCGGAACAAATGTACACCGAGCTTCGATGTGTTGAGGAGAAGCTCAAGCAACTCGCCAAACTAGAGCCTCATCCAAGAACCTTAGCCATGACCTCCACAAGCAATCCCGCCTCCACATCATCATCTCGATCCTCTCATCGCCGATACCCACATCAAACACCATTAAACCTCTACGAGCTTGATGAGACAAAGCAAGAGGTGGTGATTGAGAAGATGTTTCGTGGGTTGCTCAAGCATGAGAAGAAATTCAACAATGAGAGGTTAGCCAATGATGAACGGGAGTTGTGTTTTGTGTGCAATAAAGAGGGGCATTCAATGCACAAGTGTCACAAGCTTTTCCCTCAAGTGCAAACCGACAAGCCAAAGCCTAAGCACAAGAAGGAAAAGAAGAAGGCTCAAGCCATGCATGCCTTGTGGGATGTTGAATCCGAAACAAGCTCATCCGATTCGGATTCTCATGAGGTGTATGCTTTGGTGGCAAATGTGGAAGAGGTGGTATTTTCAACGGATGATGTGGAGGATGACTTCGTGAAGGACATCCTCAATGAGTTCAATCAAGGGACAAGATTTGTTCATCCGCTACTTCAAGCGCATAAGGCAACGCCACCTCCATCTCCACCACCTTCGCCAAAGGCATGCTCTCCAAAGGTATATCTCCCTCTCAATGAATCTCTTAGTAGTAGTGATAGTGAGAGTGAAGATGAACCAACTAGTTCAACTCCATGTGTTGATTGTGATAGGTTGAACTCTATTCTTGATGCTACCAATGATGCCTTGGTTAGGAAAGCCGATACCATAGAAACTTTAAAAACCAAGGTAGATGAGCTTACTTCTAAGATGGGTGAGTATGAGGCTAAAATTAAGGAGCTTGAAAAACAACTTGAAAAATCGATTTTCGCTCAAGCTCCTAAAACGGATTTGAAAAACCTTTTCAAAGGTCAAAAGCCTCATGACAAGTCCGATCTTGGTTACCAAAAGCCTTATCAAACCAAGAAAAAGAACTTGTCATACAAAAATGGGAAACAAGTTGCACAAAACACACAATTTTAAAAATCTAGGAATTCTCGTGGTCATGCACATATGTACCAAAGGAAACCTAGAAATACTAGAGTGCAAAACGAAAAGAATTTGCAAAATCAAGAAAAGAAGGTTTTTGTTCCAAAGGCGTCCAATAAAATTTATTTTAGAGGACCCGATGGATGGTTTTATGAATTTAAAGAGCAACACTCTTTTCAAAACCACAAAGCTCAATCCAATGGGCATAAAAAGAATGTTTCCCAAAATTTCCAAAAGGATCGCAAAAAGGATTTTCGAGAACACCCGGAGGGGGAGAGGGAGACCAAGATTGACATGGGAAGAAGCGGTGAAAAGAGACCTTAAAGAATGGAAAGTCTCCAAGGAGTTGGCGATCGATAGGAGCGCTTGGAAGTTAGCAATTCATGTACCGGAGCCATGACGTAGGAACTTAGGGGTAGGAGCGATGCCATAGGTTTGTAGGTCACTCTATTAGGTCACGGTCGAGGTCTAGGTTTCTACTATTACTATTATTATTAGAGGTATTATTATTAGTATGGCTAGTCTTACTATTAGTATTTTTATGTTTTGTATATTTTTTTATTATTATTATTATTATTTTTTCTTGTTCTTGGATGTGTTCTCTTGTTGGGTTTCTTTCTAGCCTACCCCAACTTGTTTGGGACAAAAGGCTTAGTTGTTGTTGTTGTTGTTGTTGATCGCAAAAAGGATTTTAATGCCTCATCCAATGATCCTAAGAAGAAGGCCGAATACCTTAGAGCCCATTACTATTCTCATTTTGTCAAGGGTTCTACCATGCCTAAGCCAACCAATGCATATTGCAACTATTGTTGTCAAAATGGTCATATCTCGTTGGAATGCAAACTTAGGAAACCAAATGGTGAGTCCAAAGGTAAGTGGGTTCCAAAAGCTTGTACCTCTAGTGGTACAACTAGTGGTATAGTAACCAATGTGGCCTAAATACCAAGTTAACCCCCGGTCTTATAAGCCAAATCTTTAGGGGGAGCCTCTTTATTTCTATCTTATTTTTGTTTGAGAGGTTAAATTTGGTCACACTACTTTGTGTAGTGCTCTAAATTGGTTCTCCAATTCCTTTTCTCCAAAATTAAGGGGGAGCCATAAATTTAGGGGGAGCTTGCTACAATTTTCACTTTTTGTCGATTTACAAAAAGGGGGAGAATTGTAGTAAAGCTTGTGAAATGCCAAAATTTAATCGCTTTACTAATGATATTGTTTTGCAAATCGTCAAAAGGGGAGATTGTTGTACTAAACGTCTCTAGGTTTGTCGATTGCAAAACAATATCATTTGGCATTTAACAATCTTCTTTGAGTTTTATAGGAAGAATATACAATTGATGAGGACTTGGATAAAAGCTTTAATGAAGATCAAGATCAAGTCATTAGAGAGCTTGTAGGCTAGTTTAGACTAGGATAGAAGGTATACTTTAGTCCTTGTTTATCCTTAAAATGGTCTAGATAGCGAAAAGCTCAATAAACCAGCAAAATCCTGTTTTCTGTGACCTAGCGTCGTACAACGCTAGATAGAGTTACACAACGCTAGAACAGCTAAATTCATACTTTTGTGAATCAACGTTGCACAACGCTATATAGAGTTAGGCAACGCTGAGTCACAACGTTGTACAACGCTCAGTAGAACGCTACAGTTAAAAACTTGGAAATTTTCCTGAGTATCATCGTGCAACGCCATATAGCGTTGCACAACGCCACAAAAATCCCAAGTTAGCTGTGCTGTTTTTACATGCAAAGTCTCTGGAGACGTTAGCCAACGTCTTTCAGCGTTGGGTAACGTTAGCGTTGTGTGACGGCATATAGAGTTGTACAACGCTCTGTTGAATCTGTCAGAGTTGTTCCTTTTGTCTCCCTTTAGCGTTGTGTAACGCCATTCAGTGGCAAGCAACGCTCTGACAATTTCCAACGGAATTGTCGGAGCTTTCCTTTGGTTTTACACTCCTGCGTTGTGCGACGGCATATAGCGTTGCACAACGCTCTGACAGACCAACGGCTATATTAAAGAGCCGTTAGAATTTGCAACGGTCATATTCCAGCGTTGTATAACGCTATTCAGCGTTGTACAACGCTGTGGCCTATTTTTGCTGGGGAACTGCTCATTTCGAGCCCTATATATATCCACCCCTTGTTCTCTCTCAATGTGTGGCTTCACTTTGCAAAATTAGACCAGAATTGAGCCTTTGAGCACAGGGATACTCTCCCACTTGAGCTTTTCATAGCTAGACCATCTTGAGAGATTTAGTAGCCTCAAACACCACCGCCCCGACATTGTCGCTAGGTGTAGGTTGGAATAGGTTGAGAGCTCTTCTCCTTTGAGGCCGTTGTGCCATTCGAGTTAGGCCGATCCGCCTCGAGTGTCCTTGTGACGAGGTGATTCGGTTCGAAGTTGTAGTCCCGTTCGTGTTGGAATTGAACGGAGCGCGCCCTTTCGTGGTAGCGGAACTCCCGGAGACGTACGACTAAGGCTAGCATTTCCTAGCGGGTCGGAACTCCGTAATCATACCGAGTGTTCAATTTCTCTCTCTCTTTTTCTCTTTATTATCTTGCTATACTTGAATTGCTTGTGTGCTTGCTTGTATTGGGTATCAATTGAATTGTGTTAGGGTAGTTCATACCAAACCGGTCTAAAACCTTAATCGCTTCCGCTAAACCTTGGTTAAGCCGCCTCCATTAGGGACAACAAAGTGGTATCAGAGCGGGAACCTCGATTAAGCTATTCTTAATCTCGGTTTTCGGTCATGGCGGCTCGTTTTGTAGAGAGACCGGATAAATTAGGCCAAATTTGTAGAAATTTCTCTTTTTGGAAGAGATGCATGGTGAACTACCTCAATATCTTAGGATATTGGCATGTGGTAGAAAATCGGTATACCCCCGAACTTAAACCAAATTCGGTAGAATTGACCAAGAAGTCCCGTGATAACCGAATGGATAATGATTGTGCGGTTAATGCCATATTAGCCTCGGTCCATGAATCAATTGGTGTGACCCTTAGTCGTTTTGATCTAGCACACGATATGTGGATGGCTCTCCTCACCCGTTATGAGGGAAATTCTCAAATTAGGCATTCTAAATTGTATGAGTTGTACTCTCAATTTGAGAATTTCCACATAAAGGATGGTGAATCCATTGAGGATATGTACACTCGTCTTGTACAACTCCAAAATGAATTCACCGAAGGAGGTGAGCCCCTAACAAATGGCAAGATTGTAGGGAAGATGATGCGGGCTATGAGTGGACGGCACGAATGGGATGCTCACATCACGTCGCTTGAGACCATTATCCGGATGGACCATGCGTACACCCCGGAACAAATGTACACCGAGCTTCGATGTGTTGAGGAGAAGCTCAAGCAACTCGCCAAACTAGAGCCTCATCCAAGAACCTTAGCCATGACCTCCACAAGCAATCCCGCCTCCACATCATCATCTCGATCCTCTCATCGCCGATACCCACATCAAACACCATTAAACCTCTACGAGCTTGATGAGACAAAGCAAGAGGTGGTGATTGAGAAGATGTTTCGTGGGTTGCTCAAGCATGAGAAGAAATTCAACAATGAGAGGTTAGCCAATGATGAACGGGAGTTGTGTTTTGTGTGCAATAAAGAGGGGCATTCAATGCACAAGTGTCACAAGCTTTTCCCTCAAGTGCAAACCGACAAGCCAAAGCCTAAGCACAAGAAGGAAAAGAAGAAGGCTCAAGCCATGCATGCCTTGTGGGATGTTGAATCCGAAACAAGCTCATCCGATTCGGATTCTCATGAGGTGTATGCTTTGGTGGCAAATGTGGAAGAGGTGGTATTTTCAACGGATGATGTGGAGGATGACTTCGTGAAGGACATCCTCAATGAATTCAATCAAGGGACAAGATTTGTTCATCCGCTACTTCAAGCGCATAAGGCAACGCCACCTCCATCTCCACCACCTTCGCCAAAGGCATGCTCTCCAAAGGTATATCTCCCTCTCAATGAATCTCTTAGTAGTAGTGATAGTGAGAGTGAAGATGAACCAACTAGTTCAACTCCATGTGTTGATTGTGATAGGTTGAACTCTATTCTTGATGCTACCAATGATGCCTTGGTTAGGAAAGCCGATACCATAGAAACTTTAAAAACCAATGTAGATGAGCTTACTTCTAAGATGGGTGAGTATGAGGCTAAAATTAAGGAGCTTGAAAAACAACTTGAAAAATCGATTTTCGCTCAAGCTCCTAAAACGGATTTGAAAAACCTTTTCAAAGGTCAAAAGCCTCATGACAAGTCCGATCTTGGTTACCAAAAGCCTTATCAAACCAAGAAAAAGAACTTGTCATACAAAAATGGGAAACAAGTTGCACAAAACACACAATTTCAAAAACCTAGGAATTCTCGTGGTCATGCACATATGTACCAAAGGAAACCTAGAAATACTAGAGTGCAAAACGAAAAGAATTTGCAAAATCAAGAAAAGAAGGTTTTTGTTCCAAAGGCGTCCAATAAAATTTATTTTAGAGGACCCGATGGATGGTTTTATGAATTTAAAGAGCAACACTCTTCTCAAAACCACAAAGCTCAATCCAATGGGCATAAAAAGAATGTTTCCCAAAATTTCCAAAAGGATCGCAAAAAGGATTTTTGAGAACACCCGGAGGGGGAGAGGGAGACCAAGATTGACATGGGAAGAAGCGGTGAAAAGAGACCTTAAAGAATGGAAAGTCTCCAAGGAGTTGGCGATCGATAGGAGCGCTTGGAAGTTAGCAATTCATGTACCGGAGCCATGACGTAGGAACTTAGGGGTAGGAGCGATGCCATAGGTTTGTAGGTCACTCTATTAGGTCACGGTCGAGGTCTAGGTTTCTACTATTACTATTATTATTAGAGGTATTATTATTAGTATGGCTAGTCTTACTATTAGTATTTTTATGTTTTGTATATTTTTTTTTTATTATTATTATTTTTTTTTCTTGTTCTTGGATGTGTTCTCTTGTTGGGTTTCTTTCTAGCCTACCCCAACTTGTTTGGGACAAAAGGCTTAGTTGTTGTTGTTGTTGTTGTTGATCGCAAAAAGGATTTTAATGCCTCATCCAATGATCCTAAGAAGAAGGCCGAATACCTTAGAGCCCATTACTATTCTCATTTTGTCAAGGGTTCTACCATGCCTAAGCCAACCAATGCATATTGCAACTATTGTTGTCAAAATGGTCATATCTCGTTGGAATGCAAACTTAGGAAACCAAATGGTGAGTCCAAAGGTAAGTGGGTTCCAAAAGCTTGTACCTCTAGTGGTACAACTAGTGGTATAGTAACCAATGTGGCCTAAATACCAAGTTAACCCCCGGTCTTATAAGCCAAATCTTTAGGGGGAGCCTCTTTATTTCTATCTTATTTTTGTTTGAGAGGTTAAATTTGGTCACACTACTTTGTGTAGTGCTCTAAATTGGTTCTCCAATTCCTTTTCTCCAAAATTAAGGGGGAGCCATAAATTTAGGGGGAGCTTGTTACAATTTTCACTTTTTGTCGATTTACAAAAAGGGGGAGAATTGTAGTAAAGCTTGTGAAATGCCAAAATTTAATCGCTTTACTAATGATATTGTTTTGCAAATCGTCAAAAGGGGGAGATTGTTGTACTAAACGTCTCTAGGTTTGTCGATTGCAAAACAATATCATTTGGCATTTAACAATCTTATTTGAGTTTTATAGGAAGAATATACAATTTATGAGGACTTGGATAAAAGCTTTAATGAAGATCAAGATCAAGTCATTAGAGAGCTTGTAGGCTAGTTTAGACTAGGATAGAAGGTATACTTTAGTCCTTGTTTATCCTTAAAATGGTTTAGATAGCGAAAAGCTCAATAAACCAGCAAAATCCTGTTTTCTGTGACCTAGCGTCGTACAACGCTAGATAGAGTTACACAACGCTAGAACAGCTAAATTCATACTTTTGTGAATCAACGTTGCACAACGCTATATAGAGTTAGGCAACGCTGAGTCACAACGTTGTACAACGCTCAGTAGAGTTGTACAACGCTACAGTTAAAAACTTGGAAATTTTCCTGAGTACCATCGTGCAACGCCATATAGCGTTGCACAACGCCACAAAAATCCCAAGTTAGCTGTGCTGTTTTTACATGCAAAGTCTCTGGAGACGTTAGCCAACGTCTTTCAGCGTTGGGTAACGTTAGCGTTGTGTGACGGCATATAGAGTTGTACAACGCTCTGTTGAATCTGTCAGAGTTGTTCCTTTTGTCTCCCTTTAGCGTTGTGTAACGCCATTCAGTGGCAAGCAACGCTCTGACAATTTCCAACGGAATTGTCGGAGCTTTCCTTTGGTTTTACACTCCTGCGTTGTGCGACGGCATATAGCGTTGCACAACGCTCTGACAGACCAACGGCTATATTAAAGAGCCGTTAGAATTTGCAACGGTCATATTCCAGCGTTGTATAACGCTATTCAGCGTTGTACAACGCTGTGGCCTATTTTTGCTGGGGAACTGCTCATTTCGAGCCCTATATATATCCACCCCTTGTTCTCTCTCAATGTGTGGCTTCACTTTGCAAAATTAGACCAGAATTGAGCCTTTGAGCACAGGGATACTCTCCCACTTGAGCTTTTCATAGCTAGACCATCTTGAGAGATTTAGTAGCCTCAAACACCACCGCCCCGACATTGTCGCTAGGTGTAGGTTGGAATAGGTTGAGAGCTCTTCTCCTTTGAGGCCGTTGTGCCATTCGAGTTAGGCCGATCCGCCTCGAGTGTCCTTGTGACGAGGTGATTCGGTTCGAAGTTGTAGTCCCGTTCGTGTTGGAATTGAACGGAGCGCGCCCTTTCGTGGTAGCGGAACTCCCGGAGACGTACGACTAAGGCTAGCATTTCCTAGCGGGTCGGAACTCCGTAATCATACCGAGTGTTCAATTTCTCTCTCTCTTTTTCTCTTTATTATCTTGCTATACTTGAATTGCTTGTGTGCTTGCTTGTATTGGGTACCAATTGAATTGTGTTAGGGTAGTTCATACCAAACCGGTCTAAAACCTTAATCGCTTCCGCTAAACCTTGGTTAAGCCGCCTCCATTAGAGACAACAACAACAACAAAAAATAACAATAAGATAGCACTGACAAAAAACAAATTTTTTCCCCCTTTTTTCTTTTAGTCTATTTCCTTATTAAGGTATTTTCTTAGAATAGCTAAATATTTGTTTGACAATTACTTTTGTACAAAAAAAATATTCAATTAATCTGCTTTGTTGTTTAAGAATCTAAAGCATAGTTAGTTGAAATTTAATCTCATTGGTAACTCCTTGGAACCCTCCTCTAAAAATAAATACTATTTTGATAATTTCACTTTTGATACTAATGCCAGGTAAAACTTAATTATAACATATAAAAAAATATGATTATTTGAATTATTGTTCTGTTCTATCATTGATAATTAAGTGCAATTCATAGTGCGATACACAACATATTTGTTTTATACAGTATGTATGAGTTTGGTAAACAAGGTATTTGTTTTATACAATATATATGAGTCATTTGGTAATATCGCAATCGTATCGTTAGTGTCGTATATAAAATATTTTACATAGTCGAAAGGTGAAAAAAATACTAGTTATAATAATTGTCAGTATATGTTTTACAACAAGAAAAAAAAAAACATAAGATAGCTCTGAGAAAAAGAATTATTTTTTCCTTTTTTTCTGTTAGCTATTTCGTTATTATAATATATTCTTAGAATACCTAGAATTTGTTTGACAATTACTTTTGCAGATATAAAAGGAACGTTATTTAAAATAATATTTAAACAAATTGTTGTTAAATAGCCAAGAAATTAGAAATTCGTTAATTTGTAAAATTTACTGCCTTAGCTCAAAACCACACATATGTAACTCTTTGAGCTTGTTTCTTTGGCAATTTCGTAGGATGCCCATTTTCTAAATCATATTTACTATTTTTTTAAGGTAACCAAATTATAAGCTCCTAGGGTTAATTTGGGAAATACATCTTACAAGTGTCCAGAAGACGGCCATCGTAGTTGAACCGTTGGGTGGACCAAAAAATGTACTACTTTTCTCCATTTCTAAAACTTGAGATCTCCATTTGTCCTTTAATTGCTTAAGTAGAGGGTCAACTCAATAATAAACAGAGTATATATAGCTGCACATAAATGGTCAGGTCAAAACGTAAAATTTTTAATTAAAAAAGTCAAATGTAAATTCTCTTTTTTTTCTCTAATTAACAATTAGCCTTCAAAGTTCAAACCAAATTTACCAAAATCAAATGAAGGTTTTCTTTTCAAATAAAAAAAGGTTGCTCGTGATCCAAATTTTCAGCTGAAATTAAGAAGCACTACACAGGACAACAATGAATGAGTCGATGTTGAATATGTTGATATACTCCTAACTTCATGAATATGATTAGATTAAGAATCATGTGCATATGTTTTATATCTAATAATCAGGAAAAATGCATTAATTCCTCTATGTTGGATACGGTGGAAGGATTCTCCAACACGTACATGTGTTGTCTGAAATGGAGGCGTCAAACAATAATTTTCTATTTGAATTGGATTCCTTACAAATTACAATAATAGGACCTTACTTCCTCTACTTCCCTTTTTTCTTGTAAAAATTTTTTAAGGAGGAGGAAAAAAGGATGGAGGTGGAGGCCAGAAAAGTAGCAAATGAGATCCAGTCCCGCGCGGGACCATCCAGCGCACCACTGTGAGCCGTATGATTTAATCTCAATGGCAAAGGAAGTCCCGTGCATGTAACCTGATTGATAGGCCCGAACCGTCCAGATCAGATCGGACGATTGATAAGCTGCGCTGGACGGTCTCGCGCGGGAGCAGAGTCGGATTCAGAAAGTAGTGCCACAAAGGCAACTCGCATGAATAAAAAAATAGAGTTGGAAAAGAGACAGCAAAGCAAAGCGTGTCCAGCTTGAATTGAAACTTGTGGTCAAGAACATGGGATTCCCATTTTTATTTTATAAAAATAGTACATTTCCCGAATGCTCCCTAGGGATCTTACTTTTCTCCTTTTGGTCCAAACTATGAGTTCTTTTTAATCTCTAATAAATACACTATAAGCACGTTAATAAATACACTATAAGCACGTTACTCATCAGGCAGTGTAAATGACCAAAATGCACGGCGTTATTGTTTTAATAATAAAATTATAAAAGGGAGGTTTTAGCCTTCCAAGGTTTTGAATTAAACGCATGCGAACTTAATGCATGGCGTTAATTACATTAGGTTTTTTATTGTCGCATTTTACAAAAGAAAAAGGTCAAACCAACTTTAGGAATCGAATTTGAACAGTTAAACAAGATTTAAGCATGAAACCATAGTTTGAAAATTTTAAAAATCAAATTTGAACATTTATTATTTATTATTTATTATTTACATATACCTTATATATGTAATCATTGTTATTGTTTAAAAGAACATTTTGATATGTTCTTGTTTGTGTTGTAAAGTTAATGTACGCATCAAAAAAATTATGTCTCTTGGACATGGCCATATTTATTTATTTATTTTGTTGTCAATAGTTATTATTAGATAATAGTTGTATAATGTCCTTGCTAGTAGGGGAAATAGTTTAGCTCATCAAAGAATATCATATTGGAGTTTAATTATATTACTCGCCTGAAAGATTCAGTCCGATCGATCAAACTATCATTTCTCTACAGGAGACCTGTGATGCATGATTTTCATTCATTTCTTCCACTTATTGTTAAGTACCATATCTCAACTTATTTGAGTTTCTTCTAATTGTTTAATTATAGATTTAATAATTAATTTGTAAAGTAAGCGCGAAAGAAATTGTACATACCGTAACAAGTCCGGTATGAATAATTTGTACAAAATTGTCTGAAAACTGTCTAACATACTATGAGCGAGTTGCCGATGAAATATTCTAATTAATTATTAGTAAATATCCGTAATAATATAAGAGTACAATATCTATATTGCCAAGAAGAAGGAACAATCTTAAAATATAGTTAAAAACATGTTCAGAGAAGCAAATAATACTACTTTTCATTAATAAAATACAAAAGTTAATTAATTACTTGGTGAATGATAAATTTTGCATCAAAATAAACATAAATTAATCTCACAATATTAGTAATTTTTATTTCGATGGTGGATAATTAGAAATTAATTGAGGCGATCGATCAGCGATGACATGCAATTAATTACATGAATAGTACGTATTAATTAATTCTAACAAGGAATATATATAATATATAAAGCAAATGAAATGATGAGAGGTGTATACGTATATACACGTAGCATGCAGTAGCATATACAGTGATGGATCAGTACTGATCAATGGGGTCGAACTGTTCCACTACGCTTTCCATGATCATCTTTCGGGATGCCGCCGCCATCCCTGCAGCTGCGTGAGGCCGCAAGGGAACATGATGATAGGCGGCCTCCTCGGGTTCGCATGCGCGAACCGACACCTCTTCACAGTAGTTAGTATAAAGCTTATACCATGCTAGATTATCTTGGCATGCAATGAAGGCCTTGTTGAAGCAGTCGGAATGCCCCTCGTCATACAATACATCCTTGATTGTTTGGAAGATACAATCGGGAATACAGGTTATCCATGACGGCCATTTAAAGTTCATAAATATAGGAGAACTCGAGAAGAGCCCCTGCGCCGGCTTGATAAATTCTCCTCCTGACACCAACAATATTGCAACTATCAAAATCTCTGCATGCACACCCATCTCAATCTTTCTTCCTTTTTTTATTTTCTTTTCTTTTTTTATGATTAATTAATTTTGTTTGTTTTCATGGATGTCTGTCTACTTGTGTTCTTTAATTTATACCGATGAATATATAATACATTGCATGCAGTACCTCTCCCATCTAATTAATCCTTCAATATTCATTAGTAACTCCATTAATTTTTTTTTATAAAATCAAATTAGTCTTCGGTTTCACTTTCAGACAAAATTAATTCACAGCATGCGTGTATCATCAATACAATGTAACTTCGAGTTCCTATTGTTATGCATGTATTTATTACAACTGTATAAGGAGTTTTCTACACAACAACAACATATATTGCATGCATACCTAGCAGCCAAACGCCACGTACGACCAAAAATTAAAGATTCTTTTTTATATATTGAATAAATGAATATGGCGAAATCTTAATATAAAATAACCTCACTTTTTGAGCCAACAAAGTTTAAGCAGTTTTTTATAATTCAAAAATCTTTTTGTTAGTGAGCTTTCTGAATCAATAATAATATTTACAGCTCATTTAATGGAGCTATTGATCGTTTTTTTTTACACATTCTAAGTAATTAAATCACAGAATTAAATAGTTCTACCCATTCTGATCTAAGAAAAAAAAGGATACAGTACATTTGCTGATTCGAATTCTAGAAGGAAAACAAAAACATTTAAACCGCCGAGAAAACAGAAGCCAGAAGGCACAAAGTTGTAAATGCAATTATGCAAGTGCGTTAGGTAAAGACAAAGCGTGATAAGATTAATTTAATGGGCCAACATGGTTAGAAAAACGGTTATGTGCTAAATACATTGACGCCATTGTTCACGCATAGTTTAACAGAAGCATGTAACTATGCGTGATAAAATTTTACACGAGTAAGGTTACAGCGGATTATACTTTTCTTTATCGATAAATTGAACACAAATAGAAAGATCGATGGATTTTCAACAATTATGAAAATGAACAGCTTGCGAACAATTTTGTTTTATACGCGAGTTTTTGAAATAAATAAAGAATGAAAGAAATAGGAAGGCTTCACTCTACAAGAGAATTTAAGTACGTCATAAGCATATATTTAATTAAATTTAAAATTTGTAGTTGGACATATATACATTTACATAATTACATACTATACAAAAACCTCGTATAATATTGATTTGACAATAATAAATTATATGAAAACAAATATATATTGAACAATATTTTTGGACATAAGCGAATTTTGTCTAGTTTGATAAATACTTAAATGGTCGAACTAAATATGAATGATTTTGATTTCCTAAAATTTTTTAGATGAAATTATTTTTACTTTACTGTTTATTGGTTTTAACATTTCTTTAATTTCATAATCTTTCCTACAAAATACGACCAGATCTGATCTAGACTAGTACTGAAAGTCTTAAACTTGTTGATCCAATTCAGATCGGATCAGTACAGGTAGATCTGGTCGATCTAACTCGTTTTAATTATAATGAATTAGATTAACCTTAAACTTAGCATTGATTTTAGGTTTTCGATTAGTTAATATTAATTTTGCAGAAATAAATCGACAAATTAAAATTACAACCTTGTTGCCCATGAAATTATGAATTTACGGTTAGGATGAGATTTATAATTCATGCATTTGGAGTCCGTTTGGATGCGTTGAGAAGAAGTAGAAAGAAGGAAGAAGGAAATAAATAAATTATAAACAATTCAAACTCTTCATAAAGTTACACACTTTTCAATACTTTTTTTCTTCTTTCCACACCTATCCAAACGGAGTTCTCTTTTCTGTTTTGAAGTCTAAAAAAAGCTAAAAACTTCACACACCTTGGAGGACCAAGCATTTAAAGTTAGTCCAATTTGGACAACCACAAATTAAACACATAAAATAACATAATCCCCCCCCCCCCCCCAAAAAAAAAAAAAAAAAAAAACTAGGGAATTGACTGCATTGTTTATCATTTACATATTTAGCAAAAGTAATCTCTCGGTCAGAACGTATCTCACATGACAACTTGAAGTCAACTAATTGTAGCTAGTCCATTTGTCTTTTTTACAGTTCAGACTTGACTACTTTTAGTAAAACCAGCGATCAGGAGAAGTCAATTATTTATTATTATTGTTGTTGAGGTTACTTGAGCGTGTAATTTGCTGCTCCCGGAGGGTTATGGTAAACAGATCAACACCTATGTAACTATCCGATGTAAAGACCATGCATTTTGGATATTCAATTTTTAATTTAAGTAACTTACATAAGTGACCTTTAAATTATAAATTAATAATAAGACAAGAAACATAAAAGTAGAAGCAACTCGCTGATTAAAAAGGCGATGACGTTCTCCCAGGCGATTCCCCAGGCGATCCCTCACGCGATCTCCTCCCCTTCCAAGGCGATTGCTCAGGCGAAGAAGAACCACTTCCGGCGGCCGCAACCACTTTACCAACCGACCATCTTCTCCACCTTCTCCGAATACTTCCAATCTACCGTCAAATCTAAAACCCAATCTCCTCCTCAAACAACCGCCAATACCAATTTGAAATTTCAAACCCACTTCCCATCCAACAAATCACCAGCGACAGTACCGGTTGCCGACATTTTTCGTAACCTCAGATCCGATCTGAACGGACCCAGAACTGGCTACCCCGTCTTACCTGAAAAGTCGCCTCCCGGCAATGCCTGGCGGCGAAATCTGAAGCGATCCAACAATAGATCAGAATCCCTAAAGAATCATGTCAAAGCAAGACTTGAACCTTTAATACCCAATCCCCCGCCTCTTTCTCTAGCCACCATAAATTTCCTGGAAAGTTATCTACACAGATCTAATTTCAGGGATTCCAACTGCGTCCCTGAGCCAAGCAAATCTGCAAAGGCTAACAGCTGGATAGATGTCTTGTCTAAAAAGGACAAAACCAACAAAAGGAAGCTTGAATCCAAAAACCTCAAAGAAATCCTTGCTGAAAAGATTACAGAAATTAAGAAGAATAGGAAATGTTTCAACTGCTTGGGGAAAGGACATCTAAAGATTCACTGCCATTTTCGCAGCAAATGTTGGGGCTGTCAGAAACCAGGCCACTTCATCGCACAGTGCCCCCTTTTACCTCCGAATTTGGCGGAAAAAGGAATTCCAGAGATTGACGAATCCTTTACTAATCCACAGAAGGAATCCACTATTACTGGATCACACCCTATTAAAAACTCTGAGAATTTGAATTTGGCAGTTTTGAAAGAAAAAATCTCGATAAAATCTGAAAAATCTCTACAAATCTATGCTGCTGATCTCACCTCTGACTCGGCTCCTATTTATAACCCTCCTCTAAATCCTCTTGATCACCCCTCAACCCTAGGTGCTCACTCTCCCTCTTCTCTTTACCCAGTGGACACCATGGAAGCACCACAAGATTGGCAATTCCTCCCTTTCAATCCTGCTGATGAGTTTGAGGACTATCGCCTTGAATCCCTGTCAGTCTTTTACCCCAGGAGAGATAGCTTGAGGTCTGAGAATGAGAGTCTTTATAGAACGGCTATTATCTCTGTTACTCAAGGTGCCCCAGACCTCAATTTTGATAGAACTATAAGTTCAGAGCTTGCACGCCAATTCGGGGGAAGGGATGCAGACTACCATGTGTTCCCAGTGGACCCTTCCCTGGCAAATTATATTGTGATTTGTCCAACTGTTTGCAGGCGTAACCACATCTGTGCCCACAGTCCTATTCGCTTTGGAAACTTTGAACTAGAGGTTGACCGATGGACTACTAGATCTGGCACTCACCGGGAACCGCCTGTTTTTTGGGCAAAGATCAGGCTCACTGGTCACCAGCTCCACTTTTGGAATCATACCGACCTTTGTCAACTAGTTTCAGGCTTTGGGGCACCAGTGGACATTGCACCGCATTTCTCTGCTGGTAACATTCAGTATGTTCGCATGTTGATCAAATGCGGACACCCGACAACAATTCCTAAGTGGTTGGTGATTTCTGACGATCCTTATGTCAAGCTTGCCGCGGTCACTATTGAAGGCTTTACGCGTATAAGGGATTTCCAGCCGGGCCCACACTTGGGACCTGGACAGCCGTGGCACATACATCAACAGCCCCCGCCCCCTCCCTCTCCTTCTCATGACGAAGTTTTACCGGAAGAGAATGAATCGGCTGGCTCTGAAAGCTCCATGGTTCAAATCCTTTCTCCCTTTCGTAGCTCTACAGATCAGCAGAGGCCGATGCATCAGGGTGATTCTCTGTCATCTCCTCCGATTTTCATTCATAAGAACTCTACCATAAGCTGCCTTGATCTGAGCAATTTCCTTAGCTTATCTAGCATGAAGCTTTCCCTCTCAGTTAGTAATGCAGGTAATGCTTCCATTCTATTACCACCGCCGTTGCTTGCCTTGAAGGGATATGAAGGGACGGGTTATGAAGAGAATACACTCGATTTCATGGGAGAGAATGTTCTGGGTACTCCTGTCTCACCTGTTTCGCCAGAACCGTTTGAGCCTACCAAAAACTTTGATTTTGAGTTTGACACAGCGACAAAGTCGAACCTTCAGACCAGGAAAAGTGAGAGGCTACGTCAGAAGAACTCTGGCCCTTATCGAACCAGCTTGCAAAAGGCTCAGATTAACAAATTCAGAGTCACTGACTTCAAACTTCCTCAAAAAAGGAAAATCACAGCAGCAGAGATCAGTTCTGGATACCTCAAAGAAACCACACCGATAACGGTTGAACAAGCTGAAGCGGTTCTACTGGCAGCAGGGATTGAGCTAACTCAAGACCTGCAGGCTAAGCTTCTCAAAGCTCGCATCATCCCGGGACTTTGACTCTTGCTTTTGGCCTTGGAAGATTAAACCTAGTTTCCTTAATGTTTTGGTCTGTCTTAATAAGAAATAAACCTATCTTTGGGTCGTGCTATAAGGCCCCAAGATTAAGGCTCAATAAATTTTCTTTTTCTGTTCCTCTTCTTCTTCTTCTTCTGATTACTGTCTCTACTCTCTTGTTTGTGGCTTCTTTATCTTTTTTCTATGAATTCAAGCATTAAGGTTTTATGCTGGAATGTAAGAGGTTTAAATGAAAGAGAAAAAAGAGTTGCAATTAAACAAACTTCTAAGCTGGAAAAACCAGCAGTTATTTGTTTCCAAGAAACGAAGTTATCTCAAATCTCCTCACCCCTAGTTTCCCAGTCTTGTGGGAAGAAGATTAAAGAATTTCTGACTGTTGATGCAATCCAGACGAGAGGTGGGCTCTTGACAGCTTGGAACCCCAGCATTCTGAAGGTGGACAACTCAATGGCTTCAAGATTTCATCTCACTGTAGACTTCGTCCTCCGAAGAGACGGGTCCAGTTTTCGTCTCACCAACCTTTATGGACCTTCAAATCAAATCGGCAGGGATGTGTTTCTTAATGAAATCAAATCGATGTGCCCGTCAAACGACACTCCCTGGCTGATCTGCGGCGACTTCAATCTCACACTGCATCCAGAGGAGAGGACAAATCCTCTTTATAATCAAGCTGGCACTTCAGACTTTGCGGATTTGGTTAGTGAGCTGCACCTCATAGATTTACGATTGGAAGGCAGAAGTTATACGTGGTCAAATCTGCAATTCAACCCTTCCATGGCAAGACTAGATCGTTTCCTTCTCAATCAGTCTTTCGCCGATTCCTACCCTAACGTCCGACAGTCGGCTCTAGCGAATACTTCGTCAGATCATTGCCCTTTAGTCCTCTCTTTCTGTGTCAGATTTCAGTCGACTAATATCTTCCGTATTGAGAACTTCTTTCTGAAGCTGCCGGCGTTTACGAACCTAGTACTGAATTTCTGGCTTTCAGAAGACGTAGCTGACACGCCAACCAAATTCGAATTCAAAATGAAGAATCTGACAAAAATCATCGCTAACTGGAGGAAAGGAAGGATATCTCTCTTGGAGTTGCAGCTTAGAAGCATTAGAGATTTCTTATCTTGGGCTGACCGTACTTCAGAATCTAGACCTCTGTCAGAACTAGAGATTCTAGTTAGAACCCTTTTGAAAAGGCAATTTACGGTTCTTTCAGATTGGGAGGAAACCAGGTGGAGACAGCGATGCGCATCCACTTGGAGGTTGAAAGGAGATCGCAACAACGCCTATTTCCATGCAATGGCTTCGGCTTGCAAGAGAAGAAACTTGATTGAATCGGTGATGGTGGATGGGTCCGACGTTTGCGACCACACCGGCAAAAGCAGAGCATTTCACTCCTTCTTCTGTTCTCTTATGGGCGCGACTCCAACAGACTCTGGACTAATAGAAGACATTGAATGGTCTATGTTATATCCAAACAGAGGCACTTTCCCTGCTAATCTAACAGACCCGATCTCCACAAGAGAAATAAGACAGGCGATAGCGGAGTGGCCGTCAAATAAGTCTCCGGGACCAGATGGGTTTACGGGAGAATTTTTCAAATTCTTCTTAGAAGAAATGCTTCCTGACATCTCCCTGACTCTAAACAATGCACTAGCTTTAGGATCTCTGGCACCGTTAAACTCCTCCTTCATTGCTCTTGTACCTAAGACAGAAAATCCAACGACAACAGCTGATTTCAGACCGGTTAGTATTATTCACTCGATGCAAAGACTCCTCTCTAAAATTCTGGCCTCCCGCTTCACTCCGCACATCGAGCAGATGGTGACTCGCTCACAATCGGGCTTCATTCCTGGCAGAAATATTTTGGAAAACTTTCTTTATGCGCAACAAGTTTTACATTTTGCCAACAAAGAAAAACTTCAAATTGGAATCCTAAAAGCTGATCTGCACAAAGCCTTCGACACTCTAAATTGGAGTTTTATTCAGAAGGTCCTCCTTGCGATAGGACTCCCACCGATATTTACAACCTGGATTGGAAACTGCGTTCTCCAAGGAAATTCAAGGGTTATCGTTAATGGAATTGCAGGCCGAAATATACTTCTAAAAAGAGGAGTTCGACAGGGGGATCCGTTTTCACCTTATATCTTCATAGTGGCATTTGATTTCTTATCCAGATGGCTCTTGTCCTTAGCTAGATCGGGAGCGCTTCTACTACCTTTTCCCCAAATGCAACCAGCCCTTTTCTATGCCGATGACTCAATCATTTTCTTCAAGCCGTGCTTGGAACAGGTGCGCTTCTTAAAAATGATTCTTTTGGCCCTTCAGTTCATCTCTGGTCTTTCTTTAAATAGGAATAAGTCAGAATTGCTTGTTACCTGCTCGAGTGATGATCTTGCTACTTCTTTAGCTCGGGAGATGGGGTGTGGGGTTGGAATCTTTCCTTTAAAATACGTTGGCCTGCCCCTGTCAGATACGAAACTGAAAAAGGAAAGTTACTTCCCTCTGATTGCAAAAGTAAAAAAAAAGCTTAATTCCTGGAAGGCCCCCCACCTTTCTCCAGCGGGTCGATTGGTTCTCCTCAATTCATGCCTCACTGCTTTACCACTCTACTTCATGTCTGTTTTTCGAATCCCTAAATGGGTGGTTAAAGAAATTGACAAAATTCGGATGAACTTCTACTGGCGTGGGACCTGCGCTGATCAAAACAAGTTGGTAATGGTACCCTGGGAGACCATTTGCACTCTGAAAAAACATGGTGGTCTAGGTGTGATCAATTTGCACGACATGAACACTGCCTTGCTGGCCAAATTTGCTTGGATATGGACGTCGTGCAAAAACAATCTTTGGAGCTCCTTAGCAGCTACACTCCAGAACTCAATAATCAGCTTGGTACCAAACTTCTGTCCCTTACAAAAAGAATTCCTATCGATTGCCCCCATGTTGGTCCCTCTTATCACGGCTATACCAGGAAATGGCTTGGATATTCTTTTCTGGCACCATAATTGGGGGCTTGGGGTGCTGAAATTCAAATACGGGGATCTGTACAGCTTTGCAACCGACCCTGATCTGACCCTCTCTCAGTTTATGGCCAATTGGCACAGCAACTCTTGCCTCTTCAGAACTTCTTTCCAAAATTCCTCTTCGGCTGCCGAGCAATGGCGCCTTCTTGATTTTCATCTCCGCTCCAATCCCACTATTTCGCAGACATCAGCAAAAGATTGCTTCAAGTGGAACCTGCAAGCTGATGGAATGTTTTCTGTGCATTCCTTCTACAATTTTCTGAAAGAATACCCTAAGATTGAATCGTGCCTCTTCCCAATCTGGAAGCTAAACATACCTCCTCGCATGAAGATCTTTTGCTGGCAAATGAGTCTAAATAAAATTGCGACAATCGATAACCTTAAGAAGAGAGGGTTGCAGCTGGCAAACATATGCACACTCTGCACTTCGGCTGAGGAGACGGTGCATCACCTTTTCAACTCTTGCAAGACCTTCAAAGAAATTGTGAACTTTGCAAAAAATTCAACTTCTGTTTTTAGCAGCTTGGAATTCTCCTCGAACCCTCTCTTCCTAATAGACTTGTCAAAACCACAGCCTCATAAAGAAATTATGGGGATTCTGTGCTTTGTTATTTGGAGAGAGAGATGCAGCAGAATCTTCTCAAACTCCTTGCGATCCCCTGAAGCACTGGTAGATCAGATTTTTGTTGAATGAGAGGCGCTACGTTCCTAGTTTCTTTTGATAGTTTTTCTTTTTAGTTGTTTTCTGTTTTTTTGTACATAGCTTTTGTTTTCTATTGTAACCCCTTTAGCTACTGGCTAAACACTTTACTCTTATTTTAATTAAAAAGATGGAGACTAGATCTCCATTTTTTCCTCAAAAAAAAAATAATAAGACAATTGTCATTTTAAAATCTAAAGTTTTACAATATCATTTAGGTTTTTAAGCTATCAATTTCTATCAAATTAGTACTAATGAAGATTTGATTGATCAATGCTTCGAAGTATTTATTTTATATGGGATTGTTAAAACTGATGTGTTTTGGATTTCTATTTCGGCTTTTCTGAGAATAAAAAATGTTATTTGGATAGTGAGTTAGAAATAAGCAAATTGATATTAATTTAAATAAATTATTATTGTAATATTAAATAAAGTACTAATTAAAGAGCATATAAAATTTCATTTAGTTATTAGTATTTAGCTAATTTTGTTGAAATTATGTATATATAATTGTTGAAAGATGTTATTCCTAGGAAGAAGCTATTCCTAAGAAAAAATTATTCTTCTCCTTAGTCCTAACTTGTTTGGATGTCTAGGAAGAAGCTATTCTTCCTATTCCTAAGCAATCCAAACGACCCCCCCAGTGCTTATTTTTTTTTTCATTTTGTTATTATAAGTGTTTGCTTTATTAGGTACACCTGTTCACTTTGTAGTAGAATTGTTCACTATTTTATAAGTGTTCGTTATGTTCATTTTGATTTTATTTTGTCCAAAAGTTCTGTTTGATCAATACAAATGTTCAGTTAATTGAGTATAACTGTTCAGTTAGTTGTAATAGAAAATATAAATATTATGAGCAAACATGTTTATTTTATTAAGTATAAATGTTCAGTTTAATAAGTATAAATGTTCAGTTAGTTGCAACAGAAATATAACTGTTATAAGAAAAAAAAACTAAGCGAAGGGGTCACGAATCGGACAAAAATTTAGAATTGGAAATGAACTGATCTGGTTCAAATTAATTTTTTTCTGATTCTATCCCTGCCCCTAGCGCACCTCTTGACCACGCGCGATTCTGACACATTAAACTGAACACTTCGTATTATTAAACTGAACACTTCTTATTATTAAACTGAACATTTTTTGTAACACACAGGGATGATTTATTTAGCGATGACAGTTATTATAGCCGTAAATAAAATGATTAAAACGGGAAACAATGAGCTAAAAAATCCAAAAAAATTGCTGACTAGAAAAAGGCCGAAAGGAAAAGATTTCCTTTCCAATAATCAAGGCCCTAGTCAAAACTGCCCATGTCGGCCCATGGTAGCTTTTGCTCAACTAGGGAAAAACACCTTGTATTCTCCTTTCTCAAGGCTTCCTCTCTTCAGTTGTCACTCCCCCTTCCCTTTCACTTCGCCTCAAATCTCATTTTTCATTTTTCAACGTCCTCTCTCCTCTTCTGGTGCGCGCCATTCAGAGATAAGTCTCTGAGAAAGGTTTGAAATATCAATCAACCGTTGCCTCTCGCACTCTCTCTTTTTTGGTCCCTTCAACTAGTTACTAGTGAGGTTTAAAAGAAGGGTTGATTGTACTCTTCATATGGTGCTACAGATGCAAATGGCTTGATTTAAATAATTTTATCTTTTAAAAAGGTAAGCCAACCAATTACTACACACTGTTATGGAAATTACCCCGTTCTCCAGCAAGCCTAACATAATACAAACTCCAAAACAAAAATGTCCATGCGGTGCGGACCGTTGCTACATTGACTCGTACCGGGTTGATGAAGATGATGAGTTCACCGACCCCAATTGTGCACCTAATAATTCCGGTGATCAAGTTTCTGTCCTGGCCCCATATGTAGGCCAAACTTTTGAAACTGATGAAGACGCTATAGAGTATTACAATAATTTTGCTCGTTCTACTGGTTTTTTGGTGAGGCGGGAGAGGTCGAAAGGGAATCCAGACCATCCAATGGGGGTTTATAAGAGAGAATTGGTTTGTCATAGAGCAGGGGCACCATTGTCAGCCAAAGCAGGTGAGACAAAACGACTTAAGAGAAAAAAACCGGAGCGATGTCGGTGTGAGGCTCAAATGGTGATCAAGAAAAACATGTCAGGAGGATCAGCAAAATGGGCAGTTGTTAATTTCAATAATGTTCACAATCATGATTTGTTGGAGGTTAATTTTGTCCATTACCAGCCCCAATACCATCACAGGTACATATCACAAGCTGATCGAGACCGTATCATAGCCCTGGCTAAAGGCGGATGCAACGTGGGCTTGATTATCAGAGCACTTGAGATGGAAAAGGGTATCAAAACGGGCCAATTGACTTTTAGCGAGCGAGATGTTAAAAACTTCTTGCATGCATCAGAAACTGTGAATCCTGAACTGGAAAGAGTAGAACTGCTCAAATATTGCAAATCTATGAAGGAGAAAATTCCTGATTTTAGGTATGAGGTTAGTATTATGGAGGACAACAAGTTGGAGAACATCGCATGGTCATATGTAGAATCAATCCGGAGCTATAAAGCATTTGGGGACGTGGTTATTTTTGATGTAGGACACCGGCTGTGCACTTACGACAGGCCGATACTCACATGGTTTGGTCTAGATAACAATGGAAATATTATATTCTTTAGTTGTGCTGTCTTGTTTGATGAGAAGCTAGAGTCTTATAGATGGGCTCTTCAGGTCAGTACCTTTTCACCCCATCTTTTTTTTATTGATGAACTTAATTTTATACCAAACAGGTCATATGCTATGCAAGTTACATCATACTGGAGTCGAGGATTATAGTTTTAAATTGCCATTGTACTGGTCACTCATATTACCAACATTGGCATATAATTTAAACAGGATTTTCTAGAGTTGTATATATATGATTGTGTTTATTTATTTATTTATCTTTTGCCTGTGATTTCAAATTTGTAGGCATTTCTTCGATTACTGGATGGAAAATACCCACAAACTATCTTGACGGATTTCAACGTGAATCTCAAAGAGATCATTCAAACTGATCTTCCAGAGACTAAACACGCCCACTCATTTGATCACATAATTTCGAAACTTTCAAGCTGGTTTTCAGCACCTCTGGGCCCACAATATGAGAAGTTCAAAACTGAATTTTGTCAACTAACTGAACTCAATCAAATTGAAGAGTTTGAGAGGGAGTGGGAAAGAATAGTTCTACAATTTGGGCTTGTTTTGGATCGGCATGCTGAGTTTTTGTTTCTGAACCGATTCTTTTGGGGTTTGGCGTACCTAAAGAATTGGTTCTTTGGTGGTTTGCTGGGTGGCGAGCACAATTTGAAAATAAGGGGATTTTTCAGAAGGTTTCTGAATTCTCAGACAAAGCTGAAGGATTTTATTGAACAGGTAGAAATCTTACTAGTTATCAATAAGTATCATTACTAGTAACCAACAGGGAAAAAGAAATGCAGCAATTGATCTAAAATGACTAATACAGGCACCACTATGCAACAATATCTATGTCGTGTCTAACCAGCACAGTAAGAGATGTCTTTTTTTTTTTTTTTTTTAATCCTACCAGTATAGAAGAAATGATTCCAGTTAAGGTACAGCTCATGCCCTAATACATTTATACCCTTCTAGTTGATAAATATATGATAGCAATCCCTACAACTTGTATCAGTAATGCGGCTTTTGCTTTTGTTTAGTAAACCAGTCGACACATAATGGTAGGTACCGAGATCTTCATTGACTTTTATTGTTAACTTTTATAATTACTTTATAGGTTGGTGTAGCTGTTGATTTTCAAAACCAAGCAGCTGAAGAAACAAACCAAAATCAAATTCAAACCAATCTAAAAACATGTCTTCCCTTAGAAGAGCACGCCTCAACTATTCTCACACCATATTCCTTTGCCATCTTTCAAAAGGAGATCTCTCTCTCCACACAGTATGCAGTTTACGAGACAGCCACAGAGACATACCTTGTGCAGCATCACCTCAAGACTGGTGGTGGCGGCCACATAGTCACGTGCATCCCGTCCAGTGAAGAGGTCAGTTGCACATGCAAGGGGTTTGAGTTTCTTGGCGTGTTGTGTAGGCATGCTCTTAGGGTTTTGTCTTTAAAAAATTGTTTTGTCGTGCCAGACCGGTACCTCTTGCTGAGGTGGCGTCGTGAGAGTAATCTGTTTCCTAAGAGTAGCGGGTTTAAGTACCGGTCTCAGGCTCTGAAATCTCTTGGTTCAATACTGGTACAAGAGTCAGCAATTACAAAAGATAGGTTTGATTATGTGCAATGGCATTTGGGAAAGCTTCTCAACCATGTTAGAGATATGGAGGCAGGGCCTGCTAATGTGGTGGAAGATGACTGGTTGGATGCTGGCATGCCAATCATTGCTGAGATGGATGTGGGCCCCACAAGAAAGATTGCACTGAGAGGAAGGCCGAGAAAACAAAAGAGCACTGTAAAAGTGGCAAATGAAGAAGATGCCGCATTGTCGTAAATTTTTATGAGCTCTATTGTTATATTTAGCTTGTCAAATAATCTAGATTTCTTGTCTCTCCACAAATATATTCCACCTGATTAGAAAACTTTGTATTTATAACAGAAACTTTTCATTCATTTAGACTGTGCAGCAGAATTGGTATCAATGTACTGTGGAATTTGCATATTGTGGAAAAGGTATTTTGAAAAGTTTACTCAAGTTACTTAACACTTGAATCAAGCATTTAGACGTTACAAAAATGATGAAATGTGAAAGAATGCAAGAATTTTACAAAGAAATTCTCATTGTTGCATCCTGTAGCCAATATTAAAAAAAAAAACAGGGAAAAGATTTGAATCCCACTGAATTGCAAGAGCATTTGCAACTACAAGCCAGGTCCCATTGACTAATATCTTTACGAAAATTACACTATCATATTGCTCTAAAGACAGTCAAAAAAAGAAAATAAAAATGTAAAAGCCCAAGAAAATTTACCAAGAGCCTTTCTGCTATCCTCTCCTACACTATTCATCATCCAACAAATTTCACCATGGTGCATGGGAACTAAACCACCCCGAGCAGTTTCCTTTTCCCATTCTGCATCCCAAACAACTCTTTACACCATCCTTTAAACTAACAAGTTCTTGCCACCTGACAGTATGCATAGAGTTCGAAAAACTTTTTATCTGAACACAAGATATTACAAGTGCGCAAGCTTTAACCAAAATCTACTTGGAGAGAAATCTATCAACCCGTTCCTACACAATGTTGTGGGATGATGATTGGTCGATGGAATAATTCCCAAATTCCTTTTGTCTTTATGTTACCCCTATGAAGCAGGGTTGGGGCCACCAACCTCGGCTTTGCAAAGGGGGCATAAGGCATTGATTTTGAGCCACTTATCAACACAATCCTTGTGAAACACATGTAAGCATGGAAGTTCGCGCAGTTCATCATTATTTGCGTATTTTCCCAAACAGATGCAACAGACCTGTATGTAGTAAATATCACGTGTAAAATCACTTGATGTTTTAATCAGTAAGTTGCATTTAAGAATGATAACTTCGCCTGTCCTTAAAATCCTATTTTTTTCCCTTGATCCAAAATCAAGTCAGATGTAGCTTAGATGTTGTGTTGTAAGTTGTAACTATAACAAACTAATTAGCCTTTCACTCAGTGTTGTTTACTTCACATTCATATTAACCCGGGTAAAATTTGAGAAAATAGCATCCAGAAAGATGTTCTTCCTTAAAGAAAATTAAACACATTTTGTACTAACAACTGAGCCAGAGCTGGTGGAGGGTTTTTTTAGCATGTTTAAAATAAAATTATGGTTATGAATTATAATGTCAGAATATCCATGATTTCTCATCTTTGGGGTTAATAAAACTTTTCCAATCAAATAGTCCAACAGTCAAATGATATGTGCATGCAAACTAACCAGCAATCTGTCCGACATCCATTGCAAAATGAAAAGACATTGAATGGCATTCACAAATGGACACAAAGTGTGGATAAATTCTGCAAATAATAATAATAGTAAATAGATGTAAAAAAATGCTCACAGCATCCTCAGCAGAGATGACACGCTCCTTATCAGTTCCTGGAGCAAGGACCCCGCCTTCAAACCCAGCCTCACTGCCGGCACCACTACCGCTGCCACTACCACGATGTCGCTTTTTGGTCTTGAACTTGTAAACGGGCAGTGCGTTAATGGATTCTGATGAGGCTCCACGAGTGTGGGCCCCATCCTCCCTGAAGCCCATGACAGAGATTATGCATGGGAGACAACAGCAGATCACGCCACAAAGGATGAATGGCATTGCATACCCAATGCAACTGAAGATCAAAAAGACTATACATAACCTGAGGCCAAAGGGGTACAAAAAAATGTTGAGTGTCAGTTCTTTTTTTACTAAATACCCATTGCATACCCAATGCTCCACGAGTAGTGCTGCTACTATTATTATTATTATTAGTACTATTATTAGTATTTAGCTATGTTACTCGGATACTTCATTGTACTACCGTATCCCGTATCGGATACGTATCCGACGCGGATACGCGTGCGATACGCGCCGGTAGCGTATCTGAATATTTTATTTACTTTGACCATTGGATACGGTCACCGATACTTGTGAGATTCGCGTATCTGGACTCCCACGCTCACTCGCGCCCATGTGCAGTTCAATAAATTACGTTACAATGCACAGCTCACGCCTTATATGTGTCTATGTATAGGTTCTATAATACTTGTGGGACTAAAATCTTATTTCAAAACCGGACAAAACAGTGCTTATTGGGCTGGACTGCATTGGCCATTAATATCGAAAATGAGTTGGATATATTAATACTCGGACATAAAATGCCATAGTTAGGCTATATTATTAACAATTAATAACATAATGCGTTAAACTTAATTATATTGTTGCATAATATTATTAATTGTTAAATTTTTCAATATAAATTAAATGATTATAATATAATGTTAATAACAATATATTAATAAAATACATGAATTAGTTTTTTTTAATTATAAAAATCTATTATTTTAATTATTTTATATATACTGCCGTATTCTAATTTTTTGAAAAATGACGAATCCCCGCACCCGCATTGTATCCGATACGACACCCGCACCCGCACCCGTGCAACATAGGTATTTAGTTTTATATATTATTTTATTTTTTGATGATTTTTCTGGGTTTCTTTTCTAGCCTACCCCAACTTGTTTGGGACAAAAGGATTAGTTGTTGTTGTTGTTGTTGTTGTTGTATTGCAACTATGACTAAGAATAGTTGTTGTCAAGTATCAAAATGTACGCGAGTACTTGACACCTTTGCTCAAATATAGAGCATGGTTGTGGTTAACCTTCTGAAATCAAGTTCAAATTTAGCTTTACTCAACCAGCCAACTACTCCAAAATCTCTAAGCTGATAGCAATTGATGGTACTATTATATTTAAACTCTTAACATGTAACAAACAAGACTTAGGACCCACATATGTATATATATTTTCCACTTCAGTACCTGTACAAGTTGGGGGCATCATCTTGAGAGGAATGGCCACCAAAAATCCATATGTTTCCAACAACAAACCAAACTGCAAAGAAGCAGTCCAAAGCCATCTTGAAATGGTCAAACAATGCATTGATCCTACAAAATAGATCAAGAATATTACACCACGCTATGCTTCAACAATATAATGTGTTGGACCAACTTTTTAATACAAATATAGCTGTTGTTTCCTGAAATCAAATAAGCTTAAATAGTACAACCTTCAAGGAGCCTATTGTGTTGGGTTTTGATATTCTGTGCGTAACAATTTGCTACAGGACAAGGTTTAGTCAAAATGACAAGGTTAACAGCAATAAGGTCTTTTTATATATAATTCACTAACTTCTTTAGCAGTTGGGTTTGTATGCAAATGACCTAAAATGCAAGACCTTTGTATACAACAAAAAAAATATATATACAAGGGCTACCCGTAGCAGATATGTAAAAATGTCTGTTCCTCCTTTTAAAAATTGCAAAATGTTCTATAAAGCAAAAACAAACAATTAAAATGACATGTCGAATAACCTGGGGTTAGATGCCACCACACTAAGCTGACGCTCCCTCCTAGTTTCCCGGCTGCTCTCTACATTTGATGAGCGAACCCCATTTGCCAAACTGGCCTCTCTGACAGTTCCCTGACCAGTATCACTCTGTTCCTGTCCTTGTCCTGTGTTCTGATTCACATTTCTATGAAGATACCTCCAGTATAGATGGGGTAGTGTTGCAAAACAGCCAACAGTATAGCCAATAACCCACTCGAAGAGTGGTGCTTGTGGTTTCTCCTTTCTAGAGAGAGATAGTACATTGACAGCTGCAATTATTTGGCTAACATTGACAATAACCTCAATTGAAATCCAAAGACCAGAGTTGAGCGGGCTACGCCTGTTTCGGTTGTAGGTAGTTGTGCTGGGCCCACTTCTATTTTGATTTGGATCACTGGTAGATGGCGCATTGTACTGTTGTGAGGTTGAGACGCCACCCATATCAACTACATGTTCATGAGGACTGATTTGGGCAGTAGCTGGAGGATCCATGACAGGGAGTTGCTTCTCAGTTAACTATCCTTGTCCTAAAGAAATTTACTTTTCTTCTTGAAGCCCAGAAGGGGAAAATATAGTACTTCGTCTGAGAGAATAATTACCTGAAAAACAAAAGACATATTCAAATAATGAACTAAGCTCTAGCAAATTCTTCTTCTTGCAACATAATGAGATAATTTAAAACTTATGGCTGACTAATGCCACAAAGGATTGTAGAAGGGACTATGCTGCTGGACGTATTAATATAAAAAATAGTAATGACTAATGAGAATCCACTTTCACAGATACTATAGCATTCAGGATTGTAGATATTCTAACAATCAAAAGTAGATCTGCATACAGTGGTTGCGATCTTCCTAGTTTTAAACTTTTCAATATGGGTTTCATTTTCTTTCATTTTATACTACTAAATAAGTAAATATTTAAAAATAAATAAAAATCTGTCCCAAAAAAAAGACCTTATTCCAATAGCCCACACCCCCTGGTCTGAGCTTATGGACATGTCAAAAATGAGAATATTAATATTTTTCTTATTATGGTAGGAATGATAGCATTGCAGTAAAAAATAACAATGTCATGGGTATGATAAAGCTGCCAACATATGTTGCTGAAATAAATAGAACAAAAAAGGTAAACCCATTGCAACTCATACCGCGAATTTTTAAAGCTTACTACACTGAACTTGAAATCAGATCGGGCATTTCAATCTCACTACTATGCATTTCATGGCCATCTAGCATGCACATCAAATTGCCATGCCATTTTAATCGATAATGGAAGCAGTTGAAGTTGAACCCTCTTCATCCCAAATTCCCAATTTGAACACAGAACTTAAATGAAAAAGAATGACAATAAATTTTGAAGGTAAATTTGACAAAATGTAGACTAAGACAGGAAATACCTTTTACCTTTTTCTTTTCCCCCTTTAAGGATTTCGACCAATAATGCCGTGCTAAACGCACAGATGAAATTCGAGCTTGTTGGGTCGAATTCAGCAAGTCAACCTAATTAAGAAACCAAACCAAAATGAAAATACAGACAAAAAGTACCTAAAACCTAACCCTATAGCGAACTCCTAATTAAAAATCCAGATCCCAGCTTAAGGCTAGTTCAATACGAACAGTAAATGCAGTAGATTCGATTGATTCAATAAGGATAAAAGCATCTGAATTAGAGCGAGGTATCCCTCGATATTTCATGAATCCAGTAGTAAGAACAACTTACAAATTGGAAATTAAGAATTTGCGACCAAATTCCCCTTCAAAATTGATCGCACTCTCTCTCTCCGCCGCGCGGTTCCTCTCTCCTCCAGCGTCTTTTTTTTTTCTTTGTTTGTTTTCGGTTTAATTTTTTTTCCTTTTTTTTGTTCTCCAATGGCAAAAGGGGGGAATTAAGATTATTTGGGTGGAAAGTATTATAAAATTAGATTTGGTACTTCTTTTTTTTCTTTTCTTTTCTATGGTTTTTGTTTGTTTTGCTTGGATGAGCAGCTCTCGAATATGCGAGCAAGTGAAGGGCACACTCGTCATTTCAACCTCCAAAAAATGAAAACATCCAGGACCCGGTGCACAGGTTCTTTCCGCCAGTTGCGACGTGGACCCCACTTTTCTGTGATATTTATGGCATAAAATAATAATTTACGTCAGATCTGACGTGCCATTCAATCCTGGTTACTCAGACTCTACTCCATTCTTGGAAAAAAAAAAAGTAAAAAACTCATCCCTGAATATTATTTTATAAATTAATTAAAAAGTAGAAAGCAGTGGCCGATAACTGTCTCCATTGATGGTTTTTTTTGTTTTCTCTTGTTAGCTATTTACGATGGACGACCATTTATGTTACACATACACGTTTTTTTTAAAAAAAAACAAGCTGTATTCAAATAATATATAAGATCTTTTGCTTTGTGTTTTTCAATAATGTATATAATTTGAGTTATTAGCGGTCGTAATCTAGAGTCGTGATGAATCCATATTTTTTTTTTAGGAAAAAAGAAAAAGAAATACCGTGTCATACGTATCATGTCTGAATGCCAGCTGGTGTCTGTGCCGTAGCCGTACTAGTAGACGAGCATTGAACTTCAAATCATTTAAGTTAACAAAATAACTAAAGATTAATTATAAGAGATGACTTTTTAAGTGCTTTCATGGGCTTCGTGGTTTACCAAAAGATAAGATGTGAAAATACGCGACCAAATTTTAACTCTATCAGCATGAGTTGAAACCACAGTAACATTAAAAATATACAGTAACATTTTCAAACGTGAGTGTAATGATAAAAAATATATAATATTTCATAAGAGAATGCTTTAAATTTGAAATGATACAATACGTTGAATAAAATACTTATTCAAAAGAAAATCATGTCCAAATTTTCGAAGTCTTTAAGTTATTTTAGAACTGATGTTCTTATATACTCAAATATCAAAGCTTACCTCTCTCCGCGTTGGCGTTCAAACTAGAAAATGAAAAATTCATAACATACCGAACTTAGCAACAGGTCAATACATCACGACTAAATTTGTTTGCTCTTAGAATTACAGAATTACAATTATACGAAGGCTAAACTTAACTTACGGTTTTGTCTAATCCAGAGAGTCGAGGTTGACCCGCTAACTACTATAAACTAAAATCATTGACCAGAACAAAAAGGTCCCATTTACAATTACTTTGATTAATTGATTTGAGCTGAGGTTGTAATTGAATAGTGACAACAATTATTGGAACCAATGCTACAGGCGCTCCTTTCAACAATTTCTTAGCTAATTGTGATTAGCCCTCAGTAAACAAAGCAGAAAGAGGAAGGGGCAAGCTATGAAACAAAAATTTTACGAAAAGAAAAGAAAGAAAAGTTCTACGCTCCATGTCTCTCCATCCCCATTTACAAAAAGAAAAGAAGATGAAAAAGATTTCTAAGTTATACATCATACTCTGGAAGACTTCTACATGCTTGATCAATCTCCTCTTCTGTCATTTCAATGGTTTCATCACTATCAGACCCCTCACTTTCAATTTTCTTCGCCTTATCCGGAGACAAATCCATTCTTTTGAACTCACTCTCATAAATTTTCTTGCATTTAATGGCTATCTCCATAATCTCTTCTTTGGAAACAGATGCATTCATACTTTTCTCAATAACAACAAGTTCCCGCACCACTGTCGGCGCAATGCCCCATTGCTCAGCCACTTTATTTAGGCCCTACAGAATTAATTGCTACAAAGTCAAATATAATTTGTCGAATTTGGTGCCTGACACAAGATAAGAATTACGAAACTTACAATTCATTTCTTTGCTAACACAACTTACAAGGTTTTGTTGGAGAGATTCAATGGCATCTTGTATGCAAGTAATAACACCTTCTGCTGCAATTTCTTTTATCTTATCTGCTTCTGGCTGCGGCATAAATATAACACAAAGAACATAAGCTACCAAATAAAAAGAAATGATTTATTTCCGGCACCGTACTCCATAGAGCTTGTGCTTTGGCATTAAATGCAAAATTATCATGGTAGTTAATTAATTATTATTTTATTAAAATTGTAGCACATGTTACTGTTTTCAATTAAGACACGCTGATTTGTTAAACAATATAGGAAGAAACGAAGTACATCTCTCACAAAGTAGACAAAACAGTGTATCCTGAAAAAATTTCTATTTTATGAAAAGGACTCTACTGAAGCCCAAACAACAGGCCATGAGATTGCAAATACATTGGGGGGATCTAATCATTATGCCTAATGATTGAAATAATATTTGCTCAAAAGCAGTAAGCAAAAACGAGCTTGGCCATGAATAAGAATAGCTTTCAATTAACCTTCTCTTCTTGGCTTTCAAGCCATGACACAGTTTGTATCAGGTCATCCTTCGCCATCGCTTTTATTTGAGATGGAGAAAATTTTCTTTGTACATTGTCCAAATCTCGCCGCTGTGCAGTTATCTGCAATTAATGTACATTATTTATTTATTTTGTCATAAATGATCTCTTATAACATTGTTATCTGATTTGCATATAATAATAATTGTATAAATCTAAAGCGATAGTTTGGCCAGAACTAACCATATAACCAATAAAAATCACAGTTGATTCTATTTGCATGCTAGTCTCTTGATTGTCCTACCAAATTTATATGCAGTAGAACAAAAATGAGAACATTGAAAATTAAAGGTACCTCAGATTGAACTGCCTTCCCTTGTGCCCTTTCAACTTGCTTTTGAACATTCCTTGCAGCAGAATCCTTATCATCAACAACTGATGGTTCACAAATTTATCCAACAAGTATAAAGCATGGTTACATTCGCACCCGGTTTATTTTGATAACCATCACAAAGTTCACAACAAACGAAAGTTCTTAGAAATAAAGAAAATGACATAACATGTCTTCTCCAGCCACCACCATTCAGATTTTCCTTATAGTATAGTATGAAAATTATTTGGAGACTATGAATTTTCCTTATTCCGATTTTGAGTTTTGACTTCCATTGTTGCCATCATCAAATAATTTTGATTTCAGGAAAACCTTAATCAAAATTGAAATGTAATAATATTTTTTCGGTAACCTGAGTTTCTGGAGAAACTATGATAGCAGCATGCAGAGATATGTAATAGTTCCCACTTCCCAGTTTCCCACTTGAGTTTATGAATGGAGTTCATGTGTTTCCTCTCTATTTCCCTTTATTGGGCCCCTTTTTTATATTATTTTCTATTTTGGAGGGTCCACTGATCTTTCAGGTGCATTACCTCTACTTTCATGTTTGGGCTTCTGTTGTCTTCTCCAAGGCTTCCCAGCATGCATTAAATATGGCTCAATTGGTACCAACTTTTTCTTTTCATGGCATTCCGAGATCCATTCCTATGGAGGAACAATGTAGCAATAATGTAAAAAACTTTCATCTAATTAAACATATGTCATTAAACCCAAATTTTGCTAACAAAAGAGTAAGAAAAATTCCTTTTCCCTATGAAAGCTTATCTTGTGCAGCCCTACAAGGTGTTAATTATCTCATATATCCTAATAAACTATAGCAAATCAGTTAATTTCACAAAATTACCAAAATTAGGTTTATAATGAGGCAAGAATGAGGGAGGCAGAACAATGTCATATTTCTTATATTAGGTTTACATTTGCAAGCATGTCATTTTATTAGGGTATACAATGACTGAACATAATTGTTCACAACAATAGAAGATAGTTAACTTAACCTTTGAAACTATGGTACCATTATCTGATTGGACTTGCTTGAATTTTGGTGTATTTGCAAATGCACAAACAAGAAGTGAACAATCAGGGTTCCAATCAGGTCTGAATGTTGCTCCCAAATCCGTAGCTTGGATACGCAGATTACTCCTTTCTGGGTTTACAAATCCCGAGAGAACAAAAACAACCCCGTCCTGGAAAAATGGGTTTGTCAAAATGAAAAATCCTTGCAATTGATATCTAGTATTTTTGAGGCCTAAACCTTTTTTTAAGAAATCTCATTTGTTTGAACTAAAGTTTTTCACCAGATAAATAGGGATAATCTCATTGGTTACCAGTAGGTATGCACTGTCATATAAAAGTTTTGTTGTCCTATAAAATCATCTCTTTATTTTTGCAAGTTTTTGCTGGGCACTAAATTGCAAAATGAGGATGGTTGAAACTTGGAGCACAGTTCAGGGGCTAAGCTTGGAAACTAAAGGGGTAACTATATCTGATTTAAAAGGGCAATTGGGCACCATGGAATCAGGGAAGCTTGTGCAACAGACAATCGAAGTTTAATACCAGTAGACTGATGTATTGTTTGCACTATGAAGGGGGGAGGGGGGAAGGAATTTCGACACTACCAGAAATTTTGAGAAATCAGTGGCATCATTCTTGGTAGCATCACCAGAGCAGGACCCACCACTCTCTTTTACTTCCTTTATCACCTGTGGCGGGATGTGGTTGTCGGACTTTTTCTTTTTTCCAGAATTACCCTCGTTTCCTTTTGAGGTCATCCAAGAGGGAAGGTTTCGCCTTGGCTGGTCATCTTTGTTCCCAGCACCCTTGTGTGAGGACGATTCTGGCATATTTCACGGGACCTTGAATAAAGGGAAGAGAAAGGAAGATGACAAAACCCTCAAGAAACCCAAAGTTTGACAAAATGTTGGCAAAAATGCAAAATTACGAAGTTTTCTGGTACATGACTAACTTGTACCAACATGCGGTCATGTTAGGAGGCATGCATAACAGCATTTACTAGTCAATATATTACTAAGACAAAACACAATTACACAGACCTGTAATATAACTCCAAAAGGTAACAACAATAGAGACAGTGTCACAAAAACTGTTCAGAATGTATGATCAGTTTAAGAATCTGGAATTTTCACGAACTAAAAAGATTATACAAATACGGATTAAACAAGGAGTGCTGATATAGCAGTTTGGAAATGGGAAAATGAGGGATCAAAAGAAAACAAAAATATCGTCCCAGACACCTGTTATCTTCTTCTTGTGCAAGTTCAATTTGAAAAAGTGAAAATAAAAACGAGAGATTATAAAACAAAACAATAGAGGGATAGATGCTTACCAAATTCGGGATTTTGACGAGGGTTTAGCGCCCGATTCAACGTCTCCTCCGCTTCTCCAGGGATCCCAGGGAACGAAGATGAAAAATAAACAAATGCGGATTTTATTTTATTTTGGTGAAATTTCATTTGTTCATTATTTTATTTTTAACTTATATACTTTTTTTTTTTTTGGGTCCGATCGGATGCGGGATGTAGGCAGCTTGGGCTGAGATGAACAAATTCAAAGGCTTTTTTAGGGTTCTTCAAATGGGCCCATATGGTGGAGTCCCATTGAATTCCGAAAAAATAAAAAATAATACTGAAATATGGTAATTACTACTTACCATCCAGCGATTTGCCATCCAAGCCATCCAACAAATCGCGTCCCGTCATTTTTCCGCACCCAACCAGCGATCCGAGCGATTCTAGCGCGCACGTTCCTCATCTCGCTTCCTTCCTTAGCGACTTCACTCCCTCCATCTGCTCGCGATCCGAGTGTGCTTCCCCTTCCCTCCCTCCGCTCCCAGGTACGGCTCCCCCTCCCTTCTCTCTCTTTCTTCTTGAGTTCCCCTCCCTCCCTTTGCTCTTTCTTCTTTCTCAATTTTTCTTTCATTTCGTTCCCTCCCTTTTCCTTTCTTTTCTTCTCCTTCTATTTCTCTCTCTATTGATTTTTTTTGTTTCTCACTGGTCTTTCTTTTCTTTTCTATTTTTTCCTTTTTTCAATCTGTTCAGTTTTTTTATATATCTGTTCAATTTGCTCACTTTCACTTTTCGTATGAGTCCACATTTTATTACATCTGTTCAGTTTATTTTCTATTTATGTTCAATTTAATTGTCATTTCTGTTCAGTTTATTTGCTCACTTTTATTTTTTATATGAGTCCACATTGTTGTTACATATGTTTAGTTTATTTGATAAAACTGTTCGATTTAATTGTCATTTCTGTTCAGTTTATTTGCTCACTTTTATTTTTTATATGAGTCCACATTTTTGTTACATATGTTCAGTTTATTTGATATAACTGTTCAATTTAATTGTCATTTATGTTCAGTTATTTGCTCACTTTTATTTTTTATATGAGTCTACATTGTTGTTACATAGTTACATAATGTTCAGTTTATTTGATATAACTGTTCAATTTAATTGTTATTTCTATTCAGTTTATTTGATCACTTTTATTTTTTTATACGAGTCAACATGTGTTGTTATATCTGTTCAGTTTATTTGTTATAACTGTTCAGTTTTATTGTCATTTTTGTTCAGTTTATTTGATCCCTTTTACTTTTTTTATACGAGTCAACATGTGTTGTTATATCTGTTAAGTTTATTTTTTTTTATAACTGTTCAGTTTAATAAGTTTATTTTTTCACTTTTACTTTTTTTTTTTAATCCATATTGTTTGTTACATATGTTCAGTTTATTTGTTTTTTATGTTCAGTTAGTTGTTATATTTGTTCAATTTAAGAAGACATGATAAAGTATGAGGGAGAGGGAGGGAAAATAGATCGCGAGGGAGGAAGGAGGGACGAAAGGGAGGGTGCTGGCGAGCAGTTAGGGAGGCAGGAAGGAGTACGAGGGAGGAAAGGTGCGTGAGGGAGGGAGGGCGCGTGAGGGAAGGGGAGACTCCTCACCCAAGCGCGCGGAAAAATAGCGAAGTCAGAGGGGAGGGAAGGGGTTGGATGACGCGGATGGTTTTTTTGTGGATGATGGTTATCAGCTCTGCTGAAATATTCTTACATTTCGACAATATTACTAAAATAATCGAAATTAGCTGAAAGAACGATGTTAGCTAATATCGGTTTTTAATCCGATATTAGCCTTAACGCATTTTGAGTTAAAATATGATTGTTTTTAATGTTTTTAATTAAATTTTAACGTATTTTATTGATGAAAAAGGTATTTTTAATGTTTTTGATGCATTTCATTTGTATTTTGGTCATTTTGTATTTATTATATGTAGTTTAATTATATTTTATAGTTAAAAATTTTTATTTTTTAATATAAGATAGTCATTTTTAATAATGAAATTCATTCAATGTATTTATTTTTTAAAATATATATTTATTTTTGAAATAGAATTGCATGGTTTTTTTATGGGATATTTCTGCCTTTAAATTTATACCCTAGTCTATCTAAATCCAGTCACAAGCACACGAAAATTGTCTAAGTGTTTCGAGGTCGAACCATAGGGACGGTTTTGGAATAACTAAGTTCTAATTCAATTCAACTTACTAGATTCAATTGATCACAAGAAGAAATAGTTGGTAAGAGATCGAATAGATAAATAACAATTGAAATCAAGTAAAATCCAAAGTTAACAGTTCACAAAATTAAAGAGGTTAATCAACTAAATAAGAGTTAGGGGTCTTTGGTAAGCTAATACTTCAATTTCCCGCAAAAAGAAATGTCACTAACATAATTAACTGGTCACTGGTTCACCTGTTGGCACAGAAAACTCGTTGGTATACTCAGTGGCCCGCTAGGGTTAGTGCAAATTTACCTTTTGGGTTAATTCAGAAGTCGCTTTGTGCAGGGATTATAGTTTGATTAATGATTTACAGATCAAACTCTCATTTCAAGTCTAGTTGCTTAATTAACTCAAATTCTCTCGAATAGAATCTAGATTTCAACTCTCGTTTCATGGTCTAGTTTCTATAAGTTTATACCTTTCTAACCTACGAGTTCTTTGATTCTCACCGTTGGAAAAGACTTAACTCTCGTTAATTAATCCTGATTTAACCTCTCAGTATCAACCTTCGTGCTGGTACGATTATGCTAAATAATCTAAGTCGGATTTGGACTTAACCATCTAACAATCAAGTAAGGCCTATACTTGACGGATGATGTTGTACCTTAAAAAAATGCATATAGTTAAAATGGAGAGAACAAGTATGTGTTGAAATGGAGAGTAGCAAAAAAATAATGTGCATCACAAATGAAGAATGCAGCCCATTTTCTCAAAAAAAAAAATGAAAAATAATTAAAGGCCTAATTCTGATGGAGAAGCTCGGTGTCCCAACTCTTGCAGCCTGGACCTACTTGTCATATGAAGAACTGAGAAGAAGTGAAGCCTAACAAAATTCAAGTCCAGTGTAGTTGATGAAGAGGCGTTGTCGTCGAAAGAATAAAAAAAAAGTGCCAACTATTTGAATCCTCCAATGATAGGCTGACAGCTGGATCATATTTTCACCCACCCCTTCACATCCCTAGAGATAGGGCTGTCAAACGTTGAAACGGAACACGGAACATGTATGTTTCGTTTCTGTTCCGTTCCAGTCAACGTAATTGAAATTGATTCCGTTTAACGTTCCGTTTCGTCAAACGTAACAGTTTTCCATTTCGTTTAACGTTCCGTCCATCATTTACCATTGATTTCAGCGGAATTCCATTTTTTGTTTCAGTAACGTTTATAAATTTCAATTCTGTTTTCGTTCCATTTTCAAAAATAAAATTGAAATCTCTATCATTTAACGTTTCGTTTGGACGGAACGGAATGGAAAACGGTGGCGGAACGGAATACTGACCGGTCTAGAGATAATTACCAAAAAATAAATGTCTTACAAAAAGGGATACGCTTCTGTCGAGAAGAGAGATTTAAGGAAAAGGTAACAAGACTTGTCATTTTTGGAGTTTTGAGAGTTCTTTTTGTTTCAAAAAATTGTGAGAGAGAGAATTAGAATAGAGGGCTGTAAGGAAAGAAGAAAAAGAAAAAAGAAGAAGGTTTGTTTTGAATGAAAATTTCAGCGTACTTTGGTCTCTGATTTATTTATTTTTATTTTATTTTGATTCGTATCTTCTGCAATCTCGAAGTTTTATGCAACAATTTTCAAATCTCACTACATAATCTTTCATGCGTAATCAAACTGCATTATGCATATGGTAGGTTTTGGTGACAAATTGAATACAAGGATTTGCTTGAAAGGGATTTTAGTTGAGTCCTAGATTCATAGAGATTTCTTTGCATAATGTCAAATAATCGTTGATCATCTGGTTGTAGCCTCAAACTTTTCCAAACAGAACCTTCATCTTTTACATAAATATTTTAATCGAAATGGTGTTTAGCTTTTGCTTGGAATTTGGATGCGCCATATACAAACAAGGGTCTTGAAGTTAAAATTGCATATGCATGTAGGAAATTTGTTAACTTTTGTAGAATCATACTCTATAATTCCAAGCAAAATTTAGAAAAGAAAACCATTTCATAGGGACTGCAGCGTGTCTCAACCCCTATGGAGATGGTACGCGACTAATTGAATTGGATCTGCAGCATGCTCAGTCCATTTAGTTTAGGTTGTTTCAATATTCCATGCAAAGACATCGTCATGCTGCTGAAATTCACTTAGAAAAGTCATGTTTTACTTTATGTTTCTTGCATAAATTAATCTAAAATGTCACAAGATCTTCTCATCTTTTGGGCTCTTGATTTAAGTTTTGAGTAAATTATGACAATTTCACACTTTGTTTGCAGTTTATTTATATTTTGTGCTTCAACTTAGCAGCTTTGAGAAAACATATAATAACAAATCAGATTTTGTAGAGATAAAATTGAAAGGGATCTTTGATCCCTGTATGATGTTCTAACTTGATTAAAAGATGCCTTAGCATAGCTTTGGCTTTTCTTTTACTCAAGGCCGATCCTTTGATCAATATTTCTAGGCAATTAGCCATCTGCTAAACATGGTTTGATTGCAAAAGAGAAGTTAATCAAAAGGACATCAAAAAAGTTGATTATGATCACGAAAGAAACGACATGTTGTCAAAAATTACTCAGAAACTGATATTTCTTAAATTGAATAGCAATAGTTTCTAACAGCAAAAGAACTCCTAAGTTCCATGGTGAAGTTTATATGCCTACCTGTAAAAAATGATGAGTATTTGCAAAGTAACAAATTTCAAAATTGAAGTCTGGACAGTTTCTAGTGTAACCAGCAAAAACATTTATGACAGTTCACAGAACTATTTTTATTTCACAAAAGGATGAACAAAACCAATTAAAATTTTGATTATAGATGAAACATGATATGGCACACCTCCTGTAAAAGTTTTAGAATTTTTTGGACGGACAGATTAATTATAACGAATTTTTGACATCAGAGAAAAATTGCGTTTTAAAACACTATCAGCAAATCGTGCCACAAAATAAGTTGAACTAACCTAGCTTGAAAATAAGTTGATTCGAATTGAATAAGTGAGATAAACATATTCTAGACTATATAAAGAGATTAAATATAGATTATTATGATCAAATGACTTAAAACAAATGCAAAATCAAGTGAAATGCCCAAATATACTCAAAATTTTTAAAATCTGCACATTATGTGCCTAATTACAATGCATAATCCAATCGTTTTAAATAAGTAAGTGCATAAATATATTGTAGACTACAGAAAAAGTCTAACTATAGATTATTGTGATCAAATTACTTAAACTGAATGCTAAATCGTTTGAAATGTTCAAATATACTCCGAATATGTAAAATCTGCACATTAAGTACGTAATTACTGATTATAATGTATAATCCAATTGTTTTGAATAAGTAAGTTCATAAACTAATTGTAGACTATATAATGAGCTTAAATATAGATTATTGTTATCAAATGACTTAAAATAAATGCAAAATCTTGAAATGGTCAAATATACCAGAATCTTTTAAAATCTCCAAATTATGTGCTTAATTATAATGCATAATCTAATCATTTTGAATAAGTGAGTTCATAAATATACTTTAGACTATGTAAAGAGCTCAAATTAAGATTGTTGTGATCAAATAACTTAAATTAAATGCCAAATCGCTTGAAATGCTCAAATGTACTCAAAATCTTTAAAATCTTCACTCTAAGTTTGTAATTACAATATATAATCCAATCGTTTTGAATAAGTGAGTTCATAAATATATTCTAGGCCATATAAAGAGTTTAAATATAGAATATTGTGATCAAATGACTTAAAATGAATGCAAAATGCTCAAATATACTCAAAATCTTTAAAATCAGCTCATCATGTGCGTAATTACAATGTATAATCCAATCTTTTTAAATAAGAGAGTTCATAAACATATTCTAGAATATATAAAGAGCTTAAATATAGATTATTATGATCAAATGACTTAAAATGAATGCAAAATCACTTGAAATACCCAAATATACTCATAATTTGTAAAATCTGAAAAGTATATGCATAATTACAATATATAATCCAATCATTTAGAATAAGTGAGTTCATAAACATATTCCAGACTGTATATACCCAAATATACTCATAATTTGTAAAATCTGAAAATTATATGCATAATTACAATGTATAATCCAATCGTTTAGAAAAAAGTGAGTTCATAAACATATTCTAGACTGTATAAAGAGCTTAAATATAGATTATTGTGATCAAATAACTTAAAATGAAAGCAAAATCGCTATAAATGCTCAAATATAATCAGAATCTGGGAAATCGACATATTATGCGCGTAATTAAAATTTAGAATCCAATCGTTTTGAGTAAGTGAGTTCACAAAAATATTATAGACTATATAAAGATCGTAAATATAGATTATTGTGTTCAAATGACTTAAAATGAATGCAAAATCGCTTGAAAAGATCAATTGTACTCTGAAATCTATAAAATTTGCAAATTACGTGCGTAATTACATTGATAATCCAATCGTTTTGAATAACTGAATCATAAACATATAATAGACTACATAAAGAGATTAACTATAGATTGTTGTGATCAAATTTCTTAAAATGAATGCAAAATCTCTTTTTATTGTGATCAAATGACTTAAAATAAATGAAAAAACGCTTGAAATGCTCAAATATACTCAAAATCATTAAAATCTAGACATTATGTGCGTAATTACAATGTATACTCCAATCATTTTGAATAACAGAGTTTATAAACATATTCTAAACTATATAAGAGTTTTAATATATATTATTGTGATAAATTTACTTAAAATGAATGCAAAATCGCTTCAAACTCTCAAATATACTCAGAATCTGTAAAATATGCATATTATATGTGTAATTACAATGTATAATTCAATCGTTTTGAATAATTGAGTCCATAAACATATTCTAGACTATATAAATATAAATTATTGTGATCAAATGACTTAAAATGAATGCAAAATCGTTTGAAATGATCAAATATGTTCTGAATATGTAAAATCTTCTCATTATGTGCGTAATTACAATGTATAGTTCAATCGTTTTGAATAAGTGAATTGACAAACATATTTTAGGCCATATAAAGAGTTTAAATATAGAATATTGTGATAAAATGACCTAAAATGAATGCAAAATCGCTTGAAATGCCCAAATATACTCAGAATGTGTAAAATCTTCAAAATTATATGTTTAATTACAATGTAAAATCATTTTAAATAAGTGAGTTCATAAACATATTTTAGACCATATAAAAAACTTAAAGATATATTATTGTGATAAAATGAATTAAAATTAAAGCAAAATCTCTTGAAATGCTCAAATATACTCAAAATCTGAAAAATCTTCTCATTATGTGCGTAATTACAAAGTAATAATCTAATCGTTTTGAATGAGTGAGTTCATAAATATATTTTAGACTATATAAAGAGTTTAATTATAGATTATTGTGATCAAATGAATTAAAATGAATGCAAAATCTTTTGAAATGCTCAAATATACTAAGAATCTGTATAATATGCATTTATGGGCGTAATTACAATGTATAATCCAATCGTTTTGAATAAGTGAATTCTTAAAGATATTCTCAACTATATAAATATCATAAATATAGATTACTGTGATCAAATGACTTAAATTGAATGCCAAATAGCTAGAAATGCTTAAATATACGCAGAATCTTCAAAATCTGCACATTACGTGCGTAATTACAATATATAATTCAATAGTATTGAATAAGTGAGTTCATAAACATATTCTAGGTTATATAAAGAGCATAAATATAGATTATTATGATCAAATGACTTAAAATAATTGCAAAATCGCTTGAAATACTCAAATATAATCATAGTCTAAAAAATATTCAAATTATGTGCTCAATTACAGTGTATAATCTAATCGTTTTGAACAAGTGAGTTCATAAATATACTTTAGACTATACAAAGAGTTTAAGGGCTCCTTTGGATGAAGCCGGAATTTGCAAGAATTGCAAATTCCGGGCATAAAATATGCCAAATTTATTATAAACAATCCAAACTCTTCACAAAGTTACACACATCCCAATAAATTTTTTGCCTAGGAATTGCAAATTTCCCAAATTCCTACAACATCCAAACATCCCCTAAATTAATATTGATGTGATCAAATGACTTAAATTGAATGCCAAATAGCTTGAAAATTCTCAAATGTACTCAGAATCTTTAAAATCTGCACTTTATGTTCGTAATTACAATGTATAATCCAATCGTTTTGAATAAGTTCATAAACATATTTTAGACTATATAAAGAGTTTAAATATAGATTATTGTGATAAAATGATTTAAAATGAATGCAAAATGGTTTGAAATGATCAAATATGCTCTGAATCTGTAAAATCTACTCATTATGTGCGTAACTACAATGTATAATCCAATCATTTTGAATAAGTTAGTTCATAAACATAGTTGCATTCATATACTCTGAATCTGTAAAATCTGAAAATTATGTGCGTAATTACAATGTATCATCCTATCGTTTTGAATAATTGAGTTCATCAACATATTTTAAACAATATAAAGAGCTTAAATATTGATTATTGTGATCAAACGACTTAAAACTGAATGCAAAATGTCTTGAAATGATCAAATATACTCAGAATCATTAAAATCGGCTCATATGTCTGTAATTACAATGTATGATCTGATCGTTTTGAATAACAGAGTTTATAAACATATTCTAGACTATATAAGAGCTTTAATATATATTATTGTGATCAAATTACTTAAAACGAATGCAATTGCTTCAAACACAAATATACTTAGAATCGGTAAAATATGCAAATTATGTGCGTAATTACAATGTATAATCCAATCGTTTTGAATAATTGAGTTCATAAACATCTTCTAGACATAAAGAGCTTAAATATAGATTATTGTGATCAAATGACTTAAAAAAATTGCAAAATCGCTTGAAATGCTCAAATATAATCATAGTCTGAAAAATATTCAATTTATATGCTCAATTACAGTGTATAATCCAATCGTTTTGAATAAGTGAGTTCATGAACATATTTTAGACTATATAAAGTGCTTAAATAAAGATTATGATAATCAAATGACTTAAAATGAATGCCAAATCTCTTAAAATGCTCAAATACATTATGCGGGTAATTAGAATTTATAATACAATTTTTTTTAATATATGAGTTCATAAACATATTTTAGACTATATAAATAGCTTAAATATAGATTATTGTGATCAAATGACCTAAATTGAAAGCAAAATTGTTTTAAATGTTTAAATATACTAAGAATCTGTATAATCTTAACATTATGTGCGTAATTAAATGTATAATTAAATGGTTTTGAATAAGTGATTTTATAAACATATTTTAGACCATATAAAGAGCTTAAATATAGATTATTGTGATCAAATGACTTAAAATTATTGCAAAATTGCTTGAAATGCTCAAATATACTCAGAATTTTTAAAATCTTCACATTATGTGCATTATATAATGTATAATCCAATCCTTTTAAATAATTGAGTTCACAAACAAATTCAAGACTATATAAAATGCTTAAATATTGATTATTATGATAAAATGACTTAAAATGAATGCAAAATCTCTTGAAATTCTCAAATATACTCAGAATCTGTAAATATCTGCACATTAAGTGCGTAATTACTAATTACAATGTATAATCCAAATGTTTTGAATAAGTGAGTACATAAATATATTTTAGACTATATAAAGAGTTTAAATATAGGTTATTGTGATCGAATGACTTAAAATAAATGCAAAGTCGCTTGAAATGGCCGAATATACTCAAAATCTTTTAAAATCTCCAAATTACGTGCTTAATTATAATGTATAACCCAGTCATTTTGAATAAGTGAGTTCATAAATATATTTTAGACTATATAAAGAGCATAAATTAATATTATTGTGATCAAATGACATAAATTGAATGCCAAATAGCTTGAAATGCTCAAATTTACTCAGAATATTTAAAATCTGCACTTTATATTTGTGATTACAATGTATAATCCAATCATTTTGAATGAGTAAGTTCATAAACATATTCTAGACTATATAAGGAGCTTAAATATAGATTATTGTGATCAAATGACTTAAAATGAATGCAAAATCGTTTGAAATGATCAGATATGTTCTGAATCAGTTAAATCTACTCATTATGTGCGTAATTACAATGTATAATCCAATCCTTTTGAATAAGTGAGTTCATAAACATATTCTAGACTATATAAACAGTTTGAATATAAATTATTGTGATCAAATGACTTAAAATATATGCAAAAACGATTGAAATGCTCAAATATACTCAAAATCATTAAAATCTGCACATTATGTGCGTAATTACAATATATAATCCAATCGTTTTGAATAACAGAGTTTATAAACATATTTCAGACAATATAATAGCTTTAATATATATTATTGTAATCAAATTAATTAAAATCAATGCAAAATCACTTCAAACGATCTAATATACTCAGAATCTATAAAATATGCATATTATGTGCGTAATTACAATGTATCATCCAATCGTTTTGAATAATTGAGTTTATAATGATATTTTAAACCATATAAAGAGATTAAATATTGATTACTGTGATCAAATGACTTAAAATGAATGCAAAATCTCTTGAAATGATCAAATATACTCAGAATCACTAAAATCGGCATATATATCTGTAATTACAATGTATAATCTAATTGTTTTGAATAAGTGAGTTCAGAAATATCTTCTATACTACATAAAAAGCATAAATAAAGATTATTGAAATCAAATAACTTAAAATAATTGTAAAATCGCTCGAAATGCTCAAATATAATCATACTCTGAAAAATCTTCAAATTATATGATCAATTACAGTGTTATAATCCAATAGTTTTGAATATGTGAGTTCATAAATATACTTTAGACCATATAAAGAGCTTAAATTAATATTGTTGTGATCAAATGACTTAAATTGAATGACAAATCGCTTGAAATGCTCAAATATACTTAGCACCTGTAAAATCTGCACATAATGTGCGCAATTACAGTGTATAGTCCAATCTTTTTGAATACGTGAGTTCATAAACATATTATAAACTATATAAACTGCTTGAATATATATTATAGTGATCAGATGACTTAAAATAAATGCAAAATCTATTGAAATGCTCAAATATACTCAGAATCATTAAAATCTGCACATTATGTGCTTAATTACAATGTATAATAAAATCGTTTTGAATAACTGAGTTTATAAAAATATTCTAGACTACATAAGAGCTTTACCATATAATATTGTGATCAAATGACTTAAAATGAATGCAAAATCGCTTCAAATGCTCAAATATACTCAGAATCTATAAAATATGCATATTATGTGCGTAATTACAATGTATCAACCAATCGTTTTGAATAATTGAGTTCATAAACATATTTTAAACTACATAAAGAGCTTAAGTTATGATCAAAGGACTTAAAATGAATGCAATACCGTTTGAAATGATCAAATATACTCATAATCAGTAAAATCATACAATCAAATCGTTTTGAATAAGTGAATTCATAAACATATTCTAGACTATTAAAAGAGATTAAACATAGATTATTTTGATCAAATGATTTAAAATGTATGCAAAATCGCTTAAAATGCTCAAATATACTCAGAATGTTTTAAATCTGCACATTTTGGACTACATAAAGTGCTTAATTATTGATTATTGTGATCAAATATTTAAAATGAATACAAATCACTAGAAATATTCAAATATAATTAGAATCTGTAAAATCTGCACATTATGTGTGTAATTACAAAGTAAAATTTAATCGTTCTGAATAAGTGAGTTCAGAAACATATTGTAGACTATATAAAAATTTTAAATATAGATTATTATTTGATCAAATGACTTAAAATGAATGCAAAATCGCATGAAATTCTCGAATACACTCAGAATCTTTAAAATATGTACATTATGAGCGTAATTATAATATATAATCCAATCGATTTGATTAGGTGAGTTCGGAAACATCTTCTAGACTACATAAAGAGCATGGATATAAATTAAATGACTTAAAATAATTGCAAAATTGCTTAAAATGCTCAAACATAATCATAGTCTGCAAAATCTTCAAACTATGTGCTCAATTACAATGTATAATCCAATCGTTTTCAGTAAGTGATTCATAAACATATTTTAAACTACATAAACAGCTTAAAGATAGATTATTGTAATCAAATGACTTAAAATTAATGCCAAATCGCTTGAAATTCTCAGATATACCCAGAATCTGAAAACTCTACACATTATATGCGTAATTACAATGTATAATCTAATTATTTTAATTAAAATTATTGCAAAATCTCGTGAAATTCTAAAATATACTCAGAATTTTTAAAATGTTCACATTATGTGCATTATTACAATGTATAATCCAATCATTTTGAATAAGTGAGTTCATAAACATATTCTACACAATATAAAGAGTTTAAATATAAATTACTGTGATCAAATCACTTAAAATGAATGTAAAATCGCTTCAAATGGTCAAATATAGTCATAATCTTTAAAATTTGCACATTATATGCGTCATTAAAATGTATAATCTAATCGTTTGAATAAGTAAGTTTATAAACAAATTCTTGACTATATAAAGAGCGTAAATATAGATTGTTGTGATCAAATAACTTAAAATGAATGCCAAACATCTTGAAATACTCAAACATACTCAGAATCTAAAAAATCTGTACATTATATTCATAAACATACTCAAGTATGCTCATAATCTGTAAAATGAGTTCATAAACATATTCAACAATATATAAAAGTTTTAAATATATTTTATTGTGATCGAATGACCTAAATTGAATGCACAATCATTTGAAATGCTCATATATACTAAGAATCTGTAAATTTTTCATATTATGTGCATAATTACAATATATAATCCAATCGTTTTGAATAAGTGAATTTATAAACATATTCTATACCATATAAAGAGCTTAAATATATATTATTGTGATCAAATGATATTAAATGAATGTAAAATCGCTTGAAATGCTCAAATATACTCAGAATCTTTAAATTTTTCACATTATGTGCATTATTACAATGTATAATTCAATCATTTTGAATAAGTGAGTTCACAAACATATTCAAAACTATATAAAAAGCTTAAATATAGATTATTATGATAAAATGACTTAAAATTAATGTAAAATCTCTTGAAATTATCGTATATACTCTGAATTTGTAAAATCTGAAATTATGTACCTAATTACAATGTATAATCCAATCATATTGAATAATTGAGTTCATAAACATATTTTAGACTATATAAAGAGCTTAATCAAAGATTACTCTGATAAAATGAATTAAAATGAATGCAAAATAATTTCAAATGCTCAAATGTACTCAGAATCTTTAAAATCTGCACTTTATGTTCGTAATTACAATGTATAACCCAATCATTTTGAATAAGTTCATAAACATATTCTAGACTATTTAAAGATTTTAAATATAAATTATTGTGATCAAATGACTTAAAGTGAATGCAAAATCATTTGAAATGATCAGATATGTTCTGACTCTGTTAAATCTACTCATTATGTGCGTAATTACAATGTATAATCCAATCCTTTTGAATAAGTGAGTTCATAAACATATTCTTGACTATATAAACAGTTTGAATATAAATTATTGTGATCAAATGACTTAAAATATATGCAAAATCGTTTGAAATGATCAAATATGTTCTGAATCTGTAAAATCTACTCATTATGTGCGTAACTACAATGTATAATCCAATAATTTTGAATAAGTGAGTTCATAAACAAAGTTGCATTCATATACTTAGAATCTGTAAAACTGAAAATTATGTGCATAATTACAATTTATAAATCCAATCGTTTAGAATAAGTGAGTTAGTAAACATATTCTGGACTACATAAAGAGCTTAAATATAGATTATTGTAATCAAATGACTTAAAAGAAAGTAAAATCGCTAGAAATGCTCAAATATAATCAGAATCTGTAAAATCGACACATGTGTGTAATTAAAATTTAGAATCCAATCATTTCAAATAAGTGAGTTCAGAAAAATATTCTAGTCTATAAAAAGAACTTAAATATAGATTATTGTGATCAAATGACTTAATATGAATACAAAATTGCTTGAAAAGATCAATTATACTCTGAAATCTATAAAATCTGCACATTACGTGCGTAATTACATTGCATAATCCAATCGTTTTAAAAAAGTGAGGTCATAAACATATCGTAGACTACATAAAGAGTTTAACAATCGATTTTTGTGACCAAATTACTTAAAATGAATGCAAAATCGCTTGAAATGTTCAAATAAACTCATAATCTGTAAAATCTGCTCATTAAGTGCGTAATTAATAATTACAATGTATAATCCAATTATTTTGAATAACTGAGTTCAAAAACTAATTCTAGACTATATAATGAGCTTAAATATAGATTATTACGATCAAGTGACTTAAAATGAATGCAAAATCGCTTGAAATGGTCAAATATACTCAACATCTTTTAAAATCTCCAAATTACGTGCTTAATTATAATGTATAACCCAATCGTTTTGAATAACTGAGTTCATAAATATACTTTAGACTATATAAAGAGCATAAATTAAAATTGTTGTGATCTAATGACTTAATTTGAATGCCAAATAGCTTTAAATGCTCAAATATACTCAGAATCTTTAAAATCTGCACTTTATATTCGTGATTACAATCTATAATCCAATTGTTTTGAATAAGTAAGTTCATAAACCTATTCTAGACTATATAAAGAGCTTAAATATAGATTATTATGATCAAATGACTTAAAATGAATGCAAAACCGTGTGAAATGATCAAATATGTTTTGAATCTGTAAAATTTTCTCATTATGTGCGTAATTACAATGTATAATTTAATCCTTTTGAATAAGTGAGTTCAATAAACATATTCTAGACTATATAAACAGTTTGAATATAGATTATTTTGATCAAATGACTTAAAATAAATGCAAAAACGCTTGAAATGCCCAAATATACTCAGAATCTCTAAAATCTGCAAATTATATGTTTAATTACAATGTATAATCCAATCGTTTTGAATAAGTGAGTTCATAAACATATTCTAAACATATTCAAGACTATATTAAGAGCTTAAATATAGATTATTATGATCAAATATATTAAAATGAAAGCAAAATCCCTAGAAATGCTCAAATATAATAAGAATCTTTAAAATTGACACATAATGTGCGTAATTAAAATTTAGAATCCAATCGTTTTGTATAAGTGAGTTCATAAAAATATTCTAGACTATATAAAGATCATAAAAATAGATTATTGTGATTAAATGACTTAAAATGAATGCAAAATTGCTTAAAAAAATCAATTATACTCTAAAATGTATAGAATCTGCACATTACGTGCGTAATTACAATGCATAATCTAATCGTTTTGAATAAGTGAGTCCATAAACATATCATAGACTACATAAAGAGATTAACTATAGATTTTTGTGATCAAATTACTAAAAATGAATGAAAGTCCGCTTAAAATGTTCAAATATACTCATAATCTGTAAAATCTGCGCATTAAGTTAGTAATTACTGATTACAATGTATAATCCAATTTTTTTTAATAAGTGAGTTCATAAACTAATTGTAGACTATATAATGAGCTTAAATATAGATTATTTTGATCAAATGACTTAAAATGAATGCAAAATGGTTTGAAATGATCAAATATGATCTGAATCTGTAAAATCTACTCATTATGTGCGTAACTACAATGTATAATCCAATCATTTTGAGTAAGTTAGTTCATAAATATACTTTAGACTATATAAAGAGCTTAAATTAGGATTGTTATGATCAAATGACTTAAATTGAATGCCAAATAGCTTGGAATGCTCAAATGTACTCATAATCTTTAAAATCTACACTTTATATTCGTCATTACAATATATAATCCAATCATTTTGAATAAGTTCATAAACATATTTTACACTATAGAGCTTAAATATAGATTATTGTGATCAAATGACTTAAAATGAATGCAAAATCGTTTGAAATGACCAAATATGTTCTGAATCTGTAAAATCTACTCATTATGTGTGTAATTATAATGTATAATCCAATCCTTTTGAATAAGTGAGTTCATAAACATATTCTAGGCTATATAAACAGTTTAAATATAGATTATTGTGATTAAATGACTTAAAATAAATTCAAAAATGCTTGAAATTCTCAAATACACTCAAAATCATTAAAATCTGCACATTATATGTGCGTAATTACAATGTATAATCCAATCATTTTGAATAACAATGTTCATAAACATATTCTAGACAATATAAGAGCTTTAATATATATTATTGTGATCAAATTACGTAAAATCAATGCAGAATCGCTTCAAACGCTCAAATATACTCAGAATCTGTAAAATATGCATATTATGTGCGTACTTACAATGTATCATCCAATTGTTTTGAATAATTGAGTTCCAAAACATATTTTAAACTATATAACGAGCTTGAATATTGATCATTGTGATCAAATGACTTAAAATGAATGCAAAATCTCTTTAAATGATCAAATATCCGCAGAATCATTAAAATCTACACTTTATGTTCGTAATTACAATGTATAATCCAATCGTTTAGAATAAGTAAGTTCATAATCATATTCTAGACTATATAAAGTGCTTAAATATAGATTGTTGTGATTAAATGACTTAAAATGAATGCAAAATCGTTTATAATGTTCAAATATGTTCTGAATCTGTAAAATCTAGTCATTATATGCATAATTACAATGTATAATCCAATCGTTTTTTATTGAGTGAGTTCACATACATATTCAAGACTATTGAAAGAACTTTAATATAGATTATTGTGATCAAATGACTTAAAATAAATGCAAAAATGCTTGAAATGCTAAAAAATACTCAAAATCATTAAAATCTGGACATCATGTGCGTAATTACAATGTATAATCCAATAATTTTGAATAACAGAGTTTATAAACATATTCTAGACTATATAAGAGCTTTGATATATATTATTGTGATCAAATTATTTAAAATGAATGCAAAATCGCTTCAAACGCAAATATACTCAGAATCTGTAAAATATGCATGTTATGTGAATAATTAAAATGTATAATGCAATCGTTTTGAATAATTGAGTTCATAAACATATTTTATACTACATAAAGAGCTTAAATATTAATTATTGTGATCAAATGACTTAAATTGAATCCAAAATCGTTTGAAATTATAAAATATACTCAGATTCAGTAAAATCGGCACATATGTCTGTAATTACAATGTATAATCCGATCGTTTTGAATAAGTGAGTTCAGAAACATCTTTTGGACTAAATATAGATTATTGTGATCAAATGACTTAAAATAATTGCAAAATCGCTTGAAATGCTCAAATATAATCATAGTCTGAAAATTCTTCAAATTATGTGCTCAATTACAGTGTATAATTCAATCAGTTTGAATAAGTGAGTTCATAAACATATTTTAGACTTTATAAAGTGCTTAAATATCGGTTATGATAATCAAATGACTTAAAATGAATGCCAAATCTCTTGAAATGCTCAAATATACTAAGAATCCGTAAAATCTACACATTATGTGCGTAATTATAATTATAATTTATAATAGAATTGTTTTGAATAACTGAGTTCATAAACATATTTTAGACTATATAAATAGCTTAAATATAGATTATTGTGATCAAATGATCTAAATTGAATGCAAATTCGTTTTAAATGCTCAAATATAGTCATAATCTGTATAATCTTCATATTATGTGTGTAATTAAATGTATAATTCAATGGTTTTGAATAAGTGATTTTATAAACATATTTTAGACCATATAAAAAGCTTAAATAAAGATTATTGTGATCAAATGACTTAAAACTATTGCAAAATTGCTTGAAATGCTCAAATATACTCAGAATTTTTAAAATCTGCACATTATGTGCATTATATAATGTATAATCCAATCCTTTTAAATGAGTGAGTTCACAAACAAATTCAAGACTATATAAAATGCTCAAATATTGATTATTATGATAAAATGACTTAAAATGAATGCAAAATCTCTTGAAATTCTCAAATATACTTAGAATTTGTAAATATCTGCGAATTATGTGGCTAATTACAATGTATAATCCAATCGTTTTGAATAACTGAGTTCATAAACATATTTAGACAATCTAAAGAGCTTAAGTATATATTATTGTGATCAAATGACTGTCAAATCGCTTTAAATTCTCAAATATACTTAGAATCTGTAAATTCGACATATTTTGTGCACAATTACAATGTATAATCCAATATTTTTGATTAAGTGAGTTCACAAACATATCAAGACTATCGCAAAGAGCTTTAGTATAGATTATTGTAGCCAAAAGACTTAAATGAATGCAAAATTGCTTCAAACTCTCGAATATACTCAGAATCTGTAAAATATGCATATTATGAGCATAATTACAATGTATAATCCAATCATTTTTAATAATTGAGTTCATAAACATATTCTACACAATATAAAGAGTTTTAAATATAGATTATTGTGATCAAATGAATAAAAATGAATGAAAAATCACTTGAAATGCCCAAATATACTCAAGAATCTGTAAAATCTGTAAATGATGTGTTTAATTACAATGTATAATCCAATCTTTTTGAATAAGTGAGTTCATAAACATATTTTAGGCCATATAACGAGCTCAAATATAGATTATTATGATAAAATGAATTAAAATGAATGCCAAATCACTTAAAATGCTCAAATATACTCTGAATCTGAAAAATCTGCACAATATGTACGTAATTTCAACGTAATAATCTAATCGTTTTGAATAAGTGAGATCATAAATATATTCTAGACTATAAAAAGAGTATAAATAAAGATTATTGTGATCGAATGAATTAAAAAGAATGCAAAATATTTTGAAATGCTCAAATATACTCAAAATCTTTAAAATAAGCAAATTATGGGGCGTAATTACAATGTATAATCCAATTGTTTTGAATAAGTGAATTCATAAAGGTATTCTAGGATATATAACGAGTTTAAATATAGATTATCGTGATCAAATGACTTAAAACGAATGCAAAATCGCTTGAAATTCTCAAATATACTCAGAATCTGAAAAATCAACACATTATGTGCATAATTACAACGTAATAATCCAATCTTTCTGAATAAGTGGTTCATTATCATATTATAGACTATGAGTTTAAATACAGATTATTGTTATTAAATAAACAAAAATGAAAGCAAAATCATTAGAAATGCTAAAAAATACTCAAAATCTGTAAAATATGCAAATTATGGGCGTAATTAAAATGTATAATCCTATCGTTTTGAATAAGTGATGTCATAAACATATTTTAGACCATATAATAAGCTTAAATATAGATTATTGTGATCAAACGACTTAAATTGAATGCCAAATCGCTTCAACTGCTCAAATATACTCAGCATCTGTAAAATCTGCACATTATGTACGTAATTACAATGTATAATCCAATTATTTTGAATAAGTGATTTCATAAATATATTATAGACTATATAAACAGCTTGAATATAAATTATAGTGATAAGATGACTTAAAATAAATGCAAAATCTCTTCAAATGCTCAAATATACTCAGAATCATTAAAATCTGCACATTATGTGCTTAATTACAATGCATAATCAAACCGTTTTGAATAGCTGAGTTTATAAAAATATTCTAGACTATATAAGAGTTTTACCATATATTATTGTGATCAAATGACTTAAAATAAATGCAAAATCGCTTCAAACGCTCAAATACTCAGAATCCGTAAAATATACATATTATGTGCGCAATTACAATGTATAATCCAATCGTTTTGAATAATTGAGTTCATAAACATATTTTAAAATACTTAAAGAGTTTAAATATTGATTATTGTGAACAAAGGAGTTAAAATGAATGCAATACCATTTGAAATGATCAAATATACTCAGAATCAGTAAAATCGGCACATATATCTGTAAGTACAATGTATAATCAAATCGTTTTGAATAAGTGAATTGATAAACATATTCTAGACTATTTAAAGAGATTAAACATAGATTATTGTGATCAAATGATTTAAAATGAATGCCAAATCACTTAAAATGCTCAAATATACACAATATCTTTAAAATCTGCACATTATGTGCTTAATTACAATGTATAAACCAATCATTTTGAATAAGTGAGTTCATAAACATAATTTAGACTATTTAACGAGTTTAAATATGGATTATTGTCATCAAATGACTTAAATTGAATGCAAAATCGCTTGAAATGCTCAAATATACTTAGAATCTGTAAAATCTTCATATTACAATTTATAATCCAATCGTTTTGAATAAGTGATATTATAAACATATTTTAGACCATATAAAGAGCTTAAATAAAGATTATTGTGATCAAATGACTTAAAATGAATGCAAAATTGCTTGAAATGCTCAAATATACTCAGAATTTTTAAAATTTGCACATTATGTGCATTATATAATGTATAATCCAATCTTTTTAAATAAGTAAGTTCACAAACAAATTCAAGGCTATATAAAGTGCTTAGATATTGATTATTATGATAAAATGACTTAAAATGAATGCAAAATCTCTTGAAATTCTCAAATATACTCAGAATATGTAAATATCCGCAAATTATGTGGCTAATTACAATGTACAATCCAATCGTTTTGAATAACTAAGTTCATAAACATATTTTAAACTATCTAAAGAGCAAATGACTTAAAATGACTTAAAATGACTGTCAAATCGCTTGAAATTCTCAAATATACTCAGAATCTGTAAAATCTGCAAATTATGTCCGTATTTACAATATATAATCCAATTCTTTTGATTAAGTGATTTCACAAACATATTTAAAACTATTGAAAGAGTTTAAATATAGATTATTGTGCTCGAATTACTTAAAATGCCTGCAAAATCTCTTAAAAAGCTCAAATATACTCCTAATCTGTAAAATCTGCAAATTTTGTGCCTAATTACAATGTATAATCCAATCGTACTGAATAAGTGAGTTCATAAACATATTATAAGCGATATAAAGAGTTTAAACATAGATTATTGTGATCAAATGACTTATAATGAATGCAAAATATCTTGAAATTCTCAAATATATTCAAAATATGCACATTATATGCTTAATTACAATGTATAAACTAATAGTTTTTTATAAGTGAATTCATAAATATATTATAGTTTATGTAAAGAGTTTAAATATGGATTATTGTTTTCAAATGACTTAAATTGAATGTAAAATTTCTTGAAATGCTCAAATATACTCAGAATCAGAAAAATCTGCATATCATGTGTGGGTTTTGAGTAAGTGAGTTTATAAACATATTCTAGACCATATAGAGACCTTAAAATATAAATTATTGCGATCAAATGACTAAAAATGAATGTAAAATCGTTTGAAATGCTTAAATATACTCAAAATGTTTAAAATAATGCACATTATGTGCATCATTATAATGTATAATCCAATCTTTTTGAATAAGTGAGTTTACAAACATATTCGAGACTACATATATAGAGCTTAAATATACTACTGTAAATTAGAGATAGTGAGATAATTTGAACGACAAATACACTTTAGGATTAGAACATTACTAATCATCACAATCATGGTGTTTCAGACAACCTTTCAAATGCCTCCCATAAACGGCAAATGAAATATCTCATGTGACACATGGTCATAAATGAGGGTCTCAAAATTTCAACTCATACCTTGGTGAAGTATTTCTTGAATACTTAACCAATTACCTTTTGCATCAACAAGTGTGCGAAGAAGGTAAGATTATATCCTTTATAATTCCAAAGAGATCGTTTGACAATACCAATAATTCTTGATATCGGAGATCAATATCTCTAGTTATCAATTAGCTACTTAAATCTTTCGATTTGTAAGCCAATGAAACGTTCATGTATCCTTTTATAAACGAAGAATCTCTTTGTCAACTCATACTCTTTATACTCGATCATAAATGATGGAGTTAATATCTACTTTCTCCAAGAACACTTTCTTGAGTAAGTGGATAAGAGCGTACGAGTTAAATCTAGTCCATCTGAATTCGCTAATTCAAAGGTCTAGAAATTTCAAATGAGGATATTAGCCATACGCTTTATTGAATAACTTTTTGCAAAAAGTCAATCAATCATCGGGTTGCTACGTTCGGGTAGTTTGAGGAAAGTTTTTGGGAATTGACATACTCAAATTTCTCTTCACTAAGATCGTGTCTTAGGAATCGGTATTACTTCTTTAAGTAAATACTTTTAGAAACGAGTTTGTTAATTTTCAAAGATTGATCGCAACAAAATTAATAATTTTAACATCTATAACAAAATCAATTTAAGGTCAATTAGTTTATGCAATTGTTTTATTTATAACAAATAAAACTCCCACTACATTTATTTAATGTCCCAAATGTAGTTGGTTTTCCAAGATCCCGGTTTTCATCAAGTAGAGCCTGCTATGGCACGTCACCCTACTTAATTAGACAAGGTAGGTTCTCCAACCAATCATATCGTTCTATATGATTCTTGGTTTGTGAATATCTAAGTATATTTACAAACTTCGCCCCGATGTCCAAACTCTAGTTGGGTCCATCGAAAAGTAACCTCTCACTATTTGCTCCTTGCAAATCTTAGTTATTTGCACCCCGACTACCGAATTGGCAACCATGACGTCCGCTTGGGCGGACCGCGCCATGAGTGACAATCGACGTGAAGGGGATAGAGAGAAGGAGGGCGATTTAACTTAATCGAGTTTTAGTTGGGACTATCAATCATATGACACTTGTTTGGTGGTCGTGTAAGCATACACCCATACCTAGCCTATGACAATTCATAGCAATCACAAGCAATCACATATAAGCATCTCATAGTTGTAGGTTTGTATGGCTCCCGCTTGCATTATTTTCGCCACATCGTCCATGGAGCAAAACTAATCTAATCCTTGTCCCTCCCACTAAATTCTATAAGGATCTAAATCCTATATAAAATAAAGGTACAAAATACATGTGAAAACATCCTATTCCCATCCTAACCTTAGGGGCATGCAAGCCTCACAAGTTACATCAAAAATTAATCAACAAATTAATTAATTAATGGCACCAAAGGCCGCATTACAAACATTCACACATGCATTCAAATACAACCACAAGACATTGAGTCTTGAGTCATACTAAACCCACCATCCACCTACAAAACAAAGTTAGCACATACAAAGCACTTTGTTTCCAATTAACGATTTTCAAGTATCTTTGCGATTTGTTTGCCATAAGTAAATTCCGTGTACAAATTCTCAATTTTAAACAACAAAACTTGTTTAAATTCATTTAGAAAGTTCTTTCAACATCCCATAACTGAAAGGAGATCAAACAAGGAGTTTTCTAATTGTTTTCAACTAATTTGAATACTTAGAAAAACAGTAATTTATTAAAAAACGTAACTAATGGAATCCAATAAAAACAAAGGTTTTAGGTCTCCAAAAAATCTCAAATAAATTACTTAAGCTCCTTATCATAGTTGTGAATACCAGTAAAAATTTCAAGAAGAGATCTTAAACCATCTGGGAGAATAAAAAATGACAAATCTCTTACAAGTGCACGAAACACCGTTATGAGATTTTCAGCTTATCCTCTCAACCATTTGGTCTGTTAGACCACCTTCCAATCAGTTTTTTATATATACAATATACATAGAAAAACTAGTTTAGTCTATAGGCTAATTATCCATGAAAAGAAAAACACCAAGTTCAGTTCAAAAAGTTCGAGTTACATATTAAACAATCAACAAATTCTGTACTGGAACAGACTGTCGATCGAAATGTTTTAACCTAGTTGAAGGTCCAAACTTCCACGAAAAATTATGAAATTAATTTTCCTGGAATCCTAACTCAAAATAGAACAACTCCATTTAAACAGAATTTTTAAAGGAGTTCTCAGTTGGTACAGTTTATTAGAACAATCGATTTGCTCAACAAACTGGATCTGACGAGATCTTCCTTTTCATACTTGAAAAGCCACAAATTAATCTGAGTCATGCATCAATTTACACATGATCAGAAAGAGCTTCAAGTCCTCTTTAAATCTAGCTATAGAACACTGGTACTTATATTCAAAATATAAATCTTTTAAGCCATTCAAACAGGACAGTACGAGCAGAAACTGGTTCTGCGCACTGTCGCTATTTTATTCACAATAAATCCATACAAATTCAGAAAAATGTGAATATTACGCCAAAAGAATCACAATCCACAGATCTACAACTTTCATGTAGATGGAAAAAACTTCCAGAGAACGTATCAAAGCGAAAAACGCGAAACAACACAGAAAATATCATTTCCAGACAGCAAACAAACGCATCATCTCTACTAATCCGTTAATTAGCCAATTTCTCTTAATTAAGTGTCAAAATAGCTTAAGTACGACCATGTGCTCTGATACCACTGTTAGGAAATTGCCCAATTTTAATTTTGTGACTAATTACGCTTAATTAATCCAATTAATACACAAGCAACACGAGATCTAGTACTTTAAGCAATAGACACAAAGAGAAAGAGGAGAAATCGATACCTCCCGCGAAATCGCATCCGCGGGGCTCGACCATGGCATGGGAGTTGGTGGCGTGCTCTCCGCGCATCCCCTTTCCTAATCGACCTCGAGTCCACCACGAAATTAACCAAAACCTATAAGCTATGCTAGTAGCTAGAAGGTTTAGGCTAATCCCTAGTTTTTCTCGTCTTCTCAATTAACTATTTAATTAGGAAGGAGAATGAAGCTCAACACATGAGCAATGGTGGTGGAAGGAGGGTGGTGGCGCCGGCCAAAAGAGAGGAAGAGGGAGGGTTAGTGGCGGCCAAGAAAGAGGAAGAGAGAGAGAGGAGCAAGGAGCCTCCAAGGGGTCCTTTTATAATGCTCAAACCCTAGCAAATAGTTCCCTCTATTTACAAGTATGTCACCTACCTACCACTCCACTAAGGGCCGGCCACAATAAGGCCTTTTTGGGCCTCACACACTCACTTAATTGATTCTTTAATCAATTAATTAGGTCCACCTATTTATGCTCTTCATTTGGGCTATTTATTCTATAATAAATATCGGCCCATTAATCTAATATAACTATTTATATATTAAATTGTATTGTGTTGAATAATTATTAACTAATTAATAATTACCATGGGATTAGCTTATGCATTAAATCATTTCAATATGATCCATTTGAATTAATTAATTATATCGACATATAATCAATTAATCAACTTATCATATTTTCGCAAAAAGCACACTGATGCAAATAAATGATTAATGCACTGTTTGGTTATATTTCGATCTGTGTGACCCTTTGAGGATTTATGCTAAGTTGGACATGGGATTAAATCGCTATTTAATTCCAATAATCATAAGCGGTATCTAGCAACATGTTATGATTCCCAATTCGCATAAATAATGTACTGCTACAGTATTTAAATCCTGCATAAGAGAATAAAAGTATTTCTCTATTTTGATTCCTATGTCTCACGATATCATCGTATAATCCAAGATAAGAATGTGTCATTCTTGCAGATTATACGTTTCTTGATCTAGAGATAATTGTATAAAGTTGCATGCAAACAATCTATCTCCATCAAGGGGCCCAAACAGATATCGTCACTCACTAAGTGAATTAATGAGGGACATACGGTTTTCTTGATGATTAGCTTTTCCCCGCACAATTCAAGAGAACGTAAATCAAATCCGTATAGCAGCCCTTAACGGGAATCAGCGGTAGACGAGATTTATAGAACCTATCCTCATGTGGAAAAGATAATCATCTCAAACTTAGAACCAAAATCATAACGAAATAAACAATGACACATAACACAATCCATATGTTTATTTCATTGGGTCAAGTCCTGTACTATGTTCCATAACATACACATATGCAATTAAGTTGGTAACTCTTTACCTATGATTTGTAGAACTTAATCATCACTTAACTTGCATACTAATATTGTATGATAATTAATGTTCCTTGTTAATTATCAAGATTATGGACCGTTTAGATTTATTATTGTCATTCTAAAGAATGATCCACAGAGATCTACAATTCAGATCCTCAACCTGAATAATCTGTCAATAATAAACCTAGGAACAGATGATAAAATATCATCCATAACATAAACTAATATTTAAGTCATTAAATTATTGACTTCTAGGACATAACTCCAACATAAAGAACTTAAATATGGATTAATGTGATCAAATGATTTAATTGAATGCAAAATCGCTTGAAATACTCAGATATACTCAAAATCTGAAAAATATGCATATTATGCGCGTAATTACAATGTATAATCCAATCATTTTGAATAAGTGAGTTTATAAACATATTCTAGACCATATAGAGTGGTTAAATATAGATTATTGCGATCAAATGACTAAAAATGAATGTAAAATCGCTTGAAATGCAGAAATATACTCATAATGTTTAAAATTTACACATTATGTGCATTATTATAATGTATATCCAATTATTCTGAATAAGTGATTTCACAAACATATTCAAGACTATATAAAGAGCTTAAATATAGATTATTATGATAAAATTACTTAAAATTATTGCAAAATCTCGTGAAATTCTAAAATATACTAAGAAACTGTAAAATCTGCAAATTATGTGCCTAATTACAATGTATAATTTAATCATTTTGAATAAGTGAGTTCATAAACATATTCTACACAATATAAAGAGTTTAAATATAAATTACTGTGATCAAATCACTTAAAATGAATCTAAAATCGTTTCAAATGGTCAAATATAGTCATAATCTTTAAAATTTGCACATTATATGCGTAATTACTAATCGTTTGAATAAGTAAGTTTATAAAAAAATTCTTGACTATATAAACAGCGTAAATATAGATTGTTGTGATCAAATGACTTAAAATGAATGCCAAACAGCTTGAAATGCTAAAACATACTCGGAATCTAAAAAATTTGTGCATTATGTTCATAAACATACTCAAGTATGCTTATAATCTGTAAAATGAGTTCATAATCATATTCAACACTATATAAAAGTTTTAAATATATTTTATTGTGATCGAATGACCTAAATTGAATGCAAAATCCTTTGAAATGCTCATATATACTCAGAATCTGTAAAATCTTCATATTATGTGCGTAATTACAATGTATAATCCAATCATTTTGAATAAGTGAGTTTATAAACATATGATATACCATATAAAGAGCATAAATATATATTATTGTGATCAAATGATATTAAATGATTGCAAAATCGCTTGAAATGTTCAAATATACTCAGAATTTTTAAAATGTTCACATTATGTGCATTATTACAATGTATAATCCAATCCTTTTGAATAAGTGAGTTCACAAACATATTCAAGACTATATAAAGAGCTTAAATATAGATTATTATGGTAAAATGGCTTAAAATGAATGTAAAATCTCTTGAAATTATCTAATATACTCTGAATCTGTAAAATCTGAAATTATGTGCCTAATTACATTGTATAATCCGATCGTTTTGAATAAGTGAGTTCATAAACATATTTTAGACTATATAAAGAGCTTAAATAAAGATTACTCTGATCAAATGACTTAAAATGAATGCAAAATTATTTCAAATGCTCAAATACACTCATAATCTTTAAAATCTGCATTATGTGCGTAATTACATTGTATAATTCAATCGTGTTGAATAAGTGAGTTCATAAACACATACTTGACTATATAAAGAGCTTAAGCATAGATTATTGTGTTCAAATGACTTAAAATAAATGCCAAATTGCTTGAAATGCTCAAATATACGCAGAATTTGAAAAATCTGCACATTATGTGCGTAATTAAAACGTATAATTCAATCATTTTTATTATAAGAGTTCATAAATATATTCTAGACTATATAAAGATCCTCAAAGGGTCACATAAATAGAATTTTAATCATACAGGGGAAGTTTGGATCGCTTAGGAAGTTGAGGAATTTGGGGAAGTTGCAATTCCTAGGAATAAATTTATTGGGAAGTGTGTAATTTTGTGAAGAGTTTGGATTGTTTATAATAAATTTATGGTAGGAAGATGAAATTTCCCAAAATCCTATGGGGATCCAAACGGCCCCACAATGCATTAATTATTTATTCACAGCTGTAAGTACTATGGAAATATGATAAGTTGATTAATTAATTGTATATCGTTCGAACCGTTATAATTAATTAAGTCAAAGGGATCATATAGAAATAAATTAATGTATTAACTAATCCCAAAATAATTATTAATAAGTTAATAATTAATTTAGTTCAACGCATCATAATATAAATGTTTATATTAATTAATTGGGCCGTTATATAATAGCAAATGGATAGCTCGATTAAAGAGCAAACTTGAGAGGTTTTAATATGTTAATAATTAAGTTCGTTCAACGCATATTTATTATAATGAGCTGATTGGCTTGTTAGCTAATCAGTTAACTGAAAGTCCAATATGAGACGAATTAAAAGAGTGAATTAATGGGCCACTATATCTTGTAGATTTGGCCCACTTAACCTCCGAAAATTTCGGATTTAGAGGGGCATTTTCGTCCATGGGAAAATAGGAAGAGAGAATGGCAAATATGGAACGTTCCATTCATATATAGGTATTGTTTATGGAAACAACACAAACTTAATTCTCCTCCTCTCTCTCTCTGGCCGACGGCACAAGGAAGAAGATAATTCTTCTTTCTTGCATAAGAAGGCGTCTCCCTACCTCTCTAACAGCTCATGCGTCGAGCGTTTCCTTCCACGTATTAAACAGTTAATTGCACGCGAAGGAAAACAAGGGATTAACAATCGTCTCGGACAAGCTAGCACTTGTTTTGAGACTTTGGTTAATCTTCCAGGTGGACTTGAGGCAACTGGAGGCAGTCGCGAGGGTGACGAGCACGCCACCGACTCCAAGAGATTGGATTCGAGTCTTCCGAATACGATTTCGGAAGAGGTAACCTCTGTTTGCCTCTAAAAAATGCTGCAAAAAGAAATGAAAAGAAAATGATAAATGAAAATGAAATTTCGTAAATGTTTATAAAACGTTGCAATTTGGTTCTGGTACATAATTCATGGGATATGATGATGGCGGGACACCGTAACCAAGACAGGACATAGAGGAAACCAATATATCGAGACTGACCCACATATAGGGATGTCACAATCACTACTATTTTCCATCACAGCCCAATCCAGCCCAAATTTCTTTTAAAATATAATTGGGCCGGCATATATATGAGAGACAAATACATGGGCCTGGTTTTTCATTTACAAGGAAAAAGGCCCAACTGAAAATAGCCAAACGGGTCCAACCTTTCCCTGACGGATCCAGACAAATGAAACCCGCTAACCCGAACCCATTCTGATTAAAACAAAAAAAAGAAAAGGAAGAAAGACAGATGGCACTCCCCTATTGGTTCGCCCTTGTGGGACCCACGTTCTGTTAACAGAAGAAAAAAGGAAACAAGTACGAACCAGAAGGAGGAGGGGTCCAGTGACCAGCTGGGGTTTCGCCTCTCGCCGACGACGAACGCCCCCGCGACTCCAATAAATTGCGCCGCTGCATCAATGGCTCCACGACAATCCTGATGATATCAAACACGGAGAGTGTCAGACGGCGAATTCCAAAAATGAAAGATGCAGTATCGAGGATTGGGAAATATGAATATGTGAAATTACTCATTAGAATGATCAATTGGAGTACCTGAGAGGTCGTGGTATCTTTCTGATGAAGAAATTTACGCCAATTGAGGTTAATTCCAGAAGGGGAAGGAGACCAATGGGGGTGTCAACTGACAGGAGCTTTGAGCATAGCAGAATTCGCACCAAGCAACGGTGCTTATGTTATAGAAACTAGAAGGGCTCTACAGAGATTGAAAGCGGTGTGATGGGACTCTAAGAGAAGGGAAACGCACACACGGAATGATAGGAATGTAAAATTTTCGTGACTGGAGAGGTCCATTATAGGAAAGAATGAAAAAGGCGTTGCAAACAAACAATGGAGAACATTGCCCCCTTCTCTGCGACCTATAGTCTGAAAAAGGAAGCAACTATTACTGTAGGGATTCTTTGGCAGAGGGAGGTAAGTTTACCATCTCGATTACAGCCACTGGATGGGCAAAAGCATGATTGCTTTAGGTCCCTCATAGTACAAGATGATTAAGTGTAAAGGACAATTGGAATACATTCCTTGAAATGTGCTCATGCTGTGTCACACATCATACATCCAACGGCTAGAAGAAATGACAGGGTACTTCTTCTTGATATCTGATGGGATTGAGGCATCATGAAAGGGAAATCAAAAAGAGCTCAGGAGCATGAATCATCAAGGCTGCGCATGAACTCTCCCTGGTGGACCCAGGGGTAAATCAGTAATCTGCATAAAGGACAAAGGATATAGTGCATGAGGAATGAAGAAAGTAAATGTTCTATCCCGATTCTACCCCTCTAGCTTGCTGCATGATCTGACAAACCTGTAATTAGGCAAAATTGAGACAAGTTAAAGGCACAATTGAAAATATGAGAATGTATTAATGCTTCTCTAATACTTAGAAAGGAAATTAAAATAAAAAAACCACAACAAAGAAGCAATTTGGTGGAATGATAGTTAAACAGATGAGAGGAAGTTTTGAGTAGCCTCATGACATCAGATTACCAAAACTCATGAAATGATGACTAAAACACCCTTTCCTGTATATTGAACCAATTCACTCCCGTAACCAATGAAGAATCGACAACATCCCCCAAGCCTGACAAATGGAAGCACCTTTTTCACTTGAGAGGAGGCAGGAGACACCAAAGAATAACCAACTACATAGAACCGATTCCACTTTTGCCCCCAAAACTGACACCTAATGCATATGTGTTGGAGGATATTTGTGAAATTACATGCTGCTTATGGATGGCTCCAGTCTAAAACCCATGAAATTGCTCAAATAAAAGCAAATGGAGAAAGGAAAAGACCTGTCACCTAGTTGCAAATAGGGGCTCAGAATTTGATTCCCTCCTACAAGAACATCTCAGCCATACATTGCTTATGAAGGCATAGATGAATGCCACCTGTACACCCCCATTCTGGCGCCAAATCACTACCCCCTCTCCAAGGCATAGAGAGCAGTAAAGTGTGATCTTATCCCTTATCAAACAACACAGGGACCCACCTGTCAGGGAAACAAGTGAAAAGAAGTGAAACACTATGCTGATGTCCCATAGGTAATTGATTGATGCCAAGTGTCAAAAGATGATTGAAAGGTAAACAAAATAGTAGAAATCACCAAGTGAAGAAAGGAAACAAGAAGGAAGTCGGTTTGCCATTTGAGCATCTCCACCATCCATCAAACTCCAAAGGTCTGAGATGTTGCCACATGTCAGGTTGATGAGAAGAGCAAACCCTGGAAATCCCCTATAAAAGAAGCACCTCCTGAGAAGAGAGGGAGGCCAATTAACTAGTCAAAACTCTGTCATTTTATAAAGTCAAGTTTATTTTCAAGGTAATAGATGTAATCCCTTTGTATTGGCCTCCAAAAACATGAATAAAGTAATATTGAATGCATTTGTGATGTTTCTTTTACTTTCTGGTCTTACTCTTGAGAGCCTGCATTGATGATTAGTGGGGAGCGTGACCTAGATTCCACCCCCATGAAAGTTGATTGCATCTCTAAAGTCATGCATGTAGGGATAGTTTGTATCAGCATAAGTTTTGTGTCGGTAATATGCAATTAGGGGCCACTGGTTCCATGGAGAGCGTGACCTAGATTCCACCTCCATGGATGCCATGTTATCTTTTGGCTTTAACTTGCATCTGAGTTCATGTAATAATCAACATCATGCTTATACATATGCAGTATAGCTTAATAGTTCAAGTCTTTAGCATAATAGGATATGCTCAGTCCTAAAAAAAGAAAAGGGGGGGGGTATAATAATAATAGACAAGTTAAGGGTTCAGAATGTAAAATTGCTCCTCTTATCCATTTAAGTAAAAAATATAATAATAAAAAAAAACTATGTCGAATAATATGTGCTGAGTCTAAAAAAATTAATAAAGAGAGTTTGCTTTTCCAGTATCTGGTCATTTTATAATAAATGTTGATTCAAAATCCTGAGTAAATTCTGAGCAAATACTAATGTAAAAGATCCCTGAGTGTTAAGTTTTGTGGCCACATACCATTGTCATAAAAATAAGGGAACTGTTAGCCTTAAGCCATGTTGTTTCAGACCTAAGAATGTTAAACCCTAAGTGTGTGGCACTAAATGTCAGAGAACTGCCGGATTTGTACAAAAGAAAACATGAACAACGAATGAGCATGTAACTAGAGAGTGTTGGAATATGAAGTTGGCAATTGCATGAGAACTAAGGAGTGGCATTCTGAATGACGGTAAAAAAGAAGGGAAGAAAGAAGGATTCATGCTATTTATGAAAGTGCAGGGATCAAAATGAATAAAAAGGAATATCTGACAGACTTCTAAGAAGAGAGATGAAGTAGAGATAACCAAGGAATATATTTCAGCACTATAAAAAAAAAATGCATTCCAACAGTATGGTACAGAAACATAAAGTAAAAAGTGTGTTAAAAATGAGATGCTAAAAAAAAAAGAGGATGAACGACATAACATAAGGATTGTACACGGGCTTTCAACAGTCCTATAAGCACAAGTGTCCCAGTGAAAGTGATACCAGGCACAAAAGTACCATGCCCTCATCATTCGGTTAACTCCTAGAAATCTTCAATTTAGTTCCTCAGTTGAGCTTGTGGGCAAGGGAAGTGTTAATGAAAACTGTGATGAAAAGATAAATTGAAAGGACCAGCTTGTAGAGGAGGGAGAGGCGATCCTATACAACCTCCTCATACCGACAATGGTGCAGCCAGGCTATCGGAATGGTTCGGCGAAGTTCCGACGGGTCGACCCGTTCCGCCATAACAATTCCTTCTATGAGAGGTCAAACCAGAAAGAAACGGTTGACCAGCACGAATCTTGACAAGGCCTCGAACCAACGGATCCTAGGTGTAACGGCTCAAGAGATGAAGAATTGAGTGGACGAGGTGCATGAACCGACATTCCTCTGACAGTGTGGACCATGAGACGATTCGAATTTGAGGCTCGGTGGCTCACAGTGTCGAGCCCGAACCAAGGGACTCAACCCCCTCTACGCAACATCAGATCTTCTGTGACGGCCAGCGTGAAATGGATCACTGACAGGAACAACTCAAAACACCAAAGTCTTAGCCAATCAGAAAATTTTGCGAAGCAGAAACTTTAAAAATACATTAAAAATAGCTAGATTATCAGAAAAATTCTCATAAAATATCAAAATGTCAAGAAAAATATGAGGAATATGTTGATGTGTTATGTTATGCTAAAACACCAAAGTACAAAATATTTTAAAATTAATAGGTTTAAAGGATAACCATAAGTTAAAATTATATATAATCATAACAATAATAATAATGATAAAATTATATTTATGTGGTTAAATAAAAAAAGAGGGGAAATAAAGCAAAAGAAAATTATTTTGAACATTTTATGTTCTGGACCAGCAGGTACATTTTGACATTCCATGTTCTGAACAACAAGTACAGTCAAGCATTTAGATTTGCGAATAAAATTGAAATAACAAAAAGGCATCCAATAGAAGCCCGAACTCGAAAGTCCAACTGAAGATTAAAAATCTAAAACTCAAAAGTTGCAACTCAAAAGTCCGACTCATGGCAAAAGTCCAAACTTTAAACCAAGTCCGCGAATGTCAAAAACCAGAAGTCAAACTCAAAAATCAGAATCCAAAAGTGCTAGCATAAAAGTGCAAGACTTAAAAGTCGAACTCAAAAGTCCGAAATCCTAAAGTGCAAATTAAAAAGTCCAAACCTGAAAACGACACAAAGTTTAAAAATGACACAAAGTCTAAATGACACAAAGTCAAAAAAATGACACAAAGTCTAAATGACACAAAGTTCAAAAAATGACACAAAGTCAAAAAATGACACAAAGTCTAAATGACACAAAGTCAAAAAATGACACAAAGTCTAAATGACACAAAGTCAAAAAATGACACAAAGTCTAAATGACACAAAGTCAAAAAATGACACAAAGTCTAAAAGTGACACAAAGTCAAAATGGCACAAAGCCTAAAAGTGACTCAAGAGACACAAAGTCTAAAGTGACATAAGGTCTTAAAAGTCAAAAGTTCGTCCCTTCAAGACTGCATCGCGTTTCGCCTTGAAGGAGACACCCTCCCGATGTTCAGATTGAGAAAAAGGAAAAGTCAATTCTGAATTATCACTGAAGTTCCTGTCAAGAGAAGGCATAGCGCATCTGTACTCGCGACTTGAACGAAAATCTCCAAAATCCCTAAATTCCTCCGAACGATTGAGAACTGACCTAGAATACCCTATTTTCTAGCGTTGGACTCAAATCTAACAGCCCGTTTCTACAAGTTCACAGCATGTTTGACCAGAAGCAGACTGAAATCTGATGCCCAGATGACCAGAAGAAAAGTCAATCAACGGCCATCATCCAAGTTCATGTCAAGAGGAGGCATAGCGCATCTGTACTCAAGACTCGAACGAAATCCCAAAATCTCTAAATCTCTAAACGATTGGGGATTGATCTAGGAATACCAAATTTCCTAGTATCGAACTCAAAAATCTCTGTAACGGCACTAAGCCTGACACAGCAAAGTAAAAACAACCTGAATATCTTAAAATGTGAAATTAAAGAACTAAATCGTACCATTTATGTTTGCATAGCACTGTTCAAAAGACTGCCCTTCTGTTTAGTCTTCACCCTGAAATTCTCTACCAAGACACAATCCTTTTTTATTAAAATGGACTTCATCCACTTACGACGTTTAAACTTTGATTATCCCGATCTAGAGGTGCTCTTGGCTCAGGTCGTAACTGAGTTCGGAGGTAATTAACAGTAGGGGCTTGCGCCTACTGGAAAAAAGGACCTACGACAAACAATCAACTCTCGAGGTACTTAGAACCGCATTAGTGCCCTTCGCTCGTTTGGAATGGGCAGTAACGACGGGTCTCAAGACGCTCGAGGGGTATCTGATCCGCATTTTCTTCGCCCCATAGAGGACTATCTGATCTTCCGTGGTCGGACTGAAAAAGTGCGAGACAACCTCCTACGCTTCTCTTTTGGCGATGTTAATCACTTAAATAACTAGATCCATTTTTCATGCTTTTTAATTGCTTGTTAAATGTTAATAAAAATTAAAATTGCACATGGACTTGAGTTCCTAACGTTCATGCCATCGACGGTTCTGTTCCATCATTATAAAAGGGCAAGTATCTCCAGTGTTCAGTGTTCCTAATTTTACAGAGAAGTTACGCTATTGTAGAGGAGAAGTGAGCCGATCTCTTGTCTTCAGTTGTCGAGATGAGAAGTCAAGCGAGAAGTTTAGTTCATGCCACAACAGTCAAGCAAGGGATTTACATATGATTTGTTGTAATCTCTCAATATTTCTTGTTTGTTTCTGTAGTGATGATTGATACCTTTTTGTTTGTTGTTATGATGATCTTACTAAAGTAGTTAGATCAAGGGGTTATGGTTGATAAATAGATGCTTAATTTAGTTTACGCTAATTGATTAGTTTTCTATTCGTTTTCTTAGTTTTATAATTTGTGTTTTTTAGTTCTTATTTTGTTATACTTGAACTGTTTGAGTCGATTGGTATTTTTCCGTCAAAATTAGGTCAGTCTTGAATGTTAGGGAGTTAAACCCAACCAAACCTAGATAGCTTCGAGTAAATCAATACAAATAGAAGATCAATAGTTCGAAAGATGAGATCTAGATCATAAATCATAAATGGTGATCTATTCCTAACAAATGAAAGTCGAGGGAAATCTTAGATCAGAGTTATGACTTTGTATGGTTTAAGCCAAGGAACGAAAGTTGAAACTTAAGCTAGATAGGAGTTTAATTGGTTTAGTTGAAGGAACTTGAGTTGTCGAAAGAATGATTATAGGAAAATTAATTAATCCAATTAACTGCAAAGTAAACTAAGTAAGAACTGATAAATTATGTATAACTAGAGTTAGGGAAGACTAGCCGTTTGGATTATAGGTGGGTTGTATGTGCCACCCTAGAAACAAGCTAGTTGGTCTGTAACTAACTGCTCTAGTTCACAAACTGGTCGCTACGAAAATAAGCGGACAATTTGGGAACAAAAGTTAAGCAGAAAGTCAATCAATCATAAACCCCAATTTGCATCTGTTTAGCAAAAGTTTATCTCTAATTGGAACCATTTTATTTTCTTATTTTATTCAATTATTCATTTATCCCCAAAAATATATAATTCTTCACCACCCTTTTGACCCGATCAAATTAATTTAGCTAAGGTTTAGAAAAACTCGAATAATTATTCCCGTGGATCAACCCCGAATACTTAATGTAGGTTGTACGCTTGCAATCGAAATAGAGCATATTTGGGTATAAATTTAAAAGCCCTGATAGATTGTCTCAGCCCTCCATCATGAGTTCATAAACATATTCTAGACTATATAAAGAGTTTAAATATAGATTATTGTGATCAAATGACTTAAAATTAATGCAAAATCGCTTGAAATGCTCAAATATACTCAAAATCTTTAAAATATGCATATTATGTGCGTAATTACAATGTATAATTCAATCGTTTTAAATAAGTGAGTTCATAAACATATTGTAGACTATAATATAGATAATTGTGATCAAATAACTTTAAGATAAATGCAAAATCGCTTGAAATGCTCTAATATACTCATAATCTGTAAAATCTGCACATATTGTGCGTAATTACAATTTTTGCCATAATTTTAAATGACGTTCTGACTGATTAGGAATATAAATAGATTCACACAATGTCTTGTAAAGAATATTCGATGATATATTTTTTGCAAAAAAGCTGATTGTAAATTATAGTAATACTAACTTTAATTGAATAATATTAACTGTAAGCATTTTTTTTATTTTGACTTGAAAGTATCTTTGAAAAAAATTAATAACAGCAACATTGCTCAGAAGTTCATATTTTGAATACATCACATTGCTTACTGGAGAATCAATTACTTTGAATTGTTCTATAAAAACCGCACTTCGAATATAAGAAGAAGTTTACTTGAGATTTACTAGGCCCATTTTACACGACTATTTGTTTGTAAAGTCGCGATACATTGACCTACTTGAAGGATCCAGATTTTTTGTTACAGTTCTGTGTAAAAGTCGGTGCATGTCACTGACAACCAGACCCGTTTGCAGCCACTGGGCCCATGCACGGTAAAATATGTGGACGAAACTCTATTTCTTTTATATTTTGGGAGATAAATACAACTTATATATTATATATTGAGTGATGAGTGATATATTTCGAGTAAATTTTCAGGGAGGTCACTGAACTTTATCTATAATCCGATTTTAGTCATCAAACTTTAATTTGTTCTCCCATAGCCACTCAACTTCTAAATCGTCCGAAAATAGTCCTTCCGTCACCCTCCGTCGTAACTCGGTGATGGCTCCATTATCTATCGTCTCTTCTATCTTCCTTTCCGATAAATCAGTACAGACTTCCCTCTCTCGATAGATCGGAGTGTTCTTTTCCAGATACTTTTCGACAAATTGGTGGATTTGAAATCAAATGGGGTAGCTCCTCAAACGAGTTTTGATCTTCTCGAGCTAAAGAGGAGAAAGAAGAGGAGGAGAATCAAAGGAAGCTGCTGGAAGCAGTGGACCAGAAAAGAGTGATCGATGGGTCAGGGGAGGAAGATGGTACAGGGAGCTCATGATTAGTATTAAATCAGGTAAGTGACCTAATTTTTCTCTTATTTATTTATTTTTGTTTCAAATATCCAACAGCGGGTTGTGGACCTAATTGAGTCGAGACCTAAATTGTAACAGGAAGTATGAAATTATCTACTTGAAGATGGGTCTAGAATCAAACAGCTCATGTGGCTACCCATGATGGGTCTAGAAAAGTTTTTGCTTCAGAGCTACCCATGATGCGTTCAGAAAAGTTTTTGCTTCACTAGGGAAGTACTAATTATATACTCAATGTCTAATTGATAAATTCTATTATCTCAAAACTTGGTTTTGTTGTTCTTGCATAGAAATAAACAGAAATGGAGAAACCAACTTGGTTATTTTTTTTTTCTTAAATTGATTGTTCCATATTTGAATATCTAAATATTGATAAGGTTTCTTTAGTTTATTCGTTTATCCAAATACTGGTATGGCATCATGTTCTATTGTTAAAGTCATTTAGGTGTTGTTAACGAATTTGCAAACCCGATATAGTACCAGTATATGCAAGCAAGTTCAAGTACACTGTACTTAACTTTAATTTCTTTAAAAATAAACAATGAAGTTGACATAAGATATTCTATTATAACTAATTTACTATTTTATTTCATCATCTTCATAACTGAACCACACACACTTCTCTCTGGTGGTGCCAATAAACCTCTTAGCACCATCAATTGCTCCTCTATCCTCGTTCGTTACGTCAAAAGCGGCTACCTTTTCTATTTTCTTTTTTGTTGCATCTTGCACTTCTATGTCTGAATAATGAAGAAAAACCAAAAGTAAATGAATTTTCAAATAATAATGTATAGGCATTTAATGCTGTCAATTTGATCTTTTTTTTAAAAAAAAAACAAGTAGGCCATAGACCTACCACTTCCATTTAATAGAAGCAAATGTTATAACACGAGCTAAATCCTAAGAATTACACTGCTATCAGTTAGGCCGGTACCAACATTTCCTAACTGTCACAACCAGATACACATCAAACAAACAATAACCAACAGTAACAACATAACAAGTACAGATAACAAAAGTACTCAATGAAATTGTATTTTAAACCCCAAACCCTCCAGACTCTACTGTCAATTTGATTTGAGTTTTGAATTTTTAATTCTTGAAAATTATGAAAAATTTCAAATAGACTTTCCCAATATTACTTTAAATACTATCGACTACTACTTGTTCCAAATAAAAAGATATGAGTAATAACAGTAAACTTGAAAAAATGAAAGTCTATAAGGGGTACAATGTAAAATTCCATTTTTTTAGGAGCTTACTCAACAAAAGCAGCGTATTGAATTTAGTAATCCTTGTAATCGATGCTGGTGTCTTTGTTTACTTGAGTTCTTGGAGTTTTGAAGCCTCTCTCTTGGTGCTGAGAGAGAGAGAGAGTATTGAAGCGGAAGGAGAATGAGCTTTGACTTTTGTCGGAGAAGGAAGATAATTTTTTTTTTCATTCAGTTCCCTCATACTAGGTTTCGAAGCTCCAGTGAGTGAGAGTGATTTATCGAACTGGACAGAGCCGAGTAAGAGAGGGCTGGAAAGGAACGCTCCGATCTAGATAGAAGAGAGGGAAATCCGTACTGATTTATCGAAGACAAGATAGAAGAGACGATAGATAACAGAGTCATCACCGAGTTACGACGGAGGGTGACGGAAGGACTATTTACGGACGATTTAGAAATTGAGACAAATTAAAGCTTGGTGACTAAAATCGGATTATAGAGCAAGTTCAGTGACTTTTCGAAAAATTTACTCGATATATTTCTCTCCCAGAGAGGAAAAAAAAAGATCCTTCGTTATCCTTTTCATAAAAAATACCAAGGTCTTTGCATACAAAAGCATAACAATAACAAAATAACAGTTAATTTGTAGCCTTTTTGTTTGCTTCATGCTGAAGAATATATATCAAAGAATATTAATCTGTAGATCTTTGGTGCTTCATGCATAAGAAAATATCAAAATTTATAGAAATTATCGGTATCATCATTAGTTCATCACTGTCATTCTGGCCGAAACCCGACAGTGGGTCCCATCATAGACGGTTCACGAACACCAAGTCTACGACAACTTTCTCTTGTCCCCTAATTATATTTCCCTTCTCTCTCTCTCCTTTCACTGATCTCGCTCCCTCTCTCGGATCGCATCTCCTTTCTCTCTTTCCTCCATCCCGACCCCGACCCTCTCCTTCTCCTTCTCCTTCTCTCAAGAGATCTCGACGGTTTCTTCTCTTCACTTTACAAAATGGTACGTCACATTCGCTCATGGTTCGGATCTTCTCCAGTTCCAGCTTCATCTCGTGCCTTCTGTCGCTGACAGCGGGCCCCGCCGTCGGAGCTGCGATGGAGAAGTCTTGGTTGGATCTCGGGATTGAAGCTACGATGAACTGGAGACGATCCCGACCTCTTTGTTTCTCATCCAATTGAAATCTAGCATCTGTGGTATGCTAGATCTGATTACTGTCGAGATTTCGATTTCATTGATCTGACTAATTTTCCGTTTTTTTTTGTTTTTGTTTTTTCTTTGTCTGGATGCAGCCTCTCAGATTAGAAATAAAGGTACGTTGAAGTTTTTATTGATTAGATCTCATTACTCTTTCATATCCGCTTGAATTGAGCATTCGTAATTTGTGATAAATCTGGACTTAATTTGATAAAAAATTGATTGGATCAGAGAAAATTCGCTCAGAGGTCGGAGAGAGTAAAGTCTGTGGATCTGCATCCCACAGAGCCATGGTAAGTTGTGACTTTATTTGCTTTACAGTTGCATAGCTCGCATCAGATTCTTATGTCTGCACCAGTCTTATGTTTGTAGTTTGCATGCTAGCTAATAGGCATTTGAACAATTAGGCTAAAAAGAGTTTTTCCTTATAAATTAACTGTGGGCCTATGTACCCTTTACATTAGTCCTGGCTGAAGTACCTACCAGCACTTCTTGCAATTTGCCCAGAAAGAAATAGATATAAAGTTAGTAAAATCTCCTTTTGTTACGAAAACTAACAAGGTACCAAATGTCAGTGCAAAACAAGGTTTTCGATGGGTATATACTTCAAAGAGAAAATTTTCTTACTGAATGAGCAGGATATGTTCCTCTTATTCTGGAACAAGAATCAGTCATGTTGTTGTTATTGTTGCATGGGTAGTAGTTTTTTCTTGTACTGACAATGTGTTAATTCTTCACCATGAAGGATCCTTGCGAGTCTTTATTCAGGAAGCGTTTGCATTTGGAACTATCAATCTCAGGTTAAAATCTGATTAATAGTTTATTTTTTTATTCTGAAAATCAGCATTATTTTATTACAATTTTGTTTTTCAATGTTATGGGTTTAACCTTACTTTTGTTATAAGCAGACCATGGTGAAGTCATTCGAGGTCACCGAACTACCTGGTACATGTTTCTACTATTGGCTTTTCCTTATTATCTCTCTGCATTTTAAATATCAAGCTTCCAATCCAAAATCATAGTTTATAAATGTTATGTTGTTTCCTTGTTCTATTTTTATTTGTATTTATTAGGTTTTATGGTCTATTGGTTTCTTTACTGTGGTTTGGTAGGAGCGTCTATTCATATTTCAATGAAATGTCTCAACAATAGGCATTTGGCAGATGTTTGTTACATTAATATTAATTTGGCTAATTCCATCTTCTTTGTTTGAAATAATTACAGTGAGGTCAGCAAAATTCATTGCAAGAAAGCAATGGGTTGTTGCAGGTGCAGACGACATGTTCATCCGTGTATACAATTACAACACCATGGACAAGGTTAAGGTCTTTGAGGCTCATACTGACTATATCAGGTCTGTGCTGATTTAGTATTATTTTAAGTTAACCTGATTTTTCTGTTTGTTGTTCTATATGAGAATTTATTTGCACTGAGGACCTTGTTTATGACATGTTAAATGTTTATAATTAGTCAACTTTGAAGATAAAAACCCAAAAAAAGATACTGATATTCAGGCACTTACTGGCTGAACGTTCAGTTTTTCAGGCCAATATTTGCAATCCCTTGGTGCCATTTTACCTTTATTTTCATGTTAACTTTGCATTGGCCAAATATCCTGATTCCCTCACTCTGACATAGTAAAATAGAGAAACTTTTGATCATGGTTATACCTTAAATGGTCTGCTTGCTTTGCATCACGTTTATTATTGTAGAATTGAGCTTGGATACATTCAACTGCAATTTAATCTGTGCTATTTATTTTTAATTTATCCTAGAATCAGTACCGTTCAGCTTTTGCTAAATGATTTCTTTGGTTTTAATATCAGGTGTGTGGCAGTGCACCCAACACTGCCATATGTACTCTCCTCATCTGACGATATGTTGATCAAATTGTGGGACTGGGAGAAGGGCTGGGTGTGTACTCAAATTTTTGAAGGCCATTCTCACTATGTCATGCAAGTGACATTCAATCCCAAGGATACCAATACCTTCGCTAGTGCTTCCCTTGATCGTACCATCAAGGTTAGGAGTGCTCAGTATATCGTTGGTCTCATATCAAAATGTGCCTCATCATCAAATCAACAAGCTCTAGAATATAATATTATAAGTTTGCTATTTAAGAAATATCTTGTGTGTGCATGTAAAGCATGGGACTTTGATGTATATGTTGTTCTTATCTTTTTCTAATCTCATAACCATTACCAGAGTATGCCTTTGTTCTTTATCATTTTGGTACAGGCAAATAATAAGGGAAAAGGTGCAGTTCTTTGAAGTTATTGAGGGGGTGGGGTGGTGGGAAGGCTTCAAGTGGATTAATTATGATGTTTGTATGGATATATAGCACATGCATGCTATCATTTTGCTTGCTCACTTTCGTTTTTTTTTTATTAATATAAACTTTCTTCCTTTTCTTTGGTTTGCCTTTTTCAGATCTGGAATTTGGGCTCACCAGATCCAAATTTCACATTGGATGCCCATCTTAAAGGCGTGAACTGTGTTGATTACTTCACTGGTGGTGACAGGCCTTACCTTATTACTGGCTCTGATGATAACACTGCCAAGGTCTGTAGATATCATCCATTATAAGTACTGACATTCTTTTGTTTATGTCTGTTTTACTAATTATTTATTTTCTGTATTTGGTGAATGAGGTGTGGGACTACCAAACTAAGAGCTGCGTGCAAACTCTTGAAGGCCACACTCACAATGTCACGGCTGTATGCTTCCACCCAGAGCTTCCCATAATAATTACTGGGTCAGAAGATGGCACTGTTCGTATTTGGCATTCCACTACTTATCGGTATGATTTTATTGTAGTTTTTCTTTTTTTTTTTTTCAAAATTATGTAGCACATTTTGTGCTGGAATTATCTTTTTTACTTTTGGATCCAACTGTGTCTTAAGGCTTGATTGGGCCAACTGTACAGGAAAACTCTTTAAACAAATGCAAATCAAATAGTTGAGGGAGGTTATTTTAAAAAGGAGTAAAATAAATAGTTAACGTACTAATATGTCCTTCTGATAAAAATGCTTCATGTGATGTTGTAGGTTGGAAAACACTTTGAATTATGGCCTTGAGCGTGTTTGGGCTGTTGGCTACCTAAAAGGCTCTAGAAGGTTAATTTTAAATTTAGAAAGCTGCCATTCTATTATTACATCAAAGTAACATACTTGTGAATTATAGAAGATACTTTTCTTTCTTGCCGTAGAATGGTGATTGGATATGATGAAGGAACCATCATGATAAAAATTGGGCGTGAGGAGCCAGTAGCTAGCATGGATAGCAGTGGTAAAATTATTTGGGCCAAGCATAATGAAATTCAGACAGTTAATATCAAGTCAGTTGGTGCTGATTATGAGGTCAGTTGATTCTCCTTTTGCATTTGCTACTATATTGCAATTAGCCAATACTGCTCTTGATGAAAAGAATATGACAAATTTTGTTTTGGTATAAGTTGACTTCATTAGTCATTTGTGTATGTAAATACTATGATAGGTCACTGATGGAGAAAGATTGCCGTTGGCTGTAAAAGAGCTTGGAAGTTGTGACCTTTACCCGCAAGTAAGTTTTTATCCTATTATACTTAAATTAGACAGCTGTGTTTAATATTTGGTGAATTATTTTTTCTGTGATACCAGGATGTTTCAAATGCTGTTTGAATTTGTAATTAAGAATTTCTTGTTCGTAATAGTTGCATTTCACCTGAAAATCTGATTCCCTTCAGAAATAGTAGTCAACTAGTCATTAACATATGATTCCCTTCAAAGACTGTTTTCTTAAGATTGACAAAATAATTATCATTGATATTTTTTGCTTGATTTTTTCCTTATGTTTTATTGCATTTTTTTTCAACCAGAGCTTAAAGCACAATCCCAATGGTCGCTTTGTGGTTGTATGTGGAGATGGAGAATACATCATATACACAGCACTTGCCTGGAGGAATCGGTCTTTTGGTTCTGCTCTGGAGTTTGTCTGGTCATCTGATGGTGAGTATGCTGTCAGAGAGAGCACCTCTAAAATCAAGATTTTCAGCAAGAATTTCCAGGTCTGCCTAATTTTTCTTGAATATTGGAAGTTCTTCTTGTACAAAGCTTACCTCAGAAAAGTTTCAATTCTCATGGAAAATGGAGTTGGAAGTAGTTAATTTGTGGGACATATAGGAGTTGTTAAATTTCATATTTGCAAGGTTAGTTAGATTTGCAGTGTTGTATTTAATATAACATGAAGAAATGGAAAATATTGTATGTTCTTATTGTAGTGAGGTACCATACATATTTTTTATTATCTTGCTCATGTTGTGCTTAACATAGTATCCAATGCAATGTGTTAATATTAAGTTGAGTGTCATTTAACATTTCTTTAAAATTTATTTTACTTTTTCAGGAGAAGAAAAGCATTCGACCTACCTTTTCAGCAGAGCGCATTTTTGGTGGTAATTTGTTGGCAATGTGCTCTAATGATTTCATTTGCTTCTATGATTGGGCTGAATGTCGTTTGATTCGTCGCATTGATGTCAACGTCAAGGTATTTGCTTGGGCTTTGCTTTAGTTATTCAGATTAAAGTATAACTTGTGATCTTTCAATTTGTCATTAATAAAAATTTGATACGACTGACTTATTCTTAATGTGGCTCTATTACTGACCCCAGACCAATATTATTCAATTCCATGCTTACTGCAAATTGTTATTTCTGTTTCTTGGAGAAAATTGGATTTCTCAAGTTTGAGTAGCTCTTTAAGTTCATTCAAGATTACTGAGGTAGACAACTTCTTAATTCTTTCTTTAGAATCTCTATTGGGCTGACAGCGGCGACTTGGTGACAATTGCAAGTGACTCATCCTTCTACATCCTCAAGTATAATGTGAGTAAAATTGTACTTCTACATCTGCATTTCTCATTCCTGACAAATAAATAATATATTGTGAAATATTATTTTGTTATGCAGAGGGATGTGGTGTCAGCTTACTTTGAGGGAGGACAGCCGGTGGATGAACAAGGTGTAGAAGATGCATTTGAACTATTGCATGAGGTTAATGAAAGGGTCAGAACCGGTATTTGGGTTGGTGACTGTTTCATCTACAACAACTCTTCTTGGCGCCTTAACTACTGTGTTGGTGGCGAGGTACTCTGGATTCTTTTATATTACCTAGAATATAAGAGCAATAGCATACTATAGAGCTGGTGATATGCCTAGTGTGCTATCACCTAGAATAATCTTGTGCTTTATTTTGTATTTTAATAAAATTTAGTGAAGACTGCCAATTTCATATAATTTTAACCCAAATTATCACGAATATTGTAGACATTAAAATATTTTTATTTGAATCTGAAGTTTTAAGCTTAATTTTAGGTGACAACCATGTATCACTTGGATCGGCCGATGTATTTATTGGGGTACCTTGCCAGCCAGAGCCGTGTCTACCTTATTGACAAGGAGTTTAAGTGTGTTCACTTATAAACTTTCTTATTGCACCTCTTCCCATCTTGCAACTATTTTTCTATTTTTATGAATGATAACATTCTTTTTCCCTGGATAGTGTTATGGGTTACACTCTGCTTCTAAGCTTGATCGAGTACAAGACCCTAGTGATGCGTGGTGATTTTGAGCGTGCCAACGATGTTCTCCCAACCATACCGAAGGAACATCACAATAGGTATCAATCCTGTCTTTATATCCTTCTCTTTAAAACTAAGAGTTTGGCTTTCTTTGATGAATGGTTTTATATTTTTAATTCTTAGTGTTGCTCATTTCTTGGAGTCGCGTGGTATGCTGGAGGAGGCTCTTGAAATAGCCACTGATCCTGATTACAGATTTGACTTAGCTGTTCAGCTTGGAAAGCTAGAGGTTGCGAAGGTATGGTTTACATTTACATCTTTTTTTCTAATTGAAGTCGCAGAAGGCCTGTGAAGACATTTCTAGTTGCTTGATAGTTTGAAAATGTATTGAATCAACTGATCTTGTAATGGTCCATTGATTGCTTATATGGTGATTGTTAATTGTTGACCTGTTTCATTCATCAAGATTGATTTATTTATATATCATTGTTTTTAGGCAATTGCGATGGAAGTGCAAAGTGAGTCCAAGTGGAAACAGTTGGGAGAGATGGCTATGTCAACCGGAAAGGTTGCCAAATAAACTTGATTTTTTTTTCTTTATTGTAATTATTCATGTATGAATGTTGCAGATACAAGTGACCAAACAAATGAATTCTAGTTCTCACAAGACTAAGAAATTATTCAATTTGCATTCGAAATTGTTGATTCTGATGTCCCCTCTATATATTGTCAAATAATGATAATGCTTCAAGAACATCTGCATATTAACATAATTTTAACATTATTTTTGTTAAATATTCTGTGCAGTTGGAAATGGCAGAGCAGTGCCTGACACAAGCCATGGATCTGAGCGGCCTGTTACTTCTATACTCCGCACTTGGTGATGCAGAGGGAATAACAAAGCTTGCTTCTCTTGCCAAAGAGCAAGGAAAGAATAATGTTGCTTTTCTCTGTCTCTTCATGCTGGGCAAGTTAGAAGATTGCCTCCAGCTGCTAGTCGACAGGTAAAATTTTTGGATAAGATATGAGAAATAAAATGATTTTTCCATACATACCAGTGGACTATTTGAAGACTTCAATTTCTTCATCTTCCAAAAATGAAAACTTCTTGAACAAAAATATAGGATTGTTGTTTAGTCATGCAGAATTTTGTTTGTATTTAACAATGAGTTAATTACTATTAATGTTATATCGGTACAGCAACCGTATCCCAGAAGCTGCACTGATGGCCAGATCATATCTCCCAAGCAAGGTTTCAGAGATTGTAGCAATCTGGAAAAATGATCTAAACAAGGTATTGATGTCGTTGAGTTTGTAGAATGTATATTGTTTGGATAAGTATCTTTGTTAAGGAACAGAAATATTCTTCTATGTTCCATTGACTTTATTCTGAAACTCTTTTTAAAGGTGAACCCAAAAGCTGCCGAGTCTTTGGCTGATCCTGCAGAGTATCCCAATTTGTTTGAAGACTGGCAAGTTGCTCTTGCTGCTGAAAGTCACATGACCTCAAAGAGGTACGATTTCTGCAAAACCTTCTCTCTCTTTTTTTTTTCCTGTTAAATTATGTATATCCTGTGTTTAACATGTCGTGGCCTGATTGCTTGTATTGTTGGTATTGTAGGGGTATATACCAGCCGGCAGAGGAATACCCGAGCCATGCAGAGAAGCCTAATCTACCTCTTGTCGAGGAATTCAAAAAGATGCAAGTTAATGAAGAAGAAGAAGAAGAAGAAGAAGAAGAAGAAGAAGAGTTGCCTGCTGAGAATGGCGATGCCGCACATGAGGTATGCTTTTGTAATTGAAATTTGAAAAGGCCATGTGTGCTGTGCAAAACAAGATGTATTACCTGTTCCCTGTTATATCCAAAAAATGTCTTTATACCTTACCTGTTCAATTTAAAAGTCTAAGCCTTTTATCCCAAACAAGTTGGGGTAGGCTAGAAATGACACCCCGACCCTGGTCATTTCTTGTATATATGGCTGAGTTTTTACGCTGGCTCGCCAAGCCTATCGCAAGCATGCGGGCTTGAACCCTGGATCTCTTAGAAGAGAGCCAAGTGCTTTTACCTGTTCAATTTATTTGAGAGATTTCAAATGATGCCCACCCTGTTTTCCTCTATGTGCCTGAGGAATAACTGAGGGATAGTTTGGGGATATTTGAAAAAAAAACAGGACCTGATCTACAGGCGAGAGATTTGTCGTTGTATTTTCTAAGGTATATTACACATGATATTTTCTGGGGGCTGCCATAAGAACTTTCAAAGAAAAATAAACTTGCTAACAACCTCCTTGTGTAACAGGAAATGGAAGAAGTGGCAGAACAAGAAGATGATGTACAAGAAGAAGAGGCAGTTGAGGTGGAAAAGGATGACTCATCAGATGGTGCTGTACTAGTAAATGGCAACGAGGGTGAGGATCAGTGGGGTACGATTAATTGTAATGGGCACCCCAATGTACACCAAACTCTTCAAATAAATATTTTAGACAAAATATAAGATTGCTATGATCAGTGGGATAAATATAGGTCATTGTAATGGGGAGCCAAAAAATAACCTTAATCTAGGAGATTGTGTTGCAGAATACAAATCATTAGGGAGTTTATTAGAAAGATATCAAATTGTAGCTAAGTTTTTCGGTTTCTTTGTTTGGTTTTAAAATTATCATTATTTTATTGTCAAACTTGTTTACTTGTGTATATTTTCTTTTGCAGTGCTAACTCCAGAACATAGGGACTAAAAGTAAGAGCAATTCATAATCTTGTAAGGTAATGCATAAATATCATTTGTATTAATGTCAGTTCCTATACAAATTGGTGGTGATCGATGCCACATAAGCCTTTTCCTTTTGATGATTTCTCTTATTAAGTGTTGAATTGGTTTTCAATAACTGATTTTATTTTTTATTTGGAATAATTATTGTTTGCTATTTATAAAATTTAGGTTGACGCAGAGTAAACAACACACTAGCAATTCTTTGTAGAAGAGAGATGTATTTGCTATTCTTCCCCCCTTTTGTTCTACTGTGGGGTCCCTGTTGGTCAGGCTGTCTGAATCAAGACGTTTTTGTTTTGGTGATATTATGTTTACCAGAGAGAGCTTCTGTAATATCTTTATTCATAGAAAATATATAGCAGTAGATGCACTAAGCATCCTAGACACATTATATATTTTTGTATTGTTTTCTTCTTTCTTTTTTGGTTTCTGTTTAAATTTTTAGCCACTTGTTTCGAGAGTCAATGAGATATACCTTTGTATGACTTAGCTTTGTAGTAAATTTGGTTGGAATTCAATGCTGGAGAGGTTTTACATGAATTTGCAGTTTTGTCATCCTGTTAGCCCACTCTTGCCACGCTTTTTGAGCGTCTTGAAATTGGAAGCGTATTCCTTTCGTAAAACAACTCCACGGTATCATTATCCTGTGTGACAGTGTCTAACAAAAACAGGATAGTGCTATAAAAAGTTTGTTATGGCGTTTGATAATTGTTTGATCTTTTTTCATTTACTATCATTTACTTGATCATGTGTAAAGAGCTAATTATCGACAAGTTTTATGGGATTATAATAAACGTCTACGTCAACCGTTGATATCTTGTACTGGAAAAAAACATCCTATAAATGCGTTTTTAATACAATTGTTGTATCCTTTTTCAGGGCCAACGTTGTGGTAAAGATATTTTGGCATGTTAGATATTTAAATGGGCTCAGGTACGAATTGATATAGACCCAACTATTATGCATGAAATATTGCTTTCTAAAAGCATATTGATCCGTTAATGTCAGTATTGAAATGCATCACTAAGTTCTAACATCGTGGTAAACACGAACCTCCTGCTGAGGCGGACCTTACGGAATGGCAACTAAGCATCATTGCACGAAATGCGTCTGTTGGTGTATTATGAGAGACAGAGAGAGTGTAAAAGACGAAAAGGGAAGGACCTGCTATATAAAAGAGATGCAACAATTGACGACGCAAAGCATGTCAACAAAGTAAAGTAAGGCACAAAGGGCACAAAATGGGTAACAAGTTGTAGCAGACCAACTGAAAAATGAAATGAACAGGGAAAAAAAAGAGATGAAAACGATAAACAACACATACATGGGAATGCATTGAGGTTTAAAACGAAGGTGCTTGGGTAGTTTCCTAAGGATTTTCACTGCCGTTGAGATAATTTTCTTTTGGTTTTTCGGCCCCCGGACAATTTGGTTATAAAAATTGACCATTCAGGAGGAGGAATGCGAACTATTACGGGCCCATGGATAACCTTATCAAAGTATAAGGCCCTTTATCGCTATCACTGTCTCAATTACTGCCTACTGGTGTTCTTATGTGAAATTTCGAGGAATAAGGACATAGCGAGAATAGTACTAAATTGAGAGGACAAACTAGTCAAACAATTCTTTTTTCAATTGTTATTTTATTTTTTAGCTGTCAAAATCATCCTAATATGAATAATTAACAAAATAATCCCAAATATATCCCCCAAATGCCGGAGTTTTACCAGTTAAAATTCACGGTATCGTACTGAAGAAGAATTATAAAAGTACTCATTTTTTTTTTTTTCAAAAAGCGGGATCTGTAGTACTTTAATAGACAATAGGAGGGGAGATTATATGAAAATAGATACCCAAAAGTTCAAGATCATGTCAGGTAAGGCCGAAAGATTTAATGGGTCATTTCTATTAAACTGAAGCAAAATGCTTTGCTTTATGTAGGAAGTTATTGCACGAGTTTGGACTTAGAAGTGGATGGTGTCAGCGACCCAAGGCAGTTGTACAAGGAAAAAGGGAAGTGATTCTGCGAATTCAGAAAATACTTATTTAGATAGTTCGACTGATTACAACATTTTTACCTAGGTTAATTGCATAGATAAATCAAATTGAAGCAGCTGAAACTAAACAAAACAAATTGTATATATATACTCTTAATTTACAACCAATGAAACTAGAAATATGGTAACCTTTGTTTTCTCTAACAAATCAGTCAACAAAAACTTAATTGTTGTTGGTTATTGGAATTCAAATCTGACGCGTGTATCTCGGCCTAATCATGGAGTCTTCACATGAGATTTCTTGGTCATCTCGACATTGTCTACATGAATATCACTCTCACTGACATACTTCCTCCAGAACCAATGGTTCTTCCAAACAAGTACCATTTCCTCAATCGGGACGTTCTTTGTTTCCGGCACAAAGAGGAAAATAAATATGGTCATTATTAGCACCCACCCGCCGAAGAAGAAGAAGAGGCCGAATTTCATGTGGCACAGCATGGTGAGGAATACCTGCCCGATTATGAAGGTGAAGAACATGTTCACTGCCACATTTACTGTCTGGCCAGCTGATCGAATCTCCAAGGGGAAGATTTCACTGGGGACCAACCAACCGAGCGGACCCCAAGACCATGCAAAGGCGGCCACATAGGCACAAATGCAGCCAACTACAACCATAGAATATGTCTTTGATAATTCTCCAACACCGCTTGTCCCGAAAGCATTACCAATTAACACTCCTACAGCTATCTACATTGCAAAATATATTATAACACAGCATATACAAGTACAGTCGCACTATATACTAAATAAGGATTAATGATTTTCAAATTTCCTCCTTAAATAAATATTTTTACCTGACAGATCAGCATTTGAACTCCACCCTCAAGAAAGAGAACCCTTCTTCCGTATTTATCGACGACAATGATAGATACAACAGTAGCCAGCACGTTAATAACTCCGGTTATGACCGCAGACATGAGTGAAGCATCATCTCCAAACCCAATTGTCTTGAAGAGAACTGGGGCATAAAACATGATGACGTTGATGCCGGTAAGCTGTTGGAAAAAAGGTATAAGTATAGTCACGACCAATGGGGGCCGGCACCTGGGCTCCAACATGTCCTTCCACTGGCTCTTGATCAATTTCGAATCCTCGCAAGCTGTTGTAAGATCATTGAACTCGTCCTGGATGTCTTTGGTGCCTCGTACTTTGGCAAGAATTTCCTTGGCCTGTTCGGAATGCCCTCGCTCGATGAGTGAGTTGGGGGTGTCAGGGAGGCAGAGGGATCCAATTGTGATGATAAATGCTGGTACACCAGCGAGCCCAAGGCTGACACGCCATCCCCAATCGTATTTTGACATAACATAGTTTATGAGGTTGGCGGCCAGTATGCCTATTGTGATCATCAGTTGGAATCCGATGTTGAGCATCCCACGGAGCTTTGCTGGTGCCATTTCAGAAAGATATAGAGGGACAGACTGCCATATTGTACAAATTGACGAGCCAAAAATTGATTGTAAATAGTTAATAGATTTTGAACAAAATTTATAACTCGTGACATGAGGTGATAATGAGGGTAAAAATTAATCTGCTATATTAAAAAATTTGAGCTTCAAACTTCAAAGGATAGACTATATATAAAAAACGAAATAATTCTTTAGTAGTAGGAAGCAAAGGGAATGCTTCTAAGACTAGGATAACTATTTCTGAAAAAATGATTGATTTGAAATGATTAAAAAAAATCACCTGATTGGCAAAGCCTACGCCAACGCCGAGAAGAATACGGCCAAGAATGAGCATGAAGACATTTACGGCCAAACCGTTAATTACGGCACCTATTAAAAATGTAATGCCGCCCATGAACATTGACCATTTCCTCCCAGATGTCCTTGTCAATGATGATGCAGCAAAAGAGGATGCAAGTGCAGCCACGTACAGCGACGATGTGAACAATGTCAGCAGCTGGCTGTCAAATTTGCAGTACTGGTTTGTGCTGACGTCTTCCTTTGCCTTGCGATACACCGAGGGAAAGAACTTGCTCAGAAAGGAATCCATTGAAGTGACTCCACCTTTTGCAATATAGATTAAATTATGTTTTGTTTGAAGTTCAGCTAAAAACTTTGAAACATTAAAGGCTTAGTCTTTCAGATAAAGTGCTACAGTTATCAGGTTCGACAAACGCCCAACGTTACCAGTTCGAGCCTTGTGCAGGTGGCGGCATTTAATCTTTTCAATAGGGTTAGTACTTGGTACTATAAGTCTCCACTCTCCATATAACACGTTATTACTGTAAATTAATTTCATATAATTATGGGGATGAACATTGTAATTTTTTGTAATTAATTAATGTGAAGATCCATATAAAATCATCTACTATTTTTCATAAAAATATTAAATAAATTATTAATAGTTCAGTATTTTGAAAAAGAGAATAAAGATGAATTGACCCCATTAACTCCCATTCTCCCCCTGCCTAAAGTACCATTTCCAATTGCATTAAGCATCTTATAATAATGAAGTTTTTTTTACTTAGGCATACAAAACGATAAAAAGCTAGTTCATATACTTGATATGTATAATAATTTACCCGAAATTCCAATATCATAACCAAATATAAGACCACCAGATGATGCGACAAGACATGCCATTGCCACGAAAAGCGTAAAATTTCCGGGGTACTCTTTGCCCCCAACTTGGGTTACGATCGAACCACCAGCCATTGCTTGTTCTCAGAGCTCTGTTTCTTTTGCAGATAAAAGGAAAAACTATGAAGACATGGAAGAAAGATGTAAAAAAAGAAAATATTCAAATCAAAAGAGAAATTCTCGGCAACTTATAGGTGTGGCATCGGAAGTTATTGAACGTTAATTATCTATAATTGGATAATGAAACATGTGCCAAAATTCCAAGTTGTGTTTTTCCTAATTTCGACCAGGTTGTTTTCAAAGTCGATTTGCTGCATTCTTTTGAAGGCTTGTGCAGTGAGCTTGAGTTTCATTTTTAGCATATGCATGTATCTTTTGTCATGGTTGCTTGGCAATTTTTCTCTTAATTTTTATCTAGCTTAATGAAACAAGAATTTCCCAAAGATAGATAATTGTCTTGACCCTTTTGTTGTGAACTTCCCCTTAGTTTTATTGAGCAGAGTGAAAAAAAAAGATTTGTTGCAATTTCTCTCAATTGTCATTTATGACCTTCAATATGCATGTAGTAATTATTTTAGAAGGTTTATGTCATTTCACAAAACATAATCAAAGCAAATAAAATTGAAAAGACCTTTGTTGTCCTGAAAGTGCTCCGAGTATAAATGGAAAGTAAAGAACCCTGACAATTTTCTTTTAAGACTTTAGCGATAAACAATTCAAATTGTTTTAATGATGGACCACCAACAACACTTATGATCTTAGCATCCCCATACTATGGATGATACACAAAAGGCAAAAATTTCTATTATATGTTTCGAATCTGGAGCGATTACTATAACTACAATTACTCGTCTGGAATAACCTAAATCAAAGAAAAATAGCTATCTAAACAAAACATACATAATATAACCAAATAAGAAAACAAATCATGATGTGTTATCGCATTTCTCCATATGAGTGGTTACGAATTTGAAATCTAGCATTATTAGAATTTAAAAAGGAAAAAGGTTTGAGTACTTTTTGTACTTTCAAAAGAAAATTAATAATATATATAAAACAAAGATATACTCAGACATTGGAAGCTTTCTTCTAACTTTTGTCGAATTTATTAAAGTTTTCTTTAGAACCATTAACGTCATTAAGGGAGTTTCAAACGAAAGTTGCTCAAGTTTGATTAGAATGAAGTCTAGATTGGTTAAACGCGAAAGAGAGTGTCGCTCGTTTAGAAGTTTCGTTGATATGACTGAGCAAATGATAATAAAAACAATTTGATGAGGTTTGAAAAGGAGAAATCTTTCGAAAAGTTCGTAATTAAGAGAATAAAAGGTTGATTAAACTTAGCAAGAGTTCAGTAATCTAGCTAGTTAGTAGAGCTTGTAGTACTAAGTTTCTTTCATTTAACACAACACAAGGCACTGTCTGAGACTCAGAGGTACCGCGAGTCTAATAAGTCTATGGTTAACTTAGCAAGAGTTCAATTACTGTTGTTATGTTTGTTTTTGTGTATAATTTTTGTCTACTCACGTCATGTTTTTTTTTTTTTCTTTGAACGAAATTCTTTTATCTGGAGTTTTGTTGGCGTGCATGTGAAATATTTAATTTTAACATTGCAAAATTTGATCCATTTTCTCGTATAGTAAACTTTTTGTTAAGATAATTTGACAATGACCGTCAAGGTGGTAGCACTATTATTAAACTTGACATTGCCATTAGCACTAACATTTCTAGAAAGATATATATTTTTTTAAAACAAAAATAGTAGTTAAAGTTTTGAATTAAAAAAAAATTAAAGGATACAACCGGATTTCTTTCAAAATCTCTAAATTCAAAATAAACTAAATAAATAGTACTAAAATAATTTACGAATTTAATTAAATATAATAACGTATTCGAGGATTTTTTCGGGCTATATATATATAGGGTGTGTTTGGATGCGCAAGAATAAGGATCCGGATAAGAATAAGCCTCAAATTCCTTATTCTTGTGCAACCCAAACAACACAAGAATAAGGAATTTGGGCTTATCCGGCCCCTTATTCTTATACTAACAAAACTATGGAATTTGGATAAGAATAAGAAATTCTAGAATCTCGTGCCAATCCTTATTCTTATGCTTATCCGACCTCTATCCAAACACACCCATAGAGATAGGCTATTGTCCTTTGGATAGGACTGAGGAGTTTATTATTCAGTTTCATACCATTGGATGTCGTTAAGATTGGTGCACAGATCTAAATCTGTGGCTCGGATTTAGGCGCTATAGAAAAGAAACTAGTTAATTTCCTCCGTTATCTTCCGATCTCCTCCCTCTGGCCTTGTTCGAGTCTTGTTCGAATCGTCCTCTCTGTTCTCTTTCATCTCGTACAACTAAGTCTCTTGTATGGCCAACTCTCTTCAAGTCACCTCAGTCGTTGCTCTCTCTCTCTTTCGCTTCACATAAAATCGTGCTCTCCCTCCGCCTTCTACCCTTAGTGGCTGGTCGCGACCTTCGGCCTCAGCACCTCTAACACACATCTCTCTCCTCCTCGGTTAAACCCTAAAAGCTCGATCCAAGTAATCACTACCTTTATTCTTTGACTATAAGCCGTAATTTTGCTGTCCTTTTTATTTTAAGGTTACTTTGTTCGCTAATTTTTTGCTATTATGGTTTATTTGGTTCAATTTATTTCCTAATTTTGCTATTTTAGTTGATTTGGTTTAAACCAGTATAGAATCCAAACTGAGTTGTAATTTTGTATCGAGCTTTGAGGAGTAAATTGCATATACTCTCCATGATTTTTTTTCACAAAATATTTAAGTTGGATTTTAAAATTAATTCGGATTTGTTTTCATTCCCTTTTATACGCATATCAGACCTAAGGTCTGTTTCTGATTATATTTTCGGCTTGAACCCTTTTAGTTATTATTATTCCTTTTTTTTTGTGGTCTTTTAAAAAAAATATTATAACACGGAGAAGTTAGGATTTTGGTGCATGGGTTGTGCACACATATGTGGGCCTCAAACTTGGAGCTTGATTCTGATTTTAGCCCATCTCAATATTGATAGATAAAAGGTACTGGTAAACTTATTAATGGGTATATAATTAGCTTATGCCTTTTATTTTTCAATCATTGTCCAGATCTCCTTTGATTAATCCTCATAGAAGGTTTAAATGTGAGCAATGGTATTTTTCAGCAACCTGCTAGTGGCTCAGGAAATGGATCTATTTTCTTATTTGCTTTATATTTATTTCTCTCAAGGACGGGTGAACAATCAGAACTGACCAACACCTTAGACAAGTCAGCACAGTGCAGACTAATGACGAGGATGAGGATTTGCTGAGAGATCCTCAAAATGTAATGTGTGTTATTAGAATGTAATGTGTGTTGTGTTTAATGAAGATTTTAATGCTGTGTTATTAGAATGCTAAATGGATGTGTTATTAGAATGTAAGCACAATGGATGTTGCATGTAATCATTTTCTTGCTGCTTTTTATACAATGGATCTGCTTTCTTGTGTTTAATCATTGTGTTATTAGAAAATTAATATGGATAATAAGTTTATCACCTCATATAATGAATATGTACCTCATACAAGAGACTGTATATGCTTGTACAAAATTAATAGGCATATCATAGTACAAACGCAACTTCCATATCATATTACTGGACCAGTAACTGTACCTTGATTGAGGTAATTAAAATCATATTACTGGACCTGTAACTTCCATATCATATCCCTAAGTTTTCTTCGGCTGAAAAAAAAAACAATTGTAAAACAGAAACAATGGTAATTTAAAACCAGCATAATTGTAAAACAGAACTTTCGATGGATCCAGCATAAATGTTAAATAAAAAAGAAATGTAAAATAAAAAAAGAAATGTTAACTGTACCGGACTACTGGGCAAGTTCTACTATTATGACCTCCTTTCTTGCTACAGCAATTTGGTAATGAAATTAGCAGCTTCCGAAAATTAAGTTATCAGTAGGTTGAAAAAAACAAGTGCGCGGTAGCCATCATGGTTGAATTTTAAGATACAATATTTTCTTGAAACAATAAACATGGTGGCAAGAATCACAATCATTTTCTGGTTTACCTTTGAAGCCTCAAAATATTGTATATATGCTTTTTAGAAAAATAAATAAAATAAAAGCCAACTTATGTAATAGAACTTCCACACAATGTTTAATTAATCTAGGGTTTCAATATTTTCGATTCTAGGTGCAGATGAAGGTATGAGTATGAGAGAGGTATGATTCGATTACCAGAGACGAAGGGATAAGTTCCAGTGAGAAGCCCTTCCAGTTTGAGAGAGACCTTCTGGTTCGATTCTTTGGAGAAGTGCGATTTCTAGCTCGGACAGGAAACAACGGAGGGACAGAGGAGTCAACGGAAAAATTAAAGTGTTAACGGAGGAAATTAACTCATTCCCTCTCCATAGCGCCTAAATCCGAGCCATAGATTTAGATCTGCGCATCAATCTTAACGACATCCAATGGTATAAAACTGAATAGAAAAACTCCTTAATCCTATCCAAAGGACAATAGCCTATATATATATATATATTTATATATATATAGGGTTCGAAAGTAGCCATAACGGGCTATGCCCGGTAAGAAATTTATCTATATCATCTCACAAGCGTTTTGAATTGGAGTAATAATAGAAAAATCTGTTAATCCCATAAAAAAATGTCTATTTAAAGTCCGGAAAAAACCATTTGAATTCTTGCTTGATTTTGTGGGACCAAACACCTTTCTTTTCTCATGATCCGTCCGGTAGTTTTCGGATTTTTTTCTTAAGAATTTCAAAATTAATTCGAAATTGAGTTTTGACTACTACATATAAATTTTGCTAAAATGGTTTAACATTGGCCGTCACTACAAATGTTGGTCAGGAAGCGATCGACCAGGCGCCACAGACCAGGCGCCACGGTGGGTACAACCTCAACAAGGTCTGCAAATATATAATTTTTTCTTCAATGGCCGCCATTTGGAACGTCGACTAGTATTTTCTACGTACTGTTTCGTATTTTAAGTGTATCTTTCTCATATGATGTCCGATTTGGATCATTCAAATTGCGTTGGAAACTAAAAAAAAAAAGAGATCTGCAACTTTTATATTTTGAGTAATTTTCAATTCGAAATTTATAATAATCAAAACTTTGATTTAACATGACATAGACGTTCTCTTTAACATTTACAACCTCTTTTCGATCATGATTCATTTCGAATTGGAAGATTCTTAAAAAGAAGAGTTGTAGATAATATTTTTTTAAGATTTCAATAAAGTTTGAATTATACTAATCGAGTATCGTATGAGAAAAAGACACTTAAAATAAAAAAAATAATATGTCATATTTTGAAAACAATAGGACATTGTTTAAAGGTGCATCTTGGAGGAGAAAAATATAAAATTTAGATGTGGTTGAACAAAAAATAATTCAATTGAAAAGAAATATGTAGTATACATTGATTTATAAAATATTATTGTTGTTATTAACTAAGGCCTAGAGGGGGTGAATATGCACAATAAGTTCTAAATCGGTTTGGACAATTTTATGGAAACTAAAACAATTTACAATAAAAAAGTAAATAATCAAGCAACTAAATAAGATAGAGAGACTACAAAAGGGTGCATCCGTTCTATAGGTCAGTAGGAGTTACGTAATCTCGAAAATGGTACGCTTTGTTCTATTCCATAATGAACGAGACTACAACTTCAAACCAAATCGCCTCATTACAATCAAGAACTCAAGGTGGATCTGCCTAGCCAACACAAGCATTACAACTCTCACAAACAACTAGGAGAATGATGATCTCAATCAATATCACTAAAAATCAATTCTTCAAATAAACACCTAATAAATAGCTAGATAAAATCTTTAATAACAAGACGGTGTTGTTTTGTAAAAGAACAAACACAAATGGATAATTGTTTAGTTCAAGAATTACTAAATTAGAAAATAAATCAAATTCTTTGTATATATATTTTTATTATTAAATAGAGGTGACTTGTGTGATTTTTGACCCTCAATTTTTGGAACTTCATATAATTAAATCGAATAGAACAAAATTTTTTTAAGTACTTCTGATAAATGTATAAATTAAATGTGATAATATGAATTTTATATGTGTTTATTAAAAAAAGTTCTTCATTTGGTATTTAGATATCAATAATACTTAAATTGGCATAAGAAAATTTATATTGTCTCAATTGTTTTTATTTTTAGAAAATTTTAGTACATTTTGAATTATGCGTTAAAAAACATTATTGAAAGTAAACAAAATTAAAATTTAGATGTATATTAAATTATTTTAAATAGAGTTTACGATATTATTTATAAAAACATTTAAAATTTTGAATTATTTTAAAGTCTTCAAGATTTTTAATTAGTAAAAAAATACCATTGAAATTATATTTAATAATGAAAGATATATACAAAGAATTAAAATGAGTTTCTAATTAAGTAATATTTTGTAAATCAATGTACATTATATATTGCTTTTATATTGAATTATTGATTATTTTCAAACTATCACGTGTTGTTTTTTTTTTATTTTAAGTGTATTTTTCTCATATGATGCTCAATTACAATTATTCAAACTTTGTTAGAATCTTAAGAAAAATATCTACAACTCTTATATTTTGAGAGTCTTCCGATTCGAAATGAATCATAATCGAACCAAGATTGTAATTGTTGTAGAGAACGTATGTGTAATGCTAAATTGAAGTTTTGATTATTATAAGTTTCGAATTGGAAGATACTCAAAGTACAAAACTTGTAGATCACTTTTTTAGTTTCCAACGCAATGTGAATCATCCAAATCAGATATCATATGAGAAAATTACATTTTAAATACAAAATAATGCATAGAAAATACTGGTCAACGTTCCGAATGGCGGACATAGAAGAAAAAAAAATGCATATTTTCAGACCTTGCTGAGGTGGCGTCCACTGTGGATCCTGGTCTATCATTTCTTTGTCGACATTTGAAGTGGCGGCCATTATTAGACAACTTTAGCAAAATTGTATATGTACTAGTCTAGCAATTTTGAATTAATTTTTGGTTTCTTAAGAAAAAGTTCCATAGTTTTTAGTATCTACTCTGCATCAAAAGTTCAGGTCATCTTTTTCATTAAAAAACAAAAGTTCAAGTCATCTCTTCTTCTAGAGGGCTGGCAACACCATAAGTTAATGGGGCTAGGGATTAAAATTAGTACTTTTGGGATTAGTGTTTGAGATAAAAGTAATAATTATTAGTTCTAACGTGAGTAATAACTCCTTTATTTCAAACTCGTTTGACAATTGTAGGTTAATAAGTTAGGTTACTAACTTAAAAGTTAGACTAATCTCATGCCAAACGCCCCCCCCTAAAGTTTGATCAATATACGGGAGCATTTGGATAGCTCGAGAATTAAATTAGAATCAGTTATCAGAATAAAAAATAAAATTTCTAAATAGTCGAGAAGAAACTTTTTGAATGAATTAAGAGTGCTATATTAAAGTGATCCAAATATGAAATAATTTTTTATTCATGACGTGTTTCGATGATCTTAGATGAATTAATGAAATGGTCCCAATAACTTTTAATTCGGATTAAAAAGATGGTCTAACACGATAGGAATAAAAGATTATCTCGGATTTTAGACCAATTAAAAATATCACTCTAAATAAAAAAATTCTTAATCATTTAAATATAATATTTTTATTCGGAAAAACTAATTTTATATTCTCAACCGATACAAATGCACCCTATAATTTCATTTTTAACGATGCGTAGCATTCATTCCACCAAAGAACTACACATACAAAATTTAAAAACATCTCAACTGTGGATTGCATCGATCAGATAAAACGTGATAAATGTCGGGATGCATGTCTTTATCGTTTCACATATATTTTGAAAGATAAAACATGATAGATGGTCAGTTTACCCGATCCACTACAAGTGCACCGTGCACTAAGAGAGAGAGAGACAAGAGGCGCCCCCCTTCTCAGGTCTGATGAGAGCCCAAAAGACTGGGTTGAAAGGTGGCGATAGAAAGATTAGCTTGATAGATTGATTGATGGATAATCTCATAATTCAAAAGAGAACAAACGAAATGACAAAGGAACGCAGAATGGAAGCTTGTACTACACGCGTAAAGACACAAAATTGGTTAAACTGGATGAAATTGAGTGTCCTGGTCTCGATTCTGATCCTCTCCAGTTGTAGTTTTAAGGTCAATTTTAGCTCCAACGGTGCTGATATAAAATGTTCAAATCAAGGTTTCCATTCTGGATGTAATACTGTTTGGTATTAATAAGAAAAAGTTTAAATCTGATTTGGAATGTCTAATTTAAAATGAACTGCACCAGAAGTTACAGAAATAATATCAAGGTTTTTTATTTGAAAAAATTGATGAGAAGTGTTGTGTTGAATGCCTCGGAGAAAAGGATGATTTTAATCCGAGAAAAATTTTGAATAAACCTAGAAATTTTTATTTTGTAAATAGAATAAGCAAAAAATTCTGAAATGCAATGCAAGGACCAACAAGGAATTATATCCTTCAATTAATAAGGGGGGGGGGGGGGGGGGTAAGATACTAAAGATAATATGGGTTGCAGTTTTTAAAGACTTAATTAAGTTAATTTTATTACTATAGTTGTCATAATTAAAATTAATATGTCTAATTCATATTGAAAATGTAAATGCACCAGCAACCTCAAAAAAATCATTAACCATTCCTATCGGTTGATATAATTGAGTCACCACATGCACTGTGTAGGTCTATCACTCTGAGTGCTATGTACTTGGAAAGAACCCAATTGCCGTGATTTATTTTTTTTTATTTAATGTTATATGTAATCTTTTAATAATGAAGTCATCAGATAAGAATAGCGCATTTCCGAAAAATAAGAGAGTATTGCTGATTAAAAATTGTAGTATCACATGGATTAGTTATTAATTTCTATGGTTCGAGGTCACTAAAATCGTGTAACTTACACGTACATCTAAGTGTGTGATTAAAATCAGAACTTTTACATATTATATTAAAATCAGAAACAATAACTACGAATTATATTAAAATCGAGTTCACTATAATTAGTTATTGTTTGCGCATTGTTTTGAACAATAACTAATTTTCACTAGTTACCAAACTATTTTTTTAAACTATATACATATTATATTAAATCAGAACTTTTACATATCATTAAATTATTTTTGACCTTTGAACTTTCCGTTATGCGGAGTAGGTGTTGAGCAATAAATTACGATACAAAAAAAAAAGTCTCATGACATTCGACCACATAAACTAGATAACTCATATCCAGTCTCTAATTGGGCAAAGGTTGACATTGCTCTTTTAATTTGTTTTTTTTTTTTAAGTAACGATTTGTTTTTCCTTTTAGGAGATTGTAAGGCTTGCACATTCTTCCATCCTCAGCCGTTTGTCTGATTTGAGGCCAAAATATTTGTAAATTTAATCTCCTTTTTCTCCCCACAGTAAAGCTGAACCATGGTTGGCTAATGGCTAGCTAGCTAGGGTTGTTCTAAACTAAAACTCATAAACCCAAGAGAATAAACAAAAATGAATATATTCTTCAAACTTTTTTTTTTTTTTTGAGAAATCTTTGTGGCCCAGATATGAGTCATTTTCTGGGGGCAAGAACAAAGAAAAATGAATTTATACTTCAAACTAAGGTTATTTTTAGTTTTACGGCCCAAGATACGAGTCCTTTTTAAGAATAAAGAAAAATGTGCTTATCCTTCAAAGTGAGGTTATTTTTGGAAATTCATATAGCCCAGAGATGAGTCATCTTTTGAGGCAAGAATAAAGAAAAAGACAAATGAATTTGTCCTTCTTAAGTATTGATGTTCTTCAGAAAATTCTTATGGACCGAATACAAGTCATTGTTCAGGGGCTAGACATTATTGACAGCCACTTTTGGCAAGAACCATCTCCCAAAAAATGTCACATTTGATAAAAGCATATCAAATCAAATTAAAGTCAGGAGAATATTTTGATAAAATATGTTTAATTCGAAATGGTATAATGATATGCGACTCGTAGTCGTAGGTATTACGGTCGAGCAAGGGAAGTACACAAGCACTAATTGGTGGAAGATGCTTCTTTCAATCCTTTTTTTTTCAATGGAAATAATGAGTGCCAACCTCTAAATGATACAAAACATGCTATAAAATCCAGCACTCAGCTCTTTTCAAAATAATTGAGAAACAATTTGGAACCTACAAATGAAAAAAAAATATAATAGCAAAAGTTTTGATATGTTAAAGTCAATAAGTTCAATTCAATTTATCGAAATAGTAACTAACATTATTTTTTATTCGAACACCAGAACACCAAATTTAATGATTATCCAGACAGGTATTTTTTTATCCAAACACTAAAAAACATTTCGAAATATGAAATATTGCTTTCCATCATTCTCATCTTTTATCATCCCCATCATTTCCTCTATAGACGTGTTAATCCCTTCAATTTTTAGAAAACGGAAATCCAGGGAATGATATAGAAGAGAGAGGATGATAGAAGTTCAGGGGATGATAGAAGAGGGATAAGGAAGTCCAGAGAAGATGAGCGAATCGGAGGGAAGGAGCGAATCAAAGGAGGATGGAGCGAATCAGAGGGAGGAAGTGAACCAGATCTTCCAGAACCTTTATATATATAAGACTATAAGTAGAACTTTTACATATATTAACTAGAATCTTTATATATATATGTAGAACCTTAATATATATTAAGTAGAACTGTTATGTATATAAGTAGAACCTTTATATATATTAAGTAGAACTGTTATATATATAAGTAGAACTTTTATATATATTAAGTAGAACTGTTAATTGTTTTAAGTTATTTGTTCTAGTTATATATATTAACAGTTATATATATGACTAGAATAGTTATTTTCCTTTTCTCTGTTTCTGTGTCGCTCCCTCCCTCTTCTCTGTGTCGTTCAGCCCTCCCTCTCCTCATTCTCTTATCCAAAAATGCGTTAATGTATAACTACCCAGGAAATCATCTCCATCATCCTTATTACTGAAAATAGAAATTACGCGTTGTCTAAAAATAGAAAACGCATTTGAGAATGATGAGAATGATAAAAATCAGGAATGATCCTTATCAGCCTCGTTCAAAATAGTGACTAATCCGAATTGATTACCGTTATTTCTTGTTGATTCAAATATGGCCTCTCTGAGCGTCAGATTTGACGGTATCATTTTCTTTTTTTTTTATATAAGGATCAGATTTGACGGTTCGGATGTACTCGGTTTTGCCATTGAAAATTTGAGACCCTAAACTCTGCAGATGAGTGTGCAGTGAGTAAGTTCGAACTGCAAACGGGTGCAAACAGGTGCTGATCCGGACAACACAAAATTCAATCCGAGCAACAAAACATTTTGTTTCTGGATAGTCGCTGCCTAGCATCTCTAAAAAAACAAAACATTTTGTAAATGACAATAGTACCCTCCTCCTAAACGAGCTACATGACTACATCATATTTTTCTCCCCGCTCTCTATCTCTCTTTCCTTTTTGATTGCTAATTAAAGTTTTTCGATCGACACCAAGCACGAAATCTGTCAATCGCACTTGGATTTCTCATACCACCAGTACTATTTTAGTCAATCACTTCTCCGACGATGAAAATTTTGTTGGATTCAAAAGAAAACCTACAAAATGCTTGCCTTTTGATGATTTACAAAGAGTCAGGAGTCCCACTCTCATTTGGCATGTCTCATAGTACTTTATTTTCTTTTGATTTTTGGATCAATTGATTTTTATGGTTTCAATTATTAAGTCTTGCTTGAGACTCCGTACTTCAGTTGAGACAGTTAATCTTAAATTAACTCCAATTAGAGTGAAATTAATAATAGAACTTAGAGAGTTAATAGAGACAAATTAGGATCACTTAACAATATTGTCCCATCTAAACAAGCAAATTCATAATGCAATTAAGCATTCAGATTCAGAAGAAAAAATCACTCAACAAATGAAAATCTTGTCCAAAAATTTTAATACATGTAAATAAGTACGACAATGTGCATTATGTAAGTTTTTTAGATTGTTTTGAAACCTTCCTTCTCGATTTTTTAGTGCTTAATTTTTGTTACTCAACATAGTTTTTTTTTATCTGAAAATGAACTATTTGCGCATACAACAACTTGTCCAAAAATTCTGAAATGTTAGAATATGAAAATAGATACAATGCTATGACCTTGCGTTACATAATATAATGGTATAAGACAACTTCACAAACTAATATAATTAGTAAAGTCTAAAATCCAAACTATTGCATTGTATGACGCTAGATTGTGTTAGGTAACGAAACAATAAATAAAATTAAGCATTTTTACCGGCAACCAAAATTAAATGAGATAAGTTTAGCTAAATAAAATACTTAAAACTATGAAGACCAACTAGCTAACAATTGAAAACGTTCTATGTGTTGTCCAGTTGAGCATCACTGAAGTCTCCAGTGCTTCAGTATTGACATCTTCTACACACTTGACACGTGTCACTACCTGAAAACATGAAATTCTGGAAAACTGTATATATTAGTGAATATACAATTGCAAATTTGCAATCTGCATGTGAATTCTGTGTCATGTAACCTCCACGCAGACCCTCTGAATAGTAGGGCTGAAAACGGTAGCCGTTTCAATCGTTCTTTCGTTTCGTTTCGTCCGAAACGAAACAGTAACGGATAAGGATTTTATTTTCGTTTAAGGAACGGAACAACTAACGTAAATAGAAATATTGTTTCGTCTTAGAATGGAACGATTAGTGAAATTGGTACGTTTCGTGGTCGTTTATTTCGCGCATTTCGTCTAAAATTTTTTTCATGGTTTTATTATTAGATTGCAGAGGACCTCAGCGGAGAGATCGAGGGAGAAACGAGTAAAATTAGATTCCTGCAGCGTCGCTCCCGTCATTTATCCACCGAACATAGTCACATCTATCTCTCTCTCTTCTGCACTATCTAGTACAATCGCCGTCGAGAACGAGAGATGATGATGGTGCCTCCTCCTCCTTTCCCGCTTGACCTAACCTGTTATTTCTCTATCTCTGTTTCATAGAAAATGCAGAATAGTTTATTTTTTTGCATCATAATAAAAATGCAAAACGGTTAGGTAGTCAAAGACGGTTATAATCGTTTTGATCGTTCCCATCAACAAAACAATCAACGCAACATGTGTTAAACGGATGCAACAATCAACGCAATAAATACAAAAATTTCGTGCATCAATGTAACGGTTAACGAAAATGACCACTTTCGTGATCGTTTTCCACGTTATGCACCCCTACTGAATAGGTGGTTTCGGAAGGCTACGTGTCGCTGTACTGGTTTAATCTCAAAAAAAAAAATATAAAAAAAGGAGAAAAGCTACGTGTGATGCTATGAAGAGATAGAGATACGGCTGTTTTTCTGCTTCATCTAAAGTGTAGTTGCTCGTGTTATCTCCTGGTTAACCTTTTGATTTTATTTCTTTGTTAAATCGCTCCGTTACGTACGTTGCAAGGACAAATTGCATAAAAGTATAAAACGCTAGATTCAATCCATTACGATGTTAACTATGAGTTTTTTTTTCCCTTAAGACAAGCCTAATTAATCCGTCTGATCATAATCGGAAAGCTCACGAGACACGAGGCGACAACATTATCTTGATATGTGCTAATGGATAAATATGGATGAAAACGGGGACTTGGCCCCCATTTTTGTTTCAATAAAAAAAGATAAATGTTGATGCTGTCACACCCCGCGCCGACACACCGACACACGGGGCGAGACGGTGGGACGGTATCTTCTGCATCCATCCGACGGCCCGTCAACCTACGTCGCAAGCAGAAAAAAACAAAACGGATGTCAGCTACAAAGCTCAGTAACCGGTTATTTAACGACGCAGTTTCTCTATATTAGTTGTTAAAGCAAATTAAACATGACTGGATGTGATTCGGTGTACTTTCTTGAGGAATATCATATAATATAATACGAGAGTATCCACCTTACATAACTCCAACCCTGCGGGAATAATTCCCGTGCCAAATCCACCCTACATGTCTCAATCCGGGGAAAAGGTCCCAAGCCAAGTCCACCATATTGTATTTCCTGACCGTACCTGTGCTTATTCGATCCCACCCATCGAGTGTATACCTAATGTATAGGCACCCGACCCTGGTTGCTTTGCAACCGCTCCTGCCCTCCACCGTGCACTAAGTGGGGGCTAGTATACACCAGTACTGGGTTACTACCACGGAGTTCCGTGGGGTAGTCCGCTTCCACACACCTAATGGTTCCAGCCAGTCCAAACAAAACGAATATATATACCAAATGACCGCTAAACCGCCTAATGGCTGAATAGCAGAGTAGATCAGTATGCATTGCCCGTGATCGCTATCATAAGGAGGCCACCGGCATTAGCTGGGGTGCAACCTCCCGATAATAGAAATCCCAGATAAAACAACTTAGCTACTCGGTCTCATTCTGTTTCACTTTCATCATCCATTTTCAGTTATTCCAAGTCACATTTATATTTCATAATCAAATTTACTAGTTCCTATCATAAGAATAACAAATCTCAAAAGACATCCACAAACGGGCATACACATGCAAGCAAAGCCAAACGGTAATCAAATCAAGCAATACGGAACTAATTATAGAGAAGTCCGGTTACCTGACTGAGCGATCCATAGCACAAGCAAATCGGAATGACTATAACTGCGACGTAGAACTCGAATTCCAAATGGCCAACTATTCAAAACCAAGGTGGTATTCACAGTTTGCTAGGAAGAGAGAGAAACAGAAATGATATACGAAATGAAATGAGGCTGGGGTCTATTTATAGTGGAGGTATGGCTAAAATGGTAAATATTCTAGATTACTTAATGGCTAAGTAAGCAGAAAGGAATTACTTAGCTATTATTTCTGAAAATATTAATACTATTTATAAAAATAACTGAGCCTATTTATAAAGATATTAATTATCAGAAATTATTTATATAAATATTGATTACTTAGCTACTAAAAATGTGGATAAGATCAAATAGATATTTTCAAAGTGGATAAGATCAAAGAGATATTTTCAAAGTGGATAAACATGGACATTTTTCAAATAGGACCTTAGAATTAGATGTATTGCAAACAGGTCCTAAAATTCAGGGATGTCACAGATGCGCTGCATAATCTTTGATGCACTACAAGAAAGTGCATATCTCAACATGAGTTTGGATTAATCTTGATGTGCTTGGAATATGGACAAATGTTAGAGTTAAATTTATTTGATGGATGAGTCTCTCGAACATGATTGGATCTCAATTCTCGAATTATAACTGCTTGATTCAAATCGTTCATTGTGTTTGGTCAATTGAAATATCAGTGGAGACCAATTTTTTATTTTCAGAAATTATTTAACTATTTTTAAGTTTTGAAGAATCACGGTTATCAAAGGATTTCTGATCAAGCAATTTTTTAAAAAAATTTAAATAGTAAACAAATTGACAAATAAGATCAAGCGTGACTTTGTATAGGATACATACTTTTTTTTATATAGGTTTGGGACCAAAGCCATTGTTGTTTATTTATTTATTTTTTGTAGTTAACACTCTTTTTTGTACATGAAAACGTTAATGTACGTGCACAATTGTGCTGAGTTGGTTTGCAATCTTTTTCTTTATTATTTTTCATGATATTTTTACATGGACTAATTTGCAAATATTGTTTTATTTGACAAATATTTATATTCTCTCTAAGAGAGAGAGAAATTCTTAATAAACAAGAGTAAGTTGTTGATATATCTCTACCAAACTCGTATTGCACCAAATATAACAAATTTCTAGTTGACTATATATATAAATATTCTACTGTGTTTGGATCGTCAAAGGAATAGCGCTATAATAGTGTTATTTGCGTTAACATGTAAGTTAGTGAAGAAAATGTTAATCTGAATAGCATAGAAAAGTGTTAATTTTGTGCCATCTAAATTGTACAAATATATATTAGATTAATATAATAGTACTAATCCAACATTTTTTGGGAAAGAGAAATGAAGTGTCTCTGTGCTCGGATTGCATTATTGCAAAGGATCCAATTTTTGTATAATTTGATTAAATTATTTTCCTTCCAAATTAAATTATTTTTGAATCGGAGAGTATATGAGAAACCTGATCAATTATATTAATAAAAAAAATCAGATTTAATTTGAACATTCCGATCTGAAATGGATGGTTGGGATCTACCGAAGACCTTGTGGGCTTGTGGCGGAATCCTTGAATTTGAGGTTGGTATTGCCGTATTGGTATGCGGCGTCATTAATTGTGGATACAGGAGATTCCACCACCAGTAATAGTGTTCCATCTGGCTCATGATTCGGTGGGTCCCGTATTTGCTAAAAGGATATCCAATTGCGGAGCCCACTAGAATGGTTTGTGCTTGTCTGTCAAACCTGTTTTGGCAGGTGAAGCCATTTTCACTCAAAGTGCTTTAGCCACTCTTAATAGAGAGAATAGGTGCTATTTAGCTTCCCTCTTATCTTACTATAAACAATTACCTATCTCTTTTAAAGTTACCCATATTCTTTTGCTTCGCATCTCCAATTTATTATTATTACTTTTTTTTTTCTAAATCAAGCTTAGATGTAGTGACCTACTTCAACAAAAGTTAGGTGCATTCATCACAATTCAAAGTGCCTTTTAAAGAAAGTCTAGTCTAACACGGCCTATGTTTAGCTCAGTGATTTTTCTAACATGTCAAAGCTGATCTAAGACATATAATGTGTTAATATTAAGAAAAGTGCATTAATTAGTTAGCTCTCTACTTAATTTCGCATCGAATTAGTTTTATACAATGTCAATATGTCATGAACTATTTGGTGAAAAAATATAAGAACACTGAATTTGGATTTTCTTCCCTAAAAAGTAGTAAATTATTATCTTCAAATGATAATATCACTAAATCAGATAAATAGAACCTTTCGGTAATTAATGCTTTCGTATACACGGTCACATTTTTGTCATCTTCAAGGTACCCAATGTAAATTTGAACTTTTTTGTGCTTGTGGGTAAGTAGAGGTCTAGAGGATGTTACTAAAAGACAAAAATTCAGACAATATTGCTGAGGTAATAATTTTGTTTGGTCTAACAAGTAGAATAAATTCTATTTATATCTGGACTTGAGTGTGATTACATCCATATTTGTTTAGTATTGGATCTGCCACTTTCATGATATGTGATGTTTCATGTTTTCTTTTCACAATCGAGGTCGATACTGTTCTCTTTGTTGTAACTTGTACGCCAAGATGAATATTTCTTTTTCGGGAGATTGTTAAGTCTGTGAAATTATTCTTTGATGTTCCTTTTATTTTTCTTTTTAGTTTTTGATCTAATACCAGAATTCAGCTCGCTTTTTTTTTTTAAAAAAAAAAAGCTTGGGAAAAAAAACTCGTGACACAACATCTATAGAGTGCTTTATCCACTCAATTTACTATCACATATTCACATGTACACTTGACACTAACCACCAATGGAACTAGACACACCAATAGTGTCTATCCTTTTTTTTTGGGTTATGAATACAAAGCTCAGTACTGGTGAGAAAATTCACTGCAATCAGAATCTAGTTCTTGTACGAAAAATGCTACGGACGCAATTTAAAATCCTTAGTATTGGTACAACATCTGAATAACTTTTAGTATCCTATTATTATCTAAAGTATCGATTTGATTACAAACCGTTGTTTAATAGTCAATAGATTACATGACCACCGAGACCGAATATGTACCCAAGAATCTTAGATTTACAGGTAATTTACAACATTTTTTAAAAAAATTTAGTCTAATATTTTTTTTAGTCTCAGATATTTTGGGTTAGACCAAAACTGAAAAACCAACATTTTGGGCTGATTATGGATGTACAAAAACATTGAGGACTATAAAACCGTTAAGTTTAACATGTAATTGTTTTGGTATGAATTGAACTTCAATTTACCTTTAAATTAGTTACGACAAAAAGATATTTTGTGGATAAAATCTTATTTGATTCGTACAATGCACTCTGTTACTTGGCATATATCCCTTCTTCTTTACTACCTCTTATGAAAAATTATCATTATTAAATATAATGCTTATGATTGTTATGCGGTTTATCAGAAGGAAAATTGGATATATTAAACGCTTGAATTATTTTTTCAAGAAGTTAGTTCTACTTGAAGAAGAATTTAGAGGGTTATATCCAATTTTCCTTCATTAAAAAAAAATTGATAAGTTGTTTCTAAGATCACATTTTTAAACTCCAAATATATCATGGTCTAATTTTACAAGCATCAATTCTCCACAATTTAAAACTATAACAAAAAAAAAAGTATTAGAGTACATAGTTAACATGTTCTGCCAATAAGAAGCACTGCCCAAATTAATTTAAATTTCTGCAGAGTTTAGAGCTCTTATCAATTTAATATCAAGATTCGAAACGACAAATGCAACTAACTAGTCTTAAGTGATGGAACATTAAAGCTAAGAATATGTTTGTCTTCAACGGAGCAATATATATTTTTAATTAATATTATTGTTCCGGAGAGACATGAAGTACTACTATTGAGGTTGTAAAGCTGAGAAGTCCAGTTCAACGGAAAAAGGAAAGATGCTGCCATGCTAGCGCTGAAAAACGAGGGATCAATTAGTCACTTGGAGGTAATCAATTTGTTTTGAGAAAGTTTAAGGAAAGGGGTTAAAGAGAACTGTGGGGATATGCTTCGCATATTCACTTAGCACCAAGGTTCAACTGCCAATTCCAATGGACAATAAAATAGGGTTTACTTATTTTAACGCAATAGAGCGAGGCAGAAAGATAAGTCTATATTTGTTAGCTACTAATAAAATCATTTCTTTGCAGTGGCGAAGCCAGGATTTCGTGTCAGCAGGGTCCGTAATTTTTTTTTCTGAAAATATATGTATGATGTAACTTTTAATATAGACATAGTATAATAATATTTTTTAAATAAAGAAATCTAAATAATGTGATATAAAAAATTCATGAGAAATCAAATATATATTATAATAATAATAGAAAATCTAAAATAATATATTTAATATACAAAATAATAATTCAAAAATCAAGAGAATAAAAAAATACAACAATTTCCTATGAATTTTATTTTTCTCATAATTTTACATAATAGGTTCATTAGAAACTTATTGAACATTTTTTTCTATATTATAGATATATAAAGATATGAGCCATACAGAGGAATTTGGCCACTATTCAAATCACAATATTTCTTATCTTTTGTGGCGCTCGAAATTTGTTTTGACAAAAATAGTATTTATGATTTTTATTGGCAGTTTTTATATAATATCCGAATTGCATTTTTTATCTTATGTGATAGTTTTTGTTTATTATGTCCTAAAGTTCACAAAATATTATATAGACGAATCCAGCAATGCAGGAGATTCATGCTAGTATATATATGCTACAAATAATTATTTATCCAAATATTCCATTCTATTCTAAATTTTGTCTTAATAAAATTAATTGGGGATGAAGAAAGAAGACGATTAGTCAGGATCAAATGCTACCTGGATCCCTATGCGATTTTTTAGACGTCGTTATACAATTCAAATCAAACACGACATGTCTAGCTGGGTCCTTCAAATTTTTGAGACGGATCCCTAACTTCTTGTGACCTTTGTTTTTAATTACAAACAAATATACTATTAAGAAAATATTTTTTTTGAGGTGGTCCATGGACCCACCTTTCTCCACCTACCTTCGCCCCTGTTTCTTTGTACCTTTTTAAATAAATTTTGAGGTTAGAGGAGCAATTTAACTATTTTTTAAGCTACTAACAGAAAGATTTTAAATAAACTTTCGGGTTAGAGGAGCAATTAAGCATTTATGCTATTCTAGCGAGTAGCGACCAGAGCACACGGCCCACTAGTCCGCTTGAATTACTAGAATTGGTTCAATTAACAATTTAACATTCTACGTATCTAATTGATTTTTTTTAATAATACATAGATTTTAAAATATTGAATAAAAAATGTAATCCATTCTACATATATGCATAACAAAGATGAATGGAATCGACTCTTATTTTCATCAAACAAAATAAATAGGCAAAGTCAAGAAAATAAAGTAAGCCAATTGAATAATGGTGTGGATTTAAATCCACAATGAAAATATTAAGCTCTTCGATTAGAATGACAAAAGAACACTGGCTGTTAGAATGTAAAGAATACTAATGTAAAATTCTTTTCGTCCCATTAATATAATTCTTTTTTTTAGCCCATCTGAATTAATGCGAAGAAGACAAAATAGAAAAATATAAAAATGAAACTATCTGCTTTGAAAAATATTTTCATTAAATGCTTAAGAAAATTATTGTCATATTTTATGTTTTGTTTACTTTATTAAAAATTTTCCACACATTGTTGGGCGCATTTGCTAGTAACCATAATTACATGCATTAACTACATATAAATTATAAACAATTATATTTAATATCATGTTAAATGACATAATATATATGTACCAATATTTTATTTCATTTAGCTTGTCAATCCGATTCATAAACCGGAATTTCGGAACTTTAATATATATTTCTTAAATTGAAAGTAACCAAATAAACCAAATAACCGAATAATTTGTCCAAAATAAATTTAAGCCATTTGGACACTACGTAATCGCATTTCAGATATTTAAATCTTAATTTTGAAAAAGTTAATAGTCGTTCATTGCAGGTGTCTCTAATCCTCTCTCTATTTGCTGAAATGATATGTAATTTTAGTGACAAAGAGCACTTCTTTCCTTTCTGTTTACTATAATGCCCTTCCTAGCCTCCCTCTTTCAAACCAACACAACTGCAAGCGCACAATATTAAAGTTTCGTGCTCCCCACTTTGCAAATTGTATGCATCAGTAAATTAAAGCTTCAACAAGTAAATGATGCAAAAAAAGTTTATATAATTTAGATGAGCTAATATAACTCGCTTTTTTAATAGTTATTGAATAATAACTATACATCAATTAATGACGTATTTAAGGCCTATACTCAGGATAGGGCCTTAATTTATTTTGTGAATTTTGTACTCTAAGCTTTCTTGTAATTTTTAACTTTTTTGTTGGTAAAATTTTCCTTTGAGTTACCAAATTTTGTTAGTTTTTTCTATCGCAAAAACAACCTTCAAAAGAAAGATGTGATTATTTTATTTTTTTTTTTTTGTAAAATTGACATATTCTTTCAACTTTATAAAACACCGGAAGTAGATTGAAAAATACTTTTTAATTCGATGCGTTATTTATAACTCTTCCAAGTAACTTATTTGATATTGTAAGATGCACTTTCTGAGCGTCAATTAATAATTGTAAAAGAAAGAAATCAGAGTATACTGAAAGGGGTTGTCCAGATCATGTAAAAGAAAGAAATCAGAGTATACTGAATCGTACTTAGCTTAGCGTGGGTGATCCAATAAACTCATGTTTAAACAAAACACTTAACAATTGAGACGAGACATGTATAATGTCAAAAGTACTTATTAACATAATAGCATGCGTGATTGAATAAGTTGACATTCTTTCAAAAATGCTCATCTCATGTGGAGCCTTGCTGACTCAAAACTTTCCTCTTTCTCTGAATTTTAAGATAAATGTTTATTTTCAAAAAGATCATATAACAATAATCATTCTGAAGTCCCCTATCTCAATATAAGCATCGTTCCGCTGTCATAATTTTCTAGTACCACAAGTTACCACAAATGAAGTCGATTTTCAAAGTTATTTTTATTGAGTGATAATCGATCAAGTGATCAAATGATGAATGTATTAGAATTAATCTGTCATAAACTCATAATTAACTAGATATGTTCATTTGTTGATCACTTGATCGAATATCAAAAGTTCAAAACTGACTCTAAATTTTATAAAACTTCTATGGAAACACATCATTCGTTAAATTGAACAAAATCAATGATTTAGATTTGACATTTTAATTTTAAATTTTAAATACTGATAAAATATAAAGTTATAGCAACTTGTGGTAAAAAAAAAATCGTACCTGATAAGTGCAATCAACCATTCAGGCAATCAAGCAATCAGACTCTAAAAATAGAAAAAAAATTTCCGATCCCTGCCAAATACAGAAACCGCATCTACCTTCCACCTCACCCACGTCTCCCTTCCCCCTCACCCTGCTTCACCCCGCTTCAACCCGCTTCACTCTATTCTGTCTCTCCTCTCTCACCGCACGCTGTCGCGCAGCCCTGCCGTCGCCGGCACGTAGCCCTGTCGTCGCCGTTGAGCAGTCATGCCGTCACCGTCGAGCAGCCCAGCCCTGCCCAGCCCAGCCCTGTCGTCGCCGTCGCCGTCGCGCAGCCCTACCGTTATCAGAATCATAAATTAAATATTATTTACTCCCTTACTTGTATTAAATACTTCCTTACTACTAATTATTTACTCCCTTATAGTTATTTAGTTACTCCCAAACAAGAACAGAATCAGATATGAATATTATTTACTCCCTTACTAGTACTTATTTACTCCGTTAGAGTTATTTAGTTACTCCCAAACAACAGTAGAATCAGTTCTGAATATTATTTACTCCCTCATACATATTAGATACTCCTTTTATACTAGTTATTTACTCCCTTATAGCTATTTAGTTACTCCCAAACAATAACAGAATCATATATGAATATTATTTACTTCGTTGTTTATAATCAATTTCCTCCCTTATAGTAATTTAGTTACTCAAAAAAAAAACAGCAGAATCAGGCATGAATGTTATTTACTCCCTTATACATATTAGATACTCCCATGTACTGATTAATATCATCCCTTACAGCAATTTAGTTACTCCCAAGTTGTAACAGAACTAGATCTAAACCTCTTTTCTCTTCTTATCCTTCTTGATTTCTACTTCTTTCTTCCTCAACCAGATTTGATTGGTATAGGAGAGGGAGCAGTGAGGGGAGGCAGAGGTGGAGGTGAGGCGGAGGAAAAGAGAGACTGAGGTGAGGCGGAGACGGATGCGAGGCGGAGGAGAGGTGAGGCGGAGGAAAGGAGAGGCTGAGGCGGAGGAGAGGAGAAGCGAAGGAGAGATTGAGATGAGGCGGAGGCGAGACGGAGGAGAGGAGAGGCGGACGTGAGGAGAGGGGAGCGAAGGGGGTGGTGGAGATCTGAATCGGATTTTGTGATTGTGATTATGAGGAGATCTGAATCGGAGGGAGAGAGAAGACGGAGAGGATAAAAAAAGGGAAAGGTGAGACGAGAGGAGCGACTCACTCTAATTGCGTGATTACATAAAACGTTGATTACTCTGAGTAATTCCCAAAAGCAACACGCAATTAGAGTGAGTATCCCAAGATTCATTTTTATACCAAAAGCAACAGCGCGTATGCATACTAAAATTTATCCCAAGATTGTCGTAAGCCCTTATGGTCCTGTCCTAAGCTAAAATCAGGCACGAAGTTAGCTTAGGACAGGGTGGAGGTATGGATACAGGATACTAAAATAAGTTAGCTTCGTACCTGATTTTGCAAATAAAATTATGCAATCATCTTGAGTAATTCAAAAGCAGCAGCTTATACATAGTAAAATACTAAAATTTTATCTGACTAAACTCTTTAACTTTCAAGAACGCAAATGTATGCCTATTCTAAAACGTCTAAAAAAAATCATAACTTTATATTTTGCATGACTTTATTTGTGTGGCCATATATTGTCAACTTTATATGTAGTTTTCAAAATTATTTTGCATGTTTGGGTATTCCTTTTTTCACAAAAGGATTGAATCAGACCTCTTCATTTTTAAATATTAGTTAGCTAGAAACTTTTCAGCCGATTTTCAAAGTTGGATCGTTCACTCTATAATCAATGATCAGATGCATTAAACTTTGTTGAAACTAGCTAGTCTAGTGGAAGAATTTGTATGATAATACGTTGGAACATTGAAATTCATGGTTCATTATTTATAATTATTATTTTATTTCTGATTACATAAGTTAAGAGCGAAGTCAAAAAAGAGCAAACATACAAAATAACAAACTATGACACTCAATCAAATCATCTTTTTTGAAGGTTGATTTGAAAACAATAATTTTTTGTTATAAAAAATTTGAAAATAAATACTCTCTTCTTAATTCGAACCAAGAACAACTTGATCGATGGAATAAATTAAGACAAATCACTAGACTGTACACGGACACTAAATCATCATCCTTAACATTGTCTTTCTTATATATATGGAAGAAAATACATGTTCTCTCCAACCGGAATGAAATACTTTCATTCCAATCATTATTTAATATTTCTATCTAAAATATCATATACCCGAATATATATATATATATATATATATATATATATATATATATATATATATATAGTTTTACTATGGTGAGTCGCATTCAAAAATTTCTAGATCTGGTTCAAATGACCTATCCAAACTGTCCAATATGATCTCCCTATTGAAATCTCCATGCAGACAAAATTTTATATTTTTTAAAAATTTTTAAGAATTCTTTTCAGATTTTTAAAAACTACTATTTTTGAATGGTTCAGAACTAATTAGTTTAACGATTTTCTTAAATTTCAAAAACATACTTAAAAATTATGCTATGGTGAGCTACGACTCACGTGAGTCATGCTCAAAAACTCCTAGATCTAGTTAAAAACGATCGATCCAAACCGTTCAAAACGATCTCCCTATTGTAATATCCATGCAGACCGCATTTTATATTTTTTTGAAATTTTTATGTATTTTTTTCGGATTTTTAAAAACGGTTTTTTTAACGGTTCTGAACTAATTAGATTAACACTTTTCTAAAATTTCAAAAAAATACTTAAAAATTTCGAAAAAAATATAAAATTTGGTCTGCATAGATATTTCAATAGAGAGATCGTATTAGACGGTTTGGATTGGTCATTTTGAACTAGATCTAGGAGCTTTCAACGCGACTCATGGACCCTCTGTGAGTCGCGACTCACCATAACAAAATTGTATAAATATATATATATATATATATATATATAGGATTGCTAAAATACTATGCATAGTACGGATGCACTTCGTGCTACGGAATCATTATTGCATTTCATGTTTCAAACAACCGATCCAAACCGTTCATTATCTTCTACATATTGAAATCTCATTAGAAATCAAATTTAACATTTTTTTAAATTTTTTTTATTATTTTACTCGGATTTTTAAAAATCACTGTTATTGAAGGGTCCAGAATTTATTAGATTAAGTATTTTAAAAAATATGAGAATAAATGTAAAATTTGGTTTCTAATGAGATTTCAATATGAAGAAGATAATGAACGGTTTGGATCGGTTATTTGAAGCATGAAATGCAAGAACAAATCTGTAGCACGAAGGGCATCCGTGCTATGCATAGCATTTTAACTCTATATATATATATATAGAGAGAGAGAGAGAGAGAGAAAAATCCTTCAATCAAAGCGCTTTGATATATATATATATATATATATATATATAGAGAGAGAGAGAGAGAGAGAGAAATCCTTCAATCAAAGCACTTTGACCGGAGTCCCTGTTAAACCTCGTCAGATCTCAATTTTGAAAATTTAAATGACCGATCCAAACCGTTCAATATAATCTCCATATTGAAATCTCCTTGCACACCAAATTTTATATATATTTTTTAATTTTTAAGTATTCTTTTTCGGATTTTAGAAAATCGTTAATGTAATTCATTAATCTAATTTGTTCTGAACCGTTCAAAAATAACAGTTTTTAAAAATCTGAAAAAAATACTTACAAAATTTTTAAAAAATATAAAATTTGGTCTGCATGGAGATTTCAATAGGAAGATCGTATTAGACGGTTTGGATCGGTCATTTAGAACTAGATATAGCACATTTGATTGCAACTCACAATAGCAAGACTATATATATATATATATATATATATATATATATATATATATATATATATTTATATGAGTTTGGTTATGCTGAGATGCATCACAAAAACTCCACCGTGATTCATGATCAAACTCCTGGATTTGGTTCAAAATGACCGATCAAAATCATTAAATATGATCTCTCTATTGAAATCTCCATGTAGATCAAATTTTATACTTTTTTTTCAAAATTTTTAAGTTTTTTTTTAAATTTTAGAAAATCGTTAATCTAATTAGTTCTTTACAGTAAAAAAATATATATAAAATTTGATTTACAATGAGATTTTAATATGAAGATCATATTAGAAAATTTAAATCGATCGTTTTGAATCAGATATAAAAATTTTGATCGCGACTCTTTTTTGATGCATGTCACCGTACCCATACCATATATATTCCGGCTATGTAGAGAGAGAGCGCGCGCGCAAGGTCGGCACATCAAAGACTGCAGTGTTGATACAAAATATTAACTTATCATTAAATGATTAGATAGGCTTTAATTACCACCAAATGGAACTTTTCTCTGTTTGACCCGCCGTAAAGCCAAACGTTGAAAATGTATAGCGCGTAAATTCTTTTTCATTTTTCCTTTCAATTATCGTGTAAACTGTTTGATGTGCTGTGTCTTATCTCTCCACTTGAAAAAAAGCGAAAAAATCGACCATACATTATACAATAATAATAATCTCTGCTCAATCCAGTCTTATTGTGAGTGGCAGGTCAGTTCTCTGTCTCACGGAGTCTAATGCTCTCGATTTCGATAAAATGGAGGAACATCTTTATTGGAATGCATGGTGTACTTTCTATTTTGATCCAACTTTGAAAACTTCTCACTGCATTCGCTTGAAGTATTACTGTATTAGGCTTCTAATTGTTCAAAATCAAAATGAGAAAGACACTGAAAGTGGTCACTTCCCATGTAGTATCATTTCATAAAATTTCAACGTGTATAGTAATCTATCAAAATGGTCACCATTCCATTATATTTTACTAGCAACTTCATTTTATTATTTTAGAAATGAGTGATTGGACATATCATGTCTCTTTTATTGTTGACTTATTTAAATATTTGAACCCAACTAATTTTTAATAAATAAACTTTTTATCACTTTTGGATTTTCTTTTTACAATTTTTATTTAGGAATTAATCGATCATTTCTAATGGACAGCTTAAATTTTTAAAACAAGAGATCTTATTGTATTGAAATGAAAATTATAAAAATTGACATTTTATAAGATTTTGATATTTATATTATATCTTGTAAATCAAATCAGGCATCCAAATAGCAAAGTCAAAATTGTAGCTTTATTATAAAATAAATTAGCACATTATTAGGAAACATATCTCTCAAAAATAAAATTCTAATGATTATAGACTATAACTTTAGAAATTATGGAATCATCATCTTAACAGTGGGCTGGAACACCATGCATTCTTAGATCAATAAACATACGGTCGATCTAACTTGATACACATACACTGATATCTGCTCCTCCTGTATGATCGCTCATCAATTATTCAAAATAGCACAGAAACAAAGATACTGGACATGTCCATTTTGTAGAATCAGTGATAAGACTTGAGGAGAGCTGAAGTCGAAATTTGACCCAAAGTCTGCCTCCCGTAAGCGGGAGCGTATCCTCTGGATGGTTGTTATTCAACCATCCAGTGGACGTCTTTCGATACGAGCCGTCTGATTTAATCTAAACGGTTAGATTTTTTCGAGCCTATCAATCTTAGTATCATGCACGGGGCATTTATAGCCATTGAAATTAAATCAGACGGCTGAGATCGAACCATCCACTGGATGGCCATCCAGAGGATGCGAACTCCCCGTAAGCACCGCCGAGACGTAACAAAACCTGAGTAGGCATGTCAAAATTCTGTTCCGCCATGGTGTTATGTGTCATTCCGTCCGAACGGGATGTTAAACGAAATAAAAAATTAGTTTCGTTTTTTGAAAACGGAACGGAAATGGAGAAACAAAAATAAAAATGAAGAAAACGAATGGAACACGAAAATAGACAGAAATATGCTGAAATCAATAGAAAATGGAGGACGGAATGTTAAACGAAACATAAATCTGTTTCGTTTGACAAAACAGAACAGAAACGGAATAGATTTTTGTTCTGTCGACTGGAACGGAACGGAATCGGAACAGCCTATTTCCGTGTTCCGTTTTCACGTTTGACAGGCCTACACCTTAGTCAAGTTAGGGGCCGACTTCTAGTGGGCCCATCCCGGGTTAGCCTCCGCGCAATTAAACCGAAAAGAAAAGCAGCATTAAAAATTTAAAAATGAGGTTTTCTTTTTCTTTTTCCATAAAATTGGTTGTTGGGTGGAACGAAACATTGGAGACTCGCAGAGCTAGAATTTTCTTTTGTATTAATATTTTATTGTTCGATCTTTACTTTCCTTATGACTTATCCTAAAAAGAAATCTTAAAGTTCTAAAGTAATTTAACTTTATTTTTATTTGTTTACTAATCATCAATTTTCATTGTATATATTTTTAACATTTCAAAAGATATATTCCACCCAAAATTTGTTGAATAATCGATTGATTTCAAAAAATAACCCTATTTTATATATGTTTTGGATAGATTCTTCTCTTTTTCAGAATGTGGTTCGAAAAATAATTATAGTCTATGTATCTTATTAATAAGAGTAAATTATGACATTCATCAAGTGGTTAAGGCAATTTACTTGTTTCTTTATAATACCATAACCTAAAAAAAAGTAAACTTATCAGATGCATTTTTGTATTATTAATATAATATAATATAGGTGATGTATTCCGTATGGTCGGTCCATTTCGATATCATCTTGTTATTGTACTTGTGATTGGGAAAAAATAATAATTTTGTAAGGACTTTTGGATACAAGACGAAACACGTTTCCAAAAGGCAGGTGGAGAGATAGAAAAAGAGGCCCAATATGATTTTTTTTTTGTTGGTAGTTAAGCCCGTAGACCCCCTATGAATTGAAATCTTCATTTTTATCTTTTTCATAAGTTATACAATTATTGCATATATAAAAACTCTTTGATCCTCCCATAAAATTAATTATAATATAGTCCCTCATTCAGTCCCTTCCATTCTAATTTTTTTCTCCGGCCCTTCAAGTTTCAAATTAAGACCAAATTTGATATACAACATGTTAATTATTACTATGGCAACGAAAAAATGTGTAATTGCCATATGATAAAGATACAATTAATTATGCTTAGAACCTAACTCTAACTTATAATGAGAAGGATCGAGTGTCTCTATATTTCAATTTTCACCATTTAAATCATTGAGAAATGTATCATTAATTTCAAATAATACAATAAGATAATTAGATGTGATATTTATTACTATTATAATCGATTTGAGTTTTATTTGAATTGGCATTAAGCTCACATTTTAGCTATTTTGTAGATTGAAATCATAGATCTAATTATCTTATTTAGTGCACTCTGCACTTTGTAACATCCAGTCGATACATTTCACACTCAATTGAATGGTGGAATACAGAAATATAGATGTTTGGAGGGTCGCTTTTACAAATTAACAAAGTCAGTTTGATATAAACAAAAATGTTATACGTACTAAGTTTAAGAAATGTCAAATCTATTTCAGGACTACTCTGCGTATTGCAAGGTTCAACAAAATCTGCAGTATATCACTTCAAATGAAAAAGAAAAATATATCTACCTACAATAGACAAATGCGCCATTTGATATTTAGAAGGACATGGTAACATAAAATTAAATTTAGCATTCGGATAATATTGAAATCTTATAATCTGAAATTATTGATAATTAAGCTTACGTGAAATAAAGAGGTAAATTATAACAAATATTGAAGTTTTTACTATTTAATAATTCTAGATATTTTAAACATAAAAAGTTCACATCACAAAATGCTTACAAAAATATAAAGGTCAAGGAATTTAGTAACATATTTAGTTAGTATGAAAAAAATAACCATAGCACGAAAACTCTACCAATGTGATTCGAAAATTCTGTTTAGAAATCATAATCATAAGGATAGATTCTGGATGCTTGGATAGTGATTATTGAAATAGATGGACCATCCAACAATCTATTGTAAACTAAATAGCTTTTGAAATCATATAGTTCATAATAAATATTTAAAAGTAGGAATTCATCGACGTAGCTAACTCAATAAACTTTTACTATATTTATTTTAAATTAATTCTATAAATTCGAAAAAACTAAAATAGATTAAATGAACTTAATTATAGATATATGTTATTATCTGAGATAGGTTGCCGATCAAATTTCTTGTAATTTAAGTATCATTTGATATTCTATCATAGATTAATACATCTAAATTATTCTAAAATTCAAATCTTGTAATGAATAATAATAAAATTTATCTGAAATTTCATACGATATACATATATTATACAAATCACGTTCGATACGTTGGATATCAAAACTTTTAATTATTTATTTATAGTTGTTAAAAAGACAAATCAATCAGTTACCAAAGATCATCTCACAATAATTAAATTAAAGATCAAATAAAATAATCTGAATACTCGTCCCTACAACTACTATCTTAGTATAAAATAAACAATAATAAAACTATGTATATCAATGTATTACCACTAGTCCACTATATAGATATATATATATTCAAACTTCCGCTATGTTGGGTAAAGGCGCATGAGAAACACGAGATTTCTACTCAATATTTAACCATTACGAGTGGATTTGGCTAACTAGATCAACTTTGTAAACCGAAATTTCATGTTTGATGTGGTCCTAGGCATATTTTTGTAATCATTTTCTGCCCTAGGAGCATCTGATCCAATGAAAAAGGGAGAAAAAGGAAACCATAGAAATCGAAATTTCATTTTCCCTAGGGGCCTACCAGCAAATCTCCTCTTCGGTCCAGGCGCAAATGTTCTGACAAACAATCTTTGGTGGGAATTTGGAATCATTTTATTTTGTTTGTTTTACATTGCCATGGAACTTTAGCAATTTGGTGTGGTAATGCTTTTAACTCTAGAAATCTAGTTTTCATGTGGTTAATATTTATAAAACAGTTCCGTCGTTGGAATTTGGGATCAATTTTTTTCCCCTAACAGCATTGTAGCATTTTGAGTGGTGATATTCATCCTCAAAGAAAAAGGTGGAAAGGGTTTTGTGTGGTGAATTTTTTAATAGAGATCACGCCTATTTTGGGTTATCTAATAATCTTTTTTAATTAGCTATAAACCTACAAGGCAACAAGACTTTTAAGTTCATCAAAAGATCAAATATTTTACAACCAATCATGCTAAAAAAAAAACAGATCTCCTGTTCTTCTCCAAAATGTTGATAATTTTAGAACGATTGACCATTTACGGCTTAGTGTTATATCTAATATTCATTTGATAATAAGCAGAGTCAATAAATATAATATTAATATAACTATTACATTCTATAATTTGATTATAATTTTGAGGTTGATAATGAAATAATTTATATTTTTATGGAGATTAAATACAAATATTTAATGTTGATTTTCTCATAAATTTAACATATTGTAATTATATATAGTAAAATAATTATATTGTTCTTCGTTTGGAGGAGAATGGGAGGTGGGAGAGGCGGGGACCTGAGCATCCTTCATTCAAAGGAACCATAGTCTTTATTTTTTAGTGATATTTGGGGGAGGGCAGATCTAAGTGGGATAAAATGAGGATCAATTAAACTCTATTTTTATCCCTTAAAATTGGACAAATTTTGTATTAAAGTTATTTATTACGTACTTGACAAAAAATGTTATTAATAACACATCTAACACGCTACTTATCAGTAATCATATGCTACTGATTTCTTTATTTGAAAAACAAATCATACATTCTTCTAGATTTCATTTTCATCCGATCTACATTTTTGTTCTTTTTTGAACTTAAACAAACTGCCGAAACGTCGATTGTCAAACCAGCCATCAAACAATAGCATCAACAGTTGAATACTAGCGCAGTATTATGGAACTTTGGTTTCATAAATATCATCAAACAAGTAGTGAATTTTCACATAAAAAGAACATTACATTGACCTCAAAGAAGTAAAAAAAATTCTAACTCCGTATGTATCTTTAATTAAAAAAAAAGTTAGATAGCAAGACATTCCTTTTTCTTCAAAAAAGAAAAAAAATTAATTTGTGTAAAACAAACAAAGAGGTTTTTCCAATAACTAACCGTGTTGCTTCAAGACATTGCTAATTTTAAGTTTTATTTCTGTTTCCAGATTTCAAGGCATGATTCTATTTTATCTTCTATAGGCGGGAGGGACAAAGATGAGGGCACAAGGTTGTGGTGCAATAACATTTCCCATGACTGAGGAGAATAGGAGAGGCCAATTGGACGGATGGTGATGGGCCACATGAGCATGATTCCTTCTTCATCAATTCAATCGATCATCACAACAAAAGAATGAGACCAAGAAAGGAAAAATAAAATAAAATAAAATAAAAAGTGAAACTGATAGGTCAAGCAAGGATTACCATCCAAAGCTCCGCCTGGAATCCAAACTCTTCCTCATATGTTGTTGGTTGATACTGTTTCAACGACACCTGATCGCCGCGTACTCTTCAATTTATCACATTTTTTTTTCTTTGGCTCCGTTTGGATGAGGTGTGGGAAGAAAGAAAGAAGGAAAGAAGTGAGAAGAAGTATTGGAAAGTGTATAACTTTGTAAAGAGTTTGAATTGTTTATAATACATTTTTTTTCTTTCTTTTGCCTCCGTTTGGATGCGTTAAGAAGAAGTAGGAAGAAAGAAGAAGGGAAGAAAAAAAATTATAAACAATTCAAACTCTTCACAAAATTACACACTTCCCAATACTTCTTCCCACTTTTTCCCTTCTTCCTTTCTTCCCACACCTATCCAAACGGAACCTTCCTTCTTTACTTCTTCCCACACGTTACCCAAATGAAGCCTTGGTACATATGCGCTACAAAAAAAAATCTTTTTTTAATGGCGGATAGCTACTTCTCGCAAGCTGCAACTACTATAATATTTTTTCTCGGCCGTATTTCTGTTCATATTTATATCATATATATTAATGAAATAAATTATAATAGATTTACTTGGATAAGCTCCACATTATGTAGTGATCCAACTTTTAAATGTGGACCTTTTGTTATGTTCCAATCTGTTTGGGCTTCAATTTACATGTGAATAATGACGGGAATTAACTTCATTAGAATTAATGGGGAAAAAAACATAGTTACGTTCATCATAATTAATTGAAAAAATTAACACGATTTACCTTCATCAGTTAACAATCTGAAAATAGTCTAAGCTTGTTTCCTTTTTTTTTTTTAAGACAACCAAAAAATTTTGCTCGTCATTTTATGTTATCGAGCAAATGAATGTCACATGTGCACTTGATAATATATTTTCTAAGATTTTTCATAAGATTTTTCATAATTCTTGTCCACATCTGTTTTTGGGTAAACGGCTGGGTGATTCGCTACACCTACACAGATCACCAAAAAGTAAAGGAAGCAATTGGAAAAATGGGATTCTGGAACTGAGTGATGGAAAAGAGGAGCGTTGACTATCTTTGACAAGTCACTGTATTGGCAGTCATCATGCATTTTCTGATATTCCATAGTCAACCTACACTTTCTATGCCATATATAATATCGCAAAAGGAAAAAAAAAAATCTTTGTGCTGAAGAAAAATTATTGCTCAACTTCAGTTACTGTACTTACTTTTAGCTTCAATTTTCTTATTTATCATTTTTCAATGATAAACGGGAAGGGTTGTGTTATCAATTTCACATCCTCTTGAAATGCATGATTATTTTTTTTTTGACAAGCTGAAATGCATGATTATTACTTGACACACTTCAGACATAGCATGAGAAAATTATTGGACATAGAGTCACACCTTCCAGAAAGATAGCTAAGATATTTATGGGGTAACTAGTGTTTTTAAAACCGTACTGACACCCCTACCTGCCAGGTTATCGAAATCCGGTATCCTTATTATTTACGAATTTGACCACGTTGACCAAGCGAAGCCTTTGACCAAATGAGAAAAAGAGAGCAAATTCTTTGTGGAATGGAATTCTGAGTTCTACTTCGCAGTTGTTTGGATATTTATTCTGATTTGTTCGTAATTTCTGGACCGCTTAGTTGGATAATCAAATATCTCTATATTTAATTTTATACTGATTGATTAATTTAATTATCGTTTGGTTTTGATCTAATCAGTTTATTGAAATCGTGGTTGGTATATTTTATGAAATATCGGATTTGGGAATTGGATCTAAATTTTGAGTCTTGATCCTCCTGGGTTGGGGGAAGGGTTGATCCTGATCATCTTGAGATCGAGGTGGGACCTTTCTGACTGGATGTGCTAAAATTCTGAAAAATTTATACCCATTTATTTCCGTAAAATACATTATTTGTTTTGTGAATTAATCCTATCTTATTTAGTTTTGTTATAATAATTATAGAGAAAATTAGTTTTATGCCAACTCAAAGTTTGAAAATTAGAAATTTACCATTTTAAAATTGGAACATTGAAAATTGCCGCCCTAAATCGAATCAGATTAGAAAATTGACACTTTTATAGTATAAATCATCCATCTCTGTATCTATATATAAACTTTCGCTTTTCTTTTGTATTTTAATACAGTTTTACCCAGATTTGCATCTGGTCTCTATGTTTGGCGAGTAAAATAGAACTGAGTTAGTATTTCAGGTACTTTATTCATATCAACGAATAAAGCAATCATTGTTTGTAAAAAATAAGTCAAGATAAGAAATGGGGCAACATTGATGGCTATTATATTGCGCCGTACATCTTAATTGTACCTCCACATCTGTACCAGCAACACAGTTCGAAAAAGCAGATAAAGGAAATTTATAATGGCACCTTCCAAAAAAAAAATTTAAATATAGAGACCAAGATTATTTATTACAAGACTAGCAAACATTAAAAATAATAATAAAAATCAACATCTCAATAAAAAATAATTTAACAGAAATATTTATTTTTTAATAAATGAAAATTATTTAAATAACGATAGGTGATAAAATTTTACATATGTGATCTATTTCCAAATTAAAAAAAAAATGTTACTATGTTAAGAAAACTTTCTATATGTGTTGTGCTCTTTTTTCAAACACAACACACAATTAATGAGAGACAAGTTTCTTAAAGTGAAGAACTTGTAAACTTATATCAATCGTCAACATTCAACCATTAATTTACATGATCAATGATTAAGAATGTATAGAGTAAATAATTATTTGCACCCTTAACCTAATTGTTTTAGTCCTTAAATACGTGCTTTTATAAGTACTAGGGTTTGATATAGAGACCAAGATTATTTATTACAAGACTAGCAAACATACTCACCAATGAGCGGGTAAGTAAAAAATTAAAAACATATTTACACTTCAAAAAAACAATCAACATCTCAATAAAAAAAATAATTTAATAAAAAATTCCTTAATAAATGAAATTATTCAAATAAAAATAGGTGAGAAAATTTTACATATGTAATCTATTTTCAAAATATAAAAAATGTTATTATGTTAAGAAAGCTTTCTATATGTGTTGTGCTTTCTTTCCAAACACAACATACAATTAATGAGGGACAAATTTCTTTCTATTAAAAGTAAAAAACTTGTTAACTTATATCCATCGTTAACATGCAACCATTAATTTATATGATCAATGGTTAGAATGCATATAGAGTAAATAATTATTTACATCCTTAACCTAATTGTTTTAGTTCTTGATTGAATAAGTGATTTTTTATATATATAAGTAGTAGGGATAAACAATGTAGATAAAAATCTGATCCAATTGGCTAAGACTTTGATCAAAATGGCTTTATTTGAGATTTCATTTGATTAGAATTGATTTTTTTTTTTAGAATTTTTTTTGGGTATACTAATATGGAATTCTGAGGAAGTGATATTAAGTTCATTCATTTTGATTAAAAAAAATGTCTAACATAAATAATACTGTGTTAAAAAGGTGTGATTCTAATCAGGGGATCAAATTTAAGCAGTTGGTTACTAAGCACTCGATATATATTTATATATATGCACGTTTTTTTTAAGGAAAAGACCCGTAGGCTAATCGTTTTATTAATAAAAATCTTACAACTAATTTTAAATATTCATATGCACTTCTTTACTCTATGGCATAATACAATATCAATTCAAACAATCTAACCTATCAATGCACATGTAAAAACATACATAAGCAAATAAACTATAATTACATCACACAATTATTGAAAATTAGGAAATAAAGGAAAAAAAATGAAGATTCAAATTTTAGACTTCCAACATAAAATATCTTATTCTTCATAGACTTCTTGTTTTTAATGTCACTTCAGCGTCGAAAAAGAATAATCATTTCGTTGTTATTAAGAAACCTGAAAAAACAATCACTAAAACCATAATATAATCACGACAAAGAAATAAACTAAAAATTTAAGAAAACAATTACTAATGGAAAAAATCAAACGTACAAAAAAAAATATAAAGAATATTTAAATTAAAGACGTGGTGGCGGTGGAAAATCCTAATCCCTCGGGAGGGTATCCTCTACCAACCTTTTGAGGTCGGTAGAGGGCCAACTCTTGATCCGAGCCGTTCGATCTAATCTCGACGGTTAAGATTTTTCGGGCCTACCAATCTCAGTTACATACACGGGGCTCCCTTAACCGTTGAGATTAGATCTAACGATTTAGATCGGAAGTTGTCACTCTAGAGGATGTGATTCCAATCCTCTCCCCACCGGTGGTATATACTTAATCCGACTCTGTAAGATATATTATATGCACGTTAATGAAAAACCGTACGGATGAGTACCTCAAGAGCAGGACTGCAGGAGCGCTTGTTGGTTGACTACTCCAACTACAAGCCAGATAGACTAATATTACTATTATTTTATTGGGCCTTGTTCTAAAAAAATTCATTTGATAAGCCCCTTTATTGATGTGTGCGTTAAATAAATGTGGCTCTGCTGCAAGATTGGACCTCATTCCTAAGTACAGGTGCTATATTAAAAATAAGAAAAAAAAAATACAGGTGCTTTCCTTGTCGTCTATATTAACCAGAGCGAATCTCGCACGATATATTAACTGATTGTATAAATTAAAAAATAAAAATAATATAATTTTTATTTGACGGGCAGTCCTTTTGCAGGCAACCTGCCAATGGGATTGATTTTTATCCAAAAATAAGAAAAAAATAAAACGAAAAAAAGAAATCGGTGAGGAGTGAGGACTGTGTCCGTGCGAAGTGTTTACTACGTTAAAATTTATATTAGAAGTAATAAATTCAAACAACTGATTTTATATTGCAAACATAATATGTTTTTAAAAGTGTTAATATATATAGCCTATTCTATACGCAATATAGAAAATTGACAGATATGACTACAACAAACTATTAATTTTGGGTTTAGTGATTCTGCACTAAAATGCTCTGAAATTTACGATTTCCTTTTCCAGCAAAAGCTTTGTTTATGAAATAAGATCAATAGTTTAGAAGTTATTATTTAAAATTTTGAATATTGAGATCTAGAAAGAAGGTCAATAAAAAAAAAGAGATCTAGAAAGAAGTATAACATGAAATTGTCACAGATCAAGTTTGGATTAATTTATTTGTTAACTATGCCAATTTAAGTTATAATACAATTAAGCAAAGATTGCTTGATTTTAATAATTGAAGTCTGTACAGGTCCTTAACTTTATTCACTAAAAATACCAATTTTCAAGACACAAAAAAGGGGGGAAATCGTAAGAAAGTCACAGTCACACTTTTTAGTTTTTATTTTAAATTAAAATGTCAAATTTAAAGTAGTTGATATTGGCTTTGTTTTATAATTTTTAGAGTTTAATTTACAGTAAATTATGAGGTGAAATAAACAAATCTAGTTTACTATCATAGATTAAATTTGATGCGTTCAATTTTGACCTCTTGTTCCGCATAGACAACTCTAAATATCAAAACATTTTCTGTGGACACATTGCAAATAGAAAATAAATTAGGTCAATTAAATGGATTTAATACTTTAATGTTGTAATTTAAATAAAAAAAATACAGTGGTTATATTGGAAATACTTGACAGTGGCTGTCAACTTAATTGTATATAAAAAAATTATATAAAAAAAACTATGACATTGGAATCCTGGTCGTTTCTATTGAATTTCGTATGAAATTTTTAAATTCTATATTTAAATGATTAAAAGCCGATGCAACGTTGAAAATTTGTATCTTATACAGATAATATGGTAAATTTGTTTCATTTTAATTGGGATTGACCGTACCAAATTGTTTGTATAAGCAGTAATAAAGATAGAGACTCACTTTCTGATTGGAGAATATTATAAAAATTTCCCATAATTATGCATCCAATTACGTCTAAAACTCTAAGCGAAACAAATTTTAAGTAAACGTGTATAATATTTATGAAATAGGTTGGTGTCAATAATTATCGGTCTCTCATGTGTTAAAGAAAAGGTATGTATGAAAAGAAAAAAGTTTCAGTACAGTACAGCAACCCTTTAAAAAATTACGAATCTCTACACAAATTAAACAAATTGACTGTAATAATGAAACAAAATCAGGACTTCAGGAGGAATCTAAGTTTGGTATTTAATTAAATCGGATCTGAATATATGCTGAGGATCCGGAAGAAATGTAGGTGTGCGTCGGTGACGGTGGAACGGTGAGACTTGTCCGGTACAAAAATGCCAAAACAAAAGATATATTGTTCAAACAAAATAAATGCGGTTTGTTCACTTCCGCCTTAGCCCTTCGGCCTAGCTTTGGCGCTCAACTGATATCATATGTTTCAAGATGCATATGTTTTTCATCAATCAACAATTGCAAACGTTGGATCTCTCTTCGAAGGCTAAGATTTAGGTATTGTTTTGTGATTGTTTGTATTGATGTTTGAGTAATGTCCGCACGTGTGGTTTTCCTATGTCATCTATAAGATACGCTAGACAGCTTTTGTATTCCTTTACGATGCAAACAATTTCATATTTCACCTAACAATAAATTTTAAAATAAATAATTATTCATTATTTTATGTAGTTTTGTTATGTTTCTGTTGTAATTTCGTTACATATATTTCATGAGCACAAACTACATAAAACCACTGTAGCAAAATGCAAAAAAGTGCAAATATTTTTCTATTAATATAAAAAAAGTTCTAAATTTCTAAAACCGCAAGTTTTTAGTGCCACAAATGCTACAATTTTATGTAATTAATAGAAAAATATTTATGTTGTAATTTCATTACATATATTTCATCTTTGTGCACAAACTAAATTAAACCACTATAGCAAGCAAAAAAGTGCAAATATTTTTCTATTAATATAAAGAAAAGGGTTCCAAACTTCTAATATCACAAGTGTTTAGTGCCACAAATGTCACGATTTAAGTAATTAATAAAAAAAATATTTCTGTTGTAATTTCATTACATAAAATCCGCTATAACAAGCAACAACTATATAAAACCGCACTGTAGTTTGTTATGTTTCTGTTGTAATTTCATTACAAATATTTTATCTTTGAGCACAAACTATATATATATTCTGCTTCTGCATCCGTGCATTACAAGTTCGATTTCAAGCCTTTGTCGTCAAAAGTTAGAATTGTACCATCCGCATACAATTAATAAAGTTCAAATTTTTTTTTTAGAGAAACTCTGTGGTCCATTATTTGGGCAAAAAGGGGAAATACTTGAACTGCCTAAACTCCTCGACTATGATTTGATGACAAAACAATGTTAGCGATGTATATACTCTAGATCTTTTATTGATCCGAAATATCTTATGAAAATGTTATTTTCCTAATTAGAGATATGTGCTTTTCAACAAAATCCGAGAATTTATTATATTCCAGACTACAAGATTTAAACGTGGGCAAACTTTGAAGCAAACAGTGTGTCATACCTGTGTGAGAATATCAACCTCAATCACCAGGAATAGTACTTTTATTTTTTTATTTTGGAGCGTGACAGCAGCTGTGATGTTGAAATTATACAATTGTAACAGCACATAATTTTCTGATAGCCGCAATTTCATAACCCATCATGCATTCATGCTACAAAAATTATAAGTATAAATACCTATTCTATTTGTACAGGGAGGCGATAATTTTGTGAAATCTAAGAAGACAATTTCGTGTATATACCACTCTATATACTACGTTCAATTTTTCAGAATTGATTTCCAGAACATGTTAAGGGAACTCTAATAATAAGCTGACTTTGAATTTATTTGTTTCACAAAATTGCCTCGGACTTGAAGAAACGGTTATCCTCTGCCGAAAGATTTATTTGGGATAGCTGATGCAAAATGATGCTAGAGGCAAATATATTTGACGTTAAATTCGATCCAAATCGCTCAATGTGATTTCCGTATTGAAACTTCCTCCAAAACCACATTTTACATTTAAAAAAAAATTAAATTATTTTGTTTGAAATTTTTAAATTTGAGAGTTTATAACTAATTAGATTTAGATTTTCTAATATTTAAAAATTGTAACAAAATTTAATAATATACACACATATATATATATATATATATATATATATATATATATATATATATATATATAATATTTGGTCTCTAAAGAAATTCATTATGGAGGAAAAATTGAGTGGTTGAGATTGATCATTGTAATATAAAAATTTAAGATTCGATTGAGCTGGGTAGACACACTGTTAAATATATTGGACTCTACCATGGCTCATAATCATAATAATAATAATAATAATAATAATAATAATAATAATAAATAAATAAATAAATAAATAAATAAATTAATAAATAAATTAATAAATAAATAATGAATATACGAATCTCAAGTAACAAACTAATTTTGTTTGTAGATCGATCATGGGACAAAATATTAAAAAGAAATTGTTGTCTAAAAATATCAACACGTAATTTAAATAATTTCATTTGATCGTATGGTCAACGAAAATTATGATGGTAGTTCTGACTTTTACGGTAATTGACTTTACATCTAACGCGGTCATTTTGTAATTTTGAAATAGTTGCCAGCCAGACTACTGAAATTTACAATAACCCAGGAAAAAAAAATATTAAAATTAGGCCTTTTCAGCCAACGAATAGAAGAAAAAGGTAAACACGAGTCCTAACGTGGTCAACTCTTCTCTGCCCATAACTCCATAAGCATGAACCAAGCAAGCTTTACTTTATGAGGCACTATTTTTTTAAAATAATGCGCGTGGTGGTTTCGGACCAACTGAAGTTTCTTTGCCCAAATCCGATAACAAGATGCATATCAATGACGTTAGCATAAGCCAAGTATATTACGTGTTATTTGATCACAGAAAAAGGAAAAGATAAATAAAAATTAGGCAGCAGTTAACAAAATAGTTTAAATTTCTCAAATGCCAAATCTTATGCGTTTTACGGATGTTCCCCTTCATTATATTTGAATATCAAATTACAAACTTTAAGCGATTGATACGAATTGCTCAATATATTTTCTCGTCAAAATCTTGTAGAAAATTAAACAACACACTTTTTCAAACTTCTTTAAGTTATTAAAATACTGTTATTATTATTGGACAGTCCATTCCTCTTATGAATTGATTTATTTCTAAAATCTTAAAATTAGTAATAATTCGAAAAAAATGTTAATTTGTTTTTTTTATAACATTTCATATAAAGATAATTTAAGTGGTTCTATTGGTCGTTTGAAATTTGAAAATCGTAATTTAGATGTGTTAGATATATGGACTCATCTGTCAAAAATATTTAATTGTAACTTTTCTCATAAAATTGTTTAAGTTAGAAAGTTGACTAATTTGTAACGTGTGTATGCAATTTTTGTTCTATTCATTTATTGTTTCTGTTGAGATTAGTAAATCTTTTATACAACTACTTCAGCACTAATGACTTTAATGTGTAACTAATGTTGATGATTTCATTTGTGATATAAATGCATAAATGCACGATATATATATATATATATATATATATATATATAGAGATTGGCTAAAGTATACTCCAGCATACGGATCAAACCCGTATGCTAGAGTCGTTTCTGAAAATCTAACATTCAAACAGTCGATCCAAACCGTTCAAGTTGTTCTCCATGTAAAAATAACATTCAAGACCAAATTTTACATTTTTTCGAATTTTTTTGCTATATATTATGCTATTTTCAAATTGAAGGGTCAGAAATACTCCTTTACAACTCCTTTACAATGTTTTTTTTTAAATAGCATAATATATAGTAAAAAAATTCGAAAAATTATAAATTTTAGTTTCCTAGGAGATTTCAATATGAAGAACAATTTGAAAGCTTCGGATCGATTGTATGCACTTTAGATTGTGAGAAACGACTCCAGCATACGGGCTATCTATATGCTGGAGTATACTTTAGCCAATCTCTCTCTCTCTCTCTCTCTATATATATATATATATATATAGGCTAAAGTTGTTAGAGTTATGTCCTAGAAGTCAATAATTTAATGACTTAAATATTAGTTTATGTTTTGGATGATATTTTATCATCTGTTCCTAGGTTTATTATTGACAGATCATTCAGGTTGAGGATCTGAATTGTAGATCTCTGTGGATCATTCTTTAGAATGACAATAATAAATCTAAACGGTCCATAATCTTGATAATTAACAAGGAACATTAATTATCATATAAGATTAGTATGCAAGTTAAGTGATGATTAAGTTCTACAAATCATAGGTAAAGAGTTACCAACTTAATTGCATATGTATATGTTATGGAACATAGTACAGGACTTGACCCAATGAAATAAACATATGGATTGTGTTAAGTGTCATTGTTTATTTCGTTATGATTTTGGTTCTAAGTTTGAGATGTTTATCTTTTCCACATGAGGATAGGTTCAATAAATATTGTCTACCGCTGATTCCCGATAAGGGCTGCTATACGGACTTTATTTATGTTCTCTTGAATTGTGCGGGGAAAAGCTAATCATCAAGAAAACCGTATGTCCCTCATTAATTCACTTAGTGAGTGACGATATCTGTTTGGGCCCCTTGATGGAGTTGGATCGTATGCGCGCAACTAAGCGATCAACTCTAGATCAAGAAACGTATAATCTGCAAGAATGACACATTCCTATCTTGGATTATACGATGATATCGTGTGACATAAGAATCAAAATAGAGAAACATATTTATTCTCTTATGCAGGATTGAAATATTGTAGCAGTACACTATTTATGCGAATTGGGAGTCATAACGTGTTGCTAGATACCGCTTATGATTATTGGAATTAAATAATGATTTAATTCCATGGCCAACATAGCATAAATCCTCAAAGGGTCACACAAATAGGACATTAATCACACAGTGCATTATTTATTTATTCACAGCAGTAGGTTCTGTGGAAATATGATAAGATTGATTAATTAATTATATACCGTTGCGAACCGTTATAATTAATTAAGTCAATGGATCATATAGAAATAAATTAATGCATTAACTAATCCTAAAATAATTATTAATGAGTTAATAACTAATTTAGTTCAACACTTATCAATATAAATGGTTATATTGATTAATTGGGCCGTTATTTAAATAGCAAATATATAGCCCAATTAAAGAGCAAAGTTGAGGGACCTTAATTATATGAATTAATGGTCCAAATGAAGGGGTTAAATGGCCCATAAAGGCCCATTTCGTGGCTGCCCATTATGGTGGTAGGTGGGATGGCATAGTTGTAATTATGCAAGAGGTCAATTAGGTTTTGTGCTCTATATAAGGACCACTTATGAGAGCCTCCACCTAGACTTTTCTCTCTCATCTCTTCCTCCCATTCTAGGCCGCCACCTTCCTCCTCTCTCCCTCTTATTTGCTCATGTGTTGAGCTATTTTCTCTCCACTAAATCAAGGTTGTTGATTGATGCAAGAGAGAAAACCATAGGGATTAGGCTTGTTCTTTGGGTACGCTAGCACGTACCTTGTAGAACGTGATTAATCCTCCTTGGTGGACTCGAGGGCGGTTACGAGACGTGGTGGAGACGGTGGAGAAGGCACGCCATCGATTCCCATGCCTTGGTCGAGCCCCGCGAATACGATTTCGCGGGAGGTATCGATTTCTCCTCTTTCTCTTTGTGTCTATTGCTTAAAGTACTAGATCTTGTGTTGCTTGTGTTTTAATTGGATTAATTAATAGTAATTAGTCACAAAATTAAAATTGGGCAATTTCCTAACAAAAGTATACTCCAGCATACAGATAGTCCGTATGCTAGAGTCGTTTCTCAAAATCTAAAATGCATACAGTCGATCCGAACTTTTCAAATTGTTCTCCATATTGAAATCTCCTAGGAAACCAAAATTTATATTTTTTCGAATTTTTTTGCTATATTTTATGCTACTTAAAAAAGCACTGTAAAGGAGTATTTCTGACACTTCAATTTGAAAATAGCATAATATATAGCAAAAAAAATTAAAAAAATATAAAATTAGGACTTGAAGGATATTTTTACATGGAGAATAACTTGAACGGTTTGAATCGACTGTTTGAATTTTAGATTTTGAGAAACGACTCTAGCATATGGGTTTGATCCGTATGCTGGAGTATACTTTAGCCAATCTCTCTCTCTTTATATATATAATGCTATTGATTATTATCATAAATTAATTCAAATTATATTATCATATTAGGCCGAGTTATTTAAGTATTAGATATAGTAAATTTTACCATACTTGCTATCATATTTTGGGCTGAACAAACTTTATCACTTGATTCAGCATCAGTTATTCATTTTAACTTTATTTTCAAATAAAAATAATTATATATGACATCATGTGAATTTTTCACTAGTTAAAGCTATTAACTCTACCGATTTCACGCCGGATTCAGTTTTTAAGACTTAGAAAATATTTATTTTTTTGAGGTAATTAATATTTTAACCTAATGTATCATATGTACAATTATTAAGTAAATGCGAAAGGGCTTTTGGATAAAAAACTATTAGTATTTTTAAAACTAATAGTTCCGCTGTTTTTATCTAAGCTTGTGTTTGGATTGCGAGAAAGAAGTCTTATTTTCAAAAATAAGTTTCTTTGGGAGAAATTGTGATCCAAACACGTAGGAAGAAGAGAGGAAGAAAGGTTTCTTCTTTGAAGAATTTTTCTAACTAATAAATGGTAGGAATAAGCATGAGAAGAAGGAAGAAGGAATATATATATTTTTTTACATCTCTCTTACTTAATGTTATTATTATTAATATTTTTTTTATAATAATAGTACCATTATAAGAATAATATAATAATTATTTTATTATAATATTATAATATTACAATATTATTTATTTTTATAATAATAATAATAATTAATTTAACAATATAAAATATTAAATAAATAAAGAAAATAATAAATCGGAAATTAGCTGGAAAAATAAAATAAATAATGACTTTATTCTTTTCTTTTCCAAACAATATTTACTTTTTTCGGAATTATACTCTTTCTAATTTCTTTTTATGAAAAAGTTCTTTTTTGCTTATTCTCAAACAATCCAAACACGCCTAATCAATTATGACTGAACACAGAAGAGAAATAAAGTAAAATATCAACTGGACTATACCTCTCTCTAGATAAATAGTATTATAATTAAAAAAAAAATTAAGCACCAAAACTATTCGCTGAAAACTAGGAAAATTGATTACTGCCATCTGCAGTTTTGCCATCCCTGCCATCGTTAAATATAAATTGAACATATACATTAAACAAAGTGAACATATAGACGATCTAAGTGAACACATACAGACAAATAAGTTCAATGAAAATAAGTTGAATATGCATGTAAACTTCTGAACAAGTGATGACAACACTTATTTGTTTGTAAGTGTTTACTTAGATCATCTATATGTTCACCTTATTTGTTGTATATGTTCACTTTATGTTTAGCGATGACTGAGATGATATATTTGTAGATGACACTTATAATTCCTGAAAAACTAGTTTATCTTTGGATCATAACCGTACCATTAAGGATAACGACTATTCTTGCAATCCAAAAAAAAAAAAAAAAAGCAGAGGAAACGCTCCTACGAAGCCGCTTTCCTTCCCTCCTCCCCTCTTAATCGGGTAAATACTTAATACTAAACGGATCAGTCGACCAAAACCAAAACCCAACAAGGTATCCCTCCACGTGTCTAGTATTCTCGCTTCCTTGCACCACCCCGCCTATTCACTAAACTCTCTATAAATACCATCTCCACTCTCTTTCCCTCTCAAAGCAACACATAACACATTACACACTTCTTCTTTCCAACTCTAATTTCTCTTCTTTAAAAGCTCCAAACCTTTTCTCTAGAAACTGAGGAGATGGTTGGAGGCTCAAATAGGGTCACTGACAAGGACCTAGAATCCCAATTCTCACTACACCAACAAAATTTGGAACAAATGGAAATACACAAGGTGGCCTTGCCTCAAGGGAACCAGAGCACGTGGAAATCACTTAAGCAAAGGTGAAGCAGTGAAAACTGAAAACAAAATTCACATGCATCTAGATACCATGGCCAAACTACATGTGGTTTTTCTTTTGGGGGGCTCAATGTACCCCTTTAATTTTCTTAACTAGCATATCTAATGTAAATTATGTTTCCTTTATGACTCTATGCATGACAAATCAACCTATCATTTATTGTTTTCTATTTCAGTGCAATTTAATTGTTTTTGGTGGAATCATTAGTAACAAGGAAACAAAAATGTATAGTTACTACTTACTAAGTTTTTTTTGGTTTTTTCTGCAAATTATTTTTTATGAATAAAAAATATACACATTTTGCTCTTACCTCTTGCCTTTTTTTTCCCCCACTGATATTTATTGTTATTCTATCAATTTTAGATTTGGAGAGGTGTTTTTCCCTGATGATCCACTTCACCAATTCAAGAACCAAACTTTCTTCAAGAAATTGGTTTTGGGGCTGCAGTATTTGTTCCCTATTTTTCACTGGGGGTCAGAGTATAGCCTCGATTTGCTCAAGTCTGACGCAATTTCTGGCCTCACTATTGCGAGTTTGGCGATTCCCCAGGTACCTTTTACAAAGAAAAAACTTACAATTCACTGCAAGTAAAAAAAAAAAAAAAAATTTATATATTCAAAAGTCCCAATATTGACAACCTTTTATATCATATTTATGAAAAGTAGTGAAGTTCCTTTGCAACGTGTAGAATACATATACCATTGAGTGGCAACTGAAAAAAAAAAAATAAATGCCAAATTGCAACAGTTTTTGATAAAGCGTAATTAATCATGTTTGTACTTTCTCTTTGCCAACATTTAGGAAAGTGTTAATATATACTTTGATGTCTCACCTAGAACGGTTGGCGTTCAAGTATGAACGAAAGCAATAACACTTTTTCTTGATAAAATGAAGAAATGACTACGCAAGCTTCAAATTTGCATAAAGTTACATATGAAGTCAGGACATTAAATGCAAATTTGTCTCTCCTGATCACCAAATAAAGTTAACCCACTTGAAGATGGAAAAATTACACAAAAAAGTAACGTGTTATCATTTATTTGAATTCTTAAAAGAGAAAATTGACTACCAATTTTTTGACGCATTCTTGGTGTGCATGAAAGATGCTTATCTCTCATAAACTAACTTAATTTGCTATTTGATGTGAAACACAGGGTATTAGCTATGCCAAACTTGCTAACTTGCCACCCATCATTGGCTTGTGTAAGTTCAAACTTTGCACCTTCCCCCCTAACTTTATTGATTTCTCTATCAAACAGTCCCTTTTAACTTAAGTTATCATTGTGTTCTTATTGTGCTTTATTTGAATTTGAAACAGATTCCAGCTTTGTGCCACCTCTGATATACTCTGTGCTGGGGAGCTCTAGGGACCTGGCAGTGGGGCCCGTATCGATTGCCTCTCTGGTGATGGGGTCCATGCTAAGAGATGCAGTCTCTCCTGAGCAGCAGCCTATGCTCTATCTCCAACTCGCCTTCACCGCCACCTTCTTTGCTGGCGTTTTTCAAGCATCCTTAGGTTTTCTCAGGTAATAATCTTACACTAAAAATTTTATTAAAAAATAATAATCTTACTCAAAATATGCTTCATTAGTAATGCAAATAATTACGCTTAAACCCGCTGCTATTGTATTATATACATTAAAAGGAAAGTACTTTCATTCGAAAGATTTTTTTTTTTTTTTCCAAAAGAAGAATCCAGTTGAATACATTTTGGCAGCGTTCAGTGGTCCTCCACAGGAAACATTGACATGTTACTACTACTACTACTACTACTACTACTACTAATTATAGATATATTTTATATATACGGTGCTTTTCATGATATGAACATATTTTTATACTCATAATATCAACATATATAGGAATGATACTTTGGATCTACCTCTTGAATTTATTAGTCAAGCTCATTAAAGATGTTTAGTGCTCTTGGGAATAAATTTGCATCCAATCATAAATTACCAACTCTACTGACAAGTACAAACTAGGACAAATATTCCTCTTTCCACTAACATTTGATTACTTTTTCGGCCATCTGTAGATTGGGTTTTATTGTTGATTTTCTTTCGAAACCCACACTTATCGGCTTCATGGGCGGTGCTGCAATTATTGTGTCACTCCAACAATTGAAGGGCTTACTTGGAATTGTTCACTTCACTACTAAAATGCAATTCATTCCAGTCATGACATCAGTTTTTCAGCACAGACATGAGGTATCAAAACCTATCTTAAGTTCATGGCAGATATCTATTAACTTTCTATTTGCTTTACAGTTTTAATATTTTAGGACAGTTAAATTTCATTTTCATCTTATAGTTTGGATATTTCATAATAACCTTGAAGGGGGAAAAAATGAATTGCTCTTTTTTTAAAATTGGAAAAATGATTGGTATCAGATAAAAAACTTACGAGTCCAACCATTGTGGAAAAACACTTAGTACACATATAAGGAGTTGTGAGGATCATAATAAAATTAACTGTTTTGTTTATTGATAGATATTATTTTTTTTGTCGCAGTGGGCTTGGCAGACAATTGTAATGGGAACTTCGTTCTTGCTTTTTCTACTCATAACAAGGCACATTGTAAGCTCTTAGTTCTTTCCATTTCCCCTCCTGGCCCCAGCAATTACCTTTAATGACCCACTAATTACCGGATATTTCTGAGAAAGAATGGAGTTGGTTCAATCCTACAGAAATATAATTTAGACAAAAATGGAAAAAGAAATAACAACATCAAACACAAAACAGAGCTGGTCCCCACACTTATATATGATAGTGAAATCATCAGAATGCTAACATTCCAGACCATATACTGTTGTCATATAATTACCTCATCAAAAAATGCTAAGCAGATTATGCATATAAAATCTGTCATGTCAGCACACGTGCAGCTGTATTACATTGCAATTATTGTCAAGATATTATGACATAAACACTCCTTTCAACAGAACAGAAATTAAAATATAATCAAAGGGAATGGTAGGACCTTAGGCTGCTTCCCACTAAAGAGAAATTGAAATCCACTTAAAGCTACTGTATATAAAGTGATTCAAATCTAATTTGTATAAGTAGTGGTCCTTAATTTACACTTTATTAGTATTTTTTTAATTACTTTTTTTTTGTGGAAAGAGCATTTCCAAAGGTTTAAGTTTATCGGTTTTTCAAAGGCATCATGTCTTAAACACGTGTCTTCTAAAAGGAAAATAGAAAACGAAATAATTTTCCTTTTGGAAGTATAATGGGAGAAATCAATGACTCGAGGCTTGCTTGTCAAATTTCTTTTTCATTTTTTGTTAGAAAAAAATATTCCCCAAAATTGATGTAATGAACCTGTCATGTACATTCTAAATTTGAGTAGATAATAGAAAGTAATATGTGAATAATATGACAATATCAAACAGAGCATGCGAAGGCCAAAGCTCTTTTGGGTGTCAGCAGCTGCGCCTCTATCTTGTGTTATTCTCTCTACAATTGTGTCCTTTGCCTTCAAAGCTCAACATCATGGCATCACAGTGGTAAATATCTGTTTTTTTTTCCCAAATAAGATAATTAGTTCTTCAAGTTTTTCATTGTATAAATGAAACCTTTAGCACTTTTTTTCATGAATAATCTAACATGGTTTTTCTTCTCTGTCAAAGATTGGTCATTTGCAAAAAGGAGTGAACCCCCCATCAGGAAACATGTTATATTTCCATGGTTCCTTTTTGGGACTTGCTATCAAAACTGGCATTGTCACTGGCATCCTGTCTCTCACAGTAAGCACACAAAATACTTCTTCTTTTACTTTAATCTTGTTATTTAATTTGTTCAGATCATTTGATGGTATTTGAATGATTAACTATCAGTGCCATCAAAGTGAAAATTTAGATTATTCCATGAGTGCATTTACACAAAGCTTATATGTCCAATTTTGTAATTACTAATGTAGGAGGGGATAGCAGTGGGCAGAACATTTGCATCACTAAAGAATTACCAAATAGATGGCAACAAAGAGATGATGGCTATTGGCATCATGAACATGGCTGGCTCATGTGCTTCGTGTTACGTTACCACAGGTATTTATCAAGTTGTATATATATTTTTTCATAAGATATAAAACTCTAAGTACCTGTAATCCTCGAATATGAATTATTCTCCCCACATTACAAAGTTAAACTTAGTTAAGCACATGAAACAAAATTCTGAAAGGCAAACATCAAACCTTTCAAGGATCCACTTAACAACAATACTCCAAACTTATATGTTTTTTCTCCATACTAAGTCTACATATTTAGCTAAATAAAAATCTTTTTTACTCTATTTGAATCAGGATCATTCTCTCGGTCAGCCGTGAACTACAATGCAGGCTCGAAAACTGCAGTATCAAACATAGTCATGGCATCAGCCGTGCTAGTCACTATGCTATTTCTCATGCCTCTTTTCTATTACACGCCAAATGTCATCCTCTCGGCAATTATCATAACAGCTGTGATTGGCCTCATCGATTTTGGTGCAGCCATCAGATTGTGGAAAGTGGACAAACTCGACTTTCTTGCATTTACAAGTGCATTTTTCGGGGTCCTCTTTATTTCAGTACAGGGTGGCCTTGCCATTGCGGTAAGAATTATTTGCATTTCTTTTGTTTTGTATCTTAATTACAGGATTTTTATGCACATATATGCATACTGTTCAAATTAAGACAAAAAAATAACACGTATTTATGGAAATCCATATACTTTTTTTTTTTTTGAAAAATCCATATACTTTCATATTAAACATATAATTGTCATTAGTACAGAGAAGTTTTTTTGACAAAATAATGATTGTTATATGATCTTCTAATTCCTCTCCTTCTTTTCTTTGCAGATTGGCATCTCTGTTTTTAAAATATTGATCCAAGTGACAAGACCAAATACTGTAGTAAAGGGAGTAATACCAGGGAGCCATAGCTATAGAAGTTTGGGGCAGTACAAAGAGGCATCGAGAGTTCCTCATTTTCTAATATTGGGTATCGAGTCACCAATCTACTTTGCAAATTCCACCTATCTGCAAGAAAGGTACATTTTCCTTGGTTTAATTGTCCCATTTTAACATCATAAAATTTACTTTGAATTTATGCTGGTATCTATATGAACTTTTCACAACTTTCCATGACAGCTAATTTGGTTTTACTAACTTCATTCCTTGCATCACCTTTATATGTAGGATTTTAAGATGGATAAGAGAGGAAGAAGAGACGGCACAAAAAAGCCAATATCCCATCAAATATGTCATTCTTGATATGGCTGGTAAGTTGCAAAAAAGCACAGCGGAAGTGATTTCTTCTCTTAGTAACTTTTCACACATTGACTTTGTAAAGAACTTGAGATTTAATTGAAATTTGAAAATTTTCAGCTGTCTCTGGAATTGACACAAGCGGATTGGACACACTGATGGAGCTCAAGAAGATCCTGGGGAAAAAGTCACTTGAGGTACTTAAGAAAAATTTCTTCTCAAGTTTTCCAAATAATTTCAATTTTTTTTTTTTTTACCACGAAGGTAAAGTAATTAACTTGTTATTATTTTTTATTTGTAGCTTGTTCTTGCTAATCCGGTAGCAGCTGTGGCGGAAAAGCTATATAAATCCGAAGCATGGGAATTATTCAGCTCAGAGGGATTGTACATGACAGTCGCTGAAGCAATCGCGGCTATTTCTTCTGTCGAAAAATTCTATCCATGAAAGAAAACAATAATTATGTTATAGCAAAATTAGTCTAACCCAAAACATGTTTTGAGGAAAAAAGAGTGCAATTAGAGAGAGCTCTTGAATGGGTGTTAAAAGATAGTGTATTTTATATTGTGCTCTAGTAAAAGCTCCTCTAAGAGGAGAATTTTGGTTGATGTAGCTATCAATAATTTCTTCTAAAATCGATTTTTGATTTATAAAACTGTCTCTATCGAAAAGATTTTCCTTGATATATATAAAAGTTGTTAAGTCTCATGCCAACTTGTCATCGTAGCTTCATAAACATACACTCTTTGAATCTGAAATCTTATGATGATGTAGGCCTGTGTTCTCACCAGCTATTTGAGGAATTTTCATAACGGCTCTCATACAAATTTGGAACCTCAATACAAAGTTGTATCAGCCACATTTTGTTGTCCTTTTGAACACCGAATAATGCCAAGGTTTGGATTGTTTAATTTGTTGTCCAAGCAAAATGAAATTTATCAAGACACTTCAATGGAAAGAAGAAAAATAAAAATTACCAAAGAAAACGATGTAATATCGCTTTCTTGGTAAAAGCCTTAGCAGACCCAGTATTTGAAACTTTGATGTTTGAGTGAGACCAATTACGACCTAAATCAGGAGATGTTAATGGGGAATATTAGAAGGTTCTTTTGTGAGTTTATTGGTTCACTTTTGGACCAAATTTTCAAGATTGATAACTTTTGCTCTTCAAATTCAGCGAAGAGTTATCTTACCGACATTGCGTGCTGGTTTCAAAAATTGGAAGAGAAGTTTAATAAAACCACAAACAAAAGTTAAATATTCTCGTGAAAATTACCCTATGTTATGGACTTATGGTGGTTTTGGAATGTGATGCCCCTTTTTAAAAACATGATATGAAACCTCAAAGGATGCTTTCGGAGTTTTGGATGGAGACAGATAAAAATGAAGAACAAAATATAAATTAATAAATAAATAAAAGTAAAAGAAAAGGAAAAGGAAAATAAGTGAGAAATGAAAGCTCAGCCGAAGGAAATGATATAAACCATCCACTTATTTACCATCCAATCATCCACCATCAATCTAGTGGCCCAGAGACCCGGAGTCCAAGCCCAGTTTCGCGCACTGACATCATCCGTGCTCGTCTGCCACGTGATAACATCAGCATTTTGTGTTTTGATTGATGCTTTAAGGAATGAGATAATTGTTGAACAATTTTTTGAACTAAATACAACAAGGGATGGCTTAATTTACGTAAAAAGTGTTCAATTAGATATACGTATAAAATGACATATTAATGATTTTGCATCCTTTTTTCACGCATTTAGCCATCAAATTTGAAAAAAAGTACATAAATATTTAGTATTTTATTAGCACAAGGGATGATTTAACATGCATTATATTCTAAGGATAAGTGTCTGCTGAAACGACGTGAACCAATTATTGTCGGGACATCGGGGCGCCAGGATCTGCTTTTCGATTTGATAGCTTCATAATATAACAATAACCAGTAAAAAAAAATATTAATATGATCCCAAAAAAGAATAACAATAATATGATCATTAATACCTCATGATTAGTTTTAACAATCCAAAGCAATACAAATTATAAGCAATCAACAAGTTAATACCATCACAATTCATACAAATATTAGGATACATGTTTAGTTTGCTAAAAAAAATCTAATGTTTGTGGAGAATAAACACACAACGCCACACCAACTTGATCGAAGCGTAACGCAAATCTGTGTAATATGAATACAATACATATGTAAAGTGTTAACAACATGATCGATTAATTTGACAAATAGATCACAATTTAATACTAAATAATCTTTTTGGCAACTTTATCAGAAAAAATTTCTAATAAAGGAACTAATTGAACATTTGTAGAAATACACATGAATAACAGTGTGCTAGCACTGACAATAATCTAATCCCTTGATGCATGTAATATAACATGTAAACGAACTAACTGAACACTTGTATAAATCCACATGAATTAGAATGCGACAACAATGGCAATAATCTAATCCCTATATGCATTTAACATAACATATAAAGAAACTAACTGAACACTTGTAGAAATACACATGAATTACAGCGTGCCAGTAATGACAATAATCTAATCCTTTGATGTATGTAATATAACATGTAAATGAACTAATTGAACACTTGTATAAATCCACATCAATTTGCATGTGATAGCAATGACAATTATCTAATCCCTAGGTCCATTTAACGTAACATATATAGAAACTAACTGAACAGGGCCTTCGTAGGCAACGAGAACAAATGTATGGTAGGTGGTATACCTGAAATCAGGGCCTTTGTAGGCGACAAGGTTGTCTTCCTCCCCGCGGTAGATGCGCGTGAGGAGTATGATGTTCATGCCCTTACGGTCGTCGATCTGGCTTGGAAGGTGCGCGTGAGGCATACGATGTTCATGTCCTTCTGGTCGTTGATCTGGAAGGGGAACCCTTGGGGGGATTCCTCCAGGGGGTTGGGGTCGCGGTCGTGGTGGTCGTCGCACTCCTAAGCGCACTTGTTATCGGAGTCGATCATGCCTAGAAGAGAGGCGTCAGTCGCAGGAGAGAGGGAGGTGGATGTGAAGAAGACCCTTGCGAGGTGGAGAAAGAGGAGGAGTGTCGACTGAGGCTGAGAGGAGAGGAGAGAGCGAAGGCAAGGAGAGACTGAGGCATAGAAGGCGCGCCGGAGGAAGCGGGGCAAGGTCATGTTCACTGCTCTGCTCTAGTCGGTGTCGGCGAAGAAGAGAAAGTAGAGAGAGGAAAGAGATGGATCCATGGTCAGATCTAGGTTTTGGTATTTTGGAGGAGAGAGAAAAAATGAGAGAGAAATGAAATGGGGAAGGAAAGTATCTGTTGGATAGGTCATGTGACTATCATGTGATGGTTTGTTGGATGGTTAGATGATAAACATCAATTATCAAATAGAAGTGTTGATAAATAGGATCCAATATTACACTGGATGACCTAATTAATTACCCATTTTGATTTACATCAAGGCCTGTGAGGATACAGGCCCAATAAGGAAACAAGAGCGTAAAAGACTTGGTTAAGGCCTGAAAACAGCCTCCTTGCTGAGCGTGCTATGTAAATGTAGGGGTGCATAACGTGGAAAACGACCACGAAAGTGGTCATTTTCGTTAACCGTTGCATTGATGCACGAAATTTTTGTACTTGTTGCGTTGATTGTTGCATCCGTTTAACACATGTTGCGTTGATCGTTTTGTTGATGCGAACGATCAAAACGGTTATAACCGTTTTTGACTACCTAACTGTTTTGCATTTTTATTAAGATGCAAGAAAATAAACTATTCTGCATTTTCTATGAAACAGAGATAGAGAAATGACATGTTAGGTCAAGCGGGAAAGGAGGAGGAGGCACCATCATCACATCTCACTCTCGACGGCGATTGTACTAGGTGGTGCAGAAGCGAGAGAGATAGATGTGACTATATTGGGCGGATAAATGACGGGAGCGACACTGTAGAAATCTAATTTTACTCGTTTCTCCCTCGATCTCTCCGCTGAGGTCCTCTGCAATCTAATAATAAAACCATGAAAAAAATTTTAGACGAAATGCACGAAATAAACGACCACGAAACGTACCAGTTTCACTAATCGTTCCATTCTAAGACGAAACAATATTTCTATTTGCGTTAGTTGTTCCATTCCTTAAACGAAACTAAAATCCTTATCCGTTACCGTTCCATTCCGGACGAAACGAAACGAAAAAACGATTGAAACGACTACCGTTTTCAGCCCTATGTAAATGTAATCCTGATTATAATTTTGTATCACACTTTAGCATGTGCTTTTTGATGCTATTAGATCTGAATCACACTATTCATTCAATTTTGTTTTAGTACAAGGAAGAAATTACTCAAGGGCAGATGAGTAATTGAGCTAAAGAAGTCCATAAACATAAAGACTGACTTAGATTATGGGTTACTTGTTACTTGTTAGAGCACAATCAATCTCACTCTCACCGAAGATGAAGCAGTGTTCATGTTTTTGTTGAAGAAAATTGGATAAGACTGAACCAAGGACGTCTTCGTCCAATAGCAATATCCCTGTTCTGGTACTCGATTGAGTCGCGAACTTCGGCTGATTGGCATCAAATGCCTGACAAACCGAAGGATTCACTCTTCACATAAGCAAGTTTAATAAGGAACTCTTTGGTCTGCTTTGCTTTTAAGCTGAAACCATTCCCTTATCATCTTTATTTTTACTACTTATAAAAACACCAGTCTAAAGGTCTATCCAAATTTGAGTTCAAAGGTGCAAACAATTGTTTATCCAATACAATATAGACCATAGATTGATTATGATCTAATCAGATCAGTGGTTTGGATTGAATAAAGAGTTAAAAGGTTTAAACCTCTCGTATAGACGTGTTAACTTTCGCTGGGGAAGCGGTTGTGCGCTGGTTTTAAACTTCGCGATACGAGAGTTCGATTCTCCGTGCTTTGACTTTTCAAGTTCCGTTTTTTTTAGGCTTTTCAGTTCCGATGTCTCTCTAAAAGCAGGCCCCTTTGGCCCCTTCTCCTCTCTTCCCCTTCCTCTGTTCAAGTTTCAGAGAAGGAAACCAAAACAAATGGAAACAAATCCAGTTTATTTTTACGTTATTTTGTGCGCTCCCTTGCCTCTATCTGCACTTTTTCTTAGAAAAGGAAATAGGATGCGCTATCCGAGCCCTAAATCTCTTTCCTTCTTCATTATTAAGTGAACAAATTCAATTCTTTTTTAATAAAAATATAAATACTAATTCCTCTCCTTCGCTGATAGAAATAATGTCCAGAAAATCCGAATCACCCCTCATTCCTCCCATTCCATCGCGACGAGGAAAATGAAAGATCTATCGCTAGGGTTTGGTCTCCTCTGTTGCGCTGCCGCCTCCTAATCGAAACCTGAATTGGAACGGTAAGCTACTAATGTTACTTCCTGTCATTGAATTTTTCGCATAAATTGAATGATGTAGCACCGCCTTCATTTCAATTTTTCATTTACTGCTCTCATTTTCTTTCACTATTTACTTGTAGGAATAATGAAGGGACATCATGAATTTGAATTTCAATTTGTCCGTTTCTGATCAGATGGAGATTAGTAGCGCCGGTTTTTGTTGATTTCATGTTAGCAAATATAAAAAACTGTTAATATTATTTATTATATCTTTCACGTCTCTCTTAAATCTGAATATGAAAAGAAAATTCTAGCGGTTTTTATTTATTTGCAGATATGCTACGGTTCAAACGCTAATCTCAATTGACTAGGGTGAATTTTAAAATTTGGAGCGGATTTCACCTATATAAACCACCGATTGCTAAGGTTTGTTCTCGATTTTCAAGCTGATTTTTATGTATTTTTCCCCTCTCTCTAAGATCTAAGATTTATTTGATTTCTGTCTGATCGTAATTCATACCAATATCTAGGTGATTTGTTTATCTTAGTTTCCTTCTTGTATTCTCTAATTTTGCTTTATTTTTTTATATTTTTTATTTGTGTAATTAAGCATGCTATTTATACTTTGAACCGTACTGATATGACCCATGTGGTATGATACCAGCAACTCTTTCGTTTGCAATACAAAGTCAAATATTCTCATCGACCTCTCGCCTCTTTTCTCTGACAGCGCACGAAATACTATTCCGGCTGCTCTTCTTTCCCAGGTGGAGGTGGCTTGTAGAGATTGGGGTTTCTTTCAGGTTAATTTAATTTAGGATACAGAATCCTTGTTTAGTTGTTTCTTGTTCCGTTGCTGAGAATTTTCTGCTCGTACAATTCAATTATTGATTAGAATTGTTTGGTAATTGGGTACTTGATATCAATTCTCTTGTACCGGTTTCTGAGATGTAAAAATTTTTTATGCATTGGAGTTTCAGTTTAGTACTATACTGCTTTGTTACAATTTGTAAGGTTGTTGTTGGCTCAGTTCACAAATTGATTAGTTTCTAACTTTCTATATAGAGAAACAACTTTTGTGGGACAGTTGTGTGTACCAATCAACAATGGATGGTAGACATAGATAAAATAATGACATTATAGGTTAGCCCACTTACAAAATTCAACTGACACAAAATGTTGCTCAAGGGGACTATCTTGATACTAGATACTGGAAATTACATCTTCTTTTCTTGACAACAGACTTGTGTACATAAACAAGCTATACTCTCGACTTAAAATTCAATCTTCACTTAGATGGTGGTTTAGGACACGATGATCTAACTAATTAGTAACACGAGGACATCACTATATAGATATGCTAAGAATGAGACATTTAAAAAATCTTCTGCTGACTCAATTTAGAAATACACGGTTATAGTTCGCTCATTGTGTCCTTTGTTCATTTAATTAAGTGCAGTTGTACGTTTAAGTCAAGTTATGTAATTGATACACCAAATCTGAAGTAAATGTATATAGTGGCTAATAGGAGATTGGATATCTTATTTAACATGGGTATGTAATTGATAATCCAAATGTGAACTTGTCAGATTCAATACACATAAAAGTCACAGTTATGAGTTAAAATGAAGCAAATAAGCCTATGAAATAAATAAAATTAATATGCAAAACACACTTAGGAATAAGAACTGTGTATAGTTAAATCAAGAACCTCCACTAAACGCAAGCTCAATTCAATTCTCTAAACTTAACGCAAGCTCAATTCAATTCTCTAAACTTACTGGTACCACTCTCCTGACCATCACCGTACCACTATCCATATCCATTTTTTTCCTCAATTATATGCCTCATGTGACCTTGTTATATTGATACTAATATTTCAATATTTGAATTGACTAAATTTTGAATTTAGAAACTATATGCATTTCTTATATTAATACTAATATCTGTTTGACCCTAAAATATGGTGCCAAATTCATGAATTAAATTGGATAATTTCATCAAGGAGGTTGAAAAATTCATGGAAAATATAAAATAGATCCCAAAAATTATGGAAAAATACTCAAAAATCCAGGAGATGATGAAGAAAATTATGGTGCTTTGAGAATAGTCAAAAGAGCTACAGAACAACCATTTTATGCAAAGAGGCCCCTGATTTTGAAGAAAATAAATGAAATAGGTGGAGGGGTATTTTTGGAAACCTTTTGGCACCAATGGATTCTACACATTTTTATAAGGATGTGTATGAAATTTCATGAGGAAATACCATTGGGAGCTATTCCAAATAATTTATTTAAATTCAGCAAAGTGGAAAATGCAACCAAAACCAATAAATGGATACATCCATTAATGCCACGAAATGGAGAAGAGGCTAGCATCCATTTCAAAACCAGAAATTCAAAGAAATCCCTCCGTACGAGACTCAAAATGGGCAGAACGCGGAGTTCAAAAAGGAACAAAGTTGAAAGAAATGGAGCCCACTGTCAGAGGAGCGGTTCATGGTGCGCTGGGAGCAACTAAATGAAAGAAAGAAGGGAAGGTGAAATAAACTCAACAGAATGCTGCTGGAAAGGAGAGGCGATAACTGCCGGGCTTCGACGAGGTGCGCTGCATCTAGACGGAAATAGGTGCCAAGTCTTTGCCTATATAAAGGCCAGATCAAGAAAGAAAAAGGCGACTAGAAAGGGGGATCCCAAGTAATTTCCAGAGCAAGAATTCCAGAGAGAAAAGCTTAGGTTAGAAAGGGAGAGAGAGAGAGCATTTTGTCGAATAGGTAGAGAGCGTTGTAAGAGAAGCAAGAAAGAAGAAGAAATCATCTGTAATCGAAGGTAGGTTCATGTTTTTGAGAGTGTAGAAGGTTTCTAAGTGTAATCTACACTCTCTCATGAGCGAATGGGATGCGATTTTGACGCAATTCTGAAATGAAATCGAAGCTTGTTTGATTGACATGTGTAGAATCTTCTTTTTCTTTGAATTGCTTTTGACATGGTGGCTTGTTATCCTTGATTGAATTTCTCGTGTCTAATTGAGGGTAGAGGTGTCTTAACGAAGATTTCCATCTTCTCAATTTGAGAAGGAGATCGCTAGGAAGCTATGCTCCCATGGTGATTATCCTGATCAAGATCGAGAAGGCAAATTCGCTAGTGTTTCTTGATTAGATTAAGTTGACGCATCTTTTCTTTTTCTGTTGGCATGGCGATAAAAGCTTGTCATGGAGCTTTGCTCCAATGGCGGGTTGATAATTGTAGGAAGGGTAAGTTTAGCCTCTTCTTGAGTCTTTCTCTCCTTCTTTTAGATAGCCTCTGTGGATGTGTTATGGAAGAAGGAAGTTGCCAGGAAGCTATGCTCCCATGGTGATCTTCCAGATTCGAAATAAGGAAACCTGTGGCTTGTTCTAGAACCGTCACCTTGTTTGCTTTAATTTGAGTTGTATGTGTAAAAGGCTACTTAAACTCGTTTGTTCTTGCTGCCAGGAAGCTATGCTTCCATGGTGGCCATATCAAACTGGCATGGAGCTTTGCTCCTACGCTGGACCCCCTCTTTGGTTTGCTAGGAGGCTCTGCCACCTTGGTGAACCGGATTTAGACATGCTTAATTGAGTAACAATCTCAGCTGAGCTGTTTAAATCTTAAAAATCAGAGGGGGTCTAGGGGAAATGCTGCCAAAATTGCTCCAGGATTTTGAATTCTTAGGTTTCATGTTTTATTAGATTCTTGGAAAAGCTTCAATCTCCTGAATTGTGCATTTCTAGAATTACTCAAGTTTGTTTGATAAACACAAGTGCCATAGAGTAAATTTGGTGAAACCTTAGGTCCTCTTGTGCAAATCTGTCAATAATTTCTTTTTCTGTGTTATGCCTGAACCAGTCTGAATTTGAAATATTGAAATAAACTGTTAGATTGTATCTGGTATGTATGAGTAAAATAGAGAGACTTCTGTGCAAAAATACTTATACTTGTCAGGTTCGTCTCCAGAATTTAGTAGGTTCCAATGTCTTGAATAAGAATTGATTCTTATAGCTTATAGTAACCTGAGTTTCTGATAATAGTTGAGTTTGATGATTTCGGCATTGCATCTGTATAATCACATTGAAATGACGATGTATATTTAATTTAATTATTATATGTAATTACGGCTATTTGCTTTGCTTGTTCTGACAAAGGTTATCATCAATATTATAAATAAAAACCCGTGGGATTCCGTTTAAATTTTTTACATCTTAGCAGGACACGGCAAAGTATGTACTTAATCGGAGAATTGTATGGTTAAATTTTTTTTCTTTTTTGCAATTGAAACTCTGAGTGAAAATATGTTGCCGTCAGTTATGGACATTAGTTTGGACCCGTTTCAACAAGGTGGCGTTGAGTGGCCACACAAAAAATCTATCCCATGCAGGACATTGTTTTGGTTTCTACCAAAAGGCAGCGCAAACCCAGGCATTTCTCTTCCCTACTCTAATATCTCGCACAAATCGACGCTCGACTTCGATGGTATCCACCCTCCCTTCCTCTCCATTAAACAACTATTATGCCAACTACGAACCCTTCAACAGCCGACGCCGCGTGTAAGAGCAAGTGGAGTTAACAAAATCCGAGCCCAAACGCCATTTGACAGCCCCAACTGGGGTACGAATCAGATCAGATGTGTAATCACCTTTCATTGGTCCTTTTTGCAAATTAGGTTGTAATTTTTTCTGATTAATAGACCATGTATTATGCGTTCATGCAAGTTGCAAATTACATTAATTAAGTGTAAAATTTTGCAATTTTTAAGGGATCAGGTTTCATTTTTGCCAATCTTTGCTGAAATTTTGATTTAAAATTAATCTATGGCCTAATCTCTTTTCCCTTTTGCATTATTGCGATAAGTTCTATAGTTTTAGTACTGATTTTTTTAGTGAAATCATGTTGCATTATATTTTTGGATCATTCAATTAATTAGTGGTGGAGGATATTCGGCTATAGATTTGTATAGGATGATTTATGCCGTTAGAATTGGCCCAAATTTGTTTTGACAGATGTTTTAAATATTCTATAAAATTTATATAATACTATATTGATAATTGATTATATTGTAATTTGCATTTAATTTCTGTAGTTACCCGCATTAATCAATTTTGTCCTATTTCAGCTCTCTTCAATTTTATTTCAGAAAATTCTGTCATAAATTTTGAAATGGTGTTCAGTTTTGAAATTACAAACCTGTAAAGGATATGCCATTTAATTCTGTCATAAAATCCTAATTATATCATTAAATGTTGTTCAGTTTTCAAATGTTTATGCGCAACGTAGAGCAATCAAGGGTTTTTAATTGCATGGTGGTCCATAATTTGTGCGTATCTGAGAGAAATCCATAATTACTAATTGCTGAGATATCCTTACAGGTTGTGCAATGCCTTACTACAATCAATTTTATTACACGCATTAAAATTGATAATTAATATAGAAAATTTATCGTTTTTCTTCTTATATATGCTTTTGTTATGGCTATATATAGGTGTTGAATTAACTCTGTGGGCAGACTACATGCTTTTATCAGCACAGAGCTAATTATTCTTTTTATCAGCATGGTACCAGAAAATCTGTCAATAGTCCCACAAGATGATGCAGTACAAAGCTATTACTGATGCTACTTATCCGAACTTGAAAAAATTGTATTCTGACATTCCTTACTTGCACACAAGAGCAATAATAGGTATGATTAGAAGATTGACAAACGGAGAGGAGGAAGAGATTTATGCACTACATTAGTAAGTGCGACGATGTCTTGGCTTAGACTCACAGCGATGGAGGTATATTTCTTTTTTACCAGTTTGCTTGCTGTAAAGAGCAATCACAATATTCAATTAGTCAGTAATTAAGTTAATTTTCACATGTAATGATTAAAATTGGTTTTTATATTTTCTTTTTCAATCTTTTATGGTAAGCAAATCATTTGGATTACTATTCTAGGAAAGCTTATTATCCAAGCTTCAAAAGCTTGCAGTCTATTCAAGAAAATTAGTATAAGAAATTTAGTATTTTTATACTGCCAATCAATTAACATAGGTTAGTATATAAAATGGATCTAATTGCTCAATGGCATCAGCTTTGCTTTTAATCAATTGATGGAAGCTTTATGATAGTTCCTGTAGTTTTCAAAATTGGTTGTTCATAGAAAATTTGACAAGACCTCTAAGTTACATAGAGAAATGGATAGTTCAGCTGATCCTTCGATTTTTCCTGTAACATATGAGGAAGCACTTGGAAATCCACATCACGAAGGAGTTGAAGGAGAGATCCAGCTCCCAACTCCCCATATACCACTTCAACATTGTTACTAAGGTATTTTCTTATTATACATGAACTAAAGAACAAGATGGGATACATTAGGCAATAACTAAGTTTTTTGTTATCTTGCTTTTTGTTTTAATTTTTGGTTGTCAAATTGATCATTTTTACCATCATTTCATTTTTTTTTTACCATTTGAAAACAGTAAGCTCTCATTTTTTATTATATATATATATATATATATATTCTATCAAATTGACTTATTGTATTTTGGTTTACTATCAGATCGTTTTCTCGGTGTTATGATAATTATAGGGCAATACGAACCCATGTGACTACATATTTATGGGTACAGGCACACATGTCTTTCATTACCAATTATTAATGTGTGATAACATTTTAAAAAACAAACAAAAATTTGATAATTTTGTTATAAAAATTTGAGATTTCTAATACTAAGATACGTCCGGTGATAATTTATGCAAAACTTTTATAATTTATGCAAATATAAACTGTTTACTGTTCTTAAATTAATATAACTTACGTTAGGTATACATGTTAGTACTTTGTTGTTACATGAATTACTAATAAATGTTGTTAACTATTGGGATTGGAATTGAAGGGACACCTACTGCATACTGTATGCTTAGCTACTGCTCAAAATGAAGGGACAGGTACATGGTCGATTTGGTACTACTACGAAGCTGATTAGTCATATGATTTTGTTTTGTTTATACTCAGAGAAGGGAGGGATGTTGATAAATATCAGCATAATTAGTTATATGATTTGATTTTGACTTTGTTGATTAAAATTTGTTAGGTATATATAGTTTTCCACTTTTTGTTTTACGCTACACTGTGATCAGCATAATTAGAAATACTCTTGCCTTTTGAGTTGCTGACCGTTTCAGCCTACTTAAATGAAAGTTATGTCAAATTTTTGTGCATAAGATGGGTCATAAATCTTCTGCATTAAAATATCAAATAAGTTATATACACCAATAATGTGTGATATAATTATATTTAGTGACAAGTTTTACATCAAATACCCTAAATTCCTCCATGTATATAACATTATCACTGATTATAATTTCTTTAAGGCCCTGATCAAAATGATTTATTTGCGGAATTTCATTTCGTTTCATTTCAATTCAATTGATTTCGTAGGTTTTCATTGGATTTAATTACATAGGAATTTCTAATAAATGACACCAAATCAGTTCATTTTGATCAAGAATTTTGTAACGAAATGAAATCCCAGGTTAAAAAATGGGATTTTGATAAGGGCCTAATTGTCCTAAAACAATATGACTTTCCGCATTTTCTTGACCGCATTCATTGTCCAATCTGTACCACCTGAATTCTATAAGCCAGCAAATCAAAGAAATGTAAACTGTAACAATATTTAATTTAAAGGGTTCTCAAGTTTAAAATATTAATATTCATATTAATTATAATTTCAATTACATTCGTAATAATTATAACATTAAAGAAAAAAATTACAATCTCTATTTTCACACTCTTCCTAGACCGTTTAGTCTAAACACATTTGAACATCTCTGTTGGTTAAACATTTTCTCTCGATTTGCCGATTTGCAAAACAACACCGAAACCTTTAAACTAACATCTCTTTTTAGTGTTTTATAACTAAATTTATTGAAGAATGGATTAAAGCAAGTGTGGCACTTAGTTTGGAGCTTCAAGAGATTGCTTTGGTCTAGTTAGAGTCAGTAATTAAGGTTTAATTAAACTCTAAACTAATCTCAATCAATTTGCTGGTAAAATGCTCAGTTTTTCTGTCCAGCGTCATACAACGCCAGTTGCCGTTACACAACGCAGCGTTTAATTCGCTCTTAAATTGAAAAATCTCTGACAAGGTTGGAACAACGTTACACAACGCTCAGTAGCATTGTGCAACGTTAGTTCATTTGCTTTTAAACCTGTTAAATCCATTGTTTTTCCCCTTGTCAGAACGTTGAGCAACGCTAAGTAACGTTACACAACATTTCCAATCCTACGTTGTGTAACGCTACTCAGCGTTGTACAACGCAGTATGAAACAGGCGTCTCTGCATTGCTTAGACATCGATCTGCATCGATGCTGCATGCATGCTGCCATGTTCCATGCATTGTAGCGTTGTGTAACGCTCTAAACTTCGCTCAGACTTCGCTCAATCGCTCTGGACGCGTAGTGCAACGCTGTATAGCGTTGTGCAACGGCACCGTTGTGTGACGGCAGTCAGCGTCGTATGACGTTCTGACAATATTGTTTGAGTTTGTCAGTTCTGCCTTGTTTCTCTTCTTGACTTCGTTGTGCAACGCTACCTAGCGTTACACAACGCTCTGACAAGTTCCAACGGAACTGTCGAGGTTCTGCTTTGGATTTTTGCTGAAGCGTTGTGCAACGCTATACATCGTTACACAGCGCTCTGACAACTCACAACGTTATTGTCTGTGACCGTTTGATTTTTCAACGGCTATTTAGGCGTTGTACAACGGCATATAGCGTTGTATAACGCCAGAGTCTGTTTTGACTGGTTTTTGGAGCTGTTGGCGCCCTCTATATATATGGGGCCTCTTGGAACTGTTTAGACACTTTTGAAACCTTTGAAACTCCTCCCTTTTGAGCTCCAACCAGTTAGACATTATACTCTCTTGTGTTTGAGTATTATTTTAGCAAAATCATTGAGATTAGAGTGTGCAAAACCAATCCACTAGTGTTAATTGCTAGATTTGTTGAGTGATTTGGTTAGAGCCTCAATCCTTTGAGTGTTTGAGCTTGTTTATTTGAGTTAGGCCAATCCACCTTGAGAGTGATTGTAACAAGGTGATTTGGTTCGAATTTGTAGTCCCGTTCGTGTGGAATTGAACGGAGCGCGCCCATTTCGAGGTTGCGAAACTCCCGGAGACGTATGACTAAGGCTAGCACTTCCTAGCGGGTCGGAACTCCGTAATACATCGCGTGTCATTTCTTCTCTTCTCTTTTTACCTTTATTGAATTGTGATTTGCTTGTGCTTTGTTTGTGTTTTGTTAGAACAAGTTTGAATTGAACCAAATATTGACCATACCGGTTTAGAAATTCGTTTTTGTGCCTATTCACCCCCCTCTAGGCCTTAATTTAGGGACAACAATCTCTTATTATAATATGTAAGAAGATCAAATAAACAGCTTACCAAAAATCTCATCGTTCCTCAAACCTCACCTAAATTAATTTTCAGCCAAAAATACATTTATCTTTACAGATTTATAACTGACAACATATTTTATATTTATTTGTTAGTCAAATATCGAGCGAAGCTCGATTAACCCCCTAGTAAAGAATAAAGGTTAAATGATACCATGTTAGGTAAAGTCTATTAAGAGCCTCTAATGTTTGATGTTAGCATGCTTGCGAGCCATAGTTTATCAATTTGGTCAGTTTTATTAATTAATTTTGCTTATGTTGTAGTCACGTGCATATAGTTCAAATGACCAAATAAAATTTAATTAAGATAGGAGCATATAACTTCTTCCTGGGTGTCTAGTGCACGAAGGCAATTCCATGATATAACACAATAAATTAGGTTCAATTTCCTTTTCAATTGATAGTACCAGCACCTAAACTTTCGTTGCCAATATTAACTGTGATGATCCGTAAACTAAATAGGCATTTGTAAATTGAATTCGTTAGTGTGTTCCCTCCATTACTCTAATATTGTAAGCACCTTCTCTGGTACTAACAAGATATACACATACCTATCAGTACCATATCCCCTCCTTACCGTGCCAACACTTGGCTTTCCCGCCAAATTAGAACAATACAATCTCAATTGAGCATATAACCGTACTCTCCTTACCGTCATGGCACTAACGAAGTCAGTATGCGTGATAATAGTAACGACAATCGCCAGAAAACGCCAAAATGAAAGTATAGGTACTTAATTGAATTTTAATCTTTATCGTCACACAAAGCTTTCCGTCTCCTGACCAAACGAAGATGACGCGACGAATACGAAGGCCACCAACGTGTTCTTCTCCTTCTCACGACGCCGTAGGACCCTCCCTCGTCGATCGTAGTGGTCGGAATCACTATTGGGTCTATACCCGATTATCTATCGGAACTGTTAACAAAGAATAAAACCCGTCTTCTTCGATAGCGCTAAAACTTATTTTGATTCGCTGTGACCAGAGGAGTCGTGATAACCATGACAACGCCTTGCAATAACGAAGTGAATTTTAGAATAAATAGATTAACACAGCCCAAAAAAAAAAATCAGCTAAGCCCAAGCTCGTGGAGAAGCCCATTGTCGAATCTATGATACGAACCAATAGTAATTTTCTAAATAAAGTAGAAATTTCAGAAATCATTGAATATAACAAGGAACTCGGAATAGCACAAACAATATATATATATATATAAAATCCTAAAAATCTAAATCCTAAAAATCAAAATAAACCGATTTCACTGATACTTTGATATGAAATTATGTCAAAGTATTGACCTTTTGTATTTTTGAAATATTTTCACTATAATAAATGGATTTTATAAATCTTAGAAAATTAGTGAACTCATTTATAAAATTTCTGAAACTAAAACTAAGTATTTTGAGATAAACATTTCAAATATGATATTTTCAAAAGCTAAGTATTCTCGATTACAAATATTTTCAAAAGGACAAATAATTTCAAGAACGATATCTTCTAAAGTCTAATATATTCAAGGTTAAGTATTTTCGAACTAAAAAACAAAAGAAATTTATAAAAGTCAAAAGCGCAAAAAGTCAAAATGAATAAAAAATTATCAATATCCAAAATGAAACCTCAGAAAATTAAAAGTTAAAATACGAAACCCAAAGTCAAAGCCAAAACATCTTCGTTTGAGGAAAAGTCCCTCGCTGGGGTTGAGATCGACCTCAGATGACTTAAATTATCAAGTGGCCTTCAAACGACTCCACATGAAGAGCTCTGCTTCTCAAACGAAAACCAGCCCTTAAGCCAAAAGTCTTTAGAAATTTGAAGGTCCTTAATTGGGTCCCGTCTACTAGGTTTGGTACCATCAATTAATGCCTCTTTAAGACAAGTAATAGCACTCCATAAATCCATTTTCCTAGCCCATTACATCAATACCCTTTACGTCCCTTAATCAGAGGTTCTCGTAGGCAACTACGAGGTAATTAACAAAAGGGGCTTGCGCCTATTGGAAAGAAAGGACCCGCTAAATTAAGAAACTTCTTTAAGTAGCGACTCTTTATAGGGTTCTCTTGTGTTGAGAGATACCCGTCATAGAGATCGAAACCTTAAGGGAGGTGAATCTAAGGCTATGTTCCCATTGTTCTTCGAGGAATTCTTTCGAGGGGAATAATGACGAAAAAGCCGCAACAATATCATCTTGCTACTGGTTATCTTATTGATAATTCTTTCCATATACTAAATGATTTAGTCTAAATCTCACTTTATGTCGTTGGATAGAATAAGAATGACATTAATTATAAAATCAAAATTTGGGATAGGCCCACAATATATTCCTTTTTCTCATTTAAGCATATCATTCTCTCTAAAGGAGACATACCATGATTAACATCATTTCCTTCAATAAGTTATTCAATAATCAATCAAAGATGTAATTAAATATATTTCTGCCAATAAAACGAATTATGTGAATATTTGATAGACAAATCTTTATTTGATACTGATAATTTCCTTGTACTCAAGATTAAAATTAGAAAAAAAAAATAACTCTTCTAATCATCTTTACTACTTATAAAAGCATCCTACAAAGGTTGTAAGAAAAGTCAGACAAAGGTTGTATTGTACCCTTAACATCAGATGTGGATCATTGATTTTTTTGATCTAATAAGATCTGTGGTCTGGATTTGTATATCAGATAAAAGGAGAGCCATTTATCTGAAACTGGCTGGGCGGTGGGATCGTTCTTAAGCGAACTTTCGAAGCTATTCGCGCGAGTTCGAGTCTTCGCTTGTACATATTATTTCTCATTTTTGTTCTCTTATTTTGCGCCTCTTATTTTCGAGCCGCTCCCCCTTATCTTTCTTTTTTTAGTTTCGCTCATTATGTATTCTCTAACCCTAGCGCCGCATGATCCATCGCCGCTGGCTCCCTCCCCTCCCTCTCTCCTTCCCCCTCTAACAACTTTGGAATATGAGTAGCGTCGCTCCCTGATGTTCGTTCCACCTTTTTTTCTCTCTCGTGAAACCGTCCCTCCTCATCTCTTCGCCATCTCCGCCCCTCCCTCACCTTGCTCCATGCGTCCTCTTCACTCCTTCCGAGAGTCCATCAAGTCAGCATCTCTCGAGGTACGATCCAACCAGGACAACGCCGCCGGCTCCAAGCTCCCCCACTTTGAGCTCTTCCACGCCTCTGACGGGTCCTCTGCCGGCCTTGCCCGCGATGACCAGAAGATCCAGGCCTGCCGAGCCAACCACCTCAAGGCCATCGAGCTCCTCATCGACCTCGCCTCCCTCCAGACCTCCTCCTTCACTCTCGACGAGGCCATCAAAACCATTAACCGCAGGTAACTAGGTCATTCTATAATCTCAGGATGGTTTGTACCAGAAGGAACAATAGATTTGTATCTTCATCTCCTAAAAGAAGAATACATAAGGAGAGTTATGTTGGAAGAGTTATTGGAGTGAAATTATTCAATAATAGCTCACTGAATGACCAATTTAAGCAAGTCGAACAATCATACTCACTGCTTTTTTAAATACCTTTCCTTTTTCGCAAAATTGACTTATAATTAAGGGTATTATTAACAGCATAACTTTTTTTGGCAAAATGGTATGTTACTGATATATACAGTAACAGCAAAGACCAAACTGCTCAATTTGAAATTCTTGGTCTTACCAGAGTCAGTAGTTGGGAACTTGGGTTCAGCTTGCGAGCAGGTCCATTTTGTGTTTATTGAACAAGTTACACTTTATTTATGTAAGTTTGGTTCAAATGCTGTTAATTTCCCCATTGATGTCTCTAGGGTTCAGCTGTTAATTTCCCCATTTACACAGAGTCTGGCATTATCCGCAAATTCATCCTTTTTTCTGTTTAGTTGATTTTTAATTAATTTTGTGTTTTTTCCTCTCTATCGTAGATGCTGATACGGATATAGAGGATTATGGATTTCATTACTCCAATGAAGAACCTGAAGAGCAGGATGTTGATTTTAAGAATCAATACTACAACATGAAAGGTTTTCTATCTATTTTCTCTAAAAATTTTTGTCTTTTTTTTATCATTATTCTGACGATTCCCAGCTTATGGTTGCAAATACCTCAATTAAAACGGTTTAATGAGGTGTGGGTTTGAGGGCTTATTTGTAAAGTTACCCATTCAGTTGTGCAAGTTATCATTGATTTATATTTACAGATTCAAGTCTCTTAATTGTTTATGAATTTGTAAGCCTCAATTGTTTATAGACATGAGAGCATAGTGAGATCATTGATTTTTTATGCATGCATCTGTATAAATTGAAATCAAATCTTTTTATGCTGCTCATTTTGCTTTTCCTCATTTCTTTTTGTCTTGGAGTGAGCGAAGCCTTAGTGTACGAGCTTCATTTCAAAATCAGATCTCGGCAGTCTCCATGTTTACTTCTTCCTTCTTTTTTGCTTTACATTATTTTGTTGAAGTTTCTAAATGTTTTCTATATCAAGGTAAGACCTAATTTGGCATGTATGAAATTGCAGGTCTGACAAACCTGAAAGAAATTGCTAATGTCGTATTGTAAGTTCACTGATGTTGGGGTTTCTCATTTGAAAGGTATGTGGAAGGAAAAGTACTAAAGCAAAAGGGGAGGTTTTTTCAGTTTGAATCCTAATTTCTATCTTACCTAATTTCAATTTAAAATACTGAATCAAAGGTTCTTAAATTGATTATTTTTTTAGAACTATATTTTAGGTGGCTGATTTCGACCTGTCAAAAATGAAAGACACGACAATGGTCTTAGGTGGTATGAGGGGAACACTTCCATGGATGGCACCAGAACAGCTTAGCATGAGCAACAATAAAGTTTCAGAGAAAGGTGATTTCAAATTCCCTTCTCATTAGACAATTTCTTTCTTATTGTTTGAGGTTTTACAAAAACATTTGAAATTTTTTCCTGTGTAGATTGATATGTGTTCCTTTGGAATTGTGATGTGGGAAATTCTCACAGGCAAGGAATTAATTTATAGGTATGAAAATTATATACCTTAAACGATATTAAAAGAACAAAGTTACTGCAAAGTATATTAATTTCTGATAATGACGATTGTAATTTGTCCCTGCCTGTCTCTCTCATTTGGAGCTTTCTGTAACCTAGCGAGGTATAGTGTTTTCACGCATAAGACTGACGACGGCGCTCATTTCTCTCGAAAACCATACAAGTTAAACATGATTCATGGAGTTAACTATTAATTGCAAGTTTAACCATACAATGTCTTTAAATAACCCCTAAGGAAATAAATATGATGATGTGCATCATACTATTCTGTTCGATTTCCAGACACTAATTCATCTTATTTGCTAACTTCAGGTGCTCTGAAGATATCAAGGTGTTACTCGAATTTAAGTTTGTTGAAATTAACATAAAGTTATTGTTAAAGATTTTGTTTCTGGGGGACAACTGTAGTTTGTATATAAGGAAGACTTAGTGTACACAAGCATAGTATACAATTTTGACTTTACTATGAGCGTAGATGAAGTACAAATAGATGATTTTAAATAATTCTCCGAGTTTGTGTTAATAATAGAATAAATATGGTAAGCATATTTCAAGATTGAAACAGTACTATAGTTTATATTCAGCTATATTATTGGAATTTTGATTTTATTCTAGATACTTGTGTCTATGTGTTTCTGCATCCATGACCATTTAATAAACATCTTTGTTGTGATTAACTAATGTTTGGAGCTATACAAGTAGTACTTTAAGTTTCAATAAAAAAAAAAAGTTGTTTTGTAAAGATTTGCCCATACATTTGGATGGGCGTATATGCTAGTTATAAAATAAAATTCCGATGTACTCAGGGGCAGTGAAAGATCCAGGATTTGAAGTGGCCGGTTATAATATGTATTTTTTTTATACATTAAACTTGATATTCTTAAAAAATGATATCATATCATATCACTGTTGTCATACATTTAGATGAGAGCAAAACTGGGATTTTTTTTAATAATAAAGACCAATTCACGGTGTGAAATCAAAGGTTAGAAATCACTATATCAGTATATCACACCTTATGTTTGAGTGTTCTTAATAACCATAAAAAAAAAAGAATGTAAAGTTTCATATAATATGGGCTTGTGATGCTCTTAAGTCTTAACCAAAACATTGTACATATATTGACATGAAAGCTGAAACTGAAAGGATGCTTTGGCAATTTGAAAATTTTAGCAAAGATATAAATTTACCAATGTGGTGAGTTTCCTTTAGACCTGTGAAAAGTTGAGGCCCAATAAATAGAAACCAAAACTAATTAATTTGGTCAAAGGGGAAAAAAAAAAAAAAGAAACAAGCGCATGTGATAATGAATGATATTGTGATATTAAAAAATTAGCAGATCTCAATTACCATTAGTCAGTTTGAAGGAATCAAATCAAATGAAATGAAGGCAGTGAAGAATGAACAATAGCATGAAAGCATATATCTTAATATCTTTTAAACGATTCATTCGTTACCTTCGCATCACTGGATCCAGAGAGAGAGAGAGAGTTGCAAACTTGAGGGAAATCAATCAATCAATCAATCCATCCATGGATTCAACGGGGCGCATCTCCGTCTCAGTTTTCGTGTTCGCGCTTCTCTCTTTCTTTCCTTTTAACGCCGTTGCCAGAGGTGGCGACCGGATCTCCTTCCTCTCAGGTCTCTTGCTCAGAATTCTGATAAACTAAATTGAAGCAAATGCCCATCTCAAATGTTAGACATATTATTGTTACAAAAGCTCAAGAATTACAACTCACTAACAATTTTTCTTGTCAGTATCCAAGCAAAGTATAAATTCAATCTCATGAGTTATGAATTGAGTACACATATAATTCTGACAGTTTTGAATTGTACCAATCACTTCATTTTTCTGAGTATTGTTTACCTATTCATAATCTAGGCCCAATGAATCGCAGCAAAGGTTTCCTAACGAGACATCTTTTCGAAGCAAAAGAACCTCCACTTAGGTATGCTGTTGCTGTCAAATAGACTTCATTTGTATTTTCCTCCCATGTATTATTATAGTCTGTTTCATATGAACTCTACAATTAGATTTGATGGATTCTGAATTTAATTCTCGATCAGCAATTAATTAGAGTCACAAAACAAATATAAATAAAGCCAAGAAGAACATAATCTTGACTGTTATCTGACTCTGGAATGTGTTTTCTGATGCTATCAGACCTTAATCACATTATTTGTTTACTTTATTTTCTTTAGGGAAGAAATTACTCAGGGGTATATGAGTAATTTTGAGATGGAAAAGTCCATAAAGGAGTTTGGAAAGAGATGTGCTAACATATCATATGTATACAGGTACATTAAAATCAGAGCACTATTCAGCAATCTATTTTAATCAAGTAAAGAAAGCTCGCATGTTCCACATCCTCTAATTTGTGCTTATTTTGGGGATTGAATGCATGACCTATTGCAAGTAGCCTAGTAACCTTAATATGCTAAGCCATTTGTACTTTATTAACATGTTTTAACTGAACTGAAATACAAATTTACTGTATTTACCATCCCAGACTGGTCACGTCTGGTATTGGTAGACAGTAAATGATTTGTGGGCCCATACATTTAGATCCATCCAACAGTTTTCCCACCACATTTCTGCTGACTTTTTATTGTTTCAGTATGATTAATTATTTGTTCCTTATTTATTTATTCTTTTACGGTTTTACCTCTTCGAGGGATTATATAATTAACTTCTTTCAGCATAGGAGAGAGCGTGCAAGGATTTCCACTGGTATGCACATCTAAATAACCAACCATATTTTAAAAGGATGCAAATTTACTTTTTTTTGGGGTTATCCTCTTAACATTTAATTATTTATGTAGTGGGTGATTGAGATCTCTGACAAACCGGGAAAGAAAGAACCAGAGCCTTCATTTAAAGTTAGTGTTGCTTCTCTCTCAACCTATATTTAAATTCTTATTTGTGAATTTCATTCAAGTAACAGTCTGGTGTGGTACAAGTTTTTCTAATTATCCTTTTTATCACCTGTTACATTTTGTGTTCACTGATATTATTATATGTGTCTATCATGATTGGTTAAGCACATGATGGAAAACTAGAAGTACTTTGTAATGTTTTCATTTACCAATTTATAACAGTATATTGGAAATGTGCATGGTGACGAACCAGTTGGGAGAGAGCTACTTATGCGCTTAGCTAACTGGCTGTGTGATAATTACATGAAAGACCCCTTGGTAATTACTCTAGAACTTTGTTATCTGGTATCTTTTCTCTAAATGTTTGAATATCAACTTTACAGACTAGTTTCTGAAAAATGACTTGGTCTTCCTTTCCGGCATTGTCTTTAACCTAATGTGAAGAAACAAGTCAAAATGCAAAATTAGACTACCTGTCAATTAATTAGCTTTATCCATTTCCTTTTGTTGTATTTTGTAGAACTATCTTTTCTCCAATTTTATTTTACAGGCAAACTTGATTGTAGAAAAGGTTCACCTTCACCTCCTTCCCTCAATGAACCCTGATGGATTTGCTCTCCGAAGGCGTGGCAATGCAAATAATGTTGACCTAAACAGAGATTTTCCTGACCAAGTATTTCAACTGGTTTTTGCTTTTATATTACTCCTATTCTCTTGTTCAGTTGTTTGGCATCTGCTAATTGAACTATTAATGTGGCTATTTTTCAAAGTTCTTCCCTATTAATGATGTGGAGAGCATGAGGCAACCTGAAACAATAGCTATTATGAATTGGCTAAAAAAAGAGCATTTCACAGCATCTGCAAGCTTACACGGGGTACTCTTTAGGAATATCAATTGTTCAATTTATTTAATTATTTAATTATTTTCAAGAGTAAAATGGATATGAAATACCTATAAAACTGAATATAGTTATCCTTATTTCCTTAGGTATTTCAGATATTTATATTATTAGTTCAGCGCTGAATGGAATTGTTTAATTAGTCCTTCGTGATGCATTGAAAATTCGTATTTTGTAGGGGGCGCTTGTTGCAAATTATCCATGGGATGGATCACAAGATAAAAGGTAACTAGTGTGGTAATTTTTGTTCTCTCCCTTTATATCATTTGTGCTCATTAGTTTTTCTAATCTATTTTTTTTGGGTTTTATAGGAATAAATATTATGCATGCCCTGATGATGCAGCTTTTCAGTTCATGGCGACGGTATACAGTCGATCACACTATAATATGTCTTTAAGTAAAGAATTTCCTGGAGGCATCATCAATGGGGCATTTTGGTAGTTTTATTATATATTTGGATATAAAAGATGCAATCAAGTAATTAAATTTTGGATATATGAAGTCTCATCACTTATTACTTTTGGTTACTGGCAGGTACCCTATATATGGTGGTATGCAAGACTGGAACTACATACATGGAGGCTGTTTTGAGATAACACTTGAAATAAGTGACATCAAATGGCCTAAAGCTAAGGAGGTTATTGCCACAGAGATATTTTTGTCATTAATTTTATTTTTATTCTGTTTTCTAATGTAATGTAATGTCTTTTTAAATTTATAGCTAGATGTGTTATGGGAACACAATAGAATGAGCATGTTGACTCTCATTGCTAGTCTTGTGAAGGTAAATTTACATGGTTTTGTCTTTATATTGTTTGCCATTGTTTCTACTTTTGAATAAAATACTTGTAAAAGGCCTCTGCCTTCTTTATTATTAACTTGTTAAGATCCTTGTAAAAGTTTGGATTGGTTTCAACTTGTTACATCTGCCTAAGTATGGAAGTCTTCTTTGCAACTTAGAAAAATGTAGTGTTCTTTGTGGAAATTCTCTTTCTGAGTTTCAATTCTAATATTTCTTCAGGCTGGAGTTCATGGAAGGGTATTTTCTGGAGAAACAGGCTTTCCTTTACCAGCTTCTGTGATTGTGGAGGGAATCAATTACACGGTTAATTTAATATTAATACTTAATAAAAAAAATATTTTTCTTATGCAGTTGTCAATTTTCCCCTAATTCAGCCACAAAAAATGTCACACAAATTAAATCAAACATGAAAGATAACTTTGTCCAGCCTGCCTAGCAAGCACTTAGCAAATATGTTAGAGAATACTAAATTTTACTGTGTCATGGTAATTTCAGGTTAGAGCTAGCAGCATATATGGAGACTATCATCGCATTCTTGCCCCCAGGGGTAGTTATAAAGGTACAGAAACAACATAGTAGTACCCTTATAAATTAATATTGATGTAATAATAATCTTGGCACCCAACTATGACTATTTCTAACTGTTTAAGAATAAGCACTAAAGTTTAGTGAGGCCCTATAATATATAAGTTCTCTTTCATACTAGTGCAAAGAGGTGATGTCTCAAATGTCCATGTAGTTTAGGGGTATGTGTCATGTACACCACTATGCTGATGTTTCTAAATGCCTGAATTGCCTTTTTCTTTTTCCTTTCATACATATAGAGTTTTGCTACTCTTAGATCTTGTTCAAAATGACCGATCCAAACTGTCCAATACAATCTCCCTATTGAAATCTCCACGTAGACCAAATTTTATATTTTTTTGAAAATTTTAAGTTTTTTTTTTTGGATTTTTTAAAAACTGCTGTTTTTGAATGGTTTAGAACTAATTAGATTAACGATTTTCGAAAATTTCATAAAAATACTTAAAAATTTCGAAAAAAATATAAAATTTGGTCAGCATGGAGATTTCAATAGGGAGATCGTATTAGACGATTTGGATCGGTCATTTTGAACCAGATCTAGGAGTTTTGATCGCGACTCACATACCCTTGGTGAGTAGCAAAACTCTCTCTCTCTCTATATATATATAGGATCTTAGGAAGATAAAACAGTGAAAATCAGAACAGTAGGTTCTGCAATTTTTGAGCAAAATTGGGGGAATGGGAATATATACATTTGTGTTTTCCAGGGGCGCAATATTTTTTCCCACGTTATTGTAGGATTATGCATCATATGTCAGCAATTTAGGAAAAAAAATATCATGTAAAATTTTGAGCATTTGCAGGCATACATATCAAATTGGCTGTGAGCAGTAATTTCTTTGTTGAACCTTTTATTTTCTCTGTAGTAATTGCATCCATGCCTGGTTACCAAACAAAATCTACGCAAATACAGATAGGTGATGAAGGTGTAAACCTGGACTTCATTCTGAACCCAGAAGAAAGCATCAATAAAGAAGCAAAACCTAAAAAAGGTTGCGATTGTAATTGCAACTGCAATTGTGAAGGCATAGGAAATACAAAGTTGCTTCAGTTCTTTAAGAGAATTCACATGGAGTTGTATATTTTTGCTTTTCTTATTCTTTTGTTTCTTTGTTTCTTGTTCAAGAGGAAATCTATATTGAAGTTTTCTAGACATAACAGGCAATATATTGGGGGTAAACGGTCAACTGTTGTGTAATTTAAAGCAAAGATCAGGTGTTAGATGATAGAAAAGTTATGATTTGAAAATCTTTTATCTTGTATACGAGAGACAAAACAGCTTTCTCAATATTCATGTAGTTAAATTTGTACAATTTATTTTACCTTCTCTTTCCCGTCATATTAAAGCAAAAGAGTAGTCATGCGCAAATTATGAAGCGTATAATTGACAAGTATACGGTAGCATAGTTTCAAGTCTAGTTAATATAGTTTCAAGATTTACTAGACTTGACTTTCCTGTTAAAATGTTGAAATTAAACGTTGCACAAAGATACTAAAAGGGAACAAACTGATGATGTACAATTACAGAGTATGAACTATAATGAGAATGTAGATTTCCAGAAGATTTTAAAGAACGAACTGTGGATTATCACTTGGGGTCCGTTTGGTTAGGAATAATAGAAATAGCCTCTTCCTAGATAGAAATTTATTTCTAATCATCCAAATTCTTCATAAAATTACACACTTCCCAATATTTCCGTCTAGAAATAAGCTATTCCTCTTATTCCTAAGCGATCCAAACCGCCCGAAGAATTTTCCATTGGTCTAGTAGCTCAGGTGGTAAGAGCACTTGGCTCTCTTCTAAGAGGTCCAGGGTTCAAGCCCGCATGCTTGCGATAGGCTTGGCGAGCCAGCGTAAAACCTCAGCCATATATACAAAAAATGACCAGGGTCGGGGGTGTCATTTCTAGCCTACCCCAACTTGTTTGGGATAAAAGGCTTAGACTTTTTATCACAGATCGCGTGGAAAGTCGTTTATAATGTTTTCACATGAAGCATGTAGTGACTCAGCAAACTTCCGTATTGTGCATTTCAACTATATGATTTTGGTGTAAGATTACAGTAATTGATCCAACTTAATGAATATTTGTATAAAGAAGTTAATTATATTAATAGTATTCTGATCAGATTTGAACAGACGAGGAATTTGAAAAATTTTATTAGTAAAATTCTTCAACCAGAAAATTAGGGGGGGGGGGGGAGGAAAAGCATATGTAATTGGGCTATTGTTAATACATTTGTATTTTCACTGAAATGCAAATGACTGACATTTTTTTTTCTTTTTTATGTCTAGATTGTATGCTTAAATTGTTTAGGTTACCTACATGTTTTTCTATTTTTTATTTTTTTGAAGAGTAAGTTCTACTATTACAATTTTTACCATTTTAGTTGAAAATATGGTCCTATTTGAAATGTATTTAGATTTTTATGCCATTATTTTTGAACAAAATTAGAGATACGCCACTCAAATTAGAGAAATATCACTCTAACTTTTTAAAAATATCCAAAATACCCTCTCATATTAAGAAGTGAAAAAATAAAATTAATGACATGAATTGAATTTGAAATTTTAAAGTTTGAAATTTTAGATTTACAAATTTTCAATTTTCGAATTTTGGATTTACAAAATTTTAAAATTTCGAACATTCAAAATTTTAATAATTGAAGAATTTAAAAATTGAAAAAAATTGAATTTAAAATATTAAAATTTTAACTTTTGAAATTTTAAATTTATCTTTTGTTGATGGTGTAAAATCACTTATTTAGTTAACGGTGACATATTTCTAATTTTATTATCTTATAATGACATATTTAAAAGGCTACAATGGTCAAATTAAAAATCCGGTGGCATAAATCTAAGTTTATCATTTAGTGATGGCATAAAAATAATATGTCATTTAGTAGTGGTATTTGTTTAATTTCTAATTTTTCAGTGGCATAAACCTAATTAACTCTTTTTATTTGTTTTTTTTTTTATTATTATTATTATTATTATTATTATTATTATTATTATTATTATTATTGCTATTGTTGCCACATCGGGGGCAGGTACCAAATGTAGTCGATAATATTATGTTGAAGGAAGCAGAAGATATGCTGGGGAAAATAAATACAAAATGCAGCAACAGGTGCGAGATATTGTGTCATCTAATTATAATTTTTTTTGGGCAACATTTAAGGTACTAGAATAAAAAAAAACTTAAAAAGAGGAAGTTAATTGTTTTAAACCTTAATTTTAATTTTTGTAACTATAACTTTTAATTTTTTTAACCATAAAAGAAACAAAATGAAAATGCAACAAAGCATTTTGTAGTTCTGAAAAAAGGAAAAAAAAACAAAAAGTGCAATTTAATACAAAAATTTCGAGATAATTGACTAATGATTCCTAATAAATTAACAGACCAGCTTATATAAGTATGACTAATAAAGCATCACTCTTCGTTTTGTCATCTATTTTGCTTTCTTATCACACAGAGCAGAAGTCCCAAAATGTTTTCAAAATCTTTGATAAATGCAATACCATCTTAGAATACTAATTAAGCATCTAAAATACATTTAATATTTTTTGAGGTTGTGTTTAAATGTTTTTGAAACAATATTGTTTATTTTAAAGTTTAATTTCAACCTATGATCTCCAATAAGCAGTTTACATCTCGCAAAAAATCTGTGGATGCCAATCTCCAGGATGTTGACCTGTGGCAGGGAACTGAATAAAACACATGAAAAATGGCGCTAAAAAACATCATGATTAACAATCAATTAATTACTTTTACAACTTTACAGGTATTTCATGAAAGGAAAAGATCGTAACATGATTACTAAATCATTCAAAATTAATATGAATCCTTACAACCAAATGCCTGACAAAATTTACTTACGGAATTCAAATTAAAAAGTTGGAAAAACTTAATGAAAACATTAATTCTACTTTATGGGAAATCTGAGGAATCGATGTACCCAGCAATTAGACCAGATTTGACGGAATCGAAACAAGATGGATATGATACGAGTAATAAATCAAGATGACATCCTAGATTATCTTTTATTATTTTATGTGGGTGGCATAAAGCAGAACAGATATGCAACTTTAATTTCCTTTACAAAATAATATCAGAAATATATATGATCTCGGGTATAATATTTACACTGCACGTATACGGCTACAAAGAAATAGTATGCTGTTTTTTCTTTTGTCATTAAGTCAGAAATGAGCTAAAGGAAAAAAAAAATTATTGTTAAAAGGCATTACCTAAGAATAAAATTTATATCATTATAAAACTTGATTAATTAATATTGATTTGTATTAAAGAAAAGATTCTTTACTCTCACTCTTCAATTACCCTAACTTTTTCAAAATTTTCAAACGCCAATGTTTTCAAATTTTTTTTTCATATTTTATGATGATCTTTTTGTTGCTTCATAATTTTGGCTCTATTAGTTAAGTTCTAAAATGAAATTATTATCAGATAATTATAGTGATGGAGCATTAAGATAAACGTAAAACAGGTAATATATACTAGCAAGTAGCAAACTAAAATGAACAAAATTGATGCCTAAAAGCCAATGATGCACAAAACGAATTACAAAACAATTATACGAAACAAATTAAGTTGGAATAATGATATTTCCAAAGCTAAAAATTAACGGCATTATATGGGAGTAGGACTAACAGTTTCGGACTTTTAATGCCAACGAGGCAAAACAAATACAGCAGAAAAAGAAAATCAGTAATGTCATTAATTCCAAAAGAAACCTTGAATATTGGCAGCTTTTAAAACCAAAATTCTTTATATTTTATTTTAGTATTAATTTTGTTTGATTCGTGCATCTGTCAACAGCAAAATAACCTCCCCATGGTCCATGGATCTCTTGCCACCTTTGCGCATGCACAGCATATAAATACCCCCTGTGGCCTCTGCTATCCTCGCACCACTCCAAACCTCTTAAACCCTATACACCTCTCTCCTTACTCAACAAACATGGCACTCCAATCTTCCTGTACCGATTCAAGTTGGTGGGTTTTTACTCTACCCGCTTTTCTCGGCAGTGAAGTCCTTGGCGACCACTCCCTTCTCGTGATTTCTCTCTTTGTCGCCTCCATTTCAGCTGTCCTGCTTGCATGGGCTCTCTCGTCTGGTGGTCCTGCGTGGGCCAATGGTCGCTCAAATAGAGGCCCCACCCAGATTCCTGGGCCACGTGGCATTCCTCTATTTGGTAGTATTTTCTCCCTCGCTCGGGGCTTGCCACACCGTACCTTAGCAAAACTATCTCAGTCCAACGGAGCAACTCAACTCATGGCTTTCTCCATCGGTTCAACACCAGCTGTTGTGTCCTCTGAGCCAGGAGTCGCAAAAGAGATCCTGACACATCCCAATTTTGCTGACCGGCCGTTGAAGCGTTCGGCACGTGAACTGATGTTTGCCCGAGCCATTGGGTTTGCACCCAGTGGAACATACTGGCGCATGCTCAGGCGTATTGCTTCAACACACCTCTTTGCACCCCGCCGCATTGCTGCTCATGAACCCGGCAGGCAGTTTGACTGCAGCACCATGCTTGCTGGAATAGAATCTGAAATGACAAGTACTGGTTCAGTCAAGCTGCGGTATCACTTGCAAGGTGCAGCCTTGAACAACATTATGGGCAGTGTTTTTGGTAAGCGGTACAATCTATCAGAAGAGAATGCTGATGCTGAGGTGTTGAAGGAGATGGTCCGTGAAGGATTTGCTTTGCTAGGGGCCTTTAACTGGTCAGATCACCTCTCCTGGCTTCCAAAAATGTTCGACCCTTCACGGGTTGAGAAAAGGTGCGCTGATCTAGTGCCACGAGTCAGGAAACTTGTTTCTGAAATCATTGATGAGCACAGGAAGTCCCTCAAAGGATCTGAGAGGCAGTTAGGCGACAATGGTGATTTTGTAGATGTGTTGCTATCCCTTGAAGGGGAGGAGAAGCTCAGTGAAAATGATATGGTTGCAGTTCTTTGGGTATGATTCATCTATATATACTATGTTATCTCATTTTCCGTAAATTCATTGCCTTTACTTACGTTATATGAATGATATTATGAAAGATTGTTTTTATGTTGGCTAAATTCTATTAATTGCTTGGAATTTTCAATTTTCTTGTACATGTAAATTGTAATGATGGAAAACCAAAGCTTATTTTAGCTAAAACCCCTTGAAACCTCAATTGTATAATGAAGAATACATTAAACCTAAAACATCAATTCAAAATTTTACTAGAAGGTAAAAAAGTGAAAAACTTCTCAAGCCTGTTTAGGATTTAATTAATGGAATTATCCTGAAACAGAAAGAACGTAGAATTTTTACTTTCTTACTTTCTGTTCTGTTTTATATATGAGAATTGAGAACCTTTCGTGCTTGCACTGATTCAACTTCAAGCAATGAACACTGCAAGGGTCTTATTATAGGTTCACATTTAATAACTATTTATTTGTTTTCCAATAGTACTCTAATTGCATGATTTCAATATGTAGGAGATGATCTTTCGTGGGACTGATACAACTGCACTTCTGACAGAGTGGGCCATGGCTGAGCTAATCCTCCACCCGACAGTTCAGTCCAAGCTCAGAGCTGAGATAGGCTCTGTTGTGGGTTCTGCTGGTAGCATCGGCGATGCTGATGTAGCAAAAATGCCCTACCTCCAAGCGGTGGTCAAAGAAACTCTCCGTGTACATCCCCCAGGACCACTTCTCTCCTGGGCCCGCCTTTCGACTGATGATATTCAGCTCAGCAATGGCATGGTAGTGCCAGCTGGTACAACTGCCATGGTCAACATGTGGGCTATCACCCATGACTCTTCTATCTGGACGAACCCAGACAAGTTCGACCCGACCCGTTTCATGGTGTCTGAAGGAGGTGTTGACATGGACGTCCGGGGTGGGGATCTCAAACTTGCACCATTTGGTGCGGGCCGACGTGTCTGTCCTGGTAAAAACCTCGGCCTGGTCACTGTCAGTCTCTGGATTGCTAGGCTTGTACAAAGTTTTGAGTGGGGCCCGGTGGACAGTGATCCCGTTGATCTGTCTGAGGTGCTGAAACTGTCTTTGGAAATGAAGAAACCTCTCACTGCTGTCGCCATTGCCAGGAACTGCGTCTAGCAGTTTGCCAGTTTCTATGGTTTCATGGTGTCATTGTCAACACCGGTTGTTAGTAGTGCAATTTAGTTTTAAATAACGTGGAATAAGGGTGTGTATGTCATAGAGAGGCTCCAGTTTCATATCATCACTTACGGGGTTCTCTCTAGTTTGTATGTACGTACACAGCACAATAAGATAAATAAAATCAAAGTTATTTACCAAAGTTGCGTTGTAGTTTTGACGAGTTTTCTGATTCTCTTTGACCTGTTTCTCACTACATTTGGTGTTAATAGTACACTTGAATGAAGAAAGCTGGATATATAACCGTACATTTGAACGAAGCAATAGAAGTCGAGAAAAGTATATGATGCGAACCAAATGATTCTGTACACAAGATTTAAGGATCCACTGGTGATATGTTGTCCTACTTCTCAATTCCAGTTTCTGATATTTTTAAGAAAGTAAAAGGTTTGTATTGTTGCTTAATTTCTGATCTGAAACGAGCGTACTACAAGAACTATCTATAGGGTCCAGGTCCTTTTTCTGCTGTACCGTTGGTACAGATTTTTCATGAGTTAAAATGATGCACATGTAATGAACGACATATAAAATTAAAATCTCATCGCTATAGAATTTGATGTTAAGTCACAATATAATAATGTTTATCATAGCCAATCAGAGGTTTAAAGACACGATGCAATTATTAGCACCGTAACCCTAACCTAAATTTGTGTAATTATAGTTTACTGCCATCATGCAAATGTGTTGAAGTAATGTTGCAAATTCTACGTAGAAAAGAGTACTCGTATGTAATGGGAATAAATCTCTCATTCTTCGTTTCAGGGTAGGAAAATTGATGACTGTCTGGAATTTTATAACTTGTCAAATGTGTGAATTGAACTTAATTATTTCTCATATGCAGGTAAAGCCAAATAATTTAATGAACAGGAGCAACAAGAGGGAAAAATAAAGTTTTAAAAAATTGCATGCTCAATTTACATCATCCATTGGTTTCTGTGCTAGCTGCATCACAAAGTGCAATTATTTCTTCTGTAACCTTTTAGACTAAGTCATCCTACAATAGCAAAAAATATACATAAAAAGATGTTAATAGTTAATACCTACTTACATGCACAGGTTCAGCTTAAATGTACAAGTACAGCTATAGTGTCATATTAAATCGTGGGAGTAGTCAAATACATTTGAATATTCTAAAATAACTTGCAACAAAGATGCCTCATGCATTTGAATAATCTAAAATAAGTAAATAAGACAAAAAGAAGGTACATAAAAATTAATATGAAGCTGGTACAAAACAGAATTTTAATGTAAAATTTGTATAACTTTTCCAATTTATTGTCTTATGATAGGGAACAAATTACATCAAGTAATACCTGACAATTTTGGGTTCTTTGCAGTTATCATAAGCAACATGATGAATTGTTTAAAGATATTGTAAGCATTTTTAAGGCTAGCCAGATGACTACCGTTCAACCTGATCTCATAACTACTAGTTCATAGCTATAATCCACAATCGCTTATAATGCATTTTGAACAGTAAAACCAGCTGTCTTTTTGTTTTTTTTTTCTTAGATATCCGACAAAGCCCTACTTGGACTCTATTTATAATTTTGTAAAAGGATAATATTTTTTTGCTGATACTTCCGACGCTTCTGCCCTTTTATCCCTTACCATACTCGTCAACTCCTTTTCAAGTCCTTGGGGATACAGAAGTCATGAGTGACCAAATAAAAGACGTAGTTTAAATGCTTAGCGGACGCCTACAGATATCAGTAATACTAGAAACATGAGACAATTGTTATAAGCAGTAAAGCTCAGTAACAGAAAGCAGTTCTGTTATAGTTCTCTCTTTGGTGCATTCAAATCATGATCATTGTTTTGTCTTCATATTGTTTGCCATTGTTTCTACTTTTGAATAAAATACTTGTAAAAGGCCTCTGCCTTCTTTATTATTAACTTGTTAAGATTCTTGTAAAAGTTTGGATTGGTTTCAACTTGTTACATCAGCCTTCTTAGAAAAATGTATTGTTCTTTGTGGAAATTCTCTTTCTGAGTTCCAATTCCAATATTTCTTCAAGGCTGGAGTTCATGGAAGGGTTGTGGAGGGAAACAATTACACGGTTAATTTAATATTAATACTAAATCAAAAAAGTTATTTTTCTTATGTAGTTGTCAAATTTCCCCTAATTCAGCCACAAAAAAATGTCACACAAATTAAATTAAACATTAAAGATAACTTGGTCCAGCCTGCCTGACAAGCACTTAGCAAATATGTTAAAGCATACTAAATTTTACTGTCTCATGGTAATTTCAGGTTAGAGCTAGCAGCATATATAGAGACTTATCATCGCATTCTTGCCCCCAGGGGTAGTTATAAAGGTACAGAAATAACATAGTAGTACCCTTATAAATGAAATGGGAACCTAACTCCAGATCGCCACCTTACCTTTTCAACTTTGATTTTGAATTTGGAATTTTGAACGTGCGTCCCTTCGTCTCTATTCCTATTTAAACTATCAGATGGATCTGAACTCCGAAGAGATCGAGCCATACGGAGGAGGAGGTGAAGTTGGAGGAGAATACGAGATTGAGATTATTGTCGGACGACCCCGTGTATATTTCTCTCCGATTCTTGCTCCTCTCTTTTTCTCTTCGGTTTAGCCTCTTCTTCGCCTGGCACAACTGACTGATTTGGCGCATATATACCATGAGGTTGTTCGTTAAGCCCTGGTAAGAGATGGTAATTTCTGAATAAAAGGGTAATCTTTGTCCATTTGACACTATTTGGTGGAACGTGTATGCATCTTCAATACAATTTTTGCAAAAGTATTTATTTATTTATTTATTTGCACATTCATAGGGGAGATCAATTTAAACTACAAAAATTCGGGAATGTAAGAGGTTTAATTTATTTATAGTTTTTTGGTTTTTATCAAATTTGCTTGATTTGCACAAAATGATAACTAATAGAGATCCAAATTGTACATCTCCTCTCTTGTTGTACTTTTGTTCTATATTTGTAAGAGGTACACATGTACTTGCCCCCTTGAAAGGTCCTTATATTCTTTAAAGTATATATATTGAATTTTACTGCAAATAAATGAAAACTAGACAAAAATGGATCTCTTAATGGGACAAAAATGGTCATGTGTAGTAGTGTAGAGGCTGGTCATTAAGTGTGGAGTTTAATTTCTCGCTGAATGTCTGTAGAAAAACAATTCACTTTCTATTTTTTCTAGCATGTGCTTTGTTGGAGTTCAATTACAGACAATTCACTTTCTATTTTTTTTAGCATATGTGAGAGAAAAAGACAGGACATATAAACTTAATTGCGATCGCTTATCGATTTAGGTAACTAATCTCTGTCCCTATCCATGTCTTGTTTGATGATAGTTGTTCATAAATGAGAAAGTTTCTCTTATACTTTAGTTGTAAGAAACAATAAGATCCCTTGCTCCATCTTATTGTCCATTTTTCAATTTCTTTCTGAAGGTCTGTAAGAAACAATTCACTTTCTGTTTTTTTTAGCATATGATTTTTTTGGGTTCAATTACAGACAAAATAGAATGTAGGAGGATCTAAAAGATAATATATATATTACACATTGGATAGGATAACTAATTTCCCTCTAATCAATTAATCTTGCATTTTTCATATCAATTTTGATAGACAAGCTCGTAAAATTAGAGAAGAAATCTAATTTTTCCTAACCAATTAACTATCCATTCTCCATATTCATACATCAAATGAATTGAAAAATAGATTTTAAGCAAAGAGTATAAGAGATAGATTGTTACTAAATTCTGTTTATCATGTGTTAATGCCTAGGAGTAGAGCAAGTGTTGCTTTGAATTACTATCTTTTCAATCAATAGGTCTCAACTTATAAGGATGTCGTTTGCATCCAAGATGTGAATGATAATTTAATTATTTTTTCATTATTTTTTATTTTCTATGTTGAATGCTGATGTTTATCAATTTTGAAAATTGCAGTTGGTTACCCACAACGTACATAGTTGTGAATGCACCTTCACAGCGTGTGCCAAAGGCTTCTCATAATAAAGATTTTCAACTGATGATTTAGGTGCATAGGCATTTTGATGATTTTGAACTGTCTAATGCAAGCGATTATGAGGAAGATGATCTCTCACTTGAAGAGGTATGTTTCTAATCTAGGGTCTGATTGATTTTTCTTTTTTTATTATTTAATTTTTTATTATATTTTTGTTGGTCGTTGGTTATAGTATGTTGTTTTGGTTAATGAATGAACGATGGCACAGTTTTGTTGTGTTGTGATTATTTGGGATTTCTGTATAGATCTTGAAGGCCAGTGTTGGTGCCTGGTTTGTATTGGCTGGTACGAACCAGTACTGAATGAAACTCAATATTTGAATAGAAATATCATGTTCAGTAGCTTTTAGTAGTAATAAAGAAGCAAATTTAAGGGAGTAGTGACGAGCTGTTAATCAAGTATTAGCTTGTTAGTATGTTTGTTAACAATCACAAAATTACCCTTGTTCCTGGCTTAAAAATTGTCAATCTTCTTTGCTGCAATAAAATTATGTGATGTTGTTTGGGTCTGAATTCATGTACTATTAATCAAGCCATAACCTGAGTTAGGATGCTATTTTTCTTTGCTGGATGTAGCATGTCGAATTAGGCAGAGTTATAAGGGTTTATTCGCCAAGCCTTTCTTAATTTACAGTTTTATATTGATATTTGATCAAAACAGTCTCATCAGTAGAACAAGGTGTGAAATCTCCTTGTAGCTGCTGTAAGTTGGTCATCATAATAAAATTATATATGTACAAAACTCTAGGGGTTGTGTTGTAAAAGTGCCTTTAGTTAGTCTCTTCTTCTGTACCATAATTAAGCCAGATGGTAGCTACTGCCCACTGGATAGGAAACCCGCACTAGCGAAAAGGAATAGGATGACAAAGCTAAAAAAGGAAAAAAAGAGAGAAGTTTCACCATAATCTACTGCTAGCAAAAGAGATGAAATCAGTGGGTCCTTTTATAAAAATACCAAAGTCATATTGAGTGATGAGTGAAGGCCAGTAGGTAAATACTTTATAACTGTTGCATTTCACTTCCAACTTTACTGACTTTTCCTTCTTATGTTACAGGTTTACCTTTTTTTTAAAAAAAAATCAAGAATGTAATACTAAAATTTGTATGAGTTCGACTGCTAGACATGTGGTCTGTAGATAAAAATTGATGTTTTCTTGTATCATTTAGTGACTCACGAATGACATAGGTCATAAGCCCAACTTGGTTTTAGTACTTATTAAGTGAATCAGACAACTGCAGGGTGCAGTGGTTACCTTAGTAATTTAGTTCAATATTAATTGTGTACTACAATAATTAAATGAACTGTATGGACTTCACAGAGTATGGTAAGCAATTTTGAAATAGTGACCATAAGTTATTAAGCCTGTGGTATAAGAATAAAATTTAGGAACAAATAACAAAGTACAATAAGATTATCCTATTTTGTGAGCAGTTAAACCTCTTAATCGCCTCCTTCAACCAAATATCATGGGTGACCTTTCTCACAATAAGTCAAATTTATGAACTCAATCTCCTCGCTGTAATAGTACCATCCATAAATGCCGATACCTAAGGTTACCAATCCTATACCAAGCCGCATCAAACCCAGTGGCTACCCCATCAATTTGGGATGACGCGACACAAAAGCACTTCTCTCTCCCATTCTATGTACTCACAAGTAGGCCTGTCAAACGTGGTTAACGATCACGGAAATGGCCTCCATCGTTATCGTTATGTTTAACTAAACAGCTCATATTAATTTATCGTTAACCACTTCGTTTATGAAACGACACAAAAATAAACTGCGTTAATCGTTTCGTTTAAGTAAAACGACATAAACGATTTAACGTTTATGTTTGACAAGAACTATATAAATTTCAAATCTCACTATCAACCCAGATCCGAAGAGAGATTATAGTTTACAGAATAGAAATAGACATAAAAAAAAAATCTGTTTTAGGATGTCAAACTAATTAAATCATAATATATTAGTAGTGAAAAATACTTTGATCATATTCTAAGAAAATGGGGAAAAAATAGATGAACTAAAATTGTCAGAAAATGGAAAAAAATAGATGAGCTAAAATAGAAGTAGATTTCAAAAAGTGTACTAATTCCTTCTAATTTTGTCCAAGAATCAAAACTTTCTAGCCTCTTAATCAAGAATATTCAACAAATTCAAACTTCTTACATCGAAAATTGTCACAAAATAAATTTACACCTTGTCTCATTCTTAATAAATCGCCTCTCTGTAGTTTCCCAAATCGGAGCTGGAAACTGGATTTGCATCAGCGACCTTCCAAGCAACACCTTGATCTGAGATCTGCTCCAATTTGTGCCTTTGTTGATCCTTCAGTTCGGAAACCTCTCTCCATCCATACTCCGTCGTCGATGGTGGCGGAGGCGGAAGCACCCAGCGGAGAAGCGATCCAGACGGAGGAGTAGCCGAAGGTAGGGTTTCACCGTTGCTAAGGTTTGTAGAGAGGCCTGGTTTTTAAGTTTTTTTCTTTGTTTTCTTTTCTTTTTCTCGTGTAAAAGGAACGAGGATGGGATGTGGGTGAAAGAATGAAGACAGAGGAGAAGACTTGAGGGCTCCTCGTTTCCTCCGCCCTACCTCCACTATTTTAAACAATTTTAAAATTGTAGAATACTAAACGCGAAAACGGAATAACGAAAACGATACAGCTTATTTCGTTTACTGTTACGTATATGTATCTTACATGCCGGCTAATTTCGTATGCCGTTTCGTCTTGTTAACGAAATAAATTTCGGTTCCGTTATTCGTTCCGTTTCGACATAACGGAACGGCAAAACGTTAAAATGGGTTCCGTTGACACCCCTACTCACAAGATCCTAAAACGTACGTGTATATTAAAAACCTTCTGAACTTTAAGTTACAATCTCTTGGTTCTTCTTCACTACCTCCTATTTAAGATTGTACATGTTCCATTGGGTGGAAACATTGCAGAAAACAATATACCTATTGGGTACATACATGTACAGATGTATTCTAACAACCAATAGATATATTGGGTTTTTAACATTTCTTTTAACACGGCTTGTTTGTATATACACAAATTATATCCGATCCGGCAACTCATATTCACTACATTCTCTCAAAATTTAAAATTGCTAGAGGATGAAATTAAAACAATCATATTGATATGTTCTATTTCAGAGAATCTCTTTCATACGTACACGTTCAAAATTAAAACGAAGCAAATTTTTATTTGCTCACACAATATGAGACAGCTTATAAAATTTTGAGAGAGAAATTAAAAATCAAGAAATTAAGAAACAATTTTGATATGCAAATTCCGAAGGTTATTTCAATGTATAAAATCAAGAAATTAAGAAACCAAATAATGATAAGATACAAGTCAATGTTTTCATCTGCTTAGTTAACTAGCAATCACATATCACATATTAAAATCCTCCCACACATTGGGTGGGCAACTGTTAAATTGGGAATCAAGCCTCCCAATTTATTTTTAAATTAAATGTCGATAAAAGACCTCCATTCGGATTTCGAACCTGCGACCTCTCACTTGAGATGCATTGTTCTTTATCACTAACCAAGAAGTGGTTCTCACGTTTAACATAGTTTCAAGTCTAGTTAATATAGTTTCAAGATTTACTAGACTTGACTTTCCTGTTAAAATGTTGAAATTAAACGCTGCACAAAGATACTAAAAGGGAACAAACTGATGATGTAATTACAGAGTATGCACTATAATGAGATTGTAGATTTCCAGAAGATTTTAAAGAACGAACTGTGGATTATCACATGAAGCATGTAGTGACTTAGCAAACGTTTAATTTATCCAATTAATATAAATATTTTTTTCGCGTGGAAAGTTGTGTATTTCAACTATATGATTTTGGTGTAAGGTTACAGTAATTTATCCAATTAATACATATTTGTATAAAGTTAATTATATTAATAGTACTCTGATAAGACTTGAACAGACGAGGAATTTGAAACTTTTTATTAGAAAAAATATATTTCAACCAGAAAATTAAGGGGAAAAAAAGGGAAAAGCATATGTAATTGGGCTATTGTTAAAACATTTGTATTTTGACTGAAATACAAATGACTGACATTTTTTTTCTTTTTTATATCTAGATTGTAGGCTTAAATTGTTTATGTTACCTACATGTTTTTCTTTTTTTCTTTTTTTTTGAAAGTTCTACTATTACAATTTTTACCATTTTAGTTGAAAAGATGTCCTATTTGAAATGTATTTGGAACTTTTTAAAATTTGTTTTATTATTATATATATATATATATATATATATATATATATATATATATATTTTGCTATTGTTGCCACATCGGGGCGAGTAACAAATCTAGTCGTTAATATTATGTTGAAGGAAGCAGAAGATATGCTGGGGAAAAGAAATACAAAATGCAGAAATAGGTGCGAGATACTGTGTCATCTAATTTTAATTTTTTTTGTGCAACATTTTTTAAAGGTACTGGAATAAAGAAAAATCTTAAAAAGATGAAGTGAATTGTTTAAAACCTTAACTTTTAATTTTCTTGAACCATAAAAGAAACAAAATGGAAATGCAACAAAGCATTTTGTAGTTCTGAAAAAAGGAAAATAAAAATAAAAATGCAATTTAAGACCAAAATTTCAAGATAATTGACTAATGATTCCTAATAAATTAACAGACCAACTTATATGACTAATAAAGCATCACTCTTCGTTTTGTCATCTATTTTGCTTTCTTATCATACAGAGCAGAAGTCCCAAAATGTTTTAAAAATCTTTGATAAATTCAATACCATCTTAGAGTACTAATTAAGCATCTAAAACAAATTTAATATTTTTTGAGGTTGTGTTGAAATGTTTTTGAAAAAATATTGTTTATTTTAAAGTTTAATTTCGACCTATGATCTCCAATAAGCAGTTTACATCTCGCAAAAAATCTGTGAATGTCAATCTCCAGGAAATTGACCTGTGGCAGGGAACTGAATAAAACACATGAAAAATGGCGCTAAAAAACATCATGATTAACAATCAATTAATTACTTTTACAACTTTACAAGTATTTAATGAAAGGAAAAGATCGTAACATGATTACTAAATCATTCAAAATTAATATGAATCCTTACAACCAAATGCCTGACAAAATTTACTTACGTAATTCAAATTAAAAAGTTGGTAAAACTTAATTAAAACATTGATTCTACTTTATGGGAAATCTGAGGAATTGAAGTAACCAGCAATTAGACCAGATTTTACGGAATCGAAACAAGATATATAGACATCAGTAATAAATTAAGATGACATCCAAGATTATCTTTATTATTTTATGTGGGTGGCATAAAGCAGAACAAATATGCAACTTTAATTTCCTTTACAAAATAATATTAGAAATATATATGATCTCGGGTATAATATTTACACAGCACGAGATACGGTTACAAAGAAAGAGTATGCTGTTTTTTCTTTTGCATTAAGTCGGAATTGAGCTAAAGGGAAAAAATATTGTTAAAAGGCATTACCTACGAATAAACTTTATATCAATAAAAATTATAAATTAAACTTGATTAATTAATATTGATTTGTATTTAAGAAAAGATTCATTACTCCCACTCTTCAATTACCCTAACTTTTTCAAATTTTTCAAACGCCATTGTTTGCAAATTTTTTTTTTCATATTTTAAGATGAACTTTTTGTTGCTTCATAATTTTGGCTCTATTAGTTAAGTTCTAAAATGAAATTATTATCAGATAATTATAAGATCGAGCATTAAGATAAACGCAAACAACAGTTAATACTAGCAAGTAGCAAACTAAAATGAACAAAATTGATGCCTAAAAGCCAATGATGCACAAAACGAATTACAAAACAATTATACGAAACAAATTAAGTTGGAATAATGATATTTCCAAAGCTAAAAATTAACGGCATTATATGGGAGTAGGACTAACAGTTTCGGACTTTTAATGCCAACGAGGCAAAACAAATACAGCAGAAAAAGAAAATCAGTAATGTCATTAATTCCAAAAGAAACCTTGAATATTGGCAGCTTTTAAAACCAAAATTCTTTATATTTTATTTTAGTATTAATTTTGTTTGATTCGTGCATCTGTCAACAGCAAAATAACCTCCCCATGGTCCATGGATCTCTTGCCACCTTTGCGCATGCACAGCATATAAATACCCCCTGTGGCCTCTGCTATCCTCGCACCACTCCAAACCTCTTAAACCCTATACACCTCTCTCCTTACTCAACAAACATGGCACTCCAATCTTCCTGTACCGATTCAAGTTGGTGGGTTTTTACTCTACCCGCTTTTCTCGGCAGTGAAGTCCTTGGCGACCACTCCCTTCTCGTGATTTCTCTCTTTGTCGCCTCCATTTCAGCTGTCCTGCTTGCATGGGCTCTCTCGTCTGGTGGTCCTGCGTGGGCCAATGGTCGCTCAAATAGAGGCCCCACCCAGATTCCTGGGCCACGTGGCATTCCTCTATTTGGTAGTATTTTCTCCCTCGCTCGGGGCTTGCCACACCGTACCTTAGCAAAACTATCTCAGTCCAACGGAGCAACTCAACTCATGGCTTTCTCCATCGGTTCAACACCAGCTGTTGTGTCCTCTGAGCCAGGAGTCGCAAAAGAGATCCTGACACATCCCAATTTTGCTGACCGGCCGTTGAAGCGTTCGGCACGTGAACTGATGTTTGCCCGAGCCATTGGGTTTGCACCCAGTGGAACATACTGGCGCATGCTCAGGCGTATTGCTTCAACACACCTCTTTGCACCCCGCCGCATTGCTGCTCATGAACCCGGCAGGCAGTTTGACTGCAGCACCATGCTTGCTGGAATAGAATCTGAAATGACAAGTACTGGTTCAGTCAAGCTGCGGTATCACTTGCAAGGTGCAGCCTTGAACAACATTATGGGCAGTGTTTTTGGTAAGCGGTACAATCTATCAGAAGAGAATGCTGATGCTGAGGTGTTGAAGGAGATGGTCCGTGAAGGATTTGCTTTGCTAGGGGCCTTTAACTGGTCCAAAAATGTTCGACCCTTCACGGGTTGAGAAAAGGTGCGCTGATCTAGTGCCACGAGTCAGGAAACTTGTTTCTGAAATCATTGATGAGCACAGGAAGTCCCTCAAAGGATCTGAGAGGCAGTTAGGCGACAATGGTGATTTTGTAGATGTGTTGCTATCTCTTGAAGGGGAGGAGAAGCTCAGTGAAAATGATATGGTTGCAGTTCTTTGGGTATGATTCATCTATATATACTATGCTATCTCATTCTCCGTAAATTCATTGCCTTTACTTACGTTATATGAATGATGATGATATTATGAAGGTTTGTTTTTATGTTAGCTAAATTCTATTAATTGCTTGCAATTTTCAATTTTCATGTACATGTAATGATCGAAAACCAAAGCTTATTTTAGCTAAAACCCCTTAAAACCTCAATTGTATAATGAAGAACACATTGACAATTTTACTAGAAGGTAAAAAGTGAAAAACTTCTCAAGCCTGTTTAGGATTTAATTAGTGGAATAATCCTGAAACTGAAAGATCTTAGAATTTTTACTTTCTTACTTTCTGTTCTGTTTTATAATATGAGAAACTTTCGTGCTTGCACTGATTCAACTTCAAGCAATGAACACTGCGAGGGTCTTGTTATAGGTTCACATTTAATAACTATTTATTTGTTTTCCAATAGTACTCTAATTGCATGATTTCAATATGTAGGAGATGATCTTTCGTGGGACTGATACAACTGCACTTCTGACAGAGTGGGCCATGGCTGAGCTAATCCTCCACCCGACAGTTCAATCCAAACTCAGAGCTGAGATAGACTCTGTTGTGGGTTCTGCTGGTAGCATCGGCGATGCTGATGTAGCAAAAATGCCCTACCTCCAAGCGGTGGTCAAAGAAACTCTCCGTGTACATCCCCCGGGACCACTTCTCTCCTGGGCCCGCCTTTCGACGGATGATATTCAGCTCAGCAATGGCATGGTCGTGCCAGCTGGTACAACTGCCATGGTCAACATGTGGGCCATCACCCATGACTCTTCTATCTGGACGAACCCAGACAAGTTCGACCCGACCCGTTTCATGGTGTCTGAAGGAGGTGTTGACATGGACGTCCGGGGTGGGGATCTCAAACTTGCACCATTTGGTGCGGGCCGGCGTGTCTGTCCTGGTAAAAACCTCGGCCTGGTCACTGTCAGTCTCTGGATTGCTAGGCTTGTACAAAGTTTTGAGTGGGGCCCAGTGGACAGTGATCCCGTTGATCTGTCTGAGGTGCTGAAACTGTCTTTGGAAATGAAGAAGCCTCTCTCTGCTGTCGCCACTGCCAGGAACTGTGTCTAGCAGTTTGCCAGTTTCTATGGTTTCATGGTGTCACTGTCAACAGCTGTTGTTAGTAGTGCAAGTTAGTATTAAATAACGTGGAATAAGGATGTGTATGTCATAGAGAGGCTCCAGTTTCATATCATCACTTACGGAGTTCTCTCCAGTTTGTATGTACGTACACAGCACAATAAGATAAATAAAATCAAAGTTATTATTTACCAAAGTTGCGTTATAGTTTTGACGAGTTTTCTGATTCTCTTTGACCTGTTTCTCACTACATTTGGTGTTAATAGTACACTTGAATGAAGAAAGCTGGATGTAACCGTACATTTGAACGAAGCAATAGAAGTCGAGAAAAGTATATGATGCAAACCAAATGATTCTGTACACAAGATTTAAGGATCCACTGGTGATATGTTGTCCTACTTCTCAATTCCAGTTTCTGATATTTTTAAGAAAGTAAAAGGTTTGTATTGTTGCTTTCTGATCTGAAACGAACGTAATACAAGGACTATCTATAGGGTCCAGGTCCTTTTACCGTTGTACCGTTGGTACAGATACAGATTTTTCATGAGTTAAAATGATGCACATGTAATAAACGCATAAATATCAAAATCTCATCGCTATAGATTTTGATGTTAGGTCACAATATAAGTTATCATAGCCAATCAGAGGTTTTAAAGTCAACGATAGCACGCCGTAAAAAAAAGACAGGGTGCAAGTAATAGCACAGTAACCCTAACCTAAAATTGTGTAATTATAGTTTACTGCCTTGACGCAAATGTGTAGAAGTAATGATTTGCAAATTCTACATAGAAAAGAGTACTCGTATGTAATGGGAATAAATCTCTCATTCTTCCAAAACGAACTTAAACATCTGGGAACTTGTGAACTAATACCATACCAGTGTCACAGGAAAAAATAGTGCTTAGGCAAAACAGGGTGGGAAAATTGACGACTGTCTGAAATTTTCTAACTTGTCAAATGTGCTAATTGAACTTAATTATTTCTCATATGCAGGTAAAGACAAATAATTTAATGAACAGGATCAACAAGAGGGAAAAAAAAATAAAGTTTAAAAAATTGCATGCTCAATTTACATCATCCATTGGTTTCAGCGCTAGCTGCATCATAAAGTGCAATTATTTCTTCTGTAACCTTTAGACTAAGTCATCCTACAATAGCAAAAAAAAAAAAAAACTATACATAAAAAGATGGTAATACCTGCTTAAATGCACAGGTCCAGCTTAAATGTACAAGTACAGCTATAGTGTCATATTAAATCGTGGGAGTAGTCACATACCCTCATGCATTTGAATAATCTAAAATAAGTAAATAAGACAAAAAGAAGGTACATAAAAATTAACATGAAGCCGGTACAAAACAGAACTTTAATGTAAAATTTGTATAACTTTCCCAATTTATTCTCTTATAGTAGGGAACAAATTACATCAAGTAATACCTAACAAGTTTGGGTTCTTTGCAGTTATCATAAGCAACATGATGAATTGTTTAAAGATATCATAAGCATTTTTAAAGCTAGCCAAATGACTACCATTCAACCTGATCTCATAGCTATTATCCACAATCACTTATAACACATTTTGAACAGTAAACCCAGATGTCTTTTTGTTTTTCCCTGAGATATGTGACAAACCCCAACTCAGACTCTATTTATAATTTTTTGTAAAAGGTTAATATTTTCTTGCTGATACTTGCGATGCCTCTCCCCCTTTATCCCTTACTCGTATGCTCCGTCTCTTCAACTCTTTTTCAAGTCCTGGGGGATACACAGAAGTCATGTGTGACCAAATAAAAGACATGTAGTTTAAATGCTAAACGGACGCCTACAGATATCAGTAATACTAGAAACATGAGACAATTGTTATAAGCATTAATGCTCCATAACAGAAAGCAGTTCTGTTTATAGTTCTCTCTTTGGTGCATTCCAAATCCTGATCATTGTTTTCGATCATTAAATGTTGGCTAACCTATTTTCCATTAGAGACCTTCATAAGCTCATGAAAAGCCTCTTGAGGTATGTCGACAGATCCTACACGCTTCATCCGTTTCTTCCCTTCCTTTTGCTTTTCTAGAAGCTTCTTTTTTCTGGTTACATCGCCTCCATAGCATTTCGCCAGAACATTCTTTCTCATTGCAGACAAGCTGACATGAAATTTCAAACTGTTAACAACTACAAGAAAAAAAAAGGATAACTGCCTCCAACCCAAAAGTTCAAAATATCTCAGTCCATAAGAGCATATTATTATTAAATGGTACAATAATATGAAAAATCGCACATTAATGATCACATGCCACATAAAAAGGCGGCCTATTTGATTGGCGAACAAATGATTACCCTGTTAATCATAAAAAAAACAGCTAATCAATTAAATAACAGATTGTTAATTTGAGATTATCTTACGTTTCCCTGGCAACAACTTTAGAACCAACAGCAGCTTGTATGGTGGTCTCAAACATCTGCCTGAATTAGGAGGCAAAAGAAAAATACTACATACATCATTAGTTCATAATAAAATGATTCCAATGCATATGACCAATACTTTTAGCAGTCACAAATGCCTAACCTGTCAATGATTTTCTTTAATTTATCAACTAATTCTCGGCCAATCCTCTGTGCCTTCAAATTATGAACAATAGTTGCCATTGCATCAACTGACTGCCCATTTAGTAGTATGTCTAGTTTTACCAAATCTGCTTGTTGATAGCTAAACAAAACAGAAAAAATAATGACAATTATTCGCAATCACTTTTAACACTATGGAACATGAAAATATACACAGGGACCTTTGCAAAACATAGCCAGCAGTTTACGACATATACAGCACGGCCAAAAATTTTAGTATCCTCAAGACCCAGTATCGTTGGGGTTATTTGGAATAGAATCCACCCATTGAAATAAAGGTTAAGTTAGTATCAATGATCAAAATGACCATAACCTTTTTTTTTTGTTCCAAACAAAATCAAACTCTTCACAAGTTCATAATCTGCTACTCTATTAAAATCACTATAGCAATTTCAAAACCCCTGTAGAAAAATGTCTTGTTTGCAATGTTTCATATACCTCAAAAGGTGGTTGCCTATTAACATGAAGCATAAGAAATTTTGAGCATCAATTGCAAATATAAAATGGCTGCATTATTTGAAACAAGCTAAGCCAAAAAATAGGAAAGAGAAAGGGACTTACTCAGAATCCTCATAATCGAAGGTGGCATATCCTGATGTTAAACTTTTTAACTCACTATAGAAATCAACTATTATTTCTCTTAACGGCATCTTGTACTTCATAAGAGCCCTCTGACTGCAATTACAAATTACATGTTACGAGAAGTTCCCCTTATATCTGCCCTCTAAAGTTACTACTCAGTACTCACCAATACCAGAAAGATATATCTTTTAAAGGCATTACCTATCGATGAAAGAATATTCAATCTGCTCTCCTCTTCTCTCTGAGCAAAGAGTTATCACAGGACCCACATACCTTGACATGAAAAAGAAAATGGTCATCCAAATGTACATAGAATATATATTGTTCTGCACAGAGCCATCAGAAACAAGATTGTGTGTATAACAAACCATCTGAAGTACTTAGATACTAACACAAACACTACCACCACCAATTCCAGAATCTAAAATAACACCATATGTTTTTTTGGCTTACTGGAAAACAAGAAGCAAATGCCCCACTAGTATAGCCAACCAAATAATTACCAAGCTGCCCTTAACTTTTTAAATTAATTAAATTGCGAGTCTCTGACAATTAGCTGAAAAATCGATAAAACCATCACAGCAGAATCCTTGTCCATCGCCAAAACCTAATGGATGAAGCTATTTGCAACCATGATGATTGTTTGGTGTCATCTTAAAAAAAAAAATGAAAATCCATAACAGATGATGATATGAGGGTAAATGAGAAGAAGAAGAAGAGTGCTTACTCACTAGGAATAATTATAGTTGCAACCACAGTTGGTTCCCAACAAGCAGTTACTCTTTTTGATGGGTTTGATGCCAGTGTTGCGGGATTCGATACTTGCACTTTGCTAAATATAATTGAAAGGAAAGACTAAATAAATGACTACATTTGTTTTGTATGAAGAATTGCCAAAATAAATATCACTAAGGCAAGTTTTAGATAAAAACCTCACCTTCCATCTGAATACTCAAATATGTAAGGTACAGTTGGTACTGTTGATATGACATTAGCTCCATATTCCTAATAAAATCAAAGAAGCTTTTTAGATTGGTTAACTAAAATGACTTCGGGCATACAGCAGGGGAGAAAAGGTGTACTAGAGTACTTAAACACATAAGCCCTTGTATTTTAATTTGATATGCATACTTGTCCCTGTACTAGAGTGCAGAATTCAGTTTACTACAGACAAACAACAATTTGAGTTTGTTCAAGAATACAGTACACCATCAAGGTGCAAATAAAAGGAGAAACAAATATGAACAACTTGAAATAAGAATCAATTACTTGTTCAAGTCGCTGATGGAAGACATCCATATGAAGTAAACCAAGAAAGCCACATCTGTCAACAAAAATCACACTGTCAATCAATCCTAAGTTCCATGACGTTAACCCTAGCATGGCAATTTATTCAACTACAACAAGTGCTTAAGCATGATAAGATCCCTATAACAACAAAGGAATGTGAAACGATAGCCAAATATATGGTTAACACATAAATATTAGCAAGACCTGAATCCCATCCCAAGTGCAGTACTAGTCTCCTTTGATACGCACACACTGGCATCATTACATGTTAGCTTCTCTATTGCATGGTTTAGTGAATCAAAATCAGAACCATCTGCTGGGTACAGGCCAGAAAATACCATGTGCTTTGCTGGTTTAAAACCTGAAAACAGAATTCACAAATCTCTAAGTGCAATTCAGAACGCATGTCACTGTCCATGTTGCTTGCAGTTACTTGTGCGTTTGACTGTTTGTTTTCAGTGGTTACCTGTGCATTTCTATCTGGTGCTTCTATGTTTAATTTTTACCGTGTCCATTTCCTCATCCTAGTGTGCTTTCTCATTTGCATACACTGCCATTACTTTTTTAAGACAGCTTCCAGAGTGTAAATGAGTTTTATGTTGCTGTCTTAGTCAGTTGGTGGTTTTATGTGTGTGTCAGTCTTTCTTTGTGTATGCAATTGCATGACTGTTGTGCCTCTTACTGTCTGTCCACAGGTACATGCATGTGCTAACTTATGTATGTGCACCTCACGTGTGTATGTAATTGTTTCATTCCATCTCTTCCTATGTCTGCTTGTCTAAGTGTGCATGGGGCTACATTATTCATCGAATCATGCATTCAGGTTGATGTGTGAGCATGTGAGTGCCTTGTGCATGTATGTGAGAGAGATGTCTAAAAGTCACTTTCTTGGAACTTAAAAAGTAATGTTTCCTAAGCAGGTGTGCCAACTGGTGGCGAGTGCATGCCAGCAATGCTAGCAGAATACATACCTGCTAGTGGTTCAACACTATGCTTTACATGAAAAAGTGTGTCGCCAACCCTCGCTTCCTTAGTGGATCTCATACCACTGACCACATACCCAACCTGACCTGTATATAGAACGCCTGTTGATTTCAACTCGGGGTTCATTATACCCACATCCAATACCTCGTAACTCTTACCTGTAGCAGCCGCCTCAATCTTCTCCCCCTTCCTCAGCCTACCATCCACCACTGCCACATGGCATATTACCCCTTTGTACTCATCATAGTATGAATCCAGAAGCAACATCCTTAATGGATTATCAGGTCTCCCAGTTGGACTTGGCAACCGCTCCACAATAGCAGGTAAAACATTCTCTAGTCCAAATCCAGTTTTGGCGGAGGTGAGGAGTGCTTCTGATGGCTCGAGGTCAAAGAGTGATTTCAGCTGGGCCTTCACGCGCTCTGGGTCTGCTGTTGGCTGGTCAATTTTATTGATAACAGGTATGATTGCAAGACCCGATTCAAAAGCTAGGTAAAAATTCGCAACTGTCTGGGCCTGTACACCTTGGGCTGCATCAACTACTAATAAGGCACCTTGGCATGCAGCCAGGGACCGGGATACTTCATAGCTGAAGTCTACGTGGCCTGGTGTGTCAATGAGGTTTAACAAGTAGTTGCTATTGGTGGGTGCGTGCTTGTAGAACATGGTGGCTGTTTGTGCTTTCACTGTAATGCCCCTTTCCCTCTCTACCTGAGGAAGTCTAGGTCAAATTTTGTATATTGAATTTTACTATAGAATCAAATAGTAATGATATATATATATATATATATTTTTTTTTGGGGGGGGGGGGGGGGGGGGGGGAGGCATGGAGACCATACCAGTACACTATGTGATAATGCACACAGATTTGATATGTTAAAAACAGTAGTAATGTACTTTAGTACCAAATGCGATGTTTCTGAAGGATTATATGAGCAATTGGTACCAAATAATTCCTCTCTAGAGATTCTTTTGACAGTTTTTAATTTGGCTGTACATATCACAAAGATATAATTCACCACAATAATTCAACAAAAAACAAGAACTAAGCATCCTCATATTAAAAAGAAAGATTAGAATACCTGTAACTTGTCGAGGTACTGAGGTTGACCATGCCCCTTTTTGATAGTTCCAGTGAGCTCAAGCAATCTATCGGCGAGTGTAGACTTGCCATGGTCGACATGAGCTATGATGGAGAAGTTGCGTATCTTATCTGGCGCGTATTCGCTGAGATCGAATCCTCCAATCTTGTCTCTCCGTCCGTCGTGGCGCACATTGGAGGACATGGAGCGCTGCCACACGGAGAGAAGAGGGTTGAAACCCGAGAAGGAAGGGATCCGAGAGGTTTCGGAGCGGCGCGAGGCCGCTCGGAGGAGAGATGGTACCATGGAGAGTGTCAGAGACTCAGAAGCGCAGGTTTGGAATCAAGGGTTTATAGGCATGAAATAACTGGAGAGAGAGTTTCCAAGTTCCGGTTGTCTCCATTGGGGGAAGTACAGGAGACAAACTAGATGTGATGTACTGCAGCCTGCAGGCACTTTTATTTTACTAGTAAGGTTTATTAAGTACAAAATTTTGTACTATAAAATGGAAAACTAAAGTACTTTTTTTACCTCGAGATGTATCGGTAAAATGCACCTCTTGCTAGAAAAAATATTGTAAAAACCAAAATGCGCTGCATATTCAAATACTGACCAGATATATATGCATCTTGTTAATTTTTTTATACAAATATAATTAACTAGTTTGATAAAGCATATAAGGAAAAAATATTTAGAATAATTTAATATATAAAAAGTGATTATGAAATACAAAATTTTATTTATGTTAAAAACAATAGCATCACACAATTCGAATATTTATAGACACTTTTTTGTCATAATATATTCAATATATTCTAAGTACCAATTTGTATTTTTAAACTTGGCACGCATTAAGCATGCAAAAAAAAAAACTAATTAGACATTTTCGTATGATTAATCATACCTAGTGATAATTTGACATTTAGAACCACAAACAAATTACTCGCCGCATACATTGTTCATAATTTAGATATATTTACTAATCGATTTAGGTCGTGATCAAAATGTTTTCTCGGCGGGATTCAACTTCATTTTAATTAATTTTTCAAAATTTCATTAGATCTAATTATAAGAGAATCACAACCAAATGACTCCAAATCTGTTTATTTTGATAAAATATTTTCCAAAAATTCCATGTTAAAAAAAAGGAATTTTGATTAGGGCCTTAATTACCCCATTTTTATATAATTTCTACTACTTATAAATGCACGAACCGTAGAGGTATTACACGCTAGGTCTAGCATGTAAACATATGTTTCTGTTGCTCGATCGATTTGATATGTGATTGGATATTAATCGCCATACGAAGTAACAATACATTTTGATTTTCCGTCTAATAAAAAAACAAATTAATAACATATTTATTTGTATCGATGCTAGATTAAATAATATATATATTTTATCTAATATTATTTTGTTTCTTTATTTACCCATATATGAAGGCATTTAATCTTTAGCTAGTACTACTAAAAATCGTCGGGCTCTAGTTTCAAATTCATTTGTTTTTGGTTGTAAGCTCACATTTTACTCGATTTAATTAATAAACTAATGAAAGGTCAGACGAAATCAAATCACCAAAAAAATATATGAGAAAGAATTGTCAGTAGTAAAATGCAGTGAAGATTAATTAACCATGTTCTCGTCAAATCTTATAAAAAAAAACCACGTCATTCATGAACCCAAAAAAAAAAAAGAGTTGACAGCTGTGGGATTTGAACCCACGCCCTTTCGGACCAGAGCCTAAATCTGGCGCCTTAGACCACTCGGCCAAACTGTCTGTTTGTGAAAATTTTATGCTATGCTCTTTTTATTCTTTATCATCACAATTGGAAGTCTATTATCATCAAGGACATTTTTAATAGTAATTCCCATATTTTATTTGGGTAAACAATTTTTTATGTATGTTTGGTATTGCATAGGTATTTTTCTTTCGAAAAAACGAAGTCAATCTCTTGAAATGTGGAACTCTTTCAATTGTGTAGTTGTGTATAGTAATGATATCGTTACAAGTTTTGGCAAGTCCATATGGATATCTCATAAGTGCAACTTGCTCCCAATTTTGAAAAAGATGGTACATGATCTCAATATCGAGTCGAACAATTTGAATATGATCGGTCTCTTGAAGAAAGAATATATCTATTATCTATCTAATTATCCTTGCGTGCATTTGGATATAGAGATATTTGTGGAATAGCAAATGTCCTTCCCTGATATGAGAAATGAAATTAACATTTGGCAGCATATTAGCCATTTTGATACCACAAGATTTGTAAAACTTAATTACAAATGATGTTTGGTTGTTTGAGGTTAAAAGTTAAGAGTTCTAACTTGGTTCAACTAAACTGGCGAAAGAAGACTGATACCATGACCCATTGGATATGGCAAGTCAAAACACTTAGACGCATTTTTACTATTATATTTTAAAGGAGAAATAAAGGCTCCTTCCTAAATGTCTAAGGGGCCGTTTGGATCGTTTAGGAATTTGGGGAATTTGAAGAATTTTCAATTCCTAGGCATAATTTTTTTGGGAAGTGTGTAACTTTGTGAAGAGTTTAGATTGTTTATAATAAATTTATACTAAGAAAATGAAATTCCCCAAATTCCTCCATGAATCCAAACAACCCTAAGTGATGTGCAAATTCCTATAACAGTGAGTTCGAATGAATAACGGAAGACATCAAGCTGTTGTAATATATCCAAAGCTCGCGAGTAAAATATCAAAACAGATGGAAATATTGCTACGACTACGAGGGAGGTTGCAAGTTCACTAGGGTACGCTAAAGAACGTCATACATTATATAGAAGCTGGTGTTGCTATATATGAGAGGTTGCGCATTTAGGCTTTGGTCAAAATATTTTTTTTACACGGGATTTCATTTCTTTTCAGTTCATTTGAATTGATTTTTCGGGATTTCATTGAATCTAATAGTATAAAAATTCCAACCAAATGATACCAAATTCGTATCATAAAGAAATTTCTCATGAAATGAAATCAAGCACTTTAGGCGTACATACATGGGTAAATTGTTCTACATAAATAATAAGAAAGAACACCACGGCCACAAAAAAACTTTTATAATGACAATTATTAGAATATATAAGAAAATATAGTGTATATATATGTTCTCTTTAGTTTAAATTGGTTGAAGTCAATATGTATGATTAACTAATTTCAGCAATTACATCATATATTATAACATCGCATATATGTTCTCTTTAGTTTAAATGGGTGCAAATCACTCACTAATTAATGGATGATTGATTAATTTTCAAACTGCATTCTATCTTTTTTTTTATTTATTTTTAGAAACATTGACAGAGGCTGTCAAAGGAACAAAAGAGGAAAAAGAAAAACCTAATAAACTAAATTACGAAAGAACCCCCAGGCCTAACTCTCAACACCGAAACCCCTTTAGCAGAATCGCCTGTACAGCTTAGCCTCCTCTTCTATCCAGTTTCTAACGGTTTGCACATCTCTACTACGTCACCTGAAAAATCTATTGTTCCTCTCCACCCAAGTGACCCAGAAAGTGGTTGACAGCAGCCCCTGGAAAATCTTGACGTCGTTCCAAACCTGTTGAAGTGTGAGAAGTAAAGAATCTTGTACATTGTAAGACAGAAGTAAGGAAGGTAACTAAGGTGTGCAACATAGTGATTCTTCTCCAAAATGCTAGGGTGAAAGGACAAGAGAAGAAGAGATGTAGGGAATCCTTTTCCAGGATCTGTTTTTGGCAAAGAAAGCAGAAAGGTTGAGGTGTCAGCAAATTCCTTTTCCTGAGTTGCTGCTGTGTCAGTAGCTTGTCCAGGCTGAGTTAGTAGAGGAAGAACTTCAAAGAAGGTGGAATGGAGAAGCTCCAAATGCCAGTTAGAGGGGATGTTAACTTGCCAGCCGTGGAGAGAGCTTTACAGATTGATGAAACTGAAAAGACTCCATTACTGCTCCAGCTCCAATACAGTCTGTCATTACTTGCCGACAGAAGGGGGTGATGATCCTTCATTAGCAAAGAAATTTGCTCTTTCCATGGTCGAGGCAGTAGCAAATGCAGCTGATTGAAAGCCTCGGTGTAGCTAATTTTCGACCTCGTAGTTTTATGGTGCTTGGATAGTAAACATTTCAAAGGTGTACCCAACTAATTATCATACCAAAACGAACAATCAAGACCTGAATTGATCTTAATCCGAGTAGAGATTTGGAACAGATATCTTAACGATCTGATATCTTTCCAGAAGAAAGAACCGGTTTGATTCCAGACGAGAGGAGAGCATGACCCTCTGCAAGGAAAGTAAAGTTTATAATCAAACAGCCACCACATGTGTTAATGGCATCTAGCGAAACAACCGAGTAATCAGAAAAGCTTGGTGAAAAAGTAGAAATCAGAGTAGGAGATACACACATCAGTCTTGTCTCTTGCAACCCAAAGACATCACATCTAGGAGATCTTAAAATATCCGAAACTATCCTCCTCTTTGACAAGTCCCCTAAACCCCTTACATTCTAAGAAAGTAATTTAATTGGTTTAAACATAAGCAAACAATAGAAAACTCCACAACAAGCATAGTCTAAACGGGTACTCATTAGTCGTAATCAACGACATCTAAGTATCTATCATCATGATCCGAGTCCGATGCATTGCCTGGATTATCATGAACCATGGCATTAACTGCATTCTATCTTATAGAATACAAATCCAAATTATGAATACATAATTATAATTTATATCTTTTAGTTTGTTATCCGGTTTACTATCATTAAATAATCTATATATTATGTATTCCAATATAAAAATGCTAAATACTTCACTAAAGTTAACTATATATGCACACACACAAGCATTTAGTCTTGAAAATTCATCAAAATTGTTCTCAAATCAATTTTACAATCGTAGCTAATCTTTACAGAAAAGGATAACAATAATAAATAATAAAGAAGGCAACAAGAATAAAGAAAAATATAAGAATCGAATCCATTTCTTTTAAACATGGAACATAATATAAATTTAACATGGAATGCAAAAATATAAAGTAATAATCCTGCACAAAACATTGCGTATGGTCTCAAATGCTCAAAAACATATGGAATTTATCTGAATTTAGTGTTGATTGGCCCTCGATCTGTTAGTTTTTGCAAAACTAGGTCTACCATTAAGTTAAGGATAAATCAACAATACCGATCTTTTATCTCTGGCTTCCTCGTAGAGAAATGTCTTGATTCTGAAACACTTGTTTGCAAAAAGGATGGTCATATCTATCCTTAATTCATTGTTGTCTCTTGATCCTTCCCACCCAGTGTATCCTCCCCATCAGCATATTGACCTTATGAGATGCCCCTTCGTCTGGATCAGTCTTCAAGTCATTCAGATTGCATTCATCGAATTTGGTACCTATAGAGATTATCCTTTTCATAATCACTGATGTATACTTGGGAGATGGAAATTAAGTCCACAAAAAATCAAACGTTGATTGAGGATCAAGGAATAAGAGAATTTCCGGGATACCAAATGTTGATTGAATATCAAAAATATCAAACGTTGATTGAGTATCAAAACACACAAGAAATGAGTCTAGAATACCAAACATTGATTGAGGATCAAGGAGTACAAGAATTTAGCCCGGAATACAAAATGCTAATTGAGGATCAAAGAGTACAAGAATTGAGTCCGGAATACCCAAGGAAAGTAGATTTGTTATTTTTCATTCCCGAAGAAGTACATATCTTACTAAGATTCTGTTCTATAAAGGTCCAGAACAATAGTATCATTGGAGTAAATACATGGCTTACTTTATATAAAAGAGAACAAATCTAGAAAAAGATAATGAAGAGAGTGGTTCAGTTATCCATGATTTCTATAAAAATATCTTTATTGGTATTCTCCATTATCTCAATTCTGAAGTTTTAATACAGATTTTTCACCCATAAGTCTGTAACAGCAGAAAGAACTTACATGTGCATAATCTCTGATAGTACTAGATTTCCAATTTAATAGATGAAGGCTCACCCCGAATCAGCTGTTACTTTTCATTGCGGGTAGGTGCATCATGCTATTTAGTCCAAGTACGCATGTAAATTGGTAGTAAGTGCAAGACTTTACGGAATGACAAATTTTCATGATTAATTGTATATATATCTCAGTCTCAGGGCCTGGTGTCTACTTTGAAGCATCGCATGTATGATCAATCAATAACACACCTCATCAAATGCTCTGGTTATGTTGATAATTAGGAACAACATTATCCTTGCATAAATATAATCAGGACAGATGGAAAGAGTGTTAAAAATGTCATTGAGTCAACAATGTTATCGGCTCAAGGAAAATATGCAGACCCCCAAATCAACATAGTGAATCCAATACCGGCCGAAAAATATCTGGGTATAAAAGTACAGCTAATATCGAATTCTATCCCAGGCCTAAAAATCTGGGAGTAAGGAACTAAGGACCACCAAGAAATCCGAACAAACCGACAATGGAATTTAACTATTTAAGCAATGTTCGATTCAAACTATAGCCCATGAGTAGTATTTCAATTAGATATAATTAGTGAACCTTCTTGAGTTCTTGTAAATTATAATGTCAAATAAAATAATTATGCGGTCAAAAAATTGCAAAAACTAAAGGCTCCGTTTGGATGGTGTGAAAATAAAAGAAATAAGAGAAGAAGTATTGAAAAGTGTATAATTTTGTAAAGAGTTTGGATTGTTTATAATAAATTCCTAGGGCTCATCAAACGGAGCCAAAATGAATACGGCTGGCAATGCCTTTTACAAACACGAAATGCTTCTTCCGCTACGTACTGCCTCTTAAACGTTGTCAATGTAATTCATTTCCAATTTACTTTCGGATACGGATGGTGTTAGATATTAATATGATTGGACACCATACGAAGATAGACGCTCGTCAAATATTTAACAAATAACATGAATATAATTTGGATAAAAATATAATTATCGTCGCCAACAATCTATAAAAAAAGAATACATTTATATTATTATGTATACTTGATTGATAATAAAGTATCTTTATGACAAAAATTTGTTAATAGAAATATGAACCACCAAATTTTCTCGGATTGTTAGTTTAAGCATAATAAGAAATTTCAAAATTTAAGAGTAAATGAAAAAATATGATTAGGATTAATAAAGTAATTTAAGTATAAAATTGTATAGATTTATAATCACATTTTGAACCAAAATCAAACATTAATTTTTGTGAAACAAATAACCAAATTATATAAACAGAGATCCAATTCGAAAGCCTGTCGATCGTATGGCGCCATAATGCTGTCAGGACTCAGGAGTGCTTTTTGATTTAGGATTATTGGCGCAACTTAAACTTGACAACCGTCATCCAGATGATCCACTCCAGATAGTGTTGAGCAGTTGTTGTTTTTTCATTGTACACATGTTTCTCCCTCCATTACGTCTTCTTGATGGTTTCTTTTCAATTTGTTACCGTCAAATATTGGAATATCTAGATTGCCAATCTGTCGCAGTTAACTATTTTATTAGTTCTCTCCACTATCTCAAGTATTTTTCGTGGTTTTAACATAAATTAATTTTGCAGCAATAGGATCTTGAAATGATAAGCCGCACTTGTATTCTATCCATCTTCTCATGTTGAAATACCCCAGATTTATATATTGACGAGCTCACAACAAACTGTATCCCATAACTAACAATTTGATCATGCTTCGGGCATGCCTCTATATATAATAAATTAAAAAGAAAAACAGTGATCATGCTAGTTCATCCAAGTGAGGATGTCACCTTCACGTCAAGGTTTTCCGTATGAGGACTTGACCCTTATTTTCATTAAAAAAAAAAAAAGTTTCCGTATGACAAATAGCATCTGATGACCAACGAATGATCAATTAATCGATGATAGCATAATGTGCTATGTAAATCAATTAATGATCTGGAAGGATGCGGGAGTATTATAAAATCCAATACTTCAGCTTATTTAAATTCAACAGACGGATAGCAAACAACCACAACCCATAAATATAGGTTCCGTCCTAACAATGAACAAATTTTTAAGCACCCCATATCTAACTATATCTGAAAATAAATATTAAAATATTTTCAAGATATATTCCCAAGAATAGTGCACCACATTTCTCGCCTTACATGGGTTACTTATGTTGTAAACACATAGGTACAACTAATTCTCTTTTGCTCTTGGCTTTTGTAAAAAACTTTTGAGGGCAGTATTGATTACCAGATTAAAGATGTTTAAATGTAAAATTCGTAAATCTACGAATAACTCACACATAAATGCATAATTAGTGATCAACAGGCTAGGCTTAGAGTGATTAGTTGAAGGAAAAAGCATGAATTTACAAACTGATCGAGTCTTTAACAGTCGGCCGGTATATACTACTTGAAAACTGTAATGTGGACTGTCAGTGCCAATTTTGTAGGCCTACGTCGGTATTTACTAAAATTCGATATGCGTTGCTTTATATAATGTATATACGATTTACAACAAAAAATTTATTTGTAATAATAATAATAATAATAATAATAATAATAATAATAATAATAATCACTATGGCTCCGTTTGGATACCGCGTGAGAAGAAGGGAAGAAGAGAAAAAGGAAAGAAATTTATCATAAACAATCCAAATTCTTCACAAAGTTACACACTTTCCAATATTTTTTCCCACTTCTTCTCTTCTTCCCTTCTTCCCATACCTCATCCAAACGGAGCCTATAATATTATATTGGCATCATGATATACGATTTAATATGCATTATTGTATATAGAGTAATAATTATTTTCAGTTAAAAAAAATTAATTGACGAAACGACTAATAAAATAATTAAGAAAAATTATAAAACATAATATATATTTGTATTATTTAGATATATTATTATGTAACTTGATGTGCATAACTTTGTTTTTATGTAACGGACAGATAATAGGTTTAGTTCGTTTGTTTTAATCTTTCTTCAACTAAATTGGATCCATTCTTGGACTACATTGTACAGTTTTCTTTTTAGTATTTTACTATTTTCTTACTGTCCCCTATCAATTTCTCCTATCTTTCTACGAGATCACTTTCTCCTTTTTGGCTACTTTTTTTATAGATATTGTGTATCTTTCTTCGGGTGCGTTTGGATAGGTGTGGGAAGAAAGGAAGAAGGAAAGAAGTGGGAAGAAGTGTTGGGAAGTGTGTAACTTTGTGAAGAGTTTGGATTGTTTATAATTTTTTTTCTTCTTCTTCCTTCTTCTTCTTCTTCTTTCTTCCAACGATCCAAACGCACCCTTCGAAAAATTCTTCAGAGCGATTTCAGTTTCCTTTGAACATGTAAATATATTGGCACACATGCATGGCCTGTCGGCTGTCGATATGTACAATTAGTTACTTTAATTGGTTATCTTCAATGTCTCAATTTTGGAGGTTTTTAATTGAATTTGCATCCAAGAGGATATTGATTAGATGATAAACCGAACTAATTGATTAGATGATAAACCGAACTAATATGATATCACGTCACAAATACACAAAATAATTTAATTTATAGATGAAGCTTTTCATAATAAACGATATCCTGTAACAGATTGATCATGCTAGCTAGTTCATCCAAATATGGATGTGACATGCCCTGCAAGAGTAACAGCATGACAAACTTTTTCATACCGTTTTCATTACATCTCGGGACCTAGTTTTCTCTTCAGGCATCCCATGATCGATGAACGATCAATTGTTAAGTTCATCCTATTTTCGTGTTAATTATTAGGAACAGATTCATCCAATTTTACATACATGATCTGGAAGAGATGGAAGTGTTAAAAATGTCGTCAATAATAATTAAGGTCACGGGCCTGAGCAAATTAAAGTTTAACGAACGCAAAGCAAGCCCATAATAATAGGTTAATTACGACCTAACAAGACATGACAAATTAATTTCCACCCGGCACCCGTAGCCTATTGCCTTAGCACCATTACCTCTTCCTTTTATGTACGTGTGACCAAGAATTACCTTTTAAACTTTCAAACAATAATGTTAAGTTATTAAATATTTTATTTATAATACACTCTATGGGTGCGTTTGGATCGTTGGAAGAAAGAAGGAAAAAAAATTATAAACAATCCAAACTCTTCATAAAATTACACACTTCCCAATACTTCTTCTCACTTCTTCCCTTCTTTCCTTCTTCACACACCTATCCAAACGGAGCCTATGAACACATAAAAATTAGTAAATTACTGCTCTGAAATAAGTTCGGCCCCTTGATTATTATTAAAATTAAGTCCAATCATACATTTTGTTAAGTCATTTTGGGTCCATTTATCAAAGTCAAATCTCTTCATTAATTGTCATTTTCATAATCACTGTTGTATATAGGCGAGGTGGATGGATAGCATGTCAATATAAGGTAATTGGCTTTTATATTGGAATTCTCCAAATTTCCAATACACGTTTGAAATTTTAACACAAAATTGCATCCAAGAGTATTTTTGAAATAGCGGAGAGAACATGCATGTGAAGACCTCTAAAAGATTTCCAAATTTAAAATCTTTAAAGCATCTCATGAAGGATCAAATTAAAATGTCATTATATTCCCGTATGTTTATAATCATAGGGTTCCGTTTGGATGGTGTGGGAATAAGAGGAATAAAGAAAAAAAAATATTGAAAAGTGTGTAATTTTGTGAAAATTTTTAATTGTTTATAATAAATTTACTCTCTTATTTTTTTATTTCCTTATTCCTAGGACTTATCCAAACGGAGCTAGCTAGGATCATTACCATCTCATATTACTCGTATATATATATGCAAGAGTGTTCAATTATTGATGACAAGGTTATCGGCCCAAAATAACAGGGTACAAATTAACAAAAGTAGGAGTAAATTTTACCCCAAACCTCACTCATTAGTTCCCGTTGGTCATATCGGCTCCATTTGGATCGTATAGAAATAGTAGTAATAGTTTTTTTCTAGATATAAATTTATTATAAAAACAATCCAAACTCTTTATAAAATTACACATTTCCTAATATTTTTCGTCTAAATATAAACTATTTCTCTTATTCTTAAACAATCCAAACAGTCTTATATTCAGTATCACCCTCTTAGGTCCGAGAATGTCAATTGCGCTGCCCAAGGAATCTCTACAAATAGTCCGTTCACCCCTTTAACTTTGTATTGTACAATACAAAGTTTGGTTGACAAATAGGCTCTACAATTTGTTAAAATTATGTTTCGGCTTTTGAAACTTTTTATCCAGGGGCGGAGCCAAGGCAGGGGCCTCAGTGGGCTTGGCCTCCTCACATTTTTTTTATTTTACTAAAAATCACAAGGTAAATTGCATAAAGGTATGAACAAATATGTAAAATAGCCCCTTCAACAAGTAAAATTTATGGATTGGCCCCACTTATATTGTTTTTCTGGCTTCGCCCCTTTTTTTACCCAGGTTAGGTTGACTTTCTAGGTTGGATGTTTGACCATATTGTGTATCCTATTCAATGGATCACTTATTACTTACAATAGGTTCAAAAGAAATAAATAAAATAAAATACTCCACTGAAGAATATGAGCAATGCCCTTACGAGATGTAGCAAGAAAAGAAATTTGGCATTAGCGTAACAATTTCTTCTCACATTTTTTTTTTTTTCATTTGAACTGTGCCAAAGCTATTGTCGAAGGAAAACTAGATTTTAATTACTTGTCTTATTACTTGAATTACAAAATCATACATATGCAGACTACAAAGTATGATAATTAAGGGAATATATATAAATCAGAAATAAATCCTAAAAAATTTAGATATCATAGTAAAATCTAATTAACTGTAGAAATTATAAACTACTATGATTATCAATATCAATATTATAACATTCTCTAAAAGTTGACCCCTCTAAGAGAAAACTAATCATAATTATTATTTATATTTTTTTTTTGTTTTGAAGAAGTAATCAATAATTTGCATTTGGTTTTGCGGACATCAAACAAACAGAGGAATTAATTAATACCAAAGATATGTATAGGGAATAAACAAGAGAATATTTGCATCTACAAAAACAACTTTCCACATTCCTGATAATTTGAAATCCCGTAGAAAATAGACATATAATTAAGCAAGCATTTGTGTGCTTTAATACAACCAACAACTAAATAGCCGTAACATACTAAATGTACTATATATCATTTATGCCAAGTCTGGAACTAACATCCGCCTCCGCCACCACAGCCACCTCCACCACCACCACATCCACCACCTCCACCACTACAGCCACAACCTCCGCCACCGGTACCACATACTGCGCTAAGTGGTGCGGTGTAATAAATAACTGAATTGGTTCCACCACTCGCTGAACTGGTTCCTCCACCACTTTTGCTGCTGTTTCTGGTACGTTTTCCTGAATATGATTTGTTCTTGAACTGGTGGTCTGCACACGAAACAATAGCAACAATTACAATGGTAATTGCCACAGCAAACAAGTAAAGCGCAGCTAGGTGTGGAGGTACTACTTTGGAGATATTCTCCATGGTGGTTTGGAACAAAATTCTGGCCATCTCTGTTGATGTATGTTGGAGTTCTAGTTTGCTGTAATATTCAAACTTACATATATATATAGAACACACTACCGCCAAATTAAGGTGTATGATTATTTTGCTATCATATATTTATGAACATGCAATTATTTCATCTCGAACTAAATAAAAATAATAATTTTAGATTAGTTACTAGAAATAAAGAATGATCCCAATGTGTGCGTCCAGTTGATTCAAAATAGCAATTATTTACATTCGAAATAAGTAATATCATTTATGATATCATGTGCCATTGTTCAAAATAGCAATGATTTACATTCGAAATAAGTAATATCATTTATGATATCATGTCATTGTTCATTTGTTATCTGGTTTGAGCGAGGGTGAAAATGTGAAAAGAACAAATTTCATTTCTAGCCGACAATTTTAGTAAAAAGTATGGAAGTCCTGTCCATATAAAAAGCTCATAAACGTACCTCATTTCGCATAGAAAAAAAAATAAGTTTTTTGTTTTTGGGTTAAATATGCAACAATCTTTTGATATAAGATGATATGTAATCATGTAAAGTTCTAAATTTATAATCCAAAAATACAGCCCGGGTTTCAGTAATTATGCAATATTGCTAGCGTTTATGTGGGTTAATTGTGCAACAATCTTTTGAGATAAGATGTGATCGAAAGTCATAAATTTATAGCCCAAAAAAATCCTGGCCGAATTTAGTTAATTGTGCAACATTATTTCTGATTTGGTGAATTGAACTGAAATAATGGGCATGAGTTCATTATTTCACCCTGAGTTTCCGTGATATGCAATTAAATTGGTCCATTACTTGAGAGCTCTATATTCAAAATAGCAAAACGTAGAAAAAATAATAATCTTTTTTTTTTCGAACTTCTAAAAAATGATGCTTGTCCTGAAAAGTCCGATTGTTAACAAAAATAGGCAAAATATTTCTAAATTTTTCGCAATTAAAGCAGGAAATTGTCGGATTTTAAATGCAGGGGGGAAAGAAATAGGCATATACTTTTCTAACCCCAAAAAATATTAGTTTATATTTGCAAATTGAAATTACTTTTTAACAAATAGGGCCACATATGCTCAAAGTCTATTTTAGCATCGAAACATATAGTTTCCACAACGCAAGAGTTAAAAATTTATAAATAGGACAAAATATGACAGCTGTGGGATTTGAACCCACGCCCTTTCGGACCAGAGCCTAAATCTGGCGCCTTAGACCACTCGGCCAAACTGTCTTTTCGTTACTAATTAACCTATCTTATAATTTAAAATAATTCAAGTAATAGGAACCACAATTACCCAAACACAAGGTTGTTTAGTTGACTAGTTCAGATTTGTTTGGAAAACATGATGGTGTCAACAGGACCAAATGCACCTTTCACTAGCAATCAAACAACTTAATAAATGAAGTATTTTTTTTTTTTTACCCCACTGAAATAAACTGCTACTGCAGGTCCTTCGTACCTGCATATCGCTACATTAATTCTATCTCTACATGACTTAACAAAAATATATTGTTACAACTAATTATTTTAAAAATATCAATCATCTGATAGAATGATATATAATTAATTTTCCTACAAAAAGTAAATAAGATATATTGGTGTTAGTTAACCTTTTGAATCTAAAAAAGCACCTACGGTACTAGCTTGTCACCGTCTAGTGTAGAGTGTCAAGTGCTTAGAGGTATTTTGCACATATTAATTATAGAGGAATCAGTGACTAAAGTTGAAAGATTTCATTTCATTAACATTCCTAGTACAAGTCTAGTTACATGTGGAAGTTGGCAAAGTGTTGATCCCCTTCCTAGAGGAGAGGGTGCTCTATTTATAAACTACAATAGAGGATACATCTTATCAGGTTTGTCACAGAGTCATACATATCATATCTGAGCTCTTAGACATACTCAGGGATCGGACCTTGAGTCTGTCATAGGGTCATACACATCGTATCTCGCGAACCCCCTCTGAGTTCTCTGGTCAAGTCAGGTTTCGGACCTAGATCAGGCTCGAGACACTTCTCCTTTCATGCCTTGGGGTCTCGTGATCCATAAGCTTTATGATATCATGTGCCATGGAGGAACCAAAGGATTATGTCTTGTGTGGAGTTCTACATCGATCCTAGAACTATTGGTCATGATGCCCTCGAGGCGAGCAGTCGTCGTTGCCTTGTTCTGGGAATGTCTTGGCGGCCACGTCGCTGAGATGTTACTGATCTCAGGTCTGTCACAAGATCATCATATCCCTCGAATCCTCCTCCGAGCTCTCAGACTCAGACTCGAGACACCTCTCCTTTCGTGCCTCGGGATCTTGTAATTAATCTATAGACTTTCTTGATGGGCTGCATTCCTAGGGCCCAAGACATCCCAGGTAGGGCTGTCAATTTCGCTCCATTTCGTACATTTTCGTTCTGTTCCGTCTAAACAAGACAGTTAACGGAAGGGAATATGTGTTTTGTAACGGAAACGAAACAGAGAGTACTACAAGTTACTATTCCGTTTTATCGAAAACTGATTGAAATCAATACAAAATGGACTGAAACCAATGGAATATTGACAACGGATGGAATAATCGTTTCATTTAACAAAACGGAACGAAAACGACAGAGAGCTTGTGTTTCATTGCCGAAACAGAACGAAAACGACAAACGATATTTCCGCTATAGTTTTCCACGTTTGACAGCCCTAGTCCCAGGCCCTATCATAGCTGTTCTTCAGAACCGCATACCAACTCTCCTACATTTATAATTGTACAAGTAACAAACTGTGCATTAATTATAAGTAACAACGTGCCTTTTTATGTAAACTATGATAAGAATCCCTAATAAACTGTGCATTATAAGTAACAGTTTGATTGATAAAGAAAAGTATATCTAATTGAACCTCTTGATATTGATAAACAAAAGAAAACACGAATTAATTTGATCAGTGAACATTAGATCTCTTTGTTCGGCTAGCGCCGTTATCTGGCCTCTCCTGCATTTCAACCCTTTCATGTTTGAACACTATCTGTTTCGGTAGAGTTTTTTCCAATGTAAGTTCATACAAAAGTTTAATTTGCACAATTATGTCAAATTCACCATTGTTGTACTCCTGAAAGTTTGTTTTATTTGTTGCAGAATTAAGGCTTAATTATTCATCAAAATGATGGGACAAAATGAGGCTGTTATTATTTTATTTTTTGTATAAATCTATAAAAATAGTAATTTAAAATAGAAATTGTTCAACGTTTCTAAGTATTTTTATCAGTAAATATTTTGTGAAAGGTGTCTCGATTTGAATGTATTGTGCGTATGGAAACAAAGCGTCCCAGATGATTAAACAAATGTGGTTTTTCTTGTAGTTTCAAACAGAAAGGAACCAGCATAACGCGGCAGGCTACTTAGTAGAAATTAATGGCAGGCTATAAGCTATTGTTGTTTCAAATTAATGGTATATACCCGCGCAATACTTTGAAAAATTGAAACTTGTTTTGACATGATATAGCGAATTTAGATCATTCCTCTGCTCAAATCTGTACAAACTAAAGGCGCATAAACATCGATCATGACCGCCTGATCATTTAGGCTCCGTTTTGTTGAGTTTTAGGTCCAAATTGGGCCCGGCCCATATCTTCATCCTTATTTACTTTCTCCTCCAGTATGTGTCGTTAGGTTTTTTGGAGCTCTGCTTCTTCTTGGCTGCCGCAGAAAGAAAGTGAGAAAGAGAGAATAGAGAGAGGAAGAGATAGGGTAGAGAGAGAGAGGTAGAGATAGAGAGAGAGAGTGATTGCTTGTTCTAACAATTGAGATACTCTTGTACCTTCTTGTATTCTCTTGAGAACCTCTTGGAAACTCTTGTAATCTCCTTGGTGAATAGTGAAATTAGTCGGTTCGTTGCCTTCCGGTGGATTAGGCTCGGCCGAACCACTTTACTCTTGTGTTTTTCTCTTCTCTTGTGCTTGTTGTGACTCGATCTATACACGGTAACATCTTTCCTCTATTGGTGCTTGACGTTTGGTTGTATGCATTGGTTGTTTCCAATTTCTTGATTGTGTAGTTGTGGTACCGTACCGGGTTATTTTCTCAACAAGTGGTATCAGAGCGACAGGTTCGTTGGTACGGTTTCAACTTGGGCAAAATATGGCAATGGCAAACCCTAGTGTAGCATCCATATTTGGGATTGAGAAGTTTGATGGGAAACAAAATTTTGCATTGTGGCAAGGCACGGTTCGTGATGCCCTTGTGCTTCAGGGTTTAGATGATGCCTTGAGTGATACCAAACCAGCTGGGTTAGAGGATGATAAGTGGAAGACGTTGTGTGGTAAAGCCCTAAGTACAATCCGGTTTTGTTTGTTGAATGAGGTCAAAGCCCCGTTCATGGCCGAGACTTCTCCGAATGACTTGTGGAAGAAACTGGAGGAGATGTATCTGTCTAAGTCCTTGGCAAGTCGGACTGCTTTGAAGAAGCGGTTGTACCAACTTAGGATGGAGGAGGGTACGGACTTGAGGGTTCACCTTGGTGCGTTCAACACTTTGGTAAGAGATGTGCTCAATGCGGGTGGAAAGATCGAGGATGAGGATCAAGCTTGTTTGTTTATGGCATCCCTACCAAAGTCGTATGATGCTATTACGATGCCTTTGTTGGGGGAAGAAGAGCGAGCTAACCATGGCGGAGGTGACTACCGTACTTTTGGATTCCGAGTCCTTGAGGAGGCGTGAGGAGGATGTGCCAGAATCCTCCAATGCGCTAGTGACTGTATCGGATCGGCGGCGACGGAAGAAATCCGGTCATGGGACATGCCATAAGTGCGGGAAGCCTGGTCACTTTCGACGCGACTGTCCCGAGTTACGACAGGTTAGTCCTTCTACGCATGGATCTAGTCACACGGCGGTTGTGGTCGGTGATGTGGATGATATTTTCTTGTGTGTTGGTGAGGAGGATGTGACTGAGACTGTTGTTAGTGGGATGAGTGGCGGTAGCAGTGGTGCCTTGAGTAGGTGGGTGTTAGACTCTGGTAGCACATTCCATGTTTATCCACGGAGGGATTGGTTCTATTCCTTGCGTGAGCAGTCCGGTGGCACTGTGACTCTGGCTGATGGGTCGGTTTTGTCGATCGTTGGAGTTGGCACAGTAAGATTTCGGATGTGGGATTGTGTGGTTCGTACGGTTACTGATGTTCGGTATGTGCCTGGTGTACGAAAGAGTCTTATGTCACTCAGTGAGTTGGATTCACGCGGGTTTGAGTTCAGATGCCGTGATGGATTCATGGAGGTACTTCGAGGTGATAGAGTTATCATTCGAGGTGCTAGGCACGGTGGCCTCTATGAGGTGGTCGGTACGGTGGAGTCTGCGGCCACTGTCGTATCGGCCGGCACTATAGCTTGTGGACCTGTAGGAGGTGACTATGTGGCCCATTGTAGTGGAGTTGCTGCGATGGTTGAGGGCATGTCACACATTGCACAACAGCCTGGATTAGGGCATGCTGGAGATGGTAGGCTTGACTGTCTTGGTTCTTATGGTGGACGCCTTGATGCCGGTGGAGGCAGGCGGGGACATGTGGTTGCTGATTCCGCATGGTGCATTGGACCTGGGCGGCCACGGGCCGTGGACTCAGGTAGATGCGGTTAGTCTCTGGATTTAGAGGCTTGTGGGAGGTGATGTGGTTACCGACAGATAGACTATTGGGCTGTGATGCTTGGCACTTGATTGTGTATGGAGCGAAGATTAAGGTGTCTGCTTGTGAAGATCAAGGTGTATGCTTGTGAAAATCTACGTGTATGCTTGTGTTGCCAATTTGAGCCTACGGTGGAGATTTGTTGAATTTTAGGCCCAAATTGGGCCCGGCCCATATCTTCATCCTTATTTACTTTCTCCTCCAGTATGTGTCGCTAGGTTTTTTGGAGCTCTGCTTCTTCTTGGCTGCCGCAGAAAGAAAGTGAGAAAGAGAGAATAGAGAGAGGAAGAGATAGGGTAGAGAGAGAGAGGTAGAGATAGAGAGAGAGAGTGATTACTTGTTCTAACAATTGAGATACTCTTGTACCTTCTTGTATTCTCTTGAGAACCTCTTGAAAACTCTTGTAATCTCCTTGGTGAATAGTGAAATTTGTCGGTTCGTTGTCTTCCGGTGGAGTAGGCTCGGCCGAACCACTTTACTCTTGTGTTTTTCTTTTCTCTTGTGCTTGTTGTGACTCGATCTATACACGGTAACATCTTTCCTCTATTGGTGCTTGACGTTTGGTTGTATGCATTGGTTGTTTCCAATTTCTTGATTGTGTAGTTGTGGTACCGTACCGGGTTATTTTCTCAACACGTTTGGATGCGTTGAGAATAAGGTAGGAATAAGGAAGAAGGAAAAAAATTTATTGGGAAGAGGTAAATTTATTGGGAAGTGTGTAACTTTTGTGAAGGGTTTGGATGGTTAGAAATAAATTTATTGGTAAAAAGTGGTTATTCCTTATTCCTTATTCCGGGAAGAAGCCATCCAAACGGAGCCTTAAGTTCATACATTGAAAGTGTCCAAGTACATTCATACTTAATTTTAAATGACGCGCCAAAACAAACTATATTGTGGCAACTGAGAGGTTCTGAAACTTTGTTAGACCATTTCTAACCTCGATTATCTCAGAACTGTTTCCCTTAATTAGCGTTGTTGTTTTAACCCCTTCTTATTTTTCTCTCCCTTCATTTGAAACCCCAACAAATTTTGCAAACCACCATAAACCAAATAATAAATTTAAATTTAGCACCATTCGAGACAACTATCAAGTTGTGTTTAATCTTGCATATCCTGAAAGGATGGAATGCCCCAACTGTAGCAATGTTCTCAGCTTCCTTATCTGCTCCTTCCTTCCTTTCCTGTTGACCGGAGTGGCCAGTGCTGATCTTACAAATTACGAAGAGTACTGGAAGCACTGGGAAGTGATTTCTCGCGCCCGTAACTTGGCCGCGTATGACCCTGATCCTGAAGTAGCCACCGACCATTTTAACAGAGCTGTTCATGAGTAAGTATATATAGTTACAATTACAATATTATAATAGATTATTAAAGTTCTTTAATCATTAATTAAAATGTATATATGTGTACTGCAAAATTTATAATTGATTTTGTCTTTTGAGGTTTAGATTTTCAGAGCTTTAAAGCAAAAGGGAGTTTAGGAGAGTTTAATTATGATATTAAAATTATAAAACACAAACCGATCGACATATCTGAACTTTTTGTTAATTATATTGATATGCAATATCTAAAACAGAAAGTAAAAGTGCGAGTGTAAAAATGAAAAAAAAATATTATATGTTTCGATCCTATTCAGAGCACTACCGAATAACAACACAAGACGGGCCTTGGGTGAATGGCGTGGCCATGCCTGGACCAGCAAGTGCACTGCCACCAACCCGATTGACCGGTGCTGGCGGTGTCGAAAGAATTGGACCCGTGAGCGCAAGCGTCTAGTCAAGTGTGTCAAGGGCTTTGGCCATCGCACCACAGGTGGTGCTGCAGGCCGATACTATGTGGTTACTGACCCTTCAGATAATAACTTGGTGGAACCCAAACCTGGTACACTGCGCCATGCAGTTGTGCAAGATGAGCCGCTATGGATTGTTTTTGCACGCAGCATGGTCATTACCCTCCGTGAAGAGCTCATTATCAATAGCCACAAAACTATTGATGGGCGTGGCGCTAGTGTTCACATCGCGTATGGTGCTCAGATCACAATTCAGAATGTGCATAACATCATCATCCATAATGTCAAAATACATAATATCACCAACTCATGGGGCGGCATGATACGGGACTCCTTGAGTCATTTCGGACTGAGAACTGCTAGTGATGGAGATGGAATATCCATCCTTAGCTCCAGTAACATATGGATTGATCATGTATCAATGTGGAACTGCAAGGATGGTCTCATTGATGTCATTCAAGGCTCTACTGCCATAACCATCTCCAATAGCCACTTCACACGGCACGACCATGTGCGTTTCCACAAAATTTGCAATTTACTCCCCATTCATACTCACCAAAACTGTATAGAATTTACATTAAGTTAGGAAAATGCGCACTGAAATAACGAAGAATCTTCTCTTAACAAGAAATTTGACTCTGAAGATAAAGAAATCTCCTATATTTCTAACAAGAGCATGTTTTTTAATTAGCCTTAATTCATCTTAAAAATTGACCACTTTTACACATAATGCTAGCTATTATAGGTTATCAATAAAACAATTAATTGGAAAGTAGTTCAAATTAAATATTCGTGAAAATAATTAGTAATTAATATATGAATATTGTAGGTGATGCTTTTCGGGGCAAGCAACTCGTATAAGGATGATAAAATTATGCAAATTACAGTAGCGTTCAATCACTTTGGGAAGGGACTGGTGCAAAGGATGCCAAGGTTTGTTATAGATTTTCTAAAAATTTTAGAAAAAAAAGTAACAAAAATAGAGTTAAATATGGTTCGGTTTTTTTCCCCTCCAGTTTAGGGGCTAACATTTTTCCTTGAAAGAATCACACAAAGCATAAAATTGGGGAATTGTTATTTTATATTAGTGTTATTTTTTTTTTCCCTCATGATATTGGCAATGTCATTCTAATGCTTTCTCAGATTATAGAAATCTGAATATTCAGAACATTAAAGGACTGCTAATTCACTTAGAATTTATTCCTTTAGGTGTCGATTTGGGTTCTTCCATGTGGTTAACAATGATTACACTCATTGGGAGATGTATGCAATTGGCGGTAACATGAACCCAACAATCATCAGCCAAGGCAACCGATACATCGCCCCTCCTAATATCTTTGCCAAAGAAGTCACGAAAAGAGAATACACATTAGAGAGTGAGTGGCAGAATTGGGTCTGGAAATCAGAGGGAGACTTGATGAACAATGGTGCTTTCTTTATTCAGTCCGGCAGAAGAACTGAGATGCGGTATGGCAGGAAGAATTTCATTAAAGCAAAACCAGGCACTTATGTCAGGCGCCTAACACGCTTTTCCGGGGCTCTTAATTGCAAGAGAAATCAGAAATGTTGATTTTAATTACGATGTTTTTTCAGGGATGGGTTTGTGTGATCTGAATAGTAAAACTGAATTCTTTTAAATAGAGCTCGTGTGGATTCTTTAAACTGGAAATTTGAATGAACAATTTTTTTCATTTGTCATTGGCAGTTCGCAGACCGGCCTTCTAACAAAATAAGGAACAATGTTTTTCAGTTGTGAGTGCTCCACTGTGTACAAATGAGGAGAGCCATTCATATTTATCTCTTCAACAAACTGATCGGGAGAAACATCTATTTACAGAGAATATAATAAAGTCAATAATTTAATTCAAGAAATTGGAAAGTTTGATCATGGTTGCACATCCAAAATTGTTTGTCAGATAACTAAACATGATGAAGTCAATTGATTACGTACCTTCTCACGAACGCTCTTTACTCTTTGGAGTTTGGATATTGATCACAGATTCACAATTCACAAGCAGTCTCACACGGCTTGAAATAAGAAATGGTCCTGGGCTCCTCTTTCCTCCTGCCTTTACTCTTAGTCTTTGGAGTTTGGATGTTGATCACAAGTCACAAGCAATCCCACACGACTTGAAATAAGAAATGGTCTTGGGCTCCTCTTCCTTCTTCCTTTCAATTAGGCCCACCTCATCCAGCTGAGGTGCATTCTCTGGCCCAAATTACTAATCTATTCCTATTTTTCAGGCCTACATTCTTTATAAACACTAATTCTCTACAAAAAGGCCTACATATTTTTCTGATTTTCTTGCAGGACGTTCATGGTGGTCCAAATTCTTTAAATAAACATATACATCATCAAAGAACAAGTTCCTTTTTTCCAAATTAATTTCCAAGTTAGAAATATCCACTTTATTAATTAACCAAACCATTTGGTTTTCTGGCCACCATTTATTGCAATTACAAATTACTAGAAATATTTTTGATGGATGTTATCCCCACTATTTGTACTTGTTTAATCCAAAAGACTGACATAGAGCCTAGAGGGCTGGAGAATAAATCTAAATACCTTTGTTATCATCTTTTATGCTTTTTTGTTTTATTTATTCATTTTTTTTTGTACAGGATATAACCAATTTGATTTTATCCAATAACGAAGAAAAATTACGCAGCCATGCAGATAGTAATTAATTTCTGAAAGAAATCATGGGTGCTTGTAGCGAGTAGCGAGGTGGGTCCCGGTTCCAAGTAGATCACATTGACAATTGACACAGGAAATTGATTACTGTCATCTGCAGTTTTGGCATCCTGCCATCGCTAAATATAAAGTGAACATATACGCAAACAAAGTGAACATATAGACGATCTAAGTGAACATATACAGACAAATAAGTTCAATGAAAATAAGTTGAATATGCATGTAAACTTCTGAACAAATGATGACAACACTTAATTGTTTGTAAGTGTTCACTTAGATCATCTATATGTTCACCTTATTTGCTGTATATGTTCACTTTGTATTTAGCGATGGCTGGGATGGTATATTTGCCGATGGCACTTATAATTCCTGATTGACACATGTTCGTGTCGACTAGTAGATGGATGTTCACGACTCCGGGCTACGGGCTTCAGGCTTCGGATTTGGGGTTTCGGGCTACAGGCTCCGCAGGCTTCGGATAAAACTATTGAAGTACAGAGTACTGTGTCACTGTCACAGACTTAAAAAAAAAGATTTGCTGATATGCGGATGAATCGGAGTTCCACAGAACTCCACCAAGCAACGAGGATTGGATCCGCCAAAATAAACAAAGCGCATTAAGGCAAGTTAAACGTAGATAAGGGCTTAGTTTTAATCATCAAAAACTATGATAAAGGTTATACTATTGAGCTTACATCAATTTATTTTTTCAAGTAGTACTAAAAATAATATATAATTCTAGTTTAAATTTCATTTGTGTCAAAACCTGTTGAAGCAGTCAGTCAGGTTTGCTCTGGTCTAATTAATTTTTAAGACACAAAATTAAAATTAAAATACAGTATAAAAATAGATCTATAAACTTGAACTGACGAATAAAATATAGACCACAGCTGCTGATTAAATATCACATAACTATTAATAAGTAGATGAAGTGTTTAGTAATGTCAAGATTTGACATTATTCATGCATGTAATGATTTAATTATAATACTAATTGTTCACTGTTCAGTACGTCTGTCCCAATAAAGTAAAAAATATGTGGTCAATTCAGCCATTACATGAGTCAAAAAGAGAAAGAGAACACTGATTGAGTGATTGGTAGACCTGGTTAACGTTCGAAACGGCAACGGAATGGGCCATTCTGTTTGTCGTTCCGTTCCAGAAACGGTATGCACTGAAACGATTAGTTATTCGTTCCGTTTGTAACGGAATGGACGGAACGTAGCGGAACGACTCAATTTACACTGTATTTCATACAAATGTATGCCGAAATCCGTTCCGTTTACCGTTCCGTTTAAAAAACGAATACCGAAGTCTGTTCCGCCACTCGTTCCGTTTGGACGGAACGTGCACGGAACACGGAGGACGGTATACCGTCGGCAGGCCTAGTGATTGGTCCTTGTTTCTTGTCGGTTTCATTGCTTCGGGCTTCAGGCTTCAGGCTTCGGGCTTCGGGTAGGAAACACAGTTCAGACCTTGACAAAGCCGAAGAAAAGTAGAAAACACTCTCTCTCGATTCACTGTGTAGCGCTGAAATGTCTATATAATCTGTCTGTACCGGCCCTTGGCTAATAAACCGCAATTAAGTTCTTTCAAAGTTTGGGAAGCTCAGATTTTGACCTCAAGCCCCACTCACACGCACCTGCTCTACAGCTCTCTCCTCTCTCCCGCGCTCCCTGCTCTACAGCTCAGATCTATTGGGAAGAAGGCTTGATTTCATCTCGCTTAATTCGTCACAACTCACAACTAACTGGTATGTGCCCTTTTAGCCCAAAGCCTTTCTTGCTTCTTAATTAATTAAGTTTAGCGATCTTTGCCCGTGGGATTCAAATTACAAACGAGAAGAAAACGAATAAGAAAGTGTTCTAATTAATTTTCAATTTATTTCTAATCGTGCAGATTGCTGGGGATATATATGTCGAATATTCGATTGAGTGGTGAAAGTCCTGCCGCTGCAGAGGGAAACAGGCCAAAGAAGAAACTAAAGAGGAGGTCATCAGGATTCACATCCTCAACAGTCAACAATCTTGGCTGGATGGTACAGCCAAGATAATTTTTTTTAATATTTAAAAATTTTAAAATTCAAATGTTAAATCTAAACCGTTAATCTTGTTTAATTTTACGAGCGATGCATTTTTATATAAGTTTTTTAAAATTTGGAGTTAATTTGATACTTGATTAAATGACCAAACTATGAATGTATTAGAATTAATCAGTGATAGTTAACCATATTCGTTCATTTGTTGACCACTTGATCTAGTAGCAAATCAACTCCAAATTTTATAAAACTTATATGAAAATGCATCGCATATAAAACTGAACAAGATCAACGGTTTATATTTAACATTTGACTTTTAAAATTAAAAAAAAAACCTTGGCTGGACGGTACAGCCAAAAGCTTGGCTGTAGAGGATGCGAGTCGCATCAGTGTGGGGGTATTTTGATGAGTCACCTGATGGTCAGAAAGCTACACGTAAGTTCTGTTTAAAAATTCTGAGTGGAAACAGTAGGGGAGGAACATCCCATCTCAATCGTCATCTTAAAATATGCGATAAATATCGTAATAAGGGGGACGTGAACCTACCTGTAACAATAGATTCTGGGGACGAGGTTAGAAATAGAAATATTGGGTTGACCCAGAAAGAAACATTCCTGGAAGATGCGCTTAAGAAAGCTATTCTAAATGAGGTACCATTTGCTTGTGAAGAGTTTCGAGAAGGCTGGTACAGTTCAATGGAGCCAATGGATGTTGAGAAAGAAATTTGTGCTTATTATGAGCGTGAAAAGGAAAAATTGGCCATTGAATTGAACAATTTAACTTCCAGAGTTTGTTTTATCATGGAAATTATGGCGGGATCCTTTTTATCACTAAATGCACATTTTATCGATGCTGATTTCAATTTGGTAAGAAAACTAATCAGTTTGAAGGAATTATCTGATGAATCTCCTTCATCTATAATCAATGTGTTAGAAAGTTGTATATCTGAGTGGAAACTTGAGGAAAAAATATTTACATTTACAATATACAAGGATTATTATATCGCTTGTAATTGGGATGAACTTATTAAAGGATTGAGAGAAAAGTTCTCCCCTAAAATGTTGTTTGGTGGCCATCACGTCGGGGTTCCCTGTTGTAGAGGACAACTCGATCAATCTTATAAAACTTTTGTCGATTCTCCTTTTTACTCTCGTGAAGGTGATAGTACTAAAAGGTTTCTTGAAGTTTTGACAACAGTTCCCAGCAAAATTGACACGTTTAACCAAATTGCTAAAGACATGGGCCTTTCTCCCATTAATGAAAGCTGGTTCCATGATCATCAAATAGGGTGGAATGCAAATTTGGCTAGATTGTTGAAAGACCTATTAATTTATAGAGAAGTATTCAGTCGGTACTACGCACATACAGAAACTGATCAACTTTTTTCCTCAGGGATATGTTCATATTCTTTTCACTGGACGATACTAGAACTGATGCGAGACATTTCTGGGCTTGTTGATTGTGCTAAAAATGAATTCGTCAGTTTAAAGCATCCAGCATCGCACTTATATTTACGAAAGATTTTTGAAATTGTTGACATGATAGCTATCAAAAAGAAAAATAGTGTATGTATATGTGCAGATGGGGATTGCAGGGTTCATGATTGGGAATATCTACGAGATCAATTTGCACGCTTCGTAAAAGAAGCAGAAGATATTTTTATTGTAGCCGGTGTATTGGATCCTCGGTTCAAACTAAGTTTCTTTGAATACTGTATGAAGGAGATAGGAAATTTTATTGGGTTAGAAAAAACAATCGGTGACTATCGAGAAATCATTAATAAATTTTTTAGTGAATATGCAAAGAAAGAAGATGACCTTGTTTCTCCTTCACTTGAAGTTGTTGGAACTATAAACACGCAAGATGAAGGTAATTTGTTAAATAACAATACACATCTTCGCCCCACAACAATCACTGACAGATTCTCTCTGTACAAAAAAAGAAGGGAAGTCAGAATTAGACAAGTACTTGAGCGAAGAGGTAATTGATATAGGAGATGAAGATTTTGATCTGTTGGGTTGGTGGAAGCAAAATCAATCACGTTTTCCTATTCTGTCTAGCATGGCACGTGACCTACTTGCTGTGCCTGCTTCTGCCTACAATACTGTTGTCGGTACTGTCAGAATTAGACAAGAACTTTATGATTACCGTTGTTACGAAGACAGTAGATCTTCGCCTTGTGGAGGCTGTGATTTGCTCTAAGGACTGGATTCTCGGTAGAGAGCAACGGTACATATTACAACAAAATTTAATGGCATACTTCTATACTTGTACAGCTGTACTTCTAATTTGTTTGATATTTTTCATTTGTATGTAAACAGTGACGAGTCGGAGTCACAGAATTGAAAACTAGCTAGGTCTTGGAAAAGGGAATAGAAGGGGGCGAGACTGATGAGAAGGGATAAAATCAAGCTCTGTTGGTTGCTATGATTTTTCCTTTTTTGAGGGATTTAGTGTATATTTGCTATTTTGTTTTTCATGCATTTTTTTAGAACTTTTTTGTTAAGAATTCAGAGCGATTCATGCATGCTTTGAATTATTCTGCTTTGTTTAAGTTAGTTCCATATTTGCTGTTTTGTTTATAAAATTCTAATAACAACAAAATCTTGTTATCAATAGGGTAAGTTACGGTTAGGAAAGTGATATTAAATGTTTATTTAAGAAGATGCTAAAGTAAAATTTCTATCGTGTTGTGATTTAATCTGCTATATATTTAAGTGCGTATCTGCTTTATATGATAACTAGTGGTATTTCTTGCGTTGCACGAACTATCTTTATTTTTTATTATATTATCAATTTGACAAATATAATGAGAATACCTGTGTTGGACGATCTCTTTCTATGTTTATCTAAATTACCATTCCCATATTATAAATTATCATTAACAATACAATTCCAAGAAAACTAACAGAAACATTGCAAAATATAAGCATTGCTATTGTATATCCCAACAAAGCTGATAAGTGATAACTAATAAAAAAAAATATGTATGTTTGCTGGGTCATCATCAATAATATAAAGACACTCTTTGGCAACATTGTTAAATGGACTAATATATAGCACAAAAAGTTGTTATTTAAATTTCCAAACATAGATGAAGCCAATCCAAATATAAACAATGACCACACTAACAAACTTTAATTATGAAATGCTTCCACAAATTAAATATAGTCAAACGATAAAAGGATATGCGATTTGTCAGTACTGCTATCGAATAGAGAAGTAAATAATAATTTGTGTTCAACATGACAAACATATTCTACAATCTAAGTTGTTTTGACCTTCTAAAAGCTGATGCAACCTTTCTTAGTAGCTAGCAAGCACACCAGCCGACTCCACAATATATGAATTCCAGTCTCTTCCTACGGCATTTCCTTTGGATTTCTATTAATTCAAAAGGAAAATACTAAAATATTAGTTGTTCTTTTTAGCTACCTCTGCAAATATTAGTTGGGTAGTTAGGTCTAATAAGACATAGGATGAATCTAAGAGCATGTTCTTTTTTAGCTAGTTATCCCAAGAGAGCATGTTTCTTATCAGTTTCTAGCCCTCCTACTGAGATATCAAAGTCACATAGTAATGCATAGAAAACAAAATTGTCTGTTCAACAAATTCGAATGAGAAATATCAATTTTTAGGAGTAGAAATAGCATAAAATCATCATAGTCCAATAATCGTTATTTCCTCCAAATGACCAAAAGTATCCAATTAAAATATAAATTGAACATATATTTTTCCTAAACATACTGATAGAGAATATCAAACCTCGAATGAACTTTTAGATTCCATTAGCACTATAGAAAAACAATAATGGAGAAACCATAGCAATCAGAAAGAACAAAAAGTTGTTGCTAGAAAGAACAAAAGCTATCGTAAAAAATGATCATTTAGCAGAAAGAACAAAAATTGTTAGTAAAGAATCAACACAATTAAATTTTCTTTGTAACAGCTAGGTCCCTCAAATTAAGTCCTATCATGATCTCTCTCAAATTTAGTCTTATTGTCCGGCCCCTAAACTTAGGTAACCTATCGTTATAATAGTCATAGCGTCAGCATTAGAATCTGTCAAATCAACAATTGATTAGCAAAACTACAGATAAGAAAACTTAATTAAATAAACAAAAGCTAAATCAAGGAATTGTAATTTAGTTTCAAGTATTGAGCTGGTACTTTAGTTTCAAAGTATTGTAGTCTATGCAACCAGTAATTATTGGTATCTGAGCTAGTATGTTCAATTACCTGAGACTGAGAAGTACACAGGTTGAATCTAAAAGAAATCCCATCTACATTGAATTGATAAAACCAAAATAAAATTAGAATAATATATTAGGATGAATTTTTACCACCAAAATAAAATTAGAAATCCCATTAGTAGGGTTATATATGTCCATAAAATGAACACACATGTTAAACAGTTAATTGTTCTTCACATATTTACTTTTTCGTAGGCCATTAGATTCTTTAATAATGAACAAATAATAATATGTAGCATGCACGGTGCTTACAGACAATCATGAGCTTTTAAGAAGAGATTAAGGCACTAATAGCTAACATCTTTTTATGATCAACGCTTTGTTGATCATACTATTAGCAGCACCAACAATAACCTTTCATCTAACTAAAAACAAAAGAAAGCCGAGTGAAACCAATTTTTCAACAGCACACTTCTGTACCGCCGACGAAAGAATTAATTGTTCAGTTTTAGGTAGAATTTTGCAGCCAAGAACATAATTAGAGAAATATATACTTATATAACCAAACAATAACAACAATACATATAACGCTACCCATTTTATATCGAAACAATTGGACAGCTTTCTCATGCATTTCACCTGTCTGATAAGTAAGTTCTTGCGTTTATTGGAACTGGTAAACACTACTTTTCCCATGCACAAATTGCAGCTGAAATATTAATCAACTACTGACTACACGTTGATTAATAATGAGGTAGGCAGTAAACTCTTACTCTACCAGGTAAACAGAATGAACTATATCGTAATTTATTTTGGAGCAAAAATCAAAAGTATTGCAACAAATAAACGAATAATACCTGACAAAAAAAATCTTCATTTACCACAGCCCAAAGACCAGCCACCAATACTTACTGAAATGCAATTTGATTAGCAAATAGTCACCCATCATGAAAAATTAAACCATAAGTTTGGAAAGACTATTACCAAAGGTGAGAAAATCTGTTTGAGAATGCTAGACTATTTTTCTTGCTTTGGTCTGATAATTAAAACTAACCTAAAGCCTTAACCTATTTGTGGTCTATAATCACAATGGATCCAAAATCTTAACCAGCACAAACAACTGGAGAAGAGAAAATAGGCGAGAAAAAGAAAAATCAACCAAAAAAAAAGAAGGAAACTGAGAAGGAAGGAAGAAGGCCAACCCATCATATAAGCAAACAAACTGCAGTAAAACACAAATAAAGAACAAAAGAAGAGAGAAGGAAAAAGAAGAAAAATCTGAAAATAAGAGAGCACTGACCAGGCAATGGAAGAGGAGAGATGCTTTCATATTCTTGGCGAAAAGGAAAGGGGAAATGTTTCAATAGATTCCACCTGCAGTCAAGAGTTGGTGCATTACTTAATTAAGTACATGAATACTATAGTATTCAGTTGCTGAATCAACTGGTACTGGACTGTCCGTTTCCAAAAAAATTCAAAAGATAAGACTCCTAAACCCACAACCAAACGAAATTATATTAGTCAAGAACATGAATCCAGATGTGTAAAAAATGAAATTAAACTTTGTTAGAGAAACTTAGACCTAGACTTATGTATTTATATCCAAAATAAGAATCCACTAATAAAAATAATAAATTCACCAACCCGTGAACCTCAAGGCCGAAAGTCTGGACTCTGAAATATCAGAACCTCGCCTAAGCCCAGTCACCACCGTTGTAGCCAAGACTCCTACCTCATATCTTCCTTTTATAATTTCTACGGGAAAATAAATTTGAAGCTAAGCTTGAGCCAAAATTAAAAGATGCATGAAAAAATATAAACAATTTTCTTCCTAAATCGAAACCACAACAGCTAAAATTTGTTAGCTAAATGAAAGAAAATCCAGTAATACAATCGTTTTTTAACCCTGAAATTCCAAAAAAAAAACAAACAGAAATGATTTTGAACAAATCTTTATCGCATACATTAAGAAATCGGTAAAAATAAAAAAAAGGGAAAAATGGAAAAAAAAAACATGTTCCCATCTCAAATTTGAGAGAGGAGCTCATGCCCTTCTATTTCTGCTTCACAACCAAAGATCTCCGATCAGCAAAGCGAGCACAGAGACTGCAGCTGTGATGCTCACCATGAAAAACAGAATCCTAAGTCGACAGGGGAGAGAAAAAAAAACTGGCAGGTAAAAGGAAGAGAGAAATGGCTACAGAGAAGAGGAGGAGAAGAGGGTCTGATAATTCTCCAGAACTCGCCTGGGTAGTCGTGCAAAGGACTGAGCGAGAGTGGCTTCCATACGCAATCCACATGCCTGCTCTAAGAAGGAAGCTGAATTTGAACGACCAAGATAAATCAGAAAAAACCAACGATCAAGATGAAAGGAAAATACATGAACAGTTCTAAGAACAGTGTTGGAGAGGTCGGTACTGGAACGGGATTTAATATATAGATAGATTTTGATAATCACACTATTTAAGAGTATAGCAGATTAGCAGTAAAGGTTGAGCTTGTTCAGCCTAGTGATTTTAGATGCTTCCTGTCAATTAAAGTACTTCATTTGAATAAAAAAAAGAACAACTCTTTCTACATTTTCTGAATAAACATTGTTAGATTGGCAATAACAAATCATCCTTCAAAAAATTAAATAATTTAGCAGCAAAGCAATAAAATTTTTATTTTATATGCTCTTATTGTAAACTCTTTTTTTATTAAAAGTTTTCTTTGTTTTGAGGGACGACGAGTGAAATATTAAAAGTTTGGGAAAATTAGTTATTTTCCACCCAAAAACAAGGAAATTGGGATTTTGCCACTTTACCCACCTTTAAATGCTTTAGGAACCCAAAAAACTGTCCCCAAGAGAAACCAGATGTTGTAATAGAGAAAATTCAGGATTTTGAATTGAACACTAAATAAAATGGTATAATTGAACCCGAAATGTCAGCCTAGAATATTTTGAAATTAAAGGTCATTTAGAAATTAAGAATAAATCTTGATTAAAATAAAATTATATATTTTTTTTTATGAGCGACTGGCGTCTCACTGCTGAAAGTTCAGTATACAGAGAAGCCTTACGAGCAACAGAATCATTAGAAGAGCCAGCCCTTGGTTTTGTTAAACCATCCGAAGCAATACAAAAGGGCACCTCAACAATTATCAAGCAGAACAACACAATCATTCAACTGCTTGTTAAAATCAAGGAAGAACTTGAAGATTGCAAGGACCAGATAAGAGAACTCAGAAGGGCAAAAGCACCTGAGGGGTCTGACACATCCGAGGCCCTAGAGCAAATCCAAAATCAACTCAAAAATTTGAGTCTCGGTCCGCCAACAACCTCAAAACGGCCAACCATAACGGGCAAATTTTTCGTATACCGTGACCCAAAGAAGATATACGAAGAAGAAAAGAAAAAGATACAATGAGTCGCACTGAAACAGAAACAGTGGGTAGACCATCTGTATCAGGCCACGAAAACCAAATACCAACCGTTGAAGATCAAATCCGAGATTACAGACTTGGAAGTCGGTTACGGTATGAGGCACAAAGAAGATTGCCAAGGCGTAGGCGATATAGAAGGACATTAGAATCTCAACTAAGTCCTGATGCGGAGCTGAGCGTCCCACAGTTCCGCAGAGCACAGCAAGTTCCGGCAGAAACACTATACCAAGCCGGATGGAGCGAAAGAAATCATCGGGTATACCAACATTATTCCGATGAAAGAATTTTGGTGGTTGGAGATCAAAGGGAAATTCCCTTTATCTCTCAAGAAAGTTACAACAGGCTCGTTGAAGAAGGATTACAGCACTTACACATAGGTGTTGTAATGGTCAGGTTATACGCTCTGCACAGAAGAAATGCAGGGGTAAATGCTCTAGTTGTTTTAAGAGACACAAGATGGGGGAATGATACCTCACTGATAAGTTCCATGGAAATGGACTTAACAGACAACACACAACTGGCGTACGCAGTTCCTGACATGATGGTTAGTATTCATGATTTCTACAATCACATCCAATTGGTTGTACAAACTCATGGGTATGAATCATGGCGAGGTGGAGAAAGCAACCTCTTAATCTCTCGATCTTTAATAGGGAGGTTATCAAATACCAGCCACACAAACTTCCGGTACAATGTCCAAGGTGTAACAGAGCACCTAGCAAGCAGAGGCATAAGGGCTATACCAGGACAACCGAGATCAACCGAGGAATTGAGAGGCCAACGATGGATAATCAGACCACCAGCAATTCCAGAAGTGCAACACCCACAAACAATTCGAGTCAGATCAAGAACTGATGGCTCTCTAGCCATTAGATTTGGTGGATATACAGCAACTGCACCAACAGAACCAGCAGTTGTCGGGCCTAATGATGAAGAAGAACTAGATGGAGAAATGGCCTTGATGGTCACAATTGAGGAACCAGAAACCTCATTTGAAGAAGAATTGAAAGCAATCCAACTATTGGCATCCCGTCTAGAGAAGGACCGATGCTAGATTATTGTCCAATCTGGGATAAAGATGATGAATCAGAGGAAGAATGGCTCAATCCTTTCGCCTCCGAAGGTGATAAAGACAAACTGTCGCATTTTGCATACGCGGCAGAAGAAACAGAACTAGAATATCCTAAGATGAAGGCTTTCACAAAAATGATGGAATCAGCTTTTTCAACAGCTGAGAGTTCACTTACCCAGAGAAGGCCAACAGAACCAGTAATGGGTCCTGTTAACTATCCACCGGCGAGCACATCAAGGCAAACACCGATGCCAACAATACATGAAATCAGAGATCATGTTGGCAGACTCAAAGGAGGTTATGCTCAACAGCATAACGGGAGATTCAACCTTCCAGATGCTCAAAGTGACAAAGGTGCAATTCTGGTATTACCAGAAGATATCGGGCAATACAGTGATGTAATTTCTCGATGGGAATCAATTACTCTCAATGTGGTTAATGACCGCAACTGGACAGATAACAAGAGTAAGGTGATTTTCATTGAAAATCTCCTAGGGGATGTAGAGAAAAAGATGTTCATCCAATGGAGAATGGCGTATCCTCATGAATATGAAGAATTAATAGCAGTCGCAGATGATCCCCAAAACGTAATCTCCTGCATTCGAAGGATGATACTGCTAGAGGACCCATACCAAGGGTCCACTGAAGAACAGACACGCGCTTACCAAGATCTTGAGCGCTTGTCATGCAACCATGTCAAGGATCTGTTCAATTACATGAATGATTACAAGATCCTTGCAGCAAAATCCGGGAGGATGTACATTTCCTCAGAACTCTCGGAAAAGTTCTTCAGAAAAATGCCACCCCTAATTGGGCAAGAACTAGAAAAGGCATTTTTAGACAAATATCCTGGAGCAGCGATAGGCGTTATGCCAAGAATAAATTTCTCATACCAGTACCTGGCTGAAAGATGCAAACAAGCTGCACTCCAAAGGAGCTTGAAAGATCTCTCCTTTTGTAGCAAAATTCCATTACCAGGCTACTATGGAGAAAGAAAGAAGTATGGACTTCGCAAGTCCAAAACTTACAAAGGCAAACCCCACGAGTCTCATGTGCGTGTATTCAAGAGAAAACATGCTGACAAGGTCCGCAAATGCAAGTGTTTCGTTTGCGGAGAAGAAGGACATTTCGCGCGAGATTGTAACCGCAAAACAGGAAACATTGCTAGAGCAGCCATTATTGAAAATATGGAACTGTCAGATAGCTGGGATGTCCTCTCAGTTGATCTCAATGAACCTGATAGTGACGCAATTTGCTCATTATCTGAAGGAGAAGTTGGAAATGTTGCTTCAGCCGTAATCAATGATTTACCATTCGGCGAGCAATCATTCATGATGCAGGCAGAGCAATTGAGCTGGCGGAGTTATATACAATTGCCTGAAGATCAAAGAGATTGTCCCCATGACTGGCAGGACAATGATTCAGTTCCAATGGGACATGAAAAATGTTCCATGTGCAAGGAAATGACAACTGAATCAACAAGGGCATACTGTAAAAACTGCTGCCTAACAGTATGTCCTATGTGTTCAAGATTCAGGCTGGGCAGACGAATACGAACTAAGGTGCAGCCAATAGCACCTTATGATAGTAAGGATCAGCTAATCAATGAGCTGATGTCTTATGTTCAATACCTCTTGGCGGAAAATGGAAAACTCAAACAACAACTGTTTGAGGCCAGAACAGAGGATCTCGAAGCCGAGTTTGATGAATTAATGAAGAAGGACAAAGGAAAAACCAAACTGCGGTTCGAAGACGAAGAGGTAGATGAAGAAATAGAGATGGAACCCAAAAATCCAACAGGAGCTCTTCGAATAGCTTCTGCCAATACTATCTCTACCGAGGAAATAGAGCAATTCAATACAGTGGTCCAAGACCCTGTAAGGGGCAAAAGAGTCCTAAACAGACTCTACAACATGGAGATAACCTTTGAAATTCCAGGAGTCAACCCATTCAAGGTTCAAGCAATCCTTGACACAGGAGCAACTGTCTGTTGTGTCAACCAAGAAATTGTCCCACAAGAGGCATTGGAACCAAGTGCCTATCCCATACAAATAAATGGGGTAAACTCAACTCAAATAGCCAGTTTAAAACTAAAAAATGGCAGTATGCTGATTGAGTCGAATAGGTTCAGAATTCCCTTCACCTATTCTTTTTCGATGGGGAAGAAGGAGGGAGTTCAGATGCTGATCGGGTGCAATTTTATCCGATCAATGCAAGGTGGATTACGAATCGAAGGCCAGAACGTGACTTTTTACAAAAATATCACGACAATTGCAACCACAACAGATGCTGAGGTGGTACAAGCCGCAATTCCTGAGCTCGACCTGACGGGCTTGGAATACATTGAAGTAAGAGAGGCCGTAGCATACCACCAAGAGCAAGAGTCGCAACAGTTTAAAGAGAAGTTCAGACCACTACTCAACAGACTAAAAGAGCAGGGGTTCATTGGAGAAAACCCTCTGAAACACTGGTCAAAAAATCAGGTGACGTGCTCTCTCGACATCATAAATCCTGATCTCCAGATTCAGGATAAACCTCTGAAGCATGTGACGCCTCAAATGAAGGAACAATTTGAAAAACATACAAAGGCGTTATTACAACTGGGAGTAATCAGGCCTAGTAAGAGCAGACACAGAACCATGGCTATAATGGTCAATTCTGGAACTACCATTGACCCAGTCACTGGCAAAGAAATTAAAGGCAAAGAGCGCATGGTGTTCAACTACAGGTCCCTCAATGATAATACCCATAAGGACCAGTATAGCCTCCCTGGCATCAATACTATCCTTAAAAAGGTCGGTCACAGCAAGATCTACTCGAAATTCGACCTCAAGAGTGGATTTCATCATGTGGCAATGGCACCTGAGTCAATTGAATGGACTGCTTTTGTGGTGCCTGGTGGACTATATGAATGGCTTGTTATGCCATTTGGACTAAAGAACGCACCGGCTATTTTCCAAAGAAAGATGGATCAGTGTTTTGCTGGTACTGAAGATTTTATAGCAGTGTATATTGATGATATTCTAGTATTTTCTGAGAATGAACAACAACATGCCGAGCATCTTAGAAAAATGCTAGAAATCTGTGAAAAATGGGGCCTCGTACTCTCTCCAACAAAGATGAAGATAGCAGCCAGAGAAATTGAATTCCTTGGAGCAATCATTGGAAGAAGTAAGGTGAAACTCCAACCCCATGTCATAAAGAAGATCGTCTCCTTTGATGAGGAGAAACTGAAAGAAAAGGCCGGACTCCGAGCATGGTTAGGCATACTCAATTACGCCAGGAGTTACATTCCAAAACTTGGGACTCTTCTAGGTCCCTTGTACACAAAAACCAGCCCTCATGGAGATAAGCGCCTTAAACCGTCTGATTATGAACTAATCAGAAAAATCAAGGAAAAAGTGCAAAACCTGCCAGATTTGGAGCTTCCACCAACAGGGAGCTATATCATCCTTGAAACAGACGGATGTATGAAAGGATGGGGTGGCATATGTAAATGGAAACCAAAGAAGCATGACCCCAGATCCATAGAAAAGAATTGTGCCTATGCTAGCGGCAAATTCCCGGTGATCAAGTCAACCATTGATGCAGAAATACACGCTTGCATGGAAACTTTGAAGGCACTAAAAATCCACTATCTTGATCAACAGGAGATAACGCTAAGGACTGACTGTCAAGCAATAATATCCTTTTTCAATAAGTCAGCCCAAAATAAACCATCAAGGGTGAGATGGATAAATTTTGTTGATTATGTAACAGGGACAGGAGTGCAAATTAATTTTGAGCACATAGATGGTAAGCTAAACAGCTTAGCTGATGCACTCTCCCGATTAACAACAAAATTGGCTGTTACCAGTGAAATACAAGAACAACAAGAGCTATTCTTAGCACATCTCGAAGAAGCATTCGAAGAAGCAGACCGATTTAGTGACAGCCTAAACAAGCAGATGAATGAGCTAATTTTAAAAATTAGCTCCTTACTCTGATTCCCCTTTTAAAATCCAAACAAATGTTTAATTATTTTGTTTTTCTTTTTCAGGTCTGATGGTAATCTACGGAAAACCATTGATCTTTGGCAGTAATCTACGGAAAACTGTCTTTTGTTTAATAGTTTCAGTTTGTTTATATTTTTGCAGAAATGGTGCTGGAATATTTAACCCATATTTTTAGAAGCTATGAAGGATCTCCACGTTATAGTCTCAGGCCAGATTCCAGGATAGCGCTTAACAACGCTGTTCGCTGGGGGGCGTCATGTGGTCAAACCGAAGAAATAGAAGACTATGAGACAATCACTTGTGATTTATTGTTTTCAAGGCCGACTTTAAATATGGAGGGAGGAATGAGAACAAGGCTCATGGAATTACACCAAGCCCAAATTCAAAAGTCCCTTACGAAGCTTGAAAAATTGCTAGTCATGAGCAATTTGCAAAAAATCAGACTTGAACAACATGCTAGTAAGGATAATTGGGCAAGGGATGCCCTCGAACCTGTTAACGATAATATCGAAAAGTTGATTGAAGCTCACAGTAAGCTTCGAATAATCCAGCAGAGCATCTATTATTAGGTAGTGTGCATAATATGCTTACTTTCGGTGCCAACCCTTTTGGTCTGTTAGTGGGCATCTTTTCTTTTCTAAAAGGCATCTTTATAATGGTGTCAGTATGTAATAATTGTACTGGTGTGTTTTAGTGCGCCACTTGGTGCATCTTTAGGCGCATTATTGAAGTAGTGCGCTTTTCTTTATTTTGCTTTTGGGACAGCACTAAGGTAGTGCTTCCCTTTATTCTATTTTCAGATCGCACTAAGTGTGTCAGTGCGCATCTTTTTATTTGAGTGGGAGACAAAAGTATGTGGTAATCCAATTAATTGCATGACGATGGGGCCCAATGAGCACCCGATGCATTATTGAGATACCAGACTTAAGTCTCTATAAAAGAGTGTCATTTAGAAGTTGCAAGACACACAGAAAAACTCTGAAGTCTTACTTCTTCTCTTGTAATCTTATTCCATCAATAAAAACTTTCTCTTGCAATTCCATAAAAATCTTTGAAGCCAGCATTACATATAATCCGAAGTTTCAAAGTCGATCAGTTCGTTTCCACTTTGGTATCAGAGCAAGGTTTGTTTCTTAATACTATTTATGGCTTTCTAAATTTCTATGTGTTCTAGGTAGGCACTTAAGGGGGAGATTATTCCAAATCCTTAGAAAGTTCAAAGCTTGAAACATATAATTAATTAAGTCTGAGAACGTTAATTTAAAGTTTGAAAATTCTAAAAATTTTGGAAGAATCAAAAGGATCACACTGTCGCACAGTACTTATTAGAAAGGAAGATCGCGGATAAACACTGTGATATGAGAGGAACCTAAGATCAATAGAAATTGTCATTCTAAAAATTAAATTCAAAGACTGTTAATTATTAACCCGGGTGCACAATTGGAGTGACTCTAGTATAAATACCAGGGAATATTCCCTCTAGAGTGGCAAAAACACAATTTTGAAGATTTCAGGTGGCACAAACAAAATTGCCCCTAAAAGTTTTCATATAGACAATTAAATGCTTCAAAAAATAATGGCTTACTTTTGTGTACTTTTCATGGTTTGTTGGCATTATATTCGAGGCAGTTAGAAATGAATTATTAGTGGACAGGCAAGACCTTAATATCAGAAGATGTTGTACTTATTGCTTATAAGTTCAATTTATTTTTTCAATTTCACAGATGTTTAAGATATTGTTATTCGAATAGAAAGTGTCCTTGAAATCTAGTTGAATATAGAATTATCTCATAGAAATGAAGAGCCCGAGCTGTTCATTTCCTCATTATTTTCTTAAGCTGTAGAATTTAATATTTAATTATATCTTTAACTACAAACAAGGACCAAAAAAAAAAAACTTGAAAGGTACTACCAACTAAATACGTATGATTACGGCAAGACGCAGTTATCGGATCCGGATATATCGGTGAGATTGTCGGATTTCAGAAAAAGCAACTGGATCGGGTCTTGGGTCTCATGGCTTCGTCTAGCTCCATAATCTTCCGGATATATCCGTTTTCACCCTACTGATTTTTGCATAATCACAATCTGATCCCTGACCAACAATTTCACAGTCTTTTTCTCTCCGCAGAAAGAATTGTCTTGCGGAGGTTTTCAGGTCCACCAAAAGTAGAAGAGATTTCCTTCTCCGAGTTCACCCCCTCTTTTATTAGAAGGAAAATTGAAAAAAAAAAACAGCTGATCTGCAAGGATCTCCAACTGCGCCAGTAAATGCCTCGCTCTGGTTCGTTAAATTTCACTTGTTGAAAATCCATCGTATGTGATTTTTCTCTTTTTGATGCTAAATTATTTTTTATTATGTTTTCTTAGTTAAATTAATTAATTTTCTAGGTCTTCTCTCTTGCTTGTATATCTGTCTACTAGCCAACGCTTGGGCTGAAACATGGTCTGTCACATTAGCTGGCGCCACGAATAATCCAATTCAATTCAAGACGGACAAGAAGACCGGAAGGATACGACCCGCATCCAGTCCCGGATCCGCATCCGAATCGAGTCTCTCCGACCTAGGGCTGTCAAACGTGCAGAACGTACACGGAAATAGTAACTTCCGTATACGTTCCGTCGTAATGAACGTAACAATATCCATTTCCGCTTATGTTATGTTAACAAAACGTAACTAAATTTTTTTACGTTTAATGTTCCGTCAAATTAAACGGAATAAACGTTAATAACGTTAAATCAGTATATCACAAAGAAAAATCAGCATATCAGTATATCAACAAACGTATTACATATCAGTATATCAACATTCCAGTCCTTACCAACATCAAAGAAAAATCAACAAAACTAAAGTATTACATATCAGTACATCAGTATATCACAAATCACATATTTAAGCATTACATGTCTTAGACAAAAATAATTTTTTTGAAAGAGTCTTCGAAGTAAGGAGGCCTGAGAAAAAAAAATGCATTAAAGTGTTCAAGAATTACAACCAAAAGAAAAAGAAAAAGGATAATCCCAACCAAGCTACAAATAGCTAAACTCCTCTTGAGATATGTACCAGAACCCAGTTAAACACTAAAAAGAAAGACCTCCAAACAACAAGTCAGTAGATAATTAGTGAAGGTGTGACTGAAATCCAATCGATTCTGAAAATCAGTGAAGGTGTGACTAAAACTACTAACCTGGAGATCATAAACAAAGGCCTAGAGCAAGAGATTGAATTGATTCTCTCAATTGATTCCCTCAATTACTGTTTCCATGAAGCCTAAAGCTTCTCAATCACACAAGAATCGAGCCACGGTCACCAAGGGCATAGCCAATCAAGCCAGGATTTGGACCCAAAAACAGCCTTAGCGACAGTGACCAAACCTTGGTTTTGGCTTCTCAGACCCGCAAATGCAACGGCAGGGACAACTCCAATGTTCAATTGGAAGTGGATGAGTCCCTTGGAAAAAAATAACACTTCACCCTCGTTCAACACCTTGGAAAAAAAAACTTGAATTCTGGTGCCGAAGTCACAAAACCAACATAGAGAGTTCCCTCCATGACAGTGAGCACTTCGGTCGCTCTTGGATGGGTGTGTGGTGCGTTAAGGCATCCATTGGGTGCAAAGTCGATACGGCCATCGAGAGGAAAGGGAGAGGGGTTTCATCTGCCTGAGAGTGAGAGATCGGAGAAGAGGTTACAAAGAGGAAAAGGTAGTGAGATGAGAGGCGATGAAGAGGGAGCTCGAGCGAGGGAGGCCATCGGAGAGAGTTTTGTGGGGTATTGGGATGGAGTTAGGTCGAGAGAGGAGAAGAGAGAAAAGAGACATGCGCCTGCGCGGCGCTAGGGTTCGGAGAGAAGAGAGAGAGGCAGCTTCTCGAGTGTATCTCCTCTCTGATAAGAGTCTTCTGCAATTGGGACTATTCTACACGAGTAAATTAGTGGGCCGACGGAATAACGTGGGCCGACGGAACGGAAGCCCATGATTTCGTTTACGTTTCGTTTTTACCAACGGAATCTGTTTCGCTTCCGTTTCTGTTCCACTGAGTAAAACGTAAACAAATTTCATACCGTTTCCGTTCCGTTTCGGACGGAAAGAAACGGAAACGTCCGAAACGGCATGAAATTGACAGCCCTACTCCGACCCAACAGAGATAAAACCCTTTTTACTGTCTCCGTTCTCTTTGCAATGTCGAGCCAGTTATAACTTACATTGAAAGGTCATTTTCTATTGCAGAAGATCCGGACGTCACAAATAAATGAATTTGGGCCTCTACAAAATAGATTAATGGCCGTAAATTCGTAATCGTTCAATAACCGAAAGCGAGATCGGCGATGGGCCACTTGGCCAGGGTTTCGCCATAGGTGAATCTGAGCGTGTCGGCGAGAGTGGCTTGCGAGGGCTTCCTCGTTCTATTGCTCGTTCTATTCCTGCTGCTGCTGCTGCTCGGCTTCCTCGTTCTATTTGGAGTGCCCATGTATTCGTTTCTTGCTAATCTTTTCTTTATTATTAATTATTATTAATTATTAATTATCAATGGAATAGAGCTTTGGTTTCATTTCATTTCATTTGGAGTCTCTTTCGTCTTGCCCTCCGGAAGAGATCATCATGGCAGGAATGCATGCAACTACCTATACTTCCAACAATTTACAATTATTTACTCTTTCATTACGTTTTAATATATAATAATTTGTCCAGTTATTAAAAAGGAATATAGATAGATATCATATGTTGGCGCCACGTGGGTGATTTGGTAAATGATACAAGTGAATAATAATACTTGCAGTGTTGGACTGGATTGCCCCTGCCTGGCGCTCTTAGTTATATCTGGCGCTCTGAGGCCACTTTGATTGATTAATGGAACACTTGGGATATTTCTATATGAATATTTTGATATCCTGAAGAAAATCAGGCTACAAATCCTATACTTGATTAATCGATTGGTTGTATTGCCCTGTATTAATGTTAAAATTCTCTGTGTTCACTGCATAATTGAAAGAATTAATTGTTGCCTCATCTGTCTAATGACCTCAAGTTTGCCAAATTTGACACAATTTGACTCCGACTTGTTACAATTAGTCAAAATGAGGCATATTTCAGTTATATCAGTATTTTACAGGATGGACCCATTTGTAATCACCACTTGTACCATTTAGTACTCTGGAATTCATTATTTCTTGTGTGCTGAACAATATGGATTTTTGAGTTATTTTGGTGAAAATGTAGATTTCGCTTCATTGCCATGTCTACCATTGAGAGAGACCATCCACCTGGCTATGGAAGCATATCAAACAAGAGACCAAAGAGGAAATCTGAAGTGTGGCTGCATTTTGATGACTCCCCAGATGGCGAGAGAGCTATCTGTAGGTATTGCGGCAAAAGTTTCTGCGCAAAGAAGAATATGGGGACATCCCATCTGAAACGGCACATTGGGATATGCAAAAAAGTTTCAGAGGACGCCACAAACCGAACTCCAATAATAGATTGGGAGGAGGTTAGAATTTCCTGTAATACAAATCAATTTTCTTATTTGAAAGGGAGCTGGTTTCATTTAAATCCGCTGTTTTATGTGTTCAGGTTGAGCAAAATGCATATTTTATCATATCCTTTAAATGAGAGATAATACATACACTAGATTGAACTTTGTTTTTTCTCCGAGTACAGAAAATAAAATGGCTTTTTAAGTATTGATTGGTTCAGACCTGTTGATCAGTCGAGATATGTTAACCTGTAAGATGCAGAAAACAAGTGCTCTTAGTTTGGAGTCTGTTCTGATCCATTAGCATTCAAAAAATTTGAGTCCCTTGTATTTGAATGTACGTCTATAATCTTAGCTCCTAAGTTATTGTTATATTTTGCTAGTTCATATATTAATATGCTCGTGTGGTCTGCTTCACTGCAGGATTTAGTGTGTAATATAGGGGAAGACTCAGAATCTGGTGAGAAAAGTGTATCTAACATGGGACAGAAGAGGAGATCTGAAGTGTGGGACCATTTCCAGAAGACACCTGATTGTCAGAGTGCTATCTGTGAACATTGCGGTAAAATCCTTACTTCAACAAAATATTCAGGTACAAGCCATCTGAAACGCCACCTTGAAAAATGTGAGAAACGTTCAGTGGGAGGCATGAACCAACCTGTCAGAGTAGCTTATAGTGAAGAGGATAGAGATTTCGGTTTGAACCATGAAGAACACGAGGGTTTCTCAATGGGAAACATAATTCAACCTCTTAGAGTAGTAGCTTTTAATGAAGAGGAAAGAGATTTTGGTTTGAACCAGCAAAAACATGAGCTTCAACCTCTTGTGAAAATGGCAATTATGGCTAAAATCCCATTGCTTTCTTCAAATGATAAAAAGATTTGGCGCAGTTTGCTGGGGCCTGTGAACTTTGAGACCGAAGTTTGTGGTTATTATCAGAATGAAAAAAAGAAGCTGGCTGTTCAATTGAAGCATTTAACTTCTCGAGTTAGTTTTACCTGTGAAATCACGGGGGAGATCAAAGGATACTGCTCCATGACTGCATTTTTTATTGACGATGACTTTAACTTGGTAAAAAGGTTGATTGGTTTTAAGAAGTTAAATGATTCTGGCATAGTGGCTGGTATAGAAAGTTGCATATCTGACTGGAAACTTGAGGATAAAGTATTCACCTTTACACTGGCTCCTGGTTTAGATCAGTCAGATGTGATTGATAGCTTGAAAGCAAAATACTCTTCTAACATGTTGTTTGATGGCCAGTACATCCTTGTACCTTGTTGTAGAACAACCGTGGTCGATTTTATTGATCATTACATCTACTCATTTGTTCTTAAGGAAGGTCGAAAAATTAGAGAATTTTTTGAAACTCTGACGAGCATTCCTAGCCGAATGAGCATCTTCAACAAACTTGCAATGGAGATGGGATTTCCTCCTTTAAATGAAATTTGGTTAGAGAAGTATGCTGAAGACCTGGACTCAGTAGTTATAATGCTGAAAGATGTCATCTTATATAAAGATGTTTTCAGTCAATATGTGCTTACAGAAATAGGTCAATGGCATTTTACCCAGGCAAATCCCTGTTGTATAAATTGGAAACGAGTGGAACTGGCGGTTCAACTTATTGTTCCGATAAGTGACACAGTGAATGGATGGTCCAATTGTCAGTACCCCACAGCAAATTTGTATTTCCGGAGTCTTTTGGAAATTGGAGCCATTATATCGAGTTTAGAGAAAGATATTAGTGAAATTGAAGTTGTGCATAAAAGTGAAGCTGGAGAAAATCATTTTTTGGATCTGAAAGATGCAATTGTAAATCATCTGAGCACTTGCAATGTGATCCTTTTCATTGCCTGTGTATTGGATCCTCGATTCAAGTTGGTTTTCTTGGAATATTGCTTTGAGAAAATTTTTGAATCAAACCAAGTCAAAGTTAAAATCTACAGGATTCGTGAATGCCTAAGAATGTTCTTTGATGAATATGCACAAAAGGAAGCTGATAAATCATTTTCTCTTCCCAAAGAAACTACCAGTATTAAGCAAGAAGATCCTTCAACTAATTCTACTTTCATGTGTCACACGACAATCATCAAAGAATTCTCTCTGTACAAGAAGCAGGTTAAAAAGACCACAACACAATCTGAACTGGAAGAGTATTTGAATGAAGATGTAGTAGATGTAGGAGATGCGAGCTTCGATTTGTTGGGTTGGTGGAAACAAAATAGATTACAGTATCCCATCCTAGCTAGGATTGCACGTGACATACTTGCAATACCGATCTTTCCTTCAAGTGCAAGTGCTGAACAAGAACCAGACCCTAGGCTGGTGGATGCTGTAATGTGCTCAAAGGCCTGGATGTTTGCTGGTATATAAAGGTACAGGCATAGAACCAATATACATCATCTTTCAGTATTTTACAATCATGTTTGTCATTTCTGTAGTTTTTTTCTTTTAATTTTTTAAATGTGCTATTCCAGAGTCAAGAGTGGATGAACCATCTTCTTGCTAAATGGACATCAGTGGCATGGTACGGATGCAAACACGAAAACTTCAAAAAGGTTGAGGTGAGGGGAATCAAGAAACACTGTTATGTCATATTTTAAGATGTCTACCGCAGTGCCAGTCCAGCAATGTTTTGTAATGCAATCTGTAATGAAGTAGTTTTGGCTATATAATTGTAGTCAGAGTTCAGCATTAGTCGTTATTTTTTTTGTATATCAGGCTCTTGTAATTTTTTTGAGTTCTGAGTTCTTTGATTATTTCGTCGTAAATGGTTGTAAACAGCAGATTTGTACCATTTATAGTTATTTTCATAATCTATTTATAAATACATCAAAATATATTCAAGACAAATATTGCTCAGAAAAAATAACAAATTATATAACTTCAGCATAGTTTTACTTTGTCTCTGAATCATTACTCTGAATATCCTTAAACTGTTTTGGTTATATCTTTTTTTTTAAAAAAACAGTCAACTGTATAATTCATTACTATGCGAACCATTTAGTTATATTTATCTCGTCCAAAATCATATTAGCTAAAGATACTCACAAGCCTACCACTGCTTATTAAAAATAATAAAATTACACATATAGTCTTGTAAATTATCAGCAACTAATCATAATCATTCTTGTCCTTACATTTTTCAAAGTATATAAAATCGGTCAGGCCAATATAAAATGTTAAAATATTAGATGAAAATTTATATTAGCATCTATGCTGTATTTATATTTGTTAACAGAGGTAATTAGATTATGAAATTACAGAGCCATTTAGGCATACATATGTGGGCTACCATACATGATAGTTAAGCCAACATAACCACAAATAAATCTGTAAGATTTTTTATATCAAAATAAATCTGATATATTGCAGAAATATTGAACTACTATATTTTATCTAGATTATGATCTTCTGTAGTTGTTACAATTAAATTTATGTAAACAACATTTTTAGTCAATTTATGATGGCATCAACATTGACAGTAATGATGATTTATATGGTAAAATAGATAACTGTATTACTTGTATCATTGTATGTATTAATCGGTTTGTTAGTGTGTCTAAATCGATACTTGTTGTTATGATAAATGAATACTATAAATGGCAGGTAGAACCAATCTAGTACAAATTGAAAATTTTTAAGGACAAATTGATACCTTTCAAATTTGTAGACCAAATGGATAAACTAGATTTATTAAGGACAATTTATTCAGTTTACCCATTTATCTTTTTTTTTTTTTAACCCTGCCGTTCAAAACATGGAATTACTATTCTAGCAAGTATTTATATTAATTATTTACATAAATATTTAATCTGTAAGCATTTTCATTTTTTTTCCCTGAAATGAGGCTGCCAGCTTGAGCTATTTCAATATTGATCGTTGTATACAGAAAGATACTTGCCTTATTTTAGTGGTATTTAATTTTTAGATTAGGCTTTGCGCTTTACTGTTAGTGTTAGGTGTTCGCTCTTGCCAACGACCCGCTACAGAAATTATTTCACCTTTGTAGACATCAGACAGTTCGAAGCTCTTCTCTGTCGTCTCTCCATCGTTCGTTCGCGCGCGCTCTCTCTCTCTGCCAAGCCAACATTCAAACATTTTTTAGGGGAATTAAATAAATAGGTGGTGGTTATTATATTTCGAGTTTGGAGAAAACAAAATAAGAGCAATGGCGATGCAAACGGGAGTTACCATCTCAAAAGTTATTCTTTTGGGCGCTGCTGGTAATATTTGAATTTTGTGATCTCAACCTACTTTGTACTGTAAGAATTCATTTTGTAATTGAAGGATTGAACTATTTTTGAATTTTACCATCTCATGTACCAATCAGCAAACAGCATCAAGGTAATTTTTATGACTGTTCGTATAGATTAAGGATTAAAAGTGAAATATTATGTTTTTTTTTTACCTGATGTCTTTCACGTCCATTTATGTATAGAAAAAATTAGCAAGGTAATCGAAGTTATTTTTAATCTAGGAGCCATTATACGCCAAAAATTTCACTCAGGCATTTTGTCTAACACTTTGTTTGTATACACATACAGAAACATGCCCACGCACACGCACAACATCTCATAATTTCACTCTCTAATGCAATCCGTTATTATTTGTGTAATTAGGTTCAATTCTGGTTCGAAATGGAAAACTTTCTGATAGTTTGGGCGAGCTTCAGGTGAATTAAAGAATCAAAAGGCAATATTTTGCTTAAAATAAATGTTTGACAAATTATTATGCAGATAGATTTCATATGTTTTCCACCTTTAGGGAATTGTGAAGGGATTTGAGAGGTCAAAAGAAAATGGAGGTGTTACTGACACTGATTTAAGTGATGCTCTTGCTTCTCAGGTTCATTTTTGTTTACAAAAATGTTTTTAGTTTGTCCCATGAAACATCCAATATGCCCTTGCTAATTTTGAGAACCATGCAAAAAACATATTTAAGTAACATACATTGCTCCATTTTATTGCTTCTGCAAATGATATACTTGAGTTTAATATTGGAATTTAGGATATTCATTTTTTAATCCTGTCAGAGTTAATTTATGATTGATTATTCATAATTTAACAATTAGTACATTCAGTCCTTTTTTTTAACTATCTTTCCAGGTAAGGAGATTGGCCACCGAGGTACGTCAGCTTGTCTCATCTCATCCTGTTATTTTAAATGGAAATTCCAACCAAGCAGGTGAACCATATATAATACAATATTCTAAATAATGTCAATATATTTTGTTTTAACCTAAGTGTTCCAATGCTGCAATTTCTTCCATATCTACTCTGATCGCTTTTCCTTCATTTTCCATATTTTTGTACCAGGGGTTATATCATTTGTGGTTCCAGCTGCTGCAATTGGTGCATTGAGCTATGGATACTTGCGGCTGAAAGTAACTCATGCTGTTTCTCTTGATTTTTGTAATAGATTTGTTATTTGTCTGCTGACTGATTCTATTACCTGAATCTCTGGTCTATTTATCCTTATAATGACCTTGATGTTCCTTTGGCCAAAAATAAAAATAGGGAATTTCAATTTCTGATCTGATGTATGTGACAAAGAGAAATATGGCAAATGCTGTGGCAAGTATGAGCATACACCTTGAACAAGTCTCAGCTGCTCTTGCTGTAAGTTCAAAATTTGCATCAGACTCCACTTTTTATTAGTTATTATTCCTTCCGATCCAAATTATAAAAAAAAAATTGTGCTTTTTTAGGCAACAAAGAAGCATCTGACAAAGAGAATAGAAAATTTGGATGGTAAACTTGATGAACAAAAGGAGATTTCTAATGTGATAAGAAAGGAGGTACTAAATTTTATTTATCCTGCTATTTTATGAATCAGGTTTATGTACTAATCATAGAGTAAGCAATTCATATAATCCTCTATATAAATCTATCATACCCAATAGGAACCAGCTGCATAATACAAAAGGATCATCTTGGTTTCAATCACACTATCTTACTGAATGTTCTTGTATGCTCTTCCTTTGTTTAGTTTATATTCATATTTTTTTCTCCTTGAGTATATTAGGTTGGTGATGCGAATAAACTGATAGAGAATTTGAGTATGGACTTGAACTCAATTCGACGGTTAGTTTCAAATGTGGTGAGTCTAAAAAGTAAAGCTAACATATATTTTTCGATTAGAAACAGATGTACAGTATTCAATAATAATGATTAATTATTTTTCTGTTTTTTTCTTATAGGATGGTAAGGTCAACTCTATGGTCGAGAAACAGGTAAACGTTTTCCTGTATTTTCTTATAATGACATAATACCCACTCAAGTGTAATGTAACTGTCAATCTGGGTTCAGTACTGACAAGTCTTGTTTTAAATTTTGAAGGCCGCCTTTATTTTGAAAATTGAAAGTTATTGTATTATAGTGTAGGGCACTATGCTTTATGATTACATCTGGATTTCTTATTCATGTTGTCTATTTGACTTTTGTTTCTAACAATATCTCATCTTCTTTCGCTGATGAACATTTTTGAATTTCTTCCTCTAGAATCTTGCGCTGACCGGTGTAATACACCTGTGCCAATTTGTGGAAGGAAAAGGTGGAAATATTCCTGATTCTTTACAGGTAAGCTTTCCATTTTCCTCATTCTTCAGTGAAATTCGCAAAACCTTCTGGTAAAATTTTACCATGAGTTGATTTGGTTAAGCAAATGTAACAAATGTGCAACACATGGTTTCTTTTTCTTTTGTAAGCATGATTGACTGCGAAAATCCTTTATTCTTCTATACCCAAATAAAAGAGCAGTATCTAATACCCAATATTTTATCTGAAATCCACGCTGTGTTGTTCTTCATAACTTTTTTTAGTTTGAGGGAGTCCAATTATTCAGACAAAAATATAGCTAAGGCCTAAGGGTGAATCTGGAACAAAACTCAAGGGTAGCAATAAATTTCAGAAACTTTTTGATAATATCGCTTGTTCATAAATTTTGTGTTCTTGTATGTTTGCTTTTCTACTAAGGATATTTCACCGAACCATTCTTTTGTTGGGAAGAGATTTCTTGACCACCTGGATACTGGTTGTTTAAAGGTTGTTGCTTTATTGCTTTTGCAAAGAAAATATTTAAAAAATTGATTCTAATAAAACGTATTATGAAAAAAAATTCTGATTTATATCTGTTTCTGTTTTAGGGGCTGCAACATATTGTTGACGAAACAGAAAACTTCAATTTGGCCATAACATCGGGATTCTCTTTGCCTAGGTGAATTTCCTAATTTGTTTACTTCTATCAGTTACCGAAGAGTATAAAACCCTGGTGGAATATTAATGAATACCGTACCAATGAAACCCTTCCAAAACTCAAAAGCTCAAGTCTGCCCATCTGTTAATCATACAATTAAATGTAACTTTTTTTTTATGAGATGACTTTTCGACCTGAAAACAACAGTAATCCAGCCTACTGTCACCCTCCTCATATCTACGTTTTGACCAGAAAAGCAAGAGAATGAAATGCTATCAGGTTTGGGTAATTGGAATTTAGATGTTCGACGACAGAAAATATAAGCTCAAATGTTAGATTTGTGGCTAAGATTACTTCAATAGTTCAATTTAACTTCCCTGTAAACTCAAAATGAAAGAAAGATAGCCTGCGCAAATTAACTATTTTCATGATTTGGATGGGTAGTTGTGAGTATTTTATGTTTGCTTGCATGCAATAGTAGAAGGTGGTGTATACACTTCTGAATAGCAAATGTATAATTTGAGACTTTCGAAGTTCAATATTTTCATGATTTTAATTGTTGAATCACTATGAGTGCGGGTATTTTTGCAGAACAACATCCATCGAGTTTCAATAACTGGAAGAGAGACTATATAAACGAAATGTCTAGACAAGGAAAAAAGCAATAAGATAGATGCCTTCCTATGAAAAATTCTAGCGGAGGGGACCCCTATATTGCCTATGTTAACGAATATGATTGCACGAGTTCTCGTTTTTCTATCCCTTAATTTTTATTTTCCCCCTGTATTTTACAATAAACATAGAAGGAGATGGTCGTATATTTCTGTGAAGCAATATAAAGTAGTGACAACAGCTGTAGTTAATACTTGTTGAGAGGTGTTAACCGTTGAACTTTCTCTTTTTATTTCTCTTTTTTTTTTTTTTTTTTGCTTTTGCCTTTGACTATAGAATGTTGAATATTTGGACTTGCCATACAGTAATTTGACTGAGCAACATGTTTATGACACTTGTGCTATGTAAAAAGTCTTTGAGTTGCTCATTTTCTTCTTCTCGTTATATGTTTATGTTTCTGATACTGATTCAATTAATAAATTATCGATTGTTGGATTTAAATAAACTTTGGGTAGTCAAAGGAAGAGATGAGCATTTCCTCTGTACCAAAGTTATAACAATCTCCACAAATTTTTTTGTTCCTAATTATAAATTTAAAAATTAGAAACTGACACGATCTATTTCAATGGGCCTAATTAAACAAGCCCATATTAGCCCAGCATAAACCCTTAAAATAAATTGGTTCTGCTTCTTCTCTTCTTTGACTGCACCGCTTCTCACTTCTCAGAACAACACGAAAACAATGGCGCTTTCATTCTCACTCTCACTCACACCTTGTGGTGGAGTAAACTCGAAACCTTCCTCTCTCGTCGGGAGTAGGGTTTTAGCGTGTCCTAAAACCCTAACCCTAATTCCGACTACTCAAAATCGCACAAACCGGAGTAACAGGAGGCTGTCCGTACAGGCGCGCCAGTCGCAGTCCGACTACTACGAGACTCAGTTCTCGTCACGGCCACAGGACGGTGCTTTTTCTTCATTTGGAGGTTATTACTGCCTTTTCATTTTCTTATTTACTTATCCCATTTTGTTTTCAGTCAGAGTATAAACCTCCTCCAGTGTGGATATTTTCTGTCATGTCCTGCGTAGAAAAACAAATTAAAAGTTGGGTTATACTACATATATGTGTATAAACTTATTTCTTTAATGTATCAAATGAAAGCAATTAAACTAACAAATGGCATGTTACCTTATGGTAATATTTTTTATTATACCTTCTTAGTATCCATGTAAACTTGCTAGTGGACTATTTGTAAATACTTGTTGGAGTTATCAAAATTTCCCATGGAAAATGAGAGAATCAGATGTTGCAATGTGGTCATGTGAATTTACATATTGTAAGGGTGCGCTTGCAAAATGCCCTAATTGTTGTTGTACTTTTGTTTCCAGCTCAATCAACAAGGGTTTTTGTGAGCCACTCTATCTATAAAGGAAAAGGGGCATTAAAGGTCACTCCGAAAGCGCCTGAATTCAGCACTACTGATGTTGTTTTCTCTCTTTTAGTCTTTCCATCTCTTTAGTTTCATTTGGTTTATTTCTTTATTTTTCTCTATTTTCAAATATAATATTTCTTTTGATTTTGCTGCTACAGTCACGTGCATTTAAGGTTTCAAAGGAGGGATGCGTATTTCTTGAATTTACCCCTGGAATTGGAAACGGCCAGTTTGCCTGGAACCGAAAGCAGGTTTATTTTCCACTATCCATATAATATTTTGAAAAAGAAAAAAAAAATCCATCAGTTTATTTATTCTCATGAACTGAACTTATTAGCTACTTATGTTTCAAGATGCACTGGTCAGGCACCATTTGAAAGAAAGAAAGGAAAGAAGTGGATTTTCACGTCTATTCGTATATAAATTTCTGACAAGTTTTTTTTTTAAATATGTAGATAATTACATTGTCTGTGGTGGAAATTGGAACTTTAATAAGTCTTGGTCCGAAGGATTCTTGTGAGTTTTTCCATGATCCCTTTCTGGGAAAGAGGTAATAGATCTTTCTTTCTTCTGATTTCAGTTTATTTACTTGTTTTTGTTTATTAAATGTTATTTTTGGTACTATGTCATTCCAATTACATGACCTTGCTTGCTTTTGAAGGCTTTATTTCTTATTAAATTTCTCTCAAATATAAATTGTTTTTTTGGGGCTTTATTATTTAACAGTGAAGAAGGGCAAGTTCGTAAAATATTCAAGGCTGAGCCTCTTCCAGATAGTTCTGGGCACTTTTTTAATCTGAGTATGTCTCTACTGATAGTTTCGATGCTCCCCACAAACACACATATGCGTGCACACACCACACAAAGAGTGACCTGACTGGGCTAGAATAGAGATACTACAACCTGACTGACATGCAGTCAATCTGACCTGATCACAGCCTGTACAGAACCTGGCCCAGGCTGAGAGTTATTTTTTATCTGAGACTAATGTATATGTAGATGTTGTTAATGGGCATGTTGGTTTGGTAGTAGAATTGTGTGCATCTTGGATATCAGTTTTCTTTCACAAAAGGAACCCTAGACTAATAACTGAGCTGACCAGCCCCTTTCCAAACTCATCTTTTATACACAGCATGCAGCTGTTACATTTTGGGATTAGAAGATTTTTTTTTGAAGGTCAGGTATCTTCCTTTTTCATTTCTATGTAGGTGTTACCAATCGACTAGAAAACATGGAGGAGAGCATTTGTGTCCCAGTTACAAAGGGTGAATCTGCTGTCCTGCGATCCACGCTCGATGTATTGATATAAATTTTCTCTTTATTTTGTTAATTTCTAGTTTTTTTTAAGTAAATTTGCACATTGGTCCTTTCAATTACTTCCTAGTTTCCAATTTTAATGTCAATTGCCCAAACTTATCTTTTTAAGTAGATTTCTACTTATAAATAATATATTTGGGTCAAAAGTAGATGCAAAATCTAGTTTATGCTGACATAGAATGAAATAATTTTTTATTTGTTGGAAAGTTTTCTGCAAAAATTACTCCTTAATGAAATATTAACCAGAATACTTGAAGTAAGTTTTTAAACCTGAAAATAGGATCCTCCACCTCCCTGTAGGATGGAGAAGTCGACTAACTTGTGGATTTTAGTTGTTTATATACTGTTTGTTCCCAATAGCTGGAATTTTACTCATGGATTGATTATATTGTTTTGGGTGCAGTTTCTCATACCATACCTGCTTGGTTGGAATACTTTCACAAACTCTATTGGACCGGAGAATTCTGGCAGATCCAATAATTTCAGATCTCGCGAACTGGAGTGGGACAAGTAATGGAAAGCTATTGACAAAGCAAATCGAGAGCTCATTACTTCAATGTGCTGATGTTTCTAGCATGGAGTTGGCGTATCTGACTTGGAAGATAATCAATCCTGTATCTTGTTTTCTTTTCTTTTTTAGGTGATGGGTAGGAAATGGATGTTAGATCAGTAGTTGGATTATTTACTGCTTGTTCAGCAGCTTGAGTAGGAAGGTTTTGTATGTATGTGTTGTTGTTAGCAATACTGTTAGTACTCCTCTCGGTCAGTAAATGAAAATTACGAATCTGATTTAGCCTGATCTGTGCAGAATGAGGTCTTTATTGTTTGGTGTAATGGTGTTTTCATTTCCTTTTGGAAATTGCTGTCTGAATTTAACTTCGAGGCCCGGGCAAGGTTCAGATTCTTACCTGTCTTTTCTGGAACTGGTTTCAGTTTACATTGTGACAAAGGGATGCATTTTTAAAATCCACAATACATATGATACAACAACAACAACAACAACAACTAAGCCTTTTGTCCCAAACAAGTTGGGGTAGGCTAGAAAGAAATCCAACAAGAGAACACATCCAAGAACAAAAAAAAAAAAAAAAAAAAAAATACAAAACATAAAAATACTAATAGTAAGACTAGCCATACTAATAATAATACCTCTAATAATAATAGTAATAGTAGAAACCTAGACCTCGACCGTGACCTAATAGAGAGACCTACAAACCTATGGCATCGCTCCTACCCCTAAGTTCCTACGTCATGGCTCCGGTACATGAATTGCTAACTTTCAAGCGCTCCTATCGATCGCCAACTCCTTGGAGACGTTCCATTCTTTAAGGTCTCTTTTCACCGCTTCTTCCCATATCAATCTTGGTCTCCCTCTCCCCCTCCGGGTGTTCTCGAAATGATTAAGAATTCCGATACGTACCGGTGCCTCTGGAGGTCTGCGTTGGATATGTCCAAACCATCTCAAACGATGTTGGATCAGCTTCTCCTCTATTGGTGCGACCCCAACCATATCTCGTATGTCATCATTTCTAATCCGATCTTTCCTCGTGTGACCGCAGATCCACCTCAACATACGCATCTCAGCTACACTCATCTTATGGACATGTCGTCTTTTAGTAGCCCAACATTCTGCGCCATACAACATCGCAGGTCTAATCGCTGTCCTGTAGAACTTGCCTTTTAGCTTCTGTGGGACTTTCTTATCGCATAGGACGCCTGATGCTTGTCGCCATTTCACCCACCCCGCTCTTATCCTGTGACTAACATCTTCATCTATCTCGCCATCGCTCTGCAGCATCGACCCTAAATATCGAAAAGTATCTTTCGTAGGTACTACCTGCCCGTCTAGACAGACATCTCCGTCCACTGGTCGTATCCCACTAAACTCACACCCCATATACTCCATCTTAGTTCTACTAAGCCTAAACCCTTTGGACTCTAGAGTTCGTCTCCACAATTCCAATTTCCTATCGACCTCCGTCCTACTCTCATCGACTAACACCACATCGTCCGCAAAGAGCATACACCAAGGAATCTCTCCCTGTATATCCTTCGTGATCTCATCCATCACTAAGGCAAAAATATACGGGCTCAAAGCTGATCCCTGATGTAGTCCTATTTTAATAGGAAAGTCATTAGTTACACTATCACATGTCCTGATGCAAGTAACGGCACCATCATACATGTCTTGGATGAGGGTAACATACTTTGTGGGGACTTTCTTCTTTTCTAGTGCCCACCACATAACTTTCCTTGGCACTTTGTCGTATGCTTTTTCCAAATCAATGAAAACCATATGTAGATCCTTTTTTCGCTCCCGATATCTCTCCATCAATTGCCTTATTAGGAAGATGGCCTCCATGGTTGACCTCCCAGGCATAAAACCAAATTGGTTTTTCGAAACGTTTGCCATCCGTCTCAAGCGATGTTCTATCACTCTCTCCCAAAGCTTCATTGTATGACTCATAAGCTTAATCCCTCTATAGTTTGTACAGCTTTGAGCATCCCCTTTATTCTTGAAGATTGGTACTAGAGTGCTTCTCCTCCACGCATCTGGCATCCAATTTGATCGGAAAATGCTATTGAATAGTTTGGTTAACCAAACTACAGCCACATCTCCGAGGCACCTCCATACTTCGATTGGTATGTTATCAGGTCCTAGAGCCTTACCTACTTTCATTCGTTTTAAGGCTTCTTTCACCTCGGACTCTTGAATTCTCCTAACAAAACGTCTATTGGAGTCATCAAAGGAGTCGTTCAACACAATTCCTAAGTCGTCATCTTCTCCATTGAATAACTTGTTGAAGTAATCCCTCCACCTATTCTTGATCTCGTCGTCCCTCACTAAAAGCCTATCAGTCTCGTCCTTGATGCACTTCACTTGGTTTAAGTCTCTCGTCTTCCTATCTCGAAGCTTGGCTATCTTATACACGTCCTTCTCACCCTCCTTCGTACTCAGATCCTGGTATAGATCCTCATAAGCCCGACCTCTTGCTTCGCTCACAGCTTTCTTTGCATTCTTCTTGGCCAATTTGTACTTCTGCGCATTGTCGTCGGTCTTGTCATGGTGCAAGCGTTTGTAGCATTCTTTCTTTTCTTTAATAGCTTTCTGCACTTCGTCGTTCCACCACCACGTATCTTTGGGTTCGCGGTTGCTTCCTCTAGTAACTCCAAGCACTTCCGTAGCTACCTTTTGAATGCTAGCTGACATATCTTCCCACATCTTGTTTGCTTCTTCACCTGCTTTCCACGGACCTTCTTCAATCATTCTGCCCCTAAAAGTATGAGACACGTCTCCTTTGAGCTTCCACCACTTCGTCTTCACAACTCGAGCGCCTCTACCTACTCTAGAACGCAGCGGAAAGCGAAAATCAGCAACCACAAGTTTGTGTTGTGAGACGACACATTCCCCAGGTATAACCTTGTAATCCATGCAGGCTCGTCTGTCCTCTCTCCTAGCAAGAACAAAATCAATCTGGGAAAAGTGTTGGGCATTACTAAAGGTAACTAAGTGGGATTGTCTTTTTCTAAAGAAGGTGTTAGCTATCATGAGGTCGTAAGATATGGCCAAGTTCAAGAAGTCCTCACCTTCTTGGTTGCTATCGCCATACCCAAAACCCCCATGCACCCTCTCAAACCCTCCACTAGTTTCACCTACATGTCCGTTGAAGTCTCCTCCGATGAAGAGCTTTTCAGTGGTTGGCACACTTCTAATCATACCATCTAAATCTTCCCAGAATTGGATTTTGATGGATTCACTTAGTCCTACTTGTGGTGCATAAGCACTAATGACGTTCAAAACTAAGTCCCCCAAAACTAGCTTCACTAGAATGATCCTATCCCCTTGTCTCCGCACGTCGACAACTCCACTCTTAAGGCTCTTGTCGATTAAGATACCTACTCCATTCCTGCCCCGTTCTTTTCCAGTGTACCACAGCTTGAAACCGGTGTTCTCCACTTCCTTTGCTTTTTGGCCCGTCCACTTTGTCTCTTGTACGCACAAGATGTTCACACGCCTCCTAATCGTCGTATCCACTAACTCTCTTAACTTTCCTGTTAGAGACCCTACATTCCAACTACCTAAACGAATCCTACTCTCACTGACTATCTTCCTTGCCCCCCGCACCCGTCGTGAAAAGTGCGAAGACCCTTGCTTACTTGCCACTACATCCGGGCGCTGATGTAGCGCGCCACTAAGGGAGTGACGATCCGGCCCTTGCTCACTTATCACCTTATCCGGGTTCCGATAAGGCGCGCCACTAAAGGGGTGGCGACCCGGCCCTTGCTCATTTATCATCTCATCCGGGTTCCGATAAGACGCGTCGCTAAGAGGGTTACGCCCCAACGAAAAGTAATTGGGTTTCATTTCCATAGAGATGACTGGGATTTTTACGTTGGCTCGCCTAGCCTATCACAACCCTCCTCCTTTTACCCGGGCTTGGGACCGGGCTATACTAAACAATGCAATCAAAGCTTAGTATAGGCGGAACGACACTACACGGTTAAACCGGACACGGTACAACACGAGAACTTAAGGTTGTCGTGTCCAACTTTGATGGCATCGACATGGCACAATACAAAAATTGTCTAGACATGGTACAACACACTATGAGACAGACGTAACAAGCTTATAATTTGGATCTAAGATAGTAAATATTAAGTTCATAATTTTTAAGGATAATTTCATAATTTTAAATGTCAAGTTCATCCATAGACCATAAGCATAAATATATAACTATGAAATTCAAACGTGTTCAAACACGACACAACACGACACGTTTAAAGAAAATACGACACGACATGAGGACATGAGTCGTGCCGTGTCCTTAGGCGTGTTGTGTCTATCTCTTAGAATTTAGACACGACACAACACATGAAATATTTAGACACGACACGACAAATGATCCGCACACGACATGTTTAGCACGACACGACACAATATAGCATGTATTTAGAACACTACATATGATAATTCATCAAGGTATCAAGAAGTTTATATAATATTCATGAGTACATTTTCATGTCATTGACTGATGGTATGTCCTCATGCATTATCCTATAAAATTCACTCCTGGAGAGTGATTATTTTTTTTCAAACCCCCAGGAAAAGCGATAATTTATTTTTTCTATCACAATAGCACTACAATTATTACAAGTCTTCTCTCCAAAAAAAAGAAGGAAGTACGACGTACGTAAGTCTACTGACAACTGTCCGTTGGGAAAATGACGTTCTTTGGGCCTTGGCCCAATAACTTCTTCCCAGAAGCAACAGTTAATTTTGAGACTTGGTGCGTGGAGTAATCTCCAGTCATCCAGATCAAGCTCTTCCAATCTGGACCATTGGATATTATTTCAACCCAATATATCCCATCGTTTTCTAGGGTTTCGCCAAGGGGTCCGTATCCTCTGCTCACCGTGCCTACCTCTGATCCGAGCCGTTCGATCTAATCTCGACGGTTAAAATTTTTCGGGCCTTACAATCTGGTTACATGCACGGGGCTCCCTTAACCGTTAAGATTACATCTAACGGTTCAGATCAGAAGTGAGCAGAGTGCTCACCTTAAAATGTAGGCAGAGGATGTGATTCCTTCGCGAAGAATCACTTTTTTTTCTTCCTCTTTCAGTTCGTTTCGCTGTCCAGAAGAAAAAAAAAACCATTGGTGCTTTTTATCGGGTCGGCGTGCTAGACCCGCTAAACACAGCGGAGTGTACTTATTTTCCATTCTCCAACTTGATTATTCTCAACTTTTCTTTCTCCAACTTAGAAATTCTTTGATTTTTGAAGCCTCATGTATGGCTCTTTTCTCTTTTGCTTTTCTTTTCTGAGAAAAGTGGCCAAAATTATTCCACTTTTATCAGATACGAGATTCATAAAACGATGTATTTTATTTATGCTTTCGAATAACTTTTCTCAAGGGTTTCTAACCTGGTTATTAATTTGGGAGAAATAATGCCCTAGGCCGAGCGCTATCTCCGTAAGAAATGGAGAAGCGTGGTATTCCACGAGATAAGGTTCTACAATTCAGTGGCACATTCGTGGTTTATGCGAGTGTGATGAATCCTCGTCCGCTCCCGCGCGGGACCGTCCAACGCAGCCTACGAACCGTCCGATCTGATCTGGACGGTTCGGGCCTATCAATCTAGTTACATGCACGGAGCTCCCTTTGCCATTGAGATTAAATCAGACGGCTGTGATTCCTGCGCTGTACGGTTCCGCGCGGGACTAGATTTCATTTCGAGTGTGATGGGCACATATTTAATTTTAGGCCTCAGGCCGCTCGGCTGTCAGAGTTGTGTGGCTTGAGCGTCGGGGTAGGCCTACATTAATTTATCCCACCATTTTCTTTTACCAACATTAATTGTTTTTATTTGTTAGAGAAATGTTTGGACAATGGTTTATTATATCACACAAATTTGTTTTACCAACTTTGAATTTTTGTATTTTTTTTTTTTTGAAACAATTGAATTTTTGTATTTATTTATAGCAAAATGTTTGGATAATTGTTTATTGTATCACACAAATTTTTACCAGATTTGATATTTTTTTTTTCATTTCATAGCAAGATTAGTTAATATTATTTTGTTATGTACGGCTTTGTTTGGATACTTGAGAATAAGCAAGGAAGAATTTTTTCGGGAAGAAAAATAGAAAATTTTTATTTCTGAAAAAAAATGAAAAGAGTGTTATTTCAAAAAAAAATAAAATGTTGTTTGAGTGATAAGTTAAAAAGAAAAATGAAAAAGATGAAGTAAAATTAGAAATAGTGTTATTTTTAGAGAAAAAAGTGTTATTTAGAGAAGAAAAATATTGTTTGGATGAGAAGAGGACTTTATTCTTTTTTATACAAACAGGCCCATAAAGTCTTTAAAATTCTATGTTGCGTGTTTTATTACCTTACTAGCTCGGGATGTCATCAAATGTAGTCAAATAAAAAAACAAAATAATATTAGATAATAAATATATATTGTTTAATATAGCATCGATGCAAATAGATATACTATTTAATTTGTTTTTGTTAAACGAAAAATTAAAATATATTGTTATTTCGTATGACGATTAATGTCCGACTGCAGATCAAATTGATCGAACAACAGAAACATTTGTTTGAATAATAGATTTTGCGTATAACACTTTCTTTATTAGTGTTTTTATTTTTATAATAGTACATTTTTTTATAAATTTTTTCTGTTCCATCAAAAATTGAAAAAATTGTGGATTTGTCGTTCGAAATTAACTTTTTCTCTTTTTGTCATTCAAAATCACCCATATTTTTGGAATTATCTTTCCTTTTTTAATAATATATTTAATAATAAAATAATAATAATAGAAATGTCTGATCATTATATCCTGAACTGATTTTGAACTCATCCATTTTTTTTTTGGAATTACGTTTCTTTTGTTGTTATTATTTTATTCCTTTTTATTGGTACTCTTCAAAATACAATGATTGATTGTATTTTATGTAAGGATAGAAATTTCATACTTTCTTCTTTCGTCTTGGCCAGCTCAAAGCCATGAATTCTAAAAGCATGTAATTGTGCTTGCTGACTGGTGTTGCGGTCTAGAAAAGGTCGGAGAGAAAAACCGGACGGATGCTTCGTGCGAGTGAGATAGATAGGCAGTCTGGCTTTTGATCGATTGATTTGGGATAATTTTATTGTTAAATATATTATAAAAATAGAGAAATGGGTAATTTTAGATAGAATGGATAATTTTGAGTGGCAAAAAGAGCAAAAATTAACTTTGAATGGAAAATCCACAATTTTCTAATTTTGGGTGGCACATAAAAAATTGTTCCTAAAATTATTTATTCATTTCAGTTGGGTACCGGGTCATGGTTTGGATTGCAAATTATTTAAGCGGTAATTAATTACTAATTTACTTTACTATATTTTATTTAATTGTAGAATACCAAAATATTGTAGTCGGCCTTAGCAGAGCGAAACTAAAAAATTGTAGTCGGATTCACTCCCATCTAAAAAATTATAGTCGGCTTATATCAGCAGAGCGAAACACGTATGTTTGGTTGGAGGTGAAGTTAGAGAAGTTAGAGATTGTGGGAAGTTTGTACTAACTTGAGGGTAGAAAATGTTGTTTGGTATGGTATGTTGGAGTTAGAGATAGAAGAAAAAAATAATAAAGTATTAATTTATATACTTTTTCTTTTATAACCACATCTACTATAATAAAATAATGTATTTATTATTATTATTTTATACTTACGATTATTTTAACATTTATATTACTATTACCAAATTATAAATATAATAATAATTATTATTATTATATTTTTATAACTTACAATTATTTTAACATTTATATTACTATTACCAAATTATAAATATAATAATAATAATTATTATTATTATATTTTTATAAATTATAATTATCATTAATTATACTATATTATTGTTGTATTTTATTATTAATTCCAAATTTCCAATCAATGTTATAATTATTATTAAATAATAATAATAATTTCAGTAATAATAATAATAAAAAAAATAATTGTTATTATTAGTTAATATTATAATTAATAAGTATAATTAATATTAATATTATAATTGATAATAATAATAATAATAATAATAATAATAATAATAATAATAATAATAATCATCGTCATCATTATTTGATTAATTACCATTTATATTAATAATAACTAGCTTCTACATCGCGCTTCGCGCGATGGATGATTACTTTAAGGCGATTATATTATTGATTTACATGTGTTTCTCGTTTATTTAGTTATTTGGTGGGTTTTTTTTTTTACAGTATTCTGCCGGCTCTTTTATTAAAAGAGCAACATGTAAGCACAATTTTATAAGAGCAGGAAATCCATATTATAGAGCTACAATTTGATTTTATTTCATCCATGATACACTTTTAGGACGGGAGGAACAATCTTGTTAATGCATAGGAATACTCAAATGAAAGCTATATTAGGTGGGAGGACAAATAATGGCTTATAAAAAGGAAAAAAAGTAATTCAATTAGTATAAGGATGCATCTATAACAATTTCCAGCTTGTTAGCGCCCCTAAACATTTATTAAAGACAGATATTTTCTTTTGGCATGGTGTAAGTCAAATAAAATATAGCACAATACTGCATGCAAAAGTACCACACAGATAACTCATGATATATACAGAAGAAAATAGAGCAGAATATTTCATGCCTTTCATGATGCTTCTGATAGCTCGTGATAGATCAGAATTTACTGGCTTATTTCATGAAAAAGAAAGAAGAGGAGTAACTCATGAGAAATGCAGAAAGATAAATATATATCTAGACACTGAGACGTCCTAAGAAAGGACAGAAGTTTTTATTACATTTGCAAGCCATTATAGAGCTTCAACTGTGCACAGTTGCGACCAATGGCATTTTCGTGCCAGGACCATCTGATGCAGTTGAAACTCCATAATGCAGTTCAAAAAAAAGTCCGCCAGGTGTAAAAGTATCTAAGGCAAGGCATCTGTCTTTGTACTCTTCTTAGATATATAGCATATCATACAACAGGCAAAATAGAAGGCTAGCTGTTGATGAGTACAAAGGCACACTTGGTTCATCTTAAGAAGCTTGCATGTATAGTTCTTGTTCCAAAATAGCTTGTGCTCGTTGAAGAGGCTGAGTCTTCAAACATTGCTGAAATAAATCCACCACAACGTTATTTCTATCAGGTGCATATATAATTAAATACACAAATATTTGCATGTTTTGTACAGAATCGGACTGGCTTGTTTGAACAATTGATGTGTATTGTACTATTGTCTGTACGAAGGAAGGTAGGACTGATTTTTCATGTATTTTATTTATTGAGATTGTGCATACTATTAGGACAGGGATAACACGAACAGGAAATGCAAGATCAATTTTTGTTTGTCATCGAGAATACCAGTGCAGAAATAGTATTCTCTTGCATAATTAGAGGACCAAGTTTATTAATACCTTGATGGCCTTGTCGATCCAGCAACACTGTTAGCGAAATTTGATTCCTTTCCTTCTTTGCTCATTGGAGCGAGCAACGGTACTTTTTCTTTGGCATTTTCATCCTTGGCATTCGCTGTGATCCTCTCTGGCACAGAGCATGAGATAGTAACATCATGTTACAGGAAAAAATACATACCTCTTGTGTTCTAGTGGGTCTGCATCTGAGAGAACTTTTCTTCTAGTGGCAGTGTGTGCTGAATAGCTTGCTCCTTTCGTAGATTGTTTTCTGTATTGGAAACGATAGATTCCAATGAGTTCAATAACGAAACTATGATCGATACTGGAATAATTACAACATTATTTAATTAATTTTTTTTTTGTTTTGTTCTTTTTAAAAAAAATTTAAAGCATTGCTGCTGAAGAGGTATTGTTAGAATGGTAATATCATAATATTTACTTTTTATACTCTATTCAAAGGCATCAACATCATCAAATTCTAGTGTTAAATTGCTAAAAGGCTCAAGTTGAATGGATTGACTCCAAAATTTGCTTTTGAGTTCATTGTCGGTCAAAAATTTTCAGCCTTTTCCTTCATAATAGCATGCCATCACCATTGGATGATCACTAACCTATCATATATCTTTTTTTGAGGGCTAGGAAGCAATCACCACACTAACCTATCATATATCAAGTAATATTACGATTAATTTCACTAAACCGACATAGTTAAGTCAAAGAGCACTGATACAACTATTAATTTAGATGGGATATTCATCAAAATATATAATATACATGACCTACATAACTAATAGAAGTAATTAATTGTTAAATGGAGAAAATCGAGATTATTTGAATTTAAGACGATGAAATTGCGAAATTATTTGAATGTTTCAAAATTGTTCTAGCTGTTCACTTTTTATCCCAAATATTCCCTTGCATTGTGAGTGAAGACTCTATGCCAGTTGAATAAATGAAAAAGAAAAACATCGCTGGACATCAATACCAATTAACTATTTGTCTAATAGCATGAATTAGACATAAATGTCAATAATAATTTAACATAAAACTGTAAAAAAATTAAAATTAACAACAAAGAAGGAAAAAAAATGAAGAAACTATTACTTTTTAAAAGAATGAGTTCATGACCAAGATCAATGGCTCCATTCCAGCATTGACTTCTCTTATTATAGCCATAAACTCGATAAAATCTGTCTCATAATATAAAGAGGTAATTAAGATAAAAATTAAGGAAAGTGTGCTATGCAGTTCTACTAATATTAGTCGGTCATGGTAGAACAATTCAAGGGGAAAACACAGTAACACAGTACAGGCCCTAAACCAAAGCAGGTCCAATATCAGAAAGCAAGATCATCCAAAAGAAGAAAAGGATAGCAACGTAGCAAAACAAAAGAGCACCTACTGGGTCAATCAGGCACGAAATGCAACAGAAAAAAACGTTTTGAAAAATTCATTTTGATATTGTGACTTCCAACAGCAGTAAGCACGAAATGCACCCTAAAGAACTATTTTTGTAAGAAGAATAATTCTAAAAATAAGACTTGTGAAAGAAAAAAAAACGTACCTCAAAAGGCAAGCACAAAACAGCTGAAAGACCAGCGGCAATAAAGAAACACACATAGATTCCACGGCACATGTAAAGACCTGTAACACCGTAAAAGGAAAAAAGAAAAATTGGATGAGATCATGTCAGAGCAATAACAATGAATATACAAACCAAAGCAGGTCCAATATGCACAGGCCCAAACCACCGAGCAAAGAAATAGAAGCACACAAACCTGGAAACATCACAGAAAACAGCAACAGAAACTGAAAGACGAAGGCCTGAAAAGAATAAAAAGGGGAAAAAGCACGGTCAAGAATTTTCATAGACCGATCAAAAACAAAACCTGAAGAACTCTTCAAAAGTTCTTCACGTTAAGAAGCGAGCAACCACAATTACTCATTTTGACAGACCGACCAGTTATTTTCACCAAAAATCAACAACCCAAGGAACTGAACAACACATTTGACTGGCAAGCAACAACCAAACGGGTAAAAAGAAGAAAGAAAAGGTATGAAATACCTCCAAAAGCAGCACAAATCCACCGGCAACAACCGCGAGAACCTGAAAAATAAAGCACGAAATAAGTCATGAACAGAAATGATGCAATCCATTTAAATAGACAAAGTTGAACGCAGTAAAACCCAAAAATTTTTGGCTCAATCCTGACAGAAACAAAATAAGCAAAAAATATAGGAAGAGCAAATGAAGAGGGGAAAAGCTGAGAAAAAAACACCTAGGGCAAAAATCGACGGGAAGAATGCAGAGAAGAGAAGAGCGGAGCAAGAGAGAAAGGAGAAATCCGGAACCTTCTCACAGCAATAGTGGTGCGGAGAGGCTTCTGGAGGATCCATAAGGCACACCAAAGCATCTGTACCCCTTCAAATGACCGCGAAGTACAGCAGAAAGCATGGCTCGACAGAGAAACTGGTTCCAGTGTGGCAGCCAAAGGTAGAGAAAATCGCAAGAGAATGAATGAGAAGAATAGACGGCCTAGATAATTGAACAGTAAATGGCTGGTTTGAAATTGAAGTATTTAAGATTTACCTCAAGAACTCCTCTCTTTGCAAAATTTCACCGAAAAAATTAAAATTAAAACTTGGATAATGCCTCTTTGAAGCATTTTAAAAAAGACACAGACACACTTTAAATATCGAAACCACCGCAACTGCACAGATCTAGACATCAATAGTAAAATGCTCCTTATCCTAGAATCACAGTCGGAGAAAAAGGAAAAAATCATCAGTCTCTTTTCCTTGACAATGAGCCAATTTCAGGACCATAAAGCACAGTTTTGTGTTTATGATGACCTAAAAATCTATAAATTAAGCTAATTTGGATCAAACACCAAACTTTCTGATTGATTTCGTCAATCGGAGAGGTTTCCAGTATGCCCCAAATCCACCATTTCTGATTGTTTTCGTCGGAGCATCTATCATCTAAAACTTTAAAAAACAAAATTCATTATTTAATTTTTTATCTATCCATTAATAAGCCTCATCCCATCAAGGACAAACGGAAAGATAAAAAATCAAGGAGATAAAGCTTATCCGTTTCTCCTAAAAACAAAATTCATTATTCCGTTTCTCCATGATTTCTGGTTTTTGCTCAAGACACTGTCCAGACCAATAAGAACCACCACGGCTGAAAAAATAGGGAAAAGAACGCCTGGTTCCAAGCAAGACGAAGATGAAAGCTTAAAGCAAACCAAGAAGGGAAAAAGTGGAGGAAAAAAAGCACCTGGCAGGGAAAACCGACGGGAAGAATGCAGAGAAGAGAGCAGCGGAGGAAGAGAGAACGAAAGAAAGGCAGAAGCTTCTGGCACCGTAAGTGGCGTGAAGAGTCTCTCGAAGGATCAGCAGCCGTACACCTCCTAAAGACCGAAAGGTATAGAAAAGAGGAGAACCGGATCTGTTATGCCAACCAAAAAGCAGGCGGCACAAAAAAGGAATAAGGAGGAGGCGAAGACACAGAATGAGACAAAGAGAAATGGCAAGAGAAAATCAAGCAATATCCCAGCCCGAATGCTAAGTGGAGACGGACGAAGGAGATCGAGACCCACGCAGCAGACGAAAAAACGAACGGTACAGATAATTGAACAGTAACAATCTGATTTGAAATTGAAGTATTTAAGATTATTATTAGTGCCGTAATAATTTCATAAAAAATAATAACAAAAACAATAATTGTTATTATTATTTAATATTATAATTAATAAGTATAATTAATGCTAACATTATAATTCTTAAATAACTATTTAATTAATAAGAATAATAATCATCATCGGAAAATCTCTTTTATTAATTTTTTAATATTATTTAGTCTTTCTTTCTTATTTTATTTCAATATTTTAATGAGATCACATGAGAACCAAGCACAAACCGTTTCTAACTCAACTTTTACCCAAGTTAGGAAGTTAGGGGTAGATTAGACCTAACGTGGTCTAACTTTGAAGGGTACGTTTGGTTGGAGGTGAAGTTAGAGAAGTTAGAGGTTGAAGTTTGTAATTTTAAAGTTAGAAATTGACATTAGTGAAGTTAGAGATTGTGGAAAGTTTGTGCTAACTTGTGGTTAGAAAATGTTGTTTGGTGTGGTATGTTGGAGTTAGAGATAGAAGAAAATAATAAAATATTAATTTAGTTATTTTTTTCTTTTATAACTAATTACATCTAACATAATAATGTTATATTAATATCATACTATTATTATAATTATTTTTACCAATAATACTATGATTACTATATTATAATATTAATTATTATGTTATTTTTATAACTGTAATAGTCATTATTCATATTATTATATTTATTAAATAATAAATATTATGGTAATATAATTATTGTAATTTTAATCAGAATTAATGTTATAATTATTATTAAATAATAATAATAATAGTTATTAATATTAAAGTAATTTTATTGAAATATAACAACGGCATCAATAATTATAATTAATATTTAATATTATTACTATAATTAGTAAGTATAATAAATATGAATTAGTACACTAATAATAATAATATTATTATTATTATATTAATTTTTAATAATTTATAATTGTAATTATAATTATAATTATTGTTATGTTCCTAAATAATAATAATAATTATTCTTATTTTAATATTATAATTATAATTAATATAATAATTACTACACATAGATGATAATAATGTTAGTTAAGTGCACAATTTTAATTTTTCAAGGATAATTACTATTAATTACCCAAAACTGAGCATGCACACACATAGGAACTAGTATTAAGCTATTCGCACAAGAGAAAAGGGTTCAAAGATGTACCTCCCTTGATATCGTAACCAAGGTGATTTGAACCGCGGCTAGGATCGAGGTGGTGGTTGCTCTTTCGGCCTCCTTGTCGAATCTCCTCGAGTCCACTTGGTATTAACCAATTCCTCAACAAGTTATGCTAGTAACTTGGAGGAAATGACTAATCCCTAGCTTTCCCAATCTTCTAGCAAATCAACAAGTTATTTGAGGAAGATATGGGCTCAACACATGAGCAATAGGGAGAGAAGAGAGGGGAGGAGGCGCCGGCCTAGGGAGAGGGGCGGCTAGGGTTGTGTGGGAGAGAGAGAGAGGGGGATTTGCAACCATCCACATCCTTATATAGAGTGCAAACCCTACCTACCTCACATCATGTATTTACAACATTGCCATCCCACCTACCACCTTGTATGGCCGGCCACAATAAGGGCCTTTATGGGCCAATTGCATTGCCTCATGGGTCCACTTAATCATTCATTAAATGGCCCCTCTTGTTGCTCTCAATTTGGATCCCTATTGGGCCTTTAATTAACTATTTAATTAAAGCCCTATAATATGCATATGTGTTGAAATAAATAATTATTAACTTAATAATAATTATTTAGGGATTAGATAATGCATTAATTTATTTCTATATGATCCCTTTGATTTAATTAATTATAACGGTCTACAACGCTATTTAATTAATTAATCAACTTATCATATTTTGCAATACCAATTATTGCAAATAAATAAATAATGCAAGCATGGTTAAAACACCAATTCTGTGTGACCCTTTGAGGATTTATGCTACGTTGGACATGGAGTTAAATCGCTATTTAATTCCAATAATCATAAGCGGTATCTAGCAACACGTTATGATTCCCAATTCGCATAAATAGTGTACAGCTACAATATTTCAATCCTGCATAAGAGAATAAAAGTATATCTCTATTTTGATTCCTATGCCTCACGATATCATCGTATAATCCAAGATAGGAATGTGTCATTCTTGCAGATTATACGTTTCTTGATCTAGAGATAATTGTATCAGTTGCTAGCAAACAATCTATCTCCATCAAGGGGCCCAAACAGATATCGTCACTCACTAAGTAAATTAATGAGGGACATACGGTTTTCTTGACTATTTAGCTTTTCCCCGCACAATTCAAGAGAACATAAATAACGTCCGTATAGCAGCCCTTATCGGGAATCAGCGGTAGACGATATTTATTGAACCTATCCTCATGTGGAAAAGATAAATATCTCAAACTTAGAATCAAAATCATAACGAAATAAATAATGACACCAAAACACAATCCATATATTTATTTCGTTGGGTCATGTCCTGTACTATGTTCAATTAACATAAACATATGCAATTAAGTTGGTTACTCTTAACCTGTGATTTATAGAACTTAATCAACACTTAACTTGCATACTAATCTTATTGATAATTAATGTTCCTTGTTAATTATCAAGATTATGGACGCTTTAGATTTATTGTTGTCATTTACTACTAAATGAAGCACAGTGATCTATAATTCAGACCCTCAACCTGAATGAACTGTCAACACATAAATCAAGGAACAAATGATATAAAATCATCCATATCATAAAACCATAGAAGTAGCCAAATATGATTGGCTTCTAGGACATATCTCTAACAAATAATAATTATATTAATTTTTAAATTGGTCATGAGAACAAACTTTTCTAACTCAACATTTTGTCAAGTTAGAGAAGTAGAGTGAAGTTAGCACAAACTTCACTAACTTGAGTGTGTTTTATTGAAAAATGTTGGAAAGTTAGAGCTCTAACCTCAAGTTTGCAAACTTTCCATGCAACCAAACATAGCCGAAGTGTTTGGTTGCCTCTCTAATCTAGGGTAGAGATGTAACTTCAAGTTCGCTAACTTTTGGAGTAACCAAACAAGGCCTAACGTTTTCGTTACTGGTGCTACTTTGGATGGTTTCTTCGATGTTACCTTTTCTTTTGTTTCCTTTTTCTGTTTTTGTTTTTTTCTTTTTTTCTTGCCTGTCTTTTTCCTATTTAGTGTTTAAAAAAAAAAACTTGTGTTAATACTTAATACCAATTTGAGAATACATTAAGGACTAGCATACCGTTCCTATTCAACGTGTCTAAAAGCAAGTGGGAAAATGAGGTTAGGTGAAGTTAAAACAACTGCAACACTATATTTATAAAAACTAAAAAAAAGAATTTGAACAAGTTACATATGCGGACGATACGAAGCCTGCATTATAACTCGTTAATGTCATGCGTTTAGATACTGATGATTCTAGATTGGTCACCAATTCACCATTGTATGAAATAATTTTGGAGATCAATTTAGTGCCATCAAAATTATTCAACCAGATAAATATAAATAATCTTGACTGCTGATCTACATCAGATACTAAAAAAAAATTAAAGAAATTTATTTCAATCGGCAATAAAATAAGTGTCACATATTGAAACATTGGAGGATCTATATTTCCAAAAACACGGATTCCAAGATATGTTTGGAGATCAAGAAGGGACTAGTAAGAATGTAATGTAATATATTAAGATGAGATGAAGAAAATGAGACTTTTTTTTTTTTTTAGAACAAACTTGGTAGTGGACTAGTGGCTACCAAGGAAGAAGAAAATCAGACTTGAAACACTATTTTCTAAGAATTTTGCTGTTCCATTTGGAAAGTGAAAGTGGGGTATTTTGTTGTGGTGGGAGAGAGAGAGCAGCCTGTGTGGGGACAATATTTATTGCTTATTAGTTATTATTACGCATTCCATGCCGACCGAAATTATTTTAAATAAGAATTTGTACCTCTAAAATTTTAATAGAAAGAATGATTTATTTTTTATTTTAATAAGGAGCAAGCAATTACGCGTTCTATAAACGCGTTATATCCTCTCACCTAATAACTCAGTTATAAACCGCGCTAATAGAAAAGTCACTATTGTTTAATCATTTCTAACTGGGTCAATTCGTTTTGTTTCTTACACCACATCATGGTACCATATAATTATATAATATAATAATATTGGTAGAGAGAAAGAAAACAAACCGTAGCATGCTCACAACCCACGAAGTAGATTTTTTGCGGTTTGTTCTTATGTAACTAGCAACCATTAATTGAATAAAGCAACATCCCATTTGTGAAATGATAATAAAGCAACCATAATTGACGTAATTTCTTGGTTTAAATATTAATGATGAGTAATAAAGAACCAAGGAATTACATCATTTTCACTTGCTTTATTTTTAACTTGCTACCATAATTGAATAAAGCAACATCATTTCCTTAAAATGAAATATTAATTATGACAAGTAAAAATAGTTCGAAACAATAATTGAATACCTTAAATGAAAAATTAATGACGACAAGTAAAATTTAGTACCAACATCCTATTTGTTGGTTATAACTAAAAAGACTAAAATTATTGTATTTTATTATTTAAGCATTCATAAAAGGTTTTTATTTTAACCAAATATCTCCGTGTTTTGAAATTTGTTTTGTAATGAGTTAAGATATCACAAAGATGGACGTATTAAATTTGACATATCACAACTAACAAATTTATTAATTCTTTTACCCTTTTGATTTTAAAAAACTATAAATTTTGATGACAATATACCTTTCATTAAAATAAACGTTATCACCTTCTAAATTTAATATTTGATCATAAATCCGAAATATAAATTAAAAGTTTAAAATGGGCCCTGTAATTCGTTCATAAAGTACAAATTGTTTTCACTAAAATTTTCCAATTTACTTTTACTTTTTCATTTCTTAAATTTTCTCTATCAACGATATAGTCTAAATTATACTAAACATTGCCCCATAAAATCAAATACCTTAAGGCAATAATGTCTCTGTGCCACCTTTGTTTTCACCTGAACAAAAAAAATCACTGACCAAAGCAAATTTTCACGCGTCTCTGTTAACGCGGTTTATAACCGTGCAATAGTCTATTTACCCTTTTTATAAACGCGTTAATAGCCTATGTACCCGTTTGTAAAACGGGTAATTTCTACTAACGCGTTTTATAAACGGGTAATTTGAAGAAAGAGAGTTGCGCGTTTATAGAACGCGTAATTGCTTGCTCCTTATTAAAATAAAAAATAAATTATTCTTTTTATTAAAATTTTAGAGTTACAAATTCTTGTTTAAAATAATTTCGGCCATGCCGAGGAATCTTAATTCTGCGTCGAGTGAGTTATCTTGTTGTGCTATTTTGATCAAGAGCAGGTAATGCGGCAGGCAATTTTGCAAAGAAGACCCTCGTTCAAGCCTATTGAGCTCAAATTCCGTCTCATTTCGGATACAACAAATCGTGTTAATTATTCTACACACTCATCATGGGATTAATTAAATTTCTCGTTCTGATAATTTGTTTTTTATTTCGCTTGATACCCTGGAAGCATAGAATGTGCAGGTCAAGTGGTATAAAAACTTTTTAAGTAGTTGTAAGTCGTTGCTTCGATGACAAAAAAAATTAAAATAATAATAAAAAAAAACTATAAACTAAGTTCTTAACGCGTCATTGACTTGACTTTTTTAGCTATTTTAAATTTTAATAGTTTATGCAATTTCTACAGAACTTCGTAATTAATGCCCGACAATGCTGGAATCACATTTCTCAGAAATTGTAAATGCAGAAGCTTCAACTAGGGGGAAGCGTTCGGTTGATTTGTTAAATCAGCAGATATTTTCGGTTTGGGAAATCTATGGTGATGTTGATTGTTGACAAATTGTAAATTGCGCTTTCTTCGAACTATTGCAATGAATAACGTCTATTATAAGAGCCACCAAACTTGATTTTCGGCTTGTTACAGCATAAACATAGTAAATTATTAGATGCAGATATATATATATATATATATATATATATATATATATATTAAAAATGGCAGTGATTACCAAGTATATATTAGCAGCAAACGTCACACGATGTGCGTGTTGTGTCAAAATGTCTACGAATAACACATAATCCAAATACCAAAGCTATTTATCTTATTATCTATGGGAGCGTTTGGATCGTTGGAAGAAAAAAGAAAAAGAAGAAGGAAGAAGAAGAAAAAAAATTATAAACAATCCAAACTCTTCACAAAGTTACACACTTCCCAATACTTCTTCCCTTCTTTCCTTCTTCCCACACCTGTCCAAACGCACCCTATGAATAACACATGACCCAAGTACCAAAGCTATTTATCTATGAATAACACATAATCCAAGTACCAAAGCTAATTATCTATGTATTGACACATACTCCAAATACAAAAAATATTTAAATTATTAAATCTAAATTTAATTTCAACAACCCCTGAATCACATTATAGAGGAACTTGTCTGCCAGTCAAACCAATACAAGAATAATATATAGGAAAAAATGTTTCGGCCATTTAGAAGAAACGGGCATATCTTTGCTTATTTGACAACCGGATCCGAATTACCCAACATAACATGAGTTTTGCTATGGTGAGTTACAACTCACCAAAGCGTTCGTGAGTCGCGCTTAAAATTTCGAAATTTGATTCAAAGTGATTGATCCAAACGTCTAATATGATCTCCCTATTGAAATCTCCATGCAGATCAAATTTTATATATATTTTTTTTAATTTTTAAGTATTTATTTTAAAATTTTTAAAATTGCTATTTTTGAACGGTTCAGAACTAATTCGATTAATGATTTTCTAAAATTTCAAAAAATACTTAAAAATTTTGAAAAATATAAAATTTTGTCTGCATGGAGATTTCAATAGGGAGATCGTATTGAACGGTTTGAATCGATCATTTTGAACTAAATTTTAAAATTTTAGACGCGACTCACGAATGCTTTGGTGAGTTACAACTCACCAGTCACCATAGCAAAACTCACATAACATTGGTTTATCGATTGAACCCACTGGTGAATAGTGGGGGTCCTTTTCTCACTTGTCATGGAAACACGTTACTTCCATATATGGAATCAATTTGTTGGTTGCTAGATCAATCATTTGATATATATTTTTTTAATAATTTATACTACACAACGTGTAATAAAGAAGTAACAGTGTCCACTTTTTAAGTAAACTTTTATCACTTCGTTCTTATCTTTTCGGTATTTTTATTATTCTGAAAACAATGTTTTGAACGCTTCTATATAGTACATTCCAGAGAGAAACTATATGGAATGATATAATCTTTTTTACATGAAATATGATATCCAGTATATATAAAAGATCATGCCATCATTTATTTTTTTGATTGAACTGCATTAGATTTGCAAATTTTAACAGTTTAAACTTTAGATTGATATCTTGATAAAGTATATTTTTTATTTATGTAATATATATTTGAAACGATCCAGAACAACAGGGGCCGAATAACCATACTTTTTCGTTTAAATAATGATAAATTTAGAAGACTATTGAAAACTATACATTAATTTAATGTAAAACATTAATTGAAGCCACCTAGTCATTAAAAAGATAATTTCAAAGGATTCATGACCTCACGATCTCTTGAGAAATATATAATGTAAGGTAAGTTTAATTTTTTTTTCATAAACTTTTAAGTATTGAATTGAGAAATTGGCTTTAGATTTTGAGAATATAGCCTTTCGTGGATTATACAGAAAGTCAAACGAACATATTCTAGAAGAGTTAATTATTGGTAAAAAAAATGATACTAATGGCATTGTGCTCAACCGAAAAGTGTTACGATATTTTATATTAAAAAATTGATGTCGAAAGGCTAAAATTTGGCTGGGTCAACTACCCTTATTCCCTAACAATTTACGATTCTTAATTTAATTTAATTTACAATCAAGAATAACAATTCAGAATTCTAAATTTTCTGGCTTTGTAATTTGCAATTGATAGCTCTGTAAAACATTTGAAAAAAAAATAATGGAAATTCTTAAATTTCTGGCGACCGTGAATTTTAATTTATTTTGAGTTATTAATAAAACGGGAAAGAAACCTGGAAAAGCAAATTTGAGTTTCACCCTTATAAGCAGAAGGTAATTTTGGATTACGAATCAATTTAGCGAGGTTTATGTTATTTTAGAATTTCAGAGTAGGCACTAATTAATTATTGAAACAACGAGGATAACCATTCTTTCGAACAACTATAATCTTTCATCCAAATGACAAATAGTTTTACGAAATAATTGATAAATCAATGGTGGCGTTGCCTTTTGTCAATTCAAACATATATAGCTTGAAAGAAAGTACAACATAATATAATATTGTAAAAAAAAAATATTCCCATTCCCCGAATTTTTTTTTAAAAGCACCCTGAAAAGAGGTGCCTGCATCCATTAAGCATGCAAAAGTTCTTACATCATAAGTCACAAAGAAAGTGACTACAAAGCACAACCAGATCCAAACTACGTCTATTACAACGGGTCACATTACTGAAATACTAAAATTTAACAAAAATTACAACGGGTCACAGTACTGAAATACTAAAATTTAACAAAAAGCAAGAGGCACAAAAAAATAGAAACGACTTCCCATTCACCCGACTTATTTCATTTGATGACCTCGAAAAAGCTTCTTTTCCAACTCGTCATTAATTGAATACAATTTTAGAAAAGAGTTATTGTGAATCAGCTAAATTAAAATATATGATCAACATTACTTTTTCGTATATTTCACTTTTCTGCACAGTTTACGGTACTGAAAATGTAATTAACTTTTCATTTTTGTAGGTTTAGTTCAATTTTACTTCTTAAAATTAAAAACTTTTCTTCATTCTGATTCTCGTCATAAATTACATTTTAAAGGTTATCCAATCTTGGTCATATTTCCAGTTCTTGTCCCCAGACAAAACCCTCTCCGCCAAGACACACTCAAATAATTTTTTTTATTTAATGGAATATCAACGTATGACACGTATTTATTTATTTTTAATCTTATGTAATATATGTACAACCTGACATCCCCTGACTAAATCAAATTCAACAGTATATGATAATTTATCAACGCAAAGGATGATGATGAGGATGCCATGAACATAAATAAAATAATTAAGAGATATTGAAACCAGCCAACAATTAAGGTTCACAACATTATTTTGGATAATAATGTGGAATTCCATCTGGAATAAAAGAGAACTGAAAATGAAAAGCCTGTTGAAGGGTTGACAAAGTCAACATTACGCATTTTCTTTTACAATAAAATATTTTGCTGAGGTTTCCTTCTAGCTAGTTGCCAGATTAAATTTCTATTTTTTAAAATATTACTCGGCACCAATAGAGGTTTATCCCGCTGCAATTAATATAAATCAATATACCTCAAATTATGCTACCACGAAAATGTTAATTGGCGAAATTATGATAGTAGACGAAAGGGACGCATCAGCTAGTCATACTCTTGATTTTATTGTATCTATGAACCGCTTTGACAAAATTGGCGAAATTGTGATACTAGACGAGTAATCTCAGCACGTAGAAATTGCACCCCAATTTATTCCATATATTAACGGCTAATTTTTTAATGTAGGCGCTAACCTTTAAAAAAAATAAATGAAGAAAAAGCAACTTGCACCTACTATGCTCACAAAGTCACAATAGCCTTGATATGTTGACATGAATAAAAAAAACAATACATTTTGAGTGAAATGTCGCAGGTTCGAAATTCGATCGGAGGTCTTTTATAGACTTTAATTTAAAAATAAATGAGAAGACTTGACTCCTAATTTATTTTAAAAAATAAAATAAATAAAGAACATTTGAGAAAGAACCGCGTAATATGTAAAGTTAGGAACATGTATAAGTGGGTAATAAAACGATAAGTTTGATGGTCCGAGTACTAGATAACATTATAATGTGAAATTTGATACTCAATCGATAAATAACGTAAAGAAAAAAAATTCTCTATACAGCTTTGCCCTATTTTCAAAATTTTTTAACTTAATTTAAGAAATGTTTGTTAAGATTGTTAAGTTAACCACTGTTAATTAATGAACTTCATTTATTTATGCATTTATTAAATATTTATTTTTTTTAATTATAAGTTTTGTTAGTGATAAACTGTTCATATGAGATCCGCTACGGCTGCGCACCTACGTAAGCAGCCTATTTGCACCCATAAATAAATAAATTTGGTGAACGCAACATCATGGCTCTTCAAGAACTAATTAGTAATTACAAACAATTGCATGTGAAAAAGAATTAATCAGTGTGAAATAATTGATACCTGTTTATACTTTCTAATCAACAGTTCAACTGTGACGAAGCAACGAATTAAAACACGCGCAGCAGTTAACACAGAAAATGACATATCGATCAAATTCGAAGGTCCCATGGAACAGTCAAACATCACCCAAGAGTTTAAAAATTGTCGCTTGGTGGCGTTACGAATTTCCTGATAACCCACTAAGAAAAATCCCAACTGCGGTCCATACGGCACGGAATCATACAATTGGATAAACTTAACTCGAAAGTCGAAAGACACTTTAAATTAACCATTGACTTTGAAGATGTAGACCCTTTCTCTTCTAAACTCCCTTAATTATTATAAATATTATATAGGCCCTCATGCATATATATACAGTTATACACATCCAAAATTTCAGACACGAAGAAATAGGGCGAAAAATGGTGCGGGCTCTTGCTATATTGTTTCAAAATGATTTCCCACACCACTCAATTATCTCACAAGTCATCCCAATCCTTTGTATGGTGTGCATAATTGGCGTTGTCATCTTCAACTGCGGCCATAAGGCGAAGAAACGGCCTCGACCAGCAAATAACATGACGTACTATGGAACTGGCGGCGGTTATAACTACCCTAGCAACGCTGATGGAGGAAAGAAGAGCGGCGGAGGGATGGGTGGTGCTGCTCTGGGCTTGGCAGCTGGAGCCGGAGTCGGCCTGGCTGCCGGTTTGGCCATTGATGCTGCTACTAGTAATGATGATGACAAAAACAAAGATGGTGGGGGAGGCGGTTGCGGTGGTGGAGGCGGAGGTTGCGGTGGTGGTGGTTGTGGCGGAGGTTGCGGTGGCGGTTGTGGTGGCTAGAACGAGAATAATATCAATGGAAACATTACAAATCTGTGTTATTCTTTCTTGCTTCAATGATTACATTGTGTTAGGTAAAGTTAAATTGTCAAATTTTTTTTAAAATTTGTTTTCTGTGTTATTGACTTGTTGTACATCAAAATGAGTTGTTGAAAATGTGACATAGTGCTTTTTTGTAAATAAGGCCGCCTTTATATATATTAAAAGAGGCGGCCGGCGTTGTAATTGTAATACTTTCCAACTTTTTTGTATACGGGACTGCTGTTGACTTGGCGTATGTCTAGTCACCTAAGCACGTCATCTCAGTGTAAGCTTCAATCAAACCAGTTTTTTTATCCTAATTAATTAGTTGAATAATTAACCAAAATGAGAGACATATGTCCGGCGAGGAAGTTCTCTTTTTTCCCCATTTTTGGGTACAGTACAGCACTAAGCACTACAAAAAGTCTTCGTAAGAGCCGTTGAACGAGGAATAATCATTTTTTTAAAAGTTAAAACCACACCCACCCTATACAGAATACAGGCATACAGCTATACCCATCCAGAATTCCAGATGCTCTTTTTTTTTACTTTTGACAGAAACAGGAGTTTCTTGTAGTAGAAAGATAAAAGAACGGAACAGAGGCAATAAAACTGATGCTCATATTCATGGTAATTATATCAATAAAAAATAGTGAAAAATATAGTGGAAATTGGTTTGTTGTGGATTCGCTTACATTAAATAGTAAATACGATTTGGCCTTTTATTTTTTTTTAAGGATTAACTGCCCCTAGGCTCATTAAATACACTTTGTATTATTGTATATCTTGCACCTTCTCTGAAGCTTGAAATCTTTCTTAATTATTTCGAATTGAGAAATGATTTTTGAAGTCACATAATTTTTCTTTGGTTAAATTGAAAACAATAATGCCCAATGTTTATTTTTGTAAAGGCACGAGAAAAAAGAATATTAATAGAGTTAGGGATGGAACATTTTTGTATGAACAGTGCACAGTGCACAGAGACAGAGCCACTGACAGATAATTGGGTCTGTAACTTTGCTCATCTTTATACCGCCCAGTGCCTAGGGGTGCATAACGTGGAAAACGACCACGAAAGTGGTCATTTTCGTTAACCGTTGCATTGATGTACGAAATTTTTGTACTTATTACGTTGATTGTTGCATCCGTTTAACACATGTTGCGTTGATCGTTTCGTTGATGGGAACGATCAAAACGGTTATAACCGTCTTTGACTACCTAACTGTTTTGCATTTTTATTAAGATGCAAGAAAATAAACTATTCTGCATTTTGTATGAAACAGAGATAGAGAAATGACAGGTTAGGTCACGCGGAAAAGGGGGAGGAGGCACCATCATCATCTCTCGCTCTCGACGGCAATTGTACTGGGTGGTGCAGAGGCGAGAGAGATAGATGTGACTGTGTTCGGCGGAGAAATGATGGAGCGACGCTGCAGAAATCTAATTTTACTCATTTCTCCCTCGATCTCTCCGCTGAGGTCCTCTGCAATCTAATAATAAAATCATGAAAAATTTTTTAGACGAAATGCGCGAAATAAACGACCACGAAACGTACCAGTTTCACTAATCGTTCCGTTCTGAGACGAAACAACATTTTTATTTGCGTTAGTTGTTCCGTTCCTTAAACGAAACTGAAATCCTTATCCGTTACCGTTCTGTTCCGGACGAAACGAAACGAAAGAACGGTTGAAACGGCTACCTTTTTCAGCCCTACCAGTGCCCACCAATTTCCATAGTTCCATTGATCTATTGGGCCAGAGATAACAAAAATTCGATAGCCCAATTATATGTCATTTGTTTCTGCAGGCCTAAATGCGAAATTAGGCGCACAGGCTTTTTTTGAAATGTGTTTTTACCGAAAAAATTAAAAATAATATTAAAATAATCCGGAATTTCGAAATTATTCCAAAAAATAATCGAAAATTTTTAAATGGCATCGCAATATCGGTTTTTGAAAAACTGATACTAGCTAATATCGATTTTCAAAAACCGATACTAGCTTTTTGTGTTTAGCAATCAAACATCCGACAATATTGTCTGATCCTTGGAGTTTGCTACCGCTGGGAGTCATGCTACAGAAAGACAAAAGCTCTCTAATTCCATCCACAGGTGTTTTCCTAATCTTCTCTGACGGATGCTTAGACTCATAAAGCAACCATGAAAACACAGATGATTAATAAAAATAAATAAATTGTTTTTGGACTTATCAAAGCCTTGGTCCACTAAAGAACAAATAGGCTGTTTGGATGGGTAAGGACTAAGGAATAAGCAAGAATAGCAAATTTCGGACGGAAATTTATTCCTAACCATTCAAACTCTTTACAAGATTACACACTTCTCAATATTTTTCGCCTAGAAATAGACTATTCCTCTTATTCCTAAGCGATCCAAACGGCTCCAAACATAACTAGAACCAAGAGAGGAATAAGGAACCAAAATATCCTAGGGACCGTTTGGATCGCTTAGGAATTTGGGAAATTTCTTATTTCTAGACATAAATTTATTAGAAAGTGTGTAACTTTGTTAAGAGTTTGAATTGTTTATAATAAATTTATACCTAAGAATATGAAATTTTTCAAATTCCGGTGGGATCCAAACAGCCCCATTAATGTTTTCTAGGAACCCCATTCCCCTCCCACATATAGGAATCAACAAAACAGAAGTAAATTAAATAAGCAAACAACAAAACAAGGAAGTTTTTAGCTCTAAGCCTCCGTTTGGATGTGTTGAGCAGAAATAGGAAGAAGGAAAGAAAAAAAATTATAAACAATCCAAACTCTTCACAAAGTTACACACTTCCCAATACTTCTTCCCACTTCTTTTCTTCTTCCCTTTTTCCCACTTATTCTATTTTTCTAATTTGACAAGTCGCAGTTTGTATGATGTGTTTTAACGAATACAAATAACATATTTTTCTCATGTCTGTCTATGTTATTTGTTAATATAACACTATACTTGATCTGAACTGTTTGATCTAAAATAAGAATTACAATTTTTTTTATTTTCTAATTAAAATTTTAGCGGTCGCAGGTTCGAAATTCAACTGGAAGTTTTTATAGATATTTAATTTAAAAATAAGTTAGGAGACTTGACCAGTTTATCTAAAAAAAAAAATTCTCTAATTAAGATTCGTTCAATTAGGAAGGAAACGAACCCTAACCTTGACGCTTGTCCATTCTTCGGATGTTATATGCTAAGCCAAACTTGGTACTTCTAGATTTTTGTTATTGGATTTTGTTTTTTTCTTTATAGTGAGGGAAACGCTTTTGGAATTAATGTTTCCTTAAAATTTGTTTGACAGTGTAGTCAGTAGGAGATAAAATTGTCACTATCTTTCATTAAAAATAATTTTATTCTTTATAGTCCCCTTACCAAAGCTTTCATTTGGATGCGTTGAGAAGAAGTAGGAAGAAGGAAGAAGGGAAGAAAAAAAATTATAAACAATCCAAATTTTTTATAAAGTTACACACTTTCTAATACTTCTTCCATTCTTCCCACACCTATCCAAACGGAGCCTTAAAATATTTCAAGGACTCGAGGCTAAACCTTGACTAGTTTTCTGCATCCCTGATTACTCCCCAAATGTATTTATCATTAGAGAATTCAGAATTCAGCGTTATGGTCTACTGTTTTAACCAAAAATAAGTAAAGTTATTAGGCTTAACTCCAATCAAGGCCTACATGAGGAAAAGTAGCTGATAAGATTGACGTATTTAGAGTACCTCAAAACTATCCAACTACAAATATCTAGAGTACCTCCAAATACGCACGAATTGTCAAATTGACGTATTTAATATCTTGATAAGATTCACTGAGAGGGAAATCCCTACTGCTGTGTGGTTGCAATCGCGCGATATGGTACACAATCAGAAGAAGGAAACACCTGCGAAGGACACCAAGTTTTCAGCAACAGATCGATAGACTTTGCAACACCTTCACTATTACAATATTACAGAAGTGCTCTAATACTTAATGTATATATATATACACTTATACAGTATCTACCCGTATATCGGAATGGTAATTAAACACGAACAAGAAGGGAGAGAAAAAATGGTGCGAGCTCGATCTTACCATATTGCTTCAAAATGATTTCCCACACAATCCAATCTCGAATGTCGTCCCATTCCTTTGTATGGTGTGCATAATTGGCGCTGTCATCTTCAACTGTGGCGACAAGGCCGAGAAACCACCTCGACCGGAAGGTAAAAATAAGTATGGATGGGGCGGCGTTGGTGGTGCAGGGTGCGGTGGAGGGTGTGGTGGTGGTTAAGGTGGTGGGGGTGGTGGAGGGGGTGGTGTAGGTGGCGGTTGCTAGATTGATTTCATTATGTATAAATGTTAATTAAATTCAGACCCGTCTCAAAATATATTTTGGTGCGACTATTGTAGTACTGTGTTAAAGTACGATTGTTATTACTTTAATTTTCTCTTTATTTGTTGTTGATTATTGTATTACATGATGTGATTGTGTGCGAACAAATCATCTATAAATTGTATTTCATATTTCAATTTCTTTTATCGGATATTTAATTTTTATTTTAATTTATCATCTTAATTTTATTTAAAATGGCAAACATTAATTATAGATATCACATCATTAATAAAAATCTCGACATGATACGTGGACCGGTCACAAAATTTTTGTCTGCAACAGATTCAACAATCAATTAAAATGGTTAAAAAGAAAATAAACGCTATGTTCGATTTTGGCGAGTATTTTCCGGACGTCGTCTCCCGTAAATTTCGTGGATGCAACCTCGCCACGTGTTGATTTAATTCTGAGCACATGAAAAGCTAAATAAGAGTGATCAAGCATAATAAATCACAAGCAATAATGTCACAAAACAATAATGATAATAGGTTTCATAATAATATTGGAGGGCCGGTCTTAAATTATTTACAATAAAATTTTCCAGTCAAAAAAAAGAAAAAGAAAAGAAACAGTACTATATAAACATAAGTGGCATCATCCCGTGATAACCGGGTCTGGGTCTCTAACGATGGATTGCCATATTCAATGGTTCCATCGGTTTCACCGGTCCAATCCATTTCAAGAACTGGATATTTCATAATTATGATATAATTTATATTAGTGCATATGTGTTGATTTCACTATTTAATTATAAATAAACTGATTAAGTTGAAAATTTTAACACTAGTTTAATTTTTTTACGCACTAGTTAACAATATATGTAGTTAAAGTTTATTATATATTAATTTTGTTTATTCCCATAAAACAATACTGTAAAAGAATTATTCAGTATATTAAATATTTAATAATGATACTTGCTTTGCTCTTTCTCATCAGTTCTGCCAGCTAAGCTGTCAAACCAATTAACTAGAAACACGTGTAACTGCTTAACCCTAATCAAACTATATATATCTTCAAAAATATCCAACTACATATATCTCCAGATACGTACGAACATTCAAACTGACGTATGGTTTAGAATTTCTTGATAAAATTCAGTGAGAGGGAAATCCTTACTGCTGTGTGGTCGATATGGTACACAATGAGATGAAGGTAACACGTACGAAGGACACCAAGCTTTCAACAGATTGACTATGCCAACTCCTTGATTATTGCGTACAACATTACAGAAGTGCTCAAATACTTAATGTGTATATATATCGGAATATTAATTAAACATGAACACAAGCAGGGAGAGAAAAATGGTGCGAGCTCTTGCCATATTGCTTCAAAATGATTTCCCACACAATCCAATCTGGAATGTAGTCCCAATCCTTTGTATGGTGTGCATAATTATTGGCGCTGTCATCTTCAACTGCGGCCACAAGGCCAAGAAACCACCTCGACCCGGAGGTAAAAATAAGTACTACGGAGGGGGCGGCGATTTTGGAGGGGACGGTGGCGGTGGCGGCGATTTTGGAGGGGATGGTGGGGGAGGCGGCGGTTGTGGTGGAGGGGGTGGTGGTGGTTGTGGTGGAGGTGGAGGTGGCGGTTGATAGATTAATTTCATTATGTATAAATGTTAAATTCAGATTCGTCTCAGTATATATTTTGGTGCGATTATTATAGTACTCTCTGTAAAATTCGATTGTTATAACTTTATTTTTATCTTCATTTGTTGTTGATGATTGTACATTTGTACTACATGATGTGTTTGTATGCCAACAAATCATCTATAAAAGTCGTTTTAATCGTTTTTCATTTTGTTTCGTCCGGACGAAACGGTTAACGAAACAACGAAATGATTTCGTTTGGTTGAACGAAACGGTTAACGAAATAATAAAACGGTTTCGTCCATGTGTAAATTATGAAAATTTCGTCAATTTCGATCATTTCGTCAGGACGAAACGATCAACGAAATAAAAAATTATTTCGTCATATAGAACGAAAGGATCAATGCAACAGCTCATTTGCGCCATCGTCTCGATCATTTTGCAGCCCTATTCATTTGTCAATTTTTATTTATGAGGTACTTGAGGTAAGCTTCATTTTGCTATATGGGCCTATATTAGACTTAAGTTGGACAGTTATATGAAGACCATATTTAGGCCTGGGTAGAGCTGAAACAATTGTTTCCACTTTTTCTATGGTGGCCGCGGTGGGTTTTGAAAGACAAATAAGAGCAAGAAATAAATGAGAAAAAAGAGGGGGGGGGGGGGGGGGGGGAATTTGTGTATAGTTTATGACCGTTTGTAGCTTTAATGGTACCTTTCAATTCCTGAGATTATGTAACAGCATACGAATTGGTAAATTCAAATAATAACATCACATGCAAGAAATTTTCTCCATTTTCCTGAGATTATATATTTAACGATCACCAATTTCCTAACTAATTAACTAACTTTAATCCATTGAATGTCAGAAAATTCGCAGATTTTAGAAAATAAGACTCATTGGACTTTTAATAGTTGTTTGCGTAAATTAGTAAGTGTTCCATTTATCTTCTTTTTTTTTTTTTTTTTGAAAAGGACATGTTATTATGTGGGGCTTTATTCATTGAACCGTACTAAATGTTTGTACTTATTGGTTTGTCCATCTCATCTGGAAAGAAACTAGAATTAAATAGACCTCTTTGACAAGCCACATGGGGCTGCCGAAGAAGACAAGATTTCACAATGTTTTTTAGATAGTAATTATCTATTGGGCTTATAATTTTCATGGATGTTATGGGTCAAAACAATCATAACCACTCCCCTGATAGAAGATAATGGAAGGGGCCTTGACCATTATCTCTATCGGTGTTATTTCCACGGCCGACTAACTTTTTTTACTTCCAAAAAAAAAAAAATTACAGAACATAAGCTAGTTAGAATTAATATGATATTTAATTTTTAAATAAAAATAAAGACAAAGGTTGTCATTCAAATTTGTTAAATTATTTTGGCAATTTTTGGTGCTTAAACCTTTATTGCTTTTAAAATGGTGCATGGTGTCATTGTTTTGCGTAATCAAATCTCAGTTCAACATATGTAATATTATTCGTTCAGCCATAAGATTCCCCATAGTGCACCAGAAAGTTAGCACAGGAAGAACACATGGCAATGATGGCATCCTATATTGATTTTCCGTGCAAGCTAATGTTCCTTAATTATGCATGTTCTTAGTTCAAAACTTTAATTAGGAACCTCTATTATAACAGACTTGGTTGCAAAGCGTTTAATTAGGCCTGTATAATATCATGTACTGAACCTTCTCAATCACGCGGTCTTCTATATTATAAGTTTATATGTCTTGGATTTTTTTTTTAATTTTATTACAACTTCAGTATCTTTCTATTGTATGTTGAAACATACAGTATTACAGTTAAAAACTCAAAATTTCTATGTGATAAATCTATTTATAAAATAATGCATCATTAGACCTTTTTCTCTTCTCCATGTGATTATTCAATTATTCTCACTAATGGAACATCTATGATGATTAAAAATTGGCTATTAGCCGTTGCTTTAGAGGCTATATATTGATGTTCCATTTTCATCAATAAATATATATACCGAATAATATAGATATTGGTTATTTAAATTAGCCAACGGTTGGGAATTCAATAGCCCTTTTATTGTGCAAAATGAAGTCACCTAATTAATCCCATTATCCCGCTACATAGTTTACTGTTTCTTTCTCAATTAAATCTGAAATTTATTTTGGCCAATTAGTGTTGCGATTCATGTTGTATTTATATCTATTTGTCAGTACAAGATGAAAGTGCGATCAGGAGGAAATACAGAAAACTTGATTAAATAAATATTTCAATATTCGAATTTTAGCTTTTGGCGTTCCTTATATAGTAATTTCTAATTTGATTTAAATATTATTTCGATTGATTTTGCTGGATATTGTGGATGATCTCATCAGTCACTTATCTAATCGTGTCATAAGGAGTGACAATTGCCCAAATTATCTTGGATGCATGTGGTTCATCTTGCACGCAGAAATGGAATACGTTTAAAGAAAGCACATAGCGTGATTCGGGTATAATTATTTTAATTATTTATTTATTCATATTATTTATCTTTTATGCTATCCGAATTTATTATCTGATTTGTGCACCAACATTTTATATATATATTTGGGTACTTTCCACTGAGCAATTTAAGGAAAATTTTGTTCTCTTTTGTGTCTTGCTGAAAATTGTTAGGTTATATACAATTCCTCTCCACTATACTGTGTATAGATATATCAATGTAAATTAATGCAGGAATAATTAATTATCTGATGAAATATGGTGATGCCAAATTACGTTAAAAAACCATACTAGTTTGGTTTTACCCTTTTGTCTGCTATTTGACAAGGCAAAGTACGAGAATTTTTTTCTTATTCACGGAAAGCGAGTAACTTGACACTTTCATATATAAGCATTATAAGGCATCATTAGCTGACTTAATGCCATTTTTTTAATTCAATAACTACCTCCTCTGTCTCAAAACAACACGTAATTCGCTTGACATGTCTCGAGGTAATCATACTTTTCTAACCTTTGCAGCTCAATTGCCAGCTAAGGTCTTATATTTTCCAATATTTAATTGGAAATATACCAATGTGAACAAACCATAGATTTTGCGTGCATCTTGCAGAGATCTTTCCCTGATGCCAAACTCATTTGCTTGCGGTTCAAAGAGCGAAATGTACTTAATTAAATAAGGTATATTAAAAAAAAAGGTATAGAAAACAAATTTTCAATTTTCAATTAAAAAGAAGGTTTATTTTACAGCTAGCAACTAATATATCAAACATATAATTATACGTTCAACATAAGATGGGGGAGTGCTTTGTACACGCAAAATTTCACTGCGAGCAGGAGCAGCGTAATAATTTTCAAATGACAAATTTACCCTCTGCGCACAAACCCTCAAACCTGTCGCTCAGTAGCTCGCTCACAAGTCACAACCCCTCTCTCTCTCTCACAGAGCTTCTGTCTCGACTCAACACAACTACACAAGTCTCTTCTCTTCCCCATAACCCCATTATATTCGACCTACAGCCACAAACCACAGAGAAATTCTAAGTCCTACCTCTTCCCCACGGCCTCACACTCACACTGTCCTCTTCTTTTTCCTTCCCCTAACCCCCTTTCACCTCCACCAAGCTCTAATGGCAGCTCGTAACCTCTCTCTCTCTCTCTCCCATCTCCTTACTCCACTGTTTAAACCTCACTCGTTCATTACCTTGGTATCCCACTCCTTGCTACAAGTACACATTGAAAGCCATACAACTCCCGATTGCTCATTGGCTTGCTAGCTTGCCCCTGGATATCTCTCTGGCGAAGAGATCATCTATCAAGCAACCTCTATTGTGATAAATAATATATTATATATATAATTGCACCTTCAAAGGATAAATGATATAATCACAAAACTTTACATAGCGGGAAAAATTAGGGGTGCATAACGTCTAAAACGATCACGCAAATGGATTGTTGCGTTGATCGTTGCGTTTTGGACACGAAACTGATTATCATTTGTGTTGACCGTTTTGTTTTAGACGAAACGATCGAAATCACGAAAATTCCACGAAACCATTTCAAGCTTGCGTTAACCGTTGCGTTTTTAAAACGCAACCAAAATCTTTAACCGTTTTGTTTCGTTTTGGACGAAACGAAACGGAAAAACGATCGAAACGGTTATCGTTTTCAGGCCTAGGAAAAATGGCTAAATCTGGCGCAGCTCCCCCCTTTATTTACAGGGGCATATGTGTCCAAAAAGATTTGATGGAATGCTTCCAGAAAATTATATGTTCCCCTAACTTTTATATATTGATAAATAGAATGAAAGTACAAAATTTAGCCGGTGCCTAAATCTGAAATAAAGACTACGTACAATAAAATCTTAGGAAAAAGGAAATGCAAATATAAAATAAAATAGAAGAAAAAAGAAATAAGAAGGAACATAAATAGTTATCCCCCTATACCTCCGTTTGGATGCATTCACTACTAGAATGTCAATTATTTGCTTCGCAAAAAGGCGTCCCTATTCGGACACGAAAAGCTATCTGCGTCCACCTAAAGACACTACCCAAGCGACTCCGATACTCTAGCCGCTAATAATAAATATCTGTGTCGCGAGGACGCGGATTACTTAACGCGTCCCTATATCTGTGTCGGGATAACGACGCATACCATGTTCTCTGATCGCTTAATCAAACAATAAGCGCGTCTCTATTTAGAGGTTACTATGTCGGTATGCCGACGCCTTTATTAAGCGACCCAGATAATATATTGTCAGAATTTATTGGGACCCACAAACTATATTTGTCGGTATACTCACACCTTTGATCAGCGACACAGATAATATATTGTCAGAATTTAGCGGAGCCCATAATTTATAATAGTCGGTATATCGACGTCTTTGATCAGCGATCCAAATGATATATTGTCAGATTTAGCAAGGTCCACCATTATTTAATTCATATAATTTTAATTATTCACAGCTATTTGGATTTCTCAACCATACACATTATTCACATTGAATTAAACAAAAATCACACAAATATCTATTATCAATTGAATTGCAAATCAACATCCAATAAAAATAACAAACATGCATATGTTTTGATACAAACCAGAATTCAAAAAACATGAAAATTTTAAAGGAAGTCATCTTAGAAACTGAAAATGAAATGGAGAAGCACTAATACCACTACAACTGTTAAAAGAAATTCCAGCTTTTCTCTTACATTAACTCGATTACAAATCCTTTTCTTACTTGACATGCACTTATTCAATTCACCAATAATTTTTAACCCTAAAAAAGTAGTACATAGTAAGATTGCATGACTTACAAAACTTGCATATTCTAAAATATACCAAAAAGACATAAAAAAATAAACCATGCAATTCAAAAAAGAGTATACACTACATTATATTTGACTATTGACCGAACAAGTTTAGTTCTAAAAAAAATCACTTACCCAATATAAAAGTTATTAAGTTCATAACTAGGGATGATAGATATTGACACGGTTCGAGGCATTTCAGATCTTAATAATCAAGCTCGATAGCTTCTGGATCTTTCCTGCTCACGAGGTAACAAATATGAAATGGAAATAGAAAATGCATAATTAAGAAAGAAGTACTAGCATATATATAATTTACCTTAAAAAATAGTAATCTTACTCCCTTTCCTGCAATGCAAATAATTTGTTTATATTAAGTGTACCTGACATAAGGATATAATAAAAGACAACGTATTGTAAAATAATTGAAAATATCTCACTTCTCATGAATTTTCTGGTGTTTCTACATCATCAACATCCAAAAGAACCACATCTGCTACCTAAACTAAGAAAAATTCAATTTAATAAGCAATAGAACATGATTTCTAAGTCCTTCTACAATTATAATATTAAAGTATTACAAACAAAATTTCACAAACATATATCAAGTTTTGGTTTTTTCACATAAATCAACAAAATATATATATCATAAGACCATGGAAGTAATACTGACAAAAATTTCAAATATGCTTCGGACATTGACTACAAAATTCTAAACTTCATGCTTTTATTTTGGGAATAGTTACGCAAGTCATCTGCATACCTTCGAAAAGAAGGAAGGCTTGTTGCGAGGGTTCCTTTCAGGGGTGCGTACCGGCTCGGTAAGAAGCTGTATGGGCTGGCTTTCGTAGCTTCTCTCTTTTTCTAAAGGTTTTTAAATTGCATGGTATATCCTCCTGCTGGTGTTAAGTTTATATCTTCATGTTCATCAAATTTTATCACACCATTAGATCTTTTGGTATAATGAATTTAAATAGAAAGAAATGTCTAGAGTATAGATACTTTGGATACATAAATTAAGTGGATTAGAAAATAACTTTTCTTTATAAAATTCAGATAATAACCTTTCTTTATTAATCGTAATGCAACAAATCCATGATTGTCATCCTCCCACATGTACACTGGTGAAATTCCTGAAGCAGCTTGCAAGAGCAAATTAATATATAACAAGTTTGCATATGACAAGTCTCTTAACAAACAAAAATAGTGATACTTGATGCATTTGTGATATTTATTTTAGGACTGCCATTATTCAACCAGTTTCTCTTATAACAATGTTCATATATAATAGAAATTGACACTGTTTTTCAAATGGGAAGTACTTAACTTAGCATGCAAACCTCTCTATATCTTTTACGTTGTGCCTGTAGACTTCTCCGTTAACTTTGGGTAAAATATTTCCTACGTAAAATAAAAGAAACATACTTATAAACAAGATATTAACATGTAAATAGAACCAATGTGTGGATAGAACTAACAAGTGGATAAAAATAAAAGAAACATACTTTGTTCCTGTAGAGTTTGGCCTAAGAAATAACATGTGGATAAAAAAGCAAAGAGATTAGACAAGTATCAACACACAACATATAATCAATCAAAAATTCAGATTACGGACATAGACATACACAGATCAATCAGATTTCATAAATTCCACAAGTTACACAGATACTCAGATCATTCAGATCACAAACCCTCAATTAAATTACATCCTCACAAGAGATTAGACAAGACTTACCAAGGACAACAAGATGGAGATGAGAATGGTCAAGGAGTGAGTTGATACTTGCTGGCTGGCCTGAAGCCTATCGGATCAAATTTTGGAGCGGATTTCAGATTCGGATGAGGTTAGGGTTTAGAGGTGGCTTTTGGAGTTGCAAGAAGTATATGAATGGAGGGGTTGAGGCCATGAAGGTTTAGAGTTACAAGGGAGGTGGACCGATTTGGGGCTGAACCAGTGGAGGAAGGGATTGGTAGAGCTCCCATGGGCCATGGCGAGGGGACGAGTCAGCCGAGAAGGAAAGAAGAGAGGAAGAGGTGAAGGGGCCGAGTAAAAGAGAAAGAGAGGAGTGAGGTGAAGGGGTGTGGCCGGGTTCGAGGGCGGAGCCGGTGCTCCGGCGCTGTATAGAGGGAGGTGGTCGAGAGAGAGAGAGAGGGGCGACGGCAACAAGGGGGTAGAGTGGGTACGGAGAGAGAGCAAGATAAGGGGGAGAGATTTTTAGGTTTAAGTCCCGTAAATCCCTTCTAACTTATCTGTGTCGGCCCACCGACACCGAGAAAAATCCCTCCCGCCCACTTTTTTCTTTCTGCGTCGCTACTTGATTTAGCGACTGTAATATGTCGGTGGTCCGACACAGATAAACGAAATTCTAGTAGTGATTGAGAAAAAGTAGGAAGAAATAAGAAGGGAAGAAAAAAAAATTATAAACAATCCAAACTCTTCACAAAGTTACACACTTCCCAATATTTCTTCCCACTTCTTCACTTCTTTCCTTCTTCCCACACATATCCAAAGGGAGCCTATGAGTAGATATATATTTTGTTAATTAGTACGTTCTTCATATGATCCCTTCAGCAAAACAAGATGTTGATCGGCAAATTGTTGAGTAATTTTTTTTCCCTTTTCTTTTCTTCCGAATATGACTTATCTTGGCACTTGATATTTCTAGCACATTTTTAGTGATTAAAATACCTTCAATAACAACTAGCTAGGGAAAAAGAATTGCCGTATAGTTCTTCGCTGAAGAAGGTCCACATGCGCATGAATGCAGGTCTGGTGACGAAAGCACAACGCATGCATGTAGCTTGCAACCCTTTGACTTGTCTCAATCATTTGTCATGTGAAACCCTGCAGGGGATAGATTTTTTATGACACGTCTAACATACATGCGTTGCATCCAATAATATTGAAGCCACTAAATTTGAATAACCCACTAAATTCATGCATGTCGCATGCAATAGGGTACGTAATAATTTTCACTTTTATGAAAAAACTAATCGCTACTAATTTTTTAAGTACTGTCTTCATAGAAGTGTAAAAATGTTCAAAATTGTCTAATTCTGTACTGATGAGGATTTTGCATGAATAATCCGTTTTTCACAATATGGAGAATCAAAAGTTCAAAATAATATTGATAATAACGAAGCATTAATTGACTAATGTGCTTAATATATATATATATATATATATCTCCAAGGATACATATAAATCCCAAATCTCAAAGTAATCTCATTAAGTTCCTTAACACATCAAATGAGAATTGTTCAGATAAACAAAAGAAAAAACAAGAATTAATGAATATGCCTGATAATAAATAATAATAATATATTCCAGGCTTCCAGCTTAAACTAAATTATGTTTTCTTAGCAGTCTAGCAACAATGTCCATAAGTTAACAGCTAGCCACATAATCTGCTATACTATTATCATCACAATTGAATTAAATTTGTGCCTACTTCTATATGCCATATGACATTAAATAATATCATGGCAAGAAGTCTGATGAGAAGTGGACTTTAATGTATCGTATATTAGCTGTTTGTTTGGGATACTAATATATATATGTAGGGGCTATATATATAACGAAAAATATGTATGATGCAATCACAGTAGCGCCAAAATTGGATCAATTCCTAATTTCTAATAAAGAATTAGTCCAAGGTCAACTTCAAGTGAGGACAAATGTGTACTTCAACCCTCTTAGCTTTTCTCATTGGCTAAAAAGAAGATGAAACGTCTCTCTTACTTCAAGGCTTCATCGTTTTTTGCCTTATTATTGTTCATCTAGCTGGTTATGACAGAGAATGAACTTCTTGACTTTAGGGTACTTCAAATTATTTGAAGCTATATAAAACACTAAATTTTGAGAAACCAATACTACATTAATTCTCCCCGTCCGTAATTACATAACAAATGTTTGGTCCTCAAGGAAACAGTACAAAGAGAAAGAACTGACGAAAAATTAATAAATTTTTATATATAGAGAGTTGGCTAGCACCGGATCGCTGAAGTCAATAGTTTGATGAAAGCATTGACCTAGCTTAGTTAAAAATATTGCCCTCCAACAAAGGGACTGAATCAATATTAGTTGTGGAAGCAATGGTTATAATAATAATATTATAAACGCATGTTTGTGAACAGTCTACTCTTTTATGTAATTAAAAGACGTACCATAGAAAATTTAACTATCATTATCACGATGTTGAAAAGGTTTGTTTGAAAGGATATACTTGAAAAGGGGAAAAACAAAATATCTCAGCACTTTGCTCGTTTGCGGCCAAATAAATAAATAAATAAATAATTAGTAGCTAGGAGATCCTGTCAACTACTGTCTCTCTCAAGGACTTCAGAAATCTTTTCATGTGCTGTGCCAACTTGCTAAAAAACAAAGATTTTGGCCAATACTTTTACATTTTACTTGATGCAATGTAAATTTTAGGGGAAGAAGAAAAAGAGAAAAAACTTCTAGAAAGTCGTCTATACCAAATCACCCTAAAACACAATATTTGTATTCCTAATGTCTTTAGATCATTCTTTAAATCCGGATTAAAAAATTGTTGGAGACCACTTTTAATCCAAATTTAAAATTCCAAATACAGTACGAATAAAAATTTATTTTGGGTTAAAGATCATTAAAATATAACACTCGTAATTCAAAAAAGTTTATTCTCGACCGTCTAGAGTTTATTCGGAATAACTAGTCTTATTTTTTTTTCCAAGTGATCCAAACACATAGAAATTGTACTTGAAAAGAATTAAGTACTGCTTGTATATCAAAAAAGATAAGAAGGTGAGGGGCTTATACGCAATAGAATTTCTCATACCAAAAATAATGTAATTTGTGAAAGTTAAGGGGAAAAAAAGAAAATATAGAAACAAGTTACCTATAGACCTGTCATTGTTCCAACGTTTTAACGTTTCTGTTTTGTTCCGTCGAAACGGAACGTTAAACGAAAGATGAAATGGATTTCGTTTTCAGAAACGGAACTGAAATTTGTTAACGTAAATGAAACGGAACACGGAAATAGAATTGAAATAAATAGAAAACAGAGACGGAACGTTAAACGAAACATATTTCTGTTTCGTTTGACGAAACGAAACAACCAAGTCGTTTCGTTACCAAAACGGAACGAAAATAAAAATGAATATTTTCGCTTTCGATTTATACGTTTGACAGGCCTAGTTACCTATATATGTCATGCCAAAATGGGGGGACAGTTTACCTCCCTAGATATTATGGTTGAGCGGTTGAGCCTATGCTAACCAAATCTGAGCATATACCTGCTAACACACCAGGTTGCATTATATAAGCCGAAAATCAGTACCCCAAATTAATGTAGACACATTAGTTTCCTTTATAATTATAATTACAAGCCAGTCGTCGCGTATCTAACATATTAGTTACAAGCTATCAGAAAAATATTATTTAATATTATATGAAATCATTCATTGATCGTTAAGTTTGCATATATGAAATCATTCAACATTCGTGATCAATTTAGCGTTGTAACAAATTGATGATAATTGTTCTTTTACCAGAAAATGAATATGTACATGCTATTAAATATGGAGGATGTAGTAGAACTAAGCGTTCAATATATATATATGTTCTATTCTTCTCCTCCTCTCCTCTTTTACTTTAGAGTTAACCTTCTTGTCAATAATAACTTTCATTGGAAAATACTAAACAGGATCAGGCTGGCTCAGCCGATCAGGATATACGGAGTCTCAATAGCTCAAAAAATATTTACGTCAGAAAGTGGATAAATTCACACCTCAGAGTATCCATCTATATATATAAACAAACATTTTTAAGCCTGCCAGTTCCTCGATCGTGCAGATCCATTGCGATTGACGGATCTCAATTATATATATTGTATAATAATGTTTTTTTTTTCCATTTAAGGTTTGTAATTAAGTTACCGAAATTCACCGAAAATTTTAAATTGACTGTTCTTGTGGCCAGGTATTCTGTATCGCAGATCTCTTGTTTCAAGAATGTTGAAGAGTACATATATGCAAACAGAAAGATTCTGTTGCTAGCTTAATAAATGAAACTTCCTCGGTTGTTATAGCGAAAAAACAAAAGATATTATGCCAATGTTTATGAACAATTGTAAAAGTTGTAAACGACGTATATATGACTGAAATTAGAGAACCTATGAATATTAATATTCGACTTAAATTACAAAAATGAGGTCATGTACTACTGTTTCCATTTTGAAATTAGAAGGGAAATCTTTAAATTTGAATTTTTTTAATGATTCGCTAATTAATGTGATTTACAAAAATGCCAATATTTAATGTGATTTTCTTATTGACAACAAAAGTATCCGTTTTTTAATAATATATAAGTACCATCTACTTAATTATGGGATAATTTTACTTTGAGTTTCAATGTTCTTAGTATTTTCTATTTTGCAAACTTTATTAGGAGGCTTAATTTATTTACGTTTCTTTGATCGTCTTTCCGCAAATTAATGTGATTTTGGAGACTTCAATGGGAAAAATAATAATAACCATGAGAAAAAAGAATTGACTACTTAATCAATAGATGAAACTATAGCACCCAAAAGGAAAAGAGAAAAAAAAATATGAAGTTTTTTTTTTCATGAAAGAAGAAATATGAAGTTTAGAAATTAGAAGTTTAGAACCTAGAAAGAGTGATGGACCAAGAATTGAGCTAAGAAACCAATGAAAACGTTCGGTATATCACCATGTTTGTGGGCCCCAAAACTAGAATTCAATTTCAACGCATTGGGATCTAAAAACAATTATGACTTACTTTCTTCAAAAATATATTAATTAATGCCGCGAAAATAAAATAAAGAACTAAAATATCTAGGTTTGAACTCTCAAACCTAAATGTTAACTGGAAATTATAATTGTATATAAGCCCTCCAAAAATGTTAATTTTGCTTTTTATCGTAATTGAGTCTTACATTGCTATTTGCTAGTAATTTATCATTTGCTATCTAAAACGTACGGTTTGGATCATTTTGGAAGTTAAAAAAAGTTGTTCAGGTTTTTGGTTACAGGATAGAAAATATGATTGTACTACAACATAAATTGTTAATAATGTGGTATTATAATTCAGTGATATTGCACTGGAACATTTAATTAGATAATCAGCAATTAATATTTGAAATTTAGAGTAAAATTCATATTATTATTTATAACAAGCCAATGAAATAACAGAAACCACCGATAAAGTATGGTATATAAGACGCGTACAGCGTACTGAAATGGATAGAAGCGGTATATCATAAAATCAATGAAAATAATATAGCTTGCCAAGACCAGAAATTATTTATTATAATAATATTAAACTTATATATTATATAGTATACACAGGGCTTTGGATATAATGAGGACTTGCCTCGAAGGACAAAATAAAAGGAGATATTACACCTGGACATGTAGGGTGAAAACGGATAGGATACGGATCAGATATTGGAAATATCATATTTGTATCCATATTTTTTTGCCCGATAAGGATACGAATATATATTAGATATGAATATGGTTTGGATGTTAAGCAGATATGAATACAGTTCATATTGTCAGATACAAAAATAAATATGGATATATTTTGTCGGATACGAATCACATTTACTCGATTTTTTTTAATTAAACAAAAATAATATTCGATCATTAATATCATTATTTTAAATTTTTTTTAAAAAATTAAAACAAAAGAAGCACACATACATTCCTATTATTAAAAATGTTTTCACACATGAGAGTATATATCGGATGAATTGCAAGGCTAAGCGCAAGGCCGTTTTTTTATTTATAGATTTTCAAAATTGAATTGTTGTGTTAAGTTTGCCAAGTTTAAGAATTAATATTATTATTATTATATATTGTATGCGTTGGGAAAAAGATATTAAACCATGACAACATTGCTAATTATATAATATGCATCCTCTAGTTAAATGAGAACCCAAAAAACGAATATTCATTTAAATTAAAAATACGGATACGGATAAATATATCTGTATCCACGTCAATATTTCTTCTCATATTTGTATCCGTATTTGTTTGAAAAAAAAATTTATATCTGCATTGAAAGGATACAGATAATAATATCCAAATCCGTTATTTTTCAATCGATTCCAATACATGTTGGAGTCGGAGTGGATATTATCCGCCCCACCTTTTTTTTTTTTTTTTGACATGTAGGAGTCATCACTGGTATATATATATATATATATATTAACCCTCTGAATTTTAAAAGTTTCAATAAACCTACCAACTATAAACTAGGTTGTTCGAGGAGCGAAGCACTTTTTATTAAACTAAAAACACTTGAAGTGAGTATATTATACCCTAAAAAAGAATTTTAATTAAGTTGTGAAAATAACAGCTAGTTCCACAGAATGCGAAGATTGAGAGCTATATTGGTTTGGAAATTTCTCAGCTTAGAAACAATTGTTGAAGGAAACTCTCTCTCAAAAAAAAAAAAATGTTGAACAAAAGGCAAATAGAATTACAGAAAAAATAATGTAACATAATGCAATATATGGACCGGCTTATAGACAAAAATATATAAATTATGCAACCGAGGCAAGAGAAACATTATTGCTATTGACCCCCATCAAATAATTTCCCAAAAAGTAGTGCCCGTAGAGCATATAAGAATATATTTATTTTGCCGAGCTCATTGACTTGTCTTAAATGTTTTCATAGTTTGACCACTAAAATTTTTTATTCTTTCTCCAACCAATTAGAGAAGAACAATGAAGTGCCTTTCATAATATGGCAACATGGAGACTATGTATTGACAACTGGATCTAAAAATAATCATCCCAGTCAAAGACCTTAACGAGATCGTATGGACAAGTACTAGATCTATCGTTAAATAATTATTTATTTTCCATTTAATTTATTGAAAAAGTATTGCGAGATGAGCTTGGTGCCTTGGTGTCACCGGGAGTGTGACCACTGAACTTGCAATGCATTGGCAGTATATATCGTCCTTGTTTGTAGTGAGTAGGAAGGCAAAAGTTTGAAGGAAATTAACACGAACAGAAATTTATTAACTGCTGTATAATTAATTAAAAGATACTGACGGTTTTATAAATTTGCGAAACAATTATGAAAGTTAAGCAACCATATTTTCAATAATATTTTTATGAAATTCAAGTAAATATATATATATATATCCATACATAAATTTCTGACGAAGATAAGATCACACTATCCGAAATTTGGTCTTTTGTAACGGTTAATAAAAAGCTTTAATAACGGTTTGACCACCGTTACAGTAGCCCCCGTTACAAAAGCCTTAATAACCGTTACAAAATCTATAACGTTTATTATATAATAACCGTTACAGAAGGTCAGTTTCTGTAACGGTTATTATATAAAAATGGTTACAGATTCAAGCCTTCTGTATCGGTTAATGTATAATAATCGTTACGGATATATAAAATACAATTTTATTTATAAAATACAAATTAATTGGTAACGGTCATTATATAATAACCGTTACAGATGACGTGAATCTGTAACGATCATTATATAATAACCGTCACAACTTTAGTTATTATAATTTTTTAATTTGTGCTCTCCATATAAACCACAATCATGCACGTAAAATTAAGATAGTCCACATAATATTTAAAAATTAAATACCATTAATAATGAACTTCAAATAACAGCATACGATTGTATATTACAAACAAATAACAAAAAGTGCATCTATAACAGTCTTCCATATAATCAAAGTACAAAAAACCTTAACCAAATTACTAATCTTCCTCATCATATTTGTCCTTTGGAATAGTATCACCCATCTCTTTACACAAAAAAAAAATTCATCATAAACCTTTAAGAACTTCCACGCCACAGCTTTCGTTCGCTCGGCCACGGTTTTCGATCGCTCGGCCACGACTTTCGTTCGATCCGTCATGGCTTTCGTTCCTTCGACAATCTAGTTCTTTGTCAAGAATATTTGTCAGAAATATGTCTTAAGATTACAACTAGTTTCTTAAGAAGTGCTTCAATTTATATTTGTAAACAGAAATGATTCGATTTATATTTTCTGATGAGTGAATAAGGATCTCCATTAACATCAGGTTATAACCTTGATCTTCATTAATAAATTATAGTTAAAGACAACACATTTCTTAATTAAGAACAAATTCAATTGTAAAATAAGAAAAGCAATAATGGTACATACCATGTATTCTGATCCAATCGCAACCCCAGCAACTGCAAATTTCCTTCATTCCCTCAAAACCTTCAACTAAAAATTTACGCCGCAACTTCCATTTCAGAACTTATCAAACACAAATAAAGTTAAAATAAGATATGGTAGACAAGCACAACTTCCATTCTTTAGTGAACTGTTTGTTACCTGTAGGCATGTTTCTAGTGTCGGCATTTTAAACCTTCAATCTTTTAAAAATTTCGTAAAGAAAGGAAATTTCAGGCTAGTGTCGGTTTTGTTTCATTTTCATCCTTACAAAATTTTAAGAGAAAGAACAAGAAAAGCATTAACCACCAGGTGCCAATACATAAGGAAAAGCTATTATGAGATTGAAGGTAGAGCAGTAGCTTTTCCTGTATTGGCACTGCTTTTCTTATGTATGCCCGGTTGAAGATTCAGGATTATGTATTTCTCATAATAGCTTTTCCTTATGTATTGGCTCAAGCTACTGCTCTACCCCCATAAATCAAAATCCATAAACAACAAGATCCTATTATGAGAAATACAAAGACATAACCTGAGCCGACATCTAGGGCCTGCATGCCCAGTTGAAGATTCAGGATGTTTTGCTTCATCGTCACTGAAACAAATTCTCAAGCACCTTATGGGCACTAACTCTAATGTCAATTTTATACAGATAGAGATGCAAATTTCTATCAGCTGCTGCAGTAACATCCCATTTATCTATCATCTGTTGCCAGTCCTGAGTATACAAAATTGACAAATTTCTATTAAGACCAGAAAAATCCAAGCAACTGCTTATTTGAGTCTCGAGATGGTACCTTTTCGTGCAGAGAGAAGAAGAAAGGAATGAGGACAAAATTAGTTTTCAAGAGATGGTAGCTTTTCGTGCAGAGAGATGGTACCTCTGCGAGTCGCCCGATCTCACGGCAGTTTCGGTGAGGAAGGAGAAGGAAATCAGCCATGGCAGGGCATAGTAAAGACAGAGGTGGTAGAGAGGTCGAGGGCGAGGCGACGGCAGATTGTGCGAACGGTGTTGGATCGGGCACAAGGTGATGGTGGCGGTCAAGTCAAGCATAGGCCAGGGGAGCAGGGTCAGGGAGGTTGAGCGAAGTATCGATGGTTGCGAGGGAGTTGGAAAGAAAGGGCGGACAGATTTGGGATTTGAGGCAGATGAAATAAAGGAGATATAGAGTCAGAAAACAAGTCATATCAGAGAAAATATTACGGTTTTTAATAAAAAACGTTACAGATTTGAAAATATGTGTTCTGTAACGGTTGTTACTTAAAAACCGTTATAAATAACAATAGAATCTGTATCGGTTATTTTATAAAAACCGTTACAGATTTGTCCACGGACTATTATTTTTTTATGACAGAAAAATAATAGCGGTTATTACATAACCGTTACAGATTAGTATAGTACATATTTACAATGTTGCCATTGATAAAATCTATAACGGTTTTATATAAAACCGTTATAGATGATCCGTTACAGAAGGTCTTTTTTGTGGTAGTGTCAATTGATTCATTCTTCGTTTCTTCGTTACTCCAGTTGTGAATTCGGTAGCACGTGGGGTGGGGGAGAGAGAGAGATCTCAGTGAATGAATGATAGTTCCTAAACTCAAGTATATTCATCAATTATTAAGATGCCAATAGTAATTAATTTGGATATATAAGTCCAAATTTTTACTCTCTCTATATATACATATGTCATGAATGGTATATATGTTATTCGGATGGATAGGCTCTTTGAATTTTCATCAGCTTTTTTTTTTCATAAAAATCATAACCAAACCTATTAATTTTATAATCTAAGTAAATAAAATTAATGTTGTCAAAATATTATGTACAACGCAATGCGGTAATAACGAAACTAGATCATGTATCAGTATCCGTTCATGTCCGAATTAGGTAGACTAACACAATATATATATTTCACAAATATTATTATAGCAAGTTTTGGGTATAAGCAGCTCCAATTCGGAAAATTCGAACATAGAAGCACGGGCGAAGCTATAGGACCCACCTGAAAAAAAATTACCTGAAATAGGATCTATATGTAAATAAAAAATAAGTACAGGGACTCATTTAAAAGATTTGGAGGACCTATCTCAGAAATTATTTCTTGTAACATATATAGAAAGAGTTGTGTTGATCAATGAAATTCCTAATGAACATATTATGTAAAATTATAAGAAAATGAAAACTCACAGGGAATTGTTGTAGTTTTTAGTTTTTTCATCACTACGCCATTTTTTATCTTTTGTACCGGTTAATTAATGATTATTAGTACCGGTTGTCAAGCGGTACTAATAATAGGGGTGCTAAAGATAATTAAAAACCGGTACTAAAAAACCGGTGTTAAAAACGCGCTGAAAATTACGGAAAAAATGCCAGAGATTTTTAGTACCGGTTTTTAGTAAAAAACCGGTACTAAAAATATCATCTTTAGTACCGGTTTTTTTTTTACTAAAAACCGGTACTAAAAATCTCCATATTTTTTATTTAATATTTACTATCTTTATTAGTACCGATTTTTAGGTTAATAACCGGTACTAAAGCTTTGTATTTTTATTTTATATATACACCCTGGCAGCAGCTACCAGGTCATCTCTTTGTTTTCGTTTTGCATCATATATATATAATTATGTAAATTAAAAGAAATCATAATATCGCATTCAGAACACAACAAATATTAATTATTCAAATTTGACCAATGATCCAGTGAAAATCATTCAAAATTTTACATCATTATTGAAAGATAAAGTTACAAAATTTTAAGTAAAGTACATGCACACGTCCTTGAAGAAGAGGCAATTTGAAGATACCTATATAGCAGTAAACATCACATCAGTCCTCTATATTTACAGAAAATCACTTATATGTGAAATTTCAAACAGAAAAGGAATCATGCAAATATCAGTCCTCATAGTTTAGATCATGCAAATATCAGGTACTAGTTCGATGAGCAATTGAGACAACCGACTGATACAATATTTACCCCCCAAATTTGTCTAGTATGAATTCGAATTAGCCTCAGTTGAATCCAATTAGAGATTACATAAAGCACCTTCGTTTTATTGCTAGCTCATTGAGACATTGAAACCTGAATGCATGCTCAGCTGAATTTTGCCAACACAGATTTTGACTTTGTGATTTAATGGAAAGTATAATTTCACTACCCATAAAGCCCCATGTAAAAAAATTCGGTACTGAAACTATTGAAGCATTAGATATGAACTCTTGGCAAGGTTCCAGAGAAGTGAAGAACAATCTCTTTTTCTCTAATGTCAATACCAAGTAATATCATAGGCACTCTAAAAAATGATATTTTAAATAAAAAATATGATCAAGTTAAATACCAGCATTAGTGTCATTAGCCATACTGATAGAATCCTTTTCAGTTTTAAATGGTACCAGTGGTGCAACAGGGCCAAACACTTCATCTCTGCAGAAATTTAAATGACAGGTAAATGTGAGTTAAAATAATACCTGAAATAAGAGATGTCGGTCAAATTACTTATAAACATCACAAGATTGAAGAAGGCCAACTACCTGGTAAAATGTAATTAGAAAAGGAAGTACTATGTCAGGTCTCATACTTTTTGCATGCAATGTTACCAAGACTAATTATGCTGATACGTGTAATATGAATATTCAAATAATTTTCTTACTTGAAAAGTAGCATGTCCCTATTTACATTGGAGACAACAGTAAGCTCATAAAATGTCATCCCCAAGCTATGTCTTCTTCCTCCTAAAATAACATTCGCAATTATTAATTTGCAAATATCAGAAACTAGCCAGGCAGCACGTTTGGATTCACAAGTAATAGAGCTATAATCCAGATTGGCATCTATTCCAAAAACTAATTCAGCATTTGGATGGGTTGGTAAATGTTCGAACTATTGCTAAGCGTGCTATTCCACTATTCCAACCAAAATTAATATAGCGACTACTCCAAAAATCCCAATTTAGCAAGGTTAGTATTCTGAAATCCAAGTTATCGCCATAATCTCACTAACCAAGCTACATAGCATAAAATTGCACCTCACCTAATAGCCAGTCATAAAATTGCACCTCACCCTAATCAAGCAATCTTAGATGTAAAATTAGAAAAAGCAAAATTCCCTAATTGAGAATATCTAACCTTTTCCCTCTAGGTCTATCATAATCTCCAGCGGAGTTGTGACCATTCCATCTCCCGACCTAAAATCCAAAAAGAAGCCAAAATCAATCAAAGGAAGGAACTTAGAATCTCAGAAGCAAGTGAAGAAAGGGAGAGAGAGAGAGAGAGAGAGAGAGAGAGAGAGAGAGACTTCCCGTGTGGCTCAGACGGAGAGAGAGAGGCCGAGTGTTGTGCGACGGAGAGAGACTGAGAGACGGGTGCTCGACGGAGAACTTGAGGGAGAGAACTTGAGCGGTTGAGAGAGAGAACTTGAGGGTTGAGCTATATGAGATTTGGCGGAGAGAACTTGAGTGATTGAGAGAGAGAGAGGATAGGGTTTTGGCGAAAAAATAGGAGGGAATGGCAAAAATTTTAGGGAGGGAACAGTGAAATAATTGGAGAATACAAAACAATTTAATTTAGTATCGGTTTTTTTAAAAAAGCCGGTACTAAAGAGACTATTTTTAGCACCGGTTTTTTAAAAAAAAAAAACGGTACTAAAGATGGACCGAATGTTGATTTTTTTTTACAACCCTTTAGTACCGGTTTTTTATTAAAAACGGGTACTAAAAATCATATCTTTAGTACTGGTTTTTAGAAAAACCGGTACTAAAGATAAACCATTTTTTTTATTTTTTTACGTCCACATTTTAGCATCGGTTTTTTTAAAAAACCGGTACTAAAGATAAAGCCTGACAATTACGAAATTGCCACCGTCTATTTTTAATACCTGTTTTCTTAAAAACAGGTGTTAATGGAGCGGTACTAAAGCTCTTTTTTGGTGTAGTGCATTGTCTTGAATTATTATTTTGGATGTATTGAATATATTATTTAGAGCTATTAATAATATATATATTTGATTTCTCATAAATTTTTGTTATGTTATATTGTTTTAGAATTGTTTGTTTGAAAAATATTGTTATATTATATTTATATTAGACGTTATGTTAAAATTATGGACTACATACGCCCCGTGCGTAGAAGTAATTATCAGTTATATAACGCGTAAGATTATTAAATCAGATAAAATTGTTGAAACAATACTTCGAATCATCATTTGATCAACCGAATAATATCAAATAAAAAAGTAACATCTCTACATGAACTATATAAAAGTAGCTACAATTAACTATCATCTAGTACTAATATACTTTTTTCTCTTTTTTTTCCATAGTTTTAGTGTTTTTCAATTTAGCGACCAGCCAAATTTTGTATGCACTCTTTTAAATTAATTAATATCAATGATAAGAACTTCGCTCTACCCTTTTGGCTACATAAAAATTATACAAATAACAATGTTCTTTTATCTCCAGAGAGGCAATAATGCACTAATAAAATAAGCTCTAATTAATCCTTCGAAATTATAGTCTAAATATCTGATCAATGCTAAACCTATTTAATGTATCACTTTATGTAAATTTGAATCTGATTATGATGCATGCTTCTTTTATCCGGTGTTTTCAAAACCATATCGGATTTCGAAAAATTCCAGATATTGTGAGAGGACATACTAGAAATTTCAGAAAAAAAAAAAATGAATTTCATCCAACTGACCGGTCAGGGGCATAGCCAATAGGGTGGCTGCAATGGACATATGCCCCCCTAATGATGTATTATTTATCTTAATTTTTAAGTTATTCTTTAGTAAAATGAAATAGACATAGTGCAATATGCCCCCCCCCCAATACCAAAAAATTATAAATCAACTCCCTCAATGAAAGTTTTCTAGCTCCGCCCCTGTGACCTGTAGGAGTGCCGGTATGATTTTAAAAACACTGCGTTTATCCATTCAATAGCAGAAGCTCATAAACAATATATAATATCCAAGAAATAAAAATTATGAGGCGACTAAGTACGAGCCAATGGGGACTAAGAGCAGACGCAGGTTTTGACTCAAGCATAAGCCTTGGTTATTGTCTTCTCCATGCACCATCGATCATTTTATCTCCGAGACATTTCCCATGGCCTTACCTGATCATGCGTGATATATCATCTCGTTTTCCCTTTTATCTACATAAACTATTTATCATAAAAGAAAATTCAGTTTTTGGGAGAACAACAATGAAAGAAAAAAAAATAGTACTAAAATTATTGTTGACTCTTCTTAAGCTTTTCCAAGCATATCAGTTTCAGTTTTTGATCAAGTCCAAGCAAAGAAAACCCAAATCCATCGTGATAGTTTATTAGTAGAGTTATAGTAAAAATAGTAAAAATTTAAGTGATCTCAAAAGCTTAATTACTGCTGATTGCTAGTTGATTCTTTTGTTTATTTAAGCTACAAAAATGAACTTGTGCATCTTGATATACAACGAAGGTACCATATTCATAAATGAATGGATGACACACTCATCTGTTCTAGACTAATTTAAATTTATTTACTCCGGGTATGAAAATCATACGTACTAATTCTGTAAATTAATATGTTGACAAGAGAATTTAATTGATAACTATAACAAAAAAACAAAAATGTCGCATAAATTACTATATTCACATATACGTAGAGATTCCTCGTTTTATATAATGAAAGTTTTGCCTTCAAAAAAGAATTATGTCAATAACAATGTAAATTAATGTATAATTAACTGGAGATACGAAGCATTTCTTGTATACTGTTAGGTATCCTGCAAGTGCGGCTTCATATAAGCTCTAAATTAAAACCAACCTAAACAGAACAACATGTCTCACACGTTGAAATCTTCCATATTTTGAATCTCTCTCTTTTCCGTTTTCTTCAATTTTTGATTTAAAAAACTATGATGTTTCTTTTACAATTCTATTAATTGAGTCAGCACATGAGGTATCGTGTTGACAATTTGACATTTAGATAGAAACTTCCTTTTTATAGATAAACATTTGAACTATGGTTCTTTATTAAAACAAGTCCAACTGTCCAAGAGGTAAGAGGTCTAAACCATTGGTCCTATATAGGGGATTTGCTAGGAGCAATAAAGGATAAATATTAGGCGTAGGATAACAAACATTAGAAAAGTAGATACCATATTTGGCGCTATTAATGGAGGTAGCAAAAAGAGCATCAGTTGTGGAAGAGAACAGAAAGCTTGATCAACTCGACAAAAAGGAGAACAGAGAGCCCGGAAAGGTACCATCATTTTCTTTCTTTCTAGAGCACTTGCCGTTTGAAGTGAACTTGAATTTTGTGAATAGGATATTTTGTTTTGTTTCATTTCTTTAACAAGAACCAGAATTTTTTTTTCCCCTTTTGTGGAGTACATGGTCTATGCCTCTTGGGAGATTTTTTTTTTTTGGCGGCATACTTCTATAGAGCTATTTATAATTACTCACTAGTTCTTCTTTCCAACTTTTTCCTATTTCATGAAGGTTCATTCTTCAAACGGAACTGAGAAGCTTCAAACAGATTTGTCATCAAAGCAGTTAATATCTTCAAGTTCACAAATGTTGATTAGTCAGGTTAGATTTGTATTGATTTTGGTTTTCACTTATTTGCAAATCCAAATATATGATATATTAATTTATTTGATAAAAGAAATCAAATCAACAGTTAGCTTGAATAAAAGTTATAAAACTATAAACATGCTTAGTTTTTTTTTTAAACAATAAAATAAAATTTAGGAGTTAGCAGGCAAGCCTGTCAAAAATTTCTGCTTCGATAAATACTTAAATATTGCAATCTATATGAACACAGGAGCAAAAGTTGGCATCAACAAAGGTTGAAATGGGTGAAGTAAGAGAAGAGAACGATAAATTGAAGAACCTATTAACACGCATAGTTGACGATTACCGCTCACTTCAAACTCACTATTTTGAGATAGTTCAACAAGAAAAGGGTAAAACAGTAAAAGAAGCAAGTCCGGCTACCACACCCCCTAAGGATATAGAAGAAGAGCAAGAGCTTGTTTCTCTAAGTCTCGGTAGCACAATCTTACCAGGTGGCCTCAACAAAAGAAAAGAGAAGTCATGTATTGAGATTAACGGAAACAAAGAGGATAATAAAAATGAGGAAGAGAATCTTAAACTAGCTCTAGATTACAAATTTGAAGGGCCTGGTTCAAAAAGTGAAGCTAATGTGTTGAGTTTGAGTTCTGACAATAGCTTTGAAGATACGAAGGATGAGGAACCCGGTGAACCATGGCCGCCTAGTAAAATAATGAAGAACTTCCGAGCTGGTGATGATGACCTGTCTCAGCAGCCTCAGGTCAAGAAAGCAAGGGTTTCAGTTAGAGCTAGATGCGATGCTCCAACGGTGAGTACATCACCAGATTTTATATAAAAGTTAAATATACAATGCCAGAGGCTGAATTCACTTGTCATTTCTCAGTTATAATAAGGTAAAGAAGTAACATATCAGATGCCTGACTAGCTACACAATCACTGGGTCTATATATCACAATTAGAGGTTGATTTTGGCTTATCAATTTTCTTATTGTGAATTTACATGACAGATGAACGATGGGTGCCAATGGAGGAAATATGGACAGAAAATTGCTAAAGGAAATCCATGCCCTCGAGCATATTACCGATGCACCGTTGCACCAGGATGCCCAGTTAGAAAGCAGGTAAATTATTGCCCCCTCTATTAGCAAGCAACAGATAGCAATTCTATGGCATCGAGTTGAAAATTTACTAGGAATAGAAAAATTAACTTATGAAATCTATTTCTTCTCCGTGGAAGCTAGAGATGAGCGTTTGGAAAGAATTGGAAATACTTGGTATTTGCAAGCAACTATAAAAAACTCCGATAAAAAATAACAAGAAAAATAATATTTTTAATGTTACATGTGTATACTTCAATTTAAATAGAATTGGTCAGTAATTTTAAAAAGTTTACGTGTCTCCACCTTCAATTTTAAGAATTCCTGTCAACGGAAAAAATGGTTATAGAAAAGGATGAAAAGAAAATTTCAATGAAGGTGGAGACTTTGTGTTATAATCTTGCCGACTAGGAGTCTTATGAGTTATGATCAACTTATTGTGTCATAGCAAATCATTTAAAAACCTAAATTAATCCGGCTGCTGATCTAAGACTTTATGCAAAATTCAAAGAAGATAAGTTCACATATTATTTTGTGCACATTGACTTCACTCAATTCTAAATTTATTCAATAAAATAACACATTGGAAGAGTTCTTACTGAAGACTCAATTAGATTGGCTAGTCATAAGCTATATATTTAAATATAGGCGTAACAATATTGAAAGTTATTTGAAACAAAACAACAATTTCATTATCTCAAAGAATATTCTGATACAATTGGGATATTGAATCCTTCTTCATTGAAATTTGAAGGTGCAAAGATGTGCAGACGATATGTCCATACTAATCACAACCTATGAGGGAACCCACAACCACCCACTTCCAGTTTCAGCAACTGCTATGGCATCAACAACTTCAGCAGCTGCCTCCATGCTCATGTCCGGTTCAACCTCTTCACGAACTATTAGCACTCCTTCTATCTCTAGCACGTCTGCAAACCTCCATGGTCTCAACTTCGGCTTATCAGATGCTTCAAGATCTCGCCCATTCTTTCTTCCAACCGCATCAGTGTCATCAACCCCTTCTTACCCAACAATAACTCTAGACCTCACTGCCCCACCAACATCAACCACACAACCATTTGCAGTAAACCGGTTGACATCATCAAATCCGAAATACCCTTCCACAAGCTTTAGCTTCTCTTCACCAGAAACATCCACAATTTCAACCTCTTGGTCCAATAATTACTTGGGCTATGGAGGTCAACTCTACAACAAAGCCCCAATAAGCTCTTTCAGCAATATAGGTAGACATGCCCAAGACTCAATCTTAAACTCCTACTTACAGAAGACAGCAAACCTGAAAGCACCGTCGACAAGTTCAAGCTCAACACCGAGTTTTCTAACAGACTCGATTGCTAAAGCGATTACATCAGACCCCAGTTTTCAGTCTGCTTTGGCTGCTGCCATCACATCATACGTAGGCAATCATGGGCCAAATCAGGCTGCCCAAACAGGAGTAGAAGCCCCAGTAGGCCAACCTTATGGAGCTAAATGGGGTGATCAATTGAACTCTTCTGGCTCAACCTTCTCGGCTACACCATGTGCATCAAGCTTCTTAAGTTCTAAGTCCAATGGACAGAACTCAAGTACACAAAACGGAAGTAACTTGACATTTTCTTTAGGATTTCCTAGTTCTCAGAGCGCCTCAACTTCTCCAACAGAGAACAAAGATAGAATTAGCTGAATGCAAACATTTTTCATATGAAATATAGTTTTCTTAATTGTTTCAAACTGCTTTTGCTAAAAAAAAATTTCGTTTTTTTATTTTTCTTTTGTACATATCCAAAAGTATGGTTGTGTTGTGTGATCGAAATATTTTCACCAGTAGACAATTCTTTGGGTATCCATTCGTGGCTTTGAAATTTGTACAAATTGAGGCCCATAAACTGGTAAGAATGTCTGGGCTAAATGTTGTTGGTGCAAAATCAAATAAACAAATTCGGATAGCATAAAATAAATAAAATAAGTAATAAAAATATTTTTATCCGAATCGCGCTAGGCGCTGTCCTTAAGCGTATTCCGTCTCAACGTGCAAGAGGAACCGCAACCAAGATAAGACGGGTAAATGTCACTCCTTAGGGCACGACTGGAGAAGTGACTGATGAGATATCTCCACAATATCCAGCAGAATCAATTGGAATAATATTCAAATCAAATTGAAAATTATTATGAGAAATATCAAAATGGAAAATGGAATTTGATCAGGTTTCTTTCTATCTCAACTTCTGTATATTTTGTTTCGGTTCGTCCCTAGATGAAAATGAAACATCAACATATATAGAATCTGAAGCAAAGGCTAATAGTCATCACAAAATTTAATGTCTTAATTGAGAATAATTGAGAATTAGTAATGGAGAAATTACCAACGTCATTGGCCTCACATAAATTTCAGATTTAATTACTAGGTAAATTAATCAAAATAGCAACGGTAAACTAGTGGAAACAATGGATTTAATTATGCCTTCATTTCTCAACGGAAAAGGAAAATTAAATTTGAGAATAATGAACATTTAATTTCGTGTAAGGAAGTGATAAATAAATTATTTTACAAATAATTTATCAAGTGAAAATTTTGAGTTTTTACTCTATGTTTCAACAATCCCCCACAAAACTCAAAATTTAGAAACATAAAAAAATATGAGATATGTAAAATCAGATTAGGGATTTTATTGAAGCAAAATGATCATTGTCAAATATATATATAAGCAAATTCGATAAAGTTAGGAATTTGGAACAAACAAATGGTGAATAACAAATTGCTGGATATTTATATTCGCATCATGAAGTAGTTTTCAAACTTTGAACTTCACTTAGTATAGGTGCATCAAATTTGGAGGAGACAGAGAGAACTTATGTCTTGAACTCGTTCCTTGGACCCAAATTCTACGACACCATACACGTAATACGGAGAAAAATCATCGCGGGGTGCGCATTAATGGCCATACGCATGTACCTTGGATTTTTCATGAGAGTCTTAAGGGCTTACCCATGCCCCGCACCGCGGCCGTATACAGACACTCTTATATAGGTGAGTCCCTACCAAGGATGTGTGTAGATGCACATCCCACGGAAATTACCGCTTTGGTCCTCATTAAGAGCTAATTTGCTCAACCTTACATCTACATAGAGCACACTCACCATAGGGATGGGGTTGGAGTCTATGCTCCTAAAAAAATGTGTACTCTTCGACCACTTGTCGGATTGTTATTACCCATTGAATCTCTTTCCAGGGGTCTGCCTTTCGGAGATTGGGTTGCCCCCGCAAGTGGCCCTTTAGGGCTAATACCCATCCCCCTCGATGAAATATGAACTTCTCATTAAGTTCATATATATAGAACTTCTCATTAAGTTCATCTCATTTTTATTTTTATTTTTTTTATTTCATTTTTTCATGCTGACTAGTCGCTTTAGTACTTGAGCTCAATTTATTTCTTTTTCCTGCAAAGAAACTTCCAAAAAACAAATTCTCCAAAATTTGTTAGTAATAAGCCTTTCCGAAGCATTTCATAATAGCATCATGCTAATAAAATAAATCATAATAATAATCTCATGTCACATTTTTTTTTTTTTAACGTGACCCCCACATTTTTCTAATATATAAGTATCATAGTTTTCTATGCATCCAAATTAATATCAGCTATTGTTAAATAAGAAAAATACGAACTCATATATACCAGTTGAGTTTTATTTTATACCCCCACATTTTCTTTTCTTTTTCAGAATTTGATTCAATCACAGCGAATCAGCTAATTAATAGTCATGAAAACTACAAGTATCATATATCACAAAAATATAAAAAGAACTCAATTATAAAATCCATCATAACTACCAGGTATTTAAGTTTAGTTTAATCTCAATAATAAAACCATGTTTAACAGTAATCTTTCATGAGTACTGAATGATTAAAATTAATTCTATATATTCCTCTTAATCATTATTAATTCTCACATCCAAATCATCATAAAATTGAACAGTTACAGAGATAAAATATCTCTCAAATAACTACATTTATTTGCAATTGAGCAAAGGATCAATAACGTTTAAGGACCAAAATTTATTATGATTATAACCACTTTTTGTAACTCACCTTAAATGTTAATATTAACACTCTCTTAACCATTTTTCTTTTAGCATGTCTATTAACAGCAATATTTATTTCATATATACACTGTTTTGGTAATAATTTACAGCAGCAATATTATTTAATAAATATAATCAGTATAGTTATGTAACGACAACCATTACCAGATATCATTGACTATATATGTCAATATTTTACTGATTAAATTTATAGCTAAATAGCAAATAATAATTTTTTTTTAACTCTCTCCTAAAATATGATAATACAATATCTTCCAAAAGAGTATCAACATATAATTTTTTTTTTCATCAACTGATTAGACATATTTATACAACTTAGATCTCAATTGTTAATTCTAAAGAATTAGTATTGCCATGCAATGCAAAGGTATGAAATACTTTATAAACAGACACGAATGAACATAGGATACATACATGGTATAGATATAAAGCAGTATATCTAACAAGTTTTATTTTCTTCAAAAAATAAGCCTGACTTGCATGGATTAAAATAGCTCATAAATTTTATTAATTGTAATTATTATTTTAAAAGAGCAACAAGTATCAATTAAATTATCAAGACAAATAAATGACTTATAGTAACCTTTATACCAATATTGAAAACGAGTGCAATTATTCTAATAAATGTTTTTCTCTGTAAACGCTTTCACCAGTCAAAAGTATTATACAATAAAAAAAAAACTGAAAACATTTGCCAATTATACGTGATAAATATAACTTTTAAATATGCTAATTTTCTTTTATCTACAATCAAATTCAGAACATTCACTGTATAGGTTTCTTTCACCATTTTTTTTTTATAAACAAAAAAATTGTAGATTTGCTAATATACACTTATGAATATATTCTGTTTTCAAATAATTCTCGATCTTCAAATACACTTATGAATTCTAATATTTTGTAAATCCTTTACGTTTCTATTGATTCAATTAAAACAATTTTAACTACTATTTGATGTACGGGTGAAATTAGATTTCACGAATTGAACAAATTTAAATGCATCTACATTTAACTCAACTATTTCATTGTCAACAAAATTGCTAACCGAATTACGGAATTTACGCTTAAGATTGTTGGTGCAAAATCAAATAAACAAATTCGGATAGCATAAAATAAATAAAATAAGTAATAAAAATATTTTTACCCGAATCGCGCTAGGCGCTGTCCTTAAGCGTATTCCGTCTCAACGTGCAAGAGGAACCGCAACCAAGATAAGACGGGTAAATGTCACTCCTTAGGGCACGACTGGAGAAGTGACTGATGAGATATCTCCACAATATCCAGCAGAATCAATTGGAATAATATTCAAATCAAATTGAAAATTATTATGAGAAATATCAAAATGGAAAATGGAATTTGATCAGGTTTCTTTCTATCTCAACTTCTGTATATTTTGTTTCGGTTCGTCCCTAGATGAAAATGAAACATCAACATATATAGAATCTGAAGCAAAGGCTAATAGTCATCACAAAATTTAATGTCTTAATTGAGAATAATTGAGAATTAGTAATGGAGAAATTACCAACGTCATTGGCCTCACATAAATTTCAGATTTAATTACTAGGTAAATTAATCAAAATAGCAACGGTAAACTAGTGGAAACAATGGATTTAATTATGCCTTCATTTCTCAACGGAAAAGGAAAATTAAATTTGAGAATAATGAACATTTAATTTCGTGTAAGGAAGTGATAAATAAATTATTTTACAAATAATTTATCAAGTGAAAATTTTGAGTTTTTACTCTATGTTTCAACAAATGTTCCAACTTTCTGTGTAACGTTATTAGAAGTTTTAAAACTACGCTGTGAAGTTTAAAAAAAAAAAATGAAAATGGTGGAGGCTTGAAAGCATTTTTGTTTCTCTGAGTTTGGATCCTTTTATCACTGCATTAGGTCTTGGGCCTTTTGGCAATAATCTCTTTTAAAGTCTCTACTCTGTTCTTCCGAGGCTTTTGAGGAAAGTGCATTAAATATACGCTTCCTCATTTTGTTTTCTTACAGCGCCTCAATGGAAGCCTCTTTCCCTAATAAAAACAATTGATTTGAATTTTGTTTCAAGTTCTTTAAATCTTGCGGATAAATTTGGTGTATGACGTCATATCTTTATGAAGTTCATTTTATTAAATTAATTTGCAGAAATTGATTGATCCATTTTCTGATTAAGGAAATTATTAAGCAAAAAATGTTACGGGTAATTTTCAACAATTGTACCCAATATATATAAGAATTCCACAATGTCTGACTTAAGTCCTGCGATTTTTTTTTTTGAAATAAAGTTACTGCTTTCTATTTGGATATGGCTTTCATGAATTTATTGAAAGATCGAAATACACCCATTGCTTGATCTATTATAGAAGCTTCCCCCTTCTTTTCTGATTCCCCCGCTAGTTCACTGAATATCATCTGCTTTTGGTTTAGTGAAAAGAAGTTAGAATATGCTGGGCATCAACAGCATTGCAGTATAAACTATGGTTGAAGTATAATCTGAAATGGAGACTTGTCGAAGTGTCCCTGAGAAATGAATTTACCTCAATATCAGTCGAAGTGGGTGCAACCTGTAGCTCTTTAGCAAGCAAATATCTATTTGGCCTCGTCACATCATCGTAGAACACTTTCCACATTCTGAAAAAATATATAAGAAAGTATATCAGTTAATAGAGTACCAATATGTATTTGAGTTGATTATGTTTTGGCGCAGCAAGTCATGGTGATAATGAGCCTTTTCCTTCTTTCAATTTCTAATTCTTTTTTGGGAACAAGTTCTATTTCTAATTGCTGAACTGAATTGATGCTTCAGTACTGATATGTCCATTGTCATATGATCAATTTTCTCAAAGGCAACGCTACCATTAGGGGAAAAAAAGATTCCCCTTTAATATTTTGAAATTATGTTCTGTTATTTGAAATTATTTCAACTTTTAGGCTGGAATAGTATATGTAATGATAACAGTACTGGTCTCACCCAGGATATGATCTGAAAATAGCACCAGCTTCTAGTGGCTTCATTGAGTAGACAGTGGTAAAAGTACTGAAATGAAAAGGTGCATAATATTAGTCCAGATTGAGATAATGCATTCTGGTAACTGTGGCTGAAATAAATACAAAATGTACAGAAGTAAAATGAAAACTTACCTTAAGAACATTTTACGTAAATTTCGAACATTGAACCCAACTCCAATATCTCCACTGACAAGGCGTGGGTTCCACATTATAAGGGGCCTTGGCTGAAACTTATCAAAATATCCAAATTAGGGTGGGAATTAGAAACATTTTTAATCACCATGACATATACTGTTCAAAGAAGGGAGGTATTTAAGTATAATTCTTCTCAACTCAATGTGAGAATTTCAAAATATTTCTTTGTTTGATTCAATAAGAACTGCAAGAGAATTTAGCAAATAAAACATATTTTTGTTTTCTAAAAGCTCTTGCATATATTTTTTTATTGTGGGTGACAGGCACAACAACATTGTTAAGAAAAGCTAATGCATCAGAGAAAGTAGGAAAAATGAGGCAATTTTAGGACCAATGTTCATACCGGGTCATCAGAGAGTTGATTTGCAATTATTTCAACTTTTTCGAGCATCTGGTAATCAGGAATTATCATAACCACAATTTCATCTTCCTTATCAACTGGATTTCGGTCGCCTAGGCTGACATCAAGCACAGTTGCAGAAATTTTCAAAAAAAAAAAAAAAATCTTTAATGTTATCAAAGAAAATAAACACTTCTAAATGCAAACAATTTTCTTTCAGCAATTAAACAACTAGTGCAAAACATCAGCTGCATCATGGGTGCAGTGAGGCGCTGGTTCCATTTAGTCTTGCACTAGTTCTTCTATCAATCAGAAACCTCTATACAGATGTTAAGAGGGAGAGAGTGCTACTTAATTGACTGGTATCAGAAAAGTGTAATTTGTAGTTAATATAACACCACAGATGTTCTAACTGGAAATTTAGTTGAGAAAATTTGAAGGAACTACTCAATGCTAAGGCTTTTGTGGGTAGGTGGTTCTTTCATCTGTGCATGGATATGTGCTGTATTGGAGATGGGTGGTTTACCTTGCACACCCAAACTTTGCATCTGTCCATTGGTATTTCAGTAGAGCAGCAGCCCCTGCGTCAGGAAATATTGCTTTTACTTTCTGTCAAAAGAAATGAACCATATATGAATATAAAATATAGCCAAATTACCAACGAGATGAGTGTCTCTCGACGAATTTAATTCATTTTAGAAATTTGCTTTCCTTTCTGTACTGAAAATTTGGTAAGGTAAGAAAGCAATATATATAATTTGACAACCTTTTACTCAGACCTGGTTTTCTCCAGATTCTTCTATAAGAGTTTCCAAAAATACCCTCGATAATTCCCAAACTCCAACTTGAGCTCCTTCGTCATTTAGAAATTGTAATTCAGGTATCAGCAGCTCTACCTTCATGCATACATAAAAACACAAGTCTGATTAAACTAAAATTTGTATTCTAAGGGTACAACTTTCTTGTGGTTAACTATACATGCTCTGATTACATGCCTTGGTCTGACATACACTTATTCCTCCAAAGTTAGTGCAATTCATCTACTGAATCTTGAAAGATTTGATTTTACATCATACAAAATTTTAGAGAATCCATTTGATTGATTATTCTTTGCTAATTGACATAAGATGGCACGCATTCCTCCAGCATTGATAAACAAGGCACTTGCTTCACCAGATTGACGTATGGCTCCCTCCAAGTCTGATGGCAAACAACTGAATAAAGAAATAACTAATTTAGTGTTATTATGTTTTCATTTTTTTTTCCTTGGGGAAATTGTTGGGGAACATTAATTTTCATGATATAGATTGTTTTGTCTTTTTTTCCCTTCCAACGTAAGTATAATAGAGATATTGTAGGTTCAATTGGGCCTATCAGTTAAGAGGTGCGATTTGAATGCAACCAGGGGGGCCTGAAGAAGCACTTTTTTCTGATGTTTACAGATAATCATCAAAAACAAACTGAAATGGCCCTCTGAGTAATTCTCAAAACTGAATGTGACAGCAACTTGTTCAAAATATTCAGTTTTGAAAAAGTTGAAATATGCTATTCCAGCATTGAGCCAACAGTTTTAACTTTTTGAATACATATTCCAAAAAGTTGTTCTATATGTTGTCTGTACATACAATTCAGCAATTCAAATTACACTATGATTAAAAGAATAAAAGAAAGAGATTCAATGGCAGGGGGAGAAATCCAACTTCAAGGATCAGAAAGCAAATCAATTCTCAAAAGTACTAAAGTGCAAAAGCACATTGTACTATGAGTTACATCCTACACCAACCTGTCATCCTCAGGTTTTTCAAGCTCCAGGGTGGGCCCCAATTGATCACCACCGTCGGTGTTCGATGGAGCAACATCGGAGCCATCAAATTTGTTGAACTTAGCACGTGCTAGGAGTCCGACATGGCGATGCCGAGGCAGATGTTGGAGATGGAGAGAGATTGAAGAGGTCCCAGGGAATTGAATTTTGGGCCATTGGTGGTGGTGGAGAGAAGAGGAAAAGCTAGGAGAAAGAGCACTGGCCATCGCTAAGGAGATTTGCTCTTTATGTTGTGTGGCATGGAGGTGTCATAAAAGAAACCGTTATCTGTAAGGTCCTCTCCAGTATGCACAAATAATTGGATGTCTCCATTGTTTCCTAATTCCTCCAACTTCATCGTCATAGGGCATAGCCTCATAGAAGAGGAAATAATACAACAGATTATCAGCAATGTTTTCAAAACCGTACCGGCACCCTTACCGGCCAGATGATGGAAATCCGGTATTTCTTGGTATTTTCCGATTTTTCCTCTCACAATATCGGATACTGTCGTTTCGGTCACCATTCTGGTTCCCGATATTACCGGAAATTTCCGGTATCCGGTACGGTTTTGAAAATCAGATTGCTGATTGCAATCTCCCAGTACCACTTTAAATGGGTAATTACTAATTGCAAATTTGCAATCTTCCAGTACCACTTTAAAATATGCTTATAGGGTGTGTTTGGATAGTTGGAAGAAAGAAGAAGAAGAAGGAAGAAGAAGAAAAAAAATTGTAAACAATTCAAACTCTTCACAAAGTTACACACTTTCCAATACTTCTTCCCACTTCTTCCCTTCTTCCCTTCTTCCCACACCTATCCAAACGCACCCATAGATCATTAGCATTCGCTTAGATTGTACAAATAGGCAGCAATTACAGTGCGCTATATTTGTGAGGAGCTTGTTCGCTTACCGTTGTTTAAGAAAATTTCACCGGAATTTGGCCTACAACTTGCGACCTTCCACATGTACAAAAAAAAAAAAAAAAAAAAAACGAACAGTTTGTTGAACATGATTTTTTTTTTTATATACTCGCATTAAAATGCACTGATCTAACACAAATTCTATTATGGATAATTCCGGGCGATTGGTTCCTCGGGACTAAAAATGCCATTCCACTTAATATTGTTATTCTACTTTTTCTATTTTACATGAACATATATTAACATACCAATAATTTATTAAGGCACCCTTTTTTTCTCATATGAGCTCATTTTTAATGTACGAACACTCCAGTCCAGACTAAATAATTACAACATATCCTTTCAAAAGAAAGCTGTGAAATCTTAATTCCTCTCTCCAATGGAACAAAAAATATAAATAACTGATCAGCAAACTAAAACTTTTGTATTACAAGGTCTAATACATCTATATTACATGGTATAACAAATAGTAATTAAGATGTAGTTAAACCTTAATGCCCTCCCAGCTATACTACATTTAATTATTGCATTCAGTGGCTTTACTCTGATCGACAGCATTAGTGGCAAAAGACTTCCCGCAGCCACAGGTTTTAGTTGCATTAGGGTTTTGGAAAGAAAAGCCGCCACCGATTAATGCATCACTGTAATCGAGTTGCATCCCATACACAAACAGAAGGCTCTTGGGATCACACACTACAAGTAATGTATTAAAGAAAAAAACAGATATCATATGTCACGAGTTTTGGCATTGCAATTTATAACAGAGATCAACTTCATACAACCCTAAGTACCATTTTCTACTACGCAAAAGCATCTAGTACATTAAATACCCAGCATCACCTAATTTGTGCAAAACATGCTCAAAATACCCATGATTGGCTATTCATGTGTCAGTTGGGTAGCGTTAAATATGTAGGGTATGTGACTAATCTCGACCCCACCCCCCCAACCCATAACCTTTTCCTGTTCACTTTAAAATGAAAGAAGGGAATACCAAACTATACTGCAGCACCATAACGTTGATTCAGATTATTATACAAGCAATTCATAATAGTAAGTATTATTTGATAGCAAACTAAATTACCACAGTACACTTACCAAACATGCTATTCAGCAAAACACAAATCTGACTACAACTGATATTATTATGACAAATTAACAATCAGAATATGATCCATTCTGAACAGAACAAATCTGCAAGTCAACCAACATGAATCGAGCCTTTCAGCAAACCAAGCAAGCCGAGAATGCAATGAAGTTAAACCTAACTGAACCATTATCCCAGCTGGACTTAATAAGAAACCTTGACCTACCTGATCGAAGATCTGAACTAACCCAATACCACAAACTGATTTGACCAAACAGCTCCAAATGACTAGAGTAATAACAGATATATCTGAACCTGAGTAACTCAAAACACAAAACTCCCAATAAACCAGATCAATTCAAGGCCAGAATTTGACTCATTAATTTATTGCCATCAGAAAATGCTCCACTGTCTTAACAGTGCCACAGGATAGGTAACACAAACAATCCCATCAATGGAAAGGCACGATTCATTTAGATGTGAAAATAACCTCTAATCAATTAGAGATGATGAACCCAGAATTTATGGGTGACCCAACGCCCGATGCAACCTGTAAATAATCTAAAGCAGAAAACAGATAAAAGGATTTACCAATGGAAAAACCATTGTACTCGATGAGTGAGTCATCAGGGCCTGCCTTTGATCGATCCTCCAGTTCCATGGTGTAAGACATGCCAGAACAGCCGCCTTGCTTAACGCCAATTCTGAGGCACAAATCTTGATTTTTCTCAGTTCTCATTTTGTTAAGATGGTTCAGTGCCTTGTCTGATAAAGAAATTGCGGGAGCAATACTCCCTGATGCAGCCGCTGCGACAATTAAGGTGCAAATTAAATTAAATTAAATGAATAAAATCATCCAAACAGTGAATAAAGCAAAATAAAACCAAATTGGTCCCTTAATCAAGTGATTTCCCACGATATCAGATAAATCCATGTACTTATTATATTCGACCCTAAGCAGTTCAGAAATTGCCAGGAAAGAAAGAGGTAGGTAGCTTGGGGTTACATAAATCAAGTATGAGAAAAGTGAAAAGTCATAGGGACAAAAGGTGGGACCTGATGCGCGAATAGAGAAGGATTTTGCACGAGTGAGATCGATGGGGAAACGAAGAGAACGAGACCCGGAGGAGCTGATCGAAGGCGGCTGCGCGCACGAATCTCGAGGCGGGCGGTAGGTGGAGAGAGGCTTCGACGTTGTTCCAGAGGCGAAGAGCGCCATTCGAGACAGAGAGAGAGAGAGAGAGAGGTTTCTTTGGGGGAGATTGGTTGGAGGAAGAGTCGCTCGCTGCGACTGAGACTTGGAAGAACGCGTGATTCACGAAAATTTAATTAAGACTTTGAATAATCCATGCAAAAGGAAAAAAAAAAAAATCAGATAAACTCGGCAGAGGTAAGAGGTTGTGGAATGTGGAGTATCTCAAATATTAAATGCAACACTAATTACTAATGTTAAGATTAGAGTGCTTATTATTTACGTCAACAACATTTTTTTTTGTTGTAAAATCAGTTAATTTCATAAAATAAGCTACATAAGAATGGCATTTCATTCTTAAAAAAAATGTAACTTATGAAGATTGTAGCTGACTAATTAGTAAATCATTTTTTTCTTAGTTCACGATTATTTATTTTGACAAAATTAAAAAGAAATAATTAGATTTATGCCACTATGAAAAATTGATAAATCGAGATATGCCACTCTTAAATTGTAAATTAGTTTTATGCCGCCATAAAATAGTTAAAATCAGTTTTGTGCCATTATTTTCGGTGAAATTAGAGAAATATCACTCTAACTTTTTTAAAATATCCAAAATACCCTCTCATTCAGAAATGACAAAGAAATTTATTGACATGAATTAAATTTTAAAATTTCAGATTTACAAATTTTGATTTTCGAAAATTTTTTAACATTTTGAATTTCAAAATTTCGATTTTTAAAATTTGAAATTCAGAATTTTAAATTTTGAAATTTTAACTTTGGAGATATTATATTTTAAATTTTGAAATTTTATTTTATTTTTGTTGATGGCATAAAATCACTTATTTATGATGATATGCTTGTAATTTGAATGTTTTAATATTTCTAGTTTTATTATTTTATAATGGCATATTTAAAAGGGTATAATGGTCAAATTAATTATCCGATGGTATGAATCTGCTTTTATCATTTAGTGATGACATAAAAAATAATTTGTCATTTAGTGATGATATTTCTCTAATTTCTGATTTTTGCACTGACATAAACCTAATTAATCCAATTAAAAATTAAATTTGCAATGCCACATTATGACGTAATTTATATGGTCCATACATCATGGCTAAAAAAATAATGAAACTTCTCATCAATTTAATATATCTTCGACCGTTTAAAATTAATGCGTTCGGTGCATAAGTAAATATGCTAATTTGCATGAAATTTGATTTTTTTTTTTTTTACTATGTACCAATCCTATAACCTGTTTATAAATTTACTTTATTATTATATATCTTGTTTTAATTCATTTGAAGAATAAATGCTATCAAGCTTGTTAAATTACGCATTGTCATGTGAAAAGATAACATTTTATCATTTACAATTAAGAAGACAATAATTACATGTACTTTAAACAGTAATTGAAATATTTTTTAATTTAAATGGGCGATGGTATATTGGTATATACATCTAAAAAATGAATTCTGTAACTTTAGTTCTAAAAAATGAATATTATTGATGAATATTATTTTAATTATTTTTCGGTTTTTTTTTACAGAAATGAATAATTCACGAAATATATTAACATGTTTCTGTAAATGATTAATTCACGAAAAAAAATATATTGTATTTTCATTCTACGTACGTAATATGAGTAGCCTTTTGGTGAACTAGGCCCGTGCCAAATCGAAACATATATTAATCCGGACTATTTAGATCCGGATCCGATACTGTAGCTAAGCACTGTTGGCAAACAGTAATTCCATCTCAGCCCTTCATTGCATTCCTTCCATCGTGGCCGTCTGATGTGCTTCGCCTCTGCCGTTTGATTCCTTCTCCTTCGAGATTTTTCCTTTCTTTGCCTCGATTTCCTCCGCTCAGTACAGCCTCTGCTGTCTCATGGCTTGGGTGGCTCTCGCGGACTCGATGGGTCGCCATTCCCACGTGCTTGCCGTACGGTGCCTCATCGGCAGATGGTCGTGGTTTATACGCCGTTCTGTCTGCTCTGGTCTGTTACCGCTCTCCTGTTTGCCTGTGCTCCGATTTTGGTCTAATGCCTCGATCTGTGTTTCCTCTTCTCTGCACTTGGTCCAGTGCTCCTCCGGTTATGCTTCGGGAAATTGTGCGCTGCTTTTCCGTGGTCTCAGTCTATTTGCGTTCTGCGCTCTCTTCTGGTATTCTGTACCTCCGCCTTTCTTCTCCTTACCTCCCTTTTTCTTCTTTCTTTCCCAATTGCATACTCACCAAAGGTTGGATTCTGCGCCTGCTAGGTTTTCCTCCTTTTTTTTGTCTCATTTCCTCTTTCCTCAATTTTATCAGGATATCTCGGAGTGATTAGGCCAGGAACACCACAATTTTGTTGCGTCTCTTCTTCTTCTTTGTTTCTGTATTGTGTCTCCAGGACAAAAAATCGACAAAGCAACCCCTTAACTCTTTTGCTGCATACATTCGTCATCTCGCAAAAAATAAAAAATGCTCCTCATTTCATTTTGCTTATTTTTTTTTTCTTATTGTTCTGTGTTATTTTTCTACTACTTATATTCTTTTTTTTTGCTTTGTTGTAGGTTCCTTCCACCATTTCTACTGGATTCACGGTATGTTCTTCTGTTCTTCTCTACTCTTGCATATTTTTTCCTGTATTATGTTGTGTCTGCTGATTTTCTTTCTTTTTTTATATTCTGTTGCTGTATTTTGCTTCATTTCCAGGTTTACCCCTTCTGTTTATTTTTCGTTTTTTTCAGGCCAGCTTGGGAGTTTCTGTCGCGTGTTTGGTTTCTTCTTTTGTTGCTCTCCTCTGCTCTTAGGTTTGTTCCTATTCAACATTGATCAATTTTCAGATTTTTTTTCCCTAATCGTTCTTTTCAGCTTATTGTACTCCTTACCATGGTTTGCTTTTTTCCCTTCTCTTAGGAAAGTCAATTCTTGCAGAGGAACTAGCTCCAACGATTCCCTGTTTCCTTGTTCAGTATTGCTATCTCTTCTTTGCTTTCATCTCATTTGCTTCTTCAGGTATTTATATCTGCTTACTTTTTTATATTTGTTCTTCTTTTTTTTCCTGTGTTCAGTCTCTATGTTGTAGTCTTTTTTTTATTGCGATTCCTGCGCTTTGTTGTGATAAGTTCCGCTCTGCGCTTATGCCTACACACCTCTTTGGCTATTTTTTTGTTTGCCTCCTTATTTGTTCTTACTGCCACGGTCCTCACTTGCGTCTCATGGAAGACACTACACCCGCCTCCGATGGTCTTTCTACTCATCGTGATCCATACGATGATGCGGTGTTTCCTCCTCTTTGGTCTCTCTCTCTCCCATATTTCATTTCTATTATACTAAATATATCTTCTATCCTGTTATTTAGGTTTATTGGATGAAATTAGGTTGGGTCTGAGTGATTTCTGGTAATTTCTGTTTATGTAAGTTTCATTTTTCTGACATGAATTGGCACAAAAGGCGCTGCTCAAAGAACCATGAATTCCAGTTCATGTCAGATTTATATTTCTGAATTAACTTTTGTTTATCTTAATTTTTTGTTGAAATATGTTGGTGTCATTTTTTTTATATCAAGCTATAAAACTTGGAGTGAAATTTTCCAATTTTTTTTTACATTGTGTAATTTCAGTAGTAGATGAAGGATCAATATGTCAGTCCCTTATACATTCCTTAATTTACTTTTGATTATTGATTAATGATTAAGTTGTTTATTCATCATTTGTCTGATTTTGTAGTTCATTTGACTGATTCAAATGCTAAACATAGTTTATTGAAAATCAACACTATGCAAGAAAAACATTTTCTGATGATTTTCCTTTCCTTTTCCTTTTTCTCATAGTATTTGCTTCATTTTTTACCGTGTAGTTTTCTATTCTAAATGCAGGTTATATCCTGACATCATAATCCTGATTGTTTCTGGTGGGTACGTGGGTAATTTTTTGGGTTCTAACTTTTTATGGTTATTCTTAGTTGTTTGTCTGATAGCATGTCAGTTAGAATAAAATGTTTCATATTTGAAGAAGTCATGCTATATATCATATTACATAGTAAATCAATCCAGAGAGGACTCTTTGTGACAAAAAAAAACTGATTGATTATGCCCTGGAACTCCATTTTATTGGGATAAACAAATAATTGGCAGTAAAAGCAGTGTTTTTTCTGACCCTACCCAACGGTCCTTTATATTATATCTATGATGATCAAAATATCTATGTTTATTTTCCACTTTCCTCATGTGTTCCTTGGAAGTATGTTACAGGGTCGTTTACCTCTTAGACATACACACTGACAATTACTTTTATCGATTATAGATTGGAAACTGTGCTTGCTGGTACGTATCATCGCAAAGAAATAGCACTGAGATCACATACTCTTCAACACTCCATTATCCAGTTCCTGGTACGTATTTTTTATACTCTCCAATGAGATGGTTTCCATGATATTAGTTCACTGGGTTTGTTTACCTTAGTTTCATATCTCTATATATCAGTATTCCTCAATTTATCAAAATAAAGACATCATAAAAACCAAGGTCAAAATAGGCTTCTTCTGCTTTCTTTTTGGTTTTAATGAACACAATAGATGCCTTGAGAGCTGGTCTTTGAGGTGAAAAAAAAAACACATGATTTTCTCTTTTTGAAAATTTTACTTCAATTACAATTTAGGACTTACTAAGATTTTCTAGCTAAAATTGAAGAATCATTGAAGAACTGGTGTATATCGATTTCTTTTTTAGAAAAAAAGGTATCTGCAGCGAAATAATCAACTGCAGACTTCATCATGTTCGTTTAATGAAATCTGTGCCATAGTTTATTGAGCATAAATATGTTCACTCCGGTAAAAGGACACTTTTGGAATCTAATTAAAAATATTTATTTCAATATTTGATATGATTTTGATTGAAGGTGATAATACTCCCTGTAAAGAAATGAAATGTTAATTAATGCTTGTTGTCCCTAAAATTAGGCCTAGAGGGGGGTGAATAGGCACAAAAACGAATTTCTAAACCGGTATGGTCAATATTTGGTTCAATTCAAACTTGGTCTAATACAAACAATCAAAGCACAAGCAATTCAATTCAAGCAAGATAATAAAGAGAGAAAGAGAGAGAGAAATTGAACACGCGATGTATTACGGAGTTCCGACCCGCTAGGAAGTGCTAGCCTTAGTCGTACGTCTCCGGGAGTTTCGCAACCTCGAAATGGGCGCGCTCCGTTCAATTCCACACGAACGGGACTAAAAATTCGAACCAAATCACCTTGTTACAATCACTCTCAAGGTGGATTGGCCTAACTCGATTAAACAATCTCAAACACACAAAGGATTGAGGCTCTAACCAAATCACTCAACTAATCTAGCAATTAACACTAGTGGATTGGTTTAGCACACTCTAATCTCAATGATTTTGCTAAAATAATGCTCAAACACAAGAGAGTATAATGTCTAACTGGTTGGAGCTCAAAAGGGAGGAGTTTCAAAGGTTTCAAAAGTGTATCAACAGTTCCAAGAGGCCCCATATTTATAGAGGGCGCCAACAGCTCCAAAGACCAGTCAAAACAGACTCGGGCGTTATACAACGCTATATGCCGTTGTACAACGCCCAAATAGCCGTTGAAAAATCAAACGGTCACAGACAATAACGTTGTGAGTTGTCAGAGCGTTGTGTAACGCTGTATAGCGTTGCACAACGCTTCAGCAAAAGTCCAAAGCAAAAGCTCGACAGTTCCGTTGGAACTTGTCAGAGCGTTGTGTAACGCTTGGTAGCGTTGCACAACGAAGTCAAGAAAACGAATAAGGCAGAACTGACAAACTCAAACAACATTGTCAGAACGTCATACGACGCTGACTGGCGTCACACAACGTCGCCGTTGCACAACGCTATTCAGCGTTGCTCTACGCGACCAGGGCGAAAAAGCGAAGTCTGAGCGAAGTTTAGCGCGTTACACAACGCTACAATGCATGGAACATGGCAGCATGCATGCAGCATCGATGCAGATCGATGTCTGAACAATGCAGAGTCGCCTGTTTCATACTGCGTTGTACAACGCTGGGCAGCGTTACACAACATAGGAGTGAAAACGTTGTGTAACGTTACTTAGCGTTGCATAACGTTCTGACAAGGGGAAATAGTGGATTTAACTGGTTTAAAAACAAATGAACTAGCGTTGCACAACACTACTGAGCGTTGTGTAACGCTGTTCCAACCTTGTCAGAGATTTTGCAATTAAAATCGAATTAACTCAGCGTTGTGTAACGGCAACAGGCGTTGTATGACGCTGGACAGAAAAACTGAGCATTTTACCAGCAAATTGATTGAGATTAGTTTAGAGTTTAATTAAACCTTAATTACTGACTCTAACTAGACCAAAGCAATCTCTTGAAGCTCCAAACTAAGTGCCACACTTGCTTTAATCCATTCTTCAATAAATTTAGCTATAAAACACTAAAGAGAGATGTTAGTTTAAAGGTTTCGGTGTTGTTTTGCAAATCGGCAAATCGAGAGAAAATGTTTAACCAACAATCTCCCCCTTTTGCCGAGTTGCAAAACAACACCTAAGGTATATTTGGGACTTGATACAACAAGGCGGAATAACCCAAATTACCTAATTCTCCCCCTTTTTGCAATTAGGGAAAAGAATACCCAAAATGCCCTTGATGACAAACCATAAGAATCATCCCCCTTTCGAAAAGAATTTGGCCACTAAGTTCATTTGATTAGGGGTATCTAACAAGGTTTAATGAGGGCATAAACTAACAATTAGGCCTAGAGGGGGGTGAATAGGCACAAAAACGAATTTCTAAACCGGTAAGGTCAATATTTGGTTCAATTCAAACTTGGTCTAATACAAACAATCAAAGCACAAGCAATTCAATTCAAGCAAGATAATAAAGAGAGAAAGAGAGAGAGAAATTGAACACGCGATGTATTACGGAGTTCCGACCCGCTAGGAAGTGCTAGCCTTAGTCGTACGTCTCCGGGAGTTTCGCAACCTCGAAATGGGCGCGCTCCGTTCAATTCCACACGAACGGGACTACAAATTCGAACCAAATCACCTTGTTACAATCACTCTCAAGGTGGATTGGCCTAACTCGATTAAACAATCTCAAACACACAAAGGATTGAGGCTCTAACCAAATCACTCAACTAATCTAGCAATTAACACTAGTGGATTGGTTTAGCACACTCTAATCTCAATGATTTTGCTAAAATAATGCTCAAACACAAGAGAGTATAATGTCTAACTGGTTGGAGCTCAAAAGGGAGGAGTTTCAAAGGTTTCAAAAGTGTATCAACAGTTCCAAGAGGCCCCATATTTATAGAGGGCGCCAACAGCTCCAAAGACCAGTCAAAACAGACTCGGGCGTTATACAACGCTATATGCCGTTGTACAACGCCCAAATAGCCGTTGAAAAATCAAACGGTCACAGACAATAACGTTGTGAGTTGTCAGAGCGTTGTGTAACGCTGTATAGCGTTGCACAACGCTTCAGCAAAAGTCCAAAGCAAAAGCTCGACAGTTCCGTTGGAACTTGTCAGAGCGTTGTGTAACGCTTGGTAGCGTTGCACAACGAAGTCAAGAAAACGAATAAGGCAGAACTGACAAACTCAAACAACATTGTCAGAACGTCATACGACGCTGACTGGCGTCACACAACGTCGCCGTTGCACAACGCTATTCAGCGTTGCTCTACGCGACCAGGGCGAAAAAGCGAAGTCTGAGCGAAGTTTAGCGCGTTACACAACGCTACAATGCATGGAACATGGCAGCATGCATGCAGCATCGATGCAGATCGATGTCTGAACAATGCAGAGTCGCCTGTTTCATACTGCGTTGTACAACGCTGGGCAGCGTTACACAACATAGGAGTGAAAACGTTGTGTAACGTTACTTAGCGTTGCATAACGTTCTGACAAGGGGAAATAGTGGATTTAACTGGTTTAAAAACAAATGAACTAGCGTTGCACAACGCTACTGAGCGTTGTGTAACGCTGTTCCAACCTTGTCAGAGATTTTGCAATTAAAATCGAATTAACTCAGCGTTGTGTAACGGCAACAGGCGTTGTATGACGCTGGACAGAAAAACTGAGCATTTTACCAGCAAATTGATTGAGATTAGTTTAGAGTTTAATTAAACCTTAATTACTGACTCTAACTAGACCAAAGCAATCTCTTGAAGCTCCAAACTAAGTGCCACACTTGCTTTAATCCATTCTTCAATAAATTTAGCTATAAAACACTAAAGAGAGATGTTAGTTTAAAGGTTTCGGTGTTGTTTTGCAAATCGGCAAATCGAGAGAAAATGTTTAACCAACAATCTCCCCCTTTTGCCGAGTTGCAAAACAACACCTAAGGTATATTTGGGACTTGATACAACAAGGCGGAATAACCCAAATTACCTAATTCTCCCCCTTTTTGCAATTAGGGAAAAGAATACCCAAAATGCCCTTGATGACAAACCATAAGAATCATCCCCCTTTCGAAAAGAATTTGGCCACTAAGTTCATTTGATTAGGGGTATCTAACAAGGTTTAATGAGGGCATAAACTAACAATTAGGCCTAGAGGGGGGTGAATAGGCACAAAAACGAATTTCTAAACCGGTAAGGTCAATATTTGGTTCAATTCAAACTTGGTCTAATACAAACAATCAAAGCACAAGCAATTCAATTCAAGCAAGATAATAAAGAGAGAAAGAGAGAGAGAAATTGAACACGCGATGTATTACGGAGTTCCGACCCGCTAGGAAGTGCTAGCCTTAGTCGTACGTCTCCGGGAGTTTCGCAACCTCGAAATGGGCGCGCTCCGTTCAATTCCACACGAACGGGACTACAAATTCGAACCAAATCACCTTGTTACAATCACTCTCAAGGTGGATTGGCCTAACTCGATTAAACAATCTCAAACACACAAAGGATTGAGGCTCTAACCAAATCACTCAACTAATCTAGCAATTAACACTAGTGGATTGGTTTAGCACACTCTAATCTCAATGATTTTGCTAAAATAATGCTCAAACACAAGAGAGTATAATGTCTAACTGGTTGGAGCTCAAAAGGGAGGAGTTTCAAAGGTTTCAAAAGTGTATCAACAGTTCCAAGAGGCCCCATATTTATAGAGGGCGCCAACAGCTCCAAAGACCAGTCAAAACAGACTCGGGCGTTATACAACGCTATATGCCGTTGTACAACGCCCAAATAGCCGTTGAAAAATCAAACGGTCACAGACAATAACGTTGTGAGTTGTCAGAGCGTTGTGTAACGCTGTATAGCGTTGCACAACGCTTCAGCAAAAGTCCAAAGCAAAATCTCGACAGTTCCGTTGGAACTTGTCAGAGCGTTGTGTAACGCTTGGTAGCGTTGCACAACGAAGTCAAGAAAACGAATAAGGCAGAACTGACAAACTCAAACAACATTGTCAGAACGTCATACGACGCTGACTGGCGTCACACAACGTCGCCGTTGCACAACGCTATTCAGCGTTGCTCTACGCGACCAGGGCGAAAAAGCGAAGTCTGAGCGAAGTTTAGCGCGTTACACAACGCTACAATGCATGGAACATGGCAGCATGCATGCAGCATCGATGCAGATCGATGTCTGAACAATGCAGAGTCGCCTGTTTCATACTGCGTTGTACAACGCTGGGCAGCGTTACACAACATAGGAGTGAAAACGTTGTGTAACGTTACTTAGCGTTGCATAACGTTCTGACAAGGGGAAATAGTGGATTTAACTGGTTTAAAAACAAATGAACTAGCGTTGCACAACGCTACTGAGCGTTGTGTAACGCTGTTCCAACCTTGTCAGAGATTTTGCAATTAAAATCGAATTAACTCAGCGTTGTGTAACGGCAACAGGCGTTGTATGACGCTGGACAGAAAAACTGAGCATTTTACCAGCAAATTGATTGAGATTAGTTTAGAGTTTAATTAAACCTTAATTACTGACTCTAACTAGACCAAAGCAATCTCTTGAAGCTCCAAACTAAGTGCCACACTTGCTTTAATCCATTCTTCAATAAATTTAGCTATAAAACACTAAAGAGAGATGTTAGTTTAAAGGTTTCGGTGTTGTTTTGCAAATCGGCAAATCGAGAGAAAATGTTTAACCAACAATCTCCCCCTTTTGCCGAGTTGCAAAACAACACCTAAGGTATATTTGGGACTTGATACAACAAGGCGGAATAACCCAAATTACCTAATTCTCCCCCTTTTTGCAATTAGGGAAAAGAATACCCAAAATGCCCTTGATGACAAACCATAAGAATCATCCCCCTTTCGAAAAGAATTTGGCCACTAAGTTCATTTGATTAGGGGTATCTAACAAGGTTTAATGAGGGCATAAACTAACAATTAGGCCTAGAGGGGGGTGAATAGGCACAAAAACGAATTTCTAAACCGGTAAGGTCAATATTTGGTTCAATTCAAACTTGGTCTAATACAAACAATCAAAGCACAAGCAATTCAATTCAAGCAAGATAATAAAGAGAGAAAGAGAGAGAGAAATTGAACACGCGATGTATTACGGAGTTCCGACCCGCTAGGAAGTGCTAGCCTTAGTCGTACGTCTCCGGGAGTTTCGCAACCTCGAAATGGGCGCGCTCCGTTCAATTCCACACGAACGGGACTACAAATTCGAACCAAATCACCTTGTTACAATCACTCTCAAGGTGGATTGGCCTAACTCGATTAAACAATCTCAAACACACAAAGGATTGAGGCTCTAACCAAATCACTCAACTAATCTAGCAATTAACACTAGTGGATTGGTTTAGCACACTCTAATCTCAATGATTTTGCTAAAATAATGCTCAAACACAAGAGAGTATAATGTCTAACTGGTTGGAGCTCAAAAGGGAGGAGTTTCAAAGGTTTCAAAAGTGTATCAACAGTTCCAAGAGGCCCCATATTTATAGAGGGCGCCAACAGCTCCAAAGACCAGTCAAAACAGACTCGGGCGTTATACAACGCTATATGCCGTTGTACAACGCCCAAATAGCCGTTGAAAAATCAAACGGTCACAGACAATAACGTTGTGAGTTGTCAGAGCGTTGTGTAACGCTGTATAGCGTTGCACAACGCTTCAGCAAAAGTCCAAAGCAAAATCTCGACAGTTCCGTTGGAACTTGTCAGAGCGTTGTGTAACGCTTGGTAGCGTTGCACAACGAAGTCAAGAAAACGAATAAGGCAGAACTGACAAACTCAAACAACATTGTCAGAACGTCATACGACGCTGACTGGCGTCACACAACGTCGCCGTTGCACAACGCTATTCAGCGTTGCTCTACGCGACCAGGGCGAAAAAGCGAAGTCTGAGCGAAGTTTAGCGCGTTACACAACGCTACAATGCATGGAACATGGCAGCATGCATGCAGCATCGATGCAGATCGATGTCTGAACAATGCAGAGTCGCCTGTTTCATACTGCGTTGTACAACGCTGGGCAGCGTTACACAACATAGGAGTGAAAACGTTGTGTAACGTTACTTAGCGTTGCATAACGTTCTGACAAGGGGAAATAGTGGATTTAACTGGTTTAAAAACAAATGAACTAGCGTTGCACAACGCTACTGAGCGTTGTGTAACGCTGTTCCAACCTTGTCAGAGATTTTGCAATTAAAATCGAATTAACTCAGCGTTGTGTAACGGCAACAGGCGTTGTATGACGCTGGACAGAAAAACTGAGCATTTTACCAGCAAATTGATTGAGATTAGTTTAGAGTTTAATTAAACCTTAATTACTGACTCTAACTAGACCAAAGCAATCTCTTGAAGCTCCAAACTAAGTGCCACACTTGCTTTAATCCATTCTTCAATAAATTTAGCTATAAAACACTAAAGAGAGATGTTAGTTTAAAGGTTTCGGTGTTGTTTTGCAAATCGGCAAATCGAGAGAAAATGTTTAACCAACAATCTCCCCCTTTTGCCGAGTTGCAAAACAACACCTAAGGTATATTTGGGACTTGATACAACAAGGCGGAATAACCCAAATTACCTAATTCTCCCCCTTTTTGCAATTAGGGAAAAGAATACCCAAAATGTCCTTGATGACAAACCATAAGAATCCTCCCCCTTTCGAAAAGAATTTGGCCACTAAGTTCATTTGATTAGGGGTATCTAACAAGGTTTAATGAGGGCATAAACTAACAATTATAGACCATGCATGCATATTAAAAGAAAAAGAGCTAAAACAACACCATTTAGCACAAACATAATACATTAATACATAACATAATTCATTAAAAAACAAAACATCATTCATGCAACATCCATAAAACAAACCAAATCCATTTAGCATAACTAAGACACTCAAAACAACGAAAAACCACAAACGAGAGACGAAAGGCAAAGAAACTACGAAAATCAAAAATCCAAATAAAGATAAAAGAGAGGACTAAGGCTTGGAGAGGGTTTTGGCTAGAATCACTCCTCATCATCATCCCCCGCACCACTACCGGATCCCCTCTTGAGATGGAGCTCCATCCTTCCCCAAAGATTAATCATCTCATCCTTGAGATGAGTGATCGAGGCATCGGTCTTGGCTTGGTAAGCGGTCAAGTTTTCCTCAATTGTGTTGAACCGCGTATCAATGTGAGTGGTCAAAGCGGCGAATTTTGCATCAAGATAGGCATGAAAGTCTTGAGGTGCGCCTTGACCCTCCACCCGTCCGTCGGGCACATGCAATGGTTCATTGCCTATCTCTTCATATTGGTTTATAGTGGCATTGGGCCGGAAGAGGTAGTTGTTGCGGTGGAAAGGACCGGGCACAATGGAGTCATCATCTTGGGCCGTCCATCCGGTAACATTGAGATATGCCATGAGGTTTTCGGGAGTGGCAATGGCATTCTCGGGCACGGGTTCGCCCCAAAGGGGTGTGTCATGAGGGATGCCGTTTTCGATGAGAATAGATTGAATGATGTGGGCATATGGAAATGAGAAGCGAGAAGAGGTATCGACCCGTGCCATATGAGCAAGCATGATATAAGGGAGATTCACCTTTTGATTCATCTCAAGGAGAGATCGAAGGAGAAACACGGCGAATTGCTCCACATTTGTTTTGATTGTTGCCTTCGGAGTGATGATATTGTTGATGAAGAGGAAGAGAAGGCGGTGCAAAGCCGGGAGCTCGGTGGCGGTGAATTGACGAGCGGTGTAGTTCCTCCAACAATAAAAGAATCGGTGAAATTCATCATAAGGAGGCAACTCACGTGGCCAAGTGGCATGGATGTAAATCTCCAAGTTGTCATTGTCGAGGCTAAGGAGATTGGCCAATGTTTGCTCGGTGATGGAGATGTGGCGACCGAGGACATAAGAGTTGGCGGTTGGGTGGCCCTCGGTCCACGTCATTGTGAGATTGGCATAGAAGAGCTTGATCAATGACGGGTTGTATGGTTGAGAATGTGCGAGAAGACCCGCCATGTTCCAATATTCGATCCTTTCTTTGATCCAAGTTAATTCTCTTGGATTCAAGTGGTAGACCCCATACGGGTGCTCGAAGTAGAAGCACTCGGAACACTCGCGATTGACATCGCGGTATTAGCAAAAGTGCATGTACGAGACCGAGTCCTTGAATAGGTAATTATTTGAGGAGGAGAGGGTCCAATCCACGGGTACCGGGGGTATATCCATTGGAATTGGTTGGTCGGGTTGAACTGGTGGGTTGGATGAGGAAGCGCCCTTGGGGTTGCGCTTAGACCGTTTGTTGGTTGCGGTTTTCGGTGCCATTGAAAAATGAGAGAGAAAGGATGAGGCTAAACCTTTAAATTGAAGAGCCGGAGAGGATGAGATGGCCTTGGAGAGCACAGAACCGAAGCCGATCGAAAATCCGACGGTCGGATCGCCGGAATTGACGGTGATGGCGGTGGCTAGGGTTTCGGTGGATTGAGGGATAGAGAGAGAGATAGAGAGAATTGAGGGTATGAGAGTGGAGAGGAAAGAGAGAGGAGTATTTTGGTGGTATTGGTTGGAGTGGAGAGAGAGAATTGAGAGAGAATTGAGAGAGAGAGATGAAGGGGTGTGAGTTGGAGAGAAAGAGAGAAAAAATTGAAGGGGCTCGGATTTGAGAGAAAAGAGGAAGAAGAAGAAGAAGAGGTGGGGTCGCAACAGTTAAAAAACGCGTCCACCGTTACTTAACGCCAAAGGGCGTTGTACAACGCAGGAGTCAAAACAGCGAAAAATGAGCAGAAACTGACTGCTCCGTTGTACAACGCTGAGTAGCGATGGGCAACGCTACAACCCAGCGTTGTGCAACGTTAAAGGGCGTTGTACAACACTAAAGCCAAATAAAGAAATAATAAAAAGAAATAAAATAAAGAAACAAAACAACGTCTTACAACGGTGGACAGCGTTGTACAACGTTCAGTAAAAAGAAACAGACTGGCGTTGTACAACGGTTACCAGCGTTGTATAACGTTGAACTCGACAGATTTTAAAATTCAGCGAAGGAGAATTAAAATAAAATAACCAGCGTTGTACAACGATAGTCAGCGTTGTGCAACGTTACAAGACAAAATCAACCAAGCGTTGTGCAACGGTAGGCAGCGTTGTACAACGTTGAATTCGACAGAATTCAAAATTCAGCATAAATTCATTTAAAACTAACGTTACTCTTGCGTTGCACGACGCTGAATGGCGTTGTGTAACGCCAGAGTTCAGAAAACCAGAAAATTCAGAAAATTGAGACCGAAATAGTTAAAAACTTATTTTTCAAGGTTTTCAAAAGAAATACAACCAATTTAAACTGAAATAAGCTCCAAACAACAAAGACAACACCATGACATGCATAAATTTAATCTTTGAGTTCAAGCATACCAAGTTTGAACCTAAGTTCAAGATGTTGTTGTGTTGGAAGAGGTTTGGTGAAGATATCGGCGATTTGCTCCTTTGTGTCGATGTAGACCAATTCCACATCACCTTTCTCAACATGATCACGGATAAAATGATGTCGTATCTCTATGTGCTTGGTTCTAGAGTGCAATACCGGATTTTTGGATATAAGGATGGCACTAGTATTGTCACACAAGATTGGTACCTTTTGGAAATCTAACTCAAAATCCCTAAGGGTTTGCATCATCCAAAGAAGTTGAGTACAACAACTACCGGCCGCTACATATTCCGCTTCCGCGGTGGAGAGAGCAACCGAAGTTTGCTTGCGACTAGACCAAGACACAAGTGAACCACCAAGAAATTGGCAAGTTCCACTAGTACTTTTGCGGTCCATACGGTCACCGGCAAAATCGGCATCGGTATAACCTAACAAGTCTAGTTCGGTTTGTCTACCATACCAAAGACCTAGGTTTTGAGTACCCTTGACGTATCGCAAGATACGTTTTACCGCTTTGTGGTGAGACTCCTTAGGATTGGCTTGGTACCTAGCACATAGACATACGGCATACATAATATCCGGCCTACTAGCCGTGAGATAGAGTAGGCTACCGATCATGCCCCGATAGAGAGTTATGTCCATAGGCTTGCCTCTCTCATCCGCATCGATATTCGCATTTTTGCCCATGGGTGTGTCTAAGCTCTTGCTATCTTCAACACCGAATTTCTTTACTAACTCCTTGGCGTATTTGACTTGGTTCACAAAGATACCATCCTTGAGTTGTTTGATTTGAAGCCCCAAGAAGAAAGTGAGTTCTCCCATCATGCTCATCTCAAATTCACTACTCATCAAAGAAGAAAACTCTTGGGCAAGAGTTGCATTAGTAGAGCCAAAGATAATATCATCCACATAAATTTGCACAAGTAGCAAATGGTCATCTCTTTTCTTAGTGAAAAGAGTTGTATCCATTTTGCCCCTACTAAAACCATTGTCTAGAAGAAAGGTACAAAGTCTACCATACCAAGCTCTAGGAGCTTGCTTTAAACCATACAAAGCTTTGTGAAGCTTGTACACATGGTCCGGATTAAAATGGTCAACAAAACCGGGTGGTTGTTGGACAAAAACTTCCTCATCTATCCAACCATTTAGAAAAGCACTCTTGACATCCATTTGGAATAGGGTAAAGCCTTTGTTAGCGGCAAAAGCCAAGAGCATTCTAATGGATTCAAGACGAGCAACCGGTGCAAAGGTCTCCTCAAAATCAATACCTTCTTGTTGCTTGAAACCTTGTGCAACCAAACGGGCTTTGTTTCTAACCACAATACCATCCTCACTTAGCTTGTTTCTAAAAACCCATTTGGTACCAATAACTTGCTTACCTTTTGGTAATGGTACAAGTTCCCAAACTTGATTTCTCTCAAATTGGTTCAACTCTTCTTGCATGGCAACAATCCAATTTGGGTCAACATTGGCCTCTTTGAAGGATTTTGGTTCAAGTTGAGAAACAAAGGCACAATGACCAATAGTTTGGTGCAAACTAGACCTAGTCCTAACACCTTCCCTAGGATCACCTATGACATTAGTAAGAGGATGAGAAGAAACTTCTCTAAGCACTTCGGGAGGCTCATGAACCGGTTGAGGAGATGGTTGAGGTTGAGGATCATCATGAGGCGTTTCATTTTGAGTTGTGTCTAAGATGCCCTCCTCATGAGTCTCTCCCCCTATCAAAATGTCATCAACCCGGTTCAAAGGCTCCTCAATAATCACCGGTGGTTGTGCTTGAGGTTGTGACTCGATTTCTTGTGTAGTTTCTTCCATTTGTGTACCTACAATAGAATTACCTTCCTTGGATTCCTCAAGGACTTTTTCATCAAATTTGACATTAATAGACTCAATAACTACCTTTGAGTTTGGCAAATAGACTCTATACGCTTTGCTTGTGGTTGAGTAACCAACAAAAATACCGGGCAAAGACTTGGCATCAAACTTGGTTACTTTAGGAGACTCATCAAGGACAAAACATTTGGAGCCAAATACACGGAAATAGGATATATTAGGAGTATGACCGAACCATAATTCAAAAGGAGTTTTCTTGAGTTGATAACGAATGCATGCACGATTTACTACATGACATGCCGTATTTACCGCTTCGGCCCAAAGAAATTTGGGTACGGCAAATTCATGTAGCATGGTGCGTGCTAATTCTTGTAAGGTTCGGTTCTTCCTCTCCACTACACCATTTTGTTGAGGGGTGCGTGGAGCGGAAAACTCTTGTTTATATCCTTTTTCTATGCACAATTCATCAAATTTAGCATTTTCAAATTCCCTTCCATGGTCACTACGAATTCTAGAGATTTTCAACCCTTTTTCGTTTTCAACCCGATTGCTAAATTTAACAAAATGGTCAAATGCTTCTTCCTTGTGAGCAAGAAAGAAAACCCAAGTAAAGCGACTATAGTCATCTACCACCACAAAGACATACCTTTTCTTACTTATACTCAAGACATTGATTGGTCCAAACAAATCCATATGAAGCAATTGCAAAGGTTGAGTGGTTGAGATGATCTCTTTGGTTTTGAAACTAGACTTGGTTTGCTTGCCTTTCATGCAAGCTTCACACAACCCATTTAAGTCAAGTTTATGTGATGGAAGACCACGGACAAGTTTCAATTTCACAAGTTTCTTAATGGAGTCTAGGGAAACATGACCAAGTCTTCTATGCCATAACCATGAACCGGTAGCTATGGCACTAAAGCATTGTTCACCATTTGTGAAGTGATCAAAGTTTAAGTAATAGACACCCTTTTTCCTTTGTCCCGTGTAAACAAGAGAATTATCCGAAATTTGATGCACAAAACAAGAGGAGTGATCAAATTTCAAATAATATCCCGCATTACATAATTGGCTCACACTTAAAAGGTTGTAGTTGAGACCATCCACAAGGTAAACATTAAAAACCGTTAAATTTTGGTTTCCAACCGAGCCTATACCAATAATAGAGCTCTTCCTAAGATTATTACCAAAAGTAACCTCACCACCATCAAAAGGTTCAAGTGTCTTGAAACAAGATTCATCACCCGTCATGTGATGTGAACAACCACTATCTATGATCCAAGCACTTCTCTTGAATGATGATAACAAACAAACCTACAAGAATGCATATTAGTTAGAAACAAACAACTAATATATTCTTGTAATCTCTCCCCCTTAAGATTTGACAAGAATAACCTTGGGGAAAGAGGATGGTTAACTAAGCCACACTCGAACCACTTCCACCAATCAAAACGGATGTGGAAGTGACTTTAGGAACCCAAATCATGTTAATTGAACCGGATGTATGATTTGCTTTCCTAACTTTGCATTCTAGTGTGACATGGCCATTCTTACCACAATAGTTGCAACAAGCACAAGTTGGCTTGTTCACTTGTGAACTTTCTCTAACAAAATGGGTTTGAAAATGGCGCCTAAGCTCCATGGCCCTAATCTTTGGATCCTTAGAGAAAGTGTATGATTGAGAGTTTCTCAAAATTGGTTTTTGAAAATTCTTTTTGTTTTGTTGAGAGACCTTTTGATTTCCCCCATTGGTTTGAGGTCTAGTGTGTGTTCTATTCCTATTCCCACCATTGTTTTGAAAAGGATGAAAACACCCATCGGGTCCCTTGAAATACAAGTTGTTTGGGCCCCGATTGTTTTGGAAGTTCTTTTGAGGTCTTTGAGACCCATTTCTATTCCTACCAAAACTCTTTTGAGCACCATTTTGAGAGCCAACAAAATTCTTTTGCCCTTGCCCGTGTGTGTTCCTACCATTGGTGCTCTTGTGATAAAGTCTCTCATTTTGTGTTGGGCTTGACATGGTTCTTGGTCTAGAAAAGGATTGATTCCTCTTTTTGAAGCCAAGACCCGTTTTGTCATTGGGTTTTTGTCCCACAAACATTTTATCAAGATTCATCTTGGTGCTATGAGAAGCACTATACGAACTTGAAGCCCTTTCATTTTTCAAAACATTTGTCTCACTCAAAGGAGTTTGACATTTTTCACAAACACTTGGTTTTTCAAAACTTTCAATCATACCCTTATACCTTGTCACCAAAGATTCAAGATCATGCACCTTAGTCGTCAAAAGACTAATTTGCTCTTTTTGACTAGCAATAGTCTTAAGAGACTCATCAAGATAATCATTCAACCTATCAAATTGCAAGTTTGCATCATCATTCAAGCTCAAGTCATTCTCACTATCACAATCGCTATCACTACTAGAGAATGAGTTTAGAAGTACCTCATTTGTGACCTTGGGCAATTCAATGGCAATTGTGGATGGTTCCTCTTGAATAGTCGTTGGAGCTTGTGTGAAAGTTGATGTAGAGGATGATGCTTCATCAAGGCTAGCTTTGCTCAATGGATGCACATAGATTTTGCCTCGGTTGAACTCGTTGAAGACCTCCTTCACCAAGTCATCTAGGTCGTCATCCACCGGCATCACCACATCATTCACTTGAGCCACAAGAGCAAGGTTGTCAAAGTCGCACTCGGATTCCGAATCGGATTGAGAGGATGAGCTCGAATCGGAATCGTTGTCCCAAGTGGCTTGCATGGCTCTCTCACCCTTCTTCTTGCTCTTGTAATGTCCCTTCTTGGACTTGAACCGGCCATCACTCCTTCTCTTGCCACCATCTTCCTTGTCCTTCTTCAAGTGAGGGAAGAGCTTGAAGCAAGAGTACATGGTATGACCTTCTTTTTGGCACACGAAGCAAAGAGCTCTTTCGTCATTCTCAAGCCTTTCTTTGTTGAACTTTCCCTCAAAGATCATGATGGCTCGAAACATCTTTGAGAGAACGGCTCCTTGCTTGTCCTCATCAAGGTCGATGATGCCTTTGGCCTTGTCACTTGAGTGGCGGTGTCTCCCTTGGTGGTTGTCATTGTGGCGGTTCTTGGAGGGAGATGCCTTGTTGTCATTTGCCGCCAATGCCACGGTTTTGGGCTCATACTTCAACTCTCCAAGTTGCTTGAGCTTCTCCTCCACGCACCGGTAGTGAGTGTAGATGATCTCCGGTGTGAGGTTGTTGTGGGACCTTTGTTGTGTCTCAAGAGTCGAGATGAGAGTGTCGAATTGAGGTCTTCCCACCAAAGCCCTAAGCAATCTTCCTATAACACGACTATTAGAAAGGGTCTCTCCTATGTTAGTGAATTCATCGAGCAATTGTATAAACCGAGTATACATCTCCTCGATGCATTCACCTTCCCTTATGCGGAAATTATCCAATCTAGACTCTAACTCGAATTGTCGAGAGCTTTTGATTAGAGAATTTCCCTCATAACGGTTCAAGAGAGAAACCCACATTTCATGTGCACTAGTAGAACTACCAAAAATTGCCGCTATGGACTCATGTACCGAATTTAACAAGACATTCACGGCATTATCATTTTTGGTCCTAATGGTCTTAGAGGCATGGGTTTCTCTACCTTCACTATCACAAATTGGTGTGTATGGCTTATCAACAACCTCCCAAAGGTCAATCAAGTTAAGGTATACAACCATACATCTCTTCCAATAACGGAAGTTCTTGCAAGTGGAACCAAATTTGTCCGGTTTTTCTAACACCCTAGAGGCCATGAATCGAGGTTATCTACCTAACAAGATGGTCAAAAGATAACCCCTGCTCTGATACCACTTTGTTGTCCCTAAAATTAGGCCTAGAGGGGGGTGAATAGGCACAAAAACGAATTTCTAAACCGGTAAGGTCAATATTTGGTTCAATTCAAACTTGGTCTAATACAAACAATCAAAGCACAAGCAATTCAATTCAAGCAAGATAATAAAGAGAGAAAGAGAGAGAGAAATTGAACACGCGATGTATTACGGAGTTCCGACCCGCTAGGAAGTGCTAGCCTTAGTCGTACGTCTCCGGGAGTTTCGCAACCTCGAAATGGGCGCGCTCCGTTCAATTCCACACGAACGGGACTACAAATTCGAACCAAATCACCTTGTTACAATCACTCTCAAGGTGGATTGGCCTAACTCGATTAAACAATCTCAAACACACAAAGGATTGAGGCTCTAACCAAATCACTCAACTAATCTAGCAATTAACACTAGTGGATTGGTTTAGCACACTCTAATCTCAATGATTTTGCTAAAATAATGCTCAAACACAAGAGAGTATAATGTCTAACTGGTTGGAGCTCAAAAGGGAGGAGTTTCAAAGGTTTCAAAAGTGTATCAACAGTTCCAAGAGGCCCCATATTTATAGAGGGCGCCAACAGCTCCAAAGACCAGTCAAAACAGACTCGGGCGTTATACAACGCTATATGCCGTTGTACAACGCCCAAATAGCCGTTGAAAAATCAAACGGTCACAGACAATAACGTTGTGAGTTGTCAGAGCGTTGTGTAACGCTGTATAGCGTTGCACAACGCTTCAGCAAAAGTCCAAAGCAAAAGCTCGACAGTTCCGTTGGAACTTGTCAGAGCGTTGTGTAACGCTTGGTAGCGTTGCACAACGAAGTCAAGAAAACGAATAAGGCAGAACTGACAAACTCAAACAACATTGTCAGAACGTCATACGACGCTGACTGGCGTCACACAACGTCGCCGTTGCACAACGCTATTCAGCGTTGCTCTACGCGACCAGGGCGAAAAAGCGAAGTCTGAGCGAAGTTTAGCGCGTTATACAACGCTACAATGCATGGAACATGGCAGCATGCATGCAGCATCGATGCAGATCGATGTCTGAACAATGCAGAGTCGCCTGTTTCATACTGCGTTGTACAACGCTGGGTAGCGTTACACAACATAGGAGTGAAAACGTTGTGTAACGTTACTTAGCGTTGCATAACGTTCTGACAAGGGGAAATAGTGGATTTAACTGGTTTAAAAACAAATGAACTAACGTTGCACAACGCTACTGAGCGTTGTGTAACGCTGTTCCAACCTTGTCAGAGATTTTGCAATTAAAATCGAATTAACTCAGCGTTGTGTAACGGCAACAGGCGTTGTATGACGCTGGACAGAAAAACTGAGCATTTTACCAGCAAATTGATTGAGATTAGTTTAGAGTTTAATTAAACCTTAATTACTGACTCTAACTAGACCAAAGCAATCTCTTGAAGCTCCAAACTAAGTGCCACACTTGCTTTAATCCATTCTTCAATAAATTTAGCTATAAAACACTAAAGAGAGATGTTAGTTTAAAGGTTTCGGTGTTGTTTTGCAAATCGGCAAATCGAGAGAAAATGTTTAACCAACAATGCTGATTTTTACGATCTCATGTAAGTTTTATCGTCGTTTCCGTTCATGTGATTATGTGATTTATTTGGCAATCGAATGTCTTTTTATTCAATTTAGTTTTCGATACATCCCAATTAATTAATTTGATTCATTTGTGAGATCTATTGACCTGTTGTCGTTATAATGGACATGTAATTAATTAGTTAACATCTGGATTAGATTTTTTTTTTGTTGTTATGCTTTTCTTATTTTTACTAATTTTAGCATCTCTTTTGCAGAGAATGAAATTGGATTTCATCAAAACAACCCTCATCCATACTTAATCAATCGCCAGGAAATTGGTCATCCATACTTAATCAAATCAGTTGCTCTTCTCAAATCAGTACTGCTTCTATGGAAATTGGTCATCCATTTCGCTATTAGGTGGTTGAATCAGCACTTTAGCAGTGCCAGGAGCCTTAGCGATCATAGCTCAAGATATTGCTGATAGGTTAGCATCCTGCTATCACTACTTTGTATTTGTTTCCTTTTTTTCAATTTCTTTTTATCTCAGTTTGTTTTATTTTTTTTATTGTCAAATTTGCCTTCAAAAGGATTGATTTCAACAAATGTTTATTGTTAAATGGGCAAAGCCTCCACCAAAACTGCTCAAACTGGTAAATTATAATCAAAAGCAGCTTTTCAGGGTGTTATCGAAATTACTAATTTTTAGCAGGTTGTTTCATATATATCCCTGAAAAGTTGCATTTTCATATTTGCTAATATAGAAATGTCCCTCTGCACTAATGCAGAAAAAAAATTTATTATCTAACTTACTCGAAATGTCCCTCTGCACATAAATTAGTTATATAATTTCACATATACCCTGAAAAGTCAATAAAAAAATATAGATCGCGCAACCCGCGAGGCTCCGCTAGTTAATTAACATCCTTCGCGCCTTCATTTTTTTTTTCAGCCCCGTCACTTTTTTTTTAATTTTTGTTTAGGGTTTATTTTTATGAGGGCATTTTTTTAAAAAAATTAGTGTGTTTAGGAGAAAATAGTAGCAGAAAACTAATTTTAATAATTATATAATGGCATAAATCTAATTAGCAATTTAAGGATGGCATTTTCCAAATTGACAAAATTTATAGTGGCATAAAATTAATTATTCCTTTTTTAAACAACTTAATCAGTATATGCGCATTTTTTATTATTAATAAATTACTGCACTTTATAGTGACAGAAACATTCTCATACATCAAACCAATTTGTACAAGAAAAATTATAGTGACAATTAGGACTAAAGGCACATAATAATTAACGAGCTATATGTACATCAACCAAATACTTACAAACAACAAGATAATTCAAAAACATATCACTAAAAAAGAAAAAAATATATAAACTATCTTATATATCATCATGTTTTCGTCTTTCTTTCAATATTCAATCTTCTGGGTGAAGAAAAAGTGCGTAAAACCCACCAAGAGACGATGCAAAAGCAATCAACCACACCAAAGATCCCACAAAAAGAGGCATCATTGCAGCAACTTTCCAACTAAACATCATAGTTAAAAGAGTGGATAAAAACCATACAACAACTTTTACTCTCTCTCTCTTGGGTGAATTAGGAGCTGCTTTTTCAAACAACCGTAGCAACCAGAACAATAATAATAGGTCAAGATACGAAATAAGCACAAAAGAAATTGATCCAATATCTCGGTTTGAGTTATATACCACCCTTGCCGAGTTGAAGGTTAAGATGCCAAATCCTAAACTAGAGAGCCATGAAAATCCATGGTCATGCTCCATCAAATAATCGTGTGAGAAACCTGGTCTAGGATATAGGAGCAAATTTTGTAACTATGAAGTTTTGTGCGTTTAGCAATGATATATATAGGAAAATTGGCATTGCGTGTCTAGCGGACTCGCAATTCTTAAGAAATATCACAGTAAATTAAAAAAACCAAGTTAAGTCTTAAATTAACGAATAAATGCACAGGTTGACTTGACTCAAGCTAAGTCTTTAATTAACGAAAATAAAAAAAAAAACGAAAAGTTGATTCTTACAAGAGACGAGTTAAGGTAAAATTACTCAATTTTAACTAAATAATAATAAAAAAAAATCAAAAGGTTTAGAGGTAATTTTCGGTGCTATTGCAAGTACTCAAATTAGTACCCGGCAATTTTCCTTGCAAAAGCTATGGTAAAACTCGACTCCGCCACGACACATATATATTTTTGTTATTTAAATACACTTCGCAACACCTAGTAGTATTGGCCCGATAAATCAATACCAAAGATGAAGAAAAAAGAGAAAAACAATGCACAGGCAAAAAATTAAAATCACACAACACGTGCACACACAAAATTAAGCAACAATTGTAATTGTCTAAGCAACGCAAACCACACAACCAAACTTATAAGGAATCACATTAACTAGGTGTGTTTGGATGAGCTGGGAATAAAAATAAAGAATTTCGATTTACGTGTTTATTTTTATTTTTGTACAACCCAAACAACACAAGAATAAGAAATTTGGGCCCTTATTCCTATACTAACAAAATCATGGTATAAAAATAAGAAATATGAATAAGCACGCAAACCGAAATTTCTTATTTATATTCTCTATTCATGACTTATTCCGTTGCATCCAAATTCCAAACACAAAATTTGACATAGAGTCATTCCGATGTCTACATTATGATTAGCCACAACACATCCCATCCACAGCACACTACAACCAATATTAATTACATGCACCGTTATTCCATCAGGACCACCGCGCAGACTGGCGCAGTATAGATAAGTACAGACCACCAAAGCAAAATAAGAACCAAGTTTATCCAAAGTGCATAACAGAGCACACCTTCACCCTAGCATGAACTTTTTGAAGCGAATATGTTGCCCAAGTCTGTACCACGACTCACGCCTAGCATAATAACTTCGGCATAAACCTATACACAAATAGAAAATAGCAGCACAAAAACATAGATGCGCACTGTTCATCAAACATTGAGGACATATGGTTTTTTTTTAAAAAAAAAAAATTACAAACAGTTCCCATTAATCTATCCCTCGTGTGTGTATTTTCGTTTTCACTTGACCTGATTTTTCTCTTCGGTTGTCCTTTCTTTGCCATCTGAATGTAGTTCCAAGATTTCTTGTTACTTTTTATTAAATAAGAATATACTGAGGATCCTTTTCATTGATATTCAGATATAATTAAATAAGAATATACTGATTATCTCGATTAAACTCCGTCAGATCTCAATATCGAAAGTTCAAATGACCGATCCAAACCGTCAAATATGATCTTCATATTGAAATCTGCTTGCTGACCAATTTTTTCATTTTTTTGAAATTTTTAAGTATTTTTTTTCAGATTTTTTAAAATAGCAGTTTTTGTAGAGTTAAGAACAAATTAGATTAACGATTTTCTAAAATCCGAAAAAAATATTTAAAAATTTTAAGGAAATATAAAATTTGGTGTGCAAGGAGATTTCAATATGGAGATCATATTGAACGGTTTGGATCGGTCATTTAAATTTTCAAAATTAAGATCTGACGGAGTTCAACCGGAACTCCAGTCAAAGCGCTTTGATTGAAAGATATATATATATATATATATAAATGAAGTAGAAATAGAACTATCATTTAGAAACTGCGTAAAGTTGGTTAGGTCATACCATTATACCCACCCGAAAAAACAACTAAAACACATGATCATAGTTAAGATTTTGTCCTAAATATTGATGGGTTCTGGTCAATAATTAAGATGGCCCTTAGGGCTTGGAATTCATTATTCGCAACTTCAACGACGCTAAGACTAGTACATTAGGCCTATTGACTGGCTTAGACCCAAACTAGACTTTATTGCAACGCGGTTCACTCGTCCTTTTTTTTTCTTTGGTAAATACGGAAGCAACTTTCATGCATAGTATAAAATCGAAAATAAATAAATAATCCAGGACCTCGTTTCTCACGTTCCCACATGAAGCTAATCCACGTAACGAAGTAACAATTGAAGATTAAACAAAATTTAACAAGGTCCCCCACCCTACTAACACGCCAAAAAGAAAAGAAAATATTATACAAAACACTAAATATTAAAATGTGTTCCCTAGTCGTTCACTTGGCCTTCTTGACAAGGTCAGAGGTTCTGAACTTGGCATCATCTTTAATGAAACTCCACCATAGGTATGTAAGAGGGATGGTGGAAGCATGCCAGAGTGCATGTGCATCTGCGTATCCTTCATATGGAGGGAAGTCGAAAATCTCCAGGAGTGAAGCAAGAGCACCTCCAATCACAACAGTCCAAAGTTTGAAACGGGCAGGGTGCCGAGTCAAGCCGCCCCAAACCAGCCATGTGATGAGTTGTATTGCAACCATCAGCAAGCAAACTTTCATGTTCCATCCTGTGTCACAAAAGAAATTATTAACACTCCAATGGCATTGCATAAATGGAGAGAAGTTCGTCTGTGAAGTCAAAACAAATTCTAACATGATCAGAATTGCACAATTATGGATTATGAACTATATATCTCTTGTTGGGTTTCTTTCTAGCTTACCCCAACTTGCTTGGGACAAAAGGCTTAGTTGTTGTTGTTGTATACAGGTAGAAATCATAATGGTGCTCACAATCATGGTTTACTGCCTTGGGATTAGTAGCGAAACAACATGTTCACCAGAATCATAACACATACTATCTAAAACGAATGGTTACTGAAAAGCAGCAGCTATAAACTAGGAAAATGAACAACAAAATGCGGCTCCGTCCTACAACAATTGCATGCAAAACAGCCATCCTCTTACACCAATTTTGCTTAAGATCAAGGTGGACAAAACTCAATGGATGTCCTAATTTTTGTACATATCTTTCCTTTTTGCAAAACAGCCATCCTCTAGAAAATGTCAGCATTAGATGACTTCTAGTTGAATGGAAAACTTGAACATGTCAAATGAACATACCAATTAATTTAATTATAGTTTGCTCAGACAACAGATCAAAAAGAACATGCAATAGTACCCCGAAAATTTTCTTTAACATAATTTGGTTATTTTCATGGTCTTGCCATTATTGACCAATTAATTGAAACGTACTGGCGCTAGAATATCACTAAATGCTGTCCTCATTTAAATAAAACAAAAAATGTGAGTGCTTTTATGCAATATGGAAGAAAGGAGAGAATTGTTTCAATTTACTGATAATATGGACACTTCTTTACAAGTCATAAACTTTTTCATAATCACAGGCTACAGCTTAAAATGTATGCAATTTTCAAGGATAAAGATAAAGAACTAACCATAATCAAAGTCATAGAAGTTGAGATATAAGATGTGAGTTGTGACAAATGCTAGTATTGGTGCTGAAAACATCACCCTAGCAGCCTCAATTTTGACATTGAAAGTTCGTAGCAAGGAAAGAATCAAGGCATAACCAAGTAATGCCACAGCTGATGAATAATCCAACTTCTCTGTCAAATCAATATCCCTACAAGTTATAGAGTTTGTACTCAGCACAATTTATGAATCACTTCCTTAATGTTATTCTGTATTCTATGTAAAAAATTAGCAAAATTGCAGATACCAGACATGGCAAGCATAAAAACTTTTGGGCAGTTGCCACTTTTCATTGACATTACCAAAAGTCTTTTAAATTTGATCTGTTTTTTTTGCTCCCTGGGTAACCATAATGGTATGATAGCTGCTAACCCTAGGAAGTGTTCCAATTTCTGGAACTCATAGTGGTCTGGCAATCCAATGCAGGGCGAAAATATAATACATGGTAGTGGTAACTGGTACGTACCACATACCCAGATAACAAAATGCCACAATGGCCATTGCTTGTAGACAATGAGAAGGTACACGAGTCTGTCATGCATGTAGTCATAAAAAATTTTGCGTAGTAGAAAAAAAACAAACCTAGTATGGAAGATAGTGCTCCAAAACCAAGCATTGATAGATAAAAGCCCATATATATGCCACAAGCCTATGTATTCATAATAGGGCCTCTTAGTCTGAGGCCGAAGAGGCAACTTGTAGTGTACTAACTTGAAGTAGGACAGCCAGCCAATAAAATGCATCAGCAGATTCAGTGCTGATAGAGCAGCCGAGAGAGGCTCCTAATTTATGTAAAGCAGCTTTTAGAAACAGATTTGGATAGAGTTGCTTGTGATTTCCTTGCTGTTGCTTTAATGTGATATCTTTACCTGCTCTAGGTTCTGTCAGAGATGACTACTGTTTGACTAGAACTCTATGTTTAACATTTTTTAAGGTGACTAAACTGTAAGCATAAACCATTAAACTAAAGATAAAAAAATTCAACAATAACAGAAAAAAATGAAAAAAGAAAAGAAAAAAAAAACAAGGAGATAGATCTCGCAATACAAGTCTGAACAGGAATACAAACAGATAACAAGTCAGGATCATCCTGGTACAGACTTGACAGGGACAGTATGTTCATCTACTTTGGTAATCCTTAATACAAAGAAATTTACACAGAATACTTGCAAATTTCAAAAAAAAAAAAAAGTTACAGTATCCAGCATCAAATTCAAACCAAAGCTGGTATATGTTGAGGTAATAATTACTGATACTGTAGGACTATTCCTTTTTGTGAACTTTGACTTTAGCAGAAGGAATAGCCAATAGTATCTTTTTTTTTTTAGATTTAAAAACCAATAGTGTCAGTTGAGCTCTAATTTACTTATTTGCTTATTTGAAAAAAAAAAATGAATAACAGCAAGGAGCAAGGAATGATATGGAACACAATACTTTCCTTTAGCTCATGCATGATAACAACTAATAAAACGGGAGGGGGGGGGGGGGGGCGGGCTGCACCTGAAATACAAAGACACGTAAGAAAGGCCATTTGCCATGATACTTGACAGGGTCAAGCCCTTGTAACCGTCTCTCCTCCTCTCTTTGCATCATGCAGTGGTACTGGCAGTCTACCTTACAGTTTAGCTGCCTCCATTGTTCGTAAAGTGGCTCTTTCGTGTACCATGCACCATCTTTTATAGTTTCATTTTTGCAATGAGGTATTGTCATATCTCCAGTTATACCTTCTGTCTCACATTGCGAAACACAATTCCTGTCATTCAAAAAAGAATGAGTAAGTACATTAAGAAATTACCACAAATACATGTTTCATGTCAATCTCTATACAAACTATGGCATCTTATGAGAAAAGAATTCATGTTACTTTCAGACTATTCCTTAACTCTTTGCTTATTGTATCAGCATTGTTTGACTAGGATGCATCGCATCTGACTTTCAGATGGACATGATAAAACTGTTACCGCACAAAAGTACAATAGGAATGTCTATAAACAATAAACCAAAGAGATTGATGTGAAGTCCAGTGATCAATGTTCAATTAATTTATGTTAATTTGATTTCAGCTGAGAAAAACAAAGATAAATCCATTAGTAAACCCATGTAGTAACTTTAATTTCTTTGACCACAATTATCAAGTCAAGTTCATTAGCTTTGAGTTTGCTCTAGAACTCAAATTCTTCAACTGATTACAATGCTGCTGCAAAAATATTTATTTTACAACAAATTTATTGAATTTCGGCATTGAAAAGAGTGATAAACAATGAAAGTGCAAATTATTATGGTAGAAATAAAGAGAGCGAGAAATTACCTATAGATGGGGTCACGATCTCCAGGGCTAGCACTGAGACATTGCACCAGAAAAGCAAATGCAAAAACAAAGGAAATCCATGTACCACTGTTCATCCCGATTGAGAAATAAGCCTCTAAAAGAAAGTAAAATGGAAATTAGATAAGGAAAATAAAGGTGGAGAAAGCTAAATAGATTACTAAAATTGATTTGAGTTGACATTACCACAAGATTATTTTACTTTACTTTAGATTGACATAGAACTTTAACCTGCCTGCTAAATAGCAAGATCTAACTAACCAAAGTAGATAACTAGTTTAATGCACACCTATTTCTGAATCAATGGAGTAAAAGTAAATACCAGAATCGACCCTAATTTGATACGACGAGTGAACAAAAGCGGAGAATTCAAGCATGAAAAAGAAGAAAGGAAAATCAAACCAGGGTAGGGTATAAGTGAGGAAATGGGCAAGAGGTTGGCGATGGGGTTTCCTCTCGACTATCGTCAGGGCGTCGTTGCAAATTGCAATGTCTGAGCTTAGGATCGGAGAGGAAGTCAGAGAAGACGGCCTGGAGCCTGGAGCCTGGAGGCCTGGACTGGAGAGACTAGTACTAGTAGGAATGATTTGATCGTAGGATGTGTCATGTGATGGGGATCCAACTCCGAAAACGAGGAGGGAGAGGACGGAAGATAGAGGGGTATCGCCGAACACAAGATAGAGGGGTATCGTATCGCCGTGTCGGAAGAGAGAGCGAGCGAAGAAAGAAGGGAATCCCTAGCAGCCAGCCAGTGCGGGATTAAGATGGGCAGAGTGCCCATCTCTTGTTGTAAGCCGTTAGATTGAAATCGACGGCTGGATTTCTGGCGCTCCCATTTCTCCTCTAAAATAATGAAAAAAAATCGGAATGTTAGATCATCTGAAGACAAATACGAAATTACTGAGAAGCTTCCCGTCTCTTGTGGTGCGAAAGAGCAAACCCTCGTCTCACGTGCGGCACTGGTGCGGAGGAGTCGTATCCTCTGGCACTGGACGTTTCGTAGCCTCAACCGTCGGATCTAAGCAAACGGTTGAATTTCAGAATCCATCGAAAAAAAAAAAAAAAATGCAGATCGTATACGCTTCGTATCTCTCTTCGTATTTCCTCTTTTTCTTCTTCCAGTGAGTTTTAGAGAAAAAAAAGAAAGCGAAAAGAAAGCGAGGGAGCGAGACAGAAGACAATCGTCGTGGGACTTGTGGCTTGAAGGCGAAGCAAATATTTCCTTTCAATCCTCCACCTCCTCTTTTATGCTGATCGCATAAAATCGCAGGAAATCGAAGCTAACCCTAGTTCTTCGTCGACTCTCTCTGCCTCCGTGATAGGTACCTGTACGGCTGTACCCCCTATCTGAAAACCTTAGTTCTATCAGAAAAGAATGAGAGCGTGTTTATACTTTTGTGATAATTTCGTTATTTTTGTTTAATTTAGTTGTTTTGGTTTAATTAGTTTAATTTCTGCTATTTTGGTTTGACAATAAGACTTAGAGAGTTACAACCTGCTATTTTAGCGTATGTCTTGTTACGTATAGTCTATTCACGCATGTGCAGCCTACTGTTACAGAATAATTGGTACCGATAAAATGTCCCCACCCTAATTTATTTCTATACAAGCTCTTGATCTCGATTGAGTTACTCGATATAAAATCTTTAGAAATATACATGTGTATATAGCAAACATGTTAGATTAAAATCTTTAGAAATATATCAAGGGTGCATAGAAGTTACTGACAATGGAGAATACGCAGGTGCAAAATGTGCAAGCTGGAGATAAGGAGGTTAACAACAAAATCTGGCATGCTAAGGGTTTTTTTTACCAAAAGCAAGATTTTTTCTCTAGAAAGCGGTTAAAGAGGCGCTGCTAGTCGATCACATCGTCTCAACTAGGCTCTCTAAACCAGATCAGTGGTGTGCTTTACGTGGGGATTGCCAAGAGACAGTCATGCACATGCGCTTCAAATGACCTTGTGCACAGCAAGTATGGCGCATGTCGGGGTTGGGGTTTACGCCAGAACATTTACCAGATTCAGCAAAGGAAGCTATTGCTTTGTTACTTACAAACCTGACGGAGCAACTGATTGCAACCAAAGGGGATTCATGCCTGTTGTTTCTATACTGATTGCAACAACTCCAACAGGTCATTATAATGATCGTTTAGACCTTATTGAGTGTTGGAAATATGACAATCGTTTGGAGTTATATTGTTCTCATGTATACAGAGAGGATAATCAGCTTGCCCATAGTTTAGCTAAGTTTGCTAGGGTTAGGGGGTTACTGTATTGATTATATTTTCCCCACGTGCTGGGTGCCTGTAATCAGATTGTGTTTTTTTAATGGAAGCCTACTGGCAGTTCTTCTTCTTCAAAAAAAAAAAAAAATCTACTGACATAAATAAAGAAACATGCATGCAATTTAGTTTCTAACAATCAATTTTCTTCTGCATTGAGTTTAGTTTTACCAATATCAAATAGTCGTTAATTCGTTATATAAATTTATGAAGTTCAATTTAAAATAAAAACTGAAGATATGATGAAGATATTGGACTACCAAGAGAGATTCATAAAAGCATGTATTGTGTAATCACACGGCCTGTCTCTCTCTAAGCATCCATAGCAAATACAAAGCACATATCCAATTGCTTATTGAAATAAAGATAGCACATACACAGCACATATCCAATAGTTAATTATCCAATACATAGCACATACACATAGTACAAAATTACAAATTCACAGCACATGTCCAATGATTGCAGTCGATGTGTGTCGATGTCATCTTCAAGTTCCTGTCGGCTGTTATTTTCATCATCATTTGCCGATTCTACACCTTCGTCAACATTGTTTATACTCACCATGATTGCTTTCCTACAAAATTGAACATTAGAACTCAATAAGCAAGGAAAAGAAAAAGAAAACTGTTGGGTCTTGTCAAAATCAAAACTTTGATAAAACATTGAACAATAGATAATATCTATTTGGGTCTTGTCAAAATCAGAACATTAGAACTTAATTAAACGCTTCATAAATCTCATGATTCTAAACCAAGGAAAAGAATACCTATTAATAAAATCGGATAGTAATTATTGGATCTTGTAAAATTGAGAAGCACATAGTACTAAAATCAGATATAAATTAGACATAATCAAGGCAACGAAATAAAATCAGATACCAGAATAATGATTTGTTGCTAAAAAGCTTTGATAAGCAACTCATACCAGCATGCAATGAACAGTCAAATGTGGCCTTAGTAGTTTAGACTCCAGTAATTTTGTATTTCTGCAACCTGTAGCAAAGGACAGAATCTGACCTTCATATAGCAACCTGTAGTAAAGGGGAAAAACTGGAAGAAACAGACTGAGCTTTTGCCTTTCTACAAATATTTCTGATAACTGTCATGTCAAATTGGAAGTACAAACTGTTGAACAAAAAGCTTAAAGAAAATTAAGTAAAAAATTAATTACAGTGATCCAAATAACAGTGTCTTTTCCTGACCTTTTTGGTACTTGCAAAATAACAACCAACTGGTAAATTCAATGTTAGTCAGGCTAATAATTTCTATCGAATTTATAGGCTTTAAAAGAAATGGAAAGAAGAAGGAATTGAGAGACATAGCATACAAGTTGGGAAGGAGAGAAGGTGAAGAAGGGGGGACGCGCACGAGAAGCACGTGCACCACTTCGTCCGCTATCAGGCTTCCGTACACAAGCACGTGCACCACTTCGCCGCCGCCATGCCCGCCCTTCTTGCTTCGCCTTCAAGCCTCGACAGAGTGTAAAAGATCACTGGTAGGAGAAAAAGAAAGGAATTATAAAACAAAACCAATATCCAATTTCCAACAAAGTTTTTCATATAGTAGCTCTCCTCACCAGCATGTAAATTGGTTGATTAAAAAGTTAAAAATGTCGATTACACACCTTAACAGGTCTGAGATGGTAGATGTGAAATTTACTACATGTCCTATTTTGTCACGTAATGGTTATTTAAGTTAAATTTCACAGTAGTCAATAATATACAGTGGAAAAAGTGAGCCAATTACACAATAGAGAGTTGAAATGCAATTGACAAATTTCTTATAGATTTACTTACCTTTTACTTTACATACTATACTTAATAACAAACTCAATTAAGTTGCTGCCTAGTAGAAGCTTTTGTATGCTCCATGGACCAAACATGGACATAACTAAGAAATTGATAAGTCCTGTAAACTCAAACTGACCTTGTTCTAGTGAGATAAACCTTTGATCGAGTATTCCTTCAGATTGATTGACTTCGATCTAGAGTTCCCTTCAAATTGAGGGTTGCCTACTTGCCTTCAGAAAAAAATTTATGGACAGAATGTAGCTAGGTTTATCCCCTTCAGAGAGAGCTCGATCGATCGAGAGAAAGTGTGTAATCGAAGAGAGATGGGCTAATCGCCTTCAGAGAGACCGAGAGAGAGAGAGAGATTTGGAATTTGCTAGGGATTCTTGCCTTCAGAGAAGAGGCGTAGAAGGCTGATTGAGTTGCTCTGAGAGGTGCTGATCGCGTTGCAAGTTGCAACGAGAGGAGGTGGAGCGTACACGAAGAAGGAGAAGGGGATTCCTCCGAGTACCGTATACGAAGAGGAGGAGAAGAGAAACGTATAAGCATTTTTCTTTTTTTTTATATTTTTTTGATGGATTCTGAGATCTCACCGTTCGTTTAGATCGGACGGTTGACGATACGAGACGTCCAGTGGATGGTTTTTGCAAACCATCCAGAGGATACGACTCCCTGGTGCGGCACCTCTCCACTCTATCTCTCTCGTTTTCCTCTGAAGCTCTTGTCGAGCTCAAGCCCGTAGAGGTCGATTTCGTCTCGGGCATACCACAGGATCACAGGAGCAATTTAAAGGTACTTGTATATTATCAGAACGGAGAGATGATAAATTGACACACATGCTGCCCTTTTAAGAAAGCACACACCTTCAATTTGCATCGCCTTTCTATTCTATGATTAATTAAGAACAATTTTTAAAAGAAGGTGGTCTCATTTCGGATTTCTAGCAAAAAGGTTTGTTTCAATGTCAGCAAATCGGTGGTTTCTTCTCCGTACATTACAATCTCCCAAATTAAGTGGCCCAAAATATTCTCAGATATGATGGGGTGAAAACTATATATTTTCTGGTTTTAATAGACACATATGCCAAAGAAACTTGATTGAGTTGTTAGACAAATAGATAGCAATTTTAGAACACTTCGACCATGGTCAAAGTAGTTAGGAAATTCTTTGTGAGTTGTAACATATAGGTAGTCTCCATTGAAATACAAGACTTTTAACTTTTTTTTTTAGCTTAAAAAATCAGATAATAGACTTTACAATAAACATTTGAATCCCAGAGGGCAAAAATATGATTTACACTTTACAATAGAATTTACAATGTTATACTAGACAGCTGACATAAGCTTAATTATTTTTTTCATGAAGGTTATGGAAGAACAACAAGATGATTTTGTACCTCGTTGGGTATGAAAATTAGTTTTGGAGTATGAAATATCCAACAATGGAGGAAGCATGGTCGGCTTGGAGTTACTATGGTGGAAAAATTAGTTTTGGAGTAAGAAAGGGCCGTGACACAAGGAGCAAAATAGATGATGTAATTATTTCTAAGTTTTTTGTGTGCTCTTGCGAAGGTAAAAGAGGAGTAGACAAGCGAGATCATTTGACGAAGAATACAAGAGCGGAGACGCGGACCATTTGGCCACATTTTTTAGAGAAGATTAGACAAGAGTAGTCTTTTTTTTTGCAACATTTTGTAGAAAAGAAAGGATAGTGCACTATCCGTTCTGTGGTACTGGATGTGCAAAGTTAAATGTAATTTAGTGGAGGAATGTTAATTAAAGTGCTGCACCCAATTCTACCTTTTAGAATAATAGCTAACTAATTTTTCTAATATAATTGAGAGCTGTTCATTTTTTATAATTACTTATTATGAACCTGTAAACTTTCTTGTGACTTGCGATAATTGCACATACACTACCACAAAAACGTCGATTAGTAACACCCCATTAATAACGGTTATGAAAAAAAACGTTACAGAATTCGGAGTGGCAGTGGTGTAAATAATTTCAAGTTTACTCAGTAACGGTTTTAATAAAACAACCGTTATAGAATCTCCGTCAAAAAAATTAAAAAATCTGTCAACAGATTAGTAACGGTTCTTATTAAATAACCGTTATAGAAGACCACCACTTCTGTAACAGTTATTAGATAACAACCGTTAGAGAATTTAAATTGTAATTATGTAACGGATTTTAAATAAAAACCGTTACAAAGCTTCCGTTCATATCTGAACAATATTACTTGACAGCCGCTGTCAAGAGTTTCTATAAAAAAAATATCTGACCCCCTCTTTATTTCATTCTTTTCTCCCTCAATTCTTTTTCTCTTTACCAAAGACCTCCCTCGATCTCTCCGCCGCTCCGACAGGAGATGGCCAACACCAACCCACCCCCGAACTCAGCCTCCTCCACCTGAACCTGTTCTCCTCTCAAACCCAGCCACCAAACTCTTCCTCTTTGCTCTCTCCCTTCGCAGATCCGCCCGCCACTTTATTTCCTAGCCGCCGCCACCGCAGATCTGATTTCTCGATCCATCACCGGACCACGAAATTGTTCCTTCTCTCTGTCCTCGAAACCTTCCCTCTCTCTTGTTGGCGTTGTACTCGAAACCCTATCTCTTTGTTGACGGCCGAGGCAGCTTCTCATGGTTGAGAAGGTAACTGAGACGCTATCCAGAGGCAGAGGAAGAGCCGAGGAGGCTGAGGCATGCAGATAAGCCTATTTTGAGGTAGCTGGTGGTCTTTCACTTTCTCAATTGATTGTTGTGACTGAGATATGTAAACCTATTTTGTTGAGCTAAAGAACTTATTGGCATGCTACTTATTTTACATCCATAGTTCCATACTACAGTTAGTCAAGGGTTGCAGTTGACTGGCTAAAGCTTAGTCCTTATGTACGTACTGGTTTTTCAAGTGTTGTTGAGTAGAGAATGTTTTCTCTTTTTTTTTCAATCTTATCAAAGTGGTCTGGTACAATACTGGTTTTTCTATATTGTTGATGTTCCATAGTAAATTTTGAGCTTAATTGAATCTTTTCTTTCTTTGTTTGTTATTTTTTTTTACAGGCAACAGCAGTTGCAGGAATATATAGTGAGCATGAAACAATAGGCCTCGAGTTGGCATTAGCTAGATATTCATGGAATGTAAGACCAAGTAAGTTTTTGTCATCCTCGACGGTAATTTAATTTAATTCACTTCTTCATGGCACATCTAGTGCTCAATTTCTTTTAGAAGAATTAAATGAAATTGGATATGCAAGTACCAAATACCAGTAAGCTAAGAATTTGTCAAATTATATTATGAAATAAAATTTTGTGACACTTAAAGGACCACTTTTGTCATTTACATGGTGCATATGTCTCTACTAATTATTTGCTTGTTAGCTGCCTTTACTTTAATATGAGGCTTATATGCTTAGAGTTCTTGAAGACTCATTTTTTTTCAAATGTTCCAAAAAATACAACTCCTTGACTAAAATGCAGTTTTGCTACATGCAATCGATTATCTAAGCACATACAGATATGCACTGTCATCTATGGTATAATTGATTATCCAAAGCTATGTTTCTTCCATCTTAATACTATAAATTGGAGCAACTCTTCTCTACTATTTAGCAAAAGAAAGCTTAAATTTGATAAACAAATGAACAAAATTAACACTTCTACCACAGTTTTTCAAATGGTTCTCCTAACTTACAATAAATGTGTAACAGGGCTCAAAGGAAAGTGAAACCGAAGACTAATAACTCTGGAAGAAGTAAAGCAACACAAAAGCACAGAAGGATCTATCTGGACTGTTCTGAAAGGCCAAGTGTACAATCTCTCTCCTTTTCTCAAATTCCATCCTGGAGGTAAAGGATCAATAAAACTTTGATCGAATTCAATCTTTGCAGACAATCCTACAATGTACAATCTACTACCTAGGCTCAACAGGCTACCATCATAATTTAGCTAATTCACTTCTTTCATAGAGCAATAATTTAATTTTGTGCTTTGAGAAGGAGGTATAATTCAGTTTCATGATTTGAAAAAATTAGATTGTATGCTATATTCTATCTTAACTTATACAGTATCATGTGATGCCACACTAAATATGTTTTTGTCATGTCTTTTTTACATGAACTTGATGTTTGTAGTGTGCTAGATGATAGCTGGTCTATACTGGAAGTTAACTTGCCAAGCCTGATTAACACATTAACCGAACCTATTATCCTTTTTACTTTTCAGAAGGTTAGAACGATGAATATCTAGCTAACTCAGGGTCTAGATTTGGGAATAGCTTACGAGGATCAATGTATGTATGAAATGATGGAAACTAGCAAATAGCCACACATTGGTCAAACAGGGCTAAACAGGTAGCATTAATAAACAAAAATGTAATGAATGATATTGATTTGCTACTGAATTTTAGGTGCTTAGATCATCTTCCTGAAATTTATATAGCTATTCAATATAACAGTTTGTCTATTCAATATCAATGATGTTCCCTTGTTAACAAGAATCATATATTTTATTCCTAACTTCATCTTTATTTTATTATAGATTATAATTGGTGTGTATTAGTTTTGCAATATTTGTTATTGGTTTTGTGCAGGGAGGTTAAGGCAATTTCATTTCTTTCTGGTTGTAGGTTGATCCTTTGTTTGTTTATAGGCTTAAATCTCTTATCTGATATTTTTGCTGTTTTATGATATATGGACAACTCAATAAATTACCAAAGCTAATTATGTGCTTTTTGATGAGGATCACGACATAAATACATTTTGAAGTTGCAACACTTGGGGTTGGGTTTTCTGATATCTTACTATTGAGTGATTTTTGTTCTTATAGAAATGCTCTTGGCAGTACCAATTGACATAGCCGTGGTTGAGGGAACAAAAGTCGTGGCGGAGCAAATGAAAGTCGTGGCTGAGGAAACAGACGAGGGAATGAAAACCATGGCCGAGGGATGAAATCCGTGGCCGTGGTGAATGATTTATGATGATTTTTTGTGTAATTAGGGGATATAAAAGATATTATAATTTGACGATTTTTGTTAGCCGGAAGGGGAATCTTTTTACGCTGTAAAAATAATTGAAAATTTTTTAGTTAATTAATTTTGAATTGTTAATATTGCGCATGTTCATGTATGATTTTTATTTTTTTTAAACAATTATATATAAAATTGTAACGGTTATTAACTAATAACCGTTACAGATATAAAACTTCTGTAACGGTTATTATATAATAACCGTTACAATCCACAAACAAACTTAAAAAATTAAATAAATTTATTATAGTTTGTAACGGTTGTTTTATAATAACCGTTATTAAACTATGCTGGTATGTAACGGTTATTTTGTAAAAACCGTTATGAAACTCTCGTCCATTGACGACAAAATTGTGACGGTTATTATAAAGATTAGTAACGGAGGCTACTGTGACGGTTGTATACCCGTTACTATTCATTTTTATTAACCGTTACAGGTCAGAATATTTCGCGTAGTGATAACAAAAAAGCAGCATTATAAACATAGCACAACCCACTGTGACTCTTTATTAGCCTGAATTACTAAATAATCCATTACAACATACATTAAAGCATACAAAATAAAAACCCTACATCATCCATTAACAACAACCTTACAAGATTACTAAAACATATTTCATTTTTTGCACTACAACACCCAATTAGAAACCCAATTAATGAAGCCAACTATAATTAAAAACCAAATTGAAAATTTTATATTTTTCAACATCATGAGAACTTCACATGGATGGCACCAGTAATTGAATTCTTTACAATCCAAATTGTTACATTTAAAATAGTCCCGATTCAGATTACTCAAAGATTTCGACACCTTCACTACTTCATCTGTATGCACCACATTTTCAAGGAGGGTTTCCGTCTTGATTCCAAGAGGTTTGACTTTTGCGTACTCATTCTGAATTAAAGAAAAATATATTATGATTACTATTCAATCAAAGAAAAATCCCATGGAAAAATATATAATGAATGTACCAAATGATCTCTTGCTGGGTCAAAACATTACGAGTAAATCTGGTTGTCAAAATCTAGCCTGTATAAGTGTGGTTGGTGCAGACAAATTAAGCAATGGATTATGGACCTTTTTCAGGATTTGTGTAACAATAACTAAGGATAACAATTGTATGTGCAATAGTTCGTTTTAAGGCTAACAGTGGTAAAGCCATTACTTTCCATTACCGGTACATAGTACATAATTACTGACAAGATTTCCAATTTTTCCATTTATTTTATATCTCGCAACTCCAAAGCATACAAGGCTAATGTGGCAGCAGAATAGCAAACTCTATATGAAAATTATAAACATTACGAGTAAAGGTTTTCATGTGCCTTTATTGGTGCTCATGCATAGTTTCAAACCAACTAAATTGATTTTAATTTCAAAATAGAAGCATAGAAGAATTACAAAAGGTACTTTTCGCAAAGGCCACGTCAGAAAACTCATATCTTGGACCACTTCAGGCTGAGTCTAAGCGCCCGACCACCTCAGGTCGATGAGGCCTATGATCTCACGGCGGTATACGATCGGATCACAGAGAGAAAGGAGAGAGCGATCCTAGGGTTTTTCTTCTGGCGCGCTCATAAGAGAGCAATTGACCCCTTTCAGCGATTCTGAGAAGAAACCCCTTTTTTGTTTTGGTTAATATAAAATAGAGCAATTTACATCTTAACCGTCCATTTAGATCGAATGGTCCACGTTGAGAGATGGGCACTCTGCCCATCTTAATGAGATGGGCAGAGGATACGGTTCCGATGCACATCCTCTACAGCCGAGGTTTGGCTGTTCCAAACAGTCAAATTATTATTTTTTAAATATTTCAACATTTTAAAATTCAAATATAGAATCCAAACCGTTGATCTTGTTTAATTTTATGGACGATGCATTTTCATATAATTTTTATGAAATTTGGAGTTGATTTGATACTAGATCAAATGGTCAACAAATGAACGAATCTAATTAACTATCAGTGATTAATTCTAATACGTTCATAATTTGGTCACTTAATTAAGTATCAAATCGGCTTCAAATTTCATAAAACTTATATGAAAATGCATCGCCCGTAAAATTAAACAGGATCAACGGTTTGGATTCAACATTTGAATTTTAAAATGTTGAAATATTTAAAAAAATAAGTGTTTGACTGTTTGGAACAACCAAACCTTGGCTGTAGAGGATGTGGATCCAGCCAGTGCGAGGTCAGGAAAAAGGGAAAAGAAAGACGAAAAAAAGAGAAAGAAGGGCGGGTCCCACGTGTCATTGCTGATATTCCAAGGATTATCTATGTTATAGTCTGGTATGGTATTTCGTGTATCAGCCTGGCTGAGGACAGGCTGAGGAGAAAGTTTCATAAACCAATTCAATTTAAAAAAAAATATGATGTGATGTCCGGATATTCTACTAAGCAACATCACTACTGTCAAGTGGATACAATACTTGTTAAATCAAATTGTTTTTTTTAAGTTGGGTGTTTTTATAAATATAGTTTTTCTTACTAGTAGGACCCATTTATAATACAACTCTTAGGTTTATTGGATTAATTAATACACCAGGTGCAAATATGGTATAAGAGTAAGGGACTATTGAAAAGAGTGATAAACAATGAAGTGCAAATTATTATGGCAGAAATAAAGAGAGAGAGAAATTACCTATATATAGGGTCACGATCTCCAGGGCTGGCACTGAGACATTGCACCAGAAAAGCAAATGCAAAAACAAAGAAAATCCATGTAGCATATATCGAATTTGTAGCAGACAAACTAATATCATAGCAGATAGCATATAATGATCAATGGCCGCTATCTGACCATAGCGGATATGCACACAAGTATATTTTGAAAGTCTACTTTAGTCTAAAATAAAAATTAAAATATTTTTATGCAAATAATTAAGGTCAACTAAAATTGTATTCATTTTCTATGCATATTGATCACTTAAAATATTTTTAGAATTTGAAAAAACTCGAAACATAAAAGTTGTAGCTTATTTTATAGGCTATCCATAGAACTTTGAATAACGTCAATCAAAGTTTTTATATGAAAGTTATGCCCCAAATATTAATACTATATCAACAAATTATAAGTTGGACTGCTATTTACGTTAATATACCGCTATAGTTTCGCTATTTACCTCTATTTGAAGCCTTGGTCTCAAGCCATTTGTAACATACTAAATGACAATTCATATCCTAACATTCGAATTTGTAATTAGATCAATATCGTGTTATAATTATATACAATACTCATGTGTGTAGCAATGTAAATGTAACAAAGGTAATACAAACAATTTAAAGTTTGGAAGGGTGATATGTCAAGGAATGATTTGAGAAATTACAAAACACATAATGAGCGTGTTTGATTGCACCGAAGTAGGAAATACAGAAGAGGACATAGATGGGATAAATCAAGAAATAAGTTTATTTATCATCTCTTTTATCTTTTTCCACAAACACATGTCAAAAGAAAGAGGTGATAAATAGACATAGTAATTTAATTTTTATAAGTCTTTAGATTTTTCACTGATCTTCGTCTATCAAAGAATGATAAAATTATATTATAAAATTGCATAATGCATCATCAATTAGTTTCAATGTGTCTCAAATCAATTTGAGACGTGACATTTTAATCATAATAAAGAGTATATTCATGAGTTTATAATCTAATTTAATTAATAATATTTAGTTGTTGACATAGTCAAAATAAATTTGCAATATATTTTTTTTTGAAACAAGTGAGCTTGAATTGCTCACCACTCTTTTCATTAAGACGAAAAAAGTAGTTTAGTACAACACTCTCTTAATCATTACCCCTACAGATCCAGACACACTGGTACCAAAATCGTTAGGTACCAATGCTCCAACGCTATCTCCCTTTATTCATTACATCAATAAATTTATTCATGGACTTATTCATAAAACAAACAAATCACCATAAATTAGATTACTAATTCTTTCCTCCACCCAAGAGATAACAAGCATAGTCTCTTGAGTTGTCCCTCTTTGGTCGTGATCACACCACTGCATGGATCCATGCCTCGTCCTCAACTCCGCTAGCCGTAAGCTCACCTCCAGCAATCTGCAATGACATTTACTCAAGCGAAGACAACCACTCTGCAACTTGAGTTTTAATTTCTTCCGACCATAGTCCTGACTAATAGTTTATTGAAACCAAAATCTGTGAGGCTAGATATCTAAATGAATGAATTTTTTTTTTTTTAAAACATCTTGCATTTCTATCTTTCCATACACACCACATTGCACCACAATATGTAATACGGGCTATCTTGCTTTGATAGTGATCTAATTGTGATATCCATGCTACTAAGTCCTCAACCGAACTAAAAGATATCGTTATTTGAAATCTCTCCAATAACTATGTCCACATAACCATCTGATTGGTACACCCAAAAAAATGTGGTCAATTGATTCTAGTTTATGACAATAAACACAACTTAGATCTCCTTCCCATCCCCTCACAACGAAATTATTTTTAGTTAGTAATCTTTTTCTACATAATAACCATATAAAAATTTGTATCTTAAGGGGCACTTTAATTTTTCAAATAGGGGCATATGTATCATCTTGAACGCCTTTATTATCTAGCCAAATATACATCTTTTTTGTTGAAAATTTACTATCTCCATTACTCCCCACGATATCGAATCAGAATTGTGTTGTAAAGTAAAACAAGAGACTATCTGTTGTAGGTTACGTAAATCATCTCTAAGATTCATAGAAATAAATTTGCAATTAATCAACAAACATGATATTTTAATAATATAATTCATGAATGGGCATGAATATATGACTCTGGTAACTGTAATATAATCACATAGGCTTCGTTTGGATAGGTGTGGGAAGAAAGAAAGAAGGGAAGAAGTATTGGGAAGTGTGTAACTTTGTGAAGAGTTTGAATTATTTATAATTTTTTTTCTTCTCTTCTTCCTTCTTCCTCTTCTTCTTCTTGTATCCAAACAGAGCAATATATATGCTGACTTGCTGTAATACAGAGAGTACTGACGAAGCCAAGAGCAGTCGGTGTTTTGTTTAGATACAAGGCAATTGCTTGTAACTTCTATATTGACTAAAGTAGCTGACCAAACAAAATGAAATGTTGACCCTTATTTATTAATTTATTTGTTATTATTATTTTTTTTGAGACAAAAATGCCTAGTTCGTCGACCTCGGTGCCTCTTTCGTTGCAAAATTGAAAACAAAATCGTCATTTGGACGAAACAGCGTTAAGAAACTTTGGAGAGAAAAAGGAAACAACAAAAAGAAATCGAGAAACGTTAATTAAGAGATGCAATGATTAGCAGAGCATTTTGCAATTAATAGTGTGCTGGACTGCTGGTTTGCTAAGCAGTACTTAATGTCGCCATTTTGCAATTAGGCCTCGAAGTTACCTGGTTGTCTTACGTGAGGTCAGGCTTAGTGAACGAGTAATTGAAATTATCTTTTACATGTGCATTTATGATCGATGTCGCCAATTTATTAAAAAAAAAAAACAGCATGTAATACATTATATATAAATCAAATGAAAAAAATTACTTTTCTTCAATTATTAGATTAGATCGATATATATCATGTGTATGCAAATTCTTGTGGCAACTTGACATTCTTTTCATCAGTACAAAGGTCTTTGCATATGTTCATATATGTTAAAATTCTGTCTGTATTGTTCTATCAAAATTAAGGTAAAATGTTCCATTACTGAGTCAGTGACATAAAAAAAAATGGTAAAGCACACTTTATGTGCCATAATTTTGTTGCAGTTACTATTTTGAACAAGGAAGAACAAGGAATACATTAAAAAGTGTTTGATCGTTCCTTGTTTAATTGGGTCTTGCTTTCCATTTATCAAATTTTATGGCTTATTATATTAAATCAGATTAGCTGTTCTACAAGAATGAAATCTAACTATTAATCCAATTAATCGTATCACGATCCATTTGCAAAGAATATATTTGTTTGAACAAAAATTGAAAACAATATTTGGATATGGCAAACAAATCAAGACACATACAAAGAAGACAGAGGCAAGCTTCCAAGAACTGATTCACTGTAATTATTTAACATTGCCTACATGGCACATATAGAAGATTCGAAGTGCATAATTACACAGTATACCAGGAACGAGCAATAATTGCTACTTAATGATCTCGATAAAATGGAAGGAGACTAATATATACATGAATATATTCGACATACAAAAGGCAATCCATTTTATTCCTTGAGCAAGAAGAAGGCATAAAATCCACCAACAGATGTAGCAGCAGCCAGTACCCAAACAACGACCGCAAACGGGAGCGGCATCAGGATCGCAACTTTCCAAGAGAACATCAAGGTGAGCAGTGTGGCCAGGGACCAGACTGCCACTTTTATCCTCTCTCTTGTTACTGAACCAGGGGCTGCTCGTTCGAACAAACGGAGACACCAGAACAAAAGCAGGAGATCCGTAAAGGAAATTGTTATGAACGCTACGGTGCCCTTGTCGCCTTTTGATCGGTAAATTGCTAGCAAGGAATTGACCGTCAAGAAGGAGAATCCAAGTGCAGAGAGCCAGGACGAGCCATTATTTTGATCCAGCTTTCAATTAGCAAGCCTTGTGTATTCAGATATTTTGCACTACTCCGAAGTTTGCAATTTGTCTCCCTGATGAATATATAGCTACGATGTGTTTGTGTGTATATATATATAGCTTAGGAAAGACTTCTCTTATTGCGTAGAATGAGTACTCGTTCTACTAGATAGTTTGTCAAAAAAAAAAAAAAAAAATTAGTGGCAGCAAATCTAACACGTCATTCTCGCCACTCCCTCCCAGTCATTTTCGCTGCTGCATGGCCTGGCCCACTAAACGCTGCTACCTTGTTGATTTGTTCTCTTTTATTTATTTATTTTTTTAATGCGCTCACAGTTTATAGCAAGTCTAATGTAGTAATGTTTCATTTGCAGAATTGCAGTAGCATTTTTAAAATCAGGTGGTCCACAATTATCGTTGATCTCATTCCTACTTTTCTTATTGTTCGAAGTTCGATGTCTTCTTTGCTATCAGGTACTCTGCATTACCATCTCCTAATTGTATATACGGATCTCTCCGCGAGTGTATCAGATGACACTGATATACATATATCATGGCACGTTCTTAATAGCTCCATTACATAATATACAAACCGGAGATGGCATATGCTTCGTCAAACTGAAATTGAAATTCAATTGAGACTCGAGGTTAAGTTTCCTATATAATTAATTTCTTCCATATGTCGCTGAAATATGCAGTCCTGGGTCTATACTCTATACTCTATACACCTTCCAACCTCTTTCACTTGCTATGGGTGAGTTTGGATAGGTGTGGGAAGAAGAGAAGAAGGGAAGAAGTGGGAAGAAGTATTGAAAAGTGTGTAATTTTGTGAAGAGTTTGAATTGTTTATAATTCTTTTTCTTTTTCTTCCTTCTTCTTCTTTTTTCTTCCAACGATCCAAACGCACCCTATAATAAGACCTTTTTTACTTTTTAATTTAAAGTCGTTGACGACTGCCAAACGTCAAAAAAGACCTACTTTATTGCTTGTACTCGGAAAGAAAAGGAAAAATATTATCCGTCAATTTGACCACGTAACTCGTGTCGACTGTCGATAGGGCTGTCAAACGTGGCCGAAATGCACGGAACACCTCCTACCGTTTACCGTTTTGTTTAAAAAAAACGGTACGATATACCATTCCGTTAACCGTTCCGTTTCCAAAACGGTACAGAAATCCATTACGTTATTCGTTTCACATAAGAAAATACACATGAAACGGTTTGAAAAGAGGCGAAACGGTTCGAAACGGCACAATTTTCCCTACCGTTTACCGTTTCGTTATTGAAACGAAATGAAAACTGGTGCCGTTATTCGTTCCGTTTCAGTTAAACGGAACGGCACCACGTTGGTGGCACTGCCGTTGACAGCTCTAACTGTCGAGTCAAGCACTCTAAGAAACTGAAAATATTATCGGTAAATTTGATCTACTTTTTTTTATTTTTTTTGAGTAACCACGCCCTTGGGCCCACATAGTAAACCTTTAACAACGAAAAGAAAAAAAGGAAAGAAAAAACGAAAAAAAAAAAGTGGTGACAACAGATATCTCAAAGAAATAAAATATCTGTACCCACATCTCCTTGTTACTTGAGCTTCATATATCCCTGCCTCTTGCGTGCCTTTTCTCCTCCAGCTTCTACATCAATCCAATTAATCCAAATACCGATTAACCCAAATCCTTTATGATTTTTGATAGTTTCTTCCTTCCTAGAGTTCTCTCACAAAAATTGATCTGTCGAGTTTGGTACCTGTGAGCCGATCAACCAATAAATTTGATCTACTTTAGTGTACGTGTTTAGTGTGATTTATGAGGAAACATCAGAAATAATTTGCTAGAGTGTCTTATAAATGCTAAAAGAAAGGTGGCCTTTCAAAGGGTGCGTTTGGATGAGAGAAGAAGAAGAGGAAGAAGGAAGATGGAAAGAAAAAAAATTATAAACAATCCAAACTCTTCATAAAGTTACACACTTCCCAATACTTCTTCCCACTTCTTCCCTTCTTCCCTTCTTCCCACACCTATCCAAACGCACCCAAAGAAAATTCCTCGTGCTTTCGGAAAGAAATTACTCCATAGTTAAACCTCTCCAGCTTAGGTATTAATCGTACACTTCATATAGGGTGCATTTGGATAGGTGTGGAAAGAAGGGAAGAAGGTAAGAAGTGGGAAGAAGTATTGAGAAGTGTGTAATTTTGTGAAGAGTTTGGATTGTTTATAATTTTTTTTCTTCTTCTTTCTTCTTCTTCTTTCTTCCAACAATCCAAACGCACTCATAAAGTGACTTTGTTTAGAGATAATCAATTAGTTTGCTGAGACGACAGCAATATTCAGGTGAGCTGTTCATCAAGTCCTTTTACGTACGTACAATGGTAGATGGAGTGAGAGAATTAATTATTTCAAGATAAAATATTTGCGTGCTCTATTTTTGGAATACATAAATACTATAACTTCATTTTGTTTAATCATAGTTTAAACTTTGGAATTTAAACACATTCTATGTGAAGTTCTGAACTATTGATTTCGTTTAATTTCGAAATACATTACCATAAATGCTATATTTTTATATTTAATTTGACACTTGATCAATAAATCATAAAATATTAGAATGACTAATTCTTTTGTAGACTAAAATTTACAACCAGATTTAAGTCCATATTGTTCATTTAATGATTAGAATTCAAGCCCAGTTGATAGAATTACCTATTAGAATTAGTAGTGAACTAAATACATTCATTTTTCTATCTCTTGATCGAGTTCTAATCAATTTAAAAAATTATAAAATTTATGAGAATGCATCTCTCATGAAATTGAACGAAATTAATTAATAATTCGGATCGAATTGCTAAAATTTTATATTTTGAAATAAAATCTAAAAAAATGATGTTCTGACATTAATTTATGATAACCAAAATAGAAGTCACCGGATCCACTTATTGAAACTGAAATGGGATGCATGCATCAATTAGCTTTTATGATTGAGGTGGAAATAATTGACATAAACACTTAAATTACTACTTACAACTAATTTCAATCAACTGAAACGAAAAACTATTTCTTGACATACATGTAACAATGGAACTAGTACAAATAAGTAAGTAGATCTACACGGAAAAAGGCCCCTTTTCTAAACAAAAAAAAAGAAGAAAATAAAAGATCAGAAAAATAAATAACGTACGGAAATTCGAACCACACATCATCAAAATAAGCATGCATGAACCTCACCTAAACATTTCCATCATCTAAATAAGCATGCGTGAACCACACCTAAACATTTCCATCATCTAAATAAGCCTCACCTTGGAAAAAGAAAGCGTAGAGAGTGCTAATGGAGCTGGCAACAACCATGGCCCAGGCAACATACTTCATCAGCCATGGAAAATACTCGGCAACCTTTACAGAAAACATGGCTGCGAGCATCGTGCCAAATGCCCATGAGCCGAATTTCATCCACTCTCTAACCGCTGAGTTCTCGTGTGTGATTACCATCCCAGTTATGCACCCAGATTCGATCATAAAAGCTAACCAGGAAAAGAAGTCAAAAATTACAGAATTAACCCGATCTGCGATGTTTGTAGTTCCATTTGCCATGGGAGAGTTGAAGAAAACTAATATGAGACAGAAGCATAAACAAGCATTCATATGGCGGATGCTTCGGCCTCTTCCTATTTGAAGTGGAAAGAATACGAAGTAAAATGCGAGGAGCGAAACAACCACTACAAAAAACCAAGTGATCATTTTCATCAGGAGTACTGGCGCCTCCTTAGTCATGGACCAAGTTAGTATTGCCATGATTAAAGTCGATAAAAACCACACTAAAACCCTGGCGGCAGCGTTAGGCGTGCCTTGACCAAAAGCACAGATAGACCTGTCAAACGTTAGAGGTGGAAACGGAACAGCCATTTCCGTTTCCGTTCCGTTTCGGTAACGGAACGAAATGGCTGTTTCATTTCCGTTCCGTTTCGGCAAACGTAACAAATTTCTGTTCCGTTTAACGTTCCGCCTCACATTTCCTATTGATTTCAACTCATTTCCGTGTTCCGTTTCATTTACGTTAACAAATTTTGATTCTGTTTCCGTTCCGTTTCTGAAAACGGAACCCATTTCAACTTTCATTTAACGTTCCGTTTCGACGGAACAGAAACGGAAACGTTAAAACGTTTCATCACTGACAGGTATAAGCACAGAGACGCCGCATCAAAATTAGTATCAGAATATTGACAACATGTAACGGTGCCTGTTGCGTAATGTCAGCATCTGATACAAGAACTGTAACCACTGAATTGAAGGCGACAAGACAAAAGCCCATTCCCATGAGCCAGGAGCTCCAGTTATCACGAGGCATCCTCGGGTTGAGGCGACCTAAGATGTTAGAAATCATTTTTCAGTTATTGCTTAATCGCACTCTTTTTTTGCGAGCCTCTAATTCAATAATATGGAAATTTGGTTGTGAGATAAAAGAGGGAGGAGAGATTCGAAAATCGAAGAAGCTAGAAACTCATTCTACAGTGTGTACAAAAGGCCAGTAAATGGGGTACGTAAAGCTTAGGTCTTAATTTTTCCTTGGAGTTATTTATGCAAGTTGAATCCTTGGAGGAAGTAGTAGGTAGGATCGAGTTTCCTATACATTTTCCTTCCTTGAGAAGTCAATAATTTAATATCTTTGGACGTCTTGTCTAATTTCAAGTCAATAATTTAATATCTTTGGACGTCTTGTCTAAAAATTAAAGACAAAAAAGATGGATGGCATTTTTGCTTCAGCCGACCAATCAACAGCTCTATATATGGAACGTTAAATAATATATAATTGGGACACTGAATGATTGCACTTTATTAATTCGGCTTTCTCTAAACATGCATCAAAATCAAACCCGGACATGATACAAGACATATCTGAAAAAAAAAAACGATTATTGGATTGACATGACTCGTATTGTTCTTGAAACATGTAATTTTTATTTTAAAAAAGGGAAAATTCTCAAAAATAAATAAATAAATCTAATATGAGAAACATAAAATAAGCTAAAATATATAAACACTATTTTGAGATATTACATACAGTTTTGGTAACCTCTAAAACTAGGCTACAAAGATAAATATAAGTTTGAATATATTTTGTTATAATAACCCATGAATAATGCATATCAAAAGAAAAATATAAGGCAATGGATGCTTCAATTGGATTTAAAATGGAGAGATTAGGATTAGGACAAATAATAAAATAAGATAGCATTCGGAAGAAGCAAAAGGGATATTTCATTAGTGAATATAACAAAAAATTATCATGATTCGTATCCTGGTTATACATGAGATGGCCCAAAGCTTGGAGAGTTCAATGGAGCATTTGCACATTTTTTAAAGACTTCTAATTTGGGATGGCACAAACTGGTACATTTTGGGTAAATTACTAAATTAGCTCAACTGCTTGTAATGTGGTCACATAGATTAAACAATTGTACATAATTATACAGGGCATTAAGATTATGTAAATGCTGCTTTTAATTAAGGAATGCTTACGGGCTTGTAATTGAAAGAATATTAACGGTAGTGATGTCTCCTTGGCCACAAAACAGAAGTCAATTTTTTTTTTAGAAAAAAAAAAAAAAAACAGAGAGAGAGAGAGAGACAACATAGCAAAAAACCGTGTGAAAGAAAAAAAATTTAAAAAGTGGTCTCGTGCGCACCCAGCCCTGGTAAGTGGTCACTGATATGAACGCGGAAAAGAAACAAGAAAAGTTGGCTTGTGCGTCAAGATGGGGAAGAGAAAATGAGAAGGCTAGGATGCGGAGCAAGTGATAGTAAAATTGTTGTTATTATAGGGTAAGCGAGTATTTCTTTTAAAACGAAACAATAATATTTTTTTAAAAAAATATAAAATTTAAATCTCAAGGAGAATTTAATATTTAGATTAGATTTGACTGATTCTTCTGTCAAACGTGTGTCCACGGAACACGTCTGTTCCATTCCAGTCAACGAAACAGAAATTTATTTCTATTAACGTTCCGTTTCGTCAAATAAAATAGTTTTCCATTCCTTTTAACGTTTCGTCCTACATTTTTTTTATTTCACCCAATTTTCGTCAATTTTCGTGTTCCGTTTCAGTAACATTCACAAATTTCATTTTCGTTTCCATTCTGTTTCTGAAAATAGAATCCATTTCCTCTTTCATTCCGTTCCGTTTGGACTTTGGACAGAACGAAACGGAATAACATTGGCAAACGTGTATACTGACAGGCCTATCTGCAGCTTTGACAGAGATCAACCAGAATACCAGATGCACCTCTTAGTAGTCTCTTTTGCATTACAGAGAGTACTGTATTGCCGTATTGGTTAAGCGATTTGATTCATATTCTAAATTCCTTCCAATCTGTCCGATATTTCTATTAGTCAAGCGAACGTTTCTTTCCTTCGTGGTGAATGATGGGCCAGGTTTAATTTGGCAGCCAGCTTTTAACCTGAATGAATGATTTTTTGTTTTTTTTTTAATATAAGATGGAATTAAGCTCATCAACTTATTTCGAATTAAAAGCCGCAAATGAACTTCGTAATCGAATTTCGATCCTGTCACCGACAATAAAAGTATATATGTTGCTTTTTGTCACCAGATCAAAAATTGGTTTCGTAATGACTTCTTTTATTTTGGAAAAACGCATTTTCTGAAGGTTCTTTGTACTATATATATTATCTATTTTCAGCATGACACATCATCATGTTTCAAAATTTATGCCTATGGAATTAATCATTGGTTCAAGCAAACCTAGTAAAAAAAGTTGGGTAGGTAATACTTGTGTTTTCTGTGGCCAAAGTGGAAACTCACAACCAATCAACCATCTGTTCCTTTCCTGTATTTTTGTGCAAAGATTATGATATTGGTTGGGGATCAGTCAAGTGTCAACATCACTTTCAAGGTTATAATACCATCCGAGATATTTTAAATTTTGATTTGCTTCTTCCTTCTTTGAATAGAAAACTTTTTTAACGGTTTTTAGTGCCACTTGCTGGTGCATTTGGAAAATTCAAAATGATTTTATTTTTAGCAATACCCCTGTCAATACTATGAGATAAACCTTTACTTCTTATTTCTAAGTTCTAACTTGGTGATGTATTGGATAGAAATCTAGGAAGGGTGCAGGGAAGATCAAAGTTGATCAACAGCTGCATGTGGGAGACTGGGAAGAAATACCGCTACAAATGGTACAACCTAGTGTGATGGACTGCTGGTACAGCCGTACAGGAAGGCATGGAGAACTGGTGTTGCTGTGGCTTGGAGCTCAGAGAGACAGAGATAAAGCGACAAATCATTTTATTTTTGCTTCCTAGACGCATTTCATTTGCTAAATGGAAAAATTACACAGGAGAGATCCACCTCTTGGTCTAGTGATAAAGAGCAATGCATCTCAAGTGAGAGGTCGCAGATTCGAAATTCGAATGGAGGGTCTTTAATTATAGACATTTAATTTAAAAATAAGTTAAGAGACTTGACCTCCGATTTATCTTCAAAAAAAATTATATAAAAATTTTCGGTTTAGACTTTAGACTGATGTTATATATTCTGTTGTATGCATTTTCTTTTTGACGAATTAAGGATAGTGGTATGGGGTCTTAATTTATTTGTTTTGATAATGTTTCTGCTTTAGGTGTCTTAGAGGCTGATGATTAACTTTGAATTCTATTTTTGGTTTGTATGTTGTTTTTTTAATTAATTATTAAAATGAAATTAGGTGGCGCTCCTAATTTTTTTCATAAAAAAAATTTAATATTTGGAATAAGAGATAATAGTCCATTTTTCGATAGAAGTAAATTTAAATTTTCTGTTAAAGTGCGAGTTTTTGTCAAACGGGAGTAATATATTTATAAGATCAAAGACATATGTTCAAATTTCAGATACAAAAGAAATCTACTCTGTGGAAAAAAAAATAATTCATCCTAAAGAACTACCATATAAACGAAATGAAAAAATGTAGAAGTATCAACGGAATGAACAAAGAATGAGCCTTAAACAGAATTAATTTCAGAATTTTGATCCAAAGATAATATAGCTAGAAAATAAATTCTAGAATGAGTAAAATGAAAACCAAAATTGAGATGAAATGGGGGGAAAAACAGTGTAAAAGATAATGTAAAGTTGTAAACACAATACATAATTACATGCCAATGTCCAAGAAATGTTCGTCTCATGAAATTCCTTTGTGCATGACTAGCTAGCTAATAAAGTTGCTATCTAATCATGCACGAAGGTAAATAACGTGAGCCATGAGCCCATGACCTCCTGAGAGTGGAATCAATATCCTGTGTTTACTTCTTTTACACCAAGTGCATTTTATTAAAAGCTAATCACATACTTAAACCCCAAGTTTGTTAAGCAATTCCTCTACAAAATGTTTGTGAAAAGGGTCTAGTTGAGAACATAGCATGCATAATCCTTCTCCTTATTTATTCATTTTTTTTTTGAACTAGAATATATATAAGGGTCTAGCCCTCATCTTATATTAAACAGAAAATATTTATAGTGTTAAAGAAAACAGAAAAAATAAATTCCCAAAATTAAAAGAATGTAAAAAGTCAAAACATCCTAGGTGAAGTCCCAAGATGAAAAAGGTGATCAGTAATAACTTCTTTTTTCAGCTGTTTTACAAAATAGGGACGAGACAATTGCATATACCTTGATTTTCATTATCACACTGATTTCCTGAGACAATTAATGGTTGCCTGGAGAACAAGAGATTTCTATGCGCTTTAAAAGATTGATGCAATTTGAGAACAAATGAGCAACAATTTTCTCTCCCTGTCTGCACATTACGGCCCGTTCGTTTGTGACTTAAAATGTGCATAACTTATACAACGTTTAATTAAAAAATCATAATTAATAATAAAGATTAATTTTTATAATAAATAATAATTAATAATATTTAAAAAGTAATATTAAATATTAATAATAACAATTTAATTATAATAATTAAATAAAAATAACTAATCAATAACATTTTTTAATATTAAATAATTAATAATATTTATAATATTTAATTAAAAGTAATTATTAATATTTCATAAAAATAAAATAATTTATTATTATCATTAATAATTAATTTTTATAATAATTAACAATAATTAGTAATTAATAATATTTAATAATTAACAAATAATTAATAATAATTAATAAATAATCATATTTAATAAGTAACAATAATTATTAAAAATCATAATTAATAATAAATATTAATTATTATAATTAATAATTAGAAATATTTAACAAGTAATATTAATTCTTAATAATAAAGATTTAATAATAATAATTAATTAAAAATAATTAATCAATACTAATTTTTATTATTAAATAATTAATAATATTTATAATATTTAATTAAAGGTAATTATTAATATTTCATAATAATAAAATGATTTATTATCATCATTAATAATTATTTTTATAATAATTAACAATAATTAGGTCAGAACTTATTATTAATACATAATACTAATTCATATTAAATAATTAAAATTTAAGGGTATTTTAGTCTTTTGACTTGAATATATGCATGCATTAAGTTACTCATCCTTACTACACGACCAAACGTCCATTACATAATACTATATAAACACATATCTATTCTTAACTTATGCAACTCCTTACTACACAATCAAACGCCCTTGCATACTAATTTACAAGTTGGTACCCTTTAAGTGCAAACTGTCAGAGACCAGATGTGGATGTTTTTCAGAACAGTACTATGGAATTTCTTTCAAGAAAATATAGATCGATATTTTTGAGAAATGTCCAGCGTTGGAATGCAATTTCCATTTTGGTATATTTGAAACTGCAGGAGAAATATAAGAATAAAATCTCGTAATTATAACTATCAAACGTGGGAAACGATACAGAAAATGAGCTGTTTCGTTTCTGTTCTGTTTCAGCAACGAAACAGAGGTAATTATTTTGCTTCCCTTCCATTTCGATAAACGAAACAGTTTTCTATTCCGCTTCTTCATTTTCCACTTAAATCAGCCCATTTTCATTTCAGTAATGTTGACAAAATCACATTTTGTTTCTGTTCCGTTTCTAAAAACGAAACTATTTTCTCTTCCATTTTTGTTCCGTTGCAGACGGAACGGAACGAAACGGAAACGTGCAAAACAGTATTATATTGACAGCCTTACTCGTAATTAATGCAGGAAGTAAAATTGTGTAGCTGCTTCATGGCCTGAAGAGAAAGTAGGGAGCAGGGCAGTTCAAAACCATCACATTAAACAAATTAAATTGGATAGACATCAGTATCAATATTTGTATTTACAAATAAAGAGGTGTGGGAGTCGGTATTGGTTTTTGCATTTTCATTCGACATGCCATCTCATCCTTTCAACGATTTTTTTTTGTTTCTATGCCTCTACAGCCTTTAATCGAAATCATTAAAAGGGGAATTGCTTTCTCCACGCTCCATTCTTGGAGATTCACTCCCTCCTGACAAAACTACCCTCCGCACTCTCTCCTTATTTTATTATTTCCTAAGTTGACAAAAGAACATATTAGAAATTAGATATCATATTCCATTATTCCTTCTTATTTTTTCCAGCTCCCGCCAAAATATAGCATAGATCTAATTCTCAAATATATATGACCTTAGATTTTACTTTTATCTCACGTACTGTCTACCCTCCAACTGTATGATTTATATCAACTTTTTTCACCAAGCAAGAACTATATTTCAAAATTTCTTTTATATTGTTATCAATCATAAAACATTTTTTTTTAAAATCAAACAAGATTCTAAACTGTTCAACCTCATCTCCTTCTTGTTTTTCATATTGTTACTTGATTGCACATACATCACTCTTTTTTGCTTGAAAACAGTAGGCATTAACCTACTTGTTTGAAACAAAAGTTAACCAGTGCTTAACAACTATCAATCATACAATCTAACAACTAACTAAATTTAGAACACAAAAAAATTGCAAATTCTAACGCTCCTAGATTTCAACTATCAGTACACTCATCCATTTCTCAATATTGTCCTCAGAATACTTGCCACAATCCTGACCAGTAAAATAAACTTGATTGATTAAAATTCAAGCATTTCTAGTAGTTCTCACAAGTACTTTATTATGCATTTAAAATAGCTTGAAGGTTATGTGCAATCAGATGGATCCAAGTAAAATTAAAACATTTCTAGTAGTTCTCACAATTACTATGGATCCAAGTAAACTAATAGTTCTAACAATTACTAGTTCTATAACACTTTTTATTCAATATTATTAACTTTGTTCATGGACAGAAAAGTATTTACACCTCGGACAGAAAATTATTTGCATCCCTAACAAAATCCTTACTTAAAACTAGAGAAACAAACTAGCTTTCAGGATTAAAAACAAATGGGAGTAATAGATTAATTAATCAGAGACTCGATTGCTCGATTAGCAATTAAACAATTGAGTCGTGAGTGCAGATTTATCAAATAACGGATATCCTTTTTGTCACCTCCTAGGAAAAATAACGTCGCCGTCTGTATGTGCTGATCGGAGACCATAGTGATATTGAAAGAGGGAACAATGGCGAGAGCGACAGGGCCTCTCCTCAAGTTCCTGCTCCCTTTCAATTTTGGTGCCGCCTCTTTCGGGATGCCTCCTCTCTCATCCACGCCCCTAATTTCTTCTCCATTTTAAGGTTTGATTTTCTTTTTTTATCATTTTTTTTCTGAACTGACCTTACATGCTGACCTTTCTTTAACCCAAGTGCTATTTTTGCATGCAACAAGACATGTTCTTAAAATTTTGAGTAGTCATGCTGTGCTTTCAATCAGACTCTTACGTTAATCTATACTGGACTTCATTTTCTGATAGTAATTTTATACATCTCAACATTATCTTTTAATCGTTGGCAATCATGAACTGAAAATCTAGGTAATATTAGACTTTCTGGTATATCATTAGCGGTTAATGAGGCATAATTTGGATAAAGTTTCAAATAAAGTCTAATCATAATTTTGTGTTCAGATGCTGTTAATTCGAAAGTTGACGCTTAAATGAGATAATTTGACATATGTTAGACAAAGAATTACCTAATCGTGTAATATGGGCTGATTTCTTTCTTTCTTTCTTTCTTTTTTTGTGCAGTAGAAATCTGTTTCTTTGTTCCATTTTTAATTTCACATGCGCGCTTTGAATGAGTGCCTTGAGTAACTGAGTTGATGCGTGGGTGTATTAAGGGTTATATTGTGAATTATAAGAGGTTTGATCTATTCATTTTTTTTTCCCATTTCTCAAAGGCTTGTTGCTCGAACTTTAGTTAATAATCAAGTTTATCTATGAAAGTGGCGTCTTTTACTGATCAGTGTATTTTCTTATTTTGTTTATTTCTAATAAATTATTTAGTTATAATCAAGATTATCTATAAATATTATTTTATTTCTTTAGTTAATAATCTTTTACTGAGCAGATTTACCTCCTCACAAACCAAAGAGTGCTCAACAAAAGGAACACAACTTTGTTAAAATATCAGACTGGTATCACACTGGTCCTTATTGATGCATGCTAAGTACAGTGGTTATAGTAACATGCTGAAACATAGGTCATGAACTCATGATGGTATTCCACGACATCCCAAGTAGTAGGCTATTTGATAGCACTAAGCGAAGTTAAATTCTTCTCTCAATGAAAGGTTATGCACGGAGAATTAGCAGATAGTCGAGCTAATTTATCAACAATGCGAGTGTGCAATTGGAGTTTTGCATCTTTTCATTTGTAGTGGTGTTACTTTTTGCAATAATAGCATGAATACAATTGAGATCATAATTTCTTTTTGTTAAATATTTTTTCTTATTATTGTAAATGAAGGCATGATTAGGTGAGTAATCAGCTTGCATTGTATTGCATTTTTTTTTTCATTTTGTCTACTTATTTCGTACTTCGTGAAGATTTATATTGTTGTTTATGACCAATAATTGCTCTTGACAGTATTGTATTGCATATATACTTCTTAAAGTTGAAATCCAAAGAAGGCGCAAAGCATCTAGTAATGTATAAAGTGAAAAAATACTTCTGAAGAGGAAACAACGAATCTTCCGCATCAACCAGCTTGTAGGTTAATAGGGAAAAGTAATAAGAGAGAGAGAGAGAGAGAGAGAGAGAGAGAGAAAACCCCCAAAAATACAATCACCGTCCTTTCCAGCCGTTTAAAGCGGCTGTAGGGTACAGTCAAGTCTTTTTTTTTTAAATTTTAAATTTTAAATTTTAAAATTTAAATGTTGAATTCAAACCGTTTATCTTGTTTAATTTTATGGCGATACGTTTTCGTATAAATTTTTTAAATTTTGGAGTCGATTTGATACTTGATTAAGTGATCAAATTATGAACGTATTAAAATTAATCGGTGATAGTTAACTAAATTTGTTCATTTATTGACCGCTTGATCTAGTATCAAATCAAATTCAAAGTTTAAAAAACTTATACGAAAACACATCGCACATAAAATTAAACAAGATCAATAATTTGAATTCAGCATTTCAATTTTTAAATTTTGAAATATTAAAAAAAAAACACTTCATTTTATCATACAGCCGCTTTGAGCGGCTGGAGAGGATGCTGATCCCCAAAAATGACAGTTGTTTTTCCTGTCAGAATTAAGCAGGGCAAAAAAAACTACGGCCTGTCTTAAATAACTTGATTCGTTAAACGATGGCCCAAGTAAAGTTCGACCTATTTTATGTTAAAAGATAGATTACAGCCTGGCCGTAGAAGCTAATATGGGCTTCAAGTCATCTGTGCAAAATGAATGGTTATAACCAGAAAAGGGAGATCAAATATGCAGTTTTATTTGGATTTGTCATGCTCTCGTTAGTCGTTACCTTTGATTATAACGAGCGTGGAGGGCTCAAATATGTGACATGCTTATGTGATGATGATTCCCATTATGTGCAATGTGGGATATAAGCTGTATTTCCATGTGCTCATTATGAATTTTTCTTTTAGAATATTTGAGCGTAATTGCACATAGTCTTATACTTCCTTATATTGGGATGCTTACTTCTTGTCGGTGACGCCTGACAGAAGAGATCAGGTAGGAACAAATTTGATGTAAAACAATATGGTTGATATGTAATCTACTCTTATGACTAGAAATTCTGATAATTTTTTTTTCCCTTTTTTCTTATCTAACCCTGATTTCTGAAAATTCATCAATACCCATATTGAATGCATTGGAAGAAGGATTGATTGAGGCTTCCGGACCAATCATAAACAAATTTGATAATCGGTTCAGGTTTTGGTATACGTTCCTGATCCGTACCTGCTGTCAGCTTTTTTTTTTTTAGTTACATGGAAACTTTTATTATCAGCTGGGATTTCTACTGTGTATGCAACCTTAATGAAATTAATAATCAGGTGTCGTTTTGTAGAGACTTTGTTATTTTTTTCCTTTTCTTTTCTTTAATCCTTTTATAAATATTTATATTTAATAAAATTTGCCACCTGGCCCTCAAAAAAATAATCAGGTGTCATTGACGCAATTTATCTTATCCCCCCTCTATTTGTGCTGTTGCCTTGCCTATGGTCTGCTCTGTGATAATTATCCCAGGGTTTCTTCAATTGTAGGGAATTAAGGTGGGCTCAAAATTAATTCTTTTCTGAAGGATTTAATTCCCTTGTCCGTTTTGTAGGTAATAAAGTTTCAGATAAAACTGCAGTTGCATTTTCCCCGTGTACTGGTAAACTGACTTCATGTTGGTACGCGTCGGTACCACTTGGCATACTATGACTGTAACATATTCCCCACCATGGCCCAATAAAGTCCATAACGATAGTCATACTGTGCGCCATTAAGCATTCCTTTGTGCGTGTGTCACATAATCTAAAAACTATTTGAGCAGATTTAGTAATCCTATGATTAGATTATGACTCCTTTGTACATAACAACTAATATTACAGCAGTGCTTGTTTATGCTGAAGCTACATCTCTGAGATGGGCATGCTAGCTGTATCTGGTACAACCGTACAAATATTATCAAAGCCCTTTATGTAACTTACATTCATAATTCTGGGATAAATATATGCTAAAACAATGCACCAGCAAAGTTTTCCCTCTTACAGATTAAACAGGAGTTTGCTCATTGCCTGCCGGGGCCGATACATAACTTGCAGTGGATAAGCAAGAGGGGTGGTCAGCCCAGGACCCTCAGCTAAGTCTATCAACTCATCGCCAAGTCTTTTCCACTCAAAACATTGAATCAGAGTTCCTAAAAGAACCAACATCACACGCATTGCTATCGTCTCCCCCGGGCACCTCCTTCTCCCCATACCAAATGGTATCACTAACTTCCCATTTGATTTTCCGTCCTCGAACCTACTCGGATTGAATTTATTTGGCTCCTCCCATAGTTCTGGGTCTCTCTGTATTGGGTAAATATTCACCAGAAGCATTGTCCCTTTAGGGATATCGTAGCTTCTAAGTTTAATATCTTCACGTGACTCGTGTGCCGGGAGGACAGGTATGGCTGGGTGGAGGCGATTGATCTCACTGATGATGCAGTTGAGGAAAGGAAGGTTGTCCATGTCAGATTCTTGTACCAACCTTTCACTTCCAACACACGCATCAATCTCGGCACTTGCCTTTTCAAGAACTTCAGGGTTATTCAGCAATTCAGCCATTGTCCATTCGAGAGTAGTAGATGTAGTCTCAGTTCCTCCCAACATCATGGCCTGTAGAGAGGAGCAATGAACAAAATAAATCGATATTTCATTAAAAAAATTTAAACAAATATCTCTATTATGAAAATCGACACCCTAGTGACTTTGTCTGTTCCTTTTTTTTTGTGTTTTTCCTTTTTATTCTTGATCAAGACAAGGACACTTTTTAGAAGAACAATGTGTTTCTATCAACGCCTCCTTTCATTAAATGCAGATAGGATCTAATAGGCCGCTCTCTCAGTACTAAACTCCGCTTTTTGAAATAACAAAGATGAACTTCCATCCACAAATAAATAGGAGCTACGATTTGAAAATAAAATTGACAGGCTTAACCTCAATTTATCATAACAAATTATATTTTTCAAGTAATAGTTATAAAAAAAATAGAAAAAGTTAGCTGCTTATCTTAATTTTCTGTAATTTATGAAGAAACGAAATATGAATATGTATGAAAAATACAGTTTCATGTTTCAGACTTTCAGTAAAATGTTTAGAAGTTTGAATAATAAACTTTTCTAAACATTATAGATAGAGAGAAACACTTACTATAACTATGTTTCTAATGACTTCATCTTTGTATTTCTCAGAATCCTTCTTTTGTAACTCAAGCAGGCCATTGATCATGGTCTTCTTCTTTCCTATTACCTCCCGCCGATTCTCATCTATCATCTTTTGCGTCATCTCTTCGTTCCCTTGAACCACATGCTTCATCTTTTTCATTGTTCCCTTCAAATCAAGAATCTTCAACAGGGGAAGGAAGTCCTCTATATTGGCAGCCCCAGTCAATTCGAACCACCCGATAAGTGTTTCACTGAATTTCTTCACGTCATCTGAGGCATCAACATTCTCACCATAAGCTTGCTTTCCAGCGACCATCATCAGAAATGAATTCATCATTGACTCAAACAACATCTTTTTGAAGTTCAGATTTATGAAACCGTTTGATTTTTCTGATTTGTTTTGCGATCTGTATGACTTAAATAGTTGGCGTGCTATTCCTCTAATCTCCTCTGCACGGAACTGTGACGAAGCATGCAATTGTGGGCTCGAAAGGAGCTCAAGAGCCGCAGCTTGGCGAACGGTGCGCCAATAGGAGCCATAATTGGCCCAAACAATCAAGCCTGGTTGCATCCTGACCGTCGGTAAATGGACCCGGTTTGAAAATGCAAGGTCATGAGTGGTGAAGCACTTCTCAGCCAGATCCTGGCTGGAAACTACCAACACGGGACGGGAACCAAAACGAAGAAAGATGGCAGGGCCATATTTGTTTGATATTTTGAGGAGGGCTTGATGCAATGGTTGCTTTACCAGATGCAGGTGGCCTAAGACGGGAAGAGCCGGTGGACCTGGTGGAAGGTTCTTCTTGCTCTTGCTAATGGAGTTCATTAGGACTTTGACAAAGATGAGGAGAATAATACAAAAGGCGGTGTTCATGGAGGTGAAATCCATGGTTAATTGATAAGAAAAGCTTAGTAGTGTGCTCTTTTTGTAGTCAATAATCTTGGAGAATTAAAGTGGTGACACTGAGCATCACCTGGCTCTTTTTATATTGTGAACAGAGTACTGGATCATTTTTTTTTTCTTTTTTTTTTCTTTTTTTTTGCATTTGTAGATAATTACATTCCACTATTGTTAGCTTTCGAGTTTCAACAGCTTGAGGTGTTAAACCATCTTGCTCTCAGAGGGACCCTTTAAATCGGACTCAACTAGACACAGGACTTGAGCATGTAAAGTTGGCGTCTATCTATGATTGATCCCCAATTTCTGTGGTGACACTCCCGTATATCTCTATGACTCTGTGTGACTCTGTGTGTGCCCTTTCAAAAAAAACATGGGTTGCGTTACGTTGCGTTTCCTTTTAATTTTTTGGTTTAGTAATTAAGATGGATCAGAGTTTGTGAAAAAGTACAACGATGCAGGTAAATTCAATAAAGTAACTGTTGTACTAAACGTCTCTAGGTTTGTCGATTACAAAACAATATCATTTGGCATTTAACAATCTTCTTTGAGTTTTATAGGAAGAAGATGCAATTTATGAAGTCTTGGATAAAAGCTTTAAGAAAGATCAAGATCAAGTCATTAGAGAGCTTGTAGGCTAGTTTAGACTAGGATAGAAGGTATACTTTAGTCCTTGTTTATCCTTAAAATGGTCTAGATAGCGAAAAGCTCAATAAACCAGCAAAATCCTGTTTTCTGTGACCTAGCGTCGTACAACGCTAGATAGTGGCACACAACGCTAGAACAGCTAAATTCATACTTTTGTGAATCAACGTTGCACAACGCTATATAGAGTTAGGCAACGCTGATTCACAACGTTGTACAACGCTCAGTAATGTTGTACAACGCTGCAGTTAAAAAACTTGGAGAATTTCCTGAGTACCATCGTGCAACGCCATATAGCGTTGTACAACGCCACATAAATTCCAAGTTAGCTGTCCCATGTAAACAGTCGTTTTTACATGCAAAGTCTCTGGAGACGTTAGCCAACGTCTTTCAGCGTTGGGTAACGTTAGCGTTGTGTGACGGCATATAGAGTTGTACAACGCTCTGTTGAATCTGTCAGAGTTGTTCCTTTTGTCTCCCTTTAGCGTTGTGTAACGCCATTCAGTGGCAAGCAACGTTCTGACAATTTTCAATGGAATTGTCGGAGCTTTCCTTTGGTTTTACACTCCTGCGTTGTGCAACGGCAAATAGCGTTGCACAACGCTCTGACAGACCAACAGCTATATTAACTAGCCGTTAGATTTACAACGGTCATATTCCAGCGTTGTATAACGCTATTCAGCGTTGTACAACGCTGTGACCTGTTTTTGCTGGGGAACTGCTCATTTCGAGCCCTATATATATCCACCCCTTGTTCTCTCTCTTTTGAGTGACTCACTTTGTAAAATTAGATCAGAATTGAGCCTTTGAGCATAGGGATACTCTCCCACTTGAGCTTTTCATAGCTAGACCATCTTGAGAGATTTAGTAGCCTCAAACACCACCGCCCCGACGTTGTCGCTAGGTGTAGGTTGGAATAGGTTGAGAGCTCTTCTCCTTTGAGGCCGTTGTGCCATTCGAGTTAGGCCGATCCGCCTCGAGTGTCCTTGTGACGAGGTGATTCGGTTCGAAGTTGTAGTCCCGTTCTTGTTGGAATTGAACGGAGCGCGCCCTTGTGTGGTAGCGAAACTCCCAGAGACGTACGACTAAGGCTAGCATTTCCTAGCGGGTCGGAACTCCGTAATCATACCAAGTGTTCAATTTCTCTCTCTCTTTTTCTCTTTATTATCTTGCTATACTTGAATTGCTTGTGTGCTTGCTTGTATTGGGTACCAATTGAATTGTGTTAGGGTAGTTCATACCAAACCGGTCCAAAACCTTAATCGCTTCCGCTAAATCTTAGTTAAGCCGCCCCCTTAGAGACAACAGTAACAATGAAGATTATAACTTAATTTAACAGATGATTAAAAAGATACAAACTCAATTCAAATTTCAATGGGATAATTTATTACAACCTAATTTATTACAAATGCGATTATATTCCCATAACATATCTAATCACTTCCTAATTACCACAAAATATAGCAGACATTTTGAAATACTAACAAAATTGTAACATATATATTTTCTGAAATTTCCGCAAAATTTTAAATTTCCTGCATGTGGAAGTTTTGGTTAAAAACTAAAACGTATTAGGCCCTGATCAAAATGAATTTTAGGCAGGATTTCATTTCATTGGAATTGATTTCATGAGATTTTGTTCGATCTAATAACATGAAAATTCTGATCAAATGATATCAGATCCATCCATTTTGATCAAAAAATTTCTAATGAAATAAAATCCGATATTAAAAAAATGTCATTCTCATGATGTCCTTAATCTGTCAACAAAAAAATTTAAGAAGTGTCAAGTATTAGTAGAAGATTGAGTCAAGATCGATCTTTCTGGATATAAACTAAGCTTTGACTGAATCTACAGAAAGCTAACATGGCCTTTATTGTTAACTAATTAACATGCTAACGTGCATGTCATTAAGCTTTGTTTGTTTAATTCCTACATGAACTTATGAAAAAACAAAGACGAAAATATATTATAATTCTGATTATTTTTCATTAAAAAAAAGACAGAAACTGATTGGGTGACTATAACTTTTTTACAAGAACCCGCTACAAAAAGATTAAACACCACATGCTTCTTTAAAAAATTCGAAACCATAAACCATAGTGTCATATTCATGAGTCTTGACGGATCAAACCAGGAATCCTTTTTTTTCAACTCAAATTCCACAGGATCGATCAGATAGAATAGAGGTCAGATATTGTCTTATGACCTTTACATGTTTACGTGCCAAAAATAAAGTACTATTTTTTCAGATTGTTTATAGGACCACAACCCTATGCCTCCCTATCACCCCATCCTTTTTTATTATTGAGAAATGCTAGTATTCGATATATAGGATGGATGGGTCTATCCAATATGATCGTTTTCAATTTTTTTAATTTTAGATGACTAATCTAAACTGTTCAATATGTTCTCCATATTAAAAACTTACAAAAAAAAAAATTTTACATTTTTTCCGAAATTTTCTATTATTTTTTTTTTATTTTTGAAAATTCATGATATAAACATTATGGATCGTCCAGTAACAACGACTTTCTAAAATACAAAAAGAATAGTAAAAATTTTTGAAAAAAATGTAAAAGTTAGTTTCTTATAAGTTTTCAATATGGAGAACATATTGAACGGTTCGGATCGATTATTTGAAATTCAAAAACGTGAAAACCATCGTATTGGACGGAGTCCATCCATCCAATATATTGGACTCTAGCATTTCTCTTTATTATTTGCATTTTTTTATTTTTTTGGAACTTTTGGTTAACTAAATACTTTTTTTTACTAGACTAGTGTAGTTAATTTAAGGCAAAATTGGAAGAGATAGGCTAAAATCAGTCGCGAGTGACGAATGAAATCGTCACTATGATCAAATCTCAATTTTTGAGATTCTAACAGTCGATCTGAACAGCTCAATGTGTTCTCCATATTGAAATCTCGTTGGAGACAAAATTTTATATTTTTCTGAAATTTTTTTGTATTTCTTTGGTATTTTATAAAATTCTTAATCTAAACAATTCTGGAACCTTCAATAACTATGATTTTTAAAAATCTCAAAAAAAATAGTATATAAAATCATAAAAATGTAAAATTTGGTCTCCGATGAGATTTTAATATGGAGAACACATTGAACGGTTCAAGTTAGCCATTAGAACATCAAAAATTGAGATATAATCGCAGCTGACGGGTCCATTCGTCAGTCGTGGCTAATTTTAGCCCATCTCAAATTGGAAATAACCCTGAAATCATGTTATTCTTGGATATAAACTCTTTTCATTAATTTAAACTAGCAATAGATGCCCGCAATACGTGGGCAGAAAAAAAAATGTTGATATTATTTTTTATTATATATAAAATGTTACATGTCAGCAAAGAAAGATATGGTAAAATCAATAATTTAGTCTTTCCTTTTAAATAAATAGCTAATTTGGTAGTAACTTAATTTTTTAAAAGAAAAATCTAACCTTGATCTAGACCACTGATCAAATCAAATTACACAAATCAATGGTCCATAATTAATATAAGAATTGTTTACACCCTTTTATATGACAAGTTTACTCTTTTTATATGACAAGTTTACTCCTTTTATACGGGTGCTTTATAAGTAGTATAAATCAATGGTCCATAATTAATATAAGAATTTTTTACTCCCTTTTATATGACAAGTTTACTCCTTTTATATGACAAACTAGTGGGTGCGTCGCGCGTTGCGCGACTTATTTTTCATATATTTTTTTATTTGATGTTATCAGTAAATAATTTTATGAGGAAGGACAACAATAAAAATAAGATGAATTTCAAGTATCAAATTTGATGATTTTATGAACACTTCAGTTGACCACATAAACGCATTTTTTTTTCAAATGGTCAATTAGAAAACTCTTTTAATTTTTTTCAGGTCTAAAACGAAACATTTCAAATCGATATGTATAGATGTCAATTTTATTTTATGTATAGATTGTAGTCTCACCCTCTCTTGTCAATTGGAGTACTATCTATTCAAAGTTGCAAACAAAGTTGGGGAAGGAACTCAAATAATAAAAAATAAAAAATATATTTTCTATATTATAAAAAATAAAAAACATGAGAATTTAAAAATTATTAAAAATAATATTTAAGTCAAAAGGCTAAGATTTATATCACACAATCATTATAATCCCGTGATCATGTGGAAAAAACATGCGCGGCTTAATAAAATGTTATGCCCCTTTCATCTTCTCTATAATTAATTCAAGCAAACAGAACATAATTAATTCAACCGAATACAATAGTAAATCATGTACTCAACCAAACACAATAGTAATCCATGTATTGAACCAAACCATGTATTTAATATGCAGTTAGAATAGTAGTATGCTAAAAATGTACCTATCACATCTTTTGTTTTTGTTCTCTAGATCTGTAGTAAGCTGTACACGTAAGAAGAACGATTAGAATCTGTGGAAGAAGAAGACAAACAATGCATTGAATTTGCTAAGACTGGAAATAAAATTGCCATTATGCAGGTATACATATAAACAATCTTTATTAGTATTTCAAATTTTATCTCACAGATTTTCTCGCAACCATAATCAAGCTATAAAGTTCAAATAAAAATGGCAGTTAAAAATTAAAACTTAATATGCCAATTTGGTAGCTTTAAATGAAATGAACTTATCTAAAACATCAAATATGAAAATACTTGGAAAATTATTCTGCCAAGGCAGATGTACACTTTAACTTAGTAAATCATGTGCATATAGCTAAAACACCGATATTTTTATCTAAAAAAATAAAATTAGAGGAGTAAATCTGAAAATTCAAAGAAAAAAATTATTTCTCTATGTAGAAGATCTGATATTTTGTTAACTTCAATTTAAATATGAAGGGTAATAACTGCAATCATCGTCTATCATAATGAATGATCACTTGGTTTGTTTTTCAGTGTTCAAATTAGACAATAAAGATAGAAATGCAGCTGAGCATTTTTTTCAAGTACAATTCGTATAAGAGCCTTATAAGTGAAGAAATATAGAAAAGACCAAACCTCTAATAGAAATACACAATATCAATTTTTTTATGTCGATGAAGTGTCAATCTGCAAATGGCATAATGTGAGGTGAATAGTAATGCGTCTTGGTGTAACCTAAAATATAGGAGAAAGTAATCTTACAATGTTGTGCTGTTCAGTTTTGAAAATCTAAAATACCATGCACAATATTACATATAAACATATTACTAAATCAAAAAGAAAAAGATAAGCCAAACTATCATTTTTTTTACTACTCAATTCTCGTCTTTTGAAAGTAAATTTTGTTTCGAAAATTATCTTGGCCTATTATAGAACTAAGTACCTAGCTATTGTATTTACTTGGGTAGTGTTCTATTAAGAAATTATAACAGTTCTGCATTGAATGCGATGTGCGAATCAGATATATATATATATATATAGAGAGAGAGAGAGAGAGATTGGCTAAAGTATACTCCAGCATACAGATCAAACCCGTATGCTATAGTCATTTCTGAAATCTAAAATTTAAACAGTCGATCCAAACCGTTCAAGTTGTTCTCCATGTAAAAATATCCTTCAAGACCAAATTTTATATTTTTTCGAATTTTTTTGCTATATATTATGCTATTCAAATTGAAGGGTCAGAAATACTCCTTTACAGTGTTTTTTTAAAAATAGCATAATATATAGCAAAAAAATTCGAAAAAATATAAATTTTGGTTTCCTAAGAGATTTCAATATGGAGAACAATTTGAAAGGTTCGGATTGATTGTATGCATTTTAGATTTTGAAAAAACGACTCCAGCATACGGACTATCTGTATGCTAGAGTATACTTTAGCCAATCTATAAATATGTGTGTGTGTGTGTGTGTGTGTGTGTGTGTTTATTATAGATCTTTAAATTTTCTAATGTTCCTACAACTATTTATTCAACAAATATTTGTTTAATACACATATACAATCCGCAGTACTAATGTTCTGACATTTTTTGTCCAATCACGCTATATTTGAGTTCAATAAAAACTATACTTTATAAATCTAATTAAATGATTTTTACCAGTATATAGGAGACTGTTCCACATCCTACACAGCGAAGCTATTTCACAATTGTCAACCATGTTTGCATTAAACTAATGGATTTAAAAGTAAATAGATAAATACCTGAGCAATGACTCACTAAACCATGCACCAAATCTCGTGTAAACAACCATAAATTGTGTGCGCTACATTTGATGGTTCCATACAGTCTTTATGTCCAATTTCTAGCTGAAACAGCCTATATCGTTATACACAAACAGTAACAAAAATCAACCTGAAAGTGAGTGCAACATTTTATTTAGGTATTTTTAAGTTTGCACCAATAAATTGCCATTATTTGCCAATTTTAAGTTCGCACCAATAAATTATCATTATTTTCCAGTTCAAATGACATTGGAGCATGACTTTATTTTACTTTTGCAAAGCTAAATATTGTAAATTCCTTTCAGTCATTTCATTTAGCTAATCGAACTCTATAAATATCAGAACTTTGTAACAGATTTCAAAGGCATTTGACCTCATTTGACCTCACTTGTAACAGTATAATAAATCTAATAACATCTATCAGAGCTTTTGACATCTCCGTGGATATCATTTTGTATGCCAATATAATAGATCTAGTAAGAGCTAATCAGAGCTTTTCAATCAAAACCAACCGCATCTTATCCAATCCCTTAATTTGTCAAATTCAATCAATTAGTGATGAGGAAAGAATTGAAGAAGGATGATATCAGTGAGAAAGCAATATGTACCAATGTTCAGCATGAAATTGGCACCAATTGAACTTAAATGACAGTATATTATTTGAAATATCCATTTACCATTGGACGAAGAAAATAAGCTTGATTTCTACTACACCTCCTTCTCCACTAACAATTATCTTTGGCTCTAAAGGCTAAATTGCGAACCTCCAAATAATATGCTAAGCAAAACTTTGAGGAAACCAAGGTTGCTGGTAAGAATAAAAATTCAAAGGAGTCACAAAGAAAGTCATAAAATTAACAAACATAGAGAAATTCTAAAACAAATCTCGATCACCTCCTCTGGTAATCACTAATTTTTGTACCCAATGCTCTGAAACTGGATTAAAAAAAATAATGAAGAAGGTAGAGTACCTTAACCCATTTGTTAAACTTCCAGTACATGGTCATGCTTTCATGCCATACCAAAGTTAGCTGCAATGAAATAACTCCATACATCTTTATTTGAGATCATAAGGCAAATGAAGAAGAGATAAAGCAAGCATCTCTGTGAGGGGGGAAAAGTTCAACAGAAAGGAATGAGGAAATGAAGGCCAAGCAGTCAGTCACATCTCGACTTAGCTTACTGGGCTTTCTCATTCAATGCACACTCGCTGAACCTCTGTGATCTCTGGCTTTCCTGAATATGAATAAAAAATAAAATGATAGTATCATGTGCTATGAAAAATAACTGATACAAAAAAAAATCTTTTGTTTTTGCTGCTTGAATCAATTGTTGAGAACTCTGATGATGCATAGCTTATAAGAGATTACATTTTCAATATGATAGTAATGTATCCATTGAAATGCAAGAACAGTTTAGTACCTTGTTCTTCTTATGTCCAGCTTCTACAGTGCATAGGTAGCTAGGTTCAATTGGCAGCACGTCGCCATCTTTCTACTTAGTTTCTATCGCAAATTGAGTTATTATGTTAGTCCTTCTTATGTTATTTATTTTTCTCAATCTGTAAAATTTACAAAGTTATATTATTCAGTATCCAAATTAGATAGAAATTAAGGGCACAGATCAGATACTATGCAACCTCCATAAGAAAATAAATTGTTACTACTTCAGCACATTAGGCTAGTATTATCACTTATACATCTAATCCAACTCATATAAATGAAGATAACTATAACAAAAAAGAATGAAAAATTACAATTGAGGAGGAAGCAATCTAATTGCCTCAGATTCCATTTGTTTATCGAAAAGGAGAGGAGGCAGAGGTCAAGAGGAACGAACCTGAAGAGGGGAGGAGAGGAGGATAGAAGAGGAGGAGAGCGTTGGCAGATGCCATCGCTGTAGAAGAGAGAAGCACTGCCCTCTTTTGGATTGGATTTTGAGGTCAAGAGAGAGCGAGATTGAGAGACGCAAAACAAAAAAAGAGGAACTGATGAAGCTTTTGAGGAGAGATCGGAGGCTGCTACGATTTAACGACGAAAAGCGGCAGGTTGTCTCTCTCCTAGGGCAGCGCGTAGAGAGAGTAAAAGAGAGAGAGAGAGAGGATGGGAGACAGAGAGACGTGAGGAGCATACCTCAGTCGGAACTGCATCCTCTGGATGGCCATCCATGGATGGTTTTCGATCTCAGCCGTCTGATTTAATCTCAATGGCTATAGATGCCCCGTGCATGATACCTGGATTGATAGGCCCGAAAAGATCTAACCGTTGAGATTAAATCGGACGGCTCGAATCGAAAGACGTCCACTGGATGGTTGAATACAACCATCCAGAGGATACTCTCCCTACCTCAGTCTATACGAATGCACTCGAAAAGGAGAGTAGATGTATCCAGAAGAAATCTGTACGCACAGGATTTATTTAATCGGACGGATGCGATCGAATGAAGCGAAACCAACGGCCAGGATTAAAATACTGTTTGAACAACTGTTTACCTACAGTAGCTTCGGATCCGGGTTGAATTGCAGAGATTAACATATTAAATGATTGACTCCTTTTATATGGGTGCTTTATAAATAGTATAGATATAGATATAGATATAGATATAGACATAGATGATCAAATCAAATTATACAAATCAATGGTCCATAATTAATATAATAATTGTTTACACCCTTTTATATGACAAGTTTACTCTTTTTATATGACAAGTTTACTCCTTTTATACGGGTGCTTTATAAGTAAGTATAGATAGTATTTTAAATAATAAATTTCAGTTTTTAACACATATGACCAAATTACTCTTCCGGAGACACTGACTCAAGCCTCTCATCTTGTTCGTATATTTTATCAAAATTTTATATAATATGTAATTTTATGTTTAATGTTTGTTTTTTTCAATTATTTTCAAGTTATGCTTCGGAAGTTGTTGACTGAGTAACAAATTATTATTAAGGAAAGATGTCTATAGTATATACCATCATATTAAGGAGTTGATGTTTAATCAAGAAATTACATTGAGATGGATTACGCACACTACGTCAGGGCCTTCTTTGATGCTTGCAAGAGTGATATGATTTTAGAGGGTTATTTTCAATTTCAAAGATGGTAGGGGTTATATCTAGTAATCCAGATGAGAAAGATTTGAGGGGTTATTAAATATTAATTAAAATTTTTATCTTATGAAAATTGAACCGGATTTTTATTTTAACTGGAGTGGACATTCATAGTCGGAACCGAGTATAAGTAGGCAATCGGCTTGACCCGTTCACAGGTTTGGTCCAGTTCTGATTTTTAAAATAGTGCCCATATATTGTTAAACACAATGAACTCATATTAGAAATTGAGAACTGAAAGACCAAGTGCCATATGAATCGCAATAAGTTATTTGCCTTATTGTGATTGTGAAAAGGATTAATTAGATTTATGTCATTGTGAAAAATAGTTAATTAGCAATATGTTATTGTTAAATTGCTACTTATATTTATGTAATTATCAAATTGTTTAAGTTAGATATATGTCATTATCTTATTCCTAAAAAGATTATATTCTGAAACTGTCATCCTGAAATCTCTCATTATTTTAAAAAATTCCCAACCCTTGTCAATAAACCTTAAAAAGAACGCTGAAAAAAAAAAAAACGATAGTAGAAAGAATATACGCGGATCATTTGAAGGATAATCAATTTGATTTTCTTTAGCATAAAACAGAGGTATTTATTTTACCATGTTCATTATATTTCGTTACCACAATCAATTTATTTTCTATTTTATTTATTTGCAACTTGTTAATAATATAAAGTTTTTCTTATGTTAGTATTTTAATGCACTAGTGTCATAAAACTATTTTTTTATTTTTAAAGTGACAAATAACTCATTTTAATTAATTTGTAGTTTCATAAAACTAATTTGGCATATAGTGATGATATTTTTCTAATTTCAAATTTTTGTAGTGGAATATTTAAAAGAGTAAAACTGGCAAATCAATTTGTCGATGGCATAAAACTATTTTTTTACAATTTTATAATGGCATAAAACTAATTTGTCATTTAGTGATGACATTTTACTAATTTCAAGTTTTCACTGTGGCGTAAATCTAATTAATCCTTGTGAAAATTATGCAAGCAAGAAAATTGATATTTTTTTTTTCTAAATAGGAAATGCGCTTTAACTTTTACTTAATTTGGTTTTGAAAGGAATGTAAACACCTTTGGCAAATAGTTCTTTTTCTGAAATAAAAAAAAAATAAAAAGAGGGTTCAAAGACCCCACCTTTCCGTTAAACTTCTGGCAAATAGTTATTTCGTAATGACTTTTCAATTCTTTTTTCATCAAATAATATATGTTGTTTTCCTGTTTTTTGCTCCTATATTCGTTTTATTAGTTTAGTAAAGAATAATACAGGCGGCTTCCTGCTTTATTCCAACAAAGAAAAATAAAATTTCGAAGTGAGAATTGCATAATTGATTATTGAAGAAGATGCCAAGCTCTCGGAATTAATGAATCAATTCCTGAAACCTGGTTTTTGTAAACAGTTGCCTCTCGCAGTTGCTATGAAGATTGGAGTTGGTAGCCGTGTAAATTGACAAATAGATCAGAATTGGATATTTTATGTTTCTTCTTATATCAGAATTGTACGATAAATTGACTAATGATATTATAGGATTCATAAAGTGACAACTCAAAGTGTTTTGGTTTTTGTAATAAATTGACTACTGATATTATAGGATTCATGAAGTGACAAACTCAAAGTGTTTTGATTTTTATAATAAATTGACCAATGATATTATAGGATTCATATATCAGCAACGTAGGCACTACATGTGTTTTGATTTATTTATTTTTTAATGCATCAAGGTACAAAATTGATTTTTTATTTTTTTGGTCTTTGGTTAGGTTAAGAATAATTTTGTGTTAGCAATTCAGTTTGGAAATTTCAAATAAGAAATTTAAATCATTAATTTGTTTTGTGTAATTTGAATTTTATCTTGGTAAATAATCAAAAGATCAAACAAGCAAATAAACACATTTAATTATGATTATCTATTAAAGCTGCTACTTGCCAATCTTTTAAAAGTTGTAATAATATCCATTGGGTTTTTTTTTTTTTTTTTTGACAGGCTAGGTAGCGACTACCTAGGAGTAATAATATCCATTGGGTTGTTAGGTAGAAAATGACAAGTAACCTGTTGTCATTTAAATACTTTAAATTTTATGACCAAAAGTACTTAATGTCTTTATGATATTTTAAAAAGTTATAAGATTTTATTTTTGAAGTACAAAAGTCAACGGATTTATTATGCTAAAGTGAAAAGAAAGAGTAGAGAATAGAAATTCATAAAAACAATTAAATGAGTTGTTTTTACGCATTTCAAATTTATTGGGGAAGGCAGAATAGAGAATTACACATATTCACTCACTGGGGGAACATCCTTTTAGAGTTTCTATTTTACGAAAAAAAATATATATTAGAAAAATTAAAATACACAAAAATATGAATTGAAGTATAAATTTGACACAATTCTGTCCAAATATTAATTAATTAAAAATATAGTTGTATTGACAACTATTGCAATATCCACTCACGTCACGTTCCGGACACTATTAGGTAGTAGCTACGTTGAACCAACTAAACAGATAAGAACCGAGTTGCAGTGCGCTTCCTATGTTTTCTTGCTTTGGTAATAACTATTCTCCAAAAAAAAATTCGGAAATAAAACGGTCCTCGTCTCATCTCCCAATCCCAAGTACAAGGACGGCTGCAGCAAAACCAAAAAGGTTCAAAACAAAAGAAGCGTTGTTTGTTTCTGAATCTTTTCCACAAAGTCATGTGCTTCTCAAAGCTTCTCAAAGTTTCGGGGACTTATTTGTTATTTTATTTCAAACAGTTCGATTTGTTGTTGCAAAAAATTATGTTAGATTTGTTTATACTGAATAGTTGTGTTTTTATTGCATATATAATCAAATAATTTAGTAAAATTATGTTTACAATAAGCTTTTCATTAGCTTGTGACTTGGTTATATTTTCTTTCCTGCTAACATGACTTTCTACAATAAGTTTAAAATTACAGTATTCAAATCAACCTTCAAAAAAAGTTTAGAATTACAGTATAAACAATTGTTCCAATTTTGGGTATTAAAATTTTTTTAGTTTTAATTCAATTGGGAGGTGGCGAAGACTTAAGTTGCTTTCAGGAACAGTTTAATTGGAAAGACAGAGCATACTACTTAACCCATCCTTGCTTTTTAATCATATATTTCATTTCCATGAAAATTTTCCTTATTTGTCAAAGTTCTGATAGACTAGCAGATGCAAGACGCAACTTCCTGTCCATCTGTCCATCATTATGGCTCCGTTTGGATAAAGTGTGGAAAGAAAGAAATAAGAGAATAAATTTATTATAAACAATTTAAATTCTTCACAAAGTTACACACTTTCCAATATTTTTTTTCACTTCTTCCCTTCTTCTCTTCTTCCCACACCTTATCCAAACAGAGCCTATATGAAGTGTTGGGCCAAACATATACATATAATTATAGAGAGAGAGAGAGAGTTGATATGATAAGTTGCAACTCACAAGAGGGTCCGTGAGTTGAGATCAAAATATCCAGATCTAATTAAAAATGAATGATTCAAACCATCTAATATAATCTCCCTATTAAAATTTCCATGGAGACCAAATTTTATATTTTTTCAAAATTTTTAAGTATTTTTTTAAAATTTTAGAAAATTATTAATCTAATTAGTTTTAAACCGTTAAAAAACAGTAGTTTTTAAAAATCCGAAAAAAATACTTAAAAATTTTAAAAAATTGTAAAATTTAGTCTGCACGGAGATTTCAATATGGAGATCATATTGGACGGTTTGGATTGGTTATTTTAAACTAGATTTAGGTGTTTTGATTACAACTCACCGACCCTTTGGTGAGTTACAACTCACCATAGCAATACTATATATATATATATATATATATATATATATATATATATATACACACACATACATATACATTTAAATTATTCTACAATGGATCAAACTCTACAAAAAATTGAAGGAAAAAAAAAAGCTAAAGCGAAATTAATTTGTTTACTCTTGTCTGTCTCTCCCCAGTACGTTTTCATACATTTCCTTTTTTCACAAATAATGAAAAGAATTCACAGGAAATTTTGAAAAGTATTCTAATATCTTGTGAGAATTATTACTAATATCTTGTACGAATTATTTCTTATTTGTAAAGCTGGAACACTGCTTCTAATCAACCTTGTCAGAAGCACTATGCAACAGTCCTGAGATGTCCCTTTCTCAAAGTGGCATTAAGTAAACTCCTCATAGATTTAACTTTACCAGAATTAAAAATTACAGTTCTATGATTTCCACAAGCACCAAAATACAGCACTACAAACAATAAGCATAGCCATTATATCAGAATTCTATTCAGCCAATGCAAAGTTAATTATGTCAGAAATACTTTCCCAATTGATGTAAGAGTTCGACAGTTCCCAATTAAGTGCCACACCCTTTCAGCACTGGTACATTAGAGAAAAATGTGATCAATAGATTCTAGATTAAAACGAAAGAAACAATGAAAATCTCTGGACTATTCTTTTAAACCAAGTTATCCTTTGTTAAAAGCTTAATATTCTGTACCACCACATGGAAAAATTTATTTTCGTTGGGTTCATAGATTCCACAAAATATTGGTATTGTTTATTATAAGCCACCTATATGTTCATAGATTCCACAAAATTTATCTACCTCATTTTTCAAGTGTGTGCCAAAGTATAGTGTCTGGAAAATACTGTCCTGTAGTTGATCGATATCAGCACAGATAATTTTAAGTCACAACAATGATACTAAAATGAAGACATAAAGCAAAGGAAACCACTTTGATATCCGTCCTGTAAAGTACTGTAAAAATTTGCTATGCACATCAGAGTCTTATCGGATTTCAATGGCAATCGACCAAATTGTTTTCTAACAACGTTGAACTTAGAACTGCAGGATAAGATTATCCAAACGTTCATATTTATAAATGGCTTCAAATCATATAGTTATACTTACACATTCAATGTATGTAGCGGAAAAAAATTAGCACTTATTTCTTAACACCGTACATCATGTGATTTGAAATAATATATATTTTTTGGAGATAAATTGGGGTCTAAGCCACCCAACTTATTTTTAAATTAAATGTGTATTAAAAAATCCTCCAGCCGGGTTTCGAACCTACCACCTTTCACTCAAGGTGCATTACCTTTTGTCACTAAACTAAGAACTGGTTCTGATTTGAAATAATATATATAGGAAAATGCACAATTTGTCACAATGCTCACATCCATCCCAGTATCTCAAAAAGGACATCCTACCACATATTAAGCTAAAACAATAACATTGTAGTTGAAAGGTAGACCAGTAACACATACAAAATGGAACTCTTCTTAATAAATAAAAAAAAACTATACTTAGTGTCTCAAAATGCTGTTGCAATCGCCAAAACTATGAAAAGGAAATAAATTTAGCTGTTGCCGAAAAGGACAGAATAACAACGACTTTCATATGTACTAGCCGTTCACAAAATATCTCGAGGGTATCAGAACAACTGTTTCCACTTAGAACTTCCCGAGTAGTGCTCTTGTACCTATGTGACTATGTCAAACATCTCTAGATTTCTGCAATTGTAGGCTACAAACTTGGCTTCCAAAATCCAATGAAAACACTTTCTCTGCATTAAGATATAAAAAGTACCTGTTAGAGTCTTAGTCAGATAGTTTAAAAAAGAAATGTATTACCAACTTAGCCAGAAAGAAGGCATTAGCATAGTTGTCAATGATTAGAAGCAGCTTGGTTTATCTTTCTTATTAAATGGGAAAACCTCACAAGCAGGGTTGTCAATTTTGTTTCATTCAGGTAAATATTCATTTCCATTTTGTCCAAAGAGGAAGGTTCCGCTACCAACATTTTGGTTGCTTTAAATGCCAACATTTTGCTATTTAGTTAATTTTTAAAATTTTAAAATTCAAACGTTAAATCCAAACCATCAATCTTACTTAATTTAATGAGCGATGTGTTTTCATATAAGTTTTGTAAATTTTAGAGTTTATTTGATACTTGATCAAATGCTAAAATATGAACATATTAGAACGAAACTATCATAGTTAACAAGGTTCGTTTGTTTTTTTATCTCTTCATTAAGTATCAAATATACTCCAAAATTTACAAAACTTACATGAAAACGCATCGCTCGTTAAACTAAATAAGATCAATGGTTTGGATTTAACGTTTGAATTTTAAAATTTGAAAAAAATAATTAATAGCAAAATATTGGAATTTGGGGGCAACCAAAATATTGGTAACGGAACCTTCTCTTGTCCAAAAGAACAATACTGAAATTAGTTATTGAATTCTGCTCTTGAAATATTTGTTATTGTCTTCTGAAACATCTAATTGTGGTGAAAATGCCCTGATATATGAAACTGGAATTCGCCTTAAGTTTCAAAGAGGGGACTGGTGCCTTTTCAGTTTTTCTACCAAATTCTAAGAATAGAGATCAATTTGCTCCATTAACCATAATGGACTGCTACAGGGATGTGATAAGCAAGCTCATGACTCATGAGTCTAACAATTTGTGCATAAAGGCTTGCCTCGCCACTAAGTTATCAGAATATCAGGTCATTTGCCTAGCAATAGATTTAAATTGCAACTATAAGTACTTAAGAAACAGGAAAACAATCAAATTACAAATAAAATTTAGCCTTGGTGGACAGGTTCAAAAGGTGGCAAGAGGCGTTCCAGAGGAGGTGAAATAGGAAGCGAGATCAATCTCCAGGTCATCATACAAGCTAAGGAATGGGTGGCTCTGAAATTTACATTAAACAAAAGAAAATGAGAAAGAACAAACTGAACAAGTTATTTTTCTTAATACGAACAAGACAGTAAACTTTGCTTAACTACTAAAATGGATAGAAGATAGAACAAGAGTAACAGTTTGCATACCAAAAGGAGCTGGGCAGATTTCCTATCAGCCGTATTTTTCTGAATGCTGAAAATATCATATATCTCAAATTTAATTAATTATGATCAATCAACAGGACTGATGACACTGGTGATCCCTCTATACCAGATCCAGTGAACCCAAGATCACACGTAGTGTGCATATGTTGGCTAAATATTTTTTTTACCCTTTTGGCAGCTTTTCTGTAAAGATATTTTGGGCCCCCACTTATATGTAGTGGTGCTCATGACATTTTCATCGAGATATATGCTAAAGAATAATCAGATCACAGCTGTGGAGAACCTGGCTAATCAGCAGTTCATGAATTAAGATGTCAAACTCAACACAACACAGTGCCAATCCAGTGCTAATGGTGATTTAAACCTTGTTCTCATACTAAGTTTTAGCTGCCTCAAAATTGAAATGTAAATTATTTGGGTAATATAGCCCACGGCCCACCAACCCAAAGTTAGCCCTAAACCATATATATCAGCACAAAAGGTAAACTTTCAGGGTTAAATGGCCGAACAGTGGTAGTTATTTCGTTTACTTCTTCATGTTGCATAGATGCAAATTGAAAATAAAATAAAACAATATTAAAAATATCTCATTAAAAAACCACAGTGAAAACTGTACCAATCAGAGATGAAGGAGCAAAATTCAGGAGAGAACTGATCCGGAGGTGCAAAAGGTGCTGGCTGATCAACAACAGCTTCTAGAAGCTCATAGAAATTCCCACGGACTGGGTATGGAAACTGACCCGTTGCACATTCCAGCACAACCAGACCAAGACTCCATATGTCACTTATGTACCCATGTTTTTGTCCACTAATCCTCTCAGGCTGTTAAAATTAGCAATTCAAGGGTATATAGGATTTGTACAAGGAACTTAATGGGTAATATCTGGTACCTTGGTAAATCAGATTTATAGTAGTAACGAACTTTGTCAATAACAGTCCTCTTGTCTTTCTTTCCTAAAATTCGTAATATGGTTGTACACAAAAGGCCCATGATTGGTGCTAATTCTTTTACAAAAGATTTTCTGCTTTATTGAATACAGAAGACCATAACCATTAAGTAATTTTCTACCGTTTCTACTTTTTATGTTTTTGAGAGCAGAATTTATCACTGAAAATGACAAAAAAAAAAACTTTGCCAACAGTTCAGTCTATTTATTTTATTTTCTACCAATTCAGCCTTCACAATGATTGATTTTGCTCATCTGGGGTGCTGCGAATATATGTATGCTACATTGCCCGCAAATGCCAATGCTGGTTTTGTATTTAATAACAAAAAGGATAGGCACTTGCACCAACCTCGTATGCACCTATTGGCGACCTAGTAGGGAGCAACTCAACCTTTGCCAACAGTACCACAACTCATTCAATTAAATGTATTCCCAATCAATTTATTACCTTAAATCTCTATGTTAACATGGAATACTAATATGTTATAAAGGCATGTGCCATAAGCAAGGTTTGGCAATTAATGGTAAAAAGTGCTGCCATTCTGAAAATCTTTCATACACTACAGGCCTTTTGAAAATTTTTGCTATATTCAGGAGATGGTTCATCAAAGAAAATGTTATCGGAAAGGAAAAGCAGTCATGAACTTATAAACAGAGTTAAGAAGGATGTACATACAGCCATATAGTTATATGTCCCGATAAAGGTGTCTCTCTGGCCAGAAGAAGTTGCGATTATGGCACTAACACCAAAATCTGATATCTTGACCTCCCCTCTATGGTTTATTAGTATGTTTGATGGCTTTAAATCTCTGTGTATTATGTGCTTCTCATGGTGCAAGTAGATCAAACCTTTCAATACCTGCACAGTGCACATATATAAAAAAATTCAAAGACAATAAGAAACGTGCATGGGGAAGTAAACATTATATCATGCATGAAGTCCTTTCCTTTCCATTAAATGTTAAGGCCCTTTGTGTGGGTTTTTTTAACACTGTTATTTCACTTACAATGTGGTCATCACGAGAAGATTAAAAAGTAGTCCTCAAAGAAACAACTTATTTTCAATGAGCTAGCGCTAGGGCAATTATTTCAATTCTCTTTTAAGGAAGCAATTTTCAAAATTCATTCATTTAACTTATTTTCAATGTACTTCACAATTTTCTTTGAGTAGTGAACAGAATCCACTGAGCTACTAATTTTCATTTTATTTAAGATTGCTATCAACTCTGAACACTGGTCGTCCAGTTACTCATGAAAGCAAAATACAACTACAAAATAATCCTCAAATCATTCCACTAAAACAAGGGCCAAACCTCCTATCCTCAGTACAATTGAAAAAAAATCCAATAATTCCAAGCAATATCAGAATTTACTAAATAATACATTTAACAGAAAATTTATTAACCAAGAGGGAGAGATTAATCAAAGATTGGATTCGATCTATTAAAAGGAATCAAGGTATCAATGACTTGAAGTTCTCTTTAATGAATTCCAGTTTGGTATAGCCAATGGTAAATATAACAGAAAAATATCCCAATTTTTTGAATGGCACAATGACAGACATAATTTGTTCTCCAAGAAAAAAGAGACTAATCAAATATTAGGTTGGTATAGTCCATGTTGGACATAACAAAAAAAATGATCTCTCTACCAAGTGAAAGGCTCTCTTTACTAAGAGAAAAGATCTCATTGACTTCAAGCACTGTTTCAAATCTCTGTGTGATATTTTTTAGGTTTTACTGATGCGCATGAAATTCAACATTTTCCTTTTTTTCAATTTTCTTTGTGGTTGTACCAAATATTGACACTGGCCTGCTTACAGATCGCAGCAAGATATGGCTCGGGGATTGTCTTCACAATCTTCAAGAAATCAGCAAGGGACCCACCATCCATAAACTCCAGAACAATAGATATGACCCCATTGTCATAGAAACACTGGTAACACACCACCACATTGGGGCATTGGGTAGTCAACAGACTGATCTTTAGCTCCTGTGCGATTTGATTTCTTATACTTTCCTGTATGTTCAGCTGAATCACCTACAAATGTACAAAACCACAACCTTCTTACATGTTCATTATTGGATTGGATGTATACTTTAAATCCCATTCTGAGAGTATTTCTTTATTCTATCAGCTGTGTGAATGGGCCACTATGTAGAAGAACAATGATTTTTAATTAGGAGAAATAAACAGGAGCAAGGCTGGTAAGATCTAAGAACATGCTAGGATCTTCCATAGCTCATACATTAGTATTTTCACCGTCCAGTTAATTGTAGTATGCTTTAATTGACATATATAGTGTACTGCATAGTAAACTAAACTACTGGTCACCATCCAATTTATAGTTTTTGTTTGGTACATCCTTTGGCATTCAATTTCATTTCCAAAAGTAGAAAAAAAAAGAACAAACAGGAAATGGTTTTGGTGTACAAGTACCTTAAGAGCAAAAAATTGGCCTGTCCATTTGTGGCGTACCAATTGCACAATTCCGCCACTGCCCTGTCCAATTACTTTAATTGAATCTAGATCTGTGAGACTCAAATTATTGTCCAATGGCTTTACAACAGTAGGTGGGGCCTGCCAAAAATGCAAAATAAATATCATATATATCAATGTGCTGCATCTATTTGGTAGCCCTACTAGAAATTCACTGTATCACTTACAAGTTACAACCCTCCAATTACCCCACATAACTTTAACAACAGAACTAGGAAGTATCATGTGCAGCTTTAGTGTACCAAATTTTCAAATAACATAGAAGTATGATGTATAAAATATTACATAAACTTTAGAACTTATTAAGCCTACTACAATAAGCCAATTGGTACGGCATCAAAAGGTAAGCAGAGTCACACGGAGACCCAATTGAGTAGTAACATTAATAAGTTGCCTTACAATTAAGTAAAAAAAATGTTGATTTTGTTCGGTACCACTTTAATAAGAATTTAATTGACCTGTTTCTATTTATAGAAACAACACAAAAAAAGTCACTATTACCTCCCCTGCATCACTGTGGGAAACAATTCGAAGCCCATCTTTGTTCACCAGCAAATCCCCATCTTTGAATGTCCCACTGTGAGTTCTACATCCCAAAACAATTGAACAAGGATTCAACTTCATTACACAAGAAAACCTAGAAAACTATAATAAAAGTTTGAGAAGGGGTTGAGATTTACAGAAATTTCCCAATGGTTGTATCTTGTGTGGGGACAGAAAGAGTGGGGCCCGACCTGGCCAGATTCAACCCACGCTTCATCTTTCTCTGTTTATCTCTCTCAGACATTGCTAATTTGTTGAAAAATCGTTGCAAAATGTAAATTGTTCAAAGAGAAGAATACAATCTCAGCTTGAAACTTGGAGCAGGAAGAAGTGGTGGGTCTCCTGGCAATCCTAATCCGCTGTTGCGCTACAAAATTTGTAGCGCACTAAAGGACAAAATTTCAGGGATTGATTTAATCTTGATTTAATAAGTAGCCCCCAATTGTGTACCCATATAGTTCATGTTATTAGTTTATAGTTTGATGTTTTCTGTCTGGTTTTAGCAAAACCTCACCTCATCGTGTTTTCCCGTGATCTTCCCTCTCTTTAGGTACTGTACGGCAGGATGGTTCTTTTGGTTAAACTAAATCTTTCAAGAAATTTTTTTCATTCCATAAACTATTATCTTTAGTTATTTTATCATTTATACTTTTTATTTTCAGGTTTTTAAACAGTTTTAGTGCTTAGGTATAACCTCCCCTAATTGCCTTCCTAGAGAATTGAACTTAGAAAGCCATAAGATAATTAAGAAACAAACCTGGCTCTGATACCAAAGTATAGTGGAAGCGAACTGATCGACTTTGAAACTTCTGATTATAAGAAATACTGGCTTCAAAGATTGTAAGAGAAAATTTTTATTGATAGAGTAAGTTTACAAGAGAAGAAGTAAGACTTCAGAGTTTTTCTGTGTGTCTTGCAACTTCTGAATGACACTCTTTTATAGAGACTCGAGCTTGGTATCTCAATAATGCATCGGGTGCTCATTGGGCCCCATCGTCATGCAATTAATTGGATTACCACATACTTTTGTCTCCCACTCAAATAAAAAGATGCGCACTAACACACTTAGTGCGATCTGAAAATGAAATAAAGGAGAGCACTACCTCAGTGCTGTCCAAAAGCAAAATAAAGAAAACGCACTACTTCAATAATGCGCCTAAAGATGCACCAAGTGGCGCACTAAAACACACCAGTACATACTGGCACCATTATAAAGATGCCTTTTAGAAAAGAAAAGATGCCCACTAACAGACCAAACAGGTTGGCACCGAAAGTAAGCATATTATGCACTCTACCTAATAATAGATGCTCTGCTGGATTATTCGAAGCTTACTGTGAGCTTCAATCAACTTTTCGATATTATCGTTAACAGGTTCGAGGGCATCCCTTGCCCAATTATCCTTGCTAGCATTTTGTTCAAGTCTGACCTTTTGCAAATTACTCATGACTAGCAATTTTTCAAGCTCCGTAAGGGACTTTTGAATTTGGGTTTGATGTAATTCCATGAGCCTTGTTCTCATTCCTCCCTCCATATTTAAAGTCGGCCTTGAAAACAATAAATCACAAGTGATTGTCTCATAGTTTTCTATTTCTTCTGTCTGGCCACATGATGCTCCCCAGCGAACAGCGTTGTTAAGCGCTATCCTGGAATCTGGCCTGAGACTATAACGTGGAGATCCTTCATAGCTTCTAAAAATATGGGTTAAATATTCCAGCACCATTTCTGCAAAAATATAAACAAACTGAAACTATTAAACAAAAGACAGTTTTCCGTAGATTACTGTCAAAGATCAATGGTTTTCCGTAGATTACCATCAGACCTGAAAAAGAAAAACAAAATAATTAAACATTTATTTGGATTTTAAAGGGAAATCAGAGTAAGGAGCTAATTTTTAAAATTAGCTCATTCATCTGCTTGTTCAGGCTATCACTAAATCGGTCTGCTTCTTCGAATGCTCCTTCAAGATGTGCTAAGAATAGCTCTTGTTGTTCTTGTATCTCGCTGGTGACAGCCAATTTTGTTGTTAATCGGGAGAGTGCATCTGCTAAACTGTTTAGCTTACCATCTATATGCTCAAAGTTAATTTGCACTCCTGTCCCTGTTACATAATCAACAAAGTTTATCCATCTAACCCTTGATGGTTTATTTTGGGCTGACTTATTGAAAAAGGATATTATTGCTTGACAATCAGTCCTCAGCGTTATCTCCTGCTGATCAAGGTAGTGGATTTTTAGTGCCTTCAATGTTTCCATGCAAGCGTGTATTTCTGCATCAATGGTTGACTTGATCACCGGAAATTTACCGCTAGCATAGGCACAAATCTTTTCTATGGATCTAGGGTCATGTTTCTTTGGTTTCCATTTGCATATGCCACCCCATCCTTCCATGCATCCGTCTGTTTCAAGGATGATATAGCTCCCTGTTGGTGGAAGCTCCAGATCTGGCAAGTTTTGCACTTTTTCCTTGATTTTTCTGATTAGTTCATAATCAGACGGTTTAAGGCGCTTATCTCCATGAGGGCTGGTTTTTGTGTACAAGGGACCTAGAAGAGTCCCAAGTTTTGGAATGTAACTTCTGGCGTAATTGAGTATGCCTAACCATGCTCGGAGTCCGGCCTTTTCTTTCAGTTTCTCCTCATCAAAGGAGACGATCTTCTTTATGACATGGGGTTGGAGTTTCACCTTACTCCTTCCAATGATTGCTCCAAGGAATTCAATTTCTCTAACTGCTATCTTCATTTTTGTTGGAGAGAGTACGAGACCCCATTTTTCACAAATTTCTAGCATTTTTCTGAGGTGCTCAGCATGTTGTTGTTCATTCTCAGAAAATACTAGAATATCATCAATATACACCGCTATAAAATCTTCGGTACCAGCAAAACACTGATCCATCTTTCTTTGAAAAATAGCCGGTGCGTTCTTCAATCCAAATGGCATAACGAGCCATTCATATAGTCCACCGGGCACCACAAAAGCAGTCCATTCAATTGACTCAGGTGCCATTGCCACCTGATGAAATCCACTCTTGAGGTCGAATTTCGAGTAGATCTTACTGTGACCGACCTTTTTAAGGATAGTATTGATGCCAGGGAGGCTATACTGATCCTTATGGGTATTATCGTTGAGGGACCTATAGTTGAATACCATGCGCTCTTTGCCTTTAATTTCTTTGCCAGTGATTGGGTCAATGGTGGTTCCAGAATTGACCATTATAGCCATGGTTCTGTGCCTGCTTTTACTAGGCCTAATTACTCCCAGTTGTAATAACGCCTTTGTATGTTTTTCGAATTGTTCTTTCATTTGAGGCGTCACATGCTTTAGGGGTTTATCCTGAATCTGGAGATCAGGATTTATGATGTCGAGAGAGCACGTCACCTGATTTTTCGACCAGTGTTTCAGAGGGTTTTCTCCAATGAACCCCTGCTCTTTTAGTCTGTTGAGTAGTGGTCTGAATTTCTCCTTAAACTGCTGTGACTCTTGCTCTTGGTGGTATGCTACGGCCTCTCTTACTTCAATGTATTCCAAGCCCGTCAGGTCGAGCTCAGGAATTGCGACTTGTACCACCTCAGCATCTGTTGTGGTTGCAATTGTTGTGATATTTTTGTAAAAAGTCACGTTCTGGCCTTCGATTCGCAATCCACCTTGCATGGATCGGATAAAATTGCACCCGATCAGCATCTGAACTCCCTCCTTCTTCCCCATCGAAAAAGAATAGGTGAAGGGAATTCTGAACCTATTCGACTCAATCAGCATACTACCATTTTTGAGTTTTAGACTGGCTATCTGAGTCGAGTTTACCCCATTTATTTGTATAGGATAGGCACTTGGCTCCAATGCCTCTTGTGGGACAATTTCTTGGTTGACACAACAGACAGTCGCTCCTGTGTCAAGAATTGCTTGAACCTTGAATGGGTTGACTCCTGGAATTTCAAAGGTTATCTCCATGTTGTAGAGTCTGTTCAGAACCCTTTTTCCTCTTACAGGGTCTTGGACCACTGTATTGAATTGCTCAATTTCCTCGGTAGAGATGGTATTGGCAGAAGCTATTCGAAGAGCTCCCGTTGGATTTCTTGGTTCCATCTCTATTTCCTCATCTACCTCTTCATCTTCAAACCGTAGTTTGGTTTTTCCTTTATCCTTCTTCATTAATTCATCAAACTCGGCTTCGAGATCCTCTGTTCTGGCCTCAAACAGTTGTTGCTTGAGTTTTCCATTTTCCGCCAAGAGGTATTGAACATAAAACATCAGCTCATTGATTAGCTGATCCTTACTATCATAAGGTGCTATTGGCTGCACCTTAGTTCGTATTCGTCTGCCCAGCCTGAATCTGGAACACATAGGACATACTGTTAGGCGGCAGTTTTTACAGTATGCCCTTGTTGATTCAGTTGTCATTTCCTTACACATGGAACATTTTTCATGTCCCGTTGGAACTGAATCATTGTCCTGCCAATCATGGGGACAATCTTTTTGATCTTCAGGCAGTTGTATATAACTTCGCCAGCTCAATTGCTCTGCCTGCATCATAAATGATTGCTCGCCGAATGGTAAATCATTGATTACGGCTGAAGCAACATTTCCAACTTCTCCTTCAGATAATGAGCATATTGCGTCACTATCAGGTTCATTGAGATCAACTGAGAGGACATCCCAGCTATCTGACAGTTCCATATTTTCAATAATGGCTGCCCTGGCAATGTTTCCTGTTTTGCGGTTACACTCTCGCGCAAAATGCCCTTCTTCTCCACAAATGAAACACTTGCATTTGCGGACCTTGTCAGCATGTTTTCTCTTGAAAACACGCACATGAGATTCGTGGGGTTTGCCTTTGTAAGTTTTGGACTTGCGAAGTCCATACTTCTTTCTTTCACCATAGTAGCCTGGTAATGGGATTTTGCTGCAAAAGGAGAGATCTTTCAAGCTCCTTTGGAGTGCAGCTTGTTTGCATCTTTCAGCCAGGTACTGGTATGAGAAATTTATTCTTGGCATAACGCCTATCGCTGCTCCAGGGTATTTGTCCAAAAATGCCTTTTCTAGTTCTTTTCCGATTAGAGGTGGCATTTTTCTGAAGAATTTTTCCGAGAGTTCTGAGGAAATGTACATCCTCCCGGATTTTGCTGCAAGGATCTTGTAATCATTCATGTAATTGAACAGATCCTTAACATGGTTGCATGACAAGCGCTCAAGGTCTTGGTAAGCGCGTGTCTGTTCTTCAGTAGACCCTTGGTATGGATCCTCTAGCAGTATCATCCTTCGAATGCAGGAGATTACGTTTTGGGGATCATCTGCAACTGCTATTAATTCTTCATATTCATGGGGGTACGCCATTCTCCATTGGATAAACATCTTTTTCTCTACATCCCCTAGGAGATTTTCAATGAAAATCACCTTACTCTTGTTATCCGTCCAGTTGCGGTCATTAACCACATTGAGAGTAATTGATTCCCATCGAGAAATTACATCACCGTATTGCCCAATATCTTCTGGTAATACCAGAATTGCACCTTTGTCACTTTGAGCATCTGGAAGGTTGAACCTCCCGCTATGCTGTTGTGCATAACCTCCTTTGAGTCTGCCAACATGATCTCTGATTTCATGTATTGTTGGCATCGGTGTTTGCCGTGATGTGCTTGCTGGTGGATAGCTAACAGGACCCATTACTGGTTCCGTTGGCCTTCTCTGAGTGAGTGAGCTCTCAGCTGTTGAAAAAGCTGATTCCATCATTTTTGTGAAAGCCTTCATCTTAGGATATTCTAGTTCTGTTTCTTCTGCCGCGTATGCAAAGTGCGACAGTTTGTCTTTATCACCTTCAGAGGCGAATGGATTGAGCCATTCTTCCTCTGATTCTTCATCTTTATCCCAGATTGGACAATAATCTAGCATCGGCCCTTCTCTAGACAGAGATGCTAGTAGTTGGATTGATTCCAACTCTTCCAAGGTTTCTGGCTCTTCAATTGTCACCATCAGAGCCATTTCTCCATCTAGTTCTTCTTCATCATTAGACCCAACAACTGCTGGTTCTGCTGGTGCGGTTGCTGTATATCCACCAAATCTAATGGCTAGGGAGCCATCAGTTCTTGATCTGACTCGAATTGTTTGTGGGTGTTGTACTTCTGGAATTGCTGGTGGTCTGATTATCCATCGTTGGCCTCTCAATTCCTCGGTTGACCTAGGTTGTCCCGGTATAGCCCTTATGCCTCTGCTTGCTAGGTGTTCTGTTACACCTTGGACATTGTACCGAAAGTTGGTGTGGCTGGTGTTTGATAATCTCCCTATTAAAGATCGAGAGATTAAGAGGTTGCTTTCTCCACCTCGCCATGATTCATACCCATGAGTTTGTACAACCAATTGGATATGATTGTAAAAATCATGAATACTAACCATCATGTCAGGAACTGCGTATGCCAGTTGTGTGTTGTCTGTTAAGTCCATTTCCATGGAACTTATCAGTGAGGTATCATTACCCCATCTTGTGTCTCTTAAAACAACTAGAGCATTTACCCCTGCACTTCTTCTGTGCAGAGCGTATAACCTGACCATTACAACACCTATGTGTAAGTGCTGTAATCCTTCTTCGACGAGCCTGTTGTAGCTTTCCTGAGAGATAAAAGGGATTTCCCTTTGATCTCCAACCACCAAAATTCTTTCATCGGAATAATGTTGGTATACCCGATGATTTCTTTCGCTCCATCCAGCTTGGTATAGTGTTTCTGCTGGAACTTGTTGTGCTCTGCGAAACTGTGAGACGCTTAGTTCCGCATCAGGACTTAGTTGAGATTCTAGTGTCCTTCGATATTGCCTACGCCTTGGCAATCTTCTTTGTGCCTCATACCGTAACCGGCTTCCGAGTCTGTAATCCCGGATTTGATCTTCAACGGTTGGTATTTGGTTTTCGTGGCCTGATACAGATGGTCTACCCACTGTTTCCGTTTGAGTACGACTCATTGTATCTTTTTCTTCTCTTCTTCGTATATTTTCTTTGGGTCACGATATACGAAAAATTTGCCCGTTATGGTTGGCCGTTTTGAGGTTGTTGGCGGTCCGAGACTCAAGTTCTTGAGTTGATTTTGGATTTGTTCTAGGGCCTCGGATGTGTCAGACCCTTCAGGCGCTTTTGTCCTTCTGAGGTCTCTTATTTGATCCTTGCAATCTTCAAGTTCTTCCTTGATTTTAACAAGCAGCTGGATGATAGTGTTGTTCTGCTTGATAATTGTTGAGGTGCCCTTTTGTGTTGCTTCAGATGGTTTAACGAAACCAAGGGCTGGCTCTTCTAATGATTCTGTTGCTCGCAGGGCTTCTCTGTATACTGAACTTTCAGCAGTGAGACGCCAGTCGCTCATAAATAAAATTAATTTTATTAGTATCAAGATTTATCCTTAATTTCTAAATGACTTTTTATCTCAAATATTTCTAGGTCGGCTTTTAGGTTTGATTATACCTTTTATGAATATGTTATCCTGAAATTTAAGTGTAAATCAAGATTATTCATCTAAACTTTTCTGGGTGCAATATGGGTTTCCTTTAATTTTTCTTCCACACTACAATTTGTCTTCATGTGCGCTACACCATTGTGTTGCGCGACACATGAATTGAGTTTGTCTCCTGGTGAAGGGATGAGAATCATGAGAGAGAAATCAGTGCCCTCAATATCTCTCTTCTTTTCTTTTTTAAATTTCAACGGGATTTCTTCTCAACCTACCCTCCTACATTTTATATTTCTTTCCAGGCCCTTCTAGTTTAGCTTTTGAACGTTGTACACGTGTGATTGTGTGATAAGTGTGAATCATGATTTTCTTTTATCTTGATCCATCCTATTTTCTCAAACAAATACTTTAGACATTGCCTGTGTAGAATTGGATTAGAATTTACTTCTTTTCGCCATGGGTTTTAGTCAGTGCCTGTTTCTAGAATTCCTTTTAAGATAACATAGGAAAATTCAACACAGATTTACCTATGAAAAGTATAGGCAAATTGAAGACAGTAGCAATTTGATTTACCTTTTATAAGTAAAATTATTGAGATAGTTTTTGTAACATAAAGAGGTCGTTTATTAAATGTGGTGTAGTTTGAAAAATTATTTGGATATTCAATCAAATTTCTTCTTAAATTATAATCAAAATGATTTTTTTCACTTTAATAATTATTTGATTATTTGTTCGTGTTGCCAACTACGTTGTCGCTCATATAATATATTTCTGTATTATTTGTTTAGATTAAGATGAAATAAAAAAATTATAATATAAGATGCATTATCTTTATAACTATTAGATGAAGAACTAATTTTCATTACTATTTTATTTTTGTTAGGACATTTGGGAAAAGCTTACTAGTTTTTTTTTTGGATAATTTTTTCTGTGCCACCCAAAATTTGTGAAATCTAGCAATTGCCATCCGAAAGATAAACCTTTTGTTTTTGCCACCCAAAAATGTGGTCACCCTTATGATTTTGCCACTTTGAGTAAAATTTTCTGCTATGTTCACCCAAAACTGTGTACCCAGTTTATTAATTAATCTTCCTTTACTTTGCCAATTTTAAGTTTATTTACTTTGGTTATAACCTCACATCATCGTGTTTACCCGCGATCTTCCCATTTTTCCTAGGTACTGTACGGCAGGATGATTCTTTTGGTTTCTTAAAATTTCACTTTTAACTGACGTTTTCTGGTTGATTAATTTAAACAATTTTATTAGTTTGGTATAATCTCCCCCTAGGTGCCTACCCAGAATAATTAGAAAATTAGAAAGCCATAATATTAAGAATACAAACCTCGCTCTGATACCAGAATAGAATAATAGCGATTGGATCGACTTTGAAACTTCTGATTACTAATGAATACTGGTTCCAAAGTTTTGAGAGGAAAATGAGGAAATTTTATTGATATCTGGCAAATGATACAAGAGAAGAGGAGATGATTACTAAGTTGGGTGATGCCCTCTTAGTGAAACATCCTACTGCTTATAGAAGGAACGCTACCGGTTGGTGAGCTTGATAATGTTAGGAAATCGCTCAATTTTAATTTTGTGACTAATTATTAACTAATTAATCCAATTAAAACACAAAGAGCAAGAGGATCTAGTACATAGTCATTTCGACACAAAGAGAAAGGGGTGGATGATTGTACCTCCCGCGAAATTGTATTCGCGGGGCTCGACCAAAGCATGGGAATCGATGGCGTGCCTTCTCCACCGTCTCCACCACGTCTAGTAGCCGCCCTCGAGTCCACCAAGGAGGATTAATCACGTTCTACAAGGTACGTACTAGCATACCCAAAGAACAAGTCTAATCCCTATGGTTTTCTCTCTTGCATCAATCAACAACCTTGATTTAGTGGAGAGAAAATAGCTCAACACATGAGCAAAAGAGAGAAGGAGAGGGTGAAAGTGGCGGCCTCCATGGGAGGAATGAGAGGAGAGAGAAAAGCTAGGTGGAGGCTCTCATAAGTGGTCCTTATATAGAGCACAAAACCTAATTGACCTCTTGCATAATTACAACTATGCCATCCCACCTACCACCATATTGGGCAGCCACGAAATGGGCCTTTATGGGCCATTTAATCTCTTCATTTGGACCATTAATTCATATAATTAAGGTCTCTCAAGTTTGCTCTTTAATTGGGCTATATATTTGCTATTTGAATAACGGCCCAATTAATCAATATAACCATTTATATTGATAAGTGTTGAACTAAATTAATTATTAACTCATTAATAATTATTTTAGGATTAGTTAATGCATTAATTTATTTCTATATGATCCATTGACTTAATTAATTATAACGGTTCGCAACGGTATATAATTAATTAATCAATCTTATCATATTTCCACAGAACCTACTGCTGTGAATAAATAAATAATGCACTGTGTGATTAATGCCCTATTTGTGTGACCCTTTGAAGATTTATGCTATGTTGGCCATGGAATTAAATCGTTATTTAATTCCAATAATCATAAGCGGTATCTAGCAACACGTTATGACTCCCAATTCGCATAAATAGTGTACTGCTACAATATTTCAATCCTGCATAAGAGAATAAATATGTTTCTCTATTTTGATTCTTATGTCACACGATATCATCGTATAATCCAAGATAGGAATGTGTCATTCTTGCAGATTATACGTTTCTTGATCTAGAGTTGATCGCTTAGTTGCGCGCATACGATCCAACTCCATCAAGGGGCCCAAACAGATATCGTCGCTCACTAAGTGAATTAATGAGGGACATACGGTTTTCTTGATGATTAGCTTTTCCCCGCACAATTCAAGAGAACATAAATAAAGTCCGTATAGCAGCCCTTATCGGGAATCAGCGGTAGACAATATTTATTGAACCTATCCTCATGTGGAAAAGATAAACATCTCAAACTTAGAACCAAAATCATAACGAAATAAACAATGACACTTAACACAATCCATATGTTTATTTCATTGGGTCAAGTCCTGTACTATGTTCCATAACATATACATATGCAATTAAGTTGGTAACTCTTTACCTATGATTAGTAGAACTTAATCATCACTTAACTTGCATACTAATCTTATATGATAATTAATGTTCTTTTGTTAATTATCAAGATTATGGACCGTTTAGATTTATTATTGTCATTCTAAAGAATGATCCACAGAGATCTACAATTCAGATCCTCAACCTGAATAATCTGTCAATAATAAACCTAGGAACAGATGATAATATATCATCCATAACATAAACTAATAATTAAGTCATTAAATTATTGACTTCTAGGACATAACTCTAACAGATAATTGAATGCGGGTGCGCATATGGGCCCCATCGTCCATTTCAATTATTCGTCTACCACAGTTGGTATGTCCTTAGCAAACTAGTGGACATCTTTAGTACAATAATTGCCAAAAAGAAATAAAAACAAACCACTCATTTCGTGCCAACCCATGTGACAGTGAATAAAGAAAAAGAAAAGATGCGCACTACCGTAGTGGCACCGAAAGCAAACACAATAATGTGATTCCCTTATAATGGTGGGACTCACTAATAATAATGGCCTTGCTGGATCGATCGCATCTTTTGGTGAATTGCTAACAGCTCATCAATGTTATGATTAACTGGTCCTAGTGCAGTACTAGCCCAGTTGTCCTTGGATGCCTTCTGCTCTAGGCGAATCTTTTGCAAATAATTCAAGACCATGAGCCTTTCGACTTCATCGATGGTCCTTTGTATTTGCTCCTTATGAATTTCCTCAAGCCTAAGTAGCATGGTTCCTTCCCACTGAAAAGACCGTGGGTAAATTGTTAGTAGGTCACCAGTTATTATTTCATAATCCCGAAGAGAGTCTAACTCTTTTTCTGAGGTTGCCCATCTTTCGGCTTGCTGAAATGCTTGCCGGCTTCCTGGTCTGAACCCGGTTGTTGAACTTCCTTCATGGATTCTCATGAGGTTCCTCAGATGATCAAGCACCATTTTTCTGAAAAAGAAATAAAATTCACACAGAATAAAAATTATAAGAAAACTAAAAATGTCAGTAGCTTTCCGTAGATTACTACCAGACAGTTCCTAAGATACAGGGTATAGTGGGTTTTTCCAGCGGTCCACCATGCCCGCTTATCGCCTTGCTCTAGAGGTTTTGAAAGAAAAATTTTTCATCTAGCATATTATCAATATGCCCGATAATTGTTGTCAGATGCTTGATTATCTCCTCAGGAGCTCTTTTTGTTTCTTCGAGCACCTTTTCTAAATCGGCCAATTGTTCATCAGCGAAATAGCAATTTTCAGTTTTCACCATATTTGCTGTTAATCGTAATAACGAATCAGCTAGCACATTCATTTTGCCATCAATGTGCTCGAAATTTACTTGCACTCCTGTTCCTGTAACAAAGTCAACAAAATTAATCCATCGGACTCTTGAAGGTTTGTTTTGTGCTGACTTGTTATAGAAACTAATTATGGCCTGGCAATCAGTTCTGAGAGTGATCTCCTTTTGATCTAGGTAGTGAATCTTGAGTGCCTTCATTGTTTCCATGCAAGCATAGATTTCTGCATCTATTGTGGATTTAATCACTGGGAATTTCCCGCTTGCATACGCACAAACTTTCTCCGTGTTTCGGGGGTCATGCTTTGCTTTCTTCCATTTGCATACTCCACCCCATCCTTCCATACATCCGTCTGTTTCAAGGATGATGTAGGATCCTTCCGGAGGTAGCTCGAGATCTGGGAGCTGCTGCACCGCTTGTTTGACCTTTCTGATGATCTCATAGTCTGAGCTTTTGAGCCTTTTGTCACCGTGTTCACTTGTTTTTGAGTATAATGGCCCAAGTAATGTCCCCAATTTTGGTATGTATGATCTGGCGTAGTTGAGAATGCCAAGCCATGATCTCATACCAGCCTTCTCCTTTAATTTTTCTTCATCGAAAGAAATGATCTTCTTGATTATGTGAGGCTGAAGTTTGATTTTTCTGTTTCCAATAACTGCACCCAGAAATTCGATTTCCTGTACAGCTATTTTCATTTTTGTTGGGGAGAGTACAAGCCCCCATTTTTCACAAATTGTCAGCATAGCCTCCAAGTGTTTGGCATGCTGTTCTTCATCTTCAGAAAACACCAATATATCATCGATGTAGACTGCTATGAAGTTTTCCGTTCCCCGGAAGCAGCCGTCCATCTTTCTTTGAAAAATTGCTGGTGCATTTTTCAACCCGAATGGCATAACTAGCCATTCATACAAGCCATTTGGAACGACAAAAGCCGTCCACTCAACCGATTCAGGATCCATTGCCACCTGATGGAACCCACTTTTTAAGTCGAATTTCGAGTAAATTCGACTATTGCCGACTTTCTTAAGGATGGTATTAATTCCTGGCAAGCTGTATTGGTCTTTGTGGGTATTATCATTGAGGGTGCGGTAATTAAATACCATACGCTCCTTGCCTTTGATTTCAGCACCAGTCTTTGGATCTATTGATGTACCTGAGTTTACCATCATTGCCATGGTTCTGTGTCGGCTCTTACTGGGTCGTATCACTCCAATCTTGAGTAGCGCCTGAACATGCTTGTCAAATTGCTCTTTCATTGCTGGTGTGACATATTTCAGGGGCTTGTCTTGGATTGTGATATCCGGGTTGATAATGTTTAACTTGCACTTAACCCGATTCTTTTCCCAGTGTTGGAGAGGATTTTCTCCAATATACCCTTGTTCTTTTAATCTCTCCAAAAGGGGTCTGAACCTTTCCTTGAATTTCTGTGATTCTTCACCACAAGAGTATGCAGTGATTCTCTGAATCTCAAAATATTCTAGCTCAGACAGTTGTAGTTCTTCGATTGCTGCTGAAGCTGCTACCCCAGCGTCGACTTTTGTCGCGATTGTTGTAACATTTTTGTAAAATGTTACCATTTGGCCCTCAATCCTAAGCCCTCCTTGCATGGCTCGGATGAAATTGCAACCAATCAGCATTTGGATCCCATCCCTTTGCTCCATTGGGAATGCGTAAGTGAAAGGGATACGAAAACGATTTTCCTCAATAGCCATTATTCCGCTTTTGAGTTTTTGGTTGGCTATTTGAGAAGAGTTAACCCCGTTGATTTGAATGGGGTACGCACTTGGCTCCAAAGCTTCTTTTGGAACTGCATTCTGGTCTATGCAGCAAACTGTTGCGCCAGTATCCAAGATTGCTTGGATTTTGAACTTCTCAACCCCTGGTATTTCCATTGTCAGCTCAATATTATAGAGTCTGTTTAAGACTCTTTTCCCTTTTTCTTGGATCCGGAACTTAGGTAGTAATGTATTCGTTTCTATCTGTCAGCATCTTGATTACTACTCCATTTTGTTTCTGGATATAGTTTTCGATTGCTTCGTCATCCGAATCTACTCCTTCAAGAATTGGCTTTTCCGGGGCTTTTCCTTTTGTTGGATGTCGCATTTCGTCCCGATCCTTTCCCATCTCCAATTCTTCAATTCTTTCCTTTAGCCTTTGATTTTCTGCTAAAAGGAAATTTGTATACCCCATCAGCTCATTTATTAGGGTATCTTTGTTGTCATACTGGGGATTTGATTTTTGTATTGTTAGCCTTCTTTCCAGGTTGAATCTTGAACACATCGGGCAGACAGTCAGATGACATATACTGCAATGTGCTCTCATCCTTGGATTAGTCTGTTCTTTGCAGAGCAGACACTTCATGAATTCTTGCGCCGCTGGACTGTTATCCTCCCATTGATGCGCGCAGTTTTGGATTTCTTGAGGCACCCAGATCACTACCCGCCATGAGATTTCTTCAATTGTTATCATCATTGCGGTTTCGTATGGTACCTCATTTATACCAGCCATTAAAGAATGACCAGTACTTCCTTCCCCTTCAAAAAATGAACAGATTGCATCACTATCTGGTTCATTTTGATCTACCGAGAGCACATCCCAGTCGTCATCTAGATCTAGATTTTCGACTATGGCTGCTCTTGCAATGTTGCCCTTTTGTCTTGCGCAGTTACGGGCAAAATGTCCTTCTTCTCCATATATAAAGCACTTGCATTTTCTTACTTTATCTGCATGCTTCCTTTTGAATACTCTGATGTGCGTATCATGTGGTTTTCCTCGGTATGTCTTTGCCTTTCTAAGACCATACTTCTTGTTCTTTTGATAATAACCTGGCACTGGTATGCGGCTACAGAATGAGAGATCTTTGAGGCTTCTTTGGAGTGCAACTCTCTTACATTGCTCTGCCAGGTACTGGTAGGTGAAATGTATTCTTGGAATAACCCCTACAGTATTGCCTGGGTATTTCTCAGTGAATGCCTTCTCAATTTCTCCACCAATGATCGGAAGCATTTTTCTGAAAAATTTTGTTGAGAGTTCAGGAGATATGTACATTCTTCCTGATTTTGCCGCTAAGATCTTATAATCGTTTATATAGTCGAAAAGATCTTTCACATTGTGGCATGAAAGTCTCTCCAGGTCGTTGTACGCTCGATCTTGCTCTTCAGTGGACCCGGTTGTTGGGTCCTCCAACAGGAACATTCGTCTGATTTGTGATATTACATTTTGCGGATCATCGGCGATGTTCACTAGTTCTTCATATTCAGTGGGGAATGCCATTCTCCACTGAATCCAGGTCTTTTTCTCCGTTTCACCTAGGAGATTTTCGATGTAGTTGACCTTTGATTTGTTATCTGCCCAGTTTTTCTCATTTATCAGGTTGAGCGTGATTGATTTCCATCGGGAGATGACTTCTGAGTACAACCCAATATCTTCTGGTAAAACCAGGATTGCGCCTTGACTGGCTTGGGCTGTTGGCAGATTAAAACTTTCGTTCATTTGCCTTGCATAACCGCCGCGGATATTGCCTAACCGTGCTTTTATCTCCGGAATTTGGAGATTCTGGGGTTGTCTTGAACCAGGTGGGTACATGGCTGGTCCCATGATTGGTTCAGGTGGTATCCTTGTGAGTGAAGATTCTGCGGTTGAGAGTACCGTCTCCACTTTCTTTTTGAGATTTTTGAATTGTGGGTATTCCATCTCTTCTACCATATAAACCGTCTTGAATAGATCCTCGTCCCACTTTGTTTTGGAATTTGGGGAACTAGCATCTTCCCCACCACCTTTCGCTAGAAGACTTAGCAAGTCTTCACCTCGGTTTGCCGGTGCATCCAATTGAGATAGGAATTGCACCGTAGAGAGTGTCTCATCTTCATCTGACTCATCCCATTGACAAGTCATCATGAGGGCTTGTTCCTCAAACCACTCACTTTCGGCATCAATGGTTTCTAACCAATTAAACTATGTAAATGTCATTTGTACGAGTTCATCTTCGCTATCTTGCTGCTCAATAGCAAACCATTGATACGGGTTTATTGGTTCCAGCATTTCAACTGTTGGTTCAGTTTGTTCAGCCTTTAGTATTGCCAAGAACCATTTCCCTAATAAGGAACCATCATCTTGCTCAGTCCCATCATCTTCACCGAATTCCTCAGGATCTGAATAGATTTCGGGGAATTCTGGGTCATCTTCGTATGGCCAATCATCATCTATTGTGAGTAGATTGATAAATTCTTGTTCAAGTTCTTCCTCATCATTTTCTCCATGAATAGCTTCTTGTTCGGAGGTTGTTGTTGCATACCCCGAAAAACTGACAGATAATGAGCCGTCTGTCCTTGCTCGAATTCGTGCTGCTTGGGGATTCTGAACTTGTGAGATGACAGCTGGTCTCACAAGCCACTGCCTTCCACGGAGTTCTGTGGTTGTACGTTGCGAGCCAGGGATGGCCCGAACTCCTCGACTTGCCAGGTGGTCCGCCACGTTTTGAACATTGTATCTGAAATTTGTGTGGCTTGTATTGGATAGTCGCCCAATTAGAGACCTTGAGAGTAAAAGATTACTCTCTCCACCTTGCCATCCTTCATACCCGTGAGTTTGAATCACTAGTTGAATGTGATCTCTGAAGTCACGGATACTTAGAGTCATATCTGGGGTAGTATATGCCAACTGCGTCCCAGATGTGAGATCCATCTCCATAGAGCTGATGACGGCTTTATCATCTCGCCATCTAGTATCTCTGATTAGCACTAGTGCATTCACACCTGCACTTCGCCTGTGCAATGTGTACAATCGAACCATAATTAGTCCGATATGCAGATGTTGGAGCCCTTCTTGCAAAAGTCTGTTAAAACTTTCTTCAGAGATGAACGGTAGCTCCACTTGCTGGCCATCTGTGACCAACGTTCTTTCATCCGAGTAATGTTGATATACTCGGTGCCTGCTCTCTGACCATCCAGCTTGGTACAGAGTTTCTACTGGGACTTGCTGTGCTCGTCTGTATTGGGAGATGTTGAGCTCAGCATCAGGATTCATTTGTGACTCAAGGCTTCACTGGTACCGTCGAGATTGACCAGGGAGCCTCCTTTGAGCCTCAAATCTAAGTCTGGATCCAAGGCGATAGCCACGGATCTGATCTTCAACAGTAGGGGTTTGATTTGTGTCTCTTTCTGAAACTGATGGTCTTGCTGCCTCTGTTGTTGTTTGTGTTCTGCTCATGCTGCCTTCTTTTTCTCAGCTTCAAATATTTCTTTTGGGTTTTTGAACACAAAAAGTTTGCCTTTCGGTTTTGGTACTACCGGCTTACTGGGCTCTCCTAAGCTCAGCTTCTGAAGTTGTTGCTGGATCTGGTCTAAGGAGTCAGTCAGGTCGTCAGGTTGAGTGCCTTCTTTCCCTTTCACAGCCTCGAGCCTTTTGACTGCTACCTTCAGATCCTCGATTTGTTCAGTCAATTTAAGCAACAATTGTATGATTGTGTTATTTTGCTTAAATTGGACTTCTGTTGTCCTCCCGGTTATGTCCTGTGGCTTGACAAAACCGACCGCCGGTGAATGGATTGATTCGGTTGCTCTGAGTGCTTCTCTGTAAATTGTGCTGTTCGCGCTGAGGCGCCAATCGCTCCTAGGGAAAATAAAAAAATTTTTATAAGGATTTTTAGAATTTCTACTGGTTTATTCTTAAATGACTTTTATTTCAAAAATATTCTAGGTCGGGCTTTTCAGGTTTGATTATACCATCTGGTTTTTCTTGGGGACACTTTTTGGAGTTCATGTAGCACTTTTATATGGTCATAGTGGCATTTATAAAAGAATTAACTTTTGAGTGGCATTTTCACAATTTCCTTCTTTTGGAGTGGCATAAAAATAATTTCTCCTTTCTTTTTTGATCCGTTGACTTGTGCTCAGTCTTCAACTTTTCTTTGTGGGTTTGGGACTTTGAGCCGACTTGCAGAGGTCTTTACAGTTCCTAGACCCGGTGTTGATGAGCCAAGACATGTACAGTGGATCCACTATAACTAAGATGCAGTGCATTTGTATATTCGGCCGACTAACCAAGACGGGGACTTGTACAAGTATCTCAAAACGCCAAAAAGGTGCTTTATTGATAAGGATTTGTTACATTTACATACTTATCATTCAAAAAAAAAAAAAAAACATTTACATACTTATAAGTTATAAATGAACCCGGTGAACAAGCAAAATGACGATGTTCCCTGATTTGTGGGCCCTTTTATATTTTTCTCTCTGTACAGACTACGATACTATACCAAACAAACGCACGGAAGCGTTCTTCACTGGAATGGCCCCACATGAAAAGCGACTATTTGCGGAAAGAACCACGGTAAACTTTGAATTTTCTTGCGCTTTTCTTTGACAAATTTTAAATTTCAAATTTGTGGTCCGTAATTTAGAAAAATGCGAAGCAAATTTGTCAGCATTTTTGTCGTTGACATTAAGAGAAGAATTAAACGTGCACAATCAGAAATTTTATTTTTTTTAAGAATTGTGAGTCACCCAACATAAATTTTGAAGACCTTATTTTGTCAAGGTAAAGATATGTTGTGACTTGTGACTCTTGGAAAAAAAAAAAAGATTCTGTTTGTTTATTCGTAGACTCGTCTCTCTGTATATAAGACACAGAAAATGACCCTTCTATCACAAACTTAAACTAGGGTCTAGGAAATCAATTCAATACCGTTTGGATATAGGAAGAAGGCCTAAATTTATTATAAACAATTCAAATTCTTTACAAAGTTATACACTTCCTAATACTTCTTCCCACTTCTTCCTTTTTTCCCACATCTATCCAAACAGAATACTCTTTGGGGTTGTTTGGATTCTCCAAGGAATTTGGAGAATTTCATCTTCCTACCTACCATAAATTTATTATAAACAATCCAAACTCTTCACAAAGTTACACACTTCCCAATAAATTTATTCCTAAGAATTGTAACTTCTCCAAATTCCCCAAATTCCTAAGCGATCATATATATACTCAGCAGTACGCACACACGAACAATAGGGAAGCACATCAATAAAAAAAGTTCATGGAGTTACGTACAAGAAACTACTTAAATTTACTATCCTTTAATTCAATTAAATGTCTTCTAACTACTTTGTTTTAAAGCCTTTACTGATAGTTTTAATCACCTCAGAAATATGCAATTAATATACAATTATAAATTGTTGTCTAAAAAACTCCTGCACATATAAAAGCTGTGAAGTTTCATTGTGTTGAATTGACGTTGTTGAGCTTATTAACAATACATGCATGCGCTCACTTTTTAAAATTAAAACTCTGATATTTAAAATGAAAAAGAGTTTCTTGTTCCAAAAACGACACAAAAAGATTATTAAAAGATGGGAGTATTTTTCTTACATATAAGATAAGGTTTTAAGAGTGACTCTCAATTTTTTATTATAATTTAAGTCATGTCACTTAATTAATGAAAGATTAACTGAGGATCGATGCATGCATGCGTCCGTGCTATAAAAAGAAACACTTCATCCATAAAATAAATACCAATTATAGTTAAAAGAGGAAAAAAAAAAAGGAAAAAGAACGAGAGAGAGATTGCGAATTTGAGATGGTCAGCAAATCGAGCAGCAGAAGCATTGGAACAGTGCAGGTTTTGCTAGTTGCATTGTTGGTGCTGTCAGGGGCAGAGCTGCAAGCAGTGCATGGATTTCGATTTCGTTTCGGATTATGGATTTTTAGAATTCCGAAAATTCACTGGCCGGATTGGATAACTTGCCTCCCACAATGCTTATTTGGACACACATGCTTCGGTGATGCCTTCAAGTTGTGTATGAATCCAGATACAGAAGAAGTTGCGCGTGGACAAAGCCCGGAGTTCTGTAATGTGGTTGCCAGCAAATACTGCGACTTAGATTTTATTCCTGTGGAAGGCTATGAAATACCTCCAGGTATCCAAGAGGCCACCGTGCAGCAGTACAACCCCTACTGATTTTCATCATTGCTGTCATACACTTATTCCTAATTTTATCTCAGATTGTTGATTCAAGTATGTAATCAGCTTGCTCTTCCATGTCCACCCAAATAATAATAATATGTAATCATATATATATCTTAGCTTAATTAATTGTTGATGGTAATGTGATGACCAACTGCGCGCATAGCATAGAGCAAGCATTCCAAAGTGAGCCATCTACCTAAATTAACTTTTTTTTAGAGTATATATATATATATGTATTAGCGATGAAGCTAGTAAAGTCTCCTATCACTGTGTACTGTGTTCTATGTTTATTTATGAGAAAATCGTTTCTTGCCTGACCAAACATAATTCTTTTTCATCACAAACATGTTGCTATTCAAATTAGTCCAAATCTAATAAGTTATATTGAAAGAATGACATATTCAAAAATTTTCAATTTGAACAATACTATTTAAGATATTAATATAAATTGCAATATCATAAAAGATGAATGAACGTGAGACCAGTGGTGGATCCAAGAAAAATTTTAGTCCAGGCACAATTATAATATGATAAAATTGAAAATCGAAAATATACATATATAATTCTAGGCCTATTTTAAACATATATAATTCTATTATTACAAAATACATTATTTTTTTCCATAAATTATTCCTTGTTTATTTTTTTATATCTCTACCTTTAACTAGGCCTAATTTTTTGTCTCTTGACTGTACTTTTGAATGGACTTCAGTACAATGAATCTTCCATATCTGATCAGACGTTATAAACAATTAGCTAGCTGTCTTTTAATTAATCTTTTGAAGAGACTTATAAAGTTATAATACATTTTGCAAGGACATCATAAATTGATTGCACATTTCGTTTGAAAACTTATAAAGGTCTGAATTAGTTTTCTTTTGCACGTATAAAGGAAAAGAACTCGATTCGTTTTCTCTTTGTTAAGACGAGTGATAAAAATAGAAATGTGCCTAGGGGCTTAGTAACAAATAATAAAAAAAAAGAGAGAAATGATCATTTCAAAGTAATGCTATGGGCTGACTCTCTCTTATATATCCGCCTTCTACCGTATTAATGCTCAAGATATGGAGAAGTTCAGATTCATATCTACAAAATAAATAAATAAAGATATAATCAAGATTAAATAATTATGCAAGAATAAATAGGTGTGATATATTAGTATAATTATGTAATGGTGCCTGTCCATATGTAATAATTGTTGATGTTGAAATGCTTTTAATGTGTTTGTAATACAGTTGTAATGTTGTATAGATGCCATCTATAATTTTGTAGATGAAGGATTCCTTTGCAAGAAATCATGGAAACATCAACAGCTACTCAAGCACCTACATGTCTACCAGTTTTTTTTTTTTTTTTTTTTTTGAAGGTGGGGAGACAACGACTCGCCCACAAATTCATTGAACGAAAAGTTTTCGTACAAGAAAAAAGAAAAAAGAAAAAAGAAAGAAAGCTAATAACTGTACAGAAAGTCTAGATACAGCAATCTACAAACAACCTAAGAGTATTAACAACTAGCTATCCATGTCTTAATATCATGGATCGTCTTGCGTATAGTACCCCGTATATCTGTGCCTAGTCTACCAGTTTGTTTTACAGCTGGCAAAACATAAAGTGGTAGTGAAATTTCAATTGCGACTAAGTTAAGAATATAAGGTGCCTTAATAAATTTTTCTGTTTCTATAATGAATGAGGTGGTTACTGGCCACTTTTCCCAAGAAAAATAAAGCATTAAATATATTTGTTAAATTAGTATCTTGTAAAACAGAGGCAACCCTGGAATTTATTCACCATGTCCCATTGCAAATTAAAAAAATACATTGTTAATTAAAAAAAAAATACATTACAAATTAAGCAGTACCGACTACCGACCATCAATACTGGTATTTGATGATACCATAGGTACAAATTTGAGAGAATTGAACATAAACTATGAGCAATTTAACACAAATCGTCAAGTTGAGAGCTAGCATGCATAGATAACAAAGAAGAGCGGATCATATTGCAGAGAGAAGTGGAGCTCCAAGGATTGGGACCAGGCTAGGTTATCAGGTTGCAACTTAGTGCTAACTAGTAGGAGCGAGTAGCCAAGGGTCTAGTGCTGAGCACCGGAGCATAGAGCAGGAGGAATGAGACTGGAGACTGGATTAACTATTTTTACTTCTCTTGTTTCTTTCATAGGCTCATTTCAGTATGTTCAACCAGGTATGCAATCCTTTGGAGAGATTCCATACTTTTGAGAAACTGTTTGGAATCCATTTGTAAATTAAAAGGTCAAAGAATAGTTTATTTTGCATGTATATGTGGAGAGGAGAACTAGTTTCATTTTCACTAAATAAGACTAATCATAAGTAGAAACATGATCATTCCAAAAAGATTTTCTTTGTTTCTAAAAAATAATAATAAATAAATAAATAGATTTTTCTTTGGATTGATTAACTCTTCCAGAATAAAAAGCTCTTCCAGCGGAAGTGCCTGTTCCCACAGATCCAAACACAGCAGAATTGATATGGACTGAACTTTTGGGTCATATCTGCCTTCTCCCCTTGCAATGGGTTAAGATAGGAAGATTCATATTATTATTTACTTCCATAATATCATTTTCTAACATCATAAGCTATAGATTAGCAAAAGTATCTTTTAGGCTATAAATCAGGATTTAAGATGGCACATTCAACATTCCAAAAACATGCCAAACAAAAACCAACTTCCTACAGCTATACTGTTTTCTTTATGTAGAAACTACCATTCTAACAACCAAATATACAGACTTCCTGCTCTTTCCCTTTGCTTTTTCCATTGTGGGCTTCTTTGCTTCTATCCAGCAGTAGCTGAAGAGCCCGGAGGGCGAAATGGGAATTTTGCAAAGTGTATGGTTATAGACCCCACTTCTGGTTTTTTAAGATCAAACTGATAACCTATGGATTAAACAAAATGAAAGAACATTAAGTAAGATTGTATTAGTACTTTGCGGTACTCATATTAGGAAATAGTCAAGCAATCAAGTTCAGAATGAAATTCCCTAAGCTTCTTCGTTTATCAATCTTCTCCTTTAGATTTAATAACTCATTTTCTATCTATCCAACAAATGCAAGGCTAAAAGTACAAAATATAAGGAAAAAATTAAATCAGTCTGGTACCAGTTGGTACACATACCATTAAGAATTTTGAGGGCGGCACCAGCATGTTTGGCATCTGCAAATTCAACAAAACATAGCACATGCCCCTTCTCACCTCTCTGCAAGCCAAAGTTTTTAAGCAGCATTGATCTATTTGTACAGGAGGTATATATTTTTTTCACAGAAGGGAATACAACACAGACAGGTACATTTGAAGGCCAACAACATTTGGAACTGTTACAATCATCAAATATTCTAAACACAGGTTAAAGAACTGAACAACAAATACAATTACAGAATAATAATTACTTACACGCCTTGGTTCCTTGTGTACGATCTTGATGTCTTTGAACCCAGCAAAAGGTCGGAACAGATCTTCAGAAGAAAAAGGTCAAGGATTAACAAATTACAATTTACAAACATAGCAAAAAGGTCATGTATGCTCAGTCATTTATATTTTAAAAATACCAATGTAACATTAAGACTTTTCTTTACAATTGTACTCTCTAAAAGCTTCTTAAGCAGCGATGAAATTGCAAAAATTCCTACAGTGCTTATGAATGTTCTTCATTTCATATTCTACCTAGATATAAATAGACTTTAATTGTGCAGAATGGGTTGACATAAGCCTTGAAAATACTCTTATTGCAACCAAACAAGGAAGATAGCTTGGATCAAACATTCTGCACACTAGGTGCATTCCAATCTTGACCCATACAAGAACAAAGAGTAACAAAGGATACGGGTTACTTCTCTTCTAGTGCAATCTGTTGGGAGACCATCAACAAAGAGGATATTAGATTCATCACCATTCAATCCTTTCGAAGCCGGTACGGGATCAATCCCCGAGGATTTGCCTTCGACACCTCCTGACAAATCTGGGTTTCCCGAGAGACTAATTGTTCTCACACCTTCTGCCCCTGGCATCTGCATAAAAACCACAGAGAAAAATAAAGTAATTATAGAAGAGATAAAACTTGAAACTACATCTATCAGTAATCAAAGATTTTAATATAATATTTAAAGTATATACATCAGTTCTGGTAATATGACCAGCTCTTCCCCCAGGAATAGCTGTGGCTTCAGCTGAAGCCGAGCCTGAAAAAAAAAAAGTAACTTCCAAATTTATGCACCTCGTACGAAAATAAAAAAAAGAAGCAGTATGTTAGAAGCTTAAAAGCGCCGGAAATAAACCGTACTAAACCCACCTCCCTAGTTTGTCTATGATCCCATTCAAAGCATTGTATGAAATTTCACTAGAGGAGGCAGCAACCACTGAACTGACTGGTACGCACTGGTATGAAACCATCTCTCCACTTTTTCCATTAGTGACAAAGTGCGGAGCATTTCCCCATTCGGAAACCCCCAACCCCAGCCCCAAATCAGTGTGTGTGCGAGAGAGAGAGAGAGAAAACCTCTGTAAGGATCGGCCATGGGAGCAGCTTGCTCGCAAGGTGACAAAAATGGGGGTGAAGGCGTGAAGCGACTGTTGAGAGAGGTCTTTTCAGAACACAACTTTTTATTTTCCCCAAAGGAGGGAAAGCTGTAAAAATGTAAAATAAATGTTCTGTTACAGTGTTACAGTTCCCTCACACTCACACCTTAGAGAATGCTCCAAGGAAGAGAGAGAAGAGAACATGTGTGTGTCACGTAATTTGCCATCTTCCTACTATATCATGCTAAAATCAAGGGAATTAGTCAGATTTTTAACTTTTAAGTAAAACCATAGCACAATAATATGTTTTTTTCCCAAGCTCACAAAAGTTGTATATGAATAAAGCTATGTTATTGCTTGATCCCAGATAATAAGTGCAATCGAAGTATTAAAATTTTAAAAGACAGTTTTTAAAAAAAATTTAGTTTGGACATCATAATTATATGATTGTTCGTAAAAATTTATAAATATATACAAAATATTATATCTCTACTGTTTATAAACACATGAATCCAAGATGTGTTAAGGTAAACATGTGTTTATATCTTTTCGATCGATTTGATTTGTAGTTGGATATAAATCGCGAGACGAAACAACAATATATTTTGATTTTTCGTCTAATAAAGAAACAAATTAAATAACATATCTATTTGTATCGTTGATAAATTAAGCAACATATTTTTATTATCAAATATTATTTTATTTCTTTATTTGCCCACGTACGGAGGCATCTATGCTTTATAAAAAATGTACAAATATTTATTATATAAAATAGTGAATTTCAAGCGAGTAAATACGCTAACTATTAGTATTATTTGGTAAGTATTTTGCATCGAGTACGCATGAATGCAAGCGAGTAAAGCAAGTGGTAGGCTTGATTTAATATGTTAGAATAATATAAAATGTGAATTTGTTAAGATAGTATTAGGAGGAAACAGATAAAATTATATGTTTGTTATTAATATCATTCATGCCATTTTAAAAGAAAAGTAACAAAATTGTGCAGAACATTTCATTTTTCATTCATCGTAGACATAATAGAGTAAATGGTAGGCGACTGCCATGCCAGAGGGAATCCGTATCCGCTCCCAGGCGGGATCGTCCAGCGCAGTTTGAGAACCGTCCGATCTGATCTGGACGGTTCGGGACTATCAATCTGGTTACATGCACGGGACTCCCTTTACCATTGAGATTAAATCACACGGCTGTAATCTATGCGCTGGACGGTCCTGCGCGGGACTAGATCCCATTTGATGCCAGAGGAATTATGCTACTAATATAACTATTAGTAATTGGAAAGCAACGAGCAAGTGGCACGTGCTAAACCCTTGCAAAACCCCCAAATCCTACTTGTGCCCATTTCTTGTCTTTTCTCTCCCCCCACTTCACCAACTACCACTAGGCACTTGGCACTAGTAGTAGTAGTAGTATACTAATACTAATCTCTCTCTCTGACAAATGAGAATGACAACAAAAATGACAACAATGGAGGAGGAAGAAGCGAAGGCGCCAGTTAGGGTTCGATTGTCGTTCGCCGATCGACATCTCTTGAGCAAGGCGCAGAGGTCGGAGGGGCTTCGTCGGAGCTGGGTGCTGCTCCGCCCCGAGCTCAAGACAGTCGCCGACTTTAGTCGCGACATCTCTACACGATTCGGCCTTACCTCCGGTTCTGACCATGGCCTCTTTCTCTCGGTTGGTTTATTTCAAATTTCGTTTGAGATATAATATACCTAATCGGCCTCTTTGATTTGTGCTTACAATCCTTTTCCTTGCGATGCTTTAGAAGATGTGCTAATGCATGCATGCTTCTTTTGAGTGCAGATGGATGGATTCCTCATTCCGCCATCTGAATCAACCTCCATTTTCAGAGATAATGACAAAATAAGGTTCATTTTGATGCATTCTCTACTTTGATTTTGCTTTTTCAAAAGATTCTCAAGCCTATATGTTTTATCTTGAGCATCTATTGAGATTGAGTTGGTCAGCTGAAGGAATAATAGACTCACTGATACATAAGTCTGGTCCTTCTTTGTTGTTCCTTCAGATTTTCTGTTTGGTTTGATTGGTTTCTCTGATTAGACTATTACTAAAATTCTCAGTGGCGAATGGCTGTTTCCCACTATGTCAATTACTCGTATTGTTGTTTCCAGAGTTAAAGGTGGTACTGTTAAGGAGAAGGAGCAGGAAGCTGTTACACCAACTGCTAGTGCACCTCAAATTGTAGAGAATGAAATAATTTACAATGGAGGTGATGCAATCGAGAAGGAAAATCGGAAGAAGAAGAAGAGAAAGAAGCCATTACCTGAGGAACCCAGTTTAAAGGGTCAGCAAGAAGAAGTAGAAAGACTCATTTGCCCAAAGTATGTCCTTACCATGTGTATAATTTTTATCTTATTTGTTATTTTCCGGTAAAACCTGATTTTCTGATGGGCATTGAATGAACTAAAGAAATATGGTGCAGTCATTGTAGCTCTTTGCTTATACAAAGCCTTAAACTTACATACAGGAAGAAGAAACTGAAGTCGGTTGCTAATGAAAGGCCGGTTATACTAAATGAAAAGAAAAATAATATGCCAGCTGTAGCAACTCCCTCTCAGTTTCACCCTGTTGATCAACAGCCAAATGCTCTAGTTCTAGCATCAGGGAGGTATGTTCAAAGTTTAAACTGAGTTCTTTATTAGTTTTATTTAGACTTGTTGACCTAAAATTAGTCTCTTTCTCAAGCTTTAGTCCCGAATTTGGGTTTGCGTGTAGCATACATAGCGAAGCCTTACTGGCTGTTTGTGCCTTGTAGCCCTGCATAAATCAGTTATCATGGGTCTTATTATATCTTTTCCTTTTGGTACTATGAACAATATAATAATATATTTTTCATTTACTACTGTCATTTGGGGTACTTCTGTAGACATATGTTCTATAATGTATTCTGATAATGGTTTCTTACAAATTTATTATAACCAGTAACGTTCCTGTTTCTTTCTGTTGGTGGTTAATAAATTCTTATATATGATATTTAATCAAAATGAACAAAAACATTACCTGCTAGTATTGTTACCAATCTATTATTATTCAGGCATCAGCAAGGTGCTTCTATCAGCAAAAGCACATCTACTAGATTCCATGGTGTTGCAAATGGAAAGGTCTTTCATTTTCTCTCTACTTTCTTTTGTTCTATCTGTGAGACTGGGACTATATAACTCGTGCAATAGTTGGAACTATGGTATTTGGAAAACAGCTTAGTTTTTGGTTTTGGGGTGAAATTGGATTACTTTGTACATGAATAATCCTCGTCAAGAGAAAGGCTCCTTTTTTTTTCCATGTCTGCTAATTTCCACTTGGGGGCATACTACAGAAGTACAGATCTATTCATTTTAGTCATTATCCAATAATATGCTTATTTTTACTGATTTTCTTGCAACTTTTTTCTTCCTACCATTTTTCCAATTTCATGACAATTTCTTTGTCAAAGCACAGGAAGACATGATATTTCTTGTGTCCAAAATCAAATTATCAAGGAATCATGATGCTCAGAATATCTGCACTTAGCCTCCTTTGTTTATACTTTTCTTTAAGAGCTATTACAACAAGAAACTTATCTTATTCTGTAAACATATGCCTATATTACAGAATGCAAATGGAACTTGCACGGGATATGACAATCAGCAGTCCTCACGAAGATATTTGGTACCTGGTCAAACCCGATTCATGTCCCCAGGTTAACGACTTTGCTTTATACTTCTTGAGTTTCAAGATGTAGAGTATAGTGTTGTTCTGGTTGATTTTTCATGTTTGTTATCCGAAAGAATTTGCCATACAAGCATGAATCATACCATATGTGAAGAACCTGCATTTCCTTTGTTCTTAGGTGCAAACTATAATCATATAACTACAACTAATTGAGTGCATTTGCTGTGTTAAGACTAGAACATAAATTTTAACTGAAAGGAGTAAATCATTATATTCATTGGAATTGATTTGTTGAGCTTTCTTCTTGGTTATTCCAGGTGCAGGACCAAGTAATTGGCAAGAAAAAGGATCAAAGGTATGCCCAATTTGTTCTATTTACATCAAGGTAAGCATTAGTTCATTATGACATAAGCTGACCTCACTTTTAAGTGGTTGACACAAAAGTAATCATGTTAGTTCTTGCATGTTTTGATTGCTTTTGTACTGTTTTATTGGGTACATAAGTTTAGCAAATTCAGAGGTTCGCATTGTACCTAAACATGAAAATTTGGTGAAACAACTTTCGATAACACTAACACCAATAGCTAAGTTTAACTCTACCCTTATTGATTGTTCTCTCATCTTGAAAGCCTTCCTCTGTTTCCTCTCTCCTATGAACTTGAAAAAGTTATAACTTACCTATTTAACATTATTCCTCAAATCAATGCTTACCACTCTGAAAGCTAGCCTTACTTTTTTCCCATTAATACCCACAGTACCTTACCGGCATAATAAGATTCTTCCTTCACTCTTTGACAAACCAATATACTAAGCCCCTTCCTCATCTGCATGTAAGGACAAGTATATAATTATTTGCATTGAAAACAGTTTGTTTTTTCCTAAACTAATGCGATCTTTTTTTTTTTTCAGAAACCTTTCCAGGGCGATAAGAATATGATTAAAAATACCTCATGGAGACCAAGAAGTGAAGTTAACAACCCAACTGTACACAACAGAAATTGGCAGCAATGGACAGACTGCAGTTGTCCTACAAATTCACAACTCAGAATGGACAACAATTTTACAACTGAGGAAACTGCTGAAAAGACCATTCGTTATGGAGAAGAAATCAACAAAGATAAGCTCGATTTTGAAAGCCTTTACCCCCCAGCATGCCTTCCTCGGGTTTGCTTGCTCTTTTCTGCTTAGTTTAGTTTTAATGTAGAAATATGATTAATTGAGTAAATTTGTTGTCTACCACCCAAATTCTAGTATAATTAGTACACCCTAATAAAAGGTGCATTATCCACAGTTCTCCTATTCAACTTTTTCTTCCAGCATATGTCCATATTAGTCAATAAATCTCAGAACATAGGAGCATTTTGTTAAAAAGTGGGAGAGTTGGTTGTGGGATATTGCCACTTTAGAGATACTTATTTGAGGTTTTTGTTCATTGAATTAGATGTTGTGACTTGTGAGTGTTTACAATGATAAGTGGAAATCTTTTTTAGTTGAAAATTATAAGTGCATACCTTTTGATGATATTTTTTACTTATATTTTATTACAGGAAGGTGATATAATTGCTTACCGCCTTGATATCATTGATTCGTTGGGTTGTCCAGATCTCTCTTCTTTCAGAGTATAATTATATTTTCTTTTAAAATTTTTTTTATTATTGGATTTTATGTTATTCTAAGCAAATGGTTGTTCTTGACTTAATATCTGCATGTATGATGTAGCCCATTTCCTTTTAAGAATTAGAGAATAATTGTACTTCTTGGAACACCTATGCTATATGTGCTTTAGAGTATCCAAGCATGCAGCATTCAGTATTAGTACTGCTACAAGACAAAATTTTAGACCTTTTGTGAAAATGGAAAGCTAACCAAGACAACTAACTAAACCCAAGCATTGAGCCTAGATCTCATTGCATCTTCCTTGCCCTTACAGTCAGCTAATTCTGTGAACTGCAATCAGGTTCCTCCTGTTGTTGCATCTGTGTTTTTTTCAGTTTTATTTACTCTTTATCTTTTGTTGTATTTTTTGTTCTTAGGTTGGGGAAGTTATTGTATTTGATCCTGTGTTGATGATAATCTTTCTACGTCCGGTGCACGAGTATCCAACTCCAGAATGTGAAATATCTGAATTTGAGAAGTCCATGTACAAAGAAGATGGCGGCCTAGAGGTATTTCCCCCCCCCCTAAAAATGGGAACTTCCTAAAACAGTTCTATCTTTTTTGGAATGCCATATCTGACATATTCAAAGTCTATCATATATGATACAATTCATACATAGTTAAAAACTGAACAAACGCATTGTGAGCTCATTGCAAATGTAACAGAGTACTCAAGACAAATTAAATAAACTTAATAATTAAAAATAGCTCCCAGTTAGTTGTCTATAATAGTTGCAATATCTTTACATTTGCAGATTGATTTTGAATGTCTTGTTGACCTACGCCTGGTCAAGGAATGCCTGGTGAGAACTGCTCCGAAGATGCATAACTCTGAGAAGTGGAAAAGCAATTCTAAAGCTTCTAACGGGCAAAATGGTACTGAAAGTTCACTCCCTCTTCTAGGTATGATGTTATATATATCAGTACTTAGTTATCTGTTCTTTCCTTTTAGTTATGTCTGTGCTTCAGGTTATTGATAAGATTCTTGTAGCCATAGCATATAGTATCTCACCCGTGGAGTTGGTTCGTCTCAATTTCTCTCAAAACAATGTGTCTTAGACTCTAATTTTAATTCGCTAGTTATTGTGGCAATTAAATAATCAAATTTCTCTATACTTTTAGTAAAGACTCATGATTTACCTTCTTCAGGTGGAAATGATAACAATGTGAATTCAGCTTGGGAAGTAGGCGAAGCTTCAAATGCAAAAGAAGCAACAGAAAGTGGTTGGGGTGCCTGGCCACCAAGTACAACCAGAGCAGGAGTGGGTTCATCTAGACCAAGCATGGGACAATATGGAGCCACATTTTGGTCCCATGATGACTTTTCTAGAGGGAGGAATTGTAGTAAGCTTTAATCTTGAGATGCAGTCAATGTGGGCATCATAAATGATAGTTTGTACTATACTGGTTGTGTTGTACCTGAATTTTTCCTATCTCCATTGATCTCTATATCACATAGGGCCATACTACTTTCTAGGTCCCAGCTGGATATTAATTTCTCTCTAATTGATTTCTTTTTTTTCTTTCTTTCTATTTTCATTGTAAATTCCTACTTGAGGTTTTCCAGCTTTATGGACTAGCTTTAACAATGTATTATCCTTTCCAATATTCTCAAACACCAAATAGACTGGCAAATAGAGAAACAGAAGTTTATAAGAACTCTTTTTTGAGATATGGTTGGTAGTACTGGATCTAAGATTTGACTTTGACATATGAGGTATTTGACATGCCGTTGTCGGTTCAAAGCTGACAAAACTGTATTTTACTTGTGTAGGGGATGGTGAAAATGGCAACTCTAACTCAGCTTGGATGGCAAATGATGAGGCTGCAAATGCAAATGAAGGCACTCAAGCTCAGAACAATAGTTGGGATACTTGGCCACAGAGAGCCGACCAAGCCAGTGCATCTTGGTCGCATATGGGACAACATGGCAGTGGTGTTGGTGGTTCCTGGGTTGGCTTTTCTAGTGGGAAAAGGAGAGGTAGGAGTAGCAAGTACTTAAATTGTAAGTTGTCTTTCTTAAAGCTGACAAAAGTCTATTATTACTTTGTGTAGGAAACGGTGAAAACAACAATTCTAACTCAGCTTGGGAGGCAAATGGTGTGACTGCAAATGCAAATGAAGGCACTCGAGCTCAGAACAATAGTTGGGATACTTGGGCACAGACCGCTGACCAAGCCAGTGCATCTTGGTCCCGAATGGGACAACATGGCAGTGGTTTTGGTTCCTGGGGTGGCTTTTCTAGTGGGGAAAGGAGAGGTAGGTGTAGCAGGTACTTAAATTGTAAGTTGTCTTTCTTAAAGCTGACAAAAGTCTATTATTACTTTGTGTAGGAAACGGTGAAAACAACAATTCTAACTCAGCTTGGGAGGCAAATGGTGTGACTGCAAATGCAAATGAAGGAAGTCGAGCTCAAAATAATGGTTGGGATGCGTGGGCACCAAATGCCAACCGAGCCAGTGCATCTTGCTCTCGTGTGGGACAACATGGCAATGGTTTTGGTTCCTGGGGGTGCTTCTCTAGAGGGGGGAGGAGAGGTCGAAGGGGGAGGAGAGGTTGAAGTGGCAACTGGCAAGCACTTTAATCGCTAGTCTTACAAGTGATATGCTGGGTTCAATTGGTTAGACTTGGAAGTTGGTGTGACCTTTTGATCTTTTGATTTGTAGTTGTGCATGCTGTAAATATTTGAAAATTGCAAATATGTGGGAAAATTGGATGATACGTTTAAACATGTTTTACTGTTGCCTGCGTTTTTCTGTCATAATTTCGCCCTGTTTTTGTTATTGATTCATGATGCATAGGCGTGCATGATTTCCGGAAGACAATCTTGCCAATTCGTTTTTACTTTTTCCCTATTTGACCAAACCACATGTGATAAGGGAGATGATTGCTAGAATTATAAATGCATGATTCCGATTAATATTGCCCATAAGACAAAAGAACATAAATTATTGAAAAAAAAGAAATAGAGGAAAGTATATAAACCAGTCAAAAGATTCAATTCTTAAGGAAACAAAAATTTCCCATTGTTCATAAATGTGTTGAAGATCAACCAGGACCTGACTTACAATTTGGGGGAAATCTTTATTCTGGTGTATTCAACTCTTTTTCATCGAGGATCTTTGATAAAAAAAAAATGCTAATTTTGTCTAAATAGGGACGAAGAATGTGTTATTGGTGGTCTAAGTAATTAAACAAAATACATATTTATTAATTTGTTATCCACAACAACACCACTAATTTATTATAAAATTGTTTAAGTTCCAGAATGCGGAAAAAAAATACTATTAAACTATTATTAAATTTTGGAAATATCACTAAAATAATTTTTATTCTTAGTATGGTTTTATAATTGTTCAATATATTTATTTTTTAAATAGAATTGCATGATTTTAAATTCATTACTATCTTATATTTGTTTAAAAATTATTATTTATGTTTTATTAATACTATTTCTATTTGTTTATTTTTATTTGTTTTTTAGTTGTTTAATTTTCTTTAAATTATTATTTATGTTTTATTAATTCTATTTCTATTTGTTTATTTTTTGTCATATTCAGTTGTTGTAGGAAATTTTTGTCACATATATTATGTGTATTATTAAAAAAATAGTCTATTTTGTGGTTACTAGCCATAATTTATAACATAGATATCACACAAAAAAAAGATCAGAGAAAAAAAATAGAAAAATCACACAAAACGTATTTTGAACGCTAAAACATCCAACATGCATAACTTTTGATAGGAACGTTCGTTTAAGACGTATGACCCCAATTCAAAAAGCTCGTGACGATATCTACAGAGTTTATGGGACCAAAAAGTACTGTCTGAACCTCTGAAATTCACTTTGAAAATTTTTAAATCTAAAAATTAAAAGCTATTATAATTAGTTTTTAATCAATACAAAAATAGTTAGTAGATAAGAGAAAGGAATAGTGATGTAGAGGTGATTCTTAAAAATTGAGTATAGTAAATGAGAGAAAAAGATAGGTCAGAGAGAGATAGATGAGGGAAAAAGAGAGACTAACCGAAGAGCGGACATGAGATGCGAGGAAAGGAGAGATGGGGAGATGTGCATGTCTGATAGTTAAAAATTAAACTATTTATGATGATGACTATATTATTTTATGTCCTATTTATTTATTTATTTTATCTTACTAGTACCATTATTTTTACGTGTTGATATGGACGTATGAAAAATAATAAAATCGTAAAAAGATACATAAATAAACAAAACAAATTAAAATAAAATAAATACAATTCATTGCAAGGTCGCAGGTTCGAAACCCGGTTGGAGGGTCTTTATAGACATTTAATTTAAAAATAAGTTGGGAGGCTTGACCCCCAATTTATCTAAAAAAAAATACAATTCATTGCAATATTTTTTAACAAATAAAATTCATTAATACAAACAATTTATCACGACAATTAAGGAATACGTTTAAAAAAAATAGGAAAAAATACAATTAAAATTGAGCTATATAAAGTATAGAAAAAATGAAACCATAAATTATTTGCAATAATCAAAATTGAATTATATTATATTTATAAACAAAAATACATATAAATCTATGATTTAATTAACACTGATTTGAGCGGGAAAGCATAATAAAATTACATATAAATTAAGATTAATTTTAATGGATGGACGGGCTAGGCGAAGATCAGTTCTTAGTCTCGTAATCTCGTTCATTGAAGAATTATCGTGGGAACCTATTTATATAAATTCGATTATTTAAGTAATATTTTAGGGTAATTACTATTTATCATCCAGCGATTCGCCATTCGAGTCATCCAGACTCAGCGCTCTTTTTATTTTTCCGCAACCAACTCAGAAATCTGATCCGATCTGATCCGAGCTGTTAGAGATATGTCCTAGAAGCCAATCATATTTGGCTACTTCTATGGTTTTATGTTATGGATGATTTTGTATCATTTGTTCCTTGATTTATGTGTTGACAGTTCATTCAGGTTGAGGATCTGAATTATAGATCACTGTGTTTCATTTAGCAGTAAATGACAACAATAAATCTAAAGTGTCCATAATCTTGATAATTAACAAGGAACATTAATTATCAATAAGATTAGTATGCAAGTTAAGTGATGATTAAGTTCTATAAATCACAGGTTAAGAGTAACCAACTTAATTGCATATGTTTATGTTAATTGAACATAGTACAAGACATGACCCAACGAAATAAATATATGGATTGTGTTATGTGTCATTATTTATTTCGTTATGATTTTGATTCTAAGTTTGAGATGTTTATCTTTTCCACATGAGGATAGGTTCAATAAATATCGTCTACCGCTGATTCTCGATAAGGGCTGCTATACGGACGTTATTTATGTTCTCTTGAATTGTGCGGGAAAAAGCTAAATTATCAAGAAAACCGTATGTCCCTCATTAATTCATTTAGTGAGTGACGATATCTGTTTGGGTCCCTTGATGGAGATAGATTGTTTGCTAGCAACTGATACAATTATCTCTAGATCAAGAAACGTATAATCTGCAAGAATGACACATTCCTATCTTGGATTATAAGGTGATATCGTGTGACATAAGAATCAAAATAGAGATATACTCTTATTCTCTTATGCAGGATTGAAATATTGTAGCTGTACACTATTTATGCGAATTGGGAATCATAACGTGTTGCTAGATACCGCTTATGATTATTGGAATTAAATAACGATTTAACTCCATGTCCAACGTAGCATAAATCCTCAAAGGGTCACACAAAATTGGTGTTTTAACCATGCGTGCATTATTTATTTATTTGCAATAATTGGTATTGCAAAATATGATAAGTTGATTAATTAATTAAATAGCGTTATAGACCGTTATAATTAATTAAATCAAAGGGATCATATAGAAATAAATTAATGCATTTTCTAATCCCTAAATAATTATTATTAAGTTAATAATTATTTATTTCAACACAATATGCATATTATAGGGCTGTAATTAAATAGTTAATTAAAGGTCCAATAGGGAACCAAATTGAGAGCAACAAAAGGGGCCATTTAATGATTGATTGAGTGGACCCATGAGGCAAAGCAAATAGCCCATAAAGGCCCTTATTGTGGCCGGCCATACTAGTGGTAGGTGGGGTGGCAATCTTGTAAATAGTTGGTGTGAGGTAGGTAGGGTTTGCACACTATATAAAGGGTTGTATGGTTGCAAATTCCCCTCTCTCTCTCTTCCACTAACCTAGCCGGCCCCCCTACTTTGGTTGGCGCCTCCTCCCTCTCTTCTCTCCCTATTGCTCATGTGTTGAGCCCCATTCTTCCACAAATTGATTAGTTCATTTGCTAGAAGAACGGGAAAGCTAGGGATTAGTCATATCCTACAAGTTACTAGCATAGCTTGTTTAAGATTTGGTTAATACCAAGTGGACTCGAGGAGCTTTCGACAAGGAGGCCGGAAGAGCAAGCACCACCTTCATCCTAGCCGCGGTTCAAACCCCCTTGGTTACGATATCAAGGGAGGTGCATCTTTGAACCCTTTCTCTTGTGTGAATGACTTAGTACTAGTTCCTATGTGTATGCATGCTTAATTATGGGTAATTAATAGTAATTATCTTTGAAAAATTAAAATTGTGCACTTAACTAACACGAGCGCCTTCTCCTCACCCCTTCTCCGCGCTACCTTCGATCCGTGACGAGCGAGCTCTCTTCCCTCTCTTCCTCTCTTCCTTCGTGAGTTTCCCCACTCTTTCCTTTCTTGCCTTCTCTTTTCTCCCTTCTCATTTCCTTCGTGCTCCCTTCTATCATCTCTCTATTTATTTATTTTTCCCTTTGTCACTTGCTTTTTCTTTCTTTTTCCTCCATCTCTTCAATCTTTTCTAATATATGTTCATTTTATTTGTTAATTTTGTTCAATTTATTTATTATATATTTTCAATTTATTTGTATGTATGTTTTATATATGTTCACTTTTATTTATTTTTTTGCATTTAGTTCAAATTGTTTGCAATATCTGTTCAATTTATTTGTTAAATATGTTCAATTTATTTATGTTCACTTTTCTTATGAGTTTCACGGTGTTTGTTATATATGTTCTATGTATTGTTATATCTGTTCAATTTATTGGTATTTTTGTTCATTTTATTTAGTATATCTGTTCAATTTATTTTTTATATGTGTTAAATCTTTTTGCTAAAGTACACGTTATTTTTTATATCTATTTAATTTATTTTTTATATATGTTCAATTTATTTGTTATAACTGTTCAATTTATTTGTCATTTCTATTCAATTTATGTACACTTTTTATTTTTTTATACGAGTTAACATGTTTGTTACATCTGTTCATTTTATTTGTTATAACTGTTCAATTTATTTGTCATTTCTGTTCAGTTTATTTGCTCACTTTTATATTTCGTATGAATCCATATTATTTGTTACATCTGTTCAGTTTATGTGTTATAACTGTTCAATTTATTTGTCATTTCTGTTCAGTTTATTTGCTAACTTTTATCTTTTTTTATGAGTCTGCATTATTTGTCATATATGTTCAGTTTATTTGTATAACTGTTCAATTTATTTGTCGTTTCTGTTCAATTTATTTGCTCACTTTTACTTTCTTTTTTACGAGTCCAGATTGTTTTTTTTACATATTTTCAGTTTATTTTGCTATTTATGTTCAACTAGTTGTTATATCTGTTCAGTTTAGGAAAGCAGGATAAAGTGTGAGGGAGAGGAAGGAGAAATAGAACACCAGGGAGGAAGAAGGGACGGAAAAGAGGGATGGCAAGGAAGGAAGGCGTGTTAGGAAGGAAGGGGCGCGAGGGAGGAAAGACACGTGAGGGAAAGAGGGCGCGTGAGGGAGGGAGAGGCGTCTCCAGAAGCGCGCGGAAAAAAAAATCGGAAGTTGGAGGGGAGGGAAGTGTTGGATGACGCGGATGATTATTTTATGGATGACGCTTATCACTTCCGATATTTTAGTAATTGTTTTTAAAAAAAATTTCGGTCCAGAATGTACAGTTTGGGGTGTGGCCGTGTGGGCAATGCTCGGCCGGTTGAACTGAACTGGCTGATTTAATTTGATCAAAGCCCAAAATTCGTGGAGACTAAAAAGAGGTGCATCGTGGCCCGGTCGTAACTGATCCATGAGCTGCATGCGATTGCCCGAATCTCAATTCTCAAAACACGTCTCATTCCTCCATTGTTTGCTCTCTCCTTCCGAATCCGGCGCGCACTTCTCTCCTCTCTTTCTCTCTCTCTGGACGGAGCAATCACTGGGTAAGATTTCTCTCTGACACTTCTCAACTTAAAACTATTTTCTTCCTTTCCTCCCGAAATTTGGTATGGTTTAGAGTTCACTTTTCTTCAAGCTCTTCTGTATAACAAATTGACTCACTTGTTCCTCCAGATCTTTGTTATTTTTCATAAATTAAGTTACTTTTCTTATTGCTTCAATTATCTAAACAGCCATGTTAAAGATTTATTTGGGATAGTTCTCAAGATTAAGTTAACACATTAGAGTTGGGCTTTGTTCGCAATGCAAATAGTTATTATACAATAAAAGCACTGGCTATGGTTTGTTGCAAGTATATTGCTGGTAACTTATTACCAGAGTTGTATTCATGTATATCTCCCACATGCCCAATTTTGAAAAGAGTTCACTAGAAAGTGTTAAATTGGTTCTCAGCGGTCATATATTCGTATGAATTTATTTCACAAATGTTATCTTTTCCTACTTTTACCTTGTTTTCCTCACTGGTGTCTTACTATTTAAATAAAAGTAGGGTTTAAGACTCATTCAAGAATACTGTCATATCAAGGTATCAATGTGGTCAGATCAAGTGCCAGTATGTATTTGTCTGTAATTATGAGCTGCCCCTTCAGTACTAAATTTTCAGAATTTTCATTTCATTTTGTCTATTTTCTTCTATTGCATTATATTTTAGATCTGATAGTTACAAAAGCATGCATTAAGTTACGGGCAAGAGCCAACTCAGCTTTATTTTAGAACACAGTTGGTCCTCATGGTTGTATGTGTGTAGAACAGCACAATTATACAAATCAAGCTGTTCATAAAATGCTCTATATTGTGTACTTTTTCTTTGGATAACCTTAAGGCTCTGATCAAAATCCCATTTTTTTAACATGGGATTTCATTTCATTTCATTTCGTTGGAAAATTTGTGATCAAAATGAAGGGATTTGGTGTCATTTGGTTGGAATTCCCATGTAATTAGATCCAACAAAATCTTAGAAAATCAATTGAATTGAAATGAAATGAAATGAAATCCCAAGTAGAAAAACATTTTGATCAAGGCCTAATTTAACCAGAACGTAATATCAGTTTTAACCATTACACGGGTATATTTTTTACCCAATATCCAGTTATTTGCTGAACTGGTTTTTTTTTCGCCCTGGTAATACTCCTAAAGACTACATTTATACCTACTTGTTATAAACATGTTTCCATTCAAATTTTGTTATTGCAAACTATGACTTACTTCCACTATAATCCATAACACAGAAGGGTTAAAATGTTTAACACTTTTAAACTTTTCATAAACTTCTTTATAAGTGATTGTCTGACCTTTAAAGATTTGGTTACTGTCTGATACTACCTGTTCCCTAACAATTTACACAACAATTAACTGAAAATTTCCTCTTTCTGAAAATATATTCTAGTGATGGAGGCAAAGTTCTTCCGATTTCTCAGAGTTGTAGGTGTTGGATTCAAGGCTAGAACTGAATCAGCAGGCCGTCAGTTGTTTCTGAAACTGGGGTACAGCCACGAGGTTGAATTAGCAGTCCCACCTGCAGTTCGAGTTTTTTGTTTCAAGCCAAACTTAATTTGCTGCACTGGTATTGACAAAGAGAGGGTGCATCAATTTGCGGGGGCAGTTCGGAACTGCAAACCACCTGAATGTTACAATGGAAAAGGGATTCTGTACTTGGAGGAAGTTGTCAAAATTAAACCAGGGAAGCAAGGGAAGCAATCCAAGTGATTTGCAATTTCGCTCTTGTGCCCTATCAAAAAATTTTTGCTACATGTTTTGTAGAGGCATCATAGATAGCCTGTCTTGTAGTAAAGTGCAAATCATTTGTTGCTTTTGGTTAAGACATAATAAACCTGTTGTTGAGTTCCAATAATGGAAGCTTTGTGATCATATATATAGGGACAAGAAGCGCGCCAAGGGATGCAATTTTTTAACTATATTCTATTTTTTTTTTTTGTTTAAAACTTCTATTGGAGCCTCTGTGTTGGCACCGAGAGGATCTTTTGTTGTAGAGTCATGCTGATTTTGTTTTATACAACTCTGTGGTTTGCTCTTGTTTGGTACTGATACTTCTTGTTTATGACGTGAATAGTGAAAACTCTCAACAGAAGCTCATCCAAATCCTTCAAACAATCAAGGAAGTGGCAACTCCATGCGGTCCAAATATTCAGTTGAATACCCATAGATTTTTATTTATTTTTGTTTTTTTGAAACAAGTGACCATAAGTTGCTCACCACTCTTTTCATTAAACGAAAAAAAAAACATTCTATTACAACCCTCTCTCAACCATCAATCCTAGAGCCTATCGTCCTGGTACTAAAATCTTAAGATATCAGTGCCCCAATGCTATCTCTCTTTATTTATTGTTACATCAATAACTTTATTCATCAAGTTATTCATAAAACAAGCATGAATACCCATAGATATCCTCAATATTTTCAATTACAAGATGGATCATGTCTTGAAATTATCCAATTGAAGTTCACTACAGGAAACTCGAGCAATGACATCAACTTTGTAACAGTGGCATCATGCTTTTATCAATGGCATCAGCACATATTGGATGCCTACTCGAAAAATAAATTTATGGCACTTGCATCAATTTTGCGGATGCTACCAAAAACAATTGCATCAATCTAATTGGTGCCAATATATTTCATTCTATTGAATGGGTTTTGTTGATGCTACTGATTTTCAGTTGCATCCAAACAAATGATGCTAACAAATATATATATTATTATTATTTTTAAGTTACATCTAAACATTCACAGGTTTCAATTTGCCCGAGATTGAATTGAGATCTTGGGTCAGGATGCCAAATGGATATTGACAATAGAAATAATTTGTCCTAAGAGAAATATAACTAGTCAAATAACTCGTTAGATTGAGACTTCGATCAAATCGAAGTCTATATGATCATGTTATCGAGATATTGGTGAAAATATAGACTTCAATAAATATAATAAGATTAACAGCTTTCGAATAACATGATCTTATTATGCCATCCCACAAAAATAACATGATCATATATATGATCATACATATATTATGCCATCGAAGTCTATATGATCATAGATATATTATGCCATCCGCAAAATTCAATAAATACTAGATTTCTTAATTGCGGCTCTGCGGCAATCCGATTTGACATAAAATTTAATACTATTTGAGAAGGAAGTTTCTAACTTTAGAAGAAAAAAAAATCAGCAAACTGCATTGAACAAAAGATGTTAGCACTAATTATCTGCAAGTTAGAAAATTTCTTAATACAATGAAAAATCATGTAACTAAAAAAAATGAAGGAAAAAATCATGAGATTAACTGTGATAAATGCAACCATAATAAATAAATGCAATGAAAGCAAACATTAAAAAAAAGGGAGAAAAAAGTTACATGATTATCTATAAGAAAAATCTGAGAGTACACATTTCCTTTGTAATGGATCCACCTCAGAAATTTTTTTATTTAACTCGCTGACCAAAAAAATTAAAAAAACTAAATTAAAAAAGGAAAAAGTACTAAACTTTTCTCTCTCTTTCTCTCACGCTTAGTTTCTTCTCTAGAGGAAAAGATATGATGCAAGATTAATGTAGAAGAAAAACATACATAAAATGCTTTCAAAGGTCTATGTGTATACTAGCGCTCCATTTAAGAGAATAGGCTAAGACCAACCAAAAACAAAGAATAACCTTAGTAGCTATGCACATGTACGTGCAGAACCTCATGTAGCGAACTACCATAACAATAAATTTCGACTTACTGACATTCAAATTTCAACAAATAGAATGGCCACAATTAATCTAGATAGCTCCAGCCTGAAAGAACATGAACCTAGTCCTATTTTAAACCTATAGTTGAATAAAAGAAGTCCCATTTCTTAGAGGTCCAAGCTTATAGACCAAATTCACGTGCACAATAGAAGAATAAAATAATAAAAAATATAAACCTCCTGAACTACCGTCTCTTTGTGTTCCTTTATAGAATGATCAATATTAAAGCACAATATGAGTCTAGCGGACTTGCCACACACAACATTCACATGAAGCACCACAGAATAACACGACAGCGTACTGTTCATCTTTCATTCAAGATATATGGTTTTTCCAATAATAAGATTAACAGCTTTCGAATAACATGATCTTATTATGCCATCCCACAAAAATTCAATAAAATCGAAGTCTATATGATCATGTTATCGAGATATTGGTGAAAACTACAAAATATTAGGATATTCTATTTATAATATTAGAATTATACATGTTCTTATGTGAGATTACAAATAAAGTTTTCCTTTATATTAAAAATTAAAGCCAAACAAAGTATTAATTTGGAAAAAATGGTTTAGTTAAAAATTCATGGCGGTGTACATATATATAATAAAAGCTTATTATCACCTATTCTATATTTTGATGTCATCTATTATTGTTGGAATTAGGAGAATTAGACCATTTGACCTTTTGTTAAAAATTATTGATAGATTTTTGAAATGCTGATTACATAAATGACAATCTCGAAGCCTCATGACAAGTTTAATTTTGAAATGTTCTCGAAGGCGACAGCAAGGTAATTAAGAAAAAAAGAGGTTAAAAGAGAAAAAAATGGCGATGCAAGATGACATAATGGTTTGGGGCTGCGGCAATAGATGGTGTGGCTGATATTGGTTATGGCAATATAAGTTCCCGGTCTAATCAGGGGATTCATTGAGAATTTGATCAAAGAACAATCTCTTTGGAGAGGGGGGGGGGGGGGGGTAGGGCGCTGTTGAGATTGTGATTGCACACATTGGGAAGTCGGCGGCTGATTTAGATGCAAAACTTTTTTATTAATAAAATCGTTGGTGTGTCACTCGCTATGTAGCTTTTAAAAAATAATAATAAATAACGCGATAGAGTTACATGATAATAGTATAAAGAATGTGCATTAACTTTAAAGTTATTTTGTATTTTAATTCGACACATCAAATACAAATTCGTTTAAATGGTGAAAAAAAGTCTAAAACACGAGTCATAAAAAAAATGACAAAAATAATACAATCCAATGGATGCTGATAAATTTTAACATTTTTGATAAAGTATGTATCATCAAATAAAAATTTAAAAAAGTAAAATAATATAATTAGATAAATGCTGAGATAAATAACTTAATACGACTAAAAAAATCTAGAAAGAATCAATGACCACACCCAAAATTTACACGGTTACATAATAATGTTATCAACTTCCGTTGAACAAGAAATGGGGTTCATTAACTGGTCATTAAAACTTGGATATCGCACGAGAAGAATCCACTAAATGTGCTGGTTCCCAGCATCCGGACCCAGCAAGGCGGACGGAAGGTACTTAGCAATGTAAGTTTCATCATACCGACTCGCTACACTGAGTGGCCGCAAAAAGTCCAGAGCTGAGGATGAGCCTGTGACTGTGAGTGGCATTTCTAATTATTTTTTGTATTTTTTTTTCTTTATCGCCGCAGAAAGCGCGTAGGCGTCTTTAATTGGATTATTATTTATTGATGGATACAAGTTTGATTGGAGCAAGAATCCAAGATGAAGGCTACCTTTTCCCTGTGCTCAACGCCTCTTAGTCTTAATTTAGCCTCTGATGAAGATTGAAGAATTAACTATAAATCATAGGAAGCACAAAAAGCAGTTATGGGTCTTAGTCTACCAGCTAGTGATGTTGGCTAACTAGAAAGGTCGCCATTACTATGCCAAAAGAAGAAACTGGAACCAACATTAGTGTTTAATTTTTAAGATCTTCTTGGCTATATATTGGATGTAGGTTTGTTTTGAACATTTAATTCGGTAGGGATACATTGACACCTCATTTATTTGTCACTCTGTGATATACGATCAAACGGTTATTAATTGAATAAATAATATTATAGAAAAAAATATTATGTTGTTTATATAGATATATTGGGGTTCCAAATCAAGTGCAATTTTAAAATTAATTAATAATTCATTAAATGATTAGAAATAATAATAATCAACTTTATTGTCATTTAATCGATGGCCAAATGAAAAAATGGTTTCAAGAAACTTTTTTTTGACATTTTTTTTTAAATTTTAGTATATTATTTAGCCTACTTCAAGATGTCCAACTATGTATGATTGTCAAGTTTGAAAAAATTACTGCTAATGTAGCTACAAAGAAATCATTTCATCTATTTTTTTAACGAAAGATCTCAAACTTGAAAGTATTTTATATTCTAATTATTGTATTTTATATTCTAATTATTTTTCTTATCAAATTACTATGCATTACTTGTCTGCCGCTAGAGTTACTTCTTACAAGAATAAACAACTCCAGGAAGCATTTTAGCCCCACAAACTGAACATGTACTAACTATTACTATATAAAAGTGCTATAAACATTCACCCCTGTTAATATTTCCGAGGCAGGAATAGAAGGATTTAATTCTCTGACACAGTGGTACTTGTGATCGTTGTATTTATCTTCATTAATTATCATGGTATCTCGTAAGCGGTAGAAATGAAATGTAGATGCAACATTTCATGTAGCATCATGCGTGGCGACACTTCAGATTCTTACATCTCCATACCATGATACCATTCTCCAAATTTAGAATTGCTTTTTCACGACAACTTTTTATTTACTAATTTACTATTTCTATGTCAAGAATTTGTGCCTGTCGCGGTGTTCATTAATCTATTCATTCTTGTTTGAGAAAAAGGTCCATGGTGCTTGATTGTTCGTTTATGAACTCCTTGTCATCGCTTTACACAAAACAAGGGGGATTTGATTTTTTTATTGGTAGTTTCTAATATATATAGACAACTTTTATAAAATAAAAATTCATTTTAATGCATGGTTTTGAGAAAACTACAAGCCTTTCTAATATTGCTGCTGAGTGCTGGCCCACTGCTACATTCTGGTCGCAATGTTGGATTTATGTTAACGACATGTTAGCAGTTAAAGGAAATTAATTTATGACAACTCCTTCCATTTATCACTGACATTCATGACCACTATATATCAGCTGCATTTCAATTATTAGTACGCATCATATTTTCTTTTGGTAAATCTTATCTAAGGGCAACTGTATAAAAATAATACAAGTGATGAGGTGTCTCTACTCTCTACAGCCAAACTATCATTGAAATGCCAAACTAAGCCCCACTCAGACTCAGTGAGCTTTAACTATCTGTATCCTGCATTTGCAATAATGACCTTATCAAGTAGATTGACTAATGCCACCATTTTTTCCATTTTTCTGCAGTAATAACTGATGTATCATTGAGCCCAGGTTCTACAGAGTCACTATAGATCGCGTTAATATATGATGACTAACTGACAGCCGGGACCCACATTACATTTTTTTTAGTTCCCATAGTTGCAAACAGTGAATGCTTCGCATATTCATTTCTCTCTAGGAATTTTTAAGCTAATAATTAGAAATTTAGAATTAAGTTACAAATTTTGGTTAGAAGCAAATTATTTAATGAGCTTTTTATTTCTAAATAATTAACATATATTGATATTAGTATCTATACTATATTATAAAGATAACTTTCCTATTCAGGGGAGCCAGTAGCCAGTAGCCACTAGCCAGCTCCTGACACAAAATACTTTTCAAAAGTGTCTTTCTTAATTAACATGAGTTTTTAAAATGAAATTATGAATAAATGCAACTTAATTTATAAGAAAATTGGAAAGTTATTATCTTGTTTTTAATAGCTCTATACCTCTCCCCATATCGTATCCTTATTATATATATATACAAATACATAAATTTAAATTTTTGCTTATACAATACATCAACTTTCAAATTTGGTTTTACATCGTGATGTGCATGGACCGTGCACGTCTTAGTAGCAAGAGGCGCCGCAAACAAAACTGTCATATAAAATCCGAATTCCCAATCTAGAGAGCATCATCACATTGTCTTTGCTATCCACCAACTACCAAATTACTCCCTTTTGATATCTAACGTATTAAAGGGCCTCCTTAGTTGTTGTAGGACACTAGACTTGACACTGTTTTTTTGACAAGACATATTATACAAAAAAATTTCTTATGCAGAGAAGATTGATTACTTTTTGGTCTATTCTCTCTCAAATATTGTTAAACTTAATTTTGACCATGTATTTTTCAGCTTATGATCTGGAGCAATATAGTTAATTAGCATGTTATAAAATACTTTGGAACTCCTATACTCTTGTTAGTCATTGCCGTAAATTTAAAATTTGATACAAGTACAACCCAAACTTAAGTGAAAAAAAAAATTAACATGTTATACGTTTCTTATTTATTGGCACCCCTTTTGCGCGAGTCTTGTGATGAAATGTTGTGTAATGCTAGCACATCAGTCCCTACAATGCCATGCCCATTTGTCATCTAGAGAAAATCTTAATAACCCACACATGGAACATTTAATACCATTTAACGGGTTTATAAAAAATCCTGAAACCCTGGCTACTTTGTTTACATGGTTTGCTTTCCCGGCCCTTTGCATGCATATAAATATCCAATGCTGTCTAGTGAGCATTGCATATAACATTTTTAAGCTCCTGCGATCACAAAGCAGAAAGCACAAGGGCTTAATGCAAATGGGGGCTATATTCTATTTAATCCTCATTTTGTTAGGAATTATAGCTTCAGGAAATGCACAACCCCTCGTTCCCGCGGTTATAACTTTCGGCGACTCGACGGTGGATGTAGGAAACAATGACTATCTGGAGACGATTTTCAAGGCGAACTTCCCTCCTTATGGAAGGGACTTCAAGAACCATGTCCCCACTGGTCGGTTCTGCAATGGAAAACTTGCTACCGACATTACTGGTGCGCATACTAACAAATTCTTTTGAGCACTTATTTTTCAAATTCTTTTTACAGGAAAGAAAGTGTTATCATTCTTGCTTAGTTTCAAACAATTTCAGCATATATATATTTTTATCACCAGTTATAATTTAACTTCTTTTGATTTTCTTTTCAGCTGAAACACTAGGATTCACGACATATGCACCGGCCTACTTGAGTCCACAGGCGTCAGGGAAGAACCTCCTTATTGGAGCTAACTTCGCATCTGCTGCATCTGGTTATTATGATGAAACTGCTTATTTGTATGTAAGTACAGTCATTTTCTAAGCAGTACGTTTATTGTAAGCACAATCAGTTTGTTCTTACTGTCCTTTTGTTTTTAATATATATATATATAGAAAATATAAACACAAGTTAAAATAACAAATTCAAACAATAATAATTTCGACGTCAAGCTAAAAGTTTCAAAGCAATACATCAAGTTAACTAGTTTGTGTTCATTTTGCTTAGTTTTACAGTTTTACTTTAGTTGGAGTATATAAGCATTATTCTAGAAATTGCATAGCGAACAAAATAAAACGAAGTGAAATGAGAGTTGTAGAACCCATTTATTACTGGGCCTGAGAGCGAAATATCCCCCGTCTGTAAACCAATTTTGAAAGTACAATTCAGAGTGTCAGACAGTCCAATTTGCTTGCCTGGAATTATGTCTTAAGATATGTCAAACAATAACCCGGTTGATTTTATTGTTCAGATGGGCCAACAAAACCCTTTATTACTGGGCCATCACTCTGGAAAGACTCAATTTAAAAAAAAAAAGGAACATACTACATACATATCTTTGTTTGACAAAAGGAAAAACACAAAGAAAAGAATTACTGCGATAATAACAGGGAAGAAAAAAAACTTAAAAGCTCTCCTTTTACAATAATTTCCATTTGATTAATATAGTAACTTTTTAATGTTCTGTGCAGCATGCTATCCCATTGTCACAACAACTACAGTATTATAAGGAGTACCAATCAAAGTTGGCTCAGATCGTCGGTCCTTCGAAGGCAAATGGTATACTCACAGGTTCACTTTACATTCTGAGCACCGGAGCCAGCGACTTCGTGCAGAATTACTACATCAATCCTTACCTCAACAAATTTCACTCTCCTGATGATTTTGCCAACATACTCATTGGCATCTTCAACAACTTTGTTAAGGTACTTAATCCTTGCTTCTTCTTAAAATTACAAATTTAGTATCTGATTCCTATTGTGTAGTCATAGGTATGGTTGCTCTAACAAGTTTAATATTGTTTTTGTCTCAAAAATATGATGCCTTTTTGCCCTTAATTTCCTTGTAAATGTCAACACATCTGAAGTTCACAATTTCACAATTGAAGTCATGACTCATGAGTAATTGGTACAACACAAACCAAATTAGCAGGCGCCAACATTTTCCATTGGTATAGACTTTTTTAAGTCAGATATTAGCAAACCTCATTACATGTTAATAAAATTCTTATTTTAGGACTTGTATGGCTTGGGGGCTCGACGGCTTGGAGTGACTTCACTGCCGCCTTTGGGTTGTCTACCGGCAGCAATCACACTCTTTGGTCATGGAAGCAATGGGTGCGTGACAAGACTTAATGAAGATGCAAAAAATTTCAACAGGAAGTTGAATTACACGGTGGCCTCCTTGGCAAAGCAATACCCCAAGCTTAAGATTGCCGTTTTTGACATTTATCAGCCTCTCTATGATCTTGTTACTGCCCCTGAGAAACAAGGTATATCCTGTTTTTTTGTTGAACTGAGATTTAATCAGTTTTCCAAACTTCCTCATCAAATTAACCTGAAACCATATTTTGTGAATTACTGACAAGAACAAGGGGTTTTTATGTAATTTACAGCCACTTTATAAAGAACTTAAAATTTTGGAAAACATTAGAATTGTAAATAAATGAATAAACCAAAAAAAAAATGGGAAAGGAGGAAAGAAGTGATATTTGTATAATTCCCTTACAAATCCTCAATGCTTGTGCGTGCATTTACAATATTATTACCTTTTTTACTTTTTGCAAAGTAAAACAAAAATTACGAACTCATTGAACATGCATGGCTCGTGTGTGATAGGCTTCTTTGAGGCACGAAGAGGCTGCTGCGGGACTGGCACGGTTGAGACGACTTCACTGCTTTGCAATCAGAAATCAGTTGGAACATGCAAGAATGCAACAGGTTATGTGTTTTGGGATAGTGTACACCCATCAGAGGCCGCGAACCAAGTCTTAGCGGACTCACTCATCATAGCAGGAATTGATCTTGTGACATAAATATATCTTAAAGTTGGAGTGTTTGTAATGTTTGATTCTTGTGTTTAGTTAAATTTTACTGTTTCTAGAAGCTTTGTTCATGTTCAGTGGAGAAATAATTATGTGTTTTTGACTATAATAAGAAAAAAGACAATAAAAAAATTGTGTGGACAGTGAAATATTGCTTGTTACATATGATGGGTTTTGATGTTTGGAGATTAGACTTCGTGTAAATTTGTCATATATTTTTCATAATTATAAATTACTGACTTTGAAAAAAATAATACAAATATCGTCTCTGGGAATTGGGTGCATTCTTTTTTCATATAATAATAAAGAAGCCTTAGTTGCTGAGATTGATTCTAATTATAGGATACTCCCAGATTTGGACTATCTATTTTTCAACAAATCAGCCTAATATTTTCAACTAAGAAACATATTTCGTTACCATTCAAGTTAAAATAGAAAAAAACGAATATCCTTGCTGACTTGCTGTGTTCATCGGATTGAAATCTTCGTCAACTGGTCACAAGTCATCCCACTTCCTACTTTTTGAGGGCATTAATTTTATTTCTTTGTTGCGTAAAACCCAATGAAAGTGACGACACACATAAATAGTCACAAAAGTTTGTCAAGGGAACTAGCTTACATACAATTTCACAAGAACGACTAATTTTAATTTGATCAAAATTGCGCAAAGGGATGGATGGAGAAGGGTTGTAACTTGTAAATGTAGTGGACTTGTGGTTTTATTTGCACTTTTTTCCTCCGCTGAATGAATGGCTTGAAATGTTATGTTGATGTTGGGGGTATTTTGGGCCCTCTGATTTTGATATGTCTGGTCTCTTTAATCGGTTTTGAATAAAGGCCCTAAAATCCAATCGAGTTATTTGTAGGGGTGCATAACGTGGAAAACGACCACGAAAGTGGTCATTTTCGTTAACCGTTACATTGATGCATGGTCATTTTCGTTAACCGTTGTATTGATGCACGAAATTTTTATACTTATTGCGTTGATTGTTGTATCCGTTTAACACATGTTGCGTTGATTGTTCCGTTGATGGGAACGATCAAAACGGTTATAACCGTCTTTGACTACATAATTGTTTTGCATTTTATTAAGATGTAAGAAAATAAACTATTATGCATTTTGTATGAAACAGAGATAGAGAAATGATAGGTTAGGTCACGCGGGAAAGGGAGAGGAGGCACTATAATCACCTCTTGCTCTCGACGGCAATTGTACTCGGTGGTGCAGAGGCGAGAGAGATAGATGTGATTGTGTTGACGGAGAAATGACGGAGCGACGCTGCAGAAATCTAATTTTACTCATTTCTCCCTCGATCTCTCTGTTGAGGTCCTCTGCAATCTAATAATAAAACCATAAAAAAAATTTTAGACGAAATGCGCGAAATAAACGACCACGAAACGTACCAGTTTCACTAATCGTTCCGTTCCGAGACGAAATAATATTTCTATTTGCGTTGGTTGTTCCGTTCCTTAAACGAAACTGAAATCCTTATCCGTTATCGTTCAGTTCCGGACGAAACGAAACGAAAGAACGGTTGAAACGGCTACCGTTTTCAGCCCTAGTTATTTGGATTGCTTGTATGTCTTTTTTATTTATTTTTCTTTTAGGGTCTGGTGGCCATCACCACACCGACAACTTTTATTAAATAAAAATAGAATTACAAAGAATTTTTAAAAAATAAAAATAAAATGGAAAAAAAAAACATATCTATCAATGTACAAAACTAAGGAAAACAAGGAGAAAAGGAAAACAAAAGAAAAGGAAAAAAATAAGCATGTGTTAACCCAGGTGTTGATCCTGGAGGTGATGTCCCTTTTTAATTTTTTTTAATTGATATGTCACATGCATATTATTAATTCATAATACAACTAATACTGTAAATGATTTTATGCCCTTTTTATTTTGAATAAAAAATATACATAGTAACTCTATAAGAATATACTTAATATCATATCAAATAAAGTTTCACATGAGTGGAATTGCGTCGCTGTTAAACCTTTTTTTATTTTCAGTACGGCCATTTAAATTAAAAAAATAAGGAAATCGAAAAAAAAAATGTATTCGGTGAAATTTCATCAGAAATATTATGCTCCGCATAATGAAAATCTATATATTCTAGCTATATGAATAAAATAGAGGATATGATCAAAGAATTTTTTTATTTTTACTTCACTTATATCTGATCGCTCTGCCTTAAATTTGAACATACTAGAAACTTGTTCGGCTTAAAGCCGACGAGAAAGTTCTTGAAAAAATACGAGAATTGGAGAGAAGTGTGATTTTCCAAGCCGATTCGTCGGTTTCTTTGATAGATGTGCTTTGTGAGATGCGTGCGCGTCTTCCGGCGGAGCAGGTCCGTGTTGTTCAGCATGACCTTCATCGTTTCCAGATCATCGGACCCTCTGTCGCCTGGCGTGATGAGCAATTTGATCTTCAACATTTTGAAATTGCTGACTCCAAAGGGAATCGCCGTTTCTTCCCAATTTTGCGAGAAGCGAGATGGATTGATCCTCGAGGAACTCCAGAGCGCTTTTGGGTTAGAGTTGTCGATGTACCTTATGGCTGGCGCACCTGGCATGGCCTTTCTCAGATGATCTTCTTTGGTAATCTTGCTAAACCTGATTATCCTACTCATTTGGGTTTAGAGGGTCGTTGGCTTAGAGTTCAGATTGATGTGGGAGATAGAGCTTTGATCCCTGATTATGCTTGGTACTGTATTGATTGGCCGAATGGGGAGACAGATTTGTCTTTAGTTCACTTTATTGTTGAAGATGATAAGAAGGGAACTGATTTTGCTCAGTTAATTAAGTCTATTCCCCATATGAATTGGTCTAAAGAAGATGAGGTTAGGGTTAATGCTGTTAAGTATACTGGTAAGACTGGTGTTTCTAAGGTGAATGGTAAAATTAAGGTGGTGGCTTCTGGTAAGACTGGTGTTTCTAATGTGAATGGTAAAAAAAGAAAGAGAAATAATAAGAAGAAGGTTTCTTCTCCTGTCTCTACTGTTCCTACTTTGGAGGCAGTGATAAATAGTAGTCCTACCGTGCTTACTAGAAACCAAGTTAGAAGAAGTTTAGAGAGAGGGATTGTCATACATGACTCTCCTTTGAAGATTCCACAGGTGGTTAGTGGTGGAAAGGGTAAGGAGAAGGACTTGGGTTTAGAGGAGGAAGAGAAGAGGATGTTGAAAGAAGCTAGGAAAAACAGTCAGAGAGTGGGTCAACCTAGCAATACTACCAAGCAGCTATTGCTGGATTTTCCCCAGCCTTCTCTTTCTTTGCCTTCTAAGAATAATTCTGCTAAAACTTCTTCCAAGAGTGCTCCTCCTTCCAATACTTCTTCTAAAACCTTCCCTTCACACACCACTTCCAAAACGGCTCCTTCTTCCTCCCTTTCTCTCACTTCTTCTAAAACCTCTCTGACTCCCTATAGCATCTCTGATGATCCTACTCCTTCTATTTCTATGGTTTCGGTTAGCCCTCCTGCACCCAAAACAACCATTGTTATCTCTGATGATACTACCTCTAAGAAGAGTGGAGGACATACTGATCATAAAGAGGAAAGTTTTGGGGGTCAGAAAGGGGGTAGTGCCTCTGCTGCAGATGATTTGGTTGCTATTAAAGCCTTGATTCAACAGAAGGAAAAGGAAAATCAGCAACTTAAGGATAAGATTGAAGAAATAGAATGGTATAACCGAGCCCTCAAGACTCAGGCATTGAAGAGGAGAGATTTGGAGTAGAGAGAGAGGACCTTGGCCAGCTTTGGTCCTTCTACTAATGGCTCAGCTACTGGTATTAATTCTCCTCCTGCTGTCAGAGCCCTTTTTCAGGAGACTAATGTTGCTCAAGGATTGGCTTTGGTTCAAAATGCTGAGGAGCCTGCAATTACAGCTCCTGCTTCCAATATTGCCCTTTCAGGTATTTTTCATTTAAGTAAGCTTTCTAATTTACAAGTGGTTTCTCTTTTGGAAGATTTTGGTATTTCTTTCGGTGAAACTTTAGATAAAAGACTTGAATTAGTGGCTTCACTTAGGAAAACTGAGCCTATTAGGGTTTTTCAAATGCTGCAAGAGGTTACTTTATCTTTGCAGAATTTAGAATTAGAATAAGATGGGTCTTCTGTAGGTTGTTTATGAAGATTCTTTCTTGGAATATTAGAGGAATTAGTGGTTCAAACAAATTTGGACAATTAGTTGATAATTTAAAACTTTTGCATCCTGATATTTTTAGTATTCAGGAAACAAAAAAAGAGAAGTTTTCTAATAGATTTTTATCCTCGTTAGGTCTGAGTTATACTTGGAATTTTTTACCTTCTGAAGGGGCTTCTGGAGGTCTTTTAGTAGGGGTTGATGAAAATAAGTTTGAGATTTTAAGTTGGTTAATTAGAGATTTTTCTATTACAGTTCGAGTTAAGTCTAAAATTTTTCATAAAAATTTCTTCTTTTCTTTTCTTTATGGTCCTGTGCTAGCTAACCTCAAGCACTCTTTCTGGACAGAATTAGATTTCTTAGGAAACTTAGTTGAAGATGCTTGGGTGATTGGAGGGGATTTTAACTGTATTAGAAATAGATCAGAAAAGTTAGGAGTCTCTTTTGATGTAGGTAACATGAATAAGTTCAATAATTGGATTGCTAGATTTAATTTATTAGATTTTAGATGTCTTGATAGGAAATTTACTTGGGCCAAGTGAGGCCAAAGTCAAAAATTTGCCTGTCTTGATAGATTTTTTACTAGTCAAGAATGGTTAAATACTTTTGATCAGTCTTATTCTTATAGCTTACCAAGAATTTTTTCTGATCATACTCCTATTATTTTGGATGCTGGTACTCCTTATGTTAATGTTAGTAGGTCTTTTAAGTTTGAGAAGATCTGGTTAAGTCATGATGACTTAAAAACTAGGTTCCCTCTTTGGTGGGCTCAGATTCCTTTAGGTTTTTCCAAAGCTTATAATTGGAATATTAAATTTAGGATTTTACAAAATAAGTTTAGAGGCTGGAGTTTTAATATTAGTAAAGAAGTTAGAGATAAGAAAAAGTCTCTTACTGATAATATTAAAGCTTTTGAAGACCTTGCCGAGCTTAGACCTTTACAAAATTTTGAGGTTGATACTTTCATTCAACAAAAGAAGATTTTATTTGATCTGTTCCAAGATGAAGAAAAATATTGGAAGCAAAGATCAAAAGTTACTTGGTTAAAAGAAGGTGATGCAAACACAAAATTTTTTCATAGATATGCCTCTATTAGAAAGAGAAAGAGTTTGATAACGCATATGATTATTAATGGAGAAGAAACTATGGATTCTTCTATAATTAGAAATCATGTGTTTACTCATTTTCATTCTCTATTAGGAACATTTACTAATACATGGGGAACTCTGCAAGATAATATTTGGTCCTCTGAAGATAAAGTGACTTCAGAGGACAATTTGAATCTTATTGCCCCTTTTTCCTTAGAAGAAATACAAGTGGCTGTGTTCCAAATGAATGCAGATAAAACACCTGGGCCTGATGGCTTTTCTATGTGCTTTTATCAACATTTTTGGGAAGTAATAAAAGCGGATATTTTCAGCCTCTTTAATGATTTTTTCTCTGGTCTTTTAGACATTGCTTAGTTGAATAAAGCAACTTTATGCCTTATTCCTAAAGTTTCTGATGCAATGAAAATTACAGACTTTAGGCCTATTAGTCTCCTTAATTGCATCTTTAAAATTTTTACAAAGGTCCTTGCTAATAGGTTAGCTCCTGTTTTAAAGAAAATTATTTGTCCCCAGCAAAGTGGTTTTCTTAAGGACAGGTTTATATTAGATGGAGTGGTAGCAGCTCAGGAAATTATCCATTCTGTTCACCATTCTAAAGAACAAGGAGTCCTTCTCAAATTAGATTTTGAGAAGGCTTTTGATAATGTAAGCTGGACTTATCTTCTTAGTTGTTTTGTACATAGGGGTTTTCATCCTACCTGGATTCACTGGATGTCTAAAATCTTAGTTAAAGGTACTACTGCAGTTTTAATAAATGGAGAATTAGGACATTATTTTGAATGCAAAAAGGGTTTAAGACAGGGTGATCCTATTTCACCTTACTTATTCCTTTTAGCAGCAGATGGCCTTTCCAAAATTCTTCAAAGAGGTATTGATAGGAATAAGTTAGAAGGTTTGGGTCCTTCGATTCTTGAGGGGAAGAAGTTAATTCATCTGCAATATGCAGATGATACTCTTCTTTTTCTTAGAGCTGAAGAGAGAATTTTAGATAATACTCAATGGGCCCTTAGAGCTTTTGAAGGAATTTCTGGGCTTAAGATTAATTATGCTAAGTCTGAATTGATTCCTTTAAATATTTCTCATAATAGGGCAGTTTCTCTTGCGCATATTTTTAACTGTAAGATTGGAACTCTACCAATTAAGTATTTAGGAGTCCCTTTACATTGGAGGAAACCCAGTAGAACTGATTGGAATGTTCTTATTGAGAAAGTTCATAAAAAACTTTCTAATTGGAAAGGTAATATGCTTTCTTTAGGAGGCAGAGTTATTTTGATTAATTCTGTGTTAACAGCTTTGCCTTTATATCATTTTTCAGTTTTTCCTTGTCCTGCTTGGGTTATTAAAAAAATAGATAGGGTTAGAAGAAGTTTCCTTTGGGGTAATATTCAAAATTCACAGAGAAAATATCCCCTTGCTAAATGGAGTCTTATTTGTACCAAAAAGGAATTTGGAGGTTGGGGTATTGTGAATTTGAAACAAATGAACATTGCTCTTATGGGTAAGTGGGTTTGGAAATATTTCTCTGCTGATCATAGGGCTGTTTGGAAAGATATTATTGCTGTTAAATATAGAGATAGGTGCCCTGCCTTTAGTTCTTTCTTTTGGAAAGAAATTAACTCCTTAATTCCGCTAATTAAGGTAGATTGTAGGAAAATAGTAGGTAATGGTAAACAAAACAGTTTTTGGAATGATTTGTGGTTTGGTGATAAAACACTTGCGGAAGTTTTTCCCATTGCTTTTTCCAAAACAAAGAGACCTGCAGCTACTATAGCTGAAGTTTGGGATAATAGACAAATGAACCTTTCTCTGACTAGGGGTGTTTCTTTATTACTTAGGCAAGAAAAAATAGACATTTTAACTATCCTTAATAGTGTGGACCTTACCAATAGCTCTGATTCTGTCACTTGGCTCCTTAGCTCTAAGGGGTTTTATACTGTGAAGTCGTGTTACTTACTTCTAAACAGGGATAACACTATTACAGATTTAAGTAAATCTGTGTGGATTGCTAGGGTTCCTCTTAAGATTAAGTTGTTTTTGTGGTTGGTTTTACATAATAAAATTTTGACTCAAGACAACTTGGCTAAGAAAGGATGGTATGGTCCAAATAAGTGTTTCTTCTGTAGTGATGCTGAATCCGTTGATCATCTTTTTGTTCAATGTCTTTATTTTAAAGATTATTGGGCTTTATTTAATAATTATAATGATAGGAATATTCGATTGGATTGTCAGAGTGTCTCTTCGATCTGGGAGAGTTGTTTAAATCTTGACAAATCAAATAGGGCTTATACTTTTAGTTTGTTAGCAGTGGTATGCTGGACAGTTTGGTTAGAAAGAAATAGAAAGGCGTTTTATGATGTTAAGGGTCTTTCTTTTCATTCTTTGGTCTATACCATAACTAATAATTTTTACTTATGGACAGGTTTCGAAGCTAGGATGGACAGAGGGCTGACTAGGATGAGTCGCTTACCTTCTACTAGACAGGGAGTGGTTTCTCCTCAGGATGATGATGAGGATTTGCTTCAGTAGAAGATGGAGGGATTCTACTTGGTTTTGGCTTTTCTGTTGTAGTTTTCTGTTTGGAACTAACTTGAAGTTCTTTTTGTCGTCCCTTGTTTTAGTAGGGATTGCTGGGTTTTTAGTCCAGCTAGGTTTGCGGTTTTTTCTTTTGGTTGTTAGAGTCACCTGCTTGTGACTCAATACTCTTACTTTTAGTTATATTGTGGTACCCCTTCTTGGGTTCTTTTGATCAAAAAAAAAAAAAATTTGAACCTACTAATTAAATATTTTTTTATGTATAATAGTCTTACTTCAGGCATATGAAGTGAAATTATTCGGGAGAAAAAAAGATTTAAGAACCTCGCTGAAATATCATATCGAACATATTTTCAAAGACAGTCATATAATATCAAAATCCAATTGCATTCAAAATATATCCATGCAAATAGGTGATATAATACTAAAGTAGAAAATAGTGCATTTTTTTGTTTCAAATGGTAAAATCGATTACTAGTTTATTTATAAATATATAATTTTTAACAGTCTGATCTTTATTTTTTAAAATGAATCATGATGACATAGATCCTTTGACCACAGTCAACCACACTACTCACAATAAAAAAAAATAATAATAAACAAGAGAGAATATATATATAACTGCGGCTGGAAGTGGGAAGTGGGATTTGCCACTTTAAATTCTCTCTCCATTCTCCAATGATTTGCCACTTCTTACTTGATCGATTCTCCTTCAAGACTCAAGAGGCCGCCCCATGGATTGCTCAAGTTCATCAATTGGGTCTCCCTACAATTACAATAAGAGAGGTCAATTCTTATAGTATTTGTGCTAAAACAGTAAAATTCTTAACTTATCTGTATAGTATGAACAAATGCTGATAACTAGACTTTTTTGTGAGTCAGCAGGCCTTGCTGAACTAACAGGGAATTTATTTTTGTTTTAGGGAACAAATGCTAATTTTCTACCCCAGAATTTCGGTGAAGACCCAGCTCGATCGGCGTCCTTCGGCTTTTAACAAGTTTTGTTTAATTTTCTTTATCTAAATTGTTTTAATTGCTACTTTTTACTCAAGAAAACTTAAATTTATGAAATGTCCCCATTTCTGAAATATTTCTTGGAACTTACATGCATAACTAATTGTTAAAACACACGATTACCGTCTTAAAAAAGAAAATACAAAACCCTAAAACAAAATACATAAAAATCAGAAATGATAACCGCCATCTGTAATTTTGCCATCCCTAGCTATCGCTAAACAAAAAGTGAACACATAAAACAAACAAGATGCATATAGATAGTCAAAGTGAACACTTACAAATAAGTGTAGTTATCATTTTGTTCAGATTTTTATATGCATATGCAACTTATTTTTATTGAACTTATTTGTTTGTATGTGTTCACTTTGATCACTATGTATGTTCAACTTATTTATTTATGTGTTCGCTTTTTGTTTAGCCATGACAAAACTGTAAATGATAGTAATCAATTTTCCATAAAATTACTAAAACAACCCTAAAACTCCGAAATTTGTAAAGAAATGCCCAAAAACCCGCGAAATGGCAAAACCAAGCATATTCGGGGTTTGGGTCATGGAGCTCCTCTCAAAATTGTGGCCCGATCCGATGGCTGAATCGAAAGTTCATATCTTTTTGTGAAGTGTGCTTGGGACAACATTGCATCGATCTTCATAATAAATATTGTAAGGATAATCATGACATTTTATACAATCATTAAAAAAGAACACATTTAGAATGTGATTGTTGTATAACCGATTATACAAATTGATGATGATTGACTAATGTCATAGTCAGAAATCTCAGAATTGAGACAAAGCTCATGTGATTTATTTAGCACCCAAGTTGTAGACTCGTAGCACTCCCTGTGTGGATCTCTATCATATGACTAAAAGAACGAGTACTGATTATGTTCGTCACTAAAATGAGAGCAAAAATATATAGTCACATTTTATTTACAAAAATAATGATCAAACTCTTCCTTGCGGTCGTACGATGCAGATCAACGCGATGAGTGCTTTGACTTGGGTGCATAACAAATCATGTGAACATTATTTCAATTATGTTATTCCTGACTAAAACAATGGCCAGCCATCACGTGCCTTTATAATTGATTTTAAAACAATCACATGCTTAACGTGTTTATTGATTGTGGTAAATTTCATCATTATGATTGCATTATTCCTTATGAATATAACACAAAATATGATATATATTTGAAAGATGAAAACATGCTACTTTTGACAATAGTAGAGGAAGTTTGTTTGGCACTATAAATGTTGTCAAATATGACGAAGTGGACGAACTTTTGGACTCAGCAAACAGGAAAGGTTTGTACAAATAAATTAACGTCATTAGAATTTTAAATTTTACTTGTGTTTTGTTTTCTGTATAACAAAGAAAGTAATATCCTCTCCTAATCATTTTTCTTTATCTTGATAATTAGGTCCTTTATTGATCAAATGGGTATTCAACCAAAGCATTAAGCTTTAAAGTTTGGCTCTGATCCGGATATTATTGGTAGAAATGACCAAGGTTGAAGATGCGAGTGTGTATTCTGTAAATCTGGAGAGTTTTGTTTTAGATGGACAAAACTTGAAGAGCTACAAAATATCACTCTAGTTCTACACATGCATGCTACTTGTGCATTGCTGGAGTTTTTTGCCTCGTATAATTAGGTGGAAGTTTAAGGACTTAGAAGTGGTTAGACATGCATAATTGATGTTAATTTTATTTCTAGGTGAATTTTTGGGGATTCAAATTAAGGTTCAACATATTTTGGACCCCTATGTCCCTGCACAGCCTTGAATCTTTAGAAAACTCATGTTCTAGCATTGGTTTTTCCAACCATCTTTTTGTTGAAGATTGCTGTTTAACATTCTCAATTGAATTAATACTGCTAACCGTACCGTGTGACATGCATTCGATTAAAACCAGCCTTGAGTGTTACAAAAACAGGAAACGACATATAGATACATCTCATATCCTAAGTCAAATTGATCACATCTGATTAAGCGCCTCATTACCCCTTCAAGACTATTCAGTTCTTTCTACTCGCATGTATTTTCAATTTGTGTTCCAGATGGCATAATTAGATGGCCATTTAACAAAAGTATTCAATTATGTTCCAAAGGACATAATTAGATGACCCTCAACATTTCTAAATAGCATGGCTTAACGCCTTAACCAGGCCAAAATATTCTAAAAATGCACTAGTCTGATTGGCAGTATCCACACTCCTATCAGACTTATTTCGCTCTCTCATGCATTGTTTTAGTTAAAACTGACGAATATGAGCAATGATTGATCTTAATTTCTTTCTCTTGAGAGCTCCAAAATCAAGTTAGAAGACTTTCACACGCTATGACATAGTCTAGGCATCTTTTGGCACGCATGTAGGATCCTACCTATTAATATAGAGAAACACATGTACAAATTAATGTGTAGAAAGGCATGATCTAATATGCTAATCAAATGTGTCTTCCTTTGATGCAGCCGGCAACAATTCCATCGTGACTTACAACAAACACTGGATTATATCCATTCTATCCCTATATATAGCACTCAGTCATTGGTGTAACTCGATCCCCTCTGAGTTTGATTCCAACGCCCGGTCCCAAAATCTTAAGAAAATGTGCATGCAGTTCCGCCTTTTTTTTTTCTTTTTTAGCAACATGTTTACTTAATCTGAAATAAAAAAAAAAATGGATGTAAAAGGGCAACACTTCAGCCACAAAGGATCGAAGGGGATTTGGTTGAAAAGAGGTCCCCCAAAAATTTACATGATGTCGCCTATTGAAGGGGATTTGGTAATCTTGAGAACATTAGCTTTATTCTCTTTTTCTCGAATTTTATCTAATTTGAGGTTTGTTTCCTCAGATATTTAAAGGTTCGTACACGTGAGTATAAGCCAAAGGGATACATTATGGCAATTAAATGTAGGCCTTTAATCACACTGCAGGAAAAAAATTCACCCAAATTACCTCCACTGTGGGTTATAAACAGCACATATCAGACATCTGGCGTAGCACGTCAGAGAAATCAGATCAGATGTTTCTAATTTTATATACCGATTATACCATGCTGAATTATTGACACTGCAATGATTTTATAAGAGCGAAAAAAAAAATCAGAGGATCATAAAAGAGCAAAGTTAGAAGCGCTGCTGACGTAAGGCATGGTCCATGGATAATGGATATTGTTGGAAAAAGTGTGGAGCCGTTCTATGTGGGTAGCAGGCAGGGCCTGCTGGTCACTGGGACGAGGATCTGAACAGACGTGATCTGTGATATGTTCAGATCAACTCCTATATATATCCCTCTAAACAGAAACGTCTCTCTAATTTTTGGAACTGTTGTTCTACATATTCCACACAAAAAGAGAGGAGAGTTTCTGAGAGGGAGGAAGTCATCCGATTGCTTGGAGCAATCGGATCACACACGCTAGTCGAGACCGGCAAGTGGAAGCGTGGAAGGTGACGCCAAGCCCTAACTTGTAGTTGTGGTGTACCGGTCGCATACAGAGAGAGGCAAGGCTGCAGAACCGAACTCCGACAAGCGGGTCTAGGCATTAGATCATTTTCGCTGTGATACATCTAATTTTTTAAACTATTTTTATAGGTTAGATATATATACATATAGGTTTATACCTAACTAAACCTTCAGATATGCTTTTAGTGGAAGGTGCCTTATACGGGACATAAGTTCCACAAAGCATTGTCGTTAATAATCGCCTTGCAAAAGAAAGAACACTGGGAGTTATACAAATCACCAAATTTTACCAATTTATTTATGTTCGAATAAACTCCATTAAATACAGCAGCATAGTAATACGGAAAATTAGCTACAATACAATTTTTACAATCGAGCACTGAAGCATATCGACAATAGCTCATAAAAGTAATTTAAAACATAGAATACAAAGGCATCATGTAAGCTCGATCAAGACCTGTAACTTCACCTCTTCAGGCCCAAGAAACAGAGCACAAACCCAATGTAATCAAAGCGATAGATGTGCCTCAACAACTGTAATTTCTTTTCATTCCATGGTGGATATCTGAAACTAAACTCGATAAGAAAGTTTCTCCTTCCCACAGGTTTTCTATTGCTGAAGTTGTCAAAAGAGAACTTTCCATGGTATTGTCCAAAGCCACTCTGGCCAACTCCCCCAAATGGTATTGTGTCACAAAGGTACTGAACAGACAAAATGTACAAACAATGATGGGTTAATATATAGTCGACATATAAGAGAAATCGTAGTATTTGGAAGAAAACTGGTTAAGGCGTTACTTGTATCAATGTATCATTAAACATGACACATCCAGAGGAAGTGTCATCAACAATTCGCTGTTTGAACTTCTCATCATGGGTGAAGGCATAGATTACAAGAGGCTTTGGCCTTGCTCTTAGGAATTCGATGCTATCTTCAATTTTCTTCAACTGTCAAACAGAAGTTACTCCAACAAACTTATCATACACATAGCAGTAGTTAACTAACTACATGAAGCTAGATATATTAATTATCAGGCGGTGCCTTGTCAAGTAATTTTCTGTTCCTTTTTGTATTTCTTCATTTCCCTTCTAATATACATTCAAGAATGTTGATGCCTTAAGAGATTTACGACTAAAATAGATAAATTAAGCTCCCCATCCTGATGAAAATGGTAAATATTTTACAAATATTTTATTCAGAACAGCTGTTAATAGGTGATGACAATGCATTGATATTATTACCGTAATGATTGGGAGCAAGGGACCAAATATTTCTTCTGTCATTATCTCTTTATCCAGTGGTGGATTTAGAAGTATGGTTGGCTCAATGAACCTGCACAAAATTTTCACAGTTTAACATAAGACCGCCTGACAAATTTCACAACTTCTTTCATTCCAAACATAATTGTGCTACCTTTTTTTCAGTTGACTAAAGTGCAACCATAGGTGTAAACCCATTTGGCTTCATTTTTCTTGCAAATAATCTTAAATTGAAAGGGAAAAAAAATAGACAATGCTAAGGAGTTTACAATTCTTCTGCATTCACTGAACCACCATGCACAACAGAGGCCGCAACTGATTCATCTTGCAAAAGGTTACAGAGCCTTTGGAAGTGATGTTTATTAACTATGCGGGCCAAATGCTCCGAATTGCTGAAGAATTCCTTAATAACCCCTTTTAGTAGCTCTATCTACAATAAAATGAATACATTCAAAATTAAATGCACACTATAAGAGGTCATAAATGAGGTATGCAGTAAAATATATGTGGTAAGTTAACTTGACCCCTTTTGAACTTTGTCGAAACAAAAAAAAAAAAATCACTTACAAATAGAAAAAAAAAGATGGTTCATTAGAGCTGTTTGGTAATAAAGTGGTTGTGATAATTTGCATTGCCAGAATTTATAAACTGCAGAACCCCGTAAAAAAATACCACCAGCGGTGTCATTAAAACATAAGAAAATAAGAAGACTAAAAGAAAGATACCAGAGTTGGTGCATATTCATCAGTAACAAGCAAATAGTCGATCCCAATGCAAGCCTGGCCCAAACATGACCCCCATTTTGCTCCAGCTACTCTTCCCACAGCCATCTGAGTTAGTTTCACAAGAATACTTAGTAAGCCGAAAGGAATGCATCAATGCAACAATTAATATATTAGATATTCAGTATGTGAATTATAATTACAAACTATAAATAGGTAGGGAACCACCATCGCAAAAGTGATTCCGGCCTAAAACAATAAATACCCTTTGACCTCTTGAACTCTTCAATGAATCAAAAATTGCAGGGCATTTTCCTCCTAGCTCAAGAGTAACAGGTGTGAGATGCTTTGCTGCTGCGGTCATAACTATTCGTCCAACTTGTGCACTCCCTGGATATATCTTACCATAATGAGTTACATTTTTCTGTATAGAAGCTTAGAGAAGTATATATAATAAATCAATCCAGTACCTGTGAAGAAGATTTTGTCCCATTTGAGATCTAAGAGTTGTTCGGCGACCTGTGGGCCCCCCTGGATGACCTTGATGGCTTCACAATCCAAATATTTCGGAATTTCAACTGCTAAAAACTCAGATGTCGCAGGGGCCAGCTCTGATGGCTTCAAGACGGCGGCATTGCCGGCAGCTATTGCCCCAATCAGTGGCTCCAGAGAGAGTCCTGCATGTGTATAAACAGTATCAAACATTTTTTTTCTTTTGAAAAAAAGAGTGAAATGCATAAGTAAGGGCTTTTATTTCTTTTTGAAAAAAAAAGACTAGGCCTAAAAGAATAATTTTATAGTTTCATGTTAGTAGGCCTAGAAATCTTGAAGAACTGTTAGCTTCATTCTCCATCTTAGATTTTGAGAAGAGAGAGAGCTATAAGATTTGTCTTATTGCTATTTTATGAATTTTCTGGTTAAATAGAAATAATGTCTGCTTTGGAGACAGATTGCCGCATACTCTAAGATCTTGTGCATTATTGACTAAAATTTATTAATATATTGGTCAGATATGTAAACTAGATGGAAGAAGGAAGAGGTACTAGGACTGGTACCAGATATGGAGGAACTCACAATGCAATTGCAAGGGACTGATGCAAGGGATGGATCAGCTTCTGCCGCTTAAGCAAAGGGAGAACCGGAGAAAGAACTACCAGCGACTTTTATATTTAATTTGTTGTCTTGCATAATTTTTGTGCTGTTATATTGTCTTGGATAATTATAATGCTAAATAATTTGTTGGTCACGGGTGATTAGGGAAATAAAGGGTACACTGGTAATGTTTGCCGGCGCAGTGCCCTCTTTGCATTTATTACTTTTTTTTATTTTAGTTATTTTCATGCTTTTGTTTTTATGAATTATATATTATTTGCTTTCTTCTAATAAAACGTGGCGGGGTCTAGCCATACTTATCTTCAAAATAATAATAATAATAATTTTATTCAATTAATATCAAGGATACTGTTATTTTGTTTATTCTAAGTGCTTTCTTTGTCTTTTTTTTCCATAATATTTTTTTAAAAAAATCAAAGCTCGCCAGTATTTTGTTCTACTTCCCTCTCTCTTTTGTTATATTTATTATTTCTCCTTTTTCCAGGGAATTTATTCCCGCGTATTTTGGCCTCAATAACTATTTACAATTAAGCGTGTGACCTAGTGGCTCAGTGGTAAGAGTTTTTTCGATAATATATATATTTTTTAAATCAAAGCTCGCCGGTATTTTGTTCTACTTTCCTCTCTCTTTTGTTATATTTATTACTTCTCCTTTTTCTAGGATTTTTATTCCCGCGTATTTTGGTCTCAATAACTATTTGCAATTAAGCGTGTGCCTAGTGACTTAGTGGTAAGAGTATTAGTTTGGCCTTCAAAAAGTCAAAAATTCAATCCTCCCATATATCTTTATTTAAAAAAAGTTAAACGACAAGGACCCTCTTTCTTAAAAAAAAAATTATTTGCAATTAAGGTATTTGCTGCCACCAGGTCCTTTTGTCTCTATAAGAGCTAAACATGCATTTATTTTGGATGCAGTGGGAGGGGCAGCGCGAATTCATTTAATGCAATTTATTATTATATCGGACAAGGGAAGTTGTGCTGTTGAACTTGAACCTATTACTAAAGTTGCAACTTGCAACCTATCAAGCAAGTTACGTTTAGTAACTTCAAATCTTCAATATTCTTTCTCAAGGAATCATCCTCCTTTCACTGTTTGCAACAAACCAAGCTTGTATGGTAGGATACTGGTATGGCAGTAGGTTCCTATGCACCAGATGTTGTAAGATGTTGATCTGTATGAAATTTAACCTACGGGTTCCAATAAAAAAAAAAAAACAAACAAACAACAAGCATCCAAATTTGCTTCACAAAAGTACTTCCTCTCTACTATTTCTTATAAATTCAAATGCAGCCGTGTGCAATTTTCTACAATCACCTTTTTTTCTGTTTAGGATTGAATAAAGAATAAGAATAAGAAATTTCGGTATTCGTGTTTGTCCAAATTTTTTATTTTTATACTATGATTTTGTTAGTATAAAAATAAAGATCCAAATTTTTTATTCTTGTGTTATTTGCATTGCATAAAAATAAAGAATTTAATCCTTATTATAGCATGGGTATGGGCATTAATATCTGGTACAACTTGTCACGGCCTCACGAAGTGTACGTCAATGAGATAATTTCCTTTTACTACTAAACGTTTAGCATGCTTCATTGTAGAAAACTGGAACATCTTAATAGGCGTGATAATTAATTTAGGGTGTTTATAAATAATAACACGATTGTCAGGAACCGTAAATCATATTAAATAACAAAATCATGAGTATAGAACTTACAAATTGAAGAGCAGAAATCGTTAATCGTTAGGCGGAAGCGTAAGTATTGATCTTCAACAGTTTTCCTTAGACATTATGATGGGCTTCTTTATAGACGTTTTCTCTACTCATTTCTCTTTTTCTTTTATATTTATGTGGCAGAAAAAAAAATAAAATCACATAATAGAGAATGAGTATTAATAATATATTTCTAAGGCAACCCATTGGGATCAATACATTGAATGTGGACATCAGAATTTTCCATCAAAATAATGATGCACCCTTTAGTAATTTAACTTAAATGAACTTGGTTCATAATTAACAATATAGACCACATAAAAATTCCAACACATCTATTATAGTTTGTCAACCTTTGATATACATCATTATAATCCATTTGTTTAACATGCTTCATTTTAGAAAACAGAAACATCTTATATAGAAAAAAAATATTCTTTATTTCAAAATAATTTCTTGTTTTTATGATAGGATGGCATCATGTTCAAACATTAACATGATAATTTTAAGCGATATACTGTTATCCATTTTAAATGAGGTCCCCATTACTATAAGATAAATAATAAGTGCTTAAATTAAACAACAATACTATGTACCTATTGGAAAATTCCACGACGAGATCACAAGAACAACACCCAGCGGCTCTGGCACAATCTCAGCAACTGTTGGCACGGCAACGAGTGGCAAACTCACCTACATTACATATCAATTTTTAAAATCGAATATATATACCAATAATTAATTATTCGCCCAAACAAGAAACGCCCAAATAAAAAATAACTCTGCAAAAAGGGAAAAGGATTTTACTTTCTCAGGTGCCATCCATTTCTTCAAATTTAGGAGCGCATTGTCTACTGATTTGGTGAGAGCACCAACCTAGGAAGAAGGCAATTAATTCAAGATAATCTCAATATATAGAATTTTTTTTTCTCACTTTAGTCCTGAGTAAAATTCTTTACATTAGTAAAGAATAGAATTGCGTTTTTTGTTTCTACCAAGACAACAAGTGAAATGATATCAGTCAATATCTTTAGAAAATAAGAAATGTACCTCATCTCTGTATGCCTCAACACGGTGCTTCCCCAAATCTTCCTTCAAAACCTTGAGCATATCTTCTTCTTTCTCTTGAAGAAGCCTGAGCAAAGCTTCAAGTTGAGATTTTCTCCATTCAAAACCTTTTGTTTTACCACTGTCAAAAGTCGTTCTCGCCTCGGCAACCTCAGTCTCCAGTCCCAAAGCCCCCATCTCTTCGTCTCCACACTTCTTTCCAGTAATGAGCGCCATTGTGTTCTCTCTCCACTTGCTTCTTAAATAAACCTAGAGCCAACCGTAAGCTTAATTGCTGAAAGTGAGACTTCAACTAGCCAGTTGTACTGACGATTAGGCATACAGTTAACCATGAAAGGGGAGGACTTTCTTTATCTCTCATTTTCTTTGGTTGGGCTTCCTATCTGGACTTAGCCATCAGAAGAAAAAGTACTAAAAAAGCAGTTGTTAGTTAATGTACCTCATTATAGAGGATGAAATTTGGATTGATTGCTGAGGAAACGTTAACAAAATCTCCCGGGCATTGAAATCTTCTGTCAGAGTCATAACTCGAAAGTAACTAATGGGCCTCACGGCGGAACGAAGTGGACTGAAATCCTCTACTGTCGGAACAGCCGTTATAAATTTTATTTATATTTAAAAATTTTAAAATTCAAATGTTAAATTCAAACTGTTGATCTTGTTCAATTTTACAAACGATCTGTTTTCAACTTTTCATATAAATTTAATAAAATTTGGAGTCGATTTAATACTCGATTAAGTGACCAAATTATGAACGTATTAGAATTAATTAGTAATAATTAATCATATTTATTTATTTGCTGACCACTTAATCTAGTATCAAATCAACTTTAAAATTTACAAAACTTATATGAAAATGCATCGTCTGTAAATTTGAACAAGATCAATGGTTTTAATTCAGTATTTAAATTTTAAAAAATTTAAAAATAAATAAAATTTTTAACAGCGATATACTGTCAATTGCAACAGTAGAGGATTTAAGTCCGGACGAAGTACACTTTGCATACTTCAACTATTAAAAAAAAAAAAATCCTTACTAGGTTAAATATTCTATATTTATTCTTTTAAAATTGTAAAATATTTTTATTTGGCGTCCTTAAAAACTTGAAAATTTTTTGCTTAGTTATGGCACGATGGCAAAACTGCAGTTATCAATTTCCTTATTTTAATATCTTTGACTCAAAAAGATTCGGTCAGGAATCAGGATTGGGCTGGAATTCGGCTTAGATACGTTAGGATACGTTTTTGCATACGAGTCCGATTCGTTCCTTTACGAGTTTACTTCCTGCGCTTTCGCTAATCGCTAGTCCAGACTCCAGCCTCTTCAATTTTGACTAATCCAAAATCATTTCTGAATTCTGATCCTTTCCGCCGCCACTGACCCCTCATCTCAGCCCAATGGCCTCTCATCTCGGCCCAATCGCTTCTCACCTCAGCGGCCCGGCCCAATCGCCTCTTTACCTAAGGCTGAGCGACTGAGTAAATCGCCTCTCACTTGTCAGTTCTCACCTCTCTGGCTCTCTCACGCTCTCACCTCCGTGCGTCATCTCCTTTTTCATTTGCTGGTAAACCCTACAACTCACTGCTCATTGTTTGTTTGTTTCGATTTTCTTTGTTGTGTCATGGTGTGAATCAGCGAATCAGTTTTTGGGGATGATGATACGTTTGGAAGGCTTATCAGTTATCACCCAAAAAGTTCACCACTGATTCTTCAACAGATGTGAACTATGAACTATCTAATTCAAAAAAATTTTACCAGTACTTTCAATTCTTTAATGTGGTGATCTGTTTCTTCTTTTCCATAAAAAAACTAACTTCTGGATTCAATGTCATCCACATCTCCAAATAGCGAACATGCTATAGGTATTGATGCACCAGGACAATATGGTAGTTGATACCAACTAATAATTTATGCCCTCTCAAATCTCAATAATGGTGCCAAACAATTCAATTAATACAAATCATTTAATGCATAACTAACACAGAATTAATATGTAAGTACGATTCAAACAGTATAGAAAATACATATATAATTTTTATTTTTAAAAATTTTATAATTTCAGCATGCACAGTAAGCAATCGATATACCTAGATAAGGTCACATTTTATGTTTAACAATTATTTATAGAATTTTTAAACATCTTCAAATCAAATGTGTCTATGATTTAAATTTTGAAATAAAGACGACCTATATTAAAAATTAAAAATGAAGTATGGACTGCTTGATGCTGTTTTATTTTATTTTATTTTATTTTTCTTTCTCTGTTTTGGGTGCTCTAAATAAAACATCTCTTGGATAGGGCATGCCTACGGGGCAGCTTCTACGTAGAGTTCTACTCTGTATTGCCGACAACGACAATGCATTTGTGCAAGATGAAGCGAATTTAATGCGTTTGTTATTGGCCATTTAGTTTCTTCTACCTTTTTATATGTTATCTCATTACGTGGCAAAATCTCCTTGGCCGCAAATCCCTTCATCAATAGTCCCCAAAAATATGGTGCTGAGCTGGCCTCCCCTAGCTGCCTAGCTAGCTCTTTCATTCGGTTGTGCAACAGACCAACTAGACCTGGGCAACGTATATAACGGAAACGAAATGAGGCGTTCCGTATTCCGTTTCGTTTCAATAAAAAATATGTACCGGCTGATTCGTATTCGTTCCGTTTGGACGGAACGTAGCGGAACGGTATAATTTACATTGTATTTCCACATGGACAGAACGGAACGATTTCGCGTATTCGCGGTATACCGCGCCCACCCCTAAGACCAACAGTGGGTATTTATTCTTATACATATATATTTTGTTTTATTAAAAGGTTCTGCCCGGGCCACGATTCAAGCGGGATGCAGGCCAAACTTAGTTATTGTAACCCATGGTCATCTCCACTATTTGAGGAGATGTGCTCATATTGATACTGCCTTTCAGATGGTCAAGAGCGAGCTTGAGAAGCTAGCTTTGGTACTTTACCCATGGAACCCGATCGAGATAAAGGGCAGAGCCGATCCAGTACCCTTTTCAATGTATGGCTAGACCTGTACAGGTACCGTTAATCGCCTGGAACTTTGAGAGATACATTAAAGCCTCTTCCAGAAATCAGAATGCACTGGCTTAAACGTCTTAACAAGTATCGTCTTTTTGAAATTTCACAAAATATTAAAAAATAATATTAATCCAAAAAATTTTAATACTAAGAATCATAATAAAGGGAGATAAATCAAATCAATATTTGAATCTGTGGACATATCAACTAAAAATTATGTTTGGTCTTTGGTTCTTACTATTGTTAAGACAATAACGTAATACGGATTTGGATATAGGTATAGTACACAAATGTGCATATGGAATTTATGCACAGCATTTTTGTGTCATCAGATTTACTTTAAAAATCGTGCAGAAATTTAGATGGACGAATCAGATACAGGCGCCGATTAATCACGATTTCTCCGTCCCATCTGTTTATTCTCCTCCGTCTCCTAATATTCTCACCTCTCTTCTATCGTGCCTCAGAATCGATCCTTTTTCGAAAGAGAAGAAACCCTCGCCCCTCTCCTTGCGAGCACAGTCGCGGCTCTCTCCTAAGCCCCTCGCAATTGTCTCCTTCACGATTCTCATTATACTCATTCAGCACCTAACGAAACTAAAACTTTTCTCTGGACCAAATTGCAAACATGCTGCTTTCTCGTGGAACCCTAGACAATATCTTTGTCTCTCGTCTCTTCATTCAGCTCAAATCTCTCTTCAATTTTGTAAATCATTGTTCTAGACAATTTGTACGAGGGGTTAGAGATAAGAGCACAAATAAGATTACTTGAAATTTCATTATTATGATGTTAGTTGAAAACCACCAAATTATATCGTATTCATCATTGCAATGCTAATTTTAGCACCCTAACTTCAATTAAGTCTAATTTTTAATCATAGTGGATTATTATGTAATGTAGGAATGAGTAGCCAAAACAGCTGGAATTGACGTGAAAAATAGGGTTAATAAGTAAATTAGGTAGTTCTATCCATGTTGTGAGAAAAAATAGACTGATGATTATAGAAGTGGCTCTGTTCAAAGAGTACAAGAAGCAACAAAGCTTATGCATAAAAGCGAAGATCAAGTGGGAAGATTCATAACTCAGATGGAGACCAATGATTTTAGATTGCATTTCTATGAATTTTGATTTTGCTCTACTATACAGTTCTGATATTTGTATAGGTGGTGAATATAATTATTGAGGGGAGCTCTTTTGTGTACAACTTTATGGGGATAGATAACTCTGGTGGTACTGGTAAATGGGAAGTTGGTACTAGTATGAAATTCTGGTTTTATTTCTTTACGAGCGAGCAATCCAGATACTTTTTGTTACTTTTCTTTGTAATTTATGTTTCTTGTAATCAAGTGGTGAAGTAGTGCAATAATTTCCATGCTTACATGGTAAACATGAACACGTCTAACATGTCCTAAACAGAATTAAAAGGGGTTATGATAACTACAGTGATGCGTATTGTCCCATGCATCCCTCAGCTGCTATATTAAAATACTAGTTAACATATTTGAAACTTCAATGGATAAGAGTACAAAACCAGTAACAGAAAAAATGATACCACAATGATCATATTGTTACTCCTGTTTCTACACAAAATAATAATAATAATACCTGAACTTAAGGATCCGAGTGTGCATTAAATTCACCAATTAATACAAAAATGGTCATATCAGCTGAACTATACAAAATGGTCATACCAGAAAAGAACTTGATGTCACACCTCACTGCATTCCTCACTGCACCATCCATTAAATTGTAGATTTTGACACCTTGACAATTGTAGAATTACCACATTTCCAGCATGGAGGGTTTGATCGCTCATTCCAATAGCTTTGAGTATTACTCATTTCAAGCTAAATACTTAGCCAATGGATACTGAAATTAGACAACAAATAGGAAGAGCTTGGTTAGATTAATAAATCGAACAGATCAGTGAAAGAGGTGAAAAGTAAAGACTGCCTTAGTATCTTGATTCTAATTCTATCAGAGAAGTGAAGAACCTAATTGACACATCCCAAATCACAATTTGCAATCTCGCTAAATTTGAGGAACTTGCCCATCTAACTTTGCAATTTCATAAAAAAATTAGATAAACAACCTAATTTTACAACCCGTCCACCTCTAACCCACAAAATAACAGAATTTTGCAACAAAAAAAAGAGGTCACCTGAGTCCGATAGAGAGCAGAGAGGTGTCGATCAGAGGCCAATTCACCTGTCCGATAGAGGAGGCGGAGGCAGAGAAGGTCTCAATCACTAATTAACGGAGTGAGTGTTCGTAGAGAGAGAGAGATCTGAGATTAGGTGTCGATCATGGCGCACAGAGGAGGAGGAGGAGGAGGAGGAGGAGGAGGAGCGGAGATAGCAAGGTTAGGGAAGAGGCGAATTCTGGGGGGCGAGAGAGAGACAGAGTAGGATGGACGAGATGTACACGGATGGATTAACGGAGAAGGGACGGAAAACTTTAATCCTGCGCACTCTTCCGTCCAATCTCAGCGCCTCAATCTCATCCCTCCATCTAAATCGCAGCGTGAATTTTAAAACAGATCCAATAGCTCAAAAATACTGTGCATAAGTTTCATATGCACATTTGTATACTATATCTATTTTCTCTCCCCCTTTCTATATATCAACTCTATTGCCACATTTAGGAGGAAATAAAAAGACAACAATAGCTACATAACTAGACGAACATAGTCTTAATTAGTATAATAAGGCAATATAAGAAGGCCTTTTGTTGCTCTGCTAGGGTTGTCAATGCTGTGCCGTTTCGCACGTTTTTCGTTCCATTCCATCCAAACAGAACGAAAACGGAATAGCATATAGATTTTGTTTCAGAAATGGAATGGAAACTCACCATGCAGTTTTATATGTAACTAAACAGTTGTTATATAAGAGTACACAAGGATGCATAATTTATTACACGTAAAAAAGTTACATAACTTGTGCAAAGAATCTCTCCACTGTAAATTTTCAACCATAATCCTTCCATTAATTTCTCACCAAAATATTTTCGACTTTTAAAAAGCATTTTAGTTTTTTCGCATGAATATATATATGCATAAGTTACTTCTTATTCATAACTAAACACCCATTGCATAAACATTACATAAGCACTTACGCATTCTTATACAAATTTTTACCCCACAACCAAACATACCATTGTCAACTATAAAGTATAAAGTTTCGCTTTCTTCAAGCTGAGCATGCAGTGGAGAGATGAAATTAAGTCGGATTTGACTAAGTCTAGGTATTTTATTTTATTTTATTTGCTTATTTTATATTGTTGTCGGCTATATTATTCTGATCAATAGTTTATGTGTGATGTTTAAATTTGCAAATTCTGTAGATGAATTATTTAGTTCGGTGTTGAAAAATTAATTTTCTGGTAACAATTTTAATCATACATATTACATGTTCTTTTTTAAAAATTTGAACGTTTAGGAACTTGATATTGAGGTTATAATTTAAAAAAAAAAAGTTTTGACGAAAGCAGAGGTCTTCTAGAGATTTTAGATAGTAAAGAAAATATGCGAGATCATCATCATCAAGAACGAACCGATGCTTAAAGCCAGGGGCGGAGCCACATTAGGCGGCACTTTGGAAAATTGAATATATGAACCGTATTTTTTTTTTCGAATAAAGCCCGTAGGCACAAACTATATTAAAAGCACATACAAAGTTCCTAATTCAGAGGAAATTTGAGGAAACAAAAAGGAATGCAGCTTCTCCCCTAATTCAAGATTACAAAGTACCTAAATACCCCTGAAACCAGTTCGGAGAACCAGCAGCCAAAAAACAAAATAAAGTAGGAGAAAAACCACCATTAAATCCCCTTACAGTGATGCCACAAATACCCCATGTAAACTATCAGACCCTCTTGAAAAAGTATTGTCAAGATGCACCGAAACCTTCATTCTGGCAAGCTGATGTGCAGTGGGGAACCCATGCCAGCATACGGTTACATGAACCGTATAATTTTGGAAAATGCCTATGACTCAATTTCTTGTCATGTTTTGAACGGAGTATGAACACATTAATGTTATTGTGAAATTGGTGTAGCGGGTCATACAGTCGGGTAAAAAGAATTAACATCACATAGGCTCTGTTTGGATTCATCCGGAATTTGCAGGAAGATGAAATATTTCTTGGCGGAAAAGATAGGAAATTTATTATAAACAATTCAAACTCTTCACAAAATTATACACTTCCCAATAAATTTATTTCTAGGAATTGCAACTTCCCCAAATTTCCTAAATTCCTAAGCGATCCAAACAACCCCATAGGTTACATAGCATAGTTGCAAAACCCAGATGCAGAAAACATGGGATGAAAACATGGGATGAGAGTAGGGCTGTCAATATACCGTCGTTTCGCACGTTTCTGTTTCGTTCCGTCCGAAACGGACAGAAGTGGAAGGAAAAGTAGTTTCATTTTCAGAAACGAAAACGGAAATGGAACGCTGAAATGAGAAATTTCAATGTAAAATGAATGTGGAAGTGAAATTTCCGTTCCGTTTAACGAAATGGAACGGAAATGAAATAATTTTGTGTTTCGTATTTTGAAACAGAATGGAAACGGAATGATGGATTTTCGTTCCATATTACACGTTTGACAGCCCTGGATGAGAGATCCCACGTGCAATTTTTGTTCTATCCAAATGGACTTGTACGGTTATCTTGCAAAAGAGTGGAAGCCCAAGTACATTAATTCCTAAAAAAAATATTATTGGTTGTATTAAGAATTGTGATATTTTTTATTTTATACTTTTTTGATGGAAAGTTACTAACCATTATATTTTTATCAGAAATAAGGAAGAATGTGCATTTTTCAATAGTACTATTTATTAATATTTAATATTTAAGATAGTATTTAATATTAAAATTATTATTATTTACTATAATATAATTTTATATAAATTTTAATAATTTTTATTGTGCCCACCCTTAAAATAATTCTATATCCGTCACTAATTAAAGGGGCAAAAGACTTCAGAATTTTTTTAAGAGAAAAGATACAAGTAATTAGTGACTGGTAGATTGCTGCGGGTCAACTAATCCTTTGTAACAGAAAATGATTATTCGAACAAAACGACAAACATGGTGTGTGTTTGGATATAGACTAGAATTAGTTTGTTCAAGTTTTGAACAAGGAAAAAACTTCTTCTTGGTCTAAAATTTTGTTAGAACAAAAAAACAGAAGTTGTTGTTAGATTAGAAGTTTGTTCAAAAACATATCCCTACTATAAGCATCCATAAAATAAGATATTTTTATTGTCTAATATTTTTTTATTTCTCTATTTGTGGGACATTTTTTTGCTAGTTAACGTAAAAAACTTATTCCAACAAGCTACTTTTATTATTTATTACTCGTCTAGCCGTAATTTTTTTAAATAAACAAATTTTAAAATGAAACTTTAATAGTAAACATGGGAGATCTAGAATTTAAGGAATGAACATGGCAGAGTGTTCTATTAGTGCCGCTCCGGTGGCAATTTCAGTGGCATTGGCGCGAAGATGAAGACGCCGCTGGAAGTGCCGTGGTTGGTTGTGGTGGCGTCAGGCCATTGAGGTGGGAGGAGGAGGAGATGAGGCGGTTGGTCTTGGTCTGAAAGAGAAAGGTGGTAATTTTGCTAAAAGGTCTTCACAAAAGACAGAAATCTGTTCGTGGACATAAATCTCTCTACTTGATACAATCTTTACTGTTTATTCCTGGTTCAAAAATGGAGTCTGAACGGGCAAGCATCCCACCACCTCCGTCCATCACCTCCGCTCTGAACCATTGCTTGGCTACCTCTGTTTTGAGTCTCAACTCCCTCCTCCCAGCGCCTCCTCTCCTCCTTCCATCTCAACGATTTGGCGCCACCACGACCAACCGCGTCACTGTCAGCGGCGTATTCACCTCCATGCCAATGTCACCGGTGTCGCCGCCGGAGCGCCACTAACAGAGCGCTGTCATGTTTATTGCTGAAATTCTGAACTCTGATGTTTACTGTTAAATTTCTATTTAAAGATTTGTTTCTTAAAAAAATTTACGGCTCGTCTAGACACCCGAAAAAAAACATCAAGCCTCGTCTCCCGATGCGGCCTTAAATTAATATCTTTCTCTGTCGAGCATAAATGCATAATTCAAGACTCAAGAGTTCAAGTTGGTGTTCTTATTTGACAAAGAGACCACTTCCAAAAAAGAAAAAAAAGAAAAAAAAAGAAGGGAAAATAGGCTGGATTATATTTGTGCGGCCCAACCGAATAATGAGTTGATCTATTCCCCAACAAAGACGAATCGGTTACTGGGCCTGATTTAATAGTAGGCCTACTTAGTAGGCACCAGCATCCTCTACAGCCATAAAAAGGACTGCTCCAAGCAGTCCTTTTTATTTTTTTTAATTTGTTTAAATTTTAAAATTTAAATGGAGAATCCAAACCGTTGATCTTGTTAAGTTTTATCGGCGATGCATTTTCATATAAGTTTTATAAAATTTGAAGTTGATTCGATACTTGATTAAGTGGTCAACAAACGAACGAACCTGGTTTGATTAATTCTAATACGTTCATAATTTGGTCACTTAATCAAGTATCAAATCAACTTCAAATTTTATAAAACTTATATGAAAATGCATCGCCGATAAAACTTAACAAGATCAACGGTTTGGATTCTCCATTTGAATTTTAAAATTTAAACAAATTAAAAAAAATAAAAAGGACTGCTTGGAGCAGTCCTTTTTATGGCTGTAGAGGATGCTGGTGCTTAGTAGAACACCATCACCCCATCCAATGCTGGTATTTTCACATAATCACATTCAACTCCATCAACCATCAGACCTGAATCACATCCTCTGCCGCGCTGGAGAGGACAGGGTTTTCATCAAAACCGCCCAATATATGATGGATGTCCTGTAATTAATACTAGATCGATATGTTGATATTCTTGCGGCTTGTAAAAATATGCCCGTTAAAATTAAATCAGACGGACAGAAATCGATCCAGCGATTGAGGATTTTGGTCCCCATCATCACACCACTTGATAAATCATAATTACAATCAACCACGCCCTTGACCCTTGGACGATATATGGTGATACGGATGCTTCCATGTTTAAATTAAATGCGAAAACTTTGCAGCATCACTGCACATGCACAAATCACAACGTCTACACAAGGATTCCCATGTCCCTTATTTTTACCGCACTCAAGTACCCAACGACCAAATCGATTGGGCAACGCATTTATTTATTGATGATTTCAGAGCACAACAGACACAAAACAAGTCAAACAATTTCCATATATAGCTCAATTTAGAGAATTAGAGTGCATCGTTGCATTAAAGTCCATATTATGAATAGCACCTAACCAAATTGAATATATATTAATACAGATATGCTGATGCAATTTAGGAAACAGTTAATTTTGAAACTTGAAACGAATCATTATAATTTTTTTATTTAATAGCGAGTATAATTCGACAACGGTAAGATGTGGAAAAAAAAATATATATCATGTGGAGAATGGCTGTTCCTGCGAAAGCTATTGTATATAGTGAAAAGTATTTCTTATAAATTGAATAATTATCATTAACTAATAGTAAATAAGTAAAGGGAAACAATTTTTTTTCACATATAGTAGTTTAATCATACAGATTCCTTTTTTCTCGGCAAATTAACAACTCGGTCTTATAATTTGGAAGGAATTGGCAACCACTTCATCAAATTGCAAAAAGATATACTGGGAAATAAAAGTTTGATTTAGTACAATGGATATTTAAGAAAGACTAGAAAAGGAATTGATGGGTGTTCAACTCCGTCAACGACGAAGGATTGATAGCACTGCGACGTCTCTAGATGATACAATGTATAAGGAAGAGGTATAGACGACCTTACAACAATGGATATTTAAATTAATCTAAATAAGTTCAGCTTAGAGATTAGTTTATTCATCAATTAACCTCCCTCCTCTACTCGCTTATTACCATGACAAATTAAAGTTTATATTTTATTCAAAACAACAAATTAAAGTTTTTGTTATATATATTTTTTATTTTTATATTACAAAGAAGAAATATACTTAACATGAACAAAGTATTTCGAATCAGAAGAAAATTGATCAAAACTATGTATTATGCGTATATACTAGTTCGCTTATAATTAAAATTACAAACGATCCGTTATAATGACTTAGTGGACCGCTCCAGTTGTATAGTAGTTGTATTTTTCAAGTAAATTTTAGGTAATTTTCTAAACAATTGAATCACAGTTTAGAAAGATATTCATCCAATTTTAATTCGCTTTGATTTTAGTATTTCTCTATTGCTCCGTTTGGATGAGCCGATGAGCCCTAGAAATTAGAGAATAAAGGAATAAGGGAGTAAATTTATTATAATCAATCCAAACTCTTCACAAAGTTACACACTTCGCAATACTTCTTTTCAATTTCTTTCTTTATATATTTCCTTTATTCCCACACCATCCAAACGGAGCCTATATATTCGATCGAGATTGTTACTTCTCGATTAGTGTCTCCGAAAAATCTGAAACGCTCCTCTACTGCCACAAAACCATAAATTAATAAAGGACGTTATAGTAGTTGGACAGTTTAAATGAGAAAATTAAATTTGACAACAGCCCGATGCTAATTTACTATTCATGTTCCAATCAAGGGCTACAAAAGCTCTACAAGTTGGGGCTTGTTAAATAAACGCCATTGATTTTTAGCTCTCACAAAATTATACTTTTTCACACTGACATCGACTCAACATATGTAGCCTCGCCTCAACTAATTTAACTTTGCCTCAACAGATCAACTTATCCAATGACTCACAGTATTAATTGTTACTCGATCAGTTCACTCTTTTAATGTGGCATATTTTCATTTTGGTCCCAATAGTTGAGGATTCTGTACGTAGTTGGTACTTCACATTATAATTAGAATTATTAATTTATTTCATTGTGTACTGTCATCCTATGCTCCATGCCAGCGCTTAATAACTCCGCAAGTTTGAAGAAGGTACACTGGATAACAAGTTATTAAATTATTGCCACCTGACCCTAAAAAAAACAACAAAATTATTAAATTAATGGGATCGCTAATTTTTTTTTTATAAATATAATTCCATAGGAACGCAATCACTTATAATAAAATGGATTTCGTAGGTACTGCATGATATGCATTAAATAGATGCTCCATCACAGCAATATTAATTCGCTCAAGAGTCAAGACTATTATGTCTAGTTGGCTCAGCTTCTTTTATGTGTGTGAACTGTGAAGTGTGAACCATGTAGTAGCCATGGGCAGACAATTAAAAATTAAATGAAACTAGTGAGTTTTCGCGCGTTGCGCGATTTATTTTCTTAAATAGATTATTGACATATTGAAATGTCAGAATAATTGCTTTGTTCAGATAGAATCATAAAATTATAATAGTATTCAATAAAAAAAAATATAAATATCGCAGCATTCAAGAGGAATGTAAAGGAACATATAGAATCATAAAATTTGTATTAAATATCACAGCATTCAAGCGAAGGAAAATATAAATAAACCTTCTTTTTCATAATAGTATTCAAGAAAAGGAACATTGCAATAGCTAAAATTATCTTATAATTAAAATAATCAATGTCAACATCATGCTTGCAAAAAGTCTAAGAGAAGAATAGTTAGCATTATAAGTAAATCTGTTATCTGATTTATGAGCAATAGGTGCACAATTTGTTTCAGTGTTGTAGTCGAATTCTTTGATGCCTAGAAAGAAATCATATTAGACCCAGGAAAAAATGGAGTTGAAGGCAAATTTGCAACACTAACTTACTAAGAAGGCCGAAACGCGATCCCTGTGAAGTTGGTGGCATTTCCTGGGTCTATTAAATTGGGGGGCAATTCATTTCTCGTTCTTTCAGCTCTTCACAGGTCCAAATGACTTTTCATGACTAATCCCTATTTAAAAGAGGAAAGCATATTTCTAACATGAATCCATGATTTAGTAGACTTAAGAGAATAAATGCAAAATAGGCAGATCAAACAGAAAACAAACAAATTGCATTACTGTAAACATTGTTAAATACACATGCGCTTGTACCAGAAACTATAATTGAACCAAGTGAAGTTGCCACAATATTCTCACACTTCTTTTTTTTGTGATTTGCTAGCCTACAGACTACACTTAATGCATTTAAAGCTTGTATATCAATCGGTGTTGATATTAATGGAAATATGAACAAATGTTTTGAGTTGTTCCATACAGTACACATGTACATGATAAAAGGCATATAAAGAAGGAAACTTAGTAGAACTTAAATTCCACATCAACTAATACCAGTTCCAAGCAAATTAGTATGCACCAGTAGCAAATAAGAAAATTACTATGTCTATTTTCTTTCTACGATGACTGAAAATGCATAGAATGTTCCAAAAATGTCCCTAGCCATTATTCATGGGTAGCTCAAAAGTGCACAGAAGTTTGGAACTAACAACTACATGCGACAAAAATCTAGCAATACGAACTATAGAAAAGAAAATAAAACTACACAGTGAATAACAAAATCTCAGTTTAGAACCGTAGAAGAATAGATTATTACCTGATACTGTGAATCATCATATGACAGAAAAGCTATTACCATATAATTAGAGCAAGTAAGGCAAGAGGCAACAACAAATTATGTATTAACTTTTCATTGTTGCTCCTTGGAAATATGTGAATGCTCTCTTGTCACTGTTGTTTCTATACTATCTGAACTCACTAAAAAAAGGATTCCACTGCTCTATTGAGGTGACTTTGCTCTGAAATCAACCATAGCAAGCTGCATATAACAAAAAAAATAATATTACTAATAATAAAAGGTCCATCGTGCACATAAATTTTGATGAGTAATGCCATGAAAAATAAATATCGGACCCAAGATTTCTGACCAAGAAATCTTTTTTTTTATCCGTTGTGTTTTCAAAGAACTCTGCGATGATACCAGTGTAGAACTTTGTACTGGTACGGTACCAATTTGAGGGTAAAGCCATTGCTATCTGCAAAGACAACCAAACTGGTTTTCTATAATGAAGTACATGAAATATTTTCTACAAATATCTAAAAAGAATGACTTCGTTAGGTGCTAAAAATGAATAAATCGATATCATAAGTAACTGAAATATTCTTTATTTTACCAAAATGCCAGCTAACTTCTGATTACCTCATTCACAGAATCACAGCTATGAAAAAATATATTTCGTAAGCAGTTATCGAAACCCTGGGACCAAGTTGCCCTTATGTCAATATTGTTAATTTAAAAGATATGTATTAAAAAAAATACAACATCTATATCTATAGTAAGAAGCTAATTGAAGAAAGCAAAAGGAATTTTGCTGGACATCTGTAAACATGACAAACAAATTTGAACCTTACACCATAAGAACTATCGATAGCTAGCATGTAAAATAAGCAAAAAAAAAAATCTAAATAACTTAGAGCACATAGACAGGAATAAGGACAACAAACATCATGCACAAAAGCAGTGAGAGCAATAAGCAAAAAGGTAGATAAGTAGTGATAATCTGAAGTGAATTATACTAACTTGTGATACTTCGTTATGACCTTCTTCATGCAACGACAAACCATACATTTAGTGCAACCATCCGTTCTATTTACAATTCTCAAACAATCGTCATGATCTGACAGAAACACAACAGAAAGGATTAATTTTATCTTTGTAGGTTAGCATACCACACTAATTTGAGTGAAATAACTGAAAGAAAGTTGTTATCACTCACAGAAATGAAAAGGTAGCACAGCAGAAGGCAATAGAGAAGAAACACACCACAGAGCCAAGGTGAAGAATTTGGGACAGAAAAATACGCAGGTAAGTACAAAAAAGAAAAAAAAATAGCAGAGCAGTTAAACCATACCGGCATCACACTGAAAATGAAGAAGTCACTAATTGACAGTTCACAACTTATAAGATATCAAGAATGTAGTTGAAAATTCATGAAGAACACAAAAATCTGACAACAACAAAACAGTACCTCTGTAAGCATAATGAAGCATTCTAACATCTCATTCTTTTTCCCAATATTTATCTAGCCGGTAGATTGTGCTGCATGTCGTTTTACTATTTTGGTTGGTGCACATGACATTTCATGAGTTCCTATAATACACTTTAATAGGTCTTTGTTGGAGTCATGTAATGCACATCTCCTTTTACTATTTTGGTGAATGCACAGGACATTTCCTGACCTATAATACACTTCAATAGAGTTTTCATAAACTTCTATAACGTACTTGAATAGAGGCAAAAATAAACTAAACGAAATTAGTACCAAGAGACTGTGAAAACTAACCTCGATGAGATGAAAGGCAACAGAAGAAAAAAAGGAATAAAAGGAAATGACACCAACACTGACGAAGAGAGGCTTTAACAACTAAACACCCACTAAGATACCTGCAATTGACAAAATAAAAAGGTAGACCAATATCACAATAGAGAAAAAAAAGGGAAAAAAGCAGGATTAACCCTAGAATTAATCCTCCTATCCAGGAGCCATAAAAAGACAACTATGCTTTACTCTATTATGTAGCAGTCCCTAGATTTTAGCTGATATTTTTTCATTTTTATCTGGTAGCCAACAAAAAATGAAATCTCGCCCTGACTCTTAAGTTGTGAACTTGTAATTAAAGACAAACACACATGTAGTAAATACACTGTACAAACTAAAGCTATCTCAAATGAGGCATAACCTGTACATTACCATATGAGACTATTAGAAATTAGAAAGGCTGGCATGCTAAGAGAGATGTTGAGAAGGGTATAACCGTCAATACTGAATATGCTTGGGAAGAAATGCGATAGATGCAAAAATTAGAAAAGGAAATATGAATAATAAATTAAAATGAACAAACCAATTTGCTAATATTGATTCCATCAATTATTTCGTAATACCCATACTAAACAAACCAACTACAAATTCACATGCCTCTGATCCACATCTAGGATTAGCACAGCAAGAAATGTATCAATCACTGAGGGGAAAAAGCAACATATAATTTGAGAGGAGGAGAGTGGGGAGAGCAAAAGAGAGGCAGTGTCTCTGAAAGAAAAAATAGCAGAGAAAGGAGAAGAGAGACCTCGATCCATGCCTCGACTGTGGAGATGGTGCCTCTGAAAAGAAAAACAGCACTGTGCACCGTACTTCCTCCCATGCCTCGAGGCTCGAGTAAGAAAAAGGGGAACAGAGAATGGGAAAGAGAGAGCCAGGAATATACGGAGAATATAATATCCGAACACTCTAGAACAAAACCAACAAAACCAACCGATGGAGTAGACGGGACCGATCAGACGACTAAGATAGAATGAGACGAAACAGACGGTCCGGATGGAGTTACTGTCGGGAGAACTGTGGATTCACAGTGGTATCGGATGCGGATTGAATTAAGCGGATTCATGTATTGTCTTTTGATTTGATTTTGATTTTATTTGATTTGATGAAATTATGTTGTATACTTTTTGTTCAGAGTTGTGTCACGACAATACTTTTTTTTTCGCCACAAATACAATACATGTGAAATCCTTTCTAAAGGATCATTGAGTTGTGATCAAAACTCCTATATTTAGTTCAAAATGACCGATTCAAACTATCTAATACGATCTCCCTGTTGAAATCTCCATACAGACCAAATTTTATATATATTTTTTTAAATTTGTAAGTATTTTTTTATTTTTAAAACTGTTATTTTTAAACGGTTCAGAACTAATTAGATTAATTATTTTCTAAATTTTTTTAAAAAAAATAATTAAAAATTTTTTAAAAAAATGTAAAATTTGGTCTGTATGAAGATTTCAATAAAGAGATTATCTTAGACGGTTTGGATCGGTCATTTTGATCTAGATATAGCAGTTTTGTTCGCAACTAACGGACACTTTCACGAGTTACAACTCACCATATAGCAAAACTCTATATATATATATATATAACCTTTCTAAAGTAAACTGCATAATCAAACGACTTCTTTTTATCAAGACTTGTTGGATTTTAGCTTCTGGGATCGATATATGTTAGTGAATCAAATGGAGGCCTCCAGTAAAAGACAAACTGGAGGGCAGCGTCACATGGAGAAGGGAATGAATATATATATATATATATATATATATATATATATATATATATAGGCTAAACTAGACTCCAAGCACATAGGAGAGCTGTGTGCCGAAGTCTTTTAGCCATTGGATCTAAAATCGGAAGGCTCAGATTTGATCGCTGAAGTCCCGTTTTCTGTCTTCACTTCCCCGTTATTTTCCTCCGTTAGTATTATTAGATTGGAAAAAAAAAAAGGAAAACGAAGAGACCTCTTCTCTTCGTCTCTCTGAGAGAGAGGAGAAAGAAAACCTAAATTCTCCTCCTTCTCTTTCCGATCAAAATCTAGCCAACTAGCTGCTACCCGTTCTCTCTCACAAGCGATGAAGAAGTGCTGGTGACGCTGCCCGTTCTCTCTCACGCCGAAGCCTCTCGCTTCGTCTCTCTCCTGCTCCGCACGTCTCATGAGCGAAGCAGCCTGATCTATACCTCCGCCTTCGATATGCAACTCTCGAAGCACCTCACCTCGACTCGAATCACCTCCGCCTCCTCTCAAAATCCTAGATAAGCTATTTCCTCATCTCGACTTGAATCACCTCCGCCTCCTCTCAAAATCCTAGATAAGCTATTTCCTCATCTCGACTCGAATCACTTCCGCCTCCTCTCAAAATCCTAGATAAGCTATTTCCTCATCTCGACTCGAATCACCTCCGCCTCCTCTCAAAATCCTAGATAAGCTACTTCCTTTTCTTCCAGTGAAAAAAAATCCAAGGTAGGCCGATCCCTCTCTTCTTTTCTGCTACCATGTAGTAAATTTTCGTTTTAAATTGTTCTAATGCGGTTTTAATTTGTTCAATTTGGATTTCATTTATTTAATTTTGTTTCTAATTTCGAATTTGACTGGTTTTTGGGCATGAGCAGTAAACCATAGATTTTGGCAAGTCATTGTATATTCGATTTCTGAAATACTACGTGTTAACTTGCTTCAAGTTTTTATGTATGAACTGGAAAGTCATTGTATATTTGATTTATTATTCATGGTAGATTGGTTCCAGGGCATTTGAATTAGAGGAAGAATTAAATAGAGAAGTATTAACTTGATGTAGATGATAATCTCTTCGATCCAGCTTAAGTGCCTAAGAGGGGTCCGTCTCTCACTCTCTTCGACTCTCTCTCTCTCCTCTCTTCCCCGCCGAAAGAAAAACCTAGCCGAAACATAGATTGATGGAGCTACTTAAACTCGAGTGCCGGTGAAGCTACCCATCTTTCTCGCTCGTTCTCCCTTCTCGCCCCCAGCCCGGATGATTCAAGAGAATCAAGCCACCTCCATTCCATCTTCAACCCTATTTCTAAAAAGGCGAGACTCCAATATACTGAGGCTCGCTGATTCTTTGCTCAGGTATTAACCCTTGTTCCCTTTGTTAATCGATCTGGTTACCAGAAAGAAATTATACACCAGTGAAACATAAAATCAAAACTAATTGGTTTTGACTCAAAACTTTTGAGCTTGATCTCATGTCCTGACGTGTGAACCATTCAATATGGTTTTGTAAATTGTAAATATTTTTTGGTAATTGTTTTGTAAATTTTTTTGGTAAATAACTTTTGAGCTATTTAGCTATTATTTCGGTGTTGTCTCTCTGTGTGTATATTTTTTCCCCAAAAGTCCCTTCGTGTTTTCTACTTTCTATTTTGTGCGAACCTTGTGCAAAGAAACCTGCATGTAGTAAAACCTGAACTTCACATAAAGGGAAACCTGAATTTCACACCACCATTCTGATCAAGGTCTAAGTTATTCCTTTGGTAAATTGTAAGGTACCAAACTGAACTTTTGTTGCTAAGTGAAACCTGCATGTAGTGTCAGTTTAATTGATATTGCTAATTATTTGTTTCTTTAACTTCACATAAAGGAAAAAAAAAACCAATAACCCTATTTACTTTAACAGATGGATGATGTCGATTGTAATAATGCTCTTGAAGATTTATCGACTGCAGAAGATGTCGATCAATCTGTAGAAGGATATGGAGGTTCAACATAATGTCCTTATGTTGATACTAAATTCACATTAGGAGAAAAAAAAAACATTCAAGGGATCTAGCATATGTAAGCAGGGTAGACAAACATCAAGGAACTATGTATCAAATATAAGAGCAAAAAATTGGGAATACTACAAGCAATCCGTCTACCATGTCCAGATTGAGCTTGTCGCAAATTTATTGGATGGTGCACTCCTATTGAACTTCTCCTGCTGATGAGAGATGTGCAATATTGTTTAATTAGGATTTCTATTGGCTTAATTATACATTTACAGTCTTCTTCTCTTCTTCTTATTGCTTCATTTCTTACGCAATAAGGAGCTAGTCCATGGGCATTCGATCCTTAGCGATGGCTACTGAAAATAAATCTGTATTCAACTGGTGAGGACTCTTGCAATTTATGAGTATAAACCTTTACCAGTATAAATTGGTCCACTGTTTTAGTCACAATTGCCAACGCTGTAACTTCAAATTCCAACCAAGATTGCCTCCTGATCAAAATTTCTGTCAAAACAAAGTGACCGAAGAAACATAAGAATATTCAAAGAAACATAAACTGGTTTTTTTTGCTGATACAATTTAAAAAGAAAATATTTCTTGATACAATTGAAAAGGCAATCTACAGCAAATATTTAACTAATATTTTTTCATGGACATTGAATATTTGCATCTTTTTGGTTCTGTCTCAGTAAATTTCATGAACATACCTTTTAGGTTCGATTTTACAACCAAACTTCAACGAAGATGAAAGGAAATGAAATTGAACAGGATAATAAATTTAAAAGAAAAATTGAACAGAAAATGACCACTAATTGAACAGGAAATGAAAGAAGGGAAGATCGAACACTAACTCAAGACCCTATTCCGAGTCATCGACACTAATTGCTACACAATTCAAAATCACAAATTGAAAAGAAAATAAAAGAAGGGGAGGAGAGAACACAAGGAATCACTTGAGTTTTGGTTTTACCTGTCGACATTTCTAACCGATCCACCACGAACAATCTAGGGTTTGGTTTTTCATCTCACTGAGCGAAGAGGAGAAGTTCGAGTGAGGGTTCAAGAGAGGCGAGATCTTCAGAGGATCGAGAGAGTGAGAGAGAGAGGTGTTTCACCGGCCATTTGCACTTATGGAGTTCTTCAAAGCAAAGATAGATAGCCTAGATTTTATTTTCGGGGAAAGACGGAGACAAGGAGGCAGGAGCGAAATAAAGATTGGAGCGTTAACGGAGATGAAACAGAGAATTAACGTAAATACTTCAGATCCTCAGCGCCTAAATCTAGACCCTCGGATTACAGATCGAACGGCTAATAAACTTCAGCACACAGCCCTCCTATGTGCTGGAGTCTAATTTAGCCTATATATATATATATATATATATATATATATATATATATATATATATATATATATATATATAGTTTAGCTACGGTGAGTCGCGACTCACGGACCCTCCGGTGAGTCGCGACCAATACTCCTAAATCTAGATCAAAATGACCGATTCAAACCATCCAATATGATCTCCCTATTGAAATCTCCATGTAGACCAAATTTTTCATTTTTTTCAAAATTTTTAAGTATTTTTTGAAATTTTAGAAAATCGTTAATCTAATTGGTTCTGAACCATTCAAAAACATCAGTTTTTAAAAATCCGAAAAAAAACTTAAAAATTTCGAAAAAATATAAAATTTGGTTTGCACGGAGATTTCAATAGGGAGATCATATTGTACAGTTTGGATCGGTCATTTTGATCTAGATCTAGGAGTATTGGTCGTGACTCACCGGAGGGTCCGTGAGTCGCGACTCACCGTAGCTAAACTCTATATATATATATATATATATATATATATATATATATATATATATATATATATATATATATATATATATATATATATATATATATATATATATATATCCTCAGCTTATTAATTAAACCATACATGAAAGTTGCAACTTCGTTGCGCTATGTTTTTTTAGATGATAATAAATTAGCATGAACTATCTAATTATATTTCTAAATATATTTAATTTCTAAATTAAATGATGATTGGTACGATTATTTTTAATATATTTAATAAAAAAACTATTTTAATTATAGAAAATACAAAAATAAAAATATTTTAAATTATAAAAAAATAGAGGTAAAAAATAGAAACAAATATCGCAACTTAATTTATAGTAGAAATGGCAGTCACAGTTTCATTGCGCTATATTTTTTTAGATGAAAATAATTAAGCATGAACTATATTAAATTTCCAAATATATTTAATTTCTAAATTAAATGATGATTGGCATGACTATTTTTAATATATTTAACCAAAAAAACTATTTTAATTATAGAAAATACAAAAAATAGAAAAAACTATTTTAAATCATTAAAAAATACAAAAAAAACTATTTTTGATCATACAAAATCGCCGTGAAAAATAAGGAAAAAAAATCGCGGCTTTAATTAACATTATTGATTATAGATTATAGATAACTGATTTCTGTAACAGACCGAGCCACTGTCTGTCGATACAGATAGAAGTAAAATATTAATTCATGATAATATTTCTGAAATTATTTAATAAGGATCACGTAATTCATATAAAATTAAATAAATCATAAGTTAGAACTCACAATTTTGTAGAGAAGACATCTTGATGCGGAAATATGATCTTCTCCAATTTCCCTTAGTCCAAAATGATGGCAGAAAATAATGGCGTTTTTCTAAAATTTCTTGTTTCTTTATTTGGGCGAAAATATGGGAAAAGGTGCCACTACTTAATAAAATTTCAGAATTATGACTAAGGTAATTGAAGGGATCAAATTCTTAATAAATCTGGTCCATTGATTTTCCATCAAAATCAATGCACCCTTTAACTATATTTCATAAATGAACTTGGTTCATATTTAATAATATAGGCCACATTAAATTATAATTAATATTAATAATATTAATTATAACATTCTCCCACTTGGCCTATAAAATATCATAATAAAACACAAATTCTGAATTGGCCAATAAAAATATAAAACCTGTTCAGTTAGAATTACCGAACTAAACTAATATAATCAAAATAACTATTATTGTTATTTGATCCCTATTAATTGTAGAAATGGCATTCTTTCCAACATATGGTTAATTAAATTTATTCGATCCACATAAATATATTTGCTTATATAAATTACATTAATGCGCAAACATAAGAAATAAGCAAACAATATAAATTCAGTCAATACATAAATGAAGCTTCAATACATAACTTAATAAATACATTATTGTTCATTACAACATCACAAGTCACTAACCAAACCCATGCCGGCTACATGCTCTTTGAAAAGAGTAGGTGGTAGTACTTTTGTTAGAGAATCAGCTAACATAGATCTTGTATTGATGTGTTATATGACAATAACATTATCCTTAATTTTCTGTCTAACAACAAGATACTTGATGTCAATCCATTTAGTAGCACCGCTGGACTTGTTGTTTTTAGAGAAGAAAACAGCAGCCTCATTATCACTAAATAGCGTGAGCGGTCTCGCAATACTTTCAATCACTTGAAGTTCAGGTATGAAATTCTTCAACCAAACTGCTTGACCAGTAGCTTCAAAACACGCTACAAATTCTGCTTGCATTGTGGAAGATGCAACTAAGGACTGTTTGGCACTCTTCCATGAAATTGGTCCCCCTGCAAGCATGAATATGTATCCTGATGTGGATTTCTTCGTGTCTACACATCCAGCAAAATCCGAATCGGAATAACCAATGACCTCAAGGTTATCGGACTTTCTGTAAGTATGCATGTAGTCTTTAGTCCCTTGCAAATAGCGTAAGACTTTCTTAGCAGCTCGCCAATGATCCAAACCTGGATTTGATTGATATCGGCCAAGCATGCCAACTACAAATGCAATATCATGACGTGTGCAAACTTGAGCATACATTAAGCTTCCAACAACCGAAGCATACTCATTCTTTTCCATTTGCTTACGTTCTGATTCAGTTTTGGGACATTGAGCCTTGCTGAATTTGTCACCTTTGAAAATGGGAGCAACACTTGGAGAACAATTTTGCATATTGTAGCGCTTAAGCATTTTCTCGATATATGCCTTTTGTGATAAACCTAAGAGACCACGAGACCGATCACGGTGGATTTCAATGCCTATGACATAAGAGGCTTCACCAAGATCCTTCATTTCAAATTTCTTTGAAAGAAAGCGTTTTGTCTCGTACAACATGTCTAAATCACTGCTTGCTAACAAAATGTCATCCACATACAAAACAAGAATGATAAATCTGCTCCCACTAACCTTGAGATATATGCATTGATCAAAAGTATTTTCTTGAAATCCAAATTCTGTTATGACCTCATCAAACTTGAGATACCACTGCCTTGAAGCTTGCTTTAACCCATAAATTGATCGCTTCAACTGGCAGCCCATATGTTCCTTGCCTTTAACAACAAAACCTTCAGGTTGTTTCATGAAAATTTCTTCATGCAAGTCACCATTAAGGAATGTGGTTTTCACGTCCATTTGATGCAACTCGAGATCATAATGAGCTACAAGAGCTAAAACAATTCTTAATGAATCTTTCTTTGAGACAGGAGAAAAAGTATTATCATAATGTATACCTTCTTGTTGCGTAAAGCCTTTTGCAACCAATCGAGCCTTATATCTTTCGATGTTACCATGAGAATCAGTTTTAGTTTTGTAAACCCATTTGCATCCTACGGATTTAACACCTTTAGGTAACTCAACAAGGTCCAAAACATCATTTTGTTGCATTGAGTTCATCTCCATGACCTATATCGCCACCTTCTTCAGTAAGGTATACAATATAATCATCAGGTATTGCAGATTTTCGTTCTCTTTGCGACTTGCGTAATGGTTCTTGTGGCAGCAAAGGTACTTCTTCATTGTTAGGAACATTATTAACATTAGTACCTTCATTTAGTAATAATGGAGAAACAGAACTTGTAGCCTCTGAAATGACCGAAGTTGGAACATAAATTCGATCTTCTTCATCGAGGTTTATAGTTCGTTTTTCATTACTCCCACTAATGTTGCCATTTTCAAAAAATACTGCATGTCTTGTCTCAACTATTCTAGTGCTATGCGAGGGACAATAAAATCTAAAACCTTTGGACCTATCTGGATATCCTATGAAAGAACAACTAACGGTTTTGGAATCCAGTTTCTTAATTTGTGGATTGTAGACTTTTGCTTCAGCAGGACAGCCACACACACGTAAGTATCCTAGTTGTGGTTTTCTTCCAGTCCACAATTCATAAGGTGTTGCTGGAACAGATTTACTAGGAACTCGATTGAGAACATGTGTGGCTGTTTTTAAAGCCTCGGACCACAAAAATTCTGGTAAAGTGGTATTGCATATCATACTTCGTACCATATCCATTAATGTACGATTACGCCTTTCAGCCACTCCATTTTGCCGAGGATCACCCGGCATAGAGAATTGATGAATAATACCACTTTCTTGAAGAAACAAAGCAAATGGACCTGGACTTTGACCTAAGTCAGTATGCCTACCATAATACTCACCGCCTCTATCTGATCGCACTACTTTAATTTTAAGATTATGCTGATTTTCAACTTCAGCCTTAAAAATCTTAAATTTGTCTAATGCCTCAGATTTTTCAGAAATTAAGAACACATAAGCATAGCGTGAGTAATCATCAATAAAAGTAATGAATGATTTGTGTCCGTTGAGACTCGGAGTGGGAAAAGGACCGCATATATCGGTGTGAATTAATTCCAATAGTCCCCCACTTCGAGTGGCTCCTTTCTTATTGCCCTTAACAAATTTTCCCTTAACACATTCAATGCAGTTTTCAAAATCAGAAAAATCTAATGTTGGGAGAATTTCATTTTTAATGAGACGTTGCATTCTATCTCTTGAAATATGACCCAATCTGCGATGCCATAATTTGGAAGAATATCCAACATCACGATTTCTCTTTGTGCCACGTTTGTGATCAACACAATTAACATTCAGGGATAATAAAGAATCAGAAAAGGAAGAATCCAAACATAATTTATATAGATTGTCACATAATAATCCAGAACCAACAAACTTAGAGTTATGATATAGTCTCAACTCATTATTTCCAAACTGAAACATAAAACCACACGCATCAAGTCTAGAAACAGAAATTAAATTCCTAATCACACTAGGAATATAAACTACATCATGCAAATAGAGAATAAAGCCACTCTTCAAGACTAAACGAAGAGTTCCTACGGCCTCCACTTCAGCCTCTAATCCATTGGCTACTTTAAGCTTTCTTTTTCCCTTTTCCAGCATCCTCACGGAAAGGAATCCCTGCAATGAGTTCGTAATGTGCACAGAGGCACCAGTGTCAACCCACCACGTATTTAGGGGAACATCAATTAAAAGAGACTCACAAATCATATAATTGAAATCATTACCCTTCTTGGCAAGCCACGCTCTGAACTTGGTACACTCCTTCCTTACATGTCCAGGTTTCTTATAGTGATTGCACTTAAAAACACGTTTTGTACCAGATGTACTTGCTTTGTTAACACCAAGACCAGCATCATTCTTATTCTTTCCTTTACCATTGTTCTTTTTCTGTTTTGGACTTTCAATGGCGGCATGTGCAAATTCAGGTTTTTCAGTCTTAAGCCTTTCTTCTTCTTCAACACACATGGCAATCAATTCGCTCATTTTCCACTTCTCTTTCTGCATGTTGTAATTGATCTTGAAAGGACCAAACTGAGCAGACCAAAAATCCCTCAGAAATTGCCATGTCCATGCCATTTAATTTTGCGGCCATATCATTCATCATCATGATATGTTCACGTACACCGCTAGTCCCATTATACTTGGTAGTGAGCATTTTCATTATGAGAGCACTTGCATTAGCCTTTGATGTACTCTTAAACTGCTCCTCAACAGAGGCTAAAAATTCTTTAGCAGTAAAAAGTTCACCAGCAATATTCTTTTCAGGAATGCCTCCCCGAATAGCCAAAGAAATGGTGCTTTTGATAATCATGAGAGACATGCGATTAGAACGCTCCCATTTTGCATAAGCAGTTTTTTCTTCATCTGCAGCATCATCCTTTGGTTTTTCAGGTTTATCCAAACGTAATGCTTGGTCTATTTCAAGACACACCATCAACTATATCGTCTGGTTTCTTCATCTGAAAAACCAAAGGATGATGCTGCAGATGAAGAAAAAACTGCTTATGCAAAATGGGAGCGTTCTAATCGCATGTCTCTCATGATTATCAAAAGCACCATCTCTCATGATTAGCACTTGCAGTTAAGGATGCTGCAGATGAAGAAACCAAAGGATGATGCGAGTTGTTGTCCAACTTTGCGAGTTGTTGTCAAAATTAAAGGCTCTGATTAGGTTTGGACAACAAATTGGTCCTACGCATCTGTATCTGATCCAAACCTAGGACAAAAAACACCAACGCAAGTATGCAACCCGTCTCTTTCTTTCATTTGTGTGTTGAAGTGAAATAGAAGTCATAAATAAAAAAAAATAATGCTTAAGAACTCCAATTGCATGCACACAAAGGGGATAGGAAAGAGATATAATGCGTAATTAATTCTGTAAAATTCTATAAAAATAGATTCGGAAATTATCATTAATTTACTGATTTAAATACGAAAAATACTATTAAATTCAGTAATTGAATCCGAAAAATTTTGTAAGTATTTTATATGAAATTACGTACCGCTCTGATACCAAATGATAGAAGTAAAATATTAATTCATGATAATATTTCTGAAATTATTTAATAAGGATCACGTAATTCATATAAAATTAAATAAATCATAAGTTAGAACTCACAATTTTGTAGAGAAGACATCTTGATGCGGAAATATGATCTTCTCCAATTTTCCTTAGTCCAAAATGATGGCAGAAAATAATGGCGTTTTTCTGAAATTTCTTGTTTCTTTATTTGGGCGAAAATATGGGAAAAGGTGCCACTACTTAATAAAATTTCAGAATTATGACTAAGGTAATTGAAGGGATCAAATTCTGAATAAATCTGGTCCATTGATTTTCCATCAAAATCAATGCACCCTTTAACTATATTTCATAAATGAACTTGGTTCATATTTAATAATATAGGCCACATTAAATTATAATTAATATTAATAATATTAATTATAACAGATACACTTTAATCTTATATAGTATATATTGCTTACCCCTTGCCGATGAAAATGAAATTCTTTTAGCTTTGTGCATCTTGTTTTCGTTCAATATATATATGTATTTGTTTTCGTTTATTTGGTAATTAGTGTTTACATTATGACACATCAAGGTGTTAAACACGTTTTTATCGTCTGGTTTTTTTCCCCTCTCTCTTTATATCTGCTCCACTTTATTGACACACCATCAACTATATATTGGGAAAGGGGAGAAAAGAATTATTTCCTTATTTTGGAAAAAAAAAATTAGAGAATTATACTTCGAATAATGAAATAATATAGAAGCAAGTCTATCAAATTGAAATCCTTAACTGCAAGTGCTAAAGTAAAGGAATGAACACTGTCGAGTTGTCGTACCTAATTACACTATCTATTTTTAGCGTGTATTGCAATTATGAAATATATCATGTAAAAAACTAATAAGCAATAGATTAGACATTTAGAATGTATTAGTTTTTAGCTGTTCCTTTTTATCTTATTCTCTGTATTATAAAGATGTACAAAACTTGGTGAATGAAGTAAGGTAATACAATATATATTCTAATGGTAAGATAACTATATTAAATAAGTTAAGCTGGATTGTTTGGTCTAGTGGTTTCGCTCTATTCCACCAATCAAGTGATTTTTTGTTCGATTCACGAAGGGAGCATTTATTTTCAAATTTCTTATACTAAAATCGTTGGTATCAATTTCAAACCAACCTTAAAAAAATAATAGATTAAATAAGTTAACAATTCAAACTTCGTGCGAATAATTAATATGACTTTAACCCATCTTTATGGAAAAAAATAAAATAATAATAAAACCACGAGTACGCTACGCCAGCTATAAGAGACCTGTCTATTTAAGACTGCAATTCTGTTATTAATGCGGAGTACGGACTCTTAGAAATTATATACGTTTTTTTTATATGATTTTAATGTTCGCAATAAATAATAGCAAGAGGTTAGTTTTATTTTCTTTTTACGTACATAAACCGGCAATAATTGTTTACCTGTGCTTTATCTGACACAACGCCATTTTATCTGACTTCTAATTTGTATATCATGTTTTTCAGAAAAATTTTATTTAAAAAAAGATAACCTGCCATGAATCACTATTTTCTAAAAATAAAATAGAGAAGAATTTAAGATTTTAAGTTCTACTTCGAAACTAGAACTAGACGTAGTGCAGCTAGCTCCCGAGACATACGTGCTATGATAAACTTAGAATTTAATATGTCAAATGTAACCATACATCCCACGAGTTTGACCGGCGAAATAACTTTTTCTTTCGAAAAAGAGGCATGTATATAAGCGCGCCTGCGCGCGGTCGCGAACTGCTCGCAATTCAAAATGTTAAACAAGATTTAAATAGCAATCGCTATCAAATCAAAGTACTATAATATCGTTATAGCAGTATTACTATCTCTATGCTGCTAAAGAAAAATACCGCTATAAAATAATGCTAGTTGGTATATCGTAATACTATAAAATTAAGAAAAAGTATCTATTTGGCGTTTTATTAGCAACAATAGATGCATCATAGTGATATATTGCAAAATAGAGCAGCGCAATTTGTTATTTGTTGGCATATGGACTTTTGATTTGGCTCAAAATTAAGTACTGTGATATTTGTATATTAAAATAGTGGATTGTAAAGTTGTATTTATTGAATTAAACTATTAATTAATGCCCGCATATGATGTAATAATATGATATTTAAAATTTTCAATTAAAATATTTATATATATGATGTAATGAGCAAGTATCTGTACTGTATATGTCCACTTGATTCTATAATGACCGCTATCCACTATCAATTACGACATGAGATTTTTTCGTAAAACTCTTTCAAATATATAGTTTTTACCCCTTCTGTGCTCGGTATACCTAAGAGAGTTAGAGAGAGCATGATGCACGAACGATAGAGAAAGATAATGGAAAAGTACGAAAAGAGAGATTTTTTTGGTTGAGAAATCACACAGATTCTCAGATTTTTTAATAAAGTTTTAATTCTCAAAATTCACTAAACTTTCATAAACCATGGCGGCTGTCTTAAATAGCTAATACAAAAATCCTAGAAAGAGAAAATACATAAAATTTTCAAAATAACCCTAAAACTACTAAAAATAATAAAGAAAGGTCCAAAAATCCATGAAAGAAGGCTCAGATCGTGAATCAGAGGTGAGGATTTCGCCAAAACGAAGCAACGCTCACGGATCTCCTGTCAAAATTTCGGCCCGATCCGACGGTTGGATTAAAAGTTACACCCATTTTATTGAAGTGTGCGCAGGACAATATTGCATAAGAGCAATTAGTGAAAATTAATTAATGAGGATTAATTAAGGGTGAGAAAAAGAGGTAGAGATCAGAATGGCAATGGAAACAGGGTGTTTCAATTAAATATGCCATAGATATAGGGAGAGAACGAAAAATATATGAGCTAAAATGCTAGATTCGTCGTTGAGCATTTAATTCTGCTTGCAAATAGTCTAAACACTCAACTCGGTACATAGCTGTCAGTAAGAAAAAGTGACAAAAAATAAAAAATAAAAAAGAATTCCTGGCGGTCCTGACTCGCACTCCACTAGTACAGCAAATGATACTAATTAACCAAGCCATACAGGTAGTTAAGATTCTCATTATAAATTCTTTAACCAACCAAGCTACTTTATTCAGCTCTCTCCACCTATATATTGTAGCCATTGAAATTGAAGTGAGCTTGGAATAGGAGGAGAGAGAGGCATAGAAATGGAAGGGAGTAAAAAGTTCTTTCTTGCCCTTGCTATATTTTTAGGCATGATGAACACAGGAAGTGCACAATCATCCACAACTCTTGTGCCGGCAGTTTTCACATTCGGCGACTCAACCATGGATGTCGGAAACAACGACTTTCTGGATAGCGACTTCAAGGCGAACTTCCTGCCTTACGGTAGGGATTTCATGAACCACACCCCCACCGGGAGGTTTTGCAATGGCAAGCTGCCTGCTGATTTCACCGGTATATACATTGATCAGTAGCTGAAATTAGAATTGCATTGACAAAACTCATCTTTATTATCTGCGGAGGTATATATATATATGTTTGCTTTTGCCATAAAAAATGAATCCATACCCAAGCAGCATATTATATATGTGCACTTCTTGTTATTTTATAATACTTAATTATCTTTTATTCTTTTTATTTGAAACTGTGATTTTTCATCATTGATTTTTGGGTACAAGTTATCATGGTTCTTATTCCGCTTTGAATTATATAAAATAAAAAACCAAACTTCCAAGCCGACCTTCTACAGCATTTAACATGCATGCACCTAAGAATATAAAATTCAAAATTTCCAAAAAATATTAAGGGACCACAAGCCTCCTAAATTTTGTTTCATTTCTTACCCAATTTGATTTTAACTTTGGCAAAAAGTTTTGTGCTAGGATAGGTCCTTTTACTGATCCGTTCATTTATCAACCTTTTGTTATTTGACTGTTTGGATTATGAAGCTATTTTTTTGGTCAATTAGATATAAAATTAACTTACGTTATAACATTTGTCGATTACCAGTTTAAAAGAAAAAGATAGGACTGGCCTGTTATATGTACACTTGGTTTGCACTTTAATTTGCATGGTCGTACAAAATGTACATTGCAGCGTTGAGCCTTGAAAGGTTCGTGGTGTTGTAGTATTTATGAGAAGTCTTAAATTGATACATGTCACATGTGCATCTAAGAAATTTGAGTTAATCTTACTCAATAGAATAGATGCTTCACAATAAAGTCTCTGTTTCCCTGTAGACTTCAGGATTTGAATAGATCTACATGATCAAAATAAATGCCTGGCCCTTCTTGTTCCAATTATATCGGGACAAACATGAGAACATATTACATATATATTTCATTTTTACTATTTTAACTTGCTGTTTGACCCACAGGTCCACAGCAGCTGCCTTGATCAGACCATATCTATCTAAAATTTAAAAAAGTTAGCGGAGAATAGGGATTTTCATCTCATCAGATAATATGTATATTTGGTACTAGTCGACTTTTCCATAAATAGTGATCCATCATTAATTCATTATTATTGGGTGCGTCGTCTATAAAAGTATAAGAGAACAACTATTTAAAATTTTGTTTCTAATTAACACCTTCCACAAAAACAACTATTTGTATTGCTGTTGTAGCAATTAGATGTGTTATTTAAAATAACTTTTACCGACATTAGCAGAAATTTATTAGCTATGCATTTCACACTAGTTCATTGATCATCATCTCCCCTCTAAATAGTTCTGGTACAATTTAGTCCGATTGGCATGTTATAATTAACCGTATATTATATACACTCAATGTTTCTTAATTCTTATTTTATAAGGCAGCTGATATTTTCTTTTTCTTATTTTTTTTAGTTGAAACTCTGGGATTTACAACCTATCCACTCCCCTATCTGAGCCCACAGGCAACAGGAAAGAACCTTCTTATCGGAGCTGGTTTTGCATCTGCCGGGTCCGGGTACTCTGACCAAACCACAAAATTATATGTGAGTATTAACTTATTATGTATAGACAGTATAGTTGTATTACATTGCCTGTGCAAAATATGCAAAGTACTTAAAGCGCAAAGGTAAATATGAACTTTGTGTTGGGAGGGTTAATTAATTCCAACCCTTTATACTTATCCGGATCTGAGGCGCAAAATTGGTTCTATTTGATTTATTAAATTACCATTTAAATTTACACATTATTCTTACCATTATTTAAACAACTGGGTGATAAAAATAATTTTCTTTTTAAAATGGAACAGCATGCAATCTCGTTATCTCAGCAACTAAAGTACTTCAAGGAGTACCAGTCGAAGCTGGTACAGTTGGTTGGCCGCCGCAAGGCAAACAGTATAATCAAAGGTGGATTGTATGTGCTTGGCACGGGCACAGGGGATTTTGTGCAGAACTACTATATTAACCATAAACTGCGCAAGTTATATTCTGTTAATGCATTCTCTGACCTCCTTGCCAGAGAATTGTCAAAATTCATCAAGGTTTGTAACTACTGTGTGAATTTTAATGCTACTGACACTGTATTCTATTAGACTGATTTAAAAAATTAAATAAATAAAATAAGTATAACCTTTCATTCCAACATCATGGGTAATTACCAGAAAGCATCTCCTTGTATAAAATTGAAGTATAATATTATGGATAAGCTTCTGTTCTTTCTAATGGCCGTTAAGAATACCCTTATTTCTTTTTTCCCCCATTAATGTGACAAATATAGGACGAAAAGTTGTTTCTAGTTTAGAATCAATCAGAATTCTGTGTAACTTATTCATATTCTATGTAGACAGGAAATTACCTCGGAAAAATTTGTGAATTTTGGATTGAATCCATATTTTCATGCAAGAAACTAGGACCCTCCTAAGAATGTAACCTTTTTTATTTTTTTCTTTTATCATGATACAACAGGGGTTGCATAGTTTGGGGGCAAGGAGAATCGGCATTACATCATTACCGCCGTTGGGTTGTCTACCGGCGAATATTAGAGTCTTTGGTCACGGCAGGAAAACATGTGTGACGCGGTTGAATGAAGATGCCAAGACATTCAACCGGAAGCTAAATCAGACTGTGGTAGCATTAGCAAGGGAATTACCTAATCTTATGACAGCCGTCTTTGACATCTATCAGCCAATCTTAGATCTTGCAACCGCACCTTCAAAACAAGGTAACGCAAATTGTTATAAAATTAGGTGCGGATCTATTATCAATACTGAATTAGTTCCATAATTTTGACAATAATTTATATATTTTAAAATTCGACGTTTAAAATATGATTAAATATTATCAAAACCATATTTATATGGAAACTGATAAAGTATTAAGTATGATGAAGGTGCCATTAACTGTTTATCAAATTAATGTTATCAAGATAAATAATTATCAATTGACTTGAACCCAAATTTATTTCTGAAACCGACAAAATACATGCATTGGATCGCTAGAGTTACTTTTAGTATTCCGCTCAGAAGAAAAAAGGAGAGAAAAATCAAATCATGAATGTAATCAAGACCCCTAAGTGCAATGATGAATACATGAAACAGGGTTTGTGGAGGCAAAACGAGGATGTTGCAAGACAGGCAGTTCAGTGAAAACATCAGTGTTGTGCATACCGAAATCAACCTCGACATGTTCCAACGCAACAAGTTACGTGTTTTGGGACAGCGTCCATCCCTCGGAGGCCGCTAACAAGTTCATTGCCGAGTCCCTTGCTATTGCCGGAATTTATCTTATTAGTTAATTAATTAGATTCCTAATTGAATTTTAGAGGGACAATTTTATAGAATATATCCTCACACTGTGAGGAGCAATGTAGCACATTTGTCGCTCTATGGACTATGGACCAGAAGTTAGATATGGTGCATACATCATACACAGAGCTTTCGTTCGTTTTAGTATATGCACATGTGCTGGTGCTTGGACGGTATAGTGCTGTGACCAATTGTTGTGCCGTTTTTGGTGTGAGACAAAACCGAATATTTTTCTTTAGTGTGCACTGTGTAGATCATGTTGAAATTAAAACGAATTCAACTTATTCCAACACTCTCCATTTTATTTTATTTTATTTTACTCTCAATCTGACAAGGCTGTTGAATTTTCAATTTATTTTATACCAAAATTCCTACATGCACACAAAATCCACCAAAACAAAAGCCGAAACTAAATTGAAGAGATATTGATGCCGCCAATTGAACTGTTTTAAAGCAGAGGAAAAAGATATTAAACACAACTAAGCCAAATTAAACTCTACTTCCGACTCAAATATAATCATATATAAGGATATTAGAGTAGGTGGAATTCTCGTGTACTTCAAAACATATTTTGCATCCATTGTTAATAATACACTAGGTGGGGTCATCCAACTTCATGAGTTGTTGATAAATACATAATTTTAATATTTTTTTTCATAATTAATGAAATATAATTGCATGAATTTCATAGAATTGATGAACAATTAGATACATTTTATAGAATTTATGAAATATAATTGATGAACATAGTTTGAAATATTAGAATCCTCATGTCATCTCAATTGTTTTTAGTGGTTATCAAGGATATTGAATATTATTAAAAAAAAAACAATATTAGCAAATGGAACCAGGAAGTGATAAGAAGACAGTAACGCTCTAATAATATACAAAAGTTGATCGAGATATTTGCTGCACGACATCAATCGATCTCTCCGTGCCGCTTGCAACTATATTTACCATACTGCCTAACTGCCTCTTTGCAACCTACAAATTTATTTGAGCTAGTACAGCTTAGCTTCGTTAATCATATTCATACATATATAACAACATATATTGCTAAATTGAAATAAGAAATATTTAAACCTTTGATCTGTTAGAAGTGAAAAATCAAATGCCGTCGACGTTATACCAATAATGGTGCTTGGAACCTTTCATGACTCACATTTAGTTTCTGCTCATCTGGATAATAAACAAAAAAAGGTACTATGACATACCAGCCTTACTATTATATATTTTGTTATATATCAGCAACGGCAATATCAATATATGCATTGTAATAATGATATATACAGTATATCATTAATTATAAAAGCAGTATATATGTACTATCTTGTGGTTGTCATGAAAAAGAAAAAAACTTAAATAATATAGATACCAAAAGAAAATGAAATTAAACTAATTAAAAAAAATACTCAGTTGAGAGAAATCAACGACGTTGCCCTAAATTCAACAATCTCTAACATTTTTCTCATTTGAACCACTGGAGCCAACAGTAATATATTTTTCCTGTAAATTAATTAAGTTCATCTGACTTCGTAACCTTCCAGTTTTTTCCTCTTCTTTATGTTCTCTCTCATTTGCATAGGCCAATACGAAGCTATGGAAGTGGAAATTCTCAGAAAGCAAATATAAATTATACATACAAAAGGAAAATTCAATTTGTGACTTCTGGCTCATTTGAAAGAACTCAAAGAAGAACCCAATAACATAATAGGACACAAAGAGACATAACAAAATGTTAATTACCCAATAACCCAATAACATAATAGTCTGCGAGACTGCGATATATAAGTGTGTTTGATTTACACTAACTTTGTGGACTGTTTGCTTCCTTTTAATGGGAGTGGTGGGTTTAACCCACTTGTTTCCCAAAAAAAAAAATTACCTTTTTTTTTTGTCAATATACATGATAATTAATGTGATTCTTAGAAAGCTACTCTTGTATCATAAGCACCTGAAAAATCAACATACGGATATTTAAAATCAAATACTATGTGCCACAGTAATAGATAATGATATCTATCAGTTCTGGTGGGTATGTGCTCCAGGTGATAGGTTTAGAGATTTAGTCGTGGGAAGTTAGGTTTCTACCATGAATATTGGTACCAGTTAGGGTACCAATACTGTTTAGAGTACTGGTATTTTTGTCTCATTTTTTGAATTGAAATGTATTTTTTTGCTACCAGTGTCATGTTGGATACTGGTGCGTGATGTAATTTTTTATTTTTTTTTATTTGAATGAAAATTGGTGGTTCTCCGGCCCTTAAAAAAACAAAGAATGTATGTACCTTTTTGGTTCCTTAGCCACCAGGTTCAAGAGGCTAGAGTTAATCGACTTGAACCCAATTTTATTTCTGAAACCGACAAAATATATACGCATTAGATCGCTAGAGTTACTTTTAGAATTCCGCTCAGAAGAAAAAAGGAGAGAAAAATCAAATCATGATTGTAATCAAGACCTAAGTACAATGATGAATACATGAAACAGGGTTTGTGGAGGCAATTTTATAGAATACTAGCAGCAGTGCCTGCTCAATGTGCGAAAAAAATAAAAAACTTTTAGTACACATTTTTTTTATATGAACTTTTTTTGTTCTTAAATAATTGTGCTACACATGATCTAATAAGGATTTTTATCATCAAATGAAATTATAAATTTTCGTGACATAACTTCAGATGTATGAGCAAAAAAAAGAAGAAAAAAAATATGCATACATCCTTTCTTCATATGATATATCACTTCATGTCTATTTAAGAGAACAAAATTAATATAATTAAAAAATGTAATATTATAGGTACAACGTTCTCTGATTATCCAAGAATGCCCCTACTACAATTTGGACCATATAACTAACATTTGGAATACCATTTTAAGAGATCAAGCCCTTCTGGTGCTTATTCATGGAATACCATTTGGCTCTTGATAATTATTTGTGTAAAATAAACAGAAAATTACATGGCTTGATTTCAGTTCAATTTGACATCTTTTAACTTTGTTTAGAATAATTGACAACGGCTGCCAATTAATTGAAATAGGAAGTTGCGACAAAAAAGGACAGCGGCATTTTAGTCTTCAATTACTAAAACTTGAATCTCGTTAATTAAGTTGCCATTTAATTTAATAGAAAGGATAAATCACTATATCAAGGATGATTTGAATATATTTATTAATGGTAGGATTTGCATGAGATCAAATGAGTAATTAACGTTAATTACATTTTAAGTCCAACAAATGTTAACAAAAAAAAATCTGAACATGCCATAAGTAAGTCCAACAGATGTTAACTTAGCTAATGCTAATTTAGAACCAAAATGTAAATGTGGAATAAAATCCTTCATTATACTGGCATATACATTAATTACGCTCTAATTTTGTCCTCATCAATGCTGTAAATAGTCTGCTATATTTTCATGTTTATTCTCTTAATTCATTCCTTGTTGATATTTCATTCTTTTTTTGCCATTGGCCTTATAAAATAAGAAATTTCCCGGCACGTTTATTTCTCCCAATTTATTCCTTAGTATTCTCCCTGAATTACCTATTATGGTTTGCTTTTAAAAGGAAGCATATTAGATATTAGATATTATAATTCAAAAAACGCTTGGCACCTTCCTTTATCAGCTTGTATTCAATTCTAATATTAACGCATGGAGTAATTACAAGATTTAAGAGAGACTCTTTGTAACATTATGAAAATTTAGACTTTAAATTTATATATATTTTTGTTCGAACACTATTTATTAGAATTTTCTTCCATAGAACGTTTAAATTAAATTTTCGTTTTGGACTTGGAAGAAATTAAAATCCGACCCAAACTAAGCCATCTAGTGCACACCTTTGGGGCCGAGCCCAACAACAGAGGCCTACGCCTCTTTTGAATTTATTCTCTCCAAATCAATTAATCAATATTGCTTAGCCTCCAAGCCATAATCAATGCCCATTAATTTTCTTCCACATTTGTTAAAACCAGCCCTCAAATATTGTCTTGTATAAAATTCTTATCCTCCAAGTATTACCTCTTTTGCTTTTGCCACCACGCTGATTGACAATTAGCTGTATGCAAAATTTTGGAAATCAAATTTTGATTGTATGACCCTAGCTAGTATAAATAAAACATGGCAGCATTCATCTGGATTCACTAAACAAAAATTAACGCAAAACCTTAAGAGGTGCAGTGCACCTCTTCATTGCCTTCCCTGTTTCCACCTGGCCTCATAGGGTCGCCGGCCACCACAGCCCTCCGGCGCTCCATATCCCTTCAACGTAGCACCCCCACCTCATGTCCCTCCTCTCTTGTCCCTGACCTTCCACCCTTTCATAGCCAAACCCGATCCCCTGTTCACAATCCCATTTCTTGTTTTGCTGTACGTGTCAACGATTAAACGGAATGAAGAACGAGACGTGCTCTTAGAATCCAACATTCCAATTCTTTTCACCTCAATTTCTTCTTGTCGCTTCAAGAGGTGCGGATATTTTAACCTGACAAATTATATTTTCAAACTTCTATATATACGTATGTTGTTGTGACGTTTGTTCTGTGTTGAACTCAAAATACAAGAAGAAACTGATATTATGTGTTAAACTCCTAGGTGCTCGAGTTTTAAATATATATATACAATAGTATATATTCTGTTTGTTTTGAACTTGAACGTCCCTTTTTGTTTTCTGATATATACAATTTATGTTGAATTATATTATGGGGATAGACGCATGAATTTTGATTAAGCAACCGTTCTTATTTTATGAGCTGCATCCTATAAAAAGTTTATATATATATATACTCATGCTTTCATTTATGAAACCGTTTTCTATCCATACGTTTAGGTTATGTATGCATGCAATTAGAATCTGACAGTAAACAAGAGCATTTAGAAAACTTTTAATTTTTATGAAGCGATAGACTAAACTTTCTGTTAACTCATTTAAATGCATGGGCTTCTACACAGTGGACCATGCACGGTTCGTTTGAAACCTCCTTTATATTTCCAATGTAAGTATATATTTATATATGCAATTGGTTTTGTCAAAGTTCATTTATCTATGGGCTTTTAAACCTGATATCTAGAACCTGGACCTATACAAAATATTTTGAGGGTACGTCATGAATATATACACATGTATATTTATACTTCTGATTTCGGAATAGCTGAAACGTTTACAAGTACAACAGACATCTGGTTTTAGAAAATGCCATCTTCAATGAAAGAATGAATTTGAATTATATTTGAACTTTAGTTTTGTACATATATAAACGTTTAATTTAATACAGAGTTACACATCTAGACTCAAAGATTTTCTATTACCTTCTTTTAACTTGTATATCAAACGCATATTTTATGATATTACCCAAATGCTAGTAAATTCGTTTATAAAGCTTCCAATATCTATCTTCTTAGATATTCTCATAGATGCACATCTATCTTTTTGTAACCTGTTATAGAATATGAACGTTGGTAATGATTTTATTTATTTAAATGCTAATTAATTTCGGAAGGTCTCAGAAGCCAATTAATGGCCGATATGGTTTTAGAAAACTTGTAAATGTCTATTATATATTTATAAGCGTGCTAACCGAGAATATGTACATATGCGCATGTAGTTTGAACTCGAATAATTAAAAATGTCATTTAATCTGTTGCAAAGTAACCTTTAAAAATACATTTATGTTTTTTCTGGCCGAGTAATTCAGACGTAAACATTTTCATTCTAGCATCTTCTATTTTAGTAAGCTATATACATGTATGAATTATGTTACCTTATTTCCAACGTGACATCTTTTGTAAATATAAGATTCGGTGCATTTTCATTTCTAGACTTTGAATCATGACATCACTACACGTACGTGAAATACACATGAATGATATAAAGAACTAAGTCCCAGGTACCTTGAGAAACCCACCCAGGAATTTGACATGTACATGCTTGTTACCCTCCACATGCGGCCTGCTCATGACAGGATGGAGACGAAACAGGGGTGCTGGCCATGCGACTCATTGTGCAGGACAACAAAAGTTATAAAAAGTGAAATGTTAATTATAGTTGATATGAGTTATTAAAAGTTATGCATTCTTAAGCCCTTCAATTTAATAAACATAATTTTTTCATCGTAATTGTTTTATTTTAAATAGTCGTATATATTTATACATTTGTAGTACCGCACTGAGAGTTGTCAGGGCTCTCATCCGTATTGTTATTTATTTTAGATCCAGGAATCGAGGAACATGGCAAAGCGCATCCGCAAACTGACTGAGACAAGATGATAGAAGCGGATCATTAATTTGCCACAATCTGTCTATTCATTTTTGTTATTTGAATTTGAACATTTGACTTGACATGGTGGTATTCCATCATAAATCCACCATGCTGGGCATGTTTTCACTTTGTAAAATATTAATTAATTATTAATAAATTTGTGGCAAATGTTATTTTTATTATTGATGGTGTATGTGATGTTTGTACGCCTTGCGTTTATACGCGGCGGGTTGTCACCCTCGTTTCGGGGTGTGACACTCTTACCTGTACATAAAAAAAGCATGCACTTAAATGAAAGATTTAATTTAAAATATGTCATCCATATAAATTTTGTAAAGTTTAAAGTATAAAATTCTTGTATTTATGAGGAGAATAATTTTGTATGTTGCGTATATTTAAATTTCGTCGGGAATAAATTAATTTCACAATAAGAGAGAAATTATTGAAAAAAATATTTCAATCTCAAGCTTAAGTTTTTTCATCATCTCAATACACAACATGTTATGTCATTAGTGAGAAAAATTATTGCACATCTGTCAAAAAAGTAAAAAACTTTTAGTATATATATAATATGTTTTTATGTAAATCTTTTTTTTTCTTAAAAGAATTGAACTACATATGATATGATAAGGACTTTTATTATCAAATGAAATCATAAATCTCCGCGAGATACCTTCACACGTATGAGTAAAAAGAATAAAAAAAAATCTTACTTAATTTATGATACAACATCATATAATGAACACATTGCTGTCATAGTGTGAAAAATATATAAATAAAATTATAATTAGAATAATTACAATTAAAAAAATGATAGAGGTAATTCAAGACGATAATGAAAGTATATATTGCAATAAAGTACAATACCATTCCATACTATAAAATAAAAGACAAACATGATCCCGCATTAATAAAAGCCTATTAGTTCAAGTCAAATCTTCAGCCCAATAAAAATGCTTCATTCTCAAGGTCTAAAGTAACACCGTCAAAGTAATATGGTATATATATTCTCCCTTTGAAACTTTCATTTTGTTGCCCTTTTAGCACCTAAAACATTGTTAATCCCCGCAGTTCCTGTCAGAGAGACCCTGAATGAAAGAAGATATTAGAATCTCTAGAGCACATAAAAGTGACAATAGAGAAAGAATGATAAGAACAGAAAATGATAAAAAAAACTGAAGTAAAATAACTTGTTTCTTCACATACCAAATCAGAATTTATTATTTGAGGAACTGTACCGTACCACTTTTACCAGTCGAGAACACCTGATGCATGCCTGTAGTTGCCAGATTTTACAGAAAGTGTCTTTGTGGCAAGAATTTATGAAAACCAAGAAATATTTTTTAATATAAACTTATTTATACTCTTTAGCAAAAGAGGCATGTGATTTCAGTAACTGTTATTAGCCTTTATAACTGCCTGAAGAAATTCATGTGGACTAACCTGGAAAAGACAATATATTTATGACTACCTATCTACATAGCCTGCACAATATAATAGCACAACATTCTACAAGCACCATAAAGAAAAAAACCATCATAAATTGTACCTTTGTGTTTGCTATTTGTTTCACAAAGCTTTCCTCTTTTCCCTTCGAAGTACGCTCAACATAATTAAGACTGAAAAAGAAGATAGAAAAGAAAAGATCATTAGCATGTAGTGACAATTCTTCACATACATCTGCCTGATTTTAATTTCAAAAATCACCATGTAAATTGCCTAAATTGCATGTACAAAAACTTTAAGCATTCACGATCCACACTTTATAAGCTCAATTTAAAATAAGATAACTAACAATGAGATCTATTGGAAGCAGGCTAAAAAAAAATAGATCTGATCTCTTCGGAGGCAATACTAATCTATCACGAATCGATCGTAGATATGCAAATATTCAATAAATCGGACAAAAAAGTGATGGATCAAACCTGGTAAGTGTTGTCAAACTTGTCGTACATGAACATGGTGTTAATACTGGTCTTTCTGACCTATTGTCGCCTACAAACACCAGCTTGTATTTTGCTAAAGCAGATACAAGAGTGATGCTGATCTCAGGGCGAAGAAGAGGAGAACATCAAGGCGATATCATCAGAGAAGGAGAGGCGAGGACACCATGAAAGACAACCCCGGCTCGATCGGCAACACTGTCTTGCTACGACTAACCGACCCGCTTTTTCCCCATACCGTCGGCAGCCGGTGTTGGTGACATCTTGATAACACCTAATAACCTGCTCAAAGAATTATTTTTATAATAATTCTGTACACAAATATATTTACTTCATTACATGTACTGATCATGTATACCTTGCACTAAAACATCAAACGAAACCAACAAAACGTGAAACCTCAAGAAGACTTTTTGTCATACTCAACCCCGATTTGGTACCATTTGGGTTGTTCTTATATCGATATTCTGAACTTTTAGATTTGCATATCAAAGATACAATCTTTGGTTCCAGAATCACAAAGTATAATTTAATCATACAATTTAAAAAAAAAAAAGAAAATTCTACTCACCTTTTCCCTCGTGAAACAACCGCACGTCTTGGAGCTAGTGATGCAGCCCATATTCTTGTTCAACATTCAAGGTTGTAACAAGGTAAAAAATAATAAAAAAAATATAACAAATATCGATATCGTACACTTTCCACCAACCAAAGCACAGGCATTTTCGTTCCCAAGAGGTGATGCACTTTTCGTCTCCTTCATCGCATCCGAAGCAAGCCTGCATATAGTAGGTTTTAGAAAAATTGTAATTTGGGGTAATAATATTCTACATAGATCCTCTATTTTTAGGATTTAATTGAAAACATTTTAAAGCACAATCAGTCAATCACAATGTTCTATTTCTTAAACCTGACCAAAATTATAGTATATATTTATATTGAATCTAAAAAAACAAAAGCAGATTGTGCAATTTATCAAGTTATTTACACAGGAAACCTAAGGATCATATATTTGCAATCAAAGAAAATTTGTATTCAAAAATTGAGTGAACAAAAAATTGAGTGTATTCAAACATCTTTATGGGTAATATACTGAGAAAAGATTTTAATCAATGAAGATATATAGAGAAATACAGATCAAAGTTGACAGCACAAAGATCCTCCAACAACCTATTATTGCTTTTCATGTCTTTCTTTCTTTCTCTTACAGCTTCAAAAGCTGTTCTTCCCGATCCCTAACAAAGAAACTCTCAAGTCAAACATGATACATTTATCTATTAATCAACATCTTGAAAATTCATTCTATAATTAAAAAAAATCGCCAATAAGAAAATCTCAAAAGGAGATCAGAAAAAAATAATAAACTGATAGGGAGTCAGAACCTATAGAAACGTAACAGAAATTAAAGCAAAGAAATTTACCTTATTGTAAAAGAGGATTCAAATATCCGAAATTGGAGCTCAATACCGCGGGGTAACAAAAAAAAACATAGATCGAGTAAAGGATTACTGATAACATCAAATTGCATCTCCTATGAGAAATTGTTACTAAAACTATTCAACGAGAAACCTGTTGCGTTCCATGGTGTTCACTTGATTGCTCTTTTAAAGAAATAGAGCTTGGAGAGGAACCAAGGTGCCAGAGCAGCCGTAATCGGGGGAAGGAGTACCTTGCCAAGATTGATCACAAAATAGATGCAAATCATGTTACGGGCAGCGGCAAGGGGTGCGAGGTTGTGGATGCAAATAAATTGGAACCTATTTGTACCAGCAATAAGAAATGCAGATGCAAATAAAACACGTGAGGAAACAATAGCAATGAGTGATTTTGATTTCATGAGTCGAACTTTCAATAGAAGCAAAAGAAAATATGAGACAAATCTCATTTGCGGTCCCTCTCAAAATTAGCACTTTATTTTTTTCCAATTTCTTCGATTAAATTAAAAAATTACAAATAAAATCAGATATAACAATTGAGATTTAGTTGATTCTACAAGTCAGGTTTACCAAAAAGTGTGAAAGTGTAGCACTGGAATAGGCGTACCATAATTGGTGGTCCAGAAAGAAAGCGGATTTGTGGGCATTGGATTATCATTGCTGACACATCAGACATGAAACAAGTGGAAAGAAGAAAGACACATATCAATCAATCAATCAATAAATCCAAAAAAATTATTTGCAAATAGTAACTCTCTTTTGTTGCAATTCAAAAGATCTAAGTAACCACCTTGACTTGATTCAAGAGCTAAAACCTAGATCAATTGAATCAAAGAGAAAAAAAAATGATTTTACCTTGTAGGGATCCATGGCTTCTTTCTCTGCCCCCTCTGTCTCTTTTCTTCTTCTTCTAGCCTCTGCATATTTGTCTACTATATCAATTGGAGGGGGCGGATGACACCGGAGAACGCACATGGAGGAGGGGCTGACGAATGAAGAGGAGGAAACGAGCGTCGGGAGGAGAAGAGTCCGAGACTTGGGATGGGGCGGAATTGGCAGAGGAGGCAGAGAGGCAAGAGTGAGTAGGTTTGATCGAGAGTGAGCGCGGAGGAAAGAGAAGGTTCATCGATGATTCTGGAGGCAGCGACAGCAAAAAAAATTAGGGTTCAACGAGAGAAGGAAATAGGGGTAACGCAGAAGCAGAAAGAATTAATCATTTTCTTTAGGGGGGAAGCGAAAAAGAAAAATGATTTAGCGCAGAAACGGAGACTCGAACAGTCGAACTCAGTATGTTAGCTACGCAAAAATTAGCAAAAATTAGCACTACCGGTCCAGCGCTCTGACTTATTTGTGTGTAGAGTCGACTCCTTTGTAGAAATAGCAATTCAAACCATACACCATATTGATCAATGGTTTATAATGATGCTAACAAAATTGTTTGGACCCCTTTGTGTGAAAAATGCTGACCTTGCTAAGGGTGTTTTATAAGTAGTAGAGATATCCTCACACTGTGAGGAGCAATGTAGCACATTTGTCGCTCTATGGACCCCAGAAGTTAGATATGGTGAATACATCATACACAGAGTTCTCGTTCGTTTTAGTACATGCACATGTGCTGGTGCATGGACGGATGGACCAAAAATTATGTATGGTATAGTGCTGTGACCAATTGTTGTGCCGTTTTTGGTGTGAGACAAACAGGATATTTTTCTTTGGTGTGCAGTGCACTGTGCAGCATCATGTTGAAATTAGAACGAATTCAACTTATTCCAAACACTCTCCATTTTATTTTATTTTATTTTACTCTCAATCTGACAAGGCTCTTAAATTTTCAATTTATTTTATACCAAAATTCCTACATGCACACAAAATCCACCAAAACAAAAGCCGAAACTAAATTGAAGAGATATTGATGCCGCCAATTGAACTGTTTTAATACTGAGGATATCATTTGGGCGGCAACTATCTGGACAAGGAACGAAATAGCCGTATCTTCAATTCGCATAGTACTCCTCGTTTCTGCTTGACACGGCCATCATTACTTACTATGGTCAACTCTTGGAGAAATATGGCGTAGCTCTTTAGGAACCTTTTAATCTTTTTGTTTTCTTTCATTTTAGTGTTTATTTGTATAGGTTGTAGGCTTTATTTTTTCCGTTTCTTTTCTTTTTCTTTTACTTCTCTTTCTTTGTAAATATTTTCTTATCAATTAAATTTGTTGGCGTGACGATTGTCACCTGACCCTTAAAAAAAAACTGAGGAAAAAGATGTTAAACATAACCAAGCTAAATTAATTCCTACTTCCGACTCGAATATTGTTTTTTTTTTCTAGGGTTAGGTGGCACATCTTAAACGAGAGCCGGCACACTGTTTCCGGAGCCGCTCCGGAGGGGAGAACCATCTCACAACGATAGCCGACAGTCACAACTCAAATATAGTTATAAGAATATTAGAGTAGGAGCAATTATCGTGTACATCGAAACTTATTTTGTATCCATTCCATTGTTAAGAACACATTTGTAAAATGAGCCGTTCATTTTACAAGGATCATATGGCCATTTAGGAAACTAGTTATATATATATATACTGTTTTAATTCATTATCTCCTATTAATTATTATAGGCTAAGTTAAATTTCTTGAAATAATCAATACTGAACAGGAAGTAAGGATTTATCTAGATGCAATTATATTACCAAGACCACTAAATATTATTTTATGAACGTTTGAGGTCAAGACCTCCAACTTATTTTCAAATTAAATATCCATAAAGAATCATTAGCCGGGTTCGAACTCACATTGGACTATGTATTTAATATAATATCCATTCTACGAAAAAAATAATTTAAATGTTTCCGATATGATTAGAAGAAAACAAATTATCCTACAACATATTGTCGATATCCACGTTCTTTATAACTCTTATTACAAAAGAAAAAAAAATTCTACAATATATTGTCATTTCTTTCCTCTCAGAAAGTATCTCCATTCCCCATTCTTAATCGTACAAAAATATTTCCAAATTTAAGTTTATGATTTAATTTCAGACAGAAATTTAAGCATCAATTGTGAAGAACGGAAACTTAAAGATAGGCATCAGAATTACTCTAAGAATTTGAAAAAAAAAAAAAGAAAAGAAATTGAAATATATAAGCTTTATCAAACTGAAGTAAATATCTAACAACAAAAAAACATATTTGTGATATATGTAGAGAAGGGAAATAATATAATATTGATAACAATTTGACGGCCATACGGACACGGTTTGTTACAGATAGTTAATCAGGAATTATAAGTGCCATCGGCAAATATACCATCCCAGCCATCGCGAAATACAAAGTGAACATATACAGCAAATAAGGTGAACATATAAACGATCTAAGTGAACACTTACAAACAAATAAGTGTTGTCATCACTTGTTCAGAAGTTTACATGCATATTCAACTAATTTTCATTGAACTTATTTGTTTGTATGTGTTCACTTAGATCGTCTGTATGTTCACTTTATATTTAGCGAAGGCAGAGATGGCAAAACTGCAGATGGCAGTAATCAATTTCCATAGTTAATAGTTTCATCTAGGCCTGAAAACGATAGTTGTTTCGACCGTTTTTTCGTTTCGTTTCGTCTGAAACGGAAAGAAACGGTTAAACATTTCGGTTTCGTTTAAAGAACAGAACAGTTAACGCAAAACCATATTCAGTTTTGTCTCAGAACGGAACGGTTAACGAAACAAGTCTGTTTCGTTATCGTTTATTTCGTCCGTTTCGTCTTAAATTTTATAGGAGTGGAATTAGATTGATTGTAGAGGAGAATAGTGCTGAGAAAACGAGGACTAGGACTAAAAAATCTAATTTCTCCGCCGCTAGGTGCCATTTCTACGCCGATCTCATCTCTTTATCTCGTAGCCCTATGTACCTCCTCTGCAAATCCCCTCTTCTCCGATCTCCCTCTGCAAATCCTCCCTCACCGATACCACTCCCCTCTCACTTGAACACCCAACCGAGCCGTCCACCTAAGTGATCTAATCCCCTTTCCTCATCCCTCCTATGCTTTCCGTTGCCACCAAGGGACTCGTCTCCTTTCAGCTTGCTCAGGGAAACGGCGAACAAAACAAACGAAAATAAAAGGAGAGATTGCAAATCGAGATGCCAAGCAAAGGAGAAAGGAAGAGGTTGATGGTTCAGCTGTTATCAACCACCACCACCACGTACTTCCGGTCGAGGGTTCAGCTACTATCAACCACCACCACGTGCCCGGTTTTTGGAGAGGAAGATGGGTTTCGAGGTTGGGATAAATGAAGGGTAGTAGAAGAGCTAAGGACCTCAATGCCAAGGAAATAATGAAGAGGACCAAGATCTTTGATAGCAAATTTTTCTTGGAGGGAGACTATGGTGGAATGAAGTGTAGTATTTTTGTTGGAAATAAGGATAATGTCATCCACATAGACAAGAATGATCATGATGCAAGTAGGAGAATGAAAAGTAAAAAGAGAAGGATCATATTGAGAAGGTTTGAAATTGAGATCAAGTAAGGCTGAATGGAGAGTTTGAAACCAAGCTCTAGGAGATTGTTTTAGGCCATAGAGAGCTTTAGATAAAAGGCAAACATGATTTGGAAAAGAAGGATCAACAAAGCCCGGTGGTTGGTGCATATAGACGGTTTCATTAAGATGACCATGTAAGAAAGCATTTTGGACATCAAGTTGTCTAATATACCATCCTTGAGAAAAGGCAAGAGATAAGATAAGACGAATAGTTGTAGGTCGTACCACGGGATTAAAGGTCTCAAAGTAGTCTATTCCTTCTTCTTGATTATAACCCTTGGCTACAAGACGAGCTTTGTAACGCTCAATAGAACCATCGGCTTTCCGTTTTATCTTGTAGACCCACTTACAACCAATGATGTGTTGATTTGCTGGAGGGGAAACAAGGCACCACTTTTTATTAGTAGCAAGTGCATCGATTTCCTGCGCCATGGCAGCTCTCCAAGGTGCTAAAGTCTTTGCTTGATTGAAATTAGAAGGCTCGGTTTCAGCATGAGTAGTAATATTGAAGGCAACATGATTGGGATATGAACGTGGCTTGTGAATGTTATTCTTAGATCGTGTGGTCATAGGATGTAAGGAGAGGGGCTGAGTAGAAGAGGTGGAAGAAGGCACTGCATCAGTGGATGAAGCAGCAGTAGTAATAGCAGAATGGATAGGTTGAATCTGTACAGGAGAAGGCGCTGCATCAGGTGATTCTGTCTGAGTAGAAGAGATGGGGTTGTGAGCAGAAATGGCAGAAGGAGTGCCTGCCCGAGCTGGAGAATTGAATTGACGGGCAGTATTAAGTTGTGCAGTAGCAGGCACCAGATTTGTAATGGGCTGAGACTCATCAGCTCTTGGCGATGTGGGCTGAACTAACTCAGCATTTTGTTGAGAAAGAGACCTGGCAAGTTGCGTGACTGGAGCCCATAAAAGAACAGATTCATGTGTAGTGTTATGACTGTCTTCTGTTGAAACATAAATACTAGAACTTCTAAAAGGAAAGGTTAGTTCATCAAAAACAACATTACGTGACACAAAAATGCGATTGGAATCCAAATGTAAGCACTTATATCCTTTTTGATTAAGACTATATCCAAGAAAAATACAAGGAAGAGATCTATCTTGAAGCTTATTTTTGTTATAAGGTCTAGTTAAGGGAAAACAAAGACAACCTAGAACTTTAAGAAAATGATAATCAACATCTTTGTCAAACAGCTTGGTATAAGGTACAAGTCTGGTAGAAAGAGAAGGCAATCTATTAATAAGAAATACTATGCTAGCAAAAATTGAATCCCAATAGCATAAGGGTATGGAGGCATAATTATTAGTAGCAAGTGCAAGTTCCACAATATGCCTATGTTTTCGTTCGGCAACCCCATTTTGTTGAGGGGTGTAGGGACAAGTAATTTGGAAACTAATATTTGGAAACAACCGTTGTATGGGCTTATATTCCGTACCGCCATCACTTCTAAGCATTCTAATTTTGGCATTAAAAAGAGTCTCAACTTGAGACTTAAAAAGAGAAAAGATATTCACAAGTTCATCCTTTGAATGAAGAAAATATATCCAAGTAAATTTAGAAAAATCGTCTACAAAGATCACATAATAACGAAAATCATCTTTAGAAATCAAGGGAGCGGGACCCCACAAATCCGAATGAACAATCTCTAATGGAAAAGAAGAAGAAGAAATACTAGAATTGAAAGGCAAAGTATGAGCTTTGGCTATACAACAAGAATGACAAAGAGATAAATTTCTAGAATTACAAGCTATTCTATTTGATTTCAAAACTTGTAAGGTAACACTAGAAGACGGATGGCCAAGTCTTGCATGCCAAATATCAGCCGAAGTGGTTTCTCCAAGAAAGGCTTGAGGTGAAGAGGAGGAGACGATGTAATATAGGCCATTATATTGTTTAGCTTGGAGGAGCATTTTGTTGGTGTGGCGGTCCTTTAACAAACAAGAATCCAAAGTAAATTCAACACGAACACTATTATCCTCATCTAATTTTGAAATACTCAAAAGATTTTTTGTAAAGGATGGAACATGCAACATATTTGTAAGAGAAAGATTATAAGAAGAAGTATGTAAAGTAGAGGAACCAATGTGTTTGATAACCATACCCGAACCATTACCAATGTGGAGAGAATCAGCTCCTTCATATGGCATGTAGGTGGATAGGTTGTTGAGATCCCCGGTCACATGATGTGTAGCACCCGAATCAAGGCACCATTCGTTGTTGAAGAAGTGAGTCGATGGTTGAGCCACATGAGCTTGAAATTGAGAAGGAGGGCCACGTGGTCTTGGATTAGGTCTCTGCACAGGCTCCCCGTATCTTGAATCAAAACGCCACCAACATTCAAGGGCTGTGTGACCTCTCTTTGAACAGACTTGACAGGTTTCAGTTTTTGATGAGGTAGCAGTGGTGGTTGATTTGGTTGAGTTAGGAGGCAGAGGTAACAACCCATTATTGGAACCAGTGTAATTTCCATTCCCATTTGAATTATACTGAGATGGAGAAAAATTGGAAGAACGAGACCTGACAAAAGATGAACCATTTTTGTTCTGATGAGAATTACCTTGCGGTCTGAATCCTTGATTTGTGTTCTTTGATTGAGCATGAGAATAAAACGCGGAAGCATCAGAGGAGGAGATTGTAGTAAAATATTGAGTCTGAAGTAACTGTTCATGGGTAAGTAACAAAGACTGCAAATCATGAAGCTGAATCGGCTCCGATCGAGCTGTAATAGCTACAACAAAGGAATTAAAATCGGACCCAAGGCCATTCAAGATACGAGTCACTTGATCTTCATCAGCAATCGGGAAACCAATAAAGGACAGCTCATTCGTTATCGACTGCAGTTTCTCAAGATATTCAGCACATGAGGAAGAACCTTTCGTGAGGTTTTGGAGGTTGCGTCTCAGTTCAGAAATTTTTGCTCTAGAAGTGGAAGCAAAGAGACGCTGAAGAGCAGACCACAGTTGGGAAGAAGATGAACACGCCACTACTAGAGCAAGAATCGGCTCTGACAGGGATGCTCGAAGCCAACCAAGCAAGATCTGATCTTGTCTGTGCCAGTTGAGGTAAGAAGGATTAAGCTCCAGTTGGCCATTAGCAGCTGATCTTGTAGGAGATGGAGCAGGAATCAACGGATTAATGAAGTTGTACAGTTCATAACCATGGAGTAGAGGCAAAATTTGGGACTGCCATGAGAGGTAATTGGATTTGGTTAGTTTTGTAGCAATGGGCATATTTAGGAGAACAATAGAATCTCTGGTAGCAGAATTGGTGAAATTGAGATTGGAATTAGGGAATTGGGAGGTAAATTGAGTAGAGGAGGGATTCAAGAATTGAGAAGAATTGGTTGAGGAATTGGGAATTTGATGGTTGGAGAAGAAAGGAGGGGTGAAGAATGTCTCAGGTCTGGCAGAAGAAGAGCTGCCGGAGAAGATGCCGGAAGTAGTTGTTGACATGAACGGCATAGCAGTGGTGTTACCAGAGGAAGAGGATGAGAGATCGAAGTGGTTGTTAACCATGCTGTCAGCTCTTGATACCATGATAGATTTTGATAGAAGAGAAAGAGAAGCTTAATTGAAACTGTAAATTGTATCTTGTATATACACACAGAAGTACAGTAGTGTATTTATAATGTAGAGTACAACATCTATTTGCTTTGAACAATTACATATATACCCCTAATACATTGTCTAATTAGAGAGTATCGAATGTAAACTCTAGGCCCTGATGTTAACCACTGTCGGTGATTTACTGATAGGACTGGACTGGGTGTCTCCAGTCGGTTCTGAGATTTCTGTCAAATGGACAGTGCCAGTGGCTCTTGTAATAGGCAGCTATCGAGCTGGAAGTAGAAGGAGGTGGGTTGAGAGAAAGAGGTGATTGGAGAGAGGGAGGTGTCTGTGTTGGGTAAACTAGTTTTCAGCCTACTGGCAAACTCTGATTTGTCTTGTTGATCAAGTTTTTTGCTGAGCTTTCCTCTGGCTTTTTTTGGTTTGATCAGGATTTTTGTTGAGATTTTCTCTGGCTTTTTTTTTACTTTAGATACAAATTTCTTTTGTAGAAGGGATTAGCACTTACTGGTACAAGTATTGATAACTCAGCTTTGATCTGCTTAGTTGTCTTTTGTTTAAATCAATTATGTATGAGTGCTGTGAAAAGTGCTGATGGTTTTAGCTCAGTATGTGTATTTTTTTTTATTGCTTGCATTTTTTCAATATTTATGATGATTTTTGTTTAAATGTGGATGTTAGAAACGGTTGAACGATCTTGACCGTCGTGATCGTTATTTCGGACGCAACGATCACGCAATGAAAATTTCATGCGTTTTAAAAACGAAGCGCAAGGCGCAAATGCAAAAAAATTTCCGTGTCCTCACGAAACGATTAACGCAAGACCCTGCTTTCGTGCTCGTTTTCCACGTTATGCAGGTCTTTCATCACTTTTGCCTTTATAAGGTCCAATTGTGAAGGGGGCATGGACCCTGGAGGAGGCGTTGGAGTGCCCAGCGGCGAAAACTTAGGGCACACCTGACAGGCCGAACCATCTTGGGCCCCAGAAAGGCCAGGTCCATGAATTTCTCATGCCATTTTTTTTTTTGTTTACAAATCTAAATATTTTTATGATCATAATAAGTTAATAAACATGGTCATGATGCATCTCATTAAATTTAGCAATTAGTTTACTGGAACAAGTGAACACCAAAACGGCTTGATAAATTGGTTTAAGGTTGAGGTTAGGAGGCTTTCCATGCGTTGCTCTGTCAATCTTTCATGGATGAAGCACAGCTGGAAATGGTCTCCGGTCAACTAAAGACCAAATTCCCTGAATGATGACATGATAGTTTCTATTACAAGTTTACAACTGACGGAATTTACAGGCTTGTTTTACCCAAAATAACCAATATCAGTACTAAAGTAAAAGACAAAAAACGGGACAATATTTTTGTACTACAAGAGTGGCATATTATCCCTCAACCTCTTGTATACTAACAATAATATGCAACTGGTCTAACTAAACTGACTGCTCTTACTAAACAAGCTTTAACTAAGAGAGGTTTTTGTCTCGCGCTATTAAAAGTAAAGTCGCTATTTCTGTTGGCTTTGTGACTCGAATAAATACAGAGGCAGATCATTCTTAGTTCTGAGTTTTCTCTCGGTGAGATAAAAGCGAATGAAAAGGAAAGCGGGAGACACTTTTTTCTATTTTTCTGGTAATTCTCCTCGGGTAAGGCACAAATCGGATTTTCATTTATTAATTCGCTTTTCTGTAATGAATGTTAGCAACCAAGAATGTATGCACTAAGTTGAAGCATCCAAGCTGTTTTTTACCCCCTCCTTTTAAAAATGGTTGAAGTTGAGCCTCGTACCAGAAAATTAAAGTTTTATTACTTGATTTATATTTGTTACTTCTTAGAGCGCCATATTGTACCTGTGAGGCTTGCAGCTCCGATTTGCTTAATCTGGCATTAGGCTTGCCTTGTTTTAAAATATACCAGTTCTATTCATCTCTTGTTAGATAGGAAAAGAGTGTCCATAAATTGCCAAGATACTAAAAGAAACCTCTTAATTTGTCATTTTTAAGGTTGCAGATTTGAGTGAGAACGGCTTAATTACAAGTGAACATAAATCAAATACCTTCTCAAGTTGATCACGACCACACATACATGGATTTACAAGGAAAACAGGAATCTCCACCTTACTTAGCTGCACCTTCCCCTCCAATAACTGAATTCAATTCCTTCTCCACGGTCTCCACCCCCAGCTCTTCCCCTGAGCACATTATAGACCTCCCCATATCTACCAACCTTGTCGATCTACCATCAAGTCAAGACATGAACCCATCCTATGGAGCAGCCGACCCAAACCGCATCCCACAATCCGTCTTTGCTCGCACCAACTCAAAAACACCTCCAATGGAATGGAGCGTTACATCGAACGAATCCCTTTTTAGCATCCATATAGCCAAATCTGGTGACTTATCCAACACTGTTCTCAACAATCCTGAATCTTTGAAAATGGGGCTGCCAAAGGAAACAATGGAGGGTTTAAAGGAGGAAGTTGATGTGCCGTTGATGGATGCAGAGAGTGTACGGCTGGATGGTGATTCCAAGGAGAAGTTGGAAGTGAATGTAAATTTGGGTAGCAATTCAAATATTAATCTTAATATTAGTGCTTTGTCTACTCCATGTGAAAGCCCTGGGTCAGCAAGGTCAGGTCGGAACTCTGAGACCAGCACCCTTAGTCATAATTCCTTTGCCTTCCCTGTGTAAGCTTTTTATTCAAAATTCTTAAATTTCATTACATATATATTTTTTTGGTTTGATAAAATTTCATATCCAGAACATCACAACTTTTAGAGAGTCGCACTCAGGTAAAGGAAAACTAACTAAAAAAAAAAAGAAGAAGTAAGATAATTTGGTACATGTCTGTATAGATTGTCATTAGGGCCATACTTGTTAACTACCATGTTATGTGTAAAATTTTGGGAGCTCCCTTTCTGTAATGTTTAATATTGTAGAAACTTACAATTTTGTTAAAATCTCAGTCTAACCAAGGACGCCAAGAACAAATCACTCCGCTGCAATTCAATGCGCCACAAAATTCTAAGAGATGGGTCGTTTCCAAATTCACCACTTCCTGAGACTCCAATATCTGAAAAACCAGCTCCACGGCGAAGTTCAAGTTGGAAATCATACTTTCATTGTTGCTCTTTCTCCCGTTGATTCCTTAAGTAAGATATCAAGGATCATGTAAGAAACTATCATGAAAAAAGAGATATAATTGGTCAGTAATTAATCGTCTTGCAGTTCAGTAACAGTTTAGTTTTTGTGATGTATCAACACCCCATCTGTTCCATGGTAAATCCGTAATAGTATGGTACTGGACCTAGTGGTAAGTTATGAATTCTTCTGTTCTTCTATTTTTAATCCCTGTTTATGTTTCCTATCCCGTGTTTTCCCCAGTAGTGAGGTTCTTGGTAAATACTGATCCATGGCTTTTGGGCAGTGGTATGGTCAAAGTTGGTACCAGCTCCCATTCTGAATTTGTAGTTACAAGCTCTTTGCTGACCATGATTAACAAGTATTACATACAGGTCTGTACAAGTCTACCCTAGCACTGCATCAGATACATAATGATCGGGACATCATCTTCTTTCTTTTATTCATTTTTTTTTTTATTTGTACGCAAGGAAGTTTTGGTTTGTTGTAGAATTAGAAGGATGGAAAACGTGATCTGAGTTATGAAAATTTGCATATGAATTTTTTTTCTTTCTCTTTCTTTCCCTTTTATGTGATGTTGGATTTTGACTTCAAAGCTCCCTCAGACAAGCAATTCAGAGGATGAAGCAAAAGAAAATGGAGCAGCAGGAAAGAGCTGAAAAGAGAGCACTATAAAGTGCTAAAAGAGGGAAAGGTGGTGCTCGTTTATAAATGAATTTTAATTTTATAATATTTGAAATTACCAATAATAAATTGATGTTTTGAAATTTAACTTCTGGAATGCGATTTGCACTTTATATATATTATCAACATAAAAATTATGAACTTTGATAAAAATTTATGCACATAAAAATTATGAAATTTGGTATAAATTTTAACATTGAAAGGCTCAACAAAATAATAAATTTTTTGTTGCTACTTACATTACAGTTACTAGCTAATTGTTTGCAAACTTTCTAGGGTAAATTGTTCTGAATTTCATTGAAAGAGAAAGTGGGCAGTACTAGTACCAGTTGTGACTGTAATACAGGATCAGTAGTACCAGTACTGACTGCACTGCGGCACAGTATGAGACCCATTTTTCTAATTCAAGTCAAAATTCAACTAAGCACTCAATGCACAATTTTGGGGAAATGAACTACAGTTAATGCATATGAGAATGGAACACGATAAGAAAACTGAAATCGTTGCAACTTTAATTAGGCCGCAGACCCGCAGTAGTACTGGAGTCACATAACAACAACAACAACACGTCAAAAGAGGTTGAAAATCTCCAACAAAGGACTTTCATTATTCACATAAGTAACACAGCCAATTATATAACCATAATACAATTCATTGCAGAAATTTTATCCTTTACTGATAAATCAATAAATAAGTATAAAAAATTACAAATGGAACCTGAAACCATAGTGATCTTCCTGAGGATGCCAAACAGTACCAAGCATGCTAGGAGTATTGGACCTGCTTGAAAATGGGTTTAGGACCTCTTGGTAGTTATGGGTGGGGCTATAATAATAGCTAAGTTAGGGAAAAGCCAAGACAAAAAAAAAAAAAGGGAAAAGGAAATCACCCAAGTTGCTCAATTCATAGCTTTGACAATTACCCAGGCCAGAGACTTGCACCACAGCCTGGACAGACCACACACAAATACACTATAAAGAAACAGATAATGATTCCTCAGTGCTTAAATAAATTTGATATTACTGCTCTTTCTTCTCCCATTGTCCCATCCCCACCACCTGGTAGAACCCGTTTGACAACTGGCTTCGGCATATCTATATCATCCTGTGCACACCGCTGAATTGGGTGTGCCAGCAGGATGCACATGTGACGAAATAAAATACGTGTCAGTCCCTGCCCAGTCTCAAAGATGTAACTCACGTGCTCTGACACTTGCTCAGCAGCATCTCCTAGGGCATCATAGACCAGCTGGGGGCAGTTGTCAGGCCCAGGCTTGTCATGCAGGTACACCACATCCATTGTGAAAGTTTTTTGTTTAGCCGGCCACTTGTACTGGGGCCATACTGATGACCGGCAGTATATCAGAACCTGCAACAGAGAAATAACAACCAATTACATGAAGGTTATACAAGTAATGTGTCTGCCAAAGCTGGCAAGATGCAATTCTATAAGCAATACACATGAAAAAAAAGTTGCATAAATTTCATAGATAACCAATCATAAGGTTAAAAATATGTATATAAGCTGTTTTCTATTTTCAGAATTTTATATTACTTGAAGAAGCATCTCAAGATCGTCAACTTAAAACATTTGTTGTCCTATACTTGTAACAAGAAAATTACAGTGTCTTGTACTTTTATCTGTGCTGATAGTCCTATGAAAAATAATTCCACTAAATTCCCCATAAATCACTAAACTCTATTTTTGCATTTACTATTATGAGATAGAAGATGAATTAAAAGGTTATAATTAAGTTGGTACAACAAATAAAGGTCCCAAAAGTTGGCAAAACAAACAGGTGCATTTTCATTGAAAAGAATCAAATGATAAGAAGCGTACCACTCTAAATAGGTGGCCGAGGGCACGCGACTTATTTCCTTCACAATTTGCAACCTCGAACAGCTTCGTGATATCTACATCTTCAGATAACACATCTGGTGTTGTCAGAGTCCGTACCACTTCAGCAACAGATTTGATATTATTTGTAAACTCCTTGACCTGAAAAAAGAAAATTTACATTACAGCTGCTAGGCACTAGCGCATTTTCCAAAATACAAAATGCAGAAGAGCAGCAAAGCTTGCTTGATGATTGATGAATAGTATATACCATAGAAAAGCTACTTCCGAGATAAGAGAAGGCAAAGCGGTGATCCATACACATGGTGAGCTTAGCGTGCGCGAAGAGCAGCAAAGCTTGCTTGATAGCATCTAAGCGGGTCAGGACATTATTGCCTTTGGGACCCGAAACCCGCATTTGTCTGCCCGATTCAGGTCCGATATCGACGCAGAAGAGGATGTCCTCTGGCATGAACAGGCTCGGAGGGAGGCTGTACGGCGGAGCAGTCGATGCGTCCGTTGCACCTCCTCCCATTGCTTTTTTTTTAATTTTCGTGCGAATGGATCGATTTCTATTAGTTTTTGGTAGAGCTGCATGGGTTCGTCTCTTGTCTAGTTGTAAGGTTGATGATTTGTGGAAGATCTAGTCCGTTAATTTGAGATCAAATTTTGATTCAACGGTGGATCCCATCTTGGTCCATCAAAATTACATCTGCAAGATGAAAGGATCCGATGATTTTGTTTTGAGGGAAAAAATATCAAATATATTGTCGTTGTGGAGTCCAATCCATTTTCGAATTCTCATTTTAAGAAAAGTTTATTTATGTGTCGTAAGTTCGTAACTCGTAACTTCCGTCATTTGACTGTTTATTTTGTTGTTTTAATAGGCTGACGTGTCAGTTGCTTCCCTTTAATGTCTTTTTTCTTTGTTTCATCTTCTCATTGGGGTCGTTTGGATCGCTTAGGAATTTGGGGAAGTTGGGGAAGTTGAAATTCCTAGGAATAAATTTATTGAGAAGTGTGTAATTTTGTGAAGAGTTTGGATTGTTTATAATAAATTTATGGTAGGAAGATGAAATTCCCCAAAATCCCCATGGGATCCAAACGGCCCCATTATTTAAATGTTCTATCAACGAACGAAACGAGATACTCTTCCTCTTTCTGTCTCTTTTCTATTCAACATTCACTACGCCAAAAAAAAGCATTAGTACCAGGCCTTTAGTACCGTTTTTTAAGAAAACCGGTATAAATATTAGAAGATGGCAATTCCGTAATTGTCAGTCAATACCATTAGTACCGGTTTTTTTAAAAACCGGTACTAAATGTTTCTGGAAAAAACCTTAAAAAAATGGGTTAGCATTAGTACCGGTTTTTCCAAAAAACCGGTACTAAAAATTACATCTTTAGTACCGGTATTTTAGAAAAACCGGTACTAATGCTAACCCATTTTTTTTTTAATTATCTGCCAATTATTAGTACCAGTTTTTTATAAAAAACCGGTACTAATAATACGCAGATATTTTCAGTTCAAGGGGTATATCTCCTCCTCCTTCCCTTTGTATATTACTCATCTTCACTACTTCATATATGGCCATTATTTTCCATCTAAAACCGAAAGTTTTTTTCTCTTTGTAAAACCTCATAAAAAATAGCTAAAAATTGTTTAAAATTCCGAAAAATTGCAAAATAAGTAGAGAAAGCAAAGGAGATCAAAGAGGAAGAGAAAGTTTTTCTATTGAAGAGGAAGAGGGCGGATTGAGAGAAGACAATTTCGGTAATTTTTATTTTAACCCTCAATATTTTTTTTTTTGGATTTTTTTCGATTTACTATGCATATACATATTGGTTAATTGGCATTTGCATCTATTAGTTAAGTATTGTCATGTAGGACCAAAATGCCGGAATTTGAACTATTTTAGGTCTTGCCCGTCCGAGATTAATCCATTAGGGATTAATCTCGGATAGTACTCCCGGTCGGGAGTACTGCTCTTTGGATACTATCTTGTCTCATTTAGGACAGCGAGCTGTACGTAAGATGCAACGTGTTGTGTGAGAAAAATTCGACGACATTTCCTCTTATGTTCCCACGGGTACGTACGCACGAGTAATCGTGTGTTTGCGTATTCAGGGAACATAAGGGGAAATGCTGCCGAATTTTTCTCAGACAATACGTTGCATCTAACGTACGCTCGCTAATGAGACAAGAGTATCCAAAGAGCGGGCTAGGATGGTAACCGGCCCAAAAATCTAATATATTGCATTAAATCTATAAACCCTAAACCTTGGCTTTTGGATATATACAGATGGATCTGAGGGAAAAGTACATGTTTGACTATTCAAGAATATCAGATGAATTTGTTGGACTTGTTGATGAGTTCATAAAATGTGCAGAAGAACATCGAAAGTTGACTGGAAAGCCCAGAATTTTATATCCTTGTAAACGTTGTCTGAACTTTGAGAGACAAGATAGTAAAGTGATTAGATCACATCTGATTCAGCGTGGATGTATGACAACACCAAAATACCTCCGTTGGGTTTCACATGGAGAAAAATTGGAAGAAAATTTAGATGCTGGAAGGAGCAATATTAATGTATCTGATGATTTTGAAAATATTGTACAAAATGATTGGGGGCATGATATAGAGGATAATGTAATAGTGGGTGATGATCATATAGAAAATTTAAGTGAACCACAATATAATGATGACATTAGAGAAAATGATTTGGATGAAATGATGAATGAATTACCCAATGATTTTATTGATGATGTTCCTGATGTGTTTCAAAAGTTGGATGAAAACTCTCATATACCCTTATATCCTGGTTGCAATGAAGATAAATTCTCAAAAATAAAAACTGTTTTTAAGTTATATAACTTGAAAGCTAAAAACAATTGGAGCAATAAGAGTTTCACATCTTTGCTCGGTCTTTTGCGAGAAATGCTTCCAGCAGACAATACATTGCCAGATACAACTTATAAGGCCAAAAAATTATTATGTCCTTTGAAATTAGATATAGTGAAAATTGCAGCATGTCCGAATGATTGTATATTGTTTCGAAATGAGTATGAGAACCTCCAGAAATGTCCAAAGTGTAATGCATCCCGGTATAGACAAAGGGACGGTGATTTGGATGACGAAGAAGATAGTCCATGGAAGAAGAAACCAGCTGCGAAAACATTGTGGTATCTACCTATATTACAAAGGTTTGAGCGTCTTTTTAGTAATTCAAAAGATGCTAAACTGTTGAGGTGGCATGCAGAAGGCAGAAAGAAAGATGGAAAGCTTAGACATCCAGCAGACTCACCCCAGTGGAACAACATAGACAGTCATTTTATTGAGCTTAGACATCCACATCTTCAGTAGGAATGAACTCTTCGTTCAAGTGATTAAACTTTGGATCTTGTAAGTACTTTCCTAACTTTACAACAATTGATCATTGGTTATATGATATGTCTAATAAATTAAAACCCTAAACCCTAAACCCTAAACATTGTACATACAACATTTAGGCGGTGCAGGCAATATTGTGCTAATACTTTGATGAAGAAGTGGATATTTTGGGATCCGGAAAGATGCTCGGGTCGGGATGTACTGCAAGATGAGCTCGGAACTGTACGATACATAGCGAATCTTCTGAAGAAGTATGCTAAAAGGGATCCCTACCATGTTTTAGTGCATCATAATCGGTTAGTTATAAAATCTTTAATTTTGACTTTATCTTTTATTATGAATCTACTGTTTAATGTTAATTTCACCAACAAAGAGATAATATGTATGTAATTACAGGTCGCATTTTGTGATTATTATCGCAAAACTCTCGACACGAAAGATGTGGATAGTAGATTCACTCCAATCGAACGAAGGCTACCAATCTCCAATTCTACGAAATTACGATCAGTAAGTTTAGACATAACATATATATATATATATATATATATAATGCGTGTATGCATTGTTTAGTTATACTAATATCTAAAAATGATTTTTCATAATTTTATATTTAATTTTGCAGAGCTCTGTCAAGATTGGTCCAAGTTCCCAAGTTTGAAGTTCAAATGATTCCCGTACATAGTTCAATACTAATATATGTAGTTTCAACAATTTCGTAATTTATTTAATTTAAACTAAATAGTATTATTTTATGTTCTTGTAGAGTCCACGACAACCAAACAATACAGATTGCGGCTTTTATGCGATGACTTCGCTCCGGACCTACCATCGGTATGGATTAAGTTTAATTAACCTTAATGTATATATATGAAAATGTTTTAAGGTTTATAATTTAGAGTTTAATGTATATTATATTGTGGAGTTTAGAGTTCATAGGTTACTAACTATATGAAATGTCAATAAAATGCAGTTTTTGCAACCTGTGGGGAAGCGTTATAGCGAGGACGAGATTAATTTTACTGTAAATGAGTGGTTCGGCTTTTTACTTGGACATTTAGGTGCTAATAATTGATGACTACAAAATTTGTGATATTAATATATTAGATGTTATGATAAATGTTAATTTGCATGTGATTTGATAATTATTATTGTGTGTATGATGCATGTGATATGTAAATTGCTGGTACATATCGGTATTCTTAATTGATGGCTAGCAAAAATGGCGCTAGCCCCAGAAATAAAAATATTTTTTTTATATTGATTATTATTAGTACCGGTTTTTAATAATAAACCGGTACTGAAGAGAAATTTAGTACCGGTTTTTAGACTAAAAACCGGTACTAAAGATACCAAAAATTTTTTATTTTTAAAATAAAACAGTTTGCTAACATTAGTACCGGTTTTTATTTAAAAACCGGTACTAAAGGTATTATTTTTAGTTCCGATTTTTATTTAAAAACCGGTACTAATGTTACCCGCTGGTTTCCCCCGCAAATTGGGTCCTGTCTTCAGTATCGCCTATTTAGTACCGGTTTTTAAATATCTTTAGTACCCCTATTATTAGTACCACTGCAAAACCGGTACTAAAGATTTATAATAAACCGGTACTAAAAAAAATAATATGGCGTAGTGATTGATTCTTTCGGTTGCTGGCTTGCTGCTGATTCGATTCATTTTTGACATAATTTAACCCATGCAAAAGAGTAGCTATTTTGTTTGAACGGAAGATAACAGCAACGCAGTTATGTTTTATCAAATGATTCTACAATTTTGTGTATATTTTATAATTCATTGATTTATTTGAAATCTTATAGTCGAAAAGTAAGTTTTTTTGTTTAAATTATCGTCATACAACACTCAAATTACATAAATTTTTTTTAACATTTCTATATCAATGAATACCTATAAATATAATTTTATATAGTTATTTGAAAATTCATTGCCAAAATAGTGAAGATAAGTATCATCAAGTGATCCTTCCCCCATTTTAAAAAATAGTTCGTTATATTATAATTTAAATTAAATATAAAAGCTATAAATAAAAAATATATTTTTTTATAAATGATCTAATTTCGGAATAAGGAAAAGATAAAATATTTTTCATTATTTTATTTGAAAACATTACAGCATTAAACCTCGATTCTTTTAAATAAACCCTTTATATGTCAAAAATTACCGGGTACTGTTATAGTTGGTGAATACAATAGGCACTTGTAAGTGGTCGCCTACATATATATATAGGACTTTCGAGTGCGACCTACCTGCTCGTTTCCTCTTTCTCATTTTGGTCACATATGTCAGCAAATGTGCTGATTTCAGAAATCAATAGCAATCTATTTCAAAAGCTGAAATCGACTGCAAAATGTCTCCAAGCTGATACGTACCTTTATAGAAAATGGCAATGATATAGAACAGCTAATTCTAAGAAGCAAAAATCAAGCATCATGTAAATGTTTCAAATTGGAAGGAAGAAAATTAATGAATGAAAGCATACAAGGCAGACATTTATTAATTGGTTCTTTCTAATGCATGAATATTAAAATTTTGAAGGATATGACTTAATTCTGACAGAAAAGCATCTTAACAGCTCAATTGATTAATTAAAAGAAACAAGGGACAAAACTGATGTCTCGAATCAAGCATCGTACAAATTTGCTTGGAAGAAAAACATCCGGCGAGAAAAAAATGAAAAAAATAAATAAACCAAGTAAGAAAAAATTAACCTGCACAATGGCACATATATACACATAATTCGTGAAGGTTAATATTTTAACCATTTTCTTGTTTTTCTAATTTCTCTTATTTTTTTCTCTTTTTTTTGTATTTATATATGTTCCTTCACTCCTCTCTCCTCTCAAGATTCAAGTCGCTCGGAGCAACAGAGCTTGTTCGTTCTGCCACACCATGGCTGGCGAACGAATTTGCTCGTGACATGGGCCGTGACCTTGGTGTTTTTGAGTAGTAGTTCTTGGCACCACCCTCTTCCTCATCATCGTCGGTTGGTACTCTACATTTCTCTCCTAGTATTATGGCTTTTTTCCAAATCATATCCTCTCCGGGCTCAGCAGCCTCCTTCTTCTCCTTCCTACTAGCCCGCATCATATCATGAAGCTTTCTGCTAGGAAGTTTTTTGCTAAGACTAAGCGATAACCGGTGTTTAGATGCTGATCTTGTGGGAGAGGGCAGCATGGCTGGCGGAATCGGCCCATGTGTCGCCATATCAGGTGTTAGTTTCACCACTTTAGTTTCCTCTTTTAGAGTCGAGATCGGATTGTTTCTGTTTACATTTTGTTGGATTTCATGTATATGAGTTGTAGCAGCAGCAAATTCAGAATTCCATGCAGGGATTTCTGGGGATGGCTTGTTTGAATATGATGCTTTTGAACGAATTTTTTGTTTTGGCTTTTTGTGGCATGACGAGCAGAGTGCAGAGATAATTGCGATAATAGCTGCGACGCAGCCGACCGTGAAGGTGGTGGCAAGAGCATTGTGTATGTACAGGTGGGTCCCCGAATGTGGCATTGGCAGAGCAAGCCATCTTGCCATGCCTTGTGCCTTATGCTGTGTAGCTCAAGCACAAAATTCAAGAAAAAAAAAAAGAATGTTGAAATTTACAAAGAAAAGGAAATTTGTTTGGTTTTCGCTGTGTGTTAGATGGAGGAAGAGCAAGGCAGAGTGTGCGAACCTGACACCTCATTGATTATGAGGTGCAATAAGAGTTGGTCGTTGTCCTTAACTGTTGCAAGCTAAATTTAGGATTTTCCTTAGGTTTCAATTAGGTTATCTTAACAGGGTAATTAGGTTGACGTTATCACAGCGATAACCAAACTTCAACTCTACGAGTCAATTTCCAACAGGCTCAAACTAAATAATTCAAAAGTCAAAATTGTTCCAGTAGACTGATATATATAAGGTTAATATCAGGCCATAAAACCGTTCGAGCGTTCAGACAGACTAAACAAGTAACAATTTCAAATTCCTTTGAAGTAAAAAAAAAATGATACGGATTAACATTTACAGGCAATATTTCAATCTTATACCACTCAAAACACTCTCAAATTCATAACATCCATGTAAGGCCCCACTATCCTTCCACCGCACCAACCTAGCGTACAGCTCTGCCATATTTCCTCTATCAAGATTTTTAAGTTCTAGTAAAAATTTCACACATCTAAACAAATAAACACCTGATTTTCCCCTGAGCCGACTCAAATAAAGAAGGCGAGCATCATCACACTTAAATATGTACATTGAAAGTTCTTCAATACTATCCAAAAGATTCAAAACAAACCTAGCTCCATCAATGGCCTGCCTTTCTGAAACAGAATTGTTTCTCAAAAACACCGTAGAAGTATTCCTGGGATCAAGTATGTCACCAGCAGTCGCATAGTGTAGCAATAATTCAGACTCACTTTGATCCAAGGAATCCAGGCAAGAAATTAAAATACCTAGAGGAATCCTATTATACAGTAAATTCTTATCAAAACATTGTCTTTGAAATTCTTTCAACCACGTGGTCAAACTGGGTTTTTCAAATTCATGGACTTTGCTTATCCTTAGATTCTTTGAGCGGGTAATATTGGAAGGCCTTCTGCTAGTTGCCTTTACATTTCTTACACATGATTCAGAAAGAAGGGATAGTTGCTTTGCAAGAGAAGTAAATTTGGATTTTTCTACGGGGTATGATATCCAAGCTATATATTGGCATACTGCAGAGAGTAACTTGGTTTTATCTATTGATTCAGAAAATATTTCGCCATGTATAAATTTAGAAATGTATTCTTCCGAGGCATCCCTGTGGAAAAGTATGGCTGTTGTGAAAAAGTACCAATTTGGGAAATTAATCACCAAAGCCCTGCATAGCATAAAAGATAGTATTACTCAATTTCCTGATAAAATGTACCATCCCACTCCTAACTTCTTCAAAAGCACCAATATCCTTTCTAAATACATTATATTGAAAATAGAAAAGGGGGAAAAAAAAAAAAAAGCAGCAGCAGTTATCAAGCTATTTTATAATTGGAAAATAAGGATACTGATGTTGTGTTTCATGTTTACATAGGAATACAGGAATAGATCACAAAAATATGGAGAAGCAGTAATCTGCTACGCTGGTAATCTGTCAGATGGTAGAAATAGCTCTGCTACGCTGGTAATGAGAATTATGACATGGTACAATGTACAGTAATGTACATTAACCGAATGTGGAACAATAACAGAAGGGATATTTGTTAATGTACTATACAGACTAGTACATATTTTGTACTGTGCCAGCGGAAAATAGCCAAAAAACTCTTACCAGGAAGAGTTACAATCTACCGTCTCAACTAATGCTTCATGCTCAGTCTGAGAATTAACACAAGAAAACAAATCAAGGAATGTCGCACAAGAAATGGGTCCTGTTAGTATGGCAAGCAGCTCTCTGTTGTTGTCGGGAACATAGGTATACATGGACGGGTAATTTAAACCCATATCTGCTTGTACACCCCACCTAGTAGGCCTCAACAGGACATCTAATATAGAACATACGATAGCAATTTGAAGTTCCAAAATGTTGTCAAAACCCCTGTTTAAAATAAAAACAAGATCAATAAAGAATTGAGTTTATTGTCCTTAACAAACCGCACACAAAAGTTCTCTACATTTGTATATTGATCAACATAATATTTACAAACTACTCACAAAAACAACACCCAGAAGTCAGAACTTTTTATATGTTTGCAACCAGAAAAAAATGCTCACAATTTTATTCTCCCTTCTATTATCTGCTTGCTGCCTTATCCATATGAGTACTTCAACCAAAATGAGAAACATTAACAAAAGAGAGAAATTTAATGGCGAAAGATAGGACGTACATTTCAAGAAACCAATAATGAAGCAATGACCTAATCTCCATGAAGGCAAACAGAGAAGAAATCAAGCATAAAATCAGAACCCGCCAGGCTGTCCGATCATGCATTTCATTTCTCAAACAGATAAACGGCCGATGTGTTGCTTCATTCAGAATATCAGATATTTCACTTTTCAGAATTGATGGATCAAGGTACCATAGGAAAACCCTGCAAACATAGATTGTGAAATGAGCATATGGACACAAAAGAAATTAAGAACTAAATAGTATCTGATTATTTCTTCAACAAGGGATAACTGCATCAAATGGTCTTTAAGTGTTCATTGGGAAGCGCTGGAGCTAAACCTGAACGGTACAAGCTTTCAAGCCTCTATTGCATTTTAAAGTTGCTTCTTGTCAACTTATTGAGTTCACTCATACTGCTTTTAGTACTATTTGCTTGACAGAAAACACCATACCTCGAAGGGATTTCAGTTTTATTTGGAAATGTCTCTTCAGGTAAATTGTGCTTCAACTGTGAAATTATGGATGTCATTTCAGAATCACTTGATATAAGTTCTTTCCCTTCTTTAAATGGAGATGTTGAAACTGCCAGCTTTAAAATCGCATGTGACAAGGCATGCAAAATATCTTCCTCTGTCGGAGAAGAAAACAACAACCAATTGTGAAAATAGTAAAGAACAGAAGTGTAAATTTAAGAATGAAAAGTTGAAAGAAATAAATACCACAATGCCCTTTCAATCTTTCAATAACATCCCCACATAATCGAATAATTTGACAGCAGTCATTATAGGAGATTAAGCTCCCAACTGTGGCAAAACCTGGATTTGCACCGTCAGAACAGAACCCCTGGAGCTGGAAGTGGAAGGAGGCAGAAGCACTAAGAGCCGAAATAATAGTGCTAAGTAAGCATTTGATGCGGCTACTGAAAACCTGTTGATAAAAAGTACAGATTGCAACTAAAAGTGAATACAATTTTGATAGAATCAGTATCATTTGATCTTCTAGGGAGATTTTGAGTCGAATATACGTTGTTACCAATATACAATGAAAGGGTTGCAATGTTTGCGTGGCGATTGGAGTTACCTCAGTGGAACTGAAGCACATGAGAGACAGAGCGGCGTCTAAAACCCTAGTCCCAGACGCATCCGCGTCGTCGGAGTTGAGAGAGGCCACGAGAGAAGAGAGACCGTCGGATGGAGGATCGGACGGCTCGAGATCGGAGGCTAGTTTGGAAAATAGGCGCATTATTTCGGGCAGATTGGCCATCCTGATCTGAATCCTGAGAAGAATTTACATGAAAAAGTATAATATGGCGGGAGAACGAAGCTTGCTTAGTAAGAGCAGAGCCTTGGCCCTTGGAGGGTAGAGCTGGTGCGGAGTCGGAGTGGAGTGGGACTGGGGACTGGGGAGACAGGATGTCGGGATCCTCTGCGGCGCACTCAAGCAGCAGACGGTGTAATGAGATTCTGCCATTCATTCGCATTATGGAATACTGTATTTCTGAGAGACGAATTTTTTCCTTGGGGAACCAAATCCTCTACCGAACTTTTTTGTTCCGCAGGGTGGAGAACTTTTCGTATGAAACCGTTGGATTTAATCGAATGGATCAAATCGGTAGGTTTGTTAAATCGCTCCAAAAAATAGAAAAAAAAATGAAAAGCACTGCCTAGAACTCTTCTCTCCTTCTTTCGTCAAATGACTCGAATCCCGTCCCTTTCTCTCCTCTTCATGAATCATGACTTCATCACGTTCTGTTACCTCCCTCCTAGCACAATCGTGACACTCCTAAATCCGTCACAACTCTCTCTCCTTCGCAGCTCTCTCTTCACCTAGCTAGATCCGCCGTCTCGTGAATTCGTTCATTGCCTCGACAACTCTCTCTCCGCCTCACCACGTAAAACCTAGTTGATCCCTAGTTTCGTATACGGTCCAGAACCATATTTCTAACATGTACTTTTTTCGATTTTCTATTCTTGAGTGGCAAAGTTTAAAATTTGTTGCACATTTTTAGTGGCATTTGACTTGGTACTTACACAAGAAATTCGCGTGTGACGGAATATGTTGGTAACTGAGATCGTAGGTCTAAGAAGCATTTTCTGTCAAAGGGCCACTGCCATATGTACCTTGAGTATTCATGTAATCATGTTATTATGCAATTGTATTAAAATTAACCTTGATAGCCCTCTGTACCTCTATGGCACTTTGACATGCTAAAATTAACCTTAGTCTATGTACATTAGATAGTAATTACTAGGCCTGATTAACGTGGATAACGGACACGGAACGGGGTGTTCCGTTTACCGTTCCGTTTACGAAACGAAACTGATTTCGCTACCATTTACCGTTCCACTTACTAAACGAAATAATTTCGCTAAACGGCATGTACAAAAACACGTTAAAACACGTTAAACCGTTCCATTTCATGTTCCGTTTACCGTTTCATTAAGGAAACGAAACAAATATCTGTACCGTTTACCGTTCCGTTTCAGCAAACGGAACGGCATAACGTTTTTTTGTTTCCGTTGGCAGGCCTAGTAATTACAAAATTTAAAATTTGTTTGGTAGATTATTAGGATTCAAAAAGTCACATAATGAAAATTCATCCTCTTGGTATCTTGGGACTCGAGCTACATACTTGTTGTATCTAGAATTTATTCAAGCATTTTGAACTTGACTGACATAGTGAATTAGTGACTCATAATTAGGCTGGTTACACATAAGTACATAACATTGAACTTAATACCAACTAGCTATTGTATCGTGCTCCGCGCGATGAAAGTTGAATCAAAGTTGGTCTTAAAAAGTAAGAAAGTATCCATGATTGAAATACAATCAGAAAAACATGGACTGCAATTATATGTTATTGCAGAAAAACTTTATTGAGGAGTAATAATTGAAAAAAAAAAAGCACTCCTCAAATACTGATGCTTTAACTTAATAATCATTTCTAATTTCTAATAGTACTATTTAACAACAAAAATAGGGATGAAAGCCTAAACCACATTTTATATCTAACATTTTTTAGTTCTAAATGAGCCAAACCTTCTAAGTGAAAATGCATGCTTTTAAATCAATCAATCTTCGAAATTATCAAGAATGTTATCATTAGTCATTCAAATTAAAATGCTATGTTTCCTCCACTGAAAATATCGATTCTAAATGTTCAACAATGATTGAAATTAGCAATCAATAAAATTTTTCATCCAAATCATTTGCTAATCTGCAACCGTGCATTGATTTAACAGGTAAAACAAATTTTTCTTCCAAGTAATAAATATCATTACACACCTCAAACAGGACTGGTAACAGCAGCGTGCCTAAATAGCCATACCTCTTCTGTTCCGACATTCTCTTCAAAAGAGCCTTCTATTTGCAGTGGTAGCTACTCTAGGACTTCCTTGATGCTTACCGGGTTCCCTGCTACATAATAAAATAGGTTTTTTCAATGAGACCAGAAGCAACATTGCAATCAATACTGTGGCAATTTTTGTATGGTTTGATTTTATGACTGGATCTTTCATGCACTGTACATGCAAAAATACAATGATATTCTGCATTATTTGAATGTAGTCTAGAGCCGAAAGATACTATTTATTTCTAAGAAGTAGTTGATCTAGAGTGTATAAAATTTGATGTAGTTTTATCATGACGGCACAAATGAGGTTGTTTGTTAGCATAGGTCATTGATCTTGTTGCATAACAGCAAGCGAGGTGATATTTTCTGGCCATGATAAGTTATTTCCATTGTAGGAAAAGGGCAGGAAAAATAACCTTGTTTGATCTGTATAGATTGTTCCCTTGGAATCTGGTTTACTGTCTGTTATGCCTGGTGGTGGTGTAGAAAGACGTGTAACAGGTGTTGCTTGATCTGTCTGATCCTGTTTGGGTGAGGCAGGTTTGGTAGTAGATTTGTCAGTGCATTCAGAAAGAGATAAAATCAGAAGAGGCGCAAAAGAATATAGTACGATATACACTTGGGATAAATTCTCTTCACGCCCAAACAAAATGAACAACCATTTTTTCTGCCAGTTCCTGGGACAGTAGTATTTAAAAACCCCAAGAAATACCACCAAATTTTTTGCCCTCACAACAGCATGCCAAACCCCAAAAAAAGGCAAAAAAATATGCACTGGCAAGGTTACTTTGCCTTTCCACTTGAAATAGTTGTCTCAAAAATACTTAGAAAAATTATAGATTAATTTTCATTAGCAAAAGTAAGATTAAGGACGAACTATCCTTTAGTAAATATTCCTAAATCTTGTATATAACCAAATATATTAGTGGCAAAGGATAATAACCTGTACATATTTAAATTTTCTCATGATTACGTGTAAGTTCTCCAAAGAAGTTTACATATTTTCCTTCCACCAATAACATACCGGTAGAACTAATGTTAGTATAGAACTATTGTTCAACAAAAAAAGGTAGCAAAGAAACATTCAGATGCTGGGAGTTGACCCATTGCTCATATTTTCATTCTCTCAAATCAAAACAAATGGTTTGTTGAACTGACCAAAAAATATGCAAAGCAAATGAGATAATAAGGTAAAAGAAGGAAATCCTGCATTGAATATCTATGCGGCATCAAACAAAGAGCTTGAGTATTTCATAAAGAAACAACACAAATCTAAGAAAAAAAGGAACTACATAAGCAAATTAAAAAAACAAAGATATGACTTGTACCTATAGACTGCTAGCTAGTTTAGTTGCCACCCCTCTAATATCATCTAGGTTTTCCTCTGAAACGGCAGAAACCCCACAAATTAATATAACAATAGAAGAACAATGCATATTTTATATGTATAAAAAAAATAAGATCATCATTTTTCAAGAGATAAGTCCCTTATTAAAGGTAGCCGAACCCAAAAAACCTTGAGCAGAAAAGGCAAAAGGCAGAAATAATCATAAAAAAATAATTATCTTTCCAGAGAAAGAAGAAGGAAAGAAATGAAGTTAACTAAATTGAATATAGCTAAATGAATAATTTCTCTCTAGAAAAAAGAAGAAAGAAAGAAATCAAGTTATTATTTGCAACACCTGATAAGCGAGACCTCGCTTTAGCAACTGTAGAAAAATCCATCGAGTCCATTCATGATCCCAATCATATGAAAAGCCTGAACAAATGCATCTGCAGTAAATTTAACACCAAAGAATAACAAAAAAAAACTGTTTTGTTCTATCGGAAAATGCTACCTGAACCAAAATCCATGAGGCTATGCATACCATTGGCATATCATGAACTAATATATTTTAGGCCTTTCAATCGACATTTTTATTTTTTTCTCTCCTAATGGCAATAATCATGTGCATTGTGCTATTTTATATGCGATAGTTTAGATACTTAAAAGTAAAGAACTTTTTATCCAATTCTTATACCTTAAGCTTACATGAGCACTGAAGCGTTCTATGTTTTGTTATGTTGTAACCCTCGGATATGTCCTTGTCTTTCAATAATAAAAATATGAATTCTTCAAATTATGCATCTAAAAAAGAAAAAAAGAGTACATGGGCATTGGAACACAACAGGTACTGTTGGTACCTCAATGGCATATTGTTCAGCTAGCAAACTGAAAGCATCCCAGTCCCATGTGGTGTAACACATTGAAGCCTTTCACGTGTTTGTACCTCGCTATGATGCCAGCGGCGGTGCATCCAAGGGGGTGGCCCATGTATATTCTGGCACCAGCACAAATTGGTTTCATATTCCCGGTACAAATTCGAGCCATTGAATTTCCCCAAATTGGTATCCCTTAGTTTAACAAAAAAAAACAACCATATCAAAATTGTACAAGTTTGTAAATTCCCCATATTCCAATCATCAAAATATATGAAAATATCTCAATATGATAGTAACCAATACATACCAGTCAATAGGTTAGAGAAACATTATTGAGTGTGAGCTGCTAGCGACCATCTTACCTGCTGGTGTCATGCCAGACCCTCCGTCCAACATTTTTCTCTTCCAGTCTTTTGCATTAACAATTGACAGGTAGAACTAAATCACAAAGCAAAGAATTAAAACTATGATATGCAAACAAAACAAAGGCAAAAGAACCAATATGATACATAGGTGTCCGAAAAAAACTACTTCAGAGATGAAAAAAGAAAAAAGTGAGAGCAAGAAGCAAAAGTAAAAAAAAAAAGAACTCTTTCCAGGAAATTAGATGAATTTTTTTGCTGTATAAGTTCTTTTTTATTACTTACCATCGCAGACGCTACAGAGTTTCCTAATCACTTGATTTTTCTGCTACAGATAACAAATAGCTGCAGCAGTTTGCATTACAGCCAGCAGATAGTTTGGTGATCCATTTAATTTTTATTTTATAATTTTTGCCATAATAAATCAGCATATTTGAGAGTAATAACAACCAACCAAGAACTGAGACCAAATATGACTTAGCTCTCTCGTTAAAGCCTAAGAAATTACAAAAAGTAGGAGGTAATGATAAATTATAGCCATTGTTTTTGGTTGGTCGGGAATATATTGTACAGATACCATTTGTACACAACCATAATAAATTATGCAATAGACCTAAAAGAACATGATCTGTGGACAGAAAATCTGAAAAAAAAACAGAACAAAAATACAAAAGCAACTAATGCAGTACACCACCACACTTATCCCAATTTGTAGGCCCAACAAAAAAAAAACATAGAAATCGGATAAGTGAGGTGGTAAGGAAAGTGTGAAACTCCAACATAATAAACATTTTTGATAGGTATTCTGAACTAATTTACTTAATTGAGCTTGATTATAAGCAAATATCACACTCCAAGCACACAATTTTCACAATAAACAAAAAAAACAAACAAATAAGACTCAAATCAAACCTCGTAGTTCATAGAATCACACTTGCGGAGGGGGTAAGGAAACAATTGGGGGGGAAAATAATTATTGCAAAGGTGAAATTCCCAACTAAAATCAGACCTAGACAGGAAAGAAGGCAAGTCGGAAAACCTCAACAGAAGAAAGGAAGATAGAAACCCAAAAAAAGAAGAAGGAAATGAGCGAACCAAAGAAGAAGAGAAGATATCTACACAGAAGAAATGTGGAGAGAGAGAGAGGGGAGCTTGCAATGCACTACACCGTCCCACAAAGTCCTCAGCCCACGTCTCCGTACGGAGTGACATGACGAGGCCTCGAAAGTTCTCCGAGCAACACCAATAGCCATCGAGAAAAGTATAGCTGGAGATCTGCTACGGCAAGAGGCAAGCAAACCTAACCTAGAAAAGAGAACATTGATGGCAAGCAGGCGACATACAACCCAACCCACCAAGAAGGGACACATCGAGGCCACAAAGAAAGTCCAATAAAAAAACCAAAGCAGGAGAGGCAGGTAAGGGATAGCGGAGAAGAAGGGGCGAGATGAATTCCATCAGACGGAGCAGAAAAAATGGACGGTTGGGATTGAATATTAATTCTACAGTGTTCCCAGACTTGAAATTGAGGTATTTATGATTTGTACTGAGTCAATGATCAGCTTGAAAGTTTTTTGTTGACCTGATTTTATTTCTAATTTATTGGGTTTTTTCTTAACAAACAAAAATGATTTCCAGAGACAGGCACAAAAATTATCAACTTTCAATATCAATCAATCTGCTTAATCTACACTAATTGTCTGTTCTTATACAGGTTTATGCATTGATCGTTGGGGAATTCTACATCGGAAATTTAATGGATTTAATGTGTGCTATGCAGAAATTCTTTTGAAGTTCGTTTTTTTTCCCCTTCAAATGTACTTCATGCAATGGATTTAATGGATGGTGCGATTCATCGGAAATGCTCCTGCTGTTGAATGGATGTTGGTTAAATTGTTTGTTGTGTTGTAATGCTGTTGACTTGCATGTTTGTTAGATTTTATGTAAATCATTGTTCTTCAATTTCTTTGTAATGTAAGGCTGTTAATTTGATTGTTAAGGGCATGTTTCTTTATCCTGCAAGTAAAAGCATGCTGCTTTATTCTGTGTAAATCATTGGTTCATACATCAATTTAAGGCTGTTAATTTAAATTTTGTAATGTTGTTTTTTTCATAGATTGGTTGAAGTTAACCTTATATTACATTTGGCAATCGATGCTCAAGTATTGTGTTGGGTTAGGTGATATAACACTTGGTTCGCCTACTCATGGACTTTGCAATAAGGTTTAAATACACGGCAATTGATGCTCAAATACACGAAAATGCAGTCAACATAAAACCGGTACTGTACTGGACTTAACTTGGTTCCAACCACATGTTTGACTAATAATGTTCGTCTATTATTTGTATTAGGCCAACAATATGTTAAAGTTCAAAATTAAGCTTTAGTGAGCTTTACTGTAAACATATCAGTAAAAAATTATACACCAACCAAATTAATTAATTAATTAATTAAATACACAGCAACTGTTTGGCATTTTCCAATTTCTAAATGCCTAACGTTTGCAGGAGAGTACACAAGGGTGGAAAATTGATGTTCTTACAAGTCTATTAGAAAGAATATTATAATCTGACCTATACAGAAGATTGGATTTATAATTTTCTTTTGTTTAGTTTAAAAGGTATTATGTGATTAAGCCAAACTCCTAAATCCCAATGCTTTAATATTATTGCATCGGAAAATTTTAGTGCAACATTGTAACAGGTTTTACATGTCACCATAAACAAACTGATGAATATGTCGTATACTGGCAGCACCTTCGTTGGCAGCACCTACGTATTTTAGTTTTAAGACAATGAAAATTGTTAACTCAGCATCTATTTGGCAGCACCTTCGTTGCTTGTTTTCTGTTTATTTTAGGAGAAAAAACCGTTAACACGTTTGATAAAAAGGTGAATATTTTAAAATTTTTCGGTGGACCAGAAGTTATAAAGAACGCAATTATGAAACGGCACAATCAAAATTGAAGGGGATTATGGCCTGAGAAGTACTCCTAATTCCGATATGAATTATTGTTTTGTGTGAATTTTGAAGGATGTTTGTAATAACATACTGGTTTTGGTGCCAGAATTTGCTAACAGAAGGTCCCTAAGGTTACATTTGAATGAAGTTTTGTGCTGGATAATAACATAACTGGTATGCGTATTAGCATTCTGTTAAGTTAGGCTTAGAGAAACCTCTGCATTTCTGTCTCAATTTTTCAGTTTCCTTCGGTTGTATAAACTGTGTTTCAGTAATGTACAAACATATTAAGCAAGAGGGAATCAAATGACTTAGGCTTTGCTCCAGAAGGGTGTAACGGAGGCGAAGGTAAGGAAGATGAATCGATGTTCCTTGCTCCAGTAACTATCATTGGATGAACCGACGGAAATGAAAGGGAACGATGTTCTCTTAAATTCTCATTTGAGGAGATTGTCAATTACCTCCAAAATCGAAATGTACTGATGATTCACCAGAAAATCTAATCTTTTACCGAAAATAACCTTTACTTTTCTTTCTTTGAAATCAGACCCACGAATTTCATCTGTCTCTGCCCATTCAAACAAAAGGATAATACCGTCCACAAGAAAAATTATAACTTTTGACGTCTATCTATATATTTAGCGATTTGGAGCAAGGAACCACCAGTTATTTCTATTTTCTTAAACTTCCTTTCTTCTCCGTTCCTTACCATTCCCTTTGTTTTGGAATTCTGGAGCAAAGCCTTAGGGGGGTGAAAAATACTGTAAATCTACAAAGAGAGAAAAAAAAAGGTGAAAAGAAAGAAAGAAGGTTTCGAAAAACCTGCGACATTTCCTTATGAATTGAGCCATTTGTATGATTATTATGTAGACAATGTTCAAACCATATTCTTGATATGTTTGGCTACATCAACATCAAAAGCACAACTTAGTTTACAAAAATCACTAAGCCACATGAAACAGCCAACAACCGTTTCCTAATTCCTGATCTATTATTTATCTGACCTGAGCAAAGTTTGGCTACATCAACAACAAAAGCATAAAAGGCCTGTCAAACTACCTCATAAGAGAATTATTTTTTATTTTGGCCCTTGCTGAGAAGGGACCTCCTTGTTGCCACTTCCCTTGGATCCTGACATGGCAGCGGCCGCAGCAGCTGCGGCAGCAGCAGCAGTCCCCACCTTGACTCCACCAGCAGCCTTTAATGCACCAGCGACCTTGGCAAAAACAGCTACACCCCCCACAAGCATAGCTCGCATAGCTACCATGGGATTTATCTCCATGGTTTTCTGCACCAATTGATAAGACAAAGGATGGTCATGTGCCAGCTTTATCAATGAGGAAACTTACATAAGACCCACCACCCCCCAGAACTAACAAAGAAGTTTATGTATGTTATTGGAGAAATGTGAAATAAGGCACCAACCATAGTCAACTGATAACACTCATCACACTGTCAGTGCAACTAAAAACACCAGCAGGGTCAAACTTTAAAAGAAGAATTGATACTCATTCAAAGCTTTATTGATTTGATACTCCCAAACTTTAAAAGAAGAATTGTGATTTTATCATTCTCAACTCCTTTATTACAAACAGGAATGAAAGACTTAAATCCTAAACCATGCACACACTATTGTCGAATTTAGCCACAACATCATTGTTTCTTTACAATACTGAGAAGACAGTAACTCATTCGCAAAATCGAGAAATCGGCTTAAGGCAAGGGTTTGGTGCAAACATCTCTAAGATATAAAGACTATCTGCTGTTTTCCTGACAAAAAGTAAAATGGTACCATGCCTCCAAAGTCCTGACAGATGGCCCTGGAACTATTAAGTCTGAGAAAGTAGTGTGCCTATTCACTTGTTGTAAACCTGGTAAAAGCTCATTTTCATAGATTGCAGAACCAGTTTTTAACACAGTTAGGGTTTCCTCTGACATGTACCAGTACAACTTTAACTTTGGTATATCATTGTGTTTTTATTTACTGAAATATGAAACTGAATTTATATCTGAAATAAATCTATATTGTACTATTGACTGAGGCAAATTGGATAGTTTTCTTTTAAGGGTTTTTATTAAATTGGAAAATTCTTTATAACTGATTGCAACAATAAGGTTAATTGAGCCTAAATTAGTGATATACTAGCGCAACAACCTAGTATAGACCCAACACATGAAATAAAAATTCAACATATAAGGGAATTCATACACACATAAACTTAGTTTCTCGCGAAATGTTGTATGTAAATAAAAAGCCCAAAACCTTTGCCAAGAAATAACTGCTTTTGCGCATTTTGTGATCGTCTATCAATTACTACGATCATGAAACCATTTATCCATGCATTAATTTCACACTCACAAAAACTAATAGCATTTTGAAGAAGATAACTTGGTCTAGAATCCACGACCAAAGGAGTTCAACAACAGTAAAAACAATGGCGGAGAAGGGAATAAAACCTGGCGACGGAATGACGAAATTGAAATAGAGGAGGAGATCAGATCCAAGGAATGAAAATTCCTTCTCCGCCGTATGTTTTCTTTTCTCTTATACTCGTCCTCTTTAATTCAGATGCTTTCTTTCTTCGTGAGGGTTAGTCTGACATGTGGGTCTTCTAAGTTCGGATTAGAAACGACCGAGTTCCTCTGCAACCAAATTGGAGTGATCTATGTCCTTTGTATAACACGCAAGATAAAATAACTTCTAATCTATTAACACATTATATTTTTATATATATATACTTAAATTTCTTATAAAAAATTAGTAATCACAATCAAATAACTTTATAATTAAGGTCGCTTCTCAAAAAATAAATATTTTTTTACGAACCAAAAATATATAGAAACATTAAGAAATTGTGCCGAACAAAATAAAGACTTTTATATTAATGAATTTTCTCTTTATTTACATTGATGAATTAGCCAAGTAAATTAACATACTATTTTTTTAAAATCAAAATTACTGTTTTCCTAATTTTAAGGGTTAGATCCATATTTGAGACTGAAATTGGGAAGGGAAAATGGGAGAGGAGAGAAAAGGAGAATTAAATTTTAACAAAACATATATTTGAAGGAAATAAAGGGACGGGAGCTCCCTTTTTCTTCCATTCCCTCCTATAATTATAAAAATAAAGAAATATGTCTTCAATATTATTGTTATGCTTTTAAATATTCTTTTTACAGTAGCTCATGAGTGAGTAGTGGAGAAAGAAATATGCGTCATGACTCATGAGGGAAGTAAGAAAAGAGTCTTGTATTCTTGCGGATGGAAAAATAATAATTGTTCCCAATTTTTGGGATGAACGGAGAGAAAAAAAAAAAAAGAAAGGAATGGCTCATGAACGAAAAAAATTAACTACCGTAGTGAAATTTTGGAGATGGACTAAAATCCTTCTTCCCATACTTGTTTTGAATATTTCGAGTAAAATGTATAAGGACAAAGATTTTTTTTTTTCTGATTTCTTTTTACGTTTTTAAAATTTAAAATTGACTTTCGAATTACTGGGAGTAAATATGGATAGGTTTTTAATTAAAAAGTATATATCTACTAAAAAACATAAAACATAATTTATTTTTTTAGATTATTTTTGTCTAATATTATCATCATAACCTCAATAACGGTAATAACTAAGCCAGTAAGCATAACTTTCAAAGCTTGAATACGGTTTAAGGAAAACAAGAAAATGTAGATGATTTTTATCTTTCGGAGTTGTTTCTATGGTTTGGTTATACAGATTTTCTGTGTCCTAGTTTGCATATCTAAAGAGCTGAATTCACAGATGGATTCAATGTATTATTTCGTAAATCCATTGAGAACCAAAATGCAATATAACATACATTTTCAATTATTATTTTTATTATTTTGCACCTGTTACCGTTTCATTTGTAAATAATATTAAATGGTCTAAAAAAAATTAGTAGAATACATTTTTTTTCGGTAATTTTATCGTTGTATAATGTTTCAGTTTTGGCTTTAGCTTCTCGTATTCGAGCTTTTCATCATCAGACGAGTAGGGAATATGAAAGTTGGGATAACAACGTCTACTGATGATTATCTTAAAAATTTCCATACGAGTTCGTAGATGACGATATGAAAACAAGAGTTTGGCGCGTGTGATGGTGATATTGCCAGCGTTATGGATAGAAGGAGATATGTGTGACATGCAAAAAAAGATTAAGGCTCCGTTTGGATGAGGTGTGAGAAAAGAAAAGAAGTGTGAAGAAGTATTGGGAAGTGTGTAACTTTGTGAAGAGTTTAGATTGTTTAATAATAAATTTGGGCCATTCTTTCCTTATTCTCTTCTTCCCACTCCAATCCAAACACAACCTAAGAGAGGCCAAGCTAGTGGCAATTTTGAGCACCAGAAAAATATATAGTAGCTTGAGAGATGATGAGAAAAAAGAATCTTTGTGCGAAGAATCTTAATGAAAGTATTGACTTTTGAAAAATATAATATTTTTTTAATGTTTATTTGAATTGTAATCTAACCTAAAAATATATAAACCTTGAATATTTGATGAATAGTGTTCATTATTTTTATTTTCTGTAGCAATGGCATAAACTACTGCCGTAGAAAATATTTAAAATCGACTAAAAATGAAGATCAAGCCAAGAGAGATAAATAATAGCGAATGATTAGTATATTGTTGTGCTACCATAAAAAATGTATATAAATTTGTGACAATAAATAAGTCCGAAATAAATTGTGGGAACGCATTGCAATTATTAACATGGCTACGTACAGACGAGTTCAGATCTGGTGCCGCGCGGCACATCGTGTAGCACGGCATCGTAGTCGTCTGATCAAGATCCAATGAACAAGGGAGTCCCATGTATGTAATCTAGATTGATAGACCCGTAAAAAATGAACCGTCCGATCAAGATCAGATGGCTCGTACGCGCGCTACACGGTGTCCCGCGCTACACGGAATTCGGGTCCACATACAGACTCTACAAAGAAATAGTTACTGAGAATCGACGCTTCTCCAAGGGTTTTAGCATTTTACTCTTACTCGGCTAGGCTTCTTTTTCTCTCTCTCTCAATAGGCATTTCATCAAACACCTTCTGGTCGCAATCACCACATCTGCTTTCCTTTGCCTCTTAAAACCCTTAAATCCATGGAGGTTTTAAGATCGCTCTCCACAAAGCTCACCACTACTCACAGAGAGAAAGTAGTCAATGTCCTTCTTCTTGGCTCCGTGGTGGCGCTAGGGTTCCGCTCAGCCGAGCAACAGAAGGAGATCGAAGCGCTGGAGGCCGAGAAGGCGGCGCTGCGCTCCTCCAATGCTGCTTCCTCCACCGCCATGTGGTCCTGGCGAGAGGAGCTCTTTCGCCTCGCCGAGTCTGACAAGCCCATCATCTCTGCCTCCCGCCTCCGGGCCATCTATGGCGAGGATGAACCCGCTTCGGAGACATCTTCTCCATCAATGGCTGCCACAGGTTTGTTTGGTTATTTCTTTATCTGTTTCTGTTGTGTTTTCCTTTTCAGTTATATTAGTTAGAGATGAATTCAATTTTCATTGTCCCAGTTATGCATTTGATTCATAAGTTGTGTGTTCTCATGGATCTGGTTTTTGTTACCATCAAAATGAGACCGGTATGGGTACGTTTTGGGACCATATATTAATGCCCAAAGCCAGCATTGGGCTGTAATGTTTGATTGTGCAGTCCTTTAAAGTGTATTATTTGTATGTACTCAGCGTGTCAAATTCCATCTAGGATTGATGAATGGATGAAAATTGTTAAGATAGAATTACATATGTAATCATGTAGTCCCATTATAGTAGCTAATGCACAGCATCCACTTCATATGGTTGCACTTGCAGGTGTTGCCTGAACCAACATGTCAGGTCTTTGGTCAAATTAGGTGCCTTGCTTAATGAGAACTTTCATGTTTTTCAGATTTATTGGTTTTCAAGTCCATATGAAAATCACACACGCATACAAAATCAGAAAATATTTGTTTATGTACAACAAATATAGTACAGTTACGTCAAAATTCAAGGCGTACCCACATCTGATATGTGATGGACATGGACACATGCACTGCCTGTTGACACATACAGGCATGGCCAATACAGAGCAACAGCACGGTCAACGTGTTGAAACACCTTAGAAATGGGATTGGCACCTTAAGAATGTCAGCTGATGTTCAAACCTTGGCACAGAAAATCACTAAACTTATTGCGCAAAGTAGAAATAAAGAGGAGGGGTTGCCTGGAACCTGACTTAAAGAAAAGCAAATCATGGGTCGAAGCCTTTGCCACTGCACTAACGTCTTCTTGTGCTTAATATTAAAAGGAGAACTAAATTATTTGTTTCGTTTAAACTATTAAAATTTGAATACCATGTCTTGTCTTTGACTTTTAGAATATCGTTTTTTGGGTTCTACCCAAGTTGGACACCCATATCCATGGCCATGTCACATAGGGTACAGCCAGTGTGTAGGCATTTTTTATGTTCTACCCAAGTTCTCTCGCTAATGCGTCATGAGCATCCCTCTGTCCTCCCTTGACTAAAACTGGACTTTAGGTGGCAATTCTGACTCATGAATTAAAACCCACAAGTCATGAGGTACTAGTGTTGTGTTCTGTTGGACAACTGAGGCAAGGTCAGATTAAAACCCTTGACTGGATGAGACCTTGCCCGTGCTTTTATCAGATTAATAACTTTTGTTATTCTCAGTATCAAAGAACTTACTGGTGGCAAAGTGACTCCTTTAATTTGTTTCTCCAAAGAAAAAAAGAAGAAATCAAAGTGTAATTTGTTTAATGTTTATCATTCATTTTGAAAAAAAAAAAGAGAAGAAGAAACAAAGTATAATTTGTTTAATTTTTGCCATTCATGAACCCTTTATGTGTATATCATATGGTAATGACAGTTTACCTTTTTCTTTCGTATAGGTCCTACAGGTAACGCTGCTACCGAGCCAATTCCCATCTCATAGTGTCTCTCTATCCTTTTTCCTTGCACATTTTCTTTTTTTTTTGTTTGTCTGGACGCAAGTTTTGAAACTATGTTATTATTTCAGAGGATGAAATATGTAAAGCACAAATCCCCAGTAGTTTTAAATAATTTACACAGGCCCTTATGATCTGTGCGTAGTGAATCGATGCTTGTTATTTTAGATGTCTTGGAGATTTTTCATTATGTAATGTGTTGCTCATGTTTTTGTTTTACGGCGGATGCGTCATTTTTATAATGAATTTTCTGGTGTAAATATGGCTTTCGGCCCTATAGAACTGTGGAAATATTTTATTGCCGTCAACCACACCCAGTAATTTCATCTTTGTTTATTTAGAGATTGTAAGTTGAAAATGAATGTATAGACGGACAATTTTGGCTTAGCTAATCTTGTTCTAACGTGGACCTGTAAAATTAATAAAGATCTAAGTACCTATATAAAAACAAGTTAAACGCAAATCATAGTGCTTGTGTTGTATTTTAATCTTCATAGTTAGAATGGCATTGTTCAAAAGCTTGCCATATTCCGTCTGGCCGTTTACAGTCACTTGTGACAGCATACATATACACAATTGAAGGGCAGAACTCCTATGCAAACCGGAAAACATTTATTCGAGATCAGACTTGCTAGAGTAGGAATTGTGAGAATACTCAATCCTTGTACCTGGGGGAAGCTTGGCTCTTGAGGAGGGATTGAATGTCAGGAAGACTGGTTTCAGTTTCGACAAATTGGTCCTATAAGCTATATATAACCTACAAAAAAGAAAAAAGAAAAAAATGCACTCTATATAACCACTACTTGGAAAAGGAAGACGATTTCTTGTTGTACAACTGAAGGGCTTTTGACTGGTTTAATTGATTTGCAAAGCTCCTCAGATCAGCCTTCTCATATTCCAAAGCTCTCCTCTCTGCTGTCAATTCCTCCATTTTTCTTCTCTTAATAGCATCGATGACATCTACCTCTTGTGCTGATTCTGTATTAGACCCAGAAGAAGATGACTTCTTGTAAGAACCTCTTGCAGATAAGATTTCCTCCAAAGAAGCACTTGAGGCGGAAGCCCTTCGCATTCCATTACTTCCATCAATCCTTTCAAGATTGCGTGATTTCTTCTTCAACACAAATTTCGCCAGCTTGTTGAAAAATTCTGGGCCTTTGCTATTTTTCTTTTTACCAGTTTCTGATACAGGGGTTGTTGGCTTACTAGTTGATGAAGTGTCATCTGACAAACATGGATACTCCTGGTCAAATTCAGAAATTGAAATTGAATTTGCATACTCTAGTATGAGATTTCTGGCCTTGTCTTTGGACTCAGGAGAGAGGTTGTTGTCCAGATTTCTTGCTGATTTGCCTGAGGAAGGGTTGATACTTTTGAGTTCATAACGAAGGCATGCATTGACCCATCTGAGGTAGACTAACTCCTCGTTCTCCTTTGAACTGTTCAATTTGAAATTTTCTATATCCTTGCTCATTTCTTCATTAGCTAGTCTCAAGCATTCGATCTCTTTTAACGTTTCTTCTGCCTGCAATTGACATAAATATATTTAAAAAGATACAAAATTTTTGGAAAAATCCAAATGATGCAATGTAACTGATGTAAGCTATGTTTAAAGCATTCATTATGCCAACCTCTGAACTCTTTTCTAGTGCAAGTTCCAATTTCTTCAAAAGCTCAGTATTCTCGCTCAGAAGCTCAGCATTCTTCTTCTGAAGAGTCGTGACTTTATTCTCTTGGTCGATCAACTTCCTTAATTTATCTTCATGTAAGATGCTAGCCTTCCTGTGAAGGCCCGCAAGTATTCCATTTTCCTCCTCCACTTCCTTCAGTTTCTTCTTCAATGTTCTGATTTTCATTTTCGTATCATCTTCATACGCTTGCAGCCGTTGGTTGTCTATCTTCAAAGTTTCAATCCTCATGTTGTATATTTTTGCCTCAACTTTGCAGATTTTTACTTTGCTCTCAAGCTCCCTAATCATGTTGTCTTGCTCCTGCATGCCTTGGTACTTGGAAAGTTGCTGCTCCAAACTCTTTTCCCTCTCTTGCAAAGCGACAACCATGTTAGTTAGTTGCAATATCTCTTCTTGTACTGTGGTAACCCCCTTGTCTTTTGTGCTGCACTGTGTGTTTTGCCCCAGTTTATTTGACACTAATTTGTGACTTGTATCTGGCAACTCCGACAGTGCTTCATTCAATGAGCATTTTCTTGTGGCAAAAGCTTGTCTTCTGGTGGTGTTTGTCATTGTGCCCTTGTTGACCTTTCCTGAATTATTTTCCTTGAAAAAAAAGTGAAGAAATAGTAAGTTAATTGGCACCAAATTTGGTTTGACAAAATGCTAAAAAGCTCATGTTCACATTTTTCATTGTTTTATGGTCAATTTGTGAAAAGTAAAAACATTTTTGAGTATTTTATAGTTCTGCTTGATCTGACAATACAGTGCCACGGATTCAAAAATTGGTTGCAAGATATATTTCAAGTAAATAGATATGGCAATATCTTTACATGCTTTTGAAATGGTGGCACCATATTGCCAATTTAAAAAAGGCTAATGATAAAAAAATGTAAAGTTAAAGAATGTAGAATTACATTGTTGTCGTGTGATTCATCGTCTAGAGCACCTGGACGAATTCGCCAAGATTTGAATTGGGATAGGAGGAAACCGGTAAAGGAAATTGCAATTACAACACTGAGCTTTAATATAAGAGGCTTCACTTCTCGCCCCTTCATTAAAAACTCCATCTCTAGAAAGCTATCACTGATCTTAGTAAAGCTTGTACCCAAATTTACTTACAAAGAGAGATTTTATACTCAAAATATGAGAAAGAGAGAAAAGTTAAATTATGCTTATCATCAATTTGGATTATATAAAGATATTGGCTGAATGTATCAAACTTAGAGCCAGCTTAAAAGGACATTGATATAGCTCAGCTATTCCCCATGGCATAAAACTCTATTTTGAGGAAAATAAACTGTCATAGGCTGTCCTTTCTAAATTTAGAATGGATAAATAAAAACTAGACGGTGTCGCATGCGAGACGTAACTCTCTGTAAATTAGTTGGTATCAAGTAAGTTATGCGCCATAACCAACACTTCTGCATTTGGGAAGTAGTTATCACCACCACTGTTTCAGTCAAACCGCCATTTCAATCCAATCCCCAATGAGCTACATTACATAATACATTGTAGTCAACTACATGGTGTATAAGAAGTCTTTGGAATATATTTGATCTGTTACTTCCAAAGATGCATTGCTAGATCATACGAACTATCATACATATTATTGGGAGAGGTTCTGTATTATTGTTTGTACCAGTAATAATACTGTTAAAATAGTCTGAGAAATATTCTCCCTAATGAGCTTATGATGCCGGTAACAAAATTAAACGCCTTAGATGAGCCAGTGCAAGCTGCATGAGGAAAAAACATATACCTACAAGAGCATATGTGAGAAAGAAGAGTTGAGAAGTCATGTTAAAAAGAATCTAATAATAGAAAAGGCAACAAAAATTGATATATTCAAATATAGCTATAAGGACAGAAACTGATCATGCATTAATTTGAAATTCTTATCAAAATTTTATACTTAAAAGTTAAAAAAAGTTAAGCAACTAGAAAAAGTATGTCCATCTGTTAGCAGGCATAATTTTTGAGGAAAAAATCTCATAAGAAACTTTGTCTGCAAATAAAATTCATGTGCCTTCTAAAAGGCATGTATCAGTTGATTATAAAATGAATGGAACCTAAACAGAAACATAGCGAAGTGAGCTCACTTGTGGGAAAGATAATTTGGTGAAAGCGTGATTGAACTGGTGTGCTTTTACTGAAAACTGAACAAATAGAACTTTCGGGTTGTCACTGTACCAGATAATCTGGAGATTCGGCACTTACTGTTGCCTCTTAAAATTAAATGAACTTGAATTAAGAACGTCTTAATTAAGATATATGAAGGGGTTGGCAATTGGAAGGGTGCTCTTTCTAACCAAATTTATGATCAGTTAGAGACTGTAGAGAATTTAATTGTGTCATCACGCACTATAGCCAAAGCAATATGATGTTGATGATTAGGCAATAGGGGCATTTTGGTTACTTGGACCTTTTCAAATGATACGTGAGCCTTCATGTCTCAGGTTAGATTAGCTCTAAAGATAAACTTTCTATTGATCTGTGGAGCTATTTCAATGGACTATTTGAATTGAACAGAATGGTTTATCTTTGAAACATTCTAAGTTTGTAACCATAAGAATATAAAACCTCCATTTCCTTAGCATTGCTAATTTAGGCTTTACACAACTTTTTGGACATAACAATAAGATAGAGGTGGAGCAGGAGATAGGAGTCTGGTAACAGCAGTGGCCAGCTAGCGAATGAAGGAAAGGCTGTACAGTAGCTGGCTGACATACACGGGCTATTTTAATTTATCACATCCTAGGGGTTAATATGCAAAACCTGATGAGGGCAAGACCCCCATTTTTATTCAAAAAAAAAAAAATGCAAAACCTGATAACAGACCTTGGAGTGTGCTGTGTGCACAAAGGATTGGAGTCAGAAGCATATTAATATATTATATATTATATATATTCGGTGTGCACAATGATATAAAACGGTTAAACAAAAATAAACGAAACGAAAGAGGTGAGTTAAGAGTTTCCTTTAACAAATGAAATAGAAAAATAATTTCGTTAACCGTTTCGAAGGGGACGAGATGAAATTAGGGCTGCAAAACAGTCGAAACGGTGACGAAATTAGGTTGTTTCGTTTAATCGTTTCGTTTTGTTGATGAAACAAAATTTTAATTTCGTCGATCGTTTACGTTTTCGTTTTGTGATTTACACATGGACGAAACCGTTTCATTGTTTCATTAATCGTTTCGTCAAACCTAATGAAATCTTTTTGTTGTTTCGTTAACCGTTTCGTCCGGACGAAACGAAAAGAAAAACGGTTTCCGTTTTAGTCCTAGATGAAATGAAACTTCAACGGTTGAATGTAGGCCTGTCAAAACGGAATAAAAAAACGTGGTGCCGTTTCGTTTTCAGAAATGAAACGGAATGTGGCACCAATTTCTTTGCCATTTCAAAAAACGAAACGAAAACGAAACAGATAATTATACCGTTTTACCGAAATATAACACCGAAATTTGGAATTATAACGGAAAATAGAAACGAAACGGAATGCGGCACCAATTTTCTCTGCCGTTTCAAAAACGAAATAGTGTTTTTGGTTCCGTTTCTGAAACGACACGAAAACGGAATGCGTCTATTCCGTGTGCGTTTGTAGGCCTGGCAAACGTGCCAAACGATCACGGAACACCCCATTTCCGTTTTCGTGCCGTTTCAGAAACGGAATCAAAGTAGCTGTTTCGTTTCCGTTCCGTTTTTGAAACGGTAGTGAAAATTTGTACCACATTCCATTTCGTTTCTGTTTTCCACTGTAATTTCTTATTTTCCTGTCCCATTTCAGCAAAACGATATAATTATCTGTTCCGTTTCCGTTTCGTTTTTTGAAACGACAACGAAAGTTGGTGTCACATTCCGTTCCGGTTCTGAAAACGAAACGGCATCACGTTTTTAATTTTCGTTTTGACAGGCCTATGCGTTTGGCACGTTTGCCAGGCCTAGTTGAATGGAATTGCTTTTGCAGCCCAGTACAAGTGCAAGAGTGCAAGAGTGCAAGCCGAAAAAATTAATAATGACGTTACTGTTCATATTAATTTTGATAATAACAGAAAAAAATCGAAATTTTAATACTAACGTTGCTGGATCGTCATCCCAGTTGACGAAAGCCCAATACCTTTGGATCATCATCCCAGTTGACGATCCAAGCTTGGATCGTCATCCCAGTTGACGACCCAAGCTTGGATCGTCATCCCAGTTGACGACCCAAGCTTGGATCGTCATTTCGGATGACGATCCAACAAAAAATAAATATTAAAAAAAGGGTTGTGAAATTATTTTGTTTGGATCGTCATCCCAAATGACGATCCAAACAAAAATTTCACAAATTTTTTTTAATGCAAATTTTGCATTTTAGCCCCCAAAGTTTTTATTATTACAAAATATATAATTTATAATTAAAAATTAAACATAATTAAAACATCTATTATAAAAATATAAGTATATAATAAAATTATTGTATTTAAATACATAATATTGTATATGTCTGTAATATTTATTCATACATATATATATAATGTATCGTATATTTGTGACACCCCGGAACCACGGGGTGCCGCAGCCGCCGCGAGCGCACACTACCACCCGTGCACCCGCAAGGCTTAACCAATCCTAATATACAAACAACACTTATCATCTTCAATTATTGTACAATATCAAAGTCTAGTCTTACAAATGTCACTTGAATTATTAACTAAAGATACAATACATAAGCAACAGTCTGGTCATAAGGTATTGGACACCAACCAAAAACACGATGGCCTACTACTCGCCAAGATTCCGCTGCGCCACTCTGATCCAAAACCTGGAACCCACAACCAAAGTGGAAACAATGCAACAAGCAGAGAATGAGATAATTATACAATTATCTCAGTGCGGTATTCAGTTCCAGCCACACGAACCTTGAGTACATGTTTCGGAACTAACTACCGACCGAGTTTAAAAGCAACAATTAAGCAATAAATATTTTAAGATACAATAATAACAAAATAACAATTGCATTAACAAATACATTCATGTAAATCCATATATAAATACAATTCATGCAATGCAATGAGCTCGGCAATTCATTCAAGTATCAAGACAATCTCAACCATCAAGTAACAATGCAAATGCCGACTCGGTTTGGTATTATTCAAATGCAAGTCTGGTTTACAGATATCACGAGTCATTTGGTTCCTCCCCAGAAGTAGGGATCAGAACCTACTCCTCCCCAGGCATAGGGATCAGAGTAAAATTCAGAGTCAACTGGTTCCTCCCCAGAAGCAGGGATCAGAACCTACTCCTCCCCAGACACAGGGATCAGAGTAAAAATTCAGATTCAATTCAAACAAATCGAACATCCAACAAGTACCTCAAGACGTAACACTGTAGACCTCGGATTAAGCTTAACCACACCGATTGACACGTCGGGTAGCGAGCCCGCGTACAAACGAAACCAGTGCCATTCAACCGTACAAGAGTACTTAACCATCCATACCATTTCCATTCACATCAATCGGATAACCATTCAATATGCATACATATTATTTATATCATAATAACAATATGGTAACATGCAAATATGCTTGCAATTCAATCAATTCAAATATGCCATGCAAGTAATAAGTTCTAACAATAACTCAAGTTAGGTGTGGAATCCGCACCTGACAGCAAAAGCATTTCATAAGAAAGCAAGCAAGCAAGTAGCAAACAACATCAAGCATTGACAAACAATTGTAGTACTTCATTTGTATCGGTTACTTCTTGCTCCGATACATTTATCCAAGTCTAACAAACAAAGTTTATATCTAAGTACTTACTTTAATAAATCAAATGAGCAACGAGAAGATACAAGCAACAAGTACTTAAATACAATCCCGAATTACGACATAATATGTGGTCGGGTTAAGGCTTACCACAACTTAACACAAACAAACATGACACGAGTAAGTTTAAGGCTTAAACAATACATTTCTAATCTTCAAACCACCAAGTAATACCTAAGAAGTTCTAGAGCTCTTCACGAGCTTTCTAACGGTCTTTGAATCACCTAAAACGGACTCCGGATGACAAAGTTATGGCCAAAAGAAAATTGTTCTCAGATAAGACAAATCCAGACCGAATTTGAACAATCCGGAACGGACTTTTAGGAGTTGAAAATTCCAGAGAGAACAATTCGGACTGGGTTGTAACTGATCCGGACTGGATTCCAGCCTCTGCGCTGAAATACAGAATAGGGGCAAATTTTGGTACCAGTTACTAAATGGCTTAAACCAAACACATAATGCACTATTCAAACCTTGCATGCATACCAAAAACTCAGCATAAAATCCAAATTTCACTAATGTACCATGCATGCAACTATACCCCCTTTTGAAATCCAATTTAATGCACAAATCACTCCAACAATTTCAGAAATTCGTTTTAAACTCGAAACTTAGTTCATGCATGACTAAAACCACACACAAATCAAATAGAACACTAAATGTAGCTAACAAAACCTTGCATGCAACTAATACTAATAGAAAATATCATTTTCAACCCTTTATTTAAGCTAAATCCCAGATATGATTTTTGCCAAATTTTTGAGCTAATTTAGCTATTTTCTATGGAGGGTTTTAGGCAGTTTTGAGCTTGGAAAGGAAAGAGCAGAAATTTTCTGTTGGAGGAGGAAGAAGTAGGTGGGAGAGAGAGAGAGAAAAATGGCTGGTGGGGAAAATGTGAAAGAGGGTAAATATTATATGGTGGACTTTACAAAATGGTCCTTCATTTTCTCTAAAATCGCTGGTTCACTTAAATTTCAGATTTAAGCACTATTTCAATAAGTTTGAGACTCAATTCACCACAGAAATTTTGTACTCAACATGAAAACAAAGCTTAAAATAATTTTACGTAGCAACTAAAATAATTAAGCATGCAAAAATTAAAATTCTAAAAACTGGGTATCACAATATTTTATATATTAAATACATATTATTGTATATAATTAAAATATATGATACATATTAGTATGTACATATATTTCTATGTATATTTATTTATACATTAAAAAAATATATATTAATATCTACATTTAATGTATAAATTTTTTTATTGCACTATATTGTAAAAAATAATAATTTTAGGGTCATCGGCGAAAACATTGGATATATTTTTGTTGAAATTATTCGCCGATGACCCTAAAATTATTATTTTTACAATATAGTCCAATAAAAAAATTTTATACATGAAATGTAGATATTTATATGTATGTAAATGTATAAATGTATATATTTATATGTAGATATTTATAGATATTTACAATACAATAAAAAAACATGTAATGTATAAATGTATATATTTATATGTATGTAATGTATATATAAACATATTTTTTAAAGTATAATTTTTAATATATATTATATACATATATTTTTTTAATATACTTATACATAGAAATATATGGTCATCGTCACCATATATTTTTTAATGTATAATTTTTAAATTATATACATTAAAAATACATATAAAATATACTACAAAAAGTTTTATTGGACTATATTGTAAAAATAATAATTTTAGAGTCATCGACGAAAGAATTGAATATATTTTTTGTTGAATTTATTCGCCGATGACACTAAAATTATTATTTTTACATAGTAGTCCAATAAAAAAATTGTTATACATTAAATGTAGATATTAATATATAATTTTTTTAATGTATAAATAAATATACATAGAAATATATGTACATAATAATATGTATCATATATTTTAATGATATACAATAATGTATTTAATATATAAAATATACGATACATTATATATATATGTATGAATAAATATTACAAACATATACAATATTATGTATTTAACATGCAATAATTTAATTATATACTTATATTTTTATAATAGATGTTTTAATTATGTTTAATTTTTAATTATAAATTATATATTTTGTAATAATAAAAATTTTGGGGGCTAAAATGCAAAATTTGCATTAAAAAAAGATTGTGAAATTTTTTTGTTTGGATCGTCATTTGGGATGACGATCCAAACAAAATAATTTCACAATCCTTTTTTTAATATTTGTTTTTTGTTGGATCGTTGGATCGTCATTTCGGATGACGATACAAGCTTGGGTCGTCAACCCAGTTGACGATCCAAGCTTGGATCGTCAACTGGGATGACGATCCAAAAGGAAAGGGGGGGCTTTCGTCAACTGGGATGACGATCCAGCAACGTTAGTATTAAAATTTCGAATTTTTTTCTGTTATTATCAAAATTAATATGAACAGTAACGTCATTATTAATTTTTTCGGGAGTGCAAGTGAATGATTAGTGGGTTTGGAAACATAGGCTGAACCTGAAAAGGCTGGTAGGATCCCTTTGCAACGAGCCCGCTCCGGTAGTCCGCTCCCTCAGTCCCTCTATTACAAGTTAGAACCAATAAATAAGAATAAGAAGGAAAATAATAATTTAGCAAAAATTCGGATTCAGAAAAAGAGAACCAACCATAAAATCCTCTCCGTTTCGTTCGTCTCTCGCTGATCCCTCCAACTCTCTCTCTCTCTAAACTAGATCTAGCCATGGCGCAGCCGATGCTCAAGAAGGACGACGATAGGGATGACGAAGGTATTGCAATTTCACTCCACTCACCCCTCCTACCTCGCCAGATCCGCTTTTTTCTCCTTCACTTTCTCCCATTCTTTAAACTACTCAGATCTTGTTCGTCCTAGATCCGAGATACATGAGTATCAAATCGCCAATTTTAATCGTTTAATGATCGAGTCTGATGTAATTGTAGTTTCCTGGGGATGTTTGATCTGTTTTCTTCCTAAATACTTCTTGTCGCTCCGAAAAACTTTTCTTCTAGATCTTTTCTCAGTAGTGTCATTTTGTCTCTATAAGCTCCTGAATGGAAGTTTCTTCTAAGCTGGATCTAACTTTTCTGATGGAGTTCGGTGGATACCGCCAATCTCGATTTCAATTCAGATTGACTGAAAAAATTGGATTATTAGGATAATGGCCACTCAGTATATGTTAAGTTTGCTAAATTATGCTTCAAAGTAACCCAAATTGCTGAATTTTTATTTTCCTTTTTGTCTGAACTTTCACAGTGGACTATCATCCATTTTTTGGGATCGAAAAAGGTGCTGTGCTTCAAGAAGCGAGGGTCTTCAATGACCCTCAAATTGATCCAAGGAGGTGCTCTCAGGTTGTTTTCTTTTCCTGATTTTATTACTTACTTCTGTTGTTCTCCCCTTCATGTTGGATGAAAATTAGCCTATTAGGTGAATTTAATGATTAAATGTGCTATTTGAGATTTGCCCACTGAAAGTTGCAGCACTCTATCTTATAGTCAAGACCATATGTTTCTATGTATTTATATTGATGTACTCTATTTTATCGTTTTGTTCAGGTCATCACTAAGGTTCTATATATACTTAACCAAGGAGACACCTTGACACAGGTATATCTTCTTTAAATGTTGTTTGATGTACTTATTCGTTGATGGAACCGATACTGGTTTGCTGCTTATGTTGACCTATAATTGCTTGTCATTTGTTTCATACTTCTAGATTGAGGGGACAGAGGTTTTCTTCTCTGTAACAAAGCTATTCCAGTCAAAGGATCCTGGGCTTAGAAGAATGATGTATCTCATGATCAAGGAGCTCTCTCCCTCTGCTGGAGAGGTGTGATATAATACCTAATTTCTTTAAACATCGAGAAAAAGATTTAAGACCCCTCTTTCTATTACTAGATGGTTTCTATAAAATGGGACCTTATTATGATGATCTTGATGTCAGATTTGTTCTTTTTCTTCTCAATATAAATTGCATGTTCAAATGAACTGACAATATATATTGTTTTTGGTGCGGTTAGGTTATAATGGTGACAAGCTCCTTGATGAAAGATATGAACAGCAAGACAGACATGTACCGGGCGAATGCAATCAGGGTGCTTTCTCGCATCATAGATGGTACCATCCTTGCTCAAATTGAGCGGTACTTGAAACAAGCTATTGTTGATAAGAACCCAGTTGTGGCCAGTGCGGCACTTGTCAGTGGCATCCACCTCCTTCAGGTAATTGATCCTAATTTTTCTTTTGAAGTTGTTCTGGAAAGATTATTTAGATATCCTTCTAAGGCGTAAGTACAGGTTGGTTTGGTCTATATGTGCATATTTTTGATTTGGTAAAACTACTGTGTATATTTCCTAGATAAAAGGAAAGGAAAATATTATGCATATTGACACTGAAAAATAGCATATATTATGCAGTGCTGAAAAAAAAAGAATCCTTTGTAGAGCTTCCTATTCTCTATGTTCCAAAAGATGTCCAAATTACCCTATTTTCTTATTTCTTATCTCAATAGAATGATGTAAGGACTATTTAGGATATTTGACGTAAAGAGTTTACCTGCTCCTAGTGTGGATACAATAAGTATCTCCTTTCCTGTCTATACTTGAAATTTTACTTGCTCTCTAGAGCATACCTGAAACTGTGCCTTTGAACAACCCATTTTAACTTAGTGCTAATATTGTCAACATATTTCTGCTAAGGGATTAAACTCAATGTTGTAAAATTTTATACTTTTGAAGTGTTTTTTTGTATGGTAAGGATTTAGGATGGATAGGTCATAGGTGTGATGTTTATGATTTGGTTTTCAAACAGACAAGTCCAGAAGTTGTGAAGAGATGGAGTAACGAAGTTCAAGAAGCTGTTCAGTCGAGAGCCTCTCTTGTGCAATTTCATGCTCTTGCCCTTCTGTACCAGGTATCTTGTTTGTCCTTACTAGGTGCCTGATAAGTACAGCAACAAGTTGCCTTCTACACTTTCCCAAATGAACTATTGAAAATATCAAAAAGAGAAAAAAACCTTTGTAATGTCTCTGACATTGTAAGGACTGTTTTAAAAGGTGCATCAAAGCAAAATTATGATTTCATTACCACTTCCCTTCTTCATTTCATTTCATTTCATTTTATTGTGACAAGCATTCCCTCTTTCACGAGAATGGATTGGAAAAGTGCATTGCATGGAATATCATATAAATGAATATAAAAAATAGGCAATGTGGATATTGCGCTGGATATTTTTGTTTTCTGTAATGGCATATTAACATAGCTTTGAGGTTTTGCTGCTACATATTAAACCTTTGCAATGTTATTGAGGAAATTAATTATGTACGGAGATCAATTTTCTTAGTTCCTCATTATGGTTTTTGTTCTTCTTCTACGAGATGTATTGTTATCAGGGATCAGTGTGCTCACAATATGAACAAGTGTAAAACTTCTCTTTTTATTTTGTTTTTTTGCGATATGAAATTTTGCTTCCTTCTTTTCAGATAAGGCAACATGACCGTCTAGCAGTTACCAAGCTGGTCACTAGTCTGACGAAGGGATCAGTGCGATCACCTCTGGCCCAATGCCTGCTCATCCGGTACGCTAGTCAGGTATGAATACTACTTTTGTATCTTGAATATCTCTCAACTTATTTGTACCTGGAATTTAAATAATGGTAATAAAATTAGTGGCAAAAACCTGTCTTTATTTATACAGAAAATATTAAATACTTACTATATATATATATATATTTTTTTTTTGTATTTGTATTTGGTTAAAACTCTTGGGGCATTTTCTAGTTTTGGTACCTTATTTTTGTCAACCAGCCCCCCAAGGACTGACAGATTAATGTACTGTGAGTACAACATATATTATACTTAAAACTTTACAAAACTCGAGTCACCAATCGAAAGAAGAAGTGTGCTCAATACTTTGTTTTGTTTGCTAGGACAGTCCTTTATGCTTGATGAGAGGAAAAGTAAGTAGCTAACCTCTTTACTGGCAGGTGATTAGAGAGTCTGGTGCAAACCAGGCTGGGGAGAGGCCACACTTTGACTACCTGGAATCATGCCTACGGCACAAGGCTGAGATGGTGATATTGGAGGCCGCCAGGGCTATTACTGAGCTCAGTGGGGTCACCAGCCGTGAGCTCACTCCTGCCATTACTGTCCTCCAGCTTTTCCTCAGTTCCTCTAAGCCTGTCCTTCGATTTGCTGCCGTCCGAACCCTCAACAAGGTATGTATTTTTGGCTCCCTCATTCCTCTCTTTTCCATACATCCTGTTGTTCACTTTTATGTGACTCAAATGCATTTGCCTCAAAGATTTGCTACTGATGTGTATTAGCATAGTACTCCATCTCATATATGTGGGAAAGCATGATACATCGTGGAAAAACAAAAGAATATACCGGGGAACCAATATTATTAAAGAATTAGGAAATTAACTGGGCACTGGGTACTGGGCACAGAAATTAATATCTCATGTGCAACTAAAAGTAGTGAGAAGAGAAATGTATACGGAGATGGTGAATAGTTTTGGCTGGATATATTTAACTGCCAAAGGTACTAAATATATACATATATTTTTTCTGTGTGTGGTTAAAAGGTGGCGATGACACACCCTTTAGCAGTGACAAACTGTAACATAGACATGGAGAGCCTGATATCTGACAGCAATAGGAGCATTGCCACACTGGCTATCACTACTTTGCTCAAAACGGGCAATGAGTCCAGCGTGGACCGGTTGATGAAGCAGATAACCAATTTCATGGCAGACATCGCCGATGAGTTTAAGATTGTCGTTGTTGATGCCATCCGCTCTCTCTGCCTCAAGTTCCCTCTAAAATATCGGTCCTTGTATGTATATGAGCCCCCACTCTCAATCCCTCCCTTCCTCTCCTATTATATAAATAAAGATGATTATATCAATTTTACCTTCTTCTCTAGAACATGAGAACTATAAACAACATCCTTCTTCTCTAGAACATGAGAACTATAACCAATATCCTTCCTCTTCTAATTGAATAAATACCGAAAACTTCCTCTTATTTCTACTTGTGTCCAATGAAACAATTAAGATGGGCAATTTGAATGCCCTTCTAAATGAAGATGGGATGGAATTTTTATGGGTGTTGTATTGTATGCTTTATGGGGACATGCATGATACTTCATATTCTTTACGTGTGCCATTATAAGGTTTCAGGGTTACACATGATAGTACAACTTTTCTGAAAATAACTTGACTTGACCTGACCAGATCCAACCTGCTAAATGGTCCAGAAGTGTGGTCTTAGATTTAACCTTTTAAGCCTATTGGTTGGTCTTATGCTGGATATGGTTCATTAAGGGATAAAGTAACAAATATTGAAATATAAGTTCCAACATAGTTGTTATTTGCATGCTTTTCTGTTTTCTTCTTTATAGTTTCTTCTGTTTGAGTGCTAAGCCTTGTTCACTCTGGTTATGGTCCATGTTGATCTGGTGTGTTTAACCTGAACTGGCGAGGTCAAGTTCCCTGTTCGATATCTCTGGTCATGCTTCTCCCTGGAAGAATATTATTATGTTGCAAAAGCGATGCATTCCATTGTTGAAGTCCTTGTTCTTTTTTTGCCTTTGCAGGATGAATTTCTTGAGCAACATACTAAGAGAAGAGGGTGGTTTTGAGTATAAGAAGGCAATTGTTGATTCAATAGTCACTCTTATCAGAGATATTCCTGAGGCTAAGGAAATCGGCCTGTTCCATCTATGTGAGTTTATCGAAGATTGTGAGTTTACTTATCTATCGACCCAGGTATTACTTGTAGATTAATATCAGTCTATTTTTCAATTTTACTTTTCTTATTATTTTGGTTATTTATTTATTTATTATTTTTGCCTTTCATCTCCTACTCTGTTGATTAAATTGGAATTTGACCTTCATTTGGTTGGCATTTCCCCAGATCCTTCACCTAATGGGTAATGAAGGTCCCAGGACATCTGATCCTAGCAAATACATTCGTTATGTTTACAATCGTGTGATACTTGAAAATGCTACTGTTCGTGCTGCTGCTGTTAGTACCTTGGCTAAGTTTGGAGCCTTGGTTGATTCGCTGAAGGTATTCTTTCCCAATGATTTACTTACTAGTTCTGTCCTATAAGTTAGCCTTTACTAACATATATTCTCTATTTTGCAGCCCCGCATATTTGTTCTTTTGCGCCGCTGCCTATTTGACAGTGATGATGAGGTGTCTACTGATTGGACCTTTTTCATTGTCCTTGTTATTAGTGTCATCTTTCTTTGTGTATCTTCTGCATTACATGCTAGCTTACTCTTTTACTTTTGTCTAGGTTCGTGACCGTGCGACACTCTATCTGAAGGTTTTAGGCGGTGAAGCAGTAGTTGGCGAGACCGAGAAAGAAACAAATGAATTTCTTTTTGGATCCTTTGACATTCCTCTTGTTAATTTGGAAGCAAGCTTGAAGAACTATGTACATTACTTACCTTAAAGTTTTATTATTGGTGCCTTAAGTAATTCTAGTTTTTGATAAAAAAGAAATTTACTAGAGAGTAGTTTGTCTAGCCTATATCTGTTACCAACTTACTGTACAAGCCGGTCCACATTGGTATACATTAGTTTATGACCAGTTTTCTTGTGATCCCCTCCAAGTTAAAAGGGGGGAAAAAATATGGTTACACAGGATCATGGTACTTTATTTGTTATCTATTCTGGAGCCTTGATGGGAAAGGTGCAAAATACATATGCTTGTATCTTATTGTTGAACAAGGCTCAGTAATCCAAAGTTCTAGTTGATCTTACTGAATTTCATTGAAACATGTAATTTATCGGCCTTATTTGGTTGTGTATATTTTTACTAGCTAGTTGTTTCCAAACAAATCTTCTTGCTTTTATTGTCAACTTTATTTTGATGTATATTGTATATAACAGGAGCCGTCCGAAACACCATTTGACATTTCTTCAGTGCCAAGAGAGGTCAGGTCTCAGCCTCTTGCAGAGAAGAAGGCAGCAGGGAAGAAGCCAACTGGACCCGCAGGCCCCACGAGCGGTCCTGTTGTATCAGCTATTGATGCGTATGAGAAGTCGCTTTCGTCTATACCTGAGTTTGCTGCCTTTGGCAAGCTCTTCAAGGTATACTAGCTAGTTCTTTTATTAAAAGAAAATACTGCTGATGCATAATGTATATTCAAGAAGTTTTTGTTGTTTATATAATAACATGGATTTTATTTAATTGTACACTGTAAATGCTTGGGTTGGATCCATCCAGTTTTCCTGATAATCTTATTGTAACTGTTTTGATTTTTTTTTAATAATATTGTGCAGTCATCTGCTCCAGTTGAGTTAACAGAGGCAGAGACTGAATATGCTGTCAGTGTTGTGAAGCATATATACGATGGGCATGTGATCCTACAGTTCAACTGCTCTAACACCATCCCTGAGCAGCTGCTTGAGAATGTAAGCAACCAATCCTAACCCACGCACAACACAACAGAATGGAACAAGAACCCGCACCTTCGCTAGTGTGTTCATGATACCAATTTTGTTCTCTTAGTGTGGGTACATTTGTAAGTTGTACCTGTACAAATCATTTAATGAGTTTGGTGTGCCAATAATATCTTTATACCATTGGTATAGACAAACTTACACAGCAAAGTAAAAGTATACTGAAAATGTCCGATCATGACCGCATTCTGTGGTGGTTTTTAATAGTTATTGTGATTTCTTTGCTGTTGTTGCTCCTATTTGCATTTTATCTAATCCTTCTGTTATATTTTCAGGTGACTGTACTCATTGATGCCTCTGAAGCTGAGGATTTTGCAGAAGTATATACCAAGCCTCTGAGAAGCTTGCCCTATGATTCACCTGGGCAGACCTTTGTGGCCTTTGAGAAGCCGGACGGTGTTCCTGCTGTTGGAAAATTCTCCAACATACTAAAATTTATTGTGAAGGAGGTAAAAAAGAAAAAGAAAAATAAACATGCTTTGGAATCTCTTCATAATGCCATTTCTTTCTTTTAAAAATGTTGCTACTTCGGTTTATCAGGTGGATCCAGCCAGTGGTGAAGTGGAGGAGGATGGAGTGGAGGATGAATACCAGCTGGAGGAGCTTGAAGTAACTTACGCAGATTACATGCTGAAGGTTCCTGTTTCAAATTTCAGGAATGCATGGGAAGGCATGGATCCGGAGAGTGAACGTGTTGATGAGTATGGGCTCGGTGCTAGGGAGAGCCTGGCTGAGGCTGTTAATGCTGTCATTTCAATCCTTGGCATGCACCCATGCGAGGTTCTCTCTCTCTCATTTTATGTGTTTGAATGCATTCGCTCAGATCCAACAAATTACATCAAATTTGATTTTTGAGGCAGTTTGGGCATGCATACAAATCCGTTGTGTTCTGGCCTGAATTTTAGTTTCCTTCCATCCGAGAAGAATAGAATAAATTACAGGGCAAATATCATTCATTTTGGATAGAGCGGGTGCAATATGCTGGAATGCATCGCTTTCAATCAAGTGCAATACTGTTTTTGTCATAATAAATGAGATTTTAGAACCGAAGTTTTTCAGAGGATAGAGCCAATGACTGCATGGCCACTCTTTTCTTTTGTGAAATTTACAACTTGAAAGTGTATCAGTACTAAATTCAATTTAATGTACAACCGATATGTAACATGAAATTATCTGCATCGACGGAGTGGCCTCTGGGATGGTATTGACTAGCTCGGGTTTTCATTCACAGGATCATGAGTGTCTACCTTGGATCAGTTCTGGTTACTGTCCTGCAGAAACTAATTTGAAATTATGGCATTCCTTTGTTTTGGATAGGTCTTTGTGGATTTTGATCCTGGTCCTTTTACAAATCATGGCATAGCCACTGTTTACAAAGTCATCATTGAATGTGCCATCTGATTCTATATCTAGAAAAATAATTGTCAGCAATTTAAAAAAAAGAAACTATTGTACTATGCAAATTAAATATTTTTTCATCGCAATTAGATATTGGAATTTCCATATTATTATAGAAACAAACACAATATTTAGTACAATTATGTTGTGTTTGTCATAGTGGTGTACTGGTGTATCCAATTGCATAGCCAATTATGTTGTGTTTATCTGAACTTCATTATAATTAACTGCACCTTTTATGTATGCAGGGAACCGAGGTTGTCGCCAACAATTCTAGGTCTCATACATGTCTCCTCTCGGGTGTATTCATAGGAAATGTAAAGGTACTTGTAAGGCTCTCTTTCGGTATTAGCGGGCCCAAGGAGGTTGCCATGAAACTAGCTGTCAGATCTGACGACCCTGATGTGAGTGATAGAATCCACGAAATTGTCGCCAGTGGTTAGTGACAAATACATTGGCTGCCTTTATTATAATGAGAATTGGAGTAGATATGACAACAAATTGTATTAATGAAGAATAATTCATATATTTTTGTTTTCTTTGTACCATCTTTTTGTCTCTTTTTCACTTCAAGCGTTATAGAGGTTCTTTTGTGTAATGGATTTGGTTAGGTTTATAGACTCTTTATTTTGTCTTGAGCATTTTTGTGATGTCTTTAGTGTCATTTACTCTATTAGACTATCTACATTATTGTTTTAGAAAATGTCATGTTTGTCAATAATTAATACGTGTTGCGTTGTTTATTTTGCCCAACAATAATTAATTTAGAAGATTGAATTCATGTTCGATTGTTGGCGATTCACTTTTTCTGCCTTTAGTGGTCGGAAAAGCTTCGCTCTTGGCATTTTAAGAGTTGAAGTAAATCAACGTAAGACCCGTTTTGCCTTGGTATTGTTCTTGTTTGTGATTTTGTGACTAGGAAATGCAATGCATTAGATTGACACAATACATTATGTACCGCAACTAATGAAAACGCAAGAATTAATGAATTTACAATCTTAATCATTCTAGAATATATATATATATATAAATCTGAAAAAAGTTTAATGTTAAACATAATCTTCCATGAACACCGATTGACAAGGCAATAACAATTGTAAGCCAAAAGGTGACAAACTAAGAACGTAATAAAATTGTATATATAATTTAGAGAAATGATAACTGTAATCTGTTATAATGACGATGTTTTTTGTGCAACCATTTTTGGTTTATTTTTTTTTTTAAAAAAAACGTGTTTTCCTTTTCTATAACTTCAAATTTCAAAACTTAAAGAATATGCAAAAAAAAAAAAACTACTCATTGTAAATTCATGCTAGGGTGTAAAACAAAGAATAGCAATAAAAAAAATATAATACAAATGATGACGAAGTGGAATTAAATAAAACTAAATCAATTTTGAAGAATAATTTCTGTAAAAGTTTAGAAATAAATGCTAAAATTAAATTATATTGAGGAAATCCCCCTTAATTAATTTAATTTTAACCTCAGAACGAAGAAATGCTCATCTCCAACCTTTTTACATCGAACATTTGAAGTACTGCAATTATACATGACGCGATCCAAACCATTTATTGTGAGTTTAACGGACAATAGCTGGAAGAACTCTCATTTATAGTTCAAAATGGAGAACAGGTGCCCGCCTTTCTAGAAGGCTCCTCTAACGTTACATTTTCCAGTTGAGCATTTATGCCTGGTTCAATGGGTGAGTGGTAAAATGAACAATAACCAAAATATAAGCAAAATACATCTGTATATATATATATTAGCTATTTAGCTGTCAATCACTAATCATCTCGAATGTTCTTCTGCCTATTAAAAAAATTCCTCTCTACCTTGGTTCTCATCTATCCATAGGAAAACAAGGAGAAGGAGAGGGGGAAAAACAGAGAAATTTTGCCAAAATGAATAGAAAGAGAAATAAATAGTTTCATATCCATCAAGATATAGATTCAATCTAATCAAGGCTGGAGTTGATGCAAGAGAAAAGAATTAGGATCAAGCCTTTAAGATATCCGAGAGAGATGAAACACGACAAGGTACCAATTTTCTTCTTTCTTTCTCTTGCGCCTTGCGGAGTATTTTACGTACATTTCCATATTTGATGTATTAAGTGAAATTTAGTCAATAAGGATATTAAATCGGAAATTCTCATTGTATTTAGAAAAGTGGAAATTTAGTCAATAAGGATATCATTTCCATATGATTACTAGCGACTCGAGATGAAATTATTTAAAAAAGTGGGGACTGAACTGAGAAAATGTCTTCTTAAAATCGTTTGTTTATAATTTTGAAATTAATGGAAATTTACGCAAAATTATTTTTTATCTTCTTCAACCTTTCTCCGCCAGTATTCTGTGTGTTTGGATGCAATGGAATAAGCCGTGAATAGGAAATAAGAATAAAGAATTTCGGTTTGCGTGCTTATCCATATTCCTTATTCTTATACCATGGTTTTGTTAGTATAGGAATAAGGACCCAAATTCTTTATTCTTGTGTTGTTTGGGTTGCACAAGAATAAGAATAAGCACGCAAACCGAAATTCCTTATTCCTATTCTCTATTCTCGGTAAGGCTGTATACGAGCCGAGTTCGAGCGAGTTAGCCTCAACTCGAACTCGAACTCGTCACAACTCGAGCCAACTCGTGACTCGACAGCAAAGCAGTTCCGAGCTATTCGAGCTAACTCGAACTCGGCTCATTTTAACTCGAGCCAACTCGTGACTCGGCAATGAGCTCGTGAGAAGGTGTTGAGGTACTAGTCGTCTTAGAATTTTGCTCGAAAATAGAAAAAGAGGAGCAGTCATGAGGGTGTTGAGGTATTAGTCGTCTTAGTGAACGAATTATTATGTTGCAAATCAGTAAAATTATTGGGCTGTATATTAATAAGATAACATTTTATTTTTTTTTGCAGCCAGTATATTCTGACTCGAGTTGAGCCGAGTCGAGTTGGGCCCAACTCGAACTCGGCTCGTAAAATTAACGAGTTGGCATAACTCGAGTTCTTCTAATTCGAGTTTTCATCGAGCTTTTTTCGAGTCGAGTTCGAGTAACTCACGAGTTACGAGTTTTTTGCTCACCCCTAATTCTCGGCCTATCCAAACACGTGTTCTTACTCCAATTCCTCCAGATACGAGAGGGTTTTCTCTGGCCGGTTCGTGGAGCTATCCGTGCAATTTGTGCGAATATCTTATATATGTTTGTGTTTGGATCGTTGAAAGAAAGAAAAAGAAAAAAAATTATAAACAATTCAAACTTTTCATAAAATTACACACTTCCCAATAATTCCCTTCTTCCCACACCTATCCAAACGGAGCCTATATTTCTAACTCGACATATGATCAGTTAGACATGAAGACCGCTAAACAGTATAACCTGCACCGATTCCTACCTCAATCTCAATATCGCGCAACTTTTCGTGTGGCAAGTTGAAGTTTCTATATCCTGCTATATAGTGATTGTGCCGCTGCTGCCACAGAAAATTTATTCACCGGAAGAAACATTTCAAGTTTATATATGTTACATTTTCAAGTTTTATACTTTTCTCTTTTTAATAAATAGCGGTTAATGCGTTAAAAGTAACCTAATTATATTTGTCTTCGGAATGCTTTCAAACGTGATTCCTGCCTCCTTGGAGCAAAATTAAAATCTATAAGGTATTATGCATCCAGCAAACTGCTATTTTTATTCAATCTGGCCAGAAACGCTATCAGCCTACCATTCCTATTTTTTGTAAAAAAAAAAAGTTTAGTCCAGAGTCAAAAATTAACATCTTAATTTCATAATATTTAATAATATAGAGACGATACAGTCTTCTATTCTTTTTTTTTGATAAAATAAGAAAAGAATAATATTTGTACTAAGTGCGCCAAGTTGGATTCAAAATTTCATCTTTGACTGAGCCAAGAAAAAATAATATATTCACTAGGGTTGATAAGTATAACGGTGACTGAGATTTGGGCCATCATCTTGCTCAAGGGTTGGTGGTCAATTTAAGCTAGTATTTATTCATTTTTATTTAGTATCATTTTTTTTAAGATAAATTAGGTCTAAATCATCTAACTTATTTTTTTTAATTAAATGACTATGGAAAACTCTCTCAGTCGGATTTCAAACCGACGACTTTTAACTCAAGATGCATTGCTTTTTATCACTAGACAAAGAGCTGATTCTTTATTTAGCGTCATTTATTTCCGACTAATATGTGACACTGTGATAGTTGTGTAGATATACATTATTGATTAAATTTCATAATTTAGGGTGCGTTCGATATGAATAAAGTCGGTCCAACTCTTAGGGTGCGCTCCAAAAGAGGGAGAACGAGGGTAGTGGAATGGAGTGACACTACACGTGCCACTGCCCATGCCATTAACCTGCTCCAGATTCAAAAAACTAGAGTAGAAACGGAGGTTAAAGGGTAGAAATGAGGAAACATTTCATATAGAATTGTTGTCTATTTTGTCACCTCTAATTTGAGGATTAAGTTTTAATTCTCCTCCTCTCTCTCATCTCTTTCCATTCCATTCCACCTTCATTTTTGAAGCAGACCCTTAGACTTGTGAACTAACCTACAATCCTACAAATTGTGCGTTTCGTTTGATGGGTTATTGTTACCCGGAGATTGGCATGCTAACTCGCTAACTTGAGAGTTGGGATCACCACATGAATAAGAATCAGAAAGGTTAGCTGCTAATTCTACGCTAACCTACTACACATTTTAATGAGTTAGTGAATCTTTATGTCTATGGATAGAGAGAAAATGATTAAAATAATCGATGAAGGAGTGAAAAATTATTTTAAAAAAGATGTGACTGACTTGTCTATCATTTTTCTCTCCAAAATGGTGGCATCCTCGATGAACCAAAAAAAATGGAGGTATGCACCGACAACTATTATTAATCAATAATTATTAATAACTAATAATAATAATAATAATACTTAATAATCAATAATTAATATTTAATAAGTAAACTTATTAATAATTAATAATAATAATAATAATATTTGTTATTACTATTGTTGTTATTATTATTATTATTTAATAGTTATTAATATTTAATAAGTAATTATAATTATTAATAATTCTTAATTAGTAATAATAAATATTTTTATAATTAATAATTAATTATAATTTATAATAATTATCGCACTAATTAATAATAAACAATAATTAGTAAATAATTATAATTAATAATAATTATATCAGTAATAATCACTAACCTCTTTCGATTTGTAATCCCACCATTCTGTCCCACTAACCCCTAAAATTATTAATCTTACACCACTAACCTTACTATACCAAACAAAATTTCATTAGTGTTTAAATTTCAAATAAAAAAAATCAAAATTTTTTAAATTTTGTTTTTTAAAATTTAAAATTTTCAAAGTTTCAAAATTTTAGATAAAAATTAATGTTGTGAATGCATAAATTTGGACTACTAATCTAAAGCTATCACAACAAAACAACATTTATTGGCCTCAAATTAGCACTAAGTTTTATTTACTTTAGACACTACTAACCTTAAACAGTTATCACAAATACTAACTTTTAACTCCTAACCTCATTAATCTTTGATCGCCCCTTAAAATTGCAAACGATGTTTTATTTATTTTTGCGAAACTATCTTAGAGCATAACAAGATAAATAATCCCGACAACCAATCTTGTTATTTTTCATGAAAGATACGCTGAAAAGTTAGTATTTTTGAAAAAAAAAATCATGAAATAACTTCTAGAGTTATTTCTGAAGATACTAACTAACAAGATACGCCTCTAGAAGTTATTTCTGAAGTTAATCTTCACAAATCATTTCACCTCACCAATAATTTTTTAAATTTTCGTAAGTAGTAGAGTAGTTGTTCAAATATAAGGAAAGTAATTGTTTCAGAAATGATAGATTGGGAGTTTTCTTGTTTAATTATGATTTTTCTATTAGATTTTCATGATTAACATGTGAATCTTTAGATCTACAAAATCGCCCGTGGTTTTTTGTCAATACCATCGGAATAAAACCACATAAATCTCCAATTTCATAAAACAATGAGCGGAAGATTCGAGAAAATTTGGAAAAGCTAATTATTTCCTTAATTAATTTAATTTTTTTTTTACCGTTACAGTTTTACTAGAACCAAAGAGTACTTATCTCCAGCCTTTTACATTGAACATCTTAAATGCTAGAGACATACAGGAGGCAATCCAAACCACCCAATGTGAGTTGAACGGACAGTATAGTGGGAAAACACTCTCAAGTTACGTTCGAAATGGAGAACAGATGAAATCTTTTCTAGAAGCCTCAAATTCGAACGTTACATTTCATTTTTTTTTTCTGGCAAGCATTCATGCCAGGCTCAATGGGTGAGTGGTAAAATGAACAATAACCAAAATATAAGCAAAATACATTTGTATGAGCTGTCAGTCACTAATCATCTCGAATGTTCTTCTGCCTATAAAACTGCCCCTTCTCCCTTGGTCTTCATCCATCAAAAAAAATGAGAGAAAAAGGAGGAAGAAGAAAGAGGGAGAAAATTTTGCCAAAATAAATAAGAAGAGAAATGGATAATCAATACTTTCCCCACCAATATATCTATCAATCTCATCATAGCTGGAGATGATGGACAAACAGCGATCAAGCCATCGAGAAATATTCGAGAGAGGTGCCAATTTTTTTCTCTTTTACATCCTGCAACTTTATCACATAGAAATATTATTCATTCCATTTCTACTTCAATTTTGATAGTTCTTGTATATTGTTTTCCTTGGTAACGATAATATGTTTTCAACATTTGATCGGTATGGGGAAGCTAGTCAATAAGGTAAGAAAGTTAATAATTCTCAGTGTATTTTGGATTTTAGTATGAATACATATTCTTTTAGATGTATGTACAGGGTTTTAAATGTTTGTTACGTTATTAAAAAAAATTGTTTCAATAAATATTTTAAAACTATACCAAATCTTTGTGAAAAATTGACACAAATACAAGCATGATAAATTTAAATTTATAAAGCGGTGTCATTATGAAGAAAAACTACCTAAACAAATAAATGAAGGATATCAGACGATTTGATGCCATAAGAAGATAAAATAATTAAGAAACTAAATAAATATGAAACATACTAAATGGGAATTTCTGCATGTACAATGCATCTCGTTAAGAGCTATAACCAATAATGAACCATGAAGGTTGTCCTATTTTATTTAGATTGTCATTTAATGAGAGGAAAAATGTTTAACTAAAATTGAAAACAATTTATCCAATTAAAAAAGCAAATAAATTTTATTTCATAGTGAATAAAGTTATCGTCTTCCGAAGAAAACTTTTGTTGCAATTTATAGCGACTCATAATATATATCAGTGTTGTGATATTAAAGTATCCTACCGCAAACGATATTTACGGAACACTTTTAAAACTTTGAGATTACTTCTTAAAATATTTTTGAAATAAGATATTATATCCTTTCTGAAATAAAACTACAATGAATGTAAATTAATCATTAGTTATATTTTTCATATCTTCTATACCTATGTTTGTAAAATTAATGTATCCTCATCTACTTGTTGGCTTGTCATAGATGAAGTTAAATCAAGCAAGGTATGTGGGGTAGTTATAAGGTGATGCGGCTCCAGCCAAAGAATCTGAAATATTCATACAAAAAAGTGTAGATCTAACGAGCTGTATTTTTTTAATGCCTAAGTCTGACCGTGGATCAAATCAAAGAATTTTAGCGAAGTTGAAGAGCTGATGCCAAACTTGTTCAGCCCATGCAAGCTAATTTTACACTAAAGCTCAGTGAGTTATTCTGATTGTTTGGTTCTTTTGTTTTATGAATGCATTTAAGTTGTTTGGCTATATTTGGCTATACATGTATATAAGAGATCAAATTAGGGATAAGTAATTGATGTAATAGAAGCATAATATTAAAGATGATTGTTCCATTTAACGATAAGCTCATTTGGTACTGATCATGGTGTTCGAGATGGGTGAAGATCATTCGTTCTCAAAGATAAAGCATTGTAAATAGATCCCAACTCATATAATTTTTAATTTATAGTGTTAAAAACAAAATAAAGCCAAACTTCATAGAGAAGGAAAAAAATGAGATTGACAATGGTACTACTCAAGTACAGAAAATTACGATAATGGACCTAACAGGTTCAGTATGAAATTTGAGACTGAGATCCTTTCTAAATACATATTAGTCCAAAATTGATCTAATCTCTTACTAATCTAGGTCCTCCAATTCAATGGTGATATGGTTGTATGTGTTATTTGAATTTATTGGACAACCAACAATTTCTTCAGATATTGTGTATATCTTAAGGTGTCTTTGTTGGTGTTAATTTTCAAATGTTACATGGTCCTTCATCTTTGAATGGAGTGAATTTAGAAATGGTAAATCAAGGATGCCAGTCTCAGATTTCAATACCGTAGCAGTTAGTTCCCTTATTGTCCTGTACTTAGTATTACCCAGTCTGACCTTTTTTCTTCCTATCTTTGCATTGATATGGCTTCTGTTTAATTAGTGTGTCTTGTGATGGATTTAAACTAATTTTTGTACTAAATGTCTGATTTATATAGCTTGGAAATAATAAACCAAACAATTTCCACGTACATTTGTCTCCATATTAATGCCAATAATATGAAACATAGTTCCATAGATTTTCTAAGTCTTATTGGAGATATTATATAAAAAATATTTGACGGGAATTCACTATCAAAGGTAAGGCATTGCTAAATAGTTATAACTTTAAACTAAAAAAACCAGTAGAAATTACATAGGAAGAAAAAAGTGAGATTGATTATGGCACTACTCATGCACGGAATTATGATAATGAACCTAACAAGTTTGGTATGAGGTTTGAGACTGAGATCCTTAGGTATTTCTATTTCATGACGATATCGTTGTATCATTTGAATTTATTGCACAAACAGTGATATCTTAAGATATTGTGCATATCTTAAGAAAAATTTGCTGGTGATAATTTTCAAATAATAAATGGTTCGTCTTTTTAATTGCCAATGGTCAATAAAGGATTTCAGTCTCAGATTTCAATACCGTACCAGTCAGTTTCATTGTTCTCCTGTATTTAGTCTTGACCAATCTAACTCACTTTTTTTTTTCCCTTATGATATGGGTTTGATAGGGCTTCTGTTTCGTAAGTATGCATAAATAGTTATAATTTTAAACTAAAAAAGTAGAAATAGCATAGGGAAGTAAAAAGCGAGTTTGATCTTGGCACTACTCATGTACGGACTTAAGATAATGGACCTAACAAGTTTGGTATGAGATTTGAGACTGAGATCCTTAGGTCTTTTGTATCATTTAAATTTATTTCACAAGCAATGATTTCTTAAGATATTGTGCATATCTTAAGTTAAATTAATTTGCTGGTTGCTGGTGTTAATTTTCAAATAGCAAATGATTTGTCCCTTTAATTTCAATGGTCAATCAAGGATTTCAGTCTCAGATTTCAATACCGTACTAGTTAGTTTCATTGTTGTCCTGTACTTAGTCTTGACCAATCTAACTCACTTTTTTTTTTCCTTATGGTGTAGTTTTCATATGACTTCTGTTTAGTAAGTATGCATTGCAAAATAGTTATAATATTAAACTAAAAAAGTAGAAAGTGCATAGGGAAAAAATAAGTGAGTTTGCTCGTGGTACTACTCAGTTACAGAATTATGATAATGGATCTAACAAGTCTGGTATGAGGTTTAAGACTGAGATACTTACGCCTTTCTATTTCATTACGACAATGTTATATCATTTGAATTAATTGCACATGCAATGATTTCTTAAGATACTGTGTATGTCTTAAGACAAATTTGTTGGTGTTAATTTTCAAATGGTAAATGGTTTGTCATTTTTATTTTTAATGGTCAATCAAGGATTTCAGTCTCAGATTTCAATACCTTACAACTTAGTGTCTTTGTTGTCATGTACTTACTCTTTACCCATCTAACTCATTTTTTGTTCTTATATAATGTTGTTTTGATATGGCTTCCGTTTTATTAGTAAGTAGTCTAAGTATGCATTGTGATTTAATTTGACCAACTCATTTTTTTTCTTATTAATGCGGTTTTGATATGGCTTCTGTTTTAAATTGACTAATTTTGTGGTATCATACATAATCCCACCAAAAAGAATGAATACCCACAGATTTTCTCATTATGTGGTACCTTAGTTGTTTTAGTATACTAGTTTCTTGTGTCAAAATTTAGTGGTGTACTCAGATGGTATCAAAATTTGCTTATTTATATCGTTTTGTTACCGTACTAAACATGATATTCACACGTTGCTGTATCTGAGAGTAATGCCAATATGAAAGAAAAGTATGAAGACTTCCTAAATCTTAATTGAACTGATAGAATCAATATACGCAGGAAATTCTGAACTGAGGCCTATCATTGAAGCATTGAGCCAGTCATCTCAGAGTTGGTGTTTAAACAGCTATTGGCTATTAATTTTGATTTTATTCTAATATAATTCTTGTTTATTTTTCATTTGTTTCTCTCTTTATTAGTTATTCAAAAGTTCCAGCTGCAATCTTGCTTTGTATTTTGTTAGAATGAAACAGATTGACAGGAATTTAGAAAGGAACTCGGTACTTTGTTTCTTTTGGTTTTTAGCAACATACTAATTGTAATTTCTCTAAAATATTATGCTTTTCTCAATATACTCATTTTCCTTAGTAAAGTAAATATCGTGATATTTTTTTAGGATGTTGACTTCCTTATGTTAAATTATTCAAGTTTCATTATTAAGAAAATGAAAAGTTCTTGATAGAATTTGAAGCTCGTGTCATTGATTAGTATCAGCTGGTTTACCAGAAACTTTAGCTGGTGTACCAATACTGGCACCAGACATGAAAGAGATAGAGTGAAAAAGATATTGTTCAAAGAAAATCTGAAAGTACAACTATTTTTTTGCATCTCTAGTTATAAATACTATGAGGCTCCAATCTGCATAGATTTAAATTTTTTTATTTAGTGATCTGAAACCTGCAGCTCTCCTAGTTGACTGATATGCACGCACAAATTGTGGGGACAACTTCCAATTTCCAAGTTTCTTCTTAAAACACATAAAATACTTTGACGCAATGTATTATACTAACAAAGTTATTTTCTTGGCCTTCAGCACTATGCTTGAAACTGTGAATAAAATTGTTCAAAAGCTTAACAACTATCATTAACATGCTTCTATACTTCTGAAACATTAGGGTAGAGGTGTACTGATACAAAAAAAAAGAAACCAACAAAATTAGCCTATTTCTATTTATTTCTATATTATTTATTTTTGAGTTTTAATTAGCACATTTCTATTTATTTCCATATTATTTATTTTCAAGTTTTAATATGTTGAATTAGAAATGTATTAGGGTTTTGATTTTTATGCAACTATATATGGATGATTTAACTGTAAGGGAAACAATTATGTTTAGAGAATTAAAAACTTTATCAAAATTTTGAGAATCTGTGTGATTTCATAATCAAATATCTCTTGTTCGTGTTGTTTTCATTATCTTTCTCTATTGTTCGTGCATCATGTACTGTGCAAAATGTAGTCTACAACTCTTCTTAAGGCCAATTGGCCTACCCTCTCGCAATAATAATTCAAAAGTGATGTAGGTTTAATATTGGCAACCTCCTCTGAACTCAAGAGTCAAATTGTCAAAATTGTCCGTTCAATCGAAAACATCAGTAGAATAATACCACAATCGTTCCACGGAATTGGTGGGTTGCAAGGATTGCTTGTAATTCATTAGAAGCTCACAATTAATGTGGATTGGTTAATCGGGCTTAGATGTTGTAAAACATGTGGTGTGGGTCTATTATTTATATCATTCAATTGTGGCTTTCCATCAAATGCACACATAATTTACACTATTCAGTGATTCCAGACATGACGTGGAAATTGGAATTATTTCAATATAATCAACAAATATGCAGACAACAACTCAACGTCGCTCTATCGTCTTCTGTTAAGTGTCTTCACCATTTAATTTTGATCCGACATTTTAGTGTTTCATTATAATGATTAAGACGATTCAATCTAGAAACAGCATAGCTGTATTTGTTAATGGGACTATGGTTTAGTAATTACATTTAACTCCATTATAAAAATATGGGAACTGTTGATACTAGGCTATAAAGTCCTGAGTATGAATTCAATTTTCAAACAAACATGGAATGTTGCTGCCAAGGTCTTCTTCATATCACAAAATTGGGTTTTTAGAAGAAAAGCAAAGCTAAAACTATTCAGTTATATCCTACAACATATTAAAAGTAAGTATTTCTTCTAATATCTTACCCATTTTTGTATCGATCACCCTTATTCTGTTACCTACTAGGAACAAACAAGATTGCAAAAGATTTTCATTTCAAAATGAAGGTGAGCTCCTGAACATGCAGCCACCAAATATCCAAGTGACAGAAAATGGAACAAAAGATAAAGAGACAATATGTTTTTGAATTCTTATTATTTCTTGAGAGCATTCATCCTATCTCTAAGGTAGTAAAGCTTAGCTCTCCTGACCTTCTTCCTGTCAAGTATCTTCATCTCCTTAATGTTTGGTGAATACCTGACATGTTCCAAATTTGACGTACAAGTATTAAAACTCTAGTCTACCATATGCCATTAGAATACTAGAAAATCATATGGGTCCCTAATAAAATATGAAACAGATCCCATATTCTTGATAGATAATGAAAAAGTATCTATGTGCCCTTTCCTGCAGAAAATAACCAACAACCTGTTCATGTTGGTCGCATTCTCTTTTCAGAGAATGAATAACAAATGGAAGGCAAGTTTGGAAGACATCTAACAAAAAGGTACTTGGAAGTCAGCAAGGTTAAGGATATATTTGGTGGGACAATTCCAAACATAACCCTGCAGAACTTCAAATAATATTTGTAACCCAACAATAATACTATGCTAGATCTAGAAACATTAAAAGACCATGCTTCTCACTTTCTTTAAAAGGCCAAATACCCTTTTATTGGTTCTTACTATACAAATAAGGAAAACATAAGGGTATTGGAATAGTTTTTCCTAAAAAATGTTAGGATAAAGGAGCAGCTACAAGGTAATGAAATGCATTATCAGAGAAATTTGAGGTTTCGATATTCCACAGCAATACATGTGATATATTGCAAGGTGCATGGAGTTGGTCCTTCAATAAATCAACCAACTAGAAACAGCTCAAGGTCCTCAGGAACTACTTATGTATGTTATCTCCCCTTCACCCAAAAAGATCTCAAAATTGCACTGACCGTAGTATGATACCTTATGTCAACTGGCAAATGGTATTTACCATCCATCTAAGGGGGCAGCTCATTACAGATGGGTCCTTTTAAGTTACTATAACATATATATCAGGTCCCATAAGTTTCCAATGCACAAATTAGGTCCCTTAATGAAGTCGATATATTGTGACGGTTTATCTCTAGCTCCCATCCAAAAAGAAACGATAAGCTAACACTAATATAACTTTCCTCGAAAAGAAAGTACAAAATCTGAAAACCAATTGGAAACATGGACTCACATCAACACTGTTGGAGGTTGGAATGAAACCAAAAGCCATTAATTGAAATTCCAAAATATCAATAGTTATCTCTAAGAAACCAGTAAACCAAAATTATAGGTTTCTACAGCAATGAAAATAACAACTACAGGAACTTGAGGTATGCCACTATAGAAATTCCAACGAAATTGGTAGAGGACAGTTGCCCAACCTATAGTGAGCCCCTGTGGTAATTTCTTGAGTTGCAAGAGCGTACAGAATAATTTTCATTTTTCACAGGATATATGCAATTATAGATACAAAAGTAAAACTTACAGAGGGAAAACAGATTCAACACCAACACCAGCGACCAGCCTACGCAGCCTGAATGTAGTATTCAATCCAGCATTTCTCCGTGCTATCACAATCCCTTTAAGGGTCGAGACACGTCGCTTGTTCTCAGGCACTTCCTGTTGACCATTTAGGGGAAAAAAGAATCATAGGACGGCAAATGTGGTTAATAAAGGACTTCACTGACTGTACCAGCATGTAGTTTTCATATAAAAGATAATTGCCCAGATTCATACGCTACATGTTGGACGTTGAAGGTATTGGCACCTTACGACTCATTCTGGCAACTGACATACTGCACATCCATTGCATCGGTCATTTATTGTAAATTGTACAAACTATGATACCATTCAGTACTGTTATGCACAGGAGAGATCAACATCACTACCCTCATGCTCGGTCCTGATGCTCGTTCAGTGCATCAGTGGCATTCTATTATGGAAAGCTTTTTTTTGTGAAATTTCTCAAGTTTTTCTGAAGCTTCCAATTTAATCCCATTCAATCCAATTATCATTTGTAAAAAGGAATTTCTTCACACTCAAGTAGGTATAGCATAAACAAAAACAATATCTAACAGTATGAACTATGAAAATATTGACCTAACATACCACTTTTAATTCAACAATACAACCAGGCTGAATATCAGGAACCTCCTTTTCAGAACGCACTTTCTCAACTGCCTCTTTATCCAAAATCTGAAATTTCAAAATTGAAGAACCAATATAACTGTCAAACAATTGTGATCACCTACTGAAATGCATTAGCTAAGCAATTAACGAGATAATCTCAAGAGATATAACCACACAAATGGATCACCAAAATCCCTACCCTGATAAAACATAAACTTGCACAAGTATTCAAACAATATGACAAGTATCATAAGCAACATTCCCATTGTAACTTTATCATTGAATAATAGAGAAAGGAGGATAAATGTGGGTACAAGGAAATTCCAAACTCAAAAATATAGTATAAATAGTTCGACAGGATTAAAAAAGGCAGTCCTCAATTTATTTAAGAGTAATACAGGAAAATATGAATGTTCACAAAGAAGTTAGCACTCACAGTCATGATTTGTTTTGCCGTTTTATCAAGCCTCTTGAACTTAATCCGAGGAGGTGTATCTGCTTGTAGAGCAGATGCCACATTTTCACCTTCCAAATCAGCATTTGGCTGCGCAGCTGTCGACATGCATCTATTTGAATGGTTATTTCTGAAGAAGGAACATGCCACAGTCTTAGGGAATGCCACAACCCTTCTCTCAAAAATATCACTTCCCTGAAATTAAAAAATAATAAATTTACTTCACTTTGATTAAAATGACTTTTATGGATAAAACTTTTCAGAAACATTAAGGAAGCGCATAAATAAACTTTTACCATGTGTCTGGTTCAGCAAATAGGGATGAATAAACCTAAAAGGCCTGATCTTTCGAAGCAGGAAATTTATTTTAGAACAACAGAATGATAAAATCAATTGAGCAGCTGGTTAATCTAAGTCAGCAATTATAGACCCAAAAAAGATTAAAGCAGTGCCTTACACAAACCGATGGTACCTTTTGGATTGTGGTATGCACTTCTCTTCTACAGAAGGTTGAGAGCGATCCCGATTGCAATTGCAAAATCCTCCGACCACAGTCTCCATTTGTGGCCCGGCAGAGAGCCCTCGCGAGCGACTGCATCTGTCCAGTCCAGTCAGGCACCAGAAATGCTCGCTCAATTAGGATTTTTAGGAATTATTAGGAGCTCTACTAAAACCCTAGGAATCAACATTTCGGATCCTCTGCGTCGGCACGGAAGAGTATTTGTGTGGTTACCCTCTGACACTCGCTAGGTTTGCTGACCTGTGTTTTGGACAAGTGATTATTACAAGAGTTGATTAGTTAGTTTATAGATATTTATAGACAATTATGTATTGTGAATTTGTAATAAATATATTTGAGAATTGCTACAATAATATGCATTGCCCGGATGTGAATAATTAATCTGATTTGACGGCCACACATTTGACAATTAATTAATCAGAGTTGTGTTATTTTGCCTCCAACAGACCAACACTACAGCAATATATATATATAATTTGTCTGTTTTCCAATAATTTGTCTAAAGGCTGGCTTTTACAATATTTTTTAGATATTTTGACAGTCGCTGTGCAGTTAGATTTTTACAATATATTGACTCAAATTAAAACATTAGATCCACCTGCTGGAAGTAATTTATTGTTAAAGGGTGCGTTTGGATCGTTGGAAGAAAGAAGAAGAAGAAGGAAGAAGAAGAAAAAAAATTATAAATAATCCAAACTCTTCACAAAGTTACACACTTCCCAATACTTCTTCCCACTTCTTTCCTTCTTTCCTTCTTCCCACACCTATCCAAACGCACCCAAATATCATTGATCTAAAAATTAGATCTGGAGGGGTTACATGCTAGACTGCTAGTTTATAATTAAATAGAAAAATTATAGCAAGCGAATACTATCAACCAAATGTTAGTCATCTAAATCAGATATATAAAATATACAAGTTTTTTTATAGCATAAAGTATGTACGGATAAAAAATTATAAAGTGAGATTCCAAGCTACAGGAACACAGAAATTCGATGGGTTATTAGATTAAACTAAAGTAATTGTTGTATAGCCGTCCGATTAATAAATTATATATATTGTTCAAACATCCAAATTGATTAATAATTCAACAGGGACAGTAGTCATGGGTAGCCAGGTGGGCGTAGAAAAGGAAAGTTTGACGTTCTACTTCTCCTTTTTTTTTTAAAAAAAAAATATTATATCTTATGTTAGGTTGCCCTGTATTGGGGTTTATCAATCACTTATTATTATATTTTAAAGGATAAGATTCATGATAAATAATAAATAAATGCACGATATAAGGAGAAATTATGCGTACTCATTTGTTACTATGTCAAATTCTACTCGCAAATAACTAACAAATACAACGGGAAAAATTAGAAAAAAAAACTTTTTTTTGGCAAGAATAAAGATTATAATTTAAATATAATTGTCAGCTAGCATAAGTTACATGCCATAAGATGGGATATTTTGTACAATATACACTACTAAAATATAGTTTTCCAAACTAAGATGTTAAAACTAAATCGAATGAATGCGATATTTTGTATACCTCTTTGTAACGTGTTTCCTGATTGTCATTTTAACATGCATCGATGGGAAGCCTATAAGGCCAAAAGTAAATAAGCAGTAAACATGTCTTCTCGTTCATAGATAACTGTTGAATTATCAACAAACATAACTGATTTACTTAAAATTAATTAAGAGCCAATTGCATAAATAGTAACTTAATATTGAAATACAATTTTAATCTGCATCAAATTGACCTTGATATTATATCACCGGGATAACAATTTGATGAAAAGCTAATTGATGCTAACATTCAATAGAATGTAACAAATGGAACGTTCTGTCGACGTCAGTCGGGTCAGGTTTTTGCCTTTTTGGTGACAATACGTGGAGATATTGACATGATCACATGAGTAACGAGAGTCGAGAAAGACATGAATGACACGTCACTCGACTCAGCTTACTTCGGTGCCAATTTCCTTTTATTCGTATAACTATAACCACAATTAATTAAAGGACGAAGTATATATACTACTACTTGCTATTTAGCCAATAAGACTTGAGTGTCGTTTTACGGTGAAAATGTATCAACAAAATAAATATTTATTTTTATTTATTATAAATATTTTGAGTTTAATGTCGTCAAATTATTAAAGTAAAGCTAACATAATAAAAGATGAATTGTCAATCAAAATTCCATCTACATAAGTCACATGTATGTGAAAATATGTGTTTTTTTTGTTTACTAGTGTGGACCGACTGTTACAAATTTTTAACATAATATGCGTGGGCCTTTCGGTTTTCGATAGTGAAAAATATACTTTGTAGGAGCTGATGAAAAATAGATGACAATAAAATTTATAGCTTTTTTCGTGCAAATCCTTTCAATTCAACTGTAAGGTCTACGTAAATTGAATATAGATATAACTGGACCTCAGACTTTATTCAAGTGTGCTCTTGCAGCTTCGTAGTACAATATTCTCTATTTTAGTAAATTATTTTTCGAACACAAAAATTTTAAAATATTGAATAAAAAAAAGTAGTGATGGGAGAAAAGAGAGGAGAAGGATTTTGACACGAAAACGGTGGATAGAGTCAGTCAATTGTGTCTCCGCTCAAATCAAATCTTTTCATCCATTTTCTGTCCTATCAACAAAATTAGTTTGTGAACTTTTCTTTTCTCAATTCAACTCTTTTGATTCAATTTTTATCCAATTTATTTTCCTTCAGACCAAAACATGAAAGTGAGAGAAATCGTTCAATTCTTCTTAAAAAAAAATTGAAAAAAATTATTCCTAAACAATCAAACAAACAATTTTTTTATGAATAAGTTTGTTGATGTAATAACAAATAAAGGGAGACAACATTCAAGCAGTGGTATCTCAAAATTTTGGTACGACATGTTTTAGGGTTGATGGTTGAGAGATGGTTGTAATAGAATATTTTTTTTGTTTAATGAAAAGAGTGGTGACTGGTAAGCAACTTATGCTCACTTGTTTCAAAAAAAAAAAAGAAAAAAAATCAAACAAATTTAGAAGAGAGTGAAAAGCAAATTTTTATTCTAAAATTCTTCTTCTAAGATTTTTAGTAGAATAAAGCTTTAAATTGTAGGAAAAACCTGTTTAACACTTGTAACTCATCACAATCGTAGACTGAAGACTGTATCGGAATCGGACGCTCTATCTGCTCCTATTAAGTAGCTATAACGCTCTTAAAAAAAAAAAAAAAATAGTGGCTCTAATGATCTAATCTAATACTCGACTTTAAAAAAGAAAGAAACAAAAAATAATAAGGACATTTTGCTAGTTCCATCTGTCAGACCTCCTCTCGGCTGTGATAATGATATCCCTGGACCCTGGACCCTGTGCAGTGCAGTGCGTGGCTGAGCTGATGGAAATTCGGCGCTTTTCCCAAGAGCGTCGGTAGCGGAGTTGCAGAGCTGAGAACTCCAGTGGCAAGTGGCAGTGGGTTTCAGATTCATCTTAGTCCGCTGCGGTAACTGGAGTCTGTAACACCAGTACCACAGCCACAGCGCACAGCGCGCTCTTTATTCTCTCAATTGCAGATCAATTTCCGCAATTCCACTTTACCAATTCATCTTAGTTGCCAGCATAGCGTTAGCGGCGCGCAATTCTCTCAGATCTCCGCCGTTGGTTTGGGACATCGCTCACGTCGACTCTTCCTACCAACTCTTTTTGTTGCTCCACAGTAAACAGGTTCTCTTTCTTTTTCCTTTTTCTTTTTGGTTGCTACGGCTGCTGTCTGGTACCTATGAACTGGACTACTGTATGCCTGGTATCTTCTGTATGCATCTATGCATGCATGTATGTAGTTGAGGTTATTTATGGACTCAGCAATTTTAGCCAGAACTGTCAATTACCACTAGTCCGATGGGATGTCGTACGAAGTTGCAAACAATTTCCACCAGTTCATGCCGTTCTGCTACTGGTTGCGGGTTATTTAAAAAACAAATAAAGGAAGAGAGGATGCCAGGTGCTAGCTAGCTTTTAATCGTTGCGAGGAAACCGACATTTGTGCGACCATCTCAGTGTGTTCGTTCGTGTGTGCATGCATGTTACATCCAGACATCTAAAGTATTAAAATAATTTCGATTTCTAAATTTGTGACGAAACCAATTGTGATTAGAAATGTTTTAATGTTGTGTTTCAATGCTTTTCCTTAGGGACTTTTAGGTGATGATTAATAGACAAATGTTATAAATATGGCACAATATTCTTTCTCCGGTGGTCTTGAGCCCAATTCACCTGTGCCTTCTTCTTCATCACAACGATCAAGGTATATGTAATTTTATTTTCTCCCAGGTTTGGGTTTAGATGCCAATTTGATTTATCATGAGTAAATAGAGCAAGATGCCTCTAGTGATCTTCAGTTTTTTTTTTTTTTTTTTGTTAAATAGTGATTGCTATAGAAAATAGCCTACCCCAACTTCTTCTTGTTGTTGTTGATTGCTATAGAAAAAGAAGGAACTCTTGACAGATGAAAGAAAGTATATTAGACCTACTTAAGGTGTAAAAGTTAGGTCCTTATATAACAAAATGGTGCGTAAAATTAAAAAAAAAGGAAATGATGCTGGGAGCAGTTTGGCAATGTTTCAGTGGCAACCGTTAATTTATTTTTTATAATGTACTGCTAATTTATTAAATGTTATTAATTGATAAACCAGGGAAACCAATGGGCTTGCTGATTTGGAAGACCCAGAAAGTGCGGTTTCCACCGTGGCCCGCACCCTCGAGCAGCTCCACATCAGCATGTCATCCCCACTTGAGAGAGAACAGCTCACTACTAACCTACTTTCTCTTGCGAGAGAGAAGAAAGAGGCACGGTTTCTAATTGGAACCCATGCTCAAGCCATGCCCCTTTTCATATCCATTTTGCGCAATGGGCCCCCGATTGCCAAATTTAATGTAGCATCTCTGCTGAGTGCCATTTGCAAGGAAGAGGAGTTGCGAGTAAGAGTACTTCTTGGTGGCTGCATACCTCCTTTACTTGCAATGCTGAAGTCGGACTCAGTCGAGGGCCGAAAGGTGGCTGCAGAGGCCATTTTTGATGTCTCGTCTGGAAGCTTGTCAGATGACCATATTGGCATGAAGATATTTGTGACTGAAGGGGTGGTGCCTACTCTGTGGGCCCAGCTCAGCAGTAAAATCAGGCAGGAGAAGGAAGTTGAGGGTTATTTGACGGGTGCACTGAGGAATCTTTGCCGGGACAAGGATGGGTACTGGCGGGCCACACTAGAGGCTGGTGGAGTTGAGATAATTACAGATCTTCTCTCATCTGGAAACCCAACTGCTCAGTCTAACTCTGCTTCCTTATTGGCTAGACTGGTATCAGCATTTGGGGATAGTGTACCAAAGGTCATAGATGCAGGTGCGATCAGAGCCCTCATTCGCCTCTTGGGCCAGGAGAATGATATCTCTGCTCGCGCAAGTGCTGCTGATGCTTTAGAAGTTCTCTCTTTGAAATCTACTGTTGTTAAGAAGGCGGTGGTAGACGCAGGTGGTCTACCCATTTTGATTGGATCCATTGTAGCCCCTTCCAAAGAGTGCATGCAAGGTGGTGACTCATGCAGCGCCTTGCAAAGCCATTCTGTTCGTGCCTTGTCGAATATATGCGGTGGTATGACTTCTCTGATCCTTTACCTTGGTGAAGTGTCAACATCTCATAGTTTACCAGTGCCTCTCCCAGATATATTGGGTGCACTTGCCTATGCTTTGATGGTTTTTGTTGAAGATGATGAGCAGAAGGTGTTTGATCCTGTTAAAATTGAGACTACTTTGATAGCTCTGCTCAAACCTAGGGATAGAAAGCTGGTTCAAGACCGGATACTGGAAGTATTGGCAAGTTTATATAGTAATAGCTACCTCTACAGTAGAATCAGCAACTCAGTTGCCAAGAGGGTTTTAATCGGCTTGATAACGATTGCTTCTGCTGAAATCCAAGAGCATTTGATCCCCTGTTTGACAGGGCTATGTTGTGAACATATTACGCTATGGGACGCTTTAGGAAAAAGAGAAGGTGTACAATTGCTAATCTCGTTACTTGGTCTCTCAAGTGAACAACAACAGGAATATGCTGTTTCTCTTCTTGCAATTCTGACAGATGAAATAGACGAGAGCAAGTGGGCCATAACAGCTGCTGGAGGAATACCCCCATTGGTGCAGCTACTGGAGATTGGGTCCACCAAAGCAAGGCAAGATGCTGCTCATGTTCTGTTGAATTTGTGCTGTCACTCTGATGATATACGTGCATGTGTAGAAAGTGCAGGGGCAGTTTCGTCATTATTGTGGCTTTTAAAAAGTGGTGGGTCCAAGGGACAAGAGGCATCAGCTAAAGCACTCAAAAAGTTAATCGGGAAAGCAGACCCCTCTATAATAAACCAGTTGTTGGTTCTTCTTTCAAGTGAGTTTGTTGGGTCAAAATCTCAGGCGATAATGGTTTTAGGTCATGTGCTCGTGATGGCTTCCCACAATGATTTGGTGCGTGATGGGTCCCCAGCAAACAAAGGATTAAGGTCACTCATACAAGTACTGAATTCGTCAGATGAAGAAATGCATGAGCATGCTGCATCGGCCTTGGCAGATCTTTTCAGTACCCGGCCTGATATTTGTGGTAGCCTGGCAACTGATGAGGTTGTGAACCCTTGCATGAAACTTCTGACAAGCAGTGCTCATGGTACGGCAACTCAATCAGCACGAGCACTGGGGGCTTTTTCTCGAGTGACCAATGCTAATTCGAGAAATCCATACCTTGAAAAAGGTGATGTGATACCTCTTATAAGGATGGCCAATGCTGCATCTATGGATTCAGCTGAGACGGCAGTAGCTGCATTGGCGAACCTCCTATCAGACATCAATATAGCTCAAGAGGCACTTGACCAGGATATTATTGATGCTCTAAAAAGTGTACTCAAGGAAGGGAACTCAGAAGGAAAGAGAAGTGCAGCCAGGTGTCTGTACCAGTTACTCAATCACTTCCCTCTTTGCAATGTTTTAACCGACTACAACCAATGCCGCTTTGTGGTGCATTTATTGGTAGATTGGCTCATTGAGGTGGACATGGGTACTGCAACCTGTTTGGATGCCCTAGCTGTGCTTTCTATTATGGTTAGAACTAAGGAGAGTGTCAATTTTGGGAAACCTGTTTGGGCTGCGATTGCTGAGATGCCAGAAGGGCTGTTTATTTTAGTGAAATGTTTGAATTTGGGTTTGCCAAATGCACAAGATAAGGTGATTGAGATTCTCTCAAGGGTTTGTCAGGAGCAAGCTAGTTTGGTTGGTCAGTACTTGGGTGAAACCCCAGGCTGTGTTCTCTCTCTTTCTGGGAGAGTAGTTAACTCACCAAGTTTAGAGGTAAGAATAGGTGGAGCTGGGCTTCTGACATGTGCAATAAGAGAAAAAAGAGACGAGTCTGTTAGAGCACTCTACTCATCAGAATTATCAGAGAGGCTTGTTGGTTCATTGGTGGATATGATGAGGCGTGATTTTAGCGCTGGTTCGCTACAAATTGAGGTATGGAATCCAAAGAGTTATGCTGAAAGGGATGATAATTATGTGGGATCTGACCCTGCTAAGGTTTTGGGAAGCACAGCTGCCAACTGGTTGTTGCTGTATCTTTGTTCAGCTTGTGCAGAGTATAGAGTTTTTGTTATGGAGGCTGGTGGAATAGAGGTCATCTCTGATCAACTTTCAAATTACACTGATCCTCAGGTACTTGTGTTTAGGTTATATGATGTTTATTTATTTTTTATTTTATTTTTTTTTGTCCTGATGGTTCCCTCGGAGTGGTATTTGGCACAACAAACAGTCTGCATTGACTCTTTGCAAGTTTAAATGTATTATGTAATAAATATAATACTCCATTGAAATAATTAGATAAACTACATTGTTTGTTTGTACAAAGGAACAGACAAAAAGGCCACATATTAATATATTTTCAAGGAAAATTCTGCCGTAGACGAGTTTTTTTTTTTTTTTTTAATATGGGCTGAAATCTAGACCATTCATTCAAAAATGATGAACCACTTTGATCGAGTAGGGGCTTGAATGGGCCTTAAAAACACATTCATGGCAGAATTTTCGCTTCATTTAAACTTGTCCACCCATACTTGTACGGGTTTGGCCATTAGCCTAGATCTACCAAAATCTTTTATTCACACAAAATGTTTGTTTTTTAATTACTTGACACATGTTATGAATTTCTTTATTTTTTCCTCCCTTCTCTATAGGTAGAATATGAAGAAATTGATGGGATATGGAAAAGTGCACTTCTATTGTCAGTCTTATTTCAGGATCAAACTGTCATTCGGTCTTCATCATTTGCACGAATGGTACCTTATCTCGTCTCTGTACTCAAATCTGACGAACTAGCTGACCGATTCTTCTCAGCGCAAGTACTCTCCAGTCTTGTACAAAGTGGAGACAAAGGAATCCAGCTCTTGGTTGCAAATTCTGGTGCTATTCCCAGCCTGATAACCCTAATCGGGTACACAGAGTCCAACCTAACAGCCTTGGCTGAAGAATTCATTTTACCGGTTGATCCAAGTTATGCCATAATGAAAATAATATTTGAATTGGAGGAAGTGGTGATAGGTGCAACTGCACGGAAGTCAATACATTTCCTGGTTGACCTTCTGAGGCCAATGGCAGATAGACCTGGTGCACCATTAATCGCACTTGAGCTTCTGACTTGCCTGGCATTAGCCAGTGACATGAACAAAGTCACCATTGCAGAATCAGGTGCCATTGATGCCTTAACCAAGTACCTCTCTCTAAGCCCACAAAACTCAACTGAGACTGCTATAACCAATTTACTAGCAATTTTATATACCAACCCTGAATTACTCCAGCACGAATCTTCTTTAAGCACATTGAACCAGTTGTTAGCGGTTTTAAGGCTTGGGTCGAGAAATTCTCGGCTTGTTGCTGCAAGAGCTTTGAAGGAATTATTTCAATCTGAGAGTTTGAGAGACACTGAAATGGCAAGACAGGCGATCCAACCACTGGTTGACATGCTAACTGCTGGAAATGAAAGGGAACAACAAGCTTCTCTATCGGCACTTATCAAATTGACAGCTGGTAACCTCTCAAAGGCTTCTGCTTTGACTGAGGTAGGAGGGGACCCACTTGACAGCCTCTGTAAGATCCTCTCATTCAGTTCCTCGCTTGAGCTTAAAAAAGATGCGGCACAACTCTGCTGCATTTTGTTTCAGAACCCTTCTGTAAGGGACCGCCCTGCAGCTTTAGAGTGCATACAGCCTTTGACGCAACTTGTCATGTCAGGGTCCGATACAGCCATGGGCCCTGCTGTTAGTGCTCTTGATCTGTTGTTAGAAGACGAAGACAATGCAAACGTGGTTGCTTCAAATGAGTTGGTAGATACTCTGGTTCGGTATATATCGCCAGAAAATTTTGAGCTGGCAGAATCCAGTTTAAGTGCGCTTATAAAATTGGGAAAAGATCGGCCTAATTGTAAGATTGAGATGATAAATTCTGGTGTGATAGATAGTTCACTTGACATGATTCTTGAAGCACCAGCAACTGTTAGTTCATTGATGGTTGAGCTATTTCGTATCTTGACCAACAACAGTGGCATTGCCAGAAGTGCAGCCGCATCACGAATGGTGGAGCCCCTTTTTCTGGTATTACAAAGACCTGATTTCACCGTGTGGGGCCAACACAGTGCCTTGCAGGCTCTCATAAATATTCTCGAAAAACCACAGAGTTTGAAAAATTTGAAGTTGACCCCTAGCCAGGTAATCGAGCCACTAATCATATTTCTCGAATCACCGTCTCCAGCCATTCAACAGCTTGGCACAGAAGTTCTCATGCACCTCCTAGAACAAGAGCATTTCAAGATTGATATTACCACACTTAGTGCAGTGGTCCCACTTGTGCGGTTGGCTGGGATTGGTATCATAAGCTTACAGCAAACAGCTATCAGAGCTCTTGAGAGCATCTCGGTAACCTGCCCAAAGGCTGTTGCTGATGCTGGGGGCATTTTTGAACTTTCAAAGGTCATTGTGCAAGATGATCCATTGCCTAGCCAAGAGTTGTGGGAGTCAGCTGCTTTGGTGCTGTCTAATGTTTTAAGGTCTAGTACTGACCACTATGTGAAAATTTCCATGTTGGTCCTTGTCAGACTGCTAAATTCTAGTGTAGAAACTACAGTTACTGTGGCTCTCAGTGCTTTGTTAGTTCAACAGAAGAATAGTACCAGCAGTGCCGTATCAATAGCGGAGGCTGGAGCTGTAGAAGCACTTTTGGAGCTGTTAAAGTTGCACCAGTGTGAAGAAGCTGCTGCTAGGTTGCTAGAGGCATTATTTAACAATGTCCGAGTGCGTGAAAAGAAGATTGCCAAGTATGCAATTGAGCCACTTGCTCAATATCTGCTCGATCCGCAAACCAGATGCCAACCAGCAAAGCTCCTGGTGACCCTTTCCTTAGGTGACCTTTTCCAGCATGAAGCCCTATCCAGATCAAGGGACTCGGTCTCGGCCTGTCGTGCATTGGTAAGTGTGCTGGAGGACCAACCAAATGAGGACATAACAATTGTGGCAATCTGCGCATTACAGAGCCTGGTGATGAATAGCAGAACAAACCGGCGGGCAGTGGCTGAGTCAGGTGGGATTCTGATTGTGCAGGAGCTGTTGTTGCACCCGAGTGCTGAGGTGGCAGCTCAGGCTGCATCACTGATCAAGTATCTATTCTCAAACCATACACTTCAGGAGTATGTTTCCAACGAGCTTATCAGGTCACTTACTGGTAAGTGGCTAAAATCTTTTGTGGGTTTATTTTTGCATATACCGTTGACAATTTGGTATTTTCTTTGGTAATGTTTCTTTGCTTATCCCAATAACCTCAGGTGCCAAGTAATTCATGTTGTTTTTTTCTTTTTTTTTTTAAAAAAAAACAAGAAAAGAAAAACAAGTAGTAAAAGAAAGCTTAGATGAACAATATTCACAATGAATATTGAGGAATTGCTTAGGTTCTTGTCTGTTTTTTTTCCTGGTTAGTGAGCTCCACACTATGAATTCTAAAATTTTTATTCATTTTGTAACATTTAATTCATTAGCAACAAAACAACTTTTAAGTCATGATATGTCCTTTTGTATTTTGCATGAAAAAAGAACTCTTTTCTTATTCAATTATGTTTTTTTTTTCTTTTTACATGTGAAGAATTTTTGCATGAAAAAAGAACTCTTTTCTTATTCAATTATGTTTTTTTTTTCTTTTTACATGTGAAGAATAGACACATTTATAAGGTCTCACAGCTGAGAGAAAGGTGATGATCATGAAACAATTGGTACAGAGTTTTAGTGTGGGATTGATACCGTCTTATGGTCCCTAATAACTGTCCCCAGGACATACAATTTAATCTAAAAGGGGAACTATCTTTTTATTTACAACTCTATATTTCTCCAGCTGCTCTAGAGAAAGAGCTTCTTTCAACATCAACAATCAATGAAGAGGTGCTTCGAACAATTTACACAATATTTTCCAACTTCAAAAAGCTGCGGATGTCAGAGGCGGCCACGCTTTGCATCCCCCACCTGGTTGCTGCACTGAACTCTGGATCTGAACCAGCCCAAGAAGCCGTGCTTGACACTCTCTGCCTCTTAAAGGATTCCTGGCCTCAGACTGGTGAAGATATTGCCAAAGCACAAGCATTAATTGCTGCTGAGGCGATACCAGTTCTCCAATTGTTGATCAAGAATTGTCCTCCAAGTTTCCATGAGAGAGTTGATAGTCTATTGCATTGCTTACCAGGATGTCTTACCGTGACTGTCAAAAGAGGGAATAATTTAAAACAGACAATGACGAGCACAAATGCTTTTTGTTGCTTAAAGATCGGAATGGGTCCCCCTAAGGAGACGAGGGTAGGTCTTTTGAAATGATAGTTTTTTTTTTTCTTTCCTAATTTCATGAGGCACTATTTCAGTGGTCTGTTATTAATACCAGACTGCAGATCGTTAATGTGGTACACCAAATCCGGGAAAGAGCATACAGTACGGTTGTTGATTAACTTTTATATAATTTGACCATGTTTGATAAATTATACAAACTTGGGCCCAATACTGTGATTTACTTGGCTTGTTTCTTGCGTACTTCTCAGTGTTTTTTTCCCTTTTTTAAATTTAGAGCACAACTTTGGTTTCTAGTCATTGATATGAAAATTGAGGGATTTAATTTCTGAGGATGTAATCCGTAAGGTATAGTTGCAGAATAATATCTTAAAGATTCATGGTGTTGATTAGTATTATATATTGCTTATATATAATATATTTAGGTGGTGAACCACTGTTCAAATCCTGAATGGAAGGAGGCCTTCACTTGGGCATTTGATGTACCCCCAAAAGGACAGAAGCTTTACATTATTTGCAAGAGCAAGAGTACTTTTGGAAAGGTTTGTTTTCACTATGCTTAAACTTCCCAGATTCTTGTTATGACTAATTTTTCGCTATTTAAAATTTAATTTTTTGCCACCACATTAAAATCACCAAATTATCTGATGCCCTTTCCCTGGTGTGTGCATTTTCTTTGTTACAGTGTTCTTATTTGGCTCAAGGGATTATTAAACCTCCCTTTCATAAGATAGACTAGTATGACCTGAAGGAAGTTTTGGTCATTGCTATTTTTCTTTCTCATTGTTGTCTCTCATATCATTTTTGATGGTTTTGGCTATTTATCATAACTCTCACCTGGATAAATTCTCTTCCTTGCAGTCCACACTGGGAAGGGTAACTATCCAAATAGACAAAGTTTTGACCGAAGGGATATATAGCGGTCAGTTCAGCCTTAGTCATGATGGTGGCAAGGATAGCTCACGAACACTTGAGATTGAGATCGTGTGGTCGAATAGAACATCTGGGAGTGCAATTGAGTAAAATTAACTTAAATCAATCTGAAACATGTCAAGACAGACAAGGTGAGTGAGTTTTGGTTTCTTACTCTCTTCTTGTTGAAAGAATGTTGAATATCGTCCTTTTTGTACAGGAGCTTAGAGAATTGGGTGGGTTGTGTGCGTGTAGTTAAATTGAAAAATAGTATTTAATGTGTTGAGTTGTAGCAGTGCCATCAGTGGAGTGGTGGTGCTGACTGTGCCGCTCTTCTTTTGTGGAGTGAAAGAGGGGTTGCACCGTTGATATTAGTATGAAAGAAAGACAAATAGCAGCATTTCTTTTAAACATTTCAGATAGTTAAAAGTCAATTTTCTCTCAAACCTAGTATCAGAATTATTCAAAGCTAAAAAGAGAAGAAAGAAGGCTTGTGCCGGGTTATTCCTCGAAACAACAAGTCAGTGTTTTAAGGTGACATTATAATTAGCATACAATGGATTTATTATAATAATTATAATGTTGCATAATAATAATTAATGTGACATTATTAAAGTTTGAAATAGGAAAAAATAAGTGCCGAATTATTTTTGTTTATTTTTCGAGAAATAATGTGCCGGATTGAAAAACCAGGAAGAAAGTGTTGCGCAAAGCGCAATGCCACTGCCCAGTGCCCACTGTGCAAGGGGATAAATCTTATTCGGCCAAGATGATGTGGCCTTCCGTGTTTCTTGTAGAATTGTACTTTCAAGAGAAAGCCAGCCACTCCCTCCCAATTACATGTAGCGACTACAATTTTTTCATTGCAAATTGCTAGCAGACCCAATATGATACGCAACGCTCTTGCGCATGCCGTAGAAGATCGAAAACACTTTGGATTGGGAGCCTACATCTACTCATCATCTACAGTGCCACATTTTAGATTAGGAGCTTCACAAATCCCACGTTTATTAATACTAAACCAATGTTGAACCGTAAATACTGTTGAATGCACAAAACTGGATAGCCAGGAAAAAAATGATTGTTATTTGATCCAAAAATTAAACTAATTGATTTTCTCTCTATTTAGTATTTAACAAAAGTAAGAAAAAAATATATATATAAAATTTTGTTTTCGATGAGATTTGAAAGAAAGATCAATATAATTAATCTGAAACAAAACCCAATCTAAAATTATGTGGAATTCTCCTGCAAACCAAATTCATCATTACATGTTTAACAACCTTTATTTTTTAAAAGACGACGTCCCAAATAAATAAATAAATAAATAAATAAAGAGATTTAAAGAGAAAAAGTCCAATGCATATCTAAGATCTTAATTATGAACCAACCGAACATATAATTAAACAAAAAGCAGACATATCCAAAAATCAAACCAAAAAAAAATGACAATCATACACATTCTAATAGCTAGTCGTACGTGGAAAAATTCAAGAATCTGAACCACGAATTGCATCCTGCAGTCATAATAAATCATTTTACTCATTCGAGAGAGTAGCCACCCCATGTCCCCATGATTTTTACAATGTAATAAAAGAAATCTAAATTAAAGCGGAGGGATAGAATATGGTCCATACAAAATCGCATTGGCAATTATATGGTTTGCTGCTTCCGTTAAGTGAGTACCGTCCCAAGAAATATATCTCGTCGGATTTGGACAAGATTGTGATCCTTTAGTTCCACACTGCATATTCAATGAGAAATTATATGGTCGACCTGGTGCCCCGCAACATGGAAATGTAGGAGCAGGGAAATCTGCATTTTTTGTTAGCAAAGTTTAATTGATTTATTAAATGATAAATTGTGAATTAAATATTCTCAACTTGTAACGTGTGTTAAAAAGCACAGAAAAGATGTTCATAATTCTTTGTCTCTGTTTAATTTCCTTCAGCCTTGCAAAACGATAAATAGTCTGCATTGTTGAAATGGCGTGTACTCTTAGCTGGAACAAATATATAAACATCCTATGTATGAGCTACATTCCAAAATATTAGCAAGAATAATAAATATAGTATATCAAATATCCTACTTAAATAATGCCAAACAACAATACGTCTTTTTCTTTACTGATAAGATGCCCATAATACGCCTCGTTCTTTTCTGACTATACTTAAATAATGCCAAACAATACGTCTTTTCAAAGTATACAATAATCTAATAAACTATATCAAGTATGATGTAACCAAACTAATATTCCGTGTTTAAAACTGTTCATTTTCTTGTGCCTCTTTTTTATTAAATAATATTTGCAAACTACAAAAATGGCAATCAGTTTACATAGTGTGCCCAATTATATTGACTCAGCGACATTTTCTGAATTAATGGTTTTTACTAGCTCTCACGAAGTTGCTTTAACTTTTACATAGGTGCGTTTGGCATGCACGAAGTTGCTTTAACTTTTAAGTTAGTAAACTAATTTGTTAACTTACAATTATCTAAATGTAATAATTTAATCCTTGATAACTGGCCTCAAAAAAAAAAAAAGAAAAGACCCTCAAAATCCTTGATGCCACTAATTTATGTTGTTGCCAACACCCACCCCCCCCCCCCCCCCTCCAAAAGCTAGAAAGTTAATGTGTAATGATCTTAGGGTATAAAAAATCTTCATTATTACTAACTTTCATAATAGATTTAACCAAAAAAATTATTCGAATCTGGTTCGATCCGACTGATCTGATTTAAGATGTGTCAAAAGATTTAGATTCGGACCCAACCCATTCAGGTACGTAGATGCAGATCAAAAAACAGGTCAGGTCTGTCAAGTCAACCCATAGTAGTTAGGCCGAAATTGACAATGACATGTACTTATTTGTAAATATGTATGCATTGATTTTGCCTGGCAGTCTGGCACTAACAATTTTCCCCAGAAAATGGCTTACCAAGTACTTTCGCATTTAAAAACAACTGCAACTGTGCCCCAAAATAATCAGCATATATAATTTTTGCATAGGGATGAAATCGCCTCTGCTTGGCCAACTCTTCCATTAGCATAGCGTTATGGTATGCCGAGAACTCATTAAAGCTTTTAAGGCAACCGGTATGATCATAGTCTTCCGTGTTATTACTTTGAAATTGCGTCAAGAACCAAGGCGCACAACCAATTGCATAGTTCCCAGGCACAACCAGAGTTTTAGCTCCAAGGTTTATCAAATCCTGTCATGTGGAAAGACAAATATTAGATTCGGTTATGTCATTTAATTTCTTAGTTAGCACCACCAGAGTTACGCTCACCATTTCTAATTAGGCTTTCGAAAGGCTTAATAATATGGAAATAAAAATGTGTAATTAAGAAGCATATATTAGTTTCTTTTAATTCAGATATGAGAAGTTTGGAGCTTCAGTTCCAGTTTTCCATCTTACATCTACAGAACGGAGCAATGTTATTTTTCTTTTCTTACAATATTCCATAGAACCTATCTTTTTCTTATTAGTTAATCAATGCTCATAAATGGAGTTACATTGACACATGGGAAGTGCAAAATAAAAAGACATGCTAAAAAGATGATAATCTAAACATAGGTCATTAATGGAGTTACATTGACAGAAGAACCGATGACAGCTACCACATGTGGAACCCAAGATTTCATTTCTTCAAGGGACTTGTTGGAAACTAGACCACCAATATAGTCAATTCCTCCAAATTCTCCCACAATGAAAAGTGAGCTAGTCATGACGGCACTTACATCTGCCAAATAGTCAATATATATTAGGCAAAATTTCAAATATAACACTCTTGATAACATCAATATATCTTATATATATGTATATATTCCAGACTAACATGATGAAATATATCAAATATATAAATATCCACGGAACCAGAAAAAAATTCCACAATCCCTCCTAATTAAACTAGTATATTATACAAAAGTTGTATTGCTAAGAAAAGCCTATTTTCTCGTTACTATTGAGATAGTTCTTTTTTTGACTCACAGAAAATCTTCCAGAAATTGTCCCACAGACTATAGATCTTCCTCATAGATTTTCTCGTTACTTTGTTAGTACGTTGAGAAATGGAAGTAAATTATTGGCATGTACTTTACTGCAGTATGATGCGGAAATATCATTGATGAATCCAAAAAAATCAAGGTTTTCAAATGCGATTTATGCGGTTTGATGGTTGGGTGGTGATTTAGCGTTTATCAGTGATAAAACGGTAAAAAAACGGTTTATGCGGTGATAAATAATATCATATGCAATGAGAACACATATATAGAACTTTCCATTAACTGCATGCTGATGTCGTTGGAAGTATATTCTTACTAGATCTTTGAGAGATGATCGGAAGAAGATCCTTGAAGGACTGCACCTGAATACCCAGTGAGTGGTCGACTGCTGGATGATCCAATCCAGTGACTTCCTTATAGGCTGAATTGTTAAGAACCAGTGAACCCGCCACAGCAAAGTTTGCGCCGTGTTGGAAATAATTCCGTGTTTTACCCTTCATAGATGGTCGTGGAAGGGGTAACCCATACGCTTGAGCTGAATGGAGCATATGTATTATCAGATAATAATTCTGGTGCTGGTTCATAATATTTATTTTTAGATACATTGTTTAGCAGGTTATCTTAATTAAAATGTTTTGGCAAAGAATTTAATTTTAACTTAATTAAGTGTGATCTCTGATCCGATCTTGGTAAAATACATTTATTCATTAAAACAATATATAATTGAGATATACCAATGAAGTCGACAATCAGTCTGCCATCGCACCATCGACCATTTGGTCTATGAAAGAATGTCTCCCCATAAGGTCGTAAGCGACAGTTTCCACCCTGCAAGTGGCAATAGTTTCCAGCATCAGTCATAGAATCACCGAAGCTGAAAACACGGTCGAAGCAACAGAGTGAATGGACGGTGCCTGTGCTAATCAGGAGGATGATAAATAATAAAAATGGAATAGAGGGAGAATGCTTTGAAAAATTCATGAGCAAATCGATTGAAATGAAGCAATTTTTTCAGGAAAAATTCCGCCAAGTTTTTAAATTCTCCGATATATATAAATAATTGATCTTTCACTGCTAATTTATAGCTATACTGTGCAAGAAACATATATATCACCTCCTTTTTATAGCAGAAAAACGTTCTTGTCCTTCTTGCAACTTTCTTTTTCTATTGTTGTGCCTTCGACCGATTACTTCTAGACCTTATCCTCCTTGCTACTTTAATTTTCTGTTGTTGTCCCACTAAAGCAATTATTTGTCTGCGTCCTTTCTAATAATTTTGATATAATCAGTTCTTTATTTAGTGTATTTCCAATCGTCAGTACAACTTGTAATGGATTTAAGGATGGCATAATTAAGTTAGGCCAAAGTATCCATCATAATCGTTACACATATGTACATCCACATCAATTAAAAAAAAATGCTTCATATGAATACGCAGCACAGGGACCTTAGATTTCCGTGATTGAACTAAAGATTTTGGGGAATGGTATTATAAGTTTAATTTTATTAATAATTCTATTAAGAACAAGCTCTTAGTCTAGTGGCAAAGAGCAATACATCTTGAGTAAAAGGTTGCAGATTCGAAATCCGACTGGGAGAATTTCATAGACATTTTATTTAAAAATAAGTTGGGTGATTTAGACCACCAATTTATCTTAAAAAATTATATATAGGTGAAATTTAAAGATAATAAATTCAAACAGTTGAAATTGATGCCTTAAATATATATATCTTTTGGATTTGTTGTTAAAAAAGGCCAAAAACTATTAAAAAAATAAATACATTAATAAACTAATTTGTAAAAATATTAGTCTTTTACGAAGAGCTTGAAAATTAACATTTTAGAGGTTACAGCTTGATAATAAAGTAGATCAAAAATTAAAATTGAATGTAATTTTCAGTTCTTCATAATATTAATATTTAATGGCTTAATTTTTAAGTAATTAATCCAATGAACTTCTTGATAAGTTTGTTCCCTGAGAAATGCAGTTTATCTATCTTTCAAGCATGGTAATTAAAAGACAACAACTATCGATCATTAATCTGTTATAATTAATATGATTATTTATAATTAATGTGGCAAATAATATGAACTAAGTTTATTTATTAATTTTAATTAAAGGGTGTATTGATTTTGATAGAAAATCAATGGACCAGATTCATTCATTTTTTGATCTCTTTAATAGCCTTAGTCTTATATACTTAATTCTGTCATTAAAAATGCATCCTTTCACTAAATATTCTGCCATTAAGAAAAGTGATATAATGAGTAAAAACGTCCTAAAAAATAAAAAAACTATCATTTTGGACTAAGGAATATTAAAGAAGGTCAGAAATTTTCACCTAACGCCATGTCTGCCTTTCAAAACTATAAGTTTCTATTATGATTTTTTATTTTATATAAAATAAATGATTTTGGACTATTAATTATTAGATATTATGATGAAGTAATCTTTTTAACGTCTAACATAATCGTCCTCTCCGATAGTTTTCATTAATATTTGCGAGGATATTTTTTAAGATGATTTTTCTTTAATTTATTTTTTAGAATACAAGGTATAAGCTTGGTGACTCACTTCCATTGAAGTGTATGTGTCATGTGTATGAAGTATCATAGAATATTAGAATGTTTTACGACCAAAAAATTTAAATAAAGAGTACGCGCGCAAGATATATAATTAATATAAACTATTTCCTGATAATCACTCTCGTCACAATACCATCCTATCGATCGATCTGTCGAGCATTACTTCCAGATAGATGCCTTTCGATTTGGATGCATTAAGATGGCAGGACGAAACGAATTAGAAGAACTGGAAACTGGGTCTACGTACCATATAATGTCAAATTAATGCTTTTTAATTGGACCCCACTACCCGGTACCCAAAGGTTTAAATAGCGGATAGCGGATTCGTAGCGGACATGCTAATATCATAGCGGATAGCGGATAGCGGGTATTTAGCGGCCGCTATCGGACTATAGCGGATTTGCACACACAAGTGTATTTTGAAGGTCTAGTTTAGTCTTAAATAAAAAATAAAAATAATTTCAAGCAACTAATTAACACTAATTAAAATTATATTTATTTTCTATGCATATTTGACCATTAAATTTTAAGAATTTGAAAATGTTCAAAACATAAAAATTGTGGCCAATTTTGTAAACTTTCCATAGAACTTTGAATCATGTCAATCGGAGTTCGTATGCGAAAGTTATTTCCAAAATACTACTGCTATATCAGCAAATTATAAACTGCACCGCTATTTCCGCTATTATACCGCTATATTACCCGCTATTTTCCGCTATTTCACCGCTATACCCCGCTATTTCCCGCTATAGGTCGCGCTATCGGACAGGCCGCTAAATCTGTAGCGTTGTAGCGGTGTACCAAATAGCACCGCTATAGCGCCGCTATTGCGGCCGCTACGGCCGCTATTTAAACCATTGCCGGTACCCCACCCATTTGAATTGACCAGTGTGAAATGTGAAAAGTTATTAAATTAAACTATAATAAACGGACCAGGGCCCAGGGGTAAGACTTGTGCATAGAGCTGTCAACGTCACAGAAAATCACGTTATTGCGTGACGTTAAACCGAAACGAAACGAAATTTCATTTCGTTCATGATACGGAACGGTAACAGTTTGAGGCAGAGTTATATATACGATAACAGAACAATAAACGGAATGGACTGTTTCGTTTGTGTTATTTCGTTTCGCCGTATAGTATTCTACGGATATAGAATAATAAAAATAGTAGAGAGAGAGGGGCGGAGGAAACGAGGAGTCTCTGTACAAACTGTACTAGAGACTGAAAAGCCATCTTTCTCCTTTTTTTTTCCCCTCTCTCGCAAGCTTCCTCTGGAGCGCTTCCTCTTACATACATCTTCTCCGCCTCTTTCTCTCTTTTTTTGATGAAAAGCCAGTAGGCATCTCCGCCTCTCTCTTCGAATTAAAGAAGAGATAAACTGACGAGTCAGATCTGTTCGTTGTTATTTCTCAAACCTTAGACAAGTTCGGTAGCCTGGTAGGTCTTCTTTCCCTTTTTTCCGCCGGCGCCGCCTCTTCGAATTTCTGATAACTCACCACTTTTGGTACCTCCTACAAAGTGCTGCCCCGATTCCTCTAGTAATACACTTCTCTTACTCTATTTTCCAATACTATGGTCTTGATTTTGCAACAATCCGTGGCTTATTTTCAGAAATTCTATGTGCTTGAGGAAGGATTTAGTAGGCTTAAGAGGCTGAGAAAAGATTATTGCTTTGGCTGGATAAAAAGGAAGAGAGGCAGAGAACTGGGTTGAAGAAGGATCTAGTAAGCTTAAGGTAATTTGACCATTAAATTTTAAGAATTTGAAAATGTTCAAAACATAAAAATTGTGGCCAATTTTGTAAACTTTCCATAGAACTTTGGATCACGTCAATCGAAATTCGTATGCAAAAGTTATGCCCAAAATACTACTGCTATATCAGCAAATTATAAACTGCACCGCTATTTCCGCTATTATACCGCTATATCACCCGCTATTTCACCGCTATACCCCGCTATTGTCCGCTATAGGTCGCGCTATCGGACGGGCCGCTAAATCTGTAGCGTTGTAGCGGTGTACTAAATAGCACCGCTATAGCGCCGCTATTGCGGCCGCTACGGCCGCTATTTAAACCTTTGGCTGATATTGGTATTTTGAATTTTTGATAACTGAGAAGGGAGTTGAGAAATGGGTTGGAGGTGTAGATTGGGATTGAAGTTTCATTTGTAATTTTGTATGTTTTTGGAGTAATTCAGCTGATGGTTTGTTTGTTTTCTGTTTCTGATAATTGATAATGTTGTGTGTTTTTTTGTTGTATCATTACCTCATTGGATGAGGCGTGATTATGTGATTTATTTTGACAATCTGTGATGTTTTATTTTTGTGTTTTTTGTAAATTTAGCGCAATTCATTGCTTAGTTCCTCTTGAAAAAAATGTATATACGATTATAACGTTTAACCGTTATTCTGTTTAAAATAAACGAAACGATTAGCGATATTAAATTCTCTGTCGTTGGATTAACGAAGTGATTAATAGCAAACACATATCTGACGTTGCTATAGACAAATCGATAACGGCAGATGTCATTGCTGTATCCGTCAGCCACGTTTGACAGCTCTACTTGTGTAGTTGCATGTAAGCCGAAATTTGGATGTTTTCTCTGCTCGACTTCTAACTAGGGACGAAAACGAATCGGACAGTGGTCCATTTTTTTTTTACAGATACGGTAGGAATACTGATACGATTTGAATATTATCAGATACGGAAATGAATACGAATATATTTTGTCAGATTCGGATCACATTTCGATTGATTTTTTATTTATTCATTTCTTTAGAACTTTTTATAAATTTCACAATTAATATAAAAGTTTGTTGCATTTGAGAGTAGCCGAAACAGAAGAAAACATTCGTATCATGCAGTAAATTATATTATGTCAATATAAATTACACCCTAATTAGGTAAACAGTTCTCAGACTTTATTCATTCAATCAATCAAATCCAAAATTGCATCGGAATACTATATAATATGTATAAATTAAATTATTTTTTACATTATTAATCATTATTTGTAATCTCTATAATTATATTATACCATATAATCTGTAATAACCATTAAATACTTTTTTAAAAATCCGTTTAACCAATTAAAAATCCGTATAAGTATCCGTATCCACTCCAATATTTGTTCCTACTTCCGCATCCATTTAAAAAATATCTGTATCGAAACGGATAAAATCCGATCAGTTTCCACCCTACTTCTAAATATTTTAGTTTTTTTTTTACAAAAGAGAGAGATTTTTGCCATTCAATTTTTTAAAATTTTAAAGATGCATGCGGAATTTGAATCTTTGATCTATTAAAAATCAGTCTAATATTCTTACTACTAAACCACTAAACCACATGTAAATATTTTATTAGTTATTACAATACTAATAATAACTACAATAATTCTGCATTTGCCTGGCCTCTCTCGCTCTCGCTGGGCGACGCCGAACGTGTGTACAAATAAAATAAAATATTTTGTTTTTTATTAATATAAGCTATAAAATTAAGCTAAGATTCCTTGTCTTATTGCTAGAAACCTCGCCCGTGACCACTCTGGGCGTAAGAACATCAACTCGATCGCGTACTATAGAGAGATGATGTTGTCTCCTTAATTTTTTTTTTTTTGCATATGATATATTAATAAATACTACCACGATATATTATTGATTAATTATGTAATATTAAATATTTCTTACTTTAACCTCAATCCTAAAGCAACATACATTTAAATTTAATCTCTTTCATTAATAAACCAAACCACTCAACAAGTTAATATTCATACGGAGACTAAGTTTCACTTAATATGATCTTATAACATATAAGTGGAGTTCAAAAACTCTTAGATTTAGTTCAAAATGACCGATCTAAACCGTCCAATACGATCTCCATATTGAAACTTCCATGCAGACCAAATTGTATATATATATTTTTGGAATTTTTATGTATTTTTTTTCGATTTTTTAAAAACTGCTGTTTTTGAACGGTTCATAACTAATTAGTAGGGCTGTGTACAACGGACGGGTTTCTAATTTGTTATCAAAATTTCAACCCAACTCAATTATACCGGGTTAAAAAATCTCTTTAGTAAACCCACCCATAATCCAACCCAACCTATATAAATTTTCATCTACGGATTTGTACGGGTTTTTACGGATTTCCGAATTAAACGGATTATGACTTATATCATACATAAATAAAATTAAAACTGACAATAACAATATTAATTAAAATAAAATAACAAAAACTTAAGATAAAACATTTATTCAGAAATAAAAGACCGACAATGTTCACTAGCAACATACAAAGTTATGATTAAAGTTTAAAAAACAGAACAATTCATAACGATAAATAAAATTCAAACTAAAAGTTCAGCTCTTTAAATCTCTAAGTTTCCAATCTTCATTTTTAACTTTTTTCTCTGCGATATTAAAAAAAATATTAGCAAAAAATAATAAATTTATCTCTGCAGTATAGGGAACTTTATGCTAAGATGAGATTCATCAGTTATTAAAAAATCGAAGCTTCCAGATATGTACAATTGCTCCCGAAGTGCCTTTGTAAGTTCTAATAGAATTGTGTGCATATCTGTTGTTATTTATAATTTTTAAGAGTAAAATTAACAAAATCTGCTTTCAAAATACATAAATAAACCAAGCAACCTCTCTTTTCATTTTTTTTTTTTTGGACAATCTAGGTAGTGGCTCTCTCTTTTCATTTAGTTGATCCCTGAGAATACAAAACTTCGATCAAAAGCTGATTTTAAAAGCAGATTTGGTTGCTAATGTGAGCTAAATTTTCATTGTGAGATTGTCTCATATTTTAATCAAGTAGCCATAATTTATTATTATTATTTATTAAGAATGTATATTTTTTGTTTTTTTATTAAGAATAAATAATCATACTATAATGCTAATTCATATATAATGGAATGGTGATAATTACGACAATTAACATTAACATTTAAAATACTTGCAATTGAATTAAAATTATATATGTATTGTTGATTAAAAACCAAAACGTTCATTAACCATACACCAATAACAATTATCGAATCCTTAATTAGTTTTTGTAAATTTAATTCATTTGCTAATTATGTGAATATAAAACTCATGAGATCCATAAAGAAAATTTAATGGCCACTCTCCTCTCCGAGTCCTCGTCCAACACATCAGACAAATTTCCTTTTTCTACTTTTGCCTCCGATTTTCGTAAGAGATTTGTACATAATTCTCCGTGCATCATAAGAAAATAGATTGTTTGTACCAAATACATGGTAAGATATACAAAATTGATCACATGAGATCATTCGACCTTGTGCAACATGTAAGTGGGACTGTTAGAATTCTGCATCAGCGGTTTCGTATAGACTTTAATATTACGGTTTTTAGCGGGTCTAGCGGGTCTAGCGCGGGTTTAAGGTCCGGTCCAGGCCGGTCCACGGGTTTAGACGGGACGGGTTTAGGACGGGTTTATACTAGAACGGCGGTCTAAACTCGTGATAAACCCGATCCGGACCACACCCATCGATCCATCACGGTCCAACCACGGTCCGGGCCGGTCCGGGAAAAGGGCCAGGTTTATTCCGGGTCGGGTCTGACCCGCCGGGTAAGTGGCAAACACTATCCAAATCTAACTAAATTGAGATTTGGAAGTTACTTAAAAGGGATACTGTGTTTTTATTTTATATTAATGGGGTTATATTGAATCAAAAGATTCATTTTAAAGTACAAATGTGAAGAAATAAAAATACTTAAGTGATAGCTAGCGTATGATATTCCAATAACCACATCATATAACTTTAATATTAATGGAATTTCATACATAGGTTTGCATATATTAGAACTGCACATCATATAACTTTAATACTAATGGAATTTCATACATAGGTTTGCATATATTAGAACTGCACATCATATAACTTTTATATTAATGGAATTTCATACATAGGTTTGCATATATTAGAACTGCATATTAATTTGGCATTAGCTGCCATTATTTTAAGTACACAAAGTGACACACATACATATCCATAATGAGGAAAATATCTTTTACATAGTACAAAGCATGGGCTTGTTCCTTATATAGGCCATCCAATCTTGATAATTTCACCGATTCGACATTAAGATGCCACTGCAAGTAGTGGAGGTATAGCGAATGGTCCATACAAAATTCCATTTGCAATGGCATGGTTTGAAGCCTCTGTTAAGTGAGAGCCGTCCCATGAAACATAGTTCTCTGGATTAGGACATGATTGCGATCCCTGAGCCCCACAAGAGATGGTGGTGGAGAAATTGTATGGCCCTGGACCCCCGCAACATGCATACAGAGGAGCTGGAAAATCTGCATTATTCCACCAAAATTTTATTCATTAATTAGCATGAGAACTTTAATCCACAACACATTTAAAGATAACATATATATACACAAGAACCAGTTCTTAATCTAGTGACAAAGAGCAATACACCTTAAATGAAAGGTCGCAGATTCGAAATCTGGCTTGGAGGTCTTTCGTAGTCAATTCCATGTGTAGTTGCATTTAACCTTAGCCAATTACATTTTTGCATATAGAATATTTTGGCATACAGAAGGAAATATATATTGTTTTTAATCCTACAAGGGATAAATTAATTAGTTATATCTGTATGCATGCGTATATTGAAAATATGATGGTCTTATCTTACCGAGCTTATTCAGATACAATTGTGACTGTGCTCCATAATAATCAGCATATATAATTTTTGTTAGGGGGTGAAGCAGCCTCAGTTTGACCAACTCCTTCATCAGCATAGTATTGTGATAAACGGAGAACTCGTTTAGGCTCTTAAGGCAACCAGTTAGGGTGTCGTAGTCTGCAGTGTTATTGCTCCGAAATAGGGTCATGTACGAAGGAGCACATCCTATTGCATAGTTGCCCGGTACTATCAACGTTGTAGCACCAAGATTAATGAGATCCTGTATCAAATGAAACGTTTTTCATAAAAAAGGATTGGAAGAAATCAAGATAAAACTTATCTTCTAGGTCCATTCATTGATTTAAAAACCACAGTTAAGATTTTCATTATTTAAATGGACCATGCATTAATGTTGGAACGATATATTAATGCACATGCATATAGCATAATTAGCCTTTATCAAATCATTTATATAGATCAAGTAGTTAGAAACTTTTCAAACCATTTTAATATTCTAGTCGATTGATTAATTGACAACTAAATAATTTTCACATTTTGCGAAATTTTACTCATAGTCAATCGAACACTTAAAAACGTACGTTTTCGAACAGTGCTAGATCTTTAATTTCAACAAATAAGATAGGTAGCAAGGCGTGTATCTTAAACATTATGAACACTAAAAGTTATCCTTTTCTAAAATATATATACCTATGGGGTACATTTGGCATGCATGAAATTAGTGATCTAACTTCTGGATTAATAAACAATTTGTTAATATACAATTGTCCAAAAATACTTTAATTCTGTGGTGTTGCCAGACGCTCCCTGCTGGTACATTGTATAAATTAAAGCACCCCATGTTCATTTTATCTTATAATTGTATTTGGAAAATGCTAAACATAGGAGAAAAGGAAATAATGTTTTAGATTCAACATGGCACGTAGCAAAAAAAAATATGTTGGCATTTTATATATTATTATTATTATTATTTATATTTATATTTAACTTTACAAATGAGCCTTCTCGTGTTGTAAACATTTTTGTAGAAATGAGAAACTGTCCGTTTTTAGATCTATATGGCTGCCATATATATTTATATATTTTTCTAACTGGAGCATACAAAATTATAGATGATTTTTACTTCTCATTAAATTTCAAAATTTTATGTAATGCAATTATCCAAACAGAATTTTATTATTTATATAATGCAATAATCCAAAGATGTTAAAACTGCACAGCGACGAGAAAGACAATACATTGACAGCAGAATTGATGGCAGCTACTATATATGGAACCCACGATTTCATTTGATCGATCGTTTTCTGGCCGCCAAAACCAAAAACGTACTCAGCGCCTCCAATTTCTCCCACAACGAAGAGAGAGCTACTCATGACAGCGTTGACACCTGCTAGGTAGTAAACATATATATGATCACAATTCACAAGAAACTATTTTTCACCTGATAGAGAGATTTTAGGGATAATTAATGTCCTATCTAGAATTCTAAATAGTCATTATCTATCTTTATACTTAGATATATTTTGACTAAACTCTAACATAAACGAATTATTGGAGGTTTTGGCGGCCAGAAATTAATATAACGGATTATATAATCAAAGTACATATAATCAAACTAATAGTACTATATTCAGTGTTAAAATTAATATAATCGGATTATATATATGCTTACTAGATCCCTGGGAGATGATAGGCAGGAGATCCTTAAAAGACTGAAGCTGAACGCCCAAAGAGTGATCATCCAGGCCTGGAGGGTCCATTCCAGTGACTCTTTTATAGGCTGAATTGTTAAGAGCTCGCGCCGCTGCCACAGCGAAGTTTGCACCATGCTTGAAGTAGTCCGCTGTATTACCCCCCATGGACGGTGGCATGGTAGGCAACCCATATGCTTGAGCTGCTTGCAGGTTGGAACAAATCAGCATATGTTTTGTTATGCCGTTGGTCATTAATTATGTATTTTAAGATATATATATTTATATATAGAGAAAGCCTTCAATCAAAGCGCTTTGACCGGAGTTCCAGTTAAACCCCGTCAGATCTCAATTTTGAAAGTTCAAACGACCGATCCGAGCCGTCAAATATGATCTCCATATTGAAATCCCCTTGCCGACCAAAATTTCATTTTTTTGAATTTTTTAAGTATTTTTTTCGGATTTTCAAAAACAGCAATTTTTGTAGGGTTCAGAACAAATTAGATTAACGATTTTTGAAAATCCGAAAAAAATACTTAAAAAATTCAAAAAAATGAAAATTTTGGTCGGCAAGGAGATTTCAATATGGAGATCATATTTGACGGTTCGGATCGGTCGTTTGAACTTTCAAAATTGAGAACCGACGGGGTTTAACTGAGACTCTGGTCAAAGCGCTTTGATTGAATCCATTCTCTTTATATATATATTTATTGTTCGTTGGTCATAAATTAATTTAAACACTTGGATGCTAATTAAGCCTTAAATTAAAAAAAGAAGGAAAATGTTAAATTGCAACAAATTATATATATAATTATATATCATTCACATACCAATACTAATTAACTCACGTGTTTTGATTGAAGAAAACATATATGTTTTCATATATTATGATATCAGAATGACACATACCAATGAAGTCAACAACCATTCTGCCGTCGCACCACCGGCCACTTGGCTGATGGAAGTATGTCTCCCCAAACGGAGGTGGAAGACAATTTCCACCTATCAAGCGGCAAGCATTTCCGGTATCAGTCATTGAGTCCCCGAAGCTAAAAACACGCTCGAAGCAACAAAGCGATTGGACGCTGTCTGTGCAAATCAGCAGCACAACAAACAGTGAAAACAGAACAGCAGAATTATCCATTGGGAGATCCCTTTTTTCTCTGTTTCTTATTTCTACGATTGGAGATATTGAAATGGAACTTTTGTACGTGAAAAGAAAATAAAATATGTTAACCAAAAATTAAGATATATGATTGTAAGGTCAGAGCTGTATCAATTTCATTTCTCGAAGTGCTTTTTTTTTTTTGTGTTCCAACACCCTTAGAAACGTCTCCTTATATAGCAGAATAACGTTCTTCACAATTATTTGTGTTTTTTTTTTATTTCGCTTCCGTTTTAAGACATTTCTTTGTTTATATTTTTTTTCTCTTTGGAAACGATCGATTGGCAATATCCTTTTTGTCCTGCTTGCAACATTCTTTTTCTATAGATTCGCCTATACGCCAATCATGTACAATTCGTCATGAATAACTTCATGTGTGAATTTGGAATTATTAAGATGATTGGACGCATCAAAAGAGCTGGAAATTGGTCTACTCACATCAAATGTTTTGGTCCCGTTTCAATATGGCCCAGTGAAAAATTTTAAAAAGGAAAATACTTCCTAGTTCCTCCTAATAAGCCAGGAGGGTTACGTGCAAGCTGAATTTTGGACTTTCTGTCTGCTCGACTTTTTCTATTTTTTTCCCCTACTATAATTCTAGATTGGGCCACTGTACTACTAACAAAATTAATGCGATCTTCTTTCTGCATTTTCCTTTATTGTAACGAAATATGCAGAAACGCAAAGGTTAATTCATTAATATTTGAACATTAGACGAGTTATAAATCTTGAAATATTTGTTCTCTTATCCACCAGCTAGTATGAATTTTCTAGAATTAATGGTGAGTTGTGTTAGGGGCTGTCAATAGGTAGGGTAGGGTAAGGTAGAGATATTTTCGCTATCCGTATTCGTTAAAATTTTCTTTGTCCATACCCTATCCGTACCCGTTAAAAATTGACTTATCCGTACCCTATCCTTATCCGTTATGAATTAACGATAAGGGTAGAATAATGGTAGAAAACGAATAATAATGATAACAATAATTCAATAAAAATATACAATATGGATAAATAAATAATATCAAATAAATATGTTATTAAAGTGCAACATTGAATAATACTTTAAATATAGTAAAATCATATAATATCTTCTCATCTAAATTATTACAAAAGTTATGTATAACTAATTAATAATTGAAAGTTTTAAATTGAAGAATCAATACTTACTCATCATTATGAATTAGAAATTATTAATGTAGTATGCTGTCTCAGTTAAATCTACCAATCTAATTGCCTTATTAGTTATTAACAGAATATTATAATCATATTTTTTTTCCATTAAAGATTATAAAGTATATATTATATATATAACGATATGGTTAAATAACGGTTACGAAATAGCGTCACCCTTATCCTTATCCAACAAATTAACGAATTTTTTTTTTACCCATATCCATACCCAATAACTTAACGAAAATAAAATTTTACCTGTATCCGCCTTATCGAATACGATACGGGTAGAATAAACAATTAAAAATACCTTTGACAGCCCTAAGTTGTGTTATTGTATAATAGTAACACTAAATCTAATTGGCCCCTGAAATGTTCTTTCGGGATGCGTTAAATCAGATATTTCCATACTTGCATTTTTTTTTATTATAAAGTAATCTGTTTGAATAACTGATCATCCACAAATTGTTTATAAAGAATCAAACGCTAATTTGTAGGGAGATTGTTATGTTTTTTCGAGTGAAAAAATAGTATATATATTATTATATATTAATAATAGTTGGAGTTTCGTACTATTCTGCTAGTGTTTATCAAAAATCCGATAGATCAAATGCAACCCGCGTTAAACATGCATCTTGGACTGGACCAGTCCGGACTAAGCATGGATCGCAATGGACCGAGGGATAAGTTGGGTCGGATTTAACAAGAATTTGGACCGTCCTTTTTGAAATGACCAACTTAATCTGCGCTGCGTTAATCCATGGATCGGACCGTGAACCCATACTAAAATCCATGCTAAATCCACCTTAAACCTGTGCTAAAACCCGCCCAAAACTTAGTATAAACGCCTTACCCGTTCCCTTTCCCCCAATATTTTGAAAACCGACCCGGACATCGAACTGGTGAAGCCATCGGTTCAATCGGTTGAACCGGTAGAATGAACCGGATGACGTCATCTTTACCATATAGTTTATATTAATTAAATATTCATTGGTTTACGTCAAAGTCAATTGGCCTAGTGGTAGAGCATCTCATTTCTATTCATTGGTTTACGTCAAAGTCAATTTCCCATCCTAGGGACATTTTTTGAGAATTTTATTGAACCAAATGAAAAATATGTCAAAAGACTCAAAAACTTATAAACAGTCCGGTTCGGTTCAACGGTTTCATGAAAACTGGATCGAACCGTCCGGTTCGTTGTGGTTCGCTAACAGCAAAAAAAGGGCTCAGATTGGACCGGACTACGGTCCGGTTCTCCGTTGAATCGGCCGGAGTCCGGTTTTCAAAATTTGCTTTACCCCTCCCAGTGCCACACGTCTTAGTACGCGCCAGAACGCAACCCTGCCATGCGTCCCCCAATCCGGATCCTCTAGTCGTTTGCAAAAAACCGACCACTGGTCGTTTCGTAATATGAGCCGTCTGATTAAACGGACAGTCGGATCTGATCTGACCCCTTCTTCTGTCAAAAAAAAAAAAACGCGTATACGGAATGAGAATTCGTATACGGATCCTCTCCGTTTCTCTCCTCTTTCTAAATCGCTCTCTCTTGTTTCTCCTTCGAAACCTCAGTGGTTGCTTTCTCTCTCCGCCTCCTCTCCTCAAGTCGTACACTCTCTCTGCCTCTGACCCTCAACTGTTAGTTTCGACGCATCCGCCTCATCTCCTCTGACAGACGGTTATCTCTGCCTCCCTAAACCCTAAAATCAGTAAGTCTCCTTCGATGTGATTCTAATTTTGATACTGGTAAAATCAGTAAGTTTTGATACTGGTTATTTTCTGACTTGATGATTTGTTTCTCATGGATGCACTTGCTGCAGGTCAGATGCACTCATTTCCTTCTCTCTATAGCAATCTCAGTTTTGATTCTTCTTCTAGTTGTCCAAGATTGAAGATATTATGTTTCTGTATTATTAATGCTAGTAGAAAAATGTACAAGTAATATCAATTCTAGTTTGGAAACTAGAAGTACTGATGATTTCTTGAGGCAGCATAGGTAAATGTAAAATTAAGTGCAACGAAGAAGCAATGAAATTTAGTGCTATTTTGTAAAAATGATAGCAGTGATTCAGTGGTACTGTACCAGTAAGGCAACCTAATGTGTAAAAAATGCAGAAAATCAGGTTCTGACTGTATAGTTCTAATTGTGTAGTTCTAATTTATTTCCCTTGAGAAGCTGGTATGTCTTAACGTTCTATGGGGTCATATATGACTGATAAATAAATGTGTTTGGATAAGTGAAATTGCTCTCTGTATGCGTTAGTGATATTTTGATGTTTGACCTTTTTTAATTGCAAGTGAGTTTTTATTTAAGATATGGCACAAAACACCGCCAGCTTCATCAGCAAAATACAATCTTCTTCCTATTTTGGTCACCATTTTTACAAGTTGGAGGTGATAATACACCATTGCCAGCTGACTTCTACCATTGAAAAAGATAATTTTTTATCTACTGAAAAAGGAGTTTCAATCTCATTGAAAAATTGAGATTGTGACTATTACATACCCCTTCCAAACCTAAATAAATGTACCATTAGAAAATGAGAAATATTGTGGACCATTTATTGGTACAACAAAAGAACTAAGCAACAAAATACATCAACAAAGTAACCAAGAATTTTATACATGATACTAGTTCTAACAAAATAATAAGCTTCAACATAAAACTTGCAACCAAACCTAATACTTCACAGAGCTAGCTTATACTGTTATTGATGTACCACTGGTACCACACACATTCTAAGCTATTCTTTTAGCGCATCCTTGGGTCTGCACATCAAGAAATTCAAACAAGTCTTGATGCCCTTAGTAGCTTTTGGATGATCTTTGTCTTCATCTGATGAAATAAAAGAAAAATAACAATTTGGCCTTAATTAAACAATCACTCCAATTAAGACTCCAAATACAGGTCAATCAATTATCATTACGCAATGAGTTATAAAAATACCAGTTCATTAAGACTTCAAATACAGCTCCAATAATAAAATGGACGGCTTTAATTGAACTTCACAGTTCATATAATCATTTCAGCAAAAAAATTTTCCCAACCTCAGGTGCCATTACTGCACAGTCACAGCCCCCACCAGTAAAGCTCTGTTTGATTTTTATTTGTGTTTGTTTTTTAGTTATCACTAGCTCGTTTCATCTTTAGTTTGGTACTAGTTAGTCAGACTAATACTAGTTAGCCATCAGCATAACCTCCATTCTTAGTATTCTGATGGTATTTTTTGGATTGAATTTTCATTTTATGTATGGTCAAATGATTGTTGAGGATTTAAAAACTAAAAAGAAACGGCTCACTTCAAAAATTCGGACAAAAAAAGATTTGCAAAATAAAGGGACCAGATACCAATTTAATAACGGAAAACTAAGCTACCAATATCTCTCTTTTAACAGTAGAATCAAATATCAGAGCTAGAAGCATGGTTCGAAAACTCGGCCGAGTCCGAGCTGACTCGGGCGAGTCGGAACGGACTCGGCGGAGGACGAGCCGAGTTTTCGCGAGTTGGAACGGAATCGAAATGGAAAGTTAAATTAAGGTCAAATCTGGATGAAATAGGGAAAAATTGGATGCGAACTACCAATTCAACACAAATACCATCACTTATTGTTACCGTTTTAGCACATAAACTAGCTAAAAGTTGAAAATTAATGTGATGCAGTATGGCGGCGGGGAGAGAAAGGGGAAACACGGGAAAAAATGGGGTAAATTAGTGGAAAGATTGGGACTCTGGATCTAATGTGATGAGTTTTGTATCTAGGATCTAATGTGGCCATATCAATGGAGAAAATATGAAGCGGGTTAAAATGGGTCATTTAGACAATATAATATTTCAAAATTGTAATTTTTATTTTACATTTTATCTAATTTAATGATTTCGAGTATTTATTTTTGACTTAGCTTTGAAAGAATGCTTGTTCCTCAATTTTTTTCATATTATTTTATGATTTTTAAAGACAAACTATACTTTTGAACTATATTATAGTTGAACAATTTTATTTTCAGTAAATTGGTATTATATAACTTTATATTATAGTTGATTTTTACTCATCAAATATTCACTTTATTAATTATTTTTTAATAAATGTTTTTTTCATTTTTTTCATATTATTTTTTCTAATTTTAAGAGATTTAAAATGATTATTTATGAAATCCGAGTTATTGATCCGAGTCACCCGAGTTTTTCCGAGTCATCCGATTCGACTCCTTAGTCCAACACTCCGAGTCCGAGTCCGATTCCGAGTTTCAGAACCATGGCTAGAAGACCTTATAGTACGTATATCTATCACCAAGGGGAGGCAGAGAGGCGGAGAAAGAGGCAATTTGTTTCAATTTCCGGCAATTTGCTTGGATCGGCTGAGAAGAAGTGGAGGATCGAGAATTAGATTTCTCTTTTTCTCTCTGGTTGAAGAAGGGGACGGATTAGGTTTCCGAAATTAGAATACGGAAGAGAGTATCCGCGAATACTGCGTTTTTCTTTTTAAAAAATTTTTTTTGGGACGGAACAAATGAGGATTGAGATCTGACCGTGCATTTTGATCGGACGGTTCAGTTTAGAAAACGACCAGTGGTCGTTTTTTAGCAAACGACCAGAGGATCCGGATTGATGCGTCCCCTGCCCATTGGCTATTTCTCCTGATGGCTCTCTCTCTCCATGTGACACACGTCCCACCCCATGACCCCACCCTCACCCAATCCCAGCGTGCTATGCATCCCCTTCTTAACCCAGCGCGTGACACCCGTCTCCCCACACTCTCTCTTTCCCAGGCGACACCTCATGGCTAAAATTTTAGAAATTTTTTTTACAATCCCAACGGCTAGATTTCAGATTTTTTTAACAATAATGTTACAATATTTAAAATTCTATTAATGCTCCCCATATCATCCCATTTCCACATCATTTTAATTGCAATCTCTCACTTTGTCACTCTGATATTTCCATAGCAAACATTCCTACAAACGTATTTCCATAATTCTATTTTTATTTATATTTATGAGTAAGATTCCGCTACCTACGTTTTGGTTGCCCTCAAATACTAACATTTTGCTATTAAGTTATTTTTCCAAATAAAAAAATTAAAATGTTAAATCTAAACTGTTGATCTTATTTAGTTTAACGAGCGATGCGTTTTCATATAAGTTTTGTACATTTTGGAGTTTATTTTGATACTTGATCAAGAGATAAAAAAACAAACGAACCTTTTTAATTGTGATAGATTATTTCTAATACGTTCATATTTTAGCCTTTGATCGAATATCAAATAAACTCTAAAATTTTCAAAACTTGTATGAAAACATATCGCTTAATAAATTAAATAAGATCAACAGTTCTGGATTTAATATTTGAATTTTAAAATTTGACAAAGGGTTGTATGAGTCCTCTCTTACACAAAAAGTAAGACACCATTAATATTCAAACAAGTGTAAGCACTATCACATAATTTGGATATCAAATTTCGCCATTTAACACCAAAACCTCTATGCAACAACATTTCCTACAAATAATTCTAATTATTTTTATCGTATGCCTTCTCAAAATCAACTCTTATCATAACACCTTGTTGATCAGTAGTTTTACAAGAATGGATAATTTCATTAGTAATGACTACATTGTCAAGTATGCATCTCCATTTCAAAAAATCAGTCTGTCAGTACAATATATAGAAGTAAGAATTTTTAAGCTACACTGAGCTGATTGGTCTATAATTTTTTGCAAAAAAACTATCTTTTTTTTTATTGGTATAAGACTAATAACAACTTTGTTAATTTTTGCTAGCTAGGTTCAGTTTCTCATCAAAGAAATGTTGAGCTAAAGTAAAAATATCATCTTTGACTATTTTTTTTCTTTTTTGGTAAAAATACCAGCGCCACCTGTGTTCAGCGTTAAAATAATGAAGTCTAGATTTTTTTTTTATCGAACTCCATCTAGTGCCCTACTGACGTCAAATATTTTAGGTTCAGTTAATGTGGCTAGTGTTGTTTGCAAGTGGATCGATCGGTAAATTAATTCTGGACGAATATTTTCTTTGCTCCTTGAGCTTGACCTGTTAACTCTTCTCTTTTAATTGAATTTTATATTTATGCTAGCCTCTCTAGTAACCACACCCAACTCGTTTAGAAAATGTTTTGTGATGAACATAAATTACTAATTAACACATCCACAATTACTCCAAACAAGGTTTTGTATTGTACATTAAATTTTTTTTCCCTAGCTTCTCGATCATCGCTTTCTTGTTGGATGGGAAATATGATAATTTTTTTCCGGGTTTTCATTTAAAAATAATTAATATACAGTGATGCACAGTTTCATTCGTTAATATACAGTGACGCACAATTTAATTTCTTCCTATTTGTAGAGTATTAATTAGGATGGTTACTGGTGAGTGGTGAGCAGGTCAACTTGACTAATTGTATTAGTATAGTGACATCTGAAATATTCTTTGAGGACTACTATATAGAGAAAATTTAATATGCACTATAATGCATAAAACTTTTTATGCGCAGCGAATTATTTCGGAAGTATTTTTATAAATTGATAAATCTAATTTAACCAATCTAATTTACATATTGAAATCTCATAGCGAACCAAATTTTACAATTTTTTAAATTTTATTATTATTTTTTTCGATTTTTTAAAACATGTCATTTTTTTATGTTGTAAATAGTATAATATTCCAAAAATTGCATGTTTTAAAATTTTTGACAAAAATAGTAATAAAATCTAAAAAATTATAAAATTTTGTTTGTTATGAGATTTCAATGTGTGGATTAAATTGGTTAAATTAGATTTGTCAATTTACAAAAATACTTCCGAAAAAATTCACGATGCATAGAAAGTCCTATGCACCATATATGGTGCATATTAAACTTTCTCCTACTATATCAACAGTATTCAGATTGAACGCATATCATTTGTTCTTATTCCTTTTAAATAGCAAAGCAAGCCCTTATTTATCATAGGGCGCATCCATTTCTTACATATTATTTGACCACTTCAACATAAAGGTGCTGCTCCAAGTTTAACATATATTATCGGAAGAGGTTCAGCTACAGTAGAGGGATGGCAAATGGTCCATATAAAATGCCATCTGCAAATGCATGGTTTGCTGCCTCTGTCAAGTGACTGCCATCCCATGATATATAGTTCTCTGGATTAGGACAAGATTGTGATCCCTTATCCCCACATTGCATAGTACTTGAGAAATTATATGGCCCTGGACCCCCACAACAAGCATATATAAAGGAGCTGGAAAATCTGCATTTCATCAAAAATTCGAAATTGATTAATTAGTATGATAAACTTTTGTCCAACATTATTATTGTTAACAGATGATTTATACATGAAAAAGAACCCAAAGGAAACGTCTCCTAATATAAATATTTTAATCTCAATATAAAAAGTATTGATTAAGAGGTAAGAATCAATTGTAGGACTCTCGCACCCTTGCGCAGCACTCTCTCTTTAGCACGATTCCAGAGGAGCCCAAAAAAAAAAAAAATCCACCCAATTTGAAAACCCTAGGCGGGGAGGCCGGTGGCGGTGGCCTTCCCCGCCTCCCCTCTTTAGATCTATTTTCTTTGTTTCTCTTCTCCGACGGCTTGGCGACTGGTGGCCGACAAAAGATGCGGTCGGCGAGGTCGATATGTCCGTTTTCTTGGCGCGGTTGGCGAGTACGGTGGGATTTGACCACCGTTCGGTGCCCGTCGGCGAGCACAGAGCAGAGGTGGACTGGTGGTGCGGTTCGACCTCCTTGTGGTGCAGCCAATGAGTGCAGTGCGGTTCAACCGTTGCGTGCGACTGGCAAGTACGATTGCGGCGTGGTTCGACTGTGGCTGTGCTGCGGCTGACATGTGCAGTACGGTTGGTGGGTAGTACGGATGTGGTGCGTAGTCTACATGCAATGCGACCATGTGGGTGCCTCGAGGTGCAGTGCGAGAAGACCGACGTGGGTGTGCACAGCGGTTGTCGTGAGTAAGCAGTTGAGCTTGTATTCCTTCGAGAGTGGCTCGTAGGTGCTGCGCAAGGGTGCGAGAGTGGCTCGTAGGTGCTGGGCAAGGAAGTAAGGTGAAGGTAAGTGGTAGCTATGACACCGTGGGTATGCGCGGCCGTGAAGATGCCTCATAGATATCGGTTAAGGTTGGGGCAAGTTTGGAAACTAGTACAAGTACCGATCGATACTACTATGAGCTTGGTACTAGTACAAGTGACGGTTGTCATGATTGGATTTTTCTTTTGCTTTTCCAGTTGGTACTAGTAGAGTTTTGTGTTGGTACAAGCGGTAATTGTATGGATTTTTTCCTCTTGTATTACGAGAAGTTCGTAAACTTTGATAGAAGTTTACCATCTATATTTGGTTCGAGTTTTATCAGGATTGTTTGTAAACTTTTTTCTCTTATTAATGAAAATTGCCAGTGTTTTGCTGGCCCTCAAAAAAGTATTGATTAAATTGCAACTAATTTTAAATATTAATTTACTCCCCTTAATATGAAGTCTTGCTTGTTAAATATCCTATAAAATATCGAATCACCTCGTTTTTTTCCCCCTATTTTTCTTCCATAGAAAACAAATCGCATATGCACTCACTACGCTTTTTTCTTTTCAAACATATGGCGATGAATGAATGTTCTACGGTTGTGTTTTGAATACGGTGGTTCAGAACATCTTACGTACCAAGCTTATTTAGATAAAGCTGTGACTGTGCCCCATAATAATCTGCATAGATAATTTGTGCAAGGGGGTGGGTTATCTTTTGCTTGTCCAATTCTTTCCTAAACATAATAGTATTGTGGTAAACTGTGAACTCGTTTAGGCTCTTAAGGCAACCAGTTTTGATATCATAATCTTCATTGTTATTACTCCGAAATTGGGTCATGTACGAAGGAGCACATCCAATTGCATAGTTCCCAGGTACTATCAACGTGGTAGCGCCGAGGTTGAGATCCTGTCAAATGGGAAAAAATAAATGTAATAACAAGGATTGGACGAGATCAGGATACAAAAATTTTTGGGTGAAATCCGGATGAACCACAGTTAAATTTTTATTATTTAAATGAACTATGCATCAACATTTTCATTATTATTTTATGTCAAAAAAAACATTTTCATTATTTTTAAAGCAAATCATGCATCAATTTTGTCGCAATTTAATAGGAGTTTAGCCATTTATCAAATCATTACAAAGCTCGAGTAGTAAGGAAGGTTTCATACCATTTTAAAATAATGTTGATTGATTGATGGACTAAACAAATTTAGTCATACTCTGTCTAAATGATAAAAAACAAGAAGCTGGAAATTATTTTATTTATTCCACTGAAAAATACTTGATTTCAAATATATCATCATAAAATGACTAATTCAATATACGCCATCTTTAAACTAAGCAAATTTTATATATATGCCATCATTTGTAATAAAAATATATTACATTTAATAGATTGTCACCTCAAGTTATATATATCGGATTTTTCTAAAATGTCCAAAATGCCCTACAAAATAATAAAATAAGTTTTATCACCAAAATAATAATAATAATTTATTTGACTACGTCAATTAACCCAATTCCAATTGAAATGAAGATCTTAATTACCTATTTAAACGGTGATTCAATCAATTTATTTCTTATTGTTTTGTAGTCTCATAAAAATTATCTACTCGTTTTGGGACTCATATGTCGATCGAATTTTAAAACTTCTTCTTTTTTAGATATGCTAGCTAGATAGCGACTGTCTAGAGGAATTTTAAACTTCTTGAGTGACATTAAAAATAAATGCCCGAAGGTGTACGATGCACTTTAAATTTACCAATCAGGCTTATTTTGTGTTCTAGTAGTTTTTCATAGAAATATTGTGAAAATGTCTGTTTTTAAGCGGCTATTACTTATATATTTCTAAAGCTGTTGAAAAATTATTGACAATTGATTTTGTCGTTATAGGGTGCGTTTGGATCGTTGGAAGAAAGAAGAAGAAGAAGAGGAAGAAGGAAGAAGAAAAAAAAAATTATAAACAATCCAAACTTTTCACAAAGTTACACACTTTCCAATACTTCTTCTCTTCTTCCCACACCTATCCAAACGCACCCATAAAGACGCGAGAATTGTAAAGAAAGAATTATCAAACGATGTGTAATAAGTTACAGTTGAGGTCAAAAAAGGACGTTACATTGACAGCAGAACTAATTGCAGCTACTATATATGGAACCCAAGATTTCATTTCATCGACAGACTTCTTGCTACCTAGACCAAAAACATACTCAACACCTCCGATTTCTCCCACAACGAACAGAGAACTACTCATGACGGCATTGATACCAAGTATAAGAAATTACATTTCATATGTTAGCAAGGTTTTAAAATGCAGTGTTTTCTTGTTGATAATATTGTTTTATAGGAATTCGTCATATGAGTAAACCAATCTTAAAATTTAATAATACATAGCTTATTATACAACTAATATATTGCGGCCTTTAACCTTAGTCGACTTAATATAGAATTCAATGCAGTGCAACAGAATGATGTATTTTATTATTATTGTCTCCGTTTGGATGCGTTGAGAAGAAGTAGGAAGAAGGGAAGAAAAAAATTATAAACAATTCAAACTCTTCACAAAGTTACACATTTTCCAATATTTTTTTTCACTTCTTTCCTTCTTCCCTTCTTCTCACACCTATCCAAACGGAGCCATTATTAATTATCATCATCATCATTATTATTATATATATCCAATTAAAATATGAAATATCAGGTTTAGTCTATATTATTAGAGCTTGCGTTTGGATGAGAGAAGAAGAATGGGAAAGAAGGAAGAAAGAAGAAAAAAATTATAAACAATTTAAACTCTTCACAAAGTTACACACTTCCTAATACTTCTTCCCACACCTATCCAAACGGAGCCAGAGAGAGAATTTCTAAGATGCCCTTACTAGATCCTTGGGAGATGATAGCTAGGCAGTAGATCCTTAAAAGACTGAAGCTGAATCCTCAAAGAATGATCCTGCGGGAATGGAGGGTCCATTCCGGTGACCTTTCTATAGGCTGAGTTGTTAAGAGCTCGTGCCGCTGCCACAGCGAAGTTAATTTGCTCCATTCTGGAAGTACTCGGGTGTATTACCCCCCATGGATATATGGTGGAATTGGAGGCAGCCCATATGCTTGAGCTGCTTCGAGGTTGGAACACATCATCAAGTTACAAGTACCTTCTTATGTATATTATTTATTTATATATATACTAATTGTTCGGTCATCTATCTAAAAATCCATTGCTAATGTTATAACTTATATATGTATGCATGTCACTGTTAGTAAAAAAGGTAATAAACTAAAAGAGATGTGGCTTTGAATTGAGTTGGAAATTTTTAGCTAAGACTTGCATGTGTTTTAATCTAGTTATCTAAGGTCTCCGATCTTGGTAGTTGGTACACATGAGATGGCTCAAAAAACTTTAAACTGATACATACCAATGAAATCAACAATCAATCTGCCATCGGAATGCCGGCCATTGGGCTGGTGGAAATATGTCTCTCCAAAAGGAGGCTTGAGAGCGGCACATTTTCCATCAACCAATCGACAAGCATTTCCTGTATCATTCATGGAGCCCCCAAAGCTAAAAACACGGTCGAAGCAACAAAGCGATTCCACGGTGTATAAGTAAAGCAGGAGGACGAGGAACTGCGGAAATGTAACAGCGTGAGGAAGCTTCAAAGAATCCATTGTGAAAACGATTATTCTTTTCTGAACTTATTATTTACTTTCTATGCAAGTTCATTATTGAAAGGATGTTTAATTGCTATATTATCTTACAATGTTCATCTACTTTTATAGCAACGAAACTTTTTCTCTGGTAAGGTTTCCAAGCCTATTTTGCCGACATGTGTAAAATATCTTTTATCTATCTGTACCGTATTTGATAAGATAAATGTTGGTAAAGTTTTATTTTCATTAGACTATTTTAGACTATTGTGTACGGGTATGTATAAAGAAAAATTTTCATTAACTTATTGGATACAGATATTGATACGGATACGGATATAGGTACGGATACTAGCTATTTCATATTTATTATCTAATGAGTAAAATTTTACGAACATGTATATATAATTATGCAGGACTGATAAGAATCATTCTCATCATTTTTTAGGCACGAGTTTACCTTTTTTCATTTCTGGAATACTTTTTCAGCACAACTTCATATATTTTTTTCCGTTTTTAGAATCTCATCTTTATCATCCAGCGCGTCTACCTCATCCCCTTCCTTCCAAGTTCCCTCAACCCTTCTATTCCTACTACTTACTTTTCCCTCCTTCCTCTCATTTCCTCGGGACCCAACTCTAAAATAAAATCAAGACAATAGAATATATATAAACACAATTATGTTCGATAACATAATAAAATTTAGGAACATACAATATAAAAAACCATGACAATCAACAGATAATTAGTTTACAGAACTAAAACAATTGGTTTACAGTACTAAAACAATTAAGAAAATAATATTATCTGTTTTGAAAAAAAATAATTGTCCTAAAAAAATATTATTAACTGTACTAGGACAATTAAAAAATTAATTGTTGTCCCTTAGAACTAGCACAATTAGTTTACAGAACTAGGACAATTAAAAAATTATACTAACTGTCCTGAAAAAAAATTAATTGTCATAGAAAAAAATTAATTGTCCAAAAAAATGTTAATTGTCCTAGATAAAAAAAAATGAGTAGGTGTCAAGAAAGATAGCACGACACGGTAAGTAGCCATTGGATGGCAAGGAATGAGGATCAGACAAAAATAAAAATGGATAATTAATGAGAACGTTAGACAAGTTTCTAAAAACGAAAAAAAATAAAACACATAATAGATGATTGATGAGGACGTTGGAGATGGGGATGATTCAGTTTCTCAACAAATCCTATTTGTGTGTCATTATTTATTTCATACGTGTTTGATTCTGAGTTTGAGATGATTCAGTTTCTCCACATGAGGATAGGTTCTATAAATATTGTCTAACGTTGATTCCTGATAAGGGCTGCTATACGGACTTTATTTATGTTCTCTTGAATTGTGCGGGGAGAAACTGTTCATCAAGACAACCGTATGTCCCTCATTAGTTCACCTAGTGAGTGATGATATCTACTGGGCCCCTTGATGGAGTTGGATCATATGCGCGCAACTAGGCGATCAACTCTAGATCAAGAAACGTATAATCTGCAAGAATGACACATTCCTATCTTTGATTATACAAGGATATCATGTGACATAAGAATCAAAACAATAAGATACCATTTCTTATGCAAGATTGAAGTATTGTATTGGTACAATATTTATTTATGCGAATTGGGAATCACAACGTGTTGCTAGATACCGCTTATGATTATTGAAAATAAATGACGATTTATTTTCCATGGCCAACATAGCATAAATCCTCAAAGGGTCACACAAATGGGACTTTAACCATACATGCATTATTTGTTTATTCACAGCAGCGAGTACTATGAAAATATGATAAGTTGATTAATTAATTATATACCGTTGTGAACCGTTATAAATAATTAACTCAAGAAGATCATATAAAAATAAATTAATGCACATGCTAATCCTGAAATAATTATCAATAAGTGGATAATTAATTTCACTCAACAATCTTTAATATAATTATAGGAATTATATTGAATATATAGACTTAATTTAATTAAGTCTTTTTGTCTTAGTCCATTAAATATTTGATTTAATGGATTTATGAGATAAATTGAAAATGATCAAATGGCCCAAGGAAGCCCACACGTGGCCGGCCATAGAGTGAATGGCACAATGCTAATTAATGATATTAAGTATCAATTAATTAAAACCTAATTGTAGCATTTTCTCTCTTGACCAACCAAGAGGCCGCCACCCTTTTTCAAGAGGAGAGAAAATTAGTTTCTCTCTTTCTTAGCTTCTTTCCATGGCTAATTGATAGGTCTCATGTGTTGAGAATAGCTATTCCACTAATTGATTGTCGATTGGAAGAGGAATAGCGAGTGGATTAGCTTTGTTCTTGCTCGTACTAGCACATGAGATGAGAACTTGGTTAATCTTCTTGGTGGACTTGAGGCAACCGAAGGGCAACCGTGAAGGTGATGAGCACGCCACCGATTCCTAGAGAAAGGATTCGAGCCTTTCGAATACGATTTCGGAGGAGGTAACCTCCTACCGCTTCTCCTTTTATGATGTTAATCACTTGAATAACTAGATCCGTTAATCGTGCGTATTAATTCTTTGTTAAATGTTAATAAAAATTTTAATTGCACGTGGACTTGAGTTCCTAACATGATGGGATGATAGAATCTCAATGATGATATTAAGTAATTTTTCATAATTATATTATTAGTATATTTCGTAAGATATGATATTAGTTTCTATCTTTATCAAATTTGTTCATGTTGATGAAAATGTTAATTTTATGCTCTATTTTATCATAATTTAATAATTTATAATTAGTTGTATAGTTTTTTTGGTATGTCAATTGATATGATAATAAATTGTATGATTTTTGTTATATCTAAAGTATTATCTAAGTGTTGTACTTTATATACATATTTATTAGATGTTATTTATTTATCCGCATGATTTATTTTTTATTGAATTAATATTATTATTATTATTATTCGTTGTGTAATATTATTATATTTTTATCGTAGATTCTTTAACTGGTACGAATGAAATATGAATAAAATCATTTTTAAATAGATATGGATAGAATATGAATAAAAAAAAATTTTATAAATACGAATATAAAAATATCTTATATCGTTTCATACTCTATACGTTGACAGCTCTGATTGAGTTTGAACAACCCCCTGCCACTTGTCGTGTAGGGCTGAAAACGGTAGCTATTTTGATCGTTATTTCGTTTCGTTTCGTCCGCAACGGAACGATAATATATAAGAATTTCGATTTCGTTTTAGGAACGGAACAACTAACGTAAATAGAAATACTATTTCGTTTCAAACGGAACGGTTAGCGAAACTGGTACGTTTCGTGGTCGTTTATTTCGTCTAAAAATTCTACAAAGGTATTATTATTGAAATTGAGATCCGCTGCCACACGACACATGGTGTAGCGCGGCATGCTAGCCGTCTGATTAAGATCCAATGGACAAGGGAGCCCCGTGCATGTAACCTAGATTGGTAGGCCCGTAAAAAGTTAACCGTCCGATCAAAATCGGACGGCTCGTAGTGCGCTACACCGTGTGTCGTGCAACAGAGAATCCGGATTGTTATTATTGGATTGCAGAGACTCAGCGGAGAGATCGATGGAGAAAGTGAGTACAATTAGTTTTTCTGCAGCAGCGCCGCTCATCATTTCTGGAGTCGTATCCTCTGGATGGTTAATAAAAATCATCAGTGGACGTCTCGCGATTTTAGCCCTCCGATCGAAATTAACGGCTGGATCTGAAATACATCCCCCAAAAAAAAAAGAAAAATTGGAGTATACGCTTCGTATATGTCTCATTGTCTCTTCGTATCCTCTCCTCGTATTATCCTCTCTCTTTCCCATGAACCGTGAGGTTTTAGAGAGAAAAAAGGAAAGAAAAAAAAAGAGAGAAGACAATCGGCTTGAAGGCGATCGTGGAGGGTTGAAAAGCGATCGTCAAACCAGGTAACTCGATGGTCTCTCTCTTTGTTCTGATTTTTCTCTGCTCGAGGGAACTCGATGGTCACTGATTCGAGTTTGCTCGAGTTGCTCTTAATGACTGATTAATTTTCATCCACAAGTATTGCTCGAGTTGCTCTCTTTCAATTTCATCCACAAGCAAACCAATATTAGTTAGGATCAATAATTAGCAGCTTTATATTTTGTTTAATGACAATATAAGCGTTATAAATTCTTAAGCCATACAATACAATGAATGAGTGATGTTTTGTTCTGAAGAAAAATCTATTTTTCACTTACTTCTAAAATGTAGTTATGTAGATAGGATTTCTTATTGGTTGAGGAGTTAAAATTTTTATGGAGTTTGCACGTCAACTACCAACAAAAAAGGAAAAAAAAAAAGGAGCTTTTATAGCACATTGCTCTTGGTACAATTTGCTGGTTTTTATGCATATCATGCTTTTTTTAATTTTAAGTAACTATTAAAATGTGAGAGATATCTTCCAATGTTAATAGATGGTTTAATGACATATTGGACAGGAAATATGGATGATGAACTAACACAGCTGCTGACAAAGATGGTTTAGTGTTTTAGGTAAGGGTTGCAATTTTTATAAGGCAAATTGATTTGGGGTTGGTTGCAATTTTTATAATGTTTACTTTGACTATATTGGTCTTGTCATGCCTTTCTTAAAGTATGTTATAATTTCTAATGTGAAACGGATTAGTCTAATTTCTGTAAATATATAAAATGTAGTTATGAGAAATTTGAAGTTGACATCCTGATCATACCTTTATTGGATGTGCTTTTTCTAAACAGGTTTAGTACCAGCACTGAAGGCACGAAGAAGTAAATTGGATAGTTTGATGGCTTAGTGTACTATATAACAATTTTGAGGGACTTCATTGTAAATGTGAAATTTATTTTATGTTTTAGAAATTCTATATAGTTATCTCAATTTGCAAGGATTTTGTTACTTTTTGTTGATTCAGTGCCTATAGTGATATATAGATGAGACATAGGGGTAAAAAAAGCAAAAGAAGATTAAGTAGTTGTAGGTACTTGTTGGTACCAGTGTGTAGTAGAGGACATTGCTACTTGTAATATGTGATGTTACTCTATTTGTTTCTAAGTGAAATAGATAGAAAATGTTATTTTTTTCATATTTTTTTTCTTTTCACTTAGAAACACATGCTTGGTACCAGTGTGCATAGAGCACCTGAGTTGGTACCAATGTGTAGTAGAGCACATGCTTGTAATATGTAATGCCGCTTGTAATATGTAATATTTGATCCTTCCACTTTCTAATTTGTATGTCTTAGATTACATGTCTTAGACTTTTCTAATTTGGATGTACTTCAACGCACCTCCATTATGATACTTAACATGGATATAATTTATATCATTATATGTGCTTCAGCACCTCCATTGTGATACTCTATTATACTACTGCAATGACAGTTGTAAATTGATGCCAACATAGCATACTCTATTATACTACCGCAAACCAGTATTCTATCTATGCGTGTCAGTATTTTTCATATTTTTCATTTCGTACTAGTATACTATATCAATATTGGTCTAAACTTCTTAATTCTAGTTCTAGTAGTTCTTCATTAGAAAGATTCTATAAACATTACAGAATGTGACAATCTAGATTGAAGAAAGAAAAACAATAAAGTCAAAAAGAAATGAAAGAAAGCAAACATTTGCATAGACTGTATGGTTCATTTGTACCAGTATCCTTCTTTTTCACAAAAATAATAAGATTTTTTTTCCAAAAAAGTAACATAGGATGCCTAGTTCATTTAGAAACAGAGAATTCATTACATATTACAAGCAACTTTGTTCTTTATTACACTTTTGTACAACTCAGATACCTCCAGCTATTTGTATCTCCTTTTAACCACTTTTAAGGAACAAAAAGTAAAAGAATCCATACAAATTGGTATAACAGTATAGAATTTCTAGAACATAAAATGAAACTGCACATTTATAATAAAGATTGTTGAAATTTCCGTCATATGTAATAACAGTCACCACGACCACGACTTTCTCCCCTCGGCGACGGCTCTCATCCACTAGCCTTTGCACGACTTTCATCTCCTAGGCCAGTAGTTTCATCCCTCCGGCCACATCTTTTACCCTTGGCACGACTTTTACCCCCTCAGCCGCATGCTTCACCCATGTCACACTGATTCAGCTTATGTTATTCACCGCGACTTCATCTTCTCCGACATGTTTTAACAACTGCTACAAAAATAAAGCAAATCCAAAGGCAACTTGGACTAACATCCTTGGAGTAATAATTTAGGTCCAAATAAATTTCGTGATTTAAATTTAAAAACAAATAAAGAGTGAACTATTTCCATCTCTGACATACAACAGGTCGAATAGGATGCAGGTTGTGCCACAGATGCCCTATTTGTGATGTGTCAAACGAAAACTCCTCCATGCTTACCTCTATCACGGTTTCCATATCCTCACAAGACAGTCTGTTGAAACTGTCATCTCTTCTCTGGACCTGGATCATAGTAATATTCAAAATGGAAAAGTCACATTGAAAAAGAAAAATCCAGAATTAAATTAGGATGCATATGATGCTATCTTAAATATGTAACTGATTTGGCTACCACAGAAATGTACAAACTACATATTTCATATTTCGGCGAGTAATTAAATGAGACTTCCAGGTCCTAAGAATGCATATAAATGAATAAAAAACAAGGGCTAAGTTCATAAAGTAGATATCTACCAAGTTAGATTTCAGTTGTTTCCTGACACTACCAGGTACCGTAACAAAAACCCCAACAAGCACAATTTTTGTTGATTTGAGCAGGCCTATAGACGCTGGAAATGTCCATATCCCGCTGTAAGAAAGATCCAAAAGTGAGAGGTTGATGAGGTTTCCCGTATCAGCTGGTAACTCTTCTAGCCATTTGCACGACTTCAGCTGTAAAATATGTAGGTTCTTAAGGTTACTAAAGAGTGATATTATGCAAGAGTAAAAATTCTAACGAAAATCCCCAATTAAAATTGAAGCTCAAATTTTGCATCAAGATCAGATTTTGCAAAGACCATATGAGAAATAATTTAAATTGCTTGAACCAGTTCGTGACACGCAAAGACCAAAAATCGGAAAAAAAAAGAAAAGAGAGAGACCAAAATCGGGAGAAAGAGAGAGACAAAAAATCGGAAGAAAGAGAGAGAATTACTGGTTCGAGCAAGAGGAGATCAAGGCGGAGGCAGAGAGAGCAAGGGTACGGATCAGAATGGAGAGACGAAAGCTAGGATTGTCTTTCTAAAAGCTCAGTGATAGGAGAAGAAAGGGGATACGAAGAGAGGAAGAGAATACGAAGCCGTATACGACCTGCGTTTATTCTTTTTTATTCGATGGATTCTGAGATCCAACCGTTCGTTTGGATCGGATGGCTGAGGTTGCGAGACGTCCACTGGATGGTTTTTATTAACCATCCAGAGGATACGACTCCCATCATTTCTCCGCCGAACAGTCACACTTCACTCTCCCCGTCTCGCACGCCTCTGCACCAGTGCACCAGTACAACTGCCGCTCCATCAAACTACAGTCGCCACTGACCTCACCCTTTTCTTCTCTAACCCTCTCTCTCATTTGCCACTCGCCGCTCACCAAATCCCACACCAGAAAGCATCTCCTCCCTTATGCACTCCCAAGCAGATGGCATGGCCTTGTCCCTCCTCCTCCGCCTAGCAGCCTCTCTCGTCTTCCTCTCCTCCTTGTCCTTCTCTCGCCCCATCTCTCTCATCTCCATCCAATGGCACCCGCAGCCTCAGCCTCAATCGCCGCTCACCATCTCCCTCTCCGCTACCTTCTTTCAGACCCGAGCTCACCACCTCTCCCTCCCATTCACCTCACAAGCCTCACCTTTCTCTCCCCCTCTCATCCTCCGCCTTTCCCTCTGAGCCCCCATGGCAAACCTCCACTGCAGGTAGCCGCCACGGCTAACCTCAAAATCCCTATTACTCTCTTGAGCTAGACTGATGTTAACACAATTACTGCTGACTCAACTCGAGGCAATCCTCAGGTGAAGCTGATGAATGAAACAAGCGTTGCAAACTGGAGGCAATCCTCTGATAAGAACAGAGAGAAACTTGTTGATAGAAGTTGCAAACTGATTTTTCTGGCTTTTCTGATTTTTTTTTTTAAATTTTTCTGGTTTTTCTTTCATTTCTCTGTTCTTGTTGATAACAGACGCAACTTGTTAATTTTTTGGTAAGACCAGTGTTAATAGCAATCGTAAATTGATTTTTTCATTTTCCTGGTAAGAACAATGTTGATAATGAATTCTATTTGTTCATTATTCCTTGCAATTTTTCTTTAGATCATAGTCAAAACAATTGTTGTCAGTTGAAATCAACGATTTCTTCAGCCAATTTAATCAGTTTCATTATGTATGACTTTTGCTCTTCTTGTTGGGTGCTTTGTGCTTCTGTGTAATAAAAATGGAGTTTCATTCTAAGTACTTTGTGTTTCTGTGTAATAAAAATGGAGAATGGTTAAACAGTCAAAGACGGTTCTAACCGTTCCAATAGTTCCGGTGAATGCTACGATTAACGCAAGTTGTTTTAAACGGATGAAACGATCAGCGCAAAAATAAAAAATTTGCGTTCATCAATACAACGATTAGCGCAAATTATCAGTTTCGTGGTCGTTTTAGACATTATGCACCCTGCTGTCGTACATTATATTAACAACAAAAGTCTAGATGCCGTTCCTATTTTGGATGATTAGACGCGAGTCAAATAAAACTCGACGAGGCCCACCTAGGCCTACTAATTTCAAATATTTTGGGCCTAATTGATCTTGCTCAGGAAGAAAACTACGAGCCGACGTTGCGTGCAAGCCGAGTTTAATTTTGGACGATTCTTTCTTCCCGAAATTTTTAAAAATAATATTAAATTAATATAATATATTAAAAATAATATCAATATAATAAGTTTAATATAAATAGTATCACGAGATCGGAATCCTGGATTCCGAACGTTAGATCGAAATCTCGGATTCCGATCTAAGCTTTGATCGGATTCTGAGTTTCCGATCTAATCTTTTTAATTTTTTTATATATTATTTATTTATTTATTTAATTTATTAATTAGTTAAATAATTAGAAAAATAGATAATATATTGTAAAAATATTGAAAAAATATGGAAAAAATCAGAAATAATTAAACTAAATTTTATATGTAATTTAGTATTTTTTGGGAAAATTAAATTTTTTTCCTTTTATTAGTTTATTAATTAGTTAATTAATTAGAAAAATAAATAATATATTCTAAAAATATTGAAAAAATATAAAAAAATCAGGAATAATTTAAAAAAATTTATATGTAATTTAGTATTTTTTTTGGAAAATTAAATTTATTTTCCTTTTAATTAATTTATTTAATTAAATATAAATTTAATTAATTTATTTAATTAAAAAATGAATAATTAAGTATAAATTTTTAATTAATTTAAACAACCATTTGATATGGGTCCCGGATGTCGTCCTCTGTATATATTATTTTCATATTATATATAAAACAATCATATCGAGTCTCATGATCAAGGAAGCACTTTCTGGATTGCGTTAGAAAGGAATCACACGAGATTGATGTTTTACTGAGACGGAGAAGAAAGACTAAATTCACTTGATTTACTGCATTTCTCTTTTTAATGATTAATTTATGATTTTAAAAATATTTTTAGTAGTTTAGAGTGGTTTTTAGGTTTGCAAACTTTCAAAGTGGATTTTGGAGGTCCAGAGAGCGTTTTTTGGCCTCGAAAATGGTCGATACGGGGTTACATCCCGGTAAAATGCGTAGATCTCGTCGCCGGCTTTCTGGAATGTCCTCGATCGCCCCAATCGGACCTTCCTATCAAAAGTTAAGCCTGTTTAAAGTTTTAAGCCTGCAAATGCAGAAAGAATTAATAAAACTTTGAACATTCTGAAAGGATTATGCCTTTGTATCCCTGCAAATTCTGAAAATTTATAATCCTTTTTAAATGGTACAATTCATTTAATTAAATAAGTTATAAAAATTTATATTTTAATTAAATAATTTATAAAAATTTATATTTTAATTAAATAAATTAATTAAAATGAAAATAAATTTAATTTCTCCAAAAAATACTAAATTACATATAAAATTTAGTTTAATTATTTCTGATTTTTTCCATATTTTTTCAATATTTTTACAATATATTATCTATTTTTCTAATTATTTAACTAATTAATAAATTAAATAAATAAATAAATAATATATAAAAAAATTAAAAAGATTAGATCGGAATCTCGGATTCCGATCTAAGCTTAGATCGGAAACTCATAATCCGATCAAAGCTTAGATCGGAATCCTGGATTCCGATCTAACGTTCGGAATCCAGGATTCCGATCTAACGTTCGGAATCCAGGATTCCGATCTCGTGATACTATTTATATTAAATTTATTATATTGATATTATTTTTAATATATTATATTAATTTAATACTATTTTAAAAATTTTCGGTCTTTCTTCGTTGCTTGACTTGTCAAGTCTTTCCTTTTAAAATAATTTTATACTAGTTAGCCTCTCTAGAGACCACGCCCAACTCGTGTAGAAGATGTTTAGTGATGATCATAAATTATTAATCACTCAAAATAAGAAGATATAAAAAATTATTAAATTAACATCAGTTACTCTAAAGAAGATTTTTGTAAAGACGATTCTTTTGTTTCCGCATTTTCTTACAATATATACAAAGATCCATTCATTAATTTGAGTACTTAATACTTAATTAACATGTTGCCGGTTTCCCATTTGTAAAGTTTCAGGATGTGAGTGGTGAGCAGCTCAACAAATATTTAAAGCTAGGGAGGCTTTATAGCCTCTTAATATAAAATATTATGTTCAGCTTTATAGGTTTATATATATATTATTCAAAATAAATATAATATTTTTTTTTTTGTACTCATTCATTGCATTTCACATTGGCTCCGTTTGGATAGGTGTGGGAAGAAGGAAAGAGGTGGGAAAAAGTACTGTGAAGTGTGTAACTTTGTGAAGAATTTGAATTGTTTATAATAAATTTGAGCATTCTTCCTTCTTCCTATATCCAAACGGTGCCATTAATATGTTTTTGTAAAAGTCATAAAACGTTATATATGACCAATGGAACGTAACAGTTGAGACACATCTCTTTTTGATTTGCTCATAAATTCATGTTAAACTACATATTGTAGCAGTTCTATGAATACCATACTGATGTGGTCAAAATTGCATATGTATATATTACTGGAACATAGTACATAACATGACCCAATGAAATAAATATATAGATTGTGTTCTGTGTCATTATTTATTTCATACGTGTTTGATTCTGAGTTTGAGATGGTTCAGTTTTTCCACATTAGGATATGTTCTATAAATATCATCTAACGCTTATTCCTGATAAGGGCTGCTATACGGACTTTATTTATGTTCTTTTGAATTGTGCGGGGGAAAAACTGTTCATCAAGACAGCCATATGTCCATCATTAGTTCACCTAGTGAGTGATGATATCTACTGGACCCTTTGATGGAGTTCGATCGTATGCTCGCAACTAGGCGATCAACTCTCTAGATCAAAAAACGTGTAATCTGCAAGAATGACACATTCCTATCTTGAATTATACAAGAATATCATTTAACATAAGAATAAAAAATAATAATATCTTTTTTCTTATGTAGGATTGAATTACTATAGTTGTACAGAGCTTATTTATGCGAATCGGGAATCATAACGTGTTGCTAGATACTGCTTATGATTATTGAAAATAAATAGAGATTTATTTTTCATGGCCAACATAGCATAAATCCTCAAAGGGTCACACAAATAGAACTTTAACTATACATACATTATTTATTTATTCGCAGTAGCGAGTACTGCAAAAATATGATAAGTTGATTAATTAATTATATACCGTTACGAACCGTTATAATTAATTAACTCAAGAGGATCACATAGAAATAATATAATGCATATGCTAATTCCAAATTAATTATTAACATGTTAATAATTAAATTTGCTCAGCATATATTAATTATATTGAGCTAATTGGACTTTTACTTAATTAGTTAATTAAAAGTCCGATTTGAGATTAATTAATGGGTTATTATATCATGTGGATTAGCCCACATGAGCCCATGAATTTCGGCCATAGAGGGGCAATTTTGTCCAAACAAAAATTGGAAGAGAGTTAGGCTTCATATATAGCAACGTTGTTTATGAAAACAACATAACTTAACCATAATTTCTCTCTCATTCTCTCTCTCGCCGACGGCACAAGAAAGAGCAGAAGTTTGCTCTCTTGTGTATGCGCCTCCATCTCCCTCTCTCTAGCTCATGTGTTGAGAGATCTTCCTTCCAATTAATCGATTAAACGCGTGAGGAAGAAATAGAAAATTAGCTATCGTCTCAAGCGAGCTAGCACTCATTTAGAGATCTTGGTTAATTTTCTAGGTGGACTCAAGACAGTTGGAGGCAGTCGTGAAGGTGACGAGCACGTCATCGATGCCTAGAAAAAAGTTCGAATCTTTCAAATACGATTTTAGAAGAGGTAACGATCTCCTACATTTCTCCTTTTATGTGTTAAATGTTTGAATAACTGGATCAGTATTTACAATTGTTAATTAACTTGTTATTTATAAAAAAATTAAAATTTACACAAGGAATAAGTTCCTAACAGGTGCCCTGTTCTATATCCGCCACTGACAACCATGATGACCAGAACGAAGTTTACTCAACATTTATGAGTTCGCTAGTGTTTAATTAAGTTAGTTGATGGATCAAGATAATGATTTGTTTGTGCTTTATATGTAGGTATATGTAAAATATTTTTGGAAATAAGAGGTCATCTATTTATAGAGGCGTAGTTTATTCTGTGAAATAGAGGTTATTCATCTTTCGCGTCAAGTGAGAATTAAATCTATTATCTCTAAGATAACATCAGAGTCACTGACCAACTGTGATGGACTCTCACAATCATATTATGACGTCATATTGCTTTCATCAGGCTACTCACCTATTAGCTAGATTTATACATAGTGTACTTTAAAAATTGGATTTAGATTTTGAAACTTATCGACGCCTATTTTAGTCACACGTTTATTTTTAAATCTGATTTGAGTCTATTATTTTAGTTTTTTTATGAATATCATATTTATCGATCCGGCCAGGCCACCATTTAAGAACAGTATATTTAGTTACCATATTTAATTACCAACATTTAAGAACAGTATATTTAGTTACCATATTTAATTACCAACATTTAAGAACAGCATCATCACTATACGTTATATTGGTGATATGTGTCTCAAATTTCTGTAAAATTTTTTTTCAATTTAATTATAATTCACATTCAAGTCAGAAGTTAAAAAAAAGTAAAATAATTTAAAAATTGTCTGAATGAGGAAAAAAACATTTAAATTCAGTGAAGAATCACAGAATTATCAAATTGAGATTAAGATAAGTCTATCAAAAAAAATTTGCTAGACTTTTAAGAAGGGAAGAAGAGAAGAAGAAATAAGAAAATAAATTTATTATAAATAATTCAAATTCTTCACAAAATTACACACTTCCCAATACTTCTTCCCACTTCTTCTATTCTTCTCTTTTTCCCACATCTTATCCAAACGGAGCCATATTGAAAGAAAATTGGATCTTGCTGGAGACTATCCTTTCTTGTAGTTAATGTTATTTTCGTACGTAATGAAATCAATAATCAATAATTTCCGAAGGTAAGCAACGTACTCACCGATTCATCTCTAATTCCATACGCTCTGAGGCGATGATGGTCATACAGCTAGCTCGTCATCAAAGCAGAGGCCTTGAAGGGGTCGTTTGGCAACATCAAAGTTTAGTGGGATCAAGGGTTAAAGTTAGCATTTTGGGATTAGTGTTTGAGGTTAAAGTTAATAAAAGTTAGTACTAACTTAAAGTTAGTAATTGTTGTTTGGCATGATAGGTTAAAGTTAGTGATCAAAGTGAATGCATGCATTTAATTATAACATTCATTTTAATCTAGACATTTTAGAATTCGAAAATTTTAAATCTTGATATTTTTAAAAGATGAAAATTAAAATTTAAAATTTTAAAATTCGAAACTTTGAAAATTGAAATTTGAAATTTTGAAATTTTGAATTTTGAATTTTGAAATTTGAAATTTGAAATTTGGAATTTGAAATTTGAAAATTTGAAATTTTGAAATTTTGAAATTTGAAATTTTGAATTTTGAAATTTAAAATTTGAAATTTGAAATTTGAAATTTTGAAATTTGAAATTTTGAAATTTAAAATTTGAAATTTTTAAATTTTAAAGTTTTTTCTCAAAGTTTTTCTCTTTAGATACGATATAATTTTTTTTTTTGGTGTTTGAGAAAAGCTTAAATATATGGCAAAGTTAGGAAGGTAGTGCTAATTCCGTTGACCTCAAAGTTGTTTGGCGATGCAAGCTATGTAGGTTAGCTCGTTGATCCAAAAATCAAACTAAACTTGACAATACCAAACGAGCCCGAACACTATATATTGTCCTAGCCTATGTTACCAGATACAATCTAAATAAGCCGCACCTGTGTCAGATACGTATATCAGATTCCCGTGTGATTCGTATCTGATACTCAACGTGACGAATTCTATTATTTTACTACGTTTATCTTGCGAATTTGGACAAGATATATTTTGGATACGCCATATGCGTTTCGGATATGACTGAAATATGTTTAAAAAAAAATGAACAATCCAGAGTTTTATGGATTGAAAAAAATATAGTAAATAAAAACACGCTTGATTCAAACGATTTAAAGGCATGAAGAATTATAAGTTTTTTGACACATTAAGGTGTTTTTAACGAAGGTTTGCTTATCAATAATTTTTATGCAAAAATATTTTATTAATCTATCGTTATTAATAAGATTTGTTCATTTTTTTGACATATTGATCGAGTATGAAATGAACTCTAAATTTTACAAATTTGATATGGAAATGCATCGCTCATTAAGTTGGAGATGATCAATTGTTTAGATTCATCGTTTGAAATTTTAAATTTTAAAATATTAATAAAAAAGAGAGTCGTGACATTTGGTGACACCATAAAATGACGGCACTAGCCAGAACCCTCCTCTTCTTTTAATTATTTTTAAGATTTTATTTTCTCTAAAAAATTTATATGCCTTAATGACTTCCATAATTATATAATTATTATATTTTATTATTTTTCGATATGATATTCGCACCGTCAGCCGTGCAACATATATAGGTCCTACGGCGTTAATTAATTTTTTTACATCCCACTACTAAGTAAAAAGAGGATCAAGACTCTCCAATGTGATTTTTTTCGTAGAAGTCAAGTGCTCGTTAGTAATTTTCGATTTTTGTTGGTTGAACAGTTTGATTATATCGGGGAAAAAATTGCGTTGTTTATATAGGGTGCGTTTGGATAGGTGTGAGAAGAAGGGAAGAATGAAAGAAGTATTGGAAAGTGTGTAATTTTGTGAAGAGTTTGGATTGTTTATAATTTTTTTTCTTCTTCTTCCTTCTTCTTCTTCTTTCTTCCAACAATCCAAATGCATAAAATTATGTTCGTCTTCATGCATTATCCATTTTTCTGTAAGATGTGATCTTCACTAAAAAATGATTTTTTTTAGTTATCAAAATAAAATATTTTTGTGGTTTGCGCTTTAATACAGACGCTCTGTAGATAATAATATGCATAGCGCCCACTGTGAGCTAGGAAGCTTGTTAGTCATCAGCATTTGTTTAAACTAACTAAACTCCAAAATAATTTAGTGTACGTGCAAATAAAAATTAAAACAATTATTTAATTGAATTTGTGATCTTCCAGAATAATTTTGCATTTTTATTAATTAATTTTTTTTGCAGGATATGTGGACGGCAATTTATTTTCCTTACTATATCTTGTAAATAGTTGACAGTTTTTTCTCTAGAGGTATATTAATCTTTTGTTCGGCCTACGGAAAAGCAAATTAACTGGATCTTCTTCGAGTGCAAACAGATTCCTTTCTAAGGAAAAAAATAAAAATAAAAATAAAAGTGTTAGTGGAACAGACCTTTTAAAAATTATTATTGGGCATGATTTATATTGGTTGCATGTTAGAGATCTAACAGGATAATTAAAGCAATTAAAATCGTTGATCAACTAATTTAACTTGATTCACCGGTTATCTAACTGGGATCATCAGTATCCTCTGCAGTGATTGCACTCTGCCATTCTTCATCACGGCCGTCCGATTTAATTTCGACGATTAAGATTCGTAGACCATCTAGATCAGATATTAATCAGTAATCATGGAGCGGTCATTATTGATCGGACGAGTGTTCTTCCAAATTAAGGGCAATTGATTCCTATTTTACTCTATTTATATAACATTGGGACTTTGTATTTTTTTTAAATAAAATTTCCCTGAAGTAATTTATTTGGAAGGGGAAAAAAGATTTGATTTGGATCGAACAATTCTCCAAATGTTAAAAAAAAGAGAGTAAGGATGAATATTAAAAGTGCGCCACTTTTCAAAGAACTGGAAATAAAGCAAGATATGAAGATATCACACAAAAGCAATTTAACAGAGCGAGATAATAAAATAGGGAAACTTGGATATAACCCCTCTAATTTTCACTAATCGGATATAACTACCTCTTATCTTCAAAACCGTATATAACCCCTATAATTTTATCAATTTAAGATATAAACCTTTTTGCTTTATTTCAACCATATTAATTAAATATAAAAAACTTTTTTAATAAATTTGGACAAAATTACCCCAACTTTGTTTGCGGTGCTTTTGAGGCGTGCGAGCTCTTTCCATGGCAGATTCATGTTGCCGATAAAATTCGTTTCACATATGTATTTCAAGAAGCAATGAACTATACAAGCTTCACTAGAATTTACCCTCTAGAAGAGCCCATTGTACCCTTTACACATCAACTTCTAACTCCATATATAGATATGAACAGTTCTGCCCATTTAAACGATTTCATGTTGCAATCGACTAGGTCCTTCTACTCAAAGGCTCTGTTTGGATAGTGTGGGAATAAGAGGAATAAGAAAAGAAGTATTGGGAAGTGTGTAACTTTTTGAAGAGTTTGAATTGTTTATAATAAATTTAGGAGTAGGAAGAAACTATTTCCTTATTCCTGCACCCATCCAAACGGAGCCAAAAAAAAATAAGCTACTTTCTTTTAACTTTTTTCTTTCCTTTTTCTTGACGTCTGATGATCACTGTTGATGACTCTAAAAAAAAATCTGAGATTAATAGGAGGGATTAAGTCCGGGTCGGAGTGGTAAAGGATATTTTCGTCCAAACTTATAAAAAATGTTTTTATATCTAATTAATATGATTGAAATTAAGCAAAAGAGTTTATATTCCAAAATAATAAGATTATGGGGATTATATCCATTTTTTAAAGGTTAGAGGGTTATATCCGATTGGTGAAAATTAGAGGGGTTATATCCAATTTTTCCAATAAAATATATCCGGAACAAAAAAAGGACGCCTTCTTCAGTTGCTTCCTGATTCTTAATTCTGACGCATTGAAGGCTCACGGAGTCACAGGTTATGTAGTACTAGGTTCTTAAGTTCTTGACTTAACAATAAGTCGGTGTAAAAAAATAAATTCTAGTTTATTATGCTGAGTTGACGTATCATTTTGTATTTACTCTAAACCCTAAACTCCGGCTAATCCAGTACAACAGAAAAGTTAAAAAAAAAAAAACAAAAACAAAAACAAAACAAAAGACTACAAGTCTACAAGTCAAAATAGTCCAAAATCAAAACTCGACTTGCACGCAGCGTTCAATCGCTTTTGTACTGGGCCAGTTCATTTGGGCCTAAGTCATTTGTTCTCAGTAGGCGAGTGGCGACTGGACTATATAAGATAAGATATTATAAGATGCTTCCGATTTCCAAATAAAAATAGCATCTAGACTCTAATTATGGTTCTGTGTCTGATTACTTCGCCTCAATTTCCCAAATCATTCTTGCACATGAGTGTACGTAAGAGTGATTATCTCATAATAACTCTTCGGATTTTTTCTTTTAAATAATTTACACCATAGCATTTCTTTTCCTAAGAAATGCGTATACAAAAATGCCTCGTAAAAAGTTGTTATGGAGAGTGGAGACGGATCTAAGACAATATAACAATTGTTGGATATTAATATCTGTTAAGTGTACTTATCACCTCAGGTGCCTAGCTCTTTCCGTTATGTTTGATAGAGAAAAAATAAAATAATAAAATAAATTATAAGATGATGACTTTTTATCGTATCTAATGTAATAAGGGTTAGTTTCTTACCGTATTATTTTTCTATTACACATAACCATTTTTCCCCTCTTCTGAACACATTATTAGAGTCACATAAAACAATAAGGAGAACTAGAATGAAGTTATGTGATTCTCCTATTATTTATTTTTTTATCTCACTTTGTAACGAATAAGTATAGAATTTTGTGACCTCACAAAGAATCTAAAAATTCTCTAGGAAAACTACTGTCGGTCTAAACTCAACAAAAAAATTTAGGAACTTCACTTCCGAAGAGCATCAAATTTGAATGACCAAAATTTAACCTTTGATTGTAATCTAAAAAATAGCAAACATCAAGGTTCGAAAATTATTATTTTCAAATTTTTTATATAAATTCTTATTCAATTTACCTTTGAATAAATTTTACATGTTTTTTCGAAGACATATTGGCGAGTTGCCAACAGCAATTAGAATTTTATTAAAGAAAATTTTACATGCATAGTCAAGTTATAGCGCCATGATTACAACAAAATGTATTAGCTAATCAAGATAGCTAGGTATATAATTAAAAGGCACAAGCTTCCCCCTTTGAAATTACTGGTTTTGAATAACCTGAATTAATTTCACATGTTACTTTTTAATATGTTTTAACCTTAATCTCATACAAAGTAAATCGAAAAAAACAGACAAACTGGTTTAAATTGTTGATTGTTATGCTCATGAATTTATTGATGATATAAATCTCATATTCTCATGCGATCTTCACATGAATGCTACACATGGCGTGAGTTAAAGCATTAATATATATGAGTTAATCTTATCCTGATAATATTTCAATGTGTATGAAAGATCGGATTTGATGACGGTACGTCGAATATTAGATTTATAAATCACATTTAATTAGTATTGAATTATTGAGCTTGAGCGTATATGAAGTTATTATCAAAATAATTGGCAACGTCGTGAGCAAACGATAGCAGAGCAAACAAGGATAAGAAAGATGTCGGCAATTATCCCTATAAAACAAAATTGAAAATACACATGCGACAGAAGGAAGTGGGGAGTACACGAGAGAGAATAATGTTTTTTTTCTGCTATAAAAGGAAATAAGACATATATTTCTCGCCTTGTAGCTTATAAACGGTGTAACAATTAAGATATAGCAGACAGCCTTCCAAAAACAAAATTCATAACATCCTGAACTTAAAGCAGATTTTTCCCTGACGAAATTCCATTTCAATTGATTCTCCTATATATGGATTCTACAAAACTCTCTCTCGCCGTTGCATTTGCACTATTTGTCCTCCTCAGCAGCGCAGACGCCACCGCGAAATCACTCTGTTGCATCGACCGTGTTTTCACCTTTGGCGATTCCATGACTGACGCTGGAAATGCTTGCCAGGTGCAGGGTGGAAACTGTGGTGTAATTCCTTATGGTGAGACATACTTCCACAAGCCCAATGGCCGGTGGTGTGACGGCAGACTAATTGTCGACTTCATTGGTAAATTTTAATTAAAGTTTTCATGACTACTGCATCAATCTTCATAGGTAAATTAACATAAAATCAGTTATTCACTTATTTGACGATTTGCTTCGCGCAGCTCAGGCATATGGATTGCCACTTCCGCCACCATCCATGGCAGGAAATACAAGGGAGTATTTCCTGAACGGTGCAAACTTCGCATATGCCGGATCGATGGCACTGAACATTTCAACCTATAAGAAAGTCACTGGGTTGGACCGTGCAGGGCCTGATCACTCACTGGGTATTCAGCTTCAGTCCTTCAAGGATCTGCTGCCTGTCATCTCTCAAGGATCTAGTAAGCATTTTCTTTTATTAATGTATCGAGAACTAGGTAGACATTTTTTAATTTAATATCAACACAGATGCATGTAAATTAACCAGTGTATGCGCACTAGCGCTGCATGTTGTTAACTTGTTATTACTTATTAGTTATTACAATTAATCTTGAATGTCAACACTCGTTACACTCCTTATTCCACATCACATATATCGTTATTACATTTAAAGTTTAAACATTAGTATAATTGAAAGGGAACGATCGAGAAAATATGTCATATATATACATTAATGACATTAATTTCTGTATTTTTCTGATACATTAATTTCTTCTGGGGTTTGGTACTAATTAAATTGTTTCTGATATTCTAATTTTTGGAATGACTAATTGTGCTAATATGTAAACTGTCAACAGGTGTCAGTGCCGTCATGACTAACTCACTGTTCATTGTGGGAGAAATTGGAGGAGTTGACTATATTGGTGGTCTAGTCTCCAACAAGCCCACTGAGGAAATGAAATCTTGGACTCCGTCTGTGGTTGCTGCCATTGGTTCTGCTGTCAACGTAACTCCATTCCTGGCCTTTTGTTCAAATTATACATCTTTAAAGTTTTTTTTTTTTTGCACTTTCACAAGTGTGTAATAAATTTGTATTGGAAAATTTTCCGTACAATTTTGAAGCTATTAGAAACATGAGAATTAAACAATAATAATAAAAGGGTGATGTAATATTTCTATGGAAATTAAGGAGAAAAAGAATGTTATATAGCTGGAAAGAAAAGCTATTGTATCCAGATTCAAGAAAGACAGGAAAATGAACATAAAAAAAGTAATTGTGCCCTTCTAATATTTCTTTTAATTTCCACGTGACAGGATTTGATAAATCTTGGAGCTACAACATTGATTGTGCCAGGGAACTTTGCAATTGGGTGTGCTCCTTGGTTCTTGACCCTGTTAAAAAGTAACAACAGTGGAGACTATGATAGCCAAACCGGTTGCCTTAAGAAACTAAACGAGCTTGCAGTTTACCACAATACTATGCTAACACAAGAGTTGGCTAAGCAAAGGCTGCTTCACCCCCTTGCCAATATTGTATATATATGCCGATTACTATGGGGCACAGACACAACTGATCGTAACTTCAAAGTTGAGAGGTGAGATAATTTTCTGGTGGAGAAGTTATATTAATGTGCACTATAATTAAATTATTGCAAAATGCAGAATATTTCATTCGCCATACTTAGTACGTACTATACTATGTAAGGTATAGTGGCATACGACTTCTGCCTCGTCAATTTATGCAGCCCGGCCATTGGATATTTGATTTGTGGGGTCCTGCTGCAACCACAGACCAATTTTATCAATACAACACATTTCTCTATTTTTTTTTTTATGATTTTCATGGTAAAGAGGCACACGTACAATGAAATTGAGTGCATCGTATTTTATTTTTCTTTTAGGAAAAGTAATTTCATAAATATGACTAACAGTTAAATGTTGAAAATTAATAACTTTTAATTAGGAAAAAAACTAATTCTTTTTTGTGATTTTCTAATATATATGTTGTCTCTTATGAATAGTGTTAGTCCTAATTCTAAGTTTATCATAGAATTAATTAACTTTGATGAATTAATGCAGATATTCCTGCTCCTCTGTATGCATGTTGTGGGGCTCCGGGTCAACCATACAATTTCTCATTGAATATGCAGTGTGGGTCAAAAGGATCGCAAGTTTGTCCTGATCCGACTAAATATATTTCATGGGATGGAAATCATTTGACGGAAGCTGCAAATAATGTGATTGCTAATGGAATTTTATATGGACCATACGCTATCCCTCCACTTGTCTAGGCGTCTCTAACAAGAACCAATTACAATTATATTATTAAAATTTTAAACTTGATTTGATGTGTTAATCTCCAATTATCAAAATAATTGTTTATAGCAATATGCAATGATAAGTAAATTGTACGCTTTGAACTTCTAAATAAAATGGAATCCTAATTACGATTGGGGGAAAGAAAATCATAATTATTTGTTATTGCCAAATGCTGTATGATATCTGAAATTTTCGGTGCTGAATCAAGATTTATTTTACTTCACTTTTGTTACATTCTTAAAGACCTGTTGATCACAAATTGCCAAACGACAAATTTCATTAGTACAAAACATCTACAAAAGTTTTAGAACAGAATATAAACGCATGGGAGGTGCTTTGGACACGTTAAATTTCACCCAAAAAAATTGGACAAATATGCCCCTGATAAATAAAGTTAGAAGCTGCGGTCAACTTTTACCATTTTTCCCCTGCAATTAGCACATAAAATTTCCTTAATTAAAAATAGTGAAAATATTATGTGATGCGCAAGTATTATGGTACACTTTATATTTGTGGTTTAAGAAAAATGAACAGATTTAGACACTTCAAAAAATTCTTCTAAATTAAAAATAAATTCAATATTAGATTTATTTATTTGTTTGTTCTAAAAAAAATCGGACGATATTGTATATGACAGAAAGTGTACTTCTTGTAGAAATTACTAATTCAGACTGTCAACAAACTATTTATAACTTTTTTCATGATACATCAAAGGTAAGACTAACAAGTTATAAAAAAAAAGGAACAAAAAAACACACAACTAATTTGAAATCCTTAAACAATTCAAATTATCAAGATATTACAAAAATAAAATAATTAAAAATAGGAGTCTCTTCGAAATGGCAGCTAAGAATATATGAAGAACATTAAAATTGTATAAGACAGTTTTGAGAGTGCATATCAAAAAATTATCGCTTAACAATCGGAATTGCTTAGGACCATTTCTAAGATTCTATCATCTCCATCATCCTCGTGTTATCCAGCGCCTATCATCTCTAGCGACACGTACACTGCAACTAACCCCTCCCCCCTCCTCCCTCCCTATCTCGCGTACACTGTCCCCCCTTCTCCATCCTACACACTTCATAACTGTTGAAGTTAGTATATTTAAATGTTGAAAGTAATATCGTAACTGTTGAAGTTAATATATATAACTACTATAGTTATATATATTAACTTCAACAGTTATGATAATAACTTCAGCAATTGTATATATTAACTTCAACAATTACGATATTAATTTCAACAATTGCGATATTAAGTTCAATATTTATGTATATTAATTTCAACGGTTATGAAGTGTTCGAGAGGGGAGAGGGGGGAAGGGGGAAGGGGGAGGGGGAGGGCGTACACGGGAGGGAGGAAAACAGAGCGACGGAGGGAGGTGGGAGGGGGACAGCGTACGCGGAAGAGAGGGAAACAGAGCGACAAAGGGATGAGCGCTGGGTTTCCATAAATAGAAAACGCGTGAGATGATTTTCAAAAATAGAAAACGCGTTACTGGAAATGATGGAGATGATGAATCTTGAGGATGATCCTTATCAGCCCGCTTAACAATTGGCCCTGGGAGACTAAGAAATAATATAAGAAATTTTGCTGCAATTGTCTAGAAGGATTCAATTAAGAGATATTACGTGATATATTGTATAATGCTAAAATTTATAGCAGGATTATGTGTGGGTATATTTGTCCCAAAAAAATTTAGCAGAAGGTTCCGAGGGTATTTTAATGCGTGCAAAGCACCTCCCAAACGCATCCATAAATATTAAGGCTGTCTAATGTGGTGAAATAGCACGGAATAGTCCCTTTTGTTTGCCGCGTTAACCAAACAGTATAATTCGATATTCGTTAACCGTTCTATTTACCGTTTCATCAAACACATGTACTATACCGTTCTAGATTCTATTTTGTTTGCCGTTCCGTTTTCCTAACAACACGATCCGCACTGCCATTAACTGTTTGACATCACGGCAAAACGGTATAAGGACTTTCGTTGACACTTGACAGGCTTGTCCACAAATGTTCTCTCTAGGGAGAATGCCAAGGGGCGGTGCTTTGGACACCCAAAAATACACTGGGGACATTCCGTTATTTTTTCTTGGATAAATTTACCCATGTAAAATTAAGGAAAGAAGCTACAATAAATTTTACAATTTCCATATATCACGTAATATTTCCTTAGTTAAATTACCTCTTTAAACAATAGAAAATGTTCTTAGGTTATTTTTTAACCGTTCACTTTGAAGGATCATTCTGAACCGACATTTTTTTAAAAAAATTTCATTTTATGTCTTAAAAATCAGGAAAATATGAAAAAAATTTTAAAAAAAAAATTTAAGTGAAAATACTTTTGTTAAAACACATTAATACATCGTTAGAATCGTAGAGAATGAAATTACCAATTTTTAATGTTCTTAGATTGATTTTTGTATGAACAATCAATATTTTTTAAATTTATTTTTTCTTGAATAATTTGGGCCGTCTGATTTGATTTCAAATGAGAAAAAAAGGAAAAAAAAATGCAGAAATGGAAGTGTGCCAAACCAAAGATTTTTTTTTTCGGCCATCAACGATTTGTTGATATATTGATAGCTAATTAATACATTTTATTATTATTGTTCAAGAAATTATTCAATAGATTTAGGAAATATTTTATGATATAATTGTAGGGTAGAAATAGGAAATTTAACTGCAGCATCTTACTTTATTTTGCAAGAGTATACTTGTCCAGAAAAATCACCGGAATGCTCCAAGAGTAATTTAGCGTGTCCAAAGCACCATCAATGCCAAGGTTCTCCAACCTGGCATTGGCTGATCTTCTGTGCCTAAGCCTGGGCACAATTCATAGACGTCATTTATTATTGAACATTATTAATCCAGGATTCTCCTCTCGTGATACTAGTAGTTTTTATATGACTAATTATCAGTTTTACAGTACCACTTATATATAGTTACAGAACGCAAAGAGGCCGAATTTTTTAATAATAAATTCCACTTCATTACTATTATGTAATCGATAATGTGGTTTCTTTCCATTCAGCAATCAGCAACCGATAAGGCGATGAGCTGCATCTTTAACTGATTACCATCCCCATGCTTAACGAATCAGAATTTAAATTTGTTCAAAAAAAAAATTTATTGTATGAGACTGCCATGGCTACTTTATGATAAGACTTATCTATACTTTGATAAATGTATAATCCCGATTCCCAAACTCAAAACACCCAATAAATATAAGAAAAATCAGATATAAACCACTCCAATCTTCAAAACTGAATATAAACACCTCTAATTCTATTTTGTTTGGATATAAAACCTTTTCATAATATTTAAGGCAAAATCGGATATAAACCCCTCTAATCCCTTCTATGCGGATATAAACCCCTCTAATCCTCAAAATCGAATATAAACCCCTCTAATCTTATTTTGGTCGGACATAGACTATTTTCATTAGTTTTAATCAGATTTTAAATAAGAAAAAAAATCTTCTATGACTATTATACCCCTATTATGATGCCCGCTTCTTTTGTCTTTCCCTTTCTTTTGTATCTCATTTTGCCTTTATTGCAAAATGTCTTTCCACATTAATCAGAGAGAAGCAAAAACGCACGGTGCAAGAGGAATATGATTCCTTTTGAGCAAAAAGTTTTTTTTACCAGTAACAGATTTTTGTATTCACAGAGAAGCAAAAAGCACAAATTAGATATAATATGCTTAAAATCAAACCATGTTCACAAAAAGATTTTTGTGTTGAGAGAGAAGCAACAAGAACATATTAGATTTTGTATTGAGAGAGAATCAAAAAGCACAAATTAGATTTTGTATGTTTAAAGTTGAACCATGTTTAAGACTTTCCAGTATGTTACCAGTAATAGATTTTTGTATTGAGAGAGAAGCAAAAAATATAAATTAGATTTTACATGCTTAAAATCGAACCATGTTTAAGACTTTCTAGTATGTTGCTCCAACCATATTAGATTTGAAATCCATGTAGTTCTCTCGTGACAATAATTGCTCTTTATGCATTGTTCTTAGTTTGTCAATTTAACTTGAACGAAACCATATCATAAGAAAGAGAAAATAGATGAAGCAAGAACATTATTATTGTAAAAAAAGGAAAACTTGCAACAATGTTTCCTTACACATAAAGGTATGGCTTCAAATTACCAATGTCCAAACTAAGTATCTAGAATACGCTCTGACAAACTTGTTAGATTATTGTACTTTTCACCAAGAATGAGGCCATTCGTTCAAAAGTTGCATTGAATTGAAGGATGCACTAGATAAATTGATAAAAGGAGAAACACAATCTTGTCGATTTTTTTTTAATAAAAAAACCAACCATGTTATCATACCAGTACAACAAAATTACATGCACTTTCTTCTTATCCTTAATTTTTTATGAAATTTTTGACGAGTTCTTCACCAGCCAATGAAAAATTATTTTGAGAAACTTGCTCAATAATCAAGGGTGCGAAATAATTATCATTGAACTATCTTGTCTCCAATATTTGACAACAAAAGATATAGAGAAAGACGCTAACAGAAAGAGAGAGAAGATAAGTATCTAGTGATTTAACATAATACTGAAGACAAATTGATGTGGAGTGACATAAAGAGGAAAGACAAAAGAGGGAGGGAAAGAAAGAACTCTTGCCCTATCGATTTGGAAAAGAATAAGGCAAAATTTCGAATTTAGGAAGATGAATCGTCACTCAGTATGCGCAGATCAAGGGTATAATTGTCACAGAAGATATTCTTTTATTTTTCTTATTTAAAATCTGGCTAAAACTAATAAAAAGGGTCTATGTCCGATCAAAATAGGATTAGAGGGGTTTATATCTGATTTTGCCTATATTTTGAAATATTAAAAATCAGATGATTAATATTATGAACAAAATATCCCTATTTGTCTACATCTTCGTTCGTTTTGAGCATTATCTGGAATTCAGACTTGCCCAGTTGTCTCCTCCTTATTCTATTTTCTCTGACCAATCATTATTTGCACTTTATATGCGTAATTACCATGTATAATCTAATATTTTTTAATAAATAACATATGAATCATATTCTAGACAAAATAAATAGTTTAAATGTAGATTATTGTGATCAAACGACTTACAATGAATCTAGAAACGATTGAAATACTCAAATGATACTTAGAATTGCATTATTTTCACTTTATACTCGTAATTACCATGTATAATCAAATATTTTTAAATAAATAACATACGAATCACATTCTAGAAAGTATAAAGAGATTAAATGTAGATTATTGTGATGAAATGACTTAGAATAAATCCAGAAATGATTGAAATGCTAACATGATACTCAGAATGAGATGAGCTAAAATCAGTCACAACTGACGGATGAAACTGTGAGCTACGATCAAATCTCAATTTTCGAGATTCTAGCAGTCGATCCGAACTTTTCAATGTGTTCTCCATATTGAAATTTCGTCGGAGACAAAATTTTATATTTTTCTGAAATTTTTAAGTATTTGTTTGGTATATTACAAAATTCTTAATCTAAACAATTCTGGACCCTTCAATAACTATGATTTTTAAAAATCTCAAAAAAATTGTAAATAAAATCATAAAAATGTAAAATTTGATCTCCCATGAGATTTCAATATGGAGAACAAATTGAACGGTTCAGATTAGCCACTAGAATCTCAAAAGTTGAGATATAATCGCAGCTGACGGGTCGTAGCTGATTTTAGCCCCATCTCAGCTCAGAATTGAATTATTTGCACTTTATATACGTAATTACCATGTATAAACCAATATTTTTGAAAAACAAAACATGTAATCATATTCTATACAGAATAAAGAGTTTAAATGTAGATTATTGTGATGAAATGACTTAGAATGAATTCAAAACCATTGAAATGCTCAAATGATACTCAGAATTGCATTATTTGCAATTATATGTGAAATTACCATGTATAATCCAATTATTTTGAATAAATAACATATGAATCATATACTAGACAGTATAAAGAGTTTCAATGTAGATTATTGTGATGAAATGACTTAGAATGAATCTAGAAACGATTGAAATGCTCAAATGATATTCAGAATTCCATTATTTTCACTTTATATATGTGCATAATTACCATGTATAATCCAATATTTTTGAATAAATATCACTTGAATCATATTCTAGACAGTAAAATAATTTTAATGTCGATTATTCTGACGAAATGACTTTGAATGAATCCAGAAAAGATTGAAATGCTCAAATGACACTCAGAATTGCATTATTTGCATTTTATATGAGTAATTGTATTGTATAACCCAATATTTTTTAATAAATAACATATAAATCATATTCTAGACCATATAAAGAGTTTAAATGTACATTGTTGTGTTGAAATGACTTAGATTGTATCCAGAAACGATTGAAATGCTCAAAATATACTGCATTATTTGTACTTTATATGCGTAATTATCTTGTATAATCCAATCTTTTTGAATAAATAACATATGAATCATATTTTAGACATTATAAAGAGTTTAAATGTTGATTACTGTGATGAAATGACTTAGAATATATCTACAAATGATTGAAATATTCAAATGACACTCAGAATTGCATTATTTGCAATTTAAATCCATAATTGTATTGTATAATCCAATATTTTTCAATAAATAACATATGAATCATATTCTAGACTGTATAAAGAGTTTAAATGCAAATTATTTTGATGAAATGACTTAGAATGGATCCAGAAATGATTGAAGTGCTCAAATGATACTCAAAATTGCATTATTTGCAATTTATATGCGTAATTACCATGTATAATCCAATTATTTTCAATAATTACACTTAATCATATTCTAGACAGTATAAATTTGTTTAAATGTAGACTATTGTGTTGAAATGACTTACAATGAATTCTGAAACAATTGAAATTCGCAAATGACACTCAGAATTGTATTAATTGCACTTTATATGCATAACTGTATTGTATAATCCATTCTTTTTGAATAAATAATATATGAATCATATTATAGACAGTATAAATAGTTTAAATGTCGATTATAGTGATGAAATGACTTAGAATGGATCGAGAAATGATTGAAATACGCAAATTACACTAATAATTGCATTATTTGCACTTTGTATGCATAATTGTAATGTATAATCTATTCTTATTGAATAAATATCACATGAATCATATTCTAGAAAGTATAAAGAGTTTAAATATAGATTATTGTGATGAAATGACTTAGAATGCTTTCATAATCTATTGAAATGCTCAAATGATACTCAGAATTGCATTATATCATATTTATATGCGTATTACTATGTATAATCCAATCTTTTTGAATAAATAACACTTGAATCATATTTTAAAAATATTTAAATATATATTATTGTGACGAAATGACTTAGAATTAATCCAGAAACCATTGAAATGCTAATATAACATTCACAATTGCATTATTTGCAATTTATATGCATAATTGTAATGTATAATCCATTATTTTTTAATATATAACACCTGAATCATATTGTAGAAAGTATGAAGAGTTTAAATTTAGATTATTATGATGAAATGACTTAGAATGAATCCAGAAACGATTGAAATGCTCAAACTATACTCAGAATTGCATGATTTGCGATTTATAAGCGTAATTACCTTGTATAATCCAATTTGTTTGAATAAATAACATTTGAGTCATATTCTAGACAGTATTAAGAGTTTAAATGTAGATTATTCTGACGAAATGACTTTGAATGAATCAAAAAAATGATTAAAATGCTCAAATGACACTCAGAATTGCATTATTTGCAATTTATATACATAATTATATTGTACAATCCAATGTTTTTGAATAAATAACACATGAATCGTATTCTAGACAGTATAAAGAGTTTAAATATTGATTATTTTGAGAAATGAATTAGAATGGATCCAGAAACGATTGAAATACTCTAATGATTATTGCGATGAAATGACTTAGAATGGATCCGGAAAGTATTGAAATACTCAAATGACGCTCAAAATTGCATTATTTGCACTTTATATGCAGAATTGTATTCCCTAATCCATTCTTTTTGAATAAATAACATATGAATCATATTCTGGACAGTATAGTGAGTTTGAATGCAGATTATTGCGATGAAATGACTTAGAATACATCCGGAAAGTATTGAAATGCTCAAATGACACTCAGAATTGCATTATATCCAATTTTTATACGTAATTACCATGTATAATCCAATTTTTTGAATAAATAACACTTGAATCATATTCAAGACAGTATAAAGAGTATAAATATCAATTATTGACACGAAATGGCTTAGAATTAATCCAGAAACGATTGAAATGCTCAGATGACATATAAAATTACATTATTTGTACTTTATATGCATAATTCTAATGTATAATCCAATATTTACAAATATATAACATATGAATAAAATTCTAGACAGCGTAAAAAGTTTAAATGTTGATTATTTTGATGAAATGAATTAAAATTAATCCAGAAACAATTGAAATGCTCAAATGACACTTAGAATTATATAATTTGCACTTCTTATGCATAATTGTACTGCATAATCCAATCACTTTGAATGAATAGCATTTGAATCATATTCTAGACAGTATAAAGTGTTTAAATATAGATTATTGTGATAAAATGAGTTAGAATGGCTTTAGAAGCGATGGAAATCCTCAAATGACACTCCGAACTGCATTATTAGCACTTTATATGCATAATTGTAATGTATAATCCAATCTATTTTAATAAATAACATAGTAATCATATTCTCGACATAAAGAGTTTAAAGGTAGATTATTGTGATGAGATGACTTAGAATGAATCCGAAAACAATTGAAGTACTCAAATGACACTCAGAAATGCATTATTTGTAATTTATATGCGTAATTGTAATGTATAATCCAATCTTTTTGAAAAAAATAACATATGTACATATTCTGGACAGTATAAAAAGTTTAAATAAAATGAGTTACAATGAATCAGAAACGAATGAAATGCTCAAATGACACTCAGAATTGCATTATTTAGACTTTATATGCATAATTGTAATGTATAATCCAATCGTTTTAAATAAATAACATATGAATCATATTCTAGATATTATAAAGAGTTTAAATGTAGATTATTGTGATTCAATGACTTAGAATGGATCCAGAAATGTTTGAAATGCTCAAAAAACACTCAGAATTGCATTATTTGTAATTTATATTCTTACTTTCAATGTATAATCCAATTTTTTTAATAAATACATATGAATCATATTCTAGACAGTACAAAAAGTTTAAATGTAGATTATTGTGGCGAAATTACTTAGATTGGATCCAGAAACAATTGAAATACTCAAATGACACCCAGAATTACATTATTTTGCATTTTATATGCATAATTGTAATGTATAATCCATTATTTTTTTAATAAATAGGATATGAATCATATTATAGACATTATAAAGAGTTTAAATGAAGATTATTGTGATGAAATCACTTAGAGTGAATCCAGAAATGATTGAAATGCCCCAAAGTCACTCAGAATTGCATCATTTGCAATTTCTATGCATAATTGTAATGTATCCAATCTTTTTGAATAATTAACATATAAATCCTATTCTAGACAGTATAAAGAGTATAAATGTAGATTATTGGGATGAAATAACTTAGAATGGATCCAGAAATGATTCAAACACTCAAATGACACTCAGAATTGCATTATTTGCGCTTTATATGCATAATTGTAATGTCTAATCAATCTTTTTGAATAAATAACATATGAATTATATTCTATACCATATAAAGAGTTTAAATATGGATTATTGTGATGAAATGACTTAGAAGTTAGAATTCATCCAGAAACAATTGAAATGCTCAAATGATACTCAGAATTGCATTATATCCACTTTATATGCGTAATTACTATGTGTAATCCATTTTTTTTCAATAAATAACACTTGAATCATATTCTAAACAACATAAAGATTTTAAAAATAGATTATTGTGAAGAAATGACTTAGATTTAATCTAAAAATGATTGAAATGCTCAGATGACATTCAAAATTACATTATTTGCAATTTATATGCATAATTGTAATGTATAATCCAATCTTTCTGAATAAATAAAATATGAATAAAATTCTAGACAGTATAAAGAGTTTAAATGTTGATTATTTTTATTAAATAACTTAGAATGAATCCAGAAATGATTGAAATGCTCAAATGACACTCAGAATTTAATTATTAGCACTTTATATGCATAATTGTAATGTATAATCCAATCTGTTTTAATAAATAACATAGTAATCAATTTCTAGACAGTATAAAGAGTTTAATGGTTGATTATTATGGCGAAATGACATAGAATGATTCCAGAAACGATTGAAATGTTTAAATAACACTTAGAATTGCATTATTTTCACTTTATATGCGTAATTGTATTGTGTAATCCAATCTTTTTGAATAAATAACATATGAACATATTTTAGACAGTATAAAGGTTTAAATGTAGATTGTTGTGATGAAATGACTTAGAATGAATCCAGAAATGATTGAAGTGCTCAAATGACACTTAGAATTGTATTATTTGCACTTTATATGCGTAATTGTATTGTATAATCCAATCTTTTTCAATAAATAACATATGAACATATTCTAGAAAGTATAAAGAGGTTAAATGTAGGTTATAATGATGAAATGACTTAGAATGAATCAAGAAACTATTGAAATGCTCAAATGACACTCAGAATTGTATTATTTGCACTTCATATGCATAATTGTATTGTGTAATCCAATCTTTTTGAATAAATGACATATGAATCATATCCGAGACAATATAATGAGTTTAAATGTAGATTATAGTGATGAATGACTTAGAATGGCTTCAGAAATGATGGAAATGCTCAAATGATACTCTGAATTGCATTAATTACACTTTATATGCATAATTGTATTGTATAATCTAATCTTTTTTAATAAATAACACATGAATCATATTTTATACAGTATAAACAGTTTAAATGTTGATTATTGTTGTTGAAATGACGTAGAATGACTCCAGAAACGATTAAAATGCGCAAATGACACTCAGAATTGCATTATTTGAACTTTAATGCATAATTGCAAGGTACAATTTATTTTTTTTTGTATAAATGCGATATTAATCATATTATTGACAGAATAAAGAGTTTGAATAAAGATTATTGTGATGAAATGTCTTAGAATGGATCAACAAACGATTGAAGTGCTCAAATGACACTCAGAATTGCATTACTTGCAATTTATATGCGTAATTGTGTTGTATAATACAAACCTTTTGAATAAATAACACACGAATCATATTATGGAAAGAATAAAGAAGTTAAATGTAGGTTATAGTGATGACATTACATATAATGAATCATTAAACGATTGAAATGCTCAAATGACACTCAGAATTGCATTATTTGCACTTAATATGCATAATTCTATTGTATAATCGAATATTTTCGAATAAATAATATATGAATCATATTCTAGACAGTATAAACTACTTAAATTTAGATTATTGTGATGAAATGACCAAGAATGCATCCAGAAACGATTGAAATGCCCAAATTATACACAGAATTGTCATATTTGCAGTTTATATGCATAATTACATGTATAATCCAAATTTTTTTATTAAATAACACTTGCATCATATTCTAGACACTATAAAGAGTTTAAATGTAGATTTTTGTGATGAAATGAGTTAGAATTCATCCAGAAATGATTGAAATGCTCAAATAGTACTCAGAATTGCATAATTTGCACTTTATATACATAATTATCATGTATAATCCATTTTTTTTAATAAATAACATTTGAATCATAATCTAGACAGTATAAAATAGTTTAAATGTAGATTACTGTGACAAAATGACATAGAATGAATCCAGAAACGATTGAAATGCTCAAATGACACTTAGAATTGCATTATTTGCAATTTATATGCATAATTGTAATGTATAATCCAATATTTTTAATAAATAACATATGAATCACATATTAGACAGTATAAAGACTCTAAATGAATATTATTCTGATGAAATGACTTAGAATGCATCCAGAAACGATTGAAATGCTCAAATGACACTCAAAATTGCATTATTTGCACTTTATATGCGTAATTACCATGAATAATCAAATCTTTTTGAGTAAATAACATTTGAATCATATTCTTGATAGTATAAAGTATTTAAAAGTAGATTATATTGATGAAATGACTTGAATGAATTCAAAAACAACTGAAATGCTCAAATAATAGTCAGAATTGCATTATTTGCACTTTATATGCATGATTGAAATGTATAATCAATTGTTTTAAATAAATTACATATGAATCATATTTTTATACAGAATAGAGAGTTTAAAATGTAGATTATTATGATGAAGACTTAGAATTGTAACGTATAATCCAATCTTTTTGAATAAATAACATTTGAATCATATTCTCGACAGTATAAAGTGATCAAATATAGATTATCGGGACAAAATGACTCAGAATGCATCCAGAAACGATTGAGATGCTCAAATGACACTCAAAATTGTATTATTTGCACTTTATATGCGTAATTACCATGAATAATCAAATCTTCAGATTATTGTGATGAAATGACCGAGAATGCATCTAGAAACGATTGAAATGCTCCAATTATACTCACAATCGTCTTATTTGCACTTTATATGTGTAATTACCATGCATAATCCATATTTTTTTATTAAATAACACTTGAATCATATTCTTGACAGTATAAAGAGTTTAAATATAGATTGTTGTGATGAAATGACTTAAAATGCATCCAGAAACGATTGAAATGCTCAAATAATAATCGTAATTGCATAAATTGCACTTTATATGCATAATTATCATGTATAATCCAATATTTTTGAATAAATAACAATTTAATCATATTCTAGACAGTATAAAATAGTTTAAATGTAGATTATTGCGGCGAAATGACTTAGAATGAATCAAGAAACGATTGAAATACTCAAATGACACTCAGAATTGCATTATTTGCACTTTATATTTGTTATTGTATTGTATAATCTAATATTTTTGAATAAATGACATATAAATCATAGTTTAAATGTAGATTTTTGTGATGAAATGACTTAGAATTTATCCAGAAACGATTGAAATGCTCAAATGATACTCAGAATTGCATAATTTGCAATTTGTATGCATAATTATCATATATAATCCAATTGTTCCGAATAAATAACACTTGAATCATATTCTATACAGTATAAAATAGTTGAAATATAGATTATTGTGACGAAATGACTTAGAATGAATCCTGAAACGATTAAAATGCTCAAATGACCCTCAGAATTGCATTAATTGCACTTAATATGCATAATTGTATTTTATAATCCAATCTTTTTGAATAAATAACATATGAACCATATTCTAGACAGTATAAAGTGTTTAAATGTAGATTATTGTGGCGAAAAGACTTAGAATGAATCCAGAAACGATTGAAATACTCAAATGACACTCAGAATTGTATTATTGCACTTTATATGTGTAATTGTATTGTATAATCCAATATTTTTTAAATAAATAACATATAAATCATATCCAGAAACTATTGAAATGCTCAAAGGACACTCAGAATTGCTATTTGCACTTTATATATGCATAATTTTAATGTATAATTCATTCTTTTTGTATAAATAACATATTAATCATATTATAGACAGCATAAAGAGTTTGAATATAGATTATTGTGATGAAATGACTTAGAATGGATCTACAAATGATTGAAATGCTCAAATGACACTCAGAATGAATTTAATTTTAGACAGTATAAAGAGCTTTAATGTAGATTATTGTGGCGAAATGACTTAGAATGAATCCAAAAACGATTGAAATACTCAATTGACACTCAGAATTGCATTGTTTGCACTTTATATGTGTAATTGTATTGTATAATCTTATCTCTTAGAATTAATAACATATGAATCATATTCTAGACAGCATAAAGAGTATAAATGTAGATTATTGTAGCAAAGTGACTTAGAATGAATCCAGAAACGATTGAAATACTCAGATGACACTCACAATTGCATTACTTTGTATTGTGTAATCCAATGTTTTAGAATAAATAACATATGGATCATATTCTAGACAGTATACATAGTTTAAATGCAGATTATTGTGATTAAATGAATTAGAATAGCTTCAGAAATGATGGAAATGCTCAAATAACACTCAGAATAGCATTAATTGCACTTTATAAGCATAATTGTGAATAACACATGAATCATATTTTTGAATAAATAACACATGAATCATATTTTTGATAGTGTAAACAGTTTAAATGTTGATTGTGGTGATGAATTGACTTAGAATCAATCCTGAAATCATTGAAATGCTCAAATGACATTCAGAATTGAATAATTTGCACTTTATATGCAAAATTGTAATGTATAATCCAATCTTTTTTATAAATAACATATGAATCATATTCTAAATATTATAAAGTGTTTAAATGTAGATTATTGTGATTAATGACTTAGAATGGATGCAGAAACATTTGAAATGCTCAAATGACACTCAGAATTACATTATTTGTACTCTATATTCCTAATTGTAATGTATAATCCAATTTTTTTGGATAAATACATATGAATCATATTCTAGACAGTATAAAGAGTTTAAATGTAGATTATTGTGATGAAATGACTTAGAATGGATCCATAAACTATTGAAATGCTCAAATGACACTCATTATTTTGCACTTTTTATGCATAATTGTGATGTATAATCCAATCTTTTTGAATAAATAACATATGAATCATTTTCTAGATTGTATAAAGAGTTTAAATGTATATCATTCTGAAGAATGACTTAGAATGAATCCATAAATGATTGAAATGCTCAAATGACACTCAGAATTGCGTTATTTACACTTTATTGTCATAATTACCAAGAATAATCAAATCTTTTTGAAAAAATAACATATGAACCGTATTCTTGGCATTATAAAGAGTTTAAATGAAGTTTATTGTGATTAAATCACTTAGAATGAATGTGAAACGAATGAAATGCTCAAAAGTCAGTCAAAATTGTATTATTTTCAATTTCTATGCATAATTGTAACGTATAATCCAATCTTTTTGAATAATTAACATATGAATCATATTCTAGACAGTATAAAGAGTTTAAATGTAGATTATTGTGGTGAAATGACATAGAATGGATCAAGAGACGATTCCAATGCTCAAATGACACTTAGAATTACATTATTTGCGCTTTATATGTATAATTGTAATGTATAATCAATATTTTTGATTTAACAAATGAATTACTTTGTAGACCATATAAAGAGTTTAAATGTGGATTATTGGATGAAATGACTTAGAATAAATCCAGAAATGATTGAAATGCTCAAATGAATTTTAGTATTGCAATATTTGCAATTTATATGCATAATTGTATTGTGTAATTCATTTTTTTTATAATAAATAACATATGAATAATATTCTAGATAGTAAAAACAGTTTAAATCAAGATTATTACGATGAAATGACCAAGAATGAATATATAAACGATTGAAATGCTCAAATGATACTCAGAAGTTTCTTATTTGCATTTTATATGCGTTATTACTATGTATTATCGAACTTTTTTTTATTAAATAACACTTGAATCATATTTTAGACTTTATAAAGATTTTAAATGTAGATAATTGTGACGAAATGACATAGAATGAATCTTGAAACCATTGAATTGCTCAAATGACACTCAGAATTGAATTATTTGCATATTATATGCATAATTGTAATTTATAATCCAATCTTTTCGAATAAATAGTATATGAATCATATTATAGATAGTATAGCAAGTTTAAATGTAGATTATTGTTATGAAATCATTTATAAATGATCCTGAAACAATTGATATGCTCTAATCACACTCAAAATTGCATTATTTGTAATTTATGTGCATAATTGTAATATATAATCCAATCTTTTGAAATAATTAATATATAATCATATTCTAGACAGTATAAAGAGTTCAAATGATGATTATTGTGATGAAATCACTTTGAATGAGTACAAAAATGATTGAAATGCTCAAATAATACTCATAATTGCATTATTTGGATTTTATAAGCGTAATTAGCATGTATAATTCAATATTTTTGAATAAATAACATATGAATCATATTATAAATAGTATAATGAATTTAAATGTAGATTATTGTGATGAAATAAACTTAAAATGAATCAAAAAATGATAGAAATGTTCAAATGATACTCAGAATTGCATTATTAGCATTTTATATGTGTAATTACCGTGTGTAATTCAATTCTTTTCGAATAAATATCATATGAATCATATTCTGGACAATATGAAGACATTAAATGTAGATAATTTTGATGAAACGACTTAGAATAGATCCAGAAATAAGTGAAAAGCTCAAATGACATTATTTGCAATTTAGATGCATAATTGTAATGTGTAATCCAATCTTTTTTAATAAATAACATACGAATCATATTCTAGACAGTATAAATAGTTTAAATGTAGATTGCTGTAATGATATGACTTAGAATGCATCCAGAAACGATTGAAATGTTCAAATTATACTCAGAATTGCATTATTTGCACATTATACACGTAATTACCATTGTCTAATCAAATATTTTTGAATATATAACATATGAACAGTATTCTAGACATTATAAAGAGTATAAATGTTGATAATTCTAATGAATGATCTTAGAGGACCCAGAAATGATTGAATGCTCATATGACATTCAGAATAGCATTGTTTGCAATTTATATGCATAATTGCAATGTCTAATTCAATCTTTTTGAATAAATAACATATGAATTATATTCTAGACAGTATAAAGATTTTAAATTAGATTATTGTGATGATATGACTTAGAATGGATCCAGAAACGATGGAAATACTCAAATGATACTCAGAATTGCATTATTTGCACTTTATATGCGTAATTACATGTATAAACCAATTGTTTTGAATAAATAACACTTGAATCATATTCTGGACAGTATAAAATAGTATAAATGTAGATTATTGCGACGAAATACCTTATAATAAATCCTGAAACTATTGAAATGCTCAAATGACTCTCAGAATTGCATTAATTGCACTTTATATGCATAATTGAATTGTATAATCCAATATTTTAGAATAAGTAACACATGAATCATATTCTAGAAAGTATAAAGAGTTAAAATGTAGATTATTGTAGCGAAATGATTTAGAATGAGTCAAGAAACAATTGAAATACTCAGATGACACTTAGAATTGCATTATTTGCACTTTATATGCGTAATTTTATTGTATAATCCTATATTTTTGAATAAATGACATATAAATCATATTCTAGACAGTATAAAAAGTTTAAATATAGATTATTGTGATTAAATGACTAACAATGGCTTCAGAAACGAAATGACACTCAGAATTGCATTAATTGCACTTTATATGTATAATTGTAATGTATAATCTTATCTTTTTGAATAGGTAACAAATGAATCGTATTATAGATAGTATAAACAGTTTAAATGTTGATTATTATGATGGAATGACTTAGAATGGATCAACAAACGATTGAAATGCTCAAATGACACTCAGAATTGCATTATTTGCACTTTATATGCATAATTGTATTGTATAATCCAATCTTTTTGATTAAATAACACATGAATCATATTCCAGACAGTATAAAGAGTTTAAATGTAGATTATTATGGCGAAATGACTTAGAATGAATCCATAAACGATTGAAATACTCGAATAACACTCAGAATTGCATTAATTGCACTTTATATGCGTAATTGTATTGTATAATCCAATCTTTTTGATTAAATAACACATGAATCATATTCTAGACAGTATAAAGAGTTTAAATGTAGATTATTGTGACGAAATTACTTAGAATGAATCAATAAACCACTCAAATGCTCAAATGACAGTCAGAATTGAATTATTTGCACTTTTGCCTAATTGTAATTTATAATCCAATCTTTTGAATAAATAATATATGAATCATGTTTTAGATAGTATAAAGAGTTCAAATATAGATTATTGTGATGAAATGACTTAGAACGGATCAAGAAACGATTGAAATGCTCAAATGACACTCAAAATTGAATTGTTTGCACTTTATATGCATAATTGTAATTTATAATATAATCTTTTTGAATAAATAATATATGAATTATATTCTGGATAGTATAAAGATTTTAAATGTAGATTTGTGATGAAATGAGTTAGAATGATTCCAGAAACCATTGAGATGCTCAAATGATACTCGAAATTCCATTATTTGAACTTTATATGCGTAATTACCATGTATAATTCAATCTTTTTGAATAAATAACATATGGATCATATAATAGGAGGATGGCTAATGTGCCATAGATGGCACAGAGGGTCCCGTGCCATAGAGTCATTTTTCAAGATCCAAAATTCAAATTCTCAATTCGAACCGTTCAAGTTATTCATCATATTAAAATACACTTGGAGACCAAATTTTACATTTTTTCGAATTTTTCTGCTATTTATTATGATATTTTTTAAAAACGTTATAATTGGAGTATTTCAGACCCTCCAATTTGAACATATCAAAATAAATAGCAAAAAAAATTTAAAAAATATAAAATTTGGTCTTCAATGATATTTCAATATGGTGATCAATTTGAAGGTTTGGATTAACTGATTGAATTTCGGATCTTCAAAAAATGACTCAAAAAAGACGTCTATGGCATTGCCATTTATGGCACTTTAGCCCACCTCCATATAATAGACTGTATAAATTGCTTCAATGCAGATAATTGTTTTGAAATGATTTAGAATGAATTTCAAAATGATTGAAATGCTCAAATGATACTAAGAATTGTATTTTTTGCACTTTATATGCGTAATTACTTTGTATAATCCAATCTTTTTGAATAAATAACATTTGAATCATATTCTAAACAGTATAGAGACTTTAAATGTAGGTTATTGAGATGAAATGAATTAGAATGAATCAGAAAAATATTGAAATGCTCAAGTAATACTCAGAATTGTATTATTTGCACTTTATATGCGTAATTACCTTGTATAATCCAATTTTTTGAATAAATAACATATGAATCATATTCTATAAAGTATAAATAGTTTAAATGATGATTATTTTGATGAAATGACTTATAACTAGTACAAGGGTGATTTAGATTTATGCCACTACAAATATTTGAAATTAGAGATATGCCATCACTAAATGACAAATTATTTTTATGCCACTATAAAATCATAAAAATTAGTTTTATGCCATTGAAAATTGATATGACAATTTTACCCTTTTAAATATGCCACTGTAAAACTAAAAAATTAGTGATATGCCATCACAAAAGATAAAATTGGTTTTATACCATTAAAAATCTATAACAATTAGTTTTATGCCATTGAAAAATAAAAAAAATTATTCTATGCCACTAATGCATAAAAATAGCAGCATAAAACTAATTTAGTTATCTAACAATGACATAATTCTTAGGTTTTTGCAAAAATATTTTTTGCAGATTTTTTTTTTTCACGTAAGTAATTATGGACCATTAAACTATAATGCTTTTTGAGACTTGGTTATTTTTACCATCAATAAAACCCGTTGTGGTTCAACATAATACTCATGGGAAAAAAAAACTTGTAAGTTTCATAATTTATTGCAGGTCAACAACTCAAAAACTCATGACAAACTTTCATAATTTCGTTCAATCACAATTACGAGGGCATCAAATTTCATTCAAATAATCTTTCTATGATCATGAAGTTGTTCTTGAATCTATTTTTTTTATTAATTTTGATGAAAATTGTCCTTCCGATTCCATTAAACAAAATAATTATTGGTATATACACCAACGGCGTCTGTTTTTTCTTTTAAAGATTTTTAGTGAGGGATAATTTGGTCATTAAAAAAAAGAATGACAATTTTGGTAATGACATTTTTAGAATTTAGTATGTTTTGAGAAAAATAGTAGCATAAAACTAATTTTAGCAATTCTATGATGGCATAAATTTAATTAGTCATATAAGAGTGATATTTTTCTAATTGACAAAATTGACAGTGGCATCAAATAATGGGAATCTGACTGCCAATAGTTACGCCAGCGGTTGGATCTCGAGTTGATGGGCGAGCCAATAATGGGCGCTAGACCACTTTCTCTTCGAAGTTAACAACTCGCCAATAATGTCTGGTGGCTAGAAAGAAGGGGCTTGACCCGGAAATGCGCATTCGAGTGAAAGATAAACTAAGATAAGATCCGGATTGGACGGTGGAGAATTGGTGTTTAGTAGTTGAACATACTCGGGGACCTGACTTATTGGAGACAGAAATCATTGACTTGCTGCTTTTTCTACTCTTATGGGAGGGTGTTACCTTTCTCTAGAAAGGGCTCTTTTTGAACTAAGCCGAAGCTGTGGACAATGGCTTTAGGAGTGAATACCTGCTACATCAATTTCCCCTAAGCCTGAAAGGTCCAGCCTTAGAATGGTATGCCTCCCTGGTACTCTGATTCAATGTACGAGTGAATCAATCCCGAAGGTAAATCCAGCCAGCCGATTTTTTACAACAAAGGAGTTCACCGTGGGCACATCGAATTTAACAAGCGAGCCAGTCCAGTCGTACAATTCGATAATTCTGACTCAACCCTTCCAGTCTAGCCAGTAGATTCTGAGCCAACCCAGTAACTCAGACACCGTCATAATTGCATTATTTGGATTTTATAAGCATAATTAGCATATATAATCCAATATTTTTTAATAAATAACATATGAATCATATTCTAAATAGTATAATGAGTTTAAATGTAGATTATTGTGATGAAATGACTTAGAATGAATCCAAAAACGATAGAAATGTTCAAATGATACTCAGAGAATTGCATTATTAGCATTTTATATGCGTAATTAACATGTATAATCTAATCTTTCTCGAAACAATATCATATGAATCATATTCTAGACATTATAAAGATTTTAAATGTAGATTATTTTGATAAAATGACTTAGAATGGATCTAGAAATGAGTGAAAAATCTCAAATGACATTCAGAATGGCATTATTTGCAATTCTTATGCATAATTATAATGTATAATCCAATCTTTTTGAATAAATAACATATGAATCATATTCTAGAGAGTATAAAGAGTTTAAATATAGATCGCTTTGATGAAATGACGTAGAATGCATCCAGAAATGATTTAAATGCTGAAATTATACTCAGAATTGCAATATTTGCATTTTATATGCGTAATTATCATGTATAATCGAATCTTTCTGATTAAATAACATGTCAATAATATTATAGAAATTATAAAGAGTTTAAATGTTGATAATTCTGATGAAATGATTTAGAAGGGATCCAAAAGTGATTGAAATGCTCAAATGACATTCAGAATTGCATTTTTTGCTATTAATATGCATAATTGTAATGTGTACTCCAATCTTTTTGAATAAATAACATATGAATCTTATTCTAGACAGTATAATGAGTTTAAATATATATTATTGTGGTTTAATAACTTCAAATGGATACAAAAACGATTAAAATGCTCAAATGACACTCAGAATTGCATTATTTGCACTTTATGGGGCCGTTTGGATGTTGTAGGAATTTGGAAAATTTGCAATTCTAGGCATAAATTTATTGGGAAGTGTGTAACTTTGTGAAGAGTTTGAATTGTTTATAATAAATTTGGCATATGAAATTCCGGGAATTTGCAATTCCCTCTTATTCCAACCCCATCCAAACACCCCCTATATGAATAACTGTGATTTATAATCCATTCTTTTTTAATAACATATGAATCATATTATAGACAATATAAAGAGTTTGAATATATATTATTGTGATAAAATGACTTAGAATGGATGACACCGATCAAGATGCCATGTCAGATGCAAAATCAACAAAAAAGTTGAGTCATCAATTCAAGAACTGTCAACAAAAATTAATTAGTTAGTTGAGAGTTATCTTTAGTCTTAATGAGTCAAAATGTGTTTAATAATCTGTTGTTGTCTTTTGTGGTCTTCTAGGAGGTAATTAAGTGTGTTTTGTGATTAGAAAAAATAGTTGAGATGATATATTAATGGGTAGTAGTTTTAATTGTGTTAGATTGTTATTTAAGCTGAATATCATAATGTAATAAGGAGATTATTGAATTATTACGAATTTTGCTTGTGAGTTGAGTTTATCTCCTCTTTTATCCACTCTTGGGTCGAGTTCTTACTCCTCTTTTAGTGATGTATCGTTAAACTTGATGGTTTCTCTAAGTCTCCCGATCCGAACGGTGTCAATGGATCCACAAACTATTGATATTCTCAAATGATACTCAGAATTGCTTTATTTGCAATTTATATGCATAATTGTATTGTACAATCCAATCTTTTTTAATAAATAACACATGAATCATATTCTAGAAAGTATAAAGAGTTTAAATGTAGGTTATTGTGATGAATAAGGAATGGATCAAGAAACGATTGAAATGCTCAAATGACACTCAGAATGCATTATTTGCACTTTATATGCATAATTGAAATTTATAATATAATCTTTTTGAATAAATAACATATTAATTATATTCTAGATAGTATAAAGAATTTAAATATAGATTATTGTGATGAAATGAGTTAGAATGATTCCAGAAATCATTGAAATGCTCAAATGATACTCAGAATTCCATTATTTGCACTTTATATGCGTAATTACCATGTATAATCCAATATTTTTTGATAAATAACATATGGATCATATAATAGACCGTATAAATTGCTTGAATGCAGATAATTGTGTTGAAATGATTTAGAATGAATTCCGAAATGATTGAAATGCTCAAATGATACTAAGAATGGCATTATTTGCACTTTAGATGCGTAATTACCGTGTATAATCCAATCTTTTTGAATAAATAACATTTAAATCATATTCTAAACAGTATAGAGACTTTAAATGTTGGTTATTGTGATAAAATGAGTTAGAATGAGTTCTATATCTCAATCAGTAGAATCCTTAGACCAAAGAATCAATTAGCGTTTTAAATATCGAAAATGTTTGTATTAAGTATTAAGATAACCCTTGGTTAGTTTTAATGAAGAATACAATGCGGTAATGCATATTCATGAATCGTATTGGGCAAGTAAAATAATTAGATTTTTTTTGGATTTTCCAAAAAAAAATCTTTTGTATTTAGTAGATTTATAAAAGCTGATACAAACATATCTTCAAAAAAATAAAATTACATCAATCTGATGTACTTGAAATTCAAATCACACTGATATATATATTCAAAACGACATTATTCCAGGAAGAAAGTAAGGAGAAATTTTTGCTTTTCGAGAGAGGGAGAGAGATCGAGGGATTAGAAAAGATAACTTAACAAAGAAAAAAAATTTGACTAATAAAAATTTTCCTCAGTGATTTGGAAAGAACATCGTTGGAGATGAAAAGATGGAGCAGTATTGAAAAGTAGTGGTTAGACAAGGGTATTTGGATCATAAATTAAAATTTTGTATTTACTATAGTTACAATATGTTTAAAAATTATGAAAAAGATTTATATTCAAACTAGACAAAATTAGAGGGGTTTATATCTAATTTTAAAAATTTGTGGAATTTATATCTAGATAGAGAAAATTAGAGGGGAAAACATATACTAACTTACGCCACGAAGCCCATAATCTTGAATTTGTGACAAAAGTCCAAAACTAACCTGCAGCCCGTATTTTCTATCTGTACGACTTGTTGGGCTTTTAAAAGTGTGGATGATGGCCTGATGCCCCGATGGGTAGCCTCAAACGTTACATACCGAAGCGAAAACGATCATTTTCGTTTCTGTTCTATTTTAGTAACAAATTTATTTGTTTCGTTCTGTTCGGTTTCGTCAAACGAAATTTTTATTGATTTCATTCTATTTTTGTCTATTTTCGTATTTCGTTTAACCCGTTCATTTCCGTTTCCGTTCTGTTTTCAGTAATTAAACTGATTTTCTATTTCGTTTAACGTTCGAAATATAACGAAATTGACAGGTATACTGATGGGGCATATATCGTCACCGTGTTCTTTTCTTCTTTTATTTATTTATTATTTATTTTTTTTTTTTGAATTGGATCACGGACCCTTTTAAAGTGTTAATCCTGTATGCGGCTCAGTTAATTTATTTTTTATTGTTTTTAGAGGATAGGTATCCATTGTCCACTTGAATTTCCAGGAAGTTGGAAGTTAGGAAGGACACAAAAATAAACAATAATCTCTTAAAGATATTAGAAATTGGGAACCTCCGTTGTGACTAGAAGATCTATAATTTATAACTTAAATGCAAGTAGACCCATTGGTCCCAGCGGTTCCACCAGTCTACTTCATTTAATTTATTAATACAAATAGTTTAATTTGGTTCTGAGAAATCTGTCGGGGAAATTAAACCAAATATATTGATAAACCTTGATAAAACTTGAGATTGGGGTCTTGCATGACAAATTTGGTCTAGCTAGCTGGAACATAAGTAATAATTGTGTAGTCTATTAAGACTTTCAGTAGTAATATAATATAAAAATAATTATTACTACAATTTTTCATATATCTCATGTAGATAATACATATGCATATTGCGTAAATTAAAAGTAAGTTGTCTATTGATAAAAAAGGACAAGGAATAAAGCAAGAAACATGTCGCTATTTATTACTTTCCAGTCAAAACCATGGTGCCCATAGATTCCTCTTTTTCTTTCCTTCTCTTTTCTTTCTTTTTAGTCTTTGATGAATGATGACTCGAGTACCCTTGTGGCCTTGTCTCCTATATTATATATTGTTATTCCCATAACCATAGACCAAATCAATTCATAGTTTATCAGAGATGAATCACGACGAAAAGAACCAAAATCCCAAAACTCCGACCATCACTCTGCGCAAATTCACGCTATCTGATGTCGATGCCTTCATGTCATGGGCGGCCGACCCCCGAGTGACCCGCTTCCAACGCCGTGATCCTTACAGTGATCCAGCTGATGCCCTGGCCTACATCACCACTCATATCCTACCCCACCCGTGGTACCGTGCCATTTGTATCGACAACACGCCTGTTGGATCAATCTCGGTAATATTAGAATGTAGCGTCATACTTAGTTACTTGTAGCTCTAGCTTGTGTTTACAAATCAATCTCTGTACTTGCAGCAACAAATTTCTTTAATCCTCCGATAATTATTCAAATAATCAGGTCAAACCTGCGCCAGGCGAAGATCGGCATAGAGCTTCAATCGGGTATCGGCTTGCATACGACTATTGGGGTAAAGGAATTGCGACTGAGGCACTTAAACTGACCATAAAAGCGGCATTTGAGGAGCTCGACCATTTGGAAAGGCTAGAGGCGATCGCTGACGTGGACAACCCAGCAAGCCAGAGGGTGCTGGAAAAAGCCGGGTTTAAAGAGGAGGGGATTTTGAGAAAATATGTGAGGCTCAAAGGGGAGACCAGAGACATGGTCATGTTCAGCTTCTTGCTTTCTGATGCTGTTTAATTGTGATAATTTTTCATGGATGAACTTTCAATACAAGTGAAACTAATTAATTAGCAAATGTGAAAATGAGAGTGTTTGCCCAATTATGGTTCTTCAAAATCCTGTTTATTAATGTTTATGTTTAGTTTGAAAGAGCTCATTTCTATGGCTCTATTTGGATGGTGTGGGAATAAGAAGAATAAGAAAAGAAGTATTAGAAAGTGTGTAATTTTGTGAAGAGTTTGGATTGTTTATAATAAATTTATTTCTTTATTTCTTTATTCCCTAATTTCTATGGCTCATCCAAACATAGCCTATGAAAAGTTGATGTAACTAAATATTTAGGATTCCGTTTGGATTGCTTAGGAATAAGATGAATAGTCTATTTTTAGGCAGAAAGTATTGAAAAGTGTGTAACTTTGTGAAGAGTTTGGATTGTTTATAATAAATTTACGTCTAGAAAAAAGCTATTCCTCCTATTCCCATACGATCTATATGAAAAATCAACATCGGCAACTTGATAGCGACAGCAATCTGAAGTTCAAAAGCAAGAAAACTTAAAAAGAGCTTTTTCATTACCCTTTTTCTTATTGAAACGGAACGCAACAGAATTCCAATCGAAATTGAACTGAGTTGACACCTGACAAGCTTGATCTAATAAATTATACCTATATAAATGTGGAGTAGGGAGTTTTCGTCAAAATTCACGCCTATGAACAGTGCCATTTGTGATTTTCGGAAAGAATTATCGGGACGCTTCATTCCTGATCGAGCGGTGTGTTTTGTTCGGTGGGTTGTCTGCTAGAGTAAGTGGGCATGTGAGCCTGGTGTTCCGAAAACATGTGGACCGATATGTTCTGTTTGGTTGTTTATAATACAGTCCTTCGCAATAAATGTTGTGGTCTGTGCATTAACAATGATTCCAGCACCGCTTCTCTTTATCTTCTTCTTTCATTTCTCAGTACCAGGGAAGAAAGATAAGATACGTATTCCTTTCTTTCGTTCTATGATGTCCGACAAATTAGAAGCACCAGATCTAATTGTTGTGCTCTCCGGGTGTTGAGGGTTTTTGTATGGATTCGTCTCCATCTTTGCTCCACCTCTCGCCTCCGCTCGAGGCGCTCGTCTTCATCACGAGGAGTCCGTAGAGATCTGACTTCCTCAATGTTTATCCATCCTGTGCGCGACCATCGACAAGGTCGCGAGGGAATGAATCAAAAGCCATGCTTCTTGTCTTATCATTTCTTTTTTATTTGCAATTGTTTGATTTATTTCGATTTTAAGAAGAAAATAATTTCATCCGTTGACAGAAAAGAGTATGGAAAGATTTGCTATTCCTAGAAGGGATCGTGTGCTTTCATTAGCTGAGATTGTTTCCTTCTATTCATTTTTCCTTTCTATTTTATTTTACTTCCTTATTATTTCTTCTCTCCCCGTTAAAACCAAAGAGGCTGCACATGTATTGAGACATGGAAAACGTGTGTGTGTGTTGTAAACTCCTCTCTTTGATGAATAAATAAATCGGGTGTGTTGAGTAATCGTGGAGTGCGCTTTAGGCGATACCACGTTAAAATCTGTGTCATCTCTTCTTTATCATTTTGTGTCATGGTATCAGAGCGCCAGGTTTAGGCGGCTGCAGGAGGAAGACGAAACAAAACCCTAGACGGAGTGTAGATCGGGATCCATGGCAAGTGGCGGCGCTGACAGCAAAGTGCGGGCGCATCCCGTGCGGGTGCATCCAGGTGCATCTAGTTGCGTCGACAGCAAAGTGCGGGCGCATCCAGTGCAGGTGCATCCTAGTGCATCCAGTGGCATGGACAACAGCAAGAAAGAGCCTCAAAACTCTACACCAGGTTTTTCGTGTGCACGAGTCCAACAAACCAAGGCTATTCTAGCCAACTCTAGTGTCTCAGATGCAGGTGCATCCAGTAAGAAGTTGCATGATAGGATGCAAAATTTGAGATGGATAATTGATAGTGGAGCATCTCACCATATGACAGGAAATTATGGTTGTATTGATGATATTTGTGATATAAAACCCACAATTGTTAGTCTTCCAAACGGAGAGCAAATAATGGCTAAACATGAAGGTAGTGTGGTGTTGAATGAAGGACTAGTTCTTCAAAGAGTCTTATACGTGCCCAGTTTGGATTGCAATCTCATTTCGGTAAACCAACTGATTAAAACCAGCAGATGCTTTGTTACATTTACTGATGAGATTTGTGTCATACAGGATCACAATACTAGGATGTTGATTGGTGTGGGTGAGCAAAGAGATGGGATCTATTACTTTCATCAAGTGGCATCGGCAAAAGTTTTTCACATGCATGGAAAAGAACCCTATGAGTTGTGGCATCAAAGAATGGGACATCCTTCAAAACAAGTAACTTCACTCTTAACTGGTAACACTAATATTTCTGAAGATGTTTGTGAAATTTGTGTACGAGCCAAGCAAACGAGAGAAGTATTCCCTATCAGTTTGAATAAAACAAGTGAACCTTTTGAATTAATACATTGCGACATTTGGGGTGCATACCGTGTGGCTTCACATTGTGGTGCTCATTACTTCTTGACCATTGTTGATGATTTTTCCCGTGCTGTATGGATCTATTTAATGGCTGAGAAAAGTGAAACTGGTGGTTTACTTAGATCTTTTTGCAAAATGGTCCAGACACAATTTAATAAATCCGTTAAATGCATTAGAAGTGACAATGGTTTGGAATTCAAATCTGGACCAATGAAGAACTTTTATTTAGAATATGGAATCCTACATCAAACCTCATGTGTAGCCACACCTCAACAAAATGGGAGAGTGGAAAGAAAACACCGTCATATTCTTAATGTGGCGAGAGCATTGAAGTTTCAATCTCATTTGCCTATTGAATTTTGGGGAGAGTGTGTGCTAACTGCTGCATTTATCATTAATAGAACTCCAACTCCATTGTTGAAAAATAAAACACCTTATGAAGTATTATTTGATAAACCACCTTTATATGGAGCAATTCGTGTGTTTGGTTGCTTGTGCTATATCAAATCTAGAACCTCAGATAAATTTGAAAGTAGAAGTAGAAAGTGTGTTTTTGTAGGATATCCTTTTGGACAAAAGGGATGGCGTGTGTATGATTTGGAGACCAACGAGTTTGTTGTCTCTCGCGATGTGATTTTTTGTGAAAATGTCTTTCCATTTGCTCAAATGGGAGTAGATAAAGCCATCTATGATTCAAGCCATGTCACAATGCATTCATATGATGATGAGGCATTTGCTATAGAGTTACAGAATTATGATGCATCAGATCAGAGTGCAGGTGCATCGGGTCAGAGTGCACCCGGACAGAGTGCAGGTGCATCGGGACAAAGTGGATCCAGACAGAGTGCAGGTGCATCGGGTCAGAGTGCGCCCGGACAGAGTGCAGGTGCATCAGGACAAAGTGTGCCCGGACAGAATGCAGGTGAATCGGGTCAAAGTGCAGAACTTGCAGGTGCATCGGGTCAAAGTGCAGAACTTGCAGGTGCATCGGGTCAGAGTGCGGGTTCATCGGATCAGAGTGCACCCGGACAGAGTGCAGGTGCATCGGGTCAAAGGGCATCCGAACAGAGTGCAGTTGCATCTGGACAGAGTGCACCCGAACAGAATGTAGGTGCATCAGATCAGAATGATCGTAGTCAACGATGTCGCAAGCCACCAGCTCATCTTCAAGATTACATATGTTACACAACATCTTGTCATCCATCTAAATCTCACTCCACTACAGTTGACTCCTCAGGTAGTCTCTATCCAATAGCTCATTATGTGAATTGTAATAATTTTTCTGCTGCACATAGAAAGTTTTTGGCTGCAGTCACAGTAGGAAAAGAACCTCGGTATTTTGGAGAAGCGATGAATTACAAGCACTGGAGAGATGCGATGCATGCAGAAATTGATGCACTTGAGCGAAATGAGACATGGACAATTGAGGATTTGCCACCAAAGAAGAAGGCAATCGGATGCAAGTGGGTGTATCGCATCAAGTACAATTCAGATGGAAGTATTGAAAGATACAAGGCACGGCTCGTTGTGATGGGAAATCGACAAGTTGAAGGAATTGATTTCAATGAAACATTTGCTCCAGTTGCTAAGATGACCACCGTTAGAACTCTTCTAGCTGTGGCAGTAGCGAAAGGATGGGAGTTGCATCAAATGGATGTACATAATGCATTTCTGCATGGTGATCTGAATGAAGAGGTTTACATGCATCTACCGCCTGGTTTTGCTTCTTCTCACCCAGGCAAGGTGTGTAGACTTAAAAAATCGCTCTATGGTCTGCGCCAAGCACCTCGAATGTGGTTCTCAAAATTGACAGGAGCTCTTCGAACATATGGTTTCATTCAATCATACGCTGATTATTCATTATTCACATTTAATAAGGAAGATGTATTCCTCGCTATTCTTGTATATGTTGATGATTTGGTCATCGCAGGGAATAATTCTGCCGCTATTAGCAAATTCAAGGAGTATTTGCATGGTACTTTTCATATGAAAGATCTTGGAGCATTGAAATATTTCCTTGGCATTGAAATAGCACGGGGACCCAAGGGCCTTTTGTTGTGTCAGCGCAAATACACCTTGGATATTTTGTCTGAATGTGGTCTCCTTGGTTCCAAACCGGTAGCATTTCCCATGGAACAAAATCACAAACTTTCCACAGCAATCGGAGAGCCTATGGTCAATCCAGAACGTTATCGGCGACTTGTTGGAAGACTGATTTACCTAACCATCACACGTCCAGAGTTATGTTACTCTGTGCATATTCTGGCTCAGTTCATGCAAGTTCCTCTTCAACCTCATTATGATGCAGCTCTTCGCGTTGTGCGGTATTTAAAAGGCAATCCGGGTCAAGGAATTGTACTTAGTAGTAAAAGTGATCTTTTATTGTCTGGTTATTGTGATTCAGATTGGGCGAGTTGTCCATTGACAAGACGATCTTTGACTGGTTATTTTGTGATGTTGGGTAATTCTCCTATCTCTTGGAAAACCAAAAAGCAGCATACAATCTCTCGCTCCTCAGCAGAAGCAGAGTATCGGTCCATGGCTGCCTCTTCTTGTGAGTTAATTTGGTTGAAATCTTTACTCAAATCTCTTGGAGTTTCACATTCACAACCAATGCAATTGTTTTGTGACAGTCAAGCTGCACTTCACATAGCGAGTAATCCTGTTTTTCATGAGCGTACAAAACATATCGAGGTGGATTGTCATTTTGTGCGAAATTTGATTCAAGATGGAGAAGTTGCTACATCACATGTCCGAACAAATGAGCAATTGGCAGACATTTTTACCAAAGCTTTGGGTAAACATCAGTTTCATTATTTACTTTGCAAGTTGGGGATTCACAATCCTCCAACTTGAGGGGGAGTATGGAAAGATTTGCTATTCCTAGATGGGATCGTGTGCTTTCATTAGCTGAGATTGTTTCCTTCTATTCATTTTTCCTTTCTATTTTATTTTACTTCCTTATTATTTCTTCTCTCCCCGTTAAAACCAAAGAGGCTGCACATGTATTGAGACATGGAAAACGTGTGTGTGTGTTGTAAACTCCTCTCTTTGATGAATAAATAAATCGGGTGTGTTGAGTAATCGTGGAGTGCGCTTTAGGCGATACCACGTTAAAATCTGTGTCATCTCTTCTTTATCATTTTGTGTCAGAGAAGGTTTCGATTTCTTTCTTTGCTTCTAAGATTTCGATTTCAATCTTTGTTCATCCGTTCTATTCTGGATTAGTAACCTCTGTCTTTTTTTTTTTTTTACTTGCATCCACATTTTCAAGTCTCTCACTGGCCTAAAACCCTAGGTGTATGGATTTTCAATCTAAGAGAAACAAGATAGATTAGATAATTATCACGTTCTCTTCTTGCAATGACAGCTCCAGATGAGCAATTGGTTGATTGGGACATCATGCACATCCCTGGAAATGCTCTTCTTTCTCTTTGAAGATTCCACTGGTAACTTCTTTTTGTCTCCTTCACCCTTGATCCATTGTATCAAAGTCTTTAATTAATTTGATTTGAATTTTTTTGAACTTGGTTTCTGCCTTTCAGTAAGTGAGGTGGCTACCAAGATTGAGCCGAATATGGCAAGTGCAATAATTAGGTGAGAATTTTGAGATGCTCTTAATTTTTGCTTCCATCTAACAAAAAGATTAATAGGCTGTTACGTAGCTTTTCAATTCATTCTAAAAGATAATTCTAATTTCATATACAACTTTTTGTTTAAATTGTTTAATTATTCATTTTTTTGTTGATTGGAGATGAGCTCAATATCCTTGAATAAAAAAAGATTATTACGTCTGAATTTATGTCGGAGTTTTTGTTTCTAATTTGACAGTTTTTTTTTCTGCCTCAGTTTATGGCTTCCCCAATTTCTACCCATCTTGACGGCAAGTCAAGGTAGGTAGGATGGGAGTTGGAGAAAGCCAGAGAGGAAAAGAGGCGACAGAGAGTGTTTCCTCTCAGCGGAAGAGGAAGACGATCTCATGTCAGGAGCATGGGGCTCAGGGCTCGATGTTAGGGCTGCTATTTTCTCTTAAGGTATGCCCCCATTTATTTCTCCATCTCTCTATCTTCTCTTTCTAAATTGTGGTACTTGAAGAGATTAGTGGAGGAGGAAGAAACATATTAAGGAATAAGATGAATATGGAGGTGAGTATTTCAATTTGTGGTAATTAATTTCCTCAATTCTTGAAGTTCCTTTTTTATCTAAGTTAATGGATGACAAATTGATTTGTGTTCATCTTTGGTGCCACTTTTACACGGACCTGATCCTTGTAGGAAGGCATTTGATCTGAAATATGGAGAGATTATTTTGATTCTTGATTGATTCAAGATGGTGGAAAGTGTTAGGGCTCAATTGGTTGGTAATTGATATAGTGGAAATTTATACTAGAAAAAATCTTACTGGCATAATTAGGTGGAAATTAGATTATTATAGTTAGTATTCAATTCAGTGATTATAGCAACTGAATCATATTATTATTAATTTTCTTAAATAATATCCACAAATAAAGACCTTCATGGCATGTCTGAAGCATATAAACTTCAGCGATGTAGGTGGTTTTCTAAATTTTACATGTGATAAATAGATATACTAAAAGTGACCTCTGCATTCAAGTTGGGTAAGGATATTCTAATTGCTTATGTCAATTTTGATGAACACACGGACCTAAGTGAAAAGCTAACTCTCTCTCTATTTCTCTAACATTTTTTAGAATTTGCCAATTTGGTATATTGATGCTCATATTACAATGAGATATTTAGATGTTAGTTTTCATTATTTGTATCCGCTACTAGAATGTTTACATGTTTTGTATCATTTTTTTTTTTGCATGCGTAATATAAATGTACTTGCAAATTCTATGTAGGGGGGCAAGAACAAGTAGTGTGGAGGGTTTTGACACTGAGTGGAGGGCAACCAGGTTTTGACACTGAGTGGAGGGCAACCAAAGTCGAAGACAAGTCAGTGACCAATACGAGTATGGAATTAAATGGAAATGGCAACTTAAACCAATAACAACTGTATATAGTTTTTCTAGATATTTATTCTTTTACTAGACTTTTCTGGATCATGATTATTAAATGGTTCTAATGAGTTTGCCAAATGATCGTACTAAAAAGGTAAAACAATAGTGTACGACAAATTTTTTTTTTTTTTGCTTATAGAGTACTAAAGAGAATACAATGTGTATGATAGGATTAAAATATTCACAAATTATATAATTTTTTTTCCTTATATTTTTTGTCTACAGAGGTTGCCAACCGAAGACAACATCTATTCTGAAAAATTATAAAATAATCAGTGTTGTATTCAGAGTTTCGTGTTTGAATTATATAGTTTTTTTTTTCATAAGAATGTATATGTATAATTTACTACCAGACGATCTATTAATTGATATGCATGACTGGCACACCAAGTGATGCTATCATTAACAAGAGACTGATCATGTACCATTTACTTTTAATTTTTCTGCCGGCTGTTAAATTTCACCTATATGTCTGATTTTCATTTGAAAACCCTCCTCTCCCTTTTAACAAGAGAGTGGTTGTGTACCCTACTTTTAACAAGAGAGTAGTCGTGTACCTACTCACTAAATTCGATTAATGAGGAAAAGGCTAAACAAAAATGTATTCTAAGAGAATATAAACTATTAGCACTTTAAGAATAAATAAAATTTCTGCTCTAATTAAATTATGATCAGTAGTTCAAAGATCTAGAATATTTCAATTTAACGTCATATATATCGAGCTCAAAACAAAAGTATTCTGCTACTCATCCAATTACTTGGTCTTTATTATTTCATGCATAAATATTAATTGCTAATTACGAAGAAATGTATTCTTCAGTAGAAATGTATCATTTTTTAAAGAAAATTATAACCATATTATATAGTTGAAACTTCATCTGCATATTATATAGTTACACAAAGTTTTTATTAGAAAATTATAACAATCATTTTATTCTGTGGCCAAGGCACGTTACTTTTGAGAGAGATAGATATCTTACGTCAAATTAGACAATTCACTAATTCAGAATGATTTTAATGTACAATTGAAAAAAAAAATGAATGTCTTTTGATTTAAAAAAGTTCTATATTCTTGAATCGAAGAATCATGCAATAAAATTTATAGCAACGTTGATTGTGAAAATGCATAATATGACTACTAATTGAAAGAATTATATATATTTTTGAAATAAAAAGGAATTATATATTGGTTAATTATGTAAGTATCTATTTATATCGTATTCCAACGAACTAGCCATATTTCATTTGAAAATTAATTACAAACAAAGTTCATTTGTTGGATTGAATAGGAATAAATGTTGCGGCGCAAAGCCGCAACGTCAAAAGCTATGTAGAGTATACCTATATAAAAGTGGAGTACTATGTTTTCGTCAAAATTCACGCCTATGAACAATACTTCTTTGGAATTTCCGAAAGATTATCGGGACCGCTCATTTTGATCGCACGGTGTCATTTGTTGGTTTGTGTACTTTGTCCTTTGTTTAGGTTAGTTAATTCTGGTAATGCACGTAATATATTCACATAGATACTCTAACCTTGACTACTCGCTTCCGACAATTACTAGAAAATAAATAACACCACCTATTGTTGTAAATACGTTAATACGACACGTTGACATCCCAAAATACGTGTCAACCAACCACATCTACTACAAAACCAAATAAAGTGATAGTAGAAGTACAAACAAAAAAAACGACAAGTAATATAGAACAGTCCTCGAAAAACTGACCGCAATACGGTCGTTACAAAATAAAAGTAAACCCAAACTATTATATGAACATAACATAAATATCTCAAAATTCACTACTTGCTCTTAATAAATTAGTAACAATTTATTAACATTTAGACTAAATTAAATTACGACACATTTAACGATTTTTTTTCACTATTCCACAATTCGGTTGAATTTATATTAATTTTTACGTACAAATTTTTTACGTGCTCAAAAGGATTTCAAAAAAAAAGTAGCAATATAAATATGATAACTTAAAGAATTACAAATTTTAATTCTAAATTATTAGAAGGCGTTTTAAAATAACATTTCAGTATGTTTAAAATATAAATTCAATTAACCTGTGGAAACATTTCTTTTTATTTGGCTTTAAAACACAAGACCTTCGTCCTGCCATATTATTATAGACGATGAAGAAAACGAAACAATAGAATTATTTATTAAGAAGATTGAGTAAATGTATGGAAAAAAAAAGACAAACGACACATCCATCCATCCATCAAAAAGTCAACACAGACCGCTGTTCAGGCACAAAAACCTATAATATTATATTATATTACTATTTAAAACACAACAATACAAACAATTAACACCAATAAAATATTAACATTTTCTTATAATACATAATCAATAAAGCTGTTCTAATACTACTATTGTTAAATATTAGTACATATAACTTACAAATCTAATAAAAGATAAAAATGACGATAAAAAGGACAAAAAGAAATAAATAAACTTCGACAATATACACAGTAATACCAGATAGATTGACAACACAAACCTTAATATCGACGATATATATAAGCACAAATTTATTAAACTATCTATTATTTTCAAACAAATCAAACATTCTCTAATGTTTTATCAGTCACATTTTCTGAAACAAACAGTTATTTTTCAACCGAACTTTTAGAACACCTAAAACGAATGTTAATCGACATTTGACTGATAATATTTATTTAAATATTTACAACGTTTCTATCAAATTCCTTTGATCAATTTAATAAATGTTTTTTTTCTAAAAATACGTTTTCCGAAAACAAGTAATAAAAAAAAGGTAAATAATAGAGACAATCGTAAATTAGCACTTTGACTATATATTACTTCTATATGCCTACATATGTTACGCAACTTAAAAAAAAATTACAACGATTTTATCTGTTGAATAAAAAAAATACACACACGAAACAATTTGATAATTACGACTGACAAAGCCTCGTAGGTACTATTTTTTTTAAGTCATATATCAGTAAACTAATTATTTTTTGATAAATTAAATCGAAAGCGGCTATTGTAACAACTAAATCCAAACTCCACCTCTTTATACACTATGTGACAAATCTGCACAAATCACAATGGTTTAATGTCGTATTGACTTTAACATAGTCTTTTGAACGTTGACTACTCAGTTGCAAGTTGCAACAAGTAGTAAAATCCGAATAATACCGCTTCCTCAACAACTGCTATAAAGGACGAGCTAATTATCTAAAAAAAAAATAATAACTGAACTTATCAACTATCACCGCATAACAAATTTCAATTCCATTTATGTTTTTATTTACGAAAATAAATATCGTTTCACCTTCAATTAACGTCCCGTTTCAACGAAACACGAAACGAAACGTTAGTACTAACAAATATGTACACAGTGCATACAATAACCCATTGATTAGAATAAAAAAATATTCTATTTATATAATTCTTACTTAGTTCATCTTTTTTTTGGCATTATTAGACGAATCAAATATACAATGCGTCAAACGTGCACCGTTTGGCTTACATAAATGTTTTATTCTAATTTGACGTTCTTCGTTTGGTTCTTATTATTTTTTTTGTACGTATTTCTAACTGTGTTTGATTCTTGTATAAGTAAGATATAAGCGTTTAGTGAATTTTATAATTTGGATTTTTTCGTTAATATTAAAGTCAATATTATACCTATATAAAAGTACGACACCCAGTTGTTATCAATATTCGTGTTATGAACAGTGTCATTTTGCTTTTTCCAATAATTATCTTGTCCGTTTGTTCAATGATCGAATGGTTGCTTCCTTAATTCTGATATCATTTGTTGTTGTCATTAGAAGTAGATCTGAATGTGACATCCCTAAATTTTAGGACCTGTTTGCAATACTTGAAATTCTAAGGTCCTATTTGAAAAATGTCCATGTTTATCCACTTTGATCTTATCCACATTTTTAGTAGCTAAGTAATCAATATTTATATAAATAATTTTTTATAATTAATATCTTTATAAATAGGCTCAGTTATCTTTATAAATAGCATTAATATTTTCAAAAATAATAACTAAGTAATTCTTTTTTGCTTACTTAGTCATTAAGTAATCTAGAATATTTACCATTTTAGCCTGTCGTTTACTAAAAATCTGTATATATACAATACATGACAGAAATTGTATAATTCATGCTAATTTGTCTTTTTGCATTTTTATTAGTCAATGCCTATGAATTCGTGTACAAATAGTGCATACACAACTAGACAAAAAACATTGAACTAATTCTTTTGTTTTTTTACGCATCTATCTCAAATATTACTATTATATTTCATCTATTGTCCTGTTCATATACGTGTCTTCCGTTACGAAAATCCACTCATGCATAGTTTTATTAGTTCGTTTGTCTTATTAAATTTGTTTGTAACTGTTAACTTATATTTTTTAACTTAAAATCTCTAAATTAATAATTTTTTTGTGTTTTTTATAGGTATTGCTGCTTAGAAAGAAATCAATTCTTCATATCATCTTTTTACGGTAAGCTATTTTCTACTTCCTACTATCATTCGCTAATAATTTCAATATATCTAAAAAAACATTCAGTAATACATACGATATTTTTCTTTCTAATTTGTTGTATAGCAGTCTTGAATTTAGTATATTATGTTCCTTGATATTTTTTCTGTTAGCACATATCATTTACTGGACCGCTCTAATCAGTTCACAGATTTTCCATTCTTCCGGTCGTTTACTAAAAATCTGTATATAGACAATATATGAAAGAAATTGTATAATTCATGTTAATTTGTCTTTTTGCATTTTTATTAGTCAATGCCTATGAATTCGTGTACAAATAGTGCATACACAACTAGACAAAAAACGTTGAACTAATTCTTTTGTTTTTTTTAGGCACTTATCTCAAATATTACTATTATATTCCATCTATTGTCATGTTCATATACGTGTCTTCCGTTACTAAAGTCCACTAATGCATAGTTTTATTAGTTCGTTTGTCTTATTAAATTTGTTTGTAACTATTGACTTATATTTTTTAACACATATTTAAAAAACAAAGTTCTTCTTGATTATGAATATTATATTGTCTTATTTTTTACTTAAAATTTTGCATTGTAAGCCACACAATTGTAGATAGCAAAGTCAATTGTGTCTATACACGAAATCGTGCTACGCCACGACTTACTCTCCCGTCCATGTGTCATTGGACACTAGATTCCATTGCATCAGTTTATTTTGTTGACGATATTAGACGTGGTTCATTATTTTTGGACATAGTTAAACAAATAAGATTTATAAGTTTATATACATTTGACTTTAACTTTTGCATTGTAAGCCACAACAATTGTAGATAGCAAAGTCAACTGTGTTAACTACACACGAAATCGTGCTACGCCACGACTTACTCTTTCGTCCACGAGTCATTAGACACTGAATTCAATTGCATCAGTTTATTTTGTTCACTAGATCCGACGTAGTTCATTCTTTTTGGACACAATTAAATAAATGAGATTTACAATCTGATAGACATGCGCCGTTTGGTTTATATATATATATTCTTATTTACTTTGGTTTTTTCCTCCCAATTTTTTTTTTATTCCTGCTTACAATTGCGCTATACTCTTTGACAAATTTAGTATAAAATCCTACACACGTGTAGGAATGTTTGGTGAATTTCAAATCTTCTGCATTACGTTTTGTTAGAACAACACACTTATTATGGAGCCAAATGTAATAGTGGAAGATCTTAATGATACGATCTTAAATCCAATCATAATTTGCAGGGTTGTAAAATAATGGGATATCATTTTTTATAACATCAAGAGTTGTCGCAGCATGCGTTTTATGTTAGTTGATGATCAGGTAGTTTTCAAAATATATTATATTGTTCACAATAGATTTTGCAATTTATTTTGTATGACATCAATTTCTTTCGTAGAAGCATGCAATTGAAGCTGAAATGTCAAAGATGGAATGCGGCTAATTTCGTGCACTACATAAGGTAACGGAAGCCAAAACGACCAAATAATAAGCCGTGTTCGAAATAGCAATACGTGCCCGTACCAATAATTATTTGACCTTAGTACTTCATATTGACTTTAATATTAACGGAAGAATCTAAATTATAGTACTTACTAAACGCTTATGATATGAAGGGCGAAGCTTCATATTTTAGTTATACAAGAATCAAAATAGATACAAGTAGGTGCAAAAAAAATTATAAACACTAAACAAATAAGTCCAAACTAAAATAAGACATTTACGTAAAACAAACGGTGAAAATTTAACGCACTGTACATTTTATTCGCCTAATAGTGCCAAAAAAATGATGAACCGCTAACAAAGTGAATATCATAAAGACGATCAGGTAACGACACGTGTTAAAGAAAATCAAAACGTGGCACAGTAATATTTCATTTAGTTTGGTAGTACCCTATGTCGTTGTGAACGATAACGTAGGCCAACAGAACACTAATAGCTGACAATAAGTAAACGTTAAAAATAGAAGACGAGAACTACAAAAAAAAATTATATAGCCATTGACTTCGTTATTTGCAATTGTTCTATGTAATAATGGAAAGTTCAAAGTCAAACAATAAGTCAATATAGCACGCATATCAAGTTGAAGTTTATTTTTTTCGAAACGTCCAAAAAATAAGAGATAACAATCAATGCAATTGTTCTATGTAATAAAGTTCAAAGTCAAACAATAAGTCAATATAGCACGCATATCAAGTTGAAGTTTGTTTTTTGGGAAACGTCCAATAAATAAGAGATAACAAATGGATTCAATAAGAAGTATGCATGCATGGAGTCTAACAATGAAAGATACGTTGAGTGAGAAAAAAAAATATATCTATATACATGTTTTAAATGTTCTTCACTCTTTTAGGCCTTGAGAAATAAAAATACCAAGAAAGAAAATAGCATTAATTATACGATCGTCGTCACGCATCGTTTTGCGTGCAGATTTTTAGTAAACAACCGTAAGAATGAAACATCTGTGAATCAATTAGAGCGGCACACTGAATAATATGCGATGACAGAAATAATATTAAGGAACATAATATACTGAATTTAAGACTGATACACAGCATATTAAAGCGGCAAATATCGTATGTATTACTAAAATATATTAAAACCGTCAACAAACTATAGTAGGAAGTAAAAAACAACTTACCGTAAATAAACGATATGAAGAATCAATTTTTTTTAAACAGAAATACCTGTAAAAGAACATAAAAAAACTGTATTAGTTTTAAAATTTAGAATCGAACGTATAGTTACTACAGAGGTTATTAACTTTATTTATATTATCATACCAATTCTATTACCACACAAAAAATGCATCGTCGAAACGAAAGATTAATTGAAATAAGAATACATATTATTATACCTATATATAAAGTTAGACGATCTGTAAAAATCGTGCTATGAACAGTGTTGTTTGTGAATTTTCGTTCTGATTTTTCAAGTGAATTATATGAGCCCTTGAATCTTGATCGGAGGGTGAGGTCTATATTAAAATATTATTTCCGCCTGCAGCTCTGTCCAAGATTATCGGTGGCACAATGAAAACATTCACAAGATCAGCCACAAAACTGCTAAACCCCCATGGGTGGGCCCCCGACAGAGAACTCCTATGGAAATAATAAAATTTTCTATGATCTGGATGAACACGGCGTAGGAAAAAATATAATGAGTGTTGTTATCATAACCTTGCAATTGCATCCGGGTCCATATGAGTAAACTGTGCTCCCGTTCTTGTCACCTGCCAAGGCAATTCCACCAAGCATGTTTATTCGGTTCTCTCTCGCAAGCAGAAAAAAAAAAGAGATTTGGGAAGAAACCAGAGCGAGAAAACTAATTGGGTTCTTCAATTTTACAGTTGTGTCGATCCACCACGATAGTCGGCCAAAGAATGTAGTCTGCTCAGCACGATGAATCCATAAAGATCCGTGTTCGTCGGATTCTGTTCATTGTGCTCTGTCTGTCATCAAGGAGGATGAGATAGAAGATAGCCTACAGCCTGGCCATCTGGGAGCACCATGGAGTTCGCCAGTAGCTCCTCACCAAGTCGTCGCACTTCATACAATCAATTTTATATCTTTTAATTTTTTTATAAAGAAATTTATATGTTTTCCAACCAAAATTCTTTGTTGAAATTAATGAATGGGAATCTGTCCCAATATTTCTTCAACTCCTTTTTTTTCTTTTGGAGTTGAGGGTTGAGGCTCATAGGAAAATTTCATCAAGTCACAAAGCAATTACGCGGTGATGTATCATCTTTCCTATTGCGCAAGATTAATGAAAAATTAGAAGAGACATAGTGCTCCATTAGTCGGACTTGAAGAGGAATGAAGGAGTTGGTTTTTGGGGAAAAAAGGCGGGATTGAGTTCGGATTTTATGTGGCCGGTGAGAGGTGTGTGTAGCATGAGAAAAAGAGGAAATTTGAGGTTATAATATTTCAGAAAAAAATGTTAGTTTGCGAAAAAAAACTTCTATTATATTCACACTCTTCATCATAAAGAAAAATAATAGCAAACAATTCCTTCTTACAATTGTGTTATATTCAATGTTGTTGTTGCGTTATAATAGCAAACATAAGTTGACAATTTGTAATAGTTTAGTACATTATTATATATTAATTGAAAAATTAAGTATAACTCTCTGATCAAAACATGTAGTATATTTCACTATTAAAATTTTATCAGTTAAGTTAATTATTTATTAACCCATTTCACATTATCATAATTTGTTAATTGTTTTGAACTCAGTCTATTTATTAATTAGTTTGTAATTAAGAAGTCATTATATGTTATTTTGTGTTTTTTTTCTTCTCAATTGATAATATTTATTTACTTTGGATATTAACTTACCATTATTAAATTTTGATAATGTTTTAAAACATGAAGCAATAATTTGTATTATTGAAAATGTTAAAAAGTTCATAGTTGGTTGAGATTATATTGTACTATTAAATAAAATTTCTAAATTTCTATAGTCAAGTTATTAGCAAAATGATACAATATAAACTTTTTACTTTTATTAAGCAAATATAATAATTCATTTGTAGCGTGTTATTATGACTTCTGTTTTAGTGAAATTCATTCAACATAAATAAAAAACATTGCCCTACACTCTACACTACAGACTCCACCGCCCTTACTCTGTACTAATACCCAAAAAGTTGTGCAGCTAACGCATTGTTAGTTCAAAAAAATAGAAAACATTGTCAAATATTTACACAAAACTTATTTCGAAGGATGGTCGCGGCGAAGCCGCGACATCAAAGCAATCTAGTGGTGTTTAGAGTTTAAGAATAAGGATTTTCGATTTACGTGCTTATTTTTATTACACATTTCTCAATACTTCTCAATACTTGTGCACACCTTATTCTTATACCTTATTCTTATTACACATTTCTCAATACTTATTTTCTTCTTTTCACACTTTATTCAAACGGAGCCGTTAATAGGAGGTGGGATAATAAATTGGGGGACAAATTTTGAAGAGAGGAAGCATTTCGGTTTCATTAATCAAATCTTTTTTTTTTAGGGTAATTAATCAAATCTTCATTGAGAAGATGCTTCGCACCAACGTCTTCTATAAAGTCAAAGATGCCCAAAAGAACAAAGTACAATCAATTTAATCCATTTAGCTCAATTGGTTCAAGAGAGAGAGAGAACGGCGCCATTGATGGGAAGAGGTGAAGATAGAATAAGCCTTCTCCCAAATGAAATCCTTCAATCCATTCTCTGCTTGCTGCCTCTCAAGTATGCAATTAGAACTAGCACTTTATCCAAGAGATGGACACAACTCTGGCAATTCAACCTCATCTCTTCAAATTCTCTCCAATTCGGCGAAGATTTCTCATGCAATCAATCACCCAAACAATTTGCTGCGACTCTAGATCGGTATCTCCAGCTCCATGGAAACAGAAACCTTGATAAGTTTGGAATTCTCTTCTCCCCTTTTGATATTTTCTTTCCTAATTTGGAAAAGTGGGTTGCTACTGTTATAGCCAAAGGGGTAAAAGAACTTGAAATAGACTTGTCTCAAGGGGTCTTGCTCTCCTTCACACATGCCTATGTGGATGGTAGAAAGCCATTTGTGATACCCAATGCACTATTTAATGGCAATTCCCTAACCCATTTAAGTTTGGCACGGTGCAATTTCTCTGACCCTTTCGACTTGTCCAATTTTGTCGGATTGAGTTCCTTATCTCTTGATGAGGTAAATTTGACTGATGATATGTTAACAAATATATTAGAACATTGTGTTTCGCTTGAAAATATTTTTCTCAAGAGATGTGAATATTTGAATGTGGTTAAGTTTGTTGGGGATAAATTGAAACTTCAGAAATTGGTGATGGTTGATTGTACAAGTGTGTATGACATGGAGATATCCGCACCGAAACTCGAGTCATTTGTGTGTCATGGATTCACATTTTTCCCTGCGCATGTATTTGGTAATGTTTCAAAAGTAAATGATATTTACTTATGTTCTTCTGTATCAGAAGAACAATACGATGAGGATTTTTTTAGGATATTGTCAGATTTTTCGCATGTGAGCGTCTTGACAATTTGCTCCTCCTGTCTTATGGTATTTTCCCTCACCTGAAGATTTTTGTTCAAATTTTATCAATTCTAATTGGCCAATGTTTTTATTTGCATAGCAAATTTTGTCTACTACACAGTTATTATTTCTTATACATAAAAAGCGAATTCTGTTTAACAAAATGTGTAAATAATTAATTATTTTGTTCATAAAAAAGAGTGAACATTGTACCAGACAATAGTTGGCAGGTCCAATTCTGTAATCTAACACTAATCTTATTTTCAAAGAAACACAACTCATTGAAAGCTAAAGATCTCGATATACCAACATGACATGGCAGACAACATACCAAATTCAGAATGTTAGACATTGACATATTTTTTCCTATTATTTTAAATGATTTCTGAATGGTAGTTCTGTGTAACAGCGTATAGTTGAAGAAGAAGAATATAATGAATATGATTTCCCAGTCGAACTACACAATTTGCAAGAGTTGCAACTCGTTTTGGATTCAATAAGCAAAGAGGATATTTATTGCATATTTTCCTTCTTCCGTCTATGCCCTTCTCCATTTTTAGAGATACTTTTCATTCAGGTTTGTTTCAGTAACTCTTCATTTATTATACTGATATGATTCTCTGATCTTAGGTTATAATTGTGGGTAGAGGGTTGACTATTAGAATCGTTCTCGCCGTGGTTCTGACCTAACAGATACAAGAGAGAGACTTGGAGAAGAAGACTAGTTGTTTATTTCTTTTCTGTCTTTTCTATTACATAAGGACCACTAATATAGTTGTTGCCTAACAATCAATCTAATCTCTCCTGATACATTTCCTAATTCAACAAACTCAAACCTGGAAATAATCTAATATGGAAATAATAAAGATAGCCTAAATCTATTATTTTCTTGTATCTATATCATATACTGATTTGGTTTTTGTGATAACTTACTTTTATCACACAACTCATTTCTTATTTTGGTCACAAAAAAGTAAAAGTCGGCCTAAATTGGTGATTTTGTTGAATAGAAGAACTGAATTGCGAAATTACCCTAGTCTCTTTCCTTTACTAAAAACTTGTAATAATTTTGTTACTCTTTGATTACTTTTGTAGTTACCAAGTAATATGTATGAACAAAGCGACATAAGGGATTCAGTGACCGCAGAAAAAAATACACAAGATATAGTATTTCGAAATCTTAGATGGATCAAAATAACCAATTTTGGAGGTTCGCCACTTGAGCTAAAACTGGTCAAATTTTTCTTGGAGAAAGCTACAGTATTAGAGTCGATCTACATACTCATGAATCAATGCGACATTTCAAATGATAGCTTGCCTCTAAGAATAATTCAGGGGCAACTCTCGGTGATACCAAAGGTATCAAAAGATGCACACATTGTAATACGTGGACCATTGGATGATGATTGTGGAGTAAATCCAACACACACAATTTATTACCATCAAGAGAAGTACAGAAAAGGAACAACAGTGTATCATGATTATGGAATCGCTGGATTCGGAGGTGAAAGTATTCCTCTCAACCGAGAGTTCTTGTAGTTCTGTTTTGATATAATTGAAGTTTTTAGAAAGTTTGTGACACTCATTTTGAAACATGTTAAGGTTCTGGTGGTCTCTTAATTTTGATTTTACAAAAGTAAGTTGTCATTTTCAGGGATATGTGAACATCATAAATTTCATGGCATACAAGTCGTTTAAACTATATAAATAGTTGTGCTATTTTGAAGCACTGATTTTGTTCTACAAAAATATTGTACCTTTGTTTAAAACATAGAGAGCGACGGTCATAAATTTTCTATCAAAAGTAAAGTAATAGATTCTTTTGTTTTCACACTTCGTATGCATAATATTGTGTCGGAGATATCAGAAAAAATTTGTTTACATTCTATCTATGAGGATACATACAGTCCATGTTTCAAAAGATGTACAACATTTCAACGCAGTAAGTTTATTTATATAAGAGTTACACCTTGTATTGAGAACAAAAGCATATCGTCTGAGGACTTGTACAATTTCACATTCGCTAGCTTGCTTTAGCTTGTGGATATCCAATGTACGTCAAAACAAAATATATCGGCTGTTTTCAACCTTTGTAGATTGCTTTTACTATTGAATTTTCTTTTACTCATGGCCTCCTCTATCTTCAAAAAGGTACCAGCTTTTTATGTTAATTTGTTTTAATACATTTGTTTTATTTGTCCATATTCTTCGGTACAATGGATGGTGCTCTTGGGTGCGTATAGGTTTTAGTCGAATCAATTCTTATAGTGCCCTTTTTAAGGTGTTTGATGAAATGCTGCAAAGAAGTCGGTCAAGGAAATTCCAACACATGACACACATAATTTTGTGCTAAACTGAACCTGATCTGGTATATATCGTGCGACCAAGAAAATGGTATTTTTTCAAAGTGGTTATGTTCAGTTCTTGATGCCTCCAACTCCAAATTACCTTTGCATACCACTACACGTGCAACTGATTGGCACCTCGTGCAATTTATGAATATTGGTGCTTGGAATTTTGGTCCAGTACTAATATGACATAGGTACCACCCCAGTTCTTCTCAGAAACAGTATTTCTGGTAGAACTGGTCCAGGTCTCTTGCTGACTTCTAGTTATAGATTATTTTATTATATTATATTATATTAATGGAGCTGAAGGGTAATACAAGAACCAGAAATTTGCCGATTGAAAAGAGTAAAACCACCCTGAGCATGAATGCACCTTATTAAAATTAATTAAAAAAGGACCTTCCTTATTTAATAATCACAAATCTGTATTGAATACTTGTTTCTTCTCGTGCATTTAACATTAAATTCTTTTAACTTGCATTGGTGAACAGCGCTACACTAATTCCTTGGTATTTTGCCAATTTACTTTATTATCAACATAAAAAAAGGTGCTTTAATTATAGCTTTTAGACAGAACTTTAAAGATAAAATTTTTTTTACAATACATTGAATTTCGAATAAATGAATTTAGTACTGGTAAAAGGCTGTTTATTCTTTTATCAATTCTCGAAAACTTCAACAAAAGAAGATATCAATAAGTGAACGCTACATGCATAAGAAATTTAAAAAAAAATACTAAAATCAATCCAATCAACATTTATTGCATAACTATGGTCAGGAAAAACAATATTTACTTAACTAAATCATATGCCTAATGCCTAAAATATGCATAGTCAATCTTCTCAAAGAAAGCCACCCTCCAAACCTTGTTTAGTAGAAGCACACACCACACCACACCACACTACCCACAACCCAAATGCAAATCCAATACCCACACTAAAGTGCAACCAAATAGCATACGAATCGCTACTCTCATCAGGCACCAAAGCACTTTTTGCCCCATCAATCAAACAGGTTCGGTTTGTCGGACCTCCACAAAGAAAGGCATTCCCGATGTAGACAGAGGGAGTCAATAAGTGTGTTCAGCTGGTTTCCAACAGGAATTGGCCCTGATAAATTATTGCACGATGGATTCAAGTCGCTAAGAAATGTTAAATCTGACATGGTTTGGGGAATTACACCTGAAAGCTCATTAAATGACAGGTCAAGAGATTCTTGTGATTTCACTCGGTTTATCTTTTCAGGGATTTTTCCGTTTAGATGGTTTCTGGACAAATTCAAGGGTTTTTTTTCTAAAAGGGCCTAAATTCTCCTTCAAATACCAAAAAGGACTATGAACTTTTAAAATTTTCGGAATGGGCCTAGGTTCACGACATCTGCTATGCGCCTTGCATTTGCAAACGGAGCTGATAAGTACAATCAACCGAACATGCAATCAAACAATCATAATCGGAAATAAAAAATGCGTGATGCCAAAAAAGAAAAGGTCCTCTCATGCGTCATTCCCCTCTCACTTGCGTTCCCTCACCCCCGCCTCACCTTATCTCCTCCTCTCCTCAACTCTTCTCCCAGCGCATCAACCCTCACCTTCTCTCCCTTCACACCTTCTCTCTCACACATTGTCATCGTCAGCCCTTCCGTCGCGCCATCCCGTCCCCGTCAGTCCTGCCGTCACGCCCGTCGCCCTCTAGTCGCCGTCAACCCTCCCGTCGCAGTCGCCTAGCCTTGTCGTCGCCGTCGCGCAACCCTCCCGTCGCCCAGACCTCCCGTCGCCTAGCCCAGCCCAGCCCTTCAGTTATCATAATAAAAAATGAATATTATTTACTCTCTCACTTGTATTAAATATTCTCTTACTACTAATTATTTACTCCCTTGTAGTTTTTTAGTTACTCCCAAGCAACAGTAGAATCAGTTCTGAATGTTATTTACTCCCTTATACATATTAGATACTCCTTTTATACTAGTTATTTACTCCTTTATAGCTATTTAGTTACTCAAAAACAATAGCAGAATCAGATATGAATATTATTTACTCCCTTACTACTACTTATTTACTCTCTTATAGTTATTTAGTTACTCTCAGTAGAATCAGTTCTGAATGTTATTTACTCCCTCATACATATTAGATACTCCTTTTATACTAGTTATTTACTCCCTTATAGCTATTTAGTTACTCCTAAATAACAGCAGAATCAGATATGAATATTATTTATTCCGTTGTATATATTATTTACTCCCTTATACTGATCAATTTTCTCCCTTATAGTAATGTAGTTATTCCAAAAAAACAGCAGAATCAGATATGAATATTATTTACTTCCTTATACATATTAGATACTCCCCTATGCTGATTAATATCATCCCTTATAATAATTTATTTCTCTCAAGTTGTAACAGAACTAGATCTAAATCTCTTTTCTCTTCTTATCCTTCTTTATTTCTACTTCTTTTTTCTTCAACCAGATCTGATCGGTATAGGAGAGGGAACAGTGAGGGGAGGCGGAGGTGGAGGTGAGACGGATGAGACGAGAGGAGGATGAGAGGCTAAGGTGAGACGGAGGCGGAGGAGAGGTGAGACGAAGCAGAGGAGAGGCTGAGCCGGAAGAGAGGTGAGGCGGAGGAGAGGGAGAGCCGAAAGAGAGGGAGATAAGAGTAGAGGCGGAGGAGAAGGGAGGGGAGAAGTGACAGGAGGCGCGTGGGGGAGAGGGGAGGGGAGGGGAGTCGCGTCGCTAGAAGAGTCGCATGAGGGTTGTCGCTAGAAGAGAACGCGAATAGAGGGGTAAAGTGAGGGAGGGGGAGCAGGAACAGAGAGAGGAGGAGAAAAAAAGAGAGGAGCGGACGCTTGATTGCGTGATTGTACAAGAGTATGATTACACAGTATACACGCTTTAATTTCATACAAGTTGTTTCTTTGACAGTAATAAATGAGTGGGTTATAATTATAAAAGGAGTATTATACTTTAAATATGAATATAATTTTTTTGCACTAATTAAAGTACCGGCTACATTTTATAAAAAGTAATTACCTAATTACATATTTCTTAACGTATGGACATAAGCCATGAGCCATTCAAAATCAAATGCTGAGTAAAAAAAATTTTAAAATTTAATTTATTGACGAACATTTTTAAGTGCAAACATGTTATGACCAATAAAAATTAATGTTCCAATTTTTATCCTCCTAAATAATATTGATCTTTTTTAACAATTATTAATCTTAATCAGTATCTAGAAGTATGTGAATAATTGTTAGATTCTAATTTTCTATACACGACAAGAATAATTAACAATTATAATTAATTGATTTTGTAAAACTTACAAATTGAAAAATAACTTGACGTGGTTGTGAATATAAAAAACAATCAAAATAATTTCTGTAAATCTTTTATTCAAATACAAGGTACATATTGATTGAATATCGGTATCTTAATTTGGAAAAACAAAAGATAGGCTCGTAGCAGATGTCGTAAACCGTTGCCTATATTGGTCCTTTTGGAATATTTTTGAAAGTTCATAGTCCTATTTGATATATCAAGGAAAATTTAGACCCTTTCAGAAAAAAGTCCCAAATTCAAGGTCTGCAAATTTGTAAGGCTACTATGTGTTTGTTAGAAAGTGTTCAATTTTATTTTTTCATGACAATTACATTTAATTAAATATCAAACACAGAATCTTGTCAAGCAATCAACACACAAGAGAACGGATAGGAGAATTGTATCTCTCGCGGAATCGTATCCGCGAGACTCGACCAAGGCATGGAGAATCGATGACGTGCCTTGTCCACCGTCTCCACCACGTCTAGTAGCTACCCTCGGGTCCACTAAGGAGGATTAATCACGTTCTACAAAATACGTGCTAGCATACAAAAAAAACAAGCCTAATCCTTATGGTTTTCTTGCATCAATCAACAATCTTGATTTAGTGGAGAGAAAAGAGCTCAATACATGAGCAAAAGAGAGAGAGAGAGAGAGGATGAAGGTGGCGGCCTCTATGGGAGGAATGAGATGAGAGAGAAAAACTAGATGGAGACTCTCATATGTGGTCCTTATATAAATCACAAAATCTAATTTACATCTTGTATAATTATAACTATGTCATTCCACATACCACCATTATATGGCTGCCACAAATAGAACTTTATGGGTCACTTAATCCACTCAATTAAGTCTCTAATTCTATTAATTAAAGCCTCATTTATTTGCTCTTTAATTAGACTATCTATTACTATTAAATAACAGTCCAATTAATTAAAATAACCATTTATATTAATATTGTGTTGAACTAAATTAATTATTAACTCACTAATAATTATTTTAGGATTAGTTAATGCATTAATTTATTTCTATATGATCCATTGATTTAATTAATTATAACGGTTCGCAACGGCCAACGGTACATAATTAATTAATCAATCTTATCATATTTCCATAGAACTTACTAGTGTGAATAAATAAATAATGCACTGTGTGATTAATGTCTTATTTGTGTGACCCTTTGAGGATTTACCTTATGTTGGACACGGAAAATAAATCGTTATTTATTTCCAATAATCATAAGCGGTATCTAGCAACACGTTATGATTCCCAATTCGCATAAATAATGTACTGCTACAATATCTCATCTTGCATAAGAAATAAAATTATTTCCTTGTCTGATTCTTATGCCTCATGATATCATTGTATAGTCCAAGATAGGATTGTGTTATTCTTGCAGACTATACATTTCTTGATCTAGAATTGATTGTACAAATTGGCCAAACAATCCAACTCCATCAAGGGGCCCAAACAGATATCATCACTCACTAGGTATATTAATGAGGGACATACGGTTTTCTTGATGAACAACCCTTTCCTGCACAATTCAAGAGAACATAAATAACGTCCGTATAGCAGCCCTTATAGGGAATCAACGGTAGACGATATTTATAGAACCTATCTTCATGTGGAAAGATTGAACCATCTCAAACTTAGAATCAAACTCATATGAAAATAAACAATGACACATAACACAATCCATATGTTTATTTCATTGGGTCAAGTCTTGTGCTATGTTCTAATAACATACACATATGCAATTAAGTTGGTAACTCTTTACCTATGATTTGTAGAACTTAATCATCACTTAACTTGCATACTAATCTTATATGATAATTAATGCTCCTTGTTAATTATCAAGATTATGGACAGTTTAGATTTATTATTGTCATTCTAAAGAATGATCCATAGAGATTCACAATTCATATCCTCAACCTGAATGATATGTCAATAATAAATCTAGAAACAAATGATTAAATTATCATTCATAATATAAACTAATATTTAAGTCATTAAATTATTGACTTCTAGAACATAACTCCAATACTATGCTATTAGGAATAAATCCACTCAAATAGTTACCTGAAAGGTCTAAGGATTCAAAAATAAGAGCGTCTTATTGTATTCAATAATTTTTCCCTTGGTGATCACTGCTAGTGAGCTAGTGTAGGTGCAGTGTTATATTTTTTTCCTGTTTAGAGTTAGGTTATGAAAATTGTAGGTTTGAAAGCAGAGTCGATCATTGACATAACGTGATTTTTTCTGAATTTTCTAAAATTATTTTTCCCGTAGTTTTTTAATCTCGAAAAATAAAAAATTATAATAATTATTTTTTGAAATTGATTTTTTAGGTACTTTGAAGAATTTTTTGTTTTTTTTTTTTTGACTCAGGTTAGGAAAATCGTAAGTATAAAATAGAGTCGTTTGTTTACAAATACCGGCCATGTGTCAAAAAAATTCAATGTGTCAAAATAAAAATGGGTTTTATATATATTTTTCTTCGTTCGCTGGTGAAAGCTTGTAACGAACAGATACATACAAGATACAAGTAGCTTGCCGACGGTATACCGTGTTCCATGTTTCGTGCAGGTTTTGTTTGAATGGAACGGCTAACGGTACCAAAATTCATTTCGTTTTTAAAATTGGAACGGTAAATAGAATGAGAGGGCATACCGTTGCTGAACCAGAACGTTAAACGGAACGAGCCATTTCGCTACTGTTTCGACAAATATTGTTGTTTTTAGTGTAAAAACACGTTGTTTCCTTCCATTCCATCCAAACGAAACAAATTACGGAATGAAAGAGCATACCGTTTACTGAAACAAAATAGAATATTTATAGCATTGATGAAATGGAACGGCAAATAGAATGCACCATTTCGTTGCCGTTGTAAATGTTAAAGTACAGGCCTAGAGACAAGGTCCTCTTTCATTATTCTTTTTCTCGGTCAACAAATTGAATTAAGACTTTGACTGGTCAATCGGGGTCAACTATGGTCAATATATCAAATTTCGGTCATTTTTTTATCAAACCCTGTCCAAGCAGGTGGAATGTTAAAAAAACTATATAAAAAATGACATAAAATAGTTAAAATGAAAATAAATAAAACAAAAGAGACCAATTTCGTTTAACAAAATGAAATAGAAAAAAAAAAAATTGTTAACCGGTCCGAAGGAACGAGACGAAACAATCTCCGGTTGAAACGGGATTGCGTTTGCATCCTAGACACTCGTGTTATATTTTACTAGTACAAATTGAAGCGCAGTTAATTTTATGTGTATGATTTAGTGGTTTCATCGGCTAACCTATCATTGTCTGATTTAAAAAATTTTCGATAGAATAAGGATCGTGTACAAAAATTAGAAAATTAGGAAATGGATTTTAGTGGAACTTTGGTTAAAGTTTTTATTTTCTAGCTTATTTGTATAAAAATTAGGAACGGTATAACTTAATTTTTTGGTTGGCCAATTTAATTTTTTTAGTTCTATGCTTGTGGCAATTTAGCATTTTAGTCCATTGTTTAAAATAAAATAAATGAGAAATGTTCGAGTCCAATATATGGAATGGGTAAGTCCATCTCATACAATTATTCTCATGTTTTAAATTTTAAACAACCAATTCAAACCATTCATTTGTTCTCAATATTGAAAATTAATGAAAAAAATCGAAATTTATGAGCAATATAACAAAAATACCTAACATTTTTTTTAAATAAATGTAAGTTTTGAATTTTTTTTTGAGTTTTTAAAATGGCGAACAAATTGAATGGTTCGAATTGATCATTTAAAAATTGAAATGTTAGGACAATCATAGACGGGCCACATCGGCTCCATATATTAGATTCAGGTACTTCTCAAAGAAAATTGACATAACTATGAGAAATGCTAGTGTCCAATATATTAGACATATGGGTCCGTCCAATATGATCGTTTTCACGTTTTTAAATTTCAAATGACCAATCTGAACCGTTCAATATGTTTTCATGTTTTTACATATTGAAAACTTACAATAAACCAATTTTTTTTCATGTTTCAAATTTTTTTACTATTTTTTGGTATTTTTGAAAATTCATGATATAAACATTATAGATCGTCGAATAACAACGATTTTTCTAAAATACAAAAAAATAGTAAAAAATTTTGAAAAAATGTAAAAATTGATTTCTTATAAGTTTTCAATATGGATAACATATTAAACTGTTCGGATCGATTATTTGATATTTAAAAATGTGAAAACAATCTATTGGACAGACCACATACATCCTATATATTGGGCTCTAACATTTCTCCAAAACATTTTTTTTACCAAAAATTTTGGAAAAAGACCAAGTAGAGATAGTGTCATACCAAAAACAATCATACAATTTTGGTTGCAGTTTTTTTTCCCCGAGTAACTATTGACTTTATTGGAAAAAAAGATTGGGCTCGTTTGGATGGTATGGGAATAAGAATTTTGGCTCCGTTTGGATAGGTGTGGAAAGAAGGGAAGAAGTGGGAAGAAGTATTGGGAAGTGTGTAACTTTGTGAAGAGTTTGAATTGTTTATAATTTTTTTTCCCTTATTCCTTCTTCCTCCTTCTTCTTGCATCCAAAAATATTAGGAAGAGTGAGAAGAAGCTATTTCTAAGAATAACAAATGTTGTTTGGATGGTGAGTTAGAAATAAGCAAATTAATATTAATTTAAGTAAATTATTAAAAAATATTATTTTAATATTAAATAAAATTTTAATTAAAGAGCACACAGAATTTCATTTAGCTATTAGTATTAGTTAATTTTGTTAAAATTATTTATATATATTTGTTGGAAGAAACTATTTCTAGAAAGAAGTTATTTATAGAAATGAGCTATTTTTTTCCTTATTTCTAACATGTTTTGATGCATAATAAGAAGCTATTTTTCCTTATTCCTTAGACTTTGCTCCAAAAAATAGAAATAAGAGCTAAGGAAAGGAACGGAAAGAAAAAGGAAGCTAAGAAGTGTGAGAAAATAAATGTCAACTGCTCTCAATTACAAAAAGCATACACAGAAGTAAATGATATTAACCTTCTTTCTAACATATAAAAGGACAGTCTTGCCCTTTGATTGAAATTGAAGAGACATGATGAATTCGGAAACCAAGTAGAGATGTCAACGGCTGTTGTTTCACTGTTTTTCCGTGACGTGAAAAACAAACGTAACAGTTAGTGACAGCTTGATTTCGAACCGTTCCAATAACAAAACAGAAGATTGTACAATTAACGAAACGGAATGTTGTGCCGTTTCGAAAACGAAACGGTAAACAAAATGGCTGTTTGTACCGTTCTCTTTAACCAAACAAAAACAGCATAGGGGTGTTTCGTGGGTTTTCGAGACGTTTGACAGCTCTAAAACCAAGGACATTGTTGGTCAAAAAAATTGATTTCATAGAGAAATGACGTTATATTCCGATTTTGGATGTAACTAATCTTTACTTTAATTTGATAAGGGTCCTTTGTTTCCTTCTTTTTCCGCCCATTCACCGAACAAAAAAAACACCGTTCCTCTTCCTTTCCTTAGCCCCAGTTCCCCCTTCCGGAGAAAGCCCTTAGCAACCGGACTCGGATCCTCTGATCATTTTACTGATCGTTTTTCGATCTGGACCGTCCGATTTAATCTCAACGGTTAATATTTTCTCAGGTCTATCAATCATGGTACTAGCACGGGACATCTATGGCCGTTAAGATTAAATCAGACGGCTCACATCTAAAAACCAGAGGATCTCGTTCCCAAACGAGCCTTCACGATTGAAAGAATTCCGTAATTGCTTCACTGTAGCAACTAGAAAAGGCGAACGCCGCTCTGTGATTAAACCACAAGCAGTCCACAGTGACAGTCGGCATGGCGACGGGGGCTTCTGCTCCGATCCCGATCTACATCTCCTCCTCTCTTGATACGGCGCTTGGTCTTGCTGTCTCCTCCGAGGACACCATTCTCTCTCTCAAAAGTAATTTCCTTTCTCCCCTCCAAGCAATCCCTAGAACTGCACTCTCCTATTCTTTATGTCTCAACAGTTTTATACTTCTAATTTCCAAATTATTCTTTTTTTTTGGAGCAGGGAAGCTAGAGCAGGTGCATGCTGATGTATTTCCATGGATTGGAGATATCATTGTTAAATCTTTTAAGGTAAGACCCTCTACAGCACCCCTCTGTCCAAACAAGACTACATTATTAATTGTACAATTTTGAATGCAGATAAAGAGTGGACAACATTTCTTCAATTTATCAGACTCCATTCCCGTCAAGGCTGTGTTTGACTGGCTCAAGGGACATGGCTTCCTTTACATGGATGCTGCCGTGGCACCTCAACAGAGAGCAAGGATGCCGGATAGAGAATCTTGCAAACCAACTGGTTTACTCCAGAATCAGAGTATTTTTGTTTACTTAAATTGCCTATTTGTGTACACTTCTTAGAATGTCCACAATATCCTCTTGAAAATTAATTGTATAAAAAAAAAATTTCATTTTACGCTGTATGTGAAATGTTACCGCCACAGTTAACAGTAGTGGCTTTCCAGAATTACTTGTGCTAATCCCCAGTTAACCTAAATTATTCTCAAATAATGTTTTCTTGGGTTCCCTTTCTTGGGGATCTGTTGGTTCAAAAAAAAAAAAAAGAAGCTTGAATGATGCTTGAGAAAGATCTAGTTTTTGCATTAATTAGTCATTTGTTTACGAGGTCCAGGGTTCAAGCCTGAATGATGCATGTGGTCTATAGCTCAAGTGGTAAGAGCACTGGGCTTATTTCTAAGAGGTCCAGAGTTGAAGCCCGCATGCTTGCGATAGGCTTGGCGAGCAAGTGTAAAAACTCAGCCATATATACAAGAAATGACCAAGGTCGGGGTGTCATTTCTAGCCTACCCCAACATGTTTGGGATAAAAGGCTCTGACTCTGACTTTAGTCATTTGCTTAGGTTACTAAATGGAATTTAAACCTTCTTGTGTTGTCATATTTCACTTTGAAATTGCTTAGTATGTTCACTTGATAAATAAATATAGATAATGAGGAAGCATGTGCGATCAAAACACATTCTATAGTTGTTGGAGTTGAATCTCATAATCAGCCTGGAATTGAACAAATGGTTGACCGAAACAATACTACAATGGCAGGTTCTATGCAGAGAGGTGAGCCCAGTGAAATAGATAAACTAGTGAAAAAGAAAAAAAGAAACATGAGTTTGCAAGAGATCACTGAACCAGCTTTATATTCGGATGAAAATACTCCAAAGAAAAGACGGAAAAAACAAATGGAGGGTCCCTCATCTGACATGGAATACGAGGTCCAACCAGTTAGAGAGAGTGAATCTCTCCAAGAAGGTGATAACGTGCAAGAGAATCATACGTCTTCAGAGATAGAGACAGCTTGTGAGTTTCCAAAGGGAGACTCTCTGATGACAGGGAATGCAGGTAATATGTGTCTTTTTTAATACATGAATTTGATTCCACTTAAAGGATTCTTTTTGATTAGCTAATGGGTCAAATTTGTCCAAGACTGGTTTCTTACCAAACATTCTGCTAGATTCTGGTAATCCTCGCTAATAGATTAACAATGATTACTGCTGGGGTGGATATCTCTTGTGGCTAAGGTGAGCCATGCCCTCCACCTCTCAATTTTCCAATGTATTCGTATGTCAACAAAGACTTATGTTGAATAATTGATGTACTATATCTGTAATGTTTTGTTTCTTTTGTTTGTGCATTGCAGCATTCTTGTTTTCTTTTTTCTTGTTTTACTTCAAAATTGTCACATTTGATATCCACCAACACTGCCTCAGACCAAGCAAAACCAGAATTAGCAATAGTTCTAATTTGCTCATGTTTTCTGAAAAGATTAAAGTTACTTTATATCTGATTTAATGCAGGCGACACACCTTTTTCTTGTCAATATGGGAACGTGCCTACTGGAATATCTCAGATTGAGAAAGGGAAGCTGGTGCCAGAAAAGGATGCTATTTCTTATAATGAAACTGAACCCAATTATCAACTTATGGCTGAGCAAACAACTTCTGGTGATGGAAGGAGCAAGGAGTCTATGGAAAACTCTCCTAGAAAAGAGGATCTTTCAGATAAGATTGCTTGCACTTCAAATGTGAATCTGGATGTTTGTTCTCCAGGGAAGAGGATTCACAAGGCCCAACCCAATGAATCTTGTAAGGTGAAGGAATCTAACACCAGTTTTGAGATAGAAACATGCATAAGGACTGGTGCTGTGTTGACCAATGGTGCAGGTAAGCATAGAAGGAAAACTTTTTTTCTCTGAAAGCATAGACATTGCATGCACAAATTTTTGGATTATGGTGTTTCAAATAGGTTATGTGTGTATCTGTAGTTAATTAATCATGCAAGCTCATCAATTTCAGATAAGGCATCTTTCATTGTACCTATAAGTAAAGATCAAAATGGGAGCTCACTTAACCAGGGGAGTGATGTCATCATGGCTGAGTCGATAAAGATATCTAGCGAGGCAGTTGCAAAGAAAATATCAAGAAGGATAAGTAAAACTGAAGGTTCCTCTTCTGAAAGCCCATCTGAAGTTCCACTTGCTGAAGAGAGAAAATATCAACAAGGAGAAGTACAAAAGAGCAATGTGGTTCCTCAGAAAGAAACAGCTAGCAAGAATACAATGACAGATTCTTCTGTGGCTGAGGAACCAGGTAATGACACTGGTACTTAATATTCTGAATTGGTTGGTTATATTGGAAGAATCATTCTATTACCATAGAGGATCATATTGCATATGTATGTTCATTTTGCTTCAACATTGTGCTTGAGCTTTAATGTGTAATTAAGGAATTTTTTTAGATTATTTTTTCATATATGTTACATTTCAAGAAAGTAAATCAGTTTTTCTAGTATGCAGCCATTGTAGTTTTTGACCTAACTAAAAAACATTAATCAATGTCAGACGAGATTTCTTTGCTTGCACCGAATGGCAGAGATCCAGAAGAAGGCTTACTTGATGAATTGAAAATTTCAAATCCAACTCTAGTCAGGGAGAAAGCTTCAGTACCACTGAGTGCATTTGAAGAGCCAGTCAGCGAAGGGGGAAAAACAAAGGAGAGAGAGAAACGTACAACGCCTGAGGTTCTAGAGGCTGGGTCCGAAGCATATGCAAGTGATAAGAAAATGCCTCAAACTAAGAACCCTCGTGAAAGAAAATCCAAAGAGAAAGAAGAAAGAAGTATCAGCCTGAAAGATGATGTATCAAAAGGAGATTACATCACATGTGAGGACAGCACAGAGAAAGCCTCAGTACCCTGGAATGAGTTTGAAGAGCAACTCAGCAAAGGCAACAAAAGAGAGAAGAGAGAGAAGTTTACAACACCTGAAGTTCTAAAGCCTGAATCCAAAGTATATGCAAGCGAGAAGAAAGCTCGTAAAGGGAAATCCATAGAAAAAGAAAGAAGTATCAGCCTGAATGACGATGTACCAAAAGGAGATTGCATCATAGGTGAGGACAACACAGATAAAGCCTCAGTACCTGTGAATGAGTTTGAAGAGCCAGTAAGCAAACGAAAAAAAAGAGAGAAGAGAGAGAAACTTACAACACCTGAAATTCCAGAGGCTGAGTCCAAAGCATATGCAAGTGGGAAGAAAGCTCATAAAGGGAAATCCAAAGAGAAAGAAGGAAGAATTATCGGCCCAAGTGACAATGTACCAAAAGGAGATGGCATCACAGGTGAGCACAGTACAGAAAAATCCTCAGTACTGCCTGATGAGTTTGAAGAGCCAATCAGCAAAGATGAAAAAAGTGAGAAGAAAAAGAAAGTTGCAAGACCTGAGGTTCTAGAGGGTGAGTCAAAAGCATATGCAAGGGAGAAGAAGAAGAAAGCTCCTATAGGGAAATACGAAGAGAAGGAAGAAAGAATTATCAGCCTGAGGGACAATGTACCAAAAGGAGATGGCATCACAGATGATGACAGCACAGATGAGGAGGATGAGTTGGAACGGTTTAGGGTGGAATTCAGGAACGCTACAACTAAACATAATGAAGAGAAGGTGAATGCTTTAGAAGTTGAGGAGAAAGGTACGATAACAAAATCATTTAATGCATGGTATCACACAACTTTACACTATAAATCTCATCCTTTCTTTGTGCAACCCCCCAAGGCCCCAACACACAGACACACGGAAGTAATTAAATAACTAAGTTAAATAGCTAAGTTGCGTAAATTCTTTGCATTAATTTTAAATGACTTCTTTTAGTTACTTTGTAAATGATTTGAATTACTTGTTAGCATCAGGATTGTCAACAGTAGTGTTTCCAGTACAGCAATGTCGATTGAGTGGTGGACGCAACTGGCGCTGCAAGGAGGAAGCTTTACCAGGCAAGAAATTATGTGCCCGCCATGAGAACAGTTGGCAAAACAGAGCCTCAAGAAAAAACAGGTAAATTGCCTTTCATAGTACATAGTAATCTATACCAAATAATTTGCCACTCATCTTCACATGTAAATTATTTTATGTTAAATTAATGTTTGTTTCTTTAATCTTTTCTTTTTTGGCATGCAAAAAGGAGGTGAACCCTGACCCAGTCTTGGGAAGCGCTAAAAAGAAGTGACTCTTATCTAAGTACTTGGTCTTATTGTATCAACCTGTATTAGTGTCCATAGGTTCAGATGCTGTAGGAGCTTATTGCAGCGGTTGCTGAGCTGCATTTTTGTTGTGAATACAATGTGCTTATGATGTCTATTTTGGCAGTCAACTCTTGTTTTTACTTTGGTGGTTGTCCATACGAGCGCAATCAGTTTACATATTGGTGCTCTTAGTAGGTTTAACTTGGTTGTCGGTTTTCTTTGGCGCTCTTACTTTGGTGGCGTTCCTAGAATCAAGTATTCTAGGTAAATCGTTCCTCATCTACGTTGTTTTTCTGGGTTGTTAACGTTGGACAGTACTAATTGTATATTAAGATGCGAGTCAATTGCACGATGCTAGGTTGCTTAACTATGCCATTATTGTTATTTCCTTGTTAGCGTAAACAGCACATCCATTTTTGAAAAAGGAAATGCCACTCGGGTGCCTAGCACCTCATGGAAGAAGATATGATCTAAAAATAAATGAATACTTAAAATTTAGCGTAATATGCAATTTCAATTTTCTTTTCTCTCTTTAGATAACACTCCTTTTTTTCTCACTAATGTTTATGATCCAGTTCTTTCATCTTGCAAGAGTGAGTTTTGGGAAGAGCTTGATGAACTTGGTGCTCTCTCTCATACTAATTGGATTTTAGGCAGAGATTTTAATATAACTAGCCTTGGTTACGCACTCTGTGCGATAAATGATTTTCTAAAGTTGATTACAAAACATCATTACAATTGAAATTTTTTTACAAAAATGTCATTACACAATACACTGCTAAAATCAAAATTTATATACAAAAATTATAGACAACAGATACTCAATCTCTGCCCTGGCGTGAATCAGGACACATAAAGCAACATTTCATAGAGGAACGGCCACTGACTTGATTACAATAGTTTTAGGATTTCAATCTCAACAGCAACAGGTCAAAAATTCAACTGAAAAACACAAAAATCAATTATATAGTTTCTTTGGTGGTTTTCCTCGTTGGAGGCAACGTGCAAAAGGTAAACTCAAAAGCTTGAAAGCATATTTTACTGACCAAAAGGAAAGAAGAAAATATCAGCAAAACTGACCATTGAAGCTAACTAGATTTTTTGGTTGCTCTCCGCTGCAACTATTATCTAGATTGTACTATTGTTTATAGAATTAGCCAAATACAAAACAACTCTTAAGAAATAAAAAGTAGGATATTAAAGAAAAAAAGATAGGTTACCTGAGAGTATAATCTCATTCGAAAGAATGTATCTTTTTATTAAGGGGCTCGCGCCTCTTCGGAAAAGAAAAAAAAAGCGCAAAAAAAACTCTAAAACCGAGGGCCACCACCAGTGGGGAGAGGCTTAGGCCTCTCCTCCGCCGCCACATCTGAATTTAGAATTTTTTTATAATTCTTCTCTTCGTTTAGTTTGTTCCATTAGTATTTATTTTCTTAATTTTCTGTTTTATTTTTTTTGTCTTCTCTTTAATTTTTCTTCTTTTTTCAAGAATTTGTTAATCATGTTCAATGATGTCTTTCTATTCATCTTCTATTCTCGACGTTTCTCTTCTTCTTTATTATTCTTTGGCTTCTCGCTTTTCTGCTCTTCTTTTCTGATATTATCTTCATTTCTTACATGAACGGTTTAATAAATATATAGTTCGTGATTATATTATGGTTTCCGTGGTTGTTTTTTTCAGGTTTCTTAACAATCATGAAATTATTATTCTTATTTGACGGTGAAGCGACATTAAAAATAAGAAGCCTATGAAGAAGAAGATATTCCATGTTGGAAGTCTTTTGAATCTTCATTTTTTTCCCTTTTTTTTCTTCCTTTTAATTTTCAATAATTGTGGAATGTAATTATAGTTTATTTGCTTATGTGTGTTTTTATGTGTGTATTAATAGGTTAGTTGTTTGGATTGATATTGTATGATGTCGTAAATAAAAAAAGTGTATATGGGTATGTAATATTGATTGTAAGATTTTTATTAATAAAATATTAAGCCTACGGGGCTTTTCCTAAAAAAAAAAAAATCTCATTCGAAATGGTTATAGCAGAATTGTAAGTATTGTTTTACAATTCTTTTTGAGATCATTAGAGAAATTTCGTATATATGAAATTTTGGGCAACGATAAAGGTTTATTACATGCTCAGAACGTAAAACAAAACTTTAACATATATTTACTGGTAGCATTTGGTACCAATATTTTCTTGGTACCAATAAATGAAACTTTAACATAAATTCTTTTCTCACTGGAATTTTTTACTTCTGTCCTGATTTCCAACTTGTATCGAACATTAATTCGCCACGCCAATCGGGATTCTCCTCTTAAACTTCTCAATTGGTAATATTTCTGAGATACGCCTCAAATCACGCCAAGTATATGGCCATACCCAGCATAACCCTTTATTGTATAAATATAGAAGGTTTTTTTTTTTTTTGAAGAAAAAAAATGGGGTCTAGCCCTCACCTTAATTTACATTAATAAAAATAATTATAGAAATTGTATATTCCTTGAAAAAAAAAAGGAGAGCAACAATCATATTTTTATTAAACAACATATGTTTATTAAAAATCAAACTTTTATGTCTTATTAAATTATGAGCAGCGAACTTTTGGGTGAAGAACATGGTTAGTTACTGCTAGCAAATGTAGAGCTCTCTTGAATTGGCAAGAGTTTATCCTGATTGGACACTTGCCAATAAGCCTTATATTATATGGGTAATGCACTCATGAATTATATATAAATATATATAAATAAAAGACAATTGATGTCTTTGTTTACTGTGATTGTTTTCTCCCATCTAATTCAATCGAAAAAAATATTTTAACGAAGTAAAGGCATTACCTCTTAGGCACCCAGAAGATCTACTTTAATTGTTATTTTTGAATTCAGACTTCAGTTTGTTAAAATAGAAAAAAAATATATTACATATGGGGGTATATTAAAAATTTCCAGCTCCGTTTGGATGGTGTGGGAAAAAGAGGAATAAGGAAAGAAGTATTGGGAAATGTGTAACTTTGTGAAGAGTTTGAATTGTTTATAATAAATTTGAGAGTAGGAAGAAGTTATTTTCTTATTCTTACACCTATCCAAACGGAACCTTCAATAGAGACGGAGCAGTACCAGTAAAGTGCTTATTGTTAAAATAGACGAATGAGATGTCAATAGGTGTAGAGGAGAGTGGAGAGGCCGTTTATGGAATCGGTTTGAGAAGAGGGTGTTTGAAGCAGGATCAAATCAGAAATGAATAAGGGGGCCGTTTGGATCTCCATGGAATTTTGGGGAATTTCATCTTCCTACCATAAATTTATTATAAACAATCCAAACTCTTCACAAAATTACACACTTCCCAATAAATTTATTCCTAGGAATTACAACTTCCCCAAATTTCCCAACTTCCTAAGCGATCCGAACGGCCCCAAGAAGAGATTTTCATTTAGAGGGTAAAAAGAGGAGCTGACGAGGGGAGAGAAGGGAGGAGGTAGAAGAAATAAATAAAAAAAAAACTTGCTTATATTTGCACGTGCACCAAAAATCAGCATTTAAAGATGCAATTCAAAAGAATTAACTAAACTAAACAACAACCCACTCTGCGGGATGCTTAGTCATTTTGGGGCCGTTTGGATCCCATGGGATTTTGGGGAATTTCATCTTCCTAACATAAATTTATTATAAATAATTCAAACCCTTCACAAAATTACACACTTTCCAATAAATTTATTCCTAAAAATTATAACTTTTCCAAATTCCTTAAATTCCTAAGCGATTCAAAATGGTATCCCTTTAATAGGAACTACCAAGTACACGAAAAAAAAAATAACAGCATCAATGAGCGAGGGCCCACCACAAAAGAAAACACAACCCACTCTATGGGCTTTGTTGAGCTGTGTTACGCGGGGAATGTAAAAGACGGTACAGTCCGAACTCCGAAGCCTTTAAGACCCGCTACATGTATGATTATACAGGTAATTACTACTTACCATTCATCTTTATGTCATCCCTTTCATCCACGAGCGCAGCGCACCTCTCATCTAGCGCATCGATCCGATCCGACAGATCTGAGCGCTCACACCTTCTCTCACCCCGCATTACCTTCTCTCACCCCGCTTCCATGCGATCCTAGCGCGCGCACCTCCCTCCGCTCCCAAGTACGGCCTCCCCTCTCTTCTCTTGTTTTCTTCTTGAGTTCCCCTCTCTCTCTTTGCTCCTTCTTTCTTCATTTTTCTTTCCTTTCGCCCCCTTTCCTTTTCCTTTCCTTTCTGCTCCCTCTACTTTTCTCTCTATTGATTTTTTTAGTTTCTCACTGGCCCTTCTTTTTTTTATTTTTTCTCTCTCCATTTTATCTCACGTTACATCTGTTCAGTTTTTTGATATAACTGTTCAATATAATTGTCATTTCTGTTCAGTTTATTTGCTCACTTTTGCTTTTTGTATGAGTCCACATTGTTTGTTACATCTGTTCATTTTATTTGTTATAGCTGTTCAATTTATTTTTCATTTCTGTTCAGTTTATTTGCTCACTTTTATTTTTCGTATGAATCCACATTATTTGTTACATCTGTTCAGTTTATGTGTTATAACTGTTCAATTTATTTGTCATTTCTGTTCAGTTTATTTGTTATATCTATTCAATTTATGTACACTATTTATTTTTGTATACGAGTTAACATGTTTGTTACATCTGTTCATTTTATTTGTTATAACTGTTCAATTTATATGTCATTTCTGTTTAGTTTATTTGCTCACTTTTATATTTCGTATGAATCCATATTATTTGTTACATCTGTTCAGTTTATTTGTTATAACTGTTCAATTTATTTGTCATTTCTGTTCAGTTTATTTGCTCACATTTATCTTTTTTTTTATGAGTCCGCATTATTTGTCATATATGTTCAGTTTATTTGTATAACTGTTCAATTTATTTGTCGTTTCTATTCAATTTATTTGCTCACTTTTATTTTTTTGTTTGAATCAACATTGTTTGTTCCATATGTTCAATTTATTTGCTGTTTATGTTCAGTTAGTTGTTATATCTTTTCAGTTTAAGAAGGCAGAATAAAGTGTGAGGGAGATGAAAGAGAGAAGAGGGAGGAGAGGAAGAGGCAAAGCAGAGAAAAGGAAGCGTCAGACATGAAATAGAGGAAATGGAGAGCGCGATGGAGGGAAGGGAGAGTGCGAGAGAAAGAGGGAAGGTCGCTCGAGAAAAAGAGGGAAGGTCGCGCGGGAGAAAGAGGGAGCGCGAGGGGAGACAGAGAGAACATATCGCGAGGGAAGATGGGGGTATGGATGACGCGGATGTTTTTTTATTGGATGATGGTTATCAGTCCTGGATTATACATACAATTAAAAATTTACCATGGGGGCGTTTGGATCGCTTAGGAATTGGGGGAATTGGAGGAATTTGCTATTCCTAGGCATAAATTTATTGGAAAGTGTGTAACTTTGTGAAGAATTTGAATTGTTTATAATAAATTAAATTCCGGAATTTGCTATTCTTGCAAATTTCGGGTTCATCCAAACGGCCCCTATGATACTATGTAGCTGTCATGCAGAGGGTCTCGGTGGATGCCGTTCATCCGGATTCTTTTCCAGCTGAAATTGACCTGCCACACTATTGTACGCACAAAAGACTATTTCTAAAATGTGGTAAGACTCCAATCCTACGATGAATATCCGACAAATTTCAGAGGGCATGGTCACTAATCACTAATTCACTATATTCATTCGCGTTCGTCACCTTATTACAAACTGGGCTCTTCGTTTGTTGGGACATAGCTCTTCGTAACATAACCTTTATGAATTTTAAGAATGAACTAAGTCAGTTTGTAAAATATGATTTTCCTTATTTTATGTACATAATTTAGATATGAATATGAATATTCCTAACATTTTTTATCATGTATTAATTGGCATTTAAAAGAACCTGCTCAACATAATTATATAGAAAATTTAACCCCATTCTCTTAGGCTCTGTTTGGATAAGGTGTGGGAAGAACAGAAGAAGAGAAAAAGTGGGAAAAAATATTGGAAAGTGTGTAACTTTGTGAAGAATTTGAATTGTTTATAATAAATTTATTTCCTTCTTCCAAAATGGAATCCAAACGGAGTCTTAGAGCGGGTCCCTGTAGTCATCTGGCATGTAGCGAGACACACGAAGCACTCAAATTGTGCAACTAATCAACAAACAAGTATTTTTCCTATAATAAATTTAAAAAAATGTACATTGAGAAACATTTACAAAGAATTATTGGACAACAACAATCACATTCAAATTAGGTGGGCTATTGTATGCAACCAATCAACAAAGATAATCTGATCATTATTTGGTACGTACAGAGTAAATAACCTTGCAACTCTGGCTGATTGTATGACAATTAAACAACTTGAAACTTTCATTGCAGAGTGCTTAGTTAGCTGTAATCTGAAAATACACAAGCGAAAAATTATCAATCTGTTAAAAGAAAAGCACATATGTCTAACTGGGAAGTAAGTAAATGCACATTATCTTTTTATACTGATAGAGCTGTCAATTTATTAACTAATATAAGGTTTTCTTTTTCCATGGTATGGTTCACATTTCCATGTTACGGCACAATAGTCATCAAGAATAATATCTCCTGTTATTCTTGACAGATAGGCAAAATAGTAATTCAACCTAGACGAAATTTCACTGGTGTAAATAACCAAACATAGGGAAAAATAATATACAACCCAATCAGCAAGCTCCTAATCGCAATTTGCATCTCATTACTGGCATATTTGACCTCTTCGAAAAATAATCATGTTATTGTTAACATAAGCTTCACTGTCTTTTCATTGCTCCAAATAATAACCAGAAATATGAGTAGAATGAATTTATCCAAGGTAAGTGCTATGGCTGGTTTTAAAACCTCTATGCACATTCCCCTCTTCCCATGATTATAAAGACCCAATAAATAACAAAGCAAAAAAAAAAAAAAAAGAAGTTGCAAAGTGGCAATTCAAATATTGAGATATAAATCAGATGATATTATATGAAATAAGCATTATCAAAATATTAAGAAATATTATCAAGACATTGGCCATATTATATCATTTTGCATTGTAACTCTACATAACTTTTTACGTTTTCTTCTTTTTTTTTTTTTTTGGTCCCAGGCATTATTGCAAGCCACAATCACACTTATATCATTAGAAAGTGTCTAATGCCAAAGCATAATCCAAAAATTTTAACAAAAATAGGAACCAAAAAACAAATTAGAAAGTGGTATAAGTTGAAACCGTACATACTTAATCAATATAGACACTTTCTGTGGTAAAATTAGTTTGGTATTTCCATATAAGAAATAATTAATTGGACTTATCTGAGGCTATACTCAAAAGTTGGGTCCAAAACTATATCCATCTGCAAACACATACATATTCCAAGTATTGATAATAAAAAATAATAATGCGTTTGAGTTTTATTAGATTTTAGTATCAGTCATATGCTGCTATATGGCATCTTCCTATTTTCAGTGAAACTTACAAAATTTAGACTTATTTTTTAACTTTATATAAATTTATTTTACTCGATTTAATTTACGAAAATTTGATTAACAAAATTCAGTGTTTATATTTATTTACATTTCTTGATAAAGTAATTATTAGAAAATATCCCAACAGGCTGCTAGGATCCAGATCGATCTAGTTATAAATTTGGTATTACAACGCAAAAATGACAAACAAATGAGTTATCGTAGATTGTATTTGGAAGGATTGTTAACGGTTCGAATTTAATTATATATTTTACCAGAAATTTTATTTTGGGTACCAATCTGTCGTGGTCCAGATTCTCCCACCTTTCGTGCCAATCATCGATCAAGCTCGAAATATTTCATGTTGGATTCTTTTCGGTCCCAGATCATTTAATTTTAATACATATTAATTATTTTTAGATTATCAAATTTAAAATTGACAAAAGTTATCAACTCTAAGAACACGTAAAGCGAACCTGAAATAGATTTTTATTTTTTTTTTGATAAAAGTGGTCCGAGATGGAATTCCATTTAGACTAAACAGAACAATACAAAAGACAATATCCAAGAAAAAATAAAAAACTAAGTCCAATAGAATCTTATCTGCACTGTTTTCAATACCAACTGATTACCGAAAAATTTCGGTTATACCGGATACCAAAACAGTAACCGAAATGATGATATCCATTTTTTAAGAAAAATACCAGAAAATTTGAGAAAATACCGGAAAATACCATATTTTGATCGCCATACTAGTAGAGGTGTCGGTATAGTATTGAAAACACTACTTATCTTACTCACTCATCTTAGAAAGTCAAAGGAACTCGAATTGCGTCCAACCCAATCCAATTTTAATAAATGCTAACCAATCATTTTCTCCAAGTCAGCTTACTAGTAAACAAAAAAAAATAGTGATAATATCGTACCGGCATCCTTACAATGTAAGTGCTTTAATGATCTTAGAATTCGGAAATAACAAAAATTTTAGATTACCTCTAACCATCGCCAATCGAAATCGAGCGTCGAGTGACAGAACTTGAAACTTGCAAGCCTTGCGTGTTTCCTCTCCTGCAAAAATCCTTTATCGAGAAGGCACTTCAGAACCGTTCCGACTTCCCGTGACTCGATGGTGTACTCGGGGAACGATGACCCTGATCAGTTTCCCTCTTTCTTCTTATACTTTATCTCTCTTGTTCTCTTCCAATTAGACAAACTGAAAAAGTGAGTTAATTAAGTCCAACATACTCCATCATAACAGGGACTTAAATAGGGGTCCAATCACTCAGAGGACGTATACACTAGATCAGATCAAAGGGTGCAATGATCAGACCATTCTATCTAGATTCAGTGTCCCAACGATAGCGATCCGCCAACACTTCTGGCGACCCGCTAGACAAACAAGCGGTCCGCTAGACTTGGCGTTTTGGACAAAATATTACATACCAACCAGGTGATCGAAATTCGGTATGTTTAAAAAATTTCTGGTATTTTATCTCACAATACCGGATTTTCTGTTTTGATCACAGTTCTGGTTTCAGTATCCGGTATAGTATTGAAAACAATAGTTGTTCTTTTTTTTTTTTTTTTATTCATTTGGAAGTCAACGCTTGCTTCACCTTTAATGCCCACCTGAGCGTCACATGGCAGCTCCAACGGCGGTAAGACTTCCTCCTGCTTTCACGCTACTAGGCTTCTCTAGTGTTACATTCACTTAATACCTTTTTAATTGAAAAACAAAAAAGTACAGGTCCATGGACTAAACTGTAAACATTTTAATGCTTCTCATGGACTTCACCGACCTAATTAATTAGCTGAAAAATCTATTTTGACTCTCTATATTTTATTTTGCATAAATTGGAGCGCAAATAATTTCTGTGTTTGATTAAGTGATCTCATGTGCCGTAAATTTTCTGCAGCTAACCAATCATTGTCACCAAGTCAACTTACCAGGGGGAAAAAAATAGAACTGCTTGTTTCACTTTCGAAGCAAAGAACATTGATGCAATATGGTCCCGCGCATCCTGCATAAGAAGGACATAACTTTTGGTCTGATCGTCAGATCGAACTGAAATTTTGATAGGAGCTCTGTGACCCAAAAATTGACCCTTTTTCTAAATTGTGGGATCAGATTCATGATCTGAGTGTTATTTCATGGACTTTTGGGATTTTTCTTATAAATTTTAAGTTTTTTTAGGATTGTTTTGGCAATTTCTATGCATGTCTTGAAGAGTTTTTATTTTCTTATTTAAAACAATTGTCATGTTTCTTTTGACATTTTATTTTTTTAGAATTAAATTTTATCAAAGAATTGAAAATCTGTGTGATCCCAGAATAAAAACTCTTTTTTTCATACTCTTCCATTAGTTTTTCTCTGTTGTTCGTGCATCAATCGTTGGAATTATTATTCCATGTACGACAACTTAAAAAAAAAGCATAAAACAGGTTTGATCATGATAATGACGAAAAATAATTTATATATTAAATAAAATATAGATGTTTATGTGCTTCGAACATTTTAGGAAATGTTGGATAGGATAGGAATTGTATAGAAAATTGTGAAAAAAAGGATTTTAGTTGAAAATTTTTAAATAAATTTCTTTTAATTTATTTACTTTATTCCTTGCTTAATTATTATTATAGTATAAAAAATAGCAATGATTAATTAGTTTATTCTTTTAATTTACTTAGAAGTGAGGGTGGAACGGTATTTCTGCGTCCATCTGACACATATAGGCGGATCTAGATTTATAAAATACTAGTCTACATCTGTCTGTCGGTCCCTGTCTACAAGAGCGATCACTACTTAATTCAATTCAGAAGGGTTGTTTGGGAATTTTTTTAAATAATGAGAGATTTCAGGATGACAGTTTCAGAATATAATCTTTTTAGGAATAAAATAATGACATATATCTAACTTAAACAATTTGTGACATAAATCTAATTAGCAATCTAACAATAACATATTGCTAATTAACTAATTTTCACAATGACATAAATCTAATTAATCCTTTTCACAATCACAATAAGGCAAATAACTTATTTTAAGATGATTCATATGGCACACAGATGGTCTTTCAGTTCTTAATTTCTAATATGAGTTCATTGTGTTTAACAATATATGGGCACTATTTTAAAAATCAGAACTGGACCAAACCTGTGTACGGGTCAAGCCGATTGCCTGCTTATACTCGGTTCCGACTATGAATGTCCATTCCAGTTAAAATAAAAATCCGGTTCAATTTTCATAAGATAAAAATTTTAATTAATATTTAATAACCCCAAAAATCTTTCTCATCTGGATATAACCCCTACAATCGTTGAAATTGAAAATAACCCCCTAAAATCATATCGCTCTTGCAAGCATCAAAGAAGGCCTGACGTAGTGTGCGTAATCCATCTTAATGTTATTTCATGATTAAACATCAACTCTTTATTATGATGGTATATACTATAGACACATTTCCTTAATAATAATTTGTTACTCGGTCAACAACTTCCGAAGCATAACTTGAAAATAATTAAAAAAAACAAACATTAAACATAAAATTATATCAGTATTATTTTAACTATTCATCAAGTGCAAAATTAAAAATGAACCTTTGACTCAACAATACTGAAATGATGAAGTGACAAACAACTGTATTACACACGTTTGTCTTGACAATGACAATGTAAAATCCTGAGGTACAGTCAAGAAATCATTATCTCTTATGTGTTCAGTCGTGAACCTTCCGATTTCACAGACAAATCCTTCCTTAAAATCGCCTTCGATATGCCGATATATATTAACAGAGACAATCCCCTGGATTGCACCTCCCTATTTTGAAAAATTCAAATAGTTATATTTGGTATAATACAAAGTAACAGTTGGATAAATGAACTATATATCAATTTAATATACCTCTTTGTCAGTCAGTAAAAAATTCTTCCCTCATATGTTACCGTTTTTGGGATCAACAACATCCCATATTTTTATAACACGGCAATGCAAAACTCCTTGAATCATGTTTGTAATTTTCGATATTGGGATAAAGGTAGACATTGTAACCTATAGATAAATATAAAAACAATAAATTTAGCTCAACTTACTTAATTTTTATTATAATTTTTTGCATTACGAAATCAGAAGCAGTAATACTTGTGACAATAAAGAATGTTGCTAAGAATGGCTCAAATGTAAATGGACAAATAAAATTTTCTCACATACCAGCTTATATAGAGAAGAAATAATAACCGAAGTCGAAATAATTGCATTCAAAATAAATGCATTAATTATGCAGTAATAAAAAAAAATTAAAGCCCTAAGGGCGTGCAAAAACTGTAAATCACAGCTCACCAAAATTAATTCCCTAAACTATTATACATAAATTTCCATCAAACCATTAATATCAATGAAAATAAATAACACTTTTTTTTTTAGGTTAGACACTATAGTTCTAGTCATCGTCTCATATATTGGAGGTTAGTAGCAAAATTTTTTTTTTTTCCAATCTATTGTTTCCTTCAGCCCCTTAATTGCAAGTTTGCAAAATTGGATAAGACCTTCCTATGTATATCAATATAGCCAAAAAAAATAAACGATCTTATTTAGGGCTACGTTTGGATAAGGTGTGAAAAAAAGGGAAGAAGTGAGAAGAAGTATTGGAAAGTGTGTAACTTTGTAAAGAGTTTGGATTGTTTATAATAAATTTATTTCCTTCTTCCCAAATGGAATCCAAATAGAGCATGGGAGATGCATAGATTTTGCAAATATAAAAACAAAATAGAAAATGATAAAAAGTTGTTTAAATAACGTATACTAATATGTATACAAAAATATGCATATGCACTGCCATTCAAATTTTAAATAAGCATATTACTGTGGTTTAAATAAGGACAGTGATCTAAGTTTTCAAAATCATAAATTATAGGTGGTCATGTGTGCTTTCTACCAAGAAAGCCTTATGATAGGGACTGTTTGGATTCCTTTGGAAATTTGGAGAATTTCATATTCCTAACATGAATTTATTATAAACAATTCAAACTCTTTACAAATTTACTCACTTCTCAATAAATTTATGCCTAGAAATAGAAAATTCTCCAAATTTCCTAAATTTCTAAGCGATCAAAACGGCCCCAATAGTTCTGTGGCCAGAGCACACAATATGGGTGAAGGTGCACAACTGCACATGTTCTCTTAGGTATTTCATCAAACATATACTAACCAACATGTCATTTTGAAATTCCTGTTTTAAGGGAGGGGGAAAAAAGAATTTGTGACCTATTGATTACTGGACATTTAAATGCTTCAACAATAACATAATTATATCCAACAATTACAATGTGATGCTCAAGGGATGTGTGTTAAATTTTTTTTATAGCTTGCATTTATAGCTTTTTACCGAAATGGATGAAGGGTAAATAAAGGACAAAACATACAGGTGCCATGAAAGGCATGCAAACATATCAGTATATCACAATGGTACTATATTTTGGTTTTTAAACAGTCAATTGCACAATTTTGAGAATTGAGTTTGCTTAGATCAACCTTATCCATCTATTTGAGTTTTGGTCTTTAAATGTTTCATCGGAACTTCAATTTTTCAAAAGTCCAGAACTAACATTTTTGTTTAGAGACCTACAATTCCTTTTACTCCTATATCTTTATACTAATGACCCACTAATAGTTTTATTCACACAAAGGTCCAAAACTAGCTCAAACAAGTGTACTATTGGGTCCTTGAAAACTCTTTTTCCATATAATTCAGTCCCTAGACCAAAATTCTTCATAAACAGATACCAGTAACCAATTTAAGACTGGTACAGACCTGTACCAACTCCAAAACCACAATCTGACCCTTATTTCACACTTTTTTGACCTATTATATATATACACAGATGAGATTTGGTAATGACAAAATTTGGTAATGATCTGAAAATTGGAAATAAAATATTCATTCTCCTACCGTTTTTTTTTTCCGCGTTCTTTTTAGGGTTTATTGACAAGGGTTGTTTGGGAATTTTTTTAAATAATGAGAGATTTCAGGATGACAGTTTCAGAATATAATCTTTTTAGGAATAAGATAATGACATATATCTAACTTAAACAATTTGATAATGACATAAATCTAATTAGCAATCTAACAATAACATATTGCTAATTAACTAATTTTCACAATGACATAAATCTAATTAATCCTTTTCACAATCACAATAAGGCAAATAACTTATTTTAAGACGATTCATATGGCACACAGATGGTCTTTCAGTTCTTAATTTCTAATATGAGTTCATTGTGTTTAACAATATATGGGCACTATTTTAAAAATCAGAACTGGACCAAACCTGTGAACGGGTCAAGCCGATTGCCTACTTATACTCGGTTCCGACTATGAATGTCCATTCCAGTTAAAATAAAAATCCGGTTCAATTTTCATAAGATAAAAATTTTAATTAATATTTAATAACCCCTCAAATCTTTTTCATCTGGATATAACCCCTACAATCGTTGAAATTGAAAATAACCCCCTAAAATCATATCACTCTTGCAAGCATCAAAGAAGGCCTGACGTAGTGTGTGTAATCCATCTTAATGTAATTTCATGATTAAACATCAACTCTTTATTATGATTGTATATACTATAGACACCTTTTCTTAATAATAATTTGTTACTCGGTCAACAACTTCCGAAGCATAACTTGAAAACAATTGAAAAAAACAAACATTAAACATAAAATTATATCAGTATTATAAATAAAGATGCGTGGGTTTCAATTTCCATTTTTAAAATTAGAAAGCGACACGGCAACAATTTTCGATTGGTTATTATGTGCTTTTTTCATAAATTTAAAACTGTAACTCTATAAAAAATTTTGTGCCGAACTTTCTTATCACCAGAATGACCTGTTTTAGCATTTCAAGCGTAATTGGAATCGCAAAAAATTGTTCCCTAAATTGTGCCATCCCTTCCCATCCTAGCCCATGGCAACCAAAGGGGACACGGCAACAATATTAATTTTAAACACAAAATAATTTTAAATGCATTTAAAATTATAATTACTGCATAATGAACGTAATTATTTTTGGTTCCGTTATTATTATGTTTATATATATGATGGTATGTGAGAAAAAATTCTATTGTGTACTTTTCAAATTGAGGTTTTGTTGTCTATATTTTTTATCATTAGACAATGATTTAAATAGCGGCCATAGCGGTGCTATATTGTAGACCGCTACGCTGCTAAATAAAAATTGTATATTTAGAGTTTTGCCAATAGCAGTCATAGCGGCATTTAGGGGTTCTTTAGCGGACAGTAGCGGTTATTTAGCGGAAATAACAATCAGTATTAGTATTTTAGACATATCTTTTTCATACAAACTCCGATTGATCCGATTTAAAGTTCTGTAGAAAGCTTAAAAAATAAGTTACAACTTTCATATTTTGAGTTTCATCAAATTATAAATATTTTATTGTCAAACAAGCATGTAAAGAGTGATTCATCTAGCATTTAATAGAACGGTTTGATCATGATTTTTTTTATTAGTTTGGACGGAATCTACTCTTTAAAAAAAACTAATATATATTTCAAAGAGCTAGGTATAAACAAATTAGTAAACTAGATTTTTTTCATCATTATAACTTTATATTTTAATATTCTTTAATTGAATGTATGTCCATAACATAATAATATAGGTGGGAGGAAAATTATATTGTTTGTTGATAATATTTTATACTGTGATCCGATAGTGCCCGCTAAATATCTGCTATCCGCTATCCGCTACAGCGAAAGCATGTCCGTTACGAATCCGCTATCCATTATTTAAACCTTTGCTACTATATATATATAAAAAACTTAAGAGCCTCAGAGTCCGCTCTAAATGTTGTGAATAACGTTGGCTCACATCCCCGAAACAAAAGATAAGAGCAGAAATGGTGCTTGCTCTTCCATCTCTTCCATTCTTAATAACTTGCTCAATATTTCTACTGTTGCTCTTCCTTCACGATCGGTTCCTTAGGAAGAGAATGACTTGCCCTAAATCCAAACTCCCTCCCGGTCCCTGGACCCTGCCCTTCATTGGAAGTCTCCACCACCTAGCCACTGCCCATTTGCCGCACCATGCTCTGCGTGAGCTTGCACAGTTTCATGGACCCGTTATGCTCCTTCGTGCTGGTGAGATTGATCTTGTCGTCCTCAGCTCCCGTGAAGCTGCAAAAGAGGTAATTAATAAAATCCACAGCTGATGCTTTAAAAAGAAAATTAGGATACCAATAGTGTCCTTAACTTGTTATATGTTGTGAGTCTTGTGAGTTGTGACCTTATAATATGTTGCATGTAGGGCTTTTTCGGGAACGTATCTTAGTGTTACATTGTTATTTTACATGTATATAGAGGATAGGATATATGGTAGACTCCTGTGTGCATTGAGGAGAATAACACAATTTACTTACTAGAAAGTGGATACTCATGATTCTTTGTAACTCTTCCTCTCTTCCTTATCAAATTTGTACAACACATAATAATGATTCTTTTTGGAAATTTGATCATTCAAAAAATTGTTTGAGCCTTTGAGGTTCTTCGCAGACAATTTCCACATATGCTTGCGATTTTGTGTAATAGAGCTGACATGGTAGAAGAGTAAAAAGGTCAGTCTCCAGCAGAGTAATTTTAACAAGCACTATTCCAGCTGATAAAAGAAATTCAACTTACCTTCTTATTGTATATATGTCTTCGAAATTTTGTGTTTTTCAAAATCAGTTATATTGAAGGGATGAATTTAATTTTGAGATTAGTCATACAAAAAACACATAGGTGTTGAAGTCGCAAGATGCAAAGCTCGCAAACCGCCCTGCGATGATTGCAGCAAATCTTCTCGGGTATGGCTGCACAGACATTGTCTTCTCAAATGGCACATATTGGCGCCAGCTGCGTCGAATTTGTACAACTGAGCTTTTCAGTTCAAAACAGGTCAAATCTTTCTCCTCAATTCGCAGAGAAGAGATTAATTCCCTGTTGAAGAGCTTCACCTCTTTTCCTGATGAATCACCAGTCAATCTCAGTGAGATGACATCTGAACTTTCAAACCATATTATTATTCGGGCAGCATTTGGGGGAAAGTTTAAAGATAAAGGGCCCCTTTTGGAAATTATGAGTGGGGTTCTGGAGTCCTTCTCTGGGTTCAATCTCTCTGACCTCTTCCCTTCATTGAGTTGGTTGGACTTCAACATGAGAAGAAGATTTATGAGACTCCATAGGTAAAAGTATTCCTGTACTTTTAAGAAATAATTAGGTCCAGCTATTTAATATGTCCTCAACCAATATGTCAGTATATATTTCTAATTTTAGTAAATATAAGTTTTACATGTCGCCTGAAAGGGACCACAATAACTACAAAAATGTATATTTTAAATTTTGAAGTCAGCTCTTAGGATATATTTGAAATTTAGAGAACATTAACTGATGTTCCCTTCATCTGTACGGGACTAAATGACAATTTTACAAGTTGAAATACTTATCGACTTTTCGGGCAAACCTTTTGATAATGAAATATTCATTGTGAATAAATGTAGCAAATTGGATTTGGTACTGGAGGAAATTCTAAAGGAGCATTTGAAAAAGCAGAAGCAACAACAGAACCAAAAAGGAGATGAAGTGGTTGAATATGATTTGGTCGATGTACTTATCAATGTAAAGGAAAATGGTGACTTAGAGGAGCCTATCACGATGGACACCATAAAATCTGTTATCTTGGTATCTGTTTAATTAAATTCAAATAAACTAGCATAATATGAAAATAAACAACGGATATGCACTTTCCAAATGGAACATCACTTGGTAGTAGCATGCAAGAGCATAGAAATGTAATTACAACTGTTGAATTTCAATTTATATCCTAAGTAATTTCCAGCAATTGCTTATATCCAAATTAATAGATACTGATGATAATAAATTTATATTATGCTTCCTAATTAATGAAAAGAAGTTGACAAAGGATTCATACTTTAATTTGTCTGATTATGTGGGAAAATACTATAGATTTGAGAATTATGGCCCTCACAATTTAACCAGTTCATCATATTCACTATGGTCAGCATGCTTTTTTGACATGCAATAGATCGCAATTTATATTCTAGTTACCAATAGGCGGATCTTACTATCTTAGTACAAATGTACAATGTGAATATATGTTTACAAACTAGAATTATATGTAGGACATATATACCGGCCTTTTAATTAAAAAAAAATGTAATTGACCTCTTAGAGTACTGATATATATGCTCTCTTCTTTCAGGATGTACTTTTTGCAGGAACCGAGTCATCAGCAACGACAATTACTTGGGCGATGGCAGAACTAATCAGGCACCCTGAGGTAATGGCGAAGGCACAAGCAGAGCTAAGGAAAGCTGCAACAATCAATGAGAAGTCACTCGATTATCTGAAATTTGTCATCAAAGAAACCCTGAGGATGCACCCACCTGGTCCCCTCTTAGTACCACGAGTCTGCCACGAGAGCTGCCAGATACTCGGCTACACAATTCCATCCGAGTCCCGGATAATAGTTAATGCATGGGCATTAGGAAGAAACCCTAACTACTGGGATGATCCAGAGGAATTCAAACCGGAGAGATTTGAAACGTCTGCTATTGACTTTAAAGGACACGACTTTGAGTTTCTGCCGTTTGGTGCAGGCAGAAGAATTTGTCCTGGGCTTGAATTCAGTGTAACGTTGGTGGAGGAGGCGCTAGCAAAGATTTTGTTGCACTTTGATTGGGAACTATCTAATGGGATGAAGCCAAACGATCTGGACATGACAGAGACATTTGGAATAACTGCTGCCAAGAAAGAACCGTTGCTTTTAATACCAACACTGCGTGTTCCTCTGCCGGATTGTTAGATGTTCAAGTAATAAATAATACTTCAGTATCGAACAATATTGAAGTAACTGTACGCATGGTTGCTCGACACGTGCAGTAAGTGCATAACTTCAATCAGAAAGTGCCCTAGCTAGTAAAATAATTTAACATCCATTATATGAATAATTTTGTAATTTTTGCTACTAAAGTAAATTAATTGTTCTGTTTCTCACTAAGTAATACTTCCGAACACAGAATCTGTGCTAAGCATTTGATATGCAAGCAATTAAACTTTGCTACAAAGCTCTTTAATTAACTAGATTCAGTGTTAAGCGGTCTCAATTTAAAATGTTTTTATTATTATTTTATAATTATTACAGTTTTGATATAAATTTAATTCTCAGTCTATTCCATAACACCTCAAAAATCTTAAACTACCTATAAATTATTAATACAATAAACTTAACATAATCCTTCGATCCAGTTCAATACTCTCTGCTTTTGAGGAATAAATAAAAATTATATTTGACTCTTACATACTTTCATAAGAAATAACGCTAGAACTTTATATTTAAGTAAGGAAATTGATTACTGCCATTTGCAGTTTTGCTATCCATGCCATCGCTAAATATAAAGTAAACATATACAGCAAACAAAGTGAACATATAGACGATTTAAGTAAACACATAAAAATAAATAAGTTCAATGAAAATAAGTTGAATATATATGTAAACTTCTGAAGAAGTGATGACAACACTTATTTGTTTGTAAGTGTTCACTTAGATCGTCTATATGTTCACTTTATTTACTGTATATGTTCATTTTGTATTTAATGATGGCTGAAATGATATATTTGCCGATAACACTTATAATTCCTCTTTTAAGTAATTCGACATCATTATAGTTAATATGGACTGCATTCGTCGGAGGAAAAATATTGGCATATGTGCGGAAGTTCTATTTAATGATATATGAATGTGAAATTTTGTGCTTGCTGCAATTAATTTAGTCTAAACATATATGTACAAACAATTTCTTGGTTGTTAGTATGGATGTAAAAGATTTCAGACTATATATATATATAGAGAGAGAGAATGGCTAACGCGCCATCGATGGCACGTGCCATCAATTTTCTATCAATTTGTTTTTTGAAATTCAAAAGTCAAACGGTCAATCCAAACCATTCAAGTTGATCAAAATATTCAAATACCTTTGGAGACCAAATTTTACATTTTTTCAAATTTTTTTGCTATTTATTAAGATATTTTCAAATTGGAGGGCCTGAAATACTCTAATCGTAGTGTTTTTAAAATATCACAATAAATAGCAAAAAAATTAAAAAATATATAAAATTTGGTCTCCAAAGATATTTCAATATAGAGAACAACTTGAACGGTTTGGATTGACCATTTAAATTTTGGATCTCGAAAAATAACTTAATGGCACGGAACCCTCCGTGCCATCGATGGAAGTATTCCATACACAGCCAGTCAGCAACACAAAAAAACAAACAGATAGACTCGTTTAATCGCTAGTTGTATGTACGGGCAGAATAGCACAGGAAATGATCATGATAAGATAATTATGGCAATGATAAATTTATATGAAATAAAAATATGGATGTGCTTCGAACATTGTACGAAATGTCGAATAGGATAGGAATTAATTGTATAAAAAAGTTTGATTTTTTTTTTAAAAAAAGAGATTTTAGTTGAACTTTTCTCAATGTTCTTCGTTCAATTTTATTTCTTGCTTATCAGTATAAAATTTGGATATGGCATAACTTATGTTTTTTTTATTAACAAACATCAGTTGTCAATTTGATTATTTCTAACGACTCAAATTTGTACCATAGGTTAATAAGTAAATAATTATAAATTAAATAGTTCAACTAAGACTATATATCTTACTGTTGAGCAAATTTATGGTGCTACGGATAGTAATGATATCAGCTGTTGCTACGATTCCCAATCTTAGTGAACATAACTTAATTTTTAGAGTCAAATGAGTAGCTCGGTTTTATTACACAAATATTTTCGTAAGAAAACATATCTTACACTTTTTAAAACTTATTTTAATTTTTTATGAGAAAAAATGCCATTGATTGAATAATTTTAATGCCATAAACACTACGCCATATTTCATTTTTAACACCGATTAAATTATGGTCTTTCGCACCGGATAGAAAGTGGTGCTACAGATGAGTGGTGTTAAAAACATATAAAAAACCGATTTTAAAGGTGCATGCTAAAAATAAGTCAGAAATTGGAGCGGAAAAGTTACGCATTATTAAGACCAGTTTTTAACCTAAAAACCGATGTTAATATTTTATTATTAAGACCGGTTATTAAACTAAAAACCGGTCTTAATATTAAGATTATTTTAGCGATTTTATTTTTTTGAATATTTTTAAGACCGGTTATTAAACTAATAATCGGTCTTACTGAAAACTTTAAGACCGGTTTTTAGCTTAATAACTAGTCTTAATTTTTAATTTTAAAAAAAAAATTTGGCTAGCCCCATTTTAGCTAGCCAACAACCACATAATATCATTCAATTTACATTGACAGCAAGAAATTGATATATCAAAACATCACATAATCATCAAAATAAAAAGCAATAATCGTAAATTCTCAAAATTCATTAATTATAATTATCTAACGATGTACAATTCTTCGTACATAATCGTAAAACTCGTCTAAACTACCATTAATGTCTTTTTCGCTATAAGGTCGATCCTCCGCTCCAAACTTTGCATTAATTCAATTAAACTAATTTAATTAATGAAACCTAAGCAAATTGATTTCAAACACTAAACTTTTAATTTAAGTAGTAATTCATACCGCTGGCAACTCCTGGTAGTTCGAGTAATGCATCAGAATCATGTGAAGGTTTCGAATCGCATAGAACCCGCAATCGCGATCGTTGGGCTGACGTGGACTCTACATATACGAATTAATATTTTTCACATTAATATTAAATTCAATAAATTAATTAGAAATGAACTGAAACTATAGTTCGAGCTATATATGTACCGGAATAATGTCAATGTTGAATTGTCTACCTAGCTTCATTCTGGATAAAGCACTGCAACATTAAAATATAAAATTAGAAGCATTAATTTGTATCTATTGGATAATATGCATATATATATATATATTGACTAAAATCCTAAAATTACCTCTTGTATGAATCTAAAATTAGAGAAAAATAACTCGGTGGATTTAGCGAATCCACAACCCATATCATTTTTGTCGAGGGTTGTGTGATAATAATAACAAAATTAACCAATTAATTACTAATTTTATCCATACTAATTACATTAATTACTAATTTTCTCAAACCAAGTCAATTACTAATTACTAATTCATACTAATTTTATCCATACTAAGAAACATAAATTTCATAATTAAGCATGCAAATTAACCAATTATCCAAGTCAATTGACCAATTAACCAACCAATTAACCAATTAACCAAGCAGTTCAATTCACTAAGCAATTCAATTCAATAAGCAATTCAATTAACTAACCAATTCACTAAGCAATTGAATTCACTAACCAATTCACTAAGCAATTCAATTCACTAATCAAATTAACCAAGCAATTTAATTCACCAATCCATCAAATCAATTCACCAATTCTATCAAGCAATTCAATTCACCAATTACATCAATTCAATTTACCAATTCACTAATTCCATCAAATCAATTCACTAATGAAAAAGAGGAGATAAAGAGAGAGAGAGAGAGACTTACTTGTGAGAGAGAGGTGGCTGTCGTCAGAGAAGTGGTGGAGTGAGAGAAAAGAGGAGGCAGTCGGCTAAAGAGAGAAAGAGAAAGGGAGTTAGACAGTGAAGGTAGAGAGAGGGAGGGAGAGAGAGACTTACTTTGTGAGAGAGGTGGCTGTCGGCGGTAGAGAGGCGAGCGAGAGAGGAGGGCCAGAGAGGAGGCAGTCGACTAAAGAGAGAAAGAGAGAGGGAGTTAGGTAGTGAAGCTAGAGATAGAGAGAGACTTACATTGTGAGAGAGGTGGCTGTCAGCGGTAGAGAGGCGAGCGAGAGAGGAGAGGCAGAGAGTCGGTAGAGAGGCGAGCGAGAGAGAGGAGATAGAGAGGGAGTTAGGCAGTCGGCAGTAAGAGAGTAAGGAGTAAGGAGAGAAGAGGAGATAGAGTATTTAAAATTTGCTTTTATTTTTAAGACCGATTTTTAACTTAAAAACCTATCTTAAAAATAAAGGCGAAATATTATAATGGACAATTTGATTATGTTTTAATAAATTTTAAATAGATTATTCAATTCATGCATGCAAAATCATGCATGTAAATAAATTTTAAATAGATTATTTTCTATTTTAAAATGACATGCATTTATCTATAAAAATTACATAGATTTTCATCCATGTATGCAATCATTCAATTCATGCATGTAAATAAATTTTAAATAGATTATTTTTTGTTTTAAAATGACATGCATTTATCTATAAAATTACATAGATTTTCATGCATGTATGCAATCATTCAATTCATGCATGCAAATAAATTTTAAATAGATTATTTTCTATTTTAAAATGATTATTAAGACTATTCATGCATGCAAATAAATTTTAAATAGTTATGAAAATTACATAGATATTCATGCATGCATGCAATCATTGAATACATTTATGCATGCAAATTAATTTATTCTTATAATCTGTTTTATTATTTTGTTCGCCTTTTTCATAAATAAAGGAATTTAGAATTAAAAATTTCTGATTAATTATTAAGACTGGTTTTTAAGTAAAAAATCAGTCTTAAAAATTAATCAGAAATTTTTTTTCCCATTTATAATTTAAAATAATACAAAATATATCGTAACATTTAAATTCACAATACTTTAAATATTTTTATTACAATTGAAATTAAATGTACTGCTAGTACATATATATATATATATATATATATAGTTTTGCTATGGTGAGTTGCAACTCACCAAAGCGTCCGTGAGTCGCGCTCAAAATTTCGAAATTAAGTTCATAACGACCGATCAAAACCATCTAATACAATCTTCCTATTGAAATCTCCGTGCAGACAAAATTTTATATTTTTTCGAAATTTTCAAGTATTTTTTTGAAATTTTGGAAAATCATTAATCTAATTAGTTCTGAACCGTTCAAAAACAGCAGTTTTTAAAAATCCGAAATAAATACTTAAAAATTTCGAAAAAATGTAAAATTTGATCAGCATGGAGAATTCAATAGGGAGATCGTATTAGATGGTTTGGATCGGTCGTTTTGAACTTAATTTCGAAATTTTGAGCGCGACTCACGGATGCTTTGGTGAGTTGCAACTCACCATAGCAAAACTCTATATATATATATAACTCAATTTTCTTTATTCCTTTGTGATTTTGGTCGGGTTACCCACACGCCTGCTTCTCTGTGATCGACACGCAAATTTGTTGCTAACTCTTCAACTGGTAGTGGTGTTCCATCGATACCTGTGTATAGAATATATATAACAATTAATTAATGTAGGTACCAAATTAATTCACAAATTAATACAATAATTAATTGAGATTAATTATATATATTATAATATTATACCTGTGGAGAATGATGCTATTTCATCAAATTGGTCATATTCTTCTTCATCTATGACATCTTCAACGCCTACAATGCGCCTTTTTCCGAGAAGAACCACATGTCGTGAGATGTCGGCTGGATCAACGATATAAAAAACTTGCATTGCTTGTGTGTTTACAAGTATGAAAGGGTCATATGCATATCCTAACTTTTTGAAATCAACGGTTGTTATTCCAGAATTCTTTTCATTTTTTACTCCACTTTTGAGAATCTATTTACATTCAAACACATGTATCTTGAATGCATTATAATCAAGTTCCCAGATTTCTTCAATCCACCCATAATACGGCTCTAATGAGTTTTCATCACTTGATATAGCTTTTAATGTGACTCCGCTATTTTGTACAGTGCTTTTGCCATCTTATTTTTCTTTGTATACCAGGTGAATCCATTCAAATTGCACCCTTGATAGGTGCACACATTTGCATTGGGACCATTTGCAAGGTATTTCATAGTTTTATTGTCGAACGGGGATAATTGCACTTTCTTTCTGAATCAATTTACAAACTGTTTGTTGTGCTCGTTGGTGATCCAATTTTCACCTTTTTGAGAATTTTGTTCTCGCAACTCTGCTATATTTTGATCCAAATAAGGAGCCACAATGGCGACTTGTTGTAAAATTTGAAGATTTGATTTTTCTCTCTTTTCAAGGTCAACTGTAATTATTTTCAAACCAAGTATACCTTTTCCTAGGACTCTACCTTCGTGCCGATTCTTCGACAGGCCAATATGTGTTAGTCCATGTACATAATATGTATAGAAATCAATAACCTCTTCGGCCACATATCTTTCGACTATACTTCCTTCGGGTCGAGATCTGATTCGGACTAACCTTTTCAATTGTCTCATTGCTCTTTCAAAAGGGTACATGTACCGCAAAAATATCAGACCACACCACTTAATCTCCCTGACTAAATGAATGGTCAAATGCACTATTATAACAAAGAATGATGGGGGAAAGTACATTTCTAGCTCGCATATGGTCTGATAAGCATCAGTTTCTAGCTTAGTCAGTTTTTCAGGATCAATCACTTTGGAGCAAATTTCATTAAAAAAAAACACAGCTTAATAATAGAGTTCCGAACCTTTTCCTTAAAACATCCTCAAATTGCAATCGGTAGCAACTGGGTCAACAACACGTGATAATCGTGCGATTTCATTCCAATCAATTTCATATCCTTGATCGATACCTTCCTTGAGATATTAGAGTCATAACCGGTCGTAACCTTAATAGACATCAAGCACCCCAATAAACTGACCTTCTCTTTTCTTGTCAGAGTGTAAACTGCATCAGGTAACCAATCTCATTTCTTACTAGTATCTGGCTGTGCGGCTAGGTCCATTCGGATCCCTATTTCGACCATATATTTTCTCACATTAGCATTGTCTACTTTTCCTTAGTTATTTAAAATCAAAGCAATAAAAAATTCACAGATATTCTTAATGATGTGTATCGCATCCAAACAATGCCTAACATCCAAATAAGCCTAGTATTCAAGATCCCAAAATATAGACTTTTTCTTCCATTTGCCATCTGGAATTTTCTTCGCGAATGGTTTACCCAATTTGATTTTAAGTTCCTTCACCTCCTCGTATATCTGTCTTTCGCTTTTTGGTATCGGTGCCCTTCGGGTTTCGGTTTTACCATCAAATTTGGTTTTGTAATCAGTCCGGCGGTATGGGTGATGACGGTTAAGGAACCTACGATGTCCCAAATAGACATTCTTCCTACAATTAGATAACCATACAGAATGAGTTTCTTCCTAACAAATAGAGCATGCCTTATCTCCTTTGTGCCTATAACCTGACAAGTTTCCGTACGCGGAAAAATCATTAATCGTGCAAAATATCATTGCACGTAGGTTGAAATAACTTTTTGAAAAAGCATCGAATACCTTCACCCTGTCCTTCCACAACTTATCAAGGTCTTCTATTAACATAACCAAGTACACATCTATATCATTACCTGGTTGTTTTGGACCAGAAATCAGTAATGGTATCATCAGATATCTTTTTTCATGCACAACCAGGAAGGAAGATTGTAAATAATTAAAAAACTGGTCATACACTGCGATTGCTTCTCATGAGACCGTAAGGATTCGTACCATCCGTGCGTAGTCCCAATCTCAAATTCCTAGATTCACAACCAAAATCCTTGAAATTACGATCTATGTTCATCCACTGGGACGAGTCCTATCTTTCTTTCTGCCTTCTGCATACCACCTTAATAGTTTAGCATCTCTTGATTATTGAAGAGACGCTTGAACCTTGGTATTATCGGCATATACCACAATGTTTTCGCTATCCTAAATGGACGAGAAGACAATTTCGATAATTTTCTATTTTAATGCTCATTAATTTCAATTTTTGTGTGCATATATTAGTTGTATTGTCATATATGTCCAAATTGTCATAATTTGTACTCTTTGGATACTATCTTGTCTCATTTAAGATAGTATTATCTGTATAGATAGAAAATATATATTCAAAAAATCTGACAATTACAAAAGTGCCACGGATTATTTTTACAACCAGATTTTCAAAAAACCGGTGTTATTGTGGCGGTGCTAAAAATAGTTTGTGGCGTAGTGAAAATAGAAATGATCTTTTCTATTAAAATATATAGAAAGAATATATATATATTAAAGTTAAAAGAAATATATATTAACAGTACAAAATACCATCAATAATTTAGAATATAGCTAAAAGAAATTCATTTATTCATTAAATAGTATTTTGATAGTTTTCTTCCCCCCCCCCCCCCCCCCAATGTCTAGTTATGGATGCTGGAAGGCACTTGCACTTTGTTGTGCTATGAGCCTATGACATTAAAGAGCAGTTGACAAATGGACTCTGACATATCATAGCGTGACGATCTGAAACAGGAAATAACAATTAAGAGATTTAGCCGATCACATTCTCTATTTTATCCTGGAAATAAAATATTATGCAATAAGCACCCATCCATTCTCTTTTTTAGTTGCAGTCTTCTCAAAAAGAGGGGTGAGGGGTGAGGGGTCATAAGCTGTAGACAGTATAGACTAGAGATGGAGCTACTTCAGGTGGTATTCGGTGTTGCCATGGGAGCTGTGGTGTATCAAATGTTGTCAAAATGGAATGAGATATGGTACCGGATTACAAAGAGGAGCCTCCCTCTGCCACCTGGCACAATGGGTTGGCCTCTGATTCAGGGCTGTCAAACGTGTGAGATGGAACGGAAATCCATCATTCCGTTTCCATTCCACTTCAAAATACGAAACAGAAAACCATTCCATTTCCGTTCCATTTCGTTAAACGGAACGGAAATTTCACTTCCACATTCATTTTACATTGAAATTTCTCATTTCAACGTTCCATTTCCATTCCGTTTCTGAAAATGAAACTACTTTTTCTTCCACTTCTGTTCCATTTCAGACGGAACGAAACGGAAACGTTCAAAACGGCGGTATATTGACAGCCCTACTCTGATTGGTGAGAGTCTTTACTTATTGAAACGGGGGCCCGACTATATCACTGCCCGTCGACGCAGGTCTGTCTCAAATTTCCTTTTTTGTCATGCAAAATATTGCCCGATAAGGTTCTATGACTTCTTAATTTTTTATCTCATCTTGTTCTTTTCTGTTAATGGATTATTTGATATCATTTCATTAATTAGAAGTTTTTTCGTTTTATTACCTGAGTTTTAACTATTGAACTATTATTGTTAGTAGTTATTTTTACTATAATTTTTTTTTGAGGATCAGGTGGCAATCACCACACCGACAAATTTTATTATTAAGAAAAGTTAATCTTTTCTATGATTTTGTATGGCAGTTTTATACATCAAATTAAAAATTCCGTTTCTGATTTTAGAACTATGCAAACATATATTTTAAAGATTTGGGGACATGTTTAAGACGCACCTGTTTGGAGGTCCAATCGTGGTATCTACAGATTCAGGCGTGAACAAATACATACTCACAAGCGAAAGCAAAGGAATTTTGCCAGGATACCCCCGATCTTTTTCGGAGATGTTCGGAAAATGGAGCTCCTCCAATTTGTACGGCTCTGAGCATAAGGCCATGAGAAGTGCTTTTATCTCTCTTATGAATGCTCCTGCTTTGAAAGAGAGGCTTTTACCCAAGATAGACGAGTTCATGCAGTCTTATATCAGCAACTGGAGTGACAAGACCTTGGATTTCCGAAAAAAATCCAACGAGGTATATATTTTCTAAAGGCATGATTTATATTCCAATCATGGTGAAACTAATTGAAAAAGCATATCTAATATATGAAAATTCAATATTGAATATTTTTGTCATCCTAATTGAAACTAATAGTACTCCTCAAAATTGTATTTTGCTACTTTTCTCATTATAAGGTTCTGTTATGACTTGCTTTTAAATATTGATTAATTTGTCCTCATATTCAAATTTCATTAAAGAATAGGAAGAGACAACTTCTTAATTTGACGTTCTGTTTGTTGCAAAAATGCCAAAGGCCAAACGCAAAATCTAAGAAAATGTATTTACCCCAGAACTTTGTTAAGAGGTATGGAATGGAATGAAAGGAGAAGGAAGATGATGGAATGGAAGGAAAATAGGAAACCAATCTGAACTCGCTCCACAGCGCATATAGAGTTACATTAAAAGCAATAATACCCTTTTTTGTTTTCTTAAATGGGTCCGTTACTCCGCTGACATCAAGAGAAGCGAATAAGGGGCAGAATCGGCAGAAAAAAGTAGTCTCCTGGTTTCCAATTATCATGTTACACAGTTGGTAGAGGATACGCTCCCTTTTGGGAATCACATCCTCTACATGGTTGGTAGAGGGCCAACGTTTGATCTAAATCGTTAGATCTAATCTCAATGGTTAAGGGAGCCCCGTGCATGTAACCTAGATTGATAGGCCCGAAAAATTTTAACCGTCGAGATTAGATCTAACGGCTCGGATCAAACGTTGGCCCTCTACCAATCTCAAAAAGTTGGTAGAGGATACGCTCCCCTGATTTTGGGATACAAATTTGTTTCCGCCAATGTTTTTAATATCTTACGGGGTACCGAAAATTTCCGGTAAAACCGGGTACCGGGTCACAATCCGATAGGGTAAGTTCATTAAAACTCGTTGGTCAAAAATCAGAAAAAACCGGTCAAAAACCGGAAATTTTGGAAAAACCGCTATATCCGCTATTCCACTCTCATCCATTTTGATGACTTCATTTCCTTTTTCGCTAGGCTCCCTCCTTCCTTTTTATCAAGAAAGGAATTGTTTACTTTATTTCCAATTTCGCTAGAAGACGAAAAATATTTGATGCAATTTCATTCTAACCATTTTTTCCCTATAGCCTCTAGCCCTCTACTCTCCCTTCTGGGCTCTGGCTCAAGTTCCTCTAGCCTAGTAGCATCTACCCTCCCTTCTGTACGTCCCTTCTCTTTTTCAATTTTTTTTTTTTTTTGGTAAAGAAAGAATTGCATATACTTTAATCGATTACAAGTACATTTCATGGGGCAAGCACATATTAGGTAGCAATAAATTTTTAATTTCCATAATGTAAGAATATTGTACTTTTAATTTGAACACCATTATAGTTTAGGGAGTATATGAATTTTTTATCTTTATATATATATATATATATATAGAGTTTTGCTGTGGTGAGTTGCAACTCACCAAAGCGTCCGTGAGTCGCGTTCAGAATTTCAAAATTTAGTTCAAAATGACCGATCCAAACCGTCTAATACGATCTTCCTATTGAAATCTCCATGCAGACCAAATTTTATATTTTTTCGAAAATTTTAAGTATTTTTTTAATTTTAAAAAATCATTAATCTAATTAGTTCTGAACCGTTTAAAAATAACAGTTTTTAAAAATCCGAAATAAATACTTAAAAATTTCTATAAAATATAAAATTTGGTCTGCATGGAGATTTCAATAGGGAGATCGCGTTAGACGGTTTGGATCGATTATTTTGAACTAAATTTTTGAATTTTGAACGCGACTCACAGACGCTTTGGTGAGTTGCAACTCACCATAGCAAAACTATATATATATATATATATATATATATATATGTTTGTGTGTTTAATATGTTTTTTTTAATATTTTAGATAATTATATGACGTCATCCGATTTTTGAAACCGATACAACCGGTAAACCGATAAAACTTTATATCCTTTGTTTCGCAGGTTTGACATCCGGTACGGTATTAAAAATATTGGTTTCCGCAGACCCCTCTTTTGTCTCCTCCATTTCCATCGTCTCAATCTTCTGCCGGTCTGCCCCCAACAAAGACTCAAAACACAAACATCGTCTCACCCTTTCTGCCGTTCTGGTTCTGTCCCGTCTTTTAGTCTTACCTATATAAACTATCCAAATAATTTGGTTGACTAAATCTAAGCAAACTACATCCCGCCTGACCAATAGCTCGACCTTTTTTTTTTGTTTTTTTTTTCTGAACTGCTCTCCATTTCTCAACAAAATGGACCCCTCCATCACTCTTATTTTTGAAAAATGTATATTACCTTTTTAATTGTTTAAGGTCTTTTCTAAAAGGTTTTTTGCTTGAAATTCAATAAGCATGTTCACAGAAATATAACCAATCGAGTGATATAATATTTTGTATTATAAACTAATAAAATATTTAAAATAAATTTTCAAACCTCATGATATTTTATTTCTTTAACAACTTGATAATTCGGATCTTTTGCGATTTGAACACTGTCCAAACCATAGTGGTTTGAAGGCTAATAATATCAAGTTGGATGGCTATGATGAAGGCTAATAATGGATCCTAACTTTTTCCATTAATTTTTTTCTTATAAAATTAAGTTAGACGCACTACGTTTAATAATTATAATAACTAGATCTGGCTTCGCTCGACAATAATGGTATCCATTGTAAATAATATATGGGACATTATGGCATTAATTTTTATTTTAAGTATATAAATGATTTTTAATCAATGATTTTAATATTAAAAAAACTTATTTCTAAAGTATATTTGCTATAAGAAGATAAATTTGATAAATTGATTTGCCCAAGAATGAAAATTAATAATGATTTAAACATTCCTATTAATAAAAATTATTGTATAGAAATTTACCATTCTTTTAGAAGAACAAAATTCATCCTCCATGTATTTTTTGTCTTCGAATTTTTTTGGGCCAAAATTTCTGTATCTGAGCTCGTATCACGTCTAGATTTTTATTTGAAAGTAATGCAATATCTATTATGTTTGTCTTTATTGTAAATGTGAAATGGCTGATGAAAACTTAAAAAAGAGGTATTATTTATAGTAAATATGTTGGCATCTTTTGGTGTAGGAGGCATCTTTTGGCAATGCACCTTTTAAATCGCACCTTCTGAGGCATCAAATTGATTGCATCCTTTGAAAATACATATATTAATTGAAATCCTATGAAATATATGTTAAAAGGCACCTTCTCATTCACACCCATTCATTGAATAAGACTACATACTCACATCCTTTCAATTGTTAATATTTTATTAACTTATTCATAATTTTTTAATAAGTAAATTGTAATTAAGAATTATAAATTTTAATTTATATGATTATAGTAATTAAACAATAGGTGTGCTTACAGGCTGTGTGAATAAGTTCTGTTTTAATATTTTTAAAAGGCTTGAAATTAGGCAACACATGAATATGGCAAGAAGATTTGATGTTAAAATAGTAACAGAAGTGTTTGCTGAAAAATTAATACAAAAACTTGTGGGAGAACTGTAAGATGGCCTCCTCTAATATGTTCTACATTGAACCGTATAATCTCGCACATGGCGCCTTGTGTAAAAAAATTTTTGGTCCGTTGATATTATCCAATATCAAAATAAAAAATATTCTAATAAAAAAATATAATATTTTAAGCCAATATTATTGTTAATTTTAAAGTTTTAAATATTTTTAAATTCATTTATGTCCATAAAAATTGTTGGCCCAAATGCATAAATATGAAAAAAAATATTGGAAATAAATTATTGTTAACTTGTTAAATATTGAAATCTATAATATAGGGAAAAAATGTATTGCATAAAAAAGTTACCTTACTATCTAGTAGAACAAAAACATGCCCCATATATTATTTTCCGTCTTCCAATCAGTTGCAAGTCAAATTTTTGATGACCTGTGCACGTACCACATCTGGATTTCTATTTGATAGTGATGTGATATCTATTATGTTTGTCATTTTGTAAATATGAAATGGTTAATGAAAATTTGAAAAATAGTGTACTATTTATAGATCAAATATTAGTACCCTTTGGTAGAAGAGACATCCATTCGATTGTATCTTTTGGTGAGATACTTTTTAAATTTCACCCTTTAAAACATTCTATAATAGACACTTTTCATTCACACTTTTTAGTGTCTCATCCACGCATCTTTATTATATGTAAGATGACAATAAATTAAACCTTTGGAATGTATTACTTCGTAATTGAATATTGTCATTAAAAATTTTGAAGGGCACATTATAGCATCCTCTCATAAGATCTTTTTTCCGTTGTTTTCGCTGATGTGTTGCAATCTGTACAGGTAGTGATGCTTCTGGTACTGAAACTTGTTGCCAGCATAGAAGAAAACATTGCTCTCACAAAGGAGCTAGAAGAGGTGATGGACCAGGTTTATCTCAGTTTTTTCACACCAGCCATCAACCTTCCCGGAACCACCTACAATAAAGGTCTAAAGGTGAGCTCGGAATATACCAATTAAACTTCTTATAAGTAGAAATTTAGAAAAAAATTCACGGGGTAAAAATGTCAACTAAATTTCTGCACTAAGCAGGCGAGAAGAAAACTTGTGCAGATGATAGGAAAAATTATGAAAGAAAGAAGGGCTTCTAAATGCAATAGAGATCACAATGATATATTAGATAGTCTACTCAAGTATAGTGAAGATAGCAATAGTGTGATTCAAACGGACGAGCAGATAATTGATCAGATGATTGGATTTGTTCTCTCTGGATATGAAACTACATCTACTGTTTTAATGTTGGCCATTAAGTATCTCCATGATCATCCCCATGCACAAGATGAACTTAGGGTATGTATCTATTACTAATTCAATATATGCTCCATGAACTAGCCAAAAGAATTTTTATTTAATATCCTGTTATATGGTAAATTTCCAGTAAACCACATAACATCGTACATACTCAAATTTGTCCTATTTATTGAATGGGTTATCTGAGCATTGATTTTCTTTCCATGGTCTCACATGTAGTGCTCATTTGAACTCATTTATAATAAATAACAAATTAACCTCTAAAAAATATATAATATATAAAAACAAATTGACATTGGAAATGTTAGTTCTGATCAGCTGATTAACCTCACAAAATAGGTGGCTTTATGCATTGACAAAAGTGAAGTTTCTTGAGCATAAATTTGATTTTGAAATAATAGTGTAAACCAGTGACTCGTGGACTCTTGCCCATCATATCACATTTTTTTATTCATGTAGTAAAATTATGGGGGTTTATCTACTTCTTTATATTTTGAGTTTCCTAAATTTTAATTGTTTACAAATCTACAGAAGGAAAATTTAGAAATCAGAAAGGGGAAGCCAGAAGATTACACTATCAACTGGGATGACTACAAATCGATGTCATTTACTCGTGCAGTAAGTTGATTCTACGTTTGTCGAAAAAAATTGCTTGGTATTGTTCATCTGAAAAAAATAATAATAATAAATAATAAATCAAGTAAATAACTTTAGTAGTATACCCAAAGTTGAAAAATATTTATTGTTTATCGACAAGATTTACATGAACTTTTTTGTCAATCAATTTTGTTTAAGAACTGCTAACATAATGAAAAAGATATTTCTGGCATGGTTTAGTTGTAATCTTTGTATGTGACCGAAGGATAATAGTAGGGGGTATACATTCGCAACCCCAAACCAAACAGCAATCTGAGAGAACAATCCCGCCATGTATGCACACTCTACTGAGCACACGTAAGACTAAATAAACAGTGTCACAGAACAAATAATCTACAAATAGATAATCACATAATAAAGACATTGTTTGTTTATATAACAAAATGACTGGTAAAATATGCACATATCAAAATTTTCTGTCATCATACAAACAAAATGTGAAAATAATAATGCACATCGGGATAGTGACTATTCCAGCTCGGCTTGGTCTTATGAAAAGATATTCTATATTAAGTCTGTCAAACCTGAACCTGCTCCACAAGCAATTATGTGGGACGAGTACATGAATACTCAGTGCGATCAAAGAAAGAGTCAACAAGGTCTTGGTTAATTTCTAGCTAGAACTAAACCACTAAGTAATCACTTTTAACTCCTATTTGCAAATCTATGTGTATTTCTGTACATGGTAGCAATCTATACTACATGCGATGAAATGCCAAGAAATCAAAAAAATATCTAGAGAAGTATAGAGTATAATAATATACTAAAATACGAATATATAAATATAATGTGATACGAGAATGAAGCACCCACACTCAATGATCTAATCATAAGTCATATAAAATCTAAAATCAATCTCACAATCCGAATATGACAGAAACCGTGCCTACAAAACATCCGGAACCCGAAGCAAACACCCGTCTTGACCCTTACGGAAGTTCCAATCTCAAACCCGAGGTAAAGGGAGTGAAATACGCGATACCGGTAAACTGAATACGTGGAGAGACGAGAGGAGGGGTCGAGCTGCTGAGATGGCAGAGGGAGAGAAGGCAAGAGGGGCGGTGGTAGGGTCTAGGTCAAGATAGGTTTACTCTGTTTGTAGAGGAGAAAACATGGGGCTGTGGGTCTTTCAGACAGGTCAAGAGGGGGAAAATGGATGGCACCACTCCAATCGATGAGAGGAGACGAGGTTGTGGTCGGATTGGGAGAGACAAGGACAGAGGAATTGCATTGTGTTTGTTATTCTGGAGGAGTTATAGTTTAAGTCTGGATTGGTTTTGAAGTGTTATAAGCTGTCTTGGTGTAGATAGCTGAGTTTAGGTGTTTAGTTTAAATCGCATTTTTGTAATTTGTTTCATTTCACAAAATGAAATTGGGTGGCGCTTCCACCTTTTTTTCAAAAAGAAAAAAAAGACAAGGACAGAGGAAAGGAGGTGGGGGTCAATGGCTGTGATAGGCGAGAGAAAGAAGAGTGAACTGCTTGGGAAGAAAGCCAGGGAGATGGGGTCGAGTGTTCTGTCAAGAGAGAGAGAGAGAGAGTAGCGGATTGGTCGAGGATGACTCCGATTGGAGAAGCGAGAGAGGAGAAAAGGAAAAGAGGGGTTTGATGGGGACAATGGTCTGTCGGAGAAGAGAGAAAGAGAGAGGAGATAAAAAGGAGAGAGAGGGGTGATTGATCAAACGGCTGGAATATATTCAGGACTTAAAACATGATACTATGGTCCAGATTAATTGATTTTAGGAAAAAGGTTAAATCAAGCAGTGAAATTCTAATACATATTCAAATCATACTAATTTTGTAAAATAGATATTTGGAATTTTTATAGTATAAACTAGACAATTGATTAAGGAAATATATTTTTCTGAAAATTTTATACATGGCCGAATTTAATTATCGTATCATATTCGAAATAAAAGTCAGCTTCTAAATTAATTAATGTGAGTTGATAATCCGATAATTTATCTGAGTGTGATTTTTATCACTATTATTTATATTTATGTGTTTTCTTGAAGATTTTTTTTAATTAGATTAATTTATAATTAATATTTTCTGGGTTTTTACAACATTGGTAGAATAAAAATCACCGTTTTAAGTAAGGCGATTAATTTTTGGTGTTGATTTTTTTATTATATAGATTACATAGATGGAGAAGTGTAAGGTTCTACAGAATATGTGCAAAGCATTTAATATATATAAATAATGGCAATTGATCTTGTAATTGTTATTAAAAGTGTGATGCCGATGTTACGTATTCTTTTCAATCTACTGTTATACAAGGATAGAACTTGCAAAAGTAATTAATTATGTTATATTAACAAAAGGGAATTGAAATACAACATTGGTAGAATGCAAATAACCATTTTATGTTACACTATTAGCTAGCTCTTGATGTTGATTTAATTAGTACGATAGCAGAGTCAGATTAACAATTGTAAGACACAGGAATTATTATAGACTTTTACAATTGAACTTGTAATTTTAATTGAAACTGTGATAGAGTCTGGCCAAAGTAATTAATTGTGCTTCGTGAACCGAACAAAATGAACTAGAAATATTTTTGATGCAGGTGGTATTGGAGACGCTAAGAATGTCTGCGCTAGGTCTTGGTTTACTTAGAAGGACCACTGCAGATACTGAGATCAAAGGTGATGCAAGATTAGCAATGATCTAATTTTCCCTTAACAAACCTTCCAGATTTAATTTGTACAAACAGCAGAATATCAGGTAAAATAAACAAATTGAAGTCATATATAAATTAATAAATAACAGTCCAATTATTTCAATAACTCTTGTATATTTGTTTGCAGGATATATCATTCCAAAAGGATGGACAATTTTTGTTTGTACAATGGAGACCATTAAGGATCCTGACACTTATCCCGAACCACTAAAGTTCAATCCTTGGAGATGGCCGGTAATATGCAAAAATTATTTTTTCAAAAAAATATATTATTTATTAATTATGGTTTGTACTTTCAAGTATATATAGAAAATCTTAATTACAAATTATTGATTACCTATTCAGAAAAGTAATTTGGAATCGCATCAGTACTTCATGCTCTTCGGAGGTGGTGCAAGACTTTGTCCTGGAAAAGAACTTGGCATTCTAGAGGTCTCCATGTTTCTTCACTATCTGGTTACTAGATATAGGTAACAAATTAGAAATAAAACTCTCTCAGCTCATGTCTCTCTCTCTATGTTTCTTTTTAATTGGGAAACTGTTTTCCCAATGGAGATACTTCTGAAAAGGTCAGAGTATCATCAATACACTTGAAAGGACCACATTCAATTTGAACAAAATGAAGTTCTAAAGAGTGGAGAAAATATGCAAAGTCTTGCCAGGGATGAAAGCATGGCTTAGATGCGAAATCAAAGTAACTGGCAAGAAGAGTGATGGAACAGCAAGAATTTCCTAATCTTTTTATTTTTCTGCTGTCTCTCCAGATGGGAAGAAGTAGGAGAGAACAAGATAGTCAGTTTCCCAAAAGTGGAAGCACCTAACGGCCTCTATTATCGACTTCGCAATTGCTAAGTTCTCTTTTGTTGTCTTCTGCTGGCAGTTTCAGTTCGGCCAGTTTCTAAGCACTTTAAATTTCAGTGGAAATGTACACAGTTTGGATTCATATATGTTGTGCAACAGGATCAGTAAATTTATATTGCATTGTTGGTGTCGGAAGTGAACATACCTTAATTTTGTATATTTGTGAACTCTATTTGTTTTGGTATAAAGTTGAAGGTGTGCTTTTTAATTTTGAAATATTACGACCAATAATTTTATCTAAGGAAAATCCTGTTTTACGAGGAAATGAACATAAACAATATAGGGTGCGTTTGGATACAGGAAGAAGGAAGAAGAATAAGAAAGAAGGAAGAAAAAAAATTATAAACAATCCAAATTCTTTACAAAGTTACACATTTTTCAATAATTCTTCCCAATTCTTCCTTTCTTTCCTTTTTCCCACACCTATCCAAACGGAGCCATAGAAACTAATATAAAATTCTTGAACTTTATGGTAATTAATAATTATTAAGATTCACTGAGAATATGGTGGATTGTAGGTGATGACACGATTTCATACCTTGATAATTGCACCAAATCATACCTTAAGATTCTATTTTGTTATTAATTTTTTAGTATTCGTTTAGGAAAAGATACTGTCAAAGTCCTTGGCTCTTATTTCAGGTCAAGTATCGATCCATTTTCAACAACCATTCATGCAGGAAGAACTGCACGAGAGACAAAAAAGAGCACCGCAAGAAGATTTGACAGAACTGCAGAAGTGACATTTCCTGAAGACTTGCAGACCGCAGGGTGAGTGGGTGACAAATTGCGGACCGCAGAGATATTTATGGCAACAATTTTTCAACGCTTTTTTCGATGGTTATTTTTGGAGGTCGATTTTGGAGCAATTTGAGCTAGTGTTTACTAAATGGGGCGGGGCGGGTTGGGGCGGTCCAACCCGCGGCGGTCCACGGGTTAGAACGGGACGGGTTAGGACGGTCCACGGGTTAAGACGGGGCGGGTTAGGACGGTCCATTCTAGAAATCTTGACCCTAACCCTTCTTAAACCCGCCCCACGTAACCCGCACGAGTTATGACGGTCCGGTCCGATCCGCCGATTTTTTTTTTATTACTATTTTTTTAAATTTTTCGTTAGTATATAACTATATATATATAAACTACAAATATATCACTATAACGTTTTTTTTTGCATAGTTTTTTCAATATTTTTTTCTGTTTTTTATTTTTTATTTTTACGTTTTTCTTTTATTTTTTTTACTTATTTTTTATGTTTTTATCTTTTTTGTTTTCTTATATTCCGGGTGTTGGGTCTGGATCCTCTGGAATTTTAGCCATTGAAAGAAAGAGAGGGGACACGTGTCGTGACGGGGTTGGGTGGGATGGGGTGTGGGACGCGTGTCCATCTGTGGGTGGGAGTAGGGGCCTAGGGATGTCCTGCGTGGGGTAGTGGGAAGGGGAAAAGTGAATGGGTTTTCGACATGTTTTAGAGGGTCTGGTTTGGTGCAGGAATTAGTACGAGGTTTGGACGGGTTTAGCACGGATTAAGACGGGTTGACGGGGCGGGACGGTCCGGTCCACGGGTTAAGACAGGGCGGGTTAACGCGGGTTTTTTTAGAAAAGGCGGCCCAAACCCGTCGAAGACCCGTCCCGCTCTAACCCTTCGGTCCATCGCGGTTCATGGACGGTCCGGGACGGTCCGGTCCATGGGGCGGGTTTGGGGCGGAGCGGATTCGACCCGGCGGGTTTTTGGTAAACACTAATTTGAGCACGATTATCCACTTTTGGCCATGACCTTACTTAGCAGAAACAACCTGGAGTTGTCAATTTAAACCATGCAACATAAGAGAACTCAACACACAAACTAGACAACAAGTTCTCTTGAGATTTTGGACGAAAGGCGAGAACAACACAACATTCGGATCTGTAGCAGGGCCGCAGCAGGGGTGATCAGCAGGAGTTCTCTTGAAATAATTTTTTCTTTTCACTTTGGAATAAAAGAGGTTGGAGTGTTCCATATACCAACAATATATATATATATATATATATATATATATATATATATATATATAAAACTGATAGCTTAGTTTAATTGTCGGTTGTATGGATGGGCAGGAGTTGATCATGATAATGATAAGAATATGAATAAAAATAAGGATGTGGTTCAAACATTTTAAAAAATGTTCAATCGGATAGGAATCGTATAAAAAAGTTCGAAAATTAGAAAAAATGGATTTTAGTTGAACTTTTGTTAATTAAGTTCTTCACTAAGTTTTATTTCTTTCTTATTTGTATACAAATTGGCTATAATATAACTTAATTTTTGGGTTGACATACATCTCTTGTCAATTTAATATATTTCGTTATATTATAATTTTCTGTTTGAATTGATAATTTAGTATTTTAGTTCACTATTTGAAATTGGCAAGCATTTCTCAAATAAATAAAATTGGCATACTTTTTATTCTCCACAAGCAGTGATACAAAAAACAATCACACAATTTTGGTTGCAGTTGTTTTCTTTCCTTTTTTTTTAATGTTATTGACTCTATTGGGCAAAAAAAAAATTTCATGATTTAACGGTACATTATACCCGAACCCTTTTGTTTGTAATTATTTCGCAATTACACATGGAATGCACATAAAAGAAAATAATAATAATAATAATAATAATAATAATAATAATAATAATAATAAATTATACATGGAAATGGACAACACAAGAGAAGGAATTGGGAACTATTTCAGTGTAGCTTCGGCTTCGCCTCTGTAAACCCCGGACAACACAATCGGAATCGGAATCGCAATCGCAATCGCAGTCGGCATGGCGGCGGGGGCTTCTGCTCCGATCCCGATCTACATCTCCTCCTCTCTTGATACGGCGCTTGGTCTTGCTGTCTCCTCCGAGGACACCATTCTCTCTCTCAAAAGTAATTTCCTTTCTCCCCTCCAAGCAATCCTGTCACGATCCTTAATTAACCAAGGGTTGAATACTGGCCTCAAAGAGTTTGACTCAGTCAACAAAACAAAAAGAGGCAGTCAGACAAGGAGCATTGTTGCTTTACCGTGGGACCCAGCTGGTAGTAAAGGGAAAATAAAGATGGCTCTGTATAACCCAGCCCAACAGGCCTTTTTAATAGAAGGCAAATTCATTCAGAAGCCCAAATTTGTTAACAACATAGAGATGGATGCTCGTTAGTTGACTGAGTCACTGTTGGGACCACGGAGGTGAAAGACTAAGTGAAGATAATTGAAGAAGAAAGCTGTTGTTGAATTCTTACTTTTACCAACTGTAATTCTGTTGCTTATATAAGCTTTAGACTCGGGGAATTAGGTTTTTATGCGAATTCTGATCTGAAACAACACTTATCATTTTATCTCTTATTTCCATCTTATTTCTAGCTTTATTTCAATCCAATGTATCTTTGAATTTCAGCAGGGATTAATATCCGTTTATTTGCTCAATAGCAATACTTATTACCCAATTTCAGTTTCCACCTTTCAATTTAGTTCAATTTCTTGTGTTTTGTATCAATTTGGGAGAAACTCTAGTTCTGGTCTGGTACGAGCTGTATCAGTTTGAGCTCAGTAGCGTTTTTGGCTGATTCAATAATCAGGAACGTTACAAGTGGTATCAGAGCACCGGTCATCAAGGGCCAGTGTCGAAGAAATGATGATTGAAGATCAGAGATCGAGGCGGTTGGAAGCTGTGTTGAGAAAAATTGAAGCAAAGTGCTACCAACTCAACCACCACCTGAGAATCAAAGAGGAAGAGAGGAAGAAGGTAATTGATGGTAATGTATTTGTTAAGAGGTTGGATAGATCAGTTACCGATTTGGTTTTGTTCAATATGTTCTCTCCTTTTGGAGCAATGCGTGCTTGCAAAGTTGCAACAGATTTGTATGGTTTATCAAAGGGATATGGTTTTATCAAATATTACCATGTTGAATCTGCCATAAATGCCATTAAGGGGTTGAATGGAACTGTCAAAAATGGAAATAGAATATGGGTAGGACCCTTTGTTACTAAGGAGGAGAGGGAAAGTACAATACAGATGCAATCATCACATATAAGGCTGCAGAGGGAGGATGTTGAGAGTGTGAGAGAATTTGTGAATCAAGAAGAGTGCATGAAAATGCAACTTGAGATAAAGGAGAAAGGTGAAGAGCTGGTTATGTCTGAATGTAGTATATTAGATGAAAGGAAAGGAGTGGAGATGGATGAAGTTAAATTTGTTGAAGAGAAGTTGACTGTTGATGGTGCTGTACATGAAGCTGGATGTGAAAAAGATTCCAAATTGCTAGTAAATGAAGTAAAAGAAGTTGAGTCTAGTGAAGAAAAATTGAAAGAAGAGGGGTATATATTAGTGAATGAAATAACTGATGAAGAAGAGCTAGCTGTTGACGGCTCTGTAAGTGAGAAAAGTAGAAAAGATAACCCAGAAATGAAGGGGGTAATTCAGATGGAAGAAGGGCAGCCCGTAGCTCACCTAGTGAACATTGCTCTTGAGCCTATATACATTCTATCAATTCCAAATCAACCATGCTCTAAGAAGGAACATCTAAGGGAGAAAGTGAGAGAAGGGTATTATGATATCTGGCATAAAATGCAATTTTCCTACCTTGTTGATGGTGATCCAGGAGGAGGACATATGAGACATCAATTCTGGATTGAGAAAGAGTACAGTGGGGTTGACAAAAAGATAGCAAGAGTGCCATTTCAAAATGTTGCACTACATGAGAAGGTATACACGGTGGGAGTTATGAGTTCAGGTGATGCAAGAAAAGGAGTAAGAGTGACAGAAGTAGGGAAGAGATCGAATATGTCATATGAGTTTGTGCGGCATGTATCTTTACTAATGCATCTGGTGCCACATCTAATAAACCAACCAATTCAGTTGTTGAACTCTCAGCTTATGCAACTGCTGGCAGCTCAAAATGTGCACATGGCAGCTCTGAAAATGCCCTCAATTGCAGTAAATTCTGGACCTGAGAAGCTCGTAACCTTCAATGTAAAGTTTTCATGCCAAAATTACCCTTTATCTATGAAGTGGCAGGTAAAAGATAAGAGGGAAATCAAAATAGCAAATGAAGAAAACTTTGTCACTGATATGCTATTTGAAAGGTTGCAAAGTAGCTTACAAGGACAGCAACTCGAAAGAGAGTTGAAGGTAGTAGCTGTTAAGAGTGTTATAAAATGGTGTCCAGGAGCTATGGAAGTTCGAAAGAATTTTGAAAAATATAACAAACTGAAAACAAGGCAATGGTTTTTCAGGACAACACTGAGTAAAGAAATTTTTATTGCCAAGTGTTCCAGTTCAGTAGAGAAAAATGTCTCGCAGCTGATCACTAGAAGAGAAATGTCAAAGGGGCTACTTGAGATATTATCGGCATGTGTGTTTAGCACAAGAGAAGGAAATAAAGAAGAAATGAGGAGAGTGGCAGAAGTGTCCCTTGCAATCTTGGTGCAATTTGAAGTTCATATGCACTTTAAAATGCATATTGGTATGCAATGCATAATTGATCCCATGTCACTACCTTTACAGCCTATACCACAATCCAGATTATTTGCAAGTGAGAAAATGCATTCAATTGCATTACAACCTATGTTTGAGAGGGACAACAAATTCAATGGAAACCTAGTATTCCAATTATACCCCTACAACAATGAGAAGCTAATAAGAGATGAAAAGAAAGAAAATGAAGCAAGAGTAGAAATTAATGGCAATAAAGATGATGTGAATGAGAGGGAGATACCTATTGAGCATATGATATCGGCTATACTCATAACTCAAATGAAAATACAAGAAATTATGCCACTAAAAGTGCAAATTGATTTTGTGCCAAGTTGGAAATTGTGGGGTAATGTAATCAGAGACTTAATTGTCAACTCTAGCATGTTGGGAGAGAAGACCCGTAAGGTGAAATTCCAAGAACTGCAATTACTGGGTCATCAGTTTTATGCACTTAAGAGAAATGAGAAGACATTGATACTCCAGGCCATGGGAAGTGAGAGAGTTGAATATGTGCCAATGTGTGAGTGCCTCAGTTGTGCAACCAGACACTTAACTGAATATCCTAACAAGTTGCAGCGGAAAAAGAAGCATAAGTTGAAACCTAAGCTGACGCAACCTGTGTCTCCGAAAGTTGGAGTGAAAGAAGAAGTAAGGGTGTTACAGCTGAAATTGATGAAGTTGATGGTGATTTCCAAGAGGCCATTAGCACTGCCACAACATCAGATGAATACCAGCGATACTTCAGGTACTTCTACACTACTTATTTTGAGACTTTCACAAGAGACATTGGGTGATGATAATATAAATTTCAAGAGTGATGATAACAAGATCAAGCTAGTGACTAAGAAGAAATATGTTAAGATGCAGTGGTGTGCTGTCATTAGTGAATACAAAAAGAGCAGTGTTACAGGAAGTAAGGAGATGACATACCTGTTTGGAATTATTGAAGAGGAAGAAGCACCATTAGTGGGAGACGTGACTCAACTTTTACCATGTCATATGCAAAATATATTCCAACAGTTGAAAGTAAAACAAATTGAACTCTCAAGGATGCAAGATCAGGTCTCACATGTAGAGTTCTTTAAGCAAAAGAATAGCTATATAGTGGCCTACCAAGGCTGGCCTAAATTATTGAGATTGATAGTCAATGCAGAGTTAAAGGAGAAAAGGAAAAATGACCCATATATATTGTGGAAAGGAAAGACTATGTACTTTGTTAGTGCTATTGATGGGGTGATCAAAGAGTTTCTGGTCTCCAAAGATGTAATGAAGGTGAAGAGCATGAATAGAGAGTTGAGTATGCAAGAATTGAAGGAACATGGTAGTAAAGTATTAGGGGGTCAATTGTTCATAATTAGTAGAAAAAAAGAAAAGATTGGAAAAATACTGGTAATTGGAGGAGGGGCAGTACAACCTATACACACCTCAATTGAAATGTATTATGTACATGCCACCATGGCCATTGACAGCACAGCTGCAATTTCACAAAGTTCATTCACAATTCAGTGGGCACTTGTGAGCAGTAACCAAAATTGGCAAATGGAGTTGAGTAGAGAGATACTTGGAATAATGATGAAGAATTTTGATGCAGTGGAACTATGTAAGAAGTGGGAAGCTAAGTTTTCTGAATTTTATGTGGAGCATGCAGGTTACATGAAGGAAATAAAGCCATCAAAAGCTCCCACAGCTAAACAAGAAGATAAGTGGTACAGCAAGTTAGAAAGAGCAACCACCTGGAGACAAAATGAGGGGCTAGTTGTTGAATATTCAAGCTTCATCCTTGAGGACAAGGATGTTTTCAAGGAAGGGCGATTGTCACGATCCTTAATTAACCAAGGGTTGAATACTGGCCTCAAAGAGTTTGACTCAGTCAACAAAACAAAAAGAGGCAGTCAGACAAGGAGCATTGTTGCTTTACCGTGGGACCCAGCTGGTAGTAAAGGGAAAATAAAGATGGCTCTGTATAACCCAGCCCAACAGGCCTTTTTAATAGAAGGCAAATTCATTCAGAAGCCCAAATTTGTTAACAACATAGAGATGGATGCTCGTTAGTTGACTGAGTCACTGTTGGGACCACGGAGGTGAAAGACTAAGTGAAGATAATTGAAGAAGAAAGCTGTTGTTGAATTCTTACTTTTACCAACTGTAATTCTGTTGCTTATATAAGCTTTAGACTCGGGGAATTAGGTTTTTATGCGAATTCTGATCTGAAACAACACTTATCATTTTATCTCTTATTTCCATCTTATTTCTAGCTTTATTTCAATCCAATGTATCTTTGAATTTCAGCAGGGATTAATATCCGTTTATTTGCTCAATAGCAATACTTATTACCCAATTTCAGTTTCCACCTTTCAATTTAGTTCAATTTCTTGTGTTTTGTATCAATTTGGGAGAAACTCTAGTTCTGGTCTGGTACGAGCTGTATCAGTTTGAGCTCAGTAGCGTTTTTGGCTGATTCAATAATCAGGAACGTTACAAATCCCTAGAACTGCACTCTCCTATTCTTTATGTCTCAACAGTTTTATACTTCTAATTTCCAAATTATTCTTTTTTTTTTCGGGCAGGGAAGCTAGAGCAGGTGCATGCTGATGTATTTCCAGGGATTGGAGATATCATTGTTAAATCTTTTAAGGTAAGACCCTCTACAGCACCCCTCTGTCCAAACAAGACTACATTATTAATTGTACAATTTTGAATGCAGATAAAGAGTGGAGAACATTTCTTCAATTTATCAGACTCCATTCCCGTCAAGGCTGTGTTTGACTGGCTCAAGGGACACGGCTTCCTTTACATGGATGCTGCCGTGGCACCTCAACAGAAAGCAAGGATGCCGGATAGAGAATCTTGCAAACCAACTGGTTTACTCCAGAATCAGAGTATTTTTGTTTACTTAAATTGCCTATTTGTGTACACTTCTTAGAATGTCCACAATATCCTCTTGAAAATTAATTGTATAAACAAAAAATTTCATTTTACGCTGTATGTGAAATGTTACCGCCACAGTTAACAGTAGTGGCTTTCCAGAATTACTTGTGCTAATCCCCAGTTAACCTAAATTATTCTCAAATAATGTTTTCTTGGGTTCCCTTTCTTGGGGATCTGTTGGTTCAAAAAAAAAAAAAAAAAAGCTTGAATGATGCTTGAGAAAGATCTAGTTTTTTCATTAATTAGTCATTTGTTTACAAGGTCCAGGGTTCAAGCCTGAATGATGCATGTGGTCTATAGCTCAAGTGGTAAGAGCACTGGGCTTATTTTTAGATTATCCTCTTCAAAATTAACTGTATTAAAAAAAAATTGCATTTTACGCTGTATGTGAAATGTTACCGCCACAGTTAACTGTAGTGGCTTTCTAGAATTAGTTGTGCTATCCCTAAAAATCATAAATGATGCTTGAAAGATCTAGTTTTTGAATTAATTAGTCGTTTGCTTACCTTACTAAACAGAATTTTAGTCTTCTTTTGTGGCCATATTTCACCGTGAAATTGCTTAATCTGTTCACCTGGTAAATATATACAGATACTGAGGAAGCATATGAGATTGAAACACATGGCCAAGTTGTTGGAGTTATTGAACATCATAATAATTCTGGAATTGAACAAAATGTTGACCAAGGGAAAACCAATCCCGAACTTGAAGAAATCGTTACTACAATGGGAGGTTCTGTACAGAGAGGTGAGCCCAGTGGAAAAGGTAAATCAGTGAAAAGGAAAGAAAGAAGCATGAGTTCACAAGAGATCACTGACCAAGCTTTTTGTTCCGATGAAAATACTGGAAACAAAAGATGGAAAAAACAAATTGTGGGTCCCTCTCCTGACAGGGAATATGAGGTCCCACCAAATAATGTGCAAGAAAACAATACGTCTTCAGAGACAAAGACAGCTAGTGAGGGTCCAAAGGGAGATTCTCCGATGACAGGGAATCCAGGTAACTATATGCCGTTTTTCAATATAAGAATGTGATTCCATTGAAGAATTGTTTTAGCTAGCAAATGGGGGCAAATTGTCCGGGACTGGTTTCTTACCAAACAGTCAGCTGGGTACTGGTAATACCTACTAATAGGTTGACAATGATTAGTGCTGTGGTGGATATATCTTGTGGCCAAATTGGGCCATGCCCCCCTCTCAGTTTTGCAATGCATTGCACAGGGACCTATGTTGCATAATTTATTACGAATTCTGTAATGTGTTGTTTCTTTTGTTAGTGCTTTCTAGCATTCTTGTTGATTTTTTTCTTGTTCTACTCCATACCTGTCATATTTGATATGCACCAACACTGCCTCAGACCAAGCAAATCTGAATCTTAATTTGTTCATGCTTTCTGACAAGTTCAAATTTACGTTAAATTTGATTTAAAGCAGGAGATACACCTTATTCTGCTCAATATGGGAATGTGCCTACTGAAACACCTCAGCTCGAGGAAGGGAGGCTGGTGCCAGAAAAGGATGCTATTTCTGATGAAGATGCTGAACCTGATAATCAACTTACAGCTGAGCAAACAACTGCTGCTGATGGAAGGGGCAAGGAGTCCTTTGAAAACTGTCCTAGAAAAGAGGATCTTTCAGATAAGACTGCTCGCACTCCAAGTATGAATCCGGGAGTTTGTTCTACAAATAAGAGGATTCACAAGGAAACCAAAGCTACCTCTTTGTTCACATCTGTCCATGAGAACTTAGCCCAACACATTGAATCTTGTAAGGGGAAGGAATCTAACACCAGTTTTGAGATAGAAACATGCAAAAGGACTGGAGATGTGTTGACCAACTGTGCAGGCAAGTATAGAAGGGAACTTTTTTAATCTAAAAGCATAGCCATTGCATGCATAATTTTTAGCACGTGAATATATTAAACATCATTCGACCGATATAGGGAACAGTCTGTTTTTTTTTCCCTTGAGCAATTATATTGACAATATTTACAATTACGTGCTGGCAACCAGTACTTATACTAAATTACTGCTGCTCACAATATAGCATGCACAGGTCAAGCATTCCCTTCATTTAATCTTCTTTTCCATTTTTTGCTCTCACTTCTATCACCAATGAATAAAACATATGTAGGATAAAGCATATAAATAGCCAGGTTATGACAATATTTTACAATGGAATGACCAATCGTGGCATTTGAAATTTTCTATGATGTAAGATATTACATGAGTTATGCCTATGCAATAAGAATTGTGTATATATGTGTTTTGCATTTCACATTATATCTGAGTTCAACATATTACTCTTCCTAAAATTGCATTCACATTCACAACACCAAAGAACCATTTTAATGTTGATTAAGGATAAGTTTTGAGGTTTCATCTTATCTCTGCTTCATGATGCAGTGAGAAATCTAACATGTTTTGTTATGCATGTATCTGTATTTATTATGTGAGTATTTGTAGTTACTGAACTAATCATGCAAGCTCATCAATTTCAGAGGCATCTTTCATTGTACCAACAAGTAAGGATCAAAATGGGAACTCACTTAACCAGGGGAGAGATGTCATCTGCATGGCCAAGTCACTGAAGAAATCTAGTGAGGCAGGTGCAAAGAAAATATCAAAAAAGAGAAGGAAAACTGAAGATTCCTGTTCTGAAGTTCCACTTGCTAAAGAGAGAAAATATGAAGGAGAAGTGCAAAAGAGCATTGTGATTTATGAGAAAGATACAGCTAGCAAGAATACAATGAGACATTCTTCTGTTGCTAAACCAGGTAATGACACTAGTATCTTTAATTCTAAAATTGGTTGGTTTATATTGGAAGATTCATTGTATTGCAATAGAGGATCATATTGCATATGTATGTTCTTTTTGCTTCAACATTGCGCTTGAACTTAATTGTGTTAATTAGGATATTTTTTTTTAGATTTTCTTTTAATTTATGTTACATTGAAAGAAAGCAAATCAGTTATTTTTGTATGCAGCATTGTTGTTGCCGACCTAACTATAAAATATTAATCAATGTTAGGCGAGTTTTCTTCCTTTGCACCTAATGGTAGAGATCCAAAAGAAGGCTCACTTGATGAAATGAAACTTTCTAGTCAAACTCAAATCAAGGAGAAAGCCTCAGTACCAATGAATGCAACTGAAGAGCCAGTCAGCGAGGGGGAGGAAAAGGAGAAGAGAAAGAAACTTACAACACCTGAGGTTATAGAGGCTGGGTCCAAAGCACATGCAAGTGATAAGAAAATGTCTCAAACTAAGAACCCTCGTGAAGGGAAATCCAAAGAGAAAGAAGGAAGAAGCATCATCCTGAAAGATGATGTATCAAAAGGAAATGGCATCACAGGTGAGGACAGCACAGAGAAAGCCTCAGTACCCTCAAATGATTTTGAAGAGCAACTCAGCAAAGGCAACAAAAGAGAGGAGAGAAAGAAAGTTACAACACCTGAGGTTCTAGAGCCTGAATCCAAAGCATATGCAAGTGAGAAGAATGCTCGTAAAGGGAAATCCAAAGAGAAAGAAGGAAGAATTATCAGCTTAGGTGACAATATACCAAAAGGAGATGGCATCACAGGTGAGGACAGCACAGAGAAAGCCTCAGTACCCTCGAATGGCTTTGAAGAGCAACTCAGCAAAGGCAACAAAAGGGAGAAGAGAAAGAAAGTTACAACACCTGAGGTTCTAGAGCCTGAATCCAAAGCATATGCAAGGGAGAAGAAAGCTAGTATAGGGAAATCTGAAGAGAAAGAAGGAAGAATTATCAGCTCAAGTGGCAATGTACCAAAAGGAGATGGCAACACAGGTGACGACAACACAGAGAAAGCCTCAGTACACCTCATTGACCTCAATGAGTCTGAGGAGCCAGTCAGCAAAGACAAAAAAATAGAGAGGAGAAAGAAAGTTACAACACCTGAGATTCTAGAGGCTGAGTCCAAAGCATATGCAAGTGAGAAGAAAGCTCGTAAAGGAAAATCCGAAGAGAAAGAAGGAAGAATTATCAGCTCAAGTGGCAATGTACCAAAAGGAGATGGCAACACAGTTGACGACAACACAGAGAAAGCCTCAGTACACCTCATTGACCTCAATGAGTCTGAGGAGCCAGTCAGCAAAGATAAAAAAACAGAGAGGAGAAAGAAAGTTACAACACCTGAGATTCTAGATGCCGAGTCCAAAGCAAATGCAAGTGAGAAGAAAGCTCGTAAAGGAAAATCCGAAGAGAAAGAAGGAAGAATTATCAGCTCAAGTGGCAATGTACCAAAAGGACATGGCAACACAGGTGATGACAACACAGAGAAAGCCTCAGTACACCTCATTGACCTCAATGAGTCTGAGGAGCCAGTCAGCAAAGACAATAAAACAGAGAGGAGAAAGAAAGTTACAACACCTGAGATTCTAAAGGCCGAGTCCAAAGCATATGCAAGTGAGAAGAAAGCTCGTAAAGGAAAATCCGAAGAGAAAGAAGGAAGAATTATTATCTTAGGTGACAGTACACCAAAAGGAGATGGCATCACTGGTGAGGACAGCACAGAGGATGAGGATGAGGATGAGTTGGACCGGTTTAGGGTGGAATTCAGGAATGTTCCAATAAAAAATAATGGAGAGAAGTTGAATGCTTTAGGAGTTGAGGGGAAAGGTACCTGTTAACAAAATCATTTATTGCATGATATCACATAACTTTACACTATAAGGCCCTGATCGGAACCAGAGGCAAGCGAGAAAGGAAAAGAAAAGGAAAAAAAAAAGAATATTCACCAAATTTCTTAGTTTTGGACGGGAATTCACAGGGCCAAAATTTTCTCACTATTTCTCGCCGGAAGAGAATTCCCCAGCCTCCTATATCGGTTCCGATCAGCGGATTTGGAGAAAAGTGAATTTCCATTTCTCGCGTTAAATAGGTGGTTGTGGTTCCGATCAGAGCCTAAATCTTATCCTTTTTATTTGCAGCTCACATCGAGTAGAATGAAAACTAAAAGCTCCTCCCAACCCCCCCCCCCCTTCCCATCCCCCACCCACCCACACACTCACACATAAGAAATTAAATAAATAACTAAGCTGCGTGAATTTTTTGCATTAATTTTAAATGACTTCTTCTTATGATTTTCTAATGATTTGAATCACTTAACAGCATTGGGGTTGTCGCCAACAGTGTTTCCAGTTCAGCAATGTCGAGTGAGTGGTGGACACAACTGGCGCTGCAAGCTTGAAGCTTTACCCGGCAAGAAATTATGTGCTTACCATGAGACCAGACGCCAAAACAAAGCCTCAAGACAAAATAGGTAAGTTGCCTTTCATAGTATATAACAATCTATATCAAATATTTCACCACTTGTCTTCACATGTAAATAATTTGCTGGCAAGTTGATGTTTGTTTCTTTTGTCAGTTTGTTTGAGAACCCTGCCTGCAGAAAGGAGTTGAGCCCTGGCCGAGTCCTGAGAAGTGCCAAAAAAGAAAGGACTCTTACATAAGTACTCGATTTTATTGTATCATATCATATTAGTATCCAGAGGTTCAGATGCCATAGGAGCTTATTGCAGCAGTTGCTAAGCTGCATTTTTGTTGTGAATTTGATGTACTCCTGGTGTCTATTTTGTTAGTCAGCTCTTGTTTCATTTGCCGGCTTTCCATAGGACAGCAAGTCGTTTTACATGTTGGTACTTCTAGTAGGTTTAACGAGGTTGTTGGTACCTAGAATCAAGTATTCTAGGTTAATGGTTCCTCATCTGCGATTTGTTTTGTGGGTTGTCAATGTTGGACAGCGTTAACTGTGTATGATGCTAGGTTGCTCAACTATGCCATTGTTATTTGCTTGTTAGCATAAACATCACATCGTTTCTGAAAAAAGGAAATACCAGTCAGGTGCCTAGTACCTCATGGAGAAGATATGGATATAAATAAATGGAAACTTAAAATTTAGCCTTTGATGTTATGACTAATTCACGCTTGTACTGGTCTTGGATACCGTTGTCCCCAAATTACCCCTTTCCATTAACATTTGTGCAAGATGTGTTTAAAATTTGAAGTCGGCATATCATAAAAATTATAAGCCCATTAACATTCCGGCGATGCGTTTTCATATAAGTTTTATAAAATTTGAAATTGATTTGATAATTGATTAAGTGACCAAATTATGAACGTATCAGAATTAATCTAACTAGATTCGTTCATTTGTTGACCACTTGATCTAGTATCAAATCAACTTCAAATTTTATAAATCTTATATGAAAACTCATCGCTGGTAAAATTTAACAAGATCAACGGTTTAGATTCTCCATTTGAATTTTAAAATTTTTAAATATTAAAAAAAAAGGAAAGGACTGCTTGAAGGAGTTTTTCTTTTTTACTGCTAAGGATCCGAATGCTAGGCCCAAGGGTGTGGATATTCAGAGAGAGAGCGCGCGCGCGCGCTATTGATTGAATAAATTAATGACTTAAAAATAAAATTCGTTTTTTCTATAAAAAAAAAATGTAGAGAACATAATTAATGATTCTTCTATATTTCCTTCTAACGTTGTATTTTTAAATACAGGTACAAAATAACACGAATAAAAATTTGAAGTGATAGCATAAAAAATTTAGAATAGATCAGTGAAAAGAAAATCATATATTCATCTTCTTTGATGTTATTAATAAGAAAATAAGATATAAAATAAGACCCCCAAATATTTTTCAGATAGTTGTTTCCAATATGTAGTTATGTACGATGGAAGGCACTTTGTCGTGCTATGAAATTAAAGGGCTGTTGACAAATGGACTGACTTGATATCACCGCGATCGTGTGATGATGTAAACAGGAAAAAACAATTGATAGGTTTAGACTGGTCACATGGCCTTTGTCAACACTGGAAAAGTTATATATATATTGTGCAGTCCGCACGTACCCATCTAATCTCTTTTAAAGTTGTAGCAGTCTTCTTAATCTTAAAAAGAGAAATACACCAGTTGCATAAGATCGAGTGTAGAGTAGAAATGGAGCTACTTGAGGTGGTATTTGGTGTTGCCATGGGAGCTCTGGTGGTGTACCAAGTGCTGTCAAAGTGGAACGAGGTATGGTACCGGATTACAAACAAGAGCCTTCCTCTGCCACCTGGTACCATGGGCTGGCCTCTCATTGGAGAGAGTATTTCTTTCTGGAAGCGTGGGCCCGACTTTGTCGCTGCCCGTCGACGCAGGTCTGTTTCAAATTTTCCCTTGTGAGGGAACACTAGAACCACCATGAATTTCTCATCTCCATATATTTTCTTTTCTTTAATCGATCATTTCGTTTCATTTCATTAGCTTTTAAATTGATTGTTTATACGTATTATTATACATAACTTTGTTATAATTTTGTATCAGTTCTTAAATTTGAAGATTTCTTATTAGCTGATTTAAATAAATTACGAACGTATATTAACAGATTTGGGAACATATTTAAGACGCACCTATTCGGAGGTCCAATAGTGGTATGCACAGATTCAGATGTGAACAAATATGTACTCGCAAGCGAAAGCAAAGGCATTTTGCCAGGATACCCCCGGACTTTTTCAGAGATGACCGGAAAATGGAACACCTTCTCTTTATATGGATCTGAGCATAAGGCCATGAGAGGTGCTCTTATCTCTCTAATGAGTGCTTCTGTTTTGAAAGAGCGGCTTCTACCCAAGATAGATGAGTTCATGCAATCTTATCTTAGCAACTGGAGTGACAAGATCTTGGATTTTCAAAAGAAGTCTAACGAGGTACTCTCTAAAGGCTTGATTATATATTTTATAAATATCATCGTAAGTTTTACAAAATATACGAAACAAAATTTTCATTATTTGAAGAGAAATGCTAGTCTTCAATATATACGATCGTTTTTACATTTTTAAATTTCAAATAACCGATTCGAACCGTTTCAATATGTTCTTCATATTGGAAACTTATTAAAAACCAACTTTTTACATTTTTTTTAAATATTTTACTTTTTTTCTGGTATTTTAGAAAATTCATGATATAAAAGTTCTGGATCGTCCAATAACAACAATTTTCTAAAATGACAAAAAGAAATAGTAAAAAAATTCAAAAAAAAATGTAAAAATTGATTTCTTATAAGTTTTGAATATGGAGAACATATTGAATGGTTCGGATCGGTTTTTTGAAATTTGAAAATGTGAGAACGATCGTACTGGACGGATCAATATATAGGACTCTAGCACGTCTCTTACTTAAAATATATATACTTTCATCCAAATTTGAAATTGAATATTGATTAGTTCAAAATAAGTTTTCCGTTAATGTTTCTTTCATTAAATTATTAAGTTATATTAAACTCACTTTAAACTTTGGTAAAAAAATGTGAGTAGTATAGATAATTTTCCCTCGTAATCAATTATTATTAAAAGAAAAGACGATATTAGGTTGGGGCAACAATAGCTTTCTATCTTATTTTGATATTTTTTAAAGGTAAAGATTAATGGAAACGAAATTTTGCAAATTAAGTTAACAATTTTTGAATATATAAGTATTTAAAAATGAAATTTCAAAGAATTATTAGAATTTTTGAGACTCAATATATACGGTGGGGGAGATTTGGGCCTGTATTTCTGGGTCTGCAAATGATTATGAGTAGCGTTCTAATTTTCACAATTTGTATTTGAGGTTTGAGCTATATTTATGGCAATCAGTGCAAATTGTCCTCTATATTATATGATTATTTGTTCATCAACAAATGCTGCATTAATACGATCGGTTGTTCGGAAGGAGCTTTCATAGCTATAAGCTCCTCAAGTTTAAGACAATGATTGTGATATAATTTTTAATTATAACATATTAATTAAAGATTATTTTTTAAAATTAAATTTGAGTACAATTTAAAAATATTTGTGAATTATTAAGACAAAAAATTTTGCTCTAATATGACCGGGCTCCCTCACCCTCACATCATTTTTCATTTTTTCGTGATCTTGACAGCAGCTGTCAGGTGCACCTCACATCATTTTCTTCGTGTCGTAGAACCACTATCTTGCGATTCAAAAAGTCAATTAGGCTTGTTGCTATCAAATAAAGAAAAATAAAACAGATCTAGTATGCACACTATTCTTAATTAATGAAGCAAATCTGCAAGTGCTAAACCACCTTGCTGTTGGTACAAATTGAACAACAAATCTGATAATAAGAAAAAGCAAATGGAATAAAATGAATAAAGTTATCTGAATCGTGCTAAGCGTTGTCATTATGCATATTTCGTCTCAACGTGTGACAAGAATCACAACTAAGATAATTCGGTGTTGTTGTCTTTTAGAGTACGACCATGAAGGTGACTAATGAAAGCCTTCAAAAATATCCAACAGAAAAATACTTTAAATATTGGAGAATGGAAAGAATAGTGTTGGATTTTTTAGATAGATATATTGATTGTTCATTTCACCGATTTTCAGATACCTATTTTCTTGTGAAGGATTTGCATGGGAATTGATTTGGGCACCTGACACGATCTAACTTGATCTGACAATAGAAACTACATAATTTCAGAATGCGCTCGCACTGATACAGGAATGCAGTCGCACTCGTACCAGACCAGATTTGGTACTGATACAGTAATTGAGAAGTAAAATAACGAAATTGAATGAAATTGAGATAATAATTGGATGAAAATTGAAGTAGAGATAAGAATCTAAGAAAAAATTGCACTGGAAATCCACTCTTATATTGAATTCAGAAAATACAAGAAAATTCGCAGGAAAATAGAGCTAAAATGAGAAAATGGGTTTCAGATCTGATTACACGATGCTTTCTCTCTCCTCAGCCTCTCCTTATATAGTACTAGATAATGACATCATTTAATTCCTAATTACATCAACTAATAAGCAAAACTAAGTAAAGTTTAGTTACGGAGGCCATAGCTCTCGCAACTGTCTAACGATTTCATTCACACTACTTCTCCATCCCTCCAGTTGAAACAACTATATCATCTCCATTAAGTCTACTGGGCCCTGGCATGCTAACAACTATCCATGCAATTTCAACAATTATGTTTACAGTTACAACAGTTATGCAAATGAACTACAATAATTATATATTACAGGATGCACCCGCATCCAATGATGCACATGCATCTTGAGATGCATTTTCAGGCTGTAACAGCACCCCAGTCTTATGAAATTAAACGCCTGATTTCTCTCTCTCTCCTTCTCGGTACCTCGCTCCATGAAGCTTTTCAAAATGACAAAGCACTTAAGAAAAATGAGAAATTGACTCAGCTTATAATCGTTTATTGAAGTTTTCCAAATCTCAAACATCGTTCGAGACTAAAATTTTCAAAATCTAGATGGATAATTTACTGATTTGCATCCACTAAAAATCTCAAATTCACCATCTATTTAGAAAATTCTCGAACTTCGGAAAGAAAATTTAGAAATTATAATAATTATATTATGAGTAATGCTAGAATCAAACATATAGGACGACAAGCACGATCCAAACGTAGCACATTAAAATTTTAAACGGTCAATCCAAATCGCTCAATATGATCTCTATATTAAAATATCTTTGATAAACAAATTTTATATTTTCAAAAAATTTTCAAAATTGAAGGGTTAAGAACTTTTTAGATTGAGCATATTGAAAAATTGCAAAAAAATTAGTAAAAAATTTTGAAAAAAATATAAAATTTGGTCTCCATGAAGATTGTATAACATAGAACAATTTGAGCAGTTTGGATCGGTCATTCCAATCTTAAAAATTAAAATTTTATCGTATTGGACAAGTGTACATGTCATATATGTTTGACACTAGCAATTCTTTTATATTATGGGACCTCTGAGGACCGCTTTTTGGTTTGCTCTTAATTTGTTTGATTTTCCTCCAAATGATCGTGGTCAATGGCTTGTTTATTCTATATATATGGTAAGGTATGTAATTTTATTTAAATATAGGGACGGATATATTTGTCTTTAGAAGTCTTTGGACTAAGTTATAGAGTGTCCAAATCAATTTCCAACTTGCATATATAGTCAATTAAGCAACAGTCAATTAATTAATTCATGAGTTATCGAATGGGAGAATTTGTGAAGATATTATTGTACTTAATTGGCCCACTAAACAAATAGTAAATAGATAACGGAAAAATAAATTTAATATGAATTCAAAATTGATATGAGAATATTAGCAATTAGTTCATTGTAATTTAGAAACGGTCAGAAGAAAATGAAAGGCATTGATTGTAATTTAGAAACAGTCAGAAGTAAATGAAAGGCATTGATGTGTTAATCAAGGTGATGGGAAATTAATTCGAAGGAGTTTAAAGCAATAGGACAATTTCAACAGAAATTTTGAATTTTTAAAATATATTGAGATGGGCTAGAATCAGCCACGACTGACGGATGCAACCGTCAACTACGATCAAATCTCAATTTTCGAGATTCCAACAATCAATCCGAACCGTTCAATGTGTTCTCCATATTTAAATCTCATTGAAGACCAAATTTTATATTTTTGTCAGGATACCCCCAGACTTTTTCAGAGATGACCGGAAAATGGAACACCTTCTCTTTATATGCCGAAATTATTTAATATAAAAATTCAGACACCAAAAATTTTAATAGAAAGAATTATTTATTTTTTTTAATAAGAAGAAAGTTCCAACGCGTTCATAAACCGCGCCTCTCTCTCTCTCCTCTCGAACGCGTTTTATAAACGCGTTAGAAGCCTTAAAACGCGTTTATAAAACGCGCTAAAGGCTGCAGTGATTGCGGCGAAAGTTTCTGACTTTTGCGCGTTATTTTCTGATTTTACGCGTTTATAAAACGCGTAAGAAGCCTTCTTACCCTTTTATAAAACGCGTTCGAGAGATCTAATTTCCCTATAAATACCCAACCTTCTGTCGTCCAAAATAAAAAAAAACGAAAAAGATCTGAAAAAAAAGAAAAAAATGAGAGGAAAACAGGTGTTAGATGGTGAAATGCAAAATAATATTAGTTGGTGCGAAACTAATAGCCATAATGGTTGTATGCGGCACACTTATTCACTGATACAGAGTCGCACACAATCCTTATGGCTATTAATATTCCACCAACTTTAAAATAAAAACTTTCCCGTGGAATCTGTTATTACGTGTAGAGGACGGTTTTTTGGGATGGGTCTACGAGCCATAACACCGCAGCCGACATCCTTTGATGAGAATCTGCATACATGCAGTCATCCTCATCCAAGTCTCAGAAAAAGAGGGGGTCAATATGACAATCAGTCGTCCTACTCTTATCTATTAGTTGCGGTGATGTTTTCTCTTCCCACCCTTAGCAATGGATCTCCTACAATTTTTTTTATGTGGTTCAAAATTTTAATATCATGTATTTTGTAATTTTTTTTGTTGTGTATTGTGTGGTTCAAAATTTTAATAAATTGTAATTTTTAATTTGTATTGTGTTTTTTATTATAATGTTCATTGAGTTGTAATGTCTAATATAATTTAAATAAATATTAAGTCTCTTAATATTAATATTTCGAATTTCACAAAATAAATGAAAAGGGATAAAATAAAAACTAAAATAAATTAGATAATAAAATACAAATTAATACATATACTAAAACATAAAAGAAAACAGATAATAATAGAACACACAATAATAAAAACATCTAATTATAGAAAACCTAATAATCAGTCCAAATGATATATGTCATTTCCATTTAACGGGTGATTTTCAAATCCAGGAGGACATGCCTGTTGCAAACGCAACCAAACGATTCCATCTCCACGTCGGACATGGTATCCTCCATCCCTCTTAACTATATCAGTCCAATATTTCGGCCCTCTCACTTCAAAAACGTCGCGTTGAAAAACCTTAACGTAAAATTTGTCGGAAGGATAGTGCAAGTAGACGTGCCGAAGAATATCTCGTTTACTTATTCGTCTATCTCCTTGTAGAAGCACACCGGTACAAACATGACGTGGTTTAGTTGACATTATGTTTTCTCGGTTTCTCTTCTCTGCGTAACTTCTCTAAAGTTTTAGTTTTTGATTTCTGAATTTTCGACGTGAATTTGCGGAGGAGAAGGACTATAAATAAACTCAACCCTTATTACCCGTTTATAAAACGCGTAATAAGGATTCGAGCGCGTTTTATAAACGCATAAGAAGGGCAAAGTTAATGGAATTCAATACTTTCGCAGGATGTCAGTCTGATTTACCTGACTCCACCTTTTAGCGCGTTTGTAAAACGCGTTCCAAAGCTTCCAACACGTTTTATAAACGCGCAAAAAGGTGGAGTCCATTTTTGAGCAGCGTGATACTGAGTTTGAGCAGCGTCAAACACAGTAAATTTTGGCAGACTCCTATTCTAGCGCGTTTTATAAACGACTAAATAATTGCCTATATATATTTCAATTCGTTCTCCTATTTCGTATCACAAAATCACAAACAAAAGACACGTAGCCTTTATCCAACAACTTTACAAAACACAAAAAGTGAACGCGTAAAATCAGAAATTTGAGAAATGGAGAAGGATCAAAACAATAATAATATGGGGGAGGAAACATCCAAGGTGGGGGAGGGAACACCTAATGTGGTAGCAAAAAGGATCCCATTATACGGACCTCCGAAGAGAAGGGCCGTCTCGGCTGTACGTCGTTTCCCTCCAGGCTGTGGTAGGAGTCATGATTTTAGTATGGGGGTTAAAATAGATGAGAGTTCTAGTGAGAATAAGGAGGAGGAAAAGAATAAAGAGGCTAAGGAAGTGGAGAAAAATTAGAGTTTAATGAGAGTTTTATCTATGTTTTAATTATTTATCTAAATTATTGTGTATGAATTTATGTTTTATCTATGTTTTAATATTCATAACTCATTAATATAAAAATTAATAAAAATTTCCATTACAATATTCAGAACCCATTAATATAAAAATTAATAATCATTTCCATTACAATAACTCTCATTAATATGAAAACAACGATTTTAAATTAATAACAATTTTCATTACAATAATTCTCATTAATATGAAAACAACGATTTGCGGAGACTCATGGACGGTTGCCCAATTCTGCGAGAGCCTTCGACAGTCGTCGAGTTCTTCCCTAATTGGGTCGGCAGAACTCTATCGCCCATTACCCATGATCGTAGGCAGCAAAGTGTTGGTCTACCTCAGATGATGATGAAGTTAGCGAGCTGTCCATCTGGGCCGACCTTCGTACATAATAACAGATTCCACCGGAAAATCTCTTATTACAATTTCTCACTTATTAACATTGAGAGGTGAGAATGAGAGAGGTGAGAATGAGAGATGAGAATGATATTCAGAGGTGAGAATGAGAGATGCGAGAATTGGGCGTTTTATAAAAGGGTAAAGCCTTTTAACGCGTTTTATAAAAGGGTACAAAGCCTTTTAACGCGTTTTATAAAAGGGTAAAGCCTTTTAGCGTGTATTATAAAAGGGTAAAGCCTTTTAACGCGTTTTATAAAAGGGTAGAAAGCCTTTGAACGCGTTTTATAATAGGGTAAAGCCTTTTAACGCGTTTTATAAAAGGGTACAAAGTCTTTTAGCGCGTTTTATAAAAGGGTACAAAGCCTTTTAGCGCTACGAGCTAATTAACTGCTTCTCAACGCTAAATAGTTAATTGAATGCTGAGGGTCCCATTATACGAGTTAATTAACTACTTCTCAAAGCCTTTTAGGATTAGGACTTTTTGTAGATAACAAGAATGCATGTCTGTCAATGCTCTTCTTGACGGATCGAATTAGAATGCATAAAATAATAATACATAAAATAATACTAAATTAAAACTAAAATTAGAATGCATAAAAATTATAATACATAATTTCGAAATTCATAAAATAATAGTATATTCTCTTACAATACATTCCATTACAATATATAAAATTACGACAACCCTTAATCTTCAATTATTCATTTTTTCTTTCTACCGAAAGACAGCATATTGCCAAATTTCCCCCCAAACAATCCTTTTCGTCCTCTCTCCCCTGATGTATTGCCTTGATCTGTTGGAAATCTAGCCGACTCACTTCTCATATTTCCAGATGCGACATCTCTTACCCGTGGATCAATGCTTATAGAATTTCTCTGTGGTTGTACAGATCCTTGGTCCTCCCTATTATTGTTGCTTCGTGGATCAACATGCAATGACATTCGTCCTGGTTGAATGGGTGTTTGACGAGTCCGAACCGTACGTTCAGTACTCGCTGTCCTTCTTGGACTGTTGGCCCTTGTTGGTGGTCTACTGGTGTATCGACCGGATTGCAATGCGTCCATCGGATATGGGAGTTGAGGTGCTGCTAGTCGCGGTTGACTAGTTGAAGCTTCTCCTTGATTTTTCTTTTTGGTTTTTCTTGTGGAACCTCCACCTTTCCTTCCTTCGATCCTATCCATCCACATCTCTGCACGAATGATTTTGCGCCTTCCTCGATTGACCAAACTCTTGTTGGGGACAATTATCGGACCTGTATAAACTGGCCACTCTTCCTCATCTTTGTAACAATGAAACCGACCTGCTGACCAAATCATGTGCTGGTTTTGCATGCTATAGTGACCATCCACAAATTGATCTACATTGTAATTTGTCTCCCTGCAAACAGCAATGACATATGCGCAAGGGATACCTGTCAATTGTGGTTTTTGGCACTCACATGTGGTTCGAGTGAAGGGCAATTGCACATCGGTTTGCTCCATGTCGGGTGGAATTTGAACTGTGTAATGGGAATAATCGTAGCCTACACCATCACGGTACTCTTCGCGAACTTTCACGCGAAATTCTCCAAGGTCCAATCTTAACACGAATGTGCTCATAAACTCCTCTGAGATTGCAACAAAAAGATGAAGTTAGTTCAAAATGGATTAAAATGAATGAATGAATTGAATTATTTTTCTTTAAGTACTTGCGTGATTTTCCATCATGCTTGATCAATTTATTATTTATTCCTTCCGGCCACACATAAGGTTTAAGGAAGTGTTTGGCTCACTGCTACCGGGCTCGTCAAGGGGTGTTAGGTTCAGATCTGGTCCCGTGCCATATACGGGGATGAAATCAACATGCAACTCAATAATCGGTAACCCTCTCGTCTCGAATGTCTCGTGGTAAAAAAGGCGTCATTGATCTTCAGAATTTACAGGAAGAAATAGCGATTCATATCTCCCATTTACAATATCGTTGTAACGATCATGGATATTCAAAGTGTACTGGGTTTCTAAAATCTGTAGCCTGCTGTATAATTCATTTCGAATATCAGCAAATGTGGTATGCATACTACAACCGATGTGGAAGTAAGAAGCACCAAAAGTTGGACATTGGTTGACATATATTGTAATTGTAGACATTTTTGGATTTGATTGATAGGTTTTTAAATCGGAAGAGATAATCTGTTGTGGACGATTTCAATTATGCGAGAATGTATAGTCTTATATAACCTCAAATAACGCGGTTATAAATTCACAAACTTATAGACAGAAATGACTAAAGTTCGATCGAATGACTAAAGTTTGATAGAAGTGACAGAAGTTGGAATATTTCCCTCCCAGCGCGTTTTATAAACGGGTAAGAAGCCTTCTTACGCGTTTTATAAACGCGTTAATTGCGTTTTAACTATTCCGAAAGTTCAGCCTTCTAGCGCGTTTTATATACGCGTTTAAGGCTTCTAACACGTTTATAAAACGCGTTCGAGAGGAGAGAGAGAGAGGCGCGGTTTATAAACGCGTTGGAACTTTCTTCTTGTTAAAAAAAATAAATAATTCTTTCTATTAAAATTTTTGGTGTCTGAATTTTTATATTAAATAATTTCGGCTTTATATGGATCTGAGCATAAGGCCATGAGAGGTGCTCTTATCTCTCTAATGAGTGCTTCTGTTTTGAAAGAGCGGCTTCTACCCAAGATAGATGAGTTCATGCAATCTTATCTTAGCAACTGGAGTGACAAGATCTTGGATTTTCAAAAGAAGTCTAACGAGGTACTCTCTAAAGGCTTGATTATATATTTTATAAATATCATCGTAAGTTTTACAAAATACACGAAACAAAATTTTCATTATTTGAAGAGAAATGCTAGTCTTTAATATATACGATCGTTTTTACATTTTTAAATTTCAAATAACCGATTCGAACCGTTTCAATATGTTCTTTATATTGGAAATTTATTAAAAACCAACTTTTTACATTTTTTTGAAATATTTTACTTATTTTTTGGTATTTCAGAAAATTCATGATATAAAAGTTCTGGATCATCCAATAACAACGATTTTCTAAAATGACAAAAAAATAGTAAAAAAAATCAAATAAAAATGTAAAAATTGATTTCTTGTATGTTTACAATATGGAGAACATATTGAACGGTTCATATCGGTTTTTTGAAATTTGAAAATGTGAGAACGATCGTATTGGATGGATAAATATATAGGACTCTTGCACGTCTCTTACTTAAATATATATACTTTATGAAATTTGAAATGGAATATTGATTAGTTCAAAATAAGTTTTTCGTTACTGTTTCTTTCATTAAATTATTAAGTTATATTAAACTCACTTAAACTTTGGTTAAAAAATGTGAGTAGTATAGATAATTTTCCCTCGTAATCAATTATTATTAAAGAAAAGACGATATTAGGTTGGGGCAACAATAGCTTTCTATCTTATTTTGATATTTTTTTAAAGGTAAAGATTAATGGAAACGAAATTTTTCAAATTAAGTTAACAATTTTCGAATATATAAGTATTTAAAAATGAAATTTCAAAGAATTGTTAGAATTTTTTAGACCCAATATATATGGTGGGGGAGATTTAGGCCTGTATTTCTGGGTCTGCAAATGATTATGAGTACCGTTCTAATTTTCACAATTTGTATTTGAGCTATATTTATGGCAATCAGTGCAAATTGTCCTCTATATCTGATTATTTGTTCATCAACAAATGCTGCATTCATATGATCGGTTGTTCGGAAGGAGCTTTCATAGCTATAAGCTCCTCAAGTTTAAGACAATGATTGTGATATAATTTTTAATTATAACATATTAATTAAAGATTATTTTTTAAAATTAAATTTGAGTACAATTTAAAAATATGTGTGAATTATTAAGACGAAAATTTTACTCTAATATGACCGGGCTCCCTCACCCTCACGTCATTTTTTTCCCCGAGATCTTGACAGCTGCTGTCAAGTGCACCTCACATCGTTTTCTTCGTGTCGTAGAACCACTATCTTGCAATTCAAAAAGTCAATTAGGCTTGTTGCTGTCAAATAAAGAAAAATAAAACAGATCTAGGGTGCTTTTGGCACCATTGAGTTTAGTCCTAATCTTGGTTAGTGACTAAACTTTTCTAAGTTTAGTTTACCAAATGAGTTGTGGTTAGTACGGTTAGCGACTAACCAACGTCTAAATTTCTAACCATGCAAAATGGTGAGTTAGAATTTTTCCCTTGCATTAACATGGAGAGAAAAAATTATTAAAATAGTTCCTTTCAATTTTTTAATGATGATTAATAATAATTAGTAACTAATAATTCATAATAATAAGTATTTAATAATCAATAATTGTTCATATAATAATAATAAAAGTAATTAATAATTAATAATTCAAAATAAATAATAATATTAATTAATTATGATGATAATATTTATAATAATTAATAATAGTTATTGTTATATTAATTAATAATTAATAATCAATGATGATTACAAATAATAAATAATTAATTAATAATTAATAACTAAAAATTAAAAATAAATAATAATATTAATTAATAATTATGCTAGTATTAATAATAATTAATAACAGTTATTGTTATATTAAATATTAATTAATAATTAGCAACTAATAATTAATAATAGTTAATGTAATAATAATTAAAGTAATTAATAATTAAAAATAAATAATAATATTAATAAATAATTACTGTAATATTTATAAATAATTAATAATAGTTATTGTTATATAAATTAATAATTAATAATTAATATTTAATAATTATTAGTAACAAATAATTAATAATAATAAGTAATTAATAATTAATAATTCAAAATAAATAATAACATTCATTAATAATTACGGTAATATATATAATAATTAATAATAGTTAATATAATAATAATTAAAGTAATTAATAATTCAAAATAAATAATAATATTAATTAATAATTATGGTAATATTTATAATAATTAATAATAGTTATTGTTATATTAATAATAAATGGTGATTAATAAAAATTAGTAACGAATAATTAATAATAATAAGTGATTAGTAATTAATAATAGTTAATATAATAATTAAAGTAATTAATAATTTTAATTAATAATTATAGTAATATTTATAATAATTAATAATAGTTATTGTAATATTAATTATTAATTATTAATTAATGAGGATTAATAATAATTAGTAATTAATAACAGTTAATATAATAATAATAAATTAATTAATTATTAATAATTCAAAACAAGAAACAATTAATAATTAATTAATAATTATGGTAATATTTATAATCATTAATAATTGATAATAATTATAGTAATAATAATTAGTAATTAATAATAATCGTAAAATTATAATAATAACGATATTCAATAATAGTTATTATAATAGTGATAATAATAATAATTAATAATAGTTTATTTTTTATAATTTATTGTTAATAATTAATAATAATTTTTATTAAAATTAATAGTTATTAATAACTACTAATTAATAAAGTTTATAGTTGCTAACATGAATACTAATCTCCACACTTAAGAAAAAGAATAGATATGAATAAACGCCTGATTTCTCTCTCTCTGCTGCTCGGTACCTCGCTCCATGAAGCTTTTCAAAATGACAAAGCACTTAAGAAAAATGAGAAATAGACTCAGCTTATAATCGTTATTGAAGTTTTCGAAATCTCAAACATCGTTCGAGACTAAAATTTTCAAAATCTAGATGGATAATTTACTGATTTGCATCAACTAATAATCTCAAATTCATGATCTATTTAGAAAATTCTCGAACTTCGGAAAGAAAATTTAGAAATTATTATAATTATATTATGGGACATCTGAGGACCGCTTTTTGTTTTGATCTTAATTTGTTTGATTTTTTCCCAAATGATCGTGGTCAATGGCTTGTTTATTCCATATATGGTAAGGTATGTAATTATATTTAAATATGTAGGGACGGATATATTTGTCTTAAGGAGTCTTTGGACTAAGTTATGGAGTGTCCAAATCAATTCCCAACTTGCATATATAGTCAATTAAGCAACAGTCAATTAATTAATTCATGACTTATCGAATGGGAGAATTTGTGAAGATATTAATGTACTTAATTGGCCCACTAAACAAATAGTAAGTAGATAACGGAAAAATAAATTTAATATGAATTCAAAATTGATATGAGAATATTAGCAATTAGTTCATTGTAATTTAGAAACGGTGAGAAGAAAATGAAAGGCATTGATTGTAATTTAGAAACAGTCAGAAGAAAATGAAAGGCATTGATGTGTTAATCAAGGTGATGGGAAATTAATTCGAAGGAATTTAAAGCAATAGGACAATTTCAATAGAAATTTTGAATTTTCCAAATATATTTCCAACAGTCCCCACAAGATTCAAAATTTACAAAATGAGAATGACCCAGAAATTATAAATTTTATATAAACTAATGATGAATGAATAAATTACTGGATATATGTATATTACGCATCATATATCGAAGTAGTTTACTAATTTTGAACTTCACTTAGTGCTGATGGATTAGATTTGGACGAGACAGAGAGAACTTATGTCTTGAACTTGTTCCTTGAACCAATTACACCTTTACACACACAATATGAAGTCAGTCATCGCGGGGTGCACATTAATGGCCATACGCAAATAACATGGACTTTTTATGAGAGTCTTAAGGGCTTACCCATATTTCCGCGGTCATATACAGATACTCTCATATAGGTGAGTCCCTACCAAGAATGTGTGTAGATTCAGGTCCTACGAAAATTACCAATTTGTTCCTCATTCACGCGTTTTTTTTTTCCCATTTCTGAAATCTCATCCCCATCATCCAGCGCGTCTATCTCATCTCGTCCCATCCTTTTTTTTCGTAACTTCTGTCACCCAATCTATCATGTTGCCCCTTCTACTCTGCTTATCTTCCTTCATTTCTATAATATTTTTTCCAAGACAATTATGTTCTAAAACTAGAACAATTATGTTCTGAAACTAGAACAATTAGGTTATGAATCTAGAACAATTAGATTCTGAAACTAGAACAATTATGTTCTGAAACTAGAAAAGTTTTCCAAAACAATTAGGTTATGAAACTAGAACAATTAGATATATTAAATAGAATAGTTACTTATATTAACTAGAACAATTACTTATATTAACTAGGGTAGGATATCGAATTTCGCTCGATATATGATGTGTTCGTAATAAATTTAAATTTTGATATATTTTTATTATTTATGTATATTTTTGCCTTTTTGGTAAAATGTTTGTTTAAATATATTACTTAGTTGTTTTATATTTTGATTTTAATTAAATTTTTATGAGCTTATTTTTTTCAGTTTATGTGTAGAAAATTATAAATTTTTTTATTTTTTATACTGAAATTTATAAAGGAGCTCTTTATAGAATGAATGGATGAATGAATGTAACACAATTTATATAATAATGCCTTCCGTTTTCAACAAATGTAATAAACCGTTAATGTTGATTACAAATAGAACATGAGAATTACCAGCAGTGTTTAAATTTCAACATTAATTGATAATTAAACAGCTTTCTCAAATAAGAGATAATATTGACTGTTTTTGAAACATAAAAGAAAAATTAATGGTGTTGAGATATATATCTGGCTCCATTTTTTGCAAAATAGCGAAGGACTAAGAGACGTTAATATTCCAGCACTAAAGGGGAGAATATCTCTTCAGCATAAAAGAAAATTAACAATTTTGCAAATCAGCGGTAAATCCCATCCTTAATTAACAATTCTAATTTAAAAAGGTATATCATTCTTTGCACTTATATGTTGGGTTCGTGGGTGGTTTTCATTTTGGATGTGTACTGAGTTTCCACTTGCAATGAAAGCAAAAATAAGCACACTTACCATCTGAATTGCACATTCAATTTTAACCAAGTTTTTTACAGAATATAAGCATGCTATAGTGTATGTAGAAAAATATACCAAAAAGTTATCCAGTCCACTTGTAATATAAGAAAAATTAAGACTAATCTTGCATGAAAATTTGCTAAATGGAATATAAGAGAAAAAATTAAGTCACCTTGCATGAAAATTGCTTTTAGCATAGTCCAATTGACTGAAAATATAAACCACTTGGTAGAAAAATAGATGAAATGCATCAATTGTTGTAGAAAATTTAAATCACATAAGATATGTAAAATAATTAAATAAAGAGGTATCAGATTCACATTGCTTACCGCCTTGAAATCTTGAATGAAAATTGTTTCAGCAAAAGTGCAATTGGCAAAAAAAAAAAAGGCAAAATCGGATATAACCTCTCAAATCTTGTCAAATCGGATATAACCCCTTCTAATCTTCAAAATCGGATATAACCCCTCTAATTTTGTTTAACATGGATATAAACCCTTTCTATTAAATTTAATCATATTTAAATATTAAAATATCATTTTTTAAAAAAATTTATGACCAATAAACTCTCACCTAGATGTACAGCCTGTACTATCATCATGCCCAACACGATTCATCTTCTCACTTTCTATACTCTGACAATAATAAAGATCCTTTTTTCCCAATCTCCAGCGAAAACTTTGTTTTCCATCTTTTCTCTCCTAATCTCCGTATCCAATGAACCTATACGGAGCCTATTATTAAATAATTTGTTATACTAGTTACTACTTGAGATCAATCCTCCGTTACGCTAATAAATTCTTATTGTAGTTAGCAAATGATAACTGACCAATGAATTTAATAAAAGGATTAGCGTTACGTTGAATTTTTCATTTTTATTCATGAATTACGTTAATTCATAAATCATCGCCAACAACTCGAATAAAGGGATCTGAGATAAATCTGATTGGCTTAATTCATTCATCTTAGTCTAACTAGTGCTTGGGTAAAACTAAATTTTTTGTTTAGGTAAAAACTTTATTTTCTGGATTTTCCATTATTTTCCACGAACTTGGATTATATTGGCTCGATAAACTTTATCAAAACCTTCTTGAAATGCGGAGAGAGAGAGAAAGGACTATATTGGCTCCTTAGACTTTATCAAAGTCTTTGTGAAATGCGTAGAGACTTAGAGAGAGAGATGACAGGGACAGAGTTATCATGTCATATGAAACAATGAAAGGGGCAATTTGGTCATAAGAATTTAAAACATGACAAAATCTCAAAAATTGTAAAATTGGAAACAAACTACTATTTACAACATTCAAAAAATTTACAACATTCAAAAAATGACAGATTTTAAAAAATTGAAAAAAAATATTAATAAAATTTAAAAAATTGTAAAATTTGATTTGCTATGAGATTTCAATATATAGATTAAATTGGTTAATTTTTCTATTTACAAAAATATTTTCGAAAAAGTCCGCGGTGCATAGAAATCCCTATGCACTATGATGCATATTAAACTTTCTCGTAACATAAATTCAAATAGTTATTCTAATTAAGAAGCCACAACATATTAAACTTTCTTGTAACATAAATTCAAATAGTTATTCTAATTAAGAAGCCACAACAAAATAAATGAAAATTGAGGTAAATTTTTATTCACAATTAACACAAATGAAATTATTATTACTGCCATATTCAACTTAAGACACTAATTACCATGCTTTCTCCATGGCCCTTAACATATAAATTAAAGTGCAAGCATCAATTAATAGTAAACATAAACCAGCCATGTTTCTTTAAGGGTAAAAATGCAATATTTTACCTTCAAGCAAGAGCTCCTTTAGCTTAAATGGTGGTTGGAAGGGAAGTGAAAGTGAGCATAACTCTAATTTTTTTGTAGTTTGTAAAGTTTTTCAGATTTGGATTGTGATATGTTGTAGTGTTCTCTTTGCTCTTTGGATTATAATATGTTGTAGTGTATACTTGCCTGAACTGAATAATTAAGCTTCAAAGTGCGGTTCAGATTTCTTTTTCTTTTTTTTTAACTTGGATAGTTTAATTTGCTTCCAGTATATTTATAGAATGCTTCAGAAAATAACAAATACGGTATAGGTACTTCTATCGTTCGTTTCAATGTAGCTTTTAGACATAGTAGTAGCCCCAAATTTACAGTCCCAGACAAAGCAGAGAGATTTAGGCGATTGTAACAACCCATAATGCAATTTTCATATTGTAATTGCTTAATTGAGAAATGAGATTGACAGATTGTAATAAAATTGAGTGTTATTGATTTCCATCTCATACTGGTACAAATAATAGGCACATTCAATAGTTGGATAATACGTTATTTGCAAAGCATCAATTAATAGTAAACATAAACCAGCCACATTCAAGCAAAAGCTCCTTTAGCTTAATCCAACACAATCTTCTAATATGAACCATAGGTGAGCACCTGATTGAGCGGTCCAGAAATCACTAACAGATCAGAACGACCATCCAATTCGATTGCGATGTAGAACTCAGAATTCAAATCGGCCGACAAATCAAACTTTTCAATCGATTCATTTTCCATTTTCATTGGTTGAGTTTTTATTTCCTTGGCGGACAATGGATGAGAGAGAAGGTTTAAGGGCTAAATAAAATGAGTAGCAGGAGGTCACAGATATAGTTTGGTTAAATAAAAGAATCAATTAGAGATGAAAAACACACAAGTAAAAGGCACGTGTCAGGAGTCCAACACGTGTAATGAACTCAATGAATTTGGGTTTTGGGATCATTTTTTTTTCCATTCACGGTTAAGACTTGGCAAAAGTGATAAATATATTTTCTTATACTTACGGTCAACAAAAAATGATTTCCGTTGACTAGTCAAAGAGTCAACTCTGGTTAACTGTAGTCAAATTGGTCAAAGCTGGTCAAATTTCGGTGGCTGTTATAATTAATACCAACAAAACCTGATTTAAGATGATCTGAGACTCAAAATGAAAAATAATCAGAATCAAGCAATTTTAATCCAATCCGACTTGACACAACCTGACACCAAATAATGGTTTAAAAGTCATACGTACAGACCAATCCCAACCAAACCTACTTGATTTCCATTTCTAATCAAATAAATAGGACAGGAAATTGGATCACACAAGATATCGCACTATTAAAACAAATAAAGAAATTATCAAATTTCACTATTTCAGTATACTAGGATATCATCAAGTCAACAAATATTCATAAAATATACATTGGAACAGTAGTTGGATTGAACAGATTGAGAGATCATATATATGATGTTATGGTGAAGGCTGATAAATGGATCTTAACTTCTGCCATTACTTGTTTTTTTAAAACAATTTAAGTAAAACGCACTACTAGTGCAACTGACCATTTATGCATTACATAGTACTGTCATCTCAATGCCTAATCATAAAAAATTTGGAAATGCGCCACAACATAAAATCATCTTCTAAGATGGCTTTTGTTTTTCTGACGTGCTGTAACTGTGCAGGTGGTGATGCTTCTTGTACTGAAGCTGGTTGCCAGCACAGAAGGCAACATTGCTCTCACAAAAGAGCTAGAAGAGGCGATGCACCAGGTTTCTCTCAGTTTTTTCACAGTAGCCATCAACCTTCCTGGGACCACCTATAACAAAGGTCTTAAGGTGAGCTTGTACTATACCAATTGAACTTCTTGATAGCTAGAAAAATAGGACTTTAAGAGGAAAGCATATCAACTAAATTCTTGTACTAAGCAGGCGAGAAGAAAACTTGTGCAGATGCTAGGAAAACTTGTAGAAGAAAGAAGGGCTTCCAAATGCAGTAGAAGCAATGATATATTAGATACTATACTTAAGAATAGTGAAGATACCAATTGTGTGATTCAAACCGATGAGCAGATAATCGACCAGATAATTGCATTTGTTCTCTCTGGATATGAAACTGCTTCTATTGTTTTAATGATGGCCGTCAAGTATCTCCATGATCATCCCCTTGCACAAGATGAACTTAGGGTATGTATTTATTAATTCAGTGAATGCACAATGAAATAGCTACAAGATTTTCTATTTATTATCCTTTCATATGGTAAATTACCAATTTACCAGAGACAACTCAATTATCCTATTATTTGAATGGATTACCTCAGCATTGTTTTGTCTTTCATGGTCTCACATGCTTTGTTCATTTGAATTCATTTGCCATATGATAACAAATAAACTTCAGAGATGTTATGTCCTATCTTCTAATCTGACAAACTCAGTGGCTTTACAATGACAAAGTAAAGTTTATGGTATGTATATAAATCAGATTTTGAAATATAATAGTGTAACCAGTGACCCATTGAGTGCATTTTTCTCGCCATACATATCACATTTTTAGGTTCTTTATGTAGTAAACTGTAAAAGAGCACTGATCCATCTCTAATTAAAAGAAAGTCTAAAGTCTAAACCTTTTTATCCCAAACAAGTTGGGGTAGGCTAGAAATGACACCCCGACCCTTGTCATTACTTGTATATATGGCTGAGTTTTTACGCTGGCTCGTCAAGCCTATGGCAAGCATGCAGGCTTGAACCCTAGACCCTGAGCTACTAGACCACATGCTAATTCCCTCCATATTTTGAGTTTTCCTAAATTTATTTGTTTTCATGGTCTACAGAAGGAAAATTTAGAAATCAGGAAAGGGAAGCCAGAAAATTACACTCTCAACTGGGATGACTACAGATCCATGGCATTTACTCGTTCAGTAAGTAGATTACAACAAAAACAGTTTGAATTTTTTCCAAACAAAAGGAAATTAAGAAATAATACCTTTACCTTAAGTTGAACAATATTTATCATTTATCGACAAGATTTAACAAGAACTTTTGTCTATTAATTTATTTGAGAACTACTACAGAGAATAAAAAAGATATTTCTGACAAGGTTAAGTTGTAATCTTCTGCATGTAACCAGAGGATGATAGTAGGGATTATGCGTTGGTACAATAAAAATTACCATTTTATGTATGGTGTCTATTGGATTTTGTTGATGATTTAGTATGATTACAAAGTCAGATTAAGAATCGTAAGATTCTATTGATATGCAGAGGATTTAGTACAGATAAATAAGTATGGTACATTTACAAATAATGAATTGAATTACAAATAAAAGAATAATGTTTATTTTTTTCTGATGTAGGTGGTACTAGAGGCCCTAAGAATGGCATCAATAGGTCTTGGTTTTCTTAGGAGGACAACTGTAGATACTGAGATCAAAGGTGATGCAAGATTAGACAATAATTATGGAATTTTTTACATTTACAAGTCTTCCAAATTTTATAGTGGTGCAGATATTTGTTTGAAGTTCGATATTATTCTGATAACTCTAAACATATTGGTTTGCAGGATATGTCATTCCAAAAGGATGGACAGTTTTTGTTAGTACCGTGGAGACCAACAAGGACCCTGACACTTACCCCGAACCACTAAAGTTTAATCCTTGGAGATGGCTGGTAAAATGCAAGAATTACTTACTGCTACAAATAAAATACATCTATTTTATTAATTCATAGATTCTAGTTTCGAACGTGCATATTATTCTTTCTAATTATCAACTATTTATACAGAAGAGTAATTTGGAATCACATCAATACTTCATGCTGTTCGGAGGTGGTGCAAGACTTTGTATCGGAAAAGAATTAGGCATACTAGAGATCTCCATATTTCTTCACTATCTGGTTACTAGATATAGGTACGATATGATAAATGATTGAAAACTCTCTCTTTATGACTCTTTTTTCATTTCCTGGCAAATCGTTTCCCCAATTCTGGAGATGCTTCCAAATTAATAGGCCAGCATTTCATTAGTACACTTGAAAGTACCGTATTCAAATTGAACAAGCGAAGCAGGAATTTGCAATCTGACATCGATCATCTCTGTTTTTTCTGTTGTCTCCAGATGGGAAGAAATAGGAGAGAATAAGATAGTCAGGTTCCCAAGAGTCGAAGCACCTAACGGGCTCTATTATCGACTACGTGATTGTTAAGTATTCTTCTATTTGGTTACCTGCTAGCTAGGCTGCTAGCAGGGTCATCCAACACAAAGTGCAGAGAGTATTTTTTATGTTATTACTTCAGTACGTACCAGTTACAGACTTACAGTGTCAAAGAACTTAAATTTCAGTGGTTATGTACAACAGTACAAGTACAGTATGGGTTGATATCTGATGTTGGGCCACTTGACCGGTAATATAAAGCCCAATATTTAATTCTTACACTCATAATAAGTCATAACTCATGAGGTGACAGCTAAGTTGAATTTGAATGGTTTGCTTGCTGCTACTTTTCCCCAAATTGGTGGAATTGATAGTTGATGATTGTACTTTTCATAAACTATAATCATCCATTTATTATCTTCATTTTTTATTGTATAAATAATAAATATAAAATGAAAACCAGATATTTTATCTCCAGATGCCTGGTTTGGAAACAATCAACATCCCACGATCATTAATTAATGAATATAACAATTATTTGAACATCAAAATTCAAAAGGCAACAGCTAAGTTGTTCTTTTACCTACAACAAGGTTGGAAAAAAAAAAAAAAAAGATGCCAGTTGCTCTTCGGATTCTCAACCTCTTTATATCGGATCATATCCAAAAAAGTCACAACCCATACCGACCAATTAAAATTAGCAAAATAAAAATGGCAGTTTTACCGTGATTTATCCCCAAAAACACCAACGTGTTTATGAAAAAGTTAAAAAAAAAAAGAAGGAGAGGAAAATGTAAAAGCGATGCATTGTGAAGTTGACGAAATATAAGGGACTAGAATGGAAATTTTACAAGTTCGGCGACCAAAACGGAACAGTGACAGTGGAAGTGGGGCAAGTAATAATCAATCAAACAAAGCCCCGCATTTGCATTTGTCCATTCCGAATTCCAATTGATTGAGCAATGGAAGCGCCACCTCCCATCTACGCCCATCCCAACCCGTACCCCGAAGACCCGTACTATTACGCACCCCCGCCGCCCCCAGAAGATGCGCTCGCGTTCGCGGCGCAGCACCACCTGGCGGACCGGGAGCAGGGCAAAATCTGCACCCTCTTCGTCGCTGGGTTGCCCGACGACGTGAAGCCTCGCGAGATTTACAACCTCTTCTCTTGCCGCTCCGGCTTCGAATCCTGCCTCCTTGAGTTCACTGGCAAAGGCAACCAGGTTTTCTTGCGTCTCTTTTCTTTTCAATTTTCATTCTCTCTTTTGCGCTTTGGCCCCTCACATTGTCACTTATTCAATTCCTTTTGTAGGCTGTAGCCTTTGTGACTTTCTATACCCATCAAGCTGCACTGGCAGCTATGACCACTCTAAATGTAACTTCACATAGCATTTTTTTTTATTTATATTTTGTTTTTACCATAAAAAATGCTATTCATAATTGTATTATGGTACTCTTAATTTATTTATTTATTTATTTATTTATTCCAAGGGAGCCATCTTTGATCCTGATACTGGGGATACTTTGTTTATCGAGTTAGCTCGATCAAATTCCCGCAAAAGCTCTCGAGGTATAGCTATTTTCCCCGGTTACTGGAAATTTTCATTGTTTCGTGATTTCAGATGCTACTTTGCTAATGAAATTTTATTGTTTGTTTTTGTAGAATCCGGGCCTTACCGAGTAATTGATAAAAGAATCAAAGCAAATGATCAAGAATCCCATGATGAGGCTAATGCACAATATGGTAGGTTGTACAGAACCTTCTTAAAGGTTGGCTTCATCATGTAGTGTTAGCTGTATTTTATCTCAAGGGTTATTGTATATAGTCAAAGAGCCATCTTACGTGAGAAAGATAATCAAGCATTTTAGGTTTATACAATAAGATGTTATATAAAATAGCCATCTAACTTCAAGCATTTTAGGTTTATACAATAAGATGTTAAAAAATTCACATTGTATGTTCTGCAAAATAGGAGATGATGATGATGGACTGGATGACCCAAATGACATAAACAATACTGATAATGGAAGTGAAGGCGAACATCCTGATAACAATTTTGGAGCTTCCACTGAACAGAGGTCAAACAATCTCTCTATACTACATTTTGTTTCATTCAATTCACACGCATCCCTGAAATATTCTAATAATTGAAGAATCCTTCAAATTGAGAATGCCAAGCTTAGTTGTTAAGTAGCATGAGAAACAATCTCTCCCACTATCTTTGTATACTCTTTACAATGCATAAACTTTTCCTTGCTATTCATTGTATATATCTCTATGAAAGAAAAGAGGGATAATTTGCATAACTATTAAGTAATTAGGAGAGGTGGTTGACAATTCTTTTATCTTATTAAAGTAATATGTGTCCCATTTCTAATTGTTCAAACACATGATGGTTTGATGTTCCATAGGAGCACATATAAGATCTCTGCTTTTAGGGTGTGTTTGGCAACGGAATGAATAAACTTATTCCGAATAAGGCTTATTCGGGATGTTGCCAAACGTCTTTTGAATAAGCCTTATTCCGAATAAGGCTTATTCAAACCCCTTATTCTAATACCACCTCTATGGTGGTATTAGCTCTTATTCGGAATAAGAGAAGAGAGGAGAGAGGAGAGAGAAAAGCTTATTCCAAAAGTTGAATAAGCTTATTCCGGCGGTTGCCAAACACACCCGTTTCTTTACTTAAAATAGATGCTGTAATATAAAAGCAACATATTAAGTTCCAGTGATTTTCTTTTGTGTAATTTTGTGTTTGGTATACAGTGTTGAAACGGATTCTAGAAAGAGAAAAGGTCTGTCATCCTCTGATGTAAGTCCTCATCTATATATTGCTGCTTTTTCCCAAGCGAGTTCAGGATGGTTTGTATATCATTACCCATAACACACACCAGACACATTTGTTTGCTGTATTGCATTATTTATCATTTGCATGCAAATTTAGTAAAGAATGCTGTTTTCACCTATACACTGACAATACAAATAAAGAGGCCAATGTAGGATTGCAAGAGTGATACCCAAGGTAAACTATCCAGGGGTACCTCAACTTTCGAAGTACCCATTTTGGATGTTGAATTTGAGATCACATCACTTCTCCCGGTCTTGATTGAATCAAATTTTCAAGTATTTTTCGTAGCATTAATCTAATACTAGTCAATTTTGGTAGGCTGGGTGTTTAATAATTAAAAATAAACTCACTGCACAGCAGCACTGACTAGGTTTCTGAAAAATAATGCTATGGTCTATGATATTGCAAACAAATATGGTCATGTCCAGTTGAAAAGGAACTCTGTATTTTTAGCCTCAAGATTGCAAAATTGGTGGATACTTGATTACCAATTCTGTATGTGGCTGTATTATTGTGCCTGTCCAGATAATTATGTTCATTTGATTATTTTTCTTTCCCCCTTCTTTGTGTGCTCCTCCATTTTACCAATTTGCACACAGGTTCCCTGATTCCTATTAATTTTCAATTATGACTTATAGGAGAAGGTAGAAGGGGGACTACAGCCTTGTACGACACTTTTCATAGCCAACTTAGGGCCCGCTTGCTCTAAGGAAGAGTTAACTGAAGCCTTATCAAAGTAAGTCTACATTTGTCAAATCAACCGTCTTTGTTGTATTACATTTACTGGATCTACATATATACCCTAGGAACCTATGAATATTGAATTAATGCCCGCAAAATATACAAATATCCCTCAGCATCACTTGGGAAGAGAAGAAAAAGATAGTTGTGGTAACATTGAAGGGTACTTGGAAACCTGTTCTGGAGAAGCATATATGATATTTCTCATTTGGAAAGGTTTTCTTTATACAGTAGTACTTTTAGAGCCATGCCAATATTTCTCCTGCTTTAGTTGTGTTTGCTTTCTTCACACGTGATCAAAGACCTGAGGTTTTATCTTATTTTCTCCTTAGTTACCCAGGTTTGCAAACTCTAAAACTTCTGAGAAGAGGCGGTATGCCAGTGGCATTTGCTGACTTTCAGGTATATAATTTCAAATAGATAGTATCTAGAGTTATTTCTTATTGATTGGTTTATTGAAAACGGATTAAAGTGATAATTTTTACAAATTGTCAAAAATGAGTTGCAGATATGGGACTCTGACACTTGGAATATGAATTATACTGTATGTATTGTCATGCACGTCAAAAATGAAAAAGTTGAAGTGAGTTTCACCATCCGTACACAACTATAAGATTCACAATTATATCTTTAAATTTTTCACTTTTTGTTTAAATTAAAAAAATATTGTCAAGATGGTCAACCCATTGTCAACTGATCCCAACTCAAAGCAGAAATGGTAAATAGTAGCACAATGGCTGGCTTGACTTGGTAGAAGGTTGTACTGTACATGTGTGCCCTTCTAAAGAATATGTGACAAATTACGGGCTTTAAAAAAATCTGTATTTACAGAATTTGCATATAACAGCTGACAATCTACAGATGCTATAAGTAAAACTATTGGGGGTTTTGTGGGAGGATAAATTAAGATTTTAGATGAATTTGTATGTAGGATATCGAATCATCAACAGAAGCACTAAATGGGCTTCATGGCACCTATCTTCCTTCATCAGATCGTGGCGCCGTGCATATAGAGTATCCTTAAAGCGTGAATTTTTACTTTTCTGAACATTTTTTTGTAAGCTTCAAATTATGGAAAACTTGTCCCCCCCCCCCCCCCCCCGGCACAAAAAAATAATAAATAAAAGAAAAAAGAAACAACCCTGAAATTGTGGCAATTACAATTTACGAATAGGAATTCTGTTTTTGTGGAGTAAACTGAAAGCAGATTGCTACAGTTACTTTCCCTGACTAATATGAATTGTAGACCCATGCTGCAATTGACATAACAACTTTACAATCTTATTTGTTTCTTTGTTTCTCCAGATTAGGATTCATCTTTCTGAGTTCTATGTTACTTGGTCGAACATTACGATTTTATGCTGAACTGAACTGTATTAGTATGTATGAATGAAATTGTGAATGTCATGGTTATTTCCTTAACTCAGTTTAAAGATATGCCAGATCTAAAATGAGGAAGTCTTAAGACCAGCTGCCTAAATTGCAATTTTCTATAGATGCAGTTCCTGTCTTTTTTTTTCACTACACTCTAATTCGAAAAATGGATAGTGTTAGCTTTTTGTACTAGTGGTAACCCTTGTAAATTTGTATTTTGGATCTAGTTAAAAAAGAATGGCATTTTAACATTTCTTTATTTGTAATGGTTAATGGATACAACTTACAACTTATGTAATTTCTGCTGCTAATCAGAAATTAGGTCTCATATTTTTCTAAATATGCTTGAATCCATAATTTGTGTGTTAGCATGTTGAGGGAGAAAAGGCAGTTGAAATCTTTTTGAAAAATCAGGTAGGGAAAAGACTGTTTTCACGTTATTGTATGTTGTACATAGAGACTGCACTTAACACTGCCAACTGTTTTTAATACACTACCGGCTACCGGAAATTTCCGGTAAAACCGGGTACCGGGTTAGGATCCTGTAGGAAAAGACCTATAATTCCCGCTTAGTCTTGAACCGGATATTGGTAAAAAAACCGGAAAAATTTATCTGTGATAGTGCCGGTTTTTTGCTGGTTTACAAGCTCGGCAGCTTGGGTTCACCCAGAATGGCGTATTGTTTTTTTCTTTTTTTTTTATTGGTCCTTTCCAAGACACTTCTATTTTTTCGAGATTACCATATAGCTTTCCCTATGGCTAATAGGCTAATAGTTCCAGACCTACGTGCCATGTGATACAAGAAAAAAAAATTTGATATTTCCATAAGGTGCAGACGTGCAGTGCATATGTTCTCTTGGGCAAAAAGATTTTATTCTTATTTTTTTAGTTATGTGCTTCATGAATTAAAGGCGAAACACCGTGGTTGGGCAAAAATAAAGTAAAATAAAATAAATTAGTGGAGACTAAGACAAGTTGTAAGTTGTAACAATACGATTTATAATTATAATCCCAAATTTTAGGATGTTTATATTCAATGTTAAATAACTATGGGTGTGTTTGGATTGTTGGAAGAAAGAAGAAGAAGAAGGAAGAAGAAGAAAAAAAATTATAAACAATCCAAACTCTTCATAAAATTACACACTTCCCAATACTTCTTCCCACTTCTTCCCTTCTTCCCTTCTTCTCACACCCATCCAAACGCACCCTATATGATAATGTTTATTTAGTGATTTCAATATTATTTTTCATGGACTATTATTACAAAAAGAGAAAAAAAATATTTAGATATCTAATATTTTTTATCTTAATTTCAAAGAATGATATTCAAAATTTTAGTATTGGTAGAAGAAATAATTACGGCATAATCAAGTTTTAAAACCGGTTCAACCGATAAAACACATAAGATAAAACCCCATACCAGTTGTATGGCCAGCTCGATCTCCGGTACGGTATTCAAAACATTGAGCTAAATGCTTTAATGCACAGTCCAGTATGTTACTTCTAAATCATTGTTTAGTACGTCTAAAGAGAAATTATTGATGAAAAAATAATAGTTCAAGAAATGTATGGGGATTTTTGAAATTGAAAGACAAAATAAATTTAAAATGTTTTAACCAGCTGTCCTTCACTGTTACACCTTCCAGTGTGTTATATCTTCAGAGCTAAGAATAGTAATTTTTGAAGGTCCATAGAACAAAATTAGATTCCTCGGTACAACATAATTGTTGGATCCTGTACTGAAAAAATTACTTTTTGAAGGTATTAATAGATGCAGAATCAAGAGCAAAAAAATACCGATGGGGCTGTTTGGATTCATTGGAGATTTTGGAGAATTTCATCTTCCTGCTATAAATTTATTATAAACAATCCAAACTCTTTACAAAGTTACACACTTCCCAATAAATTTATTCATAAGAATTGCAACTTCTCCAAATTCCTTAAATTCCTAAGCGGTCCAAACGACCCCGATGAGCGGCGATGTTCATGCCGAAGCAAGCGTTTGTATTCTCAAGATCGGACTGAAAATCTGGAAAACTATGTAAAACTAACTGGATTGGTTTTTGAAAGCATGGAGCGATGACTGCCAGTGCCTGAGGATTGTGGTCTGTGGACTGTGGACAGCAATGCTCAATTTAAAATTTAAAATTGTTCAACCATCGCTCAAATACTGATAAATAACTAATTTTCCAATATTTTGGGCGGATGAACAATCGGTTCTTAATTTGAAAAGGTATTGGGCTGGTAAACTAATTTGGCATTTGCTATTGAGAATGATTTAGGCTGTGCTCCAGATATCACTAATAAAGGAAGGGGAGGGAACGGAGAGATTAGGAGAGGAAGGTAGAGTATGGAAAGAACTAAAGTAAATAGTTTTACTTGCTTCAAAGATTTGCACACGGGAAGAGAAAGGAAGAAGTGAGATTACTATTTTGTCCTTTAAAAATTGTGACCATACTCTTTGGTGATAATTTTCAAAGACATTTATGTAATTTAACAGATTTTACTCTCTCTACACTCCGATTTGGGAGTAACAAAAATGAAGACTGTGAGAGAACTGATGCACCTTCGTTCTATTTCCTTTCCTCTCTCGTATCGATGCTGGAGCGAGTAAACATAAGCGTTACCCCTTACTTCCGTTCCCTTCCTTCGAAACGGTTCCCTGGAGCAGACCCTTAAGGACGAACTTTTACATCATCATAATTAATTTGGAAATCTGATACATGATGAAATTATTTCGTACAAAATTTTGCACATTTTCAGATCAAAACATATCGCGCCGTTCCACTAGCCTTATTTTACTATACTCGGTCGCAACTCGCAAGTCGCAGCTCATTACCCAATAGAGAAAGTCCGAAGTAGCCACACGATAAAGGTAACAAAAGATCCCGACACATAAAGGAACGGGGGAAGCCGAGCTCCAGTCTCCCGAGGACTCGGGCCAACTAGCCGACATTTCCCGCCTCTTCGTCATATACCCTAATAATTCTGTTCGCAGAAACTCTCCTAGACCAGGTCCATGCCAGACCACTCTCACTGACTGCGGGTCCCACGGAAACATCTACCCACGGTTGGTCCGTCAATATTCAACAAGCTCCGCCTTCTCCTATCCGTATCCTCTACCAACTTTTTGAGGTTGGTAGAGTGGCAACATTAGATCCGAGCCGTTCGATCTAATTTCGACGGTTAAAATTTTTTCGGGCCTATCAATCTAGTTACATGCACGGAGCTCCCTTAACCGTTGAGATTAGATCTAACTGTTCAGATCATACATCGGCACTCTACCAACCTTTTAAGGTTGGCAGAGGATGTGATTCGTCTCCTATTTCCCCTCCATTTTTCTCAGACACTGTCACTCAACTCAAAACAGTACCCAAAGTAAAACCCTTACGCTTTTCCCAAAATTTCAAATGCAATCCACTCTCCGTTGCCTCCTTCATCTCCGTTCGCCTTCTCTCCGTCGCAACCTCCTCTCTTACGCGCAGATTGTCAGAGCACCAATCCATGGATTGTCGTCGCCAAGGGTTTCCTTCTCTCCCTCTACCGTTCTACACCGACGCATTGGCTCCTTCCTCGAGCCAGACGAAGAAGAGGAAGAAACCAAGAGGAAAGGCATCGTCTCTGCCTATTACGACCCGGTTCAAGGCAGAGTTGTCACCAGTGAGCAACGAATGGACCAAGTCTTTGGTTCAAGTATTCATCCACTGGAAAATTTCCGTCGAGAAGTTGGAGAAGAGGAGGAATCAGGTCGATCAATTTGGGTGAGGTCAAAACAAAAAGGAAAAGAAGAGAACGTTGAAACCCCCAAGTTTTCTTCGAGTTATGCGAGGAGAAAGGGAAAATCCGGTAAGATTAAGGACTTATATGGGTGTGACAACTGTGGCATTGAATTGTCTCAGTGGTGGGGTGTGTGTCCCAAGTGTGGGGTCGGGTCGGTTGTTGAGCGGGGCCCTGACATGTCTGACGTGAACCCTAAGAGAGGTGCAGAGGTGTCGGAGGCGGCGGTGCGATCATGGCTCCCTCACAAGGCCGGTTCTGCAGTACCAAAGACTCTGGCTGAAGTTAATATGGGAAGAGCCCAGACTGAGTGGCGTATACCCCTGTGAGTTTGATAGTTTACTTATATTTTTACTATTAATTATGATATTTTTTTTCTTTTTGGAGGACCTTGCTTTTATAAGAATTTTTACACATAAACTACAGCTCTGGCCTGTTTGGAATGGAGGTATCCAGAGTGCTTGGAGGAGGCATCGTACCAGGTATTTTGGCTTATGCTTGATATGTGGTAAAAAGTGTGATTTATTTTATTATTTATATGTATGTGGTCACTGAGAGAAAAGAAGATATTTGAGTTTTACATTTAGTTTCACTACAAAATTAATTTTGTAGAACGAGGATTGAGCCATTCCATCTGAAATAGAATTAATTTTTAATGTGAATATAAGGATATGATCTTTTTATTTGGTTTAACTGTTCTTTCTTTTTACAGGATCTTTGGTTTTAGTAGGTGGGGATCCAGGTGTCGGCAAAAGTACGCTTTTGTTGCAGGTATAGTCTGTATAATTCAGATTGATTTGTATTTAAATGGAAATATTATATGATTACTGCTTATTTTGGGTATTTGAAGATTTCGGCAAACGTGGCTGAAGAATTGGATTCTGATAAGGCAGCTCCAGTTGTGTATGTTTCTGGCGAAGAGGTTTGTCATCAAGTTGTCTTATATCATATCCTATGATGAATCTGTCTTGTTATCACCAGCCTCTGTTTGTTATTAAACAGTGAGTCGTCATTTATTGCCCATAATAACAAAAAAAAAAAAAAACCTAGAAGCAGAAAAAAAACTATAATATCATGAAACTTGTATGATTGCTTTGTATGTCGGTACTAAAATACTTTCGCCTGGGAAGTCAACTGATTAGCCTGATGTAGAAAGAATTGTAATATCTGCCATTTGCAAAAGAGAGCACTTGTATAATAATTGAGAGATACAATAATTGAGAGCTGTTCATATCAAGGATTGCATGAGAATTATTCGTTTTTCAAATGAATTTGGGTTGCATATTTTTCATAAATCATTCCTCAAATGGTAAATATGACTGTTTTTAGAAGAGACAGGATAAGAGGGGTGCAAATTAATTTTACCAGCCACTATTGATGTCTGAATTCTGATTAAGCTGTTAAGTATTGAATCAATGGTAACATGGTCATGGTCATGGCATTTATTGCTCTCATGTTGTTGTTTTTTTTTTTATGTTATGAGCCAAGGAAATAATATAATAGATTATATAATTTAGATTCTAGTTTCCATTAAAATCAGATTTATTAAATATAATCTGATATTATGTATCCTTCCTTATTATGCATCTTTCCTTAGTTTACGATTGTTGCTGTATTTTTAGTTATTTCCATATTAGAAATGCTCTATATATTGAGCTGAAGTATTGTATGAGAAATTAAGCAGAAATTAATAAAAATAGTCTTCTCCTTTTATCTCTTATCTCTCTGTCTCTCTTCTTCCTTCTACTCCCAACCAAAGCTCGTAACATTTTATATATATTTGCTGAGAAAAGATGGGTGTTTTCTTTCAATAGTCAAATTGCAATGCTTTCTGATAAAAAGAGTGTATATTTAGTTCCTTTTAAGTTTTAATAACTTTAAAGACAGCTAGTTTCTTCTTTCAATTGACAGAGCATTGAACAAATTGCGAACAGAGCTGATCGGATGTGTATTACTACTGATAATCTATATTTATACTCAAGCACGGACATTGAGGTAAATATCCTTATATTCTAATTTTCTTTTCTTAGCTGAACTGTTTAGTTATGTTGAATAATATGACAGCTAGTTAATAAAAATTAAGAGCTAAGTTTGAGATAGTGTAATGAACACTTAGGCCCTGATCAAAATCCCATTTTTTTTAAAGTGAGATTTCATTTTATTTCATTTTGTTGGAAAATTCTTGATCAAAATGAATGGATTTGGTGTCATTTAGTTGGAATTCCCATATAATTAGGTCCAACGAAATCCTGTGAAATCAATTGAATTGAACTGGAATGAAATGATTTCCTGCGTGAAAAACATTTTGATCAGGGCCATAATGTTATGATACTGTCCCAATGCTTGTTTGAAATACCAATTGTAGCTATTATCTACTTGCCTTTTTCTCAAGGGAAAAGTTTCATGAGCACTCATAAAAGAAGACTGCTTTTTCAACAAGCCCTTTTGAAAGAGCATTTGAACCAGTGATGACTTTGTTTTCAGGATATATTTGATAAGATCCAACCACTACGTCCAAGAGCTCTTATCATTGATTCAATACAGACTGTTTATTTAAGAGAAGTTACTGGTAGTGCTGGTAATGTTTCCCAGGTTTGTGCTAAACCAACAGCATTTTCTATTTATTTCTTTCTTTGTTTGTATGATTATTTTTGTTCTTAATTTTATTGAAGAAAACTCTATTACATAACAAATAATCATATGAGCAAACATGTCTGAGAACATCTAGAAAACAAATATTTCAAGAAAAATAAGCAAAGACATTACAAACGCTTTGTTATTGATAAGATCTTTTTCCTTGTTGTTTTTGTCTCAGGTAAGGGAATGTACTTCGGCCTTACTTAGGTTCGCGAAGGACACAAATATTCCTGTCTTTTTGGTTAGTTTGTTAGCTTTTTGTATGGGTTCAGTAAACTTCTATTTATTTGTGAATTTTACAAGACTATTGTTACTGCTACTTTAATTGAATGGTGAAACGGTTTGTTTGCCTAGTTCAGATAGGTCATGTTACTAAATCTGGTGACATTGCTGGACCCCGTGTTTTGGAGCATATAGTTGATGTTGTTCTGTACATGGAGGTATCACTCTCTCTCTCTCTCTCTCTGCCATACAGTCCACACCAAACAAAAACTTTTTTGCGACATTGAGAAATAGAAAGCAGCATATTTTTTTTGTCTCTGCCATACATGGGAAAAAAAAATTCATGTCTTATTGGCTCAGTAAATATTCTTTTTAATACCTCTTTGAACATATTTTTTTGTATACTAGGGAGAGAGGTACTCATCCTATAGGTTACTAAGATCTGTGAAGAATCGATTTGGTTCCACTGATGAGGTAAATATCTTCATTGTCTTCAGTACCCTTTATACTTTTTCCTTGTATTACTTATTACGATGTTTTTTTTTAGTTAGCCGAATGGCAATGGCAGACTTGGCCTGGTATAATGTTTTGTAGTTGGTATAAGCTCTCTTCCATTTATCCAATCGTATTTAGTTATACCTCTTTTGCTGATTATTGGCCATTTCAAATGTTGCTACTGCCATGAATTGTCTCAAACAACATTTATTCTTATTACTTGTGTTATTTAATTTTTTTTTTATAATGTTTGAATGCAAATTCAGCTGGGCGTGTTTGAGATGTCAGGGATGGGGCTTCAGGCAGTTGCAAACCCTAGTGAGATGTTTTTAACAGATAGTAACACAGAATCAGATATTCTAACTGGCCTTGCTGTAGGTGTCATGGTTGACGGGTCTCGTGCCTTTGCTATAGAAGTCCAGGTACTTCACTATCATCATTTTTTATAGTTAAATTTTATTGCAAATCTTCTCCTTGTTCCTGATGCAAGAATATACAGGTCTAATAAAGAGTTTTATTCTTTTCTTCTTTTTTTTTTTTTTTGTTCTTAATCCTTTAATTTGGTATTTCTGAATATTTGAAAAAAGGATTTCTTATTTTCATGAAGGCTTTATGTGTAGCTGGTAAATCAAATGCTAGGCATGTTAATGGAATACAAGAGAGCAGGGCTGACCTCATTATTTCGGTAGGTATCAATATTTGTTTTATAATCATCACATACCACATATATGGAGGGGACAAGACAATCCTACTCAACTATATGTATGTTTTTTCTATTATGAAGTTGCAAATAGTATGCAATATAAATCTGACAAAAGTTTATGTTGTTTCTAATGTTGTAAAGGTACTACAGAAGCAAGCAGGTCTGAAGCTACAGGACAATGTAAGAGAGACCACCCTTGATTAAATATTCTCCATGCTTTTGACTTGATTTTATTCAAAATCTATATGATTAGCTCACCTCTATAATCTATACACTTGCTTCGAATTCCATTATATATACACATTTTGTTTTGTAGGCAATATTTCTTAATGTGGTTAGTGGCATCAAGTTGTCAGAGACGTCAGGCGACTTGGCAGTGGCAGCTGCCATTTGTAGCAGGTTAATACTTGTTTCATTCTTCTGTTTATTTTATCATGTCAAATCTGAAAATTGAACTTTGATGTTGTTGGTGAATCAAAAAATTAATACATCTTTTTACCAACTTTCAGCTTCTTGGAATTACCCCTACCAAATGATTTGGCATTCATTGGAGAGATAGGGCTTGGTGGTGAGCTTCGCGTGGTTAGTGCTTGTATTTCTTCCTAAATATCCACCAGCCTGTGTGCTCATGAATCTCAAAACACAAGCTCAAATTGTCATCAAAATGAGGTTCCTTTTGTAAACACAATTGGAATTTGCTTGATCTGGTCTTTTAAACATAATGAAAAAAGTGGTACATCCACTTGCTAAGGTTTTGTAGCCCCAGTTACAGTCAGTGAAAGCTGATAAGTGATTTGACCCACCAGTATAAAGAAACACAATTAAGGAGAAATAAAGATGCACCTCAAATCAGAGTTGGTGCTTCATGCTGCTCCGAGTACAGCTTGTTTGAAAAAGTTTTAGCCATTGAGTTTTATTCATTATTCTTTCTTTTTCTTCTGCCTAAGGTCCCAAGAATGGATAAACGAGTGATGGCCGTGGCCCAACTAGGGTACAAGAGATGTGTTGTGCCCAAATCAGCTGAGAAATTGTTGGCTGCTCTTGACACAGACATGATAATTTTGGGATGCAAGAACCTCAAAGACATGATTTACAGCGTCTTCAATCAGAATATGGAAATCTAGGGCCTGTAACTGATTTTATTTTGTGATTTTTCTTTAAACCCAATCACCTTGTCCCCTCCAAAACAGATGCAAGGGAAGAATGAAGTAATTGAGGTTCTCTTAATCTCATTACATGCAAGTAGCTTTAGGTTAGTTTGTCCAAATTTTGGTCTGGCCATTTGTAATATACATGGCTAAGTTATTTGATGTCGTCCAGAAAAAAGAATCTCCTCTAGCATCAATGTGTATACTCCCATAGTTTTTCATTTTTCATTTTCAATGTAAATGGATATACAAGATAGCGTAAACTGTTAAATTTTATTTTAACTTTGTTTTCATCCTAAATTAAAAACTGAAGTTATCTTGTATTCAGTATTGCCAAACTCTGTTTTAAATACAACAAAGCATGAATTGGATTGTAAATGTTAGCTGATAGATACTTGTTGTCTCGCACAATAAAAATGCACATTGCGTTGCAGATAATAGAAACTACAGATGGAATCAAAGGAACCAATGCGAATGACAGAAAGATCAATAAGAAAAGCTCACAGCAGTTTCCCAAATCTATCTAATACTGTTTTATGAGTTCTAAAAAGAATTAAGCAAATACTGACGATGCTATTTGCCGTTATGTAAAAAATGCTCGAATCAGACTTACCATAAATGCATCAAATTTTAACGATCGTTAGTCGATGGGCGTCTTTTCAGGCAAACTTCTCAGCTCATTTCTTTTTGGCAGACCCAATCCAACTTTCCAAAAGTTATTTTGTCCTTTTACAATTGTAAAATAGCTTGTATTTCATTGACTCTTCAGAAAACAACATGTTCCTTTACACATTTCAGGCTATACATCAGTAGCAATTACTAAGTTGATTCATCAAGCTTTCAGACTTCTTATTTTATAGAATTTCAATAAAAGTGTAAAACCAATATGGGTGAAAATGCAGTGTGTTGTTGGGCGACTAAAGTGAGGATCACACGATGGGAAAACTATTTACGTGGTGGCTTCATGAATGTAGGATGGTACAGTGAAAGCGTCAGAATTGGAGAGAAGCCCAAACCAGTTCTTGTCGTGATGCTGTTAACTACAATGAACGCACTTGAGAAAATAAAAATTAACTCAAACTACACTTAAAAAGAATAATCATTCAAGATCTATTCCACTTAACAACCACGACAATGTACAAAAACAAGTGACCAGCCTTTTTCTTATTCCAAACAAAAAAATACACTTTTTTACAAGCACAAAGAAACTGATAGTCTTTATGTTGCCAATAGGTTGATTGTAGATGAATCTGGAAAAAGATAAACAAGATTAGCGATTTTTTAGGCAATTTATTAATTACCATTATCAGCTGAAGTAGCTGAGACTTGTAACTCTTCCTCTTCTTTCTTCTCTTCTATATCTTTTTTGCTGAGGAAGCTGGGTTGATTGGTTGAGGAGAGAAGCCGAGCCCACATCCTGTCTGTGATAGATACCTTGTTCTGGCACTCAGTAATTTTCTGCACCAAAAGTAACAACAACTTAAGATTTGTACAAGCAATTAAGGTTTTATTATTTGGAAAAAAACTGTGAACTTCTCCAAACTAGGTAGTATAAAAACCCCATACACATTAAATACACGTTGAGAATGAACAATGAAGCATTTATACTCACATAGAAGGGAATGTAAGCATGCCTTCCATTGACCAAGCCCACAGTATATCCAGTGAATCCAGCCATTGCACCATGGACCGCACACTGAGCCAGAAGGGTGCAGTACACATTGTCTGACGCATTGCTAGGTATAGCTCGAATCATATATGTTGGATCTGTAAGACATGAGAAAGGATTTAGTTTTATTTGGTATTCTCACTATGACAGTTTGCTGTAAATATTGCAATTGGTTTTGAGAAGTTACCAATGTACTTCAGGTTCAGGGTCTTCTTCTTTTTCCCAAAATGCTCCTGCAGGACAAAATTATATTTCAAAGCTCAACTAAAAAGTTGCCAAATGTGTATAATATTTAAGCAGAAATGTAAAATATCCCATTGCAATCTCCCTAAAATCTGTTTACCTTGATCTTTTGTGAAAGCCATAGACCAACATCGAGCAGGAGCTTATTTCCTGAAGCATCTTTGTTATCCATTGATCTCATATCTTGAGCAATTAAATCCTGACCAGCACCTTCAGCCACAACTATAACCATGTGACCATATTCCTTGATCCTTTTCTCAATAAATTCAAGCAAACCACCATGGCCATCCAAGTAGAAGGGTGATTCAGGAATTAAGCACAAGTCCTATAGAGAAAGGGAAAGAAAAACAAAGAAAATCACTCCTGTTCCCATATATTTGTCAGTGAACTTCGGTTTTACTCGTTTTGAAATGAAAATGTTACAAAGGTTACATACCACATCTCTGCTTGCAAGGGTAGCATATTGTGCGATGAAACCTGCATCATTAAAACTGAAAAGAGTAAAGATCCTACGTGAAATTTAAATGTCTCATCAGAAGTCTTTCTTTTTTTTTGCATTGTAACAAAATAATCACAGGTGGTTTTATAAGTACAATTCAAAAACCCACAAGTATCTACTCATACATACCGCTGTACCGGCCCATCAACTTGACAAGGCCGATGCCATTTTCTGCACTCTCAGCCTCCACATGGGCTGCATTAATGGCCCTTTGAGCCTCCTCGACTGCAGAGTCAAATCCAAACGACTTGTCTATCACCTAAAGAAATCGAGACAAGGATTGCTTTAAATAGGGGGAAGAAAATCATTATGTATGTATAAGTTAAAACAATGCAAAAAATGCTGATTTTTTATTGCAGTGATGTATGTGTGTGTTTTGTAAGCATTGTATCATTTCTAAGGAAGGTACGCGATGAATTGGACTTTTTGTTTTTGTGGGATTTGGTTGATAGGTCAAAGTTGTTGTGTTCTACGGTTTGTACTTGCCACTTCTTGGGTCTGTTCAAAGTAAACTATTTTCATCATGGCAAAAAACCATGTACATAATCAAAAGAACAAGATGGATTAAAAAAGTACCGGAATATCATTGTCAATAGTCTTTGGGATACCACAAACAACACATTTATAGCCCCTCCTTTTCACTTCCTGCAAACATTCAAAACTAACAGGTTTACACATGGAACTAAAAAAAATTCAGAAATAACATGCAATTTTTGTTATTACTCTCTAAGGATAACCTGGTATATGGCAGCTGCTCCTTTCTGCGTACCATCTCCTCCAATTATAAAGACCTATTAAATTTCAGGGAAAATACTTAGGAAAGTAGAAAAGAACTAATCAAGTTATTAGAATTAAAATGACAAACTCGCTTTTACCATGTTTATTCCACGGTCCTGGATGCTGTCTACAATTTTGATTGTATCATGACCTCCTCTGGAGGTACCTAGAACAGTACCACCTTTCTTGTGTATGTCATCAACAGTTTTGCGAGTCAAAGTGACTGTGTTCTTTGAATAGAAGCCCATGTATCCTCCCTTGAGTTTTAAAATTCACAAAACAAAATTATAGGTCACCACATTAAGAAAATAAAGTTCAATCGAATGCATAGATGAGTTCATGATACAAGCCAGCTTGTCCCTGAATGGTGCACATAATGCAGTTTGTGACCTGTAAGAAAACCAGTATGCTTGGTTTACAATCATTTTTCCCCAGCTATGTATTCCCCATGGTTTTCAGACTGAATAAGGAATGTTGGCTTTGAAATTTGCATGTTATTTGCAAACAATCCAAGAAAATACTGGGCTAGCTGAAAATTCCGAGATTAATTCCCAAAGTGCAAATATTCAGTATTGAACCCATGTAAATGATTGGGCACCATGCACAAATACAGTAAATTAGGGTGTAATTTATAAAAAAAAATACCTGAATACCAATCAATTCTTTGACGCCATACATAACCTCCAAACCGCACACAATCTCTCTTATGACTGTGTTAAGTCCAGGGCAGAGGCCACCACATGTCACTATGCATGCTTTTACCTCATCTGACTCAAAATACACCTGTAATTAGAAAAATGTATCTAGGTACAGTGACATTGCCCAAGTACCCAATTTCCAAACAAGAAATTCAAATAACACAAGATGCACCTGATTTGTATTTCAGCAAACCAAATACAAGGACTTTAACAACTTTAAATTACTATATTCATGTCATGGTACTTTTGTTTCAAACATGTTCTCCCTTTCCTAAGGGAAAGGCAAAAATGAGAATAACTTACCTTCTGACGAGGACCAGCGCGCCTGAAGTGGGTCCCTCTTGAGCTAGATTTATGTTGAATAACCTATGTGTCAAAAAAGAACATAAATATTTTGTTAAGTTTTACAATTTTCAAATTTTCAAATAAAGATATACATAGATCAAAATTTATGATGGCATTCAAGCAAACAATAAATCAAGTGATAATAATAAGGTCGTCATAATAAATTCTCCATATTTTGTTTTCAGACCCTAGTAGTCAATAGAATGAACTAAATTTAGTGGAAACTTACTAGTGTTTTTCTATTATCTATTAAGAAAGAAAAGTTTTCTCAAAAAAGTTCTAACAATGAGTATAAATATAATGAACATTTATTTAAACTCAGGAACTCCAAGCCAACCTTCTGGACAACAGTATCGTCTGTATTGACAAAGTATTGCCTGAAATTAACACAAAATGAACCCAATAGTCAGATTTCACATAGTAAGTAATTATTAAATGCCAAGTAAAAGAACACAATACAATGTAAACAAGGACACTTACTTGACAACCGAGTATGCAGTGTTATCTTGAAGTGGGTTTGGGTGAGTCTGAATAGGAAAAGCAAAAATAAAATCAATGAGACTTCATATAATAAAGGTATATGTATGGAAATTTATGCTCCCGTATGATTCTCAAATGTTTTTTTTTTTTTAATGGAAGAATGGCAGGAAGCAGAGACAGAGGGTATAAATGTCAATTATAAAATGGTGACGAGAACATTACGCCAAAAGGCGCTGATGTTTAATTGTCAACACCGGGGTTTAGCAGGGTGCATTTGCAAGATTGAAAGTTCATCTTTTGATCCCAAATGAAAAAACAAATATTCCCTCTATAAGACTAATTATTCGGATTTGCCAGAAAGAAAGCCAAAATATAAGCGAATAATATGCCAACTTTCAAAATATCCGAAACCTAAATGAAATCACAGCATGTTTTTGAGAACAATACTTGCAAGACATTTCAGAAAAACAAGTAAAAAATCAAACAAAAATATAGAAAAAGAGAGAGAGATACAGGGAGATCAGGGATGTAATCAGTGAGGTGAGGCACATCTTCCAAGAGATAACCTCCGTCGCCTTGAAGGAGCTTCTTCTCATACTTGGTCATGTCCTCCATGGGACTTCCCAACCGACTGCTCCTAGCGGATCGGGTCAGATCAGCGGAGCTTCCGCTACGAGGAGGGATCTTCAGATCGGGTAAGCGGGTGTACGAGTTCGTGGAAGGGATGGTGGAGCTACCAGAGGAGGCCATGAGAGATGCAGAGATTGAGAGAGGAAGAGATAGTGAGAGATTGTCGTTTGTTGTTTTTTCTGAGATATGGAAAATCCATGGCGGGGTTTAAATAGTTATAATTGGAGAGAAGGAGTAAAAGGAAATGAATAATCAATCAATCGGTTTATTTCTTCTCTCGATCTCGATTTGTTTTATTGAAATGAAATGAAAGTGATCTTCGTTTTGAGTTCCTCTCTCTTAATTTTTCATTCGTTGACGACTGGAGATTGCGATGGCAAAATATTTATTTTGGAAATAATAAGAGAGATCAGAGGAGACGACGAAATCACAAAGTGGACATTCGCGTCATTTAATGAAACCAAGGATTTTTACGATTTTTTTACTCTATGACGTGGTTAGGGTTGATTAGTGGGTGATCATACTTGGGCGGTTTGCTCCCACAAAGGCTCCAGCTCACTTTCCACTATAAGCTTTGTACATTCGGACAAAAATTAAAAGGAAACAAAAATATTACTTATTTCCGGACAAAAAAGTCAACAAAATAAAATTTTCTTTTGTTATCTATATTGTGTTATGTTGGCACCACATATATTACAATAAATGATTTATTCCAGTGCAACATGTACGGAAAATACTAAATAAGTATAATTCTTTTTATTGCAGATCTAGATTATTGTTCTAATCCGTAATTCTAGTTGAATTCCTATGTATACAAATTTAAATGTTGGTGCTTACATTTTATTTTATTGTGTATAAAAGACATTAATAGAGGAGGGTTGTGATAGGCTATACTAAGCTTTGGTTGCATTGTTTAGTATAGCCCGGTCCCAAGCCCGGGTAAAAGGAGGAGGGTTGTGATAGGCTAGGCGAGCCAACGTAAAAATCCCAGTCATCTCTATGGAAATGAGCACCAATAGAGGAGAAGTTGATCCAACATCGTTTGAGATGGTTTGGACATATCCAACGCAGACCTCCAGAGGCACCGGTACGTATCGGAATTCTTAATCATTTCGAGAACACCCGGAGGGGGAGAGGGAGACCAAGATTGACATGGGAAGAAGCGGTGAAAAGAGACCTTAAAGAATGGAACGTCTCCAAGGAGTTGGCGATCGATAGGAGCGCTTGGAAGTTAGCAATTCATGTACCGGAGCCATGACGTAGGAACTTAGGGGTAGGAGCGATGCCATAGGTTTGTAGGTCCCTCTATTAGGTCACGGTCGAGGTCTAGATTTCTACTATTACTATTATTATTAGAGGTATCATTATTAGTATGGCTAGTCTTACTATTAGTATTTTTTTTTTTTTTTTTTTTTTTTTCTTGTTCTTGGATGTGTTCTCTTGTTGGGTTTCTTTCTAGCCTACCCCAACTTGTTTGGGACAAAAGGCTTAGTTGTTGTTGTTGTTGTTGTGTATAAAAGACATTAATACATTCATTCAGCATTTTTACACATGCAGTTTAAGTTGACACATAATAACAAGGAACAAAAAAAGATGTTTTATATATTGAAAATTAGCATACTAATTTGTTTAAGCGCGGCCATTTAATCGTTAGGTAACATAAATTCCATAAATAACAACAAACATTATCTTTTTTGAGGGACAATAACAACAAATAATATCATGAAATCCGTTAACTAGATTTGACAATTGCAGCGTGCTACAAGTCTACAACAGCAATTGAGATTTGAAGGTCGTGTTTCTTTTGTCTCTTCTCGAAGCAGAGATACCTCTTTTGAAAATAATCAATGACTAGGGCTCCGTTTGGATGCGTTGAGAATAATGTAGTAAGAAGGAAGAAGGGAAGAAATTTCTTTGTTGGGAAGGGGTAAATTTATTGGAAAGTGTGTAACTTTTGTGAAGAGTTTGGATAGTTAGAAATAAATTTATTGGTAAAAAGTAGTTATTCATTATTTCGGGAAGAAGTCATCCAATCAGAGCCTAGAAAAAGTCTAGATTCTAGAACAATAGTTCCAGCCTCCAGCAATTTTGCACGTTTGAGGATTTTTAATCCATCCACATTCAAAAAAAGAGGTTCTTTAATCAAACTCAACCGTAATATTTTCTTTGTTGGTACCATCATCAGATCCCATGCACAGGTTGAGGTCACAACTACTACTGTGGATATTATTTGAGTTGGATTCCGCAGAAATTATTCTGGAAGAATCGGATAAATGATTTCTTTATCTTTAGATAAATATCGCAAGTGTATTTGCTATGTCAAGCTCGGATAAGAAAAGGTGTGGCGAGTCTCGACCAAAAAAGGAATGCATCAGATTGGCTCGTCGGTAAGTCCTTACACGAAGGTGGGTTTATTCCAGTTACATGGGATCCCACGTACCATATCTGCATATTTGCCCTTTTGCAAAAGTGGCTAAACTAATGTCCATTAACTAATGAGATGTTTTAATTAAAAGAGATGGGCTAAAATAAGCCACGACTGACGGATGCAGTTGTCAACTACGATCAAATCTCAATTTTCGAGATTCTAATTGTCGATCTGAACCGTTTAATGTGTTCTCCATATTGAAATCTCATTGGAGACCAAATTTTACATTTTTCTGATTTTATTTACTATTTTTTTGAGATTTGAAAAAAATCATAGTTATTGAAGGGTCCAGAATTGTTTAGATTAAGAATTTTGTAAAATATCAAACAAATACTAAAAAATTTCAGAAAAATGTAAAATTTGGTCTCCAATGAGATTTCAATATGGAGAACACATTGAACGGTTCGGATCGACTTTTAAAATCTCGAAAATTAAAATTTAATCATAGCTGGCGGTTGCACCTGTCAGTCGTGGCTGATTTTAGCCCATCTCTAATTAAAAATAAATAAATAAATAAATACTAACGAGAGGTATTTTTGAAAAGAAATTGTATTTATCCTTTTTTTTTGACATTTCATTTATTCTAGAGTTCTAGACCATGGAAGAGTTTGCCTTTTAGGAACCTCTTGCTTTGTCATTAATTAGAGATGAACGAAAAGAAACCAGCGGCGCGTGACTGCAATAATTAGCGTCTTGATGATTTGTTAATGAAAAAAAATTGCCCTGTTTTAGTCTTTACTGGTATTGGTATTTTGTAATTGTACCAATTAATTAACCCTAGATGGACGCTCTATTTTGAAATAACAACATTTAATCATATAATATATATATATATCCAAAATTTAAACGGAATATTTGTTATTAATTGTGAGTTGAAGAATCAGACAACTTTCTTTTCTTTTTAAATTCATTCATTCATTCATAATCCTTTTAGCGACGATTAAATATCATATCTTTCTTTACTACCAAATCATAGCTTCAAATATTTTACCCTTTTACCTCTCCACTCAATTTTTCCCATAAAGATTTTATTTATGCTGATTACTTTTTAATTTATCCTCAATCTCATGCGCCAAAAGAAAGAGATAAAAATCAAAAAGGCTATTAGAGCATTTTTGGTAGCTACCTCGAACAAAATTGGAAGAGATATAGTATTTAATCAAATCACAATAATTTGTTTTGAAAAAAAAATACATCTTAATTTCATCAACTTGATTTGGGTACATGTATAAATGTAAAAGTATGTAAAAGGTGTATAACTATAAGATATCTCTGATTCTTAACTGCTTTATAATATTGTTGTAGAAATGTAGAAATAAGAACTATATTTGTTAAATTTTATTTTATGAACATGCATGATTAGCGCTCATAAACTCTAAACTGTACAATAAAAAAAATTATAATAACTCGATATGAAAGCTATCAAGTATCTCGTGCGAGTATGATTAATAACTAAAATGTTGATGAATGAATGTATTTTTACGGACTAAAAGCTGAGGAACCTTATTATTTTATTAAATTTTGACTTGCCACTAATAAATTAATTTAATATGCTTTAAGACTCAATTATTAACTTTTGCATCCAAAATATGCAGCTAGTATAGGTGATTCAAATTATGCGAACACAAAAAATAATAAATAAATTTTTTTATCGAAAACATTAAACCATGCATTTATAAATAAGACTAGCTACTTAATTTTTTAAAAAAAATTCGCACTCTGCATGCTGTCCTAAATTGTATCGACTCCTGCGTCAATCTGTACGGTACAATTGCATGGATGTCTATGTAAAAATTATTACAATGATCTTATATTATTTAATGCAGAGTCAATACCGCTATTAGATTTATTCTCCAAAAATACCATGTGGTTGTGGTCAAAAAATAAATCATGTGGAATATGAGAATATCCGAAAAACGTTTAAATAAGAAGAAAATAAAAAAAATAAAAATAAAACAGAAAGTAGCGCGGCGAATCGGTACGGGGGAAAAAATAATGGGGGTGAATCTTTCATTAGTAATTGATAGAGAACTAGAGATCGTGTTGGATTTTGTTTTGAAGAAAATAAATCTGTAGACAAGCATATTACCTAATTTGGTGTTCACCTCACATTTGTACCTAATATCGAAAATAATTTTTATTTGTCTACTCTCGTTTTTTTATATATATAATTGTTCACCTCACCTTATCAATAATATGTTAGGATTTCGAACACACACCATTGAGCAATATTGACTGACCACGTGCATTTAAAAACATTGGGGGGAAAAAAATACAAGCACAAGAAAAAGACCTAAATGCATGCGGCATAAGTATTCAGTCATTTATTTCGTACTCAGAATATTTTTTTTCGAATTGAATATTTATATCAGTTTATTTTACCAATTACCATTACCACCTGTTAGAAAACTAAACAAAAATCCATATCAGGTATCCAATTCCTTGTCACGGTGATATTTATGTTATTGTTATAATATATAAATAAAAGTCAATTAATTTGTGATGATACTAACATTGGTGTTGGTGTCGATTTCAGTAATACAGTGTTTTTTTTTTTGCATCGGTTATAGATACATCCATAATGGCTTTATGATAGAAAAAAATATGATTAAAAATAGTAACAATCAAATTAAAATTAATTTTTTCAAAGGATAAAATTAAAATTTTCAAAGGATAAAATGATATTATCTATACTGCTTCTAAAGCACCCATATAAAAGGAGTAAACTTGTCATATAAAAGGAGTAAATTTATCAAATAAAACAGTGTAAACAATTCTTATATCAATTATGGACCATTGATTTGTGTAATTTGATTTGTTCGGTGGTCTAGATCAAGGTTAGACTTTTCTTAAAAAAAAATTAAGTTACTACCAAATTAGCTATTTATTTAAAAGAAAAGACTAAATTATTGATTTTACCATATCTTTATTGCCTAACATGTAACATTTTATATATAACAAAAAAATAGTATCAACATTTTATTTTTTTTATTTGCCCACGTATTGAGAGCATCTTTTACTAGTAAGTAAATAAAGAACGGAATGGCACTTGAGTGATATTTGACATATTTGTCTATTTTTTTTTTCTTAGAACGGAATGGCATTTTATTTTCTAGAGAGGTATGTCAAGTTGCTATGCAGATGGCGAACCATATCCTCTACAGACTTTTTAAGGTTTGCAAAAGGCTGACTTTTGGTTCGGATCACAGTCTGCCCTATGGATAGCAATCATGCGGATGGATAGAAATTACTCATATTTAATGTGACTTCGTCATTTAGGAAAACGGGTTGATAAGAATCATCCCTACAATTTATCATGTTGTCATTCCCTCGATGACACAATTTCTTTTTTTTCATTTTCGAAATGTGATTAATTAAGTAGTAAATACTTTTTTATTTTTTTCGCTCATCCACATCATTCTTATAATTTATCATCCAGAGCGTACTCTCCCATCTCCTTAGCAATGACGGAGCTAGAATTTTTTTGAATAGGGTTCACATACCTTATATTATTAAAAAGAAGACAACTATAGTACTAAAAATATTATAAATATATATATTATTGAAATAAAATTGGGGTCACATTGACACCCCTTTGCTCTATGTAGAACCGTCACTGCTCCTTAGCACCTGTATTTCCATCCCTCTTCCCACCTCATTTTTATCATAACAATATTTTTTTCCGAGGACAATTACTTTCTTTCTAGGACAGTAAAATTTTTTTAGGACAATTATTTTTTTTCTATGACAATTAATACTCTTTCACATGCCAGCTAATATTGTAAACTAGAATAATTAGTATTATTTTCTAGGATAGTTAAGGCTCCGTTTGGATGCGTTGAGAATAAGATAGGAAGAAGGAAGAAGGGAATAAATTTATTGGGAAGGGGTAAATTTATTGGGAAGTGTGTAACTTTTGTGAAGAGTTTGGATGGTTAGAAATAAATTTATTGGTAAAAAGTGGTTATTCCTTATTCCTTATTCCGGGAAGAAGCCATCCAAACGGAGCCTAAGATAGATATAAGGACAGTTGGTATCATAATATAAGATAATTAGTATTATTTGATGAGGCGGTCAAAATATATATGAGGACAATTACTATCATAAAGTAGAGCGACTAGTATTATTTTGTAAGACAGTTAGTATCATAGTATAGGATAATTGATATTATTTTATACGATAGCATGAGATGGGGAAGAAAGAGGCATGAAAGTGTAGGATGAGGATCAGAGACAAAAAAAAAAAAAAGGGTGGTGAACAAAGTATTCCGAAAATGAAATAAATGACGATGAGGAGGATGATCTTAAATAATTCCACGAAAATAAGAATAATAATTGCTACGATAAAATGGTCACATAAAGTTTTTTTGATAGAGAAAATTGTCATATAATTAAGTTGAACTATGAATTGTCATCGAGGGTGAAACAGAGTGGTATTGGACATTAACCAAGTTTGGCAATCAGCGGAGAAAACAAAATTTTCTTCTTCTATTACTTTATGATCACAGATTCACAGTATACGCCTACGAATTTTATAATAATTTATTATGATCATCATCTATAGCGTCACGAATCTGGATTCCCAGTTATATAATAAGTGGGTTTACTATATGTCGACCCTTCTGGAGACGATTTCTTGTGCGCCTTAAAATTCAAGTGCAGAGCATCTAAGCGTCAAAGAAATTTAAAGCATTACTTTTGTTAAGTTGTTTTTGTTATATTCACGTAAAAATTTTCCAATATTTTATTTTTCATTATCACACTGACTTAAATTTTTAATTGTAAATATTTCAAAATTTTAAATATTAAACATCGACGAGGATTCCAATCGATTCATGCACATAAAAGATATATACAATTTCTGAGTTCTTATTTTCTTTTTTAATAAAGAAGAAGATTTTTGTCATTCGGTTATTTTTCGAATTGAAGATGCACGTGGTGCTTGAATTCTTAATTGACCTCTTTGACATCACTCAATTTTCTGAGCCATATATGAGGCCACATGTCATTTTCTAAGTTTAGTGATTAAAAATGAACGGCAAAAATAATTATAATGGAAATGGTGTGTGTATAGATTTTGATAAATTTTTTTTTACCTAAATAGCTTGAAAAGTGCCAAATTGTAATGTACATAGCTTGGAAAGTATAAATTGTTACGTAAATATATTATATATGGGTGCGTTTGGATCGTTGGAAGAAAGAAAAAGAAGAAGGAAGAAAAAGAAAAAAAATTATAAACAATCCAAACTCTTCACAAAGTTACACACTTCCTAATACTTCTTCCCACTTCTTCCCTTCTTCCCACACCTATCCAAACGGAGCCTATATAGTTTGTGAAGAAAACAAACTGTCCGAAATCATTATGAAAACTTCATTCTTGATGTAGAGGTCATAGCAGCATTAAAATTAGAAAAAATAACATTTAAGAATACATAGGAGATGTATAGCAATGCATCTTAAGTGAGAGGTCACAGGTTCGAAATCCGGCTTGGGGTCTTTATAGACATTTAATTTAAAAAAAACTAAGTTGAGAGGCTTGATCTCCAATTTATCTTCAAAAAAAACATAGGAGATGTATGTTGAGAGTTTTTGAAACAAAAAATGGAGAAACTTTAAGGACGTCAAAAGAATGGTAATTTTGTTGTTCAAAATTATCCTAATTTCAAAATCAGATTACACTATAGTTCTAAAAGTATTTCTTGTTTCTTATTTTGGTCTTCAAAATTTTGACAACGTAATTTTAGTTCATAAATTTTTCGTTCTATAGTTATCATTTATCAAAAGGTTATACGAAAGTTTGCGTCCTTTTAATGCGCATACTGCATAGTGAGGATATATTAATATTTTTATACTAATTTATGATAATATATATTCCAAATTGCATAAATAAATAAAAGCAAAACGTGATACTAACCCAACTAAACGAAATAATCTATGCTGGGGCGAATGAACCTCGGAGGAATTTTATGGACCAAAGCGGAGATTCATAGTAAAATCCAACTTAAAATACATGAAAATTTCCAAATAGAAACAGGGATTTTGAGTCCCTTCCAAGTTCCAAAGTCAAAACTTCTCTAGTTCCTGATTCCCTAATTATCCTGTTTTAGAGGGTATGCGACTTCTCGGAGGCTTTCCTTTTATCTATTTTTAAATGTACATAACGTATGGTATATATTTTTTGGAATATTTGGAGGCCTCACGCAAAACTATTAAGCTAAAGAGAGGGAAACAAAATTATTAGCAACGTGAAAACATTCTATTTCAATATTCAACATTCCATTCTACAGTGAGTAGAGAGAAAGCAAATGCATAGGATGCAACTAAAATATATTAAACTTATGACTGTATATTTTTGTTATTTCCGGCCTCTGGGGGCAATATTTTTAAATACTTCTTATGTAAAGAGTTGGAAATGCGAATAAGTATTTCGTCATCTCTATTGACAACTTCGGTTTAGAGTGCAGATAAAATAATTATAATAATAAATAATATACAAACAAGAGAGAAATATAGAGCCACCAATTTCATGCATGTGAGCTCGTGAATTCTTTAAGGTTCTGTTTGGATCGTATGAGATTAAGGATAGGATTAGCTATTCAGGATTAAGATTTTTAATCCTAAATTCTTAAGAATAAGCTTAATCTCAGATTAAGACTTTTTGTTTGGCTGAGGAAAGAATAAATAATGAGCTTTTCTTTCTAATCTCAACTCTTATTCTAACAAAATGTCGGATTAACTAATCTTAGTCTGATTAAGAATAAGCTCTTAATCCTGGACTGTTTGGATGGTTTCTTAGTCCCGAATAGCTATTTAGTCTAGAATAACCCTTATTCCTAACTATCCAAACAGGGCCTAAAGATCACACATGATTAAACTTTTTTAAAAAAAAACTTCTTGACATTTAATAGTAGTGTCTTTTAAATGATTTAATCGTTTTAATTACCGTTGAGTCATTGTTTTGTCGGTAGAATGTCCTTTAAATTAAGCTTTAGAAAATCTTAACGTTCTTTGAGACCTTGCGTATGAAATATTCCGGCATAGGAGCTGCGTAACGAGAGAACACACGAAATTTGCGAATTACAAACTTTATTTTAAAAATCAGCTGTTTATCATTTCTGAATTATCTAATCAAAATTTCTCATTAGATATTACCACATTTCATGGCTGCTAATTAATAAGGTCGTTATCAAGTAAAGCTTTGTTGATATCAGCTTTGGTTTTAAAAAATATAATTTCCTCTTGCGCCTTATTATATATGATTTTGTCTTTATTTTTGTCTTCCCCAATCGCCACGTACCCATCAAGCAAAGTTTGAAATAATGTCCAATTAAAATATTATTATCACCCTAAATGAGAATACTATAATACCTCGTTGACAATATTTTTTTTGCTTTATCATGACAGATACAGCTCTACGTTATGGCTCTAACTAATAAATACATAGTTTGGCTAGGTGTACTAGAAAAACTAAAATTGTAATTTGATTTGCGTTATCATTTTTTTTGTCGTAGAGTAACCTTGCAATTTCATTCTCTCTCTTTTTTTTTTCCCGGCTAACTTCAATTTATTACCATCACTAACTCAAAATCTGAACAGTGCTTCGATCGCTAGCTTGAATTAGTACTATTTCTTGTCAATTCAGAGATAGCCAAAAATGTCATGCATTCTCCTCTTATATTTTTATCAAACATGGATCATGGCATCATGCTCATCAAAAAGCCCTAACATACAACTAAACTGTCATAAAAAAAAAAAAACTCGAAACAACGTGTTAAAAAGTTAGGGAGCTATTGACAGTGATTAACTTCACAATTTTCAAAATAATTTTGAAAATCAATAAAAATTCAAAACGTAGCCTTACAAACTTTGTTTATCAAGTTTCATGTAGCTTAAATGTCATTTGGTCTTCAATCAAAATTTATTAAATATTGAATGCGAAATTGGCATAATATTTTTTTCCCCATATGCATGATATATAGAGTGAATAACTCATGTTATAAATATCAATTTTTTACATCAAAAAAATTTTATTATAAAAAAATCCCCCATAGTTTCTCAAAATTCAGTCTTTTGTTTTCCCCCACAAACTATATCAACGGAAAGTTTTCTAATTCTCCTTTGGTAAGCATGAGAAATAGACCGTTGCTTGTCAAAAATTCTATGCACTGATTGTTTCCATGGATTATAGCATCATACAGTTGTATTAGATACAAGACCGTCTCCTGGGAACATTCTACTTGAAAACAATTCAAAGAAGCTTTTTTTTTTATTGAATTTGAGTCAATTTTGAGTTACCTATTTTTAAAAATTTAATTATCAGTCCGACCTCTCTAGAATCATATTGGAACTTGGAAGTACGGTTTCCGCAAGTAAATGAAGAGTGTTGAATTATATATAGTACATTAATGTTAAAAATATACAAGAATAAAAAAAATTATGTTAGGAATACCAGATATTAAATATTAATAACGGAATATGCTTGCCAAGAATTGGTCAAAACATGAACCTCGGTTTATTCGTTTTTAGCATGAACTTGTGAGATAGAACATTCCTAGCTAGACAAAGACCCCGTGTGTTGAAATTTTAGAATGTTCCCTTTTCCCAATCCAATCAGAAATTTGAGTGGAACGGAAATTTAAGATTGATTTTATAATAACTCAACGACCATCACCGCTTTCCCCAGTCTTAAATTTATGACCAAAAGCAACAGCTGCATGCAAATTTTATTTTCATTTTTAAAAGAAAGAATTGTCATATTGTGGTTGCATTTTAGATCGCGAATATATAGAAACGTCGTCATTATATATAAAAAAAAATTGATAATGACAAATTTCTTTGCTAAAGAATTTGAGGATATACTGGAAGCATACGACATTTGAATATTTCAGTTTACACGATCATAAGAACAGTAGTAGTAATTCCATAACCTTATTTTCATGTATTACTTAGATCTTTTATTCCCACGTAATGACCTAACCTTGCTTTCCCCCAACGAAGCATATGCCTATTGTCAATTTCTTAGGAAGGAAACATGGTGGGGGTGGCGCATTGGATTGCATGATATCAAGCATTACTGCCTTAGGGTGTGTTTTGATCGTTGGAAGAAAGAAGAAGAAGAAGGAAGAAGAAGAAAAAAAAAATTATAAACAATTCAAACTCTTCACAAAGTTACACACTTTCCAATACTTCTTCTTACTTCTTCCCTTCTTCCCACACCTATCCAAACGCACCCTTAGAGAGAGAGAGAGAGAGAGGGGGGGGATCAAGGTGTCTTTTTTTTTTTAAATAAATTGGAGGTCTAAGCCATCCAACTTATTTTTAAATTAAATGTCTATGAAAGACCTCCAGCCGAATTTCGAACCTGCGACTTTTTACTTAAGGAGTCAAGGTACATTACTCTTTGCCATTATGACCAAGAGCTGGTTCTGGGGAATCATGGTGTCTTTGAATTGAAAACGGACGTGTTAAGTTACTTTAAGAGTTGTTTGAATAGATAAATCGTAATTGACTGACTTTAAGTCAACGCGTGTCACAAATATTATTTAGCATAATTTTTTCGAAAGCTCATGGAGGAATTTAAATAAACATCTAAAAGAAATAGATGACGATTTTGAAGTATCAAGTTTATTTTTTTTTTATATAAAATTGATCTTGTAACTTAAAATTAAGAACTTAGAGAGGACCAAACTACTAATTTGTAAACAACAACATCAATTTCAAACACTTTGACAAAAAGTTAATTCCTCAAAAGACCGAAAACCAACAAATTTTACTTGTCAAAACAAAAGCATGTATATAAAAATTTAACGTTCTTTCACTTAATCTCTTAAATAAAAAAAAAAACTCTGTCTCGGTACCGTGTGTCTCTATCTTTCTTGAAATTTAAACTTATCTCGAAACAAAATTTCCAACTATACATGTGCCCATTGTGCTAGGGCTGCATAATTTCTAAAACGACCATGAAAACAGTTGATTTCGTTAACTGTTTCATTTTAAAAACGAAATTGACTACTCATTTGCGTTAATCGTTTTGTCTACGAAAATACACATGGACGAAACTTTTTCATGCTTCGTTAACCGTTTCGTTTTTGAAACGCAACAAAAAACTTTTAACCGTTTCGTTTCGTTTCGTTTCGAACGAAACGAAATGAAAGAACGGTCGAAATGATGACCGTTTTCACCATTACATTGTGCCATGGGAAGAAATAACAGGAGCTTATATTCTGGACCGAATTAGGCCTATTCTAACATTTATCTTAATCTAATAAGTATATTTAATTTAATTTTATTTAATTCCATTTTTTTTTCGCCTGCAATTGAAATTCTTGCATTCAAAATTATAAAAATGCATAGTCGTTATTTTGTCTTTCGAAGTCATATATAGAAAAGTAGTTAAGACATCATTTTTGGGCCACTCTCTCGATCTGAACCCCGGGTGTAAATTTATGAGGGAAATTTAATCCCCGCAAAGCGCAAAGTCATATTTCATTTTCTCTGAAATAAATATTAATCTGCTCGCCCAACTTTAAACACAAAAATTATTAATTGAATTGTGGATTGACAGTCTCCACTGACAGAGCGTTGTCCTTGATCAATAATTAATAGACTTAAAATTAGTTGCCGAGCCTCCGAATATTTCGATATATCTTATTGTTATTACATTTTTTCTAATTAATAATTTAAACCAATTTATACATAAAATACGAGTCTTTTGTATTTATAGATCCTCATAAATGTATAATCTTATGAATTTATTTATGGAAATTTAGGAGCATATAAATATAAGAGGAGAGTTCTAGCTAGTGCCACCATTTTACGGTGTCACAACTCTCTTTTTTACTAATATTTTTAATTTCAAAATTTCGAACGACGAATCTAAATAGTTGATCTTGTTTAATTTAACAAGTAATGTATTTTCATATAAATTTTGTGAAATTTGAAGTTCATTGATACTCTTGATCAGTATCAAATGAAATCCAAATTTTATAAATTTTTATATGGAAATGCATTGCTAGTTATCATTTGAAGTTTTAGACTTAAAAATATTAATAAAAAGAAAGAGTAAGGCATTTGACGGCGCCATAAAATGGTAACACTAGAAGTCTAGATCCTCCTCATAAAATAAATAGATTAACTTATTTATAACAAATTACTTCAAGGTTGTTCAAATTTTGACTTCTTGATTTTTGCTATAAAAATTCAAAATATCATAGAATATTTTTTAAATGCATTTTTATTTAAAAATAAAATTTTAATTTATTATTTAAAATTTAAAAAATAACTAAAGTATAAGTGTAACAACTCGTACCTCTAAAAAAATTGTGGCATCAAGAAGCATTTGATCTAAGAAATTACAATATTCAGAGGTTTATAATGTAACTTGCCATATTAATTACATGATCACAGTATAAGTAAAGTCAAATATTCTTCAATGGAAAATATGACAGCGCCATTTCTGTGGATGTCATCGACTACATCATTTCCCCGGTTTTTTGGTTTTCTATATAGTATATACAAATGATGCAACCATTTCATGCTTCCCGTTGCGATTTTTCTTTTTTCTTTTTTATATTACAAGTTCCTGACGTGATGGTCCCAATATTATTTCAAGCTAATTCCGTAAATGTCGGAAGAATATGAATCATGTATATCATCGACTCACAATTTTAAGAATAACACTTAAGAAAATATATAACAGAGAATCCAAACTCCAATATATAGAATAAACGAATAACAGAAGAAGTAGAGAATATTCGTCGGAATCACATAGACGGGGTATTTTCAAGAGACCTTTTTTAAGTTGTGTTTTCTTAATGTTTGCTTTTCTTTTTCGAGTGAATGGATGTTGTCCTTTCAAACACGTGAGCACTTGCTAAAGAGAGGCACGTAGACCGTAGGAAAAACTTCAAAAAACGAAAGAGGGTTTTCCAAACAGCTGTTATAGCTGTCATTACTAAATAACTATCGCTGTCCTCGTTTACAAATGTTCAGTTTAGTTAAATGTGTCAGAGTCGCGTCAGAGTCAAAGTCGCGCGTGGGTTAAGTGGTGTGTTAGGAAGCAGGGGTAGAGTCGAAAAAAAATTGATTTGAACCGGATCGGTTTATGACCCCTTCTAATTTTTTTACGTGTTTTTTTGTCCTGTTAGTGACCCCTTCGCTTGGTTTTTTTATAATAGCTATATTTCGTATTATAATTAACTGAACATTTATATTTAAGTAACTGAACATTTGTACTTATTAAATTGAACATTCGTACTTACTAAACTAAACATTTATACTAAATAAAATAAACATGTTTGCTCATAATATTTATATTTTCTGTTGCAACTAACTGAACATTTATACTCAATTAACAAAACATCTGTATTTACCCAACTGAACATTCATACTTACTAAACTAAACATTTATACTTAATAAAATAAATATTTTTGCTCATAACATCTATAATTTTTTGTTATAACTAATTGAACATTTATACTTAAATAACATAATCTTACTTATTAAATTGAATATTTAGATACGGTGAAAGTACGTTAGATGATGGACCTTCGCTGAGGCGTTGTACAGAGTGATGTTGCGGATGGTAATTAGTGCAACGACACTACTCAATTTGACAATTTCCGTTTCCAAAAGGGGGAAAAAAAAGAAAGAAAAGCTTCCTGCTCCTAGCAACCAAGGGCCGGCTTTAGAAGAGACAGCCCAAATTCAGTCATCCATCTCTTGAAGGCCCTTAAAAATAATAGATATTTTTTTATCTTGTAAAATAAGGGCCTGGTTAAAGAATTCAATTGCGTTTTATTTACTTTTATGCAAAGGCTGATTTCTGTAGCTTTAAGCATCAGACGAGGGGTTAGTTTCTCACGAATTATAAGTGCCATCACGATTTATGCAATCGCTGCCATCGCTAACCTTAATTTCCCTCCCGCGCATTTCCCTTCTCTTCAGGTGCGCTCTCCTCCCCTTCTCTCTGGTGCCCGCTCTCCTCTTTTTCGCCAATAAAGTGACGCGCTCTCCTCCCCTCTGATCCTCTCTCTTACTCCCGACGCTCCTTTTCTGCATTCTTTAGACCTCGCCTTCCTTTTTCGTCTCCCTTGAACCTCGCCTCACAGCAAAACAAATTGAACACATAAAAGTAACAAATTGAACGCATAAATGAACAAAGTGAACATATACACCAACAAAGTGAGACATATAAAATAAACACAGAAGTCTGACGAGCAGCAAAACAAATTGAACACACAAAAGTAACAAATTGAACATATGAATGAACAAAATGAACATATACACCAACAAAGTGAAAACATAAAAAATAAACACTCACGTACAGTAAAACAAATTGAACATTAAAAGTAACAAAGTGAACATATGAAAGAACAAAGTGAACATATGCATTAACAAAGTGAGACAAAAAATAAACACTGACACACAGTAAAACAAATTGAACACACAAAAGTAACAAATTGAACATATGAATGAACAAAGTGAATATATACACCAACAAAGTGAGACATAAAAAATAAACACTGACGCACAATAAAACAAATTGAACATTAAAAGTAACAAAGTGAACATATGAAAGAACAAAGTGAACATATGCACCAACAAAGTGAAACAAAAAATAAACACTGACACACAATAAAATAAATTGAACACATAAAAGTAACAAAGTGAACATATGAATCAACAAAGTGAACATATACACCAATAAAATGAGACATAAAAAATAAATATTGACGCACAGTAAAACAAATTGAACACTTAAAAGTACCAAACTGAACATATGAATGAACAAAGTGAGACGTATAAAATCAACACAAAAGTCTAATGCACAGCAAAACAAAATGAACACTTAAAATAACAAATTGCACAGATACAATAAACAAAGTGAACAAAATATGACGCACAGAAGAAAGAGAGGGGTAAGGGAGAGATGCACAGAAAGAAGGGATAAAGACGGAAGAGTGCGTAGAAAGGAGAGGGAGCGTACCCGGGTGAGGAGAGGGAAGCACTTCGCTAGGTGAGGAGAGGGGAGCGTTTCGCTGGGTGAGGAGATAGCTTGAGAGGGAGGGGCGCGACGAGGGGTCCATCGGTCAGAAGGCGCTGGCTTGCAATGGTAAAATGAGCGATGGTAATAATCAATTTCGTTATTTTCTTGTTCATTGCAAGTGCCTTACAAACACTTAATTAAGTTGTGTTTGGTTTGCCTCATCGAATGAGGAATAAATCTTATTTGTTTTCTTGTTCTAAGAAAATGCTCGAACACGAAATAGGGATCAAATAAGCTCTTATTCGAACCAAACCAAACACATTAATGTATACTCTTGTTTGTATGGCCTATTAAAAATTTAAAACCCCAGTCCATCTAGATGTATGCGAATTGATTTATGATTTGCACATTAAAGTTTACGGAAATTATCTTAAAAAAAAAAGTTTACGGAAATTCATACATATGAAACAAAACAAATTCAAATTCCGATTCATGATCATATTGTATAACTGATTTACAACAAAATAAAATCAGTACTGCGTTGCTCATGATTGTACTGTATAATTTACTTTTGTTGTTTTTAAATAATTGTAACATCATTTCAAGTTATAAAATTACAAAACAGACATAAACAGTGTAATTATTTTATAATATAAAACAAGGTAAAGTCAAATCTCCGACAATTTAATTTAGAACTAAGGTTTTTATTGTATTATAAATTTATAATCGACAAAGGACCAAATTCTACGTCAATATCAATATCATAGCCTAGATCCTAACATTTTTGGTATGGTCCGTATGGACCAGGGCCAACGTGTCAGATGGATAAATGATCAAAATGGTAAAAAGTGTTTTTTACCAATGTAATCCGAAGACCAGAACCACAACTTCAAAGTCTTCAATATTCTAGTATTCTTAGGACCGAATAGCAAAGTAACCCTCATCCGAATATTTCAATATGCACATTGAGCATATTCCAAACCGGAAACTATACCGCGGTTTTACTTTTTTTTTTCTCTTAAAATTTGTGCTCCGAGTTTGACAAGAGCAAAACATAGCCTCAAAAGTCCAAGACACAAGCTAAAGACAAAAACACAAGTTACACAACGTACCATACGTGATACGTCCATACCCATTTTTCATCATTGGACCATTTTACCCCTTCATTAATCGCGATAATACGGAGTAACAGAGGAATGCTATTTTATTCATCCCACAAATTATTTTGAATCCAATTTCTTCTTCTTCTTGGCAACAGTATTGTTAGAAGTTCCCTATTTTAAGACGTACAATTTATATAGGGTGAATTAGATTTATGCCACTGGGAAAATTTGAAATTAGTAAAATGCCATCACTAAATGACAAATTAGTTTTATGCCATTATAGAATAGATAAAATTAGTTTTATGCCATTGGTCAATTGATATGACAATTTTACCCTTTTTAAATATGCCACTACAAAAATTTTAAATTAGAAAAATACCATCATTAAATAAAAATTAGTTTTATGCCATTATAAATTAACAAAAATGAATTTTACGCCATTGTAAAGAAAAAAAAGTATAAAAATAAAACTTATGCCACTTGTGCATTACAATATATAGTGGCAAAATAAAAAAAAAAACTTTGTATTATTAAGAACAAATTAATGCGGTCAAATTAAATTTCACCCATTAATAATGTAATTTTGTTATTTTTATTTGAAATAAATAAAGTTTTATAATGGAATGGTTCGGCTAGAAGACCAATGATTAATTAATTATATTATTAGAGAATACGAACCTAAAGCATATTTTGATTATTCTCATTTCGAATTCTTTGGCGGCTCGTCTATGGTACATCTACTATGCTATATATATATTTTTTCTTTTGTGTGCTACTCGATAAAACTCCAACTCACGTTTGTCTAGTGCTAATAAAACCCCAAATCACCAACTGCTAAAGGCTCTCGCGTAACTCACGATGCGGGAAAACAAGTTGGAAATTAAACCTAAATATTGGGAATTAGAAAACTTTCACGATACGGGAAAACAAGTTGGAAATTAAACTTAAATTAAACCTAAGTATTTAACATATCCATGATGGTTTTATCTTCAAAAAAAAATATATATATCCATGATGGTTTATGGACGAAAGCCAGCAGAGGCAGCAGGGTAATTTGGGAATTTTTACAAATAATGAGAGATGTGGGGATGCTATTTTTAGAATTTAATCTTTTTTAGAAAAAAATAATGGCAAATATCTAATTTTAACAATTTGATGATGGCATAAATCTAATTAACAATTTAACAATGGCATATTTCAAATTGGCTATTTTTTATGATGGCATAAATCTAATTATCTCATTTATATATAAATAAAATAAGCAAGTTAAAATTTTTTAAATTGTAAAAAAAAGAAGTAAACTCAAATCAGTTACTATTAACAAATAGACCCGTCAGCCGCGATTATATCTCAATTTTTAAAGTTTTAATGGTTAATTCAAACCGTTCAATGTGTTTCTATACTTAAATCTCATTGGAGATCAAATTTTATATTTTTTCTGAATTTTTTACTATTTTTTTTAGATTTAAAAAAATCATTGTTTTTGGAGGGTCCAAAATTGTTTAAATTAAGAATTTTGTAACCACAAAAATAAATGCTAAAAATTTTTAGAAAAAATGTAAAATTTGGTCTTTAATGAAATTTAAATACGGGGAACGTATTAAATGGTTCAGATTGATCGTTAGAACCTCGAAAGTTGAGATATAATTACGATTGACAGGCTCATCTGTTAGTCGTAGCTGATTTTTTGTCTCCCTTAAAAAAAAAATGGTGCTAAAAAATAACATGGTGGCGCACACTATTTCTAGGCACGTCTGGAACGACAGCATACCTCAAGTTTTTACTAGTAATAGAATTAGAAACTTTTTCAAGTAATATTTGTTTCCCCTTGGTGTTATTTTAAATTTCCATTTATATGAGACAACAAATGAAGCCAATAAAGGCTTGCATTTTAAAATTTGAATTTACTTTTCGAAGATGACATATAATTGTAGAGGCTATAACGAACGGAATTGCTTAGGACCATCCTTCAGATTCTATCATTCCCATCATCCTCACGCGTACGTAACTAACTCGCGTACGTAACTAACTCGCGTACGTAACTAACTCCTCCCTCACGCATACACTCTCTCGCCTTTCCCTCCTCTGTATCCGCCCCTGTCCCCTCCTCCCTCCCACGTACACTGTCTCCCTCCCTCCTCCTCCCTCCTACATACGTCGTCCCCCCTCCCCCTCCTCCCCTCCTCCCTCCCATGTACACCGTCCCCCCCCACCCTTCTCCTCTTTCTCTACACACTTCATAACTGTTGAAGTTAATATATTTAAATGTTGAAGGCAATATCGTAATTGTTGAAGTTAATATATGTACTGTTGAAGTTATATATGTAATTGTTAAAGTTAATATGTTATATATGTAACTGTTGAAGTTAATATATATAACTGTTGAAGTTATATGTGTAACTGTTGAAGTTATATATGTAGTTGTTGAACTTATATATGTGACTATTGAAGTTAATATGTTATATATGTAACTGTTGAAGTTAATATATATAACTGTTGCAGTTATATATGTAACTGTTGAAGTTATATATGTATCTGTTGAAATTATATATGTGACTATTGAAGTTAATATGTTATATATGTAACTGTTGAATTTAATATATATAACTGTTGAAGTTAATATATATAATTGTTGAACTTGGCATATTTAAATGTTGAATGTAATATTTGAAGTGGGCATATTTAAATTATTGAAGTTGGCATATATATTAGCTTCAACAGTTATATATATTAACTTCAACAGTTATATATATTAACTTCAACAATTATAATCAATATATAGTGTCAATATATAGTGTCTGTGAGAGAGGGGAGGGGGAGGGGGAGCACACGCGGAAGGAATGAGAGGGGGACGAGCGTACGTAGCAGGGAAAGAAACAGAGTGATTTCCAGAAATAGAAAACGCGTAGAGCCAAAAATAGAAAAACGCGTGGGGATGATGGGGATGATGAATATCGGGGATGATCCTTATCACCCCCGTATAACGAAGTGTTTGAGAATCAATTCATTTATTGATAAATTTTTAAGTCTTGACTTGTGAAGTTTATTTGATTTATTCAATTAAAAATTCAAGCTCAAAATTTATGTAGCTACAAAGTAGTCAGCACATAACATTCTGATCGCGCGTTTAGAGATGTGGAAGGATCCGCATTGAACAAACCAGTTTTACTCACGAATATCAGGACTCATGTCTAAGTAAATCAGCAAGCTAGATTTGAATATTTAATAATGCATATGTGATTTACATAAAAGAATATTATCAGTAGATAAAGATTTCAAAATGCGATTGTCGACATTACATACGTGCGATTAGACTTATCCGAAGCAATATAATTTATGGATAGTGTATGCAGATGTACTGTTTGAAAAAAAATTCAAAACTTGCGGTCCTTGTAACTAAATATCACATTGGCTCCGTTTGGATGGCTTCTTTCCGGAAAAAAGAATAAGGAATAACCACTTTTTACCGATAAATTTATTTCTAACCATTCAAACTCTTCACAAAAGTTACACACTTTCCAATAAATTTACCCCTTCTCAATAAATTTTTTCTCTTCTTCCTTCTTCCTATCTTATTCTCAACGCATCCAAACGAAGCCATTGAGAATCTTATTTGGGTTCCTCATCCTAGATATATTGTATCTTTACAAAATGAATCTTTTCTATTTTGATTAAGTCGGGATTGAATCAAAATCCGATTTGGATTGCAACCGAACGATCAATTAAAAATAGTAACACTTTCAGCGAGAATTACGGGCAGGGTTGATCGGGTCATATCCGTATTTTAAATTGGGTAACCTTTCCTTTTTCGTATCATATTCATATCCTATCCGTAAATCAAACCGAGATCACAACTGCTAGTCTCCTACACCGGAACTAATCACTTGCAACTGGGTCCCACTTCAATCTTCTCATTCAAATTACTATTATGCCCTCGTACGAACAAATCGGAAAACAACCCGACATCGATTAACTCCCCGAGGGCAGTTTAGTAATAATGTTTTAAAATAGTTTAGAAGGAAGGGTTGGTGTTTGTTTGTTGTTACCTTCTCACAAGTCACAAGTCACAACTTCCTCTCTCTCTCTCTCTCTCTCTCTGCAAGAAATATTCACATTCACTCGTGCCTTCACAAAACAGAAATCCCCCCAAATTATGATCCCTTTTTCCCCCAATTCCTCCTAAATTTGATTAACTTGTTGTCTCTATTTTCCCAATTGAATCTCAATCGCGCGAGTCGACTTCAATCGAGCTCCGTAGCTCGAAGATCTCCAAGTTCCGGATCAGTTCGCAAATCCCCATGCAGATTTGCTTGATTCGATCTGAATCCCAATCAATTGTAGCAATCAGAAGAGGCTTCTCGCGAATTTGGGTGCTTTGTTGTTGGATTGGAGTTAGAGGGGGCGTCGATTAGGGTTAGGGTTCTTAGTTATTCCCTTTCGTCAGAGTTGATCGTGTTGATATGAAGATCGTTGAATTAGGGGAAGACGGTAGCGAAATCGAATCGAGTGGTAAAGAAATGGTACCAGTAAGAGCAAAGAAAGTATTAGTGTTGGCTGGGGCTAGGCTTTTGTTTTACCCTACTTTATTCTACAATGTGGTCAGAAATAAGATGCAAGCTGAGTTTAGATGGTGGGATGAAGTTGATCAGGTAAACTTCGTTTTGTCAATTTAAAGTTTAATTTATCACTTTCCGATTTGTTTTCTTAATTCTACTGGTATCACAATGACATTTAAGTTCATTGGAAAATTAGTTTGGTTTTGAGTAAGCCTTAGTAGTAGGTAGCACCGAATTATTTGGAATTATGGGCAGACATATTTTCAAAATTGAACAATTTCTCCGAATTAGCTAATTAGCTCTTCCAAGTTTATGTCAGAACTAGTGTCTAGTGGCACTAGTTTCAATTGTGTAATCATGGCCCTTTTTCTTACTTTTCATATATTCTTAAATATTTCCAATTCGGAACATGTTTGACATACCTTTATATCGATCCTCATTTTTGCTGGCTGATATTGATATGCATATATTTATATTGTTTATTATTTAACCGGTTGTTTCTTCTTTCCAGTATATTTTGCTTGGGGCTGTTCCATTTCCAAGTGACGTGCCACGGCTGAGAATGTTAGGAGTACGTGGTGTTGTAACCCTAAACGAGCCTTATGAGACTTTAGTGCCTTCTGAATTGTACCAGGCAAGCTATCCCCCCCCCCCCCCCCCCCCCCCCCCCTTTTATTGATTATTTGCTGTGCCTTTAGTCCTTTACTGATACATTTAACATGCATTTGTTGTAAATAAGCATACTCAAGCAAGATGTAAACAGACAGGCTAAACATATTCTAAGAATTCTAGTGAATACAGAAATGAAAACTAATTTACTTGGTTGGTACATATAATCATTGAAGTCCTTTTTTACAGTAATTTCGACTAACTTTATTTTGAAACTGCTTTTGTTGCTTTAGGCTAACGAAATGGAGCACCTAGTCCTTCCCACAAGAGATTACCTATTTGCACCTTCACTTGGAAACATTTGCCGTGCGGTTGACTTCATTTATAGTAAGTACATATACTATGCAAAGTCAACTCTTCATCTAATATTACACATGATCCATTGTTAATCAGATGCTGATATTTTAATTCCTTCACTTGTCTTTCAGGGAATGCAATTACTGGGAAAAAGACTTATGTGCATTGCAAGGCGGGGAGGGGGCGCAGCACCACTGTTGTATTGTGCTACTTGGTAAAGTGCTAATGTTTAAGGGATGTAGTGAAACTTAATATAATAATATATCTGCAGAATATGATGGCTATTATCTACCTTTTGAACTAGTTCTATGATTGGAAATTGTGAATTTGAATATGAGAGAATAAGGGAAAGACGAAAAAGAAAAAGATAAAGGAAGACAATGAAATTTCAATTCTAATTTTAGTTTTTCTGGTGATAAAGAGATTTGTATGTTTTAACCTGAGTTATATTATGCTGAAAATATTTCAGGTAAAGTATAAGAACATGACACCAGAAGAAGCATTTGAGCACGTCAGATCAATAAGACCCCGTGTACTATTGGCTCGGTCGCAGTGGAAGGTGCTTAATAACTAACCTTTTTGAAATTTAATAGAAATTGTTGGTAATATGCACCATATGTAAATAAAATGCCTTCTTTCTGTAAATCGAGGTTAATATATTTACTTGTCAAATAGCCAATTATTAGCAACTGAATTAGGCAACTACTTGGTTATAGTGGACTGAAAGATCATTGTATAATAGTTTATCATGTATTTGGTTAATATATTTACTTGTCATGTATTTGGTTAATATATTTGGTTAATATATTTACTTGGTTATGTAAATAAAATGCCTTCTTTCTGTAAATCGAGGTTAATATATTTACTTGTCAAATAGCCAATTATTAGCAACTGAATTAGGCAACTACTTGGTTATAGTGGACTGAAAGATCATTGTATAATAGTTTATCATGTATTTGTAATGAAACTTTCATTGCTTAACCCAGAATAAACTATGATGATGCTAAGCAAAATTTTATATTGAGTTACAAAACAATTGTTTCTACTTAATGAATTTTTCCTGTTTCTCTTTATATCTAGGCGGTACAAGATTTTAGCAGACAAATTAAACTTCCGTCTCAAGCTGTTGATTTCTTTTCTGACGACGCTGTATTGGTAACGAAAGAAGATCTCGAGGGCTATTGTGCAGCTAGTGGAAGTTCATATGAAGACCTGTCTATAATTTCTAGTTCTGACAAGGTCAGCCATATAAGAAGACCAATCATAGCTATGCTGGCATGTCTCTTCACCTCCTTCCGGGTCTCTGGTACAGGATCCCACCTTGTTAGAGACCCACTGCCTGAAGTACCAGCATGCTAAATGAAACTACTATGTTAGTTGTTTCTACCTATATATTCTCTAGTAATTTCAAATTTCAATAATTATAATATATTCCCTCCGGAAATGGATATTGCTTTTGGCTCGGGGGTGCTCATAGTCGAGCTTGTTTATGTATGTAGTGGTGGCATGGAGTGAAAATAAGCGTGTTTGACATCTTCCATGCAAGTATAGATATTTGGAGTTATTTCTTCTAATGCGTATTTAATTACTTTGGAGGGTGAATGGAATGGATAAAGTTCCTTTCTTCATTGTAATTTTATTTTTATTACATCATGTTAGAAACTGTAACCCCTTAGTGGCCTCCAAAATCTCATAGTGCTGTCATACATAATGGGTTGTATGCACTTTGGGACTCTGGAAGCTATTCAGCATTTGTGGAGCTAGAAAGGTATTAATGCAAAATTCCTTTCTGTTATGCTGGTGCGGCTCTTGTAGATAAAGTGAGAATAAAGCTTGGATGTAAGCTCGAATGTTATTTTGTACATATACAGTCCGATTTTAGGCTTGTAGCCGTGACTTTTTCCTTTCGCTTCCGTTTAATGTTATTTTTATTTTCGGTTCCAAATGCCTCTTAGCATTTTTTTTGTTCTATTTATCGAATAAATTTTTTTTAACAAGAAATAAGAAGCTTTTGTTTTACAGAAGGATATAGTTAGCCGTTCAAAAGAAAATTAGTTTATAGTAACTCACGTATTTAGCTTAAAATGTTTCGTCAGTTATTTTTATTTGTGGGATAGGTTATTTTGATAACAAAATTATACAACAGTCTTAACAACCAACACAACACTTTATTGAATATATAAAATTAGAATAGCATTAAAGGTATCTTTCTATAATGATGTTTGAAACCTTTAATAGTATTAAGCGTTGCGTTGGGCGGAAATAAATGCCAATGATTACTTATCAAGATCAAGTTTGATACCATGTCAAAAAAAAAGATCAAGTTTGATAACTTGCCAATTATACATGATTAACACCATGTCCCTGCAAAAATGATTGCAGCAGATGCGGCTTAATCGACACGTGAATCGTACATTCAAGACGAGATAATGTAGGCCATATGGAAAATTTATCTCTAAAACATTAAAGGTGTTTCTTTTAAAGCGTTGGATTTCTGATCGGATAATTCCCTTACATCGTATAAGATATATTTTTTTTTTTTACTTCTTCTCATTTTCTTGCTTTTGATATTTTGTAAACAACCCAATTGAAATTCAGTCCTGAAGTGGACGTTGATGTGATTGGACACTATACTAATTATGAACAGCAAGTACCATATCTAAATAGAAATGAATAACAAATGAGCAAGAAAAAAAAATGTAAATATTATTCTATATTGCATATTCTGCGGGCCCGTTTGAATCGCTTAGGAATAAGAGGAATAGCTTCTTCCTAGACGGAATTTATTCCTAACCATCCAAACTCTTCACAAAGTTACACATTTTCCAATATATTCCACTTAGAAATAGCCTTAGGCTCCGTTTGGATGAGGTGTGAGAATAAGAGAATAAATTTATTATAAACAATCCAAACTCTTTACAAAGTTACACACTTCCCAATACTTCTTCTCACTTCTTCCCTTATAATTACTGTCGCCGATAGATCAACGAGACAATTTTGGTTTGCTAAAAAGATGACCATAATGCAAATTAGGATCTTAAACAATTGGGTTTCGTAAAAAGCATTTGCGTAGTGCAAGATTTGACAAATTGTACCGTCTTTGTCACGCTTTACTCGTCAATTGCGTACACATGTATTGCATATATGTATGTCATTCTGCAACATGTTTATTTTATGGGCACAATGATTTATCTTTTTAGTAATGACAGCATCCACAAACTTGGATATTTGATGGGCATTTTGAGCGCCACTTGGTTTTGATATTCTTTTCTTTTTAAAAAATGGGAATATTCTCCTTTTGGAAATCACATTTAATGTTGTGCGAAAATATTACTCTATAAAAAATCGAGATTTTTTTGATGGAATAAGAATTTTATTTATTCAGATCAGAATAGTCCATCAATAAGGTGCGCGTTATTTTTCCCCCCCTTATTTGAGTTAAATATTATTTAGTTAAATTATATGACTTTGTGCACGAAACGTTATTGGCAAGCAGTTTTACATTTGACTAGTATTATCAATTTAAACACCTGGGATTGGGATTTTTTAGTTGCACAGTGATTAATGAAATTAGTTATCAGAAATGAATTTTCAATTATTAAAAAAATCCAGATTATATATTTTTTGTTAGGGAAAACTGTGTTGTGAATCCGGACATCCACTAGCTGTTTTGAGAATTTTTATGAATAAAAAATTGACATATAAATAGTCTCGAAATATCAGAATATAAAGTGAAAAAAGTTTTTGATTATATGTTGCAGGTTTTGTGTATAAGAAAATAATGAATCATACGGAAATAAAGTTGGGTTTTGTACGGAAATAAACCTGGTGCATGAGTAGGTTGCCGCTGTGGAGCAATACTGCAATATATAGAGATAACTTAAGTGGAGAGAGAGAGAGAGAGAGAGAGAGAGAGAGAGGTCGCGTGGAATCGAAGCAGAGAGCTTAGAGAGAGAAAGGATCAAAGGAAGAGAGAGATGTCGTGGCAAGCGTATGTGGACGAGCACCTGATGTGCGAGATCGAGGGTCAGTACCTGACCTCCGCCGCCATCATCGGCCACGATGGCAGCGTCTGGTCTCAGAGCGCCAATTTCCCTCAGGTCCGTCTCCGTCTCCGTCTCCGTCTCCGTCACACTTGACGCTTACTTCTCTAACTAGATCCGATCTGCTTGTAACTTGTAACACTACATAGACCCCTCATACTCATATTAGTCACTAGATCTTTCTGCAATTGCTGAGCAAATATACAACAATAAAATACTCTCCTCTTTTCCATTTTGGGGAAACCGTAACTGCTAGATCAATGTTGGAATAAAGGGTACTGATTACCTTCTTCGTTCATTCCTATTTATAGTACTACACTAAAATACTTACCACAAGTCGATTTGACCAAAATTTTGTTGAAAGGCATACATGTAATCACAAGTATTTATCTGTTATTTGTTGTGTCGTACTATGTTTAGTCCAGTATAGTGAGTTATTGTAAGCTTCTAATGCTTTTGTCATTGCAATTGCGTACATGTGTATTGTTCCTGGGCATTTTTAAGTCATGTATATTTAAACGCTTTAATGTTGAAATAATATGTTCAAATGTGTTACCATTCAGCATGTTTTTTCTGTTTTTATGTGCATCTTCCAGTATAAGCCAGAGGAGATAACAGCAATAATGAAAGATTTTGATGAACCTGGTTCTCTTGCACCAACTGGTTTGTACCTGGGAGGTACCAAATACATGGTTATTCAAGGTGAATCTGGTGCTGTCATTCGTGGCAAGAAGGTTCGCTCTCTCTCTCTCTCTCACACACACACACACAAACACGCAAAAACACACACTGATGCACTCATGAACGAAGTTGCTTACTGTGCTGCTGGGATCGTCACTCTCTCTTCTGATGAATAATGCAGTCCCAATAATTGGCTGCTATTTTAAAGTAGACAAGACTAAATTGACATCTTAAATTGACTGATTTGACATTTTGGTCTGCACGCATAATTGATGAGGCATTTTGACCTGGCCAATCTGTTAGCAATTCAAAATGAAGCGGCTCTTATTTTTTTTTTTATATAATCACTTTTTGTCTTGATGCTGGAATAAATATGAGCACATAGCAACCTTGTGTTCAATAAAACTTGTGCGAAGAAATATGTTCTTTGTGATTTCCCTATTAAGCCCTGATCAAAATCCCATTTTTTTTAACATGGATTTCATTTCATTGAAAAATTGTTGATCAAAATGAACAGATTTGGTTGGAATTCTCATGTAATTAGATCCAATGAAATCTTGTGAAATCAATTGAATTGAAATGAAATGATATAAAATCCTGTGAAAAAAACATTTTGATCAGGGTATAATATTTACTCTGTTTAACCTAAGGCATTATAGAAACATTTTCTATCCAATGGGTTTATTTGTTATCTAAATATTTTCTCTTTTTTGTCTAATTTTCAGGGTCCTGGGGGAATAACAGTGAAAAAAACCAATATGGCGTTAATAGTGGGCATTTATGATGAACCGATGACTCCAGGCCAGTGCAACATGATTGTGGAGAGGCTCGGTGATTATCTGATTGAACAGGGCTATTAGTAATCTAAAATATATTTGATAGTTTTCCTGAAAGATGTCGTGAACCGAGTTTATGCCTTGCATTTGTATGTTTGAATATTTTATTAGCTTGTCCATGATGTTTTCAGAAATGAAAATTAGCAGTTTGAGCTGTTGCACATCACAAGGACATGTTTGTAATTTTGAATTTTGTTGGGGCTGTTTCAGTACTTCTGTTTGCTGATGACGACTATTATAAGTAATTTCTGGTGGGCCTTAAAAGTATTTATTTCTGGTTTGAATATTAGATTATGAGATGCGATGATAAATTTCTTCAAACACGTTTAATGCTTGTGTTCTGAATAATGGTTATGAACTGTTAACAATTGTCTGTGATCACTACCATTGCGGGTACAAAATATTGAGAAACGTATAGATTTTGTTGTAAAGTTTTTTGAACGGGGTTTATGCTTGTCTGAATATTTTCAACAGAATCTCATTTTGGATACAATTTGTATAGAATTGACATAAATGGTTGAAAATGGCATGGGTGGGTAATAGCGACTAGCGAGACTTGGTTTTTTGGATGAGAAAATATTCTACCTTATATGTTAAACAAGACAAACTAATATCATGGGGTGACAGTAGACGCCGACATAAACATTGCATGTACAAAATAAAATCAGAGAACTAAACGGTGATTAGGTTTGGGATGTGGGTGGGTAAAGGGCATCGCAACAGGAGCAAGTTATGATGGAAGGTAGATTGAATTGATTTGTGCAATATATTGCTACAATAGGACAGGTGTACCAATATTTAAGGACAATGTCATGTGCTTGATTGTTCTGGGCTGGACTTCATGAATGAATAATGGGCTGTCGCTAGATTAAAGAAGCTGAAGGATTTCTATTTACTAATTTTCTTTTGTGTACTTATTTTATTTTACAGCTGTAGTAATCTTATTAGGAAATTATAATAATGGATTCCACTATATAAGAGGAGGTGAACGCAGATGTAAACTCAATCAAAATCATAATCACAAAAGTTATTACATTGTTTCCTTTTACAATTGATCTTTTTCAATTTATCTTTCTGTAATTCTAGCTAATTCCACATATTACACCAAAATTACAAAAGAATTAATCTAGTTTGGAGGGACATCACAGACAACTATATCCACACTAACATTATATGAAAATGACACATATTTAACGGCAGTAACAAAGCTATGACAAAATGAGCTAATAACTATACCAAAATGAAATTTATCATTCAATTATAATCAACAAAGGCAAAAAGAATAAAAAACGGTAAGGAATTGAATTTCTACTATACAACGATTCCATTACTCCATCCGTTAGTGTGTTACTTATCTCAGAGTTGTTTTCCATAATGAAAAGTACTCTGATCCTATAACAGCATCTCATCCACATCTATAACCTACAATCAAGTATTTATTAAGCTACAGTCAGAAAAGTACTCTCTGGTTTGTCCTAATGTACCATCACGGAATATGAATTGTGTGTTATGGTTACTAAAGGTGCTGACAAGTATCCAAGGCAAGGAATCTGACAACAGTATCACTCAGTCACCAGTTCATGTAAGAGAGGCCATGCCACTTGTAATCAATCCGGTTTTCAATAATTAAAGCATATTGGGCTGGTAATCAGTTTGGGATCGAGACCGCATATTACATGTATGCTAAGTTGCTAACGAACAACATGCTCTTCATCAAAAGGCTTGATTACAACTTCATAAGGTCAGTCAAGATTTTTAAAAGTTTTTTCCTATATACCAAAATTTGATACAACCCTTCTATATTAAGTGCCAAACTGATCCTCCACCTGTACCACACATAGACCCCAAAAGAAGCAATCCATTTTATTCATTTTCTTAATAATATGATAAGAGCATCCTGTAATTTCTTAATTCACATCTACCAAAGTAATTAGGAGAATTCTAGGTTTTTTTCCAAGGGTTATGCCAGAAAAATTCAGAGAAGCATACATGTATTTAAATGAGTAAAAGGAGAGAGAAGGCAGTTACGTGAAAAGGTTATTGTGGCTGTGTGATATGTGGGACCTCTTTATGGGTGAGTCTATCAGATTTCTCAATGTTGCTTCTGGGTTAGTAGGTCTGGACCTGAATGAATGGCAACCTGTAACAGGTACAGGTCTTCGGTTACTGGTGTCACCTGATGGTGGGCCCATGTTGACAGCTGAGTCAGTGTCCAGCTCAAATGGTCCAGGGTTATTTTTCTTTGAAGTTTGTGGCCATATCTCCTCTCTCTCTCTTTTACCTGTTGAAGTTAAAATTACAAATAACAAACTATATTACAAGACGAATTGGTGGTGAGTCTTAGGGTTAGCAAATCTATCATATAGATGTTGCTATGAGGTTTATAGGCATCTTAAAGAGAACACAATAATCAATCCTACCAAAACATAAAAGAGTTTTCATGTTCAGTAGGAGTCAGCACTAAGATTAGAAAGATTTCATAGGTCATGTGACCAGACAAGAGGTACTCAGATTCAAGAGTAATGCTAGAAAAAAAAAAAAATGGAAAAATTCATTTCAGCCAGCAAACCTTGTCTCAGCATGTCCCGCGAATCCATTATGTCGATACCAGAGAACAAATCAGGTTCACGTTGTGAGTAGGACTTAGTGGGGAGAATTGCTGACTTTTTGAAAGAATTGTACTCATTTCTTAGCTGGTTGTACATTTCTTCTAGTTGCCTCTTTTGCCTATTAAATTATTCAGGAAACATAGACATATATACAATAGTTAACTTAAACTAGAGAAAGAACTAATTACTCCAAACTTAATTATCTAACAAAATACAGAAGGTTTTTTTAAACTCGCCCAACTTTTTACTGAATTCCACAGATTACTCCATATTTTACTGGAATTTCAAAGAAGAAACAGTCCACGAATTCCCAAAAGTACAAGATTTCTAAAATTTATATTTGCAACAAGTTAAAGGGTATTCACATCAATTGTTAACAAGTGTGTTTTTTCTCACTAATTAACTTACATTAAAATTGAATTTAAAGTATTTAGTTCCTCGATTGTGAATCTTGCTGTGAAGTTATGGACTACAGGGGTAATTTATCATTCTTCACTAGATATAACCATTACCTTAGTATTTTGAATTAAGTTTTATGTTAAAGCAAAATTACAAAATTGGGAGTGCATCCAAATTCAGTAAATAATTGCATACTTGGGAACTATTTGGGTTTTTAATTACAAAATACTGATACTAATACCTCAAGTACATGTAACATAGCCGGTTTCAATTTCCTTAGTAACATGAGGCATATTCGTCATTTCAGGCTTTGAGTGCTAACATCCCAAGAATGAAGTTCCTATTTTTGCAAATTGCACCAACAAGACTTGATTTGCAAATGTCCTAATTTTAATTATATATATGTTATTTAGCACCCCATCTTTATTTTATGCAAATATTAACATGTATCATATTCCTTCATCTTGCTGGGTTTTGTTTCTAGCCTACCCCAACTTGTTTGGGACAAAAGGCTTAGTTGTTGTTGTTGTTGTCGTATAAACATATGTCAAATTATAAATAAGAAAAAATTGACATAATTGCCAAATATTTTGCTAAATTCAACTAAGGAAATCATCCAAAACTAGTTCCCATAATTTAAAACCAATAAATAATGTACAGGCTTCAATTAGTTCATTTAGCGGTCAGAAAAAGAGAAAATACTATTTAGAGAAAAATTTAAAAGCGTATAATGAAAGAAACCTAGCTGACGATTGGTTGTTATTTCTAAATATCCTCCTTATGTTGGACACTCAGTTACAAAATACGGTATATGTTCAGTACCATTTAGAATATCCAAGTTGATAAAATGCTATTGAAAAAGCACTAAAAAAATTAATCACCTAGACTTCTCAGCATATTTCTCCTGCAGCTCTTGCTTATCCTTTGTAAGTGCATCAATCTCTTCTTGCATCATCTGACATCTTTTCCCCACCTTCTGGTATGCACTATGTACTTGTTCCAATTTCTCAGTAAACTTCTCTTGCATTGCTTCGCAACTCTGACGATACTGGGCTACCACCGAGTTCATCTTGTACTTCATCTCCAGCTCCTTTTGCCCCATGTAGAACATAACACTCTTGTACATACTTTTCATTACTAGATTTTTTTTTTAATAAGTTAAGGAAAAATATCAAGGATACTGGATTTGGGGAAAATGGAATTACATTTAAAAATTCATTTACTTGTTTGTTACTGTTTAAAATTAATTCAACTTTTTTTTGTCATTGAAAGATATTGGTAGATATATTTGTTCAATTGCTTTCTAAAGCTCAATGATGTACCTGTACAGTAAATTCTCAGTGCAATTATTTTGGCATATTGCTTAGTAAGCCATCAAAGAGAAAATAAATAGGAAAAAAAAAATAAAAAAGGAATACATTAAGTGTGTCTGGACTCTCAAAATAGCAAACTCCATTTGTCAGATTATAATCTCTAATAAGAAAAAAAAAACTCTCTATTTTTCAGGATACATGTCTGTGGAGATAACCCAAGCATTGACATCTGAAACACAAGTAAACCAACAGAAACAGTTAAAAAGAAAAGTAAAATATACAAAAATACACAAAATGTTAGCAACATAACATAAATTTGAGCTTACATTTGTCGAATTATCATCGGGGTTAGTACTCACAGGTTTCATAAGGCTGCAAACACAAAAAGCTTTTGAAATGAGTTCATGAAAAAGAATAGATTTTCGTCTTATGCCCCAATAGAACCTTAAAAAATGATATGTGCTGCTGCAAATGAGCTAAAATTCTTAAATAAACGTGCAAAAATAATCATATTGCCATTGTAGCGCTCCCCTTGCCCTCCGCACTCAAACCAAATTGCCTCTCTTCTTACTAAGATTTTCTACAGGCACGTGTGTCATTTTCAGTATACAAGTACAGTTATGTCATTTCTAAAGAGGATTAATTCATAGACAAAGCGAATGTATTTTACATAGAAGTTCCACATCTATAATGTCAGGTATTATCTTATTTTACAAGGTATGCATGATTCAAGGTTTTGCAAGGATCCATTGAAATGGCCCGTAAATAAGCTAACAGGTAAATTATACTAATTAAAAAGAGACATATATGGACCTCTTGGAAAGAGCTTGATCACAAATTGGGCATGCAGCATCATTGCTAAGTATCTTAGTTGCATCTTCGGTGCCTTATTTTTCACCACAGAAGAAAAATGGATAAAATTGGTTTAACTCTCAAACTTTTGCCTCATGATATTATTTTTAAAGGGAAAAATGCTTCCAGATGCTTCTCTGTAGTGGACAAACTTTACTTAAACTTTTAATTAGATTTGAATAGAAACTATTTTTTCAAAAGCATAGAAATAAATTTCCTTAAAAAAACCAACTGTTTTTTATATTCTAGACATCCAATTAGCTGGCTAGGGATTACGAATCCAAATGACAAAAGACATGCATATTTACAGTAAATCTATTAGAAAAAACACATAAAGTGTGAAAATATTTACATACAGAATAAATGACCGCAAGTAGTGGAGATGGCTTGGCCTTCTAGCTCCCTCCAACATGCATTGCACCTCATTTCACCACAGGACTTTCACTTCCATTGCACTCAGCAACTCTGCAAACATTTTAGGCAGTTCTGCTTTGTTATGGCATGCTTAAAACTTTCAAAACCTGTAGCCCTAACTAACAAAAGTAAAAGCCTTTTGTTAAATACATTAATACACCCAACTTTTTGTAATACTTGCAGATGATGACCAGGCTTGTCATATATAGAAGTAAGACACAACATTACAAATAAAATCAAAATTCTCAAATTTAGGACAGATGCATCCTTTTGGACAAATTGGCAAACACGGCCAACCTTTCAATTGGTAAAGGCAGGTTCTGTTACAAAATACAAAGAACCAAGAACGCTACTGCATAGCCCAATTCACAGAACTTGGAAACAAGAAAAATCTAAAAAACCCTAAATTTCATTCAGGAATTACAGTCGCATTAAACATAAAATTACGCAAAAAGAGCCACATTTGCTCCAAAGCAAGAATTTAGACAAAAAAATCCCAAAGAAGTGATTGCAACCGTTCAATGCCCATGCCAAGTCGACAACAATTGAACCTAATTGATTGAACTAAGAACCGTGAAATTGGGAAGAAATCCTAATGGAAGAGGAGAGCATTTATTTACCTTGGGAGGAAAGAATGGAATTGGAGAGAACCAAAATTGAATGGAGACTTCAGCGCTTGAAACCCTAACGCCTCTTGTAATTCTTCGAATCGCTTGCACCACAGCTTCTTACTCACAGAGTTAGAGTTGAGAGAGAGAGAGAGAGAGAGAGGAGGAATGGCGATTTGGCGGTAAGAGAAATAATTTTGGGGGTTTTGTGGTCGGAATCGGATTGAATCCAATTCTTTCTTTGTTACTATCCCAACAATTTATAACTGACAGGTGGGTCCATATAGTCTCCGACTTGTACCAAGGATCCTACGGTGGTTAGATCGTCTGGCGTAAATACTGGAGTACCTAATTACAAACTAAGAAAGGATATAGAATAATAGATGCTATATAATATATTATATACTCAAGTAATATTGTTATTTGATGAAAAAAGTGTTCCGAATAGTTCTGAATATAGTGTCTAAACAATGTTATTATGCTATTTCAACCAAAAAAAAAGTGAAACAGTACTCTTTTATTTTTTGGTTAAGCAAAAATATGGATATTTTATTTATCTACTTTCCTTCCTATTTTGTTCTCATTTAGAAATTGATCCAAAGTTTTGGAGATTTTTTAAGTAAAAAGTATTGAAAAAGTATATTTCCATAAGATATATTTTTCTATTTTATATGTGCAATAAGTAAAAAGATTTTCAATTATGTAAAAAAACTAAGGTAAAATTTGAACTACAACCTGGCAATAAATTCAAATTTGAACTTTTTTGGCCAACCAAACATACTGCAGCAATCCAACTTCCAAAACCCGTTATCCCACCTTTTTGTCCCCTCTGACATTCTCTGCAACCATAATGATCAACAAGAATTACAACTTCAGATGTCACTCTTTGACCAACATTCGCTCCAGCAGGGAATAAACTTATCTCAGTCGCACACAATTATCCCACAATTTCCATTCTGGCCTAGCCCACAAGATTATACAGCCAATCAGGCCCAAATTCTAGGCCCGATTTCAATTCCCTCTCATTCCTTGGATTACATGCTCCCCCCAGGTTTTGAAAGTTTCATCACAGATAACCCTGACTCGGATCTGCACTTGCCTCTTATGCAAACTGATAAAACCGATGATGTTGTAACTCAATTCCTGCTGGATGAACCATTAACAGCTGACTGTGCCTCTGAAAACCAGGAGAGTCAATCCCACAACTCTCTTTCACCTCCTAGTACACCTGTTTGGAGCTCCAACCTTTCCCTTGTCGAAGACCTAGCAATCTCTCAGCCGAGGAGAAGCGCAAGGCTCAAAACCAAAGTAACCGCACTTTCCTCCAAGCCAAAAATCAGCAAAAACCGTAAGCCCACTCTCACAAAGTCCGATCTAGAAGAAGCCCAGAAGCTTGACAAGTTCTTTGATGAAAATGGGCCCCAACATTGGCCCAGGCAGAATGGCTCCTTGGTAAAGCCGGCATTGATTTCAATGAGGAAATTAGGGGGGCGCTGCTTAAGGCAGGGGTAGCTTAATTGTATTAGGTGTGGGTTTAGATGATCTATTTTTCTTTTTTTCATGTTATTTATCTTTACTACTTTTTGGATCTTTTCTGGGCTGATGTTTTGCTGCGCCGCCAAGGGCCCATGGTTACCTTTTGTTTTTTTACCTAACTGCCTCTTTAAGGCCAGGATTTATTTTCTTAGGTTATCTTTTCTTACCTTTTGTTTTTTACTCATGCTGTCTGTGCCTCCTCTCAATGACGCACATTTTCCTCTTTTCCCTCAACTACATGTCTTTCAACTTAATGAGAATCACTTTCTACTTTATTTTTTATGGATAGACCCCTTAACATCATTTGCTGGAACGTTAGGGGCCTAAATGAAAAGGACAAAAGGTTGGCTGTCAGGCAAGCGATCTCCTTTGACAAACCAACCATTGTCTGCTACCAAGAAACCAAACTTGATTCTTTGTCAAATAACCTAGTCAGAGAATGCTGTGGAGGAACTCTCAAGGGGTTCTCTTCTGTGGATTCAATTGGCACAAGAGGTGGCATACTTACAGCCTGGAATGAGTCATCTTTTACACTTCTAAACTCTTTTGCCACTAACCACTCTCTCACAACAGATCTCTCCTCTAATACAAATGGGGCTGTTCTCAGGATAACCAACATCTACGGACCTTCTACGCATTCAGGCAGGTCAAGCTTCATCTCTAGTCTCCTTAATCTGGCACCACATCCTGGCACACCTTGGATATTATGTGGTGACTTCAATGTCACCTTATCCCCAAATGAGCGATCAACAATCACTTCTCAAGATAGAAACTCAACTCTTTTCAGTCAAGTGACGTCATCCCTTGAGTTGCTTGACCTACCTCTGGCTGATAGAAACTACACTTGGTCTAATAATAGAGATGTCCCGACAATGGCTAGGTTGGACCGTTTCCTGATAAACCAAAGCCTCTCTGATGCATTTCCAAACATATCTCAACAAACAATCTCCAATACCTCTTCAGATCACACCCCTCTGCTCCTATCCCTAATACCCAGATTTGTAGGTTCTAACCTCTTCAGAATTGAAAACTTCTACTTAAAATTGAATGATTTCCAGGATACGGTTAGAAACTTCTGGTTTTCTAATGCTTTTGCGGACAACCCTGTTAATTTTGGTCAAAAGCTCAATCTTCTGACAAAAGAGATATCCTCTTGGGCAAATGGAAGGATGACACTAGTAAAGATGCAAGCGACTATAATCATGAAGTTTCTCTCTAGGTGTGACAAACAAATGGAAACCAAACCGCTGACAGAGCTGCAAAAAGTTCTAAAAATGCTACTAAAAAGGAGATTTGTCATAATAGCCGAGCAAGAGGAGCAAATCTGGAAACAAAGATCGGCCATAAAATGGAAGCTTGAGGGAGATAGGAACACAGCATTCTTCCATGCCGTGGCAACAAGCAATAAAAGGAGGAACAACATTCAAAAACTGATAGTTGATGATGTCCAAATTACAGACCAAAAATCAAAAGGCAGAGCTTTCTTCAGATTTTTCTGCTCTCTCATGGGGGCTGACTCTGACAACCTGCCAGTGATTAATTGGAGCCATTTCTTTTGCGACAACAATCATGACTTCTTCTCAAGTCTGCAGCACTCAATTTCCGTTAAGGAAGTGGCTACAGCGATTGACTCTTGGCCTGCTAACAGATCGCCTGGCCCTGATGGCTACACAGGTGACTTCTTCAAGATGTTCAAAGAGGACCTGCTGCCGGAGATTACGGCAACCCTGAATGCGGCATTAACAGGCTCCTCTCTTTTTCCTCTGAACTCATCAATCATTGCCTTGATCCCAAAAAGGGAAGGTGCAAACAAAACAAATGAATTCAGGCCAATTAGTATAGTTCATTCAATGCAGAGATTACTATCCAAAATTATCACTATTAGGCTGACGCCTATCTTTGATCTCATAACTTCACAAAATCAGACGGGATTCATAAGGGGCAGATCAATAACAGAAAACTTCCTCGCAGCCAAGGAACTTATCCATTTTGCACATACCAGTAAAACGCCTCTAGCTCTTTTCAAGGCTGATATATACAAGGCGTTTGATACTCTAAGTTGGCATTTCATCAAACATGCACTTCTGGCACACGGTTTTCCCCCGACCTATGTTGATTGGATACTAAACTGTGTACTCCGAGGTGACTCTAGAGTAATTGTTAATGGCATAGCCGGAAAACCCATCTCTCTCAAAAGAGGGGTGAGGCAGGGAGATCCATTGTCGCCATATTTATTCATTTTGGCATTCGACTTTCTATCTAGATGGATCTTTAAGTTGCAAACTGAGGGTATTATCAAACCGCCGATGCCGGGAGTTTACGCTTCGCTCTATTATGCAGACGATACAATCATTTTCTTCAAACCGACTCATAGTCAGGCGTCCTTGATCAAGATGATAATGGTGGTTTTTGGTTTCTTGTCGGGACTAAAACTGAACTCGACAAAATCAGAACTTCTTACATTGAACTTCCTGTTAGGAAGTGTGTAATTTTCGATTTTTATGCTAATTACAAGTTAATTAAGCCATCGAAACAACACACGCAACGAATCGTGCACAAAAGCCAAGTTAACACAAAGAGAAAGGGGTGGAATTTATACCTCCCGCGAAATCGTATTCGCGGGGCTCGATCCTACGGCATGGGAATCGATGGGGTGCTCTCCTTCGCCTCCTAATCGCGCGCCTCGAGTCCACCTAGAGATTAACCAAGGTCTAAATCGATTCGTGCTAGCGATTCGATTAGAACAAAGCTAATCCAAGGTATTCTCTCTTCTTCTTTAATTAACAATTTAATTAGTGGAGAGAATATTGCTCAACCCATGAGCTAATGGAGAGAGAGAGGAGGTGAGGCCGGCGGCCAAAGAGGGAGAGGAATGGCGGCTAGGGTTAGGGAAGAGAGAAGCCTCTAATTTGCATCTATACATCTCTATATATAGTGCATCATCCCTACCTACCACCAACCATCTATTTACAAGATTGCCACTCCCACCTACCACTAGGGCCGGCCAGAAAATGGGCTATAATGGGCCTCTAAACTCACTCAAACAAGCCTCTAATTCATTTAATTAAAAGCTACTCCAAATGCTCTTTAATCGGGCTATATATTTAATGCATATATAATGGCCCAATAAATTAATATAACTATTTATATTAAATTGAGTTGAACTAAAATAATTATTAACCAATTAATAATTATTCTAGGATTAGCTAATACATTAATTTATTTCAATATGATCCATTTGACTTAATTAATTATAACGGTATATAATTAATTAATCAACTTATCATATTTCCGCAATACGAGCTATTGCGAATAAATAAATAATGCACTGTCTTGGTCAAAACTCTATTTTGTGTGACCCTTTGAGGATTTATGCTAAGTTGGACATGGAATTAAATCGCTATTTAATTCCAATAATCATAAGCGGTATCTAGCAACACGTTACGATTCCCAATTCGCATAAATAGTGTACTGCTACAGTATTTAAATCCTGCATAAGAGAATAAATATGTTTCTCTATTTTGATTCTTATGTCACACGATATCATCGTATAATCCAAGATAGGAATGTGTCATTCTTGCAGATTATACGTTTCTTGATCTAGAGATAATTGTATAAAGTTGCATGCAAACAATCTATCTCCATCAAGGGGCCCAAACAGATATCGTCACTCACTAAGTGAATTAATGAGGGACATACGGTTTTCTTGATGATTAGCTTTTCCCCGCACAATTCAAGAGAACATAAATAAAGTCCGTATAGCAGCCCTTATCGGGAATCAGCGGTAGACAGTATTTATTGAACCTATCCTCATGTGGAAAAGATAAACATCTCAAACTTAGAACCAAAATCATAACGAAATAAACAATGACACATAACACAATCCATATGTTTATTTCGATGGGTCAAGTCCTGTGCTATGTTCCATAACATACACATATGCAATCAAGTTGGCAACTCTTTACCTATGATTTGTAGAACTTAATCATCACTTAACTTGCATACTAATCTTATAAGATAATTAATGTTCCTTGTTAATTATCAAGATTATGGACCGTTTAGATTTATTATTGTCATTCTAACGAATGATCCACAGAGATCTACAATTCAGATCCTCAACCTGAATAATCTGTCAATAATAAACCTAGGAACAGATGATGAAATATCATCCAAAACATAAACTAATAATTAAGTCATTAAATTATTGACTTCTAGGACATAACTCCAACAATCTCCCACTTGGCCTAGAGTCAATCAGTAGTGACTTCTAGCCAACGAAGAATTGAGAACGATGTCATATATCTACATATATACATGTCTCGGACCTCAAAATAAATAATACGCTTAAGCTAGTTACTCATACGTCTACCACGTATGGATGCATAACTGCATCTTGTATACTGCTCAAGGTAGAGGTCATGCTAGAGTGTTCGCTGTGTTCGCGAACCTATCCAAAATTTGTTTGACCCTATATATATATACTACTATATATATGTTCTTGATCATCATCATATGATATCAAGTGATATCGTTATAGATCATATTTGAATCTCCAATGTAACATTGGGTTCTTTAGGAGTAAGTTATGGTTCGAGATGCATAGAACCATAGTAGCTCGACTAAGAACTCGATCCAAAATGAACTTCTTTTATTGCTTCACAAGTTGCTATGTATTTTACTTTGGTGACGGAAACGGTTGTAATATTCCATTTAGAACACTTTCTAAACTTACAACACCACCTTTTAAGCAAAATATGTAGCTCAATCGTGATTATATCAATCTTTCGAAAAACTAGCATTAGTGTAATTAATTTACACGAGTTCTCTTTCATCTTAAGAAATGAAACATTATATCACTCTTTCTCATAAGGTACTCGAGGATATCCTTGACTATCGTCCAAATGTGTCTCTCTTGTATCCATTTGACAACTGTTTGTCATATCCTTTGGATACTATACATTGGGGCATATGCATAAATATGGCGTTCAAAATGAAACTCATAATGAAAGAATGCTTGAACTATTTCATGCATCTTTTTTGAATTGAGTTGTAATAGACCGAGTTAAACACTCAAGTCATGCCATGTGACGTACAGTTAGACATCCTTTCTTGGAGTGTAACTTTCGTGTTTCTAGAACATTTCGTCAATATATGCATATTTGCTCAAACCTAACATCCATCATAATCTATCTTTATAGATTTTGTTTCCTAGAATTAGGTGATTTCGTCCAAGTTCTCATTTGAGAAAGTATTCTCCAAAGAGATCTTGACAATATTCATTTTCTTAATGTTATTCCCAATTAATGAATTGTTATCTTGAACAATACAAGTAATACAATTATGCTCCCACTGAATATCTTGTATATACAAGATACTTTTGACGAAGTTCAACTCCTTGACTTCATTGTCAAAACTTTTATTCCAATCTCCACAACACTTGCTTTAATCCATTAATGGATCCTTGAAGCATGCGTATGTTTTTAGCAATATAAAACCTCGATTTGTGTCAAATGCACAACATCATCCTTCATTCATACGAAGAAGGCGGTTTTATGTGTTTTTCCATATATCGACATATATGAAATACAACTATTGCTAGAATGATCTTTATTGACTTATACATAGCCACAAGCAAGAAGTTGTGCTTTGTACGTAGTCAACTAGCCATCGACTTAGACATAGCTACAAGCGAGAAGCCGCGCTTTGTACATAGTCGATTTGTTATCCATGTCGATCTTTCCTTTTGAAGATCTAAACGTTCTTGATGGATTGCTCCTTCATGAACATCAACCAAGGTCTATACCTTGTTGTTATACATGGATTTTATTTAAAGATCATATGAATTCGAACCATATATGTGGAATCGGATCGTTCCATCGTTTTCTTATTTATCAACGGATTCTCATATGCTAAGTTTGAGAATGTCGTGAAGCCCATGCACCAAACGGCTTAGGCAATCAACTCCCGTTGATCTTTTGTAGGTTTGGTACTTGAGGTTCATGAACTTCTTCCACAACGATTTGTTGAACGAGTTCTTGACTCCTTATATATATTCCATGAGTTTCTCGAATCATCATCAACTCGTGAGATGGTTGAGTCCTCATTGGAAGGAGCGTACTATTAAACTTCTTTCAAAACAACTTGTGAATGAAATTTCGCTCAACTCCCACTAAGTACCATGTATGGAGTGACAAGTTTCCCATAAGAGTACTTCTTGTAGTGACGCATAAACTATTTTAATGCTCACTTTACTCCCACTACTTCTTCTTGAGAATTTCAATTCATCAAGACTACATTATGATTAGCAACAACTACTTTGTTCTTATCATATTCGTGGAAGTAGTGCTTTTTAATATAAAGCATCCTACAAATATATAGTGTCTTATTTGGTTTAAGCTTATAAGTCCACAATACTTGAAATAAGCTTCTCAACACCAAATCTCGAGAAGTATTATACTTAGAGATCAAAATCTCCTAAAATATCTTCTTCAATAGACTTCGATGGAACATTATTCAGTGTAAACAATATTGTCCTCAAACATAATTCCCTAATACGAGTCGAATAAGTCAATTTGATTTATTATCGATCGAACTATACAAAATATTGTTCGATACCTCCACTCTTGGACACATTATTCCATAATGTTCCTCATGGAGTGAGTTATGAAACTATTTTCATACTCTTAAGATAATATTTCAAATCATGTGACTTAACTATTTACCATGATTAATTGTAAGACTTCCATTTTTCTTGAAAGGTCTTTTAAACTTCACTCTTGAACTCCTTTGAACTAGTCAAAAGGTTCATACTTATACCTTATCAAATAGATATGTTAATATCTACAATGATCGTTGGTTAAGTAGTAAAGTATCAACAACCTTTCATTACACAAGTACTTATAGGTCTTTATACATCGATATGTAAAAGTCCTAATCAAGTCACTTGTCCTTAAACCTTTGTAGGTTAAAGGCGCTTTTGTCATTTAACAAACATGATTCGCATATCAATCGATTTGAAATCGAATTGAATTTACGAGCTCTACGTTACGGAGACTCTCGTAATGCGATTCTCGTTTATGTATGTGACTAAGCGGTTATATGTAACATGAAAGTCAAATACTTTATGTCAAGTCTTACGCATCCTATTTGTCATTCAAAACTTGCTTATCTATTTCAAGCAAATTCAATCAAGATGCATGAAATAATATAAACAAATCCAGAATAAAAGAACTTGTCTTTTATTAAACATAATCATCCATTTCATCGAATATGAAGTGGAGATGTTTTGAGAAGTTAGGATTAAGGTATGCAACCTTCAATTCCTAAACAAACTCTTAATAAAGATAACTCTACGTATTCAATGGTAATGACTTAGACGAACAAGTCATTGCCTATACGGAGTTTACTTTACATCTCTCGAACATTCTCTTATTCTTCATTGCTAACACATTTCGTCAAATGCGAGCATATGAACTAGTACCAAGTTACTAGTGTAAATTAGAGATAGTGAGATAATTTGAACGACAAATACACTTTAGGATTAAAGCATTACAATCATGGTATTTCGGACAACCTTTCAAAATGCTTCCAATAAACGGCAAATGAAACATCTCATGTGATACATAATCACAATCAAGAGTCTCGAAATTTCAACTCATGCCTTGGCGAAGTATTTCTTGAATACTAAACCAATTACCTTTTTGCATCAACAAGTGTGCGAAGAAGGTAACATTATATCCTTTATAATTTTAAAGAGATCGTATGACAATATCAATAATCCTTGATATCGGAGATCAATATCTCTAGTTATCAATTAGCTACTTAAATCTTTCGATTTGTAAGCCAATGAAACGTTCATGTATAAAAGAAGAATCTCTTTGTCAACTCATACTCTTTATACTCGATCATAAATGATGGAGTTAATATCTACTTTCTCCAAAAACACTTTCTTGAGTAAGTGGATAAGAGCGTACGAGTTAAATCTAGTCTATATGAATTCTCTAATTCAAAGGTCTAGAAATTTCAAATGAGGATATTAGCCATACGCTTTATTGAATAACTTTTCGCCAAAAGTCAATCAATCATCGCGTTGCTACGTTCGGGTAGTTTGAGGAAAGTTTTGGGAATTGACATACTCAAGTTTCTCTTCGCTAAGATCGTGTCTTAGGAATCGGTATTACTTCTTTAAGTGAATACTTTTAGAAACGAGTTTGTTCATTTTCAAAGATTGATCGCAACAAAATTAACAATTTTAACATCTATAACAAAATCAATTTAAGGTCAATTAGTTTATGCAATTGTTTTATTTATAACAAATAAAACTCCCACTACATTTATTTAATGTCCCAAATGTAGTTGGTTTTCCAAGATCCCGGTTTTCATCAAGTAGAGCCTGCTATGTCACGTCACCCTACTTAATTAGACAAGGTAGGTTCTCCAACCAATCATATCGTTCCATATGATTCTTGGTTTGTGAATATCTAAGTATATTTACAAACTTCGCCCCGATGTCCAAACTCTAGTTGGGTCCATCGAAAAGTAACCTCTCACTATTTGCTCCTTGCAAATCTTAGCTATTTGCACCCCGACTACCGAATTGGCAATCATGACGTCCGCTTGGGCGGACCGCGCCATGAGTGACAATCGGCGTGAAGGGGATAGAGAGAAGGAGGGCGATTTAACTTAATCGAGTTTTAGTTGGGACTATCAATCATATGACACTTGTTTGGTGGTCGTGTAAGCATACACCCATACCTAGCCTATGACAATTCATAGCAATCACAAGCAATCACATATAAGCATCTCATAGTTGTGGGTTTGTATGGCTCCCGCTTGCATTAGTTTCGCCACATCGTCCATGGAGCAAAACTAATCTAATCCTTGTCCCTCCCACTAAATTCTATAAGGATCTAAATCCTATATAAAATAAAAGTGCAAAATACATGTGAAAAATACCCTATTTCCATCCTAACCTTAGGGGCATGCAAGCCTCACAAGTTACATAAAAAATTAATCAACAAATTAATTAATTAATGGCACCAAAGGCCGCATTACAAACATTCACACATGCATTCAAATACAACCACAAGGCATTGAGTCTTGAGCCATACTAAACCCACTATCCACCTACAAAACAAAGTTAGCACATACAAGCACTTTGTTTCCAATTAACGATTTTCAAGCATCTTTGCGATTTGTTTGCCATAAGTAAATTCCGTGTACAAATTCTCAATTTTAAACAACAAAACTTGTTTAAATTCATTTAGAAAGTTCTTTCAACATCCCATAACTGAAAGGAGATCAAACAAGGAGTTTTCTAATTGTTTTCAACTAATTTGAATACTTAGAAAAACAGTAATTTATTAAAAAACGTAACTAATGGAATCCAATAAAAACAAAGGTTTTTGGTCTCCAAAAATTCTCAAATAAATTACTTAAGCTCCTTATCATAATTGTGATTACCAGTAAAAATTTCAAGAAGAGATCTTAAACCATCTGGGAGAATCAAAAATGACAAATCTCTTACAAGTGCACGAAACACCGTTATGAGATTTTCAGCTTATCCTCTCAACCATTTGGTCTGTAAGACCACCTTCTATCCAGTTTTTATATATACAATATATACAGAAAAACTAGTTTAGACTACAGGCTAGCTATCCATGAAAATAAAACCACCAAGTTCAGTTCAGAAAGTTCGAGTTACATACTAAACAATCAACAAATTCTGTACTGTAACAGACTGTCGATCGAAATGTTCTAACCTAGTTGAAGGTCCAAATTTCCACGAAAAATTATGAAATTAATTTTCCTGGAATCCTAACTCAAAATAGAACAACTCCATGTAAACAGAATTTTTAAAGGAGTTCTCAGTTGGTACAGTTTATTAGAACAATCGATTTGCTCTACAAACTGGATCTGACGAGATCTTCCTTTTCATACTTGAAAACCCACAAATTAATCCAAGTCATGCAACAATTTATACATGCTCAGAAAGAGCTTCAAGTCCTCTTTAAATCTAGCCATAGAACACTGGTACTTATATTCAAAATATAAATCTTTCAAGCCATTCAAACAGGACAGTGCGAGCAGAAACTGGTTCTGCGCACTGTCGCCGTTTTATTCACAGTAAATCCATACTAATTCAGAAAAATGTGAATCTAACGCCAAAAGAATCACAATCCACAGATCTACAACTTTCATGTAGATGGAAAAAACTTCCAGAGAACTTATCAAAGCGAAAAATGCGAAACAACACAGAAAATACCATTTGCAGACAGCAAACAAACGCATCATCTCTATTAATCCGTTAATTAGCCAATTTCTCTTAATTAAGTGTCAAAATAGTTTAAGTACGACCATGTCTCTGATACCACTGTTAGAAAGTGTGTAATTTTCGATTTTTATGCTAATTACAAGTTAATTAAGCCATCGAAACAACACACGCAACGAATCGTGCACAAAAGCCAAGTTAACACAAAGAGAAAGGGGTGGAATTTATACCTCCCGCGAAATCGTATTCGCGGGGCTCGATCCTACGGCATGGGAATCGATGGGGTGCTCTCCTTCGCCTCCTAATCGCGCGCCTCGAGTCCACCTAGAGATTAACCAAGGTCTAAATCGATTCGTGCTAGCGATTCGATTAGAACAAAGCTAATCCAAGGTATTCTCTCTTCTTCTTTAATTAACAATTTAATTAGTGGAGAGAATATTGCTCAACCCATGAGCTAATGGAGAGAGAGAGGAGGTGAGGCCGGCGGCCAAAGAGGGAGAGGAATGGCGGCTAGGGTTAGGGAAGAGAGAAGCCTCTAATTTGCATCTATACATCTCTATATATAGTGCATCATCCCTACCTACCACCAACCATCTATTTACAAGATTGCCACTCCCACCTACCACTAGGGCCGGCCAGAAAATGGGCTCTAATGGGCCTCTAAACTCACTCAAACAAGCCTCTAATTCATTTAATTAAAAGCTACTCCAAATGCTCTTTAATCGGGCTATATATTTAATGCATATATAATGGCCCAATAAATTAATATAACTATTTATATTAAATTGAGTTGAACTAAAATAATTATTAACCAATTAATAATTATTCTAGGATTAGCTAATACATTAATTTATTTCAATATGATCCATTTGACTTAATTAATTATAACGGTATATAATTAATTAATCAACTTATCATATTTCCGCAATACGAGCTATTGCGAATAAATAAATAATGCACTGTCTTGGTCAAAACTCTATTTTGTGTGACCCTTTGAGGATTTATGCTAAGTTGGACATGGAATTAAATCGCTATTTAATTCCAATAATCATAAGCGGTATCTAGCAACACGTTACGATTCCCAATTCGCATAAATAGTGTACTGCTACAGTATTTAAATCCTGCATAAGAGAATAAATATGTTTCTCTATTTTGATTCTTATGTCACACGATATCATCGTATAATCCAAGATAGGAATGTGTCATTCTTGCAGATTATACGTTTCTTGATCTAGAGATAATTGTATAAAGTTGCATGCAAACAATCTATCTCCATCAAGGGGCCCAAACAGATATCGTCACTCACTAAGTGAATTAATGAGGGACATACGGTTTTCTTGATGATTAGCTTTTCCCCGCACAATTCAAGAGAACATAAATAAAGTCCGTATAGCAGCCCTTATCGGGAATCAGCGGTAGACAGTATTTATTGAACCTATCCTCATGTGGAAAAGATAAACATCTCAAACTTAGAACCAAAATCATAACGAAATAAACAATGACACATAACACAATCCATATGTTTATTTCGATGGGTCAAGTCCTGTGCTATGTTCCATAACATACACATATGCAATCAAGTTGGCAACTCTTTACCTATGATTTGTAGAACTTAATCATCACTTAACTTGCATACTAATCTTATAAGATAATTAATGTTCCTTGTTAATTATCAAGATTATGGACCGTTTAGATTTATTATTGTCATTCTAAAGAATGATCCACAGAGATCTACAATTCAGATCCTCAACCTGAATAATCTGTCAATAATAAACCTAGGAACAGATGATGAAATATCATCCAAAACATAAACTAATAATTAAGTCATTAAATTATTGACTTCTAGGACATAACTCCAACACTTCCCTCTAGCAGAATCACAGAGATTGGCGGATGCCTTAGGCTGCAAACTTTCAGAATTTCCCATCACCTATCTAGGCCTGCCATTGTCAAACAAAAAGCTGCTCAAAAGAAACTTTATCGGACTTATTGAGAGGTGCCAGGACAGATTACAGGGCTGGAAGGCTAATTTTTTCTCAGTGGCAGGTAGGTTGGTTCTCCTTAATTCCTGCTTATCTTCACTCCCAATTCACTTCATGTCATGCTTCAGAATTCCAATTTCAGTCATCAAGGAGATAGACAGAATGAGGAAAAATTTTCTCTGGCACGGGAAGAACTATGATCAGAGGAAAATGACCATGGTTCCATGGGAGTTAGTTTGTAAACCTAAAGATTGTGGGGGGCTGGGAGTCACTGATCTAAAAGCTTTCAATTTGGCTTTAATGTCGAAATGGTTATGGCGGTGGATATCCACGAATGACACTATTTGGAAATCACAACTCAACGCTTTATATCAAGTACAGCACCCTACCATCCCCATGCAATCAGCTATTCATGCCTCACTAACTGAAGCTTCTTTTATCTTCAACGTTGCTGTCTCCTTCTCTGTGGGGGATGGAAGATCGATACTGTTGTGGCACCACAACTGGGGATATGGGATTCTAAAATACATTTTTCAACATCTTTACTCTTTTACCCTTGATGAAAACTTAACTCTGAGCTCATTCTTTTCCAACATCATCAACCGTTCATTGCTGTTCGACTACCGTATGACAAGATCCTCAATGGCTCTCACTCAATTAAGGAGACTATCGGCTATGGCAAACAACTTCCGAAACTCCACCCAATTCACTGCAGCAGATCAACCAATCTGGAAGCTACAAGCCACTTCAGGTTTGTTCTCCACAAATTCAGCATACCGGATGCTAAAATCACACCCAACTCCAACCAATGATCTGAGCAGAATCTGGAATCTCAAAATCCAGCCAAGATTCAAAATATTCATATGGCGCATGATCCAAAACAAGATTGCAACATTAGATAATTTACAAAGAAGGGGCTGGAACCTAGCCAATAGATGTCCCCTTTGCACTTCTCAGTCAGAAACAGTGCCTCACCTTTTCACATATTGCGACTTTTACCTACAAATCCGCTCAATGGTACAAAACTATCACTCTATTGCCTCACACATTACTGAACCTCAATTCCCACATAACCCAATGGACCTGGTATCTAGTGATAATGCAACAATCATATCAAGAAGCATTTGGGCTATCACATTCTTTATAATCTGGCGGGAGAGGTGCGCAAGAACTTTCTCTGACATAAGCAAACAACCCCCCATTCTACTGCAAGAAATAATCTCTGAGTGTCAAGCTTTCCTCAACCCACCTGCCAGCATCTCAGGATGACATAGTGCCTCTGCAAGACAGATCTTCTCCTTTTCTGTTTATCTTTGTTTCTTTAGTTTTATAGGATTTATATTTATATTTAGTTCCTTCGATTTTAATTTTTATTTTTAGTCCTTTCGGGCAAATTACCAACCTGGTAATTGCCGTCTATGTAATTTTACTCTTCTAAATTTCAATACAAAGGTAGGAGCTTGACTCCTATTTTTCATCAAAAAAATAAAAAAACTAAGGTAAAACAAAGTATATCTCTTTATTAGCACTAGCTTCTCCCACGGTACGAGTAATTTCATCATTATTATTCGTTTATCTTGTTTATTACTTCTCATATCTTTTATTACTCTGTAGTACTTGAAATGTGATGATTTTCCAAACTCATCTTTTAATCATAAATAAGTAAAATGCCTGACTCTCGGAAAGCTGCAACCTGCAAGTGTTTCGTAGTGCACCAGTGACTAGTCCTATCTTGGAAAGTTTAATATTTATATGTATCTTGGTTTCGATGTTGGAATTTGTTTTATTTTATTATTATTATTATTATGTTTTTTGAAAAGCGCCATAGATAATCAGACTACTTATTGAAACATTTAAAATCAGTGTTATCCCATAGTACACAAGTCAAGAAGCCTGAAAGCTTAAACTACAAATATTTTTCCTCTCTCCATAAAAAAATAAAAAAACCGACTTGATAAACACACTCAAAAAAAAAATTGAAGTAATTGTAGTCTAAGAAATGAATCTATGTTGCAGCTCTCAGCACATGTAAATTGTAATCTAGCATTTGGGGAGATCTGACGGTGGTGGAGGCAGCTTCTGGCTGGGCAAGCTCCCATCCAACACAAGCCAAGCCATCCTAAGCCCCCAACTAGTATGCACCTCCAAGTGACAGTGCATGAACCAAACGCCTGCATATTTTCATTAAAGGTAAAATTAATTAATTAGATATGTTGAAAATGAACATAAATTTTTCAAACAAAAAAATAATGATTGGGATATGTATGTATAACCTGGATTATCAGCAAGGAAACGGATTGCTACCCAGCCACCAGGTGGAACCCCAACTGTGTTCCTCTCGACCGGGTCAACTAAGTTGAACCGGGCTCGATCTTTAGCCGGGTTGTAGTTGCCAAAACCTTGTCCAACAACAAAAAAGTTGAAACCGTGAAGATGCAAGGGGTGGCTCTCAGCACCGAGAATGCTTGTGCCTTGCATAACCAACTCTACACTTGTATTGAAGGGCAGTACCAAAACCTTAGTAGCATTGGTCACAAATGTGCTGTTTGGAGGAGTTCCTGTATAGTTGAATGGTGTGAGGGGCATAATCGGGAAGTCTGATGCATAGACACCGCGTGATTTGCCCGCAAAGTGAGATTGGAGGAGCGCTGTTGTCGGCATCACAAAGGAAACATTGTTTATGGAAGCTGCAAACATGGTTCCATTTGGTCCCTGCTTAATTATACAGCAATTTAATTAGTAATTTTAGTATTCAATGAATCAAAGATCTTATTTTACCTCAATAGAAAAATTCAATAAGATTAGGATTTTTGATAGTTAATCAGTTCAGACCTGACAAGTGTGGTTCTCAGGGCAAGGGTTTTCACCGAGCCCAACAGTGAAAAAGAAGCGACGGTCAACCATTTGCGGTACATTGGCTGGATATTGAACACTTGCCAAACTTCTTAGTTTCTTAGTAAAATTTGTAACAAAGGAGGTATCATTGAGAGCTGGTAGAATAGGTTTATAAGATGGCAAGCTTTTATTAAAACTTGAGGACGACAAACTCGTAGGATTTTTATACTCAAGAATTCCTGCAACAGTCGAGTTGTCGAAAGTCCCTTGACCGGTGGCATATGGCCTTGCCTCCATGAAGAAATTTGCATAGGGGTATTCTGCTTTAGTAGTAAGGAGAACATTCGTAGTTTGACCGGGCGCGATGAGCAATGTATTTGTAGTGAAGGGTTTCACATAAACAGCATCGACTTCCACAATTGTGAGAGAATGATTAGCTATCGAGAAGAAAAGCTCATCATTGAGTGCTGCATTGATGATGCGAAGTAGATACGTCTTGCCCGGCTTCGCTTTAATCTTGAATATCTCTGCAATTGGTTTGAATTCTTTGCTAATTAGTTTATTAGGTGCACATGACATAGCTAGATTACAACGTCATAAATATTGAACTATAATGCGAGTCGAGTAAATTTTGCAGTTGAGCAATTCGTTGGATGCAGAGAAAACATATTTAAAAAAAAAAAAGGATGAGGAGAAGTGGAGAAGCAAAAAAATATGTCGTGTGCGGTTTATTATATAGTATATTATATTCCGACCTTTTGCCGAACAATTGTAAAGTGGTCCAGGAAGACCATTGATGGTGTATGCATCTGATATATTTGGGCCTCCGCCAGTCTGTAGGGCTTGGTTGATTACTGCTTCTGTATCAGCCTTCCACCATTCCCCTTGTACATAAAAAAACCCAGCATTTGTGTTAAACTTGAAATGGTAAATACTAAATAGGGGAGAGAATTCAATCTAATGAAAATTAAACTTTAAAATATCTGTACCAAAGATGATAGGGACTTCCTTGTAAGGCTTGGCAAAAGGATATGGGATCCCAAGCTTAGGAAGGATGATGATAGGTCCGTAGAGAGTTGCACGAAGCCATGAGATATGAGCATGCCACCAAAGTGTACCTCTTTGACCAACAACTGTGAAGTTGTACACATAACTGTTGCCTGACTGGATTGGGCATTGTGTTATGTAAGCCGGACCATCGGCCCATGCACTAAGGAGCTGCCGTATACCGTGCCTATTTCCATCCAACAGATATCACTAGGTTAAACTTAAATTGTACATATGGTGCTTTTTTCTTTTTATTACTCATAAGCTTTTCAGTGTTTTAATGAAATAAGAACATAAGCTTAGGGCTTTTCAATATTCTGTATATGCAATATATATACAAGTGTTTACTCTCATCCAGAAGCATTAATGCATAAATGAGAAAGGTGAAATACCAATGCAAGCTTATATTGTAGGGAACATGGTTAACAACTTTAACCACAACCCGATCGCCTTCCCTTGCAACAATCTTAGGCCCTGGAAACTGGCCATTTACTGTCACGATGCTCTTGCTTTCACACAGACGTGTTACATTTGTCATTTTGATCTGCCAATATGAATCCACAACCAAATTAGAAAATTGGGTAATACAACAACGAATGGTTCATTTCAAGGTTGGCTAACTTACGTCAAACTGATAATGTCTTGTGGTTGTGGCGCCAGTTTGCCGTGATTCGATCATGGTAGGGAAGGCAAATAACATCATGCTTGAAAAAAGAAAGGCTGTTATGAGAAGAGAGGAAGGAGACAGAGAGATGGCCATTGTGTTTTAGAGAAAATATTGAACTGGGGAGACTTTTGTACGCTATTGGATGCATGACAAAGGAACTACATGACTATTTATATATATGTATATATTCAATTTTTAAAAATTTGTTGTTTGTTTGGTACCAAAAAAAAAATAAATAAATAAATAAAACGCAACTTCGCACAGTAAGAGCAAGTGTATATATCTTAGAGTGTAGTTAAAGTCAACCCCAAGGTCCCCAAAATTTCGACTATTTTTTAATTTAGGCATGCATTCTTTGTCACCGTTTAATAATATTTATGCTACTACAAGTTGCCTGTTTGAAGTGTTCCTTGGAACTAACCTAAGTTCAGCAATACCAAAACATTTAAGGTCAAACTAACGATGAGATATCTATATAGATATGCTACTAATCGGAGGCAAATTGGTAGCATAACTGAAGTATATTGAGATGCATCATTAAATGTGGTCTAAACTCATTGCAATGGACGCTGCTGTCAGTGCATGTATTTCTAGTTTATTAGACTCTTAAATTTTTTTTTAAGATAAATTGGAGGTCTAAGTTACCCAACTTATTTTTAAATTAAATGTTAAATGTCTATGAAAAACCCCCAGCCGGATTTCGAACCTGCGACCTTTCACTCAAGGAGTCAAAGCGTATTGTTCTTTGCCACTAGACCAAGAGCTGGTTCTCACATCTTAAATCTTAGATAAAAACAAATTTTCCATCATTCTTATTCACAAAAAAAAATGCCATCCTAGTAATTAGTTAACTAAAGTTAACCTTGTTCACTTAAAGTACTAATGAATGCTTCAACAAAAATAAACAAATAAAATGAGTAGGAGCTACTGCTCTCTAGTAGGTCAAGGAATCAAGTTGCTGGAGCAAACTATCGCCGAAGTGAATTTTATTAATTACACTTTCGAGTCCAAATTGAAGACAAAAGTTGACTAATTGGAGTTAGAGAAATTTTGTATAATTTCGAAGGATCCTTTACAGTGGATATTGTCTAGGAAAATGCCCACAGTAAAACTGGAGAAATACTATTAATTTTAATATTCCAAATATGTATAAATTAAGAACCATGATTTATTTTTTGGGTGGTCATATATATAGTGTATATATATATATATATATATATATATATATATATATATATATATAGTTTAGCTACGGTGAGTCGCGACCAAAACTTCTAGATCTAGATCAAAATGACTGATCCAAAACGTCCAATATGATCTTCCTATTGAAATCTCCATATAGACCAAATTTTTCATTTTTTCGAAATTTTTAAGTATTTTTTTTGAAATTTTAGAAAATCGTTAATCTATTGGTTCTGAACCATTCAAAAACATCAGTTTTTAAAAATCCGAAAAAAATACTTAAAAATTTCGAAAAAATGAAAAATTTGGTCTACATGGAGATTTCAATAGGGAGATCATATTGGACGGTTTGGATCGGTCATTTTGATCTAAATCTAGGAATTTTGGTCGCGACTCACCGGAGGGTCCGTGAGTCGCGACTCACCGTAGCTAAACTCTATATATATATACGTGATACTCGGCACATGGCATATATAGTCTTTGACAAATTAATTTAATAGGGTTGAATACATAGTTAATTTGGTTTTGTTAGTAAAATTTTCTCTTCATTAGCAACAATTTTGTAACTCTCTTTATCCCTCCCTCCTACTTTAGAATCATTTGTTTATTTTTCTATATTATCTATTTACTGTTTGCCTTCTCTAAGCGTCTAAGCAAGAGAAGGATGCCTTGTCCAATTCATTTCGTTAAGCTACGTTGCTGGTAGTTGTCCAATACAAAAAGAGCAAGCCAGAATTGTATTCATATATATTTTTATACTTTCTCATAAAATAGATATATAGAGATATATCTACAGACTTTTTATTTCCACTACAGCAGTTTTTTTTTTTTTCATTTGTTTTGTAAGCAAAACAAAACTTTCAGTTGTTTTTGGTCATGCTAGCCAGAAGAGGCCAATTAAAATTAGGATTAGAGAATAATATATTGCTATCGGCCAGAGTAGGCGGAAACAAATGTCATGCGGAGCGATTGGTCTTTTTTCATGCATGTTTGACTTTTTTTTTTAAGTCCTTTTAGAACATTAATCTACTGAAAACTTGAATGCCTCGTTGAAGGAAGATAAGCTGTAGTATATATGAAGACTAACTCACATCACACCCCAAAATTTTTTCGCCTTGAGTGCATGTCTAGATGTGTTTCAGACTTTCAGTATCCATAGTTAGAATATGAAATTTGGGATAAGTATGAGACAAAATGGACGAGAGGATGCCGCAAGTGTACCCTGCGTGCGTTGTAGCACATCCACCCACTGAGTTATAAATAATAAAGCACACTCTCTGAAGGACAGTGACAGTCCGTCATTTAATGCATTAAGATTAGTTACACGACAGTGCGTAAGGCACTTGCTCCAAAACACCTGATATATATAATTCGAATATCTTTAAAAAATTTCATTTCATTGTATCCGCATCAAACATCAGTAGATAATGTGCTAGATTTTTTTTTTTAAAGACAGACGAAATAAATTGTAATTATTATGCAAATCATAATGTTATTTTTCTTTGTAAAATTTGTCCCGTTAAAAGAATAATTTGTAGCAAACTAATTTTGTCACTCATTATTTTAGTTCTCAAAATTTCAAGAAATATTTTGATTCTTACAATTTCTAATTCGTCCCAAACTAATCTTATATTTGACATCATTTACATGGTATATTTATTTCATCCATCTCAACGTCACTTGAGCAATATAAATAACATATAACCTTTTGCAAAAGTAATAAAAATGATGCGCTTATAAATATTATCAATACATTATTAATGTGGGTTTTCATCAAGCTTTTTAACCTGTGATCGTAAGAGGCATAATTCGGTTCAAAATAAATTTTACTATATTTTTTAAAATTTGAGGACTAAAATTTTCAATAAGTGATACTTTAGGGACCATTTATGTAACTTACTCTAATTAATTGTGTGTTTCACTTCCGCTTAATCCCTTTACTATTTATGATGTTTGATAAAATGCTAGCAATTTGAAAAATTACACTGTTGAAAACGATACATAATACAGGAAATTGAAAAAAAAGGATAAAAAAAAGAAGGTCATTTATTATTCATTTTAAGAAATAATAGTTAATACTTAATAGGTATGACAATGCACTAGTTTCTAGCTTGCCTGAAGCCTAAGCCCATGACATCTTAATTTTCAGCTTCTTCTATAATATAATCATGAATCAATTTCCTTTTTATGTCACCAACTTCACCCCTCTTATCTTCGCTTTCCCGTGGCATGATTGTGACATCACGGACAACAGTGTATAAAGGTGTTCTAATGCCTATTATGATTGTCAAACAGTATGCTTTCGTGACAGGTAGGATTGTATACAGATTTTTTTTTTTTGAAGTTACATTTTTTTTTATCTAATACCGTATCCTTTTCTTTTTTTATTTATGCCCCATTTATTGATTCCATCCCCCTCTTCCCTTTCTTTCTGATTACTTCTTTTCTGTATCCGTTTCCTCTTTGTAAATTGAATTTATGTTAAATTCAATGAATGCCTATAAAACGTTCGCCTATTAATTTGCAAGAAAATGAGAGAAAAAAAAAGATGTACTGCTATATTGTATTTGAGTTACAGACATTCAAATGTTAAAGCGAGGAAAAATAGAGATTGAACTCACATCGCAGAAGATACAACTATAGAAGGTATTTGGAGCATTCCTCAATCTATACATACATTTAACCGACAAAATTTTTGAGGAGGCTCAAGCAATAATGCCAAAAAAAAAATGACATTAACAAAAGAATATAAGAATGAGCTGAGTGTCGTTTCAAATGCTTTTCTGTAAACCAAAACAAAGAATCTTGTTTTTGAACTTGGTTTTAACAATCTTCTGCCCTTTTCTCTTTTTGCACAAATAATCGAATTATCCATTTACCAACGGAAAATGGATTCAAATATCCTGTCAAAAGCAAAAACCAAAGGATTGTCAAACCAATATATTACAGAAGTTAGTAAAGAAAAGGATTATCCTGCTGGTTTGCAAATTCATGCCACTGCACATCTTTTGTTAAATTCAACCTTATTTGGGTTAAACTCAATACAATTGCACTGTTTAGATTCATAGCATCAGTTATGTCAGATTAAAAAGCAATAGAAAATCTAAATCAGCACACTGGATCTAATAGCATCAACCTGGAAAATTGATACCAAATGTCGGAGGCAGTATAATTCAATAAAACTCACTATATCAGATCCTTGGCAGGAATAAAGAATAATAGTATGACTATTGCTAAGTTTAATATCATGGGAAGATATCTTACCAACCTTTCGACTGGTACACCTCCAATTGGCAATTATGGCTATGATTCCAATTCATCATCCAGGGACTCAAATTCATCAATGATGACATATTTTGGGTCTCCATTTGAAGATAGTGGAATCTTCTCTTCACTTTCTGCTGATTGGCCTTTTTTCAATTTCTCATACCTAACCTCAGAAACAATAGAAGGAAGATTTAGCATACAAAATCACAAAAACACACACACACACACACACACACACAAAAGGCATTGTCAGCTGCAAATTACATCCTTTTCACAAATAGTGATCAATACACACTTCTTTTGACATGCTTATATGTGAGAACCAAGAATATTATCCATATTATGGTAAATACTAATTGACAATTTTACTCCGCCTGAGGTGTGATTAATTTTCCTTTCAGTCTTAAATGAACTAAAATCAAGTTAATTAATGTGTTGGGCGCCTGCTTGAGTGTTATTTGAAAATTTCCCAAAGCAAATGGTAGTTGAGAAGTGCACAATAAATATGAAAAAGGATCACACCAATACCAACTAAAATTTTTGTGTTTCCTTGTGAAATCAAATCAAAATAATAATAATACAGCATGATATGTTGGTCACATACTTGTACCAGTTGAATAAACCGACACCAACCATAATAGTAACAAGACCCACTCCTTTCAGAGGAGTGAATTTGTCATGGAAGTAAAGCACTGCAACCTGCATGGTAAAGCAAACTATATCAGAATAGGATGTCAATCAGTTGGGTAGGCATTATTTTAATTTTTTCATTATTCAGATCAGACCTGACCCGCCACATATCAAAATGTTCTCGATCCACACACAATGGTACGGATCACAGCCCAACCTGATCCAACCATATTAGATGGCAACTTTACATATAAATTTTAGTTTTCACAAAACACAGAGAGCACAGTTGATCATGTGGATTCCTTGTCGAGATGCAGGTTTGAAATTTTGAATCTCCCAATTGGAGAATTAAGCTTTTCCTTACTTTCATTACAGCTCAGCCCCACTAAGAATCTTAGTTCATACACCTTAGCCAAAAAGTAATAAGTAAAACAGATTGGGTGGGATCATGGGCCATTTACTTGAACCCAACACAACAAGTGACATGTCAATGCTAGACCACAGACCTGACCCATCAACCAATCAGACCAAACTTACACAGGTTGGGTTCAGGAAACTGACACCCCTAAATAAGGTACATTTAACCGATGCTTTTGCCTTAGTACTTAAAGAAAAAAGGAGAAACATAAGATAGGCTCCAGTCTTAAGAAAGCACAAATGAAAATTACCACAATGGTGACGGCTTCCTTTACAACTCCAGCTATTGTGACAGTTATGGCACTTGTTACTGAAACCAGAACATACTCTGTCAATACCTGACCGAAAGGAAATGTAAAAGAGAAAATAAACAAATAGCAAAGCTAATGAAATAGATCAAATAAATACAAACAAAAATAAATTAACTAACTATAAGTAGAGGATATTAAAGAAAACATGTAACTACATGAATGACTTTTTACTTGGCATAAATGCTCATTTTAGCTTCCTTTTGGTAATTTTAATTACATTACTTAATCTTTTGCCTTTATTTCCAGACTACAACAATGTTTTATGAGCCCATGCTTATGAATTGAAGTAAGTTGGACAGATGATTTTCTTTCCTAACTGGGTTTCTTAAATACTTTTAACATTTTATGTAAAAAATATAAAGACTGAAGTAGTATTTTTATTTACCATAAAAAAGGCTAAGGTTCCTCCTATAAGCATCAACAAACAGCTCCTTGCAACATGCCAGGGGTTATTAAAATATATATTTGTATCAAATTTATCCCATGGATCCATTAAAAGAGACCCTACAAATGTCGCCACTGCCATTATTGGTGTAACGTAGCTCATTAGTGTGATTGGATCCTTCAAACCTACAATACACATAAAAAGAGTTGATAAATAAAGTATATTTTAACTTCTTAAATTAAAATGGTTTGCTTGCAAAATACAAGCAAAGTTCTACAAAACTAATGTTTCACATACTTGCAAGCTTACTTTTGCCCCAGCATTTACCTTTTTGAATTATGGAAAACTATTTTTCTATTGAATTGTTAACATTTTTTCCCTAATAATTCTACAGAACCATTTTTTCCAATTCCCAAATTGAATAAAGTCAAGTCATATGAAAAGTTCACCGCAATGCAGGGAGTTGCGTTTCTTTATCTGTTAATACAACATTTTTTAATTAGTGGGGCGTAGTTAGCAAATTGCCCACAAACATGAGATGTTAAGTATGGAAATGAAAATTTTCAGGGAGTAAATGCAATAAGATTCGCAAAATTGATGTTTTCCCATGCAAATAGGCAGAAGTGAATTTCAATTTGAGCTTTAATGTAATTTTCAAGAGCAGAAGAAGAAGTAGCATGGTTCAGTAACAGGCTAGGTGGAACTATCATGTAAGATTGATACTTAATTGACAGCTTGAAATTATAATACATTCCATGTACTTACCATATGCTTCTTTCTTCAAGCCAAGTTTGATACCAAGCACCACAATGCAAAAATAACAGAAAAAGGAAAAATATAGAAATTAGGAAACACAAAACAAAGTTCAGTTATACTTCTTCCTATACTTCTGTTATACAAATTTTCTTATCCGCATGACAATCTTTTAATCTTTCACTGTAGTATAGAAACAAAGAGTGCTTATAATTGTCTCTAAGCAAAAATAAATAGGAGTTAAATTAAAAGCATACTTGCAAGAGAATCTGAGTCATTGACCACCTAAAGCCTGACATGACAGCAGCCATCATAACAAAAACAAAACCCCAAAATTCAAATTCTGTCTCTTTAGCAACTGAAGAGAAAAACAAAAACAAAAAAAAAAGACATGTGAGTACATATGGCATTGCTATTAGCTTTTTGTTGTTGATGAGATCAATTTACAAGTCAGTACATAAATAAAATAATAAAAATTACCTGTTAACAACACCCCCACAGAAATTATTAGTATAATCCCTAGTAGCTTGACACTTGGGCTTTCCAATCTTTAGAAAAAGAAAGAAAACAAAATGATATTCAAGGTCAATAGACAGAAGCATAGTATTAGTGACCTGAGTGTAAGGTGCTACAATAGAAGTCTAATATTCAAAGTCCTTTGATAGTTACCTGAAAGCAAAAGCAAATAACAGTAGAAAAATTGGCGAAGCAGATTTACACTGAAACAAAAGGGTAAAATATCTCAGAATCCTTTTCCTTTCTTCAAAAGAGAACTAATTAACCTCGTTTTACTGGAGAGAGTGTGAGTGTTGGGGGGTTGGCAAATTTTGAGGTTTTGCAAGAATAAATATCAATATTTCAATTTTAATATATACTAATAAAGAACAAAACAAACCATGGTTGCAAAAGTAACAGAAATAAAAACAAGAGATGCATTGCTAAGGTTTATATCCAATGCTGTTCCTATAGCTGTTGGCACAACTACAAAAAAATAAAACAAAGAAAATAGATTAGCCACTTTGATGATTAGGTGGTCTAAAAGAATACAACAACATCTACTGTATTGACATTTTTTTTTTGTTATGTTGCCAACACAATAGATAAGTTAGTCTCACACAAAAAGGACCAAAAGAAAAACAAAGGTATGTGTAGCTGATAATACGTGATTTAAAATTTGCCGGATCCTAACAGATGCAATTGACTCAGATTGTTGGCAACTTGGCATTAGGTTATCTGTAACTCTCACTCTCTCCAGAAGAACCACAAAAGATGGCCATACAGCTTAGTATGGTTATAGAAGAAACCAACAACAGGAGGTCCCATATAGATCGTTTACTTTTAATAAAAAGAAAGAGAGCATAATTTATATTTCCTGCTGAATTAAATGGATCAGGATTTACAATATTACAATATTTCCTGCTGAATTAAATGGATCAGGATTTACCCATTACCCTTAATATATATTGTGATTGCTTATTCAAAAGAGAATATGCAATCATGCGAACCTTTGATTGTTAACAAATCCAGTATCTAAACCTGAAAAATTAATGGATGTAGTAGAAGAAATAATAAGATGTGTACCTCTAATAAAATAATCTTTCCACGACATGATTAAATCGGAAGTATCCTTTCTAGACTGAACATAAACTATAATCTTGGACAATATGGCTTGCAGCGTGAAATGAAATGTATTCATGAGCAATGGCGCTGGAAACTTCCCCAATTTGTCCCCTAACAGTGTTTTATTATACCTGCACCGTGAAAATGCAGAAATTAGAATCGGTACAAGCAGAGCAGCACAGTATAGAAAGCGACAGCACATGAGAAGCTAAATGTAGAGACATTATTAGAGAAGCAAAGACAGAAAGGAGGAGCACTCACAGAGTCAAACAAGTGCTGAAGGCGTACCAAACCAGAATATAGAAAACGGTTTTAAGCACGACGACGGGATCAACAGATCCATGGACGGATTGCTCCAGCAGCTCCAGCTTGGCCATGGATTGGCTGGTTCGCATCCCGCCATTCTCGACGTCGAAGGGAGAGACGGAGGCCGCCGAGTCGGACAGATCTCCGTTGGAATGCGCCATGCTTCTCTGTCTGAAGTAGCGAGATCTGGGCGACGCCTCTCCGTTCATCGTCGCCGAAGAAGAGGAAGTCGGGAGGTCCTTCTCCTCCGTGGGACTCGGATCGGCGGTGGGTGGTGAGGGTTCGGAGGAGGTGGTTTGGTTCGCCATTTTGAACTGGAGGAGAGGTGAGGTGAGGTTGCGTGATTTGCAATTTTGTACGGTCCGTTTGTTGGTTCGAATGTTTGTAAACGAAAAGAAAAAAGAACTTGTTTTTGTTTGCGAGTTGCTGTCGCGGGAGAGGGAAGGGAAGTGAAAAGAGAGATAGAGAGATTGTATTAAACTAATTATTATTGTCTTGTCTTTTTAATAAGAGAAAAAAATAAAAGGAATAGTATTAGTAGAGTAGTTAGTCTCCACCAAATTTGGTAGCATTGTGCTGTGCATTGACTACTTTTCTATGGAACAGTGCATATCTGAAATGTGTCCGACTCTGAGTCTCACCTAATACATTGACTACTATAAGGTATCATTATTACAATAATTTATCAAAGAAACTTTATTTAAGAAAATCATTAATAGTAATTTTTCAAGATTTTGCTGCGCTGCTTTTGTCCATAACCGAACAGTTATATTGAGATATTTTAGCTTTGACTGGCTTTACAAAAGCAAGTCAAACTTTTTGAGACAATTTTGCTTGCTCTGGACAGTAAATCATCATTAGCACTAGTATAACTTTTCTCCCGGATACATTTTTGACACATCTCATCGAAGCACTTAAATCAGCATCAAATATAGCATTTGCGGTATGTTTATTTTATTTTTTCAGTTTAGTTTAATTATATATTTTTCCCGGGAGAAGGCAAGAAGCTTAGAAAGATGGAAAAACAAATTTTACCTTTTGGTAGGTCACAATTTATCATTTTCCAATGTGTATATCCTTGCTCTGTATATAAGCAAAAATTAAATCGGACTGATAAGGATCATCATCAAAACACATTTTTTATTTTTAGAAAACGCGTAATTAACTTTGTTGGTTAAACATTTTCTCTCGATTTGCCGATTTGCAAAACAACACCGAAACCCTTAAACTAACATCTCTTTTTAGTGCTTTATAGCTAGATTTATTGAAGAATGGATTAAAGCAAGTGTGGCACTTAGTTTGGAGCTTCAAGAGATTGCTTTGGTCTAGTTAGAGTCAGTAATTAAGGTTTAATTAAACTCTAAACTAATCTCAATCAATTTGCTGGTAAAATGCTCAGTTTTTCTGTCCAGCGTCATACAACGCCAGTTGCCGTTACACAACGCAGCGTTTAATTCGCTCTTAAATTGCAAAATCTCTGACAAGGTTGGAACAGCGTTACACAACGCTCAGTAGCGTTGTGCAACGTTAGTTCATTTGCTTTTAAACCTGTTTAATCCATTGTTTCCCCTTGTCAGAACGTTGTGCAACGCTAAGTAACGCTACACAACATTTCCACTCCTACGTTGTGTAACGCTACTCAGCGTTGTACAACGCAGTATGAAACAGGCGTCTCTGCATTGCTCAGACATCGATCTGCATCGATGCTGCATGCATGCTGCCATGTTCCATGCATTGTAGCGTTGTGTAACGCTCTAAACTTCGCTCAGACTTCGCTCAATCGCTCTGGACGCGTAGTGCAACGCTGAATAGCGTTGTGCAACGGTGCCGTTGTGTGACGGCAGTCATCGTCGTATGACGTTCTGACAATATTGTTTGAGTTTGTCAGTTCTGCCTTGTTTCTCATCTTGACTTCGTTGTGCAACGCTACCTAGCGTTACACAACGCTCTGACAAGTTCCAACGGAACTGTCGAGCTTCTTCTTTGGATTTTTGTTGAAGCGTTGTGCAACGCTATACAGCGTTACACAACGCTTTGATAACTCACAACGTTATTGTCTGTGACCGTTTGATTTTTCAACAGCTATTTCTGCGTTGTACAACGCCATATAGCGTTGTATAACGGCATAGTCTGTTCTGACTGGTTTTTGGAGCTGTTGGCGCCCTCTATATATATGGGGCCTCTTGGAACTGTTTAGACACTTTTGAAACCTTTGAAACTCCTCCCTTTTGAGCTCCAACCAGTTAGACATTACTCTCTCTTGTGTTTGAGCATTATTTTAGCAAAATCATTGAGATTAGAGTGTGCAAAACCAATCCACTAGTGTTAATTGCTAGATTTGTTGAGTGATTTGGTTAGAGCCTCAATCCTTTGAGTGTTTGAGATTGTTTATTTGAGTTAGGCCAATCCACCTTGAGAGTGATTGTAACAAGGTGATTTGGTTCGAATTTGTAGTCCCGTTCGTGTGGAATTGAACGGAGCGCGCCCATTTCGAGGTTGCGAAACTCCCGGAGACGTACGACTAAGGCTAGCACTTCCTAGCGGGTCGGAACTCCGTAATACATCGCGTGTCACTTCTTCTCTTCTCTCTTTACCTTTCTTGAATTGTAAATTGCTTGTGCTTTGATTGTGTTTTTGTTAGAACAAGTTTGAATTGAACCAAATATTGACCATACCGGTTTAGAACTTTGTTTTTGTGCCTATTCACCCCCCTCTAGGCCTTTAAATTAGGGACAACAAACTTAATTCCATTTTCGAAAACTCATCCATCATTCCCTGGGGTCATCCCCTCTCTCCTTTTTGTTTCGCTAACTTCCCCTCCCTCCCTCTTTGATTCACTACTATCTAGCGCTCATCCCTCCCTCTCCTTTGTTTTGATATACATAACAGTTCTAGTTAATATATATAAAAAGTTCTAGCTAATATAGTAAAAATTCTAGTTAATATATATAAAGGTTCTTTTTAATACAATAAAGGTTCTCGTTAATACAGTAAAAATTCTGGTTAGTATATATAAAGGTTCGAGTTAATACAGTAAAAGTTCTAGTTAATACAACAAAAGTTCTAGCTATATATATAAAGGTTATGCTTTTAGACAACAAGTGTATCCAATTCTTTATATCATATATCGACTGTCGATTTAAAAAAAATCTGATTACATATGTAATGTAATGGTAACCTCAGATATAAAGTTATGAATTGTTAGTTTTTCATTCAATCTAAAATAAAAAAAAGTGATGGCATAATAATTATTGCTAATTGTTGGATATCGCTTGAAAGAAAAAAAGAACTTTGTATTCGATAATTTATTTGATCAACTATTAATTGAGGACATTTCCTAGTTATTAATATAGAGAAATTAGATACATACCCATAAAAAAGTTATAATTGAATATTTTCTCACAAAAATTATTAAATTATATATATTCTCGTTCTGTTATAAAATAGTTGTCAACACTATTCGAGTGATTAATTGCATTTGGCGTTGAAAATAATAAATATCATGCATAATACATGACTTATACATACATTGAAAAAACACAAAAATAGAAAAAAGAGATTATCTTGCAATATGTCGCAAATGTTTTCACGATTTCAAATACAATATCTATTCAGAAAATGGTGGCAAGTTTCGATTATACATGCACTATCAGTGGCACATTAATGGTGGGCAAGAAAGAGACCGCAGGGAGAGCCTCTGAAATAAGCTGAGTAAATCCAAACCCAAAAATTTTTGTGACTGGTATAAAAATTACTACAAAGAACCTAAATCGATCCTCGAAATTAATGCGTGGAGACCAGATCCAACACACTGGATGGTTTATGAAAAAATATACGACTTTCGTGGAGACCACACAGTGAGCTGTACAAAGTGTGGTTATGTTTTCAATTACAAAGAGACCATTTTGCGTGACCACTACGATGAACACGAAAAACAAGCTTGGTGGGATGCACAACAAAAGAAATGAAAAGAGAGAGATGAGGCGGAAAAAAAGGAGAAAAATGGCAGAAAAGACTGCCGAAGAGAGGCGAAAGTTGGAGGAAGAAGAACTTGAAAAAAAAAGTCAAGGAGAGCCTGAGATGGCACAAGAAGAGAGATGAACAAAGAAGTATTGCAGCAGCTTTCTGAAACTTTCTAGAATGAAGCCGCTCAATTCACTGACAACCCTAGTGTGAATTAGCAACCTGATGCAACTTTCTGGAATGAAGTCGCTCAATTCGCTGACAACCCTGGTGTGAGTCAGCAACCTGATGCAACTTTCTGGAATGAAGCCGCTCAATTCACTGACAACGCTAGTGTGAGCCACCAACAACAAAAGGACGAGGAAGAAGAAGACCCATGGTGGAATGAAATTCTACAATATGCGGACACCCAAAATATCTAAGTACTTTGTTTTTAAGTAACAACTAAGTAGTTTGTTTTTTAGGTAGTTTTTTCTTTTTTTTTATTTTGTGTGTTACTCCATTTAGCGGAGATGGACAACATTTTCAATTGGGGGATGATTTTCAAATCCAAGTGAAACTGCTGGATGGTGACGCAACCACGACCCTCCAAGATCAAAACCTCCATTCCTCTCAACCAAATCTATAAAATATTTGCACCCCTAACATGATATTCATTTCTTTCTAATATTTTAACTTTAAAATTTTTTCCATGATATTGAAACATCAATGCAGAAAACAATCGTTGTTCGCTCGTCCGCTCATATCCGACCAAAATAACACTGGAAGAGACGCAGCTTGGCTTAGGACCCATTTGCTTAAAATTTCAAAATTAAAACTCCATTAGCAAATCAAATAAAAATAATTTAATGATTAATTTAACATTATTATCTACGATTATTGCCAATAGAAAATGATAAGGAGAAAATTTATCAATTTCAGACTAGAGAGAAAAAATTAGTTTGTGAAGTATAAATTATTATAAGTGAGCTTATATAGAGACTTTTAAATAGAAAAACGACAAAAAAAATATTAGTGCAAACCACTTTTGTGCTAAATGGACCACTAATAAATCACAAATGCACCACTCAGAAAGCAAATTGAGCGGACTAGAATGGGTAGAGCATGGATTGGCAATTGGAACGCCGATCCAAGCGTTTTGTTATTTCGGCAATCCGAATGCCGATCCAACAACGTTATTTTTAAAATTTCGAATTTTTAATTGTTATTATCCAAATTCGAGTGAACAGTAACACCATTTTTAATTTTTACGGATATATATTAGCTTTTCTTCGATGAAAAAAATACTAAGAAAAAATTATCTGATTTGAAAGAATTTTTTTTAAAAAAAAATTGGTGGTTTAGAACCTAAATTAATGATAGAAGGCTAAATTTTACGAAATGCAAGTTGAAAAATCAAAATTAAAAGTTTAACGTAATATTTATCTCAAGTGAAAAATTCTAGTAAGACTAAGGTCCTGATAAATTTATTTTTTTAGAGGATTTCATTAAGTTCAATTGATTTCATAGAATTTTATTGGATATAATTACGTAGTAATTCCAATCAAATGACACCATATCCGTTCATTTTGATCAAGTATTTTTTTCAATGAAATGAAATGAAATTCCACGTTAAATAAATGGGATTTTGATCGGGGCCTAATGATGTCACCTCATATTTCACACAACATCATAGACTAATGATGTCATCTCCATGGGTGCGTTTGGATAGGTGTGGGAAGAAGGGAAGAAGGGAAGAAGTGGGAAAAAGTATTGGGAAGTGTGTAATTTTATGAAGAATTTGGATTGTTTATAATTTTTTTTCTTCTTTCTTCCTTCTTCCCCATTCTTCTTCTCTCATCCAAACGCCCCCCATGCTGCGTTTGATTTGTGGTTAGACGCATTTTTCATTTTCTTTATTCCTGTATATTTGTAAAGGTAGGCACTTAGTAAGGCGTAGATTGGAATGGAACTATAAAATAGAATTTGAGGAAGAGTTGTGGCTAAAAAATAGAAATGTTTGGATTTCATCATTTGAATTTCAGTTTGTCACGTATACCTTTGTGTGTTCCAATAAAGCTGCTTGTACCAAGACACAATTTCTTTTGATTTAATACTGAAGCACGATCTCTCAAAACAAATGGTTAATTAACAAGTAACGATACATTCAGGCCACGTACGATACGGATACTTAAAAAGTACATATATACATTTTTATAGGGTGCGTTTGGATCGTTGGAAGAAAGAAGAAAAAGAAGGAAGAAGAAAAAAAAAGTATAAACAATCCAAACTCTTCACAAAGTTACACACTTCCCAATACTTCTTCTCACTTCTTCCCTTCTTCCCTTCTTCCCACACCTATTCAAACGCACCCTATATTAAAAGACCAATTAAGCTGGAAATATTATGAACTTGGCCACACAACCTGGCCATTTCTATGGAAATATTAGAGACTTTTCATGGATAACACCTTTTTTCTTGTGACTGTTTTCCAAACGAGTTCCTATAATAATATGCAGAAATGGCGAGAGGCCTGAAGCACTGTCTGCTTAATTATAACACTTTCTGGGTCTTGCTATGCATATCGCAAGGATACAATTTTGAAAAAAGATTTAAAAAAAGCAGTCAATTTCTTGTTCCTACACCTTTTTTGCGCCTTATTTTTTTTACCACTTTTATTTTTGCATTCTGCATGTAAAAACAAAAAACAACTATTAATATAGTCGCTAGGGATAGCAATAGTGGTTGCACAATTGCATGCCAACATATATTAATATTTTGTGAGAAAGAAGAAGAGGACAGTTTCAAGCTTTTAATTAAATGATGATTCCACATTTAGTAGATGCATGTTCTACTTCTTATCTATCAACACAGCCGTAAGCAGATGACTAGATGTTAATGAACAACGAGTTATTGGACGAATTGCAAATTCCTATCTGACCGAAGCTCCATTTCAAGTCTGAATCTATATATATAATATGGAAAAAGATTCATGCTATAGAACTCATAAATTAGAAACCCATTAACATCAATATAGAGAAATCTATCTATTTGATTAATTTATATATATATAAAAAAAAGAGTAGAGGTAATGTATAATTCCCTGGTAAATATGCCTCAACCCACTCAGCCTTGGAAGAATATATTTTTATTTTATAATGGAAGTTAATTTTTTCGTTTGTGGGGGGGGGGGGGGGGGGGGGGATGATAATAATATTCTAGAAAGAACCCGCACACTATAGATGGAACTCGAGAGAACGATGTCTTACGAAAGTATAGACAAATTTAAGACGACTCTCTGAAAAAGTCACTAATTTAAAATAGGATATGATTAATTTCATCTCCGGTTCAGTTTTTCCATAAATTATTAAAATGTTAGCAAATGACTTATTAGATCAAAATTTCTTTTAGGCTCCGTTTGGATGGTTTCTTCTTGGAATAAGGAATAAAAAATAACCACTTTTTACCAATAAATTTATTTCTAACTATCCAAATTCTTCACAAAAGTTACACACTTCCCAATAAATTTATCCATTCCCAATAAATTTCTTCTCTTCTTTCTTCTTCCTACCTTATTCTCAACGCATCCAAACAGAGCTTTAGGTCCAATGTCTAGAATCTATAATCAATAGTTTGATCATCTACATATTTTTGTTTTTGGTACTGCTAGCGTTGATCCAATATGTGAGAGGTTTTTCGTTCCTTGACTATTAAAGGGTGCGTTTGGATAGGTGTGGGAAGAAGAGAAGAAGGGAAGAAGTGAGAAAAAGTATTGGGAAGTGTGTAACTTTGTGAAGAGTTTGGATTGTTTATAATTTTTTTTTCTTCTTCTTTCTTCCAATGATTCAAACGCACCCAAAGATCAGAATCTGAGTAAATAAATGAAAATTGCTTTATGGGGAAATAGAGAACTACGTAAATTCATTACCGGTGTTGTGATGCAGTTTTTTTTGGACAAACTAGGTAGAGGCTACCTAGTGGGTGTTGTGATGCAGTTGAACCTCGTATTCTAGGCCGACAAATTTGTGAAATTAGATGGGGCCATCAAACGCAAATTTAAATTACCAATAAGTAGAATATTCCCAAAAAAAAAATTGCGTTTAGTTCTTTCTTAAAGAATCCCAATGAAGCGATATTCGCGTGGTTAGTAATTACAATTTGGAATTTTGTGCAGTCAATTAATTATTTTTAAATAATCATATTATTTTTCTAACGAGAAGAGAGGATGTATTAACAACCATATTATTTGATTATCATGACAGGAGCAAAACTAATTATTAAAAAAATAGTTGATACAATATATACAATATATAAATGAATATAGTTTAAGTAAGCTAATCGATGATCGAATATTGATAAAATGTATGTTTTGTACGCAACATATCTTAATTATAATAGAGATGTATTTAGAATTAAGCAATTTTGTTAACTCTGATAATTTGATCATATTGTTCATTTCAATGAGGCATGCATTCAAATAAAATGTATATTTTTAAATTTTATTTTAAATCGAAATCAAGTTATGATAAAACAAATGAATTAAAATCAATATATTGTGATTTACTTGGTTCATTATTCTTACAACTTGGTCTAGTACAAAAAAAAAAGACTTAAAAAATCATAAAATTGTACTTATAATGGAAATTAACAATATCAACGATTTTAAATACCATGTTTAAATTTTATTTGAATATATAAATAAAAAGTGAAAATGATGATATTTTGTTGTACCAACTTTGTCTTATAGGGTGCGTTTGGATAGGTGTGGGAAGAAGAAAAGAAGGAAAGAAGTGGGAAGAAGTATTGGAAAGTGTGTAACTTTGTGAAGAGTTTGGATTGTTTATAATTTTTTTTTTCTTCTTCCTTTTTCTTCTTCTTTCTTTCAACGATCCAAACACACCCATAGTAAAATGTTCCTCTCTGGAAAATAATTAAATACTTCATGGTTAAGGGTAACAGATAGCTAACGCGTTATTTCTGGAAAAAAAAAAGGGATGAAATTAACACGTACGGGACATATTCTAAGGCACCGAGACTGACAAGTAAAAAAGCGGGAGAGCTGGCCGTGTCTGACGCGGGAGATTTGAGATGGCACCTGACGCGACCAGACTGAGCTCAACCCAACCGGACTGAATCCACTCTCGCCTCTAGACACGACAGATCTCACCAATCAAGTGATGAATTCTAAAAATATAAAAAAAAATAATACAAAGATTTATAAGTTATTACAACGCTTTGCTTGAACTGAAGCGAGATTCGATTCACATACTCACATGATGTTTTACACAGGGTGCGTTTGGATAGATGTGAGAAGAAGGGAAGAAGGAAAGAAGTGGGAAGAAGTATTGGGAAGTGTGTAACTTTGCGAAGAGTTTGGATTGTTTATATTTTTTTTTCTTCTTCTTCCTTCTTCTTCTTCTTTCTTCCAACGATTCAAATGCACCCAGAGACAATGAAAAATGCTACACTAAGGATGTGTTTGGATCGTTGGAAGAAAGAAGAAAAAGAATGAAGAAAAAGAAAAAAAATTATAAACAATTCAAATTCTTCACAAAGTTACACACTTCCCAATACTTCTTCCCACTTCTTTCCTTCTTCCCACACCTATCCAAACGCACCCTAAGAAGTGTTGAAACGAACCGGACAACGGGACAAGATATTTTATTTCAACTTTTAAGGTGCAGAATGGTTCGTCTTGTTAATTGTTATTTTCGAAATGTCAGGCTCTAATACAACAAAAACAATAACAATTAAATAATAGAATTTGACATTTTGAAAATAAGCATGAAACACTTATATAGGTGTGTTTGGATGAGCCGTGAATAGAGAATATGAATAAGAAATTTTGGTTTGTGTGCTTATTTTTATTTTTATGCAATCCAAACAACACAAGAATAAAGAATAAGGGCCCTTATTTCTATACTAACAAAATTATGATATAAGAATAAAAAATAAAGATAAGTACGCAAATCGAAATTTCTTATTCCTATTCCCTATTCCCGACTCATCCAAGCACACCCTTTGTATATTGTTTTATGCAGTATAAGACTGTAAAAGCTACCTCAAACGCGGGGTGCGCTTTAATTCTATGAAAATTTATTTGAACATTTCAGCTAAGGATACTTTCATATTAAAGGGATCATTTAATCTAATAGGAAAAGATCCAAACATACAAGGACTTGTGCAATATTTTTCTAATAAATTAGCAAAACTTAATATTACTAATATAATATTACACTTCATGCTTTCCAACATCCTCTTTAACAATCCAAAAAATATTTGTGACTGAAATATCCAAAATACCCTTCTAGAAGTCAACAAATTAAACCGTGTCTGGTTTGAGGTAGTCAACATTTTCCTTTAAATGCTCATCACACGCTGAGGATTCTTCCTCAAAACAAGTATAGTTCTCTCCTCATCTCCTAAAAACTTGAAAACTCCTCTTGCTCAATCCTTTGTCAATTTGAAAAGATGTCGTGTGAGGATCAGTCGCAACCTGATTACCACAAAAAAGAGAAGCACCACAAGCACATGGAGCACCTCGGCAAGCTCGGAGCAGTTGCTGCCGGCGCATATGCTTTGGTACTTCGGTTAACATTTCAAAATGATGTTTCATTTGAAAAACATGTTTTTATCTAATGTTCAAATTGTAACCAATTAACCATTATATTTGATAACTAATTGATCATTTATAAATTGATGGGTCTCTCCTTCCATGCACAGATATTCTCCCTGTTACTTCAAAAACTGAAAACTATTGACCTATATTTGATCATTTTTTAATGAATATATTTTTACACGAGTAATCTTCTATTTCGATAAATTGATTTTCATGCCTTTAACAATAAATAATTTTCTTTTACCATATAGCATGAGAAGCATAAGGCGAAAAAGGATCCTGACAATGCACATCATCATAAGATTAAACAGGAGATTGCTACTACGGTTGCAATAGGCAGCGTTGGATTTGCAATTCATGAGAAACATGAGAAGAAGGACGCGAAGAAAGAGGCAAAAAAACAAGGCTAACGTACTCCACTACACACCATCGTTAGCTATATTTAATTGTCATATGTTTGCCCTCTTTACTTTGTAATAAATAACAGATCAGTTATGTGTGCGCGTGTGTTGACTGTTGAACGTTGTTACTTGCATTTGTTGTGAGATATATATATTTGGATTAATTTGGACTTTGGAGATTGCTTGCATATGACTTTTGTAAGATGTGTTGGTGTGCTTTATTAATTTCCTTTTAATCAATTTAATGATGTCCTTAATTAACCTACAAAAATAATATGCAATTAACAATTCGATGATTCCTAATTTAAGCGTAAATTAAAAATTAAGGGTAATTATAAACATCATCAATGAAATAAGATAACAATAGATTTTTCACACTGAATTTTGCGTATATAGAATGCAAACATCAATGTGCTCTCTCCATGTATAGCTAGGATTCACCGATTGAATCCACTCAGTTATAGCTTATGACAAATAAAAGAGAGCACAATAGGGAAACTATTAGACAGTAGCTATGAATGGAGTTCTCCAATAGAATAACTAATGGAGTGTAAAAATACCATAGATTACTGCTGGGTATATATACCCCAGGGTGTTAGTACATTGATTACATTGGAATGCAATACATTTACACAACTCTATTCTGGTATCAGAGTGGTAGAGGAGATCAGAGTGGTAGAGGAGATTGGAGTGGCAGATCAATTGCCTGTAATGCCGGACAAGCTAGAGAGAGAGGTTGATTTCGTGTTTTGGTCTGGATGGAGGCTGTTAGGATTTTGGTATCGCTGAATAATTTTCGTCAAATCTCCGCCAAAATGCATTTTTTTACGATTTATCGCCGAAAAAACAAAAATGACGAGCTACGTCATTTTCTCGTTTTAGACTGTAACGTTCGTTCAGTTTGATACAGATTATCGCATTTCCGAAAAAACGCAAAAAATGCCGAAATTTAAAAGCTTGATTTCCTCTGATTTCTCCGTTATAATTATATATATATAATTATTGGAAATTATCTTTCGATCAAAGTTTTACTAGTTAGAACCTAGAAGATAAGAGAGAGATATTAGCTTACAGTTTTACTTTTTTTTTAATTATTATTTTTTCTTTTTTCTATTTGCTTCTTTCCGATGGTTTATATATTGTGGCTTATACGTGGGTGTCTGTCTTTTTTTTTTTTTTTTTTTTGGAACTCGGGAGTTTCCATTTCAAAAAGCACTTTAAAGAGAAATAAAATACCGAAGGCATGATATAACATGTGGAACTTCTCTCTCTTCTCTCATTTTTTTTTTTAAAATGGACGAAATTAAATTACAAGCAATAAGATATGATAAGTTAAGAAACTCTGTACTACCAAAAAAAAAAAAAAACAGGTACCATTAGAAAAGAGTGAATGGCATGAAAATTTAGTGTGGTACGAATTGCAATACAACAGGTACCATTAGAAACTGGGAGTCAAACAAGGGATAAGGATATACAATACATGAGAGCTTTTAAATAGAGTGATTCCTCTCTGCCCTCGGATTCTGTTGAGATTTGTGTCTTATTTCAATCGGGTGGCTAATGTTTCGTCACAATAAATTTCTCGTTGGTTCGAATATTATGATCAATGTAAAAAATCGTGTAGTTGGCTGAAATGAAGAACAACGGTCAAACTCAAAAGATCCCCCTGCAGAAGACACTGTAGTCTGTGGGTGCGTTTGGATAGGTGTGGGAAGAAGGGAAGAAGGGAAGAAGTGGAAAAAAGTATTGGGAAGTGTGTAACTTTGTGAAGAGTTTGGATTGTTTATAATTTTTTTTCTTCTTCTTCCTTCTTCTTCTTTTTTCTTCCAACAATCCAAACGCTCCCTGTAAATGGATTTGGTACAAAAAATCATGAATAAAAAGCTATTAACTTTTCAATGGTGTCATTAGATCTGCCCTCTTTACTTGTTTATTAAATTCAAAACAATGAAGAGTGCCAAGCATTATCCACTCACAAAACAAATCTACAAAAGAGGACCAGTACATAAACACTGAAAGATACAAGTGAAAAATCGAAAGGAAAATTTTCAGGCCTACCAAAATAAAAAATATGTAAGAAAACAAGATTGACGAAACTAACCAGATAACTGCATGAATCAAAATTTTGACACTTCACTGAAATGATACCATAAACTTGAAAAAAAACAAAGAAAAGAGAGATTTACATTTTGAGGGGAGGGATCATGGCCTTAAAAAGTTTTGAGGCAAAGATGATACTAGGGAAAAGAGTACACTGTTCTAATTAATAATCGAGGCATATTAAATCGAATCCCTCAAAAAGATGAAACAGGAAAGATATCAGAAACATCACTTTTTCCATAATCGCACATATCAATAAAAAGTTCATCATTGATTGCAAAAAAAAAAAAAGGGAAAATGAAAAGGGCATCACGTATTTTTGAGATGGTCTTATTATTCAGCCATAGGATACACGCGGCTGACCTGTTTGATCATACCGTCAGCAATCAGACGTGCACAAGGGATGTTAATTTTTAATAGTTAATAGTCTCATAATTTCCCCAAATAAATATCACGTATTTTTCTATGTTGATTTCTGATACAATGCCCCCACCTGAGGTCGAAAACTCGCTGTGGAACATTGCAGTTCAAAATGTCTTTTCAGAAGTGGATACAGATCATTTGTGGTGGAACTATATTATCTTTTATATATGTATATATAAATATTTTACTACTATACTCCAAAATTGACAGACTGAGACATATATTCAGATAGGACTCTTATTAATTTAATCATATTAAACCGTGTCTCAATACTTTTATTAAATATTGTTATTATTATTTAAAGAAACCTTGTCTTATTTCATAATAATGTGTTGCATAAACAGCAAGGGATAATATGTGACTCTTTGATCACTTATCAGCATGCCACACCACAGGGAACGTTTGAATCGTCCGAGTGCTCATTGCCCTCGGATTCTATTATCAATTTATTATCATTCGTGTATAGATTTCAATTGGACGGCTAGTATTTTGTCATACTAAAGATTTAAATAGTGAATAATAAATCTATAGCGGACATCCTCTTTTTATAGTGGATGATAATAAATAACAAATATTTTGTAGGCACTATTGAATTAAAATATAAAAATATTATCAAAAAAATTATAATTTATTTTTCACAAGTATTTTTAATTTATTTTGAGAACATCTGTTCGAGGTTTGGATCTGCGCCTGAGATCTCTCATCTTTTCTCGACCTTTTGAGCATCCGGACCTGCGTAGAAAATCATGTGTGGGCCTAACTAAAACGCAACAGGTCTATACACATCTGGAATTTTGTTGGTCCAAACATCTCAGATGATGCAATGTTCTATTTGCTTATTTAAATCAAACCTAAAAATAATCAAGGGCAAGGCAAACTCCTCGGTAGAAAGAAAGACGTGTTTCCACAAAAACATTAGCTACATTGGTTATTGCATATGAATAACTGTTAACTCATCTTTGCTCAATAAATAAAATAAACAATCATAAATATTTTTTATGTCTTTTAGAACTATATTACTTGCGTTCCCATGTTGGTAATGTGATGCAACGATAAAAATTTACTTTTTTTTTTCCATTAGATTGGAGGACGGGAGCTGATTAAAAGCTAAAAGTCAACTGCACATGCTTTCCTGCACACGCACGCGCACACATTCTTGCAACTTAGTTTTTAATAAGTTATAATAAAACTTACCTATTACTTTTTTGGTTCTTGCTTCCAGTATAAGGTAGAAACTTAATTTTAACAATGACAAAAAAAAAAAAATTAGGAGCAAATGCACAGTGAAACGCAAGACTATTCCCTGTTTCATCTATTAGCAAGGTGAGTTTAAGCTCCAAGAGTATACCGCAGAGATTTTACATTGAAGTATATATATTTAACAGACTGTTTAAGTTTGAAGAGTATATAACAGAAATTCTGCATTAAAGTGTATATATTTAACCAACTATTCAGGTCACTTCTGGTACAATTGTTTTTCCTAGTCTACTAACTGATAGTTACAATTTTCATTATTGGGCACAGTAATGTAAGCATAAAATATGAGAGAAAGCAGACATTGCTTTTAAGAACAAACAAATCTTCTATGAAATTAGTAATCATGTTTGGTTGTAACTAACAGATACAAAATTATTAAGAAATTGGATCTGTTTTCAGTTCAGCAACAACCCTGCAGCAATTACAAATGTTTTTATCAATATTAATACAAATCAAATAAAGAACTAAATTTCGAAGGGCCACACCATGACATAGTACAAATGAACAAGTTTGCAGGCACCTTACTAGACAAGGTATAGATACCACATCAGTATGGACAACATTTTTCTTTTTTTTTTTCAGTTCTTTTCTTTGCATCGCTTGGAATATATAACGACCCTAGCACATATATCAGCAATTAAATGGAAACTCGATAACACAAAGACAAAGTATTTACAAGGGCAAGTTTTGGTTAAGTTTCCATAGGAATCCTAACATTCAATTCAAGGATCAATTGGCCATGATTATTGAGAATATATAACTCTGATCACAAACGGGTACAGAAGTAGGCAAAATACCCTATAGGAGAACATAGGAACAAGTCTATTCCTCTTTCACCATTAATAATACAAGGGTCAAAAGCCTCAGCAAAATTGGAAAAGTACTAACCTCGCTTTTTCACTGTCAGAGCCACTCTCTTTGATACCAAAAGTGATGAAATTAACACTAATGTCATCTGACAACGACCAATTTCCAGCTAATGGGTTGTATACAAATCCTGCCATTTCTTGCACCTGTACATGCAACAAAAATGAAATAAAAGTCAGAACAAAGAAAAAGAGAAATAGATAGGTATGACCATTTTTGAGTTCCACATCTCACGTTGAAGAACCTGGGGCAACTAATTAAAGAGATCACTCATACCAGGGTAATTTTCTGGTCTACTGCATCAAGCCTCGATTTGGAATGTATTTGTAAATGTCAACGGTATTTTCATATTGAAACTACTCGATGGAGTTTTTAGTTCTTTTAGGGAATTTAAAAAAAATATATATTTCATAAACATAACTCTACAAAAAAGAAAAAAAAAGAGACATGAAAATTACCGAGACTGAAGCTCTCTGAAGTATTAGGACTAATTCTTCTGGAGTTAAGAATTTAGACCACTCATGTGTCCCTCTCGGAAGCTGAAAATACATAAAAAACAATTAATATATAAAGGATGGTTGAATAGAATACAGTAGTAAAGGATGATGCTTGCATCAATACATTGAAAATGATAGTTTTTCAGTCCATTATACTCCAAAATTGTCATGTATACCCAAGAAAAACAAGATATCTATCCATAGAAATATAAGGGGAGCATATCATCTGCCTCTTCATCTCTCCACAGTAATACAAACAAGGATCTCCTTTCTACCTCATTTGCATAGAGCCGGTACAAGGAAGAATGTGAGCAATCAATGTACCTCATGAAGAAAGCAGGTCAAGAGCACTGCGGACATTGGTCTTCTTCTTTTTTTTTTTCTTAGAGTAGAAAAAATTAATAAGTTTTCTTGTTCTGCAGTGTGGATTGTATAGCATTTTTGAAATTAGGCGAATTACACATGAAAATAGTACTACAGATAAAGGCTTTAAGAACTAACCCAATTGAAAATGTATTCCGCACCAACAATAGTAGTAGCGTATGCCCTCATAGTACGGTTGATGGTAGACATTACCACTGCACCCTTGGGAACTGCAAGTGCAGCAAGAGATTTGCAGAAATCTGATGGATTTGCAACATGCTCTATCACCTGTAATTAAAAATAAGTCATTTTCTTCTAGTTTAATTTTCAAATGCAACAGCTTATTATTGCTATTTAGTTGGAGGAATTCCCAAATTAACATAATATATAAACTTGGAATTTGAAAAAGGTGTCATTGCAACTTGTTTACCCTGTAAAACCATAAATATAAATAAAACAGTGAAAATATCCCCGAAGAAAAGAAAAAGACCAAATGTATCCTTCAACTATCCGAAGAACCAAATTTGATATTTGATTTTTCATCTTGCAAATCGGCCATCAAACAGCAAACCCTTTAAACCTAAGAAACAGAGTTCTTCATCTTATTTGTGACCTAAAATATACCATCACTCCATCACACACATAGGCTATATTTTACTTCTCTGCCAATCAAAATAACTACAACTTCTATTGTTTGGTCTTTGAGAAATTATTATCACAAAAGGGAGTCCAGGGAATAACTTAGTTGGATGTACATTTAGAGAGCATCTCTTAAAAAAACTCTAACCTTAATGAGCACCAACAAAAAGTAAAAGGTAAGAAAAAAATAAGACATCTTGAAGGGAATAGATAACTCGCCTCAAGAGAGATGACAGCATCAAATTTCTTGTTCTCCTTGACCAAATCCTCTGCATAGGTCACATATAGTTACTTCTTACTGTTGCGCAGAAAGATATAATGAAAAGGCATTTTGTGCACATGTATAAGACAGAGAAAGAGATTACCAGCCGTTGTACAGGAATAACTGATTGATGAGGTCAATGGATCAGATGCCTATTATAGCACAAAAGGAAACCATAAAAGAAAGGAAACATGAGTCATAAAACCAAACAATAAGCAACAACCAGATTGATAAAAAATAGCAGGAACGATCAAAATATTTTTGATAGAGAAGCTCATAGACAGCCTTCATAAAGGAGTACAAGCATCACAGGTTTTCTTAATCTCTCAAAAGTTCCGAATCAGGCTCAACCACTAAGGTAAATGCCATGCTTAGTTCTGGTAGTAATACATGGTTGCTGGAAAATTAAGATTTTCTGAGAGGCAAAAATGATAATTTTACATTACAGCATGAACTGTTGCAATATTAATGTTCTTCTCCACTGCATCAATGCCAGTGACATCTGCCCCCAACCGTGCTAGAGGCTGTTGAGACAAAACATGTAAACAACATAAGAAGAGAGAAAAAGAGAGAGAGAGAGAGAGAGTTTTGGAAAATAATGTATAGAATACCTCACCTCAGATAGAATACCGCCTCCGCAACCAACATCTAATATTTTAAGGCCTTCTAAAGGTCTAGGTGAATATGGATCTCTCCTACAATACCATAAATAAGAAGATGAAGGCCTTTCATCAGTAGCATAATGGTCAAATAATGTCTATCTGGTTAACTAGGACTTTAACACTTCCTTCATTACTCAGTACATGGATTTGACCCACTCTACTTTAGATAATTTGAAGCAGATGAAAATGTCATGGAGAAGTAAAATAGAAATTGATGAATAATTAGAAGAGTATAATGAAAATCTGCAAAGAAATACCTGAAATGTCTGCACAAAGCGGCACGTATAAAAGAAACTCGGGTTGGATTCATGGAATGCAATGGTTTGAATGGGCCTTGAGGATCCCACCTGGTCACAAGTTAATTTCAGTTGACAAAAAAAAATGGAAGCAAAAGGTGAAGAAGAAAAGACTGAGACTGAGAAAAGGAGAAAAGAATGGACCATGTTTGGGAGAGGGCAGCGAATTTAGCGACCTCAAGTGGGTTCAAAGACGACTTGAATCCGCTGACTTCACCAGAATCGGCATCTCGGACTGGGTTGTTTGAGTAAGATCTGACTCTCAGTGGCAGCGGATTGGAATTGGGATTGGGATGGAGGTTTCTCAGGAGGAGAGAACAAGACAAGGACCGACGCGAGCGGAGCAACCATCTCAGGGCCATCGCTCATTCGCTCTCCTATTCCGTACAGGCACAGCGCTGCTAGACAGCTAGAGTGGTATGGTATTAGGGGTTTTGAGTTTTGACACACAAAATGCCAGAAAGGGGTTTGGATATTTATGTTTCAACCCTTGTAAGTTGTAAACTAACCATAATTGTGTCTTTTACTTTTTTTAGGAAATATAATACCGCATCCTCATAATTTTGTGTTTATATTTTCTTTTTTTAATTGCATTTGTTGTTTATATTTTCTTTTTTTAATTGAAGTTATTGACAAAATGCAATTAAGAGGGATTGATCAGCCAAGAGTAAAGTCTTCTTTTAACAGGACCATACCAGTCATTGTGCATTATGCATTACACATTTTTATTCAAGAAAACAAACAATGATAAAATGGGTACAAAAAAAAAAAAAGAAAAGAGATAAGAATAAAATAATTGTGGGAATTGGAATGCAAGGCAGTGAGTGAATTCCTAATCCAATCAGACAAGACAGGCAGAGGCATGTCAGAAACAGGACCATGGGGGGGAGAGAGAGAGAGAGAGAGAGAGGGTGCGTGCAACAGGAATTTAGCAAAGGCGAGAGGGGGAGCACATACCAGATCAGTTGGAGAGGAGGCGGCGGGAGAGAGGGAACTGGGAAGTGTTGGAAGAGAGAGGAGAGAGAAAATCGGGAGGAGGTAAGAGAGAAAAATAAAAGGTAGAAGTGCGCCGCGCCGCCGCCGGAAATGAGAGGAAGGAAAAGTAGAAATGAAGCGAAGCGAGACGGGAAATACTTACCCATTCGGGTTGACAGCGGGTCAACCCGTCAGTTTGCAATCGGATCACATATGGCAGTGTACGATATGGTACTCTGTGTTTCAGCCTTCTTTTATTAAAGAAAAATTCTAACTCTTAATATAAGATTCTATAGCATATTCAGTTAAAAGAATAAACAAATGTCTTACCAATATTGTTTGGTCAAATTTTCAATTTTTGGTGTTTTTCGTTTGTTATTTTGTTGCTTTCTGTGAGCGAAACTTAATATAAAAACGCAATAATGATCTCGGTAATCCAGTAATTTCTGATCACAAGTTAATTTCAGTTGACAAAAAAAAAATGGAAGCAAAAGGTGAAGAAGAAAAGACTGAGACTGAGAAAAGGAGAAAAGAATGGACCATGTTTGGGAGAGGGCAGCGAATTTAGCGACCTCAAGTGGGTTCAAAGACAACTTGAATCCGCTGACTTCACCAGAATCGGCATCTCGGATCGGGTTGTTTGAGTAAGATCTGACTCTCAGTGGCAGCGGATTGGGATTGGGATTGGGATGGAGGTTTCTCAGGAGGAGAGAACAAGACAAGGACCGACGCGAGCGGAGCAACCATCTCAGGGCCATCGCTCATTCGCTCTCCTGTTCCGCACAGGTACAGCGCTGCTAGAGTGGTATTAGGGGTTTTGAGTTTTTGACCGAGACACAAAAGGGGTTTGGATATTTATGTTTCAACCCTTGTAAACTAACCAAAATTGTGTCTTTTACTTTTTTTAGGAAATATTCAAACCCCTAGAAAATATAATACCGCATCCTCATAATTTTTATAATCAAGTAAATTACTACTTTTAATAAAATTCAATCTTTTTAACAAAAAAGTTATTTTCTTACGGTATTTGACATAAATACCCTTAGCTCCACCTGCTCAATCCAATTGTTTTTAATACAACTTGCATCAGTTTCATAGTTTGGTTTTCAAGATGCTAAAGGATGATTTTAAGCTATTTGTGTACTCATTCAACTAAGCACCTTTTTCATAAACAATGTCCCAATAAAGCCTTGTGTTATATATACTTAGGCTGTTAATTTTGACTGGCTTTCCGCAGAAAAATAAAACACAAACGCAAAAAAAGAATCAAGATGGATTGATTGGTGGGAACTGGGAAGGTCAAGTTGCTTGTGTCTTAATCCTTGTCTTTTAGGACACTGTTTCGTACAAAGATAGCATGCAATATCCAAATCTAATTATAAGTATTGCAATCAAGAAATATACATGATTGTTCAGAAAATTACCTTATATATAAATTCAATTTTTATCGTTCGAAGGTACCATTTATCACAGCATCATCTGGAACATCTGTTGTGCTACAATTTGGAGTCTTACAAGGTTATCACTTGTATGTGTCATCTGTCATGGAACTTTTTTGTGTGAGTGTGTTTCAACCTTAGCAAAATTCTGTCTTGCTCACTAACGAGCTGGAATGGTGATCCATTGATTGTTTCCCAGCTCTCTTTTGGCAAAAGGAACACATAATTTGCTCATCAAATTGAAACACAAAAATTGATAAATTGAATTTTTATATTAAATTTATGATAAAACAGGGTCACAAGGGCAAAAAATCCTAATTAATTGAATTGCAGGACGTACAATTTTACTTCATTTATAGGGATAAGTTTCGGAAATAATGAGATCTGAAGGGTAAGTATCTTACATTTTGAATGGAAGAAAGACATTACCTGTTCTAAGAAGAATGATTTAGCATATGAAAAAGTGCGAGATATTATCTCTATTAGTATTTATCCATAAACGTGAATAGACAGTATTGATACACAATTGGTTATTCATAAAAGCCGTCACTAAATAATAATTTTTCGTTTTCTTAAAATTGACGTCTTAGAGAAAATATCGACCCTAAATTTGTTCATCATAATTTCAATAATCCTACTGCTTTTAATGACTATTATCTTAATAATAGTCACTAAAAGGGCATTGCAAAAATCCTCGTTTGTAGCACGTATTGAAAGCTAAAGAAATTCTGATATTTTATTTATTCAAATCAAACTTAAAAGATAACAAAGTAAACACTTCGATAGAGAGGGGAAAATGATTCTACCTTCGACTTTTAATTTTGATAATAATTCTTGTGATTCTCAAGCATAAAATTAGCTCCACGCTGTAAGGAACATATGAACGACTTCGACCCATCTCTGCTCGATAAATAAATAAATAAATAAATTAATTAATTAAAGGAAAAAATGCATAAACATGTAGGTTCATTGCATTTCGATGTTAATTGCATGGCTATATCTTTTTTTAATCGTTTTTCTTAATTTGATTGGAAGATGAAGCATATTAAAGCCTAATTTATCAATGTTTTCTCCAAAGTGTGGCAGAGCTGATACCCACCACACACACACTCATACAGATTGTTATGCCGCTTGCTTTTTACAATGTTATTAAAGCCTTCCTAATTCCTAATGTATTGTTGATTCTTTTGGTTTCTAGTTTCCAGTATAAGTAGAAAATTAATTAGATTGGTGCTCCAATAATATATGAACATTATTATAAAAAAGAAATATGGCCATTAGGAAAACAAAACAAATCCACATTGAAACTCAAGACTGATCCCTAGTTTTCTACTAGCAAGGTCAGTTCTAACAATGTTTTGAAACTGAGTCTGGCAAGCCAGTTCCACTGATTTAATTGGAAACTGTTAAACCACTACGGACTGTTCATGAAACATTGAATTTTGCCTCAAGAGTATCCAAAAATAAAAGAACTAATATTTTTCCCTAATCTGCTAAGCATAGTTATATTTTTCTTTATGGGGTAGGATCATATCAACACAAAAACGAGAGAAAACAAATTTCTTCTAACCTAAGAACAAGAAAAAAAAGATTATATAGTACTCCCTCTACCCATCCACTATGAAGTTAGTGATTGGACCAATCTCAACTAACACAAATACAAAATAATTAAGAAATTGGATCTGTTTTCAGTTCAGCAATAGTCCTGCAAAAAAAAAAAATGTTTATTTCATCAATTAATACAAATAAGTAGCTGCAAATACCAAAGGGCCACACCATGGCATAGCACGAATGAACAAGTTTGGAGGCACCTTCCTAGACAAGGTACAGATATAGTCATATAGGTAATGCACTACATTTTTATCATTTTCAGTTTTTCATTACATCGATAGGAATATAGAACCACACAAGGGCATATAACAGCATTTTGGTTCAATGGAGACTCAATTATCTTACCATTCAATTCAAGGATTTAATACGGGAACTCAATAATAAATGGTAAGCAAAGTAGACAAAATAACCTAAGGGGATGCCTCATCTGCGATCAACAACCAAAAGTTAGAACCTCTCTACAAATTACAATTTTGAAAATTAATAATTTATCATAATAGTTTGATAAATGGTAGGAATATACAAATCAGCAAGAAATAAAGAATACATCTTAGTATCTTACCATAGTGGCATTAAAAAAAAACTAATAATAAAAAAAAATCAAAAGGCTACATTTAATTAGGTTAATTTATGTTATTCAAATTTGCATCTGAAAATTAATAATTTATCATACTAGTTTGATAAATAGTAAGAATGTACAAATCAACAAAACAAAGAATACATCTTACCAGAGTTTCTCTCATAGCCCAATCCCCTCCTTCTCTTGCTTTCCTCTCCCAGCTTATAATTCATATATATCTTATTGAACTCCTCATTGCTCAAATCAGAAAAACTATTCAATCCACAAGTATGACCTTCATTTTTCTCAGCATTTGCATTCCACTGATTAATGAATTTGTAGTTCTTGATGAAGTTTTCAAATGCATGGGCTTTGTCTTCAGGTCGCAGATAAGTTTTCTTAAGCTTCTCCATGCATTGTTCAAAAGGCAGAGCTAATGTAAGCTTCTCTGTGTTAGTAGAAGAAGGGTTGTCTCCAGCAGTGGGGAGAGAATCAAATGGCGAGATCAATGGATCAGATGCCTATGATAGTATAGGAGGAGACCAGAAAAGAAAGTAAAACCAAACATAAGCACCAACCAAAAATTTTAATAGAGACTCTCGTAGACAGACTTCAAAAAGGAGTACAAGCAACATAGGATTTCTTTATCCCTCAAAGTTCTGAATTATGCTCAAGTCTTCTTGTACTAGCACCGGTGCAAGCTGGCTGGTAAATGGAACCCTATAATATTTTATGGGAGGCGAAAAAGATAAACTAAGATTACGGACTGAACTCTCGCAATATCAATGTTCTTCTCTACTGCATCAATGCTAGCGACATCTGCATGCTCCCAGTGGTGCCCAAGAATGTTGAGACAAAACATGTAAAGAACATAAGGGGAGAGAGAAAGAGAGATTTTGGCGAATAATGTATACAATACCTCAGAGCGAGTACCGTCTCCACAAACAACATCTAATATTTCAAGTCCTTCAAAAGCTCTAGATGAATATGGATCTCTGCTACAATACCATAAATCAAAGATGAAACAGTGGTTAACTAGAATTTTTGGATGGATACAGATTTCAGACATCAATAGTTGACTTCTTTACTGAGTACACTAGACTTTCTAATAGATATATAATTTTGAACTAATGAAGATGTCTTGGATCTCATGGCAGTTGTTGTTAAGTGATCTATAAAAATAAAAAAATGAATATGTCTTGGAACAGTAGAATGGAAATTGATGGAAACCACAGGAATACAATCAAAATTTGTCAAAAACAAATCTGAAATATCTGCACAATGTAGAGCGGATAAAAGAAACTCGAGTTGGGTTGATTGCATGCAAATTTTTGAATGGGCCTTGGGGATCCCATCTGGATATAAGTTAATTCAATTGATAAAAAAAAATACATAGGACAATATTAGTAAGACTGGATATTCAATTCTTCAATAAAACAATATGAAACGTAAATTACTAAAAACTCATCTTACATTTACATGACAGAATTAAAATAACATAAAATATTCAAATCAATTTTAATTTGATATGCTGTCATATGATTTTGTTTTAGGGTAATTGCTGAACTTTCTCTTTTATTTTGCATAAATTCGCACATATAATCTTGCAAATTAAATTGGCATGCATGTATCTGAAATTGATCAAAATCAATTAACACTGATCTTCACATAGATACCCTTCCAAAATTTAAACTATGTCACAATTGGTAAAAGAACACCAAATCAACAGAGGGGGAAAAAACTGAGAAAAGGTAAATAATCGATGGTGCTTCAGAGATGGCAGTGAATTTGGCGACCACGACAGTATTCAAATGGGACCAGAATCAGCATTTCCAACCGGTTTCACCATCGAGTAAGATCTCAGTGGTGTCAGAGGTGGAACCAGAGGTCGGGAGATCAGGTAGTCTGGATTGAGAAACGATCTCCTCGCCATGGCAGAGACTAAGACTAGAGCCTTGAGAGAAGACAGAGATGTGCAATTAACAATTTTGGAGTTACAGGGTAGTGGTTTAACAAACAGCGTAGGGTTTGTATATTTACGTTTAAACCCTTGAAAAGTAATTAAGCAAATCCTTTTAATTTTATGTTTCGACATAGAGAGAGCCAAAACTTTTCAAATTGAAATCGATTTATGTCTTGACGACTAAGTTATTTGAGAATAAAAAAAATAATTTTAGCAGTTAAAAATATAAAATATAGAAATAAGACAAAAGAGTAAAATGGCATGATAATTTAGTGCAATTTTTACTTGATATACTAAATCTAGCAATTTACTTGCTAATTTAGCAATTTTTTTTAGCAAGACTCCAATTTCTATTAATAGCTCCTTAAAAAATTTAGCAATTTTATTTTTTATAGACTTTTTCGAATCTTGTAATATCAAAAAATAAATTGCTAAATCTTTCCAACTTGCTACTTTAGATATTACAAAATTTAGAAAAGTCTATCAAAAGTAAATTACGAGATTTTTAAGGAGATATTAATAAAAATTTAAGTTTTGTTAAAAAAAAAATTAGATTTAGTGCATCAAATAAATCTAGCAATAAAAAAGTAAATCTAGCAATAGAACAGTCCAACGTAAATAAAAAAAAGTCTAGCAATAAAAATCTAGGTAAATGCCATCTTTCTTGTAGTGTGTTGAACGAAATTGCAATAAAACTAGCACTAAAAATAGGTATTTGGCTTAATCTATTATATCCAGCCATAATCATTGAGTTAATTAATAAAAAATTTTACATTTTAGTTCTACGCTACGAATTCAAGCGAGTATGAAATATGAGTCTCCGTTGACTATTCCAGTTGGTAGAGACGTATGGCTTTCTACGGAAAGACCTGGGTTCGATTCTAGCTAGGGCGAGAATTAATTGGGGTGGGGTGCCTACGGGCTTTGATAAAAAAAAAGTATGAAATATGAGGATCTTAATCTTTAAGACTTTAACCGTCCTAAAGAGACAAACATATGGGGATACTCTGCGGCGCATATAGAATAGCAAGTGTATAATTTAGTTCTTCCGTCGGCTATAGGCGTTACCGGCGTTACCGATAAACATTTATTATAAAATAAAAAATGCCAAATTAAAATTACTGTTTATATATGTAGATCAGTAGATGGCTAAGTTTACTCTTTTAAAAGAAAATTACATTAATAATAATTTAATTGTGAAAATTGGCAACGTAAATTAGCGGTTCAGATTCAGTTCAGTTCATGTCTCGTATCGTATGTTATATAAATTTTTCAATCATAACAACATTACAAACACGTCATCGCCATTCATCAAGTGTTTTTTTTTTTTAATTTAATTGTAGTACTGTAGTATTGCTACCAAAGGCAGCGAAACACGGTGATATCCTATTTTAAAAGGACAAACCTGCTAAGGGAACTTTGTATAAGTTTCGGAATTGGGATTGGGAATGGGAATTAATACGGTCGATCTCTCCTTCGGTCAAATGGGCTAACTTGTTTAACATTTTACAGTCGTTATCAAGTCATCATATATAAACATTTTCAACATACAAACAATCGTAAAAAATATTGTTTGAATAACACATTTGTGTCAAGAATGCTACAAAATCGGAAGATAATCCTATTAAAAAAAAAATCGGAGAACAAGGCAAAAGGGAAAAATAATTTTCCCCACTGCAAGAACTGAAATTTAAAAGTAATTAGTTAAAAAATTTTGTCATTGAATTTATTAATTATTATTTTAAGCAAGTTCCATCTTATATATATGTATAAACTCAAAAGTAATCTAAATAATCCACACTTTAATATGATCGTGCAAATGAATGTTGATAGCTTCTGCGATATTCAGCGGAATAATATGAATAAAATATCGACATAAAATTTTTGATAAGTTATGTAATTTTCAACTTAAATGAAAAGTTGATTTGTTTTTTGTCATCTGATTGGAGCAAAGGATCTAGATACATAGCAAACAATGAATGCAACTGGCAAGTCATTATTGAAATTAATTTCAATTTGAAATAATACACAACAAATTCATACATAGCAAGTCAATACATAACAAGTCCAGGTATACATAATTGAATTTGAATAGAATCAAGAGCGTACCAACAAAATATTATTTTACATGAAAGTTTAATATACTTAAATCATTTATCAAAACAATTATGCCATAATTGTTTTTCCACAATTTATACCACAACTGTTCTTTATTTGAACATAGGGAAATTAACACAAATAAAAAAAATAATTTAAGAACAAATTGGATAATTATTATTATTTTTATTGTCGTTATATGAAATCGGTGCTCACAATAACCTTTGCGTAGCATGATCCACAACAAAAGTTTAAATAACAGATAGCAAATTCACAACGAACAACCTCCAATCATATCGGATAGCGAATAGCGGTCATTTAGCAGCCATTATGGGATTAAAGCGGGATATACAAATGCACTTGTTTATTACATCAATTATATTTTTTAATTAAAAATTTAATATATTATTACATTATATACATATTTTAATAATATAATTTAGTATATGCAGTTCGTATATGCAAAAATTACATGCAGTTCATATATGCAGATATCATATGCAGTTCATATATACATGGATTATATGCTAAAGATATGTTCATAATACTAATTATATATCAGCAAATAGCAAATTGCATAGCTATATATATTTCACTAAAATACTACTAAATGCATTTATTTGTTATTAATTTAAAATAATATTTTAGACACCAAAAGGAATAAAACATTAAAAGTAAATACTCTTTGAGTAGTATTGTAGTATGTTAATAATTTTCCGAAAAAATTAAAACTAACGTTACTGTTCACTCTAATTTCGATAATAACAGTTAAAAATTCGAAATTTTAAAAATAACGTCGCTGGATCGTCATCCGGATTGACGAAATCACAAAACGCTTGGATCAGTGTTTCAATTAACGATCCAAGCTTGGATCGGCAACCGGAATGCCGATCCAAGACAAAAATATTTTCATGACAAATGTGTGGGCCCCATGCACGTGTGATTATTTGTTTGATGTGCTGTGAATGGATTCAATTGACTTAGCTATGTAAATCATTTTGTATATAACATTAACTTGAAATAAATCGTTGACTGCTGCTTAACCCAATTGGATACTTGATTGATCTAAGTCTTATTGGCTCTTATAAATAAATTTCCTTAATAAAATTCTTGACCAGTTAATTTCAAATCATAACATGAATGGTAAAAGCCAATCAGCATTAGTAAAAAAAATATTAGTATTTGAGAAATAATAACTAAATATAAATTGCATACTCTTGTGAACGCAAATATAACTAAAAGTCCCATAAACATAATGCAGTCTTAACTTAGGTGTAGTGTTCTCCAATAGTGCGTATGATCGATGGGGAAACCAAGTCTCAAAATAAAAACCTCGTGTCTGCCGATCTAATCGTTTGTAGAACAGCTTGAGGGTCGAATCCACAGGGACGGTGTTGGAATATTAGTCTTTTACTTTACTAAACTAGCTAGACGATTCAACTCTTAAGAATTCAAGAATTGTTGGTGGGTTCAAATCTTAAGTCTAGTTTCAAAGTCAAAACAAGAATTAATGAGAGAGATTCAACAAGTCACGTAATTCCAGGGTTTCTGGTTGCTAACACTTCTCCTTAGTCCCAATTCCAGCGGCCCGCTGACTCTCATAGTGGCCCGCTAAAAGAACTTAGGTCGCTAATCTGTTAGACTGGTCGCTGGCTACTTGGCGGGCATAGACAACCTCGCTGATTCACTCAGCGGCCCGCTAGGATTAGCGATGTAATTGCAAATTGACTTAATTCAGTTGATAATTGTGTAGGGATAATGACTTAATTAAGGTTCCTAGATCAAACTCTCGTTTCGGTCTGGTTATCAATTAATTAACCCAATTTTTCCTCGTATAGAACCTAGATTTCAACTATCGTTTCATGGTCTAGTTTCTACAAGTTTATACCTTTCTAATCTATGAAATCCTTGAGTTTTCACTCTTGGAAAGGACTTAACTCTCGTTAACTAGTCCTGGTTTAGCCTTTCAGTTTACAACCTTCATGTTAATCATAATCATGCCTAATAATCTAAGTTTATTTGGACTTAACCACCTAGCAATTAAGCGAGCTCTACTTAACGGGTGTACGAAACACCGTTATGAGATTTTCAGCTTATCCTCTCAACCATTTGGTCTGTTAGACCACCTTCTATCCAGTTTTTATATATACAATATACATAGAAAAACTTGTTTAGACTACAGGCTATCCATTCATGAAAAGAAAACAACCAAGTTCAGTTCAATAATATTAAGTTACAGCCTAAACAATCAACAAATTCTGTACTGAAACAGACTGTCAATCGAAAGGTTTTAACCTAGTTGAAGGTCCAACAATCCACGAAAAATTATGAAATTAATTTTCCTGGAATCCTAACTCAAAATAGAACAACTCCATTTAAACAGAATTTTTAAAGGAGTTCTCAGTTGGTACAGTTTATTAGAACAATCGATTTGCTCAATAAACTGGATCTGACAAGATCTTCCTTTTCATACTTGAAAACCCACAAATTAATCCGAGTCATGCAACAAATTTTACATGCTCAGAAAGAGCTTCAAGTCCTCTTTATTTCTAGCCATAGAACACTGGTACTTATATTCAAAATATAAATCTTTCAAGCCATTCAAACAGGACAGTGCAAGCAAAAACTGGTTCTGCGCACTGTCGCCGTTTTATTCACAGTAAATCCATACTAATTCAGCAAAATGTGAATCCAACGACAAAAGAATCACAATCCACAGATCTACAACTTTCATGTAGATGGAAAGATCTTCCAGAGAACTTATCACATCCAAAAATGCGAAATAACACAGAAAATACCATTTCCAGACAGCAAACAAACACATCATCTCTACTAATCCATTAATTAGCCAATTTCTCTTAATTAAGTGTTAAAATAGCTTAAGTACGACCATGTGCTCTGATACCACTGTTAGAAAGTGTGCTAATTTTCATTTTTATGCTAATTACCAATTAATTAACCAAGCAAACATAGCACACACAAGATCTAGTACACAAGCTATTCAAACACACGAGAAAAAGGGGAAATCGATACCTCCCGCGAAATCGTATTCGCGGGGCTCGACCAAGGCATGGGAATCGATGGCGTGCCTTCTCCACCGTCTCCACCACGTCTCGTAACCGCCCTCGAGTCCACCAAGGAGGATTAATCACGTTCTACAAGGTACGTGCTAGCATACCCAAAGAACAAGCCTAATCCCTATGGTTTTCTCTCTTGCATCAATCAACAACCTTGATTTAGTGGAGAGAAAATAGCTCAACACATGAACAAAAGAGAGGGAGAGAAGAGGAAGGTGGCGGCCTAGAATGGGAGGAAGAGAGGAGAGAGAAAAGTCTTGGTGGAGGCTCTCATAAGTGGTCCTTATATAGAGCACAAAACCTAATTGACCTCTTGCATAATTACAACTATGCCATCCAACCTACCACCATAAATGGCTGCCACGAAATGGGCCTTTATGGGCCATTAAACCCCTTCATTTGGACCATTAATTCATATAATTAAGGTCTCTCAACTTTGCTCTTTAATTGGGCTATATATTTGCTATTTAAATAACGGCCCAATTAATCAATATAACCATTTATATTGATAAGTGTTGAACTAAATTAATTATTAACTCATTAATAATTATTTTAGGATTAGTTAATGCATTAATTTATTTCTATATGATCCATTGACTTAATTAATTATAACGGTTCGTAACGGTATATAATTAATTAATCAATCTTATCATATTTCCACAGAACCTACTGCTGTGAATAAATAAATAATGCACTGTGTGATTAATGTCCTATTTGTGTGACCCTTTGAGGATTTATGCTATGTTGGCCATGGAATTAAATCGTTATTTAATTCCAACTATCATAAGCGGTATCTAGCAACACGTTATGACTCCCAATTCACATAAATAGTGTACTGCTACAATATTTCAATCCTGCATAAGAGAATAAATATGTTTCTCTATTTTGATTCTTATGTCGCACGATATCATCGTATAATCCAAGATAGGAATGTGTCATTCTTGCAGATTATACGTTTCTTGATCTAGAGATAATTGTATAAAGTTGCATGCAAACAATCTATCTCCATCAAGGGGCCCAAACAGATATCGTCACTCACTAAGTGAAATAATGAGGGACATACGGTTTTCTTGATGATTAACTTTTCCCCGCACAATTCAAGAGAACATAAATAAAGTCCGTATAGCAGCCCTTATCGAGAATCAGCGGTAGACAGTATTTATTGAACCTATCCTCATGTGGAAAAGATAAACATCTCAAACTTAGAACCAAAATCACAACGAAATAAACAATGACACATAACACAATCCATATGTTTATTTCGATGGGTCAAGTCCTGTGCTATGTTCCATAACATACACATATGCAACTAAGTTGGTAACTCTTTACCTATGATTAGTAGAACTTAATCATCACTTAACTTGCATACTAATCTTTTATGATAATTAATGTTCCTTGTTAATTATCAAGATTATGGACCGTTTAGATTTATTATTGTCATTCTAAAGAATGATCAACAGAGATCTACAATTCAGATCCTCAACCTGAATGATCTGTCAATAATAAACCTAGGAACAGATGATAAAATCTCATCCAAAACATAAACTAATAATTAAGTCATTAAATTATTGACTTCTAGGACATAACTCTAACAATCTCCCACTTGGCCTAGAGTCAATCAGTAGTGACTTCTAGCAAACGAAGAATTGAGAACAATGTCATATATCTACATATATATATATGTCTCGGACCTCAAAATAAATAATACGCTTATAGCTAGTTACTCATACGTCCACCACGTATGGATGCATAACTGCATCTCTTATACTGCTCAAGGTAGAGGTCGTGCTAGAGTGTTCGCTGTGTTCGCGAACCTATCCAAAAATTGTTTGACTATATATATATATACTCCTATATATATTCTTGATCACCATCATATGATATCAAGTGATATCGTTATAGATCATATTTGAATCTCCAATGTAACATTGGGCTCTTAGGAGTAAGTTATGGTTCGAGATGCTTAGAACCATAATAACTCAACTAAGAAATCGATCCGAAATAAACTTCTTTTATTGCTTCACAAGTTGCTATGTATTTTGCTTTGGTGACGGAAACGGTTGTAATATTCCATTTAGAACACCTTCGAAATTTACAACACCACCTTTTAGCAAAATATGTATTTCAACTGTGATTATATCAATCTTTCGAAAAACTAGCATCAGTGTAATTAACTTACACGAGCTCTCTTTCATCTTAAGAGATGAAACATTATATCACTCTTTCTCATAAGGTACTCGAGGATATCCTTGACTATCGTCCTAATGTGTCTCTCTTGTATCCATTTGACAACTGTTTGTCATATCCTTTGGATACTACACATTGGGGCATATGCATAAATATGGCGTACACAATAAAACTCATAATGAAAGAATGCTTGAACTATTTCATGCACTTTCTCGAATTGAGTTGCAATAGACCGAGTTAAAACACTCAAGTCATGCCATGTGACGTACAGTTAGACATCCTTTCTTGGAGTGTAACTTTCGTGTTTCTAGAACACTTCGTCAATACATGCATATTTGCTCAAACCTAACTTCCATCATAATCTATCTTTATAGATTTTGTTTCCTAGGATTAGGTGATTTCGCCCAAGTTCTCATTTGAGAAAGTATTCTCCAAAGAGATCTTGACAATATTCATTTTCTTAATGTTATTCCCAATTAATGAATTGTTATCTTGAACAATACAAGTAATACAATTATGCTCCCACTGAATATCTTGTCTATACAAGATACTTTTGACGAAGTTCAACTCCTTGACTTCATTGTCAAAACTTTTATTCCAATCTCCACAACACTTGCTTTAATCCATTAATGGATCCTTGAAGCATGCGTATGTTTTAGCAATACATAAACCTCGATTTGTGTCAAATGCACAACATCATCCTCCATTCATACGAAGAAGGCGGTTTTATGTGTTTTTCCATATATCAATATATATGAAATACAACTATTGCTAGAATGATCTTTATTGACTTTTACATAGCCACAAGCAAGAGGTTGTGCTTTGTACGTAGTCAACTAGTCATCGACTTAGACATAGCTACAAGCGAGAAGCCGCGCTTTGTACATAGTCGATTTGTTATCCATGTCGATCTTTCCTTTTGAAGATCTAAAACGTTCTTGATGGATTGCTCCTTCATGAACGTCAACCAAGGTCTATACCTTGTTGTTATACATGGATTTTATTTAAAGATCATATGAATTCAAACCATATATGTGGAATCGGATCGTTCCATCGTTTTTCTTGTTTATCAACGGATTCTCATATGCTAAGTTTGAGAATGTCGTGAAGCCAATGCACCAAACGGCTTAGGCAATCAACTCTCGTTGATCTTTTGTAGGACTGGTACTTGAGGTTCATGAACTACTTCCACAATGAATTGTTGAACGAGTTCTTGACTCCTCATATATTCCATGAGTTTCTCGAATCATCATCAACTCGTGATATGGTTGAGTCCTCATTGGAAGGAGCGTACTATTAAACTTCTTTTCAAAACAACTTGTGAATGAAGTTCCGCTCAACTCCCACTAAGCACCATGTATGGAGTGACAAGTTTCCCATAAGAGTACTTCTTGTAGTGACGCATAAACTCCTTTAATGCTCACTTTACTCCCACTACTTCTTCTTGAGAATTTCAATTCATCAAGACTACATTATGATTAGCAACAACTACTTTGTTCTTATCATATTCGTGGAAGTAGTGCCTTTTAATATAAAGCATCCTACAAATATATAGTGTCTTATTTGGTTTAAGCTTACAAGTCCACAATACTTGAAATAAGCTTCTCAACACCAAATCTCGAGAAGTATTATACTTAGAGATCAAAATCTCGTAAGAAACCTTCCTCAATAGACTTTGATGGAACACCATTCAGTGTAAACAATATTGTCCTCAAACATAATTCCTTAATACGAGTCGAATAAGTCAATTTGATTTATTATCGATCGAACTATACAAAATATTGTTCGATACCTCCATTCTTGGACACATTATTCCATAATGTTCCTCATGGAGTGAGTTATGAAACTATTTTCATACTCTTTAGATAATACTTCAAATCATATGACTTAACTACTTATTTGCCACGATTAATTGTAAGACTTTTCTTTTTCCTTGAACGGTCTTTTTAACTTCACACTTGAACTCCTTTGAACTAGTCAAAAGGTTCATACTTATACCTTATCAAATAGATATGTTAATATCTACAATGATCGTTGGTAAAGTATCAACAACCTTTCATTGCACAAGTACTTATTGGTCTTTATACATCGATATGTATAAGTCCTAATCAAGTCACTTGTCCTTAAACCTTTGTAGGTTAAAGGCGCTTTTGTCATTTAACAAACATGATTCGCATATCAATCGATTTGAAATCGAATTGAATTTCGAGCTCTACGTTACGTAGACTCTCATAATGCGATTCTCGTTTATATATGTGACTAAGCGGTTATATATAACATGAAAGTCAAATACTTTATGTCAAGTCTTACGCATCCTATTTGTCATTCATAACTTGTTTATCTATTTCAAGCAAATTCCATCAAGATGCATGAAATCATATAAACAAATTCATAATAAAAGAACTTGTCTTTTATTAAACATAGTTATCCATCATCAAATATGAAATGGAGACGCTATGAGAGGTTTTAGAATTAAGGTATGCAACCTTCAATTCCTAAACAAACTCTTAATAAAGATAACTCTACGTATTCAATGGTAATGACTTAAATGAATAAGTCATCTCCTATACGGAGTTTACTTTATATCTCTCGAACATTCTCTTATTCTTCATTGCCAACACATTTCGTTAAATGCGAGCATATGAACTAGTATCAAGTTACTAGTGTAAATTAGAGATAGTGAGATAGTTTGAACGACAAATACACTTTAGGATTAGAATATTTCTAATCGCCACAATCATGGTACTTCGGACAACCTTTCAAATGCCTTCCTATACGGCAAATGAAACATCTCATGTGACACATGGTCATAAATGAGGGTCTCGAAAATTTCAACTCATACCTTAGTGAAGTATTTCTTGAATACTTAACCAAATACCTTTTTGCATCAACAATTGTGCGAAGAAGGTAACATTATATCCTTATAATTCCAAAGAGATCGTATGACAATATCAACAATCCTTGATATCGGAGATTAATATCTCTAGTCATCAATTAGCTACTTAAATCTTTCGATTTGTAAGCCAATGAAAACGTTCATGTATCCTTTTATAAAAGAAGAATCTCTTGGTCAACTCATACTCTTTATACTCGATCATAAATGATGGAGTTAATATCTACTTTCTCCAAGAACACTTTCTTGAGTAAGTGGATGAGAGCGTACGAGTTAGATCTAGTCCATATGAATTCTCTAATTCAAAGGTCTAGAAATTTTAAATGAGGATATTAGCCATACGCTTTATTAAATAACTTTTCGCCAAAAGTCAATCAATCATCGCGTTGCTACGTTCGGGTAGTTTGAGGAAAGTTTTGGGAATTGACATACTCAAATTTCTCTTCACTAAGATCATGTCTTAGGAATCGGTATTACTTCTTTCAAGTAACTACCTTTTAGAAACGAGTTTGTTCATTTTTCAAAGATTGATCGCAACAAAATTAACAATTTTAACATCTATAACAAAATCAATTTACGGTCATTTAGTTTATGCAATTGTTTTATTTATAACAAATAAAACTCCCACTATATTTATTTAATGTCCCTAATATAGTAGGTTTTCCAAGATCCCTATTTTCGTTGAGATGGTGCTAGCGTCGGCGTGACACCAAAACAACTAGATAAGGTAGGTTCTCCAACCAATCATTCCATATGATTCTTGGTTTGTGAAATATCACATGTATATCCACAAACTTTGCCCCGATGCCCAATCCGATTAGAAAACATCGTTAAGTAACCTTTCTCTATTTGCTCCTAGTAAATCCGATTTACACCCCGACACGGATGATGGAACACGATGTCCCGCGTCGGCGAGAATGCATCAATGAACGATCATACACGTTAGAAGGGGATAGAGAGAAGGAGGGCGATTTAACTTAATCATGTTTTGTTTGGGACAATCAATTAAGTGACACTTGTATGGTGGTCATGTAAGCATACACCCATACCTAGCCTATGACAATTCATAGCAATCACAAGCAATCACATATAAGCATCTCATAGTTGTGGGTTTGTATGGCTCCCGCTTGCATTAGTTTCGCCACATCGTCCATGGAGCAAAACTAATCTAATCCTTGCTCTCCCACTAAATTCTATAAGGATCTAAATCCTATATAAAATAAAGGTGCAAAATACATGTGAAAACATCCTATTCCCTTCCTATCCTTAGGGGCATGCAAGCCTCACAAGTTACATCAAAAATTAATCAAAAATTAATTAATGGCACCAAAGGCCGCATTACAAACATTCACACATGCATTCATTTACAACCACAAGGCATTGAGTCTTGAGCCATACTAAACCCACTATCCACCTACAAAACAAAGTTAGCACATACAAGAACTTTGTTTCCAATTAACGATTTTCAAGCATCTTTGCGTATCGTTTGCTATAAGTAAATTCCGTGTACAAATCCTCAATTTTAAACAACCAAACTTGTTTAAATTCATTTAGAAAGTTCTTTCAACATCCCATAACAGAAAGGAGATCAAACAAGGAGTTTTCTAATTAAATTCAACTAGTTTGAATACTTAGAAAAACAGTAATTTACCAAAAAACGTAACTAATGGAATCCAACAAAAAACAACAGTTTTCGGTCTCCAAAAATTCTCAAATTAATTACTTAAGCTCCTTATCAAAGTTGTGACTACCAGTAAAAAATTCAAGAAGAGATCTTAAACCATCTGGGAGAATCAAAAAAGACAAATCTCTTACAAGTGCACGAAACACCGTTATGAGATTTTCAGCTTATCCTCTCAACCATTTGGTCTGTTAGACCACCTTCTATCCAGTTTTTATATATACAATATACATAGAAAAACTTGTTTAGACTACAGGCTATCCATTCATGAAAAGAAAACAACCAAGTTCAGTTCAATAATATTAAGTTACAGCCTAAACAATCAACAAATTCTGTACTGAAACAGACTGTCAATCGAAAGGTTTTAACCTAGTTGAAGGTCCAACAATCCACGAAAAATTATGAAATTAATTTTCCTGGAATCCTAACTCAAAATAGAACAACTCCATTTAAACAGAATTTTTAAAGGAGTTCTCAGTTGGTACAGTTTATTAGAACAATCGATTTGCTCAATAAACTGGATCTGACAAGATCTTCCTTTTCATACTTGAAAACCCACAAATTAATCCGAGTCATGCAACAAATTTTACATGCTCAGAAAGAGCTTCAAGTCCTCTTTATTTCTAGCCATAGAACACTGGTACTTATATTCAAAATATAAATCTTTCAAGCCATTCAAACAGGACAGTGCAAGCAAAAACTGGTTCTGCGCACTGTCGCCGTTTTATTCACAGTAAATCCATACTAATTCAGCAAAATGTGAATCCAACGACAAAAGAATCACAATCCACAGATCTACAATTTTCATGTAGATGGAAAGATCTTCCAGAGAACTTATCACATCCAAAAACGCGAAATAACACAGAAAATACCATTTCCAGACAGCAAACAAACACATCATCTCTACTAATCCATTAATTAGCCAATTTCTCTTAATTAAGTGTTAAAATAGCTTAAGTACGACCATGTGCTCTGATACCACTGTTAGAAAGTGTGCTAATTTTCATTTTTATGCTAATTACCAATTAATTAACCAAGCAAACATAGCACACACAAGATCTAGTACACAAGCTATTCAAACACACGAGAAAAAGGGGAAATCGATACCTCCCGCGAAATCGTATTCGCGGGGCTCGACCAAGGCATGGGAATCGATGGCGTGCCTTCTCCACCGTCTCCACCACGTCTCGTAACCGCCCTCGAGTCCACCAAGGAGGATTAATCACGTTCTACAAGGTACGTGCTAGCATACCCAAAGAACAAGCCTAATCCCTATGGTTTTCTCTCTTGCATCAATCAACAACCTTGATTTAGTGGAAAGAAAATAGCTCAACACATGAGCAAAAGAGAGGGAGAGAAGAGGAAGGTGGCGGCCTAGAATGGGAGGAAGAGAGGAGAGAGAAAAGTCTTGGTGGAGGCTCTCATAAGTGGTCCTTATATAGAGCACAAAACCTAATTGACCTCTTGCATAATTACAACTATGCCATCCAACCTACCACCATAAATGGCTGCCACGAAATGGGCCTTTATGGGCCATTAAACCCCTTCATTTGGACCATTAATTCATATAATTAAGGTCCCTCAACTTTGCTCTTTAATTGGGCTATATATTTGCTATTTAAATAACGGCCCAATTAATCAATATAACCATTTATATTGATAAGTGTTGAACTAAATTAATTATTAACTCATTAATAATTATTTTAGGATTAGTTAATGCATTAATTTATTTCTATATGATCCATTGACTTAATTAATTATAACGGTTCGTAACGGTATATAATTAATTAATCAATCTTATCATATTTCCACAGAACCTACTGCTGTGAATAAATAAATAATGCACTGTGTGATTAATGTCCTATTTGTGTGACCATTTGAGGATTTATGCTATGTTGGCCATGGAATTAAATCGTTATTTAATTCCAACAATCATAAGCGGTATCTAGCAACACGTTATGACTCCCAATTCGCATAAATAGTGTACTGCTACAATATTTCAATCCTGCATAAGAGAATAAATATGTTTCTCTATTTTGATTCTTATGTCGCACGATATCATCGTATAATCCAAGATAGGAATGTGTCATTCTTGCAGATTATACGTTTCTTGATCTAGAGATAATTGTATAAAGTTGCATGCAAACAATCTATCTCCATCAAGGGGCCCAAACAGATATCGTCACTCACTAAGTGAAATAATGAGGGACATACGGTTTTCTTGATGATTAACTTTTCCCCGCACAATTCAAGAGAACATAAATAAAGTCCGTATAGCAGCCCTTATCGGGAATCAGCGGTAGACAGTATTTATTGAACCTATCCTCATGTGGAAAAGATAAACATCTCAAACTTAGAACCAAAATCACAACGAAATAAACAATGACACATAACACAATCCATATGTTTATTTCGATGGGTCAAGTCCTGTGCTATGTTCCATAACATACACATATGCAACTAAGTTGGTAACTCTTTACCTATGATTAGTAGAACTTAATCATCACTTAACTTGCATACTAATCTTTTATGATAATTAATGTTCCTTGTTAATTATCAAGATTATGGACCGTTTAGATTTATTATTGTCATTCTAAAGAATGATCAACAGAGATCTACAATTCAGATCCTCAACCTGAATGATCTGTCAATAATAAACCTAGGAACAGATGATAAAATCTCATCCAAAACATAAACTAATAATTAAGTCATTAAATTATTGACTTCTAGGACATAACTCTAACAAAAACTCTAACACAATCGTGTTTGACATAACACGACACGACACGCACGATTGGAGAACACTACACCTAAGTTAGGACTGCATTATGTTTATGTGATTTTTAGTCAGTATAGTTGCGTTCACAAGAGTATGCAATTTATATTTAGTTATTATTTCTCAAATACTTATATTCTTTTTACTAATGATGATTGGCTTTTACCATTCGTGTTATGATTTGAAATTATTTGGTCAAGAATTTTATTAAGGGAAATTATTTATACGAGTCAATTGAATCCATTCACAATACATCAAACAAATAATCACACGTGCATGGGGCCGACACATTTGGCGTGAAAATATTTTTGTCTTGGATCGTCAATTGGAATAACGATCTAAGCTTGGATCGTCATCCGAGATGACAATCCAAGCGTTTTGTGATTTCGTCAATTCGGATGACGATCCAACGATGTTATATTTAAAATTTCGAATTTTTAACTGTTATTATCGAAATTCGAGTGAACAGTAATGTTAGTTTTAATTTTTTCAGGTTTCATTTTTCTATTATTGGGCTGGTCCTGACAGATTCATTTGGATTTCTGTAAGGCCCCAATCAAATTTCTATTTTTTTTAACGTGGGATTTCATTTCAATTCATTTTGTTGGAAAATTCTTGATCAAAATGAACGAATTTGGTGTCAATTAGTTGGAATTACTATGTAATTGAATCCGACGAAATTATGTGAAATCAATTGGATTGAAATTAAACAGAAATGAAATCTCACGAAAATAAACATTTTGATCAGGGCGTAAGACTGTTAATCTGTAATCTGTACCCACTCAAATTTCATTTAGAACTGGGTAACGACTAACGAGTTGGGGAAGAACGCAGTGTTATCGGGTTCGGATCCGACTTGGGAAGGAGTCGGAAAAGAACGGTTAAAATAGGGAATTATTATACGGGCTGAAGCTGACTGGAGAGCAACAACTGGAGAATAACAAAGGAAGGGAAACAGAAGTTTGTTAGAGGCTCAGAAGTTGTCCCTGGAGGGAAACAAGAAATTCGTTTTATTTTTAATAGCAGAAATTATTAATCTTGATTTTACTTCTCATATAAAAAGGAGAGCACTAGTTCACTTCTTCGTCTCTCTCTCTCTCTTCTTTCTTTTCAACTCCATTCTATCTTCTTCCTTCTTCAAAGTTCTTCCAATTGAAACAAAATTGACGCAAATTTTTTTCGTTTGTGACAAAAAGATGAGTAAGAGGAAGGAATCAACCGATCTAGCTAGTGATAAGGGGTAAGGTTCACGCCATTTTCTCTTCTCTTCAAGCGTGAATTAACCATTGCTGAAGTTTCTTGGGCTTAATCGTTCACTTTGCTTTTGCAGAAAGGAAGTAATTGAAGAGGAGGAAGATGGTCCTGAGGTAACTTGTTTCATTTTGTTGTTTTGAAAATGTTATTTCATTTTGCTTTTGCACTGAAAACACTGATTGTTCATGCATGTGACACCAAAGGATCAACTTGAGGAGACGAACCAAGAAACAAGTGAGGAGATAAACCTAGAGTTAAAACTAGAAGGAGCAGACATGGAAGATAATCTTTCGCTTTAGTAAATATTTCTTTCTTGATTGGAGCTTCATTTCTTCTTTGTTTCTCATCATCTGCACTCTTGATAATTTTCTTGTTTTGTAATTCCAGTTCTCTTGATCAAGTAGACAAGATTGATAACTTGGATCTACTGGAGGCTTTACAAAAATCCCTGGAGGAAATGCTCACTTCAGCTAAGGAGAAAAGGGAGGAAAAGGTATGATTTCAGACGTGAGGAACTAATTTGGGTTAATCTGAATAAGTTGGCACATCTCAGACGTGAGGAAATTTGGGCTAACTTTTTTATTGGTTTTGTAATGTCATTTAGTACAAGAGTGAACTTTGTTATTACTGATTGTTGGGATATATCCATGATAGCAGGTGCAATTTTAACCCTTGATATGAGTAGCTGAAGGTTACTAACTATGTTTTTTTTTTCTTTGAAAAATAGTGTAAGAATCTCATTGATGAGAAACAGAAGATTATTGCTGAGTTAAGAAAGAAACAGAAGACTGATTCTCATAATGTCCACATATCCTATCCGAGGTACAACTTTAATTCAAGAGCTTGCCTATGGTTGATTGTTATTATGTTCAATCAAATTGAAAACTGTAGTAAACTAAAACCCTACATATCAGCCAGCTCTCCATATTCACACAAGAACACAATCAAGTAAAACAGGGTTGATAAAATGAGGATCTGCTGTTACCACATTTCTTTTCTCAAGAAACTGTTTTCTAGTTTCTTTTAATTTCTAGAATTCTAGTTACCTTTTATATGGGGAGCTGAGTATGTGATGGCTTTGAATTTTAAATGATATAACCAGTAGAATTATTTGTTACCTTCATTGGTTGATTTTCAACATTTCTATGGTAAGTGGAAATACCTCTAATTCCTTATTTCTTTCTCATGTTTTTCAAAATGTATGCTAGTTGTCTGACAAAGAGAAGCCAATAATTTGGTCAACTAATCGGTTTTGATTTCTTAGCCGATATGCAATTGTAGTAACAATAAAACAACTGTTTTCAAATCAAAGTAATTATTTATGGCCTCATTTAGGGATTCTAGCAGCTCTACAAGCTCAGCAGCTGCACAAGTAGAACAGACTATTCCCTTCCCAGTGGATCCCAATGCAAGGTACATATAACAAAAATTCAGATCCTTCTTTTTTCAATCCCAGACGTTCACAAACTATAGTCAGAACTGTGATGTGTAGTATCAATGTGAACTGTCAGCTGTCACAAGCCATGTACCTACTATCAAGCAACGTTATTCCTTGCACACTATGGAATTTTATGAATGTGCTTCAGTGATTCCTTGTAGCAATGCAACTGAAGTCATAACATGCCCCATAATTGGCTGTGCTACAAGGTATTATGTCCCACATAATCTTTTTCAGTGGTAAAATTATACTGTTGTCAACTTGTCATTGGCTAGAAAGGTACTTTCCCATTTTGGGATGAAGCATGGTTAGAACTGGTACGAATTCAACACCCAATTGTGCATATTAAAAACCTTAAATTGCAAGTGAACTCCATTCTTATCTTCTTGGGTGCGTTTGGATAGGTGTGGGAAGAAGGGAAGAAGGGAAGAAGTGGGAAGAAGTATTGGGAAGTGTGTAATTTTGTGAAGAGTTTGGATTGTTTATAATTTTTTTTCTTCTTCTTCCTTCTTCTTCTTCTTTCTTCCAACAATCCAAATGCACCCGAAAGGTGCATAAGTGATGGTACATTGGTACCACTTCAGTCCTTGAGACATATTGCTTAATACACTTCTTATTAAACGCTAATGAAAAAGGCATCTTTAACGATGTATAGGAATCTACTGGACCTGGTAGATGCTCAACCTGAGTCGTCAGAGGGTGAGAACATGGCTGAGGCATCCGAAGAGGATGAAGAGGATGAAGCATGACATGGTTGTTCTACGTCTTCTATATGATCTTGATCTCAATATGCTTGCTTGAATTAGTGTTTCAAGTTTGACATGTATCAGTTTGGTGCAAATTGTGAAAACATGAAACACATCTGCAGTAATAAAGTCTGAACTGCTTCTGTGGTCACCTATCTTGACTTTATCATTTCATTTTTTCTTGTTTTCTTAGTTATGGACCTCTTCGTTGATGTATTAGATATGCAATAGTGAGTACATAAATACTGATTTTGGACTATTATGTTTGCTTAATTAGTTGATGATGATCAATAGAATTGTTCTGTAATTAGTGGGAGCTGAAATTGCTTGTATCTTGCTTCTTTTTTCTTCCCCACCTACAAAATGTTAAGTAGGCTTTAGTATAGTTCTGAACTTCTGGTCAGTGTTTTGAAAACCGTACTGGATACCGGAAATTTCCGGTAATACCAGGAACCAGAATGGTGACCGAAACGGCGGTATCCGGTATTGTAAGAGGGAAAACCGGAAAATTTCGAAAAATACCAGGAAATACCGGATTTCTATCCTCTGGCCGGTAAGGGTGCCGGTACGGTTTTAAAAACATTGCTTCTGGTCTTGCAATTTACATTTAGAAAATTTATTGGATTTCGCTTATATTCTGTTTCCCAACTTTCAGTTGTAGTACTTTTACATAATGCTAATTGGCTAGTTTCTTTTATAGACTGGGAAATAAGAGGTCGAGAAAAGCCAACTGATCTGAAAATTTAGAGGTTTACAAAAATTTAACTTGTCTAGTATTTATCAGAAAAAAATAATAAGAAAAATTTTAATACCATGCCATCTTTCTGGATAAATACATATCTAAAACATTCAATTCTCGAACTGAGGTTTCAGTAGAATATTGTCATTTGTTATTTTCTGTGGCAACTCCGTGTGGTGCAGTATGTAACAAGTAAAAAGAAAAGCAACGTAATAGACCTGCAGCGCAGAATGCTGATTGGAGATGCTGCAATAGATTTCTGACAACGCCACTAAACCTTTTCCCTCGATTTCTTGATCTTTTGTGTATACATGGTGTGCGTTACATGTGTTCGTTACAAATAATCTGTGTTTGAGCCTTATAGAGGGTTGCGAAGCGCATTAACTTTCTCAGAGAATCCGAGATAATTTTAAAAAAGAGAGAGAGAGAGAAAACACATTCGCAGATACGCTGACACGTTGCGGCCTTACGGGATGGGAGGGCGACCCTTTTTTTATCCAGCCATATTCTTAAAATTTAATGTATTAAATTAATTAACAAAAAACCAATCAGTGATTTCATAATTGTTTGGTTGATGTATTGCTTATAAAAATTCTGAAAATGATAAAAGACGCATACATAATTAATTTTGATTTTCGAATACTACAACGTCAATTATCATGATTGTTGCTTTTTAAATTTAAAAAGAAAAATGTTGTTCATAAAATATTATGTTAATTATAGAAAAGAAGAGGAAACTCTGATTTGAAGAACAAAGCAGACAATTATTTGCTTGTAGACTTGCTTTATGAAATTGGCGCTCAAAATAACCTTCTCACAACAAGATCCAGAGAAGCATTTAGGAACAGGATTGGATCAGTATTCTGTTCAGAAACAGCCCAGCAAAAATTACAAATGTTTTATCATTATTTGATACAAATCGATATAACCTGTTATTAAAGGGCAGCACTTTGACATAATGGAATGAACAAGGCATAACTAACAGTATGAACAGCCATTATTTCCCCCATTTTTTCTAGGCTTTGTTGGATTATTTAAAACACATGAGGCACCTCGGCAGCAATTGGGTACAGCCTAGCATTAGTTAGAGCATGATTTCGTTTAATTACCAAATGAATTTTAGCGATTTAGACCAAGACTTAATTAACCTTTAGTAATTGAAAATAAATTAGTACAATCTGGCTACATTAATCATGAAAACAAACAGAAAGAGGCAAATACCATAAAAGGGGTTATGTCTATATTGTAAATCAAAAAATGAAGGTCAGGGTCTGTCCAAGCCACTCTCTTTGATGCCAGAAAGGATATAATGAACACTTGTGTCATCTGAAAAGGACCAATCTCCAGTTGATATATTGCATATCAATCCGGTCGTTTCTTGAACCTATTCATACAAAAGACATGAAAAAAGATTAGACGCATGAAAAACAAAAATATTTTTATAACACCTAAGTAAAAAAAAAAAAACTAGAATGTTTTACCCTTACAATTTCAATTTGTGAACCTAATCTGTGACCTGCTTAGCTGCCTACTTGCAATATTTTTCAAAATGGAAGGCCCAACAATTTACTTGGATACAGTTGGATTCAAATGCCTTCACCCATACAAACAAAATGTGGAGGCCCATGAAATAACCTCTAAAGCTTCGAATGAAATTTTACCAACCAAGCACATTGAAACCCGATTAGGTTATTTTAAAGGTTACTAAGGGCCTGCTCCAGAAGAGTTTAACCGAAGCTAAGGGGATTTTTTTATTAAAAAAAATATTAAGGGGAATTTCCCAGTCTACTTCACCGAGCCTCGCTTATTGAAAGGGGATAAAAAAGGTATTCGAAATATATTTCTTTAAGAGAAATTTGAAACATTTACCGAGACTGAAGCTGTCTGAAGCATTAAGGCTAATTCCTCTGGAGTCACAAATTTAGACCACTCATGGGTCCCTTTGGGGACCTAAAAGTACATGAAGATGCTCATGCTCAGCTTCCATACTTAAAAGTGATACTTGCATCGAAATGAATACAAATGATAATTTTCTAGCTCGTCAAACTCAAATTTGTCAGGAGTATGGAAGAAGCCAGAAGTAGAGTCTTAAAAACATCCTCCTCATCATTTCTTCACAATTACACAAACTACAATCTCATTTACACCTCATTTGCATAAAGAAATGAGATTAATTAGGCACCTCTTGGACAAATTAAAGCAGAGAAAAGAAGTTAGAAGGAGAGGGGATATAGGTCATTTTTTATATGGTAAAAACATAAATAATGTTTCTTACTTTCCACATGGCCAAATAACATTTTTTTTTCAGTTTTAATACAATTAGACGTGAAAATGCTCATGCTGGCTAGGGGTAAGAACAAACCCATTTGAGAATATACTCCGCAGCAACAATGGCAGTAGCGTATGCCTTAATCGTACGGTTTATGGTTGACATTATAACTGCACCATTGGAAGCTGTCAGTGCAGCAAGAGATCTACAGAAGTCAGATGGACCTGCAACATGCTCTATAACCTGTAATTTTTTGGCACAAAAAGAACAATGCTATTCTAATTACTTTTTTATCAGCCCAACTGAATATTAATGTTTATATATTGGCATAATGTTTCGCTTAAAGCATAGAAAGCCGGCCTTCAGAATTTTACCATGTGAAATGATAATATAATTTCATGCAAAAACTGTCAAAAGCATCCCAAAAACGAAGTTCAAATAAAAGAAACAAAGGCAGAATTCACATTTCAATCAACTAACCAAAAGAACCTTATTTGTTGCCTGTAATTTTAATCTGGTTAATTGGCAGTTAAGTGTCAATAATCTATCCAATAAAGAATCAATGCTCCTCCGATCTGTCAACTAAGAAATAGCACTACATAATTATATTCCTCAATTTCGTTTATATGCCCAACAAATACCCTAGAAATTTAATAGTTCCCTAAGTTTCAGCAACGGTTTGAACTTTGAACAAAAGGGAGTTCCCTACTTGGTAGTTTAAATAAACATTAGGGACCAAGCCTTAAATGGGGTCATGGGGGCAATCCAAATGAGTACTAACAAAAAGTAAGGCTAAGGGGCGAGAGAGGATATCTTGAAGAGCAGAGATAACTCGCCTCAAGAGAGATGACAGCATCAAATTTCTTATTCTCCTCGACCAAATCCTCTGCATAGGCCATTCACAGTTACTTCATACTATTTTTACTAAAAATCATAGGATAACAAAATCGTTTGTGTACAAATGTGAAACGGACAAAGACATACCTGCTGTTGTACAGCAATACTCAATTGATGAGGCCAGTGGATCAGCTGCCTAATGTTGCACACAAATTAAGTGACAAAAAAAAATGCATAAGAATTTTTTTAAAAAAAAAACTGAATGCCAATCAAATTATTGCAAAGGGCAGAATACTTTTGGTATATTGCGGCCCTCAAAAGAGTAATAGCAGTGTCTGTATATTTTTGTTTGAAAGGTTCTGAATTTGAAATTAAGTAATAATATTAGGATCTTACAAGATTTTTTTCGAAGGAAAATAATAGAAGGTCAATTAAAATTACCGCATGAATACGTGCAATATTTATGTTCTCCTCGACAGCGTCAATGCCTGTAACAACCGCCCCCAACCGTGCTAGAGGCTGTTATGACAAAAATACAAACAAACAAGAAAAGAATAAGAGAAGAAGATATATTATGTCAAAAGTGGCAGAAGAAAATTCTTGTTTCCTTAAATGGCTTTTGGCTTAAATTACTCCACCAGATGAAAAACAAAACCCTCAAAAAAAAATTATTCTCAAGTACGATTACAGGTACTGAAAGCATCGTTACAGAACTGAATTAAATGGTGAAAAGCCAGTGTTTATTGTGTGTGGCAGAGAGACATCCATTTAATAATAAAAATGTGAAAGTATACCTCAGAGAGGATACCACCTCCACAACCAACGTCTATTATTTTAAGGCCTTCTAAAGGCCTCGGCGAATTTGGATCTTTCCTGCAATATCATAAATTAAATGTTAAGGTCCTTCATTTGGTACTATAATAATGAAGAAATTTCTATATGTCAGTGTACTTTTTGTTGGAGCTTATTTGGAAATTTGGAACTTGGAAGTTCCAGAATTAAACAGCCTTAAAAACAAAAGATGCACACCCAAGGAACTTGAGGGGTAAAATTGAAAAACTTGTGAAATTACAGGACTAAATTGCAAACATCAAACTAGTACCTGAAATGTCTGCAAAGAGTGGAGCAGATAAAAGAAACACGGGTCGGATTCATCGCATGCAGTGGTTTGAATGGGCCTTGTGGGTGCCACCTGATTGCAAGGTAATTTCAGTTGATAAAATTCAATATATTAGCAAAACATTACGAAATGTCATTAAATAAATCAGCTTATATTACATACAGATAACTAAAATTCAGGCCCTAAGAGGATTGGTACATGAAAAATTGGCCAATCCCTTTTGGTACAAGTCATGTAAGCTTATAGGGGCACAGATGAACTACAAAGGTGTTGCAGGGGTAATTTTATTGCATGTCAACAGAAGAAGTGGCCCCTGAAAATCATATTAATAGAAAAATTTTACTAATTATGTTTGCACAGTCTTAGATGACAATCAGAATACATAAATAAAGGAAAGAGCTCTAATGTGAAATCTATGGTTCTATGCGCAGCAATCCACAGAAAATTCTCCCTTAACTGCTGCTTCATACAAGTAATCCTTGAATCTGGTTTTGCATATTGTCTAAAATTGAACCATGCAGCAACAGTTTTACACTGAAAGGTACACATCAACTCCCCTCAAAATATGGTTATTTCACATTCTTTAAAATGAGAGAGTGAGAAAGAGGAGAAGGGATAAAATAGAAAAAGTGAGGAGGGTGGACCATGTTTCAGCCATGGCAGCGAATTTTGCGACCTCTTCAGGGTCCCTAGAGGATTTGAATCTGTTTATATCGGCAGTTGCAGAGTTCTTTGTTGTAGGATGTATTGCATGGGAGTAAGGTTTCAGGGTCAGAGGAGGCCGAGTTCGAACAAGAGGATGTGAGCGGTACTCAGGGTTCAGCTTTGGGTTTCTCAGTGGGTCATGTTTGCGAAGAAATGTGGATAGAGGTTGACGTGAGCATAGAAGTGATCTCAGGGCCATGGTAGACAGGAAGAGACAAGGATACTGTATGAACTTCAATTGAGTGATACTGTTATATATATATAAGGATTCAGAATTTTGTGTTCAGACCCTTGGAAACTAAGGAAATGCTATCCTTTTGAGTCTTTGTGGGTCTATTGGGTCCTTTGCAGACTGAAAAGTTTTCATAGACAAGTTGTGTTTTCAATATTGAATATCAACAAGTACCACAATTTCATTGAACTCTAAATATTAATTTATCTCAAGTTAGCAAACCTCCAACCGTTTGTTAGATTAGAAAAATCTAAAAGCTTACCTAAATACTATCTGGGAGTCAATTACATGGTTCGAATGCTACCCACAAGATAAAGGTATACTGCGTACAAATATCTGTTAGCTACTAAATTTAATATGGACTCTGATTTATTTGTTCTTAGCCATTGGTTAATTAGATTTATGCCACTGTGAAAATTTGAAATTAGTAAAATGCCATCACTAAATGACAAATTAGTTTTATGCCACTGTTCAAAAGTAAAAATTAGTTTTTTGCCACTAAAAAATTGATTTGCCAATTTTACCCTTTTAAATATGCCACTACAAAAATTAGAAATTAGAAAAATACCATCACTAAATGACAAATTAGTTTTATGCCACTACAAAAATTAGAAATTATGAAAATACCATCATTAAATGATAAATTAGTTTTTTACCACTACAAAGTCCTTAATTTATCGAATTACTGATTCCAATAAAAAAAATGCCATTACTGATTGAATACTCTTGTTTGGTATATATTAGAAGTTCCATGATTTGAGAAGGAAACAGGGTACTTTTGTTAATCTCTCTAACATATCGGATTGTATTAACCACCTCTCAACATACCTTTTTCATGTTAAATTGCAAGTGTATTTTCTATGGATATACCACTACATTTTCCTATTGACTTGAAACGATGCGATGGGCCTTGAGTGTGTAGAAAACTGCGAATTGGATTATTGTCATTAGCGGATTGGCAAGTAAGAAAGAAGCTTCTCGTGCAGGCATGAGTATCAATTAGACCTAAGGACGTGTAAACCCTTAATTGGTGAGAAACACATCGATGGTTTATGGTCGACGGCAAGCAGGGGTAGCAGGTACGTTCTTTTCACTTAGGTTTATTACAATGGGCAATTTGGGGTTTTTGAAAAATATTGAGAGAAATCAGGATGATATTTTTGGAATTGAATCTTTTTTGAAATGAGATAATGGCATATTTCTAATTTACATAATTTGACATAAATCTAATTTGTAATATATCTAATTTGTAATATAACAATGGCATATCCCTAATTAGCTAAATTTCACAGTGGCATAAAACCAATTAATCCTTTATAATTTTATATGCATTCTATAGTGCAGCTAACAAGCTTAAGCAAGCAATCATTCACTATAATATCTGTCTATGTTGTTCTCACCCTTTTCTTTTTTTCTTTTTCTTTTTAATAGCAATCACTCATATAGCAAGTGAATTCTTTTTTTTTTTTTTCTTGCTTGTGAATGTCCTCAACAAACCACAGTTGTCCCTTTGGTTTACAATGTTTCAATATTTTATAGCAAGGTTTCTGTGTGATATTTTAAAACAAACTAGGCCTTTCTTAGTCCACAAAACAAGGTATACTGTGTATGACGGTTGATCCTAATCCACACAAAAGTACGCATATTTTGATATCACACGAAGTTTGAAACTGTCACCTTTCTAGACAAACATATATTATGTCGGAACGTTCTACTCTTGCCTTCCCTCACAAAAAAAAAAGAAAAAGAAGAAAAAAAAGATCTTTCTACTCTTGTCAAATAAGCAACTCATATATATTGATCAAGTAGTCCTATATATATTCATACCTTATTTTAGTTAATTTTAATTAGAGACAGAAAGCGACAGGTACAATTTACTGCGTTTGTATTCTGATAAGCAAATATTTAATGTATATAAGCCAAAGATCATACAGTCAAATTGCAGCAGTGTAGTCACAGCTTATGAAAAACGTGTTGTAATAAAGGAAAATGGTCACAGCCAACAGTTTCCATCCAACAGAAAACACGTACCAGATTTTAAACAAGCCACATACATTACTAATTTAATAACAGTGATCTCAGTTATAGAACTAAATAAATTTGCAAAATGAATACCTTGTCCTTTCCTCTAATCAGCATGTTCAATTAATTTTCTGTTTTTGCTCTGGAATTAATTAGAAATCAAGAAAATTAAAATAAATTTTAGAATTGAAGAGTAAGAATTTGCATAGAGCCTTAGAGATCTGCGCATGAATCTTAAGCTGGTTTAGCGAGTTACAGTGCTAATTTGGGTTATCAGAATAATGGCTAACTCAAGTTTTAGTTGGGCAGCAGAACTGGAGCAAGTATACTCTCATGCAAATGCCAAATAGTATTTCAGAGCAGCCATAAACCCGAGGTAGTGCTATTCGTTGTTAATCCAAACACAAACACTAAATTGGAAAAAGATGGCCAGGCATATTTATGTAATGTCAAATTGGAAGATGCGACAGGCATGTAATAAACTTGTATCTAAGTTTTATTTCTTTGTAAATTGTAATTAACTATAGACAACCTACTTTTACAGCTATTTATATCTTTACTGATGTTGTATAAAAGAAAGTACAGCCGGTAATTCAATTGTCGCTTTGAATTTTCTGCCACAAATGGAGTTTTATAGCTTTGGAAGTGTAACATGCAAAATACCATCCCTGAAAAAAAACAAAATTAACACAGAATTACTCATATTAGTATTTCAGCTTCATGGTCACCGGTGCTACAAAAGTTTCACCGATTAATGTCTTTGGGCTTATACAATCTTGGTTAGGCTCATATTCATATTAGAAACTGGCAGTCTGGTATGTACTGGTACCAGATCAAGTTGACAAAATGATACCATGTAGCACAATTATTTAATATCCTAATTAGGTTCAAGATCATCAGACCATAAAAGATATTCAATAATAAATTATATAGAACTTACATGAATTTGGCTGAGACTGCATCTTTATTCACATTATTCGGTAGCGGCCATGTTAGCCGGTACGGGCCTTGCGAGATCTCTCGGCGTTGAAAGGATGTACTTCTACCATTCATTGAGTTGAGAGTTGACCGTTGACCCATGACAGTCAAACTGCAAATCAAATTGTACATTTGAATGGTTTAGTCAGGATCTAAAAATATGATTGGTTTAAGGGTTGTATCATAAATCGCCCTTATGTTTACATTTTAATTATATCAATAAATCCATGCAAATGGTTCATATGTTCTGAATTATTGAACTAAGGTTCAGCAAAGAGTGCAAACTGCAAAATTATATATTTCCCGACAGGGAACAACAGGACCGAACTAAAAATTGAACCTCTCTATCACGTGTCAATTGTCATGTGAAAAGGTTTTAAAGAAATATACAAATTATTTAAAATTACAAGAGAAGGAAAAATTGCACACTTCCTATCATCAACTTCCACTTGTATATCAGAAATTTTCACACCAGCCAGTTCTATTGTGAGAGCGTAAAAACGGCCCATATCCACTGCATCCATTCGTGGGGCCCACTCCATTTGCTCTGTTTCAAATTTAACTTTTTTTAGTTTATGCTCCACGTGTAATTAGGGACGTTGCTAATACAACATATTACAAACATTATATAAAATAATCAAATTATGTTGTCACTTAAAAATATTCACCATTGGGTAAAGGTGCCATTTGCTTCTCGGATCTTCTAGAAAATCTGGGTGGATCCGTTCTTGTATTTTGAAATTGTGGAATAGTTTGTGCTTGTTTTGAAAACATAGGCTCTCTGAAATTCTTTTGAGAAGAACAACTATGGGAATTTTGGTCCTTCTTTTCTTGAATTCCACAGCCTGCCTCTGGATTCTGAAATAAAAATAAAGAAAAAGTTCCCAATTAAAAGATTCGGAGGATTTGGCCCACAAAAAAAATAATAATTAATGTGTGAGAGTGTTTATGTAATTATAAAATTTTCACCTGATGGAAAGATACTAAGACAGAACCAAAATTGAACTTTGGCATGCTTGTAAAGCTGATATTTAGCAAAATTAGATTAATACAACAACATAATTTGGTAGGAATTGAGGTACCTGTCTCAATGATTGTTGTTTCATGTGGTATGCTTGTGCGGCTGATCCTTGGCGTGCAAATAGGAGTCTGTTATCACACCTTCCTCCCATTGAATTTAAAGTGCTACTACAATTCTGAGCGAAAATTAAACAAGAAACAACTCATTTTGCATGCAAAAACGTTGGTAATTAAATCACTAATTTTTTAATTGGGAACAACGGATAGAATAGAAGGTACCTACCATGGGAAACAGATGATGTAGGGATGGGAGCTCTTCAGCATTAGCCAAGTGTCCCAAGATGTGGGAAATCCTTCTAGTTGCTGTTTCCTGTTCCATCATGTGTATAGATAGGGTCTTAAACTTGGGATGTACTTTTTAAAGAGTGGAGACTTCTTTCTTTTGGGATAGAAGTGTGTCTTTTGTATTTAAAACCCAAAAAAAAGGCCGTTAGATATTTTTGGCGGGTTTGTGGCTGCTGCAAAAAGAGCAACTAAGATATTTTTGACGACTATAAAAACTATCTCGCTTGGAGATATTTGCCCAAAAGGAAGATATTTATCAGTCAGATATTAATACCAATAAATACTGGATAATTTAAAATATCTTGTATTGAGTTGTATAGGTTGCAACTTGCCAAGGAATTGAAATATGATATATATTTCCTACGAGTTGTCCCGTAATTTTTCTGACAACACAAAAGTTTTTGTACTGTTTGTAGATTTCTTTTTATGATAAATGAAATAGAAGCCCAAATAGTTTCTTCTTAAAATGGAATGCTTTATGCTTCTGACTTCCGAGTAAAAGAAGTGACAAAATGTATCCCGTCTAATATTCGGTTGTTCAATATGCATTAGAAGACAAAATTTATCGAATTTAACAGACAAATTTAAATTAAAAAGTTTTATGAAAATCAAAGAATATAATTGTATTAAAAATCTCCAACTGTTAGTGCTCTCAGCTCTTATAATTACTAATTACGATAATCCTTATTTTAATTTACTCCCTTTTCTTCTGAAAACTTGACTATGCAAAATAGGAAGGGGAAAAGTATTGAATACATGAATGGTAGTGGGTAATGATTAATCATTAATGAAATATTATGAAATATAGTTTCTTATTTGAGTCATTTCTACATTGACAGCCTAAGGGCACAATTTCGAAAAAAAAAAATTCTATGTTGACGAGCGACACGTGAGTACTTGACACGTCTTGCTAAAGAAAGCTGAGGATATAATAGAAAGATTCAATATCTCATGAATTCGGCCCAATTTTGCAAAGCCCAAACTAAGATTGTTGTTAACGGTAATTGGTATTTATCCTCCAACAACATAATAGGGTTAATTAGATTTATGTCATTGTGAAAATTTGAAATTAGTAAAATACCATTACTAAATGATAAATTAGTTTTATGCCATTATAAAATAGTAAAAATTAGTTTTATGCCATCGACAAATTAATTTATCAATTTTACCCTTTTAAATATGTCATTGCAAAAATTTAAAATTAGAAAAATGCTACTACTAAATGACAAATTACTTTTATGCCACTACTAAAATTTGAAATTAGAAAAATATCATCACAAAATGACAAATAGTTTTATGTCATTATAAATTAATTAACATGAGTTTTGTTATAGAAGGCCAAGCTACTGTATTGTTTGGTTATTTATTTATGTTATTAATTTTTGCATTTGATCTTATTAATATGAATACTTTTATCTATTTGAAAATGCATCTCTAGAGACCATATTTTCTTTGGAAAATTTATTCGTATAAATAAAGGTGCAATTAACCATACAATTATATATTTTTTCATTTTACCAAACTTAATCGTACATGAAGAATCCACGCAAGCAAACCCTGGATCACTGTACCAAACTTCATTTAACCATACAATTATATGGTTTTTTTTCCATTTTATGTATATTATTATTTTATAAAGGGAGCCTTTTGAACGTCATTTTTCATATTGCCAAATTATAAAGAAATACACTTTACCAAATTTAGTAAATCCTCTGTCGTTCCTTCGTGCTTTTTACTTAGGTTTATTAACAAAGGGTAGTTTGGAAATTTTAGAAATATTGAGAGAATTCAATATGGCATTTTTAGAATTAAATCTTTTTTTTTTGAAATGAGATAATGGCATATATCTAATTTAAACAATTTGATGATGGCATAAATCTAATTTGCAATTTAACAATGACATATCCCTAATTAGCGAATTTTCACAGTGACATAAATCTAATTATTACAACATAATATCATCCAAACCATCCAACGCTCTCTTCCGGCCCGTCGCTCCTACCTCTCTTCCCAATAAACCATCCAGCGCAAATCAAATTAAATTAAAATTTAAAGAAACGGCCCCCTCTCCTCTCATTCCTAGGAGTTGTATCCTCTCGTTCTCATCCCTCCCCCGTTGCCTCTTTCGCCTCTTGTCGCTCAATTCAAACCATGATTGTACAATTTCAATCGAGCATGACGCTCTAAGAAAAGGCAGCGCAGATGGCGCAAATCGAGCAACGGGTCGCCACTCCCTCCGCGCTGACGAATCTCGTGATCAGGAGCGTGCTCAGTGCCAGCGGGAGCCCACCTCGAGATGGCGCCACTGCCGAGGAGTGGGCCGACATGGTGGATGAGATGCAGAGGTGGGCCCTTGCTTCTAGGCTCGGATTCCGATCATCTATGGCTCTGATGTCGTTACCATATGTGTTCAGTTAGTTTCTAGAATGCACAATTTAGTGTTTACACATATTCTGTTCTATCCATTTTTGTTAGTAATGCAACGATTATAATGTTGTTAACATTTTATATTTTGTTAACGTTTATTCTCAATTTTAACAGGTTTGTGCTATGTTGATGTTATGGTTGAAGTCGTCGGGTTGTTCTCCTCAAAAGTTTTTTTAATTTGATGAAAACTGAATTGTAGTTGAATTTCTGTGTTTTTAGTTTTTTTGTTGTTGTTAAAACTGATGAATTATGAAAAACTGGTAGTTTTGTTGTTACAATTGTTTACTTCTTTTGTGCATGTGATTGGATTATAGTCAGAATTTTTATGATATTTTATCATTTTATAATTATCGAAATGTCAATTTTGGAATGTATTTAATTGAATACATAACTACAAATAACTCATCCCTTGAACAATTTAATTGAACAAGAAAAACTTTTTAATATGCTTTCTTGAAGCTTTTTAACTGAACACATAAATAAAATTAACTCATCCTTTGAGTTGTTTAACTGAACACAAGACTTATTTGTCTTATTTTAATAAGACATCTAACTGAACACTTAACTAGATTTAAATGATCCTTTGAGTTGTTTAACTGGACACAAAAATCTCTCATTTTGATGTCTTCTGCGTGTAATTTTTTTAAAAAAATTGTGATGATGTTAGCGAGCAATTTTGATGACGTCAGCCGACGCAAATCTATGATGACGTCAGCGAAAATTGGTGTACGCTGGATTTTTACACCCAGACCATTCAAAATGATCAAATTAGATAGTTTGGATGATTTTTTTAATAAATGGTGTATATCACACCTGGATATTTACTGCTGAGGTGATACAAAAATTGGAATATCCTAAATTAGAACTTGATATACCACTTAAATGGCTTGGACGATGTTAAGAAGTCTCCGAATTTGCTCTAGCCAATATATTTAAGTCCAAATATATACAAGTTTAGGAATCTAACGTTCATGTGTTGCCGTGTTGGAATATACGCATAACATTATTTTTCGTTGTCGTTACCAATTTTTTTTTATTTATTCCATGTAAAGTTAAAACGTCAAAGAAAATAAAGACACTAAAATTACTCGTCAAAGTTAACTAAGCTAGTTTCTTTGCTGACCACTTAATCAGAGTACAAAATGAACTCCAAAATCATTTCATTTCACACAGGGGCGGATCTACCACCGGGGCGGGTGGGGCTAGAGCCCCACCTCACGCCGTCGAGCCCTTGGAGCCTCCCTTTAGCCCCAGCTAATTTTTTCTGCCATTGGAGCACTCAAAAGTGGGACTGAAGACCTAAACAGAGGTTGTCAGACCCACCTAGATATTTTTTCTAGATCCGCCACTAATTTCGCATGGACATATCTCTTGTGAACATGAATGGATAAACACAATTTAGAATTGTCTTTGGAATTCAATTTTGAATATACATAAAAAAAATGAATTCGTAACGCTGTGCAACACAAAAAAAAAACTTATGGCATAATACATTTTACATTTTTTTAAAAGCTACAAATAAAAAAAGGAAAAAAGACAACGACTAGAGAACAAAATTCCCATAATGTTGGTGGAGCGTGCAGCCAGTCTAAAATGTTTTTCGACTATAATCTGTTTTCTGTTGTCCTGCAGATATCAGCAAAAAAAAAAAAAAAAGAAACATAACATATATATATTATTGCAATAAAAAAATGGAAGAGTATGGCTAGATAAATTGAGCTTATACGGAGAAATCGGGAACAAATTTGGCATTTAACGTGCTGGGAACTAGGAATCTTTTTTTTTTTTTTATTCACGGTAACTGGGAATCTGGGATGCACATGCACAGCTAGGGGTGTCAAACGTGGTATGTGGCAACGGAACAGGCTGTTCCGTTTGCCGTGCCACAAATGAAACGGCACAATTTCGGCGTTCCGTTTGCCATTCCATTTACCATTTCGCTAAACGGCATGTACAAAATATACGATTTCAATAAAAGACATGTGCTATTTCGTTCCACTACCCATTCCGTTTGCCGTTCCATTATCGAAACGTCACAATTTTCGCTGCCACTTACTGTTCCACTTACCGTTAACGTGACGGCATAACGGCATAACGTGTGCCGTTGACAGCCCTATGCACAGCAGGGTTTCTTTGTTTAGACTAAGTCACTGCACCGGGTCCACCACATCGTCACAGTTGAGTCATCGCTCATTTTATCCTTATTATTGGCCACCATCAGTACTTGGCAACCACGTCATCTCTATGTTGCTACTTGTAATACTGCTTGACTACTTTTGGATAAAGAAACACATACACTCACAAAATGAAGTTACATAGTAAGGATATTTGTGAGTAAAGTAATTAGTTGTTTTCACTAATTGATATTTGGATAGATAAATAGTTATTCGAAAAAAATAGATTAAAATATATTTCTTTGGTTAATCTAATTAAAATTGAAGTAGCAACTATTTTTACATATTGACCTTACTAATAAATCATAATCCAAACATAAATTTTATGGCCATGGCGCTTCATATCTGGGAATCAACGGGTGTGTTTGGATGAGCGAATAGGGAATAGGAATAAGAAATTTCGGTTTGTGTGCTTATCCTTATTCCTTATTCTTATACCATGGTTTTGTTAGTATAGGAATAAGGGCCCTTATTCCTTATTCTTGTGTTGTTTGGGTTGCACAAGAATAAGAATAAGCACGTAAACCGAAATTCCTTATTCCTATTCCCTATTCCCGACCTTTCCAAACACACCCAACATATATGCATTGGATATGAAATTACATAAGATCAGAGTTGAGATAGGCATTCAATATGGTTCACAAGCGTGCAAAGGGTTGATTGACATCAAATCACATGACACAGAGCTTGGTGGCTAATTGACACGTCACTTACAGCAGTGGTGAGCTGCGATTGACATTTACGGACATGTATTTTTGCATTTTTAATTGTTTTGGATAATGTATTTTAAGTTTATCCTTGTCAGAAAAGAATATTTTGAGAAAATATCCCAGTCTGCTTTGTCATTAGTGAATTGACCAAAGTGTCATATTTAAGTTCCCTACGGCGCAAACAACATGTTATTTGGTGCGTTGGATCGATGACATGTGGACCCAACATATACGTTTTGGCATTGTCAGTCTTTAATCTAATTTTTTCCCATTTTATTATCCGCATTAAAATGTTGTCCAAGGATATCGTTCTACATAAGCAAAAATAGGAATTTACTGCTCTAAAAACAACACATCACACTAGTAGCTCTACTGGCAAGTGGCAACAAATAGTACAAAGATTATAAAATATATTTATGAAACAATATAAAAATATATTAAATTACGTATTTGCACGTATTTGCTAAAAATAATAGAATTTACTTTGGAACTGATTTGGAATCAAGAAAAATAAGTAAGCTTCTAATTTGAGAAACAAATTATCCAAACGTAAAATAAGTACGTAAGCTAATAGTCACTATCAGCCTTCTTTTATAAAACAACAAAGTGAACATTACACGAAAAATAGTTCCTTATTCCCGAAAATATATGAAAATATACATACACATATAAAGGGCATATCTAGTCATCCAAAATAATATCTTTTTTCCCTTACAGTACAAAATATTCGCTCAGGCGAGTCACCAAACTTTTTTTTATGCGTGCAGGGATTTTGGAGAGAAAAAAATTCGAAAGCCGTGTAACTTTGGTGTCACGGGGGGGGGGGGGGGGGGGGGGGGGGGGGGGGATTTGAGCTAATTTTAAAGAAAAATCATGCAAAATTTGCCCATGTAATCAATTACTATTATATTAATTACTTGCCTGTCATAAAAAATTGAGTTATTCAACTAGGTTCGATACAATGAAATGATTATGATATCAATCAAATATAAATATTTCATAACGATAAACACACAATAAAAATAATAAATATTCATGAGTTCATAGAATATACGTAAACATTATTATGATAATAAATATTATGATTTTGAATTTGATCCAGCGAGATTTAGGACTCCAGTTATAAATTAATTTTCGTATTAATAAAGCATAAAATTAGTTATATTAGCTAAAATAAATATTCCTGAATCAGAAAAGGTAAAAAAAAATGCTGACAATAATACACTTTTTTTGGTAATAGCTGCAGAATTTAATATCTTAATTTTAGTCAAAAGAAGGGTCACTCCAAATGTTTCTAACTGGAAAAAACAAGCACATGAAAGGATTTTATAAAAACATCTTTATTATTTTTACATTTTACAATAACTACATAATGAAAAATTAATATCCTGTAATAAAAGGGATTTTTAAGAGCCTTCAAAAAAAAAAGAATTCTTAAAACCATATTAATCTATAGTATTAACCGTGATTTCCCCCCCCCCCCTATTTTTACCTCTTTTTTTTTCATTTTTTGTGTTAAATATAGTTTTCTATTTTGCATTTTCTATAATTAAAAATATTTTTTTTCCTTTTTTGGTTAAATATATTAAAAATAGTTGTATCAATCATTATTGAATTTATTTAAGAATTAAATATATTTGAAAATCATGCTCTATTATTATCATGTAATAAAATATAGGGCAATAAGCTGCGATTGTCATGCCTAGTAATCATAAATCCACAAATATAACGTTATTTTTATCATATATTAGAAATGTAGTAGTAATAATTATACAATAATATATCAACGACATTATGTTTTTAAACAAAGCCTGCCGAACATGTAAATTCAAGGAGTAGAGAGGTTAATTTATGAAAATATGGGAAAAAAATTGATGACTTCCCACTTCCCGACCCCACCCACTGAGAACGCACTACGCAGGGTGAAAACTGGTGAAGGACCCGAATTCCGTGTAGCGCGGGATACCGTGTAGCGCGCGTATGAGCCGTCTGATTTTGATCGGACGGTTCAATTTTTACGGGCCTATCAATCTAGGTTACATGCACGGAGCTCCCTTATCCATTGGATCTTGATCAGACGGCTACGATGCCGCGCTACACGATGTGCCGCGCGGCACCAGATCTGAACTCGTGAAAACTGAATGTTTTTCAAAAAAAAACAAAAAAAAAGAGTGAAAACTGAAAAGACACATTGAGTAGCTTTTTTTCTGCGGACAAAATTTTGAGATATTTTGTGCAGAGAGTTGTTTTTTAATATATAATTCATTTTTACCCGTTACACTTCGCCGCAGACTCCTCGTCTTATGCACTGTAAGTCTGTAACGCTATTTTATCATGAACAAATAAAATAGTCAAAAGATTTTCAATATGTAAAAGGAGTTGTTTTATATTTTTTCAAATTTTTTTACTATTTTTTTGGAATTTTTCAATATGCTCAATCTAAAAAGTTCTAACCCTTCAATTTTGAAAATTCGAAAAAAATAGTTAGAAAATATGAAAAAATATAAAATTTGATTATCAAAGATATTTTAATATAGAGATCATATTGAGCGGTTTGGATCGACCGTTTGAAATTTTAATGTGTTACGTTTGGATCGTGTTTGACGTCCTATATGTTTGATTCTAGCATTACTCATATGTAAATCATTTTTTTTTAGAAAAGTTTATATAAATATAAAATTTTGATTCATTGAAAGCCAAAATTCGCAGAAATAAAACAATATAATTATCTAACAACACAATGACTTGAAACATTATGAAAAATTTGCCGACAAAAGAATAATTATAATTTGACAAGACACCCTGCGCTTAAATACGTTTAACAATTGATTTTGCGGCCAAGAATTCCCTAAATCTAAGAGTAGGGGTGAGCAAAAAACTCGTAACTCGTGAGTTACTCGAACTCGACTTGAAAAAAATTCGATGAAAGCTCGAGTTAGAAGAACTCGAGTTATAACAACTCGAGTTATGCCAACTCGTTAATTTTACGAGCCGAGTTCGAGTTGGGCCCAACTCAACTCGGTACAACTCGAGTCGGAATATACAGGCTGCAAAAAATAAATTGTTATCATATTGATATACAACCCAACAATTTTATTGATTTGCAATTCAATAACTTGTGCACTAACTCTAGTCTCCAAGTTCCCAGATCTTTTTTCCTCCCTTACACCCTCATGATTGCTCCTCTTTTTCTATTTTCGAGCAAAATTTTAAGGTGACTAGTACCTCAACACCTTCTCACGAGTTCGTTGCCGAGTCACGAGTTAGCTCGAGTTAAAATGAGCCGAGTTCGAGTTAGCTCGAATAGCTCGAAACTGCTTTGCTGTCAAGTCACGAATTGACTCGAGTTGTGACGAGTTCGAGTTCGAGTTGAGACTAACTCGCTCGAACTCGGCTCGTATACAGCCCTATCTAAGAGTGGGTCTATTTTTGTTTTCATTTTTAGTTTGGAGTAAGAAATACGTGGCACCTACACAACTAGAAGTCACGCCTCTTAATAAGTTCTTTGTCTACACTCTAAACCTCTTATTAAAAACTGTTTTTGAAAGGGACATCATTTTTGTCGCTAATCCATTCCCTTTCTCTGTTCTTTGTCTTTAGTACCCTTTGCCTCCTCTTTATAAACACATCCACAACTGCGCTTCAAATTTCCCTCCAAATCTAATATCTTCTCTCCCCCCTCTAAAGCACTAATACAAATGATGCAATTTTCCAGCAGAATAAAAATTGTTGTAATTCTGTTCCTCTTTCTTCCACCTTCTATATACGCCATAAGGTTCTTAGAAAGTCATAAGCAAGATTATCATCATGGTCAGGGAAATGAGGTGCAGAGCATCATTTCAGAAAACAATACAATGCGACTTGACGGTGCCGCAAAAGTAATTGCACGAATAATGGAGTCTGTACCTAGCCCAGGAGTTGGCCATTGATTGCCTTTGTCACAGTTTGGATGCGTTGAGAAGAAGGTAGAAAGAATGAAAAAAATAAATTATAAACAATCCAAACTCTTCATAAAATTACACACTTCCCAATACTTCTTTTCACTTCTTCCCTTCTTTTTTTCTTTCCACACCTATCCAAACGGAGCCTTTGTTCATTGATAAGGTTCCAGTTGGTTTGTCTTAGCAAGCGGCCTTCTTTTTTTTTTGTGTGAAGTTTCATATTTACTCATTAAATTAAATCATATTTTTGTGTAAAAATCACTAGAGATGTCAATATAGAATTAGAAGGGTTCATTGATGTTGAAATCAGTGTTGTAAATACAAGTACGCTCGACTTACGAACGGATCATGTCATTAGGTAATTCATTTTAGTGAGTGATTACAAGGAATTTTGTAAATGATGCATGCAATCAGATTAACCTGTGAACGCATCGGTCTGGATGCAAGTCTTTAAACAACTACGTTCAGTCCTAATTCTGTACTCACCAAAAAAAAAGAGAAAAAAAAAATATCCTCCTCTTTCAGATCTTTGAATGCATCAACAGAACACATGCTTAATACAAAAACAAAAACAACAACAACAACTAAATCTTTTATCCCAAACAAATCAGGGAGAACACATGCACAATCTTACGAATAATTTAAAAACTAATGATACTACTGTAAAAAAATTACAAAAATAAAACTATGTTGAGAATAATTTTACTAGAGATCTTGATTAGTTGATTAACACAATCTACTCGATGGCTTAAATTTAATAATTCTACAAAGACTAATCAAATTAATGGTGATATATGACATTCAAGACCACAAAATACCAACGGCAAGCACGATATTGTGACAGACTGGCAGTGGCACTACGTTTTGCAACTAATTGGTCCAGTTGCTGTTTCTTCAATATTGGTTAAACAAGGTTCCTTTGCTTTTGAACATTTGGTTTTAAAATTAAAAAACGAATGTACAAAATATCTCCAGGTAAATCAAGAGCAATGAGTTCAAAGCTCGAAACCAGCCATTTCAGAAAATAAATTTTGGGAGGCCTGCACAAGCCCTCAATCTATTACCAACACTGAATTATACTGTACATAAAGGCATAATATTCATATAACATTGCAAGTTGCAATTTCCAAATACATTGCCACCTAACACAGAAACTAACTCTTGCCTAGAACAAAAACAACTCAATTATAAACACTAATTTTGTAGTTACTCCAAGATACACTCACATAAATTTGGTTAGAACTGAATCTGGTTGTTGAAGCTAACAGAATATGAAGCAAGACCTGTAATTAAGCCTGCTACTAGTATGTACAAAACAGTTGAAAATCGTTAAAGGGACAATGAAGTATCATGAGCGCAGAAAAAGAGACGCTTAGGATGTTGAGGATCCGAACTAAGAAGCAAATCTAGTGCTTTCTTCCTTCTCCTGCAATTAAGCAAGATACAAAATCTTTGTAAACACCAGATATGCACATCCCAATGATAAACTGAATTTTGTAATTTCCAAAATAACACATTGCAATAATTTCACTTTCTTTTATTTAGTTCCTAATTTTCAAGGGTCAGAAGTCAGAACACAGTGAACATAACTGGGGAAGAGTTGGGATAAAAAAAAAATGTACCCAAGTAAATGTAAAATCTTGTGAACAAACTGACCTTCAGACAACTCCTTTACAATCTTCTTTAACATTATTATTTCCAGAGTTATCTTCCTTATTTGAATCCTCTCTCTTTGACATATCCTGCAATAAGTCAAAAATAATAATAATAATAATTGGTTCAATTTAATAGCAGATGTAACTGGAACTAACAGAATCACATGGAAACAACAGATGAACAAAAGTTAATTAAGATTTATTATTATCTGGCTCTTGACATTTGCAGAACTTGGAAAACCAAAATTGAATGCACACAATTGTTCCTTCCAAAAGAAGCTCTGGCCCAAAAGAACAATAATACCATATTTAACATTGATTTCATTATCAAGCATCCAATGGTCCAAAATAAAGCAAATTGTTGTCGTCAGAAAATACAGAAGTAGACCATGAAAAAAATTATATCACCAGAAAGTTCAAAATCAAACAGTACCTCAATTCCAGAAGCACCTGACTCTAATGCAACTTGAAGAGGAGAACAGATGGCAATATCAGGTACATTTGCTGCATCCCACTCAAGAACCCGACATACAGCCTTTGCAAGTGACTCATGGGCCACGCTACAGCCAGCCTTGGAAATGGTATTGGCATGTTGAACTAATGCAAGCCCGCTCTTGTACAATATCCCCTTCCCCTTAGATTCGTCCTTTGCTTCACAAACAAAGCAGTAAAAATCCCCCTTCTCAGAGTTATTTCTGTAATATTCCGTAAGCTCGGAGTCCTTTCCAAACATGCCATCAAAGAAATCATCCATATCAGGCTGCACTTCTAACTTGGACTCTGATTTAGATCCAGGTTCATTGTCAGATATACACCTGTAGTCTTCCTTGATCGTTGAGAAGAAATTTTTTGTGGCTCTGACAGCACGGCACTGTATGTCATCAGATCTGTCGTGATCATCTGATTGAGAAGGAATTGGGGGTGGCAGTGAGGCCACTGCCAGCATTGCTGCTGATGTGGCTGGTGGGTTCATGTTTGGGACTGTAGTTGGATTTGTGTGCCCTTCATTTTCCAGGCTATCAAAGGTGGAGTTGGAGTTCAGGTTTGCATCGGTCTCCCTCTTATCCTACAATTAATATTTAAAATAAGTACTAATTTGATTACCCTGCAAGTGTAGGGCCTCCGGCAAGAAAATACTGTAGAGCCCAAATTAAAACTACTAAAATCACTGATACTCTTTTGACTTGAAACTTGCCAAGAGTCTGCAAATCCCATCTGATGTACAACAAAGGTTTCAATTGGATTTCACCATAATATTGTTTTTTTCCGAACATGCCCCAATTCAAAGTAAATAGCAGAACTAATATAACTTTCTTTAGTTTTGATATGCTCCTATTGCCAAGTTTTGCAGTATAATAATTATTGGATGTAATTATTTGAAACATCTCTCATGCCTTGGTTTTTATGTGCATTAGCCCCCATGTAATTCTTTTCAAAATGCATGTAAGATGAAAATTAGGTCTCCATAGTTCAACAATATTGATAAGTAAGCAATTCAGCATATTTATGGGCAACTAAATTGTAAATTCAAATAGAATGAACATAAGAAAAGAAATTGCCAATAAAAAAAATAATTTCTCAACCTCTTAAGCGTTCATTACCAAATGGAAGTACAAATTTGATCCTCTACCAAAGCAGAAAGATGAGTTAAAAATTTCACCTCAGGATGATCAGCTTTCACCACGGATCCAGGCAAAAGAACAATGCTGGGCAACCGTTCTGGGTCCCACCGGAGAACCCGACAGACGGCCCTTGCGAAGGCTCGGTGGGCCAGAAGTTGGCCCACTTTGCAGACAGCGCTGGCATGTTGAACCAATGCTGTGCAACCTCTGTACACCTTCCCTTTCCCCTTGTGGCCATCTCTGCTCCCCTCACACACTAGACAATAGAATTGGCCATTCTCATGATCTTTTTCATAACAGACCCTCAAACCCACATCATTTTCAAAAAGGCCCCTGAAGAATGCATCCACATCATCATCATTTTCAGATTCCGATTCCGATTCGGAATCAGAGTGTTGGGAGAAGAAATCCTTGCAAGATTGGACCGCGGGGAGCTGCATGGAGATCAAGGCAGCTCGAGCGTCGGTAGCAGGCGAGATAGTAGCGCGGGGTACGGAGTGTTCGAATGGGGCCCAGTTGTCAGGCGAAGAATCCCCAGGAACAGAAGGCGGGTCACAGGGCCACTCGGTTTCAGGCGGCGACTCTACCCTTTGCCTCTTGTTGCTTCCTTCAGGCGTGGGCGTGAGATGAGAAGAATTCGGGTAGTTGGAGTTGGAGTTGTAGTTGTAATAGTAATGACTAGGGTTTGGCAAGGAAGAAGGCCTGAGGAAGAATGAGGGATCATGGTAAGGGAAAGGGAGAGGAGGAGGAGGAGAGGAGAAATTGGGGTTTGAAATAGGGGTTAGAAATGGGGTAGGTGGTGGGCCCCGGTGCCAGAGAGAATGGAGATAGAGAACTTCTCGCGCCAGTCGATACTCTTGCTCACTGTAATCCATGGCTCCAGTCTCCAGACTGCCAGAGGAGGAGACTGTGACTGTGAGTACAGGGACTCGGGAAATGTCGCTCGTGTGAAGCGCCGCACTGGTGCATTTTTAATAAGTAATTATTTCAAATTATTTTTTATTTTAAAATTCGGGCATTTGAAAGTGTAGAAGCGATTGTGATCATTTTTTAATTTAGAAAAATGATAACGTGCAAAAAAAAAAAATCAAGTAGCATGCAATTTTCGTCTATTACACAGTGTATAAACCTCTATTGTTAAAGGAAATTATTTTGTCTGAAATTTTCTGAGGGTATATAAGATCTATTTTCTAAAAGAGATTAGAAACTTTTAACTTAAGCGCGTGGTTTTTAAAATAATGTTCTTAAAAAATTCTACCATCGGTAATATTCAAGATAATACAAAGACTTACAAATATCGAAAGTAAATGCATAGACTGCAAAGGAGATCAAACTGATGGTCGGAATTTGTTGTTTGATGTTAACATGACGGTTTATAAAAATTAAGCTTATAAATTCTCCAATGGGCTTTGCTCAAACAATCATCTAATGAGCTTAACTTTTTTTTTTTGAAGAAAAACAAGGGTCTAGCCCTTGTCTTTTCTAATGAGCTTAACTTAATTTGCCGTTGATTGAAAAAAAAAATGTGTTCTACTTTATCTTCAAATCAACAGCACGAATAATCTATAGAAACATAACAAATAACTAGTGAGGATCGGTAGAAAAGAACTAACAAGCGAGGACAATGCATATGCTTTTTGTTTGAAAAGGGAGGAAACCGATACATAGTCCCAAGTCCCAACCTTAGAAATTCATCTCTCATCTTCGCCTCTCGTTGGTGATCAACTGATCATGCATGCCTCTAAACTTACTAAACGCGACCTGTCGGTGCTCTTCAACACTGGACACTACCATTAATGACTCTCTATCTATTTCGCTCTTGCTATATATAACCTTTTCTCTGTGGAAAACTGTAAATCAAGTGTATTTTTGTTCAATTTAGCAGAGAACAACACAACAACAACAAAAAATAGAAATCTCCTCCTTTAAATTCGTGAGGTACAGTAGTCGAAATTGAAATCTCCTCCATCACTACAGCTTTCGAAGGACCTCGATGGTTTAACCTAAGTCAATTCCTTTGATTTTAAATTTATCAGGATATTGGAATAAAAATATGGTCCACTTTGGTAATAGTTCAAGGTGGAACCAATTTACTAGCGTCAAATGGCTCTTTTCATTTAGCCATAAAAATACGGTACAATTTTTTTTATTTCGTTTCAAAAATGGAATTACTAACGAAAAGAGTTTCGGCATAAGTTTATATGGAAAGCCGTTCAAATTTCGCCATTTCGTCACATTTCGTTGAAATGGAACGATTCACAGAATTCTAACGTGTCACGGATCGGCGAAATTTTTCGGATGATCATTCAATAAATTAATTTTTCTCGCAGAGTGCATTGTTTTATAGTCATATGTTACATTTTATTAAAGTAGTCAACAACTTTCTCTCAAGTTTTTGTATCATTGATTTTTACAAAGTCAATCCAACCCATATGCGTGCAAATTTATATAGCTGTTGAGGTTCATTTTTACAGTGTAGAAAATGGTCTTTGCAATATCCAAACAAATTATTCCATCACTTTGATCATTTATATGTTCATCTTGTCAATTTTATGTATTCATTTTGTTCAAACAATAAAAAGCGATGACAAAACTGAATCAATTTCCTACAGAGCCACTTAATTTGCGGTACAAATATTGTTACTTCAATTATTATGGGAGCAATTAATTATGTTGTTAAAAGTTTGAACATTAAGAAACTAACCAAATTCAATGAAAAATTAAGGGCAGTTAAGAATGAGACGAAATTTGACGTGTAAAATTCACAAATAAAATAATCCTTTTGTGTATCTAAATTCTAAATGAGGGCTCCGCCGCTCCGGCTCTTATATATCCTGTCAAGCCTACAAACTACAACGTTTGTTATAAAAAAAGGTCCATCACCAAGCTATACAACCCGAAATTTTAAAAAATAATACTAAAATAATATAATCCATTAAAATTAATATCAATATAATAAGTTTAATATAAATAGTATCACGAGATCGGAATCCTGGATTCCAAACGTTAGATCGGAATCCTGGATTCCGATCTAAGCTGTAACCCGAAATTTTGTCGTTTTTAATGATTTTATTATACTTCTATTATAAACATTAATTAAATATATAAAATTTTTATATTAAGTTAATATATTATAAATATTAGTTTGTCTAGAACTGGATTTTTGATATTTTGAATAATGTTAATATAATATAATTCTATATTATGAATAATATTTTAATATTAAAAGTTTAGATATTAATTTAATATGGATGGTTTTATTTTTAATATTAAAAGTTTTCAATTATGTTAAATGTTGTACATAATAAGTACATAATACTTTATGTAAAAATTTATTTATGGCAATAATTATAATATTAACTTATAATTAAATATTAGATTTATTTCATTTAATTCATAATATAAAAATACAGGAATTATAAGTGTCATCGGCAAATATACCATCCCAGCCATCGGTAAATACAAAGTGAACATATACCGAAAATAAGCTGAACATATAGACGATCTAAGTGAACACTTACAAACAAATAATTGTTGTCATCAACTTATTTTCATTGAACTTATTTGTTTGTATGTGTTCACTTAGATCGTTTATATGTTCACTTTGTTTTATGTATATGTTCACTTTATATTTAGAAATTATAGGGATGATAATTTCCTATAAAAATACACAGCATTAGAAGAAGAATTGAATTTTGTAACCATAATATAAATTAGCACACTAAAATAAAAGAAAGGAAAAAATATATGAAAATCATAATATAATTTAGCACACTAAAATAATAAAAAAGGGAAAATGTACATAAAAAATCATAATATAAATGAACACACAGAATTTAGTTTGGTACTTAAAAACAAAGTAATAAATATACTTAGAGATCTTGATCATCTACATGTTGCAGAATTTCATCCCACCAGGGTTGATCTTCTTCCGCATTCATTTCTTGTTGATTACTGGCACCATGGTTGTCGGCGAATTGAGCGGCCTCGTTCCAGAAAGCGGCATCAGGTTGTTGTTCATTACTGGCACCGTGGTTTTCAGCGAGTTGAGCTGCTTCGTTCCAAAAAGCCTCATCATGTTCTTGTTGATTATTCGCAGCCGGGTTGTCCGCGAATTGAGCGGCTTCGTTCCAGAAAGCTGCCTCGGCTTCTTGTTGCTCAATCTCAGCCATTCTAGCTACTGCAATTTTGCGTTGTTCATCTCTCTTCTTGATCTTTATTAGGCTCTCCTTAATTTTTTTTCCAAGTTTTTTCTTGTTGCAACCTCCGACTCTCTTCGGCGGCCTTTTCTTCCATTCTTCTCCTTTCAAACCATTGTTCTTTCACTCTGAATCTCTTTAGAATTTCATCTCTCTCTTCTTGTTTTTTGTGTTCATCGTAGTGGTCACGCAAAATGGTATCTTTGAAATTGAAAACCTGACCACACTTTGTACAGCTCACTGTGTGGTCTCCACGAAAATCGTATATGCTTTCGTAAACAATCATGGGTGTAGGATCTGGTTTCCACGGTTTGAGTTCCGGCATCGGTTCAGGTTCTGTTTAGTACTTTTAGTCAGGTAATGTCGCAATCTCTCCCTGCGGTCTCTTTCTGGGCCACCATGAATGTGCCATTGATAGTGGGTGTATAATGGCCACTCGCCACCATTCCGTGTATAGATATTGTAGTAGAAATTGCGATAACATTTATTACATATCGCATGATAATCTCCTTTTTCGATCTCATTTGGATTGGCAGGGGAATGTTCATAATTTGGCCAGTACTCATGTCGAGTAGATAGCCATTCCGGCACTTCACTGTTGGAGGTATTTCCTTTCTCCATGGTAGTGAATTTTGAAGAAAGAAGGATTGAGTGGGTGTGACATATTTTGGCTGAGGAAGGATAATTTTATAGATCATTTTATAGATAATTAATAAATATAATGTGATATCTTTTCAGACTTTATCAGAATACGTTTGTCCTTTTGCATAGCTTAGGTAGGCATCAGTATACTTTTCAGACTTTATCAGAATACGTTTGTTTTTTTTGCAGTGCTTAGGTAGGCATCAGTATACTTTTGAGCTTTTATCAGAGCACGCCTGTCCTTTTGCAGTGCTTAGGTAGGTATCAGTATAATTTTCAGACTTTATCAGTGGCATGAATTTAATGACATTAAAAATTAATTAAATTAAATTATTTAATAATTTGACTTAATTTAATGTAATAAAATCTTATTTAGATAATTGAAGTAATTAATTATATTTAATTTCATTTAGTTAATTTAATTTGATTGAGCTAATATTTTTTTAAGTAATAATTTAATTTAACTACTTTAATTTAATTTACAAAATAATATAAATTATTAATTTAATTTTAATTAATTTAATTAAATTGTGAACAGTAAAAAGAAAAAGAAAAAGAAAAAAAGTATTGATTTGATTGTGCGTGGATTCCTCTGACAAATGCTAAGATCGGAATCCTGGATTCCGATCTAATTTAATTTAACTATGTAGCTATTGAATATGGAATAATTTAATTTAATTTAACTAATTTAATTTCACTAATTTAATTTAATTTCATTAAACTAATTTAATTTAAGTAATTATATTTCAAAAAGATGGAATAATTTAATTTAATTTAATTTCATTTCATTTCATTTAACTAATTTAATGTAAGTAATTATATTTGAAAAAAATGAATTATTTTAGGTAATGAATTATTTTAATTAATGAATATGATAAAATTAAATTCAATTTTAATTACATAAAATATAATATATATATTTAAATTTTAATTTATTAATTAATATAATTAAAATATTTGTAATAAATATTATTAATTTAATAAAATAAATAATAGTAAAAGGGAAAAAGACCAAAAAAGTGATTTGATTGGGTGGTGGATTCCTGACATGCTAAGATCGGAATTCAGGATTCTGATCTTGGCAATAATTTCGCCAAACATCGGCAAATTATTTGATGTGATTGGGAATTGACGTGAACCTTTAATTTTGTTTGCTAATATCGGAATCTCAAATTCCGATCTTATCACTATAAATAGTTGGTCGTTATCACAATCTTAATATCATCTATCTTTTCCAATTAATTCTTAGTCATATAGAAATGTATTCAATTAGTGTTTTTGTCAATCAATCTCCGTTTAATCCAGCAAACAATTTTCGTTTTGATGTTTTTCCACAAACTGATTATGAATCTATTAAACAAATCATTTTGTCCTCATTGGGAATTTATCAAGGTGAGTTCAATTTGAGAATCGTTTCGCGTTTCAACGTAATTATGGAAGGAAGGTTTCAACAAATTATTTTGCCGGTCAACTCTCAAAATGAATGGCGATACGTTCAACGCGAGTGCTTTGAGGCAAGGCGACTTGATGGTCTAGAAATGCATGTCGATTTACTTCCGGCACATGGTAAATTTAATTTTGAATGTAATTATGTGACATTTAATTTATGTGCTTAAATATATATATTTATATTAATATTAACTATGAAAAAAATCTTATTTATAATTGCGATTTATAAATAATATTTAAAATCATATTTTAGTAATATTAACTATGCATAAAAACATAAATAAGAACAATTTCTAGAAATGGCTTTTAATAAGTAAGATTTAATATCGTTATTATTTAACTATGCGATTTATAAGTATGCTATTACTACAATTTAACTATGTTTAAATATTAACTATATTTAACTATGCTATTACTACAATATTAACTATGCGATTTATAAGTAATATTTAAAATCGTTATTAGGAAATAAAAAAGTATTGTAGTAGTATAAATAATATTTAAAATAGCTATGTTATTTATTATTAAAAATATAAATAAGTATTGTAGTAGTATAACTTTATTAATTATGACTTTATTTTTTTAATATAACTAGTATTCTGAAGAACACTTTATTTTATTTAATTATTTCCTTAAACCCTAAACCCTATACCCTAAATAATTTAAAAAATAAATTATTTCCTATATATACTATTAAAAATATATATATAAAAGAATTAACTATATAAATAAAAAAAAACTTACTCGTACGCCTCGAAGCTCAGACTGACTAAGATGCAGAAGCTGATCAGCAGAAGGAGGAACGGGGGGGGGGGGGCAGCAGGGGGGCAGATGAAGAAGCGCCAGGATCTCCTCCTGATGTAGATGCGCCAGGATCTCCTCGAGGCCTCGTGGATCGACGTGGATCCTCTGGTCTTCTTCTTCGCGGTGGCATTTCGACTGTTACTGCAATTAAAATTTAATAAAGTATAAAATCTACCAAAATTTCGGCAGCATCTCCCCTGTACCGGGAGAGTTTTCCAAAAAATCTGAACCCAATTACAACCAAATTTCAACCCAATTTGAACCCAACCCAACCCAATTTCATTCCAATTTGAACCTAACCCAACCCAATTTGAATAAATCATTCAAATTTTACAATCATTGCATTTCATAAACCATTTCACAAGTATCAATGAATCAATAATTCAATCATTGCATTTCACAAGCATTTCACAATTTTACAATCATTGTATTTCACAATTTTACAATCAATCAATCAATCAATCTACAAGCAATTTACAAACAATTCTATTCAAACAATAATAAAATAAACATATAAAAAAGCTAACCTGGAGTAGAAACGAATTGACTCCCTTCTAAACAATTTTTTCCTACATTTTTAATTAATACCATCAATTATTACCATTTTTCTAATTTTTTCCATATTTAATTATCAAAATATTAATTATTAAAAGCAAAAAAAATAAAAAAAAAATAAATAAATTACACATAAATTTTCATATGATTCTTTCTTATTTTCCCGTATTTTTAAAATAATTTTACAATTTATTATTTATTTTTCTAATTAATTAAGTAGTGAATAAACAAATAAAAAGACAAAAAAATCCAATATAATTAATAAATTAGATATAAATTTACATTTTTTTCCTCATTTTTTCAGATTTTTTAAATATTTTTTCCATATTTTTTCTAATTTTTAATTTAATTAACTAAATAAAACTAAATAAATAAATAATTAATTAATTAAATAAAAAAAAAATAAAACTTACTGTTCTCGCACGGAAAGGGAGGGTCCAGAGCGAGAGCGAAGCAGGTCTCGTTAGATCGGAACCCATATATATAAAGTAAAGGATTCCGATTCCGATCTAACGTTCGGAATCCAGGATTCCGATCTCGTGATACTATTTATATTAAACTTATTATATTGATATTATTTTTAATATATTATATTAATTTAATAATATTTTTTAAAATTTCGGCTATACAACTCTATTATATTAGCCCATTAAGTGAAAAAGGTGGCCTCAATTATTTTCTCCACACGAGAGGCCATTGTGCGGAAAATCCTCTACGGAACTTATTTTTTCCGCACGGTGGAGAACTTCTTATTTGTACCGTTCGATCAAATCCAACCGATAGAATTTACAGGCACTAAAAAAAACAAAAGAAAAATCCACGCGATGGTTCCTCTCCGTTCTCTCTTTTTTAATGTCCGTCATGCTCACCGTCCCCTCTCATGTGTCTCCTTCGAAAACCTAGAATCGTGATTAAATGGGGAACAACTCCTCTCCTCAAATCAGCCGATTCGTTGCTCTCTCTCCGCCTTCTCTCCACGAACCATGCATTCTCTGTGCCTCCGCCTGAACCCAAAACCAAAGAACAAAGTCGTGGTGATTGGTGAGGTGAGATATCAATTTTTGTCTGGTAAATTTTTATTCCTTTTGACGATTTTTCACAATGGCCTCTTTTGAACAAATGTACCATTTTGACCGGTGCAATTAACTGGTAATTGAAGTCTCGCTGATACTGCACCTTGATGCAAGTTGTTAAGTTGCCTATAAGCCCATTAATTTAAATTGCGATATATACCTAAGAATGTTAAGTTGCCTATAAGCCCATTAATTTAAATTGCAATATATACCTAAGAACAGTTCAACTTGTTCCTTTGTTTCTTTTTCCCCCCCTTTTTTTTGTTGGCTCGAACCATGGAATTTGCTACATTTCACAGGAAAACTAAAATGTCTCAACTTGCCAATACCAGTTCACTCACTGGTATGGTAAGTTGGTAACAATAGTAGATATGGCTGGTTCCCCAGAAAAAGAGAAAAATGGAACATTGGCAAGGTTGACCAGCGGGCTCTTTTTCATGTCATCTCTAACATCCTCAAGGACAATAAGATGTTCTCTCTCTCACCCTTTTCCTGTCTTCTTTTTTTTTTATTTTTTAACTGCATTTTATAATGTGTCATTAGTTGTCGTTAATTATTTGTCGGTCATAGCATGAGCAAAGAATCGTTCACATTCTTGAGCAAGTACTTGGCAATATTTTTGGATACTGGTGAAGATGCAGTTGCTATGAATGAGGTGAAGGAGGATGTTGTGCGTGCTATTGTTGAGAGAAGATACGCGAAAAAAATCTTTCACATTCTTAACCTTCAATTGTTGTATTAATATTGGAAAGCTGGATAAGTGTGTAGTACTCAGCAATTTGTGTTGGTTTTAAAGAGACTATTGAACCAGTTGTTTGTTTACGTGAAGGTACTTTTGCTCAAATGCTGCCATCAACTTTTGTGCTTGTAGTTTCAAAGCTAAAAAGTATTTAATTAGTCCAGGCATGTTAATTTTCTTATCTTTAATATTTGATTGGATGTAAGGATGTGTAAGATTCTCTGATCAAAACTAAATATCATAATTTTCTTCAGAGAATATGCTCTGTGGGACCAGGTAGGGAAGTACCAGGAAGGGAGGCTGATAGAAGATGCAACTTGGCAGGGGACAGCAGAAGAAGGGCAGCTGTTACAAGCAATTTGTTTGAGTTTTGCGAGGAGCCATTGTATTAGCATTTGGAGTGATGTGTTACAAATTCATTTTTCTTGATTTTTTATTATGTTGTGTAGTGTTTGATTGAACTCATTGTTTCATTTGTTGATGCTCAGCGTTGTAATAAGATAGAGGGTTATAGGTCAAGGGCTATAGGAGTTTAAGGTTGTACATGTACCACTGGATTAGTGGTACATAGTTGGTGGAGAGTAATAGAAAAGTGTACTTGATTCTGTTGAAAGACCATGTGTTAACAATTTTCTTCCTATTTATTTATTTGTTTTCTTATTCTAGATGAAAGACATTCATGTTTAATTGGGGTCATTATTATGTCCACCAAAAAATATTCGAATTTATGTTCAACGATTAAGATGCATGAAGACATGCATGTTTAATTTCACTGGATTATTGAATGAGCATGGCTTATACATTGTATACTTGCAGGTACCAATCAAATTATTTTGTTATTCTTCCATATCCTTTATGAACAATAAAAATAAAAACTAAGATTGTAATTAGAGAAACAATGTACAACTACTGCTACGATTTCTTACTTGACCATAAGCATATCAGTAAAAAAATTGTACACCAACTGAATTAATCAATCAATTAATTAATTACCTACAAACAGTGGCGGATCTAGAAAAAATATCTAGATGGTCTGACAACCTCTGTTTAAGTCTTCGGCTCCACTTTTGAGTGCTCCAATGACAGAAAAAATGAGCTGGGGCTAAAGGGGGGCTCCAAGGGCTCGACGGCGTGAGGTGGGGCTCTGCCCCGGTGGTAGATCCGCCCCTACCTACAAATGGTTTGGCCTTTATCTGATTCCTAAAGATTAGTATACACCAATTAATTAGAAAAAAATATTATTATCTAAATTATACAGAAGATGGATTTATTTTTTTTTTGTTTTGTTTAAAAGATATTATGTGATTAAGCTAAACTTCTAATGGTTTAGCATTATGGCATCGAGAAATTTTAGTGGAACAATGTAACAGGTCTTGCAATGTTGATCAGCCATATGCTTACCAAAGCAAATATCAACCATAATTTAAAAAGAGTAACAAAACAAAGATAAATCGTAATGGGATTGTGACGAGGATTCTTTGGATTGTGGCACCACTTGACACTTGGATTCTTATTTACCAATCAATTTCACGGCTCGCGACTTCGAATTGTGCAGATAGAGAAGTAGAGGAAGAGACGAAGGGTTTGAGTATTTAGACGGGAACTGACGGAGAGAGGTGAGTTTTTTTTAGCGTCTATAAATCCAAACCGTTGGATTCGATCGAACGGATCGTAGAAACAGTTCTCCACCGTGCGGAAAAAATAGGTTCCGTAGAGGATTTGGTTCCCTCCGCGCTGTACTTTCGTTCATTCATTCATTACTCTATTTGCTCTTTTTATCTTCTCCTCTCCTCTTTCTCTCTCCTTTCCTCTTCAGTCATTTCATTTCCTTTTAGCACCAAGACATGGCTTCCAAAATGTCTTGTGAGGATACCCAAATTCATGTCAAGTTCCATTTCCATGACCCTACTGAGGTTGAGATTGAGGTTAAGGTGCTCCTCCTCCAAATTTTCCTTCTGCATGGAACCCAGCCGGGCCCGCAAGTCAGCCTCTCTGGCGTGCCTTCAGTGGAGTGGAGGGACATGGAGCAACGAACCCATTCCTCTCTTCCCCTCAACACATTCAGGTACCCATCACTCTCTTCTACCAGTCTTTCTCTCTCGACACACCTTCGTACTCTCGCTTCTCTCTTCACTTCTCTCTTCCGTCGAACCCGCCCAAATCGGAAATGGAAAATGCCAACATCAATCACTTTCCCGAGCACGTCCTTCTCCGGATCTTCTCTCTCATCGAACCCACCCGGGCCAGAAATGCAGCTTCTCTCGTAAGCCGTCGTTGGTACGGTCTGGAGCGGCTTACCCGCTCCTCACTCTCCCTCCGTGGAAACCTCATCACCAACCCCTACCCACCCCACTCCTTCCCCCGCTTCCCTTCCGTCTCCTCTCTCGACGTATCCAACCTCTCCCCCTGGGGCCGCGTACCTTCTGACACCCCATTTCTCGTCCTCCCCACCTTGCCTCACTGCTTCCCAGCCGTCACCGACCTGACCCTCTACTCCCGCGACCGGACGGCCCTGATTTCCCTCACCCACCATTGGCCACGGTTGAAACGGGTTAAGCTGATCAGGTGGCAGAATCGTCCAAACGGGGCGCATATCGGGTCCGATCTCAACCCGTTGTTCGATGTTTGTCAGGAAATTGAGGAGGTTGACTTGAATGAGTTCTATTGCTGGACCGAAGATGTGGTTGAGGCAGTCAGAAGCCACCCCCTTGTTGCTAGAAACTTAACGGGTTTGGATTTGATGTTGACCAATTCCACTGACGGGTTCCGAGCCTCTGAGCTTGTCAGCATAGTAGAAGTGTGCCCCAGTCTGCGGCGGCTCATTGCGCCTTGTGTTTTTCATACGGGGTAAATTCCTTAATCAATTTTCTTACTTACGTGGAATTTTATGTTTGGGTCCCTTTTTATTAACTTTTAATAATATTGTCTGTATAATTAGTTTTAAGTTGTTAGGCATTGTGGTTCTTCACAATTGGACTCCAATATTTTTGACATTACCAATCTATGAAAAGCTCAAGTTACCACCTTTGCAAAATGATAACGAGCCAGCTTCAACCTTATATGTGCAAATTTGAAACCAACAATTGAAAGAGAGAATAGTTCACCTTTATGACTACCGGAATCGGTCCATGTCTTTAGAAATGCAGTTGGTTAAGTTGTCATGTGAACTACTTAATGTAATTAAGCCTAGTCGATACCAAATCAGTTTTTTATCAAAAGTCTTACTTTTACTTAAACAATTTTGCAACACAGGGGCGTTGATTTTGTCAGTGATGCAACCCTGCACATTCTCGCTACCAATTGTCCTTATCTGACAACTCTCCACCTGCTAGCTGCTAATGATCTCCAAGTAAACCACCCTTTGGCAATAACCGCAGCTGGCCTTGAGATTGTCTTCTCTTCGCTTCCCCTTTTGACCGACTTTTTCCTTGATCTTCCCCACCCGATCGTTGAAGCAGGCCGTCTAATTGAAAACCTAGGCCAATGCCGTGCCAGTCTGATTCAAAACCTAAAGCTAGGTAATTTTGAAGGAGTTTGTAAAGGCATGTGGCTTCACTTGGATGGAGTTGCTATATGCGGTGGACTAAAGTCATTGTGCCTCAAAAGGTATCATGATGTGTCAGATGCCAGCCTGGCTGCTATTGGTCGTGGTTGTACTGGATTGGCCAAATTCGAATTAATTGGGTGTGATTTAGTAACTGAATTGGGGATTCAGAAATTGGCAAAGAAATTCGAGAAGCGGCTTAGAGAAACTGGAAGACAAACTTTGAAGGATCTTACTGTATTACAGTGTGCACTTATTTCTTCCCCGACATTGGTAAAGGCTCTAGAACCTCTACGAGACCAGCTTCAGAGGTTGCAATTCAACTGTAGATGGACCGAGCTTGACCCAAATATGAAGGAGGTTCTAGCAGAAGGGTTCTGTCTATGGTAAGTTCTTCTCAAAGTTTTTCTTTTCATTACTATGTCTCTGTGAAAGTCTTTTTCTCAATGGTAAATTCTTCTCAAAGGTTTTTTTTTTTGTGTACATGTAAGATCTTCTAACAGTATGATGATAAAACCTTGTCTCTACACAGGCCCTATAAAAGTTGGGACAATCTTCGTGAACTATCTCTCTGGCTGCCTGCCGGTGTTTTCCCTGTCCCCTCTAATTGAAGCTGGCCTTGATGACTGCCCAAACCTGAGCTCTATCATAATTAAGGTTGAGGGCAACTGTCATGCCAAACCCGGCCCACACAATTTTGGCATAAATGTCCTCTCACTATTTCCAGATCTTTCCAAAATGAAGTTGGACTTAGGTGAGGCCATTGGCTATGCCTTCACCGCCCCACCTTTCCAGACTGACCTATCTGTTTGGGAAAAATTCTATTTGCTTGGGATCCAGGAGCTTCCATCTCTACAAGAGCTCGATTACTGGTCCCCACAAGACAGGGATCTCAACCAGAGGACTCTCTCTATGGTAGCTGCCGGGCTGATTCGGCTGTGTGTCAGTTTGAGGAACTTGTTTATACATGGCACAACATATGTGCACATGATGAGCAGCTTCTTGCAGATGTTCTCGTTGAGGGATGTGCAGTTGCGGCATGATTATTATCCTGCACCTGAAGATGACACAAGCAATGAGATGCGGGATAAGTCATTTGCGAGGTTTGAATCACAACTCAATAATAGGGGGCTGTTTGATTAGGGTATTGGGTTGATGTGGGGTGGGTAAGTTGTGGGTAGAGGAGTGTTTAGTGTGGAGTTTCAATGACAACTACAGTTGATTTGTGCTGGATTAGGTTTAGTGTGGAGTGTCTATTGCAATTACAGTAGATTTGTGCTGTAATAGGGTTGTGTGTTTGCAAGTGTTACGTAGACGAGTTTATAGTTTTCAGTTGTGGGAATTGGAGCACTGAGTGGGTTATTTGTGTCATTGTTGGGGTTGGTGTGTTCAAGTGGTAATTTAAGAGAAGATAAGGATATGTGTGTTGACCTTATGTATAATGAATATGCTTTGGTTCTAAAGTAGTTTGAATATGCTTTCCCAGTAAATGTTTTGTGGATTTTGTCCTACAGAATCTAGTAACATGGGTTTGAATATAACTGTATACCAAAATGCATCCTATAACTATTCTTCTATGGCCGTCAGTGGCCATGATGCTGATTTATTTCTGCTAATTCAACGTACCATGACTTTATTCAAATTTTTGTACGATGGATTGAAGAACATGAAAAAATCTATATGTAACCAGCTGAATGGGCAAGAGGCTTTGAAAATTTTGCAAGAAATTCGAAATTTGTTTACCAAAATAATGCAAAGAGAGAGAAAGGAGGTCATCTTGTAGGTCTGAACAAGTTTGCAGATTTGAGTAATGATGAGTTCAAGGCAAAATACAGGAGAAGAATGAATGTGAAAAGAAGAACAAAGAGGAGGAAAAATGTTGGGATGATAAAAGAACATATGGAAATTTTGAAACACTTTGATTACTTGATTGGAGAAAAATTGATGCGGTTACTGGGGCAAAAGATCAAGATGACTGTGGTAAGAGATCAATTATTATTATTTCAGTATACATTGTTATTTAAACTCATCATTTATATTTATATCATAGAAAATTGTACATCAACAAACCATCTAACAAGTGGAGAAGTAATTTGTTAATATAAGGGAAAATGGGTCACAAACGCATTGTGTAAAAGCTGAACATTATGGAATAGTAATATATAAGATTTAATATTTGAAACAATGCAGGGATGGTTCTTTAATATTTTATGACACATTTTTTTCCAGTACACATGCAAACACCTGATTATGTCAGTATTTCCTGTTGATTGACAAGTATATTTTGGACAGATCTTGGTGACTGTTGCCAGTCTGGTACTGGTCCTCGTACCAGTAACATACTGATATCATCAGTACTATAAACTGCGGGCAGCATAACATCACTTACAAAAAGCATAGAAATTAACTAAGCCAAACATTTTTGTTTCTTAATAGGGAGTTGCTGGGCATTTTAGTCAAACTGGATCAAAGGAGGGGATCAATAATATTGCAACAGGAGAGCTGATCAGCCTCTCTGAACAAGAACTCGTTTGACTGTGACACAACCAATGATGGATGTGATGGAGGCTACATGGATTATGCTTCTGTGTTGATTGTCAGTAATGGAGCATAGATTCTTAAGCAAACTATCCATACACTGCGAACTGATGTTTAAAGAAGACAGCATGATGCCAGCAAGGCCACGAAGAAATTCTTCTCAGCCATTAAAGAAGAGTTTGGATCTGTATCTGATGGTGAATCTGAATCAGAATTGAAGTATGGGTTCTTTTTCTCCGATTCAGAATCTGAAGCGAAGCCTGACATGGGTGAGTTCTTTGATGGCCTCTTTTGAAAGGACCATAAATTTAGGACTATTAAAAAAATTACCCTGAGAAGGGGAACTTTTACTTCTTTTTTCGTCTGTACTGGTTCAGCATACTAACACGGCATCTGAGGTGGGTTTTAAGTGGGGCCAATCGGGCTGTTGCAAGGGTAGTTTGTCGGGTACTTGGGTTGGATCCAGTAAAGATACCTGGTAGTCCAGTCCCCTACCATGGTTGCAGCATCAACTGGTGATTCTGAAACTGAGGTACTTTCATTGTGTTTTCTAGTAATTTAATTTATTTGAAGGCCTACAGTCAGTATTTTCTGCAAGAACTGTTTGCTTTAGCTTGGATGCTGTTATGGTCGACCAAGGAGATGAAAGAGCAAGTGTCTAATGGAGGAGATGATGGTTAGGTCACGATGAAAATGGAAAGCAAAAAGGGTGTAGATGCATAGGTGAAGAAAGGAGCAGATGTGCCATATAGCTTTATATAACGAACATTTCTCCTTTTTGCTCTTTCACTTCCATTTCTGAAATGATTGACATCTCTAAACGTTGATAAATTTAGGGATAAATTAAAATATGCATCAATAGTCTTGACTGCTTTTGTCTTTACCCCACTTGGCCACTTTACTTTCTCTTTTGCAAGTCATGGCAGGTAACATCGCCGGGGCCGGGGGAGAGGAACACCAGCACGTGACGGGGACACTGGAGCAGAAGCTGGCTGGTCTCGTCCTGGTATTCTTCTCTCTTCCTGCTCTATGATTTTCTTGTTCGTTTATTGCGATCGGTAACCTATGCTATGAATAATTGAGAAACCCTCAAGACCATTCTGAATTTTAGGAAGAGAGAGAGCTTAAATAAAGGCTATTGTCCAGTATGAAAGAAGAAATGGGGACTGAATTGTAGAAAAATTATCTTTGTACCCATAAATCATTTTACTTCTTCGTGGAGAAGATACGCATATTTGATGCATTGCTAAATTTTAACTCTGACAAGATAATTCTGGAAGGGGGGAAACTGACAAAATGAACTCATTCTTTTACTGTTTTATTACATGAAGTCTAGAGTAGAAATTCAACGACCTTATTGGTTAATTTAGTACTGTTTGTTGAAATTCCTGTTAATTTTTATGGGAATGATCATACTACTAATTTTTCCTTTTAAATTATGCAGGATAAGAAAGATACTGATGCCAACCTGAACCCTAACTCCAAGCCTGGAGAAATGGGAAAGCGGTACCGACGAGTGGCTCCTGTGCCCCACTCCCTTCCCAGACCTCAAACCACCTTCCACATGGGCAGCCACACTGGCAATGGTTCCGCCGCCACCCCCCGTCTCTTGTCAGTATGAAACTCTTGCCAATGCCGCCAACATGCAGTGTCACGCCATCAAGGCCACAAAGAAATTCTTCTCAGCCATTAAAGAAGAGTTTGGATCTATCTCTGATGATGAACTTGTATCTGAATGTGTATGAGTTTGAGTCCTCTGATTCAGAGTCCGAAGTGAAGCCTGACATGGATGAGTTTTTTGATGGCCTCTTTCAGAAAGATCAAAAACTGAGGAGTAGTACAAAACCAACTCTGAGAAGGGGGACTTTTACTGCTTTATCTGTCAAGTGAGGGAGGATTTTAAGGGGAAGGGGATGCGGTACAAGAGTAGGCTTGCACTGGTTCAGCATGCCAACACTGTATCAAAGGTGGGTTTGAGTGGGTCCCACCGGGCTCTTGCAAGGGCGATTTGTCGGGTTCTTGGGTGGGATTCTGCAAAGATTCCTGGTGCAATTGTCATGTCCCCTTCTGAGGTTGCAGCATCAAGTGGTGATTCTGGAACTGAGGTACTTTATAGTACTTTCTAGTCTTTAATATTTTTCTAGGCCTACTTCTGTATTTTCTGGCAACAACTGTTTGGTCTAGCTTGGTTCATTGATAATAAAAGAAGCATGTCGACTCGTTCTTCGGCCAGTCCCATATGAAGTTGTGTGAATGAATATTCTTGTTTTTAGTTTGTCAATTTTAGTTTACCAAACATTAAGGAGCTTTGTGTTAATATGCAAAACTGCTCATTTAATATACAGTGTGAAGGGTTGGGTAAAGATAAAGTTGTATACTTGTATATATTTCTGTTTGCACTTTTTATTCATTTTTATTATTATTATTATTATTATTATTATTATTATTTATGTTTATTTGCATGCAAACCCCACTTAGAAGCATTTCAGTAGAGTTATATTTGTTTTTTTATTTGAACCTTTGTAATTTTGATTTGCTATAAATTCCAAAGGCCAAGGTGTCAGATCTGAAAAGGAATTCTGAACAAGCCAAATAAAGATCCTAAACCTGATCTGAAGGTCAGTTTGTTGATAAAATTTTTGCATTTACTCCTAAAAATCATCTTTGTTTCCAGCTTGTCCTTACACAGAAACTTTATGCTGTCATGAGAACAATGTAACGAAAGGACTTGGAAGTAAGGCATTGCTAGATACATGAACTAGTTTTGCCTCATTACAAGTCAGCAGTAACAAGTGTTGGTTTGCTAAGGAAAGTTGTAGAGAGAATTTTTCTTCTAGCGAAGAGGAACAGATTGGTTCCAAATCTAAGGAATCTATCAATCTTGTGAAATTATCTGGTTGTCTTTTGAATGTAATGTTCTGGCGTACAAGCCTGGTTAATTTTTGTTCTCTTTCTTCAAGTGTTTAAACTTATTTATGTTTTTCTTAGGTCCACCATTGTTTGTCCATGATTCATTCTGGAAAACTATAAGCTGCCTGCACATCACAAGATTATTTTTTTTTTATTGATAGAAACGTTTGTCTTGTATTTAAATAGATTGGATGTTGTTTTTAAATTGCAGGAGAAGAAAGAAGGTTCCAGTAATGCTGCTTAGGGCTGACCTTTTTGAACTATATAGGTTTCATTCTAGTATCATTGTACTTTTTTTTTTATTTCCTTTTCTTTTTTAGTTTTCACACAACGCCTTTTCTACTGCAATTTATGTATTGGTGCTTGACTTCATCTAATTAATTTTCTTTCTAATTGGCAGGTCCTTTTTGATATCGCCACTTCCAATCAAAAGATAACGTTCAGAATTAACCAACAAGAGAGAGTTTATCTAGCGTATTGACCAACAAGAGATAGTTTATCTAGCGTAACTACAAGAGTCTTGAGTCTGATTTGCTAGCTTTTTTACTCTGACTTGCAAATCTTTGGGGTCTGTTTATATTTTAAGTTTTAAGATGCGTTGAATGCTTGTAATTTCCAATTAGGGATTAATTATGTTAAATTGCCTTATTAAGTATGTACAATTGTATGCTGGTAATAGGTAGAGGTCATTTCAGGTTAACTGGCATTTTCCTTCTAAAAAATTGAAGCTTTGAGCTTGATGAGTGCTGATTTGTCCAGGAGCAACATGCATGTGAAAGAGGGAACAAACCAGCAATGGCTACTTAAATTTAACGTTTTAAATTTAAGTTTGACACCAAAAGATATTATTCTTCAAACTTCACATAAACCCACATGAAATTTTAAATAAATAGCTCAATTAAGCAAAGAAAACCTGTTTTCAGAGCAACGAAAATGATTTTGTTATTTGGCGTCTTCCAAAAAAAGTTCTTTTAACTGTATTGGATTGGATGAAATCTAAATGGTGAATGGATAGCTCAGTTTAATTCGGCAGAAAAAAAAGAAATAGCTGGGGTAAACTGATTTTAGTGCGACACATGGCCGCAGCGCAAAAGCTTCCCTCATTCCATTCCAGACTTCCAGTACAGTCGTACAGACGAGAGTCAAGACTCAAAGAGTAGAGAGATCCTCCTGTCTTCGATGAGCACGGCGTGCGCAGAAGCGGATCCCAACCAAAGGAACCGCCTCTCTCGGCTTTTATCGACCAGCTGCTGATCACAATCCTCTCGTATCTCCCGAGTCACATTGTCATGTATGAAATATCTGGAATTGGATTCATCACTGATGCAGCAAGGGTTCACATTGATGCTGCAACAGTTCACGTTAATGCAGCAAGGGTTCCGAATGAGATTAGACTATAACTCTGCCAAGTGTGGCCCACATTAGGAATGAGAGGCGTAATAGAAATATATGCGTAATTGAGGAAGTATACCCTTGTTTTTTTTTTTAGGGAAAACTAGTTCTGTTGTAACTTGTAACTGTCAAGTTGTTAGCTACTCTTTCATTTTAGTCCAATTTATTTTTCAATTTTACTTAGATTATATGTGTAACAGAAATACTGCAGTGAGCTCCTATATAAAGGAGAGGATCGATATAATCATACAAACAATAAATTGATATTTTGAATCAAGAATCTCTCTAGTTCTATCTTCTTCTCTTCTATTCTCTTCTCATCTAATCCTCCATTGATCATCTTTTTTCATCTCTCTTAATCTCTCTCTTCTCTCTCAATCCCTTCCCAAATTATCTCAAATTATCCCAAATTACAGTCAAGATCATTACACACATTGCCGCTCACACCTCCGTCCTCTGCCGCCACCTCTGCAAGGCCTCCCCTTCCCTGTACTTCATCCCTGGAGACCTTGTAACTATAAATTATCACTTCGTTATTATAAGCGATAGTAATCATCTTGTAAGTCTATTAGATATGATAAATGATCATCTCATATGTATAAATGTTCATTTAGTTGCAACAAGATATTATTTTATTAGTGCATTTATTAAACTAGAAGCACTGCTCACCCAATGTGTGGGTGGACTTTAATATGTGAAAATATTATGGGTCGTATGGCCATCAGTGTCTGTTCTCTTCGTGTGATTTTTGTCTAGGTTTGTTCTTTATTGCCTTTTTCATTTTTTTTTTCTCTGCTCTTATTATGTTTGTTTTTGGTTTCTTATTCAGATTGAGGGTAAAAGAGCTGCCAATTTGGTACCTTACAGCTATGCAAATTGTATGTGACAAAGTCCTGTGATTTTTTTTCATTTCATTTGAAAAGGAAAAGCCTCAATTCTATGTATTTTCCTTTTCAAAAATTGCAATCATAATGCCATGTAGATACTATAATTCAAAGTACCGTAGTTTTCTGGTGCGGTTTCAAAGGAAAATCAAACACTTTGAGGTATTATCATTTTCACAGGATCTTCTAGAAGCCTCCCCCCCCCCCCCCCTACTTTTTCTTAAATCAATTGATTACTTTGCTACTTTGTTTTCTGGAAAATAATTTCTTAATTATAGACAGATATGTTGCATGATTAGGGAGGTAGAAAGAGGTTTACTAACACTAAATTGATCTGATAGTAGCCTAAGCGAGGATAGGTTGCAGCTTAGTATAGGTTATTGTGGTAAAGAAATTCTGTTTCGTTTTACTAACCTTTGTTGTCGCTTCTTGTCAACTCAGTAATAGATTTCATTGGCTATTTTTACATATTTGTATCATACTATAGAGAGTACATGAATGCAAGAAAAAGATCCAATTTGATGAGCTTTCGACAATTTAGTTATCCTCATCGTATAACTATTTAATTACATGTTGACATTTTACATTGCTAGCATCCTGTCATGTGTTCAGCACAACACTCCATTTTGAATATTCTAGTTTGAAGGAATAGTCTGATCCTTTGTTACATAAAAGTTTTTGTCTTCATTGAAGCAATAGTCTTGCTTTCATGTGTTTCTTTGCAAACAATGTTTGTTCACCAAATTGGATCTGTAAAAAACTTCTTCATTGATTCAGCTGTGGAGAAGTCAAGATGTTGAGGATCCAAATAATAAATTGTGAGTTTGATTAGTTGCTCTCCATAAACATTATGTAGTAGTTCAATTAATTCGTTTGGTCATCATGCCTTGCTGACAATTTTTAAATTGCTTCAGTTGCTTATAATAGTTTCAAATTACGTCACTATTTATAAACAACTCAAATATTGTATGGTAACCACAGATTGTTGTGTGTTGATGTAACAAATTTTCCTAAATAGGCATCAGCTCGCATCGACAACGGTTGCAATATATCAATGCGGTCACGGACATGCTATATGAAGAGAATCTTGCTTTCCTATTGTTCCCTTTGTTCTGTTGCGTTTTATTCAGGTTAGTAATCAGAATATCTTGGCGCTGCTTTCATCTGGTTTATTACTGTATCAGAAGGAAGGATCACATATTCTTCTCTATTGCAATGTCTTTCCTGTTTTTTTTTTTTCTACTTAACAATTCCAAATTGTTTGCATTTCTACTTTAGCACGATCGGATTTGATTTTCTGTACTTATATAAATGATCAGGTAGCAAAACTTAATTAGTTCATGGAAGAGAGAGTTTCATCATTCAAGGTGCCATGGTGAAGAAAGGCTTTGTTATGCAGTGATAGTGATATTGCTGTGAGATATATTTTCTTTCTCTTGGTACTTTACTTTATCCAGAATCCTAAAAATGAATCAAAACATGAGTAATTGCACTTCAACTATTGTTGAATTTTTGCTACATTCCGAAACAAGGAAATTATTTCCATTTTTACCCCTGGTCTAGCTAATTTGGGGTTTTGCTCCTATTCAAAATTCAATTCTTCTAATTTTGTTCCTCTCAGGATCTATGCCATCCAACTATGTTGCCTTTTTCTCTTGGTGTGTTTGGCAAACTTAAGGGGGCCGTTTGAATCTCTTAGGAATAAGAGGAATTGCCTATTCCTTGTAACAACCTAGAATTTTCAAACGCAGTACAATAAAATTAATTAGATAAATTTTAAAAGTATTACTAAGGTAATTGAAATTTTATAATTAATAATCCTAAAACGATTAAATGAATAACTATAGAGAAACTTATTCGAAATCGAAATCTTTTAATTTGTGTAGCACTCACAATTAATGTACATGATTCTAACAAAATCAAAGCTTGAGTATACTAAAATTTACAATCAAAACAATTAGAATTCTAATAGAAATAATAATAAATATCAATTTATATGAGTTGCAGCATTCTTAGCCACACAGTTTCTGCCACAGAAAATCCCAAAGATCAATTTTTAATAAAAATCCCAAAATCGCTGTCACCATCTCCTTCCTCCTCTCTTTTCCTCCTTTCTCGTGCGATCCGTTCGATCTCTCCCTCTTTCCTCTCTTCTTCTCCGATGGAAAACCCAGCTCGAAAAATTGAAAAGGATCGACTGTGGCTAGCCAATCCCACCGTGCCACATTATACCTCACCTCGGATTGGTTGTCTCCTTTCGTTCTTATCCCTTGGAGAACGGATAAGGGTTGAAATTTTGACTTTACGGTAAGATTCGTGACCATGGATCATTGCCGTTGGTTTCCTCTCTCTCTCCTCTTCACTCCGCTGCTTATAAATGCCCCTTTTGAGGCTGATTTTGAGGTTGGCTGGTTGGTTAGATTCCCATAGAAAAAAAAGAAGAAGAAGAAGAAGAAAGAGAGAGAGGAGACAGCCGCAAAAGATCGAGGTATATCCATTCTCCCCTCTTTTGTTAGAATTTAAGACGAGTATAGTAAGCCTGATTGAAGGAATTAGAGAAGTTAGGGTTTGCAGCCCAACTTTAGTTTTTGTGAATTGTGAGGACGGTTGATGCTTTGAACAGATTAGTTGAATGGTTGAGTTAACCTTGAGGTGATGAAATCAAATAAAAACTATGCTCTTATAGGTCGTGATCTGCTAGGATTGTATTATCAATAGAATTAATGCAATTTTTGGATTTGAACGATAATGGAGTACAAAGGGGTAATGGGTGAGGCCTTGCGATGGGATATGAGGCTTAGTACTAGCCTTTGGTAAGCTGGTTTCCCTACTGGTACTGTTCTGGTACGATGCTAATTGGTTCAGGGGTTGTAATGAAAGAGAAACTTGGAATCAGGGACCTATTTGCAAATTTCTAAGGGCATATTTACAGACAAAAAGGACTTGTTCGTGAGGAAAAAGGATCCAAATGTAAAATAAATGGATTCGGGGTCCTTTTGGAGAAAAGTACATAGGATTGTGGGTCGGATCCATTTATTGGTTATCGGATCCTGTCGGTTATGTTGCGGAGCCGTTATGGTTGGCTCAGGTCAACTGGGTCAGATTGACCTGGCCCAGCCGTATGAGAGTTGGGCCTGATCTGTTGTGGGCTGAAATTATGGGTTGTTTTTGTGGGCCTAGATTTTCTGAGCCAGAAGAAGAAGGAAAATATAAAACAAAATGGGCTTGGGCCCATTGTTGCTGGTTGGGCGGAAAGTTGAACTGAAATTTATAAAAAACTTAATCTTTGATTAAGTTAAATAAATTGTGGGCTTAAGAATTGTTGCGGCTTTTTCGTCATTATTCTCCTCAAAGGGATTTCTCGAAGAACAATGGGAACATAGCCTTAGATTCACCTCCCTTAAGATTTCGATCTCTATGGCGGGTATTTTTCAACACAAGAGAACCCTATACAGAGTCGCTACTTAAAGAAGTTTCTTGATTTAGCGGGTCCTTTCTTTCCAATAGGCGCAAGCCCCTATTTTTAATTACCCCGTAGTTGCCTACGGGAACCTCTGATTAAGGGACGTAAAGGGTATTGACGTAATGGGCTAAGAAAAAAGACTTATGGAGTGCTATTATTTGTCTTAAGGAGGACTTAATTGATGGTACCAAACCTAGTTGACGGGACCCGATTAAGGATTGACAAAGGACTTTTGGCTTAAAGGCTGGTTTTCGTTTGAAAAGAGAAACTCTTGATATGGAGTCGTTTGGGGGCCACTTGATAATTTAAATCATCTGAGGTTGATCTTAACCCCAGCGAGGGACTTTTCCTCAAACGAAGATGTTTTGGTTTTGACTTTGGGTTTCGCGTTTGGACTTTTAATTTTGACGTTTTGATTGGGATATTGGTGATTTTATTCACTTTAGCCTCTTGTATCTTTGAATTTTAGAAATCCTTTTATATTTTAAAAAAATTTAACCTTGAAGACGTTAGACTTTAGAAAGTATCATGCTCGAAATCATTTATATTTATTTTGAAAATACTCATAGTCAAGTATACTTGACTTTGAAAATATAACGCTTGAAATGTTTATTTGAAAATAATGAGTTTACTAATTTTCTAATATTTATAAAAATCATTTTTAAAGTACAAATACTAAAAAAAAAAATACAAAAGGTCACTACTTTGATACACTTTTATATCAAAGTATCAGTGAATTCGGTTCATTTTGATTTTTAGGATTTTATGGATATTTTAGTTGTATTTTTCTGAGTTTTCTACTATTTTTTAATAATTTTTCAATGTTCCTGATGACATGGTACTTTTCTACTGGTCCACGTCAGCTAAAAGGGCTGAGAAGGCACTGACTTGGTCTGACTGGGCTTGCTGATGTCGAGATGACGTATGTGAGGTGTTGGCCTCCTAAGTGTGTTTCATGTAACGGATTACTGACAAAAATAATGACCCACTGACCACAGAGGATCGAAACGTCTCTCGCGCTGAAACTTAAACGAATGGAACAGGCTTTATTCTGAGGTATAACGGGTCCGACGAAGCGGGTCTGGCTCCGCTATCAATTCCATCCATCGCAACTCTTAAGCAGGAGTGCTTCGGAATCGTGGGAGGGAGAGGAACATAACGGTAACCTCCATTTCTGCCGCTTCGTCGTCGTTCGATAAGGAAGTCGAGAGTTTTTTTTTTTATGTTGTAGTACAACAGTCAGAATTCAGTTTAGTCCCTGTAAACTTTATTTTTATATTCCCGACGATCGTCGTCACCACTGTCGATGGGGCCAGCCTCGTTAGAATCATGACACAGCGGAGGGAACGAAGGAATGCTCAATCCATGTTGCGTCATCCTAATTTAATGGAGAGGCCACTAGCTGGTACAGCACAGTACAGGGAAATAGCGTAGGGAGGTACTTAGGGGATTATTTCACTTTGGCTTTGAAGAAAGAATTACCGTTGACTTCTTTAACCCTAATTATCACATATGTGCATGTTAACTTTTGATGAGGTTCATCAATTGATTAACTTCTCGTGAAATTGGCCTCTAATGAACTTGGCAATACATCATTCTTTAAGTTTTACACATGGTCAGGTCTTAGAAATCCTATGCAGTGTACGGTATGCATCAATATCCCTCACATCATTAAATTGATTATGCTATGTCATCAATTACTATTTCCTACATGCCTAGTATATCTATGCTATCCGTATGCTGACAAGTAACATGTCAGGATGCTAAACTTCCAGCCAGAATTATGCAACATCACTATGAATCAAACAAACGTAGTCATTTCTATGAGGGTATCTGTAATATTTCTAGCGGGGTAAGATAAAATGAAAGTTTTGTCATATCAATACTCAACAGTTAGGGAGCAACAGCAGACAAGGATTAAGCAATAATTAAACAGAAAAAAAAACCACAACACATTTAACAATGGTTCTCAGGATTTTACCAACTGGCCCTTCTAAATTAATGCAATGCTATGACACATTCACTAAAAAGGACACGATTTTAGAAGGTCTAACTTTTATAATTTTTGACAAGGACAAGAAGAATTAATCAAGAAGGATAAGTGAAGAATGGACATTTCATGAAAAATACCTGCAAGGAGTAATATTAACTAACAAGCTCTGGGATTTCACATGCTATACTAACACTGAAGAGGAAAGCAACTAATGCTAAATAACACAGTTCATTGCATTTCCACAATTGATTATAATTGCAAGGGATAGTAAGATTCAGATATAGGCAGTACATTCACTAAAGTCCCTGAAAGTTCAGATATTCCACTTCATCATAATCATGCATTTTTTTTTTAACAATCTAACCATACTATAACTTTATCTTATAATCTAGAAACAATCAAGTTCAGCCAAGACATCCTGAAGGGTCGCATTTATGCACATTGGTCCAGAATTTAAAGAGAATAATACTAGACTCAATTTTGGCAGCATTTCGACTTAAATCCTTAAAATTTACACGGAGGTCCTTTAATTCGAGCTATGCAAGCTCTCATTAAAGAACCATGGCTTAGAACTGAGGAACCCTCAGCTTAAACCGTGAACTGAACCTAGTCATGAGGAACCCTCAAGCTAGGTTGCCTTCTTCAGTCTATATCTAAGGACCCCTTAGCATAGACCTTAATGAAGATAGGCAGTGCGATCGGATCAAGAATTGGGGAAAGAAGGAAGTATACCAAGAGAGATCCAGAACAGAGAAAGAAGATAACTTCATTACCAAAACTGAAATCGGCTTCAACCTTACCAATTGATCACCTAATACCATGGAACCCATGGCATAGGCTCTCAAATCTCCACATTCAATCAAGAAAGCCCAGAGAGATAACTAAATTGCTAGAACTTCGTTAAAGAAATCAAGATTACGACTAATCTATACTCACTTGATCATCTAAGGCTACAGAACCTGTAGTTTAGATTCTCAGATCTCAAGAAAGATAGAAAGACGGCGATTAAATCAAATGCTACTTAATTTTTACTTAAAAGACAGAATTGAGAAGTTCAAACATCAATCACAACATGAAATAGCCACTTCTTTTCAAGAATCGACAATTACATACCATTCAATCACAGGTTACCTCTTTTCCAACCTACCTTACCTCAGTATCACTTCCTCTTCGCAATTCTTAATTTCTCCTTTCTTACTCTACCTAACTACGCACACCAAGTGCTTGTGAAAATATTTAACTATTCCTATCCTCTGTGTGTGTGTTCTTGTGGAAGAAGAGGGTCTGGAAGTGAAGTGGAATTGAAGCAGTGGAAAAAGGTCGAAGTGAAGAAGAAGGATCGAAGTGGAACCAAAGCGGGGCCCTCTTCATCTGTTGAGGTGGTATATATAGGCCTCAAGGCCTGGTCTCTCCTCCAAGAAGCTTCAGTCTTCGTTTGATCTCATCCGTCCATCCCAGAGCACACGGATCGACTCCTGATCCAACGGCAGAGAGGTCATCGACTTGTGTTTCTTCTGGTCGGTCAACAAGAGAGATGAGGAGGTTTGACCAAGGTCGTTACATCGTAATTGACGCGGTTTGCTCTCCACCATTGATCCATGTTGCTCTCAGATCCGACGGCTATGGCGCACGATGCTTGGGGCTTCAAGGTGGTCAACGAGAGATCGCTGGGAAGGTTGACCCAGGCGGTTACAGGAGCTGTCGTGACGCTCCTCTCTTTTTTCCTCTTCATTTCTCTCTCTATTCTGTTGGAGGAGATGAGCCTTTCGCGTAGGGTCCGCATGTAAGGTTTAATGAGACACAATTCAACAGCGCCTAATCTCTTCGTCGTGGCTGAACGCGTTCCATCGTACTCCAATAGACATTTCTCTTCTATCTGTGCACGGTTTATGGAGAACAAGTGCACGATTCTATATGACTGTCCCTCTTCTCCATTTCTCTTCACGCTGCATGCCTCCATTTCTTCTTTAAATTGATTTTCATTTGCTGTTGATCCTAGAAAAATTATTTGAAAGCCTTCACATTAGAATATTTTCATGAAATTTTGTCTCAACATTCACAAAATTATGTAGAATCCAGTGGTTCATAGATTTTCTAAAATCGCCTCTTTTGACATTTTATTTATTTTCTATAAAATCGGGGACTTCCTCACATAGTATGGGGTCTTTGTAAATTCTTTGGGTGCTTTCTACGCATGATAATTTTTATCATGGTCTCCTGAATTTTTTGGTATTTTTCTATAAATTTTGGGATTCATTTAGTGTTTTCTTTGAATTTTCTAAATTCTTCACGTTTATTTGTCATGAAATTAGCCATTGATTTTATGAATTTATCGCCATATTTTGGGGTCAAACAAATGCCCCCCACCAGAGCATGTTGCGAGGATCTTAGTCAGAACGACATGCTCTGGTGGCCCCTTACTCATTGACCCCTTTTCATGGAGTCGAATTGTTGCATGATGGTTTTGTCAAGTTTTGGCTAGAATTTGGATTGATTGCTTGAGTTGTTTGAGGGTTTGATTCATCGATTCCGGGTTTAACTCGTTGCCCCAGAGTAGGGCTTGGTTTTGATGTAGACTTGTCCCAATGTTGACTCGATGTGGTCGGGTGTTGGCTCTGTTGCCAAGTCTGGTTGACAATGAATTCTTCTTTCTTCTTATTTCTTACTTCCTTCTTCTTGTTGTTTGCTCTTTTTTTGGTGCCTGCAAAACAAAGTCAAAGCAGCACAGTACCAAATTCTACAAGATAGACTATAACAAAACAATTTTATGTGTTTTGATTTTGAATTTTGGTGTTTAGTCTGGTCAAACGTCAACCATGATTTTCGTCAATCTATTGTTTAAGTTGAGTGCGAGACTAAGCAAATTCACGCGAAACTTTAAGCAGTACATCAGTACATGTTTAATGTCTCAAGCAACTCCATCTCGCACTATTTGCCGATTTATTATATAAGTTGAGTGTGAGACTAAGCAAATTCACGCGAAACTTCAAGCAGTACATCAGTACATGCTTAATGTCTCAAGCAACTCCGTCTCACACTATTTTGCTGAGTCCATTTTAAATTTGTTTGTTGTTTAGAAAATGTTTTAGAATCCAATGTTTTTTTTTTATTGTCGTTTTCATATTGAAATCTCATGTGAATTATTTGGTCAAACTTTCTACCAATACTTCATGCAGGTATATGCAAACTACAAGGATTAAATGCTTCTAAATGATGCAAAATTTTTTCTTTCTTTCTGGTTTTACTTATTATATAAAGAATTATGAACACTTGGGTAATATCTAAATTTGAACTCAAATGTCTTTTAGGTGGGTCTGTGTAACACTTGGTCCTAGGGATTTCAATCTCAACTTTAGGGACTCTAGCTTTTCTTTGTTAAACAACATGCAAAGTCAATTTTATTTGCCCGTTCTTTTCCATACTCCCCACGATTTTGTAAAGAATTTCATTAAAATGTCAACTAGTTTAGAGTCTTTCCAAAAACACCAGATTTTCACCAATTTATTGTGCAAGTTGAGTGTGGGTGACTACACACCTTAGGGTTTTATGCAAGTGACGTAAAGCGACAAGTGAGCGGCTCTCCCATTTTTGCATAAATTAAACATAAATTAAGCATAACAACGGAAAAGAAAATAATATTGCTGCAGGGCATAAATATTGCGACAAAGGGTAGTCAGAATTATGCAACGCTTGGGTCTCCCGCAAGGCACAAGTATCCTATAACTACCCGCCTAGCCATCAACTAGGCACCGCTGTAGTTCCCCTTTTTTTTGGATTTTTTTTTTTTTTTGCATAAAGTAAACATAACGAGAGAAAAGAAAATAATATATTTTTGTGATTGAACCGCTCATTGTCACTTAGTGTCAAAAGCACCCTCATGATCACACTATTTGATAAGTCCGATTAAGTTTGCTCGTTGGTGTACCAAGCATTTTAAAAGCAACATCATACAAGCCTCAAAATAAGTTTACACACGTTAATGATATTCTCTTTGAACAAAACCACGTGTAAAGCACAAATCTGTTCACTCGGCAAAAGGTTATGACTTTGGCTAACAGCGGCTAACAATTATAAGCAACCGAGTTTCGAGTCCTATTAGTTTCAATTTCCAACCTTTCGGTCCATTGGCACAACAAACCAACCCAAAAGTCAACTTGCCCCTGTAAACAACCTTGACTACCATTTTTATTATGACATGATTTTTTTAATGTTTAGTCAAATTTTCAATTCAAGCACCATACAATCAATTTCCAATATTTTTTTTTAATGCAAACTAAATGGATTAAATGCAACTAAAGGATGCAATATTTTTATGCAGCAAAACAAAAACATGTCATGATGTGATCCTAAACAAGTCATGATGCAATCCTATGCATAAAATTTCTATGTTTTTTTTTATTCTTATACCCCTGAGTTGAACAAAGCATTACCTCGATGCACTCAAATAAAGAAAGTAGAAAGAATGAGGTTAAAGAAATACCAAATCAATCAGGTTCGCTTGTAGTCGATTGGATCTTGATTGGATTTTCACTTTGAGTTGCCATGTTTTTGGATATATGGCATTTGCTCTAAAGAACTGTCCCAGCAGATATGATGACAATTCGATTGAGAGAGTACTTATTCGTTTCTTTTTCTATTTTTGCCTTTGCCATGCTTGAGGATGTGTGGCGTCTGCCCCAAAGGATTGCCCCTGTGTATGCGGCGACAACTTAATTGAGATAATTTTTCCTATAAAGATTAAAAGTATAAAACTCCATTAGAAGAAATTATTAGCACTTAAAAATTTTTGGATGATTTTGTAGCTTGTGCATTATTTATTTCGATTTTATTTTTGTCACTTTTTTTTGGGCACGTGATGTTTGACTCAAAGAAATTGCTCCAACACATGTGAGACAATTCAAATTTATTAAATGTTTTTTTTTTATAATGAATAACACTTCAGAAGAGATTATTAGCACTAAAAGATTTCAAGAGAATTTTATGTATATTTCTTGTCGCGTTGAAGTCGCGGAGTTGCGTGATGGAGCACGGCTTTGTCGCGTTGAATCGCGAAGTTGCGTGATGGAGCACGGCTTATCGCGTTGGTCGCGGAGTTGCGTGATGGAGCACGGCTTGTCGCGTTGAATCGCGGAGTTGCGTGATGGAGCACGGCTTGTCGCGTTGGTCGCGGAGTTGCGTGATGGAGCACGACTTATCGCGAAGTTGCGTGATGGAGCACGGCTTGTCGCGGAATTTGCGTGATGGAGCACGGCTTGTCGCGTTGGTCGCGGAGTTGCGTGATGGAGTACGACTTATCGCGAAGTTTGCGGAGTTGCGTGATGGAGCACAACTTGTTGCGAAGTTGCGTGATGGAGCACAGCTTATCGCGGAGTTTGCGTGATGGAGCACGACTTATCGCGAAGTTGCGTGATGGAGCACGGCTTGTCGCGGAATTTGCGTGATGGAGCACGGCTTGTCGCGTTGAATCGCGGAGTTGCGTGATGGAGCACGACTTATCGCGATGGTCGCGGAGTTGCGTGATGGAGCACGGCTTATCGCGGTGATCGCGGAGTTGCGTGATGGAGCAGGGCTTATCGCGATGGTCGCAGAGTTGCGTGATGGAGCACGGCTTATCGCGTTGATCGCGGAGTTGCGTGATGGAGCACGGCTTGTTTTTGTTTTCATTTTCAAATTGGGGTTTTGGTGCACTCTTTTCAAAGCGCGCGGTTTATGACCTTCACCTTCAGACTGGAATTTTGATGCACACTTTCAAAAATGCGCGGTTTTGGGCAATTTTAGGCTTTGTCTTTCACTTTCTTTCTTATTTTCACTTTCCTTTATACTTCCTTTTTCTATCTTCTTTTCTTTTTTCCGTCTTTTTATTTCTTTGTAAATTTCTAATTTGGTTCCCCGATTTCAATTTCGGGACTTTCCTCCTTTCTTCATTTTTCCTGTCTTCTTCTTTTTCCATTTTTTTTTATTTCTAACTTGGCTTCCCTATTCAATTATGGGACTTTATTTCTTTTTCATTCTCCTTTTCTGAATTTCTAACTTGGTTTTCCAATTGCGATTTCAGGATTTTTATCACTTTCCTTCTTTTTCTCATTTCTTCCCTTTTCAATACAGCCTGATCGAGCTCTCGCGCTCAAGGGTTTTCTTTCTTATCTCCTTTTGAAAGAATGGCTAATCCTTTATAATTCTTAGACCTGATTGGGCTTCCACGCTCAAGGCCTCTCTTCTTGCTTAAATTGCGGGGTTCGAATAATCTTACTCTTACCACCGTTTTTTTTCAAGAGATATGAAAATTTGGCACATACTCACTTTTTCTTCTTTCTTCATTTTTCTTCTTTTTAGGCTCTCGGACGTACATAGATCCACTCCACAATTTAGGTTAGGGTATTTGGCCCGCTCCTGTATTTCCTTGGGCCTGAACCTACGTGGGTCTTGACCCGATTCTTTGGTTTTCTTCTTCTGACATCAACCTTGAATGCTTCCACTTTTCCGTTTTGCGCACTGATTTGAACGGTTTCATTCCCCACTTCTTGCCACCACGGCCTTTGATTTTACACATGTTCACACGTTCGCCATTAACTCCAGGTTATGCTTTCCTTTTTTTTATGCCTATATAAGCACACCTTTGCTATTCTTTTTTTTTATTCATCCAAATTCACCGTAATCTTCCTTTCTTTTCTACATACTCCTCAAATTTCTCATCATCATGTCTTCTTCTCCCTCAACCAAGCGTGCCAGAGGAGATTCTAGTTCTTCCATCTTGCGCCTGGATTCCACCTTTCCAGACTGGTCTCTTACTCCCGATAACCGCTATCTTTTCCGCGATGAGACCGCCTTTCTTTCTTACTACAACGACATGGGCAATGAAGAGCGGCCTGTGGCTGATTGCTACTTCTTTCGCCCTATGAGGAGGATACCAGTGGAGCAAGTGAATCTTATTAGGGATTGGTTGGATTCATGGAGTTTGGCTAGCCTGGCCGACTGTGATCAGCCATATCACCCTAGAATTACTCGCCTCTTTTATGCCAATCTTAGGATCTCGTTCAACCACTTTGGAACTCCTTTAGCCTCTTCTTATTTGTTTGGCCGTTTCTTTCACATCACGGTTGGAGATTTGGACAATTACTTGCAGGCTGCCAATACTGCCAATGGTTCCACTGTTTATGCTTATCAGAGATGGCCTCAAGGTTTTGGTAGTTATCAGGAATGTCGCCAATGGTTCCGGGTGGCGGCTCCTGATGTAGAAAGGGTATCTACTTTCCATTTGCCCGCTCTTCATAGGTATCTTCTTATTTCTTCCTTTCTCTTTATCTTTTACTCGCATTCTCCTTTGGTTGTGTTTCGTATCAACTCCTCTTCTTTTCCCTTTATACATCTCTTTTTGTCATGACTTTTAGGTTTCTCTTCTTGGTAGTCAATGACATCATCTTTCCGCAAGGAGTAATGACCCCTCTTGCGAAACCAGGGAGCCTCTTCTATCTCCGCAACTTGATCCAGAAGCAATGGCCTATTAATCTGGCTCACATGATTCTCTCTCACATGCACCAAGTGGCAATCTCTGATCGGGAACCGCTTCCTTATGGTCATCTTATTGAAGCTCTCATGCTTAGGGCTCGCATCCGTGTGCCTGACATGTTATGGGGCAATCGTGTTTCAGATACTGATGTGGCACATCCCTTCAATCTTCTTCTTTCCTTGCCTCTTATCGGATGGGTTGAATCTTCGATGGGTATGCTGGTTCCCAACCCTAACCAGCCTGTGAATGACTATATCTTACTTCCTAATGCGGCTCCCAATCAGTATGGTCCTATAGAGGTTGATTCTCCACCGGATAACAATTCTGCTATGATGGCTCTTGATGATCCTGCCCCTGTCTCAATTCGGGGTTTGATTGATCAATGCTTTGGGGAATTGAATGCCCGCTTGGATGCTTTGGAAGGAATGCTCCAGGCTATCTCCGCGACTCTTAACAACATAGCCGATGGTGAAAATGCGGCTGTGGCTGGAGCTGCGGCTGGTGATGGAGTTGTGGATGCCCCTGAATGAATGGCTTTCTTGAATTGTCTTGCCCCAGTGTCATCCTTAGGGCACCTTTATTTCTTCTATTCTGTATCTCTTTAGCTTGTATTAGGTTTTGCTTGGCCTTGCTTTGTTGTCATCTGTTATTTATTTAACTCCTCATGTATTAAACTTCCTTATGTAATGGCATATCTTCTTCTGATGAATGAACCTCTGCATCTCTTTCTTTTCACTGCATCTTTCTTCGCCATACTACTTTCTTTTGCTTGCCTTATACACCTTACGGATGCCCCAGCATGATAGGCTACCCGTCCATGTCCCAGTGTGACTGATCGTTAGCTCTTGCTCCTGTACAAATGATTACTTGCTCTTGTCTCAAAGAGGTTAATCATTAATTCTCGTCACGGAGCGATTGGCCATCAATTCCTGCCCCGGTGTCGGCCTAGCGTCCTGAATGTTGTTGCCTCAGTTTTGATCCTTTTTATGTAACGATCTCAATGGTGCAAACGGTATCAGTAACATAATTTTGTGACCTCGAGAATCCTAAGAGTCTGTCATCGGTTGCAAAAGGGACTCTTATTGTGACTTATTGTAAAAATAATGTAGGCCTTTGTATTGGAAATGCCCTATGAACGTCCAAAAGGACAAGGACACTCCTTTACACTTAGGCCCAACGGGACCAATTCCTATCTAAAATGTTCTAAGGTTAAGGACTTTTATTGGACTTTATTTATCTACAAATGCCTTGTTTATTTAGGGCCTTACAAAGGAATGTTCCATGATGTTCAAAAGAACGAATCACCCTTTCAAGCATTAGCCCGACACGACATAATACCTTGTTCCTCGAGTTTTGAGGTTAAAAGGTTAAGTTAAGGTTTTGGGTTTTTGATTTTATTGGACCCTAACGTTTTCGTCGGGATTTTATTCTAAGGTTTTATTGGGTTATATACACGATTTTATGATTTTGGATTTAATAGGTTTTGGTTGTCATGAATTTTTGTGGAGTTTTAGCAAAAGTTTGGGGATTTTGGATTTATTGGGCTAGGCCTTATTGTAGAAAAGATGTATGTAGGTTTTAGGTTTGTTTCTTGGTACAATGAGTTTTGGGATTAAAAGAACGTAGTCTTCGAAATGATTCACATAATTCTGAGATATCCCTACATAGGTCACATGTGTTCTTATGTGTGAGGCGCGGGTGTTTGGAGAATGTGCTCGGGAAGAGGTAGCATGCCCGCTAGGTATCGCTCTTCAATCCAATCCTTGAGCACCCAACAATCTTCAGTTTTGTGTCCCACCAATCTATGGTATGCACAATATCTTGGATTTTCAACTTCTTCCATTTCACCAGGACGTTTACTTATTGGCAACTCAAGCCCCCACATTATGGCCAAGGGAAACAACTCTTTCACTTTATCCTTTCTGAATGAATAAGGTTTTCTTCTCTTTTCTATTAGAGTGATCCATGGTGGAAGTGCATTAGGATTGTTACTCTTATCAGTTATTTCGGGACATGGTCCTTTGGTTGATGTCCCAGGCAAATTCATCTCGTCATCGACTGCCCTTTTGAAGGAACTCAAGAGTTTTCGTAATCCATTGTCAGATCTCTTGTGGGGTGTGGGTCTTTGCCTATATTCATCGGGTATTTTAATCTTTCCTTCCCAAATTCCTTCTTCGACCCAATCCTTGAATATATAACAATCTTCTACATTATGCCCCAACACTCTATGGTAGAGACAATAGTTTGGGTGACCCTCTTCTTCCATTTCTTCGGGTCGCTTGCATCTAGGTAAATTTACCAGTCCATCCTTCATGACTTCTTTAAAGATCACCATAGTTTTCTCTTTCTTAAAAGTGTATGGTTTGTTCATTTTTTCTTCCAAACCGTCATTTGCCTCATTCGGACCTTGGTTATGACCTTGTTGGTCTCCTTTATCACCTTTCTTAATATGAGTGGATGAAGCCGGACAATATGACCTTGGTTATGACCTTGTTGGTCTTCCTTTATCACCTTTATCACCTTTCTTAATATGACCTTGTTATTCTTCCCTGTCATCATTTTCCTCACATCTTTACTCTTCTTTGATGATATTTCTTTCACATTTTTACCCTTCTCATTTCTATCATCGAGGGGATGAAGCCAGACAATGGGTTTAGATCCTTCTCCTTTTTCCTTACACTCGTCCATTTTCATGGTGCTTATGCTCTTTCGTGGTAATGACATTGGATAACACCCTTTCTTCTCAAATCTAACTTTATGCACATTTCCCCAAATAACTTTTTGTTCTCCATCCTTGAGGTATTTCAAACATTGATGTAGAGTTGATGGGATTATGCGATTTTCATGGATCCATGGCCGACCTAGAAGAGCTTCATAGCTTGTATCGGCATCAATCACATAGAATTTGACAGTTGTTTCCAATTCTTCGAATTGCATTTGCATAGTGATTGCCCCTAATGCCTTCTCTGAGGTTTCGTTAAACCCCTGTATGGATAGCTTTTCTTGGGTTAAGCGTTTGGTGGGTATGGCTAGTTGATTGAGAGTTTTCAAAGGCATGATGTTGATAGCTGACCCTGGATCCACCAGCATGTGTCTTAGTCTAGATCCATTTGTTTCACCTGTTATGTAGAGTGGATCATTGTGTTCCATAGCCTTTGTTACTAAATCTTCATCTGTAAAGGTAATGGAGGCAATTCGGTTGGCATATGATGCTTCCACCGTGTGTTTATTCATACATTGGTGTGAGCTCTCATCATCGCTTGATTCCTCACTGTGAATCTCAATGACATAGCATACGCCTTCATCACCTTGCGACATCATCTCGTGAGGTGTAGGATCTTGCTCAAAGTTAGGGCTAAGCACCAACTTTCCTTCTTTGATCATTTGCTCGGCAATATCCTTAAACACGCAGCAATTTTCAGTCAGATGGCCCGCCATTCGATGGTATGAACAATATTTTGAGTCATCGATTTTACTTCTATTTCTAGGTGCTTTTCTTTGAGGTAATTTTAATCCTCTATCCCTTAGGATAATCTTGAGGATCGCTTCTGTTTTCTCCTTCTTGAAAGAGTATGGCCTATTTAACCGCTCAAATAAAGGTATCACTGGCTGCTTGTTACTATTCCCTTGATTGCCACTGCTCTTGACCTTGTTTCGGCTGGCAGAGGCTTCATAACTTCCCACACCCTTGTCTCTTTCTTCTTCCTCTCGACTGGTTGAAACTTCTACCTCTTTAGGTGGTCCAATTTGTGCTAGCCTTGTTACTCGGGTGATTAAATCTTTGTAGGAGGTAATATCACTTCCTGAAAGCGATCTTTGTATCCAATCATCTAGATTTCTGATCAAGAACTCCACCGCCTCCCTTTCAGGCATCTGATGGGTGCAATTTGTGCTGAGACACAGCCAACGATTGATATAGTCAAGAGCCGTTTCTCCCAATTTAGGTTTTTCACTTGCCATATCGGCCATGGTAATTTCTTGTGTGACCATTGCAAACTTTGAACGGAAGGCCTCCTCCATTTCCTCCCAGGTTTCCATTGAATCATTTTCAAGGGAAGCGTACCAATTGAATGCAGCACCTATCAAGCTTAGCGGGAATTGCCTAAAGAGAAGGGCCTCATTATTGGAAGTGTTCCCACACATTAGGCGAAATTGGATCAAGTGCTGATTGGGTGTAATGCCTCCCTTTCTCGTACCATCAAACAAATTGAATTTGGGCATTACATAACTTTCGGGGTATAAGATTTGATCATATCTTTTGGGATATGGCCTTCCGCACTTCTTGCGATGGTTGACAAGTCGCCCCGCTCCCGCGGCTTGGAGCTGTAGGTTGACCATCTCTTGAATAACTTGTTTGGTTAAATCGGGTTTTCTTGCCCCAGTCCGATGCCTAGCTTCGGGAACTTCATCTTCACTTGATTCACATCTCACTTTATTTCCTCTTCCTTCGGGATGCCTTCGATATCCCTTTTCTTCTTCTTCTTCCGATGACTCATGCCTATGCCTGTTCCTCCTTTCTTTGGAAAATCTCCTTTTAGGCCTTTCTTCTTCTTCATCGGAAGATCCATATTTGCTCTTATTCTTTCTTTCCTTCAATGGTCTTTCTCTATTCTCTTCTTCATCAGAGTACTCATATCTACTCTTGCTTCTCCTTTCTTTGAGCACTTTTTCCTTGTACTCATCTTCTTCTTCACTAGAAGAACCTTCTTTTTCAAGATCTTCAAGTAACTTTTTCTTTTCTAGGAGTTTGTACATCTTCTTGAACATTTTTCTTTCTTTTTCTCTTTCGTCCATCATAGCCGCCATTTTCTTTTCATTTCTTTCAATAATGCTCATCAATTTTGGCTTTTCGCCCTCATTCCAGCGATCTTTACCATTTACATCTTCTTCCTCGTCCCCCATTGGCTCTTCATCGTTTATGATGCGGCTTGAGGAAGCACGATCTCGCTTATCCTTGCCGTCCCTTTTGGTGAAGGGAACTTCTCCATCGCTAGTCATATTCACAAAGGCATGCATCTCATATTCTTCACTTATTTCAACCATATGGACCCGAGCATGGATCATGAGTTGGCCATCTTCTCGTGCAACATGCCTTTTCTTATTACGCGGCTCTTGATCCACTTCCATAAGTTGTGCTTTCTCTTTAGGCACCCAAACTTTCTTAGGTCTCGACCTTTCCTTAACTGGATTGACTTTTTGCCCCAGTCGTTGATGCACAGAGGAGGACGCTTTCTTGTGACTCTTTGGTTCCAATCGTTCATGGACCGATGTTCGCGAGAAGGTCAACCTCTCCTTCACCGATTGCCGGTTTTGAGGACTCCTTTCTCTAAACTGCATTTGATACTCGAGAGGGAACTCCTCCATGGTCTTGAGCACGGCCACGGGCGAGTTCTTCCTTACGATACGGAGAGTGGAGAACGGATTGCTGACTGGCAAACTTGGTTTCGCTTCCAACTCATTCTTATAGGCCCGTTGAACCTTCTTTAGTGTCCTTGCGCTCTGAGAGATTGGCGCATACACCTTCTTCACGGCCGTCTTTTTAGTAGGGAAACGGTGGCGAAATTGGTGCTTTTGAGGAGACGAGACTGAGCTTGAGCGGGCTCGCTTGTGAGAGATAGTTGTCCATTCTTCCTCCTTCACAGAGTCAATCTCCATTGAATCTTCAACGACCTTGGTAACCTCCACTACTTCTTCGAGTGACTCTTTTATGACCACCCTTGCTAACTTGAAGCTCCCATCACTAGCTTGGACGACGGGCACGTAGGAGTGCCCGAAGGGTAGGCCTCCAAGTGTGAATTCATCATTGTAGCAGATCGGCACTCCACCGATCCTAAGGACTCCTGTCGGTCTGAAAGCGTCAATGCTGGTAAATGCCATTTCAACCTGTAATGACACAAACTAAATGTTACCGTTAGGATTGTTCATTAAAATTTCCTTAGCCCTTACGTCACCCTTCGAGTCCCAAAGATGAGAGGAGAAAGATGTCCCACCGGGCGTGCCAGAGAATCTGTTGCGGCTTTTTCGTCATTATTCTCCTCAAAGGGATTTCTCGAAGAACAATGGGAACATAGCCTTAGATTCACCTCCCTTAAGATTTCGATCTCTATGGCGGGTATTTTTCAACACAAGAGAACCCTATACAGAGTCGCTACTTAAAGAAGTTTCTTGATTTAGCGGGTCCTTTCTTTCCAATAGGCGCAAGCCCCTATTGTTAATTACCCCGTAGTTGCCTACGGGAACCTCTGATTAAGGGACGTAAAGGGTATTGACGTAATGGGCTAAGAAAAGAGACTTATGGAGTGCTATTATTTGTCTTAAGGAGGACTTAATTGATGGTACCAAACCTAGTTGACGGGACCCGATTAAGGATTGACAAAGGACTTTTGGCTTAAAGGCTGGTTTTCGTTTGAAAAGAGAAACTCTTGATATGGAGTCGTTTGGGGGCCACTTGATAATTTAAATCATCTGAGGTTGATCTTAACCCCAGCGAGGGACTTTTCCTCAAACGAAGATGTTTTGGTTTTGACTTTGGGTTTCGCGTTTGGACTTTTAATTTTGACGTTTTGATTAGGATATTGGTGATTTTATTCACTTTAGCCTCTTGTATCTTTGAATTTTAGAAATCCTTTTATATTTTAAAAAAATTTAACCTTGAAGACGTTAGACTTTAGAAAGTATCATGCTCGAAATCATTTATATTTATTTTGAAAATACTCATAGTCAAGTATACTTGACTTTGAAAATATAACGCTTGAAATGTTTATTTGAAAATAATGAGTTTACTAATTTTCTAATATTTATAAAAATCATTTTTAAAGTACAAATACTAAAAAAAAAAATACAAAAGGTCACTACTTTGATACAATTTTATATCAAAGTATCAGTGAATTCGGTTCATTTTGATTTTTAGGATTTTATGGATATTTTAGTTGTATTTTTCTGAGTTTTCTACTATTTTTTAATAATTTTTCAATGTTCCTGATGACATGGTACTTTTCTACTGGTCCACGTCAGCTAAAAGGGCTGAGAAGGCACTGACTTGGTCTGACTGGGCTTGCTGATGTCGAGATGACGTATGTGAGGTGTTGGCCTCCTAAGTGTGTTTCATGTAACGGATTACTGACAAAAATAATGACCCACTGACCACAGAGGATCGAAACGTCTCTCGCGCTGAAACTTAAACGAATGGAACAGGCTTTATTCTGAGGTATAACGGGTCCGACGAAGCGGGTCTGGCTCCGCTATCAATTCCATCCATCGCAACTCTTAAGCAGGAGTGCTTCGGAATCGTGGGAGGGAGAGGAACATAACGGTAACCTCCATTTCTGCCGCTTCGTCGTCGTTCGATAAGGAAGTCGAGAGTTTTTTTTTTTATGTTGTAGTACAACAGTCAGAATTCAGTTTAGTCCCTGTAAACTTTATTTTTATATTCCCGACGATCGTCGTCACCACTGTCGATGGGGCCAGCCTCGTTAGAATCATGACACAGCGGAGGGAACGAAGGAATGCTCAATCCATGTTGCGTCATCCTAATTTAATGGAGAGGCCACTAGCTGGTACAGCACAGTACAGGGAAATAGCGTAGGGAGGTACTTAGGGGATTATTTCACTTTGGCTTTGAAGAAAGAATTACCGTTGACTTCTTTAACCCTAATTATCACATATGTGCATGTTAACTTTTGATGAGGTTCATTAATTGATTAACTTCTCGTGAAATTGGCCTCTAATGAACTTGGCAATACATCATTCTTTAAGTTTTACACATGGTCAGGTCTTAGAAATCCTATGCAGTGTACGGTATGCATCAATATCCCTCACATCATTAAATTGATTATGCTATGTCATCAATTACTATTTCCTACATGCCTAGTATATCTATGCTATCCGTATGCTGACAAGTAACATGTCAGGATGCTAAACTTCCAGCCAGAATTATGCAACATCACTATGAATCAAACAAACGTAGTCATTTCTATGAGGGTATCTGTAATATTTCTAGCGGGGTAAGATAAAATGAAAGTTTTGTCATATCAATACTCAACAGTTAGGGAGCAACAGCAGACAAGGATTAAGCAATAATTAAACAGAAAAAAAAACCACAACACATTTAACAATGGTTCTCAGGATTTTACCAACTGGCCCTTCTAAATTAATGCAATGCTATGACACATTCACTAAAAAGGACACGATTTTAGAAGGTCTAACTTTTATAATTTTTGACAAGGACAAGAAGAATTAATCAAGAAGGATAAGTGAAGAATGGACATTTCATGAAAAATACCTGCAAGGAGTAATATTAACTAACAAGCTCTGGGATTTCACATGCTATACTAACACTGAAGAGGAAAGCAACTAATGCTAAATAACACAGTTCATTGCATTTCCACAATTGATTATAATTGCAAGGGATAGTAAGATTCAGATATAGGCAGTACATTCACTAAAGTCCCTGAAAGTTCAGATATTCCACTTCATCATAATCATGCATTTTTTTTTAACAATCTAACCATACTATAACTTTATCTTATAATCTAGAAACAATCAAGTTCAGCCAAGACATCCTGAAGGGTCGCATTTATGCACATTGGTCCAGAATTTAAAGAGAATAATACTAGACTCAATTTTGGCAGCATTTCGACTTAAATCCTTAAAATTTACACGGAGGTCCTTTAATTCGAGCTATGCAAGCTCTCATTAAAGAACCATGGCTTAGAACTGAGGAACCCTCAGCTTAAACCGTGAACTGAACCTAGTCATGAGGAACCCTCAAGCTAGGTTGCCTTCTTCAGTCTATATCTAAGGACCCCTTAGCATAGACCTTAATGAAGATAGGCAGTGCGATCGGATCAAGAATTGGGGAAAGAAGGAAGTATACCAAGAGAGATCCAGAACAGAGAAAGAAGATAACTTCATTACCAAAACTGAAATCGGCTTCAACCTTACCAATTGATCACCTAATACCATGGAACCCATGGCATAGGCTCTCAAATCTCCACATTCAATCAAGAAAGCCCAGAGAGATAACTAAATTGCTAGAACTTCGTTAAAGAAATCAAGATTACGACTAATCTATACTCACTTGATCATCTAAGGCTACAGAACCTGTAGTTTAGATTCTCAGATCTCAAGAAAGATAGAAAGACGGCGATTAAATCAAATGCTACTTAATTTTTACTTAAAAGACAGAATTGAGAAGTTCAAACATCAATCACAACATGAAATAGCCACTTCTTTTCAAGAATCGACAATTACATACCATTCAATCACAGGTTACCTCTTTTCCAACCTACCTTACCTCAGTATCACTTCCTCTTCGCAATTCTTAATTTCTCCTTTCTTACTCTACCTAACTACGCACACCAAGTGCTTGTGAAAATGTTTAACTATTCCTATCCTCTGTGTGTGTGTTCTTGTGGAAGAAGAGGGTCTGGAAGTGAAGTGGAATTGAAGCAGTGGAAAAAGGTCGAAGTGAAGAAGAAGGATCGAAGTGGAACCAAAGCGGGGCCCTCTTCATCTGTTGAGGTGGTATATATAGGCCTCAAGGCCTGGTCTCTCCTCCAAGAAGCTTCAGTCTTCGTTTGATCTCATCCGTCCATCCCAGAGCACACGGATCGACTCCTTATCCAACGGCAGAGAGGTCATCGACTTGTGTTTCTTCTGGTCGGTCAACAAGAGAGATGAGGAGGTTTGACCAAGGCCGTTACATCGTAATTGACGCGGTTTGCTCTCCACCATTGATCCATGTTGCTCTCAGATCCGACGGCTATGGCGCACGATGCTTGGGGCTTCAAGGTGGTCAACGAGAGATCGCTGGGAAGGTTGACCCAGGCGGTTACAGGAGCTGTCGTGACGCTCCTCTCTTTTTTCCGACTTAACAGTCAAATATTTGGAAATGCCGTTGCTATTGATAAATCCGACTTATAAATGATCTGACTGAAAGGAATGAAATGATGTGAATGAATAACTGAAATATGATATGATGTGCTTGATATGTGTGATTTGATATGTTTGCATCACTCTCCGAAGTCGGTTGGCCCCCGGCTTCGGCCAGTTCAATAGCGCTATGTGGATTTGGAATTCCCTTCTGCCTGCCCAGGGTTAAAGATTCATCTCTTCTGCCTGCCCTCGGGTTAGGGAAAGGTCTCCTTCTGCCTGCCCAACCGGTTGGGTTAGGAGGCCTGAGTGATTATGAATATGAAATTATGTGAATGATATACTGATTTAAAATCCCCTTCTGCCTGCCCAGGGTTAGAGAGACGTCTCTTCTGCCTGCCCTCGGGTTAGGGGACCTAAGTGATTATGATTATGATTATGGAATGAAATGAATGATTTCTGATTTGTCCAGACTTATGTTATGCTCAATTCTGCCATGCTCGGATCCCCTGACACGCTCAGTTTCCTATCATATCCAGACATGTGTTGTCTGCGATGGGATTCGTGCCACGTGTTCAGTCCGACATGTATATGACTTCTGTCATAGTCAGATTTTGTTATTTTGTCCAATTGTGATTTCAGACTGGATAACATATTTTAAAAGAAGACTTGAAATTAGTTTTATTTAAATTAACACATGCATGCTTTGTTTTATATTAAATGCAGATAATATTTTTACTTGTCTTGTTTAACAAATAAATGATTTATTTACGGGTGTTATTTCTGGAACTTGGATTTTAGCTTAAATCCGCATACTGGAACTAAAACCCGCACTGAGAATTAAATTCTCATTCCGTACTTTTTGTATGTTTTCCACAATGGATGTGGGTTCCAGGTTGCAGAGACGGGCTCGATCAAGTCAAGCGAAGTTAAGCCAAATTGTCTTGCCATGAGGACTCAATGAGTCATAGGAGACAACATGGTAATTCATGGTAAGCTGAAACCTAAACCTTAAAGATTGTAGAAAAATGCCTTGCGAGTACACAGAAGTTGTGTGTTTGCGGCGGGAAACTGCCCCACCCCATTGCGGGCTGTGACATTCCTAGGCATAAAGTATTGGAAAGTGTGTAATTTTGTGAAGAGTTTGAATTGTTTATAAAAAATTTATGCTTAGGAATAGGAAATTTTCCAAATTCCCACTTGATCCAAACGGCCCCAAGGTTAATACATTAGTGGTGTAAGTTTAGTACTTTTTGGGATTAGAAGGGTAGAATGGTAAGGGTAGTAATTTGATGGGGTTAGTGCTAACTTAAGATTAGTGAATGTTATTTAACGCGGTATGTTGAGGTTAGTATTTTAACTTTAGCAACTAATAATGATGTAATTATTATTTACTATAATTAATTAGTAGTTATTAATAACTATTAGTTTTAATAAAATTTATTATTAATTATTAACTATAAATTATAAAAAATAAACCATTATTAATTATTATTATCATTATTATAGTAACTATTATTGAATATCATTACTATTATAATTTTATGATTATTATTAATACTAATTATTATTACTATAACTATTATAAATTATTAATTATTATAAATATTACCATAATTATTAATATTATTTATTTTGAATTATTAATTACTTTAATTATTAATATATTACTTGTTAATTCATATTATTATTTATTTTAAATTATTAATTATTAATTACTTATTATTAATAATTATTAGTTACAAATTATTATTAATCCTCATTAATTATTAATTAATAATTAATATTACAATAACTATCATTTATTTTGAATTATTAATTACTTTAATTATTATTATATTAACTATTATTAATTATTAATTTTAATTATCAGTTACTAATTATTATTAATCCTCATTATTTAATAATTAATATTACAATATCTATTATTTATTTTGAATTATTATTACTCTAGTTATTATTATATTAACTATTAATAATTATTACTTACTTATTATTATTAATTATTACTTATTATTGAAAAGAATAAATTTTATATCATTTCTCATGCAAGGGGAAACTAACTCACCATTTTGCTAGGTTAGTTGGGTAGTGAAAGTTTAGTAACTAATCTAACTAACCTTGATTCATTTGGCATCCCAAATTAGCAAGGTTAGTTTGCTAACCCAAGGGAAGCACTAACCCAACCCTTACCAAATGCACCCTTATTTGGCTCAGTTCTCATGAAATTAGCAGTTTATGCTATTGGTCTTCTCTTGCCTTTGTTGAGGTCAGTATTTCCAATTATTTTCATATTATTTCATGGTTGAATTGTTGTTTAGGGCTTAAATAGGATAACCAAGTACAGATTGTGATCTCTGCATAAATTGGTTGCATTCTGGTAATCTTAGATGCACTCATGATCAATTATAAAAAATTGGCAAGAAATGTGTTGTTCTTTGACTTATGATCGATTTGATCTCTTTTCAATAATTGCTTAGTTAATATTTTTCCCATGTTAATTCTATTTACATTCATAACCACTAAAAAAACAAAAATTTTGCCTCTTCTTTTATAGCACAAAAATTCAGGTTAATGTTGTTTAAAAAGAAGAAGAAACAACTAATTAATGGTTGCAAGATTTTGCTGTATGTGCAGGCCATATAGTTGATGCGAACCTTAATGATTGTTCTTCATGGATGCAATATTTTTATTTGGTTGTTTGGAGACCAAATTATTATTAAAGTATTAGTACTAAATAATTTTCCCTCATAAAAATAACTTTCATGAGGACTCATTTATCTAATTTGATGCAATCATTCTGTTTACTTTGTCATGTGAGGTTTATATGATGCTTTATCATCTGACACATATAGGTAGAGAGTAACAGCAAGGCAACAGATGGCTGGGGTTTGTTCACCATCTCTTATAATATGTATGTTGTTTACCGTCTCTCATCAGTTAAAAAAAGTTGACATTGTCACTTTCTTCTTTGATATGGCACTTAAATTGAGCGGATTCTTTGTACGTTACGTTACTAATTAAGGTTCTGATTCATGGTCAAGCTACTCATTTGTTCTTATATTTGAACCTGTCGAAATACATCTGCTGGACTTTGCTAAATATCTACATATGTTGGTCATCAAGTACTTTTTTTTTTAGTTTTTCAAATTATTCTCAACTTTTTTCTTAGGATTTTTCATAAATTAATAGCTGGCGACCCAACAACTAGATTGAAAGGCCAAATACTTGTACTCCCCATTTTAAATTTGTCATATGTTTAAGTATATAAGCATTTCTCTTTCTCCAAAGATACTGACACTAAACGTTTGGTACTACCAGTTGTCTGGCTTACCTTTCACAAAAGAGCAAGGCTAGCTGAAAGCATCTACATGGTGATAAATTTATGAAAGAATGGCTATGACTGGACATTCATACTGTACTAAAAGAGGTTATTATCTCTGAAGTTTTATTTTCAATGAGTTTGTTCATTATGATAATATATAAGACATTAATTTGTTAAAGGTACCTGATTGTAGATCTTTTGTTGAGCCAAAGTATGTATAAGACTTTGAAGGCATGTGGGTTTGCTTGGTAGTTGGTTGCTAATGATAGATATACTACTTTGGCTTCTCTATGGATTGCTGGTGATTGTAATAGTTTACAAAGAAAGTACAAATCAGTTACAAATATTGTTGATTAAGTGACAATCAATTTGCTTATGGTTACGCGCTTCTAATTATATTTTTCATTTTTAATGATTGTTTTCATCAGTGTAGACTGCTGCAAACATGGCGAAAAGTGAAGAGTGATCAGCAAATTATTTTTTAGTATTTGCATGTTGATAATCAAAACTATACTACAAGGTACTTTTGAAAGTTAGTCATTGATTTTGTCTTTCATTGTAATATATTTATCTGTGAATAAGTTGTTCTATATCTCAACAAGAATTCCGTTATTGCTGTTGTTAGAATATATTTGTTGAACACGATCAATAAGTCAAACTCTAAGTTAATGAGATATTGAAGGCCTGAAAATGCATTTTTTATTTTCTATTTTCTTTCTCAATTTCTCTTCTGTGTCACCTATACTCCTATCAAAATTTGTTTCCATGTATATTGCTTTGTTTACAAAGATATATAAATTGAATAATACTGGTATCATGTTAGTACTGTATAAAACTTCTTACATGAAAGATTAAAGATCTATTATTTCTTAGTTTTAAATTGGGTTAATTAGATTTATACCACTGTGAAAACTTGAAATTAGTAAAATGCAATCACTAAATGATAAATTAGTTTTATGCCACTGTGAAAAATTAAAAATTAGATTTTTGCCACCGAAAAATTGATTTTCCAATTTTACCCTTTTAAATATGCCACTACAAAAATTTTAAATTAAAAAAATATCATCACTAAAATAAATTATTAACTAACATAAGCAAATAATATAATCAATTCATGTAAGTGACCTTTTGCAATCGTGACATAAAAACTAAAGCAAATAAAAATAAATAAGAACTACAAGTACTTTGAGTTAATGAAATTATTAATCGTGACATAAGCAAATAATAAATTATTAATTTGACTTACCGTTATCATTCAACAAGTGAATGAAATGAAATTTTTAGTGGTAGCGTTTGCAAAAGTTTTAGTCTTTTTTTCACCGTTACATTTAGGGTTTATCAAAAGGATAATTTGGACATTTTTAAAAATAATGAGAGATTTCAGGATGACATTTTTAGTATTTAATCATTTTAGGAATAAGATAATGACATATATCTAATTTACACAATTTGATAATGGCATAAATCTAATTAGCAATCTAACAGTGGTATATATCTAATTAACTATTTTTCATAGTGTCATAAAACCAATTAATCCTTTTAAATTTTGTAGGACAATAAGATTGTATTATTTATATTTTTGCCTATCAATAGTATTTGAAAAGAAATTACAAATAGTTATCATAAACTTTTACGGAAAAAAAAATAGTTCGCGCGTTCCCAGTAGTGTTCTTTTTAGTCAGAGAAGTTCTACAATAGAGCTTCAAAATGTGAAATCTTTTCTTTTAAAAATTAAAATTGTTATTAATGTATGAAAATACACTCCAATATAACAGTATATTTACCCGATTGGATCCATTTTAGTGTTCTTTGTGATTTATATTTCCCTTAATTGTACCTTTATTTTATAGACAAAGGCAATAGAGGATAGTAACAAAATGATCCAATAAAGATCAATCAATGCAACAAATCTCCCCAAAATAAATAAATAAAATTATATACACAAACATAATTCTATTTTCCACCTTGGCCACGTATTAAAAAATTATAAACATAACGACATGCATTTTGAATAAAGTATAAATTCTATGAACAACTTAATTTATTGACAGCATGATAAATGGAAAGTGCTCATGATATTTAACCTCCCGCCTATATCTTTTCGCAACCAATTATCACCCTCAAAATCAATCATCAAGCGGAAAAATTTATCCCAATGTCTTCTTTTATTGATTTTATTTGTTTAAATCGGTGAACGTTGCTACTGTCTTCATCAACGTCGAACAAGATAACGCTAAACTTAAATTTTGAAATGGACAATATATCAATATCAAATAATATTTTAAAATGCTAAAATCCTTCCACATATTGGGTGGGCTCTGCTGCTAGTCAGAAATAAATGCATATTGATGGTTAATCAAGCATTTATAAACTTATTATGCGTCCAGAAACAAATTATTACCTGTTAATATTGGGTATATGTTTTTATGAAGCTAGTCGTACACTGATCCAAATTTTTCGTTTTTGTCATCAAATGTTTTCCATTTTAATCAGCAAAACAATTGCGTAAGAGATAACAATAATGATCATATATGCTTCCATATTCAGTAGTTAGCCAACTGAAATTAAGAACACAATATATGGAATTAAAGGTAAAAATAGAAGATTGTAATCAAGAAAAAATAAAGTGGGATATAGAAATATGTGATGATCATTTTTTCTCCAGCTCATGCAAATTTAATTTGTCCTACTAAAGATCAGGAAGAAGATGCAAATTAATTAACAATCATCAAACACAATATGTGAAAATATTATTTAACACTTCAACACCACTATTTTCATACACCCAATGTGTGAACAAATTTTGTTTCATAGGGAAAAAAAAATATTGTTGTACTAAAAAAAAAAGATAAAAATGAACATATGAAGCACTTTTGTAATAAAAAACTTAATTCTCCAGTTATCTTGGCAACCTACCACAAAAATGAAAAGAATATATGTCAATCCCGCACCGGATGGGGCAGTTTCCCGCCGCGAACACACAACTTCTGTGTACTCGCAAGGCGTTTTTCTACAATCTTTAAGGTTTAAGTTCTAGCTCGCCATGAATTACCATGTTGTCTCCTATGACTCATTGAGACATCATGGCGAGATAATTTGGCCTAACTTCGCTTGACTTGATCGAGCCCGTCTCTGCAACCTGGAACCCACATCTATTGTGGAAAACATGCAAAAGCACGAAATGAGAATTTAATTCTCAGTGCGGGTTTTAGTTCCAGTACGCGGATTTAAGCTAAAATCCAAGTTCTAGAAATAATACCCGTAAATAAATAATTTATTTGTAAAACGGAACAAGCTGAAACATTATCTGCATCTAATATAAAATAAGACATGCATGTGTCAACTTAAATGAAATCAATTGCAAATCTTCTTTTAAAACATGATATCTAGTATACGGCTGTAATCCAAAATTGGACAAAATAACAAAATCTGACTATGACAGAAGTCATATACATGTCGGAGCTGATCATGTGGCACGAATCCCATTGCAGACAACACATGTCTAGATATAATAGGAAACTGAGCGTGTCAGGGGTCCGAACATGGCAGAATTGAGCATAACATAAGTCTGAACAAATCACAAATATTCCCCTAACTTGGGTGGCAAAAAGGTTCCGTCCCTTACCCAAGTGGCAAAAGGGGATTCCAAATCCACATATCATTAACATAATTCCATAATCATAATCATAATCACTCAGGACTCCTAACCCAACCGGTTGGGTAGGCAAAAGGAGACCTTTCTCTAACCCAAGGGCAGGCAAAAGAAACGAATCTCTAACCCTGGGCAAGCAAAAGGGAATTCCAAATCTGCATAGCGCTACCGAACTAGCCGAAGCCGGGGGCCAACCGACTCCGGAGAGTGATGCAAACATATCAAATCACACATATCAAGCACATCATATCATATCTCAGTTATTTATTCACATCATTTCATTCCTTTCAGTCAGATCATTCATAAGTCGAATTTATCAATAGCAACGGCATTTTCAAATATCTGACTATTACTTATCAAATTTCTCAAAACGGAGAACATGCCTTTCAAAATGCAGTTTTATCAATAATTGGACACTATCATTTAAAAATACTTGAATACGGTCATGCAGGCAAACGAATTTCCAATATGCATATGAATAAAATATATTTTATTAATTACTTAAACTTTAACAAAAATCCAACGTAATTCCGCACCTGAATAGCAAATTTAACCGTAGTTCCTCAATATCCTATGATGATTCGGGTGCTTGTCGATCATCTTATATGGGGTTCTTCTGCTCGACGGTCCTTAGGCTTGATAGTCGCACATTTAACAATCCTAGATCGGTTTCCTGATAAAAATGGGTGACCGTCTTAACGACCGTAAAATACTTAAGGTAAAACCTAGATAACTTATTCCTAGGCGGTTCTTGGGTTACAGTACTGACAGACTTGGTATAGTAGATTGGTTGAGATTTGAATGGTCAAGTTTAGATTCTTGATTAAGGCGATTCTATTTTGAAATATATTAAATATTTTTATTTAGTTAATTACTTAATAATTGGCTTTGAATTTCTGGTTATTAGCGAGTTTTCACAGGATATAATTTTGATTATATCACTTATTAGTTTATATTTATGCTTCTACAACTATTCATTTACATGTATTCATAGTCCTATATTATATATGCATGTTTTGATCAGCATATGCCATGGACTTGCTTAAAGTTTTGACGTTGTCAGAGGAAACAAGTGTGCACATCCTGATATTTATTTATGTTTTACCAAAACAGTTTCATTTAAGGCTTTTATCGAAACTAGGGAATTCATATGATTTGATTTATAGAGCCATGCAATGTTATTTATGCCTAGCTAACATTATAACGTGAGAAGTGAAAATTATTGTAGTACCACATATATACATATTATATATGCATCTTAACACTTTTAGAACTCAACATCTGATCCTGAAGCTACTATGTAAGTTATCCTAAAATTTCTTTATTTCATATTTTAGTTAAATCTTAATTATCCTTATTAGTTTTGCTGGCTACTCTTATTTTGGGTAAAAAGGAAACGGGTTTCAGGGGCCTCAACTTCGGGAGTCGTATTCTGCCCATCTCATTAAGATGGGCACTCTGCCCATCTCTCGTCCCTGACCGTCCGATGTAATGGATGGTTGGATTTACAGCTAGCAATGAATTGCTCTCTAAAAAGTAAAAACACAAAATTTCTTCGAGTCGATCTCTCTCTCTCGTGAGCGCGCATACTAAGTTTGAGCGAAAAACCTAGATCGCTCTCTCTCCGTTTCTCTCTGCGATCTGATCGAGGTGCACCGCCTCCTGTCCTCTCGAAGCATCTCCACCGCCACGAAACCAAGAAGAGTGAGAGAGAGAGAGAGAGAGCTTTCGAGTTCCAATCGAATTCCTCTTCGAACCAGTGATCGCTTTGTTGGTGGATGCGCTACGGAAGCACGCGAGCAAAATCAAGGAGCAAGTCTCTAAACAACAGCAGGTTCTTTTCTCGTGTCCAATCTTGATTGGTTTGGTTTCTTTTCTAATTGGGTACATTTTTGTTGATTTGAACTTCGTGCATTAATTGTCCAATCTTTGCAATGTATATTTTGTGCGTACTGGTAGCGTTAATGGCAATTTGTGATTCTTAGAAAATACCTCTAACTATAAATCTTGCTTGAATTAATGGCAATTTGATTGCCAAAGATGAGAAGTTTCAAATTTTATGCTGGATTAATTTACTTCTGAAAAGACCAAACCAGTATCTTGCTAAGCCAATTTGATTGCCAAAGATGAGAAGTTTCAAGTTTTGTGCTGCTTGCACCTACCATTGAACATAGAAAATTATGCTAACATGACTCATTAATAATGAAACCAGCTTTGACTAGTTATCTTTCAACATAATAGCTTCGTACAAACACAGTCCATTTGAGAAGGTGTAAGTTTCAATTAGGTCCTTGTTACTCCCTTTTGAGGTGACTCTTCTAACTTGATTTGTTGAAATTGAAGGTAGAATCAGAGAAGTCATTCCATCTGAGGATAGCTGCAATACTTGAGGATCGCTGCAATACACTACAATACACTACAATACTTGATTTGTTACTCCCTTTTACTGGAAGCCAGCTTGTTAACTTAAACAGTTTTATTTTGCTTCCATTGATGTCACATTTAGGTATTTTTTGGAGAACGTCTCTTGCTGGGTTCTTTATGATGGCTTGTCTAATTTGTAATTTTGTTGTGCTGTGCTGTTAACTGGCATTACTGGAAATTGTAGAACATGCTATTGTTATTATGTTGTAGTTTTTGTACTTGAAATTATGTCTTAATAATTGTTTATTGCTGTTTGGCTATCTAGATTGTGTGCCAAAACAATGCATTAATTTGCATTTGAGATTTGACCAAAGATTTATTTGAAGTGTGGATTTTCACTCACATAGAATTATGGAAAAATAGACTGGTTCCCACTCTTCTAATACGTAGTCTCTTACTAAATCGAATTTCTGGTTCAATTTGATACTTTACAAAAACTTGGGTACATATGTTCTTGGGTACATATGTCAGGGGAAGCACACGTTAAAATTCCTTATTTAGCATGATACACAACAAGTCACCATAGACCATAGTACATTAGAATTCAATCAAGTAAGCATAGTACGTTAGCATTGAAAATTAATGTATAATAAACATCATATCCAAAAGCCATGTCATGAAAACATGGTGGATCTTCATTAAACATATCTCAAAAAGGTTTTAGATAACTAAAACTAATTACTTCATACAAGCATCAAACTAATTTAATTAAACAACAAGATCAGATTACAAGGATTACATAATCAGACTATGTACGTATTGGATTAGAAAACATAGGTCTCAGCATAATCGAACCAAGGTGCTAATTGAACTTCTCAGCCTTTCAGATGTGAACCTGTTACGCCCTTCCGACCAACTCCGGCTATCGCGACTTTTAGAAGTGCATTCCCATTTTCCACAATTCGCATCCAGTCCATGAAATAAAAATGAGTAAGGATAAGAACAGAATTAGATTGACAGGTCAACTTGTATTAAACAATGTCAATCAAAATGGAAATTGAATCCATTACCTGATTGATGACACCTGACACCATGGGCCCACGCATGATTGCCCGGCCCTGGGCAGCAAAACCAAAAGATACCAATTTTACTCCAAGGTACTCAGTTCGGATATATGCTTCTGGTCTCTGGGTTCTGAAAAATCAAAGCTGTTTCAACACCATTAGTAATTTTAAAGAAGGTTTATACTTAAATCTTGTAAATGTTGGTTGCAAAGTTCAATAAAAGGTATACCATTTAAAGTAACCGGTTTTCAGGAGAAACCATAGCGGGTAGAAAACTCAGAAATACAATATACATTTCCTTTCAATTATGAAAAAGTCTGTCACCTGGCCAAAAATAAGGCGACCGAAGTGCATCTCCAGGAGGAACATCCTCTTCTAGGAGGAACAAGTGGAAGGACCTACATCAAATATTTTTTTTCCACGAGTAAAAAAAAAAAATTACAGTTAAGAACATTAAAGCTAAATTGAACAAGCCCAAACATGCATTCGATAGGATAGGACTGTCTGAAAAGCATCTAACGCTAACTCTCTGATGAAGAACTAGGGTTTTGAGGCAGAGGGAGTACAAGTACCTATCACGAAGGGGAGGCAGAGAGGCGGAGAGAGAGGCGACGAAGAACTAGGATTTGCTTCGAATTGCTTCGATTTCCTGCGATTTGCTCTGATCGGTAGAGAAGATTTGCTCCGATCAACGGCCTCGACGCGGCGTGACGTGACTGCTCAAGGCGGAGCTGCTCCTCCCGCGCGGCGGCTTAAGAGCAAAACCTGAGAGGGTATCGAGAGTTTGAGAAGACGAAAGGAGTCGTGTTTTTTTTTTTTTTTTTTTTTGAGGGACGGAGAGCTGTTTTATATCTAAACCGTTCATTTAGATCCGACAGTCCGAGATGAGAGATGGGCAGAGTGCCCATCTTATTAAATCCAAATCAGGTGGCGCGCTACATGGGTGTCGCACGGCTCACAAGCCGTCAGATCCAAATCGGATGGCCTATATTTTATTTCGGATTGTAAGGCCCGAAAAAAATTAATCGTCAGATTCAAATCGAACGGCTCGTGGGTGCACTACATGACTTCGCATTACTCTATACACAGGGAAGGTTAGGGTAGGGCCAGATTTATTATGAGGGTCAAGTTTATGGGTTTCAAAGGGCTAAAAACCGCATTGATTACCGATTCCCAGTAAAGTGGTCGGCAATCAATGTGTGTAAGAATCTAGGGTAGAACAAAGACACCAAAAACGAAGGGAAAAAGTCAGAGAGCGACTCCCTTCATGGGAACAAGACACACCCCAAAAAACACACTATTTAAGAGTTTAATGAAGAAGAAAACGGAAAATAAAAAGAAATGAAAATAAAAACAAGAAACACTACATCTGGTGGCGCTCGACACCAGAATTGGTTTCCATCTTATTAGGATGGACAGAGGATACGACTCTCCGATCAGTCCTTGTAATTTTTACTGTTATAATAAATAGGTCCTCAAGATTTTACAACAGCCCCTGAATTATATGATTTAACCCCTTAAGTTCACAAACAGATCCCTGAACCTTTGCAAATCAGCCCTTAGCATTAGGTTTTCGTACCAGAACCTAAACTCCATCTCGTACCAACTAGTATTGAGGTCGTACCACACATCTAGGCTGATCGTTACATCTGTATGTGTCTTACAATGGTACAGAGATGGTACCGAGGTCAAGTTCAATCTAATTTAGCATTCAAAAGTCCCTCTATTAGGATTAAAAGAGAATCCAGAAATTCAACAATGGTATAAGTAATTACCTCTAACTCAACAAGCAAATCTCGACTTCTAACTCCTCCTCTTTCTCTTTATCTTTCCACCATCAACAATTTCGGCCAAAAAGAAATATGGAGAAAATGGTCTATACCGAAAAGAAAAAGAAGAAAGTAGAGAGGTGCTATTTATGGGCCGAGAGAAAGCAAAACAATGAGAATTGACCAACGTGGAGATAATTGATTGGTCATCAACACGGCTCCAATGAGGAGCTTCCAACACAACAAAATCAGATAAACATCAAGGTCTCGTTGAGCTTATCGGTTTTGGTAGAGAGGGGATCGAACGATTTTGATCCAACGGAGGGGAAGCTGCTCCCCTACTTGAGCCAATCGAAAGAAGGAAGGAGATAAGAACGAAGAATTGAAAGGGAGAACAACCCTCGATTTTAAATCGAACGGAGGAGAGGCGCTTTTCGTCGGAGAAGATGAGCTCAAACTGAAGTAACGAATGGGGAAGAAGAAGGGCAGATAAGCATCCTCAAAAGTGAACCGGAATTTAAAAGGACTTTGAGGTCCGATTTTAAATCTAACGGCTGAGAAAAATCATGAGTTTAATTCCATGATCCAAAGGTCTAGATTTATCAGAAACTTGATTTCATCAGTCTTACTGTTATAATATTTAGAATTTATTCATTTAAACTTCTAAAATTTAAATCTTTGTTAGCTGACATTTTTGTTAATTATTTCGCAAAAATTTGAGCAACTTCTGTAATATGTTTGACTTAATATTATATATATAATTATTTTTATTTTCATTTCTTGGTCATATTGTTTTTATGAAATTTTATATTGCTTTATTTTATGATAGTTCTCAGAAATTACATTACGAAATTTATATGAAAATTATCTTTTCTCTCTCTTTTTTTTATGGAATTGATAATTTATTTTTAAATAACAACATTCATTACTAAATTTCTTATTATAATTCAAATTATCTATTTTGTTTGTTAATGAAAATTCGTAGTGTTACAATATATGAAATACCTTTTCAAAATCGGGGCTAGTATTGATCATCTCCAATATTTCTTATCACTATCATTTCCTCAAAAACACATTTCTATTTTTGAAATGTCATCCCCCAACTAATCTGAAATTATTTTAAATAAGAATTTGTACCTCTAAAATTTTAATAGAAAGAATGATTTATTTTTTATTTTAATAAGGAGCAAGCAATTACGCGTTTTATAAACGCGTTATATCCTCTCACCTAATAACTCGGTTATAAACCGCGCTAATAGAAAAGTCACCATTGTTTATTCATTTCTAACTGGGTCAATTCGTTTTGTTTCTTACACCACATCACGGTACCATATAATTATATAATATAATAATATTGGTAGAGAGAAAGAAAACAAACCGTGACATGCTCACAACCCACGAAGTAGATTTTGTGTGTTTGTTCTTGTGTAACTAGCAACCATTAATTGAATAAAGCAACATCTCATTTGTGAAATGATAATAAAGCAACCATAATTGACGTAATTTCTTGGTTGAAATATTAATGATGAATAATAAAGAACCAAGGAAATACATCATTTTCACTTGCTTTATTTTTAACTTGCTACCATAATTGAATAAAGCAACATCATTTCCTTAAAATGAAATATTAATTATGACAAGTAAAAGTAGTTCGAAACAATAATTGAATACCTTAAATGAAAAATTAATGATGATAAGTAAAAATTAGTACCAACATCCTATTTGTTGGTTATAACTAAAAAGTCTAAAATTATTGTATTTTATTATTTAAACATTCATAAAAGGTTTTTATTTTTAACCAAATACCTCCGTGTTTTGAAATTTGTTTTGTAATGAGTTAAGATATCACAAAGATGGACGTATTAAATTTGACATATCACAACTAACAAAATTTATTAATTCTTTTACCCTTTTGATTTTAAAAAACTATAAATCTTGATTTTAATATACCTTTCATTAAAATAAACGTTATCACCTTCTAAATTTAATATTTGATCATAAATCCGAAATATAAATTAAAAGTTTAAAATGGGCCATGTAATTCGTTCATAAAGTACAAATTATTTTCATTAAAATTTTCCAATTTACTTTTACTTTTTCATTTCTTAAATTTTCTCTATCAACAGTATAGTCTAAATTATACTAAACATTGCCACATAAAATCAAATACCTTAAGGCAATTAATAATGTCTCTGTGCCACCTTTGTTTTCACCCGAATAAAAAAAAAAATCACTGACCAAAGCAAATTTTCACGCCTCTGTTAACGCGGTTTATAACCGCGCAATAGTCTATTTACTCTTTTTATAAACGCGTTAATAGCCTATGTATTAATAGCCTATGTATCCGTTTATAAAACGGGTAATTCCTACTAACGCGTTTTATAAACGGGTAATTTGAAGAGAGAGAGTTGCGCGTTTATAGAACGTGTAATTGCTTGCTCCTTATTAAAATAAAAAATAAATTATTCTTTCTATTAAAATTTTAGAGTCACAAATTCTTGTTTAAAATAATTTCGGCCAACTAATCCAGTGCTCATCCTCATCCTCTCTTCTCACCCCTGTATTTCCCCTCATCCCCTCTTTCCTTCTTTGTACCCACCACATCCAACGCCTGTACAGTTCTCATCCTCTCCCCATCCGTCTGTCGCTGACCCCCCTCTCCAATAACAATTGGGTTTACTAACTAGCACAATTAAATTTACCAACTAGAACCATTATATACGTCAAGTAAAAAATTAGTTATATAAATACAAATAATTGGAGTGCTATATAACAATTAGATATAAAAGACATACACGTTTTGCATACCAATAATAACCCATGCGGAAATTATTGTTATTTTTTTTTTGAAAAAGTCAACATGTAACGGCTACTATGAACTAGTTTTTCTTAATTGGAGTGTTATAAAACTAATTTTTCATTTAGTAATATTTTTTTTGTAATTTTAAATTTATGTAGGTCATATTTAAAAGGGTAAATTGTCATATCAATTTTGCCGATGGCATAAATTTAATTATTACCATTTTATAGTAGCATAAAACTAATATGTCATTTAGTAATGTCATTTGCCTAGTTTTAAATTTTCATGGTGGGATAAATCTAATCAATCCGAATATTTTCATCGTTATTTTATTGCCAGCTAACTTCAAATAATCTTTCTACCGCCGATGATCGTCATGGAATCCTTATTGCTTATAAAAGCACTCATAAAAAAAAAAGGTCAGAACAATTTTCACTAGAGGGTGGAAATAATTGTTATATCAATTTACAGACAATTGATTTGTGTTATTGTGGTTTAAATGTTAATTTCAAATAAAAGGTCAAAACCTTTAAAAGACGAGTGTGTTTAAACAATTCATTTTCAGGAAAGATATCCACATTTATCGCTGAAAGATTCAATCATTTTATTTTTATTGTCTAACATAACATTATTTTTTCACATATCGGGCATTAAGAAATATACCTATATATGAAATAATCGTATTATATGAAAATAATTGTTTCTAACAAAACAAAGATCTATTTTTTGCAATTTTTTTATTTATAACGTACGTTCCTTTTTGCTCTTTCACTTCCATTTTCTGAGTGATTGTGATCTCCAAATGTTGATAAATTTAAGATATTTATTTACATGATTTGGTAAATTGGTTGTTTCATGAAAGAAAATAAAATGAAATCGTAGAATCTCAAATGAATTATACTCCGTTTGGATAGGTGTGGGAAGATGGGAAGAAGTATTGGGAAGTGTGTAACTTTGTGAAGAGTTTGGATTGTTTATAATTTTTTTTTCTTCTTTCTTCCTTCTTCCTCCTCCTTCTCTCATCCAAACGGAGGCTATGGTATTAAATATTGAGAAATTAAAGACAAACTTTGTGGAACAGATCTTTCATAAAATTATGATTTTTTGTTTCCTTTTGTATAAACTTATTACAGCTAATAATTGAATTTTGGGTGTAATTATTTTTAGAAGTGGATGATCATAAAAAATATCTATTCCCGAATTGACTTTTCAAATATGGTTTCGTATCTGGAAAGGTGCTCTCTTAATTACTGTGAGATGAGATTGAGAGCAAACCTTTCAAATTATCTCTGATGGAATGTACTGATTTAATGATCGTTCTCCCATATGGAGCGAAGATTTTGTTTTAATTTAAATTATAAAAAAAAATTAATCGGAATTATATATCATATATGGTCAAAAAATTATGTCCACTAACCAATGCAACACGAATTTTTATGGATTGAGATCACGTTATGATATAATAATTATTCGAAAAGTCGTTGTTAATAGAAATAAAAAATTTCTTAAAATAATAACAAAAATTTTAAAAAAATATGTTACTGTAGATTATTGTTCATCACGAATAAACTTGAAATAAATTATCTACCACAGATAGTTTTAAAGTATTTGTTTAAAAAACTAGCTCATATGTGGGTAAATAAAAAAAATATATTGCTTAATCTAGCATTGATATAAACAAATTTGTTATTTAATTTATTTTTTCATTAGATAAAAAATCAAAATATATTGTTACTTCGTATGGTGATTAATATCCGACCACAGATCAAATCGATCGAACGGTAGAAACATATATCTATTACATGCTAGACATAGTGTGTAATACCTCTGCGATCCTTGCATTTATAAGTAGTCAAAAAATTATGTTCACCAATCAATACAACACGAATTTTTATGGATTGAGATCGCGTTATAATATTATATTTATTCGAAAAGTCGTTGTTCATAGAAATATAAAATTTCTTAAAAAATTAACAATTTTTTTTGCAAATTATGTTACTGTAGATTATTGTTCATCACGAATAAACTTGAAATAAATTCTCTACCGCATATAGTTAATTTAAAGTATTTGTTTAAAAAACTAGTTTAAGATGCCATCATACGTGGATAAATAAAGAAGCAATATAATATTAGATAATAAAAATATATTGCTTAATCTAGCATCGATACAAATAGAATTATTTTTTTAATTTGTTTCTTCATTAGATGAAAAATCAAAATATATTATTACTTCGTATGGCGATTAACATCCGACCACAGATCAAATTGATTGAACGGTAGAAACATTTGTTTACATGCTAGACCTAGCGTGTAATATAGAGCAATCAGGTGAAATTTGGTCTGCATTGAGATTTCAATAGTGAGATCATATTAGACGGTTTAGATCGTTCATTTTGAACTAAATTTAGGAGTTTTGATCGCAACTCACCATAGCAAAACTCTACACACACACACACAAAGGTTCTCATACCATAGAGTCGTTTTTCGAGATCCAAAATTCAAATGATCAATTTGAACTGTTCAAGCTATTCACCATCATATTAAAAATACCCTTTGAGACCAAGTTTTATATTTTTTCAAATTTTTGTGCTATTTATTATGATATTTCTAAAAAACATTATAATTGGAGAATTTCAGACCCTCCAATTTGAACATATAAAAAAATAGCAAAAAATAAAATAAAAATAAAAAAATTTAAAATTTGGTCTTCGATGGTATTTCAATATGGTGATCAATTTGAACAGTTTGAATTGACTGATTGAATTTCGAATCTTAAAAATATGACTCAAAAAAGACATCTATCACGTTGACATCTATGGCATTCTAGATGAGTTGAAGCTCACCAAAGGGTCGGTGAGTTGCGATCAAAATGTCTAAATCTAGTTCAAAATGACCGATCCAAACCGTGCAATATGATCTCCTATTAAAATCTCCATGCAAGACAAAATTTTATATTTTTTTGAAATTTGTAAGTATTTTTTTGAAATTTTAGAAAATCGTTAATCTAATTAGTTCTGCAAAAAGAGCAGTTTTTAAAAATCCGAAAAAATACTTAAAAATTAAAAAATATATAAAATTTGGTTTACATGGAGATGTCAATAAAGAGATCATATTGAACTAGAAATAAGCATTTTGATCGCAATTCACCGATCAAAATCGTCCAATATGATCTCCTATTGAAATCTCCATGCAGACAAAATTTTATATTTTTTCGAAATTTGTAAGTATTTTTTTTGAAATTTGAGAAAATCGTTAATATAATCAGTACTGCAAAAACATCAGTTTTTAAAAATCTGAAAAAAAATACTTAAAAATTTTTAGAAAATATATAAAATTTGGTTTACATGAAGATTTCAATAAAGAGATAATATTGAACGGTTTGGATCGGTTATTTTGAACTAGATTTAGGTGTTTTGATCGCATTTCACCGATGTTGTGATAAGTTGCAACTCACCATAGCAAAATTCTCTCTCTCTCTCTCTCTCTCTATATATATATATATATATAAATATATATATATATATATATATATATATATATATATATATATATATATATATATATAGTAGAGATTACCAGTTATATACAGCAATCAGGTGAAATTTTTTTTTTTATGAAAAAAAGATGCTATTGCAATTTTATGTACATTTTTTTTCTTTTCTTTTTCTTGTACGCATTAATTTCTAAATCTGTTGGAACGGAACCTACCCATTGATAGATTCACAAGATACATTACACGATTATTTTTTTTCAAGAAAGAGGAAGCAAAAAGAAATATGGAAATTCAATAATATTTTGATTTGTGAAATATGCATGATTGCTCGTATCTAGCACTAAATGCGGTGCATCAGATATAAAATTAATAATAGCCAATATTATCTTATAAATATTATGGAAACAACATCTGATATCTTTTTTGAATTGATTACATGATCTAAATTAGTATCCATTGTAGGATCAATTTCCATAACGTGTTCTATCTTCTTAGCTTATAAATTACCCTGAGCGAGAGCATCTACAGCACGCACTGAGATATATAGCTAGCTAGATAGCTAGACTAGATAGACTAGATTTTAAATTAGTTTCTTAAGCTTCATCAATCATCAACCATGCAAATTTTTGTCAAGGTGAACATCGCTGGTCATCGATACACCGAGGAAAAAATACTTATAAAACAACGGGTTGGTGCTAAAGACACAATAGAGGACCTCAAAAAAAATCTTCAGCAGTGGTTTGTTGTCCCCATACATAATATGCGTCTGACATCAGCCGACGGCGAAACCACATACGCCGACGGCAGCAAACTGGTTATAGATTGCGGCATTCAGGAGGGCAAGGAGAATGCGATTACATTAAGCGGGGTACTGGGCTCGGCTGGTGAGTCCAGTTCAAAAAAAAAAAAAAATTTAGTCTAATTAATTAAATTTATAATTATAATTAAAATAGTAAAAATAAGAATGTTAGCTTGGGTTAGTCCTATTGTATCTCATGCTACGACGTTCAATAGTCTTTAATAAATCTTGGCCACTTCTGTTGTTCTTATTATTCCTTGTAATACAATTGTGCTTCGCTCAATATGTGAAGCTTTTTTTAATAGTAATGATAAATGATAAATTTATGATTATTCATTTTGTGCTATTAGTATCAATATTGTTTTTTTTTGTGCTACCTTTTCAGTATTTTTGTTTTCAACTAGCTTTTTTGTGCTACCTTTTAATTCTGATTCGGTCACGCCTAAAAAATTATTGATTTGATAATTTATACACTGAAAAAATAATGCTGAAACTAAAAAAAAAAATGTTTGCCAGACAAATAACTTAAAATACTGAAATGAAAACATAAATGACTTTGGTGCGTTGATTTTATATCGATCACTCCACCAGTCCACCTTGTTACACTTTGTATTCCTTTTGTACGAAAAAGGAATATCAGTATACAACAAATCGCTATTGTATTCTTAAAAGGAAAATTTGGTATCTAAACTAATTCGTGTTTGTTTTCCCTTTAATTTAATTGTATACAATTTATCTGAGTACCATTATCACCTAGATAAATTTTGATTTGATATCTTCTATTATATTTCTTTTTCTATCTATAGCACATTAGCATGTCTTATTTAATATAAAATGTTCTATTTAAAATAGTTAATTTAAATATGTTTGAAAGTAAAATAAAAGAATTATTTTACGGTAGTTTATTCTTCAACACCATAAACTTGAAATAAAACCTCTACCACATATATAAAGTTGTTTACTTGGAGTGAAAATGACACCTGCTCTCAGTGAGGGAGAGGCTTATAATTTAATATTCGAAAAATATTGTTGCATCTCATGTTCTGTATCCTTTGTCAGTCCTTTAAAAATATTTTATATTTATATTTGTCATGCGAGAGCTATTCATATCTACATTCACAAATGCTTATATCTAGCATGCTAGTTGCATGATTTTTTCTTTTGTAAATGACTGCATGCTCAAAATGAAAAATTTATCGAGTAGACAATATAACTTTCGGAGTTTTTTTTTTTTTAAGATAAATTGGAGGTCTAAGTCACCCAACTTATTTTTAAATTAAATGTCTATGAAAGACCCTCCAGCCGGATTTTGAACCTGCGACCTTTCAACTTTCGGAGTTTTTATTCCCACCTATCTAAGGACTAAATAATTATTCTATGTATGAAACTAAAACATCTAAACACTTTTTGAAGCGCAAGTAAGATGGTGCATTTCAATATTTTTATTATATGATTTTCCGTTTTAAATTTTAATTATATAACAAGTACAGATTGGACACTATTATTTTGATCCTTTTTCTGTCTAAATAAATCATGAAACATATAATTAATATAGATTGCGAAATCAGATTATTTATTCCCTCTTCTTTTGTTTTTCCCTCCTAAAAATCATTAATCACATTAAAAAAAAAATACTTGGCATATACATTTTAACGATGCCAAAGCTTACCCCAGTGTAGAGCATGAAGTCCCTAACATGGGCGATGATGGCAACACTAATTGGTTGCTTCAGTGAGGCGCACAGAAGCGCCTCATCCTTGGGTTCCACATCTTCATATCCATCTATCGTCACCAACTTATTCTCAGCCTGCCCGGTTAAGAGTTAACTTCACATTAGTTGAATAATAAGCTTAAAACACACACAATATTATACTTTTAATTAAGCACACACAATAGGATTTTGTTAGAAATCCAATTCTAGGATCTAATTTAGGAATCATAATCACCAAGTAATTTGGGAGATTTTTTTGTGCTCAAAATGAAGTGAAGAACAAGAACAGAGGATTTGATGTGAGCTACAACAAATGTTTATTACCGCAATAAAGAGGCGAGCAAAATTGTTAAGTGATAGATTTTTTTTCGATTTAGGGAAATATTTTATAGCTGATTGAAATTATTAAGAACCGATCTTCAACATCATTTTTCATATCAATATCCAAATATAATAATACTAGATTTTCAACTTCCAATTGCCATTTAGTTGTTGGTAAGGCCAGATTTAATCCAAATTCCTGGTACACGCCATTAAACAAAAGAAATAAACTTGTTATTTACTACGTGCAAATAAAGTCACTCAATTGCATCATTTCTCCTGGACTCCTGGTGTTCTTTTTTTTTTTAAAAAAAATTGCAAGCCTTTAGGCACATTTCTTTCTAGAGCTGTACGGGCCGCAAAGTTAGTAATTTCTAAAGCCCAAACCACTCAGATAGAAATATTGAATAATTCAAACCAAAGTGCACAAATGACAAAGGAATGTAAAAAAAATTATTATTATTATTATTATTTTAATTTATATTTTTTTAGGAATGCAAATAATAATAATAATAATAATAATAATAATAATAAAACTAAACAGATGTAGCAAACAACGTGGATTCATACAAAAAGTAAAAATGAGCAAATAAACTGAACAGAAATAACAATTAAATTGAACAGTTATATCAAATAAATTTAAATAGTTATATCAAATAAATTTAACAGATATAATGTGAGATAAAATGGAGAGAAAAAAAGAAAAAAAAACCAGTGAGAAACCAAAAAAATCAATAGAAAGGGAATAGAGATAGCCGAAAGGAAAAGAGAAAGAAGAAAGAAGAAGGAAGCGAAGGGGGCATGTCTAGGAGTGCGAAGGGAGAGCCTCAAAGCCACTTGTGGGAGTGCGAAGGGAGAGGGAACAACGCTTGGGAGCGGAGGGAAGAAAGGTAACGCGTGGGTGAAGGAGCTGGGCGAGTGTTGCGCACGGATCAGAAGGCGATCACCTAAATTGAAGGGCGGTGATTAATTAGATGGCTTGGATGGCAATTAAGAGGATGATAAATAGTAATTACCCATCGCTAAATGTATCCTAATTAAATGTGCATCAAAACCTCACGTTGGGTGTTTCCTATCCGTTTGGATGCGTTGAGAATAAGGTTGGAAGAAGAAAGAAGGGAAGAAATTTATTAGGAAGGGGTAAATTTATTGGGAAGTGTGTAACTTTTGTGAAGAGTTTGGATGATTAGAAATAAATTTATTGGTAAAAAGTGGTTATTCCTTATTCCTTATTCCTTATTCCGAAAAGAAGCCATCCAAACGGAGCCATCCGTCTGGATGTCTGTTGTGTTGAAGACGAAGTTCATCAATAATGAATTGATGGGAAATAGAAATTTAATTAGGGGAGAGCTGTAGTATTTACTCGTCCATTAAATGTGCATCAAACTTGGTAGTGGGCGTCCATTTATTTTGCTCTAATACTTTAATCTCGCTCAAAGTTTTCAGTCTGTGTTGTTGGAAATATAAACTCAATTATAGTTGCATGGTCAAATGTTTATGATTTCTAGGATATTAATTATGTTTAGGAAGTTGTGTGTTTTTATTGTCTAGAAGACTATGCAATTTAATTAGGTAGTTGAGTATTTAATTATGAAGACTAAATTGGCTATAAAAATAATGTAAGAGTAAGAGAAAAATTCAGAACTTAGAGAACTTAGAATTTAGAGAGAAATCTAATTGTAAGAGTGTTTTATCAATATATGAATGAGAATTTTCAGTTACTAAGTTTCTCTTTATCTCCACTAATATACACATAGTCTCATATTAAGAAGACGATCCTATCAGATTGGTATCAGAGCCGATGGCAAGTACCGGTGTTTCGACGTTTGGGCACATGCCGCTGTCCCGTCTTATGAAGAACAACTACGACAATTGGTGTATCCAAATGCGAGCTCTGCTTGGTGCGCAAGAAGTATGGGAGATAGTCGAAGATGGCTACCAAGAGCATGCCGACACGACGGCGTTGACGGTTGCACAAGCAAGGACATTGAAGGAGAATCGCAAGAAGGACAAGACCGCTCTCTACATCATTTATCAAGCGGTTGATGAGTCGGGTTTTGAGAAGATAGCCGGTGCGACATCTTCACATGAGGCTCGGAACACTCTCGAGAAAGCATACAAAGGCGCTGATCGAGTGAAGCAAGTGCGGTTGCAAACACTTCGAGGCGAGTTTGAGGCCTTGAAAATGAAGGAGACAGAAGGTGTGTCAGAATACATCACAAGAGTACAAACTGTGGTGAACCAACTCAAGAGAAATGGTGAGCCACTTTCTGATGTTCGAGTTGTGGAGAAAATACTTCGTTCATTGACGAACGAGTTTGAAAATGTTGTGTGTGCAATAGAAGAATCAAAAGACTTGAATGAGATGACTATTGATGAGCTTTCGGGCTCGTTGGAAGCACATGAGCAAAGAAAGAAGAAGAAAAAGCAAGAGGTGCTCGAGGAAGCACTTCAAGCGAAGGTGACATTGAAAGAAGAAAGACCGACCAGCAGCGATCAAGGTCGTGGTCGAGGTCGAAGTCGAGGTCGTGGCTGTGGCCGAGGTGGTCGAGGTCGCGGATAGCAAGACAACCGAGACGAGAAGGAGCAGCAAGGCTCATTTGGCAATGGTAGAGGCCGAGGAAGAGGAGGTAATAAGTCTCATATTCAATGTTACAGTTGCAAAAGATATGGTCATTATGCATATGAATGTCATGATAAAAAAGAAGAGAATGAGAAAAGAGTTGAGAAGGTTGGAGATGGTGTGGTGTTGCTTGCTAGTAAAGAAGCAGCTCCTAATCAAGAAACGGTGTGGTATTTGGATACCGGTGCGAGCAATCATATGTGTGGCTATAAGCATATGTTCACCGAGATACAAGAAGTCGTTGATGGCCATGTTTCATTTGGTGATGCATCGAAAGTAAAAGTTGAAGGACAAGGTAAAGTTCTCATTCAGCTGAAAAATGGAAGTGAAACTTTTATCACAAATGTTTATTATGTGCCTGATATGAAGAGTAATATTTTGAGTTTGGGACAATTGTTGGAACTTGGTTATACTGTGGTTATGAAGGACAGAACCTTGTATTTGAGAGATAAAAATGATAGGTTGATAGCTCAAGTTGAAATGACCAAAAACCGCATGTTTAAGCTGAATTTGATGAATGTGCAAGCTAAATGTTTGAAAGCATGTGTGGTTGATAAAGCATGGTTATGGCATTTGCGGTTTGGTCATCTAAATTTTGGTGGTTTAAAAAAGTTGTCAAAGAAAAGTATGGTGAAGGGACTGCCACATATTGAGAATTGTGACAAGTTTTGTGAAGGGTGTGTGCTTGGAAAACATCCAAGGAGTTCATTTCCAAAAGAAGCAAGCTATCGAGCGAAGAAGCCGCTGGAGTTGATACATACGGACATATGTGGTTCGATCACACCAAACTCTTTGGGTAAGCACCGTTACTTCATTACTTTTGTGGATTATTTCTCAAGAAGAACTTGGGTGTATTTTTTGAAAGAAAAGTCAGAGGCATTTGCTGTATTTAAGAAGTTTAAGGTGTTGGTTGAGAAATTGAATGGCAATTATATAAAGGCGGTTAGGTCAGATCGAGGTGGTAAATATATCTCTAAAGAGTTTGAGTATTTCTGCGAGGAGCATGGCATTCGAAGGTTCCTAACAGCACCATATTCACCTCAACAAAATGGCGTGGCTGAAAGAAAGAATCGGACCATTCTCGACATGGTTCGTAGCATGCTGAAAAGTAAGAATATGCCAAAAGAATATTGGGCTGAAGCAGTGCAATGTGCGGTTTACTTGCAAAACCGATGTCCAACAGCAAGCTTGGAGAACATGACTCCACAAGAAGCATGGTGCGGTGTGAAACCAGCAGTATCTCATTTGAAAGTGTTCGGAAGTGTGGCTTATGCGCACATTCCGGATCAGCGAAGGACAAAGCTTGATGACAAGAGCAAGAAGCTGATTTTTATCGGCTATGATGAAAGGTCAAAGGCATACAAACTCATTGACCCAACAACTAATAAGGTACATATTAGTCGTGATGTGCAGGTTAATGAAGAAGCCGTGTGGTGCTGGAATTCTATGGAGGAAAAGTCGCATGATGTTGAGAAAGAGGTGCAGATCATTGCGAGCTCTACTTCGACAAACACAACAATGCAAGCTGATCCAAGTTCGAGTTCGAGCTTAAGTGATGATGATGCGAGAACACCTCGAACCAGAACCTTACAAGACTTATATAAAGCAACTAGCGAGTTGCATTTGGTGTGTCTTTTGGCGGATGCCGAGAACATCACATTTGAAGAAGCTGTTCAAGAGAAAAAATGGCAGCAAGCTATGAATGAAGAGATGAATGCTATTGTGAAGAATGATACTTGGGAACTTGCGACGTTGCCTAAGGATCATAAGCCGATTGGTGTGAAATGGGTCTACAAGAAGAAATTGAATGCTCAAGGTGAGGTTGAAAGATACAAGGCAAGGTTAGTAGCCAAGGGATACAAGCAAAAAGTGGGGATTGATTATGAAGAAGTATTTGCTCCTGTTGCAAGAATGGAGACTATTCGCTTGTTGATTTCATTGGCTGCCCAAAACAAGTGGAATATTTATCAAATGGATGTGAAATCAGCATTCCTCAATGGTGTACTTGAAGAAGAAGTCTACATCGAGCAACCACCAGGTTACATTAAGGAAGGACAAGAAGAAAATGTGCTGAAATTGAAGAAGGCGTTGTACGGGTTGAAGCAAGCTCCACGAGCTTGGAATACCCGCATTGATACATACTTCAAGAAGCACGGGTTTGTGCAATGCCCGTATGAACATGCTTTGTATGTGAAGGTATATCATGATGACATTATGTTTGTTGCTTTATATGTTGATGACATGATATTCATGGGAAATAATGATGATATGATTGAGAAGTTCAAGATGGAAATGTCAAAAGAATTTGAGATGACAGATTTAGGACTAATGTCATACTTTTTGGGGTTGGAAGTAAAGCAAGACAAATCTGGAATTTTTGTCTCGCAAGAGGCATATGCAAAAGATGTGCTAAAGAGGTTCAAAATGAATGATTGCAACCCGGTGTGCACTCCAGTTGAGAATGGCACAAAACTGTCCCGTTATGATGAAGGCAAGGCCGTAGATGAAACTCAATACAAAAGTTTGGTTGGATGCTTGCGCTATCTAATGTGCACAAGGCCAGATATTGCATATGGTGTCGGCTTGGTAAGCCGGTACATGGAAGAGCCAAAGATGTCACATTGGAAAGCCATAAAGCGAATTCTTCGCTATGTGAAAGGTACTTTATCTCATGGCTTATTCTATTCTCATACTGACGAGTTTGATCGTCTTGGATATACGGACAGCGATTGGTGTGGAGACATTGATGATAGAAAGAGCACCGCTGGTTTTGTGTTTTACATGGGAGACACGGCATTTACATGGGTGTTAAAGAAGCAACCAATTGTGACTCTATCAACTTGTGAAGCGGAGTATGTGGCTGCATCTTCATGTGTATGTCACGCGTTATGGTTGAGAAAATTGCTGAAGGAGATGAATTTTGCTCGAGACAAACCAACCGAGATTCGAGTCGACAACAAATCAGCAATTGAGCTAGCAAAGAACCCGGTGCATCATGAAAGAAGCAAGCATATTGATGTTCGCTTTCACTTCATACGCGAGCACGTAAAAGATAGCGATGTTGAGCTGACTCACGTGGCGAGTCGTGATCAAGTAGCGGATATTTTCACTAAGCCGCTTGGAGCAAAATTATTCAACCGATTCAAGAAGCTACTCGGGATGAGTGCTGGAGCATAATTGAGTTTAAGGAAGGATGTTGGAAATATAAACTCAATTATAGTTGCATGGTCAAATGTTTATGGTTTCTAGGATATTAATTATGTTTAGGAAGTTGTGTGTTTTTATAGTCTAGAAGACTATGCAATTTAATTAGGTAGTTGAGTATTTAATTATGAAGACTAAATTGGCTATAAAAACAATGTAAGAGTAAGAGAAAAATTCAGAACTTAGAGAACTTAGAATTTAGAGAGAAATCTAATTGTATCTCCACTAATATACACATAGTCTCATATTAAGAAGACGATCCTATCATGTGTGTCTCATTTGAGAAGTGTTACTATTAGCCACTAGATCAATTGTGAAACGGTTGTTTTCTACGCTTTTGATTTTTTTTACTTTCAATATTGTCCTAATAAGCAATTCTTAAATTTGTAATTTTTGAAGAGAGAATAACCGCAGATACAATCATAATCAGAAAGAATTACAAAAAAATCATAATGCATTCTGTTAAATCACAGATTCATAAGTGAACTTTAAAAGCCATTGAAATGTAACAATCAAATTAACTAAATAATAATCAATAATTTAGAAATAAAAATAAAAACTAAAGTATAGATCCCCAAAAGCTGGATGTGGGCGTGAAAGGCGCATGATTTTTTATAGGGTAATAGGCGCATGCATACATACCACACTAACCATATGTATATATATGTATATATATATATGTATATATATATATATATATATATATATATATATATATATATATATATATATATATATATAAAGGAGTATTTCTGGCCCTTTAATTTGAAAATAGCATAATATATAGTAAAAAAATTCGAAAAAATGTAAAATTTGGTTTTGAAGGATATTTTTACATGGAGAACAACTTGAACGGTTTGGATCGACTATTTGAATTTTAGATTTTCAGAAACGACTCTAGCATACGAGTTTGATCCGTATGCTGGAGTATACTTTAGCCAATCTCGAGAGAGAGATTGGCTAAAGTATACTCCAGCATATAGATAGCCCGTATGCTGGAGTCGTTTCTCATAATCTAAAGTGCATACAGTCGATCCGAAGCTTTTAAATTGTTCTCCATATTGAAATCTCCTAGGAAACTAAAATTTATATTTTTTCGAATTTTTTTACTATATATTATGCTATTTTAAAAAAACATTGTAAAGGAGTTGTAAAGGAGTATTTCTGGCCCTTCAATTTGAAAATAGCATAATATATAGCAAAAAAATTCAAAAAAATGTAAAATTTGGTTTTGAAGGATATTTTTACATGGAGAACAACTTGAACGGTTTGGATCGACTGTTTGAATTTTAGATTTTCAGAAACGATTCTAGCATACGAGTTTGATCCGTATGCTGGAGTATACTTTAGCCAATCTCGAGAGAGAGATTGGCTAAAGTATACTCCAGCATATAGATAGCCCGTATGCTGGAGTCGTTTCTCACAATCTAAAGTGCATACAGTCGATCCGAAACTTTTAAATTGTTCTCCATATTGAAATCTCCTACGAAACTAAAATTTATATTTTTTCGAATTTTTTTACTATATATTATGCTATTTTAAAAAAACATTGTAAAGGAGTTGTAAATGAGTATTTCTGGCCCTTCAATTTGAAAATAGCATAATATATAGCAAAAAAATTCGAAAAAATGTAAAATTTGGTTTTGAAGGATATTTTTACATGGAGAACAACTTGAACGGTTTGGATCGACTGTTTGAATTTTAGATTTTCAGAAACGACTCTAGCATACGAGTTTAATCCGTATGCTGGAGTATACTTTAGCCAATCTCTATATATATATATATATATGCGCGCGCGCGCGCGCGCTTGGACACCCCATTGTGTGCTCCAGGAGTTCTTCACGTTCCAATAGTCCGTCCCATTTTCAGAACCGTAGCAGAACTACATGGTCTGCATCATCTGGATTGCTCGAACAATTTTCATTGTAGATTCCCTAGTGTTGGCCAATTGAATGTTCTGATAAGTTTCAGTTTTAATGTACCAAATTTTCTAACAATTACCAATAAGCTAATAAAAAATCAAGAAATTGGATAAATAGCAACCCCATTAACTTATCCTGAAGATTAGAGATGCAATCTAAAGATGCTGATAATAAAACTTACCCTGAATAAAATGCAAAATCATCACCACCAGTGGTAATGTCAACGGTAATTGGTTGGCTCTGAACAGCACAGAGAAGCGCCTCATCATTTGGTGGCACAACACGGTACCCATCTATTGTCACCGCTTTGTTATTCGACTGTCATTTAATTGTGCATTAATTAGCCACACACAGAGAGTCTTGTATGAACAGTTTAAGGCAGCAGTTTACAGAATTGAAAGTTTCAAATACAAACGAGAAATACAACATCAGAGAAATGAAGGTACAATTTATTGAAAATGGATTATATTGGTATAACTTTGTGGTGTTGCATCTACCGACCTTTGCGGTATAGGGATAAGCCAACTCAGTACTGATGCCTCCATCTTGGATGATCCAATCAAACGCAAAATCCACATATCCTCCAGGCCAACCTGAGTTGTTCTTCGAACAGTCTAATAGTCTATTATCTCTTGTTCAGAGAGGCTGATCAGCTTTCCAGTTCGTATCGCATTGATTCCTTCAATGGCTCTAGTTGAAGGGAATGCATAACAGCTTCCTATTGCACAAGTTCAAGTGCAAGTGCTTATACTACTGTAAACTATACTGCATTTGTATATACTGTCTTACTCGAGATTATACAAATTTAGCAAATGCCAGAAATCCCTATATACACATCAACATAGTTCGTTTTTGATGTTCCAGCCAAGAAAAAAAATAAATTCACAAGAACTCATAGCGTTGCATACCCTGACATAGTAACATGTCGTTTCTCTTCTGTATTATAGCAGAAAAATATTAACACGTGATGAAATTTTTGCTTTCTTTTCCACTCTCGGCCCTTCATTACTTGCAAAATTCCTAGTTACTGGTTTATAGAATACTGATCCTATCCTAATAAAATTTCGATGCAAGCAGGATAAAAGTAACAAATAGGAAAATACGCAATTTGAAAATGTAGAGTGGGTTTTACTTTTACAGGAACTGGGGAAAACCATGGGAAAGTCGGAAAGAGTATCGAATCCATCCGAATTATTGTCCCGTGAATCTACTGCTGTAACTTTCTCATAGATTTATATGCGGGACCCACGCATAAGAAAAGTGATCTGACCTTCCGAATTAATTAAAAAATTGTACTTATGACAGTTGGAGGTTCATTAATGACCCTTCCCATCCCATGCCAGTGTATAAAAATTGTGTACTAATCTTAAGTTCTTCACTGTTGTAACTTGTAAGTTGAGAAAATGCTGTCAATTAAGTCTTGTAAATAGAAAACCATATGTAGAAATTACTCTGGCGGTTGATGCCTTTGCTAGTTAGTCTGATTGTATGGAAATAATAAACCGACCCACAATTACACATTAAATGAAATATCAAATCAGAGTTGGGTTAATTACTTTCGCTACATAGAACATCTTTTAACTTTTATTTTATTTTATTTATTTTTCTTTTTTGAATGGAAGATCTTTGAAATTGACTGTCGTTTTTATCCGAAAGCACCCACTTTTTGGATTTGTACCGTCGCTCCTCAAAAGGATTGAAAAAGTTCATCCCTTATTGTCCCAATCTGTACCGTCTGTTTGTCTCCACCATTTTTGCATTTCTTTTCCGTTTGTTTTCAGGGATTTTCTTGGGTATTAACTGTAAAAAATTTATGTTTGTATTATTTTATTGTTAAATATATTATAAAAAAGAATATGGTGATTTAAGGTGGTAAAAGAGAAGAAATTAGTTTTGGGAGGTAAATTCATAATTTTCTTAGTTTTAGGTGGCACGAAGAATTTTTTTCTATAATAAAAAAGGTCGCAATGATCGATAGTAACTGTCATCTGCAGTTTTGCAATCGTTTGAACGATGTACACATGTAACACATCAGAGGTTTAATGTGACCTCGGCCTTCCAAAAGTTTCAATTATGTAGATGTCTCATGTCGGAGTCGTATCCTCTGCAAAGGATAAAAACACTGCTCTGCAGACTGCAGGAGGATCAATAATCGTTGGATTAAAAATAACGGTGGGATTTTAATTACGGAAAAATGGGATAACATTATATGCCCGACTTCGGACAGTTATTTTTCTTTGTTAGCGAAGCTATTTTTTCGGGTCCATGTCAGACCGCCGAAAGCAGCAAGCTTAGGCTCGTTAGCACCGTATGAGAAAGGAGAGCTCGATTTTGATGTTACTTTTAGGCGCATTTAATTTGCTTGGTTTGGTGGGGGGTACTGCTATCTGGTACGGTCATGTCTGGAGATAGGTTTCGATTTATCTTGCATTTGTTTGATTTCGTGGAGACACCGAGAGCTTTTTTAATTATGTGTCACATTTCGATACATAGAATGGTTTAACTTAGTTATCATGTAAATATGAGAAACTCACATCAGAATCATTTTGCAAAGCACTTTTTCTGTTAACAAAACAAATTCACAATTACATCTAAAATAAACTCAGACTTCCACTCTGACCACATCCCTGAACTAGCTAAGATAACTAGTACTGTTGTACCAGTTGGTACCGCCTGTAACATTCTGTACTATCTGAAGAACAATTTCAGTTTTCAACCTTGTGTATTACAATAAAGCATTATCCATAGCCACGCAAAATACCAAATTAATACCAAAACACAGAACTATAATTGCAAACAAGGTCATTTGTTGACTCACACAGAATTCATGCACAGACTTTCCACTTAATGAACTATAATTGCAAACAAGGTCGTTTAGTAACCTGATCCAAGGCTTGACATTGCCTCGTACCAATTCAATCCTGTACTGGTGCTGGACCTTTTTTTATAACAAACATTGTAGACTTGACAGGATATATAAGAGCCGGAGCCCTCATTTAGAATTTAGATACACAAAAGGATTATTTGTGAATTTTACACGTCAAATTTCGTCTCTTTCTTAACTGTCCTTAATTTTTCATGGAATTTGGTTAGTTTCTTTCCTGTGTTTGGCACCATCCGTGAACTAGAAGTTCGCGAACTAGGCTAGTTCGCAAGAACCAACAACCCATGAACTAGATTGTTCGCGAACTTCTTGGCTAGTTCTTAATCCCCCGATTTTCAAGAACTAGGAGATGTTTGTGGGCCCGTTCATGGGCCGTTGTTCGTCCCTAGTTCGTCTGCTGTTCGTGAGTGAGCCAAACACATTAAGTTCAAACTTTTAACAACATAATTAATTGCTCCCATAATAATTGAAGTAACAATATTTGTACTGCAAATTAGTATCTGCACTTGCATTTATCTTTAATTGATAGCATGAGTAAAAAGGGATTCCATAATCTGAGCATTACAAACATGCAACACTGCAAAAGGAATAATAAATAAGATAAAAACAGTTCAGGTTACATGGTTGAAGCAATACTTACAAATGTTTTGGACTAAGATCGAAGTTAAGTTGTGAGTGAAAGGCGCTTCTGCATCAGGTGTATGACCTCAAGAATGATGTTAGAATATTAAAATCTGGACTCAGTAAAAGAAAAAAAAAAACATGTGAATACAATAATTGCAAGGACTGAAATGAGATCTGCACAAAGAGTGGAAGGGAATTGGTAGTAGATGTGAAGCATGGTTGATCAAGGACGATTGGACGAACCATGATGTTATAGGGACTAAAAAGTATAATAATAAATAAAAAAAAATGAGGCTGAACCTTGTATGAAGAAAAGTGAATGGTCATAATGGTCATTTGTCAGGGACTAAAAAGAAAATATTGCAAATTATGAACTGTGTTTAATTGATGATCATGGGAGCCAATCTGCATAATTACTGTGAGATATCTCAAAGAAGAAAGGAAAAGAGAGAGAGAAGTTGATTAGGCGAAGACGAGAGTTGATGCTTCACTGACAATAGTCAATCCTCATGAGCAACTCAGGTCCATCACTAGTGGAAAATGTCAGAGTCTATATAATTAAAACACTCCAAAAAAGGGGACTAACACATTACACATACATATAAAAATGTGATTAAGTGATACAAACAGTTAACATGAATAGATCAACTGAGAAGTAATGATCCTCAAAATTCAGTTAAGTAAATTTGCAATATTGTTAGACATTAAATGAGCAATGTAAAAGAAACTATAGTTATCTGGAATGGTAAGATTGGCACTGTTGCAACGTTGACAAGTCAAAGGGCTCGTATGAACATGAACTCTTGAAGAAGGAACGAAAGGAAGAAAAATTGACTGTTTGACTAACGTAAATCTCAACACAAATTGATGGATGGATCTTAATTCCAATTGATCGAATCCAAAGGAATCGGATCTTGTGACTTGTGAGCTTGTCGCATGTCCAGCAAGCCTCTGACAGTAGGGCCCCCAAGTCAACAACAAATTCGGCTCGAACCCACCCGTGACCCGTCCCACTCCCACAGACCCCGAGTGACTGTATAGTCAGTACTCAGTACTCAGTAGTGTATACTGTATACCAAACGATGCAATCCTGTCCTCAACAGCGACCTTCTGTGATCCTCTGTGGCGCCTGGCGTGTAGAGGGTCCCTGACAAATGAGTTGAGCGACCAAGCCGTGACGTGTGCAGTCCCATGATGATGCTAACGTGGACCAATCAGAAATTTCTAAAAATAGAAAAAAATTATGAAGAATAATTTTGTCTGATACATTATAATCAAAAACTCAATTTAAGAGATACTTTTGTTTAAAGTCCATAAAATTTCTAAAATGCAATAAATTAATAAACAGAGTTGCACCTTTCCAAATGAATGGAACCAAATTATTGTGTGTGTTTCTTACTCTTGATGAATCCAATTTGACTGACTTTTCTTTTTTCAGCTCACGAAGAACAAAAACTATTAGGAAGTTTGTGAGCTGCTTATGTTGAACACATAATAATTATATATCAGGTATATGAATTAAATAACACTAAAATTATATGTTGCTTTATGTCTCGCGTTTTTTTTCATTTTAATTGCTGACTAAAAGATGTTGTAAATTTAAGTCGATCGGTAAATAAGAAATTACTTGGAGCCGTCTAATTACCTAATCCTTTACGTTATTTTTTTGTTTATGTTTCTTCACAAGTGAGATGCATTATTAAAACTAAGATTGGCATATATAGAGAGAGATATAAATGGAAGAAAGAGATTGTTGAAATGAAATGTATTTTATCTATCTTGTTTCAGTTACAGTGAGATCTCTATTTATAGACCCAGAGCTAAGCTCTTCAGTAAGACAGTAACAGACTGAAAACTAACGACATTAATTATTTCACTACTGGGCTACTGGCCTAGAAAGAAAAGGACTCAGTTTGTGGTTTCTTGATCTTGCGTGAAACAATCTGCAAATTCATAAAGTTTTATATATTCTTGATCTTGCGTGAAACAATCTGCAAATTCATAAAGTTTTATATATATATATATATACACGCGGATATCTTATGGTCCCTTCCTCTATTTTCCTGTAGCTCATGTGTCAATATCGTATGACTTTTTGTTTATTACAAGAGAACAGCATGTTTACCCCAGCTATTTCTTTTTTGGGGGCCTAATTAAGCATCCAGTCACCTTTTAAATTTCTTGCAATACTGTTAAAGAACTTTAGGAGATGCCAACTAACAAAAGCTCAAATCTTAGGTAGTCATTTAAGATTTGTTCCCTCTTTCACATGCGATGTTGCTCCTGGGCAAATCAGCAGTTCAAACTCAACAGCTCAAATCTTCAACTTTCAGAGGGAAATTGCTATTTGACCTGAAACCTCCTCTACTTTAATAAGGCAATTTAACATATTTAATCCTTAATCGGAAATTGCAAGCATTTAAAGCATCTTAAAACCTAAAATATAAACAGACCCAAAGTTTTGCATGTCAGAGTAAAAAGCTAGCAAATCATGCTCTGTAGTTACGCTAGGTAAACTATCTCTTGTTGGTTAATGCTGAACATATCTTTTAGTCGGAAGTGATATCAAACAGGGCCTGCCAATTATAAGGAAAAATAATCAGATGAAGTCGAGCACCATTACATAAATACCAATAGAAGGTGTTAAGTGTGAAAACTGAGAAGAAAAGAAAGTAAAAAAAAAAAAGGGGGCAATGATCCTAGAATGAAACCTATATAGTTGAAAAAGATCAGTGCTAAGCAGCATTCCTGGCACCTTTCTTCTCCTGCAATCATAAACAACATCCAATTTATTTAAATATGAGACATACGTTTTCCACCAATAACAAATTAATCTTGTAATGTGCAGGCAGCTTATAGTTTTCCAGAATGAATTATGGAGAAAAGATGGTGGATCTCAGAAAAACAAAATAGGTTTAAACAGTTGAAAAAAGAGAACAAATTTCCCAGGCTTGTACACCAGATAATTTTCACAAGATTGATAGATTCCTTATTTGAAACCAATCTGTTCCTCTTCATTAGAAGCAAAATTCTCACTACAACTTTCCATAGCAAACCCACAGTTGTTACTGGTGACTTGTAATGAGGGAAAACTAGCTCATGTTTCCTAGCAATACCACACTTCCAAGTCCTTGGTTACATTGTTCTCATGATGACAGCATCAAGTTTGTGTAAGGGACAAGTAGGAAATGAAGATGATTTTTGGGAGCAAAGGCAAAATTTTATCAACAAACTGACCATCATATCAGTATTCTAGGTTTAGGGTCTTTATTTGGCTTATTCAGAATTCTCTTTGTGTAGACCATCATCCTCCAAACAGAGCCTTCACATTGTATATTAAATGAGCAGTTTTGCAGATTAACACAAAGCTTCTTAACGTTTGGTATACCACAATTGACAAACATAAAAAAAAAGAACATTAAATGACCAGAACGAGAAAATTGTTGACATGCTTCTTTTATTATCAATGAACCCAAGCTAAACCAAACAGTTGTTGCCAGAAAGTACAGAAGAAGGCCTAGAAAAATATTAAATGACTAGAAACTAGAAAGTACTACAGGAGTACCTCAGTTCCAGAATCACCGGTTGATACTGCAACCTCAGAAGGGGACCGGACACCTGTACCGGGTATCTTTACTGAATCCCACCCAAGAACACGACAAACCGCCCTTGCAAGAGCCCGGTGGGCCCCGCTTGAACCCACCTTTGATACAGAGTTGGCATGCTGAACCAGTGCAAGCCCACTCTTGTACCGCATCCCCTTCCCCTTAAAGTCCTCCCTCACTTGACAGATAAAGCAGTAAAAGTCCCCCTTGTCAGAGTTGGTTTTGTAATACTCCCTCAGTTTATGATCTTTCTCAAAGAGGCCATCAAAAAACTCATCCATGTCAGGCTTAGCTTCGGACTCTGAATCAGAGGACTCAAACTCATACACTGGTTCAGATACAAGTTCATCATCAGAGAGAGATCCAAACTCTTCTTTAATGGTTGAGAAGAATTTCTTTGTGGCCTTGATGGCGTGAGACTGCATGTTGGCGGCATTGGCAAGAGTTTCATACTGAGGAGAGACGGGGGGTGGCGGCGGAACCATTGCCAGTGTGGCTGCCCATGTGGAAGGTGGTTTGAGGTCTGGGAAGGGAGTGGGGCACAGGGGCCACTCGTCAGTATCCCTTTCCCATTTCTGCTGGCTATCTGGGGTGGCATCAGTATCTTTCTCATCCTGCATAAAATTAGTAGTATGATGATTCCCATAAAAAATAATTGGAATTTCAACAAACCAATAAGGTCGTAGAATTTCTAGTCAAAGAAAACCTTTGATTGCAATGCAAGCAAGGTGTTTGAGAAAATGCCACAGTGAATTTCCTTTGTTTGTTTAGCAAGATCAAGATCCAGAACAACAGCCCCTTGTGGAGGAGGAGAAAGGAGAAGGTACCTTGAGGTGGTTGAAGAGTGCCATAGAAGACTCCATCCGAGAAAAAGAGACACGACGATCGGAGAGAGAGAGAGAGAGCAAAGTATTGGGCGGCAAAGCTGAAAGTAAGTTCTGATCTGTCTAGGCAAAGGTCGATATCTGTTTTTTTTTTTATTATTTTTTTTCGGCGGAGGGATGCGGTGGAGTGAGCAGAAAAGAGGAGAGGAGAGGATGAGAAGGGGAGAGATAGGATGAATTCACATCCTGCTGGCCGCACTTTTTATCTCAACCGTCTGATCTAATCTGAATGGCCCCTAAAAAATACCGGATTGATAGGCTCGAAAAAACTGAACCGTCCAGATCAGATCTGACGGCTCGTATGGAAAGTGCGGCTGTGCCGCGCGGCAGAGGATACGGATCCGAGATAGGATGCGGTGTTGTGTTAGGTTTAGAAGGTGTTGGATTATATGTGACGTTATTTTGTGTGGTCATCTGTGTTTCAGCCTACAACGAGAGAAAAAGTTTCACTCTCTCTCTCTCTCTGTTCCTGAAATTCAGAATGGTCTCGAGGGTTTTTCAATGTTCAAAGCATAGGTTACCGATCGCAATAAACGAACAAGAAAATTATAGAAGAATACCAGGAGGAGACCAGCGAGCTTCTGCTCCAGTTCCTCTCCGCCGGTGATGTTACCCGCTATGATTTGCGAAAGAGAAAGTAAAGTGGTTAAGTGGGCTAAAGACAAAAAGCAGTAGAGACTATTGCTATTGGGGTGGGGAGAGAGAGAGTTTGAAAGGGTTTAGGAAACAAAGAGGGGGTAAAATTAGAAGTGTCACCTTGATTAAACCTGAGCCGTGTGATCGCTGACCTGAATCCGGACTTTTCTTTTTTTTTTGATGAAAGAACTCGGACGAAGAATAGCATGCCTTTGTCGCCGATATTTCAAAACAGGCTATCTGATCATCTAGGGCCGTAGCCGTGCATCCATTGCCACATATTTTACAGTAATACCACGTCAGTGACCCGCCATAGGCCTTCTTTATTTTTTCCCGATACATGGAACTCGTCACTTAGTACTGGCCTACTCAGTGCTGGTCTGCTTCAATGTCTAGATGTTTTCGTACACAGAAAACACAAAATTTGGGGGGGGGGGGGAACAGAAAAAGAAAGGATATTCACATTTTAATTTTTTTAGGCGCTGTTCCATTCACTATAAATTTGTTGAAAAATGAGATTAAATTCCTCTCCACATTTTTTTTCATTATGCAAAAGATGTCAAGTTCATGAGATTTTGAGTCTAACAGCTTTGTGCACTGACTCACTTAATACCTCTGTATCTCTTTTAAAGGATTGATGATTGTTATTTTATTTTTCTAAGTTAATAACGCATGCTGATATTACCTGTATTTATTTTGTAAATTATATACATTTTTAGACTAGTCTTCGATGGGATTTTACTTAAAAACATGTTATAGGTGTTAATACATTAGTCATGTAAAAGTCAATTGGTCAATCAGGCAGTAGTCGAAGTTATCAGGACACATAATTAATTTTAAATTATAATTATCAGTTAAATTATTATGTTTAAAGTTTAAATGATCAGATTCTAAAATCTAACATAGTTATATCAAAATTATCATGCATCCACGTGATTCGTTCATTCATTTTCATATCCGTTCACGTCCATGAGATTCCAAAAATTATATTGTAGAATTCCATCTATGATATGACGCCAAATATGATAAAATCAAATACAATGCCCGAGCTTATTTTGGACTAGACTCCTTTTTAGATCGTGACCGCTGAGAATGTCCTCTTCTCAATTTTGGGAAAAGAAAATGGTGAAGTTATTGAACCCAGTTTGTTTTTTTTCCTTTTGATTTTCAATGAAGAATATAGTAAATTCATTTAATCTTGAAACATCTGTTTGTAAAATATGTGTCTATTCGGGACAAGAAAAATTAAATAAATACAATTTTTTTATAATTTATGTACATTATGTCTGTTTCGTTTGCTAACTAACAAGGATCAGGTCTGGTCAGTTTCATAATTATGACGTGGCACATATTTTTTACCTCAGCTATTTCAGGATAATTCGAGTAGAAAAAGTTACACACACTAGTCCATTTTGTACTACCAATAATTGTTAGAGGTGTATAAGATGAGCAGTAAATTAGATCCTCTAAATCATCATTATAGAGTCCATGATAAATTGATTGCCTATCCAAGAAAGTATAGCAGCTGACAGAGTATATCCGTATGTATATAATTTTCATATCAAAAGTTGTTAAAAGAATCATTAGTTTTTGTAGACCACTTTACATGCCAAGTCCATTTTTTCAAGTTCAATCAGATTTGACACAAGATCTATATCAATGATAAATACTATCGATAAGTTTTGCTTAATAACTATTTGATCGGTTGTCGCGGTTATCAATATAATGAATGCCACCTATTTGATAAGTACTATATATACAATTTTACTATTTTGTATTTAGATTAATTGCAAATTTAAATAAGTTTATTGTCAATAATTTTTTTCCACTAAAAATTTAGAGAATTATGATCCTTTCGAAAAAGAGAGAGAGAGAGGAAAAAAAAACGCAGATATCATTATATTATTATTATATACAAGATATAGAATACAAAATTTCTTCTACTGTTGTTAATCAATCTACCCTGTAAATTTACAATGTAAACTGGTTGTCAACTAAAATAGCCGCTCAAATTCAAGCAAGCGGAATAGGCAACAATTAAAAAATAAAATGCACATTAAAATGCAGGTACCCCAAAAGCTGGATACACGAGAGGATGAAGCATGGTTATTTATGTAGACGAAATGACCATGTTTTTTTGTTGGGTACGAGGCCATCGCAAGTATTGCACACTTACCAAATGGCAAGGATTTATCCCTTTTCATGTACATATATCCTTGGTCTCCCCACTTTGTACTCCACGAGTTCTTCAAGATCCAGTAGTCTGTGCCATTTTCAGATCCATATCCAACAAGCAGAACTGCATGGGTGATATCGATTGGATCATTTGAGCAATTTCCATCATAAATTCCCTAGTGCATTATCACCAATTGTTTTCATCAGTATTAGTAAAACCAAAATTTCATTGATTCACATAAGAATTCAAAAGAAAGCAAATAATAGTACGTACTTAAAACAAACAAAAAAAAAACAGCTATAACATAATGGATTGGGACTTTGGAAGTCATCGACTGTATTAAACATGATCATTTTCAAAATCAAATGAAGATGGAGGCTTGATTCTATTTCTGTCTAAATAAATCATGAAACAGATAATTAATATATATAGATTGCGAAATCAGATTATTTAAATTTATTCCCTCTTCTTTTGTTTTTCCCTCCTAAAATTCATTAATCACATTAAAAAAAAAAACTTGGCATATACATTTTAACGATGCCAAAGCTTACCCCAGTGTAGAGCATGAAGTCCCTAACATGGGCGCTGATGGCAACACTAATTGGTTGCTTCAGTAAGGCGCACAGAAGCGCCTCATCCTTGGGTTCCACATCTTCATATCCATCTATCGTCACCAACTTATTCTCAACCTGCCCAGTTAAGAGTGAACTTCACATTAGCTGAATAATAAGCTTAAAACACACACAATATTATACTTTTAATTAAAAAAATGAATTAACTCATTCAATTTGAAGATATTTTGTAGGATTTGTTAGAAATCCAGTTACAGCAGTATAATTCTAGGATCTATTTAATGAAGTGAAGAACAAGAACAGAGGATTTGCTGCGAGCTACAACATATGTTTATTACCGCAACAAAGATGCGAGCAAAATTGTTAAGAATAGATTTTGTTTCGATTTAGGAATTGTATAGCTAATTGAAATTATTAAGAACCGATCTTCAACATCATTTTTCATATCAATATCCAAATATAATAATACTAGATTTTCTACTTCCAATTGCCATTTAGTTGTTCGTAAGGTCAGATTCAATGCAAATTCCTGGTACACCATTAAACAAAAGAAATAAACTTGTTATTTACTACGTGCAAATAAAGTCACTCAATTGCATCAGTTCTCCAGGTGCTCTTTTTTTTTAAAAAAAAAAATTGCTCGCCCTTTGGCACGTTTTTTCTAGAGTTAATAATTTCTAAAGCCCAAACCACTCAGATAGAAATATAGAATAATTCAAACCAAAATGCACAAAGGAATGCAAAAAAAAAAAATTATTATTGACATAAGTTATTATTATTATTATTATTATTTTATTTTTTTAGGAATGCAAATAATAATAATAATAATATCTTATGTCAATAATAAGATAAAAAAAAACAAGCTAGATAGTTTTCTTTGTATTTAAAATTCTTTTTGGGTATCTGTGGAATTAATTAATTAATTAATTAATTAGTTACTTGTTGGTTGTTGCATGAGCCTTTTGTCGCCGTATAGGGATAACCTGACTCGGTATTGATCCCTCCATTGTTGGCGACCCAATCAAACGCATCCGACATGTAGCCTCCTTGACACCCACTACTCATTGTCACACAATCTACGAGCTCTTGTTCGGACAGGCTAACAAGTTGTTTACTTTTTATTGCATTAATAGCCTCGATGGCTCCTGTTGAAGAGAATGACCAACAGCTCCCTGGATTTATTTATTTTGAAAAAAAAAATTATCAGTTGTTATTAGTGGATGATGGGAATTGTTTCCAAGTGCTAATTATCTATATATATTTTTACAGTCAGATGTGATCTATTTACAAACTAGCTAGCTAATTGTGATCTTTTGTTAAATTAACCTCAAACTTAACCGGTTTGAACAAATTAATTTGACATTTTTTAAATTTTAGTTAAGTAAATATGAGATTTACTACACGTTTTGTACGGGCATATATTTATGTGTATAATATTTTTATTCTGAAAATTTTGAATAATAGTAAAAATTTGGAAAGAACATACATAAAAATTCTGTAAAAAATTCCTTACCGCAATGACCTTGATTTTTTACTGGCGTTATCACACCTTGCGTCCTCCAATCTAAAAATTGTGGCGCGTTGCATCCTTCGTTTCTTCTCTCTCTCCTTCTTTCCATATGAATATTACTCATTAAATACTTGTCCTTGAATTCTTCATAACTTAAATCGGCAAAATTATTTAACTCCACAACATGACTTCCGTTCTCTCTGTCGGCATTCCATTTGTGCACAAACTCAAAATTCTTGACGAAGTTCTCGAATCTACGGGTTTTATCTTCTGGCTTTGCATAAGTCTTTTCATGCTCTTGCATCCATTGTTCGAAAAGTTGACTTAATTCTAGCTTCTCTGTATTATCAGAATAAGAGTTGTATCCTGCAACAGACAAGTGATCGGTACGGATTGAAGTTGCAAATGCAACAATGGACGTAAAAAAAATGAGAACTATTGCTTGAATTTGGGTGTTTTTGAAAGACATTTTGTTGTATGAGCAAGGTCAATTACAGATGCTGGTTATGATATATATATAATATAGTTCATAAGACATTGCTACTTACAGTAGAAAATAGTAGGAAGCTGTACCTCAATTAGAAAGGCAACCTAAGTTTAACATAGTGTACTTTAGAAGTTTTTGTTTTAATTTTAATGGTTAATTTCGGCTAGTTGACAAAACAGCATATGTAGCTTGATGATTTTGACACGTTACTTTAAAGACAAAACTAAATACAGAGTAAAATTATCATGCACACGATATTTAAATATACTTATATCCGGAAACCTTGTCGTTGGCGAGTCAATAAAAAGTGCAACAAAAAAATATATATCTCCATTACATTGTATTTAAGTAAGAACGAAACCAGAATCAGCCTATCATCAATTATACTACAGAAAAAAAAGAAAAAGAAAATAGATCACTTTAAATAGAACGAGAAATATTTTATGCCATCTCGCAACATTAAAGGTACTACTTAGGTATATTCACAACATAATTCAGCTGCGTTATTCCTACATACCCTTTAACACGGATACATTTTTAAGTTGAAGTGAAAACCAAAGTTAGTCGCACCCGACAAATAAACAACTAAAATTGAGAGTGTCGGCTCCACAGTTAAATAACTAAATGAAATAGTTGATCCAAAAAAAGGACCTTCCTCATTTAAATAATCCTAAATTACGAGCATTAACTAGCAGCTGATCATTTGTATATTATTATTTTATAACAACAAAATCATTTGGTCATTTGGCGTACATTTAGCGTCGTAGTACAAAAATAGATATCCCAAACAAAGAAGGGAAGAGCCAGAGCCCAAGAGGGTAGGAGTGGGTCTGAAGTTCTTGGGCCCAAAATGTTCAGCCCATAAAGAATTGAAACTTTTGGAAGGCCGAGGTCACATTAAACCTCTGATGTGTACATCGTTAAATGTATCCTAATTGAATGGGGAATTAAGTAATCAACTATTTGTGCAATCAAGCAATCAGAGCGCTATCGCTCTCACCCTCACCCTCACTCTCACCTTCACCCTCACCTTCATACTACGCGAATATATTCTATTCCCTACGCACCGTCTCAGATCCAGCCTTCCGATTCAAATCTCCACCTCCTTCGTTCCCCTCTCCTCATGTCCGTCTCGCCTCCGCCTCCGCCTCACTTCCGCCTCTCCTCTCCTCCGCCTCCGCCAATCCTCCACCTCAACCTCTCCTCCGCCTCGCATCTACCTTCGCCTCTCCTCTCCTCCGCCTCCGCCAATCCTCCGCCTCGCCTCACCTCTCTTCCGCCTCAGCCTCTCCTCTGCCTCGCATCTGCCTCCGCCTCTCCTCTCCTCCGCCTCACCTCCACCTCCGCCTCCCCTCACTGGTCCCTCTCCTATACCAATGTTGAGGAAGAAAGAAGTAGAAATTGAGAAGGATTAGAAGAGAAAAAAGGTTTAGATCTAGTTCTGTTACAACTTGGAAGTAACTAAATTACTATAAGGGATGATATTAATCAGTATAGTAGAGTATCTAATATGTATAAGGGAGTAAATAATATTCATACCTAATTCTGCTGTCTTTTGGGAGTAACTAAATACTATAAGGGAGGAAATTGATAAGTATAACAGAGTAAATAATATATACAATGGAGTAAATAATATTCATATCTAATTTTTCTATTGTTTGGGAGTAACTAAATAGCTATAAGAGAGTAAATAACTAGTATAAAAGGAGTATCTAATATGTATGAGAGAGTAAATAACATTTAGAACTGATTCTACTGTTGTTTGGGAGTAACTAAATAAATATAAGGGAGTAAATATGTAGTAATAAGGAAGTTTTTAATACAAGTAAGGGAGTAAATAATATTCATATCTGATTCTGTTGTTGTTTGGGAGTAACTAAATAGCTATAAGGGAGTAAATAACTAGTATAAAATGAGTATCTAATATGTATAAGAGAGTAAATAACATTCAAAACTGATTCTACTGTTGCTTGGGAGTAACTAAATAACAATAAGGAAGTAAATAATTAGTAGTAAGGAAGTATCTAACATGTATAATGAAGTAAATAACATTCAGAACTGATTCTACCGTTGCTGGGGAGTAACTAAATAACTATAAGGAAGTAAATAATTAGCAGTAAGGAAGTATTTAATACAAGTGAGGGAGTAAATAATATTTAATTTCTGATTCTGAAAACGGCAGGGATGCGACGACAGGGATGGGTGACGGCGACAGGAGGGCTGCGCGACGGCGACAGAAGGCTGCTCGACTGCGACGGAGGGCTGCGCGCCGGCGACGGGAGGGCTGCGCGACGACTGAGGGCGATGAAGTGCGAGAGAGAAGGTCTGTGGGGTGAGAGCAACGGAGAGATGCGCGTGAGGGGGTGAGGCAGGGTGAGAGCGACGCACGAGTGAGAGGGACACGTTTTCCTTTTTTGGACAGCGATTTTTTTTTCCATTTTTGGTATATGATTGCTTGATTGCTTGACTGCTTGATTGCAGTTATCAGCTCCGAATTAAATGTGCATCAAAAGCTGGAGACGTTGGGTGTTTATAAGCGGAATTGCTTAAGACCATCCTCTAGATTCCATCATCCTCCATCATCCCCAGTGTAAACACACATTTTTGGTCCCCACTATTTTGGTGAATTTATTAGAAATTGTTCTCCCTCCCATCCTTTCTATTTTTGGTCCACACTGTTTCTCTTCTTTTCATCCTTTCCTATTTTGGTCCCCACTATTTCTCTCTCTCTCATTTTTTCTATTTTTGGTCCCCACTGTTTTTCTTAATAGTTTATATATATAACTGTTGAAGTTATATATGTAACTGTTGAAGTTAATATATATAACTGTTGAAGTTATATATGTACTGTTGAAATTATATATGTAACAGTTTAGGTTAATATGTTATATATGTAACTGTTGAAGTTAATATATATAACTGTTGAAGTTATATATGTAACTATTGAAGTTATATATGTAATTATTGAAGTTAATATGTTATATATGTAACCGTTGAAGTTAATATATATAACTGTTGAAGTTATTTATGTAGCTGTTGTAGTTAATATAAGTAATTGTTGTCCCAAATATATTGGAGATTGACTTGTGTTCCCACTCGAATAGGAGGGAGAAAAATAGTGGGGACAAAAAATATTCTAAAAATAAAAAAAACTGAAATGTGTTACCACTGAGAATAATGGAGATGATCCTTATCACCCCCGGTTTCTTATATATGTTATCCGTCTGGATGTCTGTTGTGTTGAAGACGAAGTTCATCAATAATGGATTGATGGGAAATAGAAATTTAATCAGGGGAGTGTTGTAGTATTTGCTTAAATGTGCATCAAATTTGGTAGTGTGCGTCCATTTATCTTGCTCTAATACTTTAATCTCGCTCAAAGTTTAATTTCAGTCTGTGTGTCTCATTTGAGAAGTGTTACTATTAGCCACTAGATCAATTGTGAAACGGTTGTTTTCTATGCTTTTGATTTTTTTGCTTTCAATATTGTCCTAATAAGAAATTCTGAAATTTGTAATTTTTCAAGAGAGAATAACCGCAGATACAATCATAATCAGAAAGAATTACAAAAAAAATCATAATGCATTCTGTTAAATGAAGTTCCTAAACAAACTATCTCAATCACAGATTCACAAGTGAACTTTAAAAGCCATTGAAATCTAGCAATCAAAATAACTAAACAATAATCAATAATTTAGAAATAAAAATAAAAACTAAAGTATAGATCCCCCAAAAGCTGGACGTGGGTGTGGTGTGAAAGGCGCGTGATTTTTTATAGGGTAATAGGCGTATGCATACATGCCACACTTACCATATGGAAGCTTTTTATCCTTTTTTATGTACATATATCCTTGGACAGTGGACACCCCATTGTATACTCCAGGAGTTCTTCACGATCCAATAGTCTGTCCCATTTTCAGAACCGTATCCAACAAGCAGAGCTACATGGCCTGCATCATCTGGATTTTTCGAACAATTTCCATCTTAGATTTCCTAGTGACAGCCAATTGAATATTCTGATAAGTTGCAGTTTTAATGTACAAAAATTTCTAACAATTACCAGTAAGCTAATAAAAAAAACCAAGAAATTGGATAAATAACAACCTCATTAACTTAAGACATGCATCCTGAAAATTAGAGATGAAATCTAAAGATGCTGAAAATAAGACTTACCCCTGAATAAAAGGCAAAATCGTGGTAATGTCAACGGTAATTGGTTGGTTTTGAACAGCACAGAAAAGGGCCTCATCATTCGGTGGCACAACTCGGAACCCATCTATTGTCACCACTGTGTTATTTGCCTGTCATTTAATTGTGCATTAATTAGCCCCGGACACAGAGAGTCTTGTGTTACTTATCCGTTTGGATAGCTTCTTCCCGGAATAAGGAATAAGGAATAACCATTTTTTACCAATAAATTTATTTCTAACCATCCAAACTCTTCACAAAAGTTACACACTTCCCAATAAATTTACCCCTTCCCAATAAATTTCTTCCTTTCTTCCTTCTTCCTACCTTATTCTCAACGCATCCAAACGGAGCCAAAGTTATAATGCAACAGAAACAACAAAAATGATATATTAAATAAAAAAGGAGGAAAGTTCAGGCAATGTATGAACAGTTTGAGGCAGCAGTTTACATAATGGAAGGTTTCAAATACAACATCAGAGAAATGAAGGTACAATTTATTGAAAATGGATTATATTGGCATACCTTTGTGGTGTTGCATCTTCCGACCTTTGCGGTATAGGGATAAGCCAACTCAGTACTGATGCCTCCATTTTTTATGATCCAATCAAACGCAAAATCCACATATCCTCCAGCACAACCTGAGTTGTTCTTCGAACAGTCTATTATCTCTTGTTCAGAGAGGCTGATCAGCTTTCCAATTCGTATCGCATTGATTCCTTCAATGGCTTCAGTTGAAGGGAAATGCATAACAGCTTCCTATTGCACGAGTTCAAGTGCAAGTGCTTATACTACTGTAGTCTGTAGACTATACTTCATTTGTATATACCGTCTTACTCGAGATTATACAAATTTAGTAAATGCCAGAAATCCCTATCACATCAATATGCATAGTTCGTTTTTGATGTTCCAGCCAAGAAAAAAAAAAAGAACACAGTGCAATGTAATTCAAATATGATGATTTAATTTATTGGGTCAAGTTAATTGGAAACTTAAAAATGTTGTTTTACGATCAACCAACCGCAGAAAAACTTTTAATTCGATCCAGTGGAGCTCTAATACTGTCGAAAAAGGTCAACTATCAAGTTATTATATCAAATTTTTGAAACTTCAAAATTTGATTTATTGGACGATTTGAAAAATGAACGGTTCAGGTTCATCAGCAACCAAATAAATTCCAAATTTTGAACCAAATTTGCAACCAACATATCTAAATTTTATTTTATTTTTTTTACAATTTTACTTGCAAATTATTTATTGTTTTCTCAGTTTTTGCACGTTGCGTGCATAAATAGTCAATATATTCTAATTTCAAACTTTGAAACCGTGATATCTAGTTCCACGCCACCATAATTTTAGATCACTTTTTAGGGTGAAGATATTTGCGCAGAAACCACTAATTTCGAAGTTAATTAGTAATTATACGGAATTTTCAAAGTTAATTAGTAATTATACGAAATCATCCTAAGCTTCTATCATTCCCATCATCCCCGCGTTATCCAGCGCTGAACTAACTCATCCCGGTGTACGTTGTCCCTCTCCCCCTCTCCCCCCTCCTCCCTCCTCCCTCCTCCCGCGTACGTTGTCCCCCTCCCCCCTCCTCCCTCCTCGATTACAATCACCATTTTTAAATCTGATTTGTCAGAACAACTTGTCTTACAAAGGTAAATGGCAATAAATTTCAAACATTAAAATTATGCCCCGTCCCAACTCTGATCCTACCAGACTGCATTGTAGTGGCAGATCTTGTTCATTTCAACAAATTTATTAGGTAAATTCTCCCTGTTATCTGATTCTCTCTGTATCTGATGTAATCACGTACTCTTATTCCATGAAATTTCCTACTGGTTATTGGCACCGCAATATATAATCTTATATTCACAATTGTCAACTTCAAATCCCCTTAAATTACAGCAAGTGAAGCAAGCAACAAATAGACTCAAGGCCAGCTATTGATTGAAATAAGCAACAAATGGGAAATACAAACTCACACAGTACAGGTTTTACGGATCCTTTAAAAACTGGATATTGTGGAGAAATAACCATGATTTTTTGTTGGGTAGGACGACAATCCAAGTATGGCACATTTACCATAAGGCAAGGACTTAACCCTTTTAATGTAGATATATCCTTGGTTTCCCCATTTTGTACTCCAGGAGTTCTTCACAATCCAGTAATCAGTGCCATTCTCAGATCCATATCCAACAAGCAGGACTGCATGGTTGATGTCATCTGGGTTACTTGAGCAATTTCCATTGTAGATTCCCTATTTTAAATTCAATTGATCAATTGCTAGTTTAGTTGTATTTCAGAAAGATGTATTATTTAAGTTTACCCGAATAACATAAATATTGCACTTTTCTGGTCATGGGTTGGAGTGCATCATGACAAGAAGCCCACAACAGAAACCAAAATCAACTATTACGTACCATACTTAGTACAAAGTCCTAGAGGTTCTTTTAAAAATACAATTTTGGTTTGCAGAAACTTACCCCTGTGTAAAGCTGAAAGTCACGAGCACCAGCATCAATACCAACACTGATCGGCTGTTTTAGCACAGCACAAAGAAGCGCCTCATCTTTGGGTGGCACATCTTCGTACCCATCTATTGTCACCACTTTATTATTTGCCTGCCATTTGGTTCCAGATCAGCCAGATATCACACACAAATATAATTGTGTTATTTTTAACACGGTACTGGGCTACTGGAGAAATATAGCAAATCAAAAAGGTTAAACTCAAGGCACTACAAGAACAAATTTTATAGGGACATCCTCAAAACTTATACATTGGGTTCAAAGCTAACAGAATGGAAAAGCACACAGCTAAATACTAAAACAAAAAGGATAATACAAAATCAAAAGAAGAAAGGTATGGTCGTTTGAAAATCATTACCAATTGAATTACCTTAGTGATGTTGCATACACCGTCTTTTGCAGTATACGGATAATTTGACTCGGTGTTGATTCCTCCATTTTTGATAATCCACTCAAAAGCATAATCCATGTAACCTCCATCACAACCCCAATTTGTCGTCACACACTCTACGAGCTCTTGTTCAGAGAGGCTGATCAGCTCTCCAGTAGTTATAGCATTAATTCCTTCGATGGCACCAGTTGAAGAGAATGACCAACAGCTTCCTGATACAAAGAAATTACAATTAAGTAATGCAATTCATTTATGCAGAAAGCACTATATTGGAGGCACCACAAAGAAATGGTTTCTTGTAGTTCACTCTTCCTTTCTTAGTTCTGTAAGTCAATGCCAATTTTTGAGATCTCTGAGTTATTTTCAGAACCAAATCTCAGTGCCAGCATTGCTATATTCAGATTGGTACCATACTACCAGTTGGATACAGTTTGATACTTTTCATCTTTTCCTGATATTCTGGTTCTGGCTGCCTCATTTTTTTTTTCAAAAAAAGTTTATGTTATTAGATTTGCAACTGAAAATTAACAACTATCATGGGAATTTGAAATTTTAGATGGAAAGCATTAATGTAGATATCAACAAGAAACAAACAAAGAATGCATCTTACCACACTGGCCCTGATCTTTGACAGGAGTAACCACCCCTTTCTCCTTCCAATTAAGAGATGGAGGCGCATTGCAACTCTCATTCTCATAATAGTTGCCCAATCCAATTTTTCTTTCTCTTCTCTTTCCCATACCAAACTTATTACTCAAATACTTCTCCTTGAACTCGTCATTGCTCAAATCCGCCAAATTGTTCAACCCCACCAAATGGTCTCCGTTCTCTCCGTTCGCCTTTCTCTGATTCATGTATTTGTAGTTCTTCATAAAATTTTCGAACCCATGAAGTCTATCTTCAGGTTGCGCGTAGGTTTTCTCATGCTTCACCATCCATTGTTCGAAAAGTTGGGCTAATTTGAGCTTCTCTGCGTTAGTAGAAGAAGGGTTGTATCCAGCGATGGAGAAATCTAGAGGCATTGAGAACACTAGTACGGCCATGGATTGCCATAGAAGCAGAATTAGTGCTTGAATTTGGGTGCTTTTGAGAAACATTGTTGTGGGACGAAATTAATGAGAATGGTTTGATTGAGTAGTACTAGTAGATGGTTCTTTGATTTATAATCTTTGTGTATCAGAAAAGTCAATTGGATATTTCATATTTGGATGTGTAAGTGTGTAACGCATGATCTCTTTTTTTATCCTTTTTTTCCTGTTCTCAATTATTGTTTTATTGTGTATGAATTATGACCAATTTGACCACATGGGATTGGGAATTGGGATTCAGACCTTGAGGCGTTATTTACTGAGGAATTGCTACGCAACTACCATTTTAATTTAATGGGCCTACTTAGACAAAAAAAGTTTTAGTAGTTAGAGATATGTAGAAAGCTAATCTAACTTGATAATTCTCTGTTAATGAGTAATAAGTAATTACTGATTTCTTCATTACATTGTTAAGAGTAAGAATGAGCAAAAATGGAGGAATTTTAAGATATATTATTTAAAAAAGTAATATAAAATAAATAAAATCCTCTAAGTTTCACGACCCATCAATTACATGCATTCTTGAAAATTAAATAAGTTCTAAAACTATTGGAATAATAAGAAGATCACTTTTACAAACTTAAAACTTTCAGAAAATTAGAAGAAAATAAGAATGTGCAAACACATTTTGCTCTTGAGTTCTATCTTATATTTTTTGAAGAAAAAAACGAAAAAGGATCCCCTCCCATGACGCATCCACTATATGGATACCTGAATTTTTAATGAGAAATCATAGGACTAATGGAACGATAAATAAATCACTTTTAACCAACTTAAAATTTCAGGAAATATAATAGAAGAAAGAATGGACAATAAATTAAGAAAATGCAAGCTTACAAATAGGGTGCATAACGTCTAAAACGACCACGAAAATAGGTCGTTGCGTTAACCGTTTCGTTTTGACACGAAACTGACTACATATTTGCGTTAACCGTTTCGTTTTGAACGAAACGATAAATCACGAAAATACCACGAAAATACACATGGATGAAACTGATTATATGTTGCGTTAACCGTTTCGTTTTTAAAACGCAACTAAAATATTTAACCGCTTCGTTTCATTTTGGACGAAATGAAACGAAAGAACGGTTAAAACGGTCACCGTTTTCACCCCTAGGTCTAGGGGTGCATAACGTGGAAAACGACCACGAAAGTGGTAATTTTCGTTAACAGTTGCATTGATGCACGAAATTTTTGTACTTATTGCGTTGATTGTTGCACCCGTTTAACACATGTTGCGTTGATCGTTTCGTTGATGGGGACGATCAAAACGGTTATAACCGCCTTTGACTACCTAACTGTTTTGCATTTTTATTAAGATGCAAGAAAATAAACTATTCTGCATTTTGTATGAAACTGAGATAGAGAAATGACAGGTTAGGTCACGCGGGAAAGGGGGAGGAGGCACCATCATCACCTCTCGCTCTCTACGGCGATTGTACTGGGTGGTGAAGACGCGAGAGAGATAGATGTGACTGTGTTCGGCGGAGAAATGACGGAGCGACGCTGCAGAATTCTAATTTTACTCGTTTCTCCCTCGATCTCTCCGCTGAGGTCCTCTGCAATCTAATAATAAAACCATGAAAAAAATTTTAGACGAAATGCGCGAAATAAACGACCACGAAACGTATCAGTTTCACTAATCGTTCCATTCTGAGACGAAACAATATTTCTATTTGCGTTAGCTGTTCCGTTCTTTAAACAAAATTGAAATCATTATCCGTTACCGTTCCGTTCCGGACGAAACGAAACAAAAGAATAGTTAAAAGGGCTACAGTTTTCAGCCCTACCTAGGTCCGCTACTACAAAACTTCTAAGTAGATGACAAGGCCAGAATTGGCAGAAGAAGCACACTTGTGAATGTGATCCAGCCAGCCAGATGGTTACAACTGCAACCAATTGGACTTTTTGGGCCTGAAATGAACTTTAAACTGGGCCACAAATTAAGGAGCTGGTTTATTTTTCAACGATCCAATATTGGTCCTAAGAACAAATAAGTTCAATAAAAATAAATTGAATATACATATAAAACTCTGAACAAGAGATTACAATACTTATTTGTTTTATAAGTGTTCACTTTGATCGTCTATGTATTTATTTTATTTGTTTTATGTATTCACTTTTTATGTTTAACGATGATAAGGAACGACAAAACTACACATGACACTTATTATTTCTGAATACTTTATGCTTGCGCTTGTAGGCTAAGAGCATCGATCTCTATATTCCACAGTTTGCAAGAGTCCAATCGTCCAGACTTAAAAGGTATATTTTTTGCCTAAGAAAATGAAATTAATTTTGAAATAGAATTGTGCAATTGTACATAAAAACTGTGACCTGTGGAGTCCTAGAAAAAGAAACCATCAATCTTATTTCCAATCTTTCTTCCATAAATATTCTACAAGACTACAACTTATTGAGGGCAAAAGAAAAAAATAATAATAAGCGTACTGAATTTAAACTCAAAATAGTTTCGCTACTAACTCACATTAAAACCAATTTGGACCGAAATCCAACTCCATTAATTGGTTTTCACATTACTTGAACGCCTTGTCTCTTCCATAGAAGAGATTTGCGATTATTTTTAGAGTCGTCTCCAGTTCTTTCCCATGGAAATTTATGGTTTGCAAGTCTTTTTCTCTTAGCCTCCACACCAATTATGTCCCGTGCATTCTATCAAGGGAAAATATCCATACAAAACAAATATTTAGGGCTGAACTAAAAAGGAATGTTGCTTCTTTTGTTGATTTAAGTTAAAGTTTCACTACTTCCTAAACTTGTATATTTAAAACGATTCCAGTTGATACTATATAACAATAACGTTCCTTGTTTCTTTGATCTTGGTTCAAGGACCTTCAAAGCCAAAGTGGAAAAAATATAACTAAAAGATAAAACTATTTACTGCTACCTGTGCTTTGCATTTCTAAATGCAGTTAACTTTAATTAATTAACAATAAAACGCAAACCTGGAGGCAGACCCCGTCATTGAGGTCACAGATGGGATAATCTTGGGGACAGCAATAAATGCTCCCCTCACAACACACAGCATTCTGGTATGCACAACAACCATAAAGAAAGCAGAAATCACCGAACTGGTATAGGCAACAGCATGTCTCTCCAGATTGGCAGTATGACATGTCACCACATATCACCTGTTTGCATCCAAAATTAAGATGGGTTCCATTTTCTAAAATACAACTTCGGTATGCCATATTCTTAATTGTGCAATACTATAATTTGCTGTGCGGATGATAATGAATTAAAGAGTTGCTAGCCTCCAAAATAATAATTAATTCCATTGTTAGTAATGCTTCTTTTACTGGCAATTATCAACTTAGACATATATAATTGTCAGAGCTAAACAAATTTCCTTTTTTTTTTTAATAGAAGCAGACAAGGGTTGATAGATTAATTAGCTCATAATAAGAAAATGACAAATAGATCCCGTTAATGTTCGTAGTATATCATTACCGGAGACGGGCCTGGAGGTGGTGGGGGTTGCAGAGGCGACGGTGGAGGTGGCGGCGTGGGCACTGCAGGAGACGGGAATGGTGATGGAGTTGGGAGGTCCTTAGTGGGATATGATGCCATAGCATTAATAGCACATGTACCGTAGGGCAAGTTTAGATTTCTTTTGATGTAGATGTATCCTTGCATTCCCCAACTAGTACCCCATGAGTTCTTCACTATCCAATAGGGGACTCCGTTTTCAGATCCATATCCAACAATTAGAACAGCATGATCAATGTCATCGGGATTGCTTGAGCAATCTCCATCATAGATTCCCTTATAAGTTAGAAATAATTGAAAGATCCTAGTCAATTACTTTACTTTACAAAAACAAAAAGAAGGCAAAATATTTTCGATGTAGTTCCCTAATAAGCCATGTCTGGTACATTGCATTATGTATTAAAAAAGTCTAAACTAATCGTTTTTTGTAAATATGAAATTGTATTCATCCATGCAAATGGCATAGTTTATGAGAGAGATGGAATCTCATAGTGAAGCAAGCATTTTTTTTTGTCCTTTGTTGGTCCGAAGCTAAGGCTGACTGTTAAAATAAAATTAAAGTTGAAGTTTCATGTACCCCAGTATAAAGCTGAAAGTCGAGAGAAGAGGCATCAATGCCAACACTAATTGGTTGTTTCACAACTGCACAAAGAAGTGCTTTGTCATTTTCTGCCACATCTTCGTACCCATCTATTGTCACCACCTTTATTTCTTCCTAAAAGAATATTATTGCATTAGCATGTAAACTTTTATATGAAACATTATTAATTCAACCACACAGAGATATGGAAACCCACAATTGGATTAGTACTTGATCAGGCTAATTCCTAAGGTTTTGTCTAAGAAATCACATGCTATTGCTTATATACTTCACCATGTTTGGTGTGAAACCAATTAATAGTACATTTGATTCAATCTGATATAGATTTTAGCAAATATTATAAGGACATTCTAACTATAAGCTTTTGGAGCACCTTTTGGATGTTGCATGCACCATCAGTCCCAGTGTACGGATAGTTTGTCTCAGTATCTATGCCTCCATTGCTGACAACCCACTCGAAGGCATAATCCATGTAGCCTCCATCACACCCATCATTGGTTGTGTCACAATCAACTAGTTCTTGTTCAGAGAGACTGATCAGCTCACCGGTTGCAATTGCATTGATCCCCTCCATTGCTCCAGTTGACGAAAATGCCCAGCAACTCCCTGTTAAGAAACAAAAACGTTTAGCTTACTTAAATGCTTTGCTTTCCGGCAGTGATATTATGGTGGCTTCAAATATGTGGTCCTGGTTATATCGGTATGTTACTGGTACTCAAACAGTTCATGCAACACTAGAAACTGTCAACAAGATTAATCTAAAGTCTCCTATCAATATATTAGCATGAAACACTGGCAGGCATAATCAGGTGTTTGCCTCAATAAGGAGAAAAGGAATTATGTTGAGCCATAAAAAACATGCATTCTCAGTATTTGCTCATAATTTTTTTTAAAAAAAATCAAGTATTCTTATATTACTAGCTCTTGCACAATGTAATTTTCTTAACTTGTTAGACGGTTTGTCTGTTATAATTTTTCATTATATAAATATAAATAATGAGTTTAAACTTTAAACAATAATCGTGAAATAATAATAATTGTTCATACCACAGTTGCCTTGATCTTTGACCCCAGTAACTGCACCTCTTTTTCTCCAATCAAGTGACCAAGGTGCTTCACAACTTCCATATTTTATTTTCTCATCCAATTCAGCCTTTCTATTTGCTCTCTTCACATTAATTTTTCTCAAATACTTTGCCTTAAACTCATCATTACTCAAATCTGCAAACTTATTCAAACCCACGAGATGACCTCCTTTCTCTCTCAGTTCATTCTTTTGGTTTATAAAATCTAAATTTCTTGCAAAGTTTTCCAACGCTTTCTCCTTGTCAGCTGGTTGTATATAGATTCTTTCATGTATTTCAATCCATTGTTCAAAAATTTGGATCAAGTCATGGTTTGCTGAGTAGTTATTAGATGGGTTAGAGCCAGTAATAGAGAAATCACTAGGTGCAGGAGAGACCAGCATCATGGTCATTGATGGCCATAGAAGAAGAATTGTGGCATGAATTTTGGTTCTTTTGGGAAGCATTTTGTGGAATAACAGTTCAAAGAATTTCATATTCGGAGTTATAAAAGTTTAGAGCTTGGACTGTTAGTTGGATGTGAGATATTTAACTTAATTTAATTTGGTTGTGTTTCATGCCCCACCAACCGGGTCTACTTGTTAAAATAAACTCCGCGTCCATTAATTCCTGAATTTATTATAGTAAGGCATCATTTTAATCTGTAAATTGCCAATACATTTAGACAGGACCTTTGATTTGTGGTCATTTTAAACCTGTTGATTTGTATCATATATATCTTGCCATTGCTCTTAAAGGGCTGCAAGTCTACTCACTGGCTTTGTGACTTAGATCACAACGAGCAGATCATAATAAATTAAAACCTTTACATATTTACTTTTGTAGGATTTAAAAATTAAAAGTTCACATGAAATAGAGTAATGTGCACATTTATACAAGTGCTCGTATATGCACATAATTCTCTTACAACAGTCGGATCAATTTTAGATGGTTGCTACATTTAAGTCGACCTTTCCTTTCGTTCTCCTTTTCAATTAAAAAAGTTGATATGTCTAATCTAACTTAATATCAGATCTGCCTAGAAATTAGAAAAGCTTCTATTCAAGAAGTTAAGGTCAAGCTAACAGTCAGATGACCGTTAGGTTTATAACGTGCAACTACACAATTATATTGAAGCCCGAATTATTAAATGCTGTCCGACAAAAGTATCTTCCATTCTCAGTGAAACAATCTAAAAGGCAAAACATAAATTTGGCACTAATTGAATTATTTGCTCTTTTATTATATAATAAACTAGCAGATTCCAAAAAATACATATCTTTGGTTTAGTGCACTTTACCAAATTTATTAAACTGTTTGATAAGCAAAAATTTAGTGCACTTTTATTGGGCCTAGAATTTGTTTTAAACTTAGCCTAAATCCAACAAGAGGTCTCAGAACATTATGCGATATCATGATTGAGATCAATGCGCTTTAAATACGCTTCTTTCGTATATTTGATTTTGCACGCCAAACCTAAAAATACTGAACTATTAAATTTAGCCTAGTGACAATCGGAGCTGCAAGATCACGATTCTAGCTACATTGGTACGCATATGCATCCGAAACAGGTTGAAGAAACACATATGCATTCAGATTCAGATGTTGATTAATTTTGTCAAAGTTCAATAATTGGTAATGTACCACAAAAAGGAGACGTTATCCAGATGCCTACTAAGTGTGCTTTCCTGAGCACTTGAAACACATACTTTGTGTACTTGAAAGAACCATATTTTTTCTTTTCCAATTAGCACATCCAACACGTGAGATAATGATTATCACTTTGAACGTATATTACAACTCTTTTTATCTGAGCCAAACAGTAACCAGTAACTGTAGAAGCTCTCAAGTTGAATTACAGCTCATCTTGTGGATATATTAAATTATTTAGCAAACTGACACAAAAGCACAAACTGTGGAATGAAATCTGAATTTCAGAACAAACTACTGAACCACCAAACATTACAATGATGAATGCAGAAGTATAAAACAATGCAACCAGAACTATAATAGCTACCAATGCGTGTGCCATTCAAAACCAAAATGAATCTGAACATGTTACAACATTCAGACTTTTAACTTAAGTCTCACTTCTCCAAGCCGCACTTCTCCGTCATGTAATTCCTCCAAAACCAAACCACAACACTATTACAAAATAAGTCCTTTTTCTACTATCACACAAGCACAGATATGTACTGATGCTTCAGAATGAAAAGCTTGTTCAAAACTCATATGAACAAAACACATCCTTCCTCTTTTCTTCAATTACCACGCCGACACACTAACCCCAGCAGCAACGCAAATAACCCACTCAACCACTCAGTGTAACTCCAATTCCACAATTGAAAACTATAACTCAGCTTTCTACAACTAGCCCAACACACAACCCGGATCCCCAGCAAATATACTGTGACTTCAAACCCCTAGAAACTCCATAGTAAACGCTCCCCTACCCCCAAGAGAACCACTGGCAAACCTTGCCTATTGACGCCTCATAACTCCACTCCCAACAACTTACCCATCCAACTCCCTAATGAGGCAACCGCATACTATTGAGTGCAAGATAAACCTCCCGCATCTCGGTGCTTAAGTTATTCTCAGGTGCAGGATAATAATCCTCCCATATCTGCGAAAAGAACCTCATAAAATGCTCATGTGTCGTGCCGTGTATACCTCAGATTGTACCACCCCTGGATCAACCCTGCAGCAGTGAGAGAGAGAGAGAGAGAGAGTGACCTTTCTGTCTTGTGGGGGCCAGTAATCGAGTTCTTGCATAGATGATGGAAGTTCCCCAATCCCGTGCAAATAGATTCTCTCCTCAATCCCTTGTGGATCAACACAGCATGGACCTCCCTGCAGGAAGGTGTACCAGACTATTCTTGAACTTCGAGGCCCAGTTTAAATTAAGAAAAGAAAATAAGATATTGTAAAAAAAACAAGTTTGAAGATAACCAGAATAAGGCCATTTAAAAAAAAAAAAAACCAAGCATAGAAACAAGGCTGAGACTTCAATCCAATCGAAACTGCTAGAAAATATCGTCAACGACGTGGCTGCTTGGACCTTACATATCTAGATTAGTTTTGCCTTAGTTTGTAAATAGGTTTTCTTTCTATTTACTAGTTTTTCTTTGTTCCTTTCTTTGACTCTGGCACTGTAATCTGTAAGATTCTTTTTTTATTAATGAAATTTTGCCGGCGTGGCTCTCGCCACCCAGCCCTCAAAAAAAAAAGAAACAAGGCTCCTGATTGTATTAAGAATTTTGACACGTATTACAAACAGTGTATGTAAGTCAATGCAATGGAATTGAAATTCTAGTTATACTTGACTAAAGCCTCTTTGTTTAAGTATGATTTTTAACCTGACTTATCAAGTGAAGCACATAAAGTAGATTTCACAAACATATTATCAAAACTAATTTGGCTGCATCTACACACCTGATAAGCCTGAAAACCTTAAGGCATACTGGGATTCAATCCGAGATCATTAGAAATCTTGGCAGGATCACAAACAGCCGAAAAAGGGTAGTAGCAATAAATCTGTAAACAACGGCCATAATTAAGATGAGAAACTTATGATTCTTGTGATGATCACAGTGAAGACACATGTCAGTATTGGTATGAACCCACCATAACAATAACTAATTAATGTACATATATCTTAGGCTTATAAGGGCTAGCTCTATTTATGCTTAATTATTGAATGAGGCTGTTGAGATAAGGAAAAATGATGCCATTAGGATAAAAGTAACATTCAGAAGAAGTGGTACTGGAAAAAATACCAAAGTTGCCATGAAAGGAAAGGGACTAGAAGCAAATGGTCTTGAGGAAAAAAGGAGTTCCAGTAGGAGTAGGTGGAGCCACAGGCCACAGCCCACAGGAGCACCATTGCGATTTGCGAGTCGTGAAGGGACGGCGCCACCTGGAGAAAACTGGAGAGATGATGCAAAGAAGCACCAGATTTGGTTGGGTTTGGGATGATAAAAAGTAGAAATTTATTACTGTGATAACTGATAACAAATTGCAAAATTTTGGCAGGGTCATAAAGCAAAAGTATGAGACTTTGGTTTGACTGGACCCATCATTTTAAATACATACATAAATGATATAGATCCATTTGAATTTTTTTTAATAAATTATTGTTGGAATTGTTATAGAATTCAATGTAATGAATTATATGGATTATTCATTTAATTTTAATACCGGTAGTCATTATACAGAAAGAGCTATATGATTGTATTTTATATAATCAGAGAGAGATTAATTATAAATTTATAATTAACTTCAAACAAAATGTATACGATTTTATTTATAAGAGCTAAAAACCCTCCTTTATTTTGAATATAGTCTAATTAATAACAGGAATTATAAGTGTCATCGGCAAATATACCATCCCAGTCATCGCTAAATACAAAATGAATATATACAGCAAATAAGGTGAGCATATAGACAATCTAATTGAATACTTACAAACAAATAAGTGTTGTCATCACTTGTTCACAAGTTTAAATGCATATTCAACTTATTTGTTTGTATGTATTCACTTAGATAGTTTATATGTTCATTTTGTTTGTTGTATATGTTTACTTTATATTTAGCGATGGCAGGAATAGCAAAACTGCAAATGGCAGTAATCAATTTCCAATTAACAATAATCAAAATATAAAGTGAATTTGACAAAAAAAAAATTTGCTAGAAACCGTTATAAGAATACAATGGTCCCATTAATAAGTATAAAAAATTAAGAAGGTATTGATATTAACTTTGCAAGTATCGAAATGCTGTATATAAATTGAAAATGATAAAAAAAAAAGAGATTATTATCGCGTGCAAAGCTTGTCCTATTTTATTGTAAAATTTTGAGATTTGTGATCTTTTAGGCCTGCATAACGTCTTAAACGGTCACGAAAATTAACTATTTCGTTAGTCGTTGTATTTAGAGACGAAATTTTTTCCCTTGAGCATGTTGCGTTTCTATCTTTTTACTTTGATTGCATTGTCTGTCTGTTGCGTTGATTTTAACGGTCAAAACGCAGGAAACCGTCTAAACATCATAACCATTTATCACATTCAGTTTTTCACACTTCCAAAAATAAAATATACAAAATTGATTCTACAGTATAAGTATTGCACAATTTCACACAATTCCACAGTATAGTTAACCTCAAATGATGGAAGTAAGATACTTAAACAAATTAGATAAACACAAGAAAATTTCTTTGAAACAAATGCAAATGTACTAATTAAGCGGGGAAAAGTGAAAACACCACACAAATGTACTAAGTTTTCAATACTTGTGGTATTGGGCTGGTGGGTCTTTATGTGGGCTGACGAAGATAGATATGAACAGTGAAAACACCACATTTCTTCGCAGAGCCTTAAATCCGAAATTTTAAAAAATAATACTAAATTAATATAATATATTAAATATAATATTAATATAATAATATCTTTTTAAATAGTATCACGAGATCGGAATCCCAGATTCCGAACGCAAGATCGGATTCCTGGATTCTGATCTTAGCTTTTTAATTTTTTTTATTATTTATTTATTTATTTATTAAATTTATTAATTAGTTAAATAATTAGAAAAATAGATAATATATTGTAAAAATATTGAAATAATATGGGAAAAATCAGGAATAATTAAACTAAAATTTATATGTAATTTAGTATTTTTTGGAGAAAATAATTTTTTTTTCCTTTTATTAGTTTATTAATTAGTTAATTAATTAGAAAAATAGATAATATATTCTAAAAATATTGTAAAAATATTAAAAAATCAGGAATAATTAAACAAAATTTTATATATAATTTAGTATTTTTTTCAAAAATTAAATTTATTTTCCTTTTAATTAATTTATTTAATTAAATATAAATTTAATTAATTTATTTAAAAAAATGAATAATTAAGTATAAATTTTTAATTAATTTAAATTAAAATTATAAATTTTAAACAATCATTTGATATGCGTCCCGGATGTCGTCCTCTGTATATATTATTTTCATATTATATATTAAACAATCATATCGAGTCTCATGATCAAGAAAACACTTTCTGGATTGCGTTAGAAAGGAATCATACGAGATTGATGTTTTACTGAGACGGAGAAGAAAGACTAAATTCACTTGATTTACTGCATTTCTCTTTTTAATGATAAATTTATGATTTTAAAAACATTTTTAGTAGTTTAGAGTGGTTTTTAGGTTTGCAAACTTTCAAAGTGGATTTTGGAGGTCTAGAGAGAGTTTTTTGGCTTCGAAAATGGTTGTTACGGGGTGTCACCCCGGTAACATGTGTAGATCTCGTCGTCAGCTTTCCGGATTGTGCTCGATCGCCCCAAACGGACCTTCCTATCAAAAGTTAAGCCTGTTTAAAGTTTTAATGTTCAAATTATGTCTTTGTATCCCTGCAAATGCAGAAAAAATTAATAAAACTTTGAACATTCTGAAAGGATTATGCCTTTGTATCTCTGCAAATTCTGAAAATTTATAATCCTTTCTAAATGGTACAATTCATTTAATTAAATAATAAGTTATAAAAATTTATATTTTAATTAAATAAATTAATTAAAATGAAAATAAATTTAATTTCCTCAAAAAATACTAAATTACATATAAAATTTAATTTAATTATTCCTGATTTTTTTCCATATTTTTTCAATATTTTTACAATATATTATCTATTTTTCTAATTATTTAACTAATTAATAAATTAAATAAATAAATAAATAAATAAATAAATAATATATAAAAAAATTTAAAAAGCTAAGATCGGAATCTCGGAAATCCGATCTTACATTCGGAATCCGAGATTCCGATCTAGTGATACTATTTAAAAAAATATTATTATATTGATATTATTTTTAATATATTATATTAATTTAATACTATTTTAAAATTTTTCGGGCCTTAAATAATAGCAAGTTGGACAATAAACGGATCGGGTCCCATATTAGATCCAAATGGAAATGGATTACTGTCGGTTTTTATCATCCGTGTCATCACTAAACAGAAAGTGAACATATAAAATAGACAATGTGAACATATATAATGATCAAAGGAAACACATACAAACAAATAAGTTCAATAAAAATACATTGAATATGCATGTAAAATTCTGAACAAGTAAATGAACACTTAGATAGTCTATATATTTATCTTGTTTGTTGTATATGTTCACTTTATATTAGCGATGGCAAGAATGATACAAATCTACGCTGCCACATATCCCTTATTAATCCGGCCTAGTAACTACTGAAAGTCTCATTTGCAACTTGAGATCGGAAGTTCGGAACTGCAAAACGTATTTATATAACGATATCTTTTATTTTCTATTTTTCTTATATTATAGCTTCTATCATGGTTATCGGAAGACAAAATCTTTTGCTCCTCTTCATCTTATTAAATTAACACCAGAAATCTTAAAGTGTGATCATTTTGCTCCAAATTCCTAAGCGATCCAAACGGCCCCATTACGATTTCAATTAGTGTTACTATATATAATTCAAAAGTCTCAACTGTGATCATTTTTACATCTCATTTTTGGTTCCAGCCTACAGTAATAAAGTATTTCTGATAATTTGATTTGAGTGTCGGTAGCTCAATATATTACAAAGTAATTCAGAAAAAAATTAATTTGTATGAACAGAGCGTATAAATTTGCGTTTCTCAAATATCCCTACTGAAGTAAAGAATGTATTTAAGTACTTCCATTAATTGGTTTAATTATTTTTGTTGTAATAGTCATCATGGCAGTGATGAACTCGGCTTCAAAAAATTCAAGAAAGAGTTTACATGTACAATTTGTCTTAAAGCAACACAAGTTCCAATTCAATAATTCATTATCCTACTAGTACTAGTGACGCCAGCAACAAACGGTGATTCTTCTGATCTTCTCGATTTTCTGTGGTATCTAGTGTGTGGCATAAAGTGCAGTATTATTTTATATGCTGCTTAGCTGCTATGAGGTCATATCCGTTGTTGTGTGTTGCATTTGCATGCATGTGTGTCTTCATGGCTCACCTCTTTGAAGTTTGGACGAGGCGGCTTATGTGTATGTGCATGCAGTTCAGAGGGCCGGGTTATCATGTTCAGTAGCAACAGCTCGATCGCTACACTAAGATGTATTCAAAGAGAGAAATTCCTTGTTATTTTTTTTTTACCGTTTCTGACCAATTGCATTCCCACTTTTCTTTTCTTTTTTTCCTGTCCCCCTTCTCCAAGCAGTCAAGCATGAGAATACATGCAAGTGAAAAAAAAAAAAAAAACAAAACAAACTGCGAAGAGAAGACGGATATGATTACACATCTCACTATCTCAGTGAAACTAGAAAAGATTTCATGTTGGATCTGGATATGATTACACATCTCACTATCTCAGTGCCGGCCGCTTGATTTGAATTAGAAAGCATGTTACTCATTCATAATAAGCAACAAATCCATATCTCAGTGTATAGCAAGCAACAAAACTAAGCTGTAATAGCATGTCTCTGTTTGAGGTAGATTAGTGCTTAATATCCTTTTTCCCAACAAAAGACTCAGAATTGGTTCACTTTTCTCCTCTCTTCTCTGCCGGAGCACGCAGGCGAGAGGTGAGAAAAGGTAAAGAGTCGTGCATAGGTTGGATTCGATAGTCGATACAATGCCTGCATCCGATTTTCCCATTTTATCCGTTCGATTGAAACGAGACGCACAGGATCACAAGAGCATTTTAAATGCCCCATTTGATACCCTTTCCAGTGAGGAGGCGATCTCAAAGCCTTTTCCTTCCACTCTCCATTTCGTTACATAATGGATTGATCCACAAACCTGTTAGTATCATTGGCATGTTGACAGACTTCCATTTTCTTGACGACATGGACATCTCAATGCCTTATTTTAAATGCCTTAAAGATGAGTTTTACGACCATTTAAATCAACAATTCTAATTCTAATATTTTAAAACACTAGAGTGGAGGAGAGTGTGAACTAGTCAGCCAGATGTGGATACAATTTTAAATAGAACATTTATATTAAATCAGACATGTTATATTGTTATTGTTATGGATACAAAAAATATATAATAAATGATATCAAGTCAAAAATTTATCTACGCGGTAGTGAAACTCAGATAAATTGTATACAGTTAAAGGGAAAACAAACACGAATTAGTTTAGATGTCATTTTTTTTTTCTCCTTTTTAAGATTACAATAGCGATCTGTTGTATACTGATATTCCTTTTAGGATAAGAAAAACAAAATTAACAAGGTGGAGTGAAGATCGATATAAAAGCTTAGTTCATGTAAATCTACCGAGTAATTTATGTTGTCATTTCAGTATTGTAATTAATTTGTCTTGCAAATATTTTTTTTAGTTTAAGAATTATTTTTTCACTGCATAAATTATGAACTTGATTATTTTTTTAGGCATGAAGAAATCAGAATTAAAAATAAATAAATAAAGTTTTATTGAAGCAACACACATTAATAAATAAATCCCGATAGCTGAAAAAATATTAAAAAAGTAACACAAAAACAACAATTATTCATAGCACTAAATAAATAATCATAAATTTTTCATAACCATTACAATACTTGTAGAGAACTTCACATATTGAGCGCGAAGTTGCATTACTAGCAATAATAATAAGAAAAAACAGAAGTGACCAAGATTTATTAAAGACTATTAATTGAACTTTGTAGCATAAGATAGGGCTAATTAACCCGATCGAGCTAACATTATTATTTTTACTATTATAATTAGAAATTAATTAGACTAAACTATATTTGTGAATTAAAATCCACCGGACCTTAAGCTATAGTTTAAAATGATGGTATTGTCTTGGCCCTCTTGAATGCCGTTTTCTTGAATAGTTCCTCTGTGATATACCTTGGAGCGGTCAGCTGATGATTTCAGATCCATTTTAACTACGGGGATCCTGTTCCCAGTCTCTGTCTTAATCTTCTCTTTGAGTTCATCAATGGTGGTAGTAGAAGCAACGTCCTCTATCGTTATAAATTTCCCGTTCAACTTCTCGCGCAATCGGGAATCGACCATAGAGTCCAACTCTACCTTCACATAAAATATTCATGGTTGGTGTCTTGGTGATGGATGCAGCTAATTTCAAATATATCTCACTGTGTGCTGTAGTGCTCTTGCTCAGGGTAATTTATAAACTTAGAATTAATATATAGAAGACGTTACAGGAAATTGATCATGCAAATGACGTTTGTAGAAACAAAAGATAATATTTTTATGCAAGATATGTCCCATAAATTTGTCTTTAATTTCTCAATATTCAGTACACATAATTCATTTAAGATTCTGCGATTTTTCATTTCATCTGCTTTTATGAAAACCGATTAAGCAAATCTTGTAAAATATGATCTCAAATTTATTAACGTTTATAGACGTCAACCATTCGGATGAAACAAATCAAAACGCTGTAGATTTCGACAGTGCAACTTCGAATTAATGGGAATTGAATATATTTTTGACATTTTAATGAAAAAGTCCTACGATTATTGGTATTACAAATAAATCACTTTTTACTAACTCTATTTTTTTACAGAGAAATAGAAGAAAATAAGGATGTGCAAACACATTTTGATCTTGAGTTTTAGATTATATCTTAAAAATTAAGAGAATAATCTCTTAGTTAAATATGCCTATATAATTCTTGAAATTTTAACAAGATCTTAACAAGTTCCTCTCCTAGGTCTACTGAAATAATTTTTTTTTAAAGAAAAACTTTAGCCAACTTCTTAACCTTTTTCAGAAAAAAAAAAATAAAAGAAAAGAAGAATAGGCGATGGATTAAGAATATGTTAAATATGCCTCCCCAAAATATGCAGGCATTTATTACAATTTGATAGCAGGTAATTTTTAGCTTGAGGAGAAAATCTATGATGAGGCGACAAATTGGCCAAACAAGCTCATTTGATAAGTATATAGCTGTTGCAATTAATCTCACTGCATTAGGAAGTCTCCTCCAATTCCTTTGTGTGTGTGTGTGTGTGTGTGAGTGAGTGTGAGCATCGGAAGAAATTGTAAAGAGTATTATTATTTGGGAGAACTTTTCTCTCTGACTAACTCTATTTTTGAATTTAAAATTGAAATAATGTGAAACTTTCCGCTCATTTTTCGCCATAAATAATGTTACCGGGTCGGTGACTCGGTGTGTTTGTATGTTTGGATGTGCGAACTGCCTCGAACAAACAGCGACAGTTCGCACAAATCAAACATCACGCGAACAGCCAAAAACACGAACTACCTCCCTGTTCGGGATTCTCCAATTTTCACGAACTACTTTTTTGTCTTAGATGTTCGTGGGCTTTGTTCATGGGCCGCTGTTCATCTCTTGTTCGGGATTCTACCAAACACACAGATGAGATGGTTATAACTGCCGAAAAATTTTAAAATAATATTAAATTAATATAATATATTAAAAATAATATAAATATAATAACTTTTTTTAAATAGTATCACAAGATCGGAATTTCGGATTCCGACCTTAGCTAAGACCGGAATCCGGGAGTCCGATCTTAGCTTTTTAATTTTTTTTATATATTATTTATTTAGTTTATTAATTAGTTAATTAATTAGAAAAATAGATAATATATTGCACAAATATTGAAAAAATACGAAAAAATCAGGAATAATTAAATTAAATTTTATATGTAATTTAGTATTTTTTTGAGAAATTAAATTTATTTTCCTTTTAATTAATTTATTTAATTAAAAAATGAATAATTAAGTATAAATTTTTATAACTTATTTAATTAAATGAATTGTACCATTTAGAAAGGATTATAAATTTTCAGAATTTGCAGGGATGCAAAGGCATAATCCTTTCAGAATGTTCAAAGTTTTATTAATCTTTTCTGCATTTGCAGGGATACAAAGGCATAACTTGAACATTAAAACTTTAAACAGGCATAACTTTTGATAGGAAGGTCCGTTTGGAGCAAACGAGTACATTCCGAAAAGCTGGCGACGAGATATACACGTTTTATAGAGCTAAAACCCATAACGACCATTTTCGGAGCCAAAAAACGCTTTGTAGACCTCCAAAATCCACTTTGAAAGTTTGCAAACCTAAAAACCACTCTAAACTACTAAAAAAGTTTTTAAAATCATAAATTAATCATTAAAAAGGGAAATGCAGTAAATCAAGTAAATTTAGTCTTTCTTCTCCGTCTCGGTAAAACATCAACCTTGTGTGATTCCTTTCTAACGAAATCCAGAAAGTGCTTATTTGATCATGAGACTCGACATGATTGTTTAATATATAATATGAAAATAATATATGCAAAGGAAAATACATTAAAAATGTATATTTTTTATAATATATAATATGAAAATAATATATGCAAAGGAAATGCAGGGCCATTTTTGCGAAGCTTCGTTTTCTTTTGTTTTTGTTTTGTTTTGGCGGTAGGACTTAGGAGGAGAAGAGAGGAGTGGAGGAAAGGACAGAGGGAGATATACTTCTATTTTCTAAAGTCTCAATCACTAATCACTACTCTGATAGTTAATATGTGCTCATGTTTTTTCACTTTATAAGTAATTAAATGAGATGTTAATAGTGTACCTGAGCTGCAATAAAATTTCTTGTATTTCTTTGCGCGACTCGTGCATATTAATTGTTTGTACTTGTACACAATTTGGTTGAATTTGAATGTAACATTTTTAATAATAGTCCTTTTTTTTGTGGCTAATTTTTTTACCCCAAAAATGAAAGGTTGTAAACCGAGAAACAACTCTCTAATTAATAAAATGTTAGTAATAGATTCTAATAGAAGAGCCAAAAGAAAAGTCATGTTATTTGTTCTGGAAACTTTTTTTTTCAAAATTATTTATTTAATTTATCAAAGGAGGCAAAAGTTGTAATAAGAAATTATTCGATCACATATTCAAGTTGAGGAATAAGTTTCATCAGATTAAACTTATTTTGATTTGATCTTTTGTTTATATTTGTAATTGGATGCGTAAGACTAATAAAGAGAAAAAAAAAAACCAATTTCATGATTAAATATAGTTGTCCAAAATTTGGACTATACATAAAAAAAAAGTATGTTTTGTCTCAATGTTTATCCAATGTGAACAAATCTTTTAAATTAACTATATTTCCTTTTTATTCAGAAGAAAAAAATGATAGTAAACTGGACCACCAAGACAAAAAACAAAAAAAAAAAAGGGATGAAGTACAACATAATACAACTCAAGTATGGGCTACATAAAATCTTGTTCTATGCTCATGGACGTGGCAAGACGAGCAGAGGTGATGGCTTGGCGCTATGAGCGTCATCCGGTTTGGTGGCTTTCTAAGATATCAGCATCCTTTCCATTTTACGGACTTTTACGTCCTCCATTGGCGCCATATTAGTCGTTAAAATTGCTTAATATTGTGCCTACGGGCGCAATTTCAAAAAAAAAAAAAAAAAAATTGCTTAATATTGTCCCAGAAAATGATGACGTGGACCTCACCGTAGATGTTTGTAAAATCTGTCAGATGCAGAAATAGTGATTAGTGAGCTTCAATTATCCAATTTGATTGGATATTCTTTCTACCATAACACCGGTTTTATGAATTAAGTTGTTTGTTTAACGCCATCATTATCAATAGTGATTATTTGGGTTTTACGTATTTCCCTTGTTGTTCAAAACATTAAGAGGTTTCAAATTAAGTTGCTGTGGTAAATGATCTTTTGTGACGATTTTTTTTTTTTCGATGATTTCATATTTAAAGAGGTTGATTAGATTTAGATACTAGAGAGTATGAAATGAGATCTGCTGCCGCGCGACACCGCGTGTCGCTCGGTATGCTGGCCGTCTGATTAAGATCCAATGGACAAGGAAGCCCCGTGCATGTAACCTAGATTGATAGGCCCGTAAAAAGTGAACCATCCGATCAAGATCAGACGGTTCGTAGTGCGCTACACGCTGTGTCGCGCAACAGCAGAGTCGGATTGTAGAGAGTATAGGCTCTAGAGCATGAAAATGGCTCCTCACCATTCTTGTCCCCATGTGACTCTTTTTATTACGTTTAGGCCCACTATATCACAACAATTTTTCCATTATATGTGTTTATGACTTGATGTTGCGTACTGGTCAAGAACCACAATAAAATATTCTCTTGAGTTGATCTACCTAGAATTTTCATATTAACTTGTCATTATTGTTCTACATTTGTGTGTGGTCCATATGCCTCGTCATTAGTCAACTAAGTAAAAATTATTCTTTTCCGGACTTACATTGTTTGTAATATAATAACAATTATCCATGGACCAAATTAAATCAATGCCACAAAGAGAAAAGAATTGCCTTTTAATTATAACCGTTGTTTCGGAGAAAAGAATTTCCTTTAATTAAATACTAATAAAACTTCAATTTCTTGTATTTTAATTTTCTGAAAAATATACAGAGATCCCTTGGACTTGAACTTAGACTTGTGTCGTTTTAGTTAATTTTTAAGGAAAAAATTTTCATAATGAGACCCTTCAAATTTCATTTGTAAAAAGTCAATCCTTAAATTTTCCAAGTGAAATTTAGTCCTTAAAACTTTCAAGAAAGAATTGAGTTGACTCTCTTAAAAAACGAGCAATAAAATAACTAACCAGATTATTTATGAAATAAAATCTAATAAGCTCAATTATTTTTTGAAGAAAAATTCAAAATCTTCCACATCTAGCGACAAATTCAGATAATTAACCTTGACAAGCATAGACACAAAAAATAATAATTTAAAAAAACATAAATTATTGGCATATGCATTTTATATATTGAGCAAGGTTATAAAATTAATGTGGTTTGTGCGGTTAGCGGTTCAAAGTTGATTTTAGCGGTGCAAAGTTTTATTGGTGATAAAACGGTCGATAAAACAGTGTGTATGGTTGATAAAATTGCTGCTCTAGTTATATTATCACATTATGATTTAAGTATGACTACCGTATGAAATATGAATAGATGTACGTACGTGTAGCAAAATAAAGACATGCATTAATAGTTGCAAAGACTAATACTAGTTTGCACTGTTGGACATGAAAATTAAAATCAAAGACCTATATATACTGACATGTAAAGATCTTTCTAACATCATTGGGGACTTCTTGCATCGAGCAACATCTCTTTGAATTACAACGGCATGATATTTCAATCAAGTAATTCCATGCAATATCTTCAATCAATGCTTGCAAGTGGCCTTGAATTGTAATTATTTCTTGGAGTCGCTGATTCAATGAAACAAACAGTACTTGTTAGCTGCAATAGCTTAGTATATAAGAAACAAACAAACTACTTCACAGTTGCAACCAATTGGGTAGGAAAGAAAGCTTAGCAATTGCTCTAAAGAAAGGACTAAGATGTATAACTGACTTCAGGTCTAGAGAGGTGAAGACGAAAAATAGTGAAACACAGTTGTAATCATAGCACATCATACTTTTTACTTTAGTCTAATATGCCATTATAGACTACGTAGAGCGAACTTGGAGAATCGAAGCAGCACACCTAACCCATCTCATCATGTCCTTATCCTGAAGCAAAAGATTGATTGTCTTGTACACCCAATCAATTTATTACCTTATCCAAAGACAGGCTTTGTGAACTGAATCCATCTCCAGTTCTTATTTTAAGGATTTGAAGAGCAGCCTAGATGTGGTTTTCTTATTTGAAACAGAAAAAAAAAATATAACCAATAAAATGCGGTCAATAAATAAATAAGTGATACCACCAATTTTTTTCACCTATTCTACCCACTTAAGTTTATTAGACTATTTGGTAGCTTATTCAACATTGAATTGAGGAGCTAGTAGAATTATGGACGGGAGAGAAGCAAAATCACAAGAAAGAAAAATTATAATAATAAAAGCGACATCCATGAAAATCATTCCACCACCTCTGATTTCCACGTACGCAGGCCATATACTTCCGGACAGGTGTCAGGCTAGTTATAAAAAGGCCACTCCGGTTGTAGGGAGTAGGGAACAATCTCTCTGTATCAAGTCTAGAGACATTTAATATATCTAGCTTTTTCCCTTGTTCTAAATGCTTGTACAACATAGTTGCAGAGGGACTGTTCGGATTCTCAAAGAAATTTGGAGAATTTCATCTTCCTACCATAAATTTATTATAAACAATTTAAATTTTTCACAAAATTACATACTTTCTAATAAATTTATTCCTAAGAATTGTAACTTCTCTAAATTCTCCAAATTCTTAAGCGATCCAAACGGCCCAGACTTACTTTTCCATTGATATTTAAAAGAGAATCAGGAGACTACGGAGACAAAGTAGACATATGGGAAAGGAGATGAGTTCTTCTGTAATTATCAACTTATTGCAATCCGTATGTGTGTTTAATCTAGTCTATTTGAAAATGTTTTAAGGATTCGGACTTCTCTAGTAATTGTACACTATATTAATTGTTAGATTGAGAAAGCTATATACATATTATCCCGTTTTACTATTGTCTATTGATAAAGAGTATATATATAATTAATGTTGCGATGAATCGATCTCACAAAATCTCAGACATTTTCGATTTTTTAAATTTTACATTAATATAATAAAAATATTTGCCCAATTATTTTTTAGATACGATAATATGATTAACTAGAGAGAATATCATATATATGATGGAAGTGGTTGTGAATCTAAATATTTCAAGTTTTCAACACATCCCCTCTGAAATTGTCCTATGTCGTTCCATTTGTACCAAGATGTACGCATAGCATCAATCACACTGCCTAAAATTGTCTCTCTTTTGAATAAGAAAGTGGCAAGAACAGAAATAGTGTTTCGTACAATTTATAGCAGTAACTAATCTGTAGCTAGTATTCAATTTTAATAGAGCATACCACCCAAAAAAAAAAAAAAAACGATGTCACATGTGTTTTGTCCATGCATTTTAACTTTCAAAAAGTTTGGACCTTTTTTTTTCTAAATTTTTTATTTTTTTCATATTTTTTTCCATTAATAGAAATCATTAAATTTTAGTTGAAATAATTTAAATAATTATGTCGTACAAACTAGTTTGGATAAACTCAAGATCTTGTTAATTTATTCAACACGTCATGCGTGTTAGTTATTCAATAATCGAAAAAAAAATCATGATTTAAGATGTTAGTTTACATCCAGATAATTCCCTTTTTTTTTCCTATTTGGTACTTCTCACCCATTGTTGGTCTAATTTAAGAACAAGACAAGTGTTCGTTCCATTCATTCAAGTGCGCATAATTTACAAAAAAGCGCATTATTATTTAAGTAGATGCATTATAATAAAGACTTTGAATATTCAATTGGTATGAAATAAATGCATTTTAGTACGGAGAGTATTAAGTATTTAGAAATCAGGATGGGAGATTCACAATAATTAGAGGCATCGTTTTCATTTCCAAACTACCGAGACAGTCAACACATGTGTATCAGTAGAAGAGAAGATTTATTAAACAATTGGTTAAGAAATGATGTTCTTTTTCCTGTTTGAACGAATGAAAAAACACGTGGAATTAGATCTACCTAACCAAAAAGATTGGCCACGCCACTGTAGTTCAACCAAAATCTAAGCTGTTGCCTTTAAAGCCCTTTCAGAAATTAAATACTTACAAGTTACAAATACAATCCATCCCCCTCAATTCCTCTTTGGAAGAACCCGGGAAAGACGGACCACACTAGAAAGCACCAACTCCTATATAGTAATTACAATAAGCCTCTCAAGTCTCAACCTCAAGTCGTCAACTACTAATTTTGTCTGTTCATTTCAATTTTCATCAAGTAATTAACAAAAAGCAGTGAACCTGGGCTGCTGGGCTAAAACTAAAAAGCAGCTCTGCTATTATTCGCAATCCAGTAGGTTTGCTGTTGCCTCTATTGAACTCAATTGTGGCATTTCACTAAATGGAAAGACCGAAAGATTATAAAGGACAAAAACCAGGAACAATGAACCTGAACTTAAATAGTACGTAGTCTCAGTTATTTATTTTCTCCGATTGATCAATATGTCTGCTCTTTTGGACTAAACGGTTGTATGGCCAGCTAGTCAGCTACTGACTCCAGACAGACGAGCATTTTAACTTCTGTTGGTTTTGCCTTTAATTGTATGTAATTTATTCTTTAGTACTCCAGATCAATTTTGATTTCTGACTTTTGAATTTTTAATTTTGCTTATCTACTTTGTTCTGTTTATAACATGTCAAATTAAATATAAACTGTTCTATTTAAAATTGATAATTTATATGTGTTTGAGATGATCTAATACAATTTGGATGGCCAAATTAAGAGCCAAACCTTGTGTTTTTAAGAATTATAGCATCGATTAGATTGCCAACATTTGACAACACGCCTATCTAATAAAACAAAATTAATTACTATTTTTGAGTATTCGCGAATTGTATATTTATGGAACAAACTTTAGATGTTTTAGTTTCATACTTAGAATAATTATTTAGTCCTTACATAGATGGGAATAAAAACTCCGAAAGTTATATTGTCTAGTAATTCGATTATTTTTTTTCTTTTTGAACATGCAGTCGTTTACAAAAGAAAAAGTAATGCAACTTTGCATGCTTTTTTTTTATTAAAGACCTTGGGCACGCAACTTTGCATGCTAGATATAAGCATTCGTGAATGTAGATATGAGAAAATATAAAAATATTTTTAAAGGACTGATAAGGGATACAGAACATGAGAAGCAACAATAATTTTTTAATAATTAAATTATAACACTTGAGCTGTAAATTAAGTTGGAACTTGGAACTTTTTTATAAGTATCTTCCTCACTGAGGGTGCGTTTGGATGAGAGAAGAAGAAGAGGAAGAAGGAAGATGGAAAGAAAAAAAAATTATAAACAATCCAAACTCTTCACAAAGTTACACACTTCCCAATACTTCTTCCCACTTCTTCCCTTCTTCCCTTCTTCCCACACCTATCCAAACGCACCCAGAGCAGGTGTCATTTTCATTCCAAATAAACAACTTGAAGGACTACAAAAGAAACAATCCCATTTATTTTTTTGCATTTAATTAGTAACAACTAATTAAGCTCAAGCTATTGGAAAATTTTGAAATCTTCAATTCAAGATAAAAAAACACACATTAACTATCATATTTTGTATCTGAGCTGCATATGTTACGTGTGTGTCACACTAAATTGATTTCCTTTTTCAATTTAATTATTTTATAGTTGTGAAAATGATCATGTTTAATATTGTCGAGGTGTTGTTTACTTTGAGATTATTAGGAGCTACCAGGTGGAGAGTTGTCAGGTGTGGGGGCAATTGGTAGCAAGTGTGTGTAGGATTTCATCACTGACAAAATCATTGTATTTGAGTTGCACAATTGTGAAATAAGTAAAACTAAGATTTTAGTACTGTATACTGATATCTACCGAGTTGCATTAAATGTTGTAGTTTACGAGGACAACTTAACCATTTGCCACTAAAGATTAAATGGCAGTCACTAAGGTTGTGCTCCAGAAAGAGTGAACTGGAGCTAAGGAAAGGTAGCGTAATTGACATATCTTGCTCCAGGAAGGGTTGCTGGGTGAACTGACGGAAATAGGAGGAAACGAGCGGGTCTTAAAACCTAGTTCAAGGCAAATATCGATTACCCTCGAATTTGGGGTGTAACGAGAAGGCGCCAGCGAAACAAACTTTTCTACCGATAATGTCCTTACAAATTTCTTTCTCTGACAATGGACCCCACAAATTCATTATTTCCCTCCTAATTATTAGTGAACTCCCGCCAGACCAGCAATTTTATCTTAGAAAATCTATTTATTTGGGGACCATATCTCTGGAACAATTTATTTGCGCTGCATAGAAAATAGAAAGAAACAAAGCTGGTGGTTTTGTGCGCATTGAAAGATTTCCCTGTAAGCTTTCCTAATCCTACAGTTATATTTTCTGTTTATATGGAATTTAACAATTGGATTCCACTTTTTTCTTCCCGTTTTGTTCGCATTGATATATGGTTTAATTCACCTTGAATATTTGTTTAGAATTCGATGTTTCCTGTCTTTCTTAAAGACAATTCAGCTTGTATTTGTTCCTTGCTTTAGAAAGTATGCGCATACTTCTCTCACAAATAGTCAAATTGTTGCATTCTGCCTTATGTTTATGCAAAATAAAGGAATATACTGGTAAGGGTAACATTGTACTTTAGCATATTAGAAAGAAGGTTAAAGCTTTTAACTTCTATAAATGTTTTTTGAATCCTGGAGCAAGGCATCCTGAGTTTTTTTTCATTTCCATACACTTCTTGTACTTACCTTTTCTTTCCATTCTTTTCCTTCCCCTTAGTTTTGAAATTCTGGAGCATAGCCTAAGATGAGCTACTTATCTTTCCTCCTTTTTAAGTGTTGGTTTCAAATTTGCATATTGTAATTATAATTATCACAAGCTGTCACTTGTTTCCCCCTACAAAATTAACATACAGGGTAGGGGCTCCTTATCACTTTGCAAAGGGGGGACTTGAGTTTTTCATTAAAATGGCAATATCTAAAATAGTAAAGTCCAATTGTGATGCACCGCAACGTCTAATAATCTAAAACTAATTCCATAGAGCCAGAAACGAGAAAGGGAACAATCTTACATTTTTTACTAGAAATTGATTTTATGTCTAATGAAGACTCTTAATCAACAAATAAAAGGGATACCTCTATCCCGAGAAAGACCCTTAAAGCCAGGAGCGGAGCCAGTACGAGTGCGAAGTTGGGCTATGTCCCCCCTCCCCTCTAATTTGAAGTATTAGTGAAATGCACTAAATTTTTTAGTATATTTTAATTGATTTTACGTTTCAGCCCCCTTGTCATATAGACATTTTAAAAGTTCAGCCCTTTTATCATACGGGCCCAGTAAAATGTATGACTCTCTTCAAGAAAGCTTGCCATATAACAAAGCACAGCTAGCAAACTATGTCACTGTTAAGTTAAATGAAGGTAAAATCAATTTAAAAACAAATAGGGGTCTTATGTGACATTATTTTCGGAGAAAAAAATTTCTTTAAATTGATTGTAGCAAATTTGATTTGTTTTTTCCGTTAGACCACCTCCATTCGTTGTTGGTATCATGTTCTTGATAAAGTCGTGCCCTTCCATTCATTTCTAATTATCTCCCCAAGCTGTGCTCTCAATATCAAATAATTCCTAATGTATATAGTGTTGTTCCTTTCGTCGGTAGTATCAAAGATTATGAGGTATGAAAACTGAAAAAACGAAAATAAATATTTTTTTCAATACAAAAATTAGAATGCAAAATCTAATTAGCCTCGTCGTCACTATACGAAGCAATTTTCCTCCATCCGATGGGTTTACAGCTTTCTCTTCACCTTCTATTCGCCCTTATATATTCCGCCCCCCTTATTCTAAAATCCTGGCTCCGCCCCTGCTTAAAGCTTTTTTCTTGATAATGACTCTGGCAACCAAAGAATTAAATTTCCTAAAACTAAGAAAATATATTAAGGCATTAAGCAATTTACCTCGGATCGAAAACACAAGGCGCAATAAGCCGGCACAGATTTGGACACACTGCTGATATGCTAACGAGCTAAGATGCTAGAAATCCATCAGTGGCATTGGCCAGCATCAGATCCAAACCTGTTAAGCCACCAGTAACAGGTTTATGCATGTCGACCGCCTCAATCACTTCCGCGATCGAGCAATAGAACTTAATCAAATCAATCTCTTTGATTTTCATACAATTCTCGAATATCGGGCTGAGATCTGACCCAATTTCCACCTCGTCCTAGGGAGGAGGTCTGCCACCTGACCAGCTTAATTTGTTTCAGTCTGGGCCAATGGCGAGAGATAAAATTCAAGGTTGCCAGATCGTGTAAGTAGACTATCAGGTCGGTGACACCTGGAAAGTTGTCAGGCAAAATGCGGCCCACAAGGAAAAATATGAGGCTTGTAAGGGAGGGTACAATGCCCTAGAGGAGATAGATTGGACATGTTAAGATAGGAGACAAAGGGGAAGCAAGGGAAGAATTTTGAAGGGTAGGGGAGAGGTTGGTAATTGCCTCGTAGGAAGAGAGTAGAGCGGGTTCGTCCCTCCAAATTCCTTCAACGACGGCAAACCCGAGAGTCTGCGTTGCGGGCCCTGGTGAGTTTGATGAGAGGAAGCTCCTCATGGAAGTCGTCGAAATGGAACTTGGAAGAAGTTCAGGCATTTTCTAGCAACATTTTGGTGGCAAGAGGAAAGCTGTGAGGTGGTGTCCATGAAAGTAAACTGTATTCTGCTCCCGTTGTTGGAGTTGTTGGAGATGCGAGGGAGATCAGGGAAAGAAGAAAAAAGAAGGAAAATTAGAGCAGTCGAGATAGTAGAAAGGAGAAAAAAGAGGGAAGGGTACCGTACCATAAATGAGTGAGTTTGTTGCTCGCAGGACCGGGTGGGTTCCAAGGAGAAGAATTGAATGTGGAGCACCTTAACCTCATTCATGATCCTTGATACAATATGCATATTTGCTAAATCGTTTACATATGAGTCTACATATATGCTAATATGCATGTGCAATTTACATATTACTTTAAAAATGAAGGTGTAAATTGCATATGCATATATATAGATTACATATGTAAACGACGTATCAAATATGCATATTGTATCAATTAACAATATGTTGAATGCATATGAATTTACATAGATTGCAAATAAATTAAAAAAGAAATAATTCTACTGCGGTGGGTCTCAACCCTCATCCTTTTCGCACGTATCCTCTTGCTCAAATCAATATCTTTGATTTTCGTACAATTCTCGAATATTAGACTGAGATCTGACACGATTTTCATCCTATCGGGGGGAGGGGGTGCCACCTGACCAGCTTAATTCGTTTAAGTTTGGGCCAATGACGGAAGATAAAATTCAAGGTTGTCATATCGTGGAAGTAAATTGTCAGGTCGGTCACACTTCAGAAGTTATCAGGCAAACTGCGGTCCACAAGGAAAAAGGTGAGGCTTATGAGGGAGGGTACAAGGTCCAGGGGAAGAGATTGGACATGTGAAGAGAGGAGATGGAGGGAAAGCGAGGGAAGAATTTTGGAGGGTAGGGGAGGGGTAATTTGGGTATTTTCGTGCGACATTTTGGTGGCAAGAGGAAAGTTGTGAGGTGGTGTTCAGAAAAGTGAATTGTACTCGGCTCCCGTTGATGGGAATGGGGTTGGAGAGGCCGCAGAGGTAGGGGAAGTGAGCGTTAGAGTTGTTGGAGCTGCGAGAGAGAGCGGGAGAATGAGAGAAAAAAAGAAAAATTTGAGTAGTCGAGATAGTAGAAAGAGGGGAAGAAAGGGAAGCGTACCGTAAAAGAGTAGGTCGTCGTTTGTAGGGCCTGGTGGTTTCCATGGAGAAAGAATTAGAGGTGGAGCACCTCAACCTCATCCATGAGTCTTGATACAATATGCATATTTGCTAAATCATTTACATATGTAATCTACATACATGCATATGCAATTTACATATATGCATTTGCAATTTGCAAATTGTTTTAGGAATGAAGGTGTAAATTACATATGCATATATGTAGATTACATATGTGAACGATGTAGCAAATATGAATATTGTATCGTTTAACAATATGTTGAATGCATATGAATAAATACGTAGATTGCAAATAAATTAAAAAAGAACTAATTCCACTCAGGTGGGTCTCAACCCTCACCATCTCGCATGCATGCTCTTGCTCAAATCAATCTATTTGATTTTCGTACAATTCTCAAATATCGGGCTGAGGTTTGACCCGATTTCCACCCTGTCAGGGGGAGGGGGGTCTGCCACCTGACCAGCTTAATTTATTTAAGTTTGGGCCAATGGCGAGAGATAGAATTCAAGGTTTCCAGATTGTGGAAGTAGATTGTCAGGTCGGTGACACATGGGAAGTTGTGATCGTGTGCAAACCTAGTCAAAATAACCTAGTTTTACCTGATTTAATCTATCGTAGTAAAGCTAAGGGTCGAACCACAGAGACGGTGTTGGAATATCGGTCTTTTACTTTAATTAATTAGCTAGACGAGTTCAACTATTTTGGGTGTTCAAAGAATCGAAGGTGGGTTCAAATCCTAAGTCTAAAATCAAGGTCAAACTAGAACTAAATGGGAGATAATCAGCAAATCTGAATTCTAGGGTTTCTGGTTTCAACTTAATCTGCTCAGTTCAATTCCCAAACGGTCCGTTTGATATCTCAGACGGTTCGTTTGAGCCGTGAAACTGTTTACCGCTTAGCTATTCTTAATATGTGTGTGGAATCGTATTGTAATCCTAAGTTACCAGATACTAACCATCATTACAGTTCTGATTTCGTAGGTTAATCTGCTACTTCCCTTAGAAACCCTAAGATTTGGTCATCACCATTGGTTTAAGTTTTCTAAGTCTATCTTTCAATTCGAAGGATATCTCACAACCATCGTTGCGAGAAAGGTTCACCTATCGGCTACTAAATCCTGGTTTCACTCATCAGCTACTACCATCCTCAAGTTGGTCAATCAATTCATACAAAGGTATAGATTATTATTACCATACTAAACAAGGCCTTAATCTAATTGGTGTAATCAATTATACCCTAGCAATCAATGATATCACATAATCAATTAAATCATGAAAGAGAGAAACACATAAAGAAATAACTAAGCAAATAAACAACTAAACAAATAAGTTTACAACCATAACCCTAAAATAACAAATCAACAACTCAAAGACATCGAACAAATAAGAGAAAATGAGAAATAAGAGAAGTTACAACCAATTGCCCTTGCTTTCCCTTGAATTTGTCGAAATCTCCTTCTAAACGACTCGTTGCTGTCGCACACGACCTGTTTAACGCTGCCACGATCTGGTCTTGAGACTAAACTCTCGGATATTTCTATGGCTAACCCTAAACTTTGACCTTGGATCTAAAACACCACCTTATATGCCCTTGTATGGCTTTGTATGGGCTTCTCTAGCCTTGTATGAAATTAATCTCCTCAAAGTCCTCTTAAATAGGCATTGAAATTGGTTAGAGACGCAGGAGGTTTGTTCTGGACGTGTTGGGAGTCGAAAATAACCACCCCACCAAGAATAACCACCGAATCGGGCACTTTCTGCTATTTCTGGAAGGTTTCAAACGGACCGTTTGAAACTCCAGACGGATCGACTGAAATATGGCTGAAAATAGCAGTTTTTTCCTGCGAAAGTCAAACGGTCCGTTTGGAAATTTCAGCACTGCACACAGTTACTGTTTTGCCCATATCTCCTTCATCCGGACTCCGTTTGAGGCGATTCAAAAATCAGCGGAAAGTTTACGAGGAGCTCTACATCATCATTAATTCACCCAGGTCATGTTTTTGTCCAAAATCTGCAATAAAGTACGAATTATGGTAGTAACTCATTCTTGACATAAAAACCTAATTAAAATGACCCTAATTAACCTAACTCAAGTCAAATGATTTAGTTTGGAGTCAAAATCCTACCAAAATATGTATATAAAATCATCTCATCAAGTTGTCAGGAAAAATGCGGTCCACAAGGAAAAAGGTGAGACTTGTGAGGGAGGGTAAAAGGCCCGAAGGGAGAGATTAGATATGTCAATAGAGGAGACAAAGGGGAAGCGTGGGAAGAATTTTGGAGGGTAGGGGAATGGCTGGTAATTCCCTTGTAGGGAGAGAGTGGAGCGGGTTCATCGCTCCAAATTCCTCCAACGGTGGTAAACTCGAGAGTATGTGTTGCGGCCCCTGGTGGGTTTGATGAGGGGTAAGATTTCGAGGAGGAGCTCCTCATGGAAGTCGTCAAAATAGAACTTGACAAAAGTTCAGGTATTTTCCTGGAACATTTTGGTGGTAGGAAGAGAGCTGTTGCTGCGAGGTGATGTCTAGGAAAGTGAACTGTACTCTGCTTCCGTTGATGAGAATGAGGTTGGAGAGGTCGTATAGGTAAGGGAAGCAGGGGAAGTGGGCGTTGGAGTTGTGGGAGCTACGAGGGAGATCAGGGGAATGAGAGAAAAAAAAGAAAAACTAGAGCAGTCATGTCACACCCAGACACATAGGGTATGACAACCCCGCCACGAATACACAATCTTTGTGTACCCGCAAGGCGTTTTCCTACCAATTACAATGTTTTAGTTCAAGCTTAACATGATTTACCGGGTTGGACATCTATGACTCGTTGAGTCATCATGGCAAGACTATTTTGCCTAAACCTCGCTTGACTTGATCGAGCTCGTCTCTGTAACCTAAAACCCACAACCATTGTGGAAAACATGCAAAAAGCACGAAATGAGAATTTAATTCTCAGTGCGGGTTTTAGTTCCAGTACGTGGATTTAAGCTAAAATCCAAGTTCTAGAAATAATACCCAAAACGAGAGATGTTAAAACATTATCTTCATTTAATATAAAATAAAACATGCATATCTCAATTTTAACGAAAACAATTGCAAATGACATCTAGCATACAATTATAATCGAAACCGGACAAAGCAACAAAATTTGACTATGGCAAAAGTCATGTACATGTCGGAATTGAACACGTGGCACGAATTCCGTCACAGACAACATGTCTAAGTGTGAAAACTGAGCTTGTTAGGGTCCGAGATTAAAACTAATAATAGTCATAAGTCCATAAGTTTTCTTAGTCTAATTTTTAGATTAACTTAAATTTTGATGGTGGTCCGACATTATAAATCCAATAGAAAATCCTTGTCCCAAATCGCAAAAGCCCAGACTAATTCCTTTCTTTTACTCAAGCTTACACGCTGGCCCGAAATTTTAAAAAATAATATTAAAATAATATAATCCAATAAAATTAATATCAATTTAATCAGTTTAATATAAATAGTATCGTAAGATCGGAATCCTGGATTCCGAACGTTAGATCGGATTCTGGGATTCCGAACAGTGCTGTAACTGCTCAATTTTGTCTTTTTCATGATTTTATTGTAATTCTATTTAAAAATTAATTAAATATATGAAATTTTAATATTAAATTAATATATTATGAAATTTTAGTAATATATTTTGAAGATAAGATATTAAATTAATATATTTTATTTTACTTCTATTAATAACATTAATTAAATATATAAAATTTTAATATTAAATTAATATATTATAAAATTTTTGTCGTTTGTTTAGAACCGGATTTTTGATATTTTGAAGAATGTTAGTATAATATAATTCTATATTATGAATAATATTTTAATATTTAAAGTTTTGATATTAATTTGATATGGATGGTTTTATTTTTAATATTAAAAATTTTCAATTATGTTAAATGTTGTACATAATAAGTACATAATACTTTATGTAATAATTTATTTATGGCAATAATTATAATATAAACTTATAATTAAATATTAGATTTATTTCATTTAATTCATAATATAAAAATACAGGAATTATAAGTGTCATCATCGGCAAATATACCATCCCAGCTTTCGGTAAATACAAAGTGAACATATACCGTAAATAAGCTGAACATATAGTTGATCTAAGTGAACACTTACTAACTTATTTTTATAGAACTTATTTGTTTGTATGTGTTCACTTAGATCGTTTATATGTTCACTTTGTTTTATGTATATGTTCACCATTAGAAGAAGAATTGAATTTTGTAACCATAATATAGATTAGCACACTAAAATAAAAGAAAGGGAAAAATACATGAAAATCATAATATAATTTAGCACACTAAAATAATATAAAAGGAAAAATGTACATAAAAAACCATAATATAAATGAACACACCAGGGTACTTAAAAACAAAGTAATAAATAAACTTAGAGATCTTGATCATCTACATGTTGCAGAATTTCCTCCCACCAGGGTTGATCTTCTTCCGCATTGATATCTTGTTGATTACTGGCACCATGGTTGTCGGCGAATTGAGCGGCATCGTTCCAGAAAGCGGCATCAGGTTGTTGTTCATTACTGGCACCGTGGTTTTCAACGAGTTGAGCTGCTTCGTTCCAAAAAGCCTCATCATTTTCTTGTTGATTATTCGTAGCCGGGTTGTCTGCGAATTGAGCGGCTTCGTTCCAGAAAGCTGCCTCGGCTTCTTGTTGCTCAATCTCAGCCATTCTAGCTACTGCAATTTTGCGTTGTTCATCTCTCTTCTTGATCTTGATTAGACTCTCCTTAATTTTTTTTCCAATTTTTTCTTGTTGCAACCTCCGGCTCTCTTCGGCGGCCTTTTCTTCCATTCTTCTCCTTTCGAACCATTGTTCTTTCACTCTGAATCTCTTTACAATTTCATCCCTCTCTTCTTGTTTTTTGTGTTCATCGTAGTGGTCACGCAAAATGGTATCTTTGAAATTGAAAACCTGACCACACTTTGTACAACTCACTGTGTGGTCTCCACGAAAATCGTATATGTTTTCGTAAACAATCATGGGTGTAGGATCTGGTTTCCACGGTTTGAGTTCCGGCATGGGTTCAGGTTCTGTGTAGTACTTTTTATAGAGTTCAGAGTTGCTCGACTCAGGTTTAGTAAGGTAATGTCGCAATCTCTCCCTGCGGTCTCTTTCTGGGCCACCATGAATGTGCCACTGATAGTGGGTGTATAATGGCCACTCGCCACCATATTGCGAATGGATATTGTAGTCGAATTTGCGGTAACATTTATTACATATCGCATGATAATCTCCTTTTTCGATCTCATTTGGATTGGCAGGGGAATGTGTGTAATTTGGCAAGTACTCATGTCGAGTAGATGGCAATTCCCGCACTTCATTGTTGGAGGTATTTCCTTTCTCCATGGTAGTGAATGTTGAAGAAAGAAGGATTGAGTGGGTGTGACATATTTTTGCTGAGGAAGAATAATTTTATAGATCAGTTTAGACTTGCAATTATTTAAAATTAATAAATATAATGTGATATCTTTTCAGACTTTATCAGAATACGTTTGTCATTTTGCATAGCTTAGGTAGGCATCAGTATACTTTTCAGACTTTATCAGAATACGTTTGTCCTTTTTGCATAGCTTAGGTAGGCATCAGTATACTTTTCAGACTTTATCAGAATATGTTTGTCCTTGTTGCAGTGCTTAGGTAGGCATCAGTATACTTTTGAGCTTTTATCAGAGCACTCCTGTCCTTTTGCAGTCCTTAGGTAGACATCAGTATACTTTTGACCTTTTATCAGAGCACGCCTGTCCTTTTGCAGTTCTTTCAAAACTTTATCAGTTGCATGAATTTAATGACATTAAAAATTAATTAAATAAAATTATTTAATAATTTGACTTAATTTAATGTAATAAAATCTTATTTAGTTGTTTGAAATAATTAATTTAATTTAATTTCATTTAGTTAATTTAATTTGATTGAGCTATTATTTTTTTAACTACTTTAATTTAATTTACAAAACAATATAAATTATTAATTTAATTTTACAATTTTAATTAAAATATAATTATTAATTTACTTAAATTGAAAACAGTAAAAAAAAAAAAGTATTGATTTGATTGTGTGACTATCTTGGTCCTTTGTCATTTTTGTTTTGAACAAATGGTACGCCTAAAAATTTTGAAATTTACGTTTAGGAAAATTCGTCCGCCAATTAACAGCTCAGTATTTTTGTTAGAAATTTTCAGAGCGTATTTCATATTTTTGTAGCGCCAAACTTTTTGAATCTAGAGCTGTTTTTTCAGTTCAAAGTGTGACTATCTTGGTCCGTTGTCATTTTTGTTTTGAACAAATGGTACGCCTAAAAATTTTGAAATTTAAGTTTAGGAAAATTCGTCTGCCAATTAACAGCTCAGTATTTTTGTTAGAATTTTTCAGAGCGTATTTCATATTTTTGTAGCGCCAAACTTTTCGAATCTAGAGCTGTTTTTTTCAGTTCAAAGTGTGACTATCTTGGTCCTTTGTCATTTTTGTTTTGAACAAATGGTACGCCTAAAAATGTTGAAATTTAAGTTTAGGAAAATTCGTCCGCCAATTAACAGCTCAGTATTTTTGTTAGAATTTTTCAGAGCGTATTTCATATTTTTCTAGCGCCAAATTTTTCGAATCTAGAGCTGTTGAAAGTGTGACTATCTCGTACTTAGGTGTGATAGCGCCAAACTTCATATTTTTCAAAGCGTTTGTCGTACTTAGGTGTTTCGTACTCGTTGTGATTGGTCCTAATTAGTTTTTAGTTATTATAAAATACAAATAAATATAGAAGTCATAAATATAGAACTCATAAATATATAAGTCATACATAAGTAAATAAAATATAAAATACAAATAAATCCTAAATATGTCCAGTACGGTGGATCCACATCCCCTCACTAGGGGACCAAATATACGGAGGACCTGGCGGCTGACGGGGGTCTCGTCCGCGAGCAAGTCCGACAGGTGGTGGACGAGGAGCCATCTGAGGAGTGGAATGACGAGGCGGTGCACTAGAAGAAGAGGCTCCGCCATATGTCTGACCAAATGGACCATAGCTCTGACCGAAAGGAGATGGATGAACTGGAGGTGTGTACGGCTCGTCCAAATGTACTCCAATGGATGACAAAAAAGCGTCACCCGGGCTCAAGATAGGCTCGCCCTGAGAATATGGTGGTGGTCCAGGTGGATACTGTGTCTGGTATGGTGGGTACTGGGTCTGGTACTCATAATGGGTAGGTGGGTCTGGATATGGACCAGGAGGTGGGCCTGGTGGTGTCGGTAACTCGCCAGTGGATATGGGTGGCTGTGTGGATGGCTGACTCTCTGTCCGTCTGCTCCGCACAATAGGCTGGCTGGGTCTCGGCTGATCAAAATATGTGTCCCAGTCGTGTAAAGTATACCCAGATGGCTGTTACATACAATGATATTACAAATAATATTAATATTATCAATAACAGAATAATAAAAAATAATAATATTACAAATTTTAGGTTACCGTCATAAACTGTTGCTCCTCAAATCCAGGCTCTGGCGCGTGATCCTCCTCAGGCGAATCAGGTATGGAGTCTATGTCTGTAGCTAGACCCTTCGACTCTAAAAGGTGAGGTAACCGATGCGGCTCCCCAACGAGCTCCAACTGCGTCCTGCAGCCCTTCAGCATCTCCTTCCCAGCCCGTCTGAATCCTTTCTTCACCGCCCATGCACATGCTCGCAGAGCTTGCGTCAATATGTGCTTGACCTGTTTATTTGTTGTTATTGACCAAAATACAAATCAATTCATTTTAATTGAGTAAAAAACTTACCATAGACACCCGCTCGGGCGCATCCTCTAGATAGGTCATCCGGCTAGCTGGAATCTGCTGTGCTACTCCCGGAATGGGGACAAGATGAGCACCTCCATGTATCCGCATCCATCTATCGTACGCGGGCAAAATATCGTCACTCCATGGCCGCGCCTCTGCCACCTCGACCTGCGTCGTGTCGGCCCACATCGCAACCTCTACTGAGAAAAGGTCCTGCAAATCCCTCTGCCGAAATGTGTTGTGCCGGTACTGTAACAAAGCCTCCATCCTCCTCCAAGCCTGTTTTTTTAGGTCATATGTAATGCACGTATTATAAATATTTCAATTTAAATCACGAAGGTGAAAAGAATAACGTACCGTAGGAAGAGGAGGCGGAACAGTCTGGAACAGCATGAACTGATGCATCACCCGATCGGCATAGTGCCACGCCACGACCCAAAAATGGATGCATGGAACGCGGAGCCGGTAGTACCTCTGCTCGTAGCGGGCATAAGGAGGCATGACCACCTGTCTGAGCTCATCCTCGTATGGCCGCCACACCACGTGTGCATGCTCCATCTTCATTAGTACGTCTCGAGTGTACTCAATACCGCTGCGAACGGGACCTTTCACCTTTTTCGACCTCAGCCGTGTCGTCCATTGCCTGCCAAATCATTACAATTATCATAATTTCAATTGTTAAACTAAGTAATTAATTTTAAATTACGTAATTTAATTTGTTTACAATTATGAGTAATTTAATTTTCATTTGTTTATAATTATGACTAATTTTAATTGTTTAACTAACTAATTTCAAATAACGAATTTGGATTAATTTTAACTAATTAATTATTACCTATCAAATGTTAGAGATATGTCCTAGAAGCCAATCATATTTGGCTACTTCTATGGTTTTATGATATGGATGATTTTATATCATTTGTTCCTTGATTTATGTGTTGACAGTTCATTCAGGTTGAGGATCTGAATTATAGATCACTGTGCTTCATTTAGTAATAAATGACAACAATAAATCTAAAGCGTCCATAATCTTGATAATTAACAAGGAACATTAATTATCAATAAGATTAGTATGCAAGTTAAGTGATGATTAAGTTCTATAAATCACAGGTTAAGAGTAACCAACTTAATTGCATATGTTTATGTTAATTGAACATAGTACAAGACATGACCCAACGAAATAAATATATGGATTGTGTTATGTGTCATTATTTATTTCGTTATGATTTTGATTCTAAGTTTGAGATATTTATCTTTTCCACATGAGGATAGGTTCAATAAATATCGTCTACCGTTGATTCCCGATAAGGGCTGCTATACGGACGTTATTTATGTTCTCTTGAATTGTGCGGGGAAAAGCTAAATAGTCAAGAAAACCGTATGTCCCTCATTAATTAACTTAGTGAGTGACGATATCTGTTTGGGCCCCTTGATGGAGATAGATTGTTTGCTAGCAACTGATACAATTATCTCTAGATCAAGAAACGTATAATCTGCAAGAATGACACATTCCTATCTTGGATTATACGATGATATCGTGAGACATAGGAATCAAAATAGAGATATACTTTTATTCTCTTATGCAGGATTGAAATATTGTAGCTGTACACTATTTATGCGAATTGGGAATCATAACGTGTTGCTAGATACCGCTTATGATTATTGGAATTAAATAGCGATTTAACTCCATGTCCAACGTAGCATAAATCCTCAAAGGGTCACACAGAATTGGTGTTTTAACCATGCTTGCATTATTTATTTATTTGTAATAATTGGTATTGCAAAATATGATAAGTTGATTAATTAATTAAATAGCGTTGTAGACCGTTATAATTAATTAAATCAAAGGGATCATATAGAAATAAATTAATGCATTATCTAATCCCCAAATAATTATTATTAAGTTAATAATTATTTATTTCAACACATATGCATATTATAGGGCTTTAATTAAATAGTTAATTAAAGGCCCAATAGGGATCCAAATTGAGAGCAACAAGAGAGGCCATTTAACGATTGATTAAGTGGACCCATGAGGCAAAGCAATTGGCCCATAAAATCCTTTATTGTGGCCGGCCATGCATGGAGGTAGGTGGGGTGGCAATTTGGTAAATAGTTAGTGTGAGGTAGGTAGGGTTTGCACACTATATAAAGAGGTGTATGGTTGCAAATCCCCCTCTCTCTCTCTCCCACTAATCCTAGCCGCCACCCTCCCTCCTTGTGAGGCGCCTCCCCTCTCTTCTCTCCGTATTGCTCATGTGTTGAGCCCCATTCTTCCACAAATCAATTAGTTCATTTGCTAGAAGAACGGGGAAGCTAGGGATTAGTCATCTCCTCCAAGTTACTAGCATAGCTTGTTGAGGATTTGGTTAATACCAAGTGGACTCGAGGAGATTTCGACAAGGAGGCCGAAAGAGCAAGCACCGCCTTCATCCTAGCTGCGGTTCAAATCCCCTTGGTTACGATATCAAGGGAGGTACATCTTTGAACCCTTTTCTCTTGTGCGAATAGCTTAATACTAGTTCCTATGTGTGTGCATGCTTAATTATGGGTAATTAATAGTAATTATCCTTGAAAAATTAAAATTGTGCACTTAACTAACAGTGGTATCAGAGCACATGGTCGTACTTAAACTTTTTTGACACTTAATTAAGAGAAATTGGCTAATTAACGGATTAGTAGAGATGATGTGTTTGTTTGCTGTCTGGAAATGGTATTTTCTGTGTTGTTTCGCGTTTTTCGCTTTGATAAGTTCTCTGGAAGTTTTTTCCATCTACATGAAAGTTGTAGATCTGTGGATTGTGATTCTTTTGGCGTTAGATTCACATTTTTCTGAATTAGTATAGCGCCAAACTTCATATTTTTCAAAGCGTTGAAAGTGTGCAGAACCAGTTTCTGCTCGCACTGTCCTGTTTGAATGGCTTGAAAGATTTATATTTTGAATATAAGTACCAGTGTTCTATGGCTAGATTTAAAGAGGACTTGAAGCTCTTTCTGAGCATGTATAAATTGTTGCATGACTTGGATTAATTTGTGGGTTTTCAAGTATGAAAAGGAAGATCTCGTCAGATCCAGTTTATTGAGCAAATCGATTGTTCTTATAAACTGTACCAACTGAGAACTCCTTTAAAAATTATGTTTAAATGGAGTTGTTCTTTTTTGAGTGAGGATTCCAGGAAAATTAATTTCATAATTTTTCGTGGAAGTTTGGACCTTCAACTAGGTTAGAACTTTTCAATCGACTGTCTGTTCCAGTACAGAATTTGTTGATTGTTTAATTTGTAACTCGAACTTTTTGAACTAAACTTGGTGGTTTTCTTTTCATGAATAGCTAGCCTATAGTCTAAACTAGTTTTTCTGTGTATATTGTATATATAAAAACTGATTAGAAGGTGGTCTAACAGACCAAATGGTTGAGAGGATAATCTGAAAGTCTCATAACGGTGTTTCGTGCACTTGTAAGAGATTTGTCATTTTTGATTCTCCCAGATGGTTTAAGATCTCTTCTTGAAATTTTTACTGGTAATCACAACTATGATAAGGAGCTTAAGTAATTTATTTGAGAATTTTTGGAGACCTAAAACCTTTGTTTTTATTGGATTCTATTAGCTACGTTTTTTAATAAATTACTGTTTTTCTAAGTATTCAAACTAGTTGAAAATAATTAGAAAACTCCTTGTTTGATCTCCTTTCAGTTATGGGATGTTGAAAAAACTTTCTAAATGAATTTAAACAAGTTTTGTTGTTTAAAATTGAGGATTTGTACACGGAATTTACTTATGGCAAACAAATCGCAAAGATGCTTGAAAATCGTTAATTGGAAACAAAGTGCTTGTATGTGCTAACTTTGTTTTGTAGGTGGATAGTGGGTTTAGTATGGCTCAAGACTCAATGCCTTGTGGTTGTAATGAATGCATGTGTGGATGTTTGTAATGCGGCCTTTGGTGCCATTAATTAATTAATTTTGTTGATTAATTTTTTATGTAACTTGAGAGGCTTGCATGCCCCTAAGGTTAGGATGGGAATAGGATGTTTTCACATGTATTTTGCACCTTTATTTTATATAGGATTTAGATCCTTATAGAATTTAGTGGGAGGGCAAGTATTAGATTAGTTTTGCTCCATGGACGATGTGGCGAAACTAATGCAAGCGGGAGCCATACAAACCCACAACTATGAGATGCTTATATGATTATTTTGTTAGGTTAGGTATGGGTGTATGCTTACACGACCACCAAACAAAGTGTCATATGAATTGTTTGTCCCAAACTAAAACGAATAAGTTAAATCGCCCTCCTTCTCTCTATCCCCTTCACGCCGATTGTCACTCATGGCGCGGTCCGCCCAAGCGGACGTCATGATTGCCAATTCGGTAGTCGGGGTGCAAATAGCTAAGATTTGCAAGGAGCAAATAGTGAGAAGTGACTTTTCGATGGACCCAACTAGAGTTTGGACATCGGGGCGAAGTTCGCTTATGCGAACCAAGAGTCATGGTAAGATGATTGGTTGGAGAACCTACCTTATCTAATCATTTTGGATGACGTGCCATAGCAGGTCCATTTTGATGAAAATAGGGGTCTTGGAAATCACTATACTTAGGGACTTTTAAAAGTGTAGTGAAAGTTTTACTTTTGTTAAAACTAAAAACATAAAACTAATTGACCTTTAAATTCGATAATTGTTGTAGATGTCTTCCTCCTCTTTAACGCTTCGTTCTCTTCTTGAGAAAGAGAAACTCGCTTTTAACGGTGCTAATTTCTTGGATTGGCACCGCAACCTAAGGCTTGCCTTTAGGTTTGAGAAAAGAGAGTATCTCCTTTCCACTCTGATTCCCTCTGCTCCTAAGGACACCGATCCAAAGGATAAGCAAGAGGAATATGAGAAGCACGTCAATGACGACATGGAGATGTCGGTCTTGATGGTTGCGGTCATGGAATCGGAACTCCAAAAGGAGTTCATCGATAGTGGTTATGGAGTGTTTGAAATGATCACTCGTCTCAAGAACATGTTCCAAACCAAGGCCCGCACCGAAAGGGCCCGTCTCATCAAGGCCGTCGCCAACACTCGCTTGGCGGAGGGTCATGAAGTCGGGCCACACGTCATGAAGATGGCGGGGTTGTTTCGGCAGCTTGAAAAGCTTGATACGCCCTTTCCTACGGGTGCGATTCAAGATTTCATTCTCAACTCCCTCCCTCCAAGCTTCACCGGTTTTGTTGTGAACTACCGGATGAATGGCATGGACAAGAGCATGGATGATCTCCAAAACATGCTCGTTGAGACGGAGGATAGTCTCAAGAAGGAGAAGGGCCCAAAGGATGTTCTTGCCGTGAGTGACAAGAGCAAGAAGATCAAGAAGCGAGGCCGTAAAGCCAAGAAGGGCAAAGGCCCGGTGACGCCCCAAGGTTCGGCCAAGGGTGCTCCCGTGGGTTCCAAGAAGAAGAAGAACCCGGCCACTCCCGAGACCGTTTGCTACTATTGTAGCAACAAGGGTCATTGGAGGAGGAACTGCCCCAAGTACCTTGCCGACAAGAAGGCGGGAACCGTCCAACCTTCTTCTTCAGGTATATTTGTCATCGAAACCCTTCTCGCTACCTCTAACACCGATTGGGTATTCGATACCGGTTCGTGTGCTCACATTTGTCGAAATGTGCAGGTCCTAAAGAATAGGAGGCGGCTCGAGAAAGGTGAAGTTCAACTCCGCGTCGGGAATGGCACGTGCATCTCCGCTATGGCCATTGGGAGCGTGGATTTAACTTTACCTTCCGGTTTTGTGTTGGAACTAAAGGATGTATTTTTGGTTCCCTCTATCACTCGAAACATTATCTCTATCTCTTGTTTGGACATGGATGGTTTTGATGTTGTAATAAAGAACAAGTTGTTGACCTTGTTTCGAAATAATGTTCGTTTTTGTGATGCGCATTTATTGAATGGTCTTTATGTGCTTGATTCTAGCGGACTTATCTTGAGTGTTGAGAATGACAATAGGAAACGTAAGATTTCACATGAGAATGCAACTTTGATGTGGCATTGCCGCTTAGGTCATATCAATGAGAAACGCATCAAGAGATTACAAACCGTTGGTCTCTTGGATCAATTCGCTTTCGAGCCAATTGACACATGCGAATCTTGTTTGATGGGAAAGATGACCAAAGCGCCTTTTCCTAACAAAGGAACAAGGGAAAATGACTTATTAGACCTTGTACATACCGATGTATGCGGACCTATGAGCATTTGTGCGCGTGGTGGTTATTCATACTTCATCACATTCACCGATGATCATAGTAGATACGGGTAAATCTACTTGATGCGTCACAAATCCGAATCCTTTGACAAGTTCAAAGAATTTAAGAATGAAGTTGAGAACCAACTTGGTCGAAAGATCAAGGTCTTACGATCCGATCGAGGTGGTGAGTACTTGAGCCATGAGTTTGGCAACTATCTAAAAGAGTGTGGAATCGTTCCACAACTCACTCCACCTGGAACACCACAATGGAATGGTGTATCCGAAAGGAGGAATCGAACTTTGCTTGACATGGTTCGATCAATGATGAGCCAAGCCGATTTGCCTATGTCCTTTTGGGGATACGCCCTTGAAACCGCAACTTTTACATTAAACCGTGTTCCATCAAAGTCCGTTGAGAAGACGCCCTATGAGCTTTGGTTTAAGAAGAAACCAAGCATGTCGTTTCTCAAGATTTGGGGTTGTGAAGCTTATGTGAAAAGGCTAGTGAGCGATAAGCTTGGACCCAAATCGGACAAATGTCATTTCGTAGGATACCCTAAGGAAACGAAGGGTTACTACTTCTATAACCGCAACGAGAACAAGATAGTTGTTGCTCGTTATGGTGTGTTCTTGGAGAAAGAATTTCTCTCAAGAAGAAGTAGTGGGAGCAACGTGGTGATTGAAGAAATTCAAGAACCGCAACAACAAAGCATGCCTCAAGTAGGAAATGTAGTTGTTCCCGATATGGTGTCAAATGAGGTTGCACAAAATGTGGATGCACCGAATGAGATTGTAGCCGAACCTATTCCACAAGTTGTTGTGGAAGAAGAGGTTCACGAACAAGCTCCCTCAAATGAAAACTCAAACATATCGCGAGTCGATGATGTTGAGGAAGCACCTTCACTTCAAGTTCAAGAACAAAGTCCACAAACCGTTGTGGAACAAGTTCAAGAACCTCAAGCATCTACCCTACGAAGATCGGCAAGGCCAAGTCGTCCACCTATAAGATATTTAGGTTTGCACGACGTTCTCGTCATGGAGAACGATGAGCCTTTGACCATTGATGACATGAGAAAGAAACCCGACTCCAAGGAATGGCTAAAAGCCATGGAATCCGAAATGCAATCCATGTATGACAACAAGGTATGGACCTTGGTTGACCTTCCCAACGGAGTAAAACCCGTTGAGAACAAATGGATCTTTAAGAGAAAGGTCGACATGGATGGCAACTTGACCATTTACAAAGCATGACTTGTAGCGAAAGGTTACAAGCAAATTCATGGTATTGACTATGAAGAAACCTTCTCGCCCGTCGTTATGTTCAAGTCAATTCGGATCATGTTAGCAATTGCCGCATTCTATGATTATGAGATTTGGCAAATGGATGTCAAAACCGCCTTCCTAAATGGAAATTTGGAAGAGGATGTGTATATGACACAACCCGAGTGTTTTGTGGATCCAAAGAATGCTAACAAAGTATGCAAGCTTCAACGATCTATTTATGGATTGAAGCAAGCATCAAGGAGTTGGAACAAGCGCTTTGATGAGGAAGTCAAGAAATTGAACTTCTCTCAAAGTGAAAAGGAACCTTGTGTCTACAAGAGGTTTAGTGGGAGCGTGGTTGTGTTTCTTGTTCTATATGTTGACGATATACTCTTGATCGGGAATGATATTCCCGAATTGAATGCAGTCAAGGATTCATTGAAGAAAGTGTTCTCAATGAAAGACTTGGGCGAAGCCGCCTACATCCTAGGAATCAAGATCTATAGAGATAGATCAAAGAGGATGTTAGGTTTGAGCCAAGATGCATATATTGACAAGGTGTTGCAAAAACACAACATGGCGAATTCCAAGAAAGGATTCTTGCCTATGTCACATGGCATTTACTTGAGCAAGACTCAAGGCCCGACAACGGAGACAGATCGGGAATACATGAAGCGATTCAAGTATCTATCTGTAGTCGGATCGATCATGTATGCCATGCTATGCACTCGCCCCGATGTGGCACATCCGATTAGCGTGACTAGTCGATACCAAGCCAACCCAGGCATGGCACATTGGACCGCAGTCAAGAATATCCTCAAGTATCTCAAGAGAACCAAGGAGAGCATTCTCGTTTACGGTGGAGACCAAGAGCTCGTTGTAACTGGTTACACCGATGCTAGTTTCCAAACCGATCGAGATGACTCCAAATCACAGTCCGGCTTTGTATTTCTGCTTAATGGTTGTGCCGTAAGTTGGAAGAGTTCCAAGCAAGATACTACGGCCGATTCCGTCACCGAAGCAGAATACTTAGCGGCTGGCGAAGCAGCAAAAGAAGCCGTATGGATCAAGGAGTTCTTGACCGAGCTAGAGGTGGTTCCAAGCATCTCGGGTCCAGTGGATATCTACTGCGACAATACGGGAGCCATAGCTCAGTCCAAGGAGCCTAGGTCTCACCAGAAGACTAGGCACATTCTACGACGATTCCATCTCATCCGTCAGTTGGTCAATGACGGTTGGGTCAAGGTCAAGAAGGTGGACGGTGCCGCGAACACAGCGGACCCTCTGACAAAGCCTTTGTCTCGAGCCGCGCATGAGTTGCATGTTGCATCCATGGGGATTAGGCGTATGCCTGATTGGCTTTGAGTTGTATCTTTTATTTAGGCGTTAGTATGAGACATGTATATTTGGATATTACATTGAGTACTATGCACTGGCTAGAAGTCACTATTGATTGACTCTAGGCCAAGTGGGAGATTGTTAGAGATATGTCCTAGAAGCCAATCATATTTGGCTACTTCTATGGTTTTATGATATGGATGATTTTATATCATTTGTTCCTTGATTTATGTGTTGACAGTTCATTCAGGTTGAGGATCTGAATTATAGATCACTGTGCTTCATTTAGTAGTAAATGACAACAATAAATCTAAAGCGTCCATAATCTTGATAATTAACAAGGAACATTAATTATCAATAAGATTAGTATGCAAGTTAAGTGATGATTAAGTTCTATAAATCACAGGTTAAGAGTAACCAACTTAATTGCATATGTTTATGTTAATTGAACATAGTACAGGACATGACCCAATGAAATAAATATATGGATTGTGTTATGTGTCATTATTTATTTCGTTATGATTTTGATTCTAAGTTTGAGATATTTATCTTTTCCACATGAGGATTGATATCTCTTATTTATATATATATTTTAACCATACTTGGCACCAAAATATTACCCAAACCAATGATATTCACTGCACTTTTGCATTATATTTTGCAAGATTGGACACTGCCGTGGAATTTGACTTGTTTTGTAGGAACTTGGTGGATTGGACACAATAATTGCATAAAACAGTGGATTTTGAAGAAGAAAATGACTGAAAGGAGTCCATAGCATTGTAGAGCTCATCCTAAGCTTTCCAACGATCTTTGAATCACCTCAATCGGAGTCCGGATGAAGAAATTATGGTCAAAATACTATCAGTGCTCGATTCTGGAATTTCGGTCCGAAATGTACGGATTTCGGTCCGAAATCCATGTATGGAAAGTGAAATTTGGCAAGTTTCGGAGAAGGAAAGGAGATCTCTTGCCCTAGCCGCCTCCTAGACTTTCCCTTGATGTATTTAAGCACGAATTTCGACCAGAGAACAGAGGCCACCTTCCATACAATAATTTCCACGTTTTCCACCACCGTTCTGACGCCGAAAGGCGTGGGATTCCACCTCTCGCAGCGGAGCACGTCCATGGCAGCAACTTTGGAGCGATTCTGGACGCGACAGCGGTAGAACCGATCCAACCACGACTTCGGACGATCGATATCTTGAGTTAGAAGCGATATTTGGTTTATTCGTTCCTTTTCTCTTGATATTTTGATTTGATGGAGTTTGTATCTTATTTTTCTTGCATGTTAGGATAATTAATGGTGTCTTAGTAGTAGTTAGTAGATTAGTTTAGTATTTTGTGATGACTTGATTGATTTATATTATGATATGTGATATGTTTTGTTGAGAATTATATCTTGCTTGGTTAATTTAATTGTTTGTTTGATTGTTTACCTATTGATGAACTGCAGCACCATTAGGACATTAAACTAGAACAAATAATTAGTTATTTAAGCACTTGAGGTAAGCCAATCGCTCGAAAGAGGAGGTTAGTTCACGACCGAGAGGTGTAACTTTTACTGATCCGACAGGACTTTAAATACCTCTAGAAATCCAACTAAACATACTTAAATAGCTAAATCAGAACGAAAGTATAGGTTTAGTTGTTTATGTGGCAAAAACCGAGTTCCAAGTCAAGTCAGAACCGAAATCGCGACAGCTGAGGTTAGGACTTAGGTCTGGTCGTCCAGTAGACTTCACATAACATTGTGTAAAGATATCAAGTTGAAACAAGAGGTCTAAAGTAAGTTTTGGACAGAAACAATATGGATTTCGGTCCGAAATACATACATTTCGGTCCGAAATATGCCTCTGTCTCGATGAAAATTGTAGACAAAGGTACTTTGGAGCTAAACTAATTGAACACAAATTCCTAGGACATTATTTGCATTTATTTTTAGTTTAGAAAATACCAAAAATAATTTATTTAATTGCACTTTAGATAATTGTCTTTTTAAATCATAAAACTCCAAAAATTAATTGTCTAGCTTTCGTGAGGAAGTAAAGTCTAGTAATCAGTTGTACCGTCCCTTGGGTTCGACCCTAAAGCTTAACTAAAACGACTAGTGAGGTTAGCTCTAGGTTATAAATTTATTTGATATCCTAGGTTAAAATGCCTTCATCAAATTGGCGCCGTTGCCGGGGACGGTGTTGATATTAGAATTTATTTTAGTAACGAGAGACTAGATATTGTATCTTTCATTTATTATTATTATTATTATTATTATTATTATTATTATTATTATTATTATTATTATTATTATTATTGTTATTATTATTATCAAAAAAAAAACTGATGGTTGGTTTGGATTTTATTGTTGAAAATACAGGTTTTGATTGATTGTGGATGTCCTACTTGCAACTCGCGCTAGAGCACCACGGGTCAAGCAACAAAAAGCCACACGACCCACGCACGACCTCATGTGAGTTGCATGCCACAAGAAAACCTGTCTCGTTGCTACCTCTGAACTCCTACATTGCTGCCACGATTTACTCACGCTGAAGCGCTGCTGCCCCACGCCAAATAGAGACGAATTCATATGGAAATTCATGCCTTGATTCGGTTAGTTTCTCTTTTCCTCCTTTTTAATTTTGATCTCTGTGATTGCATTGAGGACAATGCTTGATTTAAGTTTGGGGGGAATAGGAGGATGAAAAGTTGGACTTATTGAAAAAAATTTGTGATAATTCGTCTCTGTTTCATGAGATTTTTAAACAATTTTCTCCTTTTTCGGTCCGAAATTTGTCTTTGGAATGTTGAATTTTGAGAAAACTTTGTTTGAAAATTTAGAAATTAATTTTTGATGCATGCTTGATCTTTGTTTTGTTTCAATTGATAAAAATTACTCACTGTTTCACACTGTTTGAATTTTAAAAAGCATTTTGAAAATTTTCTCAAGGACTTTTGATGTTTAAAAAGTTTTAAATTAATTTGTGCACCAATAGACCGAGTTGGAAATTAGTTTTAGAGTTAAGAATCTGAATTTGGATGCTTGAAAATTGTCAAAATGATCTAAGTCAAATCTCACAAGTTTTTGTCGAGTGAACGATTTCGTATCTTACAAACTTTTGTTTAAAAAGAAATTTTATGAACTTTGAAAATTATAAAATGAATCTGGATGTTATTGAACGCTTGAATCACCAACGAGCAAAACTTAAACTGAGAAAAATTTAAATAGTTGTGAAAACGAGGATGCACCGAGGCCTTCTTCCACCAACTTAGCCACAAATTGGAGGGTATTGGAGTTAATTATAAGTTGTCAGGAATTATAACTCAAAGATCTCGAGGTATAATTGGGTAGTTTATAATTAATTTCTATCGGACCTGGTGCGAAAGCATTGGTAAAGGAGTTGTTGAGTATTATGGCCCAAGTGTACCGTGGCCATAGTCGAGCAACACCCGTCCAACCTCCCTAGCGCGACATGTGCTAGTAGCAAACTTAAGGCCAATGACACCGCATTATATCCTCTAGGGTGTAAAGCCCCACGACTTGACTTGCACAAATTAAATTGGTGAAATTAAATTGCTTTGAGAAGGATTCATTATGAAATTTTCGACTTTGATAAAATTTCTTTACAAATTTTTGCGAGACATGGAAAAGAACGGGCAAATAAAATTGAGTTTGCAACTGTTTTGACAAAGAGAAGCTAGGATTCTTGACTTGAAAAATGAAATTCATTATGGCTAAGAAATGCAGCACAAATTTAATTTGAAAGAAAACTAAACCCACGTCCTTGAAATAAATTTTTGAGCTTGCTTTAATTTATTGTGTGAAACTTTTGAGTAAACTTGAATAATCAATTTTTCATGGCATTGTTTGGTTTTAGATAATTTGATTGTAAGTCTAAGTATGGTCAATTCCTTTAAACTTAGGATATTGTTTGAGGACAAACAAAGGTTTAAGTTTGGGGGGATTTGATATCTCTTATTTATATATATATTTTAACCATACTTGGCACCAAAATATTACCCAAACCAATGATATTCACTGCACTTTTGCATTATATTTTGCAAGATTGGACACTGCCGTGGAATTTGACTTGTTTTGTAGGAACTTGGTGGATTGGACACAATAATTGCATAAAACAGTGGATTTTGAAGAAGAAAATGACTGAAAGGAGTCCATAGCATTGTAGAGCTCATCCTAAGCTTTCCAACGATCTTTGAATCACCTCAATCGGAGTCCGGATGAAGAAATTATGGTCAAAATACTATCAGTGCTCGATTCTGGAATTTCGGTCCGAAATGTACGGATTTCGGTCCGAAATCCATGTATGGAAAGTGAAATTTGGCAAGTTTCGGAGAAGGAAAGGAGATCTCTTGCCCTAGCCGCCTCCTAGACTTTCCCTTGATGTATTTAAGCACGAATTTCGACCAGAGAACAGAGGCCACCTTCCATACAATAATTTCCACGTTTTCCACCACCGTTCTCACGCCGAAAGGCGTGGGATTCCACCTCTCGCAGCGGAGCACGTCCATGGCAGCAACTTTGGAGCGATTCTGGACGCGACAGCAGTAGAACCGATCCAACCACGACTTCGGACGATCGATATCTTGAGTTAGAAGCGATATTTGGTTTATTCGTTCCTTTTCTCTTGATATTTTGATTTGATGGAGTTTGTATCTTATTTTTCTTGCATGTTAGGATAATTAATGGTGTCTTAGTAGTAGTTAGTAGATTAGTTTAGTATTTTGTGATGACTTGATTGATTTATATTATGATATGTGATATGTTTTGTTGAGAATTATATCTTGCTTGGTTAATTTAATTGTTTGTTTGATTGTTTACCTATTGATGAACTGCAGCACCATTAGGACATTAAACTAGAACAAATAATTAGTTATTTAAGCACTTGAGGTAAGCCAATCGCTCGAAAGAGGAGGTTAGTTCACGACCGAGAGGTGTAACTTTTACTGATCCGACAGGACTTTAAATACCTCTAGAAATCCAACTAAACATACTTAAATAGCTAAATCAGAACGAAAGTATAGGTTTAGTTGTTTATGTGGCAAAAACCGAGTTCCAAGTCAAGTCAGAACCGAAATCGCGACAGCTGAGGTTAGGACTTAGGTCTGGTCGTCCAGTAGACTTCACATAACATTGTGTAAAGATATCAAGTTGAAACAAGAGGTCTAAAGTAAGTTTTGGACAGAAACAATATGGATTTCGGTCCGAAATACATACATTTCGGTCCGAAATATGCCTCTGTCTCGATGAAAATTGTAGACAAAGGTACTTTGGAGCTAAACTAATTGAACACAAATTCCTAGGACATTATTTGCATTTATTTTTAGTTTAGAAAATACCAAAAATAATTTATTTAATTGCACTTTAGATAATTGTCTTTTTAAATCATAAAACTCCAAAAATTAATTGTCTAGCTTTCGTGAGGAAGTAAAGTCTAGTAATCAGTTGTACCGTCCCTTGGGTTCGACCCTAAAGCTTAACTAAAACGACTAGTGAGGTTAGCTCTAGGTTATAAATTTATTTGATATCCTAGGTTAAAATGCCTTCATCAAATTGGCGCCGTTGCCGGGGACGGTGTTGATATTAGAATTTATTTTAGTAACGAGAGACTAGATATTGTATCTTTCATTATTATTATTATTATTATTATTATTATTATTATTATTATTATTATTATTATTATTATTATTATTATTGTTATTATTATTATCAAAAAAAACTGATGGTTGGTTTGGATTTTATTGTTGAAAATACAGGTTTTGATTGATTGTGGATGTCCTACTTGCAACTCGCGCTAGAGCACCACGGGTCAAGCAACAAAAAGCCACACGACCCACGCACGACCTCATGTGAGTTGCATGCCACAAGAAAACCTGTCTCGTTGCTACCTCTGAACTCCTACATTGCTGCCACGATTTACTCACGCTGAAGCGCTGCTGCCCCACGCCAAATAGAGACGAATTCATATGGAAATTCATGCCTTGATTCGGTTAGTTTCTCTTTTCCTCCTTTTTAATTTTGATCTCTGTGATTGCATTGAGGACAATGCTTGATTTAAGTTTGGGGGGAATAGGAGGATGAAAAGTTGGACTTATTGAAAAAAATTTGTGATAATTCGTCTCTGTTTCATGAGATTTTTAAACAATTTTCTCCTTTTTCGGTCCGAAATATGACTATTTCGGTCCGAAATTTGTCTTTGGAATGTTGAATTTTGAGAAAACTTTGTTTGAAAATTTAGAAATTAATTTTTGATGCATGCTTGATCTTTGTTTTGTTTCAATTGATAAAAATTACTCACTGTTTCACACTGTTTGAATTTTAAAAAGCATTTTGAAAATTTTCTCAAGGACTTTTGATGTTTAAAAAGTTTTAAATTAATTTGTGCACCAATAGACCGAGTTGGAAATTAGTTTTAGAGTTAAGAATCTGAATTTGGATGCTTGAAAATTGTCAAAATGATCTAAGTCAAATCTCACAAGTTTTTGTCGAGTGAACGATTTCGTATCTTACAAACTTTTGTTTAAAAAGAAATTTTATGAACTTTGAAAATTATAAAATGAATCTGGATGTTATTGAACGCTTGAATCACCAACGAGCAAAACTTAAACTGACAAAAATTTAAATAGTTGTGAAAACGAGGATGCACCGAGGCCTTCTTCCACCAACTTAGCCACAAATTGGAGGGTATTGGAGTTAATTATAAGTTGTCAGGAATTATAACTCAAAGATCTCGAGGTATAATTGGGTAGTTTATAATTAATTTCTATCGGACCTGGTGCGAAAGCATTGGTAAAGGAGTTGTTGAGTATTATGGCCCAAGTGTACCGTGGCCATAGTCGAGCAACACCCGTCCAACCTCCCTAGCGCGACATGTGCTAGTAGCAAACTTAAGGCCAATGACACCGCATTATATCCTCTAGGGTGTAAAGCCCCACGACTTGACTTGCACAAATTAAATTGGTGAAATTAAATTGCTTTGAGAAGGATTCATTATGAAATTTTCGACTTTGATAAAATTTCTTTACAAATTTTTGCGAGACATGGAAAAGAACGGGCAAATAAAATTGAGTTTGCAACTGTTTTGACAAAGAGAAGCTAGGATTCTTGACTTGAAAAATGAAATTCATTATGGCTAAGAAATGCAGCACAAATTTAATTTGAAAGAAAACTAAACCCACGTCCTTGAAATAAATTTTTGAGCTTGCTTTAATTTATTGTGTGAAACTTTTGAGTAAACTTGAATAATCAATTTTTCATGGCATTGTTTGGTTTGAGATAATTTGATTGTAAGTCTAAGTATGGTCAATTCCTTTAAACTTAGGATATTGTTTGAGGACAAACAAAGGTTTAAGTTTGGGGGGATTTGATATCTCTTATTTATATATATATTTTAACCATACTTGGCACCAAAATATTACCCAAACCAATGATATTCACTGCACTTTTGCATTATATTTTGCAAGATTGGACACTGCCGTGGAATTTGACTTGTTTTGTAGGAACTTGGTGGATTGGACACAATAATTGCATAAAACAGTGGATTTTGAAGAAGAAAATGACTGAAAGGAGTCCATAGCATTGTAGAGCTCATCCTAAGCTTTCCAACGATCTTTGAATCACCTCAATCGGAGTCCGGATGAAGAAATTATGGTCAAAATACTATCAGTGCTCGATTCTGGAATTTCGGTCCGAAATGTACGGATTTCGGTCCGAAATCCATGTATGGAAAGTGAAATTTGGCAAGTTTCGGAGAAGGAAAGGAGATCTCTTGCCCTAGCCGCCTCCTAGACTTTCCCTTGATGTATTTAAGCACGAATTTCGACCAGAGAACAGAGGCCACCTTCCATACAATAATTTCCACGTTTTCCACCACCGTTCTCACGCCGAAAGGCGTGGGATTCCACCTCTCGCAGCGGAGCACGTCCATGGCAGCAACTTTGGAGCGATTCTGGACGCGACAGCGGTAGAACCGATCCAACCACGACTTCGGACGATCGATATCTTGAGTTAGAAGCGATATTTGGTTTATTCGTTCCTTTTCTCTTGATATTTTGATTTGATGGAGTTTGTATCTTATTTTTCTTGCATGTTAGGATAATTAATGGTGTCTTAGTAGTAGTTAGTAGATTAGTTTAGTATTTTGTGATGACTTGATTGATTTATATTATGATATGTGATATGTTTTGTTGAGAATTATATCTTGCTTGGTTAATTTAATTGTTTGTTTGATTGTTTACCTATTGATGAACTGCAGCACCATTAGGACATTAAACTAGAACAAATAATTAGTTATTTAAGCACTTGAGGTAAGCCAATCGCTCGAAAGAGGAGGTTAGTTCACGACCGAGAGGTGTAACTTTTACTGATCCGACAGGACTTTAAATACCTCTAGAAATCCAACTAAACATACTTAAATAGCTAAATCAGAACGAAAGTATAGGTTTAGTTGTTTATGTGGCAAAAACCGAGTTCCAAGTCAAGTCAGAACCGAAATCGCGACAGCTGAGGTTAGGACTTAGGTCTGGTCGTCCAGTAGACTTCACATAACATTGTGTAAAGATATCAAGTTGAAACAAGAGGTCTAAAGTAAGTTTTGGACAGAAACAATATGGATTTCGGTCCGAAATACATACATTTCGGTCCGAAATATGCCTCTGTCTCGATGAAAATTGTAGACAAAGGTACTTTGGAGCTAAACTAATTGAACACAAATTCCTAGGACATTATTTGCATTTATTTTTAGTTTAGAAAATACCAAAAATAATTTATTTAATTGCACTTTAGATAATTGTCTTTTTAAATCATAAAACTCCAAAAATTAATTGTCTAGCTTTCGTGAGGAAGTAAAGTCTAGTAATCAGTTGTACCGTCCCTTGGGTTCGACCCTAAAGCTTAACTAAAACGACTAGTGAGGTTAGCTCTAGGTTATAAATTTATTTGATATCCTAGGTTAAAATGCCTTCATCAAGGATAGGTTCAATAAATATCGTCTACCGCTGATTCCCGATAAGGGCTGCTATACGGACGTTATTTATGTTCTCTTGAATTGTGCGGGGAAAAGCTAAATAGTCAAGAAAACCGTATGTCCCTCATTAATTAACTTAGTGAGTGACGATATCTGTTTGGGCCCCTTGATGGAGATAGATTGTTTGCTAGCAACTGATACAATTATCTCTAGATCAAGAAACGTATAATCTGCAAGAATGACACATTCCTATCTTGGATTATACGATGATATCGTGAGACATAGGAATCAAAATAGAGATATACTTTTATTCTCTTATGCAGGATTGAAATATTGTAGTTGTACACTATTTATGCGAATTGGGAATCATAACGTGTTGCTAGATACCGCTTATGATTATTGGAATTAAATAGCGATTTAACTCCATGTCCAATGTAGCATAAATCCTCAAAGGGTCACACAGAATTGGTGTTTTAACCATGCTTGCATTATTTATTTATTTGTAATAATTGGTATTGCAAAATATGATAAGTTGATTAATTAATTAAATAGCGTTGTAGACCATTATAATTAATTAAATCAAAGGGATCATATAGAAATAAATTAATGCATTATCTAATCCCCAAATAATTATTATTAAGTTAATAATTATTTATTTCAACACATATGCATATTATAGGGCTTTAATTAAATAGTTAATTAAAGGCCCAATAGGGATCCAAATTGAGAGCAACAAGAGAGGCCATTTAATGATTGATTAAGTGGACCCATGAGGCAAAGCAATTGGCCCATAAAAGCCTTTATTGTGGCCGGCCATGCATGGAGGTAGGTGGGGTGGCAATTTGGTAAATAGTTAGTGTGAGGTAGGTAGGGTTTGCACACTATATAAAGAGGTGTATGGTTGCAAACCCCCCTCTCTCTCTCTCCCACTAATCCTAGCCGTCACCCTCCCTCCTTGTGAGGCGCCTCCCCTCTCTTCTCTCCCTATTGCTCATGTGTTGAGCCCCATTCTTCCACAAATCAATTAGTTCATTTGCTAGAAGAACGGGGAAGCTAGGGATTAGTCATCTCCTCCAAGTTACTAGCATAGCTTGTTGAGGATTTGGTTAATACCAAGTGGACTCGAGGAGCTTTCGACAAGGAGGCCGAAAGAGCAAGCACCACCTTCATCCTAGCCGCGGTTCAAATCCCCTTGGTTACGATATCAAGGGAGGTACATCTTTGAACCCTTTTCTCTTGTGCGAATAGCTTAATACTAGTTCCTATGTGTGTGCATGCTTAATTATGGGTAATTAATAGTAATTATCCTTGAAAAATTAAAATTGTGCACTTAACTAACATCAAATTTGTTTACCAAAATTTTGATTATAATTTTTAAACAAACAAATTGATGTTATATTACAATATTTCATTTATTTTATTTAAAAAAAATATTATACCTCCCATACGGCGGACATCTTTCAACTGACGGCTTCCCCCAACCTTGGAAACTTTTCGTAACGGACGGGCGACAAAGCAATAACCGGGTGTACGACCACAACTGAAGCAGTAGCCACGGAGCAGGAACCTTCTGAGCGCCATTTGCCAGGACTGCCAAGTCCAGGCCGCGGTATAACATAGCAAGTGTGGCCGCACCCCAGTTATATCTAACTGAATCCGATGCATGAACATCCTGCAAATAAGAAAAAATATTTTTCGTTAGTTGCAAACTAAGTTATCCAAGTTAGTACTAATGTAAGAGATGTTCTTAATATTTAAAATTACTAACCCGAAGTAACTCCAGATAAAAACAAGGAACAAAATCTCCTGTGGTATCTGGAAACATCTCGCAACCCATCAACTCCAACACCAGGGCCCGAGTGTATCTATCGATCCTATCTGCGTCCTCTGACCCAGGTCCCTGTGCCCACATATCACGCAGTTTCCCAAACTGTACTGCGTGAAGTTTCCTGCATTACATAAACATTACACACACACACACACACACACACACACACACACACACACACACACACACACACACACACACACATATATATATATATTGCAGCATATCTCAAAATTTAAATTAAATTTTAAAACGTTTGTTACCTCCCAGCATGTCGATCAGTCGCCCTCTCTCTGAAGCAATCTAGAACATCCTCCATAGGAGTGTCCCGTGGCAATGCAAAGTCGGCTAGCTTCTGCACATCGTCGTAATAAGTACGACCGGTCACCGGTCGTCCAGTCGTAGGCAAGCCAAAAATGAAGGCGACATCCTGCAAATTTTAATTATATTTTTTTATTAAACAACACAAAAAAAATAATAAATAAATAAATAGCTACCAACAGAACTTTGAAAAAATAATACCTCAAGAGTAATGATCATCTCGCCTACGCGGGGAAAGTGGAACGTGTGGGTCTCGGGCCTCCAGAACATGGCTAGACCCTGTATCATGGAACGATCCAATGGCATGTGACCTAACTCAACGAAATGAATAAGGCCCAATGTCACAAGACGCTGGTCCACCTCCTCGGTTCGTATCATTTTTGCCTTATGCATTTCGGGCGTCCACGCCTAAATAAGTTAAAAAACATATTATTTACTATATATACTATTAACTATATACAAAAATTAACTACATAAATAATTAAAAAAATAAATTATTTCCTATATATACTATTAAAATATATATATATAAAAAAACTTACTCGTACGCCTCGAAGCTCAGACTGACTGAGATGCAGAAGCTGATCAGCCGGAGGAGGAACAGGGGGGCAGCAGGGGGGGCAGATGAAGAAGCGCCAGGATCTCCTCCTGATGTAGATGCGCCAGGATCTCCTCGACGCCTCGTGGATCGACGTGGATCCTCTGGTCTTCTTCTTCGCGGTGGCATTTCGACTGTTAATGCAATTAAAATTTAATAAAGTATAAAATCTATAAAAATTTCGGCAGCATCTCCCCTCTACCGGGAGAGTTTTCCAAAAAATTTGAACCCATTTACAACCCAATTTCAATCCAATTTCATTCCAATTTGAACTCAACCCAACCCAATTTGAATAAATCATTTAAATTTTACAATCATTGCATTTCACAAACATTGCATTTCACAAGCATTTCACAAGCATTTCACAAGCATTTCACAATTATACAATCATTGTATTTCACAAATTTTCAAACAATCAATCAATCTACAAGCAATTCACAAACATTTCTATTCAAACAATAATAAAATAAACATATAAAAAAGCTAACCTGTAGTAGAAAGAAATTGACTCTCTTCTAAACAATTTTTTACCTACATTTTTAATTAATACCATCAATTATTATCATTTTTTCTAATTTTTCCCATATTTAATTATCAAAATCTTAATTATTAAAAGCAAAAAAAATAAAAAATAAATTAATTAATTACACATAAATTTTCATATGAATTTTTCTTATTTTTCCGTATTTTTTAAATAATTTTACAATTTATTATCTATTTTTTTAATTAATTAAGTACTGAATAAACAAATAAAAAAACAAAAAAAATACAATATAATTAATAAATTACATATATATTTACATTTTATTTTTCCTGATTTTTTTCAGATTTTTTAAATATTTTTTCAATATTTTTCCTATTTTTAAATTTAATTAACTAAATTAAAAACTAATAAACTAAATAAATAAAAAATTAAATAAATAAAAAAAATTAAAAAAACTTACTGTGCTCGCGGAAAGGAGAGTCCAAGCGAGAGCGAAGGCAGCTTCTCTAGATCGGAAACCCCTATATATAAACTAAACGTTAGATCGGAATCCCAGAATCCGATCTAACGTTAGATCGGAATCCAGGAATCCGATCTAACGTTCGGAATCCAGGATTCCGATCTTACGATACTATTTATATTAAACTGATTATTTTGATATTAATTTTATTGGATTATATTATTTTAATATTATTTTTTTAAATTTCGGCACGCTGGCTCAAATAACAAAGGTCCAACAACCACTCAGCTGAGCTAGGTCAACCTGACCCAGTTGACCTGAGCCAGTCGCGACGGGTCCGACAGAATCCGTTAATCCAAACAGGCAGATCCGACCTAACAACCTTAGAAATTTTACTTAGAGATGTCGGATCCGTTAATCCAAACAGGCAGATTCGACCCAACAACCTTAGAAATTTTACTTAGAGATCCCTGAAACTTTTATTTTCTTTGAATCAATCCCTAAAATTTATAAACACGCCCTTATATTTTACAAATAGGTCCTTAGTCCCAAGTTCCTTTATACAACCGTCCCTGTACCTCAACCATGGAATTAAGCTGATCAGGTGGCAGACTGAAACGAATTAAGCTATTAGATTCCGCACTCTACTATCCCAATTAAAAAAAAAAATCAAAGCGGACTCTACTATCCTTTAAAAAATTAATACTACTAGATTCCGCACTCTCTATAATTTTTACATATATAGTAAATTATTTGAACGATTACATATACGTGAAATACTGAAATCACACCATGGAATTATACAAATGTTCTTTTTAAACAAAAAATTTGGGTGATTTCACCTTCTGAAATTTAAATATATAATGAAATATACTTTTAGAATGGCAGAAACGAAAGTAGCTTAATATGTCTATAATATCAGAAAATTAATATTCCCATTTCTTGCGTAGTAGAACTAATTTTTTGGTATTTTGTGCTGTCAGTTCGAGTGAGATGAGATCTAATAAATTTTGCCCAATCAGATTTATCGTTTCCTACAATTAATTCACTGAGACTGACATCGTTCTCCGAACCTCTCTAACGAAGATGATAGCTCCAAACCGGACGATCAGATCACATCACATCACATCGCATCCTCTGGATGGCCATCCAGTGGATGGTTTGGATCTCAGCCGTCTGATTAAATCTCAATGGCCATAGATGCCCCGTGCATGATACTAAGATTGATAGGCCCGAAAAAATCTAACCGTTTAGATTAAATCAGACGGCTCGGATTGCAAGACGTCCACTGGATGGTTGAATAAAACCATCCAGAGGATACGGGTCCCACATCACATATCCTCATGTATGTCAGTATGTACCTTTTCTAAATTTACAACCGTGCATTTGAGATCTGGAGGATCCGATCAATAGTAACCTACAATGTGTCCTCCTCAATCGGAGAGGATCCTAAGTTTTCTCTACGTCCCACCTTCCCGGGTGATGATCCGGACAACATTAAAAATGATCCGAACAACTTAACTTTATAAATGACAATAGTGCCCTCATGGCAAACAATCTTTTAACTTTTTTTTCCGAACAACTTTTATTCCGTGGCTCTAGTTTTTCAAAAAAAAAAAAGAAATATTTGAGATGCTTCCTACCTCAAGCACGCGCCATCATCTTCATTGTGTTAAAAAGAACACATAGGGCCTGTTCAGATGCGTTGGGAATACGAGGCATAAATTTATTATAAACCATCCAAATTCTTCACAAAGTTACACAGTTCCCAATAAATTTATGCTTAGGAATAAAAAAATTTCCAAAATTCCTAAGCGATCCAAACGGCCCCATAAGTGATTGAAAATTCGTATTTATCGTTAAAAAAATTTGTAAAATATGGTTAAAAAATCAAATCAACAATACAACATATAATACTCAATTAAGTATTAACTAAGTAATTATTAATTGTGACACAAGAATTTCTTAATCGAGGAAAGGTTGTCCTGATGAGTAAAATAAATATCAAAACAAAATCAACAAAAATTTTGAAACAACAATAATACAGCTGTGCTCTCTCTTAGGTAGGTCTGTCAAACGTTAGAGGTGGAAACGGAACAGCCATTTCCGTTTCCGTTCCGTTTCGGTAACGGAACGAAATGGCTGTTTCATTTCCGTTCCGTTTCGGCAAACGTAACAAATTTCTGTTCCGTTTAACGTTCCGCCTCACATTTTCTATTGATTTCAACTCATTTCCGTGTTCCGTTTCATTTACGTTAACAAATTTTGATTCCGTTTCCGTTCCGTTTCTGAAAACGGAACCCATTTCAGCTTTCATTTAACGTTCCGTTTCGGCGGAACAGAAACGGAAACGTTAAAACGTTTCATGTTTGACAGGTCTACTCTTAGGCTTAGCATTGGCGTGAAACATAGAGAAATATATGGTTAAGAAAAGCACAATTAAAGAAAAAGTTATTAGAGTAAATTTAGGAAATAAATATAATATATTTCTTAACTGATGTGAGGGTATTTTTGACATAAGACTGCATAAATGTTGTTCGGCACTAAATTAGTTGTTGTGCGGATCACTTCCCCACCTTCCCATCTCGCGTGAATTGTTCTGTTCGGCGCAGGGCACCATCTCCAACGGCCTTGACGTCACAGACGCAATTTTTAATTACAAAATAAAAAAAATTTAATTAGCAGCTCCTATTTTCTACCTACATCTACATGCAATAAATAAAAATTTAAATTTAAAAATTCTGTTTCTGGCGTGTGTAATACTGTAATTGTAATAAAATCGTTTTTCAAGGTTCTTTGTCTGGAATGGCGTGCTGCGCGCCATCTCTCGCTTATCACTGTATAAGGCGTAATTACTGTTTTACCCCGCCGCACTTCTCCCATCCCCACCCGAACGCGAACGCGATCTCGTCTCTCTCCAGTTTTCTCGGATTCCCTTTCTCTCCGCGCAATAACTCAGGTCATTTCTGACATCCTTTTCCTTTTGTTATATAATAAATAACTTGACAATTAGAATTAGGGTTTGGGAACTGAGGTTATGCATCAAATTTTGATGCAGATTGTCGAATTTTGTGTCCAAAATAAAATTTTCCTTTTTCTTTTTGTAAAGCGACAAGGGTTTCCTGCCACGAAATACACTGTCCCCTCCCGAGCTTCTAGTACAATTGACATTTTAAAAATTCAACTTGAATTGCTCACTCTAGAAATTTGAACATGGTTGCAAACTTGCAATTGTTCAGTCAATGAGCTTGATCTGACCATTTTGCCCTTGTCATACATTTTTGTTCAGTACATATGCCTATTGGAAGTAACATCAATTTTTCTTTAGATCAGATTATGTCGAATTCTACTCAGGGGAGTGCTTCCTCATCTGTTGGTTTCTCAACTGGAGACAAAAGACCTGATCACCTCCTTGTTCTTGTTCATGGCATCTTAGCAAGGTACATCTTCTTGACATCTAAATGCATAATAGAATGATTAACTAATTTCTTCTAATTAATGTTTTTTTTTTTTGTCGTCGTTGTTGTTCAGTCCAAATGACTGGATATATACTGAAGCAGAGCTCAAGAGACGCCTTGGCTCCAATTTCTTAATTTATGGTGAGATTTCCATGCTAATGTTATTGACAAGAATAGAAATTTAGAATTTGTTTTTGTAATGGTTACCTTAGCTCTGGTAGGGGATATATATATATATATATATATATATATATATATATATATATATATATATATATATATATAGAGGTGGGATAAAGTGCCATAGATGGCAATGCCATAGATGCCTTTTTTTAGTCATTTTTTGAAGATCCGAAATTCAATCAGTCAATCCAAACCGTTCAAATTGATCTACATATTGAAATACCATTGGAGACTAAATTTTACATTTTTTGAAATTTTTTTGTTATTTATTTTGATATGTTCAAATTGGAGGGTCTGAAATACTCCAATTATAATGTTTTTTATAAATATCATAATAAATAGCAGAAAAATTCAAAAAAATGTAAAATTTGGTCTCCAAGGGTATTTTAATATGGTGAACAACTTGAACGGTTTGAATTGAGCATTTAAATTTTGGATCTCGAAAAATGACTCTATGGCACGGGACCCTCTATGCCATCTATGGCACATTAGCCATCCTCTATATATATATATATATATATATATATATATATATATATATATATATATATATATATATATATATATGCAGTTATGCATACCAGTTGATATTAATCACATTTCCTTGTGGTTGATTCATATTTATTCAGGGTTTCAAAGCCCAAATTGGGTTAGTGAGATATAAATCTGTGCAGGGGGTGAGGGGATGGAGGATTGTTGAAGCCTCAATAATAAATCTATAAGTGTACTAGTAGGACGGTTGTGTTCCTTGTAATTGTCTAGTATGTCAAGATAATGCCTTTTTTATTATCATATGTTGTTGCTTTTTATTTTGACAGCTAGCTCGTCAAATAGCTTCATCAAAACGTTTGAAGGGATTGATGTTGCTGGAAGGCGATTAGCAGCAGAAGTACAACACCAATTTATATATATATATATATACAAATTTTTATTTCTTGTTTTTTGAACAAGTAGAAAGCCCAGTTAAATCTTTCTTTAGAGCAAATAAATAAAAAGAAACAAGGAACTAAGTATTCTGATTAAAAGAAATTATAGAATCAACTTAAAAATAACAATAACCTAAATTTTATGTTTTTCTCATAGGGGAATTTAATGAACTTATAACAATGTATTTACTATGTTTCGTAATATTTGTGTATAATCAGGTGGAAAATGTAGTTGAAGAGAACTTCGGATTGACAAAAATATCTTTTCTTGCACATTCTCTTGGTGGCTTGTTCACAAGATATGCAATCGCTGTTCTGTATTCTTCAGATGACCTCACCATGGGCAAAAATGTCACTTTGCAAGGAGCAGAAACAGATGATTCAAAAGAAACACTGAGATCTGGCCTAATTGCGGGATTGGAGCCTATCAATTTCATTACCCTTGCAACACCACATCTTGGAGTTAGAGGAAATAAACAGGTAGGAGGCATTTGTGTTGCCATGTTCCTGTACTGTAAGAAACAGTTGTCACACCAGATCTACTTCCTAAGTTTGTATTGTCTGAATTTGGAGTTTTTCTTTTGGATTAAGGTTCTGTTAAATAAAAGTGCCCTTTTGGAATGTTTTGAAATTATACACTGAAATCCCAAGTTTCGTATTGTGAACAAGTTATGTTTGTCAATCTTAATTTTCCACTGGGGTTGGTGATCTTTTTTTTTTTAAAAATCGCATAAAACTAAATTGAGCAAAATCCAAGCAGATTTATATCTGGAGTTGTATACATGAAGTAGCTAGAGAGAGATTGATTCAACTTCACCTAATTAGTTAGGGGCATTGTAGTCGCTATTTGCTTGGCCTGACGTCATAATCAACTTTTGACAATTGGATATTAGTTTCAATTAACACTATAATATTTTGATGATTAATTGGAAATCCATGTTACACTGAGTCCTTCACGCAAATAGTGAATTCCTGTTTTATCTTGCACAGATGTTGTGTGCTTACTGTATTATGTAAAATTCTGTTGATTAGTCGGAACTGTTTTTAATAGACAACACATATACCAGCTAGGAAACATCTACTTGGATTTTGTTAGCATTCAAGTAGTTATAATAGTGTAAAATTGGGAAAAAAAGGCAGTTCTTCATGTTTGGCAAAATGAGATGAACTGTATTTTTCTGTGTCATTGATGGCAGTTTGAATTTGTTTTGAGTAATAATAATAAAAAAATTGATGAAGGCACTTAGTATTTTGGTTCAAATTAATCATCAACATATTGGTTCAATGAATCTGTTGCAGCCAAGATTATTTAGGGCAATTAAATCAATTTTTCTATAAACTTAATTTTTGTTTCTTTTGTCTGGTGTTGTTAGAAATAACCAAAAGGTCCTTGGGTATTGCTTGCAAATGATGCTGTGCGTAATTTCTTGTATGCATTGAATTTCCTTAACTTTTCTTCTTCAAATATCTTGAATTGTCAGCTTCCGTTTCTACTTGGTGTAGAAATGTTGGAAAAGCTGGCACCTCCTTTGGCTCCACTACTCGTCGGTCGAACAGGCCGACAACTGTTTCTGACTGATGAAAAACCTGGAAAGAGAAGTCTGCTTTTGCGCATGACATCTGATTGTGAAGATAATGAATACATGTAAGAATTGTCATGAATTACATTTAATGGCGAGCTTTCCTTTCAAATGTTTCTCTTTCAATAATCTGTTCTATGAAGAAAAAGCACTAAGTGGCAATAGATCTGCAGAATAGCTAGGTACTGCATTTACCAAAAGTTGTACCATGATGGAATGTGAATTCATAAAACCACCTAGGTACTGCATCTTTTGGTTAGTAAGAATTAATCGCCCATCAACAAAAGATTAGGTAATACTTGCAAATTACCATCAAGTGGATAAAAAAGAGTTTCATCATTCACTTCTGATATGATTTATTTACTATTACTAGTTTCTTCTTTGTTCTGGTTTATATACTTTTATTTTCATTTTGCAGTTCTGCGCTTGCTGCTTTCAAGAATCGAGCAGTGTATGCAAATGTTTCGTATGACCGTATCCTTTCCATTATATAGTTTCTTTTTTCATTCCAGATCGGTCTTCAGAAATTGAAAACTTGTTTCAGATTTCAACAATTACTTTTCTTCTGTAATGGGAGATTTTGATGTTCAAACTTCTTTTAAGCACCTGTTTTCTTAAGTTTTCAACTAGATATGGTTGGTTGGCGTACCTCTTCTATTAGAAGAGAGACAGAGCTTATTCAGGTACATTTTGCAAAATTACTGTCATTTGAGTATCTCAAAAAAGATATTTGATAAAATAATTAGTTTTTTTGTAATTGCCTCCTAAAAAAGTAAATTTTAGACGGTAGAAAAAAAAATTATTATTAAACCAAAATTACTAATTTCCAATGTGAATAAACCTCAAGTACACTTTTTTTTCATTAACGCATGGACAAGGAAAAAGAAGAATGAGAAAGTAGGCCATGGGCATTCTTTTAAATTGATACGTACTAATAAAAGCTTTTACATTATTGATTTTTGGAAGAGAGCATATTACATGACCAATTATTTTCTTACAGCCCTCGAGACAGTCTTTGGATGGATATAAGCATGTTGTTGGTGTGGAGTACTGCCCTGCAGTTTCGTCTGATGGGCCCCACTTCCCTTCTGAGGCAGCCAGGGCCAAGGAAGCTGCTCAGGCAGTACCTACCGCTCAAAATATTGATAAATACCATCATATTATGGAAGGTAGTGAAAAGAGGAATTAGCATGTTCCATCTGAGGTTTTGGCAAATCAAACCAGGATACTATTAATGCATTTTCTTTTAACCGATTGTCTTGGCAGCGGCTGCCAAGTTCCTATCAGATGCAAAGTTAATACAAACTTTAAGATGTGATGGAAAGATATTTGCCAATTTGAGTTGACTATATTGTCCGGTCGTTAAATGTGGTACCCTTTTTGCTTAATCCCATGTGACCTTCAATCAAGTCATCTTTATACATTCCTGGACAGCTTAGTTCAGATATTTGGTTCTGAAACGGCTAAATGAAGTAGATAGGAACAGTGAAGGGCATCTTTATTTTGATTAATCTTGGGAGTTAGAAAAAATGTTGGGTGACATTTGCAATGAACCCAAACATCATGGGTTTCAGTTGTGACTATGGCCTGGATTTTCTTGCAAAAGAAACAACATATTGAGTTCAGTTTGCAGAAATAATTTATACTGTTTTGTTTCAATTTACTCAAATCCAAATCCTCATTTTCTGCCGAACTTCATGCTGCGCAATTCATTGCTTTTAATTACTATTTCAGTGTTTATAAATAAAATTATCGAGATTTGATGAACTAATACTTTATGAATGAAATAGAGGAGATGATACGGGGTTTGCAAAGAGTAAGCTGGAAAAAAGTGGATGTCAGCTTTCATGATGCACCATGGCCTTTCTCTGCTCATAACAACATTCATGTATGTGTGCATCATTTTTCATTTTTGTTTTATGCTTTTGACCACTGAGGTTCGGATTTGCCCTTACAAGAGGAGAATTGTTAACTTAATTGGTATTTATGTTAGATTAGTTTTTGTTGGCCTTTTGAATTTTGTTTTTTTTTATTTTTGTAGTTTTTATTGCTGTCAAGTAGTCCCTAAAATTCACCATATTTAGAACTTGTTCTTGAGATGGCAGGCATGTTAGCTAGATTAAGTCCATTAAGTGCGTCAAATTTTTAGAATTTAGTAATTTACCAAAGTAACCATCAATGTGAACACATTTTTGTTTATGTTCCTGATTATCTTATCATTCAAATTTAAATTTTTCTTACTTTTGATTAAGTTTTTAATTTCATTTAGGTGAAGACTGAGTGGCTGCATAATGCTGGTTCCAGCATAATTTCTCATGTTGTAGATAGCATAAAGCAGCATGAATACTGTTCAACCATTTTTGCTAATTTATAGCTTCTGCAATCCATATACTCGCACATTTTATGGGATTATTTCATACTAAAGGTATTGAAAGAAAAAGAACTATGCGTCCTTTACAAAATTTGCTAAAATCTAGAGTTTGGTATGCAAGATTCGGTTCTATATCCCTTACTAGTTGGTAGGAATAGTTGCTAACCTTCTCTTACCTGTTCCTGTCCTGTACCAGTACCAGACATGCTTTTTCTTTTTTTTTTGGTCTTTAGAGACCTAATTTGTGTTTGTTGAAATTGTACTTATAAAATTGGATTTGATGCCTATTTTCAGGTACTATGAAAGCATTGCATTGCAAATAAAATTTTAATATATGGACATAAGCCCATACAAGGACTATGACCTTGTTAATACTTTTCAGTTCACATATGTGAAGAAGGCTTGTACAGTAGGTTGAGTAGAAAACTATAAATAACAGAATATTTGTAAATAGGTATCTTAGCAACCAATGATGATGTAGAAATAGGACAAAATAGAAGTAGAAGTCTGTTCATTACAACAGAGTTTACTAAATTATGTTGTATGTTGTTCCAATGATATTTGTTAAATAAAACAATAAAAAGAGTAGAAAAGTGATACTTTTGTTTATTTGAAAGTGGCAATTTTGTTGATTTATCTATGTTATATGATGGAATTTACTAGTTTGTGCTTTATTATGTTCCTTGTGAGTTTTATATCAATTAAAAAGAGTAGAAAGTCACAGTTTCATTGTACACTGTTTGAAACTGACAATTTTACAATTTTGAATTATACATTCTTTTTTGCTATTTATGAGTTCTAGTTTCGATGAGAATTATGCTTGCAAATATCGTTTTTTGGTTTTGGGTTTATACCCGATTATGTACACGTTTGAAATTTTGTGCCAGCAAGTAGTGGTCTTTGTGGACCTGTTGGCATGTACTTTGGGAATGTGTTGGAAGTCTGTCAATTGTTCAATGCTGATAGTAGTTCAGCTTGCAGTTTGTTTTGGCAGAATTATGCAATTTGGGAAGAGCAGTGCTGATACCAGCTTGTAGCATTGCCACCCTGTTATATGGGTGGAAAAAAAAAATGTCATAATTCACAAAGACCCTTTGTTTGAGACAATTTAGTTTTCTGGGCAGCTGAGCATCACATACTTGATTTTGCAGGAACAATGAAGGACATTTTAGTCATTTTTTATTGAATGAACCTTAAGTTTAGGGAGTTCAGAAAATATTAAGCGCTATACTACTGTAGGCCAATTTGGGTTAGTTGCAAGCATGACAAACACCGGAACTTTCTTTTTAAAAGAGCAAAATATTCTGTTAGTTTGTTAATTGCCCTCTGCAGTCTGTATGCCAATTTTTTTGCCGTTACAATGAAATGGAGATGACTATTTGTATCTCTGCACAGTGCTAAAAGCATGGGAGAGGAAGCATTGTGATAAACAAATCTATTTGTGTAGTTATACAAAATGTCGTCTCTCGCAGTTGTGCCTAGTTATGAATTACTGATTCTACGAGTCGATCAAAATTCTGACATAGAACACATTAATACGGATGCAAATGCAATAATGATGAGCCCAGCTGAGGATTGGCAGGATAAGAGTACTCTTTAGATACGTACAAGATTATTTGTGAACGTAATCGATAAATTTATTTGTGAGTTCAATTGATGAATTTAGTTGAGTTCGTTCGTTGATTTTTTAAATTTTAACACCACAGTTAATTGCTCCAATAATAAGAAAGATAAGGGTAACAATATTTTGAGCGGTACTGGTTCGTTGTTAGAGGGGTTCAGGTTTTAGAATAAAATAAGTCACCCCGGGGGGGTGGGGGGTTATTTTCCTTCTTTTCTTTAAAATAAACTTTTGTATGCTTTTCTCAACAGAAAAATAGTAGAGAGAATCTATTCTAATTTTCCAAAAAAGGGGGAAAAAATTGAACTGGAAGGCTGGGACAATATTTTGAGCTCCAAACAGTATGACTTTGTTTAGTTTTTTCATTATTTTTGTTCCCTTTTTGTTTTAAAAGCCTCGAGCATCTTAATTGATAGTAAATAAAAAAATTTTACTTTACAGAATATAGGGAGCGTTTGGATGAGGTTGGAATAGGTGGGAATTGCAAATTCCCGGAATTTCTTATGCCAAATTTATTATAAACAATCCAAACTCTTCACAAAGTTACACACTTCCCAATAAATTTATACCTAGAATTGGCTATTCCCCCAATTCCCAACCCATCCAAACGGCCCCATAAAGATCTTTTCTAGGCCGTTTTTGTATTGGGCTACGTTTCCAAGTTTGAGACTTTATGTTGGCGACTTCCATTTTCTTCGGCGGTCACTAGCAGCCCAAGAATGCTTCAACTAAATAGCGTGAAAACGGCGACTGTTTTAACCGTTCTTTCGTTTCGTTTCGTCCAAAATGAAACGAAACAGTTAAAAGTTTTGGTTACATTTTAAAAACGAAATGGTTAACGCAACACGTATTCAGTTTCGTCCATGTGTATTTTTGTGATATTTTCGTGATTTCGATCGTTTTGTCCAAAATGAAGCGGTTAACGCAACACTCCATTTTCGTAGTCGTTTTAGACGTTATGCACCCCAACAACTAACAATCAGATACTTCAAAAGAAACAGACTTTCTTTGTTAAAAGAAAAAAGAAACAGACTTTCCTTTCTGAACAATAATGCAAAAACGCTAACTTTTTATTGATACATTTTTTTATTATTTTAATTAGAGTTACGTAGGAAGGAAGAGAAGTGGAGAGCCCTAGTGCATCATATCATTGCGCCGAACTCAAAGAAAATAAAATTTTCTGTCAAGGGTAAAATAGTCAATCATATTATTTTACCTTTGTTAAATTACTTAAAGCAAACAAGATAAAAGAAGGAAAGGAAATTAAATTTTCTTTTCCCCTTCAAACACAATCCAAACAGAAAAATTAAAAACTTTCCCATCCCTTCCCTCTCTATTTTTTCCTTCCCTTTCCACACCCTCTCTCTCAACCAAACAGAGTGTTAATGATGGAGCTTTCAACCAAATAATAAAAAAAAATAACAATCCTGATTTCAAAAGAGGGCCTATTTTTCAAATAACATATCGTCCTTGAGACCTGACTAGGAGTTGAAAATTCAATGTAGAAGAAGTCAAAACATAGCTGTCACTAAATAAAGAAATATTAGTGTTTTCTTTTTCTTCATCATGTCTCAAACCTAGGGTGCGTTTGGATCGTTGGAAGAAAAAAGAAGAAGAAGGAAGAAGAAGAAAAAAATTATAAACAATCCAAACTCTTCATAAAGTTACACACTTCTCAATACTTCTTCCAACTTCTTTCCTTCTTCCCTTTTTCCCACACCTATCCAAACGCACCCTAGAGAAGCACATTCATGATCATGCGCATTAAAAGAGAGTTACAATTTGAACAAAACAATTATGTGACAAATCAATTAATATCATTTTTTTTTGGTTCAGTGGGCGGAATATTGGCAATAATTGAAATTATGAGGGCGGAAAAAAAATCAATTTCACAAAATTAACAGGATGTGAAAATAATTAAGAACGTAAGATGGCTTCTAACAGTTGTTCGAAATATTTTACCCACGACTAAACCGTCAATAATGTTGCAGTACATTACATACCTTTCTTTTTGTAATGCTTTGCATTAAAATTAATTCTGATTAAGTGATATCTTTAGTCTTTTAAACAAAATTATTATTGTCAATCGACCTAAGCTAGAGTGTAATATGAGGAAATTAAGGTACCAATAAAAAAATAAAAATTTCAATAAAATATATTTCAAGCATCAATTTATACAAAGACAACCGGCACGGCTTTCCAATGAAAATAGTTCAGCGGTATAGTGTTTGGGCAACTGGGTTTCTCTATTTTATCCAAAATAAAACAAATTTCTAAGGCATAAAATTTTATTCTCTGCGTAAATTTGAAACTTTTAACACATCAACGAAAATAGTTGCATTCACTTACCCTCAATTAGTAAAGTAAAGAGGGTGAAAATGAAACACATACTATTTGTTTGAGTCGTCCTAATAATAATTATAAATTATAAATTAATTTATATGGGCCTTTACAAACCTACTTTCACTTCTTACAAATTCTCAGCACTGTTGTACTATCATCAACAACATCACTTCTTACAAATGTTCTCTGCAACTCTTAGTGCCAGTTTCTCTCTGCTATCTCAACCCAACAACAGGCGGAGTGCTCTATTCTTCGCTCGAACTAAGCGAACGAGCTTAGTTACAAGCGCTCTTACAAGAGAAAAGGTCGCAGTTTCTCAGGATGTCATGGCCGATTCTCCAAATCTCTCCTTCCCCATACTGGTAATGATAAAGAAATAACTATTTTACTCCTGATTTGATTGGTTTTCCAACTTTTGAATTTTAAATTTTAATTTGGTGCTTTATAATTTCGGATTTATTTTGGAAAGTTTAATAAAAATTAACTTACTATGGGTTTAGGGTTTAGGGTGTGTGACTTTTAAATAAAAACCTTTGTTCTTTTTAATATAGGAATAGACTCTACCATTTGTTGAATTTGTTCATTACAGGTAAATGGTGTTACTGGAAAGATGGGAAAAGCAGTAGCTGAGGCTGCTGTCTCGGCTGGACTTGAACTGGTACCAATATCCTTTAGCAGCGTGGATAAACCCACCAGGACCCTACAAATTAGTGACATTGAAATCAGCGTTCATGGCTCATCAGAAAGAGAAGAAATTCTTTCCTCAGTTACAGACAAGTATCCTGATGTTGTTGTAGTAGATTACACTGTGCCTGATGCTGTCAATGGTACAATAAATGATCCATACTTCAATTGATTACTAGATGATGCAAAGCAAAATGCAACCCTTATATCTTTAAAGTTTGTTGCCAGAATATTATAAATTACTAAATTTTAATATGTCAGAAATACTTCATGTGGTTTTATCATAATATTGCTAAAACTAGAACTTTTAGTTAGCTAATACATTACATGCACATGCCACACGGCCAGCATTTCTGTTATGTATTTTTCATTATGAAGTAAATTCATCAACTCCTGTGATTTGGTTTTATTTTGTTACTTGTATCTTTGTTTTGCCTCATATCTTTTGTGGTATAGAAAGTTAAACATTGGTTAGGTTGATCTTGGAGTTCTCCAATAATTTAGGGGCCATTGTGGAAAACCCTAACAACGGCATTTGTAACTTAGTGTGCTGTCTTAAAGTTATGTGGTCAACTTTCAACTGTAATCTCTGTGACATGTATTTTATTATATACCACCTGAGCTTATAACACTAAATTCTGGTTTCACCTACTGGTACTGTATTTGACATTTTGTTGCATTAACATTGTAACATTCATTATCAAGAGAAAGCTAATTCTGTCTTATTTAATAGCTAATGCTGAGTTGTATTGCAAATTTGGGGTGCCATTTGTGATGGGTACAACCGGTGGGGATCGCCCCTTGCTTTATAAAACTGTTCAGGATTCGAATGTCTATGCTGTCATATCGCCCCAGATGGGCAAACAGGTGATCTCCTATGCTTCATCCCCCCCCCCCTCCCCTGTTTCTTTTTAATCACTTTTTCTTCAGTATAGTGTCTTTGGCTTGTTTCACAGAAAACACGAAAGCTTATTTAATTTCCTTTATGGTGCTTTTTTCTGAGTGTAGTTATCCTACCATTACTTAAGGATATGATATCAGACTGATCATTCCATCTTATGACATCTTAACTAATGACCAGCAATAAAAAGATCGAATCCATTTTATGAAGCTTGCCATGCATTGTTAGTTTGTTACTATGTTACCGTAATCTAAGGAGCTTTTGCATATATCGGAATTTAATAAGCGACATTCCTATTACTCTTTTTCTTTTAGGTCGTGGCCTTTCTTGCTGCAATGGAGATTATGGCTGAGCAGTTTCCAGGGGCATTTTCAGGATATAAATTGGAGGTATAACCAGGGATCTGCTATGTTTTGGTACAAATATTGTATTACTTGTTCGAAGTCTCTTTTGATATATCTGGGCTTTTCTTTTGAGCATTGCACAAAGTTCTTTGCTTTGTGAAACCACTTGTCTCATAGTGTTCCATACTTCCATGTATATTTTCTGAAACTTATATCCTTAAATATACTTGCTCCATCTATTTTGGCTAGTCGAATGTAAGTTGATATATACTTTCGAATATTTTGAGGTGCTTATTAGAACAAAAATTTATCTTATCATTGTTTATCTCATAATTTTATGTAGGTTATGGAGTCACATCAGGCTACAAAATTGGACACGTCTGGTACTGCTAAAGCTGTAATTGCTTGCTTTCAGAAATTGGGTGCCATTTTTGATATGAATGAGGTACTATAAAATGCACTTTGTTCTTTTTTTTTTTAAGCTTGCTTAGGTTTTGCAGTTGATGCATAAATTATCCAAAAATTGATGATTATGATTGTACTCATGGGCTTGTACGATCATCTTAAATTTGTGGTCTAGGGTGTTTTAACAGAGGGAAAGGGAAAGGGAAAGGAACCGAAAGATTACTACGTAATTTTGCTGTGAGCTTTTGTTCAGGAAAGGAGTAGGTGAACAGAACTAATGTATCTGTTAGGGCATATATTTTTAAGAATTGTTCACTGCAGTTTCTGCAGTGTTTGGTTACTATGAGCCAGGAGGTGAATTAAAGGGGGATTACATGTACATTAGTGCAATGCAACAGGAACTTGTGTTGATTTTTGAATTCTTTTCTTTTTAATTTCCGTTCATTGAGTTCATCGAGAACCATTTCTTTTTTCTTGTGAAACAGATACAAATGATACGTGATCCTGAGGAACAAATTTACATGGTAGGTGTGCCAGAAGAGTACTTGTCAGGCCATGCGTACCATCTTTATAATCTCGCATCACCAGATGAAACGTAATGAATTTTATTTTTAAATAACAATTGTAGCTATTTTTTTATTAACATAACTTTTTTCTTTCATCAGAGTATCTTTTGAGTTCCAGCATAATGTTTGCGGCCGCTCGATATATGCCGAGGGGAGCATTGATGCTGCCATTTTTCTTCATAAGAAGGTCAATCATTATTATCTTTTCAATTTCTTAAATTTTTAATTGAACTCCACTTAATGGTTCAGTACACATAAGCTTGCTGTTTTTGTGATTTCACTTTGCTTGACACTTTTGCATTGAATGAAAATAATAATAATAATAATAATAATTAAAAAACATTATGTTATGCTTATCTCTTCCTCTTGTTTAGAAATTACAGCTTACAGCTTTTTGTTGTTTTTATTCAGGTTCAATCAAAGGCTGAGAAGAAAATATACGACATGATTGATGTATTGAGGGAAGGCAACATGAGGTGATGAGTAAATATTTTTTCCCTTTGAATACTGTAGTATTTAAATTTAATTTAGACTTAGATGGTAGGGCTGAAGAATTGCAACTTAAAATGAATCTTTCTTTATTGCAATAAAAGATTATTCGACTGAATATCTCTTTTGTCTTCATTTCACTTCTATCACCCAAATATATATGAATGCAGGAATCTTTTTCTTTTTATTACTGTATAATGATTGATGAGGTAAAGGTTCCTCGTATACTGATTGTATGGGTCAACAATTATCTTGATTTTTCCTTTCTCCAATTTGGCATCTGTTATGAATAAAATTTTGGTACAAGAAGGTTTACAATAAGAGCTTGCTTGGAGCTTTCTGGGTTGTTATGAATTATGTATTTGTTTTGTTTGTACTAACTGTTAGGAGAGCCCTGTTAGGAGAACCCTGGATGAGAAAACTAGAAAGATCTAACTTCTCTGATTCGGCAATCTGTTTTTAATTTTTACTTACTAACTTGCCACCTATAATCTTGATAAAAAAAAATTGAGTTTTTTTTTATAACCAATTTCGATTTAGTGTTATTTTCTGGCCAATTCTTATTCTTAATATTTGAAACAATCCAGTTTAAGAAACAAATAGAAAATGATTTAGATAACAACTGAAATGATGTTTTTTTTTCTTTTGATATATATATGAAAGAATAAACAGAAGCCGTAAAATTCCAGTAAGATTTAGTCACTGAATTAAGCCGTACTTGGAAGCTTACTTTGAATTACTTTAAAAAATTGTAGTACCTATGTACCTCAAATGTTGGAAGGGATGCGTATATACAATCACAAGGATTTAGCAAAGGAATGAAATAAAATAAGATAATTTAAACTGCTGCTTGAAAGGCAGCTAAGCGAGGTTATCGCCTTATCGGAAATAAAATTAATTTAGCTGGTATTAATGTGGTATAGATGATTCCTATTATCAGAATAGAAAAATATAAGTACAAACAAGGGTTACTGTGGTTATTGGAAACTAACGGGGCACATTTCGCTCGATCTTGATTGCCTCTATATTTTTTAATCCAATATAAATATAAAAGGACAATCATGATAAGAAAAAGATTATTAATGATTGTCAATAACGATGAAAATTATATTATATATTATCGACAAGGATGAAAGTGTCTTGACTTGTAAATTAATAAATAGAGTAAACTACTAATACATGTTTTTTTTCCCTCAAGAATTATTAATTCTCACATGCATAGAAATTTAAAAATATTAAATAAATTGGTAACAATACATGTACGAATACAGAAAAAACAATGATAAATCCGTTGTTATGTTATTTTATTGGCTAGTAGAACAGTAGAAAATCTTATTTAAAATAATGAAAATGATATATTTTTTTCATTATTGAAGACAACTGAAGCAAGAACGTTGTCTTTGCATGAGCAGCTAATAGAAACAGAAGTTGTCCCTGCCGTCCTGGAGAACTTCATGTGGCGGATCAGACCATCATTCAAGCAACAAAGAGATTAGCCATAACATATCCCTACATCATAGCCATAGACACAGTACAATTATATTGTCTATACACCATGACGAAAAAGACCCCACAGCTCAAGTTGATTCATACTGATTTGGCATACGCCATAGCGAACCAAGTCCACAGAAAACAGAGAGCGTTGGATCCAAAATGAACGGACTGAGATACAGAGTGTACTGTTCCCTCTTAGGATTCATAGTTTTCAATATAGAAACAAATAAATAAAAATGCAATGGTTGGTGCACGATTCCTCTTTTTTCGGGATATATGAGGGCCCATGCTAATGACTAGTCTGATTCAATGCGTGCTAAATATTTTATGAGGGACCAGAAAAAGATTTTATAATAAGAATAAAAATAATCATGAAAATTTTAAAATAATGCCTACGGGTCCATTTAAAAATAAATAAATAAATAATGCATATCCTTCCTCTTTTCCCCCCAATAAACTGACGGTGCATATTCATTTCGCAGCATTCTCCTTTCACCAAGGTGGAAATATTAAATGGAAAGAATATACGCAAATTTTGTAATTAGAAAAAACACATTTTCTCTCTGAGTGTAAAATTTTCAATTTCAAATTAAATTTGCTCAAGTGCATAGAATACAATAACATACTCATGTTAGAAACGAGCTTGAAATATATATGGCTTCGTTTGGATTGCGTGGGAATAAGAGGAATAAGGAAAGAAGTATTGAGAAGTGTGTAACTTTGTAAAGAGTTTAGATTGTTTATAATAAATTTACTTTATTCTTTTATTTTCTAATTCTTAGGACTCATCCAAACGGAGCCTATAAATTTTACGGAAAAATCAGAAGGTAATCTTATATATTGACTGTAAATATGTCATACTTTTCATAAGGTTGATGAAGAGGATGCTTTTTTTCCCCCTTCGAAAACACAAACTTCATCTGAACTAGGGGTGGATAACGTGGATAAAGGAAACAGAATGGACAGTTTCCTTTTCCGTTCCGTTTCAATAACGGTATGTACCAGAGTGATTCGTTATTCGTTTCGTTTTGACGAAACGTGACGGAATAATTATATTTACACTGTATTTCACACATATTAATCACGAAACGCATTTCGTTTACCGTTCCATTTGTGAAACCGTTACACGTTCCACATGAACGGAACAGAACGAATTCGCTTATTGACGGTATACTGCGCACAGGCCTAATCTGAACAATAAGAAATTTATTTACACAAAGAGTCAGGCGTTACTACATGGTAGAGTAGAATGCCAACATTTCACTTAAAAATGTAAAAACAAATGTAATAATGAACTGCATTGGCAATGATCATCAGATGAATAAATAATACAAAAAACATTTAAGAAACAAACAATTTGCAAAAATTGGCAAGTTATCTGACGCGGCATCCATGAAAGTCGGGACAATTGAAGAAAAAAAAAGATTTTGGAGATTACACTTTTTATCCAAAAATTGACCGACTTTCTTTCTGACTAAAAACTTTGGAGACATTTGGTGCATAATAATATAAATAATATCCACTTGCAGTTGCAGGAAATCCAGCGCATGCCTCCATCCAGCTTCACCTCCTAGTCCTACAACACAAACAAACAATAAAAAATAAAAAAAAGGGAAAAGCTAGGAAGGAGATCAAAATAAAAAGAAATCAAATCAAATAAACTCAGAAAAAGAGAAAGCACATCTCTCTCTCTCTCTCTCTCTCTCTAGGGTTTCCACTGCTCTTGTCTCAGTATGGACGCCGGAGGTGCACCGCCTGATGCGGAGATGGCCGACGCGGCGGCGCCTCCAGCTCAGCCGCCCCAACAACCTTCTGCGGCGGTGCCAGGGATAGAGAGCAACATTCAGGCGACGCTCAGCCATGGCGGGAGATTCATCCAATACAACATCTTTGGCAACATTTTTGAGGTTTCCGCCAAGTATCGACCTCCTATTCTCCCCATTGGGAAAGGCGCTTATGGAATTGTTTGGTACTCTCTCTCTCTCTCTCTCTTTCCCTCGCAATTAATTGGATCAGTTATTGTTTCGATTTTCTTTTGGATTTAGGATTGGTTTTCCATAAAAAAAAGAGGTGTACTTTGGTTGTTAATTTTATTCCTTTTTGGCGCATCCTTTCTATGCTTCCATAAATAAAAAAAAAACGAATGAAATTATAACAGATCAAGGCATTTTGTTGGGTCCTTTCTGAGCTTCTTTGCCTCCATAACGAATTTCGGTTTCTTTTGTTCTTCTTAATTTCAAAATGTGTTTGATGAGCTTTGACTGCGGTTTGATTCAGTTCATCTCCAGTGTTAGTTGATACTGGAGACGTCCGTTCTTTGTCCCAAATACACCTGCCGTGCGTCTGCACATGGGCCGTAGATCTAGTGTTTCCTTAAAGACTGGATACACAGTTAGGCATTTTAGGTAGTACTCCCTATCTTTATGTGTTCATGCTTTCCTAAATATATGCTGAATTGCTCATCAGAAAATGCTTAATTTTGTTGTTTTTTCTCTACTATCTATGACCTCTCTGAGATGACCTTATTGTTGTGGTTATTGGCTTCTTTTGTCAGGTTCAAAATGGAAAAGTTGTTATTGAAGTCTAAAGTTCAGGTCTTTATCCATTCTAGGCCACATTTAATATTTTCTCTATTCTGTCTTTGTCTTAAAATGAACTGAACAATTAAAATATTAACCTTGGTTTGTGTATGATTCTCTGTTTTCTGTGAACAGGCTATAGAATATTTTAAGTCTCTGAGACACATATCAGACTAGACCATATTATCTGTACAATTATTTTTGGCTTTCAACTTAGTACTTGCTTGTTGAATTCAGGTCATATCAGACTGAAATTATTTAACTTCAGCAAAATACCTGAGTCTGTTAATTTATTATTTGTTTGAGGTTAAACTAAAGTAGTGTTTATTTGACTATTTCTTATCATGACCTCATCTCTGGAATTCAATTATACCTTAACATTTGTTCTGCTTATGCCTTTACCCTTTCTTTTTTCTTATAACTAATATGTAAGTCAAATTGTGACCAGCTCGGCTTTAAACTCAGAGACAGCAGAACAAGTCGCCATTAAAAAAATAGCAAATGCATTTGACAACAAGATTGATGCCAAAAGAACTCTTCGTGAAATCAAGCTCCTTCGCCACATGGACCATGAAAATGTTAGCTCCTCCCCCCCCCCCCCACTTCCTCGTATATGTGATCACCTGCATATTGTGCTGTACTATTGCATAGTGACTGTTATGTGATTCCAACAAAATCCTATGCTTTTGTACAAATGCTAACAACTGCCAAAAGCTTAGGATGTAAAATAAAGGGCCCCTAGCTTTGTTAAACTCAAACAGTGGTTGATATTAGTTAATATAATTTGAAATTTGTCTTATTCATGAAAAATGGATAAAGATGATGCGCCATCAAAGGAAAGTAGATGCAGTTTTCCGTTTACTTTCGACTTGCAATGTTGCATAAAAATAAATCATTAAATATTAGGTTTCTTACTTTACAAAGGAATAATTTGTCATTATCTCGTAGTTATTCATACTGTTGCTATGTTTTTTAATAGAGAATCAAATTGTCATTGTCTAGTTGTTTTTTATATACTGTTAATGGATAATTCTTATGGACGAACTATGGTGTTAAAACTTAATAAAACAATTAAATTGTCTTTATCTATTAGTTATTCATACTGTTAATTGATAATGACTATGGTGTTAAAACTTTATAAAAAAAAATTTTCCCTTCTTTCTGAATAATAAGCATTGTCTCAGTTAGCAAGCTTTTTTTTTTTTACTGTTTCTTTCTTGTCTTCTTCTGTTTTGTCCGACCTTAGCTGAAATTGTGGAATCATTTTAAATTTTTGTATCTTCCTATAAATAGATATTTTTATGTTTATTTAAAGGGATACCCGACACAAAATCTAGTTCATGACTGTTACAATGGAGTTCAATCACCGTCAGGTTCCAAACCTTGGTTGTCTTATGCAAGTTTGGACCAGAAAGCTTTTTTTCCTTTATTAATTGCAGCTTTCAATATTTCCCTAATATATACGGTGATTGTGTTTGCAGATTGTTGCAATAAGAGATATCATTCCCCCGCCTGTGCGAGAGACATTTAATGATGTGTACATCGCGTATGAGTTAATGGATACTGATCTCCATCAAATCATTCGCTCTAACCAAGCTTTATCAGAAGAGCATTGCCAGGTTTCATTGTTGACTCCCGATTTCTCATACGGATAATTAAAACATTTTATTCTTTTACAATAACTGTTTCCACTACCAAGTCCTTTAGCCAATTAAATTAGAGGAATCAAATAAATTGGTTACTATAAATTACATGTAAATAACTTTCTTGGGAAAGCAGTCTCAGTTCAGTTGTAACAAATTGGAAATAGCTACATGTAACTATTGTAAATTATTTTACTGCGTATTCTATGCTTTCATTTTCACAGTATCCACAAGCTTAACTAGTTCAGGCAAGAAAAATTTAGAATTCTGCTTTCATTTCTGAACTTATTATAGACCTTGTCTGAGCTAATATGAAATAGTGAGGGTGGTAATTTAATCATGTTATGGTGAGCATCCTTTGTTCTCTGGATGCTCTCTCACAATTATCCAAAATATGGGAATTTGAATTATATATTCTGATGAAATCTTGGATGCTACGTTATTATGTTTAAATATTAAGTATTGAATAAATTTTCAAATGAACCTAGTTTAAGTTAACTGCTACCTTTTCTGCTTTTGGCATGCAGTATTTTCTTTACCAAATCCTTAGAGGTTTAAAATACATCCACTCAGCAAACGTGCTCCATCGGGATCTTAAGCCAAGCAACCTCTTGTTAAATGCGAATTGTGACCTGAAAATATGCGACTTTGGCCTTGCTCGTACAACTTCAGAGACTGATTTCATGACTGAGTATGTGGTCACTAGGTGGTACAGAGCTCCTGAGTTACTGCTCAATTCGTCAGAATATACTGCCTCTATTGATGTGTGGTCTGTTGGATGCATTTTTATGGAACTCATGGATAGAAAGCCACTTTTCCCTGGCCGGGACCATGTGCACCAGTTAAGATTGCTGATGGAGGTCAGAACAAACTCTCTTATCTTTGGCATACTTGGGGTTTTATTTTGCATATGCCCGATCAAAATGAGGAAATCACTTTTATGTCACGAAGGATGCAAGAAGACCGCCTCTTTTTTTTTTTTGGTCTTTAGTATGATAGACAACTTTTAATCTGACAATAACTATTTTGACCTTTTAGAACTACTTCAGGAATAGTATGGAGCTCTGTGATTTGCAAAGTCTGTCAACACTTTTGTTAACTAAATTCTTTGTTTAATTGTTATGCTAAGATTTCATGAGAATCCAAGATAAAATAACACAGTAGACACTAATTTAAAGGACAGTTTTACTTACCAAGAAATTGAACTGAGATTTGGTCACGTACTTTCCCTCTAAAAAAGTTCAAAGCCTTTATCCCAAACAAGTTGGGGTAGGCTAGAAATGACACTCCGACCCTGGTCATTTCTTTTGTATATGGCTAGATTTTTGCGCTGGCTCGCCAAGCCTATCGCAAGCATGGGGGCTTGAACCCTTGACCTCTTAGAAGTCAGCCAAGTGCTCAATAGGGTAACCATCAAGTATTGGTTTTGTATATCTGGAATCCAGACAGAGTTTAGCTGCTTATTGCTGAGAAAAAACCAATTGCAAGTATCCAACTAGTCTCATAATGTCACCTCACAGTACAGATTATACATGATCCTAGTCTATTCTAACTTAGCTGCTTTTAATTTTTGAGGATAACAGCTAATCGGCACACCTAATGAGGCAGATCTGGATTTTGTGAATGAAAATGCAAGGAGGTACATACGCCAGCTGCCTCGATATGCACGCCAGTCTTTCACAGAGAAATTCCCTCATGTTCATCCGTTAGCCATTGATCTTGTTGAGAAGATGCTCAGCTTTGACCCTAGAAAGAGAATCACTGGTGAGTTATCATCTCTTAGCCTTTTCTTCTTTTGAGTATTGCATATTGCCTAGTTTTTGGTATTTTAATCCATTTGTTGGTAATTAATGGCCTTCTCTTGTTGAGAATGACCCTGCTGTGCTGAATACACACCCCCTAAATGATTTAGCATGACACATGTTGCCCAGGCATTTTTTTATTAGAAACTGAATGGAATCAGGTCCAATGTGACTGACTCATTTTTCAAAAATCATGGTACCATCATGGTACCACTTGACTTATTTAACCAGCGAGTAAGTCAACCCGGAGATGCTTAAACTGAAGGGGACCCAGAACTGAAGGGTTGGGCCTTAAAAATGATGTTATAGCATTTTTCGAGGCCTAAATAGTATAAATCACAAGAAGCTGCGTACCATCAGGGATTTCAAAATTATTAAAATTTATCATTTATTGAATTTTGTAGTCGAGGAGGCACTTGCTCACCCATACCTGTCAACACTGCATGACATCAGCGACGAACCAGTGTGCATGAGCCCTTTCAGGTTTGATTTTGAACAGCACAACCTTTCAGAGGACCAAATGAAGGAGTTAATCTACCAGGAGGCTTTAGCCTTTAACCCTGAGTACGCACAATAGGAAGAATAACCGAATAAATTACGGGTATGGAAGCATTTTAGTTATCCACTTATTGGGACATTTCAGTGACCGTGCTCATGTGGTGTACATAATTGTTTTGCCGCTTTTTTTCGTTTGGATAATCATTTGATGTAGTTCGGTTAACTGTCTGTAAATCCCGAAGGGGAGTAGTATGTTGGTATCATTTTCCCTTTTATTTATTTTCTTTCTTTTCTGTCTTTCTTGGTGGATTTGTATGAATCATTATTGTACTCATGAAGCATTGCTTATGTGAATTTTCTCCGTTTAACTAATTTCTAATCAACGTGCCAGTGTGCATGAATTCTCCAAGGCCTATTATGGAGTTCTGAGGTGCTCCTTATGACCTTATCCCTTGCTTATAGTTCACACGCAAAATTTTTGGACTTTTAGGTATCTATGATTGATTATATATCCTTTAACTGAGTTGTCTGTCTTTCATGGAAATTTTTTATTCTAATTAAAGAAGGAAATTTGGAACTTGACTTGGCAATAAAATCTCACGAAATATTGAACTGTCATATGATCAGTAGTGCTAATGAAGTCAAAACTGTCAAAACGGTTTCGTCTATTAGGACTATTGTCACATGTTTAGAATAAAATTGAATGAATTGTCCCATCAGTATATTTTTTTAACTTGAATGAATTTGTTCTACTCATGAAGATTTCTTTTATTATTATTTCTTTGTCTATTTTAGTTGAAGCTTTCTGTCGGTTGGTCGACACGGCCGAATGAATGCATTAAGTTTACTACAAATATCAGACGTTGACTAATTAACTTGACCTGCAATCAGTTAAAAAGGGGGGAAAGAAAAGACAAACACACTCAGATTATGAGATCATACGTAAACATAAGTGGACCATGATATCATACCGATCGTTCAGTTTTGCGATTTGAACTGAAGACCCTTGTTCTTAATGTACTGAAATACAAAATCTTCTATAATTTTGAATAACAAGCAATTTATATGATTGGTTTTCAAAAAGTCGACAACATAAATTGGCGTAATTTAAAAATTTTTGGGACTAGGGAGTAAGTCGCTCCCCCTGCCTATATGTAGCTCCGCACTCAACTTTAATTTATATAAGACAACTTCAATTTATGTAGGTTAGCCATATTACGATACTTGTATTGTCGACGGAACAGAAAATAATGAACACAGGCTTTTTGCCACTGCGAGGATGATAATATATATGTTTTGCAACAAAGAGCGATACTGAAAAAGCAAAATTAAAATGCATATGTAATTGTCTTCCAAATAAGCTAGAAATTAAATTGAACTCAATCAAGATACATATCAAAGTGCAACATTAATTTTAATGACAAGTTTTTCCATTCCATTGCCAACTCTAGATATAGGAATAACAAAATCACTCAACTGATCATAAATGAAACTGAGTGTAGAGATCCTTCCATTATACATAATCATATAATGGATTTTTATGCAAACCTCTATGGAGCAAATGGGGTCAGTTACAGGAGAACTTCTGGGACCCAGTGGAAATTTTAACTGAGGAAGATAATCAATTTCTCACTGTCCCTTTCACTGAAAAGAAAATTAAAGAGGCTGTTTTTAGCATGGGAGCTGACAAAGCTCCAGGACCAGATGGGTTTCCCATGATGTTTTATCAAAACTTTTGGGATATAATCAAAGAAGATCTGGTGAAACTTTTTGGAGATTTTTCTATGAAGGAAAGTTGGATATTTCTAAACTACATAGAGCCTCCATAAGTCTCATTCCAAAAAACGGCTAACGCCTCTAAAATAAAAGACTTTAGACCAATTAGTCTCATCAATTGTAGTTTCAAAGTCTTTACTAAAGTCCTAGCAAATATAATAACACCGGTTCTTTGCAAAATTATCCAACCATCTCAAAGCGCCTATCTAAAGGAAAGATACATTTTAGATGTTGTTGTAGCAGCCCATGAGGTGTTATATTCAGTTCATTTAAGCAAAGAAAAAGGTATTTTATTAAAGCTTGACTTTGAAAAAGCGTTTGACTACGTGGATTGAAATTATCTCCTTAAAACTCTTAAACAAAGAGGCTTTAGCAATAAGTGGATAAGTTGGATCCAAAGCATTCTAGAAGGGGGAAGAACCACAATCAACATTAATGGCACTTTGGGAAAAATATTTCTCTTGTAAAAGAGGTTTAAGGCACGGGGATCCACTCTCTCCCTACCTCTTCATCTTGGCTGCTGAAGGTTTAACTAAGATGATTTCTAAAGGAGTGAGTGCTGGTCACTTTCTAGGATTAGGCCCCACTCTTCCTGACAACAACAAACTCACTCATCTGCAATATGCAGATGATACCATTTTAGTCCTTAAGGCTGATAAAAGTATGATAGAAAGAATTCATCTTACTTTAAAAGCCTTTGAAGGAATTTCTGGTCTCAAAATAAACTACACCAAATCAGAATTAGTACCGCTTAATATCAGCAGAGAGGAGGCTACCTCTTTTGCTGATCTCCTCCATTGTAAAATAGGTTCCCTGCCCATGAAATATTTGGGTATCCCCCTTCACTGGAAAGCTCCATGTAAAGGCGATTGGGAAAACATGATAGAAAAAATTAAAGCAAAACTTTCAGCTTGGAAATGCAAGATGCTCTCCATGGGAGGTAGGTTAGTCCTCATTAATTCAACCCTTTCTGCTGTGCCCCTATATCATCTGGCCATCTTTAGAGCCCCGATTTGGGTAATAGCAGCAGTTAACAAAGTTAGAAGAACCTTCTTTTGGGGAGGGTCAAATGAGGCGGGAGGTAGGAAATGTTATAACCTAGTTAGTTGGGATAATATCTGTAGGAGTAAAGTTAATGGTGGTTGGGATATTCTTGACCTCCATCAAATGAACACTGCTCTATTAGGGAAATGGGCATGGAAGTTCATGTACAAGGAAAGTAACGGTCTTTGGCTAGACATTATTAAAGCTAAGTATAGATTTTATAACTCTTCTAAAATTTCTCCCTTCTGGGCCAATGTTCTTAAAACCATGAAAGTTGTTAAGATAGGTTGCACTAGTTTAATAGGTAATGGTAAACGTACTTCTTTCTGGCATGATAGATGGTTAGATAATGATATTATGAAAGATAAGTTTCCTATTCTCTTTTCTAAAACCAAGAAAGTTCACTTCTCCATAGATCAAATCTGGAACAATTGTACTCCTAATTTCAGATTAAGTAGAGGTGCTTCTATTAGTCTAAGGCTTCGCTCCAAAAGGAGAGAGTCGGAGCGAAGGGAAGGGACTCGGTACTCTCCGATTTTGGGAGTAACTGATCTCTCCCTCTATCTGTCTCTGTGCTCTCCTTAGTTTCCGTCCATTCTCTCCCTCTATCCGAACTCTCCTCCCTTCCCTTCGCTCCGACTCTCTCCTTCTGGAGCGAAGCCTAAGGGAAGAGAAACATCATGCAATTAGTATTCTTGCTAGTTTAACTTTCACTGGTGAGTCAAATAGTGTCTATTGACATCAGTATTTATTATAAATAAAAACTCGTGGGAGTCGGAAGTTTTATTTTTAAATACGAGCAGACACGGCGAGTACTTTTCTCAGTACGTTTAATTTTTTTCAATTTCTACAACGTGAAATCACGTAACTATTTGTATAGTGAGTATTATCATTCATAAATTGACCCGATTCACCAAGAGCTGTTTATTTGACAGTGCATTATCTTTCTTTTTAGATTTTTATGCCCCTTTCTATATATCCAAATTAATCACAATCCCGAAATTATTTAATATAAAAATTCAGACACCAAAAAATTTAATACAAAGAATTATTTATTTTTTTTAATAAGAAGAAAGTTCCAACACGTTTATAAACCGCACCTCTCTCTCTTCTCTCGAACACGTTTTATAAACGCGTTACAAGCCTTAAAACGCGTTTATAAAACGCGCTAGAAGGCTGAACTTTCGGAATAGTTAAAACGCAATTAACGCGTTTATAAAACGCGCTAGAAGGCTTGTTACCCGTTTATAAAACGCGCTGGGAGGGCAACATTCCAACTTCTATCACTTCGATCAAACTTTAGTCATTTCGATCGAACTTTAGTCATTTCTGTCTATAAGTTTGTGAATTTATAACCGCGTTATTTGAAGTTATATAAGACTATACATTCTCGCAGAATTGAAATCGTCAACAACAGATTATCTCTTACAATTTAAAAACCTATCAATCAAATCCAAAAATGTCTACAATTACAATATATGTCAACCAATGTCCAACTTTTGGTGCTTCTTACTTCCACATCGGTTGTAGTATGCATACCACATTTGCTGAAATTCGAAATGAATTATACAGCAGGCTACAGATTTTAGAAACCCAGTACACTTTGAATATCCATGGTCGTTACAACGAAATTGTAAATGGGAGATATGAATCGCTATTTCTTCCTGTAAATTCTGAAGATCAATGGCGCCTTTTTTACCACGAGACATTCGAGACGAGAGGGTTACCGATTATTGAGTTGCATGTTGATTTCATCCCCGTATATGGCACGGGACCAGATCTGAACCTAACACCCCTTGACGAGCCCGGTAGCAGTGAGCCAAACACTTCCTTAAACCTTATGTGTGGCCAGCAATCCACCCCTTACCAATACACTGGCGAACAGTCCGTTCCTACGCAAGACAATAACACATCAGGAGATGAAGTCGAGGTTGCCGATGGTGATGAAGATGAGGGTCCGGCGACTTACTCCGACCTTCCTACCGGAGAAGAATATACCGACGTGGAGGACTTCTCCGAGAGAGAAGTGCCTTTTTATACAAACTGCGACCAGCCATACGTTTCAGGAAGGACGGACTTGCACCATCCTGTAAGTGAATTGTGTGATATTTCCATGTTTGAGTATGCTGGTATGCCGGAGCGTAGTTTAGGGCCACAAGGCGAACTTGCTGTTGGTAAACGATTCGGTTCCAAAAAATAATTAATTCTAGCTGTCTGTGATGTTTCATGCAAAACAAATCGAGAAGTTCGAACGGAAACTAGCAATAAACAAAAAATTATAATGGTTTGCATGCAAAAACCGAATTGTAAGTGGCGATTGTATGGTAGACGTGAGAGTTATAATACAAATTGGAAGATCTCTACCAATCCAAATGAGCATATTTGTTCGAGACCCCCGGGCCAAAAAGGTCACGCAAACCTTACAGCTAGTCTCATTGCCGAACACGTTAGGGATGAATTGAAAAAAAAAATTGGGAAAAAGTGTCCAGGACATAGGAAGCCTCATAAGGGCTAGATATCCACGTATTGAACCGACTTATAATAAACTATGGCGTGGGAGGGAGCGAGCGTTGGAGCAATTGTTTGGGTCTTGGGAAAGGGCCTACAATAAACTTTCACGCCTTCTGGAGGCAATGAAGGCGACAACCCCAGGAACGAAATACACAATAGTTTCTTGGCCTACAAACGATCCTAACGTTGGCGTCTTCCAGATGGCAGCCTGGGCTTTTGGTCCGTGCATAGAAGCGATGAAATATGCCAGACCTGTTATCTCAATTGATGCTAGTTTTTTATCGGGCCGATACAAAGGTAGATTGTTCTCAGTGTGTGGTTATGATCCAGAAAATCGATTAATTCCGGTTGCATTCGGATTGGGCGAAAAAGAAGATAAGGATACTTGGGGATGGTTTATGTCTTGGGTTAGATGGAAAGTTTTAGGGCGGAACACTAGATACTGTGTCATATCTGACCGTCATAAGGCAATAAAAGCGGTATTTACATCTGTAGATTACGGTTGGAAGGCACAAGGTGCGCATGCAGTAGCGATTCATCGGTTCTGCATGCATCATGTTGCGGAAAACTTATGGAAGGAGGCTGGCGGGTCACAAGATGCTGATTTGAAAAACTTTTTCAAATGTAGACTTGCTAACAAGAAAAACCCTAGACGTTTTAGAGAGAATTGGAGAGTACTGAAGGAAAACAACCTGAGGGCTTATCAGTATCTAAGAAATTGTGGTAAAATTAATGAAAATGACAACAACGAGCGGCCAAAACTATATAAATGGGCTCAGAGTTTTGACAAGGGGCATCGATGGGGTATAATGACAAGTAATGGATCGGAGAGTCTGAATAATGTGTTTAGAATAGAGAGAAGATTACCAGTGACAACACTTATAGAAGGCACGTGGTATAAATGTGCCAACTGGATGAACAAGCGAACACAAGAAGCACTTCAAAGGTTGAGTTTAGGAGAAACATGGCCAGAAGGAGTAAAGAATAAATTGATCAAGCATGATGGAAAATCACGTAAGTACTTAAAGAAAAAGAATGTAATTCATTCATTCATTTTAATCCATTTTGAACTAACTTCATCTTTTTGTTTCAATCTCAGAGGAGTTTATGAGCACATTCGTGTTAAGATTGGACCTTGGAGAATTTCGCGTGAAAGTTCGCGAGGAGTACCGTGATGGTGTAGGCTACGATTATTCGCATTACACAGTTGAAATTCCACCCGACATGGAGCAAACCGATGTGCAATTGTCCTTCACTCGAACCACATGTGAGTGCCAAAAACCACAATTGACAGGTATCCCTTGCGCACATGTCATTGCTGTTTGCAGGGAGACAAATTACAATGTAGATCAATTTGTGGATGGTCACTATAGCATGCAAAACCAGCACATGATTTGGTCAGCAGGTCGGTTTCATTGTTACAAAGATGAGGAAGAGTGGCCAGTTTATACAGGTCCGATAATTGTCCCCGACAAGAGTTTGGTCAATCGAGGAAGGCGCAAAATCATTCGTGCAGAGATGTGGATGGATAGGATGGAAGGAAGGAAAGGTGGAGGTTCCACAAGAAAAACAAAAAAGAAAAATCAAGGTGAAGCTTCAACCAGTCAACCGCGACAAGCAGCACCCCAACCGCCATATCCGATGGACGCATTGCAATCCGGTCGATACACCAGTAGACCACCAACAAGGGCCAACAGTCCAAGAAGGGCAGCGAGTACTGAACATACGGTTCGGACTCGTCAAACACCCATTCAACCAGGACGAATGTCATTGCATGTTGATCCACGAAGCAACAATAATCGGGAGGACCAAGGATCTGTACAACCACAGAGAAATTCTATAATCATTGATCCACGGGTAAGAGATGTCGCATCTGGAAATATGAGAAGTGAGTCGGCTAGATTTCCAACAGATCAAGGCAATACATCAAGGGAGAGAGGACGAAAAGGATTGTTTGGGGGGAAATTTGGCAATGTACTGTCTTTCGGTAGGAAGAAAAAATGAAATAATTAAAGATTAAGTGTTGTCGTAATTTTATATATTGTAATGGAATGTATTGTAAGAGAATTTTACAATTAACTCGTATAATATAATGTTGAAAGGTTTAGTGTTAGCTTGAAGACATGCATTCTTGTTATCTACAAAAAGCCCTAATCCTAAAAGGCTTTGTACTCTATAGTTCATCCGACCTTCATGCAAAGACTGAGGCACTTGAACTGTTTAGTGTTGAGAAGCAGTTAATTAACTCATATAATGGGACCCTCAGCATTCAATTAACTATTTAGCGTTGAGAAGCAGTTAATTAGCTCGTAGCGCTAAAATGCTTTGTACCCTTTTATAAAACGCGCTAAAAGGCTTTCTACCCTTTTATAAAACGCGTTAAAAGGATTTACCCTATTATAAAACGCGTTCAAAGGCTTTGTACCCTTTTATAAAACGCGCTAAAAGGTTTTACCCTTTTATAAAACGCGCTAAAAGGCTTTACCCTTTTATAAAACGCGTTAAAAGGCTTTGTACCATTTTATAAAACGCGTTAAAAGGCTTTGTACCATTTTATAAAACGCGTTAAAAGGCTTTACCTTTTTATAAAACACCCAATTCTCGCATCTCTCATTCTCACCTCTGAATATCATTCTCATATCTCATTCTCACCTCTCTCATTCTCACCTCTCAATGTTAATAAGTGCGAAATTGTAATAAGAGATTTTCCGGTGGAATCTGTTATTATGTACGAAGGTCGGCCCAGATGGACAGCTCGCTAACTTCATCATCATCTGAGGTAGACCAACACTCTGCTGCCTACGATCATGGGTAATGGGCGGTAGAGTTCTACCGACCCAATTAGGGAAGAACTCGACGACTGTCGAAGGCTCTCGCAGAATTGGGCAACTGTCCATGAGTCTCCGCAAATCGTTATTTTCATATTAATGAGAATTATTGTAATGAAAATTGTTATTAATTTAAATCGTTGTTTTCATATTAATGAGAGTTATTGTAATGGAAATTTTTCTTAATTTTTATATTAATTAGTTATAAATATTAAAACATAGATAAAACATAAATTCATACAATAACATAAATTCTAGATATGAAGTTCATATTACAAATTAAATTTCATAAAAAATAAAATAGATAAATTCCATTATTCTAGCACAATTAAAATTTAATTTTTCTCCATTTCCTTAACCTCTTTATTCTTCTCCTCCTCCTTATTCTCACTAGAACTCTCATCTATTTTAACCCCCATACTAAAATCAGGGCTCCTGCCACATCCTGGAGGGAAACGACGTACAGCCGAGACGGTCCTTCTCTTCGGAGGGCCGTATAATGGGATCCTTTTTGCTCCCACATTAGGTGTTCCCTCTCCCACCTTGGATGTTTCCTCCCCCATCTTGTTATTGTTTTGATCCTTCTCCATTTCTCAAATTTCTGATTTTACGCGTCTTTTGTTTGTGATTTTTTGATACGAAATAGGAGAACGAATTGAGATATATATAGGCAATTATTTAGCCGTTTATAAAACGCGCTAGAATAGGGGTCTGCTCAAAAAACGCGCTATAAAACGCTGCTCAAACACAGTATCACGCTGCTCAAAAAGTGGACACCACCTTCGTACGCGTTTATAAAAAGCGTTGGAGGCCTTCGAACGCGTTTTATAAACGCGTACGAAGGTGGTGTCCAGGTAAAACAGTAAAACAGACTGACAGCCTGCGAAAGTATTGAATTCCATTAACTTAGCCCTTCGTACGCGTTTATAAAACGCGCTCAAACCTTATTACGTGTTTTATAAACGCGTAATAAGGGTTGAGTCTATAAATAGTCCTGCTTCTCCGCAAATTCACGTCGAAAATTCAGAAATCAAAAACCAAAACTTTAGAGAAGTTATGCAGAGAAAAGAAACCGAGAAAACATAATGTCAACTAAACCACGTCATGTTTGTACCGGTGTGCTTCTACAAGGAGATGGAGGAATAAGTAAACGAGATATTCTTCGGCACGTCTACTTGCACTATCCTTCCGACAAATTTTACGTGAAGGTTTTTCAACGCGACGTTTTTGAAGTGAGAGGGCCGAAATATTGGACGGATGTAGTTAAGAGGGATGGAGGATATCATGTCCGACGTGGAGATGGATTCGTTTGGTTGCGTTTGCAACAGGCATGTCCTCCTGGATTTGAAAATCACCCGTTAAATGGAAATGACATATATCATTTGGACTGATTATTAGGTTTTCTATAATTAGATGTTTTTATTATTGTGTGTTCTATAATTAGGTTTTCTATAATTAGATGTTTTTATTATTGTGTGTTCTATTATTATCTGTTTTCTTTTATGTTTTAGTATATGTATTAATTCGTGTAGTATATGTGTTGTAAGTTTTATTATCTAATTTATTTTAGTTTTTATTTTATCCATTTTCATTTTTATTGTGAAATTCGAAATATTAATATTAAGAGACTTAATATTTATTTAAATTATATTAGACATTACAACTCAATGAACATTATAATAAAAAACACAATACAAATTAAAAATTACAATTTATTAAAATTTTGAACCACACAATACACAACAAAAAAAATTACAAAATACATGATATTAAAATTTTGAACCACATAAAAAAAAATTGTAGAAGATCCATTGCTAAGGGTGGGAAGAGAAAACATCACCGCAACTAATAGAGAAGAGTTGGGCGACTGATTGTCACCTTGACCCCCTCTTTTTCTGAGACTTGGATGAGGATGACTGCATGTATGCAGATTCTCATCCAAGGATGTCGGCTGCGGTGTTATGGCTTGTAGACCCAGCCCAACAAACCGTCCTCTACACGTAATAACAGATTCCACAGGAAAGTTTTTATTTTAAAGTTGGTGGAATATTAATAGCCATAAGGATTGTGTGCGACTCTGTATCAGTGAATAAGTGTGCCGCATACAACCCTTATGGCTATTAGTTTCGCACCAACTAATATTATTTTGCATTCCACCATCTAACTCTTCTTTTCCTCTCATTTTTTTCTTTTTTTCAGATCTTTTTCCTTTTTTTTTTATTTTGGACGACAGAAGGTTGGGTATTTATATGGAAATTAGATCTCTCGAACGCGTTTTATAAAAGGGTAAGAAGGCTTCTTACGCGTTTTATAAACGCGTAAAATCAGAAAATAACGCGCAAAGTCAGAAACTTTCGCCGCAATCACTGCAGCTTTTAGCGCGTTTTATAAACGCGTTTTAAGGCTTGTAACGCGTTTATAAAACGCGTTCGAGAGGAGAGAGAGAGGCGCGGTTTATAAACGCGTTGGAACTTTCTTCTTATTAAAAAAATAAATAAATAATTCTTTGTATTAAATTTTTTGGTGTCTGAATTTTTATATTAAATAATTTCGGATCACAATCGATTTCTGTTCTCTCTCTCTTCCAGTCTTCCTCCTTGGCGATTCTCTACGCGCTGGTGGCGCTCGGGACGATGGTTCTTGCTGAGTTCGCCACCGTAACGGGTAACGCCGGCGCGGTGTCTCGGAGGATTCTCGAGAAACTCTTGCCTGAATCTGAATCCAATGTCAGACTCTACTTCTCTCAGGATCGCTACATCTTTCACGTCCTCAGATCCGATGGAATCACTTTTCTTTGCATGACCAATGATACCTTTGGAAGTAAGTATGTCTCTCTTCAGTTTTTTTTTTGCTTTGATTTCTATTAATTCCTTTGTTAGGGGTTTCCTAATTTCAGTAGATATGTGCAATTCGGAGTTTTTGTGAGAGTATATACTTGAAAAACAAGCTGGGATGGATTATTTAGCTGATCTTTAGTTAACTTACATTATTTCAGGTTGAATTGGTGAAACCTAATGTGTAGTACACTACAATCAGTCAGTACTGGCACCAGGTCCTTTTGTAGTTTTTTTTTATGCTGGTACTAATGGTCAATACCGTACTAAACAGATGATTCCTCTTTCTTCTTTCCTTCTTTTCTCCTCCACCGATAGTACCGCCTCACCTGACATGAATTTTCCGTCAAGATATCCCCTCCCTCCTTTCCTCCTCCTCTTCTCTGACCGATATTCTTTATTCCAAAGCACAAACATGATTTTGTTTAGTTCACTAATAGTATTAAGCTATACATTCTTTTTTTTATCAGCTACTAATAATCAACATGGTTTTAGGTTAATTTCGTTCCAGCAAGTCATATTTGTAAATAGGTATTGTCCTAGATATTCTGGATATAATTATTGATTCTAATTTGCATGCTCTACGTATCTCAGCCATTTTCAGAAATTGATAAATTTTTATGGATAAATTGCAGAGAAGATGTTAAAAACAAGGTTCCTTATTAAGTAAATAGCGAATTTTCTCAATCTTTAGTATTTTCGTTTTATTAAAGTATTGCTTCACCTGTCATGCTTAAATTAAAATTGACCATGCCATAATTCTACTGTGTTTATGGTTGTATTATGCCAGACATTTGATTATTTCTTTTCTAAACTCATATCTGATTGTTGTGTGTGCTCCTTTATGTGATTTGCAAGAGATGTAGGACTAAGCTGAATATGTTACATGTAATCTGATTGTTATAACTTTTGAACAAAATAAAGAAATGTTGACCAAAAACTAACATTAATTTTAATTTATATGCACTTCTTTATTAGGATGGAGACTCAGCAATCCCACCATATGTGTAGTTGAAAGAAATAATTCTTTTTGGCATTTCACTAAATTTGGCAATGGAAGGTGCAAACAAAGGCAACTAAATGAAAATCTCGATCGGAAGATTTTTGAGCAAAACAAAATGTGTCTGAAAAAAAAAATGAAATTCTACTATAATCCATTTTAGACCAAAAAATGACCTTTTTTATTTTACCAAAAATTTGATGACAGTGTTCGTATATTTTTTTTGGTTCATTGTTCTCACATTTCTTTAGCCAATTTTCTGACATTTCAGGTTTAGAGTTATCTGTTGTTTGGAAGTTTGTTTGTCTAAGTTCCCAACAGTTGTTTTACACTGGAGGGAAAAAAAAAAGGAATTAGGTTGGCACCTGGGTGAACCTAATTGTAATTTTAGGAGCTAAGGTATACAAATTATTGAAAAATTGAGAGAGATTGATATTGTTTCTGCCAACATTTATTAATTGTTTTCTTTGGGGATGAGAAAGAGTATATTTTTCCTTCTACTGTAATCGTTTCTGCCAAGATTGATTAATTGTTTTCTTCGGGATGAGAAAGAATATATATTTTTCTTTCTACTGTAATCAAGTCTTATTATTATTGAAGTAGCTCTTTTAATTTTGATAGTACTACTGTTGAGCATTTTGTACCAGTTCCACAGCCTGACTGGTATAATGGTAAATGGTTAGAAAGACAAGGTAATATGCATAAGCCCAATTATTTTTCGACCCCTCATTGTTCTTATATTTTAAGGTTAAAAATTATCAATATATTTTGTTACAGCTAAATAAAATAAAAATAAAAAATATATAATTTAATTACAAGAACAAAATAAAAATTAATATAATAAAATCTCATGTATGGAGCGAAACTTGATTGGCCGTTTAATTTCATAGATATGTAAAAATAATTAAATTACGTACGTATTTATTAGAAATGCATGGATCGAGCGAAGCTCGATTACCCCACCTAGTTGGGATAAGAGTGGCAAATACTCTGTTAAATCTATGTATAACTTTCTTAATAATGGGGGTATTTTAGTAAAATTGTCAGATTCAGTATGGGATCTGAAGATACCTCTAAAAATTAAGCTTTTTAATTGGTTAGCACTTAGGAATAAAATTTTAACTAGAGATAATCTAATTAAAAAAGGTTGGCAGGGGTCTGCTAAGTGTAATTTCTGCAACCAAATTGAATCAGTGGTCTGCAACCAAATTGAATCAGTGGACCATCTCTTTCTGCATTGTACTTATGTCAAACCATTCTGGGATTTAGTATTTCAGTTTAGCCCAGTTGGTCATTATTTAGATTTCTCTAGTTTAGAAAACTTGGATAGGGCTGTTTCAAACATCAATACCAATCATAGGAAACTAATTAAAACTATTTGTGCTGCTTGGTATTGGTCGGTATGGAATGAGAGAAATAGAAAAACTTTTAATTCTAGTAATCTTAGGGGGTTAGTCACAATTCTTGTAATCTTGATTCATTAAAGTATTTTACATATATTAAAAAATATCGAAACATAGAATTCAAAAGATTTAAAAGAAGTAGATATACGTACGATGTAACTAACCAGAAATATTGAATGCTTGAGTTGCCACTTGCTAACAAAATATAAAATATTGAATGCTCAAGTTAATCGCGAAGTCTCCTTTGTGGATCGTACTTGTGGGACGGATTGGTGTTTGAAACCCTAGTCGAAAATTTTTAGAACCTCTCGAAAAGTTCTCTTTTCTGAGAATGAATGCAAGAGGCACAAGAAGGGGTTTTTTTTTTTTTGTTATTATTATAGTTATAGACTTACAGTTATAGGTCTCCAAAAGTCCAATTTGACCGCGGCACCGACCTTTTCCCTTTCTAAATTAAGCAATAGCATAAGTTTTATTAGTTTCCTAATTTGAATTGTCAAAAGACAAAACGGGGAGGTGCTTTGGGCACGAAACAAATCTCTGTGCATCATAGAGATGATGACAGAATATAAATGAAGTTACGGATAATTATAACAATTATATTAATTAAATTAATTATTACGCTAACAGTAACAATAATGATGATTATAATTATGAATTTATAATATATATACTAATTGTATTAATAATAAATCATTATTATTTTATAGTAAAATCATAGTAATTTTAATAAAAATTATAATAATTGCAATAATAATAATTCGGATATGTGATGTATAAGTATTGTGAATTTGTGATACACCCATAATATTTCTAGTTAAAAAAAATTTTAGAATATTCGGCCCCTCAAAACTGTTTCCTCTGAAATTGTAATAAATGATATATTAGGGTTGTTTATTTATATACTAGAACAATTTGCATAATCAAATTAAGATGTGAATTGCTCAATATGGATCACGCCTCATGTTTTCAAACTAGGGTTGTTCGATACAATATTTTTTACATAATTTAAAGTTTGATTTTTATTATATTATTTTTTATATATGTTAATAATAATGTGAACATCTAACTAAAATATCAATATCATCACGTTTTAAGTAAGATCATAAACATATTTTAAACTATATAAACAATATAAATATAAATTATTGTGATCAAATTACTTAAAATTAATGTAAAATCGCTTGAAATGCTCAAATATATTCAGAATTTATAAAATCTAAACATTATGTGAATAATTACAATGTATAATCCAATCGTTTTGAATAAGTGAGTCCACAAACATATTCTAAAACTATATCAAGAGCTTAATATAGATTACTGTGATCAAATGACTTAAAATGAATGCAAAATCGCTTGAAATGCTCAAATATACTCATAATCTGTAAAATCTGCACATTATGTGAATAATTACAATGTATAATCCAATCGTTTTGAATAATTAAGCTCATTAACATATTCTAGACTATATAAAAAGCTTAAATATAGATTATTGTGATCAAATAACTTAAAATGAATGCAAAATTGTTTGAAATGTTCAAATATACTAAGAATCTATAAAATATCCACATCATGTGCATAATTAAAATGCATAATCCAATCGTTTTGAAAAAGTGAGCTCATAAATATATTCTAGACTATATAAAAAGCTTAAATATAGATTATTATGATAAAGTGACTTAAAATAAATACAAAATCGATTGAAATACTCAAATATACTCAGAATCTATAAAATTTGAACATTATGTGCGTAATTACAATGTATAATCCAATCATTTTAAATAAGTGAGTTCATAAACATATTCTAAACCACATAAAGAGCTTAAATATAGATTATTGTGATCAAATGACTTAAAATGAATGCAAAATCGCTTGAAATGCTCAAATATACTAAGAATCTATTAAATATGCAAATTATGTGAATAATTACAATGTATAATCCAATCATTTTGAATAAGTGAGTTTATAAACATATTTTAAACTATATAAAGAGCATAAATATAGATTATTATGATCAAATGACTTAAAAAAATGCAAAATCGCTTGAAATACTCAAATTTACTCAAAATCATTAAAATCAACACATTATTTGAATAATTACAATGTATAATCCTATTGTTTTGAAAAATTGAGATCATAAACATATTCTAGATAATATATAGATCTTAAATATACATTATTGTAATCAAATGACATAAAATTAATGCAAAATCAATTGAAATGGTCAAATATACTAAGAATCTGTAAAATCTGTAAATTATGTGAATAATTACAATGTACAATCCAATCGTTTTGAATAATTGAACTCATAAACATATTCTAGACTAAATAAAGAGCATAAATATAGATTATTGCGACCAAATGACTTAAAATCTGTAAAATATGTAAATTATGTGAATAATTACAATGTGCAATCCAATCGTTTTGAATAATTGAACTCATAAACATATTCTAGACTAAATAAAGAGCATAAATATAGATTATTGCGACCAAATGACTTAAAATGAATGCAAAATCTCTTCAAATGTTCAAATATACTCAGAATCTATAAAATTAGCACAATATGTGAATAATAACAAGGTATAATCCAATCGTTTTGAATAATTGAGCAAATAAACATATTCTACACAATATAAAATGCTTAAATATAGATTATTGTGATCAAAGGACTTAAAATTAATGCAAAATCGCTTGAAATGCTCAAATATACTCAGAATCTTTAAAATCTGCACAATATGTGCATAATTACAATGAATAATCCAATTGTTTTGAATAAGTGATATCACAAACATATTCTAGACCATATAAAGAGTTTAAATATAGATTAATGTGATCAAAACACTTAAAATGAATACAAAATTGCTTGAAATGCTCAATTATACTCAGAATCTGTAAAATATGCAAATTATGTGAATAATTATAATGTATAATCCAATCGTTTTGAAAAAGCGAGCTCATAAACATATTCTAGACTATATAAAGAGATTAAATATACATTATTGTGATCAAATTACTTAAAATGAATGCAAAATCGCTTGAAATGCTCAAATATACTCAGAATCTGCAAAATCTGTATATTATGTGTATAATTACAATATATAAAGCAATCTTTTTTATTAATTGACCACATATACATATTCTAGACTATAAATATTGCATATATATAGATTATTGTGATCAAATGACTTAAAAATGAATGCAAAATCGCTTGAATTGCTCAAATATACTCCGAATCATTAAAATTTGCACATTATATTCATAATTATAATGTATAATGTAATTGTTTTGAATAAGTGAGTTCATAAATATATTCTTGACTATATAAAAATCTTAAATATAGATGATTGTGATCAAATGATTTAAAATGATTGCAAAATCGATTCAAATGCTCAAATACACTCAGAATCTGTAAAATATGTAAACTATGTGAATAATTACAATGTATAATCGAATTATTCTGAATAAATTAGCTCATAAACACATTCTAGACTATATAAAGAGCTTAAATATACATTAACATGATCAAAACACTTAAATGAATGCAAAATAGCTTGTAATGCTTAAATATACCCAAAATCATTAAAATCTGGACATTTTGGCGTAATTACAATGTATAGCGGAACCAGGATTTAGAATTGTGGGAGACTAAAGTTTGAAATACTAACCTTATTTGATTCCCATGAGTATATTCATTTCACTTTCTTAAGCATCCAATGTAGTCAAGCTTCCTGTTTTTCATATTGACTAAGAAAAAAATACAAATATGTCAGTAACAACAATCATATAATGAAAATGCAAATAAAAAAATAACAAATGTCAAGTAATTGTACTTGTACAGTGAACCAATGTCAAGCAGATATGATGCCCATTTCTTCAACGATGCTTTTCAGACTAGAAGTGAAAGAAAAATAAACACATAATTATCAAATTTGATCTGATTCCTTATATGAGAAAAAACAAGAGAGATTCAAATGAAGATCATACCTCTTGGCTCTTGCTTTCTTCCCAAATCCCAATATCTGAGAAAAGAACTGGTCCCTGCATTGCACTGGTAATCTCCTAGATAAGGAGTTTACTGTTCAAAAACTATATTAGCATGAATGCATGATAACATCCCTGATCCTGGATCCTTGACCCTTTAGTCTTTACTTTAGCCTTTACTTTCGTTCTTGATTTTAATTGAATTGAGGCTTAATTGCATAATAATGGAAGACTTAGATTGATAAAACCTAAACAGCTCTTATTCTGGAATTTGGAGATGCTCTCAAATTTAAGGTAAAACTATGAGTGAACTAACTGCTGATATTGCGACTTCATTTTTGTACACTGTTTATTTGTTTAATGCACTTCTTATTAAGATCAAAATCATTAAATTGCAAATGAATTTTTACAAATAATTTCAGAGCTACTGAGCTAGAGTATTGGAAATTTGGGATTTGGGGGCACCGGGCACGGGCATGTCAAATAAATGCAATAATATCAAATTATCAATCATCAAACACCAAAATTTAAAAACCTCAGAATTTAGTCCGAACTCAAAATTTATAATGGAATTCACTCACCTAGTTGGGTGGAGTCGTGGAGGGCGTGGAGGTCGCGAAGTAGCGTAGCTGCGTGGGCCGTAGGCTGCGATGCTGCGTAGCACGGTAGCCGCCGCCCCCGTCGAGCACTGAGCACACTGAAGCCGGCGATCAGGCGATGCACCACAGCGGCTCAGGAGAGAAAAGTGGGGGAGTTTTAGCCTTTTAGGTTTTTTTTCTGAGATCGAGAGAGAAGAGTAACATGGGCAAATTTGGGATTATTGGAGAATTGATAAAATAACAAGAGTATTAAGTAAGTTGAGGGAGCCAGGGAGAGAGTAACATGGGCCAACGCTAAGCCTTAATGGGCTTTTTTTTTTTGGAGTATGCTCAAACTAAAATATATAATGTCGGTAGATTAAATTTTCAAATCTTAGCGTATGTCTAGCCTACGCTGGCCTCCCCCTTGACACCGTTCGAGCCACGTCAGATGCTGACTAATCATCCCAGCCATGTCATTCAGTCAAAGAAGCAGTCAATAAAATTAATTAGTTGGTTAAGAGTTATCTTTTGTTTTAATTAGTCAAAAAGAGTTATTATTCTGTTGTTGTGTTTTGTGCTTTCTTTTTGGTCTTCTAGGACTTTATTAATGTGTTTTGATATTAGAAAAAGTGGTTGAGATTATGTATTAATGGGTAGTGAGTTTTAAATGTAATAGATTGCTTTATAAGCAAAAGATGATGATGTAATAGACAGATTATTGAATTATTACGAATTTTGTTTGTGAGTTGAGTTTATCTCCACTTTTATCCACTGTTGGGTCGAGTTCTTACTCCTAATCTAGTGATGTATCGATACGCTTGCTGGTTTCTCTAAGTCTCCCGATCCGAACGGCGTCATTTGGTATCAGAGAACTCTAGGTTGCGATGGTTGGTCGTGGTAGGCCGCGAACGCAAGGGGGCCAAGACCAGCGAGATGCAGAAATCCAAGCACTTAGAAATCTGGTGCAGGATCGAGATCGTGAGGTGAATCAGTTGGTACAGATTGTGCAATAACTCCGAGAGCGTATTGAGCACTTGGAGGTCGCTGGGCGTGACCGCGATACATCGAATCGTGGCTCAGATGACGATCAATCCAGCGGTGAAGATGATGAGACCAACCCCTTCCACGACCATGGGTCCAGTGATGAAGAGGCTCGACATCGACACCCACCCCGAAGGAACACTGGTTTCCGACGGGCTTTTGATTTGAAAGGTGATATTCCTGTGTATGAAGGTCGAATTAATCCTGATGAGTTTATTGATTGGTTGAATACAGTTGAAAGAGTTTTTGACTACAACAACATTTCTGAAGAAGAGAAGGTGAAAGTTGTTGCCATCAAACTTAAGAAACACGCTTCTATTTGGTGGGAGCAGTTAAAAATGAAGTGAGGGCGAGAGGGCAAGTCAAAAATTCGAACTTGGGAAAAGATGAAAAAAGAGTTGCGCAAGAAGTTTTTACCTGATGGTTACTTACATGAGGCATTCCTTCAGCTACACGACTTTACTCAACGCGAGTTAACCGTGGCTGATTACATAGAGCAGTTTGATTATCTAATGTTGAAGTGTGGGGTTGTAGAACCCGAGGAGCAGACCATTGCCCGTTATATTCGCGGGCTCCAAAAAGAGATTCATGATATGGTAACTCTTCAATCTTTTTGTTCTTATCATGATGTTTTTAAGTTGGCCACAAAAATTGAAAAGCAATTGAAGGAGAAGGAAGGCAGAAAATCAACTAGTTTTGGTGGTTCTCATGTAACAACCCGCGGTTATTCGACTAACCGTAGTAGTAGCTCTCAAACAGCAAAACCAGCAACAACCAAAACCACCAGAATTGTTCCGATGCAAGAAAGTGTTGCGAGTTCATCCCGAGTGAAATAGAAATCTGTGCAGTGTTACAAGTGCCAAGGTTATGGACATATAGCCTCAGAATGTCCAAACCAGCGGGTTTTTGCAATTGTTGAAGAACCTTTGGAGAATGAAAATTTCAATTTGGAGTTGCCACCAGTTTTTGATGAGCCATGTGAGGAAGAAGAAGTCACATATGGTGATGTGGGAGAATTGTTGGTGATTCGAAGGGTGTTGAATGCAAGTTCAGAACCTAACGAAGCATGGCTGCGCAACAACATCTTTCAGACACGGTGCACGTCATATGGCAAGGTATGTGAGGTTGTTATTGATAGCGGGAGTTGTGAAAATGTTGTTTCTAAAACTATGATTGAAAAGCTGCCTCTAAAACCTGAAAAACACCCTCAACCTTATAAACTTTCTTGGCTACAAAAGGGTAATTCAGTTCGTGTAGAGCGGTTAATAAAATCACCATCAAATACCGCTTTCCTATTCCTCGCCTTGATGACATGTTGGACCAGCTTCATGGTGCAAATGTGTTCTCAAAGATTGATCTTCAAAGTGGCTATCATCAGATTCGAATGCGACCTGGTGATGAGTGGAAAACAGCCTTTAAAACTCGTGATGGGCTGTATGAATGGCTTGTAATGCCATTTGGGCTTTCTAATGCTCCTAGCACATTTATGCGACTAATGAACTTTGTTTTCAAGTCGTTTATTGGCAGGTTAGTGGTGGTTTATTTTGATGATATTCTTGTGTACAGCAAAGGTCCAGATGAACACATCAAGCATCTTCGCAAAATTTTCGAGGTGCTAAATGAGCAGAAGTTGTATGTCAACTTAAAGAAGTGCGAGTTCATGACCAGCAACTTGGTGTTTCTTGGCTATGTTGTTTCAAATGGAGGCATTCATGTTGATCCATCAAAGGTGGAGGCAATTCTCTCTTGGCCAGTTCCAACTTCAATTCATGAAGTTCGCAGCTTTCTTGGGTTGGCGTCTTTCTATCGCCGATTTATTCGAAGTTTCAGCACCATTGCAGCACCAATCACTGAGTGTTTGAAGGGAGGTGTGTTTCGATGGACAAGAGATGCTGAAAACAGTTTTGAACTTCTCAAGTCGAAAATGATGGAGGCTCCTTTACTTGCATTGCCGAACTTTGAGCAGGTATTTGAGCTTGAATGTGATGCATCTGGTGTGGGAATTGGTGCTGTCCTCAGCCAAGAAGGACGGCCAATCGCTTTCTTTAGTGAAAAGCTGTCAGATTCACGCAATAACTACTCGACATATGACAAAGAATTCTATGCTATAGTTCGAGCACTATCACATTGGAGACATTATCTCATTTCGAAGGAGTTTGTTCTGTACTCTGATCATGAGGCTTTGAAGTACATCAATGGGCAACACAAGCTCAAACCGAGGCATGCACGCTGGGTTGAATTTTTGCAGGAGTATACTTTTCATATCAAGCACAAAAGTGGGGTTCTAAATCAGGTGGCTGATACTTTGAGTCGTAGGCGTTCCTTGCTGATCACTTTGCAAGCAAAAGTTGTGGGGTTTGAAGAAATTAAGGAGCTGTACAAAAAGGATGATTACTTTTGCAAAGTGATTAAAGAATGTTCAAAAGAACCATATAAAGAATTTGTTTTGCAAGATGGTTTTCTTTTCAATGGAAACCGCTTATGCATTCCAAGTGGATCTCTTCGCTGGGAGTTAATTAGAGAAGCTCATGAAGGGGGACTCAGCGGACATTTCGGGCGAGATAAAACAGCAGCACTTATTCAGGAATACTACTTCTGGCCAAAGATGGTGAAAGATGTGAATCATTACTTGTTGCGCTGTAAAACTTGCCATCTTGCTAAGTCAACATCCCAAAATGCGGGTCTCTATTCTCTGCTGCCTGTTCTAATTGCACCTTGGGAAGATGTGAGTGTGGATTTTGTGGGGTTGCCTCGCACACAGCGGAGCAAAGACTCAATCATGGTGGTGGTAGATCGATTCTCTAAAATGGCGCACTTTGTACCTTGCTCCAAAACTATGGATGCAACTAATGTGGCTGATCTTTATTTTAGGGAAATTGTTAAGTTGCATGGCATTCCGAAGAGCATTACTTCAGATCGAGACCCAAAGTTTGTTGGACATTTTCGGCGCACATTGTGGCGGAAGTTGGGAACAAGATTACAATTCAGTTCGGCCTATCATCCTCAAACTGATGGCCAGACTGAGTCAGTGAATCGCAGCTTGGGAAATTTGTTAAGAAGTTTGGTTGGTGAAAATATTCGACAATGGGATAACATTCTTCCTCAAGCAGAATTTGCATACAACCGTTCTTGTAGCCAAACCACTGGAAAAAGCCCGTTTGAAGTTGTGTATGGACACAATCCAACTGGTCCTATTGATTTGGTGTCGCTTCCAATAAACCAACAGTATAGTGGAGATGCAGACGAGCGAGCTAAATACATCAAGGAGTTACATGATCAAGTGAGAAAGCGCATTTTGAAGCAAAACCAGAAGTATGAGAAGCAAGCAAACAAGCACCGCAAAGCAGTGATTTTTAAGGAAGGTGATCTGGTCTGGGTGCATTTGAGCAAGGATCGTTTTCCACCAGGACGACATGGAAAACTCAAGCCACGAGGTGACGGACCATTTAAAATTCTGCAACGCATCAATGATAATGCATACAAGGTTGAGCTGCCAGCAAACTACGGTGTATCCACTACTTTTAATGTGAAGGATCTGTCTCTTTACCATGGAGATAATGAATTGAACTCAGGGAAGAGTTACCGCGCAGCAGAAGCGAATGACACCGTTCGAGCCACGTCAGATGCTGACTAATCATCCCAGCCATGTCATTCAGTCAAAGAAGCAGTCAATAAAATTAATTAGTTGGTTAAGAGTTATCTTTTGTTTTAATTAGTCAAAAAGAGTTATTATTCTGTTGTTGTGTTTTGTGCTTTCTTTTGTGGTCTTCTAGGACTTTATTTAATGTGTTTTGATATTAGAAAAAGTGGTTGAGATTATGTATTAATGGGTAGTGAGTTTTAAATGTAATAGATTGCTTTATAAGCAAAAGATGATGATGTAATAGACAGATTATTGAATTATTACGAATTTTGTTTGTGAGTTGAGTTTATCTCCACTTTTATCCACTGTTGGGTCGAGTTCTTACTCCTAATCTAGTGATGTATCGATACGCTTGCTGGTTTCTCTAAGTCTCCCGATCCGAACGGCGTCACCCCTGGTTCCGCCCCTGTGTATAATCCAATCGTTGTAAATACGTGAGTTCATAAACATATTCTAGACTGTATATATAGCATAAATGCAGATTATTATGATCAAATGAATTGAAATAAATGCAAAATTGCTTGAAATATCCAAATATACAAAGAATCTATAAAATATGCATATTATATGTGTAATTACAATGAATAATTCAGTCGTTTCAAATTAGTGTGTTCATAAACAAATTCTAGACTATGTAAAGAGTTTAAATATACTCAGAATCTGTAAAATATGCACATTATGTGAATAATTACAATATATAATCCAATCGTTTTGAATATGTGACCTCATAAACATATTCTAGACTGTATAAAGAGCATAAATTTAAAATATTGTCATCACATAACTTAAAATGAATGCAAAATCAATTGAAATGCTCAAATAAACTTAGAATCTGTATAATATGCACATTATGTAAATAATTACAATGTATAATCCAATCGTTTTGAAATTGAGCTCATAAACATATCCTAGACTATATAAAGAGGTCAAATATAGATTATTGTGATCAAATAACTTAAAATGAATGTAAAATAGCTTGAAATGCTCCAATATACTCGGAATCTTTAAAATCTACACATTATGTGCATAATTACAATGTATAATCCAATTGTTTTGAATAACTTAGTTCAGAAACATATTCTAAACTATATAAAGAACATAAATATAGATTACTGTGGTCAAATGACTTAAAATGAATGTAAAAATTGCTTGAAATGCTCAAATATACTTAGAATCTGTAAAATCCATAAATTAAGTGAATAATTACAATTTATAATGCAATCGTTTTCAATAAGTGAGTTCACAAACAAATTCTAAACAATATAAAGAAGTTTAATATTGATTGTTGCGATCAAATAACTAAAAATGAATGCAAAATCTCATAAAATGCTCAAATATAATTAGAATCTGTAAAATATGCATATTATGTGAATAATTATAATGTATAATCCAATCGTTTTGAATAATTGGCCTCATAAACATATTATAAACTAAATAAAAAGTATAAATGTAGCTTATTGTGATCAAATGACTTAAAATGAATCCAAAATCGCTTGAAATACTCAAATTTACTCAAAACCTTTTAAATCAACACATTATGTGAATAATTACAATGCATAATCCTATCATTTTGAAAAATTGAAATCATAAACATATTCTAGATAAAATATATATCTTAAATATACATTATTGTGATCAAATGACTTAAAATTAATGCAAAATCACTTGAAATGCTCAAATGTACTAAGAATCTGTAAAATCTGTACATTATGTGCATAATTACAATGTATAATCCAATCTTTTTAAATAAGTGAGTTCATAAAATATATTCGAGACTATATAAAGAGCTTAAATATAAATTATTGTGATCAGATGACTTAAAATGAATGTAAAATCGCTTGAAATGTTCAAATATTCTCAGAATCTGTAAAATCTTTAAATAATGTGCGTAATTACAATGTATAATCTAATAGTTTAGAATAATTGAGTTCATAAACATATTCTACACTATATAAAGAGGTTAAATATGGATTATTGAGATCAAATGAATTAAAATGAATGCAAAATCGCTTGAAATGCTCAAATATACTCAGAATCTTTCAAATCTGCACATTATATGCATAATTACAATGTATAATCTAATAGTTTTGAATAAGTTATATCATAAATATATTCTAGATAAAATAAAGATCTTAAATATATATTATTGTGATTAAATCACTTACAACGAATGTAAAATAGCTTGAAATGCTCAAATATTCTCAGAATCTTTAAAATCTGCACATTATGTAATAAATTACAATGTATGATCCAATGCTTATGAAAAAAGTGAGCTCATAAACATATTCTACACCATATAAAGAGCATCAATATAGATTATTGTGATCAAATGATTTGAAATGAATTCAAAATCTCTTGAAATGCTCAAGTATCTCAGAATCTGTAAAATCTGCAAAAAATGTGAATAATTATAATGTATAACCCAATCGTTTAAAATAAATTAGTTCATAAACATATTATAAACTATATAGAGAGCCTAAATATAGATTATTGTCATCAAATGACTTAAAATGAATGCAAAATCGCTTGAAATGCTTAAATATACACAGAATCTTTAAAATCTGCATATTATGTTAATACTTACAATGTATAATCCAATCGTATTGAATATGTGAGCTCATAAACATATTATAGACTATATAATGAGCATAAATATAGAATATTGTCATCACATAACTTAAGATGAATGCAAAATCAATTGAAATGCTCAAATAAACTTATAATCTGTATAATATGCACATTATGTGAATAATTACAATGTATAATCCAATTATTTTGAATAATTGAGCTCATAAACATATTTTAGACTATATAAAGAGCTTAAATTTAGATTATTATGATCAAATAACTAAAAATAAATGCAAAATCGCTTGAAATTCTCCAATATACTCCGAATATTAAAATATGCACATTATGTGCGTAATTACAATGTATAATCCAATAGTTTTGAATAACTTAGTTCAGAAACATATTCTAAACAATAAAGATCATAAATATAGATTACTGTTGTCAAATGACTTAAAATTAATAAAAAATCTTTTGAAATGCTCAAATATACTCATAAATTGTAAAATCCGCATATTATGTGAATAATATATTATGTAATCCAATCGTTTGGAATAAGTGAGTTCATAAAAATATTTTAAATTATATAAAGAGATTAAATATAGATTATTGTGATCAAATGACTTAAAATAAATGCAAATTCGCTTAAAATGCTCAAATATACTTAGAATTTGTAAAATCTGCACACTATGAGAATAATTACAATGTATAAACAAAGCTTTTTTAATAATTGACGTCATAAACATATTCTAGACTATATAAAGAGCATAAATATAGATTATTGTGATTAAATGACTAAAAATGAATGCAAAATCACTTCAAATGCTCAAATATACTCAAAATCTGATTCACAATATGTGAATAATTACAATGTATAATCCAATTGTTTTGAATAATTGAGCTCATAAACATATTTTAGACAATATAAAGAGCGTAGATATAGATTATTGTGATTAAATAACTTAAAATGAATACAAATCGTTTGAAATGCTCCAATATACTCTGAATCTTTAAAATCTGTACATTATGTGTGCAATTAAAATGCATAATCCAATCGTTTTTAATAACTTATATTTCAGAAACATACTCTAAACTACATAAATATCATAAATATTGATTACTGTGGTCAAATGACTTAAAATGAATACAAAATTATTTGAAAAACTCAAATATACTCAGAAATTGTAAAATCTGTATATTATGTGAATAATTATAATGTATAATCCAATCGTTTGAAATAAGTGAGTTCATAACCATATTCCAAACTATATAAAGAGCTTAAAATGAATGCAAAATCGCTTAAAATGACTTATAATGACTTAAAATGAATGCAAAATCTCTTCAATTGTTCAAATATACTCAGAATCTGTAAAATCTGCACATATGTGAATAATTACAATGTATAATCCAATCGTTTTGAATAATTGAGCTATTAAACATATTCTACACAATATAAAATGCTTAAATATAGATTATTGTGAGCAACGGACTTAAAATTAATGCAAAATCATTTGAAATGCTCAAATATACCCAAAACCGTTAAAATCTTAAAATTATTTGCATAATTACAATATATAATCCAATCGTTTTGAATAAGTGATATCATAAACATATTCTAGACAATATAAAAGTTTAAATACACATTATAGTGATCAAATGACTTAAAAATAAATGCAAAATCGCTTGAAATGCTTAAATATACTTAGAATCTGTAAAAGCTGCATATTATGTGAATATGTACAATCCAATCGTTTTGAATAATTGAACTCATAAACATATTCTAAACTTTATAAAGAGCTTAATTATAGATTATTGTGATCAAATGACTTAAGTAAATGCAAAATCGCTTGAAATGGTCAAATATGCTCAGAATATTTAAAATCTACATATTATGTGCGTAATTACAATGTATAATTCAATCGTTTCGAATAAGTGATTCCATAAATATATTCTTGACAATACAAAGATCTTAAATATAAATGATTGTGGTCAAATGATTTAAAATGAATGTAAAATTGCTTGAAATACTTAAATATACTAAGAATCGGTAAAATCTGCACATCATGTGAATAATTACAATGCATAATCTAATCATTTTGAATATATGAGCTCATAAACATATTCTAGACTATATGAAGAGCTTAAAAATAGATTATATTGATCGGATGACTTAAAATGAATGGAGAATCGATTGAAATGATCAAAGAAACTTAGAATCTGTAAAATATGCACATTATGTGAATATTTACAATGTATATTCCAATCGTTTTGAACAATTAATCTCATAAACATATTATAGACTATATAAAGAACTTAAATAGAGATTATTTTGATCAAATAACTTAAAAAGAATAGAAAATCGCTTCAAATACTCCAATATACTCAGAATCTTTAAAATCTGCACATTATGTGCGTGAATGTATAATCCATTCGTTTTGAATAACTAATCTTATAAACATATTCTAAACAATATAAAGATCATAAATATAGATTACTATGGTCAAATGACTTAAAATGAAAACAAAATCGTTTGAAATGCTCAAATATACTAAAAAATTGTAAACTCCGTATGTTATGAGAATAATTAGAATGTATAATCCAACTATTTAGAATAAATGAGTTCATAAACATATTCTAAACTATATAAAGAGCTCAAATATAGATTATTGTGATCAAATGACTTAAAATGTACGTAAAATCGCTTAAAATGCTCAAATATACTTAGAATTTGTGAAATCTTGTCATTATATGAATAATTACAATGTATAAACCAATGTTTTTAAATACTTGATCTCATAAACATATTCTAGAGTCTAGAATATATAAAGGGCATAAATATAGATTATTGTGATCACATGACTTAAAATGAATGCAAAATCGCTTCAAATGCTCAAATATACTTAGAATCTGTAAAATGTGCACAATATGTGAATAATTACAATGTATAATCCAATCGTTTTGAATAATTGAGCTTATAAACATATTCTACACAATATAAAGAGTATAAATATAGATTCTTATGATCAAATGACTAAGAATTAAAGCAAAATCGCTTGAAATGCTCAAATATACTCCGAATCTTTCAAATCTGAACATTATGTGCATAATTACAATGTATAATCCAATTGTTTTGAATAAGTGATATCATAAACATATTCTAGACTATATAAAGATCTTAAATATATATTATGGTGATCAAATGACTTAAAATGAATGCAACATCGCTTGAAATGCTCAAATATATTCCGAATTCGTATAATCTACATATTATGTGAATAATTACAATGTAAAATCCAATCGTTTTGAATAATTGAGGTCATAAACATATTCGAGACTTTACAAAGAGCTTTATTATAGATTATTGTTATCAAATGACTTAAAATGAATGCAAACTCGCTTGAAATACCCAAATATACACAGGATATGTAAAATCTGCATATTATGTGTGTAATTACAATGAATAATCCATTTATTTTGAATGAGTGTGTTCTTAAACATATTCTAGACTTTGTTAAGAGCTTAAATATAGATTATAGTGAACAAATGTCTTAAATTGATACAAAAATCTCTTGAAATGCTCAAATATACTCAGAATCTTTAAAATCTGAACATTATGTGCACAATTACAATGTATAATCCAATCTTTTTAAATAAGTGAGTTGATAAACATATTTGAGACTTTATAAAGAGAGCTTAAATATAGATTATTGTGAACAGATGATTTAAAATGAATGTAAAATAGCTTGAAATATTCAAATATTCTCAGATTCCACAAAATCTGCAAATTATGTGCGCAATTACAATGTATAATCCAACCGTTTTGAATAATTGAGTTCATAAAAATATTCCAGACTATATAAAGAGGTTCAATATAGATTATTGACATCACATTAATTAAAATGAATGTAAAATCGCTTGAAATGCTCTAATATACTCAGAATCTTTCAAATCTGAACATTATGTGCATAATTACAATCTAAAATCCAATCGTTTTGAATAAGTGATATCATAGACTATATAAAAATCTTAAATATACATTATGGTGATCAAATGACTTAAAATAAATGCAAAATCGCTTGAAATGCTCAAATATATTCAGAATCTGTATAATCTGCATATTATGTGAATATTTACAATGTACAATCCAATCATTTTGAATAATTGAGCTCATAAAGATATTTGAGACTTTACAAAGAGCTTTATTATAAATTATTGTTATCAAATGACTTAAAATGAATGCAAAATTGCTTGAAATACCCAAATATGCACAGAATATGTAAAATCTGCACATTATGTGTGTAATTACAATTAATAATCCATTCGTTTTGAATGAGTGTGTCCTTAAACTTATTCTAGACTTTGTTAAGAGCTTAAATATAGATTATCGTGAACAAATGTCTTAAATTGATTGCAAAAATCGCTTGAAATGCTCAAATGTACTCAGAATCTGTAAAATCTGAATATTTTGTGCATAATTACAATGTATAATCCAATCTTTTTAAATATGTGAGTTGATAAACATATTCGAGACTTTATAAAGAGAGCTTAAATATAGATTATTGTGAACAGTTGACTTAAAATCAATGTAAAATCGCTTGAAATATTCAAATATTCTCAGAATCTGTAAAATCTGCAAATTATGTGCGTAATTACAATGTATAATCTAATCGTTTTGAATAATTGAGTTCATAAACATATTTTAGACTATCTAAAGAGGTTCAATATAGATTATTGACATCAAATGAATTAAAATTAATGCAAAATCGCTTGAAATGCTCAAATATTCAGAATCTTTCAAGTCTGCACATTATGTTCATAATTACAATGTATAATCCAATAGTTTTGAGTAAATTATATCATAAATATATTCTAGAAAAAACAAAGAGGTTAAATATAGATTATTGAGATCAAATGAATTAAAATGAATGTAAAATCGCTTAAAGTGCTCAAATATACTCAGAATCTTTCAAATCTGAACATTATGTGCATAATTACAATGTATAATCCAATAGTTTTGAATAAGTTATACCATAAACATATTCTAGATAAAATAAAGATCTTAAATATATATTATTGTGATCAAATCACTTAAAACGAATGTAAAATAGTTTGAAATGCTCAAATATCTCAGAATCTTTAAAATCTGCACATTATGTAATTAATTACAATGTATGATCCAATGCTTATGAAAAAGTGAGTTCATAAACATATTCTAGACCATATAAAGAGCATCAAATATAGATTATTGTGATCAAATGATTTAAAATGAATTCAAAATCTCTTGAAATGCTCAAATATCTCAGAATCTGTAAAATCTGCAAATTATGTGAATAATTATAATGTATAACCCAATCGTTTAGAATAAATGAGTTCATAAACATATTATAAACTATATAAAGAGCATAAATATAATTATTGTCATCAAATGACTTAAAGTGAATGCACAATCGCTTGAAATGCTTAAATATACACAGAATCTTTAAAATCTGCATATGATGTGAATACTTACAATGTATAATCCAATCGTATTGAATATGTCAGCTCATAAATATATTCTAGACTATATAAAGAGCATAAATATAGAATATTGTCATCACATAACTTAAAATGAATGCAAAATCCATTAAATTTCTCAAATAAACTTAGAATCTGTATAATATGCACATTATTTGAATAATTACAATGTATAATCCAATCGTTTTGAATAATTGAGGTCATAAACATATTTTAGACTATATAAAGAGCTTAAATTTAGATTATTGTGATCAAATAACTAAAAATAAATGCAAAATCGCTTGAAATGCTCCAATATACTCAAAATATTAAAATCTGCACATTATGTGCGTAATTACAATGTATTATCCAATCGTTTTGAATAACTTAGTTCAAAAACATATTCTAAACAATAAAGATCATAAATATAGATTACCATGGTCAAATGACTTAAAATTAATAAAAAATCTTTTGAAATGCTCAAATATACTCAGAAATTGTAAAATCCGTATATTATGTGAATAATTATATTATATAATCCAATTGTTTGGAATAAGTGAGTTCATAAAAATATTTTAAATTATATAAAGAGATTAAATATAGATTATTGTGATCAGATGACCTAAAATAAATGCAAAATCGCTTAAAATGCTCAAATATACTTAGAATTCATCAAATCTGCACATCATGTGAATAATTACAATGTATAAAAAAAAATCTTTTTTAATAATTGACGTCATAAATATATTCTAGACTATATAAAGAGCATAAATATAGATTATTGTGATTAAATGACTAAAAATGAATGCAAAATCGCTTCAAATGCTCAAAATCTGATTCGCAATATGTGAATAATTACAATGTATAATCCAATTGTTTTGAGTAATTGAGCTCTTCAACATATTTTAGACAATATAAAGAGCGTAGATATAGATTATTGTGATCAAATAACTTAAAATGAATGCAAATCGCTTGAAATGCTCCAATATACTCAGAATCTTTAAAATCTGTACATTATGTGTGCAATTAAAATGCATAATCCAATCGTTTTTAATAACTTATATTTCAGAAACATATTCAAAACTATATAAATACCATAAATATAGATTACTGTGGTCAAATGACTTAAAATGAATACAAAATCATTTGAAATACTCAAATATACTCAGAAATTGTAAAATCTGTATATTATGTGAATAATTATAATGTATAATCCAATCGTTTGGAATAAGTGAGTTCATAAACATATTCTAGACTATATAAAAAGCTTAAATATAGATTATTGTGATCAAATGACTTAAGATGAATGCAAAATCGCTTAAATGCTCAGATATACTTAGATTATCAAATCTGCGCATTATGTGAACAATTACATTGTATAAGCCAATATTTTAGAAATTATTGACCTCATAAACATATTCTAGACTAAATAAAGAGCATAAATATAGATTATTATGACTAAATGACTTAAAATGAATGAAAAATCTCTTCAATTGTTCAAATATACTCAGAATCTGTAAAATCTGCACAATATGTGAATAATTACAATGTATAATCCAATCGTTTTGAATAATTGAGCTAATAAACATATTCTACACAATATAAAATGCTTAAATATAGATTATTATGACCAAAGGACTTAAAATTAATGCAAAATCGCTTGAAATGCTCAAATATACTTTGAATCATTAAAATCTGAAAATTATTTGCATAATTACAATATATAATACAATCGTTTTGAATAAGTGATATCATAAACATATTCTAGACAATATATAAATATACATTATTGTGATCAAATGACTTAAAATTAATGCAAAATCACTTGAAATGCTCAAATATACTTTGAATCATTAAAATCTGAAAATTATTTGCATAATTGCAATATATAATACAATCGTTTTGAATAAGTGATATCATAAACATATTCTAGACAATATATAAATATACATTATTGTGATCAAATGACTTAAAATGAATGCAAAATCGTTTGAAATGCTCAAATATACTCAGAATCTGTAAAATCTGCACAATGTGTGAATAATTACAATGTATAATCCAATCGTTTTGAATAATTGAGCTAATAAACATATTCTACACAATATAAAATGCTTAAATATAGATTATCGTGATCAAAGGGCTTAATTAAATGCAAAATCGCTTGAAATGGTCAAATATACTCAGAATCTTTAAAATCTACATATTATGTGTGTAATTACAATGTATAATGCAATCGTTTAGAACAAGTGAGTTCATAAATGTATTGTTGACAATACAAAGATCTTAAATATAAATGATTGTGATCAAATGATTTAAAATGAATGCAAAATTTCTTGAAATACTTAAATATACTAAGAATCGGTAAAATCTGCACATTATGTGAATAATTACAATGTATAATCCAATCGTTTTGAATATGTGAGCTCATAAACATATTCTAGACTATATGAAGAGCTTAAATATAGATTATTGTGATCGGATGACTTAAAATGAATGGAAAATCGATTGAAATTTTTAAAGAAACTTAGAATCTGTAAAATATGCACATTATGTAAATAATTACGATGTATAATCCAATCGTTTTGAATAATAAATCTCATAAATATATTATACACTATATAAATAACTTAACTAGAGATTATTTTGATCAAATAACTTAAAATGAATGCAAAATCGCTTGAAATACTCCAATATACTCAGAATATTTAAAATCTGCACATTATTTGCGTGATTATAATGTATAATCCATTCGTTTTGAATAACTTAGCTTATCAACATATTCTAAACAATATAAAAATCAATAACACAGAGCAACTAATTACAGATAATTACATATCTAAGTTAGCCCAGATCTTCTGTTGCACTGATACTGTCTATTGGATCTTCTTTTGCGCTGACACTGTCTGTTGTGCTGATACTGTTACATCCTCCAATAAGAAGGGATAGAGAGAAAGTAAGGAGGTGAAGACTACAATAGATTGATGAGAGAGGAAAGAGGGCGGCGAGAGATTGTAAAGGGAGGGATTGAAAGTTAGTGGGGGCTTAGAATCTAAGTTGTTTGAAGAAATACATAAAGGCAAATTAGTCATTTCGAAAAAATATATGTTGCTCGAAGTAAAAAATTTGCTGCCCAAAGCACCTCCCACAAATGACCATTGTGAGTCCCTATTCCCTAATCCCTATCAATCCACATTTGATTACTAATCGGGCCCACAAGTTTATACAAGGGAAGGGAACATCAATTATTATCTAACTTCATGTATCATATGATCTCAACTTGGCATAAGTTTTATGGCTAAGAGAGGTTCACAAAAAAAACAACTCTGTTCAAATTTGCATGAAGATAAAATACTAACAAGGTTAAAAAATAAAATGATATGCAAACGAACATAAAAAAATAAATAAGAGGATTAAACATCTAACCTTAGACCACTTGGGTTCTCACTTCAGTGCGTGCAATAACTAAGGATTCCACTTAAGAATGAACTATTTATGTGGCTTGCTACTAGATGCAAAATCCTAACTAGAGATAATTTGATTTCTAAAGGTTGGCAAGGTTCATCTTGTTGCGCCTTTTGTAATCAAGATGAGTCAGTTGACCATATTTTCTTACACTATGCTAGTTTTTGGAATACAATAGTTAGAGTATTTCCAAATGGACAGTTCCTGGATATTTCTAGCTTGAATAATCTTTGGAATTCTTTTACTAACTTTAATTCTATTCATAGTAAATTGCTTAAGTCATTCCGTGCTGCTTGGATTTGGGTTTTGTGGAAAGAGAGAAATAATAGAACTTTTGGTAGTGTAACAGGACAGCTCTCTTTCACTCATTTTTTTCAGCACTTGATTTATTTAATCTTTGGACATGTTCCTCTGTTGGTTTATAGCATCACTTCAGTAGGAGGGAGATTACTCAAGTAAGAGGAAACAACATCAGGGGTACTTACGTAAATAAGGGAAGTCATGGAGCGGGTGGAGCTAACGGTACCGCTACAAGAATCGGTACAGAGGGGATATGATGGTGGAGGATGAGGATTTGTTGGGGAATTAAGTAGGTTCTATCTGATTTAGTTACTTGTAGTAGGATGGATTGTATTGTTGTTGCTTGTTACCGTCCTTTCCTGCATGTTTTCTCTTTTCTCTTGACTTTTTTAATTTTCTGATCACCTCTGGTGATTAACTTTTGTAGACTTTTTTTACTGCATTAGTAAAGAATGCAGACTATTCCTGTTGGGTGGCTGTTTTTTTTTTGTTCAGATTTTTATATGCACATTCAACTTATTTTTATTAAGTGTATGTGTTCACTTTGATCACTGTATATGTTCATCTTATATATTTTATATGTTCACTTTTTGTTCCCAATGACAAGAGATGACACAGTAATTAATTTCTAATATTTAATATTTAATTGCGAACCATAGTATCATTTTCCATCTTTCTTTCTCGAATTTGTAGTTATTACTTATTAGTTACTCTCACTTTTAGTGAAATTTGCAATAATATTCAAGTGGATTGATGAAATTTCGAAATTCAAAAATACCAACCCGAACCCGATGACCGATTTGCGCCGATTGAAAACCCCAAATGGTCATTGCATTGCATGAATGAAGACTCAGCTGGGGTTCCGAATTGGTGTACACATAACATAACACAGGAGAGTATTTCCTATTATTCTATTAACATTAACAATCAAAAATGAAAAATCAATACATCGTTTCTTCTCTCCTCATTTCTCAATACCTCTCCCTCTCTCTCTCTCTCTCTCTCTCTCTCGCTTCTTTACACTTTGTGTTAACACTTAACACCAACATTTCGCAACTCCGAAAACCTTTGTTTCTCCATTTTCCTCCCTCCTCTCTTTTTCCTCGAGTGTTGGAATTCCAAGATCTCTTCTTTTCTAAAGGTAAGCGACTCTCTTGCTAGTTGCGTTTTGGTGGCCAAGTGTTCAGTGAGAGAAATGCTGGTTGGAATTTTGAATACTTTTTTAGTAAAATTTTAATTTTCATTTGCGTAGTGGAATTCTGAAAGAAATTGCATTTCTTTTTCCTTTCTTGTCGTGTTTTGCCTTGAGCTTTTCAAATTTGCGCCTCTTCCTGGTTTCCTCAAGTCAAGAATCTTATTTTTTTCATTTTTTTTTTAAACTATGGTAATTTGGACATGCACTGATGCCTCTAATTCGTGGATTTTAAAAGTGAAATATTTCTGCTATCACCAAATTAACATATATTGCTTCTTCTGTTCTTTTATAATGTGACAATATGTTTCTTACCTGATTTTTTATTGTTAAAAGGTACAAAACATGGTTAGAGGCAAGATTCAGATTAAAAAGCTGGAGACGGCCCAAAAGAGAGGCTCCACTTACAATAAGAGATACAAGGGGCTAGAAAAGAAAGCAAAAGAATTATCTGTTCTGTCTGGCGTACCAGTTCTTCTTGTTGTGGGTACCCCCAAAGGAAGCTATAGAGTCTGCGTAGGCGGCGGCGATAACAGGTTTTTATCTTTTCAAATTTTACATTTTCAATTTTCATTTGCCAGGCTTTCTTTGTTTTAATTTGGAGTGCATGTTGTGTGCAATGCACACTGGTGGTACCTTGTCTTGGTACAGACAGGAGTACAGGACCATTAGCTCCCTTAAGTCCTTAACATTCTTGTCAGTAAGTGTGATGACCAAGCTAGAGTTCTCATATCACTATCAAAAACTGTACAGCACAAGCTATGTCAACCTCAATCTACATTAAATGGTTTTTTTTTCTTAATTTTTCAGTACCTTAAGTGAAATTGTCAACAGATATTGTTCTGAGGATCCACAAACCCATAATGCAGCGTGAGTCAGCAGATTTTCCTCTTAAAATTTTGTTCAGTGTTTGCAATATAATATTTTTAGTGATCTCATGTTTATGTACCCATTATTATAAGTCTGCTTTATTCTGTGTAGTTGTAGTTTTGTTTGGTGCATAGATGCACAGTCAGAGTAAATAATATAGATTACTTAAACTGTAGGACAGCACATAGACAAATTCTTATCCAAAAAAAAAAAAAACAAAAAACAAAGAATGCATGCAATAGAAACTTAAATTCACTTTATTATGCAAGGAAATGGTGACCAAGGATAAACCAATATTGTACTGATAGATACAAATGATATGCATGTCAGTAGTAGTGCCAACATTGAAAGGCTAAAAGCCTAAAATTGCCTTCTTTGGGTTTATTCTTGTACCAAATATTTTCCTAACATTGTTGCTTTCCCCCCCCCCCCCCCCCCTCTTTCTCATTTACAGGAAAGAGAAGACCATTAAGGTTTGTTTATTAGCATAGTGTTTCTGTTTCATAGTTCCTTTGATAGTTTATTGGCTAAAACACCTTATTTTCTTTGAAGATAGACAGAAACTTTACATAGTGTAATTTTTTTTTTCAAAAGTTCTGGCCATCTATCTCTTGTGAGACTGAAATATTGTATATCAGCGACTATAGTACACATAAAACTAGTCGGTCCCCTGTTGCTTTGCAAATCTGAGACTGTGACCCCAATCTACAACTATACAAACCTCCAAGGAGACCTAGGTCCAAAAGAAAAGGAGACATTTTTTATAAGATTTTGGAAATTCTAGTTACTGTTTATCTTTTTTCCTTTTGGATTGTTAAGAATAGATATCTTGCTTTATCATACTATTTTTGCTTGTGCAGTTACTGAGAGCAGCTTGCAAGGATGACCTTGTAATGAACGTCAGAAGTCAAACACAAAATCGGTAAAACCTTTTTAGACTTCTGGCTCTCTTTAAAGCCTAATTTATCTATAATCTTCTCACATTACATGGAATTAAGCCCTGAGTAGTGAATGAAGTTGGTAAAATGGCATGTTACCAATTGCTTAATACGGTATATAGCTGTTCTAAATTCTTATACTTTCATGGTAGAAATAATTACACGTAACAGCCTTTGTTGTTACATATTTCTGTTTCATATTATAAATTGTTACCCCTTTGCATATACTTTTAATTACTTCTTTTGCAGCATGCATTCAAATGAAGATGAAGAAGATTCTGAGGTTGTTTTTTTTTTTGGCATTTTTCTGTCTACAGATGCAAATTTTATTTTCATTTTCTTTGCACTGAGATGGGTAACTGTTCCTGTGACAGGAAAAGAAGCGACATGAAAAGATAATACAAGAAATAGCTGAATTTGATGCTCTTTATCGGTACTGTAATACAAAAAATTTATGACACTAATTGATACATCTTATTTAAATAGTTTCTTTTTTATTCTCAGATGTGCAAACAGATCCCAACCAAAGAAGCAAAATAAAAATTCAGATGCACCAAATAAAATTATGAAATAAAATAGTTGTCCAATGACTAGGCACAGGTCAAAGCTGGCACCTTTGTATTTCCCCACATAATGAATTCATATTTTAGATTGCTTATCTTCAACTAACTTGGTAATTTCTTCTGTTATGTAATTCCAGTGATATTGATGCAGTAGAGAAAATTGAGAGCTTTGATCACCTGTTGGCTATGGAAAATACCCTCAAAGATTTAATAACTAGAAACAAAAAGATAGAGGTATTCTTTCTATTCTCATATTACAAATCTTCCCTTCGTGTTTTACGCACATGAATGAGTTAACATTGGGAAAAAAACAAAAAGTTATAGTAAAAAGTGTGGTTTAATGTTAGGAAACAAATTTCAGTTAACCTGAATAAATTCCACAACTCAGAAATTTGACTTAACTTCTCTGTTTTAGTTGCACAATATGTCCTTTAGTATAAAATTGTATCTTATCCCCTTTTTTTTATATTTTAGGAATTGTTACTTGAGCAACAGACGATATCCTATGTGAGGTAAATTTGAACTTTCAAAATTTTCTTAAAAATTTTCTGTCAGACTGTTTAATTCGAATGGGAGCACTTTGTTTTTTTAAGAACCTGTAGCCAACTTACTTTTAGTTTCCAATTACATTTTTTATGTGGCTGACTAAATGATGGCTTTGAATTTGTAACATGACACAAGCAGTCATTCTATTTTGTTCCCTTCATAGGCTATATCATTTCAATAATAAAGTTGATGTGCTGCTCTGGTATGGTACTCCATAAAATCATTTATGCAATAATGCAAATAGAAAGAGTATAATAGTCAACCTTGGTGATTACTTTGATCAGAGTAGCTATTATTCCTTAGCTTTGGTGTATGTATTATTATTGTAGCATCACAGGCAGTACCAATAAAATGAGCATTTGAAAATCCAAGAAATAATTATGGTCTCATGCAGGGATCCTAGATGCTCTACAAGCACAGCAGCCGCATCAGTAGTACCAACTGCTCCCTCTACATCAAATTACTCGGCATTTCCACACAGGAGGTGAGGATAACAAAACAAGCTTAGGATCTAGGAAATACGAAATGTATCTCAGGTATCCTAAAGAGTTAGAGTGGTGATGCCTAATTATGAAAAATGATTAGGGTTAGAGTGACTAAATGATGGCTTTCAATTTGTAGCATGACACAAGCAGTCATTCTATTTTGTTCCCTTCATAGCCTATATATCATTTCAATAATAAAGTTGATGTGCTGCTCCGGTATGGTACTCCATTAAATCATTTATGCAATAATGCAAATAGAAAGAGTATAATAGTCAACCTTGGTGATTACTTTGATCAGAGTAGCTATTATTCCTTAGCTTTGGTGTATGTATTATTATTGTAGCATCACAGGCAGTACCAATAAAATGAGCATTTGAAAATCCAAGAAATAATTATGGTCTCATGCAGGGATCCTAGATGCTCTACAAGCACAGCAGCCGCATCAGTAGTACCAACTGCTCCCTCTACATCAAATTACTCGGCATTTCCATACAGGAGGTGAGGATAACAAAACAAGCTTAGGATCTAGGAAATACGAAATGTATCTCAGGTATCCTAAAGAGTTAGAGTGGTGATGCCTAATTATGAAAAATGATTAGGGTTAGAGTGACTAAATGATGGCTTTCAATTTGTAGCATGACACAAGCAGTCATTCTATTTTGTTCCCTTCATAGCCTATATATCATTTCAATAATAAAGTTGATGTGCTGCTCCGGTATGGTACTCCATTAAATCATTTATGCAATAATGCAAATAGAAAGAGTACATTAGTCAACCTTGGTGATTACTTTGATCAGAGTAGCTGTGATTCCTTAACTTTGGTGTATGTATTTCTGTAGCATCATAGGAAGTACCAATAACATGAGCATTTGAAAATAAAAAAAATGATTATGGTCTCATGCAGGGATCCTAGATGCTCTACAAGCACAGCAGCGGCACCAGTAGTACCAACTGCACCCTTTATGTCAAATTACATGGCATTTCCATACCAGAGGTGAGGATAACAGAACAAGCTTAGGATCTAGGAAATACGAAATGGTATCCTGGATACCAGAGATACCATTTCGTATTTCCTAGTAAGGGTGAGAGTGGTGATGTGCTGTAAAAATGTGAAACATTATATGAAAAGAGCCTAATATATTATTTATGCACTACCTAATTATGAAAAATGTTTTGTAATACTATGATACATTATTTTGTCCCAAAAAAATCTCTCAGAGGTAGAATTGAAACCCTACACAGTTGTCATTTGTTAGAAGGAAGTTTTCTCATTTTAAGATGAAGCATGCTTCCACTCTGGTACAGTATGGGAACCAGAACCGTGCATATTTAAACTATTGATTGTCTTTCAACAGAACCCAGATCTACTTTTAATGAAAGGATTATATGAGTGATGGTCCATTGATATTCCAGTAATAATGTGCCTTTAAAAAATTATGTATAGGGATCTGCTGAAGCAGATGGAACTGTTAGATGCTCAAGCTGCACATGGGGCCCATGTGGTTGAGGAGCACAACTTGGCTGCGCCACGGGGTTTGCCCGATAATAATCTCAATCTGCTAGAGGGGAACAACACGGCTCAGGCATCTGCTTTGCCTAGAATCAATATGCCTGAGGGGCCCAGCACGGCTCAGGCATCTTCTTTGCCTGCAATCAATATGTCAGAGGGGAACAGCACGGCTCTCACATTAGGTCTTCCGGGTGCTGAAATCGATATGTCAGAGGAGCACAACACGGCTCTCACTTTAGGTCGGCCTGGTGCTAATATCGATATGCAAGAGGGGCACAGCACGGCTCTCACATTAAGTCTGCCGGGCACTGATATCGATGTGCCAGAGGGGGACAGCACATCTCTAAGCTTAGCTTTCTCAGGTATGAATATGCAAGAAGGGCAAGTCAGGCTTCGGCATTGGCTTTGATGAAACTCAATATGCCTGTCCCGAAGATACTGGATCATAACACTGCTGCTCTGTTTTCATACTTTTGATGAGCACGATTGAAATTGATTCTTTGTTTGTTTTGTCTTTTTTTTTTTGTGAATTTGGCATACATATATGAGTTTTGCCCACTGTATAAAGATGAAGATAGAACACCTCTAAACATTTCTTAGCAACATGAGCGCATGTTGAATAGTGAATGATGAGATTATGCAAGATAAAACTTGTTTTTATTATTTGTCCGCGTTTGGAAACTGTCTTTTTTTTTTTTCCATTTTTGTGTGCTTTGTCTTCCAAATGAAATGCATGTACGGCTTAAAGTGATTATTACCTGAACTATCTTCGCAAAAATTACATTAATTTCACAATTGACAGTTCACTTGGTCAAAACCTATGTTTAAATAATTACAATTTCCCTGTTCTTTTGGGTCAGAAAGGATGGAGTAAACAATAACCAACATCATAAAAAACCAACAGCCATATTCGATCCAAGTATAACGTAAATAAACGTTTTCTGAGCTGCTCTTGTGAACTAGGCACTCTAAATTATGAAGTTTTAAGTTTTTTGCAATTGTAAAGATAACCTTCTAAGTTCTAATAAAGACGAACAAGGTACCCGCCCCAACCTTTGTAAGAAAGATTTTGGCATTTTGTCAATTTCTTCCGTGCGGTTTCTTATATGTTGTTAATTGAATTCCATTCGGCTATTGACTTTTTTCCCCTCCTTATATTTTACTTAGTTCAAAAATAAAATATTATTATTATGTGCATTATCATTTTAGTATTGACAAAACAAAATGTTCATATGTTATCAATACTATCTTCGATGCACTTAAAAATAGAATGTATTATAAAAGAAACAAATTTATTTTAACCATGATAATTGACTAAATAATATTCAAAATTAAAAATAAATAAATTGTTCATTTATATTATTATTTAGACATGTCATATATCAAGTCCGTGCAATTTGATGAGTGTTGATACTATATATTAAGTGCGCAAACGATACAAAATATTTGTCTCTGCTTTATTTTGGGGAAGTTATTAATTAAGATATTCTAGAAGACACTCTATTCAATGTTTTTTCCCCTTAAAAAAAGTCCTTTTATTAATGAAATTTAAAAATTTCCCATTACTCTTAATGGAAGCTTACAAAATGTCTCTCTACAAAATCATAGATGTTGCAGAACAGCGTATAACTTTGTTTCTAATTTTTTTTTTATTGATAGAAGAGAGACCCAACAAAATTTGTGAAATTACGTCCTTTTGATTGCCAAACAGATATATTTAGCATTTACCAGTTGCCAGCTTGCCTCCTAGTGTATCAGCTAACGCATAATTACTGACCTCGGCAGAATCCAAATCGAGTCCTACCAGAGGCATGCATTAAGGGTAAAACACTGAAATACAAATTTTATTTTCCAAATAAACAGGAAAGTAAGTTCAATCAAGATACATATCAAAAAGCAACATTAATTTTTTGACAAGTAATGTAAAGCCATACATCAAATAATCTAGCAAAAGTAAATAATAAATATCAATATTGGAAGTAAGTGCTACTGCTAGTCCATTAATTCATTAATTCCAGATTATATGCTCGGCAAAAACCAAGCAGAATTCACTGTGGAATTGCCTTTACCAAACCATGTTGGTCCAGAAAGCTCTTCGATTGTGTTCAGCCCCATGTGGAACCTTCCTATGACATGCTTGGATCCACGCTTTGGTTTTTGAACACTAGATATGAAGTAGATGCAGTTTCCCTCAAAACAATGGTAGTCGCTCGCCTTAAGAGCAAAGCAGTTGAAATGATCCACGAACAATATTAGATCCCCAATTCCATTCAACTTGGTCCAATGGGGATTTTCGGGGTAGTTCTCCAGCCGGTGCACCTCAAACCAGCAGTCCTTCAGGTCCTTGACAAATAACGGTTTGAAGCCGACAATGGCCAACAAACCATTGGTGGTTGCAACCAAGTAATTGAAGGGGTAATTCATGTTAGTGATACTGTTGGGGAAGGGTATTGATGGTAATTCAGCTCCATTGGATTTGTTAATGACAAGAACACTGAAATCTACGTTTCTGTCCTCCAAGAGGAAGTACTTGTGATCATGGTAAGCAACGGCTCTCAACTTGTCGTCGATTCCTTTCCTGGTCCATTCGTCATTCTCCGATATCTTAAAATAGAAGACATGACGAAGTCCCTCTTTGCCCACCGCAAACTCATCAATCCTCGAGTGGAACCAATAAGCGCCAGTAGGCCTGGAATTGCGCAATTGCACCTCAAAAGGAAATGCTGTCTTAACCCCAGTTAGAGGATTCAAATAGAAGAGAGGCATCTTCATGGGACAGTTGGGCTTCATCAGCAATTCCCCACCGAACGGTCCGTAGCAAAGAGCATTTGGGACTTGAAAGATGTGGCTTGTGCAAGAGGCAGGGGAATAGACACGGAGAGTGGTGTTTTGTTGCATGTGTGGCCAGTCGACAAGGCATGGAAACTGCCGGGGGCATTCTGACAGATCGGCAGCAGAGCGCCAACTCTTGCAGACAGCACGGAACTTGACGAAGCTTCCGAAGTCACATAGCTTGCTGCTGATGATGCGGAGCATGTCAGGATGTAGCTCTGCCCAATTCACCGATGTTTGTGTGTGGTTATGATTGTAAGCCTTTCTGGCTTTCTTTTGGAGTGGCGCCATTTCAATGTCTGTCAAAAAGAACAAGTTGCATAATCAAATTAAGATGTGAATTGCTCAATAGTCAATATGGATCACGCCTCGAGTTTTCAAATTACATTATGGGTAATTTATGTTGTACTAGGTAGCTGCTACCTAGTCTTCTAAAAAAAATAAAATCTGATTTCAACGCTTACGAAGACCGGATCAATGCCAGAATTATTTAAAAATAAAAAAAGAATCAATATTTTAAGTCTCTCAGAACCTCGTTAATTAATCTAGTTCCGAAAGATTAGATATTAAAATAAATAATCATCCCCTAAGTCATTGATGCCATATTTCCATTGACGTGTAATAGGGGGTTAGTCACAATTCTTGTAATCTTGATTCATTAAAGTATTTTACATATATTAAAAAATTTCGAAACATAGAATTCAAAAGATTTAAAAGAAGTAGATATACGTACGATGTAACTAACCAGAAATATTGAATGCTTGAGTTGCCACTTGCTAACAAAATATAAAATATTGAATGCTCAAGTTAATCGCGAAGTCTCCTTTGTGGATCGTACTTGTGGGACGGATTGGTGTTTGAAACCCTAGTCGAAAATTTTTAGAACCTCTCGAAAAGTTCTCTTTTCTGAGAATGAATGCAAGAGGCACAAGAAGGGTTTTTTTTTTTTTTTTTTGTTATTATTATAGTTATAGACTTACAGTTATAGGTCTCCAAAAGTCCAATTTGACCGCGGCACCGACCTTTTCCCTTTCTAAATTAAGCAATAGCATAAGTTTTATTAGTTTCCTAATTTGAATTGTCAAAAGACAAAACGGGGAGGTGCTTTGGGCACGAAACAAATCTCTGTGCATCATAGAGATGATGACAGAATATAAATGAAGTTACGGATAATTATAACAATTATATTAATTAAATTAATTATTACGCTAACAGTAACAATAATGATGATTATAATTATGAATTTATAATATATATACTAATTGTATTAATAATAAATCATTATTATTTTATAGTAAAATCATAGTAATTTTAATAAAAATTATAATAATTGCAATAATAATAATTCGGATATGTGATGTATAAGTATTGTGAATTTGTGATACACCCATAATATTTCTAGTTAAAAAAAATTTTAGAATATTCGGCCCCTCAAAACTGTTTCCTCTGAAATTGTAATAAATGATATATTAGGGTTGTTTATTTATATACTAGAACAATTTGCATAATCAAATTAAGATGTGAATTGCTCAATATGGATCACGCCTCATGTTTTCAAACTAGGGTTGCTCGATACAATATTTTTTTACATAATTTAAAGTTTGATTTTTATTATATTATTTTTTATATATTTTAATAATAATGTGAACATCTAACTAAAATATCAATATCATCACGTTTTAAGTAAGATCATAAACATATTTTAAACTATATAAACAACATAAATATAAATTATTGTGATCAAATTACTTAAAATTAATGTAAAATCGCTTGAAATGCTCAAATATATTCAGAATTTATAAAATCTAAACATTATGTGAATAATTACAATGTATAATCCAATCGTTTTGAATAAGTGAGTCCACAAACATATTCTAAAACTATATCAAGAGCTTAATATAGATTACTGTGATCAAATGACTTAAAATGAATGCAAAATTGCTTGAAATGCTCAAATATACTCATACTGTAAAATCTGCAAATTATGTGAATAATCACAATGTATAATCCAATTGTTTTGAATAATTAAGCTCATAAACATATTCTAGACTATATAAAAAGCTTAAATATAGATTATTGTGATCAAATAACTTAAAATGAATGCAAAATTGTTTGAAATGTTCAAATATACTAAGAATCTATAAAATATCCACATCATGTGCATAATTAAAATGCATCATCCAATCGTTTTGAAAAAGTAAGCTCATAAATATATTCTAGACTATATAAAGAGCTTAAATATAGATTATTATGATAAAATGACTTAAAATAAATACAAAATCGATTGAAATACTCAAATATACTCAGAATCTATAAAATTTGCACATTATGTGCGTAATTACAATGTATAATCCAATCGTTTTAAATAAGTGAGTTCATAAATATATTCTAAACCACATAAAGAGTTTAAATATAGATTATTGTAATCAAATGAGTTAAAATGAATACAAAATCGCTTGAAATGCTCAAATATACTAAGGAAGAAATGGCAATAATTATTGCAGCTTCTGACTTTATTGAACGAATAAAATTGGGCGTGCCAATTGGAGATTTGGAGTCCCTATAGCCGCTATCTAGTTGTATCGGAAAAAAAAAATTGGAGATTTGGAGAGACAAGTACGTTCATGAATCCACGTACCTGCCAATGGTAATAGGTGATCTGAGTATCTGACGGGCCGAGACCCGAGAGCTTTCGCCTCTTATTCTTTTCGTCCTCAAAGTTTGTTGGGCTTTTCGGCCTTAAAAGAACTGAGGCGTTAATAGATTTTGGTCGTTTGGATCATCAATTCGACAATTCATCATTTTTATTGTGGCCATAATTTATCGAGATAATAATTTATCAATTGATAGACAATTATTTGCAAGTTGTAGATAATTTCACAATGATTTTTTGCAGTTCACATGACTTAGAGAAAATTACGAATATCAACCTGATTTCTTAATGTATGATGTTCTCTAGGAACGTTAATATATTTTAACAAGAGCGTCATGACATTAAAAGCCGGCCATTGGGGTCCTATTTGGTACTGAATTGGAATGGATTTTAACTTTAATGGTGTGTTTGATTTGGTTGCGAATAAGCCTATTCGCAAATTTGTCTTATTCGTGCGAAATCAAACAACAATGAAAATGAATAAACGCTTATTTGAATAAATGACAATTCGATTCTTTATTCTAGTTCCACTGTTTTCTGAGAATAAAAAAAAAAACAAATAAGGATTTGTTCTAATAAAACTTATTTCTTATTCACCCAAACATACAAGATAGCTTTTTAATACTCGCATTTGTTTAACGATGGTAACTCTTACAAATTTCTAACTAGTTTATCGTCGTAAACATTTCTGCCATAAATTTTTTTAGCATTTACCATGTAATACGTGTCAAATTTTCATTTATATTCTTCTTTTAAATTCATAGTCTCTATCTGCTTGGAATAAGGGAATTTCCAAAATGAAATAAGGTCTGTGAGAAATATTGTGGAAGGCAATTAATGTTCCATTTATATATGGCACCAATAACGATTATTATTTATTTCCATTTTAAGTGAAAACTAATGGTCATCCCAGCCATGGAAGTCAAAATAGGGGTCGAATTAGTATTCTCCAATCGTGCGTGTCGTGTCGTGTTGACACGCCATGTTAGTCGTGTCAAATCATGTCATATTATTTTATTATTTTTTAAATTAAAAATATTAAAAAAATTAAAAGTAAGAGAAAAATTACTAAACATAATAATTTATTATTTGATTAAGTTTAATCTTTTTATTAATATTTTTATAAAAATAATAATTAGATTAGAACACTATTATGATTTAAATGATGGTAAATAATATAATATAGTATTATAAACTGAAATTAAATTATTAATTTTGCTTAAATAGTTAACATTAATAATTAAATTTGTATTGAGGTGTCATGTTAATTTTTGTTCGTGTCGTGTTGTTTGTCGAATCGTGTCGTGTTGAATTGTGTCAAACTTTCTAATGTTCCAACACGACACTATTATGACACGACACGATCACACATATCGTGTCAACACGCATATCGTGTCGTGTCATTTTGGAGAACACTAGATCGAATACATGACATTTGATTGGGACGTATGCAAATAATATAGTTCCTAAGGTTGCCTAAGTAAAATTGAATTACAATCATTTGTCCGAACAGGAAATGTTAGTTTGGTCAACCAAATAATCAAGTACCTTTCAATTACATTAACTTGCACGGAAACTCAAATTTCTTTAAAACAAATCCTCAAATACCAAATAAGACACGTCAAAGTATACTATGAGGACAGTTTTTAGTGAAGTTATGAAGTAATTTAATTACTCCCAAGTACCAAACGTTGCATCTGATATTTCGTGTACGGAGAATAATGTTGGCCTTTGTGTGCCATGAATTCAACTGATGATAAACATGGTCCACTCAAATCTATACTCTTACTAGAGAGAGATTTTATTAGAAATATCTGTCAAAGTCTCAAAAAAGAGAAGACAAAAAGGATAATGAAACGACAGCAATTTTTGTATATAGTAATAAACATTTTAGGGATTAAAATAACCTCATTAAGTAGTTTTTATTATACTTCTTAAATATGAATGCTACTGTATATAAAGCCAAATAATTGATTCCACCCACTTAAATTGATATGCATATCGAAATTTTATAAGATATCAACACAAAAAAAATTTTGAACTATTTTTGCCAACATGGAAAAATACATCTTTATTTGATAGTTTAGAATTCTTAAAGTACAGTTTCTACTCCGTTAGAAAAAATGGTGAGACAATATTAAATAACATAAATTTAGTTATTTACTATATTTGAAAATCAAATTAAGCGACATAAATAGTGTTACTCCTCAAGTTGGAAGTTGGAACAATAAATGACGAATAAGTTGTTTGAACTGCGTTTGTTCATTTCCTAGTTTTCGAAAAATGAGAAACTAGAACAAAGGATCGAGTAAGTTATTCATCTTATTCGAACTATGTTTGGTTCACCTAGTTCATGGGTTGTTCACGAACAAGTTGTTTCAAACACAAAGATCTATGAATACAATAATACTATTACTATATCTTTAAATGCTAAATCTATATTTTAATAGATCATTTTAATAACTCAGTATTATTTCCATGTTCTGCAGCCTATCCTTCCGTTCACTACCAAGCAACACTGCATTCTACAGATTAGAAAACCACAGAATATCCAGAGAGCATAGTGCATTTTTTTTTTTTTTTTGAAACTTAGAGCATAGTGCATTTGTGCTCTCAACTCAAATTCCAGTGACGTTAGTAAATACAATTCTAGCGTTTTCCCTTGTTTTTTAATGGGATTGTGGAGGTGGCAGTTAGATCGGTCAGGTGCCAAAAATCACCGAAGGACCGAGCTCCGCTCCCAAGTCCCAACCGCCCCCCTTGTTGATTTTTATATAATATATATTATGTAAAGTTGTAAACCAAAACTACCCTGAAGTACTTTCTGGATTTAATTTACAATTTTTTTTAGGCAAAAGAATAATATTAAACAATGGTCATTTTTTTCCAATACGTTTTTTCGAAAAAAAAAAAAACGTCGGTGTATCTCCTGAACTTCCAAAGCTCTAATTTCTTTTGCTTTGGTGATGTTTAAGAAATATTTTATGCATCCTCGTCTGAAAAAATATAAAATAATTTTTTTTTAATAAAAAGTGGGGTGTAGTCCAGCACCTTTCCTCATTGAAATGAAAGGTTTTCCAGAAAGAAGAAAATAAAAAAATTATACATCCATTATTTTTGTTTTTTAAATTGCCTTCAAACTTACTAGTTCTGTACTGAAAAGTCGAAATTTAGTTTACACAGTGTGTGAGTGTGACAAACAAATAAATAAATAAAATAATGATGTTAGGGGCTAGATATTGCACAGTGCTACGTTTTTCCCCTTAATATATGACATCTTTTTATTAGTACTGAAATTCCGGAATTTCTCCTGAATTTTAGAAGTTTTAATTTCTAACTTCGGTGGTTGGTATACAAGCCAAATGAGATTCTCGTGAATATTTAAAGTTAAAAAGCTTTACTGTCAATTTTGTATAAAAACTTTGATGATACTGAGTGAATATTTTGTGCGAGCTAATTCAACAGAAAAGTAAAAGATTTTTGTGCACTATAATTGTTTCCCTTTATTTTAGTTTTGTTTTCAACTAAAATAATTTACTATTGTATTTGTAAAACTTATTTATCGATTTAAGACTCTATAACTGTCTTCTTTTTTAATCTGTTATTCTATGAGTTTTATTGTTCAGCTTAATAATATATGCATTTTCATACTCACCTTAATTGTGCTGAGTGTTTAATTTTATCATTTATCATTATTTTTAATAGACTGAGTTTTTTTATGCAGTGTAACAATGTGTATTTTTTTTATTATTCCATTTGACTATCAACGTGCTATTATATACAAATTTTTTTTTTCATATCTAGTTTGTGTATCTTAGGCTCTTAGAATTGATTTTAGAAGTTCACTGTTTCAGTATTCAATATATGTTTTATTTTACATTTTTAGTTACTTTATTATTCAATGTTTTTTTTTTCATTTCGAGTACTTATATTCACTTTGACTGGTTAGTTTTATTATTCTCGTTGAGTGTTTTAATATTAGTTTTGTCTTCTTTATTAATCACGTTGTTTGCATGATAAATATAAGGTTAATTCTATGATTAACAAAAATTTTAAACCAAGTCAGAATTCTGATTTCTGACCATTTGTTTTTCTTCATAGTTTAAAATGAATGATCTGAATTTAAAAATCAGTTATAAATTTTAGTCCACAACACAATTTGCAAAACCATAAAAAGCTGAGGTTGATCAGGACGTTGGTTTGATTTGGAAGAACGCAGAAATAATGCCAAAAATAATTGATTTTGTCAAAACACTATATGATATCAAATAATTGTAATGGTATCCATAATTGGAGTGTCAATCACCCTTCGTTTTATAATAACTTTGGCGATGGCGATGTTCAAGTGACTCTTTATGCAACCATTGTCTTATAAAAAGGAAATAGTTTATGCACCCCAAATTGTTTTTGCATGATCCGATAGTGTGATTGATATTCTAATGACGCTAGATTTTAATCATGTGATCATGACAAGGAGGTATTTACAAAATAAAATATTAAAGAAAGGTTAGTGGTGTGCAACGGAGTACACAAATCAAATAAAAGTTATAATTAGAAAAGGCTTACGTTTTGGGAGGTGACACTGTTATATCAGAGTAGAGGGAGGGACAAGTAACCACCAAAATTGGTTGAGTTAGTTTGCTAAGCACAAGGTTAAATGTTTCTTGTTCAGTTGCATTTGCTTTACACAATTACACCTCATCCCTTCCATTCTTATAAATTAATACGCGCATCAGATATTTAATGTCGTATTAGGTGCAAAGGATAAAACCACCCTTTATATGCTGATAAAAGCCACAGCAATATTAACGAAGTACCGTAAAATATACTTTACTTTGAACATTTCAATTTTTCTCTTTCTAGAATAAATTAATTATTTCTCAATTAATACTCAAGCTTAAATAAATTTTATATTAATAAATTAAATAAAAGAAATCGGAGATTAATACTAATATTGAAAGTTTCCAAAACTAATCATTACTGCAACCATATTTACCCTTTAATAATAGATATCGATCCACCCTTTATTACTACAACTTGACGTTATTTTGATCCAAAACTAATTATTCTCATCTCAAAACAAAGTATGTACTAATGGAAAGTTAGTTTCTCAAAAATCAATTTTGCATTACAAATTATGTTTCCATTTTCCTAAAGATAACATAATGATGCAAATTTCTTAAGATTCATGCGAATGATCTAAACTTATTTTCTTACAATTAACTTTAGATGTAATTAATATTTAATTTGAAAGGAACAAAAGTGACGCAGTTTGGACGAGAAAGAAATAATAAAATGGCTGTGAGTAAAAAGTTGAATCCAGCTGTCAAATGAGAACTGAGAACGCTAATAGTTGAACAACCCCTAGTAAAGTTAAAGTGTTAAACGATGACAAACAAAAATAGCAACAATAATTTCTGATAGTAGGATAATTATTTTCTAATGTGTAGTGCTTTCGTATTTTGGCTTGGTCTTGTTATCGGTCTCTGTCAATCACTCAAATATATTTCTGTCTCCGGACTTTGAAAGGTTAAAAGAATCTTGGTGTCCTTTTCTTCAAGTGCAATGTTTATTCACTCGATTATATTATATATTTATATTTATATCACATATATTATATTATTGATATATTATTGATAAAAATATATAGAGGATTGCTAAAATGCTATGCATAGTACGGATGACCTTCGTGCTACGGGTTCGTTCTTGAATTTCATGTTTCAAACAACCGATCCAAACCGTTCATTATTTTCTTCATATTGAAATCTCATTAGAAACCAAATTTTACATTTTTTTGAATTTTTTACTATTATTTTCAAATTTTTTAAAATACTTAATCTAATAAATTCTGGACCCTTCAATAACAATGATTTTCAAAAATCTGAGAAAAATAGTAAAAGAATTCAAAAAAATGTAAAATTTGGTTTCTTATAAGATTTCAATATGTAGAAGATAATGAACGGTTTGGATCGGTTATTTGAAGCATGGAATTCAAAAATGAATCCGTAGCACGAAGACCATCCGTACTATGCATATCATTTTAGCAATCCTCATATATAATAAATTTTACTTATATACATTGAAAATAATAATTATTATTTGGAAATTCATGGATATAATTAATTTTTCAACTACTACATATATTTAATTGTCAAATACTTTATAGATTATTAAAATAAAATTATGTCAACCTTTGTACAATCCATTTGTAAAAACGCACGTGCAAATGTTAAATTTTTTTTCATTTAAAATATATGATTAAAGAAATTAATGATCGGACTTAGTCCACTAGATTTATTTTTTATTCATGTTTAATATTATAGGTGATTTAGTGTATTTTTACCTATATAGTTGCTCTCGTGTATAGATGGCGCCTGTATTTGACATTTCCAAGTCACTGAAACTTTTCGTCATTATAAAGCACAGCTTGTGATTCTCTTGTGCCGAATAGAATCCCATTCGGCTCGAATACTGGAGAAAATACTCTCAGAAAATCTCCAAAATTGAAATTGAAATAAAATAATAAAGAGCTAGTACGGTAGCTGTTCCGTAATGGTTTATTTTTTAATCAATTCTTTTAAATATGTCAATGAAATAAAAGGGCCATGGAAATTTTTTATTAAAAAGATCTAGCATATGATTCTTTTTATCTATGTTTTTACCGTGGTCAAATATTGATTGTAAAACTAGTTTTTTTTTTAATACAAAATGTGTCGACTGGTATTTTTATATTATAATCTTTGTTTATAAAGTTCTCATTTTTAAGCCCACAACATATTAATTATATTATAAATTTAGAATGATAGAGAGATTAATTTTTATTTGCAAATCAGTTTAGGGGATACCATTAACATGATAAATGTGTTATGATTTTTTTTTACCAAATTTAGCACCACGTCATACGCAAATTAATAAATTTTTGTTGATTACAACGATCTAAAAAAGAATTGTTATAGCATAATAATCCAAAACTAAAATAAGTTGAAATTTATACCTCAAATTTTTAAATATCTTTTGTCATCCATGGTCAAAAAGCTCAAAATACAATACGAAGCCTTTAGATGTGATCGATTATGTTATATTCACACATATACGATATTTGTAACATTTTGACTTTATTTTAGTTGGTACCAATGAATTTATCAATATAAATTGGTATGGACAATTGACTTTTGACTGTTTTTTTTTTAATTCTCTTAATGGCTATCAAAACAAATTTAAAGTGTCACAAAATTTTACAAGCATGCTAGATGAAGCAAAACATATCGTAAGTTTCTGATATTTGAGTTCCATAACCTTAATCATCATAAACTTGAAAAATAAAAAAATTGAAGATCTTAGAAAACATTGTAAACAATATTGCGACAAGACAATTATGTCTGAAGCTCACCAAATGCACAATTGAGAAATGGAGACCTCCAGTAATGCAAAAACGGAGAAGAAGAGAAAGGCCGGTAATGGGATTATTGGGATGTGAACAGGCGAAGTAGGAAGACAAGAAAATTATCCACAACACAAAGCCACATTCCTTGCTTACATAATAGAATTATATATAGAAACAAAAACAAAAGAAAAGAAAAGCAATCAGATATAAATAAAGAAAAAAGGAAAAGAAAAGAAAAGAAAAGAAAAGAAGTGCTCCGGACTTTTCAAACAAAGCTTGCTCTGCCCAGAAGAGAAGAGCAAGCCTTTCTCACTTTCATCATTCCCCAATCATCCTCGTCCTCGTGCTTGCAAGTTACAACACCAGTACGGCCGTGGTGTCTTCTCTACTCTAGTCTCTAGGTATCTATCCTCTCTTCTCTTCATTTCTTTACTTATCCGTTTAGGCGTATCAGTCTCAGATACCATACAATACATCGTTCGTTTTTTCGATACCACGATTCTTCTCCAGTTCGAACGAACCAGGAGATGTCCCTTCTCCGGTTCAGACACTGCCATGTCGACTCCGCGCGGGTGTACTGGTCCCTTAAATGAATTGGGGCCTGAGCTGACGCCTCAGTGTCGCAAGGGATATCGCGCATCTCCAGTTTAATTCCGAATGGAGAGGATCTGTCCCTGGAGTATTTGTGAGAAATGAAGACTGATGGAATTCTGTAGGCATGTATAACATTTACATGCAAATAAGTTCATCTCATTTTCTGGTATTTAGTTTATGGTCATTTGGAATTTGAATGATTGTTGGTGAAGTGTAATTTTATAATTTATTTTGTCAAAGTAACTTGGGTCTCTCTCAAAATCACTAAATTAAACAAGAAGAAGAGAATGAACAAGAGAATCAGAAAGAAAGATTTTTTAGAGTTTTCAACTTTTTCTTCAAGGCTTAAATTAATATTGGTTTTTGCATGATTATTACCAATATATATTGTCAATATGGAAAGGATACTGAAAATTCCATAGTTAAATTCTTCAAAACCATGAACCAGTCCTACTTGTTAACATCTTTACCAATGCGGTCTTTTAATCAGCACTGAACCAGTAAATATTTGGTTCAGCCGTCTGTTTGCATTTAATGTGTAGATTTTAAACTGATAGAAGTGGAATTTGCTTTCCTCACCAAATATTGACCGTTTATAATTATTTGTTATTGTTCTTTGTTGTTGATTGTCCACTCACGAGTAGGTGTGCATAGTGGGAATTTACGTCAGGCCGTCAGGGTGTGTATAGTGAGATTTATTGCACCAATATATTTATATGTTTGCAAGAATGCAAACCTAATTTTTGATTATATGAAAGAAACTGTTTAATTGTAGTTGATTAGGCTGGTAAAAAATTCATTAGGTTGCCATGCAAAAACCAAGTTTTTCTTTTCTTTTATTTATTTATTTATTATTATTATTATTTTTTTTTTGGGGGGGGGGGGTACCAGTACAATTGTGTTCAATTAAAGCCTAGAATACATATTGAACTATGGTCCAGGATGAAATTTTCTATATTAGTTCGAGTCAGGGAAGAGTAGTAATTCCCTATACTGATGTAATTTAATGGAAGTTATCACAAGGGCATATGTATAATTGTAAATTTACTACATGTTGTGTACGAAAGATAGGTTGTACGTGAAATTAGTATTACTCTAACATGAAGTTTCGAAAATGTAAGTTATTGTCAGACAAGGTATGGAAGGGCAATTGACATAAGGAAAATTAGTTAAAGGGCCTTGATGGAAAAGAAAAGTAGTCTTAAAGAGCATTAGAAAAATATAGCATTGTGCTAGCATGAAATGAGAATACATGGTTATTATGTTAAGTTCAAGTATACAATAATTACAGGTTCTGGATTGTAATTAAGGAGTTCTGTGTAGTTTTGCCCAGAGGGACTAAAATGTAATAAAGGAAAGGTTTTGAATATTTTTCCAGAAAAGACAAAATTGGCGTGCACATTACACTTCCGTTCTATATATTCGTGCAGTCGTCTCTATGAAGAGCATTTCTTTTGAGTAGAAGTTCCACTAAAATAGTTTGAAGATCTTTTGTCTGTCTTGATTATCTTGTCGTCTGTTTTTCAGTTATGTAAGTAGATCTGTAATACAGTCTGCTGAATGTAGGTTAAGTTTTGATTAGATTTGTTGTAAGCTTTCAACCAAACTATTGAAGTGCTTTATCCATCAGTTAATACTTTATACTCAAATTTTCGATTTTGTTTTGGTTTTGTGCATGTGAAATTTTTTCAATATTCAAGTACTTCTTTCAAATTGTCAGAATTGTTCATGGCATCTTAAAAAAAATTCAGGTACACCTCAGCCTCTATTTGAAGGACATAGAACAAATTTCGTTTCGGGCATTCCCTAACAGTAAAATGGGGAATACGGCATGTGGTAGCAGGAGGCAAGTGGATGAGAGGTACACACGGCCACAAGGTTTATACCCACATGGAAGCATTGACGAAAAAAAGCTCAGGAAGTTAATCCTTGACTGCAAGCTTGCACCATGTTATCCTGGCGAAGATGAGTTGGCAGTGGATCTTGAGGAGTGCCCTATTTGTTTTCTGGTACTTGAATTTCTGAACTTTTACTTAATTTATTTTATTTTAAGGGTCCTGATTACATGCAACTTCTTTGGAGGTTTAGAAGTTTCTGAAACATATCAGATCTATGGTCAGCTTAGTAAATTAAATTAGAAGTTTTGTGCTGATTGCTTTGCAATCGATGTAGAAGATTTAGTTACCTGTTGTTTCTTTTAAGTTTTAACAATTTACTATAATAATTAACTCGGTTAAGTAGTACTTTTATAGAAGAGTTTTTTTTTTAAGTTGATTGGTTTGCCTAATACTACTGCATGTCTCAAGAAGTCCTTTGTCAGGGAACAATCCACATTTTCTAATACCATTGCATGTTCCTCAAACATGTCCTAAGAAGCTTCTTTAACTTTACATATTGTTTCTTGCTTAAGAGCAAGTTTACATGTGATCTCAAGGACAACCCTTGTGCATTTTGGTTCGCGATTATATAGTTATTGTGTTCTGTTCAATTTCATTTGTCATTTTGGAATGAAATTTAGTACATTGATTTCTTGCCTAGATAGTACTTCCTTCTTGAAATTTGTGTTTCTTTTGTAGTATTATCCTAGTCTGAACCGCTCTAAATGTTGCGCCAAGTGCATATGTACAGGTAAATATAATTTTTCATTAGGCTATGTTTGGTAAAGGGATTGAGTGGAGGGATATGGGGACAAGTCGTCCAGTTTTTTGGAAAGCACCGTAACAACCCCTTAAATGCCAAAACTACCCTTCATATCTACTATATTTATTCAGAGCTAAGCAGTTCAAAAGAGTAGCATTTTCAAGAGTAAATTTTGTGTGTGTGTGTTGGTGGTGGGGGTGGAGGTGTGGGGAGAAGATGGGTATGGATGATAATTTTGGTATTCAAATATTGCTTCTTATGGTCTAAGAATTTTGCTCTTCATTTTTTCAGAGTGCTTTCTTCAGGTCAAGCCGCACCATACAACTCGGCATGTGCTGTATCCTTTGTTTAAAGTCATCTTAAATTTTGCATGGAAGTTGGAATATAGGTCTTGTTTCAAATTGTGTGAAAAATAGTCAGTTACTTAACTTTATTATAAAGATGCCCTTTTTGTAAAACTACAAATTATACTGTTGAATACCGGGGGTCCAAGACAAAGGAGGAGAAGCGCAAGGAGGATATTGTAAGTTCCTCTTGAGTATTTTTATGTAAAATTTTGTGCTCACAAAACCCTCAGAAATCTGTGATCTATCTTTGAACTTTGGCATTTCATCTGATGAAGCTGTTGGTAGATATGTGCTGGTTTGAGCCCAATCTCCTAAAGTAGGTTCATGTTTTGGCCCACTTTGTACCAAATTGACATTTACTAGTGTAAATTTAGTCTCTTCGGAGGTTCAATTGTGCAAGATTTGTTGCAAATAAATTAATTATTTTTACATTAAAGCTCACTTTTGTGCAATTAGGCTTAAAACCTTTTCATAAGAGGGAAAGCCTGAAATTTATCTGACACCTGCTGCCCACCTTTGTGAGAGAAAGTACCTTCATTTCTAAGTGTAGGTTTCTTTAGTTAGTTTCATAATGGAGTGCTCTTTAGTTGTTTGAGTCTTTTCCTTTTTCTTTTCTTATTATTCATTTTTCTTGATGTAGGAGGAGCAGAAGGTAATAGAGGCCCAGATCAGGCTAAGGCAACAAGAAATCCTGGACGAAAATGAAAGATTGCAAAAGAGAAAAAATGCTGCCACGTCAAGTGCCATTCCCATCCCTAGTGAAGAAGAATACCGTGATTTATGCGGCGTTACAAGTTCATGTATACTGTTGTTTGTTCCTTTGGAATTATTTTCAGGTTTTTTATGTTTTCTAAGTGGGTTTTGGGTTGCAATTTGAAACTATTTATCTGGGCTGACAGCTTGGACCCTAGCCTGGCTAGATCAGGGCGACAGGGCCACCTTAAGTAACCAGTTATTGATCAATTGATCCTCTAGGGGGTCAGGTTCAGATCAGTATCGTGATGGCCCCGTCCGACCTATTTAGTAGAACACTGAAGCACTTGTGGTATCATACTACTTGAACAATTTATTATTCCGGCACCAGATCTGTAATTAACCTAGACTCTAAACAAATCTGAAGGGTTACCATTTGGGGTTCAGGAGGTCAGGTTATTTCTCACATACTTTTGGTCTAGTGAATTATTGAGTTCACCTGCTTAACTGCATACCTGGTTGGGGTTTAATTTCAGAAATTTGTTCAGCATCATTAGTTGGTGCATGTTTTTTTAATTGGATTTTTTCATGTTGAAAGTGCCACAGAGAGCTGCAAGTAGTGATGGATATCTTTCTTCTCAGTCAGCGAGCCTTTCCCCCTCAAGCACTAGGCCTTCCCCTTCTACAATTGCTAGGTACTGGCAAAGAAGCCTGAATATTTTCAGTTTAAACGAATTATTTCAAATTAGTAGTCCAAAATACATCCTTTGATTTTCTTGGCCTATTTACCTACAAATTTGTTTTGAATTTTTGGTGGGAATAATGAATTTTGAGTTATGATTCTTCTTTTATTGAAGGAATGGAGACTATAATCTTGATTTGGAGGAAGTGATGCTTATGGAGGCAATGTGGCTCTCACTTCAGGTGAATAAGAAATCATGAGTATAATTCTAATCAGAATTTGGCTTTTTGATTTGTTGGTCTACTGTCGAGGCTTGTTACTTGTTCGCACAAGTTTCATATTTGCCCTGCAAAACCTCAAAATATGATGTGTACTAGTTGATAATGACATTTGACCTGTGTACTGAAACAAAAGCCAAATAAAAAGAAATATAAATTGTTGGGTAGGATGGAGGGTTTATTTGTGCAGCTTTGGGTAAAAATAGGTAAAAGTAAGGGTCATATAACACTTTAAAAATGTAATGTAAGCTTATCATGAGAGTTTGCTGTCTCAATTTATTATGCCATATGCATTATACAACTGTATTTACTTCTTAATTTAAAACAGGAGCAAGAGTCACGAGCACATGACATCAATGCCTCTCAGACAGTTGAAATGACACCATCTCCGACTTCCTCTCCTGGACTTGCTAGTGCAGTTGCTGACCTGGCTGAGCATCAGCACGGGCTTCGAGAAACTTCTAATAGTTCTTCGGCCATGACTGCTAACCCAACTTTGGATCTGAGTTTGTGTGGGTCCCCGATAAGAGGGCTTGTAACCAGAGAGGAACGGCAATTTGACCATTGGTCAACAACTGCAGAGAGAGGGGCAAGTGCCAGTAGCAGTTACAGTGATGCTGGTACGATGAACTGGAATGTCCCAGAGAGTTTTGAGGAGCAGATGAGGTTGGCTTTGGCCATTTCTTTGGCAGAAGCACGGACCAGGACTAGGGTTTCAGGCTAATGCGGATGCCTTTGCTTTTGGTTGATAGCGGTTTACAGTCTGTAGCTTCTCTTTTACTTTTTTTTTTTTTCTTCTTCTTCTTCTTCTTCTTCTTCTTCTTCTTGGGGGTGGAGAGTGGGGGGATGGGATTCCAATTCAAATTGCATTTTACTGAAGGATATATAGTTGTGAATTATGGTATTGGTTTATTTTTATAGATTGTATAGGAGGGTATGGGAAAGAAAAGGTTTAGGTCAAAAGAAGGAATGTTTTCATATGTTTGAGGGTAGAGAGCAATACTTTGTCATCTTTTATGTTAGCTTCCTTCTTTTAGTTGTCCAACTTTAGGTTGGAGTCAGGTTGGGTGTCTATCTAGATTTTATGTTGAAGAAAGGAAATAGAGAAAAGTTCAAATAGAAGAATGTAAATGAAATGAATATGTTGAAGATATTGTAATGGTAGTGGTAGCATAACTAATAATTTAGTTGTTTTTTCTTTTCAAAAACTGAACAGCAGCTTTTTTTTATGGTCTGTTGTGCAGCTTTTTTTTTTCTTTTCTTTTTTTTTTTTGAAGAAAGAAGGAGGTGTTTGCCATCTAACTTTTTCTGAAATTAAAGATGCATATGGGACTTGAACGGTTGAACTCTTGATCTTTTGGAGGTCAGCCTAGCGCAACTTTTAATATGATAACAAAATTAGTCAAGAAAACAAAAATAATTTAACATACTTCACTTAACGAATGAAAATATATCGAAACTTTTGCTCACCTCTCTCTAGTTTTTACTTATCGTACCGGTGAATTAATAAAGTTATTTGGTCACCAAGCAAACAAAAAGTTAGTAAAACAGAATGGTATAATGAAGCTAGTATATGAAAGTTAAAAAATAACACGACAAAATAAATTTCAAAAAAATAGTAGGCTGCAGCCTAGCGCAGTACTGCAATTAGTATTTACTGAGGATAAAAAAAAATGCATCGCGGCCTTTCCAGAAAAAAAAGAGGAAAGTGGAAGAGGGTTCCGAGGGGACAGGTAAGGAAATGGTATTATATCAGATTTCTTATTATTACAATTCATAGTCACAAACTATATTACGTTAATAAAAATTAATTAGATTTATCAGCAAAACATTGGGTTAATCGATTATGTCAGAACTCAGAAGATTCATGCGAAAGTTACAAATTAGTGGGCCAACTTCTTTTTGTAGGACTAATAACCTGAAGGCCCAAAATTAATGATAAAAACTGAAAAAAAAAATTAACAATCAAGAAATAGGTATCAAACATCAAGCATATATATAACTCAGACAACCTCGGAAGCGGAATCAGAGGTCACACTGGATGTTCCGCCGGTGCTGCATCTGCCAAGACAGTCGAACGACACATAGGACAAGTCGAGTGCAACCTCAACCACTTGTCGATGCACTCGATATGGAAGAAATGTTTACACACCGGCAGTTGCTTCACCATGTCACCAATTTTCAGTACGCTGGGACAAATGGCGCACTGCGCCCACCTGTTGCTTGTACAGCTACTACACTCGCTGCTAGCATCACCAAAGTCGCTGCCGACATTGTTGTTTTCTCTTTGGTATTCAAATGTCGGCAGAGCTTCAATTGCGGAGTTGTCTAACCCTGTATCTACTGTACTGAAACCACCAAAATTACCGAAATTAGTTGCGATTGAAACCCTCCTTGGCTGCCTCATTACACTAACAATGTAACCAATGACAAAGGTGATAGCTAAGAAGACGAGAAAGCTGAGAACCCAGGTGATGCCGCGGCAAAAGTACAACAGGATGAAGAAGGAAACAATAGGGGTGATTATCAGGCACATCATACTATGGTTCATTTCGCGTTGACTTCTCGGGACCACTGCCCGGTAGTTGAACCAGGGCTGTTGCATTGTCAAGTTATTAATTGGTTCTTGTTTTAGCTCGGTAACGATTAATAAGCACCTCATTTATATCGATGGAATTGCAATGCATTTAAAGGAAGCAATTATCATTAAGAATTTGTTCTAGAACTTTATGTTGCATTGTATAGATCGAAGTTATGTTAATTTATATATCTAGCTTTTTTATTGTATTTTATTATTATAGGAATATTACCTGGATTTTATAACTCTTTTCAGAGCTAGACAATGTCTTGGACGCAATCAATGATACAATTTTAAAATAGAGAGATATAGTAATTGAACTGTTCCAATCTATTTATACATTTTTTTAAGTCCATAATTTTTCTCTAGATCATGTTATATTTTGTCAGGATAACATAAGAAAATTCAAGTACAAATTTAAATAATTTGAAAGATGATATCCAAAATTTTGTTGGATTAGAAACTACTATTACAAAAAGATTCATGGAAAGGGGATAAAAATTAAATCAAACTCATTGCAATTGACAATGTATATGCCATATTTAAATACAAAAAGTGATATGCCATATACACACACACACACACACAGGATTGCTAAAATGTACCAAATGATTCAACACTTCGCCCAGCTAGCGTCCCTAACAAAACCCCCCAACTCTAAACCTTCTTGCCTGATGTTCCTAACAAAACCCCGAACTCAATAGGGGCAGACACCACAGCCAAGAACTCTTCGTCTTTCTCTAGCACCGCCATGTATTCAGGTAGCAAGCACACCTCCAAATCGATACTCCCATCTCCATTCCATCCTGGGAATGCCATAAGTTTACCATCAAACTTATTCGAACTGCCACTACGCACCGCCAGTGCCTTGCCCCAACCAAAATTACAACCATATACGTCGAATCGCGGTGAGCTACCCATCATTACGCTATGTACAATGTCAATCGTACGTATGTTAATTACATAAGGATTTTCCATGTATTTATGGACTATATTTCTGATGGCAGAGTCGGTGTGATTAGAAATTATTTGGTGTACCAACCACGCAGCCCAGCCGAGATTATTATCCAAAAGCACTCCTGCCGTTGTAGTTGCGCTAACAGTAGAGAAAGAGTTGCCAAAATAGTTTGGCGACAGTGGAGGTTGTAACCTCGTTCGGTTTTGAATTGACATTAGCCAACTTGTTTTCTGTTCAAAAGTTAAGCGTCGAGCACGTGTGATGCAACGCCACATTAGTGCACTCAAAGCTTGAAAAGTAGATATTGTACCTAAGTGAACCATATATATCTAAAATTAACAAATATTGATTATCAAAATGAATAATTTTTGTAAGTAAATCTTCATTAATACCTCCTATAATTTTTTCAACATCAAGGCATATAGAAAATCAATTTCCTCAAATAAAATGAAACTAATTAATTAAAAGAACTAATGTACATTTTTTTTAATTACTAAAGAATAACACGCAGTAAATTTCTTAAATAATTGGATGTACCTTTTCCACATTCTTGGTTCGCTCTTTCTTTGAGGTTTACAAGGGATTCGCGCGAGAAATGAAACATCCGATCACTTAAAAGAGGCGGAGGAGAAAATCGTACAACAAATTGGGCAGGAGAAGAGTAAGGGAGCCTAATTGGGGGTTCTCCATAGCCTTCAATAAACCATCTATCATGCACCGGAGGCTGGGAGAGCACCACCTCCTTCCCGGCTGCTTGGCATCGTGCGATCTCAGCCCATGCATTGAAGAAATGCCAGAATGAAGTGCCATCGATGATCACATGGTTGAAAGTAAGACCGATGAAGACACCGTCTATTAGCTCTGTCACCTATACTTAAGTGCAAGATATAACTAAAAATTATAAATGCAAGCTATAAAAAGATTTCTTTGTAAAAGTCCAGATTAACAATGACAATAAGATAAAATCAGAATGGGTTCGTAAGGCCGCTAACAGAATATATATAAAGTCTATCTAAAATTAAATATAGTACTGGATAAATTGACCATCCCATGCATGACAAAGAAATTTTAAAATAAACGAGCAAGATGTATAAGTAGAGTGATTTTCCTCTACTGGAAAATGCAGCACAAAATTATCTGCTATTACATGTCCAAATGAATGTTTGGCGGAAAATTTCACCTATGGTTAAAACGGATGCAAGAATAAGGAAATAGCTTCTTTCTACTTTCAAATTTATTATAAACAATCCAAACTCTTCACAAAATTATATACTTTCCAATACTTCTTCCCTTATTCCTCTTATTCCCACGCCATCCAAACGGAACATATAAGTACACGTGTTGTTGCTTCCTCATTTCATTTCGGAGGTCTGCTTTCATGCATCTAGGGGCGGAGGCAGTGGGGGGCGAGCATAGGCCTGGCCTATGCTGTGGTTAGTAATTTTAACGAGAGGTGTACAAAAATTTAGTGTAAATTAATTATTTTTAGGTAATGGGCCTACTCTATGTTCTGAGCCCAAGAGTAAAGCTTCAGCCCATTAGTCTTAACTAATTTCTTCTTCTCTAAATTAGACCATATCGATCCATTATTCTTTGGGTTCTCAAAACCTTCCTCTAACACCTGACGATGAGTCGATGACACAATGACTCTCCTTTTAATTTCTCTCCTGTGGTGCGACTGTGTGAGGTGGCGACCAGCGGCTGTGCTATTCTTGTAGTCCACGACCACGTTCATCAGCTGCTCGGCTGTGCTATTCTTATAATCACATTTCTTTCTTTAATATTTATTATGCTTATGTTTTTAGCTTTTAATTAGGACTGTTGCGAGAACTTTTATGGATCTAGTACCCGTACTCAAAAACTATGAATAGGATTGTAGGCAATTTATAAAATATAATTTAGGATGATGCTATGACGGATAATTGGTAAATGCCTGAATGTATATTCGAATCATTGTCTGATTCACACTCAAATCTTAATATGTTTGTTAATTTTTTAATATTAGATTGCATAATTTTCTTTTGAGGATATAAAATTCACAAAAATTTCATATATATCCACATGAGTATGAAGAATTCTTTATCAGTAAGCAAGGTCCTAATAAAAATGAAATGGCAGTAATTTGATTCATATCAACTAATAACTTTGAATATAACTAGATGTTTGGGTTGCGTCTCTGCCGCAATAAATATCCCGCTATGATAAATTGATAATTATATTGTTTTATACTTTTATTGAGTTAATCACATTTGTTTATCCGATTCGCAAAAACATGCTCCTTAGTTGTAGTACTCTCACATACAAAGGCATGGATCATTTACCTGTTTTACTTAAATTTCTCGAGTCAGTTTACTTTTGTCAGTTCAATGAAGATGATAAACTCGAGATATCGGAGGGAAAAAAATCAATCTTCTATTGTTGTACATGTTCTTAGTCATGGAAACATGGATGTGTTAGTTCACCAAGAGGTCTAGCAACCGCTAAGATCCAAGAGTAGAACACGTTGTTGTAGTTCCTTCTCGCAGCTGCGTCTCACTGAAGATGATAAGGTGTTCATCCCTTGATACTCCTTAATTGTCATCTATCCACCGCGTCCATTGTCGTTAAAGAGTTCAGACCAGCAGATACCGTTGAAGACAATCAATTGGGGTCTCTATTGATCCAGGACGATGAGGAGAACACCGTGCTAATATCGACAAAGGCCATCTTTCTAACTATCACCGGAAATTTGACGGAGGAAGAAAGGTTTTTTCTTCAAACTTTCTCTCAGGTTCTCTCCCAAAGAAGCCAAAGGTGAGAGGAAAGAATAAAAAATATTTAAAAGGAAGAGTAGCAAGTAGCAATAGCAACACACGACATCCAGGAAAAAAACAAAAACGATGGGACCTACCCCATTAGTTGTCTCCATACATAACAACTATCACTGAGTAGCACTCCATACAATCTTTTCCATTGGGTTTTATCTCGCAATCAAAATGACCCGCAATACAAATGTAAACTCCAAAAAATGTCTGTAAAATATGGCAACTATCTATCCTTACGTTGAAGATCAGACGAATTTAGTCCCACCCCTACGGCTGTCAATATACCGCCGTTTCGAATGTTTCCGTTTCGTTCCGTCTGAAATGGAACAGAAGTGGAAGGAAAAGTAGTTTCATTTTCAAAAACGGAATGGAAATGGAACGTTGAAATGAGAAATTTTAATGTAAAATGAATGTGGAAGTGAAATTTCCGTTCCGTTTAACGAAATGGAACGGAAATGGAATGGTTTTCTGTTTCGTATTTTGAAGTGGAATGGAAACGGAATGATGGACTTCCGTTCCATCTCACACGTTTGACAGCCCTGCCCACCCCACAAAGGAAAAAACAAAAACTGCGGGACCCACCACAACAATTTAGTCCCACACCCTATAACCATATTCGAGTAGCTACACATACAGACTTTTCCAGCGGATTTCATCCCAGCTGCAAAGCGGCCCGTTACATTTATTGACACTCTGAAAACTAACTTCAAATTGTGGCAGATTTTCATCCCTGTGATGGAGATCGAAGGAATTCCAAGGGGCAAGTGCACTGTTTCTTCGCGTTCGTCATCCCACGTCACCGATCAATCAACTTTATATATATATAATAGATCTCTCAGTTGCGCCTCCAGCGCAACATTAGCTTCTCTAGGGAGCTGCTAATCTTTTCTGTTGGTTAGAGTTTCTGTTTCTGTTTTTGTTGAAATTTTTTTTCCCTTTTCTGTAGTGGTATATTGAGGTGCACCAAAAATCTTGGAGGCACATCGCACTGTTCTATTTGAGTAACTGATCAAGTAGCGATAAAAAATGAGGTTATTGCTTGAATCGCGGTCGCAATATCATTTATCGGTCATTGCTTCTAATAGTACTGTTTGGATGAGCCTAGGAATAAGGGGATAGTTGTTTCCTACTCCCAAATTTATTATAAACAATCCAAATTTTTCACAAAGTTACACACTTCCCAATACTTCTTTTCTTATTTCTCTTATTCCTACACCATCCAAACGGAGCCTAAGTAACCACTGGTACAAGGACATCAATACATACAAGTGAGGCATATATGTACGACTTTTCTACACAGTACAAATTTACCATGGTACAGAAAGAATAGATAAATACATAATTAACCAAGTTAAATATCATAAAAAATAGATGAAAAATAAAATAATTGAACAGTGAAGTATAAAAGAGAAAATTCTATTTGATCTGTTGACTGCAATAGATTCTTATTACAATTTTTTACCATGACCTGCTATTGATTCATTAAGGAGAATAGCTTTCTTTTTCTTCAAAAATAAGTTTAAAAAATCAAATATTAAATCCATAAATTAACTAAACTATGGAACTAATACAATTATGAAAGCCTGCTGCTGTGGCTTAAAATTTTTCTAGAAAAAGAAAATATAATTTTGAACTATTAAATTGAGATTTCATAACTTGTATATAAAAAAACTTGTTACATACAAAAATAAATTTATCATAACAGTATGGCTGTTCAACAATCTTAATATATGAGTTAGGATTTTTTAGCACGAAATTTATAATTTGTCTATATATTATGATTGTTTTTTTAGGTCAAACATCGTTTTGTTTTTTAAATCATTAAAATTTGGAACTGGACATGTCCATTCGGACCATTCTTCTCCAACTTTATCTTTTCCCGTGCACTCCATCTCCATACAACTATACGTCTATACTCTATACCCCGTCACCGTCAGAACAAAAAGGGGCTGAATGCATTGCCTCACATCCATGGCAGCCCGGTGCGTCCACCGGCCTCCTCTCGTGGTTTCCCCATCCCTAGCCACCTCATATGCCGTTCTCCGCGCTTCTCCACCTCTCACAGTTGATATACACCATTAATGGTGGTTCAAACTTCATTTCCATTCCAAACCAGGGAAAAGCGGCTCGTTGTCCGCCTATTCTGTTCCCAGTCGGGCGATTCGAATTGGTATGGGCCGATTTTCTGGACCATGAAATCGTATCATAGTTACTGTTATGGAAATCCTCAGAAAATAAAAGGAAAAAGAAAAACGATGAGAGCGGGATCCGATCAACGATGAGCAAAACATATGCAAGAGGGATCTCTATGGGTTTGTCATTGCAAGGAGAGCCAAGTGATGCGGTCGCTGGGGAGAGCTGAGTGGTGTGCAGCCGTAAAATTAAGGAAGAAAGTCTGCCTCTATTTTTTTTTGTCCCTTCCTCTCTTTGGTATACGGCCTAGCACGATGGGGAAGAGAGAGAATCACATTGTCAGAGAGGAATAAAATATAGATCTATTTATTTACATAGGAGCGGTTCGTATTGACACCCACAAACCACCCATTAAAAGTTCAAAACACTTATGAACCGAGAGAAATTGGTAAACTATTGACGGGCAGGGACCCGAATAAATTTCGTGCACCAACCTCATAGTAAGAAACTTGAAAGATAGCACTATAGCATCAGTGGTGGGGCCCAAATACATAAATTATCGCGCTGTATGACCATGGCAAAGAAGTATTTGGTATGGCTTTTAAAAGCGGATTCATATTAATGGAAATGTCAACCATTACACTAATGATTACACGAAAAACAAACTCTAAAATATGGCACATCTCCGTCCCTGCGATGAAAATCAGACAAATTTCAGGCCATATGTGCACTGTTTCTTCGCGTTCGTCATCCCACGTCACCGATCAATCAACTTTACATATATATAATAACGAATGTTCAAAAGGTAAATGCATCTTATTTACAGCTTATCCTCAAATTTACTTCAAATTTATTATATCAAATACAATTTTTTCATTACTTATGCTTGATATATAAAACAATTTATTTTGAGATTATGTATAATTTTGTACCTACAATAAATTCACTTATGTATGGATTCCAAGGCAACAAAAGTACTTCTACAAATTAGGCAAGTTTATCTATCTATTTCAAAATAATTACATTAAATTCTTGATAGTATTGTTTGATTGCTACTTTCTAAGCAAACACCTTTCTTGTTTTGAAGACTGTTTGTAAGATTAGATTTTATCATGGTAACAAAAATTTATCATGAATCCGGCCTACTCTATACGGAAATTCTGGTTCCCCCCCCCCCCCCCTGCATGCATCTACTTAATTAATCTTTTTAAGTACTTAATTATATTCCATAACTGACCTGAACAGCGAGAAGTGGATTGGTACAGCCATCAAAATTAACCGCCAAGTCAAGAGGGAAAAAGTCTTTTAAAAACTGGGGTAAATCCTGACCGTCCGCCGCCACGACATCAGCAATTCCGATCCCATCCGCCACAGCATGCACAAACTCCGCTCCCTCTCCCTCTATTCCCACTTCCACGTGGCATGTGACACCACCCCCCTCGCACGTGAGTACTCTCAGCCTACCGGACGCTGGATAGAAGTGGAAAAGCGCCTCTTCAAGAGAGCTCCTCAGCCGTTGGATGATTTGCTCCAGCGAGAGGTCGGGTGGGTATGCTGTATGCAAAGAGGAGGCCCTTCAGGTTATAGTAGACAGACAGCAAGGGCACGTCCCATGCACTGAGGTGAATCTGACGTGGCGCTTGGGGATTGGGTCTAGGGGTCACTGTGTAAGTCTTGATGGTGCGCACGGCGTCGGCGGGTGATGCGGATAGGCCTGCCAACGGAAACAAAAAAAACGTTATGCCGTTCCGTTTGCTGAAACGGAACGGTAAACGGTACTGATATTTGTTTCGTTTCCTTAATGAAACGGTAAACGGAATATGAAATGGAGCAGTTTAACGTGTTTTAACGTGTTTTTGTACATGCCGTTTAGCGAAATCATTTCGTTTAGTAAGTGGAACGGTAAACGGTAGCGAAATCCATTTCGTTTCGTTAACGGAACGGTAAACGGAACACCCCATTCCGTGTCCGTTAGCAACGTTAATAGTGAGCAACTTCAAAAAAAAATGGCATCCGCATCTGCCATTTGCTTTGATTAATTTTATTTGCAAATGCGAGTGGAAATGTGAGCAATTTATTATTAATTTATTATTTAACAAGTTGCGATTTGGTTGATGAAATGAAATGATTGAAATCTGCAATTAATGAGGCTAGCCACTAATTGTGGGTGTGGTTGCTAGGAATAGACCTGTCCTCCAACGTGCGAACATGTCTGTTGACTGTTGTGTTGTGTACTTTATAGAGTGCTGATAGGAAAATTCTAATTATTTGGTCGACTTTTTGCCACGTATATATAATTGGTAGACAGAAAATTATCTTTTGCATAATAGGCCTCAGATTTCGTTGATTGGTAGATGTAGATTATTATGGTATAGTTCTTTGAGAAAGAAATTTATTTTAATTACTTTACATGCATGATGACATCTAAGAAAATAATTATAATTTTTTTTTAAAATCTGGAAACTCTCTGTTGTCTACAATTTATTAATATAGAGCACCGATTGCACATTATTATTATTATTATTATTATTTAAAATTATGTGAATAAGTAATTAATAGTCAAATTATACTCAAATTATATTGCTGCCACACGGTGAGAAGAGAAGACAATAGTGCCATCTCTAAAATGACTTTTAAAGTTGGGGTGAAAAATGCGTGGGAACTGATTTTAGTAATAAGCTATAATATTGGTTGTTGTTAATTTATTATTTAACAACGTGGGCGGAGATGAAGTTTTCTGAAATCAAGCGACCACACTGAGGAAGCCCGATTCTGAGTTTAAGATTAAGTTTGGTATGAAGGGAACTAAACGATTAGCCATAATCTTGGAAATAAGCCTAGGGATGTAATTGATTATGCTAATCGGTTTGATCTAAAGTTGTGCTTCAGTTCCTTAGCATTAGATCTTAAGATTGTTTCCAGACGAATAAACTCAATAATAGGACATGAATATATAGTGGGAATACCTTTTGTATAATGTCAATTTATCTGTGGATAAGAAAGATTAAACTAAGAAATTGTTGTAAAATTTCCAGCAATAGAGATTTCTTCTATTTATTATAGGACAAATTGATGAATAGTGACGAACAGATTAATGTTGATGAGCATAGTGCCAATGATGTTTCAAGAGACTTGACATTGCTCACTATTCCAATTTATTTATACATTTTTTTTTGAAGTCCATATTTTTTCTCTAGACATGTTCTATTTTGTCAGGACAACATAAGAAAATTCAACTACAAATTTAAATAATTTGAAAGCTAGATGATATCCAAAATTTTGTTGGATTAGAAACTACTATTACAAGAAGATTCACCATCCGTGGAAAGGGGATCAAACTCAATGCAATTGACAACGTCTATGCCATATTAAATACAAAAATTATATATATATTTGGATTACATAATCTGCTATTACATGTCCAAATAATGGATATAGTACACTAATGTGCATGAGGACTTTATGCACAGCATTTCTGTACTGTTAGATCGACATTAATATTCATGCTGTGATTTAGATGAGAGGACGAGATTATAGCGCTGAACTCCCCGATTTCTCCGTTACCTCCAAAACTTTTCCGTCAGACTCTTTCTTCACTCTCTCGTGCGCCGACTCCTACGCACCTCTCCTCTCTCGTAGAGATAACTCTCCTCTCTCTTCACTGTGCTCACTGTGCGCACCTTTCCTCCCTCTTTATTTTCATCTTTTCTCAGCCTCAGTGAGCCCCTTTCTTGTAGCAAAACCCTATGCTCGCAAAACCATAGATGTGCTCTACTCATTCCACCAAAATTAGTATTTATTTTCCCTCAAATTCTCTCGCACAGCCCCTTTCCTGTAGGCCACAAATTAAATTAATATTAACTAGCTATTGTATCGGGCTTCGCGCGATATAAGATCAAACATGATAATTATATTGTTTGGTTTAGTAGATTCGTTATTTGTTAATAGTAGATTGAAGATCAATCCGAGTTGATTTTGACTGTTTAGCAAGGAGATAAACTGAGAAAGGAAAAAGAGGTGAGGGTTTTAGTATTATGTGAATTTTGATAAATCAAGATTGAACTATTTTTCATCGTTTGAGAATGAGTGAGGATTTAGTTCAGATTTGTTGCAGCTCTTCTTCCCCCAATGTCTTATGTTAAGTTCAAAAAGGCTCTTTCACACTAATATGAGATTGAATGACATAGCTTAAAATTTGAAGAGTGGTAAGACAAAGTTGCTGTACTGAAGCTCAATCTAACTTGCATTTCTTTTTCTATTCAATGAGAGGAAAGACATACTGATTTTTTTTTAAAAAAAATTGTACGTGATCATGCTCCACAACAATAATTTTTCCATGTGAAATCTAATTTCTTCATAACGTTTTACATAACAATGATCTTTCCATACTAAATAGTAGCAAGGAACGAATAAAATTTTAGCATCAACAATTTTTTACTTTTACTAATTATTCTCACATGAGAGTGTTGAAATTGGGAGATGAAAAAAATATCATCTAACCATAAGAAATTGGCACTGAGAAGCAGCATTATCACTAAAATAGGAAAATGAAAACAGATCACATCAAACTCAATCAGACCTCGACGCGGTCCTAAAGCCTCTCATTTGAGCCCAGTGGCAACGGGTATGAAATCCTCCACATTTTTCTCTGCAGGCCCACTCCCTGAAATTCAAAATGAATAAAACCTTATTATTGGTAAGATATTATAGTTCTTGCAGTGGTGATATGAATAAACCTTGCAATTTGTACACATAATCAGGAACAAAAATGTCCACCAAATAACTAAAAGTTTCAGCACAACCTCATTCAAAAGCATCTTAAATGAAATTAAATTGAACCTTATGACTATATAAACATAATATTATAATTGAAAGATATCTAACACCACACAACCAAAGCACAGAACATTAGCCTAAATATGAGCACACTGCAATTAGGGAAAAAATATTTCTTTTGTTGTGTTCAGCGATTCAATTACAGAATAAATATTAAGGGAAAAAAATGGAAAATGTACAATATAAAATCTTGTCAAAAAGATCAATTGATACATGGAAAATGTACAATAACAACGTAACAATCTATAAACCTGCATGGTATATTTTTTTCTGCCTTTTTATGCTTACATGTATATTTTTCCTTTTTCCTATCATTTATGGACAGAAAAATGATTTTAATAGGATAGATGCTTAATCATGCCAGTGTGCATCATAAGTCTACATTGTTCTGTTATTCGGTAAATTAAAGCTAATTAGACTTACCCGACCCTGATATTGCTTAAGACAGTTTTAATAGTAACACCCTCCATAATCTCTAAAAAGAAACAAATAACCTTACATCTAGATATTACTTGAACTTCATTTGGAGAGAAGTCTCAATGCCCCAATTTGTAATGCTCGCATCAGCTAATGTGAACTGTCAAGTCAGCAAAAACTGCTACAAGTCAAAAGAAAGCAAAATAATTAAAAATAATTCTATAATTTTGAAAATAATGCTAGCTCTACACCAAACCTGAGCCTTGCATCTGGTAGGAAAATAAATGTTCTGAAATTTATCCAAAAAACAATTCACTTTTTTTAGCAATAATCAAAAGCCTATTGTTTATGCGTGGCACAATCACATGAGGGTAGATACAATTTAGCTAATCAGACAAACGAATAAAAAATTGAGAAGCCACAAAAAAATTAATGGAAGCATTGGGCAAAAAAAAAATCGCAAATGAGGAGAAGATGAAGTACCCAAAATCTGAAGATTCACAAAAACGACCTTATCTTCATGCATCTTCTAAACAATGGCCGCCAATCCAGGTGCACATCAGAAAAATGACCCTGCATCTGTTCCATTGTCGAGATGTCAATGAAGAACACAGTGTTTAGTCCGGAGAAAGAAAGAAAGAAAAATAAAACGCAAAGAACTTAGGAGAAACGAAGGAAGATACTTGACTGGCAGCCGTCGCCCATCCAATACAACCACTTACTTTGTACCTTCACTTGTCTTCATTTGCCAACTTCAATTTTCTATCAGTTTGTTTAAGCTTCTGTAATTATAGAAACTATTAAAAATTTTCCAATAACAAAGTTTAACAATAGATCAAACTGTTGGTCAATAATCTGCCATTGTTACTATAATAAATTCAACATTATTCTATTGCTGACCCAAATTGAATGGCATCATATACAATATGTATGAACTGATTATGTCCTAAAGAAATTTAAAATAGCCAAAGTTGGATAACATTTAAATTTGTTACAAACCAAAGAAATATAAACTATCAAGAAACGCAAAAGCTTACATTTGTCTATAAAAGCGAGGAGTTCTGTAAGAATCGTGTAGAGCCATCAGCACAGTCATCAAAAGCACCATTGACTTATTCATAGGAAGAAACATATCACCAAATTTGTTTTTGAAAACACAAATAAATTCCCCTATTTCCAAAAAAAAATAAGATGGCACAACTGCAAATCAATATAAGAAGACTGAAATCAAACTATGATTTTACCAATCAATTTGCACAAATAGAATAGAATATCAGTAAAAAAATTGGGCGAAGTGTACCGAGATTCGATCTAAAAAAGAGAAGCCCTCGCCCTTGAGTAAGTTGCATAATCTGCTGAAAAAGAGAAAGTTCCTCATCACTAAACCTCAGCCTTAAAATAGTAAGGGTGATTTTTTGATCTAATGTTGGCTCCCACAACTTAGACTGCGCCACAATTCCTTTTTCCTTTTTTATCAGGTGCCTCTTAATCCATCACCACAACAATGGGGTATCATTATCAATGATAGAAAACATGAGATCCTTGTTTATAAATTTAGACTTTCTTATATTTTTAACTATTTTGTACATTTTTTTACGGCATCCCATATTCGTACAAATGCACTTTAATAAGGATGAACCTTTTTTGTTTAATATCTAGAGCATCATATCTTCAATCATTTATTACACAATCAATTATTTATTGCATTGGGTATCCGTAACAATAATACAGCCAACAGTTAAGCTGAACCCAAAGATAATTTGATTTACATAGTTTAGTGGCCTAAAATAATTGGATTTTAAGAATGAATAATCAACAATTTTACACCACTAATATCGCTAGCAATATCTGAAAAAAAGGTAAAATAAAACAGAGATAAAGCACATATGCATCGTTTAATGGCAACATGTGTGCCTCTCCATCGTCCATGGCAGACTGTCTCAAATGCACCTGATCCCAACACCCCATAGGTCTTCTTCAAGGTCTTAATTTCGTATTATATGCATAGGGAAAGTTCTGTTAACAATTGACAAATATTGCATAAATTCAGTTTATGGTCTTGCCTAAAACCGTGCAAAAAACATATAATGAATTAAGATCCATAACATATTTCATTTATTTATTTCAAAGACGGAAATGGTACCTCATGCGTTTGATTGCAACTGTTAGATCTGAACTGTCAGACTGAAAAAATATTTGTAAAAACCACTTGTTTGCAATTTTGTCAAAATATCAACCGCTAAAAAAAAGTACTTCGACACTTCCAATTCCATCACACGGATCTCTTCAGAGCTGACATTGTTGAGATTCCAATGAAGAAGGTAGTGTCTAGCCTGGATAAACAAAGAAGAATAGCACAAAAAAAAACGTAGGAAAAATAAAGAAAGATACTTGTCCAGCAGCCGTCGCCCATCAAACACAACCACCTACCTTCTAGCTTCACTCGCCACCTCTTTTTCTTTCTTAGTAAGATGCGGGAAAGGATAAAGAAACAATGGCGCCGATTGGAGCTCGCCAAGCTAGCAGGGCCCCTTGTTGCTCAACCCCTTTCCTGCTCTCTCTCTCTCTTTCTCTCTCTCCCAAGCCCCCAGCAAGGTGCGGTAGGTTGAATAGTAGAGGTAAAGGAGAAGAATGATATTTTAGAAATATTAACAGGAAAAAGCATAGATCCAGATAAAGAACCATGTACTAATCTGACAAAAAATAAGAGACTACTTCCTCAACACATGTGCAGGCATCGCAAAGGAAAAACCCAAAGCAATGAAATCAGGCATTTTTTTTAGGATAATGAACCGATAAGTTTAAGCAAATACCACAATTTGGACAGTATAGACGATGACCAGCTAAGTAAAATGAATTCCTGAAAGGGAAAAGAACAGCATACTTAGGTACTTTTTTTTTAAAAAGGAAAAGAAACGAAAAATTACCAGGACAGAACAGATAGGGAGCAGTTGATAGCAAGAAAAAGCAAGGCTATTCCCCAGGCAACCAGGCAAATCGACAGCAATCGGCAAAGAAGACCTGCAAAATTAAAAAAAAAAGTATGAGGCACAAACAAAATATACAGCACTGAACAAAGTAAAAAAAAAATTATAAGACAACAGATGAAAAGACACAGCAATTGCAGAGAACGAAACCAACGGAACAAAACTGCAAACCAAAGGCAGCAGCATGAAGACCCAAGAACAACACCCAACAAACAGAAGAACAAAGCAACACTACCTCAGAACCGCAGCACAGATGCAGATGGGCAGCAGAAAGAAAAGGATAGAAAAAAGGAAGGAGCGAAAAATAGAAAAGGAAGCAGTGCATACCAAAGAGAGAGAGAAGCAAAGCAAGCAAGCTGGAACAGTACAGGATGCGGAGACTGAGGCAGGTAAAGACCATGGTAAAGGACTTTCGAGAAAAGGCAGAAAGCGCAGAACAGTCCTCCGTACACACCAGAATTAGCAAAAGGAAGCGAAGACGCATGGGCCGCGCGGAGAGAAAAGTCAAGACAGATCGACTGAGAACCAACGGAGCGAAGAAATGCGAAACCAAACCCAACCAATCCATCGATAGATCTGGCTGCGCCACAAAAATATAGCTTCATTAATATGCTAATTAGTACGAACAATTTCCCCAGGCAACCAATCCATCGATAGATCAGGCAAGAGCAGACCAATCCATCGAGAGGCCACGCGCAGAACAGCTTGGCCAACAACCAAGCACAACAAAACGATCTCAGCGGTACAGCGCAGCAACCAACAACAGTAGACAGGTGCGATCTGCGCCAGCTCACCCCAAGACTGCGCTCAGAAAGAAGAGGAAAAAAATCAACAACAGGGCTAGGATCGTATGGCTCAGATGAAAAGCAGCTGAAGGGAACGGACGGAGGGGATCTGAAGCCAGGCTACAGTCCTCCCTCAATTTGAAATTGAGATACTTATAATGTTAAATTAGTTGCACGGACACCAAAATGTTGCAGCAAATAAAATTTGTTTATATTATTGCTATGCCTAATTTAGGATTTTATGATTATTTTGCTTGCACATGCCACTAAAATTGTTGCAGCAAATAATAGAAGCTGAAAACATAAATTAATTTAATCTTATTTTATCTATTTAATCTTATGTGGAAAATAGTGTTTGATGTAACATTTAGGTTTTAGGGATTGATTGTCTAATTGCTTTTGTGCAAATGTGCATATAGCTTCGTGTAACTTCTGTGCATATGCTCAATGAATATGTTGTTTCATTTAGGCTCCGTTTGGATAGGTGTGGAAATAAGGGAAGAAGGAAAGAAGTGGGAAGAAGTATTGGAAAATGTGTAACTTTTGAAAAATTTAGATTGTTTATAATAAATTTGGGCCTTCTTCCTTCTTCCTTCTTCCTTCTTTCTTATTCCTATATCCAAACGGTGCCTTAGTGAATATAGCCATAGTTACAGGGTAGGTACAGGTACCAAAACACATCCAGTAGCATGCATACTAAATTCAAATTAGTTTCCAATAGTACAAATAGATTAAATATAATAGGGATAGAGTAATTAAGTATTTAAATTAAAAAGTTATATGTATTATCATCTTGGTATACCTGCAGTACACACGAGATCTTCTCAAAACTCAAAAGTAACATGCATCATCAGGGTGTGTTTGGTATGATTAATGAATAAGCCTTATTCAGAATAAGGCTTATTCAACGTGATACCAAACACGTTTGGTTTCATCCCGAATAAGCCTTATTCAGATTCTCTAGTAATAGTTAGGACTTAGGTACGTGTACTCACAATCTACACTACAATTACTGAAATGAATCCACTTCAAATCTCAACCACCAGAAAGTTTAATAAACAAGCTTCTATTACAACCAATTGTGACATGGGGTATAGTTTAGTTTCCTTCAATGAAATTATCACCTTTCACCTAAAAGAGCTACAAAAATATAGCTTCATTAATATGCTAATTAGTACGCCTTTCAGATGTGGGACTGCAACTGATGGTATGTTCAGATCTGCAGCGTGCATATAAGTCGTCGTGCATGGAACACCTGTTATGTTTCGTACTTCATTCCGGTCAATGCCGGGCACTGAGCATAGAAATTTGATATAGTCAGCATGGGCTGTAAGAACAAATTATTAAAACACATATTAGAAAGTAAGAATATAAAGGCTAAATACTAATCAGAGCTGCTTAAATGAAATTATTAAAGCACCATTAAATTGTTAAATGCTAATCAGAACTGCTGAAATGAAATTATCCAGAACACCACAGTACAGGCAGTGGCGAAGCTAGAATTTTGTGTCAGCAGGAACCGTAAATTTTTTTTACTGAAAACATATGTATGATGTAAAGTCTAATATAGACATAATATAATAATAATTTTAAATAAATAACTCTAAAATAATGTTACATAAAAAATTCAAAAGAAATCAAATATATATTATAATAACAATAAAAAATAAAAAATAATATACTTAATATACAAAAATAATAATTTAAAAATCAAGACAATAAAAGAATAGAACAATTTCCTCTGAATTTTTATTTTTCTATACAAAAATAATAATTCAAAAATAAAGACAATAAAAAAGTAGAATAATTTTCTCTAAATTTTTATTTTTCTCATAATTTTGCATAATAGGTTGATTAGAAATCCTATTGAATACTTATTTTTCTATATTATAGATATATAAAGATGGGAGGCATACGAAAAAGTTTGGTCACTATTCAAACCACAATATTTTTTATTTCTTTGTGGTGTTTGGAATTTTTTTGACAGGAATAATATTTAGTATTTTTAGTGGCAGTTTTTATATAATATCGAAATCGTATTTTTGATCTTCTATGGTATCTTTTGTTTATAATGTCCTAACAAATCACGCAATGTGTGAGATTCGAGCTAATATATATATGCTACTAATAATTATTCATCCAAATAGTCTATTCTATTCTAAAATTTGTCTTAATAAGATTAATTGGGAGAAAGAAATAAGATGATTAGTCAGAAACAAATACTATCTGGGTCCATACGTGATTTTTTATGCGTCGTTATACAATTCAAATCAAACACCACATGTTCAGCTGGGTCCTTCAAATTTTTTAGACGGGTCACTAACATCTTGTGATTTTTTTTATTACAAACAAATGTAATATCAATTAAAATTTTCTTTTGAGGTGGGTCCATGGACCCACCATTTTCTACATGGCTTCGCCCTTGAGTACAGGTCTACCTGTACCAGTATGATGCCAATCTAATTTCACCCCCCCACAGCATAGGTCTACCTCTAGCCTCAATCGACATAATTTTGAAATTGCAAAGAAATTGAGGAAATTAACCGAAATTGCTCAGAAATTGACAACCAAATTGCTCAAGAATCAACCAGAGTCGATGGAGGTGCTGCAGTCGAATCGGGTAGCGGGGTGGCTATAGGTGCTGGTCTCGCTAGAGTCGAGTCGAGTACTTGCTGATCGAGGTGTCGGGGTGGCTATAAGTACTGGTCTCGTCAAAGTCGAGTACTTACTGGTATTGCTAGAGAGAGCAGCGGAGAGGAGGCAGCGCCGAGAGGAGGTGCGCACTTTCTGTGAGAAGAGATGAGGTAGAGGAGAAAAGGGGAGCGGCGGAGAGGAGGCAGCGCCGAGAAGAGGTGATGAGCAGCTTCTGTGAGAAGCGAGGAGGAAGAGGAGAGAGAGAGAGAGCGGCGGAGAGAGCAATGCGTTTAGACTTTTTATTTTAAAGCTTGGATTCTCAGTGCGAGAAGAGAGAGAGGGAGTCGGTGAGAATGATAAGTAAACGGAAAAACTTAGAAACTAACGGAGCGATCTGAGCTTTCCACGCCTCCATGAGATCCATTGATCTTAATCTCAGCACAAATTTTATAGTCGATCTAACAGTACAGAAATGCTGTGCATAAGGCCCTTATGCACATTAGTGTACTATATCCATTCTCACTCTATATATATATATATAATATGATAAAATGATATGATATAATTTTTATATTTTTTTTATCTTGCTCTCTTATCATTTCAAATATAATCAAATTATCTAGTCAATTCAAGTTTAATAAAATGAATAAAAAATCAGCCTATTAGTATAGAAATATTAAAGATCCACCTATAAATTCTGCCCAGGAAATTTGTTGTCCGTCCGGTTTTTGGAGGACATTAGTACCACATGATCAATGTCCAGGTCATTATCCCCCCCCCCCCCCCCCCCCTATCTTTCACCATTGTTTACTTTTAGTATCGATTCGCGCAGAGAAAGATGACAAAAAAATAAAACAAAAAGTTTGTAGGATCGAACGCCAAACTAAAAGAATAGATTACATTGTTAGTACTTAGTAACAAGTTCACAGCCAATGACCCTCAAAAACAAGTTCACAGCCAAACTAATAATAATACGAAAAAATACAGAGCGACAGGTGTCGAGAGCCTCCGTGACCACTAATTTCTCCTTAAAAAAAAAAATGGACAAAGAAATCTTCTGTGAAGAATGGATTATGTAGACATGAATGCACATACATGACAACACTGCCATTATCTCTAGAAAATCATGCATCAGACTAGTTTTACGCCTGTGCATCCAGATTAGAGGTTGCATCTGCTGGGGCGACTGTCGCTCGGCACAAAGGGCAGGTCGAGTGCGATTTCAACCACATATCTATGCATTCCACATGAAACAAATGCTTACATGCCGGTATGCTTCTCACCATCTCCCCTATCTGTAGCATTCCAATACAAATAGCACATTGCAGCCATCCATTACTGTCAGATCCGTCATGAACAGCACAATGACAATATCTTTGGTACTGAAAAGAGGGCAATGCAGCAATGGCCGACGAATCTAACCCTACTCTTACTGGTGTATACTCATGAGGCAGAGTTTGTACCAGGAGGGGTCCGTCTGGTGCGCGCCTCAACCAATCAATGTAAAAGGCAGATAAAACAACACAAGCAATGATGAACATAAACGCCCAAAGAAAGCCGGTGAAGAAAAGCAAGACGAGAAAGGAAACAATCGACACTATGAAAAAAACAACTGTGACCAATACTGCTTCATTGAATATTGGATGTCGGGGGTGGCGGTAGGAATACTCGATTCGGGGATGAAACATTGGTTTGATTTTTGGCCTTTTTACATTGATTTCGGGTTATTGTATACTTGTTGCAGAGCTTTAGACCAACAATATAACAAAAGCTTAGGATTGTGCAATACTTTACGAAATAGTATACAAAATATTTGCTTTATTTTAGGACGCAATTAATGTGAATGATAGAATCTTTTACTTCCAGAAGGACACTTGAGTGTGGTTTCATTTAGGATCAATCCTTAATTTAATTTCGAAGGTTCTCAGGGAATAGAGTGCTAGTTAACAAAGCAAAATTATATACTCAAATTTCTGTTAGCCAACTGAAATATACCGTCGATTGCAATATACAGAAAACTATATGCTCTAACTTTTGTCCGTACAGGCACGGAAGCACATTTGCGCCGAAGCGTTTAACTGTTCAGCATTGTTTAATTAATATTTTACCAAAACATAAATCTTGCAATAATATATAAATTTTGATTTTGAAATAGAGCTTCTGTAATCATTCTTATAGCCTTTAACATATATAAAATGCCAAAAAAAACTAAGCTTCGTCCGATTTAAAATTGCCTAATATAAGACGTACAATTAAGCACTATAAATTCAATCCATTTCTTCGTCCTTAAATGCATTTTTTTTTTTTCAATTTGAGCGTTTAGTTCGGGTCATAGAAACATATTATGGGGCTGTTTGGATCGCTTAGGAATTTGGAGAAGTTGCAATTCTTAGGAATAAATTTATTGGGAAGTGTGTAATTTTGTGAAGAGTTTAAATTGTTTATAATAAATTTACGGTAGGAAGATGAAATTCTCTAAAATCTCATGGGAATCCAAACAGCCCCAATAAGAAGGTAAACTCAATTTGGAGATACTTCAGGCCCAACATAGAAATGTGATGGCTAATCCAATAACAGCAAAGCCCACTGTTGATATATGCAAGTTCCCTTTTGTGGGCACTTTCTCAACGGAAATGGATCCCTCGGATTTGTTCATTCAAATTTTTTTTTTATATATAAAAAAAATTGGAATAAGCGGATGGTGCATCAATTTAGAGTCAGAAAAGCAAAACACTGCTGTTACAATTTTTCCAACAGGAAATCACACGAAATTCTCACTAAATAATGTGAAACAAACTAAGGCACTGGTACGAGGTAATAGCTGCACAGACAAAGCGAAGTGGTACGTAGAGGCCCATTACATATCCGTCATTAACTGCATAGGTAAATGATCAATCACTTATTCAGCAATCCAAATTTCTTTTTTGATCAAGTAACAATCGAAATTCATCCTGTTAATAAGAACTAAGAAAAACTCGAGTTACATTTATTTCTCTTAATTAAGATAGCTTGCAAACAAAAGAAATACATAATACTAATTCAACCCATCATTAACTAAACCTACTTGCTGGACATCCTCAACAATACCTCCAACTTAATTGGTGGTGACACCACCGCCAAGAATTCTTCATCTTTCTCTAGCTCAGACATGTATTCAGCCAACAGCGACACCTCCAAATCAACACTTCCATCTCCTTCCCATCCCGGGTATGCCGTAATGTTACCATCAAATTTATTTGAACTACTGCTACGTGCTGCCAGTGCCTTGCCCCAACCAAAATTACAACCATACATATCAAACCGCGGTGAGCTGGACATCACTACACTATGTATGTCAAATGTATGCAAGTTGATGAAATGAGGATTTTCATGTAATCATGCACCAGGTCTCTGATGGCAGAGTCCGTATGATTAGAAACTGACTGGTGTGCTAACCAAGCGGCCCAGCCGAGGTTGTTGTCCAAAAGCTCTTGCACTGTTGTAGTTGTGCTAACGACATTGATAGAGTTGCCAAAATAGTTTGGCGAGAGAGGGGGTTGTAATCTTGTCCGATTTTGAATTGCCAATAGACAAGTTGTGTTTTGCTCAAGAGGTAAGTTTCTAGCACGTGTAATGCAGCGCCACATCAGAGCAGTTAAGGCTTGAAGTGTAGATATTGTACCTAAGTGAATCATATATATATTTTTTTTCAAAATAAACATAATTATTAATATTTGTTAATACCTAATATATATAATCTTGCTGGAAACGAAAGAAATTATACATATATATACACATTTTTTAACCAAAGAATAACATGCAATAAATATGTCAAATAATTTAGGATGTACCTTTTTCACATTCTCCGTTGGCTTTCGCCTTCAACGTTGTCAGGGATTCCCTAGAGAAGTGAAACATATGCTCTTTCAGTGGTGGAGGAGAAACTCGTACAATAAACTCGGAAGGGGAAGAGTAGGGGAGCTTAATTGGAGGTTCTCCGTAGCCTCCAATGAACCACCTGTCATGTACTGGTGGCTGGGAGAGCACGACCTCTTTCCCAGCTGCTTTGCATAGCGCAATCTCAGCCCACGCATTGAAGAAATGCCAGAAAGATGTGCCGTCGACGATTGCATGGTTGAAGGCAAGACCAATGATGATACCGTCTGCAAGCTCTGTCACCTGTTCTTGTTTTAAGTCATGAAATAGATAATAAAAATATATAATTAAGCAAGCAATTAAAAAATATTCTTTAATAAGTCTTAAGTTGACGATGCATGTCAGTAATACAAAATTGGTTTGCCAAAAATAGGCAGCCAACAGCAAGCCTTATCTAAAATAAAATACAACACTTAAGAAAACTGACCAGTCGAGAATTCTAAGCCAGTAAATTTCCTGGATTGGAGAAATGCGCGCAGCACAATTTTATATGCCTGTACATGTTCTTTTTTTTTTGACATTCCATATTCATTTGGCAGAAGTTTTCTCCAATCAAGCTCATATATTCTTAGTACTTCTTTTATGCTGCAGAAGCATTTCAATCATTATTAATATTTTATAATATCCATGTAACTTAAAAAAAAAAAAACAACAATGTTTGCTGTGAACGATTTCTTTTTGTATGCACTATAAATTTGGTTTTTAAAATTATGAATCCTTAATTCTTTATGATTAATTTGAGCAAAAACAGAGGCAAAATCAGTCGGTGAAAAATACATAAAAGCATGAAAGTTTTTACTTTGTCCTTTCTAAAACCTGTTGCTTCCTTTCTCTTCTTTGGTGTCTACTTCCTCTATAAGACTATAACTAATCAACTAACCTGAACAGCGAGTAGTGGTTTGGTACAGCCATCAAAATTAACCACCAAAGGATCAATAGGAAAAAACTCTTTTAAGGACTTGGGTAAATCCCGACCGTCTCCTGCCACCACATCAGCAATTCCAATCCCATTGGCCACGGCGTGCACAAACTCCGCTCCCTCTCCCTCTATTCCCACCTCCACGTGGCACGTGATGCCACCCTCTTCACATGTGACAACCCTCAGCCTGCCTGATGCTGGGTAGAAGTGGTGTAGCGCCTCTTCGAGAGAACTCCTGAGCCATTCGATGATTTGGTCCACGGAGAGGTCGGGTGGATATGTGAAAAGGAGACCCTTTTGGATGTAGCCGAAAGAGAGCATGGCCACGTCCCATGAGCCGAGGTGGAGCTGACGTGGCACTTGGGGATTGAGCCTTGCCGGGTTTACTGCATAGGTTTTGATGGTACGCACGGTGGTGGATGTTGGTGGCATTTTGTTTTGGATGATTGATAAGTGATAACTAGCTAGGAACCGGAATTGGGAATGGCAGTGCATATATACCGGCGTTCACTGATTTATTACGGTGCACTGGTCACTGGTCGGTGGGATACTTTCGTTTGTTTCACTTAAATTCAATTGGACTCACCTAAATTGAGAAGATACAAAAGAAAAATTCAAACCTGGAAGGGAGCTATGTTGTCATATCTCATATGTGGTGGGATTACACTTAATTCCATTTTAAGTGCTAGCTGTACACCTGTACTATGTTACATCTCATCTTTATACAAAATTCTACACATATAAGAGATACTATAGATACTTTTAGAGATAAGTTTCGTTGGCAAGTGAAGAAAAATTAATATGTTCTTTGATAAATTTCAAAAAGTCTACCCTTAAAAAGGAATTTGGGGGTTTTAGGATTACATGTAACATGTCTGCAATATGCAATGTGTCAATATTTCTAAAGTGGTGGTGGAAACACCAAAATTAACTTTAATAGAACAAATGGAAATTGAAAAGAACACATAATCCTCAAGAAAGCTGTTGTTTTATTTAAAGTACATAATATAGATGTATGCACGGCACTTTCGTAACGAAGACGTCTTTCTGAATCTATATAGCTAGTTCAATCAACCAAACTTTGTATACTTTTATGAGAAGGTATATATTTTAAATTATTTTTACATATGATAATATCTTATTAAAAAATTATTAAAAAAAAAAGTTAAACTATCTCTTTTCTACAATTTATGGAGAACACCAATTGCATGCGATAATGTTAAATCATTATTTTTTTTAAAACTTTCAATGAATAAACAATCAGTCGTCAAATTATATTAAATTTTCGGCATAATTTATGTAACTGATAATATTTATTTATAATTCCACCGTTTAAAATATAATAATATTTATTATCATATATATAATTATTAGTGTTTTTGGACCGTCACATTTTTTCGGTACCTATATTTTGTTGAAATATATATTAGAAAATTAAAAAATTCTATCTATTTCATTTTTATCCTAATTCTTACATTTTGTGCGTATAAACTTTTGATATCTAATAATCTAATTCAATTAGAATTTTATTCGATACACATTATTTAGTTACAATTATTTCTTTGTAACTGTTATTATGCATTGAATGAAATAATAACATTTGACAGCCTTGAATTTCTTTTACAGTTGGTTATAAATAAATGAGACTTCAATTTCTTTTTTTTTACCGTTAAACCAATTAAATCCATCAATTCTCATGTAAATTAAATCAGAATTTACTTTGGTTTATGACGGTTGTTTTTATAACAGGGATCGTGCTATAAATTCCTTTCTTCATTACTCAATTAAAGCATAATCAATATTGGAATACTGCATGATTCCTTTCGGTTGCTACTCATGCTTTGTATATATTTGAGCAATTCTTTAGCAGAAATGATACGGAGAAATTATATTCGGTCCCTGATGTCATTGAGCTTCATACCATCTCATTCCAATTCTTTGATTCATAATCCATTCCAATATCAATATCAATTTTCTAAATATATTCCGCTAGATATTGTGGAGGATTTTCATTAGTCACTTTTATGATCGTGCTCTAAAAGTGACAACTTCAATTAACACCGTAAGTTGAGACAAAATACGTTTAAAGACAACGTTTACCATGATTTGGCTAAATTTTTTTAAATTTTTTATTTATTTTAATGATACAAATTATAAGTATGATGTAGGCCGGAATCAACATTTACTAAATATTGAAGGTTGCAATTTGCAAATAGAACAACAACTTCTCTCTTTTTCTTGTAGAAAATCTTAAAAGGAGATAAATATCAAGTAAAGCTTTACGACCCAAATAAAGCACAAAAAACAATCTGCAGGACAACACTCATCTACAGATAACTACAGAGACTTTTCTCTTTTTCACCTGCCTTTTTTTTAGCCGTCTAACTTTCAGGGAACCACTATAATATCGAATTTTTTTAGCCGTCTAACTTTCAGGGAATAATTTTCATCTTTTTAATTTTTTAAAATTAAACTTTCTATTATGCATAGTTTAACGAAAAACGGCAATTGCATGATGAGGAATTATTTATTAATTAAAATTTAATAAAAAATAGTCAATTCTCAAATCATATCGAATTTGATACATAATTCTAATGGCTAATCTGAACCGTTCAATATGTTCTTCATATTTAAATTTCATTGGAGACCAAATTTTACATTTTTTTTATTTTATTTACTATTTTTTTGAGATTTTAAAAAATCATAGTTATTGAAGCGTCCAAAATTGTTTAGATTAAGAATTTTGTAAAATATCAAACAAATACAAAGAATTTTGAACAGTTCGAATCGATTGTTAGAATTTCGAAAATTGAAATTTGATCGTAGTTGACAGTTTCATCCGTCAGTTGTGGCTAATTTTAGCCCATCTCTTTTTTATTTTCAAAAATATACTTTCGAAATTCAATGTCACATCCAGTAAAAATTATGATAGCTGTATAGGTTGTACACAATGTGTGCGAGCTTGTCCTACGGATGTATTAGAAATGGTACTTGGGATGGGTGTAAAGCCAAGCAAATAGCTTCCGCACCAAGAACGGAAGATTGTGTAGATGGTAAGTGTCTGTGTTTATCTAGGGCCTGAAACAACTCGTAGCATGGCTCTAGCTTATTGATACGTTACAAAAAGCAAAAGAAGCCCAAAATTTTCTTTTTTTTGGGGCCGTTTGGATCACTTAGAAATTTGGAGAATTTGAAAAAGTTGCAATTCTTAGGAATAAATTTATTAGGAAGTGTGTAACTTTGTGAAGAGTTTGGATTGTTTATAATAAATTTATGATAGGAAGATGAAATTCTCTAAATTATTTGGGAATCCAAACAGCCCCTTAATTTATTTGAGGGATCCAAAATCAACTTCTCAGTTCTCAGTAAACCACAAAAGTTCAAAACTCGACAAGTGGTTCTGCTGTGCATGTTTTTTTGTTAGCAAAGAATGGGATGCATAAATTTAACATTAAGCTATTGTACTGCTTAAGAAAGTCCGGGACATAGACAGAACTGTTTTGTTCATTACTTGGGATAAATTATACAAAAGAACTGTTTTTGTTTATAATTACAATTCTTACTAAAAAGTTATTTTTTGAGTAGTTATAATACAATCCGTAACTTCTATAGTACAAGATTCAGATCTGTAGTTCTAACTTGCAAACAAGGATGTTCACGAACTTGAACAACCAGTTCTTGCTAGTTGCGCAACACATCCTTAAATTTTCCACCCTAAAAAAAAAAATCTCTGAATTGTTGGGTTAAGATCACTAGGATCGGACTAATTTATATCCCTATATAATATATATAATTATTCATTGAACTTTTACAATGTATATAAGCAAGTTCTCCTTGTGTGGGCTGTGTATCAGTGGATTGCTTGGCTTTGTTCATTTCATATTTAAAAAAAAAATAAAAAATAAAAAATGGAGAGTACTGCTCCGGTTAAAGAAAAACAAAACACGGTTTTACAATCTTTTCAACAGAAAATATATTTAAAAAAGGAAAAAAAAACGCAAATTAGACAATTCTCACCTATTCAAATGATGTAAAATTCAAACAAACTTAGACACTGGTACGAGGTAGTATCTGCACAGCACAGCCAAAGCGAAGTGATTATACACGTTGATTGATTGCATAGTCAAATGATCAATCCTTTGCCCTGATGCATCAATCACTTTTTGAGCAATCCAAATTCAAACTTTTGATAAATTATAAGTGAAGTTCGAATAACATTTATTTCTCTTAAAAGCGCTTGCAAACAAAAGAAATACAGAATATATACCAACCCATCGTTGACAAATCCTACTTGCTCAACGTCCCCGACAGCGCCTCCAACTTGACTGGTGGAGACACTACTGCCAAGAACTCTTCATCTTTCTCCAGCGCAGAGATAAACTCGGGCAACAAGCAAACCTCTAAATCAATACTCCCATGCACCTCTCCTTACCATCCAGGATATGCGCGCAGTAACCTTCCCATCAAACTTAATTATTCACAGTACTGCCACTACGTGCCGCCAGTGCCTTGCCCCAACCAAAATCACAAGTTCACAACCATACATGTCAAACCGCGGTGAGCTATCCATCATTATGCTATGTATGTCAAACGTATGCAAGTTGTAAAAAGAGGGATTTTCCATGTAGTTATGCAGCATATATGAGAAAATTCTAATAATAAAATCGCTGTACATCTTGAATTTATCCTCTTCGTCGTCTTCAATATATGAGAAAATTCTAATAATTTTCTCTTTCAACGAATAATTATAAATAATTTTTTAAAAAGAATTTATCATTTTTTTTAATGTTTTGATTAAAGCCATTGAATTACTCGTAAAATGGTCCGCAATAAGTCGTTACTCGACCAGCTGGATTCAGCTTGAAAGTTGAAAGTGGTCACGCGCGGCCGCGCGGGCATTAGATTGGTTTGGGCCTATCGAACTTCCTTCGTTTTAACAAATTTATATCCAATTTTCCCTATTTATAAAAGAGGTCCATGTTCTCCTTATATATACGCTTGAAGAGGATATTGCACAATTGCAGTGTATCTTCGTTCCGACTGCAATGGAACATAAACGGAATGATAAACAAGTTACGTTTTTAAGGACGGAATGAAAACGGAACGAGTCAAAATGAACGTTAGTGTTCCGTTTTAGCGAAAAATGGCTAAAATTCATGAAAAATAGGCTGAAATAAGTAAAAAATGAGGAACGAAACAACCAACGGAACAAAAAACTGTTCCATACTTTCGTTTTATACGAAACAGAACATAAAGATAATGGTATTTTGTTACGTTAGTTGGAACGAAACAGAAACGGAACATACCAGTTACTCTTCCGTTTCGCACGTTTGACAACCCTACCAATAGGCCATATCGCCTTGCTCCCATTTAATATTTTTAATTGTTCATTTGACTATTTTCATTTCATCATAAAAAAGTAAACATTACAACAACAATTAAATCAGACAAAAGTCACAAAATGCTCCCCAAATGATGTAAGAAATTAAACCAACTAAACCACTAGTATGAGCCTAGACATATATATATATATGAGAATAACTAATATGCACTGTGATGCATATGTGGTTTTATGCACCGGAATCGTGATCGTTCGATTTGCATCAATATTCGTGCATATCTGTGCCGCTGGATGTCGATATTATGTTATTCCTGGAAACCAGATCCTCTGGTCGGCAGACCACCTGGTCGTTTTCGATCTGGACCGTCTGATTTAATCTTAATGGCTATAGATGCCCCGTGCTAGTACCACGATTGGTAGGCCCGAAAAAATGTTAACTGTTGAGATTAAATCAGATGGTCCAGATCGAAAACGACCAGGTGGTCGTTTGTAAAAAACGACCAGAGGATCCGACTCCGTTATTCCTGCGTTATGTTCCACCTCTCTTAACCCGTACCCCAGGAAAGAGAGAATAAAAAAAATACTCTCGTCTACTTCTCTCTGTCATCTATCTCATCTCCAGGAAAGAAAATCAAAGAAAAAAAATCAAAGAGAGAAACTGATCCTCGCCTCTCTTCTCCACTTCTCTTCTCTTCTCCATCAATATCCATACTCTCCTTCGAATCTCTTCGACAGATACTAGATTGAGGCTCGATCGTGCCTTTCCAGTTCTGACATTCGACAAACCCTAGATCTACAAGCTTCGGCAAACCCTAGAATGACAACGATCGAGGATGACAGCAAATGATTAGTAGTCGAATCACCGCTCAAATTGTGAAAAGTAGGCTGACTCAAATCGCTACTGCAAACTAGTAATCTTCTCTCCTCTTTTTACTGGTTCTTGGTTTACAGTTATTGGTACTAATACGCTATTTACTGAGAACTGTGTAGATTAGTTGGATTTTTTTTTTGGGGTTGATTTAGAACGCAGCACATAGTAGTAAGTATTGGTATAACGTTGATTTAAGGAGACTAGCTTCAAGAGTTTCATCAATAATCAAATCCTTTCAAGTGTAACTGCCATTAACCAATTAGGTGGCGGAGAAGAGGTGTGGCGTGTGGTGGAGAGAGACGATGGTGGCAAGATGGTCAAGGTTCAGAGGAGCTGAGGAGGGGTGTACTGTCCGGACCCCCATATCTATAGTATAATATAATCCGCGTGGTTTTTTTGCGCGGATTTTAAAGCAACCGTTCGCGATATTGAGTACACTTTGTCCCTTCAGCGATTTTTTCAGAATTTTGTGGCAAATTACCATATAACTTTCTATGTGTCAGATAGTATCTGACCGGTAGAGACCCGTTACACCAAAATATATGAAGTTGCAATCGCATCCTCTTTCCCTTAGTTTCTGCACCCTTTCTTTCTCATCATCGTTTTCTAGGTTTTCCTTCACCTCTCTTCCCTTCCCTCTGTACAACGCCGCTCTCTTGCCTCTCTCCATCGCTTCCCAAGCCCCTCTCTATGATCTCTTGCATCTCGCGCTTTCAGATAGATCTTTCACCATCGTCGCTCTCTCTTTTTTCTGTTCGATCCCGACCGCACTTTCCATAGTCTCTTAATTGATTGCAACTTTCAGGTTTACAAGCTTTTTCTTTTGACATTTCATTGCTTCTATCGGTTTATTGAGGCTTGATTTTGTGTATTCAACTTCAGATATTTTATTTGTTTGATTAGGTACTTTTGCGATTTTACCTTTGCAATTTTATAGCTCCTGAGCCCTTCTCGCGATCAATGGGAGATGCACAAATCACAAGTTTGTGAAGTTTTTTTTTTGTTTAATTTTTTTTTCTATTTTCTTCAAGTATATACTTTAATTATAATTTTGTGTCAAATTTTTACTTCTTTTGTTGATTCCTTGGAAAAATTTTCTTAATATTTCATGAAGTCCTTTGATTGAATCACTACTCATTAGTTTAATTTTGTAGCAATATATTAAATTCTATTTTCTAGAGAAATTTAGATAGGTCATGGTTGTACCGGTGATGGGGGCAAATTTGAAATCATATTACAATTGCAATCAATGGATATAGAAATTATTAATTTCTTGAGATTGCAAACATTAAAGATATTCATGGCATTCAATGGATTAAGCAGCATTATATTTGTAATCATTCACTTAATTGATGGCGAGGCACATATGTATACTGAATTTAATAGGCCATTTTTTGCTGAGAGATTGTCCCAAATTTGATTTGAAATTATATTTTTATCATATATTGGTCATTAATTGCAGTTTGTATCTTATTTCCCTAGGCATTATCAACAGGAATCAAGTTTGTCCTAATTCAGTTTCCTTCTATTTCTATGTCATTAAACTCTGTCTTCAATTTTTTTTTGAAATACAATCTTAATTATGGCATTTAATGGTGGTCAGTTTTGAAATGTGTACGCCTAATGTAAAGGAATAAATGGTTGTCAGTTTTAATGTTGGTCAGTTTCCTTTCTATCTTATACTGGTAAAATAATAAATCAGTATAATTTATGTTTCTTAAATTATTTTTCATAACAAATAAGACAAGAACTATGCAGTAGCCGCTCATTTGGCCTTTTCACCTAATCCTCTGCCAATACCACCCTAAACGTGGCTCTCCTTCTTCCTGTGCATTGCCTCCTCATTATGCCAACACCGGGGCACGATCCTGACCCCCTGTCTCTCCTTCTTTTTCTCCGTTAACTCCAATGAAGAATCAACAAGATAGCGACATATTCAAATCCTGGTGAAGGGGTTTTTGACAAGGCAAGGTTTTATATTTATTCTAAACAGTTTTGTTTATTACAAAATTATTTCTTCTTGATTCTTCCTTTCTATTAAACTCTTAAAATAATGGCGATTTACTATTGTTTTCTTTCGATTAATATTTTTATCAGGACGAGGCCTATGATGTGATATATAAGGTTTGTTGGAGAACACAATTCTTGAATGGTTGGGCTTTGCAGCCTCAAGAGAGATCATTTACACTGAACTAGATCTTATAAATTCTTACTGTAAAATTTTTCAAGATCTTAATAATAATTTTGCATCTATTTTATAGGGCTTAGGTTTCCATGGTTTGCATCTAAAAATACTAACAATAGATATTGACGATCCACCACGACAGTTGGATGGAGAACTTCACTCTACTTGCCACGACCAATCAAATCATCCTTTGCCAAATTATGTTCATTGTGCTTTGTCCGTCGTCGAGGAGGACAAGATAGAAGGTGGCTTATAGGCCCGCCATCTGGAAATGCCACTGAGTTCTCTGGTATTACCTCACCGAATCTCATTTCGTAAGATTAGTTTTTATTTATTCGTCAATATTTTTTCGCTAATATTCGTTCATACCAAAACCAATTCTTAACGTGGTCCTCTCTTCTTTTGCTGCTACTGGAGTCTTACCACATTTACTTTGATATTATCTTAAGTTAGCACATCCCAGAATCAATAAAGTAAATATTTGCAACCAAATTGTTCATCCTAAGAAGGAGAGGTGCAAAAAATTTCAGAGAAAGTTGTAATCACCTTCAGAATTTAACATAAAGGACATCTAGATATGTTCGTTTAGCTTGGTTGATTTTACGTAATTTATTTTAGAGCTCAATTTGTATTATTCTATTATAGTTATCCTTAATTGTGTGTTTGGTCAAGGAAGCTTTTGTCACAGTGCTTTATAATTAGGCCCAATTTAAAAATCTCAATTCTCTATTTTTTTAATCGTGGAAATCCATTGCAATTTCTAGAATACCATTTTGAGTACAGTGCAATTATTTCTAATTATTTGCCATATATACCAGCAAACAAGAACTTGAATTCACAAGGATGAATATTGTACATAATGGCACAATTCACACTTTGTTAGCTCAGTTAATGTGATATTCCACTTAAGTATAATTCATTACGTATGCCGTTCAAATGATTTTAACGTGGACACTTTAATTTACTCATCTCTATATGGAATTTTGTTCAAATGATGGGAAGTTGGAAAATACAGGAAGGCATTTTTTGTAATTTGTTTCTGAACTAGCGATTCATGTATCGTTAGTAACAATTTAAATTTCAAATAGAATTTCAACAAGTATAATGAAGGGGAATAAAAAATACAAACTGAGGGCAAAATGGATAAATAGTTGTTTTACTGGAGTTCTTTTTCTTAAATTATGAAATAAAAAATAATCAATTTCATAATTTTTAGGGGTGTTTCCTCATGTTTTGAAGATGCGAACCAATTTTTGTCTTTAGATGCACAATTTCTTTTCTGATTACTTGCCTATAATTGTTTCCATCTGATATTGTTGTCAGATTTCATTCAATTTATCAAGATTGATTTTGCAGTTACCTATTTTATTATAGGTTCTATGCTGACAAGGACTTAAAAAATCTGAGGTTGCTAAACGTAGTACAGAGCTACAGAGGACTCAAACATATGTAAGAAGGCTCCAAATTACAAATAAGAAACATCTACCCTATATCAGTTTTACTTTAGCTACCCTATCTTGGGTTTTGTTGGTTTAAACTATTACTGCTCTACTTGTGTATATTTACTATCCTGAATAGTCATTTAACTTTTGATAATTTTCATATTTTGAAGATATATTCAATCAAATACCTACATACTGTAAATTCAATGATTGTAAGAATCGATTCATAAACTATGTTAATGGCTTGAGGATTTTGGAGGGTTTTTAATGTCCTCTTTTATTATTGTCATAGCTATCAGATTGAATAAATGAAAACGTAATATTTGACATTACTGCCCTGAAGGTTTAAGCTGTTTAATTCCCTTTTATTTTGTTATTACTTTCGTGTGCATGGCATATTTCTTCTGAACTGTGTTTATATTTTACTTGAAAATTTACATTGCAGAGGTCTCAGATTAAGGAATCCTAATTTTAATAAAGATCACGAGGCCCATATAGTAGTGGATTTTGACACTTTATGCAGCACCGCAATTGAACATTTTGAGTTTATTTAATATATGTACTAAATAATTAAGAAATAGGCAGTAAATAATGAAATGCATAAATTAAGGAATAAACTGGATGAGCACTCGAGTAACAAAAAAAAAAAAATTCACATAAAATAGTTCAAGAGATATGCTAAAATCAATCGCGACTACAGATGAGATTGTCAGCTACAATCTAATCTAAATTTACGAGATTCTAATAGTCGATCCGAACCGTTCAATGTGTTTTTCATATTGAAATATCATTGGAGACAAAATATTATATTTTTCTGAAATTTTTTAGTATTTGCTTGGTATTTTACAAAATTCTTAATCTAAACAAATTCTGGACCCTTCTATGATTTTTAAAAATCTCAAAAAAATAGTAAATATAATCAGAAAAATGTAAAATTTGGTCTTCAATGATATTTCAATATGGAGAACACATTAAACGGTTCAAATTAGCCATTAGAACCTCAAAAGTTGAAATATAATCGTAGCCGATGGTCCATCCGTTAGTCGTGGCTGATTTTAGCCTATCTCATAGTTCAAACTCTAAACTACGTAAAGATTACTATATCGAGCGAAGCTCGATTTCCATCCCTAGTATGTATAGAAGTGAAGTGGTGACGGCCACTAGCCAGTACATGTACGTGATTAGATGGTGGCCACTGGCCAGTACATACCCGTGAATAAAGCATTACGTGATTAACTGCATAGACAAATTGAGTCCACTGGCCAGGACATATCCAAATTGAGTCCTTTTGTGAATAAATAAGAAAAGTTCGAAACTTCGAACTACATTTATTTCTCCGCTTTAAAAGAAATTGCAAACATAAGAACTAGAATACTAAATCAACCGATTATTGACTAATCTTACTTGCTGGACGTCCCCAACATTACCCCCAACTTAACTGGTGGAGAGACCACTGCCAATAATTCTTCATCTCTCTCTAGTGCAGACATATACTCAGGCAACAAGCACACCTCCAAATCTACACTCCCACCTCCTTCCCATCCCGGATATCCTGAGATCTTACCGTCATACTTATGCGCACTGCCGCTACGAGCTCCTAGTGGCTTTCCCCAACCAAAATCACAGTCGTACATGTCAAACCGCGGTGAGCCACCTATCATTATGCTATGTATGTCAAACATATGAATGCTGTAGACAAAAGGATTTTCCATGTATTTATGAACCAGGTCTCTAATAGCAGAGTTGGTATGATTAGAAACTATCTGGTGTGCCAACTCTGCAGCCCAGCCGAGGTTGTTGTCTAAAAGCTCTCTAACTGTTGTAGTTGCACAAAGAGCATGAAGAGAGTTGCCAAAATAATTTTGCGAGAGCCGAGGTTGTAGCCTTGCCCGATTTTGAATTGCTAATCGGCAACTTGTTTTCTGCTCCGGAGGGAAGCATCGAGCACGGGTAATGCAACGCCACATCAATGCACTCAATGCTTGAAAAGTAGAAATTGTACCTAAATGAAGCATATATAATCTAAATTAATAAATAATTTTGATAGGAACGTTGTGTCTTTATCTTAAGAACTCCTTTCATCTTTTTATATGAAATATAGTTCTTCAGCAGAAAAGCTCTTTGGAAATTAGTTCTCTCAAAATAAAATGAAACAAATTTGGAATACATAAAAATGATCTTTTTTTAAATTAAAGAATAACATCAATTAATAAATGACTCAAATAATTAAAGATATACTTTTTCCACATTCACGGTTCGCTTTTGCCTTGAGCTTTGCTAGAGATTCACTAGAGAAGTGAAACATCCGTTCTCTCAAAGGAGGGGGAGAGAACCGTACTACAAATTTTGCGGGAGAGGAGTAAGGGAGCTTGATGGGGGGTTCACCATAACCTCCTGTTAGATATGTCTCTTATCTCACATTAGGCAATAGGCAATATTTAGTTTTCTAGGGTTATATAGGTAATTTTACCATTTCCTTTATATTGTGTAAACTTTACTTTGAGAAATAACAGAAACATTTTTAACCCTAGCCGCTCTCTTACTTCCTCTTTCCTTTAGTGTCTCCGTCCATCCCTACTGACTGTAACAGACTGGTATCAGAGAGCACAGTGTTTCCGATCGTTTCCGTTCAATCTTTTGCTTCCGTGACTCGCGATCTCTTTCCCTCAGTGCGCTGGTGCATTTTTGTTTCCTCTGTGTGTCGCACGCCAACGAAGCTGTGAGCTGCATTAAGTTGAATCCATCAAAGCGGTGCATAAATCCAAAATTTGGTGAGCCGCTGTCCCTTTTTACTTTTGAATTTTTGCTTTCATTAGTTGGGATTTTGGTGAGCTATTTCCGATTGGTTTATTACTCAATTTGGGTCAAACCTCACCAAGTCGTGCAACTTTGCACTTATCCAAATTTTTATTGTTCTTTAATCAATCGCACAAGGGACTTAGATCCAAGGAGCATAGTGATTTACTTCACTTGCTTAGTCAATTAAGCTTGAAGATTATATTTTGCATTTTGCTACAGCTCGGTATTTTTCAACTTAGGGTCAAAACTAAGTTTGTTAAGGTTGATTAAATAAAATTAATCAAATTTGCTTAGTGCGCACAAATTTGGACCAGAGGCAATATTATTCTTGTTTGTCTTGCATTGACCGATCTCATTTCCATTTAATTTGGAATTTTGAGGATTAAATTAAGTGGTGCTTTTAGCAATTTGAGTAGTGTGGTTTTGTTACTAAATCTGAGGATTTAGTGTTAAGGGAATTAAGGTGTATTACTATGAATTCCAATTCAACCATGTCTACTAAATTTGATATCGAGAAATTCGATGGCACAAGTAGCTTTGCGTTATGGCAAGTAAGAATGAAGGCGATATTGTCTAATTTAGGAGTTAAGGCGGCTATTACTGGTCGACCTGACTCATTAAAGGGGAAAGAGAAGGATACTGAATGGGAGACTATGGATGATAGGGCTCTCTCAACAATTCAGTTATGTCTTAGTGACTCAACTCTTCAAGAGATTCTCTCAGAGACATCGGCATCCGGTGCTTGGAAGAAATTAGAGGAAATCTTTATGCAGAAGTCGGTTACAAACCGATTGAGGTTAAAACAAAGATTTCACTCTTTGAGAATGACCGAAGGTACATCCGTTAAGGTCCATATTTCAGAATATACCGCTCTCCTTCATGAGATGGAGAGGATTGGTATTAAGACGGACGATGAGGATAAGGCCATGGTCTTGTTGTGTTCCTTACCGGGGTCGTATAAGGGGTTTAAGGAGACTATGCTTCATAGTCGTGATTCACTTACCCTTGAGGATGTGAAGAGTAACCTACTTGTCAAGTCTGACTTTGACAATGACTTAACAGTAGTTGAGGGCAGCCAACAGAATGTTGGTTTATTTGTTGAGAGAGGGAGACAAAAGGAGAGAACTCAAGGTTCAGGGAATAACCGTTCTAAGTCGAGGCACAAGAACCTATTTTGTGGGTATTATAAGAACAAGGGGCACATTAAGGCCGACTGTTACAAACTTAAGAACAAACAGAAGGCAAAATCTAAAGGTGCCACCTCAGGTGAGGCTAATGTTGCCGAATCCGATTCAGTTGCAGATAATGTGCTGTTTGTTACGAACGGAAAAGAAAAGTTTGAGAAGAGTTGGGTGATGGATACCGGTGCTTCTCAACATATGACCCCAAATCGAGAGTGGTTTGCCACTTATGAATCGACTAATGAAGGTGGAGTCCTTTTAGGTAACGATCACCTGTGTAAGGTTGCAGGTGTCGGTACGGTGAGAATCAAGATGCATGACGGAGTCATCCGTACTTTGACGGGTGTGAGGCACATCCCGGATTAAACAAAGAACTTGATCTCTTTGGGCTCTCTTGAAGATGTCGGTTGTAAGTTTAAAAGTGAAGGTGGAGTCCTTAGTGTGTCAAAAGGGGCTCTTGTCATGTTGAAGGCAAAGAAGGTTGGCACTCTCTATTTCTTGGAGGGAACCACGGTGACAGGCAATATTGCCGTTGCTACCTCAAGTTCCACCTCAAACACAGATTCAGACAATACAAAGCTGTGGCATATGAGGTTGGGTCACATGAGTGAGCGTGGTTTGGCAATTTTAAGTAAGCGAGGCCTATTGTGTGGGCAAAGTACTTCCAAGCTTGATTTTTGCGAGGATTGTGTCTTTGGCAAATCGAAGCGATTGAGCTTCTCGACAGCCATCCATTGCACTAAAGGTACTTTAGATTATATCCATTCGGATTTGTGGGGTCCCTCGCAAGTACCCTCAAAGGGTAATGGCTCCAGATATATGCTCTCGTTTATTGATGATTTCTCTAGAAAGGTTTGGGTTTATTTCATTAAGGAGAAGAGTGGAGTGTTTGCCACTTTCAAAAGGTGGAAAACTCTTCTCGAGAACCAAACCGGTAAGAGGATTAAGAGGTTGCGAACTGACAATGGTCTTGAGTTCTGCAACAAGGATTTCAATCAGTTCTGCAATGATGCAGGAATCGCTCGGCATCGGACGGTTGCCGGCACTCCACAACAAAATGGAGTGGCTGAGCGAATGAATAGGACGCTACTCGAGAAGGCTCGTTGTATGCTCTCGAATGCAGGTCTAGGTAAAGAGTTTTGGGCAGAAGCCATTAACAACAACAACAACAACAACTAAGCCTTTTGTCCCAAACAAGTTGGGGTAGGCTAGAAAGAAACCCAATAAGAGAACACATCGAAAAAAAAAAAAAAAAAATAAAAAAAAAATAAAAAAAAAAAAAAAAAAAAAAAAAAAAAAAAAAAAAAAAATAAAAATAAAAAAAAAAAAAAATAAAAAAATAAATAAATAAAAAAAAAAAATAAAATAAAAAAATAAAATAAAAATAAAAAAAAAAAAAATAAAAAATAAAAAATACTAATAGTAAGACTAGCCATACTAATAATAATACCTCTAATAATAATAGTAATAGTAGAAACCTAGACCTCGACCGTGACCTGATAGAGGGACCTACAAACCTATGACATCGCTCCTACCCCTAAGTTCCTACGTCATGGCTCCGGTACATGAATTGCTAACTTCCAAGCGCTCCTATCGATCGCCAACTCCTTGGAGACGTTCCATTCTTTAAGGTCTCTTTTCACCGCTTCTTCCCATGTCAATCTTGGTCTCCCTCTCCCCCTCCGGGTGTTCTCGAAATGATTAAGAATTCCGATACGTACCGGTGCCTCTGGAGGTCTGCGTTGGATATGTCCAAACCATCTCAAACGATGTTGGATCAACTTCTCCTCTATTGGTGCGACCCCAACCATATCTCGTATGTCATCATTTCTAATCCGATCTTTCCTCGTGTGACCGCAGATCCACCTCAACATACGCATCTCAGCTACACTCATCTTCTGGACATGTCGTCTTTTAGTAGCCCAACATTCTGCGCCATACAACATCGCAGGTCTAATCGCTGTCCTGTAGAACTTGCCTTTTAGCTTCTGCGGGACTTTCTTATCGCATAGGACGCCTGATGCTTGTCGCCATTTCACCCACCCCGCTCTTATCCTGTGACTAACATCTTCATCTATCTCGCCATCGCTCTGCAGCATCGACCCTAAATATCGAAAAGTATCTTTCGTAGGTACTACCTGCCCGTCTAGACAGACATCTCCGTCCACTGGTCGTATCCCACTAAACTCGCACCCCATATACTCCGTCTTAGTTCTACTAAGCCTAAACCCTTTGGACTCTAGAGTTCGTCTCCACAATTCCAATTTCCTATCGACCTCCGTCCTACTCTCATCGACTAACACCACATCGTCCGCAAAGAGCATACACCAAGGAATCTCTCCCTGTATATCCTTCGTGATCTCATCCATCACTAAGGCAAAAATATACGGGCTCAAAGCTGATCCCTGATGTAGTCCTATTTTAATAGGAAAGTCACTAGTTACACTATCACATGTCCTGATGCAAGTAACGGCACCATCATACATGTCTTGGATGAGGGTAACATACTTTGTGGGGACTTTCTTCTTTTCTAGTGCCCACCACCAAACTTCTTCGGGCAGAAGCCATTAACACGGCTTGTTATTTGGTCAATCGTTCACCTAATACTACTATTGAGTGCAAGACACCCGAAGAAGTTTGGTCTGGCAAGCCAGCTGATTACTCAAACTTAAGGGTGTTTGGATGTCCCGCGTATGCTCATGTGAGCGAGGGAAAGCTTGAGCCAAGAGCAAAAAAGTGTATCCTACTCGGATATGAATCCGGAGTTAAGGGTTACCGATTGTGGTGTCCAGATTCTAAGGGAAAGAAATTCCTTATTTCGAGAGATGTGACATTTAATGAATCAGCTATGTTGCGGGTTAAAAAGCCCGAGCCGAGTAAGGAGCTTGAGGTTGTTCAGTCGAGCAAAGAGCTCGAATTGACCGAGAAGGTCAAGAATGTATCGAGTGAGGTGGAGTTAGAGACCTCGAATCCACAACCAAGTGTGACTGAACAAGATTCGTCACATGGTGGTGAACCTCGACTTGTTGACTCATTTGATGAGTCAGATGACTCTGATGAAGAGCAAAACTATGCTTTGGCGAGAGATCGCACGAGGAGGGAGATACGGCCACCTTCTAGGTATGGCTACTCAGATTTCGCCTATTGTTTGGCGGTAGCAGAAGACGTGGAGTTTTATGAGCCCTCGTGTTATAAACAAGCGATTTTGTCTCGTGATGCGGGCAAATGGACCGCTGCCATGGAAGAGGAAATTAATTCTCTTCATAAGAATCAAACATGGACACTTGTGGAGCCGCCCAAAGGAAAGAAAATTGTGGGTTGCAAGTGGGTGTTTAAGAGAAAAGATGACACTGCTGGTTTTCGCTACAAGGCGAGATTAGTAGCTAAAGGTTATAGTCAAGTTGAAGGTGTGGATTTCAATGATGTCTTCTCACCAGTGGTAAAACACACTTCTATTCGTGTTTTGCTTTCTTTAGTTGCCATGGGAGACTTAGAGCTCGAGCAGTTAGATGTGAAAACTGCATTTTTACATGGTGATCTTGAGGAGAAGATTTATATGCAACAACCCGAGGGGTATGAAGTTGCTGGTAAGGAAAATCACGTGTGCTTGTTAAACAAGTCTTTGTATGGCCTTAAGCAATCACCGAGGCAGTGGTATAAGAAGTTTGATGCATTCATGGCAAGCATTGGATTTCAGAGATCAGAGTATGACTCTTGTGTCTACTTTAAGAAGTTGCAAGATGGAAGTTTCATGTATCTACTCCTTTATGTAGATGACATGTTGTTAGCAGCAACAAACAAGGAGGAGATTAAGAAAGTGAAAGAACAATTAAACTCAAAATTTGAGATGAAGGACTTAGGGTCTGCCAAGAGGATCCTTGGAATGGAGATCCTAAGGGACAGACCCAAAGGAAAGTTGTATCTTTCACAAAAGGGTTTTGTTGAGAAGGTGTTACACCGTTTTGAGATGAAGGATGCGAGACCCGTTTCGACTCCTCTTGTAACAAAATTCAGATTTCATGGGTGATCTTGATAAGAGACGGTCTTTGACCGGCTATGTCTTTACTTTAGGTGGATGTGCAATTAGTTGGAAAGCAATTTTGCAATCCACTATTGCCTTGTCAACAACCGAAGCCGAGTACATGGTGGTAACGGAAGGTGTTAAGGATGCCATTTGGCTCAAAGGTTTGCTTAGTGAGATCTCAACACATGGAGGTGCGACTACTATCTTTTGTGATAGTTAGAGTGCTATTCACTTGGCGAAGGACCACATGTACCACGAGCGGAGCAAGCACATTGATGTCAAATTTCATTTTGTTCGACAAGTTATCTCGAGGGGCATAATCGAGATCAAGAAGGTGTCAACTGTCGACAATCCAGCTGACATGCTTACCAAGCCGATACCGACTACGAAGTTCAACTATTGCATGGAGTTAATTTCTATTTGTAGTTGATTAGGCTTTTATAGTTTAGGTTGTTTTTGTTTTAGGTGAGATTTCGATCCAAGGTGGAGATTGTTAGATATGTCTCTTATCTCACATTAGGCAATAGGCAATATTTAGTTTTCTAGGGTTATATAGATAATTTTACTATTTCCTTTACTTTAAGAAATAACAGAAACATTTTTAACCCTAGCCGCTCTCTTACTTCCTCTTTCCTTTAGTGTCTCCGTCCATCCCTACTGACTGTAACACCTCCTATGAACCACCTGTTATGGACCGGCGGTCGGGATAGCATTACATCCTTCCCGACTGCTTTGCATCGAGTGATCTCGGCCCATGCATTGAAGAAATGCCAGAAAGAGGTGCCGTCACCAATCACATGGTTGAATGCACAACCGATGAAGGGTTGTGATAGGCTATACTAAGCTTTGGTTGCATTGTTTAGTATAGCCCGGTCCCAAGCCCGGGTAAAAGGAGGAGGGTTGTGATAGGCTAGGCGAGCCAACGTAAAAATCCCAGTCATCTCTATGGAAATGAAACCCAAAAAAATTGTTTTACAGTACATAAATACATATAAAAGCATAACTAGGGATAAATTGCACTTTAATTTTTTTTTTCTCTTTGACATAGTGGTGGACTTGTCAGCATCTCAAGAAATATGCAACAAGTAATTAAAATTTGTAAATTAAGGCATAACATTTTTCAAAACAAAATGTTGGTTCCTCTTTTTATTTTACCAGTCCACGATATGAAGCGAGTACTTAGTAAGTTAGTATATATATAGTAGACATTATATCTACTTTAAATCTAAAGTTTCTGTGAAACGCATTCTTAACTAACCTGAACAGAGAGTAGGGGATTAGTACAACCATCAAAATTAACCGCCAAGTCAAGAGGGAAAAACTCTTTCAAAAACTTGGGTAAATCCTGACCGTCGGCTGCCATCACATCAGCAATTCTGATCCCATCTGCCACAGCGTGCACAAACTCCGCACCCTTCCCTTCGTACCCCATCTCCACGTGGCACGTGACACCACCCTCATCACATGTTGCCACCCGCAGCCTGCCTGACAATGGGTAGAAGTGGAAAAGCACCTCTTCGAGAGAGCTCCTCAGCCCTTCGATGATTTGCTCCACCGAGAGGTCGGGTGGGTATGCGAAGAGTAGACCCTTTTGAATGTAGTGGGAAGAGAGCATGGCCACGTCCCATGAGCTCAGGTGAAACTGACGTGGCGCTTGGGGATTGGGCCTAGGGGTTACTGTGTAGGTTTTGATGGTGCGCACTGTTGGGTGCAGAGATGGCATTTTGTATTGATGAATTTTTGATAACTTGAAACAAGCGAGTACCAACTTGTCAGCAACAGCTCCTTGGTTTGTGGCGAGAGGAGTTGTAATTGGTCGAAATTTATAGAGCGCCAATTAAGTGGAGAAGTTGTAATTGGTATTGGACTATTGGTCCCCGTTTTGAATTTGCAACTGTTATTTTGACTAATTAATTTGCAATAGGCTATGGACCAGATCATTTACTTATTAACTTTAACGGTACTGTAATTAAGGTTCCGCAGTGTTTCATTTCTTACCGTCTATATAAACCTGCTATATTAAGTAGGATATGGAAATCATGCTAAACTTTGATATCTTTGCTCACAAAACAAATCTGCTAAATTTTGCAGTGAGTAAGAATCATTCAAACGGAAACGAAAAAAGATTGTTTAATAGTTGGTTGAACAATTTGAAACTCTGAGAGAAAAGGACAGAGCAAGAGAAGATCTTTAAGGAAAATAAATAAAAGGTAGAACCGTGAAAATCTCTTTTTTTTCCTGTTATGATATAAAAAAAAAGAGGTGAGAATCAGCTTTTGGTCTTGTGACAAAAACAATGAACAATTGCTTTAGGCTCTTCATGTGCTCTATGAAATGCATTTATAGATATTCAACTATGCTAGCCTATCTTATGACCCGATTGTAACCATTTAGTTTTTCAATTAATGTGATTTCTTTTTCAGATCGATACACTAGCCTATCTTATGTGATTTCTTTTTCAGTTGGTGCGGTGCACTGTGCCACTGTCATTACTCCCTGGTTAATGTGTTATCATTAGTTCCTACATCAAGGTGATATATTCATTTTTAATATTTCATTTAAGGAGGCTGGGACACCAACTGTTGTGTTACAGATGGATGATCCAAATGTGAATTCAGGGGCAATTTCAATGTCTTGCTTATATCTATGGCCAATCCCCAAAATTAAATGATAACAATGCATATCAGGTTCTAGCTGCTGCTTCTTTTCTCAATTTTCAGGTGATTTGGATTCTTTGATTGTTCTTTTAATCTTCGATTATACCTTAGAAAGCATCTATCATGCATACTATGTAAAAAATAAATGCGAGTCCCTCTAAAGAATAACATACATATCGTTTTCCAACATTCTTAAAGGTGAACCACTATCTCTCTCCTATCGACTTGGGGTTCTCTCTTTCTCGTGGTCGTGCCTCTGTCCTCCCCCACTGGATCTTCGTGCAGATTGAACGGTGCAGCTGCGTGATCTCAGGTTTGAAGGGTTTGTTGACTGGTTTGATGAGGTTCCAGATTTCTATTTTCTACATTGATAGGCAGCACTGATCATGTTATCAGTTCTTTTCTACTAATACTATCTTGATCCCATTCGTACAACTACTGTATTAGTATGGCTATTTAAAGATTCTTTTATATGGCAACCCTACATACTGCTATTCTCATGAAACTAAGATACATTTGTCAGACATTGATGAGTAGAATAGTTTCAATGAAACCAAATAAACATGAGTGTAACATTGGTGCTATATGGTTCAGTACTGGTAATTGTCAATGATCTTTGTAACCTTGGACATAACAAACCCCTAGACTTCTTCTTTTTACTTGGGGTATGGTCAGTTCCAAATCAGACATTTGTCACGATGAGATGTAAATTTTTGCATATTGTGTAAATTTCTAACATTTTGCTACATAGTCCTTATTATGCAAATAACTATTTTAAGGTTTATCAAGGGTATTTTGGTACCAGTTCCATTCATTATTATGTGGCTACCATTGAACAGAGAGAAACTAAGCTCTGTGTGTGTATTAGGCGCTGATTACCTAATGGTTACAGGTCAAAACAATATTTCAACAGTCAAAGGTCACTATTTCATAACAAATATAATTATGGAACAGTGCACAATCCAAATATTGTAAGTATGACAGATATCAAGCAAATTCAGTAAATAAACTTTTAAGTGTAAACAAAATACACATTCTCCTTTCTTTATTAAACAGGTATTCAGAGCGCAATGATCAGGATTTGTCAGATAGTTATAAAAGAATCTTTACTGGAGAGATTCATTTACTGTTTTTAACGCAATGATCAAGATTTGTCAGACAATAAAAATTGCAAACAAAATGCTTTAGAACTCAAATAATATAAATTTTGAACTCAATGCTTTAGTACTGTTCTGTCTTTTACATAATTTATTACTATTATTTGAGTTCAAAATTTATATTATTCCCCAAAAAACGAAATGAACAAATAAGGAAATGCTAATATAAAATTATGAACTTAACCTTCCCACATCCACCTCAAAGATTAGCTATCCGGCATATGCAAATTTAGAACTCAAATAATATAAATTTCAGATTGCATTAAAAACTTTTAGGAACCATGTCACGTTTTAAATAATAAAGCAATTGTGATCATCAAAAGCGTCAAAAGCGTGATCATCAAAAGCATCAAAATAAATAATAGTTTCAAACATATAAGTCCAAATTCAAAGAATTTAGAGCTGTGTTTAGGTGAACGCCAAATACGTATAATCATTTACTGTTCTGTCTTTTACATAATTTTAATATTTCAAATATTTTATGTGAAAATAAAACTATAATCAAAATTAATTAAAAAATGTGAAAGTAAAATTAGATCGCGCAACGTGTGAATGCCCATTAGTTTATTTGAAAAATAAATTGGATGACCTAGACCTCCAATTTATCTTAAAAAATAAAAAATAATAAAAAAGAGGTGACTAGATGAGGAAAGAGTGACGAGAGGAGGAAGGAGGGGAAAAACAAATCTATTTCAGTCAGAGAGGAAAAGAGGCGTGAGCAAATCAATCGAGTTCGGGTGACTCCAGTTGGTTTAAACTTGTACCTTTGTATTTATGTGACACTTAGTTTAATTGGTTGAGCAAAAATTAGCTACTCGTTATTCTTGAGACATTCGAATTTAATTTAAAAAAAACTCAATTGTAAGTCGAATTAGCAGAATAGAGTTGTTTTAACGTTGTTCTTTACAACTAGATCAAGAGCTAGTTTTCGATAATAGAGTTGTTAGAACTCAAATTGAGCCAATTCAATTGATCGAGTTGTCGAAACAGCTTCTCTTCACCTTGCCATCCAGATAGATCTATAATTATGATCTCTTATCAGCTGGTAGGCAAACCTACACAAGTATACACACAATTACACAGTACACACAGCTGCTTGAACTATTGTTAACAATATAATAATAATAAAGTATAATAATGCATGGACAGTAGTGTTAGATTGTTTCTTAATTGCCAAAATGACTAACGTCTGTGCCAAAATGATATGTTTCAGGACTGAAACGGACAATCTCAGATAGAACTGGAAGGTCCGTCTCAGGACTGGACGACCTCGCTGGACTCATGATAAGCGACGCATGTTCACGTCTAGGTGTGTCAAACGTGCGAAACGAAAGTGGAACTGGTATGTTCGTTTCTGTTTCGTTCCAGCAAAAGTAAATAAAATTTATTTCGTTTCTGTTTCGTTTCGTTAGCTGTTCCATTCAGCATTTTCTATTGATTTCATTCCATTTTCATTGATTTCAGCCAATTTTTGATAAACGGAACACTAACGTTTACCGACGTCTATTCCGTTTTTAGAAACAAAACTAAAAATCCTTCCATTAGCTGGAACGTCCCTCAAAGTGGGCCCAGGGGTTACTGTGTAGGTTTTCATTGGCCTTATTTGGATGATTGAGAATAACGAAGAATTCTTTCGTTTAGAAAGAAGAAATGTTGTTTGAATGGTGAATTGAGAAAAATAATAGAAGAGATTAATTAAAATTAGAGATAGTCTTCTTTCAAAAAGAAATGAAAAAAGTATTATTTCGGAAAGAAAAAAAAAAGTTATTTTGATATATTTTTCTTCGTGGAATGACCCTCTTTCGAGAATAGTTCTTATTCTCTTATCCATCTAAAAAATTAGATTTGTCTGACACAACAGAAAAATTATTTGTTTTCCAACATCTACTGAATTAGAAAATGACGTGCATAAATATGTCACATCGAATACTTATATCCTTATCTGGACAGCACAGGGACACGAAATGTCTATAGGTCCGAAAGTGTATAATAAATGTGAGTATTAAATTTTTATAACGCTACGAGAGCATATCCATTTAGGTAACGTGGATCCACTTTAGCGACTAGTTTCAGCTTCGAAGGATAACATTAATACATGCATATGTCCAACCATAATTAAAGTAATTATCTTATGAGCCAATGCTTTTCTGTAAGTATAAATCATTTATAGTAACAAAATATAGAATTTACAGTACTTTATTAATTCTCCAAATAGATAAATTTATTAATTACTATATCGAATTACCACTATCTCATCCCACTACGGAAAAAGGAACTTCCGTAACAGTACTTATGTACTAGTTTTCAAAAAAACTGTAACAGAATAATGAGAAATAGCGTGGAAAAATAGACGTCATTCATTTGTAACAGTTTTTATAAAAAAACCGTAAAAAATTTTCGTCACAAATAAAAAAAAAACGGTTTAATCTTCTGTAATGGTTTTTATATAACCCGTTACCGACAATATATATATGATTTATATAAGAGTATAAAACTTTAAGATTTAGAATCAAAATATTAAGATTTAAGCGGATTTATGTTTTAGGATATTATATTAATTAGCTAATAAAATTATTTGACTTGTTTATAATCAAATTAATGCAGATAATCAACCCGGTTGGACAATCATATATAAAAAAATACATTGATGCAATCGTCACATAAGTAATGGAGTTCATGCATGAAGTATTATTTTAGGATAATTTCAAATTACTTGTTAACTCTATGTATTAACTACAACTAAATAACTTCATGTTACTTGTTAATTTTGAATTGCTATATATGACTTGTTTGATATATATGTTACTTGATATATTTGTGCATATATGGTGTGTGTGTTATATTTTGATATGTTTAATGTGTGTGTGTATATATATGCATGCTATATGTGTTGTGTGTTATCTGTTTGAGATTGGTACCAATTGGTACGGCTAGCAAATTGGGCTAGCCAATGAAACATGCGAAACCACAAAAAAGAACTTTTGTAACGGTTATTACATAATAATCGTTATAGATAAATAAAAATTAAATTTTTTTATAAAGGTATCTGTAATGGTTATTATGTAATAACTGTTAAAAAAGTTTTTTTTTATAATTTTGTCTATTTCATTGGCTAGTCCAATTTGTTAGCATTACCAATTGATACTAATCAGGAATATATATATATATTTATTCGATTTAGTCTTGCTTTCCGGAAAGTTTCATCAAAGTCCAATATGTTTCTATGCTCAAATTAATAGTACAAAATATTAACTAGACAATTTTTCGGCACACTTGAAAGGATTTTGCGTCCTCATTGTTTAACCCTTTCACCCAAGTTATTTGAGCCTGGCTAGTATAATCTGTCTTAATGGGTGCGTTTGGATAGGTGTGGAAAAAAGGGAAGAAGGGAAGAAGTGAGAAGAAGTATTGGGAAGTGTGTAACTTTGTGAAGAGTTTGGATTGTTTATAATTTTTTTTCTTTTTTCTTCCTTCTTCCCCATTCTTCTTCTCTCATCCAAACGCCCCCAATAATGGGCCAGATATAGAAAAAAATATTTATATTTCTTGAAACCGTGGAGACAAAAAACTTAAGCTAATGCCTGCGCGCGATTGTAATATCGAAAGAATAAAAAATAATAATAATAATAATTCAAATGGTAATCCAATTTGAAACGTGAATGTGTTTGAGTGAAATTAGGAACGTTCTTGCTGAAGCCTCCGTTTGGATGCGTTGAGAAGTAGGAAGAAGGAAGAAGAGAAAAAATAAATTATAAACAATTCAAATTTTTCACAAAGTTACACACTTCCCAATACTTTTTCTCACACCTATCCAAACGGAGCCGAAGACAATTAAATGTGATAGTTTAACAACAGTGCCAAGTGCCAAAAATGCATTATTAAGAACAAAATAGATTTCAGTCTATCTCGATCGGCTTTCTTTTCTTTTGGATAAGTTGTCATAATTGAGTTTTGTGTCTAATTAAGAAGCTTTACACATATTATATATATATATAGGAAGCATAGATTTGGCACCTTTTGGAAACAACGTGCGATATTTGCTTACTCATCAATAAACAACAGCTAGGTTATAGAGAACTCTCGACTTGTGAACTTGTCCAATAAATGGGGGTGTTTGGATTGTTGGAAGAAAGAAGAAGAAGAAGGAAGAAGAAGAAAAAAAATTATAAACAATCCAAACTTTTCACAAAATTACACACTTCCCAATACTTCTTCCCACTTCTTCCCTTCTTCCCTTCTTCCCACACCCATCCAAACGCACCCAATGAAAGGTACGTACAAGCCTCGTAGATCTTGTACATCACATGTCCCTCCAATTGAAGTGTTTGTGTGAACTTGTATTCTTGTCCAATTTCTTTCTTTGACTAATAAATTGGCACGTCAGAAATGAATATATATCTATCTGTCGTGTTCTTATTTCAATCTAACAATTTGTCGTTTTCGAAGAGCATAATCTCACACATTAATTGCCAAACGTTTTCGTTTCTGACGGTTTGAGCTGGTAGTAGCAGTAGAAATGTACAATGACAGATTATGATTAGGGGTGCAAGAAAAGTCCGTGGTTCGTAGCTCGCTCGCGTTTCGACTCGAAAAAATCTCGCTAACAGTTCGTTCGTTAATAGCTCAAGCCGTTAACGAGACGAGCTAGTTAGCTCGCGAGTTAAAATTGACGAGTTCGAACCATACCTAGCTCGTTCGTTATTGACTCGGAATGTTAACGAATAATATGGTCCGTTGATTAAAAGCGCAAAAATCACAGCCATCCCTTACTTTCTCTTTCAGTCTCTCTCTTTTAGCGTTCTTTCCCAACTCCAAGTACCAAACCCCACCCCAATTTCCAATTTCTGAACCCTGCTTCTTCTCACCAAGTTTCCAACACTCACACCTCACTGGCCAGCCGACCGCCGACAGCCGACAGCCACACCGCCTCTTTTATCTCTCATCCCCACTCTCCAATCTCTCCCCCACTCTCTAATCTTGTCTCTTCCTCGTCCATCTCTGCCACAGCTTTCTAGTCTCTAGAATTCAACTCTGTCGACCTCTCTCTCTTGATAACCTTTGCTTCTTTCTCTACTACTCTCACAATCTAAGATTGGTCTGCACAAGCTAGCTTGAGCTCGCCTGAGCCAGCTCGTTTCTTAACGAGACGAGATCGACATGGGCACATGAGCTCGTGACCCTATCACGAGACGAGCCAGCTCGCTCGCTATCTTGCCGAGATGAGCTCGAGATGGGGCTAACTCGCTCGTGGCTCGGCTCGTGAACAATCCTAATTATGATGTGCCTGTAGTAGACTTATCGTTTCGCTGGGAGAAAAAAGAGAGATGCAAAACCGTTCAATTTATTTTTAATTTTGAAATCTTATTTAAAAATATAAAATGTTTTTTTTCCAATCACTACAAGAGACATGGTCTATTGTTAGATTTGCTAAATTTTCTAAATAGACTTTTTTTAATTAGTATTGGACCTTGTTTTATTGTTAGATTTAATTGATGCACTAAAGTCTAGCAATCTTTTAGTAATAATTAATTTTCTATTAATAGGTACTTAAAAATCTAGCAATTTATTTTTGATAGACTTTTGAATCTTGCAATGTTTTAATGTAGCAATTTTTTGCTAAACCATAAATTAATGTAGCAAAAAATTGTTACATTAAACATTGCAAGATTCAAAACTCTATAAAAAAATAAATTGCTAGATTTTTAAGTATCTATTAATAGAAAATTAAGTCTTGCTAAAAAATTACTAGACTTTAGTGCATCAATTAAATCTAGCAATAGAACAAGGTCTAACACTACTAACAAAAAAAAATCTATCTAAAAAATTTAACAAATCTAGCAATAGATCATCTCTTGTAGTGAATTATGTTATTGTTTGTGAAGCTCTTAAGTGTTGAATATTGATAATCATCTGATGATTTTTTTTTTTTTTACAAACTTACTGTTAGCGTAAGCATTGCCAAAACTAAGAAACATATTAATTTACCCGTCAGAGTCATTGCTCCGGACGTAAAACGATATGTATAAGAGTCAAATGATCATTTTTTAATTAGGTGAAATATATTTTTTTGTCTTTTTTCATCTGATTTTCAATCATCAAATTTCAATTACAAATTATAACTTTTGAACTCTAATCTAAATAAATCAAATTCTTAATTATGCACAACCAAAAATTAAATATTAAATGAAGATTTGAAATCTTAGCGTGGCTCCAAAGTAGTAAATTTTTGTGTTGTTAGTGTCGTAAAAAAAAATCCTCACCACTTGCAACCCCATTAAATGGGTATAGCTATTTGTCAGTATTTGGTACATATTGTTTCCCGTGTACTGGTGGATCGATCTACAGACTAAATATCATAAATGGGGGAAATTAATGTCTTTCATATTTTATTTTCTCGAAATACATATGCATATATAGAGAGAGAGAGTTTAGTTATAGTGAGATGCATCACTGATGAGTGGATTTTATATGCATATTCAGGTACCATTTTGTCTCCAAACTAAACCAATTGCCTTGAGTTTACATAGTTTACATAGTTTAGATGAGTTTAGGTTAGTTTAATTAGAGTTTTGTGTCAAGAATGAGTTACTGCCATAGTTTCTAATTTTATTGCAGATTCTGGACAAGAAATGACTTGGATGAGTCCATAAAGTTGAAGAGCTCGTTCTAAGCTTTCCAACGGATCTTGAATCACCTCAAACGGAGTTCGGATGAAGGAGATATGCCCAAAATACTGATAGGACGCAGTGCTGACATTTTCCTGCGACCCGCTGAAAGTCCCAGCGGCCCGCAGGCCTGGAACTGCCAGATTTAGCAGAATCGCCCAATTTAGCAATTCTATATTTGGATGGCGGTTTCTACCGACTCCAGGTGCATCCAGAGCACGTCTTCAGTTATTTTCAGCGTTTCTAGACGTTCCCAAGGCCTATTAAAGACCTGTTTGAGGGGGAACAAAGAGAGAACAAGGAGGAGACCAAATCCAAGGTTCAATTTAGGTTAGACATTGAGTTATTTGAGAGTTGAGTCTCAAGTCCAGATCGAGGCAACGCCAAGCAGGTCATTTGCGACAGCAAGAGACGTGTTTGATAGGAGATTTCGACACACGCAAGAGCAATTGGTTGTAATCTTTCCTTATTCTCATTTTCTCTTGTGTTTGTATGATGTCTTTTAGTTGTTGATTGTTTGTTCTAGGGCTATGGTTGTAAACTCGAATTCTTAGTTGTTGATTGCATGTTTATTTAGTTTATTTGATATCTTTGTGTTTTATACCTTGCTTGAATTGCTTGAATTGATTATGCCATGATTATCTAAGTAGATTTGTTTACACCCGTTAAGTAGAGCTCGCTTAATTGCTAGGTGGTTAAGTCCAAATAAACTTAGATTATTAGGCATGATTATGATTAACATGAAGGTTGTAAACTGAAAGGTTAAACCAGGACTAGTTAACGAGAGTTAAGTCCTTTCCAAGAGTGAAAACTCAAGGATTTCATAGGTTAGAAAGGTATAAACTTGTAGAAACTAGACCAAGAAACGATAGTTGAAATCTAGATTCTATACGAGGGAAATTGGGTTAATTAATTGATAACCAGACCTAAAACGAGAGTTTGATCTAGGAACCTTAATTAAGCCATTATCCCTACACAATTATCAACTGAATTAGGTCAATTTGCATTCACATCGCTAATCCTAGCGGGCCGCTGAGTGAATCAGCGAGGTTGTCTATGCCCGCCAAGTAGCCAGCGACCAGTCTAATAGATTAGCGACCTAAGTTCTTTTAGCGGGCCGCTACGAGAGTCAGCGGGCCGCTGGAACTGGGACTAAGAAGAAGTGTTAGCAACCAGAAACCCTAGAATTTCGTGACTTGTTGAATACCTCTCATTAATTCTTGTTTTGACCTTGAACTAGACTTAGGATTTAGGCTCACCTGCAACCCTTAATTCACATAAGAGTTGAACCGTCTAGCTAGTTTAGTAAAGTAAAAGACTAATATTCCAACACCGTCCCTGTGGATTCGACCCTCAAGCTGTTCTACAAACGATTAGATCGGTAGACACGAGGTTTTTATTTTGAGACTTGGTTCCCCTTCGATCAAAATTGGCGCCGTTGCCGGGGACGGTTTGCTCGAATATTGGTATTTTGCTTTAGTATTTTAGCATAGACACTCTTGTATCCTTGTATCTTACTTATTTTGTCTTATCTTATAAAAAAAAAACCAAAAAATTTCTACCACCATGTTTCCTTCTTTTCAGGTACGTGAGCAAGAGGCGGAGGATAATTGGAAGAAAATCAACCACATGAATAGGCAATTTGGACTCAATGCGAACATGAGTGAATTTGAGCGTGCTTTTCACACCGTGCAAAATACGATCAATATTGCATGTGGAGACAACCAGAACTTCAGCAACCTCATCGAATTTGACGAACCTTTTGACTGTCAAACAGATCGTTCGAGATTCGTATGGAGGGAACCTGAAGCACAAAACATGATTGCCAGTTTTAGCGACCCGCTGGGAGATCCTGCGACCCGCTGGAACCTCAACAGACAGACATGCGATTCTGGTTTGAATGATTTTCCTTCTTTTGCTTTGAACAATGATGGTTTAGTGTCTCAACCATACCATAGGTCTACTTTTTTTCCTAGTTTTGATAATTTCCGACCATCTACGCAAATGTCAAGTGTTGAATCAAGGTTTGAAGAGTTTAAAATGAACCAAATCGAATTTAATGAGAAACTTTTGAAAGAAATGAAATCCATATCATCTTCTCTCAATACTCTCATTACCCATCATCAAAGGATGTTAGAGACTGAAAATTCTTCATATAGACCACACAATGAACAAAAAAATGAATTGGCTTTGCATAGTGATTGTGAATTTGAAAACTCTAGTTCCAAGAAGACCCAAATTTGGTTAGATACCAGCAAAACTGAAAGCAAACAGGTTGAGAATAGGGAGGTACAAGAGAAATTTGATGAACCAAAGTACATACCACCTCCTCCCTATATCCCTCCAATTCCACAAAGATTGTTTAGGGTTGAAATTGTCAAATCTAATGAGTTGGAATTGAAGCATCCTCCAATTGAGAACATGAATGATGAACTTGAAGAGAAGAAAGATGGTGACACTACTCTCAAAGTCGAGGCATCCGACAACACGAATGAGAAGTTCAACCAAATTGACTTGATCACTCTTAGAAGATGTTTGAAGAAACTTGATGTGATGGAAGACAACAAACCACAAATCAAGTATCACATCATAATCGAGCCAAGGAAGATGACATCCAAAGAAGAACACTCCAAACATATTTCAAAGGACCCGCTCAATCACTTTTGGGAGAACTATGATGCGTGGAGAGGGAGAAAAGTGAAGATAAGATGAGTAAATGCAAGGTGGTCAAGCTAGTGACCCAAAACAAGCGCTTCTTGGGAGGCAACCCAAGACTCAAAATTTAATTTTCTCTCATTTAGATTAATTTAGGTTAAGTTGTTTTAGTTAGTTATAACTTATCAATTGTTGTTGTTGGTTTTAGGTTTGAAGAAAGGTAACAAATCAGCTTTTGGAAGCACCATGACACGAATTGTATGCAAGAGCTCAAACTTGGGGGATACACCTGTTGAACCATAAAAAAAGGGTGGTGAAAAAAAAAAAAAAAAAAAAAGAGAATAAATAAAAATGAGGGAAGTAACTAATTTCTCATAAAAAAAAAAGAGAGGGAGAACTGCATGGTGTACACAGAATCAGTGGCATGTAAATTCAGCTCATCAGCATGAGGCGTATAAGAGAGAGTTGAGAAATTAATCAAAACAATGAAACAAAGGTGAATAAACGAGGCATATCAGAAGAACAAATAAAGTTTCAGCGAATCACTGCACATCTCCAGTGTTGGTGAAACGGAGAAGATGAAGGATTTTTCAAAATTCCCTCCGCACAGTGAACAACTCAGATGCGCTGGGATCACATACGCCACAGCAGATGAAGTAGAAGGGTAATGCACGGCTCACAAGGAACGGGTGCAGAGAAAACGACGCAACAAATGGTGTTAGAGACGCGCTTCAGCTCAAGTTTGAGCGCTTGTGCACTAAAGATGGGTGCAAGTGTTCCTCATGAACCATGAGCAGCAAATCTAATAGTATTACATGGTGTATGGGATACCAAGAGCACACAGAGGAAAGAAGAGAATGTGTCGCTGAGGGTGTGAATTTAGTCAACAAATTGACCATCTCTTGAAACAAAGGACAAACACGCTCAGACCATGAAGACCGAGTAGATGGAAGGATCACCAAACCCCACTGTCAGAACCTCGATTCACCATGAACTAAGAGCAGCCAAGACGTGAAAGAAAGAAGAGGAGAATTCCCAACTGAAAATCGTTGGAGCTGGTTTGTTACAGAACCGCCGGGCTCCAGAAGATGCCCAACCAATCAGAGAAGAGAAGAACGCCTATAAATAGAGGCATCGGAGGAGAGAAAATGGATCTTTTTTTTCAGACTTGGTTAGAACTTCTCCAATTTCACTTCGCTTCTAAGCTTTCTTCTTCCACAAAAACACACACAGATAGGATAGTATAGGTAGCCATTTTTACAAGCACTTGGTGTGCATAGTCGGATAGGATAGGATAGGATAATTCGCAAGTTTAACTAGAAGAAAGAAGTTGTATCGAAGCAAGGTAGGTAAGAAACGAGGTAAACCATGGCTGTCTTGTGTACAATTGTTTGTTTTCTTGAAATGAATTGATGGATTCCGCCTAGATTGAGGCTTGCTTTCTGTTTCTGAAAGTGTGAATTGATCGATTTCGCTGAGATGATGACTTCTTGCTCTTCTTGATAAAAAACCTTGAGATCTGAGATCCTATACCATGGGATCCATGGTATTAGGTGATCAATCAAGAGGAATTAAGGATAATCTTGGTTTCAATAACGAGGTTTCAGTAGTTAAAAAGCTTGTTCTTCTTTTCTGGTCTTTTCTTGGAAATTTTCTACCTTCTCTTAATCCCGTCTCATCTTGATGAAACTTAGGAATGTGAGATCCTGTGCCATGGGTTCCATGACATTAGGTGATCGCTTAGTAAAAGAAAACAGGAAAAGTTCAATGACCGTTTCAGAAATGTAATTCCCGAGTCTTGATTGCAAACTTTTACTCCTCTTGACTTCTTTTCTTGATTGCTTTCTCTTTCCCTAATCTCTGGTCTAACCTTTTGCCTACCTCCATCAAAATCTACGCTAAGGGTTCCTTAGTCATAGATTGGAGAAGGTAATCTAGCATGAGGATTCCTCATGACTAGGTATTGCTACTGGTCTCGGCTGAGGGTTCCTCAGTACCAGACCTTGGTTCTCCAATTTGATGCTTGTTTGAGCTCAAGTTAGAGGATCTCTAAGCAATTATCACAAATCCAAGTCGAAATGCTGCCAAAATTTAGTTTGGTGCTATTTCTCTCAATTTCTGGATTAGTATGCATAAATGTGACTCTTGAGAAGTGTTCTGACATGACCTGGTTATTTCTGAATTGTAATTTGGTAAAATAGCTTAATCAAGTTGCCAAATGTGGAACACTTGAATGTTTCTAGACTTTAGTAAAGATACTCCTTGCATCTAAGTTCTGACTTTCCTTTCAGTTGTAATCCCAGCAGAAATCATAGTTATGTGTGATCTTGTGGTCAAGTATGTTCCTTTTTATTTGTGAAATTTAATTTCTGAAACTATGAAACACCAGCAATCCCTATTGTTCAGTTGCTGAGGAATTAGCAAGTGTTACAAATTCTGTGATGTCTTTTAGTAAATTTTGATTTCATGAACGATAGTGAAGTACAGTTTCTCTTTGGATATACCCTGACTGCTTAATTGTTCTCCAGTTTGATGCTTACTCAATGTTTCATTCTTGTTATCTTGATTGATCATCAATATACAAATGGTATAAGCAAGCCCCAAAATGAACAATATACCACAACCAACTTAATGCTGTACATAACCTTGGTACCAAGAACATGTTGTACCAGTGAACGCTATATATGGCTTAGGGCCCTCAAAACCTGATCACATGTGTAAGATCCAGTGAATGATATGTTGTCTAAGTTTGCTACAGGTCTGTTCTCATGAAGGAATAGGTCAATTACCGAGTCTCATCAACAATTAAGGCATACACATATGATAAATAGGACTAAAAGAAATTAATGTGGTACATTTGTGAAAACCAAACCGGAACAATCTCTAATCACCTCTTCATATCAGTTCCTTAATTACTGTACCCTGCGATACCAATCCGTGGCATCTCCACTAAATTAGGTAGACGCAACCTAAATTAAGTGTACCCTCGTACTCCCCTCTCCTTCTTGATTCTAACGTGCCCAAGCGAGACGACTGGGAGGACTTTGATCCTCGGCAAATGGAATAGTAAAAACACAGGGACTTAATTGAATTTTAACGAGAGAAACCTTCGATCCTCCAACCCAATGAAGGAGACACAGCAGGAATGGAAATCATTACAGCATCCTTCACTTTGTCACGATTCTAAGGAACTCAAGCTCGTGAGCAGTGGTGGTCGGGAACGTTAGAGGGTTTATACCCGCTATCTGTCGAACCCGTTAACGACGAAACCAACTCGTCTTCTTTGTTCGAGTGTCAGCGCCATGGAGTCCTTGATCGTTTGCGGCAAGGCGATAGCAAAACCCATGTGTTCAACTCCTGTTAGCAGATAAGGTGCAGGGTGAAATAAAATGAAGAACGTCGGCCCAGAGTCATCAAAGCCCATTTTCAGAAGTCTAATTCTCTACGCCACCTCAGCTTAGTCTGATAATGTGGACCAATAGGAAAACTACAAATGAATAGAAACTTATAAAACTCGATAAAAATAGCAGGAAGTTCAGGAAAACATAAATAAAATATCCATAAAATCCTAAAAAACAAAATAAACTTGTTTCACTGATACTTTGATGTGAAAATATGTCAAAGTAGCGGCCTTTTGTATTTTTGAAGTATTTTCACTTTAAAAATGAAATTCATAAATATTAGAAAACTAATAAACCTATTTATGAAATTCTGAAACTAAGACTAAATACTTTTGAAATAAAAATCCTAAATATAATATCCTCGAAATTAAATATTTTTAAATAAGAATATTATAGATCAATTGTACCTTTTAAATGAAATTTATAAAAAAAATCAAAAGTTAAGTACTTCCAATATCCAAGCAATTTTAAGAAAGGTATTTTCAAAATATCAAAAGTACTTCACAAATTATCCTAAAAATCCAAAAAGGAATTTCTAAAAATCAAAGGTGCAAAAGGCCAAAGTGAATAATATCACCAATGTCCCAAGCGAAAATATCAAAATTAAAAGTCTAAACGCAAAACCCAAAGCCAAGAACCAAGACCTCTCCGTTTGGGGAAAAGTCCCTCCTTAGGGTTGAGATCAACCTTATATGACTTAGAAATTAAATTCTTACGGGCCCCCTCGTCCAAAGAATTATAATTTGTTCTCACAAGTGCCGCCAAATGGCCCGAGAACCAACTCTCACAAGTGACGCCAAATGTCCCGAGGGTTGTAAAAGAACCAACTTTCACAAGTGGCGCCAAATGCCCCGAAGGTTGTAAAATTTCCTTTTGTTCTCACAAGTGCCGCCAAATGGCCCGAGAACCAACTCTCACAAGTGACGCCAAATGTCCCGAGGGTTGTAAAAGAACCAACTTTCACAAGTGGCGCCAAATGCCCCGAAGGTTGTAAAATTTCCTTTTGTTCTCACAAGTGCCGCCAAATGGCCCGAGAACCAACTCTCACAAGTGACGCCAAATGTCCCGAGGGTTGTAAAAGAACCAACTTTCACAAGTGGCGCCAAATGCCCCGAAGGTTGTAAAATTTCCTTTTGTTCTCACAAGTGCCGCCAAATGGCCCGAGAACCAACTCTCACAAGTGACGCCAAATGTCCCGAGGGTTGTAAAAGAACCAACTTTCACAAGTGGCGCCAAATGCCCCGAAGGTTGTAAAATTTCCTTTTGTTCTCACAAGTGCCGCCAAATGGCCCGAGAACCAACTCTCACAAGTGACGCCAAATGTCCCGAGGGTTGTAAAAGAACCAACTTTCACAAGTGGCGCCAAATGCCCCGAAGGTTGTAAAAAAAAATCTCCTTTTGTTCTCACAAATGCCGCCAAATGGCTCGAGAACCAACTCTCACAAGTGACGCCAAATGTCCCGAGGGTTGTAAAAGAACCAACTTTCACAAGTGGCGCCAAATGCCCCGAAGGTTGTAAAATTTCCTTTTGTTCTCACAAGTGCCGCCAAATGGCCCGAGAACCAACTCTCACAAGTGACGCCAAATGTCCCGAGGGTTGTAAAAGAACCAACTTTCACAAGTGGCGCCAAATGCCCCGAAGGTTGTAAAAAAATCTCCTTTTGTTCTCACAAGTGCCGCCAAATGGCCCGAGAACCAACTCTCACATGTGACGCCAAATGTCCCGAGGGTTGTAAAAGAACCAACTTTCACAAGTGGCGCCAAATGCCCCGAAGGTTGTAAAATTTTCCTTTGTTCTCACAAGTGCCGCCAAATGGCCCGAGAACCAACTCTCACAAGTGACGCCAAATGTCCCGAGGGTTGTAAAAGAACCATCTTTCACAAGTGGCGCTAAATGCCCCGAAGGTTGTAAAACGATCCCAAGTGAAGATTCATTCCTTTTCAACGAAGACCTCTTCAAAACCTTAAAGTCTTTTAGTAGTCCGGCGATCCTTAATTGGGTCCCGTCAATTAGGTCTGGTACCATCAATTAAGGTCTCCTTAAAACAAATAATAACACTCCATAAATCCATTTTCTTAGCCCATTACATCAATACCCTTTACGTCCCTTAATCAGAGGTTCTCGTAGGCGACTACGAGGTAATTAACAATAGGGGCTTGCGCCTATTGGAAAGAAAGGACCCGCAAAATTAAGAAACTTCTTTAAGTAGCGACTCTTTATAGGGTTCTCTTGTGTCGAGAGATATCCGCTATAGAGATCGAACCTTAAGGGAGGTGAATCTAAGGCTATGTTCCCATTGTTCTTCGAGGAATTCTTTCGAGGAGAATAATGACGAAAAAGCCGCGACAGATTCTCTGGCACGCCCGGTGGGACCTCTTTCTCCTCTCATCTTTGGGACTTGAAGGGTGACGTAAGGGCTAAGGAAATTTTAATAAGCAATCCTAACGGTAACATTAAGTTTTGTGTCATTGCAGGTTGAAATGGCATTTACCAGCATTGACGCTTTCAAGCCGACAGGAGTTCTCAGGATCGGAGGAGTGCCGATCTGCTACAATGATGAATTCACACTTGGAGGCCTGCCCTTCGGGCACTCCTATGTGCCCGTCGTCCAAGCTAGTGATGGAAGCTTCAAATTGGCAAGGGTGGTCGTAGAAGAGCCACTCGAAGAAGTGGTGGAGATTACCAAGGTCATTGAAGATCCAATGGAAATTGACTCTGTGAAGGAGGAAGAATGGATAACTGTCTCCCACAAGCGAGCTCGCTCAAGCCCGACTCATCCTCCTCAAAAGCACCAATCTCGCCGCCGCTCCCCTACTAAGAAGATGGTCGTGAAGAAGGTGTATGCGCCGATCTCTCAAAGCGCGAGGACAATGAAGAAGGTCCAACGGGCCTACAAAAATGAATTGGGAGTAAGGCCGAATTTGCCTGTGAGCAACCCGTTCTCAACACTCCGCCTCGTGAGGAAGAACTCGCCCATGGCCGTGCTCAAGACCATGGAGGAATTCCCTCCCAAGTACCAAATGCAGTTTAGAGGAAGAAGTCCTCAAAACCGGCAATCGGTGAAGGAGAGGCTAAACTTTCCACGAGCATCGGCCCATGAACGATTGGGACCAAAGGGTCATAAGAAAACATCCTCCTCCGTGCATCAAAGACTGGGGCAAAGGGTCGAACCAGTCAAGGAAAGATTGAGACCTAAAAAGGTTTGGGTGCCTAAAGGGAAAGCACAGCCCATGGAAGTGGATCAAGAGCCATGTAACAAGAAGAGGCATGTTGCACGGGAAGACGGCCAACTCGTGGTCCATGCTCGAGTCCATATGATTGAGGTAAGCGAAGAGCATGAGATGCATGCCTTCGTAAACATGGCCAGTGATGGGGAAGCCCCATTCACCAAGAGGGAGGGCAAGGATAAGCGAGATCGTGCTTCCTCAAGCCGTATCATAAACGATGAAGAGCCAATGGGGGACGAAGAAGAAGATGTAGATGGTAAAGATCGCTGGAATGAGGGTGAAAGGCCAAAATTAATGAGCATCATTGAAAGAAACGAAAAGAAAATGGCAGCTATGATGAACGAAAGGGAGAAAGAAAGAAAACTACTTAAGAAGATGTATAAACTTCTAGAAAAGAAAAAGTTGCTCGAAGACCTTGAAAAGGAAAGATCTTCTGGTGAAGAAGAAGATGAGTATAAAGAAAGAGTACTCAAAGAAAGAAGAAGCAGCAAAAGTAGATATGAGTGTTCTGATGAAGAAGAGGAAGGAGAGAGAAGAAAATTCCCAAAAGATAGAAAGAATGAGAGCAAATATGGATCTTCTGACGAAGAGCAAGAAAGGCCTAAGGGAAGACCTTCCAAAGAAAAGAAGAATAGGCACAAGTATGAATCGTCAGAAGAGGAAGAAGAAAGAGGATATCAAAAACGCCTCAAGGGAAGAAGGAATAGGGCGAAGTACGAGTCAAGTGAAGATGAGATGCCCGAAGCTAGACGCCGGACTGGGGCAAGAAGACCTGGCCCGACCAAGCAAGTTATTCAAGAGATGATTAATCTACAACTCCAAGCCACGGGAGCGGGACGATTTGCTAATCTACACAAGAGGTGCGGAAGACCGTACCCGAAAGAATACGAACAAATCCCGTATCCTCTTGGATATCAAGTGCCCAGGTTTAACTTGTTCGATGGAACGGGCAAAGACAGCATCACACCGAATCAGCATCTGATCCAGTTTCGCAACTCATGTGGCAACACTGCCCATGATGAAGCCTTGTTGCTCAAACAATTCTCCCAAAGTCTCACTGGGGCAGCATTTGAGTGGTATTCCTCGCTCGAAAACGACTCAATAGAAACATGGGAAGAAATGGAGGACCTTTTCAAGGCCAAATTCGCCATGGTTAATCAAAGACTCGCGGTGGCCGATGTTGTAAGTGAAAAACCAAGAGTGGGTGAAGCTCCACTTGACTACATTAACCGGTGGAGGAACATGCATATAAGATGTTCTCACCAAATGCCCGAAAGGGAGGCAGTTGAATTCTTGATAAGAAATCTTGATGATTGGATAAAGCGGCCTCTCTCGGGAAGTGACATTTATACCTATGAGGACTTAGTCACGAGAGTTGCAAGAATTGTGCATATTGGTCCTCCCAAGGAAGTGCAAAACTATAAAAGTGAGTCGAGAAATAGAACGCAAGGGCTCATCAAAATAGCGGGAGCTAATGAAGCATCAACTAGCCAAGGTGGGCAAAGGAATTACCGCAACAACAATAGCAACAATAACAACAACAACAATGGCAATGGGAGTGGTCGCGTGTCCACGCTAGCCGAACGGTTGAATAGGCCATACTCTTTTAAGAAAGAGAAGACCGCGGCGTTATTGAAACAACTTTTAGAAGGAAAAGCCATAGAATTGCCGGAGTGTAAAAGGGCCGAGGAAATGCATAAGACCAATGATCCAACTTATTGTGCCTATCACCGGGTCTTAGGTCATCCAACGGGAGATTGCTATGTCTTTAAGAATATAGCAGAAAGAATGATTAAAGAAGGCGATCTGGTCTTGCCTGAGAGTTACAAGCAAACGCCCGCCCCACATGCTCAAGCTAACGTAGTAGCTCAGAAAGGCAACCCAAGGCGAAATGTAGAATGTAATGTCATCGTCATAGTGGACGAAGAAGAAGAAAGAGAATTGCGAAAAATAGAGATGGTGAAAGAAAAGAAAAATGAAAGCAATGGGAAGAAAAATGAAAGCAATGAAAAAAGAAATGAAAGTGAAAATAAGGAAGAAAAGGAAAAGAAAAGTGAAAAAGAGAAAGAAATGGTGTTAAAAATAGAAGAAGAGAAAGAAGAGAAAGAGGAAATGGTCACTTACTACTACGACGATGACACAGAAGATGAAAACGAGGCTCCTTACCAAGGCCTCTTAGCCAAGGGTATGTTTAAAGAAAGAGATTGCCATGTAAATCTGCGGTCGGGTACGAACATTCCCGAAAGACAAGCGCCTAAAGAAAAGGGCAAGGTTAGAATTCAAGAGGCTGAAGACGAGCTCGGGCCGAGTCACAAGGCAAAAGAGATAAGAGGAGAATACAACATTCTGGCTCACCTAAGGCGCACTCCCGCACTAATAAGCGTGTTTGAAGCGCTAATGATGTCAAAGGAGTTGCGAGAAACAATGATGGAGATGCTTAAAGAGCCCGAAAGGTTCCAAGCTTACGTGGCCGAGAAGCACATGACTGAGGCCCTCTATGTGGAACCTGAAAATCAGATAACTTTGACAAGCAAAGACCTCATGATGGGAACCTCCTATCACAACAAACCATTGTACATCACAGGCAAGACAAATGGGAGCCAACTAAGTCGAATGCTAGTCGATCCCGGGTCTTCCATTAATATCTTACCTCTCAACTCGCTGAATCAGTTGGCGTTAGGAGGAAGAAGGTTGTCTGATGAGAATGTGTTTATACATGGCTTTAACCAAAATTCCGAGCGAGCCTTAGGTGCAATCACATTGCCAATGAAGTTTGAAGAACTTGAAACGTGGGTAAAGTTCTACGTCATTGACGCAGATACATCTTATCGAGCCCTACTTGGACGACCATGGCTACATGAGAACGGGCTTGTGCCGTCAACTCTTCACCAATGTGTCAAATACTTACAAGATGGAGAACAAAAAGTGATCAAGGGAGATGCCCAACATTACGGCGTCCATGAGGTGGAGCTCGAAGAAATTGATCGATTTTATGCTCCAACGTCACAAAGAAGTACTTCTCCAACTTTAAGGACACGAGTGGCGTCTCGAGAAGAGAATGAAGAGAAGATAAAGCTCAGAGGAAAGGTGAAAACTATTTGCGCCGTAAAAACTCCTATTTATATAAAATCATCAGATGATGAAGAAGAGAAAGATGGTCGAAGGGGAAAGATACACATAAAAGATGAGTTGGGAGAGGAAAGGCAAGAACCAAAACGGGTGATTCATGTCTACGATACCGAATCAGACGAAGAGTTCTATGATCATAGAGAAGACTCAATGGCCATTGAGCAAGTACCCATGGGCTATTACAAAGAACTCACACCAAGGGAGGTTTATCAGATCAAAGAATTGGAAACCTTCTACATCCCACCTAAAGTAGAAGAAGTGAATGGAAGAAAGGTATTCCACAAAGGAATCCTATTCTATAAGGCTGAAAGCACGGATTCATCGGGTAATCCTCTTGGCTCAAATGACTGGGCGAAATGGCTAAAGGAGGAAGAAGAGGAATATGAGAAAATAGAAGTGATGGGGTACTACAACCAAGGGTTGATGAGCCTTTTCCAAAGAAATCGTTGCCTAGACCCAATTTCAAAACAAAGAGCTAAGACCTTCCATGATTTGTGGAACGGAAAATCCCGGCGAGTGATGGGAGTGGATGGAAAAGTGAAAAATACTAAAGGTTTAGGCTACCTACAACCCCAAAGAGAAGCGTTGGCTCTGGAATGTCATACTATAGAAGTTGAAATACGGGAATCAAGAAAAGGAAAAGCAAATGAGGAAAATAAGTCAGAGAAAGGAGAAATGTCCGCTGAAAAGGTAGGGATAAGTGACTCAGCTCTATTAGAAGAATTGGGGAGACGGTTACAACAATACAAACAAGAGGCGAGGTGTGAAGTGACTTTGTTATTGGCAGAAAACGGTAAATTACGCCGTGAATTGGAAGCGAAAAAGCTTGAAGAAGAGGTAAACGGGCAAATAGTAATTGGGCTTCAGTAAGAAATTAAGAATTATAAACAGGAGATAGGTACACTACAGGACGAATCTAAAGAAAATGGTCGCGTGATTGCGGACTTAAGAGAAAAATGTGTACATCTTAAACAAACGCAACAAGAAGATTGGCAAACCATAGCTGAGGTGTATCGAGTAACGATGGAAGAAGTGGAGACTCTCCGTCAGAAATTCAAGAAGAGTGAAAAGATGCTAGAACATTACCGAGGGGAGTACACGAAATTGCTACTAGAAGAGAATGCAAGAGAAAGGTTACGAAGGGACAAGGCGAGACGTCCCGAAGAGATGGACTATATGGGTGGAAAAATAGCGAGGTCCTTGGAAACCCAACAAGAGTTTGAAATGAAGAGTGAGAAAGGAAAGAAGGAGAATCCAAAAGGAGAAACAAGTCTATCAAAATCAATTTCGGAGCAATCACGAGAGAAAGAAAGGAAGGGGAAATCGAAAGAGCCCGTGAGTGAAAGCAAGGGTGAAATTATAAAGAAGAAGTCTAAAGAAGGTATACCTTTATCTGCGAGAAAGAGTCGACCATACTCATTCAGGAAAGATAGGATATGGGAAGTAGCCGATCTAGCCGTGAAATGTGGATTTCCCATCACAATGACCAAAGGCACTTGTGACATGATTGGATCTAAATACTGTGCATACCACTTGAATTGGGGGCATAATCTGGAGGAATGTTTCACCTTTAAAGACTGGGTGGAGGAGCGATATCAAGAGGGTGTACTGTCTTTACCCGAATATGTCCTTCAGACACCCGCACCTCACATATAAGAATACATGTGATCTATGCATCTATGCAGGAGTATCTTTGAATCACAGTGATTCGTTTTGAAAACCCATCCTCTTAGTCCACTTTACCAAAAAATAATAATAACCAAAACTTACCAAAATAAGGCCTAGCCCAATAAAATTCAAAACTCTATAAAAGCCCATGGCAATAAAAACCTATTAAATCCAAAATCATATACAAAATTATATACATAACCCAATAAAACTTTAGAATAAAGCCCAACGAAAACGTTAGGAGTCCATAAAACCCAAAACCTTAACTTAACCTTTCAATCAAAACCCAAAACCCAATAAAGGGGCAGGTTTTTGAAAAGGAACATGCCCCGTTAGGTTATATTTACCCTATATTATAATCCGCGGTCAACGATGGGATTCTCGGGTCCCGGAGAACGCGAAGCCGTGTCAAAGAAAGCCTTAGTGGTTTTTCAAGACACCTATGCCTAATGAAGATTAAGCCTTTGTGGCATCTGAAGGCATTAAGGCACCGCCCTATGAAGGTATCTGAGGGCTTCCCCCAATCACTCCCACCGTGTCCCTCGCTGGACATGGTTTGGAAAATGGTTTTTGAAAAGAAATCTATTTCCCCGCATGTTAGAATTTACCCTAATCACAATCCGCGGTCAACGATGGGATTTTCGGATCCCGGAGAACGCGAAGCCGTGTCAAGGAAAGCCTTAGTGGTTTTCCAAGACACCTATGCCTAATGAAGATTAAGCCTTTGTGGCGTCTGAAGGCATTAAGGCACCGCCCTATGAAGGTATCTGAGGGCTCCCCCCACCCACCTCCACTGTGTCCTTATCTCATGATACGATGTTTGTAAAGGAAAGAAAATACAAAGAAGCAAAAAGGCAGATAAAGGAGAGGCCATTCATTAGTGATAAAAGGAGCGCAGAAGGTTACAAGCACAAGCCAACGCAAGCTAAAACAACACCGAAAAGAAAATAATCCCTAATACAAACTAAAGGGGTGCAAAATAAAGGGAAAAGTAAAAGTGCCCTAAAGATAGCACTGGGGCAGCATTGAGACGGCACTGGGGCAGCGCTGGGGCAGAACTATTCAAGATGGCCGTTTACTCTGGGGCAGCCGCAGCTCCTCCATCAACCGCAGCGTCACCACCCAAATTGTTCAGAGTGTCCGAAATAACCTGAAGCAGTCCTTCCAACGCCTCTAAGCGGGCATTCAATTCCCCAAAGCGCTGGTCAATAAAAGCCCGGATTGAGACAGGGGCAGGATCACCAAGAGCCATCATAGCTGAATTATCATCCGGTGGAGAATCAACATCCATAGGGCCATATTGGTTGGGAGCCGCATTAGGGAGCAAGATGTAATCATTCACAGGCTGGTTGGGATCAGGAACCAGCATATCCATTGAAGACTCAACCCATCCAACAAGGGGCAAGGAAAGGAGGAGGTTGGAAGGATGCGCCACATCAGCATCAGAGACACGATTGCCCCACAACATGTCAGGCACACGGATGCGAGCCCTAAGCATGAGAGCTTCAATGAGATGACCGTAGGGGAGCGGCTCCCGATCAGAAATCGACACTTGGTGCATATGGAAAAGAATCATGTGAGCCAAATTGATAGGCCATTGCTTCTGAATAAGGTTGCGAAGGTAGAAGAGGCTGCCAGGTTTGGCGAGGTGTGTCATTACTCCTTGAGGAAAGATAATATCATTAACCACCAAGAAAAGAAGCCTGAAAATCATGAAAGAATAAGAAAAGAGAAGAGAAGCAATCAAAAGGAAGCAAAAGGAAAAAGAGGAAAATACCTATGGAGAGCAGGCAGATGGAAAGTAGACACCCTCTCGACATCAGGAGCCGCCACCCTGAACCATTGGCGACATTCCTGATAACTGCCAAAACCTTGAGGCCATCTCTGGAAGGCATAAATGGTACAGCCGTTGACGGTGTTGGCAGCCTGCAAGTAATTGGCCAAATCCCCAACGGTAATATGAAAGAAACGGCCAAACAAATAGGAAGAGGCCGAAGGAGACCCAAAATGGTTAAAGGAAACCCTGAGATTGGCGTAGAAGAGGCGAGTAATTCTGGGGTGATACGGCTGATCACAATCTACCAAGCCAGCCAAGCTCCATGAGTCAAGCCAACCCCTGATGAGATTCACTTGCTCCACAGGGATCCTCCGCATAGGACGAAAGAAGTAACAATCAGCCACGGACCTCTCTGCATTACCCATGTCATTATAATAAGAAAGGAATGCGGTCTCATCTCGAAAGAGATAGCGGTTGTCAGGAGTAAGGGACCAGTCTGGAAAGGTGGGATCCAGACGCAAAGTAGAGGGACCAGAAGCCTCCCTGGCACGCTTGGATGAAGGAAGAGAAGACATGGTGCCAATAAATTGGGGAATTTGTGTAGAAAGAAGAAAAAAAAAACTGCGGGAAGCTTGAATGAAGGAAAAGAAGAAGTAAAAGTACGCTTATATAGGCATGGTAGAGGAAAGGTTTTAACTTGGAGTTAATGGCAGACGTGTGAACATGTGAACGTGTGAAAGCCAAGGCCGTAGTGGCAAGAGGGGGAATAAACCATTCAAATTAATGCTCGAAGAAAACGGTATGAAGTCAAGGAGGCGCAGGAGAAGTGGAAGCGTTCGAGGCTGATTTTAGAAGAAGAAAAATAACCAACAAATTGGATCGTGGCCCATGTAGGTTCGAACCCAAGGAAATATAGGGACGGGCCAAAATACCCCAACCTAAATTGGGAATTGAACTTGCGTGAGTTTTAGACTCTTTAAAAAAAAAAGAAGAAAAAGAAGAGGAAGAAGGCGAGTATGGGCCAAATTCCCATACCTCGTAAGAAAAATGGCGGTAAGAGTAAGAGTACTTGAGCCCCATAAGTCAGAGAAAGGAAGCCTTGAGCGCAGAAGCCCAATCAGGCGCAAGAATGACGGAGTACTTACTACATTTTAAAAGAAGTTAGAGAAAAAAAAAAAAACTTGAACGCAAGAACTCGATCAGGTTGTTTAGAAGGGTAAAATTACTTGTTGTGTCACAAGTAAGCACGCAAGGAAGCCCCGAGCGCAAGAACTCAGTCAGGCACAAGGACAAGTCAAATGCCACTAAGCAAAAGCACAAGATTACAAACAAGACGAACAAGTCAAAACACCTAACAAAAGAGATACGAGGCCTACATAAAATCCAAATGCTAAATGTTAGGCCCAAAGAGAAGTCAAGACCCAGAAAGAAAGATACAAGGCTAGCATCAAATCCCCCAAAGCTTAGCCCAAAACCCCAACCAGAACAATACTCAGTGGCCCTCCACAAGGCCCTCCATGAGATCAGCCTCCCTCCTATGCATATATGACCTGCCCTTCGCCTCGTCAAGGATGCGAATGATGCGCTTGTAACGGGAATGGACAGTCTCCATCCGTCTCTCCTCCTCATCACGGAAGTGAGCAAAGTACCTGAAAGCCTCAGCACAGCGGCTCCACGCATCAGTGTAATAGCCTGACCAGAGAACTAGCTGGGAGTGGAGCTCCGCAATCTCAGAATGAAAGAATACCACATCTGACTCCCAACGCCCAACGTCAGTGTGACGAGTAGAGGAAGAGGGTGCTGCTCGACGAGCGGCCACCCACTCAGTGATCGAAGAGATAGACCGCTGGCAGAGAGAATGATACCTAGCATGGAAGGAGGTAAGAGTCTCAAAGGTGCTACTCAGCGACTGGAGGCATAAGGTGAGATGGCTGCCCCTGCGGACATACTCCTGCTCTAAATGTCCCAACTTGAGCGTCTCCACAATCCCGTGACACTCACCAATGAGAGAAAGCACTAGCGCAGCAACCCCTCGGTTAGGCTGAATCTCCAAGGAGATCCCATCAAAAAGCCTATCACGAATAGGAGAAAGAACGAGAGGAGTGCCCCTACAAGCCAAGCGCAAGGCGGTCAAAGCATCCTTCAGTCCCACCACTGTAACAGCTGAAAAAGAAGAAACAAAGTATGAGAGGCGATCAGTCAAAAGAATAAAAGGTTAGTGCCAAGGAAATAAATGGAAGATTAGTAGAAAAGTTCACCTCTGGAGAAAGGTGGAGGGCTAGGAGTACGCAGATACTCCTGAATGCCGGTGACACGGCTGGTAGGAAGGAGCATCACTGGACTCTGAAAGTCCATCCTCACCCTCATGAGGCAGGGGGCCAACTGGGCTATCCATGTCGACCTGAAATATTAAATAAACACATGCGCAAAAGAAAGAAGCACCAAAAATCAACCATACAAGCAAAGTATAAAGAGGGATATATGAAGCATGAAATATATAAAATCCATTTCTCTAATGGAATAAAAGAGATCAAGAGTTCGCGCAAACATCCCCAACAAAAAGTACAACGTCTAGTACAACCTGATATGCCAAGATAAAGATAAAAGATACAAAGCTTCAAGGAAGCCCACAAAAACCAGTAAAATAGAACCCTAACGAAACCATGACTAGAATCCTCTAATAAGGGCGAGGGCGAACGGAAACATCCCTATGAGGTCTCATCATACGCCTAGAAGAATTCAGAAATTGATGAAGTTCAGTCAGTGTTGTGGTTACGTAGGCGATCAGTTTCCGAGCCTCCTTAGTGTGCTCCTCACAATCTTCCCAAAGGCGATTCATGCGGTACACCGCATGATCATGATCGGCCCATGCGGATTGCATGAAAGAGGTGGTGTCCGTCAATTTGGAAGGGAGATCTTTCAAATCCCCCTCAAGGCGACGAATGTCCGATGCCACGAGATCAACTCTCGAAAAATCATGGCTCGCCCTAAGAAGCTCAAATTGGTGGCGACTGGTAGCAAGCATCAAAGGAAGCTCCTTTTGGAGTTCAAGGATTGAAAACACCTTTGATTCCGCATGTCCCCTTCTTAGAGTAGCGGAGGAAAGGACACGAAGCCTCTTGGAGTATTCCCATTGGATATATTCCCTGGTGATGAAATGAAGGTGGAAGCGAAGAGGCACCAAACCTAAATTGGCCATATTCTCAAGAACTTCATTGCGATCAGCCCTCCCCAAAAATTGAAAACAGCCATAGTCAAAGAACTGGCGACCTAGGCAAGTCTCACCGCATGTTTCAGCAAGTCTCCAGAGAAGCCGTGCCACGTCATCAACCAAGAAGACTACATGATCAAAGAAGGGAATGAAGAAAAAGAAAAGGAGAAACAAGTAAAGAAGTTGAGTGATAAAGGAGAGGGATTTCTAAAAGAAGAAAACTATACCTCCTGGGGGATCCAAAGACATTGGTGGAGCAGGATCGGGCTCATCACTTATCTCAATGATTTCAGGCTCCTCCGGAAGTTGAATGTCAGGGGGAAACCAAGTAATGGATTTAGGACCCCTGGAGGTGTTAGGAACATGTGAAGAAGATTCGCCTCTGACAAAAGAAGGAGAAGGCAATCTGGAAGGATTAACCGCAGTGGGTGGGGCGAAAACTTTCTCTACATTTGTTGAATGGGGTTCATCTGTTTCACCACTTGGGACGACCTCTGGACAAGGTTTGAAGAGATACAATGAGGAATAAAAATGATGGAGATAAAAATGAAGATATGTGAAAAATACCTTCAATTGGGGATGCTTCAAAACAAGAGTTAGCAAAAACTTCTCCTTCCTCCACAAAGGAGTCAAACTCTTTATCAACAGGAGAAGGAAAGGAATGCGGAGTAGACCGATCGTTGGTCTCCTCTCCGTTCTCCTTTTCCCTTACTTCGTTCGCATTGACATCGCCAGCAGGAATTGTGGGTTCATGTGTGTTCGCATTAGTGGGGATTTCCGCTGTTATTTTATCAGCTGTGGGCAAAGTCAGTGTATAATAAAGGGAGGCTAGTTATGAAGAAAATAATGGAAGAAAGAAGAGAAACGTATGCACAAACCTTGAAGGGATGGAAGTGGGTGTTTAGAGAAAGAAGTCAACATTTCCTCTTTGGAAAGATAGCGGATGGTTCCATCCAAACCACGAAAGTCATCCGGGGTACGGGGGCCCCAAGGAGGCTGCTTGTGGGAACAACGCTCATGAACATTTGTAGGGTACACGCGCCTTATAATTTCCTCCTGAAGACGCTCATGGAAAGATTCAACCAAGTGTGTGAACCACCTGAAGAATCTTGCAGTGATAGTTCCAACACGTTTCGCCGAAGGAATCCAACACTTAACCCCAGTGCCCAATTGGGAAAAAGAATGCCAAAGACGTGCGTGAGTCACCAAATCCATAGACAAGAAATCTTGAGCTGGAGGTATGGTTATGGCAGGTATGAACTGATCATACCCGAATTGGTGCGCCACCAAAGAAGGGTAATAAACTTCAGCGGACAAATTGTCACCTGAACGGTAGGGGAGAAGAGCTTCACGCGCGCATAGCAAGAATTCGGCACTTCTGGGAGAATTCTCCAACAAAGGAAAAGGACCAAGATGGAAAGGCGCTTTGTCCTCGATCTCATGTTCAGAATTGTCCCATGATGAACCAGAGGTAGAGATACGAGAATGGGTGACAACTGCTTCACGGCTTTGAATGAAATACAAATGTGTTTTCCACGGGTCTGGGCAACCAGCGGGGTTCACATGAGCGATTGCTGCTAGCTTAGGGAGCAACTTTCTAATAGATTCGGGCATGGTGGGCGCATCATATGTTCGAGGCCAGCGAGAGCGTATCCACCCAAATAAGAGGTGAAATGGAATCACTACTGGAACACAAGAAGGATCGGGAGAAGAAGCAAGCATTCGGAGAGACCTGTAGAGATTAACTAATACAGGAACAGCTAGAATGAGTTGTTCTCCTCGTGCCAAAGCATTGGCAGCTATGAAAGTTTCTGGTCTAAGCACACCAACAGATTGACTAGGTAGAAGGAAATAGCAAAGCCACCAAGCAATGAAGGCTGTGAGCACTGTTTCATCATCAAGAGAAGAAGCCTTAGAAGTGAGACTTGTCAAGCTGGGTTTAGACGCGTCACCTCTTAGAAGCTTTTCATTCAGAATACTTGGAGAAGGCCAACTCTTGGACCGTACGGTACGGTCGGTGAAATATTCCACCCATGCACGTAGGGGAACCTTAGCACCTTTATCCTTATTAAAGCGTTCCTCAGAAATCTCATTATAGATCTCATAAACCCGCCGCACAGCATCAGAATAATACCAATTCCCATTCGGGTCCATCCCGAAAAGTTCAGAATCACGGGGAGAAAATTCCTCATAAGGAGAGCCCTTAACAGGAAGACCCACCAAATCCCTAAGATCATCGAGAGTAACAGTCATGAATCGATCCTCTACCAGTAGAGTGTTGGTGGGATAGTTCCAGCTGCTCATGAAAGCCTTGAAAACAGGGACATTGGGATGATAATCGAAAGGGGTAACAGCTACCGCCCCAAATATTCCCGTTCTCTTCAAACGCCCGCCGTAACGTTTCAAACAGAAAAGAGTCCATTCAGTTTGACCGGGACATTGGGAAAGACCTCCTCTTACGTGAAAAGTAGCAGAATGCCAAGGCTTTGTAAGGCCCGCAATCATAGAAGCTCCAGGAAGGCGCACCGCTGGATAAGTCATGGCGCCAGTGACAGGATGAAGGATAGTCGCAGGACCATCATGACAATTAGGCTCCTCAACTGAACGAAGTGCCATGGTCGAACCTTCATATGGACCCGATTGCATCACGCGACGACGATGAGGGAAATGATCATAGAGAAGAGTAGAGATTCCTTCAGATAAGGGGTTTTTACGAGGAAACAGGGTGAAAGGATCAGTTGGAGATAAGAAAGGAGTAGCATCATGGCGGGAAATTCTGCCAGAAGAGAAATCTCTCCCTTCTAGCATTTCAGCCCGTATATCAGGATGGTGCTCAGGAAAACGGTTCTTAGGGTCAAAAGAGCGAATAAAAGCCTTGATCTCATCCTCTGAAGGACGGTGAATGGGTAAATCAGCAGGCCGCTTCCAATATGCCATTAAAAGATTCTTTCGAGAAAATGAAAAGAAGTGTTATTTCAAGAACTAAACTAGTGAGCCTAACTAAACCTGTTTGATGACCTAACCAAGTCCAAACCCAAACAGTTCAAATCCCTTTGACTAAACCTCAAATCCACAATTCAGATAAACCCAAATAAACCCAATTCTAAGCAATTCAATCCAACTCAAATACCCAATGCAAATAGCCAACCCCAAACAACTTAAATCAATCCAATTCCAAATCATCCAATATCGTTCTAAATAACTAAACCTTAACCCTAACAATTTAAGTTCCAAACCAAAATATCTCCACATTCCCATTCTATATTCACACATCATATTCACATTCATAACGCACTTTTTACATTTTGCATTTCACATACGCAATGGGTGTCATGCATGTCAAAGAAGAGAGAAATGTGTACCTGAAGAGGAGGCTCGAAGTGTCGAATTGAGGAAATAAAAGGAGACTGAAAGATCTGTACAAATAAAAGGAAAAGGGGGTTAATACCGAATTGGATGGTATTGATAATAATAAAAATGATGATATAAGGAAACAGTGTACATATTATAAAATGGGTGCCGGAGGAAAGTAAAGAAATGGAGATAGGCCTTCTGAATTTTTAGCCCATATGGAAGCCACGGCCCAAGCCCCAAGTGAGCAAATAAATGAATAAAAAAAAAGAGAGAAGAAGCCCAGCCCAAGTACAGATATTGTTCGGTCTCAGAAAATAACCCAGTAAAAGAAACAAGAGAAGTTTGCAAGAGATGACCCATCCAAAAATGAACAAGGCGAGTGACGAATGAAATACATGGTGCCATGAGGGCAGGTATTCATGCATGTAAGAACAGATAAGGTGGCAGTTCAATAAAATTTCAAAGATAAGGGCAACAAAGTTACAGGAACACTTCATAAAAAAAAAAAAAGAGAAGAAGGGGTGCGATGTACTCAGTCCTGTCAAACCCCAGCAGAATAAAGGAGTAGAGAAGGAAACAAAAAAAAAGGGAAGGATGAACAGCTAGTGTAAAGAAAAGTTGGGACGGCTGTGAAACAAGGGCCTCATTGTGACATATAAAAAAAAACTGAAGGAGTGACACTTTGTACAAGTGACCCATTTATTGATAGAATAAAAATGACATAGCAAAAAGGGAAGGGAATGTAAGAGACAGTAGCAAAGAGGTGAACTTTAAAGCCATGTGGAGGCAAAAGAAAGAAAGAAAAGAATGATAACCTGAGACAGACGAGAGAGTTGCGTCGGCAACTAGCTGGATGAAGCAGTAAGAAGTGAAATTGAACAAAGGCCTGATTCAAAGTCAAAGAGCAAAATTGAGGTGAGAACTAGAAATGGCAAACAGATGAGATGCAGATGAAAAGAAGAGCAAAAGAGGAATGAAGATGATACCTCAGTGATGTGAACAAAGGAAAAGCACAGAGCTTGTCAGTCAATTGCTAGCAGAGAAGAAGAAGTTCTGTTCAAAAGCCAAATAAGAAGAAAACCATGAGAAGCATGCTTGAAAATGGTAGTATGCAACACTGAGCAAAAATGATACAAAGAGAAGAGGGAGAAATACCTGAATGATGGGGAACTGTCAACCTCTCAGTCTGCCAGCAATTGGTGAAGAGGCATGCTGCCATCGAGCAGATCTGTGAACGCTAAAAGAGAAGAAAGTTAAAAGAAAGATCAAAAAAGCGAGTAACCTTGTAAATTGGGCAAACGAGTAGATCTCATGGCATGAACTAGCTTCAGTTCTTACCACAGATCTTGATCTAGAACCGAGGAACCCTCAGCATAGATCACAAAGCAACACCTAAACCCAGTGAACCACTGAGCTAGGCTGTGAATAGTCTAGAGAAAGGGATCCCCTGACTTAGACCATGGAAAAATGGAAGAGAAGAAATGATTGAGAGAGAAAGGGAAAACTTAACTCAGCAGGAAAAGGAGGAGGCGAAGAGAGAAGCACATAATGAAGGGTATATAAAGCCTGGAGCATGCTAGGGTTTGCTCAGTCAAATAACACGTGTACACAGTCAACTGTGGTGAGAAAAACAAGTCACTGAAACCTGGGCCCCATCAGGCGTTCCCCTGGGATTCAATTTGAGATGAAACGGTATTGTATGAGCCAAGTCCATGAGCCGGGTTAGTGAAGGAGTGATCAATGTGACAGTAGTATGTATGCCAGGTGTAGACAGGGTAGCTGGTGAAACAAAACGGGTAAGGATGCAGCTGTCATCTGAAGCTTCTCTGGTCCCAGTACTATTCTGGTGATGGCACAGTTTGCACCAGCGGATAAAGACAGAAATGCAACTCCTTTTGTACCGGCGAGTCAAGACAAAAATGCAACACCTTTGGTACCAATGGATAAGAACTGAACTAGGATGCTATGTGACCATACAGGGAGCCAAATCTGTACGCAGCAAAGGAATGATGTTCAAAGAAGAATGATGGGTGAAATAAATCAAATATTGCACCAAAGCACATCAACCATGGAAATAACTCAGGGTCATTTACACATGCTCAATGATGCTTTGGTGGGGGCATTTGTTGAACCATAAAAAAAGGGTGGTGAAAAAAAAAAAAAAAAGAGAATAAATAAAAATGAGGGAAGTAACTAATTTCTCATAAAAAAAAAGAGAGGGAGAACTGCATGGTGTACACAGAATCAGTGGCATGTAAATTCAGCTCATCAGCATGAGGCGTATAAGAGAGAGTTGAGAAATTAATCAAAACAATGAAACAAAGGTGAATAAACGAGGCATATCAGAAGAACAAATAAAGTTTCAGCGAATCACTGCACATCTCCAGTGTTGGTGAAACGGAGAAGATGAAGGATTTTTCAAAATTCCCTCCGCACAGTGAACAACTCAGATGCGCTGGGATCACATACGCCACAGCAGATGAAGTAGAAGGGTAATGCACGGCTCACAAGGAACGGGTGCAGAGAAAACGGCGCAACAAATGGTGTTAGAGACGCGCTTCAGCTCAAGTTTGAGCGCTTGTGCACTAAAGATGGGTGCAAGTGTTCCTCATGAACCATGAGCAGCAAATCTAATAGTATTACATGGTGTATGGGATACCAAGAGCACACAGAGGAAAGAAGAGAATGTGTCGCTGAGGGTGTGAATTTAGTCAACAAATTGACCATCTCTTGAAACAAAGGACAAACACGCTCAGACCATGAAGACCGAGTAGATGGAAGGATCACCAAACCCCACTGTCAGAACCTCGATTCACCATGAACTAAGAGCAGCCAAGACGTGAAAGAAAGAAGAGGAGAATTCCCAACTGAAAATCGTTGGAGCTGGTTTGTTACAGAACCGCCGGGCTCCAGAAGATGCCCAACCAATCAGAGAAGAGAAGAACGCCTATAAATAGAGGCATCGGAGGAGAGAAAATGGATCTTTTTTTTCAGACTTGGTTAGAACTTCTCCAATTTCACTTCGCTTCTAAGCTTTCTTCTTCCACAAAAACACACACAGATAGGATAGTATAGGTAGCCATTTTTACAAGCACTTGGTGTGCATAGTCGGATAGGATAGGATAGGATAATTCGCAAGTTTAACTAGAAGAAAGAAGTTGTATCGAAGCAAGGTAGGTAAGAAACGAGGTAAACCATGGCTGTCTTGTGTACAATTGTTTGTTTTCTTGAAATGAATTGATGGATTCCGCCTAGATTGAGGCTTGCTTTCTGTTTCTGAAAGTGTGAATTGATCGATTTCGCTGAGATGATGACTTCTTGCTCTTCTTGATAAAAAACCTTGAGATCTGAGATCCTATACCATGGGATCCATGGTATTAGGTGATCAATCAAGAGGAATTAAGGATAATCTTGGTTTCAATAATGAGGTTTCAGTAGTTAAAAAGCTTGTTCTTCTTTTCTGGTCTTTTCTTGGAAATTTTCTACCTTCTCTTAATCCCGTCTCATCTTGATGAAACTTAGGAATGTGAGATCCTGTGCCATGGGTTCCATGACATTAGGTGATCGCTTAGTAAAAGAAAACAGGAAAAGTTCAATGACCGTTTCAGAAATGTAATTCCCGAGTCTTGATTGCAAACTTTTACTCCTCTTGACTTCTTTTCTTGATTGCTTTCTCTTTCCCTAATCTCTGGTCTAACCTTTTGCCTACCTCCATCAAAATCTACGCTAAGGGTTCCTTAGTCATAGATTGGAGAAGGTAATCTAGCATGAGGATTCCTCATGACTAGGTATTGCTACTGGTCTCGGCTGAGGGTTCCTCAGTACCAGACCTTGGTTCTCCAATTTGATGCTTGTTTGAGCTCAAGTTAGAGGATCTCTAAGCAATTATCACAAATCCAAGTCGAAATGCTGCCAAAATTTAGTTTGGTGCTATTTCTCTCAATTTCTGGATTAGTATGCATAAATGTGACTCTTGAGAAGTGTTCTGACATGACCTGGTTATTTCTGAATTGTAATTTGGTAAAATAGCTTAATCAAGTTGCCAAATGTGGAACACTTGAATGTTTCTAGACTTTAGTAAAGATACTCCTTGCATCTAAGTTCTGACTTTCCTTTCAGTTGTAATCCCAGCAGAAATCATAGTTATGTGTGATCTTGTGGTCAAGTATGTTCCTTTTTATTTGTGAAATTTAATTTCTGAAACTATGAAACACCAGCAATCCCTATTGTTCAGTTGCTGAGGAATTAGCAAGTGTTACAAATTCTGTGATGTCTTTTAGTAAATTTTGATTTCATGAACGATAGTGAAGTACAGTTTCTCTTTGGATATACCCTGACTGCTTAATTGTTCTCCAGTTTGATGCTTACTCAATGTTTCATTCTTGTTATCTTGATTGATCATCAATATACAAATGGTATAAGCAAGCCCCAAAATGAACAATATACAACAACCAACTTAATGCTGTACATAACCTTGGTACCAAGAACATGTTGTACCAGTGAACGCTATATATGGCTTAGGGCCCTCAAAACCTGATCACATGTGTAAGATCCAGTGAATGATATGTTGTCTAAGTTTGCTACAGGTCTGTTCTCATGAAGGAATAGGTCAATTACCGAGTCTCATCAACAATTAAGGCATACACATATGATAAATAGGACTAAAAGAAATTAATGTGGTACATTTGTGAAAACCAAACCGGAACAATCTCTAATCACCTCTTCATATCAGTTCCTTAATTACTGTACCCTGCGATACCAATCCGTGGCATCTCCACTAAATTAGGTAGACGCAACCTAAATTAAGTGTACCCTCGTACTCCCTCTCCTTCTTGATTCTAACGTGCCCAAGCGAGACGACTGGGAGGACTTTGATCCTCGGCAAATGGAATAGTAAAAACACAGGGACTTAATTGAATTTTAACGAGAGAAACCTTCGATCCTCCAACCCAATGAAGGAGACACAGCAGGAATGGAAATCATTACAGCATCCTTCACTTTGTCACGATTCTAAGGAACTCAAGCTCGTGAGCAGTGGTGGTCGGGAACGTTAGAGGGTTTATACCCGCTATCTGTCGAACCCGTTAACGACGAAACCAACTCGTCTTCTTTGTTCGAGTGTCAGCGCCATGGAGTCCTTGATCGTTTGCGGCAAGGCGATAGCAAAACCCATGTGTTCAACTCCTGTTAGCAGATAAGGTGCAGGGTGAAATAAAATGAAGAACGTCGGCCCAGAGTCATCAAAGCCCATTTTCAGAAGTCTAATTCTCTACGCCACCTCAGCTTAGTCTGATAATGTGGACCAATAGGAAAACTACAAATGAATAGAAACTTATAAAACTCGATAAAAATAGCAGGAAGTTCAGGAAAACATAAATAAAATATCCATAAAATCCTAAAAAACAAAATAAACTTGTTTCACTGATACTTTGATGTGAAAATATGTCAAAGTAGCGGCCTTTTGTATTTTTGAAGTATTTTCACTTTAAAAATGAAATTCATAAATATTAGAAAACTAATAAACCTATTTATGAAATTCTGAAACTAAGACTAAATACTTTTGAAATAAAAATCCTAAATATAATATCCTCGAAATTAAATATTTTTAAATAAGAATATTATAGATCAATTGTACCTTTTAAATGAAATTTATAAAAAAAATCAAAAGTTAAGTACTTCCAATATCCAAGCAATTTTAAGAAAGGTATTTTCAAAATATCAAAAGTACTTCACAAATTATCCTAAAAATCCAAAAAGGAATTTCTAAAAATCAAAGGTGCAAAAGGCCAAAGTGAATAATATCACCAATGTCCCAAGCGAAAATATCAAAATTAAAAGTCTAAACGCAAAACCCAAAGCCAAGAACCAAGACCTCTCCGTTTGGGGAAAAGTCCCTCCTTAGGGTTGAGATCAACCTTATATGACTTAGAAATTAAATTCTTACGGGCCCCCTCGTCCAAAGAATTATAATTTGTTCTCACAAGTGCCGCCAAATGGCCCGAGAACCAACTCTCACAAGTGACGCCAAATGTCCCGAGGGTTGTAAAAGAACCAACTTTCACAAGTGGCGCCAAATGCCCCGAAGGTTGTAAAATTTCCTTTTGTTCTCACAAGTGCCGCCAAATGGCCCGAGAACCAACTCTCACAAGTGACGCCAAATGTCCCGAGGGTTGTAAAAGAACCAACTTTCACAAGTGGCGCCAAATGCCCCGAAGGTTGTAAAATTTCCTTTTGTTCTCACAAGTGCCGCCAAATGGCCCGAGAACCAACTCTCACAAGTGACGCCAAATGTCCCGAGGGTTGTAAAAGAACCAACTTTCACAAGTGGCGCCAAATGCCCCGAAGGTTGTAAAATTTCCTTTTGTTCTCACAAGTGCCGCCAAATGGCCCGAGAACCAACTCTCACAAGTGACGCCAAATGTCCCGAGGGTTGTAAAAGAACCAACTTTCACAAGTGGCGCCAAATGCCCCGAAGGTTGTAAAATTTCCTTTTGTTCTCACAAGTGCCGCCAAATGGCCCGAGAACCAACTCTCACAAGTGACGCCAAATGTCCCGAGGGTTGTAAAAGAACCAACTTTCACAAGTGGCGCCAAATGCCCCGAAGGTTGTAAAAAAAAATCTCCTTTTGTTCTCACAAGTGCCGCCAAATGGCTCGAGAACCAACTCTCACAAGTGACGCCAAATGTCCCGAGGGTTGTAAAAGAACCAACTTTCACAAGTGGCGCCAAATGCCCCGAAGGTTGTAAAATTTCCTTTTGTTCTCACAAGTGCCGCCAAATGGCCCGAGAACCAACTCTCACAAGTGACGCCAAATGTCCCGAGGGTTGTAAAAGAACCAACTTTCACAAGTGGCGCCAAATGCCCCGAAGGTTGTAAAAAAATCTCCTTTTGTTCTCACAAGTGCCGCCAAATGGCCCGAGAACCAACTCTCACATGTGACGCCAAATGTCCCGAGGGTTGTAAAAGAACCAACTTTCACAAGTGGCGCCAAATGCCCCGAAGGTTGTAAAATTTTCCTTTGTTCTCACAAGTGCCGCCAAATGGCCCGAGAACCAACTCTCACAAGTGACGCCAAATGTCCCGAGGGTTGTAAAAGAACCATCTTTCACAAGTGGCGCTAAATGCCCCGAAGGTTGTAAAACGATCCCAAGTGAAGATTCATTCCTTTTCAACGAAGACCTCTTCAAAACCTTAAAGTCTTTTAGTAGTCCGGCGATCCTTAATTGGGTCCCGTCAATTAGGTCTGGTACCATCAATTAAGGTCTCCTTAAAACAAATAATAACACTCCATAAATCAATTTTCTTAGCCCATTACATCAATACCCTTTACGTCCCTTAATCAGAGGTTCCCGTAGGCGACTACGAGGTAATTAACAATAGGGGCTTGCGCCTATTGGAAAGAAAGGACCCGCAAAATTAAGAAACTTCTTTAAGTAGCGACTCTTTATAGGGTTCTCTTGTGTCGAGAGATATCCGCTATAGAGATCGAACCTTAAGGGAGGTGAATCTAAGGCTATGTTCCCATTGTTCTTCGAGGAATTCTTTCGAGGAGAATAATGACGAAAAAGCCGCGACAACACCATGAAGGAGCATACAAGCCGTTTTGCAAGTCGCACCAACCCCTATGCGAACTTCACAACCACTACAATAATTTGATGAGTTTCCTTTCCTTTCTCTCATTTAAGTTATGTTTTCCTTGCATTGAGGACAGTGCAAAGTTTTAAACTTGGGGGGAGAGAATAGGAGTTGTATCTAGGTTTGCATCATGCATATTAGGTGTTAATTTCGTATCTGTCCCAGTATCAGCGACCCGCTGAGATTTTTGGCGGCCCGCTGAGTGTATCGGCGACCCGCTGAGATTTTCGGTGGGTAGCTTAAACTGAAACTGATAGGTATAATTGTGCATTTCATTTAGGAATTGTCTCTATTGCATGATAATTTCATATAGATTGCATTTAGGTAAGTTAAGGAGATGCTTAACAAGTTTTGATATCGTGAATTAAATGAATTATTTAGGGAGTTTTAGAAATTTTTTTCGATTTGAATTGTGGGTCATCTAATTGATTGACTAGCCCCTGTGACCTTAGGAAATGAGTAGGTATTATATCATAATTTATCTTGATTGAGACTTAAATTTGATGATTTGATAAGTAGTATGAATGATTTGACCAAATAGAAATCGGTAAACCAAGACAACCACCAATTGAATTAATTTCCAAACTTTGTCAAGATCGATTCTACCGACCCAAATGCATGTCAACTAAGGAAATAAACACTAAGTCTAGAGTCAAACAACCGCTGTTTTCAAGTTTATTAAAAGTCGAAGATGTAAATACACACCCTTGTATATAAAAAAAATATAATGTAAATAAAAAGGGGAACTAAAAAGCGTGCAATGCCATGGACATTGCGGGAAGCTATAGGTTATGGTGGATAGAAGAACTTCCATAAATCATGAGTAAAAACAGAAAGGCTCATGACATAAAAAAATAAAAAAAAACGAGAAAAATTTCGAAAATAAATCCACCGTAATTTGGCTAACCTCTCCACCGCGGGAAAACCTCCTAGCCTCGGGAGAAAAGTTAAAAAGTCCAATCCAAAAACTTTAGAATAGAACGGGTGAGGAGTTGTACCCTTTTTTCCGCCTCACTTTAGTTCGATTTCCAATGCGTTTTCGAAAATCAATATAGCGGTTCAAGTACTCAAGAGCTTGGTTGTGAAATAAATTGATGTGACATGTTATTTGTGTTGGTAGGGTGTGATCCCGAATCTCTTTGCAAAGTCAATTGTCAAACTTTGAAAAATTAATAAGTTTAGGAATTGAACAAGGTAAGTTATGGGCAATAGTTACAAGTATCCTAAGTGTTTCACCCGTGGGGTAAGCGTGCGTCGTTTGGGACAACTCAATTCAATTTGAAAAACCTTGTAAAACTGTTTATATAATTCAATCAAAACACGATATTTGTGCATGTTAAGAATCTTCATAACTTGTAAGTCTCAAGTCATTGTTTTAGTTTAGAGCCAAACCATCCTTTTAAGATAGATATTTGCTTGGGGACAAGCAAAGGTTAAACTTGGGGGGATTTGATGAGTGGATTTTATATGCATATTCAGGTACCATTTTGTCTCCAAACTAAACCAATTGCCTTGAGTTTACATAGTTTACATAGTTTAGATGAGTTTAGGTTAGTTTAATTAGAGTTTTGTGTCAAGAATGAGTTACTACCATAATTTCTAATTTTATTGCAGATTCTGGACAAGAAATGACTTGGATGAGTCCATAAAGTTGAAGAGCTCGTTCTAAGCTTTCCAACGGATCTTGAATCACCTCAAACGGAGTTCGGATGAAGGAGATATGCCCAAAATACTGATAGGACGCAGTGCTGACATTTTCCTGCGACCCGCTGAAAGTCCCAGCGGCCCGCAGGCCTGGAACTGCCAGATTTAGCAGAATCGCCCAATTTAGCAATTCTATATTTGGATGGCGGTTTCTACCGACTCCAGGTGCATCCAGAGCACGTCTTCAGTTATTTTCAGCGTTTCTAGACGTTCCCAAGGCCTATTAAAGACCTGTTTGAGGGGGAACAAAGAGAGAACAAGGAGGAGACCAAATCCAAGGTTCAATTTAGGTTAGACATTGAGTTATTTGAGAGTTGAGTCTCAAGTCCAGATCGAGGCAACGCCAAGCAGGTCATTTGCGACAGCAAGAGACGTGTTTGATAGGAGATTTCGACACACGCAAGAGCAATTGGTTGTAATCTTTCCTTATTCTCATTTTCTCTTGTGTTTGTATGATGTCTTTTAGTTGTTGATTGTTTGTTCTAGGGCTATGGTTGTAAACTCGAATTCTTAGTTGTTGATTGCATGTTTATTTAGTTTATTTGATATCTTTGTGTTTTATACCTTGCTTGAATTGCTTGAATTGATTATGCCATGATTATCTAAGTAGATTTGTTTACACCCGTTAAGTAGAGCTCGCTTAATTGCTAGGTGGTTAAGTCCAAATAAACTTAGATTATTAGGCATGATTATGATTAACATGAAGGTTGTAAACTGAAAGGTTAAACCAGGACTAGTTAACGAGAGTTAAGTCCTTTCCAAGAGTGAAAACTCAAGGATTTCATAGGTTAGAAAGGTATAAACTTGTAGAAACTAGACCAAGAAACGATAGTTGAAATCTAGATTCTATACGAGGGAAATTGGGTTAATTAATTGATAACCAGACCTAAAACGAGAGTTTGATCTAGGAACCTTAATTAAGCCATTATCCCTACACAATTATCAACTGAATTAGGTCAATTTGCATTCACATCGCTAATCCTAGCGGGCCGCTGAGTGAATCAGCGAGGTTGTCTATGCCCGCCAAGTAGCCAGCGACCAGTCTAATAGATTAGCGACCTAAGTTCTTTTAGCGGGCCGCTACGAGAGTCAGCGGGCCGCTGGAACTGGGACTAAGAAGAAGTGTTAGCAACCAGAAACCCTAGAATTTCGTGACTTGTTGAATACCTCTCATTAATTCTTGTTTTGACCTTGAACTAGACTTAGGATTTAGGCTCACCTGCAACCCTTAATTCACATAAGAGTTGAACCGTCTAGCTAGTTTAGTAAAGTAAAAGACTAATATTCCAACACCGTCCCTGTGGATTCGACCCTCAAGCTGTTCTACAAACGATTAGATCGGTAGACACGAGGTTTTTATTTTGAGACTTGGTTCCCCTTCGATCAATCACAAAAAACGTCCTATGAGATGCAATCAAAACTCATGAATTTGGTTTAAAATGATCGATCCAAATCGTCTAATATGATCTCTCTATTGAAATCTTCAGGCAGACTAAATTTTACATTTTTTCAAAATTTTTAAGTATTTTTTTGAAATTTTAAAAAATCGTTAATCTAATTAGTTCTGCATCGTTAAAAAACTGTCATTTTTAAAAATCCGAAAAAAAATACTTAAAAATTCTGAAAAAATATAAAATCTGGTCGGCAAGAATATTTCAATAGCGACATCATATTGCACGGTTTGGATCGATCATTTTGAATCAGATTCATGAGTTTGGATCGCATCTCAGATAACGTTTTTTGTGATGCATCTCACCATAGCTAAACTCTCTCTCTCTCTCTCTCTCTCTATATATATATATATATATATATATATATATATATATATATATATATATATATATATAGTTTTGCAATGTTGAGTTGCACCTCACCAAAGCGTCCGTGAGTCGCGCTCAAAATTTTAAAATTTAGTTCAAAATGACCGATCCAAATCATCTAATACAATCTCCCTATTGAAATCTCCATTCAGACCAAATTTTATATTTTTTAAAAAAAAATTTAAGTATTCTTTTAAAATTTTAGAAAATCATTAATCTTATTAGTTCTGAACCGTTCAAAAATAACAGTTTTTAAAAATCTGAAATAAATACTTAAAAATTTAAAGAAATATATAAAATTTGGTCTGCATGGAGATTTCAATAAGGAGATAGTATTAGACGGTTTGGATCGGTCATTTTGAACTAAATTTTGGAATTTTGAGAACGACTCGCGGACACTTTGGTGAGTTACAACTCACCAAAGCAAAACTTTATATATATATATATATATATATATATATATATATATATATATATATATATATATATATATATAGAGAGAGTAGACGGATAAAATACACTCTGATGCATTTGGCATGACTCTACCTCTGCCTCCTAGCGCACCTCTTGACCACGTGCAACTTTGAATTTGGCGTGATTCTGATGCATTTAACTGAACACTTTTTATTATTAAACTGAACATTTATAATATACAGCAGTGATGACAGCGATAATTTATTTAGAGATGACAGTTATGATAGCTGTAGTAAAAAGGTAAAACTCAATTTAAGGTTTCTTCAAGCCCAAGATAGGATATGAAATGGCTCCATTGACTTCATCCACCGAAAAATTTTAAAATAATATTAAATTAATATTATATATTAAAAATAATATCAATATAATAATATTTTTTTAAATAGTATCACAAGATCGGAATCTGAGATTCCGACCGCAATTACGGAATCCAGGATACCGATCTTAGTTCGAGGCAAATTAGAGACACATTTGAATCATATTTCAACTTTCGAGTCATTGTGAGAGGAATAGAGGACGTGCATGCATACGGAGGAAATCGAAACTTCATGAAATAAGAGATATTGGAGTAAGGACATGAGAAAAAGTGAGACAAAAATGAATAAATAATGACAAACGGGTGGGTTGAACTATACACGAGTTTACTAGTACAAAATCCGCAACCCAACCCGAAGTATCGGGTTTGTCAAACTTAGAACCCGTACCCAACCCTACATCATGCTAACCCGGTAAAAAACGGTTCGGGTCGGGTGGGTTGAACGAATTGAACGGATTCACGGTTTTTTTTTTACACTCCTACATGCGTAAGAAGGGCTGGAGACTTCACGCATGATAATCTAACGACTGAAGTTATTGCCAACTGTATCAGAAATGCAGTAAAGAGAGATGTCGGTACTGCCTTACCTGGCGTGAAATCTCTATTGGAGAAAGAATACCCGAATGTGGTATCCACTTATAACAAGATTTGTCATGGGCGAGAGAGAGAGCAATCGAACATCTTTTCGGATCGTGGGAAGATTCGTACAACAAACTCTCGAATCTTTTATTGGCTATACAGATGACGACACACCCGAGACGCAGATCAAATGGTTGTTTAAAAATTCATAACTTAATTATTCATTTTTTAATTAAATAAAATAATTATTTGTATTTTAATTAAATTTATATTTAATTAAATAAATTAATTAAATTTATATTTAATTAAATAAATAAATTAAATATTATTTCTAATATTTAAAGCTAAGATCGGAATCTGGGATTCCGATCTTAGCTTTAAATATTAAAAATAATATTTAAATGAGTAGTTAGCTAAGATAGGAAGGGACAAGTTGAGGGCCGGAATTGAGTTGAGTTGACACAGTTTTGTCGATCAATTTCAATTTCCGTTTCGATCTCTCGGCCGAAATTTCAAAAAATACCTTCCAAGCATTCATGAGTCCGGTGAACGATGAACTCCTGTGCATCAATACTTCTTGTGGTTCATTCAATGTGTGAATTTGTCGCAAAATCAAACAGTCCCTTCTCTATTGAAATTCCGAATCAACTAGATTTGAATCTCCCTTGAGTTTCTTCTATCAGATATTCAGTTTCTCGAAAGAAGGGGGATTTTTGGCGATGGGAAGGCGATATCTCTTCACCGACTATGACGGCTGGACTACGGTAACAAGGCGCCCAAGTACCAAATCAAATGCTCATCTCAACCGCCGGCGAAATGGGAAACCCCCTACAATCAAGCGTTTGTTTACCTATCCCCTCCCCATACCTTCTTCGGATCTATTTCCTTCTTCACCTCCCAAAACTATTGCTTCCTCAACCATTATTGTTTCCTCTGACCTTAACGTTACAAGCATCAAAACTATTCCAATTGCTGCTATGCCTCAACCTACCTCCACTTTCGATCCCCTCACTTCTTGGTACACAACTGATCCCGAAACTAAGAAAGCCTATGAAACTGATCCTTGTCTCACGGGCAAGCTCTACCTTCACCCAACTGATCACTCTAAGTCAGGATGGAAAAACAGATGTTTTACGTGTTTAGTCAGAGGTCACTCAGCTTCTCTCTGCAAAGCTCCTATCAGAGCCTGTGCTCGATGCTTCAGGCCAGGACATGGAGCGACCGATTGCCCTACTCTACAGCAGCCAAAGGTACGTCCCTCGTTGCTGCCTCGAGGCAACCTTGGCCAGGATAAGCTTCCTCATAACCGACCTAACCTCATAGATCTTTATTTGCCCCAATCCTATGACAATATCAACGACCTCCGTTACCTCTCCAAAGGGGTTATCGTTGATGGTCGCCTCAAGCCGGGTCGTTTTTCCACTACCTCAGTTCAAGCTGCTTTGATGATAATTACCGAGACATCGGTAACTTATCCTCTTATACACTTGAATGCAGATCGTTATCTTTTTGTTCTTCCTGATGAGAAGGACAGAAGCAGTTTTCTTTCCTCCTACAAACACAAGCTCGAATCGATTGGTCTGGTTCCTTATCCATGGAGTCCTGCAATTGATGCAGAACCGATTGAATATCGATACAAAGTGTTAATTGACCTCCTTGAGGTTCCCATTCAGGCATGGAATTCTCAGCACATAATTCCCTTAATTGGTCAATTTGGTCTTTTACTTGACCATACCCCTTTTGAAGGTGTTCAATCTCTTGAGAAGCTTCGAGTTTTGGTGGCAGTTCGTAAGCTCGTTGAAATACCTTTTGCTGCTCGGTTAACCGACAGGTTTCTTAGAAAACCTATAACCTTTGAAGTAGTTAGCTGGATTGAGGAATCTTTTAGAGCCACCACTCCGTTTGATCCAACCCCGTCTAATGCTTATTTTAGAGAGGTAGACAAACATATCCGTAAGGTCCCTCCTCCTTCTAACAATTCGGCACATCTTCAGCCGCTTACAAACACTGTCTCAGTTGATTTTGAGGTCGCCTACAAGGCTTGGGATTCGATGCCCCCTTCTTCTAGCAAAAATGACTTCCGTCGAAGTCTAGAAAAATCACCTTACTGGGAACTTACTCGTAAGGCTGCAACACTGTCTGCTAATCCTGGCCCTTCTTTTTCTCTCAAGGACAGCAACTTTGAGCCAAACAATGGCTTTGTCCTTCATGGTAACACCTCCACAATTGGCTCCTCTCGGCTTGCCACAAAAGATCCTGCCACAGTTAATTTTTCAAATAAGGCATTCAAACCTCCAGCACAGGAAATGATTATTACCTTTGGTAAAGATTTTTTGCAAGTTACGGTTGATGCACAGAACAAGGAGCCTATTCCGTCCTTTCCTCAAATTACTCATTTTACTCATGAATGGTTTCCTTATGAAGAAGAGAATTTATTTCTTAGCCCACCTCCCCCTCCTCCTCTCTTGGATGTACACCTGGCTCTACTACGTGCCAACTCAATTAAGGTCAATGCCGTTTCTGAGAAAAAAAATGATGTTTTTTTGTCCCCTTCACAGGCCTTAAATTCTCCTAATAGGCATGTTGGGCCTTGTAGAACTGAAATTATTGCCCCAACTCTCTCTGATGCGGCCCAAGAAAACATTGCTATCTCTTCTTCCCAGTTAGAGCATGAAGATATTGCAATTGAAACCTCTCCACCTCACGCAGTGGCTCGATGCTTCGCAAGCACGGGTGGCACAGAGAATACTGTTACATCTGGTGATAACATTGATTCCTCTGGTTCTAGTGATGATCCTCTTTTGGTAACTACTGACTCCAGGGAGAAATTTGAGGAACCTCAAGAAACGTCAGAGGAAATTCTCTCTCCTTTATCATCACTGCACTTAACGGAGCCCAATCCAAATCTGGCCATTGTTGTTTGGAAGCCTTCTCCCTCTCCTGCTTCGCCCCAACAACTGCATGAACCCTCTTTCCCGTCCTTTGTCCCGCTTAACATTCTGCCGCAGCTTCCTGATTCTCCTGTCATTTATTCGCCTTCTCCTGTTCAACAATGTCTTGATGCCTCTCTTCCTCCAAGGTTCATTTCTCCATCGGACCGGCGAAACCCGAGGAGTGCCAAAAAACTTAATTTCTTGGCAACTCCATCTAACTCGATGGATAATCATATTGACAACACATCTCGGCCGCGACGCAGCGGCCGTAATCCTAAGCCCAATAAGGCTTTCCAAGGCTTTGATGTTGGAGTTAAGAAGAGAGCAAAACGTACGCCTTCAACCTCATCCAAAAAAGCACTTCAGGCGGCAATCAAAGAAGCGGGTCTCAACCGTTCCCTCATGACAACCACTTCTCTGTCGGAGGAAGAACAAAACTCTCTCAAAGGTTAATGTGGAATCTTACAGACGGATGGCACTTCGACTATTGCAATCCAAGCTGCTTCGTCAAGCAACTCCTAGTCTAATCGTGCTTCTTTGAATTTAGTCTATGTTGGCAGTTGTTTAGCCTTTTATCCTTTTTAAAATTATTAATGTTTTTTCCTTTTATTAAAGCTTTATGTTGGAATGTTAGGGGACTATCTGATCTTAATAAATGTGCGGTTGTTAAAGATACTGTCAAGGATAGCGGTTGTAATATTCTTTGTCTTCAAGAAACGAAGTGGTCATCATGTGATTTTTTTAGAATTCGTAATGTCTGTTCTTTTCGGTTCAATTCTTATACTGCTCTTGATGCTATTGGAACAAAAGGTGGTATCTTGTTAGTTTGGTCTGACCAATTTACTTGTTCTAATAACATAAATCTTTCTTTCTCGTCTACGGCTGTTCTCTCTTTTGGCTCTTTTTCCTTCATGATAACAGTTGTATATGGCCCTATTGACGATCGACTCAAAGTGGTTTTTCTAGATGAACTCTTAACCATTAGATCTTTGACTTCACTTCCCTGGATCTTGCTAGGGGATTTCAACTTACTTCGCGATCCACTGGATTCTAACGGTGGCACTAGAAATCCTTCTTCGATCTTTCGTTTCAACTCTTTCATCTCTAATGCCAATCTTTTCGAAGTACCTTTGCTAGGTCGACAATATACTTGGTCAAACAAACGTCCCTCTCCCTGTTTCTCGCGCATTGACAGAGCATTTCTTTCTCCTGACTGGCTCACCTTCCCTCTATTTCATTCTCTTACAGACCTCCCTACTACTACCTCAGACCACGCTCCACTTCTTCTGTCAATTGTTCCACAACAGTCAAAAAAGAAAAGACAGTTCAAATTAGAATCTTTTTGGTTTAGAGCAGCGGACTTCACTCAAGTTGTCTCTGATGCGTGGTTAGGAGTCCCTAATCACTCAAACCCGGCAAAAAATCTCTTACACAAATTCAAAGCAGTCAGACTAGCTCTTTCCAAGTGGGCGAATTCCAAGTACGCTAATCGCAATATATTCCTACAACGCACTAAGTTAATTATCAAGTACCTAGACTGGCTAGAGGAATCAAGATCGCTTTCCTCTTCTGAATTTTCCCTACGAATTGCTCTCCGTCAACGTGCTTACTCTTTAATCCAAGATCAAGAAGAGAAATGGAAACAGAGAAGTGGCATTACTTGGTTAAAGTTGGGAGATAAAAATACCAAGTTCTTTCATGCTGTTGCTTCTTCGAGACGTATTTTCAACTCGATTGACTCTGTGTGTCTGGATGGACGCACTGTCTCTGATCCTTTACCTCGATCCTTGGCTCCAGTCCCTCTCAACCTCCTCCTTTCGACCTTTCTGGAAAACTCGGTCCCCAACTTGATCTGTCTGCCTTAGGTCTTCCTTTTTCTGAGAATGAGATTCTTCGTGCCATCAATCAACTCCCGTCTGGTAAAGCTTCAGGTCCGGATGGCTTTCCGATTGACTTTTTTAAAAAGTTTTGGAACATTATCAAAGATGACTTGATGCGTGCTTTTCTGGCTTTTCAAGATTGCATACTAGATCTCTCCGAACTTAACAAGGCTTACATCTCATTAGTTCCAAAGAAGGAATCTTGTAATAAAATCTCTGATTATAGACCTATTAGCGTCATCAATTCTTTTGTCAAAATCATCACTAAAGTTTTGGCAAACCGACTCCAACCTCACATTAATGATCTTGTAAGTCCTCTTCAAACAGCCTTCACAAAAAAACGTTCCATCATGGAATCTTATATGATTACGAGGGAATTTATCTCTTTCTACCACAAGAATAAATTACCCGCTGTCCTTTACAAGGTGGACTTTGCCAAAGCTTTCGACACGGTCTCCTGGACTTTTCTGACTCATATTTTGATTGAACGAGGTTTTCCTCCATCTTGGATATCTTGGATACTACAGGTTCTTCGCTATTCCACTTCTACCATTAAAGTTAATGGTGACTTCTCGTCTTCTTTCATTCACAAGAGAGGTTTAAGACAAGGTGACCCTTTATCCCCTCTCTTTTTTATCATTGTCACTGATGCTCTCCAAACTTTCTTCAACAATGCCTCTTCTCTAATTTCTGGTCCAATCTTAATTCCGCCACGTGCATTGCAATATGCTGATGATACTATCATCTTGATGGAGGCCAATCCTCGTTCCCTGCTTGCAGTCTCGGAGATTCTCTCTAACTTCGCTCAGTTATCTGGTCTGCGAGTTAATGATTCAAAATGTCTGTTTGTCCCTATTTCCATCAATGATTCTGCCATCCCACGCATTGCATCTATTCTTAGATGTCAAGCGAAGGAACTTCCTATCACCTATCTGGGATTACCTCTTTCTATTCGCAGACCGAAAAAAATTCACTTCCAGCCTCTAATATCGGCTTTTCAGCGGAAGCTTGATGGTTGGAAGGCAAGATTTCTGTCTCTCGGGGGACGCCTTACTCTCGTCAAATCGGTCCTCACAGCTTTACCTTTGCATTTCATGCAAGTGCTAAAGTTACCGTCATGGCTGTTGAGACACTTAGAAGGCATAAGAAGAAGATTTTTTTGGAGAGGTAACAAGAAATATCTTGGAGGTCATTGCCTGGTGAATTGGGCCAGATGTTGCCTCCCGAAAGCCAATGGTGGCCTAGGGATATTAGACCTACAACGACAAAATCAGGCCTTACTTTTGAAATGGCTTTGGAAACTCAAACATGAACCTAACTCTGTTTGGTCTTCTACAGTGCAACTACTTTATGGTACAGTGGATATCAATCAGCTGATCACTTGTTCGGTGTCTTATGGACTAGCTGATATTTTACAACAAGGTCCTTTCTTCAACTTTTCCTGCTTAGACGGAAAACCAACTGCTATTTGGAAATGGACTGCTAATGGAATCTTTTCCTCCTCTAGCGCTTATAGCATCCTTTCCAATACTGGCATGATTTCCGAGTTCCACCCTGCCATTTGGAAAATTAAATCACCTCCTCGAGTTAAAATCTTTCTTTGGACACTACTGCAGGACAGACTACTGACACAGCAGAATCTTTTAGTACGTGGTTGGCCTTCTCCTGTTTCTTGTCCCTGTTGTAATACAAGTCTTATAGAAACCACTGAACATCTCTTCTTACAATGTCAGTATGCAACTTTAGTATGGTCCTTGGTGCAACTGCGCTTCAGACTTCCTATCCTCAATTTTACCCTCGGCATTGGTGAATTCTGGCTCTCTCAAAGATACCAAGGACTGAATTTATGGGACACCATCTGGGCTGCCACGACTTGGAACATCTGGAAATCACGTAACAGGCGTGTCTTCTCGAATTGCACTACTCCCCCTGAATTTGTGCTCAAGGAAATTTCAGCAAACGTAGATTTTTGGAGAAAACATTGCTAGTTCTTGTTTGATTAGTTTTACTACTTGTATAGGTCTTAGTTTATCTTGCTAGTCTTCTTTTTATTTTTTTCTTCTCTTTATCTTTTTTTGATTTGTAATTATATATTTTTTTATTAATAAAATTGTCGGTGTGGTACTTTGCCACCCGTCCTTCAAAAAAAAATTTGCTCGTAGCATTCAGTGCTCCTAAGCAAAGTGATTGCTCGTACATCAAAACTAAATACATCCAGTGCTCCTAAGCTCCTTGCTCCTTGCTCACAGCAGACAGTAGTATGCACGGAAATGAAAAAAATCAATGGTTTTAGTAAAGCACACAAATGACTAGAAAATTAAATCTATTTTAGAATATTAAACAATCCATCACAACTCAGAAAAACCAATTCTTACCAGAAAAAAACCAGTAAACAATCCCTTAACTTCCCTTGTTATTACCAGAAAAATAAAAAAACTGGTACTAGCAAATTTCTGTTCTTTCTTAGCAAACTGGTACCAGAAAACTAGTTACCACAAGTTGTGACCCAATTTATCAACAAAAATCAAGGAAAAGCCACAAGCAACAAGAATAAACATGTTCAACCTTCATCAGAAAAACTCGTAACTCAAAATCAGAACCATAAATCGATAACCTCTTAAAAAAAAGTAAAAAGATTACCTGCTTTTAAACCGAAGTCTACCCTTGAACGAGCAATCTCAGCGCATCAATCCTTCAAAACAAACTCTGGACAGGCGTGTCTTCTGCTGGTCGAGGCAAGAAGGGGCTTCATTCCTGGCCATGGAGGCTACCTGAGGTGGAGGTGGGAGGAGTCAGTTTCTGTGATAGGGGGTAGTGATCGGAGAAGAGGTGCTGTGAGAGGGAGTTCAACTTTTGAGTGGGGGAAAGGTGCGGTGGTGCTATTTCCTGTTGGCTCGATCGAGCGAGAGAATTGTTGGGTTTCGGCTGAGGTGAAGTGAGTGATCGGAGAAGAGAGGGAGAAAGAGAGAGAAGAGGTGACTCAGGTTAGTGGATAAATGAAGCAGAGCGGCGGATTTTATGTTTTGTCGGCACACCTCCCTCGTTCTCTCCAATTTTTTCGTCTAAAATTCAAATAATGACACTCCGGTAGAATTTAAGACGAAACAAACGAAATAAACGATAACGAAACATCTCTGTTTCGTTTACCATTCTGTTTTGAGATGAAACTGTAGTTCTATTTGCGTTACCCATTCCATTCCTTAAACGAAACCAAAATCCTTAACCGTTACCGTTCTATTTTGGACGAAACGAAACGAAATAACAATCGAAACGACTACCGTTTTCAGCCCTATTCAGGTTGTTTCGGCAAGTTACAACTTACAAGTAGATGGGGTTTTGTAGTTCTGAAAATGTTACAATTCATATTTATTATAATATTTTAAACTTATGTTATTATTTACTATATTATTAAACTGGCGGCTCTATGCACCAAAGCCCTTTTTGATAATGAAATTTAGGCCTTCTATGAAAAAAAGTTCCCATATGACGGTTGCAACTTGCAAGTTTTTTCTAATGTGCAACGAGCAGGTGAAAACACCATGTCAAGGTAGCCAAAAAGTTCCCATATTGGCTCGTATGCAGTTCATCATTAAAAAAAAAAATGAACGCCAGATGGGCAGTTCCTATTTGGGGAAATTTATTTTTGAAACAATATTTTGAAAAATTTTGTATTAAACAATCAATAAATTAAAAATTTTTTAAAAATTTTCAAATTAAAACTCTGCTAGTTTTGGGGAAAAAAATTCATTCAAAAGTTTTGTCATATTATAAGTTTGAATATTTTGATTAAAGCCATTAAATTATTCGGAAATCCTCCACTGCGTTGCGGCTTTTTAGGAGTTAGGATTCAGACTGAAAAATGTTCATGAGCTTTCGTTTGATATTAGAACTATCATACTTTTAGATGTTGTTGTCCATTGGATTATTCGGAAATCCTGGAACGATTGTGGCACTAAGGCATGTGAAGTCAGTACCAACGGACACCTTCGCTTTGTTATATTTTATTGTTCATTTAACCTTTTCTCCTTTTTAAATATTTGAGAATTCTTCAGTGATATCATGTTACCGATCTTTCCAACTTGAAATCAGACGAAGTGCTCCCTAAATGATGTAACAATCAAACCATCTGAGGCTATGGTATAAGGTGAAATCTGCATTGACAAGCGAAGTGGTACCTTGCTAGATGCCAGTACAACTATGTTATTAACTGCATAGACAAATGATCAAACCCTTTGCCCTGTTGAATCAATCAAACTTTCAGCAATCCATTTTTTTTAAATCTAAGTATCAATCCAAATTTATACTGTTAATTAAGAAGTAAGTTCGAACTACATTATTTCGCTGTTGAACGCGCTTGCAAACATAAGAACTACATTATTTCTCTGTCATTGACTAATCCTACTTGATGGACTTTCCCAGCAATACTTCCAACTTAATTGGTGGAGACACCACTGCCAAGAACTCTTCATCTCCCTCCAGTGCAGACATATACTTAGGCAACAAGCACACCTCCAAATCGACACTCCCACCTCCTTCCCATCCCGGGTATGCCGAAACCTTACCATCAAACTTATTCGCACTGCCGCTACGCGCAGCCAGTGCCTTGCCCCAACCAAAATCACAACCATACATGTCAAATCTCGGTGAGCTTCCCATCATTACGCTATGTATGTCAAACATGTGCAAGTTGTAGACAATGGGATTTTGCATGTATTTATGGACCATGTCTCTGATGGCAGAGTCGGTATGATTAGAAACTATCTCGTGTGCCTTCCATGCAGCCCAACCGAGATTGTTATTCAGAAGTTCTCCGGCTGTTGTGGTTGTCGGAGCAGCATAGATAGAGTTGCCAAAATAATTTGGTGAGAGCGGGGGCTGTAGCCTCGCCCGATTTTGAATTGCCAAGCGACAACTTGTTTTCTGCTCAGGAGGGAAGCCTCGAGCACGTGTAATGCAACGCCACATCAATGCACTCAAAGCTTGAAAAGTAGATATTGTACCTATATAAAATCCAAAATTAGCAAAAACTTTTCAATCTAAACATTTAATCTTACTCTCATTAAGGCCCAAAAGGAAATTAATGAAACGAAATTGAAAATTTGAATTGCATATGATTCGTTTTCTAAAAAAAGAATAAAACGATAAATTTGTCATATAATATAATTAAAATTAAAGATGGACCTTTTCCACATTCACTGTTGGCTTTCGCCTTGAGCTTTGCAAGGGATTCACTCGAGAAATGAAACATCCGTTCTCTCAGAGGCGGAGGAGAAAATCGCACAACAACCTCCTCAGGAGAGGAGTAAGGGAGCTTGATGGGTGGTTCTCCATAGCCTCCTATGAACCACTTGTCATGCACTGGCGGTCGAGAAAGCACCACCTCCTTCCCGACTGCTTTGCATCGAGAGATCTCAGCAAATGCATCGAAAAAATGCCAAAAAGAAGTTCCATCGCCAATGGCATGGTTGAAAACACAACCGATGAAGATACCGTCTTTTAGCTCTGTGAGCTGTACTTGTATATGAGTGATGAAATGGATTAATCACATAGATGCACAAATGTAAACAAGGTTTCATTTTAAAAAGTTTTATATATGCTGATAATGACATTTATTAAACCGGTCGGTCAAACACAAGTACTAAGCAATTTCTAGAATTAAATATATAGTACTATTAAAGTGTGCAAATGCATAGTTGACCACATTGGCAAACCTGAGAATATCAGACTATTACAGTACATGCGAAGTAATTAATGGCCCATATATCTATTATTGATTTTTTATTGTTCTTTCTAGAAGATAAGATGGATCAAAGTCTTCCAACTTAATTCGTAATTAATGGCCCATATATCTATTTTTATTGTTCTTTGTAGTTTGCCATTAGAACTGTTCTCTATTAATTAATTTATTAATTATTACAACAATAATAATATAAACTAGGAATATTCTAAGCAGAGTCGGCTATTTCGGTATAAAAATAGTTTTGCGCTGCAATTAGTAACTATATGTATGAAATTTACGAAAAAGGTGTTCAAATTTGTAAAGTCAACAAACCTGGATTACGAGAAGTGGACTGGTACAGCCGTCAAAATTGAGAGCCAAGTCAAGAGGAAAGAATTCTTTTAAAAAATCGGGTAAATCCTGACCGTCCGCTGCCACCACATCAGCAATCCCAATGCCATCCGCTACGGCGTGCACAAACTCCGCTCCCTCTCCCTCTACTCCCACCTCCACGTGGCACGTGACGCCACCTCCCTCGCACGTGACCACCCGCAGCCTGCCCGACAAGGGGTAGAAGTAGACCTGTCAAACGTGTTAAAAAAACACGGAACGGTATGAAACCGTTTCCGTTTCGTTTACAAATGCGGTATAAACAATCATTCCGTTAACCGTTCCGTTTACGAAACGGCACAGAATTCCATTTCGTTAACCGTGCCACTTTAGAAAATACACATGTAACGGTTTGAAATGAGACTGAAACGGTCGAAACGATATAATCTAGTGTTCCGTCTACCGTTCCGTTTCAGTAAACGGAACATTTCAGCGTTTCGTAATTCGTTTCGTTTCACAATGAAACGTGGTGGCAAACGGTAACGGCCTACCGTTGACAGGCCTAGGTAGAAGTGGAAAAGCGCCTCCTCAAGAGAGCTCCTCAGCCGTTGGATGATTTGCTCCAGCGAGAGGTCGGGTGGGTACTTGAAGAGAAGGCCCTTTTGGATGTAGTGGGGACACAGCATAGGCACGTCCCATGCGCTCATTTCAAGCTGACGTGGCGCATCGGGATTGGGCCTCGGTGTTACTGCGTAGGTTTTGATGGTTCGCACGGTGGGGATCGGAGATGGCATTTTTGTTTCGTGTTTGTTCTGATGAATGGAATGCTAATTTGGTGGTGACTTATTTATAAAGGGGTCGTATGGATGAAAGTTGGAATTTGAGGAATTTGAGAAATTTCATATTTCTAGATATAAATTTATTATAAACAATCTAAACTCTTCACAAAGTTACACACTTTTTAATAAATTTATGTCTAGGTATGAAATTTCCCAAATTCTCTAAGGGGCCGTTTGGATGTTGTAGGAATTTGAAAATTTGCAATTTCTAGACATAAATTTATTGGAAAGTGTGTAACTTTGTGAAAAGTTTCGATTGTTTATAATAAATTTGACATATAAAATGTCCAAAATTTGCAATTCCGATCACATCCAAACGGTCCCAAATTCCTAAGCGATCCCAAACGGCCCCAAAGTGCCAAGAGCCAAGACCAAGAGGACTAGAGGAGTTATAAATTTCAAATTGGTCAGCGTTTGGTAACAGTTGGAAATCTGAATGATTGTGTTTTGCATAAATTGACCCACAGGGCCAGTGGGCCACGGTGCTTTATTTTTTACTCCCGTCTAAATTGACTTGGTAATTTTTACTTATTGGCAATCATATACCCGTGATCATCGATCAAATTCTTTATTAGTAAGAAATGTTTTGTAACATAAATAAAAACATATAAGTAGGAAATGCACAGTCTGTTAAACTTTGATAACTTTAGTAACATTCTTAACTTAATGAGCTAGGGGCTGTAATTTTCGAAACCAATTGGTGCTAAAGTAATGGTTGGATTCCCAATTTAATTGGGAAAGGAAGCTTCAACGAAATTGCTAGAACTCAAGTGCATGACTGCATCTTCACGGGTAGGTTTATGGGTAGGTTTGATCTATTCAATAGTGATAGTCCAAAAATCCTTGGCCCTTGGCCCGTCCTTTGGAAGACCGTCTTAAAATCCGGACCGGCCCGGCCCTTCAAAGGGCTTTTCGATGGACAAGGGTCTAGAAGGGCCGGATTTTGAAAGGGCCGGGTCTAATTTTTTTCAAAGACGGATGTTGAAGGGCCGGGTTTTGAAGGGCCGGATCCGGCCTAATCGTTCAATAATAGTGACTATTTGATCATAATAAGACGATAGAGATTAAAGAACTATTAAAAAAATTAAATGTTGGTATTATTTTAGAAGGACTAGAAGGGCCAAGGACCTATAAGGGCCGGATTTTCGAAGGACCGGTCTCGTGTTTCAAAAAATAAATCCGTGTAACCCATCCCATCTCGACCCTTTTTCTTAACCCGGTCCGATCCGGCCCTTCTACCAAACCAGTCAAGTCCGGTCCTTTGAAATCCGGCCCGGCCCTTTTGCCTTTCACTACTATTCAATACTTACCAAAACTTAACTTTTCATTTACAATCTTTACATTTTAAAATTTCAAATAACCGATTCAAACCATTCAATATGTTCTCCATATTGAAAATTTATAAGAAACTAATTTTTACATTATTTTCGAAATTTTTTACTATTTTTTCGTATTTTAGAAAATTGTTTTTATTGGACGATCCATAATGTTTATATCATGAATTTTTAAAATTACCAAAAAATAGTAAAAAATTTCGAAAAAAATGTAAACATTGGTTTCTTGTAAGTTTTCAATAGGGAGAACATATTGAATGGTTCAAATCGGTCATTATATTATAAATTTAAAAATTTAAAATCGATCATATTAGATTGACTCATCCGTCGTCCAATATATTAGACACTAGCATTCTTCTAAATATTTTTATAACCGCGATGACCCTGAGCTATCTTTTGAATTTCGGAAGTACAACAACATTTGGCAAAATATATTATTTTCAAGAGAATCAAGCTATAGCCAATTTTAAAAAAAAAAGAGAAAAATGAAGCTCCTGTATGTTGAATAGTTGTCATTCTTGTGAACCAATTGACCATTAAAAAAAAAAAAGATTCTTGTGAACCAACAGAAATTGCGCGCATACCTGAACTAATTAATTAATCTATTGCACTCTTGTTTTTAAATTATGTCGACATTTTTCGTACTAAATTTGTACAGCCCTATAAAAGTAAGTATAAGAACGGAAATAAAAAGAGTAAAAAACAAGAAAAAAAAAGAAATGAAGCACTTTTATGTCCTAAAATCTAAGAGGAGAATAAATTTTCTGCAGTTCGGGTGGTACTTGCAATTTGCAAAGCCTCAAATAACTGGTCGTGAGAATAATCTATTTGTATTGACCCTTCCGATGCTGTGTGATCTGCTCCCCAACACAAGTGAAACCATAAACTGACTGACTACAACATAAACATACCTACAGTAACCATACAATTAAAAAGGCTACAAGAACAGCCTCAACTGATCATTTGTCAATGATATAAGTAACGGTAGCTTTGTACTTTTATTAGTACCATCTAGAAAAAAAGAATTCAATTACACTAGTAATCTAATGTTATGAAATTGACAACTGAATGAATATTAAATTGAAAATGACGTGGCGTATTAATTGTGTCATGCATGATGTGTCACATTAGACTTAGTGTACCCATATTTGTACCGAATTGGTTTATCAAAATGGCTTTTAGTAATTGTAGATATCAACAATTACGAAGTAGAAAATTTGTAGTTTATTTATTTATTTTTATTTCGGAGAGATGCTTCTTAATGTATCACTCTACTGAATTACTACCAAAGACGAGACATTTCACAATTTCACCGGCCAGAAAGGCCCGGAGTAAAAAAATATATATATATAAAGTTGTTTTCGATAAAATTTCATGGTCCAATATTCTCTAATTTTACGCCTCAATTGAAGGGAACTTGCATCCTCATTTTTCTTTTATTTATCACTCAATTTTTTGAGCTTTGATAATTTTATTAAATAATGAATTATAGGTAAGAATAATTATGTATGTTAAAGATGTGGAACCACCAAATTTGAGCCCAAGTGCCTGTGGGCGGAAAAAGAAGTAGAAACAAAGAAAAACTCTTGGCTGGTCCACCAAAAATATGGTAGAACAACTAGTAGTCAACCTTGGCTAGCTAATTCATTTTTCTTTTTGACTCCATCCTTTTCCCCCCTCAGACAAGTTAGGAATAGCCCAAGTGCCTCCATTTTTTCTTAGAAATAACTTCTTGCAACAATTATATATACATAATTTCAACAAAATTAGTTAAATACTAATAGCTAAATAAAATTATGTGTGCTATTTAAATACTAGCTAATAGCTAATAGCTAAAATTTCATGGTCCAATATTATTTGTTAAATACTAATAGCTAAGTGAAGTGTCAAAGTTTGATATCTCGCACTTCAAGGAATTAATTAGACTGGTCCTAAAACATAAGAAAACAAATAATCTCAGTGTCACGCCTTTCTTGGTCTACAAGAATAATAAAACAAATATGACAAGATCTCGATCTGTCTACTTGCATACCTTTTTTGTTTTTTCTCTATTCTTTTACCTCCAAAACTTGTTTACATGATTACATCTCTAAGTATATTTTTTGTCCTACAAATTTAGAATAAGATTTTCTTGAATACGAGATCCGGTATGGACAACATTGTGTCATTTATTTAGAGAAACGATGTTCAAATTTTACAAGCATTAAAAATAAAACTGAATATCAAAACTCTAAACAGAATGTACCTATATAAAAATAAAAATAGAGAACATCCTTCTTTTTTGTGTATCAGTGTATTAAGAAATGCAAGAGTCCAATATATTGGACGGATGAATTCCGTCCAATACGATCGTTTTCACGTTTTCAAATTTAAAATAATCGATCCGAACCGTTCAATATGTTATCCATATCGAAAATTTATATAAAAAAAACCATTATATTATTTTCAATTTTTTTACTTTTTTTTATATTTTAGAAAATCGTTGTAATTCGACGATCCATAATGTTTATATCATGAACTTTCAAAAATACTAAAAAATTCTAAAAAATGTAAAAGTTAGTTTCTTATAAGTTTTTAAAATGGAAAACATATTGAACGGTTCGGATCGGTCATTTAAAATTTAAAAATGTGAAAATAATCATATTAGATGGACCTATCCGTCCTATATATTGGAGAGACGCATTTCTCCCGTGTATTTTTTTTTTCTTTGCGGAGCACATCCGGAGACCAGGATAAAAGTTTTTACAGATCATATAAAACGAAGAAAGGAAACTTTATGGACCGCTTTTAATAACGTGTGAAACGGTGATCTATTGTCTAGGCCCAAAATTTGTTACTGAGCCGAAAATGTAAAAATAATAATAAATTAATATAAAATATTAATAATAATATCCAAATAATTCAAATTATTTAAATAGTATCACCAGTTTCCGTAACTAACTTTGGGCTATCGTAACATTAAATTTGTTTGTACCGATGCCTTTGTGTCATGCCCAGTTATGTGAAGTTTCGAGCATGCTGCATATATCTGGGTGGTATTATTTGGGTTCAGCGTAAATAGGACTATCAAAATCTGCATATCAGAAACAACTAATACGGGAATACGTATGTACAGTGTTAATAAATACACCGATCTCTTTTTTTTGTTTTATTACCAAGTTAATTGGTTGCTTCTCCGAACGGGTGATTTTTTGTGGTTAAAGGTTTTTTTACTATTTGTTTTATATTAAACATTGATATATGTTTGTATCAATTTTTTTAACTGGCCAGATATTTATTTATGGAAATTTTAAAAAATTGATATTCAGTGGAAAAACAATTATCCATTTGTTTATCTGGTAATGCCAGACTCCCCTAGTGTTCTCCAATCGTGTGTGTCGTGTCGTGTCAAACACGATCGTGTTAGAGTCTCGTGTTAAAAACAATTTAAAAGAAGACGTATGTTTATGATATTATTTTTGGTGATGTTAAAAATTAAATTCGTATTGTCGTATCATGTTCGTGTCATGTTGTGTGTTAGTCGTGTCGTGTCAAATCGTGTTAATTCTTCAAGGTTGCCAACACGACACGATTATGACATAACAAGATAACACGATCGTGTCGTGCTAATTTCGTACTCGTGTCGTGTCGTGTCATGCCAATACGCATGTCGTGTCGTGCCAACATGATCGTGTATTTTACTTATAAAGATCGTTAATGATATGCGTATTCTTTCTGTATCCACACACGGACCACCTCAAAATTTTTATTGATATGTACCTACCTCTACTACTTATAAACACACGGACTATAGAGGTGCTACACGCTAGGTCTAGCATGTAAACAAGTGTTTTTATCATTCGATCGATTTGATATGTGGTCGGATATTAATCGTCATACAAAATAACAATATATTTTGATTTTTCGTCTAATAAAGAAATAAATTATCTCTATCTCTACAACTTATAAACACACGGACTGTTGAGGTGTTACACACTAGGTCTAGCATGTAAACAAGTGTTTTTGTCGTTCGATCAATTTGATCTATGGTCGGATATTAATCGTCATACGAATAATAATATATTTTGATTTTCTATCTAATAAATAAATAAATTAAATAACATATCTATTTGTATCATATCGATGTTAGATCAAACAATGTATTTTATTATCTAATATTATTTTGTTTCAAAATATAAATTTAGATTTATGATTTACATACGATTCTAAAACGGAATTTCTATCTGTGAAAAGAGAAAACATATCGGAGTATACTCTAATATATATATATATATATATATATATATATATATATAGAGAGAGAGAGAGAGAGAGAAAGAGAGAAAGCCTTCAATCAAAGCGCTTTAACTGGAGTCCCAGTTAAACTCTGTCAGATCTCAATTTTGAAAGTTCAAACGACCGATCCGAACCGTCAAATATGATCTCCATATTGAAATCTCCTTGCCAACCAAAATTTTTATTTTTTTTAATTTTTTAAGTATTTTTTTCGGATTTTCAAAAATCATTAATCTAATTTGTTCTGAACCTTACAAAAATTGCTGTTTTTGAAAATCCGAAAAAAATACTTAAAAAATTTAAAAAAATGAAAATTTTGGTCGGCAAGGAGATTTCAATATGGAGATCATATTTGACGGTTCGGATCGGTCGTTTGAACTTTCAAAATTGAGAACCGACGGGGTTTAACTGAGACTCCGGTCAAAGCGCTTTGATTGAATCCATTCTCTCTCTCTCTCTCTCTATATATATATATATATAATTTTATGCATGAAAATTATGAAATAAATTATATAAATGACGTACCCTGCATATTGTAGATATTTTCTAAAAACTTTGTACTGGCCAAATTTATGTCTTATGAAATACGGTTTCTACACAAGAAATTACTGAGAAGAAACTAACATATTTATAACTGAAATATTGCAAATAATGCCTGGCCATATTTTGGCATTTCATAATTTTTAGTTCCGTATTACGTATACTGTATACAGTATTGGTCCAATTTAAAAACTTCACAAGATGTGCTACTGACTACTGTACACCAAAAAAAAAAATAGTATTCATGCGCTACTGACTACTATACGCCAAAAAAAAACTAAAATAGTATTCATGTGAGTTTGTAATCCGTAACTTCCGTAACTAGTCTTTTACGGTTTCAGGAAACCGTAATTGAGTTCGGAATCTCAGATTCTGTAATTGTGATATTATTTTTATAAATCACGTACATTGGATATTATTATTAATATTTTATATTATTTTAATATTATTTTTAAATTTTTTGGGTTCCTGAGCTCGTGTTACTCGAATTATTTGATTCCAGAATATGAGACTTCAGCCCCACTGATTTCTTTAAAGAATATCACGATAATATATATATTTTTTTCTGTTACAACTTACAAAGATTTAGTTATGTTTTCCCGATTAGGTAGTTTTATAACTCAAAGAACGCTTCAAATTGCACATTAATTTGAACGACTTCGAAAATGACATCAGAAATTGTATATATTTTTATTATGTAGTTTACGTTGCATTTTTTTTAAAATATTTACGTAAACGAAAGAACATAAAAAATTGGCGTGGAAAGAAGAATGAATTCTTATTTAAAAAAAAATGATGTTTTTTTCAAATACCTATTGTTTGCCTCGAATAATCTTGATAACGTCGAAAAAAAAAACACACACATAAAATAAATCAAAGCATTCTGCCTAATCCCGAAAGAGAAATATTAGCGGCACAAGATGGATACATTTTTGCCTTGAGCCCTGCTTTTTTGGTTCAGTCCCTTTCCGTAGAGCAGTTAGTTGTGCAAAAAAAAAATATAATAATAATAAATAAAAAATAAAAATAAAATGAAACTCAATTTACAATTTTTCTATATAGTTTCTTTCAGGACAGAGGACCAGAACCTAGTCTGTTCATCTTAAATAAAAAGGAAGACAGGATTCTGAAAAGCAGAGTCATATATGTACAAAAGGTTTCATAATTGGCAATTAAGCAAGCAATCGCCACCGTAGAAACATATACAATAATACAAATAGAGTCAACTAATCAAAGGTCAGACAGAAGGTCTCAAAGGAGGTGATGATGCGACAGCCGAACGACACATCGGACAGGTTGAATGCAATCTCAACCATTTGTCAATGCACTCAATGTGGAAAAAATGTCTACAATCTGGTATTCGTTTCACAATCTCCCCTGTTTGCAATATGCCGAGGCAAATTGCGCACTGCGCCCATCTGTTGCTATCGCTCTCACCACTATCAGAATCACCATTGTTGCTATCTCTTGCGTACTTGAAGGTCGGCAGAGTCGCTATTTCAGTGGCACCTAACCCGGTATCTATGACGATGTTAGTCGTGCTCGAAATCAGGCTCGATCTCCTGGACTGTTCCATTAGACTGTAAATATAAAAAATAAGAAAAGCAATTGCTGACAGGAGAACGAAAAAGACGACCCACATGATGCCGGCGCAGAAGTATAGCAGGATGAGGAAGGAAAGAAGAGGAGGTAGAATTAGGCAAAACATGCTGCACTTTCTGTTGCCTCCACAGCTGGTTGCTAGAGACCTCAAGTAGATCCCAGGAGGTGGCATTGACTGGAATTTTATTTAGCTTTAGAAGAGATTTTTGGGAGATAAATGCACTTAAGAGGCATTTATGGAGCTCTAAAGATATATGATGTGATGGAAGGAATTAATGTAGGACTTCTTTGTTCTAGATCTTAATGAGATGCTTTGACGTATGCAATCTACTTCTATTAATTTCTGTGAGACTTGTTGATTGGATGCTTTATTATTTTACCAAAATAACCGAAATCACCATTTCTAGAATTATCTAATGCTTAAGGCACACTGAACGGAAAACTTCTAATGTAAAATAAATTGTATCTATAGTTATAACTATTTCGTAAGCGCTTTAGAATTCCTGTCACTGTCAGTTGATATCAGTATCTGCACATGTAATCAGGGTTCAATCCAAAAAGTTAGGTTTGGAGGGAATGCAAAACTAATAGCTATTATATATTTAGTGAAGTTTACTGTTATGAATTTTTTTAATAGGTAATTAGTGAAAGTTTAATGTTATGACAGAGAAGGGGGCAACAAAAATATTTGTATTTGTAAATAAAAAAATAATAATTGTAGTGAAAAATTCTATAAATTATTTTGATTCATTAGGGTCCTAACCTTCTCTGCTTACGGACGATTGCTAATTAATTATATGACAAAAATAGAAAAGAAACGGCCAACGTATATAATGCCATAAACATAATTATATCCATCGGAGGACAAAAATCAGAAATATATTAACATTAAAACATGTATTTCTTAATGAGGATTACACAGTTGGACTCGATTAGTTTATTAATTTCATGATCACACTTGCCTATTTTTTTGCCCCTGTTTCCAACGTTTCAATTAAAACATCAAAGCATTTAACTAACCTTAACTAATATAGATTGGTTTTAACTTTTGACAGTAAACTGGTAAAAAGATAAATAAAATGCAAATCAAATATTCGTATCCACGTGATCTACACAAAAAAAACACATGATGCCGTTTCGGTTATGCGAAACGGAAAGAATAACGACACCAGTTTTAATTACGAAACAGCAAACGAAACAAAGAATCATACCGTTTCGAACCGTTTTGCCACTTTTCAAACTGTTTCATATGTAAATTTTAAAGTAGAACGAATAACGAAATGATATTCTATACCGTTTCAAAACATAACGGTTAAAGAAATAAAATCTTATATTGTATTCCTTAAGGGAACGGCAAACAAAACAGCCTATTCCGTGTGTTTCGTCCACTTTTGACAGCCCTATACACAGTAGCTTACTCTTCAGTTAAAATGGAATTGGTTGAACTTTGAGGATTATTACTTATGTACTTCCAAAAATTGATAAAGGACTCCAAAATATCATACCGAGTAATTGAACTCCATTAAATTCTTGGCATTTCAATATATTAAAAAAATAAACTCAATTAAAAAATATTGGAAACAGGACCATATATACCCTCTGCTACGTTCTTAAATTCTAGAGAGGGAATTTCCTTTTTTTTTTTTTTTGGTTGTTTGTTTAAACAGCATGACTTGTGTTTGGAAACATTCTAACTCTGAAAGGAATGTTAATTAGGGTTCATGCACCTACCCATTTGTATATAGAATAACCAAGGCTACGTTTGGATGCGTTGAGAATAAGGTAGGAAGAAGAAAGAAGGGAAGAAATTTATTGGGAAAGGGTAAATTTATTGGGAAGTGTGTAACTTTTGTGAAGAGTTTGGATGGTTAGAAATAAATTTATTGGTAAAAAATGGTTATTCCTTATTTCTTATTCCGGAAAGAAGCCATCCAAACGGAGCCCAAAGCTGAGAGACCCAAAATATTAAAACTCTGTGCATGCCATTGAAGACACCAAGCAACGGTACATATGTGCAAAAAGTTAATTTTTTCTAGAAAGTAAAGATAAAATGGCTCACAAGTCACAACAAATAATTAAGGCCTAAATTAAGAATTGCACGTAACGTCGTCAAAATAGCCTACTAGTTCAAAAATGAGAAACCAGACGTTTGCAATACAATTTTTTTTTTTGTAATATAACTTTTTCCATTAAAATTATATATATGCTGAATTACACGTGGATCAATTGATCATCAGTGGCCGGTAGTATCCGTTTATATGTCACTATATAAAAATTTTAAAATACATTGTACGTACAATCTAGTCATTAATTATTCTTAAATACATTTTCAAATCAAGACAAGAATATTGTCCTACTGCATTTCTCAAGCCGATAACTCGTTGTTAAACTCTTCTCTGTTCTTCTAAAACATAGGAAAAAGGTATACATGTACTTTGTATAATATATAGTTTCTTCTAAAACAAAAAAGGTATATGTGTACTTTCTAAAATTGTAGTTTCTGTTTGAAAATTTTTATATAATTGCTCTGTATTAACGCAGAGCAACTAATTTATTACTGTCACCAAGCTACAACTATTTTTTTACTATCTTAAAAACAATATAATATGATTTTCGGACGATGTGATCGTGTTCGTTCATATTGAAAGTACATATTTGAGGCGATAGTACTTTAATTTTGTTTATGATTTTTAGGCTAAATTTACTACTATAATGCATGGTTGTTACATATTTTGATCATGGAATTATGCCGATCAACCGTGATGGCGATGGTCTTGAGGGAATTTGGATTTTGGACAGAGAATATTTATTTAGGAAATTATGTATTTTGTTTTGAGTTGGCTAGCGTCATTATCTGCTTGCAACTGCAAATAATCATACTTGTTCCTTATAAACTGAAATACCAACTCAAGCATCAATAAAGAGGAAAACAATCTGAAATGTTTGAAGTTAGTAACTGGCTTCTTTTCTCCTAAACTATAATTAATATTCAACAATTAAGTTTATAAATGCATAATTTAGATCACTAAAATCTTTTTTTTCTTTCCCTCTGCGTTGCATGGAGGATTCTCTGCAACCTCCGCACTAAATTAGCGGTCTCTGTCAGGTATATATTTGGGAAAAAAACCTCTACAATTATGCTGTTAAAGTCGATATTCTCTGTTCATTTTACGGATCCTCCTTTTGTCTCTCTCTCTCTCTCTCTTTCTTTCTTTTTTTTTTGCAAAAAATTGTTATCCGTATCGCTCATTTTTCCTTTTTTTTTTTTACACGATGAATTTGACCTCCGAACAGCACTTAATGAAATATATTGCAGACAGTTGTTTACATTATTATAAACGGCTTCAACTAAGTATTTTAAAGATGTATTACAAAGCTTATTTTAAGTTTTGGTAGTCTACCAATGGTAGGTCCTCCATATATGACTTCCCAACACCTATTGATAATTATCCAATACAATAGTTGAATAATAACTAATTATCAATTTGTTAATTTCTTAAATATTCACCAATAATGCTTAGTCTGCCATGTATTATCCGAAGCAGACTTAGCCCCTGGTGAGAAGGCAAAAGAAATCTTTTCAATTTAAAGAAAAAAAATATATATGATTGACATTCAATCAGTAATGATGATGTTTACAATTCTCTGGCTGGAAATCATATGACAATGAACTGTAAAGCAAGGAAATATGTTTTATGTGCAAACATCAATCTCTATATAACAGTATAACATCAAGATTAATAAGAACCAAAACCTATTTGAAGCCCCTTTCAGTCTAGACTAGAGGTTCGGTACCATCTGCCGGCACGACTATTGAACGGCACATGGGGCAGGTCGAGTGCGAGCTTAGCCACAAGTCTATGCACTCAACGTGAAACAAATGCTTACAAGCCGGCAACTTCCTCACCATCTCCCCAACCTGCACAGTCCCGATACAAATCGCACATTGCACCCATCCATTGCCATCAGTTCCATTGCTGCCATCCGTGCAGTACCTCTGGTATTGAAAGGAAGGCAGTGCTGCGATTGCAAAAGCATCTAGTCCTGCCTCTTCCCGTGCAGTTACAAAAGGAATACTAATCGGTATCATGCGTCGTTGTTGCGGTGATCGCCTTAACCAGTTAATGTACAATGAACCTAGAATAGCAGCGGCACAAAGGTATATTGAGGCCCAAACAACTCCAGCTAACACGAACAAGAGGAAAAAGCAAGAAAGAATAGAGATTGTTAGGAAGAAAATGGTGACACAAATGCCTCCATTCAGGCAACAAGTCCTTACGGCAGGCCGGGGGGAGTTTTGAATGATGGAATTTAGCATTTCTAATTAGTTTCTAGGTGTTTTAATTTTCTTTTGGATTTGTATTGTGTTTATATATGTGTATTCGGGAACATTATATTAATGGTCGAATGATAGAACCACCTTAATTAAAGGAAATGAATTGTTCAAATGTATTACGGAATAGTTCATGATATGATTTGTTTTCCTTCTTTTTATATTTTATTTTAAGGACAGTTGAATATATTACATCATTTGCAATTGAAAAATACTTGTAGATATATTTTACTTCGAACTTTCTCTTAGAAGAAATGGCAATGTATATTTTATTTTATGCTCAGATTTGAAATGTATATATCTATGATGTCCAAGCTGAAAAATAATACTAACAATAACGAACCTATTTTAATTTAATATCATAGTGTCATTATCTCATCACTTTACAATTAAAAGTTCCTTACGACAAGTCCACCAGGTATATTTTACTTTGGGTACATCTTCGAAACCCTTAAGTGTTAGAATATCATGAATAAATTATATATAATGAGCAAGCAAGCAAGAGGAGGAAAATTACGCAAACATGAAATCGATGTTCACTTTCAAGTTGATGCAATCATTTTATAAGCCTTTCTATTATTGCTCCTTCCAATTTTCCTCCAAATTATAAATCTTTACATTATTGCACAAATTAAAAGAAATTTCATTTCAACACGTTACGGAATCCTAACGCTTTGCTTAGTCTACTATTCAATTCGGTTCATTTTATATGGGTAATTGTTTCAATCAGAAACATTTGGTATGCATGACTCGATGATGTCCGAGTCATGAAAGAGAATTAAATGTGCGCACGCTTCTTAATTGCCCCAAATAATACCTGATGACAACAGGTGATCGTGCCGCGCTTTTACCAATAACTTTATTATTATTATTACAAACTTGGCCTTAAATAATTACTCAATGGTTATCGATCCCCACATTATTCCATACATGAGAATCCCCACTTTATCTCCAAAACAAAAGAAATAAACATTAGTCTCAGAGATGAAGATAGAAAAAACCACTTAATTAGAAGGGATTAATTGAATTTTTAAACAAATGATTTCATTTTTTTTTCAATTTTAGGAGGGGCGCCATTGTCTATTTTCTACATACATATATTAAAATTAATCATATGGTAGTAAAATTACAAACTTTGGGGAGGCCAAACCCTGTAGAGATCCCAATGCCTCCGCTATTCTTTACTACGCACCTTGCCCCTCCATGTTCAAATCCTGGTTCCACCACTGGCTTACTCAATGAATTAATCGAACACTTGCGATAATAAACTGAGTAGAATAGGACTTTTATTTGTTACTATGAGACCACAACAACTAATTTGATTATCTTGACAATGTCAAATTAAATAATAAAAATAAAAAATAGGAATATAAGAATGTTTATAGAAAGAAGCATTGTTGGCCTAACATATTAATTGTATCCACCTAATTTTTACACAATTTAAGTTTTGTTTTTATATCACATCAAAACCCATTCTTTAAAATATAAACCTTATAGATTTTAGTCGTTTGATAAATAAGAAAAAATGGATCATCTTTTTTCGATTTTATGTGACTAGATATGGATACACGTACTATATATCATTTGATAAATAATAAATGAGCATAACTATATTAAAAATATAAAAGGATAATATAAATATATATAGCAACCTCTAATGCCCTCTTCCGCTTTTCAGAAATGATTGTGGTGTGTTATACACTTATAGGCACCGTTTGGATGCGTCGAGAGAAGATAGGAAGAATGCTAAAGCTGATTTTCCTAAACTGATTTAGCATGTGTTATACACTTATAGGCACCCGACTAATTGTAATCATGTGTTGTGGAAGCTGTTGTGGAAGTTGTTGATGCTAAAGCTGTTATATATATACACTTATAGCCGTTATGATGCTAAAGCTGTTGTGGAAGTTAGCATCTAAAGAACAATCAGTTTTCCTAAACTGATTTAATCATGTGTTATACACTTATAGGCACCCGACTAATTGTATCCACCGTTTGGATGACCGTTATTAGTCGGGCTATGATGCTAAAGCTGTTGTGGAAGTTAGCATCTAAAGAACATACCAACAAACCCTGGATTTCTTTGCTGACGGCTAAATACATGTCAAGAAGGAACCTCTGGCTATCCCCTGCCCCATCTGACTGTACTAAACTTTGGAGAGGTATTCTTCAAATAAGGGATGTCTTGAAACCTTTAATCAAATGGCAAGTAGGGAAAGGAGATAAGTGTAGGGTGCTAGCTGAACCGTGGCATGATTACTGGCAAGCTTTTCCTCTCACAAACAATGCTCAGCTGGCTCTACATGAACTAGTGGATGATACTGGCATAAACTGGTCACATGATAAACTGGCGAGTATCTTTGGAACTGGGGTGGCTCTGCATGTGATTACCCAGTACCCCCAACCTCCAATGGCATTTAATGGCAGGGAAGATAGGCTGATCTACACGGGTGCATCTGATGGGCATCTCTCTTTTTCTCATGCTTGTCTCTTGGTACAGGGACAGCACAGGCCGATTTCAAGTCAATTGGCACAACTTCTCAAAGTAATTTGGCACTGCCCAGGCATCATGCCCCGGGTCAAAATGTTCCTTTGGAAAATTCTCATGGATGCTGTACCGATTAGAGGAGCATATGCGCATAGGCTGGGGTTTCAACCACCTGAATGCTCGGTGTGCCAACAGGATGAAGAAGTTACTGGCCATGCTCTTTTCACCTGTCCGTTCTCCAAAGCCTGCTGGTATGGATCACAATTCAACCTAAGAACAGAACTCTTACCCACTGACATTATCACCCTGCTCTTCTCCATATGCCAGTCACTGCAAGGGGCTCAATTTACAGCTTTTGCTAATCATGTGTGGGCCCTCTGGAAGCAAAGGTGCGCTCATGTCATTGAAGGTAATAGGCATACATTCTGTCCATCATCTGGCCAACCATTACAATTCACTCACAAAGATGGTATTAGCTATGCATATCCCTGATCCCTTAAAAACACATTTGGAAATGTCATGAGGACCAGTTAGAAGAGACAAAGGTGTGCTTTGTGGATGGTTCTTACAAAGAACCTAATGAAGGAGGTTGGGCTTACATTATATGGCGAAGGGGAATTCTGGTGCAATATGGGTATCGAGCAGGGCATGCTTCTTCTCCATTGGCGACTGAGTTACTAGCTCTTAGATTGGCTATTCAGGAGGCTGTGCGGGCAAATTTAGGAAAATGCACCTTTTACACAGACTGTTACCAGTTGCAGCAGGTTATAGAAGGCAAAATACCGGTGCATACCATGCCATGGGAAATATTTCATGATGTGTCTGACCTGTTGCTTTCCTTACATGGTAATCAGGGGTTTACGTGCATGCATTGTCCAAGGGATAAAAATCAAGAGGCTCATTGTTTAGCAAATTATGCCAGAGCGCTTATACTGGCTTCACCTTTCCTCTTTGTACTACTTTAGTTTGATTTTTTTCTAGGAGGTTTGTTTAATACTTGATTATTTCTTTGTACTCATGTGTAACTGTTACTTTTGAAATGATTTGCCTAAGGGCCTTTAACTGCCAAAAAAAAAAAAAAATCTCAAAATCTGTCACATACAAGCTCAGCAAAAAGTGAGTGCTGTCAAGATTCTAATGAAGATCTTTTGTGCTTTCTTTTGTTTTGCAGGTCAAGAATGTTTGTCTTTTCGTTTTCTGCTAAGTTGTTACACAATGGTGCGCGCGCGGATTCGCCACAGCAAATTCAAAAGTGGTACGTGGTCGATCGAGAATTGATATATATTTTATAATTAGCTATCACCAACAAAAAAAAAAAAGAATTGATATAGTTTAGGATAAATATTTTCACCCTAATGAGAAAAAACGCTGAGAACTGAAATGTACATAAAACACAATGATATTAGTCATCCGATTTAATGGTTTAGATTTACTATTTCACCCAGAGTCAGACAAGTTTTCTTATACATAATTAGAGTATTATTTTTTATCATTACAATTGCAGAAGACACTCTTCTTTTTCACTCATAAACAATTATAATTGTTATCTCTCAATCAATTTCAAACCATCTCAATCACAGCAAATGAGCAATTCATTCTAAATTTCTAATTTTCAGTTCTGAGATCCACATTGAATATTTACTTATATATATATATATATATATATATATATAGATTTCTACAATAGACAATTAAAAATAAGCGATATATATGTACTGAGGTGTCAATTTCAGGAGATAATTTCTTGTGAAATAAAGCTAGCAAACGTTCTTATTTTTTTTTCTTGTGAAATAATAGGTGTTGTAATTATCATCAGGATTGGTACGTAGTTTTTATTTAAATTGAAAATGTTATAAATCCTTTATTTCTCATAAACATGATGATGCGTCCTATATAGCTCAATAAGTAGCTAGCTCGCATGGCTCCATCATAGACAATTCTAACACAAAATAAAAGCAACAATCTACCGGAGAACTTAGACCTCCAATTTCTCTTAAAAAATAAAAATCTACCGGAGAAATAGAAACAAGTATTAAATTAAAGTACATATATTACATTGTTTCTCCAAAGAATTTCGGAAGGATTACTTCTGGGCCTAATATTTTGAAATTATGGTCTTTGCTCCTTTGGTTTAATTTGTCCAGCAGGCAAAAGGCCGAATTGGGGCCACGGACAGGTCCATTTGCAAATCAAAGCATTTGTTTCTTACTTTTGCATTTTGAACAAAATATTAACATAGATTGGTACCTGCTCATCTTGTAAGAATTTGCCATTGTAACGAAACTTAGCTTATGTAAATCAGCAAACTCTGAAACGTAATATAGTTTTCAGTGCTGCACCAATCACCTTCAAATATAATGCTGATGGTCCTCTGTTGAGAAGAAATAATTAATCGGTTTTTATTGTAGAGAAATACAATTGAAATTTGTGTTTAGTGAAAATGGAAAAAAAAAAATGCCCTTATGACCCGATCGATTACTTCAAACTTCAAACATAAGCTCGGTTAGTTTAGTAGCGATATTGGTTATCGGAAGAGCTTAAAGCAAATCTCGGTTGTGATGCTTTATAAGTTTTTTCCAACCATACTACATGAACTTTTCTGTAATAACAAGGAACAAACTCGCCACTTACTAACATAATTAATTTATTTTGTTACAATATATGTACTCAGTACCGTATCTTACTATTATACTAATAATCAATTTATTTACATTTATATATGTTTGTTAAATTTTACCCATTAGATAAAGGATTTGTAATAGCCCTTGTATCTTTATCCAATAAGTTAACCGGAACTTTTCTTTAACAATATCCATACCCGATAGTTTAACGATTAATAAACTTTACCTTACAGTCCTTACTTGTAACCGCCTTATCATACGAATATATAGGGTAATGGCCAAACGGATTTTTATTGACAACTTTGATTATAAATGTTATCAGATCGATAACTCGGCAATAAATCTTTGTTAAGCAGCATTCACGTTTTCAGCAATCCAAATTCAATGTTGCTAAATTAACGATAATATCCAAATTCAGTGACTAAACCTACTTGTTTGACATCCCTAACAATATCTCCAACTCAATTGGTGGAGATATCACTGCCAAGAGCTCTTCATCTGTCTCCAGCGCATGCATGTACTCAGGCGACAAACACACCTCCAAATCAATACTTCCTCCTCCTTCCCATCCTGGAGATGCCACAACAATACCATCCAACTTACCTGCACTACCACTACGCACCGCCAGTGCCTTGCCCCAACCAAAATCACAGCTATACATGTCAAACCGTGGTGATGAGATCATCATTACGATTGGTATGTCAGACATATGTGTATTGTACACACGAGGATTGTCCATGTACTTGTGCACTAGGTCTCTGATGGCACAATAGGTATGATCATTTATTAGTTGGTGTACCAACCATGCAGCCCAGCTGAGGTTGTTGTCTAGAAGCTCTCCTGCTGTTGTAGTTGTGCGTATAGCATTGATAGAGTTGCCAAAATAATTTGGCATGAGCGGGGGTTGTAATCTTGTTCGATTTTGAATTGCCAATTTATAGCCGGTTATCTGCTCTTGAGGGGTGCATCGAGCACGTGTAATGCAGCGCCACATCAATGCACTCAAAGCTTGAAAAGTAGAGATTGTATCTAAAAAAGTCATATAAATCAATAATTAAGAAATATTATTTCAATATGAGCACTTCTCTAAACATTCGTCAACTTCTATGATCTTCATATATGTAGAGTAATTCGTCAACCTCAATGGTGGAAAGCAATTTCCAAAGGAAATGACATAAGAGTACATGCAAACATATTAAATGATTAAGAATGTACCTTTGTCACATTCTTGGTTTGCCCTTATCTTCAGTTTTGCAAGGGATTCGGCGGAGAAGTGAAACATCTTCTCTCGTAGAAGCGGTTGAGAAGATCGAACAATAAACTCTGCAGGAGAAGAGTAGGGGAGCTTAATTGGTGGTTCTCCATATCCTCCTATAAACCACCTGTCATGCAAGGGTGGCCGAGACAGCACCACCTCCTTCCCAGCTGCTTTGCATCGTGCAATCTCAGCCCATGCATTGAAAAAATGCCAAAATGAGGTTCCATCACCGAGCACGTGGTTGAAAGAACAACCGACGAAGATGCCATCTATTAGCTCTGTAACCTATACTTTTTTTAAAAAAATCATGAAATGGATAAAAAAAAAAATAGATACATGCAATAAATAATAAAAGTTGAAGGCGACTATTACAATAAAAATAATCCTTCTAAAACAGGTGGTTTAGAGCATTTATAAAAGTAAATATCATACACTATTGAATTATGCAAATCCAAAAAAAAAAGAAGTCAAAATTTACCATTCTATGTATGATGAGAACAAAAAAATTCATAAAGAAATGACTAAGCTCAGGAGGGTAATTAAACTTCCTGGCCTCATCGAATGCAGTACAAAATTATTTGTCAGCACATGTTGTTTTTTGAAAAAAAAAACAAAGAAAATACATATATATTTTAGAACTAGAAGTTAAAAAGCAAATAGCAACCCTTGCTTTCCTTTGTGAAAAGTATGGAATCCCAAAAAGTGTAACAATCGATATACGAATGTGGCTCTAAATTAAGGGAGCAATATCCTTTGCAATATAGCAGAGAGCAGTACTACTTTCTATCTGTCTGATCAATTATATGTGTCCCGTGTAAATATCAATCATCGAGATTAGATCGGACGGTTGTGTTTCATCACTACAGAGATTAGTGGAGAGGATATTTATCCCTAAATTAAGAACATATGCCAGAAATGCACTTCATGGTGGTGGACTCAAACCGCATCTTTAGAAATGCAATTCGTAAATTGCAATTGATTTTTTTTATAAAAAAATTATAAAAGTATAACGTTAATTAATTGACCGCCCTTTCTTTATTTTTGTTAACATTAACAAAAAAAAGTTGCTTCCTTTTCCAATTTGGTGTTCTACTTTATCTTGTCTAGTGTGTAGTGAAAGTTACGTACACAATTGAATTCAGCAAATTTAACCTTATTGGATGTAATATATATGTATTCTGAAGTCTGAACTAACCTGAACAGCAAGTAGTGGATCAGTACAGCCATCGAAATTAACAAATTGATCAAGAGGGAAAAACTCTCTTAAAAACTTTGGTAAATCCTGACCGTCTGCTACCACATCAGCAATTCCGATCCCATCTGCCACGGCGTGCACAAACTCTGCGCCATTCCCTGCACATCCCAACTCCACGTGGCACGTGACACCACCCCCGTCACACATGTCCAACCTTAGCCTGCCCGACAAGGGGTAGAAGTGGAAAAGCGCCTCTTCAAGAGAGCTCCTGAGCCGTTCGACGATTTGCTCCACACTTCCACAGAGAGGTCGGGTGGGTTTGCAAAGAGAAGGCCCTTTTGGATGTAGTGAGCAGTGAGCATACCCAAGTCCCATGCGCTCAAGTGAAGCTGACGTGGCGCCTGCGGATTGGTCTTGGGTATCACTGCGTAGGTTTTGATGGTGCGCACGGTGGAGGAATTACTGGATAGAGATGCCATTTTGATTTTGTTTTCGTGAACTGGAATTAACTAGAGTTAACTACAAGTCTACAACTGCAAGTCTGCAACGCATAATGAACCTAATTCATTTTGCAAAAAAAATGAAGAAGAAAAATAAGTAGAACAGAAGTCAAGCAAACCTAACACTATGCGAAATTTTGGTTTCTGTAACGGTTAATAAAAGACTTCTGTAACGGTACACGAAACGTTACTGTAGCCCCCGTTACAGAATGTCTAATAACCGTTACAGATCTATAACGGTTATTAGAAAACAACCGTTACAGTAGCCCCCTCTTCTGTAACGGTTATTATCTAATAACCGTTATGGTATACGCAAGGGAAAATCTGGTACAGTTTTTTGTAGAACATGTGTAACGGTTATTAGATAATAACCGTTACAGAAGCCAGTCTTCTGTAACGGTTATTATCTAATAACCGTTATGGTATTGTGGACGGAACGTGTGGTGTTTGGAGAACTTCTGTAACGGTTATTAGGTAATAACCGTTACAGAAGACATGATTCTGTAACGGTTATTATCTAATAACCGTTACAGATAATATTTATAAATAAAAAAAAATGAAATTATAATATTCTGTAACGGTTATTATCTAATAACCGTTACAAAAGTCTTTATTTTTTTTTTGAGTTTTGCCTGTTTGATTGGCTAGCCCCAATTTGCTAGCCGAATTGGTACCAAATTGGTACCCAATTTACATTAACAAATGCAGCATATATATATATCACAAAGCACACATATATCAAACATATATAATCATGCATATCACTCGCTGAATAAACAAAGTATTTACATATATCACAAGCATAATCAAACATGACAAGTCATCAAATAACACATTTTAATCAAAATAATACCCCTTGCATGAAGTCCATAACTTCTGTCACGACACCATCAATCATTTCTTTGTTGTATGGTACTCCAACCGGCTCGATCATCTGCATATTATGATAAACAAGTCAAAAATATTATTAGTTAGATCATGAAATTCTAAAATCTAATTGTTTGATCAAATGTTATTAGTTAAAAGAATAAGTTACTTACATGAGGTATTTCCTGAATTGCTATCCAATAAGATAATACGTTTTTCATGGCGAGCATTGTGAAATATCCACATTCTGTGCAGCCCTTTTGTATCGGACACTAATTAAAGATCCAACAAGAAAGATAGTTAAGATTTTGCACAGTTTCAGAAACCCTAGGTAGCTAATATATTTTTTTAAGTCTCGTACCTGAATTTTGTACCAATCAAATGTTGTTCGGGTCCTTGCATTATATTTTCCATTTTCCATAAGGTATCGCTTGTATATCCTGCATACAATATCATTAATAGCTTAAATAGAACCGTACTTAGTCCTTATCTCAATATCAAAATTTCATTTAGAAACGAAAACTTACTGGGTTATGAATCCCTTAATCAATATCTTTGGATTCTTGCGCTCGATAGAATCTGCTATTTGAACGGTGCGCTTCTCGACATTAATAACAAGAAGGACCCAATGAAAGCTGCAAGAATAGAGATTATTGTTTTCATGAAAATGAAACAAACATGTAAACGAGATAATTGATATTTTATTAGTTATAATTGTCCTTACTCTTGTAAATAAGGCAGAACCATATAATTGGATGAATATTGCGCGAATGACTTCATCAAGTAGTCCGCAGCTTGGTTTTGTTCTTGTTTGATTTTAGGAGCAGACAACATCTCTGGATCTAATACGGTGATGTTGTTTTCTCCCTCTGAAAGTTCATTCATCCAAAACCTACACTCACGGATATTAATCCATACATTTTTCACCTCCAATTGAATACGGTACTTTAAAAAAATATTTTAAAGATTGAAAATTCATACCAAGAGTACAACTTGACGATCGACACGTTTAGAGATTCTCTTCTAAAGCATTGGAGGATGTCGCACAATTCAACGTTGAACTTAACCTCGCCGCTGTGTGTACCCCAAACATCACATTGGTGCAACTCAAAATTTTTCTCAAGCTCTGGTTGGAGCATCAATAGTTCATACAATTCTCGTTCGGATGGGGTAAGCTTTTCAATTGCATCCTGCTCAAGTAGCGGATCGCGAGCAACAATCGACCCTGAAATAATCAGACACAAAAGAATAGATTATTCGACGTTGAGCAACAATCTACCCTGAAACAATCAATTGAACTAATTAGGTTTTGGATGAACCTGCACTTGGAACCTTTGGACTCTCGATCACCTTTTTCGCCACCGCCTTACTCGCATCTGGCTTCTTTTTTATCAAACTCTGCATTCAATGTCATCACATAATTAATTAGTGAGTTCTACTAGAGATGGATGAAATAAATTATCATAATTAAATAAAACGATACCTTGTGGCCTATCTCCACCAAAAATGACGGCCATGGGAATCGCCCTCCTATATTATTTCCTAATAGCTCATCTGACCTACCTGGGACTTGCCACTGACGAAAATCATCGCCTACTCGGAGAAGATGGATATAGAGTTGTTGATCAGTTAGTGGCACGCCGTGTACGATCTGACCAACAACACTCGGAATAATATTTCCCTCGGCCACCTTAATCTTCTGGTTAAGATGATCAAGGGAAAAGAGATCGCACGGCGTTTCTTCCTGAAATTCAGTTCGATCAGAAACCCTAATGCTAAGCCAAACATAAATCTAAATAGAAAAGAGAAAAGTGATCAATATGAACCTGAACAACGCTTCTCGGATCCGGAGGCATATAGCTTGAGGCAACCGTTCGGAATAACTGCTCGTTTGGCATTCCTGAGTCTACCTCAGCTTCAACGAATGGCTGGTACGGCGTCACAAATTGTTGCGGAGCTTGAAACTGCAATCCGCTACTGGCCAACCATTGTTTCACCTCCTGAAAATTATCAAGCAACCGAATGATGAATAATAGTTTTCATTCATTTTGATTACATTTTGACTGTCAAAAAGGATTACCTGAAAAGCTTCTTGTCTCGCCGCATTCATTATCTCCTCGGAGTGAATCAAGTCCCTTTTGGTTTTCTCAGCGGCTTCAGCTGCAACCCTGCTCATCAATTCTTCAATCTGGTCTGGTGCCATCCATCCTTCATGCGCATCCTTTCTAGGCTTTCTTTTATACACATCTTCCTTCTTGGTCCATAAAGGATATCCCCTGATTCTTCCTGGATGTTCTGGCCTGTCAACCGCCCGATTTAAGATTTCTTGTTCCGGTATTGACCCGGAATTGATTTCACCAGACATGGCACTCAACCGACTGAATGCCTCAATAGTCGACGAATCAGAGCTATGGAACGTGTAAGTATCTAACAAGCAACAAACAAATCTTATTAATAATCACAAAACAGAATTTGAAGTTAGCATATATAATAAGTATTTACATGTGTAAGTACCTTTATCCTTCGTAGCCACAGTCCTTCCCATGAAATACCTTTGACTCCTCGGTTCCAAATCGCCGATGGTAATGCTCGTGGAACCGGCCCCTTCAGAATCTCCGGGTATGACAATCTTGTCTGTAGGTTTCCATGAACCTTTTTTTCCTCTATAGCCAGTGGAACCCATCCTATGAGGCTCTTTCCATTTCTTTCTCAACTCCTTCGCTTTGTTGCTCTTTTGTACAAAATCTGCACCCGTCCTTTTGTTGAAAAATTCTTCCCATTCCTTTTGTGAGATTGGGTGTTTATCGCATGGATTTTTTGGATTGTTTGGATCGGCATTTGTGATGTACTCCTCAGCAATCCTACTTCTATAAGCCCTGTGACTTATGCCCATCGCTTTGAGAGTATTGTTCATGGCTTTATCATCTTCGATGTTGAACATTTTCTGAAACATAACGAAACGTTAGTTAATTGGTAGCATAGAAATTTAAATTAGATGATTTAAGTGAAAAATTATTCACCTTGATGTCCAACCACAACTCAAGTCTGGTTTCCTTTGAAACGTCCTTCCGCCAATCATTAATTGTGATTGGCACTCTTACTCTAGCCAGATACCCGCAATATGATGCAAATTTGTTCACCGCCTCTTCAGTACCAATTGGCACTCCTTCTTTGTCAAATTTAATCTCATACTTTTCCCCAGCAGCTTTTTTTCTCCTAAACTCTTCCATTGTCGTTCTGCTCCTTTTCTTTATTTCGAACGTTGTGACCTCCTCATCGCCGGATTCTGTACCAGTCTGTTCACCCTGTAAATCTCTTTCTTGATCTCCAGACATATCTATTAACAAATAATTAACAACAATGAAACATTAAACGACAAGTTCAATCTCAAATAACAAACATAAACAAACATAAACATAAACATAAACAAACAAACATAAACATAAACATAAACAAACATAAACATAAACATTAACAACATAAACATTAACAACATAAACATAAACATAAACATAAACAAAATATATTAACATAAACATAAACATTAAACGACAAGTTCAATCTCAAATAACAAAATACATTAACATAAACAGGAACATTCAGTTGGATAAGAAACCCTAATACTAAACCAAACATAAATCTAAATTCTAAAACTAGTCTTCATCATCCGACAAAACAATGACTTCATCATCACCATCCGACAAAACAATGACTTCTTCTCTCCATTCTGTGTACGGTGCCACAAACTTGTCAATCAAAAGCTTGAAAAAAATTGCATGTTTTTCATATTTTGAGAGGCTCGGTTGCCCCTGGTTTTGAGAGGCTTGGTTTTGATTTTGAGAGGCTTGGTTTTGGTTCGTCTGGTTTTGAGAGGATGGATTGGCACGAACATTGCGCCTAACATAGACTCGTTCGATGGGCTTTTTCCCCTTTGAATTGCTTCCTTCACCTTTCTCCATTACTACCTAATTAAAACACCATATATAATATATATTAATGTTTGGCACAATGTTCAATTTATTCAAACATGAACAAGTTTAAAATTCAAATAATTAAAAATACATAAATTTAAAATTCATTTAATTAAAACACACTAATATTCAAACATGAATTCATACACAAATAACATAAACTTCAAATTACATAAATAAAGTTCACACAAAATAACATAGATAATTTTATTAATTCCTAAGACAATTCAACCCTAATTCTTCTCTTCCTTATTCTTCTCCTCCTTATTCTTCTCCACCTCCTTATTCTCACTGGATCCCTCATCTATTTTAATTCTCATGCTAAAATCAGGACCCCTTTCACAGCCTGGAGGAAGACGACGTACAGCCGACACAGCCCTTCTTTTGAGAGGTCCGTAAAACGGGACCCTTTTTGACACCACCTTAGGTGTTTCCTCCCCCACCATGGATTCCTCCCCCACCTTATTGTCGTTTTGATCCTTCTCCATCTAATTTTCATTTTAAATAAATTTCTTAACTCCTTATTCATAATCAATTCACAATGCATATATATCTAATTAAATTAAATTCTAAATTATCAAGAAATAACATGCACGTCTCTATAATCAATTTTAGTAATAACATTTGCATATTAGCCCCAAAAAAGCCCAAAATTAAGCATATTAGTCCCTAAAACAGCACATATTAAACCCCAAATTAAGCATATTTAAGCCCAAAACAGCACATATTTATGCAAAACAGTCCCTAAAATTAAGCATTTTCCCAAATTAAACAGTCATAACTTTGCATTTCAGCACATATTAAACCCCAAATTAAGCATTTCAGTCCCAAAACAGCACATATTTATGCAAAACAGTCCCTAAAATTAAGCATTTTCCCAAATTAAACAGTCATAACTTTGCATTTCAGCACATATTAAACCCCAAATTAAGCATTTCAGTCCCAAAACAGCACATATTGTTGCAAAACAGTCCCTAAAATTAAGCATTTTTCCAAATTAAACAGTCACAATTTTGCATTTCAGCACATATTAATCAAGCACAAACAACCACAATTTTGCATTTCAATCAAGCACAAACAACCACAATTTTGCATTTCAGCATATATTTCAATCAAGCACAAACAGCCACAATCAACCACAATTTTGCATTTCAGCACACAATTTTGCATTTCAGCACAATTTTGCATTTTGCACAAACAGCCACAATCAAGCCAAAATTAAAATTTGAGAGAAAAGAAAGTGGGATTACCTGAGAACCGAGTCGAGTATTGCCTGAGAGCGGAGAGAGAGATAGATAGAGTTGCCTGCGAGAGTAGAGAGACAGATCGAGTGAATAGGGTGAAGAGGAGAGAGACAAATCGAGTGAATAACAGAAAGAGCGAGGGATTACCTGAGAGAGAGGGGAGAGAGCCGAGTAGTGTTGCCTGATATCGGAGAGAGAGACCGATCGAGAGAAAGAGCTGTAAAGGGGAGAGAGGGAGTCAGAGAGAGCGACAGAATGAGATGGGAAGGTAGAGGAAGATGAGAGAGGGATTACCTGAGATGGGAGAGGCGCGAGAGCTGTCGAGAGAGGGAGAGTCAGAGAGAGGCGCGAGAGCTGTCGAGAAAGGCTAGGGTTTTGCTTCTGTCGAGATGAGGGGCTTAAGAATAAAGGCTCGATCGATTTTTAGAAGATAATGACGAAGAGACGCCAGGATGGGTTTTTAATAAAAGGGTTCAACTAATCTGTAACGGTTATTAGCTAATAACCGTTACAGATTACTCTTATGTAACGGTTATTAGCTAATAACCGTTACAGAAGTCCAAACGTTTTTATATATATAACATTCTGTAACGGTTATTAGCTAATAACCGTTACAGAAGAGGTCTAATATGTAACGGTTATTAGCTAATAACCGTTACAGAAGTCCAAACGTTTTTATATATATAACATTCTGTAACGGTTATTAGCTAATAACCGTTACAGATTATTTTAATTTCATTTTTTTTAACTTTTTGTTTGTTTAACGTTACAGAAGGTTTTCCTGTGAATTTTATTTCGGTATTAAAAGTGATTTTGACTGATTGTCGGTGTTGGTTAAGTGATTTTGAAAATTTAATTAAGTGATTTTGACTGACTGTTACATTTAAGTTCAACAAATAATAATTTTGAAATGTTAAATAATATTGTTCAACAAAATGTTAAATAATAAGTTCAACAATTTAGAATGTTAAACAAAAATTAAAAATAAATTAGCACATATATGTTAAATTTCACCAATTAATGACCTGCAAAAATAAAAATAAAAATATTAACATATATAACAATTTAGCACATATATGTTAAGAATAATTTATATTAGTTTTTTAACTCACATGTGATTATGTAGCTACTTTCTTTTTTTTCCTCCGCGTATCGACCCACACGCCTTCGGTGTTATCTGTACGCCTATAACTGATCGATACTGGCTGTGATGTATCGTCGATACCGATAGAAAAAGGAGGTATTTCCTCGAAGTGGTCGTATGCTTCTTCATCTACGACATCACCAACACCGACAATACGTCTTTTTCCTGAAAGTGGCAAGTAATAAATAAGATGAACATTTACCCTCAATAAGGTGAACATTTGTACTTAAATAAGATGAACATTTACCTTGAAGCACAACATGTCTTTTCTTATCCGCCGGATCTTGAATGTAAAAAACTTGCATTGCTTGCTTATTTGCAAGTATAAACGGATCGTCTCGATAAGCCCTTTTATTGAAGTCAACAGTTATAAACCCCATCTTGTCTTTTTTAACTCCACCGTGACCGTTGTCGATCCATGCACACTTGAATAAGGGTATCTTAAATTTCAGGTAATCTAGTTCCCAAATCTCCTCGATCCACCCATAATAAGTAGCCGACCTAACATTATCACTAGATAAAGCTACAACAGTGACTCCACTATTTTGCACGGCACTTTTACCATCCTGTTTCCTTGTGTACCAGGTAAATCCATTCAAGTCATACCCTTGGTATGTCTCGACCACGGCATCAGGACGTCTGGATAACCATTTCACGGTTTCATCGACCTCTGTTCCTTCTTTCAACTGGGACTGGACTTTATCTTCTAGCCATTGGACAAATTTTATTTCATGCTCTATGGTAATCAAGTTTTCGGTGTAAGAAGGGTATTGTTCACGTAACTCGATTAGATGTTCATTGATGTAAGGCGCCACAATAGCAAGATGTTGGAGAACTTTCATATGTGCTTTGGTTCTCATTGCAAGATCCGGTATATGAGTACTAGCTCCAATTGTACCTGAAAGGTGAACATTTGTGCTAAATAAGGTGAACAAATATTGTGCTTTAAGTGAACATTTGTGCTAAATAAGGTGAACAAATATTGTGCTTTAAGTGAACATTTGTGCTAAATAAGGTGAACAAATATTGTGCTTTAAGTGAACATTTGTGCTAAATAAGGTGAACAAATATTGTGCTTTAAGTGAACATTTGTGCTAAATAAGGTGAACAAATATTGTGCTTTAAGTGAACATTTGTGCTAAATAAGGTGAACAAATATTGTGCTTTAAGTGAACATTTGTGCTAAATAAGGTGAACAAATATTGTGCTTTAAGTGAACATTTGTGCTAAATAAGGTGAACATTGGAAGTTAATATATAACCTTTTCCTTCAAGTCTACCCTCATGTCGAGACTTTGGAAGACCGATTGGTTGTACATCCTGCAAATAATCGGTGTAGTACTCAATAACCTCCTCGGCCACATATCCTTCCACTATGCTTCCTTCTGGTTTAGATCGGCTACGAACAAGCCCCTTCAATTGACCCATGGCTCTTTCGAAAGGATACATGTATCGTAGAAATACAGGACCACACATTTTTATCTCTCTAACTAAATGAATGGTCAAATGCACCATGGAGTCAAAAAACGATGGCGGAAAGTACATCTCCAGCTCACATAGGGTTAGTACAACACCTTCTTGTAACTTGTCCAAACTATTCGGATCAATCACTTTAGAGCAAATGGAATTAAAGAAAAAACACAACTTAGTAATGGTTTTCCTCACTTCTTCCCTTAGAATTCCTCTAATTGCGACCGGAAGTAACTGGGTCAGTAGGACGTGATAATCATGTGACTTCATACCAAGTAATTTGTTGTCCTTAATAGAAACTTTTCTTGATATATTCGAGGAATAACCAGTAGGAACCTTAATAGATTTCAGGCATTCTAATAAGCTTTTTTTCTCTTGCTTTGATAAATTAAATTGTGCTGCAGGTAGCCAAGTTCGACTTTTTCCCTTATCTTGTGCCGCTAGTTCTTGCCGGATCCCCATTTCAACCATGTCCTTCCTCGCATTTACGCCATCTTTAGTTTTCCCTTGAATTTCCAACATGCAACCAATCAAAGCTTCACATATGTTCTTTATTATGTGCATCGCATCTAAGCAATGCCTAATCTCCAAACTCTGCCAATATTCAAGATTCCAGAATATAGACTTCTTCTTCCATATCCCCTTGGGTATCTCATTTGCAAATTTCTTACCAAATTTTACATTAATGTCCTTCACCTGTCGATACACCCCTGAACCGGATAACGGTATTGGGGCCTTGTCTTTTTCTACAGTACCGTCAAACCTTTCCTTGTCTCGACGGTAAGGGTGATTGCGGTTCTTAATAAACCTCCGGTGTCCCAAGTAAACATTTTTTCTGGAGTTTTTCAAGTACACAGAATGGGTGTTTTCCATGCAAATAGGACACGCTTTCGCTCCTTTATTCCTATACCCTGACAGGTTTCCGTATGCAGGAAAATCATTGATTGTGCAAAATATCATGGCACGGAGGTTAAACTCACTTCTAGAGTGTGCATCGTATATTTTCACTCCATTCTGCCACAATTCACCAAGGTCATCTATTAATGGAGCCAAGTACACATCTATATCATTGCCTGGTTGCTTGGGACCAGAAATCAACAAGGGCATCATCATGTATCTCCTTTTCATGCATAGCCAGGGAGGAAGATTGTAAATACACAATAAAACCGGCCATGTAGTCTGCCGGCTACTCATGTTGCCGTAAGGATTCATCCCGTCTGTACATAAACCCAATCTCAAATTTCTAGGTTCACTGCCGAAATCTTCAAATTCCATATCTATATTTATCCAATCTGGAGAGTCTGCTGGGTGTCTGAGCATGCCATCGCCTTTTTTCCTGCAGTCAGCGTGCCATCTTAACAATTTGGCATCCTTCGCGTTAGAGAAAAGCCGCTGAAATCTTGGTATTATTGGTAGATAAAACACCACTTTTGCAGCTGGTCCCTTACTACCTTCATCTTCAATTTGATCGTCCCTCGGTTTATACCGTGACGCATTACACTTTGGACATTTATGCAAGTCTCCGTACTCATTCCGGAATAATATGCAGTCATTTGGACATGCATGAATTCTCTCAACTCCAATTTTTAAAGGACATAACATCTTTTTAGCCTTATAAATTGAATCTGGCAACTGGTTATCTTTTGGAAGAAATTCTTTATGTAATAGTTTGAGCAAAGATGTGAAACTCGCATCACTCCATCCATTTTTGGCTTTAAGATTGAACAGTTTGAAAACAGCATTAAGTTTTGACAATTCACAACCAGGATATAAAGCTATTTTATCTTCTTCACGTAACATACCAAAAATTTCAACATTATCAACAAAATTTTCATCCACATTGTTCACAATTTCATCTAAATCGGCATTAAATTCTGAGTTATCTACATTTCTATCATCATCTACATTCTCATCATCAAATACATTGACATCATCAATTTCATCATCCAATGATACATTTTCTTCCTCATACACAGAATCCAATACATTTGTGCTAGTACTATCCCCCCCATTCTCTCCATGGAGTGTCCACCGACTATAATCCGGTTGAAATCCATTTATAATCAAATGAGCCTTCACTTCTTCAAAATTAGACCACTTCAACAAATTCTGACAAACACGACAAGGACAATACATTTTATCATCTTCTTTCATTTTCAAATTCTCTTTAGCACAAACCATAAATTCTTCAAGTCCTCTCAAAAATGTAGACGAGCATCGATTACTTGAGTACATCCACGTCCGATCCATCTGAACAATAAAATTTAGGCAAATTATTAGGGTTTCGGACCAATTTGTCATATTAGGTTTTCGGACCGGTCACCATCCTAGCCCGCTCTTTGGATACTCTGCCTCATTAGCGAGCGTACGTTAGATGCAATGTGCTATCTGAGAAAAATTCGGCAGCATTTCCCCTTATGTTCCCTGAATACGCCAACACACGATTGCTCGTGCGTACGTATCCGTGGGAACACATGGGAAATGCCGCCGAATTTTTCTCAGACAACACATTGCATCTAACGTACAACTCGCTGTCCTAAATGAGACAGATCGTATCCAAAGAGCAGTACTCCCGACCGGGAGTACTATCCGAGATTAATCCCTAATGGATTAATCTCGGACGGGCAATGACCTAAATTCAGTTGAGTTCCGGTATTTGGTTCCTATATGACAATACGAAATTCATGCCTATATATATATATATGCAAATTATTAACGAAATGCAAATAATTTAAAAAAAGAGAAGTTCATGAAAATATACTTTCAATTGTGTGCCTTCCGATCCGTTGAATCGTGCGACTTATCCGGCCGATGTAAGATCTTCTCCTATTCAATGATATCTTGAAATATATAAAAAAACAAAAATAACCATTAAATTAATGAAAAAATCGAAATAAATAAGAAAAAAATGTAAAAAATAAATTACGGTTCAAATTTAATTTTTTTTACCTTAAATCTGCTCTCCTTCTTATTCTCTTTCTAATTATTATTTTTTCAGAATTTTTAGAAATTTTTGGCTATTTTTTTGGAGTGAAGCCACCACCACAAATTCGCAATAAATGAGAAGATCAGAAAAGAGTTAAGTGATGCGGCGCTCTAGCTGTGAGTTTGTTGGGATGGGGAGAAGACCTAAATACAGAACAAACTATTCAGTAACGGTTATTAAAAAATAACCGTTACAGAATCATAAAAATATAAAAAAAAAAGCCGTTACAGAATCTTAGATCCCTTAATAAAATTCGTGCTATAATATGTAACGGTTATTAGAAAATAACCGTTACAGAATCATTAAAAAAATAAAAAAAAAACGTTAAGCTACTGTAACGGTTATTTGCTAATAACCGTTACAGAAGATGGTTGATATTAATATATTTTCTTTTTTTCTTTTCTGTAACGGTTGATAGATAATAACCGTTACAGAATATAAGAAATCTGTAACGGTTCTAATCCAACAACCGTTACAGAAGGTTGATGCATTTTTTTCCCTGACCATGACGGAAATGTTATTACGGTTGTTTAATAATAACCGTTACAGATTTGTGGCGCCAATTTTCCCGCCTAATGCCTCACTATTCTGTAACGGTTATTTCAAAAACCGTTACAGAAGTGTCGTTACAGAAGGTCCTTTTTCCCGTAGTGTAACAAGGAATAAGCTTTGCACTAACGAGAAACGGTGACAAGTATCGCCGACCAAAGATGAATGGCCGAATATATGCCGAGGGAAAAAAGAGTGCAAATTGGAAAAGGATCTCCACTCGTTTTTTTCTACAGTATCAATTATTATTATTATTTTTTTTTGGAATTTGGAAGTCATTTTTTTCTCCTGGGACCGAAATGTATTGGTACTAGGGGTGAAAACGGAGCGAATAATTTCAACTCCGAACTGTATCCATATCCGCAAAATAGCGGATTCGGATAATACTATCCATATCCGAACAGGTACAGATACGGATTCGAATTTTTTTAAACAGATATGGATACGGATATGAGAAGCAATATTAGTGCTGATATGGATGCGGATACCGTATTTCTATACAAAACGGATATATGTTTTGTATATGGTAATGAACACTTTTTTAAAATAACATCATAATTCACATATAGGTATAACTATTTCAATTATATATATAGCATCATAATTAAAGTCTAAGCCTTTTATCCCAAACAAGTTGAGGTAGGCTAGAAATGACACCCTGATCCTCGTCATTTTTTGTATATATGGCCGAGTTTTTACGCTGGCTCGCCAAGTCTATCGCAAGCATGCATGCAGGCTTGAACCTTGGATCTCTTAGAAGAGAGCCAAGTATTCTTACCACCTGAGCTACTAGATGATGCCAATTTTTCTATAAACTTGATTAAAGTTGGCTTTTTGTGATGTCTCAATATGTGCAAATAAGATGTTTTTTGTGGTTGTCTTTCTATATTTTTTTTAGTTAATTCTATAGTAGTCATAAAAAAATAACATTACACTCTTCCGTTTGAATATTGTCTTTTCTTTAATAAAATAAATTGAGCAAAATATTATCCGTATCCGATAAAATATATCCGTATTCGTATTCATATCCGACAATATCCGAACCGTATTCGCATCCGTTTAACATTCAGTCCGTATCCGTATTCGAACATATCCGTATCCGTATCCGAATCCGAAAAAAAATATGAATACGAATTTGATATGACCACTATCCGCTCCGTATCCACCCCGTTTTCACCCCTAATTGGTACACCGCAATGTATTGGTATACATCCACCACGCGTCGCAAGACTTTGTTTTCGTCTTCCCTGTCAGGGGCTTGGTAGAAAGAGGTACAAATTGCTAGTGGAGAAGAAAAGCAACTCTTGTCGGATTCTTGCGCTCTTTGGTCTGGTGGAATATCATGGTTTTTTTGTTACAGAAATTCTGTAGAAATTTGTATGCTCTAGCGCTGATCAAATTATTGACCTTCGTTTAGTTCGCTGTTGTTCAAATTAAAACTCTAACATCCACTAGCTTAAGTTAACATATATTTCATATTTTTTTTAATTTAAGATTGGTTAAGAATTAAAAATGCATGTATAACATAAAAATACACAATCATATACCTGAACAGTAAGTTATCATAATAATATTATTTATTATTTATTATATTAATAATTTATAGTATTGTAGTTCTTATATGATATGAATTTTTACGACAACACTCGACGCCAAACTTTTATAATAGAATTTGCCTTTTTAAAATTCATTGACATAGACATAGATAATTTCATCCTGATATGATCAATAAAGATTCTCAGTCCTTTTCACATCTTTCGGCTTTTGCACGAGGAAAAGGTTGTCATTTCTCATAACCACACAACTGGAAACAGAAACTACGCCACAGCAGAACCAATTCATCGTTCCTGTCATGCACGGAAGCACGAGGCCTCTGTACTTTTTCTTTTGGTGTTAACGTTCTGTAGCGGATCCTAGGGAAAGCCATGCTAAGTCGCTATAAATTAAATATTATGTTACATTCACAGCAGAACATGAAACAAATTTTGTTACTTTTATCTCCCGAAATTATTTTAAATAAAAATTTACACCTCTAAAATTTTAATAGAAAGAATTAATTAAAATTTTTTTAATAAGAAAAAAGTTTTTATGCAGTTTATAAATGGGTACACTCTCTCTCCTTTTTACCCGTTTTATAACCGGATAAGAAGGCTTTTTATCCTTTTATGAAGGATGGAGCGCTGTTAAGTGGGCGTCAAGTCAGAAATTAATTTGATGAAGGATGGAGCGCTGTTAAGTGGGCGTCAAGTCAAGGGGGACCCAGAGATATTAAAGAAACGGCGTTAAAAGATTAGTGGATGTGATCCTTTCAAGATTCGTGCTAAAGGAAGATGAAGGGATAGATTATACTGTTCAGGAAAGAAGTATTAAATAAAGATGCTGACTTGTAATGTTTCTATTAGTTGGTAAACTAGTAGTAGAAAGGAATAGGTGCAAAGTGAAATTGTAAATGTTTTGTTTTTTGTTTTATTCAGCACAGTTGATTGTAAGACGACAACAAGAATCATATTACAGAAATACAACTCTATCTTTTATCCCTTTTTTCTCTCTTCTTCCCTTCTTCTCCTCTTTTATCTCAAATTATCCCTAATCCTTCTGCTGATTCCTAAATCCATTACTCAAGGGCGTGACGAGCGGCGAATTTCCTTTGCTGCATCGCTTTTTCCTTCCTTCCGACGACCTGGTATTTGAGGAGAGAGGTCGGCTAGGGTCGGATCTGGAGCGACGCAAGAGGAAGAGAAGATAGAAGAGGAGAGAGGTCGGCTATGGTTCAGAATCTGATCTGGTTGGAGAGGAGAGGAGACGAGAGAAGAGAGGACAGTTAGGGTTTCTAGATGCTAAAAGAGGATGCTCTATAGACAATTTTCGACTTTTTAAGACTAAGTTGAACATCACGCAAAGCCTAGACTCTATCTCCGAAAAAATTATAACTAACATTACTGTTCACTCGAATTTCGATAATAACAGTTAAAAATTCGAAATTGACTATTTGTTAAGTAATATATTAATTCGATATTGTTTAAGATGTTAAGGTTGATTATGCTAATAAGAATTGAATATTATAAACAAGTAATTGTAGGCCACCTCGTCACAACAAAAAAATGTCCATATTTGTACGCCACCTCGTCACAACAAGAAAAAACAAAAAGAGAAAAAGTGTTTGGTGACCGTACAAAAAGACAAACGAGTCAATTTGCCAAATTTTCTTTGGTCGTCAATTGGAATAACGATCCAAACTTTGGATCGTTATTCCGGATGACGATCCAAGCTTGGATCGTCATTCCGGATGACGATCTAAGGATTTTGCGATTTCGTCAATTCGGATGACGATCTAACGATGTTATTTTAAAATATCGAATTTTTAACTGTTATTATCGAAATTCGAGTGAACAGTAACGTTAGTTATAATTTTTTTATTCTTTCATTCTGGATTTCCAACAGGCAGTCGATAAAAAGAAAAAGGAGATGTATTGGGGCCCCAATACTGGCTAGTTGCTGCTTGGAGCCAGTATTGGCCTATTGGGTCGCAGACTCGCAGTAGGGCCAGTATTGGGTCGGCTTTAAGGAAGTAGAATTTTCATGAGGTTTTTTTTTGCCATTTTAGCATTTTTTTCTTTTTTGAACAAAAACAAGGGTCAAGTCCTTATCTTTTTATTAGAAGTTAAAAATATTTACAAGAAATTTCAGCAGCTAGTTGCTGCCGAGAGCAATTAAAAGAAAAAAAATCATGTTCAATCAATGAAACGCTTCTCAAAGAATCCCATTCGTGAAAAACTTCATTCACCAGATCAGAGTAGGATTTGCGACTTGCGAGTCCCCCTGAAAATTCTATTGCATCGTTCTCTCCAGAAGATAAATTAAGAAAGCAATCAACATAATTTCCTTAGCTGAATTGGAGAATAACCTTGAGGTTATGGCATTGATATTAATATGAGAGATTAAGGGAGCCTGTATTTCAACATTTAAAGGTTGTCTTCTTAATAGGGTGTTTCTGAAGTCAATGAAGCAGGAACAGTTTGAGAAGAGGTGATCAATTGACTCTTCTTGTTGTTTACACATGACACATCTATTAACCAGGTTAAGGCCCCTACATTTCAGATTGTCAACATTAGGTATATACTGTTTAAAGATGCCACATATTATAAATTTCAGCACGATGCTTTGGAACTTCTTTAAGAAAAGTGTAAACAGATTTAACCGAGAAGGGCTTACAATCAGAAAGAAATACCCAGCTGGGTGAATCACAAGTAGCAGGGTGTAGTTGAGAGGAAGCTCGATATTTTCAAAGTCAAATTTTGCAGCTGAGATCTAAAAATAAAGAACACAAAATTACAATATTAATTAATGTAATAATCTTAAGAAAGGAGATAGACACATTAATTGGTACATTATCCTATATTACAACATATAATTAATGAACAAGAGAACATATTAATTGGAAACAGCTCACAATTTACCCCAAAATAGTAAATTATACATAAGGGGGAGATATGTAAATTTCCACTAAAATTATGGATGTGGATGGTACATATATGATATATACCAGATTTTCCCAAAATAAAAGTACTGTAAATCTGTACATCTCGTTTGCTTTGTAGCTATTAACTAATGCATTGGTGAACTACGTACTGAGACTGTTCTAGGGACAAAGTTAGTATTTGAGAAATTGTGATCATGGAAGATGATACAATACAACAGTGAAATTGTTGGAAGCTATTATTCAGGCTTCGAATTAATTTTGTGAAAAAACAGAGAAAAATAATATCAGCAAGCTTGATGGTATTTCGATACCTGCTTAATAAGTCATATCAATGATATCATATAGATTTCAGTCGTTATTCATTTAATTTAAGCGTAAGAGGTAAGCTTCTGGGAAGCAGACGCAATGCATGGATGAATAAAATAAACACAACTTTGATCAATCACAACATAAACAACAAATTAATCTGAAATTGAAGTACAGCTCTGGTAAGAAAACTGAGACACCTGGAGCAACTATGAGGATGAGAAATACACCACTGAAGCTCCTTAATTGCTGGGGCTATAAATCTGAGAGGCCCATTTGTTTAAATGCGGCTGCTGACAGTTGGGGGCAAGGCATCTTTGATTGATTGAAAAATTAGTGATCAGGAGACAGTTTCTTTAAATTGGGACAGGTTGTAACAACTTAGAAAGTGATGACTCATAATATTTAACTAGGTTTGTTTACAATTAGATGCAAGTAGAAAACGTATTCTGATCTTCTACCTCTGCTTTTCATTATTTTTTTCTTGTTTTTGTTTACTTACTAATAAACATCTTTACAATATTTCTCTTCTTGAATAAATTACTTTTATTTTATAAAGAAGAAACTCCGGCAGCCCAGGGGCGGAGCTAGAAAGCAAATTCATGGAGAGAGCTGAAACTCCGGCGGCCCAGGGCCTTGACCTAGTTACAGTTACCTAAAGAGCAATAAAATATATGCCGCATGATTGAATCATTTTTATGAATAATTTAAAGGATATGATAATATGGAGTATCTGACCCAGAGGAAGCAATATTGCTTTGGTTGCATCATTTTCATTCAATTAGAATTTCCAACTGTACGGCTCAAATTTTAATTTCATTAATTGCATTTGGCGAGGCACAAAAAAATTCTGACCTTGTCAAGAACACAGAACGCGCGCGGTGTCTAGCATTTCCGCTTAAGATTTAATTTATTTTGATTTTCTCGCTAAACTGGTCAGGCATTATTTTCCTAAATTTGTTTAACACTTTCATACAGGTTCAAATTTGAAACCATCAGCAACTTATATTACATAAAACAAAAAATCAACTATTATAAGGATAAATATTTGATGTTAAAAATTTACAACATATAAAATAAGTTCCAACTTTTTTTCAAAAAGAAAACATATAATGATAATGATGCCGATGATGAAGAAAGAACAACTTTTTAGATGAAACAGAAAAATAATAAAATTACCTCATAGCAAAAGACAATAAAAAGAAGAAATCCTATAGTACAACTACACCTAAAAGGCTAGGATTAACACAATTGTACTCATTTTAATTAAATTCATGAAGAATTTGGCGACGGAAGGTGTTGATAAGAACCCAAACTGGTTGCAGTTCTTGGTCTGTAGAGATAACTGCACACAACAAGAGCAATTGCAACTGCAGCAGTAACCATGGCACTGGTAATAACACTAAAGGGAACTGACCTCATGCCGAAGAAAACTAGAGCACTAAGCAAAACCACCAGAAAAGTTATGGCAGCATAGTATCCGTAGTTCTTAGGGTAGACTTCGAGGATCCTCGACTCGGTCGGCCTGTTGAATAACAAGCTTGTGGTGCTAGGAGGGAAAAACATATTTCAATATGTTTATATATTTTGGGATTAGTTGATATGAAAATTCTTATGATATATGACCCAAATATAGGGCTTCAAGAGAAAGATAAGCATGAGAGAGATGAGAACTAAACAAAATCAAATTTTATACCCAGCCTTTGAATTGTTCTTTTCACAAAAAAAAAAAATGAAAGGTGCAAAAATAAACAAATAACTTGGACCAGTCAAGCCTAAAAAAAATTAATTTGGACCAGTCCAATATATAATTGAATCTGTTAGCTGTCATTGTACAAAATATATTAATTGATTGCCTTGCTCATTGATTAACGAAAGACCCCCAGTCGGGTTTCGAACATGCGACATTTCACTCAATTACATATCTCTTATTGAAGGATGATAAGTTCTTTTTTATGTTAAAAAAAAAAGAAAAAACGTTAATTACCATCATATTTGAACGAATTAATTGCCAAGAACAGCAGAAAACATTAAACATGCACATTGGAAAGCATCAAATATACCTTGGCCTAGTTACAGTTTTCTAAAGAGCAATAAATTGCCACGTGATTAAATCGTTTTATGAAAAATCTGTCAAAAGATCTTGACCTCTCTCTTCAGCACGATTCCAGAGGAGCCCAAAAAAAAAAAACCCATCCAATTTGAAAACCCTAGGCGGGGAGGCCGGTGGCGGCGGCCTTCCCCGCCTCCCCCTCTTTAGATCTACTTTTTTTTCTTTGTTTCTCTTCTCCGACGGCTTGGCGACTGGTGGCCGACAAAAGATGCGTTCGGCGAGGTCGATATGTCCGTTTTCTTGGCGCGGTTGGCGAGTACGGTGGGATTTGACCACCGTTCGGTGCCCGTCGGCGAGCACAGAGCAGAGGTGGACTGGGGGTGCGGTTCGACCTTCCTTGTGGTGCGGCCAATGAGTGCAGTGTGGTTCAACCGTTGCGTGCGACTGGCAAGTACGGTTGCGGCGTGGTTCGACTATGGTTGTGCTGCGACTGACATGTGCAGCGCGGCTGTTGGTGGTGGGTAGTACAGATGTGGTGCGTAGTCTACATGCAATGCGACCGACCATGTGGGTGCCTCGAGGTGCAGTGCGAGAAGACCGACGTGGGTGTGCAACCGACCATGTGTGTGCACAGCGGTTGTCGTGAGTAAGCAGTTGAGCTTGCATTCCTTCGAGAATGGCTCGTAGGTGCTGGGCAAGGGTGCGAGAGTGGCTCGTAGGTGCTGGGCAAGGAAGTAAGGTGAAGGTAAGTGGTAGCTATGACACCGTGGGTATGCACGTCTGGGTTGCGAGTTTGGAAACTGGTACAAGTACCGATCGATACTACTATGAGCTTGGTACTAGTACAAGTGGCGGTTGCCATGATTGGATTTTTCTTTTGCTTTTCAAGTTGGTACTAGTAGAGTTTAGTGTTGGTACAAGCGGTAATTGTATGGGTTTTTTCCTCTTGTATTAGGAGAAGTTCATAAACTTTGATAGAAGTTTACAAGTTTACCATCTATATTTGGTTCGAGTTTTATCAGGATTGTTTGTAAACTTTTTTTCCTTATTAATGAAAATTGCCAGTGTTTTGCTGGCCCTCAGAAAAATCTGTCAAAAGAATATGATCATATGGTCCAGAGTCTATGACTCTGTCTCGGGAATTGCTCAGGTCACTCCAAAGTTGCTCAAACACTCCCAAATTTACCTAAATAAACAAATTATAAGTATGATATAATTTGCATTATGGGAATTCGGGATTATTTCATGTAATTGAACATTTATTATATCATTTGTGAGAAGAAGGATTTGTACAGGCAGTGGTGAGAAAATCGATGTGTGTGACGTACAGGAAGTATAAAACAGTTTGTTAGGTTTTGACCCTATATAATAAAATGAGAGGGATGCATATACTAGGAAATAAAATATACAAATTAGAATTACTTCACTTGATATTGATGTAAAAAATTGTACTTAAAAATAAGAACGCGTCGAAGGAGAGTTCAATTTCTGCTGGTGAGACACTCTATGTTGCTAAACGTAATCAATCACATTTCAAAGCTGAATGTTTGTATTAATTAATCGCTTAATCGCTGTGCACCTTCCTTGTGGATTTACAGGAGACGTTCAAGTAAAGGTTGCGGTCCCTGTTTTCCTACTTTACACTCTTGCTGCTTGTGTTATGCAAACACTCAGTCGAGGTATCAATTTGTTTTCAGTTTTGTAAATTCAAATTCTTCAGACCAGCTTTCACCAAGAATTTGCTAAAAAGCATAACATCGTATTCAAGTAGTAAAATAAAGGCAAGCATCTGACTTCTTGATAAATAATAGTATGATACTAGCAAAAGCCAAACTTCATCAGTAACAATGAGCTTCTTATAAATGATACACGGCCTGATTGCCTGAACCCTATCTATGATCGCAAAAGCTTCTATAATATTATTAGATATTGCAACTCACTTGTAACTACTATAAACAATTGGCACCTCCTGTCCTTATTTTATGCAATCGGAGCGATTTGTTTTCAGATGGTACCTAATAAAAATTTCTATATGACATTTCAAGCCAGCGATAAAATATGTGGCCAGTCAATACCTACTGTATGGGGAGAAATTTCCCTGATAACAAAATTGTAGGGTCTAAAGGCAAGAAAACAAAATTAAAAAAAAAAAGTAAATGTATGCCTAAATGTAGCAGTGTTGGGCCTTAGCTTTTGACTTCTGTAATCAACCTAACATTCAAAGCCCAACACTACTGGCACTGCAAGTCATATTTTGCATACCAGCGATTTCAAACAATATATACCTGCTACAAGGATTCAAGGAAACACAAACAATATTTTGACAAAAGCACCTTTCACAACAAGCACAAACAATAATGAACTAATTCAGTAACGACTAACGAGAAAAGACATGACCTTCATTATGGAAACGTAATAGCAATTCTTTTATGTTCAGAAAAAAAAAAAATCCCATCTCTGGATAAAGGTTACAAAAATAACAGTAATCTGGTAATTTATTCATACAAAAGGGGCAAAAAATAAAAAAGAACTTGAAAAGCAATACAAAAAAAAAAAAAAAACAGATGATCAACATTATAACTTCCTCAACTACAAAATGTCAAGCTACAGCGTTTTACCTACCCCTAAATTTTACCCTAACTGCCTTTTGGTATGACTTGATCAAATTATGGGTGCACATTTGCGCAGCCTCTCATAACATAACAGGGCAATTATTTGGTGTGAGATCATGGTGCATCCAAAAGAAATATTTTGCTATGAATGACAAAATTCAGATAGTGGAATATCTTCTGAAATTTAGTCTCCAGCCATGAACGGATCATTGTCCCCAAGGTCAGCAACTATGGGCTCCAAGCTTTCAGTTTCTTCTCCATCAGGGATGAAGAAGGTTGGAAATGGTAGAAGCGATTTATCTGGTTTCTTATAACAGGCATCTTTAATGAAAACAAAACTTCCTTCTGGACCAGGCACCTAACAAAATATTGTGATCAATTTAATGTATTTGTCATTGTTTTTTGAAACGAGGTTGTTATGACTCGGCTGATAAACTAGGTAGCAATCAGTAAGTGACAGATATATCTGTTGGATAATAAAAAAAAAATTCACTGGTACTCTCGTCTAACAAAAAAAAACAAAATTTATGTCCTATCTTATTCTGCAATAGCAAATCAGAGTAATATGTTTCCTCACGCTATAGTTTAAATTTCTCTCATAAAAGGACTTCCTTTTAGCAAACATTGAATAGAACCTATTCTTGAATCTCATAATTATTAACGTCTCCAAAATAAATTAGAGACTAATTTTCTAAACAAAGAAAGGATTTTTTTTGTAGAAAATTTAAATCAATGGGTTCTCCCTAGTTCTTTGCATATATAAAAGCAAAAGGAAAGTTAAAAACAAAGCATTTAGTAAAAGAATACCTGTCCTTTGACCCACATCAAATTTCGAGCAGGCTCGATTTTATATATCCATACATTTTTTACTGTAGTTTGTTCCCCTCCCATTCTCCCAGGCATCTTTTTTCCTTTGAATACCTATTTTCAGATAAAGTCCACAAGAAATTAGTTAATCCTTCCTTCAAACTATATCAGATACCAGATCACACTAGTTTGAACCTGCATGCGCTTAAGACAGACCCATTGGATCATTGCGGGTGGTGCAGTTCTCAGGTTGTCCAAGCATACTTATCTCTTATGTTAAAATAAACAGGTTGAAGACAGAGTCAGAACCGTGCTGGTGACTCAGTATGGTAAACAAATCAACTCAGTAAAAAATCTTAAAAATTGTGCCTACCGCACTATACCCAAATCCAAACCTAAACAGTTCAGATAGCGTAGCACCCTATACATTCAAAAAAATCTCACCAATTAGCATGTTTAATCCTTGATTTAAAAATGTTATTGTACAGGACATACTTTTACTGAGATGACCAGCTCCAAAAGTGAGCCTGGTTAACACATTACCTTGCCAGGAGCATCTCTTTGACCAGTAGAGCCAATGCTACGGTGTGATAGTGATGCACCATGGGACGCTGGCATGCCCTTAAATCCCCATCTCTTCATACCACCCTGCATTACAACAATGAAAGGTTAGCATGCTCAAGAGACAAGTCAAGAGCAACATGCAATATCTATCTTTAAGCTCTGAGCTTTCCGGGTTGAACAAATTCGCCCTACTATAATATGCAAGTGCAACAGTACATTCGACTAAGTACCCACCAGTGTATAATATTTGGTCAGCTATTTCTCTATGTGTGCAAAATGCTTATTTGTAAGATAGTGCAAACTGATTGCCTTCTAGGTATCAGTACTAAAAAGCACCGACCCATCAATGTGGCTGGTCAGAGATTACAAGAAAATAATTTAATATAACAAATGGGAAAATAATAGAATATAAGGAGACAAATGCACCTGGAAACCTTTGCCACGGGAGATGGCCGTGACATCAACATACTGGCCAGGGAGAAAATGACGCACAGAGATGGGTGTGCCCACAGGGAGGAGAGCATCCTCAGTGACAGGGAACTCCTTGAGCTTGCGTTTCAGTGGCACTCCCATTGCTCTGAAGTGTCCCAATTCTGGCTTTGTTAGATGCTTCTCCTTCTTCTGGCCAGCACCCACCTTGAGAGAAATGAAAAGCACAAATTGATGGATTAATTACTATTTTTTTTCCAGATAAATTACAGAGGCCTCGACAATTGTATGCAGCAGATAAGAACAATCTAATTCTAGTATCATAGTTGATGATTAAACAGTTGGCAAAACTGCCGGTGAGGAAATATAATTACTTATCTGAATCAGTGATCCTGTAAAATTGACCTTCAATTTAAAGATATATGAGTAAACCAACTATTTCGCACACAAACTCGAAATATTACAAAATGATGAGAGTACAAAATAATAATTCACCTGAAGTGCGAAAAAGCCTTCTTTCTCGACAGTTTTGACCTGAGTTACAACGTTATCATCCAGCCAAAGCACCGAGATAGGAAGTCTCTCTCCCCACTTGTCCCACAGCGCAGTCATGCCACACTTGATCCCGATAGCTCCAGTCCGCCTCGAATCAGGCGCCATCACTCCCGACTTCGCCTCTATGATCCGAGTGGCGCCGGCTCCGGATTCGGATGCGTAATCTGGGAGCGGATCCGCGGAGAAATTCCGAGAATAGATGGAGAGAGCGGGGCATTTGGGGCTCGCGTTCAGAGAGGATTGAAAGAGAAAGAGTCGAGAGATGAGAGCTCGGCCTCTAGAGGCGGCCGCCATCGGAGAATGAGAATGAGAATGAGGAGGCGAGAGATCAGTGAGATATGAGACTATACGAGAGGAGAATAGGGTTTAGTCCAGGTTTTAGAGGGCTTTTTTGCAAAACTCTATTTTTTTCATTTATTTAATCATTAAATCATTCCAGTTCTATAATTCTTGTTTCCGCTCAAATTAAATTTTATTTAATAATAATAAAGTAAGATTTTTCTGTTTTATGATTGCTACGACAAATTTTTATGAACTCCTTTACAATATCATTTGTATTTTTAAGTATTAAGAAAAAAAATGTTGGAATACAATATATTTCCATCAGTATCTTAACCATTTTTCAGCTGTATGATTTGCTTCCAGAGGACAGAGCAATTTTCGAACAAATCATTCCTGTCGGTTTTAATTTTTATGATATGAGTAATGAAGTAGCGTAAACTGACGCCAAGTTAAAGTTAACTTTTAAGTTTGCAATTCTATATTTTGAATATACGATGCAGATACAGAAGATAAAATTTAATGCAAATCTTCTGGAAGATAAAATTCAATGCGAATTTTCTTGTTCAGCATGCAACTCAAAATGAACGACGCTTCATATAAATAAACATTTCATAAAACATCAAATGACATACAAATAATATGAGAATTATACAATATATTAATCTTGAGAGATTTTAGGCCCTGATTGGAAACATTTTATCTTTCCAACGAAATTAACCTTTCAACAAAATCATGCAATGGGAACCAGTAGAAAAATGTAATTTGATTTTATTGGTGAGATTCGGTAGAAAAAATGTGATTTGTAGGCCAGTTGAGGGTCTATATCAAGGATGAATTGGGTATAATTGAGGCGTTTTTTCAGGCATGATTGCAAATATTGAATTATTGATATGGTTGCTTGGTAGCTAGGTATTTCAGTCTCAGAATAATTGGTAATTGAAAAAAGCCTGATTGAGCTCATGTTTTTTATTCCCCTAATTTTGTAGGCATTCGTTCTCCATTACATTGGCACTTGGAGATAGCTACTTGAGTGTACATATATTGCACTTTAAGCAACTGAACAACTGAAAGTCTGAAACTCTCAAACCTAAAGTTGCCCAAATCACATTTTTTTAATGTGATGACAAACAAATGATATATATATCAATACTGGCATGGGAAAATGATGTTACTTCCAAGAAGCCACACTGACTAGACTTGCAATTGGCAAACAACAATCGTGGTTGATACAGAGCTGTGACAATTCAAAAAATAAAATAAAGGAAATCTGCACTTGACAATATCTTATGCCAGACGACTCATGACGGTTTATTGCTGTTTTCTTTTTACTTTAATTGCATATTAGGATAATTAAGCTGTCTTTTGGAAATTGCAACTGAAGCAATTTCTTATATATCTTGATAGATGAGAATAATTGAAGTCAAATAGCATCCAAACCCAATAGTACAAACAAAACCCATTAAACACTATAAAAAATACCAAAATACAAAAGGCACAAACAAACTACTATCACTAGCATTTCTTAAATATTCATCTTGATTAATACTCTTTAGGTCAGTCAAATTACATATACCAAAACAGTGACATCTAATTGCATTGCATACGCAAGATATACTACTGCAGTACCACATAATCACCATTTAATATCTACTATCAAAAAAAGGCCAAAACGTCTATACCAATCTCATCCATCATGCCACAACCAGAATCACTATTTATCACTATTTAATAACAAAACAAGATCAAAAACATCTAAAAACATTCTCATCCCCGTGCCACCATACCTGTGATTAATCTTCCATCATTGCGCCAGCAAGAACATCTGACACGTCAGCTTTGAGCCTTTCTTTCCTGGCCTGCAACTTCACACCGTCAATTTTCAACGCCTTGGCTTTTGCCTCTAAATCGGAGGCCCTTGACTTCCCAAGGTGTGCAATCACAGCCTCAACAGAAACCCCCCTAAGAGATTGTTCTGTGATCACATCCTCAATCAACCACTTGAGATAAAAACAAGAACTTGCATTACCATCACCTATATCAACCATACCACCATTTGGTGCACTGCCCGAACCATTTGCCATCTTCAAATCACCAGTTGCTTTCTTTTTACCCTCTTTTTTCTTAACAACCTTGGTGCCACCTTCAAACAACTTGGCACACATTTCAAACACAGTCTTGTCATGAGACTTTGAGAACTTGGCATCAGGTCCCTTCTTTAGCTTTTGGTTATAGTTATGTCTCATTTGGCGAATCTTGTTAAAGATCTGTTTCTCAGTAACAGGGAAGCTAATGGACCCGTTTATGGTGGCGAGAAAGGAGGTGTAGTCGTGTGGAAGCTCTCCGGTGCTAGCGCGAAACTTAACCAGGGCATTAAGGAATTCTATCTCATCCTCTTGATTCCAGATTCGCTGGAAAGCCCCTGCTGATTTCTTCGGCTGATCGGAAGCCGAAGCCTTCAACTTCTTCTTGTCAGGTCCAGGTTCAGATGCAGACTCCTTCAACTTCTTCTCTGGCTCTGCTCCCTCAGGTTCCTCCTCATTTAAGTCGTCTTCCTCAGAAGAAGGCGACGAGGGTTTGGAGGGTTTCAAAGGCCCCTTGAGATTTTCCTTCAGCGGCTCAGGATCCGACTCGTATTCAGAGTCGGATTCGGATTCAGAGTCGGAGCGCGTGCGCTTGGAGGAGGTGTTTGCGACGGAAGGGGTGGGTTGCACGAATTCCTGCTCTTCGTCGGAGGAAGGGACGTCCTCAGACGCGGAAGACGAAGAGCGAGGTGGAGGTGCTGAGTGCTTGCTGGTCGCCGCCATGGCCGGCCACCTACTTGAGGAGAGGAGAAAAGGAGAAAGAAGAAGAAACGAGGGAAATTCGGGAATTGGGGAGCTAGGGTTTAACGAGGTTTATTAATTACCATTACTCCATTAGCAGTATAAAAATAAGAAAAAATTGGATATAACCCCCTACAATCTTCTCAAATCGGATATAACCCCCAACAATCTTTGAAATTGGATATAACCCCCTCTAATTATGTTTCCTATGGATATAACCCCTTTTTATTAATTTCAATATTTTTACCATTAAAAAAAACCAATACCATAATTTTTTGACCGAACTACCCCTCCTGCCAATGACGTTTTATCTGATGCTACCAAATTTATCGACGGTCGCTCTTTCCTCTGTATCAAATAGAAATGTGGGAAATTTAAATGATATGAGACAAAATTCGAGTATTACCCACGTAATTATTCGGGAGTAACCCTTCTTAAACTATTACGAAGGGGTTGACACATGACAAAATTTATCGAGGATAATAAAAGGTACTGTGACTATTTTTCACATTTGATGACCATGGCACTTGACTAATTTCATGATCCGAATTGATAGAGAAACAAGAAAGTAAATCTTGAGTGACTTGCACCATCGTGAATCTTTTATTTTTCATTTCTTTTCATCTGTAATTTCTCAATATCTTTCCAATAAAGGATGAAATATTGTTATGTTTTCCTCGTATAATTCTTCTCTCCATTATTATTCGACGTTGATAGAAAGAGAGAGATCAATTTAGTGTTTTAGTATAAAGATGGTATTATCAATATAAGAAGATGAAATATTTTTTGCATGAATGGTAGATTTGGTACCAAAATCTTGTCTGAAGAGAAGCTCGTTACTGAATCAATGTCCTTTGGCAATTGCACTATGCTGTCAAGGGGCAAGGGCTTTGTTCTTGATTTTCTTATAGGGGGGACTTGGGCGTATGATAAGGAAAGGACGAAAAGTGCGTAGTCAAGACCCGATGCTTTAGAGGAAAGACTCTTTTCTAGGTGAACCGAAGGGAAATACGATTGATTGGTTAGGCAAGCAAGACCAACAAGCAATGGGGCGGGAAGGGATTAAGACTTTGCTTTTTTGAGCTGTACCTCGAAGAAGTCCAAGAGTGATGAAGGTTCCACGCTCGTAAGGCTTTGGCAGTCCATGGATGAATCAAATACAAGATGGAAGATGAAACGTTGTTGGCAGGAGGGGCAGTTTGGTCATCAAATTATGCTGCTGGTTTTTTTTAATGCCACAAAAAATGAAATAAATAAAAAGGGGTTATATCCTTAGAAAACATAATTAGAGGGGGTTATATCCAATTTCAAAGATTGTAGGGGGTTATATCCGGTTTGAGAAGATTGTGGGGGGTTATATCCAATTTTTCCTAAAAATAAAAAGAAAAAGTATTTTTGATCGCCAAACCTGAGCCACTCGGTGCCTCTACCATATTTATTTCTTTTTTTCAAGCAAATATATACATGACATTTTTGAGATATGACAAATGGATTCCAAACCTAACATTCTTCCCGGCAAGTATATGTTTGCAAATCTAATATTTTCTGAAGCGACCAAATTCTTTTTGTATATTCTACTGCAAGCAAATATATATATGATATTTATCTATTATTACTGCGGAAAATGGAAAATATTTTCCCGCTTGTTATTCACTCATTTTTTTTTGTTTGTGTCATCTATTATTTACTTTCGCGACTGATTGTTCTAATGGTCAGCGTTATATTATTATTGTTATTTATCATGTTTGATCATCGTTAATAGGTGAGTTCTTAATAAATTATTAATTATATTTAATGGCAGCAGATACAATTGAAGTCATTTTATAATATAAATACGGAAAGGAAAAAAATAGATACATCTCAAGTTTAATGACAACATTTATTTAGTGTATTACATATATTTTGAGAGCAAAAAGTTATAGATGGCAAACAAAATAAAATTTTGGCAAAAAAAAAAAAAATAACAGCTTTGTTAAGCCAACAAAATAAAAATAAAAAAAAACTTTAGTCTTTGAAAATAAACCAAAAGATCTTAAAATAACCAATCACAATCTAAAAGCAACTAACGATCACTGTTAACTAACCAAAAGCACATACATAGTTTTAAAGCACCGTATGACATAAAAACAACCCCAACATAACAATCAAGAAAAACTTAGGGGCCGTTTGGATGTTGTAGGAATTTGGAAAATTTGCAATTCTAGATATAAATTTATTGGGAAGTGTGTAACTTTGTGAAGAGTTTGGATTGTTTATAATAAATTTGGCATATGAAATTCCGAAAATTTGCAATTCCCTCTTATTCCAACCCCATCCAAACGCCCCCTAAGCTTCTTGCTGATCTGATGTAGTTGGATTCGCAGCCGCACCATGGTCTACCCAATTATATCCTGATTAACTCTTGAACCTCTTGGGTAGCAGGTGTCATCAAATTCCCAAACCTTCCTTTCATTTTAGCAAAGTACTCTGTCCAGTTGCAAAATAATTACATAGTATTAAATCTAAAACATCAAGATGAACCTCCTAGTTATCTCTAGAAGTTTTTTTATTATTTTATACCTATCATTTTAGAAACACTCTGTCCAAAGACTTACAGTGGAAATGGATCAGTGTTATCCAACACTCATCTTTATGACAGCCAGCAATTATCTTCTCTACCACTCGAGTTTGTTCTAATAAAAGTATAGTTTTCTCCAAAATCTTACAGTATAGAAGAATTATATCCGTGAATCATTTTGATCTTAGAAACTATATATTTAATAGTTTTCTTTTTTAATTGTTTCACTCAAAGGAGGTGCCACCCTAATTTATTAACAGTTATCACACTAATAGTATCTATTAACCACCTTAAAAATCATGCCTTCTCGTCACACCTAATGAACGAGCAACAAAAAAAATGAAAAGTCACTTTCGGCCTGGTGTCCATACATAATTCAGGCATGACATGTAATTTTATTTTAGTACAAACAGTTCCAGGTAAATTTTCTTACATTCACTTCCATGTGTTTATTTTCAAATTCATCCCACTATTCAAATGCGAAATCAAAATTAATATTATCAAACAGTTTTTAAAGTAATTAACCTACTAAAAAGAAGATTAAAAATATGCCCAGCACGGAATAAATTTCTGTCCCCTTATTACGCCAGTACATCTCCGCATCTTATGCTGATCCCATTCTCAGGCCTCATAAACACATTCGGGACAGCCCCTCCAAATTCACACACACACACACACACACACACACACATATATATCTTAAGGTTCTCCATTAGTGAATTAATTAATCCAATTTTTCAATTTCTTTCAATTACGATGAGAGAACCCGGCAGCGACGTGATGAAGAGCTGAGAAAGAAAGTGAAGATGAGAGAACCCCAAATTAATTGGACGGCAGGGATGATTGGAGCGGAGCAATGTGGATCAGTGGATCCCAAATCAATTTGCTTTTGTTGGGCTTTATTATTGTTATTATTATTATTTACACAATAAATGGCACAGCCACGCTAATTAAGCAACTATATCAATGTAATTATACAAAGTACGAATTTTGTCGACAGAAATGAAATAATCTTTCTTCTTGAAATTATATTTAGAGGTATTACTGCAGCAATCAATAAAAATATGTCATGAGTACACTCCAAACTAATATGTACTCTTATATATCAATAGCATTATATATTGTTTTAATTACTTTTATAATTTGTAAAATATTAATTATATCAAGCATAGTGTTTGTTTTCTCTTTTTCTATTTTGTCTTAGTACAATCGTGAATTCCATGAGTGAAACTTTGTTTAATAGAATTTTCAACAGAACAAAATTTTTGTTACATTTTGTTCTCTATTTTCAGCATAGAAAACAAATTTCACAGGAAAATCCAAATCAGCCGATTTTTACTGAACTGGCTGATTCTAAATTCTATATACAACGTGCTGATTTTTATTCAATTTCGAGATTCAAAACTCCAGACTCAAATACTCAATCCCTAGCATAATTTGAGGTATATATAAACTGATACAGAATCTAATAATATCATGATAATAAATGTATCTTCTTACAGAAAGATCTTGGAAGAGAATGCCTTGAAAACTGGCGTTGGGCGTTGGCAGTCTTCTAATATCAAAAGCACAAAATCACAGATAACAAACACAGCCCAGCTTCCCCGACTCACACACACAAAATAAGGAAAATGTTAAATAACATTCATTACATGAGTGGCATGAGCAAAGCATCAATTGATTGCAAAAATCATGCATGGAAAGATTTATGGTACTGTAAGAGGTCGCATCGGGATAGAAACAGGAAGAATGTCATAAGATGCCGCACCACTTTTGTTGGGTCTGAATAAGTATCCACACACAGCCATGACGATCACAAAAGCAGCTGTCGCCATTGCACTAGTCGAAATACTCAGAGGAAGGGCCCATAAGCCGAAGAAGAGAAGTATTGAAACCATGATAATAACAAATGCACATGCCACAGAATAGCCAGTATTATTGGTGTCAGGTACCATCTCGGCTTCGGATGGATACCAAAATATCGGTTTGTTTTCGTTACCGGGTTTCGTTTTCATGGTGTCTATGGTTAAGATGCAATGAAGGAAGAATATTTCTGAGAAGAAAGATCAAAAGATTTTGGAGATGGAGGTCTTGGAAAAATGTTTAATGCATTAGTATAGCCTGTGCTAAGGTCAAGAAAATCTAAATAGGATTTAGAAAAGGACAAGGGACATATAATTGGTATATCCTATTGATTTTAGAAAATAAATATTGTTAGTTAGCAGGTTGAAATATTCCTCCTGCATTGACTAGAAACCATTTTGGTGTATATCTAATCTACATATATAAGAAAGTTTGAAGCTTTCAATATATTATTAATAAAGTAAAAGTGGCTCCCAGTTTCTGAAAAGAAAACATAAACGTGGTTAGGCCTGATTAACGTGGATAACGGGCACGGAACGGGGTGTTCCGTTTACCGTTCCGTTTACGAAACGAAACTGATTACGCTACCATTTACCGTTCCACTTACTAAACGAAATAATTTCGCTAAAGGGCATGTACAAAAACACGTTAAAACACGTTAAACCGTTCTATTTCATGTTCCGTTTACCGTTTCATTAAGGAAACGAAACAAATATCTGTACCGTTTATCGTTCCGTTTCAGCAAACGGAACGGCATAACGTTTTTTTTTGTTTCCGTTGGCAGGCCTAAACGTGGTTGCTGAAAATTTCAAGGATGAAGGACAATTGGTTTACAGAAAATATCAAATGCCTAAAATCATTTGAACAGTTAGATCAACCAATAAGCCTTTCCCGTTGATTTTTTCTTAAAAAACGACGACCAAATAAAGGATGAACACGCGGCACCGAAATTTTAAAAAATAATATTAAAATAATATAATCCAATAAAATTAATATCAATATAATAAGTTTAATATAAATAGTATCGTTTGATCGGAATCCTGGATTCCGAACGTTAGATCGGATTCTGGGATTCCGATCTAACGTTAGATCGGAATCCTGGATTCCGAACAGTGCTGTAACAGGAAATTTTGTCGTTTTTCATGGTTTTATTGTACTTTTATTATAAAAATTAATTAAATATATAAAATTTTAATATTAAATTAATATATTATGAAATTTTAGTAATATATTTTGAAGATAAAATATTAAATTAATATATTTTATTTTACTTCTATTATAAACATTAATTAAATATATAAAATTTTAATATTAAATTAATATATTATAAAATTTTTGTCGTTTGTTTAGAACCGAATTTTTGATATTTTGAAGAATGTTAATATAATATAATTCTATATTATGAATAATATCTTATATGGATGGCTTTATTTTTTAATATTAAAAATTTTCAATTATGTTAAATGTTGTACATAATAAGTACATAATACTTGTAATAATTTATTTATGGCAATAATTATAATATAAACTTACAATTAAATATTAGATTTATTTCATTTAATTCATAATATAAAAATACAGGAATTATAAGTGTCATCATCGGCAAATATACCATCCCAGCCATCGGTAAATACAAAGTGAACATATACCGTAAATAAGCTGAACATATAGACTATCTAAGTGAACACTTACTAACTTATTTTTATAAAACTTATTTGTTTGTATGTGTTCACTTAGATCATTTATATGTTCACTTTGTTTTATGTATATGTTCACCATTAGAAGAAGAATTGAATTTTGTAACCATAATATAGATTAGCACACTAAAATAAAAGAAAGGAAAAAATACATGAAAATCATAATATAATTTAGCACACTAAAATAATAAAAAAGGAAAAATGTACATAAAAAACCATAATATAAATGAACACACTGAATTTAGTTTGGTACTTAAAAACAAAGTAATAAATAAACTTAGAGATCTTGATCATCTACATGTTGCAGAATTTCATCCCACCAGAGTTGATCTTCTTCCGCATTCATTTCTTGTTGATTACTGGCACCATGGTTGTCGGCGAATTGAGCGGCCTCGTTCCAGAAAGCAGCATCAGGTTGTTGTTCATTACTGGCACCGTGGTTTTCAGCGAGTTGAGCTGCTTCGTTCCAAAAAGCCTCATCATGTTCTTGTTGATTATTCGCAGCCGGGTTGTCTGCGAATTGAGCGGCTTCGTTCCAGAAAGCTGCCTCGGCTTCTTGTTGCTCAATCTCAGCCATTCTAGCTACTGCAATTTTGCATTGTTCATCTCTCTTCTTGATCTTTATTAGGCTCTCCTTAATTTTTTCCAATTTTTTCTTGTTGCAACCTCCGGCTCTCTTCGGCGGCCTTTTCTTCCATTCTTCTCCTTTCAAACCATTGTTCTTTCACTCTGAATCTCTTTACAACTTCATCCCTCTCTTCTTGTTTTTTGTGTTCATCGTAGTGGTCACGCAAAATGGTATCTTTGAAATTGAAAACCTGACCACACTTTGTACAGCTCACTGTGTGGTCTCCACGAAAATCGTATATGCTTTCGTAAACAATCATGGGTGTAGGATCTGGTTTCCACGGTTTGAGTTCCGGCTTCGGTTCAGGTTCTGTGTAGTACTTTTTATAGAGTTCAGAGTTGCTCGACTCAGGTTTAGTAAGGTAATGTCGCAATCTCTCCCTGCGGTCTCTTTCTGGGCCACCATGAATGTGCCACTGATAGTGGGTGTATAATGGCCACTCGCCACCATATTGCGAATGGATATTGTAGTCGAATTTACGGTAACATTTATTACATATCTCATGATAATCTCCTTTTTCGATCTCATTTGGATTGGCAGGGGAATGTTTGTAATTTGGCAAGTACTCATGTCGAGTAGATGGTCATTCCCGCACTTCACTGTTGGAGGTATTTCCTTTCTCCATGGTAGTGAATGTTGAAGAAAGAAGGATTGAGTGGGTGTGACATATTTTTGCTGAGGAAGAATAATTTTATAGATCAGTTTAGACTTGCAATTATTTAAAATTAATAAATATAATGTGATATCTTTTCTGACTTTATCAGAATACGTTTGTCCTTTTTGCAGTGCTTAGGTAGGCATCAGTATACTTTTGACCTTTTATCAGAGCACGCCTGTCCTTTTGCAGTCCTTTTCCAGACTTTATCAGTTGCATGAATTTAATTTGACTTAATTTGACTTAAATATATATATTTATGTGCTTAAATATATATATTTATATTAATATTAACAATGAAAATAATAATTATAGAATAATAATTAAAATCATATTAAAATCATATTATAATCATATTAAAATGCGATTTATAAATAATAATTAAAATCATATTGAAAATCATATTTTAGTAATATTAACTATGCATAAAAACATAAATAAGAACAATTTCTAGAAATGGCTTTTAATAAGTAATATTTAATATCGTTATTATTTAACTATGCGATTTATAAGTATGTTATTACTACAATTTAACTATGTTTAAATATTAACTATATTTAACTATGCTATTACTACAATATTAACTATGCAAAATTATAATATTGATCAACAATTTTTGTATGTGACCCTAACAGTATTAACACATTTTTATTAACAATATTAACACAATTTTTTTATTAACAATATTAACACAGTATTAACACATTTTTTTATTAACAATATTAACAATATCAACAATTTTTGTATGTGATCAACAATATTAACACATTTTTTTTATTATAATTAGGTGGTTATTATAATTATAATTATAATGAACAACAAAATTATGAGGAAGAAGAACACCAACAACCAAATGCAACCAATCAAAAAGAAGAGAATGAAACCATTACATTAGATTGGGATCCTTGGAACCCTAATAGTATAGATCCTCGTGATAGTACACTTCAGGAAGAAGAAGGTACATACTACGAGTCTTACACCGGTCAAGGCACATGGGAACATGGTGGTAGTAGTAGGCAAGAACATGGTGGTAGTAGTAGTAGTAGACACGGCCGGCCACAAGAAAAAGAAGATGCCGTTCAAGTAAACGAAGAAAACGAAGAAGAAACACGTCGACTCGATGATTTATACGACCGAGGTCCCGGTTTTCAGTCAGACTATGCAACAGGTGAGGACTTTAGTGATGAAGAAGTGGACTTATTTGAGTCAGAGGGAATCGATGGTGGACCCCAATCAAACGTGAACCCCAATCACCAGTATTACCTTACAGGAAGGACTGAAAAATACCATCCCGTAGAGCAATTTCTAGATATTTCTGAGTATAGAAATTCCGTACCTCAACCGTCTTAACCTCATGGATCAGGGCCATTAGCAGAAGGGACAATTTTTTTCTCGAAAGAGAAACTCATAGGAGAGTGTCAAAAATACTCATTACGTTTAAATGTACAATGATGAAGGCTTAAAACCTAGGAATCAAATAAATTTATAAACCTAGAGCTAAACTCACTAGTCTTTTGGAGTACAGCTTTAGGGTCGAACCCAAGGGACGGTACAATTGATTACTGGACTTATCCTTTTTCAAAAGCTAGACAAGAATATTTTGGTGGAGAAATAGTTGAAATAAATCTAAGTGCAATAAAGTAGATATTTTTTTGTTGTTTTTGTCTATTAAAATAATGTAAACAACTAAAGTAAAGTTTTTGGATTTTCAAACAGTATAAAAAGCGTCTTAGGTTCAGGTTTCACCTCGGTTTGGACTCTAGAACACAGAACTTATCACTTTCGTGCATCGAACGGTGTTTTTCAAGCGTTTACTTCTCTGTTCGGTTCGAACAAGGATATGTTCAATCCGAACAGGAGTCTGTTCAATCCGAACAGGAGTCTGTTCAATCCGAACAGGACTCTGTTCAATCCGAACAGGAGTCTGTTCGATCCGAACAGATGGTATAAGTGTGCGATTTTGAACTTTTATGATAGTTTATGCTTTGTGCTAGGGTTTGTTGGTCAAACCTAGATATTCTAAACCTCAGCTGTCGCTTGTTGGACTAGAAACTGGTTTAATCACAACCTAACCTAATTAACTCGATTGGTTCACAACTTTTGGTATAGAATTCAATCAACTTAAACTTGTTTGTTGGAGTTCATAAGGATATCTAGAGGTCTTTTGGACTTGTCTAAAAGTTACACTTTTGGTGTCAACTAATCTCCCCTTTCGGATCTACGATTTATCCCAAATACTTTATCTAAATTATCTTGATTAACCTAACTTTAGAACTTAACTAAATGTGGCCATTCATCTAGAAGTTAATTAGACTTAACAAAGCAATTTAAACAAGCAATTAACATAATTCTCAACGAAACAAATCAACAGAACATATCATAACATAACGAGTCAAATCACAACATCCAAACCTAAGTTACTACCTTACCCCTAAGACTACATAAATTTAGCCTAACATAGTACTAAAACACACAACAAATAACATAGAAATAACAAGATACAAGCCCATCAAAAATAGAGAAGAAAACATAGAAAGAATAAACCGAATACTCCTTTATGCTTTCAAACTACGATCTCTAGGCAATGGGGTGTTGCAAGATGGTCACTGAACTCGTCTCCTTGCTGCCGTCGCTCCAAAGAACCAAGTTTTGATGATCTCCAATGGTGGAAGAAAGAGAAACGCCTATGGAAAGAGGAATTTTGTGGTATGAAGGGTTGTCTACTTTCCTTCGGGTCTAGAGGTGTATATATGGATGTCCCATGTTGCAAGGATGGAAGGCTAGGGCACCAGGGCGCAAGAAATTACCATTTCCATCAGTTTCTATGTAAGAAATAATGCCTTATGTGATATGGCGGCACCCTGGTCAAACCGAATAGATCCTTGTTCGAACCGAACAGGAGAGAGAAAGAACAGCTGCACAAGTCTGCTGTTGTGATGCCCAGTCGGATCGAACAGGCTCCTGGTCGAGTCGACCAGGAGAGAGAAATGACGCCTGGCTGCCATAGGTGCTGGTCGGATCGAACAGACTTGTGGTCGGGTCGACCAGGAGAGAGAAAATGACGCATGGCTGCCATAGGTGCTGGTCGGATCGAACAGATGATTGTTCGGGTCGACCAGAAGAGAGAAAAGAGCCTCCAATGCTAGGAATGAGTCGTCTAGCGTACGTGCTACGTCGGGAATCCATCTATATGCTCCAAAATCATCAGAAATCATCAAAGTCCTGTAAAATGAGAGAAAAAACGACGGTAGATCCAATTCCAAGGAAATCATAGCAATCTATTGAATAATTCAATGGTTTGAGTGTTATTTGAGTGCCAAGTACGGTCCAAATGCCTACAAATAACGACGATATCAAATCCCCCCAAACTTAAACTTTGCTTGTCCTCAAGCAACACCCTAAGCTTAGAGTTTCGGACTGTACTTAAACCTTAAACATTGAGTTGTATCTCAAACCAATAAATGTCATGAAATCAATTGCTATGCCTAAAATTTCTCACACTTTCATCAAATGAGTCAAACAAGAATCAAAATAAAAAACCAAGTTAAGTGTTCACAACTTAATTAATGCAACTCTTGGCCCTAAGTAAAGTCTTTTCCCAAAAATTAGAACTCTAGCTTCCCTTTGATATTTCAAAAGCGATCTCAATTTCAATTACCCGTTCCTTTTCACATTCCACAAAAATTTGTAAAGGCCCTTATCAACTTCAGAAATTTTATAATGAACTTTTCTCAAAAGCAATTTCAATTTTTCACCAATGTTTTTTTTTTCTTTTTTTTCGTGCAAGTCGAGCCGTGGGGCTTTACACCCTAGAGGATAATGCGGTATCATTGGCCATGAATTTGCTACTAGCACATGTCGCGCTAGGGAGGTTAGACGGGTGTTGCTCGACTATGGCCACGGTACACTTGGGCCATAATACTCAACAACTCCTTTACCAATGCTTTCGCACCGGGTCCGGTAGAATTAAGCATGAGTTGTCCAATTATTTCTCGGTTTCTTTGAGTTGTAATTCCTAACAATTCATGCTTAACCCAATACCCTCCAATTTGTGGCTAAGTTGGTGGAAAAAGGCCTCAGTGCGTCCTCGTTTTCACAACTATTTTGATTTATTTTCCCATTATGTTTGCTTGTTGGTGATTCAAGCGATTAAAAAGCAATTTCAACAAGACAAAGTTCATCTTACAATTTCCAAAGTCGATAAATTTCTTTTCAAAAGTTTGTCAAATACGAATCAGTTCACTCGGCAAAAACTTGTGAGAATCGACTAAGATTGTCATAACAATTCTAAGCGTCCAAAATCAAGTTCAAATCTTAAAGAAAATACTCCAATTCAGTCCATTGGTGCAAGAACAAGTTTGATATCAAAACATTCTAGGGTTCTTTGAGAAAATTTTTGTTTGACTCAAAAACAAGTTTAAGCAGTGTGAGATTTAACGTTTAAAATCCAAATCGAGAGAGAATAGGCAAACCAACTTATTTCCAAACCAAAATCATACCAATCTATGCAATTTCCATGTTCTGGTCGGATCGACCAGGTGTCTGTTCGAACCGACCAAGGAGAAAGTTAAAAACAGAAGTTTCCAAGGCTTTGGTCGGATTGACCAGATACCTGTTCGAGCTGGCCAGAGAAGCAAAAAGTTCGAAAAAATTGCAAAAATTTACCAAAATTCACCAAAAGTTCGATTTTTCTCCTATTCCCTCCCCCCAAACTTAGATCAAGCATTGTCCTCAATGCATGCAATCGAATAAAAAAGTAAATAGGAGGGAAAAGAGAACTTAGCCAATTTTTGCTTTCCATATGTTGATTTGCTTCTAGTTTGTTCTCTCGTTGTCCAAGACGGCTCTAATTTTTCTAGATCTTTTGATGCAATCCGTATGAGGTCGATCGGAGTTAGTTGGTTCGCATAACCCATGGTGCTCTAGCACGAATTACATCTTCCTTCGTTTGTTCCTCAAAATTTTCCTACAAACAAACAAATACAAACATCAAATTCTATTTTTGATATTTTTTGTTTTTCTAATTTTTATGGATTTTATTTTTTTATTTTTTATTTTTAATGACAAAATAAATAAAAGAAAGAAGAGTTGAGAAATCCTTGGGTTGCCTCCCAAGAAGCGCTTGCTTTAGGTCCCTAGCTTGACCATATTTCACTAGGTCTTGATCGGATCGGATCCGGAGAGCGAGACGGCGAGCGATTTGTCATGGCCTTTGTTGGCGGGGTCGGAGCACTTCAAAGCATGATCTATTGAAAATCGGAGTTTATCTCCTCCCACTTTTACCAAAATCGTCCCATCTCGAGCATCCATCTTCACACCGGCGGTTCTAAGGAAGGGGCGTCCTAAAATTATAGGCACCTCCTTGTCTTCTTCTATGTCCATCACCACGAAATCGCCCGGTATGACAAACTTATCCACTTGAACGGGCACATCTTTAATAACACCCAAGGGCAACCGCATTGAGGAATCAGCGAGCTTCAATGTCATGCATGTGGGTCTCAATTCTCCAATTCCAATCTTTTCATAAACGGACTTGGGCATCAAACTAACACTAGCCCCCATATCACACAAGACTTGCTTGATTGTTGCGTTTCCAATAGTGCAAGGAAGAGCAAACCTACCCGGGTCCTCAAGCTTTGGGGGCATCTTGCTATTCAAAGCCTCGGTACTCTTGTGTGATAGGGCCACTGTTTTGAGCTCTTCCATGGATCTCTTGCCCGTGCATAACTCCTTCAAGAATCTTGCAAAGATCGGCACTTGAGCTATGACATCTGTGAATGGAATATTGACCTTCAATTCCTTGAGAATCTCCCAAAAAGTTCGAAATCGTTCTTCCTCATTCTTCTTTACAAGTCGATGAGGAAATGGGACAGGAGGCCTATAGGTTGACTCAGGTTGTTGTGCCTTCTTTCTGTCCTTGCTTTGGACCACTGTTGTGCTCTGTTCGAACCGAACAGGAGCTTGGTCGGACCGAACAGAGGGTGCGAGTGGCACCTCTTCAGCTTGTTCAGGCTCAGGAATGGTGCCTTGTGTCTGGGATGCCTCATGGAGTGGAGCAAATGACAAAACTTTCTCAAGAATTGATTGCATCTCCCCTGGTTCCTCCTGTTCGGACCGAACAGGATTCTGGTCGGACCGAACAGAGAGGTTGTTTCCTTCGTTTGGTGGCACGGGTGGGTCTTGGTACTCATTGCCGCTTCGTAGAATATGAATGGCTTTGATCTCTGCACTTGGGTTGACTTGTGGTTGGCTTGGAAGCTTGCCAGGTGGTCGGGAGAAGTGTGCTTCCATCATGCGCTCCAAGCGTTGTAAGGTGCTTGCACTTTCCTTAAATTCGTTGATGGTAGCATTCAATTCGTCAGTGGTGGCCTTCAATTCATCTAACCCTAAAGCCACAGATTTGTTAATCTTTTCTTGCTCACTCATGAATTCTTGAACAACAATTGGAATTTCTTCCCTTTCGAAAAAAGGTTTCTTTTGAAATGATTGGTCTCTATTGTTGTTATTGAATTGGGCATTCCTATACAAATTTGGCGGGCTATTTTGGTACTTTGAACCGTAAGGGGGCCCATTGTGTAGGTAGTTCACTTGGGCCCCTCCGTTACCAATTTTGGCAAGAGGACAATTGATAGATGTATGTCCTTCCTCGCCGCACGCTCCGCATTGGTTTGAATGGAGATGTGTCCCTTGAGCCGATTGGTAAGCGGCTAGTTCAGCTTTTAGCTCCTCTATCCTCGCCTCTTTAGTTGAGATTGTGTGTACTTGTTGCCTCGAACTACTTGAGTGGCGGGGAATGAGTAGAGGGTACCATGTGTAATTTCTTGCACAATAATCAAGTAAATCTCGCCCTCGTGCCGTATCAAGTCTTTTGAATGCCCCACCTGAAAGAGAATCAAGATTGATTTTAATATTATCATAAAGTCCAGTGTAGAATGATTTAAGGAGCATCCATTCTTGAATCCCATGATGTGGGCAAGAATTTTCTAAATCCCTAAACCGTTCCCATGCATCCCTCATTGATTCATTTTGGTTTTGGGCAAAATTATTCAATTCAGCTCTAATTTTGTCCGCTCTATCCGAAGGAAAATACCTATCCAAGAAGGTTTGTGTCATTTCATCCCAAGACCTAATTGACCCTTTTTTCAATGTTTTATACCATTTTTGTGCTCGGTCCTTAAGGGTGAAGTGAAATAACAATAGCCTAATTGCTTGTTGAGGAACACCATTAAACTTAATCAATCTAGTGCAATCAACAAAAGTTTGTAAGTGAGCATGGGGATCCTCTTCTTCGTTTCCATAGAACGGATTTTGTTGCACAAGCACGACGTGGTTGGGAGCGATCTGCATGTTGTTAGCAGCGATGCCTGGAATCACCACTGGTTCGCCCACGTTTCTTGCGCTGGGAACTCCAAACTCCATAAGAGTCCTTTCACGATCTTCCTCACCTTCGTTGTCGGAGTTATTGATGCTCACTTCATCTTCTTGGGTCCATCGGCGACGCTCATTGTCAAAATCCCTCCTTTGACCCGCTAGGAGGGTCCGATCGGCTGTCAATCGAGCCTCTCTTTGCTCAAGTTGGAGGCGAAGGTCCTCCAATTCTTGTGTGCGCTGGGCAATGGCCTCGGAAGTGAGTTGGTCGGCCATTGCGGAGTTTTCTTCTCTCTGTTTAGAGCTCTGGTCGGATTGAACAGAGGTCTGGTCGGATTGAACAGAGTACTGGTCGGATCGAACAAGGCCCTGGTCAGATCGAACAGAGCACTGGTCAGTTCGAACAGGAGTAAAGGAGGAGGATCTGGCTTCTTCGCGGATTCTCCGGAGAAAGTCTTTGACCTTTGGGGGTGGGGACTTCTTCCTTTGCGTGTTACCTGCCAGTCCTGTAATCAAGAGAGAAGAAAACGAGAGTTTAAAAAGAAAAAGAAAAGATCTAGTCTCTTAATACTAAGATAAGGATCCAATATCAACACAGTCCCCCGCAACGGCGCCAATTTGATGAAGGCTTAAAACCTAGGAATCAAATAAATTTATAAACCTAGAACTAACCTCACTAGTCTTTTGGAGTACAGCTTTAGGGTCGAACCCAAGGGACGGTACAATTGATTACTGGACTTATCCTTTTTCAAAAGCTAGACAAGAATATTTTGGTGGAGAAATAGTTGAAATAAATCTAAGTGCAATAAAGTAGATATTTTTTTGTTGTTTTTGTCTATTAAAATAATGTAAACAACTAAAGTAAAGTTTTTGGATTTTCAAACAGTATAAAAAGCGTCTTAGGTTCAGGTTTCACCTCGGTTTGGACTCTAGAACACAGAACTTATCACTTTCGTGCATCGAACGGTGTTTTTCAAGCGTTTACTTCTCTGTTCGGTTCGAACAAGGATCTGTTCAATCCGAACAGGAGTCTGTTCAATCCGAACAGGACTTTGTTCAATCCGAACAGGAGTCTGTTCAATCCGAACAGGACTCTGTTCAATCCGAACAGGAGTCTGTTCGATCCAAACAGATGGTATAAGTGTGCGATTTTGAACTTTTATGATAGTTTATGCTTTGTGCTAGGGTTTGTTGGTCAAACCTAGATATTCTAAACCTCAGCTGTCGCTTGTTGGACTAGAAACTGGTTTAATCACAACCTAACCTAATTAACTCGATTGGTTCACAACTTTTGGTATAGAACTCAATCAACTTAAACTTGTTTGTTGGAGTTCATAAGGATATCTAGAGGTCTTTTGGACTTGTCTAAAAGTTACACTTTTGGTGTCAACTAATCTCCCCTTTCGGATCTACGATTTATCCCAAATACTTTATCTAAATTATCTTGATTAACCTAACTTTAGAACTTAACTAAATGTGGCCATTCATCTAGAAGTTAATTAGACTTAACCAAGCAATTTAAACAAGCAATTAACATAATTCTCAACGAAACAAATCAACAGAACATATCATAACATAACGAGTCAAATCACAACATCCAAACCTAAGTTACTACCTTACCCCTATGACTACATAAATTTAGCCTAACATAGTACTAAAACACACAACAAATAACATAGAAATAACAAGATACAAGCCCATCAAAAATAGAGAAGAAAACATAGAAAGAATAAACCGAATACTCCTTTATGCTTTCAAACTACGATCTCTAGGCAATGGGGTGTTGCAAGATGGTCACCAAACTCGTCTCCTTGCTGCCGTCGCTCCAAAGAACCAAGCTTTGATGATCTCCAATGGTGGAAGAAAGAGAAACGCCTATGGAAAGAGGAATTTTGTGGTATGAAGGGTTGTCTGCTTTCCTTCAGGTCTAGAGGTGTATATATGGATGTCCCATGTTGCAAGGATGGAAGGCTAGGGCACCAGGGCGCAAGAAATTACCATTTCCATCAGTTTCTATGTAAGAAATAATGCCTTATGTGATATGGCGGCACCCTGGTCAAACCGAACAGATCCTTGTTCGAACCGAACAGGAGAGAGAAAGAACAGCTGCACAAGTCTGCTGTTGTGATGCCCAGTCGGATCGAACAGGCTCCTGGTCGGGTCGACGAGGAGAGAGAAATGACGCCTGGCTGCCATAGGTGCTGGTCGGATCGAACAGACTTGTGGTCGGGTCGACCAGGAGAGAGAAAATGACGCCTGGCTGCCATAGGTGCTGGTCGGATCGAACAGATGATTGTTCGGGTCGACCAGAAGAGAGAAAAGAGCCTCCAATGCTAGGAATGAGTCGTCTAGCGTACGTGCTACGTCGGGAATCCATCTATATGCTCCAAAATCATCAGAAATCATCAAAGTCCTGTAAAATAAGAGAAGAAACGACGGTAGAGCCAATTCCATGGAAATCATAGCAATCTATTGAATAATTCAATGGTTTGAGTGTTATTTGAGTGCCAAGTACGGTCCAAATGCCTACAAATAATGACGATATCATACAACATAAAACCACTGCTAGTTCTCAGAAAAAATTAATATTGAACTGTAAGGAATATGGTTGTAAGTGGCGTATGTATGCCCGTACAGAGAGAGAAGGCAAATTTTGGAAAATAATAACGAATGAACACGAGCATACATGCGTGAGGAGGGCCGAAGACTTCACACATGATAATTTAACGGCTGAGGTTATTGCCAACTGTATTACAAATGCAGTAAAGAGAGATGTCGGTATTTCCTTACCCGACGTTAAATCTCTATTGGAGAAAGAATACCCGAATGTGGTGCCCACTTATAACAAGATTTGGCGGGGGCGAGAAAGAGCAATCGAACATCTTTTTGGTTCATGGGAAGATTCGTACAACAAACTACCGAGTTTTTTATTGGCTATACAGAGGACGACACCCGGCACGCAGATAAAGTGGTTGTTTAAAAGCGTAGGTGATCCGAACAGAGCTATGTTCGAAGCAGCAGCATGGGCATTAGGCCCGTGATTAGCATTGATGCCTCTTTCTTATCAGGTCGCTGTAAGGGTAAATTCTTAGCGGCTTACGGTTACGATCCTGAGCAATGGCTTGTTCCGTTAGCATTTGCTTTAGTGAGAACGGAGGATGAAACTTGCTGGGGTTGGTTCATGAAATTTCTAAGGGAACAAGTGGTGGGACCAAAAAAATTTTGTGTTGTCTCAGACCGTCATTGGGGAATAAGGAACATGTTTAAAAGACCACAGTACGGATGGCAAGAAAGTGCGGAGCCTGCATTGGCCGTACATCGGTATTGTATGCAACATTTATGTGAAAATGTGTACAAGGTTTCTGGTAAAGACAAAGGTATACCACACAAATTTAGAAATAAGTTGTCTAACAAGAAAAAGAAACGGCCATTCATGAAAATGTGGGATGAACTCCGAGTGACAAACCCTGAAGTTATCGATTATCTTAAGAAGTGTGGTAAAGAAAACGAGACAGATACCAATGAGCGAATGAGACCAGAGAGGTGGGCACAAACTTTTGACACTGGTGCACGTTGGGGTCTTATGACTAGTAACGGATTTGAAAGTCTAAATAGCCGGTACAAGGTTGAGAGAAGACTCCCAGTTGTTGGACTCGTAGAAGGCACTTGGTACAAGACTGTGCAGTGGTTTAATGAAAGGAAGCAAATAGCATTGGGAAGACAGGCAGATGGAGAACAGTGGCCAAAAGAGGTGCAATTAAAAGTCATTAAGCATACTCTTAAAGCGGGTAAGGATTACCGTTGTATATACTTTACTAAAAATTAACCTTCATTTATATTTACATGTTTTTTTATATATTTTAATATTTACAACGCTGATGACTGTGGTAACCATTGATATTGAACGTGGAGAGTTCGAAGTACAAGTGCCCAACGAGAAAGATTTCCCTGGAAGAACGTGGAAGTACAAAGTTCTCATCAACCGCAATTATCAACCGGAAGATCCTCAACTACCGACCAGGCGTGTGACGTGCAAATGTCAAAAACCTCAACTGACCGGAATACCATGTGCTCATGTTGTTGCCATATGCGGTACATATAGATGGGAAGTAGATGAATTTATAGACCCACTATATAGTACAGAGAACATGGTTAAAATATGGTCATCAAGTGACTTCCATTGCTATGAAGACGAAGAACTGGCCTCGCTACGATGGACCTGTGGTGTTCCCTGATAAGAATATGATTAATCGGGGGCGGCGAAAGAAGGACCGTGATTGGATGTGGATGGATGCAATGCGAAATAATAAAAATAAAAAAAGAAGAACCACAGAGGACAACAACCCACAACCACCTATCTCTTTGGAGGAACTTCAATCTGGTAGGCGTGCCAACACGCATAGACGAACAATTACAAGGAATAGAGCTTCGCCTTCAACAGGTAACCGAGGTGAAAGTTCTTTTTCCAGGGAGCCAGTTCAACCTGGCCGAAGTTCTGTTAGCGTAGATCCACGAACTCAAAGTCGTATTAGTCTTGGTATAGGAGGAAATGAACCACGCCGAAATTTCATTAGCGTGGATCCACGCTCAAGTTCTGCTAGGTATATCACAAGTCAGGGGACATCAATTACAAGGGACAGTCAAGGAGCATCGAGTAGCAAAGCACAAACCGGAATACGTGGTGGAATTTTACGTCTTGGCGCAAGAATAACTAATTTTGCAAGAGGAGGAAGAAAATAATTGTAATTTTTGTGGTGATAATGTAATATTTAGTTGAATTGTACTTTTATGTGATGTGAAAAATAATTGTAATATTCGTAATACTAAGTTGAATCCAGAGCTGTTTTTTCAGTTGAAAGTGTGACTATCTTGGTCCTTTGTCATTTTTGTTTTGAACAAATGATACGCCTAAAAATTTTGAAATTTAAGTTTACGAAAATTCGTCCGCCAATTAACATCTCAGTATTTTTGTTAGAATTTTTCAGAGCGTATTTCATATTTTTCTAGCGCCAAACTTTTCGAATCTAGAGCTGTTTTTTCAGTTGAAAGTGTGACTATCTTGGTCCTTTGTCATTTTTGTTTTGAACAAATGGTACGCCTAAAAATTTTGAAATTTAAGTTTAGGAAAATTCGTCCGCCAATTAACAGCTCAGTATTTTTGTTAGAATTTTTCAGAGCGTATTTCATATTTTTCTAGCGCCAAAATTTTTGAATCCAACGATTTATAGTTACGTGTTTCGTACTTAGCTGTGATTGCGCCAAACTTCATATTTTTCAAAGCGTTTATCGTACTTAGGTGTTTCGTACTCGTTGTGATTGGCCCTAATAAGTTTTTAGTTATTAAAAAATACAAATAAATATAGAAGTCATAAATATAGAACTCATAAATATATAAGTCATACATAAGTAAATCAAAAATAAAATACAAATAAATCCTAAATATGTCCAGTACGGGGGATCCACCTCCCCTCACTAGGGGACCAAATATACGGAGGACCTGGCGGCTGACGGGGGTCTCGTCCGCGAGCAAGTCCGGCAGGTGGTGGACCAGGAGCCATCTGAGGAGTGGAATGACGAGGCGGTGCACTAGAAGAAGACGCTCCGCCATATGTCTGACCAAATGGACCATAGCTCTAACCGAAAGGAGATGGATGAACTGGAGGTGTGTACGGCTCGTCCAAATGTACCCCAATGGATGAAAAAAAAGCATCAGCCGGGCTCAAGATAGGCTCGCCCTGAGAATATGGTGGTGCTCCAGGTGGATATTGTGTCGGATACTGTGTCTGATATGGTGGGTACTGGGTCTGGTACTCATAATGGGTAGGTGGGTCTGGATATGGAACAGGAGGTGGGCCTGGTGGTGTCGGTAGCTCGCCAGTGGATATGGGTGCCTGTGTAGATGGCTGGATGGGCGGTTGTGTGGATGGCTGACTCTCTGTCCGTCTGCTCCGCACAATAGGCTGGCTGGGTCTCGGCTGATCAAAATATGTGTCCCAGTCGTGTAAAGTATACCCAGATGGCTGTTACATGCAATGATATTACAAATAATATTAATATTATCAATAACATAATAATAAAAAAAATAATATTACAAATTTTAGGTTACCGTCATAAACTGTTGCTCCTCAAATCCAGGCTCTGGCGCGTGATCCTCCTCAGGCGAATCAGGTATGGAGTCTATGTCTATAGCTAGACCCTTCGACTCTAAAAGATGAGGTAACCGATGCGGCTCCCCAACGAGCTCCAACTGCGTCCTGCAGCCCTTCAGCATCTCCTTCCCAGCCCGTCTGAATCCTTTCTTCACCGCCCATGCACATGCTAGCAGAGCTTGCGTCAATATGTGCTTGACCTGTTTATTTGTTGTTAGTGACCAAAATATAAATCAATTCATTTTAATTGAGTAAAAAACTTACCATAGACACCCGCTCGGGCGCATCCTCTAGATAGGTCATCCGGCTAGCTGGAATCTGCTGTGCTACTCCCGGAATGTGGACAAGATGAGCACCTCCATGTATCCGCATCCATCTATCGTACGCGGGCAAAATATCGTCACTCCATGGCCGCGCCTCTGCCACCTCGACTTGCGTCGTGTCGGCCCATATCGCAACCTCTACTGAGAAAAGGACCTGCAAATCCCTCTGACGAAATGTGTTGTGCCGGTACTGTAACAAAGCCTCCATCCTCCTCCAAGCCTGTTTTTTTAGGTCATATTTAATGCACGTATTATAAATATTTCAATTTAAATCACGAAGGTGAAAAGAATAACGTACCGTAGGAAGAGGAGGCGGAACAGTCTGGAACAGCATGAACTGATGCATCACCCGATCGGCATAGTGCCACGCCAGGACCCAGAAATGGAAGCATGGAACGCGGAGCCGGTAGTACCTCTGCTCGTAGCGGGCATAAGAAGGCATGACCACCTGTCTGATCTCATCCTCGTATGGCCGCCACACCACGTGTGCATGCTCCATCTTCATTAGTACGTCTTGAGCGTACTCAATACCGCTGCGAACGGGACCTTTCACCTTTTTTGACCTAAGTCGTGTCGTCCATTGCCTGCCAAATCATTACAATTATCATGATTTCAATTGTTAAACTAAGTAATTAATTTTAAATTACGTAATTTAATTTGTTTACAATAATGACTAATTTAATTTTAATTTGTTTACAATTATGACTAATTTTAATTGTTTAACTAACTAATTTAAAATAACGAATTTGGATTAATTTTAACTAATTAATTATTACCTATCAAATTTGTTTACCAAAATTGTTGATTATAATTGTTGGTTAAACATTTTCTCTCGATTTGCCGATTTGCAAAACAACACCGAAACCTTTAAACTAACATCTCTTTTTAGTGTTTTATAGCTAAATTTATTGAAGAATGGATTAAAGCAAGTGTGGCACTTAGTTTGGAGCTTCAAGAGATTGCTTTGGTCTAGTTAGAGTCAGTAATTAAGGTTTAATTAAACTCTAAACTAATCTCAATCAATTTGCTGGTAAAATGCTCAGTTTTTCTGTCCAGCGTCATACAACGCCAGTTGCCGTTACACAACGCTGAGTTAATTCGATTTTAATTGCAAAATCTCTGACAAGGTTGGAACAGCGTTACACAACGCTCAGTAGCGTTGTGCAACGCTAGTTCATTTGTTTTTAAACCAGTTAAATCCACTATTTCCCCTTGTCAGAACGTTATGCAACGCTAAGTAACGTTACACAACGTTTCCACTCCTATGTTGTGTAACGCTACCCAGCGTTGTACAACGCAGTATGAAACAGGCGACTCTGCATTGTTCAGACATCGATGCTGCATGCATGCTGCCATGTTCCATGCATTGTAGCGTTGTGTAACGCGCTAATCTTCGCTCAGACTTCGCTTTTTCTCTCTGGTCGCGTAGAGCAACGCTGAATAGCGTTGTGCAACGGCGACGTTGTGTGACGCCAGTCAGCGTCGTATGACGTTCTGACAATGTTGTTTGAGTTTGTCAGTTCTGCCTTATTCGTTTTCTTGACTTCGTTGTGCAACGCTACCAAGCGTTACACAACGCTCTGACAAGTTCCAACGGAACTGTCGAGCTTTTGCTTTGGATTTTTGCTGAAGCGTTGTGCAACGCTATACAGCGTTACACAACGCTCTGACAACTCACAACGTTATTGTCTGTGACCGTTTGATTTTTCAACGGCTACTTAGGCGTTGTACAACGGCATATAGCGTTGTATAACGCCAGAGTCTGTTTTGACTGGTCTTTGGAGCTGTTGGCGCCCTCTATATATATGGGGCCTCTTGGAACTGTTTAGACACTTTTGAAACCTTTGAAACTCCTCCCTTTTGAGCTCCAACCAGTTAGACATTACTCTCTCTTGTGTTTGAGCATTATTTAGCAAAATCATTGAGATTAGAGTGTGCTAAACCAATCCACTAGTGTTAATTGCTAGATTTGTTGAGTGATTTGGTTAGAGCCTCAATCCTTTGTAGTGTTTGAGCTTGTTTAATCGAGTTAGGCCAATCCACCTTGAGAGTGATTGTAACAAGGTGATTTGGTTCGAATTTGTAGTCCCGTTCGTGTGGAATTGAACGGAGCGCGCCCATTTCGAGGTTGCGAAACTCCCAGAGACGTACGACTAAGGCTAGCACTTCCTAGCGGGTCGGAACTCCGTAATACATCGCGTGTTCAATTTCTCTCTCTCTCTTTCTCTCTTTATTATCTTGCTTGAATTGAATTGCTTGTGCTTTGATTGTTTGTATTAGACCAAGTTTGAATTGAACCAAATATTGACCATACCGGTTTAGAAATTAATTATTGTGCCTATTCACCCCCCTCTAGGTCTAATTTTAGGGATAACAAAGTGGTATCAGAGCAGGGGTTATCTTTTGACCATCTTGTTAGGTAGATAACCTCGATTCATGGCCTCTAGGGTGATAGAAAAACCGGACAAGTTTGGTTCCACTTGCAAGAACTTCCGTTATTGGAAGAGATGTATGGTTGTATACCTTAACTTGATTGACCTTTGGAAGGTTGTTGATAAGCCATACACACCAATTTGTGATAGTGAAGGTAGAGAAACCCATGCCTCTAAGACCATTAGGACCAAGAATGATAATGCCGTGAATGTCTTGTTAAATTCGGTACATGAGTCCATAGCGGCAATTTTTGGTAGTTCTACTAGTGCACATGAAATGTGGGTTTCTCTCTTGAACCGTTACGAGGGAAATTCTCTAATCAAAAGCTCTCGACAATTCGAGTTAGAGTCTAGATTGGATAATTTCCGCATAAGGGAAGGTGAATGCATCGAGGAGATATATACTCGGTTTATACAATTGCTCGATGAATTCACTAACATAGGAGAGACCCTTTCTAATAGTCGTGTTATAGGAAGATTGCTTAGGGCTTTGGTGGGAAGACCTCAATTCGACACTCTCATCTCGACTCTTGAGACACAACAAAGGTCCCACAACAACCTCACACCGGAGATCATCTACACTCATTACCGGTGCGTGGAGGAGAAGCTCAAGCAACTTGGAGAGTTGAAGTATGAGCCCAAAACCGTGGCATTGGCGGCAAATGACAACAAGGCATCTCCCTCCAAGAACCGCCACAATGACAACCACCAAGGGAGACACCGCCACTCAAGTGACAAGGCCAAAGGCATCATCGACCTTGATGAGGACAAGCAAGGAGCCGTTCTCTCAAAGATGTTTCGAGCCATCATGATCTTTGAGGGAAAGTTCAACAAAGAAAGGCTTGAGAATGACGAAAGAGCTCTTTGCTTCGTGTGCCAAAAAGAAGGTCATACCATGTACTCTTGCTTCAAGCTCTTCCCTCACTTGAAGAAGGACAAGGAAGATGGTGGCAAGAGAAGGAGTGATGGCCGGTTCAAGTCCAAGAAGGGACATTACAAGAGCAAGAAGAAGGGTGAGAGAGCCATGCAAGCCACTTGGGACAACGATTCCGATTCGAGCTCATCCTCTCAATCCGATTCGGAATCCGAGTGCGACTTTGACAACCTTGCTCTTGTGGCTCAAGTGAATGATGTGGTGATGCCGGTGGATGACAACCTAGATGACTTGGTGAAGGAGGTCTTCAATGAGTTCCACCGAGGCAAGATCTATGTGCATCCATTGAGCAAAGCTAGCCTTGATGAAGCATCATCCTCTACATCGACTTTCACACAAGCTCCATCGACTATTCAAGAGGATCCATCCACAATTGCCATTGAATTACCTAAGGTCACAAATGAGGTACTTCTAAACTCATTCTCTAGTAGTGATAGCGATTGTGATAGTGAGAATGACTTGAGCTTGAATGATGATGCAAACTTGCAATTTGATAGGTTGAATGATTATCTTGATGAGTCTCTTAAGACTATTGCTAGTCAAAAAGAGCAAATTAGTCTTTTGACGACTAAGGTGCATGACCTTGAATCTTTGGTGACAAGGTATAAGAGTATGATTGAAAGTTTTGAAAAACCAAGTGTTTGTGAAAAATGTCAAACTCCTTTGAGTGAGACAAATGTTTTGAAAAATGAAAGGGCTTCAAGTTCGTCTAGTGCTTCTCATAGCACCAAGATGAATCTTGATAAAATGTTTGTGGGACAAAAACCCAATGACAAAACGGGTCTTGGCTTCAAAAAGAGGAATCAATCCTTTTCTAGACCAAGAACCATGTCAAGCCCAACACAAAATGAGAGACTTTATCACAAGAGCACCAATGGTAGGAACACACACGGGCAAGGGCAAAAGAATTTTGTTGGCTCTCAAAATGGTGCTCAAAAGAGTTTTGGTAGGAATAGAAATGGGTCTCAAAGACCTCAAAAGAACTTCCAAAACAATCGGGGCCCAAACAACTTGTATTTCAAGGGACCCGATGGGTGTTTTCATCCTTTTCAAAACAATGGTGGGAATAGGAATAGAACACACACTAGACCTCAAACCAATGGGGGAAATCAAAAAGTCTCTCAACAAAACAAAAGGAATTTTCAAAAACCAATTTTGAGAAACTCTCAATCATACACTTTCTCTAAGGATCCAAAGATTAGGGCCATGGAGCTTAGGCGTCATTTTCAAACCCATTTTGTTAGAGAAAGTTCACAAGTAAACAAGCCAACTTGTGCTTGTTGCAACTATTGTGGTAAGAATGGCCATGTCACACTAGAATGCAAAGTTAGGAAAGGAAATCATACATCCGGTTCAATTAACATGATTTGGGTTCCTAAAGTCACTTCCACATCCGTTTTGATTGGTGGAAGTGGTTCGAGTGTGGCTTAGTTAGCCATCTTCTTTCCCCAAGGTTATTCTTGTCAAATCTTAAGGGGGAGAGATTACAAGAATATATTAGTTGTTTGTTTCTAACTAATATGCATTCTTGTAGGTTTGTTTGTTATCATCATTCAAGAGAAGTGCTTGGATCATAGATAGTGGTTGTTCACATCACATGACGGGTGATGAATCTTGTTTCAAGACACTTGAACCTTTTGATGGTGGTGAGGTTACTTTTGGTAATAATCTTAGGAAGAGCTCTATTATTGGTATAGGCTCGGTTGGAAACCAAAATTTAACGGTTCTTAATGTTTACCTTGTGGATGGTCTCAACTACAACCTTTTAAGTGTGAGCCAATTATGTGATGCGGGATATTATTTGAAGTTTGATCACTCCTCTTGTTTTGTGCACCAAATTTCGGATAATTCTCTTGTTTACACGGGACAAAGGAAAAAGGATGTCTATTACTTGAACTTTGATCACTTCACAAATGGTGAACAATGCTTTAGTGCCATAGCTACCGGTTCATGGTTATGGCATAGAAGACTTGGTCATGTTTCTCTAGACTCCATTAAGAAACTTGTGAAATTGAAACTTGTCTGTGGTCTTCCATCACATAAACTAGACTTAAATGGGTTGTGCGAAGCTTGCATGAAAGGCAAGCAAACCAAGTCTAGTTTCAAAACCAAAGAGATCATCTCAACCACTCAACCTTTGCAATTGCTTCATATGAATTTGTTTGGACCAATCAATGTCTTGAGTATTGGTAAGAAAAGGTATGTCTTTGTGGTGGTAGATGACTATAGTCGCTTTACTTGGGTTTTCTTCCTTGCTCACAAGGAAGAAGCATTTGACCATTTTGTTAAATTTAGCAATCGGGTTGAAAACGAAAAAGGGTTGAAAATCTCTAGAATTCGTAGTGACCATGGAAGGGAATTTGAAAATGCTAAATTTGATGAATTGTGCATAGAAAAATGATATAAACAAGAGTTTTCCGCTCCACGCACCCCTCAACAAAACGGTGTAGTGGAGAGGAAGAACCGAACCTTGCAAGAATTAGCACGCACCATGCTACATGAATTTGCCGTACCCAAATTTCTTTGGGCCGAAGCGGTAAATACGGCATGTCATGTAGTAAATCGTGCATGCATTCGTTCTCAACTCAAGAAAACTCCTTTTGAATTATGGTTCGGTCATACTCCCAATATATCCTATTTCCGTATATTTGGCTCCAAATGTTTTGTCCTTGATGAGACTCCTAAAGTAACCAAGTTTGATGCCAAGTCTTTGCCCGGTATTTTTGTTGGTTACTCAACCACAAGCAAAGCGTATAGAGTCTATTTGCCAAACTCAAAGGTAGTTATTGAGTCTATTAATGTCAAGTTTGATGAAAAAGTCCTTGAGGAATCCAAGGAAGGTAACTCTATTGTAGGTACACAAGGGGAAGAAGCTCCACAAGAAATCGAGTCACAACCTCAAGCACAACCACCGGTGATCATTGAGGAGCCTTTGAACCGGGTTGATGACATTTTGATAGGGGGAGAGACTCATGAGGAGGGCCTCTTAGACACAACTTAAAATGAAATGCCTCATGATGATCCTCAACCTCAATCGTCTCCTCAACCGGTTCATGAGCCTCCCGAAGTTCTTAGAGAAGTTTCCTCTCATCCTCTTACTAATGTCATAGGTGACCCTAGGAAAGGTGTTAGGACTAGGTCTAGTTTGCACCAAACTATTGGTCATTGTGCCTTTGTTTCTCAACTTGAACCAAAATCTTTTAAAGAGGCCAATGTTGACCCAAATTGGATTGTTGCCATGCAAGAAGAGTTGAACCAATTTGAAAGGAATCAAGTTTGGGAACTTGTACCATTACCAAAGGGTAAGCAAGTTATTGGTACCAAATGGGTTTTTAGAAATAAGCTAAGTGAGGATGGTATTTTGGTTAGGAACAAAGCCCGTTTGGTTGCACAAGGTTTCAAGCAACAAGAAGGTATTGATTTTGAGGAGACCTTTGCACCGGTTGCTCGTCTTGAATCCATTAGAATGCTCTTGGCTTTTGCCGCTAACAAAGGCTTTACCCTATTCCAAATGGATGTCAAGAGTGCTTTTCTAAATGGTTGGATAGATGAGGAAGTTTATGTGCAACAACCACCCGGTTTTGTTGACCATTTTAATCCGGACCATGTGTACAAGCTTCACAAAGCTTTGTATGGTTTGAAGCAAGCTCCTAGAGCTTGGTATGGTAGACTTTGTACCTTTCTTCTAGACAATGGCTTTAGTAGGGGCAAAATGGATACAACTCTTTTCACTAAGAAAAGAGATGACCATTTGCTACTTGTGCAAATTTATGTGGATGATATTATCTTTGGTTCCACTAATGCAACTCTTGCCCAAGAGTTTTCTTCTTTGATGAGTAGTGAATTTGAGATGAGCATGATGGGAGAACTCACCTTCTTCTTGGGGCTTCAAATCAAACAACTCAAGGATGGTATCTTTGTGAACCAAGTCAAATACGCCAAGGAGTTAGTGAAGAAATTCGGTGTTGAAGAAAGCAAGAGCTTAGACACACCCATGGGCAAAAGTGCGAATATCGATGCGGATGAGAAAGGCAAGCCTATGGACATAACTCTCTATCGGGGCATGATCGGTAGCCTACTCTATCTCACGGCTAGTAGGCCGGATATTATGTATGCCGTGTGTCTATGTGCTAGGTACCAAGCCAATCCTAAGGAGTCTCACCACAAAGCGGTAAAACGTATCTTGCGATACGTCAAGGGTACTCAAAACCTAGGTCTTTGGTATGGTAGACAAACCGAACTAGACTTGTTAGGTTATACCGATGCCGATTTTGCCGGTGACCGTATGGACCGCAAAAGTACTAGTGGAACTTGCCAATTTCTTGGTGGTTCACTTGTATCTTGGTCTAGCCGCAAGCAAACTTCGGTTGCTCTCTCCACCGCGGAAGCGGAATATGTAGCGGCCGGTAGTTGTTGTACCCAACTTCTTTGGATGATGCAAACCCTTAGGGATTTTGAGTTAGATTTCCAAAAGGTACCAATCTTGTGTGACAATACTAGTGCCATCCTTATATCCAAAAATCCGGTATTGCACTCTAGAACCAAGCACATAGAGATACGACATCATTTTATCCGTGATCATGTTGAGAAATGTGATGTGGAATTGGTCTACATCGACACAAAGGAGCAAATCGCCGATATCTTCACCAAACCTCTTCCAACACAACAACATCTTGAACTTAGGTTCAAACTTGGTATGCTTGAACTCAAAGATTAAATTTATGCATATCATGTTGTTGTCTTTGTTGTTTGGACCTTATTTCAGTTTAAATTGGTTGTATTTCTTTTGAAAACCTTGAAAAATAAGTTTTTAACTATTTCGGTCTAAATTTTCTGTTTTTTCTGGTTTTCTGTTGACTCTGGCGTTACACAACGCCATCCAGCGTCGTGCAACGCAAGAGTAACGTTAGATTAAAATGAATTTTGAATTATGTCGAGTTAAACGTTGTACAACGCTGCCTACCGTTGCACAACGCTGGTTGGTTTTTGTCTTGTAACGTTGCACAACGCTGCCTATCGTTGTACAACGCTGGCTTTTTATTTTTAATTTTCCTCTGCTGAATTTTAATCTGTCGCATGCAACGTTATACAACGCTGGTTACCGTTGTACAACGCCTATCTGATGTTTTTACTTAACGTTGTACAACGCTATCGACCGTTGTAAGACGTTGTTTTATTTCTTTTTATTATTTATTTATTTGGCTTTAGTGTTGTACAACGCCCTTTAACGTTGCACAACGCTGGGTTGTAGCGTTGCCCATCGCTACTCAGCGTTGTACAACGGAGCAGTCAGTTTCTGCTCAATTTTTGCTGTTTTGACTCCTGCGTTGTACAACGCCCTTTGGCGTTAAGTAACGGTGGACGTGTTTTTAACAGATGCGACCCCACCTCTTCTTCTTCTTCTTCTTCTTTTCTCTCAAATCCGAGCCCCCTTCATCTTTTCTCTCTTTCTCTCCAACTCACACCCCTTCATCTCTCTCTCTCAATACTCTCTCAATTCTCTCTCCACTCCAACCAATACCACCAAAATACTCCTCTCTCTCTCCTCTACACCCTCATACCCTCAAATCACTCTCTCTCTCTCTCTCTATCTCTCAATCCACCGAAACCCTAGCCACCGCCATCACCGTCAATTCCGGCGATCCGACCGTCGGATTTTCGATCGGCTTCGGTTCTATGCTCTCCAAGGCCTTCTCATCCTCTCCCGCTCTTCAATTCAAAGGTTTAACCTCATCCTTTCTCTCTCAATTTTCAATGGCACCAAAAACCGCTACCCACAAACGGACCAAGCGCAACCCCAAGGGTGCCTCCTCCTCCAACCCACCGGTTCAAACCGATCAAACCGATCAACCGATCCCAATGGACATACCCCCGGTACCCGTGGATTGGACCCTCTCCTCCTCAAACAACTACCTATTCAAAGACTCGGTCTCGTACATGCATTTTTGCCAATACCGCGATGTCAATCGCGAGTGTTCCGAGTGCTTCTACTTCGAGCACCCCTATGGTGTCTACCACTTAAATCCAAGAGAATTAACTTGGATCAAAGAAAGGATCGAATATTGGAACATGGCGGGTCTTCTCGCACATTCTCAACCGTACAACCCGTCTTTGATCAAGCTCTTCTATGCCAATCTCACAATGACGTGGATCGAGGGCCACCCAACCGCCAACTCCTATGTCCTCGGTCGCCACATCTCCATCACCGAGGAAACATTGGCCAACCTCCTTAGCCTCGACAATGACAACTTGGAGATTTACATCCATGCCAATTGGCCCCGCGAATTGCCTCCGTATGACGAGTACCACCGCTTCTTTTATTGTTGGAGGAACTTCAACGTTCGCCAATTCACCGCCACCGAGCTACCGGCCTTGCACCGCCTTCTCTTCCTCTTCATCAACAACATCATCACTCCAAAGGCAACAATCAAAACCAATGTGGAGCAATTTGCCGTGTTTCTCCTTCACTCCCTCCTTGAGATGAATCAAAAGGTGAATCTCCCTTACATCATGCTTGCTCATATGGCACGGGTCGATTCCTCTTCTCGCTTCTCATTTCCATATGCCCACATCATTCAATCTATTCTCATTGAAAACGGCATCCCTCTTGACACACCTCTTTGGGGCGAACCCGTGCCCGAGAATGCCATTGCAACTCCCGAAAACCTCATGGCACATCTCAATGTTACCGGATGGACGGCCCAAGATGATAACTCTATTGTGCCCGGTGCATTCCACCGCAACAATTACATCTTCCGCCCAAATGCCACCATCAATCAATATGAGGAGCTAGGCAATGAACCATTGCATGTGCCCGGAGGACGGGTGGAGGGTCAAGGCGCATCTCAAGACTTTCATGCCTATCTTGATGCAAAATTCGCCGCTTTGACCACTCACATTGATACGCGGTTCAACACTGTTAAAGAAAACTTAACCGCCTACCAAGCCAAGACCGATGCCTCGATCACTCATCTCAAGGATGAGATGATCAATCTTTGGGGAAGGATGGAGCTCCATCTCAAGAGGGGATCCGGTAGTGGAGCGGGTGATGATGATGAAGAGTAGTCTTAGCCGAAACCATCTCCAAGCCTTAGCCCTCTCCTTTTCTATTTCTTTTGATTTTCGTAGTTTCTTTGTCATTCGTATCTTTTGTGTGATTTTTTTTCGGTGTTTTTGAATGATTATGTTTGTGCTAAATGGATTTATTTTGCTTTATGGATGGTTGTATGAATTATGTTATGCTTTAATGAATTATGTTGTGCTAAATGGCTTCGTTTTTTAGCTCCTTTTATTTTAATATGCATGCATGGTTTATAATTGTTAGTTTACGCCTTCATTAAACCTTGTTAGATACCCCTAATCAAATGAACTTAGTGGCCAAATTCTTTTCGAAAGGGGGAGGATCGTTATGGTTTTTATTCAAGGGCGTTTTGGGTATTCTTTTCCCTAATTGCAAAAAGGGGGAGAATTAGGTAATTTGGGTTATTCCGCCTTGTTGTATCAAGTCCCAAATATACCTTAGGTGTTGTTTTGCAACTCGGCAAAAGGGAGAGATTGTTGGTTAAACATTTTCTCTCGATTTGCCGATTTGCAAAACAACACCGAAACCTTTAAACTAACATCTCTTTTTAGTGTTTTATAGCTAAATTTATAGAAGAATGGATTAAAGCAAGTGTGGCACTTAGTTTGGAGCTTCAAGAGATTGCTTTGGTCTAGTTAGAGTCAGTAATTAAGGTTTAATTAAACTCTAAACTAATCTCAATCAATTTGCTGGTAAAATGCTCAGTTTTTCTGTCCAGCGTCATACAACGCCAGTTGCCGTTACACAACGCTGAGTTAATTCGATTTTAATTGCAAAATCTCTGACAAGGTTGGAACAGCGTTACACAACGCTCAGTAGCGTTGTGCAACGCTAGTTCATTTGTTTTTAAACCAGTTAAATCCACTATTTCCCCTTGTCAGAACGTTATGCAACGCTAAGTAACGTTACACAACGTTTCCACTCCTATGTTGTGTAACGCTACCCAGCGTTGTACAACGCAGTATGAAACAGGCGACTCTGCATTGTTCAGACATCGATGCTGCATGCATGCTGCCATGTTCCATGCATTGTAGCGTTGTGTAACGCGCTAATCTTCGCTCAGACTTCGCTTTTTCTCTCTGGTCGCGTAGAGCAACGCTGAATAGCGTTGTGCAACGGCGACGTTGTGTGACGCCAGTCAGCGTCGTATGACGTTCTGACAATGTTGTTTGAGTTTGTCAGTTCTGCCTTATTCGTTTTCTTGACTTCGTTGTGCAACGCTACCAAGCGTTACACAACGCTCTGACAAGTTCCAACGGAACTGTCGAGCTTTTGCTTTGGATTTTTGCTGAAGCGTTGTGCAACGCTATACAGCGTTACACAACGCTCTGACAACTCACAACGTTATTGTCTGTGACCGTTTGATTTTTCAACGGCTACTTAGGCGTTGTACAACGGCATATAGCGTTGTATAACGCCAGAGTCTGTTTTGACTGGTCTTTGGAGCTGTTGGCGCCTTTATATATATGGGGCCTCTTGGAACTGTTTAGACACTTTTGAAACCTTTGAAACTCCTCTCTTTTGAGCTCCAACCAGTTAGACATTACTCTCTCTTGTGTTTGAGCATTATTTAGCAAAATCATTGAGATTAGAGTGTGCTAAACCAATCCACTAGTGTTAATTGCTAGATTTGTTGAGTGATTTGGTTAGAGCCTCAATCCTTTGTAGTGTTTGAGCTTGTTTAATCGAGTTAGGCCAATCCACCTTGAGAGTGATTGTAACAAGGTGATTTGGTTCGAATTTGTAGTCCTGTTCGTGTGGAATTGAACGGAGCGCGCCCATTTCGAGGTTGCGAAACTCCCGGAGACGTACGACTAAGGCTAGCACTTCCTAGCGGGTCGGAACTCCGTAATACATCGCGTGTTCAATTTCTCTCTCTCTTTCTCTCTTTATTATCTTGCTTGAATTGAATTGCTTGTGCTTTGATTGTTTGTATTAGACCAAGTTTGAATTGAACCAAATATTGACCATACCGGTTTAGAAATTAATTATTGTGCCTATTCACCCCCCTCTAGGCCTAATTTTAGGGACAACAATAATTTTTAAACAAACAAATTGATGTTATATTACAATATTTCATTTATTTTATTTAAGAAAAATATTATACCTCCCATACGCCGGACATCTCTCAACTGACGGTTTCCCCCAACCTTGGTAACTTTTCGTAACGGACGGACGACAAAGCAATAACCGGGTGTATGACCACAACTGAAGCAGTAGCCACGGAGCAGGAACCTTCTGAGCGCCATTTGCCAGGACTGCCAAGTCCAGGCCGCGGTATAACATAGCAAGTGTGGCCGCACCCCAGTTATATCTCACTGAATCCGATGCATGAACATCCTGCAAATAAGGAAAAATATTTTTCGTTAGTTGCTCCACATTTTAAACTAAGTTATCCAAGTTAGTACTAATGTAAGAGATGTTCTTAATATTTACAATTACTAACCCGAAGTAACTCCAGATAAAAACAAGGAACAGAATCTCCTGTGGTATCTGGAAACATCTCGCAACCCATCAACTCCAACACCAGGGCCCGTGTGTATCTATCGATCCTATCTGCGTCCTCTGACCCAGGTCCCTGTGCCCACATATCACGCAGTTTTCCAAACTGTACTGCGTGAAGTTTCCTGCATTACATAAACATTACACACACACACACACACACACACATATATATATATATATATATATTGCAGCATATCTCAAAATTTTAATTAAATTTTAAAACGTTTGTTACCTCCCAGCACGTCGATCAGTCGCCCTCTCTCTGAAGCAATCTAGAACATCCTCCATAGGAGTGTCCTGTGGCAATGCAAAGTCGGCTAGCTTCTGCACATCGTCGTAATCAGTACGACCGGTCACCGGTCGTCCAGTCGTAGGCAAGCCAAAAATGAAGGCGACATCCTGCAAATTTTATTTACAATTTTTATTAAACAACAAAAAAACAATAAATAAATAAATAGCTACCAACAGAACTTGGAAAAAATAATATCTCAAGAGTAACGGTCATCTCGCCTACGTAAGTGGAACGTGTGGGTCTCGGGCCTCCAGAACATGGCTAGACCCTGTATCATGGATCGATCCAATGGCATGTGACCTAACTCAACGAAATGAATAAGGCCCAATGTCACAAGACGCTGATCCACCTCCTCGGTTCGTATCATTTTTGCCTTATGCATTTCGGGCGTCCACGCCTAAATAAGTTAAAAAACATATTATTTACTATATATACTATTAACTATATAAAAAAATTAACTACATAAATAAAAAAATTTTATTATTTCCTTAAACCCTAAACCCTATACCCTAAATAATTTAAATAATAAATTATTTCCTATATATACTATTAAAATATATATATATATAAAAAAAAGAATTAACTATATAAATAAAAAAAAGCTTACTCGTACGCCTCGAAGCTCAGACTGACTGAGATGCAGAAGCTGATCAGCAGGAGGAGGAACGGGGGGTGCAGCAGGGGGGGCAGATGAAGAAGCGCCATGATCTCCTCCTGATGTAGATGCACCAGGATCTCCTCCTGATGTAGATGCGCCAGGATCTCCTCAACGCCTCGTGGATCGACGTGGATCCTCTGGTCTTCTTCTTCGCGGTGGCATTTCGACTGTTAATGCAATTAAAATTTAATAAAGTATAAAATCTATAAAAATTTCGGCAGCATCTCCCCTGTACCGGGAGAGTTTTCCAAAAAAATCGGAACCCAATTACAACCCAATTTCAACCCAACCCAACCCAATTTCATTCCAATTTGAACCCAACCCAACCCAATTTGAATAAATCATTCAAATTTTACAATCATTGCATTTCACAAACCATTTCACAAGTATCAATGAATCAATAATTCAAACATTGCATTTCACAAGCATTTCACAATTTTACAATCATTGTATTTCACAATTTTACAATCAATCAATCAATCTACAAGCAATTCACAAACATTTCTATTCAAACAATAATAAAAATAAACATATAAAAAAGCTAACCTGGAGTAGAAATGAATTGACTCTCTTCTAAACAATTTTTTACCTACATTTTTAATTAATACCATAAATTATTATCATTTTTCTAATTTTTCCCATATTTAATCATCAAAATTTTAATTATTAAAAGCAAAAAAATAAAAATAAATAAATAAATTACACATAAATTTTCATATGAATTTTTCTTATTTTTCCGTATTTTTAAAATAATTTTACAATTTATTATCTATTTTTCTAATTAATTAAGTAGAGAATAAACAAATAAAAAGACAAAAAAATCCAATATAATTAATAAATTACATATAAATTTTTTCAGATTTTTTTCTGATTTTTTTCAGATTTTTTGAATATTTTTCCAATATTTTTCTATTTTTGTATTTAATTAACTAAATTAAAAACTAATTAACTAAATAAATAAATAATAAAAAAAAACTTACTGTGTTCTCTCGCAGCGTGGGCGTCCGAGCGAAAGGCAGCGACACAAACGTTAGATCGGAAACCCCTTATATATAAAGTAAAGGTTAGATCGATTCCGATCTAACGTTCGGAATCCAGGATTCCGATCTTACGATACTATTTATATTAAAATGATTATATTGATATTAATATTAATGAATTATATTATTTTAATATTATTTTTTAAAATTTCGGCACGCGGCAAAAGCATTTGGTTTCATACTAATTTCAGCCCAAACTTGAAGGGCCAGTTGAATGAGCCCTTTTAGGCCCACACATGTGAAGAAAAATGCGAATCTGAGAACAAGGCAATCGTTGCGTAAAGCTGTCAAAGTCTCCACCTACTAGTTGCCACTGTAAAAAATAAAATAAAATAAAACTAACAGTTTTTTCGTTGCTTCTGTACTGTCTTAACAATTAAAAATATTTTTTATTTGCGGGTTAATTTATTATTAATTTGAAATTAATAGCAAGTTAAAATGTTCAATGCCTTGGGATTAGCGATTCAGTCATATTTGCATGATGCATTGGCTGTCGTAATTACGGTCAGATTTGAAAAAATTAATAGCTAGTTAAATCCGTAACCTTAGTAAGAACTAAATTTCACACGAACAGGTTTCTAATTCACGCAAGCTACTTGGTCAAAACTTTAAGAAAAATCGTTCAAAAGTGGCGGAGCAAAAATTAGACGGGGATAAAAAATTCTGTCCAATTGGCACCTTCTTCTTTTTTGAGATTTGATTTGTACCCTTTTTTTTTCAGATTTTGGACGCACGTCTCTTTGTTGTCAAGGAGAGAACTTTTGATGACGTAAATTTAGACGTAAGCAAAGGTGATTCAAATTTTCAAAATGGGATTTGAAGAAAACTTGTGCGGAGTTTGGTTTGAGAATTCAGATGCATATCTTAATTGTTGTCGAACGGAACATTTGATGATGTAAATCCATACGTAAGCAATGATGAGTCAAATGGATGAGACCAGGTGCAAATTAAGGGATTTGGATCATCTCCGTCCAGTCTCATATTTTGCCAACCAAATTCAGAATCATTTCAGATGGTTTTAAATGGATGAAACAAAAGTTTCTCCAGTTTTCGTAAACCAGCTAAAGCCGTACCAGCAATAGTTTCTTTCAATTCCCCATTACAATGTTAACTGGATATCTCAATTTACTTTCTAATTCTTGCGAAACTTGTTTTTACTAGTAGTAACTGCAGACACAAAAAAATAGTTTTTAACTTCCGAATGTTACAGAGTAACCAATTAACACATTTACATGAAGTAATAACTGGATAGTTTACGGTATTTTGAGCATTTTCGAAATATTAATTTTATGCTTTGGATTCTTTTACTATGAAGATAAAATTTTTCAGAATTGGTTCATGAGAAATCAAACGTATGTTTGTTTTTTATTTATGTAAATTTTTAGAAAAGCTTTTAGCCGTGGCCGCCAGGTAGACCTTTTTAGTTTTTGAAGAGTAATGCTTTCTTCATCTTCTTATTTTTTTTTAATAAATCGTACACAATATGATTTTTTTTGGTTTTGAAAGGAAATGTTTTCTTACTTTTTATAAATTGTACTAACCTGAATTTAAATCAGAAATACTAATTTTTTTTGTCTTAACCAAATAGAATAAAAGTGATTCGAGTATTCATCATGAAAATTGACTACCGTCTGCAATTTTGTCGTCGCTTGAACAAAGTGAATATATAAAATAGATAAGTAAACAAATAAATGATCAAAATGAACACATAAAAATAAATAAGTTGAATAAAAATAAGTAGAATATGCATATAAAAATTTGAACAAAAGGCTGACAAAACTTTTGTGTATGTGTTCATTTTTATCCACTATATGTTCAGCTTATCTCCCTATGTGTTCAATTTGTCCAAGCGATGACATACGACGGCAAAACTGTGAATAGCAGTTATCATTTCTCATTCATCATCATTCCTGCTTATCTCACCAAACGTAAGCAAATTAAACCACTTTCTTCCTTTTAAACAAACATGACAGATTAATCAAAGCAATTTCTCAATTAATCAAATGTGATTTTGAGTAGGACAGTCAAAAAGCGCTTTGTGACCGTGATTTGATACCAAGGGCTTTGCTACTTTTATATCTTCTCTTCCAACGATAGGAAGCATCCCTTAATTGCTACCAACACTGGAGACGTTTCTATGTTCAAAGGAGCCTTCGAAGTTCAAACCTGACAGAAAACGGTCCAGAATAACTGTCCCCTAAAATTAATATCCTTGACTGGTCGTATTAAAAATAATAAATAAAAAAAATTGCCCTTGACCAGGAGAAAGCGAGAAAATTCCTTGCAATAGTATCTGATGATAATAACATTCCAAGGAAAACCTAATCCTATCCAAAGCAGGTATGCGATTTCGCTCAGTACCTTTGTATATAAACAATGAGGCTTCATTCCACAAATTAATGTCTTAGCGATTGTTCCATGAAACACTGATCAACAGATATCAACTTAATCATCAACTAATTTCAAGGATGGCTACTTCCGGAGGCGCTCGAGTCAGCCTCAACCCAACAAAGTCTTACAACCGATCTAACATGGCTGGCACGTCACATGACACGAGACACTGGGAAAACTTGAGTCATGATTTGCTTATTCGCATCCTCTCCAAGCTCAATTTTCACGACTTGATTAATGGTGGTTCAAGAGTTTGCTCATCCTGGCGAGCCGCTGCTAGGGACCCTATCTGCTGGTGTGACATCCTTGGTGTCGAAAGGTCTAAATTGCTGCTCGACATCTCTGATTGCGGCACTCCAACAGAGTTCTGGCAATTTTTGTGCAGTCTTTATGGTGGTTTTTCTAGGAACCATTGTGAGATGGTTGACATCATTATTAGGAAAAAGATATAGGTAATGCAATTAATTAATCGGTCATTGGGCTTGCAAATATATTCCATTTTCTTGATTTTACTTCTCTCTCTTTTTCTTTAAATTTTGGTTTACTTGTATTGTGTAAATATATTTTGTATATGCATTAGTTAACAATAGCAATTTTAATTTAATAATTTATGTATTAATGCTAAGTCGATGTTGGTATGCTAAATTAGCTGAACTGTCAGAATTTTGGATTAATCTAACTGCATTCAAGTTCACTGTTTGTGAAACCGTTGTCTCTCTCTCTCCTGTTTTTCTCTTATTTTTATTTTATTTGATGCCATATCTTGGGTTGTAAAAATCTCGATGATTGCACGATTTTTTTAAACCAAAGAGGTAAGCAATAACTTGGAAGTTTTAGAGGCTGATTCTTTGTTTAAAAGACGTCAAGTTACTTTATCCAAATATATTAAACAGATGATTTGCCAAAAATATAAATCACATGAGAGCAAAGTTTTACCAAATTAAAAAAGGATTTGGGAAAGCCAACAGAATTTGACCATGGCACATTCAAAAGTAAAAGTTATTTGTCCAAAAAATGCCGCATTTTATTAAATTAGAAGAGCCAACTCAACTAGGGATATATCATATAATTATCAAGACTTTTGAACAATGACCGGTCAAAGAGAATTTCTGAAGATAAGATTTGCTTTATTTGTCGACAACAGCGGAAAGCTCTTAACTGATAGGCAAGTAGCAAAGGTTCCAAAGAAACCAGAATTTCACTTGGATTATGCATATATCGTGAACCAAGTAAGCCAACTAGTTCAATCGATTTTATGATTCAGATTTAATTTGTTTAGATATGAATGAAATTTCAATTGATTTGAAAAAAGATATTTGAGGTAAGTTTAATAATACTGGTTAAAAACGCATAATAAATTTGGGGGCTGTCAGCACCATGTACCTGGTTAGGTTGAGGGCTGAATTATACCAGGTTTAACCGATATGGACAATTGTGTTTTCATTTCTTTTTCATATTTTAATGTAATAATTTTTTTATTAAAGGAAATGCTGGTTTTACCGACCTTTAAGAAAAAAACCGCATAATAAATTTAATTATGTATGAAACATTAACATTGAACTATGTGTGTAAATGAATTAGATCAGTTGAATTAGCTCGTACATTAAACTTGATTTATAACTTTTTCAGATTGAACTAGTTCGAATCACAAACAGAATGCGCAAACGAAACAAAAAGAAGGGTTGGTTTAATGATACATTATTAGTAGTCAAATTTGGGCCAGAGCAAATTGAACGATTCCAGAGGACCATCATGCAAGAAGTTCAAAATATCACAGAACGGTCTCATTCATTAGTAGGCCTTTTAGCTGCTTTAATTCAATTAAATGAACATCACAATCGCAATCAATTCTTTTTTAAGCAGTTGAATATGACAAATATAATATATATACAAAGCAAACCTATCAGCAAACAAACATACAGGAACAAAGAAAAGGAAAAAAGTACTATCTTTCAAATTCTTTTTTTTTAATAATATTAGCAGGGTAGCCTACTTCCTCAACAAACCATGAAACTAGCTAACAGGAAAGATTTATACAGACCAGTTTCGTCAAGATCATATTGCGCTAAGTTACAAGTAGTGATGTGATGGAGCTGGAGTCTCGGTCGTTTCTAAAGATTTGCTCCCTTCAGCAACCTGACCATATTTCCTCATGTCAACATCTGATCGACAAATCGGGCAACTCATGTGCATAGGTAGCCATGTTGCAATGCACTCTGCATGAAAAATGTGCTTACATTCAGGCAACTGCCTCACTTGCTCTCCTTCAATCAACAAAGCTAGGCATACTGAGCAGATGACCTGCCGTGGACTGCTGGCACCGCTGCTATCCTCGCCAATATTTCTACTGTACAGGAATGTTGGTATAACTGAATCAATAATCCTGCTGAGCTCTGCTGCCTCATAGCGCATACTTGAGGTGTCGCTCTGTACCAGAGGGGATCCCACATAAGGAAGCAAATAACCAGATCCATCTACAGCGGGGTGCCTAGGCCTACAGAAATAGGCCAAGGAAAGGTACATAATCACTATGACAGCACTAATGATGATGCCTGATGAAGATGCTGTTTTAAGAAAGTTGGAGGCAAATACGAAAATTAAGGCAGCTACTGCGATTGCGCCAATAAAAAACCAGTAGTACTTGGCGACCCTGCGATAACCCACTGACAAATGACGGTCCATTCGTGGCGGTGGGTCACGTGAATGATCAGAGTCAAATTCCATCTTGGTCGATGCTTAGGTAGCAGCCGTTAATCAATCGAGCAATGGCCAACTGATGAATCTTGTGATTAGAAAAGAAATTGGGTTGATAACTTGCTGATGATCAGTGTTGCGACTTGAGAAAATATTTGGTACATAGCTAGGAAGTACCATTGGAGCAGAATTGTGACATTGTCTTTCGATGGTAGACGAACATATATGCAGTATATCTATTCCCTCTAATTAATAATAGATTCAAAAGGATTGTGTCAACAATTAAAAATGATTTAATCCCGTGTTATACCGAACAAATAAATATTATACATGCAATATAGAAACGGTATAAGTCAGCACAAAGAAAGTTTAATTTATGATTTTATCTTGGTACTCAAAAACGTCAAAACTCAGCAGCCAATGGGTTGAGAACTCATCAACAGTACGTAGAAGAATTTGTAGTGCATAATCTAAGAAATATTAATTAGCATGTGAAGTTAGGAACACAAATTCTCTTTTCTTAGAAAAATAACTATTCGTTAAGCAAGTAGCCTTTTAATTTTTCCATGGAAAAGAAGACTGGAGATGTATACAATTTTAATTTAAGTGAACACCTCAACTTTTGAAATTTGCGGCTTGCATGCAATTGCTGAGTACGTAGAACTAGGTACACGCTTGCAATTTATTAATTGATCGGATTTTGAATTTTGTTACGAAAGCTTAACTGTTTGCAATTACGCAATTTTTAATTTATTAATTCATATATTTTTACATCGAAAAAGTTGCATCTTTACTTTGAAAATATTATCAAACTTAGTAACATTTTTGTCATATTACTTTGTTCATTAATTATAGTCCAGTTAAGTTCATTAATTATTCCTTTGACAGCCGCTGTCAAATATTCAAAAAAAAAAGTTCATTAATTATATCCTTTTAGATGATATGTCTATTACTTTGTTATAAATCTGCCTAGCTAGAAATAGAAATGCCTCCTAAACCCAGATTCTGTTTGGGGCTTGTTTGGATTAATCTATGTCGTCATTATCGCAATTGAATATATATAATCAGCCAACCTATATCTTTTGGAGTATTCCACATTTCTGCTTTGATGTGACTTATTTCATTTTATTCTGTCCCGGTCAATAGTTACCTGGATGTCATATTGCATTAGTTATCTGTCCGTCTGATTAGGCATGGTTTGAATATCTCTAATAAATTTTGTTATTTTATTTATTACATACTTTTTCCTTGCTATACCAAAGCAATCTTCATCTTTCTGTTCTTCAGTTACACATGCGGAAAAGATAAATCATAAATGTATTTTGGAGATTGGGTGTGTGCGTGCCCCCCCCCCCCCCTATGTTGATTTGTTACTTAATTTAATAGCTGCATATATAGTATAGAATTCTCTCTCTTTTTTTTTATCTCTTTGGCTCCGTTTGGATAGGTGTGGGAATAAAAGAAGAAGTGGGAAGAAGTATTAGGAAGTGTGTAAATTTGTTAAGAATTTGGATTGTTTATAATTTTTTTTCTTCCCTTCTTCCTTCTTCCTATTTCTTCTCAACGCATCCAAACAGAGGCTTTGGAAGCGTAAGTTGACCTTGATGGTGATGGTCCTCACCTTTACCAGACATTTTTTACATATAAAACAATGTTGGAATTAGCTATATGTGGAAAAAAAATTTCTAAATTCTAACCTTTGGAGAAAAACAGACATGATCCGTTTATCAGTTTCACCAATATATTAGCTTATAATTCAAAAAATTAGAAAAAGCTCCGTTCAAGTTGGCAGCACAAAAGATGAAAATGACAGATCTACCGGGTAAGTGGAAATATTTTTTTTCTTTTTGAGTAAAGGGAAGTGGTAATAAACTGTTATTTTTTTTCTGAAACAAAGAAATTGCTAGTTGTAGACTAATAGTGCCTTAGGCAAATAAATGGAAAAAAAAAATAATTTGTTTGGGAATAGTTGTAGGCTACTACTTGTAGACAAATAGTTGTAGGCTACTTCTGAAAAATGATCAAAGTGACTTGGTATTTCGGTCATTTTTCCTTTAAAAAAAGAAAGCCTGACTTATTTTAACCTTGGAACAAGCATTAATTCGATAAGAAATTCAATGGTGCCCGTGCAATACGTACCTCGGGATTTATTCTCAAACTGATTAAAAACTAATAAGAAATAGAGGAAGCAAATGCAAAAAATATTTCTGATAATACCCCTTTTCTGGAAAACTTTCGTTCTGTTCATTTCGTGATTATATTTTTTGGAAATGCCCCCAAATGTTCTCTGCGAATATAGTCCACCTATCTGTCTGTGTTTACTAGAATTTCAAAATGCCTGCAAAATTCTTAAAAGATTTCAGACCAAATTCTGCATAATCAGATTTTGATTAACAGGTTGATGTTGTCAAGCAAAATTTTGATTTTCGGGTTGAATTCTTAAATATGTTACTGAAGCCGCTCGCATAATCAGATTTCGATGTTATCAATATTTTAAAGTCCTTTATCTCAATTTCTGCTCCTAAATTGAAGTGATTTAGTCATTAATATCACAAATTTTGAAAAAAAAAAGAAAAGTTCAGATTTGAATTCTTAAATTATGAACATGCTTTATCTAAGAAAATATAGTATTTATAAAAAATATTTCGATTTGGTTCACATTATCGTTCATCTAGTGATTTTAACTTTATAAGTTAATATTGATAACTTTTAATACTCACTAAAAGATACTCAAATTATAAAATATTTATTTATGGCTGGATCTATAATCTATAAAGTTAATTTTCTTTTTAAACCTGATTTAAATCAATTTAAAGATATTATTGAATTTTTCAAAGTAAACAATTGCATGATTCCCATAATATATTTTGGTAATTTTTAAATGTCTTCTTTATAATTCTCTTCTGTCCAAACCATATAATTTTGGACGTCCAGTACTTTACAGAACCTCGTTTAGTGGGTAATAATCAAGCTTTTAAATTTCGTCGAAATAATGTCGTTATTTTGAAAATTTCGGTTTTCCGGACAAAAATGCACCAACGTTACAGTTTCAAACTAGAAAAATACGTAATGCGTCATTTCCGAAATAGCGCCGTTATTTCGGCAAAATAATTATTTTTAGCAGAGAAAAAACGAAAACATGAGAGACTTTATACAATATTATATTATAGTATTAACATTATATGTATACATTTTAATACTGCAATAATTAGATATTAGTATATTACTATATTAGATTATTATCACATTCAAAAAATATTGAATTCCGACTTGTACTGTAGTAATGTACACAAGAATACATATGAGTTTGACACAAATGTTCGCATATACACAACGTTTTTTTGCTGTTTTTTCACCGAAAAAACGTCACACCGTTAAATAAACTATGGACCGTCGTACCGAATAAAACATATTTTAAAAGCTTGGTAAAAATATACCTAAACCATAAGGAAAGTGGAGAAACACGGTTCACTATACGAAGGTAGGCACATAAAAACGGGAAAAAAAAAAGAATGTAGTGGGTCTAGCCGGCACCCTTCTCAATGGAACGTGATTCTCTGCAGAATTTTTTTTTATCCGTGTCCGTCCAATTAACGATGGATGTCATATGATTTAAGAAAAATTGAATATAACCCCCACGATCTTAGCCAATTAGATATAACCTCCTATAATCTTTAAAACCGAAAATAATCTCCTATATCTAGGATATAACCCCTTTTGTTTAATATTAATTAAATTTGAAATGACCAAATTTTTTACTTGTATGGACATAAATAAACTCCGCCTATACTAAGCTTTGGTTGCATTGTTTAGTATAGCCCGGTCCCAAGCCCGGGTAAAAGGAGGAGGGTTGTGATAGGCTAGGCGAGCCAACGTAAAAATCCCAGTCATCTCTATGGAAATGAAACCCAATTACTTTTCGTTGGGGCGTAACCCTCTTAGCGACGCGTCTTATCGGAACCCGGATGAGATGATAAATGAGCAAGGGCCGGGTCACCACCCCTTTAGTGGCGCGCCTTATCGGAACCCGGATAAGGTGATAAGTGAGCAAGGGCCGGATCGTCACTCCCTTAGTGGCGCGCTACATCAGCGCCCGGATGTAGTGGCAAGTAAGCAAGGGTCTTCGCACTTTTCACGACGGGTGCGGGGGGCAAGGAAGATAGTCAGTGAGAGTAGGATTCGTTTAGGTAGTTGGAATGTAGGGTCTCTAACAGGAAAGTTAAGAGAGTTAGTGGATACGGCGATCAGGAGGCGTGTGAACATCTTGTGCGTACAAGAGACAAAGTGGACGGGCCAAAAAGCAAAGGAAGTGGAGAACACCGGTTTCAAGCTGTGGTACACTGGAAAAGAACGGGGCAGGAATGGAGTAGGTATCTTAATCGACAAGAGCCTTAAGAGTGGAGTTGTCGACGTGCGGAGACAAGGGGATAGGATCATTCTAGTGAAGCTAGTTTTGGGGGACTTAGTTTTGAACGTCATTAGTGCTTATGCACCACAAGTAGGACTAAGTGAATCCATCAAAATCCAATTCTGGGAAGATTTAGATGGTATGATTAGAAGTGTGCCAACCACTGAAAAGCTCTTCATCGGAGGAGACTTCAATGGACATGTAGGTAAAACTAGTGGAGGGTTTGAGAGGGTGCATGGGGGTTTTGGGTATGGCGATAGGAACCAAGAAGGTGAGGACTTCTTGAACTTGGCCATAGCTTACGACCTCATGATAGCTAATACCTTCTTTAGAAAAAGACAATCCCACTTAGTTACCTTTAGTAGTGCCCAACACTTTTCTCAGATTGATTTTGTTCTTGCTAGGAGAGAGGACAGACGAGCCTGCATGGATTGCAAGGTTATACCTGGGGAATGTGTCGTCTCACAACACAAACTTGTGGTGGCTGATTTTCGCTTTTCGCTGCGTTCTAGAGTAGGTAGAGGTGCTCGAGTTGTGAAGACGAAGTGGTGGAAGCTCAAAGGAGACGTGTCTCATACTTTTAGGGGCAGAATGATTGAAGAAGGTCCGTGGAAAGCAGATGAAGAAGCAAACAAGATGTGGGAAGATATGTCAGCTAGCATTCAAAAGGTAGCTACGGAAGTGCTTGGAGTTACTAGAGGAAGCAACCGCGAACCCAAAGATACGTGGTGGTGGAACGACGAAGTGCAGAAAGCTATTAAAGAAAAGAAAGAATGCTACAAACGCTTGCACCATGACAAGACCGACGACAATGCGCAGAAGTACAAATTGGCCAAGAAGAATGCAAAGAAAGCTGTGAGCGAAGCAAGAGGTCGGGCTTATGAGGATCTATACCAGAAGCTGAGTACGAAGGAGGGTGAGAAGGACGTGTATAAGATAGCCAAGCTTCGAGATAGGAAGACGAGAGACTTAAACCAAGTGAAGTGCATCAAGGACGAGACTGATAGGCTTTTAGTGAGGGACGACGAGATCAATAATAGGTGGAGGGATTACTTCAACAAGTTATTCAATGGAGAGGATGACGACTTAGGAATTGTGTTGAACGACTCCTTTGATGACTCCAATAGACGTTTTGTTAGGAGAATTCAAGAGTCCGAGGTGAAAGAAGCCTTAAAACGAATGAAAGTAGGTAAGGCTCTAGGACCTGATAACATACCAATCGAAGTATGGAGGTGCCTCGGAGATGTGGCTGTAGTTTGGTTAACCAAACTATTCAATAGCATTTTCCGATCAAATAGGATGCCAGATGCGTGGAGGAGAAGCACTCTAGTACCAATCTTCAAGAATAAAGGGGATGCTCAAAGCTGTACAAACTATAGAGGAATTAAGCTTATGAGTCATACAATGAAGCTTTGGGAGAGAGTGATAGAACATCGTTTGAGACGGATGACAAACGTTTCGAAAAACCAATTTGGTTTTATGCCTGGGAGGTCAACCATGGAGGCCATCTTCCTAATAAGGCAATTGATGGAGAGATATCGGGAGCGAAAGAAGGATCTACATATGGTTTTCATTGATTTGGAGAAAGCATACGACAAAGTGCCAAGGAAAGTTATGTGGTGGGCACTAGAAAAGAAGAAAGTCCCCACAAAGTATGTTACCCTCATCCAAGACATGTATGATGGTGCCGTTACTTGCATCAGGACATGTGATAGTGTAACTAGTGACTTTCCTATTAAAATAGGACTACATCAGGGATCAGCTTTGAGCCCGTATATTTTTGCCTTAGTGATGGATGAGATCACGAAGGATATACAGGGAGAGATTCCTTGGTGTATGCTCTTTGCGGACGATGTGGTGTTAGTCGATGAGAGTAGGACGGAGGTCGATAGGAAATTGGAATTGTGGAGACGAACTCTAGAGTCCAAAGGGTTTAGGCTTAGTAGAACTAAGACGGAGTATATGGGGTGCGAGTTTAGTGGGATACGACCAGTGGACGGAGATGTCTGTCTAGACGGGCAGGTAGTACCTACGAAAGATACTTTTCGATATTTAGGGTCGATGCTGCAGAGCGATGGCGAGATAGATGAAGATGTTAGTCACAGGATAAGAGCGGGGTGGGTGAAATGGCGACAAGCATCAGGCGTCCTATGCGATAAGAAAGTCCCGCAGAAGCTAAAAGGCAAGTTCTACAGGACAGCGATTAGACCTGCGATGTTGTATGGCGCAGAATGTTGGGCTACTAAAAGACGACATGTCCAGAAGATGAGTGTAGCTGAGATGCGTATGTTGAGGTGGATCTGCGGTCACACGAGGAAAGATCGGATTAGAAATGATGACATACGAGATATGGTTGGGGTCGCACCAATAGAGGAGAAGTTGATCCAACATCGTTTGAGATGGTTTGGACATATCCAACGCAGACCTCCAGAGGCACCGGTACGTATCGGAATTCTTAATCATTTCGAGAACACCCGGAGGGGGAGAGGGAGACCAAGATTGACATGGGAAGAAGCGGTGAAAAGAGACCTTAAAGAATGGAACGTCTCCAAGGAGTTGGCGATCGATAGGAGCGCTTGGAAGTTAGCAATTCATGTACCGGAGCCATGACGTAGGAACTTAGGGGTAGGAGCGATGTCATAGGTTTGTAGGTCCCTCTATCAGGTCACGGTCGAGGTCTAGGTTTCTACTATTACTATTATTATTAGAGGTATTATTATTAGTATGGCTAGTCTTACTATTAGTATTTTTTATTTTTTATTTTTTTTTTTATTTTTATTTTATTTTTTTTATTTTTTTTTTTTTTTTTTTTTTATTTATTTATTTTTTTATTTTTTTTTTTTTATTTTTTTTTTATTTTTTTTTTATTTTATTTTTTTTTTTTTTTATTTTTTTTTTTATTATTTTTTTTTTTTTTTATTTTTTTTTTTTTTTTTCGATGTGTTCTCTTATTGGGTTTCTTTCTAGCCTACCCCAACTTGTTTGGGACAAAAGGCTTAGTTGTTGTTGTTGTTGTTGTTGTTGTATGGACATAAATACCCTTCTTCTACCAAACAAACAACCTTTCATCTCCCAGTTGTGTAGTTTTATAATAGAAAGTCACTTTATTTCCAAACGCATGGAACTAAAGCTCATTGTACATCTTTTGCAAGAAAGAACCAATATTTTAGCTTCACATTTCCACATTCGTACTACTACTACCTCATGCCTTTCTTTTGAAACTTATTTTTTTACGTTACCACGGGCACATGTGAAAATTTTTCTCTCCACTGATCTGAATGCTAGATTTGCTTCAAGTTGTTACAAGACAGAGGAACCATTTACGATGGTTATAGTTGATTGACTTCAGTCTTCTTCGTAAAATTTGCTTTTGGCAGTAGTTTAATTGATACATTTGTCACCGATGTAACAGTATAAGTTGCTCAACTTTAATTTTAAATTTAACATATAATACACTAGGTATTGCTAAATGGAAATACACGTATTTATTTATTGCTTGGCAGGGAATTACGAAGTTTTACCATATCATTCAAGGTTCAAAATGTTTGTTATTACTCCTCGATTTTATAAAAACCATTAAGCAATAGGCCATTGAAATAGCGCTAGTACTGATCTAATTGATTTGCCTAGTTAATAGTATCAATTGATATGGCATTATGCTTATAAGATATAGACATGTCCGGGGCTAACATGAGAATGGAAAGAAATAATGTAATTTTGGACGGATATAAACGGGGAGAAGATGAAAGGTTGTTTAGTAGAAGATGGTCAATAAAGATAAGGGTATTTATGTCCATACATGTAAAAAACGATTTTAATAATTTCAAATTTAATTAAAATTTAACAAAAGGGGTTATATTCAAGACTAAGAAAATTTGAGGGGGTTATTTCCGATTTTGAAGATTATAGGGGGTTATATCTTATTGGCTAAGATTGTGGGGGGTTATATCCAATTTTGCCTATGATTAATATCAAATTCGTTGTGCGGTTCGTAAATATTTACCCATCGGATTAAATCGGACGACCATCGCAAAAAGATTTGTGGTGCGTGTTTTTTTTTTTATAAACACGCAAAGGATCTGGATCCCTTCTTAATTGGGGTCCGTTTTATACAGTCGAGTTTGTTCAAATTCTGTATACCATTGCGGAGGGCACACAAATTGGATCAGATATTAGTCGTAAACAATCGACTGAATGAGATTTTCAAATGTTCACAGAAATTTAAAAGAGACCTAAAAATAGACCCGGTCTATATTAGAAACAAAAGTGAAAAAAAAAAAACCATTGCTTTTATCTTTCAGGGTCAAAAGGATGATGACGATTACAAACATTTTACTTTCCTGTATCTAACTCGATAAGATATTGTTTAATAATGATTCTTTACAAAGAAATAAAGGATATAATCTAAATTGTCGAATTAAATGACATTTGATATAGATGGTGGATAGTCTATATGCATTTACGTACTAATCTGATTTCATTAATTGAAATCTGTTGTCTGTTTTCATGCCAAATGGCATCTGAATAATATAATTTTGTGGTTCGTCGGATAAAACATACTTCACAAATAGTAAGCCAGATTGTGTACATACAATTGTAAAAGCTAATGTGAGACGATTTCTCTCCGGTTATGAATTAACAAACATAATTTTCTCCATTTTTTTTAAACTTATTGTTTCTAAGCAAATAAATACTCGAGCAAACTTAACCAATAGGGGTGCATAACGTGGAAAACGACCACGAAAGTGGTCATTTTCATTAACCGTTGCATTGATGCACGAAATTTTTATATTTATTGCGTTGATTGTCGCATCCGTTTAACACATATTGCGTTGATCGTTTCGTTGATGGGAACGATCAAAACGGTTATAACCGTCTTTGAGTACCTAACTGTTTTGCATTTTTATTAAGATGCAAGAAAATAAACTATTATGCATTTTGTATGAAACGGAGATAGAGAAATGACAGGTTATGTCACGCGGGAAAGGGGGACGAGGCACCATCATCACCTCGCTCTCAACGGTGATTGTACTGGGTGGTGCAGAGACGAGAGAGATAGATGTGACTGTGTTTGGCGGAGAAATGATGGAGCGAGCTGCAAAAATCTAATTTTACTCGTTTCTCCCTCGATCTCTCCGCTGAGGTCCTCTGCAATCTAATAATAAAACCATGAAATTTTTTTTTGACGAAATGCGCGAAATAAACGACCACGAAACGTACCAGTTTCACTAATCATTCCGTTCTGAGACGAAACAATATTTCTATTTGCGTTAGTTGTTCCGTTCCTTAAACGAAACTGAAATCCTTATCCGTTACCGTTCCGTTCCGGACGAAACGAAACGAAACGAAAGAACAGTTGAAACGGCTACCGTTTTCAGCCCTATTAACCAACCATTTTTTAAAATCAGTTGGGCCATAGTGTGGGCCCAAAAACATTATAGAGAAGTCAACGCAGTAGTATTTCCAAAGTTCAGATGTAATGTATGTATAAATATATAATGCAGCTCAGGTCAGAATGCATTGCGCTTGCGTCTATACCAGTCGAAGAAGCCATTACTCTGGCCAACCCAACCACTAACCAGGCAGGACCGCAGGATTATTGTTGTTTCTTTCACAACTCCTACGACGAAGTATGAACCCAACGGAAGTGGCACCACCTTTTTGAGAGTCGATTTGCAGCAATTCCTTCTCATGTAAGTCTGAACTCTGAAGTGGTCAGTTTTGCTGCAGGTACTGGTATGCCTTTTGGTTTGACAACTGAATGTCACGCTTGTTTTACATAGTATATTTACATTCCAAATTTTAGTGCGATAAATTAGCTTGCTGACGTGTATATATCCAGCTTCCAATTTAATTCCATGTTTCTAGTTAATATGACTTAGGATAAATGTGGTTCAATTGATTGCTGATAATTAAATAGAGGATATATAAATGAGAGCCTAGTGTAGTAAAACTGAGCCTATATATTATGTGTGGCTGGTGAATGGATTAAAACATCGATGATTTGTTTCTCCTCCATTTGACGATTGAATAGCCAAGTTTCTTTAGATAGAAGATGATCAAGGCTTCGAGGAACACTAACCGCTAATTTCCTAATTTGACATTACTTTTACATGAATCTATTTCACAAATTGCAATCCATTGTCAGTTTTGAAAGCTAAACTGCATTTTCTTTAAAAACATAAATGCATCAAAATATTTAGCTACATTTGCTTTAGAACCCCTTTTATGCTTTCCAATCAGTATCTCTGTGGAACCGTGACTGTTTTGAGTTTGTGATGTTGAGCGCTAGCTTGTGCATGATAGAGATTCTACCCATGGACCTAGAGAAGGATAGATTAGTTAATGTGCTTAATGTGCTCTTTCTGCTCTTTAAAAATGAAGTTTCTTTTTTATTTATTGAGATGTGCTTTCAATTGAGGGAGGGAAAACGCTATGAATGATTACTGTAGGACATGGATTCAGCCATTCAGGAAAAGGAAAAGAAGAAAAATGCTTGGAATAAACGGGTACAATTTAAGAAACCAGGATAAATTTCTTCGTGCATCAGATGGTTCCCCGTTCCCGGTTGCTACCGAACCAAATTTGATCTAATGGCCCATGGGCATTGCCGCATTGGACGCCCCCAGCCCCCCACTCCTCTTTCCTGATACTAACATGGCCACATGAACATGGGAGGTTGTGCGTAATTTGATCTACAACAATCTGGATCATCCACCAAAAGTCCAAAATAAATGGGCTCAATCTGCTGAAGAATGTCAAATAAGTTCTATACCTTAACCTTTTGTTGAAGATACATACAAAATTCCGAAAATTTTAAAAGTAATATTAAATTAATATAATATACTAAAAATAATATTCATATAATAATATTTATTTAAATAGTATCACAAGATCGGAATTCCAGATTCCGACCGCAAGTACGGAATCCCGGATTTCGATCTTAGATTCCGATCTTAGCTAAAAATAATATTTAAATATTAGAAATAATATTAAATTAATTTATTTAATTAAATATAAATTTAATTGAAATATAAATAATTATTTTATTTAATTAAAAAATGAATAATTAAGTTATAAATTTTTAATTAATTTACATTAAAATTATAAATTTTTAAACAACCATTTGATCTGCGTCTCGGGTGTCGTCCTCTGTATAGCCAATAAAAGACTCGGAAGTTTGTTGTACGAATCTTCCCACGATCCGAAAAGATGTTCGATTGCTCTCTTGCTCGCCCATGCCAAATCTTGTTATAAGCGGGCACCACATTCGGGTATTTTTCTCCAATAGAGATTTCACGCCCTGTAAGTAAATACCGACATCTCTCTTTACTGTATTTCTGATACAGTTGGCAATAACTTCAGCCGATTATCATGCGTGAAATCTCCGGCCCTTCTCACGCATGTATGCTCTTGTTCATTCGTTGTTATCTTCCAAAATTTATAATTTTAATGTAAATTAATTAAAAATTTATCACTTAATTATTCATTTTTTAATTAAATAAAATAATTATTTATATTTTAATTAAAATTATATTGAATTAAATAAATTAATTAAATTTATATTGAATTAAATAAATTAATTAAATTTATATTTAATTAAATAAATTAATTAAATTTATATTTAATTAAATAAATTAATTAAATTTATATTTAATTAAATAAATTAATTAAATTTATATTTAATTAAATAAATTAATTAAATTTATATTTAATTAAATAAATTAATTAAATTTATATTTAATTAAATAAATTAATTAAATTTATATTGAATTAAAAAATTAATTAAATTTATATTTAATTAAAAAATTAATTAAATTTATATTTAATTAAAAAATTAATTAAATTTATATTTAATTAAAAAATTAATTAAATTTATATTTAATTAAAAAATTAATTAAATTTTATTTCTTAATATTATTTCTAATATTTAAGATTCCGATCTTAGCTAAGATAGGAATTCGAGATTCCGATCTTAGCTAAGATCGAAATCCGGAATTCCAACCGCAAGGAATTCGGGATTCCGTAATTGCGGTCGGAATTTCAGATTCCGATCTTGTGATACTATTTAAAAAAATATTATTATATTAATATTATTTTTAATATATTATATTAATTAAATACTATTTTAAAATTTTTCGGTACAAAATTCAATAGAAAGTAATCCTGAATTTCAACCCAAAATCAACTAGCTTAATCTGCTTTAGGAATTAGAATTTGTCAAATTAATGTTTTCACCTTCTACAAGCCCCAAAATGTAAAGAAACGGAAAAATTTTAAAATAACATTAAATTGAAATAATATATTAAAAATAATATCAATATAATAACATTTTTTTAAATAGTATCATTGTTAGAGATATGTCCTAGAAGCCAATCTTTTTGGCTACTTCTATGGTTTTATGTCATTGATGATTTTATATCATTTGTTCCTTGATTTATGTGTTGACAGTTCATTCAGGTTGAGAATCTGAATTATAGATCACTGTTTTTCATTTAGTAGTAAATGACAAAAATAAATTTAAAACGTCCATAATCTTGATAATTAACAAGGAACATAAATTATCAATAAGATTAGTATGTAAGTTAAGTGATGATTAAGTTCTATAAATCATGGGTTAAGAGTAACCAACTTAATTGCATATGTTTATGTTAATTGAACATAGTACATGACATGACCCAACGAAATAAATATATGGATTGTGTTATGTGTCATTATTTATTTCGTTATGATTTTGATTCTAAGTTTGAGATGTTTATCTTTTCCACATGAGGATAGGTTCAATGAATATCGTCTACCGCTGATTCCCGATAAGGGCCGCTATACGGACGTTATTTATGTTCTCTTGAATTGTGCGGGGAAAAGCTAAATTATCAAGAAAACCGTATGTCCCTCATTAATTCATTTAGTGAGTGACGATATCTGTTTGGGCCCCTTGATGGAGATAGATTGTTTGCTAGCAACTGATACAATTATCTCTAGATCAAGAAACGTATAATCTGCAAGAATGACACATTCCTATCTTGGATTATACGATGATATCGTGTGACATAAGAATCAAAATAGAGATATACTTTTATTCTCTTATGCAGGATTGAAATATTGTAGCTGTACATTATTTATACGAATTGGGAATCATAACGTGTTGCTAGATACCACTTATGATTATTGGAATTAAATAGCGATTTAACTCCATGTCCAACGTAGCATAAATCCTCAAAGGGTCACACAAAATTGGTGTTTTAACCATGCGTGCATTATTTATTTATTTACAATAATTGGTTTTACAAAATATGATAAGTTGATTAATTAATTAAATAGCGTTATAGACCGTTATAATTAATTAAATCAAAGGGATCATATAGAAATAAATTAATGCATTTTCTAATCCCTAAATAATTATTATTAAGTTAATGATTATTTATTCAACACATATGCATATTAAAAGGTTTTAATTAAATAGTTAATTAAAATCCTAATGGAGGACCAAATTGGGAGCAACAACAAAGGTTCATTTGATGATTGATTAAGTGGACCCATTATACACAACACAAGGCCCATCAAGGCCCTTATTGTGGCCGGCCATAGAAGGAGGAAGGTGGGATGGCAATGTTGTAAATACATGATAGGTGGTAGGTAGGGTTAGCACACTATATAAGGAGTTGTATAGTTGCAAATTCACCTATCCTCTCTCTCCCATAACCTAGCCGCCCCCTAGTCCCCCCTAGGTCGGCGCCTCCCTCTTCCTCATCTCCCCTTTTCTCATGTGTTGAGCCCCTTTCTTCCTCAAATATCATTGTCGATTTGATAGAACAACGGATTACCTAGGGATTAGTCTTATCCTCCAAAGCTACTAGCATAGTTTTGTCGAAGATTTGGTTAATACCAAGTGGACTCGAGGAGCTTCGACAAGGAGGCCGAAGGAGCAAGCACCACCTTCAATCAAGCCGTGGTTCAAGCCCCTTGATTACGATATCAAGGGAGGTATACCTTTGAACCCCTTCTCTTGTGTGAATGGCTTAGTACTAGTTCCTTGTTTGTGCATGCTTGTTTTGTGGTTAATTATGTTAGAGTTATGTCTTAGAAGTCAATAATTTAATGACTCAATTATTAGTTTATGTGTAGGATGATATTTTATGATCTGTTCCTAGGTTTATTATTGGCAGATTATTCAGGTTGAGGATCTGAATAGTAGATCTCTGTTGATCATTCTTTAGAATGACAATAATAAATCTAAACGATCCATAATCTTGATAATTAACAAGGAACATTAATTATCATATAAGATTAGTATGCAAGTTAAGTGATGATTAAGTTCTACTAATCATAGGTAAAGAGTTACCAACTTAATTGCATATGTATATGTTATGGAACATAGTACAGGACTTGACCCAATGAAATAAACATATGGATTGTGTTATGTGTCATTGTTTATTTCGTTATGATTTTGGTTCTAAGTTTGAGATGTTTATCTTTTCCACATGAGGATAGGTTCAATAAATATTGTCTACCGCTGATTCCCGATAAGGGCTGCTATACGGACTTTATTTATGCTCTCTTGAATTGTGCGGGAAAAAGCTAATCATCAAGAAAACCGTATGTCCCTCATTAATTCACTTAGTGAGTGACGATATCTGTTTGGGCCCCTTGATGGAGTTGGATCGTATGCGCGCAACTAGACGATCAACTCTAGATCAAGAAACGTATAATCTTCAAGAATGACACATTCCTATCTTGGATTATACGATGATATTGTGTGACATAAGAATCAAAATAGAGAAATTATTATTCTCTTACGCAGGATTGAAATATTGTAGCAGTACACTATTTATGCGAATTGGGAATCGTAACGTGTTGCTAGATACCGCTTATGATTATTGGAATTAAATGGCGATTTAATTTCATGTCCAACATAGCATAAATCCTCAAAGTGTCACACATAATAAGGTGTTTAACCACATGTGCATTAATTATTTATTTGCAACAATTGGTTTTGCAAAATATGATAAGTTGATTAATTAATCGTATACCGTTATGGACCGTTATGATTAATTAAGTCAAATAGATCATATAGAAATAATTTAATGCATTGACTAATTCTATATTAATTATTAAATAGTTAATAATTAATTATAATCAACACATTTAATTATTTGAGCTAATTAGGCTTTAAATTAATTGGTTAATTTAATGTCCAATGGAAGGTGCAATTAAATGGAAGAGTATTGAGCTCAACTAAACTTGAGGCCCAAACCAACCAAGGGGTTGGTAGGTGCGGCTAGGGTAAGGGGCAATTTTGTCCATGCAATTTTGGATGAGAGCTAGTTGAGTGGTTTATATAAAGGGGTGTTCTTTGGGAGCAAACCCAAGCCTCCACACTATCTCTCTCCCTCCTCCTTCCTTGGCCGAAATCCACCAAAGAGGAAGAAAAATTTTCAGAATTTTTCCCTCTTTCTCTCTTCTCTTATCCACCTGATAGCTCATGTGTTGAGCAAGCTTCCCACCTTAAATTAATTCGAGAATTAACTAGAAGAGGGAAAGCTTAGGAATTAGTCTCACTTCTCCTAATTACTAGCATAATTAGTTGAGAAGGTGGTTAATTCCTTAGTGGACTCGAGGCGCGCGATTAGGAGGTGCTTGGAGGGCACGCCACCGACATCAAAGCCGTCGGAGCAAGCCTCTTGGTTGCGATACCAAGAGAGGTATATTTCCAACCCATTTTCTCTTGTGTTGAATGGCTTTTGTGCTAGATTTTTTTGTGTGTGATGTTTAATCGGTTAATTAACTTGTAATTAGCACTTAAAATTGAAAATTACACACTTGCTAACAAATTAAAGGAATTAGCTATAAAAATTAAAATTGTGCACTTAACTAACAATCACAAAATCGGAATCCCAGATTGCGACGGCAAGATCGGAATCCCAGATTGCGACGGCAAGATCGGAATCCTAGATTCCGACGTTAGCTAAGATTGGAATCCGGAATTCCGATCTTAGCTTTTTAATTTTTTTATATATTATTTATTTATTTATTTAGTTTATTAATTAGTTAATTAATTTAAAAATAGATAATATATTGTAAAAATATTGAAAAAAATATGTAAAATTCAGGAATAATTAAATTAAATTTTATATATAATTTAGTATTTTTGGAAATTTTTTTTCCTTTTATTAGTTTATTAATTAGTTAATTAATTAGAAAAATAGATAATATATTCTAAAAATATTGAAAAAATATAAAAAAAATCAGGAATAATTAAACAAAATTTTATATGTAATTTAGTATTTTTTTTGGGAAATTAAATTTATTTTCCTTTTAATTAATTTATTTAATTAAATATAAATTTAATTTATTTATTTAATTAAAAAATGAATAATTATGTATAAAATGTTAATTAATTTATATTAAAATTATAAATTTTTAAACAACCATTTGATATGTGTCCCGGATGTCGTCCTCTGTATATATTATTTTCATTTTATATATTAAACAATCATATCGAGTCTCGTGATCAAGGAAGCACTTTCTGGATTGCGTTAGAAAGAAATCACACGCGATTGAAGTTTTACCGAGACGGAGAAGAAAGACTAAATTCACTTGATTTACTGCATTTCTCCTTTTAATGATTAATTTATGATTTTAAAAACTTTTTTAGTACTTTAGAGTGGTTTTTAGGTTTGCAAACTTTCAAAGTGGATTTTGGAGGTCCAGAGAGCATTTTTTAGCTTCGAAAATGGTCGTTACGGGGTTTCACCACGATAAAACGTGTAGATCTCATCGCCAGCTTTTCGAAATGTGCTTATTTGCCCCAAACTATCAAAAGTTATGCCTGTTTAAAGTTCTAATGTTCAAGTTATGTCTTTGTATCCCTGCAAATGCAGAAAGGATTAATAAAACTTTGAACATTCTGAAAGGATTATGCCTTTGTATCCCTGCAAATTCTGAAAATTTATAATCCTTTCTAAATGGTACAATTCATTTAATTCAATAAGTTATAAAATTTATATTTTAATTAAAAATTTATACTTAATTATTCATTTTTTAATTAAATAAATTAATTAAAAGGAAAATAAATTTAATTTTCCAAAAAATACTAAATTACATATAAAATTTAATTTAATTATTCCTGATTTTTTTCATATTTTTTCAATATTTTTACAATATATTATCTATTTTTCTAATTAATTAACTAATTAATAAACTAAATAAATAAATAAATAAATAAATAATATATAAAAAATTAAAAAGCTAAGATCAGAATCCCGGATTCCGATCTTAGTTGATGGATGTGCTGAACAACTTGCTGTGGCAGAATTGTCACTTGATGAACCTGAGTTTCAAAGAGTGGTGTTTGGTGAGGGAGAGGGAGCTAATGAAGATTAAATTAGTGTTGCTTGTTATTAGAGAAACTTTCATTTGCATTGTGTTGCTTGTTGGTTGTTAGATTTTAGTTTCTGTTGTATCCTTGTATGTGTTATTCAGACATTGACATATTGTAATGCTGGTGTAGTTGTGGTACTCAGGTACTGGTTCTATGTTGTTAACTTCATAACTCGAGATGTTTCTACTGCTTTATTATTCCTGGTTATTTGTGTGCATGTGATGATATATTGTTATTGTTTTTTTAGATAATCTAGACAGTGGCTATCTAGAGGATATATTGTTATTGTTAAATGTTAATTGTTAAGTAACTTAAGTTGTGTGCTTGTGGCACTCGTTATTTGTGTTATATATGGTTTTTTTTGTCAACGTATTGTTGTAATGTACCGTGATATATACAATAAGAAAAAAAAAGTCAAACATTTTGATATATAATATGATTTTTTTATTATATTATATATACTGCGTATCTGTATTTTTTAAAAAAAAATTGAATCCCCGCACCCGCATCGTGTCGGATACGACGCCCGCACCCGCACCCGTGCAACATAGATTTTTGGTCATGATGGAATTGTTATTGATGGTTATTCAAGTATAGACCTGTCAAACGTGGTTAACGACCACAAAAATGACCATTATCGTTATCGTTATGTTAACTTAAACAACACTGATTAATTTACCGTTAACCAAATCGTTTATCAAACGACACAAAATCCAATTACGTGAATCGTTCCGTTTATATAAACGATTTAACGTTTATGTTTACCATTAGCAATAAACAATATATTAAATTACTAAAATGGAAATGGTGACTATACTAATTCTCAGAAAAAAAAACACACTTTGCACAAATTATAAGAAAAAGGGGAAAAATAGATGAACGAAAATTGGAATAGTTCATAAATCTTCCAAGAAATTTGTTATGAAAAATTCAGTCTTCCTGAGAAACAATTTACATACAACATCTCGCCCAAAAAATAAAAATAAAAAAAGTATGAATAAACAACAATCCCCAAATTGTACAGATCTACTCAGATCATCCACTCCATCTTCATGGAGCCCCTTCTACTTGAAAGAGCTGAAAATTTAAAAAATATTATTAAAATTTGATTTTATTACTAATTTAATCGGAATTTAACAATAGTTTCATACTATCGTGTTTTGGAAAACCGATATCAGTATCGAGCTTTTCAAAACACAATATTGTGAATCTATTTATATAATTTTTATTATTTTAATAATCTTTTCGAAATTTGAAGATATTGTAATAATATTTTTTTTATTTTTTGTCTAATGAAACCTATTCTCAGAACAAGCTATGAAATTGGATCCAAAACACCACTGTGGACTAGGGTGGGTGAAGTTCAGTTGTAAATGTCTCATTGTTCACAGAAATAATGCAACTCCGTAAAAACCAATTTGGCCTCGGGAACAATATGCATTGAACATGTCGATGTCGTTGGCAAATTCGACAAGAAATTTGTATTTGGCAACGAGAGTCGAGAGACGGTGCTGGCCTCGTTAGCCCACAAGATCATGATCATTGTTGAAGCATACTCTGCATCCAATCCAACACTGTTCGTGCTGGTTCGGATACAACATGAGCCACCAAGATTACAGCTGCATGCCGCCCCGTGGCGGTGAAAAAGTTCTTCCGCATCTATTCAATTGGTTTTCATATCGAAAAATTTGCTTTGGACAGAGTTAGTTGTTGTGCACAATCGGAGTGATCGTAATAATTATATATTCGGAGAATTCCTAACCTTTCTCCGAAATATCAAACATAAAATACATGGATTGGACTTTGTTCCATCAGTTGCAGCCTTACAGGAATATTCATAAAACACGCACCGATTTATCCCCCCCCCCTCTTATGTCGAATTTAACTAAGTTTGGGCACAATAGAAAAATATAAAGTTTAATGTTAAAACTAAAAACATAATGATTATAAAATATTTTTGTAATCAATATTATTAATAAGAGGTAGACTAAAATCAGCCACGACTGACAAATGGACCAGTCAACTGAGATTATATCTTAACTTTTTAGATTTTAATGGCTAATCGGAACCGTTCAATATGTTTTCTGTATTGAAATTTCATTGAGACCAATTTTTTTATTTTTATAATTTTTTTTTCTATTTTTTGAGATTTTTAAAATAATTTTTATTGAAGGGTCCAGAATTGTTTAGATTAAGAATTTTGTAAAATATCAAAAATATACTAAAAAATTTCAGAAAAATGTAAAATTTGAACCATAATCCGACACTCGCACGTTGTGCAATTCATTTATATAAATTTTTGCTAACTTCCGGCCATTATATACAAAAGCTGTCGCAGAAAATCAAGATACTATTCGAATATATATGAAAACTATCGTGGAGAGAATCAGCTCTTGGTCTAGTGACAAAGAGCAATGCACCTTGACTCCTTGAGTGAAAGGTCGCAGGTTCGAAACCCGGCTGGGGAGTCTTTCATAGACATTTAATTTAAAAATAAGTTGGATAGCTTAGACCTCCAATTTATCTTCAAAAAAAAAAAACTACAAGTGTCAAATATATAGGACAAATACACTTGTTCAACATGATAAAATTTTAATTTTTAAAATTATAATAACTGATCCAAATCATTCAAATTGTTCTACGTTATAAAATCTTCATGGAGATCAAATTTTATATTTTTTCAAATATTTTTACTATTTTTTTGGAATTTTTAAATATGCTCGATCTAAAAAGTTATGAACCCTCCAATTTAAAAAATTAAAAAAAAATAGTTAAAAAATTAGAAAAAATATAAAATTTCATTTTCAAGGATATTTTAATATAGAGATCATATTGAACGATTTAAATTGACCGTTTAAAATTTTACTAATCGAAGTTTGGATCGTATTTGACATCCTATATGTTTGATTCTAGCATTACTCATATAATATAATCATAATCATTTTCCCTTCTATTACTTTATCATTTTCTGCGAAGGGATGGATTAGCCTTATGGAAGTTTCAAAGTCAAAGCCGAAGTTTCCCGTCTCCATTAGTGAATGCCTTCACCGCCATCTAGTTAACTACGCCTCGCACGAGTGAGTACGAGTCCCACCTGGCCGAAACTATATTTCGGCAACTCTTAAAAAGGGACATATCCAGTTATTTGGCGACGAGAGGGAACCATGGGTTTCTCGTGAGTCGTGACGTAGGACCACAACCGCCATGGAAGCATGGACTAACGTTCGCTTTTTTTAATCACATACGAGAAAACAAAGAACTCGTTACGATGTACCTGGGGATCAGGATCTCCCGACTCCCATATTTCCAAAGCTGCACCACGATCCGGTCAGATCGGCTTAAATAGTTGGTTTAGAATTAATTTCTGCATTTAGGCTCAGTTTGGATAGGTGTGGGAAGAAGGGAAGAAGGAAAAAAGTGAGAAAAAGTACTGGAAAGTGTGTAATTTTGTGAAGAGTTTAGATTGTTTATAATTTATTTCTTCTCTTCTTCTTTTTTCCTACCTTCTTCTCAACGCATCCAAACGGTGCCTTAGAAAACTATTATGATATATTTTAAAAAAGGGGCAATTTGGTTTATGCCACTAAAAATATTTGAAATTCGAGATATGCCATCGTAAAACGACTAATTAGTTTTATGTCACTACAAAATAATAAAAATTAGTTTTGTACCATCATTTGATTAAAATGACCATATTACCCTTCTAAATATGCTACTAGGAAACATTCAAATTGGAGGTATGCCATTCTAGAATAATTAAATCATTTATGCCACTGGCCAATTATTTTACACCCTTTCCTAATGGACTGTATGTATCAACATTTATCAGTGATCAAGTGCAGTTTTATATGCACATAAAATACCATCAAACAGTTCTTTATATTATTGATTTTTCAACAAGATTAGATCTACTTTTTCTCCTTCAACGCTACTGTGTAGGTATACGCAAACAAATTAAAATTACAGGCATACTAAAAAAATTAATACACAATATTTGATTTCTGGTTAGCAGAAACTAGAAACAAAGGATTCTTTGATATTTTCTGTTTAATCTTGCAATTAGGAGTTAATTAGGCTGTTAAGAGTTAGTACACAAAGGATGGATGCACGAGCTTATCAGCAAATGATGTATCAAATAATTCGATTGAGTTTTCTTGCAGTTAATGGTTGGATTATTATCGCTTTATTTCCCTTCATATGTTTCTAATCTCAATTTAATTCACAAACATCTAATTTTGTTCAATTTTGCTTTGTTTCATAGCTGATCTGACAAGTTGGTTCTAAATTTTCAAACTAACAGAAACGCCCAAAGTCCCTTTTTTTTTCAATGATATGTTTGGTAAGGGTGTTATAGGAATTATATGAAAATCTGACATGCAAAAAGTACTTTTAATACGTTTTTATTAAAAATAGTGGCGTATTTCAAATTTGTGGTGTTTTATAATGGCATATATCTAATTAGTTGTTTTGCAATGACATATTTCAAATTATAATTTGTTCAATTTGTTTGTAGTTAAATTATTTTATCTCTACTACTTATAAAAGCACTAATTCAAGAATATAAATAATTAGACTACTTATAAAAGCACCGATTCAAAAATATAAACAATTAGACGAGAGGTGTAATTAATTTCAAACCCGGGCAAAATTGTCTCTTTATTTAAAACTAGTGCTAATATCGCCGTTGCGCAACCAATTTGTATTTTTGTTGAGCGTAAATGATTTATAATTTTTTAAAATTTTTTGCAACATGATAAAATTTTGAATCATAATTTTTTTTATAGAGTCGCATTTTTTTTTTTTTACAAAACTATACATATATAAAATATGTAAATTTTAGGAAAAAATAGAGCAGAATACGTATTAAAGTATAATCGGATTCTAATTGAAAAGCTTGTCAGATTAATTATGAATTATAATGCAATTATAGATAAAATCTGACAATGAAATGCGTCAAAAAGAAAAAATAATGCGCAGTCTTCTTCGTATTCTAGTTAGCCAAGTACCTATGGTTCGGACCCGAATCCCGTGTAGCGCGGGACACCGTGTAGCGCGCATACGAGCCGTCTGATCTTAATCGGACGGTTCATTTTTTACGAGCCTATCAATCTAGGTTACATGCACGGAGCTCCTTTGTCCATTGGATCTTGATCAGACGGCTACGATGCCGTGCTACACGATGTGCCGCGCGGCACCAGATCTGAACTCCTAATACGCATCTGAACAATCTCTTTTTTTAGTTCTTTACTATTCTTTCCACGTGGATCACCAGAACTATTGAGTTATGTCCACATGGCAATGAGATAAGAAGATGTGAACCATGTCATGTGTGATAGAAAACGCGTGGGATGTTCCCATGTGCAGAGAAATGAGAATATATATGCCTTCGATTAATTAGATGCAAAGAAATAGACGTCTGAGATTTTTCCGACCAAAATCAACAGTGCAAATCAATTACTGTGCTAAATACAGTTGTTTCTAGAACAGAAAAGCACTTCTTTATATATGTATAGAATGGGAAGACTAAATTATTGATTTTATAATTTCTTTATTGTCTAATATGTACTTTTGTATATATAAAACAAAAGTAATATCAATTACATTGTTTCCTTATTTGTCCACATGTTCAATTGACAAATTTAACTTGTGTTTGCAAAACAAAAAAAAGAAAAAAGAAAAAAGATAATTGGATTTTTAGAATCATTAAAAATGCTATTACTTGTTATGTGAAGTAACATCAAAGACAAAATAAAATTGAAACATTGATTTATTGTTAATTATTTATACAAAAAAGCTATGCTTGTACAAATGTTAATATATTCATAATTTTACACTATGTAATATATTTATTTCCGACTTATCCTTCTTCTCTCTTACAATAATTATGTGCCTCACATAATCTTTTGCGAACGAGCATCTTAAGTTACTTCAAGCATCATAAGTTCATAACTAATGCACATTCTTCGTTGAATATTGTTTAATTCTATTGCATTAAAACATTTTGACTCTTTTCTCTATTGTGAATTGAAGAGGAGATAATACGATCTTTATTTATTCCTTATTTATCTCATAAGAAAGAAGAACAAGCTTTTTTTTTATATAAAATTTAAACAAGATGAATAACTTTGTGTTCAATTTCTTTTCAAGTAATTAATAAGAACAAATGCTCATTACGCTTTGTAATAGCAACGATAAAATAAAAGTATTTAACTTTTTTTCTTGTGAGAAGATTAGTGTTAAATGATCTTTTCTTCTTTTTTGCAGATGAAAGAATGCTTTGAATGAAATTCCTTACAAACTACGAAATTCCAAAAGAAAAGTTTATTGAAAAAATAAAATAAAACTTTCAATAAAGAAATAATTTTGTACATAAAATTCTGTTCAAGCTAAAAAAAAGTATATACTGAAAAAGGAAATTTGTGTTTCCAAAATATTTATTATGCGAAATGTGAGAGAATCTTTTTCTTCTTTTTGCAATGTAAGAAAAAAATGGATTTCTTAAAAAGTTTTCTGGAACAAAGCAACAAAATCAATTAACATGCGGAGAAAGTAATTAAAAGATATAAGTGTTCCAAAGTAACAAAGTGAGGAAAATGATGCAATTAGAAGTTATGATTGCAAGATATAACCAAAGGAGAAGCGTTATCTGGACACGAGGCGTTTATGGGCACAATGCTGGGTACACAATTTAAGTTATTTCTTTTATAAGTTCTTTAAAAACATAATTCAGGCTGGACGTCCAAAGAGAAGTGCTTTTGGGGCCGTTTGAATCGTTTAGGAATTTGGGGAATTTGGAGAAGTTGTAATTTCTAGGAATAAATTTATTGAGAAGTGTGTAACTTTGTGAAGAGTTTGGATTGTTTATAATAAATTTATGGTAGGAAGATGAAATTCCCCAAATTCTTTGGGAATCCAAACAGCCCCTTTGTGATTTTCTCTCGTTGGAAGTTGGGTTCAACAGAACGATGGTTAATATCATTCCAACGTGTCCCACGGTCCCACCCACCCTCTCTTCAAACGAAATCGTATCCTCTGCATGGCCATCCAGTGGATGCTTTTTATCTCAGCCGTCCAATTTAATCTCAATGGATATGAGTGCCCCGTGCGGCAGATTGATAGGCGCGAAAAGATCTAACCGTTAAGATTAAATCGGACGGCTTGGGTCGAAAGACGTCCACTGGATGATTGTATTTAACCGGATACTCTCCCCTCCTCAAACCGCCTAGGCCTAGCTATATAAGTGGTCTTCTTCCTGCTTCCTTTCTGTACCAAACTTCATCCCACTACTTTCAGTTTTTAGGCTCCGTTTGGATGCGTTGAGAATAAGATAGGAAGAAAAAAGAAGGGAAAAAATTTATTGGAAAGAAATAAATTTATTGGAAAGTGTGTAATTTTTATGAAGAGTTTGGATGGTTAAAAATAAATTTATTAGTAAAAAATAATTATTCCTTATTTTTTATTCCGGAAAGAAGCCATCCAAACGGAACCTTAGATATACCAGAGTACTCTCAGCTTCCTTTCCAAAATGGCACCAAATGTTGACAATTGCAAAGGCAGCTTTGAACTTGCTCTCGCAGGTCTCCTCCTCTCGACTTGCGGTGCACTTTTCTTCCAGGAGCCCCTTTTCCTGTTAATGTTATCCTTGTCCCTGAAAGTGAAAGGTCCTTATTCCTTTTTCCTCCCTCTCTATGCCTACTTGTTCGTGTTAAATCCACTCACTTTTTACCTCAACATGCTTTTGTTGCTCCTTTGTGTTGTAACACATGCCGGTGCACCCAAAGCCCCACTCCTTGTTTTCTTATCGAAACATTTGCCGGGAGCAGCTCGTACCGTCTCTTTTGCTACTTCCCTCTTTAGCATACCACTCTGGATTGAAGCGGCCGTTACTCAGGGAAACGTTGGTTTGGTTCTTGGGGCCATGTTGGTATGTATCGCCTTAGTTTCCCTGCTTACCTCTGTTTTTAAGAAATTTTTTATTTCTTGTTGTCATGCCGGTAGAGGCTTTGTACCGGCCTTATTTGCCCTTTGTGTCTCCGCTGGACTTCTCATCTTCTTTGACCCATTATCAATCTCCAGCACAAATCATTATGACCTCTTTATCCACACAACATTCCATTTTCTCTTGTTGTTCATTATTTTCTTCATATTCATCCTCGGTATCACACTGTTAATCCTAAGCATTACCACACCTGATGAGGGGTCACAAGCTCCATTTCAAGCCAACAATTTCGCCATAATTGCTCTGAGCGTGGCATTTGCGACTCTACTTGTCGGAGTGTACTTGAAGACATTTGTGGTAGTCACAGACATGGCACCGGTTAGTATCGAAGCAGCCGAAAAATAAAAATGGTGTCTATATATAAGACCACCAAGTATATTGGGACAGAGATACAGTCATACAGAAGTCGAATATTTTTGGTTTGTTGGTGGTCTGGTCAAAAGTTAAAACATGTTTACATAATTAAAGTGTGATTTGTTTATTTCTGAAATTAGAAAGGGGTTTTGAGATTACTAGGTATATAACTATATATATTGGGCTAGGGATATAGACAGATAGACAGAAACGGGTAGTTGGTATGTTTGTCATTTTGTGGAACTTGTTTTAATAGTTGGTGTGATTTTTTGTTTTCTTAGGCTGCGTTTGGATGCGTTGAGAATAAGGTAGGAAGAAGGAATAAGGGAAGAAATTTATTGGGAAGGGATAAATTTATTGGGAAGTGTGTAACTTTTGTGAAGAGTTTGGATGGTTAGAAATAAATTTATTGGTAAAAATTGATTATTTCTTATTCCTTATTTCGGGAATAAGCCATCCAAACGGAGCCTTAAATAAGGGTTTCATTTTAGAATCACAAGATATGGTTTTAGTTTTGTTATGATGATGGCATTGTTGATGGTTGATTCAGTCAAAATGGGTTCAATTGGGTTTAACTTTTCCTGGGTTGTTGAAATTTTGTAAGGCGAGGAAAAGACAGCTCACAAGCAAATGACATGACAATAATTTTGAATTGCCTATATTCCTGATTTTGATAATTCATCCTTTATCAACCCGAGTTCATTTGCTAAAATTCACGTTAGAGTAACCCTGATTATGACGAAAACGGAAAGATAAATTTACCCTGGTAATTATATGTGATAAAAATATCCTATTTTTATGGCAAACAAAATCAGGAAAGAAAGCCAGGTCAATAGTCACTGAGTATGTTTTGCAGAGTAGCAAATGAAAAATTGAAAATGAAAGCACTAATAATCATCTTCGTATGGTTTACAACACCTGGAGTCGAAAAAAAATAAACCAAAGCATCAGACTATTGCAATTTAACTATTTGTGTACAGTGCCATAATTTTAATTAATTACTGTATTATTGCGCAAGAGACCAGTTCGCCTAACAAATAGGCAATATCAAAAGAACACACATTATTTGCAAAACAGAATAAAATAATTATAGATCCAAGTTTACAATAAAAAAAATGATATTATGACACAGTTACGTGAAGATTAAAAAAAATAATTGAGGCCAGACCACTCCAATTTGACTTGAACACTTTGGGAGCTTTTCTCAGTTCAGACCAAAACTTAACCAGCTGTGATAATATGTTCAGCCACACATTATGCTCCTGATGCATCCTGATCCTTAACAATGTGGCCCACAACTTCCGATTCCAGGAAGAAAGGGTGCTTTTGGTGATAATCTCAACTAGCTGCACAGATCTTGAAACAACTATATTGTTGGATGCTTGCAGGTAATTTACCACATGGCACTGGATTCGACTATGATTCTAATACCAGTACCTTCTTTTTACAAAGAGGCTACTATCCACTATGCTGAGTTCCTTCATTTGGCACCTCATTTGACCTTCAAACAACAAAAGTGGACATCACACATGTCAAAAGATAGATAAAACTTACTTCGCCAGCTTCCTTGTTCAGTGCCCTCAATGATAATGAAAATGGAAAAGGCACATTAATCACGATAAACATGCATTCTTAACATAAATAAAGTTGGAATTCAACTAAACAAAAACGAAAATCAATCTTAAAGTGCAGCACAAATTTATGAAGGTGGTCTCAAGCATCACACTTGGCTAGATCGACTCAATAACTACTTCTTGTTCTTGTACCCAACCAAGGCAGTAACACGTAATTGTAGAGTGAAAGGAGCACAAGCTCTGAGACCACCATGGATGTTTGAACTTCCCAAGCAACCATACTGATTTGATCCCTCTGGATCATATACATGACAGATATCAAACACATAGATTTTGAAATTTTAGGAATCTGTTGTAACTCAGATAAGACATGTTAGACCAATCAAGAATGAAAAACCCAATCAAAACAACTAAGCAAAATGATGGCACCAATGGAATTAGATTATTGGAAGAATTTCCTACATGGAAGGCACTAGAGACCAGAATAATTGAGATAGAAGGGTATTTTGGGTATTTTTAAACAAACTAGGAAAGAAGATTTTTACTTGTTCTAGTCAGAAATTAAGTTTTTCCCATTTTCACGGTCACACACCTCTTTATTGAGTTACAAAATAGAAATCAAAGATACAGACATTAGGTGTATATTTCAGTCAACTATAATTAAGAACGTTATTTATAAGTAAAATAACTCAATGAAATACTCCAAATCCAGAGGGAGGTCATACAGTGGCACTCGCAAAAAAAGGTGTTTTAGAGTGGATCATTGCATCATCCTTGCACAAGCAGAGTTAACAAGGAAAAAACATATCCTCACAAAATGTGAAATATCACAACAATCTAAATAGAGTGGTATTTGGGTATCATCAAAATCGACTTCGGTAGGATAATTGTAATCTATTACTTATCTTTTAGTGGTGCAAAGTGCATACACTTTTTTCCTCATTTTAAGGGTCATACAAGATATTTTTAGTTTTGAAGTTCACACACATTAATCCACTTAAAAAAAGGGAAAAAAGCTCTGCAAATGACTATTAGTGAAATACCAGTGGTACGACCAAACATAACTTAAATTCAGATAGTCCCCATAAATCCCTACATTGCTCAAGCAATCCTCAAATAAATACATTTAGAATGAATTGTGAAGTTGGAACTCCAGTACTCTACAGTCCCTATTTTGCTCATCTAGATTAGTTTATTCTTGGCTTGTATTTTATATTTTAAATGAAAATTCAGTTTATTAGTAAAGAAGTCAATGTTGGTCAAAGTTTTATTGTCTGAACTTCAGTTGAGGTGCATGTTCTTCGGAAACAGCTGTTCAATTTTAGCAAGCTTCAATGCCTTACTGTACACACTAAAATCCCCACTAGCTATGACTTCCATGATTTCAGAATTCCTACAATCTCTCAGAACCTTAAGATTGTTAGGCACACATCTGCCTTGTCACCTTGCAACCAACAAATTAGATTTGGCAAAGCCAGCAGCTCCAGCATGTATACATCTGCAGTATGAAGTTGGCAATTTTTTTTTTATATTGAATGGAACAATAGTTATAAAAGACTACGGGTTCAATGAAACCAACATAAAGCTAGTTGGGTTTCTAAATCTAGCCTGAAATCTACACCCAGATGAGAAATTTTAACATAACAAACAAATTTATCGAAATTGAGCTTTTGCATACTGCCAATGCTAACGGACAGTTGTAAAGAACAATTAATCTAGCTCCAAGTTTGCTATTTAAACTTCTAAGTTAAATTTCGTAACTTGAACCTGGATCGTATAGTTCAGATAGACATGAATCTGCTAATGATCAATAGCAAAATCAAGTCTATGTAAAATAGCAAAGATACATTGCATAATTGATGATTAACTGAGCCTCTGGTTGAAATGAGGCTCAACTACACATTTGGGGCTCTTGAAATTTTGCCTCCATGACAATCTCAAGACCTATCAAAATCTGACCCCACCCACCCTGACACAAGAAAATATTAACATGAACCAGGATAGGTTCAATATCAAACCAACCCACAAGATAACTGAAAAACAATCAACTAATCAAGGCTTACCTCAACCAGACCAGATGATGGACAACCCAACCTGATCCAGGGACTGAAAGGACAGTAAATTAGGATATCTTTAAATGATCTTTGATAAAAGAATTTTGTAGGTACCAAACTTAATTCTACCTCTCTATAATATAAAGTCCATATAAGCCAATAAAAAAAGATGCATCTTATGATTACAGCATTATAAGCATGGTGCTTTCTGGATCCCATTCCAACTGATGCATCTCTCCCATTTTATAAACAGTGAGGTGCACTCCATTCATTAGCCACATTCATATGATTTCCACCTAAAAAAAAGGGAAAAAATAACAAAAGGAGTGTAACAAAATGACAATCTTATAATTTTTGAGATATGAAATATATGCTGGCTAGGGAACAACATCACAATTAGAGAAGTGCCATGGAAATTCAACCTCAGTATTTTAATTGCAAATATTATCTAGTACAGACATAACAGCCTCTTTGAAAGCAAAGAAATCAGCATGGTTCTCATCTTCAGCTTCAATTTCACTATCTACTTAAAACCCGATATTGAACTGGTAACAAATTGTGGCTCATAATAAGATCAGAAACGTGGGAATTTATAGACTTATGAGTCATGACCCATAACAAAAGGAACCCTTTTCTTCTTTGTGTTTCTTCATTTCTCACATAAATATTTGAACCAGTTTAATTACAATTGTATTATAACTGATAATTGATGAAACCCCAAAAATGGACAATTAAAAGATTTGACCATGGTCACATTTAGTATTTGTTTCCAATTTGACAATTTGTTGATTCAGGCATAGACCAGTTCGTATTACAACTAAGTAAGAAACTAGCAGAAATAGTACACAAATTAGAGGATAAAAATGAAAAATAAAAAAATTACCATATAGTAAGGGCACTGAGCCAATGACATCCCTGGCTTAATTGGGTAGTAGTGAACTGGTGATGGCAATGGGTTTAGACTTTAGAGGCGGAGGAGACCGAGAGCGATGGTGAGGCAAGTAGGCAGCAGTCCGAATCGCCATCAAAACGAACGGATCCGATCGAAGAAGAACTCAGCAATTCCAAAACCTGGTCGGTGATTTTTCGGAAAAATAAGTAGCATGGCTGCACTGGCCGTAACCCGATCCGATCCGATAAGGTGGACCGAGACCCGAAATGTCGGCTGAACAGAACTCAGAAAAAATATTTGACTCGGTGTTCAAGCCCTTCTTAATTCATGGCTTGATGAATTTACGTGCAGTTTCTTAACCCCCACGGTGGGGGCCCCATCCCTCTCTCTCCCTCTCTCTGTCTCTCTCATTGTCTCTCCCAGACGCACTTCCACACGCAAAAAGAACGATGTAAACGTACCTTTGGTACCCAATATTTCTCCCAATTTTGTCCTACATGCAACATACTTACCAACAGATCATTCAAATGTTGGTTTAGAATGTATTTCTGCATAGGAAATTATACATGATATATATTTTGAGCAATGATAAAGTCAAACGCATTTGACAAAAAAATGTGACTCTAAATTTAACAATTTAAGTTTTTAATGACCGATCCAAACCACTTATAATAATCTTCATTTTTTATTTTTTCTAAAGACAAAATTTTATAATTTTTCGAAATTTTTAACTATTTTATTTTGAATTTTTTAAATTGGATGATCTAGAACTAATTAGATAAATTTTCATTATAAAATTCAATATAAATAGTATAAACATTTGAATTAAAAATATAAAATTTGATTTCGGAGGAAATTTTATTATGGAGAACAAATTGAACTTTTCAAATTAGCCATTGTATTCTAAAAAATTAAGATCTGATCATGTTTGATAAGCTCGAGTGTCAAGCGCATTTGACTCTAGCAATACTCCATACTTTTTTAACAATATTATTTATTCAGTTTTTTTAATTAAATAATTATATTATAAAATTAGGAGTTCAGATGAAAAATTTAACCTGCATTGACAAAAAAAGGCTTTAGATTTTTTTTTTAAAATTATCAAAATGTTTACTCCTTATGTGGCATAACATCAAAAACAAATAAAATTTGAAAACATTGATTTATTGTTCAATTATTTATGGTAAAAATTACCCTTGTATAATTATTAATGGATTTATGCTTTTCACACAAAAAAAAAACCATTTATTTCCTAATTGCCCTTCTTCTCTCTTTGCATATTTATTATGCCTTATACAGTCTTTTGCAAATAAGAATCTTAAGTTACTTCCAGCATTAACTAAGGCACATTCTTCGTGGAATATTGTATAATGTTTTAACTCTTCTGTTGCTTTAAGATATTTTGCCTCTTTTTTTTTAGTATTATGATATGAAAAGAAGATAGTATGATTTATTTATTTATTATTTCTCTCATTAGAAGGAAGAACAAGATTTATTTTACTTTTTTATAATAAAAACAAATGCTCTTTATGTTTCTTAAAATGGCAACAATAAAATAACATTATCTACCTCTTTGCTTGTCAGGAGAAGTGAAATAATCTTTTCCTCTTTTTGCAATCTATGAAAAAAAAAATGGAACTTTTAACAAGAAAATAATGCTGTACATGAAATTCCTTAAAACTACAAATTATACTGATAGCAAAGTCATGTTACCCAAAAAAAAATATCTATTAATCAAAATGTTAAAGAATTTTATTCGTTTTTTGTGCAATGTATGAAAAAAGAAATAGAACTTTAATAATAATGAAATAATGATTTTTTTTGAAGAAAAATGAAATAATGTTGAAAGGAAAAAATTTACAAACTACAAATTTACTGAAAGCAAGATTGTGTTACAAAGATCTATTATGCGAAATGTGAAAGAATATATTTCTTATTTTTTGCTATGTACGAAAAAAATAGAACTTTTAGAAAAAAAAATGTTGGGACAACGCAACAAAATCTAAAAAAATAAGGAGAAAGCACTTCAAACAAAATATAAGTGTTCCAAATTAACAGAGTGAGTAAAATGATATTTATTGAATTGAAAGATCTGAATGCAAGATATAACCAAAGAGAAATCTTATCCAGAAAGGAGGAGTTTTCGGGGGACAATGCTGGGACCGACATAATTCAAGGTGGCCGACGACCAAAGAGAAGCTTGCTTTTGGTGATTTTGTCTCGTTGCGAATACATCTTTTTTCCCTAAGTAATGTCAGTTTTTTTTTTTTTATAATCTACTAATATCACTTTCTTTCTTTTTTTTATAATCTACTAATGTAACTTTCTTTCTTTTTTTTTTATAATCTACTAATGTCACTTTCTTTTTTTTTTATAATCTACTAATGTCACTTTTTTTTTTTATCTACTAATGTCACTTTCTTTTTTTTATTTTATAATCTACTAATGTCACTTGTATACCTGTCAGTGATGAAACGTTTTAACGTTTCCGTTTCTGTTCCGTCGAAACGGAACGTTAAATGAAAGCTGAAATGGGTTCCGTTTTCAGAAACGGAACGGAAACGGAATCAAAATTTGTTAACGTAAATGAAACGGAACACGGAAATGAGTTGAAATCAATAGGAAATGTGAGGCGGAACGTTAAACGGAACAGAAATTTGTTACGTTTGCCGAAACGGAACGGAAATGAAACAGCCATTTCGTTCCGTTACCGAAACGGAACGGAAACGAAAATGGCTGTTCCGTTTCCACCTCTAACGTTTGACAGGTCTAGTCACTTGTCACTGCTTCGGCATTTCCTATTCCACATTTCCACTGACGCCTCCCGCCTCCTTCCACTGTCCTGTCCCACACCACAAAATACATCTTTGACTTTCCCCTTAGCTATAAATAAACACATCTTCTTTTGCTTCCTTTCTGCAACGAGGAGAGGAGCTCTTCATCTCACCCCCAATTTTACATAACCAGCACTCTCTCCTCTATTTTCCAAAATGGCACCAAATGTTAACCACCGCAAGGGCAGGTTCGGACTTGCTCTGGCAGTGGCAGGTCTCCTCCTTTCGACTTGCGGTGTACTTTTCTTTCAGGAGCCCCTTTTACTGTTATCCTTCTCCCTTAAAGATCCTTATTCCATTTTCCACCCTGTTAATGCCTACCTGCTCGTGCTAAATCCACTCACTTTTTACCTCAACATGCTTTTGTTGCTCCTACGTGCCGGTGCCGCGACATATGCCGCCCCTCTTCTTGTTTTCTTTTCCAAACATTTGGCAAAAGGAGCTCTTGTTGTCTCTTTTGCTACTCTCCTATTTGCAACGCCACTCTGGTTCCAAGCAGCGGTTACTGAAGAAGACACTGGTTTGGCTATTGGGGCTGTGGTAATATGTCTTGTCTTGCTTACCACTCTTACCTCTCTTTTTAATAAACTTTTGATTTCCTGTCGTCATGCCGGTAGTGGCTCTGTACCGGCCCTATTTGCCCTTTGCATCTCTTCTGGATTTCTCATCTTCTTTAATCCAATTTTATCCTTTTCCAACACAAATCATTATCACCTCCTTATCCACACTGCACTCCATTATCTCTTGTTTTTCGTTATTTTCGTCATATTCATTCTCGGAATCGCACTATTGTTCCTAAGCATTAGCGCGCCAGCTAAGGTACAAGTACAACAAGCTGCAATTCAAGTCGAGAGTTTTTGCATAATTGCTCTGAGTGTGGCATTTGCGACTCTACTTGTTGGCGAGTACCTGAAGGCAATTGTTGTCGTCACAAACATGGCACCGGTTACTGTTGAAGCAGCTTAAAAAAATTAAAAAGGTGTCTATAACTCTATATATGACCACCAGGGTATTTTGGGATGGATACAGCAGTCGAATAATTTTGGTATGTTGGTGGTTTGGTCAAAAGTCAAAATTTATATAAGTAATTAAGTGTGATTTGTTTATTTCTGAAATAAAAAAAGGGTTTTTGAGGTTGCTAGGTAAATATATTGGGTTAGGATAATAGATAGAAGCGGGTAGTTCGTATGTTTGTGATTTTGTGCAACTTGTATTAATAATTGGTGTGATTTGCTGTTTTCTGAACTAATGATTTAATTTTATGGTAATTTTTGTCAAGGTGGAATCATTGTTGACAATTGATTAACTAAACTTGGCAATTTAAGACAGTTCTCTTTAAGATACTCTTTGAATCCAGTCTCCAATCAACCAGATAAGGAAAGGACACGATGGTTTGTACTTAATTAGTCAATTTCAGTCCTTGAAAAATTTAACTCGAGTTAGAATGGGCCTAATTGGGCTAACTTTTCTTATGCTGTTGAAATTGCAAGGAGAGGAATAGACGGCTCACAAGTCACAAGCAAATGACACCGAAAAATTTAAAAATAATATTAAATTAATATAATATATTAAAGTTAATATTAATATAATAATATTTTTTTAAATAGTATCACAAAATCGGAATCTGAGATTCCATTTCGATTTTAATTAAGATCGGAATCCAGAATTCCGACCTTAGCTTAAGATCGGAATCCAGGATTCCGATCTTATTTTTATACTACGAAAAGCCATGTGCCAGGACAAATGTGCCACTACGACCTGAGCAATCAATTTGGCATAGTCTTGTTGCTTTCATTTCGGTGCGGTTGCATCCGTACGATTAAATCATAAGCGGTAGTTTAAGGATCTCGAAACAGTATTAATTCATCCTTGACAGTTCCAATTTTAACAGATGTCTTTAATAAAAAAAAATTAACGGATATCAATGTATCCATCTTTCAGAACTTAAAAGACCAAATCAAGTTTCGGTCCTTATTATTTAAAAAATAAAACTTGGTGTTTAAACTTTTATTTCTATTATATTAGCTCTTAACTTTTATAAACAAAATTAAATTAGACTTTGAAGGTTGAAATGGGATTTCATTTTATTTTAATTCAATTCATTAGAATTTTCTGATCAAAATGAATGAATTTGGTGTCATTTGGTTGGAATTTCTATATTATTAGATTCAATAAAAATCCTGAGAAATCAATTGTGAAATCCCGCGTAAAAAATATTTTGATCAATTCTAAATAAAAAAACTAAGTCTCAAACTTCTCTCGTAATTAGTGTTCTCCAATCGTGCGTGTCGTGTCAAACACGATCGTGCTAGACTCTCGTGTCGTGTCGTGTTGACACGAACTACTTTTTTAATCATGTCGTGTCGTGTCGTGCTAAGTGGTGAGAAGAGGCAACACGACATGCATTCTGACACGACACGATTGACACGATCGTGTCTTGTCGTGCTGGCACGTCGTGTTAGTCGTGTCAAATCGTGTCAGAAAGTATTTAAAGGGCGAAGTATTTACGGTTTATTAACTATGATATTATTTTTTTATAATATTGAAAATTAAATTCGTGTTGTCGTGTCGTGTTAGTTCGTGTTCGTGTCGTGTTGCGTGTTGAATCATGTCATGTCAAATCGTGTTAATTTTTCAGAATTCTCAACACGACACGATTATGACACGACACGATAACACGATCGTGTCGTGCCAACATGCATGTCGTGTCGTGCCAACACGATCGTGTCGTGTCATTTCGGAGAACCCTACTCGTAATAAACAAATTAATCTTTTTGAGATGAACAAACTTGAATATTTTAATAGAAGTTTAAAGACAAACTTGATTACTTTTCAGAACATGGAAGGATCAATGTATAACACGAATGTCGTTGAATTAACTTGATTTTTTTTTAAGTGTTATAATTAAGTTATTGCGGATGAGAAATTTTTCTGAAGACAACAAAAAACTTTTAGAAAAAAATATTAGATCAAAATTCTAGTATTTCTTTCGAATAATAACCTAACCAATAGTACAATCATAACACTAATATGCTGGCAATCCTCTCATGGCACAGTAGTGCTATTGTTACGGCAATACTTGATTACTGTCACAATGCTTTTTTTTTTTTTGACGTAAATACAGTCAGAATGTCGGTAGTTCAAACTTGGTAAACACATCCACACAGTAAATTAGGGTGGTACACTTTTTGAATATTCAGAAATGACAGTTGAAATCTGAGTCAGAGTTGGATGGTTCGGATAAAATTATTTTAGCACGGTATTACAAAAACAATGTCTGAACAACTAGCAGCGTGCTTCAATCTTTGCTCCAACTGGTAAGAACTACTACCAAAAGACACCACTTGATTGAATGCTGACTGGCGTGCCTGTGTCCCGCTCAGTGGAGTACACCCGCTCAGTGAATTACTCAACTTGGCAACATTCGTACCAAAATTTGTCATGGCAATTATACCAAACTATGAAAGATTTCAGTAATTCATCTTCTACTCTTCAAATTCAAAGAGTCAGAAACTTTGTTCAAGATGAAGACAAAGAGAAAGCAACAAAAATAAGTTGCCACTTCAAGCACGGCAAAAGCAGTCCTAGTACAAGGCACATGGTTTTTTGAAGTATAAAAATAAGATCGGAATCCTGGATTCCGATCTTAGCTAAGATAGGAATCGAGGATTCCGATCTTACGTTCGGATCCCAAATTCCGATCTTGTGATACTATTTGAAAAATATTATTATATTGATATTATTTTTAATATATTATATTAATTTAATATTATTTTTTAATTTTTCGGCAAATGACATGACAAAATCCACGTTAGATTAACCCTGATTATAACGAAAAAGGAAAGATAAATTTACCAAGGTAATTATACGTGATAAAAAGTATCCTATTGTTTATAACAAACAAAATCAAAAGGAAAGAGAGCCAGGTATAGTCACTGAATATGTTTTGCAGAGTAGCAATTGAAAATAGAAGCATTAAAAACTATCATTGCTATGGTTTCACAACATCGGGAGTCGAAATAAAAATGAATCAAAGCATATAGTATTGCAATTTAACTGTTTATGCACAGTATAATAGTTTTAATTAATTACTGTATTATGCGCAAGAGCCCAGTTGGCTTGATAAATAGGATCTGTCAAAAGAACACACTTTATTTCCAAAACAGAATAAAACAATTATAGATCCATGTTTACAGTAAAAAAAATAAATTAAAATATGACACAGTTATATTAAGATTAAAAAATATTTATTTGAGGCCAGACATCTCCAATTTGACTTGAACACTTTTAAGATCTTTCACAGTTTATACCAAAACCAAACGAGCTGTGATAATCTACAAGTTCAGTCATTGATTATCAGTCCTGATGCATCCTGATCCTCAACCATGTGGCCCACAACTTCCGACTCCAAGGGAAAAGGATGCTTTTGGTGATAATTTCAACTAGTTGCATATATATCTTAAAACAACCAATACTGCTGGATGCTATTTGCTGGTAATTTACCACATGGCATTGGATTCAACGATGGTACTAATGCCAGTACCTGCTTTTTAGAAAGAGGCTACTATCCACTATGTTGAGCCCCTTCATTTGGCATCTCACTTAACCTTCAAACAACAAAAGTGGACGTCACACAGGTCAAACATAGATAAAAGCTACCAGCTTCCCTTGTTCAGTTCCCTCAATAAAAATGAAAATGGAAAAGGCACATTAATCACAATACACGCCTTTGTAACCTAAATAAAGATGGAATTCAACTAAGCGAAAACCAATCAATCTTAAAGTGTAGCACACATTTATGAGCGTGGTCTCAAGCATCAGAGGTGGCTAGATCAACTGAATAACCCCCTCTTATCAGTGTAACCAACCAAGGCAAAAGCACGTAATTGTAGAGTGAAAGAAGCACATGGTCTGACACCATCAACATGTTTGTACTTCCCAGGTAACCATAGTGATTTGATCCCTCTGGATCATATACATGATGGATATCAAATCAATAGATTTTGAATTTTTAGGAATCTGTTTAACTCAGATAAAACATGTTAGACCAATCAAGAATGAAAAAAAAAATCGAAATAATTAAGCAAAGTGACGGCACCAGTGGAGTTAGATAACTGGAAGAATTTTCCACATGGCAGGCACCAGCGACCAGATGATTGAGAAAGAAGGGTATTTTGGGTATTTTTCATACAAACTAAAAGAAGTTATCTACCTTTTATAGTAGGAAATTAAGTGTTTCTCATTTTTCAGGGTCACAACCTCTTTTATAAAAATAGAAATCCAAAGATACAGACATATTAGGTGAATATTTCAGTCAATTATAGTTAACAAAGTTATTTATAAGTAAAAAAGGTAAATGAAATACTCAAAATCCAGAGGTAGGTCATACTCACTGCATTCACAAAAGAAGGTGCTTTAGAGTGGACCTTTGCATCATCCTTGCACAACCAGAGTTAACAAGGAGAAAAACATATGCTCACAAAATGTGAAATGTCACAACTAACAAAATAGAGTGGTATTTGGGTATCATCAAAATTGACTTGGGTACGATAATTATAATTAATTCGTTATGTTTTACTGGTGCAAAGTCAATTTCCATAATTTTGTTTTGTTGTGTCAAAATTTTTGTTCTAGATATAGATTCAAGGCTAGATTTAGAAACCCAACTAGTTTTATCTCGGTATCGTCTAACCCAGTGTCTTTTATAACTATTGTTGCCATTCATTCAATATAAAAAATTGCCAACTTCATACTGCAGATGTCTACATGCTGGAGCTGCTGGCTATAGCAATTTTAATTTGTTGATTGCCTCTTTTCCAGAGGAATTTGAGGTGCCAAGGCAGGTGTGTGCTACATATTCATAGAAATTTTACTGGTACCAGGTCTGGTACAAATAAACTAACAATGTTGAGGTTCTGAGAGATTGTATATATTTAGAAATCACGGAAGTCATAATTAGTGGAGATTTTAGTGTGAACATTAAGGCATTGAAGCTTGCTGAAATTGAACAACCGTTTCCGAAGAACAAGCACATCAACTGAAGGTCAGACAATAAAGCTTTGAGCAACATTGGCAGCTTTACTAATTAAACTGAAATTTTCATTAAAAATAAAAATACAAGCCAAGGATAAACTAATCCAGATAAGCAAACTAGGGACTGTAGAGTGTAGAGTGCTGGAGTTCAAATTCACATTTCAGGCTACGTGTATTGATTTGAGGATTCCTTCAGCAATTTTGGGATTAATGGGGACTTTACCTGACTTGAAATTATGTTAATTTGTTTGTGCAACTGGTATTTCACTAGTATTCATTTATAGAGATCCTTCTGTTTCTTTTTAAGTGGATGAATGTGTGTGAACTTCAAAACTAAAAATATCTTGTTAAGTGGATGCCAACAGACAATTGTAAAGAACAATTACTTTGGCTCCTAGTTTGCTATTTAAACTTTTAAACTCAATTTTATAACTTGAACCTGGATCTTATAGTTCAGGTCGACACGATATATACATTGTGAAATATGTACTAAAGATAATATTGCAAAATTAAGTTTATGTAATATACTTAAGATATATACATTTCATAATTGATGATTGACTGAGCCTCTGGTTGAAATGAGGCGCAACTACACATTTGGGCTCTTGAATTTTTGTCTCAATGACAATCTCAAAACCTTTAAAATCTGACCCACCCACCCTGACCCAAGAATATATATTTTTGCCGAAGGCTGGTCGGCCAGTAGGTTCAATATATATCAAACCAACCCACAAGACAACTGAAAAACAATCAAGGTTTACCTCAACCAGTGAACCAGACTAGAAAATGGACAACCCAGCCCAATCCAGGGACTGAAAGGATAGTAAATTAGGACATCTGTTTATGATCTTTGATAAAAAGAATTTTGCCGGTACCAAATTTAATTCTACCTTTCTATAACATATAGTCCATAGAAGCAAATAAAAGGGATGTAGCTTACGACTACAGCAGTATAATAATTAGGAGTTTGGACAGTTTAGGTAGAACCTCTAGTAGTTATACAGTAGGGGATGGTTCTTCAATCAATTTTTGGCAAGACATTTGGTATAATAATTGTTCACTTGCTACCCTTTATCCTTTCCTTTATGAATTATGTGAAAATAAAGATTGTAGTTTGCAGGAAGTAGTTCTGACTCATGGTAGCATTTTGCATTTTAGTAGAAGCTTAAATGGAATACTTAGGCAAGAATGGCATGAACTGAATACAATTTTGCATAATACTTGTCTCAAAAATGAGGATGATACTATGAATTGGAGATGGCAGACTAATGGCATTTATACTTCACACTCTCTGTATCAATTTCTGAATTTTGGAGGAGTGCCAAATCATTTATCTAACATTTGGTGGGAGCTTAAATTACCAGTGAAAATTCAGGTTTTCATGTGGTTGGTAATGCATGATAATATACTCTCCAAGCATAATCTCTCCAAAAATGGTTGGCCAGGAGATGTGTCTTGCTGTTGCTGTGGCGATGTGGAAACTAAAACTCACCTCTTTCTCTTTTGTCCCATTATTAAAACTGTTTGGTTTTGGTTGGGTAATTGTCAAAATGAATTCTATAAATGGCAATCTTTACCAGACATAGTTAATTTTGCAGCTAGGCTAAGAAAGAAGAACAAACATGCTTTTCCGTGTTTCAGTGCTTTGTGTTGGGGGATGTGAAATATGAGAAATGAAATTATCTTTAATAACAGGAGATCTAAGACCACTAGAAACTTACTTATACTAATACAATCTTATGTGGAATATTGGACAGGTCTGACAGATGAAGAAACAAAACAATGCATAAAGAATTGGCTGCCCCAAGATTGGAATGAAGTACCAATTCAGATGCAGGCGCCAGAGGCACCGGTAGGAATAATGTCAAGTGATGATTTGTGGAGAGGATGGAATATGGGACAATTGGTAGAGGCGTCAAGTTGAGAAAATATAGGTAGCAACTTTGAAGACCCAGGAGCAAAAGTGCATGATCAGAAAAGACTTTTTGTGTATTCCAGTTATTTGCTCATCATTATACGTTTTGTGCTATTGAGTATAGATGTTCGGGTTTTATTAATTGGGCAGGGAAATTTGTGGCAAAAAGTTAGGTTAAATTTTATAAGGGTTGTTTGAAATTTAGTTGATTGTGTGTATAACTTTGTTTCTAGTAATAGAAACGGGCCCAATGGCCTTTTTTTAAAAAAAAAAAAACTACAGCAGTATAAGCATAGTGCTTTTTTGTTCCCTTTCCAATTGATGCATCTCTCCACTATGTAAACAATGAGATACACTTGATTCATTAGCCACATTCATATGATGCCCGACTAAAAAGAAGTAAGACCAAATATAACAAAGGGAATGTATCAAAATGATGTTCTTATAATTTTGAGATATGAAATATATACAGGCTAGTCAACAACATCACGATTAGAGAAGTACCATGGAAATTCAACCTCAGTATTTCAATTGCAAATATTTATCTAGACACACATGGAAGTCTCTTTGAATGGAAAAAAAATTGCATGGTTCTCATGTTCAGCTTCATTTTCACTGTCTACTGAAAACCCGATATTGAACTGGTAACAATTCATGGCTCATAATAAGTTCAGGAATGTGGGAGTTCACAGACTTATGACCAATAAAAAAAGGAACCCCTTTTCTTGTCTGTGTTTCTTCCTTTCTCAAATATTTATTCCAACTTGTTTTATTATAATTATATAACTGATAATGAATGAAAGTGAAAAGAGAGGGGAAATAGGAAATGGAATCTGAGTACATCGAAAGTGAAAAAAAAATGAAATGGAAATTATTTTCAGTTTTGAACCATAATATACGCTAATACGCGTACATCTCCTGTCAGAGACTTTTAGGCACGAGACGAGTGAGGTTTGTGTTGCGTATTGTGCATTGGCGCCGTTAAAAGTTGAACCCAGGAAAAAGATTTTATAGCAACTTGGGCTGATGTAATCATGTAAAACACATCTGCAACCTCAGTCACCTGGCGAGGTAGCTGAGGAGTGAGGATATCATTTATTACTGAAACCGATCCTGAGGGCAACGGCCAACGAGCGAGCAAGATTTTTTTAGCATTTGATACGCAGCATGGTTAGAAGTTCAGAAAATCAAATATAAGTTTGAGCGTTATAAGGAATATATAGATACTAGGTGGGGAAGCGCGGCTTCGCCGCGCCATGGTGAATTTTTTATAATTAACGAATGTGTTTTTTTGATAATTTTTTATAATTAGTAAACTATAACGTGATTACTATCATAATTTATTGATTTTATTTCTGTAATTGTATTTCTGCATTTTTATTTATGTTTATATTGAAACATGCTTACTATCATAATTTAGCACTGACATTTTGAGATTTATTAAAGGCAACATGAAGTATATATAATAAGTATATCTTAGATTACTTATTATTATTAATATAAAAAAAAAGCATGCAACATTATGTCTGTATCATATATAGTAAGTTAGAATTGCAATTTATATTTCTCATAAAAGGAAGACCTTAATTTGTTATAAAATGTGTGTATAGAATTAGTTTTTCCTTGGAGGCTAAAGTGGTCAATATTAGTAAAAAAAAATTGTAAGAAAAAAACTAAAATTACGCCTATAAAAAATGTGTTAAAAAAATCTTTCTTGCTTAATGTGTATAAAAGTAACTTCCATAAAGATGTGTATCTGATAAACGTCACGTAATTGTATCTATATCAGATAAAATAATACATGTCAAATGGAGTAGGTACAAATATTCGAAGGTGCATTATTGTCTAATCGGTGATCCATCAAAAAATGAGACCAAGTTGAAGTGGAATTGAAAACCTAATCATCACCTGTGTAATAAAAAAGGGTATCAAATTTATATGATAAACTTATTTGAAATTCTTTATTTAGATAATTAATAAAAAATTTTATAGAGAGAGTAATGAATATGATTTTATTACTATTACCTAACAAAGAAAAAATTTGTCTAAAGACAATATTCTTGGTATATCCTGCATATGAGTCATTTTGGTCTGTGATGAGAATTTTTAATCCATCTGGTGAGGTTGTTCTTGATAAAGCAACATATAGTTGACCATGACTAAAGACAGGCTCACGTAAATATAGACCAATCATATCCAAAGATTGGCCTTGACTTTTGTTGATTGTCATTGCATAGCACAACCGCACTGGAAATTGTCTTCGTCTCAGGACGAAAGGAAGAGTCTTTGATTTGTGTATAAAAATAATTCGTGGTATGCAAATTTCTCTATCTGTATACTTTCCAGTGATGACCCGAGCTTGTATGATTCTTGTTCCTAGAGCAGTTACTATGGCTCTTGTTCCATTACAGAGACCATTTGGCTGATCTATGTTGCGAAGCAGCATGATTGGCACTCCAATTTTCAGAATTAGCTTATGGCATGGGAGATTTCCTCCACTAATTGTGTTGAGAAACTCAATAGGATACACACCTCGTAGGTCATCTGACATGTTGTCTGATCCATCTATTGAGTCTGCACTTAGATACTCTTGTTCGTTTCCCGGTATTAAAGCCAAGATCGATTCATTTAGCAAATCGACTGCATCATTCTTTGGTGTGATTATTGCCCGTTGACGTAGGTAAGGGATGTTTGTGTACATTGCATTCAAATTTGGATAGGTTGCATCAATAATTGCTTTTTTTTCATCTTCACATGGATCAACCAGTAGATTTTCTGGTATTCTAACCCATTCTGGTTCATTGTTATTGCCAATTTTGATAGTCTCTTCCGTTCCATTTCCAATAGAAAGCAGCCAATCAGCAAATTTTTCTATTTTTTGTCTTTGTGTGCTATCATTGTCATACCTTGTAAGGCGCATATTTCTGGTCAGTTTTAAGATAATACAACCTCTCCAAAGATAAGAGTTTGTAATAGATGCTGAAATTGTATCATATCTGGTAGCACCAGGCACAACAGGTAAAGTCTGCCTAAAGTCTCCTCCTAGAACAACGGTCACACCTCCGAACGGTCGATGCTTATTTGACGGGCTTATGTCACATAAAATATCTCTCATCGTTCGATCTAATGCTTCAAAACAGATTCTGTTACTCATAGGAGCTTCATCCCAAATTATTAGAGAGGTTATCTTCAATAGGCCTGCTAGTTGTGTATTTTTCTTCACATCACACGTTGCCTCTTCATTGAGTTCTATTGGAATTTTGAAACGTGAGTGTGCTGTGATCCCACCTTGCATTAGAAGTGACGCTAGACCTGATGATGCCACAGTTAAGACTACTTTTCTTTGTGCACGAACAAAAGCCGTCAATGCTTGCCAAAGAAAAGTTTTTCCAGTTCCTCCAGGTCCATACACAAAGAAAAGTTTTCCGTCTTTGTTCTCAACAGATAGAACAATTTTATCAAATGCACATTTCTGTTCTTCATTAAGTTCAGATATTAGTCTAGGCACTTGTTCCTGCATTTCTGGCGTGTTTAGTGATAATTGCTCACTTATCAATCTATTGTCTTGATGAATTGTTCTATCTGCCAAAGGTTCTGGTAATCCCACAGACTTTAACGTGTTGCCTCTGATCGCCAGCATGTCTTCTAGTTTGTATAGAATTAAATCCTTCAAAATATCATCTTCTAACGTGTAGTGAGAATTTCTACGAGTTGTGCGCAATTCATGTATCATATCATCAAACATATACTTCCAGCAAGTGTTCCAAAATTCTTTTACATTGCTGACCTGTGAGAATAGCAATATCTCAACAAATAAATGTCTCAACTGTTCACTATTCGCTGAGGCAGCTGCTTCTTCCATAGTATTGATCCATTCACCATCATTTTCTAACAGGCCGTATGCTTCACATGCTTCTTTAAAAGTGGGATAAATTTGTCCGTTGACAGTACAAATATCTTCAAAGCATTTTGCACCACGTACAATATTGAGCAAAATTCGCAAGTAGTATAACTCACCAGCTTTGGGATGAACAAAATACATCCTACTCAAACGATCTCCTTTCATTCGATCACCCCAAGTCTTGTTGTCCTTGTGCCAAGTATAATAGCTCGTTACTTGCAAGTAAGTCAGATCACGTGCAAGTTCATCGCGGGTATTAAGCTCAAACCAAGCAGTCAACTTGGTCTTTGCTGAATATTCATTGGAAACTAATTCATCTAGTGATTGGTAATCCGAGAAAACAACACTATTTTCATCTGGGAGGTGAACAGGTAATCTCTCGACGGTCGGGTTGCTGTAATGGATATGATATTGAAAAATCCGCCATATAGCTTCCGGTGGTGCAATGTATCTGCAATCTAAGTAGTCAGAAACTTCGTTGATAGTTGTACGCTCTTCATGTGGTCCTTGATTTTGTTGTCGTTGCTCATTTGTTTCGGTTCTTTGCAATGTGACATACGATCTATCGCGGCCCTTACACACATACTTAAAAAGATATTTAATCATGGTTGTCGTGTGACATCTCTCCACATTGATATGTGCACGATATTTCATAAGCAGCTTAAGGTTGTGTGGTACTACATATCGATTGTCAAGTAAGACTCCATTTTTTTGAACTGTAATGCCTGTATCTCTTCTCTTGTATACAACAAATCCTTCATCGCTCAAAACCGTTGAATCATGGAATTCTTTTGGAAAGTTTTTCGAACAATGACCTTTTTTCATACATGGAGAATTAGGCCTAGCATGACCGCATGGACCGTGAATCATGAATTCAGTCACTACAGAATATGCGATTGGTTTTGTATCTGGATTTGGAAGTTCTGCACTAATGTAAGAGTCGATGTCATCTGGATTTGTCAGGCTTTCTCCGTCTCGCAACCAAACAATAATGTGAGCATGCGGTAGGCCTCTTTTTTGAAATTCAACTGTATAGATCACTGTATTTATGATAGAAATGAAATGAACCATTATGAAATGATATATGAGAAAGTAATTTTTTTTAAATATATAGATAGATAAATAATATTTATTTTAAGTCTAATAAACAATAATATTATCTAGCCATGTGGGTTCACATATAATTTTCAACACACTCGGCAAAAGGGTAATTACGTAAGTTTACTAAATAAATTTTATTTCAGCAATGTCTAAAAAGAATTGAATAAAATTTCAACCGTATATACTTTATGGTCAAACACATATTCTGTAAAATTTTCAAAATTTTTAGAGTTATAGATTAATTATAACAATTTATTTAAATCAGGCAGAATTAAAATTCCAGAACTACATACCAGAAAATGAATCTTAACGGTTATGGTCTGAAATCTTATAAACAAATCTCTAAAAACTATATAAAAAAAATGCCACGCAAATTGCCTGTCAATGTCAGGTTTTAAATATTAAATTTTTATTTTTTTATTTTTATTTTTATTGAATTTCAGGAAAGGTAAAGTAAGAAATTAATGATGTATTACTTACACGCTGCCACTGGTCCAAAAAATTTGTCTATTCTGATATCTTTGATTAGCTCATCTAGTTTCATCTTGAACACTCGACACACCAAGTCTGGTCTATCGTTCGCGGTTTGTCCATGTATTAAATTTCGTGTTATTTCAGGCCAAAGTGGGTTGCAAGTGAAAGTGATGAAGAGATGAGGAGAACCGTAACGTCTACATATTGCAATCGCATCTTGGTAATTCTGGTACAAATACCGAGGACTCCCAACATGGTTTGAAGGAAGAATCACACGTTTCCCTACTTGCATGCCCCACATATCTCCATCAAGAGCTGCAGTTCTTAAATTGTTGTAGGTATCACAACGCAATTTGGTCTGATTGTGCAGAATATACCATAGACGTGCTTGTTCAATAGAGCACCACAAATCAACAACAAATTGTTTGAACAACCGGCCTGATATGAAATACAAAACAGATTCACGAATTCTAATGTGCAATCGAAAACAATAATATTCAAGCATTGTTACAAAACCACGCCGAATGTTTGATCTACCCGGTACTTTTTTGTATGGAATTTTCTCCGTAAAGCTTTCTTCACCATGTGTATGTAAGAGTGGGTATTGCAAAGCTATAAAATATTTGTGGAGTGAACTGACACGTTGTAAACCTTCTGACCGATGCTCGACAATAATATCTCTTGAATGATATTGCCCATCAAAATCTCCAACCACCAATCCAACAACCTCAGCTGCATTAGGGGCACTGTATTGTCTGTCATCGGTTTCCTGGTTATATCGTATTCTTATTTGAAAATTTTCAATATTTTCTAATTGAATACGATCTCTGATATAATGATATCCTTGCACTATTTTGTTGTGGCGGTCTAGTATTTTTTTCAAAGCTTCTACAATATGTCGACGTGGTTGCATTGACTGACGTTCTGATTGAAAATGTGCCATCCTGTTTTCTACTTCTTGAGATGTATCTAACATATAAAGTTGAGCAAATTTAGGGACATCATTTTCAGGAGGCAATAAAGACCCAATGCGATGGTACACTTGTCCAGACACCTTAAATATGTATGGCCCTCGACCATCGTTGACACTGTCATCGGTGTTTGCTCCAAATGAAGAGAATGCAAACATAGAATTGTATATCCGAATGCATTCGACAAAATGAGAACTATCTGGTCCATTTTTAATATTTAGTAGTCTCAATAAAGTCTCAGGAGTATGCTCAAGACTTGGAAGTGAAATTCTACCTCCACGACAACAGAGATTATATTGAGGATCATTTTTCTTAGACACTCGCAAACACCGTTCTTGGGACCAGAATATAGCTTTACAATGAAGACACTCATTGTCAGGATCTCCAAAGTCCAGTGCCTTAATTGCTTCATCTGATATATTTTTTTTAATATAGATTACCAAATATTAAGATCTATAGATTCTTTAATCAACCAAATAAATTTCTAGAATCATCCAGATTGCATGTGTTAATAATATTATTAATACTATTAGGCTGAACATAACATGAATTATGGCATTTAGTAATTTTTTTTTCCACACTCAACAAACAGGATAATTTTTATTGTTTACTAAATAATTTATTTTGGACATATAGATTAATCACAATAAATTTTTAAAATAAGACATAATTTAAATTCCAGAACTACCTAACAGAAAATGAGTCTCAATGTTTATGGTCTTAAACCTTATAAAGAAGTTTGTAAAAACAAATATATATGTATATATATATATATACACATAATATCTATTTTGAAAAAAAAATATTTCAACTCTAGTTCCAAATGTTTGATTTATGTTGATCAATAAATCCAAAAATATAAAAATAAAATTATAATTATGTACAATACCTGTGTCAATAATATTAATATTATTATGCTGGACATGAGATGAAGAGCTAGCTTGATCGGTATGAGAGAAAGAAGCATTTGTAGTAGCTCGAATGTTACTGCTATCTTCAACTAAGAATTTGAAGAAAAATTAATGAAGGTCAATATTGTTACGAAAAAGTGTATAAAATATACGGATTATAATAAGAATGATTATTTTAAAAAATTATGAAAGGAAGATTAAATTACATAGTTCATTTGATCCAGGAGCATTGTTAGAAGTTGAATCGTTGTCCATTCTTTTACGTTTTCTCTGACATGGCATATCTATATTTGCAGATAATATTAGATAAATTATTTTATTTATCAATTCCAATATCTTTCAGAGTAATTCGATAAATATCCACATAATTTGTGTACATAACAAATTGAAATGTGAAAGAGCCGATTTGAAGATATAACAAATATCAGGTGTTATTCACATTGAAATAGACAGCACAATATTTTGTAAATTGTTGTTAGATAAAAGACGAAATATACCATATCCTGCAGGCTTCTTTGATTTTTTATTTTTAGACGCTTCGAGATGCTCTCTGATTACCCTCTTAATCTCTTCAGTTGAATTTGGGCATGGACTGACATCGCCTTTGATATGTGCAATGTGCTTCTTGAACCGAGTAATGCTTCCGGATGTTTTTTTCCCGCATAGGCGACAAATAATTGTGTCCGCCTCTTTCTTGTCCCGGTACCCGTACTGCCATCCTGGATCATTAGAATTACGTGTTACAGTCAGTTTGTCTGACATGGCGGCAGACTGGGAAGTTGACATGCTATCTCTGTAACAACAAAAGGAATAAATTTGTGTATATAATTAGGTTTCGCTTGGATCAAAAAGTGGTCGATGTTTGCAGTAACAACAAAAGGAATAAATATGGTGAGATTTAGAAAACCACCTTTTAAAATTTTCCTCTTCTTTGACGTACAAAAGAAAAACAACCTGTGAAATATTTTTCTCATTTGATGCAGAATCTGAAACTGCACGCACATATATATAGGAAAAACTGGTTGGATTTCTGCCGTCATAGAAAGTCCTCATATAAACTTGCCATAAATATTGTGCACCAAAATAAATTCGCCAGAAAAAATTATAATTATAATTAATGTAAGAAGGGTAATGGCGAAATTGCCGAATTTGTTGTACATAACTTCCCAAAAGGAACTTGTCATAAATATTTTTGCCAAAAAAAATTCCTAAATGAACTTGTAATTATAATTACTATAAGAACAATAATAGCAAACTTGCCGAATTTATGATTTTAAAATTTTATGTTGTCTAGAAGCATGAATATTAGTTTTTTTATAAATGATAATCTTAGTAATCATTTTCCGGTAACAATTCTATAATTGAAAATTATGTCCGATTTTAAAAATTTGTTGTAACAAATAGGCCCAATAATTTAATCTTTAATATTAGACCAATTTTAGTGAGTTCAAAATTGACAATTTTGTCATAGAAATGATCCATATAAACTTGCCATAAATATTATGTCTTAAAAAAAATTTTGCAAAAAAATATTATGTACCAAATGTGCTTTTAACAATTCCTTTGCTATTTGGCAGTATGTAACCACCAAAATGAGATTGCATCATGAAAAATAACTCGTAGTGATTAACATAATATGGTAGAAATTTTGACACATTTATTTATTCTCAATGTTCAATTGGCACCAATCAAGTGAAAGAAGTTTAATTGGCTAAAGTAATACCAACACAAAAACACATGCTTAAATTCAGATCAAGGAATTTAAGTTCATAGAGCAAACAATATATAACACATAAAGCTTAAATAAGTCATCATCTCAACATACACAACAACAATATATCGCTTAAAAGACTAAGTAATTTGAAACTACGGCATAAACACAAAACATCTCATATCAGATTCATCGTCTTCAACTTCTAAGAAACTCAAAAACACCTCATCAGATATATCTCTTCTTTAACTTCAAAAGATCATGGAGAGTCATTTTTCGATTTACTGCATTTTTTTTAAAAAAAAAGAAAATTGTAGTTATTACATATAATCTGTGGTTAGTAATTCATGACAAAATCTTATGTTTACACTAAATCTTACATATTTTCATCTTGAACAGATTGACCACCAAGAATAAGTCTTCTTCTTGTATTTGGACGAACGATTTTCTTTTTAGGAGTTTTTATTTCCTGCTTGATTTTTTTCAGCAAAGTTTTATTTGCTCCACTATTATCCTTCAAATCATTGCTGTTGTCAACATATAGTATACAAAAGTCAGATGAAAAATCTTAATAATAAGTTCAAATAAAATATATTTAATGAAAAATCTTAAAAATTAATAGTTTTATTTCGTACCTAGAAAGCTTGTCATCTTCCGCAATTTCAGACAACTTATTTTTATTCTGAGACGTTTTATCTTCATCATCTCTTGTAATTGCAGCCAGTGCAAGTTCTTCATTTTGAACTATAAGTTCTGACTGTAAGATATTATAAACACGGTGATTCTTGTATAAAACTTGTAATTTTCCTGAGACGGTGAATTTATACTTCTTTCCTATCAATTTCTTCAACGATGGTGGTAGTTCATTACAATCCAGATTGCTTTTGTCCTTTACTTCTGATGCTTTCTCACCAATCATATATTGAGCAGTATTTCCTATAGCACTGAACTCGGCCTCTCCAGTGTCATCTTCCACTTGCCATAATATTTTATAACTACATTTTATATATAATAAATAGTTTAGGAGATTTACAATATATATACATTAATGAAGACTATAAAAATAAAATATAAAATAATAAGGATATTTACCATATGACAGGTTGCTCTCTCTTTGTTTCACATCCCACGCACCAAGATTGTCTCAACTTCCCATTACACTTGGGACAGCCTTCATAGTACCAGTCGAATGGATTGTTCACACCAACAATCTGAGCAACACATAAATATTGTCCGGTCTGACAATTACCGCCATTAGAAAACATAATATAATTAATATCTTGTATAAAAAATTAATATTAAAAGGATAATTTTACATTAATAAAAAAAGCATAAAATGAAAGTAAGTATTAGCTACTAACAGAAAAGTTGTTTAATGGTAACATTGAGAGTTCTCCCAAGGAAATTTTGATCCGATCAATGTTTTGTGCATGTGCGTTTGATGGTGAACCTTCATTAGATACAATAGCATCTGTATTTTGTATGGCAGTATCATCACAATGTACACTGTCATGAAATATTTTTTTATAGTATTAGTTATGAAAATATTTCCTGCATCAATATATAAGTTTATAATATCATATAGCTGTAATAGTAAAATCATCCTAACCTTTCTAAGTATTCCTTGATTTCTTTAATTCCACGATCCATGTAAAACCGAGTTGCAGCATATGCCTTTAATGAATATTTCCCTAAGAATTTTTAGAAGTATATTTCAACAAAGTACATTACTTAATGTCTCAGCACATTTAAAATATACATGCATATATATATGCATATTATATATATAATATAGTAATACATACCTCGGTACGGTTTCAACATAACAGAACTGCATGCAAGAATTATAGGTTGATTGTTTGATTTCGCATAGACCCCATCAATGTCTAGCTCATCAACAAAATGCGCCCATAGAGTCATTTCCACAGTTTGCCCACTATTCAATATGGAAATATGTCATATGGAATACACACACACACACACACAGAAATAAAGATAATAATAAGTTTTATTTAATTGAATGAAGGAAAAATGAGAAACCTTTCATTTGTCATGTAGATTGTTTGCATTTTCGTAGGCTTGCCATTTGCCAATTTTTCTTGGATAGTAGTAAAATGAGACACTCTTCCTATCACATCTAGTTTATTACAAATGTGTATAAGCAACAATTTTTTTTTTTAAACATTACAGATAAAGATTGAAATTTTTAAACATAACACATACCAAAAGGTTGTTTCTCATCAGTTATTTTTGTGCCAATATCTTCTAAACGCTTAAAATCAAAATAGCACACAGGTACATCATGCAAATCAGGGGCTAATGGCGTGACATAGGTTTGACCAGAGAAATAGAGAGTGAAATCATGTTTTACTGTACGGAATGCAGAGTTCTTGATGTGTTCGACAGTAAAACGACCAATTTCACATATATTTCCCTCAACGAAATCTATCTCCATGCGGCGATAAATATTGATGGGCATAACTCCTTGGATTGCATCCCCCTATTGAAATTGTCCAAAACAAAACGATTCAACACTACTATTAATTTAATGATATGATGAAAATCTTTTCTAATACTACTAAACAGTTAGTTATCAGAAAGTATTTCCAAACCAAGATAAATATAAAAATATGACATACCTCTTTGTCCAACAAAACAAAATTCATTCCCCATACGTTATTGTTCTTGGTATCAATAGCTTGCCAAATCTTGAATACCCTTGCATGAATCACACCTTGAACTCTGTTAGTAAGTTGAGAGATTGCTAGAACAATGTCCATGGCTGCCTGAATCTTTTCTTTCTAGATTAAAAAAATAAATAAAAAAGAAAGCTTTGATGAAACAAAAAAAATCAAATTATCAACTCCAGTGAATAAAACGCATAATATATATAGGAAAAAAGTACCTCTTCGAATTTTGTATTCTTTTCACGTAAAAAAACTACCTTTCAAAATTTTTTCTCGTTTGATGCAGAATCCTGAACTTAACATGCATATATATATAAAAAAACTGGTAGGGCTTCTGCCCTAAATAACTTGCTAAAAGAAGTTGACAAAAATTAGGAGTTCAAAATTATAAATTCTGCCATATAAAATTGGTATAAGCATTCTAACCAAAATAGACTTCTAAATATAAGATCCGTAAGAATGGTAATTAAAAAGGGTAATAGCAAAATTGTAAAATTTCGGATATTAATAAAATTTCTGCGTATGAAACTTTCCAAAATTTAAAATTAGTAACTTCTATTATAGGAAGTTGCCATAAATATACTTATTATATATTTTTTTCCATAAATCATTTTTTAACTTTTAATTCTCTTCAATTTTAACAATGTTTCTTATGGGATGTGATTATCTGTTTAAGAGTTTTAAGAACTTCAATCAAACAAAAAAAAATTAGAGAAAAACAGTAAAAGAACTTCAATCAAACCAAAAAAAAAAAATTGGGGAAAAACAGTAAATTACTGCTATGAACAATAAAAGATTAAACCTACTGCGATTAAATTTCAGAGAGATGTAAAAGGCAAAGAATGGAAAATAGAAAATGGAAACAAATATTCATTACTTTATGCGTTCACACCTTTTTATGCCTTGAGTGTTCAAAATGTGATATCCTAGCTGTATATTCCTTTATTATGAAATAATTTTAGAAAGAATCTCCTATGGTCGTGTAAACTGAAAGAAGATCAATCAATGTTTCTATGTTTCTATGTTTCTAGTGCTATGACATTTTATTAACAGACTCCTACTGTTTTATTTTATTATCAATCGCTATGAGGAAGCAAGAAAGATGCATTCCGACCTTTGCCTAGAATCACATTGGTGACATATTTATTCTAAAGAACAACGTTCACAGAAGCGTATTCACAGAGAATTAAGTTCAAAAGTAAAAATTGTTTCACACCTGGACCAAGGTCTCCATGATCTTCACAGAAACAGCGTTCACATGTCCACCAGCGCTGACCTGGCACAACTCACGATCAAAGTACTTCTTCAGCGAGCGGCTCTAATTCTTCGGCTCAGAGGACAAAAGAAACATTGGAATGTGCTAAACCCTAGCCCTTCCTCTCTACTCCAGTAGTCCTGTAAATTAAGAAATTAAGAAATTTAAGATTAGTTTGATGTATTAATCTAACATTTTTGAGAATTAACTGCTGATTTTTGTATCCCTAAAAGTGACTGTAGAAGGGAAGAACTTGAAATCTGAAATTAAAGCACAAAGAACTTGAAATCACACAAATCATTGGGAAAAAATGGACTGTTGAAAGAAAAACTTCATAAACCTGGAATTTTTGCGACTTGCCATGGATCTAAAATTAAAGCACAAAGAACTTGAAATCACACAAATCATTGGGAAAAAATGGACTGTTGAAAGAAAAACTTCATAAACCTGGAATTTTTGCGACTTGCCATGGATCGTGAGAAGGGATCCGTCTCAACTCGTCTGTTAGGAGGCGAAAAAGAGAGACTTAGGAGACGGTGGAGAGAGGCGAATCTGCCTCGCATCAGTCCATCTGGAGGCGATGGAGAGAGGTTTAGGAGGCCATGGAGAGATGCTTTTCTGTTGGAGGTGAGGGGAATTTGACGGAGGAGGTAGGAGATGCACAAAGAACCGTAGAGTAGGAGACAGCAAAATAAGGAGTGCCTCTTCTATACGGGATTGAAGAGTAAATCAGCAAAATAAAGAGAGAGAGAGAATCGAAAATGATAAAAATTTGTAAACTAACCACCGTTGGTCTCGTCTCTGTCTTCTCGGGGGCTCCGAAGGCTTGAACGGAGGCAATGACTATCTAGGATTTTAGGGTTTAGGGGAAATCTTCTCGTGTCCCACTCTAGAAGAGAGAGAAGGAGAAGCTTTGGCGAAGAGAAGAGAATAAGAAACGGAGATCAAAATGAACGGTTAGATTGCCGTGTCGCATACCGGAAAAAAAAACGGTTCAGGACACCCACGGGATTTAATTAATACTTTAGATTATATATTTTTTTATTTACTACTATGACAAATTGACAATCCACATATGACATAACGGTTTTTAAATTTTTTTAAGAAAATGGAAGTTAGATATTTGTAAGAGTATTCCTGTCTGGATCTTGTTGCATGTATCAAATCTGGTCCGACCAAAAGGGCCAATTAGCATTTGACTTGACGGTCATGATTAATTTATTTGGAACCTTCTATTATGTGCATCATGAAGCTGTAATCTACAAGTGGGGAGGAAACCAACCGATCTAGAATTGTGAAGGCTTTGGTCCAACTTCTATTATACAACTAACAAAACTTGGTACTTCCTGGATAGCCCACTATCTAGTGTTAGTGTCACCTACGGGTTTATTTCCTCGAAAGAAAAAAAAAATGTTAGTGTCATAGACTCATAGCGTGTATCAAAAAGAAAACTTGGTCCCACCTTCACCACACCGAGCCCTCATGGTTAAAAAATCAACAAAAATCGGTCCCACCTTGACCTTTGATATCAATCTCATTTATTTATTTATTTTTGTTGATCGAATATCAATCTCATTTATTGGTTAACTAGGCGATGACGATGGCGACTCGGCGAGCATATTTTATTTTGAGCGTTAAAGTAGTTGAAGTTCATCTTGTAAGGTTTCGTTCGGATTGTTTAGGAATAAGAAAAAATAGTTTTTTTCAACAATTATATATGCATAATTTCAATAAAATTAGCTAAATACTAATAGCTAAATGAAACTCTGTGTGCTCTTTAATTAGTACTCTTTCCGCTCTTTCTAAAGTTACACTCTTTCCAATTTTTTCTTCCTTATTCCCATACCATCCAAACGAGCCCAATTTTTATTGGCAAAAGTTGGGGTCAAATGTAAAATTTTTTGATCCGGTGTTATTGCTAAATTGTTTTGAATTCAAAATAAATTTTTAATTTTAATTTATTTGAACTATATTATTAATAGACAGAAAAATAGTCCAAACAACTTGTATTGAAAATTTATTCTAAATTCGAAACTACTTAATACTACTAATAATAATTTTATCAAATGAATTTATATATTATTAGTCATTTAAAAAAATATATATTTAATCATGAATAACTACTTCTAGTTTTATTCTCATACAATTTAAACACACTTTTTTTTTATTTGGCGATGATATAATCAACTGTTTCATATTAGGGATTCAATAAATTGCTAGCTATTACCGAAGATTGGTTAATTAGTCATTTTCTACGAATGTTGGTACTTGGTAATAAAATACTCTAGCAGAATGGTGTGGGGAATGATAGTTCGAGATAACAGATAAGGCACGGTTCTCTCGTACGATATTATTTAATCCTAGCAGCCAATCAATACAACGATTATTAGCTTAAAACAAAAATAAAAAAAATTAAAAGTTGAGATAGTTCTAAATAATTTAACTAGTTTATCTTAATTTTATGTAGTTTGAAAATAGTCAACCGATTTTTAATAATTTAACTAGTTTGTCTAAATTATTTTTACCCTTGTTTTTTCCCCCCCCAAGCCATTCAAAAATAGTCAACCGATTTTTTAATTGCACTGTATTCAATACATAATTTGAACAACATAAAAATATACTATGTAATTTATTTTCTTTGAGGTAAGTATTTTAATTTTTAGAAATCTAATCACTTGATCTGCCAAAATTTTATATTTTTCTTAGAAAAAATATATGTAATTTTTATTTTCTTTGAGATGAGTTATTTTTCTTTGTGACGTGCTAACTAAAGGTTAATATGGTAATCTGATGCTGACTAAAAGGTCAATATATATATTTGCTGTTATTATATACTCATATCCAATGTAAATAGAAAGGATATCGAATCCCTGATGCTCGTAAGATTGTAAACCACACTTTTCTCTTTTTTTTTTTTTTTTCATACCGGCCCAATACTTCTACTCAAACAGTAGTACGATAATAAGATAGGACTCCCAAAACCGACCCCTGTTTAGGCCTGGACACGGTATACCGTCAAATCGTCAATACGCGAATTCGTTTCGTTCAGTCCCGTCCATGTGGAATGTGTAACGGAATGAAATTTCATTCTGTTTCACAAACGGAATGCGTTTCGTGATCCATATGTGTGAAATACACTGTAAATATAACCGTTTCGTCAAGTTCCGTCAAAACGAAACGAATAACGAATCAATTCGGTACATATCGTTACTAAAAGAGAAAGAAAAACGAAACGGCCCGTTCTATTTCTGTTATCCACGTTACCCACCCCTACCCCTGTTTCTGGCACTTGGGATATAAAATAATGGCAGAAAAAAGGGAGAAGTAAAAGAATGTTTTTTCTTTATGGAATAAATTCCACAAGATTCAGAGACGAAGTCTATTTATTCTGAAGCTTGCTATTTAAAATTAAAACTAATAATTTGCTGCTTAACACGGCAAAAGTGAAAAGCGACCCGACCCGGCAATTGAAATATTGGGAATTGAATCAGCCGATTATAAACAAAATATTCGAAGTTTGCTATTTAACACTAAAAACAATATAACAACATAATTTGAAAAAAGTAAAACCGGAAAGTAGGTTTCCTGGAACTTTCCTTGGTGTAATGATGTAACTTCGGAACTCTATTCATTCCAGATCCAGCACAACAGAACTGAACTCCCGATTTCTAAGTTCTGTTTGGATGGTGTGGGAATAAGATAAATAAGGGAAAAAGTATTAAAAAGTGTGTAACTTTATAAAGAGTTTGAATTGTTTATAATAAATTTAGGAGTAAGAAGAAACTATTTTTTTATTACTGCATCCATCCAAACGGAGCCTAATAAAATAGGAACAAGAAAACAAAACGACATGTATCGATGGACGTATGGAGTCTCAAATTTACTTAAGGTCCCGTTTGGATCGTATGGAAATAGGAGGAATAGCTTTTTTCTAGACTTAAATTTATTATAAAACAATCCAAATTCTTCAAAAAGTTACACACTTCCCGATACTTTCTGCCTAAAAATAGGCTATTCCTCTTATTCCTAAGCAATCCAAACGGAGTCTAAATGAAAATGTTAGCGTCTATAATTCCGGCCAATTTGTTGTTTATATTTCTACGCAAACATAAATTTTTTTGTTTACGTACAGTTAATTTTATTCAAATAAACATTTATGTATTAGGCTATAGTGGTTTGCAAAACACCAAAAATAGATTATAGTTGATTTCTTACTAAATATTCTTACTAATATTTACAATTTCAGAAAACATCTTTATTGATTGACTATTTATTATTTACATTCAAAACTAAAAGTCGAAACATTGTTTTCTTAATTTGTTAATCTAATTTATTTAATCGCCACAATAAAAGACATATCATAAGATTACATATGTAGGATTCCTCACAATAGGTACCGCCGGTATAGCACAACGATGTTTGCTGTTCCGACTTCCGACTCTCGAGTCTCCAGTCTCCGGAATCCACCCCGTCTCTCTCTCCTTTGCCTACCTTATTTGCATTTAATTAAAGTTCCAGTCTCCATCCAGTCTCTCTCTCTCCTCCGCCTACGTATTTGCATTTAATTAAAGTTCCAGTCTCCATCCAGTCTCTCTCTCTCTCCTCCGCCTAGGCGCCTACCTTATTTGCATTTAATTAAAGTCTCGTCTCCTTTTGGCCCACCATTCTGCTCTCTTTCCTCGACTATATATAATACAAATACCTGCCTCTTCTCTTCTCAAATGTAACTCACCCTGATCCTCCTCTTCTTATATTATTTCCTACTCTACACTACAGAGCTTCATCACACCATTTTTCACATACACCACGCACCGCTCTACGCTTTCTGAGATGGCCTTTGACCCCAACAGCGGCGCCTTCCTACTTGCTCTCGAGGGACTCGTTCTCTCGACGGCCGGCGTGCTGCTCCAGGAGCCCCTGCTGTTATCCGTGTCCCTGAGTAAAGCTCCTGATGAATCCTCCATTCCCTTCCCTCTCTATGCCTACTTTTTCCTCCTAAATCCCCTCACATTTTACCTTAACACACTTTGGTTGCTCCTACATGTCACTACACATGCCGGTGCACCCCAAGCCCCTCTCTCTGTTTTCCTAATGAAGCATTTGCCAAGAGCAGCTCATACTGTCTCATTTCTTACCCTCTTCTTTGCCATGCCGCTCTGGATCCAAGCGGCAGTTACTGAAGAGAGCATTGGCTTTGCAATTGGGGCCATGCTGGTATGTCTTGTCTTGATTTCCCTGCTTACCTCTGTTTTTAATAAACTTTTGATCTCTTGTTGTCAGACGAGTAGAGGCTTTGTACCGGTGGCATCATTAGCCCTTTGCATCTCTGCTGGTTTTCTCAACTTCTATGATCCAATTTTATCCCTTTTCAACACAAATCGCTATGACCCCTTTCTCGACATTGCACTCCATTATCTCTTGTTGTTTATTCTTTTCTTCATATTCTTGCTCGGTATGATACTGCTAAGCATTTGCATTAGAGCACCAAATGGTAGGCAACAAGCCACAATTCAAGTCGAGCATTTGGCCATTGTTGCTCTGAGTGTGGCATTTGCTACTCTACTTATTGGTGTCTACATGAAGGTATTTGCGGCAGCCATCAACATGGCAGCCGTTGGTGGTGATTGGTGAAGCAGCCGACTAATAACAACAGTGAAGTCGATAACACTACCAGGTATATTGGTATAGAGATATATATAGAAATCGATAGTTTTGATATGATGGTGATTTTGTCATAAATAATTGGTTGAATAATTAGTGTGATGTATTGTATACAAAAGTGGAGTTTTAGATGGTAAGTCGATAATTTTGTTTGTTGGTGATTTTGGTCAAACTTGTTAAGTTATTAGTATTATTTGTTGTTTTCTGAAATAAAGGTTTCATTCTACAATTGTGGATTATAGTTATTTGTGGTCATGATGGAATCGTTATTGATGGTTGCTAAAGTATATTTTGCAATAATGCAATTAAAGAGATTTCTCTTTCGGATACTTTTAGAATCCAGGCTCGAATCGACCAGATAAGGAAAGAGGACGATGGATTGTACTTAATTTAGTCAATCCACCATGTTGAAAATTTTAATTCGAGGCGGGTGGAGTTTATAATTTATTTGGGCATTATTCCCATGACAAACAAAATCTAAAGCGGAGAGATTCAGGTGACTATGTATCTGCAGAATAGCAAATCAAAGTGGGGGCACTAATATTTGCATTTTATAATATGGCTTACAGAACTTCTGGAATCGAAATATAAATCCAAACCATGTCGCTATTGCAATTTTACTGTTTGCATAGTGTCATAATTTTAATTAATTTTGTAGCTTGAGCAAAAGCCCAGTACTCCAGACAAAAAGAGAATTAAAAAAACCAAATGAATTATAACACTGTTTCATTGAGATTAAAAAATAATGAAAAACCTGTTGACTTGAAAACTTTGGAAGCTTTCTCGGTTCACTAAAACAAACCAAAAAAAAAAAAAAAAAGCCTAGTGTCGGTCAAATGTTATCTAGTCCATGACAAGTAATCTTAGCCTAATAACTTTGATATCAGAACATCCCATATTGACCGACAAATAATCCAAAAGTACAGTCATAGGCTCATAAATTATGCTACCTATGAATTCTGATCCACAACAATATTGTGGCCCACAACCTTCAGCTTGTTGGGGAACCAGGTTCTTGATGCTAATCTCAACAAGACTGCACAACTCTTGAAACGACTCATAGTGTTGGATGTTTACTGGTATTTTACAGACGCTTCTGGAAACTGGAATAAACTCCAGTACTAACAGTAACACCTATACCTGCCGTTTAGAAAGGGAAGAGGCATTTTGGCACCTCAAAACATAGATAAAACTCACTGCTAGTAGTCAATAGGACATTGTGAGGCTTGATCACCAGCATCCCTTGTCCAGTGTCCTGAATGCTGGAATTCAGCATAACATAAATGTGCATTCTTAAAAGTGCATCAAATGATAGCTGATCTCAGGCATCACAGACAGTTGTATAGACTGCACCATCAGCTGACTCTATGTAATGCAATATGAACTTAAGAATCCACTTTTGTTCTTGTTCCAACCAAGGCTGTTGCACATAATTGTGAAGTGAAAAGCGAACAGGCTCTGACACCATCATTGATGTTCGCATTGCCCATAATCTATCTGGACCTTACACACAATGCATATCATGATATTGATATGAACTTTTAACAATTTGTTTTTGCCCATATAAGATATCTTATTAGATCGATTAAAAAAAATGAAAAATCCAATCAAAACAATTAAGCAAAGTGTGAAACCAATATTGGAAGATATTCCTGCATGATAACCGTCATAACAGAGACCAGACTACTTGATATCAAGGTGACACGACAGCAAACAGACATGATAACTGGGATACATTAATTCATCATAATTTCGGTGCTTCATTTGAAAAATAACCAGGTATCCCATTCATGTACCGTAGGTCTGTAGCTACGATTTGGGTGCTTTAATTTTGGAAACACTCGGACATGAAATCTCCAGATAAACCCTGAAATAGGTATGCATAATAGGAAAAGTAAAGCAAGGAGGTCAGAGAGTACTTCAAACTTGCAATCCAAACAGCAGGTGATCCATGATGGAAATAGAAATGATGTTAAAATTCCGAATGAGAACAGAAATTACATCTATACTGATTAATCAGATGCGAAAAAAGGAACTGTCACACAACCATCAGGACAAGCAACATAAATGACAGAAAATATAAGGGCATTTTGGGTACTCCTAAACAAACTAAGAAAGAATAAAAATGGAGATTATTTGGGTATAAATTAAATTGACCTGGAGAGGGGGCGAGGTATATAATTTATTTCTTATTTAACACATGATATTTTTACTTTTGAAAGTTCACACAGTAATCCTCCTAAAATGAAACCGAATAAAGAAAAAAGAGCTAAAAACCATCCCGGAACATGAAAAATGAGATAATCTTACAGGACAACATCACATTGCCCAACTGACACCGCCAGCAGCCGACAGGAAAAATTGTAAGCACCATTTGTTATTCTAGCCATTAACTCACTCCACTGCACTGGCAAGCTTCAACCAGTTTTGCAATTCGTCCATTACAAATGAATTGTAGCAAAATCCTAGTAGTACAGCTAAACAATCCTCAAATAAAAAACATTTAGCCTCAAATGTGAATTTAAAACTCCAGAGTCCCTGGTTGATGCATGCATATTTGGGCCTCCTTGCTACTTGGGCCACAGTCGTAACTGTTGAGAACAGACGAAATGATGACACTTCTAATTTTCGTGACTTGTTGTTTCACTACCGATCAAAAAGTCATCCACCTAATTAATTTAATTTTTAAATAATTCGTTCAAATTTTTGTGCAGATGATCAATTAATTATGACTTAACACAACATGGCTATTTTGATTTTTTTTATGACAGATTGCTGACTCATGTTGACATGTTCAATTTTGTAAGAATAACTTTCACGTTGCGCGTACTGTAAATTTCGGATGTTTGTTTTACAAAACTCAACTGACATTATACATATCTCCCTGTTAGTGTCAACAATTACGAGTGTTCGTTAAAGAAGTGCCCTCAATCAACCGAAATTATATTTTGCAAAATGAATAGACAAATAAATATGTTGCATTCTGAATTTCTGATGGTAGTGGGTTGTACACCGTACACAGAAGTAGCAAACAACTAGCCAATTTTCCAACTTTGTTGAAGTGAAGTCGGCCACAATTCTGATCTGATTATCTTTTTTTACTGATATGAAAAACTGACTGTCGCTTATATAGAAGGAGAAAAAAAAATTCTTTTGTGTAATCCTCACATCTAAAGACCCATTCCCTGGATTACTTATGTTGGTTGCTACTGGGTTATGGGTGGATAGGTACCAAGAAACAAGCACCGGATGTATAGAGGTCAAGAGTTGGATTGACATTCATCAGTTGATATTGGGGAATACTCAACAGTTTTGGATGAACACCACATTAAGGCCCTGATCAAAATGTTTTTAACGTGGGGTTTTATTTCATTTGAGTTGATTCCTCAGGATTTCGTTGGATCATTACATGAAAATTTCAATCAAATGACATCAAATTTATTCATTTTGATGAAAAAAATTTCTAATGAAATGAAATCCCACGTTAAAAATAAAAAAGAGATTTTGATCAAGGCCTAATCCTGCCTAAAATCTCAACAGTTTTTTCCATTATTTATTTATAATACAGAAGATGGGACTTTCATCTTTCTAGCTATATCATGTCAGATCAACTTGGAATCGTTAATTTATCTTCATCTTTTCTTTTCTTTTTTTTTTTCCCCTAATGGCTCATGAATATAGCTGTCAACGGCAGCTGTTATGCTGTTTGCCGTAACGTGAAACCACTCACGAAACAGTAAGTGGCAGAGTGGAATGAAGCGTTTCGATAACGGAACGGCAAACGAAACACAGAATTGTACCGTTTCGAACTGTTCCACTTCGTTTTCAGCAAAAATACATGCAATTTTTAAGTGGAACGAATAGTGGCATGGATTCTTGTTCCGTTTTCTAAACGGACCGGTAAACGGTATGAAATACAATGCCATTTTCTTAACGAAACGGCAAACGGAACGGCCTGTTCCGTGCCATTTCACCACGTTAGTCAGGTCTACTCATGAATATAAAATGAAAGCCTTTATGGCTAAAGAAATTTTATAGGTCTCTTCATTTCCCACACTAACCTTCTACTATTTGATTTTGTCATGGCTCGAAATTTTAGTGTGGTTAACTCTAATACATGATTATCAAATTGACTTGAGATAATATAACTTAATATATGACGGTATTCAAAATATTTTCTTATATATGTTTACTGCATGAGAAAATATGCATAAATTATCTGAAGTTAAATGATTCAATAAAAAAGAAATATAATAAATAAAAAATGTAGTCATTTTTTAGAATACTAATTCAACTCTTTAAAGTTTTAACAATATGCATTTTTCATCTATTGGAGTGTATTTTGAAAAGTAGGCCTAGGTAATGAGGATATTAATTAATTATACAGCTCTTGAACTATAAATTGAAAGGGCTTATTGATCTTATCAAAATTTAATACTTCAAATTATTTCTCAAACTGTTTTAATATTTAAATTAACAGAAACAACGGTTTCCACTCTTAAGAACGAAAAGGATGAATATAAAGAAAAAAAAAGAACGAGAAGGATACGCCACGACTACCCCTCACATGTAAATCTATACATAGGATTCAAGTGTGCATTTGCAATTCAATAGTATAAGGAGTAAAATATATTGTTATTCAAAAAACATCGTTTATCTGGCTAAATCATAGGCCTCAATTGTCGGTTCAACGGTCGCATCATCAAAAGGGCTTAAATTTAATTTCACGCGCTTGGAATTTGTCGTAATTTATTCTCAAGGTAGACCATTCATTGCCTAGTCCAAGAGGGACAACTATTTGCATGCAACTATAATTTTCTGTTTTTCTTCTTTCTTTGTCAACTATGTAAGTATTCTCTAGTCGTGATAAATCTGATTGTATAATGACATCAAAATTTGGAGAGTAATCAATCTATTGAATTCTAAATTAAATTGTATGAGACCGACGTACCGCAATTTTCATTTGTCTCCATCGACTATTAATAAGAAATTTCCTGCCTTTTGCCTATATGCTATATTATCCTATAAATACCATCCTTTCTACCCTGCTATTGTGCCACATTCTTAACTCCAATTATCAGACAAAAAGATAAAAAGAAAAACAAGGTGAACAGAGTGATCAGATGGAGGCAGCAGGGATGAAACGATTTGTTGTGGCGCTTCTTGTGTTGGCTATGACATTGCTTGTGACGGAGGCTGCAACCGCACCGGCCCCTGCTCCATCTCCAACTGCTACCTCCGATGCGGCCACCATCATGCCAGTTTTTGCCACCGCTGCCTCTGTTGTCATGCTTCTCTTTGGTTACATGTTTTAAGATGTGTTGAGCTTGGTTACTTCCTTGATTCATAAAATATATGCTTGTTATAATAATAAACCTTTTTTAATAGTTTAATACAAAAATTAATAAACTTTTTTTTTTATCCTATCATGATTTTATAGATGCGGTGCTCGTGTAGTATGCGACAGATAGACATTAGTGTCTTATCATATGTAATTACTTTCTGTTGTACACATTTTTTGCGTATTTACATTGTGTCACTAATATATTCATGTTTGATGTGTACGTTACAATGGTTTCCAATTACCAGTTGACCGAATTTATATGATTAGACTAAAAATCATTATCATCAATAATCAAATTACTTACGGAAATTAAATTAAAAAGAGATATTAAGCACGCCCGGTGGGACTCGAACCCACAATCGCCTGATTAGAAGTCAGACGCCTTATCCATTAGGCCACGGGCGCTTTTTTGGTTTATGCTATTGCCTCTTTTATATAATTAAGTATTTATTTATTTACTTTGAAATGTTCACTTTTGCTGGCTTTGCCTCCGTTTCGAGAAAAAAAGTTCCCTTCGGTGGTCATATCTTCTACATTAAAAGTCGACTCCTGTTTCATGCAATTTATCAGTTGGGAATCAATTTTGTGCGAAGTGGGACTTTTTTTTTCAGAATATAAAAAATACTTAAAGCATCTCTGCATCTGTGTGAAGTGCGACTTATTTCAGATTATAATTTATTCAATACATTGATTCAATATTTACATGTTTTTTTTTCTTTTTCTGTGAAAAATCCATCCCAATTTTACATAATGCACCTACTTTTTAATTACTTTTGCTGCATTATTTACATTCCTTCAATAATGCAGCAAAAGTAAAATGATATAATTATCATATCAAAACCAAAGGTTCTTTCATCATATTAAACGATATTTGTAGATTGTGTGAACGTTAGGTCATTTCGGTACGAATATCATAAAAAATTTAAATATATTGATATAAAATAGTATCCAATGAACCAAGTGCCGAATTCTTATTGTTCTTTTTATTAATTACAAGACAACTTTCCGTCCAGAGAGTATCATAATATTCCAACGCAACGGTTTTAGGCAAATATTATAATTAAAAAGTATTGAACAATAATAAACGTCTGTCTTCACCACATTGAAGAGTCCTTTCCGCAAATATTTTCTACAAATCTCGCAAATAAGAAGTTGCATTTATAATGCATTCTTCTGTCCTTTTTAAAAGAAAAAGTAAGAAAAGAAAAGAAAATCTACTTTTACAATTTAGTAATTTACACTACACAAGATGTTGACAAGTAATCACACCCCTTGTACACTTCGAGTCCTGGCTTTGTAAGCTCTTCTTCTTTCATGCAAACGCACCTTTGGCTTATTTGTCCTGTTAGGGCTATGTCTCCTGGCCGCCTCATTAACCTAGGGTAACCCTCGTCACACCACACCTAATTTCCAACAAAAAAATAAATAAAATAAAATAAACTAATAGCTTGCAATTCATAAAGACCTTTATGTGTGAATATAACATCCAAGATTTGTCATTATTTGCAAAATATCCCAAATTGCTAATTATAAGTTCTTCAAGCTTTTTCATAAAGCATATTGCTGCTGACTTAGAATTTGTGAACTGATAGGTAAATCAAACGGGCTTGATTTCAGTTTTATTTGGATTTTCTTAAAAAAAGAAGCATTTAACCTTACTGTAAAATATTTGTATTACATAACAGGCCATTTACCAATATCCTGCATCGTGATTTTAATTCTTGTTGCAACATGAAAATGTGAGACTTTAGGTTATTAGGTAGCAAAAACATGAATGTTATGCATTTGTTTGCTTCAATGATAAAATAATTAATGGATTGAAATAGCAAGATCAGACCATCGGATGTAATCAGTAGCAATTTACTGACATGCATATAATATTTGAAACATAATTTTTACATTTACTGGCATCTAATGTTTCAAAACTCTACTGATATGGGCAACTCTGTGCATTGCTTTTATTGCTCCTGTACCAATTTCAAAATAGACCCAAAATGCCAAAATCTTCACGAGCACACAGAATATAGCATCACTGCTACCTAGGCACAGATGAAAGAATAATAACAATAAAATCAACACAGGATAGTACCTTTCCTCCCTCGCTTTGGCTCCATCTAGAGTTGCAGTTTGGTATTTTAGACTCTTCATTCTTCTGCTTCTCTAATAGCTGGGCACCCCTTTTGGCCTTGGTTTCTACTCCTTTCAAATATTTTGTAGGATTTCCTTCTTGATCATAGTAACGTCCCACAAGCTTACCAACATAACTAGAAAGGATATAAAACAAACTTCAGTATTTAATTACACAGCTGAGGTTCCATTAACTTGAGGCTAAATGAGGCATAATTGCAAATCAGGGGGTTGATGAGAATAAATTTTGTTTGCATGGCAATAATTCAAAGGATAAAACCATCAAAAGCCAAAACGACAAAACAATCTGAACAAAAAATGTATAACATAAAGAAAATTACAAGAATAAAATTCTTACATATATCTCTCTGTGTAGAACTTTCTCCAATTAATGACACTATTGACCTAAACATTGATATAAAGTACACGAGTTCTGAAATAAGATGTCATGAAAGAACAGCACAAATATAATACTTATTTAAACAAAGAATATGTAAGTAAGGAAAATAAAGGAGGATAAATTGAAGAGTCACATAATATGCCAAAATTCCATAAGTTGCACCAAGGTCATTTATGGCAATTTACATAAAATTTGAGAATTAAAATAATAATGTACAGAACCAAGTGCAAAAAAAAGAAGGTAGAGGCTAACGTGTATTACCTGTTCACTTGATAGGCCTTGCAATGAATCTGTCAATCCATCACCTGCACAGGATCATGTGGCTTAGTGTGAAATACTGCCATATAAAACATGGAAGTGAAAATGAACAATAAAGAGTTTTCAAACCTGTAAAATTTCCTGAAATAAATGCCCTTGAAGCATCCCTATACAGAAAAAAAAAGAAGTATCACAAAGCAGGATGAATGAAGGATTAAATTTATTTTTGAGATTGAACTAATACAATTTTAAAAATTATGTGCAAAAAAGGAACAGACCGGCCAGAAAATTGATGGTAACCACCTCCAGGGCCATAGTGTGATTTCCCTTTCGTTACATCAAATACTGACCTGTGGGAGCAGACAAAAAAATAACAAAATCGACAATAAAAATAAATGTGACATTTAGAGTCATTGTGCATCATACACATCATGATGTCAATAACTATTAAATTTGATGTTTAATTAAACAACTTGAAAATTGTAACGGGCCACATTTAATGTATTGCTGGAGTATCAGAAAGTGTTAAAATTGCATGTTAATTTGAGGTCCAATCAATGTACAATGTCAACAATATGTCTATAAATTTTCTTCAATATTAGAACATTTCTGTTGGCTAGATTTGATAAATATCATAATGATGTTCAACTTAACTTATTGTCGATGGATCCCAACCCAATTTATAAAAATATTAAAGCAACAATGTGAAGTTTACCCAAGTATGGAGAGCAGAATAGGCAAACTTTCCTCTGTACCATTATATAAAGCCAACTCATCTGCCGTCCAAAGCCTCTATCACAAAAAGATATCTTCTAAAATAGAGGCATATTTTAAGATCTTATTTTGAAAATAGCATCTAACATTTACATTTTTGCTACTAATAACGGAAGGCGTTGTAATATGGAACTAGAGCACAATCTAATACATACAACGATGGTACACTATGTGCCAGATAATTTTACTGAGTTATTGACAGTTATTGCCCATCAATCTCTGGTAAGATTCTTCTGTCTTTTTATTTTTATTTATCCTATTTTGTTAAGCACAGTAATCACAAACTGAATCTAAAATCAGGCCAAATAAACCTGAATGATTTGATTTCAAACTATAAGAACTCAATATGAATGATGAATCAATTCTCTTGAGATACATAACGAAATAAGTATGGACAACTTCTTAAACATTTAACTTAAGCTGATTTCTAATAATGAATTGCAATTCAGTATCCACAAATAACTATGTGATAGTTGCAGATGTTATGTTCAGCTACAGCAAACAATTGAAAATAATTTTGCAAAAGGACTAATTTTGAAGATGAAAAGGGTATTGTTAATAATACTGTGATTCTGAATTTATTCAATAGAAAGGGTCAACGGTATCAGTTCTTTTATCAATTGTGTTCCAATGTTAAATATTGAAAAAACAATATACCCGGATTGTCAAACCAATAAAATAATTATCTATTACCCATGAATTAGAAATCCGCTAATTAGAAATCAGAAAAACATCATGCACTTCAGCAATCAGTTACCAGTACCAGACCTAAGAGGTACAAAAAAGATGAAAAATTGCACCTGATCCCCAAACCCACACACAAATTGACGCCCAAAAAAAAGTACACAGCCGCACCCAAAAAAAAAAGAAGAAAAATTGAAGATCAGAGAGCTACCGGCTTGGGGGAGCGGGTCAAGGAGTACTGATAGAGGAGAGCGACCATGGCGGAGAGAAACCCTAACAGTAGGAGGAGAGAGGAGATGGCTTTTAGTGATGGAGGAGCCGCCATTTCTATACACCGAGCTCTCCTTTCTTTCCTGTTATCGAGTTGGGAAGGTGGCTTCCTTTTTCCGAGCAGCTGACGACTGACTTTTGTCTGTGATCGAATGAAATCCACAACGCTCTCTCAAGCTTATCAATATTTAAAAATTAAAAAAATTTAAATAGTTATTCTTGTTCAATTCGACGAGGGCATGTGTTTTTATATAAATTTTATAAATTTTGGAGTTGATTTGATATTAGATTGAATGATCGATAAATTAACGAATTTCGTTAACTATTACTAATTAATTCTAATATATTCATAGTTTGATTACTTAATCGAATATCAAATCGACTCTAAATTAATTAATAAAACTTATATGAAAACGTATTGTCCGTAACATACAATAAGATCGAGTATTTGAATTTTTAAAAATTTAAATATTGATAAACTTAAAGGACATCACTCTGCTATTTTTTTTTTTTACGGCAGCAAGGATGCGGGTCCGTCTATGAGACTATGACTCGTGTTGTTCACTTGTTCTAGCCGAGTTACTGAATGATCTTTCAATATTATCTTATTCTTATATATATTGATCCCTCGAACTTTCTAAGAAGAATTTTGATTCCAGTTTTTATTTTATTTTATTCTTTTTTTATATATAAATCAGGCCATAAAGTATTTATTAACTGATTGAATTTCAAATTGTGCCTTCTATTTAAAAACTAGGGAAAATTGGGTGTATAGTCTTTTAATTTTCTCTAATTAGATATTTATCCCTCTAATTTTTAATATTAGATATTTTTAAGTTTTTCTTTTTGAAATTTTAGGAAATCCTTAATCTAATTAGTTCTAAACCGTTCAAAAACAACTGTTCTTAAAAAATTCGAAAAAAATATTTAAAAATTTTGAAAAGAAATATAAAATTTGGCCTGTATGAAAATTTCAAGGGAGATCGTGTTAGAGATATGTCCTAGAAGTCAATATTATTAGGCTACTTCTATAGTTTATGTTATTGATGATTTCAGATCATTTGTTCTTTGATTTATTCTTTGACAGTTCATTCAGGTTGAGGATCTGAATTATAGATCACTGTTATTCATTTAGTAGTAAATGACAACGATAAATCTAAAAGTCCATAATCTTAATAATTAACAAAGGACATTAATTATCAATAAGATTAGTATGCAAGTTAAGTGATGATTAAGTTCTATAAATCATAGGTTAAGAGTAACCAACTTAATTGCATATGTGTATGTTATAGAACATAGTACAGGACTGGACCCCACGAAATAAATATATGGATTATGTTACGTGTCATTATTTATTTCGTTATGATTTTGGTTCTAAGTTTGAGATGATTATCTTTTCCACATGAGGATAGGTTCTATAAATCATGTCTACCGCTGATTCCTGATAAGGGCTGCTATACGGACTTGATTTAAGTTCTCTTAAATTGTGCGGGAAAAAGCTAATTATCAAGAAAACCGTGTGTCCCTCATTAATTCACTTAGTGAGTGACGATATCTGTTTGGGCCCCTTGATGGAGATAGATTGTTTGCTAGCAATTGATACAATTATCTCTAGATCAAGAAACGTATAATCTGCAAGAATGACACGTTCCTATCTTGGATTATACGATGATATCGTGTGACATAAGAATCAAAATAGAGAAACATAATTATTCTCTTATGCAGCATTGTAGCAGTACACTATTTATGCGAATTGGGAATCATAACATGTTGCTAGATACCGCTTATGATTATTGGAATTAAATAGCGATTTAATTCCATGTCAAACATATCATAAATCATCAAAGGGTCACACATAATAAGGTGTTTAACCATACGTGCATTAATTATTTATTTGCAACAATAGGTTTTGCAAAATATGATAAGTTGATTAATTAATCATATACCGTTATGGACCGTTATGATTAATTAAGTCAAATAGATCATATCGAAATAATTTAATGCATTGACTAATTTCATATTAATTATTAAATAGTTAATAATTAATTATAATCAACACATTTAATTATATGAGCTAATTGGACCTTTAAATTAATTGGTTATTTATATGCCCAATTAGAAGTGCATTTAAATGGGAAGATTAATGGGCTCACTTGAGATGAGGCCTAGCCCAATAAAGGGGGTAGGTAGGTGCGGCACCATAGGGGTAAACTTGTCCAATCAAGTTTGGATGAGAGCTAGGTTATGTGGTCTATATAAATGGGTGTTTTTTGGAAGAAAACCCTAGCCTCCATTGTGCCTTTCTCTCTCCTCTCTTCTTGGCCGAACCACACCAAAGGGAAGAGAAAATTATCAGAATTTTCTCCCTTTTTCTTCCTATCTAAACCATAGCTCATGTGTTGAGCAAGCTTTCCACATAAATTAATTGGAAGAATTAACTAGAAGAGGGAAAGCTTAGGAATTAGTTTTGTTTCTCCTAATTACTAGCATAATTAGTTGAGAACGTGATTAATTCCTTAGTGGACTCGAGGCGTTCGACTTGGAGGTGTTTGGAGGGCTTGCCATCGACATCTAAGTCGTTGGAACGAGCCTCTTGGTTGCTATACCAAGAGAGGTACAATTTTCCACCTTATTCTCTATGTGTCAATTGAATTTGAGTGCTAGATTCTTTTGTTTGTTGTTTTAATCGCTTAATTAAGAGTAATTAGCACAAAAATTAAAATTAACAACTTTCCTAACAGATCGTTTTAGACGGTTTGAATCGGTCTTTTTGAATCAAATCTAGAAATTTTGAGCGCAATTCACAGACCCTATAGTGAGTCACGACTCACCATAGCAAAACTCTATATATATATTATAACTATATATATGCCACTTGCTTATATTATTTGCATATTAATTGTACATTATATATATGCTTGTCGGCCGAGGCCATTTACTACAAACCACTACTATATTTGTAGCAAACCTCATAGGCCTAGTTAACTTTGATACATGATTACCCATACACATGGAATCATTAATAGTACCTAGGAGACGTAGAACCCCCATAAGGTACATCACAACTAGCTAGTAGCGCACTTATATATTAGATACACCAATACAATACAACAAGCGCAAATCTGGTAACTGGGTACCAAGATCAGCTTGCTACTAGTGATACATCCTTCTACCGCCACAGCCCGACTCCCTCTGACAATTGAAGTACACGGCAGCAACTGGTGACCCGAGGTTGTACAGCTCGGCAAAGTCCCTGGTGTTGAAATTTTGGCGCCATCCCGGAGTATAGACGGTCTGTCGACCAAGCTGCTGAAACAGCACAAATACAAAGCGATGGATCCCGGAGTTCGGGTTCGGGCTCTCGTAGGGCCAGATCTCTTGCCCTAAATACAGGGATACAATTGTTTGCTTGTTATCTACTATTGAATTAGAAAAATTCAAGTTTCTAGCTAGTCATCGAAATTATAATTGTTGAAGCTAAAAGCGATGGTTCCTAATACCTGAATAAACATGTGTTTTACTAATATGAATTCTATACTACAAGTCTAACACTGTCGCTAATACATTATGGTCCATTTTCATGTTCGATATTATGTTGTAAGCCTTCATTTTTTTTTCATCGTTTATAATGGGTGAACTGAATTTTCCATTTTCTAAGAAATATATTCAAGTTTACATGTTTAACTTTGTACAGAGAGCTGAGGGAGAAGAGAAGCTCACCAAAAGTTGCTCCTGTAGTTCCCGGAATGTCTATGACCATCCTACACACACAAAGCAAACTTAGAACTTAACTTGACACGACTCCATTAATCTCTACTGTTTATAAAAGTATGTATACAAGGGCTAAAAAAAATCAAACGAAGGGTGTAAATAATCGTTTACTCTATGCAATTTTAACTATTGATCATTTAAATCAATGGTTGGATGTTATCAATGGATATAAATTTATAGACTCTTCACTTTTAATAGAAAGATATTTGTCATTAGATTGATTGAGCACTCATCAAAATAGAAAGAAATTTATCGCTGGATTACTTATGCACTGTGTTTGGAAAGAAAACACAACACATATGAAAAATTTTATTAAAATAATATTTTCCATTTTGAAAATAGAGCATCTATATTAAGTTTTGTCATCTATAATTTACCCACCCATTGATTGGGTACGGTTTGCTAGTACCATATTAATTGATCAAACTATATAGAACAGATAAAGCTACCAGCTATACTTATAATGATTTTCTACAAGGTGTAATTAACTTACAAAAATGGTACTATCTACTATCATATGTGTGTGTATAGAGAGAGAGATAAATATTGTATGCGAAAATTAAGCTAGAAAAATAATACATATACCTCAGTTTTTCTTAAGTGTAAACTACGCATGAAACAATTAATATCAATTTACAAATATAATTAAACCTATCATCTATGCTGCAATTATGCATGTCTACGTGTTGCACTGCCCAAACAAATATTTTGCATTTGTATATAACAAATTTAGGCCCTGATTAAAATATTTTTTACGGAGAATTTCATTTCATTTCAATTGATTTTACAGGATTTCGTTGCATTTAATTATATGAAAATTCCAATCAAATGAGACTAAAATCCATTCATTTTGATCAAGAATTGTTCGACGAAATGAAATGAAAGAAATCCCTAAGTTAAAAAAATGAGATTTTAATCAGGACCTTAATGTGATTCGATATTTTTTTTTAAAAAGAAAGAAATTAAATAATCCATAATTTTACTATCTATATCTATATATGTGCGCCCACACACAGAAAAATGTCATATTGACTCAAATAAAACAATGCCACGAATGTGAAATAATGCTCAACATGCTTGACTAAAGAATGCAATAACCCTTTTTGATATTGAACCAGCAGAGAGGTATTGTTGGTACCAATGGAGGTATTCCCGAATACTTGGGTCACTTGGGCTTGGCGCATCTGGGTCCACCATGACCTATATATCACAAGATGAAGCACAAATAATATTGAATCATATCAGATCTCCGATTAATATAAAGAGCTTAAAAGTTATACTTTAAAGAAAAAAAAAGAGAAAATATATAGATTCTTCTATGTAGATTTTTTTTCTTTGCCATATACGCATAAAAGAACTTTTTTTTTTACATATATAGAGAGAGAGATTGGCTAAAGTATACTCCAGCATACCGATCGTCTGTATGCTGGAGTCGTTTTTCAAAATCTAAAATTCATACATTCGATCCGAACCGTTCAAATTGTTCTCCATATTGAAATCTCACAGGAAACCAAAATTTATATTTTTTCAAATTTTTTTGCTATATATTATGCTATTTTTAAAAAACACTGTAAATGAGTAATTTCTAACTCTTCAATTTAAAAATAGCATAATATATAACAAAAAAATTTGAAAAAATGTAAAATTCGGTATCGGAGGATATTATTATATGGAGAACAACTTGAATGATTTGGATCGACTGTTTGAATTTTAGATTTTGAGAAACGACTCCAACATACGGATTTGCTGAAGTATACTTTAGCCAATCTATATATATATATATATATGATCCGTATGCTGAAGTATACTCTATATGTGAATATATAGAAACCACGTATGCAAGTAATAAATTTAATGCTAATTGAGGTTGATAGGGTATTTACTCTGCAAGAAAATATTAAAGAAATTAAGACCCCACGTACGTACTCGATCGGTTTGTTATTAAAAAACAAAAAAGGCTCTCGGGATGCTACAGAATAATATATCCAAACATAACTCGCACAAAGTAAAACTTATAGCATGTAACTGTTGTGCTAACTGCTAATAAGAGAGAGAGATATTTAATTAGACAAAATATATTTTGATGACAACTTTGATGTTAATTTGCTATGGTAGGGCCGAAAAATATTGCCAATCAAATTATGTACAATTAAGAAGTAATTATTCCCCTACAAGAGTATAAAAGGTCCGGAGATCATTGCCACCAACTTCAACTCTAGGCTGACGCACCACTTGTGAAGGCTTGAACTCACACCCGTTGGTCACATCTTTGGTGCCATACACAACTCGTAGTGACGTGGTTCTCACAAATGGATCCACCACATCGCCGATGACTCTCCCGATTGCAAGTGGGTCGCTCCTCTGCCTATTCATATTGCTAGACTAGCTAATTCTCCCTCTTTTTATTTGTAGGTATATATATTTTGCACCTACTTGTTATGGCATTTGAGATAAGGGTGCACCCTTATATATATCATTGTGCATGGCTTTTCAGAGGGAACAACAGCAAGTTCATAGCCAGAAAGAGAACTTGTGGAGATGATTTGCAGGGTAGTGACTTTCACAAGTCAAAAGTCATCTGATATCTTTAATTCGAATCTAAACTTCATTTTTATGCGAGGACCATTTAGGATTTTTTGACCGAGGATACCAATATTCTCATACATAAATACATGCAAACATTTTGTATTTGCATGTGTACTGCATGTTATATATATGTGTATACCTTACAGATACGATGTAAAAATGAAAAATGTACCTTTTTTTAGATTAAATTACAATGCCCGATCTTAAGTACCTATAAATTGTAAGGAATCTAATTTTATGTCTAGGTATTAAGATCTCATTTTATTTTTTAGTCTGTCGAATATTTTTAAACGAAATGACCTTCCTTTGATAAAAAAAAAAGATAGTAAACAAAATCTTAAAAAAAAAGTAGTTTTAATCATATAGAAGCATTTTGATTATATATAGAGCAACTTGGATTGGTATAGAGATTCAAAATATAGTAAATCGGTGCAATAAATAATATTGTTATTTAAAAGAACTTTGTTTTTACAATCTCAAAACAATACCATATTAGGTGTTGGAATTTGTTGGAATTTACGGAAAAGTTTCTGGATCAGCGACCCGCTGAAACGTCCTGCGATCCGCTGGGTCACGGAATTAGAAATGCGTTTGTTCGGTTCTGTAACCGACATAAGCTTTATATGTTCAGATCTAGTGTTCTGTTACTAGGTTGGCTTGTCTATTCCATCCCCAAAGGTCCACAACCCTAGAGAGAGATCTGAGAGAGAGAGGGAGTCTTCTCCTCCCTTGCTTGATGGATTTTCCAAGCATGAAAGAGAAGCACGGTATGTCGGACACTTGGAATCGTGGATGGTGGCGCTAGGCCCTAACTTGAGGTAGTAGTAGTGCATCATCGCATACGGAGAGAGACAGAGGCTGTGCGCAGCGGATGCATGGTGGCAATTAATGGCTTGCTGTATCGCCTACGAGATCGAAGTCTGGTATATATATTCGATTCTTCCTCAAATGGCAATCTAATCCCTATTAGATTTACATTATTCATGTATGTAGATTTGTTGTAGTGATCCCACCTACCCAAAACCTACATTAGTTTCATATATAATTTCTTTTTCAAAGTGTTTAATCAAGAAATTAGACGATTAATTTATGAACGACCAGAACATGCATGTATGCTTGAAGAATTTAATGATCGACTCATGCACTTCATATAATTTTTAGCATTATTTATTCAAAAATCAATTCTTCATCAATAATTAGACAGATTGTGACAGCTTAATTATTTGCATGGATGACTTACCTGATGTCATGTATTACCTGTTTCATTATACGTACGCACAGGGTGCAAACAGGATAAAATATACATGTATGCAACATAAAACAAAGAAATGTGTAATACATTCAGATTACGATTAACATATGACATAATTTTCACAGATATATATATGGTGATTTTTACCTCATAGATGGCTTCTCTTTTTGCATCTTTTATATGTCCGAGTGCGCTATATATAACTATTATTACTAACTCGATAAACACCGAGAAACTACAGTTTCAATTCAATCTAAAACACGACATGGTTCAACCATATATGAGTACATTCATACACTTCTCCTATGCATCGCCATAGCCCTCTTTTTGAAAATTATACCTTCAACCAAATCTTTGATATACAAACATGAAAACGATCGAACTGGTATACACAGAGGTATAGTGCCCATAATTTTGAAAAGGACATAATGTTCTAGTTTCTGTGTGTACATGTTGACAAAGTAAGTTGTCACAATCTAAATTTTTTATTTTTTTTTACGTTGAAATTATATCGGAGGAAAAGAAAATATTGATGTGATATCATCTTCCATTAAAACATATAATATTTGGTTCGAGATATCTGGTGTAGAAGTAGGCCAACATCTCTATTGGCTGAGATGCTCAGTTGACTCCTTAACCTTGATAGGAAGATGGCTTATTCCAAAATTCGTGCATAAGGGTAAGGAACTTTGGATGAACTAATGAAAATGGGTGTAAGCCTCGCTGCTCGTAAACACCCAGTGCTGACCACACTGAGAGACACGAAAGCGCAGGTAATGCCAGTTGGTGAAGTGGCGTTAAGCATCCCTAGCGGGTACGCAAAGAGAGGTCGTGATGATATCATCTACGTCCGTACCAGCTCCTTCTTCTCATCCTATGATTACTAGATCCAGAACTGGTAACCTCCCAGAACCTACCCTGATCATGTAGGCTTCACCTCGTCCATATCATTTGTGCCTGATATTGGAACCCACTACCTTTGCCAAAGCTCAAAAGTCTTCTCACTGGCGTGATGCCATGGCTACTGAACTACGGGCCTTTGACAAATAAGCCAGCAACCGTTGGCGTTTTTCTAGAATTTTTCGTAGAGCCCTTTTCGATACAAAATCTTTTTTGTGCAATTCGAAATGGGAAGAAATATATGATATTTATAAATATAAAAAACCGAGCTAAGTGCTTCTGACCACTCTGTACTCTATAAACCTCGTGGAACCACATAATTTTAATTTCAATTCATTTCATGTCATTATACAAATCATCTGTTATGTATGTTTTGTAAGGATTGAGTTCGAATCTGACAATGGCACACGTCGCATTTCGAGTGATGTCAGGGCAAAAGAGAGAGTGGAACGAAACATAAACGTTTTGCTTCCAGGTAAAAAGGAGTAAATCACGATTCCCCGAATACATAAGAGAAAAAATGCGCCAGTTAACGAAAAAAGGAAAGTAAAGCAATAAAAGGACTGATTGGAAGAGAAGGAAAGAAAGTCGGAGGGTGGGTGTCAGGTGGGGTAATAGAAGTTAGCGAATGTGAGTAAGAATTTCATATATAGCTAAGACACGCTTTGGCCGTAATTCCAGTGTATTTTTTTTATTTGTATGGCAGCGTTACACTTATATATCGATCGATGATGAGCCCAACAATACCACCCAATGAGTAGATCGGATCCACCGGCAGAAGAATTTTGAGCTCGTATTCTAGCCTATTGAACATTTGGAAATGCAAGACAGTTATTTAGATGATGGATGGATTGCCAGCTTAAGAAAAAAATGGCAGATGGACAAACAAGTGAGGGCAAGCTTACTGAACACCAAGGGCTGATCAGATATAAAGGAAGGTTTTTTATTGGCAATTCCAACCAATGGGGGGACCATATGCCTGTAATGGATTGTATGTCCCATAATAGGTCTCTTCGACCCTTTCGGGGTAGTCGATGGCTATTCATAGCCATTACCTGAACACCAAAGAAGAGTTCAACCCAATACTTACTTGATTTCTGTCTTAGTTGATCCTGATTCGGCATTAGAAGTATGTATATTGATTCTTCCCCAATAACCGAAGACTTTTTCCTGTAACTACTCCATATTTGATTCCATCCATAACTCCAATTTCTTCCCTATGAGTTCCAGTATTGATCAGGATTTGAGTTCTTAATCTTCCTATGTTATGGTATGAATATTCCATATTCAATTCGTTATGGATGGATGATGAGATCCCATTCATAGAGAGCCAATTTATTGAACATTTCCATTAGCGTGCATCTAGTAGGAATTGAACCTACGAATTTGCCAATTATGAGTTGGGTGCTTTAACCATTCAGCCATGGATGCTTAATATAAGAGATATTATCATAATCGAAAAGATGTATGATCATAATCATATACATTGGATCAAAAACGACTGAAGAGGAATGAGTTTTTCCTCTTTTTTTTCGATGGCTGATTTTCCTCTTTCATCAATGTACATGATTTTGTATAATTTTACTTTAAAAAACATCAGAGTGTGCACAACCATCTCCGCAAATATTTTTATCACATCAAAGAAGCTCTGATATAATATATCAATCCATTTGATCTGATCATTTTAAATTAGACGGACTAAATAAGAAATAACAACCTTCATTTTAGGAAAGGAATTAATATTGATACGGATCCCAACCTACAAGCAATACCACACCTTAAGAAAGCCAATATATCCGCCACAGAGATTCAAACTCCTAATTTCCTTCGTTTTCTGTAGGTTTGAGTCTATCTCAGAAATATTCTAAAGGTGCAAAAATAAATGGAAAGGAACTATTGGAGTGTCAGATTTAAAGAATGAAGAATATTTTGAAATTCTTTGAGCTATCGGGACAGTGACATTTGATCTAGTTTTGTTAGCTACGTTGAAAACAAGATAAGATATATATTTTTGTCCAAATGGAGATTGGCATTTTTTATGAGAATTTACGACGTCACCACTCACCAATGTAAAAAGGAATTACATAACTAAAAAAATTTCGCCAATGTGCCATAATTATTGTAGCTATAAATTCAATCTAAATTTCCATATAATAACTTGTGTCTTTCTCCATGGCTCCGTTTGGATGAGCCTTAGAAATAAGGGAATAAAAAAATAAGGAAGTAAATTTATTATAAACAATCTAAATTCTTCACAAAGTTACACACTTCACAATACTTCTTCTTTTATTTCCAATACTTCACAAAATTACACACTTCCCAATACTTCCTGGACTCTTAGCATATCTGAGTATTTCACTTGCAATTTCAATGAAATGAGTTTAGTTAAGTTTTATACCTAACTTAATGACTTTAACTATAGTCTCTAGCCACCTTGTGAAGCTGCGGTACTTGAGGAAAACTTGCTCTAACTCTTTCTTTCATTAATTCACTAATAAATCAATAAATCACTACAAACAAGGATTAGTAGAGGTTGATGTTGTTTTGCCAATCGGCAAACATGCGAGGTTTAATTGTTTAGCCAATCGACAAACATGCTATATTCTGATTATTTTTTTTCCAAAAAAAATTAATTTCAATTAACAAAAGAAAATGGAGAGTCATTAATACCACGTCAGAACATCACATTCATTCATATATATAATACATCAAATTGTGTTTTAATTTTCTAATTTATTCTAATCGGCGACTCGTTTGTTTTCATGCTCATCTTCTCATTTAAACGCATTTTCTTCCGGGCTCTGGGCAAATTATTCTGATTCGAATTTTTTGAAGACTCTGTTTTGTGGTCGGAAAGGTTGAAAGGAAAACAAATTCTTCATGCATCAAAATTTACCTAAATTTGACATTTCTTGTACTAGAGCTACATACCTTAATTAGAAAAAAGGTATGCAAACGTTATCTCTAAAGAATCCATTAATTTTTAATAGTCAAAATTCTTTGTCCATGGCAGTGATCCCCGCAATGAGCTGTGGGTATCATTGCCTTAATTTGGAGAACAACCAACTTTTATATCTGGAGATATTTTGGAGGAAGAAGCAAATTTCATATCTATCAAAAGAAATTCGGATTCTTTCACGCGTAAATATCTTTTGGAGTTTTTGTGAATAAAATTATAACGAATACTTATTTAAGAAAGTATTTTTGACGTATTCCTATCTTAGTATGCCCCCCCCCCCTCCCCCTAAATTATTGAATATAAAGAAACAAGTGTCATAAGATATGAAAAAAGAAATCTTCAAAAAAAATATATATATATATATGTATAATTCAAAAGAAAAACATATATTTCGCATCGAAAATCTAGAATTCGTTGCCCATTACAGCAGCAGAACAGTTGATGAAAATTTAAAGCAGCTTCAGTTAACTATCTAGTTCGATGAGCATATTCACATGTCAATCATGTAAAGTGGACCGTGTGGTCCGTGGATCTGAAGTGCATGACCTATGGCAATACAAAGGGTCGCATCTTTCTTCGTACTCGTGTCATGTCAACCAAAAGCACAATAACTTGCACTTAGCGACGATAGGTCGATAGCCCAACGGATATTGGAAGAACAAGGGGGAGTTTTGATAGGTTGCGAACATTTGCATTTTTTACAAGTAATATATCATTTACTAGAATTTTATTTTATTTAAAAATGAAAAATAACAAAAAAAAATAAGAATCGTATATAAGATCATTTTAAGAAAAAAAATACAATAAATTACATTTGAACACAAATAAATGTAAATATTTTGAAGACGTACGTGAATATATTAATTTGTATATATAATAAACAATGGCACGAAGTTGCATGTAAATTCCACAAATAAAAATTTAAAATATATTACTTGCAAGAGTTTTAGAAAACAAAGTACGAAAAGAAAAACATCATCTGATAATTAAGGATAAATAAATAGAAAGAAGAATTTTTTTTCTTAAATTAATGAGTACATGAATAATGAGGAATGACTTCATAAAGGTAAAAGATATAATTTACTTTATGTATTTGTTAAAATTCCATAAAGATTATTATGTTCTTCTCTTGTAAATGTACCTTTATGAACTTCTACAAAAAGTAAGAATGCTCCCATATTTTGACCAATTTAATGTGAAAAAAGGAGTTGTTTCGTCTTTAAAACTTCGATAAAATTGAGACCAAAGATCTCAATTCAAGATAGATTTATAACTTTAAAACAAAAAGAAGTGTTAATTGGCTAGGCATTACAAATTTACATATAATTATAAACATGCGATATAATAATTCAGTGATATTAAAAATTAAGGATCGTCCTTTCATTTTAAAGTTAATTATGACCACGATAACCAGCCAGAGGATTAGTGAACAAAATAACATGAACTATATTTTCATGGAGTACGGAAATGATATAAGCCATCCAGCAATATACCATCCTGTTAGAAAGTGTGCTAATTTTCATTTTTATGCTAATTACCAATTAATTAACCAAGCAAACATAGCACACACAAGATCTAGTACACAAGCTATTGAAACACACGAGAAAAAGGATTGGAAGTATACTTCTCTTGGTATCGCAACCAAGAGGCTCGTTCCAATGCGTTGGTGTCGGTGGCGTGCTCTCCAAGAACCTCCACGCCGTGCTCCTCGAGTCCACTAAGGAATTAACCACCTTCTCTAATCAATTATGCTAGTAATTGAGAGAATTGTGCCTAATTCCAAAGCTTTCCCTTTCTATTTAATTCTCCAATTAATTTAGTGGAAAAGCTTGCTCAACACATGAGCTAGGTGGTGTGTGGAAGAGAGAAAGGGAATGAAAAATTCTGAAATTTTTTTTCTTCCCTTGGTGTGAGGTGCGGCCAAAGAGAGAAGGAGAGAGAGAGGTGTGTGGAGGCTAGGGATTTGCTCCCAAAGAACACCCCTTTATATAGGTCACTCAACCTAGCTCTCATCCAAAAATACATGGACAAATTTGCCCCTTGCCCTAGCCGCACCTACCTACCCCATATATGGGTTGGGCCTCAAGTTAAGTTGAGCCCAATACTCTTCCATTTAAATGCACCTTCCATTGGACATTAAATTAACCAATTAATTTAAAGCCCAATTAGCTCAAATAATTAAATGTGTTGATTATAATTAATTATTAACTATTTAATAATTAATATGGAATTAGTCAATGCATTAAATTATTTCTATATGATCTATTTGACTTAATTAATCATAACGGTCCATAACGGCATACGATTAATTAATCAACTTATCATATTTTGCAAAACCAATTGTTGCAAATAAATAATTAATGCACGTGTGGTTAAACACCTTATTATGTGTGACCCTTTGAGGATTTATGCTATGTTGGACATGGAATTAAATCGCTATTTAATTCCAATAATCATAAGCGGTATCTAGCAACACGTTATGATTCCCAATTCACATAAATAATGTACTGCTACAATATTTCAATCCTGCATAAGAGAATAATCAGTTTCTCTATTTTGATTCTTATGTCTCACGATATCATCGTATAATCCAAGATAGGAATGTGTCATTCTTGCAGATTATACGTTTCTTGATCTAGAGATAATTGTATAAAGTTGCATGCAAACAATCTATCTCCATCAAGGGGCCCAAACAGATATCGTCACTCACTAAGTGAATTAATGAGGGACATACGGTTTTCTTGATGATTAACTTTTCCCCGCACAATTCAAGAGAACATAAATAAAGTCCGTATAGCAGCCCTTATCGGGAATCAGCGGTAGACAGTATTTATTGAACCTATCCTCATGTGGAAAAGATAAACATCTCAAACTTAGAACCAAAATCACAACGAAATAAACAATGACACATAACACAATCCATATGTTTATTTCGATGGGTCAAGTCCTGTGCTATGTTCCATAACATACACATATGCAACTAAGTTGGTAACTCTTTACCTATGATTAGTAGAACTTAATCATCACTTAACTTGCATACTAATCTTATAAGATAATTAATGTTCCTTGTTAATTATCAAGATTATGGACCGTTTAGATTTATTATTGTCATTCTAAAGAATGATCCACAGAGATCTACTATTCAGATCCTCAACCTGAATAATTTGTCAATAATAAACCTAGGAACAGATGATAAAATATCATCCCATACATAAACTAATAATTAAGTCATTAAATTATTGACTTCTAGGACATAACTCTAACAATCTCCCACTTGGCCTAGAGTCAATCAGTAGTGACTTCTAGCCAACGAAGAATTGAGAACAATGTCATATATCTACATATATACATGTCTCGGACCTCAAAATAAATAATACGCTTATAGCTAGTTACTCATACGTCCACCACGTATGGATGCATAACTGCATCTCGTATACTGCTCAAGGTAGAGGTCGTGCTAGAGTGTTCGCTGTGTTCGCGAACCTATCCAAAAAATTGTTTGACTATATATATATATACTCCTATATATATTCTTGATCACCATCATATGATATCAAGTGATATCGTTATAGATCATATTTGAATCTCCAATGTAACATCGGGCTCTTAGGAGTAAGTTATGGTTCGAGATGCTTAGAACCATAATAACTCAACTAAGAAATCGATCCGAAATAAACTTCTTTTATTGCTTCACAAGTTGCTATGTATTTTTGCTTTGGTGACGGAAACGGTTGTAATATTCCATTTAGAACACCTTCTAAATTTACAACACCACCTTTTAGCAAAATATGTAGTTCAACTGTGATTATATCAATCTTTCGAAAAACTTTTATCAGTGTAACAACTTACATGAGATTTCTTTCATCTTAAGAGATGAAACATTATATCACTCTTTCTCATAAGATACTCGAGGATATCCTTGATTATCGTCCAAATGTGTCTCTCTTATATCCATTTGACAACTGTTTGTCATATCATTTGGATATTACACATTGGGGCATATGCATAAATATGGCATACAAAATGAAACTCACAATGAAAGAATGCTTGAACTACTTCATGCACTTTCTCGAATTGAGTTGTAATAAACCGAGTTAAACACTCAAGTCATGCCATGTGACGTACAGTTAGACATCCTTTCTTGGAGTGTAACTTTCGTGTTTCTAGAACACTTCGTCAATATATGCATATTTGCTCAAACCTAACATCCATCATAATCTATCTTTATAGATTTTGTTTCCTAGGATTAGGTGATTTCGCCCAAGTTCTTATTTGAGAAAGCACTCTCCAAAGAGATCTCGACAATATTCATTTTCTTAATGTTAATGTTATTCCCAATTTAATGAATTGTTATCTTGAACAATACAAGTAATACAATTATGCTCCCACTGAATATCTTGTTTATACAAGATACTTTTGACGAAGTTCAACTCCTTGACTTCCTTGTCAAAACTTTTATTCCAATCTCCACAACACTTGCTTTAATCCATTTATGGATCCTTGAAGCATGCGTATGTTTTTAGCAATACATAAAACCTCGATTTGTGTCAAATGCACAACATCATCCTTCATTCATACGAAGAAGGCGGTTTTATGTGTTTTTCCATATATCAATATATATGAAATACAACTATTGCTAGAATGATCTTTATTGACTTTTACATAGCCACAAGCAAGAGGTTGTGCTTTGTACGTAGTCAACTAGTCATCGACTTAGACATAGCTACAAGCGAGAAGCCGCGCTTTGTACATAGTCGATTTGTTATCCATGTCGATCTTACCTTTTGAAGATCTAAAACGTTCTTGATGGATTGCTCCTTCATGAACGTCAACCAAGGTCTATACCTTGTTGTTATACATGGATTTTATTTAAAGATCATATGAATTCAAACCATATATGTGGAATCGGATCGTTCCATCGTTTTTCTTGTTTATCAACGGATTCTCATATGCTAAGTTTGAGAATGTCGTGAAGCCAATGCACCAAACGGCTTAGGCAATCAACTCTCGTTGATCTTTTGTAGGACTGGTACTTGAGGTTCATGAACTACTTCCACAATGAATTGTTGAACGAGTTCTTGACTCCTCATATATTCCATGAGTTTCTCGAATCATCATCAACTCGTGATATGGTTGAGTCCTCATTGGAAGGAGCGTACTATTAAACTTCTTTTCAAAACAACTTGTGAATGAAGTTCCGCTCAACTCCCACTAAGCACCATGTATGGAGTGACAAGTTTCCCATAAGAGTACTTCTTGTAGTGACGCATAAACTCCTTTAATGCTCACTTTACTCCCACTACTTCTTCTTGAGAATTTCAATTCATCAAGACTACATTATGATTAGCAACAACTACTTTGTTCTTATCATATTCGTGAAAGTAGTGCCTTTTAATATAAAGCATCCTACAAATATATAGTGTCTTATTTGGTTTAAGCTTACAAGTCCACAATACTTGAAATAAGCTTCTCAACACCAAATCTCGAGAAGTATTATACTTAGAGAACAAAATCTTTTAAGAAACCTTCCTCAATAGACTTTGATGGAACACCATTCAGTGTAAACAATATTGTCCTCAAACATAATTCCCTAATACGAGTCGAATAAGTCAATTTGATTTATTATCGATCGAACTATACAAAATATTGTTCGATACCTCCATTCTTGGACACATTATTCCATAATGTTCCTCATGGAGTGAGTTATGAAACTATTTTCATACTCTTTAGATAATACTTCAAATCATATGACTTAACTACTTATTTGCCACGATTAATTGTAAGACTTTTCTTTTTCCTTGAACGGTCTTTTTTAATTTCACACTTGAACTCCTTTGAACTAGTCAAAAGGTTCATACTTATACCTTATCAAATAGATATGTTAATATCTACAATGATCGTTGGTTAAGTAGTAAAGTATCAACAACCTTTCATTGCACAAGTACTTATTGGTCTTTATACATCGATATGTATAAGTCCTAATCAAGTCACTTGTCCTTAAACCTTTGTAGGTTAAAGGCGCTTTTGTCATTTAACAAACATGATTCGCATATCAATCGATTTGAAATCGAATTGAATTTCGAGCTCTACGTTACGTAGACTCTCATAATGCGATTCTCGTTTATATATGTGACTAAGCGGTTATATATAACATGAAAGTCAAATACTTTATGTCAAGTCTTACGCATCCTATTTGTCATTCATAACTTGTTTATCTATTTCAAGCAAACTCCATCAAGATGCATGAAATCATATAAACAAATTCATAATAAAAGAACTTGTCTTTTATTAAACATAGTTATCCATCATCAAATATGAAATGGAGACGCTATGAGAGGTTTTAGAATTAAGGTATGCAACCTTCAATTCCTAAACAAACTCTTAATAAAGATAACTCTACGTATTCAATGGTAATGACTTAAATGAATAAGTCATCTCCTATACGGAGTTTACTTTATATCTCTCGAACATTCTCTTATTCTTCATTGCCAACACATTTCGTTAAATGCGAGCATATGAACTAGTATCAAGTTACTAGTGTAAATTAGAGATAGTGAGATAGTTTGAACGACAAATACACTTTAGGATTAGAATATTTCTAATCGTCACAATCATGGTACTTCGGACAACCTTTCAAATGCCTCCCTATACGGCAAATGAAACATCTCATGTGACACATGGTCATAAATGAGGGTCTCGAAAATTTCAACTCATACCTTAGTGAAGTATTTCTTGAATACTTAACCAATTACCCTTTTTGCATCAACAATTGTGCGAAGAAGGTAACATTATATCCTTTATAATTCCAAAGAGATCGTATGACAATATCAACAATCCTTGATATCGGAGATTAATATCTCTAGTCATCAATTAGCTACTTAAATCTTTCGATTTGTAAGCCAATGAAAACGTTCATGTATCCTTTTATAAAAGAAGAATCTCTTGGTCAACTCATACTCTTTATACTCGATCATAAATGATGGAGTTAATATCTACTTTCTCCAAGAACACTTTCTTGAGTAAGTGGATGAGAGCGTACGAGTTAGATCTAGTCCATATGAATTCTCTAATTCAAAGGTCTAGAAATTTTAAATGAGGATATTAGTCATACGCTTTATTAAATAACTTTTCGCCAAAAGTCAATCAATCATCGCGTTGCTACGTTCGGGTAGTTTGAGGAAAGTTTTGGGAATTGACATACTCAAATTTTTCTTCACTAAGATCATGTCTTAGGAATCGGTATTACTTCTTTCAAGTAACTACCTTTTAGAAACGAGTTTGTTCATTTTTCAAAGATTGATCGCAACAAAATTAACAATTTTAACATCTATAACAAAATCAATTTACGGTCATTTAGTTTATGCAATTGTTTTATAACAAATAAAACTCCCACTATATTTATTTAATGTCCCTAATATAGTAGGTTTTCCAAGATCCCTATTTTCGTTGAGATGGTGCTAGCGTCGGCGTGACACCAAAACAACTAGATAAGGTAGGTTCTCCAACCAATCATTCCATATGATTCTTGGTTTGTGAAATATCACATGTATATCCACAAACTTTGCCCCGATGCCCAATCCGATTAGAAAACATCGTTAAGTAACCTTTCTCTATTTGCTCCTAGTAAATCCGATTTACACCCCGACACGGATGATGGAACACGATGTCCCGCGTCGGCGAGAATGCATCAATGAACGATCATACACGTTAGAAGGGGATAGAGAGAAGGAGGGCGATTTAACTTAATCATGTTTTGTTTGGGACAATCAATTAAGTGACACTTGTTTGGTGGTCATGTAAGCATACACCCATACCTAGCCTATGACAATTCATAGCAATTACAAGCAATCACATATAAGCATCTCATAGTTGTGGGTTTGTATGGCTCCCGCTTGCATTAGTTTCGCCACATCGTCCATGGAGCAAAACTAATCTAATCCTTGTCCCTCCCACTAAATTTTATAAGGATCTAAATCCTATATAAAATAAAGGTACAAAATACATGTGAAAATATCCTATTCCCATCCTAACCTTAGGGGCATGCAAGCCTCACAAGTTACATCAAAAATTAATCAACAAATTAATTAATTAATGGCACCAAAGGCCGCATTACAAACATTCACACATGCATTCATTTACAACCACAAGGCATTGAGTCTTGAGCCATACTAAACCCACTATCCACCTACAAAAACAAAGTTAGCACATACAAGAACTTTGTTTCCAATTAACGATTTTCAAGCATCTTTGCGTATCGTTTGCTATAAGTAAATTCCGTGTACAAATCCTCAATTTTAAACAACCAAACTTGTTTAAATTCATTTAGAAAGTTCTTTCAACATCCCATAACAGAAAGGAGATCAAACAAGGAGTTTTCTAATTAATTTCAACTAGTTTGAATACTTAGAAAAACAGTAATTTACCAAAAAACGTAACTAATGGAATCCAACAAAAACAACAGTTTTCGGTCTCCAAAAATTCTCAAATAAATTACTTAAGCTCCTTATCAAAGTTGTGACTACCAGTAAAAATTTCAAGAAGAGATCTTAAACCATCTGGGAGAATAAAAAAAGACAAATCTCTTACAAGTGCACGAAACACCGTTATGAGATTTTCAGCTTATCCTCTCAACCATTTGGTCTGTTAGACCACCTTCTATCCAGTTTTTATATATACAATATACATAGAAAAACTTGTTTAGACTACAGGCTATCCATTCATGAAAAGAAAACAACCAAGTTCAGTTCAATAATATTAAGTTACAGCCTAAACAATCAACAAATTCTGTACTGGAACAGACTGTCAATCGAAAGGTTTTAACCTAGTTGAGGGTCCAAAAATCCACGCAAAATTATGAAATTAATTTTCCTGGAATCCTAACTCAAAATAGAACAACTCCATTTAAACAGAATTTTTAAAGGAGTTCTCAGTTGGTACAGTTTATTAGAACAATCGATTTGCTCAACAAACTGGATCTGACAAGATCTTCCTTTTCATACTTGAAAACCCACAAAATAATCCGAGTCATGCAACAATTTATACATGCTCAGAAAGAGCTTCAAGTCCTCTTTATTTCTAGCCATAGAACACTGGTACTTATATTCAAAATATAAATCTTTCAAGCCATTCAAACAGGACAGTGCAAGCAGAAACTGGTTCTGCGCACTGTCGCCATTTTATTCACAGTAAATCTATACGAATTCAGAAAAATGTGAATCCAATGCCAAAAGAATCACAATCCACAGATCTACAACTTTCATGTAGATGGAAAGATCTTCCAGAGAACTTATCACATCCAACAACGCGAAATAACACAGAAAATACCATTTCCAGACAGCAAACAAACGCATCATCTCTACCAATCCATTAATTAGCCAATTTCTCTTAATTAAGTGTTAAAATAGCTTAAGTACGACCAAGTCTCTGATACCACTGTTAGAAAGTGTGCTAATTTTCATTTTTATGCTAATTACCAATTAATTAACCAAGCAAACATAGCACACACAAGATCTAGTACACAAGCTATTGAAACACACGAGAAAAAGGATTGGAAGTATACCTCTCTTGGTATCGCAACCAAGAGGCTCGTTCCAATGCGTTGGTGTCGGTGGCGTGCTCTCCAAGAACCTCCACGCCGTGCTCCTCGAGTCCACTAAGGAATTAACCACCTTCTCTAATCAATTATGCTAGTAATTGAGAGAATTGTGCCTAATTCCAAAGCTTTCCCTTTCTATTTAATTCTCCAATTAATTTAGTGGAAAAGCTTGCTCAATACATGAGCTAGGTGGTGTGTGGAAGAGAGAAAGGGAATGAAAAATTCTGAAATTTTTTTTCTTCCCTTGGTGTGAGGTGCGGCCAAAGAGAGAAGGAGAGAGAGAGGTGTGTGGAGGCTAGGGATTTGCTCCCAAAGAACACCCCTTTATATAGGTCACTCAACCTAGCTCTCATCCAAAAATACATGGACAAATTTGCCCCTTGCCCTAGCCGCACCTACCTACCCCATATATGGGTTGGGCCTCAAGTTAAGTTGAGCCCAATACTCTTCCATTTAAATGCACCTTCCATTGGACATTAAATTAACCAATTAATTTAAAGCCCAATTAGCTCAAATAATTAAATGTGTTGATTATAATTAATTATTAACTATTTAATAATTAATATGGAATTAGTCAATGCATTAAATTATTTCTATATGATCTATTTGACTTAATTAATCATAACGGTCCATAACGGCATACGATTAATTAATCAACTTATCATATTTTGCAAAACCAATTGTTGCAAATAAATAATTAATGCACGTGTGGTTAAACACCTTATTATGTGTGACCCTTTGAGGATTTATGCTATGTTGGACATGGAATTAAATCGCTATTTAATTCCAATAATCATAAGCGGTATCTAGCAACACGTTATGATTCCCAATTCACATAAATAATGTACTGCTACAATATTTCAATCCTGCATAAGAGAATAATCAGTTTCTCTATTTTGATTCTTATGTCTCACGATATCATCGTATAATCCAAGATAGGAATGTGTCATTCTTGCAGATTATACGTTTCTTGATCTAGAGATAATTGTATAAAGTTGCATGCAAACAATCTATCTCCATCAAGGGGCCCAAACAGATATCGTCACTCACTAAGTGAATTAATGAGGGACATGCGGTTTTCTTGATGATTAACTTTTCCCCGCACAATTCAAGAGAACATAAATAAAGTCCGTATAGCAGCCCTTATCGGGAATCAGCGGTAGACAGTATTTATTGAACCTATCCTCATGTGGAAAAGATAAACATCTCAAACTTAGAACCAAAATCACAACGAAATAAACAATGACACATAACACAATCCATATGTTTATTTCGATGGGTCAAGTCCTGTGCTATGTTCCATAACATACACATATGCAACTAAGTTGGTAACTCTTTACCTATGATTAGTAGAACTTAATCATCACTTAACTTGCATACTAATCTTATAAGATAATTAATGTTCCTTGTTAATTATCAAGATTATGGACCGTTTAGATTTATTATTGTCATTCTAAAGAATGATCCACAGAGATCTACTATTCAGATCCTCAACCTGAATAATTTGTCAATAATAAACCTAGGAACAGATGATAAAATATCATCCCATACATAAACTAATAATTAAGTCATTAAATTATTGACTTCTAGGACATAACTCTAACACATCCAACCATCCACCCTCATCCAGCGACAAAAAAAATAGACTTTTTGGATGCCCAAGCCTATTTTTTTCACGCGCTGACATCATCAGCGCGTCAGCGATCATCTGCCACATGCTGACGTCAGCATTTCATGTTCTGTTTGATGCCTTAAGGGATGAGTTAATGTTCAACAGTTTTTGAACTAAATACAATAAGGGATAAGTTAATTTGCATTAAGTGTTCAGTTTGATATATTTATAAAATGACATATTAATGATTTTATATCCTTTTTCACGCATTCAGCCGACAAATTTGGAGACACTACATCAATTTAAAGTTCATTTTGTTAGCATAAGAGATGCTTTAACATGCGTTATAAGTTCGATTTGATAGCTTCGTAATATACCCAAAAAAAAATACAGCAACTAGTACTAAAATAAAACATTAATATGATCCATATAAAGGGAACAATAATATGATCCTAAAATAATATGATCGGTTTTAACAATCCAAAGCAATATAAATTTTTACACATCCAGAAGAAAACATAACAAATGTTTAGTTTGCTACAAATCTGAATGTTGGTGGCGAACAAATACATGCATAACGCCACACCAACTCGATCGAACTGCAGCCCAAACCTGCGTAATATGAATACAAATACATATGTAAAGTGTTAACAACATGATCCCTTAATTTGACAAATAGATCACAATTTAATACTAAATAATCATTTCACGCAACTTTATGCATAAAACAGTTTCTAACAATGGAACATAAGAGGATCTCTTATGTCATTTAACGTAACATTTGCACTGTCTAAAACATCATTTGTGCAAAATTTGAAGTAAACATTTGCACAAGTAATCTCTAGATGCATGTAATGTAACAAATGAAGCAACTAACTGAACACTTGCATAAATACACATGAATTAGAGTGTGACAGTAATACTAAACCTGTCCAATTAATATAATCTCATCCATGGATGCATTTAACATAACATATAAAAAAATTAACTGAACACTTGTAAAAATACACATGAATAACAGTGTGTCTATAATGATAATAATCTAATCCCTTGATGCATGTAATATAACATGTAAATTAACTAATTGAACAAACGAATAAACTCAATCATTAATTAAAGCCATGAATGATGAATTTTAACAATTCGCCTAAATCATTAATCTTGGTCCAACTTTTATAAATAGTAGCTTCCAAAAAGGAGTTTTCCACTTGATGAATGTTAAAGTAGATGTATAAATTGGAACAAGGAAATTAAGTTTTTTGCAAACGGCTGGATAATTCAACAATTCGAGTAATCATAACTTCCACTAGCATTGAAAGCCCAATTCCTTCAATGCATATACTAGATTACTAACACCTTTAATCAAACGACAAATAAAAAGGATAAAACTTGCTCCAACAACAAAAGAAAATTCTCAAAAAGCAATAACGATTTCTCACCCTCGTATCGACACTGGAGAGGCATGATTTTGAGAACACGAAAAACGGTGACATCATCATCTACGACAAGCGCACGCAGCCCTGCAGGAACTGCCCCTCGTCCACGTCAGCCCTATCCATGCATTATCATGCTAGAACAAATCAGCACAGGAATTCCACCAGCCACCGCAGCGAATCAAATCACGCCTCGCGACTCCAATCCGGGCAGGCGAGGGAGCGGACATAAGGGATGATACAAAGTCCAGATCCGTAGAGAATCCGTGGTAGATCTATTTTGGTTTGGATGTATCTGTCTCAGGAGAGAGAAAAGGGATTCAGACTTCTTTCAAGGTCTCAAAATTAGGTTAGAGAAGAGGAGAGAGAAGATAGAAGAGAGAGGAAAGAGAGATGGATGGTATGTTGGATGGTTTGGACCCATATTTATTTTAGTCACGTGACTATCACGTGTGATCTCTATGTTGGATGGTATGGATGGTAATAGATTGGATGGTAGATACCAATTACCGTTTAGTTTATGTAATACGGACTGAATGACGAGCCCATTGGGCTAGAATACACCCATAGATTGGATCGAATTTCTAATTAGAAATGATAACTGCCAATCTGCCATATCCAATTTTGTTATGGCTTAACAAAGTGAAAGCCTAAAATAGACATGATTAGATGAACATATAGATGGTTAAAATGAACACATATAAAAAACTAAAAAAATTTTGACGCCCAATGTTCAAATTTTTATATGTATCCTTCAATTTATTTTTATTGAATTTATTTATTTGTATATATTCATCTTATCTACTTTATGTGTTTATTTGCTCAAGTGATTGCAAAAATGTAGATGATTTTAATCAATTATCATTTCTAATTGACCGGTAATTTACTTTCCTCATCAGACACTACAAAAAAGATGGTCTTTACATAGACCTCATAGCTAGACTTTTTTTATTTATGTTGATTATTGTTCTATTGCTAGATTTATTTGATGCATTAAATCTAGTAATTTTTTTAGCAAGACTCAATTTTCTATCAATAGCTCCTTAAAAATCTAGCAAGTTATTTTTGATAGACTTTTCGAATCTTGTAATATCTAATGTAGCAACAATAAATTGCTAGACTTTTTTAAATTGCTACACTAGATATTACAAGATTAGAAAAATCTAGCAAAAATAAATTGCTACATTTTTAAGGAGATATTAATAGACAATTGTGTCTTGCTAAAAAAATTCTAGATTTAGTACATCAATTGAATCTAGCAATAAAAAAAATAAATCTAGCAATAGATCAATGTCCAACATAAATAAAAAAGTCTAGCAATAAAAATCTATGTAAAAACCATCTTTCTTATAGTGAGATAGCACAGGAATATTTTAGTAATCTTGAATGGTATTCGATGATGCGTTTCTAGATTATAAATGGCATGTCAGTACTAATACGAATATTTTAATCTATAGCATTTTCAATCTTTTCTTGTTATGGACATGTAGTGCCACTGGATTGGAGAGCAATGCCTCAGAGAGTACATTACAGTAGTGATCCGTCTTTTACCCACAGCAAACACGGGGGCACCAACTGAGCAGAGGTCACAAGTAGGGAGGGATGTGTCAGATGGACATATGGAGAGTGCATCTGATGAGGACTTACTTGACTAGTGCTTAAGGAGGAGATCTTTTGTTCTTTTGTTCTTTGTTTTTTTCAGAACTTTAAGCTACGAACTTTTGGGGAGTTCCTAAAAAATGTAGCAGGTCTTTTTCTGTTTTTTCTTTCTGTTGGATGATTATGGGTATTTTGTAGAGTCACTGGTATGACTCGAAACTCTTTTTTAGTAGTAATATAGTTTGGCTCCCCTGCTTGGGGTGCTTAGCATAAAAAAAAAATTAATACTAAAACTTTTAGTATCGCCAACAAATTACGCTTTAAATTTATATTTAAAAAATTTTAATCCAGCCGTTGAATTAAAATTGTTGATCTAATCATTACGTTTATGAGAAACGTGTTCATGTGAAATTTAATCATGTTGCGTTAGTCAACGTAACAGTAATTTGTTTTAGTTGAAAGATAATCATTTTGCTAGATCAGCATCTTCGATATCCTAGAATATTGTAGAGAGGTGCGATGACAGATGGAATAAAATTTATTGGATTGAAAATGATACAATAGTAGTGGATCGTGTTTGGAATACAGAACGAAATAGAATAGAATAATAACGGAACAGAAAAGACAGAACAAAAAAAAATAATATTTAAACTATTTTACTTTTTACAAATGTCCCTATCTATTTCATGAGTTAATATCTAAATTTTATTTGATTCTGCAAATAGACTATTGCATAAGAAATGATAGATAGCAAATAAGATGATCGAATTTAAAATTAGATATATTCCGGCTTGCAAGGTGCCATTATAATAAAATAAAATCCCTTTTCTCAAAATAGTATAGTTCGTTATTTTACATATTAAACAAACTCACGCGTCAGTTGAATTTTGACTTAGTAATAACAAAAAAAAAAAATTCAACCAAAAAAAAAAATAGAGTAGTGGATCTCACAATCCTATCATTCAATTTTTCTTACATGGAAAATTGGCAATGGCATGTTGCTGTCGCCGTGCAGTTTGGTCAAGCTCATATAAATATCTCGTAACACACATAAGATAGAATTGTATTAGCTAACGTGTAACAAGTCACTTAGGGGGCGTTTGTTTGTGTAGTAAGGAGTTGCATAACTTAAGGATGCCTAAGTGTTTATGTAGTGTTATGTAATAGATGTTTGGTTGTGTAGTAAGGATGACTAACTTAATGCATGCATATATTAATGTCAAAAGACTAAAATGCCCTTAAATTTGAATTAGTATTATGTATTATATGTTGTGACCTAATTATTGTTAATTATTAATTATTATAAAAATTAATTATTAATGATGATAATAAATCATTTTTACTATTATGAACTATTAATAATTACTTTTAATTAAATATTATTATTTATTTTATAATAAAAATTATTATTGATTAATTATCTTCAATTAATTATTATTCTTAAATCATTATTATTAATAATTTTACTTGTTAAATATTATTAATTATAATAATTAATCTTTGTTATTAATTATGATTTTTTTTAATAATTATTGTTACTTATTAAGTATTATTATTTATTAATTAATATTAATTAATTTTTAATTTTAATTATTATAAAAATTAATTATTAATGATAATAAGAAATCATTTTATTATTATGAAATATTATTAACTATTTTTAATTAAATATTATAAATATTATTAATTATTTAATAATAAATCAATATTGTTTATTAATTATTATTATTACTTGTTATATATTATTATTTATTAATTATAATAATTAATATTTATTACTAATTATGATTTTTTAATAGTTATTGTTACTTATTAAATATTATTATTTATTAATTATTATAGATTATTAAATATTATTATTAATTATTTCTAAAGGGTATAGTTGGAAAAAAATTAAAGGGGACCGGAGCATAACTTATGCAACCTTTTTATGTTGCATAACTTATGTACTCTTAAGGCATCTTATGTAAGAGGTGTTTGGTGACTTAATGATACATAACTTAAGTTATGCACCCTTTAAGTCACAAACAAACGCCCCCTTAGTACCAATGTATCATGTATGTGGGGCCCAGCTGTCGGTAAGTAACAGCAAATGCCGGAGCAAAACTTGAAAGACAGTCAAACTCTCGCGCTTTTCTCGCAATCCGACTCTGCTGTTGCGCGACACAGCGTGTAGCGCACTACGAGCCGTCTGATCTTGATCGGATGGTTCACTTTTTACGAGCCTATCAATCTAGGTTACATGCACGGGGCTCCCTTGTCCATTGGATCTTAATCAGACGGTTAGAATACCGCGCGACACGAGGTGTCGCGCAGCAGCAGATCTCATTTCCTTTTCTCGCGGTCTTCGCATCGCGTTTTCTCTCACCATAAAATTATAAAAAACTAAAAGCGGAGACGGAGAAGGAGAGAAATCTAAGAGGAAATGAAGAACCTGGTGGAAGTCGAACCGGCCATCCCCGGAAACGGAGAGAAGCCCTCGGTGGGGCCCACTTACAGAAACGTCTTTGCCAAGGATGGATTCCCCGCTGAGCCTCACGGCGTTAACAGCTGCTGGGACTTTTTCCGGTAATGTCCCTTTCTTTTTTCCTACTTTTATTTACCGTCTAGTTTTGCATTGCAGAATCTTTAATATGTTGTTTCAGATCAATTCTCATTTCTACTTTTTATGAATGTCCCAACTCTCAACTTTACTTTTAATTTTTTTTTATTTCCCTTTAAGTCCTTTGTGGCTTACTTGTACATTTAGAACAGTTGTTACGATTACTTGTAAAATGATCAACATCATCTTTTTCTTTTCTTTCTCTTATTTTGTGTTCTATGGGCTTCTTTACTATGAGTTGGTATTTCTTTCTTCCGCTTTCAGTATACATTATTTTGAGATACTTTATTTCTTATGCAGCTTGGCTGTTGAGAAATATCCAAACAATAAGATGCTGGGTCGCCGCCCGATAATAGATGGAAAGGTTATGATTTTTTTCTTTTTAACTTAATTGTAACTAAAAACTTAAATATATAAATCTTATATTTTTTTTATCCAAATGTTTCTATAGGCTGGGGATTATACATGGTTGACTTACAAAGAAGCTTATGACACTGCAATAAAAATTGGGACCTCTATTAGGAGCAAGGGAATTGGAAAGGTAATTTCTGTTTTGCAACGTAGAGATGTGTTGTGTTGAACTTTGGTGTTTTGCTTTCCTGTCGCAATTTGTCCTCTTGTGAACTTTTGGTAGATTTGAATGATTCCTACAAACTACAAAAATCAAAGATTACAGCGTTGCATAATATTCTAATTGCCATACCACTTGGTCCAAGCTTGTATGATCTTATCTGACAATAGCATGTTGGGTAAGATTAGTCATTGATGATAAGGTGATCTTGGCCATTATTGGTTGACTTCTGACTTTTAAAGCTTATATTGACTGGTTGTGCGGTAAGCAATGACATATAAGTGTAACCGCAAGATATTTTTTACTTGTGAATATTAAATAATGAACACACCAGAGATTGCAATTTGTTAAAATTTATTGGATTTAGTGATGCATTTGTTTTTGTACAAAAGTCCTTGGTTCGTTACTATATTATATTCTTCCTAATAACGAAAAAAGAAAAGAAAATCAGGCAAAAGGATTTGCTATCCCTGGTAATTTATTATATCCTTGCTACTCAGACATTTAATGGGGATCTGATGCCAATGCCTGTTGATAGTCCTGGGTACCAGCACCACCAACCTTTTATGTAAAATTGGTTAACTAATTCTTAAACCTTTGCTGCATTGTAATTAATGTATGTTGTATACAACTTCAAAATCAAATTAGTGTGAATAAATTCATGTGTATTTTTAGTCATCATCTGTTCTTTCATTATAATGTATTCAGAAAATTTACAAAATAAGATTTCACAATGTAATTTTTTGTATGTGTTAATTTTTCTCTGCTGCCCAAACCTGTAAAAGTTTCATTATAATGGATTAATTACAAAAATTCCACGGAAAACAATTTTCTAAAGTCTAATTATCTGAATCTGCCATTTGACACGCAACTTAAAACTATATCATATTATCTGCTGTTTTGTGCCAAGAGGAAGAGCTGGCAGCAGATCAATTTTGTTTTCAGTAATCACCATTGCAGTTGATTAATTTGGGTTTTTCTCTATATTTTTGCATAAAAATTGCAGGGTGAAAAGTGTGGTATTTATGGTGCGAATTCTCCTGAATGGATCATGACTATGGAGGTTTTTTTAGTTTTTTTTTTCTATCTCCATTTTTTTTATATTCTTGTTTATTCACCCACCTTTCTCACTTTTTCTTGAAAAAGCTACTATAAAGAATTACAAAATTAGATATCTGTTGAGAAAGGCATTATCAAGGATAGCAAAGTTAGATACTTTTGGTGCTGGTATTTGTACCAGCTAGTTGACATTGGCCAGAAATTGTATAACAAGTTACATAGGTTCTTGTGTAAAGCATACCCTAAAAAAACATCAATAATACATACCAATATCTGACCTGACTCTATACAAAATGGGGACGCACTTCTTAAATTATATTTGTTTGTATACAGGCTTGCAATGCTCATGGAATATATTGTGTTCCCTTGTATGACAGCCTTGGTATGTAAATCCTAGCTTTCAGCTCTTCATTTCTCTTTTATATAATGTTGAAGTTTATAATGAACAAAATTCTAATAACATAAGAAAATATATATTTTTGTCAATGACCTATGCCTAACATATCCATAGCAATTTCATGATCTCATAAGCTTCATGCTCAACTAGAAACCAATCTTACTTTCTTAGAATAAAAGCATTATTTTGTTGAAACAAGAAAGCACCTACTTTAGTACTTTGGGTAGATAGATGCAATTTTTGTAAAAGTCTTGATATATAGAAGGATGTGAGGCGAAAAGAAGGCAAGCCTTACGAAACAGAGTTAAACAAATTTGAGCTCCCTGATTAAGTTCAAGAGAAAAAAAAAAAAAACAGATTTAGCAGATGAGTTAACTAGAAATGAATTTCACACTGAAAAAATGATTAAAATTATCATTTCAACTGTGATAATCTGAAATTGCAAAGAGGCTAGAAATTAGTGATGAATTACATGTATAGTTTGGATTCATGCCGATACCATTCTTCATATGTATTATATGCATAGTTTGGCTTCATGCACACACCATTGTCCAAGAGTATGATTTCATAAAAGAAAAGGAAGCAAACAGCCCCTGAATTAGAATGGAAATAAGTAAACCATTAGTCTAAAACAATTTCAGACTACCGTAAATGATAGTTGTTTGCAATTATTATTAGTTAGCAGTTATGATTGTTAAATACAGAGAAGCTGTTGTGTGTTTTTAATTAATAGTTATTGTTGCTAAATTTGAAGATGCACTTTTGAGACTTTGTAAACTAGACAAATAGATTTTAATAGGAGTGCCGATATCAAGATTAAGCAGCCACTTTATTCCATTTAAACATTAAACTGTTAAAATTAATCCTGTCACTAAAGGTTGTTATCCATTTTTTTAAAAGCTTAAAAGAATCACATACTTGATGGGATGTATTTGCACGAACCATTATAACCATACTTTTCAAGTGAAGGATTCATTTTTCTTTTCTTTTTTACCCTTGTTTGCAGGGGCAAATGCAATAGAGTTTATTATAAACCACGCAGAGCTTCAAATTGTATTTGCTGAAGAGAAGAAGGTTTTTCAGGTATTGATTGTCTTTCTTCTTATCAGGCTAGGAAAAAAAAAGTTATTTATATTTTCCTGCTCTTTCTTCTTCGAGCTATCATCTAACCCTTTTCAATTTTCACTAGGTGATTAAAACCATTCCTCAAACATCTGAGTATTTGAAAAGTATGTCTTACACTACAAAACATCTGAGAATTGTTGTTCCTTTTAATATCACGGGTTGATTAATTTGTAAACATTTTCAGCTATTGTGAGTTTTGGCAAGGTGACTGAAGATCAGAGAGAAGAAGTCAAGAAGCATGGCTTGTCAATTTATTCTTGGGATGAGTTCCTGATTTTGGTAAGTCCTTTATATATTTCTATATTATTTTACTTTACTGAATTTGTATATCATATTAAATTAATGTCATTCAGATGATCCTTCCATGCAACAACATGCAGTATTTATGAATTGGAGATAAAGACTAGCTCCAGATTGATATATTTATTATTATATTCCTTTTTACTTCTATAGGGAGATGGCCACAATTATGAATTCCCAAAAGTACAGAAATCAGATTTATGTACTATAATGTACACGAGTGGTACAACTGGCGACCCAAAGGGTGTGATGTTATCTAATGAGAGCCTCATCTGCATGATTTCTGGCATGGACAGTGTTCTTCAAACAGTAAACCAAGAGGTAAGTTTTTTTATTGCTCAAGTCAATTTTTAACTTTGTAACCCAAAGAGCACATGCGTTGCAGTTTTGGAGGACTAGAAACAATAAAAATGATTCCTCTGAGGATTTAATTGATGGGCAGTTTGGAGTATGTGAGATAACAATAGGTGAAATACAAAATATGAAGAGGAACCCCAAATCACTTCTTTGGAAGCGATGAAATCTAGATGCATTAATTAGGTCCTCAAAACTAATTATGAAGTTAGTTGATGTTAATTTTTATAAATTTTCTCAATGCAAAAGAGGAGAAATTGGAGGTTGTAAATGAGGATACGCAATAGTAACATTAAGTAGATTTCCTAGCTACCTCAATTATACCACTCCAAATGGGCCCAAGAGTGCACCTTTCCTTGACAGAAGTTAATAGTGGGTATGACTTGGCATTTACCAAATGGAATTAAATAATAGAGCGTTCGTACTTATTAAAAAGGACCGTGAACATTTGAGATACTTCAGATCAGGACTTATTTACTGCTCTAGGTTTTCTCTGGGCAAATAGTCCTTTGGATAAAACTGTCCCTTCTTCATATCTAGCAATAATAAAGTGTTTCTCTGATTTTTCAATTTGTGTTCACAATATTAATACTAAGTTAAATAATGGTCTCTTCCAACAGTTGACAGATAAGGATGTTTATCTTTCCTATCTCCCTCTTGCACATGCATTTGACCGCATTTTTGAGGAGTGGTTCATTTCTCGTGGTGCCGCCATTGGATTTTGGCGTGGGGTAAAAGAACAAACTTGTCTTCTTCCAATTATTTTGTTATTTTAGTACTTTAATGGATCACGCATTTCAATATAGACTTGATTAGCTTCATATGCCTGGTCTTCAGAGACCAGGCATATGTGATATTTATCTTATCCCTATAAACAGTCATTTTGTTCTTGTATAATGCTCTGTAGGATGTTAAATTATTAGTTGAAGATCTTGGAGTTTTGAAGCCAACAATCTTTTGTGCCGTGCCCCGTGTGTTGGACCGAATTTACTCAGGTATGTGCATTAAACATACTTAAATTTATTTACTCACAAGTGGTTGGTTTCTGCAATCAAGTCCATGACATTCTAAATTTCTCTTCTCTGTACACAGGTCTCACAGCCAAAATATCTACCGGTGGTCTGTTGAAGAAAACATTGTTCAATTTTTCTTTAAATCAGTACGTCTTATTTTGTATGCTCTGTTGTTTTTTTATTAAGATCTGAATTAGTGTTTACTGTTATATTTTTTATATTTGGTGCCTTTCAGCAAATTGGGGTCCATGAGGAAGGGTGTTGGCCAAGAAAAGGCTGCTCCATTTTTTGATAAATTGGTTTTCAGTAAGGTAATTTTGTTGTCTTTGCCATGAGAAAATATTTCTTTATTGTTTAGTCCCATAAATGCTAATTAATCACCATTGCACATAGTATACCTGCACCTACACAATGATTTCTCAGATAATAGGTACTTGTCAAGCCTGGCACTACCAGGCCAGGACCATTTGCTTTTGTCCATTTTATGTGATGTATTCTTAGTATTTTTTTTTATGTTTTCTTTTTTTCTTTTTTTTGTTTTTGCTTTTGAAATTTTGAAATATAGGTTAAAGAAGGTTTAGGTGGCAAGGTGCGTTTTATTGTGTCAGGAGCTGCTCCATTGGCTAAACATGTAGAAGAATTCCTTCGAGTTGTGTCATGTTCTTTTGTGGTACAAGGCTATGGTAATTAATTCTACTTCTCTGACATTCTTATCTGTCAACAATCAAGGAATTGCATGCCTGTGGCTCAGCTGGTAATGGTGCAGTAACAATACTGTTGTGTCCGAAGAGTGGAATGTTCTAACTAAAAGTTATCCCAAAAAACATCATTATGATAACTGTGCCTATAGATGCTATGATTAGCCTGAAAGATTACCAAATGCAGTGACAAAGACAATGACTTTTGCCAAATTCATGAGCAATTTGTTGGGTTTTCTCTAAATTGGCTTATTTGATTTGTCAAGGTCACAAATCACCAGAAAATTTGTGAAAGAATTCAATAAAATTTACTCCTTAAGTGAGGCTTGGAAGCCAAATTAACAAGAATTGGAAAGTAGAAATATTACCTTCTAAAAGTTGGTGAAGTACCTGATTGCAACAGTATTCTAGGAAGATCTGCACCACAACTAATGCAAGTAATTAGTTGGGAGATCTTGATGGAGAACATGGTCAACCCAATCAGAATCCGTCCTTGAGTCAAGAAATCTCAAACAGTTGACTTAGGTGTTGGTCCAAACCAGCTCGGGTCAGGTCAACTCTGTTGTGCCTCCCATCATGGCCGTTCATGACAACACGTGTTGCTACACCTGACTGTTATGAATCTATCTTTTTTAAAAAAAAATTAAATTCCTTCCAGGTCTGACAGAAACTTGTGCTGGCTCCTTCATTTCTCTGCCTAATGAGATGGGGATGCTTGGGACAGTGGGCCCACCTGTGCAGAACATTGAAGTCAGACTAGAGTCTGTGCCAGAGATGGAGTACGATGCCCTAGGTGACACTCCACGTGGTGAGATATGCATAAGAGGAAGAACTCTATTTTCAGGGTATTACAAGAGAGATGACCTTGTGAAGGAGGTCATGATTGATGGTTGGTTTCACACAGGTATGTTATTCTTATTCTCCGAGTCATTGTCTTTTCTCTCTCTTGCTTGGCTGGACAAAGTGTCTTGTTTTTTTTTAAAAAAAAATAAATTAAATGTAGCCATACTTTCTAATTGTACAATTTTTCCCCAAACTTGCCTTTGTTGTTTAACTTTTGTATTCAGCTGGTTCCCCACCTTTTGTTTCCAGAACAATTTTTTTTAGGTCTGTTTAAGTTATTTGGATTACCTTTTGCCTATAGATTTTCTCTTGTCAAAATTGGTAGTAATCAGGTCTAGGCTTCTAGCAATCAATTTACTGCAAGTCATGGTGAATATTATGCGATTTGAGAGAGAAACATTTTTTCAAAGATCATTTTCCTTCTTTATTTGGTGGAATGGACAATTTTTTAGTTCTATGTTACTAGTTATACAAAAGGACCCTCTGAATTTAAATTGAGATTCCTCACAGGGGATATTGGAGAGTGGCAACCAGATGGAAGCTTGAAGGTCATTGATAGAAAGAAAAACATATTCAAGCTTTCTCAGGGAGAGTACGTGGCAGTTGAAAACCTGGAAAACGTTTATGGGCTTGTTCCTGACCTAGACATGGTAACATCTTTTGCCTATTTTTTTTTCCCGAACTTGTCACATTCAACTTCTAGAAAACTGTATATTAGAGTTTGGATTATTTCAACCCCAGTGTGGTGCTGCCACATCAGCTGCACAACATTGACACTTCCGCCTTTTCACCAATTAATGGTTCTATCTGTTGGTTACTTGAGCTGACATTTTATACTTTTCTTTTTCTCTTAACTAAAAAGGCTCCAAATAGACAGATGAAACCCGAAAAAATAAATAGCAAATAAGATGGGGGAAAAAAATGGAATAAGGCAGTGTATCTGTAATGAACCTTGTGACTATGGTACAAATGACAATTTTTTTATGGCACTAGCTGTAAAACATGTTAAGTTGCCACTTCACTGTGTCTACCTTTTTGAATTCCTTAAATGTATCTTATATTATGTCATTTATATTTCACAGATATGGGTGTACGGAAATAGCTTTGAATCATGCCTGGTAGCAGTAGTGAATCCAAATGAACAGGCTCTGAAACGGTGGGCTGGAAATAATGGGATTGATGGCGAGGATTTTGCAGCACTTTGTGCAAACCCTAAAGCTAAAGAGTATATCTTAGGAGAACTCACAAAGCTTGCTAAAGAAAAGAAGGTTATTTCAGTACTTTTAATATTCCTTTCTTCTGCAAGTGTTAATTGTAGATGAGAGAACATAACCAGACAGACAGACCAAAATAGAGAGGCATATCAAGTTGTCATGTTTCTTTTTGTTTATAAGTAGTAGTATGTTTAACCACAGAAAGATTTGGAACATCTATACCCTCTTTCCCTTTTTAGTTTTACTCAAGGCTGCCTTTTCTTCACTTCCTTTTGCATAAATAATGGGAGAGAAAGAGGGTAGTATGGGGTATATTTTAAACTTGGTGAGGTTCAGCTGGATTTCCTGTTTTTTAGAAGGGTATAAATGATATGTTATTTTGTGAGAATACAGTGATCCCCTTTGGAGGCACACATGAAGTCTTTCACCTCTATTTCACATTCTCTTACTCTACAAACTCATTTGTTTTTCTTTATTATACTTATATTGCAGTTGAAAGGATATGAATTTATAAAGGCAGTGCACCTGGAGCCAGTACCATTTGACATAGAAAGGGACTTGCTCACCCCTACATACAAGAAGAAGCGCCCCCAAATGCTCAAATACTACCAGGTGATGGAGTTAAACATCCCTGGATTTTCCAAATTTTCAGTATGTTTTGCTTCCTCTAACATGTCATTCTTTTCCATATTTGCAGACTGTTATTGATGACCTCTACAAGAGCACAAAATAGGAAATTTCTTTTGTGGTGCACCTTTGTATATCAGAAAACATAGACGTATATTACATTCCCTTGATGATATGATTATGAGATTGTAAATACTTTAGATTACTTTTAATTTTTTAATTTTTTTTTTGTGCAGGTATATGTTCAGTACTTTTATCTTTTTTATACAAATGTTTTATTTGTGTTGTTTACTCTTGGTTTTTTAGGAAAATTACAGGCTTTTGTTTACCTTTTATTTTGTTTGTTTGCAAGTGGGAAAAGACGATCGCATTTATAATTAATTTATTATGAATAAAAATGGAAGACGCATCCACCAATGTCTTCATGTCTAAAGCTCCGTTTGGATAGGTGTGGGAAGAAGGAAAGAAATGGAAAGAAGTATTGGGAAGTGTGTAACTTTGTGAAGAGTTTGAATTGTTTATAATAAATTTGGGCCTTCTTTCTTCTTCCTATATCCAAACGGTGCCTAGCAATTCGGCTATATACAAGACTGGAACTCCGAAACAGCTGATTAATGCAAGTTCGCGTTATACACTCGTACCTTTTAACTTGCACACCAGAATGCGGATCTCTATTGGCTGGACACAAGAACAAAATTTCCTCAAAATGGCATGTTTTATAGACATAACAATTGTAGTGGTGGTAGATATCAGCTTAATAAAGGATCTGCTAGTCAACTTACACAGACAGAAGAATCATAAACCAATGTTTTGTAAACCGGACCAGACCGGCCGGTTCTACCGGTTTAACTGCGAACCGGAACCTGGTCCGGTCCATTTAACAATAAAAACCGGCGGTTTATTCCTCTTGAAATACTTGTAAAAATTTTTGGAAACAAATTGTCCTAAACATGAATCAATCCCTGGGCCTCCTCTGAGCAAAAATCCAACCTAATAACTGGGCTAACCCGGGCTTTTAGTACAATTCGGCCTTACTTTACTTAAAACTTGAATAAAATGAACCGGTTAAACCATCGAACCTTTTTGCCATCCGGTTCGATTGCCGGTCTGGTTTTAAAAACATTGTCATAAACATTCACAAAACTTTTTAAATGGTTGAAAGAAAAGGCGTATTACTAGAGATTTAAACATCATGTTAAGTGAAAACAAAATATGTTTTAGAACTTTTTGTACATCTATCACCAACCCCTTTTTTTTAAAACCAAATACCAATTGTTATAACATTTCGGTTTTAAAAGGAAAAATAGAAATATATTTATTAATTATCTGAATCTCGTATGTGTTCTCTAAATACATATGTTCCAACCATAAATCTTAAGAAACACAATCTACATGCCTACCTCTTTAGAAGTCATTTTTGTACGCATACTTCCCTGTAAAAATATTTTATTATTAGAAAGCCAAAATATTTTTTCAATTTTTTTTTAAAAAAACGACAATTAAAAATATTTTATTATTAGAAAGCCAAAATAATTTATGTGAGATTGGGTTTGTTTTAGATGTACATTTATGAGCAACACAAGCGTGCCCAGAAACAAAAAGGTGGTTTGTGAATCACAATTCACAAGAGGCCTCATGTGCACTGTGCACCACAGCATATTGGGGCCCACTTATCTGTACAGTACAGTCTGTTTTTTTTTTAAGAGTTTTTGTACAGTACAGTCTGTTAAGCACATTAAAGAGGTCCCAGAGGCCAGCTCCAGTGAAGATCCAAAATTGGTAAGGCTGGAACGTTTTAGTTCAGATTCGGCCCTGATAGCAGAACTCAATGCAGGTCACATGTCATTAACATTATGGCAATCCCATTTTTTTATCTTTCGGATTTTATTTTGTGGGGCACTTCGCCCCCTCTTTTCTAGCAAGTTATCACTCTATTATGTGATCATTCATTCTATGTCAACTATTTTTATTTGTTCTCAGAAAAAGATGAGAAAAAACAATGAAAGTAACCTTCAATTAGCATCCATCATGATTTCCGTTTAGTATCTTCGAAAGAAAAGCTAATTACCCCTTTCCTCTTTTCGACTGACAGTCATTCAGACAACAAATTTTGGTGTCGTCAAATTAAAGTTACTAGTACCGTAATACAAAAAGTAAAATGTACCAACCGATCAGAGAGACTTTATAAAAAGTACACAAAAGATTAATTTCCTTGCGTTTTTTGTACTGTTCCAAAATGCTTGGCCATGGCGTGCAACTACCAATTATGCAAGACAAAAAGTAGTTTTATTTCCACAACTTATCCTCACTGCCTGCTTGATTTGAAAAGTAGGAAAATTTTTATCAATGACAAAAATGCCCCTAACAATTTTAAAAAAGACAAAAGAGCCTCTGAAATTTTAAAAAGAGCACAGCTATAGCGGTAATTGGACTGCCGTAATACCTCAGTCCTATAGCGCCATTGCTATTGCCGCTATAGGCCCCTATAGCGGCAATAGCAATGCCGCTATAGGCCTTTTTTTCTTTTCTTTTCGGACTGACAGTTCTGTCTTTGCGCAGAGAAAGAAAAGTGCTTTTTCTGTTTTGGATTTTTCCTCTATAGCGGCAAAAGCAATGCCGCTATAGAGTTTTTTTTTTTCGCTGACTTCTCTAATTTGTTTTGACGGCCGAAGCTCTGACTAAATTCTTATAACGAGGACTAATGAACTCAAATAGCACCTCTCCGTTCTAAATTGTTATTCTGGACCAATTCTACTAGAACCACATACACGAATCCGCCTGTAAAGTGGGCCCCATTGTCAAACACTGTTTCATGCAAGCACCACCTGGCAACAGACCAGGTCTATATTCATTTATATCACTTTTCCTTCTCTTGCATTTTGTCATGTTGTCTGTTGCATTTCTGTTGCACACCAACTTACTGCGTAGAGCAAGAGCCAAGAGAGAGATAGAGAGAGAGAAAGAGAGATGGCGGAGATGGTCGGAGCAGGAGGAGACGAAAGCGAGGTGTTCAAGTCGGAGCCGGTGTCGTACAGAGTGGATCGACGATCGGCGCTGAAGATGGAGCTACGACCCGCCTTGTCCGAGAAGTTCGCCCATTTCTTCGGCACTGCCACCCACGAAACCCTCGTTGTATCCACCTCTACTCTCTCTCTCTCTCCATTTCTTCTATTTGCACTAATTTGCAATTTCATCAAATTTTATGCGCGTATTATACAAAATACAACATCATATTTCAAATTATGAAGATACTTCTCACAATTGTCAAAAATTGTAAGATTAATACGTTCTCAATGGAGCCCTGCTCTTAATAAGAGTCGTTATAAGAGAAATAGAAACATCTGAGTTCATGCAACCTTTTTTTTCAATTTTTGTAAATTCTTACCTCATGTGATTTGCATATGTACACTTTTTAATTCTTTTTGCCTTCTTTTTTTTTTAACTTTACTTATCGAAGGAATACGTAGTAGTGCTGCTTTGCACTGGAAAAAACCAGTAGCAGGCTCGTTTTAATTCTTTTATCAATGCATGCTACAATAAAACAAATTATAGAAGTCAGGTAAAAAAAAAAAAATCCTATAGCGGCATTGCCTTTGCCGCTATAGAGGAAAAATTCAAAACAGAAAAAAGCACTTTTCTTTCTCTGCGCAAAGACAGAACTATCAGTTCGAAAAGGAAAAAAAAAGGCCTATAGCGGCATTGCTATTGCCGCTATAGGGGCCTATAGCGGGAATAGCAATGGCGCTATAGGGCTGAGGTATTACGGCAATCCAATTACCGCTATAGCTGTGTTTTTTTTTAAATTTCAGAGGCTCTTTTGTCTTTTTTAAAATTGTTAGGGGCATTTTTGTCATTGATAAAAATTTTCCTGAAAAGTAACTAGTAAACTACATCTAATACTAGTACGAGTAGAGGTCCAACGCTTGACTAGAAATAAGTAATAAACGGGAAAAAAATAATAAAATCTAGCAGCAGATTAACTTTTAGAATGTAGGTTGGTTGGTTCCTCCGCTAGTATGACCAAAAAAAAAAAAGAATAACAATGATAAATTAGAAGGAGAAAAAGAAGATGAAGAAGAAATTATTGAAACCCACCAAGAACAAAAAGGAACTTTATATTCCCCAGAGATGACAAGACACCACTCACGCCACCCCAGAGAATTTTTTTTTTTTTTTTTTTGAAGAAACTTGAAAATAATTTAAGTTTGGATCAGCCGGTATACACCGATCAGTCAACTTATTTAATGTCCAAATTAGGGATCACGGTTCACAGGCTTTGAAGTTTGAGAGAAGGAAAGGAGATGTAAGTCCGGATCAGTACAAATACAAGTTAATTGATTACAGTAAGGTTATTTTAATTTCCCTTAGTTGGGTTTGTTTCAGGTAACAATTTTATTTGGTCGACCTAACCATTCCGGTAAGTTCCTTTGTTACTAACTCAGTTTATTATTGAGTTAATAATACTCCAACAAAATCGATTGGAATTTGCACTTCATTTTTAGATTTTTTTTTTTTAAATTGTGTGGAACGTAATTAAGATCTTGCATCTACAGACCTACTACATTAAATATGATAGCAACGACTGGGTTGTAGTACATGTGAATGATACGATCAAATTAGTTGCTTCAAAGTATAAACACATCAAGATAATTTAGTTTTTAAATGTTTTAATAATAAAGATAAAAAAAATAATAAAGAAAATGTAAGTCTCGCACTGATTGCAACACGGTGCGCATTGCCATAGGGGATCCAAATACACAGCATGATGTTATAAGAGTGATAACTGATGAGAAGTTTTGACTTGTGGATAAGGCCTGATCATACTGTGGGCCTTCTCACTGAAAGCAACAGAAAGTGAAACTACTCGAATTTGAAGCAGCCAACTACTTTTTCACACCTACCAAACAATTAATAAGAACTGGCAGTTTACGCGAAAGAACAATTACTCTTTACACTCACAAACTTAAAAGACCAAAGAATAGACACCAAGCAATAGGTAACAAAACGCAGGACAATAGAGGAATGCAATCACAGTACATGAATCAATGAAAAAGTGTAAATGCTACACATAATAAATCAAAGTAATTGAACTTAATTAGCATCTTCTCCACCAATCGTCGCAAGTTTCCCTCTTCTGAGCAAAGCCTTCTCCATGCCTCATTATCCAAAACCTCTCTATCTCTTCGGGCTTTCGGCCCGGTATGCGGCCCGCAATCAAGGTCCATCTAACAAAAGAGGCACAATCTTGGATTTTTAATTAATTTGTAATAATAAGAAAAGTTTTCTTGTGCAAGAATAAAAAACAACCTACTTTTGATGTATCATGAATACTTGCATCCAAATATGGAAATATAATACATGAAATTTTAATTCTAAGTACTCAAAAAGATAACTCTCAATAAATAACCAAAAACCCAAACCATCTAGGACCACATGAAAAAATCTTCACCCATGTTGTTGTTTACAGACGCGAGTATGTAGCATGTATTGGCAGTTATTATCAGTAGGATTTTTTAATTTATTATTATTAGAGAAAGAAGCTACCATTCGATATGTTTTACGTTCAAAGTACTCATTAAAGGCCGACTTCTACATTAGACTGCTGATTAAATGCGGTCGCTGCAATTTATCTTTTCTTTAAAGTGTAGGTTTGTGAAACTCTAGACCATGCATATAACTGAGCAAGCATTTTAAAAAAAAAAAAAAAGATTAGGAGCTACTACTAAAGGTTCCTATATATAACAGAAAGATGAGAGTAAGTTTGCTCACTTTTAATTATTTTGGTATGATTTTAAGGATGACTCTAGCTAAGAACTTTTTTTTGAACTCACTATAGCAGTTTAAGTACCGATGCTTGAATTTTTATTTTCCGAGGTTACTGCTCAATATAATAAAAAACATTAATTGTTAAATATTATTATCTTCTGTTGACAACTAACATAGTGCCATAAAAGCCTTTTTCATAAAAATGTGTTCTGTACGGCGCTAAATTACCAAAACTTTCAGCAGTCAATGTTGTGAAAGTAATTAAATAAAGTAGTTCACGACATTCATTGTCGTTAAAATGGCAGCAGGAAGACCTCGTCTTTCGGTTATATATAAAAGAGGAAGCTTGTCTAGTAAAAGTACACCTTTTAGTTTTAGGCATATCCCTTCCCTCCCCTTTTTAATACTCCGATATTTCATCTTTTAAGACCATATAATTCATTATGTTGGGCCTACAAAGAAACTTTTATTTTATGCATAATAGACGAATAATTAGAAGAATTAATTATCAAAGAAACGTTTCTAAATTACCAGTCAATAAGATAAAGGTACTTTTAAACTACTTTCATATCGTAGTTTGCATGAAGAAACTAGCTAGCTCGAGATTACCAAAATGTAATTAAAGAATGCAATTGGCGACCTGGGGGGTCAATCTAGATAATTTATGTATTGCAATTCACTAATGCAGTTTAATTTGTTGCAAATTAAATATAGAAAGCCTGAACGGAACCTTCTATTTAATGACACGAATAACCCCATAATTCTCTTAGATGGTATATAATAAGTTTTAGAATGAATTTTTAGTTTAAGACGTAGACCGAAAGTTTATGGTTTGTATTAATTAAGAATCCTTTTCATAATTCAGATACAAACAAATGAGATGTGCATCTATACAACCAGCTGAAGACCAACGATGGTTAGATCTGTCAAACGTTAGAGGTGGAAACGGAACAGCCATTTCCGTTTCCGTTCCGTTTCGGTAACGGAACGAAATGGCTGTTTCATTTTCGTTCCGTTTCGGCAAACGTAACAAATTTCTGTTCCGTTTAACGTTCCGCCTCACATTTCCTATTGATTTCAACTCATTTTCGTGTTCCGTTTCATTTACATTAACAAATTTTGATTCCGTTTCCGTTCCGTTTCTGAAAACGGAACCCATTTCAGCTTTCATTTAACGTTCCGTTTCGGCGGAACAGAAACGGAAACGTTAAAACGTTTCATGTTTGACAGGTCTAACGATGGTGGCTACAAACATTTCACTGATTACAAGTCAGAAAGAAAATGATTTTATATGGCATTTGTCAAGAGAAGAAAATATTTAATTCAGTCATGTCAAATGTCAAGAAACTCCAGTTGTGTCAATTTAACACTGACTTAATAAATGTTTTTTTTTAAAAAAAATACTGACTTAATAAATGTTGGTTGAAAGATGCAGCAGTACATGATCTCAGATTACTTGTTTATTTATAAGAAATACAAATTAATAACTAAAATTGATAGCTACTAAATTCATGACGTATAAATGGAAACATGGTAAAAGTAAAAACATTGCTATTGGAAAAGAAAAAGCACTAGTTCTTTTCTCATTTGCCAAATAAAATCATGCGCCAAGATGGTAAAATGTATTTAATTAACAGAAGTGAAGGGTAGTTGAATGGTGATTAATAGCTGGCTAGCTGCAGTTAGCTAGGCCGTACTGTCAACGAATAAAAACATTAAGCAATATTAAATAAAAGGACGGTGCATTAAGATATAAAGTTTAAAACATCCAACAGCAACTGGGAATTGATTGAGACTGGACCAAATCAAAAGGACATTCTCGATAGAAAAAAAAATTGAATATTTGTTTGTAATTAAGAAAAATGAATACCTGTCTCCTACAAGTCTGTACATTCTATAAATGATATCTTCTTCTTGGTCTGTCATGTCGATCTTCTCCCATTTAATACTGGTAACCTCTGCACATTATTAATATATAACCGGGAAATATTAGCTAAAACTTAAAAATGATTTAAAATTAAAGCATAATCACTATATATAAAATGCATCCTGGGGATAAATTAAAATAGTTTGTGGTCAATAAACAAATGGGAAGTTGGGAACAAAGAAAAAAATAACATGTAAAAGCTTTACAACAAAACCTTGCAAATCATAGCTGGAGATTTTGGCCTTTTGCTGTTGCTGCTGTTGATGTTGTTGCTTCCTCCTTTTATACATCCTTGCCTAGCTCCTTAATTGGGATGGGAGAAGAGAGGGAGAGAGAGAGAGAGAGTGCAAGAGATAGAGAGAGAGAGAGAGAGAGAGAGGAGGGTATGTAAATGTTAATGCCTAGTTAGCTAGGGATACACGAAGAAGAAAGTTCGTACATATACAGAGATACATACATACACGGAGAAGGTTTATAAAGATAGCTTAGATCGATGGCCTTTAATTATTTTTAGTTTAGAGAAATTGAGCGAGAAGAGCTGAAGAGCGCACCATTTGAAGGGAAAGTTAGAGCGGGAAGTTAAGAACGGCAGGTGAGGTGTGACATATTTATTTCCCCTGCGCTTTCTTTTTTCGACCTGATGAGACTGAATTGTGGGTCCATCTTGGTGTACACGTACAATGAATGCTGAGTTTGGTCCGTGCATGGTTGGAGAAGGCGCCTAAATGGGATTATGACTTCTGAGTTCTGACCTCTGAACACGACCAGTTGTTTTGGGGGTTGTGCACTTGTGCTCATCCCCAACCCCAAAGTCTGTCACGGCTTTGGATGCTTGTATAAATTTCAACTTATTCCGAGATTAGATGTGGCAGAGCTTCCTCAGTCGCTGTACATATTGCAATTTTTTTATGCCGGTAGTGTACTCAATCTGTCAATGTATTGCACACATGAGGAAACTAATTAATAATACGATCTTTTGTTTAATAAAAAACAAGAAGAAGAGGCAATTAATGATATTCTTAAGTTCTGCTTAAATATTAGTTCTATAAAATTATCAGTGCAATATTCTCAATATATATATAGATTGGCTAAAGTATACTCCAGCATACAGATCAACTCGTATGCTAGAGTCGTTTCTGAAAATCTAAAATTCAAACAATCGATTCAAACCGTTCAAGTTGTTCTCCATGTAAAAATATCCTTCAAAACAAAATTTTACATTTTTTCGAATTTTTTTGTTATATATTATGCTATTTTCAAATTGAAGGGCCAGAAATACTCCTTTACAACTCCTTTACACTGTTTTTTTTTAAATAGCATAATATATAGTACAAAAATTCGAAAAAATATAAATTTTGGTTTCCTAAGAGATTTCAATATGGAGAACAATTTGAAAGGTTCGGATCGACTATATGTATTTTAGATTTTGAGAAACGACTCCAGCATACGGACTATCTGTATGCTGGAGTATATTTTAGCCAATCTATATATATATATATATATATATATATAGTTTAGCTACGGTGAGTCGCGACTCACGGACCCTCCGGTGAGTCGCGACCAAAACTCCTAGATCTAGATCAAAATGACCGATCCGAACCGTCCAATATGATCTCCCTATTGAAATATCTATGCAAACCAAATTTTTTATTTTTTCGAAATTTTTAAGTATTTTTTTCGGATTTTTAAAAACTGATGTTTTTGAAAGGTTCAGAACCAATTAGATTAACGATTTTCTAAAATTTCAAAAAAATACTTAAAAATTTCGAAAAAATGAAAAATTTGGTCTACATGGAGATTTCAATAGGGAGATCATATTGGACGGTTTGGATCGGTCATTTTGATCTAGATCTAGGAGTTTTGGTCGCGACTCACCGGAGGGTCCGTGAGTCGCGACTCACCGTAGCTAAACTCTATATATATATATATATATATATATATAGAGAGAGAGAGAGAGAGAGAGAGAGTTTTGCTATGGTGAGTTGCAACTCAACAAAGCGTCCGTGAGTCACGCTCAAAATTTCGAAATTTAGATCAAAATGACCGATCCAAACCGTCTAATACGATCTCCCTTTAGAAATCTCTATGCAGACCAAATTTTATATTTTTTTGAAATTTTTAAGTATTTTTTTAAATTTTAGAAAACCATTAATCTAATTTGTTCTGAACCGTTCAAAAACAATAGTTTTTAAAAATCCGAAATAAATACTTAATAATTTCAAAAAAATATAAAATTTGGTATGCATAGAGATTTCAATAGGGAGATCGTATTAGACGATTTGGATCGGTCATTTTGAACTAAATTTCGTAATTTTGAGCGCGACTCACGAACGCTTTGGTGAGTTGCAACTCACCATAGCAAAACTCTATATATATATATATATATGAGAAAGCCTTCAATCAAAGCGCTTTGACCGGAGTCCCAGTTAAATCCCGTCAGATCTCAATTTTGAAAGTTCAAACGACCGATCCGAACCGTCAAATATGATCTCCATATTGAAATCTCCTTGCCAACCAAAATTTTCATTTTTTAAATTGTTTAAGTATTTTTTTCAGATTTTCAAAAATCGTTAATCTAATTTGTTTTGAACCCTACAAAAATTGCTGTTTTTGAAAATCCGAAAAAAATACTTAAAAAATTCTAAAAAATGAAAATTTTGGTCGGCAAGGAGATTTCAATAGGGAGATCATATTTGACGGTTCGGATCGGTCGTTTGAACTTTCAAATTTGAAAACCGACGGGGTTTAACTGAGACTCCGGTCAAAGCGCTTTGATTGAATCCATTCTATATATATATATATATATATATATATATATATATATATATATATTCATTATATCCGCTTTGTAATTTGTTGAAACAAGACGAAAAATAGGATTCTTGCCCCACCAGAAATTCGGCTTGACTAAAGAGTACTTTTTGAAAAAAAACAAAAGGAATGAAATGTTTTTTTAGTTTATTTTTCATTTTTGAAATGATCAAATTTGTAAGTAAACATGAATGATTTACTTCTCTCCACTTTGTTTAATTCTTCATTTCCTTGTCTCACTTCTTTCTCTACCCTTCTATATTTGGAAGCGCGTATCTTCAATTATCAGAAAAAAAAAATATTTACCAAAATAATGTAATACGATGATGCAGAAATTGAAGATTAAAGATGTCAGATAATAAACGTAACTAAAAACATTTGGTAATAAACGTAACTAAAAACATTTGGTAATAAAGTTTTATTAAAAATATATCAAGTAATAAAGTAGACATGCAATTTAAAAAAAATGTTATTGAGATAAGATATTAAAAAAATGAAAAGATAAATCTAAGTGCCAAGGTAATAATGTACAAATGGGAAAAAAAAAATAAAGATATAAGGTAATGAAATGCAACAAAAAAAATATTAAAGGAACTAGATAATGAAATTGAACCAAAGAAAGAGATAACGAAATGAGATGATAAAATGCACGGAATTAAGATAAGAGGATAAGTGTTTTTTTTTAAAAAAAAAAAGATAAATAGGAAGTCTTACTCATCCAACTTGTTTTTAAATTAAATGTCTATGAAAGACCTCCAGCCGGATTTCGAACCTGCGACCTTTCACTCAAGATGCATTGCTCTTTTTCACTTGATCAAGAGATGTTTCTCGTGAAAGAGGATAAGAGTTGAAATACAATCGCGAAAGAAAAAAAACAACTGAAAAAATTAGATGATGAAATGCAACAGAGAAAAACGATAAGCAGATGATAATTAAACTAGATTTGGGGGGGGGGGGGGGAGAGAATGGGATTAAAGAAATGTAGTGAAATGAAACCAAGAAACGAGGTAAAAAGAGATAAGTTTACAAAATAAATTAAAAAATCGAGACTAAAGAATTTCTATATTGAAATGTAGGTGAGAAAAGAGATTAATTGGTCCAGACAATTAATTACAATTTAAAAAGGGTTTTTGAGATAATAATCAAGTTCGCTGCTCGTTTGGCGCTTTTAGGAAAGAATAAATAAATAAATACACACACAATGCTCGTCAACGCTTTGGTTTTAAGATAGATAGGGGTATAGTGTTGAAAAAATAAGTTAAAAGGAATAAGGTAACAAAATATAAAAACTGTTGTATTGTTCGAAGTAATAATCGTTTTATATTTGTTTATATATTGGATACCCAAATAAACTAGTAATAATTTTTCAACTATTGCTGAACGCCTGAACCCTATCGAATACATTTTACATTATCAAAATTAACTTTAATTTGAATTATAAACTTATATGAATCATCTATTTTGATTTTTTTTTTCCCATACGAAGCTCTGGTTCAACTAACATTGACAGGTGATCGTTGCTTGTGATAATTTTTTATCTCGTGCATTGATATATACATATATAGGTAACATAGCAACATTTACTCTTATATGTCGATATTCAGACTCCGTTTAAATGTAATTTTTTTTTTCACATAGATCATTTATTTTAAAAATATATATATTTTTCTTCAATGCATAAGTTTCTCTTCGTAGCGAAAAGCATGGGCCAAATTAATCGTGCTCGGAAAGGTGAACATTTGACTGGTTCGGTTCAAACCGAACAAAAATTCGTCCAACCAAATTTTTATTAATTCGAGTTGCATCATTATTAATATCAAACTGATCAAATAGTCCTACCAACCCAATAATGTACCAAACTCTATTAAAATAAATTAGAAAGAAAAAAAATTCAATTAATAACCATAATGTAATAACTCATGAATTAATGCAATGTATTTAATTCTATAATATACTACACTAATATTTACAACAATTTAATGCATATTATTTATTTAGTTTGTTTGATTTATAATTGTTGAAACTAAATCATAAATCAAATAAAAAATATTTCCAACTTTCAAACCGAACCAAAAATAATTTATACAAATAAAATTTAGTACGGTTTAAGCCAAATTAACTGAACCGTTTATACACCCCTACCTGGTTCGATTAAATATTTTTTTAAAAGATCAAATAACGATGGATTGTGCGAGTCAAACTATCATCTAATATATAATTGAAAATGTGTTTGTTACACCCAGTTCTTTCAATATCATACTGGCACATCTACCGGCCTGTGATCGAAATCTAGTATTTTTCGATATTTTCTGAAATTCCGGTATTTTCTCACACAGAACCGATACTGCCATTGCGGTCAGTGTTTCGATATCCGGTATTACCGGAATTTTCCGGTACCGGTAGGGTATTGAAAAACACTGGTTTCACCCCTGTCTATTTTTTCTGGCATCTTTTCTGTTCTGTAAATTAATAATATCAGTTTTTCATGCATTAAAACTTTATGAATGATTTGTCCTTTAAATAAATAATAATTTGAATCTTCCAAACATGGACGCAATTATTATCGCAACTCATCGTATGACCAACTTCGGGAATGAAATCTTTGCTTATTACGATATGGGTTAAGCTATGGGGAGGTAAGATCTGCTACTAGTTCTGAAATATTTGCGATGCTACTAGGTGTTACAACAGCAACAGACATGGGCATTGTAAACTGCACTTTCTTCACTGACTGTTTCTTACTGCAACAAATTTTGAATGGCCAAGCAGCACCTGACTCCCTTCCTTGGCAAGACTTTCATGCTATGCTCGATCTTCTAGACATTTTCAGGAATCATTCAGGGTTTATTTGTAGTTATATTTCTAGAGAAGAAAATGTAGAGGCCCATCAGTTGGCTAATTATGCTAGGATCAATCAAATTTCTTGTACTGAGTTTACCTTTCCTTTGTTTCATCTTTCTGGTATGTAACTCAGATGTAACAGTTTTCTCAATTTTAATGAATGTTTGCCCACGGGCCGTTACTACCAAAAAAAAAAAACTTCGGGAATGAAAAATGAGAATATCATAAGAATCATGACAACGTGGAGTAATTTACTTGTAAGGGTGAAACAAAGGATCTGATCTGAGTGAGAACAGTGTTTTTAGTTTCGGTAAATGCACCCACGAGATATCTCTTTCAGGCAACTTGCACAGTTACACCTCTGACCCCATGGCTGATCGCCGTACGCCGTCCATCCATCTTTTATTATTATACTTTTGTCTTTCGGTCCTTTGATTTGATCCTTTCCAATTTCACGCTCGTCTGCGAATCCTCATTTATTACCGTCTCGTGACTTCACCTTTTACTGCTACTGCTAGTAAAAAACACAGCCTTTGTATTTTTTATCCAACCATCTGACTTGATTCTGTCCTCAACCAATCCATTTCACCCAGCGGGGTTGCGTACCCAAAATAAATTTATTTAATACAAACGGGGATAACTAAAAAATTTCGAATTTAAATTGTTCAACTCATTGTTAGATTATTTTCACGAGTCTATATAGAAAGAATCTAAATTAAGCGCGGGCTGATTTGTTTGGTATTCAAGTTTCTATTAATTATGGCAATATGCTAAATTTGGCTGTAAAAGAATAGCAGATTTTGTACAATAGATGCGTTGCCTTTTATAGGTGGTTTGTTGTCCCTAAAAGAGGCGGTTTAACCAAGGTTTAGCGGAAGCAAATGAGGTTTTGGACCGGTTTGGTATGAACTACCCTAACACAATTCAATTGGTACCCAATACAAGCAAGCACACAAGCAATTCAAGTATAGCAAGAAAATAAAGAGAAAAAGAGAGAGAAATTGAACACTTGGTATGATTACGGAGTTCCGACCCGCTAGGAAATGCTAGTCTTAGTCGTACGTCTCCGGGAGTTTCGCTACCACACAAGGGCGCGCTTCATTCAATTCCACAACGAACAGGACTACAACTTCGAACAGAATCACCTCGTCACAAGGACACTCGAGGCGGATCGGCCTAACTCGAATGGCACAACAGCCTCAAAGGAGAAGAGCTCTCAACCTATTCCAACCTACACCTAGCGACAATGTAGGGGCGGTGGTGTTTGAGGCTACTAAATCTCTCAAGATGGTCTAGCTATGAAAAGCTCAAGTGAGAGAGTATCCCTATGCTCAAAGGCTCAATTCTGGTTTAATTTTGCAAGGCAAAACTCTCTAAAGAGAGAGAACAATGGGTGGATATATATAGGGTTCGGAAAGAGCAGTTTACCAGCAAAAACAATACTCAGCGTTGCTTTCCACTGAATAGCGTTGTACAACGCTGGAATATGACCGTTGTAAATTCTAACGGCTAGTTAATATAGCTGTTGGTCTGTCAGAGGGTTGTGCAACGCTATTTGCTGTTACACAACGAAGGAGTGTATAACCAAAGGAAAGCTCCGACAATTCCGTTGGAAATTGTCAGAGCGTTGCTTGCCACTGAATAGCGTTACACAACGTTAAAGGGAGTCAAAGGGAACAACTCTGACAGATTCAACAGAGCGTCGTACAACTCTATATACCGTCACACAACGCTAACGTTACCCAACGCTAAGAGACGTTGGCTAACGTTACCTGCAACTTTGCATGTAAAAATAACTGTTTACACGGGTTTTACATGGGACAGCGCTGTCTGGACATCGATGCAGCGCTGTCTGAACAGCACAGCTAACTTGGGATTTTTGTGGCGTTGTGCAACGCTATATACTCAGGAAATTTTCCAAGTTTTTAACTGTAGCGTTGTACAAAACTACTGAGCGTTGTACAACACTACTGAGCGTTGTACAACGTTGTGACTCAGCGTTGCCTAACTCTATATAGAGTTGTGCAACGTTGATTCACAAAAGTCAGCTGTTCTAGTTTTGAAAACTCAGCGTTGTGTGCCACTATCTAGCTTTGTACGACGCTAGGTCATTGAAAACATAATTTTGCTGGTTTATTGAGCTTTTCTGCTATCTAGACCATTTCAAGGATAATTAAGGACTAAGTAAACCTTCTATCCTAGTCTAAACTAGCCTACAAGCTCTCCAAAGACTTGATCTTGATCTTGCCTAAAGTTTTTATCCAAGTCTTCATAATTTGCATCTTCTTTCTATAAAACTCAAAGAAGATTGTTAAATGCCAAATGATATTGTTTTGTAATCGACAAACCTAGAGACGTTTAGTACAACATGGTTATATTTAGAAGCATTGCCTAATTAAGATGGTTAATTAAGGCATTGTTTGGAGGCCAAGAAGCCTTTGGTTCTCATTATATACAGGGATTGGTCCCCAAGGGACAAGACAACAAAGTGATTGCTACATACATGAGTTGATAGCAGTAACTCTGCCCCTCTTTCTAGTTATTCCATCTATTAGAGAGAGATAGTGCTTTGCTTTTAGGCGTAAGGCATCAAAGGGCGTGTCTTGATCCTTTGGAAGACTTCCTCCCAACCTTGGTGGTGATCTCACAACACTAAGGACTTTAGCAACAAGTAAGACGTGCTCAACATCAAGATTCAGACCATAGCAATGGAATTAGGTAAGCTTCCGCTCATGATTTAGTTTTCTTGTATTTTGGAACGGTCCGTTCCACTGCTGGTTCTGCGAGTTCATGTTTTCTGGGTTGCTTATTTGATTTGTTAGAATTGTTTATTCTCTTTAGCTTTAAAGCAAACCCAACAAGTGGTATCAGAGCCACTCGTCATGAGCCAGTAGAATAACACAAAATTTGGATCTAATTGCTTGATTTTGTGAGTTTTGAATTGGTATGTACTGTTTCTTGATATTCTGGCATTTATGGCGGTCTGTTTCATGGCTCGAACGGACCGTTCCACTTTTTTTGACAAAATTGATTATGAACTGTTTTTTGAATTGTTTAAGATTTGTTTGATTGAGATTTGTGCCAGAATTGTTGTTTGTAATTGCTAAATGGACCCAAAGGGCTACAACTTGAACTGTTATTGAATTGTTTGATTTTATTTAGCCCTTTGTTATATTTCAAGTTGATTTGAAATTGCAATTGCTTGAAAAGATTTTGAAAATTAAGTTAAAGTTTTAGAAACTCAAAATCTTTTAAAATCTGACCTAATTGGATGATTTAGATTTAGAGTAGAATGTTAGGTTAGGAGAGAAATCATTAGGATTTCTCGACCTAGTTTAGGACGACATTCTTCTACTCCTCTGCGGTTTTCAGGCGGTTTGTTCCACTCCGGGACGGACCGTACCACTTTCAGTTTTAATTGCAAACTATTAGGTATTGACTGGAGTATGGGGCGGTCCGGTCCACTACCAGGACAGTCCGTTCCAGAACCAGAATTGTTAGGTTTTAAGCCAAAATTCAGGTTGTTTGTACTGGTTAGGTACAAATAACGGTTTATGCATCCCTCATCTTTTCTTCTCTGCCGTGGTTTTAATTAGTAAGAGCTGTAAGCGTTGGGTTACACCATGTTGTCATGGGGACAAGTTCTGCCGCAGAAAATAAGGTCGGCGCCTAAAGTGTCCATATGACCCTGGCCTTTTCTGGGAATCTTGCGTGGATGTGGTGTAATTTCAATGGCTGCTGGCTGAACGGGAGACCACCGTTTTCTTTTCTTACCTTAATATGACCATACTGGACTGTCTGGTCATATCTCTCTTTGGTTCTCTTCTGGTCTATTTAGGGCAGACCGTTCTCTCACCAAAACGGTCCGTTCCAGGTTTGTTGGTTCGTATGTATTCCATACGATTCAATATGTGTATACTTTAGGGTTTGCAATTGGGTCCTAAGTCTTTATCATCCTAGGTTAGTATTTAATTAAGGCTTTTCATATTAGTATTGATGTGCATAATGAAAAGTCTAGGTTGAGGTATACTTTAAGTCTAATATAAAGGTAACTTGAGTTGTATTTGAGAGTTGAATCAATATTAATATCATCCCGCCAAAGTGGGCTCTCATATTAATGGTTGTTTCAAAGGCTCAAAATACAAAATGTATTAAGGTACAAGTAACTTTTAAATTATGGATCGGCCCAAAGGAAGGACATAATTTAAAGGCTACATGCGCAATGTTTTGGTAGAATCATATGGGTAATGATTATGAGGTTTTACATATGGTTAATTATTCGGCCCAAAGGAAGGTTAATTAATTGATATGTTATGAATCATTACATTTGATACTACACCTAGTTGATTGAAGTTTACTTGGAGATTCCAAAGTGCACTTGCAAATGAATAAAGACTACTAGATGGGATTTAGACCTTTATATTTTGTGATTTAACTTATACATTATGGTTATTAACATTAGTGTATTTTGTCTTTGGTTTATTTTAGCAAATATTCCAGCTAGCATTAACAGCATACCCATGCTAACTGGTTCCAACTTTAAGGAATGGAAGGAGAATTTGATGATAGTTCTCGGTTGTCTAGATCTTGACCTTGCATTTAGGGAGAAGAAACCATCCGAGATTACTACTAAAAGCAGTCAACAACACATTCAAAGTGTGGCTCAGTGGGGACGCTCCAATCGCATGAGCATTATGATCATCAAGAAGACAATCCCAAAGGCATTTAGGGGTACAGTTTCTGATTCCTATGAGGCTAAGGCATGCTTGGAAGAAATTGAGAAGAGATTTGCCAAGAATGAGAAATCAGAGATTTGTACATTTATGGCAAGACTCACCTCTATGAAGTATAATGGGAAATGCAACATTCGTGAGTACGTTTTGGAAGTGTCTAATCTTGCTTCAAAGTTACAAGCCCTTAAGTTAGACATATCTGAAGAAATTCAGGTGTGTCTAGTGCTTAACTCTCTCCCTAGTCAGTATAACCATTTCAAGGTTACTTATAACTGCACTAAGGACAAGTGGACTCTGAATGAACTGATTTCGCATCTAGTTCAAGAAGAGGAAAGGTTGAAGCTTGATAAGACACATAGTGCTAACGTTGCCTCCACTTCCAAGAATAAAGGGAAGAAGAAACAAAACAAGAATAAGGCTGCTAATTTAGAGTCAAAGAAGGAACCCAATAAGGGGAAGACTGACAAGAAGCCAAAGAATCCAAATGGGTGTTTCTTCTGTGGCGAAGAGGGACATAAGAAGACTGATTGCACAGGCTATATAGCTTGGCGCAAGAAGAAAGGTATGTCTCTCTCTTTGGTTTGTTCAGAAGTTAATTTAACTTCAGTACAAAAGGATACTTGGTGGATTGATTCGGGTGCTACAACTCACATAAGTATCTCTATGCAGGGTTGCCTGAGCCGCCGAAAGTCAAATGATGGTGAAAGATACATCTATGTAGGCGATGGCAAGAAGACACAAGTTGAAGCTATTGGACATTTTAGATTGTTACTTGTTTGCCTCTAAATTCTGCTGCGTAAAACCCTGAACAATTCCCTATTTTATCACCAAAATCCAAAACCATATAATCAAATTCCATCCACATAACCAATGACCCAACAAAATAGCCCTGATAATCGGTCATAATGCATGAAAGGAAAACACAGAAGTTCTTAAAAATGGACAGTAAATTAATTAATTACGAGGAATGCCATTATGCGCCTATGATATCCTTATAATTAATTACTAGAGTCCTAAAAAAATAGAAAATTTGTGGCAGCTAAATTCTTCATATTTTTATGAGAAACCATGCAAAATTTTATGTCAAATTGACCTATCGAAGGGCACCAAACAATTTTTCTAAAAATAAGGCAGTCTAATTATCCCTAAAATTCTGACAAATGGACGAGTCCATTGCTGAGGGAAATGGAGGCAAGCCCCCACCAAGAACAAAGCAAAAAATGCGGATGGGCCTTTAAACTTATATTAAAAATCCATCTTGGGCCGAGATTAAAAGCCCATTTGAATGGCACACTGGCCCAGTTCAATTCAGAAATCCCCATCAAATCTGACGGTCCTGATAAATCCTCACTATATTATCCAAAATCAACGGACGGATCTCGATCTAGAACTAAAACATCTAATTGAGTTTCTGATTGGTCGAAAGCTGTGGGTCCCACTCATTCAAAAGAAAAAAAAAAAGAAAAAAAAGAGGATGAAACAGTACTGTCTGACACAGGCGTCGCACGCCGGCGTGAGGAGGAGTTTCGCCGCCGCTCTGCACCGTTTCAGTCTCAACCAAGCTCGCCAATGGAAAGGCGATGAGCCCACCAATGCAACAGTACCAGACTCGGCGATGAGCGGTAACTGGATTAAGCGATGACCAAAAGAGAAAGGATCAGCAACTGAGACAAACTCATATGAAATTTTGCTAAATTAGCGAAAAATTGCCAAGGAAACATACATAGGAGGCACCTGTAGGACCTATGAGAGGAAAGTAATGAGTAATTTTGGGTCAATTGAAGCTGGGTGAAGCAATAAGCCTCATGGTCATGGCGGTAAACAGTGGAGACATGGAAACAAGCAATGGAGGTCGTTATACTGTGAGTCAAGGGAGATAGATGGTTCCTCACTGCTTCGTATGTTACTCGCTTATGTAATAGTAAGCAGGGAAAGGGAGGAAGATCACCTATGCTTGAACTGGAGGGGGCCAGTACAGCAAATCACATAAAGACGAATAAAAGGAACAAATGGAGAAGGAAGATTCCCCTCTAGCCTAGGCACTGAAAAGAAAGTTCTAGGCCTGTAAAGCCAGCGTACCATGGGCTCAGGGAAAAGTAATTGAGAGAGAAGGAATTCCCTCAGTCAATTTAACATTCCCAACCGTTGATGCTTGGGTGATGATTACTCCTTCTGACACTAGTACAATGCATTAAATGATGTACTGAAGGGAAAAGCATGATACAACACCCAGGAATTGCCTTTTTTGTCTTTCTTTCTCAAGCAAATGCATCATCAGTCACTCACTTGCGCATGGGAGGCAAAATAGATATGGTGAATGGACGGATGTGGCCAGATTAAGTGAGAGATACACTCTGGGTGTGTAGGCAATCAACACACGTCAATTGGCACCTGAAAGGCATTCCATACGTGACATCAAAGGGCAAATCAGGAATTAAAAGAAAAGACAAAGGATCAAAGCTCATGGGGGATGCACATAAGAAACCTCAAATTCCAGCTATACCCCTCTATATCCTATCTGAAATTGCCACATGTGGAGCTGTCCCAAGGGATTAAGAGTTTGCTTATGTGCTAATGATTGTGTTATGATTAAAAAAAAAAAAAAAAAACGACACAACCAAGTTAATGAGGGCAAAACAAATTCTGAGCATTGAAAATTAAGGAAATAATGCTCAATGGAAAAGGAAACATATGTTGGTACTATATACCCCTCTTACAAGCATGGGTAGATGAAGGGAAATGCTTATCTCCCCTGACATAGGCCCCATCTGTCATATGGCATGTTGCCCACAATGCCCAGCAATTAAAATTATGCCAAATGGCAAGCAGGGAGGTATAGCCCCAGATTTGCCCCTGAATGACAAAAGAGACATGCACACATGGAAAGGGGTATTAAGGGAAAACTACCTCTTATTAAAGAAGCCTCCAGTTGAAAACTCAATGAAGGAATGGGTAAAAGCATGCTGCCAATACGCCAGACCTATAACCCTATGGCCACAGCTATGCATCAAGGAAGATCCCTCCTCTATGCAAATCACAGCCCTTCATCAATCTATGAATCATTGGATGAAGGACAGCACATCGATTGGTGCCAGAATAGGTGTAACTCCTCCCCCAAGCACCCTGTGAAAAAGAGTAAAGTTACAAATGCCAGGTGCCATATTGCCACTGGTCAGTAAAAAGGAGTAAAAAAGAAAGAGGTGAAGCTGGAATTACAAAGTATGGCGGCAGCTCCATCTCATATCCAGTCCATCCATCTCAAAACCAGGAGAAGAGATGCTGCCATGTGTCAAGGAGATGAAGCCAAGCCCTATGGATTTCTCCTATAAAAGAAGACCTATAGCCAAGAAAAAAAGGGAGGAGAGAAAAAGGAGAAGCCAAAACTCTGTCAAAAATTTCTGATACGTTATTGTAATCAAAATCTAAAAAAAAAAGTAAGGAAAAGCAAGTTTCAAAGGAAGGTAGGGATTCCATTGTATCAAATTCAATACATAAGTTCAATTCCTGATAGCTATTTCTCTTGATCTCTTTGCTTTCAGCTTTTGAGTTTCTTCCTTTATTTCTTTTTACTAATTGAAGCCAAGTGTGAAGCACAGATAAGTCTTGATGTAGATCATCTATTGGTGCATTCTTGGGGCTCAAAAGCAATAGGTGAGGGGTGCTTGCCAGAGAGCGCACACTCACCTATGTCAATGAGTCACTTAACATCACAAAAAAAAAAATGCTAAAAGTGAGATAACAGTAACATCCTGTGATGGAGCATGACTTTATGTGTGAGGGGTGCTTGCCAGAGAGCGCACACTCATACATCTAGTTGTGTTTCAACATGAATAATGGTCATCCTGAAAGTTGCATACAAAACCTATATCAAAGGGTTCCTAAAAAAAAGGGAAGAATCAAACTGTTAAAATATATATGTAAAGTCTGGAAGAGGGACATGGCTCCATGCATGAGGGGTGCTTGCCTGAGAGCGCACACTCATGTATTTAGCTATGTCTCAACCTTAATAATTGTGGTGTCAAGTATCATACAAAAAAAAAGGGGCCAAATAAATGTGAAATCAACAGAAATATTAGAAAGTAAAAGAACCAGGGGTATATCTGTCAAAAAAAAAAACTGTAAAAGTGATAAATAGGAGGCAATAGATTTGATTTCGTATTTGATTACCAAAGCACCTTAATTAAAAAAATTCCAATGTTTCTAGCCATGTTTTAAAATGAAATAATGTAGTGAGTTTGCATTTGAACAAGAAAATAGCAATAAAAAAAACAGTGAGGTTAGTAGGCCCCAGAGTTTGCCTATTTGTCATGCCTTTTTAGGATTTTTGCATAAAAAAAAAACAACCCAGCTGCGTAGTCTTGCATCCTTTAAGCCAAAATCCAAAGAATTCAATGATAATAACTGTTCAAGTGGGTGCCTAGATTGTTTTGTGCTGAGGTAAACATGTATGAAACATTGAAAGAAATTGAACCTAGCAAGCATACCAAACTATGTTTACACAAGTATAAGGAAGAAAAGTGAAGGGGTTTTATTGCAAAATTAATGTCCCAACATGACAAAATCAGGCTGCCTCAGAATTGACTCAAAAAAAAGTAACAACAGTGCTTAAGCTAAATGAAAGGGGTTCAAACCATTTGGGTCCTGTAAGAAGAAAATGCCAGGGGTTAAAATGAATAAAATAGACTTACATGCATGATGTAGTCAGCACTGATAAAATCATCACTATTAATTCAAATCTGGTTTCATTCGTTTGAATGCATGGATACTGTGGTCCCAATCTGATCTCTGAATTAGAAGTCATGTATGGAAAGAAAATGAAGTGAAGTAAAGTTTAATGTGTGGTTACCTATTGCTTAGTTCAGTATGGTAAACAAAGACATGAAAAATATAGATGTTAAGAAGTAAGCTGCATACCAAACCATATCTTCATTTTAAACCCCGTCAGACTAAAGCCAAGTCGAAGCATATCATTCCAAAATTGAGCCATGTAGTGCAAAATTGGACATGTAAGCAACTTCATGATGCTCGCGGGAAGCCTCACAAGACTTTTGCCAAGGACAATTTCGACCGACGTCGTCAATCAATCGCTTCTCGCCATGGCCACAGACCCCAAATCCAACCCAGTCGGAGCATATCCAATTGATGATTATAATCTAAATTGATGATGGGGAATACTTCGCGGGATAACAGTGATGCTTCAGGGTCTGTCCGAAACCAATGCAACCTCTAGGATCCCTTGCCGATGGCCTTAACGGAGGCCTCCAGTTCAACGGAAGGTCTCAGGAATTTGGTCAAAGGGAGTGGGAGGGAAATGAGCTTGATCCCTACATGGGCTCGGTGCATCTGAAGAACAGTGCTGATACACGAGCTCAACGAGTCGGAGCCAGACTCAATCTAAGCTCACTTGGTGCATAGGCGCTGATGTAAACCAAACGGTTTGATCGAATCTCGACCCCAGCACTCCCCTTGATCTTCTGTGGCAACCATCCTGAAGCAAGTCACTGAGAGGCATAACACAAAACAGCAAACCCAGCCAATCAGAAAATTCTGCTACGCATGAAACTTTAAAAATACATTAAAAATAGCTAGATTGTCAGAAAAATTCCCATAAAATATCAAAATATCAAGGAAAATATGAGGAATATTTTGATGTGTTAGGTTATGCTAAAACACCAAAGTACAAAATATTTTAAAATTAATAGGTTTAAGGGATAACCATAAGTAAAAAAATATATATAATAATGATAATGATAAATTCATATTTATATGATTAAATAAAAAAAAGAGAGAAAAGAAATAAAGCAAAAGAAAATCATTTTGAACAGATCATGTTCTGGACAGCAGGTACATTTGAACAGATTATGTACATCTGACATTCCTTGTTCTGAACAAAAGGCACAGTCAAACGCTAAAGTCCACAAACAAAATTGAAATAAATAAAGTATACATATCACCAAGAAAAAAAAAGGGGAATTTAAAAGTGCAAATTTAAAAGTTCAAACTCAAAATCTCAACCAAACACCGAAAACCTAAAACTCAAAAGTCACAACTAAAAAAAAATCCAAAGCTCAGAATGTCAGAATTCAAAAGTTCAAATCAAGTTCAAACTTTAAACCAAAGTCCAAAGAATCAAAACTCAAAGGCCCAACTCAAAGTCAAACTCCAAAAGTGCTAGCTTAAAAGGCAAGACTTAAAAGTCAAACTCAAAAGTCCAAAAATGCAAAATCAAAAGTCAAAACTTCCAAATAACACAAAATCTAAAAGTGACACAAAGTCAAAGTGACACAAAGTCTAAATGACACAAAGTCAAAATGACACAAAGTCTAAAAGTGACACAAAGTCAAAATGACACAAAGTCAAAATGGCACAAAGCCTAAAAGTGACCCAAAAGACACAAAGTCTAAAGTGACATAAAGTCTTAAAAGTCAAAAATTCGTCCCTTCAAGACTGCATCGCGTTTCGCCCTGAAGGAGACACCCTCCCGATGTTCAGATTGAGAAAAGGGAAAAGTCAATTCTGAATTATCACTGAAGTTCCTGTCAAGAGAAGGCATAGCGCATCTGTACTCGCGACTCGAACGAAAATCCTAAAAATCCCTAAGTTCCCCAAACGATTGAGAACTGACCTAGAATACCCTATTTTCTAGCGTTGGACTCAAATCTAACAGCCTGTTTCTACAAATTCACAGCATGTTTGACCAGAAGCAGGCTAAAATCTAATGCCCAAGTGACCAGAAGAAAAGTCAACCAGTGGCCATCACCCAAGTTCATGTCAAGAGAAGGCATAGCACATCTGTACTCAAGACTTGAACGAAATCCCAAAATCTCTAAATCCCCAAACGATTGAGGATTGATCTAGGATACTAAATTTCCTAGTGTCGAACTCAAAATCCTCTGTAACAGCACTAAGCCTGACACAGTAAAGTAAAAAACAACCTAAATGTCTTAAAATGTGAAACTAAAGAATTAAATCGCATCATTCATGTTTTCATGGTTTTGTTAAAATAGCTGCCCTTCTGCAGTGCTTTTCACCCCGAAACTCCCTATCAAGACACAATCCTTTTAAAATGGACTTCATCCACTTACTACATCTAAACTTTGATTATCCCGATCTAGAGGTGCTCTTAGCTCAGTTCGTAACTGAGTCCGGAGGTAATTAACAGTAGGGGCTTGCGCCTACTGGAAAAAAAAGGACCTACGACAAACAATCAACTCTCGAGGTACTTGGAACCGCATTAGTGTCCTTCGCTCGTTTGGAATGGGCAGTAACGACGGGTCTCAAGATGCTCGAGGGGTATCTGATCCGCATTTTCTTCGCCCCATAGAGGACTATCTGATCTTCCGTGGTCGGACTGAAAAAGTGCGAGACAGGTTCTGGCACGCCCGGTGGGACATTTTTCTCCTCTCATCAGGGCATAATCAAAGTTTAAATGTATAGGTGGAATTAAGCCCATAATATTCAAAAAAAAATATACTAATGATTGACTCTGAGTTCTCTCCATTGCAGGAATCATGTTTACCTGGAGTCAAATCGTGAAGGGCGAGCGTCTTCGCCACATGAAGACAGCAGCAACCGGGAGTCTCTATGTGCCCGTCCAAGCTGTCGTGCAAATCTCTCCTGTGATGCTTGCTGGTGAAGCATCGGTGAAAGTCTCTGGAAAGCCTGCCCTTAACACCAAAAAGGGTCGGGCGGCAAACACCCACATCAAGGGGGCGACAGCCCCGAAACTCAAAAAGGAAAAGAGGACTAGGATCTCGAGGGCCCAAGCTCTCCACCTGGTCCAGCAACCTGATACCATCACTGATCTGTCCCTCAGCAACACCTTCGCCCCCTTACATGTGCTCAAAAAGGGAGGCGAGGCGATGCGCCTCAGAGAGGATTGGGAGCTCCCCATGTACGCCCCAGTCTCCGAGACAGAGAAGGTGACCCACCCAAAACACAAGGCAGTGGAGGCCATTCATGCGACCTTCAAGATTGTCAAAAGATCCCACAAGTCCCGCAGGATCGTCACTGCAATCCCTGCCAACCCCAACAAGCCATCCATCAAGGACAGGCTCAAGTTCCCGGCGCACCAAAGACTCCGCTTTCCCTACCGCGAGGACAACCGAGAGGGAGACGCGGACTATAGTGCGTCAGAAAAAAGGACTGTGGCCCACCCGCCTTCAGTCTTCGACCGGCTTACCTTTCCATCACTCCAACCCAATGCCCGCTCAATGAAGGCCAAAGGAAAAGTGAAAAAGGTCTGGAAGCCCAAGCAACCAGAACCCATCCCCGCTCCTGAGCAAAACACAGGGGGCACCAAGCGATGGGTGCCAAAAGGAAAAGATACCTCTCTGGCTAGCCAGGTGGCGAGTCAGATGATGAAAAATAAAACCAAAAAGAAATATGTGATGAGGAAGAGACGGAATGCTGATTCTGCCTCAGTACATCATGTGTCAATTGATGATAATGATGATGATGACGAGGAAACGGCGGAAGTCCGTATGGTCGGGACAGGTTCCCAGGAACCGCCTCATTCTGAAAGTGTCCCCGTGGAAACACGAGGACAGAAAGGAAAAGCTTCGGCATCTAAACCTCCCAAACGGGTAGGGCGGCCCAGGAACCGCAGCCCGGTAATAGAGGAAATTGTCCAACAGACTACTGATAACATTGCAAGTGATGAAGAGGATCCAAATCCGGACCATGGAAGTTCATCTGAAGATGTTGACGAGGAAATTGAAATCCTCGAGGAAATATCTGATGAGATGGCCCAGCTTCGCAAGGAGCTGGAAGAGAAAACCAAGCAACTTGAGCAACTCCAAGCGGAGAATGCTCGGGTAACCGCGGCATGCGCGGAAGTCCAGAAACACATAGCCAAAAAGGGGGCACGCCCAAGCTATGCTGTTTCAAACAACGATGTACCAAAATCAACCGAAACCCAAGGAATGGCTTCTAAGCCAAAATCCAAAAACAAAAAGAAAACCAAGAAATCCCACTCTAAAATAGTGCGGGAAAAGGATAGCAGCTCTAGTGAAACCTCTGAAGAAGAGTTGCTTGAAAGAAAGGAAACTAATGTCATTGACCCTGAGGCCATAATGGAGAAGATGCAAAGGGCCATGGATCAAAAACTGCAATCTCTCGGGATTGGGGGCACTCAACTGCCCGTCAATTTCACAGGCCGGCCTTACCCCGCAAGGTTTGACCAGCTGGATTACCCGAAGAGCCATATAGTGCCGAAATTCAAGGTGTTTGATGGGGTCGGAAACAAAATCACCCCGAGTCAACATCTGTCACACTTTATAACCTCCTGCGGAAATACTGCCCGAAGGGAGGAATGACTATTAAGGCAATTTTCACAAAGTCTGTCTGGAGTAGCGTTCGACTGGTATGCTTCTCTCGAGGCGGACAGTATCAAAAGCTGGAAAGAAATGGCAAACGCCTTTTGCGCAAGGTTCAGGACGACCCCGCATCGGGTCTCCGTTACCAATCTAGTCAATGCCAGACAAAAACAAGGCGAGTCCGTCTCCGATTACGTGTCAAGGTGGGAAACCATGTACACAGGATGTCAGTCCAACATAAGTGAATCTGAGGCGGTGCGTATGCTTCTGAACAGCATCCATGCACCGATGAAAGTATGGATGGTGGGACACAATGTCACCACCTTTGAACATTTGGTAGCCATGGTTGCTCGGTATGAGGAAGTGGAGCCTGAAATGAACCAGCTATACTATTCCACCAAGGAAAAAGATAAAGAAAAGGGAAAGAAGCTGGAAATCAAAACAAAGGCAGTCAAAGCCATCACTAACCAGGTTGAAGGCACTGGTAGTGCCCAATGGGGAAAGAATGGCGAAACGAAGGATGGAAATCCACAGTCCAGGGCTCAAAGGCCAACACTCAGGGAGCTGAAAAGCAAACCTTACTCATTCAAAAAGGAGAAAACTCTGAAGCTGTTCAAGCAAGCTATGGAAGTTCTCGAGGTTCGATTGCCCCAATGCAAAAGGCCCGAGGAAGAAGACAAAGTGAACCACCCTAATTACTGTGTGTATCACAGAGTTTTGGGTCACAGCATAGAGGATTGCTATGTCTTCAAGGATTGGCTCGAGCAGAAAATCCAAGATGGAGCAATCTCTCTCCATGATGACGCTAGGCAGGAACCGGCTCCTCATGCCATCTCAAACGGAGCCCCAAGTGCCAGCTCTCGTCGTGTCTCGGTCACTACTGACGGAAAACCGCCCACGACATGGAGCGTATATTTGAACAAAAACACCAGAAAGAAGTTGAGAGCCTTGCAGGCCGAACCTCAACTCAAATGGAAAAGCCCTATCATGCCAGTAGTCCCAAAGAGACTCAAACCAATGAAAACACAACCGAAACCAATGACCCGTAACGCAACAACGGGTAATGTGAGATCTAGACAGGCGTTCTGGAGGAAAACCTCTCCCGAAACCGTCGAAGATCCCTATGTTCAAGAAAAACCAACACAAACAACCCTCGCTGATTTCATCTCCCCCAAAGTCGCTGCTCAAATTAGCGGACAAGTGTGGCAGGAGTTGAAAGGCGAAGGAAAAGAAAAGAAAGAAGAGGAGTTCTGGACGGCAGTGTGCCACCATGTCTCAGGTAATGAGGAAGAACATGAAGAATCCTCTAACCAACAGGAGCCGGCACAAGCAGACACCAGACCCTCCGAAACCTCAACAACAAATGAACAAAACCCTACTGAGTCGTCATTCAGCTCAGTCCCAACCCAACATGCCTGGTCGACGGTCACTGTTCAACCTATGACCCAATCAGGAAAGAAAAAGAAAGAGATCCTTGAAATAAAGAAATTGGATAAGGCCCTCATCCGCAAAGGAAAGAAGCCGGACCGAATGACCCTACCTTTCAAGATCAATGGTCAAGATCGCAAAGTGTTTGTAGACATTCATGATGAGTGTCTGGATTCAGAAGGCGTCCCAAGCCTAAAGAATCTAGGGTTCAACCTTGTCATACCAAAGAAAAAGGGAGAATCCGGGATTCCACCAGAAACCATTGCGATACTAGCAGAGCATGTGTCTGAACTGATGAAACAAACCATTGCTGTGACTAGTTTTGTAAGAAACCAAGTAAACAAAGAGGCTTCCACCTCTACCAATACCCAAAATGCCCAAGACATTCCTGGTTTCACTGATGAGGAATATGAATGGTCTGATCCGGACCCTCCTAGCCAGGATGAAAGCTACGATTTTGGTAGCAATTTTGACAGTGATGAGGAAAGAGGAGGTGGTGGCTCTGGTGGAATCTCCTGCAACACCATCTCAACATCGGCAATAGATGCACACCCGGAGGATAACCCGGGAGAAAAAGAGGAAAAGCTCACTAAAGAAGAGGAAATAGAAATGATTGCGCAAATAGAGAAGGCTACACAGGCCATTCTCTCTTCCGCGGTCACAAACCAAAACCCACAAGAAGATGATGATGCCTTCTATGAGGCGCTGGAGGAATGCCAGCCGGCCAGTTACAGGAGGATAAAAATATACATGAAAGCAAGGGAACAATGGAGGGACCTCTCCTACTGGTGCGGTCAAACCAACCTCCATCCCATCCTGGAGACAGAAATCGCCTTAAATCCATCCTGGTGGATCCAAGAGCTCATACATGGCGATGATGTGGACCAATTGCTAGCATCATGGCTGGCAAATAGGTTCTGGACCAAAGAAATGCCTCTTAACATCTCTAAACAAAAAACCCATGAACCCGCAGAGCACTGCAGATACCTGAGTGATGCCGGGGAATCAGAAGAAGAAGCCGAGGAAGAAGGCGATGATTCACTACCACATATCTCTTTCAATGCTGTGGCAGAGTATGTGGACTTCTTGATGCAACTAAAAATTCAAGAGCCTGACTTGTTCCAACAGGAATTAAGGGTTGACGAGGAGATAGAAAACATGTCAGACTCCGATACCTATGAACAACAAGTTGAAAATATGGCCATAAGGAAATCCGCGGTGGATATTGTGGTGCAAAATGAATGGGACAAGAAAGACCCAGACCCAAACCACCCTACAGATTTTGAAATCATGCGTGCACACTTGGCAAACACGGAGGACTCACACCTCTGGGAGAATATTGAGGTTACTGAAACTGACCTCGCGGAATATGAAAACAACATGGGTAGTCAAGCCCACCTCAACCAGAACAGTCAAACTTTCTTGGCTGAGGAGGACCAGGCTAATGAATTCTCCCAGTACCTCAGGAACCTGAGAATCTCAGACCCGGTCGGCTACCATGGTGTGCTAAACCCTGAAAACCCTCAACAATACCAGGGATATGAAAGGCAAGCCATAGCCAGGACCGTAAGGGAAATAGCTGATGAGACGGGGCGCGAGAAAGGAGAAATAAATCCAGAAGCAACCCCACCAAGAATCACTCGACGCCGTAGATCCAGGAGGATTCGGCGCTCCAGGCATACATCAGGCCCCAGGGCCGAGGTGACATTCCCCACCCAAATAGAAATAGTTGAGACTTCCAACCAAGTCGATACCACTCAGGGTGAGTCATCCCAGCAAGCCCCTGAGGAAGAAGAATACAATGAACATGACAGCCTGGTAGAGTGGTATGTGTCTGAGCTCAGGGAACTGAGAATCACAGACCCAAGGGCCTTCCGCCGAGCTACCCACCCCAAAGATCCAGATTTTACGGAGGAATTTGAAAGAGAAGCCATAGCAACCGTCCTAAAAGAGGTTAACAAAGGCAAAACTCCCCAGTGCTCTGACTCTGAAGATAGCGGAGGTTCTCCGCGATTTTTCTTCTGCGGAAAAACATCTGATGGAAACGCCCAAAATAGCGAATCCGATAGCGATGAAGAAGAGGCCGAAAGGGAGCCTGAGGTGGAATCTGACCATGAAGAACCTCAACCAAGCACCCTCCAAGGAAGTTCAATCCTGATGGCATCTGGGTCTGGTCCGCCAGCCGATATAACCTCAGCCTTTGAAGGGTTGAATATCTCACAAGCAACCAGGATCCTCTCATACATGGAACACCTGAGACGGGAAGACCCTGCATTCCTAAACTTCATAGCTCAGCACGCTGAGATATTACAACAACCATGGGCCAGTTACGAAAGGCTCAGGAGAACCCATCCACGGGAAACCGCCCGTTTCCGGGCACAAATAGAAAGGCTGTACAAAATCTCAAACGATATTGACAATAACAGTAGTGATGATGACGGCTCTGATACGGGAAACTGCCGTTACATCAGCGGTTCAGGGTCTGATGACTCTGAGTCCGAAAATTATGATCACCGTTCCGCCCGAATTGCAGCTTGGACGGATGATGATGAACCTTCCTTAAAACCATGTAATAAAAGAAGACAACAAGGAAGAAACGCTCGCATGACTGTCCGGCCACAACCCGAATGGGATGAAAATGCGCGGCGTGAGCTGGAACAAGCCATCGCTGAAACTGAGGCTATGACAACCAACGAGCTCATGAGAAACCTAAGGGTAAATAGCGATGATGATACTTATTGTCCCACCGAAGATGATGAGGAAAAGGTCAAGAGCCCTAAAGCCCTTAGAGTATACCAAAGAAGAAAGAAGCCAGCAAATGAGAAGGAAATAATAACCTATCAAAGAAGAAACAAAGGAACCAACAAAGGAAAGAACAAGTTGCTCAAAGGCGAATCCTCTCGTGATGACGCCACTTGTCATCGAGTTGGCCATCATGATTCCGACAAAGGCGAGTCCTCTGAGGTGCCACAGCCACAGACCGAAGCCACAGAAGAACATCAAACCAACTCAGAGGAGATGGCATATGACTATGAGATCGTGCTAGACCCTGCTGAACAAATGGACCCTGCCGATCTACAAGGACGGCAACCAAGAATGGTAAACTTGGATATCCATATCCCTAACATTCCAGGTCAACCTGACCTTACTCTCGAGGAGTTGGGGGAAATAGTGCGGCAAATGGTCAACCAGATCTGGGAGGCCACGTCTACTGAGCAGGGATATGAAGAGAATGAACCCGCTGAATCAGAGACGGAGGAAAATGCTAGTACTGAACAGGGGGCAGCTGCCACCTCTACTGAAGACCCAGCTGAAAATACCGCCCCTTCAAATCAAAACCAAGAAGAAAACCAAAACCAAAGCTCTGAATTATGCCGAGGTACTTCTGAAAATTGTCGGACAATAACTGTGAGTGAGTCCGACACAGATAGCGAAGAGGAGGAATCTCCAGCAACCCGAGGTGACAGCTCACAAAGTGAACCAAAACTCACTCAAAAGAAAATAGCCAAGCCAAAAGAAAGCCCGTTTAAATCACGCGCGGCGGACAGCTCAAGAGAAATAGCTCAAGAAGTTGCAACAGATGGCCCCGCCCACCGTACAAGGTCAAAGCAAGCACAACCGAGCATCGCTTTAGATAGGGGGCAAGCCCAACAACCGTCGAAGGAAGATAGCGCTGCCTTTACTTCAAGAGAAAAGCGTCAACTCCTAATAGACCTGGATTTCTGCACAAATGCTCTGAGAAGAATGACCAGGCAAAATATTGAGATACAAACCTTAGTCGAGACTCTAATAGCCAGGCTAAAGACTGAGCGAAAGGAAAGAATCTCGATGGAGGCGGAACTCAAAGCATTGAAGGACCGCGCCCAGAAACAGGGGGCATGTCAGAAAAAGGGCATGAAGTCTGGCCATGCTACCTCAGGCAACTCGGGAAACCTCCCGCAAAGAAGGAGAGAAACCGGCATTGTCATCCAAGAGGGACAAAGGCCAAAACCCAAAACTAATCATCCCCCAGGAAAAGGAAAAGGGAAAGCCAATGCAGAAAATCATCATCATAGACCAAAACACCTCTGGCCCCATGACAACACGTTCGAGGGGCCTGAAACAGACCGGCAAGAAAGAGGTGAGAGCTCACGTACGCGGGTGTGCCCTCCCATGAGGGATGGGTCTGGCCATTTGAGACACAGAAATGCCGAAACCAATTCAACCCAACAAATAAAAAATAGACAAAACCACTCAGGGCAATACCATATGAAAATGAAATTGGTTAAGCTCGACAATGCTTCCCCTTACAGCCAATTACCACATAAAATCAAGATAACAGGGAAACTGAAACCAAAACATGGAGGTTCCGACGGGCACTTCAGACACAGGAACCGTGTAAACCCTTGGGAGATGCCAGAAGCTGAAAATGGGGCACTCCGGACACAAACCATAAATAGACAACCAAAACCATATAAAGCAAAGAAAGAAAATAATGCCGGAAGAAAGGCGTACTGCCGATACCACCAAGTCTGGGGGCACTCCAGAGAGGAATGCCTGACGTGGTCTTGGAATGACAATGACCCGTCAGATGAAGAAACAGAAGACGAAGTGTGCCGTGCCATAACCCGGGGTACAAGCTCTCAAACCTATGACGAGGAAACTGCCTCTGAATGTGAACATGATACTGAAGGAGAACTACAGTACAGTAGCCCAGAAGAGGAGCCTGTTGTACTGGCGATCAACTCCGCTGCAGTTAGACCACTGGGAAGTGATACTGACCAAAGCGAAACAGAGGAAAGAGAAATCAAATCACCACCAAAACCAAACAAGGTGTCCAACCTAGTCCGGCAGGTCTCTACTAGAATCCGGCCAAATATAAAAAACCACTGCAATGTTAGTCTGAGATCGGGCACTAGGATACCTGAGAGACAACCCCCAGGGAAACGACCAACAATGAAATAAGAAACAGAAATAATACAACAGCAGAAAGCGAAACAAGGTCCGATGGCAGACCTAAAATGTCCGTGGGAGATTACAATGTGGTCGCTCATTTGCGGAAAATCCCCTCACTGCTCAGTGTCTTTGATGCCTTGATGGTATCTCAGGAGCTGCGTGATGCCTTAATCTATGCACTGCAAAACCCTGCCAGCTTCCTGGCCTATTTTGCCCAAGAAACCCGCGAGGAGGCGGCACAGATCGACCAGGAACCGTATATTACCTTCACAGATGAGGACCTGATGGCGGGCACAGCCGATCACAATCGACCCCTATACACCACAGGCACCATCTACGGCAGGAAAATCAACAAAGTCCTCATTGATCCTGGATCCTCAATCAGCATCATGCCATTAAAAACGCTGGTACAGCTGTCGCTCAGCATTAAAGAAACAAAGAAAGATAAAATCCGGATCCACGGATTTAACCACCAATACCAAAAGGCCCTGGGCTCCACAGTGATCGACATCACCTTTGGGAACCTGGTCACTCCAGTCAAGTTTTTCATCATCGAAGCTGATACCACATACAAAGCACTGTTAGGGAGACCATGGCTCCACGCCAATGGATTGGTTCCCTCCACCCTGCACCAGTGCATTAAATATGTCAAAGACGGAAAACAATACGTGATTAAAGGGGATGATCAACCATTTGAGGCACATGAAGCCGAATTGGATGATGCTAAATACTACAAACCCAAGTCCGGAAAGGGGGCAGCCACCAAACAAGGAAAGCCCTCTCCTGAAACCGTGAAGGAAGCAGTCAAAAATGCTGTGCTCAAAGCGGCCATAAAGTCACAAATGCTCTTGGGAAGTGATAGTGAGACGGGATCGTCGGAAGGCACGGCCGAGGACATTAACTTACCCGCTCGAATGCAACCAAATTATTCCAGTGAGGGTGAGGAGCAAAATACTCTGTCCATAGAAATCCTACCCCTAGAACACTGTAAAGACCTAACACCTCGGGAAAGTGAAGAAGTCATCCCGTTCAAAACCTTCACTGTCCCACCCAAAATAGAAGAGCTTGAAACAGAGCACGTTGTTCATCCCAGTATACAATTTGTCAAAATAGGAGAAATCGAACCTCAAAATGAAGAGTCAAACTTCGAAGACTGGGAACAATGGCTCGTAGAGGAAACCAGGAAGACGGGGATTCCCCCTCAGCTTCAAGACACCACCAGCACACGGTTGGTTGAATTGTTTCGTAAGGCACAATGCCTAGAGCCCATTCCTGAAAAGCGAGCAAGAATGTTCCGAGATATGTGGAATGGCTACTCTAATGAAGTCGTAAAACTCAATGGGAAGATTGCTAACACAAGGGGCCTAGGATTCGAACCTCGAACCAAGGGCTCAGGGTCAAACACTCCTCAAAGACCACGACAGCACTCTTGCTGTCGCATAACAATCACTGAAATCAAGGAAGGCGAAACAACCCCAGATGAAGGGGAATCTTCAGAAGCAGAACAATTTATCCTAGCAGCCAAAAATGCGCCAAAGGAGCTAGAAGAAGGTGGTCAAAATACCATCGATAAATTGAAGGAAATCAACCTAGGAACTGAGGAAAATCCAAAACCTACGTTCATTAGCACCTCCCTTCCTCAGGAGATGCAGGATGAACTGACCAAACTGCTAAAGGAATATCAGGATTGCTTCGCATGGAGCTACAGTGAAATGCCCGGGCTAGATCCAGCAATAGCAGTCCACAAACTCAAAATTGACAAAGAGCTCAAGCCAGTCAAACAAGGACCCCGGAGAATGAGGGTCGAATTGGAAGAAAAGGTGACAGCCGAAGTCAAAAAGCTCATCAGTGCTGGATTCATAAGGGAAGAAGAAACGCCCGACTGGGTGGCCAATATTGTCCCAGTAAAGAAAAAGAACGGACAAATCAGAGTCTGTGTCGATTTCAGGGATTTAAACAAGGCTTTCCCTAAAGATGACTTCCCTCTGCCAGTGACAGAAATCATAATAGACCACACCTCGTCCCACGGGATATATTCCTTTGTAGACGGATACTCAGGATACAACCAAATCAAAATGGACGAGAGTGACCAAAAGCACACTGCCTTCCGTACCCCAATTGGTATCTACTGCTATAAAGTCATGCCTTTCGGCCCCAAAAATGCAGGAGCCACATATCAAAGAGCCATGACCAAAATCTTTGACGACCTCATACACAAGGTGGTAGAATGCTATGTAGGCGACCTTGTTGTAAAGTCCCATACCCATGAACAACACTTAGAGAACCTGAGGCTGATGTTTGAGCGATTGAGACAACACACGCTGAAACTCAACCCCCTGAAATGCGCCTTCATGGTATCATCAGGAAAGTTTCTAGGCTTCGTGGTGCGGCACCGAGGCATTGAAATTGATCCTGATAAAATCAAAGCCATCCAAGAACTGTCCCCTCCACGGACACTCAAACAACTCCGGTCTCTCCAAGGACGCTTGGCGTATATTAGGAGATTCATAGCCAACCTGTCAGGCAAAATCAAACCTTTTACCAGGCTCACAAAAAAGGATGTCCCCTTTAAATGGGACGAGGAGTGCCAGAAATCTTTTGAAGATATCAAACAATATCTGCAAAAACCTCCTGTATTGGCAGCACCCATCCAGGGAAAACCTCTCATTCCCTATACCACCGCCTTGGACGGATCTCTGGGGGCATTGCTCGCCCAGGAGAATGAAGAAGGAAAGGAAAATGCCCTGTATTACCTCAGCAGAATGCTTGTGGGGGCAGAACATGCATACACGCCAATTGAAAAGCATTGCCTAGCCTTGATCTTCGCAGTAAAGAAGCTTAGGCATTATATGTTGGCCCATAAAGTCACATTAATCTCCAAAACTGACCCATTGAAGTACCTCATGACCCGACCGATGCTTACCGGAAGGCTGGCAAGGTGGGCAGTGGCTCTGATGGAATTTGATATAGCATATGCGCCCCAAAAGGCTATCAAAGGACAAGCACTAGCTGATTTCCTAGCTGCTCATCCCATACCTGATGATTCCCCACTAGCGTGCGACTTCCCTGATGAGGAAGCTATGCAGGTAGAGGAAAATGAAACTTGCTGGAAGCTATACTTCGATGGATCATCCTCCATTCAGCCAGCAATCAAACCAAACTTACCAAGACGACAAGCAGGTGTAGGATTGGTGTTTGTCACCCCAGAGAAAGGCATTCTCCGGCATGCTCTGAGCCTGACCGAGCCAAGCACAAATAATGAAGCTGAATATGAGGCCCTAATAGCTGGACTTGAAATTGCCCTTCAAATGGGTATTGAGCAGTTGGAAGTCTATGGAGACTCTCAGCTCATCCTGAGTCAGATCGAAGGCCTCTTCAAAATAAGAAAACCAGAATTGGTCAAATACCATGAAAAGGCCCTTGAGTTGATGGCCAAATTTACATATATTACCTTCCAGAAAGTCCCAAGGTCTCTGAATGGCAAAGCGGATGCGTTGGCTAGGTTGGCTAATGAACTCAGTGACCCGAATCAAAAAAAATCCAAGTCCTGGTTCACCGCAGGAGATCCTTGTCCCCTTGCTTCCCAAAGGAAAGAAATGAGAAGGAAGAAACCTTGTTTACTGACATCCAGACGCTCGAAAGAGAACATGAAAAAGAATGGAGGGAAATCGCACAAGTCATGATAGCCGAGGGTTCGAACCAAGAGGACTGGAGACAACCCTTTCTCGACTACTTCCAACAAGGAAAATTACCTCTGAACAGGGCCATTAGGGAACAAATCAGGAAAAGAGCCCTAAGGTTCGTATATGTGAACAACACCCTCTATTGGAGATCCTATGAAGGATCATGGCTTAGATGCATATCGAAAACCGAAGCCAACCAAGTTATGCAAGAAATTCACTCGGGAATATGCGGAGCCCACCAATCGGGCTCTCGGATGCGAGTGCAAATCAAACTGATGGGTTATTATTGGCCCACCATGATCAATGACTGCGAAAACTTCTCCAGACAATGCCACATGTGCCAAATTCATGGAGATTTTATACACCAACACCCAAACGTACTACATCCAACCGTGGTATCATGGCCCTTCGAAATCTGGGGGACAGATATCATAGGTCCCATTGACCCACCAGCCTCAAATGGGCACCGCTTCATATTGGCCGCTACGGACTACTTCTCCAAATGGGCCGAAGCCAGGTCATACCGTGAAATTAAGGCCTCTGATGTGGTCAGGTTTTTCACCACTCAGGTGCTTTATAGATATGGAAATCCAAGGAAAATAATCTCTGACAACGGGACGGCTTTCAAGAATGCCAAAATTGATGCCTTCGCCGACAAACACAAAATCGAATGGAGATATTCTTCTGTCTACAACCCAAGAGCCAACGGACTGGCAGAGGCTTTCAACAAAACACTGATCAAGATCCTTCGCAAAACCATTGGAGATAATCAAAGAAACTGGCATGAAAAGCTGCATGAAGCATTGTGGGCATACCGCATCACCCATAAAACAGCAACCCAAGCCACACCTTATTCTTTAGTGTATGGGGCAGAAGCAGTCCTACCAATCGAAGTGGAACTCCCGTCACTGAGAGTAGCTATGGCAGCACAAATCCCTCTGACTAAACAAACGCAACTGAGGTTGCAAGAGTTGGACGGAATGGATGAAAAAAGACTGGCAGCTCAACAAAACTTGGAGTTATATCAAGCCAGAATGACGCGGGCTTATGAAAAGCTATCAAGACCCAGAACATTCAAGAAAGGAGAGCTAGTGTTAGTTTTGAGGCGACCTATCCTCGGCCGACACCATGGTCCTAAATTTGCACCAAATTGGGAAGGCCCCTATGTCATAGAACAAGCATATGAAGGTGGAGCCTACCTGCTTGCAGATTCAAATGGAAAACACCCTGTCTCCTCCATAAATGGGAGATACCTGAAGAAATATTATGGACAAAACTACCCCGACATTTCCGCAACCCACCAAAGCCAAAGGAAGAGCGGCCAACAAACCGACTGGGCAGATAATTGCGAGGCGGTCAACCACCTCTTCACTTAGGTAAAAATCTCTCACGTCCCACCGGGTCAAGGCTCGACAGGGTACTCCGTTCCTTTGAACACTATGGGGTATCCCTGAGTCAAAACCCTAAAGTAATAAATTAACCTTTAAATAAAATAAACCCTTCAAAATTCCCTAAAATGACCCCAAGTTGAAATCCTAAATAAAATCCAAGCCCAACAAAAAAAATGCGTCTTATTCCAAAGCATAAAAGCATGTGACCAAAAGAAACTAGACCAAGCTAAAATATAGCTCAAATAAAAGGTTAAAGCCAAATCTCCCTAAATATTCTCAAATCTCTAAATAAAAAGGCAAATTTCAAAGTCCAAAATCCGAAACTTCTAAAAATATACACAAAATGTCCTGTCCCACCGGGCCAAGGTAAAAGGAGTGTTCTGTCCTTATGGGCATTCATAGAACATTTCCTTTACAAATGGCCTACACCCCAAAATACGACCCTAAAAAGTCTTGTGCTTTGTCCTTTAAACAAAGTACTAGGTGCCTGTTCATCTCACCAAATTAAAGGATGAACAAAAGTTCCGTGTCTTGAACTCTAAATTAAGACACAACGCGGTGATCTGTCCATCACACCTACCCAAAAAAGATGGCCAAAGTCTTGTGCTTTGTCCTTTAAACAAAGTACTAGGTGCCTGTTCATCTCACCGAACTAAAGGATGAACAAAAGTTCTGTGTCTTGAACTCTAAATTAAGACACAAAAGGAGAAATTTACCATGGGATTAGTCAAAACCACATCCTCAACAGTTACAGATCGAAAAGACAACCTGTCTACTCAAAATGTAATTCTTGCCAAAACCTACCAAAGAAAAGAAGACCAAACCGAACCTAAAAGCCCCTCTGAAAACGGAGAACATCACGGCTGATGTCCGCCAACCATGTCAAGGAATAGGCCTCATAAATCCTAATACCCAGAGGGGCCCATGGTCGTGTTGGGCCTTAAACCACCGACTACGGTATGTTCCTAGCTGCCGTACCCAAAGAGCCAGGAGAAGAAAAAAAAACCAATCTCACAACATAAGCAAGTCCCTACGGTATGTTCCTAGCTGCCGTACCCAAAGAGCCAGGAAAAAAACCCATCTCACCACATCAGAAGAGTGATATGGAACAGACAAGTCCCGACGGTACGTCCCTTACCGTCATACCAAAACAACCAACAGAAAATGATGCACAAAGTCCCGCCGTGGCCATGCTCATTGCACGCCATACCCACTGCGTGCCCGGAACGCCTATTCTACATGTCGGAGCGGTAATATGGAGCAAACAAGTCCCATCAGAATGGTCCTAGCTACCAAGGCAACAATGTAGAATAGACAAATCCCACCGGTATGTTTCTTGCTGCCGTAACCAAAGAGCAGGGAGAATAACAAAAAATATCTGTCCCACTAGCGATATCTAAGGTCGCAACCTATGACAATCTAAACCAAATCACTAATAAACCTCAACAGATGTCCATAAATCAAGATCAACAGACCAAAAGCTATTAGGGTTCCAAATCGCCCTAATCAAGTCATAAAAAATCAAAATACCAAACATAAATCATCCAAAATTACCACAGTTTAAGCAACAACAAAAAATATACTAAGCGAAGCAACAAAGCAACGAAACCAAATAACCAAACATCCGAGACCTCTTCACATCAGAGGCACAGGAGGCGCCTGAGCTGCGGCCATCGCCCCTGCAAGGGTCTCCAAAGTGTTATGAATTGACTGAAGCACTGCCTCGACATTCTCCAGTCGCTGGTCTAGCTCCTTAAAACGCTGGTCTATGTGTTCCTGGAGCGGAGAAGATTCTTCAATGGCTGAGCCATCTGGAGAAGGGGGAGAAGCCTCTCTTACCGGACTATACTGATTCACAGCAGCAAACCTATGAAGGATATGACTGTTCACCGGGTAGTTGGGGTCAGGGACCAGAGTACCATGAGCCATCTCCACCCACCCAAAGGAAGTCAAATCTAAGAGCAGGTTGCGCGGATACAGGATAAGCCGCTCAGTGATTGGATTCCCCCACAGTGTCTCAGGCAATGGAATCTGAGCCCGCTCTATCAAAGCCTCAATTAAGTTCCCATAAGGCAAATGGCCTTTGGGAAACCTCGTGACATGATGCATGTTTTGGAGGATGAGGCTAGGAAGATTAGCTTTCCCACGTTTGAGAAGCAATAAGCGAAGGTAGAACAAAGTCCCTGGGCGAGTCAAACCTGATAACTCACCCTGAGGAAAGAGGATGTAGTTAATGATCAAGAAAAATAACCTGAAAGGGACATATAAACTTCATGGTCATGAACTTGTCCTTCAGAAACAAACAAAAGAAACAAACAAAACAAAAAAAAAACACACAAATAGCAAAATTACCGATGAAGCGCAGGCAAATGCGCAGTAGAGACCAGTTCAGAACCCGCCTCAGATCTGGGTATCTTGAACCACTCACAATGGCCCCGGTATGTCCCTTGCTCACGAGGCCAACTTCCAAAGGCATAAACTGACAAGCCATTTAAAGTATCTGCGGCACCAATCAAGTCAGCCAAATCCTCCACCCCTATGTGAAAGAGCCTGCCAAAAAGATAAGAAGAGGCAGAAGGGGTATCATGGTGGTCAAATGTGACACGGAGGTTAGCATAAAATAGCTTGGTGATGTCCGGATGGTAAGGAGTATCAAGCCTTGACAAGCTGTGGAGGCTCCAGGCATTGAGCCACCCTGTTATTAAATTCATATAAGGGGTGGTGAAACGCCCTTGAGAATGAAAGAAAAAGCAGGCGGAAACTTCACGCCCCCCTTCACCAATGTTACTTTGATAGCACTCAAAAGCCTCGTCGTCTCGAAATAGATAACGGTTGCCTGGGTCATATGACCAGTTAGGCTTGGAAGGTGGCGCGCCTTGGACAGAGGAACTACCCTCATCTCTGGGACGTTTGGGATTCCTTGGATCTATGACGCCGGCCATGGAAAATGAAGTCCAAGAAAGAAAGTTCAGAAGAAGAAGGAAATGATACGAGATACGTACGCATGATGCCTTATATATATATAAAGGAAATTAGGGCACCAGAAAGCGTACGTCTTCTCGAATTCACCCATAAATGCCAAAGATCAAGAGGCGTGGCGGTTTGCAAGGAACATGATCGCTTCGCGATCCAAGGACTTTAATGAAAAAATGATGAACCCAATGACACCAAAATATAATATCCATGCCCATAAATCAACTACAATCAAGAGCCCAACAAAGGCCTAAAACATCACATAATCATGATCAGAAGGTCCAGCCGCTACAAAGTCAGGAGCGACCAACTAAAACCAAGTCTAAAACTAAAACCATAACAAAAGAAAAGATACAAAGCGCCATCGCGCTACATAACTCCTACTCAAAAGAAACCCATCATCAACTCAACCTCTCGAGAAGCGTCCGCCACGAGAGAGGCAAAACAAGGAAGGGCTAGCACTACACCTGCGAGAGCTCTCTTTGAATCATCATCAGAACCAACGTCCCTCCGGTGAGCTGACACCCCAACTATCGGTTCAACCAAAACAGTATCTGGCGACAATGGCAAACTCGCCCCACCAGCAAATGATGACACGGCTAGAGGAATAGAGTCAAAGAGAAGAGCCTCCCACTCGGAGTAGTCCAATGGCGCCTCATCAGAAAACTCTGGAACCATGTCCGACTCAGGGAAAAGGAAATCATGGAGAGTCTGGAGGGCAGGACTGCCTGAGGAGCTCTCTCCTGAATGAAAAAGAAAAAGGTTATGATAAAAATAAAATGCACATCACGATGACAAGGGAAATTATGGGTAAATACCTGAACATAAGATGGAGGCATGATCCAGAACGTCCAGCTCCATGCCCATGACATGGCTCGTCAGCTCATCAACACTCATGAAACTCCGGAGGGACAGCCGATATAAATGACATAAATCCCGTAAGCCTAAAGCCCAAAACTCAATGCTAAAAGCCATCAGGATATAAGGAAGTCGACCTAAATGAAACGTGATAAGGAAAATATAAAATGAAACAGAAGGAAAATTAAGGTAAAAAGCTCAGTGAAATAAGGCATACCTAGACCTCGAAGCGCTGGAAAGATGGCCAGTGTCGGAGCAGTCTCACAGGAAAAGACGGTAACGGCAACAATCGCCATAGAATCATCCGTGACAGGGAAGTCACTCGCCTGGATAAATGGAGCCGGAGATATCAGCCTGGGGCGCAGAATCTCCTCAAATGGCACGGCGACGGTCTCCACCTCGACCTCCTCCATCTCAATGTCCTCTGTAGCAACCACGGACTCAGCCAGAATGGCGCTACCCCATATACCGGAGCATGCAGTCCCTGGAAAGTAATACCATGACAAGTTTATAGCAAATCAAAATCAAATGAAATGAAGTCAGAAAGAAAAATGGAAATAACGTACATGAATGTGGTGCAAGGAGAGGAGGCTCCATGGAAAACCCGTCATCTGAAGGACTCTCCCTCAGTCGCCGCCGAAGCTCATACCGGGCCACTTCTTCCTCCACCAAAGAATCCTCACGTTGCCTCTTCAGCAGCCTAGCTGCTTCCTCAGCCAGCTCATCAGGGTATTCAGGAGAAGGACAACGTGAAGGGGCCAACTCCTCATTTTCCACCGAAGGAGGGAACCTATGAACACCTATAAAACCAAAACCATGACAATTCCACATCGGTGATAAAGTTAAACAAAAAGAAGAGAAATGCAATACCTGAGTAGATAGCCCAGCGTCTATAAGGCTCAGATGCAAAAGCTTGGGGAGACTCTCCCTCAATAGGAGAAATACCCTCTACTTTGAAGTGAAAATGACCAAAATCATATCCACCAAGACCTGCCTCAAAGAACAAATCATCATAAGAAAGAGAGAAGGTAATCAAGAAGGGGATTCAAATGAGAAAGGAAAGTAACGAACCAGGGAAATGGCCGTCAGGAAGCGAAGGAGGGTCTACATACCCCAAGGGCTTCACACCAATCGGCACAAAACCATCAACTCCAAAAGAATTCTTCAGTGGTCTGAAACCGCCTTGTCTAACCTCCGGATTTTGCGGAACAATCCGAGAACGAGGGTAAACTTTCTCCTTTAGGATGGCCACGCTAACATCATGAGGAATCTTAGACCAACCTCTGAACCACCTGTCATAATCTCCAGTCAATGTCCCCTGGCGAGAAGCCGGAGGAACAACGCAACTAGTGCCGGTGCCCAAACGCACTGAGAATGCACTAAAAGCTGCACATGACGGCAAAGTGACTCGAGGAGGGTCAGGAAAGCTGAAAACTGCTGGAATAGCCTGGTCATACCCAAACAGCCAAGCACAACGGTGAGGGCTGTAAACCTCATGGATCACCCTATTCCCCATGCGAATGGATAAACACCCCGCTCTGATACTCACGGCATAGTCTCGATCCCGCCTGTGTCGAGGGGAACACAACTTAGGACAGGCCCCCTTCTGACAAGGCGCCACATCCTTGACAATGTATGGTTTCCCAGTGTCTTTAGGCCATCCCTTATTGAAAGCCTCAGGGCGATAATCCACAATGTACTGGCTGCTCTGAGTAAAGCACAAATGAGCGGTAATCTGATCCGGATCACGGACGGTGCAACCGGCAATATGAATCAAACCTGACAATGACTGCCTCATGCCAGCAGAAGTCAACGGAGTATAACACTTCTCCCAGTAAAGATAAAACCAACCAGAAAGGATGTGTAAAGGCATAACCACTGTGGCCCTGGAAGGATCCCTCGAAGAAGTAAGCTCTCTCATGGACCTATAAAGGTTCACTAAAGCTGGAATAGCCAATGAGACCCGCTTACCGCGAGCCAAGACATTCGCCACCACAAAGACCCCAGGACGGATATACCCAGCTGGCTCGTAGATGATCAAGAAATAGCACAACCACCAAGCCAGAAAAGCAGTCAAGACTGTCTCATCATCCAACTCATGGGAACAGAAATCTGAGAATGACACCCGCTCAGAGGGAATATATGTCTTGTCGGAACCCAATTTGATCGGCTCCAAAGGATTAGCAAAATGCGCAGCCCTCTTCTCAGGTATCAAGTCCGTGAAATAGCGAACCCAGTCTCTCAACGGGACATCCCTGTCCAAGCCACGCTGACCACGTGACATGGCAATCTCATAATAAATCCGGAAAACTGCCCGAAGTGATGAAGAATGCAGAGGGAGCCCTTTGTGATCAGGACCATAAAGCTCAAAATCAGGCGGTACCCTCTCCTCATAAACCAACCCCTCTACTGGCACCCCCATGAGGGCAGACATCTGCTGAAGATCGATGGTGGCGTCGCGATCCTCTAAGGGAAAGGTATTATGAACATAATTCCAATTGGAGGCCATTGCTTTCAGAAGATTGGAACTCCATGTATACTCAAACAAAGCCAAAATCACACCTCCAAAAATCTCAACCTTATCCAATTTCTTCCCCATACTGCACAAGATATATCGGGTCCATTCAACTTGCCCGGGACTCCATTTCAAATCACCCTGAACCCTCAAATTCCCAGGAGACCAAGGGATAACATGCCCCTCCATCATCTCCATACTCAACAAGTGAAAATCAGCAGAAAAAGTAGAACGACCAGTGGGGCTCAGGAAAATACCTGTAAGATCACCAGAGGGAATGCCACGCCGATCTCGATTGATGGGACAATGGGAGGTATAGTACCTATCTCGACGCTCCTCAGTGCGTGAAGAAGGGTCAATAGCAAGGCTTGGATAGTCATAAATGGCCGGTAAGGGTAAACGATTGTGCCGAACCAAAAGCCCATGGAAATTATCTCTTCCTCTGAGAATAGCACGCCTCCATAGGCGGTGAAGATGCACATGAACCTTCTGAGGATCTAAATAATCACTGATATAAGACTCAATGGCCTCATCCGAAGGACCATAGAAACCCGTCCTGACAATCTCAAACTGAGGGACGGTATCATAAATTTCATCAACTGAAGCCATAACTACCTGCAAAGAAAGCGAAAACCATGTCAAACACTCAGAAAATGCCTAGAAATTGGGGACACCAGAGTAGACTGATCGATATATCTCGCAGTCCACTCTGGTGGGGGGCATTTGTTTGCCTCTAAATTCTGCTGCGTAAAACCCTGAACAATTCCCTATTTTATCACCAAAATCCAAAACCATATAATCAAATTCCATCCACATAACCAATGACCCAACAAAATAGCCCTGATAATCGGTCATAATGCATGAAAGGAAAACACAGAAGTTCTTAAAAATGGACAGTAAATTAATTAATTACGAGGAATGCCATTATGCGCCTGTGATATCCTTATAATTAATTACTAGAGTCCTAAAAAAATAGAAAATTTGTGGCAGCTAAATTCTTCATATTTTTATGAGAAACCATGCAAAATTTTATGTCAAATTGACCTATGGAAGGGCACCAAACAATTTTTCTAAAAATAAGGCAGTCTAATTATCCCTAAAATTCTGACAAATGGACGAGTCCATTGCTGAGGGAAATGGAGGCAAGCCCCCACCAAGAACAAAGCAAAAAATGCGGATGGGCCTTTAAACTTATATTAAAAATCCATCTTGGGCCGAGATTAAAAGCCCATTTGAATGGCACACTGGCCCAGTTCAATTCAGAAATCCCCATCAAATCTGACGGTCCTGATAAATCCTCACTATATTATCCAAAATCAACGGACGGATCTCGATCTAGAACTAAAACATCTAATTGAGTTTCTGATTGGTCGAAAGCTGTGGGTCCCACTCATTCAAAAGAAAAAAAAAAGAAAAAAAAGAGGATGAAACAGTACTGTCTGACACAGGCGTCGCACGCCGGCGTGAGGAGGAGTTTCGCCGCCGCTCTGCACCGTTTCAGTCTCAACCAAGCTCGCCAATGGAAAGGCGATGAGCCCACCAATGCAACAGTACCAGACTCGGCGATGAGCGGTAACTGGATTAAGCGATGACCAAAAGAGAAAGGATCAGCAACTGAGACAAACTCATATGAAATTTTGCTAAATTAGCGAAAAATTGCCAAGGAAACATACATAGGAGGCACCTGTAGGACCTATGAGAGGAAAGTAATGAGTAATTTTGGGTCAATTGAAGCTGGGTGAAGCAATAAGCCTCATGGTCATGGCGGTAAACAGTGGAGACATGGAAACAAGCAATGGAGGTCGTTATACTGTGAGTCAAGGGAGATAGATGGTTCCTCACTGCTTCGTATGTTACTCGCTTATGTAATAGTAAGCAGGGAAAGGGAGGAAGATCACCTATGCTTGAACTGGAGGGGGCCAGTACAGCAAATCACATAAAGACGAATAAAAGGAACAAATGGAGAAGGAAGATTCCCCTCTAGCCTAGGCACTGAAAAGAAAGTTCTAGGCCTGTAAAGCCAGCGTACCATGGGCTCAGGGAAAAGTAATTGAGAGAGAAGGAATTCCCTCAGTCAATTTAACATTCCCAACCGTTGATGCTTGGGTGATGATTACTCCTTCTGACACTAGTACAATGCATTAAATGATGTACTGAAGGGAAAAGCATGATACAACACCCAGGAATTGCCTTTTTTGTCTTTCTTTCTCAAGCAAATGCATCATCAGTCACTCACTTGCGCATGGGAGGCAAAATAGATATGGTGAATGGACGGATGTGGCCAGATTAAGTGAGAGATACACTCTGGGTGTGTAGGCAATCAACACACGTCAATTGGCACCTGAAAGGCATTCCATACGTGACATCAAAGGGCAAATCAGGAATTAAAAGAAAAGACAAAGGATCAAAGCTCATGGGGGATGCACATAAGAAACCTCAAATTCCAGCTATACCCCTCTATATCCTATCTGAAATTGCCACATGTGGAGCTGTCCCAAGGGATTAAGAGTTTGCTTATGTGCTAATGATTGTGTTATGATTAAAAAAAAAAAAAAAAAAAACGACACAACCAAGTTAATGAGGGCAAAACAAATTCTGAGCATTGAAAATTAAGGAAATAATGCTCAATGGAAAAGGAAACATATGTTGGTACTATATACCCCTCTTACAAGCATGGGTAGATGAAGGGAAATGCTTATCTCCCCTGACATAGGCCCCATCTGTCATATGGCATGTTGCCCACAATGCCCAGCAATTAAAATTATGCCAAATGGCAAGCAGGGAGGTATAGCCCCAGATTTGCCCCTGAATGACAAAAGAGACATGCACACATGGAAATGGGTATTAAGGGAAAACTACCTCTTATTAAAGAAGCCTCCAGTTGAAAACTCAATGAAGGAATGGGTAAAAGCATGCTGCCAATACGCCAGACCTATAACCCTATGGCCACAGCTATGCATCAAGGAAGATCCCTCCTCTATGCAAATCACAGCCCTTCATCAATCTATGAATCATTGGATGAAGGACAGCACATCGATTGGTGCCAGAATAGGTGTAACTCCTCCCCCAAGCACCCTGTGAAAAAGAGTAAAGTTACAAATGCCAGGTGCCATATTGCCACTGGTCAGTAAAAAGGAGTAAAAAAGAAAGAGGTGAAGCTGGAATTACAAAGTATGGCGGCAGCTCCATCTCATATCCAGTCCATCCATCTCAAAACCAGGAGAAGAGATGCTGCCATGTGTCAAGGAGATGAAGCCAAGCCCTATGGATTTCTCCTATAAAAGAAGACCTATAGCCAAGAAAAAAAGGGAGGAGAGAAAAAGGAGAAGCCAAAACTCTGTCAAAAATTTCTGATACGTTATTGTAATCAAAATCTAAAAAAAAAAGTAAGGAAAAGCAAGTTTCAAAGGAAGGTAGGGATTCCATTGTATCAAATTCAATACATAAGTTCAATTCCTGATAGCTATTTCTCTTGATCTCTTTGCTTTCAGCTTTTGAGTTTCTTCCTTTATTTCTTTTTACTAATTGAAGCCAAGTGTGAAGCACAGATAAGTCTTGATGTAGATCATCTATTGGTGCATTCTTGGGGCTCAAAAGCAATAGGTGAGGGGTGCTTGCCAGAGAGCGCACACTCACCTATGTCAATGAGTCACTTAACATCACAAAAAAAAAATGCTAAAAGTGAGATAACAGTAACATCCTGTGATGGAGCATGACTTTATGTGTGAGGGGTGCTTGCCAGAGAGCGCACACTCATACATCTAGTTGTGTTTCAACATGAATAATGGTCATCCTGAAAGTTGCATACAAAACCTATATCAAAGGGTTCCTAAAAAAAAAGGGAAGAATCAAACTGTTAAAATATATATGTAAAGTCTGGAAGAGGGACATGGCTCCATGCATGAGGGGTGCTTGCCTGAGAGCGCACACTCATGTATTTAGCTATGTCTCAACCTTAATAATTGTGGTGTCAAGTATCATACAAAAAAAAAGGGGCCAAATAAATGTGAAATCAACAGAAATATTAGAAAGTAAAAGAACCAGGGGTATATCTGTCAAAAAAAAAAACTGTAAAAGTGATAAATAGGAGGCAATAGATTTGATTTCGTATTTGATTACCAAAGCACCTTAATTAAAAAAATTCCAATGTTTCTAGCCATGTTTTAAAATGAAATAATGTAGTGAGTTTGCATTTGAACAAGAAAATAGCAATAAAAAAAACAGTGAGGTTAGTAGGCCCCAGAGTTTGCCTATTTGTCATGCCTTTTTAGGATTTTTGCATAAAAAAAAAAACAACCCAGCTGCGTAGTCTTGCATCCTTTAAGCCAAAATCCAAAGAATTCAATGATAATAACTGTTCAAGTGGGTGCCTAGATTGTTTTGTGCTGAGGTAAACATGTATGAAACATTGAAAGAAATTGAACCTAGCAAGCATACCAAACTATGTTTACACAAGTATAAGGAAGAAAAGTGAAGGGGTTTTATTGCAAAATTAATGTCCCAACATGACAAAATCAGGCTGCCTCAGAATTGACTCAAAAAAAAGTAACAACAGTGCTTAAGCTAAATGAAAGGGGTTCAAACCATTTGGGTCCTGTAAGAAGAAAATGCCAGGGGTTAAAATGAATAAAATAGACTTACATGCATGATGTAGTCAGCACTGATAAAATCATCACTATTAATTCAAATCTGGTTTCATTCGTTTGAATGCATGGATACTGTGGTCCCAATCTGATCTCTGAATTAGAAGTCATGTATGGAAAGAAAATGAAGTGAAGTAAAGTTTAATGTGTGGTTACCTATTGCTTAGTTCAGTATGGTAAACAAAGACATGAAAAATATAGATGTTAAGAAGTAAGCTGCATACCAAACCATATCTTCATTTTAAACCCCGTCAGACTAAAGCCAAGTCGAAGCATATCATTCCAAAATTGAGCCATGTAGTGCAAAATTGGACATGTAAGCAACTTCATGATGCTCGCGGGAAGCCTCACAAGACTTTTGCCAAGGACAATTTCGACCGACGTCGTCAATCAATCGCTTCTCGCCATGGCCACAGACCCCAAATCCAACCCAGTCGGAGCATATCCAATTGATGATTATAATCTAAATTGATGATGGGGAATACTTCGCGGGATAACAGTGATGCTTCAGGGTCTGTCCGAAACCAATGCAACCTCTAGGATCCCTTGCCGATGGCCTTAACGGAGGCCTCCAGTTCAACGGAAGGTCTCAGGAATTTGGTCAAAGGGAGTGGGAGGGAAATGAGCTTGATCCCTACATGGGCTCGGTGCATCTGAAGAACAGTGCTGATACACGAGCTCAACGAGTCGGAGCCAGACTCAATCTAAGCTCACTTGGTGCATAGGCGCTGATGTAAACCAAACGGTTTGATCGAATCTCGACCCCAGCACTCCCCTTGATCTTCTGTGGCAACCATCCTGAAGCAAGTCACTGAGAGGCATAACACAAAACAGCAAACCCAGCCAATCAGAAAATTCTGCTACGCATGAAACTTTAAAAATACATTAAAAATAGCTAGATTGTCAGAAAAATTCCCATAAAATATCAAAATATCAAGGAAAATATGAGGAATATTTTGATGTGTTATGTTATGCTAAAACACCAAAGTACAAAATATTTTAAAATTAATAGGTTTAAGGGATAACCATAAGTAAAAAAAATATATATAATAATGATAATGATAAATTCATATTTATATGATTAAATAAAAAAAAGAGAGAAAAGAAATAAAGCAAAAGAAAATCATTTTGAACAGATCATGTTCTGGACAGCAGGTACATTTGAACAGATTATGTACATCTGACATTCCTTGTTCTGAACAAAAGGCACAGTCAAACGCTAAAGTCCACAAACAAAATTGAAATAAATAAAGTATACATATCACCAAGAAAAAAAAAGGGGAATTTAAAAGTGCAAATTTAAAAGTTCAAACTCAAAATCTCAACCAAACACCGAAAACCTAAAACTCAAAAGTCACAACTAAAAAAAAATACAAAGCTCAGAATGTCAGAATTCAAAAGTTCAAATCAAGTTCAAACTTTAAACCAAAGTCCAAAGAATCAAAACTCAAAGGCCCAACTCAAAGTCAAACTCCAAAAGTGCTAGCTTAAAAGGCAAGACTTAAAAGTCAAACTCAAAAGTCCAAAAATGCAAAATCAAAAGTCAAAACTTCCAAATAACACAAAATCTAAAAGTGACACAAAGTCAAAGTGACACAAAGTCTAAATGACACAAAGTCAAAATGACACAAAGTCTAAAAGTGACACAAAGTCAAAATGACACAAAGTCAAAATGGCACAAAGCCTAAAAGTGACCCAAAAGACACAAAGTCTAAAGTGACATAAAGTCTTAAAAGTCAAAAATTCGTCCCTTCAAGACTGCATCGCGTTTCGCCCTGAAGGAGACACCCTCCCGATGTTCAGATTGAGAAAAGGGAAAAGTCAATTCTGAATTATCACTGAAGTTCCTGTCAAGAGAAGGCATAGCGCATCTGTACTCGCGACTCGAACGAAAATCCTAAAAATCCCTAAGTTCCCCAAACGATTGAGAACTGACCTAGAATACCCTATTTTCTAGCGTTGGACTCAAATCTAACAGCCTGTTTCTACAAATTCACAGCATGTTTGACCAGAAGCAGGCTAAAATCTAATGCCCAAGTGACCAGAAGAAAAGTCAACCAGTGGCCATCACCCAAGTTCATGTCAAGAGAAGGCATAGCGCATCTGTACTCAAGACTTGAACGAAATCCCAAAATCTCTAAATCCCCAAACGATTGAGGATTGATCTAGGATACTAAATTTCCTAGTGTCGAACTCAAAATCCTCTGTAACAGCACTAAGCCTGACACAGTAAAGTAAAAAACAACCTAAATGTCTTAAAATGTGAAACTAAAGAATTAAATCGCATCATTCATGTTTGCATGGTTTTGTTAAAATAGCTGCCCTTCTGCAGTGCTTTTCACCCCGAAACTCCCTATCAAGACACAATCCTTTTAAAATGGACTTCATCCACTTACTACATCTAAACTTTGATTATCCCGATCTAGAGGTGCTCTTAGCTCAGTTCGTAACTGAGTCCGGAGGTAATTAACAGTAGGGGCTTGCGCCTACTGGAAAAAAAAGGACCTACGACAAACAATCAACTCTCGAGGTACTTGGAACCGCATTAGTGTCCTTCGCTCGTTTGGAATGGGCAGTAACGACGGGTCTCAAGATGCTCGAGGGGTATCTGATCCGCATTTTCTTCGCCCCATAGAGGACTATCTGATCTTCCGTGGTCGGACTGAAAAAGTGCGAGACATTACTTAAGACTGGATTGTATTTGGATTTATATGAGACTTTTGTTGTACCGTCTTTTAGATGAAATTTAGTTTCTATTTCTGTACTAGACAAGTTTAGTTACTCTTGTTCTTTTGGAAATGAAAAATTCAGTTTATCTCAAATTCTAAATGCGCTGGATCTGGTTTTCTTTTGCTTCATATAATGAAAACTTGCATACAAGTACTAGAAGTGTTAAGCGTAAATTAACTCATGAGAATTCAGGTGCACTTTGGCATAAGCGTTTAGGTCACATTTCTCCAAAGAGAATTGAAAGACTTGTGCAAAGTGAAATACTTGATCCTTTAGACATGACAGATTTAGGCCCATGTGTAAGTTGTGTTAAAGGAAAACAAACCAATAAAAAGAGATATGATGCCAATAGAGCGAATGATGTCTTAGAACTGATTCATACGGATATTTGTGGACCATTTCCTACACCTACAAGGAATGGTCAAACTTACTTTATCAGTTTCATAGACGATTATTCAAGATTTGATTATCTATATCTATTAAGTGAAAAAGCGCAAGTTTTGGACGTGTTCAAATCATTTAAGGTTGAAGTTGAGTTACAACTCAACAAAAGGATTAAGCAAGTCAAATCTGACCGTGGTGGTGAATACTATGGTAGATATGACGGTTCAGGTGAACAACGTCCAGGGCCTTTTGCTAAGTTCCTAGAGAAAAATGGCATTATCCCTCAATATACCATGCCAGGATCGCCTAGCATGAATGGAGTAGCTGAAAGGCGAAACAGAACATTGAAGGACATGGTTAGGAATATGCTTAGTCATACTAATTTGCCAAAATCTCTTTGGGGCGAAGCGCTTAAAACAGCAGCCTATTTACTTAATCGTGTACCAACTAAGGCAAATAACAACAAAACTCCCTATGAAATGTGGACTGGTAGGAAACCAGGTCTACAACATTGTCGTATTTGGGGATGTCCAGCTGAAGCTCGGCCTTACAGGCCAAATGAGTAGAAATTGGACGAAAGGACAGTTAGTTGTTATTTCATTGGATATGCCGAACGTTCTAAGGGTTACAAGTTTTACGATCCCACTAATATGAATATATTTGAGACGATTATAGCTAAGTTCTTTGAGGATGTTTTGGTTGTAGGGGGAAATATGACACATCATGATATTATTTTCGAGGAGCAAACGAGCACTGATCTTCAAACGAACCGTCACATAACTAAAACGGACCGTTCCGGGATTGGAACGGATCGGTCTGAAGTTGAAACAGAACGATTGATCATAGATACAGTGTCCAACATTGAAACGGACCGTCTAAATACTGAAACGGATCCTATTCCAGATGCTATGGTCTTAGACTCTGGAGATAATCAAGTTGAAGATAATAGTGTCATTGAACAACTACAAACACCTTAAGAACTTGTGCCTAGGAGATCCACTAGAGAGAAAAGACCAGCAATACCTAATGATTATGTGGTCTATCTCCAAGAACATGAGTTTGACATTGGGATGATGGAAGATCCTCGTGATCTTCGTCAAGCTTTAGACAGTCCAAACTCACAAAAGTGGATCAATGCCATGAATGAAGAAATGAAGTCCATGTATGACAATGGTGTATGAGACTTAGTACCATTACCAGAAGGAAAGAAACCTATTGGTTGCAAATGGATATTTTAAACCAAAAAGGATTCTAAGGGTAATGTGGAAAGGTATAAGGCACGTCTTGTCGCTAAGGGCTTTACTCAAAAGGAAGGTATTGATTACAAAGAGACTTTCTCTCCAGTTTCATCGAAAGACTCTTTTAGGGTGATTATGGCACTTGTAGCACATTTAGATCTTGAGCTTCATCAAATGGATGTTAAGACCGCATTTCTCAATGGTGACATTGATGAAACCATCTATATGGTGCAACCACCCAACTTTGTATCGGACGATCCAAAGAAAATGGTTTGCAAACTTAAGAAATCCATTTATGGGCTCAAACAAGCGTCTCGACAGTGGTATTACAAATTTCATCGAGTGATTCTCTCATTTGGTTTCGAGAATAACCCAGCGGATGATTGTATATATCACAAGTTCAGTGGGAGTAAATATTCTTTCTTGGTTTTGTATGTGGATGATATACTGCTTGCCACAAACGACAAGGATATGTTGCATGAAACTAAGAAATTTCTATCTAAGCACTTTGAAATGAAAGATCTTGGTGATGCATCATACGTGTTAGATCTTAAGATACTTAGAGATCGTTCTCAAGGTATTTTAGGCTTATCACAAAAGGCCTATATCGATCAAGTACTCAAGCGGTATGATATGAAAAACTACAAACCAACAGAGACCCCTGTTGCTAAAGGGGACAAGTTCAGTCTTGAACAATGTCCCAAAACACAGTTGGAAAAGAAGCAAGTAATGGACAATAAGTATGCCTCCATTGTTGGAAGCATAATGTATGTCCAAGTGTGTACACGTCCAGACATTGCTTTTATTACAGGAATGCTAGGCAGGTATTTGCACAATCCAGGTGTTCAGTACATTAAGGCAGCCAAACGAGTTTTGAGATATCTTCAAAGAACCAAAGACTTTGCACTAACGTATCGAAGATCAGTTAGGCTGGAGGTCATGAGATATTCTGATTTTGATTTTGCGGGATGTCAAGATAGCTTGAAATCAACCACAGGGTTCATCTTCATGATGGCAGGTGGAGCTGTTTCATGGAAAAGTGCCAAACAATCCCTTGTGGCATCTTCTACCATGGCAGCAGAATGTGTAGCTTGCTATGAGGCATCATTATTTGGGACATGGTTGCAAAATTTTGTCACTGGGCTGCGTATAGTGGACTCCATCCAGACTCCACTAAGGATTTTCTGTGACAATAACTCGGCAGTCATGTATGCTAATAACAATAGAAGCTCAGCCAACTCGAAGCACATCGACATCAAGTTTCTGTCTGTTAAGCAAAAGGTTGAGAATGACGAATTGTCAATCAAGCACATTGGAACAAACTCAATGATAGCGGATCCACTCATTAAAGCACTAATACCCAAGCAGTTTCTGAAACATGTAACTAATATGGGTGTAGTTTCAGTTCATGATTCTAGGCTTTTGTAACAACCTAGATTTTTCAAACGTAGTACAATCGAATTAGTTAGGTAAATTTTAAAATTAATACTGAGGTAAATAAAATTTTATAACTAACAATCCTAAAACGATTAAATGAATAACTATAGGGAAACTTATTCGAAATTGAAATCTTTTAAATTATGTAGTATTCACAATCAACGTACATGATTCTAGCAAAATCAAAGCTTGAGTATACAAAAATTTACAATCAAAACAATTCAAATTCTAATAGGAATAATAATAAATATTAATTTATATGAGTTGCAGCATCTTTAGCCACAAAGTCTCTGCCACAAAGGATCAAATGGGTAAATTTTTGGTAAAAATCGGATTTCCCGTGGCACCATCTCCTTTCTCTTTTCTTTTCCCTTCTCTTTGTTCGCTCCGTCCGATTCTTTCTCTTCTCTCGTCTTCTCTGACGAGAAATTCCTCTCGAGAAATTGGGACGGATGGACTGTGGCCGGCCAATCTCGTTGCGCCACCAATCCCTCTTCTCTGATTGGCTAGCTTATTTCGTTCTTATCCGCTCGAGATGGCCGTGCTGAGGTGGCTGTAAGATTCGAGTAGAGAACGATCTTCGTCGTTGGCCTTCTCTCTCTCCTCTCTGTTCCGTACTGCCTATAAATACCCCATTTTGAAGGACATGTCGGTTGATTGGGCGAATTAGGGTTTCACCGAAAGAAAGGAAAGGAGGAAACTAGAGGAGGAGAGGGAGAGGACCATCACTGAAGATCTAAGGTATGCTCATCTGCTTGTACTGTGATCAATTCGATTAAACTTAGCCTTTTGCTTATCGGCTAAGATTTAGGGAAAAAAATTCAAAACTGGAATTTCTAGTTTGTGCACGAGACTATACTTTGTTTTGAATACCCTGCTACTTTCTGGGAGGCTAATTGAATTTTAAGAAAGCGAATTGAGTCATGAAATTTAACTAAGACTTGAGTTGATGCACTTGTGTTTTGTTGTAGACCCAATTGAGCAAAATTGAGTGAAATTTTGAGTTGTTTCACTGGTTGGGAATTACTGGAGACCTAAGTGAGCTTGCGATTGGGTTCTAGGCTTGGTACCAGCCTTTGGTACCTCTGTTGTACCTCTGGTACCGTACTGGTACGCTGTGACGAGAGACAGGGTTTGTTTCGTAAGAGAAAGAGTTTCTGGGGACTTGTTTGTAAATTTCTAGGGGCCTATTTGTAAGAAAAAGGACTATACTGTAAATTATTTTGACTCAGGGGCCCTTGGGGAATATTTGTTGTGATAGCGGGTCGGATCCTGACCCCTTCTTATCGGATCCAGTCGGACCCGTTACGGCTGGCTCAGGTCAACTGGGTCAGGTTGACCTGGCTTGACCCTATTCGATTTTGGGCTGACTTTTGTGGGCCTAGACTTTCTGGGCCAGAAGAAGAGGAAAATAAAAAGAATGGGCTTGGGCCATTTCTGCTGGTTTGGGCCGAAAGTTTAAGCTGGAATTTATTTTATAAAAACTTAATCTTTGATTAAGTTAATAATTTTGTGGGCTTAATAACTAAATAAATTAATTATAGAAAAGGTCGTTAGCAATAACTGGGTATTCCTTTAATAAAGTGAGATTCGATTTTATATTTTTCGGGAGATGATGAGAATAGTTCGAGTGAGTCAAGAACATATACAATGACAATCAAATCATCGACTTTCTGATCCTAAACAAACCAATCAAATAATTTAGATTTTAATTTTCTATTTCCAATTGTTTTCTTGATCTAAGATTATAATTTTCTGATTTAAATTTTCGATATAACAAATAGCTAAATAATTTAATAAATATTAAGCGATGCAAACTAATTAATTAAGTATTAATGAAATAAATCAAATATAGTACAACTAAATGAATATTGAGAGAAACACTATATAATAAATAAGTGAATATTTCCATTCTAAAATATAATTCATGAGTTATATAATAAAAATAAATATAAACTCTTAATGACTGGAAAGTCAAAACCAATTATTAATAATAAGATAAAATACGTAATAATATATTTTAAAACAGAATCCTCTAAATAAATAATCTGAATTTAACCATTCAAATCTCAACCAGTCTGGTTAACTTAGGCCGTCAGTATGGTAACCCAAGAACCGTCAATAATTAGATTATTTAGGTTAGTTTAAATATTTAACGGTTAGTAAGAAAGTCACTTGTTTTATTAGGAAATCGAACTAGAATCACTTGACACGTGATTATCAAGTCTAGCAAACTGTTAAGGGAGAGAACCCAAGTATGATGGCCGTCAAGCGTCCGAACCATCATGAGATATCAAGGAGCTACGTTTAAGCTTGCGATCCAGGTGCGGAATTACGTTGGATTTTTGTTAAAGTTTAAGTAATTAATAAAATATGTTTTATTCATATGCATATTGAAAACTCGTTTGTCTGCATGACCGTATTCAAGCATTTTTAAATGATAGTGCCCAATTATTGATAAAACTGCATTTTGAAATGCATGTTCTCCGTTTTGAGAAATTTGATAAGTAACAGTCAGATATTTGGAAATGCCGTTACTATTGATAAATCCGACTTATGAATGATCTGACTGAAAGGAATGAAATGATGTGAATGAATAACTGAGATATGATATGATGTGCTTGATATGTGTGATTTGATATGTTTGCATCACTCTCCGGAGTCGGTTGGCCCCCGGCTTCGGCCAGTTCAATAGCGCTATGTGGATTTGGAATTCCCTCACGTGCCCAGGGTTAGAGCTTCGTCTCTCACGTGCCCATGGGTTAGGGAAAGGTCTCCTCACGTGACCCAACCGGTTGGGTTTAGGTGACCTGAGTGATTATGATTATGGAATTATGTTAATGACATGTGGATTTGAAATCCCCTTTTGCTACTTGGGTAAGGGACGGATCCCTTTTGCCACCCAAGTTAGGGGAAGATTTGTGATTTGCCCAGACTTATGTTATGCTCAATTCTGCCATGCTCGGATCCCCTGACACGCTCAGTTTCCTATCATATACAGACATGTGTTGTCTGCGACGGGATTCGTGCCACGTGTTCAGTCCGACATGTATATGACTTCTGTCATAGTCAGATTTTGTTATTTTGTCCAATTTTGATTTCAGACTGGATAACATGTTTTAAAAGAAGATTTGATATTGGTTTATATAAGTTGACACATGCATGCTTTGTTTATGTTAAGTGCAGATAATGTTTTTACGGTCATGTTTAATCAATAAATTATTTATTTACGGGTATTATTTCTAGAACTTGGATTTTAGCTTAAATCCGCGTACTGGAACTAAAACCCGCACTGAGAATTAAATTCTCATTCCGTACTTTTTGTATGTTTTCCACAATGGATGTGGGTTCCAGGTTGCAGAGACGGGCTCGATCAAGTCAAGTGAAGTTAAGCCAAATTGTCTTGCCATGAGGACTCAATGAGTCATAGGAGACAACATGGTAATTCATGGTAAGCTGAAACCTAAACCTTAAAGATTGTAGAAAAATGCCTTGCGAGTACACAGAAATTGTGTGTTCGCGGCGAGAAACTGCCCCACCCCATTACGGGCTGTGACAGTCTCTTTTGGTGGTATCAGAGCATGGTTTTAAGCCTTAACCAGACCTGTAATACGCGAGTGTGGGTAGCAGCTAGGATAATTAATGGTATATGCATATATATTTAAATAATAAGTAATTTATAAAATTAATTTGAGATATGATGCTGTAAATAAACCGACAAGCAGTAATGTGTTCGTAGGCAAACATTATGATATGTATAAGTTATATAGATACGAATTAATATAGGAACTATATTCTTCCAAATTTACTTAAAATTTTAATATAGACAAGTAACATTGTGTAAACTACGAATTTAGTAGAATAAAAATATTGTGGTTTTGCTTAATTAAGGGAGATTATGTTCCTTAATTAACTCTAATAGTACATAATACATTATCCTATTTGAACTTAATCACATGGAATGATTTATATCATATATATTAAATTATGTGGTAATATGATTTTTCATAAAATAGGTAGATAATATATAAATGGAAATACAATCATGTAGGATGCATATATATATAACTGCAAATGATTGCAAATTAAACTAGGAAAAAAAAATTTTATATACCTGTTATTTTTAGAAAAGAAACTCTTTTTAGTTAATTAAGTAATTAGTTAGATTTGAATACTTCCTAAAAATATATATATATATATATGTATATATATATTTTATTAAGTAATATTAAATGCATGGTAATGTATACTTGATATTTTTCTTAATTGATTAGAATTACCTTGATAAATAATATAATGTATATATATACGACTTAAATTTGGAAATAAGAGAAATATGTTATTGATGATTTAAGTTTTGATATAAACTTAACCTTATTTGTTATTAAAAACGATAGTACGTAGATAAACGAATCTTAGATGACGCGACTTCAAGAAACGACTCGTCTACACAAGAACTACCAGCATTGAAGAGGATGACTGTTGAAGAATAAAACAGGAATGCAAGCCCCATAGTTTGCACTGAACCTGTAAGAAGAAAGTAGGTACCAAAGTAGTTTTGGTACAATCATAATAAGTTGCCTTGTCCTTAACCCTAATATAATTACTTGAACAATGTTTATTTCGAGTATGTAAGTAAGGACAAATGAGCTGAAGACTGTTCCAAAATAAATTCAATATGGGACTTTGACAAGCTCAATGAGGCAAAAGTTATGGGAAAAATATGTCCCCTGATGTAAGAGTGAGGTGTAATTCTCATAATAAATTGAAAGAATTAAGAGGACATATCCCAAAATAACCTCTGGATGTTCCTGGAAATTTATTTCACCTATTATTTTATGAGATGATCTTTTTGTCATCAGACACCTGCATTAAGTTATCTTATAATTACGAGTACTCAATGAATGTACTTGTATAAAATAAAACATGTTAGAATTTTAACCGGAGGACTTGTTAATAGCTTATAAACTGTGGACTTTGCTAAACAACTGGATAACCCAAATGTTTGGCAATCAGAGGAAGTGCAATTTAACCTTCCTAAATAATTTCATCTGTACTTCGAATGTCGAGTATATGATGATTAAGTCCTTAAGCTATTAACATTTAAAGCAATTAACTTGTTAAGATACAGGTTATAATGCTTGTTTAATGATAAGTCAATATCTTAATTATTCCAGTTAATTTCCAAATATCTCAATATTTCAATAAGAATATTTTTGAGATTTTGTCTGGAATAAGAGATTAAATATTTAAATAGCTTATCATTATACATTGCGCCGTTAATTTCTATTAAAACACAGTAAATTGGGTGCAATTAAAATTATTGCTAGTCAGTAACTTATTTGACTAAGCAATTCACTCTTGAGACACATAAAGGAGGTGACTTGAAGTTAAATCAATATGTTATTATGAACATATGTAAATATTGGTATAAATAACTTCAACTTATCCTTATTTTATCAAGAAGGCCACTTGCTATGTCCGTTAACAATCATTAAACAAAAATAGTAATGTCGTTCGGATATGCAATGCTTATAAATTTGATAAATCACGCTTTAGTGATTTGTTGGATCATTTGAGGTCGTCAGTTATTTTATTGTATTGAAACAAATACATTATCACTACTGGCTTCAACTTCTAAAACCAGATTGAAATGTGAAGTTATTCAAAACTAGTTATAGCTATGATAATTCATATTCTTAAATCACAATACATTCACTAACTGAATTATAGTAGATTTATAGAATTAAGCTATAACTATCAACCAATTGGAAATAACAATTTAAAATAAACTTTCTAAGTCTGATGGAAAGTTATCAATGACCTTGAGGGTTATTGTGTAGATAAATTGTTATACCTAAACGTATTTCTCAATAAAGAGAAATAAAATGCTCAAGAAACGAGTTAAATATATCCAACACCAAATTTCAGTCATATTAATCTCAAGGCAAGTACTTATGCTATATCCTTATTGAATAACATAGGTTTCTTGTTGACTGAAATCAATTGAATATAATGACCTGACTCAAAATTAAGAATTCTTAGTGTGATTTGAGTTAATCGAAAGCTCGTGACTTAAATATTCCGTAATAACAAGATTAACGGATATTTCAAGTTAGAATAAGATCAGTCACACTAGAAACTATGAATCCTTTAAAGATGATTAAGACTCATGGAAATATATCGTTTCTTACAAGAATAATCGACTTTCATTTTTGAAGGAAATTTTAATAATGGAAGTAGAACTAGAATCGATTATATACCCTATTTTGAGTCAGTAAGAAAAGAGAAACCCATTGTCTAGAAGAAACCTTTATATTTGAAATAGAGATCACCAACACTAGATCACCTTGTCCATCCGTTTGTTTGGAATGTGTATGTTGAATTAAATAGATAGATACGTCTAATCAGTAATTAAAACGTCACTAAATCTCAAGATCTTGCTTGTAAGAATCAGCAATCTAGATTCAAATTTGATCTTAAAAAGAAATATAAATAAATACAAAATTTAAGATACTAATCATACCAAAATATACAGAAAACAACTACTATGAAATTCAGCAGTTAATAAAGATACTAAAATATTTGTGTACGAAGATTGAAATCTGTATTGGCTGGTCACCAATATTGATATTAATCTTTAATATATTAAGTATTACTTTGCTTCCTTGACTGACCATCAAGAAAGTTAAAGTCATACCTTGATATATTTGTACCAATAACAAAGAGGTAAAAACAATTACTAAGCATAACCAAAATAATAAAGAGAATATAATGGAACAATACTAAATCAAACTAAAATACAAAGAAACTAATCTTGTATATTAAACTAATCTTGTACAAGGAAATTCGAGGACGAATTTTTTTTAAGGAGGGTGGAATGTAACAACCTAGATTTTTCAAACGTAGAACAATCGAATTAGTTAGGTAAATTTTAAAAGTAATACTGAGGTAAATAAAATTTTATAACTAACAATCCTAAAACGATTAAATGAATAACTATAGGGAAACTTATTCGAAATTGAAATCTTTTAAATTATGTAGTATTCACAATCAACGTACATGATTCTAGCAAAATCAAAGCTTGAGTATACAAAAATTTACAATCAAAACAATTCAAATTCTAATAGGAATAATAATAAATATTAATTTATATGAGTTGCAGCATCTTTAGCCACAAAGTCTCTGCCACAAAGAATCAAATGGGTAAATTTTTGGTAAAAATCGGATTTCCCGTGGCACCATCTCCTTTCTCTTTTCTTTTCCCTTCTCTTTGTTCGCTCCGTCCGATTCTTTCTCTTCTCTCGTCTTCTCTGACGAGAAATTCCTCTCGAGAAATTGGGACGGATGGACTGTGGCCGGCCAATCTCGTTGCGCCACCAATCCCTCTTCTCTGATTGGCTAGCTTATTTCGTTCTTATCCGCTCGAGATGGCCGTGCTGAGGTGGCTGTAAGATTCAAGTAGAGAACGATCTTCGTCGTTGGCCTTCTCTCTCTCCTCTCTGTTCCGTACTGCCTATAAATACCCCATTTTGAAGGACATGTCGGTTGATTGGGCGAATTAGGGTTTCACCGAAAGAAAGGAAAGGAGGAAACTAGAGGAGGAGAGGGAGAGGACCATCACTGAAGATCTAAGGTATGCTCATCTGCTTGTACTGTGATCAATTCGATTAAACTTAGCCTTTTGCTTATCGGCTAAGATTTAGGGAAAAAAATTCAAAACTGGAATTTCTAGTTTGTGCACGAGACTATACTTTGTTTTGAATACCCTGCTACTTTCTGGGAGGCTAATTGAATTTTAAGAAAGCGAATTGAGTCATGAAATTTAACTAAGACTTGAGTTGATGCACTTGTGTTTTGTTGTAGACCCAATTGAGCAAAATTGAGTGAAATTTTGAGTTGTTTCACTGGTTGGGAATTACTGGAGACCTAAGTGAGCTTGCGATTGGGTTCTAGGCTTGGTACCAGCCTTTGGTACCTCTGTTGTACCTCTGGTACCGTACTGGTACGCTGTGACGAGAGACAGGGTTTGTTTCGTAAGAGAAAGAGTTTCTGGGGACTTGTTTGTAAATTTCTAGGGGCCTATTTGTAAGAAAAAGGACTATACTGTAAATTATTTTGACTCAGGGGCCCTTGGGGAATATTTGTTGTGATAGCGGGTCGGATCCTGACCCCTTCTTATCGGATCCAGTCGGACCCGTTACGGCTGGCTCAGGTCAACTGGGTCAGGTTGACCTGGCTTGACCCTATTCGATTTTGGGCTGACTTTTGTGGGCCTAGACTTTCTGGGCCAGAAGAAGAGGAAAATAAAAAGAATGGGCTTGGGCCATTTCTGCTGGTTTGGGCCGAAAGTTTAAGCTGGAATTTATTTTATAAAAACTTAATCTTTGATTAAGTTAATAATTTTGTGGGCTTAATAACTAAATAAATTAATTATAGAAAAGGTCGTTAGTAATAACTGGGTATTCCTTTAATAAAGTGAGATTCGATTTTATATTTTTCGGGAGATGATGAGAATAGTTCGAGTGAGTCAAGAACATATACAATGACAATCAAATCATCGACTTTCTGATCCTAAACAAACCAATCAAATAATTTAGATTTTAATTTTCTATTTCCAATTGTTTTCTTGATCTAAGATTATAATTTTCTGATTTAAATTTTCGATATAACAAATAGCTAAATAATTTAATAAATATTAAGCGATGCAAACTAATTAATTAAGTATTAATGAAATAAATCAAATATAGTACAACTAAATGAATATTGAGAGAAACACTATATAATAAATAAGTGAATATTTCCATTCTAAAATATAATTCATGAGTTATATAATAAAAATAAATATAAACTCTTAATGACTGGAAAGTCAAAACCAATTATTAATAATAAGATAAAATACGTAATAATATATTTTAAAACAGAATCCTCTAAATAAATAATCTGAATTTAACCATTCAAATCTCAACCAGTCTGGTTAACTTAGGCCGTCAGTATGGTAACCCAAGAACCGTCAATAATTAGATTATTTAGGTTAGTTTAAATATTTAACGGTTAGTAAGAAAGTCACTTGTTTTATTAGAAAATCGAACTAGAATCACTTGACACGTGATTATCAAGTCTAGCAAACTGTTAAGGGAGAGAACCCAAGTATGATGGCCGTCAAGCGTCCGAACCATCATGAGATATCAAGGAGCTACGTTTAAGCTTGCGATCCAGGTGCGGAATTACGTTGGATTTTTGTTAAAGTTTAAGTAATTAATAAAATATGTTTTATTCATATGCATATTGAAAACTCGTTTGTCTGCATGACCGTATTCAAGCATTTTTAAATGATAGTGCCCAATTATTGATAAAACTGCATTTTGAAATGCATGTTCTCCGTTTTGAGAAATTTGATAAGTAACAGTCAGATATTTGGAAATGCCGTTGCTATTGATAAATCCGACTTATGAATGATCTGACTGAAAGGAATGAAATGATGTGAATGAATAACTGAGATATGATATGATGTGCTTGATATGTGTGATTTGATATGTTTGCATCACTCTCCGGAGTCGGTTGGCCCCCGGCTTCGGCCAGTTCAATAGCGCTATGTGGATTTGGAATTCCCTCACGTGCCCAGGGTTAGAGCTTCGTCTCTCACGTGCCCATGGGTTAGGGAAAGGTCTCCTCACGTGACCCAACCGGTTGGGTTTAGGTGACCTGAGTGATTATGATTATGGAATTATGTTAATGACATGTGGATTTGAAATCCCCTTTTGCTACTTGGGTAAGGGACGGATCCCTTTTGCCACCCAAGTTAGGGGAAGATTTGTGATTTGCCCAGACTTATGTTATGCTCAATTCTGCCATGCTCGGATCCCCTGACACGCTCAGTTTCCTATCATATACAGACATGTGTTGTCTGCGACGGGATTCGTGCCACGTGTTCAGTCCGACATGTATATGACTTCTGTCATAGTCAGATTTTGTTATTTTGTCCAATTTTGATTTCAGACTGGATAACATGTTTTAAAAGAAGATTTGATATTGGTTTATATAAGTTGACACATGCATGCTTTGTTTATGTTAAGTGCAGATAATGTTTTTACGGTCATGTTTAATCAATAAATTATTTATTTACGGGTATTATTTCTAGAACTTGGATTTTAGCTTAAATCCGCGTACTGGAACTAAAACCCGCACTGAGAATTAAATTCTCATTCCGTACTTTTTGTATGTTTTCCACAATGGATGTGGGTTCCAGGTTGCAGAGACGGGCTCGATCAAGTCAAGTGAAGTTAAGCCAAATTGTCTTGCCATGAGGACTCAATGAGTCATAGGAGACAACATGGTAATTCATGGTAAGCTGAAACCTAAACCTTAAAGATTGTAGAAAAATGCCTTGCGAGTACACATAAATTGTGTGTTCGCGGCGAGAAACTGCCCCACCCCATTGCGGGCTGTGACAGCTTTAGTGGGAGTTTTGTTCAGTGGGAGTGCTAGATTAGATGATAGATTTAGTTTATTAAGTTTATTCAGTGTATTATGTAATGAATATTTCTGCAGAAATGAATAAAGTTTCAGCTTTCAGATTCAGTTTCATTCTCAATTTATTTAAGTTGACCTCACTTCAGTTTTTGGGTGACCAATAAAGTTGGAAATAGACACGTGACAGTCACACTTACGTGTATTTTCCACACCACTTATACACATCTTAATTCAATATCATTCATTTATAATGATATTGTGATCATTGTGAGTTTAGTTGCGACGGCTTTATAGGATTAGAGACCTGTAAATGCTATAATGTAACGAATACTTCCTTGGTCTTCTGTCATTGTGAATGATGGACGGAATTAAGGGCACAAAATTTATTACCATAAAAGTTGAGCTCATTAAAGTTAAGGATATTGGATAACACCAAACATAATAGCCCAAGTGGGAGATTGTTAGATTATTTTCATATAGACTGACGAGTCTATATGGAAAGAGTCTAAATTAAGCGTGGGCTGATTTATTTGGTATCCAAGTTTCTATTAATTATGGTAATAGGCTAAATTTGGCTGTAAAAGAATAGCAGATTTTGTGCAATAGATGCGTTGCCTTTTATAGGTGGTTATATTTAGAAACATTGCCTAATTAAGATGGTTAATTAAGGCATTGTTTGGAGGCCAAGAAGCCTTTGGTTCTCATTATATATAGGGGTTGCTCCCCAAGGGACAAGACAACAAAGTGATTGCTGCATATATGAGTTGATAGCAGCAACTCTGCCCCTCTTTCTAGTTATTCAATCGATTAGAGAGAGATAGTGCTTTGCTTTTAGGCGTAAGGCATCAAAGGGCGTGTCTTGATCCTTTGGAAGACTTCCTCCCAACCTTGGTGGTGATCTCACAACACTAAGGACTTTAGCAACAAGCAAGACGTGCTCAGCATCAAAATTCAGACCATAACAATGGAATTAGGTAAGTTTCCGCTCATGATTTAGTTTTCTTGTATTTTGGAACGGTCTGATCTATGACCAGAACGGTCCGTTCCACTGCTGGTTCTGCGAGTTCATATTTTCTGAGTTGCTTATTTGACTTGTTAGAATTGTTTATTCTCTTTGACTTTAAAGCAAACCCAACACTCATTTCTTGTCACAGTAGTGAATCTAGATAAAACAAAGGCTACAATGTATGTTTGGTTATTTAATAAGGATGAATAACTAATAATTAATTTGTATGTCCGTATATGTATATTTTTGTAAAAAGACCAATATATCGAGCGCTATGTTTGGGTGAGGAATTAATGAGATCGAGGTGTATTGATGGAAAATTAATTGTTTAAAAATATGGGACCACTTCATAACTTAAAACAACTAAAGAGGTACCTGGTGCCATAAGTTACCCAGCAGTATGCATGCTTATGCATATAACTTAGGTTGTGCTCCAGAAGAGATGAATCTAAGCTAAGGAAAGGAACGGAAGAGGAAAGAAAATGAAAAAAGTTTAGAAGAATGAAGGTACCGTGCTCCAGATCTGTAAATCCATGAATTGAAGATAATAACAGTACTCTTCTTCTTGGACGTAATTGTCCTTTTAGTGTAAATGGAAAGAGGAAGATGAACTGTGGGAGTCCACAGTTAGAGAAAGTAAAACAAAGGATATTTTAGTTAAAAGATTAAATTTGTTGGTGTCCTTGGATACACTCCGATTTTGGGAGTAATGAGTGTTCTCCGTGAATGGGCTATTCAAAGGCTCTAGTTTAATTGAGTTTCCGTCAATTCACCCAGCAGCAGCGACGGGAGCAAGAAATCTCGGTTACACTACCTTCCCTTCGCTCCGGTTCATCTCTTATGGAGCATTCTACTTATGCATTCTTAAATTATACAACTACACGCTCCGCGCCCAAACTCTTCCTACTTCCTAGCAAATAAAAAGGACAATACAACCGCATTAAAAAATTATAGATGACATTGTACTAAATATATTCATTTTATATCTCTTGATTCAGTACAAAATAGATTTTACTCTGGCACGTGTTTTTGTAGAAAAATGATGTCGACGTTATAGCATTAAAATCCTTCAATAAATACAGATGACAATTTTGTCCGGAAAATAATTGAATGGTAGCATCTCATTGTCAAATAAGATGACAATTTTGTCCGGAAATAAATTCATAGTGGGTCAAGAACAAAGTTAAACACAAAAATATGTGCAGGCCATCTATTTTTTAGAAAAATAATCACTGAAAATTGCATGCTCAAATTTTCTGTGAAAGCCTCCATTCGAGGCACGAAAATACATAATATGCGCGAAACAAAAGTGACGAAAAAAAATAGAAAAAAAAATTTACTAGATGGAAAGGCAACTTCCTACAAGCAAGACTGGTCTATATTAATAGATAAAATTAATAGCAAACTCACTAGATGGAAATGCAACCTCCTATTTATGGGGGGCTGATGGGGGGATTCATGCCTGCATTTCATTCCAATTTAAGTCTTAATTATATTTATTTTTTATGTATTTTTAACTTAATTTGCTAACATTTTTTGTAAAGAAAGATGCAGCCATAGCTTGGCCTTTGTTTTGCAAGATTATCGCTCGATCGACACGAAGAATCGACAAACGAGTTAGAATGGACCAACCTAGACTGATGAAGTGGAATTAACAGACCAGCATGTCGATAGAATGGACCAATCTAGACTGATGAAGGAAGACAGCCAACAATGCAGCTTGAACCGACCGTTCCAAGTTCTTTAGTCCTATATTTGAAGAGATTGATTTGTGCTAAGTTTTCTCTGCGCGTTATTCTCCAACATAAGACAACTCCAAACGTGCTTTTCACAATAGCTGTGTTTGGATGAGTCTAAAAATAAAAAAATAGTTTTTTTCTACTCTCAAATTTATTATAAACAATCTAAACTCTTCACAAAGTTACATATTTTTTAATACTTTTTTTTTATTTCTCTTATTCCCACATTATCCAAACGGAGCCAACAAGTCGGTTCCTGCAATGTTATTCAAGTCCCTACTTACCCAAGTCAAGTGTGCTGAAAATTTCTAGGGTTAATTAGCCACCTTCCAAACTCGACTCAAGACACGGCTGCCACCAGATATTTATTGATTTCATTCTCTTAATTTTTTTATCTTTCAAAAGTTAAAAGTTTGAAATATAAATTAAGAAGTTGTAGTATTTTAATTTGTATTAAAGCGTGCATCTTTATAAAAATGTAAAGTCGATTACTGAATAGCTAGCGACCACTCGAAAAGGGACAAACTAAAGGAAGATACAAAATAAAATGCATATAAACTTTCAAGACAAACTAAAATGGAAGATACAAAATGAAGTGCATATAAACATCTGGACCAAATACAGCATGTTTCCGTTTGTTTGATTCCTGGCATTTTTAATGCGTTGGAACTGATCTGGATTGGGATTTGGGATAGAATGGAAGTTGCATCTAAATTATTAGATAGGTCCATTTCTGTCGTCTTGGGAAAAACCTGGTGACAATGCGCATGTGCTGGATCATGTCTCCAAATAGCCAATAAGACATACAACGAAAGGATCGTAATTTAGAATTATGAATTGTTTTTTTTTTAAGATAAATTGTAGGTCTAAGTCATCTAATTTATTTTTAAATTAAATGTTTATGAAAAATTTCCAACCAGGTTTCGAACCTGCGACCTTTCATTTAAGAATTATGAATTGTTTGAAAATCTAACTATAAAATTCTGATAATATTTCAAATTAGAATGCTAAATTCTCATTTTTTAAAAATTGAAAAAACAGAATGTACAAAGAAAGTGATGGCATGTAAATTTTTGAATTGAAAGCGACGAGGAGGTGAGAATAACAAGATCCTCCGCAAAGGACAGATCTTTCATCTTAACCGTCCGATCTAATATTGATGGCTAGATTTTTACAATTATACGAATCTCGACGGACTTGATATTAATCACAAGGCATCCATCATCAATCGGTCGATTCAGATAAAAGAACTGCCCTATGTATACCTCAAAAGATCTGCAAAAGATATGAATTAGAGAATAACATACCCAGAGAAGAAGCCCGCATCCCGTGTTTAATAGGCTTCTGGTCTGTACTGTACGTATTGTATGACCCAAACATAGATTTGTACCTACCGTTCTTATAAAATGCGACATAGATCTCGAGTCCAGAACTCAATAGAGGTCCTTTTTTTTCCAATGGAAAAAATTGAATAAAAAATATAAAATGATGTAAAATCAGATGAAATTATTGTTTCTTTTGTGATGAAGATGCGATGAAGAGGGAAAAAAAATCACGTGGAATACAAAATGAGAAACATGACCACTGGCGGGTAGTACAGCCGAGGAAAGGCTTTCCAAATATATCTAGTGCGGCATGTGAACTAAATTTTATAATAAACTTACATTTATATCGTTTATTTAAAATTAGGAACACAGATGAATGATAAATTGATCAGAGGTAAAATCTAGGTCAAATTAAACTTCAAATCTAATCTATTGCAGCGTAGCTTGAGGGTCGAATCCGCAGGGACGGTTATTCTAAACTTTGGACTTTAAGTAATTTAGTTCAATTAATCTAGGGGTAAACAAGTCAAAAAGTTGGTTAATTAATTAAAAGTAATAAATTTAAACTAAAGGAATTAATTCTAAACTCTAATTAATCTCTAAATTACTCTAAAAATTAAGGTAAAGATCTAAACTCGAATTAAGGACTTAAACTAGGGTCAATTGATCGGGTTCCACTTCCAGGCACTTTCCTGGCGGGTCGACAGAGTTCCTGGCGGGTCGACAGGATTCCTGACGGGTCGCCAGAACAGTACGACAATTCAGTTTAATTAGTTTCTAAGTTCTCTAAGTTCAGGTTTTTTGCTTAAACTCTGGTCCAAATACTAACTCTTGTTCTTGATTTGGTATCACTAAGTTTTAACTTCTAAACCTCCCTAAAAACCTAAGTTTCAATTCTCGTTTCTTGGCTTAAGTTTTAGGGTTTGCTTATACTATTCGGTAGGATATCCTATATTTCTCGACCTTAGGAGGAAATAAACCTCTCGGCTAAGTTCCGGTTTCACCTTTTGGGTATACTAACTATCCTATGGTATGAGAACTTAAATTGTTTTGAAATTAGGGTTCTATTTGCTTATCTACGAGGTCAGGCCTAACCAAGTGAGCAAACCTTCAAATCAATTCAATTCAATTCACAATTTCAGCAAATAAACTTAAGTAAAGCAAAGCAACTTAGAAAAATTAAAAAACTAAATCAAACTTCATTAATCTACCAAGTCATGGTTCCCTACAATTGCCCCTAAACTAAACTACTCACTACAAGTCATACTAAACATAAATACAATAGGTTTCAGCAAACTAAACATCAAAAGACAGAAAATAGAGAAAGTTTACAACAAAAAACAACAGCAAACAACTCTCAGCGTGTCTTCTGGCGGGTCGACAGAGATCCTGGCGGGTCGACAGGAGGCAGCTGGGTGAGATTTCTGCTATCTTCTCTCGAATTCTCTCTTTCTAAACTCACCTATCCCTTTCTGGTGCTCTTCCTATGTTTAAATAACTCTCAAGGGTGGTTTCCATAGGTGGAGATCATGTCTGGCTCGTCCAAGAATAGAGAAAGTGCTCTGCCAGAAATATCTCTCCAAATTGGGCAGGTCGGTTTATGTCTGGCGGGGTCGACAGGATCCTGGCGGGTCGACTGAAATCCTGACGGGTCGCCAGAACAGGGGACTTATCTGGTTTTACCCTGTTCATTTGCTCCAGTCTCTTGGACTCTGATTTGCTCCGCTTGAACTCTGCCTTGGGCCCAATTTTGCTCCAAATCATCACTGAACCTGAAATTAGATAAGGACAAATAGCAGTACCATATTTCTAACCTAAATTGCATTAAATCTAATTAAAACACAAGCATTTAATTGAAATTAAGGCCTAAAAGGGTTGAATATTTCAATGTGAAACCCGCCTATCATAAATCTATATGCATTTAACTCATTATAAATCTATATGCATATCTAACCTAAATTATTATCGGAGTTTGGTTATGCAATGTCTTGTCTTCCTCTGTACGTAACCGGTACATTACTTCCTTAAATTAAAATTTGGCGTCACCTTCCACTATTCCAAGCTCCGGTCTAATGCGTGTGCAACTCAATTGCTACAAGCACTTGGCGGATTCGCATCCTCAACAACCAAATCTTGGCTGTACCAAACAGCCAATCTTTTTTTTTTAATATTTTAACATTTTAAAATTCAAATGTTGAAATCAAACCGTTGATCTTTTTCAATTTTAGGGACAATACGATTTCATATAAGTTTTATAAAATTTAGAGTTGATTTGATACTAGATCAAGTGGTCAACAAATGAACAAATCTGATTAAGTATCACCGATTAATTCTAATACGTTTATAATTTGAACACTTAATCAAGTATCAAATTGACTCTAAATTTTATAAAACTTATATAAAAACAAGTCGTCCGTGAAATTGAACAACATCAACGTATAAATCGTAAATCCATAGAACCAGAGTCCAGAGTGCGGTAACAACTAACAAATAGAGGGTATATATAGGAGTCGGTGGCAGCGGGCCACTTGCCCAATACACTTTTGCTAACCGTCGTAACAGATAAGGATTCCACTCGGACCACTCCTATTTAAAATTTCGTTTACGGGCTAAAAGTTATAAGGTTGATGGTGTGAGCAAACGTGGATCTTCTTAGTTTGAGATGCGCCGGCTTGGCCTGCTTGCTTGGGTCATAGACTTGTGTCAGCTGTTGTTGCGACTTGTAACTCTTTTGTCCAAGTTTTCGAATTACAACCGATAATTAGCGGGCATGACACGTAATCCCAAACAGTCAAACCACATTTGATGAAGGATGCAAAATAATTTACATGCTTTGATTTTTTTTTTTTTTTTTATGGTGGGAATAATACCTGGGCCAAACAGAAGTCTGACCGCATATAGGAACTCCATGACTGTTGAAGCTTTCAAACTATGTAATTAAAAAATCAACCTTGGACTGAGAAAAGACCCCTAGAAATGGACACTTCTGGATTCTTCGTAAATTATATTGATCTCCACCGTGTAACGAGTCGACCAATTTTGCTTTTTGTTTTCTTTTTAGCAGGGGCACATTCTTATGATTTCGAATTATTTTTTTCATTCCTTTTTTCAGGGCCTTGGTAGTATACCTGAAAAGAAACACTGTTTTTGAGCGCTGAGGATCCATAATTATAAAATCATTGGTCATTGGATTTGGACGCAAAGGGGTTGAGTTTTCTCCGTAAAAATCCAATCATTTATTAAGAAAATATAACCTTATAAAAATTTGGATATTTGTTTGGCGACATAACATTTTTCCATGTTTCTTAAAGGAGAAAAATATAGTACCATTGATATATATTTAGTTTGCATAGTTTATCCTGTGTTATATACTTGTCTGGATGTAATGAAACTTGTATTAAGTGCAAGAATTCAGACATTAATGTTCCCCAAAAAGCTTTTGACGCGTTCAGAAAATTATTAAGACAATTTACTAGGTTTATTAGGACAAATATGAAAAGGTCTCTGTCAAATTAAATACTAAAATAATACGGGCGTTGTTGTCCTTGATAGAGGGATAATTGCCAGAGAATAATGTCCAAGAAATTTCACCTGATGTATATGTCGAACGTAAATATTTTATATCTACTTATGATGTTTCTCAGCTTCTTTTGGGAAGTTTCAGTGATAACTTGAGCCCAAGTTGCAACAGACATCAATGTCATGACTGATATATTGGGAACTCATCTAAAACATTAGTTGAAATAAAAAGAACATTGAATGGACAAGTATTATTTTTTAGAATATTGGACTATTGGCAGTGACATAAAATACTTGTCAAAACTGGCCGAAAATGATGCCAACGACATAAATGATTCATGGTTGGGAAAAAAAAAAAAACAAAAGACACTCACAAATTTGGCAAAGAATTAATTAATATTTGGAATGTATAGATCGATGCCAGTAGCTGAAGCTAATGTACTACGCAATTAGGTCTATATTTGGTCAAAAATCAACTTGGACGCTGCGCAGCTGCGCTGGTTAAATATTTCTAGAATTATTGCTGTTAGTCAAAGAGTAAAAATTTCAAGTGAATTTCTAAAAGAACAATAAAAATAGTTTAGGTACCCCAACTAATGGCAATTGTGTATTGAAATATGTCGTACACTTTGTTTTACCAAAAAAGAAGTTTTTTTTTTCGTTTCAGAAAACTGCCGTATTTCATCATTTTGTCACTTGATGGATTATCAAACAGACTTCAAATTTTATAAAACTTATATAAAAATGCATCGCTTGTTAAATTGAACAAGATCAACGGTTTGGATTCAGCATTTGAATTTTAAAAATTTCAAATATTGATAAAATATGAAGTTATGGCAACTTGTGACAACAAAAACTGATGGCAGCGGAACACTACTCTTCATTTATTATGCTTTTACCGCTTATGTCACAACCATAATGTAAATTTGCACCAGCTCCTTTTACTCAGATCAATCCTAGAATAACATAAACATATTAGTGAATAAGTTTTTCATTTTAATTTTCATTTGGCAGAAAAACTTAAATTTAATTAATTCAATCAGTAAAGTATTCTATTTCAACCCATTAAAATTATAATTTATGGAATAATCTAATTTTATTCCAACAAGTTATCCATTGACAACTGATTGAGTAAATTTTTAATAAATAGAAGACAAGCGACTGGATGCAGAAGATGCTTCCATGCTTTTGTTCTGAAGTTGGGAAGAGTTGGCGAGGAAAATACCGGCAAAATTTCCCAGGAATTTATGCTTTGTCGTAACATGTATATATGTATTTGATAAATTCCCTATGAATTATGATGCAACCGAACAGAATTCAAATTCCATATAACAACGGATAAAGCAAATAAAAATAAAATTATGGTGGAATATAATAATTGTAAAATACGGGAAACACCTAATAATTATATCCATCGCCGTTATTCCTTGCCACAAAAAAAAGAAAAAAGGAATGGAAAAAAGGACCAAAGCACAAGCGCCTACGTATGCAAGGATTTCCATGGTTGCGTCACTGGTTCCTCTCTGAAGAGTCTTCTCTACAATTACTCTCAAGTACAATTTATTTACTTGTTTTGCTATTTTTTTTAGCAGGGATCGATATGATAACCATTGTCAACTGTTTGGTTCAAAACAAATGTTTGGTTTGTACCAAAATAAACCAATCTAACCTAGTAAAATCTAAATGAAAAACATGGACCGAACCAAATCAACAAAATAAACTTTAATTCGGTTTATTGGTTAAATCAAATTAGTATGAAATATTTAATTTTTAATCATGCATCATTCTATATATTATCTTGATAATTATGTATAATGTATGATATTCCGATTAACATAATATTCATTTATTTTTCAGTTTAAAAAGATTTATTTCTAAAAAAATATTTAGCCTTTCTTCCCTTTTTCGATAAAAGGATAAATTTATAGAATTCCAATATAAATTATGAAAAAACAAATGAGTAGTCAGCATATAGTTGGAGTTTTAGGAGTTTATGATGTTGATTTATAGAAGTATACAAATATCCTATACGTTTTATCAATTAAGAAATTAATAATCAAAATTCTGTTGGGGGAAAAGGAGTGAATTATATTGCACTATATCAAAATATCGACATACGTAGGTACCTTGCTAATAATTCTTCTTTGTTGCAAAACATACTAAATTTGATGTTATAGCAAGACACTGCTAGATACTTGCCTCTTTCATTTATAACATCTTTGATAATAATTTTATTATAAGATCTATGAGTAAATAAAATAACGTTAAATTTGTTAAGATTTAGATATTTAATGAGAACCACTTTTAATTTTATTATAACGAAACTGCTAGCTAATCCTTCCCTCAGCAATTAATCGCACAAAACATTTTCCTATGTCGTCCATTGTAGAGGAAGGCCATCCTTCCAATATCTTTAGTGAGTCCAGATCCTTTGTATCTTATCTCTGTATCAAAATCAGAGAGAGAATCGCTGACCGATTGGTTTCCCATGACCTTTTGCTCCTTCAGGACCTTTTTATTGGTATTACTCTTACGTGTCAAAACTTTTGTATATACTTTTGTGTTTCGGTGTGTGTAACTGTAACAGAGAATCCGAATCCTAATACGCGGAAGTAGGTTTGAAAGTTCCTGGTCAATTCTCACTTCCTTCCTCTTTGACCTTCCTTTTTCATCCCAATTTCCCTCCATTCTAATCTCCCTTCCATCACATCAACTCAGTAATTATCTTTTCCTTTTTATGAATAATAGTGGGTTTATCGATGCACTTGATTTTTCTGTAAACTTCTAAAAGCAGTATAACATTTAAAAATTAAAATATATGATTAGTTGGAAGATATAATAGTAACAATAATCACCGAATTGACACAAAATTTATTTTCTTTCCGGAGAGGAGCTTTTGTTTGTTTCATTTTGTTGACCAGTCAAACAGTTCTTTATTTTATTTTCCTAATTAAAAGGGAATTTAATAGCATGTGCCTTAGTGTAACAGGGGGTTATCACGTGGGGGTATGTTCAAAATGCCAATTTTTTTTTTTTTAATCATGCAAGCATTGATTACTAAGGCTATCACATGCATTTAAACAACAAATGCTACAAATATTAAGCTTGAAAAATGACTGCTCGGTGTATCGGTTTAGTGGTGAATTAGGTCTAAGTTACATTTCTATACACAGTTAAACAGTCAACAGTTCTGTGTTTCTCTTCTATTCCACTTCTAGTATGACCAAAGACCGGTCACCCATCTAGGGAACTACTAGAAAATTCAATGAAACTTGCAAAGAGTTTGCATTTTCAGATATACCCACAGGCGAAAATTTATCACAGAAGCCTGGGGCTTGCATTATACTGTTAGTGGCATTTATATATAGTGGTTAAAGTCAAGTTTCTCTTGTTTATAATTTGTAATAACTAATTAGTGGTTTGTTAAAGTATAGTTATTGTCTTATATAGATACAATCATACAATAATTATGTTTGTTTTAATTTCTCTCTAAAATTTAGCAAGTACAGTCAAAATAGATTTCATTTGATTCGAAATTCTTTGATCAAAATAAAATGGATTTGATTTCATTTGATCGAATTTTTCATATTATTAGATATAATAAAATTATGAAAAAGCAATTCTAATCAAATGAATTCTCTGGTAAAAAAAAAAATTGAGTAAAGCCTAACTTGTTTGGCTCAAAAAGGAAAAGTAAAATACATCTTTGGACGTAAGTATGATTTAGAAGTTTCCAATGTTACATATGTAAAAAATTCGGAATTCAAAATTCTGTTTTCTTTTGGTCAACAGAGTGAACACCTTGAAATATATGTTAACCGTGCATTACCATCATGTTACCTTAACACAACTTCCTCTGTCTCTCTCTCTTTCAGCCAATTCGACCTTTGCATCTTGCGTTAATTCCCACATAATTGCACCTTATCTCTCTCTTTCTAAGTATCCACCATTGTCAGATAAGCCAAATTTACATTATATCTCCTGTTTAGTCTCACGCTTCTCAATTCAAACAGGTTCCTTGAAACTACTCTAGTTCTCTCTTTTATAACTGCTGTTTTCATAAATATTCAGGCTTTCTCAATATATCATGCGAAGGATTGATTCCCTGAATACAGATATAAGATCTTTCTATTTGGTTTTTATTCCACCAGATTACTGAGCTTCAGCATCTTCTACAAAGTAGCTCTGTTGTCTCTGAATTTGGACATGAGCTCTGTTTACTCCGCTTTGTTTCTACATCTTGTAAATGCTGAGCTTCAGTCTCTCTAATAAGTTTCATGGAAAAGTAGGAGTCGCCAAGTCATTACTTTTTTCTTCAAAAGTTTGTTATGTGAAACAGAGCACTCTGTTTTTTAAGTTATAAATTTCAGCTATTTTTTCCTCGCCAAACTTTACTACTGCATCATTTCCTCATCTTAACTACTAGAAAAATTCCTAGAACATTTCTTATCACTGAAATTTTCTCAAAATTCACTCTGAAAAACTGCTTTTATCAAAGCCCACCAACACCGCAACACGTTCTCTAGACGGATAGATTTCTGAAATGGAGAATGAGAACAAAACCATGGAAATGAATAGGCTCCTAACTATCTTATCAGAAGGGGAAGATGAAATGAGGCGACTGTCGTCACATTTGAATGAGCAGCTGCGAGCTGATGCGATGAATGTGCAGAGCAGATTCAGCCAGGCTATTGCTATTGTTAGTTCCATGGAGGCTACTGGCATGAACCAGATGCCAAGTCAAGGCCACACGGGGGCGTCTGGTTCTCCGGGAGGATCTTTTAGTGGCAGTCCGAGCGAGGGATCAGAGCGCATAGTTAAGAAGAGGTATGGTTTTTGACATTGAAATTCAAACTAGTTACTTACTACCATTGCACTTAATTATGTCAAATTAGTGTTGTCAATCTGTGAGAAAAGTTTTTTCAACTATATTGAAGAGGGGCATTTTTTCTTCGTAAATTGAAACCTATGTTTTATGCTTGAAGCAAACCAGATAAATAATTATCTTGATTGCAACACCTTTCTGAATATACAGTATATGGAATATGGGTATCTCTTTCATGATTAAGGAAATTGTTAAGGTTGACGGAATTAGTTAGGCGTCGGTTTCAACCCTTTTTCTAAAGGATAACAAAGTTGAGTCATGGTTAGTGGAAAATAATAATAAAACCAATAAAATTGAGTGATTTAAATTGACCTGTGTTCAGAGAGCTAAAAGTTCATATAGATATTTGCTAGAACAAATTGTTAGAAGGTTTGAACATATTAAGAACAAGCTCTTGGTCTAATGATAAAGAGCAATACACTAGGTCGCAAGTTTTGAACATATTAAGAACAAGCTTTTGGTCTAATGATAAAGAGCAATACACTAGGTCGCAAGTTCGAAACTCGGTTGAAGATCTTTCATACACATTTTTAATTTAAAAATAAGTTGGGTCGCTTAGATCCCCAATTTATCTCAAAAAAGAAAAGTTTTGACAATCAATACATATAGTTTGTTAGAAATTTTTAATCGCTAATATCTGATTCCAGTGTATAAAATTTTACCATATTTTTTACTTCAGAAAGGGCATTGTAAAGAGAACAATCAATGTGCAAGGAACAGTTCCAGACGATGGACAACCGGATACAACCTTAGTGCCTGATGATGGATTTAGCTGGAGGAAGTATGGACAAAAAAATATCCTCAATGCAAAATATCCTAGGTATTACATTTTTTTGAACATTTATTCCCCTTCTATCAAAATAAAAAATGGAGTAAAAGGTAAAGTTATTAGTTACCTCTTTTTCTCACCAATAGTAAAAATGAATGGTTTGTTTGCAAAAATATAAAAGAAGTTTATCCAACAGATAAACTTACACCCTCTAATTTTTGTGCCACACATCAGTGGAGAGGAGTCGGTATAAACCAACTATAATTTAAACTAAGTTACATAAAATATTACAATCATTATCAGAATCTTGTGATTAGTTACATAAAATATTACAATCATAACCGAAAGAAAAATAGTAATATTCTCACAATTCTGGACACTTGGATAACAATCAAACTAAGTTTATTATATATAAACTTAATTATTTGAAAAAGAGAGAAAGCTGGACGGATCATCTGGTGGGAATTTTCAACTCGATGATCTTTTAATGGGCAAATCACGAATATTAAAGATTTCTAAAAAGCCCCTTTGGGGGGGTTTTTTTAAAAGAATCTTCTATTTATTATTAACAAATAATTCTTTCTGACTTTGACTGTTCTTTTCATTGTTTTTGACATTTTGACCAAGAGATACTCCATTTTGACCTGAAAAATAAAGTAGGCCAATTGTTTAATCGTTGACCATTGACCGGATAGCTTCTTAGTGAACTAAGGTTGAAATTGAAAACATTTGACAGTTTGAGAGTACAGTGACCATCTATGAAGTACCCATTAAAAAACAAAAAAAATTATTGTCTCATGTCAATATCTACAGTCATTTTTCAGTTTGATTTTTTTATAGTCTTGCAATACTGGTTAAATAGTGACATAATTTTGTAGGTCTTACTATCGTTGCACTTTCCAAAAGAACCAAAATTGTGAGGCTTTAAAGCATGTGCAGCGCTCCGACGAAGACCCGACAATCTTTGTTGTTACGTATCAAGGCGACCACATCTGCACTCAACATGTCGGGAAAACTCAGTCAACTGAACATCAACTACTAATTCCCATCCAAAATGAGTCAGATGAACATGTCATGATAAACTTCAACAACTCCAACATTCCAATTGGGACTCATGAATCGGCTCATGACGACCAAAGCAAAATTCTCTCTCCTTCTTTCTCCATTTCTAGTACACAAGCTGGTCTGAGGTCAGAGAGATATAATGTGTTCTCTCCTTCCAGTACCAGTTTTGGTGGGGCATTTTCTTCAGGAGGGGCATTTTCGTCAGGGTTTGTGTCTTCTGGTGCTTCTGACTCAAATTATTTCTCAGTTTTTCAAAGCCAATTTGGTGCTGACTTTGGAGGTGGCTCAAGTTTTCATGGGTCAGAATCTGAGCTCAACGATGTTATCTCGTTGCCTCATTCTAGCATTTCAGCAGCCAATGATTTCACTGTTGAACAACCTACTTTTCCATTCGACTCACCAGAACTCTTCAAGTAAGACCAAGAGTTCTGTAGAAAACACGAAGTGATATGAGGATAAAAATTAGTAAGAACGATTTAGCTCTGTAGAAAACACGAAGTGATATGAGGATAAAAATTATTAAGAACGATTGAGAGGGCTCTTCCTCTCTCCTTCTCCTATCCTGATTTTCTTATAATATCTATTTATATTGTCTAAGGAATCTGTGTGCTAATCAATGTTAGGCAGATGTGGAGAACGCAGTTCAATTTTAGTGCCCTGCTTTAGATCCTGTAACAATTGATTGTGCACGCATGTCATGTTTGAACCAGAGTGACAGTTTTTCAATGGTCTTTTCTTTCTTTTCCTAAATGTGGGTTTTGATGAGGGTCTAACTCTTGGATCTTGCACATGCAAATGAATTGGGCTAAGAAATATGGTCATGCACAACTTTGGTGTTCAGGCCCAAACCTTTCCCCAGATTACTGTAAGCCCATTAAACAAAAATAGCAGTACAGCAATATGTAGGCATATTAAGTACTAAACCTGGTGAAAATGTCCTTAATATATCAATTGGAATGTATGAAAATATCATTAATAATTTAATATATCAATTGGAATGTATAACAAACTTGCGTCCTGATTATTCAATTTAATAGTTGCTCAACATTAATAGTGAAAAATAATTTCTATGGTGATATAGGTGAGCTAGCTCTAAATTTTGAGCTAAGGAAAATGGGTAGAAAAATCAGCTGTAACCCATACCAAATTGTACTACACATATTGTTGGATTTCCCTCCTGACTGCTGCAGCCATCTCCTCTTCTTATCCTTTCCCATCTGTCTCTCTTTCTCCTATGAGGACTTGAACTTCATTTTTCTGTGCTGTTCAATCTTCATGTGCCAGTTAGCCGGAATGCAAAGCTGATACCTTTTATGTGAATCTGCATATAAAAACACTTTATTGCATCAAATCCAAGCGCACAAGTTTTTTTTTGCTGAGATATATTGCAACGCAAATGAAAAACATCATCTGAGATAATAATAGCTGCCCTTCTAACTAAACAATTACAAGATGGAAAATTTTAGCTTCATATGATCAATGCTCATGTTTGTTTATCGATAAATTTATGTTGCATTATTTGCATCCATATGTATATTTTTAATTTTGCCTTTCAAAGGTTTAATTGCAAATTATAGCCACATGCCAGAATTAGCAGTTACATTTTCCCGGGGCCTAGGAACTATAGACTCGTAGAGTAAATGCTGCAATCCTAGAGCCCAATGGAAACACAGTCAAAGAGTAGACCATCTCATCTAATTGTTTTTTTCTTAAAAAAGAGTAAACAGGTAAGGAACATTATACTGGTATTTGCACTGCTGAGACAGTTACAAATACTGGCAACACAAAAAGAATATTTTCTGAATTCATGACAGAAACCTAATCCCACGTACCTGGGATACTCTGGTGGGTAAGTTTCGTAACAAATCCACCTTGTCATCATCAACTAATACTGAAATGTAGAATTAGAGTGAATCAAGATGTGATAGTCTATCTGAAGCATTTAAATATAAAATAACATTAAATATTTTAACAGAACCAATCCGTAGTAGCATCAAATTATCGTAATACAAGAAATGAGAATTTCCATCCCTGATACTTATGAAGCAACACAAGAAAAAGGGCACCACTTCACCTTTGAAAGTACCCTTAACTACTTTATGGGGAGTCTGAAAAAGGCCCTCAATTATTCAACTCAGCCTAAATTTGCATTTAAAGTCCAACCCTCGAACTTTTGGATTTTTTTTAAGGCTCCATGGTAACCACCAGGAAGAGAACTTGTAATCAAACAAGTTCAACATCAGTAAAGGTAAAATGATACATGCAGAATGGCTGGCCTCTCATCACCAAAAATTCATGAATCCATTGAATTTGAACACAATATAAACTGAGGACCTGAATAAAATCAGACACAGAAATAGTGGGACCATTTCCTAACTGCACTCAACTGAATTTGTCCCTGACCTATAAAACTATCTGTTTACAGATACAAATCTCAAAAACGATTTAAGTATTGGCCTTGTACAATTAAATATTTGAGGCCTAATTGATAAGTTTTTGTTCACAGCAGTACTGGCGCAATATTGAAAAAAAAGTAAAAAGTAACAGACAAAAGAGTGAAGAGACCATGCAAACACGGAAGAATCCGAGAAGCTAACCATCCGGTGACTCAATACACGAATTGGTGCCACGAGAAAGAGTCCGATATAGCTTCCAAAACCAGTCCATGAAACTCGCTTCCCATTTGATGGTGGTCGTAACTCAATTTGTCTGAATTTTTGTTGGGTTTCTCTCAATACCTTGAAAAGAAGTGTGAGGAACCCGTAGGAGAAAGGACAAAGGAAGAAAGAGGAGAATTCGAAGAAGTGTACTGCAGAGAGGAGTAGAAAAGAATTTAAAAAGAAAAAACAAAAAAAAGTGAGAGGAAAGGGAAGCCAACTCTGGAGATATCAGAGCCAGGTTTCGATGGACCTGTGGGTTATGGGCCCACCACGCTTCCGCTGCGCCACTCTGATTTTGTGATAGAACTTATCTTTAAAGATACTTATACAATTTATAGTCAGGCAGTTCACCACAGTACGTCAATACGGCGTCTTTTGGGCTGATTACAGTTTTCGGCCCATACCGCTTCAATTATTGAAGGGGCAGTTCAGGTTGGACTGGTCTGGTCTACTTTCTCCCCCAAATATGTACAGAATTTTAGCATGTATTAATTTTACAACTTTGATTTGGAAATATTGTATAATAAATATCCACATAACTCATTAGTCATTACATGGTACGATCTTTACATAATTACATTAGATAATCTGTACTTTAAAAAGCTTATCATCTGGCATCTGACACAGCTAGTTCTAATGAAAGATTGCCAATGCCAAATGTTTATAATTTTTTATGCCTACATATTTAAATTTTCTGAAGTTAAGCAATTTTTTGGTCGAGAAAATAATTACAAGCAACTTTTTGTATGTATCAATGGGATGATTCATATTTAAGACTTGCTAAAATTAATTACATGATTTATGTAAATCAAATTTCTGCTGTTATAACTATACTTTATGATTATTTTCAGTAAACTATTGAATTTATTCGGCATTCAATCAAAAGTACCATTTCGCAAATGTATAGTCTTTAAACTGAATTACTATTTGCTTATCAATTTCTCTATTGTTCCAAAATACCGATAACTGCATCGGCAGGTCATCTTCTTTACTTTTCCTTTATTTTTGTTCTGTATATCAACCCAACATTTTTTGTTTCATACATAATTTCTTATCTTATAAACCAGCATCACAAAAGGCCGTTCATAGGGTATCTATAACAAGAATTAGAATTAAAATTTATTACTTATGTCAGCAATTTTCAACCACAAACACTAAACCAACATCAATGCAGTCATAAAAAGGATATGAAATAACTATAATAAAAACACTGCTGAACAAGAATAGTACGTATTTGAAGATCTGCTCTCTCAAAGGATGAAAGGATTGCATAATGTAGTGAGAACAAATCAGAAAAGGTGACACACGAAACATTATGTACCAGTTAAGGTCAGTAACAAGAATGAACTAAGCATAAATTGATTCTGGTGTAGAACATTTGTGCAATACAATACTTCATCCACAATAATATCAAGATCTGCATGGAAAACAAAAACATACCCAAAAGATTAATTCTTCCATTGCAATCTATTTTGAAGCTGACAATTATTACAATTCATCATACAAGTTGAGGTGATAAAATTTAGAAGCACATGTGGAGTTCGAAATCATAGCAAAAGACAGTAAGAAGGTGAAAGTCTTCCCACAATATTTTATTCTCACTTGATGTTTCTTCCATGCTGCAGTTACAATTGAACCACCTTCGCATCTCTATTGTTAGTTCCACCATGTACATCAACGCAAAAAGAAGCGAGTTCAAGTAAACAGTGCGTTGCTCCTACGTAGTTTTACAAAGTTTTTGGATAGTGGTTATTAATTGAAGTGCACTATTTGTATGCACATATAGTTATTTGCATTTACACCATTTTAGAGTAATCATTTATCTCATCATTGAATAAAAAAATACTGATAAGCAAGTTAATACAGTACCTTGTCAACTGTTTTATTTTTCCCTTGCACAGTATATGCAGTTCTGTTTTCATGAGTAATCAAATATTTTTCCAGTTAAATAGCAACTGTAATCCCAAGACAAAATCAATTGGAATAATATTTTTATTCAGTTGATATAAAACAAACAATTGAATGGCTAAACAGATAAACTTGCAATATATTGGCAAACTAAGAGGATGGCATTCGATCTGGAGATGACTTCGTAGTCTATATAATAGATTCACAGCAAGGAAGAAAATATAGGTTCCACTTTTCCTTTATACATTCAAAGAACATGTAGCCTTTCTAATTCAACCTCACAGGAAAGTTAAAAGCGGTCCCTTTATAATTATGCTTGATTCAATTTGGTTTGAAGCCCCCTCAACTTGTGGGTTCCTGTAGAAATCGCCTAGTTAACCCCCTAAACTTTTTTGAACCATTCAATAAATACCTTGTGCCAGGAGAACAAATTGATGAGGATATGCAACAGATACTGGCTTTTCTGTAGCCAGCCACTTTTTGTAAAAGTCAAGTAATTGCAAGAAAGAGGCAACAATATAGAGGATGAGAAGAGCTTACGATGACGGAAAAGTCCACTGTAAGAGGGCATCAAGAAGGGTGAACCTCAGCCAGATCATCATCAGGCATTACTCAAATCCAAAATTTCAAGGGTTAATTAGTTGGAGTAATTAAAGTTCACCAGACCGATAAAATTAAACAGGATAAAAATGTTGCATGGCCTTTCTAGACCTCCATCTGTTTTTTGTCCTCCATTTTGCTTGACATATTTAAGAAGTTGTCATCTTGCTATTTTACTGATATAATTGGAAATAGACTATTATTATTGGTTCTTTTATAGCTAAATATCAGCATTCTATTTGATTTCTTTCATTTCTCATAGAAATGTTAATCCAAGCGGTAAATTATGATGGACAGATGCAGTACACTTGTAAAGTAGACCACAGTCTAGGTATAAAATTGTTATCTTTTACCATAACAATAGAATCATGGACAGGGAAAAAAAAAGTGTAATTTAATATAATTATATAAAATCAGGAAAACCATTATTCAGGGTTACATAAAATAGAACTGATTGTATCACATTGAGTTTTGTTCAAATTAATCAGTTCTCCTAAATCAACATATGGATCAAAGAAGAAAAAATAAGGAAGACTAAGCAAAATAAGGAGCTCGGGGACTCACAATTCACAAATGGTGTCAGAGCAGGCACTTTTCTCAGCTTCTCATGATGCCGTCAGACATGGTTTTCACGGATATATTGACATCTCACTGGATGAAACTCTGAGTCTGATAAGAAGGGCCATAAGTGCCACGCGGAGGGAATATTGGCTGGAGTGAGATTCAGATCAAGTCGAATTGTGCCTTCATTCCAGTCACAAGTCACAAGTCTCACCAATTTCACCGATGATTGTTAGATTTTGCTCGATTTGAAGAAGAAAAAGTGTTAAAGGGACGGAACAGGAAAAGCAAAGGCGATGGAGAACTGAAACGGAAAATCAATGTCGCCTGACAGTTCTCTTATAGAAATTTCCATTCATGGATTGAGGGGGCAACGAGGATTAGAGATTAGGGAGTAGTGAAGAAACTCGGAGGGAAATTAATATCGACTGGCTGAGGTTCTGAGACGAACATGCTGAAAATTGTGATTAATCATAACAAATGTTAGAAATCAGACGAAACAAAAAGTTTCGAGTATCAGAGACAGGTTTCGATCCTGTGACCTGTGGGTTATGGGCCCACCACGCTTCCGCTGCGCCACTCTGATTATGTTGTTATAGCATTCTTCACGAAATAATTATATCGAAATAAAAAGACCGATTCGCTCTTTTGGGCTGAATTGGAGTTTTCGGCCCTTATGCTTCCTTTGATTTGTTGTTTATTTTAGAAACAACAATTATAAGTGCAATCGGCAAATATACCATCTCAGTCATCACTGCTATGTGTTACAAATGTTCAGTTTAATAATAAGAAGTGTTCAGTTTAATGCGTCGGAATCGCGCTAGAGTCAGAGTCGCGCGTGGTCAAGAGGTGCGCTAGGAGGCAGGGGTAGAATCGGAAAAATTTTAATTTGAACCGGATCGGTTCATTTCCAATTCTAATTTTATATTTTTTTTGTCCGGTTCGTGACTCCTTCGCTTGGTTTTTTTTTTCTTATAACAATTGTATTTCTGTTGCAACTAACTGAACATTCATACTTATTAAACTTAACATTTGTACTTATTAAACTGAACATTCGTACTTACTAAACTAAAAATTTATACTTAGTAAAATAAACATGTTTGCTCATAACATTTATATTTTCTGTTGTAACTAACTGAATATTTCTACTCAATTAACTGAATATTTGTATTGACCAAACTGAACTTTTGGCAAAAAAAAAAATCAAAATGAACATATTTGGTCTAGCGAACACTTATAAAATAATGAACAATTCTACTACAAAGTGAACATTTGTACATATTAAAGTGAACACTTATAATAACTAACTGAATAAAAAATACGCACTGGATGAGTAGAGAGGTCAGAGCGCTAGTTGAGACGCTGTGCAGCGCGATGGCTCGGATGGCACAGAGTGCGATGACACTAATCAATTTCCTTTTAGCAATCGATATGTTCTCCACTGATCATGGATTCATGAGTCATGGCTCATGAACTCATGGGAGGTGCTTAATAAGTAGCAAAATTTCAAGTTGGACTGCTCTCGTTCACCCCCAGCAGCATATATATAGAAGTTGATTTGGTTATTCCGTAGCAAATAGCCATACATTTCATGAGACGAACTTTTTACATAATTACACCAGAACATTTGCATATTTAAAATCTTATCCGCCACAACAAGTCTTCATGAAACATTGCCACTCACAAGTGCATAGACATTTCCATGTATGTATATTTAATTTTCTGAAGTTAATCTTTTTCTGTTTCTTTTGTGGTTTTCTTTTCCGTTTACTTTCTACCTTTTCTAAAGGAGTTATAGTTTTTCTTGCATTTGTTTCCAACCTTTGGAAACACTTTCCATTGTAATGCCTCTGGTGTAAGATGTAAGAAGTGACTTCATTTCATTATATATATATATAAAGGTGTCGGGCTTGACCTGCACTTTTTACTAAAAAATTTTCTGAAGTTAACCTATTGTTTGGTCGAGCCAATAATTACAAGCAAGTTGAGAAAAGTCTTCTTTTGTCTCAATCACTGCGCCATATTATTTTTTTAGTACCGGTTTATTATGAATCTTTAGTATCGGTTTTGCAGTGGTACTAATAATAGGGGGTGCTAAAGATATTTAAAAACCGGTACTAAATAGGCGGTACTGAAGACAGGGCCAAATTTGCGGGGGAAACCAGCAGCTAACATTAGTACCGGTTTTTTAATAAAAATCGGTACTAAAAATAATACTTTTAGTACCGGTTTTTAAATAAAAACCGGTACTAATGTTAGCAAACTGTTTTATTTTAAAAATTTAAAAAATTTTGGTATCATTAGTACCGGTTTTTAGTCTAAAAACCGGTACTAAATATCTCTTCAGTACCGGTTTATTATTAAAAACCGGTACTAATAATAATCAATATAAAAAAAAATATTTTTGTTTCTGGGGCTAGCGCCATTTTTGCTAGCCATCAAATAAGAATACCGATATGTACCAGCAATTTACATATCACATGCATCATACACACAATAATAATTATCAAATCACATGCAAATTAACATTTATCATAACATCTAATATATTAATATCACAAATTTTGTAGTCATCAATTATTAGCACCTAAATATCCAAGTAAAAAGCCGAACCACTCATTTACAGTAAAATTAATCTCGTCCTCGCTATAACGCTTCCCCATAGGTTGCAAAAACTGCATTTTATTGGCATTTCATATAGTTAGTAACCTATGAACTCTAAACTCCACAATATAATATACATTAAACTCTAAATTATAAACCTTAAAACATTTTCATATATATACATTAAGGTTAATTAAACTTAATCCATACCGATGGTAGGTCCGGATGTAGCGTGCAGTGATCAAGGATCTTGCGTAGCGAAGTCATCGCATAAAAGCCGCAATCTGTATTGTTTGGTTGTCGTGGACTCTACAAGAACATAAAATAATACTATTAAGTTTAAATTAAATAAATTACGAAATTGTTGAAACTACATATATTAGTATTGAACTATGTACGGGAATCATTTGAACTTCAAACTTGGGAACTTGGACCAATCTTGACAGAGCTCTGCAAAATTAAATATAAAATTATGAAAATTCATTTCTAAATATTAGTATATAACTAAACAATGCATACACGCATTATATATATATATATGTTAAGTCTAAACTTACTGATCGTATTTTCGTAGAATTGGAGATTGGTAGCCTTCGTTCGATTGGAGTGAATCTACTATCCACATCTTTCGTGTCGAGAGTTTTGCGATAATAATCACAAAATGCGACCTGTAATTACATACATATTATCTCTTTGTTGGTGAAATTAACATTAAACTGTAGATTCATAATAAAAGATAAAGTCAGAATTAGAGATTTTATAACTAACCGATTATGATGCACTAAAACATGGTAGGGATCCCTTTTAGCATACTTCTTCAGAAGATTCGCTATGTATCGTACAGTTCCGAGCTCATCTTGCATTACATCCCGACCTGAGCATCTTTCCGGATCCCAAAATATCCACTTCTTCATCAAAGTATCAGCACAATATTGCCTGCACCGCCTAAATGTTGTATGTACAATGTTTAGGGTTTAGGGTTTTAATTTATTAGACATATCATATAACCAATGATCAATTGTTGTAAAGTTAAGAAAATACTTACAAGATCCAAAGTTTAATCACTTGAACGAAGAGTTCATTCCTACTGAAGACATGGCGGATGTCTTTAAATTCGAGGATGAAGGTCTTCACATCTTGAAATTCGAAATCAGCAGGAATATCGGCGAATTCAGTCACTGATTTGTCGAACATCCTCATATAGTCGTGCATTCTCTTTGCGTGAGGCCCAATCTGTGCCAACTTCTCATCAGGGACGAACGGATCGTGCAATTGAATGTCCTCCTCCGCAAAAAACTGATCCACACTCTCCTCTTCATCTTCATCACCCTCTTGCACCTTCTCCTTTCCCTTATCTTGCGGAGGAATATGTGGAGTTTGTTTCGTCATTTTCCTCACTTGCTCCTATAAAATCCACATTAGTCATCAAAACGATATATTTCTCATTTTTTAATATAGCAGTATATATAATAATTAGAACTTTGGAAAATTTATAATTGAAATCAAGATTTACCAGTTTTGTCAAGTCATAATCTACCATATGACCCGGCCATCTTAGAAATGAACCTTGGAGAACACCAAGCTGATCATCTGCGTTAGGAGGTGGAAAAGGTACTATCACGTGTCTGGCACTATCGAAAACTTCTAAGATTTGTACCTTCACCTCCCCTATGCCAACTGGTTGTCCATGGACTATCTCAGAAACCTGTGCAAACACCATAGCTCTAGCTACATACACAGGCGTCCCAGATATCCCTGGTAGGAGCAGCAAGGCTTCGACAGGCCCCTGTATTAACGAATTAGAAATCCTAAATACTATATGAGGGCAAAAGCAATTAATATCTATCATAAGCTAGGTGTAATTAAGAACCTGATAAGTAGATGGAGGAATCGGATGCGGTTGATTGTTGCTACCCTGTGATAGCATAATCATGGCTTGTTGAAAAATTGGATCGTAGGTCTGCGGTGACTGGACTTGCGAGAACTGTTGCATTCGCCTGTTCCATTCCTCATCCATTCGGGCCTTGAATTCCTCATCCATTCGTCTTTTCACTTCCTCTTGCACCATCCGATCAACCTCCTCTTTGCTAAACCCCTTGTTTGATTTTCTTGTACCACTACCGTACACCTGCTTCACGCCTGAGAACACCGGATATCCTCTCAACCGTCCAGAATGCTCTGGTGTACCGATCGCAGAAGTCAAGATATCATTTTGACGAACCGGTTGAACTTCCCCTGACTTAACATTGCAGCCTCTTCATAATTCGGCTTCTTGGCCTCGTTTTGGTTAGGCTGGTTTTGAGATGCCTGATTTTGAGAGGCTGGGTTGGAACGAACGTTTCGCCTAACATAAACTCGTTCGATGGATTTTTTCGCATTTTGGTTGCTTCCTTCACCTTTCTCCATCACTACCTAATTAAAACACCATATATAATTTATTTAGATGATAATTAAAGCATATATTCAATCATGGATAGTTAATCAATTCATACACAATAATAATAATTTATATAATAATTAAAACATTATAACATAGATATAGATAAAACCAAATAACATTTTCCAAACTTAAGGTTCATACAAATTAAGGTTCAAATTAACATAGATAATAATTAAAACAACAATTCAAACACTTAAACGCTAAATTAAACCCTAAATTCACTCCTTCTTTTCTTCCTCTATCTCCTCTGGCTCCTCCTCTGGCATCTCCTCTGGGACCTCCTCCCAATCTGCAGGAGTCCGTCCGCAACCGACTGGAAAACGCCTCACAGCAGATACAGACCTCCTAGGGAGAGGCTTATCTCGCATCCACTGAGGCACGTATCTCTGACGAGTGACATCAAACTCTACCTTGGTGTCCGTCTTCGTCTCCGTCTCCGTCTCCTTCTTGGTCTTTTTCTCCTTCTTCTTGTCTTTTTGTCGGACATAAACTTGTTCAACGGGTTTTTTCCCCTTATTCCCATTTGGGTTGCTTCCTTCCGATTTGTCCATTACTACCTTTTAATTAATATATACACATTTAATTTATATACACATTTAATTTACAGTTCAATTTCAACACAAATTAATCAATTCCATTCCACACATTAATTCCTAGCACAATTGAAACACAAAACAATTCCAACAGCCCCAGAATTTTAGTCCAACAGCCCCGAAATTAACCCAAAACAGCCCCAAAACAGTTCAATTTCAGCCTAATCAATTCAGTCCAAACCCAAACCCAATCACATACAATCACAATTATCAATCAATCAATTTCTTCGGGAGAGAGAGAGGGGCTGTCACTGTAATCTAAATTCTCAATTCTCAATTCTCAATTAATCTAATCAATTTCTAATCATCAATCACAAATGCAAATAGAAAGAGAGAGATAGAGAGAGATGATACCTTCTTAGGGAGAGAGAGAGGGAGGTGTTGTCACTGTCGCGGTCGCTGCCGTCGGCTCTTGGCTGTCGCGGTCGAGAGAGAGAGGGAGGTGCTGTCGGAGAGACGAAGAGAGGGGCTGTCGGCCGTCGGCTGTGGAAGGGAGAGAGAGAGCATGTGAGTGAGAAGGAGAGAGAGCATGTGAGTGAGAAGGAGAGAGAGCAGAGAGAGGAAGAGAGTGGGGGAGAGAGAGAAAAAGAGAGAGCTAGGTAGAGAGAGGAGACTTACCTCCTGTCGATAGAGGAGGAGAAGAAGAGGAGCGTCGTCGGCGAGAGAGAGCGTCGTCGTCGGCGAGACAGAGAGTAAGAGAGTAAGGTAGCTAGGGTTTTTAGAGATAGAGAGAGATGAGTGCGCGAGAGATCTGTTTCGGACGAGAGGAAGGAGGAAGGGTTTTGGGGGGGGGGGGCGGGTTATATATTAAAAAAAATAGGGTTTGGTCTTTAGTACCGGTTTTTTGTCTAAAAACCGGTACTAAAGATCGCGACGTTTTAAATTCACATGATCTTTAGTACCGGTTTTTAGATAAAAACCGGTACTAAAGATATTCCCCAATTTTGTCCGTTTAGGTGGGACCCACCTTTACAAATATATTACTTTTTCTTTTAAATTAATTGTTGATCTTTAGTACCGGTTTTTAGTCAAAAAACCGGTACTAAAGATAAATTCGAATTCTGGCCCCATTTTTTTTGTATTTGATTATAAAATTACAAATATGAATTGAAAATATCATTCTAATAACAAATGAGATAATCTTTTCAAATATTTATTACAAATTCGAATTCATTTATTTTTTGGTGACTTCGGTCGATCTACCCACACGCCTTCTTCCTGATTGGAACGCAAATTACTTGCTAACTCTTCAATTGGTTGCGGTGTCCCATCGATACCTGTGAACATAATAAGTATATTGGAACGCAAATTACTTGCTAACTCTTCAATTGGAACGCGAATTGTTCATATTAATTCTGTAAATTTTTTTCTACAGATTTAAAATTAATTATATATACCTGTGGAGAATGGTGCTATTTCATCAAATTGATCATATTCTTCTTCGTCCACGACATCTTCAACGCCAACGATGCGTCTTTTTCCGGGAAGTACCACATGTCGTCCCTTGTCAGCCGGGTCAGCAATATAAAAAACTTGCATTGCTTGTTTGTTTGCAAGTATGAAAGGATCATCGGAATATCCCAATTTTTTTAAATCAACGGTTACAAATCCGTTTTTATCAGTCTTCACGCCGCTTTTGAGCACCCATTTACATTCAAACACTGCTATTTTAAATGCATTATAATCAAATTCCCAAATTTCTTCAATCCAACCATAATACGGCTCCGATGATGTTCCATCACTTGATATGGCTACTATTGTAACTCCGCTGTTTTGTACTGTGCTTTTTCCATCTTGTTTTTTTGTATACCAGGTGAAACCATTCAGGTCGTAACCTTGATAAGTGTGCACATTGGCGTTGGGACCTTTGGCAAGACATTTCACCGTTTCATTTGAAGGTCGGGACAGTGAGACCTTGTTTCTGAACCATTTCACAAAACTTTTGTTGTGTTCCTTGGTAATCCAATTTTCTGATCTCTGAGGATTCTGCTCTCGCAACTCGGCTATGTGTTCATTAACATAAGGAGACACAACAGCGACTTGTTGCAGAATTTTAAGATGAGCTTTTTCTCTCTTTGCAAGGTCCATTGTAATTACTTTCATACCAATTATGCTTTTCCCTAAGAGCCTACCTTCGTGTCTATTTTTGGGCAGGCCAATAGGTTGAACTCCATCTAGATAATCATTATAAAAATCAATAATCTCTTCTGCAACATATCCTTCAATCATGTTTCCTTCTGGTCGAGATCTGCTTCGAACTAACCCTTTCAACTGACCCATTGCTCTTTCAAAAGGGTACATGTACCGCAAAAATATCGGACCGCACTGTTTTATTTCTCTGACTAAATGAATGGTCAAATGCACCATTACAACGAAGAACGAGGGGGGAAAGTGCATTTCCAACTCACATATGGTCTGAACCGCATCAGTTTCCAACTGAGTAAGTTTTTCAGGATCGATCATTTTAGAGCAGATTTTATTGAAGAAGAAACACAACTTAGTGATAGAATTTCGAACTTCTTCTTTAAAACATGCTCGGATTGCAACCGGAAGCAACTGGGTTAACAACACGTGATAATCGTGTGACTTCATTCCAATCAATTTCATATCCTTTGTAAATAACCAACAAAACTGGCCAGACACTTCGGTTGGTACTCATGAGACCGTAAGGATTCATTCCGTCCGTGCACAATCCCAATCTCAAATTTCTAGACTCGCTGCCAAACTCAATAAAATGACTGTCTATGTTGTTCCACTGGGGTGAGTCTGCTGGATGTCTAATCTTTCCATCTTTCTTTCTGCCTTCTGCATGCCACCTCAACAGTTTAGCATCTTTTGAATTACTAAAAAGACGCTCAAACCTTTGTATTATAGGTAGATACCACAATGTTTTCGCAGCTGGTTTCTTCTTCCATGGACTATCTTCTTCGTCATCCAAATCACCGTCCCTTTGTCTATACCGGGATGCATTACACTTTGGACATTTCTGGAGGTTCTCATACTCATTTCGAAACAATATACAATCATTCGGACATGCTGCAATTTTCACTATATCTAATTTCAAAGGACATAATAATTTTTTGGCCTTATAAGTTGTATCTGGCAATGTATTGTCTGCTGGAAGCATTTCTCGCAAAAGACCGAGCAAAGATGTGAAACTCTTATCGCTCCAATTGTTTTTAGCTTTCAAGTTATATAACTTAAAAACAGTTTTTATTTTTGAGAATTTATCTTCATTGCAACCAGGATATAAGGGTATATGAGAGTTTTCATCCAACTTTTGAAACACATCAGGAACATCATCAATAAAATCATTGGGTAATTCATTCATCATTTCATCCAAATCATTTTCTCTAATGTCATCATTATATTGTGGTTCACTTAAATTTTCTATATGATCATCACCCACTATTACATTATCCTCTATATCATGCCCCCAATCATTTTGTACAATATTTTCAAAATCATCAAATACATTAATATTGCTCCTTCCAGCATCTAAATTTTCTTCCAATTTTTCTCCATGTGAAACCCAACGGAGGTATTTTGGTGTTGTCATCCATCCACGCTGAATCAGATGTGATCTAATCACTTTACTATCTTGTCTCTCAAAGTTCAGACAGTGTTTACAAGGACATAAAATTCTGGGCTTTCCAGTCAACTTTCGATGTTCTTCTGCACATTTTATGAACTCATCAACAAGTCCAACAAATTCATCTAATATTCTTGAATAGTCAAACATGTACTTCTCCCTCAGATCCATCTGTATATATCCAAAAGCCAAGGTTTAGGGTTTATAGATTTAATGCAATATATTAGATTTTTGGGCCGGTTACCATCCTAGCCCGCTCTTTGGATACTCTTGTCTCATTAGCGAGCGTACGTTAGATGCAACGTATTGTCTGAGAAAAATTCGGCAGCATTTCCCCTTATGTTCCCTGAATACGCAAACACACGATTAATCGTGCGTACGTACCCGTGGGAACATAAGAGGAAATGCCGTCGAATTTTTCTCACACAACACGTTGCATCTAACGTACAGCTCGCTGTCCTAAATGAGACAAGATAGTATCCAAAGAGCAGTACTCCCGACCGGGAGTACTATCCGAGATTAATCCCTAATGGATTAATCTCGGACGGGCAAGACCTAAAATAGTTCAAATTCCGGCATTTTGGTCCTACATGACAATACTTAACTAATAGATGCAAATGCCAATTAACCAATATGTATATGCATAGTAAATCGAAAAAAAATCCAAAAAAAATATTGAGGGTTAAAATAAAAATTACCGAAATTGTCTTCTCTCAATCCGCCCTCTTCCTCTTCAATAGAAAAACTTTCTCTTCCTCTTTGATCTCCTTTGCTTTCTCTACTTATTTTGCAAATTTTCGGAATTTTTAACAATTTTTAGCTATTTTTTTATGAGGTTTTACAAAGAGAAAAAAACTTTCGGTTGTAGATGGAAAATAATGGCCATGAAGTAGTGAAGATGAGTAATATACAAAGGGAAGGAGGAGGAGATATACCCCTTGAACTGAAAATATCTGCGTATTATTAGTACCGGTTTTTTATAAAAAACCGGTACTAATAGTTGGCAGATAATTAAAAAAAAAATGGGTTAGCATTAGTACCGGTTTTTCTAAAAAACCGGTACTAAAGATGCAATTTTTAGTACCGGTTTTTTGGAAAAACCGGTACTAATGCTAACCCATTTTTTTAAGGTTTTTTCCAGAAACATTTAGTACCGGTTTTTAAAAAAACCGGTACTAAAGGTATTGACTGACAATTACGGAATTGCCATCTTCTAATATTTATACCGGTTTTCTTAAAAAACGGTACTAAAGACCTGGTACTAATGCTTTTTTTTGGCGTAGTGAATTAATTAAATAAAACGATTCAACAGTGGAAGGATTCAAATGGCTCCCAATCTCCCTAGGATTCAAAAGTCTTTTTTTTTTTTGAGCAAAAAACGGGGGTCAAGCCCCAGCCTTGATAATAATAAAATATTTACAAACAAATTAAGTAAAAGGAAAAGTGGAAACGGTACCAGTAGCAGGATGTTACAGGCGCCCTTGAAAAAAAAAAAAAAAGATCAGCCAATTAGGGTGCTGTTCTCAACAGAAATTGCCATTCATAGAAGATCTCACTTGCGAGGTCCAAGAAAGTTTTGTGAGTCCCTTTAAAAATCCTGTTGCAGCGTTCTCTCCAGAAAATGAAGAAGACCAGTAAGAAAAACTGTTTTGTCCTTTTCGAAAGATGTGAATGCTAGGTATTTTGATGTGAAAAAGTTTGGTACCTTGAAGTTATCATGAAAGTATGGACAAGAGACACTTAGCGAGGTCCAGGCAAGATTCATCAAACCGTCACCATAGCCAGTGCAATCTTCCTTCAATGGGGAAGCAGCTAAAATAGAGCCAGTATACGCTACACGCTTGACTGTACCCAAAGGTTTAAATAGTGGATAGCGGATTCATAGCGGACATGTCAATGTCATAGCGGATAGCGGCCATTTAATGAACGCTATTGGACCATAGCGGATATTATGTCGTACATATAAATAACATAAAACATTTATAACAAAATATTAACTTGGCTAGATGGTTGTTGCATTGGATCCTATACCAAACAATAGGAGTTCGATTCACCCCTTCGGCAATTTATTGCAATAATTTTTGGTCCGGTTTTCATTCTGTTGTGTCTTTGTGCTGCTTATATGATAGACAGTATCACACGCTATATTTACAAATGTACAGATCGCAGATGATATATTTGATCATTGATTACACAAGAGTGCGTGCCTCTTTTCTTTTTATCATTTTTCTAAATGAACTAACCAAGCTTAATTTCATGTACATCCTTTGAAAATTTTAAATTTCACATTCTTATGATCTTAAATGTAAACATTTGCGTTGACAAACTCAAAACTCTCCAATTTTGCCTATCCAAAACTTGATCTCGCTAACATTGCCTAAATTATTATATTTCTGTCTCAATTAAATCAGTTAAATTGTTTTCTTCTTGTAATTAAATGGAGAAGGCTTGCAAGTCTAAGATCCAAGTTTAGTGCCTATGGGGACTTAAATCCATGGCCTCTAGGAAGTCATCACTATATCTAAGTGGTTATAAAAGGAGAGAAGGAGAGAGATGGAGCGCAGGGAGAGGATTTGGTAGCAGGGTCATTTTTAAGTAAGGAGTCATCCTTTTAAGAAATGTTAGTATGAAAAGATTTGAGAACTAATTGAATTTTTGGAAGGTAAAAAGTGAGAAGGTTATGTCATATTGAGCCTTGGAAGAATACTCCTGAAACTCTGGCTAATTATAGTGGTATGTCATAGTGATAAGGCTAGTTTTGTAAATGTTATGTCATATTGAGCCTTAGAAGGTTACGTCATAGTGACCGGGTTATGTCATATTGAGCCTTGGAACATACTTGACCCGATAAAATAAACATATGGATTGTCTTATGTGTTATTGTTTATTTCATATGAGTTTGATTTTAAGTTTGAGATGGTTCAATCTTTCCACATGAGGATATGTGTATGTTATTGGAACATAGTACAGGACTTGACTCGATGAAATAAACATATGGATTGTGTTATACGTCATTGTTTATTTCATATGAGTTTGATTCTAAGTTTGAAATGGTTCAATCTTTCCACATGAGGATATGTTCTATAAATATCGTCTACCGTTGATTCCCGATAAAGGCTACTATACTGACTTTATTTATGTTCTCTTGAATTGTGCGGAAAAAGGTTGTTCATTAAGAAAGCCGTATGTCGCTCATTAGTATACCTAGTGAGTGATGATATCTGTTTGGGCCCCTTGATGGAGTTGGACTGTTTGGCCAATTTATACAATTAACTCTAGATCAAGAAATGTATAATCTGCAAGAATGACACATTCCTATCTTAGATTATACAATGATATGATGTGGAATAAGAATCAGATAAGGAAATACTTTTATTTCTTATGCAGGATTGAGATATTGTAGCAGTACTTTATTTATGTGAATTGGAAAAAATAGTGTGTTGCTAGGACCGTCTATGATTATTGAAAATAAATAACGATTTATTTTCCATGTTCAACATAGCATAAATCTTCAAAGAGTCACACAAATAGGACTTTAATCATAGAGTGCATTATTTATTTATTCACAGCAGTAAGTACTGTGAAAATATGATAAGATTGATTTATTAATTATATACCGTTGCGAACCGTTATAATTAATTAAGTCAATGGAATCATATAGAAATAAATTAATGCATTAACTAATCCTAAAATAATTATTAATGAGTTAATAATTAATTTAGTTCAACATATTTTAATATAAATAGTTATATTAATTAATTGGACCGTTATTTAATAGCAAATGGATAGCCCAATTAAAGAGCAAACTTGAGAGGCCTTAATTATATGAATTAAAGATTCAAATGAAGAGGTTAGATGGCCCATAAAGGTCCATTTTGTGGCTGCCCTATATGGTGGTAGGTAGGATGACATAGTTATAACTATGCAAGAGGTCAATTAGGTTTTGTGCTCGGACCACTTATGAGAGCCTCCACCTAAGTTTCTCTCTCCTCTCTTTCCTCCCTTTGAGGCCGCCACGTTCCTCTCCTCTCTCTCATTTGCTCATATGTTGAGCTCCTTTCTCTCCTCTAAATTAATTGGTTAATTATAAGAAGAAAGCCATGAGGATTAGGCTTGTTCTTTGGGTATACTAGTACGTACCTTGTAAAACGTGATTAATCCTCCTTGGTGGACTCGAGGGCAGCTACTCGACTTGATGGGGATGGTGGTGAAGGCACACCATCGATTCCCATGACATGGTCGAGCCTCGCGGATGCGATTCCGCGAGAGGTACAATTCTTCTACCTTTCTCTTTGTGTTGGATGACTTTTGCACTAGATCTTGTTATACTTGATGTTTAATGATGGTAATTAGTAGTAATTAGCTAAAACTTAAAAATTAGGCACTTCTTAACAGTTTTGGTGCCTCTCTTATTTCCTTAACAGGCCATTTGGTGATATTTAGTGAGCCATATATTGTCGAAAAACTAAAGTCAGCTTTTAGTGTGAGAGAAATGTAAAATTGAATTTCGTTGCGCTACATTTTTTTTTAAATTGTTATTACATGAAAAAAAATAAAAAAAAACAAAATTGTAGACCATATCATATTTTTTATTTTCGTGAAGTTTTGAAAATTTTTAATTGTATTTAGTTAAGACAAAATTATTTTGGTTATTCTATTTTAAAAAAGAAAATTAACAGTTCAGATGAAATTAAAGCCTTAGACTTAAAAAATAAATTAACAGACCAGCTGAAGTCACCTTGTTATTTTGTTAAAAAAATGAACAGTCCAGATGAAATTACTTTTGTTTTTAATTTTAAAAAATGAAAATAAACAATCTGTATGAAATTAAAACCTTAAACTTTAAAAAAATGAAAGAACAAATCAAGTGAAGTCACTTTGTTATTTTGTTAAAAAAAATGAACAGTCTTGATGAAATTAGTTTTGTTTTTTTAGTTTTAAAAAAGAAAATAAACAGTTCAGACGAAATTAAAGCCTTAGACTTCAAAAAAATGAATGAACAAACCAACTGAAGTCACTTTGTTATTTTGTTAAATAAACAGAAATGAACCGTGCAAATAAAATTAATTTTGTTTTTTAATTCAAAAAAGAAAAAAAATAAGTACAATTCTTTAAAAGATCAAACTTGAAAAGTATGACATCATTGGATACTAATGATCTAGGAAGGCCCTCAAATTATAAAAACAATTGTAGTAAAAATATTTAGAAAAATATAAAATTTTGTCTCCATGAAGATTTCAATATGGATAACAAACTGAGTGGTTCAAATCGGCCATTGTAATCTCAAAAATTAAAATTTTCTCATGTTTAACAAGTGTACATATCAATCATAGTTGACTCTTGCAAACGAAATAGCCAGCTCCCTAACAAAAAGCTTACTAGTATCATGTCAATTTTTTTTTTTTTTTTGAATGACAAGCTTCATTAATTTTTTTAAACCATTACCGAAGGTTTGTTCAATTTTCTGGACGAATAATTTTTTCTGGAATGATAGACAAGTTCGATATTAACCTACTATTTGTCCTAAATGATTTTTTAAATTATTTCAATGATCTTATAAATGAATGAGGCTTACAGTATAATTGAAACATAAGAATGAAATCTTATTTTTATGCATGTACTACTAACTTGTGTCTCATAACTCACAAGAATGAAATCTTATTTTTATTTGACAAAAAATTTTAAAAATATTTTAGTTTCAATTGTTTAATTCTGAAATATATTACAGTACGATTAAATAATCTAGGAAGGCCCTCAAATTATTTCATGTACAATTTTTTGAAAGACCAAATTTGGAAAGCTTGATATCATTGGATTCTAATGATCTTTGAAGGTCCTTAAATTATCGTACTTTTTTGTTTGCGTGTTGTGTGTCCAAAGGAGGAGATCACATAAAATACGGTTTAATTATGGAATTATTTAGGACCATCCTAAGCTTCTATCATCCCAGCGTACATTGTTTCCACCCCCCTCTCCCCTCTCCTTCCTTTTCCGTGTACGATTTCCCCTCCCGAAATGAAATCCAGTCCCGTGCGGGACCGTGCAGCGCAGGAATCAGAGCCGTCTGATTTATTCTCAATGGCAAAGGGAGCCCCGTGCATGTAACTAGATTGATAGCCCCGAACCGTCCAGATCAGATCGGACGGTTCGTAGGCTGCGCTGGACGGTCCCGCGCGGGAGCGGATGGGGATTCGTCCCCTCCCCCCTCCTCCCTCCTCCCTCCTCCCTCCTCCCTCCCATGTACGCTGTCCCCCTTCCCCCTCTCTCCTCCTCCCTCCCGCGTACGTTGTCCCCCCACCCCTCCCCCATCCCACACACTTCATAACTGTTGAAGTCAATATATACAATTACTGAAATTATTATCATAACTATTGAAATTATTATTATAACTTCAACAGTTATAAATATATATTATTCAACAATTGTATATATTAACTTCAACAGTTATCTAATTAAGTGCAACAATTACGATATTAACTTCAACAATTATAAAGTTTGAGGTAGGAGGAGGGGGAGGGGTGGGTGAGACAACGTACGCGAGATGGAGAGGGAGGGAGGGGGAAGGATAGGGGAGACAACGTACACGTACGCGAGAGGGAGGAAAGCAGAGCGATGGAGGAAGAGGAGCGAAACAGAAGATGATAGCCAAAAATAGAAAACGCGTTTAATAACTGATGGAGATGATAGGGATGGTGAATATCGAGGATGATCCTTATCATCCCGATTTAATTAGGTAAAGGCAATTTAATATTTGGCAACGTTTTTTTTTCCCAATTGTTCTTGCATAAATTGCAATTCTTTTTTTTTTTTTTGTAAAATCAACTAGTCAAATTTTTAAGGATTAATTGATTTTATCCACTGTGAAAAATAGTTAATTAGAGATATGCCACTGTTAGATTGTTAATTAGATTTATGTCATTATCAAATTGTGTAAATATGCCATTATCTTATTCCTAAAATGATTAAATACTAAAAATGACATCCTGAAATCTCTCATTATTTTTAAAAATTTCCAAACTATCCTTTTAATAAATCCAAAAAATTACGTTGAAAAAAAAAACTAAAAATTTCCAAATGCTACATCTATATAGCTTGGCATAATTTATACGTCAATCATTAAGATGGTTGTTATTTTCACATTGTTTTGTTAATCCGTGTAAAATATAATATACCTAACATTATTCTCATTATTACATTCTCCATCCAAACATATAAATATTTTTTGTTTGAATTATTTTGAAATAAATATAGTAGCTTGGCCTTGGATTGAAATACACACATTCACAAAAATGTTGTTAGAAATCATTTTATATCAAAATACATGATATTTTTCTAATTTCAAAGTTTTGTAGTGGAATCAAACTAACTTTTCATTTAACGATGGCATTTTTCTAATTTTAATTTTTTGTAGTGGCATATTTAAAAGGGTAAAATTGTCAAATGAATTTTTCGGTGGCAAAAAACTAATTTTTACTATTTTGTAATGGCATAAAACTAATTTTTCATTTAGTGATGACATTTTACTAATTTCGAATTTTCACAGTGGCATAAATGTAATTAACCCAATTTTTAATCATTAATTATGTGATTAAAATCATACAGATTTTGTTTTACTTTCTAAATTTTACATTGGTTTCTTTCTTTCAGTATGAATCTAGTAATATAAATGGATATCGTGGATTCGTGGATAGCCAAACCAAAACATGCTTGTCCCAGCAAGCATCTGTTGCCTTGATTTCTCTTTTAGTATGAATCTAGTAGCTCGACCTATACACTGTATAAAGTATGATGATTTTGTTATATTAATTGGTCATCTGAGATGTGCATATGTGACCTATAGCTTATAGAACAAGATTATGAATTTATGTCTGACATGTCAAGTTGAAAGAAAACCATACTTGTATCAAATCTTCACTTGCCAGTACCAAGCCCGAGCCTCCCCATACCAGACCTTAATGATTTTTCTTTATTTTTTATTTATTATTTTTTTTTTTGAAAAAGAGGCCATTGGGCCCGAGACCTTAATGAATTCATATAACCAGATTCCTCCATGTTCAAATTAAACCCATGAATCTCATTCTCCTCACTCATTTGACTTTCAAATAATCTCTATGTATATCATCCTATCCCATGTAACACCTACTAGTACCTTCCCTGTACCTCACCATAACTAATCCTAAGTGGTTCCACTAAATTAAACCAGCACATCCAGAAATAACCCGAAATCACTCTCGCCTCAACTGTCCAGATCTTCAGTTCTAACATTGTCAGAAACCTCCTAAGTAATCAAAAAAATCCAAAAAACAGCCATAAACTTTAAGAGCATTTAAAAGTGAATTTAAAAGTGAATCGGCAAAGCATACTTTCTAATAACGAATCTCAGATAAGCTTAATTTAACTTGATTAAACATCACTAAAACAACAACAATTAATTTTTTAGCCTAAATTGCAGCTACCTTGTCTCTTTCACAACATTTTTCTTTACAAGAATTCAAACAAACACTAATAAAATTTCACATTTCTATTTAGTACCCTGGCCATGGTAAGTTGGCAGTTGACCCTCCTGTCATCAAATGGGAAATAAAAAATAAAGAACATATCAACGAAAGAAGGAATTTCTATTTATTCAAAATAAAAATACTATGCTATTCAGCTCCGGAGCATATTCAAAATAAAATTCTTATTAGAAGCCCATCAGGGTAGTCTAAAATTACAGTGATTGGTTTCAAAGTTGTGTTAAATTTGAATTCAGGGATTGGACAGTTTGTGCCTAAAATTCCAAAACCTTATTAACTTGTGGATCTTTATTATATTTAGGGTTAGTTTGGCGTCCCCCAAACCAAATCTATCAACAATTATAGAAATTACATTTGATAGGGCCGGCCTAATAAAACTCGGCCCAAGTAAAAAGACATAATGGAAACAAGTCCAAAGGAGGCCCACAACGGAAATAAAGAAGCGGAAAAAGACAAAAATCAAACAGCGCGCCTACATAAAGTCGGAAAGACAGGCCCTAACAAACTCATGCGAAGTGCTATACCGAAGATAACTCGGGAGAATCTGGGAGCACAAGTTGGTTAACTGTTGTCGGGTGACGTCAGCATTCTGTTGTAAAGTATAGGCCTATATATAGAGGGGGTAGGCGATTGTACAGGGGGTTGGCATTTTGATAGAAGAGATAGCTGATAGCAAAATACATTGTAATCATCGAATAATCAATAAAATACAATGTCCTCTCATTCTCATCTCTCATCTCTCATGCGTTGTTAATCTCTACCATAGTTGAGCTTATCAACTGGCGCCCACCTGAATTCGATCATTAGCAATCCAGAATTGCATTTGGTAATCTGAGAAATGAATGAGAATAAGAGTACGATACAGCCTAGGCGGTTGGATCTAGAGTTTACTACCAGTAAACTAGGCAAAGAGAAACAATTCATTCTCAAAGAGATTGGATTTGAGTCTCAATCTCAGATCGATCTTTCCACACCTCATGCATTACGCGATGCACTTCGTCAACCACAACCACAACCAGATCTGACGAGCACTGAACTTCAGCGAAACAAGCAGAACACTGAAGCTTCAGAAATACAGAGAGCACAATCCGAACAGAAAGCAATTGGTGATTCAACACCACAACAAGCCAATCCTGAACAACCAGGAAAACCTATACCATCAGATCTAGGATCAGAGAGGACAATACCAGCAGTGACACACTCGATACTGCAGGCTATACAACAACCTCGCGAAGAACAAGAGAAGACCACAACAGCTACAGTACATCCGATCTTGCAAGCTTTACAACAACCTTGTGAAGAGACAAGATCAGAGAAGCCCGAAGCTTCTACAACAAAGCAGAAGAGCACAACAAGTTTAGAAAGCCAAAGATCTTTTTCCCAGGCGGATCTCACAAATCTCGTGGAGCAAACATTGCAAGCAGCTTTCACATCAACCACTCCGACTCCAATAGCAGGGTTAAATCCATCGAGAACAGAGTCCTCTCAAGGTTACGGGTATGTCGCTGAACTTCGCCCACAAAACATGACATGGTGGGCAGAGGGAACACCACTAGCATACACTCACCAAGGACAAAATCCACATATTTTCCAGTGGCACCCACCGGGATATGTTCACCAAGGAACACCACAAGCTAACATGAAAGACTGGTACTCTTCTCAACACAATACTTATGGATTTGCCAGACCAGAAGCTCCATACACCTATTATCAATGGGGCCCTCCAACTTAATGGGGTGTACACACTCCATGGAACACCCCTAATCCTTACACATGGATGAGAACACCTCAGCAACCCGAACATTATAGACCACAACCCATTCCGAGACCTCCCGAAAATACCATCCCAACAAACCCAAGTCCATCCCTTGCAATTCCCATACCGACATTACTTGTCCAACAAGTAAATCAAGAGCCATCGGGATCTCGAGTAGAAAGAACAAGGGCACCACGAGAAGGTGAGGACAGAGAGGTATTGTCGGGCAGAAACATGAATTTTGAGCGAAGGGAACGCGAAGAAAAAAGATCCCCAAGGGGCCGCGCAAAAACAAGACAACGTCGCGAACATAGTTCCGATAGCACACGTGATTCAGAGGGATCTGGATCACCACCTGTCGGTGCCTTAGCGCGGAGGTTATACCAAGGTGCACGAATTGACATGAAAAATTACCCCCACCTTGATAGATATCCGAGAGGTGAAGCCAAGGACACTCAAGCTTTCGTGAACCGTTTTCGAGCAATGATGGCCATAACACATGCATCAGATAGGGTGATGTGTTTAGTCTTTCTAACAAGGCTAACAGAGAGTGCATGGGATTGGTATTCTCGATTACCCCAAGGATCAATCCACAGCTTTGATGACCTCACTGATAAATTCTTTGGAAGATTTGGTGGGTTAAGAGCGCCAACAATAAAATGCACAAGCCTCATGACCCTGAAGCAAGAGCCATATGAAACATCACGAGCATATCTCGCGAGATTCTCTGAAGAAGCATATAAAGTTTCTGATTTTGATGAAAAACTGGTGTTGGCAGCAGTGTTACAAGGGCTTCGGAGTAAAAATTTGAGATATGAACTGATAAAAAAAGATTGTGGATCTTTCTGAGAATTCAGGGAATGTGCACAATAAGTAATACAAGCAGAGGAAGATGCGGGAAGAATGGGTTGGCAAGATGTCACGAAGAGACACATCACAACGCCAACAAGAAGAAATTGTTCTCCCTTACCTCAACCCCGTAATGGATCTCCTCCTGGGAGGAGGAGGAACACAAAGGTGATTAAAGGGGCGACATATAAACTCCACAATTACAGAAAAACAGGAGAAGCATATGCACCCCTATATTCCACCTACCACATATGCACAGAGCCAAGGGAACGATTGTTTAATGTCATTAAAGATAGCAAAGAGTTGCAACAACCCGAACCATTAGTAGAAGCAGAGAAGTTCGACAAGTCAGCTTACTGTGAGTATCATCGCAGTTCGGGACATCGCACCCGAGATTGTCTGAAGTTGAAAGATGAAATAGAAAGGTTGATCAGACACACTCATTTGCTAGAGAAATATCTTGAGAAAGAAGGAACCAAGGATAACCGAAACAGAGAATCTTTCAACAACCAGTGGCAAAAGAAACCATACAATAATCAATGGAAGAGAAATGACAACCGAAATAACCCGAATAACATACCCATTCAAAGGCAACATGCTCCGAACAAGCCCAGAGAAGAAAACAAAGGGTCTCCGGTGGTAATGTTTATAGCGGGAGGAGACGCATCTGGAGGCGACAAACCTCACCAACGAGCCTCATACGCAGACCCAAGAAGATTATCTCAACCTTCGCGTTATGAAGTGTTTCACTTACATGCAGAGTGATCTTTAACTAATACCAGGATATCTTTCGGACCCGAAGATTGTCTAGGAGTCCGTTACCCACATGATGACGCCATAGTTGATGCTACGGATACATGGCAGACGTGTCAAGAGAATCTTAGTTGATACTGGAAGTTCAGCAGATGTGCTATATTTCGAAGCTTTGAGACAGCTGAACCTATCTTCATACCCTCTGACTCCGATGGACACGCCATTAGTCGGCTTTGCAGAAGACACAGTGATACCACTAGGAACAATTGATCTAGAAGTCGAGTTTGGGGAACCCCCGAATAGTATAGTATCGAGGGTGAAGTTCATAGTGGTTAATGCACCGTTTGCCTATAATGTGATTCTGGGAAGGAAATTTCTAAATGATATCGGAGCAATCGCTTCGACCAAGCATCTCATGATCAAATTTCCCACTAGGCTCGGAGTAGGTGTGGTAAAAGACGATCAACAAAAAGCTAGATAATGCTATCAAATAACACTGATTGATCAAGTAACACAAATAGAAAAGTGAACTCTTGAAAAGAAAGTGCGAATACCAAACTCGGGTGCTCCGGGGGAAGAGGTAGAAGAAGTGGAGTTAAGTGAGGGAGTAACTACTAAAATAGGAACAGCACTCGGATCAAAGGATAGAGAGTTGGTAAAGGAATGTCTAAAACGAAACAAAGGAGTTTTTGTTGCTGAAGGAGGACAGATGCCGGGTATTAAAAGGGAGATTGCAGAACACAAAATCAAACTCTTCCCAAACGCCCGACCAGTGCACCAGAAGAAAAGAAAATTCGGGCCCGAGCGAAGAGCAATAATTGAAGAAGAGGTCTAAAGGTTACTCGCAGCTGGGTTTATTCGTGAGGTCAAATGTCCTGCTTGGTTAGCCAAGCTAGTAGTAGTTCCGAAACCTAACAACAAGTGAAGAGTGTGTATCGACTTCACCGACCTCAACAAAGCTTGTCCCAAGGATCCTTTCCCGTTGCCGAACATTGACGATTTTTCTCACTTAAGCATTGTCGATGCCAACGCAGGTTACCATCAAATTAAAATGTGTCCAGAAGATGAAGAGAAAACCAGCTTCCTCACAGAGAAAGGGATCTATTGCTACAAAGTCATGCCTTTCGGTCTAAAAAATGCAGGTGCAGAATATCAAAGGATGGTAAACAAGATGTTTCAAGAGGAAATCGGGAAGATCATGGAAGCATATGTCGATGATATGGTGATCAAAAGTTGTTCGGGAGAAGAACATGTGCAGCATTTAGAGAGGGTGTTCGCAAAAATGAAAGAAGTCGGAATGCGATTAAACCCAAAGAAGAGATTTTTCTGTCTTGGAAGTGGGAAATTCTTAGGGTTTATCGTATCTGAAAGGGGCATAGAAGTTCACCCAAGCAAATCTCAAGCGATTGTAAACATGGAACCATCAAAAACTGTAAAGGGAGTGCAAGAGTTGACAGGGCGAATAGCTGCCCTAAACAGATTCATTTCAAAGTCCGCCGAAGTATGCCAACCTTTTTTCCAGACGATTCGGAAAAACAAAAAATTCCAATGGACAGAAGAATGTCATAATGCTTTTGAAAGGATAAAAGAATATTTGGCTACCCCACCGATCATCAATAGACCCACAAAGGGTGAAACTCTTTACCTTTATGTAGCGACTTCTGAAACTGCTGTAAGTGCGGTTCTCATCAGGATTGAAGAAAACCAACAAAAACCTGTTTATTTCGTGTCTCGTATTTTACGAGATGCCGAGATAAGATATCCTCCGGTTGAAAAAGTGGCATTCGCAGTTATGATAGCATCTAGGAAGCTCAAACCGTATTTTCAAGCACATCTCATTAAAGTTCTTACCGACATGCCTTTACGAAAAGCTTTGGGACAATTGGATGTAGCAGGGCGTATGCTGAAGTGGGCAGTAGAGTTGTCCGAATACGATGTGAATTTTGAACCAAGGACAGCATACAAGGGACAAATTCTTGCGGACTTTGTAGTCGAATGCACGGCTTCTGAGAAAGGCTCAGGTGTTGGCGTTGAGATAAAAGGACCAAAAGGCGAGAAGTTCCATTATGCGATACATTTGACTTTCGAAGTATCCAACAATGTCGCAGAATACGAAGCATTGTTGGCAGGCATGCGACTAATGGAGGCAATTAAAGCGAGAAGCGTTCATTTCTACATGGATTCTCAGTTGGTGGTAAACCAAATTAAAGGAGAATATGAAGCGATAAATGAAAGGCTGGCCCTATACTTGGAGAAAGTGAAGACGGTGTTAGCCTCCTTTGAAATCGCTTCTGTAGAATACGTGCCGAGAACCTAAAACGAAACAACAGATGCATTGTCCAAAATAGCTAAAGAAAGCGATCTAGACCGAGAGAAACCCATTGTCATGTTGGAGGTCCCACACCCTAGCATTGATGTTCTCGCATTCGAAGTGCACATAGTTGAAGCAGGGAATGAATGGTATGCTTTGTTGTGGAATTTCCTGAAAGAGGGAAAGCTCCCAGAAGACGATAAGGTTGCCCGAAAGGTCAGGAGGTGGGCTCTCGAATTTACTATCCGAGATGGTCTCTTATTGAAAAAGGGATACGGGATGCCATGGCTCACATGTGTAGGAAGAGCAAAAGTAGACGAAATAATTGCCGAAGTACATGAAGGAATATGAGGTAGTCATCAAGGAATAACTTCGTTGGGAAGAAGAATCGTCAGAGCATGATTTTACTGGCCTTCTTTGAAGAAAGATGTGAAGGCATATGCTCGCAGATGCGAAAAATGTCAATTCCATGCCCGCATACCTAGACAACCACCTCACCCAATGCAATCCATCTCCAGCTCATGGCTTTTCGATGTGTGGGGATTAGACCTGTTGGGACCTTTTCCCCAAGGACAGGGAAATGTCAAATTCTTAGTGGTAGCTGTGGAATATTTCACCAAATGGATCAATGCCAAACCTCTCGCAACCATTACATCACAAAAAATAGTAGATTTCGCGAGACATCAAATTGTGTATAGGTATGGGATCCCGCACACCTTCATCTCCGACAATGGCACACAGTTCACAGGCGTCCCATTTCAAGATTTTTGCAAAGGTTTGGGTATCCGATCATGCACCTCTTCGGTCTGCCATCCCCAGTCCAACGGTTTAGCCGAAGTGTCCAACCGAACTATATTGGAAGGATTAAAGAGGAAAGTCGAAGAAAACAAGAATACTTGGCCCGAATATTTGGATGAGATCTTATGGGCCTACCGAACCACACCTCGATCTTCCACAGGACGCTCGCCTTTTTCCATGATCTATGGAATGGAGGCTGTTACGCCTATGGAGGCAGACCCCACTTTACGAACGACATCATACAGTTGGGAGAAGAATGGAACACGCAGGGAAGAAGATCTGGAGACTATCTGCGAGTTAAGGGAAGAAGGTCGGGTAAAAATGGAAGAGTATCAGAGAAGGTTGCGAAGAGATTTTGATAAGAAAGTCGCTCCCAAACATTTCCAACCAGGTGATTGGGTGTTAAGGAAAATCGAAGCTACAGGCAAATAGGTGGGAAAACTTGATCCAGCATGGGAAGGCCCATTCGAGATCATCAAATCTATCGAAGGCAGGGTTTACCATCTTAGGGATGTGAGAGGTAAGCGCATTCCAAACGCTTGGAACGCAGCTCACCTCAGGAAGTTTTACATATAGAATGGACGGGGACTAGACCAATACCGTAGCCGGTCTCTCCTTGTTCGAGTTGTTTTCATTTTTCGCTTTTTACTTTGATAAGTGGTGAAAAATAAGAACCAGACCAATATCGTAGTCGGTCCCTCTTGTTTTTATGTTTGGTATTAAGGTCATTGTATCATAATGTAATGATCATTTATGAATGGAAGTTGTTTTTTGCTTCATGATTTTTGCATCTTAATCAAAAAAAAAAGGAAAAACTAAAGTCGTGACCCTCCTCGAGAGAATTCTCGGAGTAAGCGCATGGAAAACTAAAGCCGTGACCCTCCTCGAGAGAATTCTCGGAGTAAGCGCATGGAAAACTAAAGTCGTGACCCTCCTCGAGAGAATTCTCGGAGTAAGCGCATGGAAAACTAAAATCGTGATCCTACTCGAGAGAATTCTCGGAGTAAGCGCACGGAAAACTAAAGTCGTGACCCTCCTCGAGAGAATTCTCGGAGTAAGCGCATGGAAAACTAAAGTCGTGACCCTCCTCGAGAGAATTCTCGGAGTAAGCGCACGAAAAACTAAAGTCGTGATCCTCCTTGAGAGAATTCTCGGAGTAAGCGCACGAAAAACTAAAGTCGCGACCCTCCTTGAGAGAACTCTCGGAGTAAGCACGTAAAAACCAAAAATCACTGTACTTTCTTTGTACTTGTAAGAAAAGACGATCTGACTGTTAGAGTTATGTCCTAGAAGTCAATAATTTAATGACTCAATTATTAGTTTATGTTTTGGATGATATTTTATCATATGTTCCTAGGTTTATTATTGACAGATCATTCAGGTTGAGGATCTGAATTGTAGATCTCTGTGGATCATTCTTTAGAATGACAATAATAAATCTAAACGGTCCATAATCTTGATAATTAACAAGGAACATTAATTATCATATAAGATTAGTATGCAAGTTAAGTGATGATTAAGTTCTACAAATCATAGGTAATGAGTTACCAACTTAATTGCATATGTGTATGTTATGGAACATAGCACAGGACTTGACCCATCGAAATAAACATATGGATTGTGTTATGTGTCATTGTTTATTTCGTAATGATTTTGGTTCTAAGTTTGAGATGTTTATCTTTTCCACATGAGGATTGGTTCAATAAATATCGTCTACCGCTGATTCCCGATAAGGGCTGCTATACGGACTTTATTTATGTTCTCTTGAATTGTGCGGGGAAAAGTTAATCATCAAGAAAACCGTATGTCCCTCATTAATTCACTTAGTGAGTGACGATATCTGCTTGGGCCCCTTGATGGAGATAGATTGTTTGCATGCAACTTTATACAATTATCTCTAGATCAAGAAACGTATAATCTGCAAGAATGACACATTCCTATCTTGGATTATACGATGATATCGTGTGACATAAGAATCAAAATAGAGAAACATTTTTATTCTCTTATGCAGGATTTAAATACTGTAGCAGTACACTATTTATGCGAATTGGAAATCGTAACGTGTTGCTAGATACCGCTTATGATTATTGGAATTAAATAGCGATTTAATTCCATGTCCAACTTAGCATAAATCCTCAAAGGGTCACACAAAATAGAGTTTTGACCAAGACAGTGCATTATTTATTTATTCGCAATAGTTCGTATTGCGGAAATATGATAAGTTGATTAATTAATTATATACCGTTATAATTAATTAAGTCAAATGAATCATATTGAAATAAATTAATGTATTAGCTAATCCTAGAATAATTATTGGTTAATAATTATTTTAGTTCAACTCAATTTAATATAAATAGTTATATTAATTTATTGGGCCATTATATATGCATTAAATATATAGCCCGATTAAAGAGCATTTGGAGTTGCTTTTAATTAAATGAATTAGAGGCTTGTTTGAGTGAGTTTAGAGGCCCATTAGAGCCCATTTTCTGGCCGGCCCTAGTGGTAGGTGGGAGTGGCAATCTTGTAAATAGATGGTTGGTGGTAGGTAGGGATGATGCACTATATATAGAGATGTATAGATGCAAATTTGAGGCTTCTCTCTTCCCTAACCCTAGCCGCCCCTCTCCTCCCCTCATAGGCGCCACCTCTTCCTCTCATCCTCTCCTCCATATGCTCATGAGTTGAGCAATATTCTCTCCACTAATTAAATTGTTAATTAAAGAAGAAGAGAGAATACCTTGGATTAGCTTTGTTCTAATCGAATCGCTAGCACGAATCGATTTAGACCTTGGTTAATCTCTAGGTGGACTCGAGGCCGATCAACCGACGAAGGAGGAGGCGAAGGAGAGCACCCCATCGATTCCCATGCCGTAGGATCGAGCCCCGCGAATACAATTTCGCGGGAGGTATAATTTCCACCTATCTCTTTGTGTTAACTTGGCTTTTGTGCACGATTCGTTGCGTGTGTTATTTCGATGGCTTAATTAACTTGTAATTAGCATAAAAATCGAAAATTACACATTAACTAACAGTGGTATCAGAGCACATGGTCGTACTTAAGCTATTTTGACACTTAATTAAGAGAAATTAGCTAATTAACGGATTAGTAGAGATGATGCGTTTGTTTGCTGTCTGGAAATGGTATTTTCTGTGTTGTTTCGCGTTTTTCGTTTTGATACGTTCTCTGGAAGTTTTTTCCATCTACATGAAAGTTGTAGATCTGTGGATTGTGATTCTTTCGGCGTTAGATTCACATTTTTATGAATTAGTATGGATTTACTGTGAATAAAATGGCGACAGTGCGCAGAACCAGTTTCTGCTCGCACTGTCCTGTTTGAATGGCTTGAAAGATTTAAAGAGGTGTTCTATGGCTAGATTTAAAGAGGACTTGAAGCTCTTTCTGAGCATGTATAAATTGTTGCATGACTTAGATTAATTTGTGGGTTTTCAAGTATGAAAAGGAAGATCTCGTCATATCCAGTTTGTTGAGCAAATCGATTGTTCTAATAAACTGTACCAACTGAGAACTTCTTTAAAAATTCTGTTTAAATGGAGTTGTTCTATTTTGAGTTAGGATTCCAGGAAAATTAATTTCATAATTTTTCGTGGAAGTTTGGACCTTCAACTAGGTTAAAACATTTCGATCGACAGTCTGTTCCAGTACAGAATTTGTTGATTGTTTAGTCTGTAACTCGAACCTTCTGAACTGAACTTGGTGGTTTTCTTTTCATGGATAGCTAGCCTGTAGTCTAAATTAGTTTTTCTGTGTATATTGTATATATAAAAACTGGATAGAAGGTGGTCTTACAGACCAAATGGTTGAGAGGATAAGCTGAAAATCTCATAACGGTGTTTCGTGCACTTGTAAGAGATTTGTCATTTTTGATTCTTCCAGATGGTTTAAGATCTCTTCTTGAAATTTTTACTGGTAATCACAATTATGATAAGGAGCTTAAGTAATTTATTTGAGAATTTTTGGAGACCTAAAACCTTTGTTTTTATTGGATTCCATTAGTTACGTTTTTAATAAATTACTGTTTTTCTAAGTATTCAAATTAGTTGAAAACAATTAGAAAACTCCTTGTTTGATCTCCTTTCAGTTATGGGATGTTGAAAGAACTTTCTAAATGAATTTAAACAAGTTTTGTTGTTTAAAATTGAGAATTTGTACACGGAATTTACTTATGGCAAACAAATCGCAAAGATGCTTGAAAATCGTTAATTGGAAACAAAGTGCTTGTATATGCTAACTTTGTTTTGTAGGTGGATAGTGGGTTTAGTATGGCTCAAGACTCAATGCCTTGTGGCTGTATTTGAATGCATGTGTGAATGTTTGTAATGCGGCCTTTGGTGCCATTAATTAATTAATTTGTTGATTAATTTTTGATGTAACTTGTGAGGCTTGCATGCCCCTAAGGTTAGGATGGGAATAGGATGTTTTCACATGTATTTTGTACCTTTATTTTATAGGATTTAGATCCTTATAGAATTTAGTGGGAAGGGACAAGGATTAGATTAGTTTTGCTCCATGGACGATGTGGCGAAACTAATGCAAGCGGGAGCCATACAAACCCACAACTATGAGATGCTTATATGTGATTGCTTGTGATTGCTATGAATTGTCATAGGCTAGGTATGGGTGTATGCTTACAGGACCACCAAACAAGTGTCATATGATTGATAGTCCCAACTAAAACTCGATTAAGTGAAATCGCCCACCTTCTCTCTATCCCCTTCACGCCGATTGTCACTCATGGCGCGGTCCGCCCAAGCGGACGTCATGATTGCCAATTCGGTAGTCGGGGTGCAAATAGCTAAGATTTGCAAGGAGCAAATAGTGAGAGGTTACTTTTCGATGGACCCAACTAGAGTTTGGACATCGGGGCGAAGTTTGTAAATATACTTAGATATTCACAAACCAAGAATCATATGGAACGATATGATTGGTTGGAGAACCTACCTTGTCTAATTAAGTAGGGTGACGTGCCATAGCAGACTCTACTTGATGAAAACCGGGATCTTGGAAAACCAACTACATTGGGGACATTAAATGAATGTAGTGGGAGTTTTATTTGTTATAAATAAAACAATTGCATAAACTAATTGACCTTAAATTGATTTTGTTATAGATGTTAAAATTGTTAATTTTGTTGCGATCAATCTTTGAAAATGAACAAACTCGTTTCTAAAAGTATTCACTTAAAGAAGTAATACCGATTCCTAAGACACGATCTTAGCGAAGAGAAACTTGAGTATGTCAATTCCCAAAACTTTTCTCAAACTACCCGAACGTAGCAACGCGATGATTGATTGACTTTTGGCGAAAAGTTATTCAATAAAGCGTGTGGCTAATATCCTCATTTGAAAGTTCTAAGACCTTTGAATTAGAGAATTCATATGGACTAGATTTAACTCGTACGCTCTCATCCACTTACTCAAGAAAGTGTTCTTGGAGAAAGTAGATATTAACTCCATCATTTATGATCGAGTATAAAGAGTATGAGTTGACAAAGAGATTCTTCTTTTATAAAAGGATACATGAACGTTTCATTGGCTTACAAATCGAAAGATTTAAGTAGCTAATTGATAACTAGAGATATTGATCTCCGATATCAAGGATTATTGATATTGTCATACGATCTCTTTGAAATTATAAAGGATATAATGTTACCTTCTTCGCACACTTGTTGATGCAAAAAGGTAATTGGTTAAGTATTCAAGAAATACTTCGCCAAGGTATGAGTTGAAATTTCGAGACTCTTGATTGTGATTATGTATCACATGAGATGTTTCATTTGCCGTTTATTGGAGGCATTTTGAAAAGGTTGTCCGAAATACCATGATTGTAATGCTTTAATCCTAAAATGTATTTGTCGTTCAAATTATCTCACTATCTCTAATTTACACTAGTAACTTGATACTAGTTCATATTCTCGCATTTGACGAAATGTGTTAGCAATGAAGAATAAGAGAATGTTCGAGAGATGTAAAGTAAACTCCGTATAGGCAATGACTTGTTCGTCTAAGTCATTGAATACGTAGAGTTATCTTTATTAAGAGTTTGTTTAGGAATTGGAGGTTGCATACCTTAATCCTAACTTCTCAAAACATCTCCACTTCATATTCGATGAAATGGATGATTATGTTTAATAAAAGACAAGTTCTTTTATTCTGGATTTGTTTATATGATTTCATGCATCTTGATTGAATTTGCTTGAAATAGATAAGCAAGTTTTGAATGACAAATAGGATGCGTAAGACTTGACATAAAGTATTTGACTTTCATGTTACATATAACCGCTTAGTCACATAAATAAACGAGAATCGCATTACGAGAGTCTCCGTAACGTAGAGCTCGTAAATTCAATTCGATTGATATGCGAATCATGTTTGTTAAATGACAAAAGCGCCTTTAACCTACAAAGGTTTAAGGACAAGTGACTTGATTAGGACTTTTACATATCGATGTATAAAGACCAATAAGTACTTGTGCGATGAAAGGTTATTGATACTTTACTACTTAACCAACGATCATTGTAGATATTAACATATCTATTTGATAAGGTATAAGTAGAACCTTTTGACTAGTTCAAAGGAGTTCAAGTGTAAAGTTGAAAGACCGTTCAAGAGAAAGAAAAAGTCTTACAATTAATCATGGTAAATAGTTAAGTCACATGATTTGAAATATTATCTTAAGAGTATGAAAATAGTTTCATAACTCACTCCATGAGGAACATTATGGAATAATGTGTCCAAGAATGGAGGTATCGAACAATATTTCGTATAGTTCGATCGGTAATAAATCAAATTGACTTATTCGACTCGTATTAAGGAATTATGTTTGAGGACAATATTGTTTACACTGAATAATGTTCCATCGAAGTCTATTGAAGAAGATATCTTAGGAGATTTTGATCTCTAAGTATAATACTTCTCGAGATTTGGTGTTGAGAAGCTTATTTCAAGTATTGTGGACTTGTAAGCTTAAACCAAATAAGACACTATATATTTGTAGGATGCTTTATATTAGAAGGCACTACTTCCACGAATATGATAAGAACAAAATAGTTGTTGCTAATCATAATGTAGTCTTGATGAATTAAAATTCTCAAGAAGAAGTAGTGGGAGTAAAGTGAGCATTAAAATAGTTTATGCGTCACTACAAGAAGTACTCTTATGGGAAACTTGTCACTCCATACATGGTACTTAGTGGGAGTTGAGCGAAACTTCATTCACAAGTTATTTTGAAAGAAGTTTAATAGTATGCTCCTTCTAATGAGGACTCAACCATCTCACGAGTTGATGATGTTTGAGAAACTCATGAAATATATGAGGAGTCAAGAACTCATTCAACAAATCGTTGTGGAAGAAGTTCATGAACCTCAAGTACCAATCCTACAAAAGATCAACGAGAGTTGATTTCCTAAGCCGTTTTGGTGCATAGGTTGTTACAACATTCTCGTACTTAGCATATGAGAATCCGTTGATAAACAAAGAAACGATGGAACGATCCGATTCCACATATATGTTTTTGAATTCATATGATCTTTAAAGAGCAATCCATGTATAAACAACAAGGTATAGACCTTGGTTGATGTTCATGAAGGAGCAATCCATCAAGAACGTTTAGATCTTCAAAAGGAAAGATCGACATGGATAACAAATCGACTATGTACAAAGCGCGGCTTTTCGCTTGTAGCTATGTCTAAGTCGATGGCTAGTTGACTACGTACAAAGCACAACTTCTTGCTTGTGGCTATGTATAAGTCAATAAAGATCATTCTAGCAATAGTTGTATTTCATATATGTCGATATATGGAAAAACACATAAAACCGCCTTCTTCGTATGAATGAAGGAAGATGTTGTGCATTTGACACAAATCGAGGTTTTATTTAATGTATTGCTAAAAACATACGCATGCTTCAAGGATCCATTAATGGATTAAAGCAAGTGTTGTGGAGATTGGAATAAAAGTTTTGACAATGAAGTCAAGGAGTTGAACTTCGTCAAAAGTATCTTGTATATACAAGATATTCAGTGGAAGCATAATTGTATTACTTGTATTGTTCAAGATAACAATTCATTAATTGGGAATAACATTAAGAAAATGAATATTGACAAGATCTCTTTGGAGAATGCTTTCTCAAATGAGAACTTGGGCGAAATCACCTGATCCTAGGAAACAAATCTATGAAGATAGATTATGATGGATGTTAGGTTTGAGCAAATATGTATATGTTGACGAAGTGTTCTAGAAACACGAAAGTTACACTCCAAGATAGGATGTCTAACGGTACGTCACATGGCATGACTTGAGTGTTTATCTCGGTCTATTGCAACTCAATTCAAGAAAGTGCATGAAATAGTTCAAGCATTCTTTCATTATGAGTTTCATTTCGTACGCCATATTTATGCATATGCCCCAATGTGTAGTATCCAAAGGATATGACAAACAGTTGTCAAATGGATACAAGAGAGACACATTTGGACGATAATCAAGGATATCCTCGAGTACCTTATGAGAAAGAGTGATATAAAATTTCATCTCTTGAGATGAAAGAAATCTAGTGTAAGTTGTTACACCAATAAAAATTTTTCAAAAGATTGATATAATCACGATTGAGCTACATATTTTGCTTAAGAGGTGGTGTTGTAAGTTTAGAAAGTGTTCTAAATGGAATATTACAACCGTTTCCGTCACCAAAGCAAAATACATAGCAACGTGTGAAGCAATAAAAGAAGTTTATTTCGGATCAAGTTCTTAGTCGAGTTATTATGGTTCTATGCATCTCGAACCACAACTTACTCCTAAAGAACCCAATGTTACATTGGAGATTCAAATATGATCTATAACGATATCACTTGATATCATATGATGATGATCAAGAATATATATATAGTAGTATATATATATAGGGTCGAACAAATTTGGATAGGTTCGCGAAAACAGCGAACACTCTAGCATGACCTCTACCTTGAGCAGTTTACGAGATGCAGTTATGCATCCATACGTGGTGGACGTATAAGTAACTAGCTTTAAGCGTATTATTTATATTGAGGTCCGAGACATGTATATATGTAGATATATGACATCGTTCTCAATTCTTCGTTGGCTAGAAGTCACTACTGATTGACTCTAGGCCAAGTGGGAGATTGTTAGAGTTATGTCCTAGAAGTCAATAATTTAATGACTCAATTATTAGTTTATGTTTTGGATGATATTTTATCATCTGTTCCTAGGTTTATTATTGACAGATCATTCAGGTTGAGGATCTGAATTGTAGATCTCTGTGGATCATTCTTTAGAATGACAATAATAAATCTAAACGGTCCATAATCTTGATAATTAACAAGGAACATTAATTATCATATAAGATTAGTATGCAAGTTAAGTGATGATTAAGTTCTACAAATCATAGGTAATGAGTTACCAACTTAATTGCATATGTGTATGTTATGGAACATAGCACAGGACTTGACCCATCGAAATAAACATATGGATTGTGTTATGTGTCATTGTTTATTTCGTAATGATTTTGGTTCTAAGTTTGAGATGTTTATCTTTTCCACATGAGGATTGGTTCAATAAATATCGTCTACCGCTGATTCCCGATAAGGGCTGCTATACGGACTTTATTTATGTTCTCTTGAATTGTGCGGGGAAAAGTTAATCATCAAGAAAACCGTATGTCCCTCATTAATTCACTTAGTGAGTGACGATATCTGCTTGGGCCCCTTGATGGAGATAGATTGTTTGCATGCAACTTTATACAATTATCTCTAGATCAAGAAACGTATAATCTGCAAGAATGACACATTCCTATCTTGGATTATACGATGATATCGTGTGACATAAGAATCAAAATAGAGAAACATTTTTATTCTCTTATGCAGGATTTAAATACTGTAGCAGTACACTATTTATGCGAATTGGAAATCGTAACGTGTTGCTAGATACCGCTTATGATTATTGGAATTAAATAGCGATTTAATTCCATGTCCAACTTAGCATAAATCCTCAAAGGGTCACACAAAATAGAGTTTTGACCAAGACAGTGCATTATTTATTTATTCGCAATAGTTCGTATTGCGGAAATATGATAAGTTGATTAATTAATTATATACCGTTATAATTAATTAAGTCAAATGGATCATATTGAAATAAATTAATGTATTAGCTAATCCTAGAATAATTATTGGTTAATAATTATTTTAGTTCAACTCAATTTAATATAAATAGTTATATTAATTTATTGGGCCATTATATATGCATTAAATATATAGCCCGATTAAAGAGCATTTGGAGTTGCTTTTAATTAAATGAATTAGAGGCTTGTTTGAGTGAGTTTAGAGGCCCATTAGAGCCCATTTTCTGGCCGGCCCTAGTGGTAGGTGGGAGTGGCAATCTTGTAAATAGATGGTTGGTGGTAGGTAGGGATGATGCACTATATATAGAGATGTATAGATGCAAATTTGAGGCTTCTCTCTTCCCTAACCCTAGCCGCCCCTCTCCTCCCCTCATAGGCGCCACCTCTTCCTCTCATCCTCTCCTCCATATGCTCATGAGTTGAGCAATATTCTCTCCACTAATTAAATTGTTAATTAAAGAAGAAGAGAGAATACCTTGGATTAGCTTTGTTCTAATCGAATCGCTAGCACGAATCGATTTAGACCTTGGTTAATCTCTAGGTGGACTCGAGGCCGATCAACCGACGAAGGAGGAGGCGAAGGAGAGCACCCCATCGATTCCCATGCCGTAGGATCGAGCCCCGCGAATACAATTTCGCGGGAGGTATAATTTCCACCTATCTCTTTGTGTTAACTTGGCTTTTGTGCACGATTCGTTGCGTGTGTTATTTCGATGGCTTAATTAACTTGTAATTAGCATAAAAATCGAAAATTACACATTAACTAACACTGACAATACTGACAATAAATGCTGACAATTATTACGGTCAGTTGGCAGTTAGCTGATAAGAGGCTACAAATAGAACCCATCGTCTTCTTCAAAAAGCAGACAAACCCAGAAAACACTTTCATCAAGCTCAAAGTTAACAATGGCGAAAAGAAAGAAAAAGAAAAAATATCCAAAAGAAATAAATAAATACAAGGAAACTTAGGAGGATAGCTGAAAAGGGATCGAAGACTTAGGTGGATAGCTGATGCGAAGCACAATACTCGCATCAGATATACAGACATACATTAGTCATCGGTCCCGAACATCACAGAAAGGGTAGGATCCGAAGAGTTCTGAGGCGGCTTTGCTATCTCGGTCGTCTCGAACTCAACAGGCCCAACCCGTTTCATGTGATGGAGGTCTCCCGTGCCTTAGACGATTGACATAGATAAAAACAATATTACCTAAGGAAGGGAAGATCTCGGAATAACTAGCCCGAGGTTGTTAGTGTTAGATGACCTAAATCACTTCTTTCTGAGGATTGTCAGCGAACATATACAGAAAGAAAGAATCAGAAGAATTATCCTCGGTGCAACTAGCAACACTTAGAAAATATTTTCCTTAAGAGTATATCTCGGAATAAATGTACTTTTTATGTTTATTGTATTTTTTCCTAGAGAATGTATCTCGGAGTTAATGTAGTTTATTTTTATCTTTCCTTGAGAATGTATCTCGGAATTAATGTAGTTTATTTTTATCTTTCCTTAAGAATGTATCTCGGAATTAATGTAGTTTATTTTTATTTTTCCTTGAGAATGTATCTCGGAATTAATATAATTTATTTTCATCTTTCCTTGAGAATGTATCTCGAAAATAATGTAGTTTATTTTTATCTTTCCTTGAGAATGTATCTCGGAATTAATATAATTTATTTTTATCTTTCCTTGAGAATATATCTCGGAATTAATACAGTTTTCCTTTATATTTCCTTGAGGATGTATCTCGGAACTAATGTAACTTCACTCTTTTATTTTGATAGAAGTAACCAATTCAGAATTATTCTTTTCTGCTTATGTCGGAATAGTTGCATATACCTTCGTCTCAAAAAAAAAAAAAAAAGAAGAAGAAGAAGAAGAAGAAGAAGAAGAAGAAGAAGAAGAAGAAGAAGAAGAAGAAGAAGAAGAAGAAGAAGAAGAGAACATAGAGATAGACAATCATAATAAAACCAACAAGTTCTAATTAAGATATCCATATTCTGAAGTTTTCCAACCATTACAACAAAAGACATTCATATTCGCAACATCAAGACAAAATCCAACACCAGCAAGTGCGAACCTATACAAAACTACTAGTACTAAAGCAAAACAAAACAAGTCAAATCATCCTACTCAGTCTCCGAGTTACCATCGTCCTCCACTGACTTCGGAACCTCTTCTGGCCAAGCTACCTGCTCTTCAGACCAAGGAAATTGAGGAGCCACCATGTCGCCCAAAATAGAGATGTTCCCCGACAATACCTGCCCGTCAGGACCCAGAAGACGATCGTCCGATCGGCGCCAAGTACAAGCAGAAACAGGATGAAGGGTCGGAACCTCATCAGCTGAAAGAAGACCGAACTCTTCATCTGTAAAAGGATAGGACCACTGAACCTCATTAGCTCTCAAAATAGGCACACTTTGCATACTAGCCACTTGTTTGAACGCTCGAGAACGAAAGAAGTCGGGAAGCTGTTCATCAAAAATCTTATGTTTGTCGTCCTCAGACAAAACTGAAGCACCGACAAGCAAAGAGTTCTCTACAGAGAGTTTGGTAACCTCTTCCTGATGGATTCCTGAAATAGCTACGGCTTTAGATCGTCTGGCGACTTCTTCCGCTAATGCTGTTCGGGCAGAAGCAAGCTGACACACAACCTGATTTCGCTGGCGCAGGGCCGAATCCAATTTCAAAAGCAAAAGATGCCTTAGAAGCTCAAATCCTCCAACTTTCGAGCCTGCTCGACGTTCTCCTCCACCAAGTTCTGAGCGAGCAGTACAATAAATTTGTTAGCATCAACATAATTATGGGTCATAGCATGCCAATCCTTATATTGTTGTGCATGTGCGACATCTAAATTCTGTACCTTGGATTTCTCCTTAGCCAGTTCAACCTCCAGAGAAGCAATCCGAGCATCTTTCGCGGAGAAAATCGCTCGAACTCCGCCAAACAATTCGCCAAATGAGAAGAGGAAGGAGACCCCGACTGTAATACAGTTACAACGTTTTCCATACCAACTCCAGAGGGAGGAGGAGTCTTGACGAGTTGGATAGGAGTAGAGGCGGAATGCGTCAAATCCTCGTCTTCTTGTAAGAAAGATCGAGCAGGAGTTGGAGGACAATCATGAGCCAAACTTTTAAAAGGAACGCTAGAAGAGATAGGTTCGGGAACTGAAGCCATTCCAGTTTTAGGCAATCGGGACCTAGGAAGTCAAGATGGCACCACAAATAATTCCAATTCTTCAGAGACGTTGCCGACATTATGGCCCAAATGATGGTGAGAAGTTGCGTCGGCAAACCGAAGTGAAAGATCTTCTTTCTCTGGGCCAGCATGAGAAGCCGAACCCTCTTCGTGAAAGGATGTCCCTTGGGGATTAACGGGACCTTGTTTTATGATCGCTTGAGTTGGTACTAGTTTCGGAACCCCGACAGGTTGCCGGGCCTTCTTCAGACGACGCTCAGAAGCGACAGTCGAACTTCCCCCTCTCTTCAAAACCTTAGGAGGAACAACTGGCATAGGCGCATGGGGATCAGCTAACATATGAATGGGAGACTCTTCGGACACAGAGGACCCATTGAAAACTAAGCGAAGAGGCCCTTCTTTCTTGATGAGCGCGTCCAACCTTAGAAGGAAAGCATACTCTTCAATGGTAGGAGGATCGATCACAACTCCGATAAAACCATCCGTGTCTTTGTTCCACTTCTTGGTAATACCGAACACATCCAAGTAGGCTTGGCGAAGATAGCAAAAATGAGTTTCCCAATTATCAAGTTTCTTTATTTTCTCTCCGAAGATAACCATGTTCGCCTTGTTGCGAACAGTGCAGAGATCCCCGGCTTTTGAAAAACTGAAATAATGTCCGAACATCTTTAAAGAAGCGGACAACCCCTCTATCCCCATAGCCAAGGAAAATAAAGTGACAACTCGCTCAAAGGATCAGATAATGCACCAAGCATTCGGATGTAGCTGACCCGGGGCAATCTCGAGTAGAGAGAGAATTTCAGAAACGAATGGAGAAAATGAGATTTTGAAACCACATTTCGCTATAGGGCTGAAGAGAACCGCTCCTTTTTCCTCATCATATGGGCGATCTTCATGGTCTGCAGCAATCAGTGCTCCTTTCTCGGTTAGCCCAATTTGGCAAGAGAGAGTGTACAGAGATGCCTCATCCCAAGGTTGAGACTGGAAGGTGGGAGTTTTCTTGAACACCGCGTCTAAAGGGCGAGATGAGCGACGGTAGAGTTCTTTCTTTGGAGCCACCCGACCTTTTCCTTTCTCGATTTCCCGAACAGGAGAAGAGGTGCTAACCTCGGGATTTACCGGGGTAGAGGATTGAACAACGACGAGTTGTTGCTCTTGAGTAGGCTTTTAGGGAACTTCCGAAGATCGAGCTGGACGATTGGAGCTACTAGAGGCCATGAGATCTACCAAGGAAATTATTGATGTATCAGCGAAATAAATTCGGATAACATACGCCCAGACATTAACGAAATGATTTCGGATGTAAAGGTGATGAGGGAACAAATATCTAAGGATAACATACACCAACGAAATGATTTCGGATGTAAAGATGATGAGGGAACAAATATTTAAGGAGACCATTATGTTTCTGTTACAAATACCGAACTAATAGAGAAAAATATCAAAGGATACCATTCCACAAAGGGATGAAACTTGATTCTACTTCTCAAGAAACAAGAATACTGGGTAATAATGGTCATGCCCATCCTAGAACAAATACCAACAAGACCAGCTAGTATCTGATATCAATACCATCAATACCAATAAGTGTAAGGATAACATACACCAAGACTCAGTACCAGTTAGAATCTGATATCAATACCATCAATACCAGCTTGAAGTACATACCAGCATCATATACGAAAACAAAATATCAAGGAGGGACCCCATCTAACCTCCAATATACATTACTAAAGGGAAAGAGAGTAAAAAGAAGTAATTAAGGAAGAGGGTTACCTGAGTGAGGGGGGTCGTCGAAAGGAAGAAGGGAAAGGAGAGTCGCTGAAAGGAGGAAGAGGAAGAAGTGTAACAACCTAAATTTTTAGTTTTGTGACATTTGTTTTTTTATTTAATTTATTTCCAAATCAGATTTATAAGATAGTCAATTCAAACTTCTTGTCTAATAGAGTTACTTCCGTACACTATTTTTAATCCTCATTTCGTACTTGGATTGGTAATTATTTAAGATGGTTATTAAGAGGTGCTAGTACAGAGGTAGTTATTTGATTTTGTAATGTCAGCAACTGTCGAAGAGGTGCCATTATTTTTAATTCCTTTATAGATATCATTCATAGTCGTTTATATACTTTGTCTTCGATTCCCATACTCTATTCCATTTTTCTTTTTATAACCGAACCACCTCCTGATCCATTTCCAAATATATAATTACTTATTATTAATTCTTGATTCCATTCTGGATCTCTCTTGAGTGCGCAGAAGAAATTTATGATTGGGGGTTCGAACTTCAAATTCGGGTAAGAGTATTCTTATATCTCTTGTTTATCATTTATCGTCCATTTGACTTCTTGTAAACTTGAGTCCAAAATGAATTTGGTTATTTGATCAGATTTTGTCGTGCTACAACCACTATATAAAGTACTTTTGTTTAATCTCAACTTTTAACTTCTGGTTACATGAAAGGAAGAAGGTTATTATTTATAACTAGCAGCAGGCCCACCCAATGTGTGGGCGGACATTGATATGCGATATGTAAAAATAAAATATTTGACACAAGTATGTTCTTCATATTCAATATTTTAAGGTCGAGTTGTCTTGATCGGCTGAATGTAATTAATAATAGTTTTCACCGATTTAAACAAATAAAATCAATAAAATAAACATGTGAACAACCCAAACAAATAATTTGATGGACACTAAATATGTTTCTCAACAAAAAATATACATATGTCAACTTTAAAAAATATTATATCATAAAAAATGACTTTGTTTCTGCCGTGAGAGAGAAAGGTATTATATTATTCCCGTCGAAATTAAGATGGCAAAAATTAAATTTGGTGCGAAAGAATTTATATGTACCAAATAATAAAATAAATAACTTATAAGTTTTCATTAACTATCTATCTAGTACATATAATTTTAAGTACCAAGACAATTGAAACAAACTACCTAAATCAATTTCAACCAAAAATAAAAACAAACAACTAACAATACCAAGAAATAGGAAGGTTTAAAAAGAAATAATCTACACATAAAGATACGGCACAAGAAATTAATCTAGTCAAATCTTTGTTCAACTTTAAAATATTTGATTTTCTAAGCAGGATACATCAAGGTAAAAATGGCATTTTTTGGGAGCAATTTCATTCCTTGATATTCGCGCATTTATTCTAGCAAATCAACTCACTAAGATTCCTTGATATTAGCGCATTTACAAAGTAAGCAATTATTTTACCTAATCACCAAAATGTCGATAAGTAGTGTCCTTGCCATATCAGAAAATTGTTTTCCCTTATAAGAGATGTGTATGCGTGCCGTTAATTGATACTTTTAATTTCTTATTATTTGCATTCTTATAAGATTTGAGCATCGTAGATAATTTTTGCCATTTTTATATCAAGATCAAATCACTACATTCCACAAAGTTGATCGAAATTGGCCACCAAGAAATAACCAGATCCAAACACACAAGGACATAGTAGGGGTAATTGAGATACCAAACCACTTTTGGAATTACAATCTTTGAGATACTTTGATTTATATCGTTTGATCAACATATAGCTTAACAATTTAATATCCAGATAACTTCAATGTTATACCCAAATTACATCAAAGATAGCATTAATAGAAAGATATTACACAAGACACTTATAGCCACAAGATAAATATGTCCTCTTTTTCATACAACTTAAAGACTGATACATTATTTGCCTTGAGAGGCCTGTTTGTTCCTGAAAGCGAGGTACATAAAGAGCAGCAGCAAATAGTAGATAATAATAGCTAGCCGTTGAGAGGCAAACATGCTTCCCATGGTCCAATTTTTCCTGTACAATAAATGAAAACATTATTGTTAGAAGGTCAATCAACAAAAACTCATTTTAAATGTCCATATTTTAAATCCTTCAAAAATAAAATAAATAAACTACAACAAACAGGAAGAAAGTCGGTATCTTGAATAAAATGAACTTACTGGATGGGATTCCCCAAGGGATCATTATTTGATTGCTTCTCCAGTAACCTTGTTGACCATAACCAAAGCAGATTGGCCCTCCAATTAAAATAGCTAGCTGTTAAATAACGGCATAAATCGATTATTAAAGCATACAAATTTTCATGACCTATTTACCAACAAAGTGGAATAACCTAAAAATTATTTGTACCAATTTTTTTAAACAAATTTTTTTAAATAAAAATAAAATTCACACAACGAGTGAAAATAACGCAGTTTAATATTAGAGAGTACATGACAAGAGCAGAATCTGAACCAGTGATGTGGTACTGGTACACAGTCAAAGCAAAGAAAAAAAAGGATCTTTTGACAATTTTACCTTAAAAAAGGTAAAGAATTTCAAATATTGTTTCAACAATTCCATGGAAGACTTCTGCATCTCCTCTTTTTCCAGAAGCTTCATATCTTCTATTTGACACATCTCCTGAGACAAAAAAAAATGATTGGTAACTCATATATGTTTCAGGATAATGTAAGTGAAGAGAGTTCAGTCTAAAATAAAGACTGAATGACAAATAATATATAACAAGAAGAAGATAGCTTTAGGATTAGAAATGATTTTATTATCTATTAAGGAAAGGTGTCTGGTCATTTTTCTTTATCATATAAGAGCATGAAATATGTCATCGTATTATCACTTTAGTATCTTAACATACAAAAGTAAGTTCATCCGAAAATCATGAAGTTATTTAAAAAAAGAAGAAGAAAACCTCCCTTATACAATTATTCAACTTTGATGTAAATATAGCTTGATTAGAAAAGAGATGAAAGAAATGATAAACCTCATCTATATTGAACGAATGGGACCACATGAAATTGTCCTGTGATCTTGCTTCAAGCATATAGTCCTTGTATATGGCTGTTTCAGACAAAGAGAAATAAGCTAAATTTTTAGTGCCCAACAGAAATTAAACAAGGAAGCCCATCATATATAATTTCTAGATTATGTCCTTTACTCTATGAGATGAACCAATATGTACCACCACCTAGGTTTGGAATAGTACCACTGTTACAATCAACATACAACACAATCAGAAGCATAAAAAGGCACAAAAACTGATTAAAAAGAAACAAAAGACTTTGCATCAATTTCAAGCAAATCATATTGCTGTCGACACCTTGAAATACTCATTTTTACTTGCTATTTTGTTCCCAATAATAAAAAAGACATAATTTGACAGGAAAAAATGAAGAAGAATATTAAGTCAATGCACCTTACATCACTCCAGAAAATAAAGCTGTAACTCCAAAAGGGCTTTCCATCTGCCAATTCTGAAAATAAAACAAAGAAATTATTTAAATCTAAATCTAATCGCATTTATGTATGAACAATGGATGAATCAAAATAATACAATGATGAAAAAAAATCGAACTGAGGGAAGAGGAAGTTAGAACTTAAAAAGTGAATTCAATCGAACTAGGGAAGAGGAAGTGAGCAAGTGAAGTTGCAAATAAAAAAAAATTGCGTGTACCTTCTTTCAGAATTAAATTTCTCTTTCAATCTAGGAGTATGTGAAATGCTAAAGAAGGAGAGAGGGTTTGTTGGGTCGCTACTCGAAGATATATTGCTCTATCGAATTCTTTTTCGGCGCATAAATGAAACCCTAGAGAAGGATATCTATCAATGATATCAATTGGAGGCGGCGACCAATGCCGCAGATTAGGGTATACGAAGAGGATGAAAGTAATATCCTGATTATCTTTCCATTTTTATCTGATGCGTATAATGAAAAATAAAAAATATATATTATATATCGCTGATTAGAGTACGACTAACCCTAGAAATCACCTCTTTCCAAATCTGACATCGTTTGAGAGGAGGCAGCGCCCGCTTGGGAAAACAAACCCTAATAGGTCTTCCTTTTTTGGCCACAATGGGGTTAGGGGGGAGGGGGAACAAAGCTGACCAGGCATCTCCATTTTTGTTAATTTTCCCTTTGAGAAGGGGGAGGGGAGGGGGATGCGAGGGGGGAGTGAAGGTGAGGCAGGGTTCGGAGCAGTTCAAAGTGATAAAATCGAACGGAGAACTCCGATCTAAGACCCCACGGAGCCTTCGGAGATTGGGGCAAGAGAGAATAGAGGAGGAGAACAAACCTAGAGAGAAATCAAGCTTCCTAGATCAGGCGAAGAGGCGAAGGCGAAGCGAAACCCTAGAAAAGTCGAACTCGCTCCGATGGAGAGGGAGAGAGGTTGATCGGCGTTGCAGTTTTACCTGATGAAGCCATAACTTGTGTAGGAGATCGTAGTAACCCTAGAAGAAATTGTTTTCATTTTCCAACGAAGAGGAGAGGGATGGAGAAAAAAAGGAAGGGAGCGGCGCACATCGAAAATGCGAGAAGAAGGAAAGAGGCGCGCATCGGGAAATTAGGATTTCGTAATTAAGGCAGCGAAAATGCGAAATTTCCATTTGTGAAAACCTAGTTGCGATAGGGAAGCGAGAGAAAAATCGATGGAAAAATTGTGCGCCAGCGAACGAAGCACGCTTTAGTGTTTTACCAACGCACCGCCTAGAGGGTTCGTGTTAAAAGGTCTACCTTTTAATACCATATTTGAATCTAAACCGTAGATCACAGTAGATTAACAAAATCAATGATCCATATTTAATATTAGAGGGGTGTAACTCCCTTTTAGCTCGAAGTTTATGCCTGTTCTACTGATGCTTTATAAGTAGTGGAGATTATTTTCAGTTTCGTGAAATTTAAAATTTATCTAACATATGTGTCCTCTTTACTAAAAAAATTGGTTATGTAAGATATATTAACGTTTTAATATAGTAAAACTTATACTGTTATCTCTGAAATTAAGTTAAATCCGAATTCATTTGATAATTTCAATACTACTTTTATATGTTGTCTCTATTTTCAAACTTTATTAAAAAACTTTAATTTTAATATGTATTATTTTCCTGTCCAGAACCTTCTTTTCTTCTTTGACGAAATAATCAAAATGAATTTTGTTCATCTATAAAATTTCGTGTTATAAAATTATTTACAAGTTTCTATTAATCTTTCTGTTAACTGATTGTTAGAACCATATTTTCATAATCACGTTATTGTTAGTTCTTTTTTTTCTGAATTTTTATTCATTGGAGCATTTTAGATAAATGCGAATCCAACCTTTAATATTTTAGTTGAGAATTTGGATTAGTGACGTAAGTTGGAAAATTAATTAATACTAAATTAAATATTACTTAATTATTGACACTAGGAATAAATGATCAAGTGTTTAAGAATCGTGGCGGCTTGGAAGTTGGTCTCGACGATTGTTCTCGAATTCATCTTCTTGTCAGGTGCGGATCCTGGTTATGTTGTGAAATTGATTTATTTATATATTAGATAGTCAAATTAGAATCATGTGTTTCGTGTTACTTGATACTCTGTTCGTATTTATTTTACATGGTGCATAAATGCATTATTAGTATTAGTGGCTGTATTTATTTATAAATGCATTATTAGTATTAGTGGTTACATTATTTTATAAATGCATTATCTGTTGCACGATAAATAAAGTTAAGGGAACATGAAGTTACATGGTCATTATATTAGATTGTATGTGCATAGTGTTAGTGTTAACAGAGAAGATAATATATATTAATTCTGTAAATGATAAGTGAAGTGGAAAATAATCGTGGTACCAAAAGTTGGCTTGAGGGCCCTAGTACTAGCGCGCTCCCCAGAAGAAGTCCGTTCACGACGGACAAATGTGCTTCCTGGGTTCATGATCGTGTAGCTAATCTCGTGGACATGGAAATCGTGACGTGTTTGTTAGGAAATTGCCCAATTTTAATTTTTGTGACTAATTACTATTAATTAATCCAATTAAAACACAAGCAACACGAGATCTAGTACTTTAAGCAATGGACACAAAGAGAAAGAGGAGAAATCGATACCACCCGCGAAATCGTATTCGCGGGGCTCGACCAAGGCATGGGAATCGATGGCGTGCCTTCTCCACCGTCTCCACCACGTCTCGTAACCGCCCTCGAGTCCACCAAGGAGGATTAATCACGTTCTACAAGGTACGTGCAAGCGTACCCAAAGAACAAGCCTAATCCCTATGGTTTTCTCTCTTGCATCAATCAACAACCTTGATTTAGTGGAGAGAAAATAGCTCAACACATGAGCAAAAGAGAGAAGGAGAGGGTGAAAAGTGGCGGCCTCATGGGAGGAAATGAGAGGAGAGAGAAAGCTAGGCGGAGGCTCTCATAAGTGGTCCTTATATAGAGCACAAAACCTAATTGACCTCTTGCATAATTACAACTATGCCATCCCACCTACCACCATAATGGGCAGCCACGAAATGGGCCTTTATGGGTCATTTAACCCCTTCATTTGGACCATTAATTCATATAATTAAGGTCCCTCAACTTTGCTCTTTAATTGGACTATATATTTGCTATTTAAATAACGGCCCAATTCATCAATATAACCATTTATATTAATAAGTGTTGAACTAAATTAATTATTAACTCATTAATAATTGTTTTAGGATTAGTTAATGCATTAATTTATTTCTATATGATCCATTGACTTAATTAATTATAACGGTTCGCAACGGTATATAATTAATTAATCAATCTTATCATATTTCCACAGAACTTACTGCTGTGAATAAATAAATAATGCACTGTGTGATTAATGTCCTATTTGTGTGACCCTTTGAGGATTTATGCTATGTTGGCCATGGAATTAAATCGTTATTTAATTCCAATAATCATAAGTGGTATCTAGCAACACGTTATGATTCCCAATTCGCATAAATAGTGTACTGCTACAATATTTCAATCCTGCATAAGAGAATAAAAGTATTTCTCTATTTTGATTCTTATGTCTCACGATATCATCGTATAATCCAAGATAGGAATGTGTCATTCTTGCAGATTATACGTTTCTTGATCTAGAGTTGATCGCTTAGTTGCGCGCATACGATCCAACTCCATCAAGGGGCCCAAACAGATATCGTCACTCACTAAGTGAATTAATGAGGGACATACGGTTTTCTTGATGATTAGCTTTTCCCCGCACAATTCAAGAGAACGTAAATCAAGTCCGTATAGAAGCCCTTATCGGGAATCAGCGGTAGACAGGATTTATAGAACCTATCCTCATGTGGAAAATATAATCATCTCAAACTTAGAACCAAAATCATAACGAAATAAACAATGACACATAACACAATCCATATATTTATTTCGTTGGGTCAAGTCCTGTACTATGTTCCATAACATATACATATGCAATTAAGTTGGTAACTCTTTACCTATGATTTGTAGAACTTAATCATCACTTAACTTGCATACTAATCTTATATGATAATTAATGTTCCTTGTTAATTATCAAGATTATGGACCGTTTAGATTTATTATTGTCATTCTAAAGAATGATCCACAGAGATCTACAATTCAGATCCTCAACCTGAATGATCTGTCAATAATAAACCTAGGAACAGATGATAAAATATCATCCAAAACATAAACTAATATTTAAGTCATTAAATTATTGACTTCTAGAACATAACTCCAACAATCTCCCACTTGGCCTAGAGTCAATCAGTAGTGACTTCTAGCCAACGAAGAATTGAGAACAATGTCATATATCTACATATATACATGTCTCGGACCTCAAAAGAAAATAATACGCTTAAAGCTAGTTACTCATACGTCCATCACGTATGGATGCATAAATGCATCTTGTATACTGCTCAAGGTAGAGGTCATGCTGGAGTGTTCACTGTGTTCGCGAACCTATCCAAATTTATTCGACACTATATATATATACTACTATATATATTCTTGATCATCATCATATGATATCAAGTGATATCGTTATAGATCATATTTGAATCTCCAATGTAACATTGGGTTCTTTAGGAGTAAGTTATGGTTCGAGATGCATAGAACCATAATAACTCGACTAAGAACTCGATCCAAAATAAACTTCTTTTATTGCTTCACAAGTTGCTATGTATTTTACTTTGGTGACGGAAACGGTTGTAATTTTCCATTTAGAACACTTTCTAAACTTACAACACCACCTCTTAAGCAAAATATGTAGCTCAATCGTGATTATATCAATCCTTTGAAAAATTTTTATCAGTGTAACAACTTACAAGAGATTTCTTTCATCTTAAGAGATGAAACATTATATCACTCTTTCTCATAAGGTACTCGAGGATATCCTTGATTATCGTCCAAATGTGTCTCTCTTGTATCCATTTGACAACTGTTTGTCATATCCTTTGGATACTACACATTAGGGGGCATATGCATAAATATGGCGTACAAAATGAAACTCATAATGAAAGAATGCTTGAACTATTTCATGCACTTTCTTGAATTGAGTTGCAATAGACCGAGTTAAACACTCAAGTCATGCCATGTGACGTATAGTTAGACATCCTTTCTTGGAGTGTAACTTTCGTGTTTCTAGAACACTTCGTCAGTATATGCATATTTGCTCAAACCTAACATCCACCATAATCTATCTTTATAGATTTTGTTTCCTAGGATTAGGTGATTTCGCCCAAGTTCTCATTTGAGAAAGCATTCTCCAAAGAGATCTCGACAATGTTCATTTTCTTAATGTTATTCCCAATTTAATGAATTGTTATCTTGAACAATACAAGTAATACAATTATGCTTCCACTGAATATCTTGTATATACAAGATACTTTTGACGAAGTTCAACTCCTTGACTTCATTGTCAAAACTTTTATTCCAATCTCCACAACACTTGCTTTAATCCATTTATGGATCCTTGAAGCATGCGTATGTTTTTAGCAATACATAAAACCTCGATTTGTGTCAAATGCACAACATCATCCTTCATTCATACGAAGAAGGCGGTTTTATGTGTTTTTCCATATATCAATATATATGAAATACAACTATTGCTAGAATGATCTTTATTGACTTTTACATAGCCACAAGCAAGAGGTTGTGCTTTGTACGTAGTCAACTAGTCATCGACTTAGACATAGCTACAAGCGAGAAGCCGCGCTTTGTACATAGTCGATTTGTTATCCATGTCGATCTTTCCTTTTGAAGATCTAAAACGTTCTTGATGGATTGCTCTTTCATGAACATCAACCAAGGTCTATACCTTGTTGTTATACATGGATTTTATTTAAAGATCATATGAATTCAAACCATATATGTGGAATCGGATCGTTCCATCGTTTTTCTTGTTTATCAACGGATTCTCATATGCTAAGTTTGAGAATGTCGTGAAGCCAATGCACCAAACGGCTTAGGCAATCAACTCTCGTTGATCTTTTGTAGGATTGATACTTGAGGTTCATGAATCTTCTTCTACAACAATTTGTTGAACGAGTTCTTGACTCCTCATATATTCCATGAGTTTCTCGAACATCATCAACTCGTGAGATGGTTGAGTCCTCATTGGAAGGAGCGTACTATTAAACTTCTTTCAAAACAACTTGTGAATGAAGTTTCGCTCAACTCCCACTAGGTACCATGTATGGAGTGACAAGTTTCCCATAAGAGTACTTCTTGTAGTGATGCATAAATTATTTTAATGCTCACTTTACTCCCACTACTTCTTCTTGAGAATTTCAATTCATCAAGACTACATTATGATTAGCAACAACTACTTTGTTCTTATCATATTCGTGGAAGTAGTGCCTTTTAATATAAAGCATCCTACAAATATTACAGTGTCTTATTTGGTTTAAGCTTACAAGTCGACAATACTTGAAATAAGCTTCTCAACACCAAATCTTGAGAAGTATTATACTTAGAGATCAAAATCTCGTAAGATATCTTCTTCAATAGACTTTAATGGAACACCATTCAGTGTAAACAATATTGTCCTCAAACATAATTCCCTAATACGAGTTGAATAAGTCCATTTGATTTATTATCGATCGAACAAAATATTGTTCGATACCTCCATTCTTGGACATATTATTCCTCATGGAGCGAGTTGTGAAACTACTTTCATACTCTTTAGATAATATTTCAAATCATATGACTTAACTACTTATTTATTTACCACAATTAATTGTAAGACTTCCATTTTTCTTGAACGGTCTTTTAAACTTCACTCTTGAACTCCTTTGAACTAGTCAAAAGGTTCATACTTATACCTTATCAAATAGATATGTTAATATCTACAATGATCGTTGGTTAAGTAGTAAAGTATCAACAACCTTTCATTGCACAAGTACTTATAGGTCTTTATACATCGATATGTATAAGTCCTAATTAGTTCACTTGTCCTTAAACCTTCATAGGTTAAAGGCGCTTTTGTCATTTAACAAACATGATTCGCATATCAATCGATTTGAAATCGAATTGAATTTCGAGCTCTACGTTACGTAGACTCTCATAATGCGGTTCTCGTTTATGTATGTGACTAAGCGGTTATATATAACATGAAAGTCAAATACTTTATGTCAAGTCTTACGCATCCTATTTGTCATTCAAAACTTGTTTATCTATTTCAAGCAAATTCAATCAAGATGCATGAAATCATATAAACAAATTCATAATAAAAGATCTTGTCTTTTACAAAACATTATCATCCATCATTGAATATGAAATGGAGACGTTTTAAGAGGTTAGGATTAAGGTATACAACCTTCAATTCCTAAATAAATTCTTAATAAAGATAACTCTACGTATTCAATGGTAATGACTTAAACGAATAAGTCATTTTCTATACGGAGTTTACTTTACATCTCTCGAACATTCTCTTATTCTTTATTGCTAACACATTTCGTTAAATGCGAGCATATGAACTAGTATCAAGTTACTAGTGTGAATTAAAGATAGTGAGATAATTTGAACGACAAATACACTTTAGGATTAGAATATTTCTAATCGTCACAATCATGGTATTTCGGACAACCTTTCAAATGCCTCCCATAAACGGCAAATGAAACATCTCATGTGACACATGGTCATCAATGAGAGTCTCGAAATTTCAACTCATACATTGGTGAAGTATTTCTTGAATACTTAATCAATCACCTTTTTGCATTAACAAGCGTGCAAAAAAGGTAACATTATATCCTTCATGATTCTAAAGAGATCGTATGACAATATCAACAATCCTTGATATCAGAGATTAATATCTCTAGTCATCAATTAGCTACTTCAATCTTTCGATTTGTGAGCTAATGAAACATTCATATAACTTCTTTTAAAAGAATAATCTCTTGGTCAACTCATATTCTTTATACTCAATCATAAATGATGGAGTTAATATCTACTTTCTCCAAGAATACTTTCTTGAGTAAGCGGATGAGAACGTACGAGTTAATTTTAGTCCATATGAATTCGCTAATTCAAAGGTCTAGAAATTTCAAATGAGGATATTAAGCATACGCTTTATTCAATAACTTTTCGCCAAAAGTCAATCAATCATCGCGTTGCTATGTTCTGGTAGTTTGAGGAAAGTTTTGGGAATTGACATACTCAAATTTCTCTTCACTAAGATCGTGTCTTAGGAATCGGTATTACTTCTTTAAGTGAATACTTTTAGAAACGAGTTTGTTAATTTTCAAAGATTGATCGCAACAAAAATTAACAATTTAAACATCTATAACAAAATCAATTTACGGTCATTTAGTTTATGCAATTGTTTTATTTATAACAAATAAAACTCCCACTACAATTATTTAATGTCCCTAATGTAGTAGGTTTTCCAAGTTCCCTATTTTCGTTGAGATGGTGCTAGCGTCGGCGTGACATCAAAAACAACTAGATAGAGTAGGTTCTCCAACCAATCATTCCATATGATTCTTGGTTTGTGAAATATCACATGTACATCCACAAACTTTTCCCCGATGTCCAATCCGATTAGAAAACATCGTTAAGTAACCTTTCTCTATTTGCTCCTAGTAAATCCGATTTACACCCCGACACGGATGATGGAACACGATGTCCCGCGTCGGCGAGAATGCATCAATGAACGATCATACACGTTAGAAGGGGATAGAGAGAAGGAGGGCGATTTAACTTAATCATGTTTTAGTTGGGACTATCAATCATATGACACTTGTTTGGTGGTCGTGTAAGCATACACCCATACCTAGCCTTTGACAATTCATAGCAATCACAAGCAAAACTAATCCCGCTTGCATTAGTTTCACCACATCGTCCATGGAGCAAAACTAATCTAATCCTTGTCCCTCCCACTAAATTCTATAAGGATCTAAATTCTATAAAATAAAGGAACAAAATACATGTGAAAAATATCCTACTCCCATCCTAACCTTAGGGGCATGCAAGCCTCACAAGTTACATTAAAATTAATCAACAAATTAATTAATTAATGGCACCAAAGGCCGCATTACAAACATTCACACATGCATTCAAATACAACCACAAGGCATTGAGTCTTGAGCCATACTAAACCCACTATCCACCTACAAAACAAAGTTAGCACATACAAGCACTTTGTTTCCAATTAACGATTTTCAAGCATCTTTGCGTATCGTTTGCTATAAGTAAAATTCCGCGTACAAATTCTCAATTTTTAAACAACCAAACTTGTTTAAATTCATTTAGAAAGTTCTTTCAACATCCCATAACTGAAAGGAGATCAAACAAGGAGTTTTCTAATTATTTTCAACTAGTTTGAATACTTAGAAAAACAGTAATTTAACAAAAAACGTAACTAATGGAATCCAACAAAAACAACAGTTTTCGGTCTCCAAAAATTCTCAAATAAATTATTTAAGCTCCTTATCATAGTTGTGATTACCAGTAAACATTTCAAGAAGAGATCTTAAACCATGTGGGAGAATAAAAAATGACAAATCTCTTACAAGTGCACCAAAACACCGTTATGAGATTTTCAGCTTATCCTCTCAACCATTTGGTCTGTTAGACCACCTTCTATCCAGTTTTTATATATACAATATACATAGAAAAACTTGTTTAGACTACAGGCTATCCATTCAAGAAAAGAAAACAACCAAGTTCAGTTCAATAATATTAAGTTACATGCTAAACAATCAACAAATTCTGTACTGGAACAGACTGTCAATCGAAATGTTTTAACCTAGTTGAAGGTCCAAACTTCCACGAAAAATTATGAAATTAATTTTCCTGGAATTCTAACTCAAATTATAACAACTCCATTTAAACAGAATTTTTAAAGGAGTTCTCAGTTGGTACAGTTTATTAGAACAATCAATTTGCTCAACAAACTGGATCTGACAAGATCTTCCTTTTCATACTTGAAAACCCACAAATTAATCCAAGTCATGCAACAATTTATACATGCTCCGAAAGAGCTTCAAGTCCTCTTTATTTCTAGCCATAGAACACTGGTACTTATATTCAAAATATAAATCTTTCAAGCCATTCAAACAGGACAGTGCGAGCAGAAACTAGTTCTGCACACTGTCGCCGTTTTATTCACAATAAATCTATACTAATTCAGAAAAATGTGAATCCAACGCCAAAAGAATCACAATCCAAAGATCTACAACTTTCGTGTAGATGGAAAAAACTTCCAGAGAACTTATCAAAGCGAAAAACGCGAAACAACACAGAAAATATAATTTTCAGACAGCAAACAAACGCATCATCTCTACTAATCCGTTAATTAGCCAATTTCTCTTAATTAAGTGTCAAAATAGCTTAAGTACGACCATGTGCTCTGATACCACTGTTAGGAAATTGCCCAATTTTAATTTTGTGACTAATTACTATTAATTAATCCAATTAAAACACAAGCAACACGAGATCTAGTACTTTAAGCAATAGACACAAAGAGAAAGAGGAGAAATCGATACCTCCCGCGAAATCGTATTCGCGGGGCTCGACCAAGGCATGGGAATCGATGGCGTGCCTTCTCCACCGTCTCCACCACGTCTCGTAACCGCCCTCGAGTCCACCAAGGAGGATTAATCACGTTCTACAAGGTACGTGCTTGCGTACCCAAAGAACAAGCCTAATCCCTATGGTTTTCTCTCTTGCATCAATCAACAACCTTGATTTAGTGGAGAGAAAATAGCTCAACACATGAGCAAAAGAGAAAAGGAGAGGGTGAAAAGTGGCGGCCTCATGGGAGGAAATGAGAGGAGAGAGAAAGCTAGGTGGAGGCTCTCATAAGTGGTCCTTATATAGAGCACAAAACCTAATTGACCTCTTGCATAATTACAACTATGCCATCCCACCTACCACCATAATGGGCAGCCACGAAATGGGCCTTTATGGGCCATTTAACCCCTTCATTTGGACCATTAATTCATATAATTAAGGTCCCTCAACTTTGCTCTTTAATTGGGCTATATATTTGCTATTTAAATAACGGCCCAATTCATCAATATAACAATTTATATTAATAAGTGTTGAACTAAATTAATTATTAACTCATTAATAATTGTTTTAGGATTAGTTAATGCATTAATTTATTTCTATATGATCCATTGACTTAATTAATTATAACGGTTCGCAACGGTATATAATTAATTAATCAATCTTATCATATTTTCACAGAACTTACTGCTGTGAATAAATAAATAATGCACTGTGTGATTAATGTCCTATTTGTGTGACCCTTTGAGGATTTATGCTATGTTGGCCATGAAATTAAATCGTTATTTAATTCCAATAATCATAAGTGGTATCTAGCAACACGTTATGATTCCCAATTCGCATAAATAGTGTACTGCTACAATATTTCAATCCTGCATAAGAGAATAAAAGTATTTCTCTATTTTGATTCTTATGTCTCACGATATCATCGTATAATCCAAGATAGGAATGTGTCATTCTTGCAGATTATACGTTTCTTGATCTAGAGTTGATCGCTTAGTTGCGCGCATACGATCCAACTCCATCAAGGGGCCCAAACAGATATCGTCACTCACTAAGTGAATTAATGAGGGACATACGGTTTTCTTGATGATTAGCTTTTCCCCGCACAATTCAAGAGAACGTAAATCAAGTCCGTATAGCAGCCCTTATCGGGAATCAGCGATAGACAGGATTTATAGAACCTATCCTCATGTGGAAAAGAGAATCATCTCAAACTTAGAACCAAAATCATAACGAAATAAACAATGATACATAACACAATCCATATGTTTATTTCGTTGGGTCAAGTCATGTACTATGTTCCATAACATATACATATGCAATTAAGTTGGTAACTCTTTACCTATGATTTGTAGAACTTAATCATCACTTAACTTGCATACTAATCTTATATGATAATTAATGTTCCTTGTTAATTATCAAGATTATGGACCGTTTAGATTTATTATTGTCATTCTAAAGAATGATCCACAGAGATCTACAATTCAGATCCTCAACCTGAATGATCTGTCAATAATAAACCTAGGAACAGATGATAAAATATCATCCAAAACATAAACTAATATTTAAGTCATTAAATTATTGACTTCTAGGACATAACTCCAACAGTGTTATCATGTGAAAGGAAATTAATGATAAACATTAAGAAATTGTGGAAATATTAAACTGATGGGTTGCATAGTATGTTGGTTGAGGTTGTCTTTTTCATGGCATGCATGTATTTTATTTTATTTATTTATTTTTAATAGGAAAACATGTTACGAATAAACCATTATTTTGGTGATTGTCATTGCATGTTTCATTAAATTTCACAACTCTCCGGGCTGGAACTGAATACCGCACGGAGAGATTATTTCAGTCTCTCATCCGTTGTTTCTCCATGTTATATGGGTTCCAGGTATTGAAGACGGTGTGTTAGAGCTTTCGTAAGAAAAGATAGGAAAACAAGCGGGTCAAATAAATGTCATTAATTGTATTATTAGCTTTTAAGTAGTTACTTTTGATACAATGAACTAGCATGGGAGTCTCGTTTTCAACTCGCCATGTTAGTCCTTGTCGTTTGTCAAACACTTTTACTTTTGAATAAACAAAATTTTGTGGCATTTTATGAGTAGATTATTGGTATGTATGTGATGTATGTTTCGCCTTGTGTAGAAATACGCGGCGGGTTGTCAAGATGCACTCGCGAGTCGTCTAAAAGTGACTCGGGGTGTGACAAGAAGTCTCGCCGGAAGAGGAAGGAGACTCGCCGGAAGAAGGAAGGAGACTCGCCTAAGGAAAGAGGAAGAAGTGGGATGCAATCACAGGAAAAAAGGAGGAGGAGAAATGAGTGTCAGGTAGAGAAGAAGAATAGAGTGAAAAGTGAGAGAGGAGAGAGAAGGACTGATGTATATGAAAGAAGAAGAAGACGAGGCGATGAGTACAAAAGGCTGGAAAAGTTACTCACACATCCCAAGGTGAAGGCAAAGAGTCAGTGCTAAAAACTAAACGCATGCCAGGCGACGGCTGTATAATGTCTGCGCCGCTTCGTGTCACACCCAAAAGTCTTATGTTCGGGACTCAAGGGCTTCATCACTTCGTGCCTCACCCAGAAGTCCTATGTTCGGGACTCAAGGGCTTCATCACTTCGTGCCTCACCCAGAAGTCCTATGTTCGGGACTCAAGGGCTTCATCACTTCGTGCCTCACCCAGAAGTCCTATGTTCGGGACTCAAGGGCTTCCTCACTTCGTTCCTCACCCAGAAGTCCTATGTTCGGGACTCAAGGGCTTCGTCACTTCGTGCCTCACCCAGAAGTCCTATGTTCGGCACTCAAGGGTTTCCTCACTTCGTGCCTCACCCAGAAGTCCTATGTTCGGGACTCAAGGGCTTCGTCACTTCGTTCCTCACCCAGAAGTCCTATGTTCGGGACTCAAGGGCTTCGTCAGTTCGTACCTCACCAAAAAGTCCTATGTTCGGGACTCAAGGGCTTCATCACTTCGTGCCTCACCCAGAAGTCCTATGTTCGTGACCCATAACTCTATGTATTTCAAACTTACGATGAATACTCATCCTAAGTTCAAGGGCTTATGATAGGGCCGGCCTAATAAAACTCGGCCCAAGTAAAAAGACATAATGGAAACAAGCCCAAAGGAGGCCCACAACGGAAATAAAGAAGCGGAAAAAGACAAAAATCAAACAGCGCGCCTACATAAAGTCGGGAAGACAGGCCCTAACAAACTCATGCGAAGTGCCATACCGAACATAACTCGGGAGAATCTGGGAGCACAAGTTGGTTAATTGCTGTCGGGTGACGTCAGCATTCTGTTGTAAAGTATAGGCCTATATATAGAGGGGGTAAGCGATTGTACAGGGGTTGGCATTTTGACAGAAGAGATAGCTGATAGCAAAATACATTGTAATCATCAAATAATCAATAAAATACAATTTCCTCTCATTCTCATCTCTCATCTCTCATGTGTTGTTAATCTCTACCATAGTTGAGCTTATCAACATTTATATTAGACCAATATGAATAAGAGTTTAATTGAACTAAAACATGTTTCCTGCTTCTTATCTAGACCAGTAAATTTGAAAATCATAACAAAATAAAATGCTGAAGATAAGTACAATAATCAGAAACAGGTACGCCAACATTCAATTACAAAAATCGAAGGAGAAAAGAGGAGTGTTATAGGAGGTAAGCCAGCAGGGCAGGTTGCAAGCGACGGAGGAGAAGATAGAACAGCGAAGTAAATAACAGAGCAATTGGCTGATCGGTAAAGCAAATGTCAGAGCAATCGCTGAAGAAAACGGTAGAGCAATCGGATGAGCCAGTGGACAAGATTGACAAAGGAGATGTTGAGAGACGGCGGATTGGTAGGGAAGAGGGTGGGAAGAACGGTGCTCGGTGCGGAGAGAGAGAAATTAGGGGTTCCGTTGGATTTTGGCTCGGAGTAGGGCTGTTAATCGATACTGTATGGTCTGTTAGAAGGTATTACCGCATCCGATTAATTTTTTTTTATCCAAATAAGCTTATTCGTACTCGTTAAAAATAATTTTATTCATATCCTATTCGTACCGTTAAAATTAGCTTTATTCGTATTTTATTCGTATCCGTTAAAAATTAACGATATGGATACGATAATGATAGAAAATGAATAATAACAATAAAAATTGTACACTCTGGATAAATAAATTATATCAATAAGTATGTTAATAAAGTGCAACATTATATAATTATTTAATTAACTATAAAAAAACCATAAAATTTTTTCTAATGTCAAATATCAATGCTTACATTTAGCATTATAAGATCCACTTTCTCAAAATCAATCCACACTTTAGACCTTAATTTAATTGATGTTTGGCTTTGGAAGAATTAGGAGGTGGATTCAGATCAGTAGCATTAGTATTATTTTGTATTTGTTCTAGTTGCTCACGTGAATGGAAAGCATCTTAAATAAAATCTAGCCACTTTTTTTTCTACCAATCATGCAAAACAATGCCATATTCCATATGTACATTATGTAATTATATCTTTCTAATTGTGGCAATTATTCCGTTTTCATAGCGAGTACGAAATAATTTTTATCCGTATCCTTACCTGTTAACTTAACGAAAAATTTTAAATTTCTCTTACCTATACCCGTACTTGTTAACTTAACGAAAATAAAACTTTACCCATACCTGTCTTATCGAATGCGATACAGATTGGGTAAACAGACAAACGAATTTCATTGATAGCCCCTACTCGAGAAAAATTAGGGGCGCATTACTTAACGGAGAGTTAAACTGGGCAAGTCTTTTTCTGGGGTTTCATACATTAGGCCTTTATGTTCATAACGATGTCATGCTTGCTTTTGGTACTCCGGAAAAACAAATCTTGAACCGATATTTGCTCAATGGATACAATCTGCTCATGGTAAGAAAGCATCCATTTGTGTGAGTGTGAGTGATGATATTTAATGGCTCCGTTTGGATTGCTTAGGAATAAAAGGAATAGTCTATTTCTAGGCGGAAAATATTAGAAAGTGTGTAACTTTGTGAATAGTTTGGATTATTTATAATAAATTTACACCTGAGAAGAAACTATTCCTCCTATTCCCATACGATCCAAACGGGGCCAATGTAACTCCTAAGGACATCAAAAACCTACCGCTTTGTATACAAAGATTCATCTCTTTATCAATTTTACTCCTAAAAAAATTTATGGCTGTGATTTGCTGCTATGAATTTTTTGTGTCCGCCGTAGCATGACTCTAACAAAGAAAGTAATTCACCGTAGCATGACTCTAACAAAGAAAGTAATTCGATAAAAATAAAAAAAAATAAATTTAAGTTAAGAATCTTAAGATATAAAAAAAATTACAAAATAGTATTTAGGGCGGGGATCAGAATTCAGACACCTACTTTTTTTTTATCAGGACTAGGTCAAACGGAGGCGGATCTTTTGGTCGTTTAAAAAAAAGACAAAATCGGTCCCATACGTCTCAAATCTTTCTTATTTAGATATTTACCCCTCAAAATTTTGAAATTGATCTCATACCCATCTATTTTGATAAAATTAGAAATATAACCATCTCAGCTATCTTTTAATATAAAAAACTGATTTTTATAGTTTATGACAAAATTTCCCCTGCTCAAAACTCATCTCCATGAAGTCCTGAAAAACCTTTCATCTACGGCTCTGAAAAACCTTTTCCTCGTCTTTTCCTCTGATTTAGTTGATACACCTTTTTCAAGTTGTATTTTACCATAATTTATTGAGGACTTATTAACAGAAGTAGGGTTAATTGATACTCTGAATATGTTGGACGGAATTTGACCATACTACTAGCAACTCATATACTGGTATCTAATTGGGATCATGAATCGCTCATTTAACCATTTTTTTCTAATTTGACTTTGCCAAAAGTTGCTATGTCATTTTCCAAATCGATCATATATAATCTCGTAGATAAAGATTTGATTATGCCATAACAATTTAGAAAGCAATGAATTGATAGATTGTGTTTTCTTATCTCTTTTTATCTCCATGGTTATTGGTAAAACGAATATGAAGAAAGTGAAGTTGGAAAGATATATTCTTAGAAACTAACAATTTTTACAATAATAAGTTGATTGCAACATTTAGATTAATATATTATTAAATTTTAGTTTTAGAATATTTTGTAGGAACGATATTATGGTGATGTCGTTGGATTGGGGAAAAGGTATGTAGCGACACAGAAAGATCAATGTGGTAGAGAAAATGAAAAGTTTGGTAAAATATCTTTAGAGCAATGAAAAGTCTGTAGAGTATTTAAGATAATTAAATAGCAAGACATGTTTCTGTAATCCTTATTAATTTATAGACAAATAAGCGAGAGATGAAATGTTTTTAGGACTGTCAAGGAGATGGGTTTTGAGAGGGGCAATTTCGTCATAAACTATAAAAATCAGTTTTTAAATTAAAAAATAGCTGAGGTGGGTATATTTTAAATTTTATCAAGAATGGATGGGTATGAGATCAATTTCAAAGATTTGAGGGGTGAATATCTAAATAAGAAAGATTTGAAGGGTATGGGGCCGATTTTGCCTTAAAAAAAATTCCAGTGGACGTTTTTTTAATCTAGCCATCCAATTTAATCTGAATCGATAAATTTTTACGGACTACACGAATCTCGATAGATCAGATATTAATCACGAAATATCTATCAACTATCGAACGGGTAGAAATTAAAGACATCCACTAAATTCCCGTCCATAGATCTCGTTCTAAGGTCAGACACCTACGGTACTCCTACCTACCCCAAATTGAGATCCGCTGCCATGGTGAAGCGCGACATCCTGGCCTGATCAAGATCCAATGGACAAAGAAGCCCGTGCATGTAACCTAGATTGATAGGTCCGTAAAAAATGAATCGTCCTATCAAGATCAAACGGTTCGTACGTGTGCTACACCGTGTCCCGTGCTACAGCGAATCCGGATTGTACCTACCCCTTTTATTCTCATCCTCCTGAAACTGGACGCCTACTTCCTGCCGACGGCTACAATACAAAACGCTTTGGCAATTTGTACCAAACCATAATAGAGAATTGAAAATAAAATTGATTAGTTCGCCTTCCAACGTCGCACGGATCTCAATCCGGATCTGCTGACGCGCTACACCATATGTCGCGCACCCACGATCGTCTGATTTCGATCAGATAGTTCATTTTTTACGGGCCTATCAATCTGTTACATACACGGGACTCTCTTTATTCATTGAATCTTAATCAAACGGCCTGTGTGGCGCGTTACACCAGGTGTCGTGCGCCACAGGATTCCAATTTCATCCCAGTTGAAGTTCCGACAACGAGAGTTTTAAAAACTCAAAACTTGGTAGCCACTGGCCCACTGCCAAGGCGACCAGGATCCTATGCGTGTTTCTATCATCGATCGTCCGATTTAATTTCGACGGACAAATTTTTACGGGCCATATAAATTAAGAGCATTTATTATTGATCGGCAATAAAAAAAAACTGCAGTGTTTTAAAAAAAAGAAAGATGCAGAGGATCTGATTCCTAAGCCTATCAAAAGGAAAAAAAAAAAAAAGAGAGAGGTTACTTTCTTCTTTCTTTCATCAAGGCGCTCTCTCTCGCTTTGCATTAGGAATTTAGGTTTACCGTCTCCTTTACATCGTTGCATCGAAGTGTAATTTCTCAAATTGCCCAGCCCCTCTTACTGCTATTGTTTGTACTACAGGGTTTCATTTCTAGTCTATTGTTATATTTTAAACTCTATCGATTTTGTTGTTGTTGCTGCTTGACAATCTTTTGTTCTTTCATAGCTTGTCTAATTCTTCTATTTTTTGCCCAGATTGATGGAGTCCTTACAGGAAATTTTTAAAGTTGCCGGCTCGTTTATCTATGGTCGAGCTGATGACCTAGATAGAATTATCCAACTTCTATGTTCAGAAGACGGGACCGATTTTAGCTCTACTTTTGTTTCTATAGTTGCTGACAGAGGTAGTGGAAGGACCACCCTGCTTTATCTCCTTCACGATTTATTGTGGAGTTTCTTTGATAAAATAAAATTCATAAGCATGCCTGAAAAAATTGATGAGAAGAGGCTAATGAGGGTGATCGTAGAGTCCTTAACTGGCACCCCTTGTAATATTGCTGATTTGGAAGTTCTCGAGGAGATGGTGAAAGAGGAGGTAATGGATAAGAGGCTTTTGCTTTTGTTGGATAATTTTGAAACTATGAGCCAGAAATGCTGGGACCTTCTTTCGGCACTCCTTAAAGTTTGTAAAGAGGAAAGTGCGGTTGTGGTCACCACCACACGAAAATCTGCTGCTGAGTTGAAGGGACCAATTCAATTCTATTACATGAATAATTTGTCCGGTAGATGGTGTTCGATGATATTCAAACAATGTGTTTTTAATTGTCAAAATCAAAATGGTGATACCGAGTTGGCAGATATTGGTAAATGTCTTGTGGCCAAATGTAGAAGTAATACATTGTGTATAAAGGTTCTTAGTTGTCTCCTAAGGCGTTCTATTACTGTTGACTGGTGGAGGGTTGTACTAGATAGTAAATTCAAATTTCAAATTCAAATTCAAAATTCAAATTTCAAATTCAAATTTCAAATTTCAAAATTCAAATTTCAAAATTTCAAATTTCAAAATTCAAAATTTCAAATTTCAAATTTCATCAAAATTTCAAAATTTCAAAATTTCAAATTTCAAAATTTCAAATTTCAAATTCCAAATTTCAAAATTTCAAATTTCAAATTTCAAATTTCTAAATTCAAAATTTCAAATTTCAATTTTCAAAGTTTCAAATTTTAAAATTTAAAATTTTAATTTTCATCTTTTAAAAATATCAAGATTTAAAATTTTCGAATTCTAAAATGTCTAGTTAAAATAAATGTTATAATTAAATGCATTCACTTTGATCACTAACTTTAACTTATCATGCCAAACAACAATTACTAACTTTAAGTTAGCACTAACTTTTATTAACTTTAACCTCAAACACTAATCCCAAAATGCTAACTTTAACCCTTGATCCCACTAAACTTTGATGTTGCCAAACGACCCCTATATGAATATAAACCTGTAGGGTATCAGTTGTTATCTCTATTTGTTTACATTACTTTTGATGTTGTCAATAGCATACATATGATTAGCTTTGCACCGTTTGAGCACAAAAGTTCAAATTCAGCTTGAAACAAAAGAGGAATTTTAGTTATTCATTCATTCTTTGATAATTAAAGCCAAAATAATTGATTGAGTAGCCAAGTTTCTGGATTTTTCCTATTTCTGATTTTAATTTTCTCTCCTTTATTGCTGAACCTGAATAACTAAATGTGAAAATCACTTGCCATCAGCATATATTGCTCTGGACCTCTGGTACAGAATGATTGCCAGATGACCTCACCAAGGTTCAATTTTGTTCTTTTCATGTGGGCTTTGTTGTTTCAAAATTTAAACTCTGGCGTTTCCCTTCCAACGCATGCTATGATCTATTATCTTTTAGCAGTATTTTTCTTCATTCAGCAATATAATGACCAGTATAATAACCAGTAAGAATTACAATGCTACTGTAAAATTTGAAAGATACATATTCGTTTAGCAGTATAATGACCATTATAAGACCAAGTATTGTGATCTAAGATACATGTCTTCGCTCTTCCTTCCACAATTCAGTAGTATTTTTCAGTATTTGGTTTACTTTTCTTCTTTCATTCTGAAGTTCTAACTGGTCATTATACTTTTATGATAGCTACAAATTAGTGTATTTTATGGCAAAAAATGACAAGCTTTAAAAATTTCGAAAAAATAGTAAAAAAAATTAAAAAAATTTAAAATTTTGTTTTCTATGAGATTTCAATATATAGATTGGGTTGGCTAATTTAGATTTTTCAATTTGCAAAATCACCGACCAAATCGGTTATGGTGCACGGAAGCCTCTATGCATCATGGTTCACAATAGAAATTCTCATATAATAAAATAGGGTTACAAAAAAGACAACATAAACATATGCAAATATGACATCAATCTTTGACTTAATGATTCTTTTTCATGCAATATATTTTAATATGAGCTTCTTTATTACATATAGATGTACAATAAAGAGTAGATTGATATTGATCTTATGGAAGAAATCATTTATGCCATGGAGACTAATTTGCTGCCAATTCAGGTAGGAGGTACTAACATTTGTTTGTATTTCAGCGCTGCAATACCACTGTACTGTTGTTGAGGCAAAGGTTCATCTTGTCAAGTCCAATAGTCTAGCATTTTATCTTGGGAACACGCAAAAAGGGAGCTAAAGATAGTTATGTGATAATCTTAACTCACTGATGACAACTGAATTCTTTGTTGTGGCTAGGAAGAATTCAATAAGCTATTTATCTTTGATTGATCAGTTTTTCTTAGTTTATTTTTCATGAATTGTTGCACCTATATAAGAAGTAATTAACCTGGTCAATACATTTCATTTTTCCCTTTCAAGGTACAACATATCAATGTCACCCTCAAATTTGACAAATTGACGATCTCGTGTATGTCGATCAAAATGTAAAACACGAACTCCTCGGTATAATGTAAAAAATTAGAATTATTATGGTTTGTAGGTTATCTTAATCGCTACTGGGTTTTGATTCTATTTTTGTTTTACCTTATTTTTGTAGGGTGTCAATTTTGTCATGACTGATGCAAATTGTGCTATTGTGCCTTTGGTCCGCTTCATGTGTAAGAAGTAATAATCAAATTATTGGGATTGTTTCGGAGTCGGGGTGTTATTATATGGTCGATCTAAAAAATCTTTTTAACTTATGAAAAAAAATAACGGCTCATGCTGAAGCACCGATTTCTCTACTCTTCTATAAAACTCGATTTAGTGGAAAAAATTATATTCGATCACCGGCCAGCATGGCAATTACATCAACAATCAATATACTTAAACATGCACGATGATCATCTTAGGTCAAATCTTGCATTGAGCGAAGCGCGATGCATTAGCTAGTTTTAGTTACATGGAGTTTGAAGAATACAGTGCCGAAACTTCAACGGTCAACTCCCGCCTCCCCTTGGAATCACATCCTCTACCGACCTTTTAAGGTTTGGTAGAGTGACAAATTCTGATCTAAACCGTTAGATCTAATCTCAACGGTTAAGGGAGCCCCGTGCATGTAACTTAGATTGATAGGCCCGAAAAATCTTAACCGTCGAGATTAGATCGAACGGCTCGGATCAAAAGTTGGCCCTCTACCAACCTCAAAAGATTGCAAAGGATACGGACCCCCTCCCCTTCCTCCTCCTTTCATTTTTTTTGAATTTTAATTTGTATTCCGAGTTTTCATTGGACAATGGACAGTAACTGTTGGCTGATGCCTTTATTATGTTGCTTAATGTTTGTTTAGAAAATGTTTATTAGTTTGGAACTATGCTTATTGCTAGCTGTGTAGTATTGTATGGCTATTGTATTAATTACGATTTATGAGAGAACCATCGCCAAATTTGTCTCTGTACAAATTATTTAACTAATTATGATAGTTTTTATATAATTTTTAGATTCGAAAATTTTCAAAGTGAATTTTGAAAGTTTGGACCATGTTTTCTAGTTCCGAAATGGTTGGATAAAGCCTTATAATGAATCTAAAAATTATTATGGGGGGTAAAACCCAGTAACCTTGTAAATCTTATCGCGAGCTTTTTAGATTGTGGTCATATATCCAAAACGGACATTCCTATAAAAAATTATAATAGTTTGAAGTTCTAATATTAAAAAAAAATATATCCCAGCCGTATCCTAACCGTATCCTGACCGAATTCGCTAGTCAAACACATTAAAATAATAGGATTCACTACATGGCTTATCCTGTGCGTATCGCACACGTATCCATATCGGTCATCAGATACATATCCGATACGGGATACGACATAAAATTGCCAAATCTGGGTTAACACAGAGATTTACTAATGCCTTACAATAATGGATACTTTATCTAAGTACCCGTTTTCACTGGCAATTAAAGCAAATAATTTACAAAAAAAAAAGAACTAAAATCAAGAATTCCAAAGATCAATCAAATTTCAGGTGAAACCAAAATAACATGGTAATCAAATTTGAACTATGTACTTATGTCCTTCCATTTCTTTCAAAATTCAGGTCTCGCCAGCATCTAGAAGCTGAAAAGAAAGAACTAATGGCATAAGATATCAGTATATCAGTTACAATAATGGATGCTTTTTTCAAGTCTTTAGTATGGTATATCAAAATCTGGTAACAGATGACTAAATTGAAAGTTCGATCACAGATTGTAAAAAGCAAGGTCGCATCTGTAAAAAAGGGACCACAAAAGTATAACGGTCTATTAACTACAGTTCTCAAATCTCAGTAACATAAAGTCAAATTTTATAACAAACACATCCTCCATTACTACCCAGGAAACCAAACCGAATCACCTTATCATGAGGTTTGACATAATGCAATTTGGCTCCAACATGTAGAAGGTGGGCTTTGACTAAAAGGAACACATTTTTGCATCAAAGGTAAAAGTTGAGAAAAATAACACAAATATAGAACCAGTGTAAAAAATCTACAATGTCAAAGGGATAGTATTTCTAAGAGTGATATAATCTGTCTACCTTTCTATCACTGACTTTACCTTTGTGACAAATTGCGTACCACAGTAGTGAATACTGATTTTACAGTTGGAGTCAACAACATTACTCCAACATGAATTCTGATATGAGTTATGACCAATGGAATCCAAAAAATGTATGCAATTTTTATCAGGATTCTAAACCACATGTATGCCAAGATCAGTTAGTATATTAAATTCAATCCAATGCTAGAAGGATTCAGAGCTAACTAATAAAAATAATTTGCTTAGGAAGGCAAAATATACCTGGTGAAATGGAGGTTCCTTGCTATTTCTGCCAATATTTACACCGATGAGATGCATTGTGCATATTCAAGAACAGGATGTGACACAGATACATTCAACACTGGGCAGTTTGTTACCCTCAGGTTGACTGAAGGTGAAAACAGAGGCAGCAACCTGAGCTTTGTGCAAGAGTTCAGAAAAACAAACCTCAGGCGAGGGAAGTCTCCAGCAGCTCCTCCCACCCATTCTTCCCAAGCATCCATCTTTTTAAACATCAAAGTCTCCAGCACTGGAAAAGCTACACTGCTCTGATAAAAAGGATCCGAGGAACTGCCACTTAAGCCATAGAACTCATTCCCAATATACTGCAATCGGGCCATAGATTGAATGTATAGGTGCTTCAGATTTGGAAACCTACCAAGGGAAGGCAAATATTCTAGGTTTCTGCAATCTTTGAGATCAAGAGAGACCAATTTAAATTCAGGTAGGTAATTAAGCCATGAGGGAGACCTAGTCCCAGGAAAACCTCTTATATGCAGCTCCTCTAGATTTGGGTTAGGTTCAAGTATCTCTAATACCTTACTCGACTCTTCACAGAAATCAGTAGAGGTGAAGCCTGCTAGAGACCATTCCAGTGTCAACTTTTGCAATTTAGATTTGGTATTTATTTTGGCTGGCCCAGCTAACTGCGCATCTGATACATTGTTCAATCCCAATATACATAGGTCCTTTCTGAGCTTCTCCAAGTCTCGCAGCTCGCCTATTCCACAAGAGTCAGGATCACTTCCCACGACGAACAATGGAAGAGTTTGAAGCTTTGTGAGTTTTCCAACACCAGAAGGCATCCACATGTTACAGTTCTTTCTGTATGATAAATAAAGATGCCCCAAATTATCAAGAAGTGTTATTCCCCTTGGCAACTCCTCCAGAAAGTAACAACTATGCAAGTTCACTGTAAAAAGGTTGAAGAATCCCCCTATTGACTCTGGTAAACATCTGATTCTGGTATTTTCTAGGGAGAGGTACCGGAGATGAATTAGATTTCCAATTGAATATGGCAACTCAACTATGTCGGTGTTGCTCAAATCTAATGCTCTGAGGCAATCCAGATTCAAAAAAATCTCACAAGGTATGTTTAAACAGAATGGAATCTCGTCAGTCTTGATTTCTGTTCTCCCCACAAATAAAAAACTACGCAAATCTTTGCCACTCAGAGAACCCAACTGTATGGCTTCTTCAGTGTGATTCTTTTGTGGGACCAAAGATGAATGTCTAGCTTTGTCATTCAATTTTGCTACTTTATAGTTATCAATTCTGTTGTATTCATAGCCTGACACGTGTTGAGCAAGTTCGTGATAAAGGTCATGCATGACAAATATTCCTTCAGTATGATAATGAAATGGTGAATACTGGAAAAAGCACCGGTCAACCAAGTCATTAAAGCTCTTTGTACCTGCATCCTCGGTAAAACCTTGTGCAACCCATAATTGCACTAATTTGCTTTTATCAAACAAGTAACCTTTTGGAAACAAGGAACAATATGCAAAGCACCTCTTCAGGTTCAGCGGCAAAAACTCGTAGCTAACATGAAGTGCCCGCAACAGGTGATTGGCATCTTCATCTTCCAACCACAAATGGTTTTCCAAGACCTCTCCCCAGTACTTCTGATCAACTGATTTGCTCAACATGCCACCAACTGCCTTAGCAGCCAATGGCAAACCTTGACACTTTTTGGCAATCTGCATTCCTATCTCCAACAGATCAGCACATAAGTCAACTGTGCGTCCATGGCACGCTTTTTGCTGGCACAGTAACCAACAGTCATAATTAGATAAAGGATTCAAAGGATGCTTCTTAGGGGACATGATCTGACTAACCTTGTTGCTCCTTGTGGTAACTAAAACCTTGCTCCCTTTAGCACCATGCTTTAAAGGAACTGTCAAGGTCAACCAATTTTCAGGGTTTTCATCCCACATATCATCAAAAACTAACAAGAATTTTTTACAGCTTATAAGCGAGACTACTTCATGATGTAGTAACTCCAGCTCGGTGAGATTGCACTCTGACTTTGTAAGACCTGCAACAATCTTCCTTGTTGCTTCAACCACACCTGATTGGTGCGACAGAGATACCCAGATCATGAGATTAAACTTAGATTGCACAATCTCATTATTAAAAAGATGCTGTGCCAAAGTTGTTTTCCCAACACCGGCCATGCCAACTATTGGGATGGTGGAGAAGACACAATTGTTGTCAGCATTATCTGATATGAGCAGCTTCATCACATCATCCATGTCTTTCTTCCTGCCAAAAAGCTCACATAATGGAAGAGAGCTGGTTGGAGTTCGTGCATTAGGATGCAACCTGCGGGGGCCATCCTCATCTGTTATCCTGAGGGCATCACGGTCCTTGGCAATATCATGATACCTGGAAGTTTCCATTTGTTATCAGTTCCATAGGTCTCCCATAAAAATTTCACAAAAGTTCTATAAAAATATACAAGTATTAAGGATCTACCTTTTGAATAGTTAAGTCCTAGTTTTTTCTTTTTAATATGTAAAAGGTCGAGCAGGGGAGGACTCATCAGAATTATGCTGTTGTTTCAATTACCAAAGCAGAGTTCCGTCTGATTGCAACAAAACTGAGGTTTATTTTTATGTCACAGCTTGAACTAGAAACAAAGACTTCTGACATGGTCTAATTAAGAGCCATGCATTACTAATACTAAATTCTTTGTTAAATACTTGTCTCCAAGAGCCACAACTAACAACTAATCCAGGCATCTATAAATAAATGATAATAAATAAATAAATAAGAAGAATAGGAAAAAGAGCAGACCTGTCAGCTATCCTCTTAATTTTGAAACTCAGAGACCCACTGGGCACATTAGAAAACAGCGAACTAAATTCGCCCCTTTTTCTCTTCCCTTTCCGACTGGAACTGAGCATCAGTTCCAACTTGAACTGCTCCAATCGGGTACTTCTCATGGACTCGAACTGTATCTCCTCCACCACATCCTCCGCCCAGCACTCCAAATCTCTCAGTTCCCTCAGCCACACCCGATCCTGCGCGTCGTTCATTGCCAGTGCGTCAGCTTTGACCAGCGCGGCTCGGATCGCCTCCATCTTTAGCTTCAATTTGGCGAGAGCTTCTTCGTCGACGAAGGTTGGTTTGGAGGAGTGCGAGAAGGGTCTACGGAGGGGTAAGGCGAGCTTCGTGCTCGCATAGACGAAAGCTTCGATAGGTTTCTTTAATTTGGTGAATAGAGTCTCTTGCTTCTCCATTGCTGTGACTCTGTGACTGTCAGTAGGTTTCTGAAATTCTGAGGAAAAGAACGAAAGAGGGCTTCCTGTAATAATAATTACTGATGATGATTGATGAGTGCTTGGAGTTGGAGAATCGGAGGATGCGTTGACTTTCTCGATCGGATATGATTGGGATTTCTTGCATTTCCAACTTGTAATCAAATATGTTGCGATTGTTACGTTGCTTGCTTTGTGTGTCATTCTCCACATGTACAATCAACTGTTGGCCACTATCTATATTGGTGTCCGCTTCCTGCTAAATTCCAGTGCACCATGCATGTCCCTATGAGCTCACTCCGCATTAATAAAATTCGCAACTATTCAACAATATTTTGTTTTCAACACTTTTCATAAATTATTTCATTATTTTTAAAGGAATTGCTTCCCGTAATCATACCTTTCTACAATCAAGCAATCAAAGTGAATCGCTCCCTCATCTCACATTTCCTTTCTTTTACCCTCTCTGTCTCCTCTCTCTCTCTATTCAATCTCCTCACAATCACAAAAGTAAATCTCCGATTCAGATCTCCACCACCTCCTTCGCTCCCCTCTCCTCACGTCCGCCTCTCCTCTCCTTCGTCTCATCTCCGCCTCATCTTAGCCTCTCCTTCGCCTCTCCTCTCTTCCGCCTCAGCCTCTCCTCTGCTTCGCCTCACCTCTCCTCCGCCAAGCATCCGCATCCGCCTCACCTCAGCCTCTCTTCTCCTCCGCCTCTCATCTCCTCTGCCTCACCTCCACCTCTGCCTCCCCTCACTGCTCCATCTCCCATAACAATCAGATCTGGTTGAGGAAGAAAAAATTAGAAATCGAGAAGGTTAAGAAAAGAAAAGAGATTTAGATCTAGTTCTGTTACAACTTGAGAGTAACTAAATTACTACAAGGGATGATATTAATCAATATAAGGAAGTATCTAATATTTATAAGGGAGTAAATAACATTCATAATCTGATTCTGCTGTTTATTAAGAGTAACTAAATTACTATAAGGGAGGAAATTTATCAGGGAGTAAATAATATATACAACGGAGTAAATAATATTTATATCTGATTCTGCTGTTGTTTGGGAGTAACTAAATAGCTATAAGGGAGTAAATAACTAATATAAAAGGAGTATCTAATATGTATGAGGGAGTAAATAACATTCAGAACTGATTCTACTGTTGTTTGGGAGTAACTAAATAACTATAAGGGAGTAAAATAAGTAGTAGTGAGGGAGTTTTTAATACAAGTAAATGAGTAAATAATATTCATATTTGATTCTACTATTGTTTGGGAGTAACTAAATAGCTATAAGGGAATAAATAACCAGTATAAAAAAGTATCTAATATCTATAAGGAGTAAATAACATTCAAAAATGATTCTATTATTGCTTGAGAGTAACTAAAAAACTACAAGGGAGTAAATAATTAATAGTAAGAGAGTATTTAATAAAAGTGAGGGAGTAAATAATATTCATTTCTGATTCTAATAACTGCAGAACTAGGCCGGGCGACGGAAGGACTGCGCGACAGAGACGAAAGGGCTGGACGACGACGTCGGGAGGGCTGCAAAGAAAAACTTGGTGAAATGAGAGGAGAAGCAAGGTGAAGGGAAGGGCAGAGGTGCGAGAAAGAGGAAAAATAGGGGTGAAGGGAAGGGCAAAGGAGAGAAGAGGGGCGAGAGCAGGAAAAAGGGCGAAGAAGGGAGGAGAGATGCTGGAGGGATGTGCTAGGGGAAGGGATGCCAGAGAAACACGAAGGAAAGAGGAGGAGATGGAGAGAGACATGCGTAAGAGGGTAAAGAAGGGGTCAGAAAGAGACGCACGAAGAAGAAGGTGAGAGATACGCGGAAGAGGGGATAGAAAGAGAGGGTGAGAGGAGCGGAACATTTCTATTTTTGGATGAGAGCAGATGATCGCTTTTTACTAATTTTAGTAGGTGATTGCGTGATTGTCTTAGGGGCTGATTGCAGTTATCAGCCCCGATTTTTCAATAATATTAATTAGGCTTTTTCAATTTTGATATGTTTATATTATTATACAAATATATTTATGATAAGATTTATATTATTTTTGAACGACGAACTATATTTTGATTTTATGAAGGACGTCCTTGATAGTAGATGAAAACATACTTTTATCCTTTTGCATTTTTTTTGAGGCCGACAAGTGCCCGGCAATTTTGCATTAATAATAAAAAAAGTTAACAAAAATTTCTTGACAAAAACGATAATCAACAGCTTCTAACATAGCTTGCCACTTTACTAGTACGTACCGAACCTGTACCAATCCTTCAACCCCAAGCCCCAGCAAAGTCCTATAACAGTATCAACTGGGTACGAACAAAACAGAAAATAATACTGATTCTTTACATACTAGTACGTAGCTCTTTCAAATCTAGCCTCGACCTAACCAATATCTACGAAACAATCTTTGTAGACCAACACGATCTATGCACGCCATGGCTGCCCCCTGCTTTCGCCTCAAACACCTCTGTTGATCTTACATACTAGTACATAGCTCTTTCAAATCTAGCCTCAACCTAACCAATATCTACGAAACAATCTTTGTAGACCAACACAATCTATGCACGCCATGGCTGCCACCTGCCTTCACCTCAAACACCCCTATTGAGAGACCAACAATGGTGTGCCCAACAACCACCATCACTAGGGGGCCGTTTGGATCGCTAAGGAATTTGGAAAATTTGAAAAATTTTCTATTCCTAAGCATAAATTTATTGAGAAGTGTGTAACTTTGTGAAGAGTTTGGATTGTTTATAATAAATTTATGCCTAGAAATAGGAAATTCTCCAAATTCCTAGAGCATCCAAATAGCCCCTAGAAGTCGCCAACTATATATCGTCTCGATTGCCTCCGCAAGAAGACCGACTTTTCAATTTGAGGATTTTATGGCAGGATTTGCAATACCATAAAGTCACACCAATATCATCTCACCAGTAGTACCAAACTGTTAGAGATATGTCTTAGAAGCCAATCTTATTAGGCTACTTCTATAGTTTATGTTATTGATGATTTCAGATCATTTGTTCTTTGATTTATTCGTTGACAGTTAATTCAGGTTCAGGATCTGAATTATAGATCACTAGTATTCATTTAGTAGTAAATGACAACGATAAATCTAAAAGTCCATAATCTTGATAATTAACAAAGGACATTAATTATCAATAAGATTAGTATGCAAGTTAAGTGATGATTAAGTTTTATAAATCATAGGTTAAGAGTAACCAACTTAATTGCATATGTGTATGTTATAGAACATAGTACAGGACTGGACCCCACGAAATAAATATATGGATTGTGTTACATGTCATTATTTATTTCGTTATGATTTTGGTTCTAAGTTTGAGATGATTATCTTTTCCACGTGAGGATAGGTTCTATAAATCATGTCTACCGCAGATTCCTGATAAAGGTTGCTATACGGACTTGATTTAAGAACTCTTGAATTGTGCGGGGAAAAGCTAATTATCAAGAAAACCGTATGTCACTCATTAATTCACTTAGTGAGTGACGATATCTGTTTGGGCCCCTTGATGGAGATAGATTGTTTGCTAGCAACTCATACAATTATCTCTAGATCAAGAAACGTATAATCTGCAAGAATGACACGTTCCTATCTTGGATTATACGATGATATCGTGTGACATAAGAATCAATACAGAGAAACTTAATTATTCTCTTATGCATGATTGAAATATTGTAGCAGTGCACTATTTATGCGAATTGGGAATCATAACGTGTTGCGAGATACCGCTTATGATTATTGAAATTAAATAGCGATTTAATTCCATGTCCAACATAGCATAAATCCTCAAAGGGTCACACAAAATTGGTATTTAATCATACGTGCATTATTTATTTATTTGCAATAATGAGTATTGCAAAATATGGTAAATTGATTAATTAATTAAATAGCGTTATGGACCGTTATAATTAATTAAGTCAAATGGATCATATAGAAATAAATTAATGCATTGTCTAATCTCTAAATAATTATTATTAAGTTAATAATTATTTATAAACAACACGCTTAATTTAATTAAGTTATTTGGGCTTTAATTTATTGGTAAATTAAATGTCCAAATTAAATAGTTTTGAGTGGGCCTTTAATTAATAGAATTAAGGAACCAATTGGAGATGGACTAGTGGGCCAAAGAGTGGCCCACTAGTAGGCCGGCCATGTAGGGTGGTAGGTGGGAGTGGCACACTTGTAAATAATGTGAACTCCTAGCTAGGGTTAAGAGGCTAATGGAGGCTCCTTGCACTCTCTTCTCTCTCTCTTCCCACCTAGCCGCCACCTACCCCATTGGGTGCGCCGCCCCCCTCCTCTCCTCTCCACTCAAGCTCATGTGTTGAGCACCCAATCTTCCACAAATTGATTTGTTCATTTGGTTGAAGAAAGGGAAAGCTAGGGATTAGACTTGTTCTTCTCTTCACTAGCACGAATTGAGAAGAACTTGGTTAATACCATAGTGGACTCGAGGTGGCTCGACTTGGAGGCGATTTTGGAGAGCTCCCCATCGACTCCTAAGTCAAGGAATCGAGCCTCTTGGTTGCTATACCAAGAGAGGTAAAATTTCACCTCTTTCTCTTGTGTAAATTAGCTTTTGTGCAAGATCCGTTGTGTGTGATGTTTTGTTGGCTTAATTAAATAGTAATTAGCAATAAATTTGAAAATTACACACTTACTAACAGTGGTATCAGAGCACATGGTCGTACTTAAGCTATTTTGACACTTAATTAAGAGAAATTAGCTAATTTACGGATTAGTAGAGATGATGCGTTTGTTTGCTGTCTGGAAATATTATTTTCTGTATTATTTCGCATTTTTCGCTATGATATGTTCTCTGGAAGATCTTTCCATCTACATGAAAGTTTTAGATCTGTGGATTATGATTCTTTTGGCGTTAGATTCATATTTTTCGGAATTATTATGGATTTATTGTGAATAAAACGGCGAGAGTATGCAGAACCAGTTTCTGCTTGCAATGTCCTGTTTGAATGGCTTGAAAGATTTATATTTTGAATATAAGTATTAGTGTTCTATGGCTATAATTAAACAGGACTTGAAACTCTTTCTGAGCATGTGTGGATTGTTGCATGACTCGGATTAATTTGTGGATTTTCAAGTATGAAAAGGAAGATCTTGTCAGATCCAGTTTATTGAGCAAATCGATTGTTCTAATAAACTGTACCAACTGAGAACTCCTTTAAAAATTCTGTTTAAATAGCGTTGTTTTATTTTGAGTTAGGATTCAAAAAAAAATTAATTTCATAATTATTCGTGGAAGTTTGGACCTTCAACTAGGTTAAAACATTTCGATCGACAGTCCGTTCCCGTACAGAATTTGTTGATTGTTTAGCATATAACTTGATATTATTGAACTGAACGTGGTTGTTTTCTTTTCATGGATGGATAGCTTATAGTCTAAAAAAGTTTTTCCATGTATATTGTATATATAAAAACTGGATAGAAGGTGGTCTAACAGACCAAATGGTTAAGAGGATAAGCTGAAAATCTCATAACGGTGTTTCGTGCACTTGTAAGAGATTTGTCTTTTTTTATTCTCCCAGATGGTTTAAGATCTCTTCTTGAAATTTTTTCTGGTAATCACAACTATGATAAGGAGCTTAAGTAATTTATTTGAGAATTTTTGGAGACCAAAAACTATTGTTTTTGTTGGATTCCATTAGTTACGTTTTTTGTTAAATTACTGTTTTTCTAAGTATTCAAACTAGTTGAAAACAATTAGAAAACTCCTTGTTTGATCTCCTTTCAGTTATGGGATGTTGAAAGAACTTTCTAAATGAATTTAAACAAGTTTGGTTGTTTAAAATTGAGAATTTATGCACGAAATTTACTTATGGCATACAATATGCAAAGATGCTTGAAAATCGTTAATTGGAAACAAGTGCTTGTATGTGCTAACTTTGTTTTGTAAGTGGATAGTGGGTTTAGTATGGCTCATGACTCAATGCCTTGTGGTTGTAAATTGAATGCATGTGTGAATGTTTGTAATGCGGCCTTTGGTGCCATTAATTAATTAATTCGTTGATTAATTTTTTATGTAACTTGTGTGGCTTGCATGCCCCTAAGGCTAGGATGGAAATAGGATATTTTCACATGTATTTCTTGTTCCTTTATTTTATATAGGATTTAGATCCTTATAGAATTTAGTGGGAGGGACAAGGATTAGATTAGCTTTGCTTCATGGATGATGTGGCGAAACTAATGCAAGCGGGAGCCATACAAATCCACAACAATGAATGAGATGCTTGTATGATTGCTTGTGATAGGATAGGTATTGGTGTATGCTTACACGACCACCAAACAAGCGTCATATGGTATTTGTCCCAAATAAAAAAAAAGATTAAGTTAAAACATATTCACTCTCCTTCTTTTCTATCCCCTTCTACGTGGTTTGATCGTTCATTGATGTATTCTCGCCGACGCGGGACATCGTGTTCCATCATCCGTGTTGGGGTGTAAATCGGATTTACTAGGAGCAAATAGAAAGAAGTAACTTAACAATGAATTCAAATCGGATTGTTCATTGGAGTGAAGTTCGTTAATCGAACCAAGAGTCATAGGAACGTATGATTGGTTGGAGAACCTATTCCATATTAGTTAGTTAGTGTAATGTTGTGCCGACGCCGTCATTGCATTAACTAATAATGGAAGTCTTGGAAATTCACTACATTTAGGGACATATTTTAATGTAGTGGAAGTTTTACTTAGTTAAAACAAATCTTAAAGCATAAACTAATTGACCTTAAACTTATGTATTGTTGTAGATGTCTTCCTCATCTTTTACGCTATGTTCTCTCCTTGAGAAGGAGAAACTCGCTTTTTACGGTGCCAATTTCTTGGATTGGCATCGCAACCTAAGGCTTGCCTTTAGGTATGAGAAAAGAGAGTATCTCCTTACCACTCCCATGCCATCGGCTCCTAAAGACACGGCTACTCAAGAGGTGAAGGATGCCTATGAGAAGCACATGAACGAGGACATGGAGATGTCCGTCGTCATGGTGGCTATCATGGAATCCGAACTCCAAAGGAAGTTCATGGATAACGGCTATGGAGTTTTCACCATGATCACTCGCCTATCCAACATGTTCCAAACTAAGACTCGCACCGAAAGGGCCCGTCTTATCAAGGTCGTCGCCAACACTCGCTTGGCCGAAGGTCATGAAGTCGGGCCACACGTCATGAAGATGGCGGGGTTGTTTCGGCAGCTCGAGAAGCTTGATACGCCTTTTCCCTCGGGGGCGATTCAAGACTTCATTCTCAATTCTCTCCCTCCAAGCTTCACCGGTTTCGTTGTGAACTACCAGATGAACGGCATGGACAAGAGCATGGATGACATCCAAAACATGCTCATTGAGACGGAGGAGAGTCTTAAGAAGGAAAAGGGCCAAAAGGATTTACTTGCGGTGAGTGGAAAAGGCAAGAATATAAGAAAGCGTGGCCGCAAAGAAAAAGGCAAAGGCCCGGTGACGCCCCAAGGTCCGGCCAAGGGTGCTCCCGTGGGTTCTAAGAAGAAGAAGAACCCGGCCACTTCCGAGACCGTTTGCTAATACTGTAGCAACAAGGGCCATTGGAAGAGAAACTGCCCAAGGTACCTAGCTGAAAAGAAGGCGGGAACTGTCCAACTTTCTACCTCAGGTATATTTGTCATCGAAACCCTTCTCGCTACTTCTCACACAGATTGGGTATTCGATACTGGTTCGTGTGCTCACATTTGTCGAAATGTGCAGAATTTTGTTTGATGGATAAAATGACCAAAGCGCATTTTCCCAACAAAGGAATAAGGGCAAATGGATTGCTAGATCTCATACATACCGATGTATGTGGACCTATGAGCATTTGTGCGCGTGGAGGTTTCTCATACTTCGTCACGTTCACTGACGATTATAGTAGATACGGGTATATCTACTTGATGCGTCACAAATCTAAAACCTTTGACAAGTTCAAAGAGTTTAAGAGTGAAGTTGAGAACCAACTTGATCGAAAGATCAAGGCCTTACGATCCGATAGAGGTGGTGAGTACTTGAGCCATGAATTTGGCGATTATCTAATTAAAGGAGTGTAGAATCATTCCACAACTCACTCCACCAGGAACACCACAATGGAATGGTGTGTCCGAAAGGAGGAATCGAACTTTGCTAGACATGGTTCCATCGATGATGAGCGAAACTGATTTGCCTATGTCCTTTTGGGGTTATGCAATTGAAACCGCAGCTTTTACTTTGAACCGTGTTCCGTCAAAGTCCGTTGAGAAAACACCCTATGAGCTATGGTTTGGTTCGAAACCTAGCATGATGTTTCTCAAGATTTGGGGTTGTGAAGCTTATGTGAAAAGGCTAGTGAGCGATAAGCTTGGACCCAAATCAGACAAATGTCATTTCTTAGGATACCCTAAGGAAACGAAGGGTTACTACTTCTATAACTGTGTCAAGAACAAGATAGTTGTTGCACGACGTGCGGAATTTTTGGAAAAGGAGTTTCTCTCAAGAAGAAGTAGTGGGAGCAACGTGGTTATTGAAGAAATTCAAGAACCGCAACAACAAAGCGTACCTCAAGTAGGTAATGTGGTTGTTTCAAATATAGTGCCAAATGAGGTTGCACCGAATGAGATTGTAGTCGAACCCATTCCACAAGTTGTTGCGGAAGAAGCGGTTCAAGAACAAGCTCCCTCAAATGTAAACTCAAACATATCGCGAGTCGATGATGTTGAGGACGCACCTACACTTGAATTTCAAGAACAAAGTCCACAAACCGTTGTAGAACAAGTTCAAGAACCTCAAGCATCTACCCTACGAAGATCGGCAAGGCCAAGTCGTCCACCTATAAGATATTTATGTTTGCACGACGTTCTCGTCATGGAAAACGATGAGCCTTTGACCATTGATGACATGAAAAGAAAACCCGACTCCAAGGAATGGCTTAAGACCATGGAATCCGAAATGCAATCCATGTATGACAACAAGGTATGGACCTTGGTTGATCTTCCCAACGGAGTAAAACCCGTTGAGAACAAATGGATCTTTAAAAGAAAGGTCGATATGGATGGCAACTTGACCAATTACAAAGCACGACTCGTAGCGAAAGGTTACAAACAAGTTCATGGTATTGACTATGAAGAGACCTTCTCGCCCATCGTCATGTTCAAGTCAATTCGGATCATGTTAGCAATTGCTGCATTTTATGATTATGAAATATGGCAAATGGATGTCAAAACCGCCTTCCTAAATGGAAATTTGGAAGAGGATGTGTATATGACACAACCCGAGTGTTTTGTGGATCCAAAGAATGCTAACAAGGTATGCAAATTTCAAAGGTCCATTTATGGATTGAAGCAAGCATCGAGGAGTTAGAACAAACGCTTTGATGAAGAAATCAAGAAATTGAACTTCGTCCAAAGCGAAAATGAACCTTGTGTTTACAAGAGGATTAGTGGGAGCGTGGTTGTGTTTCTTATTCTATATGTTGATGATATCCTCTTGATCGGGAATGATATCCCCGAGTTGAATGCAGTCAAGGATTCATTGAAGAAGATGTTCTCAATGAAAGATTTGGGCGAAGCCGCCTATATCCTAGGAATCAAGATCTATAGAGATAGATCGAGAAGGATGTTAGGTTTGAGCCAAGATGTAGATATTGACAAAGTGTTGAACAAACACAACATGGCTAATTCTAAAAAGGGATTCTTGCCTATGTCACATGACATTTTCTTGAGCAAGTCTCAAAGTCCGACCAATGATACAGATCGTGAATACATGAAGAAATTCCAGTATCCATCTGTGGTCGGATCGATCATGTATGCCATGCTATGCACTCGTCCAGATGTGGCACATCCGATTAGCGTGACTAGTCGATTCCAAGCCAACCCCGGCATGGCACATTGGACTGCAGTCAAGAATATCTTCAAATATCTCAAGAGAACAAAGGATAGCATTCTCGTATATGGTGGAGACCAAGAGCTCGTTGTAAGTGGTTACACCGATACTAGTTTCCAAACCGATCGAGATGACTCAAAATCACAGTCCGGCTTCGTATTTCTGCTCAATGGTGGTGTCGTGAGTTGGAAGAGTTCCAAACAAGATACTACGGCCGATTCCGTCACCGAAGCAGAATACTTAGCGGCTGGTGAAGCAGCGAAAGAAGGTGTATGGATCAAGGAGTTCTTGACCGAGCTAGAGGTGGTTCCAAGCATCTCAAGTCCAGTGGATATCTACTGCGACAACACGGGAGCCATAGCTCAGTCCAAGGAGCCTAAGTCTCATCAAAAGACTAGGCACATTCTACGACGATTCCATCTCATCCATCAGTTGATCAATGATGGATGGGTCAAGGTCAAGAAGGTGGACGGTGCCGCGAACACAGCGGACCCTCTAACAAAGCCTTTATCTCGAGCCGCACATGAGTTGCACGTTGCATCCATGGGGATTAGGCGTATGCCTGAGTGGCTTTGAGTTGTATCTTTTATTACTAGGCTTTAGTATGAGACATGTATATTTTGGATATTACATTGAGTACTATGCACTTGCTAGAAGTCACCATTGATTGACTCTAGGCCAAGTGGGAGATTGTTAGAGATATGTCCTAGAAGTCAATCTTATTAGGCTACATCTATAGTTTATGTTATTGATGATTTCAGATCATTTGTTCTTTGATTTATTCGTTGACAGTTAATTCAGGTTGAGGATCTGAATTATAGATCACTGGTATTCATTTAGTAGTAAATGACAACGATAAATCTAAAAGTCCATAATCTTGATAATTAACAAAGGACATTAATTATCAATAAGATTAGTATGCAAGTTAAGTGATGATTAAGTTCTATAAATTATAGGTTAAGAGTAACCAACTTAATTGCATATATGTATGTTATAGAACATAGTACAGGATTGGACCCCACGAAATAAATATATGATTGTGTTACGTGTCATTATTTATTTCGTTATGATTTTGGTTCTAAGTTTGAGATGATTATCTTTTCCACATGAGGATAGGTTCTATAAATCATGTCTACCGCTGATTCATGATAAAGGCTGCTATACGGACTTGATTTAAGAACTCTTGAATTATGCGGGGAAAAACTAATTATCAAGAAAATCGTATGTCCCTCATTAATTCACTTAGTGAGTGACGATATCTGTTTGGGTCCCTTGATGGAGATAGATTGTTTGCTAGCAACTGATACAATTATCTATAGATCAAGAAATGTATAATCTGCAAGAATGACACGTTCCTATCTTGGATTATACGATGATATCGTGTGACATAAGAATCAAAACAGAGAAACTTAATTATTCTTTTATGCAGGATTGAAATATTGTAGCAGTGCACTATTTATGCGAATTGGGAATCATAACGTGTTGCTAGATACCGCTTATGATTATTGGAATTAAATAGCGATTTAATTCCATGTCCAACATAGCATAAATCCTCAAAAGGTCACACAAAATTGGTATTTAATCATACGTGCATTATTTATTTATTTGCAATAATGAGTATTGCAAAATATGATAAATTGATTAATTAATAAAATAGCGTTATGGACCGTCATAATTAATTAAGTCAAATGGATCATATAGAAATAAATTAATGCATTGTCTAATCTCTAAATAATTATTATTAAGTTAATAATTATTTATAAACAACACGCTTAATTTAATTAAGTTATTTGGGCTTTAATTTATTGGTAAATTAAATGTCCAAATTAAATAGTTTTGAGTGGGCCTTTAATTAATAGAATTAAGGAACCAATTGGAGATGGACTAGTAGGCCAAAAAGGCCCACTAGTAGGCCGGCCATGTAGGGTGGTAGGTGGGAGTGGCACACTTGTAAATAGTGTGAACTCCTAGCTAGGGTTAAGAGGCTATATAAGGCACCTAATGGAGGCTCCTTGCACTCTCTTCTCTCTCCCTTCCCACCTAGCCGCCACCTACCCCATTGGGTGCGCCGCCCCCCTCCTCTCCTCTCCACTCAAGCTCATGTGTTGAGCACCCAATCTTCCACAAATTGATTTGTTCATTTGGTTGAAGAAAGGGAAAACTAGGGATTAGACTTGTTCTTCTCTTCACTAGCACGAATTGAGAAGAACTTGGTTAATACCATAGTGGACTCGAGGTGGCTCGACTTGGAGGCGATTTTGGAGAGCTCCCCATCGACTCCTAAGTCAAGGAATCGAGCCTCTTGGTTGCTATACCAAGAGAGGTAAAATTCCACCTCTTTCTCTTGTGTAAATTAGCTTTCGTGCAAGATCCGTTGTGTGTGATGTTTTGTTGGCTTAATTAAATGGTAATTAGCAATAAATTTGAAAATTACACACTTACTAACATAAACTTAGCTACTAATGGACTAGCCGGTCCATGGACAATATGAATTGGATGGTGTTGGACATTTTTTAGTTGTACTACTTTCGGCCTGGACTGAAGTCCAGTCCAAGTCCAATTGTTAAGTCTTATTTGGACGAATTACAGACAATTATGGAAAATTGTAGGCAAATGTGAACTTAAGTACAAATAGTTTCAATTTGAATGGATGTGATTGTTCAATGCATATATATATGAATATGGTTTGATTGTGAAACTTATATGTTTCTTAAAGGTTGTTGATTTTGTTAAAATTTTCAAATGTCAAAATTTCAAATTTTGAAAAATTTTAAATTATAAATTTTGAAATTTCAGATTTAAAATTTAAAAATTTTGAATTTTGAATTTCGAATTTCAAAATTTGAAATTTGAAATTTCGAAATTTCAAATTTTGAAAGTTTGAATTTTAAATTTTGAAATTTCAAATTTCGAATTTTGTGTTCTATAAATATTCAAAATTTGTGTGAGAAATGATACAATGCTTTTTGTTTGTTTACTGGTGAACAAGTAGGAAAACCTAATATCTCCAATGGTTCGGACCAATTTGTTTAGAAATGTTCATCCCATTCCCAGGGACCTTCTCAGTACAAAAGTCATAAAGGTCATACAATGCCTGTGTTACGACTTACGAGACATTATATCTATGGGTGCGTTTGGATAGGTGTGGGAAGAAGGGAAGAAGGGAAGAAGTGAGAAGAAGTATTGGGAAGTGTGTAACTTTGTGAAGAGTTTGGATTGTTTATAATTTTTTTTCTTCTTCTTCCTTCTTCTTCTTCTTTCTTCCAACAATCCAAACACACCATATGAGACAGTCACACATTTTGTTATTCTCAGTAAATATCCTTATTTTCGTGGCAATAAATCCTATCTGTTGAACCCATTATACTTGTCACGTATGAATTTAAAATTTTTTAAATTCCGAATTTTAAGTTTCTAAAATTCCGAATATTAAAGTTGCAAAATTTTGGATAAAATTAATGATTATTTAATCATTGGAGTTATTAATATTAAGATATTATTTGAGAAGTCTTATACATAATGCACTATAAAAATATCCAAAACTTAGACCATATTTTTATTTTATGGACAAATAGTGGACTTCATTTGGTTAGAAAATGAATTGGACATAGACTAAAAAATACTATATATAATGGACTTAGCTTGGACGTGAACTTGAACTCCTCTTTATTGGACGGAGATGGACATGGATTGGACCCGTCCATTAGCAGCTGGTCCAAACTACAACCTCAAGATTCAACCAAACCACCACTGCATAGTAGGTTTCGGTTGCACAACGCCTACAAAGGCACCAAATTCAACGGCTCAAAACCAAATGACGGCGGCGGAGCACGGGGTGACGGCGGAGGCCACACTTGCGACCGCATTGGACTTGCCGACCAATCCGGTCACTACGCCAACAGAAAAGGAAACAAAAGATAAAACCGGATCTAAAATTTCTATAAATTTTATAATTATAAATTTATAAACCTTTTGTAATTTTATAATTATAAATTTTATTTGTTTAATACAATTGTTAGCTTCGCTCTCGCCATCTAGCTTTTCTTTTTCTTTTTTATGAGCAGCTCATAAGTTTTAACATTAATAAAAAAGAGTTCGAATTACAAATTAGTTGTCTCAAACTCTTCTGGATCTCCAATTCCTTAAGTCTGCTCCAAAATCGAGTGGGTAAAGGGAACGGAAGGGACGTGAAGAAAAAAGAAGTACACTTCAAATTTACGAATAATCATGTTTATACTTTCCTTTTCATATTTTTATAATAGAAGGGTTTATCTTCATTTCTCTTCATCCTTCTTGATTTTCCTTTTTAATTTAGAGTTTTACACTATGTTTGGTTGGACGGTAGAGAGGAGGAGAGAACGGGACACGAAGGGAAATTAGATCGTTTTTGCGAGGGTAAAGGATTCCTCCGAAATTTTCATTTATGCACAAAGTATTTCTCCTCCGAATCAACAAAAAATGGAGGGCAAGAAAAATCCACGGGATGCACGGCGACGCGATTGACAACACTACCCTTTGCTCCCCGCGCGTGATCTTCCTTTCTAAAACCGCTTCTTATTTTTTTTCCCTTTCTGCTGCACGATCTCTCTTTCATTAAGCACGGCAACCCTCAAGCAATTCTCAAGCTCTTTCTTTCCGCACCTCCTTTTTGCATGTGACCACTATTAATTTTTTCCCCTATCAATTCTTCTCTATTAGCCTTTCATATTTCTTCTAGCCGCTTATGAGTTCACAATTTGAGATTTCTCTACCAATAAAAATTTGTGATAAGGAAATTCAAATTAGCATCAAAATCAAATCTGGTATACTTTATACTAATTTAGGATATGCTAGAATGGAAAAACTTGATTCTGCTTCGTTCTTTCGGCAGCGATCACCCAAAGCAAGTATACTTTATACTTTGATTATTTTTTTGTGCCTTTTGTGTGTGTTGTCTAATTATTTTCTCAGATTGAGTAAAAGCATTGTTTTGGATACAAAAATCGGGGCTGATAAGGATCATCCCCGATTTCTATCATCCTCATCATCCTCAAATACGTAATTTTCATTTTCAGAAATGTCTCTCCCAGCGTTCATCCCCTCTCATCCAGCGCTCATCCCTTCTATCTCTCTCTGTTTCGCTCACTTTCCCTCCTCCTCCGCCTCCCTCCCTCTCTGATTCACTTAATATATATAAAGGTTCTACTTAATATATACTAGGTGGAGAAGCACGGCTTCGCCGCGCCTTAGCAGATTTTTTGTATTTTAATTTAAGAACCACTAAGCAATTATCTGACTGGATCCATAGAACTGGTATTCTTACTTGCATAATTTCACCAATTAAGAAACAAACTATATTGGAACATATAGAAATGATTGTTCTTCAGTTTGATTCTTATCGAATCCCTATGTGCTTAGGGTCATTATAGGCCTAAGGGGAGGAGGAGCGAGTAAAAAAGATGGTACATTCAGTGATATTTTTTGTGGGCATTCCTATCATCTGTTTATTAAGCTGTTCTATTTTTATTGTAATTCTTTTTACAAATGCTAGATTGCAAATTTTACATTTCAACACTATTTAGGTGAGGCATGTTATTTTCCAACTATCGTTATGTGAGAATTTAAGAATACAATATCAGCAAAGCTGTAGCTCTGTATCGAAAGTAATGATAGATTAAGAAGTTGATATAAAATGTTTATATATTACAACAAATATTTTTCATAGACAAATAGTTGATAAAAAAATGTATATAAATCGCGCAACGCGCTAACGTCCACTAGTAAAATTATAATTTATAGAATAATCTAATTTTATTCCAACGAGTTATCCATTGACAACTGATTGATTTTTTTTATTGAATAGAAGACAAGCGAGTACTGGATGCAGAAGATGCTTCCATGCTTTTTCTGAAGTTGGGAAGAGTTGGCCAGGAAAGTTCTGCAAAATTTCCCAGGAATTTATGCTTTGTCGTAACATGTATATATGTATTTGATAAATTCCCTATGAATTATGATACAACCGAACCGAATTAAAATTCCATATAAGTATATAACAACGGATAAAGCAAATAAAAATAAAATTATTGTGGAATAAAATAATTGTAAAATATTGGAAACAGCTAATTATATCCATCGCCGTTATTCCTTGCCACAAAAAAAAAAAAAAGGAATGGAAAAGAGGACCAAAGCACAAGCGCCTACGTATGCAAGGATTTCCATGGTTGCGTGTCACTGGTTCCTCTCTGAAGTGTTTTCTCTACAATTACTCTAAGTAAAATTTTATTACTAGTTTTGCTATTTTTTTTAACCAGGGATATGATATCCATTGTCAACTGTTTGGTTCAAAACAAATTAAATTTATAAAAAAAAAATGTTTGGTTTGTACCAAAATAAACCAATGAAACCTAGTAAAATCTAAATGAAAAACATGGACCGGACCAAATCAACAAAATTAACTTTAATTCGGTTTATTGGTTAAATCAAATTAGTGTGAAATATTTAATTTTTAATCATGAATCATTCTATATATTATCTTGATAATTATGTATAATGTGTGATATTTCGATTAACATAATATTCATTAATTTTTCAGTTTTAAAAGAATTATTTCTAAAAAATATTTAGCCTTTCTTTCTTTTTCGATAAAAAGATAAATTTATAGAATTCAGATATAAATTATGAAAAACAAATTAGTCAGCATATAGTTTGAGTTTTAGGAATATATGATGTTGACATTTTATAGAAGTATATAAATATCCTATACGTTTTATCAATTAAAAAATTAATAATCAAATTCTGTTGTGGGAAAAGGAGTGAATTATATTGCACTATATCAAAATATTGAAATATATATGTAGGTACCTTGCTAATAATTCTTCTTTGTTGCAAAACATAATAATTTTGGATGTTATAGCAAGACGCTGCTAGATACTTGCCTCTTTCATTTATAAACTCTTTAGGGCTGTTTGGATCATATGGTAATAGGAGGAATTTCCTATTCTTAGACATAGATTTATTATAAACAATCCAAACTCTTCATAAAATTACACACTTCCCAATACTTTCCGCCTAAAAATAGACTATTCCTCTTATTCCTAAGCGATCTAAACGGCCCTTTGAAAATTATTTTATTATAAGATCTATAAGTAAATAAAAAAATGTTAAATTTGTTAAGATTTAGATATTTAATAAGAAAAAAATATATCCACTTTTAATTTTATTATAATGAAACTGCTCGCTAATCCTTCCCTCAGCAATTAATCCCACGAAACATTTTTCTATGTCGTACCATTGTAGAGGAAGGCCATCCTTCCAATATCTTTAGTGAGTCCAGATCCTTTGTATCTTATCTCTGTATCAAAATCAGAGAGAGAATCGCTGACCGATTGGTTTCCCATGACCTTTTGCTCCTTCAGGACCTTTTTATTGGTATTACTCTTACGTGTCAAAACTTTGTATATACTTTTGTGTTTCGGTGTGTGCAACTGAAACAGAGAATCCGAATCCTAATACGCGGAAGTAGGTTTGAAAGTTCCTGGTCAATTCTCACTTCCTTCCTCTTTGACCTTCCTTTTTCATCCCAATTTCCCTCCATTCTAATCTCCCTTCCATGATTCCATCACATCAACTCAGTAATTATCGGTTTAGTGGAGATTGGTGAATTAGGTCTAAGTTACATTTCTATACACAGTTAAACAGTCAACAGTTCTGTGTTTCTCTTCTATTCCACTTCTAGTATGACCAAAGACCGGTCACCCATCTAGGGAACTACTAGAAAATTCAATGAAACTTGCAAAGAGTTTGCATTTTCAGATATACCCACAGGCGAAAATTTATCACAGAAGCCTGGGGCTTGCATTGTACTGTTGTACCTAGGTTTGCTTTCATACAACTTAAGTTCTCCGAAGTTTCAATTTTGCGCTTATATATTTAACTTAATTTGATAAAAGTTAATTAAGCTACATGGTACTCTATTACAATTAAGAAATTTATATTGCCAAAAAAGTTGAAAATATTTATGTAATATAAATAATTTTTTTATCAAGATTTGGTGAATATTTTTTTTCTTGCATTTATATATAGTGGTTAAAGTCGAGTTTCTCTTGTTTATAATTTGTAATAACTAATTAGTGGTTTGTTGAAGTATAGTTATTGTCTTATATAGATACAATAATTATGTTTGTTTTAATTTCTCTCTAAAGTTTAGCAAGTACAGTCAACATAGATTTCATTTGATTCGAAATTCTTTGATCAAAATAAAATGGATTTGATTTCATTTGATCGAAATTTTCATATTATTAGATATAATAAAATTATGAAAAAAACAATTCTAATCAAATGAATTCTCTGGTAAAAAAAAATTGAGTAGAGCCTAACTTGTTTGGCTCAAAAAGGAAGTAAAATACATATTTGGACGTAAGTATGATTTAGAAGTTTCCAATGTTACATATGAAAAAAATTCGGAATTCAAAATTCTGTTTTCTTTTGGTCAACAGAGTGAACACCTTGAAATATATGTTAACCGTGCATTACCATCATGTTATCTTAACACAACTTCCTCTGTCTCTCTCTCTTTCAGCCAATTCGACCTTTGCATCTTGCGTTAGTTCCCACATAATTGCACCTTGTGTCTCTCTTTCTAAGTATCCACCATTGTCAGATAAGCAAAATTTACATTATATCTCCTGTTTAGTCTCACGCTTCTCAATTCAAACAGGTTCCTTGAAACTACTCTAGTTCTCTCTTTTATAGCTGCTGTTTTCATATATATTCAGGCTTTCTCAATACATCATGCGAAGGATTGATTCCCTGAATACAGATATAAGATCTTTCTATTTGGTTTTTATTCCACCAGATTTCTGAGCTTCAGCATCTCCTACAAAGTAAATCTGTTGTCTCTGAATTTGGACATGAGCTCTGTTTACTCAGCTTTGTTTCTACATCTTGTAAATGCTGAGGTTCAGTCTCTCTAATAAGTTTCATAGAAAAGTAGGAGTCGCCAACTCATTACTTTTTTCCCTCAATTTCAAAAGTTTGTTATGTGAAACAGAGCACTCTGTTTTTTAAGTTATAAATGTCAGCTATTTTTTCCTCGCCAAACATTACTACTGCATCATTTCCTCATCTTAACTACTTGAAGAATTCCTAGAACATTTCTTATCACTGAAATTTTCTCAAAATTCACTCTGAAAAACTGCTTTTATCAAGGCCCACCAACACCGCAACACATTCTCTAGACGGATAGATTTCTGAAATGGAGAATGAGAACAAAACCATGGAAATGAATAGGCTCCTAACTATCTTATCAGAAGGGATAGATGAAATGAGGCGACTATCGTCACATTTGAATGAGCAGCTGCTAGCTGATGCGATGAATGTGCAGAGCAGATTCAGCCAGGCTATTGCTATTGTTAGTTCCATGGAGGCTACTGGCATGCACCAGATGCCAAGTCAAGGCCACACGGCGGCGTCTGGTTCTCTGGGAGGATCTTTTAGTGGCAGTCCGATTGAGGGATCAGAGCGCATAGTTAAGAAGAGGTATGGTTTTCACAAAAAAAATTTAAACTAGTTACTAATTACCTTTGCACTTAATTATGTCAAATTGGTGATTGTAACTCTGTAAGAAAAGTTTTTGTCAACTTATATTGAAGATGGGCATTTTTTCTTCGCAAATTGAAACCTATGTTTTATGCTTGAAGCAAACCAGATAAATAATTGTCTTGATTGCAACAGCTTTCTGAATATACAGTATATGGAATATGGGTATCTCTTTCATGATTAAGGAAATTGTTAAGGTTGACGGAATTAGTTAGGCGTCGGTTTCAACCCTTTTTCTAAAGGATAACAAAGTTGAGTCATGGTTAGTGGAAAATAATAATAAAACCAATTAAATTGAGTGATTTTAATTGACCTGTGTTCAGAGAGCTAAAAGTTCATAGATATTTGCTAGAACAAATAGTTAGAAGTTTTGAACATCAAGAACCAGCTGTTGGTCTAATGGCAAAGAGCAATGCACCTTGAGTATAGGTCGCAGGTTCGAAACCCGATTAGAGATCTTTCATAAATATTTTTAATTTAAAAATAAGTTGGATGGCTTAGAATTCCAATTTATCTGATTCATATAGACATCAATCTTTCATAGACATCAATACATAGAGTTTGTTAGAAATTTTTAATGGCTAATATCTGATTCCAGTGTATAATATTTTTATCATATTTTTAACTTCAGAAAGGGCATTGTAAAGAGAACAATCAATGTGCAAGGAACAGTTCCAGACGATGGACAACCGGATACAACCTTAGTGCCTCATGATGGATTTAGCTGGAGGAAGTATGGACAAAAAAATATCCTCAATGCAAAATATCTTAGGTATTACATTTTTTGAACATTTATTCCCCTTCTATCAAAATAAAAAATGGAGTAAAAGGGAAAGTTATTACTTACCTCTTTTTCTCACCAATAGTAAAAATGAATGGTTTGTTTGCAAAAATATAAAGGAGTTTATCCAACAGATAAACTTACACCCTCCAATTTTTGTGCCACACATATCAGTGGAGAGGAGTCGGAACTCGGAATAAACCAACTATAATTTAGATGCTTCTCATTATCAGAATCTTGTGATTAGTTACATAAAATATTACAATCATAACCGAAAGAAAAAGAGTAATATTCTCACAATTCTGGACACTTGGATAACAATCAAACTAAGTTTATTATATATAAACTTAATTATTTGAAAAAGAGAGGAAGCTGGACGGATCATCTGGCGGGAATTTTCAATTCGATGATCTTTTAATGGGCAAATCACGAATATCAAAGATTTCTAAAAAGCCCCTTTGGGGGATTTTTTTAAAAAGAATCTTCTATTTATTATTAACAAATAATTCTTTCTGACTTTGACTGTTCTTTTCATTGTTTTTGACATTTTGACCAAGAGATACTCCATTTTAACCTGAAAAATAAAGTAGGCCAATTATCTCTAGGGTCATTAATAACCTAAAGAAAATAAATAGAGAGAAATTAGAAAACATACGAACTCGGCTTAGTTTTTCAGCGGTGGTTGAGGCGGTTGTGGCATTCGAAGATATGATCCGCGAATCGTTGCATCAATGCACCTTGCTGCATCCTCTAACTCCTCGCTTCTTCAATTTCAACGTCTAATTTCGCTTCGAGGCGCTCATAGTCGGCGGATAGGTTTCACTGTGCAATGTGGATGTCGTGAAGCATGTCCGCAATGCTAGGGACTTTAGATGTGGCCGTCCCTTCGAGAAAACCCTCTCCTCCCCATTGAGTCTGGGTTCATGCCCCAAATGTGCGGGCCGCTGGCCTGAGCATCTGCTGCCTCAGCTTGTTTGGTCGCTGGCTTTGTCTGCTGGCCGCTGGCTTGAGGAAGAGGGCTTGCAGCTGGTGCTGGTAGCACGAGATTGCTGTTCCGGATTAGGAGATAGTCCAAGTAGTGTTTACCAAAAACCCGCCGGGTCGGACCCGCCTTGTCCCAAACCCATCCCATGGACCGGACCGCCCTGGACCGTCCATGAACCGCGATGGACCGAAGGGTTAGACTGGGGCGGGTCTACGTCGGGTTTGGGCCGTCCTTTCTAAAATAACTCGCGTTAACCCGTCCCGTCTTAACCCGTAGACCGGACCGCCCCGCCCCGTCAACCCGTCTTAAACCCATCCAAACCCAAAAAAAAAGGACGACAATTTTATATAATTATATTTAAATCTTTTCATTTAATAAAAAAAATTACAAATCAAATATAAGAAAACAAAAAAATTAAAAACAGAGAAGATAAGTAAAAAATAAAGAAAAACGCAAAAGTAAAAAATAAAAATAATTAACGAAAAACAGAAAAAAATATTGAAAAAAAAACGTATTGAAAAAATAACATATATGTCGTGTGTGTATATATATTTATTTATTTATATACCATAATGAAAAAATAACTAACGAAAAATCCAAAAAAAAAATAACAATAAAATAAATGAAAAACTGGCGGACCGGACCGTCATAATCCGTGCGGGTTTACATGGGGCGGGTTTAAGAAGGGTTAGGATCAAGATTTCTAGGATGGACCGTCCTAACCCGCCCCTTCTTAACCCGTGGACCGTCCTAAACCCGCCCCTTCCTAACCCGTGGACCGCCGCGGGTTGGACCGTCCCGCCCCGCCCCGCCCCGCCCCGTTTGGTAAACCTTAGTCCCCAGTGCGCATCTGGCCTATCCTGAACGCGATGGGGATGTCCAATCGGTAGTCCCCCACCACGTAGCGTGTCTCGCGCAGTGTTTTTTTTCACGTGGCCCATCGATGCTAGGAGATCCATATTGAAACGCTCGGGCCCGGCACTTTGCTTCATGCGGAATCTCGCCACACCCACATGCTTGGCCAGATGCGTGACAAGGCCGTCGATCATGATCTGGCCCTGCCCGGTTAGACGGTTTCGTGCAATTGTATAGTGCCAATGTTTGAGTATGTGCCGCGCTAAGTTTTGATGTTGAGAATTGCTGCGACGTAGCATTTGGTACAGCACCGAAATCTCCCCCACGTTGGCCTTGGCACCCGATTCTCCGCGGGCAAAAACAGTGAGAGAGAGGGCCCGTTGGATGAAGCGGATTACGGACATTTGAATGTCCACGCTTTTTTTCTCCTTTAGTGCCTGTAATCCCGTGATCTTCTCCCAAAATCCGTCATCAATGTCTTTCACATCTAACCCGTCCCGCCTCAATCCAAAAATGTCGTAATTTCGCTCTCAAGACGTGAACATGAGGCCCTATAATCGCCTTCTTCCTTGAGCCACTCGAGGCGGAGTGTGCAAAGGAACTCCATGGTAAGGCGGGTGTAAGTGAGCTCTACTATCTCCCAAAACGCCCTCGTGATCCTGGCATTTTCAGTTAAGGCGTAGAAGTCTTCTTCAATGCCGAGATCCTTCAAAACTTTCGGATCCAGAAATCGAATGTTTTCAAAATTCTTGCTCTTGAGTTGGTTGTAACGGGCCTTGCACTCGTCATCTAGGAAACGGGGTGGATTATTTTCCCAACTCCTCTTTCGTTATCCTTGATTTCCTTGATGCCCGAGTGGTAGTCTCCACCATATCCGGGTCCACCTCCATTCTCTCCTTTTCTTCCTCTCTCCTTCTCTTTTCTCTTCTAAATTCCCCTCAAAATCACTCCCCGACTCACTTCCACTCTCTCTCTCTTCTTCCTCAGTTTCTTCTCCTTCCTCCTCTTCCTCCAGTGGTGCCTTACCTCTATCTTCTGCCACCTGGGGGTCAACTTCCATCTCCTCCTCTTCATTGACATTTTCTTCCCCCAAAACTTTCCGTTCTGCCTCTTCAAGGTTTAGAGGCGACTCTTCCCTCCAAGGTTTGGAAGAGCCACTCCCAGACCATCCTAACGTCATCTTAATGGCTCTAGTTTCTCTCTTGAAAACTTTTGGGACCATTTGTAGAGGTTTTGGTTGAAAATAGGTGTTTGTGTTGAGGTTCTGTCTCAATTCCATCAAGTATTAGCGGACCGCAGATGTGTTAGAGATATGTCCTAGAAGCCAATCATATTTGGCTACTTCTATGGTTTTATGTTATGGATGATTTTATATCATTTGTTCCTTGATTTATGTGTTGACAGTTCATTCAGGTTGAGGATCTGAATTATAGATCACTGTGATTCATTTAGTAGTAAATGACAACAATAAATCTAAAGCGTCCATAATCTTGATAATTAACAAGGAACATTAATTATCAATAAGATTAGTATGCAAGTTAAGTGTTGATTAAGTTCTATAAATCACAGGTTAAGAGTAACCAACTTAATTGCATATGTTTATGTTAATTGAACATAGTACAGGACATGACCCAACGAAATAAATATATGGATTGTGTTTTGGTGTCATTATTTATTTCGTTATGATTTTGATTCTAAGTTTGAGATATTTATCTTTTCCACATGAGGATAGGTTCAATAAATATCGTCTACCGCTGATTCCCGATAAGGGCTGCTATACGGACGTTATTTATGTTCTCTTGAATTGTGCGGGGAAAAGTTAAATAGTCAAGAAAACCGTATGTCCCTCATTAATTCACTTAGTGAGTGACGATATCTGTTTGGGCCCCTTGATGGAGATAGATTGTTTGCTAGCAACTGATACAATTATCTCTAGATCAAGAAACGTATAATCTGCAAGAATGACACATTCCTATCTTGGATTATACGATGATATCGTGAGGCATAGGAATCAAAATGGAGATATATTTTATTCTCTTATGCAGGATTGAAATATTGTAGCTGTACACTATTTATGCGAATTGGGAATCATAACGTGTTGCTAGATACCGCTTATGATTATTGGAATTAAATAGCGATTTAACTCCATGTCCAACGTAGCATAAATCCTCAAAGGGTCACACAGAATTGGTGTTTTAACCATGCTTGCATTATTTATTTATTTGCAATAATTGGTATTGCAAAATATGATGAGTTGATTAATTAATTAAATAGCGTTGTAGACCGTTATAATTAATTAAATCAAAGGGATCATATAGAAATAAATTAATGCATTATCTAATCCCTAAATAATTATTATTAAGTTAATAATTATTTATTTCAACACATATGCATTTAATAGGGCTTTAATTAAATAGTTAATTAAAGGCCCAATAGGGAGTCAAATTGGGAGCAACAAGAAGGGCCATTTAATAGTTGATTAAGTGGACCGAAGAGGCAAAGCACATAGCCCATAAAGGGCCCATAATGTGGCCGGCCATGATAGGTGGTAGGTGGGTGGCAAAGTTGTAATTTGATGGTGTGAGGTAGGTAGGGTTTATGCTCTATATAAAGGGGTATATGGTAGCAAATCCCCCTCTCTCTCTCTCTCCCACAAACCCTAGCCGCCCCCCCCTCTTTGTGGCCGGCGCCTCCCTCCTCTCCCTCTCCATTAGCTCATGTGTTGAGCCCCCTCTCTTCCTCAAATCAATTAGTTCATTTGCTAGAAGATTGGGAAAGCTAGGGATTAGGCATTTCCTCCAAGTTACTAGCATAACTTGTAGAGGATTTGGTTAATACCAAGTGGACTCGAGGTGATTCGACAAGGAGGCGGGAGCTAGACGCGAGCACAACCACCTACAACCTAGCCGGTTCGAGCCTCTTGATTACTACATCAAGAGAGGTATACCTTGAACCTTTCTCTCTTGTGTGAATGGCTTAGTGCAAGATCCGTGTTTGTGCATGATTGTTTATGGGTAATTAGGAGTATTTAATCATAAAATGAAAATTATGCACTAAACTAACAAGATGGTCCTAGTGGGTCGCTGATATGGGGTTTTGCAGAGATTTTGGCTGTCAGGCTCTGGTTTAAGCGAGCCGCTGGTTAGGATAGCGGGTCGCTTGAACTGGCTGGGGGATGATTACAGATCACTAGAACTAGGATTTTGTTGTCCTTCGGGCTGATACCGGTTTTTGGTTTGGTTTTGTGGTCTTGGTACCAATGGAAATTGAGATTGAGAGTTGGAGAGGGAGTTGTTACCTTGGCCTACTCCAGATGGAGAATAGGCCGAGTTTACAGTCGAATTAAGCACTAGGAGACGGCGAGAAGGTGGTGAACGAGGCGAAGTGGCCGAGGGAGAGGTCGACGGCGGCTCCGGCGAAGTGGTGGTGCTCGAGAAGGCTAAGACTGGAGGAAGTCGCAGTGATCGTCCTTGGGTCGCAAGAGATAAAGAGAAAGAGATGAATGTGTTGAGTCTGTTTGTAAGAGGTGAATGGTGAAAAGTCCAAAACGCCCTTGATAACCATCGCCTTTTTGAATTTCAGTTATTTTCAATGGTCCGCAGGTGGTTCCAGCGGGTCGCTCCTCCCTCCCCTAAGCTTTGCTTGGACAGCGGGTCGCATGGTTTCCGGCGGGCTGCTGTGATGGTCTGCGGGTCGCTAAAAATGTCGCCATAAGAGAATTAAACTTGAAAATTAAGCCAAGTCTAATTAATTTACACTACTATAATTTTTTGTATTTTCAGTTTTTCTAATTTTTTTTGTATTTTTCATTTTTCTAATTTTTTTTGTGTGTTTTATGGGTTTTTTGACCGAAATTAAATTGCAAAGGTTAAAATTCCTAATTTTTTCCATACTCTTGGGTTGTCTTCCAAGAAGCGCTCGTTCAAGATCTTGAGCTCGACCCCTCATGTCTACGTCTCGCTAGGTGTCGGGCAATGAAGCGCATGACTCCCGCATCATCTTCCCTCGACACATTCTCTATGTAAAGTTTGAGACGTTGGACATTTACTTTGAAGCTACCATGAGTCTCACTCCAAATTTTAACCGCTCCAAATGGAAAGACCTTCTTGACCTTGAACGGTCCTGACCATCTTGACCTCAACTTGCCCGAAAATAGCCTTAGCCTTGAGTTGAATAAGAGAACCAAGTCCCCTTCTTTGAATTCACGCCTTAAGATGCGCTTTTCATGCCATTTCTTGGTTCGCTCCTTATACATCCTTGCATTCTCATAAGCATTCAATCGGATCTCATCCAATTCATCCAACTCCAACACCCTTTTCTCACTCGCTTCCTTGTAATCATAGTTAATAGCTCGAGTAGCCCAATATGCCTTGTATTCTAATTCAACGGGTATGTGACATGCCTTACCATATATCAATTTAAAAGGGCTCATGCCAATAGAGGTCTTGTAAGCGGTTCGATACACCCATAATGCATCATCTAACTTAAGGGCCCAATCCTTTCTTGACCTTCCAACCGTCTTTTGCAAAATGCTCTTGATCTCTCGGTTGGAAATCTCCACTTGCCCACTAGTTTGAGGATGGTATGGAGTAGCCACCCTATGGTTGACACCGTGCTTCTTCAATAAGCTCTCAAACTGGCGATTGGTAAAGTGTTTCCCTCCATCGCTTATCACAACTTTAGGAACTCCAAACCTTAGAAACCACGGGGGTCGTCCAGTTCTAGCGGGCAGGTCAGACTGGCGGGCCGCTGAAACTGGGTCGACTGCCATCAATTGTTCATCTGAGAAGCTTTCGTTGATCGGTTTCGATTGTGGCTCGTCCCATCTGAGTCTGGGAAGGTGGTCTGCAACTGAATTCTCTGTCCCCTTCTTGTCACAGATATCCAAATAGAACTCTTATAAAAGAAGGACCCATCGAATGAAGCATGGCTTGACATCCTTCTTGCTCATGAGGTACTTGAGAGCCGAATGGTCCGTGTACACAATCACCTTGGATCCGACCAGGTAGGGCCAGAACTTGTCCAAAGCAAATACAACTGCAAGTAACTCCTTCTCGGGCCGCTGGTTGTTGTGTTGTCTGCTCTGGATCACTACTCGACCTTCCTCCTCGTCTCTGGTATACGAGAAGAGGTGGTTGATTCGATGTGGTCGCAACAGACTTCCCTCTGCCTTCTATAACCTTCTTAGCGGCTCGCTGAGGCTGTCGGCGGGTCGCTGAAATGAGTTGCGGGTCAGGCTGAGGGACTCCTCTTTCACATAGTCTCGGTTTCCTCGCACTAGAGCTGCTTCCACTGGCGGTTTTCTTCTTTCCTCTTGCACCTGCCAGTGTTCACACTTGAAACTTGAAGAAAACAAAAGATAGTGAAGAAGGATAAAAGAAATCTAGCAAATTAAAATAAAATTTAAACTGAATTATCGCTGTCGTCCCCGGCAACGGCGCCAAAAAGCTTGATGGGAGTTTTACTAGCTTTAGAATTATACCCTATACTACCTAAATTCAGTCGCAAGCGTATGACAATCGTCTGAGTATTTCGGGGTCGAACCACAGGGACGGAGATGAAATAACTAAGTTTTAACTCGATTTAATTTATTAGACTAAAAGATTTTGCAAGAAAAGTTAGTTTGACACAGAGATAACAGTTAAGTAAAATTGCAATAAAGTAAATTCTAAATTAACAGGTTGCAGATTAAGAGAGATTTAAGCAACTAATTAAAGATTAGGGGCTTAAGGTACGATAAATCTTCAGTTTATTCCAGTTTCAGTGGCCCGCTGACTTTCTAGAGGCCCGCTGATTGAACTCAGGTCGCTTGACAACTCGGCTAGTCGCTGGCTACTTGGCGGGCATAGACCACCTCGCTGGTTCAATCAGCGGCCCGCTAGTGTCAAGGCTGAAATAACTTTTTAGTTAATTTTAGAAGTTGCTTTGTGTATGTATTTCAGTTTAGGTTGAGGTGTTACAGATCAAACTCTCATTTTAGGTCTGCTTATCAATTCAACTAACTCTAAAACCATCAAGTAAGATCTAGATTTCAATTCTCGTTTCATGGTCTAGTTTCTACGGGTTTATACTTTTCTAACCTATGAACTCCTAGAGCTTTCACTTTCGAAAAAGACTTTAACTTTCGTTAAATAGACTTGGTTCAATCTTTTGATTAGAAACCTTCAAGTTGGCATGATTGATATCAAATTGTTGTCCCTAATTTAAAGGCCTAGAGGGGGGTGAATAGGCACAAAAATAAAGTTCTAAACCGGTATGGTCAATATTTGGTTCAATTCAAACTTGTTCTAACAAAAGCAAACAAAGCACAAGCAATTCACAATTCAAGAAAGGTAAAGAGAGAAGAGAAGAAGTGACACGCGATGTATTACGGAGTTCCGACCCGCTAGGAAGTGCTAGCCTTAGTCGTACGTCTCCGGGAGTTTCGCAACCTCGAAATGGGCGCGCTCCGTTCAATTCCACACGAACGGGACTACAAATTCGAACCAAATCACCTTGTTACAATCACTCTCAAGGTGGATTGGCCTAACTCAATTAAACAAGCTCAAACACTCAAAGGATTGAGGCTCTAACCAAATCACTCAACAAATCTAGCAATTAACACTAGTGGATTGGTTTTGCACACTCTAATCTCAATGATTTTGCTAAAATAATGCTCAAACACAAGAGAGAGTAATGTCTAACTGGTTGGAGCTCAAAAGGGAGGAGTTTCAAAGGTTTCAAAAGTGTCTAAACAGTTCCAAGAGGCCCCATATATATAGAGGGCGCCAACAGCTCCAAAAACCAGTCAAAACAGACTCTGCCGTTATACAACGCTATATGGCGTTGTACAACGCAGAAATAGCCGTTGAAAAATCAAACGGTCATAGACAATAACGTTGTGAGTTGTCAGAGCGTTGTGTAACGCTGTATAGCGTTGCACAACGCTTCTGCAAAAATCCAAAGCAGAAGCTCGACAGTTCCGTTGGAACTTGTCAGAGCGTTGTGTAACGCTTGGTAGCGTTGCACAACGAAGTCAAGAAAACAATCAAGGCAGAACTGACAAACTCAAACAATATTGTCAGAACGTCATACGACGCTGACTGGCGTCACACAACGTCGCCGTTGCACAACGCTATTCAGCGTTGCACTACGCGTCCAGAGCGATTGAGCGATGTCTGAGCGAAGTTTAGAGCGTTACACAACGCTACGATGCATGGAACATAGCAGCATGCATGCAGCATCGATGCAGATCGATGTCTGAGCAATGCAGAGTCGCCTGCTTCAGACTGCGTTGTACAACGCTGAATAGCGTTACACAACATAGGAGTGGAAATGTTGTGTAACGTTACTTAGCGTTGCACAACGTTCTGACAAGGGGAAATAATGGATTTAACTGGTTTAAAAGCAAATGAACTAACGTTGCACAACGCTACTGAGCGTTGTGTAACGCTGTTCCAACCTTGTCAGAGATTTTGCAATTTAAGATCGAATTAACGCTGCGTTGTGTAACGGCAACTGGCGTTGTATGACGCTGGACAGAAAAACTGAGCATTTTACCAGCAAATTGATTGAGATTAGTTTAGAGTTTAATTAAACCTAAACTACTGATTCTAACTAGACCAAAGCAATCTCTTGAAGCTCCAAACTAAGTGCCACACTTGCTTTAATCCATTCTTCAATAAATCTAGCTATAAAGCACTACAAAGAGATGTTAGTTTAAGAGTTTCGGTGTTGTTTTGCAAATCGGCAAATCGAGAGAAAATGTTTAACCAACACAAATAACTTAGGGTAATTTGGATTTTGGACTTAACCATCTAACAATTAAGCAAGGCCTATACTTGACGGATACAAGCAAACTAACCTAAGCAATTCAAGTTCAATCAGATTAGGCAAATAAATCAAGATATAAAACACAACATGCAACAAAGAAATCAACTAAAATAGTTTCATTAATCCATAAAATAAATGTTCACTACCATGGCCCCTAAAAAGGTATCTACTCGCGATTAGACATCATACAAAACATCCAAGTATCTAAAAGAAAAAAAAACATAAGAAAGAAACTAAGTTACAACAGAAAAGCAACTTGATCTCTATCTTTCTGTCTTCTGCTACTCGACAGCGGCCCACAAGAAAGACTGGTGACCCGCTAGACACCTGCAGCTCTGTTCTTCTTTTGCTGAGAAAATTCCTCTAATTTGCTAACCTCTTTGGGATTGATGCTTCTCCCTTTTATAGTCATCATTATCGGTTCTCTGAAGGTGGAGGTCGTGCAAATAGAGGCTCCAAATCTGGCGCAATGACGGTTAGAAACAGTTGAAAGTCTGACTGTGCTATTTTAGTCTATCGGTTCCTATCTTTCAGCGGTCTGCTGCCAATCCTAGTGGCCCGCTGAAGTCTTCTGCATCGCCAGCCACCATCTGCGATCCACTGAGCTCCCTGTGGGTCGTAGGTCAATTTAAATCATGTACAAAAGAAGTAACCATGGCAGTACCTAACTTCTACCCTAAATTAACAATTACAAGTCAGAAATAACACATAAAATCATGAAATTAAGGCCTACAAATAATTGAAATACTAGGTATGAAAATTATTTATCATGAGTCATGGTTAGTGGAATATAATAATAAAACCAATAAAATTGAGTGATTTTATTTGACCTGTGTTCAGAGAGCTAAAAGTTCATAGATATTTGCTAGAACAAATAGTCGAAGTTTTGAACATCAATACATATAGTTTGTTAGAAATTTTTAATGGCTAATATCTGATTCCAGTGTATAAAATTTTACCATATTTTTTACTTCAGAAAGGGCACTGTAAAGAGAACAATCAATGTGCGAGGAACAGTTCCAGACGATGGACAACCGGATACAACCTTAGAGCCTGATGATGGATTTAGCTGGAGGAAGTATGGAGCAAAATATCTCCTCAATGCAAAATATCCTAGGTATTACATTTTTTGAACATTTATTCTCTTCTATCAAAAAAAAAAAAAATGGAGTAAAAGAGAAAGTTATTATTAGTTACCTCTTTTATCACCAATAGTAAAAATTAGGGTTGTACAAGAAATTAAAAAACTGTCCGACCCGTTTAATTCGTTTAACCCGACACGTATTTTAACGGGTTTAAGCATGATTCGGATTGGTTCGGGTTTTGAATTTACTAACCCGGTATAACTGGGTCGGATCATGTTTTTTGTTAAATAATCCGGATAAAAACCCGGCCCGTTTTAACTTTACTGATCTAGTCTTATATGTATCGCATAATGAATATTATTAATTCACATTTATTTTTTACATAATCCAATATCAAGGACGCCTCGTCTCCTCTACAGATGGAAAGTCAAAAGGCGTTTTTCCCTAAGTCATTAATTCTTGTGATTAATACAATAATTCAAATAACTAGGTCAGTCATGAAATCACATTTTTTTTTTGAGTAAAAGGCCCGTAGTCATGAATTTGCATTTACTATTTTGCTAAGTTAGTTGAACTCAAAAAAGTATTTTTCATAAGTCACTCATTCCAGCGCTTCTACTGTTATTTGAATTTAAAGCGAATAGTATGTACTAGTGATTTTTTATTTCAATCAATTGATTATTTTTATTTTTTAATTAAAATTATAACCCGTTAAACCCGCATAACCCGTAATAATCCGTACGTGAAAAATCATCTGGGTTGGATTGGGTTACGGGTGGGTCAAATAAAATATTTTTTCAACCCGATAAGATTGAATTGGTTAAAATTTTGATTAAAAAGCTGTGACTCGTCCGTTGTACAGCCCTAGTAAAAATGAATGGTTTGTTTGCAAAAATATAGAATGAGTTTATCCAACAGCCCTAATTTTTGTGCCATATACATCAGTGGAGAGGAGTCGGAATAAACCAACTATAATTTAGATGCTTCTCATTATCAGAATCTTGAGATTAGTTACGTAAAATATTGCAATCATAACCGAAAGAAAAAGAGTAATATTCTCACAATTCTGGACACTTGGATAAAAATCAAACTAAGTTTATTATATATAAACTTAATTATCTGAAAAAGAGAGCAAGCTGGACGGAACATCTGGTGGGAATTTTCAACTCGATTTAATGGGTAAATCACGAATATTAAAGATTTCTACAAAGCCCCTTTAGGGAGTGTTTTAAAAGAATCTTCTATTTATTATTAACAAATAATTCTTTCTGACTTTGACTGTTCTTTTCATTGTTTTTTGACATTTTGACCAAGAGATACTCCATTTTGACCTTAAAAGTAAAGTAGACCAATTGTTTAATCGTTGACCATTGACCGGATAGCTTCTTAGTGAACTAAGGTTGAAATTGAAAAACATTTGACAGTACAATGACCATCAATGAAGTACCCATTAAAAAACTTAAAAACTATTGTCTCATGTCAATATCTACAGGCATTTTTCATTTTGATTTTTCTATAGTCTTGCAATACTGGTTAAGTAGTGACATAATTTTGTAGGTCTTACTATCGTTGCACTTTCCAAAAGAACCAAAATTGTGAGGCTTTAAAGCATGTGCAGCGCTCCGACGAAGACCCGACAATCTTTGTTGTTACGTATCAAGGCGACCACATCTGCACTCAACATGTCGGGAAAACTCAGTCCACTGAACATCAACTACTAATTCCCATGCAAAATGAGTCAGATGAACATGTCATAATAAACTTCAACAACTCCAACATTCCAATTGGGACTCATGAATCGGCTCATGACGACCAAAGCAAAATTCTCTCTCTTTCTTCCACCATTTCTAGTACACAAGCTGGTCTGAGGTCAGAGAGATATAATGAGTTCTCTCCTTCCAGTACCAGTTTTGGTGGGGCATTTTCTTCAGGAGGGGCATTTTCGTCAGGATTTGTGTCTTCTGGTGCTTCTGACTCAAATTATTTCTCAGTTTTCCAAAGCCAATTTGGTGCTGACTTTGGAGGCGGCTCAAGTTTTCACGGGTCGGAATCTGAGCTCAACGATGTTATATCTCCCCCACCCGGAGCCCAGGTATCATATACGCCTCCAAAATAAACAGCTTTAAATACCAGAAGAAAAGCACCTAGACCTAACAAAATTAGGTGAATGTCCAAAATTTGGTCTCTAAAGGTATTTTAATATGGTGAATAACTTAAACAGTTCAGATTGAGCATTTGAATTTTGGATCTCGAAAAACGACTCCATCTATAGCATCTTTTTTCGAAAGTACATTTACGATATTTAGGAAAAAATATATTGGATGTTGGGGATCAAATAGCAACATGTCAGTTACTTTCAAAAAAGTACGAAGTAGGAACAACAACAGTTGTTACCAAGTTTATCCTTGTGTATTATAAGAGTAAGTTTTTGCTAATATTACATCCTTAATGTCTTAATATGTTTTGCACCTAGGTTGTTGAGAAGGATTCTTCCAAGCAATGTTCTGAAGTGGGTGGCTCTTTTGTATTTGGTCGGGAGGATGACAAAAACAAAATTTTTGAGCTTATACTTGGTGATAATAACAACAGTCGAGAGAGAAACTGTGTTTCTGTTGTTGCTGATAGGGGCACTGGCAGGACCACAATACTTAATATTATTTACAACGATGAGCGAGTGTTTGATGCGTTTGATTCCAGAAGGTTCATATGCATGCCTGAGGAGTTTGACGACACAGAGCTGATGAGGCTTGTCATTCAGTCACTAAGTTGTGTACCATGTAATGTTACTGAAATCGAAATTTTGAAGGAAATTTTAACTGAAGAACTGAGGGACAATAAAGTGTTACTTTTATTGGACAACTTTGAAAGTAAGACCCAGAAATGTTGGGACCTTCTTTCAGTGCTTCTCAATGTATGCACAATAGGAAGTACTGTTGTGGTCACCACGACACAAAAGACGGTTGCTGAGGTGAGGGGACCAATGCATTTCTATTACATGAATCATTTGTCTGATGAATGGAGTTGGTTCATATTCAAGCAATCCACCTTTTGCAGTCTAAATCCAAGTGCTAATTCTGATTTGTTAGATATTGGTAAGCATCTTGTTGCAAAGTGTAGAAACAATGTATTGTGCATAAAGGTGGTTAGTGGTCTCGTCAGACACTTAGTTACTCTAGACTGGTGGAAGGCTGTGTTGGATAGTTTGTCTTGGGAAATGGATGAAATGGAAGGAGATGTACCACCGGCTTTAAGAGTTTGTTATGAGTATTTGCCCCCATGTTTGAAGAAATGTTTCAAGTATTGTTCTCTGTTTCCAAAGGAACATGTTTTCTCGAAACAACATCTAGTTCAGTTGTGGCTGTCACAAGGTTTCATTGAGCCTGGTGAAAGTAAAGACTTAGAAAACATTGGGTTAGACTATTTTGATGAACTTGTATCTCGGTCATTTTTTCGAACCTTATCCATCCATAATACCAAGGAGGAGAAGTTTATGATGCCGGGACTTGTTCATGATTTGGTTCAGCAACTCTGTCAGAATGAGTACTTTCAGTTGGAGGGATACAAGCAGCAAGTACCTGGAAAAGCTTGTCATTTAGCACTTGTACCTCGTGAGTTCCAATCAGTATCTTTGAAACAATTAACAACAGGGGTTCACAATTTGCAAACATTTATTGTTTTGAATAGATCGGATTATATTTGTGAGGGTATTTCTCCCTCGATCTTGAATCTCGTTGAATTGGATGATCTATTTAAAAGATGCATGAACTTAACAACATTAAAGTTGGACAATACGGATATAGAAGAACTGCCACAATCAATCATGTTGCTGAGTAATTTGTGCTTCTTGGGTCTTAGTAATACCAACATTAAGAGAATTCCCATGGAAATATCAAATTTGGTCCATCTCCAGACATTAGAAGCCAAAGATTGTCATTATCTTGAAGAATTACCCAGAACCATAGAGGCATTGACCAACCTTCATTACTTAGATGTCAGAAAAGAAGCAGGATATGTTGTCATGCCTCGTGGGATTGCAAAATTAACTAATCTACGGAGATTGGCGACATTTAATGTGGGGATGGATCCATTGATGCACTGTGGAATTGAAGAATTAAAATACATGCAACACCTAAAAGGATGCCTTGAGATATCAGGGCTTGTCAATGTAAGGAATGGGATTTATGCCAAGAAGGCTGATATTAGAAGCAAAGATAGAATTGAGACTCTATCTCTTCATTGGAGTGATGCAAAGACAATTTTAGAAGGAGAAGATGGTGCCGAGATTGCAGAAGAAGTGCTTCTAAACCTGCATCCCAAGCATAATTTAAAAGAACTGGTTATTCAGGATTATCCAGGGAATGTATTTCCAATTTGGATGGAGAGTTCATATTTTCTAACATTGGTCTCCGTGATATTTGATCACTGTTATAATTGTGAAAGATTGCCTGATCTTGGTGGACTGCCATTGCTCAGATTTTTTAGCATCCAGAAGATGCACAATGTTCAAACAATGAATTTATCAAATTCTAAATTGATCCCAGAGAACAGTACCAGATACCCATCTTTGGAGCAATTGAATATTTGGGAGATGTATGAGTTGGTTAACTGGGTAGAAATAAACAATCGGGATTTTCCCTGCATACATTCCTTATCTATCAGCAAATGTTCTAATTTAAGGAACATACCGAAGTTCACTTATTTGGTTGAGCTTTCAATTTATTCATGTGCGCAGTTTCTCGAGTTTATGGACCTTCCATCACTCCAGTTGTTGCGAATTGATAGTCTCCATAAAACTAAGATTATTAGGCTACCAAAAAACCTACTACAGCTGAAGAAGCTGGAAATTAGTCACTGCCCGGACCTTTTATCAATTGAAGGGTTGCCAGAAGTAAAGTCTATTGAGATTAAAGTTGTTAGATGCCCCAAATTTAACTTGGAGAATAATTTAAATATGAAGAGAGAGGAAACTAGGTATATAAAGCTTTTATTCGACCCAATTGTTTCTAATTTAGAATTTTTGGCATTCTTTCAAGTTTCGAATAAATTTAAATGATCAATAGTTTGATAAAGATGCTCTATGCTTTCTATGTAGTGTCTTGGCATGAGGAAAGGACGTTGCTTTGACTGAAGGCTGGACTTGGTGGCTGTGGCTTCCTGTATCACGGGAGCAAGACCATCCAAACAAACCAAAGAATCGGTGATATATTAATTTAAAGTTCTTTGCCAATGCTTATCTATTAACCCGTAATTCTTTTCTGCAAATGTCAAATAGCCTTTGATGATCAAACATAACTATTATTGGGATTTGTGTAGAAGAATAATTAATGGACATTGTAAGATCAACCTTAATCAAATAAGTATGTACTATGTCATTTATATATTTGTTTGAGTATGCAGCCTTTGTTTTATACTACTGAACTAACTGGATAAAATCCTTGTGAAATGTCATGCACAAAGCTGTAGAAAGAAAATTAGGATGTAATACCTGATTGTTCCTCGATCAAAAAAATTATGATATTAATGCAAATGGGTGTTTCGCCTCAGAACAGTATGATTGTGATTAGGCTAAAGTGATTCACATTAAGATCTTTTATTTCAGGAAGGTTACAGGAGACAAGTTCACTAATCGTTGTATTTGCTACAAGACAGGTTTGCCAAACCCGGCTATTATGAGATCAATTTGATCAAGACCAATTTCCCTCCTGTCACTCAATTGGGGCTCTTTTACCTTGGGCGATTAGAGTCAAAGAAGTGGAAGTGTCATAAAACTGGACCAGGATCAATGGAATGAAGGGTGTGAGCATGTGCAATGTGCAGGGTCGTAAACTTTTTCTGAAACACTTAACAAACTTAAGTCCTTGTATTTAGACTTAATTGAAATAGAATTAATTATGAACTTTTTTTTTTAGACATACTAGATAGAGGCTATCTAGGAATTTAATTATGAACTTGATTGTTCGATGCAAACATTTATAATATTTCACGCATAATCGTAGATTATTAAATGCCATTGACGTTGAACTTATCACAAAGGCCTATTTGGTCTAATCTAATTAATGGCAATTAATGAATATCAAACATGAGTAATCAAATGGGAGCCTCAATTTTGTTTGACGCTTCCACTTCTTTAGCTATCTTCGCTACAGTTGCAGAGTGGCTCAGTGCTCAGTTGCTCACAGCTTTGCGACTCCGTCACTCCGATCCTCATGCGTGCCCAAAGCAACCCCCCCACACGTGACCTCATGACCTCAACCGTTGTTATGCCTCTTGATCCGCTGTGGCCAACTCTAAGTAAACAGTGTGTAATGCATCAAAACAGGTCTGCTATAATGTGTCCTTGTGCTGTTGTGCATCATCAACATGTCCAAGAGGTGTCGCCACGAGACCCTGTCCACTGAGTTCGTTCGCCATGTCAATTGGTATAGCATGAGCGAAAGAAAACATAAATAGTAGATTTCAAGATTAAAATGTAGACTTGGACATTATCTCCATGACTATTCAATTGCAAGGATGATTGATTAAAGTCTAAATAAATTGACATATCTATTTGGAATTTAGGATCATAAGGACAGCATTAATTGAGAATAGTCCTGCTATATTCCAACTAATTAAAACCTTTCCAGCGTTCCTAATTTACTCTAAAACCCTTTCCCAAAATAAAAAAAAATGATTATCTTTTTTATCCTAACAAAATTAGCTGAAAGATGTACATTCTTTCTTAATTTAATTGATCCTTCCATTCCAGTTAAACAACAAAAATACTAGAACACCTTTGCAATGATAGCTTTAACATGGAGTAAATTATTTTCTCGTCTAAATTGAAGTTTTATATAATCTTAGATGCTTAGGTACATCGGAGTTTATTGTTTGATATTCACCAAGGCCCTGTTTGGATAGTTAGGAATAGGGACTATTCTAGACTAAATAGCTATTCGGGACTAAGAAACCATCCAAACAGTCTAGGATTAAGAGCTTATTCTTAATCAGACTAAGATTAGTTAATCCGACATTTTGTTAGAATAAGAGTTGAGATTAGAAAAAAAAGCTCATTATTTATTTTTTCCTCATCCAAACAAAAAGTCTTAATCTGAGATTAAGCTTATTCTTAAGAATTTAGGATTAAAAATCTTAATCCTGAATAGCTAATCCTATCCTTAATCTCATACGATCCAAACAGAGCCCAAGTTTTTAATGTTTCGGTAGGTTAGCTTCAAAGAATAATACAAAATGAAACATAAAAAAGAATCAAATTGCTCCAAGTCTCTTGGCGCATTCCAGACTCGCACTCAATATCTCCTCAAAACCAAATTGGTACTTAAATCCCAAATCAACCAGCTTTTGTGAACAAGCCTTTACGCTTTTTCCTTTTCCTTCCACCCTGAAAGATGAGCAAAAATTGCTTTCCAATTACAAACCACTCCATCCCTTTTCCTTTCATTTTATCTTTTTTTAACAAGAATTTCGTGGGAATGAAAACATATTAGCTAAACAGGTTCACAATTACTGGCAAATAGTTACAAGCCTCGTCCCAGCCAATGTGTACCGAAGGCTCAAAATTTATTAATCCAATCTTTGAAATTTTTCCGTGAATTTTTAATTACCTTATGTACTTATATATTGGGCCAGAGGTTTTAAATCCTTTGAGGTTCAAATAATTGCAATTACGTACTTGAGGATATTTTTTTCTGAAAGATCCGGCATGACTTTTAGGTCTACATGCTAAATTTGGGATTTAAAGCAACAATTTACTACCACTTACCAGGTTAAAAAATGCATACTGAATTCAATAATTAAAAAATCCTTGAGATCTTACTCATTGATAAGCTTGAGATCTGGAAATTTCTTTGCAAAGTAATCCTCAAAATCTTTCAGCTTTGGATAGTCAACGGCACAAAGAAACCGGCCAGCCATGACTGACCTTTCTATGCAAAATATATGTGCCTCGCAAACATCATCTATGTGAACCAGTGGTACTGAACCCAGCAACGCATGTAGGAATTTTAACGTACTGTGGTAGATTTCAATGCCGGTTAGTGGCGATATGATCACGTGTGGGCTATTTGGAACGTATGAGAGGATTGTATCACCTCCAACAAGTCCGAAAGTGAGGCTCACAACCTCCAGTCTTTGCTCACCTTCTCTGTTGTATTTTAGGATTTCTTTCTCTGAAAGAGTTTTTGACCTTGTGTAATCCTGAAAACAACTTAACAATATTAATTCTTGTTATCAAAGAATGCAACTCCTACCGTAAGAAATCATTACAAATCCATTTTGTCGATAAAGTTTTCTAAAAGAAAAAAATATATAAGATATAATAATTTTTTTTCTTTTCCCAAATTTGCCCTTCAACGATATGTTTGTTCATTTCAGTTAAATAATCAATGAGAGTGAAAGCTTGAAATCCTTTTACAATTTCCTCGTATTCAAATGATAATATCCTTTTTGTTTTACCTAGCTAGGTAATGAAGTGGTAATTTTGGAAACATAATCACACAATTCTTAATAATACTATTGAAGTAATCATTTTTTAGTATATAGGGCTGGCAGTGAAATATTCATAACTTCAACATAAAATGATGAGTTCAATAACTGCCAGCCCTATATACACGACAGTGACAACACAATTTTTTTTAATATCAAACTTGAGCAAAATTTGATATTAAAAAAAATGAATAAAAACCAGGAAATTGCTAAGGTTAATGTTGAGGCCTGCTAAAACCCACATTTTGCATATTTGATCCGGACCCTTACTAAACGAAAACAAAACAACTTCATCATTAATTTGAGAAGAAAGAAGCAGGTTTGACACTGCATTTATTGAGTTTATACAAAAATTAATAATATAACTAATCAAAGAAGTAAAGGAAAACGAAAATTTTCCCTTAGGGTAAGGGTTGTCTAGACTAACACATATTAATTATTAAATTTTGAAATCTATTACAAATGGAGAAAACATACTCTCAAGAGGTCGGTATAATGTGGGTAAGGGAGATCAAATTTAGTCCAACAAGATTCGTCTATGAAGTCCTTGTAGCCGCTGAAGTCTTCCTTCCACGGTGAGCTTGCAGTTACTGAGCCGGTATAAACTACACGTCTGACCGTACCGGACTGCTCGCACAACCTTAGGATTGTATGTATCCCGTCAATTGCAGCTTCTGTTGTGTCTTTGTACTGTTCAAGATATATGCCAACAAGTTAGCTTCCTAAACATCATCATAAACGGTTCATTACGTAAGTGTCCACATAAATTCCTATGATGTCGATCAATATGTATAATTACAAGAAAAATTGGACTCATTTGTTAATATTGCATTTTGTTTGTATTCGGCCATTTGGGCCTGCATCTGCATGTGACGTCTCCTTGGTGTTGTTGAGTTCTCTCTCTTTTCAAAAGATGCTGTCATATTTAATAATACGCATTGACTAATCTCTACTCACTAAAAATACAAATAAATAAAAGATTGAGTAACCTTCGAGCTGAGAGGATCATGATTCAAAGGCGTAGCGACTAAGAAGACGAATTCACAACCTCCAATCGCCGGTCCAAATGTGCCGGGGTCGTAGATATCGGCCTCGAAGAGAAATAGCCGCGTGTCAGCTCCTGGTAGATCTCTTAGAAGCCTCACCTTAGACTCATCTCCTGTAGTTTTAGTTCACTTCCATTTATTTTAAATGACATGTAGGCTGTAGCAGGCTTGAGGTTTCAAACTTTCAATTATAAAATTTCATTTAAGTAAAAACAAATTCCAACTAAGTATTCATGGATCTAGCTGACTTTAATTGAAACAAAGGAAAAATGTTACTTTTTTCACTAAAAAGAAATGTAAGATTTCTTCTGGGTCGTCAAAATCTCAATTTTATGTTTTGGGTATTTTTCGAAACCTCTGCCAAAATTGAAAATTCTCAACAAATATGAGGGAGAATTAGAGGGAGAGAGATGGAGAGGAGAGAGAGTATACCAAGATTTCTTACTGTTGCATGCACAACATAGTCTTTCTCTAGGAGCTTTTTCACAAGAGATGAACCAATAAAGCCTGACGCTCCTGTCACACATACTGTAGCTTTCATCTCCCCCCTTTCTCTCTCTGTAGCCGGGATAAGATTTGCACAGGTGATCAGGAGACAGGAATCAATCTATATAAATTGCCAATTTGGTAATTTTTATTGTTATCTCCAATATATATATTATATTCATAATGGCTCTAGAGTTCTTCTATGGCCTTTTTAACTCCAAAATAAGCCTTCTAGATATCTACAAAAAAATTACATAGAATATAACAATGGATTACTAGAAGTAAGAAATTAAAAGAATGTAAAGAGGTGAGGAGCTAGGCGACGTATATGCACGTGAAATTTTCTGAATATTTCATTTTTTGAATCCATTAACATCTCAAAAACGTCGATTTTTTTCTTGAGAAAATTTGCTTTAGTAGTCCATATATTAGTCCTCACCATGAGCATAACTGAAAATTTTACATGGTCGTTTCCAATCTATATGATATATATATATATATATATATATATATATATATATATAGAGAGAGAGAGAGAGAGAGAGAGTAAATCTATTGTGAACCATGATGCATAGAGCACTCCGTGCACCACGACCGTTTGATCGGTGATTTTGTAAATTGACAAATCTAAATTAACCAATCCAATCTATATATTGAAATCTCATAACAAACAAAATTTTACAATTTTTAAAATTTTTTTACTATTTTTTCGAATTTTTTAAAACTTGCCATTTTTGGCTTATAAATTAGTATATTTATAGCAAAAAATGGCAAGTGTTAAAAAATTCGAAAAAAATAGTAAAAAAATTTCAAAAATTGTAAAATTTTGTTTGCTATGAGATTTCAATATATAGATTGGGTTGGTTAAATTAGATTTGACAATTTGTGAAACCACCGACCAAAACGGTCATGGTGCACGGAAGCTTATATGAACCATGGTTAAAGTATACTCCAGCACACGGATCAAACCCGTATGCTAGAGTCGTTTCTGAAAATCTAAAATTCAAACAGTCGATCCAAACCTTTCAAGTTGTTCTCCATGTAAAAATATCCTTCAAGACCAAATTTTATATTTTTTCAAATTTTTTTGCTATATATTATGCTATTTTCAAATTGAAGGGCCAGAAATACTCCTTTACAACTCCTTTACAATATTTTTTTAAAATAGCATAATATATAGTAAAAGAATTCGAAAAAATGTAAATTTTAGTTTCTTATGAGATTTCAATATGAAGAACAATTTGAAAGCTTCGGATCGACTATATGCATTTTAGATTGTGAGAAACGACTCCAGCATACGGGCTATCTATATGCTGGAGTATACTTTAGCCAATCTCTCTCTCTCTCTCTCTCTCTCTCTCTCTCTATATATATATATATATATATATATTTTCCTTTATTAAAATACACTTGTTTCAAGTCTTAACAAAGTGTAACAAATGGCGCCAACCAAAATCATTTAACATCCTAATATTACTAATCAAATGAATTAATTAAATTTAGCCAAGCTTTAGATAAGCATAAAATAGCAGCATGCCACTCGAACATTTTCTCACCTGGTAACTTAAACGAGATGATATAACTATATATAAAGGATTAGTTAGTGCTCACATTTGCGCACTGATTTAAGTCATGCCAACTAAAAGAGACTCAACCTACATATTAGTACAAAATTTTCTCATAAATTGGTATACATAACAACGAAAAAGATGTTGCCACTTGGAAGCTCATGTCGATCATATTCTCGGAGCTGCACAAAGACACAAAATAAAAATGTTTTAATCAACAATTAAAATTTACTACATGCTACATGACATTCACATATAAGAATACAAATACCAAAGGAAAACAAACCTACATTGAAACTTGGCTATCTTAATGTACCAAAAGCAACAAAATAAAACAAATACCTCCACCAATGGTCGCTTCCGGAAGTCGTTCAATTGAATACCTATGCCTAGTGATATACATTATAGGAACCCCAGGTATCTGTTAAACATATGAAAGTAATTAGGGGTCAACGATATACTAAAGATTTTTTTACAAGATGCCAACATGTGATAAAAATAGTAAACAAGAAATTCAGTTTCAAATGTACCTTGCGAATACGCCGCTTCAGGTCTCTGTCACATGTGGCAACAATGTAGCACTTGTGCTGTTTAACGAGGAACAAATAAATAACAGATTATTTTCGCATAAACCAAAAAAATCAAAGGCCACATTTTTTTTATCATTTGTATTTCACCCATTTCTATGGGTTATGGCAAACAGTATATTGAACCATTAAACCAGTGTTTAAGTCAGAGAAAAATTAAATAAAGTTAACATATACTTGGGAGTTATTTCATAGTTGCAAAGTCCACCATAATAAAAGTTATAGGCCGCGAAACAGAGAAACACACGTGAATAAGATTACGCAGATGGAGGTTGTCAAAATCTAGTTTCATATAAATTATTACTAACACTAATGACTACAGAAAATCAAATATAAAAAAAGGCACCTGTGTAACACGATCAACAATGCAATCATCAGCATAAGTTCCCTTGTGCGTGCATGGTAATCTATCAAATCTAGGATCCTTTGCAATTCTGCAATAAGAACAATAACAATTGAATATAAATAAAGAAATAAACTCCAAGTCATCAAGAAAAACATCAGCCTTTTGAAAAGTCCAAGACCTTTCTAGAAAACTTGCACAATCATCAAAAATAAATTGAAATTGAAAATCCAATATAATGAACATGATAAAAAAAATTTAAAAATAGCATATTTGTGAAGTTTGTGAAAATGTGCTATATAACCAAGTATATTAAAAAGGAAACTGCAAGCATAATAAAATCCGAAGCAAGATCAACTGATACCACTTTCACTTTGCTAGACAAGAAAGTTCTCAGACACTTCGACTTAATTTCCACTAACAATTGACTTGTAATATGGTCTTCTATCAAATTAGTTACAGCCATGCAGACAACACCCGGACCCGTATCCTCTATAGAGGACAGAAACCGCTAACATGTAGGGACCGATTTTTGTCCGGTGGCACGAATCTCAATGGGCAGATTTTTACGGGCCGCACGAATCTTGACGGGCCTGGTATTAATCATGAGGCACCCATCATCCATCAGACATTCTATACACGGTCTGCTATCCGTGTAGCGCAACAGAGGATTTCAATTCGACAACAACCATGCCCAAATTGGGTTTGACGTTATCCAACTAGTGATATATACATAAATATTGATAATCTTGCCTTGAATCACTTGTTTTCTCCTTAAATTAAGCCAAACATGACTGAAAGCGATTTTATACAATATGGATGCACCAAAGGGACAATTAACCATTTTTTATTCGTTGAAATGTTGCACTCACTTAGGTCATTTTACCAAATGAAAGAATGCTCAGCTGTAGTTGCAAACATGGAAAATGTTGGTTAATATTTGGTGTATTTCCTATTACGATGCGCACATTAATTATATGCGTTAAAATTATCTAAAGAATAAGCTATCAATAATATAAAAAATTAATAAGATAACCTTAGAGCAACACGGTATTTTTGGCCCAATTTCTCCAGTTCAGCCATGACACAGTCAGTTATGCATGGTGTGCCTACAAAACCCAAACAAGAAAATATTATACTGAATTAAATTTCCAAGTAGGAAAAGAAGGTGAGAAATCAGATCAAATGTACAATTGGGTCTCAAAATGAAAAAGAACAAAGAAGTTTTGACACTAGCACTAACATTTTGCATAAAGGCAGTCCATCATTCCCTTTTCCAAATCCAACTGCATGATATTAACACAAAAACTAAAAGTTATAACAGAGGTAAAAATTTTCAACAGCAAGGTGTTAACTTGACTAAAAGGTTACTCATTCCAATGAAAGATTAGTAAGCAGCGTAGTACACACCAACATTCCTTTTCTCCTGTCATTCTAATTGTACAAATGATGCTTTCTTTTGTAAAATTTCAGTACAATAAATATGCAACAATGATAATGCCTAATCTCAGCTAATCCCTAATATTTAAATAATCTTAAAATCTAAAAACATTCTAATGTTTGTAATAGAACTCCAAATATTTCCTATCTAATTTATCAAATTAATTCACCTCATAGCCAAGGCATCCGTAATCGAATCAAAAGAGAACAAATAAATTTGGCACCTTATTCTGAATAGAGAAGTTGATAAAGTTGGTATCGACAATAACTCTGTAAGGTGGGCCCAGTGCAGTGTTGTACTTGAAGAATAATGCTGAAGAAACTTGTGGCCTACACATGAAAAATCAATATTAATGGCATGTCATAATATGTAGTAATTTATTAAATTTGTTATTACGAGCCAGCAATTGATCAGAATAAAACTCACTTATATAAGGGGGAAAATAAGCAAACAATAATGTATCAAATTGAATACAGAGCACAAATTGGACAAAAACACGACTGAGCAACAAGCAGAGAAAGAGGGAAGGAGGGAGAGAGAGAGAGACTGACACATTACGAGGCAGCTTGTCCTTGTCTTGATCCTTCTTTTTAGGGTTCAAGACCTCCTCCTTGTACTTCTTTATGGTTTTGGAGCTCACAATCTTCTTCACTGCAGCGAACTTGGGACCCTTCTTTGCCTTCCCCATTGCTATAGACTATAGTTGCTCTTCTCAAATAAAACCAACCTCCGTCTGTCAGTCTGTCTCACAGAGAGCGAGAGAGAGAGAGAGAGAGGCGGCTCTCCTTGTATAGATGGGTCGCGACTTAATTGGGTCAATATCAAGCCCAAATCTAAAAGATGGCCCATATCACAATAACTCAGTCCAGTTTGTTCTCTGTTCTTTAATCTTTCTCAAATCTCAGCGTAAAATCGCACGAGTCAGAAGAGGGAAGGACTGATTAAACCGTAGGTAATGCAAGGAATTGAATAGAGGGAACCCGAATGGCGGCAGCGCTGAGATGGATTGTGCAGATGCACAAGGACGTACCCAGAGCCGCACGATTCTACGCTGACGGTCTTGATTTCACTGTCAATGTCTGTACTCTCCGCTGGGCCGAGCTCCAGTCCGGCCCCCTCAAGCTTGCCCTCATGCACTCGGAGTAACTAACATATCTCTCTCTCTCTCTCTCTCTCTTTCAGACCTAGAATTTGGGTTGGAAATGTGTATCCAAGGAAGAGATCAATCAACAATTTCTTCATATGACCCTTTTAGTACTTTTGTTCTTATCTGTGTTGTAGTAAGCTGGAGAAGCATAATTGCTATTCAACCATGCTATCCTTCACAGTTACTGATTTAAATGGTACAATCACTAAGCTCATGGCTTTAGGTGCTGAGTTGGATGGACCCATCAAGTATGAGATCCATGGAAAGGTTTGTAAAAATCGCCCAGTCTTATACCAATTGGTATCTTTCATTTTTTTTTTTTTCAATTATTCTCATGTGCTCAAGGACTATTAATCGTAACATTTAATTTATCAGAACTTAATCTTTGCTTGAGTTATGCTCTTGTATTACTTTTGTTCAAAACTTAATCGAGATTTCCATTATGTATATACCCTTGACTTTAAATCCCAAAATTATTCTCCATTTAAGTAACACACAGAAATCTCTTAATTGAGATTGAAGAAAATGAAACTAGTTCAGTAAAATTGGGAAAAAGAACATTTTGAAGATATTTTTGTACTTTGATGATAGTATATAACCTTGGCTGCATATGTTTTTCAGGGAGCTAAAATATGATTGAATTTAAACTTGATGCAGGTCGCGGCCATGAGATGCATAGATGGGCATCTGTTAGGCCTGTATGAGCCTGCCTAAGGAGAGAATTTCTGAGATTTCACATTCTGGTCATTTTTGGAATTTTTTAGGTTAGTTTTCTATAGACATTTTTGCGCACAGATAAAATGTAAAGGCTAAAACTTTTGTTCATTGGATGGGCTACCGGATGTAGCATGTTGTTTTCTTAACCAACAATTGCCAATTCATTTTAATTTCAAACCAAAAGAAAACAAAGCAAAAAAACAGGCAACTGGTAAGTTATTTCTCATATGTTGAGACATGATTTGTCAACTTGATGTTGCAGCCATGCCCAATTAGTATTTATATCATTATTCCAAAATTTCTGATCTTGTATCCATACTACATTATATCCATCACCACCACCGTCATCGCTCTGAAAAAAATTACGACAATGAGCCAACACTGAGAATACAACTATCTGTTAACAACAGACAACTTAATATAAACTTGAGTCCAATTGTGTTGCCATCTTCAAAATCACTTGTGCTATAATCTGGCTCTCTATGGTTAAGAGGCGCCACTGGTGAAAGATCGTCAATTTGACATAGTTTATGTAGTTCAAGTTGCATGCTATATGTTGCCATTGGCAGAGTGGGACCAATACTCCTTGACAAGCTCCCGAAACAGTGATCCCTCTGTATTCATCAGCTTCATTGGCTCATCATATTCTACGAGTTTACCTGCAAGAAACAAAAACAAGTCAGTGTATAACATTTCTAGAAGGGCACCAGTGCATAATATTAGCAACTAGCAGAGAGGGTGCATGTCCAAAATCTTGTGCTACTTAATTAAGGAAAATGATTTTTCTACAAGTAGGCATCAAAAAGGCAAACCATTGAGGTTTTCATCTCTCTTGTTTATTCTACTTTTTTTCATTTTTTTTTCCAACAGTGAATACCTAACAACTTTTCAATGTGATACAAGTTCGACTACTAAATTCATAAACCTTTTCGCTTGATTAGGTACTTTTGGGGTGGGATCATGGTGGAAATTGTGGGCCTCAATAAATTTATATAGATAAACAAAAAGAACATCAAAGCACATAATCAAAATTAATAACTAAAGCAGTAAAGCCAGAAATTTACACAGTGAGACTTGCTCAACCAGCCCAAACATCAATGTGAGTATGTGATGATCACTGGAATATATCTAAAAGTCTAATTAATGACTTAAACCTGAAGAGAATTTTCAAAAACAAATGGACAAACCAGTTAACCTGATAGGCTGGAAATTGAAACAAGTCGAAATCGGTATCACATGAACTTGATTTCCTCCTACCCAAACCCAATGGACAACCACATTTACCACCTCCACCAGAAGTGACAGTGTCATACACAAACTTTCCAAGCCTTAAATCAGATAAATAAAAATATGTGCTAACCGTCACTAATGGCTAGGACCATGGTGCAATCCATGACTGTGGGGATGCGATGTGCAACAGTTATGACAGTACAGTCTGCGAACTCCTTTCGAATCGTCTTCTGAAGAATCGCATCTGTAGCATTGTCGATTGATGCGGTCGCTTCATCCAGCACCAGTATGCGACTTCTTCTTAAAAGAGCTCTGCCGAGGCAAAATAGCTGCCTCTGGCCCATGCTCCAGTTTGAGCCTTCTTCTACAACTGCATGATAGAGAGAAAATGCACTAATGTCAGGAAATAATTCAGAAATGTAGCTCTACAATGAAATTATATATTGTAACTGGATGGTCTTTTTGTTTTTTGTATCTCAGTCAGTACACCCCAAAATATGTGAAGTGCCAAAAATTACGTGGTATAATATGATTTTAAATTTATGGATCATTATGGCTATAAGTATCATGAATAAATCCATGACAAAAGTCTCGCAGATAGACTTATCAAACAAGCAAACAGGGTTACTCAACAGAAAATTGTCAAGTATGCATGAAATAGCTAAAATATTAAGACCAAAATGACATATGGTAACAACATTGTGGTATATATGAGGACATTTTTTCTAGTTCTGTTAAGGTAATAAGCAAAATTGAAATTTCTTAGAAAGGTGTTAGTATATATTATAAACTAGCCTCTCTCTTAAGAGAAGAAAGAAAAAAAAAAGTAACAAAATTAGTACCTAGCGAGTCCAAACCCTTCTCCTTCTCCTGGACTGTTTCCCTAAGCTGACATTTATCCAAGACATTTAAAGGAAAAAAAAAAAGAACATAACACTGAAACATAAGAAAGGAGAATTCAATCCAAAATACGAAGTTGTCCTTTTCCATATTTTAAGAGAGCTAAAAATCTGCTTGCAGAATTACTGATCACACAAGTAAAAAGTCCAGTCAAAATATTTTACATCAATAAAATTTCAACCAATTATTACTTCCCTGGAAACTTACCTCCCATATTTGCTGATCAGTGAACTGCCCTAGTGGGTCCAAATTGTACCTAACTGACCCATTGAAGAGGGTTGGATCTTGTGGTATGATGCCAAACCGAGATCTCAGGTCATGCAACCCTATTTTTGTAATATCCAGTCCATCTATTACAATCCTTCCTCCTGAAGGCTCAACCAATCTAAACAAAGCACCTATTAAGGTTGTCTTTCCACTGCCAGTGCGACCCACAATACCAATCTTGTGACCGCCTTGGAATGTGCATGTTATGCCACAAAGAACTAAGGGAGTGTCAGGTCGATATCTTATCTGTTGAAAAAAAAAACATAATAACTCTTAAAAGGATGGAATAACAAGGTATGGTATTAGCTTAGAAAAAAGTTATTTGGGCAAAGGAATCTAATACGTTGTACAGGCCCAGAGATAACAGTATACTGGGCAGTACTATTATAGGACTGAGCTGGTTGTTGTGGTTAATACTTGTGACCTTGATCTTGTTGAGTTTTAATTCTTTCATACCTTACTTGTTGTTGTTGTCATATATAGACCCCATAAAATATGAAACCAAAATAAAATACTAACCACTACACCTTTTGTTCCAGACAATTAGACCTCACCAAGCTTGACACACGGTACCATGATCCTTAATTGAGAGTTGCAGGACCTGACAAATTGAAATTTGGCCCAACTGAGGAGAACCCTCCTATCAATTCCTCATTCTGAAACCCCTCTCAATCCACTTGGGACCTAAATACAACCAGTGTTCGTTACCAACCCAAACTGATTTTACCCAACCCAACAAAAAGATTGCCAGACTACAAAATAGTTGGCATACACAGGTATAAGCCAGCATTCACAATCATTGCCTTTCTCAGATACAAATTAAAAAAAAGATAAATAACCTTTAATTCTTGGAGTTCAACTGTACCAACGTCTGGCCAATTAGGAGGAGGACGGCTCTTCTCTATCACCTCCGGCGCCTCGCTTTCTATGTTCATATACTGGTTCAGTCTCTCAACTGATATAATTAGGTTTGCAAGGTTGCATTGGTTTCTAATGGAATTAACAAACGAATTATTCAGAGAGAGGCCATACGATAGTGCCATTCCCACAAAGCCTGCATCCAAAACATTGCACATCATTTTAAAATGGAGCTTGAGCAATAGGTCATGTGAGAGACCTCCATTTTCACTCTTGTAAAATAAATTTTTAGAACGACATAAGAAAAAACATTCTGAGAAAAGAAAGTTAAGTTCACACAACTCTTATATATTATAATATGTACCTCGTTCTTAAAAAATTTCCAACAGTATACCTTTTCTGGTCTCCAGATTTATTTTTATCTCAATATTTTATCATTTCTATGATTACCTTTTATGCTCAATTTTTCATATCAATCATCAACTTTGCATATGATGATTATTTATTTAATTCTATTCCTTACTGATAGCATGAATTTTTTAAGCAAATAATAATAAATAAGTGTTTGAATAGATGTATGTTACAAGGAGAAGCATTCAGTTTATAGTAGCAAACAACTTTCAGGTCTTGATTGCTATCGGTTAAAATAATCTAATATGGACTAAGTAGTCAATTACCATTTTTTTTTTCTAACAATGCCTTTCTTTACGACTTTGTAATTTACAATTACCACAAGTCTCAGGTTACAAAATTTGTAAATCACATTAAAAAAAGAAAAAAAAACCTAACATACCAGCCCCAAATGTTCGAGCAGGAAGCAGTGCCATAACAAGTGCTGATGAGGCCACAATGGCAGCACTCATCATTTCTAGCCGTTGGATTAGCCACTCAGTCGAGCTGAAGTTGTGTAGATAAGGGCTTGCATTTTTGTCTATTAGCTCAAGGTTTTTTGCAAAGAAACGGTTTTCTTCCTCAAACGCCCTTATAGTAATTGCACCAGCAATTGATTCTGATAAGTGGTTTGCCATGAGAGATTTTGTGGTACCATTTATTCTCATCAGTTCCTTTGCAGAGGCTAGGTAGTATCTCTACATTTTAACCAGCAAAAAATGAATCAGTAATTTCAGTTTAAACCAGTATGTGAACAGTGCGATACCAGTTAGTGAGTCAAAAAAGATGATTGAATTATAAAAATAGTGGAATAGCATAATTAACTGGAAGGAAAGTAAGCATACAAGCAGTGAAAGTATAATAGTGTAGACCAAAAAATGTACTAAGAAAACAATAATGCTAAATGAAAGAATATTTTGGGTTCTCTAGCGATGCCGAATTTTTTAGGCTGAAAAAGTTTTCATTGATGAGCTTAAAGGGACTAAAAAAAGGATTCCATTTGAACATATCTTGCTGATATAACCCATTCTTCTCTCAAAGAGCTTAAATTATCTAAGGCTCCGTTTGGATGGTGTGGGAATAAGAGAAGAGAAGAAGTATTGGGAAGTGTATAACTTTGTGAAAAATTTAAATTGTTTATAATAAATTTACTTCCTCATTCTCTTATTTCCTAATTCCTAGGGCTCATCCAAACGGAGCCTAAGTAACAAGGAAAATAAGTTTCAGTAAAATACATGATAGATTAAGATTTTTCTTATATTGTACCTGTATTCGAATGGCCAAAACAATCATCGGAACTGAGACAAACAAAACTTGCCACGTAACAACAGTCAATACGCCAAGATTGCTATACGCATTCAGGGCAGCACCTGTGGCCCCTACAAAGGTAAATGGGACATCCAAGTCTACAATACTAAGGTCAGCCGAAACCTGCACATCATACAAATACTTTGGTTATAAATACAAGTTATTAGAATGCCACATTTTATATTAAATAATTGTTCCTAATTTTTCAAGAATGTCTCTTTTGGGTGTTTTATTGGCCCGGTTATTGGATATTTATATCTCAACCAAACAATACCTACCAATAATAAATTAATAATTAAAAAGAGTATAATTATCATAAGGATATTTGACTGACCCGGCTAAGAATTCTACCATGAGGAGTAGAGTCGTAAAAGCTCATTGGAGCACGAAAGAGTGATGTAAGCAACTGGGTGAACAACGACTTGGAAGTTTCTAATCCAAGGACAACCACAAAGAGAGACCTGAAGAACAATACAAAAATAGTCCCACATCCAATCCCTAAATAAACCAATATTAACTTCAGAGTACCAACATTTGGGTTTTCAACGTTCGCTGCCATCCATGAGTTTTGCAAAATTTGCCCTGAAATAAAAAATATACGTGCCAGAGTTGTCAGGGAAAAATACCAATATCCCTTGTTTTGTCCCAAATATTGCATGTATGGTTTTAGACCAGTATCTCCCCTCTCTCTCTCTTCTTTCTTTATCAATTGGTCAGATCCGCTTCCTGATGATTTTGCATTTTCTTTCTGAAGCAAATTTCTTATGTTTCCGGCATGAATTTTGCTTCTCTCTTGCTGGTATATTGTTTCACTTTTGTTATTTTGAGCGACCAAGTTGTTAAGTTTCTCTAATCCAACCGTTTCTTTGTGTGAATGCACTAGATCCTGGAACTCCTTGCATGATGCAAATAACTCGTCAAAAGGGCCAGAGCGCAAAATTTCTCCATCCGACATTAACTGCAAGACCATTACATGTTATGATTGGTTTAATCTATTTGATAAAGAACTATTTTATTTGATCATGAAAATTGCTAGTTATTAATTATTACCATGACCCTGTCAAATGTGGGTAAGAAATCTACTTGGTGAGTAACTAGGAGAACTGTCTTGTTTCCTAGAGACCCCATTACATATTCCTGAAAAATAATAATAGTATTTGAGTAAAAAGAAACGAAAAGCAAAGTTTATTCTTAATGCGACATTACTACAGAGGATAGAGAACCCGGACAAATTTATTCTATTCTAGCAATCAAAAGTAAGAAATTGGGAAACATTCAAGCATTCACATTTAAAAAGAGGAATACATATTCAAGAATGGCATCTGGATGAATAATTGCTTAAATTAGCATGTGGACATTTTTCTACACACTTACATTAAACAAACTACTAGCAGTGTGCGCATCAACTGCACTAAAGGGATCATCCAGGAGGTAGATATCAGCATTCTGGTACAATGCCCGAGCCAACTGTACACGCTGTTTCTGACCTCCACTCAAATTGACGCCTCTTTCTCCTATTTGAGTTTGGTCCCCGAAGGGAAGCATTTCTAGGTCCTTGACCAATGAGCACCTCTCTAGTGTTTCTTGGTACCTATTAAAAATTAAATATATTATATGAATTAAACTAAGTAATTTAGACTCGGGTCTAGATGAAAATTTTTTTCGGTGGATTCAGCACTGGTATGTAATACTTCAGGACTGCTAGGCTACACTTTTATGAAATGTTCTTTTCTCATATAATATGTTTTCTTGAATGAGAATAATATCAGGAATGCTGCACAAGTAAAAACACTTCTGTATTTTTTTTTCCCTAGTTAAAGAAAAGCATATTGAACAAGTTTTGAGCCTTAATTGTAATTCAAAAGTTGGAAGTTTAATCATACCATCATACAGTAATAAAAAATGGTATTTAAAAAAAATAAATAAAATATACTGTACCTTTGCTTATTAATAGGAGACCCAAAAAGGATATTTTCTTGCACAGTTCCAGTTTGGATCCAAGCATTCTGAGATACGTAAGCTATGTTTCCACAAACCTGGATCTGCATTTAGCCAATGCAATCATCAATAATGATAATGATGTAGCTTACGCTTACCAGGTGTAGCTTTAGTTTTTTGTCTCAACAAAATGCTAATTTCTATAAGGAAACAAATGCTGAACCAAAATTTTAGAACTAAATTGCAACAGTGCTATATTCAGTGTATAATATGCCAAACCTGTGAGGAAAAGTAATAAACCAATGAAATGGAAAGCCATACCATGCCACAAGTTTTTGGGACTTCACCAAGAACAGCTGCCAACAGGGTTGATTTTCCTGACCCAACCTCACCACAAATCGCCACCTTCTCCCCATCCTTCACCTTCAAGTTCACATTCCTCACAGTCGGTCTTGAAAAGTTCTCATCCCAAGAGAAATCACACGATTCCATCACTATTGGTTTCTTCACACTTGCAAAAGCCTCCTTTTTCAATTTTTCAGATTGCAACTCAGGAGCCTCCGTGAACTTCACAATTCGTGCAAATGCAACTTTAGCCTGGATCACATTCCCAATAACATCAGGTATCTGTCGTACTGGATCTTGTACCAAGCGAAGAGTTGCGACAAAGGTGAATACATTGCTCGGATCAAGTGGTATTCTCAAAAGATAACAAGCCAAGAATGTCGCAGCTGAGACGAGGACAGGGGATGACCACATAAGAAAAATGTTGTATGCTTTACGCATAAGAAAGGCCTTTATCCAAACGGACTCTTGTTGCCTTAGCTTTTCAATCGCCTTCTGAAAATGCCCCTCCCATGCATAGAGTTTTAATACCTTCATGTTAGCCAAAGACTCTGACATGGCCTTTAGCCTTTCATCTTGTGCCTTCATCAGCTGTGTTTGAAATTTGTGCTGTAACTTTGCCAAAGGAGCATTACAGGCAACCATTAGGATTATCACCACCATAGACGCAATAGTCGCGGGACCAACTGCTTCATAAAGGATCACCAAAGCAATGCATAGTTGCAAGCTCGTGGTCCAAGTTTGATGGAACCAATAAGGGAACTCCCCGACACGGTATGCATCGACCGTTAAATAATTCATAATTTTTCCTGAAGAATGGGTTAATTTGGTAAAATTTGACAGCCTCTGTTGCTTTTTATATATAGCAGCTGATAGTAATGACCTAACTTGTAGACCTAGCCTTCTAGTTCTAAAGAACCATTGCCTTTGCGAAAGGGACTCGGTGCATTTAGCAAAGAACAAGCCCACAGCTAGAACAGAACCTTCATGTTTAAATGCTTCTTGTCCCGATGACACCTTAATAAATTCATGTAAAATCATAGGACCAGCCGACAGAGTCAGAATCTTAAGCAATGCGAAAAATCCTGAAATGAGTATCTCTCTTTTGTGACACGAAACAATTGTCCAAAAGATTGATGGCGAAGAAGAGTTTTTATTGCTTTCCTCCTTTCTTTTGTTTAATTTATCTAAGAAAATGATGTATTGGGTTCCTGCCCGGTCTATTTCACCTAGTTGAGGTATGTCTTTCTCTTCCAAAGGCATCTCATATCCCTTCTTCATTAATGGGTTCAACCACCAAAAGGATATTACACTAAAAAACCCAGCAGCTGAAAGGGGTGTCACATTTGGCTTTTGATCAAATGGGACTGAATTGTTATCAGAATTCAAAGGCTTGTACAAATTTCCACTAGTGGTCTCTTCTTCATCTTCAGATTTATGAAGTGCACAAATTAGAATCAGAAGTGCACCAGGTAGAGACAAGATGTCTAAACTTGCATCCATGGTTAACTTCTTCTCTTTCATGAGATAAATAATTGAAGAAGAACAAGTGAATCCGGCAAATATGGATGGTAATATGGACCAAATCTTGAGATATCTAAATCTAGAAGTGGAAAACAAGCTCAGAAGGGTTTGATACAAGCCCAGAAATAACATTGCAAGCCACCAATGTGGTGGATAATAGGTTATACTTCTGGTAAAATTCTGTATCAACATATAAGCTCCGAGGCCGAGGTAAAACAGTGCAAGTCCTCCATTTAAAATTGTTGAGAGTTGATGGAGAGGTGAAGAGATCCTAAAGAGACTTCTCACTGGGACATTTGCTTTGCTTACTCTGAGAAAGAAATTGATTAGAAGCAAAACAGAGATGATAGCACTAATTGACAGCACTATTACATGGTTTAAGCAAGTAGAAGAGTCGAAAATTTCCATAAGTCCACAGGCACTATTAGCACATGCACGCATGGTTGTGCCACTGAAACCAGTAAATGTACCTAAAAGTATAAGAAATTTTAAGAATTAAGAAAAAATTAACAAAGAACACCAATGACTTATCTAAAAATAACAAAGAATTCAAAAATAGAGAACTTATATTTGTGTCTCACTTGTAAAAGAGAACATCCTGCCTGAATTCCCTTATTTGCTTGACATTGAATAACGGCTTCCTTGAAGCCTTCAAATTCTGCAGGTAAGAAAATGTCAAAACAGAGCACATAATTTGAATAGCAACATACAAACTTCCTTCGCAAGATGGTAGATCATACCCATTTTTTTGTAAGAAGCTCCCATACCACAAAATGTAAGTAGAGAATTGCTGCATAACCCAAGATAAAATAGAGTTTTTTGGTGGCATAATGCCTGGTTTTCTGTTAATTGATTTGCTACAATTTGCCCCTTAATTATAACAATAGAAATATTTAGAGAAAAAACATTAACAAGATGTATTAAACCTCTAGAACATACCAAATTAATTCATAAGACTTATTTTCTTCATAAATCAATTCAATTAGTCGGATTGATAGTAGAGTTATACGACATTGTATTTAGATAATTCAACAGGAAAGCACCTGACTGTGCAGCTCTGTAGTATGAAAAGAAAATGGAGAATAAAAACAAATTTGGCTCTTTAAATTTCTGCGCAATTGTACTCCGTACACCCAATTCTGAAAAGAAACGGTGATTTGACTGTAGACTTTGCAACAGTGATTATATAAACTAACCTTGCACTTGAGAAGATATCAAAGGAATGTCACCTTTCTCCCTCCCTCCGTCTCGGGCTTCTCTCTCAAGTTCCTTTATTTTTTTTTTCAAATTTCATGCATTTTTCCTATCTGTAGCGCACTGTCAGTCTGTCACTAACTGGAACTGGAAGTACCGAAGAGTGAAGACAAAACAAACTAGAAGAGCCAATAGTTGGTCAGGCCGACAGGGATTTGGTAAAGTACAAATTACAAAATATGAGAGAGAAGAGAGAGAGTGTGTGTGTGTGTGTGTGGGAGGGAAATTGGGTATCGTCAGTTCGTCACCGCTCACGTATTTGGGCCTGTTTTTTAGCAGAGAAGAAAGAGACAGCGTGGCACAATTTTTTACTAGCGTCTCTCTCACTTCCTAAGATAAGACAGAGTAGCGTCCCTTTCACTTCCTAGCTGTTTCTTACTTCTTACTCACTAGTCACTATTGTAAATTGTCGTGATCGTTTTGATTTCTTATTTTTGGCAAAATAAAAAAATTAAGTGGTATGTATTGCTGAGCTTTGTATGAAGAGTGTATTTATTTCTAATTTTTATTGTCTAACCTGCTTATGCCAAACATGTAAACATAGGAAAATATTAATAAGAAAATTCTCAAATCTTTAGATTGAATGATTACTCCTGAATTCTGTTAATGAGAGATATTTTATTATAATTAATTTTGATAATAAATTTAATGTTAAAAATCTAACTTATATATTTTAGTCTAAAATGTGTCCCGTCTCGTTTCATCCTCTCGCTTGGTTTCTCACGGCAATTCAACTTCTGCTGCAACAATCTTTCCACAACTCTTTCTTTAAAATAATAATGATAATAATTGTAGAGGCAAAAACGAAATAATAAGAGGACAAATTAAGAATTTTGGGGGCTTTAATTCTGCATGTCCAAATTTGTTTATTTTGGTTTCAATAATCTCTGCTTTCAGTGCTCTTTCTGTAAAGTAATCGGCTGAAAAAAGCCTGAAACTAATAATAATCAATGAAATTTTCTGAAAATAATAATAATAATCAATGAACATGATGCGTGTTAATTTGTTATCAAGATTCAAAGTGAAAAAGAGGGTAAAAATGATGCCGTTGTTTGTGAGGTAGTGGAGTTGCAAAATTTGGTGGTGCTCTTACCATAAAGTGCAAATGAAGTTGGAAAAAATTAACATAAAGAGCAACAGCCTTTTATAATTTAATAAAAATTAACCAGAGGTTGCAAAAATATAAGAATAATACTGTACCTCCACAATACTCAATTCTTGGTTCTGTTCATCTATCAGCCTATTTTGATTCTTGCCTGCACTTCCCATATGATAAATAAATTTAACACCAAAAAAAAGTATACGATAAATAAAATAGTAACACTATCTAAAATTCTTGCATTGTGTTCGGAGGAGGTTCATTTGGGGTCGTCACTCGTCAGTTTGGTAGTCGTCACTCGTCAGTTTGGTACAGGCTCTTTCTATCTGCCTTTTGTCGTGGGACAGGTGGAAATGAAATTAATGAAAGCAGGTTCGTACCTTTGGTCTTCAATATTAATTTTTTTTTTTTGATAAACTAGATAGTCTTGTTCCTACCATAAATAACTTGTGTGCTGCCAGCCATATTTTAAGTCGCTTGATATCCATTTTTCTATTTTTCATGATATTATTTGCGATGACTCACGAGATCACAAAATTGATACATTAAACCAGGAAATGACACCAACTAGTTCATATATGCAACAAAACAAACATATAAATTCAAATGACATATGCGCACTCTATATATACACGAAAAAAAAAAATTCAACTAATCATGCTAGGTATTGATGATGAATATGAAATTAATTTTCTTTAATGTTATGAAATGAACCGTCCCAAAAAATTCCACATTAATTTTGTGGAGGTCATTTTGATAAATATAATAACCACACTAATAATAGGATAAAAAAATGAGAATTACTTATGATCATCCCTCCCCGTCATTTCATCATCCTCTGCTGATGCGCTTTGTTTGTTTTTTTTTTTCCATTTTCACATTAAGCAACAACAATCTTATCATGACTTCTTATTTATGTATGTAATCCTCATCCAATACCTCCCATCCAACACGTCACCACCTCACAATTAAGTGTCCTAACTATCATATAAATTAATACAAATTGTCCTGGAAAAAAAATGTTATAAACTAATTGTGTTGATTTTTCTATGAAGAAAATGTTCGTCCAAAGAAAAATATTAACTGTCCAAAAAAAAAGCTACTTATTCTAGTTTTGTAAGCTAATTGTTTTAGTTTTGTTTTAGAAAAGATGTTCACCTTGGAAAAATTATTAATTGTCCTTAAAAAATACTAATTGTCATAGAGAATGTTACTAACTATCCTAAAAAAAAATTAATTGTCCTAAAACAATATTAATTATTCTCGAAAAAATAAGATGGAGACGTGAGAGCATCAATTTTACATTGTCAAGTAGATGATATTGCATGCTACATGTTGCCATTGGCAGAGTGAGACCAGTACTCCTTGACAAGCTCCCCAAACAGTGATCCCTCTGTATTCATCAGCTTCATTGGCTCATCATATTCCATTACTTTACCTATAAGAGATAAAACAAGTTGTCAGTGAATTACATTTCTAGAATGGCATGGAGGCAGAACGTTGCCAACTAGCAAAGAGGGTCTAAAAACCAGTGCTAGTCAACAAACAGAGCAAACTGTTTTTGTTGAAGTCTCTTCTCTATCTTTCATTCTTCTACCTTCACCTTTTTTATTGTTACTAACAGGAAAATACCTAACCTTTTAATCTGATACAGCTTCAACTCTTAAATCCGTAAGCCTTTTCACTTAACAAGGATTTTTGGTGATGAAATAATGGTGGAAATTGGCCTTACTAACTTCAATTCATATAGATTACAAAATTAATGTAGAAAAAAAATAATAATAAATTAATAATAATAACTAATGCCGACAGTTTCACAGTGAGGACCAGCTCAACCAGCCTAAACACCATTTTGACTGTGCTTATAGTAATTTAATTGGAAGTCTAATTATCTTCACCAGAAGCAAACCTGAGCAGAGAAATTTTCCAAATGCAAATGCGACAAACCAATTAACCTGATATGCTGGAAAATGGAACTATGTGAAATCAATATCACATGAACCTGATTTCTTCCTACTAAAACCCAATCAACACCCACATTTACCAACACCACTAGCAATGACACTGTCATAACACAAAATATTCCAAGCCTCAAATCAGATAAATAAAATTCTGTGCTAACCGTCACTAATGGCAAGGACCATGGTGCAATCCATGACGGTGGGGATGCGATGCGCAACTGTTATGACTGTACAGTCTGCGAACTCCATTCGAATTGTCTTCTGAAGTATTGCATCTGTTGCATTGTCAATTGATGCGGTGGCTTCATCTAGCACCAGTATGCGGCTTCTTCTCAAAAGAGCTCTGCCAAGGCAAAACAGCTGTCTCTGGCCCATACTCCAGTTTGAGCCTTCTTCTACAACTGCATGACAGAGAGAAAATGCACTTATGTCAGGGTAATTCATTTTGTATCTGAGCTGCCACCTACTATTCCGAAACTCCTTTACACTGCCAGGGTAATTCATTTTGTATGTAAGTTTTAGAGAAAAAAAAAGAAACCACAGAACATGCAAAGTGCTGAAAATCATGTGGTATAATATGGTTTATATTTGTAGCTAATTAACGCTACAGTTATCTGGCATAAATCAGTGAGAAAAGTATCACAGAAAGACATCAGACAGGGTCACTCTATAGAAAAATTGGCAATGGTTATGCAAGAAATAGCTAAAATATTAAACCTAAATATCATATAGTAAGAGCAATTTAGTTTTTTCGAGGACAAATATTTCACAAGATGAACTCTAATTTTGTAAAAGTAAAAAAATTAAAATTGAACTTTTCTTACAAAAGTGTATTATAAGTTACGAACTAGCCATTTTTTTTTTTTTTTTTTGAAAAAAAGAAGCAGAATTAGTACCTAGTGAGTCCAAACCTTGCTCCTTCTCCTGAATTGCTTCCCTAAGCTGGCATTTATCCAGGACCTTCAAAGCATAACAAAATATGAACATTTGAAACATGATAAAACAAAGTCAATTCCCTTTTTATATTTTAAGAGAGCTAAAAAATCTGCTTATACCCAGCATTACTGATCACCCAGAAATACTTAAAAGTCCAGTCAATTTCTTTTTTTTTTATCATCAACAATATTTCAATCAGCTATTATTTCTCTGAAAATTACCTCCCATATTTGCTGATCAGTGAAGTGACCTAATGGGTCCAAGTTATACCTAACTGACCCATGAAAGAGGGTAGGATCTTGTGGTATGATGCCAAACCGAGATCTCAAATCATGCAGTCCTATTTTTGTAATATCCATTCCATCTATTACTATCTTTCCTCCTGAAGGCTCAACCAATCTAAACAAAGCACCTATTAAGGTTGTCTTTCCACTGCCTGTGAGACCCACAATACCAATCTTGTGGCCGCCTTGGAATGTGCAAGTTATGCCACGAAGCACTAAGGGGGTGTCAGGTCGATATCTTATCTGTTGAATGAAGAAACAAAGTAAAAAACTTTTAGGGCTTAACTGGTAGGGTATTGTAGTATCATTGTGGTACTTGTGTAGTGTTAAACTGGTAGTTGCTGGCTTCCCCATTCAAACCCCATAAAATATTTCTTTTGAAGGCCAAACCCCATAAAATATGAACAAAAAGAAAATACTAATCACTACACCATTTGTTCGAGACCATTATACCTCACCAAGCTTGAGGTACAGTACTATGATCCTAAGTTGAAGGTTGCAGGACCTGGAAAGTCAATTTAAGAGGACACTTTTGTCAAACTTATCCTGAAACCCTACTCAATCAACTTGGAACCTAATACAATTATTGTTTGGTATGAACCAAACTGATTTCATCCAACCAGACAAAAAGATTGCCATATTGCAAATAGCAGACATATACTACAATATACCAGAGTTCTGAATTGGTTGTCCTTCTAAGATACAAGTCAAGAAAAAAACCTTTAAATTTTGGAGCTCAACTGTACCAACGTCTGGCCAATTAAGAGGAGGGCGGCTCTCCTCTATGACCTCCGGCGCCTCACTTTCTATGTTCATATGTTGGTTCAGCCTCTCAACTGATATAATTAAATTTGCGATGTTGCATTGATTTTGTATTGAATTAACAAAGGAATTATTCAGAGAGAGGCCATATGACAGTGCCATTCCAACAAAGCCTGCATCCAAATCATTGCACATTATTCTAAGACGGAGCTTGAGCAATAGGTCATGGGAAAGACCTCCATTTGCTCTGTTATAAGATAAATTCTCAGAAAACAATAACAAAAAGGCTTTCCAATAAAAGACTCATCATTGTAGAAAAATCCCACGACCTTTCTATATTAGAAGAAGCACCTGGTTCTTAAAAAATAAGGAATATTGAGCAGCCTTTTGATTTCAAAAATCTTTTATCTTATTATTTTTATCAGTTTTATCATTACTTTTATGTTTATTTTCATATCATCATCAACTTTGCATATGATCATTATTTTATATCAATTAATTCATGTACTGATAGCATCCATTGTTTAAACAAGTTAAAATATTTCTAGGAATAGAAGTACATTACAAGGAGAAAATATTCACTTTACAAGAGAAAAGACCACTTCGTTGGTTTTAATATGGGTTTAATGAGAAACGATAACTATCATCTGCAGTTTTGTCATCGCTAGAACAAAATAAACACATAAAATAGACAAGGTGAACATATAGAGGATCAAACTGGACACATACAAATAAATAAGTTCAATAAAAATAAGTTGAAATAAATTAAATATGCATATAAAAATCTGAACATAGAATGGCAAAACTTATTTGTTTGTGTGTGTTCACTTTGATCATCTATATGTTGACCTTGTATATTTTATGTGTTCAATTTGTTCAAGCGATCGCAAGAGATGGCAAAACTGCATTAATCAATTTCCTTTATAAATTGTATTAAATTATCCCAAATCTCCGGTAATAACTGCCCTTTGCACATTTGCAAATCAAATGAAAAAAAAACGAGAGAAACATAATATACCGGCACCAAATGTTCCAGGAGGAAGCAGTGTCATAACAAGTGCTGATGAGGCCAAAATGGAAGCACTCATCATCTCTAACCTTTGAATAAGCCACTCAGTCGAACTAAAATTGAGCAAATAAGGGCTTGCATTTTTGTCTATTAGCTCAAGGTTTTTTGCAAAGAAACGATCTTCTTCCTCAAACGCCCTAATAGTAATTGCTCCAGCAATTGATTCTGATAATTGGCTTGCCATGAGAGATTTTGTGGTACCATTTAGTCGCATAAGTTCCTTTGCTGTAGCTAGGTAGTATCTCTACATTTAGAACAAAAAAAAAATCAGGCCTATTCACCCCTCTCTAGGCCTTTTTTAATTAGGGACAACAATTTTCAATGCTTAATCTAACACTTTATATTGTTGGCCCATACAAAGGCAAGATCCATCTATTTAACAGCTGAAAATAAGACCCATCTGCTCTCAAAGATCCAAAATTTGCATCAGTTAAAAGACAGAAACCAAAGAGTAAAGTGAACTAGTTTAATTAAAACAAAAGAAGATGCAATAGAGATAAAACTCTGATCATGCAATGAACTACTCTGACAATACCTTTAAGTAAAATACATTATATGTTATGATTCTTTTAAAATATACCTGTATTCGAATTGCCATAACAATCATCAGTGCCGAGACAAACAAAACTTGCCACGTAACAACAGATAATACACCAACATTACTATATGCATTCAGTGTAGCACCGACTGCCCATAACAAGATGAATGGTACGTCCAAGTCTACAATACTAAGGTCCGCCGAAACCTGCACACCATAAATACTTGGTTATAAATACAAATTAAAGTTAAGAGAATGCCACCTATTACATTGAACAATTATAACCAAGTTTTGAGGAATGTCTCTTTTGCATGTTTTCTTTTATTGGCCCATTATTAGATATTTAAATCTGAAATTCTGAAAAAAACAATACCAACCATTAATTATTGAATAAAAAAAGATTATCACAAGGATACTTGTCTGACCCGGCTAAGAATTCTACCAAGAGGAGTAGAGTCGTAAAATCCCATTGGTGCACGGAAGAGTGATGTGAGCAACTGAGCGAACAACGACTTGGAGGCCTCTAATCCTAGGGTAACCACAAAGAGAGACCTGAAGAACAGTACGAAAAGTGTCCCAAATCCAATCATCAAATAAACTAAGATCAACTTAAGTGTGCCAACATTTGGGTTTTGTACATTTTCTGCCATCCATGAGTTTTGCCAAATTTGCCCTGAAAGAAAAATTATATGTGCCAGCATTGCCAGGGAAAAATGCAAATATCCCTTGTTCTGTCCCAAATATTGCATGTATGGTTTTAGACCAATATTGCCCCTCTCTCTCTCCTCTTTCTTTATCAATTGGTCAGATCCGCCTACTGACAATTTTGCATTTTCTTTCTGAAGCAAATTTCTTGTGTTTATGCCATGAACTTTACTGATCTCTTGCCAGTTGATGGTTGCAGTTTTGTTATTTTGAGGGACCATGTTGTTAATTTTCTCTATTCCAACAGTTTCTTTGTGTGCATGGACTAGATCCTGAAACTCCTTGCATGATGTAAATAACTCGTGAAAAGGTCCAGAGCGCAAAATTTCTCCGTCTGACATTAACTGCAAGACCATTAGTTGTTATAATTGGTCTAATATTTTTTATTTAGAACTATTTTACCTGATCATGATAACAAAGAGTTATTATTACCAGGACCCTATCAAATGTGGGTAAGAAATCGACTTGGTGAGTAACTAAGAGAACCGTCTTGTTTGCTAGAGCTCCCATTGCATATTCCTGAAAAAAAATAATTATATTTCGATAAACAGAAATTCAAAGAAAAGTTTATGCTTAATTCAACGTTAGTACATAGGATAGAGAACCCAGGAAAATTTCTTTGATTCTAGCAATCAATAGAAACAAACTGAATATATTAGAGCATTGTCATTTAAAAGGAATACAGTAGAAAAGAATGGTTTTCTGGTCTGGATGAATAATTGCTTAAATTATAATGTGGGCACTTTTCCTACGCACGTTAAACAAACTGCTAGCAGTGTGTGCATCGACTGCACTAAATGGATCATCAAGGAGGTATATGTCAGCATTCTGGTACAATGCACGGGTGTTGCACCTACGTGCAGACCACACAAAGGGCCACATAGTGCAACGAATAATATTACCTTAAGTGGCTAGATTGATATCTAAGCTAACAAAGACAATTAGAATATTAGAATTATATTACTTTTAATTAGTTACTTAAGTTAGAGATTTCCATATCTCATGTATCTTTCTTATTTTCTCTTCTATTTTATATCTATATAAGTGTACTGGAGGATGTTAGAAAATAATAAGAAATATTTTCAAAAATCTCTTTTTTCCTCTTTTCTCAATTTCTGTATCTTTTCTCTCTGTCTCTCTTTCTTTTCCCTCATCTGACCCTAACATTGGTGCTTTCGTTCTGCCCTTATCCTCCACCATGCCTAAAAATCGCTCCCAGAATTCTGAAGATCCAAAACCTGATAATTCTGAAATTTCTTTTCTCCAGCAGCAGATAGCAGACCTTAATTCTAAATTGGCAGATATGTTAACACCTGCCTCTTTACCTACCTTCTTGACCACACTACGGGAGGAGTTGCGTACGGACATGCAACAACAACTTAATATGGCCCTATCAACCCGTCCGCCCAGCAGTGTCCTCGGGCCCCACCCACAACCAACCCTTCATGCTGACCATAAACTTCAACTCCACTTTCCTCGCTTTGCATCAGGTGACCCCATAGATTGGATTTTTTCTGTGCAACAATATTTCACCTATTATGCAACACCACCATCGGATTGGCTTCTCATTGCATCTATGCATCTCGATGCCCCTGCTGCCCGTTGGTATCAAGGATTAGTAGAGGACACACATCTCTCTTCATGGCAAGAGTTCACCACAGCATTGCAACACCGTTTTAGCCCATCCGAATATGAGGATCCAATCAAACAGCTTTCACGTCTTACACAGACGGGTTCTGTACTTGATTATCAATCCTCTTTTGAAGAACTTGCTAGTCGTGCTCGTTCTTTCTCTCCAAAATAATTGAAGAGTATCTTCATTGCAGGATTACAACCTCGTATTTGTCGAGCTGTTCAATGTCAAAGGCCTCGTAACCTCCATGATGCCTTTGCTTTAGCACGCCTACATGAGGCACAAATTGCTGAATTGATCGATAATCAAATGGCACAATCTATTAAGCTTTTAGGCCCAGAAGCACCTCTTGTTGCTCATCCACAACCTCACCTTCCAGTCCATAAACACATAACCAGTAAAGGTGTTGGATCATCTTATATGTGCTTGGAGGATACAAGTTGGGAAGATGAAGATTCACTGGTTTTGTCTCGACTTGAGGACAAGTCGCCTCCACAAGAGGGGAGGAATGTTGCACCTACGTGCAGACCACACAAAGGGCCACATAGTGCAACTAATAATATTACCTTAAGTGGCTAGATTGATATCTAAGCTAACAAAGGCAATTAGAATATTAGAATTATATTACTTTTAATTAGTTACTTAAATTAGAGATTTCCATATCTCATGTATCTTTCTTATTTTCTCTTCTATTTTATATCTATATAAGTGTACTAGAGGATGTTAGAAAATAATAAGAAATGTTTCCAAAAATCTCTTTTCTCCTCTTTTCTCAATTTCTGTATCTTTTCTCTCTGTCTCTCTTTCTTTTCCCTCATCTGACCCTAACAACGGGCAAGCTGAACACGCTGTTTCTGTCCTCCACTTAAATTAACGCCTCTTTCTCCTATTTGAGTTTGGTCTCCAAAGGGGAGCATTTCTAGGTCCATGACCAATGAACACTTCTCAAGTGTTTCTTGGTACCTAATGTAAAATAAATAAATAAATTGCATAGATTGAACTTTGTTACAAATAGAATTCAAAATAGAACACTAATAAAGGAGGATAAACTCAAACTATCTTTATTTCATGAAATTACAATATATTTTTCAAAGTACATACATGGTTCTATTTATAACAATTACAAACCGCCATTGAAAATAAACCGACTCCAAAATTTTACGGCTCACATTTATGTATAACAACTCAATACTAACTTTGCTAGCCGCAATTTTTGACCATCCATATTCATACTTGTGCCGGCATTTTTAATTTGAGTTTACACTACAAATTCCTCCCTTAAACTCAAATATCTTCTGTCTTTCATTCCGATTTTCATCTTGCAATTATTAAACAGTTCCATCGGCAATGCCTTTGTGAAAATATCGGCTGCTTGATCATGACTTGCTACATGGCTCATTTGCACATTTCCATTCTTTATATGCTCCCGAATAAAATGGAATCGAACATCTATGTGCTTGCTTCTTTCGTGATGCACCAGATTCTTAGCTAATTCAATCGCCGATTTATTGTCGACTCGAATTTCAGTCGCCTCATGTTGCGGAAGTTTTAGCTCGCGAAGTAAATTCCTCAACCAGATTGTGTGGGCAACACACCACGATGCTGCTACGTACTCTGCTTCGCACGTCGAAAATGTCACTATTGGTTGTTTCTTCGAGGCCCAAGTAAAAGCCGTGTCTCCCATATAGAACACATAGCCCGATGTGCTCTTGCGATCATCTACGTCTCCGCACCAATCACTGTCGGAGTAACCCATCAATTTATATTCTTCTGAATTCGAATAAAATAACCCGAGTGCTTCAGTTCCTTTGATATATCGCAAGATTCGCTTGATCGCCTTCCAATGTGAGTACTTCGGCTCTTCCATGAATCGGCTCACCACGCCGACACTATATGCAATATCGGGTCTTGTGCATGTCAAATACCGCAAACTTCCCACTAAGCTTCGGTATTTGCTCACATCTACTCGATCTCCTCCCTCAAACTTGGAGAGTTTTGCACCGAGCTCCATCGGTGTTGACACGGAATTGCATTCATCCATTTTATATTTCTTTAAAATTTCTTTTGCATACGCCTCTTGCGACACAAATATCCCTGCATTTTCTTGTCTAACTTCTAATCCAAGAAAATATTTCATCAACCCCAAATCTGTCATCTCGAATTCATGAGTCATGACTTCCTTAAATTCTTTTATCATTTTCTCATCATTCGCCATGAATATGACATCATCAACATATAAAGCAACGTATAGTAGATTACCTTCCTTTTCTTTCACATACAGTGCATGTTCATATGGACATTGCTTGAATTTGTTCTTCTTGAGATATGTGTCGATTCGAGAATTCCATGCTCGAGGTGCTTGCTTCAGGCCATAGAGTGCCTTTTTCAATTTTAGCACTTGTGTTTCTTTGCCAGGCTCCATGTATCCAGGTGGTTGCTCTACATATACTTCTTCTTCAAGCACACCGTTCAAAAAATGCCGATTTTACATCCATTGGATAGATTGTCCATTTGAATTGAGCCGCTAGAGATATGAGAAGTCGAATTGTCTCCATTCTCGCAACCGGAGAAGTCGAATTGTCAATTCTGACCTTTTGTCGATATCCTTTCGCGACGAGTCTCGCCTTATATCTCTCAATTTTTCCTTCAGCATTCATCTTCTTTTTGTATACCCATTTAACACCTATGGGTTGACATTCTTCTGGCAATTCTACCAGCATCCAAGTGTCGTTCTTTTCAATAGCAGCGATCTCTTCATCCATCGCATCTCGCCACTTTTTATCTCTCACTGCTTCTTCAAATGTAATATTTTCGGCATCTGCTAAAAGGCATACTAAATGTACCTTAGGTGTTGATTCATACAGATCTTGCAAGCTTCTCGTTCTTGGTTGTCTTGGCTCATCTTCATCATCGGAGCTCTCGTGACTCGTGTTTGTTGTTGTCGGTGTAGAGGTTGACGGTTCTTCTTTTTCATTCGCCATCTCCTTTTGGTTGTTCCAGTCCCATGTGATTTCTTCATTTACTTGCACATCTCGACTTGCGATCACCTTCTTTTCAATTGGATCGAAGAGTCTGAAAGCCTTCGTCTTCTCGTCATACCCGATAAACACATATTTCTTGCTTTTATCATCTAGCTTGGTTCTTCTTTGATCTGGTACGTGCGCATAAGCCACACTACCAAATATCTTAAGATGTGACACTGTCGGCTTGATTCCACTCCAAGCGTCTTGTGGTGTCTGGTCCATCAGCTTAGCATGCGGACATCGATTCTGCACATATACGGCACATCGTACCGCTTCTGCCCAAAACTCTTTTGGCATATTCTTGGTCTTCAACATTGATCGTACCATGTCGAGAATAGTTCGATTTTTTCTTTCTGCTACACCGTTTTGCTGAGGTGAGTAGGGAGCTGTTAGGAATCTCCTTATGCCGTGTTCGTCGCAGAAATTTATGAAAGCAGTTGACACATACTCACCACCTCTATCCGATCGCAATGCTTTAATATAATGGCCGGTCCTCTTCTCAACCATCGTCTTGAATTTCTTAAAGATTTCGAATGCCTCAGACTTTTCTTTAAGAAAATACACTCACGTCTTTCTTGTATAATCATCAATAAAGGTAATAAAATACCTCCTTTCTCCAAATGATTTGGGTGTGATCGGACCGCATATGTCAGTGTGTACCAAGTCGAGAATTCTTTTTGCATGATACTCTGCACTTCGAGGGAATGAGGTTCTTGTTTGTTTGCCAATTACACATCCTTCGCGAAATTGCATAGGGTAATCTATGTCGGATAAACCATGGACCATGCCCTTTTTCGCCATCTCTTTTAGGCCATCTCGGCTCAAATGCCCAAATCGTAAATGGCATAGCGAGGCTTTATCCGTCATATTAATTTTTAAACATGTTTCTTGCACGTTTCTCAAATTGAGCTTGTACGTGCGATTCTGGGCCATTTCCACACGTGCCAGTAGGCAGTTTCTTTTGTCCTTCAGAAACATCACCCGATTTTTCATGAAAATCGAGTAGCCTTTTTCCATCAACTGTCCCACGCTCAGAATATTACTTTTCATGTCTGGCACATAGTACACATTTTCAATTGTACTTTCTTTGCCATTATGATAAAAGTTGATTTTACCTCGATCTTTTACTTGAATCTTTGATGCGTTACCAAATGAAACGTGACCATCTTTAACCTCTTGCATCTCTTTGAATAAATATTTGTGCCCGCTCATATGATTGCTAGCACCAGTATCGAGATACCACACCGTGTCGCTGTCGGAAATGATATTATTATGTGCCATCATGAGAACATCATCGTCTTCTGTCTCTTCTGTCACGAAATTCGTGTTTTCTTCTACCTTCTTTGGTAATCGACAATCTCGCGCATAATGCCCATGCCGACCGCAATTATAACAGTCGACGTCGTGGCGGTATCCACGGCCACCTCTTCCTCGGCCACGTCCTTGAAATTCAGTTGGCTGCTGCCTTTGATAATAATTATTCTGTCTTCCGCGACCTCTACCTCGATTCTGGCCACGACCTCCAGATCTGCCTCATCTTCCTTGGTGGTTGTGCTCAGCATACATCGCTTTATCTTCATTAATTGTTGCTTTTGCTTGTAGCGCCTCGTCAAGAGATTCTTGTTGAATTCTCTTCATTCTCTCTTCATGGGCTATCAACGAACCATTCAACTCGTCGATCGACATGGACTCTGTATCCTTCGATTCTTCAATCGCCACCGCCACATGGCTAAACTTTGAGTTAAGAGAGTGTAGTATCTTTTCTACAACTCTTACATCTTCCATCTTCTCACCAAGCCTCTTCATTTGATTAATTATAGCCAACACTCGAGTGAAGTACTCTCCTATGGACTCACTCTGCTTCATCATAATTGTCTCAAACTCGGCTCTTAAAGTTTGGAGTCGAACCTTCTTCACTTTGTCAACTCCAACCACCGAATTTTTAAGAATTTCCCATGCATCTTTAGAACTCGTCTCATTGGCAATCTTCTCGAACATGTCGTCATCCAATCCTTGATGGATGATACTCAGGGCACATTGATCTCCACTTTTTTTCTTCTGCAACGCGTTTAATTCAGCTACTGTGAGTTGGCTATCATTATCAGGTTCTTCTATGCCATTTTCAACGATGCTCCACAAGCCATGAGCACCAATAATAGCTTTCATTCGCAACGACCATTGATCATAATTGGTTTTGGTAAGAATCAGATATTAGAAAGAAATATTTGGATTTCTGGTTGCCATTTGAACGAGACACTTGACAAGGCTCTGATGCCAATTTGTTACAAATAGAATTCAAAATAGAACACTAATAAAGGAGGATAAACTCAAACTATCTTTATTTCATGAAATTACAATATATTTTTCAAAGTACATATATGGTTCTATTTATAACAATTACAAACCGCCATTGAAAATAAACCGACTCCAAAATTTTACGGCTCACATTTATGTATAACAACTCAATACTAACTTTGCTAGCCGCAATTTTTGACCATCCATATTCATACTTGTGCCGGCATTTTTAATTTGAGTTTACACTACAAACTTTGCAATCGAAAATTGGTGCTTACTCACACAATACAGTAATAAAGAATGGGATTTAAAGAAAATAATTACACTTTATTGTACCTTTGATTATTCATGGGGGACCCGAAAAGAATGTTTTCTTGCACCGTTCCAGTTTGGATCCATGCACTCTGAGACACATAGGCTATGTTTCCACAAACCTGGATCTACATTTAGCCAATTCAATCATCAATAAAGATGTAGCACATCTGATATAGCTTTAGTTTTTCACTTTTTTTGTCTTAATAAGAATGGTACTACTCAATAAAAAATTCCAAACAAATATTTTAATATTAAATTTGCAGCAGTGCTGTGTCCAATTTATAATCAATATACACGTCAACCAGCATGGAAAGTGATTAAACTATATATAAAGCAAATTCATACCATGCCACGAGTCTTTTGGACTTCACCAAGAACAGCTGCCAGCAAGGTAGATTTTCCTGACCCAACCTCACCACAAATAGCCACCTTTTCCCTAGCCTTCATCTCCAAGTTCACATTCCTCAATGTGGGCCTCGAAAAACTTTCATCCCAGGAGAAATCACAAGACTCCATAACTATCAATTTCTCCACACTCACAAAATCCTCATTTGTCACCTTTTCTGTTTGCAACTCAGGAGCCTCCAAAAACTTCACAATTCGTGCAAATGCAACTTTTGCCTGGATCACAACTCCAATAACATCAGGTATCTGGCGAACTGGATCTTGTACCAAGCGAAGAGTCGCAACAAAGGTGAATACATTGCTCGCATCAAGTGGTATTCCCAAAATATAACATGCCAAAAATGTGGCAGCTGAGACTGGGACGGGGGACGACCAAAAGAGGAAACTGGTGTATGATTTACGCATTTGAACAGCTTTTAACCAAACATGTTCCTTTTCCCTAAGCTTTTCGATCACCTTCCTAAAATGTCCCTCCCATGCATAGAGTTTTAATACCTTCATGTTAGTCAAGGACTCTGACATGGCCTTCAGCCTGTTATCTTGTGCCTCCATCAACCGTGATTGAAATTTGTGTTGTAGATTTGCCAATGGAGCATTACAAGCAACAGTTAGAATTATTACCACCATTGAAGCAATGGTTGCTAGACCAACTGCTTGATAAAGGATCACCAAAGCAATGCATAGTTGCAAGCTCGTGGTCCAAGTTTGATGGAACCAATAAGGGAACTCCCCGATTCGGTATACGTCGACCGTTACATAATTCATAATTTCTCCGGAAGAATGGGTTAATTTGGCTAAATTTGATATCCTTTGTTGCTTTTTATATATTGCCGCAGATAGTAACGATCTAACTTGTAGACCTAGCCTTCTTGTCCTAAAGTACCATTGCCTTTGCGAAAGGGACTCGGTACATTTAGCAAAGAACAAGCCCACTGCTAGAACATAACCTTCATGTTTAAATGCTACTTGCCCCAGTGACACCTTAATAAATTCATTTAGGATCATGGGGCCTGCCGATATAGTAAGAACCTTGAGCAATGCAAAGAAGCCTGAAACAAGTATCTCTTTTTTGTCGCATGAAACAATTGTCCAAAAGATTGACGGGGAAGAAGAATCTGCTTGCATGTTTGCTTTCGATTGTTTAATTTATCTATGAAAACGATATATTGGGTTCCTGCACGGTCTATTTCGCCTAGTTGAGGTATGTCTTTCTCTTCCAATGGCGTCTCACATCCCTTTTTCATTAATGGGTTCAACCACCAAAAGGACATTATACTAAAAAACCCAGCAGTTGAAAGAGGTGTCACATTTGACTTCTGATCCAATGGGACTGAATTAATATCAGTATTTAAAGGCTTGTACTGATTTCCATTGGAGGCCTCTTCTTCATCTCCAGATTTATATAGTGCACCAACAAGAACAAGAAGTGCACCAGGTAGAGACAAGATGTTTAAAATTGTAACAGTTGTTATGTTCTTCTTCTTCAGAAAATAAATAATTGAAGAACAAAAAATGAATACCGCAAATATGAATGGAAATATGGACCAAACCTTCAGATATCTAAACCTAGAAGTGGAAAACAAGCTCAGAAGGATTTGGTACAGGCCCAGAAATAACATTGCTAACCACCAATGTGGTGGATATGAGGCTATATTTCTCTTAGTAAAATTCTCTATCAGCATGTAAGCTCCGAGGCCGAGATAAACAAATGCAAGACCACCATTAAAGGTAGCTGAGAGTAGATCGAGAGGTGAAGAGATCCTAAAGAGCCTTCTAATTGGGACATTTGTTTTGCTTATTCTGAGAATTAGATTGATTAGAAACAAAACAGAGAGAATACACTACGGGAAAAAGGACCTTCTGTAACGGCACTTCTGTAACGGTTTTTGAAATAACCGTTACAGAATAGTGAGGCATTAGGCGGGAAAATTGGCGCCACAAATCTGTAACGGTTATTATGAAACAATCGTAATAACATTTCCGTCATGGTCAGGAAAAAAAATGCATCAAGCTTCTGTAACGGTTGTTGGAAAATAACCGTTACAGATTTTTTATATTCTGTAACGGTTATTATCCAGCAACCGTTACAGAAAAGAAAAAAGAAATATATAAATATCAACCATCTTTTGTAACGGTTATTAGTAAATAAACGTTACAGTAGGTTAACGTTTTTTTTTATTTTTTATTGATTCTGTAACGGTTATTTTTAATAACCGTTACAGAAAAGTTCTGTATTTAATTAGGTCTTCCCATCCCAACAAACTCACAGCTAGCGCCGCACTTAACTATTTTCTGATCTTCTCATTTATTGCGATTTGTGGTGTCCTACTTCACTCCAAAAAAATAGCAAAAAATTTCTAAAAATTCTGAAAAAATAATAATTAGAAAGAGAATAAGAAGGAGAGCAGATTTAAGGTAAAAAAAATTAATTTTGAACCATATTTTTTATTTTTACATTTTTTTCTTATTTATTTCGATTTTTTCATTAATTCATGGTTATTTTTGTTTTTTTTATATATTTTAAGATCTCATTGAATAGGAGAAAATCTTACATCGGCCGGATAAGTCGCACGATTCAACGGATCAGAAGTCACACGATTGAAAGTATATAATTTCATGAACTTCTCTTTTTTTAAATTATTTGCATTTGGTTAATAATTTGCATATATATATAGGCATGGATTTTGTATTGTCATATAGGAACCAAATACCGGAACTCAACTGAATTTAGGTCATTGCCCGTCCGAGATTAATCCATTAGGGATTAATCTCGGATAGTACTCCCGGTCGGGAGTACTGCTCTTTGGATACGATCTGTCTCATTTAGGACAGCGAGTTGTACGTTAGATGCAATGTGTTGTCTGAGAAAAATTCGGCGGCATTTCCCTTGTGTTCCCACGGATACGTACACACGAGCAATCGTGTGTTGGCGTATTCAGGGAACATAAGGGGAAATGCTGTCGAATTTTTCTCAGATAGCACATTGCATCTAACGTACGCTCGCTAATGAGACAGAGTATCCAAAGAGCGGGCTAGGATGGTGACCGGTCCGAAAACCTAATATGACAAATTGGTCCGAAACCCTAATAATTTGCATAAATTTTATTGTTCAGATGAATCGGACGTGGATGTACTCAAGTAATCGATGCTCGTCTACATTTTTTAGAGGACTTGAAGAATTTATGGTTTGTGCTAAAGAGAATTTGAAAATGAAAGAAGATGATAAAATGTATTGTCCTTGTCGTGTTTGTCAGAATTTGTTGAAGTGGTCTAATTTTGAAGAAGTGAAGGCTCATTTGATTATAAATGGATTTCAACCGGATTATAGTCGGTGGACACTCCATGGAGAGAATGGGGGGGATAGTACTAGCACAAATGTATTGGATTCTGTGTATGAGGAAAAAAATGTATCATTGGATGATGAAATTGATGATGTCAATGTATTTGATGATGAGAATGTAGATGATGATAGAAATGTAGATAACTCAGAATTTAATGCCGATTTAGATGAAATTGTGAACAATGTGGATGAAAATTTTGTTGATAATGTTGAAATTTTTGGTATGTTACGTGAAGAAGATAAAATAGCTTTATATCCTGGTTGTGAATTGTCAAAACTTAATGCTGTTTTCAAACTGTTCAATCTTAAAGCCAAAAATGGATGGAGTGATGCAAGTTTCACATCTTTGCTCAAACTATTACATAAAGAATTTCTTCCAAAAGATAACCAGTTGCCAGATTCAATTTATAAGGCTAAAAAGATGTTATGTCCTTTAAAAATTGGAGTTGAGAGAATTCATGCATGTCCAAATGACTGCATATTATTACGGAATGAGTACGGAGACTTGCATAAATGTCCAAAGTGTAATGCGTCACGGTATAAACCGAGGGACGATCAAATTGAAGATGAAGGTAGTAAGGGACCAGCTGCAAAAGTGGTGTTTTATCTACCAATAATACCAAGATTCCAGCGGCTTTTCTCTAACGCGAAGGATGCCAAATTGTTAAGATGGCACGCAGACTGCTGGAAAAAAGGCGATGGCATGCTCAGACACCCAGCAGACTCTCCAGATTGGATAAATATAGATAGGGAATTTGAAGATTTCGGCAGTGAACCTAGAAATTTGAGATTGGGTTTATGTACAGACGGGATGAATCCTTACGGCAACATGAGTAGCCGGCAGACTACGTGGCCGGTCTTGTTGTGTATTTACAATCTTCCTCCCTGGCTATGCATGAAAAGGAGATACATGATGATGCCCTTGTTGATTTCTGGTCCCAAGCAACCAGGTAATGATATAGATGTGTACTTGGCTCCATTAATAGATGACCTTGGTGAATTGTGGCAGAATGGAGTGAAAATATATGATGCACACTCTAGAAGTGAGTTTAACCTCCGTGCCATGATATTTTGCACAATTAATGATTTTCCTGTATACGGAAACCTGTCAGGGTATAGGAATAAAGGAGCGAAAGCGTGTCCTATTCGCATGGAAAACACCCATTCTGTGTACCTGAAAAACTCCAGAAAAAATGTTTACTTGGGACACCGGAGGTTTATTAAGAACCGCAACCACCCTTACCGTCGAGACAAAGAAAGGTTTGACGGTACTGTAGAAAAAGACAAGGCCCCAATACCGTTATCCGGTTCAGGGGTGTATCGACAGGTGAAGGACATTAATGTAAAATTTGGTAAGAAATTTGCAAATGAGATACCCAAGGGGATATGGAAGAAGAAGTCTATATTCTGGAATCTTGAATATTGGCAGAGTTTGGAGATTAGGCATTGCTTAGATGCGATGCACATAATAAAGAACATATGTGAAGCTTTGATCGGTTGCATGTTGGAAATTCAAGGGAAAACTAAAGATGGCGTAAATGCGAGGAAGGACATGGTTGAAATGGGGATCCGGCAAGAACTAGCGGCACAAGATAAGGGAAAAAGCCGAACTTGGCTGCCTGCAACACAATTTAATTTATCAAAGCAAGAGAAAAAAAGCTTATTAGAATGCCTGAAATCTATTAAGGTTCCTACTGGTTATTCCTCGAATATATCAAGAAAGGTTTCTATTAAGGACAACAAATTACTTGGTATGAAGTCACATGATTATCATGTCCTACTGACCCAGTTACTTCCGGTCGCAATTCGAGGAATTCTAAGGGAAGAAGTGAGGAAAACCATCACTAAGTTGTGTTTTTTCTTTAATTCCATTTGCTCTAAAGTGATTGATCCGAATAGTTTGGACAAGTTACAAGAAGGTGTTGTACTAACCCTATGTGAGCTGGAAATGTACTTTCCGCCATCGTTTTTTGACTCCATGGTGCATTTGACCATTCATTTAGTTAGAGAGATAAAAATGTGTGGTCCTGTATTTCTACGATACATGTATCCTTTCGAAAGAGCCATGGGTCAATTGAAGGGGCTTGTTCGTAGCCGATCTAAACCAGAAGGAAGCATAGTGGAAGGATATGTGGCCGAGGAGGTTATTGAGTACTACACCGATTATTTGCAGGATGTACAACCAATCGTTCTTCCAAAGTCTCGACATGAGGGTAGACTTGAAGGAAAAGGTTATACATTAACTTCCAATGTTCACCTTATTTAGCACAAATGTTCACTTAAAGCACAATATTTGTTCACCTTATTTAGCACAAATGTTCACCTTATTTAGCACAAATGTTCACTTAAAGCACAATATTTGTTCACCTTATTTAGCACAAATGTTCACCTAATTTAGCACATTTGTTCACCTTATTTAGCACAATATTTGTTCACCTTATTTAGCACAAATGTTTACCTTTCAGGTACAATTGGAGCTAGTACTCATATACCGGATCTTGCAATGAGAACCAAAGCACATATGAAAGTTCTCCAACATCTTGCTATTGTGGCGCCTTACATCAATGAACATCTAATCGAGTTACGTGAACAATACCCTTCTTACACCGAAAACTTGATTACCATAGAGCATGAAATAAAATTTGTCCAATGGCTAGAAGATAAAGTACAGTCCCAGTTGAAAGAAGGAACAGAGATCGATGAAACCGTGAAATGGTTATCAAGACGTCCTGATTCCGTGGTCGAGAAATACCAAGGGTATGACTTGAATGGATTTACCTGGTACACAAGGAAACAGGATGGTAAAAGTTCCGTGCAAAATAGTGGAGTCACTGTTGTACCTTTATCTAGTGATAATGTTAGGCCGGCTACTTATTATGGGTGGATCGAGGAGATTTGGGAACTAGATTACCTGAAATTTAAGATACCCTTATTCAAGTGTGCATGGATCGACAACGGTCACGGTGGAGTTAAAAAAGACAAGATGGGGTTTATAACTGTTGACTTCAATAAAAGGGCTTATCGAGACGATCCCTTTATACTTGCAAATAAGCAAGCAATGCAAGTTTTTTACATTCAAGATCCGGCGGATAAGAAAAGACATGTTGTGCTTCATGGTAAATGTTAATCTTATTTAAGTACAAATGTTCACCTTATTGAGTACAATGTTCACCTTATTGAGTACAAATGTTCCTTATTTATTACTTGCCACTTTCAGGAAAAAGACGTATTGTCGGCGTTGGTGATGTCGTAGATGAAGAAGCATACGACCACTTCGAGGAAATACCTCCTTTTTCTATCGGTATCGACGATACATCACAGCCAGTATCGATCAGTTGTAGGCGTACAGATAACACCGAAGGCGTGTGGGTCGACACAAGAAGGAAAAAAAAGAAAGTAGCTACATAATAACATGTGAGTTACAAAAACTAATATAAATTATTCTTAACATATATGTGCTAAATTGTTATATATATTAATAGTTTTATTTTTTTTTGCAGGTCATTAATTGGTGAAATTTAACATATATGTGCTAATTTATGAGCAAATTTATTTTTAATTTTTGTTTAACATTCTAAATTGTTTAACTTATTATTTAACATTTCAAAATTATTATTTGTTCTACTTAAAATTGTTCTAAATTAAAGTTTAAAATTGTTGAACAGAAGGCTTACGAAAACAAACAAAAAGCAAAAAAAAAAAAAATTAAACTAATCTGTAACGGTTACTAGCTAATAACCGTTACAGAAGAGTTAAATTTGTAACGGTTATTAGCTAATAACCGTTACAGAAGATCATAAATATTAAAAACGTTTGATCTTCTCTAACGGTTACTAGCTAATAACCGTTACAGACGGTCATATATATTAAAAACGTTTGATCTTCTGTAACGGTTATTAGCTAATAACCGTTACAGAAGATCATATATATTAAAAACGTTTGATCTTCTCTAACGGTTACTAGCTAATAACCGTTACAGAAGATCAAACGTTTTTTTAATATACACCATCTAGCCGCTGTTTCGTCACTTCTTTCCAAACTCGAAAACACTCTCACTCTCAAGCTCGCTGTCTCTCCAAACCCTAGATCTCAAGCACTCGCTGTCTCTCAAGCACTCGCTGTCTCTCAAGCACTCGTTGTCTCTCTCAAGCACTCGCTGTCTCTCTCAAACACTCGCCTCTTCCTCTCCCTCTCAGGTAATCCCTCTTCCCTCTCCCACTCTGTCCCCCTCCCTCTCTGTCCCCTCTTCCTCTCTCCCTCACTGACTCCCCTCTTCCTCTCTGTCCCCTCTCCCTCTTTGTTCCCTTACAGATCTCTGCTCTCTCAACTCCGACAGCCACCTTTCCCTCTCTGCCCCCGACAACACTCTCTCGAAGGTAAACCCCCTTTCTCTGAAATTTTAATTTGGGGCTGTTTTTCTTAATTTGGGACTGAAATGCTTAATTTGGGGCTGTTTTTGGGGCTGTTTTGCTTAATTAGGGACTGAAATGCTTAGTTTGGGGCTGTTTTTGGGGCTGTTTTGCTTAATTTGGGACTGAAATGCTTAATTTGGGGCTGTTTTTGGGTCTGTTTTGCTTAATTAGGGACTGAAATGCTTAGTTTGGGGCTGTTTTTGGGGCTGTTTTGCTTAATTTGGGACTGAAATGCTTAGTTTTGGGCTGTTTTTGGGGCTGTTTTGCTTAATTTGGGACTGCAATGCTTAGTTTGGGGCTGTTTTGCTTAATTAGGGACTGAAATGCTTAATTAGGGACTATTTTGCAAATAGTAGGGACAAAATTGTGAATATGCAAAATGCTTAATAGGGACAGAAATGTTTATTAGAATTTGTTATTAGAAATGTTTAATAGAATTGATTAATGGAATTGATTATTAGAATTGATTAATTATGATTAAATTAATTATTAGAATTGAATCAAATTATTAGAATTGATTAATTATGATTAAATTAATTATTAGAATTGAATCAAATTATTAGAATAAATGGACAAAGCCGAAGGTAGCAATCCTAAGGTGAATAAGGGAAAAACTGTGACAAAGGACAAGAAAAATACAGATGTGACCAAGAAGGAGACGGAGACAAAGCCGGATACCAAGCCGGAGTTCGATGTCACTCGTCAGAGATATGTGCCTCAGTGGATGCGAGATAACCCTCTACCTAGGCGGTCTGTATTTGCTGTGAGGCGCTATCCAGTTGGTTGCGAACGAACAAGTGCAGATGGGGAGGAGGGACCAGAGGAGGTGCCAGAGGAGGTGCCAGAGGAGGTGCCAGAGGAGATAGTGGAGGAAGAGAAGGAGTGAAATTAGGGTTTAATAATTATCTATGCTATTTTGTATGAACATTGCTAAATGTGTAATTTTTGAACCTTAGGCTATTATCTATTTATCTAAATTATTGTCTATGATGTGTGAACCTTAATTTGTGTAAGAATTGATGTTTTATCTATGTTGTAAGAATTTATTATCTCAATTAGGTAAGAATTTATTTTGTAAGAATTTATTATCTCAATTATTTTGTAAGAATTTATTATCTCAATTAGGTAGTAATGGAGAAAGGTGAAGGAAGCAATTCAAAGGGAAAAAAGCCGATCGAACGAGTGTACGTTAGGCGCAAAATTCGTGCCAATCCATCCTCTCAAAATCAAACGAACCAAAACCAAGCCTCTCAAAACCAGGGGCAACCGAGCCTCTCAAAATATGAACAACATGCAATTTTTTTCAAGCTTTTGATTGACAAGCTTGTGGCACCGTACACAGAATGGAGAGAAGAAGTCATTATTTTGTCGGATGATGATGAGAAGTCATTGTTTTGTCGGATGATGATGATGAAGTCATTGTTTTGTCGGATGATGAAGACTAGTTTTAGGATTTAGATTTATGTTTGGTTTAGTATTAGGGTTCTCTTATCCAACTGAATGTTTATGTTTATGTTAATGTATTTTGTTATTTGAGATTGAACTTGTCGTTTAATGTTTATGTTTATGTTAATATATTTTGTTTATGTTGTTTATGTTTATGTTTATGTTTATGTTTATGTTAACTTGATTTGATTGCTTTCATTGTTGTTAATTATTTGTTAATAGATATGTCTGGAGACCAAGATAGAGATTTACAGGGTAAACAGGCTGGTACAGAATCCAGCGATGAGGAGGTCACAACGTTCGAAATAAAGAAAAGGAGCAGAACGACAATGGAAGAGTTTAGGAGGAAAAAAGCTGCTGGGGAAAAGTTTGAGATTAAATTTGACAAAGAAGGAGTGCCAATTGGTACTGAAGAGGCGGTGAACAAATTTGCATCATATTGCGGGTATCTGGCTAGAACAAGAGTGCCAATCACAATTAATGATTGGCGGAAGGAAGTTTCAAAGGAAACTAGACTTGAGTTGTGGTTGGACATCAAAGTGAATAAATTTTCACTTAAATCATCTAATTTAAATTTCTATGCTACCAATTAACTAACGTTTCGTTATGTTTCAGAAAATGTTCAACATCGAAGATGATAAAGCCATGAACAATACTCTCAAAGCGATGGGCATAAGTCACAGGGCTTATAGAAGTAGGATTGCTGAGGAGTACATCACAAATGCCGATCCAAACAATCCAAAAAATCCATGCGATAAACACCCAATCTCACAAAAGGAATGGGAAGAATTTTTCAAGAAAAGGACGGGTGCAGATTTTGTACAAAAGAGCAACAAAGCGAAGGAGTTGAGAAAGAAATGGAAAGAGCCTCATAGGATGGGTTCCACTGGCTATAGAGGAAAAAAAGGTTCATGGAAACCTACAGACAAGATTGTCATACCCGGAGATTCTGAAGGGGCCGGTTTCACGAGCATTACCATCGGCGATTTGGAACCGAGGAGTCAAAGGTATTTCATGGGAAGGACTGTGGCTACGAAGGATAAAGGTACTTACACATGTAAAGACTTGTTATATATGCTAACTTCAAATTCTGTTTTGTGATTATTAATAAGATTTGTTTGTTGCTTGTTAGATACTTACACGTTCCATAGCTCTGATTCGTCGACTATTGAGGCATTCAGTCGGTTGAGTGCCATGTCTGGTGAAATCAATTCCGGGTCAATACCGGAACAAGAAGTCTTAAATCGGGCGGTTGACAGGCCGGAACATCCAGGAAGAATCAGGGGATATCCTTTATGGACCAAGAAGGAAGATGTGTATAAAAGAAAATCTAGAAAGGATGCGCATGAAGGATGGATGACACCAGACCAGATTGAAGAATTGATGAGCAGGGTCGCAGCTGAAGCCGCTGAGAAAACCAAAAGGGACTTGATTCACTCTGAGGAGATAATGAATGCGGTGAGACAACAAGCTTTTCAGGTAATCCTTTTTGAAAATCAAAATGTAATCAAAATGAATGAAAACTATTCTTCATTATCCAGTTGCTTCATAATTTTCAGGACGTGAAACAATGGTTGGCCAGTAGCGGATTGCAGATTCAAGCACCACAGCAATTTGTGACGCAGTATCAGCCATTCGTTGAAGCTGAGGTAGACTCAGGAATGCCAAACGAAGAGTTATTCCGAACGGTTGCCTCAAGCTATATGCCTCCGGATCCGAGAAGCGTTGTTCAGGTTCATATTGATCATTTTTCTCTTTTCTCTTTATATTTATTTTTGGCAGCATTAGAGTTTCTGATTGAACTGAATTTCAGGAAGAAATGCCGTGCGATCTCTTTTCTCTTGATCACAACAACCAGAGGATTAAGGTGGCCGAAGAAAATATTATTCCGAGTGTTGTTGGTCAGATCGTACACGGCGTGCCTCTAACTGATCAACAATTGTATGTCCATCTTCTCCGAGTAGGCGATGAATTTCGTGAATGGCAAGTCCCTGGTAGGTCAGATGAGCTATTGGGAAATAATATAGGGGGCCGATTCCCATGGCCGTCATTTTTGGTGGACATAGGCCACAAGGTATCGTTTTATTTAATTATGACAATCTGTTTCATACATTTCTCCTAATGACTTATTAATATGATGTCATTGAATGCAGAGTTTGACCAAAAAGAAGCCGGCCAAAAAGAAGCCAAAGGCGAAGGAGGCGGCGAAGAATGTGGAGGAGAGTCCAAAGGTCCCAAGTGCGGGGTCGTTTGTTACTCGTGATCCACTCCTCCCTAAGGATATTATTGACAGGCTCAGCCCATCCGAACAAGCAGTATACAGACTGTTGATGCTCCAACCAGAAGAAGAGACGAACTTTGAGCTGCCTAATTGCAATCCTTGGGGTACGCACGATGGCGATGTTAAGTTCAACGTTAATGTCGAGGATATTGTCGAATGTTTTAAAAGGGAGGAGCTATCTCAATCGATTGTGAAATTTTACTGCTGGTTTGAATTTTTCAACTTTAATGTTTATTTTTTTCTTCATTCAATTCATTCAAAATTGAAATTGTTGAACTTTGATATCCATGTTTGCAGGTTTTGGATGGAAGAACTTTCAACAAGGCAAGAAGAGAATGAGTTCTCCAAGAGCATCACCGTACTGGATCCAGAGTTATTGCCTGAGTGGAAATTCAAACACGAAGAACTCGGTGCGGTGAATTACCTAACGAGAGCATTCATGGATAATCCATCCTCCTATCTTGTTTTGCCGTATAATCAGCAGTAAGAAATATAACCAATATGGCTACTAATGAAAGAATTTTTTAGTTTCCTTTAATTCCACCAAAATAATAAATCTCTATTAATTACAGGTTTTATTGGGTTGTCCTTGTTATTAATGTCGAGAAGCGCACCGTTCACTTTGTTGATTCTCTGGAACGCAAGAATCCAAAGTTATATATTAAGCCATTCATATCTTCGTAAGTTTCCATTTTTGAATTAAGTTAAACATGATGAGATTTTTCAAATTAAAAAATATTAGATTTTGTTGTTTTAAATAATATTGCATGCAGGGTATACAAGCGGTATTTAGTGGAAGCCGGAAGATATAGCCAAAAGAGCAGAACAGGATTTGATTGGTACCGAATTAAGGTACAGAACTTATCAGTTTAAAATATTATTTGTTTGTGAAATTGAAATTAACTAAAAAAGATTGTGTTTTTTTTGTTGGAATCTTAATTAGGGACCGATACAAAGGGGCGGCATAGAGTGTGGATATTTCACAATGCTCAACATGAGGGCGATATTAAGTAGTTGGACTACGGTCGGAGAATTCCCTGAGGTAATGTTAAGCCGATTTATTATTTTAGGATTTCATATTTTTATTGGTTTAGGGCTTAGGGTTTACAAAATTATTTGACTTTATCAATTGTTAATGATCAAATTGCAGTATATCGAGCCGGTTGGACAACCATATAAAAACGAAGACGTTGATGCAGTCGTTTCGGAGGTTATGGACTTCATGTATGGGGTATTATTTTAGGAAAATTTTGACTTGATTTGGTGTTAACTCTATGTATAGTTTGTTAATTTTTGCTACATATTGATATATGTTTTGTGCTTGGTATATATATGTGACATCTGATATATGCATGATATATGTTTGTCTGCTGCATGTTGGATTGTATGATGTAAATTGGGTACCAATTTGGTACCAATTCGGCTAGCAAAATTGGGCTAGCCAATAAAACAGGCGAAATTCAAAAAAAAAAGAAGGTCTTTTGTAACGGTTATTAAGGAATAACCGTTACAGAATTCATAATTTCATTTCTTTTATATCAACAATATCTGTAACGGTTATTCCTTAATAACCGTTACAAAAGACTGGATTCTGTAACGGTTATTAGATTATAATCGTTACACTGGATCTAAAAAAATAGTAACCACCGTTATAGAAGCCAGTCTTCTGTAACGGTTATTATATAACAACCGTTATAGAAGCCAGTCTTCTGTAACGGTTGTTATCTATTAACCGTTACAAATGTTCTCAATAAAACCGTAACCACATTTTCCGTCCACTATACCATAACGGTTATTAGATAATAACCGTTACAGAAGCCATTCTTCTGTAACGGTTATTAGATAATAACCGTTATAGATCTGTAACGGTTATTAGACATTCTGTAACGGGGGCTACTGTAACGTTACGTGTACCGTTACAAATGCCTTTTATTAACCGTTACAGAAGTCGAAATTTCGCGTAGTGATAGCACTAATTGACAGCACTATTATATGGTTTAGGCAAGTAGAAGGGTCAAAAATCCCCGCAAGTCCACAGGCACTATTGTCATAGACACACAGGGTAGTGCCACAGAAACCAGTTAACATACCTAAAGAAAAATTACATAAGAATTTTAGAAGTATTTCAACAATGAACTCTTAAGACATGCCTCAAAAAAGTACAAAAAAAGATTAAAAATAAGCAAAGACATTAAAGATATAGATGGGTTCTTACTTGCAAGAGAAATCATCTCGCCTGAATCCTGATTATGCGCTTGATGTTGTTTAACTGCTTCGTTCAAATTATGCAAGTAAAAAAATTTCAGAAGGGAGCACAAAGAAATACTTAGATTTTGATCAAATCCATTTAATGTAAGGACTCAAACCACAAAATTCCAAATAGAATGGATTAAGTGTTATATAACCTGAAAAAATAGAGAGCTTTCTTGTGTTATAAATTATAATAACTAATCTTGAGTTAATTGGTATGTGGGTGCAATTGGCACTTTATAGAAAGAGAGATGAAGAAAAAATAGCTTCAAGCAGATTCAATAAGATAAAAAAATATATGATCAAAAATTCAAAATAACTAATTATGTAATCAAGATGTATGAAGCTCTGGAACAAGCCAAATCAATTCACAATATTCTGTTCTTCATTAATCAATTCGAGCAATCAAAATAACTTCACAAAATAGAAATTGCTACAAGTATAGCTATAGCATATTTATTAGGGAAGGAAGAACACTCACCAAATGAACAGAGCATACTTACATACTATCAGCAGTAATTTAAAGTAGAGTTCTACAACATTGTATTATTTAAGACAATTCAACAACAAAGTGCCATGTCAAAATTCTGCGAAATTTTACCCCGTACTGTCAATTCTGAAAAGAGAAGTTATATAAACTAACCTTATGCTTGCGAATATATCGAGGAAATGCCACATCTCTCCTCTCTCTTTCTCTTTCCCTCGCGTGGCGTGGTCTCTTAATTTTTTTTTGCTTTTCAAATTTTGTATAATTTTCCGTATCTGGGTGCACTGATTGGGTAGTGTGGAAGGGAAAACATACTAAAAAACTGAAAGAGCGACTCAATACTTCAATAGTAGGCAAGTCGGACAGATTTTGTATTTGTAATCCGTGCAAGAGACGAGAAAGAGAGGGATTCGGATTCGTCACCGCTCACGTCTTGAGACCTGTTTATAGCAGACTCATCACAGCGACAGCGTTACACATTTTTTTTACAAATGTCCCTTTTATTGCTGTATTTCTTTTTGGAATCTTTTGCATATAAGCCTAATCTTTATCTCGACACTATCGTTTCACGTTTTAACTGTCCCTTTCAAAATGCCAAAGTCGAATTAAAGTCCTTCCTCCTTTATAGGTCTTTGTTTTTTCATTTTTCTTGTGAACGCAAATGTTTTTAATCTTGCGATGCTGTGGTGACAGTGGTGTCATTATTCCACCTGTCTTTTCTTTCTCATTTATATCCTTGTCTCCTAGCTTTGAAATTGAATTCTTCTTTTCGCTTTACCTAAAAAAACGAAATTAAAGAAAAAAAAAAATGAAATGTATTGCCCATTGGTAGTGTTCTCCAAAATGACACGACACAATCGTATTGGCACGACACGATGTGCGTGTTGACACGACACGACACGACACGACACGAATAAAAAATTGACACGATACGATCGTGTTATCGTGTCGTGTCATAATAGTGTCGTGTCATAATAGTGTCATGTTGGGACATTACAAAGTTTGACACGATTCAACACGACACGATTTGACACGCAACACGAACACGAATTAACACGACACCTCAACATAAATTTAATTATTAATGTTCATTATTTAAGCAAAATTAATAATTTAATTTCAATTTATAATACTTTATCATATTATTTACCATCATTTAAATCTTAATAGTTTCCTAATCTAATTATTATGTTTTATAAAAATATTAATAAAAAATTAAACTTAATTAAATAATAAATTATTATGTTTATTTTGTTTTCTCTTACATTTAATTTTTTTAATAATTTTTAAATTTAATAAAATAATAAAACAATATGACACGATTTGACACAACTAACACGACGTGTCAACACGACACGACACGATCGTGTCAGTCGTGTCGTGTCAGAATGCGTGTCGTGTTGCCTCTTCTCACTACTAAGTACGACACGACACGACACGATTAAAAAAGTAGTTCGTATCAACACGACACGACACGAGACTCTAATACGATCGTGTTTGATACGACACGACACGACACGCACGATTGGAGAACACTACCCATTGTTCAGGGAATCATTGTCGGACAGGGAAGGGGGGAGAAAGAATATTTTAAAAAAATAATAATAAAACATTTCAAGTAGATGCCAGGATATATTAAAAGCCAAAGTATTCTTACAAAAAGTCTAAAGATAAAACTCTGATATGTTATGTCCACCAAAGTGTAACCTAATCAAGTATATCTAACATAACAAGTTTCACAACAGACAACAACAACAAAAGTTCACTAATAAAAGTACTGCACTAATGTAAAAAGGAACTAAGCATGGTTCAAAAAATCGGCCGATTCCGATTCGAATCGGTAGAATCGGATCGGAATCGGCAGGTGCCGAGCCGATTTTGGTGGGTTTGAAGCGGAATCGCGATTTTACCCGTTGAATCGGGCGGAATCGGACAGAATCGGCTGGAATCGGACAGAATCGGACGATTTTTAGACGAACTCTGTAGGTTGAAAGAGGGACGAAAGCCGAAAGGACATCGACTTTGTTCAGCGCCATTACTAAAGGGAGCAAACATATCTCGAGTTTTTGACAAAACTTAAAGGGGCAAAGAGAAGGGAAGAAAGTACATTTTATTTTTATTTTTTTTCAGCGCAAATACTTGGTATTTCACGCGTGAAGTGAAGGGGATGGGACAGGTCAGAGTTTGTGTCTGTAGCTACTACTACAAGACAACACCATTGTCGTACTTCTTTATTTTTATTTTTGTTTTTTGTTATGTTATTTGTATTTCAAGTAAAATCCTCACAGTAGTGTATTAATTAAAACACATTTGATGGATTTTTATTAAATTAAAATTTCGTGGCGCCAACAAAGTTTTATTAAATAGAAAAACCTATAGAAATTGTATTATTTATCTACTATTTTGTATTAATTAAAAAAATTGTCCAATAAATTTTGTGGCGCCAAAAAAATTTGTATAATTAGATGATATGATGTACTTCTTAGTCTATTTATCTTTGTTTAAGATATGTAAGTAATTGTAGGATCATGTGTCATGTGTGTAGTCTGCCTACTTGACTTTAAGGTATATTAAGTTATTTTAGTTGATTTTAAGACTCATATTTAAACATTTTTTTACTTATTTATGAAAATATATATTTTCCCTTTTTTCAGATTTTTTTCTGATTTTTAATAGCATAAAAATGTGTTTTTTAAAAAAATCCGATTTTTTTATCCGATTCGACCGATTTTTCCGATTCAGCCGATTCCGAGTTACGGTCCAACTGTCCGATTCCGATTCCGAGTTTAAGAACCATGGAACTAAGGACTGAAACCCAAAGACCCCATAATCTCCAGAGCTGGTATATATTATCAGTAAACTGACCATTCCTAGATCACCAGCATCATTAAACTCTGGATCTGCTTGACCTTCACCACGATTGACTCTTCCGGCCATGGGTTTTTAATACCCTACCGGCCGGGTACCGGGTCAGGATCTCGTAGGAAAAGACCCATAAAACACGTTGGTCTTGAATCGGAAAAATCGGAAAATCGCTATTTCCTTCTTCATTTCCATTTACGCTAAGTTATTCCTTTCTGTTTCTCAAGAAAAAAAAATAGATAACTTTCTTTTCAATGTCGTTCGGATTAAAAAGGAAATTGAAATTGGAATGCACAATCTTACCCTAATTTCTTCCCTCTGCCTTCATCCTTTCCGTCTTTATTTGGCTCAGGTTTTTCCTTGTCCTTTCCTATTTTTTCCCCTTTTTTGTAATGAGTAGCTGATAGCATAGAACCCAAGGAGTACAAGTTAATGGCAAATTTTGTCATGAATTTCCATTGGAACCCTTTAATTTAGTATGTATCTAGAGTAAAATTTCTAGTTAAATTATAAGACCAGCGTTTATGTCTTTATTTGATAATGAAGAAGATTCAAGGTATATACCTGATGGTACACATGTTCAGACACTGGTAATTGGCGGTACTAAATATTGAAAAACTAATAAAAATATTTTGAAATTACAGTCTGCCAATACATGAAAAATAATATAATTAAAGAAAATACTCGACTAAAATTATTTTGCACTGATTTTTTTATAGTGACAAACTGACAATTAAAGGGATGTTCTCTTTCATTTTTTTGTTCTATTATTTTTAGTTTTTGGAGTTCTCCTCTGCTCTTTTTAAAGACACCAAGAGGAATGTTTGATAGCCATTGATCATTGTTCGTGGCTTGTCAGTGATCCACACTGTGCCGCAAGCTCATGCACGTTCTTTAATTAATTTGTTCCCACTTGCTACCATTTATAATGCATAATGCATATAAGCACCTGCACTAGACAAGCTCAACCAGATATATCCCATGCAAATCTTTTCTGTTAAAAATTAGTATACATCTAGAGCAGATTCTAACCTAATTTAGTATGTCTTATAATAAATGCACACAATACTCTATTGCCATGTATATATCAGTCGTTTCTTATTCTGATAAATCATGCATGCATGTTTCTGCCTACGATGAGTTAAGAAACGGGGTGATAAGGAACATTTTCAAGATCCATCATCCTCATCATCTCTAGTGGGAACACGTTTTAGTTTTTTTTGTTTTTGGAATATTTTTGGTCCCCACTGTATCTCTTCCTCTTATTCTTTCCTATTTCGGTTCCCACTGTTGCTCTCCCTCCCATCCTTTTTATTTTTTGTCACCACTGTTTCTCTTCCGAAATTGCTTAGGATCATCCCAACATTTCTATAATCCCATCATTCTTTACAGATGCGTTTATTTTTTTCTATTTTTAGAAACCGCGTTTGAAATGTGTCTTTCATTTTCGAAAGACCAGAAAATGAGCGCCAGAGCGAATCGGAAGAAAGAGAAGGGGGGAGGGACGCGTTCTCTTCACTGACGAATAGATGGCTGGAATTCCTGAGTTTTGGACTGGCGGCTTATATTCCCACGAGACGAAATGGAAGGAATAAAACTGTAGGAAATTAAGGAGAAATCCTACTTTATTACTAGACCTCCTCCCACGAGATAGAAGAAAGAGATTACTCCAAGGTGGAAAATGAGGGAAAAGGAAAAGGAAAAAAAAAGGCAGGGCTTAAGATTCGCCGTGAGCTGCTCCATCGCCTTCGTTCTTCTCAGTACAAATATTAATTGTTGAGTTAAGATGAGTAATTGTTATAGTTCAAATACTAATTGTTGTAGAATTAATATTTGTAATTGTTGTAAATGTAGCTCGGATATTAACTGTTGAAGTTAATATGAGTAATTGTTGTAGTTCAGATACTAACTTTTGTAGTTAGTATTAGTAATTGTTGTAGTTGTAGTTCGGATACTAACTGTTGAAATTAATATGAATAAATATTGTAGCTCGGATACTAACTGTTGTAGATAGTATTAGTAATTATTGTAGTTGTAGTTAATGTGAGAGAGAGGGAGGAAAACAGAGGGACAGAGGGAGCAAAAAGAAAAGAGGGATGGGATATCGTTGGATGGGGATGAGAATTTTTTTTCCATTTTTAGAAAACGCGTCTGTTATTAATAGAGTGTCGCTGGGGATGATGGGGATGATGAAATACGGGGATGATTCTTATCACCCCCGGTTTCTCTTCCTCTCATCTTTTTCTATTTCGGTCCCCACCATTTCTCTCCTCCTCCCATATTTTTCATTTCTGGTACTCATATTAACTATAACAGTTAGTATCCAAACTATAACAGTTGCTTATATTAACTACAACAGCTACATATATAACTTCAACAATTACACATATAACTTCAACAGTTATATATATTAACTTCAATAGTTACATATATAACTACAACGACTACATATATAACTTCAACGGTTACACATATAACTTCAACAATTACACATATAACTTCAACAGTTACATATATAACATATTAACTTCAACAGTTATATATATAACTTTAACAATACATATGTAATTTCAACAGTACATATAAAATTTCAACAGTTATATGTATTAATTTCAAAGTTACATATATAACTTCAATAGTTATATATATATATATATATATATATATATATATATATTAACTATTAAGGAAAAATAATGACCAAAAATAAAAAAGATGGGAGGGAGAGAAATAGTGGGGACCGAAATAGAAAAAATTAAGAGGAAGAGAAACAGTGGGGACCAAAAATAGATAGGATGAGAGGGAGAACAATAGTGGAGACCGAAAATATTCTAACAATGGGGACCAAAAACGTATTCCCACTTGGGAATGATGGAGGATGATGGAGGATGATGGAATCCAGAAGATGGTTTTAAACAATTTCGATTAAGAAAACTTATTTTGGGAAGACACATGCTTATTCTAATTTATGAGTTAAGAAATGTATCTATCCCATGCATGTTGTTGGCCAGACCAGACCAGACCAGACATGTGATTGTCATGTTTGTTATTTGTTTCATCTTGTTGATTATATCCAAAAAAGTAATGACTTATCTTTACTACTTATAAAAGCATCCATAAAAAAAGAGTAAAGTAATGACCAGACCAGACATGTGATTGTCATGTTTGTTATTTGTTTCTGCGTTAAGTATTCTACAGGTTTAGAATTTTGAGGATAACAGATGACATCAGGCGGAGAAATAGAGGAGAGCAATCAATAAAACCCTAACCTATTCAATCGCGCCGATCATTTTTTTCTTTTTTTCCTCTCTCGCACGCTGTCGGCGACACCTTTCTCTCAGCGATGAACCCACGACTCCTATTGCGCAGCCACAAGCGACAGTCAAGCGACACCATCTCTGAACGACAAACCCTCTTACCACTACTATTGCACGGTCACAACTGACACCTCTCTTCTCTCGGCGACAAACCATCACCACCCTCAACTGCGCGACGGCAGTGTACAAGATGGAAGCCTAGGAGGAGCTGAAGCCTAGAGGAAGGAGATCGGGTGGCAGATCCCACATGCCAGTGCTGACGAGGAAGATCGAGGGAGTCTGACTGGACGAGGTGGGTTAGGGCTCTACTCTGACAATAAGATGTGGTTGAACGATGAAGAGGGAGTGAGTGATCTGATTAGGTGAGTGTTCTGTACAATTTGGGGATGAGCTTTTTTTGAGGGCCGGCTGGCAAAGGAAATTTGGGGATGATTTGTTATTCACTTTTTTATGCTTTTTTGATGGAGATGTTTATGTAAAGTTATTTCTCAAAGGATAATTGAATCTTTCTTGACAAATTATTTGGATGATTTATGCACTAATTCCATTTTTATTCATCTATTTTCTCTCTTTTTATGTTATGAGAGAACTTGAGTAAAGTATTTTTTGAGAATTAGTAAAATCTCCATTTCAATTTTCGTAATTTAATATAGCATTCAATATTGTTGGCAAATATAAACGTGAAATCGTTTGTACCGTTTATTTAAACGAAACGATAAACGTAATCGATTTTTGTGCCGTTTGAAAAATGGTTTGGTTAACGGCAAATTAAGTTGTGCTGTTTAGTTAAACATAACGATAACGATAACGAATATGGTCATTTCCGTGATCGTTAACCACGTTTGACAGGTCTAATTGTGGGTTTCAAACTTTCAATTGATTTGAGAAGACGTTATGATTTATTTTTGTCTCTTCTTTTCAGCACAGAGACTAATCTATTGAACCACTCTAATGTTGCTTCTATTTCCTTCCATCAGGTCTGTTGTTGTTAGAAAATTGTTGTACTGAGTGCTAAATTTCAATATTTGCTCTTAATTTCATTGTCTTTTGGATAAACTTAAAGCTAGTCTTCAATTCACGTTCCCATAAGAGAGTTTTCCTGCAAATTAGGCAGATTCAATCAAATCAGAGAACCCAAGTCAATATTAATTTGAAATTGCAATTTATCTCAAAATTAAAATAAAATGATTCACTCAAAATCATAACTTCCTTTTCTGTCAGATAGTTTGACAAACAATTTAGTCGACAACATTTAATGTTAGTTCGTCTGTATTTCATCTTATCTTGTCATGAAGTGACAATCTATGCTTATATTTTTTTAGGATTTTACCCAAATTGAAATTTTAACGAGATATTTTTGCTCTATCGTCTGAACTACGATTGTAAAGAGACACAAGATTGTCGGCTACGATTGTAAAGAGGCACAAGAGGCCAGAGATACAAATGTCAGGCACAAGTTTTTTTAACTTAAAAAGCGCGCGCGTGTATATATAGAGAGAGATAGGAGCTAATGTACTATCTGTGTGGCACGTGTCATCTATTTTCTATCAATATATTTTTTTTATGATCCAAAATCCAAATCGTTTAAGTTGATTATCGTATTGAAAAATCCTTGGAGATCAATTTTTTTTCAAATTTTTTTACTATTTATTTTGATATTTAAAAAAAAATATTATATTTCAGGTCATCTAATTAAAAAATATCATAATAAATAGTAAAAAAAAATGTAAAATTTGGTCTCCAAGAGTATTTCAATATGATGACCAACTTGAATGATTTGGATTGACTATTTGAATTTTGAATTTTGAAAACGGGTCGACAGAAAATTTGTGACATGCTGTGCCACGGATAGCACATTAGCCATTGTGAGAGAGAGTTTTTTTTTTTTTTGACAAGCCAAGTAGCGGCTACCAAGCAAACAGAGAACCAAGAAAAAGAAAGAGCTAAAATCCAAAAACTAAAACGAAACATTCATCTTAGCAGTTACTGATCACTGATCACTGCCTAACAGTGTTTCAAGAAAAGTGTAGCCTCTCCCACGATCCAGTCATGTATAGCTCCAATCAACCTATATTCATTTCTGAAAACTTTGTTGTTGCGTTCTAACCACACTCCCCAAACAGTAGTTGCCAATAGCGTCTTTTGGAATGTTGACATACTCGAGGAGTCAAAGCTGTGCTTGAGAAACTCAACAATGATGGTCTGGTTGGTCATGACAGTGACACCAGAGCTTTGATTTAGACGCCTCCACAACTCCATAGTAAGAGGGCAGGAACTGAACAAGTGCAAGGCCGTTTCACACAAGTTTTGCCCATAGAGAACACATCCAGTTTGGAAAGAAATTCTCTTCTTGTGGAGCTGTTCCGGAGTTAAAATCCTGTTGTGTGCCAGCAGTAACAAGAAGTACTTAATTGTTGGTGTCACCTTTAGTTTTCAGATTGATGGAATAGGGAACGTATCTATGTCTACCAGTCAAAAATAAAGGAGCGATAGAAAGATGCAGCAGTGTAAACTCCACTTGAGTTCCATTTCCAAATTGTCTAATCAAAGTCAGGGGATCTCAGTACTGGTATGCTTGTGTTAACAGTTCCTCCTGACCCACGTTTAAAGGAGATTGAAGCAGCTGATTGTGAGAGAGAGTTGCGCGTTCCAAGAGAAAAATTTTGAGAAAGACTAAATTAATATTTGGTGATTTAAGTTTTGAGACATCGATCACTATGTACTACTGCTATAAATATTTGGTGATTTAAATTTTGAGAAAAAAAAAAGCTGGAGTCAACCAAAAAAACTATGCAATAAGATATCTTTATTAAATAAAAAGGACAAGATACTCGGGAGGTAACATCATACCCGGCTTACCAAAGCTGGAGTCAACCTAAAACAGAAATATCTTCCATTTTAAGTTTTGGGACATCTTATGCGGTGGTGGGTACTGGTTAGAAGGGGGTGCGGAGGGAATGTCGTTTGCCGTTTTTTATGGACGTTCCGACGGTATAAATTACCATTTCGTTTCTAGAAATAGAATGGTAAACAGAATGGTCTATTTCGCTTTCATTTCGATCAATAATGCAGTTTTTAATGTAAAAATACATTGTTCCGTTTCGTTTCGTCCGGAACGAATAACGAATTAAAATGGCATTTCGTTTTTTGAAACGGAACGAAAAACGAAATGGAATGAACATACCATTTTTGGAACGGAATGACAAATAAAATGACTCATTCTGTTACGGTGTCACATATTAAAATGACTCGCCCTTTTTTTATTTTGGCAAACATATTAAAATTATAACGTTCCGGTGTCACAATTTCAGGGTGCCACAAAATGTCATAACTTTACTTTTCATAAATAATTAAAAATTTTAAAATTAAAATGTTGAATCCAAACAGCTGAATTTATACAACTTAACGAGCGATGTGTTTCCATATAAGTTTTATTAAGTTTGGAGTTTATTTGATATTTGATCAAGAGGTTAAAAAATGAACGAAACTTGTTAACTATGACACATTAATTGTAATATGTTCATAGTTTGACCTCTTGATCAAATATTAAATCAACTCAAAATTTTAAATAATTTATATGAAAACACATCGCTCGTTAAGTTGTACAAGATCAACGATTTGGATTCAACATTTAAATTTAAAATTTTTAATTATTGATGAAAAGTAAAATTGTGACATTTGGTGATACTCTAAAGTTGTGGCAAAGAAACCTTCCTATATAAAAATAGATCTACCTGATACTTTAGTTATGTCTTGTGATCCTTAATTAACCGGATCGATTAAGTCGATTGATAATTTATTTACATTTATAATAATGATATTAAAGCGGTTCCAAGGACTGTCAAAATTTCGTTCCGCCATGGTATTCCGTTCCGTTCCGTCTAAACGGAACGTTAAATGGAAGAAATTTTAGTTTCGATTCTGAAAACAGAACGAAAATGGAACTGAAATTTATAAACGTTACTGAAACGAAAAAAAAAATTCTACTGAAATCAATGATAAATGAAGGACGAAACGTTAAACGGAATAAAAAACTGTTACGTTTGACGAAACGGAACGTTAAACAGAATCAATTTCAATTACGTTTAGTAGAACCGAACGGAAAGAAAACAGACATGTTCCGTGTTCAGTTTCAATATTTGACCGGTATACCGGTTCCTACGACCACGTGGGATATCGCTGACCACGGACCACCTATTGACCTATAGGGGCCGTTTGGATGGGTTGGGAATTGGGGGAATAGCCAATTCTAGGCATAAATTTATTGGGAAGTGTGTAACTTTGTGAAGAGTTTGGATTGTTTATAATAAATTTAGCATAAGAAATTCCGGGAATTTGCAATTCCCATCTATTCCAACCTCATCCAAACGCCCCCATAGAGACAAAAAGGTCATCAATTATTGACTAGTGATCGCTTGGTGACTTGGTGTGCATTTGTTTCTCCTCAACTCAATCCTCATTGTTTTTGCAAAAAAAAAAAAAAAAAAAAACTCAATCCTCATTGTTTTTGTCAATTTCATCATTTTGCTGTAGCCGTCGACTGGGGTATATAATAATCAATGAAATTAATAAATGAAAGGTACACGTGGCAGTTGGCCTTGTCAACTCCGAGGATGTCATTCGTACATTTATTAATTGATTTATGATTTACTCTTTATATATTTTCATAGAGAAAATTGGTTTTATGCCACTGCAAAACAACCTAATTCTAAATATGCCATCATAAAATGATTAATTGGAAATATGCCATCACAAAACTAAACAAATTTGATATTTACCACTATTTTATAATAAAAGCATATAAATTTCATATATCCATTTAAATTCTATCAAATTTTTTAAAAATTGTCCAAACTACCCTTTCCTCTTTCTCTCCCAAACCAACTCTCCCATAACCCATCTGGCCATCTCCCTTCTCCCGTTCTTTTCCCCCTCCCTGAAATCGACCAGTCCCAAAGTCCCACTCTACCCCTTCACCACGCGACACCATGACTGCATCTGCCTTCCACTTCGGCCTTCGCACCGCCGGCACTGCAACCACGCTGCCGCCTCCACCTCACCACGCATAATCGGTGCTACAATCCGTCCAACACCTTCCTCTCACATGTGCCCTCTCATTGCACCTCAACCCACCTCCGTCTCGTCACATACCCTCCCTGCACACCACCTTCGCCTCAACCCACCTCTACCTCGCCGCATACCCTCCCTACCCCTCCGCATCTCACATGCTTTGACTACCTCTCTATGTTGCTCCGCATCGTCAAATGTTGTTCGAGTTCGGTAGCTTCATGCCTCCTTCTAGCAATGTCTTATATTCAACTCGAGCAAGACTTGCGCGATGATGTCATCCTTCGCTGCACCATGTGCCACCTCAATCTCACTCAAATCTGAACCTCTTTTATTATAAAAGGGTATTACGGTCATTTTAATTAGTTGATGGCATATAATCAATTTGTACCGTTTTACAGTGGCATAAAACCAATTAGTTATTTTGGAGTGGCATATCTCGAATTTTCATCTTTTGCAGTGGCATAAACCAAAATTCCCTATTTTCATACGGTGTGATTTAATCTTTGTCGTCTTTGTTAGGTTTTAAATCTCAAAGGAACGATTCATGTGAAACTTTAACATAAACTAAGCGGAAGCGTTACCTGGATCCATCTGGTTATTCTATGAACTTGAATATGTCTTCTATGCTCTTAGCAGCACCTCAGCCACGTCTGTGCACGCATCAAGGTTAGGGAAATGATCTTCCAAGAGAGCAAGACAACCCTTGAGACCAGTGTGCCTAAACTCGACTGTTCTCTCTCTAAAACTGATGGAGAGTATTAGGGAGGGGTGTAGCGTGTATATTTGTGCTTGTCTTGTCTCTTGGGGACCAACCCCTATTTATAGTGGAGACACAAAGAGTGCTCTCCAAGTATTACCATAATGGCCCATCAACATATGGCAATATTTTATTACAAATCCACCAATATTAGGCATCACAATCTTTTACACAAATCTCCAAGATATTATACTTAATAGCCATATTTATTCTTGGAATATTACCATATTCAACAATCCTTATTCATTAAGCAATATATGTCCACAAATGATGAAATATTTCTTGCAAGATTTCCTAAATATTCCAACAATCTCCCACTTGGACAATATGCTTAATGATTATATATTGTCTTTAACTTAATGAGCTCATATTTATATGGTACTTAATTTTGTGTCTTTAATTTCGTCCATCAATCACAATAATAAAAGACCAAGGAGGTTTTTGTGGCATTGTAACAATTACAAGAATAAATTCTTGCAAAGTTGTCACCACTCAACCCACGATAATCACATTACTACCATGAATGAATGACATTGAATTTTTGATGTGTATAGATGGCATGAAAATGCACGCAAGTATGGCTGTAACGTGTCTACTTTCAACTTTATTGGTCACCCGAACATAAATGAGGTCAACTTAAATAAGATTAAGAATGTAAAACCAAACGTTTATTCAATATCCACTGAATAAACTAAATATATGTCAATCAAACACTCCCACTAAATACAAACTCCCACTGAAGGTTTAAACCCTCAACTGAAGCAGCACCCATATGAGCAACATGCTCTTAAAACTGTTTGAGTGCATAAAAAATTTTGTGAGCAGATCTGCAAAATATGGAGTTTGTTCTCATGTGTTAGATTAACATCCAACCATTCTGAATTCTTTGCTTTACAACTAGAAGCTTAATTTTATGTGCCTTAGCTAATTTAAGTTTCTGTTGTTGGAGTATAATATTATTGTCGCTTTATATCATTATATCCAAAGCGATGCTTAAATAGCATCCATCATATGCAGCGTAGTGACAAAATTTTATTATTATACTCTGAAATTTGAATGTTTTATGACAAGCTATAAACTTTATTTTCACTATGAAAGATGCTATATAATTGACATGTTTAGCATTCTTTCTATAAATGAAATTATTCTTTTAACATGTTATATTAACATTCACCAAAATCAGTGCCAGTATAACATAAATAACCTCAAACTTTTCTGACATCTGAAATTTTAGTGCTTAGTTCTTGATTTTCAATAAATACTAAAAGAACTAATTAGCTACATTATAAAGTTCTTCACTTAGATTGTGTAGGTACAAACTCTAATAGCGTATACAATAATCAAGTGTATACAAACTTAGTTAGATTCCTTACAATCAAAATATAATATTCCTTATTCCAACTTTACTTGATTTATATTGGGGCATTTATCAAAACTGGATGTGCTTGCCTTAATCATAGGAGTATACAATAGTTTATGATTTTCACACTACTTGACAACCTGATTGATATAGGACTTTTAACAAAAGGCCCAAAATTACTTGAGACTTAACACATATGATGTATTAACAAGATCTTTCAAAGAAATATCTCAATTTCATGCAACATTTCTATATCATTTCAAGTAGTATGTCATCTTTATGCAAAACTATGAAAATAAACTTACTCCCACTAAATTACAATACAAAAATATATATAAAGTTCATCTCAAAATCAAATAAGACAATCACTAGAAATTTGTTTGAGCTCTTAAATGAAACTTGAGATCAATTGTGCTACTTGTGTCATGATTAACTTACGAGAGTCTTTCAATGAAATCTTGTAAAAAAAATCTCCTTGTATGAAATATTTAGTGACAAGATCTAGACATGCTTTATATTTTATTTCTTTATTCATGACATCAATCCACTTTGTGAGTTTATATTTTTAAACTTGATAGAGATTTTAAAGATCATCTATTATCCTTAATGTCAAACTCATAATTTTAAAGACAACATAACCATTACTAGGATATATTTAGCACATGTTCTTAAGGGGTTAGCAGTTGTTCAATGACATTATTATCTTCAATATAACTATTACTAGGATCAATGTCCAAGACAGTCTAAATAGGATCTGTATCAATATTGAAATACAATATATTTCCTATGTGTTTTTTTTAATTGTCTGGATTTGAGTCCAAAGTATCCTGAACATAAACTTGTTTGAAGATAATATCCTCATGTGTCACATCACCCCTGCAACCAAAACTCCTTCAAATAACTTAACTTTATTTATATCTAATATAATTTTAGTTGTGAGATCTATTATAATATATAATCCAAGACCTTGGCACAATCAACTAGATAATAATTTAATTATTTTTATATTCAACGTTTTCTCATGTGGCCTATAAGACTGAGTTTTATTTATTATTATCTTAATTGATACTTTATTTAGAATATAAACTTCTATTTTTGAAATTTTGAGACCTTAATATTGCACAAATTATTTTTCGTAAGAGATATGACTTAACTTTTGTGCAAAATTATTATTGAGTTTTCATAAGTCAATTTATGCAGATTTTTCTTAAAGAAGCAATTATCTCTAAAAAAAATATTGTCATATACTAAAGAAAACATGGATCCACCTTTATTTTGGACCAAATTTATATTCTCAAATAACAATTAAATCCTTATTTGTCATTAGAGATAGAATTTAAATTTCATCTAAGGAATGAAATTATATAAATGTCTAAAGTAAGTCCAAATATGATCTACTACTTAATAACAATCTAAATTTCTTATAACTTCTTTATTGTTTTTGCCAACAAGGATGTTTCACCATCACTTGACATTTGACTATATAAATTTTTTTTTTGCATAGATAAATATTAGTGTGGATAGCTTCATGCAAAGATCACAATAAGAAGCATTATACATTTCTTGAGAAGCCAAGTATAATATTTCTTTTAATGTCCTCCTCTTTTATTCTAAATTAGCAATTTTTATTCTTAACTCATGTTTCATATTCCATTTAAATTTTTTTTTTAGAGTTATAAGCAACTTGAATACTTTATGTCTAATCTTCAACATATTTTCTTCATATATCATATTCAAGATGAATTTATGAAGTATCATGCAATTCATCTTGATTAAACTAAATAGGAAGAAATTTAAGCACTAGGTAAAACTTGTTATCTTACGCTTATAGTATGATATGATATTTCCAAATGTATCCATTTTCTTTATGTTGACTTTATACTTTATTTAGGAGGTTTGAGTATTTATTGCCATGAATGTATAAATATAGCCAATATCTATCTGCGAGTGCTCTTTGGAGTCTCCTGCCAGACTTCAGATAGCTAACTTTTCATTCTTGACAAATATATTCTCTATTATTCTATAAGAATTCTATATACTTAATGGAATTAGAAATTATGCCCCTGAATGTCTCAGAAATGGTTTTCGTAAATTGATCATAAGACACATGTGACTTGATACTCTCTCCTTAATCTGAGTTGTGAAACTTTGATTTATAATCTTAACGAGAGTATCTATCATAAGGTCAAGGTGAAACCAAATTGAGATTCTATTAATTTCAAAATTGGAACTTAATAACATGAAAATGCTATTAATATTAGTCGGAATATTATATCAAGAACTAAACTTAATGCACTTATATTAAACTTAATTGTATAACAATAATTCACAAAATAAAGATCCATATACATCAACTAGTTTTTATTCATTTGCAAGTGCTCTTTGGAGTCTTCTTACAAACTTCAATCAACTAGGTGTAGTAATCAAATGTGAAAATTCATAACATGCCAATCATCTAACCTTCCTTTGGGCCGATTAATTGATTACATGTAAAACCTAATAATTATCACTCATTTACTACTACAAGAATGTACATTTAATATGAACAAACATTGGCCTTCCTTTGGGCCGATCCAATATCTGTACTTATTACATACACGAAACCCTTTTATACTTTGGATTTGAGATAACTATGATGTGAGAGCCCACTTTGGAGAGATGACAACAAAGCTGGCCCAAAACTCAAATATATATAATTTAATATCTTTATTTTGGATTTAAAGTATACCAAAAATAAATAAATAAACTTTTCAATATGCACATTTAATTTGTTTGAAAAGTTTAACAAATTTGACCTAAGATGATTTAACTTGAACTCGGTTGCAAACGTAAAGGTATTTATGTAATAAATTGTATGGCATACATACAGATCGTCAAACCTTAAACAACATGTTTTGGTAAGCAACAAACTATTCATAACATAAGTGAGATACAACCATACAAGCCTATGTATTGCATTAAGATATGAAAAGAAAGCGATGGTTTCCTCTTCAGCCAGCAGCCATTAAAATTACACCACATCCAGGCAAGATTCCCAGAAAAGGTCAGGGTCATATGGACACTTAGGCGCCGACCTTATTTTCTGCGACAGAACTTGTCCTCATGACAATATGGTGTAACCCAACGCTTACAGCTCTTACTAATGAAAACCACGGTAGAGGAAAGAAGAGGAAGAAATATAGGTGCTATTTGTATCTAACTAGTACAAAAGGTCATAAATGGTAACCAATTGCTGCTTGTACAAAACATGTACAAACTGCATAATAACCAAGATGAAACGTTATGGCATCTAGCGCATCGTTCAAACTCAATTTGGTCAATAGCTAAGAGTTTGCAACCAAGACTTCAACTAGAACCAATTATTTCAGAGTGAAATAAACTGTTTGATGGACCGTAGACATAGAAAAGTAGAAGTCGACTCAAACTAATCGAGAAATCCTAAAGATTTTCTCCCTTACCTTGATAACAAAACTACTTTTAATTCATCCATTAATTAGGTCAGATAATAAATTTGATATTCAACAATTACTTTATATCAAAAGAAAATCTTCTAAAATTTTAATTAAGCATGAATTTTGATATTTAAATATACCTTATATGAAAATTTTCTTAAAATAAATTATTAATTAACAATATTAAATTGTTATTATCAAATCATGCTTATTTCCAAAACTGAAAACCTAACATAATCAAATTTAATCAAATTTTGATTAATTTTTTTAATAAGCTTACGTAATTTAAATTAAACCATACTAAATTTATTTTATCTAGCTGCCATACTAGATTAGTTTCCAAAATAGAAGGTTTAATTACCAAAACTTAAAACTAGAATAATATCCGTACAAAATTTTGGAATGTTTAATTACCATATAATTGTAATTATCAAAATCAATCCAAAACTTAACATATTGATATTTAAAGCATTCCTTATATCAAAATCAAAATTTTGTTACCCAAAAAAAAATTTCTTAATTAACAATATTCCAATTGTTATTACTAAATCAAAGATAGTTAAAAAAATAGATTTAAAATAAATCTATACCTAATATCCTTGTTTAAATACCATATATGTTTTAATTAGCAAAATCATATTCATAATTTGTTTCCTTATTTAATAACTAAATATAGGAATTAAAAAAACTTTCGTTGCCGAATAAAAAAAAATTGCAACATTTTCTTTTTTTTTACGTGAATTCCTTTTTTTTATACGTATTCGGTTTTTTTTTTTTAAAAAAATAACCATGTATAAGAAGCTTTTAAGGAAACATTATAATTTATATTTACTAATTAAAACATCAATAATGCATGCGATGTATCATTTTTTTTATTTTAAGTCTTTAATCAATAAATCAAAGATTTTAATCAGATAGAAACCAAAACAGTAATGATTCAACATGAGTTGGCTCTGATACCACTTGTTAGGTTTTAAATCTCAAAGGAACGACTCATGTGAAACTTTAACATAAACTAAGCGGAAGCGTTACCTGGATCCATCTGGTTATTCTATGAACTTGAATATATCTTCTATGCTCTTAGCAGCACCTCAGCAACGTCTGTGCACGCACCAAGGTTGGGAAAATGATCTTCCAAGAGAGCAAGACAACCCTTGAGACCAGTGTGCCTAAACTCGACTGTTCTCTCTCTAAAACTGATGGAGAGTATTAGGGAGGGATGTAGCGTGTATATTTGTGCTTATCTTGTCTCTTGGGGACCAACCCCTATTTATAGTGGAGACACAAAGAGTGCTCTCCAAGTATTACCATAATGGCCCATCAACATATGGCAATATTTTATTACAAATCCACCAATATTAGGCATCACAATCTTTTACACAAATCTCCAAGATATTATACTTAATAGCCATATTTATTTTTGGAATATTACCATATTCAACAATCCTTATTCATTAAGCAATATATGTCCACAAATGATGAAATATTTCTTACAAGATTTCCTAAATATTCCAACAGTTTTATGATTTTTAAGGATGTCGTCTAAATTCTTATTTACTGGATGTATTATCTTTGAGGGTCTATTTTTTTTTTACGGTCGATTTACTGGATGTATTTTCACAACAAAATTTTTCTTTTCCATACAAAATCGACAGATAAAAGACCAAATTTTTAGTCGTCTTTTAATTTGTTTTAAAATTCTGGTTTAAAATTCTTATTTAGGGTCTTTCATTGTAGTGAGTTTCCATTTTTTTTTTTTTTTTGTAGGCAATAAACCCACTTTTAGTTTTAGAGGGTTACACCAACAGAATTCATTAATAAGAAAAATATCTACAAAGAAAACGCAGCTAAAAAGAACGACCATGGTCGTGAATTAAATGAACAAAAGCTTGTAACTGTTGAAGGTTAGTCGAGGAAATTAAGATTCGCGCAAGTCCTTCCTCAATCTATGGTTTATTTTTTATGATTTGTTTGATTTTCAAAACCAAAAAAAGTTAATAGTGATTGCACAAGCAAATCGAAGTTTCCCTCTTTTCGCTACTTGTGCACGTCACTATATATAAAATTAGGCATCAAACTCGATCTTACGTCGCATTTTTTTTCTAAAATAAATAAAATCAATTTGTCTCACTATTTTACAAGGGAATTGAATTGAGCCGCTGCAATTATAAATTGATTAATTCTAATCTGACTTGACTATTTTTGTCTCGTCAAAATTGACAACGATAAGAAATTTGCCAGTTTCTTCTTTTGACGTCCATCAATAGGAACTTTTATGCTTTCATCATAGTCTCATTGATAAATTTGAAACGAGATTAGGCCCAAATAAACCACCAGATACTATGAAACCAAAGTTTTATAGGTACGATGTAGAACAGCAGAAGAATTCAGTTTAATAGAAAAATTTTCATCAAGTCATTCTTTCTTGGTTTGTCAGTGAAGAAATGATTGGATCTGAAATTGTCAGGTTTGACTTTCATGCTGGAAGCAGGTTAATAGAGCAGCTACGGTGTTTGTCAAAATGCCTGCCAGGGATGGGTTCCAAACTTGATGATTTCAATATCAATTTGGCAGATATGTGCAGCAACAGTGACATCAGATTGCAGTGGTTGATCTGTGCTTTGCTTGACAAAAAATTTTGATGGATATGGGACTCATGTTACCACATTTTGTGGCTGATTTAGGACTGTTGCAAAGGTGTGCAGCTAGCATGGACGTAAAGGTGTTTGATGAAATGCGTGTTCATGGAATGGTGCCTGATGTGTTTGCTTGGTGCATTGTTATTGCTTATCAGTGGCCTTTGGAGAAATGCGATGTTATGGGTGCATTGAAAATGTTTGAAGGAATGTCTGCTTTTATATTTGCAGCAAATTTTGGTGAATAGTTGCCTACAACGAATTATTCCTGGAATTTGTGGCTAGGGTGATGTAAGAAAAAATTTTTGGATGTTGAAGCAAAGTTTACTGAAGGAATTATGCCTGATCTATAATATCTATACTAACAAAAACCTCAGCTCTGAACTTTGCAAACAGCTGGTTAGTACTCGAATTGTACCCAAAACCTTTCTTTATATAACCATAATGATGGTCCCTGCAAAGAGTTGCCTTTTCAGAAAGGGTCCAACCTGTTCCAAAGCTATAATGTTTTGAAGGCTTATTTTGGAGAGGATCAAGAGGTAAGAGACCAAATCTTGAGTGAAAGAGCAATGGTCCTTGAGTGAAAAGTTGCAGGTTGGAAATCCGGCTGGGGAGTCTTTCATAGACATTTAATTTAAAAATAAGTTGGATGGCTTAGACCCCCAATTTATCTTCACAAAAAAAGAGACCAAATCTTTTTGCTAAAAGGACGATAACTTGATTAATTAAAATGAGATATTAAGAATGAAAGAAACTGTAAGTAACTTGGAAAAGATAGGTTTCATTTTATTTATATTATGAGTCATCAATTGTTTAGTCGTAACTTTATTTCTTAGTAAGGACACATAATTTGTCACGCCTTCCTCTTCTGAGTATAAAGCCACCAAAACTTGAGATGATGGAGTTAATCAGAAGAATGTGACCAGTATTCTTTGACCAACTCCCTGAAAAGTGATCCCTCTGTATTCATCAGCTTCATTGGCTCATCATATTCCACTGATTTACCTGAAAGAAATTATGCTTGTTACTGATTAATTCTTGCTTGGACCAGTGGAAGAAAGAAGTATTATACCCCCAAAATATAGTTAATTCGTATACATCACTAATTATTAATTGCTAAGCATTGTTAATGACTTGGGTGCCACCATGTTGCAGCCACAAAGTTGGGCATAGATTATGTGCAATTGATATATATTATGATCAGACATTTTTTTATTGATTTAACAAGGCTTTGTGAAAGTTATATTATTTTGGCTAATTAGTACTGTAGAGTTAACCAGAAAAACATGCTGGACCACAAAAAGGAAAATATAGATCAACCATAATGTGATACCAAGATACGGGAACAATAATCATTGGACAATACACCATTTCTAGCCTCAAACATATAAACAAAGTTAACTGTTAGTTGCTAACCGTCGTCAACGGCAAGAACCATATTGCAATCTATCACAGTGGGGATGTGGTGTGCGACTGTTATGACGGTGCAGCCTGCAAACTCATTGCGAATTGTCTTCTGAAGAACTGCATCAGTTGTGTTGTCAATTGATGCGGTTGCTTCGTCAAGCACAAGTAGGTGGCTTCTTCTTAAAAGAGCTCGGCCAAGGCAAAAGAGCTGCCTCTGGCCCATGCTCCAGTTTGTGCCTTCTTGGGCAACTTTTGCCAAAGAGTAAATAAATCCAGTTAAATGAGGAACGAAAACAATAATGGTAAATTTATCTTTAAATTTTTTTTTTTTTGGAATTAAATGGAACCTATTATTTAGAAAGAAAGAAATATCCATGTAGCCATTATGGGTAGCTAACAATGTATGGAAAGCTCAAATAAAAAAATTCAACATAAATTGTAGGGTTGATGACTTTTTGGGATCATTACATTGTTTGTAAGATGATTTTCAAAAATTTATGCATTTATCTTGTATAGAGTTAATTATTAGACAAAGCCAATTATCCTGAGAAGTATGCGGTAGGAAGCAATACCTAGTGAATCCAGGCCGTGCGTCTTAATTTCAACAGCTTCTTTGAGCTGACATCTGTCCAGGACCTTGATGTGAAAGTTGAGAGGTAAATATGAATATAAAAAAATGTAGAACAACCTAATTTGACATTTTTGTTTGACAAAATAATTTGTTAAAACAATATAATCATATTTCAAGCTTTAATATAGCAGTATTTATGGAAACATACCTCCCATATTTGTTGATCTGTAAACTGTCCCAAGGGGTCAAGATTATACCGTATTGACCCATGAAAGAGGATGGGGTCCTGTGGAATAACACCGAGCCGAGACCTCAAGTCATGCAACCCTATTTTCGTAATATCTTGCCCATCAATTATTATTTTTCCTCCTGCAGGCTCCACCAGACGAAACAAAGCACTTACCAAAGTTGTCTTTCCACTGCCAGTACGGCCCACAATACCGATCTTGTGGCCTCCCTCGAAAGTACATGTTATGCCATGTAGCACGAGGGGCAAATCTGGTTGGTATCGTATCTGTGTAGTGAAAAGCCAATCCCTGGTTATTATCTAGCAGAATGATGGGGTATCATGTGGTAATTACAAAATTGTCTCAATTTCTTTTTCCCTCATGATAATGTGACCCCTAATTGAATACCTAGGTGATTTTACTTAGACCAATTGATATAGGACTATGATCTGAAAGTCAGAATGGGGACATAAGTCGCATAGCATTGAAAAATTTCAGCAGTTTATCATTATAAATAAGTCAATGAAATGAAGTGATACAAAACAAAACACCTTTAAATTTTCTAGCTCAACTCTGCCAGTAGTTGGCCAATCAAGTGGCGGCTGGCTCTCCTTTAAGATCAGTGGTGCCTCACTCTCTATGTTCATGTATTGGTTGAGCCTTTCAACTGATATTATTACATTTGAAAGGGTACACTGATCATTTATCGCAACAACAAGCCATGTGTTTAGAGTAAGGCCATATGACAGAGCCATCCCAACAAATCCTGCATTAAACTTGTGGTTAACTAAGACTGCAATTGATATAAGCCCAATCCTATACAGATATGGACTTCCTGATCGGACGGGATAGGTGAGATTTCAGATGGCCACCAACAAACCCAACGTGGTAATTTATATATATATTCTATTAAATTAAATATCAGCATTTGCAGTAGTCCATGGATCTACATGAAAAGTTGGTAAAAAATAAAGAAGATAATAATCTATAACTAGTTTCTACTTGCTAAGTTGTCACTTTGAAAAAAAAAAATATGAAATAGAATTATTGTTGTTGATGGCCCAATATTGTTTTAACCTCTCCAGTCAGGGTATTGAGCTCTATAGGTTGCCTTCTATTTTAGTGTCAAAAAATGCTAACACAACTATCCGCATTTTTATTGTGACTTGAGTCGAAGGGACATTTTTGAACTCTTCACTCCCAACCAATTTTTTTTCTTACGAATCTAAAAAATGTAGAACAAATAACATGAGAATAAAGAAAAAGTATCAAAACCAGTACCAACATGTACTGATATTGCACCATCCATTACAGCTACATACCAGAGCTAAATGTGCCAGGAGGAAGCATTGTTATGAGCAGAGCAGATGTTGTCAGGATTGCAGCACTCATTATCTCAATTCTTAGTATTAGCCATTCAGTTGAGCCAAAATTATGCAAAAAAGGGCTTGCATTTTTGTCTATTAGCGAGATGTGATTTGCAAAGAAATGATCTTCTTTCCCAAATGCCCTTATAGTAACAGCACCAGCCATTGACTCTGATAGATGGTTCACCATGGTAGATTTTGTTGTACCATTTATTCTCATCAATTCCTTAGCTGAAGTGAGGTAGTACCTCTGTATCCAAAAATCAATTACTTTTGTAAGGTTAGCTACATGCTACAGCCAGATTTTGGTATTAGGGAAATTACTAATTAAAAAGACCATAGAAAATAAGGAAGTAAAATTTTCCTGTAGACAGCAGAATGAAAACAATTCATGAAAGTAAATTATATAATCCAATCAGTTTCTGAGCAATTGCCAGAAGTTGATATTTTTGCTTATAATCTCATATGATAAATTTTGTTTTTTATCTAGTTGCAACTCTTCATCACGTCTTGGCAGATCACTATGCATGTGTGATCATAAATTAACTTAATAGTTTTGAAAATTTATTGAATTAATTATATAATTTATATTGTTTGATAAAAGCAACTTCCTACAAATAGGCCCTGATCAAAATCCCATTTTTTTAACATGGGATTTCATTTCATTTTGTTGGAAAATTTTTTATCAAATGAACGGATTTGGTGTCATTTAGTTGCAATTTCCATGTAATTAAATCCAAAGAAATCTTGCGAAATCAATTCAAATGAAATGAAATGAAATTGATTCCCACGTAAAAGAAATCCTATCTAACTTTTTGTTACTTTCAGAAAAAATACTATTAATAATGTTAAAAAAAAATTTGTTATAGATGCCATTTCTGCATAACTAAATATAACATACATATTTGTTTTCAGCTTTTCATATACCTTCAATTGCACAGCCAAGATGATCATTGGTATGGCGACAAACAGAACTTGCCATGTAACACCAGCCAATACAGCAAGATTGCCACAAGCATTCATTGAGGATGTCACACCCCATACTATCCAGAAAGGCACGCGCAAATCCACTGTATTGAGATCAGATGAAACCTGCGACATTAGTAGAAATTTATATATTCATATGCCCCACAACATCTCAGCATGGTACATGACTAGTATGGAATCAAAATTGGGGAAATTGTATAGGGTTGTTTTGGGTTGACCAGACTAGATGTTCGCATCTCATTAATTTACACAAGCCAGAATGATGATGATGATTATACTAAATAGTTGGTCAAGTTCTACTGTACCAAGTTGAATAACATAGTAACACTGGTAAATCACAAATGCTCATTCTAATGGTAATGATATTGGTAGTGATAATATTTATGGTAATATGATAATAACGACAATGGTAACATTACAATAATGAAGAAAAAGAAAACATAAACACAAACAGGAGTATAATAAACTCTGGTAATCCATAGTTTCACTACTTCGGTTTAGAAGAAATTTCTTACTCTGCTTATAATTCTACCAAGAGGTGTAGAATCGTAAAATGTCATGGGTGCATGGAAAAGCGATCCCAGTAGCTGGGAGAACAATGATTTGGATGTCACCAATCCAAGCATAACAACAAAGAAACACCTAAAGAACAAAGAGAGAATTGGCCCAAAACCTATTCCCAAATAAACCAATATCAACTTTAGTGTGCTAACATTGGGGTTTTTCACGTTCGCGGCCATCCAAGTATTCTGCAAAATCTGCCCCAAAACAAAACATAAATGTGAGAGAAGTGCAAGATAAAATAACAAATAGCCCCTTATTTGCCCCAAGTACTGCTTGTGTGCCTTAAAGCCTGCATGTTCCCTTTCTCTCTCTTCTTTCTTTATTAATTGATCTGATGCGTCTCTTGATTGCTGTATGGCTTCTTTATCAGAGACTACTTTTATGGTCTCGCCATTGAGTTTGCTTATTTCGTGTGATTTTGTGGTGATACTTTTATTTTTGTGGGGGAACATGTTAAGTCTTTCAGGGGTGATGGTCTGTTTGTGTGCGTGGATTAGGTCTTTAAACTCCATGCATGATGCAAATAGCTCCTCAAATGGGGCAGCTTGTAATATTTCACCATCCGACATTAACTGCAAGAGAAGTACATGTTAGAATTATTCTAATTTAATAGAAGAAATATTAATAAAAGGAAATTGATTACTACCATCTGCAGTTTTGCCATCCCTGCCATCGTTAAATATAAAGTGAACATATACAGTAAACAAAGTGAACATATAGACGATCTAAGTGAACACATACAAATAAATAAGTTCAATGAAAATAAGTTGAATATGCATGTAAATTTCTGAACAAGTGATAACAACACTTATTTGCTTGTAAGTGTTCACTTAGATCGTCTATATGTTCACCTTATTTGCTGTATATGTTCACTTTGTATTTAGCGATGGCTGGGATGATATATTCGCCGATGGCACTTATAATTCCTGTTAATAAAATGATGTTTACATATTAAAAAAATTACCAAGACAGAGTCAAATGTAGGTAAAAGATCGACTTGGTGAGTAACTAAAATAACCGTCTTGTTTGATAGAGCTCCCAGTACATATTCCTGCATAAACATATAGAAAATATTGCGAATAAGGTGATACAAAATAACATGCCTAATCCAAACGTACACAAAGATTTTAGAATTTGTTTTATTTTTTTTAATATTAGAGACATATAGTGTAGAACTGAAAGATCAAAGGATTATATATTGCACACCAAATTTCATTACTTGAAGTCAGCATAACATTTATTTAAAACCTTTTTTTTTTTTTTTTTGAGGGCTAAGTGGGCGATTGCCACTCCAGCAAATTTTATTAATAAGAAAAAATATTTACAAGATTACAAATACAAGAAAGAAATAGAAAAATAAAAGAAAAGTAAAAAAAGAAAAAAAAAATCCAGTTGTGCACAGTCAAAGAAATCTGATGCAGTAGATGAATCGGTTGTGTGCAAACCGAGTTAAACTCGACACAATAATATTCTTCATTTCTCACCCTCTATTGTTTTCTATTGAAACACCCAGTCAAGAGCTACAATTCACATATCCGCAAGTAAAAGCACAACAAGGCGATATATTGCCCAAATCTAAAGGGTTTCTGGCGGTTAATTTGATTCAGATAAAGTTTGCATAGTTCAAAAATCTTACATGAAATAAGCTACTGGCAGTGTGTGCATCAACCGCACTGAAGGGATCATCGAGGAGGTATATATCGGCATCTTGATACAATGCTCGTGCCAACTGGATCCTCTGTTTCTGGCCTCCACTCAAATTGATACCTCTTTCACCTATCTGAGTCTGATCTCCAAAGGGCAGCATCTCAAGGTCTTTAACCAATGAGCACAACTTTAGTGTCGCTTGGTACCTGGTAAAGATGTATATGCAATAGTAATATTATTATTTTTGGTAGTATGTGCAATATTACGTACTGTAGGCCGATACATGCAGATAGTTTACATATCTATATGTTGGAGGATTGGATTTGACTTTATTACCTTTCTATATCCATGGCAGATCCAAAAAGAATGTTCGCCTGAACAGTGCCTGTTTGGATCCATGCATTCTGTGACACATATGCTATCTTTCCACAGACTTGAATCTGCATTTTGAAAAAAAAAAATACCAATGAAGAAGTTAATTACTGAACACAAACTCACACCTTGATTGATTTTATTGATTGTTTTGGCCTAATAAATATTCATAACTACACCTAGTTGTCAATATAACACCAAGTTAAAAGAAATTGCCAAGAATGGCAGAAATATTCATAAACTAAAAAGAAACCTTACCGTGCCATCGGTTATAGGAACCTCACCAAGAATGGCTGCAAGAAGAGTTGATTTTCCTGACCCAACTTTGCCACAAATGGCCACTTTCTCCTTGCTCATAACCTCCAAGCACACATTCCTCATAGTCGTCCTCACCAAAGTTTCGTCCCATGAGAAATTACATGACTTAATTACAATGGGCTTCTCGACACTCTCCATTGTTCCCTTCCTGATATTTTCAGTTTGCAACTCCGGAGCCCTCAAAACCTTGGAAATCCGTGTGAATGCAACCTTTGCCTGTATCACGACACTAATTACATCAGGAATCTGACGTATTGGGTCCTGCACCAAACGAACAGTTGCAACAAATGTGAAGACATTGCTTGGTTCAAGTGGTATGCCCAAAAAGTAACAAGATAAGAATGTGGCAGCTGAAACGATGACCGGGGATGACCAAAAGAGCAAGGTATTGTATGCTTTCCGTAGTTGAAATGCCTTTATCCATGTATACTCCTTTTGCCTGAGATTATCAATGATCTTCTTAAAATGCACCTCCCATGCATAAAGCTTTAGTACCTTCATGTTCACCAAGGATTCTGACATGGCATTCAACCTCTTGTCTTGGGCCTCTGACAACTGCTTCTGAAATTTGAGTTGCAAATTTGCCAAAGGGGCATTACATGCAACAGTTAAGATAATCACTAACATTGAAGAAATGGTTGCAAGACCAATTACATTGTAGAGAATTAACAAAGCAATGCATAACTGCACAATTGTGGTCCAAGTCTAGTGGAAATAGTATGGAAATTCTCCAATTCGGTAAGCATCAACTGTTACATAATTCATAATTTCGCCTGAAGAGTGACTCAATTTTGCTAAATTGGATAATTTTTGTTGTTTTTTGTAAATACTGGCCAATAATAATGATCTGACTTGGAGACCAAGCCTTCGGGTGGTAAAATACCATTGCCTTTGTGAAAGGCTCTCCATGAACTTAGCCAAGAACAAGCCTAAGACCAATACATGACCCTCATATCTAAATGCCTCTTGTCCTGAGGAAAACCTTATGAATTCTTGTAGAATTACCGGGCCAATTGACAGAGTAAGGATCTTAAGCAATGCAAAAAATCCTGAGAGCATTATGTCTCCTTTGTGGCATGAAAAGATTGTCCAAAAGATTGATTTTGAAGAAGTAATTATCTGCTTTGTTCCATTTTCTTTGTTTAGTTTATCCATGAATATGGAGTACCGGGTTTCAGCTCGGTCTGTTGCTCCAAGATCAGGTATGTCTTGTTCTTCAAGAGGCTTCTTGTAATACTTCTTCATTAACGGGTTCAACCAGCTAAAGGACATTAGCCCAAAGAACCCAGCGGTTGCAAGGGGAGTCACATTCAAATCATATCCCGACACATGATTTGTATGTACATTGTCATTCAAAAGCATATATAACTTTTCATCCTTGATCTCATCTTCATTTTTAACTTTCTTAAACCCTATGATCAGAAAAAGAAGTGAACCGGGTAGAGACAAGATATTCAAACAAGCATCCACAGTCAGCTTGTTTGCTTTTAGAAAATAGGTAACTGAAGAATAAAAAATCAACCCCGCAAATACTAAGGATAAAATGGATCCAAATTTCAGATATTTGGTTTCAAATGTGAAATTTAAGCTTAGGAGCAGTAAGTAAGAGCCTTGCGATAGCATTGCAAGCCACCAATGTGGTGGATAATAGATGGTACTCTTGTTCGTTGAATTTGCAGCTAACATGTATGCTCCAATGCCAACGTAAACCAAAGCTAAGCTACCATTAAAAACAATGGAAAATAAGCTGAGAGGAGAAATGTGCATAAAGAGCCTTCTGATAGGAGCGTTTCTGTTTTTTACACTTAGTAACATATTAAGGAGGAGAAGAGCAGAGAGCAGAGTACAAATGAAGAGCATAATTATGTGGTTGATGCAAGTGGAAGAGTTGAAGATTTCTGCAAGTCCACATGCATTGGCATTGGGACATACGGAGTAGCCACAGATATGATCCAAAGTACCTAACAGCAAAAGAAACAAAAAATTAAAGTATAAAACTTAAATGGGATGAATATATTGAAGAAGAGGTTTATGGAGGGTATTGAGCTCACTTGTGAAGTAAACCATGTTTGGTGAATTTTCAAGCTCTTGCTATTGAATGCCCTTCAAATTCTGAAAGGTTGATTATGAAGAAGTTTTGAAACAATATTATTGAAAGAAGAAAGATTATATGGGTGTGTTTGGTTGGAGTGGGAATAAGGAATAAGCCCCTCATTCCATATTTCGGTGAAAACCAAACAACTAAGGAATAGAGAATTTGGACTTATTCCGGCCCTTATCCATATTCTAATAAAACCAAAAAATTTGAATAAGGAATAAGTTTTTCTCTATTCCTATTCTCTATTCCCACTCCAACCAGTGTTTGGCAAGGGGTGAATAAGTCTTATTCCGAATAAGCCTTATTCGGGATGTTGCCAAACGTCTTTTGAATAAGTCTTATTCCGAATAAGGCTTATTCAACACTCTTATTCTAATACCACCTCTATGGTTGAATAAGCTTATTCGGAGAGAGGAGAGAGGAAAGAGGAGAGAGGAGAGAGAAAAGCTTATTCCGAATTCCGAATAAGCTTATAAGGATTTGGATAGATGAGAATAAGGGTTTGGATAAGAATAAGGATCAAATTTCTTATTCTTGTGCAACCCAAACAACACAAGAATAAGGAATTTGGACCCTTATTCTTATACTAACAAAACCATAGAATAAGAATAAGGAATTTGGACAAGCACGCATACCGAAATTTTTTATTTTTATTCCTTATTCAACTCTCATCCAAACACACCCCGAAGAACCCATTCAAGGAGGATTGAAAACTAAACATAGCAACACATTTACATAAAGAAGAAGTAGAAAATACATAGGGTATGCTCAACTTTTAGTTCACTGTTGACATGTAATAAAATTTACCCTGAGGTAGAAGTAAATAGGCAATGACAGTTTTTCAAAGGCAGAATCAACAATAAAGCTATGAAACGGGAGTAATTGTGATCTCAATTGGGAAGGGTTGCCTCATATATTTAAAGCATTTACAAAAGCACAATAACATACTATGAAGTTGTACAAAATAAAAATATCTAAATAACATATATCAAAAACATACTTCTCAAGAAATGACACGAAATGTCGAAATTAAGGATCACGAACAAATTTGGCTCCCAAAATCCTCCAATGTTTGTGTGTATTTGAAAAGAAGTTACAACTCAGATGTCATTACAGAGGCAAACCTTACCCTTCTCTGTTCCTAGCATTAATGCATTATGCATCTAAATATAAATCTACCTCACTCAAAGAGTGACGCCTGTTAATTATTTAATTAATATAGAAAAAGACAAAAATATTTTTATGTAACAAGTAGGATAACCACTATTTTTGTCTGCTGAATTTGGCAAGTGAGATTTGCTTGTTTAAAATAGTGATTTGTTTGTGAGTCTCCATGTGTGTAATCCCTGACAAGGTGGGGCCCCGATGTGCAGAGTCTCATTGTTTTGAAGCAATGTAGTTGTTGACCGAGTCAAAATTAGAAGATCCAACAACTCCTCCCAAATCACATGATTGGCTTCGGACACTAAGATTTCTGATTTACTACTCGCATTTAATTTCTACATCTGAAGATAGACTCCGATTATATTATTGTATATTAATATATGAAATTCATGTCGTTTTCTTTTTCACCGAAAAGTTGGTGAAAGGAATCTTCGCTTATTTATCGTTGAACATGTACAACCAGGGCTCCAGGTGCGTTTGGCCAAGTTGCCTTGCTGTTGATAAACTATTAGTAGTAATAATATAATGATAATAATAATTCAACAACAGCAACAATAACAAGATCTAGCTCCCCTTATGTCAAAAGAAAAATTACGTACTTCTGTGGTACACTATCTTTATGTTCATTATTACATTATTATACGACTATCTTAAAAAGTGATAAGCATTCAGAAAAGAGCATGCTAGGCTAGGCCATCTTTTTTCCCCCCTTCAGCATTCGATTGCGTCACTGATTTAATCAGATAGTTCTTCACTTCTTCTTTAGGGACATATGGTGAGGAATTGTCATTAATTTACATTGATAATTATTTTGAAATTCAGATTTCACAATGAATAAAAATAGTTGCACTCATTCAAACGAAAATTAAATTACACTGTTTTTTTTTTTCCTCATAATATAGTGCCCAGCAGCTGTGCGACAAATTGCAAAGAATACTTTCCATCATTACCTTCCTACAGTTAGTTTGATATTTACCAGTTTTGATTCAGTTTACAGTTGTGCTAAGTACAATATATGAGCATTCCTTAAATATACTTCAAAGTTGTTTGATGCACTATAGGTAGATTTTTCAATAAAAAATGGTAAATTCATTGCTCCAGCATCCCAAGTCCTTTAACTTCTGCATATGATATTATAATGGAAATGCAAAGTGATGTCACTGGCAAACTGAAAGTAGGGACTTGAATAAAATTCCTAAAAAACCATGCATCATTTTGCACATATACAAGAAAGATACTTCTGCGATTTGTTAACATAATAAGAAAGAAAAAGGTACCAAAGGAGAAACTGTTGAAGGAGATGGTTTTGAAAAAGAAGGCCGTTTGCAGGACTTTACTGACAAATTTGCTCCAACGTGGGTTCTCTTTCTCAGCTTCGGCAAATCCTCCTCTCAAATTCAAAATCAAATTTGAAAGTGCTTTGACTCGTTGTGGCCGTCATTTTCGGTTGCAAATGAAAACCGTACCCAAAGTTGGACCATGTAAAGACAATTTCAAGTTCAACACATAATTCTAGATCATCCTCTTCCTTACATGATCGGTAAACTCTTGGTTGGAAATCTTATATATGTACCTGCTTAATTTTTTGTTGTGGAAAAATATAGGCATGTACTATTATAAAGGTACCTAGTTTAGTCATCTTATGGATAGATAAAAAAAATAATAATAAACAAAACAAAACACCAAGTACACAACTCACAGGAGGTGTGATCTGATATTCTGGTTAATTTCAACGGATGCCCAGCCCAGCTGTGTAAAAATTATAACAATCGATCAAGTTACAAAAATAAGCTTAACTAGTACTCCTAATTTAGATATAAAAATATTGTACATACAACTCAAAACTTATATTGGTATCAAGCCATACTGATGGTCCAAACACAGAGATCAATTATTTCGAACATCAAATAAACTCATATACTCAAACCTTAACCTGACAATATGAGAACATTTTTTGGGCAATCACCTTGTGTTCTCCATTTATTTATCCTGAAAAAAAAAATGCCCCAATTTTTTTAAAAAAGAAAGAAAAATAAGCCGACCGTCCAAAGTAAATAAAGCAAGAAAAATTCACGTTGCTTTGTTTTCCTTTTGTGGAATTTTACTTTTTTTTATGTCAAATTTTGGGTTCCTTTTCGTAACGGCTCAGGGCCGCTCGATGTCAATCATCGTGTTGAACTTAAACATCGTTTGGACTCATAGAGCTATATCGTAAGCTTAATTACGTGCGGACTTGTGTACAAGACTTCTCTTGAGGAAATAAAAATACAAATTTTAAAAAAAAAAAAGGACGGCCCCCATCTTGCCTTCTAAAGTTATTTTTTATATATGTCAGATCCTGAAGTTGCGGTTGTAGCTGCCAAGTGGGCCTCTCAAATTGGAGGGCTAGAGAAAGTTGAATATACAACATAGTGCATAGTATTTTCTATGCACCACGAACTTTAATTTTCAAAGGTATTTTTGTAAATTGAAAAATCTAAGTTAATTAAATCTAATCTACATATTGAAATCTAATAATAAACCAAATTTTACAATTTTTTATATTTTATTACTATTTTTTTCGAATTTTTTAAAACATGTCATTTTTGTAATGTTATAAATAGTATGGCATGTTTTAAACAAATTGAAAAAAAAGTAATAAAATCTCAAAAATTATAAAATTTTGTTTTTTATGAAATTTCAATGTATAGATTATATTGGTTAAATTAAATTTGTCAATTTACAAAAATACTTTCGAAAAAGTCTGCGGGACATAGAAAGTCATATCTACTATAGACTATGGTGCATATTAAACTTTCCCCCTTCGTTGCCCTTCTTAAGCCCTTTATAAAAAGTTTTTAGAGGGGTCCAGCTGTATGCAAAGTATTTATGAAGCTTCTGGTTTTTCCAAAAAGTTTCGTGGCTGATTAGGTACCGTAGACAGACTCCGAATTTGATCACGCACGGTAAATTAACATGAGAAAATATATGATGCATACTGATTCAAATTCTTTGATCTTTTTTAAAATGATTGATCCAAATCGTTCAATATGTTCTCCATTTTATATTTTTTTTTTACTTTTTTTGAAATTTTAGAAAGTCACTAATTAAATTTTTTTGCTGAACCGCTCAAAGAGCAGTTTCTAAAAATCTGAAAAAAAAACTTAAAAATTTCGAAAAAAAAATGTAAAATTTGATCGGCAGGATGATTTCAACAAGAAGAACATATTGGACAATTTGAATCGATCATTTTGAAATAAATCGAAAAATACAAATCAATATGCACCGGAACTCCGATACATTAGTAGCCACCGTAGGTTTTCTGAATTAACATTGTCCAGTTATATTTTATTCAGGTCGTAAATTTGGTAGGAAGATATGATGATGCCATAATACATTTTTAACAGAACTTTCAAAAAGAGAGGGACAAGTTGCAAATGTTGAACCCGTGAACATACGCAAAATTTTGGATTTAAATATAAAATACTATATCCATATTATACAATATTCACTTGGAAATCAACATTTACTAGGTATAGTTAACACTCTGTTTTGAGAACTGAACCGGACATCAAATGGACCTGATTAGTCTTTCAAATTTTCAATAGCCATTCTAATTTTCTGTTCTAGTATTTCATAGCATAGTACATCCATTTTCCCCGCCATCGCTCTGAAAACATTTTACAACAAATGAGCCAACAGTGAGAATACAATTAAGCATGCAAGTCCAACTACGTTGTTCCCATCTCCAAAATCATTTGTACAATCTCCCTCTATATGGCTATATGTTGAAATTGCATGCCTGTGATTGTGAGAGATCATCAATTTACATTGTCAAGTAGTTGAAATTGCATGCTATATGTTGCCATTGGCAGAGTGAGACCAGTACTCCTTGACAAGCTCCCCGAACAGTGATCCCTCTGTATTCATCAGCTTCATTGGCTCATCATATTCCACTACTTTACCTATAAGAGATAAAACAAGTTGTCAGTGAATTACATTTCTAGAATTGCATGGAGGCAGAATGTTGGCAACTAGCAAAGAGGGTGCATGCCCAAAAACCAGTGCTAGTTAACAAACAGACCAACCTGTTTTTGTTGGAGTCTCCTCTCTCTTTCATTCATTCTACTTCACCTTTTTCATTGTTACTAATGGAAAATACCTAACCTTTTAATCTGATACAGATTCAACTCTTAAATCCATAACCGTGATAACCTTTTATATATATATATCAAGAGCCCATTTTCACAGTGAGGACCAGCTCAACCAGCCAAAACACCATTATGGCCGTTTGACTGTACTAAGTGGTTTTTTTGGAAGTCTAATTATCTTAACCTGAAGCAAACCTGAGCAGAGAATTTTTCAAAAGGAAATGGGACAAACCAATTCACCTGATAGGCTGGAAAATGAAACTGTGAAATCAATATCACATGAACCTGATTTCTTCCTACTAAAATCCAACCAACAGCCACATTCACCACCTCCACTAGCAATGACAGCTCGTGTCATAACACAAAACTTTCCAAGCCTCAAATTAGATAAATAAAATTCTGTGCTAACCATCACTAATGGCAAGGACCATGGTGCAATCCATGACTGTGGGGATCCGGTGCGCAACCGTTATGACAGTACAGTCTGCGAACTCCATTCGAATTGTCTTCTGAAGAATTGCATCTGTTGTAATGAGTTTTAGAGGGTAATCAGAATAAACACAAGACTCCCAAGAACTCCCTTCCCTCCCTGATTTTATTTCTTTCTAATAACTTTCAAAATTACACAATAGATTTTTCTTCTGCAAATACAAAAAAGGCCAGCGCCTCTATTTATAGTCAACATTAGCAGATATATTATCTAGATATATGCCATAAGCTCCTATTACAAATTTAGAAAGCTAAAAGGAATCAGTATCTAATACAAAGGCTAATAAAGCAACTAATCTCGCATATAGCATAAACAAATGGCAATAGAGATTTGTGTGGATTTGTCCAGATTCTCTGTAACATTCACAACACTCCCCCTCAAGTTGCACCATAGATGGAGTCTGAGGTCAACTTGCTCATCAATTTGCAGAACTCTCCCTTTGGAAGGGCTTTGGTGAATATGTCTGCTAGCTGATCTTTGCTGCGAGTGAATGGTGTTTCGATAGTTTTGTCCAGTACCTTTTCTCGTACAAAGTGGCATGCTACTTCTATATGTTTAGTTCTCTCATGAAAAACAGGATTGGAAGCGATATGAATCGCTGCTTGATTATCACAAAATAATTTGGTTGATTTACCCTGCATGTCAAAACCCAGTTCTTTGAGGAGTAAACGCAACCACACAATCTCACTGGTTGCTGCTGCCATTGCACGGTATTCTGCCTCGGCACTTGATCTTGCCACAACTGTTTGTTTTTTGCTTTTCCAAGTAACCAAATTACCTCCTACAAAGGTGCAAAAACCACTTGTTGATCTTCGATCCATCGGATTGCCTGCCCAATCAGCATCAGAAAAACCACTTATGTCCACATGTCCATTATTCTTCATTAGAATTCCTCTTCCTGGTGCGCTTTTCAAATATCTCAGGATTTGATTAATCAGCTCCATGTGATGCCTTGTTGGTTTCTGCATAAACTGACTCACAAAACTCACAGAATAAGCTATATCAGGTCGAGTAATAGTGAGATAAATTAATTTACCAACTAATCGTTGAAACTGACTAACATTTTCAAGTATATCTTCATTTGGACTGACCTTGTTATTATAATTCATAGGAACATTGAATGACTTAACCCCTAATTTCCCAGTCTCTTTCAATAAGTCCAACACATACTTTCTTTGAGATAAAAATAGCCCTTTATGAGAACGTGCTACTTCAATTCCAAGAAAGTACCTTAAGTATCCAAGATCTTTTATGTCAAATTCTGTTCTCAAGTGATTTTTGAGTGCTGCTATTCCATGTTGATTGCTACCTGTGATTACAAGGTCATCTACATAAATTAGAATAATCACAATTCCTCTATCAGAAACAAAAGTGAACATTGATGAATCAGCGTCACTCTTCTTGTAGCCAATTTTGGTTAAGGCTGAGCTTAACTTGCCATACCATGCTCGCGGAGACTGTTTCAATCCATATATTGCCTTCTTTAGTCGGCATGCTACTCCTTGTTTTAATGATAAACCAGGTGGAGCTTCCATGTAGACTTCTTCTTCTAGTTCTCCATGAAGAAACGCATTTTTCACGTCCATTTGAAACATGGGCCATTCATTGTTAACAGCCACAGACATTACAGTGCGTATGGTGCTCATTTTGGTAACCGGGGCAAAAGTCTCTTTATAATCTATTCCATAGGTTTGTGTAAATCCCTTAGCAACTAATCTTGCTTTATGTCTTTCAATTGACCCATCACTATTGAACTTAATTTTATAAATCCACCTACAACCAACGGGTTTCTTATTATTTGGTAACTTTACCAGTTCCCATGTATTATTTCTTTCAAGAGCCATTAGTTCCTCATTCATGGCCTTTTTCCAAACTTCACTCTTACAGGCCTCTTCAAAGTTCACAGGTTCAGATTTATCTTCAATGATAGTCAAGAAGTTCCAAAAATTATTAGAAATTCTGTCATACCTTACATGTTGTTGGATCGGGTGTTGAGTAGTGTAGTAGGTCACAAAATCTCGTAGCCGAGTGGGTTGGCGCACAGACCTAGTAGACCTTCTAGTTTGAAGACTTTCAGGGTTATCAGGTTCCTCCTCTAGAGCTGTTTCCTCCTCAACATCAGCTTGATTATTGATATTTGTCTCAGCACTATCAACAGGGATTGGAATAGGTTCAACAGTGAATTGCTTTAACTCGAGTTGCTCCCCCTGACACTTAACTTCATCTGAAAAATACTTATGCTTTTCATCAAATTCTACATCACGAGAAATATAACTCTTGTTAGTAACTGGGTCAAAACATTTATAACCCTTTTTGTTTGAAGAATACCCAAGAAATACACACTTGTGTGACCTAGATTCCAACTTTCCTCCACCCTGGGAATGAACGTAACAGATACACCCAATAATTCTCAAGTGAGAAATGTCAATTGTGCGATTATACAACACTTCCAAAGGACTTTTGAAGTTTAAAACTCTACTAGGCAACCGATTTATCAAGTAGCATGCAGTAAGTACAGCATCTGCCCAATAGTGTTTAGGTAGGTTTCCAGAGAATAATAGAGCCCTAGTTACTTCCAATAAGTGTCTATTTTTCCGCTCAGCAATTCCATTTTGCTGTGGGGTGCCAACACAAGAAGTTTGATGAGAAATGCCCATTTGTTTTATAAAACTTTGAAATTCATGATTTGTGTACTCTGTACCATTGTCTGTTCTAAGAACTTTGATATTTGTATTAAATTGATTTCGTACCATATTGCAGAATTCTTGAAAAACAGCATAGACCTCTCTTTTAGATTTAACTAAGTATAGCCAAGTGGCACGACTTTTATCATCAATAAATGTAACAAAGTACTTGAAACCTTCTTTGGATTCTACAGGAGCATTTCCCCACACATCAGAATGTACTAGTTCAAATAATTCACTAGTTTTATTGAAACGTTCAGGAAAAGGTAATCTATGTTGTTTGGCAAAATGACAAGAATCACAACAGCTAGAATCAAAATCTAAAAACATATTTAATTTGTGTAACACTCTATCAGAGGGGTGTCCTAGGCGTTGGTGCCACACTTGAGATGTAACAGATTTTGTTCTTGTAACTGCATAAGCTGAGGTCGTCAAATTCACCACATACAACCCATCTTTTAGATAACCTTCACCAATCTTCTTCCCCGAAACACGGTCCTGGAACACTACTTTCTGAGGAGTAAAAATCACATTACAATTCCATAGATTAGTGCATTTACTAACAGAGAGTAAGTTTGTCTTTAAATCTGGAACTACTACAGCCTTGATTTTCCTTTTGAACAATTCTGTGTTTCCAATTCCCTTAGTAGGTATTGTTGTTCCGTTAGCAACAGTTACATGAGAATAGTTGGCATTTGGACTGGTGTTTGATAGAAACTCACTTGAACTAAATAGGTTGTCAGTTGCGCCTGTATCTACTACAATCTGAGAATTATTAATAGAGGAAAGAGCATAACAATTACCAATGTTTAGTCCAGTTTTGACCAAATCAGCCCTAGCTGTACCTAATGCTCCTGCAGTTTCTTGGACTTTAGTATGGGATTCCATAAGGACTTGCAGTTGACGGTTCAGTTGGTCAAGTTGAGTTTGAAAGTCTTTACCAGCAGCTGCATGGTTATCAGTATGCACCACGGCCTTGGCCTCTGCATTTCTGAATTTGGCTGGTTTCAATTCAGGATGCAGTACCCAGCATCGGTCTGTGGTGTGCCCATCCTTACGGCAATGATCACAGTAGTATTTTGACTTCTTTTCTTTGTTCTTATTCCATCCTGTTTTAGAACTTGAAAAAAGAGCAGAAGTTTCAGTATTTATTGAAGGAACCCGTACCTTATTGTCGGAGTTCATGACTCGTTTCCGAGTTTCTTCACCTTGGATGATGGCACACACAGTGGTGAATGACGGCAATTCAGCTCGCATCAATATGTCTCGCTTTACCTCTTCATATTCAGATGTGAGACTGGCTAGAAGAGTAAAGACCTTGTCTTGCTCTTCTCTTTTCTTATACTCATCTACTGTTGATGCAGAGGGTCGGTACTGCTTTAATTCTTCAAGCTGCTTCTTCAAGGTACTAAGGTGTTCTATGAATGACTGTTCTGAACTTTGCTTGGTGTTTGCAATTTGTTGTTTGAGTTCAAAGATTCTGGATGCATTGTTCACCTGCCCATACATCTCCTTCAGAGATTCCCACAAGTGTTGTGCAGATTCAGAATATGCAAATATCTCATAGACTTGGGGTTCCATGGAGTTAAAAATCCATGACATGACCTGATTGTCGTGTGTTTCCCAAGTTGTCAATTCATCTCCCGACTTTGCTGGCTTTTTTATGGTACCATCAATATACCCAACCATGGCTCTGCCTCCAAGCGCAACTTTTATAGCGCGGCACCATGGTAAGTAATTTGTACCATTGAGAAGCACGTTGGTGAGAGAAATTTTATCAGTCATGATTGTAAGAATCAAATACAAGGTTAAAACAGATTGCAATGAAATCAGGAAGACAAGTTTTGAGGGATTGAAGAACTAGGGATATGTAAAGATGTCTAGATCACCTTCGGCATTGCCATCAGCGATTAGCATCTATAATCAACCCCCGCTCTGATACCATAATGAGTTTTAGAGGGTAATCAGAATAAACACAAGACTCCCAAGAACTCCCTTCCCTCCCTGATTTTATTTCTTTCTAATAACTTTCAAAATTACACAATAGATTTTTCTTCTGCAAATACAAAAAAGGCCAGCGCCTCTATTTATAGTCAACATTAGCAGATATATTATCTAGATATATGCCATAAGCTCCTATTACAAATTTAGAAAGCTAAAAGGAATCAGTATCTAATACAAAGGCTAATAAAGCAACTAATCTCGCATATAGCATAAACAAATGGCAATAGAGATTTGTGTGGATTTGTCCAGATTCTCTGTAACATTCACAACATGTTGCATTGTCAATTGATGCGGTGGCTTCATCCAGCACCAGTATGCGGCTTCTTCTCAAAAGAGCCCTGCCAAGGCAAAACAGCTGCCTCTGGCCCATGCTCCAGTTTGAGCCTTCTTCTACAACTGCATGACAGAGAGAAAATATATAAACTTATGTCAGAGTAATTCATTTTGTATCTGAGCCACCTACTATTTGAAAACTCCTTTACAGTACTGATTGTATGTAAGATTCAGAAAATGACCACAGAGCATGCAAATTGCCAAAAATCATGTGGTATAATATGGTTTAAATTTGTGGCTAATTAAGGTTACAATTATCATGCATAAATCAGTGAGAAAAGTATCAGAGAAAGACATATCACAAAGGTTCAGCTAAAACATTATACCTAACTATCATATGGTAACAAGTAACAACAATTTGATTTTTTTTAGGACAAATATTTTCACATGATGAACTTCAGTTTTGTAAAAGTGAAAAGAAAAATTGCAATTTTCTTACAAAGGTATATTACAAATTACAAACTAGTCATTTTCTTTCTTTCTTTTTTTTTGGGAAAAAAAAAAAAGCAGAATCATTACCTAGTGAGTCCAAACCTTGATCCTTCTCCTGAACTGCTTCCCTAAGCTGACATTTATCCAGGACCTTCAAAACAAAAAAAAATATGAAAATTTGAAACATAATACATAAAACATAGCTTGATTCAAAACAAAATCAATTCCCATTTTGTATTTTAAGAGAGCTCAAAAATCTGCTCCCTCCCAGCATTACTGATCACCCAAAAATACTGACAGTCCAGTCAATTTCTTTTTTTTACCATCAACAATATTTCAATTAGCTATTATTTCTCTGAAAGTTACCTCCCATATTTTCTGATCAGTGAAGTGACCTAATGGGTCCAAGTTGTATCTAACTGAGCCATAAAAGAGGGTAGGATCTTGTGGTATGATGCCAAAACGAGACCTTAAATCATGTAGTCCTATTTTTGTAATATCCAGTCCATCTATTACTATATTTCCTCCTGAAGGCTCAACCAATCTAAACAAAGCACTTATTAAGGTCGTCTTTCCACTGCCTGTGCGACCCACAATACCAATCTTGTGGCCGCCTTGGAATGTGCAAGTTATGCCACGAAGCACTAGGGGAGTATCAGGTCGATATCTTATCTGTTGAATGAGGAAACAAGCACAAAAACTTTTAGGGCAGAACTGGCAGGGTACTGAACTAACAAGCTAGAGTATTATCTTATAAAACAATATATTTTAGTAAAGGAATGAGATACCATTGTATAGACCCAGGGATGGCAGTATGATAGTATCCTGGAGGTGCTTATATAGTGTTAAACTGGTATTTGTGGTACTTTCTTGCTTCCCAATTCAAACTCCATAAAATATGAACAAAAATAAAATACAACCACTACACATTTCGTTTGAGACCATTATGCCTCACCAAGTTTGAGGCACAATACTATGATTCTAGGTTGAAAGTTGCAGACTTGCAGGGGCCTGGGAAGTCAAAATCTGGCCCAATTTAAGAGGACCCTTCTGTAAACCTTTTTCCTGAAACACTACTCAATCGACTTGAAGGTAAATAACTAAATACAGCCATTGTTTGATATGATCCAAACTGATTTCATCCAACCAGACAAAATGATTGCCAGACTGCAAAACATTTGGCATATACTGGAATATGCCAGAGTTCTGAAGCTGTCATTCTCAGATACAAATTAAAAGTAAGTACCTTTAAATCTTGGAGCTCAACTGTACCAACGTCTGGCCAATTAGGAGAAGGGCGGCTCTCCTCTATGACTTCTGGTGCCTCACTTTCTATGTTCATGTACTGGTTCAGCCTCTCAACTGATATAATTAAATTTGCAAGGTTGCATTGATTTTGTATGGAAAACACAAACGAATTATTCAGAGAGAGGCCATATGATAGTGCCATTCCAACAAAGCCTGCATCCAAATCATTGCACATTATTTTAAGATGAAGCTTGAGCAATAGGTCATGGGAGAGACCTTCATTTGCTCATTTGTAAGATAAATTCTCAGAAAACAATAAGAAAAAGGCTTTCCAGTAAAAGACCCTTCATTGGGGCAAAATCCCACTACCTTTCTATTTTAAAAGAGGTACCTGCTTCCTAGGATATAATTTTCTTTTGTTATTTTAATCAGTTTTATCATTATTTTTATGTTTATTTTCATATCATTCATCAGCTTTGCATATGAATATTACTTATTTCAATTAATTCACGTACTGATAGCATCAATTGTTCAAACAAATGTAAAATATTTATTAGAATAGAAGTACATTACAAGGAGAAAAAAAATTCAGCTAACAAGAGAAAAGACCACTTTCTTTGGTCTTAACGTCAGGTATTAATACGGCCTAAGAAGTAAAATTTTTTTTTTTTGGCCAGTCCTTTGGTGCTTATGTCTTTGGGGCTTCAGAATTTAAAGTCACCGAAAATCTCGCTGGGGACAACTGTCCTTTGTACATTTGCAAATCATATGAAAAATAAAAGAAAATATAATATACCAGCGCCAAATGTTCCAGGAGGAAGCAGTGTCATAACAAGTGCTGACGAGGCCAAAATGGCAGCACTTAATGTTTCTAGCCTTTGGATAAGCCACTCAGTCGAGCTAAAATTGAGCAAATAAGGGCTTGCATTTTTGTCTATTAGCTCAAGGTTTTTTGCAAAGAAACGATATTCTTCCTCAAACGCCCGAATAGTAATTGCACCAGCAATTGATTCTGATAAGTGGTTTACCATGAGAGATTTCGTGGTACCATTTAGTCGCATAAGTTCCTTCGCTGTGGCTAGGTAGTATCTCTACATTTAAAAGAGAGAGAGAGAGAATGAGAACTTAAACAACAATATGTTAAGCAAGGATTTAGATTTTATTCAAAGAAAAGTGACATAACCACTAATGAGTCAAAAATGGTCTATTGGATTAAAATAAAATAGTGGAATAACAGCATTAGTGGGAAGGAAAGTAACAGAAACAAGCAGCAATGGCGTAGAGACAACATAAATAATTTAGTTTCTCTTTGATGTCACACTTTTCAGCTGAAAATATTTTCATTGCTTAATCTAAAACTTTATATATCGTTGGCCTATACAAAGGTAAGACCCCTTTATTTAACGGCCAAAAATAAGACCCATCTGTTCTCAAAGTTTCTAAATGCCCATCAGTTAAAAGATTGAAACCAAAAAGTAAATGAGCTAGATTTAAAAAAAAAAAATGCAATGGAAAGAAAACTCTGATCATGTTGTAACAAAGACAATACCTTGAAGTAAAATACATAATATGCTACAATTTTTTTTTTATACATTTTACCTGTACTCGAATCGCTATAACAATCATCAGTACCGAGACAAACAAAACTTGCCACGTGACAACAGCCAATACACCAAGATTGCTATATGCATTCATCGTAGCACCCATGGCCCATAAAATGGTAAATGGTACATCCAAGTCTACAATACTAAGGTCTGCCGAAACCTGCACACCATAAATACTAGGCTATTATAAATACAAAGTTAGGAGAATCTCACAAGCTATATTAAGTAATACTAGTTTTGAGGAATGTCTCTTTTGGATGTTTTATTGGCCCGTTATTAGATATTTAGATCTCAACCAAACAATACCAACCATTAATAATTGGAAAAAAAAAAGATAATCACAAGGATTTTTGTCTGACCCGGCTAAGAATTCGACCAAGAGGAGTAGAGTCATAAAATCCCATTGGTGCACGGAAGAGTGATGTGAGCAACTGGGTGAACAAAGACTTGGATGCCTCTAATCCTAGAATAACCACAATGAGAGACCTGAAGAAAAATACGAAAATAGACCCAAATCCAATCCCCAAATAAACCAAGATTAACTTAAGTGTGCCAACATTTGGGTTTTGAACATTTGCTGCCATCCATGAGTTTTGCGAAATTTGCCCTGAAACAAAAATTATATGTAACAGAGCTGCTAGGGAAAAATACAAATATCCCTTGTTCTGTCCCAAATATTGCATGTATGGTTTTAGTCCTGTATTGCCCCTCTCTCTCTCCTCTTTTTTTATCAATTGGTCAGATCCGCCTGCTGACAATTTTGCATTTTCTTTCTGGAGCACATTTTTTATAGTTCCGCCTTGAATTATACTGATCTCTTGCTGATTGATGGTTTCACTTTTGTTATTTTGAGGGATGATGTTGTTAAGCATCTCTATTCCAACAGTTTCTTTGTGTGCATGGACTAGATCCTGGAACTCCTTGCATGATGTAAATAACTCGTGAAACGGGGCAGAACGCAAAATTTCTCCATCTGACATTAACTGCAAACCATCACTTGTTAAAATTGGTCTAATATTTTTTATTCAGAACTAGGTTGCCTCATCACAAATATATAGAGTTATACCATGACCCTATCAAATGTGGGTAAGAAATCAACTTGGTGAGTAACTAAGAGAACCATCTTGTTTGCTAGTGCTCCCATTACATATTCCTGAAAAAATAAAACAACAATATTTCAACAAACAGAAATGAAAAGCGAAGTTTATGCTCAATTCAATGTTAGCACGGAGGGTAGACACCCAGGAGAATTTTTTTTTCTAGCAACCAACAGGAACAAACTGAAAATATTAAAGAATTAAGTCATTTAAAAAGACTACGAAAAGAATAGTTTCTGGAAGAATAATTGCTTAAATTAGAATGTGGGTACTTTTCCTATGCACTTACATTAAATAAACTGCTAGCAGTGTGTGCATCAACTGCACTAAATGGATCATCAAGGAGGTATATGTCAGCATTCTGGTACAGTGCACGAGCCAGCTGAACACGCTGTTTCTGGCCTCCACTTAAATTGACACCTCTTTCTCCTATTTGAGTTTGGTCTCCAAAGGGGAGCATTTCTAGGTCCTTGACCAATGAACACCTCTTGAGTGTTTCTTGGTACCTAATGTAAATTAAATAAATAAATAAATAAACTGCACGGATTAAACTGTGTAATTGAGTGGTGCTTACACACACCATACAGTAATAAAAAAAAAATGGGACTTGAAGAAAATTAATTACACTTTATACCTTTTCCTATCCATGGGAGACCCGAAAAGGATGTTTTCTTGAACCGTTCCAGTTTGGATCCATGCATTCTGAGAGACATAGGCTATGTTTCCGGAAACCTGGATCTTCATTTAGCCAATGCAATCATCAGTAAAGATGTGGCAGATCTGATTTTTGTCTCAATAATTATAGCATTACTCTGTATTGCAGCAGTGCTGTATCCAGTTTATAATAAATACACCTCAACCAGCATAGAAAGTAATTAAACTATAAAACAAATTCATACCATGCCACGAGTCTTTGGGACTTCACCGAGAACAGCTGCCAGCAAGGTAGATTTTCCAGACCCAACCTCACCACAAATTGCCACCTTCTCCCCAGCCTTCACCTTAAAGTTCACATTTCTCAAAGTGGGCCTCGAAAAATTTTCATCCCAAGAGAAGTCACAAAACTCCATCACTATCAATTTCTCCACACTCACAAAAGCCTCGTTTCTCACTTTTTCAGTTTGCAACTCATGAGCCTCCAAAAACTTCACAATTCGTGCAAATGCAACTTTTGCCTGGATCACAACTCCAATAACATCAGGTATCTGGCGAACTGGATCTTGTACCAAGCGAACAGTCGCAACAAAGGTGAATACATTGCTCGCATCAAGTGGTATTCCCAAAATATAACATGCCAAGAATGTGGCGGCTGAGACGAGGACAGGGGATGACCAAAAGAGGAAACTGTTGTAAGCTTTACGCATTTGAAAGGCCTTTAACCAAACATATTCCTTTTCCCTAAGCTTTTCGATTACCTTCCGAAAATGTCCCTCCCATGCGTAGAGTTTTAATACCTTCATGTTAGCCAAGGACTCTGACATGGCCTTTAGCCTGTCATCTTGTGTCTCCATAAGCTGTGTTTGAAATTTGTGTTGCAGATTTGCCAATGGAGCATTACAAGCAACAGTCAGAATTATTACCACCATTGAAGCAATTGTTGCTAGACCAACCGCTTGGTAAAGGATCACCAAAGCAATGCACAGTTGCAAGCTCGTGGTCCAAGTTTGATGGAACCAATAAGGGAACTCCCCGATTCGGTATGCATCGACTGTTACATAATTCATAATTTCTCCTGAAGAATGGGTCAATTTTGCTAAATTTGATAACCTCTGTTGCTTTTTATATATTGCTGCAGATAGTAAGGATCTAACTTGTAGACCTAGCCTTCTTGTCCTAAAGTACCATTGCCTTTGCGAAAGGGACTCGGTGCATTTAGCAAAGAACAAGCCCACAGATAGAACAAAACCTTCATGTTTAAATGCTACTCGCCCCAGTGACACCTTAATAAATTCATTTAGGATCATGGGGCCTGCCGATATAGTAAGAATCTTGAGCAATGCAAAAAAGCCTGAAACAAGTATCTCTCTTTTGTGGCATGAAACGATTGTCCAAAAAATCGATGGCGAAGAAGAATTCTGCTTGTTTGTTTGCTTTTGATTGTTTAATTTATCTATGAAAATGATGTATTGGGTTCCTGCACGGTCTATTTCACCTAGTTGAGGTATGTCTTTCTCTTCCAAAGGCATCTCATATCCCTTTTTTATTAATGGGTTTAACCACCAAAAAGACATTATACTAAAAAACCCAGCAGTTGTAAGGGGCATCACATTTGACTTTTGATCCAATGGGACTGAATTAATATCAGTATTTAAAGGCTTGTACAGATCTCTATTAATGGCCTCTTCTTCATCTCCAGATTTATGTTGTGCACAAACAAGAAGAAGTGCAGCAGGTAGAGACAAGATGTTTAAAATTGTAACAGTTGTTAAGTTCTTTTTCTTCAGAAAATAAATAATTGAAGAACAACAAATGAATCCCGCAAATATGAATAGGAATATGGACCAAATCTTGAGATATCTAAGCCTAGAAGTGGAAAACAAACCCAGAAGGAGTTGGTACAGGCCCAAAAATAACATTGCAAGCCACCAATGTGGTGGATAAGAGGTTATACTTCTCTTAGTAAAATTATCTATCAGCATGTAAGCTCCAAGGCCGAGATAAACCAAAGCAAGACCACCACTAAAGGTTGCTGAGAGTAGATGGAGAGATGAAGAGATCCTAAAGAGCGTTCTAACTGGGACATTTGTTTTGCTTATTCTGAGAATTACATTTATTAGAAACAAAACAGAGAAAATAACACTAATGGACAGCACTATCATATGGTTTAGGCAAGTAGAGGAGTTAACAATCCCCCAAAGTCCACAGGCACTATCTGCATCGGCACACATGGTAGTGCCACAGAAAGCAGTTAGCATACCTAAAAGAAAAGAAATAAGAATTTTAACATATTTCAACAATGAACTCCAACAAAGACTTGCCTCAAAATAGTTTTGGACTTACTTGCAAGGGAAATCATCATGCCTGGATCCTGATTATGTGCTTGACATTGAATAACAGCTTCCTTATAATTAGGCAAGTAAAAACAAAAGAGAGCACAAAGAAAACTTTAGATTTAGATCATAACCCAAAATAAAAAAAAATTAAAAAATTAAGGTGCCCTATAGCTACGAAAAATTATGACCTTTCTTCTGGTATAATAACTAATTTTGATTTTGAGTTAATTGGTGTGCAGCTAACGGCCCCCTAATAAAAAGAGGTATAAACAAAAATTACTTTCAATATTCAAGCAGATAAATATAATAAAAAAGACTTCTGTGTGTGTGTGGTTGGGGGGGGACAATGAGATTGAATAGAGTAAGATGTAAGAAGAGGAATTCGAAGTATTCAGTGACTCACAACTGGTGGTGCATTATTAAGAATTATTTTCTTCATCAATCAATTCAAGCAGTCAAAAATGACATTACAAAATAGAAGTTGGTACTAGTATAAGTTCATACTTTATAGCATATTATTTGGCAAGGAAAATCATTTACCAAAACCAAATGCAAACATTTTAACAGAGCATAGTGTCAGCAGTAATTTACAGTAGAGTTATACAACATTGTATTAAAACAATTCAACGACAAACCATGCAACTCTGCACATTAAACTAAAAATAAGGTTTAAAAAAACAAACAAAACTGTTTCCAAATTCTGCGAAATTGTTCCCCGTACTCCCAATCGTGAAAAGAAAAGGAAACAAATTTATTATAAAAACTAACCTTATGCTTGCGAATATATCGAGGAAATGTCACCCCTCTCCCTGTCGCGCTTGCTCTCAGTTCAAATTTCCCTACCGAAGACAAAACAAACTAAAAGAGAGACTCGAGAGTCAAGAGTGGCCAAGTCGACAGAGATTTTGTATTTGTAATTTATGCAAGAGGCGAGAGAGAGAGAGAGAAGTGATTCGGAGACGTGTTTGTTAGCAGACTCATAGTCATGGGTCATGGCAAGAGAAGATAGCGACAGCGTCACGCTTTTTTTTTTTACAAGTGTCCCTTTAATTGCTGTATTTCTTTTTTGGACTTTTGCATATAAACCTCTTCTTTTCTCGACACTCTCGTAATGTCGTTTCACGTTTCAACTGTCCAGTCTGTCCTTTTCAAAGTCCTTCATATGTTTTCTTTTTTCTTTTCGCAGTTAGGATGCTTGTGGACGGAAATTAATGTTTTTAATCTTTCGCTGTTGTTGTGTCATCATTTTCCTTCTCTTTTGTATCTCATTTATCCCCTTGTCTCCTAGCTTTCAATTTGAATTCTTCTTTTCATTTTACCTGAAAACACAAAGGGTGTGTTTGGATGCAACGGAATAAGCCGGGAATAGAGAATAGGAATAAAAAATTTTCGGTTTGCGTGCTTATCCTTATTCCTTATTCTTATACCATGGTTTTGTTAGTATAGGAATAAGGACCCTTATTTCTTATTTTTGTGTTGTTTGAATTGCACAAGAATAAGAATAAGCACGTAAACCGAAATTCCTTATTCATATTCTCTATTCTCTACCCATCCAAACACACCCAAAAAGTAAGAACAAGTCATCATCTTCCTTCTCTTTTGTATCTCATTTATCCCCTTGCCTCCTAGCTTTCAATTTGAATTCCTCTTTTCATTTTACCTGAAAACACAAAAATAAGAACAAAAGAATGAAATGTTATTGCCATAGGTGAGGGATTATTATCGGACAGGAAAGGGGATAAAAATAAGAGAAATGCTAGTGTCTTATATATAGGACGGATGATCCGTCCAACATGATTGTTTTCATATTTTTAAATTTCAAATAACCGATCCGAACCGTTCAATATATTCTCCATATTGAAAACTTACAAGAAACCAATTTTTACATTTTTTTTAATTTTTTTATTTTTATATTTTTGAAAATTCATGATATAAACATTATGGATTGTCCAATAACAACGATTTTCTAAAATACCAAAAAAATAGTAAAAAAATTTGAAAAAGTGTAAAAATTGGTTTCTTATAAGTTATCAATATGGAGAGCATATTGAACGGTTCAAATTGGTTATTTGAAATTTAAAAACTTAAAAACGATCGTATTGGACGGAGTCCATCCGTCCAATATATTAAACTCTAGCATTTCTCTAAAAATAATGTTTAATATATGTGATGTATGTATAATATATGCATGATTGATTCATTGAATGTCCCAAAGTAATGTCAACGGTGACATGTGCCTAACAGCACTGTTTTAATATTAATCATCTGGGATTGGCTAGTGTCCAACATATTGGACACAAGTACACATCCAACATGATAAAATTTTAACTTTTGAGGTGAAATGGCTGATCCAAATCGTTTAAACGGTTCTCCCTAATAAAATTTTCGTTGGTACCAAATTTTATATTTTTTCCAATTTTTTTTACTATTTTTTTGTAATTTTTAAAAATGCTCAATCTAAAAAAATTAGCTACAACCTCCGGTGATAATTTATGAATGCAAGACAACTTATGTTGCAATTTTGCAATTAATTGTAATTATGATCTTGCAGAGTGATAATTTATGATTGAGCTGAGTCCGTACAAGGAAGACCCAATGGGTCTATGAGTTAGGTACAAAAGTCGAGATTTTCATCTATTGAAAATTTGTAAATCAGATCCGATCTGTGCTCTGCTTTATTATTTAATTTTCTTAATAAAAATAATTTTATTTTACTTCCAATATTGTGATTATATATTATATTAATTTGTATAATGCATCCAGTGGTTATCCTCAAAAAAGAAAAGAAAAATCCAATCTCCCAAATAACATGATGAGACAAAATTTTATTTCTTGTAATTTAATTAACAGAAATATATATGGTAGGCACAATTTATAATTAGGAAAAAAATATAACATGGATAGATTTAATATTAATACAAAGTACAGAACTCCATATTGCCACCATTGTTAAAAAAGTCCTTTTTAAAATTGCACTTGCCAAAATAAAAAGATTCCGTTAGTGGAGCAACAGTAGCAAGTTCACTTTGAACTTTTTAAGCTTATTTTCGTTATACGATGAGAATCTTAATTGCAGCAATGAACCTTGATAGTTGCAAATACGCTAAAATCTAACCATCTTGACACAAAAAAAAAATGAGAAAAGGAGAGCAATAGAACATGTAGGCTCCGTTTGGATTGGTACAAGAATAAGGAAATAGTTTTTTTTCAAATTTATTATAAATAATTCAAACTCTTCACAAAGTTACACACTTCTCAATACTTCTTCCCTTATTCCTCTTATTTCCACACCATCCAAACCGAACCGTAATGATACGAGTTCAATGTTTTGTCGAAGTTGTACCAAATTACTAGACGATATGCACATCTTACAATATTCCGTGGAGATCTAATCTCAATCAAATCCAAGTTTTGCGAAAAATAATATACCTGACAGTGGCACACATCTTTAAAATATTCCGTGGAGATCTAATCTCAATCCAATATTGCGAAAAATAATATATCTGGTTCCTGCCATATACACAGTGATACATTATTTCATTTTTGTCGTATTTGATTGCAGTTGGTATTATTGGCCTATTGGCTCCGTTGAGATCAGATAACCATTTTTTTCTTTTTCCTTTTTTTTTTTTTGTGTAAAGATGAAACATTTTCTCTGCAGTTTATATGCGCAACAAATTAGGACAGTCGACTCCTTTGGCTTGGGGATATATAACACAAAATTTGTTTGTTGATTTTAAATATGAGAGCTTTATGTCGAAATAATTCATTATTCATTTCGTTTTGACGGAATGTAGCGGAACGTTTATTTTTGAACTGTATAGTACACATATGAATCACGAAACACGCTCTGTTTATCTTTTCGTTTCTGAAATGAAATGAAATTTCATTCCATGATATATTCCGTCTGGATGAAACAAAACGGTTTCGCATATTAATAGTATACCGCGCCCACCCCTATTCCCAAGCTTGACCTTGTGGCCACGACAAGAGAACCATCACGAAGCTGCTTAGAGCTCGAGGCCTCCAACACCTTCATGGCTTGAGGGCACCCACAGGGGTTCGATGGATACAGTCTAGGCCTGACACTACCAGAAGGGATCGATGTATCTACAGTATAACCTATAAATAGAACACCCCTCCGTTGGGAAGGGGCCGACAATTTTACAAACTTTCATTTATAGCTTGTACTAAAAATGATGAAGGAAATGAGATTTTTCTGTTTTTTTTTCATGGATTTACTCTCTAATATGTGCAAAACACCTCTAATCATTTGACAGTAACAATATTGATTAAAAACATTAAAAGCATGGATCGCAAAAATGAACACATAATTAATAACGTTGGTCATTGTATTTATCTCCAATTATTAACAATTTCATTCAAATTTTTTTAATAAAAATATAATATCACATTTGCATTTTAATAATAATATTTACATTTTATAATAATTAAATATGCATTCTTACGATAAAAAAAAATATCATTGGGGTCGTTTGGATCGCTTAGGAATTTGGGGAATTTGGGGAAGTTGCAATTTCTAGGAATAAATTTATTGGGAAGTGTGTAACTTTGTGAAGAGTTTGGATTGTTTATAATAAATTTATGGTAGGAAGATGAAATTCTTCAAATTCCTACCATAATCCAAACAGCCCCATTGATTGGTCACATGCCTAATGCCATGATTCGACGTTTCCAGCATTTGATACTTTTTGTCTCTTTCTTTCGTCATTTTCTTATCGTTTTCTTTAGGAAGAATTTCTTTTTTTTTGTTGTTTTTCTCTAAAAACTTGTAGGCTGTATAAATAAAGTAGGAGGCTAGGAGCCGATTGGGCGGTATATTTCATGCTATTGTGCGTTATGTTCCAAGAGAAAAATATAATAGTACGTTAAAGAAGCTAATAATTTGTCGAGTTCTAAATATTCACGTCGGCAATTCATTTGCGGAGAATTAATTCATGCAATAATAAAAAAAAAAGCAATCAAACAATTAGAGAGAGCGCACGCTTCCTCTCCTCACACGCGATCTCTCTCCTCATCCTGACATGTGCTCCCTCTTTCCTTATCCGCACAATCTCACCCCTCTCAATCTCAAGCGTGTCTCTATTTTTCTTCTAAATGTGCTCTCTCGCCCTTCATCTGATTTTTCATTCTCTTTGTCTCATTCTTCTTACTTCTCCTTGATCGTGCCAAATTATATCTCTCTTGATTTTGATCAATTTGGAAGAGAGACGAAAAACTTGAAGTAAAAATTTGGACAATACATAAAAGAGTATTTGTAAAAAAATAAGAGAGTAACTAATAATTTTTTTGTATCTTTATTAAGTAAATAATAAATATAAGTGAGTAAATAATATGTATCAAAGGAATACTTAATAAGTGTAAATACGTAGTTAGTTCAAAAGAGTAACCAAGAGCTAGAACACCCTGATCGGAACCAAAATCTTCTTCTAGAATTGGAATCAGATTTCTCATTTCTGTACATTTCATTGATCGGAACCAATATGTCGAGGGGATTTGATTTCGCTCGATCGGATTTGGCGGGAAAATTTTGGGGCAGCAAAATTCTTGAACTTTTGTTGAAATTCGGTGGGATTTCAATGGGCCCTCTCCTCTTCCAATAATACCCTTTAATCATTTTCCTTCTGATAAAACAAAAGCAAATGAGGTCTCTCTCCAATCAGGTCTCCTCCTCTCTTTCCCTCGCAGCCTCTCTCCCTCAGACTCGCAATCAAGATAAATATCGGGGTTCCTGATCTGTCAAAAAAATATTGAGGTTCCAATCAGAACATAGCTTTACCGTCCAATGTATTGTCACACCTTAAATTAAACATAAAAGGTCTTTGAATATAGATAATACCTATCGTTGTATACAAACAAACCTAATATTTGCACAATTGGTCGGGACCAAAATGAGCAAAATAAAAAAGACAGCTTAAGGTGAACTATGGACAAACAAAGAAAGAAGGGTAAAATGGACAAATACAAGATGTGAAATCAAATCATCCTTATTTTCATATAATTTTTTATCATCAAATATTAGTTCCCGTCAATTCTTCCAGTAATAGCTCCAATCACCAAATTTCATTTGGAATTCCTCTCCAATCAACTTCAATCCAATCAAATCAAATCAAATTCCACGGAGAAACCATTCTGATAAGTGTATAAGAGAGTTTTTTATTTGTCTCAAGAGAGTATTTATATTTTATAAGAGAATATCTTATAAGATTACGTAGTTATATATCATAAAAAAAATATTTATTTGTATTTAAATGAGTATCTTGCGAAAAATAAATGTCAAATACAAAAGGAACAAAAAAAGAGAAAAGTACTAGACAAGAAAGGACATAAGGAAAATACAAGGATAAAAAAGATGATGGGAAGGAGGTTAGAGAGGAGAAAAGAGTGGCAAGAGAAAAGAAAGAGTGGAAGGGAGGGGAGGGGAGGAACGGTAGAGGGGCGACGCGAGTGAGGGACCATGCGAGCGACGCAGGTGAGGTAAGGAAAGAGGAGCAACACACTTTCTATGTTTCGTAGCACACCATTTTTTATTTTTGACATTTGATTGTTTAATTGACTTAGGAATGATTACAGTTATTAGCTCTGATTTGATTAATCGTAGAGTTATAAATTAATATATGCTAATTTAGTTTTGAGACATCGATCACCACTGTGTTGTGCTAATATAAATCTTATGCGGTGGCCAATAAGATCAGAGCGGATTTCTTACATTGTATGATGCACGGATTCAGATTCGCTCTTTTTATTTTGACAAAAATACTAAAATAACATAAAAAATATATATCTAGCTGATTGATGCTTTAGTTGTGACTTATGATCTTGGGCAGAGCCCATACGGATTCGAAGGGGGTCCCCCCCAAAAGAAAATTTCAGATTCGCCTTAAGGCAATTTTAATATAATTTTGTATAGATATAACAATTTGCCTCCCTTAATATCATAGGTCTTATTTGGATGGAGTTGGAAGAAGAAAATAAGAAGGAAGAAGGTCCAAAAAAATTATAAACAATCCAAATTCTTCACAAAGTTACACACTTCCCAATACTTCTTCTCACTTCTTTCCTTCTTCCCTTCTTCCCACATCTATCCAAACGGAGCCATAGATTGCAAATTAGCCCTCAATCTTTTTTTCTAGCTCCGACCCTGACCGGATCGATCAAGACGAATGATAATTTGTTTATATGCAATGATCTTAGAACGGGTCTGATCAACTATGTGTAATTACATACCGGTTCTACTTGTGTGGATATCGTTGACCACCATATAAATCAACAAAATAGAGACAAAAATACATTATTAGCGAGCGATCGCTTGGTGCGCATTGTTTTTCCTCGAAGTTCTTCTCTTTCATTTTGCAAAAAACTCGCAGCAAAAGACACGTTTGGTTGTTTGTTGTAGCTGGCGTCTTATGCTATAATAATGAAATTAATAAGCTGAAGTGAAGGTACACGTCGTTGTTGACTTGTTGTCTTATCAAATCTCAGGACTTCACGATGCCATCCATTCATGTGTGATTTCTGCCGACGATAACAGCACAATGTACTAAGCTGTTGTTTTAACTTGGGTTTGCCTAGGTGAAACCTTTTACCTTTCCAAGTAATTGATGTCTCTTTGGGTGCGTTTGGATATAGGAAGAAGGAAGAAGTAAAAAGAAAAAAGAAAAAAAAATTATAAACAATTCAAACTTTTCATAAAATTACACACTCAACAATACTTTTTCCTACTTTTTTCCTTCTTCCCTTCTTCCCACACCTATCCAAACGGAGCCCTTGTGTCATTCAAAACAAAATAATTGATGTCTCGTAATTCTTAGATTTTTCGCCTATGTAACCCTACTTTTCAAATGAATTAACGAATATGTCCAATTCCAAAAGTTTGAACAAAAAATTGCATGTCACCGTAATTGCTGTTGTAGTTTATGAGACAAATTATACGCGATAGGTATAATCTATCAAATAAACTTAGCCATAAAATAATGATATATATTTTTCTAGTTTACACAAGCTTGATGCTACTCCACAAAGATTAAATTTTAGTGATTGTTTTTTCATGCTCATAGTAGAATCTTGTCATTAATATGTTATCATGGGGTGCGTTTGGATAGGTGTAGGAAGAACGGAAGAAGGAAAGAAGTGGGAAGAAGTATTGGGAAGTGTGTAACTTTGTGAAGAGTTTGGATTGTTTATAATTTTTTTTTTCTTCTTCCTTCTTCTTCTTCTTTCTTCCAATGATCCAAACGCATCCATGGGAGATTGATGTCAGCTTTGACTCGTTTACTTCGGCCTCGTTTGGATTGCTTAGGAATAAGAAAGAATAGCTTCTTCTAGACATCCAAACAAGTTAGAAATAAGAAGAAAAATAGCTTCTTCTTAGAAATAGTTTTTTCCTAGAAGTAACTTCTTCCAACAATAATATATACATAATTTCAACAAAATCAGCTAAATACTAATAGCTAAATGAAATTCTGTGTGCTATTTAATTAGTACTTTATTTAATATTAAAATAATAATTTTTAATAATTTACTTAAATTAATGTTAATTTATTTATTCCTAACTCACCATCCAAACAATATTTCTTCTTCCTGGTCTCGTTTGGATGGTATGAGAATAAGGAAAGAATAAGGATTTTAGAAAGAAAATATTGGAAAGAGTGTAATTTTGAGAAGAGTGGGAAGATGTTATTCCGGAAAAAAGAAATGTTGTTTGGATAGTGAATTAGGAATAAGCAAATTATTAAAAATTATTATTTTAATATTAAATAAAGTACTAATTAAAGAGCACACAAAATTTCATTTAGCTATTAGTATTTAAATAATTTTGTTGAAATTATATATACATATAATTGTTGGAAGAAGCTATTGTTCTTTTTATTTCTAACTTGTTTGGATGTCTAGGAAGAAGCTATTTTTCTTTATTCCCATGCCGTCCAAACGAGGTCCTAGGAATAATTTCTTCCCACTCTTTCCAATATTTTTTTTCCTAAAATTTTATTCCTTTCTTATTCCTATATCATCCTAACGAGCCCATACGAAGGGAACAAATTGTAGTAAATGCATCAATTGATGCGGAGCAGATTTTCAAACATTTTTCCGGTCACGCCAATACGAAAAGTGCCATATCGATGACAATGACGAGTCGAACCGATAAGTAAATTATTTATGAGTTATTTAATAGCTATTTATAATGCTATTAATAAATACATATCGACAATACCAAACTATACAAACATTAAAATTACATAGAAAAACCATTTAAAATATTAAAAATATACAAAGTGCATACTAGCTAGTATGGTTTTTGAAAGAATGATACTAACTAATATCGTTCTTGAAAGAACGATTTCGTCTCATTCTTTCAAAATACGATATTGTGATACCATTTATATAATTCAGATTGTTTTAGTAATATTCGAAATTCCTAAATATTTTAATATTAATTTTTATTTTTTTTTGGCAAGGTTGGCGCAAGTATTTGTGCCGACCTCTGACTATGTGTTGTAATATAATACTAGACATGGCATAGCAGCTTCGTTGCGCTATGCTTTTTTAAATTGAGAACAAATCAATCTATTTCATCAAACTTAGCCAAAAATTTTGATGTAAAATATAAAATCTACCATAAAAAACTTATCAAAATTTCTTGATAAAAATTTGTTAGTTCAAAATTAGTAATTTATGCCATATAAATTTTGCATAAATTCCATGTCCAAAAAAAAACTTGCAAAAGTAACTTCTAAGAAGGATAAAATTCTAGCATAAATTCAGACCAATCAACAGAAATTAGAAGACTTAGATTGCATGTCATAGAAAGGGTAATACAGACCACAATTTTTAATTAATACTATAGATTAGACATGAACTATCTAATTATATTTTCAAATATATTTAATTCTTAGATTAAATAATGATTGATACGACTATTTTTAATATATTTAACAAAAATAGAAAACTATTTTTCGAACAAATGCAATGCAGCCACAGAAATTAATATATATCTTAGATTAGATGCTGCGGCGTCTATTTACCGTGAAATGACTTTTGGCATGAGATCTATCTTACCTTTTTTTTTTCCTAACAGCTCAATATTAACTAAACATTAGCAAATTGAAAAATTATTTTTCACAATTGGCACCGTTGCATGTCTGATCACAACAGTTTCCCTGTAGCATTATATCAGATTCAATACCACCATTTGTTGTCTTACCTGAAAAATGACTTCAACTGTTCAACACACAATAGATAAGGTATACAAAGGCTGATGATTTTTGACAATGCCATACTCTCAAATTGAAGTATGTATTACTCAGTTACAGACAAATAAGAACAGAAGATTACCAGTCTAGAATTAAAATGGCAAACTATTCAAATATATACAGGAAATAAGGAAATACAGCAATGGAAGTTAAGAATTGTTAAGAAGGTGGCCGAGAGCCTTGTCAGTGTCATTGTCATACATTGCCAAGACCTCTGCCACATTTTTAGATGTGAAACCCATTTCTCGAATCATATTGTATCCCTTCACAAACTCACTCACCTTCAAATAAACCAAGTGAAAAGAGATTATTAACAATAATTAAACATCCTGAAAATTTCATTTGATAATAACAATAAAACAAACAAGCAGAAACAGAATATCTGGTGCATTATATTGGATAGAAGAATCATACATTACGTGATGCAGCTTCAGATATTTCTAAACAAGGGTATTCTTGTCAAATTCAGAAAATAGATGTTGGTCACAAGAGCAAATGTTTATGCAAAATAAAAAAAAAAAGAAGTTATCAAGTTACCTTAATCGGGTTATCTCCATAATTGAGTACTGCAAATGCAACAGCATCACGTGCCAGTCCCCTGGAGGAGTCTACCAAAAGAAAGTTGAATTAAGTTTACTAAAAAAGATCTACAAAAAGGGCCTCTGACATTAATTCACAACAAATTGCAAAGATATACTTTCCATCATTACCTTTCTACAGCCAGTTCAGTATTTACCATTGTTGTGATTCAGTTTATGGTTGTGCTAAGTAAAATATATGAGCATTCCTTAAATATACACCACAGTTGTTTGATGCACTCTAGGTAGAGAATCAATTAAAAAGTGGTCAATTCATCGCTCCAGAAGGAAATACAAAGTGATGCAACTGAAAACTGAAAGGAGGGACTTGAATAAAATTTGCTAACAAAACCATGCATCCATTTTGCGCAAATGTATGCAAAGATAATTGTGCAATTTGTCTACAAAATAAGAAAGGATAAGTACCAAAGGAGAAGCTGTAGGGGGAGGCGGCTTTGAAGAAGAAGGCCGTTGAGGCGGGACTTCACTGACAAATTTGCCCCAATCTGGGTTCTCTTTCTCAGCTTCGGCAAGAATCCTCCTCTCAAATTCAAAATCAAATTTGAAAGTGCTTCGAGGGACATCTGATGTTGTGGCCGTCAATTGGGGCTGCAAATGAAAACCCAAATTTACGGTTAGAAAAGACAATGTCAAGTTAAAGAAATAATTCCAGATCATCCACTTTTTTAAACATTGTCTATTACTGTGCCTGCTCAACTTAAAACACAGGCATGTACTATTAAAAAGGTACATAGATTAAAAAAAAAAAGACGCAAGTACGTAACTTACAGGAGGTGTGATCTGATATTCTGGTTTTATCATCACTCTGATGCCCAGCCCAGCTGTGCAGAAATTATAACAATCAATCAAATTACAAAAATAAGCTTAGCACTCCAGATTTTCAGAAAAATTGGGAAAGGATCCTAGGTTTAGATGTCCAAATTGAGTATAATACAGTAAACAAAACGCCTAAACCTAAGTGCACAGGAGCAGTACTTTGATGAGAGAGAGAGAGAGAGAGAGTACAAGAAGGAGGCGCTGAGCCGGCGGCGGAGGAGGAGGCGACGCGGTAAGGAGCACCGGCGGAGACCGGCGGGGGCGGCGCAGTGGGGCCCACTCTGGGGTACATGGGTCCGCCTCGGTTTCTGGGATCGTAATCCATCAAGGGAGAATGCGTCAATGCGATCTATCGAGACAGAGAGAGATTCTGAAGAAGCAAGTCTTCAAATTGCGTGTGTTGAATGTTTCGCACCGTGTTTGTATGTCAAAGTTAAGACGATCTGATTTTGTTTTCCAATTATTGATTGGATTTTAATGTATCTTCGTGGGAAGTTCCTTCCGATTTCGGGCGATGTTTTAAATACCGGAGGTCCACCGTGGTATGGTATGGATTTCATTAACCGGTTGAACGGATTTTAAAAACCAAATTACGTCGTATTTTTCTTTTTTGGAGTGATAGCGTCAAATATATAGGACACATATATTTTTTCAATACGATAAAATTTTAATTTTTTAGATTAAATTGTCCGAGCTAAACCGTTCAAATTGTTTTATATTTTTTTTCAGAATTTTTTAATATGTTCAATCTAAAAATTATGAACCCTTCAATTTTTAAAATTCGAAAAAATTGTTAAAAAATTTGTAAAAATATAAAATTTTATTTTAAAGGATATTTTAAAATAGAGATTATATTTAATGGTTTGCATCGACCGTTTAAAATTTTAATAGTCGAAATTTGAATCGTGTTTGACGTCCTATATGTTTGATTCTAGCATTATTTTTTTTATCAATAATATAATTTTGAAGTATAAAATTAAAGATAAAAATAGAGGTCGGATATTTTTTTTATCATTGTCTAAAATTAAGATAAAATATTGATTATTAATTTAATCAATAATTAACGCTTGCTCAGTCTAATTTATTTTTGTTTTTACGGATTAGATATGGTGAGAAAGTAGAAGAAATTCATAGTCTCAAATTAAGCATTAGAAGTTAGAACCAAAACTATTGTAAATTAAACACTTAAAGATAGACACATGCATTTGTGTTAAAAATTTTATTTTTAAAAAGAATTTATGTAGAGAAATGTGGTTAAAACTAATAGAATAGGATTGCAAAAACATTTTTGGGTTTTAGGACCTCAAATTCTTTTGATATTTTTAAATAGAAGTCCGAGTTGTGCTTTGAGACATTCCTTTGATCGGATGAGATTGTTGTCTCTGTAACATTGAGTCGTTCTACTTTTAATCAATTTAATCAATATTCATCTTGCAAAATGTTTTGCCTTTTTTTTTCTGCGTATCCTTCTTACATCAAACAAGTTTTTTAAAAAATTAACCTTGATGCTCTTTTGTAATTTTTGTCTTTTTTCTTGTTTTCTTAGGGCATTTTTCTACAGTATTGCCGCACAAAAAAAAAAACCTTTTTACGATCGAAATAGGTTGTTGTGGCACACATCGATCATTTTCTCTGAACTCCAGGTCTTTCTCTTTATTTCTGCTATTTTTTAATATAATGTTATAAAAATATTTTGCTTTTACATTCCACTTTTTCTGGTGTGCAAAACTGAAAGTTTAATCCAATTTACAAAATAGAGCCAGTTTTATGTGTAGATAGATCATGATCTTTAGATCAGAGTCAGACACAAATTAGTTTTGGGCGAGAAAAAGGATACTCTGAATACAATGAAAAACATCTTATATTTACTTCATTTATTCATGATTTTGAGAAAATGATACTAGAAATAAAATTTGATATGCTAACACGTGGATTGAGCGGGCCCTTTATGTAACAGAGCTGTAAATGCTAATTTAATTACTTACGGACCATTGCACTGGGACTCCTATTAAATCATTAAGTGAAATATTCTCTGGTCCGTATTTTGGTTCGAAGACGAAGTTATGATGTGAAAATTTATTTGAACACGGCAAAATATTGCCAGTCCGTAGATTTGGTAAAAAGTTATAAGGTAAAAATATATATTTTTTACCAAAGATTCCTCAACTGGAAAAGGTACAAGGTGCAAATGTTGAACCACAGAAGTACAGAACATAACTACACAAGCAAAAAAAATTTGATCTAATAATTAATACTTCTACATCATAAAATATTCACAATGAATATCAACAAATGGTATATTTAAATTAAGTGTAATGCATTCCATATTTTTATCCATCGAATAGTTTACATACGTTTTTCACAATTATATATAAATATATATATTCTTCTTTTTTTTAAAAAAAAAAAACATAATCGGACCCTTTAAAACTATGATTTATTTGCAACTCTTTTAAGAAAAATATGATTATAACATATAATTTATTTTTTAATTCTATTATTATTTTTATGTAAATAAAGACGGAGACAAATCCATAACTGATCAGTCCTCACTCCTCAATCCTTGCAAAACTTTACCAAAAGCAATTTTATAATTTTTTTTTTGATATTGAAAGCAATTTTATAATTGTTCATTCATTCTTCAACTGCTGATCCGATCCAATCCACTAATCCCACTCAATTAAATCCATTAACAATTGCGAAAACAAAACAAAAATTCTCATTGGAGCTTCTCTTCTCTTTCCTCTCTCTCTCTCTCTTCTCCGCCATGCCTACTTCTCCGAAGCTCTTCTCTTCCTACTCTCACTCTCGCCGCTTCAGCCACCTCCGCCGATTCATCCCTCTCTTTTGCTTCCTCTTCGGCCTCGCTGGTTTCCTCTTCGGATCCATCTCCTTCCTCTCCGCCCACTCTCCCACCCGCAACTGCGCGCCATCCGATCCGCTCTCCGTCTCCGTCTCATGGGATCTCAATTCGCAATTGCCCGGCGACGTTGCCATGGGCGCCAAGGAGCGCCACAAGGTCATGGGCTTCGTTGGCATCCAAACGGGTTTCGGATCCGCTGGCAGGAGGAGGGCGCTCCGATCCACCTGGTTCCCCTCTGATCACCAAGGCCTTCTTAGGTTTTCAGATATTGCATCTTTCTCAATTCTAGCTTTACCATTTCTATGGAAACCTTCTTTCTTTCTTTCTTTCTTTCTTTCTTTCACAAATGGTTTTTAGTGAATTATGTGGCTAAATGTAAATATACTACTGCCTTTTTTGTTCACAGATTAGAGGAGTCAACAGGACTGACTTTTAGATTTGTGATTGGAAGAACCAAGGATAAATCAAAGATGGCCGCTCTTCAGAGAGAGATTGAAGAATATGATGATTTTATCCTTTTAGATATAGAAGAAGAGTATAGCAAGCTTCCTTACAAAACGTAAGGACTAATTGTAACTCAAATGTTTTAGTCAAGTTTATAAAAGAGTTTGCTGATCTGATCTGGTGTTGTAGGTTAGCATTCTTCAAGGCAGCATATGCATTGTATGATTCTGATTTTTATGTCAAGGCCGACGATGACATTTATCTGAGACCAGGTAATTTGTATTACAGTTTTAGTAGCTTTGCATTTTGTTTAATTATGAAAACTGCTTGCTGGCTGTCCTTCACTCTGTTGCCACCATCGTGCACTATTATCGACCTTCTTTTTTTTAAAAAAAAAATATATATAAGCTATAAAGTTAAAATTACCTAAATATTTTTAATCATGAAAAAGAATTTAAGCTAGTACAAGGTCCATTATGTGTCAAACCAACCAAATATGACAAATAATCAATGCCAATTTACTTCTGGTGACCAGACCTGACCCAACTCAATTGATGGACTGATGACATGGCTCTGCGGGTCATGCAACATGTGTAGGTTTTAAATAGATGTGCCAACCTGACTATGACCATTATTATTGATAACCTGAATCTAGGAAGAAATCGTTGTTTTATATTTTGGCTTCTATTGTAATGAATGAAGTCCATTGCTCAAATAGGGTGTCATTTCTGTACCTGAACAAAATTATGATGTAAACTTTGCTTTCCAGATCGGCTTTCATTGCTCATAGCTAGAGAGCGATCTCATTCACAGACCTACATAGGATGTATGAAGAAGGGACCTGTTTTTACTGATCCCAATTTAAAATGGTCAGCATTTAAATAATCTACATAATATTCGTGGACAATAATTACCTAACTAGTATTTCAATACCACATGGTGTACTTCCATAAACACACAATCCAACTGGGAACTCCAACTAACTTTCAATCATAAATATGGAAGGTGAGTTCAATGCTATTCAAAAGGATTAAGACAGTATTGGTACAAATACGGATAAAATCTGATCCTTTTAATAGACTTATATAGACAAAGGTCAAACCAAAATCAAACAAGCGTGAAGCTCATGCAAATAATGTATTGGTATCCACTGTTGTAGTATGTTTTTTTTCCTTTTAAAAAGTAATTGAGAAAGCATTTCTGTAGGTACGAGCCCTTGTCATCCCTTCTTGGGAAAGAGTATTTTCTTCATGCATATGGGCCTATCTATGCACTTTCAGGAGATGTTGTTGCAAGCTTAGTTGCTCTTCGAAACAATAGGTAAGTTGAGTAGAAGTTCATTTGTGCATGAAAACCTTAGTACAACATACATAACTCCGGTAAATATTGCGTTGCCCTTTAATTATCTTCTATAGATATCCTCTCAGTTGTTTCAGAATGTACCTGTGCTATGCTTCCTGTCTCTTATCTAGATTGAATAACCATTGTTTGATGGGGAGGGGTGTGTGGTTGTTGCAGTTTCACATTTTTAGAAAGAGTTAGGTATAGGTGTCGTTTTAAGGATGATTATTTTCTTATATGCGAGCTATGGGTTTTAGGTTTTTGCATCATTAAAAAAATAATCCCAGCCTTATGATTAATATTAAGTATTTGCCTATCCCTAATGTGTTCTTGTGAAATTAGAATTATAATGGACAGTCTTCTAAACCACCACTGGCATAGCATTTGTTGCTCTACTATCTTCACGACTTTGAAATGCCCAAGTTATCAGTTTTTATTAATTTTGTACCACTGAAGAAGGAGATGTACTTTTGGCATGCTTTTGGGTATTTGAGGAGCACAGCATATTATAATTCTTCTATGGAAAAACATGATATCATAAAACTTTCCCTGGTAGAAATTGAACATTACAAGGGTATGGTTACTCTTTTTTTTTTTGATGAATGGGTATGGTTACTCTTGGTCTCCTAAAGCATGTGCCATGTGTCTTCTCTCAGTTCCATCTTTGATTTATACAGCTTTAGGATGTTCAGCAATGAGGATGTGACTATAGGAGCTTGGATGCTAGCAATGAATGTGAATCACGAGAATGATCTTTCACTCTGTTCACCTGATTGCACCTCCTCTTCTATTGCTGTCTGGGATATTCCCAAATGTTCAGGTCTGAACTTTCTTTCAAATTTTAGGACTGGTCCAAGCTGACCTGACCCAAACTAGCAAAGACTCATTGTAACAGTTAAGGGTCAGGGACCTGAACCTACTTTACTGGTGCTTATTGATCACGTGGACCTGACCTGGCATGAGCCTTTTGTGCTTCATTAGAATTCAGACCTGCCTGATTCAACTGGAGCCAATGGCCGTTGTTTAAAAGCACACAAATTGTGTAAACTGCAGCTTAGACCTCATGTACTTTGACAAAATTATGGTACCTGAACCACCTGTGTAGCACTATATATCATTGAGTTCTGTTCAAATTAACATTAAACTACTAAAATTTAAGGTTAATCAATTAAAAGACTTATTAAATTACCTTTGAGTACAGTCATAACTGGTAATCTTGATATTAAATCAAGTCACATTCTGATACTTGGTTTTATGTTGATTCAACCTGATTCCCAAACATACATAAGAGAAATCATGGAGAAGTTTATTATTTGCATTGGAATTTCTTCCTCTTCATGCTTGGTATATGGGTACTGCATGTGTGACAAAATAAAGATAGTAAGTGTATGCAACTTTTTTAAAGTAGTGTGGTTGTTCACAATGGTGCAAAACAAAAGCAGATAAAAAAAAAAAAGCATGAAAGAAACCCTTATCAGATATATGCTGATTGTGAATTGTAGAAGTTTCTCATGGAGTGAGTAATTAATTTGTAGTTGTTATCTTTTAGGGCTTTGCCAGCCAGAGATTAAAATGCTTGAGCTGCACAAAAGAGAAGATTGTTATGGTGGGCCCACCACCTCTGATCGGTGATCATGTTTTGTCTTTATTTTAAGATTCTTCTTTTTGGCAGAATTAGGCCTTCCTTTTTCAGGTTGATTTTTTTGAGGACAAGATAGGTATTAGGATTTTTTTTTTCTACAGTCTTTTTTTGTTCTCTTTTTCTTTTCTGCACATTTAGGTAACATATATTGTTGCAAGATGCATTCTGTAGGCAGTTTATTTGATTACTTCTTGCCCTGCCAGTAGAGAAAATGGGAAATTATTTTTTCTGGAATGAATGTAAAGTAAAATCCATTTCCAGCATATATATTTTTTTATTCTTTTTTTTGTACGTTCTTAGAATTTTGACAAAGTTAATCTAGGGGTTTGAGTTGAGCAGGTCCATGATAAACTGAAGCTATTATGTTTGTATCAAATCGAGAAGACTAGATGACTAAAATAACAAAAATGCTGGGCAACTGGTGTTACTTGGACGAGATAATTATCAAAATAAAGATGTTCTGGGAAATTGTGGCCATATGGATCAACGCTAGACTTCTTTTTTTAAGACCTTAAGTTAAACTTCTGTATTACATGTGTCATATAATAAGACTGGATGCTAAAATTTAGATGCAAGTACATCAATTCTCGTTAGCTCGGTACTTGGCAAGGATTTGGTTAAAACCTACCTGCTAGCCTTATTTCTCAATTTCAGAGGTAGGTCTTGTAGGCTTCTACTGCTCAATGCAAATACCTTAATAAATTGATCTTCTTTGGTTTCTAGGTACGACAAATGGTCAAGCGAAAAAGTGTGTAGCATTTCTTTGCATCCTGAAATCTATTTTGGATCTATTTCATCTTTACTCGACTGTGACAAGACTGACCAGGTTAGTTTGGAAAATATCAGAACAAAAATACTCCTGGGTTGACGCTTCTCTGCGTCACACCATAAGGTCGACCTGTTTTTTGTTACGGAGACTTTTTGAATACCACTTAATTGGTCAAGTACTTTTACGTTATTTTTTTCTGATAACCATATTGCACTGGGAATCTCTGGTCGTTTTTTAATCCTGACCGTCCGATCACTAAATTCACCTACGACACCCCACGCATTTGTATTTAAAATTTTGATGCATAAATGTTAGATTTATTTTATCCTTTTTAGTTTGGACAATCATAAAAGTATTTTTATGAGTTAAATATTGTCACCGGGTTTTTGTTTTAGCTATCTAGTCTAGTAGTCAACTAGTTATTGAGCTGTTAAAGAAAATTAGAGAATTCATTTGGACCGCCTACTGAATTTGGGTTTGTGTAAATGTTGTGTTGACATAAAGCCTTTTTAAGGAAAAAGATAAAACATGATCCAGTAAGAGTTCAAGTTTAGCCAGTCTAAGCGTGGCTTTTCAAAATATAGCTAGTAAAATTGTTACCAATAATTAAAAAAAAAAACAAACAAACAAACAAACAAAAGGCAGCAGGAAACGATGCTTCTATTTTTGCTACATATTTATTGAAACTACTCATTCACACTTCCAATAAACTAAAAATAATTTGGATTTCTTACATACGTAAATTATGAACACTTGTGATAACTCAATACAAAACAAAACATATAATGCCGAGAAATAATTAAAACCTTGGTATGTACTTATTCTTTTAATCTTATTGACCAACTCAAGGATAAAGGAATCAATGCATGTAAAATTAACAATTTGGGTCGCTTCAATGTCTCATTCGGCTGATCTAGTTGTGCAGAATAGGAGGGCTGGCGTAGGGGCCTTTGAGCCATCCGTTGGTGATCTGACGGTAGGCAGCCTCTGTTAGGTGGATCCCATCCCAGCTGAGGTATTTTGAAGGATTAGAGCATGCACTGGCACCAGCCATGCCACAACGCTTGGTGTTGTCATAGTTGTATTTGCCTCCTCCGGCCCCACAACAGGCTTGCATGCTAGAGACAAAACCTGAATATATAATACATTATCCTTCATTAGTTCTGTAAAGCCACACATATGACCACACTGGAAACGTTACAGATATAACTCATGGTTCTTGTTAATTTTTCAAAGAAGAGTCAACGAAGTCTATCTATGCTTGCAAATTAGGTGGGCAATAAATATCGATGTTGGGATATATATTAATATACGCAAATTGCAAAGTTGCAGACAATCACAATTGTACGGCTTAAAGACACTACATGAGTCAAAACAGCATGAATGGGGGTATATCAATCAACCAAAGGGTCTTTTATGAGACAAGGACCTTTGACCAAACAACATTCGACCATCACTATATGATCTATATCAGCGCAGTTCAATCTTTTTAAAAATAGCATTGCCTGTTGCCCTGTTGGATTATTGCAACGCAACTTGTTAACTTCAAGGCTGTTCCTCTCTTTAATTTTTTAAACCCCATTGTTGCGGCCATCTTGTTATTTATCTAAGAACGTTGGATTTATACTGATTCACTCATACATTTAAAAAAGATTTATCAGTTTTTTTTTCATTATAATTGTTTAAAGGTATATAACTTTCATGTCAACTGTAGTTTGAGAGAAAAATTGTTTCAAATGCTTAATAAAATCATGTAGTTTTGTATTATGTAAAGGAGATCGACGAGCAACTTGCGTGCGTACATGCAGCTATAGGCTTAGCTAGACAACAAGGTATTGCTCCATTTATGTTCAACGTGCTAAAAATAATTGAGGTCTGTTTCCTATCCAACCATAAATCCATAATGTCCCAATATGTATCTAATTTTTCATCATTTTTTAGGTGTGTTGGGACGTCTAGATATTGTCACAGGTGGTACTATTGCACCCGTCACTAGTGAATGATTGAAATAAGGTCCATATCCCACCATCTCTTTCTTTCCATTTGGTACGCAACCAAAATCAATATTCCTTAACTAACCACCTTTAGTGCATACCACCAATCGTGGTTTAATTACATGCATGTAAATCAATCTCTTTCATTTTGTGATGTTCTAACCACTGAAGGTTTTGAAAAGTCAGATACATGCAATTCCATCCTTTTGTATACCTCAAATTGGAAATGTGTCAGATATACGCAGCATACGCAAATAAATGATACGAAGTGTATAAGATGAAAAATGCCAACTATGGTAATAGTCCTAACTCATAATAAGTATATTAATTAATCTTATATATAGGAATTAGGAAAGGTTCCTTTCTAGGTGGTCGTGATCTTCTATTGGCTGTTAATTAACTAATTATATACATCACTCACAATAATAATTTAAGAAGTTAATTTAAGGGAAATTAATATATCGTATATATTATGTTTACTTACCATAGCTGCCAGGACTTCGCACCATGGAAATGACTTGACTGTAGAAGTCGGCATACATAATTCTTGTACCAGGATATTTGCTTTGGAGGTTGTTTACAACGCTCCTGAGCCTTGAGTTGTGGTTGCTTGCCAGGTTGTTGAACGACTTTAGGCAGCCAAGGCTGTCATAGTCGCCTGCGTTCGAGCTCTGGTACAGCGAGAGGTACAAGGGGAAGCACCCGATTGGAAGGACTGTTGGCACAACAATATCTACCGCTCCCATGCCGATCAGTTTCTATTTAGAAAAAAATAATGTTAAATTGCTATATAGTATTGTCATGAACGGGAAAAACATTATCGATCTCCATTACCTTGAATGGGTTATATCATGCACCTTTGCTTTCATTATTGGGGAGTAATGTGCTAACATCAGTTTGTCTTATAAGTTATGAAATGAAAGACACTATAACCACAATTAATATAATTATTTTTTTCCCCCTTCTATCCAGGATCAAGGATTTTGGTATATACATTTGGCAAATGAAAAGAAAAAAACTGTTAGTTGAGCAACTATTTGATAAAAATGTCATTTTACCGAGCAGTGCTAGTAATAAAACAAGAGAAATAATACAAAAAACTATTCCTGTCTCATGACTTTTCTTCAAAGAATGTATGTCAGCTAGTATTCTTGTCTTCTTGAACTCCCGTGACAACGTATATTAACTGATGAGAGATATTTTAGAGGAAAGTAGAATTGTATACCTCAATGCCATTAGAAACGGCTTGAACGATTTGAGGGACATAAGTGCTTGTTTGCTCAGGAGTACGGCCACCAAACAAGTTAGCATTATAGTCATTTCCTCCAATTTCACCGACAACAAATAGAGAATTCTTGAAATATGCCTTGCAATCTAATTTCTCAAATAAAGGCAAAAATTAGTAAATTACATAAATATTAACGGAGGAAGTAAAGTTTAACATATATATATGTTGCACATACTAGATTCAATTATCTTATTTTTAGTTGTTTATTTCAACCCATGTAGCGTACAAAAGGATTAGGTCGACACACGTTCCTTTCAAATATCAAATGAGAAAGTTTAATATGCACCATAGTGCATAGAGCATTCCGTGCACCACGGGTTTTTTCAGGAATATTTTTGTAAATTGACAAATCTAATTCAACCAATCTAATCTACATATTGAAATCTCATATCAAACCAAAATTTACAATTTTTGAGATTTTATTACTATTTTTTTCGAATTTTTTAAAATATGCCATTTTTGGAATGTTGTACTATTTACAATTTTCCAAAATTGGCATGTTTTAAAAAATTCGAAAAAAATAGTAATAAAATCTAAAAAATTGTAAAATTTGGTTTTCTATGAGATTTCAATATGTAGATTAGATTGGTTAAATTAGATTTGTCAATTTACAAAAATACCCCCGAAAAAGTCCGCGGTGCACGGAGTGCCCTATGCACTATAGTGCATATTAAACTTTCTCATATCAAATATGGTCATGGGTAATTAATTAATCATAAATTGTATACTGTCAGTCACGCACTATGTTGAATAAATTAATTTAATTACGTAACTATCCAAGTTGGTGGGCATTTATTAGTATTATATCCGTATTTTGTTTGTTTTCGTATGACTCTCTGGGTTGCAACTTGTATGAAAACAAATATAAACAAAAAACAAAATCAAATGGTTCCGTGAGCCTACTTGATCCACAAATAGAAGATTGGAGTTGTTGAAACCACTGGATTTGGGTGTCTAAAGGTCCATTGTTCCATATTTTGCTTCCCACTCCAATCGAGTTGAAGAAATCAGAGTTTTGTGCTGTCGCACCGATAATTGCCATGTTTGCACCTTTTTTAAAGTCGCTTCCAGATGCCTTTGACGGTGGTAACAGTGGCAGACCAAAATACTCGGCTGTTTAGTTCCAAAGTCAAAAAACAAAAATGTTAGTAATGTGCACTGTGAATTATATACTTAGCAGTTTCTAATGTTACTTGAATATTTAAATATTATTGATATGTTCCTTGAACATTCTAAGCTGGTATGGTTTAATTTTTTATTAGTGAGAGGAATTTGTCTCAAGTATCTTTGTTTCATTGAAAAGTTAAGGTTTTAATTAAAACATTTTTGTAGTCACAATATTAATAAAGGCTATTGAACTCATGGCAATAAATTATATTCATTTTATTTTTTCATTAATTATTTAATTCAAGAAATTGAAATTGGGCCAGAATAGCAGTTTTACCACATTACACAATATTTACTGAGAACTGGCTTGTTGCCAAATGCCAACTAACTGCACATGCAAATATTCTTACAGATGGTCGTGCAATGCAATTAATAAATATTAATGTAACATACAAAGGAAGTCTACAACAAGACGGCCATCGGAGCAGCGGCATGTGACCTTGCCGAAAAACGTCATGCCGTAAGGTGGTTGAGCCAGTGTAAGTGACGACGGTTTTCCATTCACACATAGGTTGCCAGTGTCAGAGACCGAATCACCGAAACTATAGATAGCATTGTACTTTTGAGAATAGGAAGGGTGGAGGTAGGAAAGAAGGAAGAAGGAGAGAAGAACCAATGTCTTCATTGTCGACTAGACTGATGTTGTTGGATGTACTCTAGCTAATAGATACAAGTCTACTAGCTAGCTAGCAAGAAATGAGATATGCAAAGTGAATGTAGAGAGGCATATATATATATAGTGTTACGTATTTATTTTGGCAGTTGCCAAGTCACTTTAGCCAGTAGTGGTGATTGACTTTGTATTAATTAATTATAAGCTCATCCGTCTTAATTTTTTTTTCTTGTTTTCCAACTATTTTTAATCTAATCGATACCCTTGATGTGCGACCACGAGTAGAGGTACGAACCTAACTGTTTCATAGATATAGGGTCAATATATATTAATACATAAACAAACTTTTAGCGACATCAATTCAACATCAGCAAATTGAAAACTAATAGTAGATTATAGTGAATTAAGTTCAATAATTGATACATATATACTGTTGATTCATTCTAGATTAAGTCTTACTTCATATTTTAAAAATTAAGTCACTATTTAGAAATAAGACTCTTATCAAATAAGCTTATTCTTAATCATTTAGGATTAACACTCTTAATCGTAAATAACTAATTCTACTCTAACTTATTTTCAAAACGACCCCAACTCACCCTTGAATACATCTTTATTTTTCTAACGTCAACTCGATACCAAATCACTCTAAATGACTGCTTTTTTGTTTAACTGCACGAAGCATTTCTTCATATTGACGAAAAGTTTGATAATATATACTTCAAAATGGAATTACGATAATTTGTATGTATAGTTTTTTTTTTGTTGCCTCTGCAATTGAATTTTATCCCGTAATTTGTTTCTGTTAAAAAGTTCATTCTCTTTTTTTTTCAATATTACTTCCTCATCATGAAATTATTTGTATTATATATACACAATAATAATAACGATTAATAAGTAAACATTTTTTTCTTCATCCGCACAAGTTAGTTTAGTTGTTTAATTCCAATTCACATTCGTGTACTTTATAGCATCTAGCTTGTCCATCAGCATGACAAGTGTACTAATAATAGTCAAGTTTAGTAAATTAGACAGCTAGCAAATAAGAGTAAACTCTAGTAACTGCATCATTTTATATATGGCTAATATAAATTACGCAAACAATTAACTAATCAGCATATCTTAGATAAATTTGCCAATTTAAAGACATCTGACCTCTCAATCAAGTTTGGTAAATTGGTTGTTTGTTAGGTGTAATTGAGGAAGTTGGCATTTCAATTTGTGATAACTGCAAATAACAGCCCCAACACGAGATCTGTATTAAGGCTCCGTTTGGATGCGTTGTGAATAAGGTAGGAAGAAGGAAGAAGGGAAGAAATTTATTGGGAAGTGTGTAACTTTTGTGAAGAGTTTGGATGGTTAGAAATAAATTTATTGGTAAAAAATGGTTATTCCTTATTCCTTATTCCGGGAAGAAGCCATCCAAACGGAGCCTAAGAGATAACAAGGATTTTGATTGAAGAGCTATATATCATGAGCTTGTATTTCTTTAGTTTGTTTTAATTAAGCTGATATAAGATATCTGAAAGTTACAGTACTTCGCTATTCAATTAATGAAGGTCATAATCCTTTTCTAGTTTAAGGGATCAAATGTTGCTATATTTTGATTTTGTTCAAAACGTGAAACAAATGCACCTCATGTGAATTTTTTTTTTGATGAATTAATTAATATTGAGTATTTATGCTTGTAATTTGTTTTGGAAAAGTTATACAATACATGTTGAAATTAAATACCTTAATATTTATTCAAATAGAAAATTCTGTGAAGAAAATTCTTCTCAATAATGAAGGTACACCGACAACTTCATGCAGATGCGCCGACAAAGGCATCAATGAAGGAATCAATGAAGGCCTTTGAGGGGGAAAAAAAAACTGCTGGTTAATTATTTGAATATGTTTAATCTAAGAATTAAATTGGCGTATGCTGCACCGTTATTCTGGTCAAATTAATATCCTTGCAGAGTTGCAGTTTGCATGATCAGATACACTTGATTGGGGCGGATGCATGGATATATATAGAATCAATTGTATTATACGCACAGAACTGGGCAATTGATCTCATCATATATGTTCAAGAAGTCCTTAATAAAAAAAATGTATATTAACTAATAATTGTTTTAGTTTTTCTCAAAAATTTCAATTGACTCCCATACTGAACAATGGCATGACATAATTAATTATGTTTCAAGAATTTAGCATATACGGCATCGATCGATCTGTAAATTTTCACAAACTGTCCAGAGCAAGGGCTAAACCGGCTATATGTCACAGAAAATCAAAGTAGATTGGTGTACAGATGTCGCATATTGACCTTTGTTTTTCTTCTTTCTATGCTGAAGTCGGCGGTGATTTAACGAATTGTAGATAGATGGGTACGTCATGGCCTCATGGGTATTGGGTAACAATAGCGATAAAATTATGTTACATCGTCTCACGGCCTCACGGGATGGTTGGCTTCTAGTTGCTTTCTCTCTGCATTATTCAAGTACTTTTCACATTTTTCGCCTTAATTCTGTCACGAATCTTTCATAAAGAATTAAACAGTCTCCAGGCTTTTGCTAAGGCAGGTTTTCCCAACCTACATATATCTTTTCACCTTTTTGTATGTGGCTTATATTAGGAGAATCATATAAAATGATTAAGTACCTCCAAGTTGGCATCTAAACATGACCCAATATTAAAAAAATAAATTTAATATATAAAAAAAACTTTTGTAAGTATGATCTATATACATTAATTTTTACACATGTACATGAAAAAACTTGCAAGACTATAATTTAAATTTACTTTCATCGATATCATGAAACTTGTGCAAAGAAAGCAAGTCATACATGATTTACCGTTCTTTTTGTTCTTTTTAATTGATTGCATTCAAAATGAAGTTGAAATGTTAAAATACAATGAGAAAACCTATGGTGCATACTAATGTATGGAAGCTTCCGTGCATACTGATTCGAACTTTTAGATTTGCTTCAAAATGACCGATCCAAACCGTCCAATATGATCTCCCTATTGAGATCTCCTTGCCGACCAAATTTTACATTTTTCGATATTGTTAAGTATTTTTTCGGATTTCTAAAAACTGTTGTTTTTTAACGGTTCAGAAAAAATTAGATTAGCAATTTTTTAAAATTTGAAAAAAATAATTAAAAATTTGAAAAAATATAAAATTTGGTCGGTAGGGAGATTATAACAAGGAAATTATATTGGACGGTTTGGATCGGTCATTTTGAAGCATATTCAAAAATTCGAATCAGTATGCACCGAACTTTCCGTACATTAGTATGCACCGAAGCTTCCGTACATTAGTATTCACGATATGTTTTCTCAAATACAATTACATGAAGGTAAAATATGCATACCAATTGAGCATTAATTAATATTTCTTTTGTCGATCGGTTAGTTCAGGAATATTTTATTATTTATTTGTAAACTAGAGGCATGCATGATAGATGTAAGAAAATAAAAGAAAAACATTAAATTTCTCTCCCATATATATATAGTGTCTGGCTGATAGATATACACGTGGCATTCTTTGGTTGGTAGGAAATTATGGGTCGTTGTTATAAATTTATAATATAAAAGCCACTTAATTAATAATTAGGGGCTCGTAAGCAGCCTTCTCACATAAAATTGTATACATAAAGGATCCTTTCTGTCTCCAAAGATTGATTCGCATCATGTACGTACCAAAATCTTTTCATGTAACCGTAACCTTTTTGGTTGAATTATTTGTTTGTTAGGCCATTATATTCGGATTATAGTGTGATGGACGGGAAAAACGACGGTCCTATTTGTCCCTACTCTATTTCCTTTTTACATTCTTTCTCTTTCTTTCTTTCTCTGTCATCATTTTTTTTTTCACTTTTCATTTTTTATTTTTCGGTAGGTGCATATACATTCATATGTGCCCAGAGATATTCTCTCCAATTTTACTGAATTTTTGAGATGTCCCTATCTGTCTGCAGTGCTTTATATATGATCTTTAGATTATCCCATTCTCTGTCTGTTACGTACCGAATATGTATTTTATTGCATTTAGATGTCCAGCTCAGACGCGTCAAAATTCAGCTTTAATTATACAGATGAATCATTTCCTCAATAGATGATGTTTAATTTAGGATATGCAGCAAGGGCTACCTTATTTCGCAAAAATAATTAGACAGATATTTTGAATTATATTTGGATATGGTATTTCGCAAAATAATCTGACCGATATTTTAAATTTATATTGAGACATTGGAGATTTAAACTAGTGATCCGAATTGTTCAATTTATTTTTCATATTAAAATCTCTATTCAACAATTTTTTCAAACTTTTTAATATTTCCTAGATTTTAGAAATATATTATTATATAAGGGTTTGTATATCCCAGATCAATTATTTTTTATTAAATCGGATAAAAAATATAGTAAACAAAGGAATATGATGTTTTGAATGGAAGATAGGGAAAATACGAGAAAGAAAGAGAGAACAAATTTAATTACTTTTTGTTTGGTTAGATAATAGAATGATAAAATTAAACATATCGTAAATCTTATGAAGTTTATATATTTTGGTGCTCCTAAATTAGAGTAGTGTAACAGAAAGAAATAAGATCAACTAATTAATATGAAAATGTAATATATAAAAGTTCCATTCTCAATTCATTCTATTTTTTTTTTAACATTTGTTCTCCTTTGATTACTTCAAGTACAAATTAATTAGTTCTTTGTAGAAAATATTAAGAAAACTTCAAGTACAAAATAAGTTGGGTTATCCTATCCATGCACGTTGATTATGGCAAGAGTTTGGTTCAAATTAAACAACTAACTATGCATGGGGGACCTGTGCAATTACTCTAACTAGCTAGCCAACTATATATATTAGCTCAGCGTGGTTGGATTGGATTTTTCCAAGCGGTTGCGTGCAGTGTTGTTGGGTGCTTTCTAGGGTTTGTTGTTCACACTGCTTCCTTTGTACTCTTTCTAATTTGTACTCATAATTCTTCAACCCATTTCGCTATCGCTCTAGCCACTACCTGCCCCAATTATTCATTTTGAGCACATACGGCTGTTCCAATGAAGAATATATATATAGGCCATAAAAGGATATTATATATAATTTTGTTAGTATAAATCTACATATATAAACAATTTCATTTCCCATCCAATGATCACACCACATTGGTTTTGCTCTAAAATATTTTGGAAGTAATCGTATTTTAATTTTAAACAAAATGGAGCAAAATTAAGCAGAAAAATTCTTAGTACACGTAGTTACAATCAAAGCGTCCAAAATTGATTTTTTTTTTTGGGGAAAAAATTTACCGGCTAATTAAATTAAATTGAAATCTATAACCGATATGAGTTGCAAGTTGCAACCAGAGAGACATGAAAAGAAACGTTTTACAAAATCTTGTCGGATAACAAATTTGTCATGCATAATATTTTATATTGTCTACCATTGCATGATTCTTTTTGAGAGGGATGGGTGGGTATTACGATCTCAACAAATGATATGAAATTTGAATTGATTTTCTTTTCTTTTTTTAGATAAAACTAGGTAGCGGCTACCTAGGTGATTTGAATTGATTTTCTTCAGTCCTTTTCACGTCTTACGCGATAGATAATGCGAATTATTCTATTTATCGTTTAAATGTACAGAATACTTGCACATTTTATCAAAATTATGCGGCTCAAAACGATTATTAAAAGTTCAATAAAATTTTTATGTAACCGTGGTTGGAACGGCTATTAATTCTTTTTTTTATCAAGAAAAAAATTGTGATTTCTACCATCAAGTTTAAGAATATTTTATTTTCTTTCCCGTAAAAATATCTTTATATTCTTTTTCCCCCTTTCAAAAACTCTAGTGAACGTCAGATGTCAAACTTGTGCCTCTAATTAAATATAGAGATCCTGTTTTAAGACCAAATCATAGTACTCAACGCAACACCCCTCCCTCTAATCCTACAAAGAAAAAGCAAACAGTTAATTATGTGACAAAATCGATATAAAATAAATTTACTGTAAATCGATATATAGAACTCTGGAAAGTCCAGACTGCTAGATTACAACAATGGTTAATTATGTGACAAAATAGTATAAAATAAATTTACTGTATAACACAATTAATTTTTAGCTTAATAGTATACCATGTCATTAATTTAATCAAGTTGAAGACATTACAATGATATATTGAGGCACTTGTAAAGCATTAATTCAAACATCAATATCTAACAATAAACATTAATATATCACTGATCAATTAAATTCAATTTTGTGAAATATAGGTGTCGATCATTTTATTGGATACAGTCATACAGATATATCATATAACACGTATAAGTCATAAACATGACAACGTCCATGCTTTAGATTGTGATTGAGAAGTACTAACAACTTTTCAAAATGAACCGCAACAAAAAATATAGAAGGTGCGCCTTTTCTTTTATTTTAGAATATAGTTGGTGAATTCATTGGCTTGTTCTCTAAGGCTGTGCTCCAGAAGGGGGGAACCGAGGCAAAGGGACGGAAGAGTAATGACAGTACCATGCTCCAATTAATAATCGTGGTTGAATTGAAGGAAACGGAAGAGAACGAAAGGTCCCCAGATGATGGTTTGGGAAGAAAGCCAGTAATCTCCAAAATTGGGGAGTACTAGCGATGTCCCAGGAATTAAAAATCTGTGACAATAATACCCTTATAATTTTTAGTGGTTGACATCTGACCCCACCGGACTCTATACTCCTTTTCATTCTCTACTCAAAATTGAAAAGGGACTAAATTGTCATTCTCTACATTAAAAATAAGGTAACAACCATTAACTTCTAGTATGATTTTTTGACATATGGAGCACGATACAACAAATCACCTTCATTCTTCTAAGCTTCCTTCATCTTCTTTCCTCTTCCATTCCTTACCTTCTCCCTTTTTTAAGAATCCTGGAGCAAAGCGTAAGGCTCCGTTTGGATAGGTGTAGGAAGAAGGGAAGAAGGGAAGAAGTGGGAAGAAGTATTGAGAAGTGTGTAACTTTGTGAAAAGTTTGGATTGTTTATAATTTTTTTCTTCTTTTTCTTTCTTCTTCTTCTTTCTTCCAACGATCCAAACGCACCCTAAAAAGAAAGGGCAACAAAGGCCGTGAAGGGAAGTTAGCATTTGATGGAGAAAATACACCTTCGCTAAAATTCCCATTTTCAGTGGGCTTTTCCACTTTAATCTTGTTTTCCATCCGTTTTTAAGCCACCTACCCAAGAAGGAGCATCCCTAACAACCCTAAGTTTGTTCTCTCTATTGGCATTTATTTCTTGGAACCTATCACCAATTCCATCACTAATTATATTTCTTTAGAACCCCTTTATTTCATTTTCTTTTTTTAGAAAAAGTTATCTTTTAATAACTCAGTTGACTTGTCTCTCTCTCCCACTTTCAAAAAAGGAAACAATAAATAAAGAAAGAAACTAAGAAAGAAAGAAAGAAAGAAAACAAAGGACAAGCAAAGACAAGTTTGGATCTTCCAACATAGAGGCCTGGAGGCCCGTTAATATAAATAAATTTGACCGAAAAAATTAATACTAACTTTACTGTTTATATTAATTTTCATAATAACAGAAAAAAGAAATCGAAATTTTAATACTAACGTTGTTGGATCGTCATCCCAGTTGACGAAAGCCCAATACCCTTGGATCGTCATCCCAGCTGACGACCCAAGCTTGGATCGTCATCCCAGCTGACGACCCAAGCTTGGATCGTCATCCGAAATGACGATCCAACGATCCAACAAAAAACCACATATTTTAATAATATTCTGAAATTTTTTTGTTTGGATCATCATCCCAAATGACGATCCAAACAAAAAAAATTCAGAATCTTTTTTTTTAAATGTAAATTTTTCATTTTAGCCCCAAAAGTTTTTATTATTACAAAATATATAATTTATGATTAAAAATTAAATATAATTAAAACATCTACTATAAAAATATAAGTATATAATTAAATTATGCATGTTAAATACATAATATTGTATATATTTGTAATATTTATTTATACATATATATATATAATGTAACATATATTTTATATATTAAATACATATTATTGTATATAATTAAAATATATGATACATATTATTATGTACATATATTTCTATGTATATTTATTTATACATTAAAAAAAATTATATGAAAATATCTACATTTAATGTATAAATTTTTTTTATTGGACTATTATGTAAAAATAATAATTTTAGGGTCATCGGCGAATAACTTCAACAAAAATATATTCATTTTTTTCGCCGATGATCCTAAAATTATTATTTTTACAATATAGTCCAATAAAAAAATATACATTAGAAATATATGTACATAATAATATGTATCATATATTTTAATTATATACAATAATATGTATTTAATATATAAAATATACGATACATTATATATATATATGTATGAATAAATATTACAAACACATACAATATTATGTATTTAACATGCAATAATTTAATTATATACTTATATTTTATAATAGATGCTTTAATTATGTTTAATTTTTAATTATAAATTATATATTTTGTAATAATAAAAATTTTGGGGGCCAAAATGTAAAATTTGCATTAAAAAAAGATTCGGAATTTTTTTTGTTTGGATCGTCATTTGGGATGACGATCCAAACAAAAAAATTTCAGAATATTATTAAAATATGTGATTTTTTGTTGGATCGTTGGATCGTCATTTCGGATGACGATCCAAGCTTGGATCGTCAACTGGGATGACGATCCAACAACGTTAGTATTAAAATTTTGATTTTTTTCTGTTATTATCAAAATTAATATGAACAGTAAAGTTAGTATTAATTTTTTCGGTAAATTTGATCTTACAGCCTAAAGGCCCGTTTATTTAACTTGCAGTTGTAGTAGCCAGAGCCACTGATACTAGAACTCGCTTCATAATACTTTCTTGTTGTATTTATTTTGTTTATAGAATGGACCGCTTTCTTTTAATTTTCAATTTTGTCATTTTCTAAGGTGCCATTCCAAGACAAATTATAGCTGAATGAAAGGAGCTGGATTTTTCATTCCAAAATTTTGGCGTTGGTTCCAGATTTTGCCATGAAATGTCAGTATTTGATATTCACTAGTGGGTATTCGCGCGTTGTGCGATCTAATTTTTATTTTCACATTTTTTATTTAATTTCAGTTATAGTGATATTTTTATTATATTGCAAACCGACATAAAAAGATTGAGATATCAGAATTATGTAAAATAACAATAAGACTCCAAAAATATGAAAAGGAAAAAAAGCTACGGAAGCTATTATAAGCATTAATAAAGAAATAAAGAATCAATAAAGTACTAATAATCAAATCAAAGAGTAGCTACTTAGACAAAAAGAATATTGCATCTGTTTTAAATCAATCAATCTGTCCTTGCATACTACCAAGAGACAACAAATAAAACTACGCCAAATTAAATAGCAAGCAAAACAATCTTCTACTTTAATTAAGCCCCAAGCTAACCAAAAGAAAAGATCAATTGTTGAGGTGTGTAAGATAACGCTTAATATGATTGGTAAATACCAATTAAGACTGAATTTCTCTTAATCCAAGCAAACAATTCTACAATCGAATAATGTACAATAGGACCCTCAAATCCTTCCAGGTGGCTACTAACTACTTAAAAAGAAGGCAAAATCTATTTGACTCTAAAATATCCTATTGAAAGCACCAGTATAATGGCACTAACCACAAACGAACATATCATGCCGAAAAACATAATATAGAACGCATAATACAAAACGGCAGACCTTAAGTCCTCTATTTGATACATTTTAAAGCCCCCTCAAAAGAGCCAACACCAAATGTAGTTGGACTGAACTAACAATACGTTATTAGCATGCTTAGGCAAAATTAACAAATTACAAAACTGACCTTTTTAAGAGGCTTCAGTATCTCATGTTAGCTAAATTTATCCTTGAATGCACAAAATAATTAAACATAGCAGCAACATTGTGTACCTTTTATGGGAGTTTTAGCAAGGACCACATCTGAAAATGAGGCGACCACAAAAGACATCAGAATTCATGGAGAAAATTGTAACTCAACTAACGAACAAAAGAGCATGAAAATGATCCTTAAAATTGAAAGTAATAAAGTAAAAAACATTAACGAAACACTAACTACATCCTTCATCATTGACCTACCTATAATCCTCAATCTGATTATATCAGCTGCAATCTAATAAAAAAAACTATTATTTTTAAACTAATATAGAGAACATTTTATGAGAGTAGCAAAAATGAAGAAACGACCTGAGATAAGAAAAGAAACTGAAAAGATAACATTCATAGGCCTAATAGATAAGTGGTATGGTGTTAATTGAAGAAATCTGCAAACTAAACAAAAAAAAAGTTAAAAGTGCGTACCAGATTAGTTATTTATTTTTGTTTCTTTTTTTCATGTCTAAAAGAAAGAGCATAGAATGAGTAGTTAGATTGTCTAAGAAGAAAGGCCATATATGTTTAACTCTTACAGCCCCCAAACAAAAACTAAATGATCACTTGTATTTTAGAAGAAAGATCATATAAATTAACTATCAGAGCAAGAACATTGACCAGACAAAAAATCAGTAACAGATCTTGAATCCACCACCTGTGTCTGTTAACTTTCAGAGCAATTCTGTACAGCCATCGAATTACAATTTTTCAACAAAGATAACATTCAGAAAAAAGTATTATTATTTGAAATTAAAGAGGAAGCTTTCAAAGAATCCCTTTACATAAAAGAATGTTCCAATTTACATACCAAATTACCATGATTGTTGTTTAAGTACACTATTGGTACAACACCAGCACAACCAATGCATGCGGGAAGTCCCGAAGGCAATTGACTTGAGATCTATTTCAAAAAATATGATAGAGTTCAGAACAAATAATTTAGCTAAAATAAAAAGATAACAGCTCACCGTGAAGTTTTGTAGCTTCCTTTACTAATAAACTTGTGGTTGAACAGAAAGGATTTCAGTTAGAGAGCAATTTTTTTTATCAATGCATCTGATTGTCTAATCAATCCCTACAAAGGCTGAAACAGAAGTAAAATATAGAAATATATATAATCATCTGATATTGAACTGAACCAACAACCTAAAAATTAGAAATATTTTCTAATTGAGGATAACAAATTCTCAAGGGACAGAATTTCTCACTCTCTCTTCTAATCTCCACTGGTCCTCCCGCCTGAGAAATCTAATGAGCACTAATACGAAGAGAATTAAGATTAAGAAACTAATGCAAATTTCTTTGTTCAACCATGAGCTCAAATTAACAGCACCAAGGAAATTGTAAGGAAAAATCAGAAAGCGAAAAAAAAAACATGTAGCGATCACAATCAAAACCAAAAGCTCGAGAAAGTAAAAAGATTTAATTTCGTACCTGTTCTGAGGAATAGTTGATGCACAACAGAAGCAAAGGAAGACAGATCGACGCACAGAGTAGAAGGAAAGAAGCAGCGACAATAATCAGCAAGACAGACCCCAAACCTTGCAATAGAGGGAGGAATAAATCAATTTGATCAAAACGGAACAAAAGCAGTAGATTTTTTGTCAAAATTGGAGCTCACCTTGGTCAATAGAATGGACAGAGACAGTAGAGGTTGGAGGCTCCCGAAATCCGGCGACGAACATGCGATAGAGAAAAAAAAAGGGAAAAAAATCTCTTGCGTACCACTCGGAGTATATTTTGGTATGGAGAAGAAATAGGAAAAAATAAGGAGCTCAGAACTCTCGAGAAGGAGCAGATAGCCGTACATAGCCATGGGAGACCCTCTTAGAACGATGAAGGCCAGCTGAATTTGAACGGCCAAGAAAAATCAGAAAAAACCAACGATCGAGATGAGAAGATAATCGTGAACAGTTCTAAAAACAGTGTTGGAGAGGTCGATAGTGAAACGGGATTTAATATATAGATAGATAGATTTCAATTTCCAAACAAACCAATATCTTTTGTTAGCTTACCGGCGGCCACAAAATTCTCCAGTCTTTATTAAAGAGCTTTTTGACACAGTTTAAACGAGGTAAAAGTATACTTACGCTATCTGGGGTGTGCAGTAGATAAATTGAGCGCCTTATCCAAACGACAAAATTTTCTCAAAAATTCACGCAGGTATGGAGATTTTAACAATAGAAGTGCCCTAAAAAATTTTCACGTATGTTATATCATCTGCCAGACCAACAAAGGGGCTCGCGCCTCTTCGGAAAAGAAAAAAAAAAGCGAAAGAAAAAAAACTCCAAAACCGAGTGACACCACCGGTGGGAGAGGCTTAGGCCTCTCCTTCGCCGTCACATCTTTAATTTAGATCTTCTTTATAATTCTTCTTCGTCGTTTGATTTGTTCAATTAGTATTTATTTCCTTAATTTTCTGTTTTATTTTTGTTTTCTCTTTAAATTTTTTTCTTTTTTCAAAGATTTGTTAATCATGTTCAATGATGTTTTTCTACTCATCTTCTATTCTCAACGTTTCTCCTCTCATCTACTATTCTTTGACTTCTTGCTTTTCTACTCTTCTTTTTCTGATATTCTCTCCATTTCTTACCTAAACAGTTTAATAAATATATAGTTTGTGATTATATTATGGTTTCGTGGTTGTTTTTTCAGGTTTCTTAACAATCACGAAATGATTATCCTTATTTGACGGTGAAGCGACATTAAAAACAAGAAGCCTATGAAGAAGAAGATATTCCATGTTGGAAGTCTTTTGAATCTTCATTTTTTTTCCTTTTTTTCTTCCTTTTAATTTTCAATAATTGTGTGATGTAATTATTGTGTGTGTTTTTATGTGTGTATTAATAGGTTAGTTATTTGGATTGATATTGTATGATGTCGTAAATTAAAGAAATGTATGTGGGTATGTAATATTGATTGTAAGATTTTTATTAATAAAATATTTAGCCT